>CM046666.1:11566602-21566602 GCA_025594165.1 Tamias sibiricus | reverse complement strand
GGGCCGGGTTCTGGAGTAGCGCCAGGGAGTAAGGCACAAAAGACTTCCCTGCCCTGGATCCCGGGCTTCTAGTTTGAGAAAATATTTCTGAAGACCATTTATCAAGGTTCCTCTTCATCATTTTGATATTCTTTTCAGCAAAATCTCCAAATAAACTTTCTAAAATAAACTATAAGTTGTTTCAGTATTATCAGTGGAATGGATGTAAGTTTCAGAACTTCTACCCAGATCCTGAGGTTACCGTGTCTCACACACGGGAAATATAACTGCTGCCATTTAGCACACTCTGAATAGGATCTAGGCACTTTGCTAAGTTTGTATGTGTGTGTGACTACACATACCAAAATATACATGTAATGCCTATATATTACACATAAAACATAAGTGAGAAATGTATATCTCATATATTTTATCTCATTTTAATATACATTTAATATCATTTTATATTCTATATAATTACATAAATCTGTATGACAATTAGATTAAGAAATGATACATAAATATATAGGAAATACAGTTATTATATATACTAAAGAAGATTTTGTAATGTATATCATATATTCAAATATAAATGTGAACAATGCTGGTGGGACTGCAAATTGGTGCAGCCAATCTGGAAAGCAGTAAGGAGATTCCTTAGAAAATTTAGAATGGAACACCATTTGACCCTACTATCCCACTCCTCCATCTATACCCAAAGGACTTAAAATCACCATACTACAGTAACACAGCCATATCAATGTTCATAGCAGCTCAATTCACAATAGCTCAACTGTGGAAGCAATCTAGATACCCTTCAGTAGATGAATGGATAAAGAAAATGTGGTATATATACACAATGGAATATTACTCAGCATTAAAAGAGAAAAAATAATGACATTTGCAGGTAAATGGATGGAGTTGGAGAATATCATGCTAAGTGAAATAAGCCAATGCCAAGAAACCAAAGACCAAATGTTCTCTCTGATAAGTGGTTGCTGATCCAAATGGGGAGTGGGGAGGCATGGGAAAAATGGAGAAACTTTGATTGGGCAAAAGAGAGGGAGGATGAGGAGGGCGTATGGGGGCAGGAAAGATGGTGGAATGAGATGGACATCATTACCCTAGGTACACATAAGACTGCACATGGGTGCTGCTGCCTGAAGCAATGGCCGCTTGGAGCAATGAAGCCGCGGGAAGAAGTTCAGAGGCAAACTGGAGACAAACAGCTTTTTATTCTGATAACTTTTCTCTCTGGCTCTAACAACGACTAACACGCACCACACACACCACCAAAATGGCGCTGACCCGATCAGCAATCTCGGCCAAGTGACTCGAGATCCCGGGCCAAGTCCCGTGAGACTACGGAAGGCGACAATGCCCAAATCTCCATGGCTCATAGTCAACCGCAATTCAAGCCATCTCCCCAAACAGGGCTCCTGCATTTACATAGACTTTTCCAGTCTGAGGGGGTTAAGCTAAAGGTGTTAAGGGACTCCAGCATACTCAACGTGAAAGGAGCTTGGGGCCCATAAGTCATTACTGTCTCTTTGAGATTTTTTATTGTTTTGAAATTTACTGACTGATGGACCCTTTGTCCATTTTCTTTTTTAAATGTTGGCGGTTTCCAATGTATCTGTGAGTTGCCCTCGAGAGCGCATAAGCGATCAGAAAGACTTTTTATTTTTGTTTTTAGGGTATGCAAATGTCAAGTAATACCCTTCATATTTTCTGTAATGAATTCCACCCATGGGGGAGTAGAGGACACAAGTGGTTCCTCTACTTGACGGTCCTTTTTCTCGGTCTTTTTTAGTTTTTTTTTTCCTCATTTTCTCAGGATCACTTTTACTAGATTCCTCACCACTGCTAATTTCACTGACAGCAATATCTTGAGGCCCAGGTTCCATTAAGAGCAAGTATCCTTCAGCTATCACCAATAACTCCCGAATAGCTCTAATAGCTTGGATTTTTGTCATTTTGGGGACTCTTCTAATACTCTCTTTACTGGTCTTAGTTGGCCCAGTGGAAGCTACACTTTTTTGATCACTTTCACTTTTTTCTATATCCTCCTCACTGAGAACAGAGTCAGGTATATCAAGGAGTCTTTGCATAGTCTCTATCACTTGGGATTCAGTTATATTTGAAACCCATCTTTAGAGACCTTTTAGTTTTTACCTGTCCGCTCCGAAGTCCCCGTACGGGCCACCACCTGTTGCTGCCTAAAACAATGGCCGCTTAGAGCAACAAAGCCGCGGAAAAAAGTTCAGAGACAAACTGGAGACAAACAGCTTTTTATTCTGATAACTTTTCTCTCTGGCTCTAACAACGACTAACATGCGCCACACACACCACCAAAATGGCGCTGACCCGATCAGCAATCTCGGCCAAGTCACTCAAGATCCAGGGCCAAGTCCCGTGAGACTACAGAAGGCGACAATGCCCAAATCTCCATGGCTCATAGTCAACCCACAATTCAAGCCATCTCCCCAAACAGGGCTCCTACACATGGGGTGTGACACTACATCGTGTACAACCAGAGAAATGAAAAGTTGGGCTGCAGTGTGTACAATGAATCATAATGCATTTTGCTGTTATACATACCTAATTAAAATAAATAAATTTAAATATATATATATAAAATATAAAATCTCATTTATTCTCTCTCAGTGGAAATGGGGCTCAAAGAAATCTAGTGACCTCACTGGATGGTCAGCAAACATTCGCCGAGTGTGTGCTGGGTGCAGGGCACCATCCTCGGCACTGGGGGAACAGACACACACAGGGTCGTCTGTGTCCTGGCAGTGGCTGGGGGGAGAGAGGAGAATCCATGCGACAGTGGCCCACTGCGCCCGCTGTGAAGAAGCGCAGAGGTGGCGAAGGAGCCCCGAAGCTGAGCTCTGGATGGAGAGCCGCAGCCTGAGGAAGAGCCGGAGGGAGCCGTCCAGGCACAAGGAACAGCTACTGCCAAGCGCCTGAGACCAGAACGCGCTGGGCACGCTCCAGGAACAGAGGATGCCTGTCTGGACGCTCCTGAGCAATGGGGAATGCCACCGTCGGGGTCACAGAGGCCCCGCAGCCCTGCCGAGGAGTCGGAATTTATTCTCTGCAATGGAAAACATTTGGAGGGAGTGACATGATCTGATTTCATTTTTAAAACACCCTTCCAGGACTGGGGGCGTAGCCCCGTGGTACAGTGGGAGCTGGGCCTGCGCAAGGCCCGGGGTTCCACCGGCAGAGCCCGCCCGCATCCTTCTGGATGCTGAGTGAGTGGCCCAGTACCAACGGGGGCAAAAAGGGGAAAAGACACCAACTTCAAACCTGCGCAGAGGCCCTCCGACTTCAGTGGTTGGACTTGAGTGGCGCAGAAGCGGCTTACGTTCAGTAGGAGTCGTGCTTTGAATCGTGTCCTTGGATCTTTTCCCAAGGGGGTGGTATGCAGGCCAATCCTCTTCCCTGGTGCTGGGCAGTGGAGTGGGCCACAGCCGGTCCACCCAGCGATCACCAGGGGACACACGGACACTCTAGAGCGTTGCAGAGCTGTCCCGGTCAGCAGCTGGGGCGCGCTCGGTGCATTTTCAGCATCCAGAGGTCTCAGTTTGCTACAGGTTCCCGAGGACGTGGCGCCAGGCTAAGGCCAGGAGCAGCCGTGAACTGGCTCAGCCAAAAGAGAGTGTCTGAGTAAGAAGGGCCGAGAGAAGGATGGAGAGCGAGGGGCAGGTTTGAGGACAGCGTCAGCTGGGCTTGCTGGCATGTGTGGGAAGATCAGGGTGAAGGAGGAGACGCCGGAAAGACCCTTGGTTCTGGTATGAGCAAGTCTCCTCTGGTTTCATGGACTTGAAAGAGGCAGAGTTAAGTTCGACCCCAAGACTGGAGCCTGCGCTCCAGGGCCACCCTTCTGATTTTTTTTTTTTTTTTTTTTTTTTTTTTTACATTATCTTCTGAATTTGTTCTTTATTTTCAACATAATAAAGAAAAAAAAATTCATCTTAATAATATTTTAAAATTGTAGCATTTATCATACATCAAAATTGTACTCTGCAAACAAAATACTACTCCTATTGTTCACAACGTTTCATTTAAAAATTTTCAAAACACATAAAGCTCTAAGGGGTCACATATGTCAAATTTGATGTAACTCATGTTCTATTACTTTATCTGTAAAATAGCTGAGCCATCATTGCTTATATAAAATTTGTTCATACAAAAAATAGTCAGTAGCACTAAGTACGATATAGTAATTTATTTATTTATTTTTTAAATTTTTTATTATTCTAGTTTGTTATACATGTTTGCAGAGTACATTTCATTTCATATTACATATAAAGAGCACAATTTTTCAAGTTGCTGGTTTTATATAAAGTATTTTTACAACAATTGTATCTTTATACATATATTTAGGGTAATCATGGATAACTCAGTCTGCCATTATTCCTATCCCCTTGCCCCTCTCCTCCCTCCCCCCTCTTTGTTCTATTTAAAGCTCTTTCATTCCTCTCATTCCCTCTCTCTTGCCTTTATAAGTTAGTATCTTCATATCAAAGAGATCATTCGACCTTTGTTTTTTTGGGATTGGCTAACTTCACTTAGCATTATTTTCTCTTCTGATCTTCTCATGGTTGCTGAGTAGAAACCCTGGTCTTCCCTAGTCACTTACCCTAAGTTTGATGTGGCACATGCCTTCCCCAGCCCTTGGACCTTGGTCTACCCAGGATGTAGATTCTCTGAGCAACAGAGAGGAGGAAACCCGGGACGGTGTTGGAGAAGATGCAGGGGCCTCTGAGCAATGGGGAATGCCACTGTCAGGGTCACAGAGGCCCCGTAGCCCTGCCGAGGAGTTGGAATTTATTCTCTGCAATGGAGAATAAATGGAAGGAGTGGTGTCAGCCAGAGAAGCCTGCTGCTCTCTCCATCCCTCCACCCTCCTGCAGGAGCTGGAAGCAGTGCCCAGTGGCTTTGGGGAGGTCACAGGAGCGCTAGTTTCTGGTTTCGATCATGGCAGAGAGATCCAGTAGGCAGAAAACCAGAAGGACCATGATATTTGGCTAATGGAAGGAAAACTCCAGAAGGTAGGGGGGGTTTGTCCTCCAGCAGGTTCTGAGGGTAAAGAAAGATGAGGCGGTGGGGGGACACAAGCACAGACTTCCAGGCAATCTTAGCCCAGTGACAGGAAAAGAAGAGGTAGATTTGTAGTTTCCAGAGAAAGCCGAACCAAGAATGATAATTTCAAGGTATGGCATATGGGAAAGCAGTTTTCAAGTATTATGCAAATAAAAGATTATTCTTTGGCCACATCATATGCTGCCTTTAACTTATTTGCTTTCACCTCAATGCTCCTATTTCCAGAAACAAACTCTAAGTGAAATAATAAACCACATTTAATATTTTTTGACATTGCCAACATAGTGTCCTATGCCAAAAAAAAAGTAAAAACTTAATTACTAAATAAATAATGTCAAAATAAATGCAAGTGTCCAGGATGATAACATGCAAACCTATAGATTTCTCAATTAATTTGTGTTCTACAGGGTATGTTGCTTGAGAATAGCTACTAAGCCCTATGATTCATTGTAGATGTCATAATATACCCCAGAGCCTTGAGCATAGTAGGTATTCAATTACTATTTGTTGATAGATTTTAATCACCTATATGAGTTAACCTCCAGCTCTCGCTTCAAATGACAAACCATCTTTTGGCATTAACCAAAATGACGATGTAATTACATTAAATTGCATTCAAATATATGGATTATCTCACCCCTTTCCCAGTGAAATTCAGATATGCTATTTTATTTTGCCAATTAAACTACCCCTTTATCAAAGGTCCATTAATCTCCTGGAGGTACCACTGTGCTCATTAACTAAATGTCAGGTAGGTACCGAAGCTACTTTGGATTTCACTTAATAAACCAGAGCAATTTAAAGTAATTAGTCATATCTTGTGAAAAGAAGCCAAAGTGTAGCCTGTTTAACCTGCTAGCCATCTCATAAGCCAGAGGGATTGGGACCAGGAGCTGCTCCTCTGCCAAGGCTTTCAAGTCAAGCAATTATTTACCCTAAAAAGGGACAGAGCTGGCCTGAGGAAAACTTTAAAAAGTCATCCCAAATGTTTGTAAAACCTGTGAGGTCTGGGGATGGAGCTCAGTGGTAGAGCACTTGCCTAGCACCGTGAGGCCCTGGGTTTGATCCTAGTACTGGGGGGAAAAAAACAGAAGTTTCTAGAACATTTTAAAAAATGTTAAATTGTCAACTTACTGCCTAGGTTTAGCTTATTTGTCTGAAAACTTATTTTAGCAACATCTAAATTATAATTTTTCTTTTAATCCATTTTCATTTTAATCCATTTCCCATTTTAATATGATTTGCTTTTCAGAATTATCAGCAATTCTTTATATTACTTCAATACCAAGAAATAAGTTATAAAATGTGTGACTTTCCATGTGGTAATTTTCAATATATGGATCATCATTTGGTCTTATTTTAACTCTGTACACTTATACATTAGGGTACTTAAAAATGCTTTCAAGAGGGGAATGAAATCAGGCTACTTTTATTAACAAGCTAGTCAATATAATAGACTAGTTATTATAATAATCAGAAAAATTGTAGACAATTCTTCTATATTAAGATACTGATAAAATAATTTGTATAATATTAATTATTATAAAATGAATTTATTCCACATCTTACAAAATTACCACAACTAAAGAATTAAACAAATTGACCCAATTTTAGGTATCCATATTCTATACCCCACATTATGCAAAGGCCAAATGATGAGCTTCCCTCATATAAAAATGACATAACTTATTAACCTACTGGGTTAATATGCTACTTCAAGAAGGGAAAGATAATCAATATTTACTGAAGACTTTCTATATCCAGATACTTTCTATAAGTCTCTTATTTAACCTTCACAACACACTCGAAGGTGAATACAATCTTCATTTAACAGATAAAAACGAGTTTCTGCAGTGTAAGTAATTCCTCCAAGAGCAAGCAAGCAGAGAGACACTGGGTTGGTGTTTGAAGAAAGATCTGGAACCTCCAACACAGGTTATTTCTCTTCATCAAAGAGTATTCCTCAATCAAACAAAAAAAAAGCAAAACTGTGTTATAGTACAATCAACCCATATTCCCTAACAAAACATGATTTCAAATAGTCATTTGTAAATTCCTTTAATTTTTCCTTTTGCATTGAAAACATTGCTAAAATACAACCAGAGATTTGCAAAAAAAAAAAGTGCTCTATATGTGTAATATGAAATGTAATGCATTCTGCTGTCATTTATAACATCTTAGAATAAAAAATAATTTAAAAAAAAAAAAAAACATTGCTAAACTTGGGGCTGGGGTTGTGGCTCAGTGGTAGAGCGCTCGCCTAGCACGTGCGTGGCCCGGGTTCCATCCTCAGCACCACGTACAAATAAACGCATCATGTACAACTAAAACAAATAAATAAATATATTTTTTTAAAAATTGCTAAACTTACTTACTTCTTAACCAGCGAGTTGCCTCACTGATGCACAATCCAGTGAGCACACATTAAAAACTGGGCCTGTATGAGGCGGGAGCTTACAGGGGTTCTGACATGCTCAGTGAGAGGGGTGCTTCAGGGGTGACCCAAGCCAGATGGGAGTGGGAAGGCCCCCGAGAGGGATGCCTGTCCTGAAGGAAGGGCGTGGAGCCAATGAAGAGGCGTGCAGGAGCCCTGTTTGGGGAGATAGCTAAGATTGCGGTTGACTACGGGCCATAGACATTTTTGGGCATTGTCACCTTCCGTAGTCTCACGGGACTTGGCCCAGGATCTCGAGAGATTTGAGCAGTGACTCAGCAGATCGAGCAAGCACGATTCCTGCTCGGGCGCATGGGATGAGACCAGAGAGAGAAAGGACAGGGTTATCGCTATTGTATAGATACATTGTAGTTTCTTGTAAGAGTAGGTGCCTTGGTTTCTTGTGAGAGTGTGTATGTAGTGTTAGAAATTACAAGAGACAGAGACAGAAAGATTAAAGAATTTTTTCGTCTCCATCCTGTCTCCGGACTCCTTCCCGCGGCGCTGCCGTTCCAGGCTGCAATCCCTTTCCGGCGGCTAACAGAGGCGGGCAAGGGTTCCCCGGGAAGCCTGCCGAGTGTCCCAGAGCACACAGGGGGAAGGAGCTGCATGTTCTAGAAACAGAAGATATTTGTGTGCCCCTGAAGTCTAAGAAGCAGACCATTATCATGCACCAATAAAAAGAAATGTAGAGGAAAAATAAATAAACATCACTGTGAACAAACAAGGAGGAGGAGCAGCAGCAGTGGTGGAGCGCATGGGGGTGGCGGGGGCGGGTAGCAATGAGTGACCCAGGAAGCTAAGCCAGGCCCAGCTGCAGGCGTGAACCCTCCTGAAGGGGATGTGGCGGTGTCGGCCAAGAGAGCGAGGTGGCTGGATTTCTATTTTACTGATTTCCTTATTTTTTGGTGCTGGGATGGAACCCAGGGCCTTGTGCATGCTAAGCATGGGCTCTACCACTGAGCCACACTCCCAGCCCTGGTTTGGTATTTTGAGTAGATCCCGTTGGGGACAGCGTGAGGCGTGGACAGACGCAGAGCAAGACTGGACAGGGAGAAAGCTGGAAAACTGACAATATATCAGGCTGGAAAGCGATAATGGAGGCCTTGACGCGTGGTGGCAGAAGGGTGGAGTGGAAGAGGGCACCGAGGGAGAAGACTTTGTGAATCACTGGACTGGGAGGGAAGGAGGGCTGCAGGAGAGATCTAGAATTCCTTTCATACCCCACACCAGTGGGTTGACAATGGCGTCATTCATCAAAAAGAGTAACCATCCAGGGAAGAGCAGCCAGGAGGGCGAGCCCAGGAATTCTGGAGGAGATGGGAGCTCCTCGGTGGAGCTGGCTAGTCGGCAGGAGGAAGCAAGGGTACCTGGACAGAGTCCGGGGGTCTACAGGTGCTATGTCATTTTTAAAGCCATGAACATGGAATAAAAGCACCTCGGTTAGAAGCTCTTCCTTACTGGAAAAGTGGGGACGAGAAGAGAGAGCATGGACCACCAATATTTAAGGAGTGGTGGGCAGCAGAAAAGCCCAAGAGAAGAAGAGGAATGGGAAACTAGGAGAAAATGGTGTCGCAGAAGTCAAGGTCTTCACGGCGGAGGACATGGTCAGTAGCATCCAATGCTTCAGACAGGACCAGCCAGGCAAAGACGGAACAGCACACATGGAGGATTTAGCAACAGAGGTGACATGGACTGGCTTGGCAAGAGCCAGGTCAGCAGAGCTGTGAAAATGAGCGCCATGCCCGAGTTCTCATCTGATAGATTTTCCTGAATGAAACAAAGAAATCATCCATAACTCATTGGCTAAAGGCAGTCACCAATTGTGAAGCTTACACTTATTTTTCTCCCAAGCATGTTCATTTAGTTGGCAATTAAATAAGAAAAGCACTTGTACATGCTTTTCTTAATTACAGATTTCTTAATGCATTAATTTTCATGCACAAGCAACCCCATCTATGAAATGGGTTTGCTGCAATATTGCATGAAAGCTGGGCTTACATGCAGAAGTTAACGATAGTTAACTCAAACCAGTTAATGCAGTTTGCTTGTGTGGAATATAATTAGAAGAAACTTAGAACGTGGTTCCAATGCTGAGAATTTGCAATCACAGTACAGTGATTATTTAAAAACTATGTCCTGAAAAGTTCTCTCACTTTCTAAAGGTATAAACACCTCCAAAGATTATTTTCATAGAATTAACTGGTTTTTGAGTGTTGATGCTAGATGTTAGAATTAACCCCTAGGAGTATAGTTAATCATGCTGTATTAGGCTTTTACTAACAGCATTTTCTTTCAGAGAATGTGATGTACAAACAAGCATACCTAAGTCAAGGTAATGATGACCCTTGCCTCCTGCATTATTTCAAAGACATTTTTCTCCTCTCTCAGTTCACTTATCTAATTCTTTAAATAATGAAGACAAGTAAAATAAATTTTTCTTGCTGTCATAGTGTTCCATGGCATCGCCAAAACTGTAGCCTATGCTGGTAAATTTCAATAATATTATAAATACATATATATATATATATATATATACATGACATGAGATGTGTGTGTGGTGTGTGTATGTGTGTGTATGTGTAGGTGTGGGGGGGGGTGCTTTTGATAAAGTTTTCCTCCCTGGTGAGAAAGAAAGAAAGAGGACAGAAAGGACAGACAGGAGGAAACCCTCCCGCTCCTCCAGTCCTGCTTACAAGTGCTTATTAAGAGTAAGGTTCGGAGCCGGGCGCGGTGGCGCACGCCTGTAATCCCAGCACTTAGGAGGCTGAGGCAGGAGGATTGCGAGTTCAAAGCCAGCCTCAGCAATGGCGAGGCACTTAGCAACTCAGTGAGACCCTGTCTCTAAATAAAATACAAAAAAGGGCTGGGGATGTGACCCAGTGGTCGAGTGCCCCTGAGTTCAATCCCCGGTACCACACACACACACAAAAAAAGAGTAAGGTTCGGGCATCGCTAACCTCCGTGTTTCCTTCTGATGACGGCACAGAAGTCAGAGGAGAGACACGGGCCCTGTGGCGCTGTGGCGCTCTTCAAACCACCAGGAACTGCACCCTTGACTGCTTGCTGGGTAAAACAGTGACCCTCAAAACTAAACCCATTCTTTGAAGGGTGTCCATTCCTTTTGGTGGAGAGAACTGGCTATATCCACCACACACAGTACAAGACACACTCCAGGACATTCCCTATCTCTCTCTCTCTCTCTCTCTCTCTCTCTCTCTCTCTCTCTCTCTCTCTCTCTCTCGACTTAACAAGCAAAGGGGCCTTAGTCGCACCATTAGGTGCACCATGCAGTCAAAACCACTCTCTTTAGAGTTGGGAAAAGGCTACCCTGTTCCAACACAAAGGTAGTAAGAGCTACTTTGATGAAACGTAGTTTCATTTAAAAAAAATTAAATATTTTTAAAAAACATTAAAAATAAAGTAGCAGAAAGCCGGGAATGGTGGCACACTCCTGTAATCTCAGCAGCTCCAGAGGCTGAAGCAGGAGGATCTCAAGTTCCAAGCCAGCCTCAACAACGTAGCAAGACCCTAAGCAACTTAGAGAGACCCTGTCTCTAAATAAAAATATTTTTTAAGAAAAGGGGCTGGGAATGTGGCTCAGTGATTAAGCACCCTGGTTCAATCCCTGGTACCAAAACAAAAAAAAAAAAAAAAAATTTTTTTAAAGCAGAAAACAATCAAATTAAATTTAAAAAAAAAAAAACATGATTTTGGGCCATAGTGCAATTAAGAGTATGGTTTTGGCTTTGTTGTTATTGTCTGTTTTTGTGATGCTGGGGCTCTAGCCCAGGGCCACACACACACACACACACACACACACACACCAGACAAAGAAGGGCTCTATCATTGAGCTATGTCCCCAGCCCCCAGATTATGGCACTTTTAAAAGAATCAGTTACATTTAATAATAAAAGACATTTCAAGCTTTAAAGTTTTGTGTCCATCAAATTTTAAAAGATGAGAAATACAGAAGAAAATTTAAAGTCTTTTTTTGGTGGGGGCATTGCATTTAGGGCCTCACACATGCAAGGCAAGTGCTTTACCACTGACCCACATCCCCAGCCCTATTTCAAAGCCTTTAAATTAAGTTAACGCAACTATGCATGATTTTTGGTCCACAATTATAAACTGTAACATCCTAAGAGGAACAGTTATATTAATTTTTGTAAGAGAGGATACAGCATTGATTTAAGAAAAAAAAGAGTAAGTTTTCTTTGTTTTGATATTTTAGTTAATTTTGGAATAAGTGAATTTTCCCTCTAATGTAAAATCTGGCTATTCTCTGTGGGCTAAATACTTGTCTGGAAACTAATTTTTATTTTATTTATTTACTTACTTTGCAGTATGCAGGGCCTTGTGCATGCTGGGGAAGCTCTCTACCCTGAGCTACACCCTCTATAGCCTTTTTAAGTCTTTTATTTTGAGACAGGGTCTCACTAAGTTGCTGAGACTGGTCTCAAACTTTGGATCCTCCTGCTCAGCCTCCAGCTTTCTGGGGTCACAGGTGTGCGCCCTGCGCTCGACTAGGAAGATCATTCTGCCCTGGAGTGGACGGTAAGAATTCCAGGAGCAAGTGCGCAGGCCAGGGAAAGGACCGCTAGGGAGAGGCCCCATGCTCTGCTGGAGACGGGAGAGCAGATTTCAGCACTGACACGGGACAGTTAGAGGCCGCGAGAACAGAGGACCGCGAATACCGATCGCTGTGACCGAGGGTTTAGAACTCGCAGGGGGAAGAGAAGGTGTCATCAGGTGGTGAAGGAAACCTTTAAGGGCATGAGCCCAAGATGAAGCAGGGGCACCCCAGTGAGGACCGTGAGGACCGAGGGCACCCAGGGCCCCTCCATTTCCAAGAAGGCAGAGAAGTGCGGAGGTGCACGCCTGTAATCCCAGCGTCTCAGGAGGCTGAGGCAGGAGGGTCTCTAGTTCAAAGCCAGCCTCAGCAATTTAGCGAGAGCCTGTCTCAAAACAAAAAAAATAAGAAGGCCTGGGGATGTGGCTCAGTGGTTAAGTGCCTCTGGGTTCAATCCCTGGCACAAGGGAAAAAAAAAAAAAATTAGTTTCAGAAAAATCCAGAAAAATTCGAGAATTTCATTTCTATTGAGACGATTGTGATCAATGAAAAAATGAACTACCAATGAAAATGAATGACATGGAGCCCAACTAGACTTGGTAGAATCATAATTTGCCTGTTACTTTATTTTCAAATAGGAGCTACTGATCTGGTGGTTATGAATATGGTACTTAAGGTGAATTTTGATTTGAGCAAAGTATTTCCTAAAGTCGCATGCCATTCTCCCAGTCTTTTTCTCACCTTAGATTTGATGATTCCTAAAGGCACCTTTTGTTTTCTTTCTTCTTTCCTTTCTTTCTCCCTTCTTCCTTTTTTTTTTTTTTTTTTTTTTTTTTTTTTTTTTTATGCCAGAATGGAACCCAGGGTCTGAGCTAAGCCTGTGCCCTGTGCTTTCTTGGTGTGTGTGCAGAATCCTTTATTATTGTTAAAAGAAAACTCACATAACATAAAATTGACCATCTTAACCATTTCCCCCACCTTTTTTTTTTTTTCCTTCATTTTTCCTCTCCAGCTTCCACATAGGAGACAAAACACACATTTTTGTTTTCTTTCGTGGCTTCATTCTTGACAAACTTTTATTCCTTCATCCACTGGGAAGTCTTGCAAATCAAATCTAATACATTGATATTGAAGACATTCACACAAATGGACGTGTTGATCCATGTAAATATGATGGCTACTGCTGTTATCTCCAGACAATTC
Organism: Tamias sibiricus; assembly: GCA_025594165.1. Classification (NCBI taxonomy): domain Eukaryota; kingdom Metazoa; phylum Chordata; class Mammalia; order Rodentia; family Sciuridae; genus Tamias; species Tamias sibiricus. Next base: position 21,553,295 of record CM046666.1, on the reverse strand, counting down.
ATGTAACTACCCACTTTTTAAAAATTACCTTAAGTCATAAGCTATACTTCACATATTTGTTTTATGCCAAATGGAAAACAGGGTGAGGTGGACGATCAATTCTGCTTCTTATTAACCATTGTCTGGGGCAGACTGCTTAACCCCTCCCTCCTTTATTTTCCTATCCATGCAATGTGCACGACAATAATTATCTCCTAAGGTTGGCATTAAATAAAACAATATGTCTACATATAAAGCGCAAGTATATAATAGGGGCTTAATAAAAGTAGCTGTTGAGGCCATCAGTGGTGGTGGCAAAGCCGAGTGGTGACGTTTACGGGCCTCAGAGAAAGCTGGAATAACTTTCTATTTGAGAATTGTGTTCTCTGCCTGTCTCAGGCAAGCAGCCAACCCAGGGCCTACAGGGGCTTGGTCCATGTGGCTTTGTCCCCCCTGCATGACAAGGAGCCCAGGGTGCTGCTATTGAACTGGCTGCGTGTAGTTGACAGAGTCAGGGCTCTGGCCAGGCCTTGCTGGGGCGGTCCCTCCTGACCACAGGACAGCACAGCTTTCTGAACTTCGTGCCCTCCTCACGCTAAGAAGGAAGGAAACGGGACCAGGCGCTCCTCCGTGGCCTCTCACCCACTATCAGGCAGGAAAATCGCTCTGGGACACTCCTCCCACACCCCCCTCCCTGCAGACTTGCCCCAGATCCTCCTCTGGGCTGCCAAGAAGTTGAGATTTGGCGTTTTCAGCCAAAACAGTGGGAAGGGGATCTGCCAACCAGGAAAAAGGTGACCTGGAGTCTGCCACTTCATTCTGCCTCAGTCGCCCTTTTCATTATCAGCCAGATCTGTTATTTTCAAAGGCTCATTTCAGATGCCCAGGCCAAAATATCATGCCCTCCCTCCACTCCACACAAGCGTTCATTGTCAGAGGCACAGAAATCCGCAGTCACCCTCCCGTTCCCCGGCGCATCAGAACAGATCCTTGTCGACCAACTTAGAAATTTACAAACATCCCTAAAAACACTGGGAAGCCCTGGGCCAGATGGGCTCCCAGGACTGTTTGGACTGATGACTCACTCTTTTGTCCCTTGTGTCCCAGAGTTTCTTTCTCAGAAATCCCCCTGACCTCATCTCCCTGTTTTCTTCCTCTTCCATTAGATGGATCAAATGTCTTTCAAAATATCACCTTCCTCTGGTGGCAGTGTAACAGCAGGAGGAGAGTGGGAGAAACTGTGTGACCAGAGGGATCGAGTGTGCGTGTGTGTGTGTGTGTGTGTGTGTGTGTGTGTGTGTGTGTGTGTGTGTAGGGAGGATGAAGGAAAACAAGATTTGCCTTTTAACTGCACCCATTAACTTCCCAACATAATACAAAAAAATACAGCAACACCTTCTGGCTATTTGAGGATTTGAGTCCCTCTCATCCTTCTCCACCCCCCCTCTCTACTTGGTGCATTTTCTGCTCCCCTTTTGTCAAAAAAGAAAACAGTAGGAGGTTACAAAGATTTCCAGCTGCTGAAAAAGCAAAGCAGAAATCCTCAGAGCTGGAAGCCCCCCTCTAAGAGCACTCAGCAGAGCAGGAGCAGGCCTGCATTTCCTACCTGTCCTTCCAAGGAAGCACCTGGGCCCCTTTAAATCCCCCTCTGCATGAGACTCGCCTAACCAGCTGCCTGGGACCCATCTTGCTTTGGAAAGCTCACCTCTCCCAGAGTCTACACAGGCCCGAGAGATGGAGTCCCGCGGAGAGCTGGTCGGGGATCACACCCCACTGAAGAAACAGGAGCGAAATCATTCCACGCCAGCACGGATCCCTCGAGAGCTAAATATGAATGGGATCTATGATGGGTCACCGGCTGCAATAAGCATGCTGAGGCTGAGCTTCCGCAGGAGAAAAGGTCCCCATGGTGGAAGACGGGACACTCCACGCCAGCGTCGGTGTGACCAGACTCCAAGAAGATAGGAAAGTTTGGAGCAGCTAAGAGGAGTGTGGGCTTCATGCTGAGGGACGGAAGCCCTTTCTGGAGAACCAAGACAACCCAGAAGGGTGGGGCTCACCTGGCCCACTGTCCTGTGAAGAGCATCCACTGAGCAGGCTGGGGATGGTTGCCCCAAGGGGAAGAGCCTCAGCGCGCAGGAGCTCGCCCTCCACACCACTGGCCTGCTGAAGTGGCCCCCTGCTGTCCTCCTTCCTGGGCCCCCATTCTGCCTCTGCCGCTTATTGGTTTCCACCATCTGGATAAAGTTCCTCCTGCCCTGTGGGGACGGAGGAGGTCGGGAATCCATGCAGGCGCACAGAACCTGCCTGCACAGACCGGGAGTGTCGGCCTGGGTTCCTGAGTTCCTCCCATCTTGATTTAGATAATCCTGCCCTGTCCGCAAGGGCCCGAGGCTGCAGAGAAGCATTTGGGGAGGCCCCAGATAACACTTTCAGGAAAGGTCAGCATGTGGTTTGTGGGTTGCATAAGAAATAGGTGGTCTTGAGAGCTCAATCAGAGAAATATTGTTAAAGCATTCCATTAGGGGATAATCCTATTAAATTTAGAGAATTTGGCAGAACAGGGATTTGTAGAGGAATGTAATGTTCTGTGGGACGTCAAGTGTCTCTAAAACACCGAATAAACCTAATAACAATAAGTCCTTGCATTTGTGAGTTGCCTGTAGACGCCAAGTGCTCACAATGTGCTGTTTTAATTACTGTGTGCACGACTATCCCACAATTCTACTTGCGGGAGGTTGCTCTCAGCTTCCTGGAGCTTTTGACTCTTGCTCTGTCTCTCACAGGATTGGCTCCAGAGTAACTTTGCCTGTGTTACCTTGTGGTGGCTGAGCTGCCCTTTCCCAGCCACCCCCTTTGCCCCTCATGGAAGAGGGTAGAACCCACAAAACACACACAGGCCTGCGAAAATATGTATGATGAGTTTCTCAAGCGTGGTTTGCAGACCACCTGCATCAGAGACATTTTTGTTTGTTTAAAAATGCAGACGTGCACGAGTTCAGATCCCACCTCAGCAGGATGAATCCACATTTCCAGGCATGAGGACTGGAAACACGCGTTTTTAACAAGCGCCCTAGACGACCCTGACGCGTGCCAACCATGAAGGACGGTTGTTCTGATGTTTTCAGTGGGCAACTGAAAATACAGCCTTCCCAGCAGGCTGCGGGGCCAATGGCAAATATGTAAAATATAGCATATGAAAAGGATTCAGAGGCACAGACCCATCCCTGAGCCCACGAACCACCCACGAACCACCCACCCAACCTAGCACTGGGAGCCCAGGGTTGGGACACACACACAGTTTAGGGGCAGCCAGAAAACTCAGTAATTGAGACATATCACATCTTAATGCAACGTGTGTGTACTGGGGGTTGAACCCAGGGCCTTGTGCATGCTAAACATGTACTCAACCACTGATCCACACTCCCAGCCCCATGTAATATTTTTTTAAAAAATCAAAATGATTGCATTAAAAAAAAAAAAAATCTATGATAAACATCTGAAAGGCACGAGCAGTGCTCCTCAAACTTTCCCTTTGCCTGAGGCTCTGGTGTGGCTCGCCTGGGAACTGCCAGGGAGGCTCTTGGTTCTCCAGGTCCCTTTGCTTACTGAGTTTCATTCTACTGAAGGGTCTCACCCTCCTTGGCAGTCCAGAGGGTTTGAAGTTGAGAGCCTAATTTCATTAACTTGGACACTCTGTTCTTTCCTTTGCAAAGGAACGTTAAATTGAATTCCCTGGTTCTTAACCAGACAGAATTTTATTCCAGTGATGGGATTAACTTGCCTAAGACATATAGGCTCATAAGAAGCCTCACTTACTGTGCCGACGATGCTCAGTTTAGGGACTCTAGGCAGCAACTGATGGCCAAATAGGCCCCTCTGTGGGGTGTCTCTGTGCCTCAGATGTAGCTTTCTGATAGACTCTTCTGGGTGTGTAAAATTTTAAATCTTTTATAAACATCAATGATTGGCATAATTGGTGTAATTATAGGTATCTAAAAAGTAGAAAATGTCTGTGTAACAGCTGCCAATCGCTGGTTTCAGGAAACAAGCAGTCACTTGTGGCGAGCCGGGCGCAGGGTATGAACGCTCGGGTAATATCATTTCCAGATGGACCAACTTGAATTAGAGATGGCACGGAGATAGAGGGAAACGTGCATCCTTCCAAAACAGAGCCACACACAGATCCAAGGGTGGCAAATGGCGAATGCAGGTTAGACAGCCACCAGGGGCTCCGGCTAGAGGTGAAGAGTTTCCGTGGTCTTTAAGCAGGTCTATTTTTAGTTGTTCCATTGCTCTTAATGCCTACGTTAACTGTAGCAAAGACTGCAAAGCAATCCTCTCTAGTTTGCATATGTCTGTCTTCTTACAAATGGGCATGGCAGGAATGGAGATATTTTGGAATTTCTCTAAGCCCCAAATATTTGGGGCTGTATTTGTTCATAAAGCGCTGCGGCTTGCTGAGCCGTTCTGACAGCCGATTCTGTTAATAATACCTACCTGGACTTGAAATCACTGACTCCCACTCTGTTGGACAACATGCGGGTTGGGGAAGGTTAGGGGAATTAATTGGGAGAAGTTGAAACAACCTAGAGGAATCGACCCTCGGGCAGATTCCCAAGGCCGTGAGCAGTCAGCCTGCCCAGGACGTGGAGGTCGGACTCCAACCTTTTGCTGCAGGTTAGCACGCCCTCCCACACTTCCTGAATGTTCTCACCACATTTTGTCCAACCACCCCCACTTCTACAAATGAACAGCTTTACTCAGCCTAACTAGCATCTTCATTTTAAAACATGAATATATCTAGTAGTTTAGAGACCAAGGACCATTTAATCAAAACATTTCAATCATATTAGTGTTATAACAGCTGCCTAACAGGGCTCCAAAGGAAAGGCAGTTTTGTTTGTAGGGGACAGGATTTTCATGGTGACATTGACAATGATGGTTAGCTTTGGATGGCGGATGACTTTTCAGGGCAGAAGGGCACCAAATGTCACACGGGGGTTGGGGATTTGGTAGGCTCATTCTATTGATGGGTCAGATGGCCTCTGAAGTTCATTTTCAACCTAAAGAGTTTAAAATCCCTCGGGCAGTGACTCCATGATGATATCCTAAGGTGTATGTTTTTTTTTTTTTTTTTTACATTTCTTTTTGGGTAGGGAGAGGGGCAAGGGGATAGGAATAATGGCAGACTGAGTTATCCATGATTACCCTAAATACATGTATGAAGACACAATTGTTGTAGAAATACTTTATATAAAACCAGCAACTTGAAAAATTGTGCTCTTTATATGTGATATGAAATGAAATGTACTCTGCAAACATGTATAACACATTAGAATAATAAAAAAAAATTTTAAATTTATTTTCCATTTTAAAGAAGAATCTTTCATGTAAAATAGATGAAAGAGGAACTGTTCTGGCTGTGTTGGATTTTCTTTGTGCACGTTTCTGCCTAAAGAAGACAGAGACGGGTGGTGTGTCTTGGGGTCTGTGATGACTGGATAAAGTGGGATCCCTTTCGTACTTCTAGCGAGGGTATCCCTTAACCTCTTTTGCCATTGTGCCGGGTGGATGTCCCACCCGCGGAATGTGGAGTGACGGGATCGGCGTCGTGGGCACAGGAAGAAACCCGACAGGAGTGCCTGCTGACATGGTGGTGTGGACCAGAACCTTCCGATCACTCTGCTATTAAAAGTCAACGCAGGAGTAACATGTGTCCTGAGACATGCCGCAGCCCCCTCTCCTCCTAAGTCAACTGGAGATGCGTGGAGTGGAGAGACACCCCTCCCCGCTTCCAAGCCTGGCTCCTCCAGCGTGCGGGGAAGGCAAGGAGCCAGGGGACCCAAGTGGCCACTGGTAGGGTCCGGGCTGTGTCTATCACTGAGTCAAGGCTCCCACAACACCTGTGGGGGGGGATGGGCGGCCTCCTGGCAGGTGCCTTCCCTCTGCTGGTTTTCCCAGGTGCACTTGTGGGTTTTTTCTGACATCTCCATTGTGTCTAGAGCTCTCCGGCCTGAATTCTTCCTTACCATTGTCATTTCTGCTCCCCAGAGTACTCCCCGCAGCCTTCTGGCTTCTGGGACTCCTAGTTGCATAGACTTGACCCATAGAGACTCACATCCTGGCTATTGCCTTGAACGGTAAAAGGCAGACAGGGGACCCCTCCAGCCTGCCCAGCTCTCTCTGGCAGAACCACCCAGCTTCCTGAGCAGATGGGTGACTACAGAGAATGAACGCCCACCTCCCTCAACCTCTCCAAATCGTTGTTTTGGAGAGAACCTTGAAATTTTCCCATCAGTCGGCTTTGGAATGAGTCAAGCACCTACTTCTTCATGTTCTTCCTTCCTCTTTTCCAGCCTTACGCTTCCGTGGACTGAGATGGGGTGCTGTTACGAGAGTACCGATTACGGTAGAGACCTTGGGCTTCCTCTCCCTCAGAACAGGACAGCCAAAGACAGAATGTGAGGGAGAGCCATCAGACCCCAGGAGCAGACGTGAAGGTCAGGGATGGGAAAGTGAAGAATGCTCGATTGACTGGTGGGTAGATACTGAAAAGCGGGTCCAGAAGTGCCCCGCAGCCAGTTCACTTCTTGGCAAGTGATCACTGAGATACCAGAGCGTGCAGAGCTATCTTGGTGAAGGTGAGACCCAGAGCAAAGAAAGATTCGATGTTGGAAGTCAGTGGAGGCACACAGGAAGACTAAAAGAGACCTGAGCAATATCAACATCTATGGCTTGATGCTCCCCAAGGAACTGCTTGTCCTGTTCCCCAGAGCTCCTGCATCGTGAGTGCAGCTTCTTCCAGAGCGCCTGGGAGGGGCACTCGACCACTGGGTCACCTCCCAGCCCTTTTTTGTATTTTATTAGAGACAGGGTCTCACTGAGTTGCTAAGTGCCTCGCCATTGCTGGGGCTGGCTTTGAACTCATGATCCTCCTGCCTCAGCCTCCCAAAGTGCTGGGAGTACAGGCATGCACCACCGAGCCCGGCCCAGCTTCTTATAGTCACATATTTCTTTGCAATAAAGCCCCATGATTTCAGGTTACCTGAATGAATCTCTATGCCTTGCAACCATAGCCTAGCAACCAAGCACGGCCAATCACACAGAAATGAGGAGGGGCCCAAAGAGTTCCAGTGGAAGATGACAAGGGCCAAGAGAGCTGATCTCTGCTCTCACGTTCGGGTCAGCTCTGCTGAAATCCCCGTACTTGGTCGCCATGCCAGTGCTAAGACTATCTCTGCAGCATTCTGTTTTTTATTCATATGTTATCACAGTCTGGGACAGAAAAATATCTCAGCATGATTTATAGATGTCCCTGCACACATGCTAAAATAATCTATTCACCTTCTGTGGAGGATAAAATGATGGTTTCAAAGTTTGGTTTAATTTCGAACCTTAGTTTGTTGAGACTTACCTTTGATTGTAGTCTCAAAACACACTGCACTTTGTTCTAATACCCGCTTTATACCTCGCCATCTTCAGGGTAAGAAAATGTCAAAAGAGCCTATGTCTAGCCGGGCGCAGTGGCGCAGTCTGTAATCCCACCACTTAGGAGGCTGAGGCAGGAGAATCGTGAGTTCTAGCCTCAGCAATGGCGAGGCACTTAGCAACTCAGTGAGACCATCTCTAATAAAATACAAAAAAAAAAAAAAAAAAAAAAAGGGCTGGGGATGTGGCCCAGTGGTCGAGTGCCCCTGAGTTCAATTCTAGTACCCGCCCCCCCAAAAAAGAGCCTATAACAGGAGGATCTAGCATTTTTTCACTTCTAATAACTACTCAAGAAAAACACACACACTGGAAAAGACATGCATAAAATACATTGTTGTAACCATAAAAGCAGGAACTCTTCTTAGCTAGTGTTTCCTTAATTTACCTGACCATGATGTTTACAGAACACCCATGATACCCTAACAGACACTATTTGAGAATAATCTTGGATGACACCATTTGAGAAAATGTACCTTTTGCAACTTCAGCAACATCCTTCTGCCCCAGCCTCCCAATTCCCCACCCCCAACAACTTCTGGATTCATTGGATGCTCATCCAAAAGCTTCAACTAAAACTCTTAGCAAACTTCCAAACGTACTTAGCACGACCTCTTTCAAAGACAGGCCTCGGAACCTCCTCCTGCCCAGGGGAGGAACAAAGTGCAGTGTGTTTTGAGACTACAGCCCCACAACTTCCCAGGAACTTCAAATAAATTATTCAAAGTCTCTCTTCTCCAGGGATTGGCAAACAGGAGAGATAAAAGGCCCGCATAGGGAGTGTGGGAAAGGGGAGGGAGAGGGCAGGGGCTGATGGGGTGGGGGCGGGGGTTCCAGAAGAGCTGATTTCACAGGTGTTAGGTGTTGGAGCTGGGGAAGTCTGGAGGGGCACTGGTAAGAAAGTGGCAATTAACCACAATGGGAGCTAATTGATCGTTAACCAGGCCAGGCTGTTCAGCTCTTACAAAGCAGTCAGGCAGCATCCAGGGAGCCAGGGACAGCCCCAGAGGTCAGAGCGCTCTTCCCCGGCCTCCTGCTTCTCCACTGCATTCGGTGTCAGGAACTGCACATCTATTGGGTTTAAAACTAGAATTATGTATTTTGGAAAATAACTCAAGAACCGTGAAGGCTCAACCAATCCCGTTTCAATTGTTTTGTATATGCTACCCTTTAAAAACAAAACTCTTAAATGATTTAATTCTCATTTGAATGTCTTGAATGTGCAGCAAAGCAATTTTGTGTACCAGCACACAAATGAGTTACAACTCTGGCCTTAAAATATCTGCAGGGTGAAGGAAGAAGGCCCTACTGGAAGGTTCCTGCCACGACTTGACTTGGGCCTGGCTTGTCTGGCAGGACTCCAGAAACCAATTGCCCTGAATTGAAACTGTCAGAGAAAATAAAATGGGCTGAATTTACGATCACCTGTATCCACAGACATCCACACATAGAGGTGCTTTGTTAACTAAGGCACAGACCAAAATGCAGCAACCGGGTCACACAGCCCCCTGGGAAATACCGTTTGGTGATGTGAGGGTTTTTTTTTTTTTTTTTCTTCTTCTTCTTCTTTTTTTAACATTTAAGCAGGAAAACAACACATGCAGGAAACCATAAAACCCTTTAAGTTAACTGTAGCCAACGGTCAATCTCATTAGGATAGATGGTTAGACTGCAAGCAGGCCCCGCACACTCCCCAGAACAACTTCCAATTTTCACTCTTGTTGGAAGCTGTCGACAAAGCAGAAGTTCCACTCTCTATATTTGTACCCTTTCCTTCTCCTCTGCCTGCTAAACTCAGTCCCCCATGTTCCTCTGTTAGCACACATTTGAACTGGCACATGCGCACACGCGCGCGCACACACACACACACACACACACACACACACACATGCGCATGCGCATATTAATTCGATTAATTCATTAAACTTACGCATTCAGCTGGAATGGTAGTAAGACATCCTTGGGAAAATGATGAGGATCACAGGGTTGAGGGAAGCTGGTGGGGGGGCGGGGGTGCTACCAGTCCTCACCAGGGGCCCAGCCCTGGGGAAGTTCATTTCTCTTTACTCAAATGGTGAGGACATCTATTTTAAGGTCTCACTTCTGAGCTAACTGATGGGCTCAGGAAACAGGGTTCCAGTGGCCTCCCCGACCCTGTGGGGAGGGAACCCAGGGCTCCCAGCTTGCCAGGCAACTGCTGTGTCGCTGAGCGACACCTCCTTTCTGATTTTGTGACCTCAGACCAGTCACCAAATCATTCTCAACTCAATTTCTCCATGTTAAAAAAAAGTGTGTGGGGTGGGAAGAATCCCTTATCTGCATATTTATTGAGAGAACATGCTAAAATGCAGTGGGGACGGCATTTTATTTCCAAACTTCAGTGAGCACTGGAAATATATGGGGAGCCTATGAAGTTCCTACCTCCACAGTCTGACTGAAGCCTGATGATCTGTAAAATCTCGATTTAAAAAGGATCCCCAATAACTCTCATGCTGGGGATTCGTGTTCCAGACTGGGAAACGTGGACTGGGGGCCTATTGCTAAGGCCTTAGTGTCTCCTGTGTGGCCGGCAGGGTGCTGGCCTGTGCAGGTGTTACCTTGCTGTAACAGCCATGAGGTGAGGAGCCTGGAGGAGGTATTTGCTGAGTGCCTGCAGTGCCCGGGCACTACCCACGGTCCACACAGACAACTTCACTCATCCTCACAACCTCTCCACCTCAGACAGCAGTCCATTGAATGACTTCGAACCCTCAAGTTCCAAGAGGCTGAGAACTCTGACCTCCGCCCTCTCCCTAGGGGGTCTCAGAGCCAATTTCTACCAGGTTTTCACCAAGTCCAGGGCTCCCACTTCCACACAGGCAGCGTAAGATGCAAATGCATTTTGGAAGCTCTGCAGGCCCCATGGAAACAATGCAAATGTTAAGTCAACAACTAAGAAACAAACCCTTGTTATGCAAAAAGAACCAAGGAAAGCAAATCTGGGGGTATACCATGTAGCCAAGGTCTAGTCTAATGGGAGGGTCTGGTTTGGCTGTCCTGGAGTTCTGCAGACCTGAAGAGGTGGAAAATCGTTTTGTGCGAGGCTCTGACATGTGAATCCTGCACTTGAATCTGGGCAAAGAGACGTCGAGGTAGACATTGGCACATGCCTGGAGATGTGCAGCTTTCTGACAGCTACAGTGAAAAATCTAGAAACGTGTGGAGGTGATTTTCAAGGCTGAATCAGAGGCGCAGGGGTAAACACGAATGAACATGGGCTAGAGAGGGATTTTGTAGGACTCAAGGTGGGGGCGGGGGGGGGAGAACAAAACAAAAACCAACAGAAAGAAGAAAGCACACCAACCTTCCACCTGACAAATCCAAATAGGTGAGATGAATTTGCATTCCTGGAATTCATCTTTTCTTCCAGATACTTCCTCGGAGTCACTAAATTGTTCAAAATTTATGATTAATGCTGGTTATTCCATGAAACCTACACTGCTTGATAAACTAGAAACAAAACTGAAAAAAAATAAAATTTATGATTAAGCATTCTGATCAGGGCATTCACCACATCATGTTTGCAAATTGGTGTTTCCTGCAACACAGGACATACTTGGTAAACAGTCGATGTCCACTTTCTCCTCAGAGTCCCTTAGTGTTCCCAGTGCCCCTAGACCCTCAGCAGTGTCAGCAAAGATCCAGATGGCCTCTCCAGGCACCTGGCCCAACAGCCACAGCATCAGCTTGCACAGGCCGTGATGTTTCTTGGTACCTAAAGGGTTTCAGCTAGGTATTGATAAAACTTAAGCAAGTATCACTGATTTACATTTCTGATGGAACACAGGGCCAGAAGCAGAGTCTTTTAAGAAAAATTGCTTGATAATCTTAAAAGAAAATCTGAAACCTTCTCTTTCCCATCGATCCAAGTTATCTGGAAGAAAAAAACCACACTAAACTGTTGGGTTTCTTAGGTTTGTCATGCCCTGAGCCACCGACCATGTATCATTTCTGAAGGAAAATTGATTCAGAAGAAAAAGTCCAAAAATACTTTACATTTATTCTATTACTTGCTAGGAAGGACATAATATGTGTTGCCTTTAAAAATAAAAGCTTTAATATGTATCAAAATCCTTTTTTTTTTTTTTTTTTTTTTTCTTCAGTGCTGGGGATCAATGCCAGGGCTTGCTAGGCAAGGCTTCTAACACTGAGCTACATCCCAGTCCCATAGTTCTTAAAGAAAATATTGTAAACATCTGCTCTTACATGGAAAATCAAGGGAAAATAAATAGTTCTAGCAGGAGAACTGTACAAAATTAAAATAGCCTTGACATGCATCATTTAAAAACACACCCATCATATAGGTTTCATGCATGACAAGATTTTGGTGCTCTAGATCTGATGGGGGAAAAAAAAAAAAGCAACTGGTCATAGTATCATCACCACAAAGATGAATATTGAACTTCAGCATTGTTCTGTAGGAGAGCCCTTCCTCCTTTCCCCAAAGATATCTGAAGAAAGTTAAGGTGCTGTGCTGTCTCAAGATTATTTTTTTAAATGGGATATTCTAACTGCAGAACACACATGTAATTAAAAATTTATTAGCAGCACACATGAAAAAATTTGGAAATTAGTAGCTATCTTTAAGAGATAAATTATATTAAGACAAGCATCATATTATTTTGGAGAGAGGAAAACTATTGCTTTTTACTGAACAAAAATGCCTGTTTGGGCCCACAGTCTCCAAGAAGCTCTTCTTGCAGCTACATTCCAGGACTCAGGCCACTCCCTTACCTACCAGCCATCCAGACTGGGGGATCACTCCCCGACACACCTGCTCACGAACCCTCCCTCTCCAGTGCTGAATGACTGAGACACATCAACTTTTACACATTTTTACTTAAAAGACATTTAGTAAGTCCAGGTGGTTTTGTTATAGCTAATGGAAATCGGTGCCCATCCCCACCCCCACTCCCAAATAAACAGGAAATAGTGCTACTTAAGTTGTACGTTCCAAACCAGATTGTAATGGGTAAATCCAAGGTACTTTTGTCTCCCAGCACACAGGTCTCACTAACACTGCTGCGCCTGGTGCTCATAAAGAATGAACCCGGCCAGCTGAAGCCCGACGTGCTGTTCCGACTGAGTGGGCCAGCAAAGCACTCCTATTGTGCCACACTTCTTATGGTATTACCCATGCTGGGCACAGCACAAGATGGAGATCTGGGCACACAGTAACCTCCCTGTCACTGAAGACCTACACACCTTTTGCATTTCGTTACTGGCAAAGGCTTTCTCCACCTCTACTAATAATGGCTTACCAGGCTCATTTGTTCTTGTCTGTGGGCAACAAATCCTAGCTACTGCTAGATGGTTAAGTACTGGCAAGGTAAGGAGAAAGCAGCTTCAGAAGCATACAACAAAACAACAAAAAGACCCGCCAGTGTGATCACTGAAGAATTCCAGCCCCGTGCCCCTCCCCCCTCTTTCAAATTTCAAGACAAAGGGCGTGCTCGCTTAAACGTAGTAAACTCAGAAAATTCCTCGAAAGCCGTGTGGAGTTGACACATATTCAGCTGACGCCATCGTTTCGGGGTCAGGGCCTGCCAAATCTGGCCAAGAGGAACTTGGTACTGCCAATAAGGTGGCACTCAGAGCCTACTCCTCCAAAGCCGAGGCAGATGGAGTGGGTGGTCTACCCACACCATAGGGCCCTCCTGATCTCAAGTGCTGGGCAGAAGAATGACAAAAGTCAAGATTTAGGGTTCAGTTCCAGCTGATTTTATTTCCTTCTCAAAAAAAGTTATTTACAGAAGGTATATATCAACAATCTGACAGGCAGTGAACTTGACATGATTAGCTGGCATGATTTTTTTTCTTTTCTTTTTTTTCCCCCAAACATTGTTTTTGTGGCCTTGAATTCTAAGACAAATATTCTACACGGCATATTGCACAGGATGGATGGCAAAAAAAAGTTTAAAAACAAAAACCCTTAACGGAACTGCCTTCAAAGGCAGACGTCCTGGCGCCTGTCGTCATTTTAAACATACATACACACAATCTTTTTGCTTATTATAATACAGACTTAAATGTACAAAGATGTTCTCCACTTTTTTCAATCTTAAACACAACAGCTATAAACCGGAACACATATGCTATCATCATGCCATAAGACTAAAACAATTATATTTAGCGACAAGTAGAAAGGATTAAATAGTCAAATACAAGAATGAAAAACGCAGTACATAGTGTCGCGAACTCAAATCGGCATTTAGATAGATCCAGTGGTTTAAACGGCACGTTTTTGCTTATAAAAAAAGTGCAAAAAAGATGTGGTTTACAAGTTAAAGCTACAGGATCCCTTTTTGCTGTAAATGCACCAGTCTTAAAGCCTCGGGACAGAAGAGCATTTCATTTAAATATCTGTTTTTCTTAAAAGCACAGAAGGCTTGGCTAATTCTCCTCATTCTACAAGCCTCGGGTTGAAAGGGTGGACACTGGTGGCAGGTTAAGGGATACTGTCACTTTAAGTAGCCTGCAGATTGAAGTGTAAACATGGAGAAATTAGGGGCTGATTTTTTAAACTGTGTGAGATATTAACCAGCCGCCCTATTATAAAATCAGGAAATCCAAACAGCGATTTACACCGATTAACACCCCCTTTATATATTTTTTACAAAAATACACTGAGAAAATAATCAAACGTTTTCATCTCTCTTGTCTTTTTTTGTTTTTTAAAAGTGTCAAAAGTCTACATTTAAATATAAAAAATTAAAAGTTAAAACTCTAGCCCTTCAGTGAAGGAGACGTAAAATGGCGTGGGTAACAACAACTACAAAAAAAAAAAAAAAAAAAAAAAAGAAAAGAAAGAAAAGGAAAAAAAGAGAACAGAAAAGGGAGAAACAAAAAAAAAAAAAAAAAAAAAAGAAAGAAAGAAAGTTAAGAGTCAAAAGAAAGCCAAAAAAAGGAAAGAAGAAAGGGATAACATAAGAAAAAAATGTTTGGCCAGTATAAATACGTCCACATATAAAATGGCATCTGATTACATTTACAAGGAAAAAAAAAACAATAACAAAAAAAAAAAAAAGAAAGAAAGAAAAACGAGGATGGAGCATCGGTGAGGGAAAAAACACGTCTTCTCATTTACACCTAGAAGGAATAAACACATACACACTGAGAAAAAATTTGGTCCTGAATTGTTTTTTAAAAGTCCAGCACAGATTTGAGTTGCGTTTGAATCCTTTAAAGAGTTAAGAATGAAAAAAAGCTGGTGATAATTCTGTTGTAGGAATCAAACATAGCGCCATCTATCTGCTTCTTATATTATCCTACACTATTTTAAAAACTGCTCAACAGTCTTATACAGAAATCTTTAAAAGATAGACAGGATAACATGCTATATTAACCCCACCAGTGAAATAATCCAACACCATCACGATTCCGAGTAAGAGAAGAAACCTTTCCCGAAGCCACTCGCCCTCCGCGGCGCCCGCGCGTCCGTCTCCTGCGGCGCCGGCCGCGCCCCGGGCACCCGCGCTGCGCCCCGGGCACCCGCGCCGCGCCGGACCCTCGGGTCCGCGTCCCCGCCCCGCCCGCCGCCGCCGCGGCTCCCCGGGGCCCCCAGTCCCTTCCCCGCGCGGCCACGCCGCCCGGCCTGCCTCGTGTCTCCGCCTCTGGCTGCAGGGACAAGGGAAAAAAGAAAGCGGGGAGAGAAAAACCAAAAGGGGCTTTCGCCAGCGTGCAGTCTCCGTCCGGCGCTCCCCCGAAGGTCTGCGGGCCGCACACCTGCGCCCCGGGCCTTCCTCCCCGCAGGCGCTGAGGGGTGGGGGCGCGCGGCCTTCATCCCCGCTCCTCTCGACCGAGAAACCCGGTAAAGCAAAAACAAAAACAAAACAGAACCACCGAGGAGGCGAGGCGAGAGGGCGAGGCTCCTCCAGTCTCCAGAAACTCCCAGGCTTCTTTCTTGCTGGGGGTGCGCACAAGTCCGGAAGCTCGCTGGAAGGAGGGGGGGGGGTCTCTTCAAGCAAAGGGGAGGAAACTGGAAGTAGCTTTTTCGCCATCAACAACATCAATAACAATAAAGGTCGCCCTGTCTACCTCGCCTCCTGCGCGTCCCTCCGGCGGGGCCTCGGCGCCCCGGCCCGGGAGGTGGGGATGCGGCGCGGGTCCAAACGCCCCCGCGCTCCTCTCCAAGCCAGCGCTGCTCACTCTTTTCTTTTTCTTCTTTTTATTTTCCCTTTTCTCTTTCAACTCTTCATCTGTTTTTTTTTTTTTTTCTGTATTTTTTTCTTTTTTCTGTTTTTTCTCTTGTTTTCTTTCTTTCTTTTTTTTTTTTCCTCTCTCTCTTCCCCTCGTCCCTTCTTCTCCCCGCCCGCACCCTTCAGTAGGTGAAGACCAGGTTGGAGATGCTGGACTCCAGCCAGTCTCCCGAGATCATCTCGCTCACCTCGGGCGTGCAGTAGTCCGGGAACTCGAAGTGCGAGCCAGAGCCGGGCTCAAAGTTGAAGTCCAGGTCCCGGTCCAGCGCCGAGGACGAGCTGAAGCTGCCCAGGGACATGCTCTCAAAGTTTGAGCTGGGGTTCAGGTCGAGCAGGTCGTCCTCAAACTCGTCGTCGGAGGATGAGCCCGAGGAGGAGGAGGAGGAGTGAGACGAGGTGGAGGACGCGTGCGAGGGCGCGCTGGACGGGGCGGGCGAGGCGGCGCGCAGGCTGGCGTAGCCGCGGTGGTCCGCGGGCGAGCGGCCGGCGGCCGGCGACGAGGCGGCGCTGCTGCGGCCGCTCAGGCTCGGCGCGTCGGGCGTGCAGCCCGCGCCCCCCTCCTCGTATAAGCCCAGGGGGTCGCTAGGGTCTGCGCCCGCGCCCAGGCCGCCCACCGCGACGCCGACGCGCCCAGGCCACCGAACAGGTAGACGCGTTTCACCTTCTTCTCGGCCAGGTGTTTGCCCGGGGCCGCGAGCGCGGTGGAGGCCGAGGCCGCGGCGGAGGCCGAGGCCGCTGCGCTGGGAGTCCGCGCCTTGTACAGCGCGTGGTGGTCGGCGGCCGCTGCGGCGCCCAAGGGCAGCAGGGCGGCGCCCGCCTGCTCGGCGGCGAAGGAGGCGGCCGCAGCTTTCCCGCCGCCGCCGCCGCCCGCCAGGACCAGCTTGGCGTGCGGCTTGCTGACCCCGCCGCCCGCGCCGCCCGCCACCTTGGAGCCGCAGCTCTTCTTCTGCGCGGGTTTGGAGTTGGCGCCGCCGCCGCTCGCGCCGCCGCCTCCCCCAGCGCTGCTGCTCCCGCCGCCGCCGCCGCCCCCCCGTGGCTGCCCCCGCCGCTGCCACCGACCTTGTCTCCCTTCTCCCCGGGCTTGGAGGCGGCGGCGGCCGAGGAGCCGGAGTTGGCGTTGCCGGACTTCACCTTCTTCCTGGGCCGGTACTTGTAGTCGGGGTAGTCAGCCATGTGCTTGAGGCGCAGCCGCTCCGCCTCCCGAATGAAAGGGATCTTGTCGCTGTCTTTGAGCAGCTTCCAGCGTTTGCCCAGCCGCTTGGAGATCTCGGCGTTGTGCATGTCGGGCGACTGCTCCATGATCTTGCGCCGCTCGATCTGCGACCACACCATGAAGGCATTCATGGGCCGCTTGATGTGCCCGCTCGGCGTCTTGCACCAGCTCGGGTCGTCGGCCTTGCCGCCCGTGGAGGCGGTGGAGCCGGGCGTGGGGGAGGAGGCGATGCCCAGCTCGAGGCCGGCGCCCGAGTCCGAGCTCTCGCCGGCCAGCAGCGCTTCCGTGTTCTCGGCGTTGTTGGTTTGCTGCACCATGGCCCCGGCTCCGCGGGCGCCCACGCGCGCTCACACCCTCGCGGCGGCGGCCGCGGCGCGATCGCCGGGCCCTCCCGGTTCCCCGGGCCAAGCACACGCCGAGCTGGAGGACGCGCGCGGCTGCCGGGCGGGCCCCTCAACTCCTTGCCGGGGCGGAGGTGGGCGAAGAGAGAAAAGTCCCCAAAAGATTCGGAAGAGGAGTACTCCGCCTCTCGCAGAGGAGTTATAGTTCCCAGACTGGAGAGCCTCTCTACCCCCCTCTCTGTCTCACCGCGCTGCAGTTTGCTCGGTGTGTCGGCTGAGCCTGGAGACCGTGCTAAGGTGGAGGAGGAGAGGAGTTTCTTGAATGCTGGTGCTGAAGCTTCTTCCAATGCAAGTTTCTCGCCGCCTCCCAGGCAAGTCTTTTTTTTTTTTTTTTTTTTTCTTTTTTCTTTCCCCTGAAGCAGTTGATTCCAGTTCACGAGCGCACTCGGTAGCTCAGGAAAGCGACATAGTCTCTATCACTCAGTCCCTTTCCTACAATGCAAAGCAAAAACGACTCTGGCTCCGGGACTCTCTGTGGGCGGAATCGGCACTAAGGAGTTTGTGCAATTATTTTGTTGCAAGGTAGGAAGCCAAAAAGCCTGCATGCAACAGACTGGCATGAATAAATGTATGTTTCCCCCTCCCTTCTGCAAGAAGGGAGCTGGTGATGGCAGAGTTCCTCCGGTGCAGAATCTTTTTTTAAAGAGCGTGCAAGAGCTAGAGACCCACGAAACAGGCCTCTTCCCTGCACACACAGTTTCTCTTGCTGCAGCTTAGAGCAGACCCCAATTCCGCCTCGCGCCTCTTTATCCTTTCACAGACTTGGCCTCAGCCAATCAGCCGCTGTAACTAACGCTTCCTCGTGCCAAGCCCCTCCTCCGGGCTTCCCATTGGCTTGGAACCCGGTGCAATAATAATCTCCGCGTGCAATGAGAAGCTCCAAATCTGACCTCATTCCAATTTACAGAGCAAACTTTTTAAAAGGGCTAGAAGTACAGCTGAGATTTCTGCTGCCTCTTTTTTTTCGTTTTGCTCTGTGTGTGTGTGTGTGTGTGCGCGCGCGCGCGCACGTGTGTGTGTGTGTGTGTGTGTGTGTGTGTGTGTGAGAGAGAGAGAGAGAGAGAGAGAGAGAGAGGATGTTAATGCATGAAATTATTAAGGGGAGAGACGGAAATGTATTCTAACCATTATGTTAGATAACAAGGGGCTTGGAAAGGGGGGGGGGTAAGGGTGAAATACTGTAAATGGAAGCTTTCTGCTTAAAAGCCGAGTGATTATTTTTATTAGTTCTTTTCAGCATTGGAATAAAGAATCAGCCTCTAGTGCAAAATCTGTTCCTCGGCTCCTTCTTAAAGCCCAAGATGTAAGGGGGGGGGGGGAGGAAAAGCCACAACAATAAATCAGTGGATATTGAAAACCATTAAGAAAGTGGTACCTAGACACCTGTCATCACAATTATTTTAACAACTTTAGGTACAGCACAGATGTTGATGTATTGTGTAAATCCCTTCAGAACAGTTTCTGTGCTGTTTGTGGGAAGCAGAGGAGATAACTTTTTGCAGTAATTGCTTACTCTTAACCAAACGGGTTAACGATGGTTATTTACAATGATTTAAACTCCCTTGTAAATCCTGAAGAGCCCAAACAGAGGCGCTTTCCCTTGAAACACACTAGGTAGTACCCCATACTTACCTCAATGGGAGACTTTTCATGGAGTTTTGTATAGGATGACAATGGTGAGGACAGGATGGACGTTGATTTTACCTTCTAAATATTTGTTTTCCACCTTTTCCAAAGGAAAGATTCACTCTATTCCCCTCTTCACCCCAAAGTCCTGTTCATTGTATCAAATGGGACTAACTGGTAGCAGAAGAGAAGGGAGCCTCTGAATTAATGTTAGGCCTGGCTACCAATCTTTCTTACTGGTTTTGTCACCGTGGTCTGGGACTGTCTCAGCTGAGGTCATCTGTATTATCAGAACACCGAAGCCCCTCTGTAGATTGTTGTGGGTGTTCAATGACTCTGGGACAGTAGGGGACTGCATGTAAGCCCTCTGTGAATGCTGGTACCCTTGGTCCCTCACACACTGGTTCTAGTAAACAGCAGCTTGTTGTTCAAAAGGCTAACCCGGGACAGGATGACCACTGATGTGGAAATTTCATCATAGATCATAGATGTTAACCACACAGGGCCTCGTGGTTGTTATCCTTATGATGACGATGTTCCAAGATAACAATCCCAAGAAAGGAACTTCACGAAGAATATTGAAGAATGTGGCAAGGAATTGGTGCCTAGGTATTCAGAATCCATGTTCATTTGGCCACACAAATCACCTCTTTCCCATTATCTGAAAACTTCAAGTTTTAGTAAAAACTGGCCTTCCTTAACACTGCAATAATAGTATTCTGATTTCTTCAGGTCAATTAGGTGGAGTTAGGTAGGACCAGCCCAACATAAAGTCAGCTTTGCATTCAAGTCAAGGTAGGGCTGGGCAGTATATTTCTATTTTTTTTTTTTTTTTTTTCTTGTCAAATCTTTAAAGTATGTGAGCTGGCAAGAGGCCCAGGTTGTCAGGTGTAGAATTTTACTGGAAAAAAACACCCTATGAAAAGAGCTGATTGGATCTCTAAGGATCAACCACAAGCAAGAATGTTTTAGTGGATAAAAGCAAATAATTTTTGGCCATTAGCTACTTGGGTATCCACTACTATTTTTATTTTTTTTTTTCTAGAAGAGGCAACCTTAAAACAAAACAAAAAAGCCTCCAAACCAGAAACACAATGACACCTTTTTTGCATCACAGATTTAGTATGTCCTTATACTAAATTTTTGTCCTTATTTTTATAAGAGCACTGCACAGAAACACACTTGTAAATGTTATTTTTTTTAGTTGTAGATTGACCTTTATTTATTTACTTATATGTCGTGCTGAGAATTGAACCCAGTGCCTTACACACGCTAAGCAAGCACTGTACCAACTGAGCCACAACCCCAGCCCTGTAAATGTTATTAATCTGATATAAAAATGATCCTAAAGCTGGGCACGGTGGCATATGCCTGTAATCCCAGCACTTGGGAGGCTGAGGCAGGAGGATTGCGAGTTCAAAGCCAGCCTCAAACAATGGCGAGGCACTTAGCAACTCAGTGAGACCCTGTCTCTAATAAAATACAAAAAAAAAAAAAAAAAAAAAAAAAAAAAAAGGGCTGGGGACCTGGCCCAGTGGTTGAGTGCCCCCGAGTTCAATCCCCAGTACAAAAAAAAAAAAAAAACCCTAAGAAGTCTGTTATCTATGAGGCCAATGTTTTCATTAGAATAAGAGGATAAATATATTTATTTTGGGATTTGCACTAACTAATGATTTGAGGGTGTAGCTAGTTTGATAATTCAATTGAAGTGAATTTCAACATAATTGATTATATTTCTAATGACATACTTCCACCATTGAATATGATGGAGAAAAAAATGGAAGTTAAAACAGCATAGTAATTATGTTTATATTTAAAACAGATTTTTAAAAAATAAGTATATATAAAGTAGTCACTGGTATAATTCTGTTGTTAGATGTATTTTCTGTATTTCAACATATCAAACAGATTTTAAGACACTCCTCTACTTTATATGCCACTAAGGAAGAAAAACTACCAATGAAAAAAACATTTTTTATCCTTCTACATGGAAGATGTTGAAATGAAAAGGTTTCTCTTAAAATCAGTGAAATATGAAATTAGTAATTTCCATTGACTTTACTAGGTGATTTTTTATGTAGATAGACATGAGTGCTTAGACTTCTGAAGTAGGTCTTTTCTTAGGTGTTAGATCTCTTAGAATGTTAAAAAAAGAAAAAAGAAAAAACATGTGACAAAGGGCCTCTTATTAAAGTCATCTTTCAACTGAGTAAAGTATGTGCACAAGGGAATGTATTGGGCTTCTGAAAACCAAACAATGAGAAAAGATTTCTGTGTTCTCATTACCTAACTTCACATGTTTTGTAATCAGTTCTCCATTACTGACATTTTTCCCCCCAAATACCAGCTCTTCGGTGGCCCCTACTTGCTCAGTACTGAGTGTTCCCTCTGCTGGTTTTGCAGTACATGAAGTAATTCTTAATGCTACTCTTTAGCTGTATGAACAAAAAGCCAAGATCATTTTGCAAAAAATTAATGAAAATAAATAATCCTGCTTTAGAATAATAAACTAATTGTGTTCACTGGCAATGATGTGACATTTCAGATTTTGAATTAAGGTAAAATAAATAATGAATCATTCTATTGAATAATGGAATCCATTTGAGATATATGTATAATATCTGCGAATGCATTTCTTCTCTCACATACCTGCACAACATGAAATGGTAGGGGGTACAGATGAAAATTAGATTCTCTCCCACTGCTTAATATAGTCCTACAGAACCGAGGGGAGAAAAACCTGACCGGAGATTAGTTTAACTAATCTCCTGGATTTGCACTGATTTGCAAGATTTTTGCCTTGCCTTGGTTGTAGAAGCTGTGATTGTAGGAGCTGGTCTGACCTGACAAGTCTTCAGTTCAAATAAAACAAAGAGTGGGGAAAACCCTTTTGTTGTTACTTTAGTTGACAGGGAAGAAGCCCCGGGAAACATGATGTCAGTGGCCTTTGTCCACTGAAAGGCCCCAGGCTTTTTGTTTCTCACTTTATGGAAAAAGACCTCCCATCCAAGGCTGATTTACTCCTCCATCAAGGAGAAAAACACAACTTGCACCTCGTGTGTCTGGACTGATAAGGTCGTATTGGAACGGGACTAGGGGAAGAGGGTTGTACTGCAAAATTATATGTATGTATATGTGTATATATACACATGTACACATATACATATATATATATATAATATCTTATTCGCAAGGTATCAAAACACAATTCTGGGATAAATGAATTCTGATATATTTTTATTCTTAGAATAAACCAAGATAAGAAACCCATATTTCCAACAATTCCACTTTCTCTTCCCTCGTAACCACTCACTAGCCATGGTAGACTCATGTAAGCGCCATGGAGCAGTGCCAATCAATGCCAACCCATTATTCCTTTCCTCTCAATTTCCCCTGAGAACAAGCAGAAAACGAGCGTTGGCACGGGCCACGTAGTTTGGAAGCAGAAATGCGGGCTTCTGCTCCCTCGCTGCAGGTAGTGCCTTGGCACACCCACACAGAGCTGGGTTAGCTCTGCAGCCAGCCGGCTTCCCTTCCGGGGAGAGCGGCCGCCAGGTGGCAGCGCAGAGCCTCCCTGCGCGGGCGAGGCGACGCTGGAAAAGGTGGGGATGGTCAGGTTCCTTTCTTCTCCCTCTTCCTCCTCTCCCGAACTGCTGCACCCTCCACCACTTTACCTGCTGTAGGCAGCGCTCTGAACGCTCAGCGGCTAATAGGGCGTGTCGGTAAATTCTGACTTTTTTGTTCCCATAAATCAACTGCCGCCTCCTGTTCACTTGTCAGAGGGTCCCCAAGTCTGGGGAGGCCAAGCCTCGCATCCCCCTCGGATCTAGTAACCCAAGCGGGGAGGTTAAGGATCCCCGTGCGCGCTTCGTCCTGCGGGGGCGGGAACGGCTCAGGACGCGGTTTCTGCGCCAGCGGCCCCGCCTTGGGAGGGCGGCTGCCGAGAACGCGCGCCCTGCTCCAGGGCTGCGGGAGGCACCCCTTCTCCTGAAGGAAAAGGCCCCCCCGCGCCGGAGCCGGCGCAGGCACCGCGGTCCCCCCGCCGCAAGCTCGCCGAGGACGCGGTGCTCGCGGCTGAGCCTCGCCTTCCCATCACAGTTACGGGGAGGACACAAATGGGAAGCGACCCCGGCTGTGCCTTTTGGAGGAAAGCCTTTCCTACTGTAAACACGTCTCAGGCCCTCCAGTCAGCGCATTTTAACACCAGTCTTCTGCTTAGGTGTTACGGCCGGGAAGTCGCCGGAGACGCGCGCGCGCACAGTCACCCCGAGCGCAGGCGCGCGGCGCGCTCCCAGCCTCCTTTGAAGCTGCGCGGGCCGGGGCTGGCGCGCGAGGCTGGGGTGGGGGGTCCTTTCCTCAGCGCTCGGCTCCTCCCTCGCGCCCGGAACCAGCTTGGCCAGCGGCGACCGTGCCCAGTTCCGCCACTGACCGGAACTGGCAGCCGCTTGGACCCGGCCCTCTCGGGTGCCCAGCACTCTTCACGCCGACTCCTCGACGCTGGGAACCTTGCGTGGACCCACGCTTCGGCGAGCACGCGACCTCCGCCCGCGGGCTGGACTCCCCTCCCGGTCCCTGCAGGCGGAGGCCCCTTTCAGCGCGCAGCTGCCGGGTCTCTTTCTGGAGGGCAGAGCGCGGGGGGAGGGGGGGCGACGTGCCGCGGGAGGGACAAGGCTCAAGTGAAGGGAGGTTGACAATTTGGTTGCACCCGAATCCTCCAACGTCCCTTTCCCGGGGACCTCAGAGAAGCAAGCGTGCCTTTGTGCCCACACTCGCGCGGAGAAGGCAGAAAGGTTGGGGGACGCGGAGGCGCCCCAGAGTGCCAGGAGCCCTTGCCAAGGGGCGCGGCCTACGCTCCTGAGGATTCGGCCCCCAGCAGCTGGAGGAGGCGGCTTCAGGTCTGAGGGAAGGGAACATATGGCAGGTAGATAACAGGCTGCGCCCCGGGCGCAGTGACTTGGAAGCCACGCTCTGCAGACGGGCTCGGCTTGCTTTGTCCCCTTGGATTCGCTAGTCTCTGCCTTTCCGCAGGCAGCCAGTGCCATCAGGCCTGGCGCGGGCGTCGGAGCCCGGCTCCCCGCCCGACCCCGGCGGTCCGAATCCATCCCAGGGGCCTTGGCACGAGGTGTGGGTGGGGACACGCCCCGTGGATTCCCCGCCCCCACCCCGACAGCCAAGTGGAAGCAATTACACTTGGAACCCCGGGAGGAAAGCGGCTGATTTCACTTAAGGAAAAAGGCTTGAACCAGAGCAGCCCTCAGGCAGCGTTAGCAAACGGTTGACCTGCAACTGGAGGCCGTGCGAGGGCGGGCTGGGGCGGCCACGTCTGCCAGGGAGGGAAGCCATGCAAAATGTCCGATAAGAGAGCGGACTCGGGGCGGAGGAGGAAGAAAGGCGCTCGAGTGCAGAGAGGGGAAGGCATGGAGACTGCACTGGCTGCCTAGTGACGCGGGTCGGAGGAGGAGAGAGGCCGGTGCGTGGCCGGCAGCTGGCGCCGAACGCCCGGGCTCCGCCAGGCGCTGGACCTCTTTGCGCGCTGTGGTCCACCTCCCGACTCCCAGAGCAGGCAAATGCCACGTGGGAAGCGGACGTGCTTGGGGCGCGCGCGGGGAGGGCAGGGGAGGAACCCAAGAACCGGGTGCCCCGCTCGCTGCTGGGCGTGCGGCACACCTGGCTTCGGGACTCACCACCTGCTCCCAGCTACCGCCTCCGGGCTGGAGAAAGGTGGATGGGGCGTGGGAGGGAGGGGATGACTTCGCGTCTACACCCACGGTGAACTCAGCGTTTATAATGCTCCTACTGTGGGCCGAGTGCAGCCTCGCCTCCCTCCCCCGCTGGGCCCTTAACTATTCTGCTATCCTGCAAGCTAGAAAAGAATCCTGTGTGCATTGTAACAGAAGTTCAAATTTTGAACCTTAATGCATCAGCAAAGCCGCCAGGCCAAGACGGGCGATTGAGACGGTGGGTGTGGAGTCTGGCACATTAATCTGTGGTCTTTTGTGACTTTCTTCTCTGCTCCCCCAAGCACAAGAGTCCCCATGCTTCCGTTCCCACATTCTCACAAGGCACAGATCAAAATTCAAAGCAAGCTGAAAAATAGTTTAATGGCTTTAGCTCTCAAGACAAATAACTGAAGGCTAGTCTTTACCTCAAATTTAACTCATTTTATAAATTTCAGACCCAAAGTACTGCCTTGATATAACACCTATTTGTAATCCTGAAATAAAATTTGTGGGTGATATAATCTATGCATGTATCATTATTAAAAAAAAAAAACAGTGCTGAAACAATAATATGATAGGGAAATACAACCTACCTAATTTTTTTTTTTTTTTTTTTTTTTTTTTTTTTTTTGGTACCGGGTAATGAACTCAGGGGCACTTGACCACTGGGCCACATCCCCAGTCCTTTTTTGTATTTTATTAGAGACAGGGTCTCACTGAGTTGCTAAGTGCCTCACCATTGCTGAGGCTGGCTTTGAACTCGCGATCCTCCTGCCTCAGCCTCCCAAGTGCTGGGATTACAGGCGTGCGCCACCGCGCCCGGCTCAACCTACCTAATTTATAATAAAAGAGTGTACACTTAAAATGTGTGTGGTAGGGCTGTATTGCACAGGAATGTCTGAACTGCCTAAAAGAAACAATTCTCCTTAGGGAGTCCTACTGCCCAGATGTGAATTATGCACAATGGGTGTCAGGCAAGTTCTAAATAATGAGGGCAGTATTGATATCCTGAATTTTAAATTTATAGCAGACCTGGGAGATGGAGATAGATTAGCCTTCTGGTATTGGTGACTTTATGTGGATCTTTTCCTCACTAACTTTGAGTTTGATTACTGACTTGGTTCAGCCCACGAGGCACTAGCAAGCTCTTATAAGGAGTTGGCTCATGGGCTGGGGATATAGCTTGGTTGGTAGAGTGCTGGCCTCACATGCGCAAGGCCCTGGGTTCAATCCCAGCACCACACACACACACACACACACACAAAGGAATTGGCTCACATGATTATTAAGGCAAACCAACCCTAAGATACAGCTGGCAAGCTGCAGACCCAGGAGTGGCAACGGTACAGTTCCAGTTCAAAGGCAGGAAAAATCAAAGTCCGCCTTGAAGACAGGAAGGAGAAATGCTATCTTACTTGGGTGGGAGGGGGGAATCCACCATTTCGTTCAGGGAGCACCAAAGAGAGAGATCTCGCAAGGGGGTGGTTTGAGCACGGTGCTCTCAGCTAAAGGGCCTGGCATGACAGAGGAGGAAAGGAAGAGCCAAAGGTTAAAGCTTGCTCCCCTCTGTAAAACATAAAGCTTTAATTTCTTGAAGCTGGAAAGTCCCGGATGTTAATATGCAAGATAGTATCACTAAAATTGCTTAGAGTTTAGGGTATGTTGTAGCTTCCCTCAGAATAGATACAGCTTTCCTTTTCATCTATATGCCTCAAGGGGAAAACATTTTTAAAGGCTCCTGAGGAAACTCCATACCTTACCATGTGATTGGAGGGTATTCTTCACAAACCTTCCTTTAGAAGTGATTTTATTATGATGACCATGGCCTATACAAATAGTCCAAATTATGGTTTCCAGATTTTTTAGAATTTGCACTTTAAAAAAGTAGACAAAATATGTAGGGAACACTCCCGCAGTCCTCAGAATCAAACCCAGGGCTTGGCATGTGCTAAGCACTGCTCTACTCTGGAGCTATATCCCCAACCCTAAGACTGTTTTCATAGTGCTGGGATCAAACCCAAGGCTAAACATGAGCTCTCCCTCCGCGCACACCCCACCTCTTCACTGACTCTTCACATACTGCTTGCTGGAGGTGACCTGCATCCTTGGTGCTCATAGCCCGTCCCATGTAACAAGGCTCATGACCCTGCCTAGAAGGATTGGCAATACGCTCACCTCTGTATCCCAGCAAAGAGGAAAATTGGGAATGAGAAAATACTAGAAAGCTGTAGCATATTACCTGTGGAATTGATACATTTCACCTATAAAGTGAATTTAGGTGTTTTAGTCACTTTTTTTTTTGGGGGGGGGGTATCTCTATGATGAAAAGACCTGACAAGAACAACATAGACGAGGAAGTTTACTTTGGCTCATAGTTAACCCCTGAATCCACAGCCCTGGGCCTAAGGTGAGGCAGAACATCATGGCAGAAGGCCTTGGCAGAGGAGAGCAGCTCAGAATGTGGCAACCAGGAAGCAGAGAGAGCTCTGCTCACCACAGACAAAATATAAACCCCAAAGGCATGCCCGCAGTGACCTACCTTCCTTCAGCCACACCCTACCTAATTACAGTTACCACCTAGTGAATCCATATCAGTGGATTAATCCATGGATGAGGTTGTAGCTCTCATAATCCTTTTACCTTTGAACATTCCTGCACTGTCTCACCTATAAGCTTTTGGGAGATACCTCATATCCAAACCATAACATGAAGTAAATACTATTGCTCTTTCAGCTGCAAAATAAAAACAGTTATGCTCTTCCAGGAAAAAAAATATTTTTTAACCTGGACTAATATGTTAGGATATCGTGTTTTATTGTTTTGGAGTACTGGGTATTGAACCCAGGGTCTCACGCATGCTAAGGGA
Organism: Tamias sibiricus; assembly: GCA_025594165.1. NCBI lineage: Eukaryota > Metazoa > Chordata > Mammalia > Rodentia > Sciuridae > Tamias > Tamias sibiricus. The sequence goes on along the minus strand of CM046666.1, from coordinate 21,525,765 downwards.
GTGCTGTACCACTGAGCTACCATCCCCAGCAGAACCACATTAAGATTAAAAAACAATCTTTAGAGACATAAACACTTCTACTACTGAGTATGATGTGGCAATAGTAGAAAGATATCATAAGTGTTAAAAAAGACATTATAAGAACCATTTAAAAGACTAGAGATCTACAGAAGCATATGAGAGCAGAGGAAATAAAATCTAGAACGAGAAAAGTCTTTGCTAGATGAGCCGAGGCTTCCCACGGGTGTTCATAGTGGAGCAGACAGCCAGACTGAAGGGAAGCTACAGGAGGCCTCATGGCTGTGGGGGTTGGCGCAGACCTACAGCAGTCACAGCGTCATCAGATGGGTGGCCGTTTCTCCTTACAGGATATTTGCTGAGTGCCAGTGCAGACGTGAGGCTGGTAGATGCAGTCACAAAGACAGAAATCAAATGAAGACCAAGTCACACTACAGGAAGGGACACACAAAACAAAACAAAGCAGCCCCTTGCCTGGTGGAGTCCCTTGCTGTCCTACATCACACACATACACATGCACACGCACACGCACACATACATACCTTCCTTTCAAAACATTTGCCAGACTTTCAGCCTGGATGAGGAGGGAAGCGAAAAGAGCTAAGCTCCAAATCTCAGGCAGAAAGGCCTACCAGACTGTCAGTCAGAAGAACAGAAGGAGGCTGGGGTTGAAGCAGTGGTAGAGCACACTACTTATCAGTATGCAGAAGGCCTTGGGCTCAATCCCCAGCACCCCAAAAAACAAAGTACAAGAAAGTCATGCCCGAGAAAGGGCTGGACTAGAACCTAGAATGGCATGATAAAATGTCTTCATAAAGTCTCTTGCCACTTAGAAGACAAAGTTCCACGGGAGGTTGGAATCTGCAATAAACACAAGAAGATCCTGGCCCTTGAGCTAGTTGAAACCACAGCCTGATTGCGTCTAACTCAAGATGCAAGCTAGAACCCAAAGGTTGGGTGTCGATGATTAGCCCCTCCATGTGTCTGCCCCACAGACCAAACTATAGACCCTCTCAGGGGAAGAAAGAACTTCAATCTCTAGAGTTCTTTTACAGCCGGTGTACATCAGAAGACACAAAATAACGAGATGTGCAAAGAAGCAGAAAAATATAATCAGTCAAGAGAACAAATAGACAGGACATGTGGTCCTGCTGGTCACCTAGAGGTTAGAGTGACCAGACATGGACTTTAGCTGTTATGAGTGCTTTTAATAGAAGAAAATATGGGAAAAGTAGGGGGAAAGATGAAGCATTCATAGAGAATTGGAATCTTTAAAAAGAAAACAAATGGGCATTCTAGAAATCCAGAGTACACTATTTCAAGAATCCGTTGAATGGGTTTTATATACAACTAGAAAAGGAAAGAGGACCAGTGAATCCAAAAAGAGTCAGTAGGAAATATCCAAATGTAAGTCCAGGGGGAAATGAAAAGGGTAAACGAGAGTGTGAGAGGCTTGTGAGATACACACACGTGGTGTAACTCTGAGCTGCAGAAACCTGGAAAGGAGAGAGGAGGGAATGGTCCAGGGGCAACCATGAGGAGATGTTTGCTGAGAATTTCACAAAATCAATGGTAAATATCAACCCAGAGGCCCCAGGGTCTTAACAAGCCCCACGCTGCTTAAAAACAAAGAAAACTACTCCTAGGTACAGCTTTGAAAACCAGCATTAGAGAGAAAAATCTTAAAAACTGCCAAAGAGGGGGAAAGACACACTAGAGTATGTTTAGGATAAAAGATTGTCTGAAGGGAGAAAATATAAGACTTTTGGCTAACTTTTCAACAGAAACTATGGAAGTCCAAAGACAATCTAGGGACATCTCTCTAAAGTGCTGAAAGATAAATGAAAAGAAAATGTCTCTAAAATTATACAAATCAAAATCCCTAAAACAAACGAAGGTTACAAAGAAATTGGACCAAAGCTTAGAGATTTGGGGTTTGGCAGACATACACTCAAAGAAAGATTAAAGGAAAAATTTTAGGCTAACGGGAAATAATCTCCAAAAGAAGCACATAAGTACAGGAAGGAAGGAAAAGCCTATGAAAATATAAATACGTGGGCAAACTTAAGGAGATATTGGCTATTTAAAGCCACCCTGGTAGCTGTGTCTCTGGGGTGTATGTGCAACAGTGAAACACATAGCAATTGCGCAAAGCCAGGGGGCGCTGCTGGGGTACAACTGCTGTAGGTTCCCTGTGGTGTTTGGGAAGTAGTAAAAAGTCAAATATGCACAGGTAAATTTTAAGGTAGCCACTAAACCCCTGGAAGAACCATACAAAAGTCGGATATAAACTCAAAAGCTAATAAGGGAAATAAAATGGATTATTAAAATATGTGATTAATTCAGAAGTCAGCAGGGAGGGCACCACTCAAGAACAAAGCATAGATAGAATAAATTGAACACAAAGAACAAGACCACAGACTCACAAGCAAACAAAATCCCTCCTACAAATGGAGTAATCACGCCTACCCACTTACCAAGATAGCCAAATCGGCTCACGAAAAGACCCAACTCTGTGCTGTTTACAGAAGACACATTTTGAATATTACGTACAGAAGACAAGTTTAAAAATAAATAGATAAATAGACCCATGCTGTAAAACACTCGCCAAAAAGAAGCAGGTGTGTTTACATTAATATTAAAGAGATTTTGAGGCAAGAAATATTCCTAGCGATAAAGCATTTCATAATGACATAATGTAATCGAGATGGGAATTGAAGTTGAAGACTTCACATCCTTGAGGAACCCCTGTGGGCTCACTGTGTCCCCTACCTGATTCATGTGTCAGAGCTTCATTGCCAATGCAATGGCACAGGGAGGTGGGGCACAGGGAGGTGATCGGGATGGGGTGGGGGGCTCCAGCTAGATGAATGGTATCAGCGTCCTATGGCAGGAGCAAGTCCCCACCTTGTCAGGACTCTGCAAGAAGTGCCATTGAGGAAGCAGAAAGCTCAGCCTTCTCCAAGACATGGGTTGTGCTGACACCTTGATCTTGGATTTCCCAGCTGCTGGAACCGTGAGAAACAAGTTTCTGTGGTTTATAAATTACTCAGTCTAAGCTATTTTGTTATAGCAGCCCAAACAGACTAAGACGGCAACTAATAGATACAAACAACGAAACACCAATAAGATTTGAACAGTGTCAACTAATTTGACTTAATTACACAGATAAAATAAATAATAACCCAATACTGAAGATACACAATACTTATTAAATTTTGTGTCTTAAATCAAGTTTCAGCAATTTCAAAAGACTGGTGTTTCACAGTGGGATTAAATTAAAAATGAATGATGAAAATGTTTTGAGAATACCCCAAATGTTTGAAAACTAAGCAACATATTTTTACATAACACATGCTTCAAAATTAGAAATTATTTTGAACAAATCAAAAATAAAAATTTGACATATCAAAATGTACACAAAAGAAAAATTTATAACTTTACATCTATATGATACAAAAGAAAACCTAAGATGTGGGGGGGCTGGGGTTGTGGCTCAGCGGTAGAGTGCTCGCCTTGCACGTGCGCGGCCCGGGTTCAATCCTCAGCACCACATAAACATTTAAAAAAATGCATTGCATTGTGTACAACTAAAGTAAATAAATAAATATTTTTTTTTTTTAAAAAAAACCTAAGATGTCTTGGATTCCAGCTAAAGAAAGTATAAGGAGTAAATCAAACTTAGTGAAAGTAAAGGGAAGAATAATTATAAATATAAATGAAGAAATCAATGAAATCCAAAGCAGATGTACCACAGAGAAAAAATAAGTTGGTTCCTGGAAGTGATTAATACTCCCAGCAAATTAAGAGAGGAAAACCCCCACACAAATTACCAATATTGTAAATGGAAAGGGTACTTTCATACAAATTACACAGACATTACAAAGCTTATAAAAAAGTATAATTAATAGCTGTAGACCAATTAACAATTTGAAGGAAATGGGAAAATTACCTACAAAACACAACTTATAAAAATTGATACATAAAGGAGAAAATATGAATAATTCTACCTCTATTAGGTAAATGCAATTCATAATTTAAAAGCCTTTCCACCAGGAACACAGTAGGGTCAGGTGACTTCTCCACTGAATTTTCTAAAATCTTAAAAAATAACACCAGTTTTACAAAAAATTAAATAAATAAAATCCAAATACTAGAGAAAGAGGGGATGCTTTACAATTAATTCTTTGAAGCCATATAATTTTAAAACTCAAAATGCAGGGACATTATGAGAAAAGAAAATTACTTTCCAGTGTCCCTCATGAACACAGATGCAAACATTTTTTTAAAAAACATTTTTGGTATCTTTATTTCTGCAGACCTAGAACATTTATATCTTCATTTTTTTGAAATACAAAAATATGTTTAAAAATATAAGCAGATAGATGCAAACACTTTCAACAAAGTACTAGTATGTGAAATCCAGCAGTATATAAAAGGATAATGCATAATGACCAAGTAAAGTTTACCACTGGAATGCAAGGTTGGCTTAATACTTAAATATAATCAATGAAATTCACCACATTAACAGATTAAGGGAAAAAAGCCATATGATCATCTCAATAAGTTCACATAAAACATCTGACAAAGTTCATATCCTGTAAAGATTTGTATATTAAAAAAAAAAAAAAAACCCACCCAGGAAACTGGAGGCAGAAGGAACTATTTCAATCTCATAACCTAAAATAATACACATAGTAGAATTTTGAACTTTTTGGCTGAAGTGGAAATATTGCAAGAATGTCTACATTCACCACTTTTATTCAGATATTGTACTAGAGTTCCTACCCTACATAACAAGGCAAGAAACAGTAATAAAATATATAAATATTAGGAAACGAAGTAAAATTGCTTTTATTTGCAAGTGATGTGATTTTATATGTAGAAATCGCAAAAGATTTTATATGTAGAAATCGCAAAAAATGCCCATGCTCTAGTCTGTATCTGCAACGCCCTGCAAAGGTCCACATGTTAAAGGCTTTTAGAGGTAGAACTTTGAGGAGGTGGAACCTAGTGGGAGGTGGCAGGTCACTGGGGCCAGCTGGACACCAGGCTCTTCCTCTGCCTCTCTGCCACATGCCCCGACCATGGCGAGTTGCCTGCTCACTGCCTAAAAGCAATGGAGTCAACAGATCATGGACTAGAACCTCCAAAAGTGTAAGCCAAAATAAACCTTTCCTCCTTATCAGTTGATTACCTCAGACAGCAAATGACTAGCACAATCCACAAAATACCAAAATTAACAGGTGTGTGCAACAGACTTGGGACACAGAAATCAATAGTATTTCTGTATATTAACAGCAGCAAAAACAAAACGTTAAAAATATACCATTTAAGCTGAGTACGGTACCTGTAATCCCAGTGGCTCAGGAGGCTGAGGTAGGAGGAACATGAGTTCAAGGCCAGCCTCAGCAACAGCAAGATGCTAAGCAACTCAGTGAGACCCTGTCTCTAAATAAAATACAAAACAGGGCTGGGGATGTGGCTCAGTGGTCGAGTGTCCCTGAGTTCAATTTCTGTTACTCCACCCCCACCTCCAAATACATATACCATTTAAAACAGCATCAAAAAATTACAAAAGATGTGGGAATAAATTCTACAAAAGAAGTGAAAATCCTCTGCTCTGAAAACTGTGTAACTTTTCTAAGAAATTAAAATGACCTATGGGGTGGAAAACTCAATTTTGTAAGTTGCAAATTTCTCCAAAACTAACCTCTTGATTATTTATTTGTTGGAAATATTCAAGCCTATTATAAAATTAGGTAGTAATGGGAAGAACCTAGTATAGTTAAAACAATCCTGAAGAAGCAGAAGAAAGGTGGAGAACTTCCTGCACTGTCAAGGTTTAAGATGTACATAATTAACACAGTGTGGTACTAGTATGAGACCAAATGAACAGAGTCAGAAATAGACTCCATCTGTAAGGTAACTTGATATATAACAGAGACAGCACAACAATCTTGTGGGTCCCCACCCCCAATAAATGGTGCTGCAGCAACTACACATTCACATGGAGAAAAAAATTATGAAATTTGACCTCTACTTTACACCGTACATGGAAAATAATTTATCATTTATCGCAGACCCAAGTATGCAGAGAAAATTCAGGAAGACATATTTATGAACTTGAGATAGTCAAAGATTCTGCACAGGACACAAAACCACTAAGAATTAAAGGAACCAAATACTGGAAGAAGATATTCATAAAACATATATCTGATGAGGGCTGTCCTATTTTCCCATTTAAAAAAAGAAAAAAAACAGGCAAAAATCTTGAACAGGCACCTCGCAAAAGTTAGACAAATAGCCATGAACCCTGTGAAGAGATACAAAGCCAGGAAATATAAAATCAAATCACAAGGAGACACCACCCATAAGAATGGCTGGTATTAAGAGAATAATAATATCTAATGAGGTTCAGACATGGGCTGTCTGGAATTCTCACACACTGGTGGCTATGTACTTTGGTACAATTTTATGGAAACTTACACTACTTACTAAGCTGCTATGTCCAGGAAGCTCACACCTAAATCCATACTAATTCCCCCCCACACCACACACACACACACACACACACACACACACACACACACAAATACATAGTTACACTCCAAGACATAACAAGGACGTCTGTCCATGCCCCAAACCTGGAAATATCCCAACTGTCCATTAACAGAAGGATGGATAAATAAATTATGGCATTCATGTGACGGAATGCTATATAGAAATAAAAGAACAGAAGGTATTTCAGCAAAAAAAGCTACATAAAAGAGTATTGTATGATTTCATTTATTTAAAAGTCAAGAAAATTAAATCTAATTGTTAGAGTAGTGGTTACGTACTATGAGGGGTTAATGGGAATGGTTATAAGAGAACTTTTTAGAATACTTGAAATACTCCATATATTTATCTAAGAAATGCTTGCAAAGGTGTATATATATGTAAAAATTTATCAAGAATTATACTAAAGACCAGTGTTGTTTATGTCTTTAGTGTACATATACCTCAATAAAATGATAAATAAAATCAGAAAAAGGCAAAGGTATTTTTAAGTCTATTAGTCCACTTCCTATTACTATAACAAAATATGTGAGTCTGAATAGTTTATAAAGCAAAGAGGTTTGTTTATCTCACAGTTTTGAAGGCTGGAAGTCAAAGATCAGGTGGCCCCATCTGTTCAGCCTCTGGTGAGAGCCGCAGGGGAGTGGCCCCCCATGGTGGGTGTGTGTGTGTGAGAGCGATCACGTGGTGAGATTGGAAACCAGAGAGCTTGCTGTGACAGCTTGCTCTCGTAGGGGAGGGAGATCTGAGGAGAGAGAAGCACAAAATAACGAGTTAGGACAGCGACGGGCAGAGTTCACTGGAGCTACATGCTCGGGTTGCCAGGCAATGCCGAGGGCTGGGGATGTTGACTTTTCAGTGCTGCCAATCAGTGCAACTGTGCCCTCTCTCTCCACCTGAGCGGGAAGGGAGGACAGATGGCCTGGTTCACCTAGGGCTGGAGGTGGGTGGGTGTGGCAGAGGGAGCGAGGCGGGTGATCGCTGCAGTGTCTGCAGGAGCTACACCAGGGACCGGGAGCGCCTAGAACACAGAGGTGGGGTGGGGGGTGGGGGTGGGCAAAGAGAAGCCTCGCTGCGCCCTGGAAGTGGGAGCCTAGGACGCCTGAGTCCCAGAGCAGTGCCCCCAAGATGTCTGAGACTTCACAGGCCCCCAGGGAGGAGCCCAGCGCACCAGCGGCTCCGTGTTTGGGATGCGCCACTCAAGATGCGTTCAAGTTGCCAAAGAGGGTGGCAGGCATTGGGTGGACTGGAAGATTGTTGAGATCTCAAGAGGAAAAAGAGCGGTGACGGCCGATGGCAGGAGGACAGTGCAAACCAGCTGACTGGTGCAAGTTCCGGAGGAGGAAGCAGGCAAAAGAGACCCCTCTACCAACCCGGATGGGCGCTGGCCAGTGAGAGGTGGGCTGCGAGTGACCGGAAGGCTTCTGCCCAGGAGGCACAGCTGGCGAGGGTCCGCCCTGCAGGGCTCGGGAGAGGCAGGCTCCAGGCCCAGCACCACGTCCGCACGCGCTGCTCATTTCTTTTCTTCCTTCTTTATTTATTTATTTATTTTTTGACCACCAATAAGGTAACTTTGGGAGGGAGCATTTTCATTTAAAGTTGGTCATAAAAGGCCACACAATTTGATGAATCTAGAGCTCGTGTCTCAGAAGATGAGCAAGTTCTGGAATCGGATCGAGGTGATGACGGCACCGCCCTGGAAGTACTGGACACCTTCGAAGTGGACGCGAAAGGCGGTTCCGTTGGCGTCTTGGTCCTGTCGTCTGCTATCACAAAATGCACGGACGGGGTGGTTTATTAACCACAGAGGTCCATTTCTCACTGTTCTGAGGCTGGGAAACCAGGATCAAGGCACCAGGAGGCCCAGCCTGGTGAGGGCCACATAGATGGCGCCTCCCTGTCCCCTGCATGTGGGAAGAGGTGAGGGAGCTCCCTGGGTCTTCCTAGGGCACCAATCCTGGTGCGCAGGGCTCCACCCCTGTGACCTCACCACCCCCCAAAGACCCGGCCTCCGGCTCCTCACATCAGCGATCAGGTTTCACTGTGCGAGTTTGGGTGACGACACCAACATTCAGACCACCGCCGTGGCGACCTTCACGTCATGTAGATTTCCCACAAATTGAAAAACTGCAGGGTTTGGCAAAGGTGGTGAACGAACAGCCCATTGACCACATCTGCTCTCAGACACGTTTTGTTTGGACTCAGACTCTTTTGGTATCAGGGAGTGAGTGTGTGTGTGTGTGTGTGTGTGTGTGTGTGTTTTAAATGAAGAAAAAAAATGAAAAGACTTTCCAGCATGTAAAACTCTGAGGATTTCCTATAGAGAGTTCCTTTTAAAAGTGGGCTTCTGCAGCCTGCGTGGCTCGGGGAGCGGGAGGCCTGCGTCCTGAGCCTCAGTCGGCCCCTCCTGCTCCGCGCCCAGTGCTGGTCACCCTGGCGCCCGCCCTGGTGGCTGTCCCTCAGAACTGATGAACTGGTGAGATCGCTGTACTGCCATGCCTCTATGCCTCTATAAAGAGCTTTAAGATGAACAGTAGACTCCACAGGGCCTGGCGACAGAGGGAAAGGGAGGAAGCCCCCTTCCCAGAGGAGGAGGAGCGGGATTTAGTGAGTAAACAAAGCCTGTCCCAGGAATGCAATGTGGCTGTCACCCGTTATTTTCATCACCTGCCCAGCTCCTGGGGACAGCCGCCCTTGTCTCCTTGATTTATATAAGCTGTTGATTGCTTAAAGTTTTAAATGTGTAAAGTAAAAAAAAAAAAAAAATTAACAAAATATGAAAGCTCTAGACAGTCCCTAACTGTCACCAAGCCATTGGCTAAAAAAAAAGTACCCTGACTTCAAGCCCCTTGGGCACAGGGTGTGGTATTAGTTAGTGAACTGATTGATTAAGATACCATTGCCAATATTTGCTCATGTACCCAACAATGATACATTCTCCTTTTTCTCTGTGTGTGTGGAAGGGGGTCACGTAAATCCGTCTTATTCCTTGGCACATGCGTGTATTGTTTGTGCCAAATCAATCAGTGGAGCCGGGAACATTGAATCATGTGTCCACACTACCATGAAATAAAAGATCCTGGTACACAGGATGGGCACCAGGGAAAGCGCACTGGCCTCTGTTTGAAAGTGAGACTAGCGTGGACACCAGTGGATATTCTGGCACTATGATTGGTTCTGGTCTAGAATATCCTAACCCTTCTAAATTTTAAGAGCTAGATCTCTAGTCCTCTTCCTGTTGGGTGAAGTTCCCTTTGGACATCTTCGCTTGGTAAGAAGGGTGCTCTGAATTGGCACGCCAGGGAATGAGAATTGAAAACAGCCTGACGGTGGAAATGTCCAGTTTCTACTTAGAGATCAAGGACTGTCCAGTCTTGCCCCAGTGGCACCTGGGACACTGGGAAATGTGCCCACCACCTGGGCCAAGTCACACGTGGGCAGGGAGGGTGTGTTAGCTCCTCCTCTCAGCCACGGTGGCCGTCACTCGCTTCAGCTTCTGAGTCACGTCTCGCTTTGTCCTGGGTGACCAGCTCGTCAATGCCCACCTTCACCGGGTGTCTGACGGACCAGGCTCCCTCTCGGCACACGCTTGACGCCAGTCCCTGCGACTAGAATCCCTTGACGGGAACCTAGAAAGTTCTCCCTAGCACCTCCCCTGTCCGTCACTCCCCGCTGCCCCCGATACACCCTAGTCAGGGTCCCCTCTGTCATCACGTCAGTCACCACGTCAGTCACCTCCTTGCCCTGGGATCCTCCTTTCCAGTGCAGACCTCGAATGTCCTCAAAGGTCCAGTCCTGAAGGCCTGTTCTCCAGGGAGGCACTACTGGGCGTGGTGGAGACTTGAGAGGTGGGACCTAGTGGGAGGAGTGAGGTCATGGCTTGTCCACCAGGAAGTGCTGTGTCACCACAGGCCCATAAGAGTGGGGCCAATCCATCATGGACTGGAACCTCAAATTCAATCAAAATAACCTTTTTCTCTTTATAAGGTGATTATCTCAGGAATTTTGTTACAGCAACAGAAAGCTAACATATTTGCTTTTGCTCACCTGTTGGAATCCAACCTTGAGTCAGTCCCACTCATCAGTCTCTGCGTTCAAGCCTGAGGAGCTGGGCACCGTGAGGGGAAGTCCCACACCATTTACCTGGTCAGCTTTCTCTTCAGTTCTCTACCGACATGTCACCCCCTCCATAAGACCCTAAGCCGGTGTCATCCCCAGATGCCCCTCATGCACACCTTTCTCCTGAACTTCTGATCCAAGGAAGAGATACTCAGGGATTTTCTCTTAGCTTCAAGCCCCTGATTCTGCAGATTAACCCCAATTTGTATCCGTCACAGACTCTTCTTTCCATGTTCGACAAGGAGAATCGAGTCTGCCTGTGGTCCTACGCTGCTCCCCTGGCCTCTGGGCTCCACCCCTTTCTGTCCTCTGGCCAGCTCCTGCCTGTTTGTCATCGTGCCCCTCCCTTCACTCTCCAGGCCCTCAGCTGGCTCTTCCCCACTGCAACTTCAAGTCTTTTTCATTTTCTATGAACAGTTCTTCCCTCTCCAAAAAGCCCTTCTTTAAGGCGTTGTTCACCTTCAGGTTTTAAAAAAAATCACGATCATACACTTTATTTCTTCAGTATTTTGCAGGTACTCTGCCTTTAATTGTGATCTTCTCTCTCTCCTCCCATTCTCAGTTAAACCTCTAGAGCTATCTATATTTTCTTTCTTTGGTACGTGGGATTGAACTCAGGGGCTCTCGACCACTGGGCCACATCCCCAGCCCTTTTTTTGTATTTTATTTAGAGACAGGGTCTCACTGAGTTGCTAAGTGCCTCGCCATTGCTGAGGCTGGCTTTGAACTCGCGATCCTCCTGCCTCAGCCTCCCAAGTGCTGGGATTACAGGCGTGCAACACCGCGCCTGGCTTTATATTTTCTACCTATGATTACACACATTTGTTCTTAGATCCAATAGAATCTCTCATTCTCTCTCTGTAAGGTCATTAACCACCTGCTTGTTGCTGAATCCAATGGCGTCTTCTCCTCTGGTTTTAGGTAAAACCCTTTCCGCAGCTTGTACTACTTTTTTTTTTTTTTTTTTTTTTTTTTTTAACTCTGCTTACTAAAAAGTTCTCTGCTTTGTTTCTTGACATCAAGTACTTCTGGTCTTATTCCTGAGTCCATGCTGTGTCTTCTCATCTTCCTTTATAAGCTACTCTTCTTCTCACTGTCTCTTAAACATTGTGTTCTTTGGCTTCTGTCTTTGGCCCTCTTTATTTCTTACTCCAAAAACTCCCCAGGGGCTGTCGCCCACTCCAGTGAGTTTACTCCTGATAATCTGCAGATCCCCGGCTCTAGCTGAGATCACTGCGAAGACTCGCGTTCACGTAGCCAACAAGAGCCTGGTGGGTAGCTTCCCTCAAATGCTCCGTGGATGTTCAAATGCACCATGTCAAAAAGCGAGCCCTGTTCTCCCCAGAGCCCCTCCGTCTTGCTCCAACTCCTGGGTCTCCATCATTTAAACCCTTCCCACAGCTATGCCAACCAGAGACAGGTGTCTCTGTAAGCAGGTATTTCTTGGGGCTTACCACACCTCTGTGCCCCTGTGCATTTCTAATGGCGTACCTTTCTTGCCTGAGGGCTTTCAAGCAACAGGAAGCTGCTTCACCTTGTGGCTCCCTGCTGGAAGGCTGGGGAAATAAACCACCAGCCGATGACCAGTGGGAATTAGTTATTCCTTCCCCAGTCCCTCACGCTCTTGGCGGGGACAGATCTAAGGAACTTGTCCTTTGCCATTTCTCAGGGTCTCTCCGTGGTAGCACAGCAGGCCCGATCATGCACGCTTTATTGGTAGCCTTTCCTTCTTCATAACATTTCCTCCCTTTCCTTCCAATATTCCCTGTTCTCAAATGAATGACTTGCCTGGAGTATTTTCCTGGAGGTCTCTTTCTGAGGGAGACCAAAGTCAGCCTCCATCTTTTCACTCCCTTCTTCTCCCTGTCTTCCAGTCGGTTACCAAGTTCCACCCACACCACCTCGCGTCCGTCTGGAGGAGGTAGCCATTTCTCCGCTCCCCACTTCCCACTGCCTGGCTCACTGGGGCCCTCTCCTGCTGTCCCCCTCAGTACTCTCTCCTCCCTTAGGACAGATTTTAAATATGCAGATCTGATTATGTCACTACGATCCTAAGCTTCGTGGGTCCCTTTTGAGATCCCCACACTCACAACAGATCTCTAGAAAATCTATCTGTTCCTTCTCACTAACTGAAATTTTCTGTCCTTTGACCAACATCTCCCCATTCCTTGTCTTTGCCAAGAGGAACATCAAGAAGCTTTTCCTCTATTTTCTTCTGGTAGTTCTACAGTTTCAGATATTTCAGTTTACATTCAAGCCTTTAATTCACTTTGAGGTAGTTTTTGTATATGAGATGAGGCAGGAATCCACTTTGGTTTTCCTGCATTTGAATGTCCAGTGGCCCTGACACCGTTTATTGAAGACGCTCTTCTTTCCTCCTGTGTTTTTGGTGCCTCTGTTGAAGATCAGTTGATGACACGTGTGTGGGTTTGGTTCTGGGCTCTCTGCTCTGTTCCACTGGTCTACGTGTTCTTGTGCTGTTTTGATTACGCTAGCTCTGTAGTATGTTGTGGGACTGGTAGTGTGTTGGCTCTGTCTTTGTTCTTTTTGTTCAAAATTGTTTTGACTATTTGGGGTATTTTGTGATTCCATCTGAATTTCAGGATCTTTTTCTTTTCTACTTCTGTAAAATATGCTATTGGAATTTTTATGAGAACTGCCTTCAATTTATTGTTTTGAGTAGTATGAACAATATGAACTCTCCTAATCCATAACATGGAATAGCTTTCCATTTATTTGTGTCTTTCATCAATGTTGTTTTGCTTTTTGTTTTTGTTTGTGGTACTGGGGATTGAACTCAGGGGCACTCGACCACTGAGCCACACCCCCAGCCCTTTTTATATTTTATTTAGAGACAGGGTCTCACTGAGTTGTTTAGCACCTCACTTTTTCTGAGGCTGGTTTTGATCTCACAAGCCTCCTGCCTCAGCCTCCCAAGCTGCTGGTATTACAGGCATGCACCATTGTACCTGGCTGTTTTTTGGTTTTTAATGTACAAATATTTCCTTAAGTATTTTTTAAATTTTATGCTATAATAAATGGGATCATTTTCTTGATTTCTTTTTTGGATAGTTCATTGTAAACTTATTCTTTCATGTCAGTTCATTAATGTGTATTATCATTTGAATTCTGTTAAGGCAGACATGATTATATTTTAAAAGAAAAAAGTTACTGTTATATCTACCCAATTTTGCAAAATGTGGACTTCAAAACTTTTTTTTTTTTTTTTTTACCTAAGCCTTTAATCTAGAAACATTTATTTCCCATTTAAAAGTATTTCAAAATTGCATTTATGTATTCTAATCACACTGATAGAAATGGGTAGCCTGGACTCTACATCATATTATTTGGAATGCAGGCATTCAGCTAAGGGATTTGTATTCATCTCCTTTCGTTGATATAGCAAAAACCTAAAATTAGGTACTTACAAAGAAAAGAGATTTGTTTAACTCACAGTTTTGGAAGCTGAAATTCCAAACAGCATAGTCCCGGCCCTGATGGAGGGTCCCTCTCACCACTGCATCATTTAATGGCTGACGGCGTCACACATTGAGTGTATGAGAGAGGGGGAGGGAGGAGGGAAGGGTCACTTGGTGAGACAGGATGCCTAAGAGTGACAGGAAGCAGGCCACCTTGCTTTTATTAGTGCCTTTCCACAAGAGCTACCCCAGAAGCCACAGGAGAACCTCGTCCCTCTGAAGGCCACACCCCTGATGACCTGAGCACTCCCCACGAGGTCCACCTCCTGAAGGTCCCGCTACCTCTTAGCATTGCCATGGTGAAGACCAAGTTTCCAGCACCTGAGCCCTTGGGGAAAACACTCAGACCACGTTCAAACCACAACAGACACAAGCCACTTTTTATTTTATTGTAAACTGATTCTTTCCTGTCAGTTCATTAATGTGTATTATCATTTGAATTCTGTTCTTATTATCATTTGAATTCTTTTCTTCTTCTTATTGTGGGATAGCTCCTAGAAGCCTGGATTTTAGACTGAGAGCTTTGGCTCGGAGTCCTGATTGTAGCCATCAGTAAGCTGCCTGACCAGAGGCGGGTTCCTTCATCCCCCTCTGTCTCAGTCTCCTCACCTGTTAAAAAAAGTGATCTCTCCACCTTCGACTTACGATGAGGATAACTGAGACAATATGTGTGCAGAGATTAGCACACAATAAGCACTCCAAAAAATAACATCACTTTCATGACCATTGCTAGTACATTATTTGTCAGTTGAAAAAGAAACCGTTGCATTATCTCGTGTGATCTTCAGCACAATGCTACGTTGTGGGAGGTGCCATTATGTATCTGTTACAAAGAAACCGAGGCCTGGAGAACTGACAGTAACATGCCAAATAGCAGCCACCAGAGTAGTCAAAAATAATTTTAAGGTGCTCATCATGTGCCAGGTGCTGTTTCAAACTGTTGTGACAATCCTGCACGTCCCCTCGGGTTCCACGACTTCTCTCCCGTTCTACGACAGGGTTCCTGGCTTGACAGAACAATGAAAAGAATGAATGTAAAATACAACGCTTGGGAAAAATGCAAAAGCACCTTTTTATTCTAAATGTCGGAATATTTAAAACATAGTAGTAAACGTCTACCTGCTTTATGATGCCATCCAGGGCAAACAAAACAAAACAAGCACCTCACCCACCCACCTTCTTTTGGCGGTTGGGATTTTGTAACACCAACTACCACAGCTACCCAAGCTTTTTGGAAGAAAACAATTTTAATTCCAGTGTCATGGACAACTGTGGTTTTTTTTTTTTTTTTTTTTTTTTTTTGTGGTACCAGGGATTGAACTCAGGGGCACTCGACCACTGGGCCACATCCCCAGCCCTTTTTTGTATTTTTATTAGAGACAGGGTCTCACTGAGCTGCTAAGTGCCTCGCCATTGCTGAGGCTGGCTTTGAACTCGCGATCCTCCTGCCTCAGCCTCCCAAGGCATGTGCCACCGCGCCCGGCGACAACTGTGGATTTCATGTGGTCTGGTTCAAGCTGGCCTTGGGCTCAGGCACACTCGGGGCTCTCTGGGAAAGCGTCACCCTTCTCTTTCCTCTGTGCTATCGACACGCCTGTCACACTCAGGCAGGGCCCATGATCAATCTTCCCGTGCAGGTGTGACGAGCTGGGGCCGGATGTTTGAACCTGCTTCATTGTCTGCAGTCTGTTTTAATGTTGATTAATTGCCATCAGGAATAATAACTCCTCAAAGCAGATAATTAGGAAGCTACCGAATCGATATGTCCGGCCTCAGACTATGCAGAAGTAGTCACTGTCACTGAAATGACTAGAGGTGCACTTTATGTTCCATGTGCAAGGAAGACACAAGTTCATCCCGGCTGAATTCCCAAATGCGTCGTGATAGAGCTGGAAATGTTTCATTTGTAAAAATAAGTCGGCTCTCAAAACTCGCCCCCTCGGCCCCCTTGAAAGATTTTTCCAAATTTGACCACGAGAATCAGTGGCTGAGGCTGGTGTTCAAGGACGGTGGAAATAAGGGGCTCTCCATGTGTCTAGGGCACCAGCCTCCGACAGCAGCCTCACCTCCCGTGTGGCTCACGCTGCCACCAGAGTGACCTCAAGCCCAGGTATGGCACCACAGCCCTGGGCACAGCCTTCAGGAGCCCTGGAGCCCCTTCTACCTATAATGCCGCACACGCCTACCTGTGGCACTCAGGGGAGTGTTGCAACGGCCACCCGTGGCGGCCCTGCTGATGTGGAGAGATGCCGTAGCACCCTCCAGCTCTTGCTGGCCTAAAGCAACAGCTGTTAATTTTTTTTTTTTTTGGTACCAGGGATTGAACTCAGGGGCACTTGGCCACTGGGCCACCTCCCCAGCCCTTTTTTGTATTTTATTAGAGACAGGGTCTCACTGAGTTGCTAAGTGCCTCGCCATTGCTGAGGCTGGCTTTGAACTCGCGATCCTCCTGCCTCGGCCTCCCAAGTGCTGGGATTACAGGTGTGCGCCACCGCGCCCGGCGAGCTGTTAATTTTCCACTCATTCCAAGTCTGCCCTCCGAGGGGCGTAGCTCGTGGAGAGCATTGCACAGCCACCTCTGCCACTCTTTCTGCTTTGTTTGATTTTTTAGCCACTTTACTGAGACCTTATTCATGAACAGCTCATTCACTCATTTAAACCACAACCCCCTCATGGAAAGGTCACAGTCCATGGGTGTTTAGCAAGCTCCCAGAGTCGTGCGTTCCTTATCACGGCCCGTTGAAGAACACTCTCGTTACCTCTGAAAACATACCCTGCAGTCCATTCCTTCTAGGCCTGGCCAATGCTGATCTATTTTCCATCACTACTGCTCCTGGTTGTCTTCTGTTACGTGGAAGATAAGTTTTTAAAGTCGGCCGTCTTGTAACAGGGGAGACTCATGCCCGAGCATGGAAAGGGTTTGCGCTTGGTCTCGAAGTCGTAGCGCATTGGTCAGAGTCTGTCTCGCGGCTGGTCCCAGCTGCGGTGGAACAAGGGAACGGCTCTTCCATCTGGGGAAGGACACTGGGAATCCTGGTGAGCCCTTGCCCTGGCGGTCTTGATGGCCTTTGTAGGACGGGAGTTCAACACAGCTCTCAGTGAAGGTCCTTCATGACAGGTCCGCCCCCTGTCCACCTGCTAGTCTCTCTCTGGCTTCTTCTATTGGGGCTCTCCCTTTGCACGAGGCCCTCCCTCTGCCCCAACACTCTTGCTCCTGGTTTTCATCTGACAATCTCATAGCCATACTTCGAGACTTCTCTTTGATGCCAACTGCTCTAGGGAGCCCTGCTGAACACTTTGATTTCTTTGGTGGCCTTCTCTCTGTCCATTGCATTTGGAGCTCATTTCTATGTTACCACCATCACATTTTACTGTCACCAAATGTCCATCTCCTAGGTTAGACTGAGTTCACTGAGGGAAAGAATTCTGCCTGGTGTGACCACTGCCCTGGCTCTCTCCATCCTGACCTATTTTTGCTTCATCTCCTCTTTAGGAATCTGATGAAAATGCTAAATTTGAGACAAATTCTCTACATGTTGTAAATAATTTCAAAGAGTTCTGGGACACACCAAATCCATGTGGACCTCAGGGCGCCTGGCTAAGACCCCCACACTAATCCCCGAGCACATCAAAGTAGCAGTCAGTTACCAAGTGCTTGATGTGCAGCCGACTCTATTCTGCGCATTTCATGGGACCCACTCATTTATTCCTCACCCACCCTGTACGGCGGATGTTATAATTATCTCCATTTTACCGATGAAGAAATTGAGGAACAGCATTGACATAACTTGCTAGAGACCGGTACTGAGGCTGCTGCCTTCACCACAACATTCTATGCTTCTCAGCCTCAGAGCAAGGAAAAGATACTGCAGGAATGTCTGCAGGGCGACCCATGGAAGGAACGAATGCAACCTTGGTGTATACCAGAACAGCTCATGAGGTTAGAATCACTGAGCACCTGAAGAGGCCTAGCTATCAGATGGCTTGTAATGGCGTGAGCTTCCTCAGTGACACAGATAGCACAGGGCATGAGCTACATCCAACCTTCTGGTGGCTTTTTGGATAAGGGGTCAAAAGGCAAAGAACTTCCATCAGATACTTACCACACGCCTGACTGGTTTTCAGTGCAGGGTTGGAACCCAGGACTTTGTCCATGCCAGGTGAGGCTCTACCAAAGCAATGCAGCCCCCACCTACACGCGCCATATTGAATTTGGTGTATCCTGAACAGACCATGTCACAGGAGAATGCCAGCAAACCTTAGAATATCATTGAATTTGGAGCCCACCATCGGCCCTGGGGGAAGACTGGGTGGGACAGCATAAAGTGTCGTGTTGTTTAGGGAGGGCATTGTGAAGCCACACCTTCCTCCTTGGTAGAAGTGGAACCCCTGGCCCTGTGCCCCAGCCAATGAAGTTCTGCAGCCAGAAGAAGAAGGGTGAAGGAGCTGTGGGTAAGGTAAGTTTTTTCTTCCTTTTTATAAAAAGAAGGCTGTCTGGGCTGGGATTGTGGCTCAGTGGTAGAGCGTTTGCCTAGCATGTGTGAGGCACCGGGTTCAATTCTCAGCACCACATGCCAATAAATAAGTAAAATTTAAAAATCATCAACGACTAATAAAAATATATATAAAAAGAAGGCTTTCAAGTCTTTGGTGATAAGAAAGAGCTTTGCAATTACAGTCCAATGTGACTAGGAGGGTCACTCAAGTGACACTTTAATAAAAATGGGAAGGGAAGGTAGGAAAGAGAGGATGAGAGACCAGTGTGTGATCATCATGGGTGAGTAACCACAGTGAATGGTCCCAAATAGGGTGTCTCAGGTTGCCCACCTTAGAGTTCCCTCTATGGTCAATGATCCAGAGGTCAAATGTCAGGCTCTTGGTTGGAGGAGACTTCTCTTGCTTTAAGAAACTTGCAGCCCACTCGCAGAGACAAATCGGAATCATAGGGATTCTGTGTTAGCAGCTCCAATGCTGTGAGCAGCTAGAGCCATACTCAGAAAGCCCGGAGACGGGAGAACACATTCAGCATCCTCTACCCTGCCTGGTGTCTAAGGCCAATCTGAGGTGTTCTGCAAATCGCTTCAAGAGCCGCATCTCCCAGGAAGCTTTATCTGCTTCTAGTTCCACGTGTGGAGGTGCCCAGGTGTGCACAGGGCTAATGCACCACCTCAAAGGTCCTGAGGATAAGACTCCCCATGTCTGGGGGCACAGACAGATGTCTGGATCAACTTTAAGGATCGAGGGTAGGCGACATTGGTCTGCACCCAAGTTTGTGTCCTTGGTAGCCAGGGTTCTAGCCACTCCACCTCTCAGATTGCTGGCCATGCTGTCCTGCCCGCCCTTTTTTATTATCCTCAAACTCATCCACCTCACTGGTGCTAGATAACTTGTTTTCGCAGTGTCAAAGCAGATTAAAGAGGATGACCCAAAGAATGAAGTAACATGGGACTTCCAAGGAAAAATACATGAACTAAATTTTGAGAAAAATGTTATTTCGTTTTTTTTTTTATACCCTAGAAAATATTGCTTTGTGTTGTCTGAGTAAGTCATTTAACAATATTTGCATGGAGATGTTTTCAAAATTGTCTAATATTAGCTGGAAGAGTCTTCAGACTAAGCCATCTTAAGGTACAAACTATATGGAACTCTTAATCCAAAATATAGTCATTTTCTCACACATCATCGAAAAGGCACTCAATCAAGCTCGCTTTCCACTGAGCCACAATAAATGGAGACTCTAATTATCCAGTCTGCATCTCAAGTTGTGTTGTAATTTGCTAAAATTATTTTTTGCTCCCTTTGAGTTGGATGCATTTCAGCATTCTAAATTCTAGTCTCTTCCTGCTTCAAAAAACAGACAGTTAATAGAGTACATTTGTGTCTCATTTGTTTTTTGATTTCATAATGATCTCTCTGTCTCTTCATTTCTATAATCCATGGCTATGCCTATCTTACCAGTCAAAATATAAATTTTCCTAGAGACCAGCCTCAACAGTCCTAGAGCAAAAGAATTTAGATCTTGCAACAATGATTTGCATATTTGGACAAAGGATTCCCTCCACACTATGAATTTGCACCTGGATGCAAATCTGGGAAGAGTAGCTCAGGGGTGGGCTCCAGGGAGAGGTGTTGGAGTCACATGTGGAGATGGCCCTGGGTGCTCAGAGCAGGGCTGAAGGAAGCCTTGACTTTCACCCTGTCTGAAGATCTGTTTAGGCATGTAGCCATTAGATGTTGGCGGGTCAACTGCCCATTGTCAGGTCAGTTGAATTTAGGTCAGTGGCCTTTCGTTTTCACAGCCTCTCTGGGCAATTAACCAGGAGGGGTTATAAAGACCCCTGCCTGCTTGGTGAGATTTCTATTTAGCTGTATAAACTCTGCATGGGAATGTGTGTCTTTCCCGCCTATGGGCCATACTGATCTTGTACTGGGCACCTCGTGAAGTCTTGGAGTGTTCTTTGAGATACACAGCCCTGGGGTTGCCACCCAGAGTTTGTCTTTGTTGGTTCTGGTGTTTGCTATGTGGATAAGGTTATTCAGGGACTAGGTTGGCTTAAGTGGAAGGCTGACCCTCTCATTTCTTTTTACCCCGTGAAAACATCAGGTCATTAGGCTGCAAGCCAAATACACATCCACTGGGAAGAGTAGACTCCCAGGAGAAAAGATCAACAGTTGGGAATTGCTGGAAAATGAGATATGGTGTATTCTTTCCCCCCAATTTTTTTTTTAGAGAAGAAAGGACTATAAACTTACCCTAGAATTCTGCTTCATGTTGTAAGATGTGAATTTGGAATCATTTAGGAACAATTGCTTGTCCAAATCGAAAGGGCAAATGAAGCTAGAAATAACTTTTAATGCATATCCAATTACCTGAAGATAATTTTGCAGGTCTAAGTAGAGAGAACATGATTTTAAAATGAGAGAGGATAGCTCAATATGTTAATCTCATGCAAAAATTAAATCAGATTGCTCATCATAACCGTATTTTACCTAATGTAGTTTTACTAAATAGGGATTTTCAAGGGTAGCTCTCTACTACTAATGCAGTGATAACACTAGCTAAGGGTTATGCACTACAAGAAGATTTTGAAAATTAAGCTGATTAGAAATTTTATATAATTGCATTGGTCCATTAAAAAGCACAGTATCCATAGGTCGGCTGCTACAGATGTCACTGGGCATTCAGAAGCTGTCTCCCAAGATTTCTCTTCTTCTGTGCTATAGAATGTGGTGTACAAAAGCATCTCATTCTGCAAGTTTTCGCAAGATGATATGAATAGCCCTTCCTTTAAGCCCCTCCTAGGGTCATTGCCTCTTTCAAAGGGTAACTCTGTTTATAATTTGGGCCTTGAACTCCTGGAAAACCTTGGAGTTACTTTTAGGAGTCCTGGTATCTATATTTACCCCAAGTATTATAAAGGACAGAATAAATAATATTGCAAGGCATGTGCCATGTTTTCAGTGTATAAGTAGCTACTATAATGATAAGTAAATAGAAAATATGATGCTTTCTTGGTAGTTTGGGGATTTCCAAAGAACAGAGACTAAGATGAAATATTATATAAAAACTGGGCTCTCATATGCGAAAAGTTTGGAAATTACTAAAAATTAGGGGTAGAAACCATCACTAATGTGACAAGTTCCCACTGCAACAGAAGTTCCCGGGTGGCTCTGAACCTCACCTGGTCAAGTTACTTGATTCTAAGAATGAATCCTGTTGCCATCACATACGGGAAACAGCGGTGTAGACTTGGGGCTTGTGGGAAAGGAGCACATTCAAATCATCAGTTCAGATGGAGTCCTTGAGTTTTGTTTTGTTTTTTAAATGCCCTCAAGTTACCACGCGGCAGCTAGGGAGATGACAGCTGGCTGGAGAGGTCTAACCCTCCTTGCAATGGTGGTTTCAGCCAGCCAGGCTCCCCTGCAGCATGATCAGTGAAATGTGCCCAACTCCGCCTCGTTTCCCAAGCTGAGCTCCACCTCTCCCACCCCAGGACCTGCGTTGCATCAGGAAACCCAGAACAGTGAGCGAAGAACCTGCTGGAACGGAGTGTAGCAGAAATCACCAAGGCAAAGTGAAGGAAGAGCAGGTGCTGGCTTCTCAAGTTCCACTGGCCAAGGAGCACCCGGAGCCCACACTTGGGCCCCAGCGCACCCCTCGCACTGATAGGAAGGAAACCTACAGTCTGACGTTCAAATACAAAGGCCAAGGGAGGAGGCGTCTCTGAGGACAACCAGGAAAATGTCGACTTCCACGCTGAGTAGGCAGATGAATCCATTCATTTCATACGCGCCACAGATGTGTTTACTGTGTGTGAGTAGTTACGGCTCTCTTTTAGGTTTCAGTACTCTGGATCCGAGGAGAGAAGGGAGTGGGGCCTGTCAGCCTTTGCATGCAACCAAGAAAGTTTATGGCTGGCCAGGTGCAAATGCCATATCTAATCTCGCCCGGGGTCTGCCGTGCGGCAGCTGCAGCCGTTGGAGGGAGTTAGGGTGTTATGAAATATCAAGGAAATGTTTATGTGGCACTGCCCAAGTCAGAAATTTACAAGTTGTTTTCCACTTGGAGTGACAGCTGTTAATAGGGACGAGCCTTTCATACTGAGGTCCCAGTGATGGGTGCAAAGGTGACGCGACCCATCTGGAATCTGAAGGGGAATTGGGGACCCTTGATCTGTCTGTTTCCTTGATGGCACTGTGGCCACTGGAGTTGCAAAAAGCCTTTTAGTGTTCCTTCATGACTCCTCCTGGTTCCCTGTGATTGTGAGCAGGACACTCAGCGCCACAGTGACCTGAAAAACAAAACCTTCCTTTAATCCTGCATTCATGCTGAGGATATTGGAAAGGTCGATCATGTCCTTTGGAGAAAGGTAAAAGTAGGTCTTAAAGAGATGACGTAAGGGGCTGGGACTGGGGCTCAGTGGTAGAGCACTTGCCTAGCACGTGTGGGGCACTGGGTTCCACGCTCAGCACCACATACAAACAAATAAATAAATAAATTATATATTTTATATAGAAAGATAATCTCATATAAAGGGAAGATTTGTTTGAGTCGTTCAAATAGCATGGGGCAGCATCATAACCACCGGCTATGGGAACGTGAACATGAATCCAGCCCCAGGACTCTGGACTGAGTTGGGACAAGGCCCTGGAGCCCTAGTTTCCTCATCGGTACCAGGAGAAGATCTTTGCAAGGCTGCTTTAAGTTTTGCAGATGCACACTGAACACACATCTTCCATCCAAAACAAGGGCAGGCACTATGTCAATTAGACAGGGAAGAAGACACAGCCTGTGCCTCCTCTGATAATGGGGGCAAGACCAGCACAGGCCAAGCCATCGCAGCAGGGTCGGGAGCTGGGCACCCTCTGTTTGCCTGTAGCTTTGATCTCTTCAGGTTTCTTTTCCCTTAAGTATTTTGAGGCAACGACATAGATGACATCTGGGGCCGGTTGGTAGAACTGCATTTGCTCAGTGGGCTGGAAGCCTGGCGACAGAGGCTTCATCAAAGAGGAGTTGTTTCTACCACGTGGCAAGGAGTCTGGAGGCCCAAGGAGGGGTAGCCAGGGGGTTCCACGCAGCCTCAGGCCTCAGCTCCGTCATCTTAGAATCTGGCTTTCATCCTCCCCGGTCCGGCCTGTTTCATGAACTTACCGGGAGGCCCGCCCAGTGATTGGGTCTGCTTTTGCCACGTGGCCAGGACTCGATCCCGTGCCCACTCCTAGCTGCAGGTGAGGCTGGGAGAGAAAGCACTTCCACTGGACCCACTGCTACGATAGAACCAAGCAATGAGTTGCCAGCAAGGAAGAAGGTGGAACTGGTTCCCAGGCGTGCAGTAGCCACGGCCGACCATAGGACGCGGGTAGGGGAGGACAACAAATACCTTGAATGATGAGAGAACTCAGAAGGACCTCAGGAGGACAGGCTATAACAAAAATGAGTCTAGCCGGGCATGGTGGCGCATGCCTGTGATCCCAGCACTTGGGAGGCTGAGGCAGGAGGATCGCGAGTTCAAAGCCAGCCTCAGCAATGGCAAGGCACTTAGCAACTCAGTGAGACCCTGTCTCTAATAAAATACAAAAAAGGGCTGGGGATGTGGCCTAGTGGTCGAGTGCTCTGAGTTCAATCCCCAGTACAAAAAAAAAAAAAAAAAAAAAAAGAGTCTAACATGCAGGATTCAAGGAGGTTAAATTACAGTCTTGCCCTTGAGGCTGACATATCAAGTTGGACACGTGGGAGACAAAGGGATCTCTTGGCAGAACTCCAAAGACAGGCCAGTGATTCTCAAGAGCACCCTACACAAGTGTTTATTAATTTTAATGTACCACAACAGTATTATCCGCAATCAAAAGAACGCCTAACATTTCTTGAACGTATGCTGCCAGGTACTTCAATTTTCACAGTGATCCTCTGAGGTGGATATATTATTATTATAACCCACATTTTATCTTTGAGGAAACTAAGAATTTTAAATAATTTGACGAAGGACTCTAGCTGGTAAGTGAGCAAATCAAGACTGGAACCTAATCCTAAAAACTCTTATTAATGACTCTGTGTTACAGTATTTCCCAAGGAAAAGTGATCCATTGACTAAAAAGCTTACTAGATCTTGGACTATATTAAAAGTATCATAATGTCTCCGTCTAAAAAGATTACCATCTTTTTAGATTACCATCACTGCCTTTTTTGATAAGAACATATGTGCAATATTGCAATCAATTCTAGAACCCACACACAGACAGGGACGGTGAGCTCCTTCCTACACCCATGCCTCCTTTGCCTGTCTCTGAGGATAAGAAGCTGCTTATGGTCTGTTCTGTCTCCTCTGGAATTCTATCACTTACCCTTCTGTATCCCATATCTCCAACGTAGCACATTTTAGTTCTTTTTTATTCAGCCAATGAATTTATTCAGAGTTTCCCACCTAAATAAATAATCCCCACAGAACCTCATTTGTAGAAACATGCGTCTCATACACTAGTGCTTCTAACGAGTCCTTGCTAACCTCCCCTCTTCGGAGTGTTCACCCCACCCTCCTTCCACCTCTTTACCTCTTCTTCTCTCCTCAGTTCCCACATGAATCTAAATCCCCCGCAATTGCCAAATACAAGTTCCTCCTCAGTGATCTCTGTCTTGATAAGTCAAAGAAGTTTACAGACTGGATGCTTGTATCTCAAGGGCTGCTCGCTTATCTGATGCGCATCCAGAAGGCATTCATAAATCCGTTAAGACCCGTCTGGTCTTGGGGAATGGAACCACCCTACGACTCGGCCATCCCACTCCTGGGTCTATTCCCAAAGGACTTAAAAACAGCATATTATAGTGATACAGCAACTTCAATGTTTATAGCAGCACAATTCACAATAGCTAGGTTGTGGAATCAACCTAGATGTCCCTCAGTAGATGAGTGGATAAAGAAAATGTGGTATATATACACAATGGAATTTTACTCAGCAATGAAAGAGAATAAAATAATGGCATTCACAGGTAAATGGATGAAGTTGGAGAATATAATGCTAAGTGAAGTTAGTCAATCTCAAAAATCCAAATACCGAATGTTTTCTCTGATATAAGGAGGCTGATTCACAGTGGTGTTGGGTTGGGGTACATAGGAGGATTAGAGGAACACTAGAATGGTCAAAGGGGAGGGAGGGGAAGGAAGGAGCAGGGAGGGAGCAAGGGGGGATGGAGGGAAAAAAGAAAAGGTGGTCGAATAAGATGGATATTTTTATCCTAAATGCATGATTGAAGATTTGAATGGTACGAATATACATTGTATACAAACAGTGTATGTAAAAAGATGCTCTATATGTTTATTATGAATTATAATGCATACTACTAGTATAAATACAACAACTTTGAATTAAAAAAAAAAAGACATCTGGTTTTCACAAATGTGGTCTCCTACAAATCAATAGAACTTTCAATTCATCATCACGCTGTGAACCTGAACTCTGCGTAATTTTACTGGCTTGCTGCTAGTTTTCTCGTCACATTATTCTTAACACAAGAAGGCTCACTGCTTTGGATCTTTTATACCCAGGCAATAATTTGGGTGGCTGCAGCTGTCTTTGACTTACCATGGGAATAGTGGCGTGTTGAGTGACAACGGTGAATAACAAGTGGCTGGTTTCCTTCTGAATTATCAGAGGCACAGGCATGAGATGCAGAAAGGATCTGAGCAAAGAAAATCCATTATCTGCATCTGCCCTGGATTGTCATCTGCCCTGGATTGTCATGCCCAGTACCATATCCCTTGAAAACAGAACTACTTGAATCACTTTGGCAAAACATTTTGGAAGTAGGTAACTTCAAAAAAGTATGGACCTAAGTATTAATTGCATGTACATTAGATTTACACTTCTAAACTTTACCATCTAAAACACAGGAAGAACGCTGGTGCTGTTGAAAAATCCTAATTCTTGCTGATTTTAACTCTTAGGCCACCTCTGTAAGCAGCAGTTATAGGGAGCAATAGCCTTCAAGGATAACCCTAAAAGAGGGAGTGAACCAGCACTTAATATTTGGTGAAGATGCAGAGAATAATTTCTACCAGATACTTACTGGTCTTCTTGCAGCTTTTGGCTTTTGGCCACCTGCTGAGCATGATTAGAGTAGGAAATTGCTAAAGAAAGGATGGAAGGAGAGGCAGGCTCCGGCAGCAATGGGGAGGAGGTGAGTCGTACGACTAGACTCTTTTGGATGGACAGAACTTCTCCAACTGTCAGAGACCACTATCACATCAGTGCTTGTATTTTAAACTAGCACTTTAAAAACTTTTAAAAGCACATTCTCATGCATTATACATTTGTGTGCTTCACTTGCAAATGTTTTCATTCCCAGCTTGAAATTTATAAGCCTGAGATGGAGGCGGAAGCCATTTACACAGTGTCTCCTGTCTCCCAGCTCCAGGATTTCTCTCCCACGCTGCACACACATGCTTATTTAATTTCATCTCTGACCCTCCATTAATTTCCATTTATGGAGTGAACTGAGAGACGAGAGAGAGAGAGGTGAACTGAGAGACGAGAGAGAGAGAGAGAGAGAGAGAGAGAGAGAGAGAGAGAGAGAGAAATGTAACCAGGATTGCCATTAGAATATGGAGCTGGTAATACCTGGAGAACAATTCTCAGCAGGTCCAGATGCTAGAAAGAGCCCTACATTAAATAAACAAAACCCCACACCACTGTGTATTTTCGTCCAAAGATAGACTACATTTAACAACCAACTTTTAAAAGCTAATAACGTTTACACATTGTAGCAGGGAGAAAACAAGCTCTATAACCTAGTTTTTAAACCTACACTTACAGCCTACGCTTGAGTGTATTTTACCAAATAATATTATTCAGAAGACCCATGGCTCAATGCAAAACAGAACCAAGGGGGAAAGAATAGCCTGAAAGTGTTCCTCAGGTAAAAGAAATAGTTCAGGTGAATATTCTTTTAAACTTGTTTTCATAGAGGGATCAAGTAGCAGGCAATTATTTTGCAATTACCTTTCAGCCCCTTGCTATGTAATTATTCGTTTGGTCATATGTGCTTTACAAATTAGCACCCCCAAAGATCTAAAAAGAATTACAGAGGAACATGGTGATTATCCTTAGAGTTACATGGCTTCTCAAAGGGTAATTGCCATTTAATTTGCTAGCTCTGAATTCATATCACGACCTCATGGTAATCAAGTACTTATAGGGTGCCTTTCTTGGCTGTTGGGGCCTCAAAATATTGTGCAGGGCTAAGCTATGGGGAAACCCTTAGGAATAGGTGCAGATCCGTCATGACGGGTGCTATGTGTTTTCACATGGCCTTGACTTGTACAGGGCTTGCAGTAAACACTGTTGAATGCACGTGTGTGTGTGTGTGTGTGTGTGTGTGTGTGTGTGTGAACTTATACACACACACTGAGGGTTCCTCAGCTCCCCCATAGGCTGACCGACTGCACCAGGCTGAAGAAACTTTTCACCCAGTCAATTCAGGACTATTCCATTTAAAAAGCAACTCCTATGGGTTTGATTTGGTCAAAGAGAAACAAATATTTCAACTTTCCTTTAAAATCAAGCAAAAGAAGAGTGAAAACATCATCATTAAATACCAGGAGTAAAAGTACAAAGGTTGAGAAAGATAGCACAAAAGATACTGGACACTACCTAAGGCCATTGCAGGCCAGAGAACTCTGTGTCTAGTAAAAATCTACCTTGAACATGAACCTTCCCTTGGTGTATATGGGAGATGGGTTCAGGATGCCCTTGTAGATAGCAAAATCTGTGGACATGCAAGTCCCTCACGTAAAATGAGGTGGTATTTGTGTACACCCAACACATATCCTCCAATATACTTTAAATCAGCTCTAGATCACTTATAATACCTAATAGAATGTGATATAAATGCTACTAAGCAGTTATTTTTATATTGTTTGGAATCAGTGACAAGAAGAAAGGTCTGTGTGTGTTAGGGTTTAGATACAAGTTGTCCTTCTAAAGTTTGTATATGAGAAAATGCAAGAAAGTTTAGAGATGAAATTATTTGGTTATGAGGGTCTTAATCTACTCAGTGCTCCAATTCACTTGAGTGGTTAATTGGGTGGTAACTGTAGGCAGGTGGGTTGTGGCTGGAGGGAGCGTGTAACTGGGAGTCTGCCTTTGGGGTATATATTTCGTCCTTGGTGGGCCAAACTTAGTCTCTCTCTGCTTCCTGATTGCCATGTCCTGAGCTGCTTTCCTTCACCACATCTTTCAGCCGTGATGGTCTGCCTCATCTTGGGCCCAGAGCAATGAATTCAGCCATCTGTGAACTAAGACCTCTCAAACTGAACTAAATAAACTATTCCTCCTATGATTATTCTCATCAGGTCATTTGATTACAGTGGCAAAAAAACAACAACAGCAAAAAAAAAAAAAAAATGCTGAATAAACAATGTGTTATTTAGTACAGACAATTTTTTTCTAATATTTTTTATCTACAGTTGGTTGAATCTGCAAATTTGGAACCCACGGGTGTAAGGGCAGGGTATTATAAAATGATGTGGCTTCTGCAAAGGGCAGAATCATTGGCTACTTTAGCCCAAACTATTTGTGCTGAGCTAACTCCAATTGATTTGCAAGAGCTAACTGTGAAATATCCAGCAATTTAACAGAATCCTGAACTCAGTCACAATGGGAGTATTTATGCTGCAAGCCAGGCCTCACCCTAACTCAGGGAGCCAACTTACTAACATGGTACTAAAGTCAAATATCATTAACAAAGAGACCCAATTTTCTGATGACTCTATGGACCGGACGGTGACTCTACTCACCAACTTAAACTTTACATCTTGTCAAAGTGACTCCTAAGTCTAGTTTTTAATTTTTCCTTCCTCCTCTAGTTTTTTTTTTTTTTTTTTCCCATCCCATTCAGAGACTATTGCAACTAAACACTAATTTTTAGGAAGCCCAGATTTGAACATTAATGTTTAAGAGAACAAGATTTGAATTTGAACCCAGATTAAACAAGCCTACGTTTGAATCCACTAGTCTACTTCACCAGATGTATGATTTGACTAACATTCACTTCTTCATGCTTTTGGTTTTATGTGAAGGGGCATAAAAATACCTAACTAATGGAGTCCTTGTGGAAATAGTAATGGTATCTTCCTTGTAGAGTCATTGTAGGAATTAAATGGGTTACTGAATGATAATTGTGGAAGCCTATGGGGATGTTAATCAGCTTGATCGTGGCAATCATTTCACAATATATGTGTATATCAAAACATCACATTGTGCAACTTAAATA
Organism: Tamias sibiricus; assembly: GCA_025594165.1. Lineage (NCBI taxonomy): Eukaryota > Metazoa > Chordata > Mammalia > Rodentia > Sciuridae > Tamias > Tamias sibiricus. The sequence goes on along the minus strand of CM046666.1, from coordinate 21,495,822 downwards.
TGCATGCTTTTGTCAGGCATACCTCAATAATTTAGGAAAAAAATAAAGAGAAAGCCCTTTACATGTACTTATTATTGCATTTATTATGGGGGAATACTGAGATCATCACGTGCACCTGGCACCTTATGACACTTGGTAAACAGTGAATGTTGTTTATTATTTTTACAGTTATGTTATTATACAGAGTTGGTATTTGATTTAAAATGTTTTTCTTGCAGGCGCTGGGAGACTGGTGTCTCTTGGGCCACAGTCTGGCCATTTAGTGAGGTGCTATTGTCGCATCTGATGCCGTTTTGGGGAGTGGACTGTGAGGTCTGAGGATGAGCAAGCCTGGATGGGATGGACAGGGGAGGTGGGGAGCAGAAGAGCAGGGCGCCCCTGGCCTTCTCTCAACCCACAGAACTTACCGCCTGGATGCTTAGACGTGGTCTGTGATGGGACACCCGGCCTTGCTCTGCCTCCTCCTGCAGGGGCTGCCTGAAGCCCAGGGGCGCTGGGGCTGACCTTGCTCTCTCTCTTTCTCTTGGTGGTCGGCCAGATGGATGGAAGTGAGGGAGTTCTGACCCCTCCCTGTGGGAATGGTTCCACCTTCATTGACACCCTATAGAGAAGCCAAAGGGAAGGGACGGACGTGTGGGGCCCGTGCAGTGGACATTCCGCAGCCTGGGGAAAGGCGGATCTGGTGCCTCCAACCCACCGGCAGAGCCCACTTGCCTCCCAACTCCTTGCCCTCGTGGACTGTGCCCTCTGGGGCCTCTGGGCAAGGCTTCTGCTCCTGAAGTTCAGTCTCATTGCAACAGAGGGTCTGGGCAGGTGTGCAAATTGACCACAGCGTCCACATTGTGAACAGGAATGAGGCTGTGGGGTGAGGGGCTGGGCTAAGTTCTGAGTGCAGTGACCCGGAATCGGTACGGGTGTCTCCCAGTGTTCGTGGGGGACTCTAGGATCTCCACAGATACCAAAACCCTCCATGCTCAAGTCTCTTAAGTAAAATGGTGTGATACGAATGCCCACTCTCCCATGTCCTGTCAATCACCCCTAGATTACTTCTAACACCTAAGAAAATGTAAATTTTCTGTAAATAATTGTATGGTATCACTTGTGGGGTTGATTTCTAGCTGCCAACGGGGTAGCACTGAGTAGTAGCATCCTGAATACTTTAGAATTCTCTCTCACTGTAATCCCAGTGGCTCAGGAGGCCAAGGCAGGAAGATTGTGAGTTCAAAGCCAGCCTCAGCAATTTAGCAAGATCCTGTCTCTAAAAATATATAAAAGGGGCTGGGGATGTGGCTCAGTGGTTGAGGCCTTCTGGGTTCAATCCCAGGTACCCCCCCCCCCAAAAAAAAATCAGCTGGTCCCAGCACGCCATTGGCTGTAACTACAATAGCAGGGAGTCTGATGTAGGGTCAGGAGCCCTCTAGGGCCCTGCTGCCTCTGTGTTTGCATGGTGCTTCAGTGAGACTCATCCTTTTCTGAGCTTCAGTTCCTCCCTCAGCTGTAAAAGCTGAAAAAATCAATTCCTCTATACTCTGCACCCAAGGAGCCTTATGAAGGGTCTGTGCCATGTGAATCGATCAGTTTGGAAAGTATAGTATGTTTTATTTTTATTCTTTAAAAAATATTTATTTTTAGTTGTAGTTGGACACAATACCTTCATTTTATCTATTTATTTTTATGTGGTGCTGAGGATCGAACCCCGGGCCTCGCACACACTAGGTGAGTGCTCTACCACTGAGCCACAACCCCAGCCCCGAGTACAGGATGTTTTAAATGTGATGATCATAATCTGCTGGTCCCTAAAATGGTCTCTCTGTAAGAACACACATTCAGGGCTGGGATTGTGGCTCAGTGGCAGAGCGCTTGCCTTGCACGTGTGAGGCACTGCGTTCAATCCTCCACAGCACATAAAAAATAAGTGAGTAAAAATAAAGGTATTAAAAACCACACACATTCAGAGTTAAGCTTAATGAAGTTCATTAACTCTAATCTTCTAGTCTCCTCTGTTCCCCTTCTCTTGCCTAGGTTCCTCTTGAACTTGCTCCCTTATTGAGTGGTCACTGGGATAGAGACACTTTGCCATTTCACCTTGGAAGTGCTTTGATTGACTAAGGAGAAGGTTCTTAAGCAAAATACTTAATATCATTGGCTTCCTTTGTGATTCTACGGACTATACTGCATGTGCCTAGAAAGGCAGTATTAGAATGATCCACAGACTTCACAAGATGGCCACAGAGTATGTGGCAAACAGTAAATTAATTAATCAAATACAAATAAAATGAAATCAGAATGGAGGGCTCCAGAAGGCTGAAGAAGGTGACGTTTCCCCTTACCTGGGCCGAAGAGGGCAGGGTTCTTGCAGAGGTGTTGTGCTTGGTTCATGGTTTCCGAGGTTCTGGTCCACGGCCGCTGGGCCCCGTCCCTCAGGGCCTCAATGAGCTGGGCATCACAGGCAGAGATGTGTGGTGGGACCAAGCCACTCCCATCATGGCCGGGGAGTGGGGATGGCGTGGGGAGGACCACAGGGCCCCCTTCCAGGGTGCATCCCCAATAGCCTAACTTCCTCCCACTAGGCCACACCTCCTAAAGTAGCACCACCTCCCCGTGACACCATTCCCCAGGGAACAAGCCCCCAACATGGGAACTTTGGGAGATGTTTAAGACCCAAACCAGAAGAGGCATTGAAAGCCACATCCTCTCTGGCCTCTCTTTCCAAAATTCAAGGGGAAAACAAAAGGCCTGCTTTATTCTTCTGAATAAATACATGAAATCACCTGAAATAGATCAGCCATGTTGTTTCAGTTGACTTTCTTTCATAAAATGTGTTATCCATTTCCCACTCCCCTGTCTCTTTTTATTTTAATCTCCTAATTTATGTTTTTAAAGTTTTTTTTTTTTTAATTTTTATCTTTAGGTACTGGTGATTGAATTCAGGTATGTTTTACCACTGAGTTACATCCCCAGTCCTTTTCATTTTTTATAAAAACTTGAGACAAGGTCTCACTAAATTGCTGAGGCTGACCTTGAACTTGTGATCCTCCAGCCTCAGCCTCCCCAACCGTCAGGATCAAAGGTGTGCACTACTGTGTCTGGCTTTCATCTAGTTTTGAACTTTCTGTTTGCTATCTAGAAATTTTCTCTTTCAAGTGAAAGTCATGTCAACAGAACTAAATGAGGAGCAAACTGAAAAATAAAATTCGTAGGAGAGAAATGAAAAAAGTCACTGAAAACCCTCCTAAAGTGAGAAGCATGGGTAAGTCCGGGTGGGGATCCCTGCAAGCTCTTCATGCAACATGTAGATGTGACTCTGGCTCGAAATCATAAGCATGGGGTGCTGGTCCACAGAGCCCTTAGCACACTCCAAGAGCTCTGGAAATCCTAAAGACACGAGGCTATCTTCAGAGGACACCTCCTTAGAGCAAGGTGCTAGGCAAATACTAGCATTGTTATTCTTTTAGCACAAATTTTATAATTGACTTTCTGTTAAATCAGTGCAGCAAGTTAAATTAAGTCAGCATGATTACAGTCATTAAACAAATGCCTGGTAATGACTGACTTCTTATTTTAGCAATTCCTCAAACCACTGGGGCAATACCATATAAGGCTTCTGTTCCATTGTCAGATTAATGGGGGTGCACCACCGTGTTTCACGACTGAGCATGCTCACCACCGGAGCAGTCTTCCACCTGATTTAAGGCCACTGCTGCACTCCTTTACCTTGGAGTTTTCCCTACTGCTCCTACCATTCTGTGAGGTACAATTTACTAGTTCATTACAGCTTACCAGTATCTTAAGGGAATTTCTACCTGTTAAAAAGAAAGAAAAAAAAATTTAAAAAGAAGTGTGCTCTTAAAACCAAAACTTGGGCAAGAATCCTCCCAGAATTATTGTTGTGACCCTGAAATGAACCCAAACAGTAGGGACAGTGATGGTTTCCACCTGGTTCCTCATTGGGAGGGTCACCTAAAGAATGACCTACCATCTTTGCATGCAGTACAGAAACAGTTAAGTCCCGAAGGCTCTGAGTTAAGGCTACCGCCACCCAAAGGGGTGCCAGAGGCACCCGTGGGGGGCTGCAGGTGACCCCCCTCCTGTAGTCACTCCTGGCATTCGAGGTCATCCGTCTGGTGCCACCTTAGCAACTGGCCTGATTCTGCAGAGGACACTGAATGATGACACCCTGCGAGTCAGCTGACTGCTGTGTCACAGCTGCTGCTTGCTGCAGCACCGCAATGCCAGCCCCGGCTCCCACAGTGTCCTGGTCGCACTGCGCCGCAGCAGAGGCATCCACGTAGGCACGAAGCGACAAGAGGTTTAGAGTTTTCTTTTCCTGCTACGACTTAGCCTTTCTCACACGAGGATCTTTTACCTTTGTGTAGCCAGGAGCAGAGATGCGGTCTGAATGGGCACGAGGGCTTCCAACTGGGCCGCGGGAATTTTCCGCTGGGCAGGTACTGCTCGGCCGAAACCAAACCCCTGTGATGGGACAGGCAGGCTTCCCACCACGTGCGGGAACAGTCTGGGGGCTTCTTATGCCCCGCGGCTCCACCTACGGGGACAAAGGCTGGGATGCAGGCCGTGGCGCCTGCGGCTGGGGCCTGGGCCACTCACCGCGTGGAGGCTGCCGGACTCCCCTGCTCCCGGTTGAGGCTGGTCCCGGGGCTGGCTGGCACGATCCCACTCCTCAGTTAGAACACGGCTTAAAGGAGAAACCAGACTCCCTGACCTAAATCAATCCCAGTTCTCTCTGGATGCGGGACAGCTGTCGACTAGCTGCGACTGGACCAGCCATCGAGTGCAGGGAGAGCCACTGTGACTGCAGTCTGCAGGTGGAGCCCGGGACAGTGACAGTCTAATTTTGGTCATCTGATGGCTTCTTCTAATTTGTCCTAAGTAATCATGCTGGCCAAGTGTACAGTGGTCTGGATGAGTCTTCCCGCCATGCAGTCCCGGTCAACTGTGGCTGGCCATCAGGGTGCCCGGCAAGCCCGGGTTAGCAGTGGCTCTCTCCTGCGGGACACTGCAGCCTGCGTGGGCGACAAAGGAGGAAGCAGAAAGCAGCACTGTCTTCTCTTGTGATGTTAGCAGAACATACCTCCTCTCCGCGATGATGCCTGTGTGTGTGTGTGTGTGTGTGTGTGTGTGTGTGTTGTGCTGTGTGGTGTATTTTAATTCATCTAATCAAAGGGCCAAACAGATATCATCATGGATGTGGTTTTTAATGATTTGGGGGAGGGGGGGAGAAAGCCTGTGGAGACAGCAATTTGAGACAGCGGCACATTTAGGTTATTGCCAATTTGAAATACTGGGTTTGTGGAGCCGAGCCCTAAGGGACAAGCTCCGTAACCGAGAAAGAGATCGTAGATAAAGAAATAAAAATGACAAGCGTGATGGGGGCCCTGCGAGGGGACCATCAGGGCATCAGTGTGTGGATGGCAATTTCGCCAGGCTGAGATTGAATAATTCATAGATTGAAATTACCCTGCTTTCACCTTTCCATTTAAACCGGCATGATCTGAATCTCTAATAAATCTTCAAGATAAAGTAAAATGCCAATCTGAGTCTGAAGAGCTTTTAAAAGCAGATGCTGCATCCCCGAGTCTTTGGGTATCTTTCACAGTTATCCTGCGAGAGCTACGCTCCCGTCCCCAAGCACCATTAAGGGGAAAATGGCTGTGATTACGATAGCAACAATAGAATACCATCAAATGATCTCTAATTTACCTAATTTGCTAAGACTGTGGCTTTAACTCCCATTGTATGTCACCACGCCTGGCGTCCGAGGATCTCTCTCGCGCTGGAACAAAAGTGGGGTGGCGCGTGCCCTAGTTACCTCCCAGCGCCCAGCAAAGAGCAGGCTCTTAGGTTACAATGTCTCTTTCAATCGGTTGCATTTTTGTGTCTTGTCTTTTCTTTCTTTCTTTTTTTTTTCTTTCCCCCAAAGCCACTATCCTATATTCCTGTTTGGGGGAGATGGTGCGCCTGCCTGTCATGAGAGGAGGCTTATTCTTTGTCAGGGGACAGCGTTGACTTGTTCATTTAGACACCTTCTTTGTTTTAATACATACAAGCATGTGTTCACCAGAAGGGAGGCAAGACTGTTCTGAGAGTAGCTTCATAACGCGGCCGCGATGGTGTGGACGTGTTTGTTTCTTCCTGGAAACCCCTGTCTGCTCCCAGGTTAGAAATCCTTTCGGGGAGCTGTCCTTTGGGGTGGTGAGTTAAACCCCCACCCAGACTGAGAAGCAGCACGGGCGGCGGCCGGTGGCAACCCTGCGCAGCCCTCGCGGGTCCTGTGTGCTCGCGCCAGCGACTAAGTGAGGCTCTCGGGCGACCTCGGTTCGTCTGTGTCTGCTCGCCCTGGAGGAAGCTCTTCCCTGACAGGCTGCCCCGTGGGTCTGGGGACAATTGTGCCATCCTGAGAAGGTGATGTGGAACTCAAATCCTCCCTGCAGGACAGACTCTAGCCACTTAATAGGCACAATGACTTTTGGGGATTTTCCTTTCAATAGCAGGAAGATGGCATGTGGGTCCCCACCAATCAGTGGTGTCTCTGAGTTTTTTGTTTTTTTTTGTTTTTTTTTTTTTGCCTCAGGTAGGGTTCAGAGGTATGACAACCACTTGGGAGGAAGGAAGGTCTCAAACACACCTGTCTGATATTCTGGGGATTTTGCTTGAGACTCTTACCTCTGAGATGGGCTTTAACTCATTATCACAGCTTCACCCCTTCCTGGCCAGCACCCACAGGTACCTTGTCTTACAGAGGTAAGTCGTGCTTCTAATCATTTATATAATCCCATGTGCTCTTCATTGTCTGATTTTGGTGGTTCTGTTATCGTTTCTTCCCACTGTTATTCCCACTGCCCTCCGGGATAACTTACAACTTCTTTCATTTCTGTGTTTTTCTAAGTTCAAATGAAAAACGTGGTGTTTTTTAAAAGTGATTTAAATATAGTTTTTGTTCTCTTTATCTAACAAAATACATTCAAGGTTTTAATGCTTTTCAAAGGATGGGAGGAAACAGTTTTACGTAGTGAATAATTTGTTTAAAAATAGTAAGCAATTCACTGGATATCAATTATGTTTCCACATTGTTTTCTTTGGATAGTTCTCATTTCTAATACCGAGCCCATTATTCTGATCTTTCGAGAAAGACGCTCCCCTGCTAGTGACAAAAGGCTTTTCAAAAGCCCACACTGCTTCTATGCCAAAGTGTTTTCTTTTTTTTTTTCTTAACACATAGTCTTGATATTCAGCAAAAGATTTTTAATTTCTGCCATCCTAAGTCTCTTTGATATTTGAAGTTTGAGCAGAGTAACCATTGATTGAGCAGAGGGGTGTACTGGTCTGGCATTGAAGGAATACAGGTATTCTAAAAATATCTAAGAATAATTCAAAATCAAACCTTGGTCACTTTGGGAGAACTTATTAGAAATGAATCATATTCGTTTGATAAGCATGGCAAGTTTGGAACCTATTGTTTTATGACTCAAGTATTTATGCTTCAGAGTCCTGGGCAGTGAGGTTTGCTTTGTTTCTTTAGGATGCAAGGGACAGAATATTAGTTTTTTATTTAAAATATGAGTAAGAATTTACTCCTATGTCCTAGTGTTTGATGAGATTGAAATTCACTTGTTCTGCCACAAAACCCAGATTCATCCCATAGAACTGCTGCCTCAACCATCTCGAATTCTACTATTACTTTGAAGTCAAATTTTCTTTTCGCCCTTTAAGTGACTGAGAATGATATTTTAAAAGAAGTCTGTCAGATAATTTCAATCCATTATTGACAACTCTTCCACTATTTATGGACACATCATACTTATACTGCTCTAGATATGCATGGTATAGGAGAAAAAGACTGCAAGGCATAGTATTTGAAAACTTGAAAATAAAAAAATCACCATGAAAACACAGCAGCAGGGGATAATTTAGGTGAAAGCTTAGACAACAATGGTTTAACATTGTATCTTAGGGTTTCTTTGGTTTTTTTTTTTTTTTTTTTTTTTTGTGAACATGAGACATGTAAAAAATTATCCCCTCCCTCTTTCCTCCTAACTTTCAGTCACTCCAGAGTTGTCAGCAACAGTCACAAGGAATGATTTAAAATCTAAACACCCAGAAACACGTTCAGAGAATCCACAGCCTTTTCTATCCTTTAAGATCAGACGTGTAAATTTTGTTACACTAATTGTCACTTTTGCACATTAGTTTATGTTAGATTTCATCTCTTTACCAAAGTTCAACTTGGAGCAAAACCCAAAACAACATAAAACTAAACAATCAAAACCGGACAGTATCTTTACTGAACATCTGTTAACTAGTTAGCAAGTGAATAGATACAGTTCACATATAATCAAATAGGATATTCATAGTTGGACTGCAGCTGGATTTCTCTGATCAAACTATTTTACAAGAACAATGGCCTAGCATATTTCCTCCAAATTTTTAAACGGGTACTAATGAAACATGCCCTTACTAAATACCTAGTCTATGTGCTATACTACTCTGCCAAAGAAAAAAAGATGGGGAAGACAAAATAAGTAAGTAAAGATGAAAGAAAACACTTTCATTGTTTGGTACATATTGTTTTCCCAATGGAATGATCAAAAAAGGTTGATAATCATATTGTCTGTAGCTAGCTTTTTCCTTCTTTCTTTCTTTCTTTTTTTAAGAAACTCTCCTCTCTAGTAAGATTTTTTTCAGTATTTTATTAGGAAAAAATTCAAACTTAGAGACAAGAAAAAAAAAAAAAAAAAACCCAAACTGTAAGTAGGTGTACACCAGCCACCCAGACTCTGTAAATAACATTCGACTGTACTTGCTTAATCACATATCTATGCAATTACCCATCTCTTGATTCACCCATCAATCCATATTATTTTTTTGGATGTATTTCAAAGTAAATTGCAGGCATCAATACTCTTCACCCCTAAGGATATGCCTGCTGACGTGTTTAACCAGAATTCAACATTTGTTTACAGCGATTTCTTTTAAGTAAAATTTGCATATGATGAAGATAGAATTTGGGGGTGGGGTGGGCGGAGAGCACTGTTGGTTTGTGTATGTGTGGCACGAACTCTCTCTTTAATACAATGAGGGCAGGATGCAAACTCCCAGGATTCTATACTATAACTGGGGAAGGTACAAGTCCTTGGTTGATGGCAAGGGACACGTTTGTGGTAGAGGCAGATGGGCCCTCCCCAGCCTCAGCCCCGTCCTGGGCCAGCCTCACCCAGCCTCATCATCAGCAGGGGGTGGGGAGGTACAGGCCTCACAGTGATTCCCAGGGTCTGCTCTTGCGTCTGGACCTCTTTCCTTTCTCCTGGGGGCACACGAGAAGCAACCCAGTGGCCTCTTGAGCCATCCCCTGTTCCTCTACCTCCAACCTTCTCTGCCTCCTCCTCCTCCTCCCCCACCTTTCCTGCTTGGCTTTCTCTTTTCCATTTTCTCCTGACTCCTCATATTGTTATTCTCAAGGGGACAAACCTCATCATTTTCCACATCACTCCACAGCACGCATTTTCGTGGAAATGGTTATGGGAAGCAAAGAGGAGGAATCAAAGAGGGTCCCGTTTCTGTGGGTCTTGATGAGGTTGCCCTCTCAAGACCTCTTCACTGAGTCGCCTCTTGCATCCTGTCTTGCACCTGAGATGAGTCACTTCCTCTTAACCCCACACCAAGCTTCTCCAAGATTTGTGTCGCTGTACCACCTAAGAATGGGGACATTTCCTATGCTTCCAGAATGTGCCAAGTGTCACAGACCGCAGCTTTCAGCCACCAGCTTTAGGCCACGGCACAGGCCCCGTGCCCTGTCCTTGGCTCCCAGGGATGAGGAAGCCCCAAACTTCCTTCCCCAGGCCCTGCTGCACCTAGGAGGCAGCCCCTCCTAGGTGGTCTCCCGGGGCCTTCTCCATTTGGTTCTTCATGCCGACAGCTTTCAGGGGACAGTCAACGTGAGGCCTATTCTTGCCTCGATTTCTTCCCATTTGCCAATTTTCACGAAATAGCATCTGAATAGAACAGACTGGCTAAGAGCTCAGGTTTTGTAGCAAAACAAACCTGGATTGTAACTTGGGTTCTGCCACTAAACTGGAAGCGTGACTCCAGGCTGGCCGGTGGATACGCTTGACTTCAAGATAGCCCACGCGTACAGCGTGCTCCACGGTCCAGCGCGGGGCCTGGCACCTACCTGGCCATCCCTGCGTACTCATGGTGCTGGCGTCCTCCTGGCGTCAGCAGAAGTCACCCCCTTCCTGGGGACGGAGGCTGGCCCTCTGTCCGTCGGCCTCCACTAGCAGACCTCACCCCTGCCTGGTTTTCCGGAGTCCACGTTGCTCATCCCAGTGGAACCCCCATTCAAGCTCTTCCCCTTACTTCTAAAACTATCCCCCAGGGGTGGAGCCCAGTGGATGATGACCCTCCTCCGGGTGGGTCCCCAGATGGTGTCCCCCAGGAGAGTGGGCCTCTCTGAACTCACTATCACAAAATCAAATCGTGGAAGTATAATTAAAATCTAATTTTAATGAGGGGAAAAGCAGAGGGCCTTTCACTCTGGGAGGGTAAAAGAGTAACGTCAGGCGAGGTTAGTTTTCTGCAACATCCTCTCCTAACTCTGTATCCTGGGCAACTCAGGATAAAACGCAGCAGATGACTGGGGCCCTGGGACCCATACTCACAGGGCCACTGGCTGGGCCAGGCCTCACAGGGCCCCACCCTGCCCCGCTGCTCCCTCGGTCACGGCCCCACCCACAGGGCAAGGAGTGAGTGGATCAAGGAGACGTGTCACTCGGAGCCTGGGACACTCTGCATGTCCAGACCTCGGAGTCCTGCGTCCACTGCTGCTCCTAGGCCTGCAGACTTCTTCCCAGGGACCATCACTGCCAGGACGAGCTAAACCACCAGCACCTGCTCTCCTGGGTCCCGCTGGTGGACAGGGAGGGAGCAGGAGAGAGCTGGGACTGTGCTGCCGCGGGAGGGGAAGGGGTGGCCAGGCCGAGGGGGCTCACCACATCCCAGTGCGGAATACCAGAAATAGGGAGAATCCTAAATTTGATCCTGGTCGTAGGAAGATGGATCTGTCAAGGTAAGAGCAGAGAACGTGCCTGAGTTAATAAGGTGCTTGTCTGATTTGTACTTTTGGTATCGAACACACGCCGTGGAGGTCTCAATTTGTACTCTTGCCCTCCTGGGCCCTGCAAACTTTTGGTTGGGTGCCAGTTGGAGGTAGGTCTCAGACCCCAAGAACCTGGTTAGTGTGCCATTGTTGTGTTGTGGGTGACTAAATTCTTTTCCATTGGTACAAAGGGAAGAGGGCTGTTTACTGGCTAAAATCTAGGAAGCCTGTTTCCCTAGCTGAGGTTTGCAATCTAAACCTTTTTTGAAAGTTAGTAAATTCTAAAAATGCAGACATTCTGTGTTACATTTATGTAGCTTCGAACAAGTGAAAATAATTCTCTCCCCCTTTCTATTTTTACTCTTCTATCAAAAGTGTAATCTCGTTTGGTGCTTGGCCTGCAGACTCCGACAGGTGAGGACTGGGTTCCTTACGTTGGACATGGCCCTGCAGGAGACACTTTTTAGAGCTATCTAAAGACACAATCTCTTTTTCCCTATAGTGAGTGAATTCAGTATTCGGTACTGAGCAGGCGAGCTTAGGACAGAGTGTGAAGGAATTAGCCCAAGGAAAGGAAAGCCCCCGATTCGTAAATCAGCATGGAACAAATTTGATACTTTTCTCAACTGGATTTCTAAATGAAAAATCAAGGGAGAAAAAGAGAAGAAAACTTAGAATTACGGAGAAGTGATCCCTAAGAAGAAATATAAACCTCAACCAGAGTCCTGCTGCTCTTGACCCAGCCCTGTCGTGGCCCCGTCGTTCCTGGGGGGATGTAGCCCACCCTGAGTGCAGCCTTTGTAAGTTTCTCAGGGTTTTGTCATCATTGTTGTTGTTGGTGGTGGTGTTGGTTTGTTGTTGTTGCATTCCTGGGAGTCGAGCTCCATGCACACTCCACAAGTGTTCTGCCGATTTATGCCCCCACCTCTTTTTATTTTGAGACAGGGTCTCACTAGGTTGCTGAAGCTGGCCTCGAACTTGTGATCCTCCTGCCTCAGCCTCCTCAGTTGCTGAGATCACAGGTGTGTGCCACCACATCCTGTTGTGACCTACTTTTTTTTAAAAAAAATGTGTATATTGTGTACATTTCCAGGTCACTGAGATAGTGTTTTTTGTTTCCAACTGAGTTATTTAATCACCACGTGTTATTCCAGTGTCTGATCCCCTTATACGACACGTAAGATCTTTCCAGATTTTTACTGTCATAAAGGTAGCTGGACAACTTATTAGAATTTTAATCTGGAATAATGGAGACTATATTGGGAACACTGGGCTGTTTCCTAGGCCGTAGGTTAATTCTAAAACAACAGAGATCCTCCTTCCCTTTTCTCTCCTGAAACCCTCTTGGGGCCTCAGACTGGGGCAATGTGGGTTTTCCTTGGTCCTGGAGGCAAAATAACAGGCCCTTGTTCTCAAAAGTGTGTGCTCAGGGAGGTGAGCAAACTGGGAGGCCCAACATCCAGGAGTCAGAGGCAGGAGGGGGCGGAGGCTCTGCTCTGAGCATGTCCAGGAGGGCTGGGGTCCCCAGGAGGCAGGTGGCCACCTGGGGCAGCAGAATCCAGGAGACCCCTAGGGCCTCCCCTGTGTCCTTGGGGCCTTGCAAAGATTTCCGCAGAGGGGCTGGCCACGGCGCTCTGCACACAACTGCCTTTCCTAGATTCCTGTAATGCCAACGTAAGTTTTGGCCACAATCCCAAGGGCTGGAACAGAAAAACTGAAACTGGAAAAAGAAAAGAAAGAAAGAAAGAAAAAAAAAAAAAAAAGGTTGTCACCAACTCTGGCTGGTGGCAATATACAAGTCTTAATTTGTTTAGAAAGATTATATAGTGCTCAAGCATCAAGAGAAATCCGTGTCCCTTTCCTAAAGAGCATTCTTCTTTAGGTGTGACTTAGTATTCCTGATAATTTTCTTAGGATGAATTCCTGGAAATGAAATGAACAGAAAAAGAGAAAGGTTCAAGGCTTTTTGTATACTGTATTATATTTGCGAGTTGTTATATTTTTCAAGTCCACTGATTCTTCTATTTATCTCTGACAAAACGTTACTAGAGAAAGGAGGAAAAGCAAAATTAGCCAAGCTAATTGATCATTAAGTATAATCGACCATTAAGTATAAATTTCCATTTATAATCTACTCCACCCAGAAGGGGATTGCTTTATTGATAAGCCCAGGAGATAGTTAATCATTAAGTATTTAAACAAAACAATATAAACTTGCACATGAGAAAGTGACGTACACTTTATCAGTTAGGCAGACTGTCAAGAAACTATCTAAAAGGACAGGAACAGACAGGTATTAAGATAAATAGTCTGATCCCTGCAAAACCCACCTCCCAGCTCTCCCCAGCCCTCAGGAAACGTTCCAAGACTCCTGCCCACTACAGCCCGTCCTTGGGACTCGATCATCTCTACTAAATGATGGCATTTGTTATTTCTATTTCTCACTCGACCAGTGTTGAACAAACCAGCGAGAAAGTAGAAACTGAGGCAGGGCTGGGGCTGGGCCTGGCCGATGGCTGTGATCCTCACGTGACGCAGCTCCGGCTTTGGAAGACGCCACGTGTGCTTTGGACAAGGACAGACCCCTCCAGGTAGAAGGTGTTAGAGCAGCTGAGGCAGCCGTCAGACCTGGAGGAGGGTGAGCGGAAGGGAGTGGTGGAGTAGCCCGGCGAGGAATGGCAGTGAAGACCAGGGTTCCGGAGAGGGTGGGGGACCCCACGTCTTGGCCCTGGGCTGGAGAAGGGACCAGAGCTCTGCGCCACTTCACAGAGGGCTCTAAGGCGACACAAGGCATCTGCTTTTCCCTTCCTCCATGTCTGTCTACCTTTTAGGCCTAAGACCCTGCAAAACCTGCCTCTGACTCTTGCTCACAGCGACACAGCAGGGACGCGAGGCGGCTGCCCACGCCCCGTGCCCTCCACGCCTGCAGACGCTGTGCACTTCCTTCCCAGTCAGAGGCTGTGATCCACCTCCTGCTGGACGCTTCCTCTGCGAAGGCCTCATTCCTGGCTCTTAGAGGGCCGAGGAGGCAAGAAGGACCTGCTCTTGATCTCAGCCGAGTTCTGCTCAAGAGGAGTGGGCAGTCTTCAGCATTTCACACCCAGTGCTGGGCACAGTGGTGCAAGCCAGTAATCCCAGCAACTTGGGAGGCTGAGGCAGAAGGATCACAAGTTTGAGGCCCGCCTGGGCAACTTACTGAGACTGTCTCAAAAACAACAACAAAAAAACTAAAATGAAGTGTACTGGGAATGTAGCCCAGTGGTAAAGCACCCGTGGATTAAATCCCTACCATCTTACTAAAGGACTGCATTTGTTCTGGGGTAACTGGGGGGAACAAGACCATTCGTATCTATAGCATTTTCAAGCATTTCTGCACACATCTCATTCAACGCTGAGGAACAAACCAGTCAGGATGTGGAAACGGAGGCCCAGGGAGGCCACACGGTCTCACCTGAGGTGCTGCGGCGTCAAGAGGCAGGGCTGGGATTGTGCCCCGCTCCCTCAAAATCCAGAAAGAATGTCACGCCCCAGATACCAAGGAGAAAGGCTCCGTGACAGAAGGTGCTTCACTTCACCCACCTTCCGAGGACTCTTAGGATCAAGGGATCTTTTAGCAGGAGTTCTGCAGAGTGCGGCTGAAGTCTCCTCTCACAACCTGCTTTGCCATCGAGGGGGGCAGTTGTTTTTCGTTCACCATTTCCCAATTTTCCTGCCACGCCCACAGGTGCTGTCTCCGGCCCCTCACCGTCCTGAACCTGGCCCACCTAGAAGCTGAACGACAAAGCTGTTCCCGCGGGTGGGCTGCAGCCGGCTCAGGGCCCAGGTGGCCGGCCGGGCTCTCTCCGCGCCCCGCTGAGGAGTCTCCTGGCAGGAGCCGCCTCTCCCCAGCCCAGGGCTGCCTGCAGGAGCAGCGGCAGCACACACCAGCTCCCCCGAGAGCTGAAGGCTTCCGAGGGAAGCTCTGAAGAGGAGCCGTCTGGGGAAGGGGACGGAATTGAACAAACTCTAACACCAGCTTCAACAAAGGCAGGGTCTTCCTTTTAATTCTGTACCAGGAACACGGAACTATTTTAACAGGCTAACCTTGAATGTTTCTGAGTCACAGTCTCAAAAATGATTCCTTGTGTTAGTCATGGTGGGCCTTTGTGATAAGGTCAGTCTGCAGGAGGAGGCATCAAGATATCAGGCAGAAAGTGTGATGCGGGGTGAAACAGAGTCCGCATCCGATCTAGCTTTGCCACCGATGAGCTGTGTGGCTCTGAGAGGTTATTTATCCTCTCTGGGCCTCAGTTTTTTAATTTTTAAAAATGTAGGGAACAGCAACTCCTTGTAATGTCATGAGTGTTAGCTGTGCATATCCAACACATAGAACACTCGGTAAGTAGGTGCTCAATGAAAATGAGCTGGATGGACAAAATGCATTAGAACTGACCTACAGTGCACTTCACTCAGAGCCTGGTGTGTGGTGCAAAGAGGCACTGTCAGATATTGAAACTGCAGAGGCAAGAGATGCTCATGGGTTTACCCTAAACGAATCTGGTCATGCAATAAAAATAAATATGTAGGAAAGAGATCATTTGTTTGGATATTATGAAACCAATCCTAGTTCTCATTCTGGTCATTTAAAAGACTAGAGGGGAAGAAAGCGCCTTATAGGTCATCTCTAAACATGGTGCAGCAAGGGGACTGTATGTCAGTCATTCTCATGCTTTCTGGCTAACGAGTCCAGGCTGGCGGGAGTCTTTGGTGGGTTTGCAAAGTTCAGGCCTCTGGCACACCAAAATTGCACCACATTCGCAGATCTTGTGTAAGTTCACAATGCTGCATTGTCTTCCCTCCTCCGGGGCATGAAGGATTGTCTGGAAAAGGCTGGCTGCTGCCATTAGGAACCCCGGCAGCCAAGTCTACAGTGCGATGTGAACCAGAAATAAACCACAGGCTCTCAACACGTTTGCAAGTGATTTACAAACGTGTTTACTTTAAAAATAAGCACAACACACAGTCTTGTATAATATTATGTCTAGAGAAGTTTTGTGACTGTAAAATGCCCACGGCATATGCAAGTCATGCCTTCTCTTCTATCTAGTAGGAATTTTCAGCTTTATCCCAATGCATTTTGGTAAAGTAAACACATCTTGATTTCCTGATATCTGGCTTATATCTCATTTACTGAGTACTTTTTGCTTGCATGTTTGAATCCGCGTTTGAATAAGAGGTACAGAGTTGCACTTAGCATTGCTAAAACAAAGCACCTTTTGAGCTTTCCGCTGAGGTGGGTGGAGGAGGGATGAGGGCGGCCACCCTGCATTCTTTGGCACTTTAGAGGCTGTGCAAGGCAGAGAATCTGTATTTGCAGTTGTGAATCAAATGATCACAGAGCTCATGGAATCATCGGGTCCCTCTCCAGCCTTCAGGCAACCAGATATCTCAGACTCTGAGACGCAGCATAATGAGCATTTCTCAGCATGAAGCTCTCGAGACACAGTGGCCTGGGTAGCCCGGTTGAAGGTTGGGAAAGCTTTTGCTATGTCCAAGTGAAACTTCTCGTGCCTTCTCAACATATGTGGAAAATAACCAGCCAGGGCTCTTGTGGCCGAGAAAAGGACTGGTGACTCCTACTCACTTTTTACTTTCCTCCCTCTACTCTAAAAAGGAGTAGACCCCGAATCCTACTCATTTTCCCAGTGTGCTTTGCAGCTGGGAAGAAAGGTGTGAAAACGTGTGGGTCAGTGGACAAATCCCTCCTAGGCTAGCGTGAGGCAGGGCTCTGGATAGCTTTGATTTTCCTGATAAAAGATGACAAATTGTCCTGCAATGCTACTTTTCTTGTCTTGGACGCAGATGTAATGCCTGGAGCTGCATTACCACCTTGGGGTCGTGAGGGAAAGACCACAGGAATCTGCTGCCCCACCAGCACTGATGGTCACCTCTCACCTCCAACCCTGTAAGAAAAATCTGCCTCTGCTCCCTTAGTGTCGCTGCCTGAAGCAATGGCTGCTTGGAGCAGCAAAGCCGCGGGAATAAGTTCAGAGGCAGACTGGAAACAAACAGGATCTTTATTCTGTCAGTTTCTCTCTCTGGCTCTAACAACTCTAACACGTACCACACACCAGCAAACAACCAACAACCAAAATGGCCCCTACCCGCTCCGCGCTCGGCCCAAGTCTCTCGAGATCCCCCCGGGCCAAGTCTCGTGAGACTATGGAAGGCAGCAATGTCCAAAACTCCATGGCCCGAAGTCAACCACAATCATAGCCATCTCCCCAAACAGGGCTCCTACACCTTAGGCCACTCTTGTTGGGTTTTCTGTTATTTGCAATTGACCTTGACCTCCTAGAAGATCTTACTGACCTCCCTGAACAGCTGTGTTCCTAGTGCACTTTTGCAGACTCCTCCCACCCCCAGTCTCCGGAGGAGCTGGTTCCTGCCCACCCTCCCTGCCCAGCCCAGCACAACTGCCATCCCGGAGTCTGCCCCGCCTCACAGGCACAGTGACCGCAGTTCTCAGGGACACATTTCTGTGGGGTCACTCTGTTGCTCAGAGGTCCCCATGAAGTCCCCACTGTACTTACTTCTCCCATTGTCCCCATAAGTGTGTTCCCATGTGTCACACCACATGTCCTGAGTGTGTGTGTGTGTGCGTGCGTGGGGGTGTGTGTGACAATAATGGAGCTGGTTTATTTCCTCATCGTTCAATATTAGTTTGAAGAATAGACTCGTCGACTCTTCGTGTTTTAATCTCTCTCTCTGTTTTCAATCGTTGACTCACAGTGCCGTCACCTGCGTCTGCCAGTCCCCGAGACTCACAGAAGAGCACAACAAACACACTGAGAAGGACAAAGACACTGCCACAGGGCCATCGGCCACGTAGAAAATGCCCCATGCAGTCCTTCCGTCACTCCAGGTAATCACGGACCTTCTGCCACGGACCTTCAAAAGTGCCACAGAAAAGGGCCAGTTTTTATTAGAGACAGGGTCTCACAAAAGATTGCGGGCTTTTGAACTCGCGATGCAAAAGTTTTACAGGCGTTTATTTTTTAAATAAAAAATAAAACTCAATTTCTCTTAGAATAAGCAAAATTATCCTTAGAAATTAGATAGTTCCTAAATTTTAAAAAGATGGTTGAACTAGATTTTCTCGAAGTCTCCTTCCAGCTCTTTCCTTGGAGAAACGGCTGCTCCGTGGCCAGGATGTGCACCACCCTGGAAGGCGCTGGTGCGCCAGAGGCCAGAAAAGGCTCCCAGGGTGAGGGAGTCATGTGGGAAGGCACCGGGCCAGCTGGCGAGGTGCCCACTGGCCAAACCCAGGGCAATTTGAGCATCATGATACAAACGTATGCAACCAGTTTTAGCCCATCAAACCAAGCAGGAAGTAGCGAATCCTTAGGCATTAATGAGCAACGTGAAAGTTTGAACATGGCGGTATCACTTCTCCACGTCGTTTTGCGTTAGAAAGAGGAAAACTCGCCCTGCAGTGGACAAGCCTGGCAAAGTTATGGGAAGCAGGGACCTGAGGCCGCCTGTAAGGGACAGAGTGAAATCATGCATGCACCACTTAGCAAGGTGGGAAGGGCCCCCAGCACCCCTCTGTGCTGCTGCCGACGCACAGCCTGAGTCTAACCTGGGGAGCGGCCCAGCGCCCCCGCGAGCAGTGTCCTGCCCGTTGCAGCCCCTGCCTGCCTCAGAAGGGTGCGGGGCTCAGGGAAAGGAAGACGCCGAGCCACTGCTTCCAACTAAGGACGGGTGAAAGCCGCCAAGTGGGCTTCTGGGCTGGATCCTGTGGTTCTAAGGAGCATCTCTGAGGCTATTGGAGAGACTTAATGGTATCTGAGGACTCGGGGACACCACGTGTCAGTATTACCAGTATTAGTTTTCTTTGAGGGATGTAGTGTGGTCCTGTAGGAGAACCTTCCGACGGTAGGAAAAACCTGCAGTCAAGTATTCTGGGTGATGGGACGTTAGGCCACCAACGTGCCCTCCTGCATTTCTGTAATTTTGTGATTATTTTGAAAGTTAAAAATAAAGTGTTATCTATAATGAGTCTAAGCATCACAGTAAACCCTAAAAGCAAACCCAACAATTTCCCACCATTAAAAAGCTGACAGCAACCTCCTTCCTGTAGAGTTTGCAAGAGTAGAAACTCAGCTCTGTTGTAGGAAATGAGCAGATTCTTAGCCCACGGGACAGTCTCGTGCTAGATACCTGTTTGATGCAAGGCAAGGTGCTAAAAGGAGTTTTTTAAAAAATGAGTCTTACGTGACTGTTTGCAAAGAGCTCCCGATCTGCCTACATGTATGCCCCTGATCACAATTCTGTTGCCTATGATTCTAGTGGATAAAGCATTTATTCTTTTTTTTTTTTTTTTTTTTTTTTTTGGTACCAGGGATTGAACCCAGGATTGCTTAACCACTGAGCCACATCCCCAGCTCTCTTTTATATTTTTTATTTAGAGATAGGGCCTCACTGAGTTGCTTAGGGCTTCAATAAGTTGCTGAAACTGACTTTGAACTCCAGATCCTTCTGCCTCAGCCTCCTGAGCCACTGGGATTACAGGCGTGCTCCACTATGCCTGGATCTTATTCAAAATTTTCCCGAGAACTTCATGCATGTAAATAAATGCAAGAAGAAAGGAAATTCAGCCATGGGCCCACAGTTCGCATGACAGTGCAAAGGAGAGGAGTGGCACTTGTGGCCAACTGTAGTTTCTTGGAGCCTGACTCCTGTGATACACGCTTGCATATGCAGGATGTGTCTCACATCCCTTTGTGTGTGTGTGTGTGTGTGTGTGTGCGTGCCAGGGATTGAACCCAGGGCACTTAACCACGGAGCCACATCCCCAGCCCTTGTTAGCTTTTATTTTGAGACAGCGTCTTGCTAAGTTGCTTAGGTCCTCACTAAGGCTAGCTTTGAACTTGTGATCCTCATGCCTCAGCCTCCCAAGCTGCTGGGATTGCAGGTGTGCACCGCCACGCCCAGCCAACGTCTTTCAGATCCACCATATGAGCGTGTTTGTAGACGTGGCACAGCCTCTCTGGGGACTCTTATCTTGGACCTTCACTGTGGAATGGACGACACGTACATTGGGATCAGACTTGCCATATTAGGGATGCCTTATTTAAAGCAACGGATACTCCAAAAAGTCCAGCTTCCTGGTGGCTGCCGTGGGGCCTGGTGGAGTCCACCTGGAGAGGCGCCGCGGGCTCAGGGCAGCAGCTCCCGGCAGAGCTCTTCCTGCCCACTCGGCTGAGCTGCACTTCCACGTTGCAAGCCAAGTCCAGATGTGACCACAGCCCTAATCGAATTTCTCCAAGGCCCCAGTGTAGATTTCTTTCCTCACCAGAGTAATCCATCAGGGACGGCAGTGTAACGCTTTTAAATATCAAATCACCGTGCACAAAACAGACAGACCTGAGCAGGTTTTCAGTCTAAATGCACAGGGAGGAATCATTTTCCGTTTTTGAGCCCGAACTTCAACTAGACCTGGGGTAACTTAGTTATGGTTGCATAACCAGATCTTAAGGGACGAGCTTTTGTGTGATTGGCTAAAGCAAGTCTTTTCTTCATTTTGGTAAAAATCACATTCTTATTTCTGTGTTTATGTTCTGATGGGAGCTGGGGGTCGTTCACTTGGTTAACAAATGGTCGGAGGTCTCACTGCCCGCTGGGCACTGGGTCTACCCCTGAGCAGGGGCACCGTGGCCCTTGTCTTCACGGAGCTTCACTGTCACGTGGGCGTCCCGGGGTGGGCTGCAATTTCAAGCAAAGGGAAACTTGGGAGTTCACCCAGGTCCAGACACCAGTCAAACAAACACTTGCCTGGTTGGGTTACAACCGCATTTTTCCTAGAAAAACAGAGTGGACAACATTTCGAGAGCTTTTGGAATTCTGTGGGGTTTGGGGTGGTGGTTGTTTAATCCACGTGTCCCATAGAAACCTTGCCTGTGCTTCACGCACGGTGAGGACCCTGCTGACCAGTTGTCTGGCTTGTTTTTACAGATACTGGAATTCTCTTACCCCATTCCATCCACATTTTCTTGCCTGTTTCTTTGACTTTGAAAGGAACCCCACCCCCACCCCTACCCTTGATTCAGACTAAGATGGGGGACTAACATTTAAAAAGGAGACCTAATGACCATGTCCCTGTGGCTCTGGCTTTGTGGCAGTGTGCGTAAACTACTTTGATGGATGGGGGAGGAATTCTAGGCTAGTTTCCCTAGAGGCAGTAAGGATGCAGGAAGGAATCTGGGCTGTGGCATCACCCTGGCCACTTGTATGTGATCTTGGGCAAGTGACATGAACTCTGCAACTCTCTCATCTGTGAAATGTGGGAATGTGGGTGGTGCGATCTCTCATGTTTAATTCTCACGAAGCACTGTCACGAGAATCGAGACAACCTATGTGAATGGTACAGGCTTGCCCAGGAAGGGCCTTGGTGTGCACAGAAATACCCGGACAGACTCTGTGTGTCAGTCTTCCTGAAATGGGCTTGTGCTGACTTACCCCATTCTCTGACATGTCAGCATTTAGTTAGGATAGGCCGGGTCATTCCGCAATAACAAGCAACCCCTAAATCCCAGTAGCTTTCAGAGAAACAAATAACATCTACTATTATGACTACTAGTATTATTATTACTTTTCTTAAAACAATAATTTTACCCCAGGTGCCTCTTCAGGGGAGGTTCCCTTCTTACAATGGTTCCACAAAGTGCCTCCTTATCAAAATAGACTTCCATGATGCCGAGACAGGGAGAGACGGTTGTGTAAGGGAGCCCTGGGGATTCATTGTTTGACTCATGTGAAATGTTGTTTCCATGCACATTTCACTGGCAAAAAGAAGGCATGTGGCCAGACTAAAGCTCAGGGAGCTAAAGAAGTGCAATTCTTTGTGTTTCCAAAGAGAGGACAGGAAATATTAGCCACCAGCTCTGATGGCTCCCAGTCTACCCAAGCGGGTGATCTCTAATCGAGGGAGCAAGGACCAGCTGAGAGCCAGAGTTCTAAAATTTGCAAACTATGTAAAAACTGCAGTGGTCACTCCAGTGACTTCTGAAAGTGATACTCTGTTTTAAAAGAACAATCTGCCTACTTATGTGTTCCAGTCAGCAAGCTCTGTCTTCCCATTTGTTCATCTTTTCTGCACTTTGGGGACACAAAGAAGTGGTAACACCAGGTACATAGTAAATGCTTTCAACTGATTTATTGACTGATTTGCACCATCAAAAAGTGGTGTGAATCAATCATTCGCCTTCCCGAAGGCAGTGGGTGAGCAGAGTGCATTGCACGTCCAGGGTCACAAGGCAGCAAGGGAGCAGGAGAAAGACACCCGCGCATCCTGCCAGGAGCCACAAGACTACTTTATCACTTCCTTGAGAAAAAAATTGGACCCAGAAGAGTTATTCATGTTAGCTGGCACTTTCCAAAGGTGATTACCGCTGTTAACCTTGGACTGCACTCATGACAGAGGTCAGGGGCAATAATGCTGCAAAACAACGGCAGACACAATAGAGGCAGTGTCCTGCCCACAGGTCCCGGGAGAGCATCTTCAAGGAGAGAAGGACACCACCGCGCGCCTTTCAGATCTCAGCTCCGACTCCATCTCCTCCGCCAAAAGTTGCTGAACCCCAAACAGAATGAGCAGTCTCTGTCATTTTCTCTCTTCCTGTGCTGGAGGGTCAGGTGTCTTGTGGACAGCTGGTCCGTCTTCTTTCCTGGATCTTGACCTCCCTCGGATGCAGACCAGGTATTCCTGAGACTTCTTACCCCAGCACTTCTTAGGCAGACGGAGGACCAAATACATCTTTGTTGGTTGAACAGAAGCCCTGCATTCACTTCAAAGTCCCAGACACAAGCTCTTGCCTCTCTTCCTTGTTGTATTTTAGAGTTTTCAACCAACACCCGTATGCAAACAAGGGAGCTGGGACAGCTCTGGGCATTCTCTCCACCCAGCACATACGCCAGGCCAAGAGAGACTGGGATTCTGTTTTAGAGCCACCAAAGCAGCAGGTCCAATTTTATTTGATCCCCAAAGGACCAGGCTGGTTAATTGCCAGATCTGGCCTTTCTTTCCAGTATACCTCAATCTCTTGCAATTTGCCGTGAAATTAGTGGGAGTTGGCTGTCTGGGGCATGACTAAGGTAGGTCTTGTTCAAACCTCCCCAGGCCTCATTTAGGCAAGGCGGGATGGGACTGCTGTCCTGGAGAGAAGCAGGTGGAGTGAGGATTAGGCCACATGGCGGGGAGGGGGCTGCCGCGGGCGGGCAGCTGGAGGAGTCCCAGGTGTGCGTGAGTTGGCAGGGGTACAAAGAGCGAGTTGCAAACAGCTCAAAGTCCCTGGGCTGTGCAGCTGCCTGGTTGGCACTTGCTTGGGACCCACCTGTAGTGTTGATGGGCACAACCCACTTCTACCTGGAGGAGACTTGGAAGGCCCCTGTGAGCGTGCCCCGTCCCTTCTAAGCAGGAGGCTGGAGGACCACGCCCGCCCCTGACCACCACTGGAAGCCAGCTGCTGGCACCCGTCCCCACCCAGTGCCTGAGGCAGGGTGGGCAGCCCCAGAAGGACTAAGATAAACATACGCAATTTCTTTCCATGCCTAGAAAGTTAAGAGGAAAAAAAAAAAAAAAAAAAAAAAAACTGAGCTGGAGACTAAGTCAACAGGCAGAGATAAGAGAGATTCAGGGCAGAAAAAACAGGCTCAAGGCTGGGAGACAAAAATAAATGATCCCTTCTCCAGGCAGGGCTGTGGGGAGCTGTGTAAACAAACTCCTCGTGACAAGCCCGTCCGTCTGCCTCGGTCCTGGGGCTCCTCACGGCTGCGGTTTCGTGGGGTGGACACAGCCTGTGGGCTGCTGTGGTGGGGTCAGAGGCTGGGACCTGTGGAACAGCTCTGGCTCTCGGGGGCAGAGGGACTGCTGCTCACGCAGGCTCAGGCTGGCAAAGGGCTGGCCTCCACGGCAGGCCAGTCCCAGAGAGCCCGGCCGGAGCAGGCTGCTCCCGCCCCGCGCTCCCTCCTGGCCCCGCTGCAGGCACAGGCGGCAGAATCTGCGGCTCGCCTACCTCCCGCTCTACCCTCTGACAGAACCCCACCTCGGGGTACAAGGATGCTGTAGTTTGGGTCTGCGATGTTCCCCCAAAGGCCCGTGTGATAAAGGCCTGGTTCCAGCTTGCTGTCATTGACAGGTGGTGGAAACTTCCAGAGACAGGGCCTTGTGAGAGGTCCTTCGAGCATTGTGCCCCCACAGGGGATTGTGGGACCCTGGTCTCTTCCTCTTCCTGTTTTTTTTTTTTTTTTTTTTTTTTTTTTGGTTTTAATATTTTTTTAGCTGTAGATGGACACAATGCCTTTATTTTTATTTATTTATTTTTGTGTGGTGCTGAGGATCAAACCCACACGCTAGGCAAGGGGCTCCACCACTGAGCCACAGCCTGGCCCTTCCTCTTCCTCTCCGCTCCCTGGCTCCTGCTTCACCACGTGCTCCCGCCATGACGCGCTGCCTCGCCACAGGCCCAAACAATGGGACCAGTTAGTCGTGGACTAGAAACTCCCCAACTATGAACCAAAACAGCCCTTTTCTTTATATAGGTTGATTGTGTCACATGTCTTGTTATAGTGACGGAAAGCTGACCAACACGGAGGACAGTGGTGACACGGACAGTTATCACATGTTTGCCCGTGCTAATTGCTGCACCTGGGTGTGGCCGTGTGACACTTATAGCCAAAGAGACAAGCAGAGGACATCTAGGAGGAGGTTCTTGGTATAGGCAACACCCATCGTGAACGTACCCTTTTTATGACTCAGAGTGCAGACAGGCATCGATAGTTCCTCTTCCCCCAGGAAGATGAGAGCCAAGCTAAGCATGTCGGAGCAGAAGGAACCAGTTCTCGGTGCCATTGCTGGTGCTGTGGCACCAGCCCTGCCTTCCGGTCCCTGGTCTCCTATCGCAGGAAGCCCGTGGTTCCCAGACCTGGGTGGCCAAGTGAATCACCTGGAGGACGCACGAGATCCACAAGTTCTGGCTGGGGGCCGGAACCCTGTGTCCCTAACCCCAGTGATGCTGATGTCACCCGTGATGAAGTCATGCTGGTGGGGCTTTCGCACGCTCCTAGCTGAATGGTCCCACCCGACACATGGCGTTCTAGATCCTCCTTGGCCGGCCGCTCACCTTGCCCCTCACCTCCAGAGGGCTCAGGACTCCTTTAACACAAGACCTGACGCCCAAGGAGGTTCACCATCTAGGTGGATTCTGATCAGAGAGGAATCACTAAATCAAAGAACTTCTATTTTTGCCTACCACCACATTTAATTATTTTTTCTTTTGCATACATAATAATCATACACATTTGTGGGGTATGGAGTGATAATTTGATAGATGCATGCGAGGCGTGATGATCAAGTCAGGGTCAGTAGCGTCTCCCATTCCAGAACATTCGCCGTCTTTATAAACCATCCAGTCAGCAGTGGCGGACATCTATCTCTGCCAGGCTGCAGGATACTAGAACTTACTCCTCCTGTCCAGCCATTAGCCAACCTTCCTCTCCCCTTCTCCCCACGCCCTCCTGGCCTTCAGTGACCACTCTCTGCTCTCTTCAGTGAAATCAGCTCTTCTTAGCTTCCCAGGAGAGTGAGTATATGCAGGATCTGTCTTTCGGGGGCCTGGCTTGTTTCACTCCGCCTGATGTCCCCGGTTCTATCTGAGTTGCTGCAGGTGGCAGGATTGCATTCTCTGTTGGGGCTGAGGGGTGTCCCACTTTGTGCATGTCCCACATTTCCCTTATCCATCCTGGTGGCCCTCTTGTTGCCCCTGTTCACATTGCGTTGTTTGGGGCTGTTTGTTTTGCAGCCCTGGGGAGGGAAGCCAGAGTCTCATGAGTGCTAAGCAAGCCTCCGCGAGCTCTATCCCAGCCCAAGGATCGCTCCTGTCCCCGCCAGGCTTCACCGGAGCAGAATGGAGTAGACATTTAGAGCAGGAAGACTGAACCTGGAGCCTCGGACAGCAACGGCTGGCGCACAGCGACATTTTCCACTTACACGTCCTCTCTCCTCCGCCTAACTGTGGGACCTGGGGCAATGCTTTCCTCACATGTAAAGCTGGGATGATAACACTTATCAGATGGGCTCGTCACGAGGCATAAGTGCCACTAGGGAGCCAGAGACAGGCTGAACATCCGTCCCTGGGAATAGGTGCAGGGACTGTCACGGAGTATCTCCATGCAGCGTGGTGGGTGACAAAGAGCAGCACAGGCAAACCCTGCAGCTCAGAGCTTTGTGAAGAGGAGAGGCAACGAGTGGATTTTACCAATTGAAGAATTATAAATAAATACATTCCAAGTAACACCCATGATATACAGAATTAAAAAACAGGTCCCTGTTACGTGCATTAGAACGGTCATCTGTGAGGTGGGGACATGAGAACGGCATGTGAATATGAACGTAAGAATGCAAAGAGCAACGAGCATCCATCAGATTGACCAAAATCAAAGTGTCTCACGATTCCAGATTTCAGTGAAAACGAGAAGGAAAGGGGGTCTCACACCCTACTGAGAGGAGAGTACTTTGGTCCAAGCCTGGTACAGCCACTAGCTGTTTCCAACACCCGTTGCCTCTTCTACAACGCCCATCTTGATTCTTCAGTGGCATGTCACCACTCAGGATAACTTCGTGCTCCGGTCCCCTTTGTAGCCAGGTGTGGCTGCGTGAATAAGGTCCAGCCAATATCATATGATTGGAAGTGTCACTTGAAGTTTCTAGGGCATTTCCTTACAGGAGGGAATCTCGGTAAATGATTAGGAACAAAGGTGGATGTCAGAGAGTGACGGACATGACCCAGAGTACCTAAAATCTTCCCCCGCAGCTGGCCCAGCCCAGACCTGGGAGGCAAGAAATCTTGAATGCTCACGCTGTCCCTGAAGGAAGAGAAAAACAGCCCTGGAACACTCAAAGTGCTCCTGCCATGTATAACTCGGCATTTGCAGTGCTACCCCGCGAGAGGAGAGGGCTGTCCGAAGGGGCACGGCATAAACAGATGCTAAGTGGAGAGGTCTGGGAAAAAAAACACATAATTACTTTCTAAACCCCTGCTTCAGCCTGGAGACGTGTTGACCACCATCGTGTCCCCCCCCCCCCCCCCCCCCCCCCCCCCCCCCCCCCCCCCCCCCCCGTTCCACTGTTCCCTTTTCAACAGATGCGTAAATATCTTGGTTTGTTCCCGACGGCTAAGCACTGCCTTAAAGAAAAAGATGACGAACTCAATTTGTTAGCCTTACTCTTTCCTAAAAAAGAAGACACTACAGTTCTCAGTCAGCTGACTTGTCTCAACAACAGCGTGTCTACCGCTGCACACCGCAGTCCACATCTGTTCCTAATAAAAATCTATAATCAGCAATGCCCATTGCCTTTCAAAACTTATTTTCTTCATCCCCAAACTATGCGCAGCCCTGGCCAAAGCTTGTTTCTGTTGTCACCAAGACATAATGGCATTGCCTTTATTCCAGGATAAATAAATCAGCGGTGGTGATTCCAACTAGGATCTGTGTCAGCCACTTAGGGCTGTTGCAAACTCGAGGCTGAGCTACAGATTGACATTTTCATTTATTAAAATGCTGAGGCAGGCAGGTTTTGTTTTGTTTTGTTTTTAAGTTTATAGCATCCAACACTTTATGAAACTTTGTTTCGGGTCACAAGGCTAAAAGACATTTGAGAATAAAAACAGCTCACATTTGCAGTAAAAACAGATTCTCAAGGGAGCAACCTCAGGACACCCTTTTCACAAGAAACATTGATTTGTAAAAAGTGTGGACTTTGAACAGGGCCTTGAAGTATCAGATTAGGCCACCAGCTAGTAAAGAATGCCAACTGGCACCAGCCCCAGCTTGCAGGCTCGTGTTCCCACAGGATGACGGTGTAAGCAAGGTCTGCAGGCCCCCTCTCAGCCAGCCTTGCTGCTGCGTGAAAACAGGCCAGTTCAAAGCAGCCTTTGCAAAAGCACAGTCTAAATCCCGGGTGAAAGTTTAGCAGCACTTTTCCTGGAAGTGACGAGCCCTACGTCTTTTCCTTTCCTTCCTCTGAGGACAGGGGCTCCTCAGCGTGTCTCTGCATGGAGCCATTTTCAAAGGGAAGCACGTGTTGGGAGTTTCGGCCGATTTCTGTTTGTCCCAGAGCTAGAGCAGGCAGGGTAAGTGTGTCAAGCAGGGTGCAAAAGGACCGGAGACTCAGCCGTGCTGGTGCAATGACATGGGCAAAGGGAGGCCCAGGAGCAGCGGGTGCCCCGGGGCCCTGGAAGCAGCTACGCGCAGCCTCCGGCTCAGGAGCACTGAACTCCTGTTTCCCAGGATTCCAAGGTGGCCACAAAGCATGGGTCACTTCCGACAACAGCAGGTCCCACGCCACGGCTGATGTTCTAATCAGCGTCTTGGCGCTGTAGCCGATCCTCAGTAGAGCAGTCTGGGGAGGGGAAGGCACATCTTGAAGGATGCACATTATTTTGCTAGAATCTGTATTATTAAAATACGGATTTGAGAGTCATAATTTGAGATCTTAAGAACAAAGTGGAGGCTGGGGATGTAGCTCGGGGGTAAAGCGCCTGCGCAGCATGCGTGAGGCCCCGGCTTCCATCCCCAGACCCTAAAAATAAACCAACAAAACCAAAGTGTAAAATGAGAGAATGATTTCAGGGTGGTATTTTTTATTTCTCTCTCTCTACCAGGAAGTTTTTCATTGTGATGAAAAGAAAAACTGATTTTCAAGGGGGCAAGTGGCCTTCAGTCCAGTGCAGCCCTGTTGGGGTTTACTGCACGGGTGAGCTGACGTGTGAAGAAAGAAAGAAGTGGGTTTGTGTACAGAAATCGCAGGCGACTGTCCCAGAAAACCCTGGGAGACGTGGGGGAGTACTCCAAAGGCAGCTCCTCCTCTCCAGGGTGTAGGTAAGGGGAGAGTAAGAACTGCTTCCCAGTCAAGTCTGAGTGAATTTGAGAGCCCGAACTGAGAGCGAGCTGGCCCTCTAAGGGACCCCCTAAGTCGACGGGGGATAAACTGCAGGGTATCCTCTGAGGTCAGAGACCAGAAACTTCCGGCACCTGGCGGACGTCTCCAGACGCTTAGTCTTAGCATTCGTTTGCACAGAGACTTCTGCACTGGGCACAGGAGCCCGGGGCTGTTATTTCACATGAGCCACTGAAATGAACAGAGCAAACAGGGAGAGCACAGGTAAAACGCAAGTCCTCTGCTCCCCGCTGGCCTGAGCAGTCGCCTGCAAACTCTGTCATCAGAAAACACGGGCCCAGGTCCAGACGTCGCTGCAGTCACTAAAGACTGAGAGCCCCCAGCAGAAGCAGCTGCTGCCCACCACCTCCCCACTCCAGAGCCCCGAGGAGCCTGGCACAGCACAGAGGAGACCCCTGGTGGTTCAGGGGCTGGGCACAGCAGGGAGCTTCCTCCAGAGGGCACTGGCAGGGGCCTTGGTAATGCTGGCACGGAAGAACGTGGTTAGAGTAAGTGGAGGCAGAGGCACAGAGGCCCTGCCACTCTGCCGAGGAGCATTGTCATTCACAGGCCACTGTGATACAATCTCATCTGCACCCACAGCAAGTGGGCTTGAGCTACCTGGGCCACTTACGCCGAGAACCAAGGAACACCCGACGCACCCCCAGCCGGTGAACAGCCGGCGGAAAGAAAACCCAGGAGACTCCAGGCTTTCAGGAGTCCAACCAGAGCTGGGCAGCTCCTCTGGTCTCCTGCAGAGGTCCCCTGAGAACCAAGTGGCCCTGGGCTGAGGACAGGGGACTGGGGTCAGTGGCCCTCACTCTTCCTTTGTGCATTTTTTATCCAGCAAACGTTTGCTGAGTGCCTGATTCGTGCCACCCACTCTTCTAGGAGCAACAGATGAAAGAATGAACAAAAGGAGGGAGTCCCTGCCCTGGTGGGGCCTCAGCTTATTTATTTATTTATTTATTTATTTATTTGCTATTGGGGATTGAACCCAGGGGTGCTCTACCACTGAGCTACACACTCCTGCCCTTCTTGTTTTATTTATTTCGTGATAGCGTCTCTCTAAGTTGCCCAGGATGGCTTCAAACTTGCAACGCCCCTGCCTCCACTTATATTTTAAAAGCCAACAGATAAGAAGATAACATTTTCAACCTACATCCTATTGAAAGAAAAGCCTTTTAATAAATTGCATCAACAGAGTTTCCCTGAGCAGAGAATGACACATGAATTCCAGAACCAGAAGAAACTCAGAGAGCGGCCCAGCAGCCCCAGGTGGACTGAACAAGAAAAGTGGGGGAAATTGCCTGGTTGGCTAATTCGGCTCCTGTCCTGTTTGGGCCTGGTGTGATGTCCTGTTGGCTGCCTGCAATTGGCTGGAACCCAGCTATTTGTGACTGCCTGAGACATGACTATTTATCACACACACACACACACACACACACACACACACAAAGATATACTACTGAGTCAAGATTCGATTTGTTTACATATGAGGCTCCATCAGGACTCAAAATATGAGACAGCCTGAGACTCGAGGTCTCCTGATTATTTTTCTTTAATTAGCAGTCGTGCATTAGATGTCATGAGTGCCACGAATAAATATGAAACCGGGGAGGAGGGGGAGGCGTGTAGGGAGATCCACGTGCCATTTTAGATGGGGCGGGCCAGGAAGGCGTCACTTGAGAAGGTAACAGTGGGGTGAAGACCTCAAAGAGACCAGGATGTGCAGAAGAGCACTCCCGCAGCGGGCAGAATCTGGGCAAGGCCTGAGGCAGAAGCATGCTGGCCACCCTGGCATCGACAGGGAAAAGGGAAGAGGCAAGAGGGACCAAACAGTGATGGAAGAGCCCACCTACAGAGCCCCGTGGCCACTGGAGTCATTTCTTCCTGCTGAGACGTGAAGCCGCGGAAGGAATGGAGCCGAGAGGTGAAATGAGCTGAGGTCTTTCTCCCTGGATGGGAGAGATGCTCTCCCTTGAACTGCTCACCCCGGAAGGCTCAACGGGAAAAGAACGTCATGGTGCAGCAAGAGCTCTTGAGTTTTTAGAGCGTCTGAGTGCTTGTCCCCCCTTCTCCCTCAGTAGGAATCCCCCCAACACCGAGGTTCCCCATGACAGAACATGTCCATTGTACCGCACAGGGGTCTGGAATACAGAGGGCCATCAGGCTGACCCAGCCAATCACAAGCCAGTAGGAAGGAGGTGAGAACTTGGGGTCCGTGAGCGGTTCTGGGGCTCTGCCTACATACCCACCCTTCCAACGTCCACCTTGAGTGACAACAGGCGCGGGAGACGGGCAATTCCTCCTGCTACAGACTTGAACCAGTGGCCATAGGTCCACCGTGGGCAGGTAGGCGGACTCTAAGGACACAGAACAAGAGGACGCTGGAACAAGGACCTGCTCTGAGCCTCCCTGCGAGGTCACGGGGACCTCTGGTAAGTCAGTGTGCTCCTCCTCCAGGCTCTATGGGGGGGTTGACATGGGGTCCTGCAGGGCCACACTTGACCTGGGATTGCTGGCTCTGTGGGGACAGGAGGCTAGGAAGGAGCCCACAGGCACCGAGTCTCCCACTCTGGTTTCCTCCAATGGGACTGGTCGAGGTCCAGCAAACTCCAAGGGGTCCTCTGGAAAGAACTCTGGACTTGTGTCCCCAAACAAGAGCCCATTACACTGTAGAATATTTCCTTTATTCCCCGATTCTTTTTTTTACTAGCAAAGCAAAGCCATTTGGGAACATCAAATGGCTGATACAAAGGCAAACAAATTGGACTGTTAGGCTTTAACCAAGATCTACAAGCAGACAGGATGAAACTCGTTTAAATTGAAGGCGGAGCTGAAGGTTCAAAGGTAACTTTTGCCTACAGGTTGGGATTTGCCCACACAATCATCCGAGTGCTGAATTTCAGCACAGATCCCAGCGGAGAGGTAGGAACTCATCTCACACCAAAGTCTCAGGTGAAGGGGGACTTGACAACTGAGATGTCTCTAATAAGTGACAAAAATTATGTGAGTAATAATTGGACACTTTTCGAGCTAAAGTCTCTATTGAAATAGAATGCATAAACAAGTACTCTTAGGAGACCTGCTTAGATGCAAAACAGAATGGGGATCACGAACCCCATTAACTCACGCGTCCCAAGCCTCTAATGAAATATCCCCGAGGGAACAGGAAGGATGCGAGGAGCCTGCGGAATCTCTGCGAAGCTCACACATCCACTTTGCAAGGTCGGATTGCAGAGTCCTCCTCGGATCCTATAATTCCAACTTATGTCTCTAACAAAATGAGATAATAGCAG
This sequence comes from Tamias sibiricus, assembly GCA_025594165.1. NCBI lineage: Eukaryota > Metazoa > Chordata > Mammalia > Rodentia > Sciuridae > Tamias > Tamias sibiricus. The sequence continues at coordinate 21,463,430 of CM046666.1, read as the reverse complement.
AGGAGCACCTGCTTGCCTTTCCGGAGGAGGCACCATGGGCTCTCTAAAGATATTCTTGACTTTGCTGTGTTATCTATTTTTTTTTTTCTTCTGTAAATTCTCCACACTGCCCCAGGTTGGAGCTGAAAAATCTATAGTTACCATCAAATCAATTTCCCTGCAGAATGAAGAATGCGGTAACTACCATGCTTAAAATTCATTGTTATCTGTTAAGAACCCAAGTCTACAAGAATTGTAGAGATTAAGAGGGCGTGCGTGGTGAGGGCGAGGGGACGCGGGGCAGACGAGATCCACGTCTGATTATTTTCTAATAAAAGTGTTCGCTGTATCAGAAAGTGGAGGGAATTAAACATAAACAGAATTTGTTTAAACCCAGTTCCACCATTATTCTATAGGTTACCTTAACCCTCTTCTGACATCAGTTTTTCAACAGTGGTGATTATTTTTTTTCAGACATAGAAAACAGCAAAGCTAAAGTTATTCATACCTACAGGATTATTCTATAATTAACTTTACTATTCAAAACTTGAGAAAATTATGTGCTACAGAACATAGTCACAGGTTTCACCAACGGGGAAGCCTTTCCAGCAAAATCACTATCTATCAGGAAGTACAACAGAGTCAAAAAAAATTGAAATAGAAAATAGCAATAATAAACACAATTTATTGTGCACCTACTATGTGACAGGACTTTATGTGCAGTTTATCTCTCTCTCTCTCTCTCTCTCTCTCTCTCTCTCTCTCTCTCTTTTTTTTTTACCCTTAAGGTCTCTGTGTAATTTAAGAACTCAATTGCTAATATTCTTATGTTATGGAAGTCATCCCCAGTTCAATAGAGCTTCATCCAAGGTTTAACAAGTGTAGAGGTGGGCCGTGTAGCTCAGTGGCAGAGCAGAGGCTTAGCATGCTCGAGGCCCTGGGTTCCATCTTTAGCAACCCTCAAGGAAGTGTAGAACCAAGACTTGAACGTGCACCTCACTCCCAACCCTGAGGACTTTGCACCGCTGTGCTCTCACAATACCACAAACACTAGGTAGCCACCAACAGGAAATGCAAGGACCCTGGGTTTCATAGATAAGATCCCCAATCCATAGTGCAAATTTACGAATCCACTTCAAGTGTATCTGTGTGCATTCTTCTAATCAGCCACCTTAACTGAATTCAAATTTAAAGGGCTTCTCTACCCAATAAACTGGTTTTGTTGGCCTTGTGCGATGGAGCAACTGCTGTGGTCCGGCACCAGTGACAGTGCAGGTCTCAGCTCTGATATTGGCAGCAAGTGCTCAAATGCGCTGATTTTAAAAGCTCGATGCCACTGCTGCTGAGTCTCGTCAGTTGCTTTAGCCGACCTCCGTTCAGCCCACACGACGGCGGACCAGTCGTGCAGCAGTTTTGTTTTCCATTTGTGTGATCAGTTAAAAGCCGAAAGACTTGCACTGGAGGCCAGCTCTGTGCTGTGATCGTGGGCTTCCCCGAGCCTCGGTTCCTCATGCATAAAAGTGGGGGTGGGGGTCGCTGTCTTCCAGAGTTGCAGCTCAGACCTTTAGCATGATGGATGGCCAAGACTTCGCCGTGTCTTTTCCAGTCCCACCTGCTGCGTGCACTCTGAGCGCCGTGGGACCCCATCTGTTTGAACCAGTCACTTTTTCAACAGACCAAATACTTTCCGTACCTCCGTGGCCCTGTTTGTTTTCTTGTCCAGAACTGTCCAGTGATGCTGTAACCATGGCAACCCCCCTGACACCTGCACTCAGAGCTGTGAGCCCCTCCTGGACCACATCCACCACTGAGCCACGTTTCTAGCCCTGGACCCTGTCTTGGTCATCTCTGTTTCCTTCATGGTCCCCAGAGCGGCACTGGCTAGAGTGGCCCTCGGTGAATGCTGAAGGAGGAAAGAGCCATCTTTTTTTTTTTTTTTTTTTTGGTACCAGGGATTGAACTCAGGGGCACTCGACCACTGGGCCACATTCCCCAGCCCATTTTTGTGTTTTATTAGAGACAGGGTCTCACTGATTTGCTAAGTGCCTCGTCATAGCTGAGGCTGGCTTTGAACTCCCGATCCTCCTGCCTCAGCCTCCCAAGTGCTGGGATTACTGGTGTGCGCCACCGCGCCCCTCCGGAAAGAGCCATCTCATTCAGCACGGGAAAGGGTGTGGGGGTGACGGTCCTCCAGAGGGAGAAGACTCCATCCTGTCATTATCCCAGCTGTCAAAAAGACACACTCAGAAAGTGATTCCCAGGGAGGATATGATTCTCCCCCACTTAGTGACATTGCTGTAGGACTCTAGTAAGGAAGAGATTCTGAGGGAAGATAAGTAGTAAGCTCCCATTGCTTTCCTGTGCGCTGCTCTTTTGAAGAAGGCTCTGGGTACACACACGTGCATGCGTATCTAGTTAAGACCAAAAAATACAGGATGTTCAGTTATCCCCCAATATGCCCAGTTATAAAATGTGCATATACTATACTTATTAATATCATATGTATTATAGAAACATATAAACACACAGAATGTTACGGTTTGGATCCAAGGTGTTCTCCAAAATCTCCTGGGTTAATCCAGGGATGTTTGAGAGCTGTAACCTGATCAGTTCATCCTAGTTCGAATGGACTGACTGGGTGGTAACTGTGGGCAGGTGGGGCGTGGCTGGAGGAGGGGCATGGATGGAGGTGGGAGTGGCTGGAGGTGGGAGTTGCTGGGGGCGGGGGCGTGGCTAGAGGAGGGGCGTGGCTGGAGAAGGTGGGTCTTAGAGGATGTGCCCCCAGAAAGGAGCATCCTCCCTCTCCCTGTGGCCTTTCTCCTTCTTCTCAGCACGTGTGGAGAAGCCCTCCTACACCACACCCTCTGCCATGGCGCCTCACCTTGAATCCAGAGCACTGGACCTCTTAGACCATGGATGAAACCTCTGAAACCATGAGCCAAAATAAACGTTTCCTCCTCTAAGTTGTCCTTGTCTGGTATTTTGGGCACTGTGACAAAAAGCCAACTAAGACAGAGAAAATATTTGTTTTAAATGAAAGTCTTAATATTTTGTTTTTGAGATCTAAGAAATGGGCTTTCCTAAGAAAAGCCTCAGTCTCGGCTGAGCAACTATATTTTCTGGTGGACAAAGGAAATGGTGTTTTTCCCTCCCTGGCCTGTTTCCTGACGCCCACTGGTTCCCCTCTGCCTTTGGGGTCTTGTAGGAGACCACCAACGTTCTTCAGACATGAGAGAAGTGAAGCAGGAGGAGGCCTCAGAGCGCGGGGGCTCCCTCTGGGAATGTCCCAGCCGGATCCCCCAGGTTTTCTGTGAACTGTGGGCATGACAGTGTGAAACTGGACAGATTATTCTGGAATTCTCTGTTTGTTTTCCTTGTGACCTGACTCACATAAAATTTATTTTATTTCTTCTTCCAAACTCCTAGGGAGTGTGGTCATATGACTCAAATAGAGGAAAACATTGTCAAAATAGGATCAAGAAGTTATCATTCTTACATTGTTTTCATTAAATAAAAAGCTTTAATAGGCAGATCTAATGCTATGACTTTATATTTTAAATTATCTAACACATATTATAGTGTTTTAGCATTAGCACTATTTAGTATTCTTGGTATTATTATAGTTTTTATCTGCATCTTAAAGAAAAAGTCAATACATATAAAAACAGAGTTCATTTTTAAAATGTATGTAGTTACCTTCCCTGCTAAAACAATTTAATTGTGTGTGTACATACACACACACTCATACAACAAGGAAAAATCAGATATTTTACTCACAAAAAGCTGACAAGGATTACCTCAGGGTAATGAGAGTGAAGTTTCATTTTCTTCTTTGAGTATTCTGTAATTTTCCAAACTTTCTGTAACAGCAAGTGTGTTTAGCAAGAGTATACACACCAGCAATTATAGTAATTTGCACAGATTCCCGTGCAATAAGCTTCCAAACAGAAATGTTAACATGAACTTTTAGAGTCACTGGCATTCAGAAGCAAGCTGTATGTTGTTTCTAAGTTCTGAGCTATATTATCATTGTAGCACAGCTTTTAATGCTGTTTTGGTCTCATAGAAGAAAGCATTTTAAACCAAAGGCTTCCTAACGGACCCTCATTTATCTAGATTTTAAATGCATCTTAGGTTAGGGAGCAAAAGAGAGGCAGAGAATGGGTGAAGAGAGTCTTGTAAAATCATGGCCTCAAGGCAGAGCTGACGGAGGCGCACAGGAAGAGCTACCTCAGAAGGTGGATGTGTCTGGACACAGGTGAGACTCTGGTAAGCACTGTCCACCTCTAAGGTGGCCTTCCCTGGAAGACAAGCTGTGGCAGAAAATGCCTCCATGCAGAGCAGGAAGCCTGCCTGGAGTCTTCCACTGAATGCAAGGAATTAAAAGAAGATATTTTAATAGAGAGAAAATAATTTATTTCAACAAGTACGCTTGGTAGCCGGGCGTGGTGGTGCATGCCTGTGATCCCAGTGACTCGGGAGGCTGAGGCAGGAGGATTGCAAGTTCAAAGCCAGCCTCAGCAACATAGTGAGGCCCTAAGCAACTCAGGGAGACCCTGTCTCTAAATAAAATATAAAAAAGGGCTGGGATGTGGCTCAGTGGTTAAGCATCCCTGACTTCAATCCCCAGTACCAAAAAAAAAAAAAACAAAAAAACCGGATTTGGCTGCAAGCCCTGCAGGGACGCGCGGTGGCGCAGTCAGGCAGCTCTGCTGTGCAGCCAGCAGCGTGGCATTGGTGGCCCAGGCCCCAGGCCTGAGACACCGCTGGCACGTGCGTCTGTCTCCCCAGGCCTGCGCACGTTCGCCTTCTTATGGTGACACACCTTTTTTTCCCACCGCTTTCACGAAACTCTCAAAGGGGCCGATGACTCCAAAAGGTCAAAAACTAATGCACTAGAGAAAGCATGAGCTTTGGCTTCAGGAAAAATCGAGTTCAAATCTGTCACTTACTGTGGGAACTGGAATGAGCTGAGTTTTGAGAGTCATGATATCTGAGCACAGACACTGTTTCACAAGTTGAGGTGACACGGAAGCACCTACACGCAGTGTCTGCCCCATCCTAGATGCTCTGCTTACATCTCTCTCATCCTTTAAATAGTCTGGAATGTTCTGGCAAAGCCTGTCTTGTCAGGTGTCCACTCTGCATGCCCCTAAGTGGGCGGAAGCCGTATCTACGCCCTCTTGCCCCTTGTCATTGACTCTTCGTCAGGAGCGACTCCCCTGCGCTCCCCACACTGTCTCACTTAACACCCGGCAGAGCCTCGTGACCGCTGTGACACCGTGCTTGGACCCGAGGACAGCCCAGCCACAGAGCACGCTTCCCGGCCAGGATCTGGGGTCTCTGGGGTTCCCACGACCACTTGGGAGTAGCTGTGTACAGCCTCGGCTGTGCGTGTGCACTTACACGTGTGTGTGTGTGTGTGTGTGTGTGTGCGCGCGCGCGCGCACGTGGGGGCATGTGCGGTCCTGGCACCCCCCCTCTGGCTCGCCCAGACATGGGTGGAGGACTCAGCCGCCACTTCACTCTGCAAGTCCTCAGCCTGAGCCACGCATCTTGGACAGAGGGTCCTTCTGCGCAGGCTCCTGTGCGCAGGCGCGCCCTCCAGGAGTGGCAGGAAGAGGCCCCCTGAACCGCAGCCACGCGCCCTTCCTACAGCAGTTACAAGAAGGCACCTACGTTAGCCACTCAGAATCCTAATGCAAGTCGGGACCAGAAAAACACCAGCGTGGACTTTGCTTTTGAAATATTAATTCTGGGGTTTATGAAACAGCTGTTAAAATCTCACAATTCAGTAGTCTAATTTGTGGACTTGGAATACCTAGACCTTCACCTGATGGTTTAATTGTCACTCCCCCCTCTGCTGCCTGGGACCCCTGTGTACCAGACTTGGGTTTTCATTTCATCTAATAACCACATATTCATTTAAAGCACGTGGTGTGGGGCCTGCAGCGGTCTCCCCAGCATCAGTGAGGACTCTCAGGAGCCTCAGGTTTTCTTGGTCAGCGCTCACCCTGACCTCTCTAACCTTGCCTCCTGCTCCGCAAGGTGGCTGTGGCCCCTCCCCGCCTCGGGACTGTGCTCCGCCACAGCAAGCTCTCCTTTCCCTAGAGATTTAGGACTAAAGGGCCGCACCGCCCTACAGAGCAGGCGACACCTTGAAACTGAATAAAGACCTCCGCATCCCAGAGAGCCCGGCCTCCATGACCCCGGGCCTTCCTCCTGGCCTCCCCTGATGGGAGGTTGACGAGCCTCCTCTTCCTTCCAATCTAGAGAATCCTCCCCACCGCCCCTCTACTTCCCACTCCAAGGTTCCGAAGCCCTAAGCCCTTGTTCAGTTCCTCAACCCTTGTCTCACTCACTGGGGAGACTAAACCTTTCTGCTCATGTATTATGTGAAATAATTTCATTATCTTTACTGCAACTTCTTTCTTCCAAAGAAGCCAGATCGTTTTTCTAACCAAAATAGTCTTCTGAGTCAGGCCCAATGGTCTCCCTTCCCCTGCATCCAGACTGGGCACAGTATTTCTCTCTTTTTAAATATTTTTTTTTTTACTTGTATATGGACACAATATCTTTATTTATTTATTTTTATGTGGTGCTGAGGATCAAACCCAGTGCCTCACACATGCTAGCAAAGTGCTCTACCTCTGAGCCACCACCCCAGCCCGCTCTTTGTTTTATAAATAACCACGTTGTTTTCTTCCCATTAAACAAAAACTTTACTTAAGGACCAAGAACTACCAACACCTACCCCAAATTTTCCCTTTTAAAGACTGGGTTCTAAGTTGCCGTATTCTTCCTGAGGAATAATCTCAAGACAATCAATTTAACAAATGAAAGCTGGGTTCAAGAAGGCATTCGCTGCAGGTTTATTGTTAGCAGCAAAATATATATATATATATATATATATATATATATATATATATATATATATATAAAGTTAATCCAAAGTTCCAATAATGGGAAAATGGTTAAGTGAATGATAATAGAGCTACTCAGTGGCATATTCCATAGGCATTGAAAGAGTCGACATACAGCAACAAGGAAACTAATCACGAGCTAGTGTCTGTTAAACGCAGGATGTGGATGTGTAAGTAAGAGAACACTGTGCTTGTAAATGCGGAAAGAAACACAGAGCAAGTGCTCACAGTGCAGCGTGCCGGGTGGCAGGGTGTGGCTCTGTTTGTCCCCTTTCTCTGGAATAGGATCACGTGAATTCTAATCGGCACGAACTTACAAATCAAATGAATGAGAGATGAGATCAATTCTAACCTATTGGATCATCCTGAAAATAGGAAGCTTTAAGCCAAAGAGCCGAGAGAGATAGAGCTATGAATCACTTGGGCATCTCATAGCAATCCCCATCAGATACCTAAACTCTGTGCTGTAGATTCATCTCTTACTAATTTCCGTGCTACCCCATTTACTGGACAGCTCAATGCTCGAGAACGTGGTCAAGAAACGGGCAGAATCCCAGGATTCTCGCAAGCAAAATGCGTGTGAGGGTGCAAACAAACTTGAGTTACAACCTCTCACCAGCAGCCAGTTGGGTCCGCTCTTGCCCAGAGGCTAACAAGCTGGAGTTCTAAGCCACAGCACGAGAGAAGCCAGGCATTGGAGGGTACACGAGGGTGCATTTTTCAACGTAACAGTAAAGTCCACCTAAAAGCGAACCAAGGACTTTGAAAATAACCTAATATCGGGTGCCAACCGTAACTACGCTCCAGCATTTTCTGTGGTCTTTGGCTGTGATGAGGACATTGGCGTCTTCAATAGCAAGGCCTTGATCCTTCTTGGGATGCTGTCCGGTCAGAGAAGCAAGTGGAATACACATTCTAGAAAGAGTTCTGCTTGAGATGATTTCTTTCCAAAGTGTGTTTTGGGTGCTTGTTTTTCCTAAAGATGAACAAACCTACCATCCCCGTCACTACAGGGAGGTCCCTCCCTCCCTCCTCCATTACTGGCAATAAAACGAGTTGTTTAAAACTTGAGTATTTCTGGAAAAAGTGGCAATTTATAGAAGCAACCGGCTCCTCAGACTTTCCTCCTTTGGCTCTGTTGCTAATGAAGCAAACTGAGAACAATTTTTCAGTCTCAGAGCTCACACTGTGGCCTTCGGTCTCTTTTTCCAGACCCTCCTCCACCCACACTGGTTCTCCTCCTCTACCTGGTCCCCCCCTCGCTTTATCGCAGACTTGAGCTGCACCAGTCTCCGCAGAATTAAAACGGAGATAGGAAAATGTCAGTTGCTATTACAGCTAACAAGAACCTCTCCCGCCTGCGCCCCTGTGAGTTCTGCTAGCCCTGGCAGACGCCCCGCTATCGCAGCGGCCGGAGCTGTTTGGAAACTTTTCAGGTTGTTTGCGTTAGTGGATTTGTTCCAAGTGAGGCACATGTTTTTCAAAAAACGAATGCCAAAGATAACAAAAAATGCAAAGGAGAGGGGGAAAGGGGATCTTATCCAGAGCCCAGGAGTGAACCAGGATAAGACTCCCTGAACAGCCCAGCGTTCAAGGGCACTTGCCTCCTGCCACATTTAGAACGACCCAGAAAGACGGAGGTTAAAAACAATGTCACACAGCCACTTAGGAGGCAGTGACTTGGGACCCCGGAATGTGTTTGGCATCTTCTTCGTGTCACGCGGGGCAGGGGTCACTGCGTTTCTCTGTGATGTCAGTTGTTGACGGCTGTGTTTGAGTGGTCTTTGTTGACAACGTGGTTTCCAAGTAATTTTCTCCAAACATTCTGATCACTGTTCCCTGTCATTAGCGGCTGTAATTTGTTTGCAGGGTTGACGGTCAGCACTGTAATTGCATTTAGAACGCCGAAAGGGTTTGCATGATCACTGGGGGCCCCTCTGTGCGGAACTTATTGCTGCTTCTTGAACCCACTTTAGATTAAAAAGAGCGTGCCTCTTCGCTCTCTGGAGAAGATGGTGAGAGGTGATTATTTTTGTATCATTGCAGTTTAGCATTCACGTAGCACTGTTGCGTCCGAGGCATTGCTGCCACTCATTAATTATCCAGCCCTGTGCTCTTGAGCCCTGAGCCACTGGGGTCCTCTGTGATCTCCAGGCGGGCCTCTGAGGCTAGGGAAGGGTAGTTGGCTGGGCCACGTTCCTCCCTTCCTGTAGGGTTCCCACCCTTTCTTGGGGCCACCCCACCCAGCTGGGATCTGCACAGACTGGCCCCACGACTTTGTCTGAAGTTCGTGTCTGATGTTCTCTGCATGTGACATTCCAGAGCCACATATAGGTTACGTGGGGATTACGTGGGGGGTTGGATCTCCCTACCACGTTTGCTTCCGTTCGCGCTCCTGCCTCCGGTCACGCCTGCACCGAGCTCTCCTTTGGCCAGGCAGAGAGGCAGGCCCTGCAGCTTCGCCGGGCAGAAAGCACGGGCAGACAGACGTGGCGCCGTCGGCAGAGCGCGCCGGGCAGACCAGGGCCCACGTCCTCTTGGAAGGCTGAGGGGGAGGTTTTTGAGGGGGGCACTTGGAAACCCCAGTTTGTACATGTGCACTGAGTGGGAGACAGGAAGGGAGGGAAGAGGAGGAGGAGAGAAGCAGTGTCATCCCAGGAAGCGACACAACTTGGAAAACTGGGGTCAGAGCTGTCGGTCCCGTCTGTGCCCAGATTACAGGGCTTGCTATAAAGAATGACGGTGGCCGAGGCCGGGAAGACGGCATGGAGGAAGGTTCCGGGTGCCTCCGGAGGTCTGCTGAGCAGAGGGCCTTCCCACTAAGCCGAGCGTCCCCGGCTGGTCACTGAGCGATGGGAAACAGGAGAGAGGGTGCCCCGGGAGTCTTGGCACTCACCATGGGGACAGAGCAGAGACATTCGTTAGGGGAGGGGAAAACAAGCGACCAGATAACTAAAAAGCAAGTGAGGCCAAGAAAGCGGGCCCTGGGAGGACCACTGGTCACCAAGCCGGGGGACGTTAGACGGAGGCACGCTGAGGCCACCACGCCGACTGCAGAGTGTCTTCTGGTTTTCTCTCAGTAGATGAGTCAGGAGTGTGACTGGCTGTCACCAAGAACACCAGCAACAAGGGGCTGGGGCTGGGGCCCAGTGGTGGAGCGCGTGCCCAGCACCCGTGAGGCACTGGGTCCGATTCTCAGCACCACATGTAAATAAATTAATTAAATAAAGGTCTATCAACAACTAAAAAAGTTTTTTTTAAAGAATATAAGCAACAGCCGGGCGCGGTGGCGCACTTGGGAGGCTGAGGCAGAAGGATCGCGAGTTCAAAGCCAGCCTCAGTAATGGCAAGGCAGTTAGCAACTTGGTGAGACCCTGTCTCTAATAAAATACAACAAAGGGCTGGGGATGTGGCCCAGAGGTTGAGTGCCCCCGAGTTCAATCCCCGGTACCACAAAAAAAAAAAAAAAAAAGAATATAAGCAACAATAAGTGTTGGTGAGGATGTGGAGAAAAGGCACACTCACACTCACACATTGCTGGTGGGACTGCAAATTGGTGCAATCACTGTGGAAAGCAGTGTGGAGATTCCTCAGAAAACTTGGAATGGAACCCCCATTTGACCCCGGTTGTCCCACTCCTCAGTATATACCCAAAGACTTAAACCCAGCTTACTACAGTGAAGCAGCCACATCAATGTTTATAGCAGCTCAATTCATAATAGCTAAACTATGGAACCAACCTAAGTGCCCTTCAACAGATGAATAGGAAAAGAAAATGTGGTACATCTACACAATGGAATATTACTCAGCCTTAAAGAAGAATGAGATGATGGCATTTGCCAGTAAATGAAAGGAACTAGAGAAGATTTTGGTAAATGAAATATACCAACCCAAAGAACCAAAGGCCAAATGTCTTCTCTGGTATGTGGATACTAACTCACAACAAGGAAGGGGGAGAATAGAGGCATTCTGGATTAGACAAAGGGGAGTGAAGGGAGGGGAGGGGTGTGGGGGTAGGAATGATAGCAGAATGAAAGGGACATGATTACCCTATGTGACTACACGACCTGTGTAACTCCACCTCACGTGCAACAGAAGAACGAGAAGTCATACTCAAAAAGAAAAAGAAAGAAGTGTGGCCTCTGCTTCCTCGCCCACTCCTCTACCTGTGGGTGACTCGAGGGCTCAGCACTCTGTGCACATCAGACCCTCTTTGCTCGTGGGTTCCTGCCTCCACTCCCTCTGACTTTGTGTCGATCCCGTTCTCCACGCCAGATTCAAACTCCACTTCCCGCCAGCTTCCGCAGGAACCCCAACCGGGAGGTCTGCAGCTTCCAGAGATGCGCAGGAAACTGGGAATAGGGGTCACGGCACCACCGCTGGGCATTCCGTGAAGCATCCCTGGCTTATAGCGCCTCCCCCTGACCAGACAGCGCTCCCTATGACAAGCGGCCCTGTGTACTCTCAGACACAGACGCCGCAGGGCTGGCCCCGAGCCACGATCTTGTTATAGAAGAGATATACAATAACCAAGGGGGAGCAGATACGACTTATTGAGCATTTACTGTATGCCAGGTCTCAATTGAGCTTTGGCCTAGGTTATCTCATGTAACTGTCTGGCTCTCTGAGGCGGGTATCATCATGCCATTTTCCATCTGTTCTGATTAGTTGTATATGACGGCAGAACGCATTTTGGTTCCTTGCACACAATGGAGCACAGCTTTTCATCTCTCTGGTTGTGCACGATGTAGAGTCCCATCACATGCACAGTCATACGTGTACCTAGGGTGATGATGTTCGTGTCATTCCACCATCTTCCCTACCCCCAGGTCCCCTCCCCTTCTCTCCCTCCCCTTTGCCCAAAGTTCCTTCAATCTCCCCCACCCCCATATGGGTCAGCATCCACTTATCAGAAAGAACATTTGGCCTTTGGTTTTATGGAATTGTCTTACGTTGCTTAGCATGATATTCTCCAGCTCCATCCATTTACCTGCAAATGCCATAATTTTATTCTTTTTTAATGCTGAGTGATATTTCACTGTGTATGTGTACCACAATTTGTTTTTTCCTTCTTCTTCTTTTTGGTACTGGGGATTGAACTCAGGGGCCCTCGACCACTGGCCCACATCCCCATCCCTGTTTTGTATTTTATTAGAGACAGGGTCTCACTGAGTTGCTAAGTACCTCGCCATTGCTGAGGCTGGCTTTGAACTCGCGATCCTCCTGCCTCAGCCTCCCAAGTGCTGGGAGTACAGGCGTGCGCCACCGCGCCCAGCTCCACAGTTTCTTTATCCATTCATCTACTGAAAGGCATCTAGGTTGCTTCCACAGTTTAGCTATTGTGAATTGTGCCGCTGTAAACACTGATGTGGCTGTGTCCCTGTAGTAAGCTGTTTTTAAGTCCTTTGGGTATAGACTGAGGAGTGGGATAGCTGGGTCAAATATTAATACCATTCTAAATTTTCTGAGAAATCTCCATACTGCTTTCCAGGTTGGTTGCACCAATTTGCAGTCCCACCAGCAATATAAGAGTGTGCCTTTTCCCCTACATCCTCGCCAACATTTATTGTTGCTTGTATCCTTGGTAACTGCCATTCTGACTGGAACTCAATGGAATCGTAGAGTAATTTTGATTTGCACTTCTCTAATTACTAGAGATGTTGAACATTTTTTCATATATTTGTTGATCAATTGTATATCTTCTTCTGAGAAGTGTCTGTTCAGCTCCTTAGCCCATTTATTGATTGGGTTGTTTGTTATTTTGGTGTTTTGTTTGTTTGTTTGTTTTTAAATATTTATTTTTTAGTTATAGGTGGGCACATACCTTTATTTTATTTTTATGTGATGCTGAGAATCGAACCCCATGCCTCAGACATGCTAGGTGAGTGCGCTACCTCTGAGCCACAACCCCAGCCCCTTGGTGCTAAGTTTTTTGAGTTCTTTACATATCCTGGAAATTAGTGCTCTATCTGTCTATCTGACATGTGGGTGGCAAAAGTTTGCTCCCAAACTGTAGGCTTTCTCTTCCCCCCATGGATTGTTTTCTTTTGCCAAGAAGAAGCTTTTGAGTTTGAATCCATCCTATTTATTGATTCTTGATTTTATTTCTTGTGCTTTAGGAGTCTTGGTAAGGAAGCCAGGGCCTAATCTGACAAGATGAAGATTTAAACCTACTTTTTCCTCTATTAGGCACAGGGTCCCTGGTCTAATTCCTAGGTCCTTGATCCACTTTGAGTTGAGTTTTGTGCATGGTGAGAGATAAGGGTTTAGTTTCATTTTGCTGCATATGCATTTCCAGGTTTCCCAGCACCATTTGTTGAAGAGGCTATCTTTTCTCCAATGTATGTTTTTGACACCTTTGTCTAATACGAGGTAACTGTATTTATGTGGGTTTGTCTCTGTGTCTTCTGTTCTATACCATTGGTCTACAAGTCTATTTTGGTGCCAATACCATGCCATTTTGTTATTGTAGCTTTGTAGTATAGTTTAAGGTCTGGTATTGTGATGCCTCCTGCTTCACTCTTCTTGCTAAGGATTGCTTTGGCTATTCTGGGTCTTTTATTTTTCCAAATGAACTTCATGACTGCCTTTTCTATTTCTATAAGGAATGACATTGGGATCTTAATTGGAATCACACTGAATCTGTATGGCACTCTGGGTAGTATGGCCATTTTGACAGTATTAATTCTGCCTCTCCAAGAGCATGGGGGATCTTTCCATCTTCTAAGGTCTTCTTCAATTTCTTTCTTTAGTGTTCTGTAGTTCTCACTGTAGAGGCCTTTCACTTCTCTTGTTAGATTGATTCCCAAGTATTTGAGGCTAGTATCACCTGATACCAAAACCAGACAGAGACACATCAAAGAAAGAAAATTTCAGACCAATATCCCTGATGAACATAGATGTAAAAATTCTCGATAAAATTTTGGCAAATCACATACTGAAACATATCTGAAAAATGGTGCGCCATAATCAAGTGGGGTTCATTCCAGGGATGCACGCTTGGTTCAACATATGGAAGTCAATACACGTAATCCATCACATCAATAGACTTAAAGATAAGAATCATATTATTATATCAATTGATGCAGAGAAAGCATTTGACAAAATACAGCACCCTTTCATGTTCAAAACACTAGAAAAACTAGGTATAGTAGGCATATACCTCAGCATTGTAAAAGCTATCTATGCTAAACTCAAGGCCAACATCATCTTAAATGGAGAAAAATTGGAAGCATTCCCTCTAAAAATGGGAACAAGACAGGGATGCCCTCTTTCACCACTTCTATTCAACACAGTCCTTGAAACTCTAGCCAGAGCAATTAGACAGAAGAAAGAAATTAAAGACTATGAATAGGACAATATGAATAACTCAAACTATCATTATTTGCTGACAACATGATTCCATACTTGGAGGATCCAAAAAAATTCCACCAGAAAACTTCTAGAATTAATAAATGAATTCAGCACAGTAGCAGGATATAAAATCAATACCCGTAAATCAAATGCATTTCTATACATCGGTGGTGAATCCTCTGAGAAACTGGGAAAACGACCCCATTCACAATAGCCTCGCTACGACTTTTTATAGACAAGGACAGAGAAGCAAGAGCAGCTGAGTGCCTGCCTACATTAATTCACATTGGAAGAGGAAAAAACTACCAGCCAGCAAGATGTGGCGTCTTAGCAAACATCCTACCCAAACTGTCTTTGGTTGCTTGATGCTGGAGACTCATTGCTGTAGGCAGCCTCCAGAGAAGAACGAGACACTTCTGCAGGGTTTTAAATGCAGGCGCCTCCGTTACTCAGAATGGAAACAAGGGAATGAGAAACGGACACACAAGTCAGTGCACCGGCTAACTGAAACGATGACGGTCTTCCCAGCGCCAAGCCTTTCATATGTTCACCCCTTGGGGTGAGAGTCCTTCCAAAACGTGCCGAACACTTTGGTGCACTAGTTAACAGACCGTGTGGACTTGGTGGGCCTCTTCTAGAGGTGGGTTCGTCTTCTTGGTGGGCTCGCCTGAGCCGTGGGAAGCTTTTGGTATTAGCTGTGGTTTCACTGAGGCTGCCGGACCCAAGCCTTCACCGTGGGGTGGGAGGGGCTTTCTGGTGGATTTTCATTCAATGCCACCCCTTCCCACCATAATGGAGTCGGATTTTGTCCCCTGAGAGCCACACGTTGAAGTGCTAATATTTGGGCTTGTCTAGAGACAGGATCTTTCCAGGGACAGTTAAATTAAAATGAGGTCTTTAGGCTTGGCCCTGATGCCATCTGACTGGGGTCCTCCTAAGGGGGACATTAGGACCTAGAGACATGCACAGAGGGAAGGCCAGTGTGGGGAAGGAGGGCCATCCACAGGCCCAGGAGAGGCCCTTGCCCACAGCCCACGTGGGGAACAAGTGACCGTGACCTCAGGCTTCCCGCCTCCAGGAGAGGGAGACACGGCTGTCTGTCCTTGAAGGCACCCCGTTTGCTGGCGGCCTTGGAAAGCTCACACTCGCCCTCCACACCACGAGAGCCGCTCCCCTCTCCCGTCCCCGTGTCCATCACCCAGAGGCAGAATCCACAGTGCCCGCGTCATGTTGTCACCAGGACCTGGCTAGTGCGCTCGCCCCGGAAGCTTCCTTGAGTCGCGCTGTGCAAATGATGGAGGGGTTGAGACCAAGCGTTGTCGTGTGGCCTCTCCTGGACGGAGCAGAGTC
The DNA here is from genome assembly GCA_025594165.1 of Tamias sibiricus. Classification (NCBI taxonomy): domain Eukaryota; kingdom Metazoa; phylum Chordata; class Mammalia; order Rodentia; family Sciuridae; genus Tamias; species Tamias sibiricus. The sequence goes on along the minus strand of CM046666.1, from coordinate 21,447,825 downwards.
AAGGAGTGAGTTACCGTGGGGTGGTGACCACTTCCGGGCCCAGGGCCGCTGCAGCAGGTGTGACGCTCACACAGACAGGAGCGTCTACACGGAGCGCCAGTCGAGTTCCAATCAGGTTGACAAACAAGTCGTCGCGGCTTCTTGCTTGAGACGCGTGAATGGACGGACAGCCGAGTCGCGGCCCCCTCCCCGTTCCTTTTAGAGTGATTTTCGAGGCAAGCTCAAACACAACCCTCTCAGTGGGCTGCTGGAGGAGTTGATGACTCCATGCTCAAAGGGAATGACTTCTTTGAATTACCCCCTTGACGGTCCCGAAGGCAACACCCTTCTGCCCTGCTCCTGCCCTCGTGGAAGCCAGCAACTGCAAGTTCACGTGTCAGAGCCGAACCTCCCGATGCGCCCACCCCGGACCTTTCTTTGCAAGAAGACGAGGTCCGCATTAGAAGGCAGATCAGCTTCTTGTTGTTTGTACTGAAAGTTTCCTGGCAAACAGTTCCTGCGAGCTACCTGGCCACAGGGCCTTTTCGTCCCAGCAGGTCTGACTTTGTGGCTTTTGTCCGAATTTCACAATAAAAACACGATCTCTGCGTCAAAATGTACCACCCCTGGAACGATGAACCTCTTATTCCTACCTGAACCTGCCCGCATGGGTGGGGGCCCAGCAGAGTCAGGTCACGGGGGCCACAGCAAGGTCACGCAGGCCACAGCAAGCTCTGGAGGGTGAGATTCAGCTTTCGGGGGGAGTGCTGGACCACTGGGCCCAGGAACCCAGGCAGAGCCCAGGGTGAGGGTCGTCCTCCTGCCCAGCGCTATGAGGGCCAGCGGAGCACTGGCGTCCTCTGTGATCAGCTTCGGGCCGCTCAGGGGCCCGCCTCGCTGAGCGGAGGCTCAGGTAGCATTTTCGACAGCCCTCGCGTTTGCAGGACTCCGGCGTTTTTGTGTGGCTTCCTATGTGACCCCGGTGGCGAGGTGGCGTGAGAGGTTGGGCTGTCTGTGAGGGTTTGGGGAGTCACCGAAGAAGGTGGAAGGCAGCTGCAGACACAGCCTGTTGGGGCACTGTGATGGCCTTGCCTGCGCAGCACGACCACGGCCACTCTCAACGCCCCTCTGGAACCTGGAGAAGGGCGGGCGGTGGGGATCACGTCGGGGAGCCGGGTGCCGCTCAGGGGAAGGGAGGCCTCCCGGGCTCCGGGCAGAGGGCGTGGCAGCTGTTCTGACGTCTCTGCTCACCTGGTGACGTCCAGGTTTGGGCCACCTCCAGGCGAAACGAAAACCCAGGGCTCTTTGTTCAAAAAGCGAGGAAAACAAAAGGGTGAAGAAAGGTATTTAGAGAGAAGGCGTTTTCCCTTCTTCCCCGTCTCTCTCTTACATTGTCATGATGTATTTTTAAATTCACTATTTGCGGGGCTGGGGCTGGGGCCCAGCGGTAGAGCGCTCGCCTAGCACGGAGAGGCCCTGAGTTCGATCCTCAGCACCACATAAAAATAAATAAATAAAGGTGTTGTGTCCTACTAAAAAATAAATATTTTTAAAAAATGTACTATTTGATATTGTTCTAACTAAAGGAGGTTCAACATTTTAATGAGTTATTAGCATGAATTTCACCATCCTCTTTCTATAAAGCAGTGACACTTTCGAATGGCATTTAACTTGTTTAATCACCAGCGTTATGCGACCTGCACGTGAGATGAGCCTCTCCTGCTCTTCCCGTAGGGACCCTGTGTGAGCCACCTCGGGGACGTTGCCCTGCCTCCATCTTGAGGTCCACTCGCCACACAGTCTGGGAGGACGGACGGGAAGGCCAGGGCTACCTGGCTCCCCTCCCTTAGCACCCGCGTTTCCTTCCGGTGTGTGTGTCTGCTCCTGCGGGCAAGAGCTGGGCGTGGAAGGACAGGACAGGGTCGCTGGTCACCACTGCCTTTTGTGGCATTTGAGAAAGTGCCGGTCTGAAGGGACAAGGTGACCTCTGGGGGCTCCCAGAGCCTGCCTCACTCAGAGGCAGACAGGACTTGCTGCCTCACGCTCCCGGGACTCTGGCTGGACACTGACACGCGTGCCCAAGGGTCAGCTGTCATTCCGTGCCTGGCGAGGGGGATGGGTACCGCAAGCACAGGGGGTTGTCCCCCGCCAGTGAACGTGCGGCTTGACAACTTTCTGGTCTAACTGTGGTGCAAGAGCAACATGCATTTGGTAGAAACCATGCGGCACGTGGAATCTGGGCCTCTTCCCAGGCTAGCAGGGTGGGGCACCAGCCTCTTTCCCCATGCTGGGCAGTGGCCCTGAGCCGCAGCTCCCAGTCAACCGTACGAGCACGAGGGTGACAGCTGACACGCCACAGTGTCTGGCGGCACAGGACTAGGAAGATCAATACGTGCCTAACAGCATCTTTAAGATTTACAGTGCTTCCAACCTCTGGAGGGCTTACCCGGATGGAACCCCATCACCGGCCCAGAAGCTCCTGTCCGCACAGTCGGCACCGCCAGAGACGGGGGGACACACGCCTCCCACTGCCTCTGCTCACAGAAGCTCCCCTGTCCCACCAGACCTCACTGATACCAGGTCAATCCCAAACTTGGATCATTAATCCAAAAATAAAATTATTGAGACTTTCACAACCGAGACAACCTGGCACTTAAGCAAGTGGCAGGCCCTGTCAGCTCGGGGCCACTGCCCTGGGCCACCATGGGCCATGTGAATGTCCATTGCCGTCTAGATGGAGCAGGAGCACCCAGCTGTCACTGAAGCGTACTCAAGGTCTCACTTAGTGACCTGCGTGCCACCTGCCACGTTCCTTCACGCACCCTTGCAAGTGTCCCCCACGTCCTGACCCTGTGATCGCCCATGTAGCCCTTTCTCTTTCCCTCCCCCAGCACATCCCAAGGTGCCGTAGTTCTGCAGTGAGGATCTGGCTTGTTCCCTGTGCTGTTATTGTTTGCTTTGACCTTCTGCTCCCCAAAGAAACCATGTTGAAGTTCTAACCCTCAGGACCTTGAGATGCGACCTTATTTGGAGATAAGCATCAGATTTTATATGCACAGACTCAGTTCTTGTGACGACTTTATGATTTGAATTCTAACGCACACATCCGAATGACGTCAGTGTTCATGGGTCCCCTTTCACAGGTGAGAAAGGTAAGGCATAGAGAGATCAGGGCATTTCCTGAAGATCACACAACTTCCGATGAAGAAGAGGAATTTACACTCCAACAGTTAGAGTCTCAGCTATTACTATTCTATTTTGCCAAGCTATTTAGTTTTGATCTGGAAAAGGAAAATGAAGTTGGAACCCTACCTCACACCATATATAAAAATTAACTCAGAATGGATTGAAGCTCTAAATCTAAGAGTCAACCATAAAACTTAGCGAGGAAAATACCTGTGAATCTTTTTGATCTGTGATTAGGCAACACCTTCTCAGACATGACACCAAAAGCACAAAGAACAATAGAAAAAAATAAAGTTGAACTTTATAAAATCTAAAAACCTTTGTGCACCGAAGAACACTATCAAGACAGTGAAAAGACAATCTACAGAAAAGGAGAAAATATTTGCAAATATGTAGTTTGCTAGTAAGGTAAGGGTCTAGTAGCCAGAATATATTTAAAAAAAAAAAACACTAAAATTCAAAAACATAAAGACAAAACAATCTCATTTTAAGAATTGGCAGAGGACCCGAATAGATATTTCTCCAGGAAACTTTTTGTGATAACTAACCAGCACAGGTAAAAGGTGGTCCACATCACTATGGAAATGCAAATCAAACCGTGATATCATGGCTCCTCATACCCATTAGGACAGCTAACTTTAAAAAAAAAAAAGTAATATCAAAGGTCAGGTAGGCTGTGGAGAAACCAGAAGACCATAGCTTACTGATGGGAGTATAAGATATTGCAGTCACTGTAAGAAACAGTCTGGCAGCTCTTCTGAAAGCGAAACATAGAGTTATCAGAAGACCCAACAATATCACTTCTTGGTATATGCTCAAGAAAAGAACATATTTTCCACCTTAACGTGCAAAAACTTATATGTGAATGGTCATAGCAGTATTATTGATACTAACCAGAAAGTGGAACAAATCATTCATTGATGAGTTCATGAACAAGTATGGCATATCTATGTCATGGAATAGTATGCAGCCACACAAAGGAATTAGTCATTGACACATCCTTCACCATGGATGAACTTTGGAAAACTTTACTATGCTTAAACAAATCAGGCACAAAAGGTCACATATTTTGTGATTTCATTTAAATGAAATTGATGACTCTTCTGAGATAGAAAGTAGGGGCCACCAGGCATTGAGGGGAGAAGGTGGGGGTGACTGCCACTGCAGATGGTTCTGAAATGGGGTGGAGGCAGTGGGTGTACCATCTTGTGAACATACTCAAGATCACTGACGTGCACACGTGAAAAGAGTGAATTGCATGCTCTGTAAAGGATATTCTCAAAATAGCTGTCACATGTGTCATACACGACTATGTGGACATACTTGAAGAAGGTCCCTCCGTATGGAGAGGGCAACATTCACTTTGCTTTGAACTAAAACTGCCCCCAAACAGTTGAGGGTTCAAACCAACAAGACTTAACATGGGCGCTTAAAGTCAATAGATTTTAAGAGGAGTATAAATTTAATGTGCAATGTTTGTTCTTTTTTTTAAAATTCTAAGTTGTTATAGATGACTGCAGAATGCATTACAATTCATATTACACTTATAGAGCACGTTTTCACATATCTCTGGTTGTATACAAAGTATATTCACACCATTCGTGTCTTCATACATGCACTTAGGGTAATGATATCCATCTCATTTTACCATCTTTTTTTTTTCTTCACCCTTTTGCCCGCTCCCTCCCCCTCCCTCCCCATTGGCCATTCTAGTGTTCCTCTAATCCTCCTATGCTCCCCATCCGAACCCAACTGTGAATCAGCCTCCTTATATCAGAGAAAACATTTGGCATTTGGATTTTTGGGATTGGCTAACTTCACTTAGCATTATATTCTCCAACTTCATCCATTTACCTGCAAATGCCATGATTTTATTCTCTTTTATTGCTGAGTAATACTCCATTGTGTATATATACCACATTTTCTTTATCAGTTCATCTACTGAGGGGCATCTAGGTTGGTTCCACAGTTTAGCTATTGTGAATTGTGCTGCTCTAAACATTGATGTGGCTGTGTCCCTGTAGTATGCTGTGTTTAAGTCTTTTGGGAATAGACCGAGGAGTGGGATAGCTGGGTCATAAGATGGTTCCATGCCCAGTTTTCCAAGGAATCTCCATACTGCTTTCCATATTGGCTGCACCATTTTGCAGTCCCACCAGCAATGTATGAGTGTGCCTTTTTCCCCACATTCTCTCCAACATTTATTGTTGTTTGTGTTCTTAATAGCTGCCATTCTGACTGGTGTAAGATGAAATCTTAGAGTGGTTTTGATTTGCATTTCTCTAAAGGCATTTCTATATATCAGTGACAAATTCTCTGACAGGGAAACATGGAAAACTACCCTGTTTACAATAGCATCAAAAAAAAAAAAAAAAAAAAAAAAAAAACACTTGGGAATCAACTTAACGAAAGATGTGAAAGACCTCTATAATGAAAACTACAGAACACTAAAGAAAGAAATTATCGAAGACCTTAGAAGATGGAAAGATCTCCCTTGTTCTTGGATAGGCAGAATTAATATTGTCAAAATGACCATACCACCAAAAGCACTATACAGATTTAATGCAATTCCAATCTAAATCCCAATGACATTCCTCATAGAAATAGAAAACTCAGTCATGAAATTCATCTGGAAAAGTAAGAGACCCAGAATAGCTAAAACAATCCTTAGCAAGAAGAGTGAAGCAGGTGGCATCACTACACCAGACCTTAAATTATACTACAGAGCAATAGTAACAAAAACAGCATGGTATTGGCACCAAAATAGACTGGTAGACCAATGGTACAGAATAGAGGACACAGAGACTAATGCATATAAATTCAGTTATAGTATATTTGACAAAGGTGCCAAAAATGTACATTGGAGAAAAGATAACCTCTTCAACAAATGGTGCTGGGAAAACTGGAAATCCATATGAAACAAAATGAAATTAAACCCCTATCTCTCACCATGCACAAAACTCAACTCAAAGTGGATCAAGGATCTAGGAATTAGACCAGAGACACTACGCCTAATAGAAGAAAAAGTAAGCTCTAATCTCCAACATGTCAGATTAGGCCCCAACTTCTTTAATAAGACTCTTGTAGCACAAGAATTAATATCAAGAATCAATAAATGGGATAGGTTCAAACTAAAAATCTTCTTCTCAGCAAAAGAAACAATCAGTGAGGTGAATAGAGAGCCTACTAATTGGGAACTAATTTTTACCACAGGCACATCAGATAGAGCACTAATCTCTATAATATATAAAGAACTCAAAAATCTTTTTAAAATTTACTTATTTATTTAATTTAATTTGTTATACATGCTTTTAGAGTGCAATTCCTTTCATACTACATATAAAGAGCACAGTTTTCCAAGTCATTGGTTTTACACAAAGTATTTTCATACCACTTGAGCTTTTTTTATACATGCACTTAGTATATTGATGTCCAACTCCTTCTGCCATTGTTTCTATCCCCTTGCCCCTTTCCCTCCCCTCCCCCTTTTTTCTATTTAACATTCCTTCATTCCTCTCATCCCCCCCTCCCTTGCCACTATAATTCAGTATCATCATAGCAAAGGAATTAATCGACCTTTGGTTTTCTGGGATTGGCTGACTTCACTTAGCATTATTTCTCCAACTCCATCCATTTACCTGCAAATGCCATGATTTTATTCTCTTTTAGTGCTGAGTAGTGTTCCATTGTGTATATATACCAAAGTTTCCCTATCCATTCATCTATTGATGGGCATCGGGGTTGTTTCCATAATCTAGCTATTGTGAATTGTGCTGCTATGAACATTGATGTGGCTGTGTCCCTGTAGTATGCTATTTTTAAGTCCTTTGGGTATAGACTGAGGAGTGGGGTAGCTTGGTCAAATGGTGGTTCCATTCCAAGTTTTCCTAGGAATCTCCATACGGCTTTCCAAATTGGCTGCCCCACCAGCAATATAAGAGTGTGCCCTTTTCCCTACATCCTCACCAGCACTTATTGTTGTTTGTGTTTTTGATAGCTGCCATTCTGACTGGAGTGAGATGAAATATTAGAGTAGTTTTGATTTGCATTTCTCTAATTGCTGGAGATGTTGAACATTTTTTCATATATTTGTTGATTGTATATCTTCTTCTGAGAAGTGTCTGTTCAGTTCCTTTGCCCATTTATTGATTGGGTTGTTTATTTATTTATTTATTTTTTTGGTGTAAAGGTGTTTGAGAGATTTATATATCCTTGAAGTTAATGTTCTGTCTGATGTGCATGTGGTAAAGATTTGCTCCCATCTGTAGGTTCTCTGTTCACCTCACTGATTGTTTCTTTTGCTGAGAAGAAGCTTTTTAGTTTGAATCCATCTCATTTATTAATGTTTGGTTTTAGTTCTTTTACTATAGGGGTCTTATTGAGGAAGTTGGGGCCTAATCCAACATGTTGGAGATTTGGGCCTACATTTTCCTCTATTAGGTACAAGGTCTCTGGTTTAATTCCTAGGTCCTTGATCCACTTTGAGTTGAGTTTTGTGCATGGAGAGAGATAGAGGTTTAATTTCATTTTATTACATGAGGATTTCCAGTTTTCCCAACACCATTTGTTGAAGAGGCTGTCTTTTCTCCAATGTATGTTTTTGGCACCTTTGTCTAATATAAGATAACTGTAGATGTGTGGGTTAGTCTCTGTGTCTTCTATTCTGTACCATTAGTCTACTGGTCTATTTTGGTGCCGATACCATGCTGTTTTAGCTACTATTGCTTTGTAATACAATTTAAGGTCTGGACTAGTAATGCCACCAGCTTCATTCTTCTTGCTAAGAATTGCTTTGGCTATTCTGGATCTCTTATTTTTCCAGATGAATTTCATGATTTCTTTTTCTATTTCTATGAGCAATGACATTGGGATTTTGATTGGGATTGCATTGAAATTGTATAGTGCTTTTGGTAAAATAGTCATTTTGACAATATTAGTTCTGCCTATCCATGAACAAGGTAAATCTTTCCATCTTCTAAGATCTTCTTTAATTTCTTTCTTTAGTGTGCTGTAGTTTTCATCGTACAGGTCTTTCACTTCTTTTGTTAGGTCGATTCCCAAGTATTTTATTCTTTTTGACGTTATAGTAAAGGGGATGGATTGCCTAGTTTCTCTTTCTGAGGATTTGAAGAACTCAAAAATCTTAACACCAAAAAAAACAAATAACCCAATCAATAAAATGGGCCAAGGTACAGAACAGGCACTTCTCAGAAGAAGATACACAATCGATCAACAAATACATGGAAAAAATGTGCAGTGTTTGTTCTTGATGTTAAGAAAGATAGTTGTGTTGACTCTTAGGGCCTTTAGGTTTCTGACCACTGGATTTGAATCTCTGTTAGTTTAACAAAAGGATGCAAATAGGTGTGCTGAAGATCGATCATTTTGGTCTTCATTCTAGTTAGGGAAAACCAGCAAATGGCATGGAAATCCCTACAACTGCCCCTGAGTTCAGCCTCCCATGATTTTCGTGAGTGTGTCTGCTCCTACGCAGCACTGAACCCTGAGTATTGATGAGACTTTGTGATCACAACCTGAACCTTTACCTCCATGTTCCCACTGAGAAAGGACTTTGGGCAAGCTCTTTCATTTCTTTGAGAGTGAGTTTTCCTACTCATAAAATGGGCAGAAATCATATCTCCTTTGCAAGGGATTTGCCAAGATTCGACAAGATAGATCCAAAGGACCTGGCAGAGAGGAGGTGCTCACTAAATAGGGCCGTATGGTGATGAGGAATAGGTGGGAAAGACCAGACCAAGTGGGTTTAGTGAGGTAGATGCTAACTAAACACACGCGTGGATTACTGACTTCCTACAGGAAGCACACCAGTCAACACACTCATCTCTGGACGTCTCTGGGCCGGCGTTCCTCCAGGGATCCTGCCACCCCCGGCTGCAAGGTGCTTGCCTCCGGGCACCAAATGCACCTTCCGTGGTCATGAACACCAGCTAGGGGCAGGCTGCTCAGGGACATTATTCTCTTTGGATTATATTTTCCCCATCTAAGAAAATGCACTCATTCCGTGTTTTGCCAAACCGCATAATCTGGAAGAATGAACTACAACTCCACTTGGAAAGACCTCGCTGGGTTTGGGCCATTGCTGGAGAGCTGTCATCCGCATTTAAGACCATTGTTTTCTCTGGCCAGATGCCTTTCGGTTCCAGGTTAACGGTCTCTCTGTGGTGCCTGGAGTCTTGATGCTATTTCCACTTTTATGCCGAATTTCACCAAGTTAAACCTCCCCACCCCTCACCCCCCCACCCAGCACACCCTCGATTTCAGAAATAAAAACTGCCCAGTTTTTCTGATTCTCATTGCAGAGGCTCGTGAAAGTCTCTCTCCCACATTGGCCTTAGTTATCTTCGGCCTCGTCCATCTGGCCATCTGCTTTCACTGGCAAAAGGACACAGTGTTTTCTTAGTGTCCATTCATTGGTCCAGAGGAGCCTCAGCGTGTTGGAGCCTAGACCATGCCTGTTACAACTAGCCCAGCCAACAATGCAGTGTGTTGTGTCAAACGGGTTTTTAATAGCACCGGGATGTTGCAGCCCAGCAGGTCCAAGTTGATACTGTGTGCGCTGATCCCCAACCTAAATTATAAATCACGCTAAAATCCAAAAGTAAAGACATAAACCAAGGTGAAATCATAAAGTGGAAGGTATTGTTTGGCCCTGGGTATCTAATCAAAGGCAATGTTTTGAAACTATTCTGCTAATTCTCAAATGTTCCTGGTAATTAACTGAGCTGTTAAAAGAAGAAGAAGAAGAAAACAAACAACTAAGGAAATACAAAAACTTGACTTTTGTCTCCTCCCAAATAAAAATTTGAATCTACTGTTGGTGACAAGGAAAATAATGTTGTTGGTTTTGGTGGAGTTCTTTCGTCAGTCTCTTGCATCCAAGTTCTGAAAGAGTGAAAAGTTAGAAAAACATGGAAGCCCCGCGGAAGGCCAAGCTCATTTGCAGTGTGTGAAGTTAGGCCTCTTCACTCTGATGCCGAGGTCACCCCCAGGGAGACCCACAGAGGAGACAGTGGAGCAGATCAATGGGGGAGGTGATGGCTGGCATCGCCACTCTGGCCCAGGACGCAGTGCCCTGCCTAGCGAGGGGCATTTTGTGGGCGACAATGGTAACTGCCCTGTGACGTCAGTCCCTCTCCCAGCTTCCTCTCTTGCTCGTTATTGATTTATCATCTGTATGCTTGTCTGAACCCTGGAGCTGTTTATCTTTTCACCAGGGCAACGACTTCTGTGTGTGTGCGATCCACTACATAAATAGATCTTCTCTTTGTTTTTCCCTTAAACTGGCTTTTTTAAGCTTCAAAAAGATTCTGAGATTTGGGGAACAAGTTCTGACACATGTTCCCCTCTTTTCGTGACTGTATGGACTTTCTCCAGTGCCCCTCCTCTTTGGTCTTTTATGACTGAAGCCTCTGTCCCTGATGGAGCCGGAGGTGGGTGGAGAGGGCGGATGGGGAGGGAGGGAAAGGGAACAGAAGACACTGAGGGCGGAGGCCAGGTGATGGCCTGACGGGCCTTGCACAGGCCAAGCTCACCGTCTGCTTCCAGCACCGTGCAAGAAAGTTCTCCACGTGAATTGGCTGGGTTTTCTCAAGGGGCCTGTGCTTGAGAGAAAGAGACACTGGGTAAATCTGTTGCTGCGCACGGCCGTGGGATCAAGCACAAAGTCTTGCTATAATAAAGACTTTCTCGGTCACAGGTGTTAAAACCTCATTGACAAAAACGTCACATAGTATATGATTCCATTTGGATGAAGCAGCCAGAATAGGCAAATCCACAGACGTGGAAAGCAGAGTAGTCGCTGCCAGGCTGAGGGCACGTTGTCATGGCTGGGTCATGGGCACCAGGGCTTTTGGGGGGGCAATGAAGATGTTTTGAAACTGGACAGAAGGGATGGTCACACCAAATTGTGGATGTACTAAATACCATGGAATTAATATATAATTTAAGATGGTGGACTCTGTGCTAGGTGGATTTTAACTCTATCTTTTACAAGTGCAAAAAAAATAAAACAAAGAGGGTAGGAAAGATGGTGGAATGAGATGAACATTATTACCCCAAGTACACGTATGAAAACACGAATGGTGTGACTCTACTTTTGTACAACCAGAGACATGAAAAATTATGTTCTATACATGTACTACGAATTGAAACGCATTCTGCTGCCATGTACAACAAATTAGCATAAATAAATAATTAAAAAAAACCTCTTAGGATGAGAAAAGAATTTGGACTCATCACTGAGCGTTCCCTATAACAGAGCTTAGTTGTTATAATGCACATGAAATTTCAAAAATTAGAACCCGGAAAAATGCCATTTTGCTATCTATAATGCACATTATACATGAAGCATATATTGGATTGAATATAGCATATATTGGATTTAACAAACATCTCCCTGCCAAGGTCACACCAGCCACTTTGCAACTCTCCCCAGTGAAGAGGAAGACTGGCTCCCGCCCTGACGACGTTCTTGGAGTCATGTGTGAAATCGTGGCTCAGGGGAGAAGCCACGTTGGTGCCTGGCAGTCCAGGTAGGGACGGGCAGGGGCCAAGACCCAGACGCAGCATGCCAGGGTGACTAGAGGCCTAATGGGTGGATCTCTGGCCTGCAGTACCACGAGCCAGAGGAACAGGCTCATGGAATGCCCTCAGGAACTTTGCTGTGGCCTTGCCGTCCTCTGGACACCGACACTCTAAGGTGGGAGGACTCTAAGGTGGGAGGATGGTTTTGAGCAGAACAGAGATTTTCAAAGGACTCTTCTTGCTGCTTTGCTGAGAGAAAGGACTCCCCAGGCACAAGCGAGAACAGGAAGGTGAGTCAGGATGCTGGTGCACGTGACCAGGCGAGAGGGTGGCTGGGCCAGGTGCAGACGTGGATGTGTCCGACATGACCAGAGGCTCAACAGAGGCTCTTGTTCCGGGAGCCAACAGTTGGTGGTGGATTGGACATGGGTCAGGAGCAATGTGATTGTGATACAAATGTTTATGTCCTGATGGAATAAGAGTGGGGTTGCCACTTGCTGAGGTGGGGAGACTGCAGGAAGGACTGGTTTGCCAGATGAGAATCAGGAATCAAGGTTCTGAATGTGTCAGGTTCGAGATGCCCAGGCGACATCAGATGGCAGTTAAGTCACAAAATTGAACGAGGTCACCCAGAAGCGAGTGGCCCCATGGTTGAGAATCAGCTGAAAACCAGAGGGCCCCAAGTGGTACACCATGCATGTCATTTCTGCAAGGAGGGCGGGACTCAGGACGGAGCTCTGGAGACTCGGCAGGTGTTTACAAAGCCAGATCCTGTTTTTACCAGACAGCTCAAAATGGTGCAAGAAAGAGGACACGTAGGCACAATGGGCCGAGGGCGGACCTCCCAGGACAGACGGGCTGATGCAGCAGGAGAGGTGGGACAGGCACCGACGGCAGTCCTCTCGCTGCGGGGGCTCATCTGCTGCGCGGACTCCAGGGAGACCCAGGAACGGTGTCCCAGCTGGCGAAAGCTGGCGGCTTCCGTGGGCCACGCGTCTGCTCCCTTCCATTTTACTATCTGGATAGAGCACGTGCGTTCGAGCCAGACCTATGAAAGGAAACTTCTAGAACACACGGCATGAGGATTTTAACCAACGGGGTCATTTTTCTTTTACTCTTTTCAGTCAGCAGAATGACAAGGTCTAGCTCTAATGCCCTTGATGGTAACAGTGGCCCCAAATGCCCATTCCCTTCTAACGGGCCTAAGTCCTAGAAGACCCTTAGGGCCAGCCTCCCACACCCACAATGTGTGGCTGAGGACCTAATTGCATTTGCAGTGCAGAAAAGAGATCTCACGGCCTGAGCTCACGAGGCCTTCAAGGAAGAATCTCCAGGCTCCCCGGCAGGTTGTCAGCTTGTCGTCCTGACTGACTTTTCCTTTTCCTTGTCTCCACTTGCACAGCTCCCCGTTGTTGACCCAGAACTCCCGCTTTTACTGGTAATTTTGTTAAACTCAGACTCTGCCTTTTCCTTGTCTGTGATGGCAACACCTGAACTTACTGACGCACTTGACCCCACCACAGTTACTTGAGCAAAAAGCTCTGCAAGAACCACTGATTGCTTTTATTCCTTTCCTGGGGCAAAACTCTTCCTTATTCTTTAGACGGGAGCCTCCTCTTCGGAGCCAGGTCTGTTTCTCAGCAAAGCCATTACTGTCACTGCCAGTGACTTAATGGGAACTGGCCACAGGACCCGCTGTCCCAGAGCTGGCCACGCAATGGCAAGGACGGGGACAGGGCCCGGAATGACTTGAGGACAGTGAAGAGGTCCGTGCTGCCCACAGCTCACCACTGAGGAGTTGCTTTACATGAAGCTTTGCCTTCTGGGAAATATCCTCCAAAGGACAAAGGGACAACATGTTGAAGTCACTGTGGCGACCAAGATGGTGTGCGGGTGGCACCACAGAAAGGAGAGAGTGGCATGCAGGTGACCTCACAGGCTGAGCTGTGGTGGTGGTGCCACAGAGGAGGCAGCGACCACCAGAGAGTGGCCCCCACAGCTCGCACCCGCAGCAGGGGTCTCTGTGTGGCCTCAGAGTTTGTTTCTAGGAAAGCTTAATAAATAAGTGCCGGCGCGGCTTGACTCGTCGTTGGCTCGCGAATTCAATACAAATTGCAGGTTGCGTTAGGCAGTGATTAAGAGGGTGACCAATTTTGTCCTACTTTCCCAGAGGTTGTTGGCAGTATCTGGAGATATTTTGGGTTGGTTGTCCCAACTGGGGGAGGAGGGGAGGTCTCCCGGGGTTGGTGAGCAGAGGGCAGGGACACCGCTTAACGTCCATTAGGCACAGTCTCTCCCCGAGAAGGATTCTCCAACTCTAAACGTCACTGGTGCTGTGGTTGAGAAACACCGTTAGTCACAGGCAAGTGGCCAGACTTGCAGAAATGATAGACCAGTAGTGTAGCGATGTCGGGTTCTATTTTGCTCAGGAACAGAAATGAATGGGTAAAAAGGAAGAATGAAATGTGGCCCGTGAATGCTGTTCTTCTGTAGAAATTCATCCTCAGGCTCAGCCCCACCGCCTGCCGTCTGAAGAGTCAGCTGTCCGTCCCAACGTGATCTATTCCCACCACCGCAGTAGCCACAAGGAGACAGACACCCATTCACATGGAGGGGCTCTGGGTCCTGTACAGTGACCTCTGGTCAGTAAGTTCTGGAGAAAATCTCCTAAAAACAAATTGTCCAGTTGATGCATTCTGATGAGGTGCAGACCTGCCTGTTATAGCACCAAGACTTCTAGACGCGCATTTTATATTTTCTCACAAATAACTACTGGAACCTACGTTAACCTGGGACAACTCTATTTCTTTTAGTATCAGAAGTGCCCACTGAGTCAGCATTACAGGACTCTCCATTCTACACCATAGTTTCTTTTTTCAAATGCTTTCATTAGTGCATTATAGTTAGTCATAACAGTTGGATTCATTTTGACATAATCAGACCTGCATGGAATTTAATTTGCTCCATTTCAGTCCCTGTGCCTCCTCTTCCTCCCCCCTCCTCCCTCCCTCTCTGACCTTAATTCTATTTATTTATCTATTTATTTTTATTATACACATACAGGTGGAATTCACTCTATATTGTGAATTCATCGTATACTGTGGTATATTAACACTTGCACACAGCATAGTCTTGTCAAATTCCTTCTGCATTTCCTTTCTTCACTCTCCTTCTTCTACCCCACTGCCCTCCCCTCTGTCCTTATGATATCTGATTCCACCACCAGTTTTCCTCCTTACTTAGCTCTAGCTTTTGTGTATGAGAGACAACATCCAACCCTTGATTTTCTGGGCCTGGCTTATTTCACTTAGCATGGTGTTCATTTACCAGCAAAAGACATAATTTCATTCTTCTTTATGCTGAGTAAGACTCCGTTGTGTATACATGCCGTATTTTCTTTGGACACCTGGTTGTTTCCATAACTTGGCTCTTGTGAATTATGCTGCTGTAAACATGGAAGTAGCTAAATCCCTATAGTATGATGATTTTATTTCTTTTGGATCAACATAAAGGAGTGGGGGTAGCTGGGTCATATGATGATTCTATTTCATGTTTTCTGAGGAATCTCCATACTGCGTTCCTGGGTGGTTTTACAAATTTGCTGTCCCACCAAAAATGAATGAGTGTACTTTTCCCCCACATCCTCACCAGCATTTATTATTATTTGAGTTCTTGATGACTGCCATTCTGATTAGAACAAGATGAAATCTCAAGGTAGTTTTGATTTTCATTTCCCTGATTGCTGGCAAGGTTGAGCATTGTTTTATATATTTGTTGACCATTTGTTGAAAAGTATTTATTTAGTTATTTTTCCCATTTATTGTTTTTTTTTTGTTGTTTGTTTATTTTGGTGTATAACTTTTTGTCAGAGGGGTAGCTGGCAAAGATTTTCTCATTCTGTAGGCTCTCTCTTCTTGCTGTTGATCAATTCCTCTGCTGTGAAAAAACTTTTTAATTTGATGCTCTCCCACTTATTGATTGTTGTTATTGTATTTTTTTTTGGGGGGGGGTAGTGCCAGAGGTTGAACCCATGGGTGCTTAACCACTGAGCCACATCCCCAGCCTGTTCATACTTTTTATTTTGAGATAGGATCTCCCTAAGTTGCTAAGGGCCTTGCTTAGTTGCTGAAACTGGCCTTGAACTTGCCATCCTCCTGCCTTAGCCTCCCAAGCTGCTGGGATTACAGATGTGCGCCACTGTGCCTGGCTGATTATTGGTTTTATTTCTTGGGCATTAGGAGTCTTGTTGAGGAGGTCAGTGCCTGCACCAATATGTTGGAGTGTTGACCCAACACTATGTTTTCTTCTAGCACTTGCAAAGTTTCTGGTCCAATCCCTGAGTCTTTGGTCCACTTTGGTTGGACTGTTGTGTGGGGTGAGAGATAGAGACCTAGGTTCACTCTTCTGCATGTGGACATGCAGTTTCCCAGCACCATTTGTTAAAAGGCTGTCTTTGCTCCAACATATATTCTCAGCAGCTCTATGGAGTGTCGGATGACCGTATCTCCGCGGCTTTGTCTCTGCGTCTTCTTTTTACTCCAGCGGTCTCCGTGACTACCTGGACGCGGACACCATGCCGTTTCATCATCACAGCTCTGGAGTGTGGTTTGAGATCAGGAATTGTGATGCCTCCAGCCTCGCTCTGGTTTCTCGGGGTTGTTTTGGCTATTCTGGGTCCTTTATTCTTTCAAAGGAGCTCGAGGGCTGTCCTTCCTAGTTCTGTGAAGAATGTCATTGGCGTTTGGATGGGGCTGCCCTGCATCTGCGGCCTACAGGGTGTCTGACTCTGATCATCATGAAGGGTGTGACACATTGGGCCCCTGGCACGTGCCCTGCTTGTCACGGAGGCATCGTGGTGCCGCAGTCACCTCCCTGTTCAGGAGATTCTGCTTTGACCCGATTGGAAGCTGACTGGTATCTTAGGATAAAAGAGAAATGCCGCTGAGTTGTGAGGAGAGTCGTCTGGACCGCCAGCCTCCAGCCGGGGGAGAAGGGAGGAGGGCAGCGGGGGCAGGACGAACCCTCCTTCTTCAGACGGAGGCGGGGCAGCAACTCCTCCACCACAACCACACCTGGCTCCCTGCCCTGCTCCTTTCCATGAGGCACTTGGAGAAGACAAAAGTGCAGTCCCTCTCTCCCCCTCGCCTTTATTCTTTGAGCCAAGTTGTGACAAGCCACTGATCTCTACCCTATAAATTATTTAAAATTCCTACCTTCACATCGAGATTGGAAAATCAATCTCCCTGATTAAAAAGTGTCCGGCTTCACGTTGCCAAATGTCTCTTTAATCTTTTAATTATGCTGGTTACACATAGCACGAGTCTCAGAGACAGCAAGGTGTGCTCTGGGGTAACTGGACTTAGAAGAAGTCCAGGAGTCCGTCAGCCTATCTGCTTGGCCAGCGGTCTGTCAGGTGGGACTCCTGTAGGTACCCCAACAGACAACTGCCAGCCACCCCTCAATACATCATCTCCACAGGTCACTTTTTCAAGGAAAGTTTTGTGGATTCTAATTTCTTCCATCAAAATCAAAATCCTAAGACCTACCTGGAGACGTTGCAGGTATAAATAGCAAGTAAAGAAAAGGTTCAGGGCACACCAGAGTTTGCTTACAGGCCTGAGAATCCAACCGTAGCCCACCGTCACAAACACAGTGAGCAGAGGTGGCCCAGGCGAAGGCACACCTCTGCACGCGGATTCAGTGCGCCAAGGTGTTTGGAAGAAGCATTAGAGTCACTTCAACAACCCACCTGTCGTGACAAACGACTCCCCTCTAGGAGCTAGATGAAAGCCAATCTCCAGAAGACTCTCAAATGTAAGCAACAGATCACTGCACGCAAAACAAGACGAGAAAGGTCCAGCTGAGCTTTGCCATGATTCTTGGAGAAGTCATTTATTATGTGTATGGTGTGCAAATGCAGCGAGGTCTGTGATAACGCAGCTCAAGAAACCAAAGCTCTTCAAAACCCAAAGCATAGACACGTAGCCTGCCCTTCAGACTCCACCTCGTGAGGATGCTCAGCAGAAATCCTGGCCCCAGCCAGCTCTCCTCCACCTGGAAACCCGTGTTTTAAAGTTTCCTCGACCTGTTATGAGTGGCACTGTGAATTTTGCAGCCCCCTGTTCGAGGGTGTTACAGATGACAGCACCACACTAAACCCTGCAAGACCCAGTCTAAACAGAGGCCAGACCGTGGGCTCCAAGAGACGTGCCGGGTGGAGCAGCAGACTGTGCTCCGGCACTGGTCCGTCTTTCCATGGTTGGGATGTTGGGCGCCTAAGACAGAGGCTGGCGAGTCTGAAGCTTCTGGGGCGGCCGCAGGCAGGAGGAGGGGTGTGCTGGAGGCTCTAGGATCTTCACCAGCAAGCACAGCTGTGCTCTGTGCAGCGAGGGGAATGAGGCTGTTCACAGTACCCACAGGGCTGGGGGGCTGCATTGCAAGGTCTTGCCCACCAAGACCCCGGATGACAGGAGTCTGCACAGCCCTTGCTCATAAAGGAGAAAACCTTGTCTATTCTTGAGTTTTTCCAATCACACCTAAGTTCTGGGGAATAATGAAGACTTGAGTTCTCCAAAACAGTTCCGAGAGAGAGAGAGAGAGAGAGAGAGAGAGAGAATTTAATTCACATCCTCTATAAGATGCACAAATTTTTTTCTATTTTAGCACCAGCTGGCTCAAAGAGCCAACCCTGAGCTAATTGAGACACCAGGTAAGCTGATATGGTTACACTGGCGTGATGAGTTCCCTTATAAAGTCAACTTTAAAAAGTTGTATATGCGTGTACTTACAATTTCATTTTAGACCTCTTTTCTCTGAAGCCCTGCCCTGCTCTCTGGAGAACACACGCACGCTCACCTTTTCCTATGGGATTGGGAGGACCTTCTGCCCAAGCCCGGCCCTCTGGCCTGACCTTATTTCAAGCGTGCAGATTGACTGCGGTTAGCACAGAAGTCATGCACTGAGCCCAGGGAGCAGACGGAATTCCCCCGGGTGGGGCATTCAACCAAAGCCAAGACCATGCCATATTGGAGCTGGTGGAGGACAACCGAAAAGCATGAGTTCAAATGGTCCCCACAAGGGACTTTATTTAAAAAAAAAAAGGGGGGGGGGTTATTTAAAAGAGCCAGCTGCTTGCTGAGCACTTAGGAATCAGTAAAAGAGAAGAATCCATTGGTTTGTGGGTCCCTTGGGAGCAGGGTGAGCTGAGCACTAAGGGAAGTCAATGAAGGAAAATAAACCCTAGCCCCCCACCCCAGAACTGTCCACATCATCAAGTGGACAAGACTGACCCAAAGCATGGCATTAAAATTGAGTGCTTGGCTGGGACGTAGCTCAGTTGGCAGAGTGCTTACCTTGCATGCACAAGGCCCTGGGTTCAATCCCCAGCACCAAAAAAAAAAAAAAAAAAAAAAAAAAATCAGGGCTAACCACCACATCATCTGCTGCCATTTATAGCCACTGGGGCATTCTGTAATGGCCCACGGTGCTGGCTGCCAAGAAGACTTTGACCCCGTGGGGAGCAGAGACAGATCTGTCCCCTCGAGAGAACAGCACTGAGGTGAGGGAATTGCCCAGCTATAGCATAATTGCTTAAGCCAGATTGTGACAAAGAATGGTTTGACCAACCATTGCTCCTGCGGTCACCACGTGACAGCGAACGGAACATGTGTCTGGAAGGCACCACGGTGCAGCTCGGGGGTAAAGCCACCAGCACGGGAGAAAACACACAGCCTCTGCTTGCCCTCTCTGTGCAGGGCCCCCAGCCAGAGCCTCTCTCATCATCTGAGGGGCTGCAAGGGCAGGGACTGCCAGATGGCCTCTTGAGCTGAGAATGGAGACAACCTGGTGCTTGGGACACCTCCTGACTTCACAGGCACTTTCCATGGTCCTTGCCACAGGGTCTGCAAGTATGGCTGGACCTCAAGCACTGTTGGGGCATCTAACAAAAGGTCGTGTTCCTTAGCTCTATTTGTAGCCCCACAAAACTGCAATCCAGGGGCTCAGAGAAGAATACTGGTTTATTAGTACCAGCAAATAATTAAGGAAGTGCACTCGAAGGAAGGAAGGAAGGAAGGAAGGAAGGAGGAGGGAAGGAAGGAAGGGGCAAAGAGTGATTCATATAGCAGGGAAATGCCTCAACCCCTGGAATTCAAATATTTATTCATTCATCCATTCAATGACATGCATTAAGCCAACATCAAGCCCAGCATTGCGCTAAGGGGGTTCCATACAATAGCAAGAGGTCTCCACGTTTTAGAAGTTCACACAGGGATGGTAAAAGATGAAAGAACATCTACCATTTACTTTGCACCCATGCTCTTGGCCCTTTACCAACATGTGCTTGTTTGATGGGGGGGGGGGGGGGGGGGAAAAACACAGCATGAGTTTGGTATTATTAGCTCAGTCTAACATAATAGGAAATCGAGGTGCAGCAAGATCAAGTCACTTGACCAAAGTCACAGACTCAACACACGGGATTCAGGCCCAGCCTCAGTGGCTCCAAAGACCAGGCTCTTTCCCCTGCCCCATGTGGCTTCCCCAAAGTGAATGACCTTCAACTTGCCCTCAGAGATGGCACAGACATACTCACAAATAACAACAGCAACACGAGTGCCATCATATCACCTTTTGGGGGGCCAGTCTCGGCACTGCAGGTGGCTTTGGAAGCCACACGTGTCACTGGATCAAGTTTGGAGGGTAAAGATCGGGGAGTCCCCTGGGAAGATGTCGCTAATGTCCCCCACCACCATTGGTGATGTCCTCTGTAAAGAACAGGGACAGCTAGGGCTGTGGCTCAGGGGGAGAGCACTCATCTCACATGTGTGAGGCCCTGGGTTCCGTCTCAGCACCACATGAATAAAATAAGTGTATTGTGTCCACCTACAACTAAAAAAATGGTTTAAAAGAAGAGCAGGGACTGCCAAGACATTATAGCTATGGGGCCAGTTTTAACCTTCCTGGACCCACGGATTCCAATGCTTCCCACGTGAGCGGCATCAAGAAAAAATGGCCTGGGCATTTTTATCCCCTTGAAGGGGATTGATCCCTCCCTGGCTTTGGGTGCACATTTCTTCACCAACACTAATTTTTTTTTTTTTTTTTTTTTGCATAATCCTTTCTATTTTCTTGCCAGGCTTTCTCACTAGATCACGAAGCTCTCCAGATGAGAACTCTTCTATCCGCAGTGGCGCCTCCAGCTCACCCAGTCGTCCATCGCACATAGTGGGCAACCACCGAAATGGTCACGGAGGGAAACAGTAAAACCCTATTAATTCTTTTCTTTTTCGTTTTGTTTGTAAGTTTATTTATAGAGATTCATCCTGAGTCCTGGGCGAATGGTCAACACAGACCTGAATGACAAACTCAGGCCTGGTTAGAACATCCGGCTTTCCCATGTTAATGGCTTGACTCATGAAGGACCCCTGTCTTGGCAAGTATCAACCCTGAGATAAGTGCCCTGAAAACATGGCATGTAAACCCCCCACTCCCGTTTTATTTATCAATATGTTAAGGCCAACATCCTTTTAAAAGTAAGCTTTAACGGGGCTAGGGTATAGCTCAGTTGGTATAATGCTTGCCTCACATGCACAAGGCCCTGGGTTCAATCCCCAGCACCACATATACACAAAAAAGCTATAATTCTGAAATAATCATCAACAAAATTATTAAATTCATAGCCACTTAAATATGGGACATTGAACACACACACATTCCCACACATATGTACACACATGTGCACACACACACATGCACACATGCACACACGCATGCACACACATGCACACACATACACACACATACACACACACACACACACTCATGCTCATTTATCTCTACTCCATCCTGGAAGCCCACTTAGGTGTCGGTAAAATAATCCAAAAACATAAATCCACAAGAATGAACAGATCAGCCAAGAGGAAGGACATCAACGGACAAGAATGTCAACCAATATCTGCTGGAGGGGAAGCTATTGAAGGAGTGATAACAGTTTAACCACAGTAGAAAAAGGCAGCTCTGAGCCCTCAGAGGCGGCACGACAATAAACAAACTTGTCGTGCTGTAGCACTCTGGGAAGGCTCAGGCACCAGGGGCCTGCAGAAGGTGCAGGCATGAGGTCAAGGGTGGACTGAAGATCAATATCAAGTGGTTAGCTCTTTAGATCCAGCTAGCATCATTACTTCCTATCACCAGGGACAGGTGGTTTAGGTCTCCAAAAACTGAGCCAGACAGTCCTGGACCAGGGACCCAAGGCACGGAAGACAGAGAGAGGGGCCACTACTAGAAGTCTGATTATCAAATTGCTCTAGACCTCTTCTTCCACCCACGATCCCAAAGGCCACAGACAGGCTTGTGATTCCCCAGACGTGTGAAAGTTCCTTCTGTAGAGAAGTTAAAGGGCCCTAAGGAAAGACACGTAGAGTTCAGGGGGGCCTAGTAAGAATGGTTGTCTCCCTTCCCTTTGCGGAAGTCCTCGGTTGCGAGCCCTGGAAAACATTCATTCAGCATGTCGTACCTCACAGCCAAGGACCAGCAGATTCAAGAACAGCGTCCTGCATGAAAGAAGTACAGACAAAAAGAAGAAAAGAGCCAAAGAGGCAACCAGAGGGAGAGATCCAAGGCTGGGACTAGAAAGCACCTCAGATAGAGCGTGACTAATTCCCATAGAGATTAAAAAATCTCATCATAAAACAAGAATAGGTGCCATAAAAAATGGGAACAATCCCAGAACACGAAGATTTCCTAGAAGTTAAAAATAGAAGCCCTAATATGAAAACTTTAATAGAAAGTTTGGGAGACAAAGTAGATGAAATCTTTCCGAAGACAGAGCAGGCATTAGGACAGAAAAGATAGGAAAATGTGAGTTTAATATTCTAGAAGGGCCAACAGATGACCAATAATAGCTCCAAGGAGGGACAGGGGAGGAAGCAAGCTGTCCAAGAAGCAGTAAGGGAAAATGTCATAGGTTTTTTAATTTAAATGACCACGGAGTGCCCCACACAATAAGTAAGAAAGATCCAACAAAGGCACATATTTTTGAAACCTCAAAACTCCAGGAAAAAAAAAAAAAAAACAATGCTCATGTAAAAACAGTTTAGGTGTTTGCAAGATCCACAGAAATCAATGAACCACTATTTTCCAAATGATAAATGTATGATGTTACAAAATCACTCAAAATCCCCTCGAAGTGCACAAGTGCACAACAGGCCAGTGAATTAATGTAACCAAGACGAGAAGTTCATTGATCTGACTTCAGGTTTCTCATTACAACTCACCTTTAAGAAACTATCACACATATGCTATAGAAGTTTTATTCATCTGTAAAGAAAAAAAAAAGAAACTATCACACATTGAGTTTTGGTGAGGTATCAAAGATTGAATCCCACAACTATCTGAAAAGGTTATTAAAATATTCTTCCAGTTTCCATCTACCTATCTGAGGCCAGATTTTCTTCCTGTTTTTCAACCAAAGTAACAGACTGCAACAGATTGAAAGCAGAAGCAGATTAGAATCCAGCTGTCTTCTATTAAGCCATGCATTAAACTGATTTGAGAAATTGTAAAAGCAATACCACTCTTCTCACTGATTTTTAAAGTATTTTTTTTCCATTGATAACACACTATTTCTGTTAACAGGAAATGGGGCTTTGACTGTTATATTTAAGGGACTTCATAAATGAATAAAAAGTGATAGGCAATCAGAATGACATTGGACTTGTAAACAGAAACATGGAAAGCTAGAAGATAAGGGTTCAATGCCTTTAAATTCAAAGTAAGAGTTATTTTTAGCTGAACTTCCAAACAAATGCCAGGGTAGAATAAAGATATTTTCAGGCAGGAAAGTTCCTAGTAAACTTACCTCACATGCACTCTTTCTCAGGAAGGGCGTGCCACCAAAATGAGGGCACACAACAACAACAACAAAAAAAAAAAAAACATGGGAACCAGGAGGGAGAGGCTCCAATGCAAGAAGGAAGCGAAGAGAGTCACCAATCGGATGGCAAGGAGAAGTCCTGGGACAACAGTGGTGTCCACCCCCAAGAACCAGTTGATGTTGGAAAAAAGAAATACAGGGTCTCTGAAAGGAGGTCCTGACACACTGAGTGATGATCCGTTGTATGTGAATATGTGGAAAATTGGGGGGAGAGTGTTGGAAGTTGTGGTAGGACTTAGGGACAGTTATAAGCAAAGCCAAGCTGGTGAAAAACAAGGCAATTATTAACTCCAACAAAAACAAAAAGCTGTACAAGAAAGGAAAAGTAATTATAGCATAGTGTTAGGTCAGCAGAGAACATTATTTACATAGTTATAATAATATAAGCCTTGAATATTGATCTAACCAAAAAGAGGAACAAGAGGAAACGAGACTTAAATTGTCACCAACTAGAATAGTCACTAAACAATGAACCAGTAGGGTATGTAAATCATTTAAAAATTCAGAGGTAAATACTGGAAGAATACCTGAAGTTAGTTAAAAGTAGCTGCCTCTAGGAAGTAGGAAGGATGGTAAAGAGAGCGAATCAGGAGAATAACTGTTCTTCCTTTTATTTGTTAAAGCCCTTTAGAAATATTTGATTTTTAAAATTTATATCTTCATATAAATGTACACTGACTTTTAAAATCATTAAGCCACAATAACTCTGATTACTAAGGAGGCTCATGACCAACAAATTAGATATGTTTCTGCCCTAGAGGATCATACAATGTAAACACAAGTCTAAGGAAAGCATATAGACTATTCTCTAATATCACAAAGCCTAGGATACTTCCAAACCAGTCCAAATGTATTTGCCTCTTCAATTTGAAGAAATACTCCTAGTGCAAAGAGGTTGCCTAAATGGATAGCCCCACATTTTCCCTAGATGTTTAAGAGAGCAACCCCCAAACCTTCACCACAACCGAAGTGAATATTCATGCATGGTGGCACTTGTTAACCCAAGCAGGGAAACCAGTGGCGTTGGGAGAACCCGGAGTGTCTTTATGGAGTCTAATTCCAACAGGGAAGACACCACAGACAGGCCAGCCAGCAAAGCTTCAAGCACAGTAGTGGATGTGCAATTTAATGGGCAGGAAGGAACCGTTCCATTCCTGATTCACAGAGGTCAGTTTGGAAAGAAGGAAAGTTGTAGAATGGCCCTGGAGGGTTCTCACGACTGCAGGCCTTCAGAAAACAAGACACCAGGTCAGGGGAACGTGACCTGCTCATTCATCCCCAAGCTGCCCTTCGGTCACCACAGCGGACAGCCTGGTGGACTGGTAGACTGCTTGGAGCACGTCCTCAGGAGGTCGCAGCAACAGCTAGCTGCTTTGGATGAACCATGATGCCGTGTTAACGACTTTGATAAGGCGGGTTCATATCATTATCACCTCTTAATTACCTTTTGGGCAGCAGGAAACTAGCTGTAGAATATGCACATCAAAGATCTCTGAGACGAAGTTGTCCTGTCCTGCAAACAATCTTAATTTTGTAATATTCTGCCTCTGTTGTCGCCTGAAGCGATGGCCGCTTGGAGCAAAGAAGTCGCGGGAAGAAGTTTAGAGACGAACTGGAAACAAACAGCTCTTTATTCTGATAACTTTTCTCTCTGGCTCTAACTACACCCCGACACGCCGTCCACGCCCCTCTAACCTCCAAAATGGAGCAGACCTCATCCGCAATCTCGCTCAAGTCCCTCGAGATCTCCGGCCAAGTCTCGCAAGATCCCGGGCCAAGTCCCGTGAGACTACGGAAGGCGCCAATGCCCAAACATGTCCAAAGCCAAAGCCCGTAGTCCACCGCAATTTAAGCCATCTCCCCAAACAGGGCTCCTACATGCCTCCATTAATCGTTTTTTTTTTTTTTTTTTTTTTTAAAGAGGTTACCTACCATTAGTTAAGAAGCAAAGTATGGGCTTGTGATTGATTTGGTTCCAATTAAGAACATGTGTCTAACTGTGGGACGATCATTTCCTTCGGGCTATATCGAGTCCTTACATTGCCTGCAGATAGCCTCACATTTATTTTGCAAATCAAGATCCAGGAGACACCTTTTAGGGCCATGATGACTTAAGATAGCAAACTCGGTTTTTCCGCAGCACCCAACACAACGTGGTGCCTGGAACAGCCACACAGTGTGTACCAGTTGAACAAAACGTTGTTTATTTCTATTTTATGGAGGCCTCACTATTAGGGGTTGAATAGTGCTTTTGAGATGCCTGTCAAGACACTGCAGTTGTAAGAGGAAATGGATTAGCCAGCTCTTCATCACTAAAATGAAATACCGAGGCAATCTGCTTAAGAAGAAAAGGTGCTTATTTATTTAGTTTACCATTTTAGAGATTCAGAATTTAAGCTTGGGTGGTCCCTTTGGTTGGGCCTCTGCTGAGAGTGGTGGATGGTGTCGCATCACGGCAGGAGCACGGGTTCGTGGGGTCACTCCTTGAATCGGAAGCAGAGGGACAGATGCGCAGGGTCAGGCTTAGCCTTTGGTAACACCTCTCCCAGGAGAGCCACCCAGGGGACCCCTTGGAGCAGCTTCAAGCCCTCCAGAGGGCACGCCCCAATGACCTAAGGACCTCCTGCTAGGCTCCACCTCTTAAAGGGCCCACCACCTCCCAATACCCCCACCCTGGGAAACAAGCCTCCAACACACCAAACTTTGGAGGACCAACCACATCCAAACCACAGGCAACTCTAGACCATCTCTGCTTGCTCCACGCCACGGTCACCAAACTTCATAAGCAGAAATACAGGAATCAAACTTGCTCTGTGAGCTTCATGCCCCTTCCCAGGTGGGGTGAGGTCTCGCTTTCGTTCTTCTCACCAGGACACTCCTCAAATTCACACCCCATCCTTTACCCATGTGAGGTGTGGAGCCCCCAGAACCTCGGTCCTGAGGTTTCCTGTGCCCTGAAACTGCTGAATGGCCAGCCGGGGTGCCACATCCCTCTCTCTATCTCTCCACAAAAGGCTGTCTGCAGCCAACTTCACTTGTTACTGTTGTTGCTGCAAGGAGCTCTCTGGAGTTCAACGGCACCTGAACACAATCCCCATTATCAGTTCAGGATTCGTCTGTCCTAATACCATCTAGCCCTCAATGCAGTCACTTTTCAGCTGTATAAAATTCCCTCTTCATTTTTCACCATTATATGTTATAATGTTTGTGTGTGTGTGCTGTACTGGGGATTGAACCCAAGGGAGCTCTACCACGAAGCTACACCTCCAGACTCTTTTAATTTTTTTTAATATTTATTTATTTACTTTAGTTGTACACAATGCAATGCATTTATGTTTACGTGGTGCTGAGGATTGAACCCGGGCCGCGCACGTGCGAGGCGAGCGTTCTGCCGCTGAGCCACAACCCCAGCCCCAGACTCTTTTATTTTTATTTTGAGACAGGATCTCACTAAGTTCCCTGGGCCAGTCTTGAACTTGGAATCCTCCTCCCTTAACCTCCCAAATCACAGGGATCACAGGTGTACACCTCGGTGCCTGGCTCTCAGTAATAATATTAAATTCTTCTTCTAAGACAAATGGTTTCTGCACAGTTTGGAAAAAACCCATTACCAATGCTACCAAGAGAAATGGGAGATGCAGGGAAGAGAGAAAGAGGGCGGGACAAGGGAAAGAAGACAGAGAGAGAGAGAGAGAGGATAGGCCGAGTAGTTATGGACATGCTGGTTCTTGAACTTCACCTTGTTATTTTTATTTTTACTGATTTTATTCTGCTTTCTGGTTTTGGCCTGGACCAGAAGTAAAAGAGTTATTGAAGTCCTTTATATTCATGAGCCCAGGGCAATCTAAACATAAGATTATCCCTCAAATCTGAAGTTATCATAAAACCACACATGGGGAGTGGGCAGCTGAGATGACCACAGATTCTATTATTTGCATGGGATAAAAATAGAAAAAGCATTATGTAGATTAATAGTCCCTCTGATCTTTCTGCAGTGTTTCTGCATTATACGTCTTTTGTAAAAAAGCTAAATGGGTCGTTTGAATCTTGTGAGAAAAATTAACACTGCAAACCAGCGCGGTTCTCTGGGCCAGTATCTATTGCCCACAACCAGGCTCAGGAGCACAGGCCTGGGCACTTGCTCTCTTCTCCTGCTGGTTGCCACTGCCGGTGGACCCCTTATCATAGCTGGGCTGGGCCAAGGGACATCGGTGACGTGTGAACAGATAAGGAGCAAGAGAAGCCCGGGCTTGCTCCTCCACCCCACCCGCAGCTCCTCCTAGGGCCCACTTCACAGCCTCTGATGCTTCTTTTCCTCTGGAAATTTCTGGAAGCAGTCCTCAGTAGCGCCTGTGGCTGGTATCTGACTTTAGACGGTGGTGCCTGAGAGTAGCCTGCAGTTAGCGTTCTGCAAGTGAGGGAGGGCATCTATCCCCCTCCCTGGCTGAAAGTGATACCACAGGCAGGCGGTGACATCACACCATGTTGGCTCCAAGGATCAAAACACAGGAAAGAAGAGAGAGCAGGTAGAGAACACCCCAGCTTCTAAATAAACTGGGAGTTTGAAGTCAGGCCGGTGCCGTAGCAGAGCAAGAGGACATCCCTGTGTTACAGGTTCCGTACTTCTGGCCCTATGAACAGTAGCCGAAGCTGGAGTGCTAGGCTCTGGCCTCAGGCTGCTCGGGTCTGAATTTCAGTTTTGCTACTGATTTGCTTGGTAACCTTTCCTAAACTTCTCAGTTGTTTTGAAAATTAATTGTTTGTGTGTAGTGCCGGGGACAGGACCCGGGGCCTCAGGTGTCCGTGGAAGGCAGGGGCTCTACCCCCAGCGGCACCCCCAGCTCCTTGTTTTGAAAATTAAAAGCCATACTATAAAAGGAAGTTTAGAATTGTATCCATCTGTTCTGATATTCAATACTACCTAATTAGTAACTGTCTGTAATAATCAGCTCTCAGTAAATACAGAACTTGTTTTGCTTACAGTTGTCATTCCCACATCGGCAAATCCTTGACATACATTTTCTCCAGTGCTTATAACACCCAGAAAGGAACAAAAAGGCTTAGCAGTTCTAGAAGCCGGTGACAAAAGGACATGTCCACATTGCGTCTTCCACCAACCAGAGTAACGTCTTTATGTGGCTTAGCCTCACTTTAGGAGGTCCAAATGTGGTACAGAGCTCTCAATCTCTTTCAGTCTACT
This sequence comes from Tamias sibiricus, assembly GCA_025594165.1. NCBI lineage: Eukaryota > Metazoa > Chordata > Mammalia > Rodentia > Sciuridae > Tamias > Tamias sibiricus. The sequence goes on along the minus strand of CM046666.1, from coordinate 21,418,984 downwards.
CCAGCTCCTCCTTCAAACTTTGTCGCAGACTGGGGGGTCCCCAGCTGCCCTGTGAGAGGCTGGGTGACTCCCTATTCCAATGCCATTCATGTGGAGGACACAGAGGTGAGACCTCTGGGGTCTGTAAGGGTAGGTGAAGGAGCCCAGGAAGGCAGGTGGAGGGGCGGGGTGCAGAGCTGGAACCCTATCACCACCCGAACAAGTCAGTTTACATGTGGTTCAAGGCAACGTACTGATACTACACTACGCTGCACTGTAGGTACATAGTGGATATAATAGGCTTTTATGTGCTCCTAGACCAAGGACATAATCACTATGCAAAACCTTGTTTGAATTAAAAAAGGTGTTCCAAAGTTCCAAAGAGTATTCCTAGCAAGGAACTGTTGGGACCCAGCTGGCTCCTGATTTTGCAAACTTCCTGTGTGCTCTTAGGTCAGCCTGGGTTGTGTCCCTCATTGGACTCTGCAGCAGGTCTTCCTGACTCCACCCATACCAGCTAAGCCTCAGTAATGATCTACTTTGAACTTACCCGACTACAAAGCTGAGGCCAGGGAGGCAGCCAGGTGCTCTCAGCAACTTGAAACCTTCCTCCAGCACGGTTGTTTTCACAGTGCATTGTGTTTATTGGCTTGTCTTTCCAAAGACTGTGCCAGGTCTTGGTGACCTTTGTAGCCCCAGAGACGAGCAGAGGCTACCACCAGCAGGTGCTTAAGAATTATTGTTGAATGAATCAATTAATGAAAGTTGTAGATGGAATGGTTTCCCTGCTGTCTAAATGCACAAGAGAGGGAGGGAGGAGAGAAGGCTGTGGAAGGGCTGTGGAAGCTGCTGCCTCTCGGGTACAGCAGTGTTTGTTTGCTTATTAACTGGATTTGAAAAATCCCAATCACATTATTGAACATGGTAAGTGTTCAATAATGAAGAGCAGGGAAAACCAAAAAACGAGAAGAGTTTATCAAACAGACATTAGTCACAGAAGTTATCCTCTGGAACAGGACCACATTACATTAAGTGAATGAGCCAGGAAAATACCACAAGCTCCCACTTATGTGGAACATGATAACTTATAATAGAAGCTAAAAATGTCGATCTCATGGAAGTAGAGAGCAGGAGAGTGGGAGCCAGGGCCTGGGGTGGGTGTGGAGGCTGCAGAGTCTGGGAAGGCCTGGTTAACAGCTTCCCTGGGCACAGTTGGGCAGGAGGAACCACTGTCTTTGTCTATGGCACAGTGGGGTAACTGTGGTTGGCAAGGATAAATGGCATATGTATTTCAAAAGCGCTAGTAGAGGATTTTGAGTGTTCCCAGCACAAAGAAATACTAAATGTTCAGGACGATGCATATGCCATTTACCCTGATCTAATCATTGTATATATGATGGTTTTGACCTGGGATGGCCCCCAGAATCTCATGTGTAAAGAGGGGGGGCGCCTTTTAGGTAATGGCTGGGTCATCGGTGGATTAATCCATTGATAGCTGAACAGACCCTGGGAGATAGGACCTAGTTGGAGAAGGTGGGTCCCAGGGCCATGCCCTGGAAGGATTTATCTTCTCCCGGGCTTTCCTCCCTCTCACTGAGGGACTTCTCCTCAGCCACACCCTTCTGCCATGACATTTCTACCTTGGATTGAGCCAGCCAAGGTCTGACACTGTGAGTCTGAGATAAATCTTTCTTCCTCTAAGTTGTTCATATCAGGTATTGTGGTCACAGGTGTGAAAAGCTGACTAAAAACAATGTATATGTATTGAAATATCATACTGTACCCCGTAAATATGTACCCGGCAATTATTTTATGTCAATTAGAATAAGCGAAAAGTATTTCAAAGAAGCTATTCTTAAGGAACTTAGAATTTCATGGGCGACAAGGACTGTATGTTTTCTCTCATGTGCAGAAGCTAGAGAAGACAAAGGAAAGGAAAGGTGTTGGGGGGAATCTCATGCAAATCAACGGGACATCAGTAGAAGAAAGAGATCATGAGGCTGGAAAAGGGGAGGGAAGGGGGAATTGTTGGGGAACAATATTAGCCAAATTACACTGTTATATTTTGTGCATTATATGGATGCATAACAACAAGTCCCATCACTATGTACAATAACGTACCAATAAAAATATGGAAAGATAAAAAATGATAAATAAATAAATAAAAAGAATCTCAATGGAAAACTAAAAGTCACACACATGACAACCAAAGGACAACATAGCCTCGCACATGATTAGTCTTGAAATTACTTGTTAGAGATGAAAGGTCAGAAAGTGGATCTAGTCGTGTCAACTGGAGGTGTCTGGGAAGATTTTGCTGCTATTTGAGACTTGGGCTGCCCCTGGAAGGACGCAGGGCAGAGCAACTATCTCCGTGAAGAGGCAGAGTGGAGTCTGTTCAGGCATCTGTGAGGCCGGGGAGAGACACCGGCAGGGCAGCCTTGGAAGCTGGTGCTAGGCATTCCCACAGGATGTGGTAGCAAATGGAAGCAGCCCAGGAGGGTTTGGGGCAGGACTCCTTCTCCATTATTCCTCTCCTCCATCCAGTGGATGAGGTGACTGGCGTTGGCTGGAATCGCCCTGGCTGACGAGTTCACGAGAAGGTGGCAGATCAAAGTGGTAGTGGCAGTGCCGGGCACCTAGTCCTGCTTCCCAGAGGGTGAAAACTCCACTCCTTCCCCAAGTTCTATGACTTCACGGAAGCTGCAGGGAAGAAGCTGGGGATGGGCCTGAGAGCCGGTGTTTTATGAGAGGAAGATGGCGCTGGGTGCCACCGGGGATGGCTCCCACCTGTGAGCTTCTTCTTAGGCTAGATAAGAAAGCAATCCGAGAAGTATCCTCTGAAACTCAGAGCTGGGCGAAAACCTTCCAGCGCTCTAGATGGCCAAGATTTTCTAGAGGTAGTTAAGGATGAGTTTTCTCTTTATCTCCAGAGACGAAACTCTGACTACACTTGATGGATTATGTAATAATGGCTATCCATGAAAACAAATTTGCCACCACACTTGAGGTATCATTAGACCATCCTGATTAGCTCAAAACAATAACCGTTTGGAGCTATTGTGATATTTATGAAGTAGCAGAACTTTAACGAAGTGAAAACACGCCGTGAAATAAATACCTTTCAAATTTTATGCAAATTACTCAATTTGAATAAAATAAACATTAATTAAGTTTACATATGCAGATTAATTCTAACTAGCCATGTTTGCATACTTAGTTATTAACACAATCTTATTGCTATTGGCCCTATCATTTAGAAAATATTAACAACGGATGCTTTAAACTTCCATGCATTAAATATGAAATATTATTCAAATAAAAGATGTATTTAAAAATATACTATGAAACAATAAACAGTAATTTTATGTTAACTTGAGAGTTTACTTGGGAACAGGGAAGCTGCATGGATTTGTGCCTATCTCTGCTGTATTTCTGCGGTCATACTGGGGTTTGAGTCTTAAGATGATTTCTTCTGGAATAAAAAAAAAAAAAGGATCTTCTACCAATGAATAAGCCTGTCAGAGCAGGTTTGGGGAAAACTTTGAGAAGAGTCTGATCTTTTGTTTGTAGACCAGTAACGAATCATAACAGTTTTAATGAATGTCTGCTCTGCAGCCTGAATACATTCCAAATCACATTTCCAACAGACATGAAGGAAGAGTCATTGCTTACAAAATCCATTTTGCAGATAGAAAAACTGATTGCAAGAATAAATGACTTGGCCAAAGACAGATTGCCAATAACAAGCAAAATCAAATCAGCTGTCTTAACTTTCAGCTCAAAGTTCTTTTCACAAAATCTCATTTACATCCAGGATGTGACCAGCACTGGGCAAGATCTTACTGAGCCTGGAAAAGGGTTCACAAGGGGAAAACAGAGGATGTTAGGACATATCTCCTTAGCTCATGCCCCATTTCAAGTTCAAATGTGGTCAATCATCACAATTACTCAGAGGCTTTAAAGACATGCAGAAATTGTGTCCTACACCAGAGCTAGTAAAATAGGATGTCCAGAGAAGGAGTCCTTTTATGCTTCTTAAAAAAAAAAAAAAAAAGAGGGAGAGCAAGATGTTACTGATGGCCTGGCTGACACAGCTCACTGGCCAGCTCCTATTTGAAAGTGTCCGGCTCTTGTGACCTTCTTTGTCTATTTGTTGTTTTTCACTTGCTACATTTTCTGTCCTTTTAGTCTTATAAAAGCTCCCCCCAAAGGATTTTGAGGCTCGTGCAAGTTTGGGAAGCAGATGATCTGGATGATTTCAAAACACTCTACTTTAGAAACAAAGAGAAGTGATTTGGGTCAGGGGCATCTTTCTTGTGGCTGGTCAGCACTTGTGAAAGTAGTTGTCTGGACAAGAAGATTCAGAAGTAATATAACCCAACAGGAAGCATGCATGAGGAAGAGGAGATGGTTTTTATTTTCCTTCCTTTCTTCCTTCCTTCCTTCCGTCCTTCCTTCCTTCCTTCCTTCGTACTTGGGATTGGATCCAGGGCACTCTACCGCTGAGCAACAACCCCAGTCCTTTTATTTTTTTGAGACAGGATCTCTCTAACTTGCCCAGGCTGGACTCAAACTTGCGATCCTCCTCCCTCAGCTTCCCAAGTCGCTGGGAGTGCAGGCTGCGCCACCGTGCCTGGCAAGAGGAAACCATTCTTACAAAGAAACAGACCCAGGCTCACCAGCTCATTTTCAAGTGTCATTCTGTGACCCATGTTAATTCTCTGAGTGGTCCTTCAGTGGGGAAAAAATGACTCTCGATGAGGAAGGGAGCGATGCTCCTGTCCTCTTTCTTACACGGTTCTATAACTAGTGTAGTCACACAGATCTACTAACTAATGGAATCATAGCATCCGCCCAAAAATGTAATGAAATGAAACCAAACAAACACCTTGACTCCTCCAGAATGCTTGGGAGGGTGTCTTACTCAGTCCCACTTTGTGCTCACCTGGTCATGCAGACGGTCCACACTCCACGGCACGCTTTGATCAGTAAACCCGTCCCGGATGCAGTCACATTGATGAAGCGCACGGTTGGTGGTGGCTGGTGGTGGTCCGTAGCTTCAGTCCTCATTGTGCAAACGGACCCACACGTGACAGGCGCAGAGTGACCACGCGGGAACACGTGTGCTCTGTCTGCTCTTTCCTTCCTGACACCACCAAGAGGTCGACTTGGCGGAGGACGCTTGACCTAGGCCTGCACGTGATCGCTCTCATTCAGCAAGGGGGCTGCCTTGGGGTCAGGCATGATGGCAGGAAATGAGCCACAGCAGAGAGTGTGGCGGTACTGCCCTCCTGTCTGGAGTCCCTCTTCGGCACTCTGGCCAGGGAGACGGAGAACCGAGTGCTGGAGTTTGGATCTGAAGCGTCCCTCAGAGACCCCTGTGTCTGAGTTGTGGCCTCCAGGTTGATGCTGTGGGGACATGATGGACAGGCAGGCCTGGTGGGAGGGTTAGGCCACTGGGCATGCCCCCAGGGGGATGACGGGATCACCTCTCTCACGTCCCAGCCTCCAGCTGCGTGACTTTGGCGTACCACACGCTCTCGCCATGATGTGCTGCCACAGGCCCAAAGCAAAGGGCCTCTTTGGACTGGAACCTCCGAAACTGTCATCCCACACAGACCTTTTCTCTTTGTAAGCTGATCGTCTCAAGTATTAATCACAGTCACGGAAAGCTGACTGGCACGTGGTATCCAGACTGTCAATGAGCAACACATACCCTGCTCAGAACACCGGGGAGGCAAAGCCACCACCTTAGTGGGTTGGGGCTGCTTTGACAGAATCCCATAGACTGAGTGGCTTAAATAACAAAGGTCTATTTCTCCCCAGTCTAGAAGGTGGGGAGTCCAAGAAGAAGGCGCTGGTGAAGGTCTCTTCCTGGTTTGCACTGTGTCCTCACAAGGCTGAGAGAAGGGCTCTCCAGTCCTCCTCTTCTTACAAGGTCCCTAACCCCACAGCGGGGCTCCTTCCACATGACTTCACCAAAACATAGTCACCTGCCCAGAGCCCAGCTCCTAATACCATCCACTGGGGACTTAACATATGAATTTGGGGACATAAGCATGCAACTATCTAGACCTACACTGTCCAAGAAGACAGGCCCTAAGCACATGTGGGTGCTGAACCCTTGATACGAGGCTCCTCCCGGCCCAGATGCATCATGGGTATAAACTACACACCAGTCTAGGGAAACTCAGTCTACACAAACACAGAGGAAGATATCGCATTAATCATTCTTGGATTGATGATTCGTTGAAGTGACGGTATTTTAGGTATATTGGGTTAAGTTAAAACACCATTAAAATTTGTTGTGCTAGCTTCCTTCTGTTTCACATAGGCTCCAGAAAATTTAAAATTACTTTTGTAGCTTGCATTTAAGTCTTATGTTACATTTCTGTTGGGTACTGGTGGTCTGTCCTGGTGGTTCTCAAATGGGGCGACTTGAGTCCTCAGGGGACACTTGGCAGTGTCTAGAGATATTCTGTGGTCGTCAGCTGGGGCAAGTGGGTACCACTGGCATCAAGTTGCTAAAAGCCCAGGATGCTGCTCAGTATCTTGCCGTGCCCAGGACAGACTTCCCCATAACAAAGAATTACCTGCCCCAGATAGTACAGTGGCAAAGCTGAGGAACGCTGGTCTAGAGAAATCCGTGAACAACATGTCAAAAGAGCTTAATGTATCCAAGTGATGATCTACAGCCTCTGGTAACATGATGGAATATTTGTGTCATCCATAAGTACATTGTGGCATTGCAACATAGAGGACCTGAGGCCAGAAGCATCCTGTGCGTGTGGCATGGGACAAAGGGACACGGCTTCACAGAAGAGAATCCAGAGCAGCCCAGCTCAGACCATTCAGCCAGACCCGAGGGTGACGCGATGCCAGCCCGAGGAAGAACTCAGAGCCCCTTGGCAGGGGTTTGTAGTTTGGGACCTATGTTTGGGGGCTTGAGTAGTCACAAGTCTCATCAAGTCCAAGGTCAAAGGCCTGGCTGCCTATAATTCACACAGGTTGGGAGCTTCCAGAATAAAGGTTTTGCAGCTCAGAAAGAGCCAAGGTTGGTAAGCAGCTCGTCCCAACCAAGTCTGTTTTTGCCTGTGTGTTGTTTAAGGAAGTTAAGACATTGGTTGAAATCAGTCCTCACCCTGGAACATTCTGGAAATCGCTTTTCTTTGGAAAGCATGCCCGATTCCAGCTGGTGATGTGCCTTGTGTCCTTGCTTCCTCCAAAGCAATACTGAGTTCTCATTATTTCAGCATTCCGGTTGTTTGGATTTGCGTGTGGAGGTAATAACATGCTTGGATTTGGTGTACCCAGTATTTGAAGGTGTTGGATCTAAGGGTTGGGGGGCTTTGGCAAAAGGTTTGGAACCCCCACTTCTCCCTCCTCATCCTCCAGCGTCCTTATGCACGGTGCCTCAGGCGCCTGCAGGAAACCCTTGCTCGTGAGTCCCCAGCCCTTGTTACACCACACAGTCGCCTCCTGAAACTTCTGAGCTTCACCCCCCCAACACAGGTCCTGCGCCCCTGCACATCTCCTTCTCAAAGTATGAGTGTCACTTTGAGGTTTCGATAAATACAGCTCTGCCCTTCCTGCATTTGCATTTTAATTTCCAGGGCATCTCAGGTTATTTCTTAAACAGGCACAAGGTGGTGTTCCTTAGACTCACAATCTCCAAACGTCAGACTCCACTTGCAAACAAAAATAAATCGGTTAGCAATGGGTGAAGAAAAAGGTTATCTTGTTATAGAAACCACTTAAGGAAGAGCAGACTTGGTCTGCAAATACCATACTTCATCGTTCAACCACAGGAAAAAAACAACAAAAAAAAAAAGAAGCCACACTGCTTTACCCAACCTGAGGACCTCAAGAAAACTTCCAGGCTCCCTCCAGCCAGATGCCTCATCTGCCTTTAAAGCTAATGATTACCTGAAGTAAAACATATCCAGGAAAAGTGTACTTTGGATAAAAACGAATCTAAGTTACATTGTACCTATCTCAGAAGAGCAGCGAGGACTCCCAGCTGAGTGGCAGCAGTTCCCACGTACTCCAGGCCTCCCCCTGCATACATGGTAGGATTGCATTTCCCCACCTCTGGAATTTAGACAAGCCCTGGTGAGCCGCTTTGCTAATGAAACATGAGCTGAAGTGATGAACTTCACTTGGGGTCAGCTTTGAGAGAAAGCAACAATGGCAGCAGGGGTCACCCTGGATCCCTGAGACACCTGGATAATCAGATTCCCTCTGTAGACCCACTGTGTATACGCAGTGTGAAACGTTGAGACACTGGGATTTGGGATTTTTTCCTCACTGTGGCATACACTCACCTGTCCTGACTAATACAACACATCACTTACATCTGAGCATCTTGTTTTTGATCTGTAACTTTTTCCAAAGCATAATGCATATTCCTCTCAAGCATAAACTGCAGAGGGAATTGATAAACACTCTTGAAAGGGATCATTTCAGAGAGAACGGGACATTTAAAGCACAGAGAGCAGTGTTGGGAACAATACAGTGACATTCTGATAATTGTCATTTTGACTGCCACGGTGTGGTTCCGTCTGTTTTACCACGTTCAACCCAATGGCTTGCTCCACTTTCCATCCATGCCAATTTGAGAGCATTACTGCAGGGTGATTTTTTTTTTTTTTTAAGATTTTTTTTTTTTTTTTTTTAGTTACAATGGGCACAATACCTTTATTTTATTTATTTATTTTTATGTGGTGCTGAGGATGGAACCCAGGGCCTCACACGTGCTAGGCAAGCGCTCCACCACTGAGCCACACCCCCAACCCCCTGCAGGATGATTTAAAAAAAAAATTATTTATTTGCTTTTAGTTGTAACACAGTGCATTTATGTATACGTGGTGCTGAGGATCGAACCCGGGCCGCACACGTGCTAGGCCACGCTCTACTGCTGAGCCACACCCCCAGCCCCTGCAGGACGATTTTCAATGGCCCATCTTTCCGTGCCCTGATTTTGGGTAGGGCCAGCTGTCCACTGCTGCTGGTGTCCGTGGTCTTCCCTGGACACTAGCAGAGGGAGACGCGGGCCTGAAGGGCACCTGCAGCACTCAGCCCCCGCGTCCATTTTCCCCTGCACTTGCCCAGTTCGCCCCTGAGCACGAACCGCAGTCACGTACGCGTGGAGACCGGATGCTGATGGTCATGGAGACAGGCCAGCTGGCACCGTCTCAGCTGGAAATCCCCTGCCCCCAGGGCCTGTGTCAAGCACACGACGTGCTGGTGTGGGCAGATGACAGGCACCACTGCCTACCAACGGCCTGAAAGCTGTTCTTCTTCCTGCTTTCCACTTATCTGGCTGTCCTACCAAAATGAAATGTGCACCTCATTAAAGAAAAATCCAACCATTCTACTAAGCCTGTACCGAGGAAGTGCGGTCCCCTGCTCTGTCCCTCCCGACCCTTGGCTTATACTCTCTGGACTATCCACTTGAACGGTTGGTCATGTTTTCCCACGTTTTCTCTATAACACGCTCCTGCTCTGTTCCATGGTTTTCCCGATTTACGTTGATGTACTGATTTCCCATTACAGAACACAGAACAAAGTAGATTTGTTTTATCAAAACCTCCTACAAGCCGGGCGCAGTGGCGCACGCCTGTAATCCCAGCACTTTGGGAGGCTGAGGCAGGAGGATTGTGAGTTCAAAGCCAGCCTCAGCAATGGCGAGGCACTTAGCAACTCAGTGAGACCCTGTCTCTAATAAAATACAAAAAAAAAAAGGGCTGGGGATGTGGCCCAGTGGCCGAGTGCCGCTGAGTTCAATCCCCCAGTACAAAAAAAAAAAAAAAAAAAAACCTCCTACACACATACAGCTTCAATTAGTGTAGCAGTCCACCCCAAAACCCATCAGCTCAGAGAAACCGTTGCCTCACAATCCTGTGATCAGCAAGTCGAACTTGAATCTGGTCTTGGCGGAGCTCATTCATGCAGCCGTGGCAGTTCCGAGATGGCCGGGGCTGGACCACCTACGCGGCCCCAGTTGGGACCGCTGTTCCGTACTCCTGTGTCCTTTGTCCCCTCACGGCCAGGCCAGCCTGCTCACACAGAGGGTGGCAGGGTCGCATGGAGCCCGAGGACTGGAGCACAGCTTCTCGCAGGCCAGGCTCAGAACTGGCCTACCAGGGGCCTCCTCCGACCTCCCTTGCAAGGCCTGTTCTGGTGGAGGGTGGGGAGAAATCAGTTCCACCTTCAACAGGCGCCGTTGACTCTCATTGCGAAGAGCACCAAGAGAAACCATACTCTGTCACATACACCAATAATGTGCGCCGTCCCATAGTGGCTGGGGTGGACTGGCCCCCGGACATCCCTGGAACACCTCTGGGATCCCGTGAACCTGTGGACACTCAAGTCCCTTGTCTAAAATGGTGACGTATTTGCATGCAACCCATACCCATCCCTCTTTACTTTAAATCCTCTCCAGGTTACTTACAATATCTAACACAGCGTAAATGTTATGTGAATGGTGGTTATGCTGCGTTGTGGAGGGGACAATGACAAGGAAGAGAAGCTGCATGTGTTCGGTACAGGTGCAGTTGTTAAAAACACATATTTGATTCAAGGTTGATTGAATCCACAGGTGTGGATCCCGTCCATTCCAAGGCCAGGAGGACAGACTGCACACACACCACCCTCCCTGTCCCGCCCCTCTATACAGCTGTAACCTAGTGGGCACCACCACCTGAATTAAATCCACATTTCACCTGTGAGGAGGATATTTACTGATAATTAGTCCTCACAGTGCATGAGAGTCCTCCTTCTTGTTGAAGATTTTCTGCTGTGATCTACAGATTGAATAATGGTTTTGTTGGCTTGCTTGGTTTGGGGCACGTGCTCATCAATACACCAGCTCCACACTCGTTGTGGCCAGTACACCTGCTCTGAGCACGAGCACAGTCAGCGGATCCTCAGGTTCCTTCCACCACCATTATCCCTTCGGGATAGTTCCCTTCCGGAGCCCTCTCTTCCTGGGCCCTACCACGTGGCAGTCACTCTGAGGTCCCTTCAGTCATCTCTTCCTTAGAATCCCCTGTCTCTTGGCTCCTGGCCTCTTATTTCTTCTTGCCCATCTTAGAGCGCCATATCTTCCAAGAGATTCCTAAGAAACATGAATTATTTTAGACCTTATTTTTTTATGTCTGAAAATGCTTATCTCACTGGCAGTCTTGTTTGATAGCCTGCATGGGAGTTCTGAGATGGAAGTTATTTTCTTCAGAACCGTTAAAGCATTGATCTCCTTCCTTCCAATGTTTGGGAGGCCTCTGAGGCCTGATCTTTTGATCAGGTCTGAGGTCTGATCCTTTGTAAATAACCACATTTTCTTTTCAAGACACTTTAAGGATCATCTCTTTATTACTGGACTTCGGGAAAGTGACACTGAGGTGTCTTAATAGAGATCCTTTATATGTTCATATAGGTACATTGACTCAATCTGATAACTTGTTTTACTTTACTCTGAGACTCTTCTTGAATATCCTTTATAGATACTGTAATTTTCTTATTTTTTTCTTAAAACAATTTGTTTTTGAGGTTTTTAAACTTAATTACTTGCTTTTTAATTTAATATATTTTATGTGTTTTTTTTCAAATTCTAAGAGCTCTTTAGGTTTTCTGAATATTCCTTTTTAAGAACACTCTGTTCTTGTTTCATGAATACATTATCTTCTACATCTCTGAAGGTTTTTTTTTTTTTTTAACTGCTTCCTTCATGGTTTCTTTTCTCTGTTATGTTTATTAATTTTGAACTTTGCCTTTTGTGTTGGGCATTTTGCTCAAGTATCTATTACTCTTTGTCTGTTTTTAAGAGAAGTCCTAAAAAGTTAATGGTATCCTAGAGTAAGTATATGGATGTGATTTGCAACATTTGAGATTCATTGTAGGGTGACCATGCATTTTTTTGAATCCCTCTCAGTCTGTCAGCTTTCCATTGCCACAGTAACAAATTTCCACAAACTTGATGGCTTAGGACAGCACAAAATATATTATCCTACAGTTGAATCCTACAAGTCAGAAGTCTGATACCGTCTTACTGGATTAAAATTAGGATGTTGACTGGGCTGTGCTCCTTTTTGGGGCCTCTTGAAGAGAATTCATTTCCTTCCCTTTATCAGCTTCTACAAGCCACCCTATTCCTTGACTTTTGAGCCCTTTCCTCCATCTTCAAACCCACAGCAGAGGCCATGTGATTCTTATATCACAAGACTCTGAACTTCTCCCTCCCTCTCTTCCATTTCTAAGGCCCCTGGTGATTGCAATGAGCCCACCTGGATAACCTCAGATGCTTTTCCTACGTAAGAGTCAGCTAAAACCTTAATTCCATCTGCCACCTGAATTCCCCTTTGCAGTGGAACCTAACACACCCCCAGGTTTCAGGGACTGGTTTGCGGACAGTGTTTTGCTTAGCACGTATCTCCAGCCACTTTCTCCTGGGCTAATCGATTTGCCCAGAGGAGGCCCCTCTTCTCCAGCAGTGCCCACGTGAGCCTGGCTGCCCACATCCCAGGATGGTAGCTGGCGCTGGTGATGCCACTGTTTGGTTTGCAGATGCCCTGGTAGTTTCCTAGGTTTCCAAACGATACCAGCACCCTCAGCTCTGCCCAGTGTGCCTTAGCCCAGACCTTCTCAATCGACCTCTTTTGAATAAACCCCCAGTCATGGCCAAGGGGGAGGGATGGTGGCTGGAAATGCCAGATACCATGGACAACCCAAGGGTCCAACTTACCCCTCGCCACCCCTCCTGTTTCCAGTCCTGCCCACGCCCTTCAGAGGCAGCTGGTGCCTGTACCACAGTGCTTGTCCAGGGCTCTGTGGCACCATTCAGCCTAACGTGTGGCTTTGCTTATGACAGACTCTTCTGTAGCCTTCTTCTGACTGTAGAGCCAGTTATCGCTCATCCACATGCTATTTAAATTTCAAAATATTGTTCTTTCCTCTGTGCTTTTTTTAAATACATCTTATTGAAGTGTGATATATTCATTCCTTATTGTCTTCCTAGTGGGACTTTGGAGGAAAATTCATTTTATTAAAGCTCCTATCCTTGGCTGGAAGTCCCCACGGTGTGTTTTTGAGAAGCACTGAGTTATTGTGGCACCAATTATATTCTCTGTGTTCTGCATGACCACCAGTTCCCATTAGTTCTCATTAAACACCAGTGACAAGAGTTTAGATGATTTTGTATTCCCTGTGAAGGAAAAGAAAAAATGGAGTAAAAGTGGCAATTGCCAAGTGGCAATCTCAAAATAGTGATGTACAAATAGCCTGCTTTGCCTTGTCCAGGGGAGTGCTCAATGGGGCATCCGGATGAATCACATGATGCCTAAAATGTACCCCCAGGAGACACACAGGTCCAAGTTCTCCTCCCAATATCTCTGAGCACAGGCCCAGGATGCTAAGCTGGTGCTAAATGGGGACTTGATGAAGCCATCCAGTGCTTCTTTCTGCATTGGAGCTAAGAGAACAAGCTCACCATTCATTCCAGATGTCCTAGTGGGGTGGTGAGATGACCCACCTCCCATCAACGAAGGCGACATACTGAATTCTCTGGAAAGCACTGCCGGGCTTGCTCTGTCACATGCTGGTGGTCCCGTGGGGGCAAGTCAGATGAGTCATGTGCAGTAGATGTGGGTCTTCTTAGCTCCTGGTCACACCGTGAGCTGCTTCCCCTTTCTACCAGCCCATGCCGTTTCATTCATCATACTCTTTCCTGCTTACGGGGAATGAAATGTGGCCAAAGACTCTTTTGACAACCTGGGTAGATGGGGTTCCATTAGACCACATCAGTCTCTTTTCCTTAGCATCCTACCGCTTTCTGCAAGTATCTGCTGCCCCTCCTGGATGTCAGCAGTCTGTCTACAAGGGGTGCTAGGGCCAGCACTGAGCTACCAGGGGCCTTGCACTCATGTACAGTTTGCTCAGCAGAGCAACTTGGCAGCCCCACGGGAAGATCTTGGCTGCTCCCAGAAACCTCCCACCCCTGGGCCAATGTCCCTAGTTGTGTTGGGCTGTGTTGACGCCTAAGAACAGCAGCCGCCTCCAGCACCGCTGGGCTACAGAAGCCTGTTGCATTTGCAAGAGCTGCTTCTCTGAAATCCACTAATTAGCTGTTAACACATGACATTTCACATAGCTCAGTGCAAAGAACAGCCAGTTCAACCCGCGCATTAAAAAGTTGACAAGCGAAAAAGAAGGAAAGGTTATGATACATTTTGTTCCTCCAAAAAAAGTTATTAGATAAATTGTATATAGTGGTACTTTGTTAAGGCATATTTATGGCTGCAAACATAGGACCTCCTCTGGAATGTTTGGAGGGTGAGAAAACAGAAGGGGAGGGGAAATATTTCTTTTTAATCTGCTCTGCAAAGACATAAAAGGAATGCAAGAGATACTTCTTAAAACCTCAAGTAGCTGGGTAACCTTGGGCACAATCTTCTCTTGAGACCTCGATTTTTCTCACTTGTAAACAAGGAGATTGGATTATTTATACATTGAACTAAGAGGCTTCTTCCAGTGTTAAAAACCTGAGATTCCAACTTAGGTGATCTTCACAAAGCAAGGGAGAGGGCTTGGGAAAAGACTCAGCTCCATGACACCAGCATTTATAATGACATCCAGCGTGGCTTTAGCCCCATTGTCCAAAAACAGGTGTGAGAAATTTGTAATGAGTGAGGAAAACGCTGAAAGTTTTGGTAGAAAGAAATAACATAAGGTTTTTTTTTTTTTTTAATTTAAAAAAAATGGCAATATGATTGATTGAAGAGCTCTGTGCTTTGGGAAATTGCCATCCGGTACCCAAGAAGATGCTATCTTTCATTTCACTATCCAAGGCAAAACTTTGTACCTGCCACTGTGATTGGCCCACCTGTCGCCCCTCGCCCCTGGATATCTGGGACTGCACAGGAAAGACATGGCGTGCTGTCCTCCACGGGCACTGCGCCTCTCAGCAGGTAAATGCTTCCCTACAGATGCTCTTACAGTCAGAAGGGTGTAACTTGAAAGAATTTTCAGCAGAAACTTTGAAAGCAAAATCTCTCTCTCGTGGGTGGCAGGTGGCAGCTTTCAGGTCAACTCCTCTGGGCTGATGGGAAGGACGAGCAGTCCACGGCCCGACAGCCTCGTTCTCCAGGGCACCCCAACTTTCCTGATTAGGAGTGAGTGAATTCAATGGGCAGATAAAACAGGGTGCTGAGAGAGAGCTGGCCATCAGCCTCAAGGGGCAAGTTCAAAGCCCTGCTCTGTGAGTAAGTAGCTGAGTGGTTTAGGGCAGGTCTCTTTCCTGATTGGACCTCAGTTTCTCTCCTGGTGTGTACCTCCGGGTTACCACAGACTTGGCAAGAACCTCCTTGGGCACTTTGCTCTGAAATAGTGTCCAACTGGGCATGCTTAAAGAGGAGAGATATTTTATTACCAGGTTACCGTACTGTGCTCATTGCCATGAACGAGAATCAACTCCTCCGTGGGGAATGCAGACACCATGCACAAGACACCATGCACGAGACCCCCCTCTAGCATGTTCTAAACCCAGCCTCCAGCGCAGTGTCCTTTCCACTCTTCCTCTTGCTCACACTGCTGTCTGCCAGTACTTGCTGCCTATCCAGAATCTTCTAGCTGAATGATGGACAGTGACCTCAGGGGGTCCTCCAGTGTGGACTGTGAAGACTCCAGCACATGACCTGACATTCCCTACTCTCCCAGGGAGAAGAGAACACGCCCGTTAGCATACAATACTGATCTCCCCCCTCTGTTTTGTTGTTGTTGTTGTTGTTTTGGTACTGGGGATTTTTGAGACCACTGAGCCACATCCCCAGCCCTAGTTTTTGTATTTTATTTAGAGACAGGATCTCACTGAGTTGCTTAGCACCTCGCCATTGCTGAGGCTGGCTTTGAACTCACGATCTCCTCTCTCAGCCTCCAGAGCCCCTGGGATTATAGGCATGCGCCACCGTGACCAGCTTCCCCCTCTCTTTTAGTAATTTTTTTCCAGAATGAGCATTAATTTGGGTCTCATTTGAGAGCTCTTCAAAATACTCCAAATCCTGTTCTTTTCTATGACTATTTTTACTCAGGATCAAGTGAAGCTGCCAATGATAAAACCCTAATAAAAAATAAACCCTAAAAAAAAGGTTGGAGGTCTTCTTTCTTTTTCACATAAAGAAATGCCGGAGGTAGGAGGTCTAGAAGTCCATAGGTCAGGCTCTTCTGTCTTGCTGAACTGCTGTTTTCAGCACAGGATGTCTATCTCCAAGCCTAAGATGGTTGTTCCAGCTTCATCCACACCTCAGCATCCTGTTCACCAGGAAAAAGAAAGTGCCTGAAAAGTGGTACCTCTCCCTTTAAAGGCCATCTCTGGGTGGTCATGTGACACTGCCATTTACATCTCATTGGCTGGAACTCAGTCACATGGCTGCAAGGGAAGCTGGGAAATGTAGTCTTCATTTCAGGCAGTCAAGGGCAGAGCTTCAGGGGCACATTGTGGGGAAAGACCCTGGGATTCCATCCCAGATCACACATCCTGACCCATCCTTCCACTGCCAATGTTTATGAGCTATTTTTCTGGAAAAACTTCAAGATCAAATTAGGGGATGTTAGATGGCTTTGACAATGCCTCAACACATCCAGGCACAACAGTGTCAACCTGCCAGGGAGGGGCAGGTAACCAGTGGTTATGGGTTAACCTGAAAAGCATTCATGAATAAATTTCACCTAAAATATAAACAATTGGGTAAAGATATAATTTGGCAGAACAATGAGGAAGGCTGATTCAGGAATGAGCAGATTTTGCTCTTTAGCAAAAAGAACAAAGTAAAAAGAGTTTTGTTTTCAGTGACCTTCAATTCTAACTGAAACATGTCCCTTCCTCACAGATTGCTGTCCCACCAGTATGGAATGGTGGGTGCACACACGTGTACACACGCACTCCTGCACAGAGGTGTGTACTAATGTTTTCATGAAACATAATGTAAAACCCTAACATCTGCTCTACTAACTGTTAGCTCCTTAAGGCAGCTTGCTACACATGCAGGAGTCTTGTACCAATTAAAATGAAATGAAATCTCCCAGGAGGGAGCATCACTCCAATTCTAGTCCACAAGTGCCTTGGAGATTATTTCTTGCAGAACGCTGTGAGGATCACAGAGAGCATGCTCCAGTCCTGCCTTCGAGGAAGTTCCACTCCGGTAGAGAGAGAGCCATATCATACCTTCCAAGGAAAACCCACAGTATGTTCTCCTACACAAACGATTCTGGGGCTCGTAACGGCAGGATCTAGTCCCAGTGTGGGACAAGGAGGTGAGGAATGGCAACAGTCCGGGGGGGAGCTGGCCCCGCCTGGAGAGAAGCAGGTCATCCCAGCTGGAGCCCGAGGGTCCAGGAAGGCTGGAGGGACTCGTCACTCAAAGTGTGGATGAGTCCTTACCATGGGGGCCCTGAAACTGTAGAAATAACCAAAATAGGCAGCACAAGAAAGTTCAGTGGGGAGAACCCAGAGCAGGGCTAGTGGACGAGAAGGTCCTCTGAAGGCAGCAGGTGGACGGGAGGCTGCAGACAGGAGCGGGCAGATCGGACACTACCCTGAATCCAGACAAAAGACTGCAAAGACCAGTAGAGGCTGCAGGGCAGGGGAAGAGAGGGTGCGTCACTAATGGTGAAGTGTCCCCTCGGAGGAGGGGACTCCCAGGCAGCCCGTAGGTACCACTACTTTAGCCACCACACCCCCTCCCAGCCCAAGTGCAAATGTAGAGGGGGGATGGCGCAGAAATAGAAAGCAGAATCGTGGACTTTCAGAGGTGAAGGGGGCCCTCACACCATCCATGACAAGTGGTGCATTTTTTTTTTTTCTTTTTAGAGATGAAGAAACAGGCTTTGGGGACATCATGGTGGCAGAAGAGATGTACACCTGCCCTCCCTGATATGAGTGGTCTTAGCAGGCAAGTCAATATTAACTAGCCAAGATCACCAGATGGAAAATCCCTAGTCAAATAACAAACTGGGAAGTACTTGCAACACATGTCACAGCTAAATGGCTGATGTCCCTAAGAATAAATGCCCATGTGACAAACAGAAAAAGACAAAGAACCCCCCAGAAAATGGACAATTAACATGGAGCAATGGTTGACACAGGGAAAAGTTGAAAATGGTTCTTAGGCATCTGAAAAGATATTCGACCTCACTCACAATCACAAAGAAGCCCATGAAAACAACTGATGGCCATTCTCACCTCCACCCAGAAGGAGCCCAGCACCCCTGGCCAGGCCAAGGAGAAGCAGGCTGCTCTGCCGGGAAGTGTGAAACAGTTGAACCTATAGCACAGGCAATACGGCGGCTCAGACCAGCGCTACTGATGCTTTGGTCCTCTCACCAGCAAAGCAAGCCAGCTTCTGTGCAAAATGGCATAGTGCATAAAATAGCACACATGAAGATAATGTTGCAGCATTATTTGCTATAGCAAAAGATTAAAACCAACCCGCCAGCCAGTATGAGGAATAGAACAGTTACTGTGGAATACAGTGCAGCTATGGAAGGGAGAGGGAAGGTTCTTTATGTATTCACATAGAGCAGACTCCAGAGTATTTGTTAAAGGCAGGAAGTCAGGAGGTGGAATATGAGGTATATGTATTCTCTTGTGTCACAGTGAGGGAATTTTCTCTTGCAGAAAAAAATAACTGTAAAGATAAACTAATAAATAATATTGACTTCTAGAGGATGGAATGATGGGATTGAAGAGAAAAGGAATCAAAACTAGATGGTTTAGCATAGGTTTTTCTATTTTATTTATATTCCTTTACCATGTAAACATATTGATAATTTCAAAAGTACTAACACTACAGCATTTAAAATTGCAACCATGGCAAAGGTACAGACTAGATGTACGTGGTCTTATCACAGCCCAGAAAGGTTCGAGCTAGTCAGACGGGTCAGGGGAATCTTCCTGGAGGAAGGAGATCTTGAGCTGGAATATGAAGAGTTATGGGTTCAAAGAGCAGGGAAAGGCCTCGGAGTCACAGAGGGAAGCCTGAGCAAAGGCCCTGTGACAGAGGAACAGCACTTATAAAGAGCTGAAAGAAAAGAGCCCAGCAAAGATTGCCATGAGATCATAAGGCTGGACCATGAGAGCAGGCTAGGCCCCGTGGGGCTTGTAGGCCACGCTGGGAAATGTCCTGCTGCTGTTCTTTTGGGGGGTGTAGGGAGGGAGGGTACCAGGGATTGAACTCAGGGGCACTCGACCACTAGGCCACCTCCCCAGCCCTATTTTGTATTTTATTTAGAAACAGGGTCTCGCTGAGTTGCTTGGCACCTTGCTTTCTGCTGAGGCTGGCTTTGAACTTGCGATCTTCCTGCCTCAGCCTCCCAAACTGCTGGGATTACAGGTGTGCACCACCTCACCCAGCTCTGCTGCTGTTTTTGTTTGTTTGTTGTTTGTTTGTTGTTATTTATTTATTTATTTTTGTTCAAAGAGTGCTGAGGAACTGTTGAGGGGTTTTAAATGGGCAGAATGAGAGGGCCAGGGGAGTTTTACTTTATTCAGGGCACAATTTAAAGCCATTGTAGAAGAAAATAGTCACTATACTTGTTCACAGAGAGAATGGTCAGCCCCCCAGCCTCCCAAATTCACCTATAAAATCCCATGCCATGCTTGCTAGCAGCATTCTACATATTTCAAATATGATCCATAGGTTGCTATTTGCTAAAAAACATTACCCAAATTGCGCAAAGGATAAAGTTGTTATAGTCTAATTTACATAACTTATCTTCGTCTCTAGGCAACACCATCACACTGGCTAATGATGGCTCCGACCCTTTTACAATCCTGTGAGTGAAATGAGCAAGGAAACCCATTTCTCTGTGTTCGGGCCAGTACCACAGCCTATTACACCCAGCCTGGGAGTAAAACCCATTTTTAATGCACCATTTGATAAGAACACTTAACCCCCGCATGTGTTGTAATTAGAGAGATAATTAGGACTGCACTAGAACCTCTTAAGACTAGCGACACATTTGAAATTCACCTAGAATGAAATCTTGCATTATCGGAGGCCGATCCAAGGAATTTTTTCCCTCCAACTTTACCTGGCTTCCTCTCCCTGCCCTAAAGCTTTGGCAGTCTAAGAAATGTAAAGAGATAAGAATTTTATAGGTAGTGCTTATCACAGAAGGCTAATGCGTTCCATTCAAAAATGCTTTACAGTGATTTGAAAAGAAAAGAAAAAAATCCTTAGTTTTTGAAAATCAGCTTCGGAGGCCAAGTTCAGAGAAGATGAAGCGAGTCGTGTACGCAGAGAGCAAAACCTGCTCTTGCACGAATCCACTCAGAAAATGTTAATATATGCATAAGAAAATTGTGTTCCTTAATCTCTGAAGAAACACTTATCGCTAAGAACCCTTTAATTCTTTTCCTGTGCTTGATTTATTAGCTTATGAAATTATGTTAATAGCCTTCATGTTAATGGTTTGGGGGCTCAAATGACCTGATTTTAATAATGAAGTAATTTATGCAATAAATGCAATCAGCATCTATGAATCTCACTTAACAGAACACATTGGTGATTAGCCAATGCGAAGGCAAGTGACAGTCGGCAGGGGGCCGGGCGGGCCTGCTGCAGAGAAGGCAGTGCTGGCTGGCTGCGGGGCCAGGAGGTGGGCGCCTCTCGAGGCACATGACCTGCTCTGGACCACAAAAGCTTTGCCAGAGAGGCGGAGACGGAATTAGAAATTAATTTACAAACTGCTAAATGAGTCGGATGCACCAGTGACTGCGAGTACGTTGGCATACGCGGTGCGTGCCCAGCAAGGAGCACGTGCGTCTTTGTTGGTAGCACAGTTTCCTGCCAGAGGTTTTCTGCACAGCCCAAGACACGACAGCGGATGCAGTTCGCAGGAGTGTCCCAGGAGGACACCTAGGCAGAAAGGAAAGATGGCTAGTCCTGCATTTGTAAAATCCACACCTAGACAGAGACGTGGAGACTGGAACTGCAAGCCACCTTGGCTGTTGACAGTGTTATGTTGGATGCTTCTGGTGGGTTTTGTTTGTTTGTAGAGATTGGGTTTTTTTTTCCCCCATTCCCTACAGATCTAAAGCTTAGAAATAGTGAGTATACAACCACATGTTCCCATCCTTGTGCAGGGACACACTTCAACCCTACTGGTGAAATGGCATTTTCTCTGTTCTTCCTTCAAAGGTCTCTGGGATATAAGTTTCCGTGTCCTTATCTTAGAGATTCCTCCCAGGAACTCCATCTCCCTCCCAAATAGAATATACTAAAATGTGCTTTGATTTTTCTAGAAATAAAGACATTGCCCTCCCACAACCTCAGCAGTCCCCAGCCCAGGTTGAGAAGAGCCAGTGGTCTTACAGCATCCCCTTCCCCGCAGGATCTAGACACGACAGTGCTGGCCTGCCGGCCCCAGATGTCACTCTGGTTTTTTTTTTTTTTTTTTTGGTACCGGGGATTGAACTCAGGGGCACTCAACCACTGAGCCACATCCCCAGCCCTTTTTTGAATTTTATTAGAGACAGGGTCTCACTGAGTTGCTAAGTGCCTCACCATTGCTGAGGCTGGCTTTGAACTCTCCATCCTCCTGCCTCAGCCTCCCAAAGTGCTGGGATTACAGGCGTGCACCACGGCGCCCGGCCAGATCTCTACTCTGGACACAATCATTCCACAGACATATTTATTTATTTATTTATTTATTTATCAGTTGTAGATGGACAGCATGCCTTTATTTTTATGTGGTGCTAGGGATCGAACCCAGGGCCTCACACATGCTAGGCAAGCGCTCTGGCACTGAGCCACAACCCCAGCCCTCCACAGACATTTTTAAATGCCCAAACACTGTCTGTGTAGTGTGTGGGAAGGATCCATTATTACACCTCCCCCTGAGAAGGTCTAACATCCAACGAGCTTCGGCTCAATGTTAAGTGGGAAAAAGGCACAACGTTATGTTAGCCGAACACTAAACTGTAATGTCCTAAAAACAACCTTGGCTTTGAGATCAAATTGTTTAAGTCCTTAACTTGGCCGCCACCTCTAACTACCTGTGGCGATGGTCCAGGTCGTGGAGTCTTAAAGGGAGCTGTATGTCTCCTTCCCGTTTTATGAACGTTGATGGACGGGCGTCTGGCAGTCGGTTCCGAGCGACTCTGCTACACGTTTCTTCTGGAGCTTCCGTGAGGGTGCTTCGGGTTAGGTCAGCTGATCTGATGGGGGTGGGCAGCATCCCCTCTGTGGGGGGCTTGGGCAGAACCAAGAGTGCAGGGAGGTGGGCCCAGCTTCCCTCCTGCCTGCTGCCGCCAGTGTGAACTGGGACGCTGGACGCTGGGCCTCTCTCTCTCGTGGACTGGGGCTTGCACCGTAGGTTCCCTGGTTCTGAGGCCATCAGACTGGAACTGAATTGGACCACTGCCTTTCTTGGGTCTTCAGCTTCCAAATGGCCTGTATCAGGGACTTGTCACCCTCCAGACCCACGTGGCCCAATCCTTAGGGTAAATCTCCCTCCCCCCACCTTACCCACACATAGGTAAGCACCCACATACCACTATGCCCACTGGTCCTGTTTCTCTGGAGAACCCTGAGGCATAAATTTTACAATAAATTATATGGTGCCTAAGTTTAGAAAATATGTATAGAATATACCTTGCAAGAAAAAAATAACAACATCAATCATTAGCAGAGTTTAAATTTTTCATCCTGGTTGTAAATTGACATTGCATTGGGTACATTAGAAATGTGGTCATTCTGAAATCCCATGCCCACATGAAACTTCACCAACATTCATTCTTTCTTTGGATTTGCATAAAGCTGACCATAATTTCACCATACTATAACTCATCAAGCATCTGCACTAAGAGATGCTATTCCTAGCTCCATTATTTAAAAACTTACAAGGGACAGTAAGGCCTGGCACAGTACAGCGCTCCTGGTTGTCAGCTGACTTTTTGCAGGTCCTGAATGAACACCGACATCACCATCTCATTAAGCCCCCCTACCAAGAGGCCCTGGACATGTCGTCCCCATTTCACCACATCTATCTACTAGGAGGTTTGGGTGCCCACATACCTGCATCTCCACATGCATCTTCATCACTGTCATGGTCACTGGACGGTAACATCATTACCAAACGTGGTTCTAACTCATGATAAAACAAACAAACTAATACAATTGCAAAAACTCTGTCTTCTTGTGAAAGCTATAACTTCTAAGGTTATTTGAGTCACCTCTTCTCATGCGTAATTTTTTTTAAAAATATTTTTATTAGTTGTTGATGGACCTTTATTTTGTTTATTTATTCACATGTGGTGCTGAGAAACAAACCCAGTGCCTCTCACGTGCTAGGCAAGCGCTGTACCGCTGAGCCACAACCCCAGCCCTCACGCATAATTTTGAGGAATTTCTTTCCCATGCAGCCAATATACTTTGTAAAAAGGAAAATTACACTTTCCTGGATAGTATAGAAATCTAATCCAAAACTCGACTCCAAGTAACGGTGCCCAAGATGGTCAGCTCTCGCTGTGGAGTTTTGAATGGAATTTCAGGGCTTTTCATTATTCCTTAATTATTATTTTTAATTCAAGTGATATTCCCCCACAACAATTAGATCTCTCAAACTCATGAGGGACGATTTCTTCCATTTTTATGGCAAATGTCATACCTCAAGCAGAAAGAAAAAGTGAGGGCTGTAACAGCCAGCTTTGGGAGTGGCGGTCTTTCATTCTCTTTCTGAAGCCCTGGCTCTACACAACCCTCCCTCATTCTCCTCCATCTCTTCCTCTTTGCGCCCAAACTCCTATTATGCTTCACACAGCACCCCCACTCTCGGGGAGCACTTGCCCCATGCAGAGTCTCTCTGACCATCTGGGGAGGGACGGACACGATTCTCAACCTGGGGTGTGGAGATGCCCACGTGTCCAGAGACCCTGCACTTCCTGTGTCCCTGACGGTTCAGCTCATTGCTTTCTTTCTTTCTTTTGTTTTTAATATTTATTTATTTGCTTTAGTTGTACACAATGCATTTACGTGGTGCTGAGGATCGAACCCGGACCGCACACGTGCTAGGCGAACGCTCCACCGCTGAGCCACAACCCCAGCCCCCAGCTCATTGCTTTCTTCCAAGAGTGTCTTTGGAAACTTGGGAGAGTCCCACACCTCTGACTGGCATCCTTCCAAAGATGTTAGAGTGTCACTCACCACTGCTAATATAAACATGGCATCCTGTCCAAGGACATGCTCCAAAATGAACTTTTTGAAGTCAGTTATTCACCTTTTATCTCCACATTTTAAAAAAGGACCATATAAAAGTCATCCCCACTCAGGCC
Organism: Tamias sibiricus; assembly: GCA_025594165.1. Classification (NCBI taxonomy): domain Eukaryota; kingdom Metazoa; phylum Chordata; class Mammalia; order Rodentia; family Sciuridae; genus Tamias; species Tamias sibiricus. Next base: position 21,394,677 of record CM046666.1, on the reverse strand, counting down.
AGGGAGGCAATCCAAAGTCCCTTCTGAACTTGGGTTTCTGTTTTTCAGTCCACACCTTATTGTATACTCTTTGGGCAGAACTAAGACTCTGGCTTGTTTTGTATTTAAACTTGTTACAAAATGAAGGGGTGACAGAAAAGAGATTTACTATTGCTAAAATAACTATTTCTGGGTTTAGTGAATATATTTTTCTAAAAATGGCCAGAAATAGATTATTTTTAAAATTTCAGTGCCTATATATAATGCAGGACCACAGTGCTGTGGTCGGAAGGGTGGAGTCCGGAGCCACGGAAGCTTGGATGGAGATCATCCCGCCCCACCTATAATAGCTGAGTGACCTCCGGCAATGAATTAGCCCTTGCTGGCTCACTGTTCTCATCTTTAAAATGGGGATAATAAGACCTTCCTTTTTTTAACTGTAGTGTCGTCAAAGCACTGGGAGTAGGTCTGGTATCAACTCAATGCCCAATCGCTTGCTATGATCTATTCTCAGGATGGTATAATGCACCAGGTCCCATCCTGCCAATAACATGCCACTCACTCCTGGGCTGCAGAACAGATCCTGGGCCTCTCCAGGTGGTATCAGAAGAAAAAAATTGTTCTTCATCTCACTTCCTTTCTGAGACTCATTCCCCTTTTTACCACTTACAAGCCTTTTGATTCAGCAAAATCTTGAAAAGATAACTATCAAGATGCGAGTCCAGGGAGTTGGAGGTTTTAAATGTGGTGACAGAGCCGACCAGAGCAGCATGTGATCACAACGTGTAGCCCTCTGCACTCTGGTGGAAGCCCTGTATTCTAGACATAATCCAAGTGGGTGGCTCTGTCAGCCTCTGCAAGAAACAAGAGCCCTCAGAGTCACAGGAGATGAAGACACTGGCCTTCTCCCTGCTAGGACCTTTCATCCCACATAGGAAGGAGAGATTGTGTCACTGCTTCAGGCTTTGGGGAAATGATGATGGAGCTTGTGGAAAGAATTAAAAATTATTCATCCAAAGCAGTTTTGCAACGTTGTCTGTGGGGGGAAGGAGGAAAGGTCAGCGTTTCTCTTATTTCCACCCCCATCGTGATGATTCTCCAACCTGACATTTCTTAATCTGAGTTTATTTTCCAGGTCATTAATTTAATTTCTCGATGTTTTGCAGCCTTTAAAAGTCTCAGTTAAAAAACAGCATCATCAATATCCATCATCATTTCCACTTTTTTCCTGATTTTTTTTCTTTTGCCATCTTGATTTAAAAAAAAAAAAATTCCTTTTCCATCACTATTTTGGCATCCACCCAAGCTAATCCAACATAATAAATCAATTTCAAATCTCCTAAAAAGCAAGGCAGCCCTATTTCATAGATGGTGGAAGCCAAAAGCATGCCAAAATTGAAGCTTATTTTTTATCTCTGTGGCTATTAATTACACTGAAAAATGATAAGCCAGGTTACCAACAGAATATGCAACACTACAAACGAGAAGCAGAAGATGTTCCAAGTACACCCCCCCCCCAACACTTGCCTAGGTGCCCCAGCTCTCTGCAGCGTGGTGGACGGGACTGCGCGGGTCTTCCTAGTCAGGGAACATGCATGGCTCTAGCTACACTTACAGAGGACTTCCCTTTGCCCCTAATTTTGGCAATTCTGATCTCCTAGAACACAGAAACCTCTAGGTGTAGGAGAACTTAAATTCAAGAGAAGAGGAAGAGCAGCTGAATTTCAAGCACTTTGTAGTGGTTAATTTGAATTGTCAACTCCACTGGATTAAGAGATGCCAAAGATTAAGAGGCTCCTGGGTGTGGCAACGAGGGCGTGTCTAGGAATGATTGGCATGTGGGATAGCCAACTGAAATGGAGACCCTCCCTAAGCATGGGCAGCACCGTCCAATAGGATGATGGCTTGGATGCAATGACAGTTGGAGGACAAGGAAGCCCCCGCAAATGCAAGCTCACGCTTCTCCCCCGGGGTCCTGATGGCTGCTGGGATCCTCCGAGGACCTCAGACCCTGCTTCTTCACTCTTCCCAAGCGGACTCTGCCCTGATTCCCCAGAAGCCTTCTTCTCATCTAGGGTAGCACCTCCGTCCCTCTTGTTCCGGGGCTTCAGCCTCTTGGACTGTGATGCTACCGGTCCTTCCCGCCCTCCAGCCGCAGAGGGCCATTGTGGACTAGCCAGCTTCTGGTCGCATGAGCCAACCTAATAAGTCCCTTTTTATAATTATACTTCCTGCTGATTCTGTTCCTCCAGGGAACCCTAATACACCTATTATCAAAAATGTAAGTTGGGGCTGGGGTTGTGGCTCAGTGGCAGAGCACTCGCCTAGACACTGGGTTCGATTCTCAGCACCGCATGTAAGTAAATAAAAGTAAAGGTCCATCGACAACTGATTTTTTTTTTTTTTTTAAAGGTAGGTGAAATGCATCCAAACGAGTTCTAATGTTATCCTCAGGGGTTTAACTGCCCAGAGCCTCAGCGAGGTGCGTGTGTTTAATCACTGTGTCTGAGAACATGCAAAACCTGGGCCATCGGGCCGAGAGTGGGGCACCTGGAACTCTGGGATGGCTTGGAACGCCATTCACTGCTGTCTGGTGTCAGGGCAGCTCTAGCGTCTGACACTCACCCAGCGCTTTGGTGACTGTACCTGAAGGCTGTTCTAGAGCACTTCCGTGGCTTTCCAGAACAGGGTAGTGGCTTTCCCCTGCAATCCCCTGTGAGGCTCGGTGACCACTCTTCTGTCATTCCAAGGCACCCTCCCACACGGACCTTCCTAAGCATTACCGTCACACGTTCAGGCATTTTGAGTGCAAGCTGTTGGATGTATTTAAAGGATCTGGGCGGAAATGAAAAGGTGGGTAATGTTGTAAGATCTCTGTAAACATGTTTTAACTCCAGAATAATTTTTTTCTTAAAAACGAAATTGTTTTGTTAGTTCGTTTTCCAGGTCTGCCTTTGGAAATTGAAACCTTAAGGCAGTCGAATTGGAGCCTCATACAATTTCTCATTGTTTCTTTGGGGGAACCAGTGAAAGAGTCCTACTGTGGATATTGGAAGCACAGTGAGAACTGTACCTCACTGCAGTCCCTGTCCCCAGAAATAGCTCTCCTTCACCTTTGTCTCCTACTTCCCCACACAGGGACTGAGGGTCATCCACATCTCTTTTCCTCTCTCCCTCCAATGGAGAGGGGTTGCTCTGACCATTGACGTGGTCCAGTAACTTCCTATTTAAAACATGCATCTGTCGCCACACTTGAGGCTCACACGAACCTTGCCAGGAAGGTATGATTTCCACTCCCTTTTCTTATCTTTTGTAGTACTGAGGCTCGAACCCAGGGCTTCATGCACTCCAGGCAAACACTGCACCACTGAAATACAGCCCTGGTTCTTTTTATTTTTATTTCAAGACAGACTCTCACTAAGTTGCCCACCCTGGCCTTGAACTTAGATTCACCTGCCTCAAGCTTCTTTGGCGTTACAGGTGTGCACCACCTTGCCTGGCTTCATCCCCATTTTGCAGAGAAGGCAACCAAAGCTCAGAGAGCATAAGAGATTAAACCAAAGCTCTTGGCTCCTAAGAGGGCTGAGCGAGGATGCTAAGTTCTTTCACTTCCCCGCATCTTGAACAGGCAATTGCCTTGGAGAGTAGAGAAATGCAGAATAAGTGTCCTCACCATAATGAATCAACTTACCTTTATCAGTTTAAGTGCTTTTCCTTTTATAAGCCTTTCTATTTTAAAGCTTATTATTCTGTTTTAGTAATTTCAATGTTAAGGGCCTGAAAATTTGGAAAGACCACCTAGCTGCATATAACATAAGAATTTGTTACAGAAATCCAAGAATAACTGAGCATTAGAAATTTTAGCAACATATCGTATTAATAAATTAAGGGGGAAACACAGAATTATACCGACATATGACAAAAGAGCATTTAATACCATGCAGTAGGCATTCATGGGAAAAGTTCTAGGCAAAGTGAAAGGAACATCTTTTAAAAGGTAGAAACCAATTTATGAGCTTCATCAGAAACCAATCAATAACAAAGTACTAAAGAAATTTCATTAAAATCAGAAATGAGAGTAAGCTGCCCAATACAGCCATATTATTCAAAAAGTGTTTTGGAGGCAGCTAGAATTGGTGGGAGAACGGCGGTGGAACTCCATGGAGATACACAGGCGTGGCCCAAGGACTGTGCCTGACAGGTCTCCCACTTGCAAAGTGCCAAGAGGAGTTCTTCAGGTTGGAGGGAAATGATAACAGAGGGAAACTCGGCTCTACAGAAAGAAATGAATGCTAGCCCATCAGAGAAAATGTGTGGGAAAGCACTGAAGCCTGCCCTTTTTATTTTTAAAATTTCTTTAAAAGAAAAGCAAATATTTAAATCAACTATAAAAGCATGGTGTTTTGGATTTTAGAACATGTATAGAAGTTAAATATATTGACAACAATTCATAACAGATGCGGTTGGGAATAGATGCAATTTTACCTTTTCAAGATTCTCATTTTGTATGAAGTAGTATAATATTAATTTGATGAGAATTTATAGTATAATTTCTAGAGCAACAAGTTTTTTTAAAATAAAAAGAGTACCTAAAGAGACATATGATTTCAACAATGATGCTGTGACAAATGGGTGCACACACACACACACACACACACACACACGCACGCACAGAAATTTAATTAATGCCTTACACTATACACAAAACTCAAAGTACATCAAGAGTTTGCCTCTTGAAGGAGAGTTGGCAGCAATACTTTATAAGGGAACTTTTCAGAGTGACCCAAGTGTAGCTTTTGACTGAGATGTTGCTTACAGCAGTGTGTATGTCTGTCAAGAGTCCTTGCACTCATACTTAATAGCTGTACATTTTACTCTTTAAAGTTTTACTAAATTAGAAATAAAACTCAAGAAATCCAGAAGAGCATAACTGAATCATACCTTAATGAATTCAAAGTTTGAGTAAAAATTTGTTCTTAGTCTCGCACAAACCGTGAAGAGGAACACAATATAAAATATCGAGATAACAGAGCTGCAAGTGACAAACACCTTTTCCGTATGATGTGTCAACCAGCTTTTCATCACTGCCACCACCACACTTGGCAGAACGACCTAGAGAAGGAAGGTTTATTGGGGCTCACAGTTCCAGAAGTCCCAGCCTGTGGTGGGTGGGCTCCATCGCTTTGGGTCTGAGCAAGCAGAACATGGTGGCAGAAGGGCACGGCACAGGGAAGCCACTCAGCTCGCGATAGCTGGGGAAGAGAGAGGGCAGGAGGAGATGGACGATTCCCATGGGCATACCCCAGTGGTCTCCATCCTCTGTCCACGTCCCTTCTGCCTCCTTTCCACGACTTTTCAGCAGTCCATTCAGCCTTCAATGGTTGAATCCACTGACGAAGTCAGTGCTCTCCTGATTCAATCGTTTCCCCAAAATTCCGCCTCCAAACACGATCGTACTGAAGGGACTCAGTCTTCAACACACGAGCCGCTAGGGGATTTTCCAGATTCAAACCATCACTCACAATTTCTAAATCAACTTGATAAAGAGGTTAAAAGAGCCAACATTTCAGAAAATAATAGAAAAAAATATTTTTCTCAATTTTGAAAGAAGACTTTAGGTCTTTGTCTGAAAGCAACTGTAGAATGAATATGGTAAATAATTTCTTACAAAATACCCTCTACCCAGATATTTTCTGGCAAAATTTCCAAGGCAATCATAAGAGTTTCAAGAAAGAAACATATAAACCTACAAAAGAACAGAATCAGATTAACATCGAACACTGATAATACTGATGAAGGACTATAATAGACAATAGCTTCAAAAGTAGGAAAGAAAATAACTCTGAGCCAAGAATCCTATACCCAGCCAAACTATCGCTAGAGTATGAAGGTAAAGATGTGTACAGGGAATCAAGATAAGCACTAAAAGGTTGGGGTTTTTGTTTGTTTTTTTTGTTGTTGTTGTTGGTCCTAGGCATTGAACCAGCCCAGGAGCACTTTACCACTAGACTACATCCCCAGTCCTTTTTATTGTTATTTTTTATTTTGAGACAGGGTCTCACTAAGTTGCTGAGGCTGGCCTTGAATTTGCAATCCTGCCTCAGCCTCCCAGGTCATTGGAATTACAAGCGTGCATCACTGTGCCTGACTTGTTTTGCTTTTTAATAATTAAAAAATCAGAAATGACATAAGAAATCAATGGTTATAGACAGACAAGGTATGGCATATTCAAGTAATAATGCACTAAGACGTGATTAAATAAAGGAATTAGATCTGCAGGTAGCAATACTGATAAGTCTCAGAAGAGCACGTGGTCACAGGATATGGCAGTGTGTGCCGCATGTGCACACTGAAATCATCCTCATCGTAGTCCTCCTCACCATCACAACAAACACTTACCTAGTTCTTCCTGGGTGCAGGTACAGTGCTAAGGCCTCTCTGTATTTTAACTCATTTAATGATCACAAAAAGCTCTGGGAAGTAAATTATTATACCATTTTATAAACTGCAGAACTGCAGATCAGAGAGGTTAGATCATTTGTTCCAGGTCACAAACCTAATAAATAATAAGACTAGCTGCGAATCCAGGCAGATGAGCTCAGACTGCACACATGGTCCCCCACAAAACAATGCTGCGTGTCCCTCGTGGAGTCCCCTTACATAGCAAATCTAGGAAAGCATAGGCAGGAAGATAGGCCAGCTTCAGGGCAGTGGTGACCTCTGGGAGAGATGTCCACCCCATCTGAAGTGCTTCATCTCATTAAAAAAAAATAAATAAAAATTGAGAGCAACTGTAGCAAAGTTATCATGTTGAGTCAGGGTGCTGGGTGTGGAGTGTCTATAGTAGTATCCTGTGAGATTATGTGCGTGTGTAAAATATGTTAAATAAAAATAAAGTCATAAAATATGATGAAGTTAAAAAAATGTCCCTCCAATCCAAGGTTGTACCCTTACAGTAAGGTGAATACCGACCCATCCTTGTTTTATAAAGACCTCATGAAACAGACACGCAGAGCTCATGACCTGTGATTTCTGAGAGGAAAGAGCTGTGATTCTATTGCCATGTCTCAAACCAAGATGGCAATTCCCAAATTCATCAGGTTCATTACAGAATCATAAATCTTATCAACCAGCATTTCATCAGATGAGTCGGGAGAACACTTTCTGGACTGCCTTTGGTTGCCGTTTTGCTGTGAATTTGGGCATCTGACTGCTTCTCTCAACAGAGAGAAAACCACAGCCAGGCCACCAAGACAACTTGTTTTTACAGTTCAAATTCAAAGAGGTCTCCCAAGCACTCCCCGCTACTGTTTACAGTGGAATCCAATTGTTATCTCTAGATTTCATTCCATCAGACCTACCAGAGAGATCAGATGGCTAAAACTTCATTTTAGTACACTTCTTGTGTGGAGGTGACATTTAAAAACTCAGCAGCATAATTAGTGTTCTTACTTTTATTATTATACCAATTCGTTTTTGCTGAGTTCCCAGAGAATGAGTGGCAAATCAATCGAGTAGTATCTGATTCCCTTTAACCAATTTTGAGTGCCTTATGCGAAACACAAGACTCAGTGTTCTAAGACTCTGTTCTAAGAATACACACAAATATACATGGAAAAAGTCCCTGTTTTCAACAATTTTCCAGTTAGTAGCAGAGACATGACATTCCATAAACAACCATCATGCAAATTAGAATATTAAAAATGCCTATGAGGACAGGCGTAGTGGCACTTGCCTGTAATCCCAGCATCTTGGGAGGCTGAGGCAGGAGGATCACGAGTTCAAAGCCAGCCTCAGCAACGGTGAGGGGTTAGGCAACTCAGTGAGACCCTGTCTCTAAATAAAATACAAAACAGGGCTGGGGATGTGGGTCAGTGGTTGAGTGCCTCTGAGTTCAATCCCCAGTACCAAAAAACTAAATAATAAATAAGCAATAATAATAATAATAATAATAATGCCTGTGAGCTGTACAGTGGGCCCCTCTACCCTTGGTTTCTGCTTCTGGATTGCAATGTTTTTCAATGGCCTCTGTACTAAACATGTTCAGACTTTTTCTCTTGTTATTATTCCCTAAATAATACAGTATTCGAATTTTTATGTGGCATTTCCATTACATTAAGTCTTATAAGTAATCTAGAAATGATTTCAAATACATGAGAAATGCACATAGGTTCTATGCAAATGCTATGACATTTTACAAAAAGGACGTAAGCATCCTCGGATTAGGTATCCTTGGGGGTCCTGGAACCAACTTCCCATGAATGCCAAGGGAGGAGTGTACTAGTCACTAGCCCATGGGATTCAAAATTAGAAGACTTTCTAGCTGCTGAGAATTGAAAGTAGGCTATCAAGAAAGACTTCTTTGTGGTAATGAGGTTTAGGGGAGGCTTTAATAGCTATAGTTTCAGTAGCTGGACAGAGAGAGGAAACTTTGGGGGCAATTATAGAGAAACATAAGTGTGTTGACTGAAGATACCACAGTGCTAAGATCCAGGTAGGAATGAGGCTAAAACCGAAAATGAGGGTAAAATGGTGTGTTGGTCAATTTTCAGTTACTAAAACAAAATACCTGAGGCACTTACTTATAAAGAGGAAAGGTTTGTTTAGAGTTCATAGTTCTGAGGTTCCAGTCTAAGACCTGGTAGTTCCATTGCTTTGGGCCTCTGGGGAAGGCATAGCAGACTGTCCACATCATGAGCAGGAAGCAGAGCGAGACAGTGGTGAGCAGGTTCCACACCCCGTGACCTTAGGCCCTGCCCTGAGGCCCCCACCTCCTGACGCCCCCGGGGGAGTTCCCACCCAAAAGTTGACAAGTGTGACTGTGTGAACCGCTGTGGGCTGAAATGCTGGCTGCAGCTGATTTAAAATGAGGCTCGGGGTCCACCTGACAGCGTCCCCAGAGCCGGGCGTTGGTGAGCTCGCTGCTCCCGCAGCGTGGCCCCACCACGGGCCAGGTTCCGCCCTGGGGCCGGCTGTCCCCAGGAATCCGGCAAGCCCAGCAGCGTCCCAGGACAGACCTGCCCCTGTCCCCGACGTCTCCGCAGCGCCTTCCAGAACACCCCCACGAGCCACGGTGTCCCAGAGCCAGTCACCGACGGGTGGGCTTGGGTCATCCTTCAACCTGTCGGCACCTGCCCGAGAAGTCCTGCTCCGCGTGGGACGCGCAGACTCGTGGATGAAACGGTGCTCACAGGGGAAAGGAATGAGGAAGAGAGGTGGCCCTGGAGGGACACCCGCAGTGACCACTAAGGGCACCAACTAAGGTCGCTACAGGGCCTTCCACGCGCTGTCAAGATTGGCCTCGGACTTCATCTCTCACACGTGTGGACCTGGACGGGCCAGCGCCGTCACCAGACAAGGCCGAGACAGCCTGACTCTTCGTAGACGCAGAGAGAGGGTAGGGACGTGGGATCGTCCGCGTGTGATGTTCAGAGACTTGGAGAACTTGTAGATGCAGAGTGTGCACGTATTGGGAAGGAGCACGGCTTCCCGCACAGCCACGGGGTCTAGTCCCACAGCTCCCTTCCCTCCCTGTGCGGGGCCTTGCTCTGCCTCTCGCCGGCCTCTGGTCGGCCTGTTCTCCGGAGCGGAGGTGAGCATCTCCTGGCATTCAGGGCCTGCTCGGGGCCCTGTCCTGTCCTCGCCTCCTCCCCTGGGGCACAGAGCTGCACGCTGGCTTGGACTAGCGCCCACCTCCTCATTGTCCAGTCATTGTCCAGTCTCCGGGAGTTGCTCTCTCCAGCTCCGTTTTCCTGGCTCAGTTCCCCACTGGGCTCCTCTCCGCTCCCCCTCGCCCCTTCCTCTGGCCTTGCTGTTAAGACTGCCCCAAGGATGCCCAGGGCCCTTCCCTGCGCCTACAGGGTCTCTCCTCCCTCTCATGGTCACTGGGGTCTTTCAGTGTCTCCAGCCACTTTGCCCAGGCACATAATATCCTCACTCCTAGCCGGGTGTGGTGGCACATGCCTGTAACCCCAGCACTTGGGAGGCTGAGGCAGGAGGATCGCGAGTTCAAAGCCAGCCTCAGCAATGGCGAGGCACTTAGCAACTCAGTGAGACCCTGTCTCTAATAAAACACAAGAAAGGGCTGGGGAGGTGGCCCAGTGGCCGAGTGCCCCTGAGTTCAATCCCTGGTACCAAAAATATATATATGTGTCTATCTCCTTGCTCCTAATATCCCCGCTCCTCGGCACCACAGGAAGTAAGATTATTTAAATTTATTTTTATTTCTTACATCTCTGGACTCATCCTTGTCAGAGGTTTTCCCAGACTTTAAAAAGGCCCACAGGGTAAAATTTAGAACTGAGGTCACCAAAGAAACTCAGATCCTGGCGGAGAGCCAAGGCCCAAGAAATCGGGCTGCAAACTGGCATCGGAGGCGGTGAGCGGCTGCACAGAACTCGAGCGAGGGCGTGGGTCGCGGCTCCCTTCCCTCTGGGCCACCTCAGAGGCGTCCCTTCTCTCAGGTTCCTCTCGTGGCTCCTGCGCTGGGCCAGTTTCTGCCTGGGAATGGCCCAGTGGTGACCTCCCCAGGGAGGGGCGGGAGTGCGGCGACTCCCTGCCCCATTTCCCCTGAGCAGTCCCACCACCCCGGGGAGGGAAGGAGTGCTGGCTGGGGACAGAGAGGACAGCCACCCCCCACGGCGCTTCCCCTGGCCTCAGGGACCCCCGCGTTGGGTGACCCCAACACTGCCTCCTCTCAAGCCCCTCACCAGTCCTTGCCGGGACCCCCACAGCAGGGAGATGGATGGGTCCCTCTCGGCCCCTCCAGTGCAGAGCCGGTGCTGTGGGCCCTGCGTCCCTTCCAGCCCGCGCTGGGGACGTGCTACGCCTTCCCCGGGAAGATCCACCCGGCAGCTGAGGTGGGGTGCTCCTGAGCTGGCCTCTGTGGAAGGCCACGCACTCTGGAGATGCAGAGCAGAGCCCGCCCCGCGCCGCCACGCAGCCTCCGCTGCAGACTCCCGCGGGCCTCCCAGCCCCCGGCTGCTGCCGCTCCTCCTGGTGACTCCAGACGGCCCTGGGCCACGAGTGCTCTGCTCACGTGACTCACAGGAGCCCAGATGGCACCTGGACTTAAGCCCAGCCCCTCTGCAGCATTAAGACGGGACGTGCTGTGCCCCTCGAGGGGCCTGTGGTCAGCCTCTTCCCCTGAGTGCCTCCAGCAGGTTCTTCTTGGTACTGAACAAACACCAGTTCTGCCGACGTCCTGGATTCCCGGCATAGGCTCTGAGAACCTGCGGGCTCCTCGCGCTCCTGGCTTTCCTAAGGAACCTGGGGACGGAGTCACCAGCGCAGTCCACGGCGCTCTGTTTGCTCTCTGACCGCCACCGCAGAGTCACCATGCTCCTGGGACGTGCAGGACACTGGCCCCGGGTTATTTTGTTCTGCAGAAAGAAGGTCAAGGGGTCCTCTCCACCACCCTGAGATCAACTTAATCCCTAGCACTTCCTCCTCCTGGTGCTGCCCCACCTCCTAACACCCCTACCTCTACTAGTAACTTTAATTATAGAAACCACTAGTCATGAAACTGCGCCTTCTCTCCACACGCGGCTCGCTCCAGTAGGTCTCTGATTCTGAAGCTAGGGAGCAGCAAGCCACCTTCTTGGGTCGGCCCTAGAGGGGGTGCGGGGTCCTGGAACCACAGCTGTGGATTTCATGCCTGTTAAACCCGCCTGTGGGAGCTGAGGGTGACCGCTGGCCTCTGTCTGTCTGTAGGGGGTCCCCACCTAGAGGATGAGCACCGCAGAACAGCACCCAGCTCTCCAAGAAGCCCTCTTTAGAAAGTAAGAGTTGAAGAGAGTATTTTCCAGATTCCAGAGGAAATGTAGATTTCCCAGTAAAACCCAAATCCTTCATTTCAAAAAGTAGAGCAGGACGGCAGCGCGGTTGTCATCAAGAGATACAGCCGTCAAATACGAAGGCATCAAAACTCATCCAGGACCAGCCCGTTCGTTGGCTCTGTGCCCACACTGTCGTTTGATCATGAAGAAAATGTACCTGCCTGCCCTCCAGGCCATCAAGTCAGCGAGGAGAAAGGGTTGGTCCAAGGCCACGTGGGGCCCAGGAAGAGGGAGTGACCACTCCAGTGACCACTCAGCTGCACGGGTGGGGACGATCTCGTGCTGGGTGACACGCGTGCCAAGGAGACTGGGTGGCAGTGGTCTTCTCTGGATTCTTCTGCCCTCGGGGACGTGGCCCCGCTTGCTCTCCCGCTCCGCCTTGTGCAGCTGCCATTTCTCTTCTCTGAGAATCACTGCCCGGGTCGTGCTGTGGGTGGACGCACTCACGCCCAGCCCCCGTGGGCAGCCCGTGGTTGGCCTGCACCTCTCTCCTAGGAGAGGGGAAGCAGGAAGGGCCGTCCAGGGTGTGGCCGCCACATGCGGATGGCGGAGCACCGAGTGGGGGGCAGTGACCACCACCCGTCCTTCTGTCATGACGAGGGCACCCACCGCCCACAGGCCACAAGCATTTCCCACAGACTCAGCTGAAACTGGGATTCTGGCAGATGATTTGCAACGGGTGACGTCATCTGCTCAGCGGGACGCTGACAGACAGAAGTTCACTTCTCAGAGTGAGATTTCCTCATTCCACCTTTCGTGACTTTTTCTCTCTTGTAGTTGTTAATCAGGACCTTTTAACTTTTAAGTGAAATTAAGCCTTGGAAAATTCGTCAACCATTCTCTATCCCAGAGCTAGCAAACCTTCTGGGAGGTGTCCCTTGATTTGGGACAGGGAACATTAAGTAAAGAAGTTACGTCCACAAAGGCCCCTCAGGTGGCCTGGAGTGGACTGACCCTGTTAGTCTGTTTTCAATTACTATAATGAAACACCTAAGGCTGGGCACGTATAAGGAAGAGAGGTTTATTAACCCCTGGTTCTGGAGGTTCAAGGCTCAGCACATGACATCACGGTGGCGGAGAAACCTCATGGCCAGACAGCAAGCCAGAGCGCAGGCAGGGGGTGGTTCGCTCTTTCTGCAACAACCTTCTTGCAAGAACTACTCCAGGCTCCACAAGAACTGCCATTGTCCCTTTCCAGAGAAGCCCCCCCCCCCCCCCCCCAGTGATTTATGGAAAGTCTAGAAAATAAGCCAATCCCTGCTCAGCCGAGGGATAAGGAAGCAATTCTGGCATAGCTGTGGCTAGGCCTGCAAGGTCCTCCAGGCCCAGCCAAGGGACAGAGGGGTGTTCTGGGGACACCACTGAGCACAGTGGCCCATTCCTGAAGAGCACTGTGCCGAGGTCTGGGCCAGCAGGGGGGGGGGGCGTCCAGGAGGGCAGGGCTCCCCAAGCCACAAGGGAGGGCCTGCGGGGGGGGTGGCAAGGGCCAACACAGCCACTCATGGGCTGCCCAGCGACCGGTCACGTCCAGCTCCACTCTCTCCGGGAGGTGCTGTTGCTGGAACTAGCAATCCTGAGGGGTCAGAGGGAAGGATGGTGAGCCCTGCCAACCTCAAGCTCAGGTTGAGTTTAACTTGAAAACAAAAGAACGGAGCCTCATTGGTATCCAGGGCGGGACTCTAGTCACTCAGGCTGATTTAGAACCAAAACAACAACAACAACAAAACCCCACAGAGATCAGTTAGTTCTGACCTGCCCACGAGTGCGGTGCCTGCCCACGGGTGCGGTGCCTGCCCACGGGTGCGGTGCCTGCCCACGAGTGCGGTGCCTGCCCACGGGTGCGGTGCCTGCCCACGGGTGCAGTGCCTGGCTTGATGGGTATTTGTGGAAGGAAGGAAAGGAAGGGAGAGAAGAGAGGGATGAAGAGAGGAAAAAGGAACAAAATGAGGGAGGAAGAAAAATAGATATTGTCCCTACATATTATCACCCCACTGTTTCCCCGCTTTTTTTTTATTACTTCCAGAGAGAAAGGCATGTGCTTAAATTTTGATCACTGTTTCTATAAAACCCTTTCTATAGGAACTGTTTCTATAAAATTAGGTGAACCTAATTACCAAAGGAAGTTCAGAAATTAAGTTAATAGCGTTCAAAAAATATATTTATTTGTTTCATATTGTATGATGTGGCCATTGGTGACATATCTCAATCCAGAGGTCATAAATCCACAGACACCTGTTGACGCTATGATGGACGCTGGCCTGATTTGGGCAGCCCAAACGCCCTTCCTGGGTCTGCAGGATGCCCCCTTGCATGAGCCTTCCTCTCTGGTGCCACAGGGTTGGGTGTCATGTTCCCAGCATCCCTTGCAGCCAGGACGCAGGGCTCCCCAGTGAGACGTACCCATGGGGACAGGAGCACGTGACATGAGGACACCAGGGAAGCTCACTTCTCCACTGGTGGCGGCAATGGCACCAGCAGACTCTGGGTCAGCAGCTGGCCCGTCACAGGGACCGAGGAGAGGCCGCGGCGAAGCCCTGTGCCCAGGGCCACCCTGCAGAGGGTGTGGGCCCCGGAGCAGACGCATCGCTCCCCCTGTTTCTGCCCAGCTCCCAAGTCTGGTCCTCCAGCTGTCCTAGAGGCTCTCTGGGCCAACTAAAAAGGAAATTCAACTCTTTCCTTTTATGCTCTCGGTTCTTTCTGTTGCAAGGAACAAACCCGAATTTCCAGGAACTCCTTGGCAGTTGGCAAGTGCTTCTGGCTCGAGCTCTTCGTGCCTGCCAGTGTGCGTGATTGACAGGAGTCTAGTGGGTCAAACAGGGCGTCTGGGGTTAGCGCATTCCCCGGTATTAGAGGAATTTTTCTAGGCAGATTACTATTCACCAAAGCTTCATTAGGGCAAGTTTTCCAGCTTTAAATAACATCCCTCGGTACGTGGTATCTGGCGTACAGTAAATACTCAGCATTTGCTTGCCCAGTGGACTCATGAATAAATGTTTTTAATTCAGGACGCTGTCACCTAACATCACTATGTCACATTGATACTAAGATAAAGCCCTACACTTAGAAGAAAACAAATTAAATGGTCTTGAGGAAATCTGTTCACACATGCGATTCAATGCTAAGCCGCTTGCAGATACTCTAGTAACCTGTTAAATCCAGCAGTCGTTTACGGACCCTTTCCTGGAGGTGTTCAAGGTGGTCACAGTCAAGATAGGACGTCTTCACATGCTGCTACTGACACCTGGCCGAACTCCGGATCTCTGTGACCCTCGGTTTCTTCATCAGTAAAATGGAGATGATGATAATCCTTCCTCGAAGGTTTGTTAACAAAATCAAATGGTGTTGAGGCCCATTTCCTTCTGTCTTTGTTATTCCTTGTCTACTCCAAGTAGCTTCTAGTCAGTTTATCCTGGCAACACTCCTGAGCCCCTTGTCTGCTTCCTGGACTGCGTGGCTGTGGATGGAAGGGGAAGAAGGCGTGTTCCTACCCTGAAGGAGTTTGTGATGTTGTCAGGGGCAGGGTGAACCAAGGGATCGGGAGATACTGCGAGGACCGTGAGGGGAGCCACCCCAGGGGCCATGGGGGAAGGGCAGAGGTTGGGCATTCAGCAGAGGGAGAGGGGACAACAGGAAAAGGACTCCAGAGGAGATGTCCTTGAGGGCAGTCCCACAGGAGAACAGTCAACGGAAAGAGAAAAGAAGGGACCGTCTAGAAAAATGCCCTGCGTTAGCAGAGGCAAACATGGAAAAGAGCCCTTCGGAGTTTGTAGGAAGTGAAGTTCAGGATGGCATTGGAGGGAGCCGGGTGTGCAGAGGGAGGAGGTGGCGGATGGCTTCGTATGTTAGGTGAGGATCATGGGGGAATAGGGAGCCCTAGAGGACTGCACACAGGAGGTGTTTTCAAAACCTCAGTCTGGCGATAGCACGGGGGAAGAAGACTGGGCGAAGGGAGGCTCATCCTCCTGCTCCAGGTGAATGATTGTGTTGCTCAAACTGGGGAAGCAGAGTGAGAGACAGAGGTGAAGGACCGGAGGAGAGCCACGGTAAGAAGACACTGGGCACACTAGGGGACGGCCAAGGAGGCGCCTGGGTTCTGTTTCCTAAACGCTGTTCTGCCCTACAGAGGCCGGACTGGTGTCTGCCGTGTGGTCACTTGGCACACGTTCCCCACGGCCACAGCTCCCAACAGGCTGGAACGACAGCCCATCAGACACCGTGCCCGGCACCAGGTGGGACAGCAGGTGCCAAGCCACTCTCCTCTGAGCCCCAAGGTCACCAAGGAAAGGAGAGGCCTCCACTGCCTTTCCATGTCAGCACACAGCTGCGCCGTGGTATGAATCATTCACCTTTCTGGGCTTCGGTATGAAATAGCGTACATTTTCCAGACAATCTTATTCAGAAGTTCAAATGAGTCTTCAGCCAGGATCTCTTTTCTTATTTTCACAGAATGGCGTCTGTACATTAAAATTGAATGGGGGAAAAAAAGAAAACAGAAGGTTGTTAGGGTAAACATAGGGTCACTCTCGGGCTAAAACCTCAGCGGTGGCTGCCCCAGTCTGTCAAATAGAAATGAGGCCAGACAGCTATTTCACAGGGATTTACATTCCCCACCCCCTCAAGCAAATCTAATCTCACACTGGGTTTCACAGGCCAGGTCAGCAGGGAGACAGTCTAAATTCAGAGCCCAGAGATTCAGATATGCTGGCTCAGGTCCCAGGCGGCCAGGTCAGGATGAGAACCAATATTTCAATGGCTTGGGATTAGGAAATACACATATCAAATCTTGTCTGTTAGAGAAACAAACACAAGACCACGAGACATTGTGGATTACGCACAGACTGATAGGGAAGTGTTTGGCTCCGCTACAGAAATGCATCCACTATTCTTGGACTGCTGGATTAGAACACGTTTTGCAGAATATCCTCAGACTCAAACTGAGATCCCCAGAGGACTGTCATGAATGAGATCTTACAAGGAAGACAGAGAAGCTCTCAGTGTGATTGTGCAGCTCCATGGTGTTTAGCAAATAAAATGTCACAGAAATAAGAAGGGTACCATTTGGCTTGGGGAGGAAGCTGGCTTTGCTCAGATTTGAGAATCCTCCCCCAGGTCTTCCCTGAACACACGTTTGGAAAACCCAGGCTACAAAAATCAAAGTCTGCCAACTGGTGGCTTTCCTACTTGTACCAAAGGAAAAGGCTAGAAACCACAGTGTGACGATATCCGCTCACACACCAGGCCTGCTTTTGCAGGTATAACAGGGGTAGGGGCGGGTCACCTTTCCCTTCTTAGCTCTCAAAAATAATGAATGAAAGCAACTTATTTTTAAAAGGGGTTTTCCTCGGGGAGAGATTATGTCTTTGGAGTCCTGGGGCCCATGTGGATTCCCTGTAGCCGCCTGGCTTTTTCCAAGGCAGGCCTTGGTCTAGCACTTCCAGGTGTCCAGAAGAAAGAGGCAATGAAGAAGGGAGGGAGCGGCTGGAAGATTTAATTGCAACTCTGACAAGCATCAGATCAAAGGAGTCTCTTCTGGGCTCTTTGATCTCTTGATAACCACATTTAGCACCCTCCCCTGGCTGTGCCTGGGGCAGGCAGCCCTCCCTTCCAACTCCCTCATCTCTTTCTAGTTTAAATAATTCAACTGCTAACCATTTTCAAAGGGTGAAAATAAGCAAATACTTTAAGATCCAACTCGCTCCCTTGCTGGATGTAGTAAAGCCCCTTTACTCTACAAATACCAGCTTGCAAAAATAAAAATAAACACCAAAGAATCCTGCAAGGGGGAGGGTGTTGCTTCTCACACCTGATCTGCCTTCAACCTGGGCGGCAGATGCACAGGAATGGGGTGATGACCACAGCCCCACCTCCAGGGGGGCCTGGGGGAGGAGCCAGGGGAAGGGGCAGCTTCCCGGCCTCCTGGTGGAGATGAGGCATGGTGACCCTCACCAGCAGCCTGTCCCTCTAGAGTCCCAAGACAACTCATGGGATTCCTCTTCCAGCTCCACGCTGCCCAGTCTGTCCAGGACTGGGTCTCACCATCAGGCATGCCCGGAAGCTTCCATTCCAACGTGGCCTTTATGAAAACATCAGGGAGGAGGGTAGCCGTGTCCCCAGCTTGGAGGTGGGTCTGTCCACAGCTCATAGCTGTCTCCCTCCCTCTCCCCGAAGGAGCAGGATAAACCCAGAGGCTAGTGGAGCCGTGCCAACACAAGCAGGCTTTGTTCATTCCTGACATCTCTCTTCACGTTCATCAGAAGCTCTAGATCTTATCCTCTAGAACTCTCTGTCCTGCCTTTAGAAGCAAAGCAGTGTGGGAAACCCAGTCCCAGAATGGGGGCCGGGGGTCCTAAAGGCAACCGCAGGCCGTCACTGGGGGGTTCCCCACGCAGGTGAGCCTGTGTCCACTCAGGAATCTGCCCTGCTCCAAGCTGGCACCACAACATGTCACCAGATCCCGGCTGCCTCATCCCCAGGGCCAAGGTGCTCAACTGGGCTGCCTCCCAGTCTCCAGGGAGCTCGCGCAAACCCAGATTGCTGGTCCCCAAGTTTCTGCCTCCGTGGGTTTGGAGCGGTGCTGGAGGAGTCCCAGCTCTTAGAAGTTCCCAGGTGGGGCTGCGCTGCTGGACTGGGGGTTCCACTTGGAGACTGCCCACTCTATGACCAGAAAGGGGACTTTACCAAAACTGACAGACAGCATTTGGATCCGAAGTCCAGGTGCACTCTAGAAGGCAAGGCCGCACTCCACCTCACATCCCCCATCTGAAAACATCCCGCCCTCCTCTCGCTTCATCCCAGTCTCCGTCCCGTCGCTCCCAGCTCATTCTCACACGTGGGCACGGGGCACCCACAGTGCAGCAGACACTGCATGAATCTCGGGACCTTTGGCGAATTCGACCTGCTCCTGCGGGAGCCCAGGGACCACCCGCTCACGGGAGGAAGAGAGGCCAGGTCAGACCCGGGAGGAAGAGAAGGCAGGCAAGCTTCCCGAGGCCCTAACCTTGAGCTGACTTGGGAGGACCGGGCGTGGGGCTGGCACCAGGGCAAAGGAACGCGAGTCTACAGAGAGATGGGGGCCAGCAGGCAGGCTAAGGGCGGCACGTCCCCAGGTCGGCTGGCCATGGGTGGGGTGAGTGTGAGGAGGCCAGGAAAGTCGTGCAGAGACTTTTGTTTTTCTTTCAAGACAAAGATGAGGTATTGGGTGGTTTTCAAATAGAAGGATGACATCATCAGGCCTGTAACTCTGTAACTCGGCAAGTTATCTGAGTGAAGGGGTGAGGGTCCCTTGAGGCTGCTACAACAGAATACCGTAAACTGGGTATCTCGTAAAAAACACATTCATTTCTCATAATTCTGGAAGCTGGGAAGTTCAGAATCAAGGAATGTGACGAGGGCGGAATTTGTGAACATGGCACCCTCCTATGGTACCTCGTGTGGCAAGGGGCCAGAGAGCACTCAAACACTAATCCCCATCAGGAGGATGGTGACCTAGTCGTCCCCAGAGGCCCCCCACCTCCTGACCTGGGGACTCTGGGGGTGGGCACACAGCTGATCACAGCAGGGATATCAAAGTGGGCGCGGTTGCCGTGGAGCCCCCTAGAGGTGACGAGTGTGGATGACAGCAGGGCCTCGGAGCCAGCGAGCAGCCAACACTGGTGGGCTGGAAGAGAAAGGGCCCTGGGACCACCCGTCTTCCGCCAGCAGAAGGGGCCTCACTAGATCTGAGTGCATGAGATGCCAGCATTTTTATGCTCCTGCCTGGTCTGCTCCCCAGCACCCACCTTCATCAGGACTATGTGAACGCATTACATTTGTTCAAACTTACTTCCCCTCTCATTCCCAGACATTAATTTATTTGTCCAAAATAATCTCACAGTTTACTCACTGGGACAGGAGATGGTAAATGAGCGGCTGCTGACATTCAACGTGGCCCATGACAGAATGGAGATATCTACAAAGATCTGGGAGACCACCGAGGAAGAAAAGGTGATCATTTCCAAATGGCTTTGAAATTAACTTTGTGGAATTGAGCAGAAAATATTATTCCCTAGATTGAGAACCACCTCCAGGAAGTTCGTGTACTTTTTCTTTCTACAATGTTTCTACAATATTTCTACAATTTCTTTCTACAATGTTTCTACAATATTTCATCCTAGCACTGCACTTAGGCAGATTTTGGCAAGGGAAAAAACTAAGCTTTCTTATCATCGGAACCTCATTTGAATACCAAAATTTTAAATAAATAGAGCAGTCTTCAGGATCTGACTTACATATATATATAATTTGCTTGAAAACGTTTTTAACTTGTTGTAAACACAGCTAAGAGTGTGGGATTCCACTATCAAGCACAAAAGCCTCACCTCGCAGAGTGGTCTTGACTTCAAGTGGGGGTGGGCGGTGCATTGTGAAGTGGCTCAACTGAGGACATGAAAGAAAAACACACCCATGTTTAGGAGCTAAAATTTTAGAAGAAAGAAAGGTTTTCACTGATCACCTCATGGGCCTAGTCTGAAGTGACGACATTAATATGAAAATCAGCGGAATATCTTGGAATAAGGCGAGCTTTAAAAATCACCTTCCAGTGACCTGATGCTATACTAAAAGGAAAAAACCTTCTCTGGCCTCCTGTGGACACAAGGTCACCCAGGAGTCCCTGGGCGGTAGCTCCTCCCTGCTGCAGAAGTGACCTTTGGCAAGTCACAGGAGGTGTCACCCACGGTGGTGTCCACAAAGAGTCGTTGTCTGCCTTTGAGAGCTGCCAGCAGCTCTGTCCATCACAAGACTGGACTTCAAGTGATCCTTCAGAGCCCAGTGCTCGGTCCAAAGGGGAAAACCCACGTCCCCGCAGCCAGAAAACTTCCAAAATGAAATTAGAGGAAAATTAACTGGAAACAGTGAGAGAACGGATAAGAAATGGAACGATCCGCGATCTCCCTGCTCCGGCTCTTTCTGCTGCGCTGACTCATGATCCGCCGATTCCTGATTCGTGTTTTCGAGATCACCCCTAAATGTCTGGAGCTCAGGGAAGCCACTTCTAGGGGGTTGTCCCGGCCCAGCCCTGAGGCCACACCTCTCAGGGGCTGGCTAGGCGGAGGTGTCCCCCGGTCGGTCCCCACCTGCTGCCTTCTCAGCTGCACTTTGCTCGTGTCTCTCTTAACCTTTGGGAAACCATCCCAGGTGTGTTTCTTCACAGCATCTGGGAGGGCAAATGTGTGCAGAAAAACAAGCATAAAATGTGCTGGACTGCAGGAGCCCTGTTTGGGAGATAGCTAAGATTGCGGTTGACTATGGGCCATAGACATTTTTGGGCATTGTCGCCTTCCGTAGTCTCATGGGACTTGGCCCAGGATCTCGAGAGATTTGAGCAATGACTCAGCAGATTGACATTTTTGGGCATTGTCGCCTTCCGTAGTCTCACGGGACTTGGCCCAAGATCTCGAGAGATTTGAGGAGTGACTCGGCAGATCGAGCAAGCACCATTCCTGCTCGGGCGCATGGGATGAGACCAGAGAGAGAAAGGACAGGGTTATCGCTATTGTATAGATACATTGTAGTTTCTTGTAAGAGTACGTGGCTAGGTTTCTTGTGAGAGTGAAAGGACAGGGTTATCGCTATTGTATAGATACATTGTAGTTTCTTGTAAGAGTACGTGCTTGGTTTCTTGTGAGAGTGTGTATGTAGTGTTAGAAATTACAAGAGACAGAGACAGAAAGATTAAAGAATTTTTTCGTCTCCATCCTGTCTCCGGACTCCTTCCCGCGGCGCTGCCGTTCCAGGCTGCAATCCCTTTCCGGCGGCTAACACTGGACGTTTCTAGCAACCGGCACCCCAGTGACGTTGTCAATCCTGGGGACGTTACAAGATAACCCAGATTCGTCACCACTCTCATGTGCCCTGCTCTCCATTGTCCCTGTCCCTCACCTGGTGACTTCACCTGGGTGCTCCAGCAGCCTGGCTATTTTCTATTTGCACACCTTGAGCTCCCCACAAGCCCTTTTTCTTAGTACACAATGTGCCGAGACCATCACATGCCTCGCTCTGGTCCCTGCAGCCTCAGCACCTGTCAAAGATTCCTTTCTTGTGGCATCACCAGTTGGAGGCCAGGAGTCACTCCAGGAGTCACCTACGCCGAGGTGTGAATAAGGCCGGAGCAGCAGGGGCGGGAGGGTGGCTCCTTCTCTCTTCCTTGCGGCTGTGATCCCAGCTGAGGGCTTGTTTTCCCAGCCTCCTTCTCAGGCCACGAGTCGTAATTCTGGCCACGGAGACACAAGCATGAGCCTGCTGGGGGTGTCCTTGGTCGTATCTGCCCCCTAGAAGGGCAGACGCGCCTGGAGTCTTTGTTCTTCCAGAAGCAGGCATGGCGGCAGAGACCAGCGGCCACGTGGCTGCCCTGGCTTCCTCCTCTCCCTGCCTGGGACCCTCCATCCCTGCAGCGCCCTCCATGCGCAGGGCCACCCCTCCAGCTCCACTCCCTGGTGTTCTCCGTCAGGCCCGCCTCCAGCCTCCACCCGTGGCTGGCAGGAGTTTGCAGCCATGTTGATTGGCTCCATCACCTTGCGTGCCTGTGGGCTGCTTGGTTGTTGTGGTGACACGCTGTGTGAGACTGACCCTGTTGACAGGTGTTTCTGGGGACAGGGACAGTGTGGTGCTGTGAGCTGTGGGCACAATGCTGTCCTCCAGAACTTGATGGCCTTGCCTAAATGGAACTTTACGCCCACTGGTTCACACTCTCCGCTCCCCCTTCCCCTGCCCCTGGCAACAGCTGCTACATGTTTGGCTGTGTTAGATCTCTCATCTGCGCGGAATCCTGCGGGATTTGTCCTTTTGTGACTGGCTGTTTTCATGGATCTGAACGCCCTCAGGGCTCACCTGCATTACTGTAGGTGGTGAACCTCCTCCCTTTTGAAGACAGCCTAGTATTCCCCCATGTGCCAGCACCTGAAGCTTTACCTTCAGTTCTCGCCTTTCTCCAGATTCACAGGTAGACAGAGTCATAGTCACCCTTCCCTGGAGACCCAGGAGGACGGCCAACTCCGGAACTCAAAGTCCCACCCGGCACTGCCGTGGTGAATCCTGCGTGAACCTGCCTTCACCTCCCCGTGCTCCTGGCACTACCCCTGTTGGTATTAGATGTGGGGCACAGTTGGCATTCAGGCCAGGAAGACCTGGGTGCCTTTTCCAGATCTGCTGGGACTGGCGAGTAGCTGTAACCGTGTCCCCTCATTCCTTTTGCCCTCGAGTTCCCGGCTTGCAAAATGGAACCGTCACGTTATGCGCTGTCAGAAAGCAGAAGCAAGCGTCCCCACAGGCACGTGATGTCTGTGCAAGAGACCTTAGCTACTGTTAGCTACTCACGGGGTCCGACCAACAGGCGGGGACACCTCTGCCACCCAGGGCCACCTTGCCACACCAGCATTCCACTCGCTGGTTAAACCTCATCTCCAAAGCTCCCTTTTATTCCTGGGAAGGGAAAAAGGCATTGTCACAACGACAGGACAGGACGGTACGTTGGTTTTAAAGTTTTGTTATCTCAGTGGAAGAAGCTGGGACAGAACGACAACACTGAACTGCGAGAGAAGCAAGGTAGAGGACGCGGAAGGCTATGCAAAGGAGACTGAGGAAACGGAGAAGAGAGCAGGCACCAGGACAGTGTCACGGTGCCCCAGAGAGGACCCTAATGCGTTCCTTTTCTTTGTTGCTGTGTTTGTTTCCTCTGGTTTAAAAATAAAGTGTCCTGTCTTAGCTCTAATCGTGCCTGTTACGTTCATATTTATAAGATTCAGATTGCGTAACCTGCGGGGACACACTGTGATCTGGGGCGGGGGGCCCTGAGCCCGACCCGAGGAGGCCAGATGCTAAGTACCGAGAAACCCTGTTGACTTAACTTTCAGGATTGTTCTCCCAGGCAGGGAAAACCATCCTAAAAGACAAACAAACTGGTGTTCTGGGGTATTTCCCAGAAAAGACGCAGGTATGGTTAGTCGGTTGGGATTTGGTTTTGTTTGTTGAGCTGCCGCGGGTGGCGAAAGGTCAGCCCCGAGTGGTAATCCACACTGCCGCCTCCCGTAACCCAGACCACAGCCTCGGGAAGCCGGGTGTGTGGCAATCAGCACAGTGAAATTTCGTGCTCTAAACACCGGCCCCTGGATTGCCTTCAGGAGTTACTGCTGACTTTTAGAATGTTCCAGAAAAACTCTGGTGGTTGGAATTTCAGAATGGTTTCCTCAGGAGGAAGTCGTTAGAACTGTTTCCCTGAAGAGCAGGCGTGGGGTGGGAGACGGGGGCAAGGTGAGCTGCCTGACCTGAGTGGGGGGAACGGCCTTGTGGGTCACACCACCCTCCGACCTGCAAGCAGAGGGCAGGTGTGCAGCCCCCCACCTCTGCCCACCCGCACGGTGCCCCCAGCCTGGGTCCTGAGCCTCCAGGCAGGACTGCCACAGCTCTGCCCATGGAGGGTGGGCTCCTAGGGCCTCCATCTCCCCACCCTGGGGCCCAGAGCAGAGCCGGCCACCTGCACACTGACCACGATGCTGGCCCACCACCGAATAGCCCACCAGTGGGCATCTGCTGCAAGACACACTGTGGGTCCCAATATCAAATCGGATTACGGTCCTTGCCTAGTCCTTGTCATTGCTAACTCTGTCTGGCGTTTTAGATTTGATTCAGCCACCACCCCATGCAGAGGTGAAGGAAGCTATCTGCACCCTCTGTGAACTCGAAGCCCCATTACGACCCATCCCCAAACCCAAGCTCAGTGCAGGCAAGAGAGACGCGTTGGCTTGAGCATCCGTCTTCCCCTTCATTTCCCTAGTGCTTAGCCTAAGAATTTGGGCGGCAAAATGACATGAAAAGGGTCAATCAAGAGCCTGGATGACCAATAAACTGGTTAATCAGCTCCTAAGAGGCTGACTCTCCTGTTAAGGGTCACGTTATGTGGATCCTCACCCCAAATTCACACGTCGAAGTCTTTGTCTCCAGTGCCTCAGAATGTCACCTGATTTAAGGTCAGGCTAGCAGAGGTCATCAAGCTACACTGAGGCATTCGTGGGTGGGGGTCCCTAATACACCCTGACTGATGTCCTTATAAAAAAGAAAAATTTGAACTCAGACCCAGGTGCCCAGGGAGGACATCAGGTGAGGACAGAGACAAGAGACCAGGTGTTGCTTGGACAAGTCAAAGGTCACCGCAGAGCAGTGACAAACCACGGAGAGAGGGGTGAGCACTGAGCAGACCTCCTTCACAGCCCTCAGGAAAAACTGATCCCACAACACCTTCCTCTCGGACTTCCTGACCCCAGAACCGTGAGGCAATCCATGACTGTCATTGAAGCCACCAGGTGTGAGGTGCCCTGTTACAGCAGCCCCAGCAAACTCACACATCTTTGTACTTAAAAACCCTGTGACCTCTAAACAGGACACAGGTTTCAAGGTCAGCTCTGTTCTTCCAGAATAGTGTGTGAGAGTCTCGTAGAAATGAACAAAATTCTTCATTGTCCATGATAAAAGCAAAACGTAAAGACGTGAAAGTCCCTCCCCGTGGGGAAGACGTGTCCACCTCGGGTTGTTACTGGATTGGCTTATTTCCCACACAGCCCCACAACCGTGGCCGGTGGAGGTGGGGACGGTCCTCTTAAGCCCAGGAGTACCCCAGAACCTTCTTTCTGGGTTCTCACCAGTCCTTTATTCTGTGCTTCCCCCTCCCCAAAGAGAAGTACAGATGTGAATGAAAATGAGGAAAACCACGTCACAGATCCGCGACGCCAACCTTTCCTCTGCCATGCGGCAGCGGGTCTGCTTCAAGCCCTCAGGTGCATTGACATCTTTACTGCTGACCCTAAGGGGCGCGGCAGGAGTCAGGAGGAGGCAGAGAGTCAAAGCACCAGTGGATTTCTTGGGGCCCACGATTGCGATTGCCAGGATTCCAGATGGAACCGTCTCTCCCTTTCCCAAAGGAGACTGATCCGGGAAGTTTTCCTGCCTGGAGTCACACCTTCTGCTGGAAAGTGCGCCAACAGGAGAGCAAGGCAGGCCGAGTGCACGCTGTCAAGTAGGTTGGCTGGATCGGCTTTGGCAGACATCACCCCTCGGGTCGACTGTCCACGTGTGAGCCAGTCGTGAAAACGTGCTGCTCTTGGAAATCCGCCACTGGGTGGACGGGGGTTTCATCATTCTCTCCGCGCTGTCCCCAGCCTCGCAGCCACCACCAACCCCAATATTTACATTTCCTCACATTACTTCCCTTTGATCTGACTTTTTCCTCCCAAGCACCCAAGCTGAACTTTCAACAAAACTCCACCCAAAGCCACTCCCAGCTCGACTGAACCCAAACTGCTCATCAGCAGAGAACTAGCTATGGCATTAAACAGGGAAGAAAATTGCAACTGTCCCTTTCTGTCCCTGGGGGCAACACCTCGCGTCCAGTCTGCCAAATGCCAGAGCCAGCATTTGGTCCTTGAGAAGGGGAGGAAGAGCGACTCAGCGTGAAGCACCGAGTGGGACTCAGTGTGAAGTACTCCGAGGGGTCTTCCAATCAGGGGAGCAGGTAACCACTCTAGGCTGTCTCTGGGCAGTGGTTAAGATGAGTCCAAAAGTAACACGGCCACTGATGCTGTGTGAGAGCCGGCTGTGTCTCCTACGAGCACACCGAAGGTCTGTCTTCCTCAAGCCATCTGAGGGCCCTCCTTTTCCATCTTCTCTGCCATAGCTTTGGGGCTCTCTCCTTAACAGCAGTGAGCAGGAATGTGCAGCCCTTGGCCACAACCAAGCGGAGGGAAAGATGTCTGTGCACAGACAGACCTGGGCTTGGCGGGCTCTCCCTCACCTGCTTGCTGTCTGATCTTTAGAAAAACCCCTACCTTCTGAGTCTGTCGAAAGGACTGAGGGGCCGAGAGGAAAGTCCCAGGGTGGGGTGGGCGCGGTGGCGCACGCCTCTAATCCCAGTGGCTCAGGAGGCTGAGGCAGGAGGATCGCGAGTTCAAAGCCAGCCTCAGCAAAAGCGAGGTGCTAAGCAACTCAGTGAGACCCTGTCTCTAAATATAATACAAGATAGGGCTGGGGGTGTGGCTCAGGGGTCGAGTGTCCTGAGTTCCATCCCCAGTGCCAATTGGAAACAATAAAGGTCCCGGGGTGGGTTCAGAGCAGGGCTCGGCAGTTGGCTGTGCTGCTGGTGCATCCCAGACGCTGGGCTGGGCCCCGCGTGAGTGCAGGCAGGGGATCTAATGGGCTTTCTTGGCCTGACAACCTCAATTTCCTTTGCAGAGCACAAAGAGGAGCGCAGCACAGGTATCCGCACCTCCTCTTCATCTGGGTGCTTTTATCTCCGTCGGTCCACTCGGGTCCTGGTGGCTCCCACGCACACGCGTTTTGTTTGAGTCCAGAAAATCCACCCCCACCTCCACACGGAACACGACGTGGAAGAGCAGACGTGAGACACAGAACCTCTTGAGGAGAGGGATCGCCCCGCCCTCGTCTGAAGTGCCAGTGACCGCCCCTCTCCCTCTCCCTGGCTTCAGTTCCTGCCATCTCCAGCCTGGCCTCCTGAACCTGTCCTCCACTGGCCTCCCCAGCATCCGGGGTCCTTGCCTTCCCCAGCTGTCCTCCTGGTCCTGGGGGCTCAGCCCCGCCTGCTCTCTCTCCTCCACGCCCACACTGCTGGGCAGTGTTGCAAAGCAGCAAGAGGCTGACCCGTCCCTTCGTCCAGCAGGTACCTCCCAGGCTTCCCCCACGTGGGAGCTCTTTACTGGACACTGGGGACAGACACAGCACCGGCACCGTGGTCCCCACACCCGTCACACTCACAGACTGGTGGGGGGACAGTCAGTCAGCGCGCACGCACTCCCCCACAGTGCGGCCAGCGCCGAGAGGGAGTTGACTGAGGCTGGGATGACGGGCCAGGTCCACAGAGGCGTCCAGCAGGCAAAGCCAAGGGCTCCAAAGGGACAGCGCATGCAGGACCCTGGGGGGACAGCACGGCGTCCTGGGGGCCGGGGAGGCCCACGTGGCTGAGGTCTCAGGGGCACGGGGGTGTGGGGCGGGGCTGGAGAGGCAGGTGGGGTCCAGCCCCCGCCCCCCAGGAACTCCTCAGAGAAGTGGGCGCCATCCACAGAGTTCAGCAAAGGAGGGTCACGATGGGATCAGGGTTCCCGAGGAAAGCAGGCCCCCTCCTCAGCCCCGCAGCTGGCCCACCCTGCACCAGTCCTGGGGCCTCGCGGCTCTCCTCCCCGTTCCCACGCGCAGGGCTCCCACCTCTCAGCCCTCGCCCCCACCTTCCCCCGATGAAAAGACCAAGGCCATCTTCCTCCCTCAGATGCATCTCCTGTGGCAACACAGACGTGGCACAGAATCTGCCCCTTCGCCATCTCCAGTGCACGCCCCAGCGGCTTCAGCACGTTCCCAGTACCCAGCAACCTCCCGCCACCCGCTTCCAGGTCTTGCTCATCGTCCCAGCTGAACCTAGTCCTAAGCAGCCTTTCTGGGGCGACTTCCGTCCTCTGCCGCCTCCCCAGTAGCTTCGTCCTGTCTCTGAAGGGGAGGGGCCCGTCCCAAGCCACGGCCGGCTCCTCACGCTCCTCTCCGCCTCCCGCAGCCAGCTCAGAGCCACTGAAGGGACGCGGCCAGCTTCCGTCTTCAGGCGCTGCGCTTTCCTGACCCTGCACTGGGGAGAGGCCGTGTCCCCTGCAGGTGTCTGTGCATGAATGAGCTGCACCATTCCCAACCCTTCCTTCCACGCGGCTCCTCCCTTGGCGTCGGCTGGGATTCCTACCTCACGTCGAGGCCCAGGCTGAGTTATCCCACACACCCGTCTGTGCTGCCCATGCCCCCTCTGTCTGCAGCCCAGGGGCCACCAGCCCTGGCGCACCTCCTCCTCATCCCCTCTGAGGTTCTCTGACTCCTCGCTCCTGCCGTGCCGCGCCCAGCGGTCGTCACACACAATGCCTTCTCTCCCGCCTCCTTCCCTGGCCCCAACCAGGCAGCTCCCAGGTGCCGTCCTCTCGCCCAGCTCCTGTCCCACCAGGCTACTTCTCCAGCTGCCAAGCGGACGTGTCCATGGGCACAGCCCGTTATCATCTCAAATGCAACAGGTCCCAAGCCTCACTCGTCCTTTCCCTGAAGGTGCCACCTTCATTTCTGGCTCCTGTCCAAAGGCCAGCATTGCCACTGCCCTAGGCCAGGCCCTAACTGACACTTCCCTTTACTGTCACAAGAACCTCTCAGGCCAGATCCATCCCACCTGCTGCTCCTAAAACATGACCTGGATTATAGTACAGGCACACCAAAACCCCCAGGGGATTGCTGAAACCTCAGAGAGTACTAGACCCTGAACAGTTCGTGTTTTATCCCTACCACCCTGCAGTGCTTCCACAGAGTCCCCGAGTTCATCTGTCCTTCTGTGTCTCAGCCCCACTCCTGTGTCATTGTTAGGCAAAACAAGGGTAACTTGAACATAAGCACTGGGATATTGTGACCATGGATCTCATAACTGAGATGCCTGCTAAGTGACTGGTGGGTGGGTAGCATATACAGCATGGATACACTGGACAAAAGGGTGACTCACATCCGGGAGCGACAGGGCCGGATAATGCAAACTTTCATGATTTAAAACTCATGAATTCTACACTCTGGAATTTTCCATTTGCTATGTTTAGGCTGTGGTTGACTGCAGGCAACGAAAACTTCAGAAAGTGAAACCTCAGATGAAGACTACTGTATTCACCTGTTCAAACAGGGACACAACACACATTGACACACCTTTAAGCTGCCCAACAAAAGCCCTGTGCAGGCCCTACCCACTCTCTCAGCCTTACGTATGACAACAAGCAACCAGAAACATCTCAAGTGTTTCCACAGCATTCTGGGCTCCTGTCCCACCCCTGCTCCCTGTAGGACTTTGACGTTCCCTCCAGCAGATGCGGCTCCTTATGACCTCATGGCCTTCCCTGTTGTGCTACCCTGTCCTTGGTTGCTCTGACCGGTGGCAGCAACTTCCCCTTCCATCTCTTCAGCAAACCACTTTGCCTGTTTATAAATGTGCCCGGAGACCCCCATGGCCTGTCCTGGGTCCTCCCACCCACCACACTGAGACTGTGGTTTTAGCAAGGCAAGGCCTGGTGTGATCGAAGGGACGAGGGGCCAAGGTCAAGGGCCCTGAGTTCCACAAGCTGCTCCAACAGAACCTGTCACTTGGCCATCCTGGGACTTCACTTCCTCGTCTGTGACACTAATGACTTAAATCAGGAAGTCTCTCCAACCTTCCACAGTCACAACCTTGTCACCCCTGTGTCTGCCAACCCCTGAGACGGGGCCCGCAGTTTACAGAACAAGTCTTCAACCAGGACAAGGCGCTTCCACAACACGATGGCCTTTGTCAAAGGGAAGAGCAGATTTCCCCCTACTTTTTCATAATTGACCCCTAACTCTGATTTCAAATATGTAATCAAATGTGTGCTCTAAAGTAAGTCATGTGCACAATGGGATTTTTGACGCACAAACTAAGCTATTCTAGGTTTATCAGCACAAAATAACCTTGTATTACAGAAACCACGGGTGTCAAGCTGTGGAAGTAAAAGCATTAGAGAGTGTCCCCTACCCCTGGACTTGAGCACCTACTAAGCAACAGGGGACAGCTGTGTGCCTCAGCCCATGGCCCAGGTGGATACGGCAGAGGCAAGAAGCTTCCGGTACTGGGGCCCAGGTCATTTCTGGGGTGAGCCCTGCCTGCCCCCCGCCTTCTCCTCACTGGAGGTCGCTGGGCTCCCAGCTCTCCCTGGCCACTGCGCCATCTCCACAGGCAGGCCCCCGCTCCATCCACCCAGCCTGCCCAGGCCTGGCTGCTCTGGAGGGCCTGATGCCCACTAGACCTCAGGAGCAGACTGGGTCGCAAGTTCAGCCACAGTCTTCCTCTGGTGGGCGCCGTGTCCTCAGAATCAGCCCCATGTGAGCCCGCTCCTGGAGGAGAAGGAAGAGAAAGGACCCGTGCCCCACCCGCCCCCGCGCCTTCCCATCGCCACATCAGCTGCAAACAGGAAGGCTGCCACCTGGCCCCGCCCCCCCAGCTCAAAGTGCTCCGTCACATGACCCTACCCAAGCCGAACTTTGGTGGAAGTGAAGATCTTTTCCTCTTATTTGTTTTTGGTTGCTGTTTGTTTGTTGGGTGCTGGGGGCGGAACCCAGGGCCTCGCACATGCTTGAGCCCACACGCTACCTCCGAGCCACACCCCCAGCCCTGCTTGTACATTTTCAACTCCTGTCTGGGACAGAGAGTTATCTAAGGTTAATCTTGAGAAAAAACACAAAGGAAGAGGGACTGTGATCCAAGCTTGTATATCCCTGCCCTTCCGCAGGATGTGTGAGCACAGGGCTCCCTCTTTTTCTGGGGAGAAGATCCAGCCCCAGGCAGGCATACCTCAAGGAAGAGCTGTCTCCAACTGTGGTCCAAGCATCACCCTCTTCAGAAACTCCTGGAGGGCTTGTCAAAATGCTAATTCCCGGCTTCATAGGGTATGGATATTAGAGGAGGGTTTGAGGTCTCTTTCTTGAGCACAGCATGCATTTGGGCCCATGTGCTAACACATCTCAGGGACTTTTTTTTTTTGTACCAGGGATTAAACTCAGGGGCACCGGACCACTGGGCCACATCCCCAGCCCTTTTTTGTACTTTATTTAGAGACAGGGCCTCACTGAGTTGCTAAGTGCCTCGCCATTGCTGAGGCTGGCTTTGAACTCGCAATCCTCCTGCCTCAACCTCCCAAGGGCTGGGATTACAGGCGTGCACCACCGCGCCCAGCTTCAGGGACTTTTAATGGAAAGCACCATCCTCTCTTATAGGAACTTGAAGATTTAGGGCCAATTTGTAGGGAGTGTAGGAGGCCCAGGGTCAGGTGGGAATAATTTGAAAAAGAGGTTTTATTTATCACGTGAACATCAGGACCTTCAAGTCACACTACCTGAGTCTATTAATAGGTTCTACCTTCTCTGACTAGCTGGCACCCCCAACCTGTGCCAGTTTAGAAACTCTAAAATAGGACTGCTGCCAAGCGTTTGAAAGGAGAGGCGGGCATCAGGAATGTGGCAACCCCTCCCCGTGGGTTTGAACTCCCGCCCACAGTCACTTAGGGAATTGAACTTTATGCACTGGTCGAGGAGCAAGGGACTGAATCAAAGCTCTGCAGAGCTGGGCTCCTCCTCCTCCTAATATAGATGCCACTAGTGTACATCTTTACATGCACACGACTTCCTTGTGTACCCGGAAATGGGGAGACTTCCTGCCACAGTCTCCACAACAGATTTTTAGAATCCAACTAAAAATCCAACTAAAAGAGTCTGAGAAACAGGCCCCTGCTGCTGTTTTTTTTTTTTTTTTTTTTTTTTTTTTTTTTTTTTTTTCCAAAAATAGTTCTCATATGGTGCATTTAGCAAGAGGGATGAATATTTTCCGACCTTGATTTACACAGATGTTGCTTAACTGATGATGGGGTCACGTCCCAGTAGACTCGTGGTAAATTGGAAATATCACAAGTCGAAAACGCATTTAAGACACCTCACCTCCCAAATATCCTGGCTCCGTCTGGCCTACCTCCACACGCTCCAAACACAGACTTGCATCAGGGTGATCTCACGTGCAGCCTGTTTATGATTTTATCGAATACTGTACAGAAGGTAAAAAGCAGAATGGTTGTATAGACGAAGATCCTAAGTCAAGGCCCTGCAGGCCAGGTGTCTCTGTGTCTCTGTGTGGTCACATGTCCACCCCACACATATGTACATAAGACCACTATTCCTCAAGTCCACCATCTCTCAGTGCAAGGACAAGACCAGGCCATTTGTGCTTGCTGAGCTGAGCTCCCCTGACCACACAGCATCTCTGGTGTAAGAGAGCCAGCTGCACTTAGCTGTACCTGCAAGCCGTGGGGCCCCTTGAAATCCAGATTCCTGGGCCCTGCATCATACTAATTAGATTGAAGTCTTCGGGGGTGATGTGCCAGTCGTCTGCATTTATTTTTTATTTTTATTTTTTTGGTACCGCAGATTGAACTCAGGGGCGCTTAACCAATGAGCACCTCCCCAGCCCATTTTATATTTTATTTAGAGACAGAGTTTCACTGAGTTGCTTAAGGCCTTGCTAAGTTGCTGAGGCTGGCATTGAACTTGCGATCCTCCTGCCTCAGCCTCCCAACCCTCTAGGATTACAGGAGTGCACCACCGCGCCCAGCTGCATTTTGAACTAGTTCCTCCGGGGACTGTGATCATTGTGGTGTCCCATTCTAGAGCACACACGTGTAGAACAGCTCATCCAACAGGTAGACATGTTCTGACCAGAATCTGGGTCTGAGCAGCAGCCCAACCTCCTAGCGAGGCTAGGCAGCCAGGCAAGGGCCCCGTCCTTCTGTCTCTGAAGTATCTTACAGCATTGAGGTTGCTCAATATAGATATGAATTTGGTAGTTTCTCCTGCTTTTGATGGAGAGAAGAGGTGTTGGGAAATCCCAGGGAGGGGATGGGTGGGTGAAGGGGCTCATGCTGATAGCATTCTACCTGTGACGCCCGTTTTATCAGCCAGTCAATGGTGATTTTGGCTCCATACTCTAGAGCCCCCCAGACGGTGGGTCTGGAAAGGCAGCCTGTCTGAACACCCACGGCGGCTTGATCTGTACCTGGACTTGGCGCTGGCTGCAGACTTCTTCCTATTAGCTGAGGCCTCTTTCACCTCAAACCGATGTGCAATTTCTCCTTTAGAAATTAAATAGCACTCTGGCAGGTAAGTGTAATAGATTTGTGACCGGGTATCATCCCCAAGGAAGAGAATACTTTTTCTGTGGACTTGGAATCACACCCATCCCAATAAACCTCCAGAGTCTATGGAATTAGAAGTTAGAAAAAAAGCAGTGTCACAATATAGTTAGTGACCGCAGATGGTCTTCAGAACCAGGAAGAGGGATGGGTAGGCAGGGAAGAGAACAACTGCTACTCACATGAAGTAGCTGTCCATATTTGTGACTTTAAGAACTACCATCCTGCTTATAAAATTGTAGGAGTTGAAGTTCAGTTCTGTGTCCTAGGAGAAAACATGGAGTTTTTATGATCACCTGACTGGTTTTTATAGTCCTATCCCGATCACCATCTGAAGCTACATCTTTCAAAACAATAATGCTAGAGATAATTTTTGTAGCAAAAGAAATTATTTTAAAGGTTCACGTTGAGGAAACCACATGAGGAATGCCTTATTCAAAAAGAAAAAAAAAAAAAAACTCATTTCAGCTTCCCCTGGTTACAGGATTACACGCCTGGCCGGGACTGAAGTTTTCCTTTACTGAGATGGTGGAATTTCCATCAAGGTCAGAGTTTATCCCTATAGCAAAGGTTAGACAGGGCGATAATTTGGCAGTAGAATAAAGGACTCAAGAGGGATGGAAAAACGAGATCATAAAAAACATTCAAATACATCTGCCTCCCCCCAAAAGTAAAACATTTCAGCCCAAGACTCACATATATGATCCAGAGTAACAGAAATGTTTAGAAGCCATGGAAAAGAAAATGGTTTGCTTTTACTGCTTTTTTCCAAAGATCTCCGAGTCTGTGCAGACACACCCAGAACATTTGGCTTGGTCCCCAAACTCCAGACTCTTGTGCTGCTGTAAAAATAGCTGCAAGCTACAAGGAATGAGGGTGGGAAAACTCTGTGCTTCTGAAAGGGACCTTGTCTGGCTTCAGCCTCAGAGATTCGTACATGTACCGACTCATTTGTCCACAAGGATAAATGCAGCCACAACGACCTTCACATTCACAGGGCAGAGAGTCACATGAAGGGAAAATCTCTCACAGTGTCACGCTTTGGGGGAAAAGAGAGAGAGAAAGAGAGTCCTTCCAGATGTTGCTAGATAATGCTGAGCTGTTTCCATCGAAGCCGTAGGAATGGCATGAGCTCACATGGAAATAATGTTTGAGCTGGCTGGGAGGGGTTCCTGGGGCTTGCCCTGCTTCTGCATGCATCTGACCCACCCTGGGCCCCTGCAGAAGCCACACTGAGGAACCGAGCTGGTAGGCATGGGTTAGCAGAACTCTGGGAGAAAGAACCTCTGCTGAAAAAGATCAGCAATTAACACCATCGGCTTGTTGGGAGTGAAACTGCCTCTGAGACTCAAGAACAGAAGTCCCAGGGCTCTAGGTCATCAAAAATGCTGAGATAACACCACAGACCTGCCCCGAGAAAGGTTTCAGAAAAACCAGGTGGATTCATGTACATCAGTAGCAGAGAAAGCCATCTTCTCTCCATAACCACTGGGTTAAAGCTGCCACTGCTGGGTTGTACGTTTTTATTCCTGTCTGTAATGAACAATCTTAGTAACCTGAATTGATTTTACATCATTTTAATTCTAATGAAATGTTGAGATTGTCAGCTCAAATTAAAATCTCTTTATTTCAGGATGAATAAATATGAAAGGGTTTCTTTGGAATTAAGCTTTGAGCCTGAGAGCTCCTAAGAAAATGATGCAATGCTCCCCATTCTGATATCTATAAAATAAAATAAAATAAAATAAAAATAGCCTCGGCAAGGTGTGCAAGCCTCTGCCTTGACCATGTGGTGGCCACAGACGGCTCCTGACCCCTGCGGGGCCACGTCCACGCCTCCGTGGCTGCGAGCAACCCCCCAGAGCTCAGGCCTAATGAGAGCATTCTGGAAGAGCGACTCCTCTCCTCATCCTGACTCCAGTGGGCATGAAATTCTTGATTGAGTAGTTAGGGAGGAACCATCGGACCTGTCTGGTGAGCCGGGTAAATCGGGGGCGGAGCACCTTGGCCCATGGCCCTCAAAGTCAGCTACAGCTGCAGGGGCAAGGTGGCTCCCTGCTGTGGGCGGCAGCAGAGCCCTTGGATGACAGGACAGTGGCTGGGAAACAGGGGCCTTCAGAGAGGTCAGGTGGAGGGGGATTGGGGGAGGGAAGAAAAGGGTCAGCCACAGAAGACCACCGGAGCCCCCCGCGGGCTTGGCAGGCAAGATCTGGAGTGGTTCTCGAAGCTCTCGGTGCCCCCAGGAAGGGACGGAGAGAGGAGGTGGTGCGGCAGGGGCACGGGGCCAGTCAGACAGAACCACAGCGGCCAGACAGCCTTCAGTGTGGGCCCCATGAGGCCCACAGGAGGTTCTGCTGAACATCACGGCTCTCCAGTGACAGTGAGATGGGGTTTGATTTTCAGCACGATGGCGGGGGGGCTGTCGTGTGGGATGTACTTACACCGAGACAAGTGCTCATTACCTGAAATTCGGATTTCACTGGGCCTCCGTGTCCTCCACGCTGAGGCTGGTAGCCCAGATCTACTCCACACCGCACCCCGTGATCCCTGACAGAACGCGCCGTCAAGTCTGCGGGGCCGGTTTTGACACGCGCCTCCAATTCCTTTCCTTAAGGAACCAGGGGGTGAGGAGGGCACGACCTCTGATGGGTGTGGCCTGGGGAGCAGCCTGTGTCCCTCTTGAGCTTGGACACCAGTGGGCACCCCATGGATGGTTTGCAAGCCACCAAGCACACAGTAGGCCCTTTACCATTCCCAGCCACAACTGCTAAGGCTTCATCTCCCCTGTGCATTTATTCAAGTACAGCTGTCCTCGCAGAGAGGACGAGTGCTCCAATGGTGGCGCCCTTCTCTGGGGACCTTGGAAAGAGAGTGAGACAGGAGCTGTGGAAGGGGGTTCCACTGTGAAGGGCAGATGCAGGGCAAATCACCCCCTCGTCTGAGGCAGAGGGGCCCAGGAACCGACTCTTCATGGCCCGGGAGGATCTGCCAGAGCCTGGATCTGGAGGCTGGGTGGGGAGGAGGAGGCTGGGTGGGGAGGAGGAGGCTGGATGGGGAGGAGGAG
Source organism: Tamias sibiricus (assembly GCA_025594165.1). Lineage (NCBI taxonomy): Eukaryota > Metazoa > Chordata > Mammalia > Rodentia > Sciuridae > Tamias > Tamias sibiricus. The sequence goes on along the minus strand of CM046666.1, from coordinate 21,358,015 downwards.
GCTGGGTGGGGAGGAGGCCAGGATGAAACTGCAGCTGGGTGGCTAAGAAGGGATGTCCCTCTATTTTTCTTTTACATGAGCACACGTGATTTGTTTTGTTTTGTTTTGTAAGTGGGTTTGTTGTTGTTGTCGTTGTTGTCGTTGTCGTTGTCTCCTCCCTACAGAGTCTTACAGAGGCCAGCGCTGCATGTGGCTGCCGTAAGCTCGCTGGCATCTCGTCGAGGAGAGCAGCAGGAGTGTCCCGCCCACTCCATGCTACGCAGAAACAGCCAGAGGGCCCGGAAGGACTGGCCACCTCCGCGGGGTGACATCTGAAAAGGCAGGCTGGGTCAGCACAGCGGATTGTTCGCAGCTTAAAGCTTCAAATTAGATTATTGATTAGGTTAATTTTCCGTGGGATATTGGATTTGGTTTGCATTTCAACATCAGAGTTCATTAAATTTGCATTGCAGTTGATTATCTTCCATTAAGAAGCCCATCTCGAAGCTTCATTACTGGGGAATGTATGTACGTTGACACCCCCTTCAGTTCCGATGCTGAGAAGGCAAACACGGGCGCTCCCTATTGATCTCACTGAATCCCACTCCGCAGCCTAGACCCATATTTCATTTTCAGTCCCCATTCCAGTTTCTTGAAAAATTAGCACTGCTACCCGTAAGCACAAAGTGGGGCAAGACTAGACAACTATTGTTAAATCCCGTCAGTCCCTCACATAAAGAAGAGAGGGACCAGTGCATCCGATGCACAAAACTGCTTCCGGTCGAGGGTGTGGCTCAGTGGTAGAGCTCTCACCTCGCACGTGTGAGACCCAATCCCCTGCACCCAGGAGGAAAAGCATTAAATAATATTTCTGTCTAACTTAGCAAATACTTGGCTCAATAACTTTTGAGGGCAACTTCGCTTAAAAGTCTAGTTGGGAGTTGGGTTTTTTTTATTCATTGCTTGGTTTGGTTAGGTTTTTGTTTTCCAAATACAACCATACCTACTGGGGTGCTTTGTTGGGGTTTTTTAGGTACTGGGGATCGAACACTTTATCACTGAGCCACATCCCCAGTCCTTTTTATTCTGAGACAGGGTCTCTCTGAATTGCTCAGGGCCTCACTAAGTTGCTGAGGCTGGCTTTGAACTTGTGATCCTCCTACCTCAGCCTCCTGAGCTGCTGGGATTACAGGTAGGCAATACCGCGCCTGACCGTACCTGGGTTTTTAAAGCTGTATTTCAGGTAGATAACCCAGGGCTGATGCCTCTGATCACCACCAATCCGCATTGCAAAAACACTTAAGAAAGAATAAAAAGATGGTCACGGTTGGTTAGTTTTACAGATCGGAGCTTCCCTCCCTCTGCCTTGGCTTTGGGCAAGGTCGGTGGCTCTTCCCTGGAAGGCAGGAGTGTTATGTTCAAAAGCAAATGGGAATTTCGAAGAGGAGTTCACGACCTCTAGACTTGTTTTCAATTCTCACTTGCAAGAGACCAGGCCTCCCGGGGTTAAGCACAGCCGTGGAGACGTGGCGAATCCTCACTTTTCTTCTTCTTCTTGATGGCAGCACCGAGGAGGCTCGTGCCTGAGGGTGGCAGACGCCAAGCAGGGAAGGCCCTCGCGAGGCCTCCAGTTCACACGAGTTCTGCCCTGCGTCTAGATCCCGGAGACACACACCTTCCTGGGGCCTCGGTCGTGAAATGGTGAGCCCCCAGGCGGGCACGGGCAGGCTTCAGGGGGAAGATTCGCCAGGGCCTCTCCCTGAGGCACAAGAGTGAACTTGGGTCCCCTCTCTGCCTGCCTGTGCGTCCTTCTGTAAAAGGAGCTCCGGTTCAGAGCTGGAGCAGCTTCGAGCCACACGCCCCTCCCAGATCCCTCTGGGGCTTGGCGTGCAAGGAGCCTTATTGGTGGGGAGTCCCTAAGGACAGGTGGCACCTCCAGGGCTCCCGAATCATCCCTGTGTGTTGTCGCAGCCAGAGACGGAAGGGGGGCCAGAAAACATGACCTGGCCACTAGAAGCGGTTTCCACTGCAGTGCCTTCTGACATGACCAGGCCTGCTCCAGGAAGAGCTGTAGGCACAGCTACAGAGGCCAAGCAGGGCATTACTACACCAGGCGTCCCTGCAGACAAGGCCGGCCGGTGGGCCAAGACACTTCTGAAGGTTGGAGCCCAGGCAGCGAGGAGTCTGTGCAGGGTCAGCCCAATGCTGGAAGGCACAGCTCAGACCCAGAGTCAGTTAAGCACTGTGCTCATCCCTGGCCACACAGGGTCACCTGGGCCAGGCTGCAATCCAAATCCAATATCCCACCCCTCTCCATACCAGTGATTGCAAATTTGAAGGGAAGGGGGACATGGGACTCACTATGTTTAAAATTCTCCCCGGGCGATGCTAACTGAAGCAGCTGAGACACAGCGCTCAGGACGCTCTTAACTATTTCCAGCTGGGGCAGGCAGCGGACTTCTCTCACGGACAGCAGGAACTTGGCCCTCGCTGGGCACAAGAAACGGATGGCACCTGTCTGACGGGGGCGTGGAAGGCGGCAGATGAAGGTGGAACTTGATACAGACGCTTGGGCAGCTGTGACTGGTCTGGTTATGAAACCTGGCTCTGTGTCCAGGAAAATGGGAGAGGGTCTGATCCCCGGTCTGCAGCAGGCAGATGGCTGTTGTTTTCCCCCTCAAAGTCAGGTGGCCCGCTGCCGGCTGCGCTCCCTCGGTGCCAAGCTTCTCAACAGGGATCACAGCACCAGGGTCCCCTGCGCCCTATCGCCTCAGAGGCTGAAGGCGTGTGGGCCCAACTGTCCCGAGAAGTGCCCTCTCCCCCATCATCCCTCCTGTCTCCACGGATCCAACACAAAGGTGTTCTTCAGATCTGATAGAGACCTAGCAGAAGACCTCTCTGCGTGCTTCTCAAACCCTGCCACCTTCCTCCCTGTCCGATCTTGAATACGTCGAAAAGCAGGAAGTCCCATCAAAGCCATTTTGGGGAGGTCAGTCACCATGAAGTGAGGTAGGATTTTCTGGCCATCTGCAAAGCACCTAGCAGACGACTCCCTCCAGCAGGCTCCGTCTACCTTCTAGATGGCTGCAGGGTCAGTCCCCTGGTGGTCCCTGTTTCCATCACGGACTTCCAGGATTCGGAGATCGTGAACAGTCTCCCACGTGACTGGACTTCTCTTTCACCATCTGAGCATCATTTGGGCTCAAACTGGTCTGTTAGTGAAAGATCTTCTGCGATAACTCTGGATTCTATTATTAAACCAGTTTAATCACCATCTGCTTTGAGTGTTGACATCAGCAATTTCTAGTTGAGGGGCATAATAAATCCACGGGGTGCGGGGTGCGTTTCTGGCTGTAACGATGTTCTCAAAATTGACCACTGCAATTAAGAAAGCCAGCGCTAATCAAATCCTTTTTCCTTTGACAGTCAGGGTCTCTTTCATGCTTCTCTTTTGCCTTCACCCTCAGAAGGCCTCTGGAGTTGTTCCAGAGATGCCCAGAACACAGCTTAGGCCCTCTCCGTGTCCCTTAGTAAACCCACTCAAGCTGGCGTCTGATGATTTCATTACCTCTATGGATGCCGCCAGACGTTTGTGGGCTCCCAGGAAGGGGTCACATTGCAGATCACACGGCCTTCGACTGTCTCACCGACCCACCCGTCACCTTTATTTATCCCCTGGGTGCATTGTGCTGGAAGGAATGAACTAAATCTTCAGAAAACAATGTTCTCAAAGGAGCCATCGTGAAACCGCGGGATCTCTCTCCCATCACTGTTAACCGAGGACCTTCGCAATCAGTGGACGCCCTGCTTCCGCCGCTTTCCTCCCCAAACTCCAGTGTCCAATGACCCAAGGTCTGGAGCATCCCCAGATACGCGCTTGGTCCCTTGCTTTCATGACGCCGTCCAAAAGTGCCACAGCCCTGGTGCTCTTGACTCTGCCCGCCATTCCCAGGAAAGGAAAGCTTTTGCGTTTTTAAAGTAGACTCTGATTTAGTTTAAAGTAGCTTTATGTGCACAGCAAAGTGGAGAGGAAGGTACAGAGATCTCCCGGGCACCCGCGGCCCCCCACCGTTCTCAACAGCCCCCACCTGAGAGATGCACTTGACACGTGTGTGCACGAGCGTGTGCACCTCACCTCAGTACCCGTGCACACTTCACCTTGGGGTTCCCTCGTGGAGGGATGTTTGCCAAGGTGCCCGGAGCACTCTGATTTGGGCTCTGCTCCAGCTTGGGGACGGCTGCACCCGATTCCCCATCCGAAGCCCCACGACCCGAGGACGGGACTTCACTTCTAAGTTCTCAAGACGCCAGCACTAGCGAGCTATGGCAGCAAATGCAGGCTGCAGCTCTGGAGTGCAAAGTCCCTCTCACAAGCGTGACTTTGAACAAGTCACCGGGCTTTCCATGGCTTCCCGTGAGCGGGCTGCCCGGGAAGGGACTGCCCTGCCTCCGAGCTTAGCCAGTGAGATCTGCAGTTCTCACTGAGCATGGCTAGGTGCAGGGCGTCCAACGCAAGCTGTATTGTGACAGCGTCCAATGCAGGGTGACGAGTTACAAGTGTTGCTCAGAAAGAAGAGAGCCTTGTCCCGGCTCCTATGATTACACCTGGATGCTCCACTTCTCTCTAAAATACTCCCACTTCCAAAGCAACGCCTCGGTCAGTGCTCCCTGGTGAGCTTCCCGGGAGCGGGTGGACCCCGGCCACCTGCGGACACTTGGATACACCAGTGACTGCTGACATCCTCACTGTCCAGTTGGAAGAGGCCTCATTTTTAAACGATTCCAGAGACCGAACTCATTTCAGGGGATGGTTTCCCAGAGAGCTCAGATGTAGCAAAGTGTGAGAATTTCGAGGACAGTTCAGCTCAGTATTGCATAACCCTTGAAACTCCTGCTAAGGCACCAAGGTCAGGACATGTAACTTTTTAAACACTGGAATCAAAGACAAGAAGAGGGTAATTGGCACTGGCTTGACATTTGTGGAAAAGCAGGTTTTTGTTTTTTGGAATCAGGGTAAGTTGAGTGATCATGAAAGACTGAAAATTCTTCTTTCCAATTGGCCTCCCACAATGAGTAAAGCTCATTTCAACAGGGTGAAGAAGAGTGCTTCCCTCTCTTTGCTTTCTTTCTTAAAAATAAAACTTGGTCAAGCAAGTGCAGTGGTGCATGCCTAAAATCCCAGCCACTCAGGCGGCTGAGGCAGGAGGATTGCAAGTTCAAGGCCAGCCTCAGCAACTTAGTGAGACCCTGTCTCAAAATAATAAAATAAAAAGGCCCAAGATGTAGCTCAGTGGTGGAGCACTTGCCTGGCACGTGTAAGGCCTTAGATTCAATTCCCAGTGTGCAAATATATAAACAAAACTTGGCCAAACAACTTAACTTTGCAAATTTCTATTTCAAAAAGTATTATGTTTAGCTGGTAGAAATAAAGGTGATAGTTTCCAGATTAAGGGGAAAAAAATTTTTTTTCTGTATTGTCTAAGTCATCTGAGTGTTGCTTTTATCATTTTTTTTTTCTCCTGGTGACAAAATAATTCATTATTGAATGATGAATAGATAGAAGAAATCAGGGGTAAAATCTAAGTACAAAAAATTACACATATTGAAGTATGCAATTTGACCAGTTTTGACATGTTTGTCACCAATGCAGTCAATATGAAAAGCATTTCCATTATTTAAGGAATTTCTAATCGTGAAGACTGTGTTTTCTGCATGATTTTTACATTAGAGATCAATTATTTTAAGATATATTGAACACCACTCCCACATGTCAACTATTTGAAAATTAAATGTCACACTTATGAATATCTCGCAGGTCAAGAAAGAAGTTATATGCAAATAAAAAGTGCTTTGAACTAAGTGATAATAAAAGCTTAAAATATCAGAATGTCTGGATTTGGGCCTCGTTAGCAAGAACACATGCAATGAAAAATGCAACGGTTCTTAAAAGACAAATTAAAATCTTTCCTGAGCAGCATCATGGACGAAACAGCGGTAAGTAGGCTAGTTTATTTTAGTGAAACATACTGCGAACTTTCCTAAACCAGTTTGGCTGCTCACAGGTGACGTCCAGGGGCTGAGGCGGTGGTGGGCATGTGAATGCCTAACCACCAGCTTTCCTGGGCAGGGGGTGGGGACGGGCAGGTGGGGGGGAGCCCTGATTTGTAGCACTCACTCATTTTTGTGGAGGATTTCCAGGAAAGCAGAGCTCTGATGCTGCAAATGTTAACCAGTACACAGCACCCAGACACCCCTGGCCCTGGAAGGTGGGTGCGGTCCCAGCTCTCTGCCTCTTTGGACACCTCACCAGCAGGTTTCTGAAAAGACCGATTTGAAGCATATGTGGTCTCCCAAGTCTTAGCAGCAGAATTTGGTTTACTTCCCAGTGGGTACCAACCAACAGAACCGGAGTGTTGGATTCTAGGCAGAGGCTGCACCTCCCAGGCAGAAGGCCACACCTCCCCAGGTGCCTTGTGAAAAACTACAGCTCCCAGGATCCTCAGCGTGACCAAAAACCTGACCAGCAAGTCCCTTGTCCACTACCACTACCTCCCCCCATGACCTCTGCTGGCCTATAGGACAAGGACTCACTCCAAGGGGGTTTTATGGCCCCTACTCTATTTAAGCCAGCCCCCTGTTCCTGCCGTCCCTTTTTCCTTGTTCCTGCCGCCTTTTGTTCCTGCTCTCCGTTCCTGCCTGTCCCTATTCCCCTCCATCCCTTCCCTAACCCCCCTTCCCTTCCCTTCCTTTCCCTACCCTTGCCCATGTGGCACCTCAATAAACCCTTTTATTTCACTAACACGGTGTTCCCAGCTAAGTTAACTATGTTCAGCAGTTTTCTAACACGGAGGCCACCCAAATGCTGTTCCGAGTAATGGGGCTCGCTCCATCCCTGCACCTGCCTGTGGGGGAGGGGCGGAGGAACCTGGGACCACCCTCTCCAGCTCTCACAGCCCGAGCCCTACCCTCCTCAACAGCGAATGCTTTCAAACATCCACCCGCTAAGCCAACCTCCCAAAGCCTCTGCTGCCAGCGGAGGCAGCTCGGAGGCAGAGACTTGGAGGAGGCCCTCTGGGCTGCGAGCAGAGGACAACAAAGGCAGCAGCCCAGGAGCGGGTGCTCCAGAGTGGCGCATACTAACCATGCCAGAGCACATTAAGATGCGCACTGTGCGCCTCTGGGCTGTTCTCGTGAACCGGCAGACCCCAAGGCCAAGTACTGCTGGGTCCTCACGCTCCCTGGAAGCTGCCAGCTGGGGCCCCGGCACTGTGTCCCCTTCAGCCCTTCCTTGGCACGGGAAGGGAAAGCCAGCCACTCTCAGGACTGCGAGTGGGTCCTGAGAGAGAGACTGCAGAGGGGTCTCGCCACCAGGCTCACCTGGACTCCTGGTCTCCAGACCGGCTGCAGGACAAGCCTCTGTTTGTGGGCTTGGCTAAGTAGCTAGGAATTTAGAAGTAGAGCAAGCACTTGGGGGCAGGATTCTGGGGACAAGAGGAGGCTAAAGATGACTGAAAGTGGCTGAGCAGCCCAGGGAACACCTGGCCTCAATATCAAGAAGGAAGACACCACACCTTGGCTGGCCTCCGTCACCTATGGTCACCTGGTCTTGGGCGCCTTACCTAGTCTTTGAGTCTGCCTCCTTATCTGTAAGACAGGGAGTGGTGAAGGGGACTCGCCCGCGTGCTTCCAAGCTCACCACGGGCCTCGAATAGTCAATGTCATTATCAGTCTCGACTAAGCAATGCCAGGCTAAGAATCATAGCCAATTTCACGCTGCCGGAAATCCTTTAAGACCATGAAAGTATGCTCGATTCCTCCAACGCTTCCTCCCTTCCCTCCCCCACCCTGCCATTTATTCGTAACCCAGTTTGTCAAATCAATGTATCAATCCACCCGTTAATGACCTCTTTCTTCTTTTTAACATGACATCGATTCCAGACCTGAGGAATATGGAGACGCTCTGGACAAGAACTGGGAGACAAGGCATTGTCAGGGGGAAAAAAAAATTAAAGCTAAACATAGTTCATTGATTATCCAGGGAAAAAGGGATCTAGATTTGACTCTCTCCGGCTGTCATTTTTATTTCTGCTAGACTATCATGCCTCCTGCTGTTTTAACCCAGTTTTTAAAATTTATTTTACACACTCCAGCAGCCGCCTGCCTGTCATGAGTAATTTTTATTGCCATGATATATTTCATGCCAAGAGATTTGTCACTGCTGAGAACATCTTTAGGGGTACATGATTTAATGATTAAGCCTCTGTAAGTAAATCTGTAAGCAAGAACGTATCATCCACAGACACCCTCGCGTTAACAAAGATTTTTGTCTTTTTTCTTAATTCCTAAAAATCAGCTCCTTTCTCAGGACTTCCTTTGTTCTTTCACCTTGGCAGTGTCCCCTCAGGCCCTGATCACGCACTCTGCAACAGCGCCTGGAGGGGCCTGGCTGGCTGGCTGGTGACCACAGGCTCCCCCCCACCCCTGGGCACCAGCCTGCCCAGGGCCTGGGCCTCGAGGAGGGCAGGAGGGCACACAGGCCCAGAGCCACGCCAGCCAGGGCAGGCGGATGAGCTCATCTCCCTGCTCCCTCCGCCCCTAGGGAGAGGCCTCTGAGGCCGGCTGAGCCTCTCCAGCACAAGACCCCCAGCGGCCTGGCTCGGCGATTCCCTGGCTGTGGTTTCTAGAGACGCTGTCCGGGCTCCGCAGACTGTCTTCAAGGGGCCTCCCTGCAGCCCCTGAGGTCGGCCCTCCACCCCGGCTGTCCCCCAAGACCCCACTGTACGGACCCAAGACCCAAATCAGGGCATCCAAACCGAAAGGCAGAGAGAGGTATAGTCTGATTGTCTGTTGTGTCAGATAAGGTGATGCCTGTAACCAAATGACAGTGTGACCAAAGGGCTCGCTGGGGACAGTTACAAGTCAGCTCAGCCAGTGCAGGAACAGTCAGCTCCGACCCCCCAGTTCTGCCAGGAACCAGGGCTGTCACAGTCAGAGGGCCATCGCGGTCCCCGGAAGCACCTGGGAAGCCCATCCCCAGCCTAGGAGGGGAAGGGTGTCATGCTCACGGTAGGATCTTGTAGGATCTTTCCAGCTAAAGCTACGACAGGTGCACACTGCTTGACGGCACAGGGCAGGCCAGAGTACGGAGCAGCAGAGTAGGGCTGGGGTGTGGCTCCCTGGCAGAGCCCTCGCCTCGCCTGGGCGAGGCCCTGGGTTCCATCTCCAGCACTGAATAAAGAAAACAAAAGTGGCGAGGCCACAGCACCCCACTCCATTCCTAAGTGAAAGCAACGGCCATTCCTATTAAGATGCAGGACATCCCTCCTTGAGAGCTACGCCACCGAAGACAGAGTCCACAGGCGATAAAAACAGTTTTTTAAAAAGCCCCTCTACAGACGCGATGGCAGGGGTTTGGAGGTGGAGGAGACTGCTGTGTTCTTGTGGGGTTTTGCTTGCTTGTTTTGACATGGGGCCTCGCCTGCCGTGTTGCCCGGGGGGCCTAGATCTCCTGGACTCAAGTGATCCCCCTGCCTCGACCTCCCAAGTAGCCCAGGACGCGCCCCCAGGCCCAGCGGCAGGGGAGCTTTGAAGGAGGTAGCAAGGGGGTGTCCCTCAGGTCTCGGGTGCAGGCTGACCTCCCCTCCACGGTGCTTGGAGACGGTCCTGTCCACCCTCCCCCTGCTGCCGCTGCAGGCCGCACTGAAGCCCGCTCCCAGCTGCCCTCCTGCTCCAGGCAGGGCCGACAGCACGGCCATCAGGGCCTTCAGGTTCCAGTCTCTGCAGGGACGATGGCCCAGAACCTCACTCACGTCACTCCCAGCTCTAAGACAGTGCCATAGCTCTGTGTGCATAATAAAAGAACACTAAAAAAAAAAATGCTTTATGAAGATCTGCTATTTTCTATGACTTCTCAAGAGTTTCAGCTCAGCGCTGGTTAAAGGAACAAGATTAAAGGAAGACACTTCTATTGAAGGTGCCTGTTGATGTTGGTTGAACTGTCCCCCCAAAAGTCACACTGAAGTCCTGATCCCCAGTATGTGTGAGTGTGACCTTCTTTGGAAGCAGGGTCTTAACACAGGCGTTCAAGTTAAGGGCAGCAGGACGGGCCCTCGGTGCCATGCGACTGACTCGTCGCACAGGGAGGATGGCCTGTGTGGACGTGTCCACCCAGAAGGCGGCCACCGAAGATGGAGCGGAGATTGGGGTCACACTGGCACCCCCTGGCCTTGCTTGGGATTGAGACACTGGCAAGGCCAGCTAGGGTCTCCCCTAGAGGACTCCAAGAGAGATGGCCCTGACAGCATCTGGATTTCAGACTTTGGGTCTCCACCAGGGTAGGAGGACCAATCATCCTTGTTCTAAGTCGCCCGTCTGTGGCGATTTGTCATGGGTGGTGCCAGGAAGTCAATGCACCTCTTCCATCGCCTCCGGAGCCTGGCTCACCCCAGTGCCCTGTCCCTTCACTTATCTTTCCTGAGGACGCGCTCCTTCCCCGAACCTCGGGCCTTCAAAATGCTCCCGTGCAACAGCTTTTACTAACAACTCACTCACACGCTGACCATCGCCTGAGACTGGTATGGAGGGGCCCAAGGGGTCTCTGCCCTCAAGGAGGTGATGCTCTTGCCAGAGGGGGAAAAAAGTGAAATATAGATTTTAAATATAGAGTGAAATATAGATTTTAAAGAGTCTGCACTCTTTATAGATTTTAAAGAGTCTGCATGAACAATAGCATCCAATTAAATGCCACAATGCAACACAGCCCTCAGGCCCCGGGGAAGTTCAGAGAGAAGGGCTGAGAGGTGTCAGGAGGTTCACGAAGCAGGATTGTCACAGGCAGGACAAGGACGAGGGCTTGAGGCTGGACCGCTGCAGGGGGGACAGTGATGCATCTGCTTCCAGTGTGAGAGGCTAGAGAGTCCCAGGGAGCGTCCCTCCTCCTGGGTTGTGGAGGGACTTGGGTTCCAAGCAGGAGGGAGACCGTTTGCCTCTAACTTACAAGGGTGGCTCTCCAAGGGGAGACAGGCGGACTGATAGCGACTCTGCCCCCTAAGCTGTGATTTTTTACTCTGTTTCTACGAGTTTCTAAAATCCTTAGGGCCCAGAGGTAAGTATTCACTCACAAAAAAACAACTCTCAAAAGACAAGGAGCAGCCGGGCCCAGCCGGGCACACCTGTAATCCCAGCAACTTGGGAGGCTGAGGAAGGAGGACTGCAAGTTCAAAGCCAGCGTCAGAAACTTAGTGAGGCCCTAACCAACTCAGTGAGACCCTATCTCTTATAAAATATGAAAAAGGACAGGGGATGTGGCTCAGTGGTTAAGTACCCCTGGGTTCAATCCAAGGAACCAAAAAAGAAAAAGAAAAAAAGACAAGGAGCATTGAAGTATCATAGTGACTCTGAAACACTTCGTCCCTCCCTGCCGTGAACACGGCCAGCCTCACTCCCATGCTGGGCGGGGAGGAAGGCTGAGGCGTCCAAGTGCCCACTCAGAGATACACGCCACAAATAGCCCAGCAGCAAGCATTCCTCCACCCAGGGCTGTGGACGCCAGATGCTGTTAGCAGCTCGAGACGGGGGCAACCAGAAGCAGGGACCCTGGCGATACCCTGGAAGCCAGGCCGGCCTCGGGTGCCGCCAGGCCACTCGCCCTCTGCTGAGCGGAGGACATGCTTCTCTCCAGGGACGGCCTCGCTGACGCTGAGAACAGGCACCAGCTGCGCCGAGGGTGCCGAGCTCTGGAAAGCCTTGAAGGTGGATTCTCAGAACACGGCTCTGAGTGTGTGGGCCACTCCAAAAGTGGGGCCCCTGGCCATTTCCGGGGCCTGAGGATGAGACACTTGAAAGCGTCACTGATGTTCCTATGTTTTGTTGATCCTGTGAGATGTGCTCTTGCAGGTGACTCTCTGTCTTGGTCCCTAAGAAACTCCCCGTTAGGACTTGGAATACGCATTTGTGGCCAAGGGCCCCTCTGCCCCTTCCCACAGCCTGGGGCTCCGTGCCCTCCGGCGCCTTCTCCTCGGGGTGGACTGGGCAACCCTCCAGGGCCTGCCACAGGTGTCCAGGCGCGTTCACCTCCCAGGGAACTGTCTGGAAAGTCTGTGTGGGGACTTCACCACCTTCCTGCCAGGCTGGGGAGGGACTGAGCCACCTGGGCACCCTGAGGCCAGGATCCAGGCCAGGGTTCTGCCCTGCTGCCACTTCAGGGCCTTTCCACACGTGGAGCAGAGCCACGTCTATGCCATCTCTCGTCCCTTGACACATGTCCTTGAATCTCAATTCTTTCTTCTTGCAGATCAGGATTCAAAAAAAATTTTTTTTCTTCCTATAAAGGCCAAATAAGTAAAATCTGGGGCTTTGTGAGCCACGTGGAGAGAAAAGTATCTTGTTCTCTGCACACCGCCTCTGCCCGTGCTTCGTCACCTTCCCAGGGGCTACTAACCTGTCTCCAGTACTCAGTTCTGACACTCAGGCCTAGATGATGCATAGACAAATGAGCATGGCCATGTTCCAATAAAACTTATAAATCAGACAATGTGCCAGATTTCATGTGTGAGCCATAGTTGGCCGACTCCTCTTAATGTCATATGTGCATATACGTGCTGATGTTTTTGAATGGCCCATTACTATTTTAGAGAACTTTCACAGACAGCTACGGTAAGCAGGTGGGGCCAATGTTGTACACGCTCACTTTATGTATCAGGAAACTGAGGCTCACCAGTGACTTCCCTGATGTGAACAGTCAGAAAACCACGGTGGAGACGCAGCCACAGGCCTTTTGCTTTCAAGTCCAATCCATCCACTACCACACCAGTATTTTTCAGAATTTGTCTCTACCTGTGTAATAGGCGCTAGGTCAAAGAGGAGGTCTGGGGTCTGGGGTCAAATAAGTTTGGAAAACTCTACATTAACCAAGGTTAAGGAGAATTTTCATGTTTTCTGTGAAATTTCTAAGAGGGGATTATAATACGCAGAGTTTTCCAAGCATGTCAGACACCAGATCCTTTTTTGCTTCTTGTCAAAGAAACTGTTAGGATTCATGTTTCCTGGATTGGAGTCTAGGAAACCCTTTGCCAAGCAGAGAGAAGGGCATTTGGGGAAGAAATGTCAGACTGAGGCCCAGACAGGCAGAGGCCCCTACAGCAGCCCACCTCAGACAGGCCAGGGGATTCCATCAGACCTTGTGGAAACTACATGACAGCATCTGTCCCACCCGTGCCCAAGTTCAACCAAACCAAAGCAACCCAGCAGAGCAGGGAGGAAAACGTTCTTACTCTTAGGACACTACACTACCTCTGGCTTTGTTGGATTTTGTTTTTGCCATCCTGGAAGGAATTGCTAATCTGATTAGCCACAATCCAAATTGGTGGTTAGGCCTCTTTTTCCCCTTGCAGTCTCTCAGGCGGAGGGGACAGGCCCTGGCGGGGATTTAGGGTGCTATTCAGTTAGAGTCCAGAGTTCCTGAAGAAATAACTGCAGTTGCCATTAGTAGACTGTTTCACTGAAACTATGAAGTGAGAGCCCAAGAGGGGTTTTGATGATATTTTGAAGGCATTATGGCTGGGAGCCCGGGAGGTCAGCACCTGCACTACAAACAGCCCATGCCCTTCAGGATTTGGGTGGACCGACACTCAGGGAGCAGGACCAGGATGAGAATCAAAATCCATGTGCTCACTAGCGGCACAAGTACCCTGAATCCTCCGTGCTGGCCTCTCTGACAAGCCAGCTTGGAGCCACAGCCGAGGCTCACAGTCTAAAGAAGTTCACCTGCAAATGTGACCTTACCTGGGGGAAGGGTCTTTTCATACATGATTACGGGTCTTGAGAGAAGGCGATCCCTCTGGATTAACCAGGTGGTCCCCGAATCCAAAGACAAGGAGGGGCACACAGAGACAGAGCTGGAGTGATGGTGTCACAAGCTGAGGGCCTGTGTCACCGGTCACCTTGGCAGGTGAGGCCCCCACCTTCCCTTAGAGCCCTCAGAGGGAAGCCTGGGGTGTCTTGATCTCAAAACTTGACCTCAGAAACTGTGAGCAACTGAACCTTTGCTGCTTTGAACCACCAGCTAGTGGAAACCACAGGAAATGAACACGGGTGCTCAACTGTTTAAAAATCGAACTTTTGCTAGATTTCAAAGACCGCTACCCACACAGCCCTACTTGTGCCGACCTGTGGTTCTGGGGCTCCAGGTGCCCCACCCTCACTCCAGGCCTGTGGCACAAACCTGGCCTCAGGATCAGGCGGGAGGCATCCCCTGGACTTCCAGGGAGGTCTTGCTTGGGTGGGGAGGGGCTGCAGGTGACCAGCTAGGAAATCCAAAGAATAGGCCAAATCAAATGGAGCAGGAGGCATCACAAACATTCACCAAGGACCTACCTGTGCTTCGCAAAGAAACAGCCCTGGCAGTGCCACCAAACTCAGCTTGGCCTTGTGTGCTCAAAATGGCAGGACATTTGTGCCCATGGTGGGCATCTGAGTTACCAGATGGGATTCTATGGCCCGCTTCCCGGGTCCGAGATCTGAAGTCCATCCTCCTCTCCCTCCCCATTTAATCTAGGATGATATTTTAATTTTGTCTCTGTTTCATCATCCCAGGGAAAAAAACCTTTACCCAAAGCTGATTTTCATCTCCACCGAGAAACCACAAGGGCCAGGGTGAACCCAGGAGCAGCACTGAGGAGGACGATTTGGTTGAGATGATTACCTGGGTTCCCAATACGCACAATGACAGGGAGGGCTTTTTGTTTTGTTTTGTTTTGTTTTGTTTTAATCAACTGGGTCAAAAGGCACAGCAGATTTCTAAGGAATGAAATGACCAAAAGGCAAGTTTCCCCCAGGATTTGAATGAGCCCAATTCAATTACGTTTCCGGCAGGAAGGCACTTAATTTTTCTAATAAGCAGGTGTCCAGCAGGAAGCTAGCAGTAAGCAAGCTCTAATAGGAAAGCAATCGGGGGCTCCCAGTAGTCACTTCTCAACTTTCAGGGTCTTGCTCTGTATTTTTCAATTATAAAAGAGAATGAAAAAAGAACAAAAAGAAAAAGACTATGCAGAGAGGGAGGGAAAAGGAAGCTGGAAATTCCTGCCAGAACAGATCTGTTCCACCAAAAAGGCACCAAAGAGCTGTCTTTCCCCTGCCCTGGAAATTCTGTGACTCTCTCCACCCTTCTAAATTACACTCTCACCCGTGAGCTTTGTTTTCCCACTAAACATACAGAACGGAGGTAAATACTAGCTGATAACACGGCCCATGTGCTACGTTTGGCAAAAGCACCTCTTTTTCTTTTTTCCCAGAGCAGAACCAAGTTCTGGATCACAAGACCTTTAGCATTAACAGCCAGCAATGCTTTTCCTCTGCAAAAATGTGGTGCCTGCCTCTTCTCTGACCTCACCCCAGAGGCTGCAGCGAGTCTACATGGTAGAGTTTTGTAGAAATTGCGGTTGAAGAAGGGGTGCATTAATATTGCATTTGAATTTTGCCCAGGATGTGTGTGTGTCTCCCTCTGTGCCTTCATAAATATTCCAGAGCATTGGACAGAGAAAGGAGTGACAGTTACAGTAGTCACAGCCTCGCTGTAGGAAGAGCCCGTGGCCTTGAGGCCAGCCATGACGTGGGTCCAGTTCCGCCTGCTAAGAAACCACCAACAGAAGCACCTCGCTGGTCCAGCGCTTACCTCCCCCTGAAACAAAAGCATCAACTCCCGAACGGTAGAGTCCAATAAAGGCAATAATTTGTCTCCAGCTGGTCCAATTGTTAAATAAGATGCCTGCAGGGTCTCCGGAAGTAATATTCTCCTCTCCTCAGCAACGGTGAAAACCACCGTGTCTTGGGGACCACTAACTCAACCCGAGCAAAAGGTTCTCAACTTGAAGTCTAACATTTTCAATGACAGTAAATTGCCATCTGGAGGCATGAAAAAAAACGTTCCAGAGATACACAGTAAACTAGCGGAGGGGAGAAAAATCTCAACAGAAGGCTTAAGCCATTTCACCATTGTAATAATTATTCTTCTAATGTTTTAATCAAAGGAAGCAGCCTGTCTCTCTCCCCTCATCTATATTCAAGCCACCACACTTTGTAGGTGTTAATCTCCACGCCTTCGGGCTGTTAGGAGGGAGCGGAAATTGGCAGTCCCTGAGCCACAGCATCCTGGAGAACAGTACCTGGCACTGCCCTTAATTATCTCGATTATGGTAATGTGCGTTGTTTGTCAACAGCTAGGAAGAGACGGGACTGCGAGGCAGTTGGGGAAATTGGGTTTTAGATGTAGGTTTGAGCAATAAAGGTTTTCTTTCCTTTGTAATTAAAAAAAAAACTCATTAAAAATGGATTTTGTATTTATAAGAGTGAAAGAAAAAACTAAAAGGTGGCCCATAATCCCAGCTAGCATGTATTTTCTTAAAGCCATTTGTCCAATGCGGATTCAGTGGTGTCGTTCTTCTTCCTCACAAGGGAACAAAATACATGCATGTATGTGTGTGTGTATAAATGCAGAGGATACAGGACATGAAATCATTTCTTTTCCAGGAGGTAAGCACATACATACAATCAGTGTCACATACATTCAAAAACATTTGGGCCTAGGCGTTTAAAAACATAGCAATGCTATTTAGTAGTATTCAAAACCCTAACCCTGGCTGTTCTCAGAGCAGTGCAGCAAAACATATAATAAGATTCCTGGGTCGATCTTTTAGTTCCCAGTGCAAACAACCCTTCTAGAGACCATGAAAGTGAATTTGGCTAACGGCCATTGGACCATTGCCAGTCACAAATCGAACACACGCAGGGTGGATCCCCACGCCCACAGGTGAGCAGAGAACTGCACGTTCTGATTTCCTCAGGCCTCCCTGAGGAAGGAGGGTGGGCCCTGGGGTGCCTACCTGTCTGGATTCGGCCTTTTCCCAGAATATTGCTGGAGTTGCCAGGGCTGCTCCTGGCATGGACACACACCGTGGGACAGGGGCAAGCAGGGGTCTGATGGAGAGCCTAGGCTCC
The DNA here is from genome assembly GCA_025594165.1 of Tamias sibiricus. Taxonomy (NCBI): domain Eukaryota; kingdom Metazoa; phylum Chordata; class Mammalia; order Rodentia; family Sciuridae; genus Tamias; species Tamias sibiricus. The sequence continues at coordinate 21,341,044 of CM046666.1, read as the reverse complement.
AGTTTCAACAATCCTCTGCCTGTCGCAATGAAGCTAGTCAGACTGCTGGTTCCCCCCTGCCGGCTCGGAGCACCCCTGTGCTGCGGCTCGTCCGAGAGGCCCGGAAGAGTAGGAAGCAAAGAGGGCCCGCGAGGAGGGGCATGTCCACCCTGCTCACGGCACTGCAGCACTGGCGTCCTCTTCCTGAGGGGACCCTCTGAACATGTGACTGCCTCGCGAAAGCGTCCCCAAACAGCAGCGTCCGCACAAGAAAGAGTGAGGTGGCCGTGTTGGAGGCCTGGACCTGAGCCTCGTGTCCTCCAGGGGCCAGCTGGGGGCCGTGGGCACGTCGCTCTTCACTGGCTGACTGGGCTGGGCGAGACTTTTACAAGGTGGGTAAGTTGAGTAAGTCGCTGAGCATTTCCACACCAAGTTCCTGATGCAATATCTCCCATTGGGTCGCCCATTGTAAAAATCAGAAAACAAGAAAGTGTTATTTTAAACATGTCACAAGCTCTCAGATGCTGCGTGGACATGACTTTCGTCCCTGCTCCTTTTCAGACCCATCCTGCGTTTTCATCCACAGCACGCTTACTTCCTCGGGGGGCTGGGCACGCCGTCCTCACAAAGCCCATTTCATTCCAGCGTGGACAGCACCCAAGACTCTGTGGAGCAGTGCTCTGCCGCCTCAGTTCTGGGTCAGAACTTGATTCCACAGAGAAAAACCAAGAACCGTCTCCTTGTAAAGGGGTCCTTTTACGAGTGCTGATTGACAATGAGGACAGGTCAGGCACCGTGGCCCTCTGCATCCACAGGGACCCGCAGATTCAAAAGTGCAGATCGGAACTATTTGGAAAAACATCGTGTCTGAACTGAACACGTACAAACTCGTCCCGACGCTGGTTCTGAACAACACAGCAGAACGGCTGGATACAGAGCCTCCCCGTTCCTGTGAACCAGAGACGCGTGGAAGTCCGCGGGAGGCTGTGCACAGGTCACACGATTCAAATGCCACCTGTCCTATCCAAGGGAGTGGAGAACTGGCAGCTTCAGTATCCAGTGGGGGTCCCCAGGATGCCCAGGGACCACCAAGCCAAACGAGATGCCCTGACTGAACCCTGGGGAGCCTCGGGTGCGCCGCGTCCCTCTGCTGGAGAGAGACTAGGATGGTGGAGGGTTTTCCTGCTCTGCAGCGGGTGGGTGTGTGGTGCACCATGACATCTAGGGGTGGGAGAGGTCCCCATTCTCACCGTCACCTTCTCTCTGTTCCCCTAGCTGTTGGGGCTAGGGGACAGAGCCAGGAGTGTCTGCTCTCTTCTAGTTCTGATGGGGTTGTCTGATACAACACAGAGTGCCCGGTTAAATTTGAATTTCAAATAAATGACAAATAGTTTAGAACAAGCGTGTCCCAAATATTGATAAATCCGTCCCTCCTAAAGGACAGCCAGAGGCAGAGGGATCAGGGAATCATAGATGTTTTTCCTTCTCTCTTTAGGGAAGAGGAACCATAGAGCCCTCCTTCCACTGCCTTCCTCTTCTGTGTGGGGGGAGCCGTGGAGCGAGGGGCTTCACTCACGGTGGCGGGGTCAGGCCCAGAATCCCACAAAGAGCCCGTGTTCTATGGAAGCGATTTTGTAACCGATCTTTTTTTTAAAAAAGCTATTTAATTCAAAATACTCTCAATTTTTCTGAATATTTGTTGAAATGGCCGAGCTGTGATCAGTGGGTGCCGTGTGCACGGGAGCCTGTGTGTGTTGTTGGCCACCGGAAGCAGCAAGGACTAAAGGTTAACTAAGGACTCTCCACCTGGGAGTCTGGAGACGCTCGTGCCTCCAGCAAGGGTTAAGAGAGGGTTAAGAAAGCGAGCTGGCCGAGGCAAGAGGTGTACCCAGAACACCGGACCCGCGTTGTGCTTGCTCTGGGTCACACCCTTCACCCTGTGCCTTGACCCACATGCAGACCCAAGGACGACTCCTGCACAGGGCCCCAGCGGTCAGGGGGCTCCACCCACCACACTGGCTCTCTCCCTGCACTGGGGAATATGGAGACTGGGGTTTGTTTGAAGCCGGTCTCTTGGTCAAGGTCAAAGCATTCAACAAATCAAAGTGTGTGGCATGATTAAAGCTGGGTTTGAAGGAAGGCAGGAGTCCCCACTGTGGGAGGTGTGGGGTCGTGAATATAAACCAAGATTTCTTCTCCTCTTCGAGTAGCTCCCTCTGTGCGCTGGGAGACGCTCACTCCACACGGGACATGGTGAAAGGCATGCTGGGTGACAAGGTGGTCTCAGCACTTTCCCCACACCTAGGAGCGGGCCCCGTGATTGGACTCCATCCTGGGCCAGGTCTGATGGCTGCAGAGGGCCGCGGGACCGTGTTTGTGGCACCTCTCCCGAGACTCGCCTTTAACAGCACACAGCCCGCCGGGACTTTCCCCCCACGCGTCCCACAGTCAGCCCCAATCTCTTGGCAGGGCCCTCGGTGACTGCACAATCTCACACCTGCCAGCGCCGGAAAGTTCTGGAAATAGGGACCCTGTGCCAGACATTCCTGGAGCAATCCACTTAATCCAGGCCCTCGCTCTCCTGGCTGTGGGGCGAGCAACAAGTTCTTGAACCAGTGAGACAGCAACGTTGGCGACAGGCAAGTGCGAGAGCAGTCTCCCTGGCCTCAGCCACCTGGCTCTCGGCCTCTCCGTCAGCCTCCCTGTGGGGCCGCACCTCCGCCATCAGGCACCCTCCCCTCTGCTCCTCATGACCCTGAAGGACGGAGGGATGCTCTGTGCGCATTCGCCTGGTGCCAGCTTCCGAGCCTGGGACTTCCCCGTATTTCCTCTCGTGTGACCCCACTGGCTGTCCTGCGAGCTGGGCAGATGCACACAGACGACACGCTGGAAGACCAGAGGGTGCCACGTTCGCGGTGGAAAGTGACCCTTTCCCTGCACTACACACGTCCTCGTGGATGGCACCGCACGATCTGAAAGCCACAACCAGGGATCACGGCCACCACTTACGTCTGGGCCCACTCGAGGCCTTTTTACTGCTGGTCAAGGGTCTGAGCTGTTCAGAGCCCTTCAGAGGGACCACACCCATCAAAACTGGAGGAAGGGAGCTGGGCTTCTTCTACCAGCTTCCAGAACACTGCCCACCTTCCTGTGGCCTTTGTCATGCTTTATTAAAACTGATTGCCAAGATCATCTTCACTTGATATTTTATAGCAGTAAGGCCTAATGAGATGAAAAACCAAAAAGATAATTTTCTCCTTTACCCCATCTCCCTGGACTGACCAACCTGTGTGATCCAGGTGCCGGGATACCTGCCTCTCCCTGACCACGTGAATGCACACACGTCTCACGTCTTTGAGAATCCGCTTCTTTTCCACTAAAAGAGAATCATACCCTTTCCGCTACTCTGTGACTGACTCACTTTCTCTTTCTTTGTTCTTAAAAGCATATCATATTATCCAGCTCCACAGGGTAGAGTAATGGTGATATTTTTTTCTTCCCCCATGGCAAGGTTTACAGCAAAACCAGGTTAATAGAAAATTACAACCAACGTATTTAGATAGAGTGTTGTGTGACCCGGGAGCCTTGAGACTCAGCCCCCAGGTGACTTCAGCAATGGAGAACGGCCCATGGAGGAAAGCAGGCCAGGGCTTGGGCTTCAGATCCAAAGGCCCGCTGGGGACCACAGTGGTGCATATGTATTCAGATTCTTCTCCGTGTCTGGGTCTTCCTCTCCTGTGGGAGGGGCAGGACACCTGTCACATGAGGGTTTTCAGGGGAGAAGGAGCAGGTCACAAGGCCTTCCTGTGTCTGCCGTTTTCTCAAATACCGAGGAGCCACATTTTGGTGTAATGTTTCCTGCACGTCTTTATCAGGATAGCCCTGCATCTAATTTACCCTAGTTTTATATGCATACATAAAAAAATGAATATGTTGCCACTCTTATGGGATAACATCATATGAGAAATAATGAATGCCTAGAAGTTCTCATGGTGTGATTGTATCATAATTCCTCTCTTGATCTCTGTTTCCTACCATTATGAGCAAGATTGCAATAAACACGGCTGACTATCTGTCCTTAAATACTATTTTGATGGGACAAATTCCCTGCAGTGGTTATTTCTGGTTCCTCAAATAATTACCTGCAAACAGTAAGTGCTTGATGAAAAATTGTTGGATGAACCTTCCATCCCTGCAGTCCTCCTCCAAGAAACTATATTACAGAAATCGTGAGAGCACATGCAGGAATTGACAAGCAAGAACAATCGTCAGAGCTCGGCTACAACCGGAAGCCACCAGAAGGCAGGACAATGGTGTCACAAAATAAAATAGATAAGAAAGAATGAACGACACTCAGATCTTATTTAGCACATACTTTAGGCAGCACGTTAAAAGTCTTTAGTAAATTATTTTGTTTGATCCTCACAATATACCTCCTAAATTGTAAAAAGTGATTATAACACTATATGTACAAGTAATTCTAATCACTTAAAGAAATGCTTCTATAAGCATAGATAAGTAACTGGAAAGATGTACACTGAATGAGTGTATTTCTCTGAACAGAAATATGCAGATTATCTTTGTTTTATTTTTTATGCCTACTTTTCTCAGTCTCTTCCACCTTCTATAATAATAAAAAAAACCTGTTAACTACCCCTTAATGGTTTTCTAATACCTAGTGACTTCTTTTTGTTGTCTTTAATAAGTAGTATACATGATTTATATATTTTTAAGAATATATCTGTACTCTGTACACACACACACACAAATAAAATCCTGCAATCAGCTGCTGAATACCCAAGGAAACAGCTCGTTGGCCGCCTCATTTTTCCTAGGTAATGTATGTCCCCGGGCTTGTTTCCCCACGAATGAGGTATATTTGTCTCCTGTGTCTTTTAGGGCTGGCCTAGGGGCCATTAATCATTCTGTCTGGAGCCCAAAGAGAAGCGTCCAGCAGCAGGGGGAGGTGCCGAAGCCGTGGGGCAGCGGTGATGAAGGTGGCGTCCACTGGAGGCGGCAGGTGCCGTGATGGAGAGGGCCATTTCCCGCCTGGCTGGCCCTGGCAGGGGAGGCCCGCCCGCCACGCCCTCCCTGAGTGCCTCCTGCCCTTACTGTCCTCGGGAAGTGAACGGTCTGTCCTCTCAGTGTTCCTGGAGACTGGAAGGACTGGAATCCAGACACCAGAGCTGACGAGCGGGACAGCCCACCAGTGTGAACTAAGGCCCTGGAAGCTGGTACTCGCACACGCCTTGTTAATGCGCCTCAAATAAATTTGGGTTTGGGAAATGTGTCTGCCAGGAATTAGCCCTCCCTCCCTCGATACAGGGCTTGTCCCAGTGGGTCAAGGTCCTCGCCCCGGAAGTGGGGAAGAATGAACCCTGGAGGGGCGTCAGGTCTCAGCTCTCCTCGCCACAGTCTCCTCCCTGAGCAGTGTAGCCTTCCTCGGAGACGATGCCAGTCATGGCTCACCCTGGCCCCTGCACCCGCAGACCCGCCACCTGCGTATCCACTTTTATTTCATGGAAATTTTACGTACCATGGGAATCGTCCGATCTGAAGCCCCGAAGGACCAAGGACAGCTGTGCTCTCATGCTGAGGTTGGACGGGGAGTGGACGGTGGGGGGCGGGATGCGTGGCTGCAGAGCTACGCCATGACGGGAATGAGCTGGGCACCTGACGCCTGTGTCTTCATAGATAGGGACAAGCCCTTCCTCTGGGCAGAGAGTCACCTCTCCTTGAGGTCTTATGGCCTGCTTCAGGAGACGTCAGAGAATTCTTTCAGGGCCTGCTCCAGGGGAGAAGGGTGGAGAAGGCCAGGGAGACCTTCCTGCCTCTGCTGTTTCTCAAATGCCCAAGTGTCGAATTTGGGGATGGCGTTTCCGGAACCCTCTCTCGGCACAGTCTTCCTCCAGCTGACCCACTCCTGACTCCCCTGGCACCGTGCTCGAGGGGTCCACCCCTGTCACAAAGGGGAAGCACCAGAAGCAACAGGCCCCGGAGGCAGAGCAGAAGTGGCCACCTCTCCCTGGGAAGCCCCCCAGTGCCCGGAGCCCCCAGCACACACCTCGTTCAGTCCTTGTTCCTGAAAACACAGACACCGTGCTGGGCTGCCTGCACCTGCTCCTGGAAGCAGATGATGGGTTTGCAGGAAGCTTGGGCCCGAGGAACTCCCACAGGGTCTTAAACCAGCCACAGGAATCAGCCACGTTGCTGCATCGGGCTCTGGTCTGTCTGAGAGCCAGTTGCTAAACAGGCCCCAACGCCTGGCTCCCCTCCAGCCTTCCGACCACTCGTGTCAAACACAGGCAGTTCCCAGCCCTGTGCCTGTCCCCTCTCTGCAAGATGGTAGTCTGGATGCCCCCCAGAGGTCTGAACAAGCTAGCTCATTTAAGACACTAAGAAGCGTACTGGGCACGCTCTAGTCCTGGTCGTTGTTTGCTTTTAATCCAATACAGAATGGATTGAGGAATACTGATTTTAAAAATGAAAAAAAAAAAAAAAAACAAACTAAACTAAAAACATACCTGCAAGCCCCAAATGCCTAACAAAGCAGCGGCAGGGGTCAGATGTGGCCTGTCAGAGACTTCGGGGGCCAGAACTTTTCAAAGTGAGCCAAGAAGGTCAGAGGAAACCGAAAAACGGATTCGCCAAATAGGTGTGAAAGAAATCAGGCTGAGAGAAATGCAAAAGTGCATGTGGGATATAGTGCGTCACCTGCTGACACTCCCCCACCCCTCACCCCCCACACAGGTGTGAGGAGGAAAGACGGGCACGCTTAGTGGACCACTGACATCCCCAGGTCGTCTGAGAAGCTGAATCCCTCCACAGCAAATAGTCACAGGATGTTTTTGGTGTTTGTAGAAAGAACTCCAAGAGCATTTAATCAGCAGGTGGAAACTTTAGGACCCTCACGCGTATTTGCTGGAGACTAAGAGCATGATGAGGTGGGGGTGGGCGTCTCGATGAATATTCAGGGTGTTTTTCCACGTGAAGAGAGTTCTTTTTGCCCAAAGCTTCGTTTACCAGGAGTCCCAGACAGACATTGTAATTCGGATTTTGTTCCCCTTTATTCCTAGTGCGGTAGGGCCTCTGCCTCCTCTGGACTCGCAACTTAGGATATTCATCATTTCAGGGACTGACTTTGCCAGGAGCACTTCGGTATCAAACAGAAAACAAAAATAGATGCACTTAAAACAACCGAGTGTTGTTGTGTTTCTGAATCTGTTTGATCCCCCAATCTTGTTTTTAATTTAAATCCCTGCGGTTTGAAATAATCACTGGACTCTCCTGAGAAGCTTTAACTCACGGTAGACAATTAAACAGATCCCTGGCATCACCAAGGCCATCTGCCATCTGGGTGGCCTGTGAGCAAGGTGATGGAGCCAGAGGTGGTAACCGGAGCACCCTGGCAGGTGAGAAGAGCTTTGGTAATGTCCCCATGACTTCTGGTCCACATGATGTTTCTGTAGCAAACCTGCTGAAAAAGGCCTTTTGTGCTAAGATCACATGGGCGTTGGCCCCAACCTTCTTTTCTCACATTTAATAAATTAGGGAAAGACAGAGCTAGAGGACACCACTCCAGAGACATAAACTTTCTTGTCCACAATCTTCCACAGCATTCTGTGTTCCTGAGAACCCAGGCAAGGGGTATATTGTCATGTGATAACCCAGGGACCCAGGAGCATCCAGGAACTGTCCTGCTCTGAGCATAGACATCTGCCCGGACAGGTCACTTTGGAGCCCTGAAAGTTTAACAAAGGTGCCAAGATGTGTGAGGGTGAAAAGGACTTCTTCTGCCTTAAAAACAAAAAAATCCTGTAAATGTACCTATGCATCTATAAAAATATTTATGCATCTAGAAGCAACGGTGGGCTTTGTATGTTAGTATCCATAGACAGTGAAATGCTAGCAATGCAGACCCTTTAGATATTTATTGGTAAGTAGTCTGGTTCTAGAAAAGATTTGGGCAGCTCATAAAAAGACATAATTTAAAATGAGGTATTAGTTTGCTTTTTAAATTGAGGTAAAATACATATGACAAGTGAGATATATACCATTTTAACCATTTTTAATTGCACAGCTACATAAGGTTAAGCATATTCACGTGACTATGCAACCAAAGTCTAGAACTTTTTCATCTTGCAAAGTTGAAACTCTATATCCATGAAACAACTCCCCATTAACAAGATTAACAAGTGGCTTTTTGTAACTAGTTTGTGGATTAATGAAAATCAAAAATACTTTTAAAAATGTAGCATAGTAATGGTCTTTGTTGATCTTGCTGTTCCTTAAAGCTTTGGACTTGGGAGCATTTTACGTACCAACCAGGCAGGACCTCTGGATAGAACAAAAAAAGAGCAGGAAGGAAATCGGATCCAAAGATCAGCACGGGCAGCAGCAGCACGAAGCCTGTCGCTCTAATATGTAAAATGCAAACGCTGAGGTTCCAGACCTCACTGGAGGCCTGTGGCCGCTGGTGTGAAGAGAGAAGGACAAGCAGTTACAGGCAGCCACAGGCAGATTCACTGCCACTCTCCTGAGCCCAGCCAGAAAATGAGCTTCAGGAAAGGCAGTAGGCAAGAGGGGTGCACGTGATTAAGGATGTGTGCAGGAGGGGTGCCCGTGATCAAGACAGAGGAGCGGCGGGGTGGAAGCAGACAGACCTGGCAGGAGCCTGAGGACACCAAGAGCATCCTTCTAGATGGTAGGGTTGTGAGGTCTGCTTGACCCAGGCGGGGTGAGACAGTGTGAAGGCTCCAAACACGAAAAAATGACAAAGGCATAAGGAGACCGAAATGCTAATTACCCTGATGCCATCATTACCTATTGCGTACACATATTGAACTTTCACATGTACCCGATAAATATGCACAATTACTATGCAACAATTAAAAGGGAAAAGTTGAGAACAAAACAAAAAAGATGCTGATTAGAGATTCCTGAGCAGCAAGGGGTGAGTGAATACAGAGCAGGTCACAGTCAACTGTTGCAGGAATGAGGGGAAGTTCCTCTCCCCAAAGGATCCTCCTTATGCCTAAACCAGGGGGACATACACACACACACACACACACACACACACACACACACACACACACACACTTTCAAGTCTATTTCTAAGCTGAGTGCCTGGAATCAAGATCCCAGCACGGCTGTCCTTTCTCCACCCTCTTCATTCTATAATATGCACTGCACTTTCCTGGGCTCCAGGATTACATCCTAATGAGGAAAATCCTTCAGATGATGGCACTAGAATCTAAGAGAGAGAGACAGAGAAGACAGAGAGAGACAGAGAGGGAAAGGAAATACCTGCTAAATTTCAGTCATAAACAGAAGTGAAAAAATCTGTCTCTTGGGATTCATGGCATGGATGGATGGTACTGAGAAGAAATATTTTATGCATTCTCAGAAAAAATGCCTTTCTACCCACAAAAGAGAAACTGTCAAACGTAGACGTTCCTGGCAGCACCTCACAACTTGACTTGGAAGAATTTCAGCAGTATTTCCTGAAATGTGGAGTCTTCCAGAATATTCCATGGCTTTTCCAAAGCGTCATCCCATAGAGCTGGAATTGCTCTTGGGCTTGCAGGAGGGCCACGACTGCACTTGGGCTTAGTGGCAAGGTGCGGCTGAGGACTAGGGGCCTCCATCAGCTACTGGGAGGCAACACCAGGAAATGTGCCAAATGCTCTGAGCTCCCGTTTTCCCATCTGTACCATGAGGGTGGCGGAGTCGTCTTACAAAAATCACCAGGAGGAGTAAGGATCAGACTGGATGCAAGAGACTGTTGAACGGGCTTAAGGATGGAGTGTGGCGCTTCCAGCAACAGGGCATGCGAACCTGAGGGCACTGGGTTCTTCAAGTCCCGAGGACACTCGCATTCAGGAAAAATAAGCGTCTGAGATTGCAGGGGGAAAGCTAAGTGTAAGAGCCTTTGATGAGGACGTAGCTCTGAGATGGCGGCTGGCTGAGAGCCAAGAGGTGGCGCTTACTTGTTTGTCAGAAGCGAGGCTTTGTTCACTACAACCTACACCTGACTTTTATAGTAGCTTGTGGGCACTGCGTGCTGCACCTGTAAGTCGAGCTTGTGAGACGTGTATGCCTGTTAAGAGAACTAATGCACCTGTGATGGGTAAAGAGTATTTAAAGAGACTGTGGGGGCAGAGGAGGAGAGAGAAGATATAGAAAGAGAGAGAAGACAGAGAAAGAAGGAAGAAGAAGAATGAACAATAAAGGAACCACTCATTCCCAGTCTGCCTCCAATTTCTTTCCCCGGTCTCGTTGCTGCAGGCGGCAACAGCTAAGCTTGAAGGAAAAATAAGGGCAACCCCCAAAGAGCCAGAAATGAAAGAAATGAACACTGAGAGCTGACAGAGCAGCCCCGGCCGGCCGTGGAGGCCACGTGCTGAGCTGCTCTCGAGCCTGTGGTGATAGAGCTTGGGGAGTCCGCCTCCGGAGGGTGGCCACAGGGTAAGGTCTGGAGGCCATCAGAAGACACCTCTCAGCTGACTGAGCACAGCCGGGTGGTCAGAGGACAGCAGTGTGGGTCCCAGGTCCTGGAGGCTGGAAGCCCTGTCAAGCTGTGGGAGGCGGCTTCTGCTCCTCTCCTGGCCTTGCCGAGGGCTGTCCCCCACTGTGTCCTCGCTTGGCCTCACCCTGTGGAGTCTCTTCCCCCTCGCTGCCTGCATTCCCTCTTTCCAAATCCAGCCCCATCCTGGGGTCCTAGGGTTCGACATATAAATTTAGGGTCGGGGGCGATTCAGTCCATACCGGGGCCAACAAAAACCCTACACATAGGCCTGTAGAGGCAGCAAGAAAGATCAGGAGATCGTGCCTCTGACCAATGGGAAGAGGGAAGCTCACCAAGGAGAAATAGAAACCCAACCTTACAAAGGGCTCTGCTGGGGACTGGGAGCCCCTCTTCCTGCCTGGTGCAGGAGCCCTGACTAAGAAACGAACACAGAATGTTGCATCAGGACCACTGGCCCCTCTAGACCACCCCACCAGAAACTGCAACCAAAAACTTGACCAGAGGAAAATTGCACAATCCCGGGTGTGACAAAGATTTGCTTTTAAATCCTGCTGGAAATTAATTGCATAAAATACAAAGTACATAGAGAAACTGTGACGAGAGCCCCAAGCGCAGCGCAATGGTCCTCAAAGTGCCCAGCACCACCTGGGAACTTCTCGGGAATGCACGTCCTCAGGCATCAGAGACCCTGGGAGATGAACCCAGGGCCACTGAGGTGGCAGCTGAAGTGGCGGCACTGGGGGGGAGGAACTGCGCCCAGCAACTTCAGATCCGACCCTCTGAACAAGGGTCCCTTCCTCTGCCCCAGAAGCCACCAGCTAGATGACACTCGGGCCTTGACCTTCCCTGTTGGCATTACGTGTAAATCCCCAGGTCACTGCCTCATTGGAGAGGATTCTCCTAGCTCGCCAGCCCTGCCTGCCCCTCCAAGGCCTGGCACGTGGCAGGGACTTGATGCATTTTTAGGGAATGAAAGAATGAGGCGGAGGGGCGTGTACGCGGGTATGTTCTGAGATAGCTTCGGGTCCTACATTGGCCATTTGAAATGGGGCTGTGGTCTGCTACCCCCAGCATGGCTGAAGCTAGAAAGTATGACTACGAGGCAAAGATAGCGGCTTTGCGACACTCCCTGGCCCAGCGACGCCCATGCCCTTCCTGTGCCTTCCGGTCATCGTCCCTCCAATCGTTCCGCCCATGCCCTTCCTGTGCCTTCCGGTCATCGTCCCTCCAATCGTTCCGCCCTTTCACGTGGCGTTCTTCTGACGCGAACACCAGTGGTGGGACCCACCTGCTCTGCCCACGCCCCGACTTACCTAAGGATGTCTTCAGTGGCTCTCTTCCCACATGAGGCCATATTCTGAGGTGCTGGGACAAGGACTTTAACATGGGATTCAGGGAGGGAGGGTGACATGATTCAACCCGTAACAGACCCGGGTCATATAAAACATGCGGTTTTAAATCATGTATGGCTTTACAACATACAGCAATGTAGCATATTACTTACAAAAACATACGTGCGTAGTGAGAGTGCAAGAACACACATGGAGAGAAAACAACTTCAGAACGGAACGTCTCTCCAGGGAGACAGAAAAGGAGTGGAGTGGCTTCCAGAAGAGATGCAGGGTCAACTGAATGTTTATCATTTCTTTTTTTTTTAATATTTATTTTTTTAGTGATAGGTGGACACAATATTTTATTTTCATGTGGTGCTGAGGATCGAACCCAGTGCCTCACACGTGCTACACGAGCACTCTACCTCTGAGCCAAAACCCCAACCCTATTCACCATTTCTTATAAAATATGGAACAGATACAGCTGAATGTCCATATTTAAGTGTCTGTCTCAGTCCGTTTTCTGTTAAATATCGAAATACCTATGACCAGCAAGGAACTGTGGCACATGCCTGTAGCCCTAGCTACTCAGGAGGCTGAGGCAGGAGGACTGAAAGTTCAAGGCCAATATCAGCAACTTAGCAGAGATCCAGTCTCAAAGTCAAATAAAAAGGACTGAGATGTAGCTCAGAGGTACAGCACCTGCTTAGCCTGTGCAGTGCCCTGTGTCCCAGTACTGAAAAATAGATAAATAAATAAATATCGTCATATTGTGTGCATGTACAATTAACTATGTAACAACAAAGCCCATGGTTATGTGACATTAAAATGCACCAATTTGAAAAAGAAAAACAATAATCAAGCAACAACAACAGAAACCCTACGACCAGGTAATTTATGAAGAATAGGAGTTTATTTGGGCCATGGTTCCAAGGCTGGGAATTGTACAAACACAGCCCCAGCCTCTGCTGAAGGCCTGGTGCTGCATCATAGTGTGACAAGGATCGTCACGTGATGAGACAGAGCAAGCTGCTAACTTGAGTGTCTGCCTCTTGTTAAAGCCACGAACACCATCATGGGGCCCCTCCCTTAAGACCTGATGTGATCCTAATTACCTTCAAAGGTGCACGTTCAAATACATTGACATTTCATTTTGGGGACTGAGTGAATTTGTGAGGGATACATTCGAACCACCCAGTGTTCATGATGGGTATCATTTATTCTTTGCTTTTGTTCTGCATGTCTGAACTATTTCAAAGAATTTTTGTTTGTTTATTTGAGAAAATATCATTAGAAAAGAAATGCTCCTTGCTGTGGTACACTCTAGATATTAGGACGTGTCAGTTCAAGACAATATTAATTTTGTTCTTGTGAAGACGTCAAGGATGTGCCAGGCCCTGGGCTCAATTCAACACCACAGAAAAATAATAATAATAAAGAGTACTTCAAGGGGCACCAAGAGTCAGGGGCCATAAGACAGGACAAGAGCAGGGACTGAGGCGGGAGCCAGGCCAGGCTGCTCTGCATGGGAATGAACGTAGCCAGTCAGGCCAGCAGTTCCAGGAGTGGGAAGATCAGGCTGGTTAAGACAGGCAGAGAGGACCACAACATCATGAGTTGAGGAGACACTGCCAAGGTCAGCAGGAAGGACGAGGCTGTGCCCCAGGTGTAGGTGAGACCCAGGTGAGCCAGGCCCAGAAGTGCTGTCCAAATAGACAGGCATCCAAGGGACACACTTGTTCAGGGAGAGAGCCAGGATTGGAAGCTGGAATAGAAACTCTGCTTGGCCCAGCAGGACTGAATTGGAATTTTGCCTTAAAGTCCCGGGAGAAGCGTGGGGTCCTCCAACGTCACACCTGATGCATGGAAAATGACTGACTGCAATTGAACAGAGGCCCCCAACTAACTGGGATGATCACAGCTCTCCCCGATGCCCAGGGAAAATGCCAGCAAAAGAGAGGGCAGAGGGGGCATGCAGGGGACAGCCCTGACCTAGCTCTGCCTGACTTGAGAGCACCTCACCTTGGCCAAGCTCGGAACTGGGTCACTCACCTAGGTCCAATAGCTCATTTAATACTTGCAACAACCCACTGATCTGAGCACTATGATCCCCATTTAATAGATGAAGAAACCGAGGTTTAGAAAATGGGATCAAATCCCAACCTGTCTGATTCCAGAGCTCACAGTCTCAGTCCCTGTGTTTATAATTTTTCTTTTGCTCTCATCAAAAATACTCATCCAGTCATCCACCTGTCCCTGTTTCAGGTACTGGAGTCATCCAGTCATCCACCTGTCCCTGTTTCAGGTACTGGAGGTGCAGCCCTGGAAGCACTGATGAGCTCCCTGTCTTCACGGCAGGTACGTTCTAGAAAGAGGCTCACCACTCCCTTCCTAAGAGGGAATGTCAGAGTAGGGTCCTTTTTAGAGCATGCCCCAGTAAACAGCCTGGCATTTTTTTTTTTTTTTAAAGCATGATGAGGGGAACTGCAGGGGAAGAAGGTGGAGTCCAAGAGCTTGCTCCAGCAGGAGGCCTGCTCCTGGAAAAGCCAGGGTTTCTAAAGACACGTGTAATTGTTTCTGATGTGACAAACCTGAAATGATGACCTCCAAGCTAAAAGGACAGGAAGGGGACCCCTCCAGTGGAACACCTGCCGGTGGGGAGACCCTCGTCTGGCCAAAGCGGTGATTATTATTCAAGCCCTGGGGAGAAAAAAAGTCAGTTCAAAAATTGCTTGTTCATGTCATGGTAAATCCTTAATGCTTTTAATGAAAATTCTTCTCCTTCATGAAATATTTTCTATTTTAAAGAACAGCAAATTAATACAGCATTTCCAATAGCCTTTAAGTCAGGTTTAATTGGGGCAATTCCCTCCAGTGAATCGAAAGGTGACATTCGTCTTCATTGCCGGTGGAATGTTAAACTAGAAGCAGGGATGAAATGTCAAGGTAAAATAATGCTAATAATTATTCTGAATGTTACGTTCTCCTTGACCTTGGAATTTAAAGGGCCAGAATGAAGGCTTTTTGTCAAAAGTCAAGAAGTCATCCAGAGACACTGCTGACATTTATGATTAATGTAATCTGGGATTATTGGGAGAGAAACACAGAACATGATTAGCTTCTAGTATCTCGGTAATTCATTTTTATATTATTATAGAAACCATATAGGATATGGACATAAAAAGAGCTGACACACTGTGGATATTCCTAATCTCCAGAAATTCAAAAAGGAAACCTCAAAAGATAAGTAAGACTTTTTAATTAAAGCAGCAGTGACCAAATAATTAAATTTATAGCTTTGTAGTAAAAGAAGGAAGAAAATGACCCCAGTCTAAGGAGAGATAATGATTTCTCATGCATAACATGTGCACACACCAAAAAAAAAAATGTGCACATAAAAGAAATCAAGCCCCTATCTGCCGGGACCCATCACTTCAGAGAATTTTCTGGTTCATTTGCAGAGACAAGAGAAACGGGCGCAGCTTGGGGAAGGCTCCTGGGCACCGCGCCCTGAGCTGGCAACTCAGCCGCCCTGGGAGGGGAGGTTGCAGCTGAGCGCAACACACCTCTGCAAGGGGAAGAAGGCTCTCAGTCACCTGCGGGGCGACTGTGGCTCTGGCCAGGAGGAGGGCGAAAGCGCGGGGACCAGCCTCTGTGACTTGGCTTCCTGCTCCCCACACACCTCAACACTGTCCTCTAACTATTGGAAAGAAAAAAAGATGACAACTCACAAATTCAAAGCCAAAAGGCTTTGAGAGAGAAAGACGGGAGTTAAAATGGGAACAGGTAGCGGGAGCACTCAATCCGCAGCGCGTGTGTGTGCGTGCGCGCGTGTGTGGCTGATGCGTGAACGAGCAACACACATACGGTATGTAATCCACGGTGCACCTAGCAGTGAGGTCCTCCATCCCCACGCCCACAGGACAGATGAAGGAAAAGAGGAAGCAGAGGAAGAAGAGGTGAGAAAAAGAGGGGGAATCCGAGGGAGGACGGACCATAGGAAGCCGAAGAAGAGAGACGCACAGGCAGCGGTTCTGACACCCTCATCAGAGGCGTCTTTGATCATTCTTGATGATCTCTGCAGCAGCTGAGAGTGATTCTCTAGTCTGAGCCCCTATCTCATGCCCCCAGTGCAGCTCCACTGGTGGTGGGTGTGTGCGTTGGTGCACATGCCCACACCTGTGCATTCCCTGCATAAAATTCAGTCACCCATGAGAAAGGCGCTCCCCCCCCCCCCCCTCTAGGGTCTGTGCTGCCTGCCCCAACCTGCAGGCATCCAGCACCACAACAAATGATAATTCAGGGGAAGGCAAGAGAGGCATTATTTTGAAAGGGTCAGGAGCATTTCTCGTGCTACACGCTGTCCTGAAGGTGCTTGAGAAAAACAAATGAAAGTAATATGCTTGCAAAATCCCAACAAGGTTGAGGAAATTCTGTGCAAAACACTTGCTACATCAGTAGAGCCCACACGAGGACTAGAAAAGCTTTCAATGCACCCGGGATTTGATATGTGGCAACAGTCACAGTGTCCTACTTATTCCAACCCTGGTTGTGGCTGCCTTAGATAAACACATCCTCCAACCAGGACTTTAAAAGGCACAGCCACGGTCAAGGCTGAGTGGATCTAAGGGCGCAGGTCTCAAACCATCAGAACTCATCATGCCATGTAGTGCAGGAGCCCTGTTTGGGGAGATAGCTAGGATTGCGGTTGACTACGGGCCAAGGAGATGTTTGGCTGTTGCTGCCTTCCATAGTCTCACGGGACTTGGCCAGAGATCTCGCGGGACTTAAGCGAGATTGCTGATCGGGTCTGCGCCATTTTGGTGGTGTGTGTGGTGCATGTTAAAGTCGTTGTTAGAGCCAGAGAGAAAAGTTATCAGAATAAAAAGGCTGTTTGTTTCCAGTTCGCCTCTGAACTTCTTCCCGTGGCTTCATTGCTCCAAGTGGCCATCGCTTTAGGCGGCAACAATGTAGCAGCTATAGGTGGCTGCTGGAGGCCACCAAGACCTCCACAAGTAGCTTGTTCCATCTCAACAAACACCTGCTGCGTGCACGGCAGGCACTGCCCTGGCCCTGGGGTGTGGTGAGGATCAGGCCCCGGGGCCCGCTGCCCCCCTAGTCTAAGGGAGGAGGCAGACAAGCAAACCAGCAAGGAGAGCTGTGGGCATGAGTGGCAGAGGCTAATGACGGTGCAGGGACGCTCCCCTGTGTGGGTGGGCAGAAGGACCAGGAGACCTTACAGGAGGGAGCTCTTGAGCCAAAGAAAGACCAGGAGTGAACCAGGAGGAGAAGGAGAGGTGGATGAGGGTGGGGGATGGGCTGGGTGCCCATGAATGGGAATTCACCCCAAGAAACGCCCTGCACCCAGGTACAGCAGCCCGTGTCTCAGTGAGTGGCACGACTGACCTGGGCCATGGAACATGGGATCGATGCTTTCCCTGCTCTTGGTCCTCGGGATGGCTCTGCTGAGAGGTGGTGGAAACTGTAGGAGGCGGGGCCTAATGGGAGGTCTTTCGGTCATTGTGGGTGTGGCTATGAAAGGGCTCTAGAGCCCCACACCTCCCCTTGCTCTCCCTGCTTCCCAGCTCACATGGAGGCTGTTTGCTCTGACACCCCAAGTCCAAAACAACAGGGCCACCCAATCTTGGACTAGAACCTCCAGGTAAAAAGTCCTTTCCATTTGGATATTCTGCTCTAGTAACATGAGGCAATACACTATCGCAGCCCACATCCACTCACTGGGTGCTGCTGACTTAACTCCAAAGCACATTCCAAATCAGTCCAGTCCCCTTTACACAACTTCCAAGGAGAGGCCCTACCCTCTCTTCTCCAGACCCGCAATAGCCTCCTAACTTGATGTTACGAATGTGTCCCTCCCTGACATTACTGTGTTGGAGTCCTGACCCCCGCCCCTTCTGTGACTCTATTTGGAGACATGGCCTTGAAAGAGATGATTAAGTTAAGACGGGGTCGCTAGGATGAACCCTAGTCCAATCTGACTGGCATCTTTCTAAGAAGAGGAGATTGGGACACAGGACAGCAGGATGTGCTTGTGCCCGGAGGGAGACCACGTGAGGACCGAGGGAGAGGGTGCCATGCGCCAGCCAAGGAGAGGGGCCTCAGGAGAAACCACCCTACCCACACCATGACCTTGGGCTTCCCACCTCCACAACAGTGAGAAGTTAAGTTCCGGTGGTTAAGCTGCACAGCCTGTGATATGATGTTTTGTTATGGCAGCTTGAGCAAACTAATACCCTTGTCTTCCGGCTCGCAGCCTTGCCTCCTAAAGTCCGTCACCCAGCAGCAGCTAGAGTGATCTCCATACAGCAGAAAGCGTACCACATCGCTACCCTGCTGAAAACCCGAGGCTTCCCCTAGATTTAGAATACAATGCAAATCCATTGTCCTGGTCCTAGAGATGGACAACGAGAGCTGAGGTCCTTCCAGATTTCAGATTAACACATCGCTCACCCAGAGGGGCCTTTCCCGGCACTTTACAGTGCATCGGTGTGGTTCACTTTCTCCATAGGGTCCAGCGCCACGGGGCATTTTCATATTATCTCCTCCTATGCTGCCCCCGCTAGAACGCCTGCTCCTTCCTCCGGCTCCCAGAGCCTTCATCTGCACCGCAGAACACAGTAGGTGCTTGCTACGGCAGGGTGTGGTGTGAGTGTGTCCCCAGGGTGCATGTGCTGGGAGCTTGGTCCCCAGTGTGGTAAGGTTAAGAGGTGGTGGACCTTTAAGAGCTGGAGCCTAGTGGGCAGTAACTGGGACACGGGGGTGTCACCCTCCAGAGGGAAAGTTTGGTCTTGTAGGGTGGGAGACAGTTGCTATAAAGAGCAAGGTTGACACCTCCCCATGTGATCTGTTCTGCATGCACTTCCGCCATTGTGATGCCAACCACCATGAGCTCCACACCGGAGAAGAGCAAAAGCCAGTACTGCACTCTTGGACTTCCAGAACTGTGAGCCAGAGAAACCTCTTGTCTTTGTAAGATACCCAGTTTCAGGTATTTTTCTACAGCAACAGAAGATGGACTAATACAATGCTCAAACTGTTTTGCATGAGTGAATGAGAAGCAATGTGTGACCTATTAAAAACAGACAAGAGTCAGAAGGTAAAAATTCTTGGATGCCATGATACGGGGTGTGGACAATGCCATGGCTGAGCTGAGTCTACTGTGTCCATGCCTCATGGGGTCAAGACCTCCTTCATTGCTAAAGAAAATTTTATAGACAATTGAACAGTGTAGGAGCCCTAATTAAGGAGATAACTAAGATTGCGGTTAGCTGTGAGCCATAAAGATGTTCAAGCATTACCACCTTGCATGGTCTCGCGAGACTTGGCCCAGGACATTGCGGATCCGGTCGGCGCCATTTGCATGATCTCGCAAGAATTGGCCCCGGGGGATTGTGGATCGGGTTGGCGCCATTTTGTGTGGTGGTTGCAGGAGTGTGGAGGGTGTTGGAGTTGCTGTTGGAGCCGGAGAGAGAAGCTAGCAGAGTAAAGAGCCTGTTCGTTTCCAGTCTGCCTCTGAACTTATTCCCGCGGCGTCGTTGCTCCAAGCGGCCATCGCTTCAGGGGCAACAGAACAGCTCTCCTGCCACAGACTCTGCTTTCTAAGAAGCCTCATGAGAAAGAACCCAAACCCTGTCCAGCACTGGGAATCCACACCTACTAACATGGCGGCTGGACTGGGGGCGCAGGGGGTCAGGCTGGAGCTGACTGACAAAAAAATCACCAAGTAAGAATGTGTGGTGGAAAAACGGCTGGACCAGGAGGCTGGGCCTCTGTCGAAAGGGTGGAGGAGGGTGGGTGCAGTGTGAAGTCCCCACCCGCCCCAGGGGACCCACACGCCATGGGAGAGGCAGGGGCTCATGAGGGAATGGCAGGAACTGTCCCTTTAAGGGCCCAGTCCCTCTGCAGGGGGCCCGTCCTTGGAAACAGGCACGTCCAGCTGCAGAAAAAGAATGAGCTGCAGAGGCGACGCCGCGGGCACTTATAAGGAGAAGTCTCCAGCAACAGCAGAGGGAAGGCCGTGACCCCGACACCTCCCAGAGCCCTGAGGAGTCCAGAGACAGGAAAGAGGGGCCCAGCCGGACCAGCCCAGGCAGAGTGGAGGAGAGTGAGCTTCCAGGTGAGCATCGACCCCGCCTGCCCGAGGGGACCTGAGGACAGACGGGCGGAAGGGAGCCTGAGACACTTCTCAAAGGGACCCTCCCGCTGACCCAAGTTAGCAGGGTCAGCGGTCGCAAGATTGTAGATTTGAGAGCCACTAAAAACTTCAAAGTGAGAAAACCCTGATTTAGTTTAAAATATCCCTCTTAAGGCCAAAGAGAAGATGGACCAAAAGTCTGACCCTTTGAATTCTGAAAAACCATCACATTCTCTAAATTCCAGCTCAGTTTGATATATGACTTTTATGATTCCCAAGACTTATATGGTAACTAGTTGCTAGATTAAAAGATTCCCTCCACTCAACCTCGCTAGAAAACCCTTCTCCATAAAATAAAATAAAATAAAATTTAACTGAGGCCTACGGATGTTACCATTCCATAAAATAATTTGCAAACCACAATAAGTAAATGTCCAATAGTTACCAGGGATATTCTGTTTTAAATTAAAAATTATAGCCTCCCCTAATAAACCATCTTACTCATTAGCTTTGGCCCTAGAAGTTTCTCACTTGTTTCCAAACATCAAATCAACCCACTAAGGGGAAAGACTTGTCAATTGTACTGTTTTTAAAAAAAAACTCAGGCAAATTTGGTCAGCATGTTTTGTTTTGTTTTCAAAAAAATAATCAGAACTGGTTTTAGCAACAGAAACATTTGAGAAACATTGTTTGGATCAGTTTATTATCTTGGGAAAGTGACAAAGTCGTAGAGGTCATCAGGATATAATTTCTAGCATTTGTATTTTTTTTTTTTTTTTTTTTTTTTTTTTTTTGTGGTACTGGGGATTGAACTCAGGGCACTCGACCACTGGGTCACATCCCCAGACCTTTTTTGTATTTTATTTAGAGACAGGGTCTCACTGAGTTGCTAAGTGCCTCGCCATTGCTGATGGCTGGCTTTGAACTCGCGATCCTCCTGCCTCAGCCTCCCAAAGTGCTGGGATTACAGGCGTGCGCCACCGTGCCCGGCTGCATTTGTATTTTTTAAAAGTCAGACGTGATTTTATATCACATGATATCCTTGTGTGTGCTGGAATGATGGAAACACAAGACAGAGAACACAAGCATTTCACGTACTAGGGACACAGTCAAGATCCTAATGGAATGCTCCTAGAATCTCATTATTCTTGAGGTTATAGGCCAAATGAAATGTAATTAATACATGCAAACCAGCCATGTTATAATCAACTGACTGGTTGGGTTTTTCTAAAAAGTAAAGGAATAATAATTCCTTTTGTTCAGTTGTTGAAATTCCTATGCTTAAAGAGTGATACTGGGGTTGTGGCTCAGTGGTAGCGTGCTTGCCCAGCATGTGTGAGGCACTGGGTTCAATTCTCAGCACCACATACAAATAAATAAAATAAAGGTCCATCAACAACTAAATAAAATAAAATAAAATAAAAAGAAATCAATTTTAAAAAAAATAATGATACCAACTTTGATACATTGATAGGAATCAATGCACGATCCCTTAAAAAAACCCACAGGGAAGCCGGGCGTGGTGGCGCACGCCTGTAATCCCAGCACTTTGGGAGGCTGAGGCAGGAGGATCGCGAGTTCAAAGCCAGCCTCAGCAATGGCGAGGTACTTAGTAACTCAGTGAGACCCTGTCTCTAATAAAATACAAAAAAGGGCTGGGGATGTGGCCCAGTGGTCGAGTGCCCCTGAGTTCAATCCCCGGTACCAAAAAAAAAAAAAAATTTACCCCACAGGGAAAGACCAGTTCCCACAACACATCTCCTCCTCCCCAGCCCCCAGTGGCACCAACCACTCAGAGGACAAGTTAACCATACATGTCGTCCAACAAATATGTTCCCCTACAAAATTGCAAAAGATCATTTATAAAAATCAACAGTGAAATTCACAAAGTCTTGGTAAAAGAAAATCTGCTTTTGGAATTAGATTTCGTCAGAATCTGTACCAATGACTCCATCACACAATACATTTGGAAACACGGTTGGCCAGCTCCATCCATCCTACAGGGCAAGGGATGGCCTCAGACCCTTTTAGCTGCATCCAGCACTTCAAAAACAACTGAGAGACTCTGGGGATTAGAAAGTGTGTTGGTCCCTCTACCAAGCATACTCCTCCCCGAACACCTAAATTGAAATTGTTTTTAACAATAGCTTTATTGAGGTATAATTTGCATCAAATCCATCCGCTGTAAGCACAAAATTCAAAGATTGCTGGTAGATTTATGTAGTTGTGTAATTATCATATCACCATCATGATCCAGTTCTACAACATTCCAAGAGGTTCCCATGTGCCTACTTAGAGTCCATCTTTGTTCCATGTCCCAGCTGCAGGAACCACCCTCCTACTTTCCTTCTCTACAGAATCGCCCTTTCTGGGCATTTCATTTATAGTACATGGAGCCTTGTAGCTCCTCCAGCTGGTCTTCTTCACTGGGTGTGTTCTTAAGGTTCATGCATGTTGTGCTATATATCAGTGGTTCAGTTTCAGTTGAATAGGATTCCATTGTGTGGAGGTGCTACATTTGTCTATCCATTCACCAGCTGATGGACGTACTGTTTCTAGTTGGGTCTATTATAAAAAATGATGTTACAAACATTTACCTTCAAATCTTTGCATGGACATATGCTGTTATTTCCCCTGGGGAAATACCTAAGGGTATCGTTGCTAAGTTGTATGTGAATCCTATGCATTGGATCAAGTTTCTCCGTGTTCTCACCAACACACTTGGTATTCTCAGATTTGTTTTATTATAGCAAGATTAGTGGGTGTACTGGGGTAGTTTACTGTGGCTTTCATTTGCATCGCTCATTGAGAAATGCGAACGTCTTTCCAAGTTCAATTTAAAATTGAATCATTGTTTAGTTGTTAACAGAGTTTTTAAAAAAAAAAAGTTATAGCAGATTACAAATATATAATTTGCAGGAAAACAGACTGATGGCTTGACTCTGCTGGGTACAGGTTACCAGATGTGCAAACATTTTCTCTCATCCCGTGGCTTGTATTCTCAGTTTCTTAATGGCGTCTTTTAAAGAGCACAGGGTTTTAATCTTGATGAAGTGCAAATTCTGATTTTTAAAATGGATTGTGACTTTGGAGTGTACTTAAGACACCATGGCCAACCCATAGTCACAAAGCTTTTCCTCTCTTCAAGAACTTTTAAAATGGAAGCTCTTATATTTAAGTCTAGTATCTGGTGTTAACTGATTTGGGTGTAGTGCACGGTTTAGGTGGAGGTTTGGGGTTTTCTCCTCATACCCCATAGAGAAAATTGCCAATTATTCTGGCACCGTTTGTTGAAAAGACTGGTCTTTCTTCATTGACCTGACTCTGCACTACGATCAAAACTCAGTAGAATGCAAATGTAAAGATTTACGTTTGAACACTCAACTTTTGTTCTATTGATCTGTACATTTATCCCATGCTGATACCATAATCTTAGTTACAGAACACTTAAAGTGAAAGTGGAAATTGGGAGGTGTGAGTCATCCATCTGTGTTCTTTATAAAAGGTGTTTTGACTATTCTAAGTCCCTTGCATTTTCTTTTTTAAAATTTTTAAAATTTGTTTTAATTAGTTATACACGACAGCAGGTTGCATTTATGTACTGTGATATATCATACACAGATGGGACATAATTTCTCATTTTTTCTGAGTGTACATGTTGCAGAATCATATTGGTCATGTAGTCACATATATACATACAGTGATAATGTCTTTTTCATTCTACTATCTTTCCCATCCCCACATCCCCTCCCCTCCCCTCCCATCATTTCCCTCTACCTAACCTAAGGTACCGCTATTCTTCCCTAGTACCCCCCCACACACCCTGGCCTTATTGTGAATTAGCATCTGCATATTAGAGAAAATGTTTGGCCTTTGGTTTTGTGGGATTGGCTTATTTTGCTTAGCATGATATTCTCCAACTCCAACCATTTACTGGCAAATGCCATAATTCCACTCTTCTTTAAAGCTGAGTAACATTCCATTGAGTATATATACCACATTTTCTTTATTCATTCATCTATTGAGGGACACCTAGGTTGGCTCCATAGTCTAGCTATTGTGAATTGAGCTGCTGTAAACATTGATGTGGCTGCATCACTATAATATGCTGATTTTAAGTCCTCTGGGTATAAACCAAGGAGTGGGATAGCTGGTCAAATGGTGGTTCCACTCCCAGTTTTCTAAGGAATCTCCATACTGCTTTCCATAGTGGTTGCACCAATTTGCAGTCCCACCAGCAATGTAGGAGTGTGCCTTTTCCCCCACATCCTCGCCAACATTTATTGTTGCCTGTATTCTTGATGATTGCCATTCTGACAGCAGTGAGATGAAATCTTAGAGTAGATTTGGTTTGTATTTCTCTAATTGCTAGAGATGTTGAACACTTCTTCATATATTTGTTGATCGATTGTATTTCTTCTTCTCTGTGAAGTGTTTGTTTATTGATTGGGTTATTTGGTTTTTTTTGGTTTTAAGTTTTTTGAGTTCTTTATATATCCTAGAGATTAACACTTTATCAGATTTTCTCCCAATCTATAGGCTCTCTCCTCATGTTATTGTTTCCTTTGCTGAGAAGAAGCTTTTTAATTTGAATCCATCCTATTTATTGGTTCTTGATTTTACTTCTTGCACTTTAGGAGTCTTGTTAAGGAAATCAGATCCTAGGCCAATGTGGTGAATATTTAGGCCTATTTTTTCTTTCTATTAGGCACAGGGTATCTAGTCTAGTGCCCAAGTCTTTGATTCACTTTTGAGTTGGTTTTTGTGCAGGGTGAGAGATAGAGGTTTTATTTCATTTTGCTACATATGGATTTCCAGTTTTGCCAGCACCCTTTGTTAAATA
This sequence comes from Tamias sibiricus, assembly GCA_025594165.1. Classification (NCBI taxonomy): domain Eukaryota; kingdom Metazoa; phylum Chordata; class Mammalia; order Rodentia; family Sciuridae; genus Tamias; species Tamias sibiricus. The sequence goes on along the minus strand of CM046666.1, from coordinate 21,316,208 downwards.
GGCTAATGTTTTTGGCACCCTTGTCTAGTATGAGATAACCATATTTATGTGGGTTTGTCTTTGTGTTCCCTATTCTGTACCATTGGTCTACAAGTCTATTTTGGTGCCAATACCATGCTGTTTTTTTTACTATAGCTCTGTAGTACAGTTTAAGGTCTGGTATTTTGATGCCTCCTGCTTCACTTTTCTTGCTAAGGATTGCTTTAGCTATTCTGGGTCTCTTATTTTTCCAAATAAATTTCATGATTGCTTTTTCTATTTCTATGAAAAATGTCATTGGGATTTTAATAGGAATTGTATTAAATCTGTATAATGCTTTTGGTAGTATAGCCATTTTGACAATATTAATTCTGCCTATCCAGGAGCATGGGAGATCTTTCCATCTTCTGAGGTTTTTCTTCAATTTCTTTCTTTAGTGTTCTATAGTTTTTCATTGTAGTTTTCATAAACACTTTAAGATAAATTTGCCGATCTCTACCAAAAACAAATGAACAACTACCAAAATAAAATAAGATAAAAGCACCCTAATTTATTCTTTCAAAAGGTATTGTTTCCTAGTTTCAGTTTTGGATTGTCTGTTGCTATTATGGAAAAACAATTAATTTGTATATATTGATCTTATATCCTGGGACCTTGCTGAATACTCTTACTAGTTCTGATAGCTCTTTTGTAGAGTCTAGAATTCTCTACACATAGGATCATGTTGTCTGCAAACAAAACAATTTTATCCCTTGCTTTCAACTCTTTGCTGTTGGCTTCTTTTTGTTATGCTTCCCTGGCTAGCAGCTGCACTGGTGTTGAACAGGAGTGGTGAAAGCACTCAGTCACTGCTAAGCATGGTTAGCTGAAGATTTTTTTAGATATGCATCAGGTTGAGGAAGCTCTGTTGTTATTCCTTGTTTTCCTGTGAATGAATGGGTGTTGGATGTGGCTGAATGCTTTTTCTGCATTTAATAAGATTATCATCAATTAATCATGTGGGTTTGGTTTTTACTGTGTTAATATGGTATGTTGTATTAATTGACTTTTTGATATTAAGCCAACCTTGTATCTCTGGAATAAATCCCATGTAGTCAGATATATCATCTTGTTTTGTATGCTGCCGGATTGAGTTTGTTAATCTTTTAAAAAAGATCTTTGCATCCATGTTCTTGAGGAATTCTGGCCTGACATTTTCTCTTCCTATGATGACATTGTTTAGCTTTGGTATGAGGATAATACTGTCCTCAAAGAATGAGTTAGAAAGTGTTCTTTTTCCTCTATTTTCTGGAAAAATTCATCTAGAATATGTTTCATTTCATCTTTAAATAGGTGTTAAAATTCACCAGTTTAAAAAAAGGTGGGGGGATTAGGATTTTCTTTGTGGGAAGATTTTTAGTTGCTATTTCAGTGTTTTTACTCACTCAACATCTATCCAGATTTCCTGCTTTTTTTCTTGAGTTAATTGTGGTAATTAATGCCTTGCTCCCTATCTAATCTGTCCTTCTTATCTTAGTTATCTAATGTATTCATTCCCCTACAATTCTTTTCCTTTCTATGAGATAAGTAGTGATCTCACCTCTTCATTCCTAACTCTGAGGGTTTTCTGTCTCCTTTCTTTTTTTTAGATTCATCAGTTCTCTTCAAAGAGCTGTTGTTGGCTTCATTGGTCTTCCCTATTATGCTTTTTATATTTTGCTTTTTATTTCATTGATTTCTTGTTTCCTTCCTTCCACTTCCCATGGATTTCATTTGACTTTCTTTTCATGGTGGAAACCTAGATTGTGGATTTGCAACTTTCTTTGCTACTACAGCTGTTAAAAGCTACAACTTTCCCTCTCAGTACTGATCTAGCTGCATTCTCAATTTTTGGTATATTGTGTTTTCATTTTCATTAAACTCAAAATATTTTCTAATCCCTCTTTGATTTTTTATATCCAAAAATGTTACTGGAAATTGCTTTATTTAGCTTTCACATATTTGGAGGAGTCCCCAAATTTATTTCTTTTATTGATTCCTTTTTAATTTAATTCTTGTGATTGAATGATTTCAATCCCTGTTAAGTTTGTTAAGACTTGTCGATCCTGGAAAGTATTTCCTTTGCACTTGAATACATATTATGCTGTTATTGAGTTGATGTTGTATAAATTCCTTGTAAATAAGTTTGATAGTATTGTTCAAGTCTTCCATATCTTTACTGATTTTCTGTTTGGTTGTTTCATCAATTATTCAAGGTAGAGTATTGACATTTTCAATTCCGTTGAACTTAACATTTCTTCTTTTCTGTCAGTTTTGGTTCATGGATTTTGGACCTTTGTCATTAGAGACGTATACATTTGTCATTGCTATATCCCCTTTTATTATTAGAAAATGTCCCCCTTGTCTCTAATAATCATTTTATTTTTAATTGAAAAATAATAGTTGTATATATGTATGGGGTATGATATGATGTTTTGATATTTACTTACACTATAAATCAAGTAATTAATACATCCATCATCTCACATATTTATTTTGTGAAGACATAAAAAAATCTAGACTTTCAGCAACTTTGAAATATGTGACGCCTTATTATTCATCACAGTCGTCACTCTGTGCAGTAGATCATGAGGCCTTATTCCTCTGTCTGACCAAAACTTTGTATCCACTGACCCCTCCCCATGCCCCCTACAGCCTCTGCTATCCACCATTCTACTCTCTGCTTCCCTCTGTTCAATTTTTTTCAAATTCTACAAATAAACGAGAGTGTGCATTATTTGCTCTTCTGTGCCTGGCTCATGTCCCTTAGCCAAATGGCCTGCAGGTTCATTCATGTTGACACAGATGATGGAATTTCTGTATTTTAAAGGCTGAATAGTATTCCATTGTATATAAATACCACACTTCCTTTATCCATTCATTTAGGTTGTTCTGTATCTTAGCTATTGTGAATGGTGTTAAAACAAAGATGGAAATATCTTTATCTACATCCAAAGAAACACAGATATTTCCACAACATGCTGACTTCAATTCCTCTGGATATGTATTCAGAAGTAATATTGCTGAGTATCTAAAAGTAATTTTTACTAAAGCCTATTTTCTCTTAATTAATATAGCCATTGAAGATCTCCTATGGTTACTATTTGCATGGTATATATTTTTCTACTATTTTCCATTCAGTCTGCTTATGTCTTTGAACTGAAAGTACATTTATTTGAGATAGTCTATTATTAGAGCTTCCTTTTTCATTCATTCCAGTAACCTCTGCCTCTTGATGGAGTATTTGGCCCATTGACATTTAATATAACCATTGACGTGGTTAGACTTACATCTGGCATTTTGCTGCTTGTTTTCCATGTTTCAAGTCTTTTTTGGTCCTCTGTTCTTCTTCAGGACTTTCTTTGTGTTAAATTGTTATTTTCTGGTCTTTTATTTTAATTGCTTCTTTTCTTTTTAGCTCTTATTTAAAGTTACTTTCTTAATGGTTGCTCTAAAGATTGCCTTGAGTGTCCTAACATATAACCATCTACTTCAGTTTGCTTCTGACTTAATTCTGGTATAACAACACAGCAACTTAGCTTCATACAGCTCTGCTTCCTCCCTCCTCTGCTGGGCTATCATTACCACAGGTATGACGTGGATCTGTGTCATAAGCCCAACATGACCTTGTTATAGTTAATGCTCTATGCAACTTTAAATGACTTAAGAAATGAGAAAAATGAATGTCAGTGATCTCTCACATTTTCCTCCCAACCCTTGGCTTTGCTCTCTCCCCACACACTCCCTACCACAACCTTCCCTCCCACTCCCCTCAAGGTGGCCCAGCCACAGGGAGACATGGTAATGACCTCAGAACACATCATGCATCAGATTTCCGACAGGAGTCCTGAAGGGATGAGACTTGTTCAGACTCATTTCAGGTGCCATCCTTGTAACTATCCCCTTCCTAGAAATGGTCTCCTGCACCAATCTGAAGAGGAGCACCACAGCCTGGAGTCACGGTTTTCTGATCCAAGGGCAGCTCAGTGCAACTCCCAAGACTCATCCTTGGACAGCTGCTGATTCTCTTCCTTCTACACCTGTCCCTGGCAACCTCGTTTCCTGTACATTTCTAACAATCAACATTTCCCTCCACCTCTAACTGTCTGGTTTATTTCCTGGCTGTGATTCCTTAGAATATTCCTCCTAGATATTTTTGAATAAGGAGTTAGCAGGAGGATATCTTTCTGCAGTGCAACAACTGAGCCCAGACTTCAATCTATTATAAACAACACCCAGGGGGAAAAAAATCCTTCCGAATTCCAACAGTTTCAAATCTGGAATAATGAATTGAACTCAGACTTCTAAGTCTGCATTCCACAAACAAGTGTAAAATCATCATTCTTGGGCCTGATAAAACTTGACGAAATATTTCATTAAAATAAAATCATGGTCATTAAGAAAAATAGTCCAACATGGCATACCTGTTTAAAAGTATGTATCAACCTATATGTGTAATTGCTTCATCATAAATATGTATAAATATTTAAATATATATAAATATATCATAAATACACATTTGCTTTCCATGTTTTTCTGCTATTGCTATTACTATTAGTGGTTTGGGGTTTCTAAACATATTGCCCACATAACTCCTCCCCTCGTGAATCTAATGTTTATAGTTATGATATCCATGATGGTAGGTCAGTATATTTCAAAGCAAGAGAAAGACAACAGAAGAGAGGAAAGGGAAGGAGGAAGATAGAAGCTGAGAAATGCTAATGAGAGTTGGAAACAACACGCTGGGTCTGAGCCCTTAGCTTGACCTAATTACCACCCAAGAAATCAAAACCGTGGAGCCCAGAAGTGAAGGAAGTATAGGGAACGGGGTTCAGGAAAGTCAGAAGAAATTGTAGATTAGTCACCAACGTGCTTTAATTAAAAAAAAAAAAAAAAAAGACATTCTTTTTCTCCTTTGAAATTAATGCCCTAAACAAAAGGCCCATTGAAATGGAAACCAGCTATATCTTCAGGAAAATAGAAGGCGTTTGATGCAGAAAATAACTAACATCCTACACAGTAATATTTTGTTATTGGCAAACAGAAAGCAATAGTTCAAAATTTATCAAGCTTATCAGTTCCACCTAATTAAGGATATCGCCCGGAGGGCACAGTAAACAAAACTCTAATAACTCACTGCTGAGCTCCTGGCCCCCGTGAAACCAAATATCCTCCTTGAAATGGCTGGGGGGTCTCTGCCCACCGTGACCTTCATCAGAAAGGCAACCGCGTGGGAAGTCGGCCCTGCTGAGGCCCGGCGGAGTGACGGAGCAGTCCCTTCTCCTCGTCCACCACAGGCCCTCTCGGGCCAGAAGGCTGCCAGAGGGTGCGTGAAATGTGTACTTGGTCCTTCCAGGAAAAAGACGCCTGCGGAACCCGGAGAGGAATCATTTAAGGTTCTATTTCGATCGCTGCCATGTTTCAGAATGATGGCCAACGTTTTCCCAGGGAGACCTGCCTTGTCCACCCAGATGGTTCCGTTCTGTGCTCCTGGGGGCTTGGGTAGGAGAAAAGGGGGCTTCTCTAACCCTAAAATCAGAGGTGCTGGGGACAAGGAGTGGTGCAGATGCCAGCACCAGAGCCTCCCGAGGCCCCGCCTGCTGTGCCCGAACCCCGGGCTCCTTTATTTGGAAGGCATTTCATATCACCTCTCAGTCCACGGTCAGGGAAGAGGTACCCAATGAGGGGACGGTCCACCTCAGGGCGCATGTCTGCATCAGTGAGCTGGGGGCAGACGCAGATTTGGCCCGAGTCAGGCCCCAGGACCTCGCTGCCAAGGGGGTGGGACTGGAAGGGTCACAAGCGGGGTGAGGCCAAGGCAACAAATCACTTCTCAGAGAAGTTGGAGGCCCCAGCAGTTGTGCAAAGGCTGGGCCACCCTGGGGCAGGCCAAGGAGTGTTCTCCTACCAAGAATTAAAACATGTCAGTCCAGGGACACAAGCACAGGGGAGTCCAGAGCTAGCACTGACCTGGGCAAGAACTGTTTGTCATCAGGACTCAAGGTGCAGGCTCACGGGACCTGCCTCCCATTAAGGTGGCAAGGGCCCTGCACTCTACCACAACAGACTCTCGGCAGTGCCCCTCACACAGCAACTAACCTAATGAAGCACTCCTGGGGGTAGGTCCCCAGGAGGTGTGATGACCTGGAATTACAGGGCCAGACCCTGGGACCATGAACCATGGGAAACTCACACTAGGGTCCAGAACCTGTGAGCAGAAAACCATGGAGGTAACTCACCCTAGAGTCCAGAACCTATGACCAAAAATCATGGAGGTAATTCATCCTGGGGTCGAGAGCCTGTAACCAAGAACCATGGTGGTAACTCACCCTGGGGTCCAGAGCCTGTGAAAGGAACCATGGTAGTAACTCACTCTAGGGTCCAGATCCTGCAGCCAGGAACCACAGAGGTAACTCACTCTGGGATCCAGAGCCCGTGACCAAGAAATATGGGAAACTCACCCTGGGGACCAGAGCCTGTGACAAGGAACCATGCTGGTAACTCACTCTGGGTTCCAGAGCATTTGACCAGGAACCATGGAGATAACTCACCCTGGAGTCTAGAGAATGGAACGAAAAACCATGGAGGTAATTCAACCTGGGGTCCAGAGCCTGTGACCAGAAATCATAGTGGTAACTCACTCTGGGGATCAGAGCCTGGGACCAGGAACCATGGAAGTAACTCACCCTGGGAGGCACAGCCTGCGACCAGGAAGCATGGTGGTGGATACTCACCCTTGGGAACAGAGCCTGTGACCAGAAACCATGGTGGTAACTCACACTGGGATCCAGAGCCTGCAACCAGGAACCATGTGGTAACTCACTCTGGGGTCCAGAGCCTATTATCATGAACCATGGAAGTAACAGAGCCTGCGACCAGGAACTATGGAGGTGACTCAGCCTGCAGTCCAGAGCCTGTGACCAGGAACCTTGGTTGTAACTCAACCAGGGGTTCACAGCCTGTGACCAGGAACAATGGAGGTAACTCACCCTGGTGTCCAGAGCCTCTGACAAGGAATGATGAAGGTAACTCACCCTGACATCCAGAGTCTTTGAAAAGGAACCATGGTGGTAACTCACCCTGGGGTCCAGAGCCTTGACCAGAAACCATGCAGATAATGACCCAAGGGTCCAGAGCCTGTGACCAGGAACAATGGAGGTGACTCACCCTGAAGTCCAGAGCCTGTGATCAGGAACCATGGAGGTAACTCACCCTAAGGTTCAGAGGCTGTGACTAGGAACCTTGGTTGTAACTCAACCTGCGGTTCAGAGTCTGTGACCAGGAACCATGGAGGTAACTTACCCTGGGGTCCAGAGCCTCTGACAAGGAACCATGGAGGTATCTCACCCTGAGTCCATAGCCTTTGAAAAAGAACCATGGTGGTAACTCACCCTGGGGTCCACAGCCTACGACGAGCAATGATGGAGGTAACTCACTCTGGGGTGCAGAGCCTTGACCCGAAAACATGGAGGTAACTCACTCTGGGGTCCAGAGCCTGAAACCAGGGTCCAGGGGTAACTCACTCTGGTGTCCAGAGACTGGGACCAGGAACCATGGAGGTAATTCAACCTGGGGTCCAGAGCCTGCCACCAGGAAGCATGGAGGTAACTTACCCTGGGGTCCAAAGCCTGTGACCAGGGACCATGGGTAATTTACCTTGGTGTCCAGAGCCTGTGACGATGAACCATGGAGGTAATTCATCCTGGGTTCCAGAGCCTGAGACCTGGAACCATGGTGGTAACGTACCCTAGGGTCAAGAGCCTGCGATCAGGAACCATGGTGGTAACTCACTCTGGGGTCCAGAGCCTGAGACCAGGAACCATGAAGGTAACTAACCCTGGGGTCCAGAGCATGTGACAAAAAACCATGGTGGGAACTCTCATGGGGGTCCAGAGCCTCTGACCAGGAACCATGGAGGTGACTCACCCTGGGGTCCAGAGCCTGTGACCAGGAACCATGGTGGTAAATCACCCTGGGGTCCAGAGCCTGCAACCATAAAACATGGTGATAACTAAGCCTGGGGAAAAGAGCCTGTGACCAGGAACCATGGGAAACTCACCCTAGGGTCCAGAGCCTGCAACCAGGATCCATGGTGGTAACTCACCCAGGGGACCAGAGCCTGTTACGAGGAACCATGGGAAACTCACCCTGAGGTCCAGAGCCTGAGACCAGGAACCATGGAGGTAACTCACACTGGAGTCCAGAGTCTATGACCAGGAACCATGGAGGTAACTCACCCTGGGGTCCAGAGCATGCAACCAAGAACCATGGGGGTAACTCACCCTAGGGTCCAGAGACTATGACCAGAAACCATGGAGGTAAATCACCCAGGGGTCCAGAGCCTGTGACCTGGAACCTTGGAGGAAACTCAACCTGTGTTCCAGAACCTGTGAATTGGAACCATGGTGGTAACTCACCCTGGGGTTTAGAGCCTGGGATCAGGAACTATGGTGGTAACTCACGCTGTGTAAAGAGCCTGTGACCTGGAACAATGGGTAACTAACACTGGGGTCCACCATCTGGGAACAGGAATCATGGAGATGATTCACCCTGGGAGCCAGAGCCGATGACCAGGAACCTAGGAGTTCCTAACCTTGGAGTCCAGAGCCTGTGACCAGGTACCTTGGTGGTACCTCACATAGGGATCAGAGCCTTAGACCAGGAACCATGGTGGTAACTCACCCTGGGTTTTAGAGCCTGGGATCAGGAACTATGGTGGTAACTCACGCTGTGTAAAGAGCCTGTGACCTGGAACAATGGGTAACTAACCCTGGGGTCCACCATCTGGGAACAGGAATCATGGAGATGATTCACCCTGGGAGCCAGAGCCGATGACCAGGAACCTAGGAGTTCCTAACCTTGGAGTCCAGAGCCTGTGACCAGATACCTTGGTGGTACCTCACATGGGGATCGGAGCCTTAGACCAGGAACCATGGTGGTAACTCACCCTGGTGTCCAGAGCCTGTGACCAAGAACCATGGTTACTCACCCTTGGGTCAAAGCCTGTGACCAAAAGCATGGAGGTAACTCACCCTGAAATCCAGAGCCTTCGAAAAGGAACCATGGTGGTAATTCACCCTGGGGTTCAGACCCTGCAACCAGGAACCATACTGGTAACTCACCCTGGGGACCTGAGCTTGTGAGGAGGAACCATGGAGGTAACTCACCCTGGGTCCACAGCCTGTGACCAGGAACCATGAAGGTAACTCACCCTGGGGTCAGAGCCTGTGACGAGGAACCATGGTGGGAAATCACCTGGGGTCCAGAGCCTGTGACCAGAAACAATAGTGGTAACTCACCCTGGGATCCAGAGCCTGCAACCAGGAACTGTGGAGGTGACTCACCCTGGGGACCAGAACTGTGACCAGGAACCTTGGTTGTAATTCAACAAGGGATTCACAGCCTGTGACCAGGAACCATGGAGGTAACTCACTCTGGTGTCCAGAGCCTCTGACAAGGCACGATGGAGGTAACTCACCCTTATGTCCAGAGCCTTCGAAAAAGAACCATGGTGGTAACTCACCCTGGTGTCCAGAGCCCGTGACCAGGAACCATGGGTAACTCACCCTGGTGTCCAGAGCCCATGACCAGGAACCATGGAGGTAATTCACCCTTAGTTCCAGAGCCTGCAAAGAGGAAACATGGAAAAAACTCACCCTGGGATCCAGTGCCTGAGACCTGGAACCATGGTGGTAACTCACCCTAGGGTTCAGAGCCTGTGACCAGGAACCATGGGTAACTCACCCTTATGTCCAGAGCCTTTGAAAAAGAACCATGGAGGTAACTCACCCTGGGGTTCAGAGCCTGTGACCAGGAACCATGGGTAACTCACCCTGGTGTCCAGAGCCCGTGACCAGGAACCATGGAGGTAATTCACCCTTGATTCCAGAGCCTGCAAAGAGGAAACATGGAAAAAACTCATCCTGGGATCCAGTGCCTGAGACCTGGAACCATGGTGGTAACTCACCCTAGGGTCGAGAGCCTGTGGCCAGGAACCATGGAGGTAACTCACCCTGGGGTCCAGAGCCTGTGACAAAGAACCATGGTGGTAACTCTCCCTGGGGTCCAGAGCCTCTGACCAGGAACCATTGAGGTAACTCACCCTGGAGTCCAGAGCCTGTGACCAAGAACCATGGGTAACTCACCCTGAGGTTCAGAGCCTACAACCAGAATCCATGGTGGTAAATCACCCTGGGGTCTAGAGCATGCGACCACGAACCATGGTGGTAACTAAGCCTGGGGAAAAGAGCCTGAGACCAGGATCCAGGGTCGTAACTCACCCTGGGGTCCAGAGCCTATTATGAGGAACCATGGGAAAATCACACTGTGGTCCAGAGCCTGAGACCAGGAACCATGGAAGTAACTCACAGTGGAGTCCGGAACCTATGACCAGGAACCATGGAGGTAACTAACCCTGGGGTCCAGAACATGCAACCAAGAACCATGGAGGTAACTCACCAGGGGTCCAGAGGCTGTGACCAGGAACCATGGAGGTAACTCACCCTGTGGTCCAGAGCCTTTGACCAAAATCCATGGAGGTAACTCACTCTTGGGTTCAGAGCCTGAGACCAGGGACCAGGGGTAACTCACCCTGGTTTCCAGAGCCTGTGACCAGGAACCATGGAGGTAATTCACCCTGGGGTCCAGAGCCTGCTACGAGGAACCATGGTGGTTACTCACCCTAGGGTCCAGAGCCTACGACCAGGAATGATGGAGGTAACTGACCTGGGAATCCAGAGCCTGCGACCTAGAACCCTGGCAGTAACTCACCCTGGGTTCTAGAGGCTACGATGAGGAACCATGGTGGTAACTCACCCTGGGGTCCAGAGCCAGAGATCAAGAACTATGGAGGAAACTCACCTTGGGGTCCAGAGCCTTTGACCAGAAACCATGGTGGTAACTCACCCTGGGGTCCAGAGCCTTTGACCAGAAACCATGGTGGTAACTCACCCTGGGGATCAGTGCCTGCGAACAGGAACCATGTTGGTAACTCACCCTAGGGTGCAGAGCTAGCGACCAGGAACCATGGTGGCAACACCGTGGGGTGAAGAGCCTTGACCAGAAACCATGGTGGTAACTGACCCTGGGTTCCAAAGCCTATGATCATGAACAATGGAGGTAACACCCTTGAGGTCCAGAGCCTGCGACCAGGAACTATGGAGGTGACTCACCCTGGGGTCGAGAGGCTGCGATGAGGAACCATGGTGGTAACTCACCCTGGGGTCCAGAGCCAGAGATCAAGAACCATGGAGGTAACTCACCCTGAAGTCCAAAGCCTTTGAAAAGGAACCATGGTGGTAACTCACCCTGGGGTCCAGAGGCTTGATTAGGAACCAATGTACATAACGACCTTGGGGTCCAGAGCCTGCGACCAGGAACCATGGAGGTAACTCACCCTGAGGTCCAGAACCTGTGACTAGGATCCATGGAGGTAAATCACCCTGGGGTCCAGAGCCTGTGACCATGAATCATGGAATTAACTAACGCTGGGCTCAGAGCCTGTGACCAGAAACCATGGTGGTAACTCACCCTAGGGTCAGAGCCTTTGAACAGGAACCAAGGAAGTAACCCACCCTGGGATCCAGAGTCTGCAAACAGGAGCCATGGTGGTAACTCACCCTGGGGTCCAGAGCCTGTGACCAGGGACCATTGGTGGTAACTCACCCTGGGATCCAGAGCCTGAGACCAGAAACCATGGAGGTAACTCACCCTGGGGTCCAGAGCCAGTGAGTAGGAACCATGGAGGTAACTCACACTAATGTCAAGAGCCTTTGAAAAGGAACCGTGGTGGTAATTCACCCTGAGGTCCAGAGCCTGCGACCAGGAAGCAGGGAGGTGACACCCTGGGGTCCAGAGCCTGTGACCAAAACCTTTGGTTGTAACTTACCCTGTGTTTCAGAGCCTTTGACCAGGGACCATGTGTAACTCACCCTGCATCCAGAGCCTATGACCAGGAACCATGGAAGTAAATCCCCCTGGTGTCCAGATCCTGTGACCAGGAACAATGGAGGTAACTCACTCTGACGTACAGAGCATTCAAAAAGGAACCATGGTGGTAACTCACCTGGGATACAGAGCCTCGACGAGGAACCATGGTGGAAAACTCACCCTGACTTCCGCAGAGGTGGAAAACTCACCCTGAACCATAGAGGTGCCTCACCCTGGGGTCCAGAGCCTGTGACCAGGAACCATGGGAAACTCACACTGGGTCCAGAGCCTGCGACCAAGAACACGTAACTCACCGTAGGGTCCAAAGCCTGTGACCAGGAAGCATGGAGGTAACTCACCCTGGGGTTCAGAGCCTGAGACCAGGGACCGGGGTAACTCACCCTGGTGTCCAGAGTCTGGGACTGGGAACCATTGGGGTAACTCACCCTGGTGTCCAGAGCCTGTGACCAGAAAGCATGGAGGTAACTCACCCTGGGGATCTGAGCCTGTAATAAGGGACCATGGGTAACTCACCCTGGTGTCCAGAGCCTGTGACCCAGAATCATGGAGGTAACTCACCCTGGAGTCCAAAGCCTGCAACCTGTAAGCGTGGTTGTAACTCACCCTAGGGTCCAGAGCCTGCGACCTTGAACCATGGTGGTAACCCACCCTGGGTTCTAGAGGCTGTGATCAGGAATCATGGTGGTAACTCACCCTGGGGCCAGAGCCTCTGACCAGGAACCATGGAGGTAACTCACCCTGGGGTCCAGAACCTGTGACCTTGTACCATGGAGGTAACTCACCCTGGGGTCCAAGAGCCTGTGACCTCGTACCATGGAGGTAACTCACCCTGGGGTCCAGAACCTGTGACCTTGTACATGGAGGTAACTCACCCTGGGGTCCAGAGCCTGTGACCTCGTACATGGAGGTAACTCACCCTGGGGTCCAGAGCCTGTGACCTTGTACATGGAGGTAACTCACCCTGGGGTCCAGAGCCTGTGACCTGACATGGGTAACTCACCTTGGGGTCCAGAGTCTGCGACCAGGAATCATCGAGGTGACTCATTCTAGGGTCCAGAGCCTGTGCCCAAGAACCATCAGTAACTCACCATGGGGTCCAGAGCCTGCGACCAGGAACCATGGAGGTGACTCACCCTGGGGTCCAAGGACATGAAACTGAGGCCCAGATGCTAAGCTCCTTCCACCCTTAGTTACAAAGCTGATGTCACAAAAGGCACTCCCACCTTAGGTCTCCCCTCGATGTCCCCTGTGTCTTCCTCATGCCAAGCGGGGACCGGATCTGCTTTAACACACCATGATGCCCTAGATCGGGGCGTCCCTCCAGGTGCCCCGGGCTCACAGAAGTCACTCCTTAGTGGAGAAGCGCTGGTGGCCACATCCCTGGAGACCCGAATGCAGGCTCATTGAATTCGTATTTCTCCCATAGTCCAAGGTTCTTCACATGAGAATATTCAAGGTTCTAGAATTATAAGTGAAGAATGTGGCAGGAGGTGGGGGTGGGGGAAGACCTCTTCCTTGGGAGAACTATTTTTTTGTTTGTTGTTTATTAATTCATTTCTTTTTTCAGAAGAGCAAAATAGTGATTGAAATCATGGTTTCCAAGGAAGCAGGGTCTGAGGCCTGGTCGTCCTGAGGGCTGACAGCTGTAACCAGCAGCTAAGCCACATTAGATTAAAGTGCTAATAGGGATCCTTTAGAAACACTCCCCTGTAGCTTTCGGTTGAGAGGAAGACCTTCCTACGCCAGCTAATCATAACCTGAACCTAAATATGCAAAGCAGACAGAAACCCTGACACTTTTAGACATTCAAGAGGGACAGGTGATTTGTTGTTCTGTTCTGTTTTCTTTGCTGTACTGGAGATTGAACCAGGGTTGCTCTACCACGAGCTATACCTCCAGCTCTTCTTTTCTTTTCTTTCTTTCGTTTTTTTTTTTTTTTGTTTTTTTTTTTTTTTTATTATTTTGAGACTGGGTCTCATTATGTTGCAGAGGCTTTTAAAAAAAAAATTCTCAGAGAGATTACTGCTGTTGTAGATAAAGGGCAATTGGACATTGGGAAGCTGGAGAATGTCATGACCACAGAACTTTCTCTCCTGGATCACAAGGAGCTCAGGATTCCACTTCTAAATCATTACTTCTAACAACCATCTTTACTTTCTTCTAAAGAAGCTGCTTTTCTTTTCCGTCCTTTCCACACTCTTAAAATAATAAATATCACCTTACTAAGTATCAGGAAATGCTGTGATCATATGCTTTTGTGAATATAACTCCCATCCTTCCCAGTTGGAGCTACCTTGTTACAAGATGAGGAATCCATACATAAATCCAACCAAGTACGCTGGGAACGAGGGGTTGATGGGGGGGACGTTGCAGGGACCTCCTCCAGAGTCCACCAGATGTCCTGGGAAATTACCCCCCAGGGTCTGATTTGCTGCCCTGACTTTCTCCTCTTTACCAAGGACAACAAGACACTTCCTGATCCTCTGCCATCTGCACAACTGCCAAGTCAGAAAAGTTTGCCTTCATCAGCCTCTGCAAACTTTCTGGCTTTGGGGCTTCTAAAAATTGAGTCTGACAGCCAAGGAGTTTGTGGTTTTCAAAATATATTGCCTGTCTGGCTGTAAAATCCTTCCTTCTAGTCTAACTCATCTCCCTGTTTGATTGACATTTCCAGCACCCCTTCTTGGTCACTCCTGTGCTAGGAAGTGGAGCTCACAATCAGGTCTCAGACTTTGGAATGTGGGAAACTTAAGTCAATGCATCATCTCTCCTGGTGATGCTGAAAGTGTAGAACATTATCTCTAGTCGTACAACAAGAGGCTTTATCAGAAGATAATATCATTGATCAATGATTTGCAAAGGTAAAGGGGGAAAACTGTTTTGCCTATAGACCCCTGTAAACTGAGCTACTGGGAATTTTCCTGTAACACAAAACAGCATTTGGGACAATAGCAGACAACCCTGACTCCAAAATGGTTACACAAGTCATGTGTATTTCTGTCTGTTGACAGTGCTTGTCGAAGCACTCATCTGTGTGTATGACAAATCAATCGATTTAGCACTGAAAACGGGCTAAAAAAGTTTTGGTTTCTACATACAAAATGTTTATTGTTAAAGAAAAAAAAAATGCAGATGTTGCCTGGCTTACAGTTCCAGCCAGGCATGGCAAAGATCACTTTACACCAGGACTCCCACAGGAACTCTGAGGAGCCAGGAATCATGGGCTCATTTTTCACATAAGCCAGAGAAGCTTTTTAAATCCCTTCTACACAATTTGCAGAACTCCTGCTAATGCAAACCATACTGTCTTAAGTTCAGTAAATAGCAAACACAAAATGACTAAGGCTTTTCAAAAAATATTCTTCTTTCACCAACCTTTAGGGCAGGAACCAGAATAGTACTTTGAACCCTAATGGATCCCAAAGCCAAGCCCCAGATCGCTGCCTGGCTCAGGAACACTCGCTTTCACATTGACTGTTTAGGAGGGGGCGGAAAAAGCAATATTCTGCTGTTACCAGCATAAACCTAATATGGTTGTTCCTACTCCACCTCATCCCAGCCAGAAGAGCTTTGCCAAGATTTCTGTTTTTTCTAAAGCTAAATGAGAATAGCTTATAAAGATTTGGTCTGACAGTCAGGGAGTTCGTGGACTTCAAATCACATTGTGTGTCTCGCTGTAGAATTATAACATTGTAATCAAGACATAATGTTTCTGTGAAACCTAATTTTGACCAACTAGTTACAAGCAACGGGCATTGTCAAACAGGCAATTCCATAATTCAAACAGACCAGTTATCCATTTTCTGCATTTTAGAAAAAATCCTTGATGGGATTTGAGTTTTTCCAGTTTTCTTCTCCATCCATTGCAAAGTCCCCCTTCTTGGCTTGCGATTCCACTATCTTGACAAGCTGATCATTGTGCCTGCCTCTGCCACCAGGAAAGAAGATCATTTGAAAGGTTTAAGATGGCAGAGTAAATGTGTCTGGGTGCTCCCTCCCTCAAATGGGTCAGATGGGGCTGCTTTAGATGTTGTTGTAAACAAAGAGCAGAGATACAGAAACGCAGTGTCTACCTATCTCAGAAGCCAGAGCAATCCATAACTACAGCAACGAGGCACAAAGACAGAAAGCAAGGGGAGGCAAGCTGTGCAGAGGAGGGGCGTCCACAGTGCTGAAAAGCAGGTCAAGTTGCCTCCTCGGAGATCCAGAGCACTACGGGGTTGCAGGCATCCATTTCCAAGGAAAGGAGGTACAGGCAAGGCGGGAAATAAATGCAGGGGAATTGTCTGCAATTCCACAAGGGAAACAGGTTGACCCTGGTCTCCTTCTGCACACACAGTGAGGGAAACCTCCAGAATGGAGAAAGCTATTCAGAGAAAATAAAAGCCATGCAGAGAGCAGAGGAAAGCTTCAGGATATACGACATTCATGGAACAAGAATAAGACACCATTTTAAAATGATATAATAATGCTCTGCAGTTAGGAGCTTGTGGAGACTAAAAACACAAGAGTCAAATGTACAAATTCAGTAAAGCAGAAACATTAGGCAGAATCTTTAAAAACGTATACTAAAGAGGACAATGGGGGTGGGGTTCTGGTAGTGGCTCAGTGATAGCGCACTTGCCTGGCATGTGTGAGGCACTGGGTTTGATTCTCAGCATCACATATAAATAAGCAAAGTCTGTCAACAACTAAAAAAAGAAAAAAGAAATAAAGAAGACAACAAGGGGAGGGGAGACAAGAAAATCAGGGGTACGACAAGAATGTCTGATATTCACCTAACAAGAGTTCCAAAAGTGAAATAGAAAGCACTGGAGAGAGCGTTACATGATAATGATAATAATCCAGGAAAAACTGCAAAACTGAAGGAAGTGGAACTCAGCTCTGGCATCCTATTGCAGAACACTAGAAGCAAAGAACAGATCTTAACTTCTTCTGGAAAGAAAAAATAAATAAGCAAGGCTCCTTACCAAGGGGCTGGACTGGGAGCAGTGCCCGGGCCTCAACACCAGCATCAGAGGCTGGGAGGTCAAGGAGGGATGCAGGCAGGGAGGGCTGGGAAGGAGACTGCACAGCCACATGTGGTCACTGCCACCGCCCAGCCACACAGCATCACCATGGAACAGAACGCCACCCAACACAGGGATACAGTGTTCTTGAAAGTAATGCGACTCCATCAGGGAACTCAGTAACACCGGGTCATTGTCAAGAGGTCCCAAGTGATGGCATGTGCAGTCTAGGGTGACCCCCAACCTGCCAGTCCTCTGAGTAGTCCTGCACTCCAACATGGGAGCACCTGTGACTCCCTTCTACCTAGGGAAATAAGGTTGTTGGGGGAGGATGTGGCCGATGCCTTCCAGTGCCAAATGAGCTGACCTTGAGGTAACAGGAAGGAGAGGCTTGATGTGCCCAACTTCATCAGGTCAGAGCCTTGAAAGAGGTTTTTCTGCTGGCCTTGCAGATGTCAGCTTGAAGAAGTCAGAGGACCACATGGTGAGGGATGTTGGGTGGCCTGGAGGGACTGCGGGCAGTCTATACCAGCAGCCAGCAAGAAGCAGGGGATGCAGGGCTTCTTTAGTTGTTGTTTGAAGGCTACGATTATTTATTATTACTGTTAGACTTTGAAAATCATATCCATACGTTATTTGGGTCAAAAAATAATCTTTACCGAAAGTACCAGAGGAAGATTTTAAAGATGACAGGATTTGTTTTAAACAAAATAGGATCACATAAAAAAAAGTATTTAAAAATTGAAAGTGCTATAAAAAGATAGGACCTGGTTAATGAACTTTCAAAATCTCAGTCCGTTGTGGACTGAATGTTTGTATCCATTCTCCGCCCCAACATTTACTGTTGGGTAGTCCTGCGCTCCAACAAGGGAGCACCTGTTGACTCCCTTCTACCTAGGGAAATAAGGTAGCTGGGGGAGGATGTGGCCGATGCCATCGAGTGCCACATGAGCGGACCTCGAGGTCAGCCCCAACCTCTAGTGAGGCTCTATTTGGAGATGAAATTTGTAAGTAACCATTTAATGTTGAATGAGGCCCCAAGGGTGGAGTCCTGACCAGAGAAGGCTAGCGCCCTTAGAAGGACACCAGGGAACTCAGCCACAAGCTCCTTCTCCGAGAGCACACTCGCCAAGGTTGAGGCCTCGGGAGAATAGTCCAACAGCCAGGAAGGGCGCCTGCCCCAGAAACGGAGTCAGCTGGAACTTGGTCTTGGACTCCCAGCTTCCAGGACTGGAAAGAGACGCGTCTGCTGTTGCAGCCTCCCGTTGGACACTTTGTAACGGCAGCCGGAGCTGACTGAGGCAGGTCGGCACCCCAGTATCTCGGAGGTGAGTATGATCATTTTTAAGTTCATTCTAACTGAATAAATTTAAAGGATGCTTTTAAGATAGAAAATCCACTTGCTTCGTGGGTGGGAACAAATCAAACAAGGCTACCCGAGTGTAACCGGAAGTGAATGCACGTGCACCGGACGTGAATGCACGTGCACCGGAAGTGAATGCATATGCGCGCGGGAAACGGCAAAGACCGGAAGAACCGAAAAGCAGTCATCTGGGAGTTAGCCACAGTTCCACACGAGGGTGGCGACCATGCGTTATCTATCAACGAAAAGCTGGAGGCAAGCCAAGTGTGCACTAATTAGAAGGTCAGATAAACTACGTCATGGCCTCGCATTGAAATAGTAAACAGTCATTTAAGTGAAATGTTATACAGTCATTTAAAATGGGGTTTAGAGGAACTTAAGGAACTGGTAACAATGTCATCAAGGGGAACCTGCTACAAAACTGTATGAGCAACATGATCCAAAGTGGGGGTGTGTGCGTGTGTGCATGGTGGGTAAAATCCAGCAGCCCCTTATCCACGGGGATGTGTCCCAGGCCCTGGGACAGGCCTGGAACAGCCCATGGCATGTCATGCAGTAGCAAGTGCTAAGCCTGAAGTCATCTGGAAGCCATGTAGCAGGGGCCCCCATCTCACATATCAGGAAGGGGGAGATTGTAGGGCCCTGTGTTCACCTAGAGCGTCCTGCGCAAACCATCAGTGAATGGTGTCTGCTTTTAGACCTTCCCGCTTGCCACACCCCTCTGCCATGCCCATCCGGACTCGCTCTGTCCACCCCACCGAAGACAAGCAATCCTGCCATGGACCTACCTGCTAGTTCCAGATGTGGCAGTGCCAGTGTCCCTCCCTCAGGTACCCAGCACCATCATCTCCTCCAAAGAGGAACCTCAACCGAGCCTTGACTCATGGTGCTCCACCCCACGGCCAAGCACCTGTCCTCTCTTGTTCAAGTGCACGGAGGGAATATGAGGTCTTGACCGGCTCTCTGAGCTCAGGCACCCCACATTCCAAGAGCATGTAGCATCACCACCGCAGTTCTCAGGGGAGGGGGGGATGCGTGCCCCCCACCAGAAGGCGGCATGGGAACTCAGGGACCACACATGTGTGGCTGGCAAGCATACTGAGTCCATCGAACGTTCAGCAACAAAACCCACCAAAGTGAAGTTCAATACGCCGGCTGAGCTGGTGGGGATACATGGAGATAAAGAGAGAAAGCGTTGTAGGTGTGTGAACAGGTTGATAGACACCTTCGCATTGCAACTCAGCTTGAACAAAAGAAAAATCGAACCAGAGCTCACAGGGCGTGAACGGTTACTTGGAGACCCCCAACTCAGAAAGCCATCACTGAATCAGAAATGCCGCGTCCCTTCCTGTCGCAAAGCCTTCTGTGACGCACTGGGTCCAACAACACACAGTGACAGCCTCCCACCTCCCTAGTTCTTAGCAATCCTTGAGGCATCGTCTCTCCAGGGACTTGATGGGGCCAAGTTCAGGTTTTGAACACGGAAAAAATTGATCAAGCGGTTTCTTGGGTTTGCATTGTGCCCACCCCCTCCCCCCAAAAGACATGACAAAGTCCTAACCCTGAGTGCCTCAGAATGGCACCTTTTTGGAAATTGGGTTGTTGCAGACTCAGTAGGAAAGTCAGGGTGAGGGCATCCTGGGTGCCCTTCACCCCGTGTGGGTGGAGAGGAGGAGGCGCACAGATGCCTAGAACACCAGGTGGCCGGGGGAACAGCGGCAATGCTGCAGCCACCAGCCAAGGAACCCGGGGGCTCCTCACACGAGGCAGGACCTTCCCCAGGACCTGCAGAGGGGCGAACCTGCTGACACCTCGGTGCCAGAACAGCGGGGGACGCGCTCTTGTTCTAAACCACCCACTGAGCTACGAGGCACGAGGCTGCCAGCGAGTTTCCTGTGCATACGCACAGATGATGCAAATGTCCCATCTTCAGACAAGGGCAGCCAGGGTGCCCTGAGGGAGATGTCCACGTAGAGGGGACACCCACTCAGCAGAGGCGGAAGGAATCTAAGCTTCCTCATGAAGAGCTGGGCTCTAGACCCACTTGGAGGTGTCTTGCTCCAGTCTATGCTTCAGTCCAGAGGTCGCTGTAGAGAGAGGTCTGCAGAATCTATGTGGGCTCAGACTAAGTCTTTCTGGTCGCATCCTAAATAAAATACAAGCATTTGGCAAGTTGTGCCCCCAAACCTGGCTTATGTCTTGGTCATTAATATCCTTTCCACTTGGAAAATATTCCAAGCCCCCTAACATAGACTTTTGCCAGTGCTTTCAAAAATAAGGATGATGCATTGGGCAGCTACCGCGATCCAAGTTACACGTTCGTTTTCTTTTACATTTAAGTTTTGTTTAATCACATGCACTGACTCCAGGGCACACTTTGCAGTCACAGTCATAACTAAGGTGCTCTGATAATGACCTGGAAAGCAGTGCAGCTTCCCTATGAAAACCACTCTGCACAGGTAGATAAATCATGTTCCTGGTTTGTGAATCGCCGGGTCCCACATGATGCTCACATGCAGAAACAGGCCAATTTGAGATCTTGTACTAATTACTGCAAAAGTGGGCCTGGGAGAAGTTCCAAAGCCAGAAACTATGGTGGAGGTGGCAGGGCACATCTGGGACCTGCAGCAGTGGAGGGCCCAGGGCATTATTATTCAGCCTTGCTCATTTAGGCTTTCAACGTGCACCATGCAAACAGATGCTGTGCCGCGTGCGTGGCAATCTCATTAAGTGCATGGGCTGCTTTTCTTAAAGGAAAGGCAATTATTGTCCATTTTAATTGTAACTGCTTGGCTTGTGTAAGGCATTTTAAGAATGCATTGCAAAACCAGAATCTGTGTGATTTTTAAATACGATTTACAGAAGGTAGAACTCATGCTATAGCCAACACCTAAGTTCTCACCTCCCCAGATTCAGAAGCTGCTCCCCCCCCCCCCTTTTTTTTTTTTTTTTTTTTTTTTTTTTTTGGTCTCCTCTGATGTAACTGCCAAATTCTGACAACTATCTTGAAAGAAGACATAAGAGTCTCCACATACAAGGAGCGGTTGATTAAACCTGACCGAGACCTGCGAAAACTACAGATCACAGTGTCTGGGAGCCCCCGTTCCTCTTTTTTTTTTTTTTTTTTTTTTTTGTACCGGGGATTGAACTCAGGGGCACTAGACCACTGGGCCACGTCCCCAGCCCTTTTTTGTATTTTATTAGAGACAGGGTCTCACTGAGTTGCTAAGTGCCTCGCCATTGCTGAGGCTGGCTTTGAACTCGCAATCCTCCTGACTCAGCCTCCCAAAGTGCTGGGATTACAGGCGTGCGCCACCGCGCCCGGCTCCCCGTTCCTCTTGTCTGTGACACTTGCTTTCCTTCACGGGTTCCCAAACCGGCTGTTTTTTCAAACCCAAGCTTTCTGACATGCAGCAGGATCGTTCTCACTGTGCTTGTGAGGGGTGGGCTGGACATACCTCTGCCCACACCAGCCCCAGACTCCTCTCCTCAGACCCACGGCTGGCCGGGCTCTCTGGTCGTGGCTTCTCCAAGCCCAATGGTGCCATGGTGCCGTGGTGATGCTGGGTGACATGGAAAAGCCACTGGGGGTGACCGTTGAATGCCAGGAGCAGCCGCGGACCTCAGCAGAACACCAGCCAGGGTGGCCTCCAGACTCATGCGACCTCAGAACAGCTTCGGGACCTCTTCTCGGAACCTCCAGGAAGCTCCCCACCGCCCTGCTACCAGGACCAACTTCCTACAGCACCTCCAGCCCCGAGGCCAGGCAGCAGGAGGGTGCCACAGCGGGCAGAAGATAGGATTTCTCAGGGGAACCACATCTTTCAGATACCTTTCTGTCTGTCTCAGAATCTAGCTCTCAGCAGAGTGCCTGTCTATGACCAACTGGCTAAAAAGAAAAGAATTTCATCCCTGATATTTAGTCATAAACGAATGATTATTATGAATATAGTCATCTACTGATTGGTTGTAGATGCTTTGGATACTGTCAATTAATATTGTCATTAATTAATGTTAAAAGCATTTAATGTGGGAGGCTGAGGTAGAAGAATGGCTTAAGCCCAGGAATCCTTGACCAGCCTGGGAAACATAGTAAAGCTCTGCCTAAAAAATAAATTGAAAATGAACAAACATTTAACCTGCATTCTGCATTCATCAGCTGAAAATGTAGTACATCCACATATGGGAATATTATTTGGCCATAAAAAGGAAAGAAGTGCTAATGCATGAATATGGAACCCATGTGGGTACCTGCACACATTACAGTAAGTGAAAAATCCAACAGAAGAGCCCATATCATATGATCATATCTACATGAAATATCCAAAATGGGCAAACCTGGAGAGACAGAGAATAGACTAGTGGTGACTGTGGGCTGGGGGAATGCAAACAGGAAATGACTACTCAATGGATCTGGAGTTTCCTTTTCGGCTAATGGAAAGTTCTGGAACTCGAGAGCCGTGCCATAATGTCCGCACAACATTGTGAACATAACATCATTAAACTGAGCACTTGATGATGGCAAAAATTAGTAAATTCTGTTACATGTATTTTACCACAATTTTTTTTAAGAAAGGATTTAACCTGTGATCTTCCATCTCCGCTATGTTCTTGGATCTATGTTCTTGGATATGTTGCAGGAAATCTATAACAAACTACTTGTGAAACTCTTCGCGCAGGGACACGTGTGTGAGCGCAGTACAAGAACACTGTGTTGAGCACACCCTCGGTAGCCACAACCAGCCCGGACACCAGGCCACGGGGACCAGACGGTGAAGGGGCATGAAGGGGATGGCTGCGCCCACCGCTCGTCACAGTCCCCTCAATATTCCTGTTCTCCCTCCACCCCAAAGCTGCTCATGAGATACACTGCTAGTCACAACGTACAACGGGAGTGTGACGTTGGAGCAGAAACAGTAGTCGCGTGTTGTTCCTACTGCATTGTAGGTATTTTATGTGCGGAGGGCACAAGAGGATCCATCCACAAGGTCTTCTAGACCCTGTCCGAGGCTTGAAGTGCACCATCGTTCAAGCCTGAGAAGTCAGCCTGAGAAAAAGAAGGGCAGTTTTGCTTCAACATGCTGAGATTTTTCTTTCATTTAAATCGTTTGTATTTCAAACTACATCTCTCATTTCTCTCAACAACATAAAGCATTAGCATATCACTTGCCTCTCTGTTTTCAGGAATGAAGACTAGAAATCTTCATATGAAACATTAACTCAGTGGGCCACACTGGCAGCGTAATAGATTTCACAACTGCAGTGGCAAAACCTGCCTGGGCTTCCTCCAGTCAGGAGAAAGCACTGTAATTCTTTTATTGAACCAGGAGCATTTAAGGCACAAATATATCTATGCAGAAAGCAATTGTGTCAGCTCCTCAAATAGATGACTGAAGGAACCATTCAGTCCCAGCCCTGATGGGCCCTGCGCTAAAGGTGAAAATAATAGGCTAGATTAGAAAGGACTGCTCAGACCCAGAGCAATCAATGACACCTCAGAATTGCTTATTTGAGCTGTGATCACTCTTATTTCACATGCAAAGCACACTGCGTTAGCAGCCAGATGGCACCTGCCTTTTCCTTGCTGGACTTCCTAGGGTTTCCAAAGATGCTTGCCTGAATAAGTCCACTTTCTCTGCAGCCTATTAAGGTTCTAGCCAGCTGACAAGACTACACACAAAGAAAAATGAATCCCAACAGACAAGCACAGCTATTTACGGGACTTAATAAGAAGAAAGGAGAGAGAAAAAGAAAGAACAGCTTGGATGTCAATATGGTCAATACCTTCAAGTCTCCTTTTTAACTCCTGAAAACTCATAAAATACTAAATCTGAGAGGATGTTGGGGGCAACTATTCGATATGCTGGATTTCGTAGGTTATTGCTACATAGCAAGTTACCCAAAGCCTAGGAACGGGAACCCACAACACTCATTGTTATCTCACAGTTTCTGTAGGCCAGGGATACAGGAGGGTGTGGCTTACCTGGGGTCTTCTGCCACAGAGGTCTCTATGCAATCCAGGTGAACTGCAGGGGCTGCTGTCACGGGCCGTCTACTCTCCAGCCCACCCCTCAGCATCCCGTGAGCCCCTCCTGGGCTGCCAGGCTCAGGAGGGCCTTTGTTCCCCATGGGCCATTGGCCAGGGACCCCTCTGTCCCTTGCCGTGTGTGGCTCTGCATACAGCAGCTCACACAGGGCAGCTGTCTGCAGCAAGCAAAGGAGAGACAGGAGAAGGAGCGGAGACGAAGCAGACATCACAGTCAGCTGCACACCAGCCTCGGAAGCCCTGTCTGAGCAGCAGCAAGAACCTGGGAGCATCAGGAGGGGTCTACAGGGCCTGTGGTCAGGGAGGCAGGGTCACTGGGGGCCATCCGAGAGGCTGCCCACTGCAGTGCCCAGCAGACAGCCTACCTTCTCCACAGCACCCCTCACTGGCTCCTGTTTTCATTTCTTCTGCCGTGAAGACTTGTCACCTCCTGAGACGTCCAACTTATTCCATTTCAGAACCTTAACTGCTTAAGGAGTTCTAATACTAGCCCACTGTCCACCGTTTGGACCCAGGAGATTCTGTTAGATACCCAGAGATTCTAAAGAGGACCTTGAATCCAAGACATTGACAAAGGAGATGTTTAGAAATGGGAATGTTGCTCACAAGATCTGGGAAGAGAAATAGAGCAAGAGTTACTGTGGGGCGGCTTCTCTGGGGATCTCAAGCATGATGTCACAGATGTCACAGCTGCAAGAGGCACAGGCAGGCCCCTCGCCCACCATCCCAGCCAGCTCTGTCCTGGGTTCCCTGTCTGCTTCTGAGATGCATGCAGGTTTGTCCAATTGTCCTCAGAGCCACCAAAGGATGCTGAAACAACCCTCAACCAGCTGTCATTACAGAGGCAGGTGGACAGGACAGCTGCCTGGGCTTCCCAGGGCTGTCTACAAGAGAGGAGCTCTTTGCAGCTTAGAACCCAACTCTGGACACAAGTGGGGACAGGCCTTTCCGTCAGCCAGGATGAGGGAAGCCAAAAAGCCACACACCTGAAACACAGGCCACGTCACAAACTTCCTGGTCCTGTTTCCCAAGAGGCTGGGGAGGGGTAAGCACGGCTGTGGAGCAGGGGGAGGGCAGGAGGGAGGAGGGGCCTGTGCCCACTGGATGCCACTTACCCCCTCAGCCCCCTTCCAAAGTCACACAAGGGTTTCTTGTGGGCCATCCACTCCACGAGTGCCCCCAAGGATCTGACCCACAGACTGTGACAGTGTTCACTAGCTTGGAGAGGGCGTGACGACAGCCAACTACCCAAGGCTTTAAAAGTCGTCTGTGATTAGAGAGCCGCTTGATTCAGACCCAGCGGGTGTGTGGACGGAAAACCGTGGGGGGGGGGGGGCTGGGGTTGTGGCTCAGTGGTAGAGCGCTCGCCTAGCACGTGCGCGGCCTGGGTTCAATCCTCAGCACCACGTAAAAATAAACACAGTGTGTACAACTAAAGCAAATAAATAAATATTAAAAAAAAAAGTAGCAGCTGTACCCAGAAGCAGGCAGAACCCCACCCCCACCCATGCCCTCATTTGCTGGGAAGGTGGCTCCCAGCCGTCCTCCAGGACCATGGCTGGCTGTGGGTGCCAGCGTGTCACCCTTGTTTTGTTTCTTAGCTTCCCACCCTGCCATTCACACTGACACTGTTGGGACTGAGCTGCGACCTCCCCGTTCAGTGTGGTTTTCCTTTGCTTCTAGGGTGATGGCAAGCGGGTTCTGTTGTTGTCTTTGGCTGAATCACGAGCAGGAGACCCGAGCCCCAGCACTCTCCCTGATGCCTGCGGCCAGCTCAGATTGCTCACCAGCCCCAAAGGCCGCGTCTCTGGAGTGGATGAACACAAGTCCCAGCTGACACAGGAAGGCCGTCAGCGCTGGTAAGAGCGCGTAGGAGCGTTGCGTGGTCTGAGCGCGCCCTGGATCCGCGTGCTGGGAGGCAGATTCCTCCGTGTTTGAGAGGCGGGCTGTGGGCCATGGGGATTGACAAATGGCTTCATGCCTGCCCTTAGGAATGAGTTAGCTATTGTGGGGTTCAGCCCCCTCTTCTCACTCCTCTGCACCTGCACGCTAGCCTTCCTGTTCCAGGAGCTGAGTTGATGCAGCACGTGACCTTTAGCAGATCTGGCTGCCTGACCTTGGACTTTCCAGCTTCTAGGACTGTGAACTGGGATAAGCCTCTTTTCTTTTATCCAGCCACTGGTGTTGTGCTACAAAACTAGAAATGGCCAGACACAGTGGTGCACGCCTGTAATCAGAGCAGCTTGGGAGGGTGAGGTAGGAGGACCACGAGTGCGAAGCCAGCCTCAGCAACTTAGTGAGACCCTGTCTCAAAAGAAAAAATAAAAGGGGGTGTGGCTTAGTGGTTAAGTGCCCCTGGGTTCAATCCCTGGTACCAAAAAAAACAAACAAGCAAACAAAAACCAGAAAATGGACTAAGACGGGTGTTCTTCCCTAAGATGTTCTAGTAAGAATGAATAAGCAAGCTGTGAGCCTTTAGAGATGTGCCAGTGAGGGTGTGCACAGGGATAAAACTAACGTGAGCCCAAACAGGCACTCAGATTCCCAAAGTGCATCTTAGCAACTCTGAAGTAGTTTGGGAGTACAGAAATATTTGCACAGTAAACCCGAATTAACACACGAGCTATAGACTGAAGGTTTCCAGAATCCAAGGATTATCCAGGCCAGCCGACTGATATCCCCAGTCCAAACAAGCCATCCCACACTCCCCACTCTGTTCCAGGACTGCAGCATAGGTCAAAAATTCAAGAGCAGGAAACTATGTTTCAAGATTTAATTTCAAAGAAAATGAAGGTAACTTTAACGACCCCAATTTAAAACTGAAGCAATCTTCACAAATTCGGTGTCAATGTTTCTTTTATGAGCCCCAGACTCTGCTTCACAAGAAACTAATGAGGATACGGCACTTTCTCCCTCTAGGTAAAGGCAGACATCTGTTGGTATCCTTGGGGGATTATTTCCCAACCCCTCAAAGATACCAAAATTTAAGGATGTTCAAGTCCCTTAGATAAAATGGCACAGTATTTGTATATACCCTAAGCACATTTTCCCATATACTTCCTCTGATGGTCTGAGAGGTGGGGGACGGGAGGGGGGGAACTCCTGCAAGTCAAGCAGGCCCCGCAGGACGAGTCAGAGGTCACCCAGCCTGGGCCAGTGGCTGCGAGCTCTCAGCCATGTGTGAGTGAGTGAGCCACAGTTGTGACGCTGAATTGAGGGGGTTTAAACAGTGCTGGCCTCACCCTTCAACAGCCAGCCTCCAAGCCATCTAAGTGTTGTGCTTTCTGGATACACAGGTCTCTTCGATCCCCACAGTTGGATTTGTGGGGTGACAAAAAGAGGGGCTTGAGAGGGTCTTCTGGAAAGATGAATTCACCTAGATCTAGGAGTGATGAAGAGGTGCAGAAGTAGGACCTGGGGTGGCCTGGCCAGCCCTTGTACTCAAGAAGAAGCCCTGCTTCTCACCATCGAAGCAGCCCGTCCTGGGAAATGGGGCCAAGAGGGGTCCAGCACCAGCAACCAGGAATGCAAACCACACACTATAAACGGAAGTGTGCATCTTCTGATTTGGAGACTGATGGTCTTTCTGAGGCTACTCAATACCTTTACACGCAAGATGTCAGGTGGCAACACCTCCTTCCACTGCCCGGTCACGCTGGTGAGATGGTGCCCATGCAAAACCAAGCACAGGAAATGCCTACGGAATAGAGCATGTGCCAAGGGCCGCTCAAAAAACTAGACAGAAGAAGCAAATAAGAGCTTATTCTTGCTCTCAAAAAGATTGCTCTGGGACAACACACTTATGCCCTTAATTTAGATTCTGCATATGGATACTAATTTTTTCAGATTTTGGTAAAAGGCACATAACATAAATCTACCATCTTAGCCATTTTTAAGCGCACGGGTAAGTAACACGAAGCACATTCACATCATTGCGGGACCATCTCCACCATCCATCTATAAAAGGCTTTTCTTGCAAAACTGAAGTTCTGCATGGGATGTGTTTCAGAGGTGTTCTCCAGGGCATCAGTGTTTCTTCGGCTTCTCATGAGCAGGAAGCCTAGTTATTTCTGGGCTCTGGGCTCTCCTCTCCCCTTCCTCCCTCCAGCTCACACAGAAGGGCCCTGGGCCCAGCGACCCACCTTCCCTCCGTGTCTGCACATTATCTGCAGAGACACAGCACAGTTTGTCCCCGCCCCTGGGTTTGCTAGGACAGATTTCTCCTCTCAACACTGTATTTATTACCGGGTGTGAAGCGCAAATCTGCACATGCCTTTGCACTTGCCTGCTGTTGAGAGTCTGCTCCATCACTGAGCCTCTCGCCCTGAAAGACTTCTGATTCCTGTTGGCTATTGCATGAGACACTGCAGGACGAGCTCTGAGTGTCCGTGTCCCCTCCACCCTGTCTCTTGCCGTCCTGGGCTGGCCCTTGTCAGCCTTGGCTTGTAGCTGTGGGAACAGCAGCAGCTTAACCCTTGGACAGCCACAACCATTACTATGCTTTCACAGAGGTAGGACTGTGCCTGCTGTCTCCCTATTAGGTTATCATACAAATTGATGGTTACTTAAAAAAAAAAAAAAGGCAGGGTGTGCATGGAGGGGGGGGTTACTGTCACAGTAGGAGACCAAACACTGGCAACAGATAAAACAAAAGGAGGCATGGAGCTCTTTAATTAAGGTTGTGGAAGGCAGGAGACTCCTAGCTTGTAGTCACCCTGCTGTGCCTCTGCCTGATTAGCTTGGATGCATCTGCTCAGTTTCCTGGTCTCCATCTGTACTGCAAGGAGAAATTTATTCGGGTCGCCCTGGTTCCTCATAGGATGACTCCAAGGCATCAGCTGTAATAGACTAATGGTGGTGCGTGTTGACAGGACATCTCCCGAACGCCTTGCTGCGTGGACCTTACACATACCTGGGATTCACACATAGCCCCACGGTCCACCCGATAAAGTGCCCACTCCCAGGATGACCAAGGAGCGGGAGGATGGGCCACGGCGCTGTGGTGGTGTTCACGGCTGGAGACGGAACCCAGCCATCGGCTCTGCAGGGGCTGATGCCTCAGAACTCCTCCTCGCCTAGGTTAAAAGGGCCGTGAGAAGGGGGGCTTCCTGCAGATGGCAACGCAAGGGGCTTCTCGTGTCAATGCAGGGTGATCGTGTAGCTTGTGATGCAAGGCTTCTTCCTCACCAAGAAAAGGGCATCCAGGGCCAAGGGGCTGGTTCAGAGCTGTGGGGGCAGAACCTGGTGTGCACTGAAGATATTTTGGCTCTATGACTCAAGTCTTCAAAGAGTTCATCTGCCTTGTTTATAAAAGTGAGGATTTATTAAAAAAGCAGTACTCCTGGGGCTGGAGGTGTGGCCCAGGGGCAAAGCACCTGCCTACCTACCTGCACAAAGGTTCGCATTCCAACCCCAGCACCCGAAAACAAACTAACACAAACAGCACTCCATGAAGAACCTAAAATTCTCTACTAAATGACATTCCGTGATTCAATAAAATTGATCCCTTTGTAAAGGGTTTGTAAAGTTTGAAACAGTGAAGCTGATCTCTCCGTACAAACAGATACTTGGAATTTAAAATATTTTCCTAAAAGTGGCAACCTGGGATTTAGTTAATAGTAACGTGTAAGTGTTGACTTCTTAATGGTTTTTTTGTGGTTAGGGTTTTTTGGTTTTGTTGTTGTTGTTTTATTTTTTGTTTTGGTACTGGGGATGGAGCTCAGGGGTGCTTCACCACTGAGCCACATCTCCAGCCCTTTATGCACTTTTTTATTTTGAGACAGGGTCTCGCTAAATTGCTTAGGGTCTTTCTAAGTTACTGAGGCTGTCTTTGAACTTGCAATCCTCCTGCCTCAGCCTCCAGAGCCACTTTGATTACAGGTGTGCACCACCGTGCCCAGCTGACTTCTTAAAGTAGACAAATGTACCACAGAAAGGTAAGAGGTGGCCATCGTGGAAATGGGGGAGGGGCGTCAGAGAACTCTATTACCTTTGCATCTTTCCCATCGGTCCAAAATTATTCCAAATTAAAACATGTGTTTAAAATTTTTTTTAAACAGATTTTCACCCCACATGTAAACAAAAGTAATATTCACTTTATACTGGGTATTACAACATGACATCTTGCCAGCCCTCTGATCTCAGAAAAGACACCAGTGGAACAGGTATTGAATTTTGCCATAGCTATAAACATAATACTACTTTAGACCATGAAGTCACTTATTTCGTGCTTCCTATTTTTTCAATGGTAGCAGGAAGAACCTCAGCCTTTGAAGGAGAATTCTAGATTCCATGCTTGAGCTTTGAGGGTAGGAACTGGCATAAAATACAGGGGAGAAGAAAACTCACAGGAGGAATTTTCCTCATCAGGTGACCAGCCCAGGAAATCTAAGCACAAGGGCTGCTGGGAGCGCCCTGGGATGCACGGACCACGCCCTGTTCCCCCTCCTGCACGCTGGGTTTCCTACTCCTGGTTCACCCTGGCATGTAAATTGGGTAAAATTTTGGTACGAGTATCAATAGTTTAGCCTTCCCATACTTTATAGAGCTCATAAGTGGTCACCTCCTAAGGGACTGAGAGATGGCTTCACCACCATTCTCCACCTGAGGCCCAGAGGTAGGTTTTAAATTAAACCAGAACGCACAGGCAGAGGTCCTTTGAATCAAGAGCTGCATAATTACAAGGTATAATCACCATTGATATCATGACTCCTCACTGGGCCAGGATCACACAGCTGCCTAAACCACGCAAGATTCTAAACTCCAAAGAGCCTGGCCTTGGTCTTTGTGATTTAATTATGGACAGCACCATGTCCCAGGTGAGGATGTGTTGATACATGAGCAGCTGACTGTGTTGTGGACTCTTTAATCCCAAGCCCATAGACAGGCTCAGTCTCCTCTTCAGAAAGAGAAAGGGTTTGTTTTCCAATTTGAAAAGGGAGTAGAAAGAAGCCTGAGTTTATTCCCGGGAGACAACAATGCAACTGTTACATGCTGCTGTGCTACATTATTTTAAAAGTAGTATTTCTGAATTAAGAGAAAATTGAGTGGCAAATGCTTCCTTTTGGAGACTGGTTCTCAACCAGGCGTTCCTGTGCTTATGCTCTCCAGCTGCCTGTGTGCGGGGACCTCGTATCTTCTCCACCCTCTCCCCTACCCTCCCATGCCCCACTTCTCTTGATCTCACCAAACCCCAGCCAACTCCTTTAAAAACAGTTCAGGACAAAATAATCAAGTTTCCATGCTGAATATCAACAAAATCCACCACGATGAATGGGAATGAAGGGGAACATTTCATTTCATATTTAAGATGTTAAATTGGGTGCTTATAATTCCCCCGATTTTGCTTTTTAATTAAAAAATTCAAGCTTATTCAACATTTGCATATTCATGCCTCTATAATGTGCACTGATTGCATTAAAGGCAGGAAAAAGCATGTAAGTGCAGCACAAATATAGTTCCTCATCAAGTGCACCGTCTATGTGTGCATAGATAAATATTTCCAAACAAATTAACATACACCGCGGCGCAGGTGCTGTGGCCTCACGGCTCCCTCCAGCTATACTTTTCCATCCTACTTTCCTTCCATTAACTTCCAAGAGCCAGGACACCAGTTTCAGAGTTGTATAACCTGGTGATCTGTAGAAGGAGCGGGACCCTTGGCAAGATCACAGATCAGAGCGACTCTAAGCAGCAGCTGCCGGGGAGGAGACCTTCAGCTGTGCTCCCCAAGGAAATCCCGAGCGCAGCTTGCACGGTCCCATGGAGAGCGCCAGGAGTGTGTCCTTCATAACAGGAAGGGCGTTCAGTCCATCCCTGGGGAGTGAGTCCTCCCGAGCAGGTGTGGCAGCCACTGGCCACGGCCCACCATGAGCCGTTCCCTCTGACCTCTGGCTTCTGGAATCATGGGTTTGAGTGAAGCCACAATGTGCTCAGCTCTTAGAAACAGGCCATCTTCTGAGTCGGGGCTCAGCGGACAAGCCTGGGCCAAATCCAGCCTGGGCTGCGAACGCAGGCTACTGGACCGCGCGCGTGCTCTGTTGGCTACCTTAGCTCCGCAGCTGCCCTTGCTCTTCTGAGGGAGACTTGAACAGTCTCAGCAGAGACCACTTGACCTGCAAAGCCTGAAATATTCACCCCCTGGCCCTTTGCAGAAGGCCTTTGCCAATGCAGACCAACTTCCCAGCCTCCCTCCAGCCAGGATGACATGAGATCATATCTAGCAGGGAGGAAGAGGACATGGCCGTGGTTGCTCTTGGATAGCAGAACATGGGAGAACCACTCACTGAAATAGGAGCAGGAGAGGGCCGGCGTCTGGGGAGTGGAGGGAGGAAGGTCTATGCTCAGGGCGTCAGAACACGTGATTGGAGGTGTCTCTGGGAAGTCCAAGAAACCCTTCAAATGCAGGTACAGAACTCAGAGAAGAGGCCTAGAATGAAGATCTGAGCTCCGTCTAAGGCCAAGTCCTTGTCTAACTCAACAGGCTTGCTGTGGTGCGGGGCTCTGGCCGGCACCCAGGTGGAACCAGGTGTGCGTCATCAGGGTGCTGGCAGGAGGCGGCTGTGGGCCGTGATGAGGTCATTAGGACGGCCTGTGCGCCCACCCTCGGGCTGAAGGGCTTTCCCACGAGGAGGAGGAGGAGGGAGCCTGCTATAAAGGGCCCGCTTTCCCCGGCTGGCTGCCGTCCTGTCCTGTGTCCTCTTCTGCCACGAGGTGCTCGACAGGAGGCCACCAGCTCCCGGAGCCGTGTCCCTGGACTTCTAGAACCGTAAGCAAACTCCGCCTCTTTTCTTATAAGTCACCCAGGTCTCAGGAATTCTGGTAAGGCAGCAGAAAACGGACCACAACCAGAGCCTCCTCCACCCCTACTCCCCGCACACACCGTGAGTTCGGATCCGGCCCTGGCCCACCGCCTCCCTGCTCCCTCTCCCCACGCGGCTGGCCCTCCTCCTCCGTGGCCTGCCACTGTCTATCTGCTGTCCCTGGACCGGGCATTCCTTCCCCAGGCTCAGGCACTTCCCCACAGGCTCCCAACAGCCTCATAACTTTCTTCCAAGTGGCTCCAAGAGGCTGGTCCCAGCCCATGGTGTCTTCTAGGTGGAGACCCATTGCTCCCCTCCCCAGGCCCCCTAAAGGGGAGCCCTGATGGCAACACACACTGTGTCTAAGGTACTTGTTTTTCTCCCCGCCCCTCAATGGAGGAGACGACCCATGGTGTCTGAACTGCTGGCCTCGCATCTTGGCTTTGAGTCTTGCTTGCTGTGTCAACTTTTGCAAATTTCCTAATTCACCTCAACTTTCTGCTTGTGCCTCAAAAGAGGGGCAAAGTCCTGTTGGACTGGGTGTTGTCATGGGTGAGCCATGTCCCTAACACAGACCAAACACGTTTGTCTTTCCACGAAGAGTCAGAATGGCGACCCACCTGCCTCAGTGGGTGCTTGTGTCCCTAGATGCTTGTGGGTCACCTGGTCGATAAGCCGCTGGGCCTCGTTTTTCCAGCACGAGTTTGATGCGCCCGTGTGTCCACGTGCTTCTGAGTGATTTGATAAGTTCACAGGTGGTCATTCTTACTAGCATGGTTAACTTATCAGTTTATGCCTTTATGGTGGGGCCAGGCAGATGGCAGTGGTTAACTTGTACAAACAAGGTACAGAGTCCCTCCCCCTCAGAACTCAAGGTCAAAACTGAGTAGCCCATGGGAAACCTGCTTCAGGAGTAGCAGGGGTGTAGGCACAGCCTGAGAACTGCTGCTCTAGACACCATGGGGCAGGCCCAGCCTGCTCTCTGGGGGGGGGGGGGGGTGCAGAAGAAGGACCTGGTGACTTCCAGGAAGCAGGGAAATGGGGGTGGGAATCTGACTTAAAGTGTGAGAAACTTTGGGCATCTTTCCCCCCTTTCCTAAGGCCTAGCTGATTCAAGGTTTAGTACAGACTGAGCAATACTGATCTGAACATTCAAAATGTGAAGTACTCCAACATCTGAAACTTCTTGCCACCCCCGCTCCCCGACTCCACAAGTGGGAAAGTGCACACCTGACCTCAGGTGACAGGCGCAGTCGGAACATGGGGGCACGAAAAATCTCGTATAAAAGTGGCCCTCAGGCTGTGTACCAGGTGTAGATGAAAAATGCATGAATTTTGTGTTTAAGTTGTTCGGGTCCACCCCCAAATCATCATATACAAATACTCCAAAATCTGGGAGAGGAGGGAGTCAAAGCACTTGTGGTCCCAAGCCTGTCAGACTGGGGTCCTCCACCTGAATGTATTCCAGGGGTCACGGACTTCTGTCCCCACTGAAAAGCAGAGATGATCTGAACTGCATTTTGCTTTTGTCCCTGGCTCCCAAGTTCGTGTCCTACAGGCTTGGTTCTGACCTTTCCTCTGGCTTCCATGATGTCAAACTTGCCAAACCCACTTCACCCCCGGCTGTTCTTGACCTCTGGGCTTTCAAATAGGTTCAAAGCTGACCTCCGCTTACATCTGCATGAGGGGAGGGGCTTTACTCTTCCTGACTTAAAAGCAAACACAACACAAGTGTGAATCTCTGCAAGAGGCAGACTTTAGAGTGATCCTACCTCTCATATCAGAGCATATGGGCAAAACCAGCAGGCTTGTCCCTTGAGGCAGCCAGAAGCCTCTGCCCCTCCCTAGCAGGTGACCCCTGCTGCTCCCTAAAAGGGGGCACCTCTGCATCGCGGTTCCCAGTGCATCTCCATGTTGGAGCTTGCCAAGAGTATCGGCTTCAAGCCTTCACATTTGAGTTGATGAATCTTGCCCCAAAGTGCACTTGCTGACCTGAGAAGCACCAGAGGCCAGACTGGGAGGCTCTGCTGCCTCCCTCTTGGAGCCTTTCCGAGGGGGCTGTCCTTTGAGCTCTGTGATGCACCTGCTCCTCAAGAACAGGAGAGCGCAAACGGGACCTGAGGAAGGAGCCGGATTCCCAGGCCAGGGCAGAGCCAAGAGGCCCCGGGTGAAGAGGGGATTCCTGGCGCTAGCTCTTGACTGGCTGTCGGGAAGCTGGAGTTCACGCAGGAGCCAAACCCGGAATGCCCACTGCAGTGGCAGCTAGGTGGCAGGGCCCGTTAGTGTGGGGCCCAGGCCTGGCGTTCGAAGGGGACTGTGGCCAAGCCCAGGTGAAATCACACTGAGTAAAGGAGGGTTAAAATTAAACCTGACGGCACAGATCAGAGGCAGAGTGGTGGCCCGGCTGCCTGAAGTCACCGCCGTCCTGTGCTTGGTACAGGAGACGTGAGGGGTTGCCGGGCGGCTGAGGCTGGGGAGGCCACGGCCAGGCCATGACACTGGAAGGGGAGAGGAGAGCTGGTGAGAACCGGACAGGCCGCTGAGCGGGCGGGAACAGTCTGGAAAGGCTGCCAGGACTCCGGAAGCTTCCCATCTTGATTCCCAAGTCTCCTCCCTGCGCCTTAGGAGCAGGCAAATGGTTGAAAATGGCGCCTTCAGAAAGACGGTTCCCCTGGGAATGGGGACGCGAGGTGCTGTGCCCCCCACGTGCCTGTGGGCGGCTGCACTGATGCTTAGCTCCGTGTGGGAGAAGGGTGCTCTGACTCGGCAAGGAGGGGCCGGAGGAGAAAGGGCGCGGGGTGTCACGGGCTGGGCAGGCCCAGGGCCTGCAGGACGGGCAGGGCGGAGCCCTCGCTGCCCCGAGGGTGGGAGCTGGCTGACTCCCCAGCAGCTGAAGCTTTGCCACGAGCAGGGGTCGATCCAAGAGGGTAGCTCCAGGTCCTAGACCAAGAGCCTGGGACCTTGTTCACAAAGTGTTTGCCCTGGTGTGATTAAGGCTCCGCGGTGAAGTGAACCTGGACTTGGGGCAGACCCTAAACCCAATGCCAGGTGTCCTGGTGAGCTGGGCAGGTGCTGGGGAGATGGGGACACAGGGAGGAAGGTCACCTAGGTGGGGGTGGGGGCTGGAGCACTGCCCACACCCAGGCTGGCCCCGGCCCCCAGAGCTGTGCGGTAGGCCCGTCTGTTCTCAGCCCCTGCTGGGGGAGGTTTGCTCTGGCAGCCGTGGGGAGCTGCCGTGGTGCAGCCCAGCCTCGCTCTGCAGTTTGAGAGATGCTCGTGTAAACCAGCGGCGTCTCCAGCCTGCGGGTGGCAGGGAGGACTCGCTCCAGCCTGCCCGGCACCTTCCATTCCCAGAGATGGGCTGCTTGAGGCGCCAGAGTGGCAGGCGTGCTGGAAGCTGTTGGTCACTTGGG
Organism: Tamias sibiricus; assembly: GCA_025594165.1. Classification (NCBI taxonomy): domain Eukaryota; kingdom Metazoa; phylum Chordata; class Mammalia; order Rodentia; family Sciuridae; genus Tamias; species Tamias sibiricus. The sequence continues at coordinate 21,279,630 of CM046666.1, read as the reverse complement.
TGTGAGCACAGACCCCATGTCACCAACTAGAGCCACACCCCAAGTCACCCGGTCATAGCCACACCTCCACATGGTGTCACCTGGTCAGACACCTCCACGAGCCCACCCTCAGGCTCCGGCCCACCCCTCCTTCCGGGGTTCCGGGGCCATCCTCAGCCTCCCTCATCCCTTGACTCTAACACAACAGCCGTTTGCTGAGCCCTGACTACCCCGTGACTGGTCCTCACCAAGCGGGACGTGGAGGGCGTGGTGTGACCCTGCATGACCTGTGCTAACTGGAGACAGGAGAGGGGCACTAACGGTCACATGCAGAGGCTCGAGTCTGTGGAGGAGGCCAGGGAATCGCTGCTCCTGTGGTTACTAACACTTCCCTGGTGTGCCAGGGCCGGGAGAGCCCGCGGAGACCACGCAGGGACAGTGACTCTCCTCAGGTCCCTGGGCAAGAACACTGAGAGGAATGGCTGTGCTTGGGCACGTGCTGGCTTAGGAGGCACTACAGAGGCCCTGTGGGCGGGTGGCTCTGCCCTGGAGCCGGATTCCTTCATCTCAGCTGCATGGTTCAGTTTTGATGAATTGTTTTGGTTTCTATTTTTTATTTTGGTGAAATACACAGCACAAAAAAAACTTAGCATTTACACCTGGATACCATTGGAGTGGATGGAAGGTTATTTACCAGTGAAATTAGTTTGTTTTTAAGACGGGGACTCGCTAAGTTGCTTAGGTGCTCAGGGTCTTACTAACTTGCTGAGGCTACTTTGAACTTGCAATCCTCGTGCCTCGGCTTCCTGAGCCCCTGAGATTATAGGCGTGCGCCACGTGTACTTGGCTGAAACAACCATTTCCAATATATTCGTATTGTTGTACCACCCACGTCCTGAACTTTCATCTTGCAAAACCAACTCTTGCCCACGGAAGGAGCTCCCAACACCTTTCCACCATTTTCATCTTCCTACTTTTCTGTTCCCATGAATTTGACTAACCTAACTGCTTCCTATTTTTTTCACTTTCATAAATACTTTTACTTCTTTTAGACGTACATGACAGTGTATTCTGACATATTAAACACACATGGAGTATGACATCACATTCTTGTGGTTGTACATGATGTGGTGTTTCACTGGTCGAGTATTCATATATGCGCATAGGAAAGTCATGTCTGATTCTTTCTACTCTTTCCTATTCCCGCCCCCCTCTCCCCACTTCCCTTTGTCTAATCCAGTGAACTTCTGTTCTTCCTTCACCACCCCTCTATTGTGTTAGCATCCACATATCAAAACGTTTAGCCTTTGAATTTGGTGGACTGGCTTATTTCACTTAGCATGATAGCCTCCAGTGCCATCCATTTACCAGCAAATACCATAATTTCATTCTTTATGCCTGAGTAATATTCCATTGTATATGTATACCATATTTTCTTCATACATTTATCTGTCGAAGGGCACATAAGTTGGTTTCATAGCTTTTCTGTTGTGAATTGAGCTGCTATCAACATTGACATGGTTGTGTCACTGTAATGTGCTGATTTTAAGTCATTTGGATATATACAAAGGAGTCGGATAGCTGGGTCAAATGGTGGTTCCATTCCAAGTTTTCTGAAGAATCTTCATTTTGCTTTCCATAATGGTTGCACCAATTTGCAGTCCTACCAGCAATGTGTGAGTGTACCTTTTCCCCCACATTCTTGTCAATATTTATTGTTTGTATTCTTGATAATTGCCATTCTGGCTGGAGTGAGAGGAAATCTTGGAGTAATTTTTATTTGCATTGCTCTAATTGCTAGAGATGTTGAACATTTTTTCATATACTTGTTGATCAATTGTATTCTGTGAAGTGTCTGTTGAGTTCCTTAGCCCATTTATTGATTGGTTGTTTTTATTTTATTTTTTAAAATTCTTTATATATCCTAGAGATTAATGCTCTGAGGTACAGATGGAAAAGATTTTCTTCCATTCTATAGGCTCTCTTCACATTCTAGACTGTTTCCTTTCTGTGAAGAAGCTTTTGAGTTTGATTTCATCCCATTTGTTCTTGATTTTTCTTGTGATTTGGAAGTCTTGTTGAGGAATTCAGTTGCTAAGCTGACAGGATGGAGAGTTGGGCCTACATTTTCTTCTAGTAGGTGCAGGGTCTCTGGTCTAATGCCTAGGTCCTTGATCCATTTTGAGTTTTTGGTGCAGGGTTTGAAATAGGGTTTTAATTTCATTTTACTACATGGATTTCCAGTTTTCCCAGCACCATTTGTTGAAGAGGCTATCTTTTCTCCAATGTATGTTTATGGTGCCTTTGTTTAGTATGAGACAACTGTATTTATGTGGGTTTTGTCTCTGTGTCTTCCATTCTGTACCATTCATCTTTGTATCTATTTGGGTGCCAATACCATGCCATTTTTGTTACTATAGCCCTGAGGTATAATTTCAGGTATGGTATTGTGATGCCTTCTGCTTTACTTGCTAAGGATTACTTTGGCTATTCTGGGCCTCTTATTTTTTCCAAATGAATTTCATGACTACCTTTTCCATTTCTATGAAGAATGTCATTGGAATTTTAATAGGAATTGCATTAAATCTGTCGAGTGCTTTTGGTAGTATGGCCATTTTGACTTTTAATAAGAACACAGGAGATCTTTCCAAGAACATGGGAGACCTTTCCATATTCTAAGGTCTTAATTTTGTTCTTTAGTGTTCTGTAGTTTTCATTGTAGAGGTCTTTCCCCACTTTTGTCAGATAGAATCCCATTATTTTCCCCAGGCTATTGTGAATTATATCGTTTTCTTAATTTCTCTTTCAATTGATTCATCACTGATGTGTGAGAAAACAATAGATTTATGGGTGTAAACTTTATATCCTGTTACTTTACTGAATTCATTTGCGTTCTAGAAGTTTTCTTGGAGTCTTTTGGGTCTTCTAAATATAGAATCATGTCATCATCAAATGGGGATAGTTTGAGTTCTTATTTGTGTCCCTTTAATTTATTTCGTCTAATTGCTCTGGCTAGAGTTTCCAGGACTATGTTAAATAGAAGTGGTAAAAGAGGGCCTCCCTGTCTTGTTACAGTTTTTAGAGGGAATGCCTTCAATTTTTCTCCATTTAGAATGATGTTGGCTTGGGTTTAATTTTGTTTTAATTTTGTGTCCTCCTGATTCTATTTGGGTAAGTCATGTCTCTGGAAAATTGTCAATGCCTTCAAGATTTTTCTATTAGCATATAACATTTCAAAATAGTTATCTGAATTTCAGTTCTGTCCATCATGATATCTCCTTTTTCACCATGTTTTTATTAATTTGCTTTTTCTCTTTTTCTCAGCTTGGCTAAGAGTATATCAATTTCACTTATTTTTTTTTTCTAAGAACTTTTTGTTTTGAATTCTCAAATTGTTTTTAATTTGATTTCAGCTCTGATTTTAATTATGTCCTGTCTTCTATTGCTTTTGGTGGTGATTTGTTCTTTTTTCTAGGGCTTTGACATGTAATGTTAGGTTATTTATTCATTGACTTTCTAGTCTTTTAATGAATGAGCTCAATGCAGTGAACTTTCCTCTTAGAACTGCCTTCTAGTGTCCCAGAGATTTTGATAGGTTGTGTCACTATTCTTATTTACCTGTATTAATTTTTAAATTTAATCCCTATTTCTTCATTGGTCATTCAATAGTGTATTATTTAGTCTCCATGTGTCAGAACAGCTATTTTTAATTTTGTAATTGATTTCTAATTTCATTACATTATGGTGTGATAGACTGAAAGGCATTATCATTTGTGTGTGTGCGTGCGCTTGCTTGCTTTGTGGCCTAAGATATGGTCTATTTTAGAGAAGGATCCATGTGCTGCTGAGAAGAAAGTGTATCCAGTCATTAACGGATGAAATATTCTATATGTCTGTTAAATCTAAATTAATTGTATGTTTTAGTTCTATAGCTTCTCTAGTTTTTGTTTGGAGGATTCATCCAGTGGTGAGAGAGGTGTTAAAGTCACCCAGTATTATTGGGTTATGGTCTATTTGCATCCTGAAACCAAGAAGGGTTTTTGATATACATAGATGCCCCGTGGTTTGGGGCATAAATATTTACAATTATTATGTCTTGTTGATGTATAATTCCCTTAAGCATATGAAATGTCCTTCTTTGTCTCTTCTGGTTTGGCTTGAAATCCACTTATCTGATGAGGCTCAAAACCCCTACTTATTGATGAGATCCATGTGAATGATTTTTTCCCCCATCCTTTCACCTTCAGTCTGTGGATGTCTTTGCCTATGAGCTGAGTCTCTTGGAGACAGGATATTGTTGTCTTGTTTTTTAATCCAATCTGCCAGTCTGTCTTTTGATCTATGAGTTTAGGCAATTCACTCAATGTTATTAATGAGAAATGACTTTTATTCCCCATCATTTTGATTTATTTCTGGTTTTTAATTTGAATTTCTCCTTTGATTATTCCTTTAGTGTATTTCCTCCCTTTCCTGGTTTTCACTTTTATTTTTCATCTTCATCAAATATCTTATTGAGTATGTTTTGTAGTGCAGGCTTTCTAGTTGTGAATTCTTTTAACTTTTGCTTATCATGGAAGGTTTTTACTTCATCTATTCTGAAGTTTACTTTTGTAGGGCATAGTATTATCTGGCATCCATTTTCTTTCAGAGTTTGGTATATGTCATTCCAAGACCTCCTAGCTTTGAGGGTATGGGTGGAGAAATCAGCTGAGATTCAGATTGGTTTTCCTCTAAATGTGATCTGTCATTTTTCTCTAGCAGCCTTTAAAATTCTCTCAAATTCTGTATGTTAAGCATTTTCATACAGAATTGCCTTGGTGTGGGTCTGTTGTAATTTTGTATATTTGGGTCCTGTAAGCCTCCTGGATTTGATTTGTTTTTTCATTTTATTCTTTAGGCTTGGGAAATTTTCTGATACTATTACATTGAAAATATTATGCATTCCTTTGGTTTGTATTTCCAAGCCTTCATCTATCCCAATAAATCTTAAATTTGGTCTTTCCATGTTATCCCATACAGCTTGGAAATTCTGTTCATGGTCTCTTAACATCTTTCTCCATGGTAAACTTTATTTTCAAGATTACATATTTTGTCTTCATTGCCTGAAACTGTCTTCCAAGTGGTCTAGTCTGTTAGTGATGCTTTCCATTGAATTTTTAATTTGGTTTATTGTTTCCTTCATTTTGAGGATTTCTGCTTGATTTTTTTTTTTTTTTTCAGAATCTCTTTATCAAAGTGACCTTTCGCTTTCTGTATTTTGATTTCCCTCCTTACATCATCCTTTACCTTGCAGGTCAGTTTAACTATGTACATTTTAAACTCCTTAGGACATTTCTTCCATTGTGGTGTTGATGGATTGTTATTGGAGTATCTTTGTTTATCTGGGGCAGTTTGTTTCTTTGCTTTTGCACATTGTTTGCATGTCTAACCATCTAACGGTATGGCTCTGAGGCAGTGGAGTCCCTACCCTGTGGACTTGGCGTCCCTTAAGGTTTCCAGCATCTCGCCATGAAAGGGGAGACAAATAATAACAAAAATGCAAACAACATACAGCATTAAGTCAAATTGTTCCTGCAGTGTCTATAATGTTAATTGTCACAATAAAAAAATGATATGATCACTTATTGCCTACAGTAAAAACTGAGTTTGCAAAATGGCTCACAATTTCAAATGGTGGATGGGGAGAGAACAGAAGTGTTGTAGGATGGGATGGTTACGAGGGAGGAGGAGAGAAGATAGAAGTAAAAAATTAAAGGAAGAGAGAACAATAGAGATTGACTGTTAGCAGAAGAAAAGAAAATGAAAGGAAACATAAGTGATATACAAAGTAAAAAGTTGAAAATACAAATACAAAACAAAACTGAAATATACTAATCAAACATTCTAGTCCTCAAAATACTGATTCATGAAAAAATAACTGACTTCAAAAATGCTAGAAATGAGGAAAAAATAAATATGAATACACATAAATATCCATGAACCATTAATGTCACAATTAGAGAAGAAAAAAATCTCAATTAAAATTTAAAGAATCGTTTCCATTAGAGTTCAGAAAAGATGATTCTTAGCTTCCTCCCAGTTCTCCTCCCCCTCCTCTCTGATCTCCCCCTCCCCCTCTCTGATCTCCCCTCCCCCCTCTCTCTGATCTCCCCCCTCCCCCCTCTCTCTGATCTCCCCCTCCCCCCTCTCTCTGATCTCCCCCCTCCCCCCTCTCTCTGATCTCCCCCTCCCCCCTCTCTCTGATCTCCCCCTCCCCCCTCTCTCTGATCTCCCCCTCCCCCCTCTCTCTGATCTCCCCCTCCCCCCTCTCTCTGATCTCCCCCTCCCCCCTCTCTCTGATCTCCCCCTCCCCCCTCTCTCTGATCTCCCCCTCCCCCCTCTCTCTGATCTCCCCCTCCCCCCTCTCTCTGATCTCCCCCTCCCCCCTCTCTCTGATCTCCCCCTCCCCCCTCTCTCTGATCTCCCCCTCCCCCTCTCTCTGATCTCCCCCTCCCCCCCTCTCTGATCTCCCCCCCCCCCCCCCTCTCTCTGATCTCCCCCTCCCCCCCTCTCTGATCTCCCCCCTCCCCCCCTCTCTGATCTCCCCCTCCCCCCCTCTCTGATCTCCCCCTCCCCCCTCTCTGATCTCCCCCTCCCCCCTCTCTGATCTCCCCCTCCCCCCTCTCTGATCTCCCCCTCCCCCCTCTCTCTGATCTCCCCCTCCCCCCTCTCCCCTCCCCCCTCTCTCTGATCTCCCCCTCCCCCCTCTCTCTGATCTCCCCCTCCCCCCTCTCTCTGATCTCCCCCTCCCCCCCTCTCTCTGATCTCCCCCCTCCCCCCTCTCTCTGATCTCCCCCTCCCCCCTCTCTCCCCCCTCTCTCTGATCTCCCCCTCCCCCCTCTCTCTGATCTCCCCCTCCCCCCTCTCTCTGATCTCCCCTCCCCCCTCTCTCTCTGATCTCCCCCTCCCCCCTCTCTCTGATCTCCCCCTCCCCCCTCTCTCTGATCTCCCCCTCCCCCCCTCTCTCTGATCTCCCCCTCCCCCCCTCTCTGATCTCCCCCTCCCCCCCTCTCTCTGATCTCCCCCTCCCCCCCTCTCTGATCTCCCCCTCCCCCCTCTCTGATCTCCCCCTCCCCCCCCCTCTCTCTGATCTCCCCCTCCCCCCTCTCTGATCTCCCCCTCCCCCCTCTCTCTGATCTCCCCCTCCCCCCTCTCTCTCTGATCTCCCCCTCCCCCCCCCTCTCTGATCTCCCCCCTCCCCCCTCTCTCTGATCTCCCCCTCCCCCCTCTCTCTGATCTCCCCCTCCCCCCTCTCTCTGATCTCCCCCTCCCCCCTCTCTCTGATCTCTCCCCCCTCCCTCCCCCCCCCCCTCTCTCTGATCTCCCCCTCCCCCCTCTCTCTGATCTCCCCCTCCCCCCTCTCTCTGATCTCCCCCTCCCCCCTCTCTCTGATCTCCCCCTCCCCCCTCTCTCTGATCTCCCCCTCCCCCCTCTCTCTGATCTCCCCCTCCCCCCTCTCTCTGATCTCCCCCTCCCCCCTCTCTCTGATCTCCCCCTCCCCCCTCTCTCTGATCTCCCCCTCCCCCCTCTCTCTGATCTCCCCCTCCCCCCCTCTCTCTGATCTCCCCCTCCCCCCTCTCTCTGATCTCCCCCTCCCCCCTCTCTCTGATCTCCCCCTCCCCCCTCTCTCTGATCTCCCCCTCCCCCCCCCTCTCTCTGATCTCCCCCTCCCCCCCTCTCTCTGATCTCCCCCTCCCCCCCCCTCTCTGATCTCCCCCTCCCCCCTCTCTGATCTCCCCCTCCCCCCTCTCTGATCTCCCCCTCCCCCCCCCTCTCTGATCTCCCCCCTCCCCCCTCTCTGATCTCCCCCTCCCCCCTCTCTCTGATCTCCCCCTCCCCCCTCTCTCTGATCTCCCCCTCCCCCCTCTCTCTGATCTCCCCCTCCCCCCTCTCTCTGATCTCCCCCCCCCTCTCTCTGATCTCCCCCTCCCCCCTCTCTCTGATCTCCCCCTCCCCCCTCTCTCTGATCTCCCCCTCCCCCCCTCTCTCTGATCTCCCCCTCCCCCCTCTCTCTGATCTCCCCCTCCCCCCCTCTCTCTCTGATCTCCCCCTCCCCCCCCTCTCTCTGATCTCCCCCTCCCCCCCTCTCTCTGATCTCCCCCTCCCCCCTCCTCTCTCTGATCTCCCCCTCCCCCCTCCTCTCTGATCTCCCCCTCCCCCCCCTCCTCTCTGATCTCCCCCTCCCCCCTCCTCTCTGATCTCCCCCTCCCCCCTCCTCTCTGATCTCCCCCTCCCCCCCCTCCTCTCTGATCTCCCCCTCCCCCCTCCTCTCTGATCTCCCCCTCCCTGATTTTCCCCTCCCACCTCTTCCCTGTTTCCCCCCCCCCTCCCATCTCTTTTGAGCCTTCCCTCTTTGTGCCCGCCCCTCCTTGGCCCCACTGGCTCTCCCCTGCTGCAGGAGCTGGTCTGTCGTCTGTAAGCAGCCTTGGAGGCCACGTTCTCTTGCCCATGCTCTGCCCGCTCTGATGAGCCACTGACTGGGCTCCCTAGGTGACTCTGACTTCCTGGGGGCACTGTGTGTTGTAGCACCTGCCCCCACCTGATGGGAAGCACCCTCCATCTTGGAGAGCAGTCTGTGGTTTGGGGTCTGGTTTAGGGTGCAGAGGCTGCCACCCTGCTCCCCGCTTGGCACCCTGCACTTGTTCTCGATTTGCTGAACCCCGAGCAGGAGAAGGGTGCACAGTGGGTGCTCCACACGTCCTAATGGCAGGTGCTCCCTGAGATCTGCCACACTTTGGGATTCGTGCTGCTTGTTGGAAATGGACTTCGAGACCCATTTTTTCCCTCAAACTGAAGAGACCACCTTCCAGTCTGTCTCCAAAGTTATCTCCTCCACAAGGCTTTCAGAAACTACTTCCAGTCGACAGCTCCCATCCTCTACCTGCCCTTTGTTAGGAATATTATGCAGTATGTTAGCTTCACACACACTTAACTCCCTGGCCATTTCCTTCATGATCATCTTGCTCTAAATGTCAAAACTGATGCAGCTATGAATGCTCATTGTTCCAGCACTTCTGCCCTTTACAAATACTCCTCATATCTAGTACTGTCAGAAGTACTGGGTGCTACAAGGAATCAAACGCATGCTTGGACGTAGCTCAGCAAGGCAAACTTGACTCCTGCAGAAGGGTCTGCTACCCAACAAAGCCTGGCCAGCAAGCACACCTAGGCAGGTAGGCCACCTGTGTATCCCTAAGGCAGCACTGCCCCTTGCTCTGATAGATTGTGACCCTGAGCTCCTCCTATGTGATTGGATAATTTTACATTGGGGTAGGTATAGTTTAAAATGCCTGTGATTGGCTCTTACATCCCAACTAAAAGGCTAAATACTACATTCTAAAAATGGACCACTGGATGGTCTATTTCTCACAGTATCCCCCAAGCCCCAGGTCATCTAACAGTTTCAGTTTTGTGTAATTTTATTAATTCACCAAATCTTTGTTAAACACAGCAGGGAGGCATAAGAGAAACAAAGATAAGTAACTAGTCCTAGCCCTTGAATTTCAGATTCTACTGGGTGATATAAGCTCCAACAGGAGATTTCACCATAGAGGTGTGAACAGAACTGTGGTAAAGGGCAACTCGTCCTGCCTCGCAGCCAGTGAGGCCTCATGGAGAGGGACTGTGCAAGCGGGTGTTGACGGATGAGTAGGTGCACAGCACAGGTGTTCCAGGTGGCGGACAGTTTAAGCAAAGGCCCAGGAAACAAGGAAAACTGTCTTACTCCACTTTTTCACCGCTTTGACCAAAAGACCTGACAAACGATTTTAGAGGTGGAAAAGCTTATTTTGTGGTTCATGGTTCAGAGGTCTCGGTCTATAGATGGCAGACTCCATTCCTTGGGGCCTGAGATAAGGCAGCACGTCTTGGTGGAAGGGTGTAGAGGAGGAGAGTCGCTCAGGATGTGGCAGCTGGGAGGCAGAGAGGTCTCCTCCGCAAGGACAAAATATAAACCGCCGAGTCGTGCCCCCAGTGACCCACCTCCTCCAGGCACACCCTCCCTGCCCAGGTTACCACAGGTTAATCCCTACCAGGGGATCAATCTGCTGACTGGGTTAAGGCTCTCGGGACCCCGTCCACTCACTTCTAACCCTTGTGTTGTCCCACACGTGAGCTTTTGGGGGAGTCCTCACATCTAAACCATGACCAATCTCGGGAGAACCGGATGAGTTGCTGTGGCGATGACTGTCAGGGATGAGAGTGCAAAGGCAGGTCAGTGACAGAGGGAAACTCTCCACACACAACTAAGGAGTCTAGATGGTACAGGGCCAGCCCCAGCCCCAGTAGCAGCTCGTAACATTGCCGATAGCTTTAAGGTGTCTTTTACTACAAAAAGCCTAGAATAAACTTCTGGCTTGGGAATGATGATTGGGATGTGCATGAGGCTTGGGTCAGTGCTGCACACCACAAGGCACTAAGTAAGATCCTCCTGAATACACGCCCACAGAGGCAGAGCAGGGGACAGTGGCGAAGATGGGGGGCCTGCCTATCACTTTCCAAACCTTGGCCACTATGGCTCACGTCACCAAAGATGCAGTGACGCACATGGAAATGCCCTCAAAGATCAACCTGGGGCTCCTGGGCGTTGGCAGTGCTTCTGTTGTTGCTGTGGAAACTGAGCAGGCCCCACCCCTGTGCCAGGAAGCTCTCCAGGTCAAGCAGGTGCTCCGCCCACTCACACCCTGCTCCGAGGACCCTGGACGCAGACTTGTCACTCACTTGTCTGCCTCACTAGTAGGGAGGGCCCATCGCGGCACCCCCAGACTCACCGGGGCGGGTCAAATCGGCACCCGTGTCTAGAAACAAAGGTTCTAGAGAGTCATCAGATGGCAATATTTTGAGGAAAATCGGTGCAGATCATTGAGCATTTCTGCAACACTTCTCAAACTTTTATCTTCACCTTCCTTCTCTAAACAGTTGGACTTACGGGGAGCCTTGGCTTCAGACCCCAGCTCTGTCACTTCTAGCCATGTCGGCCCAGTCGCATCCCTTCTGAGTTTTCCTGCACCACAGACTGTTGTGGCGACTAGGTAAGAGACTGGGCAGTAGCGCAGCACCTGCAGCAACACCGGTGCTGAGTACTGGGTTATCCTCATTATAACAGTCCTTTCGAGACCCCTAAAGACCTCCAAAGCCTTTGGACAAGTTTCAAGAGGGACCGGCCTGTGGGTGAGTGGTCAGGGTGACATCCTGAGGACTTGTTCCTGAAGCCCCCCTGAGGTTGGCCTCCATCCCGACAGCCACATCTGTTCTGAATGTCCAGTCTTCCTTTTGTGGTGACTCTCCGAGTCTCGGGTCTTCTTCCAACCTTGCGGTGGAACTGACTCTGCTCCTCTAAGGCAGCCTTTGCTTAGCCTGTCCCTAAAGCAAGCTTTGGGTTGCTGTTCAAGCTCTGGAAATGTGTTTGAGCATTTTTAAAACCTCAAGTTCTCTGAATATATCTGCCATACATGAAGTCATCCAGCTCAAAGTAAAGCGATAACATCAAATTATTAATTATAAATGGGAAAATAATCCCATTTCCTGTTCTCAAAAGCAGGTGGGTTGTGACCACAGTCACCCATTCAGACTCACCAGGACAGTGTGACCACAGGCAATTCACTGAAAACAAACTCCCCAGTGGGAGGATCCGCAGTGCACAGGCTGGCCCCGGGGAAGCCGGCACCCTCAGCCCCCACTCCCACCCCAGCTGTGGAGAAGGTCCCCATTCAGAGCTCCCTAGGCAAAGCTCCCTCGTGAGACTCCGGAGCCGCGGGATCGACAGGAGGGGGAAGGAGGTGGTTGGGTCTGAGGGCAATGCTGGCCTCATGACATGTGTTTGGAATAATTCCCTCCCCGGTTTTTTGGAGTAACGGAAGCAGAGTTGTCTCGGCAGTGAAGCTGCGGTCCTGGGCTCGTCTCGGGTAGGAGACTTTCTGTTGATTCAACCCCGTTACCTGTTGGTCTGCTGTCGGCTTCTTCATGAGGAACAAACGCTTGGTAAGCTGTATGTCCAGGAATTGGTCTGCTTTTCTTGGTTATCAAAGTTGTTGGCATATAGCTGTTCGTGACAGTCCCTAGTGATGTGCATTTCTGTGGTGTCCACTGTAGTATTTCTCTTTCCACCTGATTTTCTGATTGGGGTCTTCTCTCTGTCTGGGTCAGGGTTCATCAGTTTTATCTCTTCAAAGAACCGGCTCTTTGTCTCTTTGATCGTTTGTATTTTTTAGTCTCCATATTTCTTCTCTGATCTTTATTACCTCTACTCATCTTAATTTTGGCTCTAGATCTTGTAGCTCCTTGAGATGCAGCGATAGGTTGCTTCAGATCTTCTTTTGTTGATGTGGGTGTTGACAGCTGTGAATGTCCCTCTCCCCCTTGGCTGTGTTTGTGTATCCTGCAGGTTTTGGAACATTGTGTCTCCGTTTTCGTTTTTTTCAAGAAATGTTTCTTTTTTTGTTCTTTCTTTATCCATTGACTGTTCAGAGCAAGTTGTTTAATTTCCAGGTTTGTGGGTAGTTTCTGGAGTTTTTCTTATTCCTAGTCTTACTGCATTGTGATCATAAGATACTTGATAGGATTCCACTTTGTTAACTTGCTTAGCCTTATTTTGTTGCCTATCATGTGATCCATCCTGGAGTGTTCCATGTGCTGAGGAAGATGTGTATTCTTCATCTGGGGTACAATTTAACTCTGCTGTTCCTTTGTGGACTTTGTCTAGATAACCCACTTTCAGCAATGGACAGATTATTAAAGGCCCCAATTATTATTGTAGTAGTTTATAGTTCCCTTTAGGGTGATTAATATTTTCATTATATATCTGGGTGCATATGTTTAGAATTGTTATTTTTGCTGAACTGACCCCTTAGCATTGCATAATGACCTTCCTTGTACCTTACTGCTTTTGACTTAATGCCAGTCTTATCCAATGTTAAGTAGAGCTGCCTCTGCTTTCTTTTGTATTCCATTTGTGTGGAATATCTTAATCCATCCTTCACTTTCAGTCTCTCTCTTTAAAGATGAAGTGATGCTGGGCGTGGTGGCACACACCTATAATCCCAGCACTTAGGAGACTGAGGCAGGAGGATTGCGAGTTCAAAGCCAGCCTCAGCAATGGCGAGGCACTTGGCAACTCAGTGAGACCCTGTCTCTAACAAAATACAAAAAACGGCTAGGGATGTGGCCCTGTGGTTGAGAGCCCCTGAGTTCAATCCCTGGTACCAAATAAATAAATAAAAATGAAGTGAGTTTCTTATAAGCAACATACAGTTGAGTCTTATGGTTTTCTTTTTAATCAATTCACTCTACATTTCTTAATTGGAGAATTTCTCACTAGCATTATCACTATGTGAGTTCTTACTGCAGTCATTTTATAACTTGTTTTCTAGTTTCATTGTAATTCCTTCCTTTTACCCCTTCACTCTTAGAGTTTTCCTTTGTGGCTAAGTGATTTGCTCTAGTAGTATGTTTTGAATCTTTGCTTACTATTTTTAGAATGTCTGTTAGTTTTGCTTTGTGGTTACCATGAGGCTTACAAAAATTTCTTGTGATTATTACAAGCTGTTTGGAAATAACAGCAACTAAACATCATAAAAGGGAAGAACAAAAAAACAGAAAATATACTGATTTTTAAAGAACCTCTCTTGGATGGGGTACGATTTAACTCTGCTGTTTCTTTGTGGACTTTGTCTAGATACACTTCTCTAGCACGCACGAGGCACTGGGTTCAATCCCCAGTAATGCCAAGAAAATCCGCACTGGAATTTTTTTTTTCTTTTGTACCAGAAATTGAACCCAGAGGCTCTTAACCACTGAGCCACATCCCTAACCCTTTTTAATAGTTCATTTATTTAGAGACAGGGTCTCATGAGTTACTTAGGGACTCTTTAAGATGCTGAGGCTGGCTTTGAACTCGCAATCCTCCTGAGCCCCTGGGGTTACAGGCATGCACCACTGCTCCTGGCCACGTTGGCATTCTGGATGACCCATTTTAACCTCTCCATACTGCCTATCTTTAAACATATTAATGCAAATGAAGATGTTTAGTCATTTTGGGTTTTAGTTTTCATCCAAAAGATATGGATGGTTCACCTATCATGTTTACAATATTGGACCATTCTGAATTTGTCTGCAGAGTTACCCTTACAAGTGAGTTTTATACCTTCTGATGGTTTCTGCTTACTAACATCTTTCTTCCAATTCAAAGAACTCCCTTTAGCACGTCTTGATTTTTGTGGTTTTGGGAATAGACCCCAGGGCCTCACGCGAGCTAGGCAAGTGCTGTGTCACTCGCTGTACCCTCAGTGCCCTGCAGCATGCGTCTCTGAAGATGGATTCTCTCTGCTTTGGTTTGGAGATGTCTGTCTTTTTCCATTTCTAGAGGATGGCTTTGATGGGCACGGTATTCTTGGGTGGCAGGGGGTTTCTTAAGTACCGTGACAATCTCCTGCCATTCTCTTCTGGCCTGTAAGGTTTCTTCCGAGAAGTCAACTGTGAGGCAGACTGGACACTCTTATGTGTAATTTGTTACTTGCAGCCTTGGAGTACTTGATTATAATAGAGTATAATGTATCTTGGGGTAACGAGAGTGATGGCCAGCATCTCACTGGGGGGTGGTTCTTCCTGCCCAGGAGACCTTAAGCCACCCTATAAAGTCTCAAGTAATTAGTGAATAACAAAACACAAATATTCAGAAATACATTTACAGACACAAGGCCCCTAATAGATCTAGTCCACATGGGCTCTGGAACTAGACAAAGATAAAATGGCTCCAGTGGTTTATTTAAGGGGTTACATCAAAGGCGGGGATAAGGTTTCAAGGGCGGAGTCTTGCCGTCATCAGGCTGATTGACATCGTGGCTGTCAGGTGCTGCGGGGGGATCCTGGGGGAGCTTGAGGGGAAGTTCACCTGCATCAGGCGGTCCGTCCCAGGGGTGCCACAGGAAGTTCCCAGTGCCAGATTCATCCCCTCACGAGACTACAATGTGCAACGTAGTCCACACACAGGTGACCTCTGACCTTCCTTGGGAGGTTTTCTGTTATCTCTTATGAACTTTCTTTGTACTCATCTGGCACTTTCAAATTCCTCTTGAGCCCAAACAACTTGGATATTTGCGCTTTTCATGTTTTCCCAAAGTTCCTCCTCTTTCATTTTTCTCTGTATTTCATGTTTACCCATTTTCTTCCATTTGCTGTCCTGCTATTGGTGCCTTTTTTGTATTTTTTAGCTTCACTTAGCATATTTTTCAGCTCAAGGATTTATA
Organism: Tamias sibiricus; assembly: GCA_025594165.1. Taxonomy (NCBI): domain Eukaryota; kingdom Metazoa; phylum Chordata; class Mammalia; order Rodentia; family Sciuridae; genus Tamias; species Tamias sibiricus. Next base: position 21,264,370 of record CM046666.1, on the reverse strand, counting down.
TTTGGTTTTTTTTTTTTTTTTTTTTTTTTTTTATTCCTCTGGTCTATTTTTCCAGTAGTGCTTTGAATCTTTTCTCTATTTTCTTGAAGCTCTTTGGATTTCCTTTAAGAAGCTACTTTCTATCCAAGAGTTGACTCATCCTGGTTACTATCTGGTCATTTTCTGGCACTTTATTTGGACCACTAGATGAGGTTGGGTTTCTGAAAGCTCTTGATGCTTGTACATGCTTTAGACATTGTGAAGGATTTGGTATTTCTTCTGGACTTTGTGATCTGTCTCTTTCCAGACTCTAAGCAGCTCTTATTTTCTCCAAGCCTGTATCACTCCACATTTCAGCACTGACCATGCCCTAAGAACAGGCCTGCCTCCAGTCTGCTCTCAGTGTGTTGTCACTGGTGGGCCACCAGAGTGATGCATGGGACAGCATGTCCCAGAGTACCTGAGAATCGTCCATCCCCAAGCCTCTGGGTAGGGCCAGACATTGGGATTCTGCCTGGCTCTGGGTGCAGAATCACCATGGAGTGACCAGCCCCCGTCTCCTATGCCAGGCCTGTGCTACCAGTGATGCAAAGCAGTGTCACACTGAGCCCACAGCACACCAAGCACAGCACAGGGACAGGACCAAGGCCCACCCTGTCATGGGCTGCAGAAGTCTTGGACTCATAGCCCAAGACTTCTGCAGCCACCCACAGGCGATGTCCTCAGAACAGACCTCTGATAGATAGAGCTGCATGTTTCCAGAGGCTTCGTCCTTGGACACCATCCTGGGGATTGGATCTTTAGGATCTTCCCAGGGTTAGATTCCACATCGGCTCCCACTCTGGGTTTGAAGGCAAAGTCCTGAGCTTGGTGCCCTCCTACCCTCAGTGAATGGAGTCTGTGCTGTGCTGCCCAAGGTTGGGGTAGTGTTGGTAGAGGCAGTCCCTTGACCGCCAGGGCTGATGCAGAGCTGGCTCATGCCTGAGACTCCCAGCTGCAAGGACCTGCAGAGTGTTGGGGGTACACCCAGGCCCAGGCCATACCACAGTTGGTGGTGATGCGGGCCAAAACAAGTCTGTCCCACCATGATACAGGTCTCCACTTATGCTAGGACAGAACTTGGTCCCTAGTTGAGGAATGACAGGTGGTGGAGACAGTCCCTCATTCACCAAGGCGGAGGCTAATCTGGGTCACGCCTGAGCCTCACAGCCACAGGACCTGTGTAGCTGGGATGGGTAACAGGGTGCTCCAAGGCTGGCAGCAGGCAGACTGAAGCCTGTCTCCCCAGCACACAGGTCCCCACTGATGCTGGAGCAGGTCTGGATGCTCCATCTGTGAGCTCTGGCCTGGGGATAGAGGCCTTTGATTTCTGCCTGGTGCCACATCTTGCCATGGTGGACCTGGATCTGAGCTCCAGTGTGAAGTCCTGTGCTATCTTTTATACCCTGCTCTCCAGTAAGTGGAGCCTCGCTGTCCCCTCTGCTGCCAGAGGTTGGGTGATGGGTGGAGAAGGCAGTGAGCCACCTAGTTCAAACCATCCAGCCACTCATTCTGTAGGTACTGGCCTGGGGGTAGAGGTCACTAGGCTCCACCCAGGTGCTGAGGTGGGACTGGTACTGGGTCTTAAGGACCAGTCCCCGGCTGAATACCCTGTCCCTCCCCCAATCAGGAGGCATCTGTCTCCATGCCATTTGGAATTGGGGGAGGGGAGACACAAGGAATTCTTTCCTTTTCCTTTCTGCCTTTTTCAGTCTTTTTATTAAATAAGGCACCATCATCTCTCACCTGTGAAGATAGTTTAATGCATGAGTAATTGTTCAAACTGGTGTGACTGTTGGAAGATGAACTTGGCTGCCATCTTGCTCTACCCTGGGAAGACCAGTTTGTACACAACTTCCTTTGCTGGCCACTAGGTGGTGCAGTTGGCCTAAGACAGTTTAGTTGTTCAGCCTTGGTATGAAATGATGTATAGGTCTTTGTAACTAATATTGTTTCATTGTGGAGTTCAACTTCTCTCTGCTTCCAGGTTTGACCACGTTTAATTTGTCTTTGTCTCATCATTGGCAAGCCCTGTCTCTCAACACTGTGAATTAATGAACTACTTCCAAATTTCAGTGACTTCAAAGACTTGTGTTCCATGAGCTGGCTCCTGTACAGCGCCTGACATCGCTGGGGGAAGGGAAAGCACATGCTGGTTTCTTTTGATTGAGATCATTCCATGCCTACTGGAGTCGTTTTCTAAGTGTTGGTTCTGATTGGTGGCAGGTATTGGAGTTATTGGAATATTACTCATCGGGTCCTACCATGTGCTATTTCAAATTGTTTGGGGAAAAAAAATTATCAAAAGCAATTACTAAATTAAATGGTAAATTGAAATATTTTTCCCAGTCTATATCCCATCCCCCTTTAGTTCTTTTTCTCTAACAGCAAGATGACAGATTAACTCAGAGTAGGGTGCCGGGGGAGGCTGACAGCTGAGGGACAGCAGTTCTAGGATTTTGTCATGAATGATGAAGGGCCTTGGTCTCCTTCCCCTGGCTACCCCCTCACGTGAATGGGCAGTGAACTGACACAGTGTCTCTTAGTGTTTTGTGGCTCATGACATCAGAAATTTGCTCTAGAGAAATAGAAGAACTTCTAAGGAAAAAAGCCAATGATTAATGGAAAAGCAAATTCATTATTTTGTAAATGCCAGAGATAGTAACAATGGGAAAAACCAAGACCCCCAAAGCTCAGCTCTTCTAGAAATAGGTAGAATTCATCTTAAATTAAACATCCTCACAGATCATTCTTTTTAATCCATAGTAGCATAGTAACTGCAAATGCCAATGCAGGAATTATTCTTCAACAACTATGAACTACAAATACCAATGTTTAAAGAAACTTAGAGAATCTGGTTAACTTTAATAATTTATTAAAATAGATGTTCTTCCCAGAAAAGTGAATCGGGCAATTCAAAGCAAATTTTCACTGTTAAGTTATTCCCAAGGCTATTTTAAGGTTCACATATTAAATTCATTTACAGAAGATGAATTATAAGATTAGTATGTATTACATAAAATTATTTGCATAATTTTGGATGGGATGATTTTACAAATCAAGGAAAGAACAGTAATTCCTCTAGCTTTATAATTTTTGGTAAGATACTTTGAATAATGTGTTATACAACTATATATTTGTGCCAGTGTTTCTACTATTAGAACATACAGACAAAACCATAAAACTCCCAACACTCAGATATACCATATGTAATAATGTCCAAAATAGGCATTCAATGGTCACCTTAAGATTGACATAAGCTCTACCTATTGCCTGGTATTTATTTCAATATGGCATGAGTGACAGTTGGCTAGCTTCATCAGCCAGGTGTTGACTAAGTGCCCTCTCCAGTGCTTTCTGCCCCATTTCACCTGGACGTGTGCAGAAGCGGCAAGAACAGCCAACGACGTGAGGACAGCGTATTGGGGAATGCGAAGCCCCCTTACCTACAGTCTGTTGCCCACAATCGACTGCAGTTCAAACATGTTAAAAGGAAAGTTCCAGAAATAAACAATGCCTAGTTTTAAATTGCATGGTGTTCTGAGTAGCATGATAAAATCTTGCACCATCCACCTGGTCCTGCCTGGGTCACGAATCGCCCCTCTGTCCCGCTTAATCACGCTGTATACACCACCCCCCATCCCACCAGTCGCTAGGCAGCCCTCTCCGTTTGGGGAAAAGGTCTCAGCGCTTGAGTTCAAGGGAACCTTGATTCCTTCAACAGTAGCCCCAGCTGCAATTGTAGGGATTCAAAGGCAGCACCAGGGCACAGAACCCAGAGGCCACATGGACTCCAGCTCTGCATGGGCATACAAAAAAGGGTGATCTCAGGTTTTGGACCTGTTGGAGGTTTGAGGCATCCGCTGGTGGTCTTGCAATGCACCCCTGTGGATTATGGGGACTTCTATTGCAGACCACCCCCGTGTTCCTCAAGGCTGAGGATATCAATATTTTGGCAGGCCCTGGTGGAAGCCTGAATTTAGTCATTTTATTGAATGAGGTTGTAGGCAAGTTCCCCTGTGGTTGAATTGGAGCTGGGGATGTGGGTGTTTGCTTTTTGGACTACCTAGGGGAACATCATGGTGGCAATACTGTTTTTAATGCTCGGTCCAGTTGGCTAGCTAATTAACACATGGTTAAAAGCCAGGTGCAGTGGTGCACGCTTATAATCCAGTGGCTCTGGAGGTAGAGACTGAGGATCGTGAGTTCAAAGCCAGGCTCAGCAACGGTGAGGCGCTAAGCAACTCAGTGAGACCCTGTCTGTAAATTAAAAAAACAAAACAGGGCTGGGGATGTGGCTCAGTGGTTGAGTGTCCCCGAATTCAATCCCCAGTATAAAAAAAACTTAAATATATCTTTGTCCATTCTTTCCGTCTCACCATGGTGGGTTTTGTTTTTGTTTGTTTTGGTACTAGGGATTGAACTAGGGCACTTGAACTTGGAGCCACATCCCCAGCCCTACTTTGTATTTTATTTAGAGACGGGGTCTCACTGAGTTGCTTAGTGCCTCACCATTGCTGAGGCTGGCTTTGAACTCATGATCCTCCTGCCTCAGCCTCCCGAGCTGCTGGAATTACAGGCCTGGCACGCCAAAGTGTTTTCAGCGTGGGTCTACCCACTGGAATCAAGTCCTCATTCTTGTCCAAACCACACCCATGGGCAGCATCCTCGGTTCTCAGTTGCTGGTTTTCTAAAGAGTGTGGGGATTTGGTCACTGTGGAGGGAAAAAAAAAAAAAAATCTGGGGGGGCAGACCCTTGTGCCCTCACACAGCTTTTCCTCTTCAGGTGTCGCACCATTTTTGTTGATAAATCATGACCACGGGCCTCTTTCAAGCTCTGACTTGGCTTTGTGATGCGGCCAAAGCCCATCGCGTGGTTACAGTAGTGGGCGTCGTGCGGGGACAAGCGCTCCTGTTCAGCAATCGCTGAAATAAAAGGCAAAACGGAACATCTCCCTGTCTGCTTTCCCCCTTCAGTTCTTTTTCTCCAATTCCTTCCAACAATGAGACGACTGATTACGTCGCCGGGTGGTGGGCACGGGAGCTTGGCGTGGAGAGCAGCTTCCCAGCTAACTTGGCCTTGGTCAGCGCATGGCCGACCTGGAAGGAGCTGGTCAGCGGGGCCATTAAGAACTTGTGCTGAACCTCCTTGTTGGGAGGTGTCTATTCGGGGACTCCATGTTCTGTGTGGGTGCTTCCTCTCCCCCACCCCCACATTTTGCACTCGGTATGATGTGTACTGTCGCTGCTCAAAGTGCGCCCTCTGGAGAAGGTGGCGGGGGCTGAGCAGCACCGCTGGCCTGCAGCATGGTTCTGGGCTTTAGGACATGTGACTTCGAGAAGTCACCGCACGAGGCGTGTTATGGGAATTGCTCTCTAGGGGCTGAAGGAGCCTGGGGGAGGGGAGTTGGCGAGTCTGGTGTGGTCTGCAGTGCGGGTCTGCAGTGCGGGCTGTTCCCCGCCGCAGGCGTTCTGGTGGGTCTCCGGGCACTTTTATGGTGAATGTGCCGTTTTATTGACCACATTGACACTGTGTCCCCTGGCTGTGAAAGCTGGCCCTTTGTGGTGTTTGGGGTGAGATGTGAGGAAAGGGGCCCTGTGCAGGGTCACGTTCACGTGACCCAGTTCCCAGAGCTCCTGGGTTGTGTGCTATGACGCAGGGTACCACCCTGTGCCGTCGTCCTCCGCAGAACACGCATCAGCGCCACGGCCAGTCCCACCACGTAACTGCTAGAATGCCCCCGAATTTAAAATCCGAGAGTAAAGACTGCTGCTGAGGCTGTGGATCTGCAGCGTGGTGTCTTGCTGGTGGGAATCAAAATGGTACAGCGACTCAGGAGACGGTTTGGCAGTTTCAGAAAACTAAACGTCCTGTGCCAGTGATCCAGAAATCGTGCTCCTTGATGTTCACCCAAATGAGTTGAAAATGCACATGCACAAACCTGCACACGCGTTCACAGCAGCTTTATACATAACTGCCAAAATCTGGAAGCAACCAAAGTGTTTTACAGGTAAAGGATAAATAATGGTATGTTCATACAATGGAATATTAATGATGAAAGGAAATAAGCTATTGATCCACACAGATGTTGATAGATTTTAAATGCTTATTGCTAGGGGGAATGGAGGGTGGAGAAGCCAGTCTAGAAAAGCTGTAAGCTATGATTCCAACTATGAAATTCTGAAAAAGACAATATAGAGATGAATATAAACCAACATAGAGATTGGTTTCCAGGGATGTGGAAGATGGGAAAAAGGATTACAGAAGTTAAGTATCTGTATGATACCATCATGGTGAAAATAAGACATGGAGCATTGTAAAAACTCAGATATAGCATGAAGAGTAAACCTCAATGCATGGAAATTTAAAAAATCATCCCAGAGGTCAGGATGGAATGCAAAATGTGGTAAAAGGATCTAAATGTATCCCAAATGCATAAAACGGCTTCAGTAAAGGGGTGGCTGAATAAAGTGCTCTCAATAAATGAATTTTGGAAATGAGTGGAGTCTAAGAATGAACAGGAACTATAGAAATGAGCTCTACTCTAGCCAATAACACTGCTCCCCACAGGGGCTCAGGTTAAGGATTCCGGTGCTGCTGCTGTGCACAAATGCTGGAGCTAAACAAAAGTAGTTAGTGGGTAGCAGATGGTGGGAGTCAAGTTTCTCACTGTGACGATGGAGATTTACACATAAGCAAGAGGAGGCTAGGATTGTACATGTGGTAATAGCTTAGGAGATGGTAATAACACACATTTAACTTGATGTAGATATGAGGTACATATAAAAATATTTACACATGTATACAGTTCAGTATACACACATTTCCTCACCATCATAGCTGAGGGAGTCTAAAAGCAATGTCACCCCAATAGCAATAAGCACACCTAGCACCAGATCTTGGTTTCTAAAACCACTGTCTAAAAAGGAATTGGGGATCCTTGGAGAAATGGCTCATTTTAAGACTGGTACAGGAAATGCACATTATGATCATGGAGTATAATGTAATGCCAGGGAGTAAAGAAATGACCAGACCCCCCCCCAAAAAAATAAAATAAAACCCACCAAACTGATGGTGGCACATCAGAGGAATGTGATAGTATAGCAGACCAAAAGATCTCCAAGGCTAAAGGGGGAACAATCTGAGAAAGAGTAAATGAAGTGCTACTGGTTTATGACCCAGTAAGTATCCACGGGTCCACACTGATGTAAATAGTGATTGAACCAATGAGAACAGTTCTTTGTGCCAAAGAAGTCCATACGACTGTGTGAGGGTCCTCTCGGGAAGGTAGAGCATGACGCCGGCCTCGTAAGTGTGGTCTGTACACAATGGTGCCCTTTCAAAGAGGGTCTTCATCTCAGAGTTGGCAGGCCTCCGAGAGCTTTCTGCATCCCCAGGGTGGTCCCTGGTGGAGTTGACTAGAGATGGCCAAATTGTGAAGGTGGCATCTGTTTCTGTCGTCTTTGCTGAGCCCTCTGGCACCTTGGGAGTGCCGGAGGGCCCAGAGCCGATTCCCTAGCGGTGAAGCAGAGGTGACCTGGTAAAACCTGTCGCCCCGAGGGGGGGGTGCTCCTTCCTTGTGGTTGGGAACCACCTGCCTCCTGTTACCTGAGGAGCTGGCTCAAGGCACCGACTTCCAGGATACAACCAAGACCTCCTCAGGCAGACTCTCCGGGTTGGGGACTGTGGGTGTGAGGGCATCGTTGCCAGGAATCCGCATTTTTGTGAAAGTATCTCGAGCAGTTCTTACGGGCCATGTTAAAGCTGCAGGCACTGTCACTAGGACAGAAATAGAATGCTTAGGTTAAAAGAGTACATAAGCAATGCCCCAAGGTAAAATTAGCTTCTTTACGAGACCACTGATCTGGTTTTTCTCATAAGCCAACAGCACAGATAACAGAGATGAAAGCCAACTTCAAGGGCATTTCAGGGCATTTCAGGGTTGGAGTGGTAGCTCAGTGGTGGAGCACGTGCTTAGCGTATGTGAAGTCCTGGGTTCAATCCCCAGCACCAAGATAAAATGAGACACTTCAGAAATAAACTATTCAAGTCAAATAAACATTGTCTGGGCCTTGATCCAAAGAAACCAAAGGCAAGATGGTATTTCAAGGTGACCAGGGGGATTTTCATGGTCTCTGTATCAATATGAAAGGATCAGTTTTAATTTTGTTATGGTGATTATGTCAGAGGCTGCTTCCTATTTTAGTTGAGAAGATGGAAATTACATGGAAATCATTTGCTTTAAAGTCCTCTAGCAAGAACTAAAGGGTGGGGCCACGGATGGGGAGTCGATGCAACAGTTGTGGCAGGTTGTGGCTGCTCAAGTGTCGGGTGCGTGGGGTTTGTTCTGGCAAGTGTTGAAAGTGTTTGAAAATCTTCATAGCGAACCATTAAGCGGCTCTGAGGAAATGGAAGTTCGTGCTGCAGCAGAAGGCACGGAGCAGGTGGACTTCTACGCAAACGGTTTAGTGGGTCCTTGAAAACCTAAAACGGAATTGCCGCATGATCTGGAAATTCCACTCCACTTTATATCCAAGAGGAGTGCACATTGGTACTCAGACAGATACTGTGCACACACGCTCATAACGCTGCTCACAATGGCCAAAACATAGAAGCCTGAATGTCTGCCAATGGAAGGATAAACCAAGTGTGGTATACATATACAATGGAGTATTACTCAGCCATACAAAATAATTAGCCATAAAAATCACAACCTTCTGATGTGTTGCATCATGGGTGAACCTTGAAAATGGTACGCCAAAGAAAATGCACCTCACATGAGGTATCGAATGGGCAAGTTCATCGAACCAAGAATTACGTTACCAAAAGAGCATAGAGGCTGGGGGTGGGGGACGCAATGAGCCATCGCTCAGTGGAGGCAGAGCTGCGGTCTTGGGCAGTGGAGACCCCTTGAGACGGGTGGTCCCACAACACTGGACTTACAGCCGGTCACTGGGAGTTCACTGTACGGTGGTCAAGTTTATGCATTTCACCTCAGTTTATGAACGAAAGCTGGAGGGCCAGCCACTAGGGGGAAGGACTGAGGTGGGGGCACGGCAGGGTTCTTCGCACTACCCTTGCAAACACCCGCGATCTTGTCTCTGACCATGGAAATGACATGTGGGCAGGGTGTTCATGGAGCACTCCATCAGACAGGAGGACGCAGCTTCTCACCCACTGGAGCTTGCTTGATTCCTCGGAGGAAGGTTTTTTGGTTCTGTTTTGTTTTAATGTGATTATACAGAGTCAGGCCCAGAGTCCTTACTCAGGGAAAACTGTTGAGACTTAATTAGATTAAGTCCACAGAATCAGACTGCATTTCAATATATTATAGATTATCATTGACACCATTATTCCACTTAACAATTATAATTGTCAGGTGGTGAAGGGATGGTAAAAATCTATCAGTACAAATACCTTCCCTGATATGAATAGCGTTCTCCAAAGTCCGGCGTGTACAGAAGTCTTGATGTGAAGTAGCCCCCCCCCACACACACACACAAAAAAGTTTGAAAGCTAGAAGACTCCTACTCTGCCCACCAAGGCCACTGCTAAGACACCACCTGGTATGCTGAGAGCTAATTCTTCATGGAAGGTGGGTCCAAGGCGTGCATGCATCCAGGACTGACCTTGGTGACTCTGGTCTCTGTCTGCGGGACAGTTTTGGCGTCTTTTCTGTCCTAAACCTCACTCTTACAAATGTCATGAACACCTCCATCCTTCTGCATAAGGACCTTCCCTTGGGTTCAGGTTGTGAACAGGGGGATGTGCAGACTCGCTCTGCAAGGGCTGGAGCCTCGGTGGGTGACCTGTGAGGACACCAAGAGGGCACCAGGAGCCAGACAAAGGCAGCTGTGGAAAGGAAGAGTTTGCGTTGTCCAAGTCCTCCTTTACCCCAGGCCCACTTGGGCCTCTGCCTACACATGATCTTCCTTTAGATGCAGTTCTGTTTTGGTACCCTGGATCGAACCCAGGGTAGCTTCACCACTGAGCCCCACCCCCAGCCCTTTTTATTTTGAGAAAGCCTCACTAAGTTGCTTAGGGCCTTGCTGAGTTACTGAGACTGACCTTGAACTTGTGATCCTTCTGCCTCAGCCTTGGGAGCCACTGGGATGATGGGCTGAGCCACCACACCAGACTTAAATGCAGTTTTTAAATATAAGTGAGACCGCTCTTTGTTCCAAGAGTGGACACAGGCTTTAGTGGGGAATATCTTAGAAAAAATTTTTGGAAAAAAAATTAATAAATGATAAAATCACTGTGTGAACTGGTAGTTGGAGGAGAATGAACTTGGTTATGGACTCGCAACTTTAGGAGAGGCTCAGGTCTGTGTCCAGGCGAGGCAGGCACTTGGAGGAGAGGGGACCAAGGCTGCGTGTGGGGATGTGGCTGGCTCTGCCCCACCTGGCTGCCAACACCCTGGAGAGACGCGGGTGGCACTGCGTCCCCCCACAGGCGGGTCTGTGGGCGCCGCGTCCCCCCCCCAAGGCGGGTCTGTGGGCGCCGCGTCCCCCCCCCAGGCGGGTCTGTGGGCGCCGCGTCCCCCCCCCCAGGCGGGCCTGTGGGCGCCGCGTCCCCCCCCCCCAGGCGGGTCTGTGGGCGCCGCGTCTCCCCCCCCCCAGGCGGGTCTGTGGGCGCCTCGTCCCCCCCCCCAGGCGGGTCTGTGGGCGCCTCGTCCCCCCCCCAGGCGGGTCTGTGGGCGCCTCGTCCCCCCCCCCCCAGGCGGGTCTGTGGGCGCCCGCGTCCCCCCCCCCAGGCGGGTCTGTGGGCGCCGCGTCCCCCCCCCCCAGGCGGGTCTGTGGGCGCCTCGTCCCCCCCCCCAGGCGGGTCTGTGGGCGCCGCGTCCTCCCCCCCCCCCAGGCGGGTCTGTGGGCGCCTCGTCCCCCCCCCCAGGCGGGTCTGTGGGCGCCGCGTCCCCCCCCCCCAGGCGGGTCTGTGGGCGCCGCGTCTCCCCCCCCCCCCCAGGCGGGTCTGTGGGCGCCGCGGCCCCTGCAGGCCGGGCTACGGGCACTGAGTACCTCTTCGTGGAAAGAGAGCTGCTGGTGGATTTCGGTGGCGTGGGAGGAAAGCCCGAGGGCTGGGCTCGCTTAGCTGCTGCTTCCCTGCTTCCGGAGGTCAGGAGAAACTGGCGCTGCAGGAGACAAACACAGGACGCTAGTGTAAGGGACCAGGCCCAGGAAGGCCCCAGGGCAGCCAGCCGGCGGGCATGGGGACAGAGACCTGGGCTGGGCTTGCTGTCTCCCTGTTCTGGTTGGTGGTTTTTAACCGGAATACCATTGGCGTCGTCTTCAAGTGATGCCACACGAATAGGATTTATTGACATTTCTTGGTTTTTGTTTTTATTGGTGACCTGTATCCAGCAAGAACTAGGGGCTGTCCCCTCATGACAGTTTTCCTTTTAAGTAAATTGGTCTCAATTCATAGAAACTTATTATGTAAATAACCCTGGTGGCAACGAGTTGTGACAAATGTCCTGAGATTTGGGGACTCTTGGTGAGGCCTAGTGCTGGAAGCTCTGAGCTTGGTTAGATTGCACTGCCTCGGTCCTTCCCTGCAGAGTGGGGGCTGCCCCTGATTGGTGAAGAGATTCTTCAAGAAGGCCCTTTGGAGAACCTATCATAAAGGACATTTGTCCTCTGTCCTTCCCCAGGTCATATCTCAGGAATTGAATCTCCGCCTGTCCTCACTGGGGTCCTACAAAAGCCAAGGCCTGTGTTTGTTTTTACCTCTGTTCTGAACGCTTCTTCCTCGTCCTCCCAACCTTCCTTCAGGTCCATCATCACGGACACCCCGTCTTCCACCAACTAGGGGTATAACAAGCCTCGTGGAGAGGAGGCAGTGCCGGCTGACCTCAGTGCGAATTAAAACATATCAAAGATGCTGAGCTTTAAAGTTGTCGTGAAGAGGAACTGGATCTTCACTCATCCCCCAGCAAGAGATTAGCAGCTTGAAATCACTTTGACAGTGTCAGTTGCTCTATTGCATACCACAGGGAATTTTAATTCCAGCCTGTGAAATTGTAATTGCTTCTCAAGGAGGAGTGAGGGATCCTGGGTAATGGACACAGCCAAGCTGCATGTCAGAGTTGCCACTGGCTGCCACATCAGATATCACTTGCTGTTACTCAAAAATCACTCCAGCCTTCCATATGGGAAGTTGAACTGGGGAGTGAAACTAAATTAACAGAAACTGTCAGCCGCTCAGAGCGGCAGAGACAGCAGTGTGACAGAGGTGGGTGACTCTCATCAGAAAAGGCAACTTTTTCTCCTTCTTTAGTTAAGATAAAGAGTTTCACAAACAAATCTCATTACTTAAGGTATGCAGTTAAATGATGTCATTATTAAGCCAAAAATTATCTGGTCTGTGGCATGATAAGATTAAGGCTGCCAATTTCTATTCAATGCTTCCTGGAAAGAGTGGGGTGGGGGGAGTGCCTCAAAAGAGTAATTAAAATGATGAAGATAACAAGTCCTCGTCAGGTTGATGTTTGTGATGGACTCACATTACCTGCTATCAAAGTTGAACTGTCTGAAAAATTACTTCCTGGCTGTGGTTGGACTAAAGAGAACCTGGAGCTACCACATCTGATTACAAAACATTTGGAGATGGGGAAATTATCTGCATGAGGGAGGACCCATCGCCTGCCATCTTCTGTAGTCGGGAAGTTTGAGCAGTGTGAAGAGGGTCTGAAATTACATTTTTCCCCTTTTTCCTGGAAGTTGGCAAGAAAAGAGAAGGACCGAAGTAATTTCTAAGAAAAATTTTGGCCTATAGCATTGCCGCCTTGATTTAGAAATTCCAGAAAGGTCAGATATGAGCTTCACTTTTCCTCATTTGATGGATTTTAGGGTGAATTCCACGTGTTGGAGTTCGCCTTCCTGTTAAAGAAGGCTTGGCTTAGAAGGTGCTGGTGACCACTGCAGCTTCTCGGGGAAGACCAGTGGCCAGGGCTCTGGCTTGCTTTGGTCACTGTTGTTATTTTTGAGTGTTATTTTATGTCATTACTGTTATAAACTAGTTGAGTGATTTTTAAGAGACGTTGGTACTTCTTTATGGGGTGCAGTAGGATAATTCAATACCCAATACAATATGATATGTCTTAATCAAATTGGGGTAAACAGCGCTTCCACTGCTTCCAAAGATGATCATTTTTATGTGTTGGGAATTTCCTACTATCTTCCAGTCATTTTGAAATGTAATCTTTTTTTTTTTTTTTAAACAGTCACCCTACTGTGCTACAGGAAACCCAAACTAAGCCTCCTCCTGTGCTTTGGTGACTTCTCCTGTCCCTCCCACAGGCCTTGCCATTCTTCCTTGAGGTAAACTGTGCAGTTTCCACGAGTGAGCACAGGCGGCGCTGGGTTTGTCGGCTCTCCATCCCTTTCCTGCAAGCACCAAGGTTTCCTGCTTCATCACTGAATGATACACAGTGTGTGCACACACACACCATGTTTTCTTTACCCACCCACCTACTGCTGATGGGCGTCGAGGCTGATCCCATATTTCAGTTACTGTGAGAAGCCCCGAGGACACGGGGAGGGCAGGTATCACCTGGGCAGAGTGAGCTCACGGCTACTGACACACACCTGTGTCGATACTGCTGGGTCACGTGGCACGTCTGGTTTTAGTTTGCAAAGGAATCTCCATACTGTTCTGCATACTGGCTCTACCAACTGACATTCCCACCAGCAGTGCGGTGTTAGAATCTTTTTCTCTTTTCTTTTTTCTTTTTTCTTTCTTTTCTTTTTTTTTTTTTTCTTTTTGTCCTTTTGATTATAGCCATTCTAACTGGGGTGAGATCTCTTAGGTTTTCATTTGCATTTCCCTGATTAATGATATTGAGCATTTTTTTCATATATTCTTGGCCATCTGCATGTCTAAGAAGAATCTATTCAGATCTTCACCCCGGTTTTTAACTAGATGTTTGTTTAGCTTTTAAAATTTCTCCTATATTCTGGACACTAATCCCTCGTGCAATGAAGAGTTTGCAACTATTTTCTCCCATCCTGCAGGCCATCTCTGTTGATGGTCTCCTACACTCTGCAGAAGCTCCTCAGCTTGATCTGGTCTCCCATTTGCCTATTTTGTAGCACACCAAAGGCACAGGCTATATTAAAAAAATAATAATTGCTCACACCAGTGTCTTGAAGTGTTTCCCCTGAGAAATCTTGTAGGGATTTCATAGTTTGAGTTTTGACATCCAGGTCTTTGACCCATTTTGAGTTGATTGTTGTATATGGTGAGTGGATGGGATCTAGTTTCATTCTGTGGATATAAATCCAATTTTGTCAACACCATATATTGTGTGTGTGTGGATTAATTTCTGGCTCTTTTCTGTTGCATGGGCCAGTGTGTCTGTTGTGCGAGTACCATGTTATTTTTGGTTACTGTAGCCTTGTAGTATGTTTTGAAGTCTGGTATTGTGATGTCTTCCTCCAACTTTGCTTTATTTAATTTTCTTGCAATTGCTTTGGCTATTCTAGGTTTTGGCTATTCACAATTCCATAAAATTCTTAAGATTTTTTTTTTCTATTTCAGTAAATAAAGTCATTGGTATTTTGATGGAAATCACAACAAATCTACAGATCCCCTTGGGGCGTATGGTCATTTTAAACAACATTAATTTTTCAGTCCATGAACACAGTATTTATCTTTCCAGTTTTTAAATGTTCTCTGTAACTTGTTTCATCAGTGTTTTATGATTTTCATTATAAAGATCTTTCACTTCAGTTAAATGTATTTTTATAGCTATTGTCGATGGAATGGCTTTCTTGATTTCTTTTCCGGCAAATTCATTACTGGTGTATAAAAGTGCTATTTTCTTGTACAGTGATTTTTGATCCTGCAACTTTACGGCGTTTATCAGTTCTAATGTTTTTTGGTGGAGTATTTGTTTTTCTATGTATAAAATCATGTCATCTGCCAACATGGATAATTCAGCTTCTTCCTTTCCTTGCCTAACTGCTCTTGCTGAGACTTCTGGTCTATATTTAATAAGAATGGTGAAGGTGAATGTTCCTGTCTTGTTCCAGACCTTAGAGGAAATGCTTCCAGCCTTTCCCTGTTGGGTATGGTATTGTCTGGGTTTCCATGTGTACCTAGTGTTCTGAGGGATGCTCCTCCTATGGCTAATTTGTTCAGTGTTCATAACGAAGGATGTTGTCTGATTGAGTGCTTATTCTGTTTCTACTGATCTGATCATGGATATCATTCTTCATTCTATTAATGTGGTTTATCACATTTTATTTTTTTGAATGTTGAAGAGTCTTTGCATCTAAAGAATGAATCCAACTTGATTGTACTGTAGGATCCTTTTTAACATGATGATGAAGTCACTTTGCAAATTTTAAAAAAATTTGTTTTAATTATACATGACTGTAGAATGCATTTATGCGCTTTGATATACATACATGGGGTATGATTTCTCATTTTTCTGATAGTACTTGTAGAATCACACCAGTCATGCAGTCATATATAACATTACTGTTTTCATTCTATCATTCCTATACCCCCTCCCTCCCTTTCCTTCACTCCCCTCTACCTAAGATAACTCTACTCCTCCCTAGTGCCCCCAACCAAGACATAACAATTGTAAATATTTATGCCCCAAACTTTGTAAGTTTTCTTATTGGGAATAGTTGTATCAATGTTCACTAGAGATGTTGGTCTACAGTTTTAATTTTTCTTGTTTTTTTTAAATTTTATTTTTATAATTTTTAATATGTACAACTCATAGTGCATATATTTACTATCTTTTTACATACAACTGTTTGTATACAAAGTATATTCGCACAATTCAGGTCTTCAATCATGCATTAAGGAAAATGATATCCGTCTCATTCAACTACCTTTTTTTTTTTCTTTTCTCCTCCTCCCTCCCCTCTTGCTCCCTCCCTTACCCTCCCTTCCCTTGACCAATTTTTCTTGTTTTTAATTGCTTTTTAACGTTTTTGGTGCTGGGGATTAAAACCAGGACCTCTCTGGCATGCTGGCTGAGACTCTACCACTGAGCTGTACCCCAGTCTAATTGTCTTCATCTGGTTTTGGTGTCAGGACAATGCTGGCCTCATAAAAGGAGTTGAGCAAAGTTCCTTCCAATTCAATTCTTTAAAATAGTCTAAAAGGAATTGGAATTAGTTTTCCTTTGGATGTCTTGTAGAATTTGGCAGTAAAACATCAAGTCCTATACTTTATTTTTTAAAGATGGGAGACTTTTAATCATTCATTATTCGTTATTGATCTGTTGCTATTTTATATTACTACGTGATTAGGGTTTGATAGACTGTGTATTCAGGAATTTATCCATTTCTTCTAAACCTTCCAGGTTTGTTAGCATATACTTGCTCAAAGTAGTTTCTTATGATCCTTCATATCTCTGTGGTATCAGTATGGGTCATAACGTCTCCCTTTTCACTTCTGGGTCTTTTTTGGTTTGTTTCACTAAATGTTAATTTGTCTCTCTTTTCAAAAAGCCAACTATTTTTTTTTTTAATACTGTGCTCTGATCTTTATTTCTTCTAATTTTAGGTTTGGTTGGTTCTTGACTTTCTATTTGACGTCTTTCTAGTTTTCTGTTTTGTTATTGTTTTTTGACACTGCTTTTGCCATATTCCACAGATTTTGATAAGGTATGCTTTCATTTGCTTCAAGAAGTTGTCTGGTTCCCTTCTGATTTCTCCCATTACCCACGGGCTGTTGAGTCTCACAGCACTGAGGGTCAAACCCAGGGCTTTGCACGTGGGAGTCAAGTGCCCTACCCACGGATCGCACCCCCGCCTCCCACTGGCCATGGAGGAGCCTGTCATTCAATCTCCATGTAACCGCGGACTTTCCATTATTCTTGATGTGTGGTTCTGCGTGGTCTGAGACAAGACACAGTGTATTTCAGTTTTTTTAAAAAAACTTACTGAGACTTGGAATTGAGGACTGACACGATCTCTCCTGGCTCACGTAATGATCAGAAGTAGGTGTGGTGTTCTGCGGCTGCTGGATGAAATGCTCTGTACGTGGCTGCTGTGTCCCTTTGCTGTATTCTGTAGGTCCACTCGGATGTTTCTTTGTTGATATTTTTCTCTGGATGACCTTTCCCTTGAGGAAAGTGGGGCATTGAAGTTCTCAATTAGCATTGCATTGGAGTCTCTCTCCCTTTGGATCTAAGTTCTACATTGTGGGTGGTCTTGTGTTTGGTACCTGAGTACTTACAATTGTTACATATTTTTGCTGAGTTGATCCTTTGATCAACATTTAATGACCCTTTTTCTTTTTTTGTTTTTAATATAAAGCCTATTTTGTGTATAGCTACTTCTGTTCACTTTTGGTTTTTATTTGCACGCTATATTTTTTTTCAATCTATGTGTATTTTCACATGTGTATTTTAACATTTATTTTAGGCAGCCTAGAGTTAGGTCTCTTCTATTGAATCCTGTTGGGATCCTTTTGAGCTTCTTGAATATTTGGGAAGTATTCACCTATTTTATAAAAATGGAGTTTTAGTGACTTTTCTCTTTTACTTCTATAATTTGGTGATGTAAACTTTTCGTCACATATCTTATGAACTATTTTTTCCTTGCCTTTTTTTTTTTTTTTTTTTTTTTTTTTGTAGTTGTTGTTAATATCAGGGATTGAATCCAGGGGCATTTAAACACTGGGCCACATCCCCAGCCCTATTTTGTATTTTAGTTAGAGACAGGGTCTCACTGAGTTGCTTAGGGCCTTGCTAAGTTGCTGAGGCTGGCTTTGAACTTGCCATCCCCCTGCCTCAGCCTCCTGAGCCGCTGGTGTGTGCCACCATGCCTGGCTGCTTTTTTCTATTTGGGGCTGGAATAATTCAAAAGACCTATGCTCAAGTTTAGAAGCGATGTCTCCTATTCATCCTAGTTCATTGTGACGCTCTCGACTGGAATCTGTATTTCATTGCTTGAGGTTTATAGCTACAACATTTCCACTTAGTTCTTTTTCGTGACTTCCATCTCTTTGTTGACTGTCTCGTTCCAACCCTGAGTTGGTTCTCACTTTGTGCTGTCCAGTGTTCTCTTGCAGTTCTGAGTTTCCATAGGATCATTCTATTGAATTTGTTCTCACGGTTCCTAGATTCCCTTTAGACTGGGCTCTATTTCTGGAGAGCTCTTTTTCCCTTTGAGGTACCTTCCTTCCTTCCTTCCACGTTTCTTGTGCTCCTACCTTGATGTCTGTGCATCAGACGTAACAGTCACCTCTTGTGATTTCTATGGGTATCTTTTTCAGGAAAAGATCTTTTCATTTAGATAGTACATAGAAGGTCATTTGGTAGGTGATCTGGCTTTGCTTGCAGGTGAGCTCATGTGTAGCACCTGTGTGATCTCCTGAGCTGTACTGGTGCCAGCAGCGTCTAAGTGCCTCAACAGGCAAGACTGAGGACTCGTCCAAGTGTGCGCGGTCTTCCCAAGGTGCACGTGCTCAGGCTCCAGATAATCAAGCTCTAATGGCATTGAGCTCCTGATGGCAGCTGCCATGGTCTGTGGTTCAGGATGCGGAGAGGACTGTCCCCAGGTGACATAGGGCAAGCACAGGTGATATCAAGGGTTGTGACACCAGCATCCATACCCCACGTCCCTTGGGATGAATGTGGGCGATGCAGCCAGAGTCCTGGAGCCACAGGATTGGATGGGGCCTCTTCCTCAGGTCCTGTGGGGTTAGCATGGTGATGTTGGGGTCTCTGGCACTGGTAACCATGGATTTAAGGTTGTGGGATGCAAAGAAGGCCTTCCCTAGCTCCTGTGGGGTGAGCCTAGTGGCACTGAGGCTTGTAGCACAGGTAGCACCTATCCTAGAGGCACAGGGTGTGGACAGGGACTTCTTCAGTTCCCAAGGGACGAGCATAGGTGATGCTGGAGCTTTGGGGACCACTGCCTGTGGGCCTCGGGCTGTGGGCTGCAGGGAAGAGCTTCCCTAGGTCCTGGGGCAAGTGCAGCTGATGCAGGCACTTACAGCACTGGTGTCTGTGATCCTGGAGGGTCTCGGGGAGAGGAGACCTTCTCTGTCTGTGGAGTGAGTGTCAGCGATGCTGGGGCTTTTGACGTTGGTATCTGGGATCCTCTACTGTAGGACATGGAGTGTCCCCGGGTCACAAGTGCTCACGAAGCAGGGACTCTGCCATTGGTAGGCTTCAGAGGGGACCTTCCCCAGGCCCCCAAGGGTGAGCATCCGTGATGCCAGGGCTTTTTGCCCCAGCAGCCTCAGTGCCAAGGCGTGGGCTGGGGAAGAGGCCTTCCCTAGTTCCTGAGGGGCTGGCATGAGTGGGGGTGCGGCTTGTGGTCCTGAACTGCGGCATGCTGAGGGGCCTGTGGGACACTTCAGTCTCTGGTGTTGCTGGGGGTGTGCCTGCGGGCCCTGAGTCCGTGGGTCCCAGTCACGGCTGTGTCAGCTGATGGGCTCATGGAGGGCCACGGAAGTCCTCGTCAGAGCAGAGCAGCAGCTGAGCCACCTGCCCCCCACGCTGGACGCAGAGCCGTGAGCCGGCATCGCTGCCCTGGGGATGGACTGAGTGGGAGCCGGAGTGGTGGGTGTGGCTGGCGGAGGCGGGGCTGGGGCGTGGCTTTGCATATATTATCTGGAGAGTAGAAACTCTGCTTCTTGATGCTGTGAGCTGCTTCCCTCTGCCACTCTCTCCCACCGTGATGGTCAGCCTCACCGTGAGCCCCAGGAAATGGAGCCCGCTTTCTATTGACTAAGACCTCTGAAACCAGGAGCCCTCAAATAAATGTTTCTTCCCTAAAATTGCTCTGATCAGTTCCTTTAGTCACAGCAGCAGAAAAGCTGACTAGAAGCTGTGGTGCGAAAGGCCCTGCACTGCAGGGAGCTGGGGCTGGGGCTGGGGCTGGCCAAGTTCTCTGCTCCAGGTGGCCTTTCGGACGCTGTGCTATGTCGGCTCCCGTCACTTCCTTGCTGACTTCCAGCGCTCTCCCTTACTTGCTGTCCTGGAAGACGTATTTGCTTGCCAGGAGCGGTGGCGCACGCCTGTGACCCCAGAGGCTCCGGAGGCTGAGGCAGGAGGATCGCGAGTTCAAAGCCAGCCTCAGTAAAAGCGAGGCACTAAGCAACTCGGTGAGACACTGTCTCCAAATGAAATACAAAATAGGGAGGGGGTGTGGCTCAGTGGGTGAGTGCCCCTGAGTTCAATCTTTGGTACCCAAGGGGGGAAAAATAGTACTCGTTGCCCTGGCTCTGCTCTGGGGCAGAGCTGCCCCCTCTCCTCAGCCCCTTAGATGCTGTTTTCTTTTGTGTGGTGCAGCGCTTGAAGGGAGGTGCTCTACCACTAAGCCACCCCCTGCCTCCTGACTGAGGAATATAGAGGCTGACTCTTACCTGCCAGTGCTAAGTTTTGTGTTCCTCTAGGTTCCTCTGCCAAGAAATATTTTACCCTCTCCAAATGAAAATATTTGTTTTACAGGGAAGCATTTAAAAAAAGAATCCTGTTCCATATTTCTAGATCACCAAATATGATCTTACAAAACTCAATCTATTTGTGGTCCTATGATAGGAACCACGTGAGGTCTCCCTGGATGGTTAAAGGGGGTCTGGAATACACCCAACATGCTGACATTCACAGTCCGCTGAGGTGTGGTGGGTTTTGTTTCACTTCACAGGGGAGGACCTCGTGACCCCTTGGCGTGTGTGTGTGTAGGGGGGGGGGGGCAGGGGGTCATACTGTAACCCAGATCTTGGGGCTTGAGAGATGGATGTTTGGTGTGAAGAAGAGACATCCAAACCAGTCATAAAACCCTTCACCATTTCTTAGCAAAACTCAACACCTGTGGCCATTCAGCTATTCCTTTGTGGTAATATGGTATCCAAATTTGGTAATATGGTTCCCATTCATTCATTTGCTCATTCTTTCACTGAGCCTCTGCTCCTTCATGGAGAGAATCGGGTGATGTAATGAGTGCTCTGTTAAAAACAGTCGAAGAGTGGCGCCTGTAGTTAGCCCTGACTGAAGCATCTCCACACCAGGACAATACTTGGGATCCTTGTCCAGAAATGGCCCAAACTGGAAGGCTGGCCTTGGACAGGCCGCCTCACTTGCTGATGCTAGTATCTACCTGTAGCTAGAGGCCCAGAGACCATGGAGGTGAACCTCTTGGCTCTTCCTCCAAGCTGACCGAAGGCTTCACCATCCTTCCATTTTAAGAAAGGCCGGGGTCCTAGTGGGACAGAGATATGCACCGATTCCCTCTGCCAAGCACCAAGAGGGGTCCTCTTGTGGCCTTCCAAGTCTCAATTCTAATTTCCAAAATCACTGTAAGAAAGCTTCAGTTTCCTGTTACGGAGAAACAGGCTGTTTAGGATTGAAGACCAGAAGGCAGCTGGTGGGGACTTTCTGGGGCTCTGAGTTAGTGATTTGAATGTTGGGTTGCCTGCCACAGGTTTTGCTTTGAATATTGATAGTATGAGGGAGAGTTAGTGTCAAATTGCCTTTTAAATATACAAATCAAAAAAAATTTCAAAAGCATTAAAATTTCTTCAACTGGAACTGCGTTTTAGCTACAGAACTTTCTTGTAGCTTTTAAAAATTCTGATGGCCTAATATGTTTTGGTAAGGTTACATTTTTTTAAACTAGCATTCAACCAACGTTTCCCCTCAGCACTGGGGATTGAATCCAGGCCCTTGTGCATGCTAGGCAAGTACTTTGCCACTAAACTTTTTCCTTTCTTAACATTGCTTGAGAACTTTAGAACTTTCTGCTTTAAAAGATCTTGAAGGATGTTGGGTTGAGAGAGAGAGAAGAGGGATTCAAATTCAAGGCTTGAAAATCTTTGTATGGAGGTCGGAGATCTTACACTTTAGTTTTTCTACATCCTCCTATCTGAGATGAAGAAACTCTAAAATCGGGGAAAGATGGAATAGTTCAGGGCCACAGCCATGGCACAGACCTTCCTTTGGTGGCTCAGTCATTCAGCTAGAAGGCTCAAAACCCAAACCAGCCTGAACATTTCTCCATGTAAAACACTTAAAAACAGCATTTGGAAGATCCTCGATGACCTCCTCCAGGTAAGACCTGGCCTCTGTGGGCTCCATCTCCTGTTTGTTTCTGTTTGATTTCCAGTTTTACCCTCAGATATGGGGACAAATGAGATGTGACGATGACAGCTCACCAGTGTCTGCTGGGTGAGAGACAGTGCCAGAATTGGGCTCACTCATTTGGGCCCTGAACATGGAGACTGAAATCTGGCCTCGTTTCTCCAGCAATGTAGACATGACAAGTTGTGACACTTCACCGGGTCAGTGATCAGGAATTTGGAGTTTCCTATGAAGTTTGGAATGGAGGGTCGTGGACCACAAAGTGGCATCTACAGAAGCAGAAGCCCTTTCCTTACATCTCCAATGATACCAAATAAGGTAGTGGAAGTCACACAGGCTAGGGAACAACACACGCCTGCAGAGAAACAAAACACCAGGCACATCTGCCCGTTAGGATCACACCCTCGAGATAGTCATCACAGGGGCTCTTCTGTTACATGTTCATCCATTTATTAAGAGCGTGTGTGTTCTTGGCAGGTGAAGTACCAAATCCAGAAAGTGGGAGTCAATCGTGTAAATCAGAGCAGAGGAGCAGAGACGGTAGCAGGTGCTGCGGGGATAAAGGGTTGCTAGGTCCCCAGAAGCCATTTGGGGTGGAAGAGCCAAAGGAAAGATTAAGGATCAAAGATGCTGAACTACAAAGACGGGAGCTTGCCTCTGCCAGAGGCATCTCTGGATTAAGAGTGGCGGGGTCCACACCTCCAGCTTCGGCTTCGTGTCACAGCCACATTGCAAAATAAAGGAATCCCGGTGTCCGAGCCGCCCCCGGCTGGCTGAGCTGAGGCCTGCTACCGACTCTCCTGGAAGCAACTGGGTCATGGATGACAAAGCACAGAATCCAAGGGCAGAGGTTTGCCTCCTCCTAAGCCTTGCACCGTGGCGCCCCTGTTGTGTTTCCCAAGGGGTTGGTGTAAGGTGAGGGCGGGGGGCTCGCTGCCTGGGAGCTTCGGTGGGAGAATCGGACCCTCCACGCTGTCACTGGTCATCTTCCCAAGCATGGATCTGCCTGGAGCCTGCAATGACCAGGAGCCCATTCAGAAGCCTACAGCGGTTCTACTTTGACTAGATGAAGCCCAGATTCCTTAGCGTGGCATCAAAACTCTTAACATGTGATGAACTTAATCTCTACATGTATTACTTATACTTAAAGCTTTTTCATCATGACTAACAACACCCATGTCCATTAAGCAGTGACTTCCTTTCCCCCTCCCTCAGCTCCTGGGAATCTGTTACACCACTGTCTGTCAATTTGCCTATCCTAGGTACCCCATATAAATGGGGTGGAGGCAGGTAGATTAGGGACCCTTATCTCAAGCCCTACTCCACCTTGATTAGTGGAGCCGTGAGGCTAAGGAACTCCCTTTCCTCCTGCCCCTGGGAGTTACGAGAAGTGCAAACTTCCCCAAGTATAACCATCAAGATCCTGGTTTTCAAACAGAATGCCCAACTATCACGAGGGGTGTATGCAGAGACCCAAGTTTGACCCAGAGTAACGTAATGAGGGCAGCTCCTGTTGAAGACTCCCTGCAGACTGCGTCTCGTGCATCTAATGTAAAAACCAGGAATGAACACCTAGCACAAGCGCATAAGGCATTATGGGCAAGGCACAGGAACTGTCGATCACCGCTCTTAGCATAAACCACGCCTAACAGTGAAACCTGCCGAAGGTGAGCAAAACTCAGAAGCACACATGAGCCCAGACACCCGCCGAGTCCAGATAAGTCTTTGTCATCCTTGTATGTAGATGTTTTATCACACGCTATCCGAGTGCAGCGTATCTTCCTCCAGTAAACTCCCAATTGCTTCTCTCTTTCTTGGTGAATTCTTGTCACCACCCACACGCCTGCCATCTCCTATCACATGACAGGCATCATATAATATTTGTCCTTACGTCTGGCTTTTTTCATTAAGCAAGTTTTCTTCGAGGTTCATCAGGGCTAGGGGTATAGCTAGTGGTGTGAGTGTGCTTACAATGCAGGAGATTCTGGAGTTCAATCCCCAGCATCAAAAACTAAAAAGTTTTGTGTATATTGTAGCACATGTCAGAATTTCACCCCTTTACAGGGCTGGGTGACATCCCATTGTGTGTGGGGGTATATATATATATATATATATATATATGGACTGCAATTTCTGTGACTGTCAGTGGACAGCTACGTTGTGTACACCTTTGGCCACGTGCATGATGCTGCTATGAACTTTGATGTACAGACGTCTGAATCTCTGGTTTTAATTCTTTTGGATATTTAGCTAGGAGTGGAATTGGTGGGTCACATGGGAGTTCTAGGTTTAAACTCCGTGGAACCACTACGCCGTCCTCCAGTGACATCATTCAGCATTTTCACCCAAAATTTGAGGGTTCGTATTTCCCCACATACTCAACGTGTTCCTTCCTATTCCTTTGTCCATAGCCGTCCTAATGGGTATGTAAAAAGATCTCACTGCACTTCTGATTTGCTTTTCCCTAATGACTAATGATGTCAACCATCTTTTCATGTGTTTATTGGCCATTCACATACCTTGTTTTTGGAGGAATATTTATTCAAGTCGTCTACCAACTTTTGAATTGGGCCATTTTTTTTTGAGGTGTATTTACCTGCTGTATTCTGGACGTCAAGCCCTTTTCAGATGTTACTTACAAACGTTCTTTCACTGTAGGTTGTCTGCATTTTTTTTTTTTTTTTTGTGGTACCGGGAATTGAACTCAGGGGCACTCAACCACTGGGCCTCATCCCCAGCCCTTTTTTGTATTTTATTAGAGACAGGGTCTCACTGAGTTGCTAAGTACCTCGCCATTGCTGAGGCTGGCTTTGAACTCGCGATTCTCCTGCCTCAGCCTCCCAAGTGCTGGGATTACAGGCGTGCGCCACCGCGCCCAGCTCGTCTGCATTCTTAAGAGTGTCCTTTGCACCAAAGTTATTAATTTTTGAGTCCCACTTATCTTTCATTGCCTGTAATTTTGGTGACACATTTATGAAATCATTGTCATAATCTAATATTGTGAAGAATTTCCTTCAGGGTTTTTTTCTAAGCGTTTATAATTTTGGTTAAGTTTTTGTTTTGATCTCTTCTGGATTTTTAAGATGGAATTAAATAAGGTACAAACTTACTCCTTTGCACATGTATATCCAGTTTTTTCAGCAACATTTGTTGGAAAAGTCTTTATTGAATCATCTTGTTGAAAATCAATTGATTGTACATGTGAGCATTTGGTATTACATTTGCTCTTCTATTTCATTGGTCTATATGTCTGCCACTTAACAGTAACACACTGTTCTAAATAGTGTAGCTTCAAAGTTGGGAAGTGTGAGTCCTCCAACTTATTCAAGGTTGTTTTGACTATGAACTTGTGTTGAATTTTCCATTTCTGGGGGAAAAAAAGATTGCTTTCAATCTTTTGGGGTAGTACTGACATCTTAATGGTGCTAGGTCTTCCTCTCCATAAAGATGGGATACCTTCCTATTTTTTAAGTAGTATTAAATTTCTTTCAGCGTTGTTTCCTAGCATTCAGTATACAAGTCTCATACTTCCTTGGTTAGATTTACTCCTAAATATTTAAAACAGCCAAATACATCTTAGATACTGTTGTAAAGGGAATTACGTTTTCAATTTTGGGGGGGGATTATTTATTGCTGGTGAATAGAAACAATGCTTTTTGTGTTTTGGTCTTATACAACTTCGTCACATTCATTTATTAGCTCTAGTAAGTTATCAGTTTCTTTGGGATTGTCTATGCATAGAAGTATATCATCTGCAAATGGAGATAACTGCACTTCTTCCTAATTTGAAAGCCCTTTACTTATGCTTTTCCACTACAATATGAAACAGTAGTGGTGCAAGTATGTATGCTTATCCCTGATCTTAGGGGGAAAACGTTCCAACCTTTCAACATCAAGTATGATGGTAACTTTGGGTTTTTCATAAGTGCTATTTATTAGGCTGAGAATTGTCCCTTTTATTCCTTGCTTTCTAATCTCTTTTTATCGTGAAAGAGTTGACTTTTAGTATGAACTGTAATACATACTACTATAAATAAAAATTTTAAAAAGTTGACTTTTGTCAAGTGCCTTTTCTGGTCAACTAGATGACCATGTTCCCCCAACCCCCTTTGTTCTATAGGTGATGTAGAACATTTATTTTCTTATGTTGAGTAACACTTAAATTGCTAGGATAAATCACTCTTGGTCATCATAAATAGAAACAATTTTTTTTTAGTATGCTTTGGATTCAGTTTGCTAATATTTTAATTTTGGCATTTATATATTCATAAGGGATATTGGCGGGTTACTTTCCTTTCTTATGCTGTCCTTCTCTGGCTCTGGTATGAGGGCAGTGCTAACTTTACATAATGAATTTGAAAATGATTATTTCTTTGATTTTTTTGAAAGGAAGGATTTGTGTTCTAAAAGTACTTGGTAGAAGTCACTTGTGGAGCCACCTGGTCTGGACTTCTGTTAGGAGTATAACGTGTCTTTCATGCTGCTCAGGGGGGAACCTCGTATTTAGGGGAAGAAAGTCTTGCTGTAAGACATTTCCTTAAGAGGATCAAGTCCTGAAAACCAGAATTTTCCCAGACCCCCCACCCCCTTGCCTATATACCAAGTTCAATCTTAGGCTTCACTTATCAGATAAATTTACATCATTCATGGTTATTTTGAACAAAGTACTCTGCAAAGGTAAAGATAGCAGACAGTATCCTTCCACAAGGTGGACCAGGACCTACATTCATGGTAAAGAGTACCATTAGTCACTTCAAGTGACTATTTGAGGGAGACAGTACTCGATTTTAAAGCAGGTTGTGGTTTGTGATCAGAATCCCCACTTACATATGTTCTGAATGGATGGTATGCTGCGAGTTCGTAAAGTTGGGCTGGAGTGTAAAATGTTTTAAGTAAGCAACATGTTTTACATCTATTTGGGAATCCTTAGGTCTGCTTAAAAACCTAAGTTTTATTTTTCTATATGGATATTGGGGGTAAATACAGTGGTTAAAAGGTTGGGCCTTGGATCCCGTCTGGGATAACATCTTCAGTTATTATGATTAATTAGGCATATTATAAGCAGATCAGATGAACACAGGAGTTAAGATTTCTGGTTCCGCAGGCTTTTCTGGACTCGAGGTTCACCCTTACCTTCCCAGGGCTCCCCTGACTTTTCCTGGGCTCCTACCTCATCAGGAACACAGGAGTATGTTCAGGTGTCCTTAGCTAGGAGAGCCATGAGAGACCAGGTGGACTCCTTGCTTGGACTTCCCCACCGTTGGGATGTTTAGGCCACAGAACTCTAAGAAATGTGTTGGGAGGAAATAAGTGACAGGAAAGTACTGAAGAACAACATCTGTATTCTCTTCTACCCTCCAGGCAGGGTGGGGGAGGGCACGACTTGGAGGCCTCCCTGCTAATCTGGCTCTTTTCATCTTGGGCTATGGAAAATCTCCTTGATCTTGGCTCGGCCACCCATATCTGTGCTCTACACTGTTCATTAATTTGATCTCCTCAAATACAGCTGCAATCTATTTTCTTTGAATTTTCCTTCCTTGACTGTATTTGTTAAGAGTCACTCAAAGTTCCTTGAGGCAAGAATCTTTTTATTCCATATGTAATTATTGTGGTTATGTGTTGATCAGAATTTAAAACACCTAACTATAAAACTGGGGTTCACCTTTAAATAGCCAAAGTTATCAGGAAAAGGGAGGAAATGATGTATCAATGGTCATAGAAGGAGGGACAATCTTTACAGACATGATCTTACTTCATCTTTCAACCGCCTGTGATGTAACCTCATTTTGTAGGTGAGGCTCAAAACAAGAAGGTGGCCTGGCTGGAATTTAAGCCAAAGTTTTGGTGGTGCTCAAAATCCCAGTGCCTTTTCCTTATATATGTGCCTAAAGTTTGTATTGGAAACAACTATAGCCTGAATCCAATTGATTCAGATCCTTAACTCCTATAAGATTTCAACACCATAGAAATCAAATTTGGTGGTAAGCCAAGTTTAATTTATCAAAGATGTGCTGTGGCCAAGTCAATTTGAAAGTAGGGGAAATATTGAGGAGTGAGCAGGACTCCAGATTAAATATGTTGAGCATGGATCTTCTAAATTAGGTTGCAACCCTGGAGCAGATAGTCTCAGACTTCCTGGACTCATGACATCTGTCATCCAAAGAAACAACTAGGTGTTCTGTTGATTAAGTAGGTAGGTCCTAAGAACTTACTAAGCACTTGTATGTGTCCTAATATAACTATTAAAAAAAAAAAAACCTGTATCTTGAAAGAAAAGTATTTGTACTTCATATTAAAATGACCACAATCATTGATAGCAGGTATACATCTTCCAGGCACTGGGCCCTATCTCAGATCTTGGAATGATGACCCTGTTCATGTTGGTTTTTACTGGATATGGGCTTCTTAATCATAGTAGCCGTTATGACAAAGACATGGCATCATCAAAAAAAAAAAATGTTGCATAAACTGATGTTGAACACTAGAGATCATTCTGAGCTATC
The DNA here is from genome assembly GCA_025594165.1 of Tamias sibiricus. Taxonomy (NCBI): domain Eukaryota; kingdom Metazoa; phylum Chordata; class Mammalia; order Rodentia; family Sciuridae; genus Tamias; species Tamias sibiricus. The sequence continues at coordinate 21,235,791 of CM046666.1, read as the reverse complement.
AGCTTACATAGTATGCAATGCTGCCGTTGCTTCAAACATCTAAAACCACCCAGGGCACTCCTGAGCACTGCAGCGACCTGGGGTGCCTTGGGTCCCGGCAAGCCTTTCCTAAGTACACGTAGGTGTCATGTGAGCTGTAAGGCGTACCACCTGATGTTCTGATGTATGCAGCGTTTCTGATGCGCTGTGTGGTTCCTACAGTCAAGCAAAATGGCGTATTTGTGACCTCATATAATTACCCGTTGAGTGGTAGTGGCAAAACTTGAGGATTTCTCTTGCCCTCTTCCTTTGTCTTTGCCCTTTGTGACTTCCCCACCCCCTACTTTCCCTCATTTTAAAAGTATTTACAAGACTTCTTGCAACTTCTTTCTAGCCTGAACTCTTCCCCTATAACATCTCCTAACGTACAATGAAATTTCAGCCAGGCGTGGAGGCAGTACAAGTGTAGTGGATGTTTTGACTAAAGCCTACTTGAAAATCTAATGTTTAGACACATGTTCTCAGCAGCAAAGCAAAGCTTTTACCAAAGACTGTATATTCTCAAATTGACTATTTTATGCTTCATGGAGCAGGGAATAGAAGATTAATATTAATCTGAAATGTTTACCAAAGACCATGCACATTCCCAGAGCAGGGCAATAGAGTTAAGAGTGGGGCTCCCCAGAACCCAGGGGTCCGCATGGTCAATCCCAGATATATCTGTGTTGACAACTGGTCAAGTCTAGGCCAAAGATGGGGGATGAGCAGGAAGACTTCACACTGTGTGACTGCCGGCTTGGGAGTTGGGCTGGGAGTACGTTCTGCCCGTATAGCTTTGTAGTTTTCTGCCCAAGTTAATCTTTTGAATTTTAGGGTTTTTATCCTCTATTAAGTGGGAATAATACCTATCCCAAAATTGTTTCTTTAGGACCAATCAGCACCAATAAAATGCACGTTGTAATGTCTAGTGCCTTTAAAGGCCAGACAGTTAAGAGTTACCAATAGCAAAATAGAGCTGGCCCATGAAGGGAAGCAGCGGAGCAGGTCTGATGGAGAATGAAGAGGTGCTAAGAGAACAGAAGGGCTGAGTCCAGGTCGGTTGCTGGTGGGGCTGAGCACTGGTACAACCACTTCAGAAAACCATTTGGCAGTGTCTAAAGCCGAACATGAGCAAATGCTAATCCCAGCGGTTCCACTTCTAGATCCGTTCTCGACATCCAAACACTTACGTGTTCCAAAACGTCTTTAAAGCAGCAAGATCCACGGTAGCCAAAAACCTGGAAACATCTTGAATGCAGATAAGTCTACACAGTGTGGCATTTTAGCCAGTAGACTCTTCAGTGAACGTAAAGGAGCCACTACTAAATACAACCAGACGCATCTCACGCATTTCAAAAGACGTGAAATGTGTGCAGTGTGTGATTCCATTTATGCAGATGTCATAAACAAGCAAAATGTCTCCAGGTTGAAATTGGAGATAAGGGTACAGTCACCTTTTGGGAGTGGAGTTTGAGGCTAGCAGGACACAAGGAGCTATCTGGGGCTGGCTGCAGTACGTGCTTAAGTTTTGAAACTGTTGCAAGTTGTGTACATTTTCATGTTTGACGCCAGTAGTTTAAGAAAAACTGGCCAAAACATTGAAAATCTCTTAGCGAAGGAGAGAGAATAGACGTTAAAAATAGGGGGGCACATTTTGGTGCTAAGAGAACACGAAAGGAAACACAAGGCATGGTGACAATGACCCCTACCACCTGCAGGCCAGGTGAGTCGCCTGCAGTCCCACAGTCCCTCTCCCCAGCCCCCAGCAGCATCACAGGGCCCCTGTCTTGCTCATCAAGCAAGAGGCATGCTGGGGGGTGGGGGGTGAGGACTCTGCTCCTGGCACTCACTAGGGGACCCACTCTGAGGAAGGTTATGCCCTGCTGTGGTCCGGTCGCTGCTGCAGCAGCAGGAAGAGCGAGCAGCACAGCGCTGGGCTCTGAACGTGACTGCCCTGAAGATGGGCTCTCTGCCCCCCTCCCACTGGCTAAGGCAAGTCCCGAGGCTGCCTGCGTCCAGAAGGGTGGAGACAGGGCTGCACCAGGGCAGGCGGGGGCAGGTGGCCTCCCTGTGGCCTCGCCCCTACCGCTCCAGGCTGAGCCCATTCAGGCTCTCGTCTCAGGAGAGCTCTTTCTCCACCCTTCTGCCTCCCCAGCCCCAGCAGGAAATCACGGGGAAAGAGGAAGCTGGGTTTGCAGACCACTGCCCCCGCCCTGCCAGCTGGCCACCAACAGTATGGCTGACCTGTCTGTGGTCCAGGCCCTGCTGCAGGGCAGTGGCTTTGCTTCCCCTTTGCAGCAAGGGCAGACTCGAGTTGTAGCCTCACTGAGGGTCAGCCTCAGGGGAGGGTCCCCAAAGCTTGAGGGTCCACGTGGGGGCTGATGAGTGGGGCTAGGGGACGGATGGGTGTGTCATCTCTTTCACGCAAAAAAGAAAGGGGGGGAGGGAAGAGGAAAGAAAGATGGAGGGGGACAGGAAATGAGTATTGAGTGAGAAGCTAGGGGAGACCCTTCTGTCGCTGGGTACAGTAGCACAGGCGCACAGGCCTGTGATCCCAGAAACTCAGGAGGCTGAGACAGGCAGTGTGAAAGTTCCAGGCCAGCCTCCGCAAGACCCTGTCACAAAAGGGCTGGGGATGTGGCAAAGAACCCCTGGGTTCAATCCCCAGTATCCATCCCCCCAAAAAGTGCATATCTTTAAAGACTTAAAAACGAACCTGTTTCTAACCAGTTGCAGGCGTGAAGCTCATCCTGCGCCCCACACAGTGTAATCTAAACTGTGCGTAGGATTTTAACCTCTGCAAGGTTTTGGTTAAATGAGTAGCACACTGGAACCTACCTGCCTCGTTAACAGAGACAGGAGAGTGCAACTGAGCCACATCCCCAGCCTTTTTTGTATTTTATTTAGAGACAGTTGCTTAGCACCTGACAATTTGCTGAGGCTGGCTTTGAACTCGAGATCCTCCTGCCTTAGCCTCCCAAGGTGGGGTGATTATAGGCATACAGCATCGGGCCCAGCTACATATGGTTTTAATTTACCAACTAACGACATAACTAGATTTTTGGGGGCTCCATAGAGAATAGGAGGAGCTCAATGAGGTCTAGATTTGGAGACCATTGTATGGTGGACGCGGGCCATTGCTTCCCTGTGCCTATACAAACCACATGCTGTATTTAAATCCCGGGAAATGGCCTGCTCGTGACACCACCACCTTTTGTTAAGAAGTCACTTCACTAGGTGAAGACTGAGGCATCAGGTAGAAATAAAAATGTGACCTAATTGATCCAAAATGGGACTCAGTTTTGGACAAACCCACTCAAAAGTCCGTGTGTGCTGTTAGGTGGATGGTTCTCGGCAGTCTAAAAGGATTTGAGTTCGTATATAAACTTTCCAGGTACGCATCTCCTGTGAAAAATCATGAATAGGAAGATACACTTAAAAACGTTTATTTAGGGATCCAAAATTCTTCCACACAAGGAAAACAGAACCAGAGTCGTCATAGGTTCAGACTTGAAGATTGTTTCCAAACTATCACTTGCATTTCTTGGCAGCTGTGATTCGGTTTTGGGTCAAAGAGCCAAAGGGCCCAACTCGGTGTGAGACAGGGCGAGCCTCCTTAGGAAGAGGCTGCAGCGGAGGCCACCCGACCAGTACAACCGGCTGCCCTTCGAGGACTGATGGGGTCGCTCTGCTGGCTGAACATCTCACTTAGAAATTTATTCTTCACAGATGCTCCATTTAGTGGTGTTCTAATTATAGACCTTGACCAAAAACGCAAAAAGAAGAGCAACCAGAGCCAGGCCCAGGGCCGCCCGCAGCGCACAGTCCTGATGGAGCCACGGCAGCGTCATCCTGGACCTCGGGGGGTCATGTGGAGCTGGGGTGGGGGGGTGCGCTGCGCTCGCAGCCCCACGCCTGCTTCTGAATTCCTATGGAGAGAGGAAAAGACACGTTTAACATGCAGAGCACGCCCTGTTGTATCACCCGAGTAACGAGCTGCTACCATTTTGCTACTTGAACCCCACCGTGGTCCAGCCGTAAGGCAGTGAAGCTGGCCCCTTTTTCTGACCGGGCAACACATGTAACTGTGAGACAGTGTTTAGCAGAATCAAGGCACAACTAATGTAGACTAAGGTCACATCGCAGAGCCATCTTTTAGGAATGTGACCGTATCCACTTGGCACCAGAAGATGTGTGGTGGTGTTCTTCCTGTCAAGCATGGAAACCATTTCATTCAGCAAATGCGTTGCTTAGGACAGATTTGCAACAGGAGGGGCTGGAGTCCCCTGCCCACAGCCCTCTCCATGACCTTGGTGTGCCATGCCGATGACTTATTCTCTCAGACAAGGAAAAGGTTGGGAAGGCACTTGGAGAGAGCACAAGGAGCTAGGAACACGAGTGCTTTTTAGATTTCTGGGGTGGGGGACACAGATGCACTGTCGCCAGGTGCTCCTCCTCCCTCTGTTTCAAAGCATCATTTGACTCTAAGACTCTCACCTTCCATCTTCCTGGACCTCCCTGACTTCCCTCATAACCTGCTCCCCTGCTAAACCCTCAGTGTGAGTGATGGGGGGGGGGGGGAGAAGGGGCTGCTGGGAAATACTGCATAGACGGCACCCTGAGGGGGCACTGCAGGGGCAGGCAGGAGGGCAGGTCCCCAGAGAACAGGAGGCCCTCACCACCCACATTAAATGGCCTTTGTCCCTGCAGGTGCTTCCACAAGCCCCGCACACCTCTGGCTTTGGTGGTGAAGCAAGACCTTGCCAAACAGCAGAGGCCACTGGTAAGTTTCAGTGGCAGATGGAGGGGAGGTGATGGGACCTATGACAGGATAATGGCAGAAGGGAACAACAGGTTTTTGATGTAGAATCAACAGGACTTGGATCCAGGTGAGTGGGTAAGGACAGGAATGACACAGGAACTGGGAAAATTAAAAAAAAAACAATTTCTGTGGGCTCATACTTACATTTGATAGATGTGAAAAAATTCTTGTTCTGACTGTAGGAGACTAATTGCAAAATTAATAAAGCTGTCGGCTACCAGGCCGAATCTCTCAACCCCAAGACAGTCAAACCGTTATTTACTTCTGCTCTCCTCAGGCATCTGGGCAACCACCCACAGGCCTCGCTGCACGCTGAGTCCTTAACAAGGCGCCACCTTCCCCACAGCAGGGAGGCACCCACACTCGCCACCTCCAGCAGATGGCTCTCTCGAGACCGACTTCTTGTACCGTATTTTGGAGCTGGGAATGTGCTGATGAGTTTCCCCTGGGATTTGTTCTAAACAGCCTCAAGGTAACCAGAACAGCACTCAACCATGGGGGGCAACCTTGGGAAAGAAAGCCGAGGGGGCTGGACCACTGAAGGTACGTGCATTCCTCACGAGCTGCAGGGCCTGCTGAGGGGCCTTGAGCAACCCTGGCTGGCCCCTGAGCCTGCAGGGGGAGGGGGAAGCACGCATCTCTCCCCTGCTCCCTCCCAGGGGGGCAATGCACTGAAGGGACTGGGGGGAGGCTGGCTGTTGTCCCCAGTGCTGGGATGGTTCCTGCTGCCACCCCCCCCTGTGGGCTCCAGTGCCGGTGCCCCCAGCCTTGCCCGTTTCTCTGAGGGGTGCTGCGTTTCTGGCACGGCAACTCCCACTGTGGTCACAGGATGGTGCTTCAGGCCCCTCAAATTGCTGGTGCCATCAGGGCCAGAGACTCTTGCTAGCTGCAGAGCTGGCTTCATCGGTGCTCGAGGACCTGCCCATCACCAGGTAGGGGCCACCAATCCCATTACAACAGTAGCCACAGTGAGCACCCCAGCCTTGCCTGAACTGCTAGAATGCCCCTAATTTGTGTGGCCTGCTGAGAGAGTGGGGGTCTCAACCTCTGGTATGGTGTACACTGTGGCCACACTCACAGGCAAGGAAGACTAACCCATGGTTCCCAGCTCGAGACAAAGCCAAACACCTCAAGACACATCTCCAGAGGAAAGCTGCCCCCTAAGAATAGAATAAGTGATTACTACAAGGGGTGGGGTGGGAACCCAAGGTACTATGCTTCCTAAAAGATGATAGAGACAGAAGATACATATATACTATTACAATGGATACCACAAACATTGAAACAGATAAAATGCTTGTCAAAGAATTTCAATGGGTCAGAAGAGAATACAGTTACATGAAACTGGAAATAATTAAGGATCTGAATTAGCAACATCAGGGAGATTTTGAAAAAATATATAGTTGAAAGCCTCAATAAAAGACAAGATCAAGTAGAAGGAAAAAAGAACTGAACTTGAAGGGAGGTTGTTTGTTTTCTTTGAAATATTATAGTCAGATAAGAACATTCAAGATCTTTGGAATGCCACCTGTGTATCTGGAGTACTTGAAGGCAAGTAGATAAAGTTTAAGGGCCTAGAAAACCTATTCAATGAAAGAACGGGAACCTTCCATAATCTGGGGAAAGAGACATATATAGGACACTGAGAGTCCCAGATAGATATGACCAGACAAATCTTCAAAGTATATCACAAACTGTCAAAAGTATAAGACAAAAAAATTTAAAATGTTCAACAGGAAAGTATGAAGTTCATACAAAAAGGCATCCCCATCAAAACAATATCAGTAGAAACCTTGGAATGTGTCATTCCCTTACCTTCTCTAAGAAATGAAAGAAAATGAGATGAAACCTGGGAATTCATGACCATCAGACCAGGCTCTCAAAAGATGCTTAAGTGAGTCCTACATCTGAAAGTGAAAGGAAAACAGCTCCTCTCATGAAAACGCACGAGTATAAATGCCCTGAGAAGAGAAACAGAGAAGTATTGATGCAGTCAGTGAACCATCCAACCACAAGGGTGAATGAGGGAATGGAAATAAAGAATATTCAAAAATTAGAAGAAAATCAGCAAAATGAAAAGAGTAGTCTTTATCAATAATTACACTGAATGTAAATGGACTAAATTCTCTAAGTAAAAGATACAGATTTTAAAAAATGCTGCTTAAATTTTATAGACTTACAGGCTGGAAAACCATAATCCAAGCAGATGGAAACTACAAGAAGAAACAAAGTAACTGTACAATGATCAAGGGATCAAGAAGATCTAAAACTATTAAATCTAAAGCAACAGGCTCTGATATAATATGGATTTCAACATGCCATTTTGGTTAATGGACACACAACTTGGATAAAACAGTCCAAGAAACATCAGTTAAAGTATACTATAGACTCAAATGGACTTAAAGTACGGAACATTCCAAGCATTTAAAAAACATTGAAATCACATCCTATATCCCCTCTGATCACAATGAAATGAAACTGGAATCCACCAAATTTTGGGAATCATACAATGCATGGAGACTTAAGCAGCATAATTTTGAGGCATTGAAGCAACTGAAGGAAAATGGTAACAGTGTACTAAAACTTGTGGAATGAAGCAAAAGCAGGGGTGGAAAATAGCCAGTTGTGACACATCGCAGCTATTCAGGAGGTTGAGTCAAGATGATTGCAAACTTGAGACCATCCAGGGCAACTCGGATTCCATCTCAAAAATAACATTTAAGGGAGGACTGGGGATGTAGCTAAGTGAGTGCTGCCTAGCATGTGTAAAGCCCTGGGCTCAATCCTCCATACTTTTTTTTTTTTTTTAAAGTGCATCTCGAGGACATAGAAAAACCCAAACTTAGAGAAAAGAAACAACAAAGATCTGCAGAAATAGACTTAAAAATGGTGGTTTCATTGATATTTAGTCTTATAACTAAAGGCTTGTTCATTTTGTTTTACAACTGATAACACAGAATACAAAAGATCCCAGACAAATGAGAAGTTATACTCCATTTATGTATGGTATGTCAAAATGCATTCCACTGTCATGTATAGCATGATAGTATTAATTAGAACAAATAAAAATATACTTTAAAAAACACAAAAGATGATTAGGGATTATTACAAAAAACATGACAAATTGAAAAATGTAGAAGAAATGAATAAAGTTCTGCATAGTGACTTACCAACAAGCCCCAGAACATCCCCAATGAATCAATAACTAATGAGACAAAGAAAAGCCCAGGACTAATAGTTTCACTTCTGTATTTTACCAAACTCAACAAACACAAATACTTCTCAAACTACTTCACGGGATTGGAAGGGAGGAATTCGTTCTACAAGGCCAGCCTTATCCTATTACCAAGACCAGAAGAAGACACACCAACAGAAACAATAGAGTAAAAATTTTCAACAAATCACTACCCAGTAAAATTAAACCATGCACCAAAAGGGATTCATCCCAAGGATATAAGGATGATTCAACTTGTCAACAGAGTAAAGGAAAAAAATGCCATCATTACAACAGATGCAACTTCCCTTTGTGATAAAAGCCCTGAACAAGTTAAAGATCATAACAAAGGCTCTCCATGACAGATCCTCAGCCTCATCTCACTGTGTGGGGGAAAAGCTGGAAGCATTTTCTTAGGTCAAGAACAAGACCCGTGTCCACCCTCACTGCTCTTACTCAGTATGCTACTAGAAGTTTTAGCCAGAGAAGCTGGGCAAGACAAAGGAAAAGCACACAAATAGGAAGTGGGGGAAATCAGATTATTCCTGGTTGTAGGTTGATTCTATACACATGAATACCCAAAGACTCTCTCAGTTCTCTTGGTCTATTGGTCAACAGATCGAGTCAAGTGGCAGGCTGACATGAAGTTGGTAGGTTTTCTGTACTCCAATAACAAATTTGGTGAGAATTATAAAGGCAACTGAATTCATAGTAGCAATAAAACAAAAATCCACCTAAGAACAAACTTGCTCAAGGAAGCCTCTATGATGAAAATTACAGAGACTAATAACAGGAACTGAAAAAGACTTGAAAATGAAAAGTGCCTTCATTTCAAGTTAATATTGTTAAAATGTCCATGCTACCTAACGCAACCTACAGATCAAATGCAATCCCTATAAAAATACCTTCTTTACAGGCTGAAGAAGAAAAAAAAAAAATGTAGAGTTCATATGGAGACACAAAAGAGCCTGAATTGCTAAAACTGGAGGCATCACAATTCCTGATTTTAAGATAAATTACAGAGCATAGTGGCCCGAACAGCATGGTATTGGCGTTATAAAAGGACACACAGAGCAATGGCACATATGTAGATCACCCAACTAATTCCCAGCAAAGGCACAGAGCTGGAGAAAGAAATGCTGGAAAAACTGAATATCCCCAAGCAGGAGATTGAAACCTGATGCCATCCCTTGCCCTGTACAAAGACTGACTCGGAATGAATCAAATATCCAAATGCTCTGAAACTACTAGAAGAAAACACGGGCACAGGCCATGATCTTCTGGACAAGACCCCAAAAGCACAAGGAACAAAAATGACAAATGGGATTATTTCAATCTTCTGTACAAAAACAAAATAGCGAAGCAAACCTATGAAATGGAAAAAATTTGCCAACTATTCATCTGTTAAGGTTAATACCCAGAATATATAAAGATCTCAAAATACTTAATAAAAAATAGTACTCCAATTAAAAATTGGGCAATTGAGCTGAATAGACATTTCTCAAAAGAATAAATATACGGAAAAAATACTCAATATATGTATCCACCTGGGAAATCCCCATCAAAGTCCACCATTACAATGGGTGGTATAAATTGCAACAACAAATGCTGGCCAGTATGTGGATAAGAAGGAACTCCTAGACACTGTTGGTGGACAGATGAATTAGCACAATTATGGAGATTGCTCAACTGAAAAATAGAATTACTGTGATTCGGCTATCCCACTTCTGGTTATATATCCAAAGAGCTCTTGCACACCCATGTTCATTATGGCACTATTTACAACAGCTAAGACGGAGACTTGGCCTAGGTGACCTTCAACACATGGATGAAGAAACTGTGGTTACATACACAGTATTTATCAGCCATAAAGAATGAAATCGTGTCATTGGCAGTAAAACGGGTGGAAGCGGAGGTCACTGTGTTAAGTGAAACAAGCCAGACACAGCCAAGAACCACACGTTCTCTCACAGGGGGAAGCTAAAAGAATGTTGCTCTGAATAGAGAATGATCACTGGAAAGGGGGGGCAGATTTATCAGCGCATGCTCCATGCATGTGTGGACGTATACTGAGACCCATTTAGGCAAGCAGCCCTGCTGTTTCAATCTTGAATGCTTGGTCTGCAGTGTTTAGGACTGAACAGCTGATGGGATGGAGAAGATGAGGGCATGTGATCCCACGAGATGCACAGCCTCCACGGACGTGCCCGTGCTCCCGCGGCATATGGGAGCTGTGCTGCGCTTGGGGCCATTCCACACGCCTCGTGAACGGCTGCCCTGCGCAACCAGACCATCGCCTCCTAAGTGTAGTGTCCTAAGGCGGAACTATGAGGCTGAGCCACGGGTGGCTCTGAGAGGCCAAGGAAGACCAGGAACTTGGGAGGTGCTGGCCGCCCGTGCACACGGCCATGCTCACTCTCCGCCATTTCAGGATTGCACAAGCACCCTCCCCAGCTCTGAATCCAGATTTGTAAGTCCTTCAAGACTCCATCCCTCTAAGGAAAAAAAAAAACAAAAACAAAACAAAACAAAAAAAACCACACAAATGAAAAATTAGGTACAGTATCTCTGAGTAGGCCCCTTAAAGTAAGAGGGCCTGAAACTTCAGCTCCACGAGGCTCGGGAAAGATGTAGCCCTGCTCCCAGTTCAGAACGCTGGACCTGGTGCTGTGGCCGCGACTGAAGAACTTGCCACTCGTGCAGGGTAGTGCCAGCCCAGGGGTCAGGCTGACCCAGACGGGGCTGGGCGAGTCTGGGTTAAGCACTTGGCAGGATTTACAATGGATTCTACTCCACAGACCTGCAGTCCAGGTAACATGCCTCGTGCCCCCTCCTAATGCCCTTGGACTTTTGATGACGCTTTTATAAACTTTCTTCCTTGACTCCTTCCAACTCATTTTCCAAAAAATCTTGCTCAAAACTGAAGTCATCCATGAAGGTTATCTGTGGTCATGTTCAACTTAGTCATTCTTTTCTGGGCATGAACTTTTTTCTTTTGCTCAATCACTTAGTATTTTATAATCTAACTGACCTGGCAAAGTATTCAGAGGCCGAGCCTCCCTCCTATGCCTGGTGGGCAAATCTGCACGCTAGCATCATGGAGATGCAAGAAGCCCACTGACCTGCCACCCCCTACAAGATCAAGGCAGGAGGCAGCCCACCTTACTGTGCTACTTCCATTATTTCCACTTCTTCCTGAACCAAGCTATTGACTGAAGGAGTCTGATGACACTGATTTAGTACAAGATTGAAGAAGTTTCTCAGATGACAGTGCAGTACCCAGCCGGCTTTGTTACTAAAGGAAAAGTAATTTAGAAATGTGGGAAATGCCGGGTCTTTCTCATGAAGGTATTCAAACGTGTAAATGCACAACTATGTCAGATTTTAGTCAGAAGCAAGAGTTTAACATAAAACAATGTAGCATTTATATAAGAAGTGCTTATAAGTGGGATTATAGTCAAAGGTTGACAAAATGCACAGGGCGATGAATGTATCAACTGACTTCAGAGGACAACAGTCCGTGACCAATGATCCCTAAAGGAAAGAGGCTGAACTGTCTCTAAACCTTTTGGACATACTCAACATTACCAGTTCCTGAAATTGAAGATGCATTTGCATCTAACACCTCAAATTCAAGAAATTTTATTGCTTATTAAACTGTCAACCTTGAGATTTAGCTTTTTAAGAATTTAACACTACCCACCTTTCTCAAACTTGAAACAAGACATGAGATGGATGTATTTATCCAGTTTTAACAGATGAAGGGAGAAGTTTTCAGGGTGTCCCTTAATTTCTAAGCCTACTTACTTGCTGACTCTCAAGCTCTACTTTAAAATCAGACTACACTTACCAAGTACTATCAGAATAATGGCTAAGCAGAAGCAAGCAAATATACCAAATTTTTAAAATATTTTTCAAGTTCAGAGACGAAGGCATTTGGGATGATACCAACAGCTTGTGGTTCTAAGAGTATATAAATGTATGCTCAGATATTCTCTTGGCGACATGATAAAGGGACTATCGTGTTCCCTTCTCAGCCAGCACGGGTCCATCCTGATGTTTTTGTTCCTCCTGCAGCGTGGCAAGGGCACGTGGTGTACTGAAGAGCTGGGGATTTGAAGACTAGAAACCGAATCCCAGTTCAGACGCCCTGTGCTCGCAGCAGGAGGACTGAGCTCTCGAGCCTCGCCCGTCCTCCTGTGAAGGAGGAAGACCCCGCGCTCCCTACATACTGCTGAAAGACGGCTGTGCTGGGAGCACAGGAGGGTCAGCCCGAAGGCCTGCAGTTACTGTTGTGGACAGGAGTGTGCGTGGAGGACAAGGTCGGAGACTCCCAGGATACGAGGAGGAGGCTACACCCCATCTACCTCTTGCTCCCTGGGTTTGTGAGCAGGACTGGGGAGGGAGCCTTCTGGGAAAGCTCTTAATAACTCAGACCATCATCCATTACCTCCTCCTGTTCCTGCCTTCTCAGGCCTCAACTCAGACATGACCTGCTCAGGAGAACCTGTCTCAACCACCTGCCCGTCTTGTGTTGAGACCCTCCTGGCTGTGGGTGTCCGTGGCAGTGGACGTCTGGCTTGCTCCTGCCTTCCTCTCCACCGGATGTCCAGGACAGGGCTACTGAATGGGTTCTGGCATTTCTACCTGTTCCTTAGTACTACATAATCTCGTTCTATACAGGTACAAATATTATTTTCTGCTTTTGCAAATTACTATCAGTCTAGGACTCTGAACAACACCAACTTGTTACAATTCTGTGGTCAGAAGCTCTAAGGTCAAGGTTGGCGGGCCTGTATATACCCACTGGCCCTTCCCCCTCTCGGCTTGTTAGCGGGCTGGAGCTGTACATGGGCGCCACCTTCCCATCTCAAGATCCTTAATCACTTCTGCTCCATTAGGTAACGTGTTCGCCACTTCCAGAGACTAAGACGGTCACTACTGTGTCCATCTCTAGAGATACCAGCGATCCTGCAGGCTCAACCCGCCAGGAAGTGTGCTCAGTCCCATCTGCTCGAGAGGACAGAGGACCACTGGTAAGCAACGGGGGGATCACTGCCAGGGCCTGTGGCTGGCGGACAACAGAGGCTCCTGGGGAGGAGGCAGGGAGCTTGCAGGGCTCAGCATTTTCTTTCTACTGAGCTAACACAGCCATGCTGAGCCAGGTGCTTACTAAGAAAAACGGGCCTCCAGGGCCATCCAGATTCATCCTACTGCTAGAACTTCCAGCGCCAGGACAGAGGCCTGTAGCGAGTCGATCAAGGCTGCTGAAGGGCTGTCAGCCTTTCTACTTGTTCTTCTGCAGGAGATATGTGTGCTGTTTCTTGGGGGACTAGATGGGTTTAGACCCCCTATGGAAATAAGTCATGCCATTCAGAGAATTCTGCAGTTCCTCCAACTTCTCATAGAGACATCTATATACTAACATGGAATAGCACAACCAGGAGCATAAGAACTTAGCAGGAAACGGGGAGGACCGGCTCCTTGTACTGAGCCCAGCAGGGCTGGGAGAGCCCTACACGCGCTCTCTCCAAACTACCCAAGGAGTCGGGGGGTGGGGGGGGGGGGGGAGTCAGCCCTGTTAAGTCACTCGCCGAACTCCCAGGAGGTGTAAGGAGAAGCTGGGCTTTGGTCCTACTAGGCACAGCCCCTCAGCCACACACCAGGCACTGCGTGGTTCCTAAAGTGGCCCTCAGGATCAAGAGCTTGGCACCGCAGCTAATGGAGGCAAGGGCGATTTCCTGTTTCCCCACAAAAGGTCATTCCAGGAACACCAGCCTCGGGCTAGACGGCTGCTTCTCAGCTATGGTGACACTGGGTAGATGGGGCCTATACAAGGCTGTTTTTTCTCTGAACACACCCGTGGGTGCACACACAGGGATGTGCTCACGTTATAACACGCTGTGAATGTGCTTAGATGAGGAACAGTTGGTCGGGTTCTGCTCAAATGAGACGGTCCTGCAAGAAGGCTGCCTGCCCATCTTGCAGTGCAGCTTCTAAATGAGTTCTTCTGACACCAGCAGGTGTTGCCAGGGGCCCTGCAAGAGTGCGCCACATGCCAGCTCCCATCCTCAGATCATCACACACCCAGTCCTTCATGTCACCACCAGATACCAGGACACTCTTTCTCCGTTATTCTTTCAGGTACCCAAGCATCTTAATATAAGTTGGAACACACAATTTATCTACAAAGCAAAGGTGCTGGTATTTTACAGTTCTTGAAATCTGTTTAAAAGTATGATTTGCACAGCCCATCAGCACTACCGGCACCCTGGAATATAACAAGACTGAGTCTGGAATTAATCAGGCCTTTTCACTTACATTTTGTCACAGTCCCATGAGAGCACATTGTCAGCCTTTGTATCACTTTCAGGCATGATGTGAGTCTACATCAGACATTATTCACATGAAATTCTTCCTTCACCCCAAATGTGTAATTGCTATCAGGTCATTAAAGTTGCAAGGGAGAAATTTAAATAGAACATATACACACAAGAAAATCACCCTAATGTCTTGGTTTCTTTATTTGGGGATAGGAAAGTAAACCAGGGTTTTGCTAATATAGCTGAAGTATCTACTGTATAATCAGATGAGTTTCAGATTCTATTCTCAATAATTTTGCCTTGACGTCCACCACAGCACCAGATCTGGTGTGCCCCTGCATGGTCGCAGTGACCCCACTCTTTGAGGATGTCTAACCTCGGATTTGAACTGTACCAAATGAGAGAACACCATGGCCTCTGCGCAATCATTACTTTCCATAAGGCCACATTTCATCTGACTTGTGATATGACAGTCTCTTTATTTTAAAGGGTTCAAAAGCTTCTATGTTTTCCTCAGGGCTTGCTCAGGCACTGAAGAGCAGCTGACATCAAGATAAACAAGTACCTGCCACAGCAGGGCTCTAAAACAACACCTTCTCGACCAAGCACGGGACCAGCGTAAGGACGCCATCTTAAAACACACCACGCAATAAACTAGCAAAGGATCTCACAATATGTTCTGCTTTGTCATGTTACAAATCTATGTCTCATAAATGCTTTCTAATCCTGTGAATCTTGACTTAAGGAAGCAGCACCTAATGTGAACTGTGGTATCAGTCCCTGGCAATGAGGAACCAGCAAAAGTGGCCCCTCGGGATTTTTAATGCTTCTTGATCACTGGCATTTTCCCTGCAGTACTTGGACTGAACCCTGGGGTGCTCTACCACTGAGCCACATCCCTTGTGAAGTTGCCAGGTTGTCCTTGAACCTACAATCCACCTACCTCAGTCTCCTGACTTGCTGGGATTACAGGCATGCTACCACACCCCCATAATGTTCTCAATATTTCCTCAGCATCAATGTTTATGCCAGTGAAGGGGGGTTGGTACGTTTACCTAAATAAGGGAGGGGGCAGGGTGAAAGTATCAGATCTAGAATTAGTGACAGTATAAAAACCTTTGCCAAAGTGGTACATTACCATTTGTTTATACACAACTCCTCTAGATCCACAAAAGCTGAGAGGTTGTAAGCTTTGATTAAAAAGGTATGTGTATTAGCAGCAATCTACTCTTAGCTGAGGCTACATCTACTTCTTCCTCGCTGTGTTTTTTTTTTTTTTTTTTTTTTTTTTTTTTTCCGCCACAGAGAAGGCACATAGAGATGATTTTTCAAACCTAAGTTGCTTAGTTACTGGGTCAAAGTGTGGGATTAATGTCACATCAGCCTTAAGAGTGTGGACGAGGTGTAGGGAGAAGTGAGCTGGGTCATGCAGTCTTTCAGTAATCTCTCAAACCACACCGGAAGTGGATGATGAGGGTGTTGACAAACAATCGGGTGCACTGCATTTAATCTGTAGGGAATCAAACTCAATTAGGACTAAGCGTTTCCTTCCACCTAGGTAACCAAGAGAATGGTGGCAGATGTTTGCTTTGTTTTAAAAGCTGTATGTGATACTCACTGTTACTATAATGCCACCCTCTCCTACGTTCCAAGCATCATTTTCAATGATACTAGAAATATGGTTGTAGCATCATTGAGCTCCAGGAACTGCATAAAATGAATAAAGGAGATGGCAGGTGCTTTGTTCTGTCTCAAAGAGTCTTGTAATTGATGAGTGAACATAAACCAGTTAAGAAAAATTACACAGTACCTCCTGTAATTCCCTAAAGTCAACCACTAGAAGAAAGCTCACATCTCTAGAAGTGGTAGGAAAGTAGGTGAAGTTCCATTATGCATCCTCCCAAAGGTCTGTTCCCTCTCCTCTCATATTTATTTTGAATATAGGTACTTTTATATACATTAGTCCTACCAACAGTCACTTGAAATAACCAAAGCATAGTTCGTGGCCCCCTGTCACCCTTCCCTGCCCCCCAAAAATGACAGGATGTCACTTTTGAAATTAGGTTCCAGAAACCATGGCTTCTGTCTGTCTGCTGGCAGCAAAGGACTGAGCCCCCAGTGTCACCACCCATGAGAAAAGGGATCCTGTCAGCCCCACATGAATAAATTTAGAATCGGGTCCTCCCCAGCTGAGCCTTGGAATGAGACTCTACACTCAGCTGGTCCCTGCCTACAGCCTCCCGAGACCTCTCACCCACAGGTACTGTGTGGAGAGAATTCGTTGTATGGCAAAAGATGCCAAGTAGGGGGCTGGAAACCTAATTTATAACACAGGCATTGCAGACCAGGAGGAAAAGGAGAGTTTTGATATAATGTTCTGCAATCATTGTTATACACACATAAATAAGTCAGTTCCAGGTATTGAAATTACAAAATGTATAGTAGTCTAAAAGGTACTAAAGAGAGGTTAAGACAAGCCCCAAGCAGGGAAATACTGACGTTAGAATACATACAGGAAGACAACGTGGATAAAAGAAAAATTTCAACCTGTTCCCTTGCAGAGTGGGACTCCACACTGCCCAGCCGAGGTAAGTAAAAGAACCAGCACCCCAGCATAGCACAAGACGGCTCCTCCTGCTAGGAGGGGGCCAGCTGGGGAGCTGGCCGGGCTAAGAACCACTGCTCTGCTCCAAAGGAGCTCACACTGGGATCCCGCAACCAGAAGCCAAGCTACTACAGGGCCAGCAGCTGGCCTACTGCTGCCACCAGAGACCTCAGGCTAGGGTCCACAGGCCCCTGCCTGTCCGGAAGCTGCAGGACTAGGGTTGCCATAGCCACCAGCCCAAATCCCAGCTGCACAAATGAGGAACATCTTCCTTGAAGTTCAGAGCCTCAGGACTGCAGCTACTACTGTAAAAAAGCCCCACCGGCACTTGGCCACCAATGCACAAAACGTGGAACCCCTGTACTTGCCCAGCAGAAACCAGCGCTCTCCTCCCAAGCCCCGACCTTCAGACTGACACTGCTTGTGCCAAAAGCCCAGCGTTACTCAGGCCTGGCCTCGGAACCTGAAGAAGACCCCGTCTGGGTTCTGCAATTCCAGGAGAGCAGCAAGCACCAGCACAGGACCTAGAGAGAGTCCCCTTTTTGTCCCACAATCTCAAATATGGACTCACTTGTGTGACAGAACCCAGGGAAGGTCCCCTCCATTCTCTGGCTCCAGAATGGTGGCTGCTTGTGCCATAGGCCCACGTTCATCCTGGGTGACTTGGGGAAGAATTCCCTTCACATCCTTTGACTCTAGGACATGGCTGTTGAAGACACAATCCTTAGTGTCACCTGTGCTTACCATGTGGGGGTCTCCTCCATATCCTGCATTACTGACACTGTGGAATCTAAGGTCAGAGGCTCCAGAACCTCAGAGCCCAACTGGAACTGCAGGGCATGCACTACAAAGCCACACAACTGCTTTCAGGAACCGCTGCAGGCTACATGACAGAGGCGCTCTGGGACATGGCTTGCATTGGCCTCAGCTGGGAACTCGCCAAGGCTACACATTGAAGTCCATCTGTAACCAAACCTGACCTACCCAACTGGTACCTAAGATTCCATCTAAACAAAATATTTTCCCATAAAATTGGAAGAGACAACTTATACCAGACATCAATGTAAGGGAGAGGAAATTTGAAACATAATATCCAAAGGAACACAGTAAGTTTCCAGAATATACATACCAGTTTGAAGAATATCTATAAAATTCTTGACAATTTAAAATAATGATTCTAAGGAAACTAAGTAGGATGCAAGAGAATACAGATTAATAAGGAAAACAATTGAGAAAGTCACCAAAGAACCAATCAGAAAGGCTGGAGCTAAAAACTTCACAGAAATAAAACTTCTAATTGAGAGCATATACAATAGACTAGAATGAACACAAGAAAACCATTCTGAACTTGAGGACAGGTCTTTTGAACTAACCCAGTTAGAAAAAACTAGGGAAGCTCATGGAAAACCATGAAGTGACGACCATTCATATCATGGGAATTCCAGAAGTACAGTGGGTGGCACTGGAAACCCATTTCCCAAAACAGCTGAAAACCTCCCAAAAGTCTTCAAAAAGGTATTTATATACAGATACGAGAAGCTCAAAGTATCAAAAGTAGAAGACAATTACTGGAACAAGAGAGAAATGTCAAGTCACATATAAGAGAATAAACATAAGACTTGCAGAAGATTTCTCAGCAGAAACCTTACAGGTCAGAAAAGAGAGAATAGGATTATATATTCAAAGTCTTGAAAGAAAAAAAAAACTGTCAATGAAGAATACTAAACCCAGCAAAACTATCCTTTAGAAATGAGGAGGAAATAAAGTCATTCCCAGAAAAGCAGAAAATGACTTAATTCCTGACCAGCAGAACAGTCCTACAAGAAAGGCTCAAGGGAGTCACAGCAGAAATACAAGGATCATAACCACCATCACGAACACACAAATGTACAAAACTCACCAGAAAAACAAGTACATGAAAGAGAAAGTAGAAAATAAAATGTTAGCATGACAGAAAACTACCAAATCATGAATAAGAGGAGAGGTATAAAGGAAGCGAGAACATACAAGATAAGCATACCATATATCTTGTCAGAACGCATGGAATAAAAATACAATAATAATAAGAATAATGGAAAATATGCAAACACATGAAAATTGAATGCCTGTCCTAAATCACTCAGGAATTATGGGGGAAATTAAAAAAAAAATGAAAGCACATGTCAAAAACTTGTCAAAATCTATTGGAATATGGCAAAAGCAGTCCTTAGAGGGAAGTTTACAGCAATACATGCATATATCAAAAACAAGAAAGGCTTCAGATAAATGACCTAGTGGTGCATCTTCAAGGACTTAGAAAACCAGGAACAAACCAAACCTAAAATTACAAGAAATAATCAGAGCACAAATAGGTAAAAGCTAAAAATATACAAAAAGATCAATAAAACCCAAATAAATGAAGAGGAAAGGGGAGACATTAAAATTGATCCCACAGAAATACAGAGGATCATGAGAAACTACTATGAACATTTATATGATAAAACACTGGAAGCCTTAGGGAAAATGCATAAATTCCCGAATACAGACAAGACTCTAAAACTTAACCAAGAGAAACAAGAAATCTGAACAGACCAACTATGAGTAGTAAGATTAAAACAGTCATTAAAAATCTTCCAGGTAGCCGGGCGCGGTGAAGCACGCCTGTAATCCCAGCACTTGGGAGGCTGAGGCAGGAGGATTGCGAGTTCAAAGCCAGCCTCAGCAATGGTGAGGCACTTAGCAACTCAGTGAGACCCTGTCTCTAAATAAAATACAAAAAAGGGCTGGGGATGTGACCCAGTGGTCGAGTGCCCCCTGAGTTCAATCCCCGGTACAAAAAAAAAAAAAAAAAAAAAAAATCTTCCAGGTAAACAAGTCTAGGACCTGATGGTTTTACTGCTTAATTCTACAAAGCAAACAAAGAACAAATTTCAATTCTTCTGAAACTACTAAAAAACAAATGAAATAAAAGGAACTCTGCCAAACTATGTTTTATAAGGCCAGAATTACTCTGCCATCAAGATCAAATAATGATACAACAAAAAATGCAAATTATGGACCCATGAGCTGATGAATATACATGCAAAAATTCTCAAGAAAATACTGGCAAAGCAAACTCAACTCACATCAAGAAGACTATACGTGATGATGCAGCAGATTCATCCCAGGGATGAAAAGATGCTTCAACATGCACAAATCAATAAACACAGTAAAACATGTTCACAGAATGAAGGACAAGGACCACGTGGTCACCTAAGTAGACACTGAAAAAGCATTTGATAGATTCAAACTCCCATAGAAGGAACATACTTCAGAACACTAAAGGTGTATGTAAAAAACCCACGGGCAATATCAGGTTGAAGGGGGAGAAGCTGAGAGCATTTCCTGTAAGGTCTAAAACAAGACGAAGGTGTCCACATTCACCACTCTGACTTAGTACCAGAAGTATTAGCAAGAGATATCAATAAAGGGCATCCAAACCAAAAAGAAAGAAGTCCAATTACCCATGCTTCCAGAAAACATGATTTTACACATAGAAAAATGTAAAAATTCCCCACCAAAAGCAGTTAGAACTGATAAACAAATTTGGTAAAGTTGCAGGATATAAAATCAACATACAAAAAACAGCAGCATTTTTATATATTAATAATGAACTTCCCAGAAGTCAAGAAAACAATCCCGTTCTCAATAGTTAAAAAATAACAACAAAAAAGGAGAAATGTTTAGAAATACATTTATCCAACTAGTAAGATCTGTACACTGAAAATTATAGAGCATTGATGAAAGAAATAACAGAGGACACAAAAACAGGAAGATGTCCTGTGTTCATGCATAAGAAAAATTAATTTTGTTAAATGACCATGCTACCCTAGGTGATTTATAGGGTCAATAACATTCCATCAAAATATCAACAACTTTCTTCACTGAAATAGACAAAAACATTCCACACTGCACCATCAAAGAGCCAGAATAGCCAAAGCGATCCTCATGAAACAAACAATATCCCAGCAAGCTCAGAAGCATCACAATACCCGACTTCAAACACACTACAAAGCTATTGCCACCAACACAGCACGGTACTGGCGTAAAACCCCAAAATTCAGCCAATGGAAGAGAAGACAGAATCCAGAGATTGGCGAGACTGGATGCACACATGGTGAAGAGTGAGACCAGACCCCGCCCCAGCCACATGTGAAAGCCAATCAGAGCGGATCAGAGGCCTGAACGTCAACCGGAAACACTCATGCAGGTCTGCCTCGCCTCCTCTGAGGTCACCAAGAGCACATGCTCAGGCTGGCCTCCTGCACGCTGAGTCCCAGTGAGGACGTCGGGATCCACCAACTGCCAGCAGAGCCTGTGGACACTGAGCCCCACCAAGACCTGAGCCACCCAACCTTTGAGGCAGATGCATGAGGAGGCCAAGACGGGTCAGCTGGCCCGCACCAGGTTGTGTGGTGGTCGGCATGGGGCGTTTAGGCTGGGAGCAGATAACTCACGTGCAGGATGACCACTCGTCCTGTAGGCCTTTCAGTCAGGGGGACACATGTCTGTGCACAAGAAATTCCCTCATTCAAGGGCGTTCCCTGAGCGACGGCTCCGTGCCACCCACGTACTTGAAGTCGTTGGGTGCAGCAGGGAGGAAGCAAGTCGTCGAACACGTGGAGACACAGATGCACCAGCCTCTGGTGTGTGTGAGGCCCGTGTGCCACGGAGGATGGCAGACTAAGAACAGCACATGCCAAGCTGTGGCGGCTGGGGCGTGATTTCCTAGAGGTTTCTAGGGTGACCTCAGTGACAAGGAGATGGTTCAGCCGACATCTAATGACTGGCACTCCACAGGGATGGCTAGCAGAGGGCCGGCCAGCAGGTGAAGGGCCCACCAGGGAGTGTACTTGCTCCCCTTCAAGGAGCAGCAAGGGGGCCAGCGAGCTGCCCAAGGAGAGAAGGACCAGGGCCCTGGGCCTTGGAGGCCACTGCAGGGTCTCTGGCTTTCACTGCAAGCACGCTGGGAAAGCCTGGTGGTTTTTTCTTTTTTCTTTTGCCTATATTTAAGCTTTTGTGTGTGTGTGTGCCTATTATTATATAGAATAATTGTAACTACTTTAACTTTTATTGTGGTACAATATATATAACACATTTTACCACTTTTAACCATTTTTGAGGCACAATTAAGTGGCATTCGTTACACTTACCATATTAATTAGTTAGGTTTACTAAGTTGTGCAGGCTCCACTATTTCCAAAATTTGTTCAATGCCCCAAAGTCTGTAACCATTAGGAAATAACTGATCAAGCAGATCCTTCTCAAAAGAAGTACAAATGGCCAACAAATACATGAAAAAATGTTCAACATCATTAGCAATTAGGGAAGTACAAATCAAAACCATGCTGAGATTTCGTCTCACACCAGTCAGAATGGCAGTCATCAAGGATACAGATAATAATAAATGCTGGAGAGGATGTGGAGAAAAAGGAGCACTTTCACACTATTGGGACTATAAAGTAGTACAACCACCATGGAAATCAGTATGGAGATTCCTCAAAAGACTAGGCATGGCCAGCTATACCACTCGTTGGCATTTATCCTGAAGAATTAAAGTCACCTTACTCCAGTGACACATGCATACCCATGTTTATAGTAGCATAGTTCACAACAGCCAAACTATGGAACCTGCCTAGGTGTCCAGCAATGGATAAGGAGGTAAGAAAATGTGCTGTATCTGCACAGTGGAGTTTTATTCAGCCATAAAGAAAAATGAAATTATGGCATTTTCAGAAAAATGGATAGAACTAGAAGCCATTATGTTAAGTGAAATAAGTCAAACTCAGAAGGCCAAAGGTCGTATATGTTTTCTTTCATATGTAGAAGCTAGAGGGAGAAAAGGAAAACATAGCTGGGGGTGGATCTCATGAAAATCTAAAGGCGCTCGGTAGAGGAAAGGGGTCAGAGGGAGGGAGGAGGGGAAGTGCGGGGAGTGATGTTGGCAGACTGCATTGTCACGTTGTGTGCATGGACGAACACGCAACAACAAACCCCACCATTATGTACAACCATAATGCACCAATAAAACGCAGGAGAAAAACGAACTGCCCAACCCCTCACACCCTGACAGCTCAGCGGACTCCCGATCTACGCATCTGCATCTAGATAGCGTGCACGAGGGGAATCAGGCGGGGCCTGTCCCGCGTTGGTCTGGCTCACTCCACTCCACGTGATATTTTCGAGCTTTAACCATGTGGCAGCATGTGGCAGAACTTTACTTCTCTTTATGGCTGAATAAAATTCCACCATATTGCACACTGCACTGTCTACCTGTTCCGCTGCTGGACGGGCGGCTGGTCACTGTGAATAATGCTGGTGTGAACAGCAGGCCAGACGCCTGAGTGTCTGCTGCTGATTCTTCTGGGTGTGTACATAGGAGCGGAACTGCGAGGCCATATGGAACTCTAGGTGGTCTGGCGCGGAGGAGACACAACCAGGTCTATGCGCAGGGTATAAGAAGGGACACTAGATAGGCAGACTGAGATAAGATAGCACAGAGCAGGGACAATCCCCTCTCAAGAATATTTAGGAGAAAGATTCCTGGTGAATGACACTAACTACACCACAGATGCTGTGGTAGTTCAGAGGAGTTGGACCTCAGATAAAGCGTGCAGAAGACACAGCCATTCCATGTCAATGGAAAAGGGGAACTCAGCGGCCATCAAAAAGTAAGCATTTTAGGCAACCACCTTAGCAAATGCTATTGTTGCTTATAAATATGCCCAAACAGACCAGTGACCACAACTCCTTCTCACGGTACAAATGTGACTCAATTAATCAGGCTCCAAATCAACCTCCACTGACCATCAACCATGCTGCCAATCCCACACCGCGTACTCACTGGCCACTCACTATAGTCCAGGCACTGCCCTCGTTCCCACGCACCGTCTCACGTCATTGTCAAAGCAGCCTACCAGCAGCGGCACGCACCTCAATGCCAGCTTGGGAGGCTGAGGCAGGAGGATGCCAAGTTCGAGGCCAGTCTCAGTGAGTTAACAAGACCCTTAAGCAATTCAGCAAGATTCTGTCTCAAAATAAAAAGGGCTGGGGATGTAGCTCAGTGGAAGAACAGCCCTGGGTTCAAGTCCCAGAACCAGAACAAAACCAAAAACATATTAAATAATTATTCCCAATTTGTAGATGAGACATACCTAGAGAGGTTGACCAGAAGATGATGATGCAATTAGTAGGGGATAATGCCAGAATTCCAAAAGCTATAATCTGCCCCAAAGCTCGTGTATAAAAGGACTATTTTATTATTATTCAGATATGGGGAATTGAATCCAGGGTCTGGTGCCCTTTTCACTTTGAGACAGGATCTTGCTAAATTGCCCAGATTGGCCCTGATCCCACAATCCTTCTGTGTGCACCCCGCACCCAGCTCTCTCTCTTTGTAAGAGAATGTCTACAAGATGGAAGACTTGGGTTCAGGGGCCTGTGGAAGGAAAAGGCTACTCTTGATAAAGTCGGTAACAGGTCTTTGTTCTTACTGTGCCTTAGATCTCCCTCTTGGGATGGAGAATTTGAGAGGGTACCACGTCTTAATTTTAGAGGTTGACTTCCTACCAGATAACTGGCTTGATGTATGGTTTGACTACTTGTTTCTCGGTGATTCACTGAATTACATTCAGGAGATAGAAGAACAGGAGAAAATTTGTGTTTCTGATCCTTCAAGTTTAAAACATTGCAAACTATGTTAGAAAATACACTATTTCTTTAAGCATGCTCTATTTTATTTATTTAAAACTAGTGTCCTATTATTTTAGGCACAATACAAAGTCAATATTCAGAGTATGATAGGAGAAGCAGGCTATGACTTCATCATTACAAAAGAGAAAGAAACCCCAAATTTATAGTTAGAAGCAAGCAATGCTCTAAAGTACTCATCCTTAAAGTTCCCACGAGAAGAATTTAACTTCACAAGATTGCCATCAGTTTAAAAAGGAGCTTTTGCAATCTGCTTATCAAGAGGTCAAGTGACTTCAAAGAGAGGGTTGAGTGGCTTGACTGATTTGTTTAATGCTTACAGAATATACTAATGTCCAACAGAAAAATCCAACAGATTATGTACTGCCTACTTCCCTGCTTCTAGAGACTCCATCCATTCCACCCTGCATACCACTGAAAGCCAAGCTCATTCAAAATTACGTGCTGAGCATCGACTCTAAGGGGGACAGCGTTGGGGGGCCTGCAGCTGGTGCTAAGGTGCCACACAGGCTGACCTGCTCCTGAGAGCTTTCCCTCACGTGGACATCTTCTCATGATTCTAGTGCTCAAAAACTTGCCCACACGCATGGTAGAAACTTCTAGTATTCACCCGTATCTTCTCCTCCTTGTCTATACAGAGCATATCTCCTGGACTCCTGAAGTCGGTGGGGCCACGTGAACTGCTCTGGCCAACAGACGTGCACAGACATACCGCACTCCAGCCCTGTGCCGAGGCCGTGGAGGCCTGGGTCTCCAGCATTTCCCCTGCTATGAAGACACTCAGTCCACCTGGGTCTCTCCCTGAGTGTGTGGAACAGACAATCCCCGACCCCTACATAGGGCCAGACACCTGGTGTAAGCAGAAAGTCCCTGTTGTGTGGACAAGATGGGGATTTCAGGGTTAATTTGTTACTGCAGCATGGCCTAGGTGATCCTGGTTAATACATGTGCTTTGCCTAGTGTGTTAGGTATAAATCTTATCTGACTTCACAACCCAGTGGTCCATCTTCATGCTGAACATTATTCCTGTCTTCCAACTGCCCACAATTGATCACAGATACACAAATAAAGTCAGATATATTCCTGTGCATCCTCTCACTTGACTTATTTTCCTTTCACAGGGAGAAAAACTTCCACCTTCATTTGCCTGATAAAGTCCTCCTTACCTTCAAGGTCAAGTTCTAATCCCACCACATGCATGAGACTCTCTGTACTGGAAACTGAATATCCTCTCCACCCTAACAGTTCCCGGCGTTGTAAATCCCACCTTGCAGATTCAGATTCCAAAATACCTTTCCCAGCCTCCTTTGCCCCCAGGATGCAAGTGCAAGACCCGGTTCCACAGCCCCGTCACGTGAGAGGCGCTGACAGGGAAGGTGAGGAAGCAGACAGGCCACAGGCAGCGCCTCTCAGCAGCAGCCCTACGTGGGTCTGGGTTTCGCTTCTGGAAAACTCACAATGATCCTGCTTCCCAGCTCCTCCAATGGTCGTGAGCTAGCTGGTATCCCTTTACACACCACTTCCTGTTTAAACTAGTGAACCTGCTTCCGGCTGCGTGCAAATAACCTGACCCATACTCCCCCGACACCTTGCCTAGGACCTTCCAACCCCAGCGACCCCACGCCACCCAATTTAGTACTGACACATTATCGACCTTGTTTCCTATGCACCTTGTCTTAGTCCATCTGAGCTAATGTAACAAAAGTACCACAAGCTGGGTGGCTTTTGAAGGCAGGAATCTGTCTCTCTCCGTTCCAGAGTCTGGGAAGTGGAGGGTTGAGACGCCGGCGGGGCGGCCTGGCCTGGTGAGGATGGCTTCCTGGCCCCTAGACCACCGTCCTGCGGTGTCCTCGACTGGTGGAAGGCGCAAGGCAAATTCTGGGGCCTTTGCTACAAAGGCATGGATCCCCACCAGGGCGGCTCTACCCTCACATGCTACCCACCTCCCAAATCCCCCCTTCTCTCACATCACACTCATGATGAGGTCTCCACGGGGAATTCTGGGGAGACCCCGAGTCCAGACCACAGTACACGTTTGCTCTTCCCAGCTCGACCTCAGTGTCCCTGAGGGCAGGGCCACCTCTTAGACTTCCACATTGCGAGCAGTGCCTGATGGTGCTGCTGGATCTACTTTAGAGATTCATGGGTGATCACATCCTTTATCATCCAAACCAGTCCATTTTGGGGAGTGTAAAAAGAGCTGTCATTAATGACACCAGACCAACAGGGACAAACCAGGACAGTCCCAGAGAAGCTCGGACACGGGGCCATTCTTGGCACTGATGACTGAGTAAGAGGCAAAGACAGGCATCTGAAGACGCGTCAGTCAAAACGAGGGCACTGAGGGCAGTGCTGGACACCTGGGGTCATCGCCCAGGAGAGGACATTCTCCTGGCATCTCCCTCCTCCAGCCAGCAGGGAGGGGAGGGGGCTTGGATGACCTTCCAGGTCCGCAAGGGAGCTGGTGCCACTCGGTGCTTGCATGGCGAGCAGAACCTCTGGCCAAGGGGTTCACTCTGGGCTTGGTAAAAATCGCCCGTGCACTACACTTGGCCCACAGAGCAGCCGCGGCCTGGGTGGGCCAGCGCACTTCCCTAGGCCCCTTCCCTTCCCTCTCCAAACCCCCCACGAGGGGCACACCCACCGGCAGCACTGCCGGCAGAACGGCCAGATCAAGTCTCCCAGCCAGCACCACTGCTGGGACCTGGGTCTGGACTGTCCCTCAAAGGCTCCTGTGCCGATGGCCTGGTGCCCCGTGCAGCAGTGACCAGAGGTAGGCTTTGGAGAAGTGCTGGCTCTTGAGGGCTCTGAGCTCACTGCGTTCGTAGCCGCAAGGGCTGTTGGGAGGTGGCCCAGCTGGAGGAAGCAGGTCGCCGGGGCATGCCTCTAGAGGGTGAATTTGTCCTTGGTCTCTTCCCCTTTCTCTGCCCGCTTTCTGGCTGCCACGAGGTAAGCAGGCTCCTCTCCCCAGCGCTCCTGCAGCCATGATATTCTGCTTCACCTCAGGCCCCAAGAAATGCAGCAGCCAACCCTGCACTGGGCCTGTGAAACGGGGGGCCGCCTTTCCTTCCTTAAGGTGTTATTCCCAGGTGTTCTGTTGCAGTGAGAGAAGCTAACACAACCACTTTCTCTTTTCTGTCTCCAGTCTGAGCCCAGTGCCTAGATCATATCATGTTCAGTAAGGCAGAAGCACAGAAGCCAGGTGCCACCTGCATCTTGTAAATACGAGCAATTCAGGGGCCTGATTCTTGCTCTTGCCCTTGGTCTTTCTTGCTCTGGGAGTCCACCAGAGTCTCTGTCTCAGGCTCACTGCTCCTTCTGTCCCCTACCCCAACACGGGCAAGAGAAGCAGAGGTGGGGAGACCGCCTGCCCAGTCCCACCTGCGTGGGTGTGCACCGCCGCGTAGAGAGCACAGGTCACCGTGTCCCACTCCCTCAGCCCAGGCTGGATTAACAAATGGAGGCACTGCAAGTAAAAGCCTCAGTACCCAGCACATACTAGAGGCTCACTAACGGGGCTACTATCATCATCAAGGCACAGTGAGCTCCTTGGTGCATGCGATTCCCCTCACTGTGCCCCAGACACAACCCCCAAGAGCAGGCAGACTGTCATCAGGGGTTGCATCATCAGTGGTGAAGTGAAATGGGAGCTGTCTAGCATTAGCTCACTCTGACGACAGGTATCGTAAATGTACTAAACAGAGTTTAACTGACACAATCATACTGGTTTGGTGACAATATCCAATAGACACAGCTTAGCAGCATGGAATAGGAGCTATGGGTCTGTGGAACTCAAGTATGTCCTAACTGGTCTGCAAAAGAAACTGAGCTGGTACAATACAAAAAATGCAAAAAATAGTCCATACCAAGTGTCTGTGACATCAATTTAGTATATGGGTAATAAAGAATTTATTCATATAGTTTTTTAAAACAAACTAAAAATAAAAAGGAATTGGAGAAACTTTTTGGGATTGGAGCCAACATCTTGGGGTGGAAGGAAAATAGGAAGGAACACACCCTCATTTGCTTCTGACACGGTTAGCTGATCTGTTTGAAATTAGATCCACCTTTCAACTGTTTTCACTTAATTATTAAGCCATTTCTTAACCTCCCGAATGCAGTTTTCATATGCTTCGAATCTGGCCCTGAACTAACAGCCCCTTTCAGGCCAGTGGTTCTGAATGGACGTGAGGTGGAAAGAGTTTTGCTGGTGTTTTTCTAAGGGTCACAGCTCTGAGGACACAGTACAGCATGTGCATAAAGCTCAGTGCACCCCAATGTCCTGCTGGCCCTTTGTCTGTGATGAGGAAATAGGCACTCTTCAAAACTTCTGTTTCCTTTCCAAGCATGGCCGGCTGTGCTGGTGCTGAGCTGTCTAACCACCCAAGTGAGTCCGTTATTGGGATCAAAGTCCTGGAGGAAGAGAAGAGGTGGCAGCCAGGCACCGGGGGCGGCCTTCCCTTAACTTCAGAGACCCACAGAGGGCCAGGCCTCATTTTGGAATATCCTCCTGAAGAAGGACACAAAGAAGGAGAGGAAGGAACATCCACCAGCAACAACAGCCAGTGCTACAGGATCACAAATGAATCTATGTTCGTTTGCTTTCTCAGGGTGTGGAGGAACTGCCAAGGGGATCTGGTTGTAGCCGCCATTTTGTAAGAAACCAATGGCTGCTGAATACATTTGAAATGATACAACAATTTGCTCTTTCTACCTTCATTAATTAAAGTGGTGCCTTAACATGCATTACAAATAACATTAGTAAGATAACAGTAAGAGCAGCAGACATTTACTGACTGCTAAGCCATTTCTATCTGAAAAAGCAGGTGCTATCAACCTGTTGTCAGAGGAGAGAACTGAAGGGGACTCTGTCCAAGATCATAGTTTTTTGTAAGTGGTGGAACAAGGACTCAAATGGTAATGAGAATTCATGTTTTAATTGCTATACTGCACTGTACAGTGAAAACCAAAGGAAGCAGAGTACATCTAAAACAAAAAAAGAAGTACTTAACATCAAAAGCCAAGACATTGCAGCTTTCTAAAGCTATTGAGTTCTTTCATCACATATCTAACGTACCTACTATGCATCAGGCACTTTGTTGACACTATCTAATTTAATTCTCTGTGCATCAGTTGTTATCTCCATTTCATAAACGAAGACACTGTGACTCAAAGAAACTGTACAAGATCATAGGAACTTTTGTTGTTGTTATTGTTGAGATTGAACTCAGATTTGCCCCTGAGCTACTTCCCCAGCTTTTTAAAAAAATTTTTGAGAGAGGGTCTCACTGAGTTGCTAAGGCTGTCCTTGAACTTGGCTCCTCCTCCCTCAGCCTCCTCAGTAGCTAGGATGACGGGTGTGCACCACCATGCCTGCTTGTCATTGTCCTTTGCACTCCAACCTAGCAGACTCCAAATTCTTGAGCTTGCTCACAAATTCACCTTATCTCTTTCCTTAAAGTGATTTATTAAGCAGGTACAGTGGGACATGCCTGTAATCCCAGTGGCTGGGGAGACTGAGACAGGAGAATTGTGAGTTCAAAGCCAGCCTCAGCAACAGTGAGGCACTAAGCATTTCAGTGAGACCCTTTCCCTCAATAAAACACAAAATAGGGCCAGGGATGTGGCTTAGTAGCCCAGTGCCCTGAGCTCAATCCCCGGTACCCCACCCCTCAAAAGTGACTTGTTACTTCTAGGAATGAACTGAAAAAGAAAAAAACCTTTGCAACAAAGCAATGTATACATTTAAAATCGGACAATGTTCTTTCCAACCTCTTACCAGGCACACAACAGCTCCCTTCTTAAGTACTGACCTGAGAAATGCTAAGACTCAAGCATCTGCTGTGAGATGGGTGGCGGGAGGAGGAACAAGGGCAGCAAGCGAGGTAGCCCTGACCAGGACAGCCAGCCACGGGCCCACGGGCCTACGTGCTCCCATCTTCCAGGGCGGGCACAGCACCCCAAGGCCCGGCTAAGGACACACAGGTGATCGCCACCGTCCACTCGTCTGTCTCTTCGTCACTCTGCACATCCAGGCCGCCCTGACCCTGGCTTACACAGGGGAGCCACTTCCTGCGGCTGTCAAGGAAGGCCCGAGGCTGGAGCAGCGGCAGCGCGGCCCTGGCTGCTGCCCCCCAGCCAGCAGGCCGTGGCGGGGTCAGAGCCCGCAGCCCGGAGGACGCGCAGTGGCACCCACTGCAGCAGAGAGCAGGACGCAGCCCTCCCCACACACCGGGAGCCAGGAACGATCCAGAATCCGGCTCCTGGGGTGTGTGCGGGACCTGCACAGGGACTGCCTCCCACGTCCCTGGCCAGCCCCATTCATGAGAGCTAGGGCAGAAGCCACCGGTGTCCACCAAAGCCACCAGTGTCCACTGAAGTGGGCACAAAAGGAAAGGCAGCGCACAGCAGATGGCTCAGCCCAGAAGGCGCAGCCAGCGACGGGAGGGCCTTGTGCCAGGGAAGGGGCACGAGCCAAGCAGTGGTGTGGCCCACCACCTAGTGAGAGTCTCACGAGGACTCGGAGGGCAGCACCGTGGCAGCGAGCCATCCCTACTGGGACAGAGTTCCAGTCCTACCAGCTGAGAGCTGTCCTGCTGCCCGGTGCCCCCCAGGTGAAGGCACTCAGCTGTGGACCACACCCTTCAACAGGGCTCCAAGGGCAAACACCCCGCTGTGCGTATTTTAATGCAATTAAAGAACAAAAACAAGCCGGGCGTGGTGGCGCACGCCTGTAAGCACTTTGGGAGGCTGAGGCAGGAGGATCGCGAGTTCAAAGCCAGCCTCAGCAATGGCGAGGCACTTAGCAACTCAGTGAGACCCTGTCTCTAAATAAAATACAAAAAAGGGCGGGGATGTGACCCAGTGGTCAAGTGCCCCTGAGTTCAATCCCTGGTACCACAAAAAAAAAAAAAAAAAAAAAAAAACAAAGAACAAAAACAGAAACATGGGCCTGAAAGTTGGTAAGACCTGGATTTGACTCCAGTCTTTCCACTTTCTAGTTCTGCGATTCTGGCTAAGTTATTTACTGCGTGACTATTGCACATGTTCCCTCTGACTCCTAATCAGCACCCCTTCTAGAAGCCCAGGCTTTGGGCTCTAGCAGCAGGCAGGGAGCATTTCACCAGAGGCAATTAAGGATGATTATTCTGAGATCTGACAATGCATGTTTTTAAAAGGAATCTTCATCTTTTAGAGGTATTTATGCATCTAGAGAAAATAAAATGATAAATGGGAAAACGAGGTGGCGTGCAGTGGCAGATGTACACCAGGCCGGCTGAGGTGACGGGTAGGGGTGAGGCCGAGCAGCCACGGGTGGGACTGTGGCATTCTCCTGGTCTCCTCCGCAGGGAGGCTTCTGCACTGCGGAGTGATGGAGGGTTGGGCAGAGCTGAAGCCAGGCCCGCCCACGTCCCAGTTATTTGGGAGGCTGAGGCAGGAGGATGGTGGTCCTCAGACAGAAGGACTGACAGCACAGCGGATCCCACGGAAATCTCAACTGTCTAGGAGGAGCATCACGACCAGCAGGTGCCACAAGGTCAGGTGGCAGCGAGTGCCCAGAACCAGCATCAGGCACGGCTCTCAGCGGCCCGCCTCGTGTGGCTCTCACTTCCTGTCCCCCTGGCCCCTTCACTAAGCGCACATGCCCTTCTGCCACCCCTACATCACCTTATCACCCTGTGAGGACCTACTGATGCACAGAAAAGGCGTCTCCCTCCAAGGATAGGACCCGCTGCGGTGTCTGAGGAGGGCCTGGGCAAAGCTGGGGGTACAGCACAAACACTGCTCCGGTGGCTGCAGAGCCCTCTGCCTGACGGGGCTCATCTCCTAGAAAAGGGGGTCTCGGATTCCAGTGGTAAGAGTGTCACCAGAGAGCCTGTCCCCAGAGTTCCCGACTGGGGAGGCCTAGGCTGGGGTCTGAGCATCTGGGGCCCCGCAGGTTCCTAGACAATGCTGCTGCGTGAGTCTAGGGGCACAGTTGGAGGATTACTGCCTCGCAGCATCTATGACAAGTCCTGTGAGCCAGGTGGCACAGCCTGGAGTCCCAGTTGCTTGGGAGGCTGAGGCAGGAGGATGGCAAGTTCAAGTCCCACAACGTAGCAAGACCCCGTCTCCAAATCAAATGAACACAGCTGGGGATGCAGCTCAGTGGTAGCGCACAGAAGGAGTTCTGGGGTAGCGCACAGAAGGAGTTCTGGGGGTAGAGCACAGAAGGAGTTCTGGGGTAGAGCACAGAAGGAGTTCTGGGGTAGAGCACAGAGGAGTTCTAGGGGTAGAGCACAGAAGGAGTTCTGGGGTAGAGCACAGAGGAGTTCTGGGGGTAGCACAGAAGGAGTTCTGGGGTAGTAGCACAGAAGGAGTTCTGGGGTAGAGCACAGAAGGAGTTCTGGGGTAGAGCACAGAGGAGTTCTGGGGTAGAGCACAGAAGGAGTTCTGGGGTAGAGCACAGAAGGAGTTCTGGGGTAGAGCACAGAAGGAGTTCTGGGGGGTAGAGCACAGAAGGAGTTCTGGTTGTAGAGCACAGAAGGAGTTCTGGGGGGTAGAGCACAGAAGGAGTTCTGGGGGGTAGAGCACAGAGCACAGAAGGAGTTCGGAGGGTAGAGCACAGAAGGAGTTCTGGGGTAGCACAGAAGGAGTTCTGGGGGTAGCACAGAAGGAGTTCTGGGGTAGAGCACAGAAGGAGTTCTGGTGTAGAGCACAGAAGGAGTTTCTGGGGGATAGAGCACAGAAGGAGTTCTGGGGAAGGAGTAGGGGTAGCACAGAAGGAGTTCTGGGGGTAGAGCACAGAGGAGTTCTGGGGGTAGCACAGAAGGAGTTCTGGGGGTAGCACAGAAGGAGTTCTGGGGGTAGAGCACAGAAGGAGTTTCTGGGGTAGAGCACAGAAGGAGTTCTGGGGGTACAGAAGGAGTTCAGAGCACAGAAGGAGTTCTGGGGTAGAGCACAGAAGGAGTTCTGGGGTAGAGCACAGAAGGAGTTCTGGGGTAGAGCACAGAAGGAGTTCTGGGGTAGAGCACAGAAGGAGTTCTGGGGGGTAGAGCACAGAAGGAGTTCTGGGGGGTAGAGCACAGAAGGAGTTCTGGGGTAGAGCACAGAAGGAGTTCTGGGGGTAGAGCACAGAAGGAGTTCTGGGGTAGCACAGAAGGAGTTCTGGGGGTAGAGCACAGAAGGAGTTCTGGGGTAGAGCACAGAAGGAGTTCTGGGGTAGAGCACAGAAGGAGTTCTGGGGTAGAGCACAGAAGGAGTTCTGGGGGTAGAGCACAGAAGGAGTTCTGGGGTAGAGCACAGAAGGAGTTCTGGGGTAGAGCACAGAAGGAGTTCTGGGGGGTAGAGCACAGAAGGAGTTCTGGGGGTAGAGCACAGAAGGAGTTCTGGGGGGTAGAGCACAGAAGGAGTTCTGGGGTAGAGCACAGAAGGAGTTCTGGGGGTAGCACAGAAGGAGTTCTGGGGTAGAGCACAGAAGGAGTTCTGGGGTAGAGCACAGAAGGAGTTCTGGGGGTAGAGCACAGAAGGAGTTCTGGGGGTAGCACAGAAGGAGTTCTGGGGTAGAGCACAGAGGAGTTCTGGGGGGAGCACAGAAGGAGTTCTGGGGGTAGCACAGAAGGAGTTCTGGGGGTAGAGCACAGAAGGAGTTCTGGGGTAGAGCACTGAAGGAGTTCTGGGGTAGAGCACAGAAGGAGTTCTGGGGTAGAGCACAGAAGGAGTTCTGGGGGTAGAGCACAGAAGGAGTTCTGGGGGTAGCCCAGAAGGAGTTCTGGGGGTAGAGCACAGAGGAGTTCTGGGGTAGAGCACAGAAGGAGTTCTGGGGGGTAGAGCACAGAAGGAGTTTCTGGGGGTAGCACAGAGGAGTTCTGGGGTAGAGCACAGAAGGAGTTCTGGGGGTAGAGCACAGAAGGAGTTCTGGGGTAGAGCACAGAAGGAGTTCTGGGGTAGAGCACAGAAGGAGTTCTGGGGTAGAGCACAGAAGGAGTTCTGGTGTAGAGCACAGAAGGAGTTCTGGGGGTAGAGCACAGAAGGAGTTCTGGGGGTAGAGCACAGAAGGAGTTCTGGGGTAGAGCACAGAAGGAGTTCTGGGGGTAGAGCACAGAAGGAGTTCTAGGGGTAGAGCACCGAAGGAGTTCTAGGGGTAGAGCACAGAAGGAGTTCTGGGGGTAGAGCACAGAGGAGTTCTAGGGGTAGAGCACAGAGGAGTTCTGGGGTAGAGCACAGAAGGAGTTCTAGGGGTAGAGCACAGAAGGAGTTCTAGGGGTAGAGCACAGAAGGAGTTCTGGGGTAGAGCACAGAAGGAGTTCTAGGGGTAGAGCACAGAAGGAGTTCTAGGGGTAGAGCACAGAAGGAGTTCTAGGGGTAGAGCACAGACGGAGTTCTGGGGGTAGCACAGAAGGAGTTCTGGGGGTAGAGCACAGAGGAGTTCTGGGGTAGAGCACAGAAGGAGTTCTGGGGGTAGAGCACAGAAGGAGTTCTGGGGGTAGAGCACAGAAGGAGTTCTGGGGGTAGAGCACAGAAGGAGTTCTGGGGGTAGAGCACAGAGGAGTTCTAGGGTAGAGCACAGAAGGAGTTCTGGTGTAGAGCACAGAAGGAGTTCCGGGGGTAGAGCACAGAAGGAGTTCTGGGGGTAGCACAGAAGGAGTTCTGGGGGTAGAGCACAGAAGGAGTTCTGGTGTAGAGCACAGAAGGAGTTCTGGGGGTAGCACAGAAGGAGTTCTGGGGGTAGCACAGAAGGAGTTCTGGGGGTAGAGCACAGAGGAGTTCTAGGGGTAGAGCACAGAAGGAGTTCTGGTGTAGAGCACAGAAGGAGTTCTGGGGTAGAGCACAGAAGGAGTTCTGGGGGTAGCACAGAAGGAGTTCTGGGGGTAGAGCACAGAGGAGTTCTAGGGGTAGAGCACAGAAGGAGTTCTGGTGTAGAGCACAGAAGGAGTTCTGGGGGTAGAGCACAGAAGGAGTTCTGGGGGTAGCACAGAAGGAGTTCTGGGGGTAGAGCACAGAAGGAGTTCTGGTGTAGAGCACAGAAGAAGTTCTGGGGTAGCACAGAAGGAGTTCTGGGGGTAGCACAGAAGGAGTTCTGGGGGTAGAGCACAGAGGAGTTCTAGGGGTAGAGCACAGAAGGAGTTCTGGGGGTAGCACAGAAGGAGTTCTGGGGGTAGAGCACAGAGGAGTTTTAGGGGTAGAGCACAGAAGGAGTTCTGGGGTAGAGCACAGAAGGAGTTCTGGGGGTAGCACAGAAGGAGTTCTGGGGGTAGAGCACAGAGGAGTTCTAGGGGTAGAGCACAGAAGGAGTTCTGGGGTAGAGCACAGAAGGAGTTCTGGGGGTAGCACAGAAGGAGTTCTGTTGTAGAGCACAGAAGGAGTTCTGGGGGTAGAGCACAGAAGGAGTTCTGGAGTAGAGCACAGAAGGAGTTCTGGGGGTAGAGCACAGAAGGAGTTCTGGAGTAGAGCACAGAAGGAGTTCTGGGGGTAGAGCACAGAAGGAGTTCTGGGGTAGAGCACAGAGGAGTTCTGGGGTAGAGCACAGAAGGAGTTCTGGGGTAGAGCACAGAAGGAGTTCTGGGGTAGAGCACAGAAGGAGTTCTGGGGTAGAGCACAGAGGAGTTCTGGGGGTAGAGCACAGAAGGAGTTCTGGTGTAGAGCACAGAAGGAGTTCTGGGGGGTAGAGCACAGAAGGAGTCCTGGGGGTAGCACAGAAGGAGTTCTGGGGTAGAGCACAGAAGGAATTCTGGGGTAGAGCACTGAAGGAGTTCTGGGGTAGAGCACAGAAGGAGTTCTGGTGTAGAGCACAGAAGGAGTTCTGGGGGTAGAGCACAGAAGGAGTTCTGGAGTAGAGCACAGAAGGAGTTCTGGGGGTAGAGCACAGAAGGAGTTCTGGAGTAGAGCACAGAAGGAGTTCTGGGGGTAGCACAGAAGGAGTTCTGGGGGTAGAGCACAGAGGAGTTCTGGGGTAGAGCACAGAAGGAGTTCTGGGGGTAGAGCACAGAAGGAGTTCTGGGGGTAGAGCACAGAAGGAGTTCTGGTGTAGAGCACAGAAGGAGTTCTGGGGTAGAGCACAGAAGGAGTTCTGGGGTAGAGCACAGAAGGAGTTCTGGGGGTAGCACAGAAGGAGTTCTGGGGGTAGAGCACAGAAGGAGTTCTGGTGTAGAGCACAGAAGGAGTTCTGGGGGGGTAGCACAGAAGGAGTTCTGGGGGTAGAGCACAGAGGAGTTCTAGGGGTAGAGCACAGAAGGAGTTCTGGTGTAGAGCACAGAAGGAGTTCTGGGGGTAGAGCACAGAAGGAGTTCTGGGGGTAGCACAGAAGGAGTTCTGGGGGTAGAGCACAGAGGAGTTCTAGGGGTAGAGCACAGAAGGAGTTCTGGTGTAGAGCACAGAAGGAGTTCTGGGGGTAGAGCACAGAAGGAGTTCTGGGGGTAGCACAGAAGGAGTTCTGGGGGTAGAGCACAGAAGGAGTTCTGGTGTAGAGCACAGAAGGAGTTCTGGGGGTAGCACAGAAGGAGTTCTGGGGTAGAGCACAGAAGGAGTTCTGGGGGTAGCACAGAAGGAGTTCTGGGGGTAGAGCACAGAGGAGTTCTAGGGGTAGAGCACAGAAGGAGTTCTGGGGTATAGCACAGAAGGAGTTCTGGGGGTAGCACAGAAGGAGTTCTGGGGGTAGAGCACAGAGGAGTTCTAGGGGTAGAGCACAGAAGGAGTTCTGGGGTAGAGCACAGAAGGAGTTCTGGAGTAGAGCACAGAAGGAGTTCTGGGGTAGAGCACAGAAGGAGTTCTGGGGGTAGCACAGATGGAGTTCTGGGGGTAGAGCACAGAGGAGTTCTAGGGGTAGAGCACAGAAGGAGTTCTGGGGGTAGAGCACAGAAGGAGTTCTGGGGGTAGAGCACAGAAGGAGTTCTGGGGTAGAGCACAGAGGAGTTCTGGGGTAGAGCACAGAAGGAGTTCTGGGGTAGAGCACAGAAGGAGTTCTGGGGTAGAGCACAGAAGGAGTTCTGGGGGTAGAGCACAGAAGGAGTTCTGGGGTAGAGCACAGAAGGAGTTCTGGGGTAGAGCACAGAAGGAGTTCTGGGGGTAGCACAGAAGGAGTTCTGGGGTAGAGCACAGAAGGAGTTCTGGGGTAGAGCACAGAAGGAGTTCTGGGGTAGAGCACAGAAGGAGTTCTGGTGTAGAGCACAGAAGGAGTTCTGGGGGGTAGAGCACAGAAGGAGTTCTGGGGGTAGCACAGAAGGAGTTCTGGGGGTAGAGCACAGAGGAGTTCTGGGGTAGAGCACAGAAGGCGTTCTGGGGGGTAGAGCACAGAAGGAGTTCTGGGGGTAGCACAGAGGAGTTCTGGGGTAGAGCACAGAAGGAGTTCTGGGGTAGAGCACAGAAGGAGTTCTGGGGTAGAGCACAGAAGGAGTTCTAGGGGTAGAGCACAGAAGGAGTTCTGGTGTAGAGCACAGAAGGAGTTCTGGGGTGTAGAGCACAGAAGGAGTTCTAGGGGTAGAGCACAGAAGGAGTTCTGGGGGTAGCACAGAAGGAGTTCTGGGGTAGAGCACAGAAGGAGTTCTGGGGTAGAGCACAGAGGAGTTCTAGGGGTAGAGCACAGAGGAGTTCTGGGGTAGAGCACAGCAGGAGTTCTAGGGGTAGAGCACAGAAGGAGTTCTGGGGGTAGAGCACAGAAGGAGTTCTGGGGTAGAGCACAGAGGAGTTCTGGGGTAGAGCACAGAAGGAGTTCTGGGGGTAGAGCACAGAAGGAGTTCTGGGGTAGAGCACAGAAGGAGTTCTGGGGGTAGCACAGAAGGAGTTCTGGGGTAGAGCACAGAAGGAGTTCTGGGGTAGAGCACAGAAGGAGTTCTGGGGTAGAGCACAGAAGGAGTTCTGGTGTAGAGCACAGAAGGAGTTCTGGGGGGTAGAGCACAGAAGGAGTTCTGGGGGTAGCACAGAAGGAGTTCTGGGGGTAGAGCACAGAGGAGTTCTGGGGTAGAGCACAGAAGGCGTTCTGGGGGGTAGAGCACAGAAGGAGTTCTGGGGGTAGCACAGAGGAGTTCTGGGGTAGAGCACAGAAGGAGTTCTGGGGTAGAGCACAGAGGAGTTCTAGGGGTAGAGCACAGAGGAGTTCTGGGGTAGAGCACAGAAGGAGTTCTAGGGGTAGAGCACAGAAGGAGTTCTGGGGGTAGAGCACAGAAGGAGTTCTGGGGTAGAGCACAGAAGGAGTTCTGGGGGTAGCACAGAAGGAGTTCTGGGGGTAGAGCACAGAGGAGTTCTAGGGGTAGAGCACAGAAGGAGTTCTGGTGTAGAGCACAGAAGGAGTTCTGGGGGTAGCACAGAAGGAGTTCTGGGGTAGAGCACAGAAGGAGTTC
The DNA here is from genome assembly GCA_025594165.1 of Tamias sibiricus. Classification (NCBI taxonomy): domain Eukaryota; kingdom Metazoa; phylum Chordata; class Mammalia; order Rodentia; family Sciuridae; genus Tamias; species Tamias sibiricus. Next base: position 21,196,766 of record CM046666.1, on the reverse strand, counting down.
TAGGGGTAGAGCACAGAAGGAGTTCTGGGGGTAGAGCACAGAGGAGTTCTGGGGTAGAGCACAGAAGGAGTTCTAGGGGTAGAGCACAGAGGAGTTCTGGGGTAGAGCACAGCAGGAGTTCTAGGGGTAGAGCACAGAAGGAGTTCTGGGGGTAGAGCACAGAAGGAGTTCTGGGGTAGAGCACAGAGGAGTTCTAGGGGTAGAGCACAGAAGGAGTTCTGGGGGTAGAGCACAGAGGAGTTCTAGGGGTAGAGCACAGAAGGAGTTCTGGGGTAGAGCACAGAAGGAGTTCTAGGGGTAGAGCACAGAAGGAGTTCTAGGGGTAGAGCACAGAAGGAGTTCTGGGGTAGAGCACAGAAGGAGTTCTAGGGGTAGAGCACAGAAGGAGTTCTGGGGGTAGAGCACAGAGGAGTTCTAGGGGTAGAGCACAGAAGGAGTTCTGGGGGTAGCACAGAAGGAGTTCTGGGGTAGAGCACAGAAGGAGTTCTGGGGTAGAGCACAGAGGAGTTCTAGGGGTAGAGCACAGAAGGAGTTCTGGGGGTAGAGCACAGAGGAGTTCTAGGGGTAGAGCACAGAAGGAGTTCTGGGGTAGAGCACAGAAGGAGTTCTAGGGGTAGAGCACAGAAGGAGTTCTGGGGGTAGCACAGAAGGAGTTCTGGGGGTAGAGCACAGAGGAGTTCTGGGGTAGAGCACAGAAGGAGTTCTGGGGGTAGAGCACAGAAGGAGTTCTGGGGGTAGAGCACAGAAGGAGTTCTGGTGTAGAGCACAGAAGGAGTTCTGGGGTAGAGCACAGAAGGAGTTCTGGGGGTAGCACAGAAGGAGTTCTGGGGGTAGAGCACAGAGGAGTTCTAGGGGTAGAGCACAGAAGGAGTTCTGGTGTAGAGCACAGAAGGAGTTCTGGGGGTAGAGCACAGAAGGAGTTCTGGGGGTAGCACAGAAGGAGTTCTGGGGGTAGAGCACAGAAGGAGTTCTGGTGTAGAGCACAGAAGGAGTTCTGGGGGTAGCACAGAAGGAGTTCTGGGGGTAGAGCACAGAAGGAGTTCTGGGGGTAGCACAGAAGGAGTTCTGGGGGTAGAGCACAGAGGAGTTCTAGGGGTAGAGCACAGAAGGAGTTCTGGGGTAGAGCACAGAAGGAGTTCTGGGGGTAGCACAGAAGGAGTTCTGGGGGTAGAGCACAGAGGAGTTCTAGGGGTAGAGCACAGAAGGAGTTCTGGGGTAGAGCACAGAAGGAGTTCTGGGGGTAGCACAGAAGGAGTTCTGGGGTAGAGCACAGAGGAGTTCTGGGGTAGAGCACAGAAGGAGTTCTAGGGGTAGAGCACAGAAGGAGTTCTGGTGTAGAGCACAGAAGGAGTTCTGGGGGTAGAGCACAGAAGGAGTTCTGGAGTAGAGCACAGAAGGAGTTCTGGGGTCTAGAGCACAGAAGGAGTTCTGGGGGTAGCACAGATGGAGTTCTGGGGTAGAGCACAGAGGAGTTCTAGGGGTAGAGCACAGAAGGAGTTCTGGGGGTAGAGCACAGAAGGAGTTCTGGGGGTAGAGCACAGAAGGAGTTCTGGGGTAGAGCACAGAGGAGTTCTGGGGTAGAGCACAGAAGGAGTTCTGGGGTAGAGCACAGAAGGAGTTCTGGGGTAGAGCACAGAAGGAGTTCTGGGGTAGAGCACAGAAGGAGTTCTGGGGTAGAGCACAGAAGGAGTTCTGGGGTAGAGCACAGAAGGAGTTCTGGGGTAGACAGCACAGAAGGAGTTCTGGGGGTAGAGCACAGAAGGAGTTCTGGGGTAGAGCACAGAAGGAGTTCTGGGGTAGAGCACAGAAGGAGTTCTGGGGGTAGAGCACAGAAGGAGTTCTGGGGTAGAGCACAGAAGGAGTTCTGGGGTAGAGCACAGAAGGAGTTCTGGGGTAGAGCACAGAAGGAGTTCTGGAGGTAGAGCACAGAAGGAGTTCTGGGGTAGAGCACAGAAGGAGTTCTGGGGTAGAGCACAGAGGAGTTCTGGGGTAGAGCACAGAAGGAGTTCTGGAGGTAGCACAGAAGGAGTTCTGGGGTAGAGCACAGAAGGAGTTCTGGGGTAGAGCACAGAAGGAGTTCTGGGGTAGAGCACAGAAGGAGTTCTGGGGTAGAGCACAGAAGGAGTTCTGGGGGGTAGAGCACAGAAGGAGTTCTGGGGGTAGAGCACAGAAGGAGTTCTGGGGGTAGAGCACAGAAGGAGTTCTGGGGTAGAGCACAGAAGGAGTTCTGGGGGGTAGAGCACAGAAGGAGTTCTGGGGGTAGAGCACAGAAGGGAGTTCTGGGGTAAGCACAGAAGGAGTTCTGGGGTAGAGCACAGAAGGAGTTCTGGGGTAGAGCACAGAAGGAGTTCTGGGGTAGAGCACAGAAGGAGTTCTGGGGTAGAGCACAGAAGGAGTTCTGGGGTAGAGCACAGAAGGAGTTCTGGGGGTAGAGCACAGAAGGAGTTCTGGGGTAGAGCACAGAAGGAGTTCTGGGGGTAGAGCACAGAAGGAGTTCTGGGGTAGAGCACAGAAGGAGTTCTGGGGTAGAGCACAGAAGGAGTTCTAGGGGTAGAGCACAGAAGGAGTTCTGGGGTAGAGCACAGAAGGAGTTCTGGGGTAGAGCACAGAAGGAGTTCTGGGGGTAGAGCACAGAAGGAGTTCTGGGGGTAGAGCACAGAAGGAGTTCTGGGGTAGAGCACAGAAGGAGTTCTGGGGGTAGAGCACAGAAGGAGTTCTGGGGGTAGAGCACAGAAGGAGTTCTGGGGTAGAGCACAGAAGGAGTTCTGGGGGTAGAGCACAGAAGGAGTTCTGGGGTAGAGCACAGAAGGAGTTCTGGGGGTAGGGGAGTAGAGCACAGAAGGAGTTCTGGGGGTAGAGCACAGAGAGTTCTGGGGGTAGAGCACAGAAGGAGTTCTGGGGGTAGAGCACAGAAGGAGTTCTGGGGGTAGAGCACAGAAGGAGTTCTGGGGGTAGAGCACAGAAGGAGTTCTGGGGGTAGAGCACAGAAGGAGTTCTGGGGTAGAGCACAGAAGGAGTTCTGGGGTAGAGCACAGAAGGAGTTCTGGGGTAGAGCACAGAAGGAGTTCTGGGGTAGAGCACAGAAGGAGTTCTGGGGTAGAGCACAGAAGGAGTTCTGGGGTAGAGCACAGAAGGAGTTCTGGGGTAGAGCACAGAAGGAGTTCTGGGGTAGAGCACAGAAGGAGTTCTGGGGTAGAGCACAGAAGGAGTTCTGGGGTAGAGCACAGAAGGAGTTCTGGGGTAGAGCACAGAAGGAGTTCTGGGGGTAGAGCACAGAAGGAGTTCTGGGGTAGAGCACAGAAGGAGTTCTGGGGTAGAGCACAGAAGGAGTTCTGGGGTAGAGCACAGAAGGAGTTCTGGGGTAGAGCACAGAAGGAGTTCTGGGGGTAGAGCACAGAAGGAGTTCTGGGGTAGAGCACAGAAGGAGTTCTGGGGTAGAGCACAGAAGGAGTTCTGGGGTAGAGCACAGAAGGAGTTCTGGGGTAGAGCACAGAAGGAGTTCTGGGGTAGAGCACAGAAGGAGTTCTGGGGTAGAGCACAGAAGGAGTTCTGGGGGTAGAGCACAGAAGGAGTTCTGGGGTAGAGCACAGAAGGAGTTCTGGGGTAGAGCACAGAAGGAGTTCTGGGGTAGAGCACAGAAGGAGTTCTGGGGTAGAGCAGAAGGAGCACAGACAGAGGAGTTCTGGGGTAGAGCACAGAAGGAGTTCTGGGGGAGCACAGAAGGAGTTCTGGGGTAGAGCACAGAAGGAGTTCTGGGGTAGAGCACAGAAGGAGTTCTGGGGTAGAGCACAGAAGGAGTTCTGGGGGTAGAGCACAGAAGGAGTTCTGGGGTAGAGCACAGAAGGAGTTCTGGGGTAGAGCACAGAAGGAGTTCTGGGGTAGAGCACAGAAGGAGTTCTGGGGTAGAGCACAGAAGGAGTTCTGGGGGTAGAGCACAGAAGGAGTTCTGGGGTAGAGCACAGAAGGAGTTCTGGGGGTAGAGCACAGAAGGAGTTCTGGGGGAGCACAGAAGGAGTTCTGGGGTAGAGCACAGAAGGAGTTCTGGGGGACTGGCTCTCTGGCACTGAGCACAGCACCCTAACTGAGGAGCGCTTCTGCTCCTGCCAAAGTCAACAAGCACTGCATGATAGTGGCTCGAGTAATTAACCAAAATAGAAAATGCAGATACTGAGGAGTCTTCAGAGTCTGCTCATTTTTCAGGGACCAACAGATTGGAAAGAAGGCAGAGGCCTTCACATGCTGTGTCCAGGGACAGCTCTGGTTGTGTCACGCACACTACTAAACACACACTCTTACATCAACACCAAGACAGATGCAGCTGTTCCCATGTAACAGAGGAAACAAAGCCCCAGGGCGCTCTGGGCAGGAGTAAGTTGGCAAGTCCAGGTACAGTCTGAGGTCCTGGACCCCAAGGCCATACTGCATCTGCACTGCGTTAGGCTGATGTCCCCACTGAAGAATTCCTGCACCTTTACCCACTGTCAAAGAGCTCACAATGCCCAGACACGATGATGACATCTTCCCCATTAAACCCTAGGAAAAGAGAAGGTTGTCCTTTGCTAATTTGTTTTGGTTCTCTTATCAGCAAAACCACATGTAATACTAGGAGCAATTCACTAAGAGGGCCTTTTGATCCAGAAAGTTTGGCATATCTTTAAAAACTGAGGATAGTAATGAAGAGAGAGAACAATGTTCGTTTATCTACAGGAAGTCACATGGTGATAAAGACCCGCCTGGCATTTCCCTGAATGCACATCCCCAGGATGATGTCCCTAACCCTGTGGCTCCAGGGTCTCTTTCTAGAAGCCCAGGTGGGCCAGCAGCCACCCGACCTTCCTCCCCATCTTACCTGGACCCCGGGGCCATGTGCCAAGAAAGGCTGGTGGTTGGGCGGGGTGGAAAAGTCTGTCCCCCAGAATACAAATGGGGTCAACCTTAGCTGTAGGTAGGGAGTGGTGGGAAGGGCGCTACTCTTCCCCTTTTGTGATCAGCAATGACGTTTTTAGAATGCCACCCTTCCACAGGCACATAGAAGGAATTAAACCTGGCAATGTCTTCAAGATGATAATTTGCCATTTGTTGTGAAGTCCTTCTCATGGAGAGAATTTGAAATAAACCTTGAAAAATGCTGTAGGTAGGAAAACAAAAAATAAAAAAAAAATAGCCAACTTCCTTGAAAAATTTCAAAAGTACTAGCCAATGTACAAATAGCCAAATTTCTAGCAATATAATTTAAATGCTAGATTGCTGTTCCTCGAAGGACATCCACCCTAGTCCGCAAAGACTTTTTTTTTTTTTTTTTCACGAAACAACAGCAAGTTGAAAGGTTATGTTCATCAAGTTCTTGCAGGGTGACACCTGTCAGGGTCTTGATGACAGCTGTCTATGCTATGCCACTGGGGTCACATGGCCATGCATAGGATTCCTTCTCCTGCACCAGTCATGCCCAAGAGGTGCCACTCCTGCTGTACGTGAGACGCCGGCACCACATCAACCCAAGCACGGACAATCCTACCCTCTGTGTGACTACTGCCCAAGCAAAGCTACTTTTTCTTCATTTTAATTAACATGCCCTTTCAATTCATTTGAGGGAAAAGCCACACAGAGATTAAAACAATTCTGGAATCACCTGGCCAGGGAAATGTCAGTTATCGTCTTTCTGTAGGTTAAGTCACTGCTATGTACTTTTTGGGGAGCACTTAACAATTGTGTTGGAGAAAGGACATCAAATGATGCTTAGAAATGCGATACACATTTTCATTTCACACTCCATCAGCTTTTACAACTGTGGCTCAATGAGATGTGAGAGAGAGCTTGGCAAACAGCCATATTTACCAAGGTATGAAATAAGGGTCAGGTTACTTTTTCATAGAAAGAAGAGCCATGTTTAATTTCCACTCCCCATGACCTTAGTGGCTACCTGGCTCCCGCCCGGCGAAGGCACCCGCCTGCGCACAGCGCGGGCCGGTGTGGTTCGAGCGCAGGCCCTGCTGCACCATGCACAGCTCGCAGGCCAGAGGGCCTTACTCTCCTCATCCCTTCAACGCAGGACCTGTGGATGCAGAACTGAACGGGTCATCTCTGGTGGTTGCGTCTTTACCTGCAAACACTGGGCCTGTCGCCCTATGCTTCTGGGAGCAGAGATCATTCATTCCCTTTGCAGGCCAAGAAGCAGAGCCACGCATCTGCAAGAACACCCCTCTCTAATGCAGGTTCAATCCGTCTGAAGGGACGAAGGCCTCATGCGTGTGTAAAAAGGGAACTGCAAGATGATGACAGGAGCCAGGTCTGCAGTCCCTGCTGCTTCCTCGCCAGCAGGGGAAGAAAGCACCTTCACTCACCTGGGTCACGCCCGAGACTTCTCCTTTTGCTAGCGGTTTGCTGATGGACGGCGTGAGCACTCTGGCGTCCGGCACTGGCTGTCCTTTCATAAAATGCTTTCCTGATTCGTAAATGTCCACTTCAACCATCTTCCCCATGAATGGGGGGTTCTTTGGCACTAAAACCTTTAAAAAATAGTTTTCAGAAAGCCTAATTTTAAAAATAAACTTCTAGAACAGTTTTAGATCTATAGAAAAAGCACAGAGAGTGCTTGTATGCCCCACACCTAGTTTCCCATATTACTAGCTTCTTACGTTAATATGGCAACATTTGTCATAATGAATGAGTCAAAATTGACATATGACCACTAACTAAGGTCCTTAATTGATAGGTTTTTAAAGCTTGCCCCTAATGGCCCCTTTCTATTCTGGGATCCCATCCAAAGTGGGCCCTAACTTGCAGATGCTCCAGGATGTGATCCTGTGGGTCGGGGGTGGGGGGTGGGGGTTGCGTTTCTGGGAGGAGCTCCCGGGCGGGCAGTGGGCAGCACTCTCCATGGCAGATGCCTGTCATCCTCAGGTATGTGGAAGGCAGGCCGGGGAATTCCCCAGCAGTTAGCCCGCCACTCCTGGACAGGCCTTTGATCCACAGCTCTGGGCTGTCCCATGCGTTGCAGAAAACAGAGACGATTATGATGAAAGCCTTAGACTTTCAATACCTCCAAGTGAGCCATCAGAGGAACAGTTTGAGTTGACACTTCAAATGAAGGCCTGCCTCTGTGTGTGCGTGTGCGTGTGTGTTTCAGGAGAGGAAGGTTAGTTAACAGCAACCTCCTCAGTGACACCTCATGTTGGTGTTCAGTGCTGAATGACACCCTGGCTAATGGCCGCCATTCCCTTCTCCTGCTCTATGAGGAAAAGCAGTCCTGGGAGCTGAGCTCCACGTAGAACCGCGTGCTGACGGGAACTTTGGCTGGTTTGTAGGAAACTGTCAGATGGTCTCTTTCCACAAGAGACTACTGATAAAAGTACTTGTTTATCTCGAGCGAATGTCTCCCTCCTTTGGGACTAATAGGTAGCTTGTGTGCGCAGCATCTCCTCACACTCTATTTTAGTACTGGAGCAACCTGCCAGTCTTTTCGAGTTAGGATCCAAAATAACTAGGCTGATTCTAATCCAGCAATACTTTGATATTTATACACAATCTTCATCTCTGAAACTCATCTTATTCAGAAAAATAATTTCTATGACATTTCAGGCTTAGCCATAGAGGAAAAAAACTCAGACCAGAGCCAGAAGTTCCACGGCCAGTTTCTCTGGGAAGCAAAACTGGATCTTGGTCTTTCTGAGTTTGGTTTTCATGACCCCTGAGTAGAGTGCTTCATCAAAGTCTCTGAAAAAGGTCACCTGGGTGGTGAATTACTTATGACAAGCAAACGAACTGAAAGAACTTCCGTTTCAAGATATGAAAGACCTTTTAAATCAGTTTTTATAAAATAAGAAAATCTCTAGAGCCAACCATCCCTGTGAGATTTGGTACTATTCCAGGGGAAAATAAGTCCCCTGATCTGCTGCCTCGATCTGAATGAAGGGCTCAGTGTTTTTTCTCCTCCAGTTTTAATCACTGGAAAAAGTCTGACTGCTTTAAATGGGAGGAAATGGCTAATGAGGCATGCCACTGCCTTTAAAATGAAGGGAAAAGTCCCCAGCGAGGCAAAGACCCAGATGGCAGGGGAAGGACGGGAGAGTCCCTCCCGGCCGAGCAGAAGGCAGGCATGGACGTGAAGCCACTCTCTGGAGGACGGTTCCTAATGAGACCGGGCACAACGCAGAGCTGCCATCTACTGGGGACTGACCCCCCAGACCACAGACCCACGGCCAGCCTGAGATCACTGCCTGTGCAACACCAAAGCCGAGGCCCCTCAGCTTCAGCGTCCGGCCTGCTACCTGAGGCCGTGGCCGTCCTCGCCCCGCCCTATCTGACTGCGCACGCTGGCCTCGTGGGCCTCCAGGCTCCGATTCCAGCCATGACCTACAGGAGAAATCACTTCTCACTTGATGAGGAAAGAGCCCAAATGCAGGAAACCGCTTGTGACTTTCGGAAAAGTAACCAGGACCCAGAGTGGCCCCTGAGTATCCCTGACCCCACAAGAGGCTCCCTGTGAGGAAGGGGCGTCCCGCCTCCTTTGCCTGCCTTTGCCGGCTGGGCCCTGAGGGAGGCGCTGTTTCCTTCAGGCGCTGGTGCACTGCTTTCCCACCTGGGGGTGGACCCGCAAGTGCTGACCAGGCAGTCGGCCAGACTCCTGGTGGGCAGGGGAAGGAGGCTGGCGGGAGGGAGCCCCAGGGACGCTCCAGAACTCCAGGAAGGGGGCTGGACCCTCATGGACCCCTGTCTTCACGGTCACTGACAGGGAGTCCAGGGATGGGCTCTCTCTCCTCTGCTCCCAGCAGTTGTATCAGGGTAGAAGTTAAAACAACAAATACTACAACTAAACCAAACTGAAAGCCAACCCACTGACCAAACAGAGAAACTGCGAGTGACTGGCAGTGAGAGGAAGTCCCTGCCCTTTCACGCTCATGTCGCCCACACAGACATCCTTCCTGCCCCTGAGCAGGACTCTCCTGCCAACTGTGCCAGGCTGTGGGGGCTTGGAAAATGCTAACTGCCTGGTTCCAGACTCCCCAAAGCCTAGGGCTGGTCCTGTCAAAGATTAAAGAGGACTGCAGCACACCACATACACTTATTCCTTTGTCTCAATTAGACTGGAGAATAAGCCACCGAGATAAACCCCACATGAACTTGGCTGGATTGATGCCGCAAAATGGGGCAAGATCCGACCCTCTCCCCTTCTGAATCCTCTTCACTTAAACTTTCAGAATCCTTTCTCATTTTGCAGAAAACTCAAGAACACAGAAGTGCCTCTTACCTGCTCGTAGAAGCGATTGTGTGCGACATAAAACTTGGAGTCAAAAGATTCTTCTGTTACTAACACTTGCTGTCGTTCCCCAATCTGTGGGAAGAAAGGGAGAGAAAAAATGGAAAGATGAAGACAAAACCCTGAAAGTCCAAGAATAAATGCCAGCCCAAATGGTCCTGGTCCCAATAATGTCCACCTGCATTAGGCAGCAGACGGGCAGTTATTTGACACTCAAACTATTCCCATCACTGATTCAAATTTCTTGAAAAACATGAACTGCGCAGTGGCATAGCATTATCATAGTGTGAACTCTCATTTTTCTTACATGGCTACAAAAAAGAACTCGATTGTATTTCTTCCTTCCACATAAGATAATTAAAGCTTCTAAGACATACCAAAGTCTTCTAAATATCACTTTGCTTCTTGAAACAAAGTCACAAAACAAGCCAGAACAAGCTGCTTCTGATCCAAATTCGTGAAGATATTTTGGCAATAGGAAAGGATAGTAATAAACATTAATTTGAGTTATGAGGGAGGGAACGCTGAAGGAAGTGCCTCCCAAACTAGTCCCTGGGTCTCTGCATCCATCTCAACGTCCCACGTGATGCATAGCTATTTACTTATTCTATACATTTTTCTCTGCCACAGGCAACTGTCTCTGCCACAGCCCAGACCCTGTGTTTATTTTTGTTTTTGAGAGAAAGCAAATTTATGGGACTACACTTACAATCTAAGCATACGTTTTTAATAAACCAAGAAGTCAAATCAGCCAAAACAATGGTAGAAGTAATGTAATTATCCAAAAAATATGTCTACCATTTCCAAGTGTGTTCTTCCACCGTGAGATGTAGCATTTACAGTATCAATGGTCTTTTTTTTTTTTTTTTCCCCAAGGTGGTCAAATGTCTGCTCTAGCAAACCAGCTGTATTGAACCATGGTGCCTGGATTTATTTTTGATGTTGCTACTTGATAAACACCCTCCACCTCAAACTGACGCACACCAGCAAGATGGTTTTTTAAGAGGAATTCCTATCCTCATGTGCAGGGACTTGTCACCACGCACAGGCAGTTATCACTTAGGAAACACAAACACAGCTGCACTTCGTGGAACACCTAACAATGAAGAGTCCAGCTCCCCTCGCCACTGTACAATGCCAGGGTCCAAACACACCAGAGTACTGCCCCGTTTATACCCTGTTCAGAATGGAGTCCTCTCAGCAAAGGCCACACAGTTCCTGAGAGGATACTTATCAAGACTTTAAACCAAAACTGTAACATTTATCTCTTTCAGAACATCAGGTGCCCCCCCCCCCCCAAAAAAAAAAAAAAAAAAAAAAAAAAGTTCCAGAGTTTCCATGGCTTTGCATGTCAAAAAAGACCCGTGAAGACGGGGTTTTGCTGAAGTGTATTCTTCTAGAAGGAAACCTAGGATGTTTGCACACATTTCCCGGTGTGAGTTGCTTGTGACTCAGGATGAGTGCCTGTTGATGATTCTTAAGGAAATTTGCAATTACGCCTCGTCTAGCATGAAGTTTTCAGGAAATTAACAACAACGTGAGAATATAGAGCCCCTGAACGCACAGGCTGCTTCTCAGCTCTTGCTAGAGAGCATGTGGACAGCTGCGGCCACATTGTTGGGCTGTTCCATTTCATCTGGAGATAGGAATGACAGCAGAGTACACACAGAGGTGGAAGGCTGGCTGTTTACGCAGCAGAGGCCTGGGCTCCCCACCAACCAGCAGGGACTATCTGTAGGTGAGAGGGCTCAGGGGCTCTGTGTGGGGTGACTGACAGGGCGGACTCCTTGCCAGCCACTGCCCTCAGTCACAGACCTGGTCTCCCTGCTGAGGCCCTTCCAGGTCCCCAGCGGGGCGGGGGGGGGGGGGGGGGGAGTGGGCTGGGGCAGAAAGCCAAAAGGAGCACAGGAGGCGAGGGCTTTGACCAAAAGCTCCTGCAACTCATCCCCGCTGCCCTAAAATACATTAACAAACAAACAAACAATAAAGAACTCTCCTGCATATTTTTTATGAGTTGTGTTGGAGTGCGTATCAAATACAACCTTTAAGAGAAGCAGGTATTTCAACAAATGGTAAGAGCAACAAGAGTCACGGAGGGGCAGTTCAGACAGACTCTGGCAGAGGCACCTGCACCTTGGTGGTGGCGAAGGCCTCAGTCCCTCTTCTAAACGCAGCACTCCCGCGCTTTCCAACTGCTGTCTCCCGGCCCTCGGGATAACCAGTGCCATTACAGACCCTCAAACAGCAAGGCTTACCGTTGGGAGCCCCCTGGCCAGCGCCCCAGGAGTTCTTCCATCAACGTGAGGAAGTCCCCAACTCCACAGAAAAGAGCAGGGCATCTGCAGCCAGCGGCCAGGCCAGCTCTCCTGCAGCACCAGGACCTCACCACCAGGCCACCTGTGATGCTGGCAGCAGAGACAGTCCCCTGGAAGGGGCAGAGCGCCTCTTACAGAGAAAGGCGAGAGGACACAGGCCCCGTCAGCATCGTGCCACGTCTGCACTCATGTGACGTTCTGCTGAGCAGCCTCCCTGGCCACCTCACCACCACTGGGGGACCGTGGTGCCCACCCACAGGGATGAAGGGTGCTCCACCTTGAAAATGGCCAAACAAGATTCTGCAAATAGGCAAGAGGCTGAAAATCATGGTTTCCATAAAACTGGTGATTGGCAACCCCATGGGACTCTTCAGCAGAGACGACGGAGCTGGAACTGGAGCTGCAGGGCCACTGGATGCCCCAGAGGGCAGCTCAGACGGCCTCAGCTCAAGGTCAGGCAGAGAGCACCGCCAAGGAGCAGCAGAGGTGGGCACTAGCAGAGCCGAGGGAGAGGATGCTGAAGAGGGCTTCAAAGCCACCAAGTGCCACGTGTCTGGACGGGACGGCAGGGAGGAGGGGGACACGGGGTCTGCCTGCGCTGCGGGCCTTCACTTCCTCACCTAACGACCAGGAGGAGGAGGCAGAGCTAACGAGGAGGGAGACGGACCACTTTCCAACCTGAACTCCTAAGTCATGGCTCTTGGCAGACCTGTCGGTTAGGGACCGACATGCCCCAAGGTTTCAGGGACTCAGATGAAGGAGGGGCTGTCTTCTCACGGCGGCGCATGGAGGCTCAGCCTTCTGCAAATCACAGCTTTTTCTTATTGCACTTAAACTAACAACCTGAATTTTAACACCCACCGAAGAACACTTACAAAGTCTCTCAAAAGGCTACGAAGTGACCGGAAGTTTCCTTAAAGAGGCGCCAAAATGTCAACAAAGGCTTTTCTACAATCCTAAGAAAGATGCCTCTTTTCCTTCTTGTTTGACTTCTTAAGTGTGCAATATTTATCGTTGATTAAGTAAGATGCTTATTTAACTTTTGGTAATGTGTAAGCACTGAAGGGCTTTCCCTGGGGACTTGACCCCCATGTAGCATTCCTGCAGGAAACTGGGGTTCTCTTCACAAAGCCTTGGCCTCCAGCACAGCTGTCAGAGGGTTTCCTAGGAAAAATCGCTGTCTCCACTGGTAACTGATGGCCAGTTACAAGGCATACCTCGCTTGGTAAAGTGGGAGCCAAGACTGGGGGCACTTTCAAAAGTCCGTAGAGCTAAATCAAAGAAAGGCTCGAGCTTCACAGCTGACAGTACAGATGTGCAGAACTTCATTTAGTACGGCCTAACCTTACTTGAAAAGGCCATTTTATTTTAAAAAATTATAAAAATAGTCTTGTAAAACCATCCCTGCATTTCACAGGTGGGGGTCACTGAAGAGAGACCCTGCGTGACTGGGAAGCTCCTGGGCTGCTGTGAGACAGGTCCTTGGCTGTGAAGAGTGAGCGTGGTCCCCCGGCCAGGCTGCGTGACAAGACTGGAGGACAGCGCGGTCCTCCTCTCTAGGCCACGAAGGCACAGCACAGAGGCCGTCTCCCCTGGACAGCCCGAGATGTAAGAACTCGGAGGGGGCTTGGCAATCTATTTCAGAGAAGGAAGCAAGGTCCAGCAAGAGGACGTCTCTGAGCCATCCCACCAGCCCCGCCTCCTGCTTACCTGCTAGCTGTAGAAGACGCCCACATCCCCGTCTAACCCTGCAGCATGTGACTTTTCCTTAAGTAGAGAAACAGCTGTGACAGACTAAAAGCAATGTTTTTAAAATTCAATTTCTGGGTGGATTTTTCAGTGTGTTACATAATCGGCTAGCTGTGTCATTTGTGTCACATCTCTGCTTAAAATTTCCAAGTGCCTGAAGTTGCAAGAAACATCAGTTCTAACCATATGGCCAAAGGATACGCATAAAACACACACTTGCATTAAAAAAGCAGTGGTTTCCAGAGGAATTTGGTTGCTGAATGAGTGCTCATTCAAGTACACGCTATGTTTCCATTTGTCCTGAAACAAACAAAATCCTACAAGACTATATAAGGATTTAAAGAGAGACACTGGAAAGAATGGTTTGAGGAAAGGCAGATGCTACCCCAAATTAAACAAAGACATTAGAGTATTTGGGCTCATACCTTTAACTCAGTAAGAAATGTTACTTGCATAAGCACTCTATACTAGAAAAAGCTAAAGGTTTCTCTTAAAATTAAATATGGCTTTAAACATCAACTTCGCACAAAAGTTTACTTTTTTCTTTCTTCTCACGTTTGTTTTATATTTTGAAAACCTGAGATGTGGCTTTAGAACATAAAGTCAATCCAATTTCTATTTTCAAAAAGAGAAGAATTTCAATATTTCAACTTGACTATAGTACAAAAAAAAAATCACAAAGGTCAGATTATATATATTTGAGGATCATAAAACATTTATTTCTTGAAAATAGTTATAAGGTAGTAAAGAAATAATTTTGCTTGCCCTGAAAAGTTTCTAACAATGACTTTTCCTGTCCATTATTTTCCTAAGGCAAAGAAAGGAGATTAAAACCATACATCAAAAGTTCTTATGGTCATTTATATCATGGTCCTAATAAATTTGAATTTTATCTGTTTATCCTACAAAATGTTCTGACATGCTACTTCTGCAGCTAAGTTTTTTTTTAAATTGTTGATAATAAAAATACAATTTTTCTATGTAACTCTGGGAAATGTCAAGTGTCTTTCTTTAGCTGCAGTCAAATTAGTTTTATTTTTTTTCCCTAAGCTGTCTGGAACATGTTAAATGCAAGGCTGTGAACTTAAACTCTGAAATGATATTTCTAGTGTCTGTGCAAGAGCCTGCCCTCACGCACACCTTTAGACTAATTACTCAGCGTGCTGTGGCCAGCGAACCGCTGTAGTTACCCTGGGAGAAAGTCTGGTCTTGTTCTTTCCCAGCTAATGAAAATGATAACCTTTCCATTCTGATTCATCATTCACAACAGGCAGAGCATGCAATGCTGGTCTCCAGGGTACCCGGTCATTTTCATGGCTGTTTATGCACACTTCTGCTCTGTGGCCCTGCAGATGTTGGCATTAAAGGACCAGGCCTAGGGCTGGGGATGTAGCTCAGTTGGTAGAGTGTTGCCTCGCATGCACAAGGCCCTGGGTTCAATCCCAGCACCACCAAAAAAAAAAAAAAAAAAAAAAAAAAAGAACCAGGCCTCTTTGTGCTAAAAACAGTCAACAGTAATAAAGGAAATGTCATTAAAGTTCAAGATCACCCTGTCCACAGGGCCACAAGTTGGAGATGATGACCACACAGAAAGTAAGGAGCGCACCTCCAGGTCCACCTTACTCGTTGCCTTCAGCTTGCAGACCAAGTGGACCACTAGTTCACAGCGGCTGGACTTGGGTCTAACTCTCAAACAATGACAAAAATACGTTCTATTTGATGTTTTAAAAAAACATTTTCCTCTGGATTGGGGGAGTAGCTCAGTGGTGGAATGCTTGCCTAGATGCATACGGCCCTGGGTTCATTTCCCAGCACCGCAAAATCAACCAACCTTCAATGTGAAAATACAAACATTTTTTAGTTATACTAAGTGATAGGATTAAGTATATTCCAAAAGGAAAGGATTTTTTGAAGCAGAGCATCCATATTTTAAGTATCTATCTATCTATTTAGGGTATTGGGGGACTGAACTCAGGGATACTCAACCACTGAGCCACATCCCCAGCCCTATTTTGTATTTTATTTAGAGACAGGGTCTCACTGAGTTGCTTAAGGCATCACTTTTTGCTGAGGCTGGCTTTGAACTTGTGATCCTCCTGCCTTTGCCTCCTGAGCTGCTGGGATTACAGGTGTGAACCCGGCTTAAGTATTTAACACAGGCTCAGTGGTTAGTAGCCATGAGTGTCTTAGTAGCTCTATTATTTCTTCCCCATATTTCAGAAATAACCCACACATGAAAAATACACACCAACTACAGACCAATTTGGCTGGTCAAGAGTCTTTTCTTCCAAACCAGTGGTGCAAGACACAAAGGCCAGACCCAAGGCAGTTCAACCTCATCACAATGGACTAGGAAGCTGCGGCTTCAGCAAACCCCTGTGCTTTCTCTTAAATTGCTGGCTGGTTTTCTTCTAGCCATGTGCCCACTCTAGTGAGAGAAAAACAACTCATGGGAATCTCCTCCCAGCTGGAGGTAAAATCTCATTCTTCATAACAGAGCCATTTTCACTAGCTGATGGGGAGTCCATAACAATGCCACATACTTAAGTGGCAAGAGATGACTGATCCTTTCCAGCCTCAAAGACCTCACTAAGTGCTAACTGTACCTCCAGCTTGAAACACTGCCAAGTTTTTAACCAATGCTGGCATATTCTGGATATTCCAGAACATTCTAAGGCCCTACCTAGAATGTTTTTGTGGGATTTAAAAAATGGTGGTAAGAACATAACCTGGGACCTACCCTTTGATGGACTCGCACGCTGAGCCTCCTTACCAAGGCCCCGCCCAAGCAGGCTGCATCCGCTCCTCCCACACTGGGCGAGCCTCACAGGGGCCAGGAGTATGGGAAGTGCTCACACTCGAGCTAGGTCCTGTGGCCAGACGCGGCCAACAAAGTCACTCCACGAGGTTTACTGAAGAGACTACGCAGGCCCATGCGAGACGTGTGTGTGGAGCCCTTTCTGATTAAAACTCAGCCTAAAAAGCACGCATGTCTGTTCACTTCACCCTCCTGATCTGTCCCCTGTGGTCCCAGCAGTCACCAGGGGCAAGCCTGGACCAGTCTTCTTTGGTGGGCTTCTCATAAAGGCATGAGAGTACATTGTATGTCTTAAATAAGTACAATTTTGTCAATTATACCTCAAAAAAATATATAAAAAAAGAAAAACTGCCAAATACTCAGTTTTTTAAACCATAAATTTTATGTTGCCATAAAATGAGAAGTTTTAAAATACTGTTTAAAAAAAAATAATTTTCAGTGATCCTCCCTTATCTGTGGGTTCACGTTCAGCAGTTTCTGTTACTTTTGGTCAACTATGATCTAAAAAACATGAAATGGAAAATTCCAGAAATAAACCATTTCAGTTGTTTGAAATGAACACAGCTTTCTGTGTTTATTTTACACAGAAATGAACATTTCTTAGTTGTGTGCTGTTCTGAGTAGCATGATGAGATCTGGTGTTAGCCCACTCCATCCCACCCAGGACATGGACCCCTGTCCAGAGTGTACACACTGTCTCTGCTACCTGCCTACTCCTGTGTTCAGTGGGATGAGACATTTTGAGAGAGATGGTGAGACCTCATCTACAAAATTTTTACTATGCTACATTACTATAATTAATTTTGCTATCAGTTATTATTGTTATTCTTTTTTTTTTTTTTTTTTTTTTTTGGTACCAGGGATTGAACTCAAGAGGCACTCGTCCACTGGGTCACATCCCCAGCCCTTTTTTGTATTTTATTTAGAGACAGGGTCTCACTGAGTCACTAAGTGCCTCGTCACTGCTGAGGCTGGCTTTGAATTCGTGATCCTCCTGCCTCAGCCTCCCAAAGTGCTGGGATTACAGGCGTGCGCCACCGTGCCCGGCTTTTATTGTTATTCTTACTATGACTAATAAATCAAACTTTATCACAGGTGTGCACACAAAAAATAAAAATATATACAGCGTTCAGTACTATTTTTGGCTTTAGACATCCACTTGGGGGTCTTGGAATGTATCCCCTGCAGGTAAGAAAGGATTGCTGTATATCAAGTACTATAATAAATAAAGTTTGAAAGTCACAGAAAGCCTATTTGCAGCAATGATGAGTTATAAATATATATAATGAGATACAATACATGTAATATATGTTACATATTATATATTATATATTACCTATATAAAGACGTAATATATAATAGGTATATATTACATATGCCTATAATATGTATGTGCATATATAGTATGTATAACTATATATTAAATATAGCATATATAATAGATAATATATATATAGGCATATATTACATATATAAAGACGCTTTACAAAAGACAATTGGATACTCCCCATAAACAACAATGGATACTCCCCATAAAATAGTAATTTAAGACACAACATGCTGAAAAAACAATTTAAAACAAAACACAAAAATCCAAATCATCTATCTATCTGAAAAAGTTCTACCTTACTCCAAGGCAAAGAAATAAACACTGAATAAAGAAATATCCCTTTCCCCTAGATGGGCAAGTCTGTAAGAAGACGGGCTGTGCATCCAGGAAGAAGGGGACACACACACACACACACACACACACACACACACGGCACAGAGGCACACTGCTGTCAGAGCTCCTGCACAGGTGCCTCTTGGGGTGCTGTGGAAGTCCCCTCATTGGTGCCTCAATATGTGAGACAAAAACAAAGGTGGGGGTGGGGTGGGAGAAAAAAGAAAGGGAAACAGAAAATGAGAAAGAAAAAAGGCCAAAGCTGGGTTTGAGAGCAGGGCTCCATGTCTGTGTGGCCAGGTGACCTGCAGTCACACTGGCAGTCTTTGCTGGGGCCTCAGCTCAGGGCAGGGAGAGAAGGCTGCAGAGAGCCTGGCACCTCCGGCACCCACCGGGCACACTGTCCCCAGCACAGGACCCAGAAGCATTCAAGAAAGATCCAGGCATCTGGAAGGCCAGGGGTGGCACACAGGACACCTCCAACCCCCTGGTGGCCTAGGGCAGCTCCTTCCACTTTCTAAATTATGAGAGGCTGCGTAAACGGGAATGAATTTTTTAAATCATTAATTCAGAGTTGGCATGGATGAGGGAAGAATTAACAGATCATTTAGTTCAAATTCTGATGAGAAAACTAAGGCTCCTTAGAGAATGTGACTTGGTCAAGGTCATACAGCTCATAATGCCTAATCCATAACATTAAAAATGGATCTTGTCCTGACAGGTGTATTAAGCAAGGGCCGAACTGCTCAATTACTCTGAAACTGCTCCGACCAGCACTGTCTTCACTGACTACAAGCGGCTATTAAGCACTTGAAATGTAGCAAATCCAGACCGAAAGGTGCTAAGCAGCAAACAGAGGAAAGCACACACCAGTTTCAAACACTCCACAAAAACAAAAGAACAAGAGGTATCCCATTAATGTTTAATTTGCTTACACGTTGGAAAGAATATTCTTGACACATTGATCTCAATTAAATATATTATTAAAACTTATTAAAATGTCACCTTTTAATTTTTTATTTTATTTACTTTTTTTTTTTTTTTTTTTTTTTGCTGTAACTACCAGATCATTTAAAATAACATCTGTGGTTCATACTGTATTTCTATTAGCCAGGGTTGTCTTAAAACATTTTTTAAGGACTTAACAGAAATCCCTCATTTTGTTATTTAGAAAGGATTATATTGGCCATTTTTCAAAAACGAAAAATTTTAAATGCACCAGAAGCAACTATCAATTGTGGCCATTATGTAAACACAATGGTTTGATTTTAGGAAAAGAATGTATACTTATCAATAAATTGTAAAGGCAGGGATTTTGGAGTGCTAAATTGCTCTTTCTAACCATGAAATTCCTCTTGCTTCCATTTTCCTGGTTGAGTACAGTCGCCCTAAAATCTTAAGGCAATATCTACTTGCTGCTTGTTTTGAGGAAATCCAGGCAACCAAGGAGAGGCTCTCTGAATTTTCCAATCTGTCATTTCCCATTTTGTATGGCTGCAAAAGCAACCATATAAACAAAAATGGCGTTTGGACTTAAAAGGTAGAAATTGATCATTTTCAAATTACATTTTCAAAAAAGCCACAAATAAATGTCCAAAATACATACTGTCTTTGGCAAGAGAAATCTTTTATTAACCCACCCTATTACCGAAGAACTCAGCATAGATCTGAGCAATAACTAACACGTGCAGCACACTCGGCCATCTTTCAACCTTTTGCCAGTCAGGACAGAGGCTGAGGAAGCAGAAAGGATTAGGGAGAAATCAAAGACGGCCAGCTCTAATGGTCTCTAATTAGCATAACAAAGGACCCGGCCACAATCTTTCAGCAGAGGGCAATACATCTCATTAAAGAAGACTGAATGAGGATTGTGCTCTCCTGCTCCCACCCAGCCCCCATTTCTTGGCTCAGCTCCGGGAGACCCGAGAGCTGACTGCAGCGCTTCTGCTTTATTGGCCAGGCGTTCAGGCTGCAGGCCAAGAGCCCCCTTGTATTAGGTGCACCTGCATCTCAACGCTTTATTCTGATTCCTCTCCTGCTGTGAAAATGTAGCTTCTTCAAGCACATACAAGTCCTGCTATGCTCTCTATAGGAATATAATATGGAGAAAGGTCAATGGTGACCTAAGAAAAAAGAAAAAAGAAAAACCCATAGTAGTCCCCCTTGAAATATCTTTATTTAAAAAGAAAATTGATCTATGTTTCACTTCTCCTATTTTGATTTTCTCTTTCACATTACTTTCCTCAGACTCAAACTAAACTGAAATTCTACCAATTTTAGTGCAACCAGTAATTAGCTGGGTGTGCACGTGCGTGTACACATACACACACAGATGCATGCGCCCATCATGTAATATAAATGGAGTAGTTTGGTTCAGACCTCTCCTCTCCCTATTTTCTCTTAATGATGGACAAGTAAGAAAATATATGAAATGAACACAAGGAAGCTGAGGTTGCAGATAAGCAAATGGGCAGTTTTTGTTTATGTTAAACCAAGAATAAAAGATCACACCTCAACCAAGAAAAATTATTTTCTTTCAGGGAGATTACAAAGAAAGACAAAGCTTCAAGGAATTCAATGTACTTTTTCATATCAATCTACTTTGGGAGGATGACTGAGTGGGGAGGGTAGAAAAAAGACCAGTTTTGTTTTTTTTAATTTTTAAAAATATAGCTTTATTTTATTTCTTTGTTTTTAATGTGGTGCTGAGGATCAACGAAGTGCCTCACACATACCAGGCAAGCGCTCTTCCACTGAGCTACAACCGCAGCCCCAGGACCAGTTATTTAATCCAAATAAATTTTCAGTTCTTAACTGTAGTTTTTGATCAGTGACACTTTTCCAAAGGGAATTTGGTATGAAGGTTCTTTGATATATTTTAATGGCCTCCTCCTGCCAAACACAATGTTGCATCGGCTACCTACGCCAGAGCACTGCCATGGCTGTGAGCTACTCTAGGAAAAGCTGTTTGTCACAGACTTCGACAGGAATCCTGCAATCCTTCCCAGACTATATAGCAGAAAGCCAGCCAAGTCACAGGAGTGGCGGGAAATCTCCTGAAGCTGTTCAGCAAGCCTGGTTTTCGAGCCCAGGAAAGATGTCTGCAGCGCAGGAACTGAGACCTGGAGAACATTCAAGTCACGAAAGCCATGGCCTGGGGACCTGGGGTGAGTGGTTTCATGTGTTGATATTCTGCATGTGACCATATGCAGCTAAAATAAACCTTGGGACATCACTTAAATCCCAGAACGCCCTTCTCTACATGGTGAGATTCTCAGCATCCGAGAGATGTCCACAAAGACTCTGATCCTCCCGAAGAAAGACAAACCAAAAGACTTACTAAGGTCCAACCCCGAGGTGGAGTGGAGCTTTTGCTTCCCTCTCCCACTGAATTTCTCCTGTTAAACAGACAAGAAAAATACATACATACATACGTGTACATATATTTACTTCTTGCCTGAAGTTTTGTCAAAATGTAGCATGCAAATATAACACTATATATATATATATATATTGGTACCAGGGATTGCTCAGGGCCTTGTTAAATTACCAAGATTGTCTTTGAACTTGTGATCCTCCTGCCTGGAGCCACTGGGATTACAGGCATGCGCCACTGCGCCTGGCTCTATATGTCACCTTTAGAGTTCAGTCACACAAGTTTGCAGTTTGGTCCCCAATCAGTGACTAGGTCTCTCCAATGAACCATGGTCCCAGGGGATAGGTTAGTAAGACTGTCTTGTATTTTGAGAAAGAACCCAGCCAATGGACAAGAACCTGAAGGTGACTAAATAGGGAGTCAGGGAGCCACTGGTTCCTTCTACCTCTGCACTGAACTAGCTTTGTTAACTGCAAGTAAATTATTTGGCCTTAGTTTCCTTACCTGTTTAAAAAAAAAAAATGGGGGAAAGGTAGGTGGATATCAATAGCCTGTAATGTTGTTTCTGGGTAAACTATTCTGTTTCTCAACTCGGAGAATCAGCAAAGCATCTCAGTGCATTCTGGGAAAAGGGAAGTCTTCCTGGCTTTGCTGCAGTAGCCCTTCCTGTGGACATAGAAAGGGCCACTCAGCCGGAGAGCGTGAAGTCGGCCTCCCCACCAAGATTCCTTCCTTTCCCTTCCAGTGCCCACAGAGTTTGAGGTCAACAACATTGTAGGAGCCCTGTTTGGGGAGATGGCTTAAATTGCGGTGGACTACGGGCTTTGCACATGTTTGGGCATTGGCGCCTTCCGTAGTCTCACGGGACTTGGCCCGGGATCTTGCGAGACTTGGCCAGAGATCTCGAGGGACTAGAGAGAGATTGCAGATGAGGTCTGCGCCATTTTGGAAGTTAGAGGAGCGTGGACGGCGTGTTGGGGGTGTAGTTAGAGCCAGAGAGAAAAGTTATCAGAATAAAGGGCTGTTTGTTTCCAGTTCGTCTCTAAACTTCTTCCCGCGGCTTCTTTGCTACAAGCGGCCATCGCTTCAGGTGACTACACAACATTGGCCAAAGGATAAACAGAGCAGAGCAAGTCCAACAGCAGTGATGGAAAGAAAGGGAGACTGCTCCTGGCAATGCAGGTGAGTGCATTCCTGCTGCCTCCGGGTGGGTGGGGGTGGAGTTTGTAAGGAGCATCTGCCATAGACATGTTGGGACATGCTGGGACTCACTAGGTTGCTGGCCATAAGGAACAGCAGCCATAGGCATACTTAGTCATGTCTGGCTGCAATTGCTAAGGAGCTGTAAGGGGCACTAGCCACAGGCACACTTAACAAAGACTGGTTACAATCAACAGGGAGCACAGCTCCACAGACATGTGCAAAGAACATGCCCTGTTGCAATTACATCACCTCGCTGGACATAACTAATGGACACTGACTTTCACTGGGCTTGTCCTGCCACATCAATGAGGCTGCTCTGAGGACATCAGTGAGACTGGCCACCTTGCTGTCCATCCCCAGACTGACTCCACCATTCCCCGACGTCCAGCTGTTGGCTGGAGAGAACAACTGGACAACGTCAACATCTACTCTTCAGCTAAGAGAAGTTGCATGGCATCGCAGGTATTTTGGGGTTCATGGTTGCCCTAGGATTGTGTAGTTTGCTTGTAGTATTTAGTGTTCATTAAATGCTAGTTGTGTGCTCTAGCACACCCAGCACTTTTTGCAATAATTATTTATGTTGATGATTGGCGTGATTGAATACACGCTTGCATTTAAAGACAATCCGCCTCTGAGTACTTGCTAACAATGCCGCGCATGACAGGTCTATATTCAACTAAGGTCCAATTTTCAATGAATCTCCCATTTACAATAAAAAGATACCTCTGTGAGCCAGACTAGATGGTGCACGCCTGTAAATCCCAGTGACTCCGGAGACAGAGTCAGGAGTATCACAAGTTCAAGGTCAGGCTTAGCAACTTGGAGAGACGCTGTCTCCAAAGGAAAAAAAAAAAAAAAAGAAAAGGACTGGGGAAGTAACTCAGTGGTAGGGGACCCCTGGGTTCAGCTTCCAGTACCCCCAAAAGAGGTATCTCTTTTTGAAACACATTCATGATTTTGACGTTACTCCTGGATATATTCATTGAAGTTGTCATAACACAATTTTAAGTCGAAAGCTGTCTGGGGCTCTTTCCACTTGCTGCTTCAGAGTGGGAGGAACTCTAGAAAGCAACGCTGTATGAATGCACAGGAATCACTCAAGTCCAGATTATTGTTGGACATGCTAACAAAGCAGAGGCGGTGGGAGGAGCAGGATCCTGGCCCTGAGGAGCACAGCTCCGCATTCCTGGTGGCGACACCCTCCTCCCTCCTGAGGGACCAGTCCCCAAAAGCAGACAGAACCCTCTTGCTCCCATCTCAAAGTCATAACTCAAAAAGAACATGGATAAGTAAGGCAAAACACATTTAATGGAGAAAAAGAGGAAAATTTTCCAATACCGATAAATCTGCAATTCAGTTTTTCAGTAGCTATTGGAAAGATGGATTGTGCCGGGGGAAAAACCCAAGCAGCTTCTTGTCATTTCTAAAACATGATCCTGTGGCCCGCCTGAAAGAGTTAAGGCTGTATGCTGTATAAATATTTATCATTCTTCTTTCAAAAGGATAAGAAAAATTTCCTCTGCATACATGAATTTCAGATTGCTAAGCAAACATGAAGATATGGTCAGGGGCCCATCCTCTTAATGAGGATATGGTAATGATAATGATTTTTTATTTTTATTTTTTTAGCCTGCTTGAATGTGATCAAAACCTAGAGGTTTTGATTTTATACCAAGGCATGCACAGAGCCAGGAGCAGTTAATGCTTTTAGAAGCATATGGATGTGGTGACAGGAATACCATCAAGGGCTTAAAGTGGGAACAGGGTGAAAGATTCATTAAAAGTGATAAATAGGATATGCCTTTCCTAATGTTCTGCAATCGCATATTCAATATAGCAGACCAGTGACTATGCATTTTAACTGTCTTTATTTTTAAGAGAGCTGCCAGATTTTAATTACAGATTAAACAGTTATTTGCAAATGAGTACCTCTTCATTATCATAGGAGAATCATAACAATAAACAATTCTCTGTTACTAAACAGTATGTAGGACAGCATAAAGTTTAAGAATAGGATGGTGGGCAGGGGGTTACTACAGTAGGGAAAAGATCCTATTTAATTTGAGCAAACTGACTGATTACCTTGACATTTTTTTTAAGGGAAAGAAATGACCTAGATGAAAGCTCACAAGATCCAAAGTGTCAGGAGTAGAGACTTTTCTTTATTTGCATCTGTACTCACGGTTTCTAAAACAACACCTGGCTTGCAAATGGTTCTTGAATATTTGTTGAGTGACTGAGTGGGCTGCTCTTGACAGATGAGTAGCTATGTTTCTGCAGTTCTACAGTCAAGCAATGATAGTTTATAAAAAAAAATTCTAAATTGGGATCTAATCATCAATGGCATTTTTCTCAAAGGACTAAATTCTGTAATTTATTCTAAGGGCCTTAGAAGAATTCCTTCCAAGCTACCACCACAACAAAGAGCAGCTCTACCAATCTTATTTCATGTAATTCCTTATTTGTCATTTTTTACATGTAAGTTTCTAATTTAAAGAAGCAGCACAGAAATTTAAGTAACTTGCTCTGTGCTGCTGTGAGAGTTAGATGCAGCTACCAGGTGGTGTTTTCATAGTACACAATACTGTCCCATCTCTTTGCTACACAAGAAAGCATAATACAAGCTCTTTAGGAGAAAATAAAAGGTACTCTAAGAACCACTAATAACATATCTTCTATCAATACCACAAAAGCAGAAAAAGATGGGAAATGAAAGGAATTTCCATTATTGCCATTCACTAATCAGTAGAGAAAAAATGGGAAAAAATTAGAATATGTTCTCAAAATGGCCATTTAGAGTTCTCTGCTTTGTATTAGGTTATGACATATCAAATACAGAACTGTTAATGTCAAAATGCAAACTAAGAAAATCAACGTATGAGATTTGCAGTTAGATCTCTTAGTTAATTTTGTGATACTATCACAGAATATCAGAGACTAGGTAATTTATAAAGAAGAGAAATTTCTTTCTCTCAGTTTCAGAGACTGGGAAGTCTAAGAGCAAGGTGTGGGCACGATGAGGGCCTTCTTGCTGCGTCACAGTGTGGTGGAAGGTAGGAGGGCACAGAGAGGCTGAGAGTGCGAGGGACCCTCACACATCCTTCACATGGGAACCCCCTGCGGTGACAGCACTAATCCCGCCCACTCATGAGGCTGAGCCCCGACTGCCGGAGACTCCCACATGGTGGTCGAGTTTCCAAACACGCACTCCGGGGGACACGCTCTCATCACGGTGATCTCTATCTAAATTGACTTCAGCAAGATGAAGAGACGTGGGCTTGCTCCTGTCAGAGGCTGGGAGAACTGGGGAAGATCAAAGACAGAGAGGAATGGTCCTTGCTCATCAGGTCACAATCTGCAGACAAAAACCACAATTCGCGAAAACTTGCAACTGTTCCCTCTTTTTTGGGGAGAGGAAAGGGGACATTCAAGATAAATAAAAATTAATGAATCAGAATCGGTAGCCGGAAGGGCCATGCATACCTAGTCTAAAAGGACCTGGGAAGAAGTTTGTAAATGCAAAATGTTAAACCAGTTTCCTGAACAGCTAATCTGATTGGTTTAGACAGTGCCCCCGAGTCTTTCTAGAAATCAGAGAAAGATCACATAACTATAGCGAGGACCAGACAGCTGGCTGGCTTCTCAAAACACCGGCAGGTGACACAGCTGACCTCTGGCCCAGTGGAGTGTTCTGGGATCACGAGGACCAGCAGAAGGAACTTTACATGTCACAGACTTTCTCACACGAGGTGGGAGGGTTGGAAGGACTGATGAGAAAGTTCAAGCCTCAAGTGGAAAAGTTTGATCCTCCTCCTCCCAACCACTATGACCACGGCCATCACCGTCACCATCATTCTGTCCTGTGTGCGAACGGTCCGCCTCGCTGCACTGCCAAGGGCCCACGGGACAGGCGCTGCCTTGTCTTCAACGACACCCAAGGACATCAAGGCCCCCCCAGGGGGTCTTTGCTAAAGCCACACAGTTTATGACAGCAAAGGTGGGTGATTTCCTTGTTTTAAAAACATTCTATTCTTATTAAGGAACTTGGGGCCTAATCCGACATGTTGGAAATTGGAGCTTACTTTTTCTTCTATTAGGCGTATTGTCTCTGGTCTAATTCCTAGGTCCTTGATCCACTTTGAATTGAATTTTGTGCATGGTGAGAGACAAGGGTTTAATTTCATTTTGTTGCATATGGATTTCCAGTTTTCCCAGCACCATTTGTTGAAGAGGCTATCCTTTCTCCACTGTACATTTTTGGCACCTTTGTCTAATATATGATAGCTGAAATTATATGTATTAGTCTCTGTGTCCTCAATTCTGTACCATTGGTCCACCAGTCTGTTTTGGTGCCAATACCATGCTGTTTTTGTTACTATTGCTCTGTAGTATAATTTAAAGTCTGGTATGGTGATGCCCCCTGCTTCACTTTTCTTGCTCAGGATTGCTTTGGCTATTCTGGGTCTCTTATTTCTCCAGATGAATTTTATGACTGCTTTTTCTATTTCTTTGAAGAATGACATTGGGATTTTGATTGGAATTGCATTAAATCTGTATAATGTTTTTGGTAGTATGGACATTTTGACAATATTGATTCTACCTATCCAAGAACAAGGTAGGTCTTTCCATCTTCTGAGTTCTTCTATGATTTCTTTCTTTAGTGTTCTATAATTTTCCTTATAGAGGTCTTTCACCTCTTTCGTTAAGTTGATTCCCAGGTATTTTATTTTTTTTGATGCTATTGTAAATGGGGTAGTTTTCATCATTTCCCTTTCAGAGTCTTTTTTGCTGATGTACAAAAATGCCTTTGACTTATGTGTGTTGATTTTGTATCCTGCAACTTTGCCAAATTCATTTACTAGTTGTAAAAGTTTTCTGGTAGAGTTTTTTGGGTCTTCTTCTAGGAAGATTATCATGTCATCAGCAAATAGTGCTAATTTGAGCTCTTCTTTTCCTATCTGGATCCCTTTAATTTCTTTCGTCTGTCTAATTGCTCTGGCCAGAGTTTCCAGTACTATGTTAAATAGCAGTGGTGAAAGGGGGCATCCCTGTCTTGTTCCAGTTTTTAGAGGGAATGCTTTCAATTTTTCTCCATTTAAGATAATGTTAGCTTGGGGCCTTGCATATATAGCTTTTATAATGTTGAGATATGTTCCTGATATTCCTAGTTTTTCAAGTGTTTTGAACACCAGTGTTTTGGCACCTTTGTCTAATATAAGATAGCTGAAATTATATGTATTAGTTACTGTGTTTAAACTGAAAAGCTTCTTCTCAGCAAAAGAAACAATCAGTGAGGTGAATAGAGAGCCAACTAATTGGGAACAAATATTTAATACATGCACATCAGATAGAGCACTAATTTCTAGAATGTATATAGAACTAAAAAAACTTAACACCAAAAAAGCAAATAACCCAATCAATAAATGGGCTAAGGAATTGAAAAGACACTTCTCAGAAGAAGATACGCGATTAATCAACAAATACATGAAAAAATGCTCAACAGCACTGGCAATTAGAGAAATGCAAATCAAAACTACTCTAAGATTTCATTTCACTCCAGTCAGAATGGCAGCTATCAAGAACACAAACAACAATAAATGTTGGAGAGGATGTGGGGAAAAAGGCACACTCATACATTGCTGGTGGGACTGCAAAATGGTACAACCGCTATGGAAAGCAGTATGGAGATTTCTTGGGAAAATGGGAATGGAACCACCCTATGACCCAGCCATCCCACTCCTGGGTCTATTCCCAAAAGACTTAAACACAGCATATTACAGTGACACAGCCACTTCAATGTTTATAGCAGCACAATTCACAATAGCTAGGTTATGGAACCAACCTAGATGTCCCTCAGTAGATGAGTGGATAAAGAAAATATGGTATATATACAAAATGGAATTTTACTCAGCAATAAGAGAGAATAAAATAATGGCATTTGCAGGTAAATGGATGAAGTTGGAGAATATAATGCTAAGTGAAATTAGTCAATCTCAAAAATCCAAATACCGAATGTTTTCTCTGATATAAGGAGACTAGTTCACAGTGTTGTTGGAAGGGGGTACATAGGATCAGAGGAACACTAGAATGGTCAACGGAAAGGGAGGGAAGGGAGGGAGTAAGGGGGGGGGTTGGAAAAAAATTGGTGGTTGAATGAGAAGGATATCATTATCCTAAATGCATGATTGAAGATCTGAATGGTACTTATATACTTTGTATACAAGCAGTTGTATGTAAAAAGATACTATACTTGTGCATGATGAATAAGTAAATAAATAAAAAAATATATACATACATATTTCATGCAATAAATAATTGTTATTTTTTAAAAAAAAGGAAATCATATTGCACACATTCCTGTTGTGTTCAGCTTTATTTAAAAAATATTGTATTCTATTTTTTAATAAAAATTCAATATCACATTAAAAAAAAAAAAAACATTCTAAAGATCAAAGTGATGCAGGTAAGAGCTGATAGCTTAAAAGATTGTCCCTAAAATTTCTTTCTGATGTAAAATGACAAAGACATACATGATGAGCAAACAATTAGTCATGTGCTTCAGCCAACAGCGGCCCGCGCATGAGCCACTGGTCCTACGGGGCTATGTCACTAGCGCCACCAGAGCCTCTTGGATGCAAGCTCACCCTCTGATGCACACAGTGACACAACTGCCTAGCAGTGTGGTGGAATGTGTCGTTAGGCGGCACGTGACCATCTTCCCACGTTCTTTATATTGCCAGAAAGCTACTGGGCATTAAGACAAGGAAACCCCGACTTTAATGCTGATCATTAAAACATGCACCTTGACAACTAGGAGAGCCCCCTGGGGAAGTGCTTCCCCTTCCTTCACTAGACATCCCAGGGTCAGAGCCTGGCCTTGTTTTCCTGAGGTTAAACAGGCCCAGCCTGATAGAGGAAGGCCACCTGCCTCTGCCTGCCCTGTAGGGTGCCCTGCAGCAAGGGGAGAGCCCTGCCCTTCCGGCGAGCGGGTCGCCCTGCCGAGGCCCAGGTGAGAGGAGCACGGACACTGGCAAGTCAGTCTCCCAGCACTGTCGGGTTTTCGAGTTGAAATCTTGTTGTCTGGTTAAGAATTAGGAAAAGCGCTGGCAGGCTGGCGCCATTGCCCAGAGCGCCTGCCCTGTGTCCACAGTGCTGCGGAAGAACCGCGACCCTGCGGGGACTGGAGGCGGGCTCCGGCCCCTGGCTCCCTCTTGCATCTGACGTGGATCCAAGCATCACCGGGTCTCTGGACAAGTGAGGACAGTGCATCCCTCAAGACACTGACAGCTGCTACAGGAAAGCAGGTTGTTGGGATGCCCATGTCACCTCACGCCCAGAAAGGTCCAGTGACGGCTCAAGTCACTTGCCTGGAAACACTTTTGTTATCAGTTTCAATCAGACTGATTCCCTTGGCAACAACTTTTTGCAACACGACCCCCTCCTTTTTTTCCAGATGGAAGGCCTTATGATACAAAATTGAGTTAAAGACAAATTTTTAAAAACCGTGTCCACATTTTAAATAAATATGGCAGCCTCTTGGGCTTGAGTTCAGCATCACACAGGACACACTGTACTAACAGCACAGTCGTACTGTGTCCACTGTCACTGGAGTTACAACATAAGTGGCTGAGGAATTACCAGGAGAGTGGAGGCACTGTGCAAGAATTACATTATAAAAGATCCTTCAGTATGTAACCCAGTCACACTTTAGAACGATGACGAGAAAGGCAGTCTCTGTCACCTCACGTTTCCCATCTCACTGTCCTTCCCTGGACACTGTTTGCTTGTCCTGCTAATCTCTCCCTCTCATCTCCTCTGCCCTTGCTTACAACACTCGCTGGAATTATGTTGTAAGTCCCATTTTCTTAGTAGTTGACTTGAAAATCATCACTGGGTGATGAGAGGCTAGGCCTAAGTGAGACTCAGACTTGAGACAAGCTGTTCGGTGCCGCGTCTATGACATGGAAGAGCTTGTATAATCAACTAGAAGGCTGGAGGACGCATTTCAAAGTTTCACCTCTCAGATTGGTTTGTCCAACGTTCTGGTTAGGTTGCTAGGCTATGGGGAAGTTTTCATCAAAAGTATCCTATTTATAGCATGAGTTTTCTCTCATCAATTTTTGGAAAATCATTGAGTGTACCAGTTAATGATGATTCTTTGGTTTCCATACAGAACCAATGTTTAAGGAGATGGAAAAAAATAGGCTCGTTGAAAGCCTGAAATAACACCCCGCTAGGCTGAAGGCTGTATCTCACTCTTCAAACCAGCCTTCTCGTTTAAAAGTCGAGAGCTCAGGCTATGTTCAAAACTCCTACTTTCCTCATGTATTCAGTTTTAGCGGTTAATGAAAGGAGAGTAGAAAAGACATCTCATGAATTGAAACTTCTAAATAGAATTAAGCAGTTAGATCAAATCTAGGAAGGATTTGTGACCATTACAACCCAGAACTATCTCTTCCTGTATTTGGTAACAGATACAAACCCTGCAAAATAAAGTGTGTATGCAGGGTTGGGGGTGGGTGTTGATTAATTTATCAAAACAATCATTACCATGATACATAAAAACTAAATGTCTTCAAATGGAAATAAGGTGATGTATCAAAGTGGAGGGGAAACCTCCCAAGCAGAAGGGAAGAGACCTAGCCTTAAACACAATGTAGAATTTTATAGATTTGCATTCTGTTCAAGTCTGCTTATATGAACTGAGAATACCCCCAAGTCTAAAATCGTATTTCAGTATGATTCTAATTTAAGGAGAAGGAGCCTTGCTTATGCAGATAACTCAAATGAACACCAAAGCTGGGGATTTCTCTGATCATCCTTCTCTGAGGTTTGCTTCTCAGAAACCAACTTTCATCCCTGAAGCCCTTTGCGCGCTGAGGGGGCAGGAAGACCCTCTGCGAGCGCTGCTACGGAGCACGCCTATCATCCATAAAGGCAGGCAGCGATCTGCACAAATGAATTCAAAGTCATATTTCTGTCTGCTTTATTTAGACTGTAATTTGGAAGAGACCAGGCGGATTCAGACTCCCAGCACTGAGGAGACAGCTGCTTAGTTAGCAGCCCTGCCTACTGTAGCAGCTCATCTCCTTAAACGTCATCCGGGTCACTTCTTGGATTTCGCTGCTTGGCCTCGTTGCAGTACCACCAAGCTAATCATCATGGACATTCAAACAATCCAGGTTTTAAACTGATTGATGCAGAGAGAATTGTTCTTTTCTTACACGCTCTATTTGTGCGCATGCAAGCCAAAGCCAAAGCCACACCTTTTTAATGGGTTCCCTTAACATATAGTTTTAAATGACATACTTAACTCCTGGTTCATCTAAAGATATATTCCAGGAAAGGATCTCCATTTTGTTTTCTCATTTAACACATAACAACAGTAAGCACTTCACAAACATCAGCCCAGTGGTATTTGCATGAATTTTTCCTAGATTTGATTTAACTGCTCAGAACCCCCTCATGCAGTACGAATTTCTGGATGAGGAGTTGGAGACCCCGAGGGACTAAGTTACGGGTAGGTGACAGGTACACTGTGCCTTCAGGTGGGACAATCTGGCTCCAAGTCTACGCTCTAAGCCACTAAACTATGCTGCTGCTTCAATTTGGAAGCCAAGCTGTAACTAAACCAAAGTCACACCAAAATGCTGACCTAATCCTGGGGCTGATTGCTGCGGGTGCTCAGCTATGGAGCTACAGTCGTTCCTCTCTTAATAGAAGACCTCTGTTAAACCAATATGAAATAGTCACAACTGCAGGAGATAAAAGTCAAATGACACCTTTAAAAAGTCACTGAGGGATCAAAGAGACCATGCTGTTAAGATGGTGATGTACAACAAAAGGCACACATGGTTACATGTAGCTTCTGAACATGGAAGATGAAGTCTGTGGAGGAAAAAGCAGAAGGTGATCCTACTCTCAGCCTAGGTCTAGGTTGAGCCTGAGGTGAAGCTCACCTCACTGCAGTTGAGCACGGCCTCTGAGCTCCCTCACATCTGGGCAAAGGAAAGGTGCGGTTACCTAGTGAGCTCCCCTGTGGGGGTTAAGAGCTTTCATTGAAAAGCAAACTGAACCCTTTTTTTTTTTTTTTTTAGCAGTGCTGGAGATGGAACCCAGTGACCACCCAGTGACACCCTCAGCCCTATGGAAAGCAAACTGAGTCAACCTGACAGATTTATAACTCTTAAGAACTGAGCAAATAGCTTTTACAGTCAGCAAACCTATTTTATCATTCCTGTCTAGGTAAGGGCTTTCTATGGAGGAGCTGCCCAAAACACATCAAATACCAAACGCACTGCCACATCTAAGTCACGGCGGTTTGGCTGTGTAACAGCAGTTTCAGCCCCGCCACGTCACAGAGTGTCATTAAAGCTCAATTGGATGAACAGCCTCCTAATGGGATTCTTGACTCTATTTTATGTCTCTCTGATCCATTTTCCATAATCCATCCAGAAAGAGATTTTGAAAACTCAAGTCTGGTCATGTCGAGCCTCCACTTGAAACCCTGCAGTGGCCCCCCAATGCCAGGAGAAAGCCCAGGACCTCACTATGCCACACAAAGACCCGCTTCATCCTCAGATGAGCGCCCAGGAGGCTGGATGATGAAGATGGCGCGATTCCTTTAACCACTTTCCTATTAACAGACACGTGGCCGGGTTCCAAGTTCTGGCTGTAACAAACACGAACACACGTCTCTTTGGATATCTGGGTGAGCCTTTCTCTAGAAGTGGAATTACCAGGTTGAAGGAAGAATATTTATGATTTTTCATATACATGGTTAAATTGCCTCCTAAAATGGCTTTACCAATTTATACTGTCTTCCATCATTTATGAGAGCTTTTTTCCCTACAGCCAACAACATTGTATATTAGCAATTAAGAAAAAAAAACAACTTTTGCCAACATAAAAGATGAAAAAATATTTTTGTTGTAATTTTCATTTTCCTAGTTGCCAGTGAGAGAGAACACCTTTCATATGTTTATTGTATACTTTGCTCATTTTTCTGTTGCACTTCAATTACAGGATTATAATTATTACAAATATTTTCCCTGGCTTAGTGCTTATCTTTTAACTTTGTTTAGCATATCATTCATTATGTACAAGATT
The DNA here is from genome assembly GCA_025594165.1 of Tamias sibiricus. Taxonomy (NCBI): domain Eukaryota; kingdom Metazoa; phylum Chordata; class Mammalia; order Rodentia; family Sciuridae; genus Tamias; species Tamias sibiricus. Next base: position 21,163,277 of record CM046666.1, on the reverse strand, counting down.
TTAGCATTTTTGCACAAAAATTTATTAAAAACCCTGTTGGGCTTTTGATTAAGATTATAATGAATAGAGGATGCCATCAAAAACCTACCAACCAAGAAAAGCCCAGGTCCAGATGGATACACAACCGAGTTCTACAAGACCTTTAAAGAAGAACTAACACCAATACTTCTCAAACTATTCCATGAAATAGTAAAAGAGGGAACCCTTCTAGAATCATTCTATGAAGCCAATATCACCCTGACTCCAAAACCAGGCAGAGACAAATCAAAGAAAGAAAACTTCAGACCAATATCACTAATGAATGTAGATACAAAAATCCTCAATAAAATTCTGGCAAATAGAATATAACAACACATCAAAAAATAGCACATCATAATCAAGTGGGTTCATTCCAGGAATGCAAGGTTGGTTCAACATAAGGAAATCAATAAATGTTATTCACCACATCAATAGACTCAAAGATAAAAATCATATGATCATCTCAATTGATGCAGAGAAAGCATTTGACAAGATACAACACCCCTTCATGGTCAAAACGCTAGAAAAAATAGGGATAACAGGAACATACCTCAACATTGTAAAGGCCATCTATGCTAAGCCCCAGGCCAACATCATCCTAAATGGAGAAAAGCAGAAAGCATTTCCTCTAAAAACTGGAACAAGACAGGGATGTCCTCTTTCGCCACTATTATTTAACATAGTTCTTGAAACCCTAGCCAGTGCAATTAGACGAAAGAAATAAAAGGGATATGGATAGGAAAAGAAGAACTCAAATTATCACTATTTGCAGACAATATGATTCTATACATAGAAGATCCAAAAAACTCCACCAGAAATCTTCTAGATCTAATAAACGAATTCAGCAAAGTGGCTGGATATAAAATCAATACCCATAAATCTAAGGCATTTCTGTACATCAGCAACAAATCCTCAGAAAGAGAAACTAGGAAATCCACCCCATTTACTATAACATAAAAAAAAAAAAAAAAAAAATACTTGGGAATCAACCTAACAAAAGAAGTGAAAGACCTGTACAATGAAAACTACAGCACACTAAAGAAAGAAATTAAAGAAGATCTTAGAAGATGGAAAGATTTACCTTGTTCATGGACAGGTAGAACTAATATTGTCAAAATGACTATTCTACCAAAAGCACTATACAATTTCAATGCAATCCCAATCAAAATCCCAATGTCATTCCTCATAGAAATAGAAAAGGAAATCATGAAATTCATCTGGAAAAATAAGAGACCCAGAATAGCCAAAGCAATTCTTAGCAAGAAGAATGAAGCTGGTGGCATTACTAGTCCAGACCTTAAATTGTATTACAAAGCAATAGTAACTAAAACAGCATGGCATTGGCACCAAAATAGACCGGTAGACCAATGGTACAGAATAGAAGACACAAAGATTAACCCACACATCTACAGTTATCTTATATATTAGACAAAGGTGCCAAAAACATACATTGGAGAAAAGACAGCCTCTCCAACAAATGGTGTTGGTAAAACTGGGAATCCTTATGTAATAAAATGAAATTAAACCTCTGTCTCTCTCCATGCACAAAACTCAACTCAAAATGGATCAGGGACCTAGGATTTAAACCAGAGGCCTTGCACCTAATGGAGGAAAAAGTAGGCCCAAATCTCCAACATGTTGGATTAGGCCCCAACATCCTCAATAAGACCCCTATAGTGCAAGAACTAAAACCAAACATTAATAAATGGGATGGATTCAAACTAAAAAGCTTCTTCTCAGCAAAAGAAACAATCAGTGAGGTGAACAGAGAACCTACAGAATGGGAGCAAATCTTTACCACATGCGCATCAGACAGAACATTAACTTCAAGGATATATAAATCTCTCAAACACCTTTACACCAAAAAAACAAACAACCCAATCAATAAATGGGGTAAGGAACTGAATAGACACTTCTCAGAAGAAGATATACAATCAATCAACAAATATATGAAAAAAATGTTCAACAACTCTAGCAATTAGAGAAATGCAAATCAAAACTAAGATTTCATCTCACGCCAGTCAGAATGGCAGCTATCACAAATACAAACAACAATAAATGCTGGCGATGTGGGGAAAAGGGCACACTCTTACATTGCTGGTGGGGCTGCAAATTGGTGCAGCCAATATGGAAAGCAGTATGGAGATTCCTTGGAAAACTGGGCACGGAACCATCTTATGACCCAGTTATCCCACTCCTCAGTCTATACCCAAAGGACTTAAAAAGAGCACACTACAGGGACACAGCCACATCAGTGTTCACAGCAGCACAATTCACAATAGCTAGATGTGGAAACAACCCCGATGCCCAATAGATGAATGGATAGGGAAACTCTGGTATATATACACAATGGAACACTACTCAGCACTAAAAGAGAATAAAATCATGGCATTTGCAGGTAAATGGATGGAATTGGAGAAAATAATGCTAAGTGAAGTCAGCCAATCCCAGAAAAACCAAAGGTCGATTAATTCCTTTGCTAGGATGATACTGAATCATAGTGGCAAGGGAGGGCAGATGAGAGGAATGAAGGAAGGTTAAATAGAAAAAAGGGGAGGGAGAGGAGGGGAAGGGGCAAGGGGATAGAAACAATGGCAGAAGGAGTTGGACATCAGTATACTAAGTGCATGCATAAAAAACTCAAATGGTATGAAAATATTTTGTGTAAAACCAATGACTTGGAAAACTGTGCTCTTTCTATGTAATATGAAAGGAATTGTACTCTAAAAGCATGTATAACAAATTAAATAAATAAAAAAAAAAGATTATACTGAATATGAATAAGCTACAATGAAACCCACCATTCTGTATACATAGTATATCAATTAAAAGAAGATCCCATTGGCTCTGTAGCCTCGGGCGGGAGAGCTGACAAGGTGCATTACACGGCCCCACCCAGGAGCCTAGGAGCCTATTAGGTTTATTGTTTAAATAGACCTTTTGTGATCTTCAGGAGAGTATCAGTTTTCATCAAAAAGGTCTTGGCCATTTCTCTCTCTGTTAGATTTGTTTCCTGGCATACTTGCTCACTTTCCTTTGGGGATGAGATCTTTTTCCATTGTACCTGTTTGTTTAAATTGTTCTTTTCTGGCAGTCTTGCTTTTCCAGGGATTCCGTCGCTGGCACACACTCGACCGTCTTAGAGTTTCTCAGTTACCTCTCTAGGATTTGCCGTAATTGGCCGTGCACTTCTCCTCATGGCACATTGAAGATTTCCTGAGAACGAAAACCACTTCCACACCTTCATTGCCCTGCTCCCACTACCCAGGACAGCTCTCTGCCCAGTATGCAGTGGGTGATCGATAAGTGCTTGTGCACTACTAGACAGAACTCAGAAGTGGGTGCCAACGCACATCCATTTTTCTTGCCAACAGTTGTGCTTCTTGAAGGGCTGAACCCAGAATTCTTCTGTGCAAATGCCTAATGACTACCCTATGAGGACAACCCAGAGGAACATCCAAATCACTGTCCTAAAATGTTCAAACAGAGCAAGGGAGCCAGGCGAGGTGGCGCAGCCTACAGTCCTAGCTACAGAGGAGGCTGAGGCAGGAGGATGGCAAGTTGGAGGCCAGTCTGGGCAAATTAGTGAGACCTTGCCTCAAAAGAAAAAGTCAAAAGGGCAGGAGTGTGGCTTGGTGGTAGAGCTCTTGCCTGGCACGCACGAGGGCGCTTGGTTCAACCTCCAGTGCTGCCGAAAACAAAACAAACAGAACAAAACTAAACAAAGAGGAAACCACCTCATCAGCAACCGTCTTCCAGCCGGTGCCACGATGCCTTCACTCCAGAGCTTGTGCAGGAGACCTAGAGGCCTGCAGAAGAGGGTGTGAGACAAGCTGACCACTCTGACCACCTGTCACCTGCATCCTCACCGGGGTGTGGCAGGGCGTGTCTTCTGTGGAGCCCAGCACAGACCTGGTCATCCGCCTGGGGCACGTGGCTGGCATTTTAAGGGACAACGCTGAAGACAGGCGTCCACTCCCTCCGCTGGGCTGTGTGCCCCGCCGCCACCCGTCTTCAGCACTGCTTTGCTTCGCACCCTGGTAGGCAGGAATCTTCCAGACTCCTCAGAAATTCGATGGCTTTTCTGTCACTTTCTTTATTCCCACCAGGGCTCCGTGAGTCAAGTCACACAGGCTCCTGGTGGGGCCCAGCACTTGGAACTTCTGCTCATTTCTGCCATCTCAGGTGGACTTCGTGATGGCCTTTCTGTTCTCTCTTAGCACCACCCTGAAGCCTCTCTCCCTGCTTTTGCTTGTGCCTGCGTTCCTTTCGTCTAGGCGAGAATCTCCCTTTGTGGGTTCCTGCTTTCTCCATATAGATGCTTCCCTCCTGGCTTCTTGTGTGAATTTCCCACGAGTCTTCACTGGCCTGGAAGTTGGTCTTGAGGCCAGGCGTTGTGTCCCCGTTAAAGTAGTCCTGTCTCAGGTGGAAAAGAACACACTTACACATTCATGTTTTGGTGAACGAGGGCACTTGTCGACAGGAAGAGAGGAGGGGTCATGCCGAAGGGAGAGACAGAGATAGATGGGAATCAAAAGACAGAGACAAACCGGGCGCGGTGGCGCACGCCTGTCATCCCATCACTTGGGAGGCCGAGGCAGGAGGATCGCCAGTCCAAAGCCAGCCTCAGCAATGGCGAGGCACTTAGCAACTCAGTGAGACCCTGTCTCTAATAAAACACACACACAAAAAAATGGGCTGGGGACTTGGCCCAGTGGTCGAGTGCCCCAGAGTTCAATCCCTGGTACCAAAAAAAAAAAAAAAAAAAAAAAAAAAAGACAGAGACAAAGAAGCACGGAAGCTCTGTTGGTTCGTGGGTAAATACATTACCTAAAAGAAAACTGCTTAGGAGTCTGCTATTTACACGGGTTGTGGGCACCACAGTACATCAGAAATTGTGTTCATGGCTCTTTGAAACTACGCTGATTTTTTAAATATTCCCTTTAGCCCTTAGAAACAGATGGTACACTTTTTATTTTGAGATCACCCCTTCCGACTTTTCCCAACTGAGGTGTATTACTTTCTAATTTGTAAGACAATGGCTCCGAGTCCAAGGAAATAAGCAACCACACACACAAAATTTCTGCTCGTGTGTAATGAGGCCGGTAAGTACTGAAAGTGCTTCCTGGTGGTGCATCACAGCAGCGCTCTCCCCGGTAGTGCATCACAGTGGCGCTCTCCCCGGTAGTTGCATCACAGTGGCGCTCTCCCCGGGGTGCATCACAGTGGCGCTCTCCCCACAGCGGCGGCGGTGCATCACAGTGCTGCTCTCGCTCTCCGGGCGGTGCATCACAGTGGCGCTCTCCCCGGCGGTGCATCACAGTGGCGCTCTCCCTGGCGGTGCTCACAGCGACGCGGCGGTGCATCACAGCGACGCTCTCCCCGGCGGTGCATCACAGTGGCGCTCTCCCCGGCGGTGCATCACAGTGGCGCTCTCCCTGGCGGTGCATCACAGTGCGCTCTCTCCCCTGGCGGTGCATCACAGTGGCGCTCTCCCTGGCGGTGCATCACAGCGACGCTCTCCCCGGCGGTGCATCACAGCAGCGCTCTCCCCGGCGGTGCATCACAGTGCCGCTCTCCCCTCCCCGGCGGTGCATCACAGTGGCTCGCTCTCCCCGGCGGTGCATCACAGCGACGCTCTCCCCGGCGCTCTCCCTCTCCCCGGCGGTGCATCACAGTGGCGCTCTCCCTGGCGGTGCATCACCGACGCTCCCCCGGCGGTGCATCACAGTGCCGCTCTCCCCCGGCGGTGCATCACAGTGGCGCTCTCCCCGGCGGTGCATCACAGTGGCGCTCTCCCTGGCGGTGCATCACAGCGACGCTCTCCGCGGCGGTGCATCACAGTGGCGCTCTCCGCAGCCTCCACGTGCTGCCCGCACAGCTCTGCCCGAGCGAGCGGCCTTTCCAGGCTGGCTGACGTTTCAGGACCTGAGGATGACCCTGTCTTGATTTCATCGCGGGCCCTCGGTGAGCAATGCTGTGGAAGCAGCTGCCCACGTGGTGTCACCTGTGTGGGGCAGGGTGCTCTGGAGCCGGAAGAGGCTGCTACCTGGGGCTGAACGAGGGCTGCTCGACCGCGACGATCTCGACCCGATGCTGATCGACGTGACTACGTCTTCTCTTCTGTGCACAAGCTACCAGCCACTCTCTGGAATTGGCCGCAGCCTTTGGGGACGTGCAGGATGTCCAAATGCAGCCTGGAATCACGACCTCACCACTGCTCAGGTTTGCTGAAGGATGTCGATGCTCCGCCAGCCCTGCAAAGCACTTACGACCCAGCAGACCCTCGCAGGGGCCGGTGCGGCTGGAGTTTCTTTAGCAGCATGTGACAGTTCCAGGGGCTTCTGTAGAATTAAATGCCTCCAAAGTTCAACCATGGATTCTGACGTCAGCTCGTTTTTATTAAAAGACATGGAATTAGCCCGGGCGCGGTGGTGCACGCCTGTAATCCCAGCACTTTGGGAGGCTGAGGCAGGAGGATCGTGAGTTCAAAGCCAGCCTCAGCAATGGCGAGGCACTTAGCAACTCAGTGAGACCCTGTCTCTAATAAAATACAAAAAAAAAAAAAAAAAAAAAAAAAAAAGGGCTGGGGATGCGGCCCAGTGGTCGAGTGCCCCAGAGTTCAATCCCCAGTACCACAAAAAAAAAAAAAAAAAAAAAAAAAAAAAAAACAAAACATGGAATTGATGGCAGTCCTGACTTATTTCACTGGTGATGAAGAGTGTGTTAGACAGGATACTGTCACCTGGCCATGCATTAACAATACACCTAGAATTCTGGTCACTTAATCAGTTTGCAGGCTTTACAAGTTGTCTCTGGATGGGCAGTCTCTGTGTCAAGGGACAGTCAAGGATAGAATATGGAGACCCTTGCACTTTGCATAAATTTGATGTGAGCAGAGTTTGTGAACTTGATCCCAGCAAGGCCTGAAATTATTAAATAACTGGTTTCACAGGCTAAATGACACTGTCTGGTACAATCCTCACGTCTCTTCTACCCTGGGTGCCATTTTCATTCTGAGCTAATTAAATGTTGGCAGGTACTCTGGGCCAGCCCTCCCAAGTTCAGCCATGGCTACTTTCAGTGGCACATTCATGAGATGATCAAGCCAATCGATTGTTAGCTTTGACGGTGCACGGGACATAAGTATTTTGGAAAATCAAAACCTACCAGTATCATTACTCAAACTCCTTCTTGCCTGGCTCAAAAACTCCACTGAAACGACGCCCAAGTTCATTAAAACCTGAGAATGGACAAGAGCTGGTCACAGTTCACCCTCCACGCTGGGCTTAGTGAGCCACGGGGCCCGTCATGCTTTTCTGATCTCTGAGCGCTTTCACCTACACCATCTCAGTTGTGCTTGGGGACAACCATCTGAAGTGTCATCGTCTCCAGGACACAAATAGGAAGCAGAGGCTCTGGGGCTACTGACATGCCGAGGGTGAGCTGGTTGGTAATGGTGGAAGCAATGTCCCTCCGGGCTTCCTGTCTCCACCCTGTCAGCAGGGACGATTTTCCTTCCATCTTCACACTGGCCCTGGAGTACGCTGGCAGCTATGTGGGCGTGAACAGGAGGGATGCTGGGACTGGGACGTGGGCTGTGGTGCATGCAGCAGCTCCTCCACCCAAGCCCACGTTCAAACAGTTCAAGGAGGCCGACCTTTCCCTTTCAGCAACGGCTTCCTCTACGCTGTCCTCGGTTTCTCCACCTAACAGTTTTCAATAGCTCCGTGTCAGGTGACAAGGTCTGCTTTGGCTGATGTCCAGGGGACCCACAGACCTGGCCCACATAGAAGGAGCTCGAGGAGCTGGGCTTCCACAGCCCTGGGTGAAAAACACCGTGCGCACGGCCACCGGCTAGGCCTCCGCCGATCCCCGCCCAGTATGCTGGGTAGGACCCACTTCGTGCGACCCGCAATCTCCCCCTTTCTCTTCGATTAAGCCTTAAAATACACAACAGAATTTCCTTTACACAGTTCAGATCTCACAAACTGAAACTGGTTAATTGTCCCCCTGACCTGCAATCAAGCTCAGCTCAAACTCCACCTCTGGGCACTCTCCTGCCCGGCAACACGGTGAATCCTCCATCTGGGCACTCTCCTGTGCACTATCCCTGACGTCCTGGCAAAGCACGGGCCACCCACTGAAGTCCTCCGAACATGGGGGTTAGCGCTTCTACGAGCACGTCTGGGCCTGCAGGTGCCCTGGCTCTCCCTCCTTAACTGAATTCCTAGGTCAACAGGAAGCAGCAGTGGGAGCCCATTCTGCGCCAGGCTTGTTCTGGGTGGCTCTCGTATGAACCACGGAACGTACCCCGATTATGCCAACGCCTCCACAAGGTGAGTCTCCTGTTAGTCCCACGTTACGGCACAGAAAATACGAGCACAGAGAGGTCATTTTCCAAAGGCCACAGGGGAGTAAATGCAAGGGCCAGGCTAGGACTAGGCAGTGTGCCACCAGAGTGGCCTCTTGTAGGGGAGGTGGCCTTCCAGCTCAGGCCTCTTCTCCTCTGTGAAGCCTCCGATTGGCCTGTCCTCAGGTGGGTGAGGACCTCTTCTCGGGACACTCAGTGTGGACGTGGACTCCTGGCTAGCCTCCTTGACCTGGGCAGTTAGCATCCCCCTGCGCTCAGCACGTGACCAGTGCCAGGAAATGCCGTGCTGAACCCAAAGGCGTCGTTAGAAATGACAACAGCATACTGACACCATCCTTTACTAACGCAGCTTTTTCTAAGGGTTCTCAAACGAGACTATCCAACATTTCCTGCTGCATCAAGCAGAATAAATAAGGTGGATAATTATAAAGAGTTCTCAAAACCCCAAGATGTAAAGTGAAGCTATTTATGCATTTGTTGCATCTGTTTAGAACTGCTCTGAGTAAACAAAAATAATCTAATATTTTCATTAGCCACCGACTAGTTTTTGACTCTTCACAGTTTGGCCCCAGAACTCACAAGGACAGAGCTCCTTTTATCGCCAAGACAAAGAGTTCAGCACCACGAGTTAGGAGAGCTGAGCAGGCACGAAGGCGACCTCGGGAGTGGAGCAAGTGCTCCAGACCCTGGAACAGCGGTCACTACAGAAGGCCGGTGGCCCCTCCTCTTGGGACACCAGGGAAGGAACAGGGGATTGGGCATGATGGGCGCCCCGTGCTGTCCCAGCTCTGTCAGTCCCTCTGCACTGGCTTCAGCTGGGAAGGCAGGCTGCCCCTCACAGACACTGGGGAAGGGACGGCGGGGAGGGGCTGTGCTTCCAGCCGCTGGGCCACAGGGAAGCTGTCGCCTCGTTCCTCCCAGTGGTGAACAATCTTCCTGGCGTGTGCTGTGGCCACAGGGACGAGGGGACATCCCCGCAGTGGGGCTTCACGGCTTAGTGCTGGCGACAGACATGAGGTTCCTTCCAATGTCACGAGCACGGGGCTGGCGGTGCCGTGGCAGACTCAGGGACGGTGGCCTCGCAGCTGGTTCAGACGCAGCACTGGGCAAGATCCACGCTGGGCTTTTTCTAGATCCTTCAGCGTAAGCGAGTGGCAGGAAGCTACAGCCACGCTGCCGAGCCTGCCTGCGCCAGGTGAAGGTCTCCATCAGCCAGAGCCGGCGGCAGGCAGAGCCCTACAGATGCCCAGGGCTCTGTGCCCCAGGCAGAGCACCGCTTTCTGTTTCAGCCTCTCTTAGATGGTAAAGTGCTGCCTCTGCCGAGCATGTGCACTCTCAGGCCCAGGGAGCACTGAGACGGGGTGGGAGTTGTCGCCTGCCAAGGTTTGAACACGTCCCCCCAAAAGCGCGTGCTGGAACTTGACCCACAGCGCAGCAGTGTCGTGAGGCCCCCTCCCTCCTGGGTGGACCGAGGTGATCACACAGGCCACTGCGGGGGGGTCTCTGGCTTTCTTGTGCACACTCTCTTGCCCTCTGCCTTCCCCCTGGAGATGACGTAGCAAGAAAGCAGTCATGGGGTTTGGGTCCCTGGACCTGCACTTCCTCCCCTCCAGAAGTATGACAAATAATTCTTCTTCATAAAGTACCCTGTCTTGGGTATTCTGTCATAGTAGCACAAAACAGACCAAGACATATCCCAATCTGTTGTCCTGATAACCACCCCACTAGGAAATGCCTCTGGATGTTCTGTGGAATCCTAGGAAAAAAACGTAAATTAAGGTTCATAGTTAGGAATCTTGTAAAACCAACATTTCAAAGAATTTAGCAGGGTTTGCAATCTGAGTACCAAAGAAATTTAGAAAACAGATCCCTAAGAATCAAAGAAGCCATACTCATCAAAACATAATTGAGAAGTTTAGAAACAAAGGTCCAAACTGTAAGGACACTGTTTAACCAAAAGACAGTGGTTCAGTGTCACAAGTCATTGTAGAATTCATGCTGCAGAGACCTGGGATGCTCCCAGTGTTTTCCTGGAGTCCGTGGACAAACCGAAAACCCCATTTCTCAGGCTGAAGCTGGCTTGCAAGTGGTATTTTTGGAGTTTGAAACCAGTCTCTTCCCCAAGGTGAATCTCAACCTCAAACCTCTGCTTCCTGCTGCTGAGCCTTCTCCAGGAACACAGACACTTGCATTTAGGGCTGAACTAGTGACAATGGCACTCTGCACTTCCCGCTCCAGCGTGCCTTTCCCTGTATCACAGCTTAGCTTCTTTCCAAATGCAGCTTTTAGTAGAAAATGACAACAATAATGAGTCCTTTGAGATTTAAAATCTGAAACGCAAATGATCCAGCCTTAATAATAGCCTAATAAATTCCTTTCTGTGTTATACTATGTCTGCTTAATTACGCCAAGCCCATCAAGGAAGCAGACTGGAAGCAGAGTTTATGTTGGCTTTATAGAGGGTGAATTTTTGAGACTCTCATCTAAATTTAATTTTTATGTGTACATTTCACGTATATATTCAAAATTGGAAATCTGAAAGATCACTCCTGTGAACATATTAAGGGGGATAAATTCTCCTGAAAGGTAAAAAGTAATTAAAATCTCCAAAAAGTTCCTTATTTTCAGAATCGCATTTCTCGCTGTGGCAAACATCTTTCTTCCACTGACGGTGAGGTGCGATGTCTTTGCCAGGACCACCATTTCCATGCTGGTTTTCTACAGAACATACACAGTTTCATAATGTGGCAGCGAGTCACTGCCACTTAGAAGCTGGTCTTCCTACATCTGTGGCTGTGTAGAGAGAGCCAACGTGACGACGTCCACTGTGCGTGAGATGTGGAAGCAGAGGGGCAGCGCCACCCTGCCAGGCACAGAAGGAAGATGGCCATGTGACGTGAGTGTCTCACGATGCCGGACCTGGACGAGCAGGTGGCTGCTCTGCGCCACTGCAGGCTGGCCTGGTGTCCCAGAGGGCTGCGTCCGCCTCCCCCTACCTCCACGCACCCCACCAGGAGACGGCCAGGAGACGGGCTTCCTGGACCATAAGTGACTCCTGTTTTTCCTTAACCTGCATTTTCTAATTTTCCAGGGTCTGTTCTCTTGTTATTTATTTATCTGCTTATTGATCGTGGAGTTAGGGATCGAATCGAGGGTCTCACGTCACGTGTGCCTGCTTACGCCACCACTGAGCTACGCCGCCGGCACGGGGCTGTCTTCTTGATGGAATGAGCCGCTGTTCTGTAAACGTCGATGTGTTCAAGCACCAGGGAAGAGCCACCCTCCCCCACCCCAGACCCCAAAGATGGAGCGAAGACAGAAAGGCAGGCTGCTCCTGAGCCCCCCTGGGCCACGGGACCGGCCCATCCTTCACTGGCGCTTTCCTACTTCCATCCGCCTGACTGACGGACGGATGGATGGAATGACGGATTGTTTTGGTACTGGGCACTGAACCCCAGGGATGTTCTACCGCTTAGTTACAGACCCTGCCCTTTTTATTTTGAGACAGAGTCTCACTAAGTTGTGATGGCTGGCCTTGAACTTGTGATGCTCTTGCCTCAGCCTCCCAAGTAGATCTACATAAATATTTATGGACCATCAGTCTGCTACATTCTGCCAAAAAGCTTCCTCAGAGAACTTTCAAAGCCGAAAAAGCGAAGGGTGACCCAAGCCCCCAGGAACAGAGCTGGCACACTTGCTGTCACTGTGGACCCCATACACTCTTCTGGCGACACGGGATGTGCCAACAACCAGGCGCTCGTGCGAAGACCTCTTCTAGAGGAGCGAGGGCCTCGGTGACCTCCCATCCCGCCTGTGAGGCAGACACATCCTCACACTCAGTCTGTGATGAGAGAGCCAGAGGGAGACTTCTCAGTCTCAAACTCTGCCTAAAGGTGGGTTTCATTTTTGAACACAGACTGAGAACAGGACGAAGGATTTCAGTGAAGCCACAACCAAGTGAGGCAGGTGTCACTGTGGAGGCTGGAGGCTGTGGGCGCCGTGCTGGCCGGGCGGGGGAGGCCACGCCGTCACGCACAGAGCACCCGGACACAGCACCTTCAGGGGCTCTCTCCAGACTCCTCACAGAGCAGGCAGAGGACAGGCCCGTCCCTGTCCTGGGCTTGAGGCTAGTGGTGGGCCAAATTCTAGTGAGCAGAGACCAGATATGCCCACAAGTGCAAGGTGGCAACTGCCCTGGGAGCACCACAGGCTGCTGGGAAGAGCCGGTCAGCAGTCGGGGGAGGCCACTGAGGAGGCCCTCAGGGAGAGGTCTGCAGGGTGGCCAGCCAGGAGGCCAGGGGTGAGGGCAGGAACGGCCTGGCCTGCAGTCGGGGGAGACCACTGAGGAGGCCCTCAGGTGAGGTCTGCAGGGTGGCCAGCCAGGAGGCCAGGAGTGAGGGCAGGAAGGGCCTGGCCTGGGTGGGTAGCAGCACTGGCTGGGCCCCAGGAGCAGGAGAGAAACCAGGCACTGCCTTCCCTGGCACAGAATGCAGAGCCCCAGCCACGACCGTGCAGGGACACAGGCAGGCGGGCTGTCTGCACGCAGGCCCTCCCAGTTTCCCCTTGGAGAACGGGATTCCCACGTGAACCCAGGACCTGCCTGCTGGGCAAGTGCCCTGCCCGGGCCCGGCCCCTGGGGCAGCTTTGAGAGGAGAGCACTGAGAAGGCAGCTGCTACTCCAGGCCAGACGGGAGGGCGGCCAGGAGGGGGCTGGAACTGGTGTCCAGTGGGCACCACCGGCCAGCTGCCATCAGCGTGGCCCAGACCTCCTCTTCCGTGGGTGAGAGAGGGCGCGCTCCCTCCGGAACTGGATCTGTTCCTACCAGGGCTGCTGCACCTGCTCTCAGCAATACTTTAGAAATTAGCCTGCTGATAACGTTGCAGATGTCATTTAAAAATCAAAGAAAAAATAATAAAACAGTTTCAGAAAACAAGGGTCGAGAGGCCCCAGAGTAAGGCATAAAGTAAAATTCTTCAATTTATCCATTACGTTGACAATGGTCAAAACAAACGTATTTGGAAAGTATAAGCTGTCACAACAAACCCTTATCCTGGACAGGTAAGTCCTGCAAACTAGATATATAACCGCAATTAAAAAACTAAGAATGTGTAATTAGGTGCATGTATTATTCTAGCTGAAAAACAACAAATTGAAAAGATAAAAAGTTCAGTGGGAACTTTGAGTGGCTGTCCGTCATTCCGGGGTGTTCCTACTTAGGTAAGGAAACGCTCAGGTTCTAGAACACACCTGTCTTCAGGGATGAGAGTGACATGGAGTCTCTAGAGGAGCGTCACACCAGCTCTGTCTGCGCTTACTCAGGTCTCGGAAGCAGAGAAGTGGAACTGCACGAGAAGCCAGCGGCAGTTGTGAGACGGAGCGCGTGCTGTGGCCCGGGAGCCCGTGGCAGGGCACAGGCCCTTCCTGAGTCTCAGCGAGGCAGTGAGCCAGTGCTGGAGGGGATCTGGCTTGCAGCCTTCATCCTGCCCCTGGAGGCTGCAAGCTGAGGGCAAGGGGAGCAAGCAGCTGACCTGTCACTGGGACGTCAGGACCATCTGACACTCTGGGACCTTCAGCCTCCAGGTGCGAACTCACCTAGGACGGCACTGCCCTTTCTGAATCCAGGAACAAGAAGCCTCCTTGGATAAACTGAGACCCCCACTAACAGGCGCGTCCTCAGACACACACCCTGAGTCCCACGCAGACTGTGTACAGTACGCACCTACCTTAATAAGCTCATGTAGAGCATCGCACTTACACGTAGGTACAGAACACCTCGTCTGCTGACCTCAGAAGAGGTGACAGTAAAGCTAGAAAGAGAAACACGTGCTTGCAGAGAATCCCTAGGATGGAGAGGGCGCGCTACCCAACCAAGCGATGGCTCCACAGCCGCTAAGAAACAAAACTCCTCCCACGCCATTTCTTTACAAGCAAACACGCAGAGGCAGATTCGACTGCAAAGACAAGACTCAGAACAGAAGGAGCCACTGTGGAGTGAGACACGAAGTCGTGGTCCCTCTGGGCACACGTGGTCTTCTGCCAGGTTCCATGGCCAGGGCAACTGACACGCCGGCGTTTGTCTCTCAGAGGCGGATTTGTTTCTTAAGGCTGGTTCAGGTGACTGGCAGAAGTGGTGATGGAGCAGAAGGGTCCTGACTCAGGACCAACACAGGCAGGTGACTTCCCTGTTAGGATTCTGACTTAGCTATCTTCTTCACATCACTTAGGTACAGACCACAAGCGAACCCCAACAGGGATCAACACAAGCACAGAGTTTTGTGATTATAAGACACACTGCGCTTGCTCCATCCAGACCAAGGAGAAAGGACCACCTGAAGAACAACAGGGAACTGCTCTAGCTGTTTATGACCGTGAAAGGCTCAGAGCTGGAGTCCTTGCACACAGTCACCTTGTGTAGAACCCTGAAAAGCCATTGTTCCCGGCCTTGTTTCAACACTGCTGACTTGGAGCACGGGAGCCACTGTGCCCAAGGTCATGGAGCTCATGAGCACGGAACAGGGGCAGAGCCCAGGCTTGCTCAAGTCTGCCAGGCTCTGTTCCACTGCCACCTACCACCTCCCTACAAAGCACAGCAAGCACAGACAGCGTGGTCCAGAAAAAGAAGTCGATAAACACACGCGAAGAGCCAAAGGAATGCATGCCGAAACTCCCAGCCTGTGGACAGTCGACCGAGCACCCTGCTGGCAAAACACGCCAGGTGACCACAGTTCTGTCCCCTCCCCCCCCCCCCCCCCCCCCCCCCCCCCCCCCCCCCCCCGGCTCACGAGGCGCGAGACTCTTGGGGTCCAGTCGACACACAGAGGACAGCACACCCCACTCTTGCTCCCGGCTGGAGGGGTCTCTGCACCTCTCCAGTGGCTCAGATGCCACGGCCCGCCACACGCCCCTCAGCGGCTCACCCCTCTTCCTGACACACGCTTCTTCTCCCTTCACGACCCTGTTCAGTCGCGGCTCCTGACAGGCGGGCTGGAACCACCATTCCTCATGACGGCCCGAGGACTTTCCCTTCCCGCCCTTCCTTCTTTACAAAGGGAATGAATGCTCGGTTCAGAAATTCTCAAAAATATAGAAAGGCATAAAAAGGAAATAAATACTTTAGAAATTTTTGACCTATCTATAAACATTCCCTCCCATCATTAAAGATCCATCTATAATGTAACTTTAGTGACTGCCTGGCATTATGATCATGAGTGCAGCATGTAGATTTATCTAACCCACCACCTATTTCTGGGTATTTAGGTTGTTCTTCCCCAGTGCCCCAAGTACTGGTATTAAAGCCAGCGGCACTTGACTGTGTTACATCCCCAGCCCTTTTTGTGAAAACAAACAAACAAACAAACAAACAAACATTATTTTGAGATAGGGTCTTGCTCAATTGTGGAGGCTATCCTCCAACTTGTAATCCTCCTGCCTCAGCCTCCCAAGGAGCTGGGATGACAGTTACGCTGCCACACCTGACTTTACAGGGCTCTTTAGGTAGCATTATGACAAACAACTCAGAGGTTTGTTTACTCAGCTCTGTGACCATTTCTTTATAATTCATCCCTAAGCACATTTGGAAGACCCTGGTTCACCCTGTAGGCTACCCTTCTTGCATGTTTTATGAGTTTCATTCCTAGAAGAACTTAAGACCAACGCAGGGGACGCGGGTCTCTTAAACATGACGGATGATCACAAACTCACAAGGTGACTCATGAGTGATTCGATCAATTCATTTAACAGACACGCACCTCTGCACGTCTCAGGTCCCGGGGACGAGCAGGCAGGCGCACCTCGACGCGTCTCAGGTCCCGGGGACGAGCAGGCAGGCGCAGTCCTGGCTGCCACGGAGCCTCAGCTGTCTCCAGACAAGACAAGGCCACGATAGTAGCCCAAAGAGGGCTGCAGCCGGCGGTGACGAGGTGACACGGGGTACCAGTCCTCTCCCCCCCCCTCCTCAAGCCCTGCCGTCATAAACGGGGTCACCCTGCCTCCTGCCCGGTGCTTCCTATCTCTAGCTTGAACTGGGGTGAAGCAATCTTTTATCTCAAAAGCTCCTTCCAGCCATACAAAGAATGGCTGCTAAAACAACAGCTTCTCAAAATCACCCACACCATGACATCCACACTGATAACAAATAGAATCATTTTGGAGGAAAACTAGAAAAAATAACACCCAGAGAAAATATTATCTAACACTTAAAAATATAAATTTAAATGTTTTCTAGATTATGAGGATTTGAATATTTGAATATTATCATAACTAAACTTATACATATATTATAATAAACCGAGTAAAACTTTTAGTGACTATCAATGGCTACCAAAATTGGTTAGCAATAAATGGCCAAAGGTTTTAAATGAAAACCAAACATATAGCAATTATATTCTTAAAATAATGTCATCCTTATATCTTAATATTTTACAATTTAGCAACCACCACTGAAGCCTAACCACAAAGTAATTTACTTTTCTATTACGTGTAGATAAGAACCAAATGATTAAAACATTTAACATCATGTCTAATGAGACCCAGTTGCACCTTGGCTTTAGGAATAGCGATACATTTTCTGTCCAAGTGTAACTACAGGGCTGGGGTCGTGGCTCAGGGGCAGAGCACTTGCCTGGCACGTGTGAGGCACTGGGTTCAATCCTCAGCACCACATAAAAACAAATAAATAAAGTAAAATAATCATTTTTAGAAAGAGTAAATACACAAGAACTAGGAAGTATGCCAAGATTTGACACAAATACATGATGGAGACCCCCAAAATGGGCACACATGTAATAAATGACCCCTTGATTCATTTCCTTAGTGTATATAAAATGCTACGTATTTAAGGGAGAAATGAAGTTGTTAGGAATAAGGGATGCTGAGCCCACTGTTTCCATAGGAGGGTTTCCTGTATCACTTCTTTGTAATTAAGTTAAAAGCAAACCCTAGTCTTCCATGGTGTGTGTCCCCAGGATGCAGTGACGTGCGTGGCGTTTATCCACTGCTTAGACGCGAAACACTTCCCCGACCTCTTTACACCTCACTGTAAAACAAGTACTTTGGCAACTTCCAGTTGATGGACGGGGGAACCGAGGTGAGGAGGTTTCTCTCCCCAAGGTGCACGGCTAGTTAACGGAGAGCCGGGAACTGAAGCAGACACCGGCATGCCTGAACTCGCACGCCCACAGATCTGGCCCACCCCCGCGGGCCCTGCGGGAAAAGTCCAGGGCCCTTCTTTACATGTCTTGGAACATCTAGGGACCCTGTACGGTCCCGGTCCCACTGGCCTCCAACGTCTGGTCCCTGATTTACTTCTGTGATTAAGAGCACAGGGGAAAAAACGCAAAGCAGCTGAAGCTGAGTACCCACTCCTCTTCTCTCACCACCACGCTGCAGTGGGTGCTCTCGCAGGACCCCAGCCTTCCTCCAGCTGGGCCCTTGGGTCGTTTCCTACACAAAGCCAGTGCTTCCACAGATAAACTCTGCTGCTAGCGAGAGAATGATTATATGTGCACACAAAAATGGAGGTGAGCCACCCTATAATGTGATTAATGTAAAGTATCACTATTGATGATTAAACAGCTGCTGTAATAGAACAAATCTGACATATGTTCACTAACTTATCAGAACAGAGGCAGAAGCAATCCGAGTTCAAATGACATTAGGTTAATTCATTAACGTCTTAAATAAATCCATTCGGAAGCAATTATGTTCTTTGTATTTCAGAATCCATGGTTAGAAATGACAATGCTTAATGATAAGAAAAAGAAGTCGCCTACCTCCGCCCTGCCAATGAGGTTGTCAATACAGATGACAGTGTTAAAAAGTCGTGTCAAAACACCATTAGAAAAAACAGGTTAAGAATATAATTGGGGGCACACACAAGTTACTAAATCATATATGTCTAATTCATATAAAAATGGATTTTCAAAACATCACCTACTTCTGAACTAGCAAATATGAATTATTCACATGGCTTTATATACTAGGGGGATTAAAAGGAGTAGAAGGAGAAAAGACTCAAAAATTAAATTTCAGTAAATGGAACACGGTTTCGAAGCTGCTGGTATTCTCAGGCAAATGAAAGAGCACCACGTGCAAGACCACAGGCCCCGAGAAGTCTGGTCCCCTGGAGCCAGGCCGGACGCAGCTGGAGTGGCCAGAGGAGGTGGCGCCACGTAAGGGTGCCCTGCTGCACGTGGTCTTGCAAGATAAAAAGCAACTCGGTTTTTGAAAGAGCCCTTGCCTTCAAAATGATTTTCTGATAAATGAAAAAGAAAATGGTATTAAGTGTATTACAAATATGACCAAAACGTGTTATGACTTGGGGCAGTAATTAAGTTTACAGGTGCAGCTGACAGAGGCTCTGGTGTCTCCTGAACTTGGGGAGGCTTGATGAACAAGTGTGTGGAGATGGCACCCAGGAAGAACCCACGGGAGGCAGGCGTGGCACACACCAGTGGTTTAAGGTAAGAATGCTCATTCGAGAGCATGTCCTCAGTACTGGCTCCGCGCCGGACCTACTGGGCGCTCAGTCCACGGTGAGCGAAGCACGGCTGTTAGAGAAGATGGCAGGCCAAGTCAGAGACTTGCTGCGCCCTGCCTCCCGAAAGGAGAGAACTGGCTGTTATCGAGAAAGGATGACATGGAGACACCGGGGACAACAGGTAGGACTCAGAAGAGGAGCAGGAGCTTCACCAAGGAGAGAGAAGGCCAGAAAAGAGATCACCAAGAAAGCACCGAATTCTCTGCAGAGGCAAAGGAGAGACTCAAAGAGGCACAGGTGCCTTCACCTTCTTAATGAAAGCCACACGCGTCTGCAACGTGCACAGGGCATCATCGGCAGAGACCACCACTCACTCGGTGGGGGTGAGCAAGTCGGATCTGAGCCCCGACAGTGGCCAAGGCTGAAGGTACGCCGGTGCGGCTTGGGAGAGCCAGAAAGGTAAAAGCACTGCAGACATGAACCACAGATTCACACCAGTGCTTCGATTGTTCCGTGGTCTTATCAAGAACTGTGCTAGGCACTGTGGGAGACTGAGAGACTCGAGATGTGGCTCTGGTCCCTGGAAAGTTAGATGACAACCCAGAGATGGTGCATGGTAAAACGTGAATACAGCCCCCACCCAGGTAGAGGAGACGATGAGGGTGGGATGTTCCCTAACTAGAGCCCTGCTCATTATGTAGTGATTCACTTCTTAGAGTCGAATTATCTGTTTCCATTGATTATTTTATCTATAATAAATAGTAATTTTCCTGCTATCATAAGGAAATAGCTAATTTAGTAGATATTTGAGTTCTTTTGTGAAAAAACTGTTTCTCCTCAAGGTGCAATGAACAAAACAGGCCACAGAGCTTTGGCCGGTCAGGGTCATTTCTTAGGTAGACGGGCAGATGGTTTAAGGGAAAACACCCTTCGTGTAACCTCGGGGCTGTGTCCCAAGCCTCGTAACACAATCTGCTTTTACCCTCCATCCATCCTGGGGCTGGGCCGGAGAGGGTTAAGCTCAAAATCAAGTTATTGTCACTTCTCCTTTGGTTTAGTACAGCTTTTCTATAATTCTCCAGAGCTAGGCAGCTGACAGCATGGATTTTTATTGAAGAAATGCTATGACATTTGTTCTAAATGTCACATTTCTCCCCCACAAACTAAAAATAGCATGTCGCCATACCCTACCCCTAATAAAATCGTTGGCTTGGAAATGACGTTGATAAGCAAAACGAAGCATATAACCTTCCCACCCCCCTCCTAGAAATGTTTTATTTATTCCTGAGTAACATGTGGCATCTTCTGTAGACTGAGATCAAAGGGACAAATCAGTAACTTTTACTGCTGAAGCAGCCTTGACAGTATGGGACTGTCATTTTAAAGCTTGTCTCAGGCAGGCGCGGCTGTCAGTCGAGTAGTGATCTAGTGAGTGACAGGAAATATCTGTAGAAATAATGTGTGCTCTCGTAGTAATGTGACATTTTAGGAGCAGTTCGACTGTTTCCATTACTCTGATTTCAGTCTGGTGACGAGAGGTGGAGAGCCCGCAGGGGAGCACGGGAAGCCTGGCGGGACAGGCTGAGGGGCCACCTGACACCGGGGTGCTGTATTCAATATGACTTTGACCCGAGGCTTCACCTGATCAACTCCAAGGTCGCTGGCTTTGCTGGCAAGTGTTTGGCTACAGACACTGAAAGTCAAGCTTCAAGCCAGCTTGGTGGAGGCTTTGGCAACACGTTCCTGATTATCCCAACTGGGTGCAGAGTCAGCTACACAGGGAGAGCTTCACGTGGGGACTGTCCAGCAGCGGTGGACCCCCTCGAGAATGGCGACAACACAGGCCCCAGGTTGAAGGGGCGGGCCACGGAAGCCGAGGGGACCAGGTGCTCCCCGACAGATCCCAGGAGCAGAGGGCGTAGGGAAGGCCTGTGTGCTCTTCCTGAACGCCCAGCCCCTCTTTCCTGGCTTCTAGAAGCCTGTGCTGCTTGGCAAATGTGCAGTTCACGTGGCTCTGAATCCCTGACGCCTTGTTTGAACAGGGATGCGTGGGACTCGCCTCCTTGGTTTTGCCGAGGCTCACTTGGAATTTCCAAATTGCTTTTGGGGAGAGATGGGCTGGACTCAAGGAGCGGCTGCTGCCACTTCCTGGTGTTAGCACCTACCAGGGCTTCTTGACCTGTCTGTGTAGTCACCGTCTAAAGTCAGGAGGTGTCCCTCGGTTTTCACTTTTTTAAAAATTATTTTATAGTTGTAGATGGACAGCATGCCTTTATTTTATTTGTTTATTTTTATGTGGTGCTGAGGATCGAACCCAGTGCCTCACGCATGCTAGGCAAGCGCTCTGCCACTGAGCCACAGCTCCAGCCCCGGTTTTCACCTACTTTATTAGCGTAACTTAGGGAGCTATGTGCATACCAAGGCTGCCAGGAATTTGAGGACTCACAAAGGTGTGAGATGCACCACTAGCCAAGGCCAAAAGAACATCACCCACAAATTATTACAACCAGATAAGCAGAGTGCTATTTCTGTTGTGTACTACCAAAAGAATTCCACGATGTAAAACAAAGTAAATTACATTTCCCATTTTGTGACAACTCCTATTCCCCTAAACGTTTGCTTCGCTGTAAGCTCCTCCAGGGAGACTTCTGTCTTAATCGCTTGCCTCCCTGGGCACCCAGCAGATATGCAACGCATACAGACATGTCCTTGACAAGGCTACAGCCAAGGCCTCTTATGCTTCAAGATGTGAAAGTTCAGGCAGGCTGAGGCAGGGGGATTGTGAGTTCAAGGCCAGCCTGTCCAAATAACAAGGCCCTGTCCAAAAAAAAAAAAAAAAAAAAAAAAAAAAAAAAAAAAAAAAAAAAAAACCACCACAAAATGAAGTAAAACTTGACCTTGCTGTTCTAGGAGTTGGCTAAGAACCCAGTATTCATACAGTCCATAGTTTCGGGTCATTGTTTTTGGTCAGTGTTCTGCAGCTTGGGTCTCGCCTCTCCACTATCCCAACTGTTGTTATATACTCTAAGAACTTTTCATCCATACACTTCTACTCTTCAAGTCACCATCAGATGTTTTAAAACTCTCGCCATTTCCTTTAATTTCAGAAATACAATCAGCATTTTGAAAAAGCCTGCAGCAATAGTGACCAGTTTAAAAAAACAAAACAGAAAACCTATAAATTAAAAAAAGATGAAAATATCTTATCTGAACTCTACTGATCCTGTGCTTTCTTCAGAATATACAAAAGATTAAAAAATAAATGCTTCTGCATTACGTGAAATAATCACATATTGTTCTTTATTCTGAAAAAACTGGCATGGATAAGGTTATTGAGATTTTTGATTGCTTGGAGGTTAACACTTGTTATTAGGTTGGATTTTTTCCCCCAGAGAGATGAACCAGGAGCATCTTCCCCAGTAAGGGGCCAGGGAAGGGCGGCCTCCAGTCCACACCACGGAGGCCCTTCCCTT
This sequence comes from Tamias sibiricus, assembly GCA_025594165.1. NCBI lineage: Eukaryota > Metazoa > Chordata > Mammalia > Rodentia > Sciuridae > Tamias > Tamias sibiricus. Next base: position 21,140,934 of record CM046666.1, on the reverse strand, counting down.
CTGGGCCCTCAGCGGAGGCAGTTTCTTTGACTCATAAACCCTCTCATCTTCTAGTCTGCTTTCCCATCCCCCTCACAAAAAACAAAACATTTATTAACTGAAGCTTCCAACTGTGACAGAAATTATAGTTAGGTTAATGGTACAGATGGTGTAAAAATGCAATCTAAAAGCATGATTAAAAACTCGGGAGCTAGGTAACCCAGGTTCCCCGGGCTATGGCTGACCAGACATCTACAAGGAAGGAAACACACGCTTTTGGTTAATTAGCTTGCTTTTATCCACCCCTGTAATTAGAACATGCTCTTTCCCTACTTAATCCTAAAACAGTCATTAGATTTAATAAACCTTTCTAGATTGCCACAAATGAGGAAATGAATTAGTTAAAAAGCAAGTGTTAAGCTGTATTAGCGGTGTGATTGGAACACCATGTGAATAAAAAATGTTTTTGTTTGATTATGAAGAATAAATACATCATTTTATAGCTTGTTGCAAAAGATTATACAGATTTTGTTCTCCCTTCTTCCTCACGTCGGTTCACAGTGGTCAAAACATCAGCGTTGCCTGCGCAGACTGCAGGCTCCAAGTGGAAGGGACTGCTAATCTTTCTTTCCAAATTCAAGCCATAGCTTCTTCTCCAGTCAAGTCAGAGTCTACCGGGCTCAGGGGAGAGGGTGGTCGTAGTGGCAGGGCACTAGTGAGGGGTCTGGCTGAGCTGGCCTCTCTGGCCTTGTGAACTGGCAGGAAACTGCCAGGAGACCTCACCTCCACCCGAGTGACATCTCCCCCATGTCCTCCAGGTCCACAGGTCTCCTGCCCCCAGGACACTCTTATCTGACAACCTGGTAAGGAAGTTAGTTACCTACATGGTGCTACTTTTTAGATGATCACAGGTTAAAAACTTTTAAAGGTAGAAGAGTCAAGAACCCAAGTTCTCCATGCCTCCATTTCACCATGCACTCTCTGTCCTGAAGGAGGTTGTTATTCTTGTCCTTTTGCAGCGCTGGTGCTGGAACTCCAGGTGACACACACTCTAGGCAAGAGCTCACCACGGAGCCCCACTCCCAGCCCAGGGCCGTTTCTATGTGCAGAAGCATCTGAATCACATGAGCTCGAGGTTAAAGAGCCAGGCTGGTCCTCTCTGAGCCTCGTGACACACACAGCAGATGTGGTCTTGGAGGGACATTTCCTGCTCCTGCCCTTGCCTGGGCTTGCTGAAGAAGCCCTCCTCGGTCACATCAGTAAACATTGCTGCTGGTGGACCAGGACACTGGCAGGCTTCCAAAAATGTAGCTTTGGGCCTGGATCAGACAAGGGAAGTGCAGAGGAAAGCAGAGGTTTATTTTGATCACAGGCAGAAAGAACCCTGAGTAGGAAGGTAAGTTAAAGAGTGCCCTATAGAAGTCAGGCCTGGTGGTGCACGCCTGTAGTCTCAGGGTCTTGGGAAGCAGAGGCAGGAAGATCACAAGTTCAAGGCCAGCCTGGGCAATGTAGCAAGGCCCTGTCTCAAAATAAAAAATAAAAAGGGCTGGGGATATAGCTCAGTGGTAGAGTACTATGGGTTCAATCCCCAGTACAAAAAACTCAAAATAAATAAATAAATAAATAACAACAAACCCCAAACAAAAAGAGAGACTCTTATAGAAAGCAGTCCGTCCTACGAATAACACTAGACTAGAAATGATTCCACACATTTCCCTTTTTCTCCCCAAACTATTATGATTCAGCAGGAAGGCAACTGTGTTCAGTTGGGACTTGGCACATTTATTCTGAGTTGAACCTGCCTAGAATTTACAGGCTAGATTGGACAGATGAAAATCAGAAATCAAAACCCCCTTCCCCCTGGGCTATGGGATATTAATACGTTTTTTTGTTTGTTTGTTTGTTTGTTGTAATTTTGATAGAGGAACGTCACCCCATGGAGATGTGGGCTGGTTGTGTCAGCTGCGTTATTATTCTGATTTCAAAGTAGGGGAAAAACCCAAGACCCACGAAGTATATGTTGGAGCTAAGATAACTACCTGGTCCCTGACAGTAGAAAGATGTCACATTGGATGTTAGAAGTTAAGAAGCACATACTCTACAAGCCAATTTTCATGTACAAGCCAATTCTCATGTACACTTATTTAAATAAAACCTTTACATCACTTTTTGATTCTTGTGCCAACAAATAGCACCAAACAAACAGGCTCAGCCATAAGCTAGCCATTGAGGGATTTCTTTCTCATATTTATTTTTATTTATTTATTTATTTTTTTGCTACTGGGATTGAACCCAGGGCCTCATGTATGCTATGCAAGTGCTCTAACCCTGAGCCAAACGCCCTACCATGGCTCTTCAGACAGATTTAGCTTCTCGGTTCTGCGAAGTAGTTAGATGACTTCTATGATTCTAATGCAAAGATTACTTGATTTCACTCTACTCTCTCCTATCACAGACTGCAAATACAACATATTGTTTTCTGTTGAGATTGTCCTTGTCCCCTAAAAAGAAGCTGGGAATTGGGCTGGAGATGTAGCTTAGTGGTAGAGTGCTTCACTCACACACACACACACACACACACACACACACACACACACACACACCCAGAAGTTGAGAATAAAGTGCTGCTTCACAAATGAGGGGGACTACAGGAGCTGTGTGTGAAGACGATGCTTGACCCACGGCATGGGAGAGGTTCCAATTTCCTTGGGTGCTGCTGACCCGGTCTCACAGGAGAAAAAGAAAGAAGACCTCTTTCATCATAATGTGACGGAGCTTTGGGATTTTAGAAGGAGTTGCTCCAAAGCAGTTTATTCTCAATGTGCAAAGATCAGCCCAGTAAATACAGATATTTACACTTTCACCCCATCTTACGACTTCCACAGGCCTGTGCTCTTCCTCACAGGGAACAAAGCTGAGAACCGGCACCTGGGACAGTTGGGACACTAATCGGGAGTGTCAACCCGTGCCACGCCACCCAGGGCTGCAGCCCCACAGCACGCGGGAACACAATAAGGTCTCCAGGCTCCAGGCCAGCCGAGGGGACCTGACCAACTAGGGCTCCAGTCCTGCACAGCAGAGCTCATCTTGGACCCGTGATGGGGTTGAAATCACTTTGTGTAAGACTCAGATGCGGAGCGAACGAGACTTCAAACAAAAATCTCAGAAAGTACATGACGCCTGCCTCCTCCCCCACCCCAGCTGGCCTGGTCTCATTTCCTAGGTGGAACCAGTTCTGGGGACTTGACCTTTACCTACAGCACAGGAGCACACTCAGCAAGCTCCCCTTCACGCACACTCCCAGCTCCAGGGCCATCAGGGCCGCTTGCAACTTTATGCCCAAAGTCACAGATCAGGACACCGAGGATGAAGTTAGAGAGCTTGTTCAAGAAAGCATAGCTCGGTGGCGAGATGATTCATGCAAAGCTCTATGCAAAGGAAAAATCCATATGACAATTTTGGCACAGGTCTATAAGGCACGATCTAAAAGTTGATGTAGAATGGTCTTTCTAGTACACCACGGCCACTAAAATCTTGCTTTTCCCACTCCACACTCCTTTATTGAGCCATAAAGAGGCCTCATGAAGTGGACGGTTACACAGCTGGAGCCCTTCAAGACGGGCTGTCACCAGCCACCAACGGAGAACAGCAACACACATCTCTGCCCTTCTGACCAAGGTCCCTGGAGACACAGGTCTGCAGAATCACGGTATCAAGAACCCGTGTTTGGTTCAGTCCACAGCCTCTCGGGTCAACTTGAAGTGCAAAGAAACCACGTGAAACCATCCCGTAGCACTCGAGTGTTCTACACATACAAGGGCACAGCTGACCACGTTCACGGTTTCTGAACGTGTATCAGTTTCTGTTTATTGCAAATACACCAGGAAACCGCAACACCCACCGCAGGATGGCTTGGCTGGCAAGACAGCAGCTAAAAGCAAAAGCCTGGCAAATTAAAAAATACCAGTTTCTAATTTGAATAATAGCACGTCGATTCTGTTTAAAAACAAGAGCTCAGCTTTGGTCTGAGGCTGCTATCACCCTCATTTTTCTTCCGTAGGAAAATGAGCAGAACTTTTGTGATGACATGCAGTGGTGCGGGTCTGCTTTGCACTCAAGAGGCAGATTTATCATTATAGACACAGTTGCTTTGATGACACACCACTTAAACAGAAGAGACAAAAAAAAAAAAAAAAAAAAAAAAAAAAAAAAAAAACCTTCAGACTTGAGAAACGCTGAGAGAAAAACAAACTTTTAGAAATTTATGACTGTGTGTCTTTAACTTTCCTAACACAGGACACACTGGCTTTTGCTATTGGCTGCTTTTATATTTGATCTTCTGGCAAAATTGCATTTTTAACTTCTAAGAAATAAAATATGACTAAATGAAATATGAATTTAGAGATTTCTGTTGCACCATCTGAGAATAAGGATTAGGGTGCATCAGCAAATTAATTATGTTCCCTCCACTCTGAGCCTGATAGGATGATTATTTGGCTGCGAGCTGCATAGATCATGCTTTCTTCTCTGTAACAAGGCAAATTAGATATTTATGCTTCTATTCCAAACAAAGCAGACATGCTGTCTGGCAGGATTGTTTTTTGTGCACTACTTCGAGCTATGAGTTTGATCATGGGGCACTCCAACCCACTGTACATAAACAATCTTTACGAGGGTCGCCCTGCCTCTCATTTAAAAGTCAATAAATGTACTACAGCCCTTACCAACTTCTAATAATGTTGTAAAACTCAGGTCCCCCTGCCTGAGTGTGCACACAGGCATCACTCTTTCAGGCTGCTTTATGCCATTTTGTCCCCCTTCTCCCAAGGATTCTCCGTGTACTCCCACCTGCTTCCGGATCAAACCCTGAGCAACACTGCTCATCTCGCAATCTCCCTAACCCCAGCACGGAGCTGCTCCGATCCCGGGCAACCGGCCCCTGCCTCCGGCCCAGGCAGCCTAGCTCACTGGGCACCATCAGGGTGCAGAGCGCACTGGCAGCCACTGTGAGCCTGGAGGTAGCTGAGCCGCCACAAACCCTGTCCCAGCTTCTACGGCGCCGCAGGCCCTGGCCAGACTCGCTCCATCCACACGAGGCTGCTTGGGTTTTTGATAATGGCAGCTCCGGTCAGTCCTGCCCGCCGTAGAACTGTAACGAGAGGGAACCTAACCCGACCCACTGCCTCCAACTGAGTCTCCACTCCTCTGTCAGAGGGCAGGGAGGTGGGAGGACCTGGGCAGCGTCCAGCCGGCAGCTGCACGAAGCAGGCGCGATGCGGAAAATGCTCTCCTTCCTTCTTAGGGAAAAAATTCAGATCTATCAGGAATCAGTTTATTTACAAAAACGGAGTAAAAATTAAGGACGAGGATAATGGAATTCAAGACAAATCCCAATCATTTGGGTATAAGATTTAAGATACATAAGATTATTGGTCAGATTCCTAAACACGCTCGTTCCGATTTCTGCAGCCACCTCATTGCAGATCCACGCGCCGCGCGGACATGCGGGGGCCCAAAACCCGCACTGTGATGGCTGTCGGCCACCCCGCTGGCTGCCACCACCACTCAGGGCCTGAGCGGGCCTCCGCACCTCCTGCCTCCCCACACCCCAGGGGCTCTCGGTCCACGATGTCGGGGATTGCTGCTGGGCAGGCATGCGTGTCACGCCAGGTCCTCGCCTGGCGATGGAGGGGACAATGAACACTTGTTGAACGACAAATCCTGCCTGGCAATGTCACTGACCGATTCATTTAGTAAAGATCATTCATCATGCACCCACCACGTGTCGGGCACCGAGTGAACTGCTGGGCACACAGCTTCTTCTGAGGTAGCTTCTAGTCTAGTGTAAGGCACAGAAAGTGACCAAATAACACAGCTCACTGGTGCACCATCAAGGCAGAGAAGTCCAGAGTGTCTTGAAAGCACATTAAAGTGCCCCTTCCCCGGGTCTGGATTTGTAAGCAGCAGAGGTTTTCTGGAGGAGAAAATGTCTGGGCCAGGTCCTAGAGATCTGTGTGTGCGTGTGGAGCAGGGTATTGATATCGACTGAGGCCTCACACATGGCAGGCAAGTGCTCTACTCCTGAGGCCCGGCCCCCAAAACGCTCACTAGAGGAGGAAGTAGCACAGGGGCAGAAGAAACAAAATCTGCAAAGATACAGAAGTAGAGAGAGCTTGGCACGATCAAGAATGAAGCAGCACCTGTGGGTGCAGTGGCACTCACCTGTAATCGCCGTGACTCAGGAGGTCTAGAGAGGAGAATCACAAGTTCAAGGCCAGCCTCAGCAATTAAGTGAGGCCCTAAACAACTTAGTGAGACCCTGTCTCAAAAAATAAGGGCTGGGGATGTGGCTCAGTGGCTAAGTGACTTTGGTTCAATTTCTAGTGCCAAAAAAGGAAAAGGAAAAAGAATGAAGCAGGTCTGTGACCCTCAGACACAGAGGAAAGACGGGGTGGCAAAATGGGAGGCTTGAGGAATAAGCAGAACAAAAATGTCAAGGAACCCAGTGTTTTTAAACGTGTTGGTGGTACCATGAGCACCCCAACTTTTTGTGCGACAGACCGTACAACAGTTAGGGTATTTAGCATCTCTGGCCCCTGGGCACTAGGGCCAGTAGCCCCATCACCAACCAACCCCCAACCCCACATCTCCAGAGCCCCAGAGAGCACGACACTGACCCTGGTTGAGAACCCCGGGGAGAGGCTGACTTGGTCAGGAAGTGGACAAGGCTCTTAGGAAGGTGCTGGGGTACAGTTTGCCTAGGTTAAATTGTCACCTTAAAGTCTGGGCAAGGAGGACATAAAGTCCATCTGCCCCGACAGCCAGATGTGTCCAAAGGAAAGCACGCCAGCCTCCGCCAGCCTTCACGGCTGGCCTCCACGCAGGTCATGGGTAGGCAGCCGTGCCACTGACCCAGACCCACTCATGAGCTTCTCCTTAGAACCTGTTGAATGTCGACTACCAGCGTCAGTTCCTTGAGGGGCATTTGAAAACAAGACCCAGTCCCCACCCTTGAGGAATTTCCAGTCTAGTTGCTAAGGTATAAGGAAGCCAGCGCACGGGGCAGTATATGTATAATACGAGTCTGAAGGGTATCGTCCACACGTTTCTCGGGTACAGTTAGCAATTAAGTGAGTCTTCTCTGTTTCTCCTTGATTTTTCCTATTTGACCCAAATCCCTTATTGGAAGAGTACAACAAAGAAAGAAAAAAAGAAGTCAGCAGAGAGCTAACATCACCAATGCCACCTGGGAGTTCCCAGTCTTTCCCTTGTTAGAGGCTGTGAGGAAAATACCACTGTGATTCACCTGGAGTCAGGGGAGACGGCCTTCTTGCCCGTACTGGGTATTTCCATGATCTACACTTCTACTTGCTTTCAAGTATTTTCTACACATGAAGCTTTCTAGGAAAGGCACAGGGAAAGGGATTTTGCACTGAATGCAGACTTTCCCCCTCCACCTCCTGCAGCTTTATTATGCTTCTCTTGGGACACAGTGATGACCAGAAATAACCACCTTGATGGTTCTGCTGTAGTGCCACCCTCTGCCCTGTGGCGATGCCCTTCCTCAATGGCACTGTGTTTTGCCGGGCTACAGAGTCACAAGGGGCACTGTGCTTCTGCCTCAGGGACAGTCCCCAGAGACCTGCGGGTCTCAGCTCAGGTCACCAGTCATCAAAAGTGACATCTGCAAGGAGTAAGAGACAACTACGGATGAAAATTGTCAGGGGCTTCATAAGGGACAAGTTCCAGAAAGTCTTGTCACAAAGCAGAAGTGGTCACTGGCACATGCGAATGGACAGTCGGTAGCCCATACGCTGGCTTGGGTCCTTGTCGTTCTGGTTAGGATCGACAGTGGCCAGGAGCCTCTCGGGCTGACAGCGCTCCGCAATCCGCACGTCCCGTGGATGGGCTTCTCCCACCGTCTCTGGAGCAGGCTTCGCTGCGGGGCCGGGGCAGCAGCGCCCACTCCCGAGCAGCAGGAAGTGCCACAGAGCGGAGGCCGAGCGCGCCACGCCTCTCCAGGCTGGCTCGACTCTGGACACACACGACAGCAGCGGGGACTGAGCGGGGCCCCACGCACGCCTTCACTGTGACGCCTTTCCTCCAACTGCCGCGGGCGGTGTGACAAGTGAGAGGGGACGTGAAAACGCTCAGTAGCCCAGGATCTCCAGTCGTCTAGACGACCGAGCGCATCCCACCGCGACCGTTTGGAGGAAGGGAAGGGAAACGGGCAAGAGAGCCTATGAGTTCTTACTACAGATTGGCTGTTTTTCGACTTTTATTCCTCATAAAGAACAGCGAGGAGTTTCCCTGTTTCTGAGAAGATAAATGAGGGTCAGAGAGCCTGGGAGGGGCCACAGTTTCAACTAGCCAACAAGAGGACGCGCGGTCCACGCCAGGTCCCCTGGGACACGCTGCTGGCTGCTGCGGCACCCGAGAGCCCAGGCATGTCAGAACGCAAGCGTGTGTATCGCGGCGCGGGCACTCGAGAGGCCCTGGTGACCTGGTGGTGGAGGTTGACTGGATTCACCTGAGGCACCTTCTTCTGCGGCATGACAGAACTATTTACCCAGACTTCGTGGGGGCCAGGGCTAAAAGTGTCGTGTGAAACAGAAATATGGCTCCAATAAAACACAGAAAAGGAAACCACTAGGCTGATGTGGAAGGAAGAAAGGGGAGTGAGTAGAACAAGAATCAAACTGAGAAGCTAGCCAATCCCAAAAATCCGAATGCTGAATATTTTCTCTGATATTAGGAGGCTGATTCACAGTGGGGTTGGGATGGGGAGCATAGGAGGATTAGAGGAACACTAGAAAGGCCAATAGTGAGGGAAGGGAAGGGAGAGGGCAAAAGAGTAAATTAAAAAAAAAAAAAAAAAAAAAAAAGATGGTGGAATGCGATGGACATCATTACTCTAAGTGCATGTATGAAGACACGAATGGTGTGAATATACTTTGTATACAACCAGAGATATGTAAAAATGTGCTCTGTATATGTAATATGAATTGTAATGCATTCTACTGTCATTTATAACAACTTAGAATAAAAGAAAAGGAAAAAATAACTAAATAAAATACGAAAGAAAAAAAAAAAGACTCAAACTGAAACAAGACTGAAGGTTCAGGGAGGGCGACCTGAGCACTGCGCTCCGGGCGCTACACAGCGGCTTCGGGACTGTGTGTCCACCATGGTGTTTGTGAGACCCGGCTGCTGGGACACCGAGGCTCCCCTCTAGACGGGCACGTGGGCACCCGACAGGCACCTTTCCGTCTCCGCCAGTGCTATCTTAACCCTATCAGAGGCGGCTCCTTCTGCCATCTGAAAACAGTGAGCCTGAGCAGCAATCACACTGTCACTGTGCCCTGTGAGCATGCTCCTCAATGAAGAACTCTAATAAAGTATTGCTTTGGCAAAGAAAAAACGCCATTTTCTCTGAGTGTTTGATTTAAAGAGCTCCTAAACCATAAAGATTCTCTCAAAAAACAAACATCTCACATGGCCAGAAAATGACTCCAGCCTACTGTTGTGTGTTTTAATGACCTTCTAGAAGCCGTAACAGGCTGTGGGAGGAAAAATACCAGTAAGCTGAGGACTGGCTGGCTCATCCTGCCTCAATCTGCAAATAGCTAAAGGAATTCATCCTTGGTGATATGCAGGTGGACCAACTATGATTAATAATAGAGGTGTTTTACCAAGAAGAGTAGCTTCAACCAGGAACAAAACCAGTGCAGTGTAGCAGGCTGACTATGGAGTGAGGAATTTTTAACAGCATCTCAGATCTGGTGAACTTGGGTTCGTGTAAAGCTGACTGATGGCATGCCGCACCAGTTCCCTGCCTTCAGGTTAGTCTGCACTCTGAAGGGTGGGATGGGTGCCGAATGGCAGAGGTCCTCACCAGCCTGGGCTGTCGGTGACCTTGGAGACCTCTGGAAAAGCAGAGGACCCATCACTTAGCACAGGAGAGAAGGCGCAGAAGTAATTCCTCAGTGTTACCTCAGTTGTGATTTCAGACACAGGCAAAAGAATTCATACGAGTCCCGCGTCATTAAGGGAAATACACTGCACAGTTATCTGGATGGGCATGGGCTCTGTGGTTGGTTTGTTTTTTGGGGGGTGGAGTGGGGGACTACAACTTAAGACAGGTGTGAAGATCAAAGCAGCACCCTGGACCATCAAGCTCTTGGTGAAGTGGGCATAAGGGCCACAACAGGCCTCTGACCATGGCCCTAGAGCAGACAGTGGACACTTCTAAGTCTCGTGGGAAAGAGCAACGGATTGAAGGGCGTCCTGGTTCTGGGATCCCTTACAGGAAGGCGAGTTCTGAACGTGGTGGGAGGTTTCAGATGGCCTTCTCGGCTACGGTTGCCAATGTGGCTGCTTCACCCACGTCATGCTTCCTGTTGAGGCTGCGGCTGCTGCCGGTCACACTAGTGGTGTCCCTGGCACTACGCGTGCCCTCCGGAATCCAAAGGAGCTGGTCCCCTTCACCCCTTCACCCTCCTGGGTGCACTGAGTGTCGACACGAGGGACCATGCAGAGCTGTCTGTGTGTCCAGTTCCCCGAGCAGAGCCACCGACTCCAGAAATGTGGGACTCACACGTCTTGTGTGACGGCGACCGAGTGCCACTCACAGAGACTCACTGCGCACACACTCGCAGATCTGCTCTCTGACTCTAGGGACGGGTGCCTGAGGACCCTGGCTTCACCTGGGGTCTAACTGAGCAGAAAGCACCCTAGGATGAGAGTGGCTTCTCCCTGGTTTGGACGACCACACAGATGTTGGGCTGTCCTTTGGAAGAGCTGGACACCGTAGAAAGTTCTGGAATTTGTCAATGGATACCATAGTAAACACTCATATGCTGATGATAACACAAAGAAACATAACAAGGTGGATTTGTGAAAAGTTATAATAAAACATCCCTTGTGTTTGGGAGTTCATATGCCTGGAAGAGGCCCCTGGTGTCCTGTGGGTCTGCCTCCCTGCTGGAGCCCAGAGCTCCCACAGGGCAGCAAGGCCCTGGCCTCCTAAGTGTCTGCTGCTCCTCCCTGAGCTAACAAAGTGGCTTGCTTTAAAAGGTCTCCTTCCCAGCCCTGTCCACGCTTCAGGATGGATGTCCTTAATTTTAAAGACATACAGTCCAATCGTTTATACATTGCTTGAAGAAGGAAATTAAATTATGTTGTATTTCACTAGCATATGGTTCCTTGTAGGGGACAAATAGATTTGCCCTCTGCTGTAGACCCTAGAGCGAACTTGTATGAGAAGAGAAATTCAGGCACCGGAAACACAGGTATTCATCATTTCACTGGTTCTTAAAATGATTGTGACACAGGAGGAGAACGTACCACTGGGCACACTCTTATGAATATAAACAGACGAAATTCAGGAAGCTGCACTGACAAAAATGAGGCCACATGTGTCTTTACAGTACTGGAAAGTTCTCAAGACACGTTATCTCCTGTGACCCTCACAAACACTGAGGGCAGGAAGAGCCGGGATGATCTGTTTCCAAGGTAGAAGACCAGGCTTGAGGTGACTGCAGATGTGTCTTTTTTACATACAAAGCTCAGACTGTTACATGCTAAGATGAGGCCTAACTCAGAAACAGGCCAGCCAGAGCGCACCCATTATTGAGATCATCCAGCCGGTCGAGAGGCAGAGGCGAGACCTCGGTCTCTCGTAGCAGTCCTCCTCCCAGGATCCTAGGACCACGTCAGTGCTCTCGAGTCAGAGCTGTTTATATGAGATTTCCTACTCGGCTAAGTCCATGCAGTGTTCTAAGCAGTGAATGCACTTTTTAAAAATCAATCAACAGGCTGGGCAAGATGGCATATGCCTATAATCCCACCAACTCAGGTGGCTGAGGCAGAAGGTTTTCAAGTTCAGGACCAGCTTCAGCAACTTAGCCAGACTATGTCTCAACATAAAATTAAAAAAAGATCCGGGGATGTAGAATACCCCTGGGTTCAATCCCTGCACTACAAAAAAAAATATATCAATTAATACAATGAATTAAGCAATAATGGGATCTAAATTTTTGGAAAAAACTAAAGTAGTTTTAAAACAAGAAATAAATGAACTGAGTACTAAAGTATTGATTTTACTCTCAGAATTATGTTTGCCGTCTTTCTAGGTGATGTTCTCTCAACATCTTCAACTCTGAGGTGACAGCTTGTGCCTGGGCATAGCACCTCACACACTCTCTACGGGAGCTGCTCCTGGTGTTCATGGGCCTGATTAGGACCCACTGCAAGACCTTCTCACACCAAGGCGCAGTTCCCTATTTCTCCACACAAGCCGGGCTCCCTTCCCCTGCTTCCCACGCGTTATCCCATGATTGATTACTAGTACCGTGTGGGCCGCGTTTCGCATTCTGTGGCTCACAAGCATTAATCTTCGCTCACTCCTCAATAGTACAATTCATTAAAATACATATTTTGAATTTGGGGCACATATAGAAGATGTAACCACACAGGAATACAGTGCTGTTTCAACAAAACATAATTAATAAAACACAAAACGTGTTTTATGAAGTTATGGTTTTAATTTGCTACCTCAAGAAATATGCTCTAGCAATTCTGTACAAGGTAACTTCCCAGGAGAATTTAAATCCCCCCACCTTCCCTCCTCTGGGTATTGAAAGGATTATGATTAATGCACACTACGTTTCTCCTAACCGGAAAAGGTCCTAGCAAATTTCGAAAACTAAATCTGAGCTACTGATGGGGACAATGGTCCTCAATCTGGCTTCTCTTTTTTTCTTGAAGTTATCACACAGCAGGGGACAGTGTGTCAAGAGTGGGCCCAGCCAGAGGCAGCACAAAAGAGCAAAGCCACTGGGCCCCAGTGACCCCTGCAAACGCATGGCCTACATTTGGTGCAAGCAGTTCACGTGAGAAAAAACGAATCTGTGTTCAGCTTGAGGTTAACGTGTATTTCCAGAGGCAATCAGAGGGTGAGATAAAGCAAACACGGGTAAACAAGTGTGACAGGCACACATCACTCGAGATTCATACGCGACGCCGGCAGAATCGTATGTGTTCATGTAAATGTGCACATGGTCTTCTTTCTCTTAATTCCTCACTCTTCATAAACAAATGTACTAGGGGGAGGTTAGTACCAGCAGAAACGGCATTAATGGGTCGCATATTAATATTTATGTTTTACTATATAAAGACCTTGCATACATTATGACTCTGCTCTGCAAGCTGAATGAATAACTAATGTTACATTATGTATGGGTACATATTAAGCAGACATGTCTACACTGTCTTAGTTCGGGAGATGATGAATGCAGCCTAGCAGGAGCCAGATGGTGCAGAACCAGAACCATCAATCAAAATGAAAAGACCACTGCGTGCTACCCACAATGAGGTTCTCACAAATGGAGATTCTGTTCACAGACCCTAACTGGTAATAGGCAGGAAACGCCAAGAACCTTGCTTCCCTGTTCCCCTGGGATAAAAAGTGCAGCTCAGCCGTGGCTAGACAAAAAATCTGGTATAGGAACACTGATCCCAGAGTCCTAAGATCCAGAGTTGAGAAAGCCCAAACAAAGCAGCAACCCGTCCTTAAAAAAAAAAAAAAAGAAGCAGCTTTTAAATTATTTTAATAACGTTTGCACCAATGACAGTATCTGTCAAACAGTCCCCATTTCCCTTTGATTTAGGATGGGACGGTGCCACATAGCAAGAAAGCAGCTGCCACTGTCTGCCCGACACGAGTCGGCCTCTTGCTCCTTTCCACGTTCTGTATTATAAACAACCCGGAGGCTTTCGGGCTGCTCTGCAGCCATTCTCCAAGGGTCCATGGGAAACAATCTTAGTCTCTGTTATGCTTAATACTAATGACTATTTCTGGGGCAGTTGCAGAGAGAAAGGCAGCCGAAAGATGTTTCCTGTTCCTTTAACAGCTTTACATAAAAATAACTATAGAAACACAAGGTGCTTTGTCTTTGCAAATGGCTCATGTGTGCTTAGAGAAATGGGGAATAATCCCCAGGCACTGTGGGGCCTCACAAAAAAACTAATACAAATATAGAAGTTCCACCTTCTAGTAGTGGCTGAAAAGGCATCTCTGAATTCTCGTTTTGAGAAGAGGGGTGGACAGATGTGCAAGCAGGGAGAAAATTCCAGGAAACACAGCTTCTTCCCGAAGAGCTCTGAGGCAGGATGATGACACCCTTAAATAATACATTAAGTCACACGCGTGAAGGATGAGAAAAAGGGAACGCATGCGTTATTTGAAGGCACTTCTGCTTTAAGACAGGAACTACATCGTGACCCTCATAGCTCGGTGTGCAAGACAGTTTGAAAAGAGAGCTGTCTCTCCTACTTACAGCATTAACAGAAAAAGGACTGACTACTCATATTAATATAAATAAGATCTTAAGTAAAATCGATGCACTTAAGAGATTTGTAAATTTTGGGTATTTCCTTCTATCTTCAATGTTATGTAGTTCTAAAATAGGACTGACTTCCTAACATACACAAAATTTTGTTACATCATTTCCTTCAATAGCATGAGGATTTTGCACACCAGTATAATTTTGCATGAATAATATCAGTCATTATTCCACTACATATGTAAACTGTGATTTACTTACGTAATTAATTTCCTTAATGGCAAATATTTGTGTTTTCTCTCCTACTAATAACAAAGCAGAGAATATTTCATGAAGAGGTATTTCTGTTTAAGATAAATTCCTTAGAATGGATTTTCAGAAGGTGAGCTACTGGGCTGATATAAATGTTAAGGCCCTCTCTAAAATGTATATTTTTATGAAACACTCTGTAGTTTCAATTCAAATATCTTTGGTAATTTGATAGGGGAAAATAATACCATGTTGCAACTGAAATTTGTGGTGCTTTGATTATTCATAGCTAAACAACTACTTTTCCTTTTCAAAGTTTTATTGATGGCCTAAAAATAGCTCATTCTTATCTATTAATTAAAAGATTCACGAAGTTCCCCACTTTGAAACATTGAATTTGTTTCATTACTCTTGAAAGTAATAAATTGTATTCCTTTAAAATATTTTAAAATAAAGACTTTGCTGTAATTCAGAGAGGTCTCTCCTGAAGCCGGTTCAAATTGGTGAAAATTTGACAGAACCAAATGCCCTGAACTAATCAATAACGTTCCTGCCTTTCTTTCAGTGTCAGGAATGTTAAGTGACAGCTGTCCTTCTCCCCCCCACCCCCCCAGAAGGAGCCTGGATGTGGACGGCTGGCGCCAGCCTGCTCCTGCCTCCTCTCCGGGGCTCTCCAGCACCGCACGTCAAGAGGCCACGCGTGTGAGAGAGGCGCCACCGCACACAGGCAGCCGCTGGCTGTGGTTTAAGGACACACAGAAAGGTCACCGAAACATCCCAACAAGTGGGAATCACACTGGTGTGGAAAGCATGCACCTTTTTGGAACCAGATGTAACTGCGGCAAACCCCTAAAAGGAAGCACCTACGGTAGATAATTGGGATTTCCAAATTTGCGAGTGTTTAGGTCCAAAGTAGTCGACAAAGGAAAATCACACACACGTGTGCACACACACTCACGGTCAGTGCTAACCTGACCTTGAACGGAGACATCCAAATGTTCTCTGACGCAGTCACTCCTTTTCAAAACAGTGATATTCCCGGTTTCGGTTCCTCACCCCAGACAACACCGTCTATGAGGTGGACAGCGAAGGGCAGATACCACGTGGCACGGGCATCAGACCAGACACCCCGGGGGACCGCACCATCCAGCAGACTTGGGCCCACGACCTTTCCCCTTCGCGAGGCAGCTGGCACAGGGGAAGCGGGCGCAAGAGCACTGGGGACAGAGGACCCGACTCCCTGCTGAGCGGCAGGGGTCTTCGGTGCCGACACCCGGCCGCTCACCCCACCCCACTTCCCAGACTGCGCCACTCTCCCCCTTGGGTGCTGGCTGGGCAGAGGCTGCACAAAGCAGAGAAGCTTCACTGCCGGCCACGCCTGTGGCTCTGTGGTGGTGGACAAGCGGCAGGCCAACCCCGGACGCCACGGCCGGTGCAGCACTCTGACCAGACACTGCAGGCTGAGTGAGGCGCGGGCCGCCACCAAAGGCAAGGAACCAGGCGACACAGGTTCCCAGCACGTCCACCCCAGGGCCTCGTCAATGTGTCAGGGCGGGGTTGCCAAAAGGGGGAACGTGCTAGTTTCGACTCACAGAAAATTGGAATTAAAGGGTGCCCCTGCCCTGTAGAATGTGAAAACTGGAAACCAACAAAAGTTAAAAATAAAAGCAAACAATAATGAAGGGAAAAAAAATAAACAAACCAAACAAATGAAACCACAAAGAACAAGCAGCCTGTAGCAAGAGGTGGATCTGAGCGCTGCAGCCCCTCCGCTGGTCAGCCCGCAGCGGGCCTGGCCCCACGCTCGGGCTGAAGAGAGGGAGGGGGCAGGACTCCTCCCGCCCCCCGCCAACCCCTGCTTTCCCTCTGCACTTGCGTTTCGAGACTTCCATCCATCACGCTCTGTTATTTTACCATCCAAGGGACAGACTCAAAACGCGGTCTGCCACCAACGCACGGAGCGTCGAGCGTGTTACAGGCAGCCGTGTTCTGGGCTGTGTCTGGAGTTGTTAGGACAGTGCCTCTGCTTTCTCCCCCTGCCCTTTCTGGGGGGACGGGGTGGGGGTGAGCTAGAGCTGGGACGCAGCGCCCCCACAAGAAGACACCTCCACACAGCAGACGACTGGCCGGCCTCTGACGGCGGCCACCTGCCACGCGGTCCTCGTGGGGAGCAGAGGGCCAGGGCAGGGGCACAGGAAGCGGACTGGGGCCTCCTCTGCGCTCGCAGGCTAGCCAGCTGTCTGACCCTGCCGCCTCGGGTCTGCCACTGTGGGGCATCTTGCAGGGTTCTGGGGTACTCTAAAATGATCTGTTTTCAAAACTGAGAGAATTTTAATTGGTTCACAGAGTGAATCAGAATGCCATTTTCTTTTTCTCCTTTAGGTTTTTAGCTGGTTAGTTTTTTTTTTTTTTTTTTTTTTTTTTTTGTCTAGTTGAAGGACCCTGGTAATATTTTTCAGTATTTAAATCCCATGATTTCTTTAACAATGAAGACATTATCTCAGTGCTAATATTCTATTATAGATATTTAATTAGAGCAATAAATGTTTCATAGAATTTGTAATGATAATTATTATAATAACTAAAATGTATTAAGCACTTACTACATTCAGGACACTGTGACAATCTTTCCAATGCACATTCCTTTGTTCAAACCTGATAATATCTTCTTGGGAGAGGTACTACCTTTTAATTCCCATTTTAGAAATAAGAAAGCTGAACCTCAGAGAAGGCAAACTATCTGTTACACACCCAGTGGATGGTGCATTCAAACCCTGCATCTCCACTGAAAACTATCCAAAAGAGTCTCCAAGCCTTCCCTAAGAACAGGTCCGTACTATCTTTGAATTGTATCCTCTCCATTATTACAAATTGATAGCAGTGCATTTACCTGCGTTTGTCTTGTTTTTTTTATTTTTTATTTTTTATTTTTGGCACTGGGGATTGAACCCAGGGACACTCCACCACTGAGCCAAAGTCTCAGCCCATTTGATTTTTTTTTTCAGTTTTGAGTTATGCTCTTAAGTTACCCAGGCTTTTCTTGAACATGTGATCCTCCTGCCTCAGCCTCCCCAGTAGCTGGGATTCAGGCTGTGTTTGTCTTTTTGCCTTTGCTTCCCCAAAGCCCAGGCTTTTATCTTCAATTATAGCAGAGACTCAGATTTTGTGAGTTTTTCTTATTACACACTGTGTGTGCGCGCACGCGTGCGTGTGTGTGTGTGTGTGTGTGTAGGCGGGCACTGGGTATTGAACCTGGGCAGTCTCCCACAGATCTACACTGCCAGCCCTTTCCATTTTATTTTGAGACAGGGGCTGGCCAAGTTGCCCAGGCTGGTCTCAAATTTGCAATCCTGCCTTGGTCTTCCAAGTGGCTGGGATCCAAGGTGCGCACCACCATGCCTGGCTTTAATATACTTTTTATATAAGCTATTCTGAGGTTTCTTTACACAAAAATAAAAACAAAACAAGTTTTAAGAGTAATAAAGCAATGTATTAGTAAAATGGAATCATGCTCATGTGGCCAGGTAGGGAACCTGAAGAGGTACTAGAACGAAGAGCAGCACTCACTCTGAGTTCCCATTAGCTACTTTAACACGCATGATCTCACCTCACACACTCTGTGAGAGGCATGTCTTAGAGATGCATTTAGCAGTTAACAAAACCAGTGATCAGAGAAAACAAAGAACTTGTTCAAGGTCATCCAGGCAGTTAGATAGCAAAGCACAAAGTCACTTCTTTACACTCTATTATACCATCCTTTCATAGTTAGTGGAGCAAGTTATAATACTTGTAAGAAAACTTACACTCAAATTCAACAACCAATCATTTCTTTTATTGTATATAAAAATAGAACATGTGTTTATTCACTTCATTAGAACTTTAAAATGGTCCACTCCAACTAAGCAATTCTACTATATCTGCATGTATGACATTTCAAATTAAATAGATACCGCTCAAATGTTGGTAAGCCCTTACAGACACACGACATAATGACAGTTCGCAGCATTGTGGACATTTAGTGTCTGCCCTTCCTTCCCTCCTCAGAGAATCCTCTGCTCTCCACCCCTCACACCTCGGTCAGGGAACCTCACCACCAGATCTTGGAATGAAAAGCTCACTGTCCCAATTCCAGGAAGTGCCATGACTCCAAGGATTAGGTCTGAGGGACTCTGCTTGGCTTTCCCAGGACAGAGGCCTTCTCTCAACACTTGGTGGTGTGAGGAATGAGGTGTGGAGCTGCAGCAGCCACTTTGCTACCTCCAAGGAGATGAGCCTGAGAACAGGTGAAATGTCAAGGACTGCCAAGCGAGGCCTCCTGGTGACGCTACTCGAGCCCTGATTCAAACCTTGCTCGATGCAAAAACTACCTTGACAGTTCAGTTAAGGAAGCTAATAAATTATAAATATAAATTACCTCTGTTTAAAAGAGCACGAGCTAAGTTATTCACAACAGAGTCTTGGATGAGCCGATCAAGACCCTCAGGGAAGTGTTGTGCTCTCGGATTAAGAACAGTGTGGGTAACGAGAAATTCAAAAAGGCAGACTCGGGACTGCTGTTGGAGTGGGACAGGCAGAAAGCAACACCCGAGGGGGCCGGGAGGAGGATGCAGAGGCCACGGTAAGGCAGGCGGCTGGGGGAAGGCGTGAGGGGTGCCAGGAGAAACGGGAAAGGAGCCAGCTGACTGCAGACGCAGGCAGGGGCCAAGGTGGGGCGCTCAGCGAGAGGGGAGTGAGCGGCCTCTCCACTATGCTTACCTGTTCACTCAGAACCGTCAGAGGCCACGCGACAGACGGGCTGCAGACACGCGGGGCCCAAGCATGGACATGTTTTAGAACACCCAGGTGACGGTAGTGTGCCATGCACTTTGAGAATTCCACAGCCAAGCCCTTGTCCTAGAGCTGTGGAGTGGGGGCCTGGGTGAGCTGGAGCACAGGCGGTGTGTGGGCCTGAGGTGCGGCAAGGCACAGCGTGCTGACCTGTGGCACTGAGGCAGCCCGGTCCAGGCCCGGTGCAGACACCCGCTCCACAGCCTGCAAGCCCACGCATCCACGATCCAGGGACTTCAACAAGTGGGAAAAGGGAAGGAGGGAAGAGCAGACCAGGATTGCAGGGCTGACCGACAGTGCTGGGGCTTTTCCAAACCCTGACTAGCATGAATGTGAGCAACGGTGTTGACCCACCTGCTGTATAAAGCCCCAGACTAGCACACTTAGGGGTGCCCCTCAATGGGGTCCCTTCTTACCCCCACAGAAGTCCTTTTTCTATTATTCACACTTGACTAAATTCTACTCCTTTCACTCCTGCCTGCTGTCGTCTCGTCCGTGAACTTCATTCTCTGGATCTGTGAGACGAGAACCCGGAGAGAAGCTGGTGGTGAGCGGCTGGGGGTGTGGGCGACACTGGGCAGGGGAGAAGAGTCAGGCTCTGCCAGCTGAGACCCTCCGAGCGGACGCCAGCACCTGGTCAGCTGCCACCACTACGAGAGGCTTTCTCAGCGGCAGCCCGTTTCACAGACCCACCCACCAACAGAGGTGGAGAATCGGGTTTCATCTCCAACTTTGGTTCTGTAACCAGGAACAGAGGGCCAGATCTTAAGTACAGAATGTGGAAATCCTGCGGAACCACTGTGGTCCACACAAGCCCTTTCATTTCCTGTGTGTGTGGAATAAAAAAGATGCTCTGGACACCTGCACTCAAGAGCACCTGTCCGGGACAGGACCAGACCTCGGAAAGACAGTGCGCGTTCCTCAAGGGGACGTTATTGGACATCCACCCTGTGTCGCCCACTACTCTGCTACAGGGCCACAGCCCTTCCCGACACAAACTCGGTCCTCACAGTATGGCGGGGAAGACAGGGACCATGAGGTCGGGGAGCAGAGACTGGGGGAGCGTGGGAAAGGGACACCCAAGTGTCACGAGGAGCTGAGGACAGAGGACAGAGATGAGAGAAGGGAGCTCTGTGTTCTGAAGGGGAAAATGAAACAGGAGGCGGAAGCAGCAGCTACCAGAACAGTCTGTGCAGAGGGGTGGAGCAGAGCGTAGTGTGGCTGCGGTCTGTAAGTACCCTCAGCAAAGCGGCCGGAGAAGGGAGTGGAGCAGAGCGTAGTGTGACTGCGGTCTGTAAGTACCCTCAGCAAAGCAGCCGGAGAAGGGAGTGGAGAGCAGAGCGTAGTGTGACTGCGGTCTGTAAGTACCCTCAGCAAAGCGGCCGGAGAAGGGAGTGGAGCAGAGCGTAGTGTGACTGCGGTCTGTAAGTACCCTCAGCAAAGCAGCCGGAGAAGGGAGTGGGTTTGGGGAGGTCAGTCGGCAGGAGACAGGGGCAGCGGCGGGAGAGAGAAGAAACCAGGAGAGCACTGCCCAGGTCTCCACCGAGGTAATGGCCATGGAGAGGGACAGCCAGCTCTAGATTGGTCACAGGAGGGACGTGGGGAGACCTGATCCATCAAAAGTCACGGGCACAGGGCGGAGGAGCCCAGGATGGCACAGTCTGTGGCTTAGCAGCCGGGAAGCCGTGTTGACATTAGTTCTGGTGCGGACAGCGCCTGGGAGTGGGGCTGGGGCAGGGTGGGGGGGACAGGACGTCCAGAGACGGTGGGGGTGGGGCTCCACCCAAAAGGAAAGGCCACTGCTCTTCTCTGCTGTCCACACTTCAGGGATGCCTGGGTGCAAGGTGGGGCGCCCAGGAACATGACTGAAGGGGTGACAGCAGCTGGAGAGATGGCAGGAGAGCAGCAGGGTGAGGGGAGACCAGCCGCAGCGCACAGGGACTGCTTTAATCCCTCACCCGAGAACTGTGAATACACACACCAAGACAAGCGTGCTGTGACCCAGTACCGTGTATCACATGTTCAAACTTTAGTATCATGAATACTCAGTTGGAAAGAGTTCTCACCCATTAGCTCAAAACCATTTGCCTTTATTTCAGCATGTTACAAGTGCTGAATGTTTAAACCTAGCAAGGACAAAAAGCAAATGTTAAGTCAGCAGTCAGTCTGAAGAGGTGCTCCTCGCAGACAGAAGCGGGGCAGCTGCTGGCCTCTGGGGACTCTAGTCTGGTGGCGGCGCAGCGCCAATGCTCTTGTGGTTCCGGGCCTCCCTGCAGACTCGGACAGGAGGTGAGCGGGAGCTATTGGGGTTGCCTTAATTTTTCATAGCAAACTTTCAGGTTTTGACCTTAGTGTCTTCAAGCAAGTGAAAGGAGAGTGACCACACTGTCCCATGAACATCCCAGCAAACGGTCTGCTAAAGATGGACTTGTGGAACAGAGGGAGGGAACCTCAGCTGTAAGAGCCTTGAATGAGGAAGTAGCTAGGACGGCGGCTGGCTGAGCGCCAAGAGGAGGCGTTTACTCGTTGACACCTGACCTTGATGTAATTGACTAAGAATCTGTGCCCGTGGGCACTGTGTGCCCGCCTGTAAGTTGAGCTTGTGACACGTGTATGCTTGATGGGTGAAGAGTATTTAACCAGGCTGGGGGCGTCAGAGAGGGAGAAGATAGAAGAAGAAGGAGCAATGGAGGAACCACTCATTCCCAGTCTGCCTCCGATTTCTTTCCCGCGGTGTCGTTGCTGCAGGCGGCAACACTCAGCCTCACGCAGGTGCTCAGGGAACTCCAGAGCGCCTCCGTTCCTCCAGGGAGGGCCACATCAGGCCTGCAGCGATGGAAGGCACGGGGCGCACTTTCAAGAAAAGAGGCTCACGCACGGTCAGTGACTTACGGCAGCAAGACCTCGCTTAACCCTGCGCACACGCCAGGCAGTGCAGGGTGGTAAGGCATCACAAGGTGGGAACTGAATGCAGCCAGAAGACAGGTGCCACTCGCATTCTGTGAGCATTGCTACCAGCCAGGGCTCACAGTTAGCCAGAGCATGTGTATCTAATGACTTACACAGATTCTCAGCACTGCTGTCTTACACCTCTTCAAATAACTAAGCCAGTATTACTATTTCTTTTTGGTACTGGGCATTGAACCCGGGACACTTTATCACTGAGCCACGTCCTCAACCCTTTGCAGTTAGTTTTTATTTTGAGACAGAATCTTGCTATGTTGCCCAGACTGGCCTTGAATTTGCTATCCTTGTGTGGCCTGCTGGGTGGCTGGGATTGCTGGTGTGTGCCACCAGGCCTGGCAGTTTATCTTTTATATTCTCAAGGATTCAAAACAGAGACCTTTGCAATAGAGAACTACTCAAATATCTAGCACCAAGGTAAATAAAGTCCAAGTGCAGAGGAAGCTCTGGAGTGACAAAACCCTGAGTCAGAAGGATGGTCACCGCGGGTATGAGTCCTCACAGCCCGTGCCTCGGTCAAGGCAAAAACAACCGATCACCCAAGCTCAGACTCAGCCAAGAAAACCATGGGACTTCAAAGGGAAAGGTCGTCTCCTCATTCTTTCTGCAGTGGGTATACTGCCTGAGAACACATCAGCTGTAAAGCAGCACACCCGCGCACCGTGTGCTAACATACAGATTCAGACTGCAGGATTCACAGAGATCCTGTCAAATTCTCATTAGGATTCCATACAGACTACGGAAAGCACATTGTGACCCGGGTCTGGGAGAAATTATTTATCAATAGTATTTTGAAGAACCCTTTCAGTTCAGGGTTTTGATTTTATAAGTTAAGGATCTTCACGTTTCAACCATGCTCAGTAGGACAAAGTTATTTTAATGGGAATCGTGCAGTTGTGATGAGGTCTAGAAGCCCTGGAGTGTGGGGTGGAGAGAGGGCAGGAAAGACCACAGAACTCCTGGACCTACCACCCCCAGACCTGCTCCTCAGAAAAAGACCAAGATGTCTACACAAACTCCACTCAAGTGTTGGAGGAAGAACCGGATCAGTCCCTTCGGCCCACCAGTACTCACACAGCACTTCCCATCTGCCAAGCACTGTACCAGGTTAGGGAACAGGACTCAACAAGTGCACAGAACTGCTGCTTCTACTGCGGTGACTACGAGTCCTCATCGACAATGGCCACAATGGTCACTTATTGGAAGTACACCGTGTGGCACAAGTGGTAGAACTGGCACTCTGGAACAAGCGTTATCAGTCATTAATTGAGCAATTAGTACACGCTGGGCCCTATCCTAGATGCTTTCCATTTCACTCTTGTGACAACCTATAAACAGGCGGATTCCACTGACTCCGAGACACACACTCCCTGCCATCTTAGTTTCTCTGAATTAGAAAAATTCTCACCACTACCATGAGAAGCACATTTTTTCTTCCTACTGCTGTATGAACTAATGGTGAGTCTTATAATTGATAGTGTTTTAGAGGCTGAAATAGAGCATTACTTTCATTTTATACCAGAGGAAACTGAAGTGAAGAGAACTTCTATCTCTTCCCAACATCACAAAGCTGACATGCAGAAGAGTCGGAGATTTGATACATTTCTAAGACAACATGAATCAAAACCACCCTAAGGTGCTTTTCCCCTATAAGGAAGAGAGGTTTTAAAAGCTGGTTGACACGGTGTGCAGGGAGGGTGTGGGGGAGCGAGACGCTTACCCTGCTGATGGGAATGTGCGCACAGTCAGGCCTGCAGGAATGTGCGCACAGTCAGGCCTGCTGAGTAGGCAGCAGCTACCCAGTTTAAAAGCACACGCCAAGTGTTGAGAAGTTCCCTCCAACTCCATGCTGCCACATGGGACACTCAAGCAATGACATGTTGTGACGCTACACTCTGCAGCATTAAGATCAAAACACCAGCAGCCTCTGAGAGACCCATCAACGAGTTTAGTTAAATAAATAAACATCTAATATAGAATATATACCTATTTTTTTTAAAGGAATGAGGCAGCTTTTTATATACTGACTGAAATTATCTTCAAGATACACGTAAAGCAAAAAATAAACAGAATATTTATAGCATATTGTTTGAATTTTATAAAGGACGTATCTATACGCATAAAATGACCACAAACTGGGTCCAGTGGTGTATGCCTGTAACCCCAGTGCCTCAGAAGGCTGAGGCAGGAGGATCACAAGTTCAAGGTCAGCCTCAGCAACTTAGCGAGACCCTTTCACAAAATAAAAAGGGCTGGGGTTGTAGCTTAGTGATAGAGTGCCCCCTGGATTTAGTCTCTAGTACCATAAGACAAAGCAAAACAAAAACATCCTCTAGAAGTGCACACAAAAACCCAGAAATAGTGGTTCCTCTGGAGAGAGAAACAGGGGCTCTAGGGCAGGGTTTCCAGGGAGATTTTCTTTGAATAAGGTATTAAGTGCACGTCTTACCTATTTCGTAATTAAAGCACAGTCTTGTACTGCTGTGGGTCACGACAGGACATCCCCACATCCCCCTGTTTCTGTAGACAGAGCACCAGGCTGGGAATCAGGACTGAGCTTCAGTCCTGTGCTAGCTGTGGGATGACAGGTAAAGGCCTGGTGCAGTGACGACACCCAGACCCAAGGAGGAATAGAGTGCACACATCACAGAGCCCACGCATCAACTTCCAGCCCCCGGGGCCAGGTCGTCCTGGTGGGACAGCCTACAGGGGGACAGTGGCATCAACAAATACACACACCAAAGCCAAGAAGTCCCCAGGCAGCCATCTCGGCCTCTGCCCCCTTGGGCTGCAGGCGCCTGAGGCCAGCTGTGGGCCCGTCGCCCAGCAAAGATGGCCAGCTGCGGAGGACACGGCAAGTCACGCCCAGGTGCTCTCGGACCACGCTGGAAGCAGAGGACAGACTCCATATCAGAAAGGACGCTGAGGCCAAGTGACCCTGGTGACCCTGGTCTTTAAGGGTGGGTAAGAATGACGGCACAAGACCACCTCCCGCGGGTGGGGAGGTCCAGGAGTCTGGGGCCTTCCCCACCCCAGTGCAGGACTGTCACCGGGAAGCTGTGCCACGTGTTCCCGCCCCGTGGCTGCCTGCAGCGGGCGGGAAAGGGGAGCCAGAAGGCACCTGGCCAAGAGCCCACCACAGCCACGCAGGAGCGGGAGGAGGCAGAGGCAAGAGCACCGAGCAACCGCGAGGCTCAGCGCACAGCAGGAGGGGTGCTGGGGCATGTGACTACGGAGAAGGGACGAGGCGGCCAGCGCATGACCTGGGGAACAGTGGCCGTCAACAGGAGGGAGGGAGGAAGACAGACGGCAGGACGTCATGAAGACACTCCCTGCAACGGAAGTTTCACTTTAAATTGAATTATAACATAAGAAACCAAGTGAGTGAGGGCACACCCCACTTCCCCAGCGCGGGCGAGGCCCTGCGTTCCCTCTGCTGCACCAAACGAGAGAAAGAGGAAAGACAAAGCAACGACTTTAAAATGATCCCCCTTCAATTAGAGATCTTTGTTTTATGGTTACTATTATACTGTCCAGTAATTAAAAATGGAAGTCTTCTTTCTTATTGACGTGTCTAACATACAATGATTGCCACTGTTTTGTGGTACCAGGGATTGAACTCGGGGGCACTCTTCCACTGGGCTACGCCCCCAGCCCTTTTTGGTTTTCATTTTGAGTTAAGGTCTTGCAGAGGCTGGCCTCAAACTTGAGCTTCTCCTGCCTCAGCTTCCTGAGTTACTGGGATTACAGGCACGCACCACCAGTCTGGTTTATAATGGTAGTTAAATCCCAAAGAACCTGAATCTTTAAAACACCTTTACTTTCATTTGACATGTGCAATTAAGAGGCCTCTGGAATTCTGAAGGGCACCGGGCAGAGTGTGGCGTGGTGGGAGATACGGACCTCATCAGGAGAAGCTGGTTAACGAACTTCCTTCTCAGATGCAAAAACTCTAGCTCCCAGTTCAAGAGAAGAGTGTTAAATGTATATATTTATAAGTGCCATAAAGGCTAACTGTAATTATGTCTTCTTAATCTTTCAAAAAAACCCTAGAGGGAATGAACTATTGGCTGATGAAAGCACTGTGATTCACTAGTCTTTGTAGACGGTTCTGGAAGCCGTTTGATGCAGCTCAGGACCCACGTGGAAGGCTTGTGGTCATCCGGGAGCCCCACACAGCGCGGGGCCTGGTGAGTAACGTGCTGTGGCAGACGAAGACCAGGCCTGGGCCCCCTCCCCTCACAGCCTCAGCCACACAGCCTTGGACTCCAGAGTGGAGCTAAAACAAAATAGCAAATTCAAATCTAAATATAGATTTCAGATGACCAATGAATAAATTTCTAGTATAAATATGTCCCTTATATGGCAAGAGACATGCTTCTACTGAAAAACGCTCACTGCTCACCTGAGATCCAATCTCACTGAGTGCCTTGTGTTTTTATTTGCTGACTCTGGCAGCCTGCTTGCCACTGGCCCAAGGTGTCAGGTGGAAAGTGCTGGCTGTGTTTGTCATCCAAATGGGAAGGAGAAAAGTGAGTTAGTGGTAGTGCCTGTGGCTGGGGACACACAGAGGAAGATGGCTGACGGGGCAGGGACGTCACAAGCCCTGACACTGTCAAGAAGGACAGGGAATGGTGATTGTCCTCCTGGGTGCCAGGAGTGGTGACGCAGGACACTGGTGAGTGGTGACGGGTGGCAGAGGGGCAGGCCAGCAGCCTAGCAATGGACGGTGCACACTCCGGCTCCTGGTCCAACACGAAAATCTCCTTGAACCTTTGCTGGCCGCCTCCTTGTGGAAGAGAACTTCACAGACGCAGTGAATGACCCGCGACAGCAGAAATGGAGATACCTTTAAGCTTGACAGATAATTTGAAAACACAGGAACTGTGTATCAATGTAAACCTTTGGATTAATCTTTTTTAAAATCAGCACTTTTTACAAAGAATCTCAGTAAAGGATTTGATCGTGAACTTTGGTTTTCCCCCATTACTGGTATTCCTGGAGTGCTTGGTTGGCTTGTATTCTACAAACGAGGACATTCTTACCCATGACCTGGGAAACTCTCACTTCGGCATTATGATTTCTAATATGCCCACAGAAAGAAGTCACAAAGTTTACTTATTCACTTATTGTCCTCCTGGATGCGAAACACCTCTGGTTTCCTGACGGCAGGAGAAGACTGGGAATGCCTGATTTAAAAAAGTGCTACGAATGCTGACTGCGATCATGGCTTCTCACCTGCACAGAAACCCCAGAGAAAATCAACTGCTGGTCCCTGGAAATCCCTTCAGTTCACTGTTCTTTGTAAACAGAATTCTGGAAATCCTTCAGTGCAGCAGGACTGTACTGCAGGCTGGTGCTCAGCACAGCAGGGGTCCTGGTCGGGGGGGGGGGGCACAGGACAGCGCTCTAGCTGCTCTCACTGGCCCCGCTGCCACCTGCCACCTGCCACCTCCAGGCCACTCTGGCCCCAGCTTTACTTAGTGCTGTAGGCTTTTAGGCTGTAGTTTAGCCTATTTCTTTGTCCTTTAGCCTAAGGACATCCCTTGTAGTCTGGGCTCTAGAGAACTCCAGTCCCTCCACTGGGACCACTGTGCTGCCATCCAGCCACCCCCCCCCCCCCCCCCCCAGGCTGTAGCAGGGAGCTGTCCGTGTCGGAGCAGGAAGGAAGGCAGGTGGGACAGTTTCCGCAGAAGCTGGGGGCCAGTAGTGCCCAAGAGGTCTGCCAGTCTCTGCGCCATCTCAGCCCTAAGGCCCAACTTGAGCCATGTGGCCTGTGTGTGCGACACAGGGTTGGGGACCCGATCTGAATGAATCAGGTACAAGACTATCAGCTCGGGCCCCCGTCTTCTCCTTGTCCTTTCTTACTGCAGTCAGATCTAGACTTGGGTTGGGGAGAGAGAAGTTAAGAAGGCCCACTTTGTTCATGACAACCCACCTTCCATCAGAGCATCTTTTGCTGGGATTTTCAGCATCACACCATGTGCCGCAGCGGCTTGGGGGTGAGGAGCATGGGCGTGGGGTGCGGCTGCTCTGCAACAGACCTGCGTTTCACCTGGAGCAGTGATCGAACTTCTCTGTCTCTGTTTGCTAACGTGTAAGACGGGAACAAGAAGCAGGCCCGCTTTAGAGAGCCGGTGTAGAGTGAGTGCGTTGTGTAGCACACAGAAAGCTTTCAGAATAGCGCCAGTCACGCGGTGGGCTGTAGCATCATCATCATCATTAAGAAAGACCCATGCAGACTTCATTCTCTTTGCCAATTCTCGGGGTAACTGGCAGAGCAGACTCTGGCATCTATAGGTGCCTGGCTATATCATTTCAACAGCATCAGAATCTCTGCATTTGTTCATACTTGCCAACTACCCATCCCCACAGTGACACCACCACGTATAAAATAAAGTTTCATTTTTAGAACCGTATTGCATGAAAAGGAAAAGGAAAAACATACAGGTACAATATCAGAGTTAGGTCCAAGGCCATAGTATCTGCTCTGCACCTTGAACCACAAAATGATGAGGGCTAGAAGGGGGAACAAGCTGTGGACCCTGGCGGAGACAGGAAGCAGGGAGTGGGCAG
The DNA here is from genome assembly GCA_025594165.1 of Tamias sibiricus. Classification (NCBI taxonomy): domain Eukaryota; kingdom Metazoa; phylum Chordata; class Mammalia; order Rodentia; family Sciuridae; genus Tamias; species Tamias sibiricus. The sequence goes on along the minus strand of CM046666.1, from coordinate 21,111,994 downwards.
AGAAGCTGGCTGACGGAGCTCTCAGCGGAGCTGGGCCTGCATTGTCAGCACCCACTGCACGGTCGCCTGGAGAAGATGGCATCTTAATAATCGCAGGCACAGATTCCACCCCAGGGGAGCGCCCCAGCCTGTCCTTCATGTCGAGGCTGGGCCATTCATCTGGTCCAAGAGTGGGGCTGAGAAAGAGGATTTCATATTTACTCAAGTATTCACTTCCCTGTATCCCAAGGCCACTACGTGAGCATGGTTTGTGTAAGAGGGCGTGTGTCAACCTCACAAGGACACTCCATCAATTAGACATGAATCCAATTGTTCCTGATGTTTAGCAACATCCCTAAAATTACTTTTTAAACATTTTTTATCTTCGCCAAAGATGGGAAATAGAGTTAAGTGCACAAATGGCTTTGGGCAATCTGCTGCAGAGACTGTTTTAAGCATGGCATAAACATGCCAAATCAATAACTTACTTCTTTATCTGCACGTGCCATGAAAATCTGGCTATCTTAGGGTGCCGGATCCAGTCAGAGCTGAATTTGCTATTCCAGACAGCAGACAGCTCCGAGCTCCAAGGGGCCAGTAGGCAGGAGCCCAAGTTCACGTCGCCCAGGGGCTACTGAAGGCTCCACACTGCTGGGGCAGCCTCGGGAGCCAGCAAATGGCCCTCTGTATCCAAACTAAAGAGCTGGGTGAAGTGACTTTTGATATCTTAAATTGCCAGGCGAATCTGGCGCACAGAGAAATGGAAATCAGTCAGTGATCTCTGAAATGAAACTGCCTCTTGCTTATGAGGTATGACAAGGGTATTGATGAGATCTGATGTCACAGACATGTGCTAGACTCTCAGGGAAGGCAGGATGGTAGTGTGACCCAAGATCTCTGACACAGAGTTTTACTATATGCTTCTGCCCAAGCAAGGCCGCAGAAAACATTATTTTACATAATACTTCACTGTGCACTAGTAGAAATGAATCCCAGATGTATTTGGTGTAAGAGTTCTTAAGGTAGTTTTAGGAAGTGTGGATTACCAAAGCACATATGGATACTGTTTGTGCATTTAATACTGCAATTAAAAATTAATTGCACTGATACGGTACTTAGTCATTCCATTCAAGTTATGTCTAGAACAATCTTTCCTGAAGACAAAAATGTAATAATTCTCAAAGATTTCAGAACTTCTACAACATCTAATTGTAAGTGAATCACGTGGGGTACTCTTGGTACTGTGTCCCGAGTCTTCTGAGCACATTTTGCTGTCCCCTCCCGACAGCCTGCACTTGTTCATTCTGTGTTTCTGTTAACCCCACCACGCTCTACAGTGAGATTTCACTTAGCCAATCTTAAGAACTAGCTGTTCCTAAGAGTTTAAAAGACAAGTTGAATTCGTTCCTAAAACACCAATGTTTTAAAAAACAGGATATGTACATCATTACTGTTTTTAAACAAAACATCTGCTTTTCAATGTAAATTAATCCCAATTATTTTCCCCTGGGACTACTGACCTATACCGGGAGCTCTGGGTTTGGGGTCTAAGTTAAGTGCTCCCTGGCGCTGCACTTTTGGAGTTCCTCTGATAATGACCTGCAGTTTTTACAGCCCGTCCTAGCTCTGAATTCTTGAAGCAATAACCACCCTCTGTTAGGCTGACTGCGGTGGGGGCAACCAGGAATCTACCTTTGTAGAACTGATTTTTTTTTTTTTTTTTCTTTTTTAAAAGAATGGGCTGTGGGTAGATGATGGCTGAAGAAGTAATGAGGTGGGGGGAGAGAATGAAATAATGCTTTGGACAGCCTGCCTGGCTTTCTCGCAAAATCCAAGCTAGGTTTGAACCACCCAGAGCTACCTCCTGGACATGCATGGGTTCATTTAAGCTTAGTTGAGATCTATCTAGGTATGGAGAAAGACTGTTAAAATAATGGTCAGTCACCAGACAGAAAAGCGGAGCCCAACAAGGAGGCTAGAACCACGTTACCCTTCAGCACACCCTTGATCTATGTCTGTGCATGTAGAAAGATGGCTAATATGAGAACAAGAAGCCCTCTTCGCAAAACACACACAGTGCAATAGTGACGACCTATTAAAGACCACTCTTAATGGTGGAATAGATGTTAAGACACTCCGATTAATTGCGTTTAGAAATTTACTCAAATTTCCAGATGTTGAAAACTGTCATAGACTTAAACAGAATTTTCTTTTTCCTTCCAAGCATTTTCATATTTTATGGTATTACCTTAGATTCTAAACATCTGTGTTTAGCTAATAAGCGTAGATTTCCCTCTGAACACACAATTCTGATAAAATCTAACAGAAAAAGAAAGAAAAAGAGACATCTTTTATGTGAACACTAAGCTTTTCTTCAGGCCAAGGACACACCACACATGGCTGTCATAAAAGTGTTGTGATTATAGCCTACTCTTACTTGTGACTTGTCTGAAGGAAAAATCCACTGCAGGCTGGCGTTCTGTGACCTGGAAGGCCTCTGCCCTGTAACCTTTCCTGGTAGGCATTGTGGCATGCTTTCAGAAACCACAAGCCCTGTTTATTGTTTTTAAAATCACATGGGAAAGAATGTCTACAATACAATCAGATTACCTACTCTTTTTGGATTACATTTACTAATGTTCCCTTTTATTAAGACAGATAAATGGGAATTGGCTCTAGCAAGCCTTTCTGTACAGTTTTTTTTTTTTTTTTTTTTTTTTTTTTTAAGACTAGAAGAATTCCTGAAAACAACTTTTAAAAAATGGACATGAAACCAGAGACAAGAGTCCGAAATAAAATTCTCCCAATCTGGAGCTATGTTTCTTAGTGTAAGAAATGATGCATTTCCTGAGACTCATTTTGGGGACATTTTTTGCTTTGGGTTTTATTTGCTTTTTGCAACAGCATTTAAAAGAAAACCAACTGACCATTTACAACCTAAACAACGGCTCTGGGGTATGATTAAGAACCGCACCTGGCCTCACTCAAACAACACGTTTGTTTAACCTGGTGACTTTCCTGTGTCTGGGGTCAGGCAGGAGCAATCTGGGCTGGGGGCAGGGAAGAGTGATATAGCTGACTCACCCAGAACAAAACGGTGGCGCTGGCTACCCCCTGTAATTAGAACCGCTTTAACAGTTTCTAGTAGGCGAGGCTAGCATTTAAGTGACCCACTATAATTTGGGATGAAATCCCAGGAAATCAGGCCAACTTTGGAGCAGGAGTGGCATTTTTGAGTTTACTCAGCATGATGAAGCCACTGAATGCTGAGTGCTCCTCCCCAGGGACAAATGTAGGTCAAGGGAAAAATTAACCCTAAAGGGGTGTAGCCAGCTAGGCAGAGCATCAGAGCATGCGCTCCCAGGAGCAACGAGGGCCCGTTTTACTTTTGCATCTTTCTTATTATGGGAAATTTCAATCATAGGCAAGATACACAGGAGAAAACAGCACAAGCCCATCCCTCCACCTTGCTGATCAGCAACACGTCCCTCTTATTTCAAGGTCCCCAACTCATCCCCTCTTTGACTTTCAGAAAGCAAATCGCAAGCAACTGTTTTGTACTTTACGTAAGCTTTCATTTACAATGTATGCGTACGTTTTTCTGAAGCTCACTCCAGCGAGCTCAGTGAGCAGGAGGTGTTACAACCGATGGTAACCACACCTTGTAAAACGTTTCTACAATAAAAGCTATCTGCCTAGAACTAATTTGCTTGAATGTAATTGGGTGATTAAAATGACAAAATAACTTGAAACACAACCCTCTGTTATTTTATTTATGGGGAAAAACAGCATGCTAAATTGAGAACACAGTGCCTGTTACGCTACATGGCTCCAGTCTTGGTGGACAGGCCAAACAGGAGAAGAAGTCAAAAGTCACATGGTTAGAGTGGCCTGGGAAATGGGAGGAGGTTGCGAAGGGCAAAGGAGCTGCCCAGAACAAGAGTTCCTTTTTTCCTTCACTACACACACACACACACACACATACACAGACACACACACACACACAAACAGAAAGCCAACAGACCAAACCTGGAGCTTCAAAAATCACTCACCAAGCAACCTAGCTACTCACGATAATTTATTACCCAGGTTAAAGCAAAGATCAAAGGGAACTCCATCTAGCAGTGATATTCAATTCTTCACTGCCTGATGACTAATTTGTAGGGGAATGAAGTCTTCACAAGAGAAGCCAAAATAATCCGAGGTGACTTTGATACAGTGCCACAAAGGATATGAAGAGGAAGCCAGGAGGGCTGCACATGGCCAGGTTCCATCCAGAGTTCTAATAAAAGAGTCATGGAATTTCCCTGAACTGCAAATTCAAGAATGTTAGAAGTGGGCAAAAGTTAGGCAAGCCAGGCAAAACCTTTGATTTGTAGCGGCTTCTTTGTGTGTGTGTGTTGCTGGGGCTAAATGCTAACTTCAGCCAGTGTTGTGGTTAATTAAAAAGCTTCATCCCCCCACCCCCCACATCCCCCCCAAAAGGCAACAGTCCCATCGGCAATCTGGCCAATCTGGTTCCTTTTGCTGCTGAGTTACCCATCAGCTGGCACCGTCCCTGGCATGGTCAGACATTGCTGGCTCTCTCAGTCTCCAACAAAGTCCTGTGTTCTGCAAAGTGACTGATTTAGCTTCAAAAATGTTAAGTTGAAACGACTTTTAGTGTTGCCTGACGCCATGGTCACGTTCAGCATAAACATCTTTTACAGATTTCTGGTGCCTAAGTCAATGGTCACTTTAGAAACACAGCAGCCATCCAGGTCCTCTTCACTTCCACAAACAACTGGCCTGAACTCTCCTGAGCACAGACATCTCTGCTCCCGACGGAGGGAAGCAGCCTTCACACCAGCTATTCTGGCTAGTTAAAAAATCCCTACCACATGTCTGCCTATAAATTCATAGAAAAAGATCTTAGTTTATATTAGCATTTCAACTGTGCAAATTTTTTGTTTGCTTCTGAAATCACCTCGAATTAACAGATTTATTGGAACCTTACTTAGCTCAGAAGCTTAACACGAGTCTCACAAATCTTGTAATATATTCCCATGAAGATGTGGGGTGTTAAGCATTTTCTTAAAAATGAATTGAAGTGTGTGATTTTTTTTTTTTTTTAATAAAGGAGTCCTTATCTTTTAAAAATACATAGTAAACTACTTAGAAATCTGGGAACTCTTCAAATGGGGAGGGGGTAGAAAGCGTGGGGTATAGAATGAAGCAAGATGACCAACGGTATTCACTAAGCAGGCAGCGGCACAGGGAGGCCATTACAGTTTTTGGTTTCATTCTGTCCAGCAAAACTTTCTTTCTTAAAATCTATTCTTCTTGGGTTTTTTTTTTTTTTTTTTTTTTTTTTTTTTTTTTTTTTGTACTAGGGATTGAACCCAGGGGCGCTTTCCCACTCAGCTACATCATCATTAATTTTTTTTTTTTTTTTTTTAAATTTGAGATAGGGTCTCATAAATTTGCTTAGGGCCTTACTAAATTGCTGATGCTGGCCTCGAGCTTGTGATCCTCCTGCCTCAGCTTCCCGAGTCACTGGAAATACAGGTGTGCGCCACCATACGTGGCCCAGCAAAACCCTTGATAGTGAATATTTCAGATATAATGCTGCACACTTTTTGTAAGGATTATCATTTAGCAAAATAACAACCAGAGCAATGGGGAACCAAGATTTGGCAGCCAATGTCCCAACTACCTTTACCAGTCTCAAAGCCTAGTTTACTCACAGGAATGTTTGGAAATAATAAATAAAACTAACCAAAAACAACAACTACAACAACAAAATAGCAAAATCCAAACAAACAAATACACCAAATCTGTCTTTTCAGTTTTTGAGATGTCACTGACATGTTAATAATTTTTTTTTTGATGGTAGTGGAGATAGAACCCAAGGCCTCACATGTGCTAAGCAAGTGCTCTACCACTGAGTGACAGTCCCAGCCTCCATCTATGGATTTTAATGTAATTGAAATATAATAGTTTAGTTTAGAAATACACATCTTCTGTTGTCTTCATAGGCACTTACAATTAAAGTTGAAACGGGTAAGTGGACTTTAAAATAAGCATACATTGATAAAAACTGTGCTACATGTTCAGAAAGACCTAAGTCTGAAGGTATCGTGACTAAATACAATCCTTGAAGTTTTCACATTAAGATGCCAATCATCACCAATAACTAACACCCGAGGCATGACAGACGTTCCTCTTACCTTGTGATCGTAGGGGCTGTAAGAGTGAAACACCCGAGAGAGGTCTTTGGTCCTGTGTTTCTTCTGTGGAAGAAAAAGACAAGCGTTGAGGTTGACGGTGGCACAGGCCACACAGGCGCACGAGCCTGCAGCCATCTGCACAGAGGTGGACCACTTATTTAGAGATCCTTCCTTTGTGCAAGCTGAGGGGACACGTGGGTAAGAGCAGAGACCAGCCACCTGACCGTCATGCAGATCACGGTCACAGAGTGCCTGTGTACCTCTTTCTAGAAGGTTTCAAAATTAAAACCAATTATCATGAAAAACTATCACAAAATGCATGACTCAGAGGCTGAAACGGAAAAAAAAAAAAAAAAAAAAAGTGAAAACGAAGAAAACCTGACATGTATTTCGGTCACTTTCAATTTCACTGTAGCAACAAGTGCTCCTCCTCAGAACTGGGCACTGATGTGCATGCCCTTAGAGGTTGCGCCACTCGGGCTCCCTGGGCACAGCCTGAGCCTGCCTCAGCCCAAGGTGTAAGAGCCCTGTATGAGGAAGTAGTTAAGATGGCGGCTGGCTGAGAGCCAAAGAGGAGGCGCTTAATTGTTTACACCGATCTTAATGTAATTAACTAAGAATCTTTCTGTGCCCGTGGACACTGCGTGCCCACCTGTAAGTTGAGCTTGTAACGCGTGTATGCTTGATGGGTGTAGAGTATTCAACCAGGCTGGGGGCGTCAGAGAGCGGGATGGAGAATACAGAAGAGAGAGCAGAGAAGCAGCAGCAAGAATACAGGAACCACTCATTCCCAGTCTGCCTCCGATTTCTTTCCCGCGGTATCATCGCTGTAGGTGGCAACACCAAGGTGTGAAAACACTTTGCTCTTTCACTGCTACAGAGCCCGGGTGCACACTCAATAAACGTTAGCTAAGTTAATGAATAAACGCATCCGAGTTCGGCACACGACTTCACATCTGCAATGATGAGCACTTTCCAAGCTGAACAGGCACTAGTCAAGCCCCCTGTCCACCTCCAGGGACAAGCGAGAAGTGTGGGCATCTCTCATTACAGCCACTAAAGCCACGGCTTGCTTTCTCCTCCACTGTGACCTGCCCACCCCCACGACCACTACGACCAGCTTTGTGCCTGGGTCCAAATCTTCCATGCGTACAAGCACGCATGCACACCCATTTTTAGAATGGATGTAAAATGTTTTCTTGGCTGCGGCTAATTTATTGTATGTGATTCTTTTCCATCGTAGAATTAACCCACTGCCACATCTTAGAATTCTGTCATGACGGTGGTCCACCTGTCCTTAACGCTGCCCCTGTCCTGCTCTGGTTCTACTCTGACGTTTTATTCCAATCACCAGGTGCTGGGGCGGCTTCTGTCTTGGCTTGGGAATGGCTCCTTGCCTGGTATCCATGTGGCCTCAGGGAGCAGGCCCCGCTGACTTCATTACCCCTGTGGGTGCGTCCACCACACCCCCAGGGCTGGAGGTCACAGCAGGTCCCCTGCAGGGTTCGGTGCGACTTCTGCAGTCACGCTGCTCCACAACGCATCCGGTGTTCAAATCACTCGTACACCCTCATGCCTCCCCGAGACCAGTGCTCTCTTCCAGAGCCACCTGATCAGCCCCAGTGGCAGTCCTTTCAATTTGTGACACCCACTGAAAGTCACCCCTCCCGGATTCAGCCCAAACTCCTGCCCTTTCTGTCCTCTTGGATGGCACTTTGGACCACCTCACTGGGAAGTCATCAGCCTCCTCCTCCCCTGCAGAGCGCTGCACAGGGGGGCTGCACCTTCCAGGGCTCGGGACACACTCCCGCGGCTAACGGAACGCTACCTCTGGGAGCCTCGGGATCTGCTTTGAATAGGTCACTCGCCCGTCTTAAGTTTCATTAGCTTGTGATTTTCTCTCCCTCTCCTTTCACACACTTAGTTGATGTAACTATTCTTGGCTTATACTTCACGAATACTAACACTTCCTTTGGTACAAGACTTGATATAGCACATTGGGGAACGTTTTGATTTTCCCCCGAAAAGAAACGATGCCAGAGAAGATAAAATAGGCAGCATATCAATATTTAGTTTAGGAAGTGTCCCAAAGACTCGTCAGTCTTAGAAATGGTTGAGCTGCCAGTTTGAGCTGGCAGGTAGATAAGCCAGTTGCTTTGTTGCTTTGTGTGACCTTTGAGTGTGGGTTTGGCATCTCCATCTTCACAGCCAAGACCCACATAGCGCCCCCTTTTATTTATTTTTTGGTGCTGAAATTGAACCTAGTGCCTCGTGTGTGGTAAGCACATGCTCTGCCAATGAGCTACACCCCCGGCCCTACCCATATCTTATCATAAGCTACTTTAAATAAGCTTGGGAGGGAAGTACAATAGGACTTGGAGTAGCTCAAAAGAAGCCAGCAAGGAAACTATGCCCCTCAACCCCAATGTTTAATTAAAAAAAAAATTTGTCATATACCAATACAGTAGAGGTTGGCTGTGTGTGTTCATCGGCTATCTGAAAGCCGCTGATGCTCAGGAAGAAACCCCTGAAATCACGAGTGATTAACTATCCAGTCACTTGCTCAGTGATGACGGCTCCAAAGCCAATTCCGACCTCTGACCTGAACGGAGGAGGAAGAGGTGGCAACGACCAGCAGTGTTGTTTTTGGGGATTTTTCCTTCAGCGTGGGCTACACACAGGCCGAGGGGGCTGCAAGCCGTCTCTAGAGCATGCTGAACAGACCTGGGCTTCCAGCGCCCTCGGGAGCCCCCCCTGGAAGAGCTGATCCGGGAGCTCTGAGTGGAGCCCCCCGGAGCCCCCTCGCCAAGTTCCAGCACTGCGGCCACTGGGAAGGCCACAGGAGCCAGGCCACCGTCACCCGTGAGCCCACCTCTCATGCAGCAACGGCAAGAGTGCCACTCTGCAAGACCTGCCGAGCTCTGCCATCAGCAGTTTTAACAGAAACCCAAAGCTGAGCCAAAAACGGAATAACTAGGTATTTTCCTATTGCATCATAGGACACGTCTAAATCACCTCCACCTTTCAGCCTGTTAAGACAAACACCACAGTCATGCAACCACCTGTTCGTTCTCCACGTGTTTAAAAAGTAAACACGCGAAACAAGTGGTGTGATGAACTGGAGTGACGGCAGCCGAGGTACAGCGAGGGCAACAGACATTTCTCCCAAAACTGGACCAGGTCCTCGAGTCCCCTTCATCACTGCCCAAGGCACAGGCCTCGTGGTGAGAGGACGTTGAAAGGTGCATGCTGGGTGCTGTGGTCTCGGTGGGCTGCAGCCGGGTTTCAAAAGAGGCAGTGTGCCCGTCTGGTAAAACCCGAGGGTCTGAGAGGCTGGTTCTGTACTTTACAAATTGCTTTTATTCCACTCCGAGGACAGAAGACGCTGATGACCCTGTTTCTTCTACTCATGATCAAACTCCCTTTCAGACAAAACCAAACAAAACTAAAGGCCCCAAGGGAGCCTTTTGAATAGCCCAGTTGCCAGATGATGCAAGCATTTCAATTTTGACCACAGGTATACACCCGAGCTCAGACCCTGAGGAGGTCGGGTGAGAGGAGAGGCTACCTCTGGAACACGAAGACACACAACCGGCTGCCTGTGACCAAGAGTCACATACTTAACTTGTTTGGGTCTCCCATATAAATTCAATGATTTCTGTGCCCTTTCTCTAGCCATAGATTAAATCTTTCTCAAATAAAATATTGTTATAAAGTAAAGCTATAATAAGACCATGGACTTCATTAAAAAAATGACTTTCAAAATGGCAAGGCCCACAGGCTGAGAGCTTGACCCATCTTTGGTGTGGTATACCAATACTGAGGTGTTCGGCCAGCCTTCATCACCCTTTGTGGCAAGAAGCCCAAGGAGGCGGCTTGGGTCTCGACACACTCATCTGTTCCGGCCCCCTTGCTGGCAAAGAGCTGAAGAAGAGGTTCTGGTCAACTGGCAGGTAGCGGCGGAAAGGTAAGCGGAAACGATCAGGAGCCAAGACAGCCACAGACTGGGCAGTGGAGTCCCGCCCGGTGCCTCTGTGCCAGGCAGGGTGCCCCAGGCACCGCGATAGTGATGGCCTGTGGGAACCAGGGGAGCTGTGTTCTAAATAAGTCCCAAGAGATACTGGGCTCAGGCGTCCGTGGTAAAGGCTGGGAGTCCAGGACTTCTGCGACCCACCGTAGGGAGGCCACACCCTAAGGCATGGGGCGGCAACAGCCAGGAGGGTCAAGAAAAGACGAAACCCACAATGGCGACAGCCAGAGGGGGGCTGGAGAGAACTAGCCAGGCCTGGAGAGTAATGGTGAGGACAGGGGCTCCACAGTAGGGGCACTGGAGTAGGGACAAGAAACGAGGTGGCCCCAAACCCTCGCCAAGCACGGGAAGGTTTCAGCCACCAAGGATGTGACCCATGCTCAGGGAGCTCTGATGTCTGTCCCGAGGTCTTCTATTACACTTCCCGAGTGGCAGGTTCCGGTGGCAGGATGTAGACAACACTGGACCCATTAAATTCAGTCTGCAATGTGACAATAACTGGTTGAAGAAGAAAAATATTGTCGCCTACTGGACAGTTAAAACTGATAAAAGTAAAAAACAAAAACAAAACAAAACAAACAAACAACAAAAAACCCCCAGCTGAGTCACGCCAGGTAAAGGTTACCAGGAAGTGGACTGTGTCCAGGCTCAGGAGGCGAAAGGAAAGGAAGGGGCGAGGCTGAATTAAGGAACCAGCCTGCCAGAAATAGGGGGATCCCCTGCTATCCCATCTTGTCACCCTAGCATCTTGGGAGGCGGAGGTAGGAGGATCTCAAGTTCAAGGCCAGCCTGGGTAAATCAGCAAGATCCCATTTCAAAATAAAGAATGCAAAGGGCTGGTGTGAGGCTCAGGGGTAAAGCGCCCCTGGGTTCACCCCCAGGGCTGGGGTGGGGAACGTGGCTAAATGATCAGGACACACAGTTCCAGAAACAGGGAGATGAAGGCTCAAACTTGCATTTCACAAACAGCCCCCTCCCGATGCTCAAGACACAGGCCGCATGGGAGCAGGCTGGAGACCAAGGACAGAGGCCCTGGAGGAGGCTGCCATACTGTGCTGAAGGAAAAGGTGGCCCAAAGGAGGGCCTGGGGAAGGTGGGCCAGGCCGAGAACTAGCTAAGAGGTGGGAGGGACAACACTTGGTGACTCCTTCTGGTACAAGAGGGAAACACAGAAGACAAGGTCAAGGTTTCTGGCTCAGATAGTGACAAGAATGGAGAGCAAGAAGCAGGTCTGAGGACCTGGTGAAAGGAATGCAATTCAGTCTCAACTATTATGAAGGTGCAGTGGCTGGGAGACAGGTTGAAGCCCTTGGAAGCAACGGCTCGGGACCCTGGGCGAGGGGTCCACTATGAACTTCCTACGCAAACCCAGGGAGGCCGGCGGTTCCCAGCCTTGCTGCAGGTTAGATCACCAGGAACCTTTAGAATACCCCAGAGTTCCTTCCTGCTCCCCAGGGTCTCTGATTTCATTTGTCCTGTGGGACGCTGGCAAGCTCAAGGGTATTTCCAACATGTGGAAAGTGAAGCCACCAGCCAGGTGATCTCTAAGGAGACGTCCAACTTTTTAACCTCTGAGATGCTGGAGCGCCCCTTGCCTGTCAGCTACTGCCCTCTGCCTTCTGGAGCCCACCGGGCACTTCCTTCCTCGTCTGCATCATGCCTGAAGCTCTGCCTTACTTCCTGACCTCTTCCTTGACTTAAAGATGCACTCCACACATGGGAATTCCTCTGGGGACACCAAGGCTTTGGCTGCAGACAGGCTACTGCTATATATCTAGTCCCCCAGTTGGTGAGTGTTTCTATAAAGTAAATGGAAAGCTGCTTTAGCAAACCTGAACCTTTACTTTGTTATTCATGTACAAAACACCAGAGCTTAATTAAAAGCACTTGACAATATCAGTGCCCGATCTCAGTCTTACTATTCTATTTACTGTGCTAAGGTGTCGCTAAGATGGTAATACTTCTTCAAGATCAAGGTAGAAGAGGGGGAAAGGATTCATGGACTTTAAAACAATGAACCTCAAAATTCAGAGATCAATTGGAAAAATCGATGATGTGAAATATGGTTGTGATAAAACAAAATACGCAGGGAAGCAGGCAAACCTCACCGCCTTACCTGCTCTTCCTCTACGCAGGGACTGAAGCCAGGCCTTGCACTGGGGTGAGCGCTCCCCCTGAGCTCCACCCAGCCCCTCTGCTTTTTCTATAAGGCATATGTAATACTTCCTCGTTCTTCTTTGAAAAATACCCCTCTGTGATGGTAGGGGAAATGGAAGGAAAACAAGCATAGTCCTGTGTTTTTTCACTCTTAGCCTCTAGTAAGACCAGTAAAACGACCGAGGTGGCCATAAGGCTGCGGGTGAGTCTTGAACCGTCCTCGTCTCCATCCAGCTCAGCGAATTCAGGGCGCAGGGGACACAGTGTGAGCATTTCTTAGAGGACGCCTATGCGGCCGTGGTTAAGAGCATAGGTTAGAAAGTAGATGAGGCAATCTGTTCACCCAGCTGTGATGGTGGTCAAAGAAAACGGAGAGGCGCAGGTGAGGGAGCGGCTGCTTTCAAAGCCCCACAGCTCGTTTTCAGCCGCATGGTCTCTAAAACGACCTCAGTGGAAGGAAGGCACAACCCTCAGCCCCTCAGGCTCACAGGCCAGGGAGTGGTGGTGGTGGCAGAGCAGGTGCCATGTGCCCTGGTAGGTCCTTAAGGAGGTGCCACAAAAGGCGAATGGGGAAGTTGGCAGCGGCTCAGGGAGCCTGATGAGCTAACTCAGACGCAGCCATACTTTTTCCTGCCAAGCTCACCTTATTTTCTAGAGAACACAGAAAAGGTCATTTTTCAGCAACAAGGCCACGGCAGGCACAGAAGGAGAGAAGGTACCAGTCGTTGCTAAAATGAGCAGCCATTATAAGCAACAGGACAGAAATGGCCTTTCAACAGAGTCAAATCCCTGCACAGCAAAAGGACCAAGTCAAAGGGCACCAAGTACCGCACACTGCACAACGGCTCATTCAAACGTCCTTTGTAGGGCAACTTCTGGGTGCCCAAAGTGGCATGCAAAAACAAGAGTTGCTATAAATATCAATTCAATATCACTAACCTTCACTCTGCCCTTCTAAATGACCACAACAGGAGAGCAAGCTTGAACTCTTATCTGGATTGCTGTAGCAATGTTTTCTTTCCTGGACTACCTGAGCCCAATCCGAATCAAGGGTTGGCAAAATATGGCCTGTGGGCTAAACGCTGCTGCCCTCCCCAAGCCCCACCCCCCCTTTTTTTCATTTTTTTTTTTAAATTTGACATTGGGAATGGAACCCAAGGGCACTTAACAACCTAGCTACATCCCCAGCCCTTTAAAAAACATTTTTTTAAAAAAATTTTTGAGACAAGGTCTCACTAAGTTGCTTACAGCCTTGGTAAGTTGCTGAGGCTGGCTTTGAATTCATGATCCTCCTGCCTCAGCTTCCTGAGTTATTGGGATTACAGGCCACCATGCCCAGCTGGTCTCTAGTTTTGTACACCGTCTGATTTGTTTTTGCAACTTTAAATGGCTGGAGAAAAGAATTAAAAGAAGGAGAATATTTGTGACAGGTGAAAATTAGATGAAATTCCAGTTTCCACACATAAAGTTGTACAGGAACATAACCGCATTAGTTCCTCAGGTAATATCTATGCTTTGGGGCTACAGGGGCCTGGAAAGTTGAAAACATTTAGTATCTGGCTCTTTCCTAGACTTTGCCAGCCTCAGCTCTAAATCATTCTGCAACCCTGGCTGTATGTGAAATCACCTGGGGGTTTCAATGATACTGTCGCCTGGATCCCTGAGCCAGAGATGCTGATTCAACAGATCTAGGGTACAGCCTGGGAGGTGGGATTTGAAAAATCTCCTGAGGTGAACGTAATGTGAAGCCAGGGTCAGAAACGTTGCTTGGACCACCCCTTTACTGAGGCCAGAGTGAGTTTTCTAGCTCAGGTCATCTAATGTCCTGCTTTTCTTTAGGAACCTACAAGGATTTCCTACTGTGCAGAGAATCAAGTTTCCAGTTTGCTTTAAAGTTTGTCCCACTTTTGCCACTAACACCGGAGACAGTGCCTTGCTCCTGACAGCCCCTGTGTCATCCCAACTCCACATCTCACTAATGCTTGGCTAAGACCCTCTCCACCACCTCCTCCATGGAGATTCCTCCGTGATGGATCCCCTACCCCAAACACACTCTTTTTTTTTTTTTTTTTTTTTTTTTTTTTTTTTTTTGTGGTACCAGGGATTGAACTCAGGGGCACTCGACCACTGGCCCACATCCCCAGCCGTTTTTTGTATTTTATTTAGAGACAGGGTCTCACTGAGTTGCTAAGTGCCTGCTGAGGCTGGCTTTGAACTTGCGATCATCCTGCCTCAGCCTCCCAAAGTTCTGGGATTACAGGCGTGCGCCACCGCGCCCGGCTCCAAACACTCTTTAACTACGTATTCATGCAGTTTCTCAGCTGCTTTCATTGCATGAACTCCTTGAGGAAGGTCCCTTCCTCTGTACCACTCACCACAGTGCTTGCATATGGGAGATGTCCATCAATAACCTGCTGGCCATCCCCTCCACCCGACATTTCAGAATTTCCTTCCCTGGGCCTTCTAGTTTCTCAAGCTCTCCACCCAGGGTGCCCTTGCTGCCAAGGCCTGAACTCATGACACACACTGCAGGCGCTTCTTTTTAGTAACCTCAGCTTCCCTGTTCCTTGGTCCTCATTCACCCTGCAGACTCCCACGCCCCCATGTATCCTCCCAGCCCCCCGATCCCTGCGTATTGTGGCCTGAGCCCACCTGAGCACCACTTGATCACTCCCCTCCGCATTCACATTCAACTGTTGTTTCTCTCTCTTCCTCCTGTTCCCAACCAGGGTTCTGCCTGCGTTCTCACGTGCTCAATCTAAAATCCGTTCCGAGTTCACAAATTAATCCATTAACTCCAAATCCCATTCACACATCTTGTTTCATACCTGCCGACCATGCTGCAGACATTGTGCCAGTGAGCAAGCCAGACGAAGCTGCTGGACTCGAGAGACATCAAGAACCCAAAGAATATGATCAATGGACGTCCTTAACCAGAAACCAGACACAGCGAGTACTGAAATGTTTGCCAAGTTCCCAAAATTCTGGATATTGATATTCTGCTCACAAAGTGGCTGCGACAAAGATAGACCTGTTCATGGTTCTTAAAAAGGTTACTAAATTAAATGCAAATTTTTACTGTGGATAGAATTACTACTTTTAAAACCACGAATGGTGAGAACTGTAAAATACTCCAGAATTTGAAATGTGTTCCCAGGGGATGTTGCTTTAATTTAGTTTATATTGTAGCCATGAATATTTTGCACTCTCAAACTTGGTCCTTTCTCCAAGAAGTTCTATGTAGGATAAGGGAATGACAGCACTTGGTATCTTGTATTTAGTAGAAAGATATTAGGAGGGACACAAATTTTCAGTTTTTGTTGTGGATTACCTTATCTTAAATAATAAACCAACCAGTAACTGTTTGGAATGTGGTTAGATGACTGATCGTCACTCCATGTAGTAGATGCTGGGTTTTTTTTTTTTTTTTTTTTTTTTTTTTTTTACAACATACCCAAGCACCTGAGAGTGGAAGGATGAGTATTCTGTCCTAGGAAGGTCCTCCCTCCCTGTGCTTACTCTGAAGAAACTGTTTGACAAAGCAAAGAAAGTAAGGTTTAATCTAACTGAATTCTGTTTCCAACAATTTCTGTACTGGTTGAGTCCAAAAATCTGACATCCTTGAATTTCAGATTTCTGGATTAGAGATATTCAGCAGATAAAGTCTACACAAATATTCCAAACACTGCAAACCTTTGAATCCTGGAATACGGGTGCAAAACATTCCAGGTAAGGGAAACTCCACCTGTGTTTCCAGGTGCAAGCATTACCCAGGCAGGAAGAGGTTTCACTGGTACTTCTAGAACATAAGACATGGCTCTAGCGTATGGCAAGTCTTCCCTGGTGACATTTAGGAGGGTTAGCAGTGCTAGTGGCGAAACTCCAAGGTTGGTTTCATCCTTAAACCCTGCAGGCAGCTCAGGGCAACAAACGTGCCGTCTGTACTTTGCTGCTTTCATTTCCGACTTTAAGGTTCCACGTGGTAAATTTTTTGAAATCAGGGAGCATAGGGGTAGATGGTTTTAACTTTTTTTCCATTTGCTTAATAATGATGTCTGATTGCTGTAAATTAAGTAAAGGCTGTTTACAATTCAGCAAAAAGAAAACAAAAAAGGAAATCAAGTTAGAGTTGTACCAAGGACAGAGAGTAACGTTTTGCAACTGTATGAGATCACTGCAGTGTGGGTTTTACTAACCAGCCTCCTGGAGTACTGTGAACTTCTAAATTGCTGCTAAGCATAATCTGACTTATGGAGAGATGGTAATGTGTCCTTACTGAATCCAGTGCTCAGGGACTGAGCTAGGCGTGCAGTGCAGGGTTGCACAAACCCTATTAACACTCCGTGCCTGGGACCAGCCTTCCAGAGGCGAATCCACACAGCGCCCAGGGGTAAGAAATGATGAAAAAACAATGGAGAAAACGAAATTTCTCTGACCCACAGATAAGCTGTTCTACAGCTCTAAAAAACTGATCAAAACCAATGCATCTCCTTCGTGACCCTGAAAAACCCCTGGGGTCACTCCATTTGAGGAGAGGCTGGAAAATTGTTCTGTGCCAGTGATTGCTGCATCTCTGGATAAGCAGGCAACTCGTTTTTATGATGGTCCCACGACTGGGACCTGGAAGGTCAGACGTGACAATGTCGGTTTGATAACTCTCCTACTTTCCACATCTAATTTAGCACCTACTGTAAAAAATCATTTCTATCAGCAATGCAACCATCTCCGATATCTCCCTCTACCCCAGCACACCAATAACCACAGTCTGAAATTCATTTCAGGGGTGGCTGGGCTTTTTGACCTATCTTCTCCTCAAGTACTAAGTAAAAAAATAGACTTATTTTTGTTCCATATATTAAACATACATATTTCTTTTTATCTTTGGCCTTTATGACAAAAGAGTCTTTATTTGATAGCCAGCAGACAATTTAATATACAGTTCTATCTTCCCCGTTCTCTCGTCTTTACATCAAGTCAGAAATCAGTCAATTCTCTTTTATGTTACAGTGCGGGGTTACTACAGAGATAGCCAGCGGATGGAAATGTCTGAGGTTGGCTTTTACAAAGAGGCATTTTCAGCCAGAGCAGAAAGGATACAGGTGTGTGGGGGGAGGGGGGTGGGGTAGGGGATGGCTGGTGAGGGGCTAGGAAACAGGAAAGGCCGAAGCGGGAATAGAGAGGCCGAGTCCTCCCCTGCAGCCTTGAACCACTCCAGGTATGTACGGCTCCTGTTAAAGAACTGCTTCCTTGGGCTGGGCTGGGGCTCAGTGGTAGAGACCTTGCCTAGCACGTGTGAGGCACTGGGTTCGATCTCAGCACCACATAAAAATAAATAAAGGTACTGTGTCCATCTGCAACTAAAACATATTAAAAAAAAATGCTTCCTCGGAGATTAATCCACATTCACCCGGGCAGGGAAAAGGTCCTAGGACCATGAGGTTCTGTCGTAGGCCCTCTCCACTCTGAGGGAGCCCCGACCTGGAGCAGATTCTCAGGGGCTTCGCCCCAGCCCTGGGACGCAGCCCGCACAGCTGCGCAGGCTCGTCTGGCCTTGCTCTCCCTTCCCGACCTCTGCAGAGAGCGCCAAGGACAGAGAGCACCGTGCTACCCACTTCTTGGGCATATCACTTGCTTCCTGCTTTCTCACTGGGACAGGATTCTAAGGGGTGTGTGTGTGTGTGTGTGTGTGTGTGTGTGTGTGTGGTTTTCCTTAAAGACAACTGGCTTAAGACACATGTTTAGGATGAAAAATGACAAGAGTATCTCAGGAAAGCTCAATGACCTCCCCGCCGTGGTTTCAAAGGAAATGTACTTGAAGAGAGGATAAGCAATGTCAAAGGCTGAACTTATATTTCTCTTTGCACACTTTTTTAAAAATTGGTGCATCAGTTGTATATACCAACTGGATTTGTTGTTCCACACCTGTACATGAACACAAGACACACTATAACAACATCATGTGGTCAACGTCATTCCCCAACACGAATCCCCTCCCTTTCAACTTCCCTCTCCCTGTCCCTTTCCTCTACTGATCTCCCTTTGATTTTCATGAGATACCCACCCCCATCTTTCCTTCCCTGTTTCCTCTCTAGCTTCTACATATGAGAGAAAAAATGGGACCCTTGACCTACTGAGTTTGGCTTATTTCGCTTAATACGATGGTGTCAAGTTCCATCCATTTTCCTGGAAATTAGATAATTTCATTTTTCTTTATGGCTGAATAGAACTCCATTGTGTATATATAACACATTTTCTTTATCCACTCTTCCATTGATGGGATGGCTAGTCTGAATCCACAGTTTGCCTAGTGAACTGTGCCGCTATAACCATGGGTGTGCACGTATCACTGTAGTGAGAGGATTGCTCTGGCTAGAATTTCTAGGACTATATGAAATACTAGCAGTGAGAGTGAACATACTTGTTTTTCCCCCCAGATTTTAAAGGAAATGCTTTCAGTTTTTCCCATTTAATATGAGGTTGACTTTGGGTTTTTCATACATAGCCTTTATGATGTTAAGGTAGGTTCCTTCTATCTCTAGTTTCTTCAGTGTTTTTTTTATCATGAATGGGTGCTGAATTTTGTCAAAAGCCTTCTCTGCATCTATTGTAATTACCAAGTGATCTTCATCCTTAATTCTGTTAATGTGATGAATTACATTTATTGATTTGTGTATATTAAACCATTCTTGCACCTGTGGATTGTCATGTACAATCTTCTGTTGTTGAACATGACTTGCTAATATTGTATTAAGGATTTCTGCATTATTAAGTTCATCAGAATATTTGTCTGTAGTTTTCTTTCCTTGACATGTCCTTATCTGGTTTTGGTGTGAGTGTGATACTGGCCTTATAATATGAATTTGGAAGAGTTCCCTCCCTTCCTATTTCATTGAATACTTTGAGGAGTATTCGCATTAGTACCTCTTTAAAGATCTGGCAGAATTCAGCTGAGAATCCATCGGGTCCTGGGGTTTTCATTTTGAAAGACTTTTTATTTCTCCTTGTACCTCACTGCTAGTTACTGGTCCGTTTAGGTTTTCTATGTCCTCTTGGTTCAGTTTTGGCAGATCATATCTGTCTAGAAACGTATCCATTTCTTCTAGGTTTTCCAGAAGTTGGGTGTATGTTTTCAAAATAGTCCCTACTGATCTGCTGGATTTCTTCAATGTCTGTGTTGATTTCTCCTTTTTCATCTCTAATTTTATTAATTTTGTATTTGTCCCTTTTTCTTTTGGCTAGTGTAGAAAAGGGCTTATCAATCTTTATTTCTTCAAAGAACCAATTCGTTTCATTGATTTGGGGGGTGGGTAATGGGGATTAAACTGGGAACACTCAACCACTGAGCCACATCCCTAGACCTATTTTGTATTTTATTAGAGACAGGGTCTCACTGAGTTGCTTGGCGCCTCGCCATTGCCGAGGTTGGCTTTGAAACTGCGATCCTCCTGTCTTAGCCTCTGGAGCCGCTAGGATTACAGGCATGTGCCACTGTATCCAGCATCTTCTTTTTATTTTAATTCTTTTTAATCTTCAATTTCATCGATTTCTGCTCTGATCTTAATTATTATTCTCCTTTTACTATTTCTGGAATTGCTTTGTGAAAGGGCCAAACTCTTGTGGCATCTCTATAGAGATTTATGTTTTCAGAGTATTCATCACTCTATTTTCAGGGTAAGCATTCACTCGTTCACTCAAAGATTCATACATTCTGCTTCATCCATTTTATCGGTAAACTAGTGCCCTTCACTTCATCCCGAGTCTGAATCTATTGGCTTCCTCGGTCAGTGAGAGCCAGTGACCATCATGAACTTCTTCACTGACCTGTTCATTCCTATGAAATGTTGCTGCGTGTCAGCGGCTGCGCCTTGCACAGGAGAGGGGAGCTGTATGTTCTTTTCACTTCTTTTTCTCATTCAGTCCCAGCATCTTTCCAGGCCTTTATCTTCACATGCACCTATGTTAGTCCACTTTCCATTACTATAATGCAGTGCCTGAGGCGGGTGATTTGTGATGACAGTTCTAGGGCATGGTGCTGGCATCAGCTCCTCTCTGGTGACGCCCTCATGGAGGGTGTCACCACAATGGTGGGAACACATGTGAGAGGGAGAGGTCACACTGTGAGACAGAAAGCCAAGGGCGGAGGGCTTCTATGAGGCTCCGCTCCCCTCCCCCACAGCTCCCAGTGCTGGCATCAACTCCGGGACTCCACTGAGCTACAAAAAAAAAATTGCCATGATAGAAAAAATGTTTTGAAAGCCAATGCCATTTTTGGTCATAACATTATTTTGAAATTCTGATATGAATATTCATTTTACTGGCTATAGCGTCAAGGAACAAGAGGTCAGGAAGAAAGAAGTCTTCATCATTTCATTTAACAGCCGTGCAAACTAGCTGGGGCAAGTTGGCTTCCCTTCTCTGAGTCTCAGTGGCCTGGTCTGCAGAGCAGAAGGATGAGATCCCCGGATACAGTGGAAAAACGGCCAGGAGACGCGGCAGGGAAAAGGCCCAGAGCTCACTGCCGACACCCAGCAACTTCAAGCTCTGCGAGTTTTCCTGACTCCTCGTCTTTCCCTGAAGACACTTCATCAGGACAGCAAAGATGAAGAATCAGGACTGTCCTCCTAGATTCTAAGATCTCAGATGGAACACGGTCCAGTGCATTTTGTCCACCTGACTGCTTATCTGCTCCTATTTGATGAGTCTGTCCTTAATTATGAAATGCACATAATTCCAAGGGGCAAGAGCTAGCAATGAGTCACATGTTAGATTATCAAATATGTTCTGTTGACATGAATGCACACTGAACATTAGCTCTAACACCTGGAGCTACACTTTTAAGTCCCTGGGAAGATTATAAATAGGAAGATGTTCACAAACCATAGTTATCACAGAAAAAAATATAAGATCAAAAACTAAGACAGAGCACTATAAGATTCTTTATCTTTGGAACTTACTCCAAAGAGTCTACTCACTTCTAAAGTTGCTATTAAGGTAATAAAAATGACTTCAAATTGAATATTACAATTTTAATAAATCAAGATCACATAAAAGGCATAAAAGAATCATGTATATCTTTGCAATATTTTTGAAACTTGTATAAACCATGTAGTCACCGCGAGAAAAAAGTTAGATTGAAATATAATAAAAATGAGTTTTCAAAGCACAGAATTTATATTTTCTATATTTAATATAAATTCCCTCTTTCTCAACCCTAATACCAACCACTACACATCATTTTTGGAAAAAACTTATAACCATCTATATCTTCTTACTCTTTTGGTAATTAAAAATTCATAAGGAGGATAAAAATAAATGCCAAAAGGAAAGCAAAAAACCAAACAATTATAATAAACTAGTTGAGTATCTCTTCTATGGGTTTTGTTTGTTGGTTTGAAGCGACTTTCCATGAGCTCACACAAAGCACAGATGACGGCTGCCACACTGAACTCAAGGTCCTCAGTGGATTGTTCTAGACAACTTGAAATGCTGATTCCCATGGCCATCCATGGGTCCCCCCACACAGCCACCCCTGATTTCATCTTGCAAAGGCTTATGATTAACAGAACAGCCATATGAAAAAGCTCTCCATATCAAACAAAAATTCGTCTCCCCCCCCCACCGTTATCTTTACCATTCTGAACAAAGACCCACCCCAGGAACAAGCGGCTCCATCCTGGATCAAGTCTACACCCACGCAGTAAACAGGCTGGCTGGGGTCTGAGTGCAGGAAGAAGTCAACTTATGTGATAACGGGATTCAGTTCATCTATGTCACACCAGAACTGAAGAAAAAAGTTGGGCAGGTAGTCAGAGGTCAGGTTCACAGCACAGAGAATTCAGGGAGCAGTGAGGATACAGAGAGCAGAGGAGGTCGGGGTTCTGGAAGAGCATCTCACTGAGAGGAATCAGGAGCAGGCTCTGGATTAAAGTCCCTTCTGGGCATAAAGATGCACAGCAGGCCCCTCGTTGCAAGGGCTGCCTGGGCCCAAGGCCCTGGCCCTGCAGTCTCCACCTTGGAGAGCACTTCCTCTTTAGAAACAGCACTGTCCTCTCACGAGAGCACAGGACACTGCTTCAGTCTGCTCTGGACTGATCACATGTGCTAACCTAACATTGCAGGTACAAGATGGCGGACAACCAAAGGGGTGTATCGTACTGCCAAGGACAGGGCCCAGCCAGCAGGGGCAAGGTCAGCAAAAATCTAGCTAAGGCCAGGGCCCTCTGCAAGGCTGAGGCTTAACAACAATTTCTGTTGTTTTCATATTCTTCAAAGTTCCAGACATTATCACCTCCTTTTCTTTAGTTTTGAATGTGAGAGTAGATAAAGGGATAAAAGGGAAGTATTTGACCCAATGGAAGGAAGGAAGGAAGGAGGGAAGGGAGAAAGGGAGGGAGGGAGGGAGGAGAAAGGAAGGAAGGAAGGAAGGAAGGAAGAAAGGAAGGAAGGAAAGGAAGGAAGGAAGAAAGGAAGGAAGGAAGAAAGGAAGGAAGGAAGGAAGGAGGGGAGGACGGGAGGGAGGGGAGGAGGAAGGGAGGGAGAGAGGGAGGGAGGAGAAAGGAAGGAAGGAAGGAAGGAAGGAGGGGAGGACGGGAGGGAGGGGGGAGGAAGGGAGGGAGAGAGGGAGGGAGGAGAAAGGAAGGAAGGAAGGAAGGAAGGAAGGAAGGAGGGGAGGAAGGGAGGAAGGGAGGGAGGAAGGAGAGGAGAGGAGAGGAGAGGAGGGGAGGGAGGTTAGGGCAGGGCGTGGTTAAGACAGAAGGAGGCAGAGGCAGGCAGGGCTCTTCTGTGTGACCTTTGGCAGGTGAACACCCTGCTCTGAGCCTCAGTCTCCCGACACATAAAGTGAAGCAGCAGCGGCGCTTTCTCCAGGGGCGGCTGTGAGAAGGGATTTCCGTACCGCACAGGAAGTGCTCCGAGCAGCGCCTGACACACCATGGCTGAACAGATGCTGACCACGAGTTCTGTCCTGTCCTCATGACTGCCCTGACAATCACCGTGCCTGCAGGGAAGCACCTAGCTGAGCCCTAGGGTGACCGTGTGTCCAGTGCCACAGCAGAGCCTGGGGGAAAGAAGGGCCCACAGACCAAGTCACCCCGCTGTCTCCGAAAGCCACACAGCAGCACTCTCAGGTGGGAATACCCCAGAACGGGCACACGAGCGTCCCACAGCTGCAGTGACAAATAACCAAGCTCTTATTGTGCAGCTGGAGGTGAGAAATACGGAATAAACTGAGCGGAGGAAAGCAAGGGTTCCGGCAGGGCTGGGCTGCTGGTGCCGCCCCAGCTGCTGCAGCCTCTCTGCCCACTCGAGCCCACGATCTCTTCCTGGACCTGCCAAACACGCCCGCCTGACCTCTGTGTCCGTCCTCATGTCCTCTTAGACTGGGACCTCTTGCCTCCCCCTTGCAAGGGTCCTGGTGACTGCGCCGAGCAGTAACTGAGCATGCCCAGACAGTGCAGAGCCACCCTTCCATCTCAAGAGTTTTAAAACTTGAGTGACAATTCCACCGCAGGTGTACATTCCAAAGGACCAGAAATCAGCGAGCCCCAAGAGATCTGCTCTCCTGCTTTTCACAATAGCCCGGGTGTCCAGCTACAGGTAAATGGACAAGGAAAATGTCTCTGTCTGCCTGCCTGCCTGTCTCTTACTCTACCCCCCACACATAGACGAATGCTATTCAGTCATAAGAAGAACGAATCCTGTCATTTGCAACAACATGGATGGAAATGGAATACATTATGTTCCCTGAAATAAGGAGGGTCAGCAAGAGGGTGGACTTACCACCATAGGGTAACTCTGCTAACTCTGCCAGCATCCCCTCTTGACACCTGGAGGGCTTTTCTAAGTCACAGTCTTGAAGATTTCATCACAATTTATTTCTCATCAAAATTTTCTACTAAGGGAAGTAGGGAGTCGATAGCACAGGAAACAAAAGTTTTTATACTTGAGTGCCTTTTCTAGTAGGCAGACTCAGAAGCTCAGGCACAACTGTGAAACACTATTTGAATTACTTAGGAATGAAGACTAATGAAGGAAGACTTACCGGAAAAGGAAAGGCATACTTGCAAAATTTGGCCTTTCGTCTACAAGTCTAAGGTCACCCTTATTTGGTTCAAGTGACTTCACTATCGAATATCTTATATGAAATTAATCTTGCAAAAGCTAAGAAAAAAATTTAGTTTACCCAGATCGTGATAATGCATTATCTAATTTATTTTCATCATAGAACTTAAGAGTGTTCAACTCTTCTTTCAGAACACAGTAAAGGATTGGCAAAGAATTCACCCCTTGCCTTACACAACTGCAAATTCAGACCAGCCAGTACTTTACGCCTTTGGTGATTTCCATGATTAAGAAAAGTACGGGGGCTGTGGCTGGGGCTCAGCGGCAGAGCGCTCGCCTCGCACGTGCGCGGCCCAGGTTCAATCCTCAGCACCACGTAAACATAGATGCATTGCATTGTTACAACTAAAGCAAAAAAAAAAAAAAAAAAATTTAAAAAATAAAAGTTAAAAAAAAAGAAAAGTACATAATTCAAGTCACCTACCAGATCTCTATTATAATACCTTGAAACACTGAAATTAATTTATATTAATGATAGTATTTATGTAAAAGCAGTTATGAGGAAAGGGGAAATTATTTTGAAATCTACTTTCCGACACAAGGGAAAGTATAATTGGAGATTTGTGTTTAGCAGAAATGAAATCTCTCTGAAAACAGTGTATCTCACTAAGTCACTCTAAAGGCAGAACAGGAAGACATCACTGAACAAAACAGGTAGAGTGCTCCACCTCCAACAGGAAGTCAGATTTTACCCTGTTTTCCCTTTGGGCAGGGGAGAGGGACAGGCAAGGAAACTAGAAATAAATCAAACAGGATTGTTAGCCATTTTCCAGCTGTAGTTCAGTGAATTCTAGTTTCATAAACTACCTGAGACAGGCGAATAAACTACTACTAATTTTTGGTAAATTTAGAAGAAAGAAGACTGACTGTACAAGATGTATCTTATCGCGACTGTAGATCTCTAAACCTTCATCACTAATACTTAGTTCTTTTATTTAAGCTTCTGAATTGTATAGAGATAAAACTTCATGCAACAGTTTACTTATAGCATCATTATAGAAATACAGAGGAGTGCTGGGGATTGGAACATGCCCCCCCCCTCCAAAAGGCTATATTGAAGTCCTGTACCCTAGCACCTGTGAATGTGACCTTATTTAGGAATAGGGTTTGGTAATCATTAGCCATTAGGGAAATGCAAATCGAAACTACACCAAGATTTCATCTTGTCAGAATGGCAATCATCAAGAATACAGGCAACAATAAATGTTGGTGAGGATGTGGGGAAAAAGGCACACTCCTACATTGCTGGTGGGACTGCAAACTGGTGCAACCACCATGGAAAGCAGTATGGAGATTCCTCAGAAAACTGGGAATGGAACCCCCATTTGACCCAGCTATCCCACTCCTTGGTTTATACCCAAAGGACATAAAATCAACATACTATTGTGACACAGCCACATCAATGTTTACAGCAGCTCAATTCACAATAGCTAGACTATGGAGCCAACTTAGGTGTCCCTCAATAGATGAATGGATGAAGAAAATGTGGTATATATACTCAATGGAATATTACTCAGCTTTAAAGAAGAGTGGAATTATGGCATTTGCCAGTAAATGGTTGGAGTTGGAGAATATCATGCTAAGCGAAATAAGCCAATCCCACAAAACCAAAGGCCGAATGTTTTCTCTAATATGCGGAGGCTAATTCACAATAAGGCAGGGGGCAGTAGGGAAAAATAGCATTACCTTAGATTAGGTAGAGCAAAGTGAAGGGAGGGGAGGGAGGGGATGTGGGGATGGGAAAGATAGTGGAATGAATCAGACAATTACTGTATGCATACATGTGACTACGTGACCAATATGATTCTGCAACATGTACACTTAGAAAAAATGAGAAATTATATCCCATCTATGTATATCACAGTGCATAAAATGTATTCTACTGTCATGTGTAACTAATTAAAACAAATTTAAAAATTAAAAATAAATAACTTTCCCAGCATGTGCCCCCCCAAAAAGATTCTGCTTCAAGAAAATGAAAAAAAACAATCCACATATCTAATAAGGGGCTGCTATCCAAACTACACAAAGAACTCCTCAAACTGATCAGTAAGGAAACAAAAATGTGCAAGAGACATGAACAGGCGCCGCATCTAAGAAAAAGTACACATGACAAACCCAGATAGGAGAAGAAAACATTTGGCGTCAACAACTGCACATCACAGTATCTCGGAGTGGAGCTCAGCAACAGAGAGCAAGCCCCGGCTGGATTCCCAGCACAAAAAACAAAGGCCCAAATTAAAAAGCGAACCACAAAACCATCACGCACTGCTGCAAGGGCCGACACCCAGGCCCTGAGCGGAGGCCGTGAGGATGTGAAGCAAGAGCGGGTTCCCTGCGCTGCCCCGGGCACGCACACGGGCGCAGCGCCTTTGGAAGGCAGACTGGAGCCCCCGCAGACCTCGGCACATGAGACCCAGCAGCCGCACTCTCTGGCACCCACACAACGGAGCTGCCATGGTGTCACTCAGAAACCTGCGCACGGGTGTCCACAGCCGCTTCAGGAACAGTCGCCAGAGCGTGGACGGGACCGAGCGGTCCCTCGGGAGGTGAGTGGGTGAACTGGGGCACACCGAGGTATGATCCAGCACTGAGCAGTCGGTGCTCAAATGAAGCGAGCTGCCAAGCCAGGAAGCCATGGAGGGCCTTGCATACGTTTCACTAAGTGCCAGAAACCAATCTGAAAAGCCCACACATGGCTTGTTCCCAAACGTGGCATTCAGGAGAAGGTAGAACCAGGCAGACGGTCAAAGGGCCAGAGGCTGTCCAGGGTCGGGGGAGGACGACGACCACGCAGAACAGGATTTTCAGAGCAATGAGACTGCTCTGCTGGTGCCACCATGGTGGGCGCCCATCAGGACGTGCTTGTCCCCACCCACAGCCAGTACACCCCCAGAGGGAACCCACGTAAGCTGAGGATCCTGGGTGGATGCGGTGTGTAGCCGAGGGTGCTGTACCATGCTGGCAGGGGCTGTGGGCTGCGCAGGTGTGGGGCCAGGAGGAGTGGGGACCCGGGTGCCCTGCCTGCTCCGTTGTCCCGTATGCCTAAGCCCACTTGAACAATAAGATCTTCCAAGATTCTGCCAGGCCAGGACTGTGTAAATGAAGTCTAAAGATGCAAGGCAACACTCAAGGGCTGTGTTCAGAAGATAAAAGGCAAGACAGGACCAGCATTTGGGGCTGACTTCCTGCAGTGAACTCTGCTCCCAGTTAAGGCAGACTCGCTCCGCTCGCTCGTATCAGACCAGTGTTCTCGCCAAGAGCGATTACAAAAGATGAGCACACCTTACAACATGTATCATTTGAGCCTCAAAAGGCTACAAGGTTATAGGCCTGGAACAGAAGGGTCAGAAGGGGAAGGAGCACTCCAGATGTGCAGCCCCTTTTCCCTCCCAGGGATCTGCCCCTTCGGAGGTGGCTTTATCACTGAGCGGCTGAGAAAAAGCTAGGGACTGAGGAAACACACAGGGCCCGGCATCTCATTCTAACGCAACCACAGGTTGCACCAAAAAAGAGAGGGCAGTCTCAGATTCAAACCACCAGGCCTGAGCGCTGGCAGAAGTGAAGTGAATCCTGCCTCAGAGAAGAGACACCGTGCAGTCTAGAACCCAAATGGCTTGCTGCTTTTTTGTCTTATAAATCAATAATTATTCAATAAAAAAATTACCAGAGATATAGGAGAAGACAAAGGATCAAAATCAAGAAAAGATAAAGACAACAGAAACAAACCAAAATTAGATGCAGCTACCAAAGAATCAGAATGGACTTTAAGATAACTGAGTGACAGGTGCGAGAAGTAATAGGAAATAAGAACTCTGGAATCTGTGAAAAATAATCCAATTGTAAACCTAACAGTAAAAAGTAAGGCTGTTGCATGGTGGCGCATGCCTGTAATCCCAGCAGCTTGGGAGGCCAAGGCAGGAAGATTTTGAGTTCAAAGCCAGGCTCAGCAAAAGCGAGGCACTAAGCAACTCAGCGAGACCCTGTCTCTAGATAAAATACAAAATAGGGCTGGGGATGTGGCCCAGTGGTCGAGTGCCCCGAGTTCAATCCCCGGTAACCACCCCCCCCAAAAGTAAACTAACTACAATTAGAAATTCCATACGTGGATTTAACAATAGACTAAAACAAATGAAGAAAGGATTAGTAAATTAGAACAGAACTTCACAAATTTTAATTATAAAATAATTAAATAATTAACTAAATTGCTCAATTAAAGATTAAGAGGATGGGGCTGGGGACATAGCTCAGTTGGTAGAGCACTTGCCTCATATTCACAAGGCCCTGGGTTCAACGCCCTACGCCACGCCCTACACCAAAGGAAGGAAGGAAGGAAGGAAGGAAGGAAGGAAGGAAGGAAGGAAATTTCTGAGTGAGCAGGTGCAGGCAGGACAGGGCCTGAGAGGCTGAGTTTCTGGCAGCTTCCTAGAGTCTGGATCTTGGACATACCCAGAGGCCCACGTGGTGAAAGGCTGGTTCCCAGCCTGTGATGTTACTGGGAGGTGGTGGCAAAAAGAAGGTAGGTCATTGGAGTGAGCCCCTAAAGGGGACCTGGGGACCCCACAACCCTCTTCCTGTTGCTTCCTGGGTGCCAGGAGGTAAATAGTCTTCTGTCCACACAATCCCACCATGATAAACCCTGCAGCCACCAGCCCAAAACCAGAGGGCCCAACTGGGCATGAACAGGAACATCTGAAACCACAAACCAATATCAACCTTCCATCCTTATAAGTTGATTAGCTCACGTATTTTGTTACAGTGACAGAAAGCTGAGAGACACACAGCCTCCTGGGTGATAACGGGTGCTGCTCCTCAGGGACCACATGATGCTGTAGCCCCGAGGGTTGCATTTTGATTCTGAATATGAAGAAACTAGCAGGCAACAAGAAAATATCCAGACAGAAATACAAAGAACAAAGAATGGAGAAGGTAGACGTATAC
The DNA here is from genome assembly GCA_025594165.1 of Tamias sibiricus. Lineage (NCBI taxonomy): Eukaryota > Metazoa > Chordata > Mammalia > Rodentia > Sciuridae > Tamias > Tamias sibiricus. Next base: position 21,082,558 of record CM046666.1, on the reverse strand, counting down.
CAGACACTGGGAACATGATGAAAATGTTTAACATATATAACTAACACCCCAGAGGGAGGCATGAGACAAAGTGAAGCAGAAAAGAAACCTCTGAGGAGGATGGTCAAGGTCGCCAGACCTTATGGAAGAGCTCAAGGAACGGAATGGGACGGTGCCAAGCCCCCCAGCAAGAGCCGCAGCGATCAGCAGGCTCAGTGGAGAAAGGCCCACTGGGACCTGTGGCTGCAGCTTTGTCTAACAGAGACCCAGGGAGACCCACAGAGTTCTTGAGAGATTGTATAAAAAAGAAACACAAGAAAACAAAAGCACCAGCACAGACAGGAAGGAGACAGAGGGCCGGGGCGGCAGCTGTGGCAGAGCGCTTGCCCAGCACGGCTGAGGCCCCGGGTTCCATTCCCAGCATCGCAATGCCAAGCACACAGGGCAGGGTACGGACTGCAGGGAGGCTGTGGGACTCCTGGTGTTCAGTGGCGGGATCAGACTGAGAAAATCAATCCACCGCACACACGTGCGCCCTTTCACAAAACAGAAAAGTTACCTCAAGAGGGCAGTTCAGGAAGTCAGAGGGTAGAGCCATGTCCAGTCACTGTCCCAGGATTATGCAGGGGTAAACCTAGGGGTGGAGGGGGGATGAGGGAATTTGGGGGGCCAACTTAGAATCCAGCTTAAAACAACAGGCAATTCTAGCAAATGTTGAAGGAAGAAATAAACCAATGCTGTGCAAAGTCTTCTAGAACAATGTAGAAAAGATTTCCCAAGTCATTTGATGAGGCCAATGTTACTCTGATATAAAAATCAAGAAGATACATCACAAGAAAATTACAGATCAATACCTTCCACAAACACAAGTGCAAAAGTCTTCATAACATATTTCCAATCTCTCAGAAAACTAGGATTAGAAAGGAACTTCTCTGACCCCAAAACTGCTACAGCTAATTTTTACACTGAGATGCTGAAATCCCCTGCCCTTAGGTTCAAAGAAGATGAAGGTGATCAATTCTATTTGTGAGCATGCCAGCAATTTTGGCAAACACAATGAAAACAATGAATAAAAGTTCTGAGGATCGGAAGGGATAAAATAACATGATAAATATCAGATGAACTATAATTATCAGACAACATAATAGCATACATAGAATCTGAAAATCCAGAGAAACTATTAGAATTAAGTTAACTACACAAATAAAAGGTAAATATATTTAAATCAATCCAATTTCTAAATGAAAATAAACCCTTTTAATAATATCAAAGAGAACTCCCATGAATAAACCTAATAACTTTCACTGATTTATAAGACTTGTATGCAGAAACAATAAAACATTACTGACACAAGCTGGAGGAGATCAAAATAAATGAAGAGAGATTTTTCATTCAGAAACAGAAAGCTTGATATTATGCCAATGTTAAGTGCCCTCGAAATGATCAACAGAAGCATTATCATCTTAACTAAAATTCCCACAGAATTCTCAGTAAAATTTGATAAATCTAGAAAAGCAAAGGCACAAAAATAAGTACAATAATTCTCAAGAAAAGAAGTTGAGGGGCTGGGGGTACAGCTTAGTTGGTAGTGTGGTTGCCTCGCATGCACAAGGCCCTGGGTTCAATCCCCAGCACCCCCCCCCCCACACACACACTGAAACATTATCAAGACTTACTATGAGTCATGCTAATCAACTTTGTGTGCTGATGGGAAGATTAACAGACAGACTAAAGTTCCAAGACAGATCCTGACGTCAGACAATTTGTTATAAAGGTGAACAAGCAGAGAAGTGAGAAAAGAATGAAAATTTTCAATAAACGACACTGGCTCCAATGGAAGTCCTCACAGGAGAACACCACCACCACCAAACCCTCGACCTTCCTCGCAGTACACCTCCTGCCTTGAAGAGGAGGAGTCCCAGTGAGGCCACAGGCCACAGAGAGAAGGCAAAGGATTTAAACTTTCTAGGACAGCACAAGGAAGGGCCTCTTGGTGACGCTATGGAGAAGGAAACCATTTCCTAATCAGAACATAGACAGCACAAACACAAACAGGACATGAGCGAGCTGCACTAGGCTCAAATGAAGAACGTCATCTTTCAGAGCACCAGGAGGAGGGCGAGGAAACAGGTCACAGAGCTGAGGGATCTAAAGGAACCTTGGCCTGCCGGGGAACAGTGCCTATGTCACACACAACTCCTAAGAACTGGGTAGGGGACAGATCCAACTGCTAGGCACACAGATGAATGGGCAAAGATCAAAAGAGCAAGCACCTCACGGGAAGGACACCCAAACAGCTAATACATCTGAGGGCCATACTACAAGTGGGTGCCATCACCTTGCCGTCAGAACGTCATGTAAGGACATCAACAACGCCACTGCCAAGTGCTGCCACCTGTGTGGAGCTCCTGGCATTTTATGCCTTGCTATTGGGACCATAAAGTTATTCAACTACTGGGAAATCTATCTGACAAAACCTAGTGAAGTCGATCAATTACATTTCCTATGACTCAGCAATTACACTCCTTGCTAAACACACAGAAACTTCCTCACACGAGTGGATAAAACTGTATCAGTGACACTATTATTAGGATGCTGAAAACACCTACTTCCATTTTAATAGGACAGATAATTCATGCTATATGCAATGGAACACTATTTGCCAATGAAAATGGATAAATTATAGCTACATTTAAAAACACAGATTAGATTCACCAACCTAATATTTAGGAAAAAAGTCAACTTCAAACACTGATAAATTCTTCCATTTATATGAAGTTTAAAACAGTTCAAACTAGTTTACATGTTAGAATGATGGACAGTGGCTTCCTTTGGGGAAGGAAAAGGAGAGAAATCCATTTACACTCTGAGAAGCTAGCATAGTTCTAGTTCCTGATCTGACCGGTGGTTGTACCTAAGCATTCACTTTATGAAAATGAAGATGGATGCTGTGGGTGAGTTAAGGCAGGAGGACCACAAGTTCAAGGCCAGCCTGGGCAACTCTGTGAGAGTCTGTCTCAAATGTAAAAAGAGTAGGGGGTGTAGCTCAGTGGTAGAGGAAGGAAGGAAAAAAGGAAGAAGGGATGTAGGAAGGAAGTTTTCTTACCCCCCATCTAAAAAAAATTGTGAAAATAAATTAAAAATTGAGAAGGGCTGTGGTATGGTTTAGTAGTGGAAATATATTTATTTTTTGGTACCAATTGAATTTGGGGCATTCGACCACTGAGCCACATTCACAGCCCTATTTTATGTTTTGTCTCACTGAATTGCTTAGCGCCTCACTTTTGCTGAGGCTGGCTTTGAACTTGTTTTCCTTCTGCCTCAGCCTCCTGAGCTGCTGGGATTACAGGCGTGTACCACCATGCCCAGCTTATATGTTGTTTTTGATATTCATATGTGGCATAACAGAAAAACAGTACCACACTCTAGGTCATTCCTTTATCTATTATTTATGAAAGCATTTGAGGAACTGTAATAGGAGTGCATAATTTTTTTAAGTTACGAAAAACAAGAGAAAATTTCCAGTATGAAAAATTCTATATCCTTTCAATTAAAAAAAAATTCTACATCCCCTTAAGGCTTATTTTACATTTACCCATTTTCAGCCAATGAATCTAGAACTAAATATTTGTTTTGAGACCATTCATCTCTGAGGCCTTCTGAGAAATGGATTTATTGGATCCCAAAGGTTTTCACACTCATTTTGCATCCTATTATTCTATCATATCTATGAATGTGGAGGGAGCAAAGTAAACTGAGGCCTGCTGTGAATGCCACATAGACGGAATGGGCGGATGGCCAGAGAGATGCGCAGTGGCACATCTATTTCATGGAGAAGCAGGAAAACCACGGGACTTGTAACAAGTAACACATTATGAAAAGAGTCTGTTAAGTAGCAGGGAAATGCGAAATCTTACTTGCTCACAGATGTGTGTGTGTGTGCGCGCGTGTGTTAATGGGGATGGAACCTGGGCCCTGCCAGGCTAGTGCCCTACCACTGAGCTCTGCCTCCAACCTGTGCTCGCCCACACAGATATCTAAATGCTACCTAGTTTTGAAACATCCAACAATCTTATACATGCAGGCAAATGCTAGATAATAGTTAATTTTTTTCACAATGATATTTAAGCCTCACTCCTCAAAAGAAGAAAAAGGTGATATTTAGCCATCTTTAGTCATCTAAGGTCATTGAACTCTTCTGTGGTCCTGCTCCCTACCCTCTGCCCAACTCCAACTTGGGATTCTCATATTTTGACACTTTCGGGTTACACCATGAGCAAGGGGCCTTGGTGGGTAAGGCAGATGTACTGCTACTGGCACAAACTCACACCTGAAGAGGACACTATCTTACCACTTGCGCTGGAACTTGCTCCAGTTTTGCAGCGGGAGTTCCTGGTCTTGGGTAAAACTGGTTAATAAAGAGGCTTGGAAATTTGTACTCTTCAACAAGCTTCACCGTTTCTTGAAAATCCTCATCTGTTTCTCCAGGAAAACCACAGATGATATCTGTAGCAATAGTTATTCCAGGAACTCTAGAAAATAACAAGACAATAAAGTAAAAGGTTGACAACAAGCCATGATTATTCCATTTCTCTGACAGGAAAAAAAAAAAAACCAAAACACAAACAAACAAAACAAAACAAGATTTTTTACATTTTAAGAAAAGGAAATTTGAAAATTGTTTTTTAAAAGTCCTAAATACAAAAACATTGAGGCTGATCTCAAATTTGGGATCTTCCTGCCTTGGGAGTCCCTGGGAATAAAGGCTTGTGCATTGCACCTGACGGAGGGTCTACCAATAAAGGAAACAACCACTGGTTGCCATGGATACACTTGAGGAAGTTGTTCAGATTTTAAAAATCAGCGCAGAGTTTAGGACTGAGAATGTAGCTGCAGATTAGTGGAGAGGCATGCTGTGGCTGATCTTCATCAGCTTCAGTTTGGCCCATGCACGTGGAACTGGAGAGCCTTCCCAGGAGGGTGGCAGGGAGACAGACGAGGCCCCACACAGTCCTTTACCCGTGCTCCACAATGCTCTTTGTAGACTTTTGCATTACAACTTTATTTTCAAAGCTTTAAAATTTCATGATGATATGCCTTCAGTTAGGTCTTTAAACCTTCATACAAGGTAAGTTCTAGTGACTCACTCTTTCAATCCAGGAAACTATCTTGTTTAATTTCTTCTGCAATTTTTCTTTCCTAGGGACTCCTCTCTTTTGAATACTGAGACTATAGGATTTGTCCTCAGTTTTTTCTCTTATCTTTCATGCTTTAGCTATTGTTCTATTTTCTGGAAATTTTACTTGAGTGACTCTTTTAACTGAAAAAAGACAACTACCATTAATTGAATGTTATAAATTTTCAGCTCTTTCTCACATTTTGCTTTTTGTACTGTCCCGATTTTGCTTTAGAGACACACAACATCTTTTCTGACTTAACTGGGGATATCAATTGCCCTTTCTCTCTTTCCTCCTGGTCCTGGTACTTAGTGTCTCTCATAGTTTGAGACATTCTATGAGAGGAGAGTGATTTTTGCTTTCCTTTCATTTATAAGAGCAAAGCACTGAGAGCTTTTTATCACAGAGTGACTGGTAGTAAGCTGCCTTTGTCTTTCACAGGCCCAAATGTGAGGGTCTTAGTAGTCATTTCTCTGTTATCAGTTTCTCCAAAGCAGGCTACAAAGTTCTCTTGCACTTTAACAGCAAAAATTTAACATTAAACTTTTGAACAAAAAATGTATTCAAAGTATTAAAAAATTTAATATTATTCTGAACCTATGAACAAGAGGAAAAACATATCAAATTACACCATAAAAACCCATGTCAAATTTCCTATCATATAAATATAGTCGTATGTAGATGAATCCAACAGTTTGGGGCAGAAGAGAGAACAGGGATGTTTCAAGGAGGAAAGTCAAATCACCAAGTTCCTCATACAGACACCTCCATAAAAACAACAGTTTCCACACTGTGCGCCCTACTTTAATTCCTTTGTCAAAGAAGTGTGAGAAATTTATTTAGAAAATATTTCATTTCTGAGTTCTGCTTTGTCTCATCTAGCTATTAATTTGGCCAAACTTTAATTAGTAAGACAAATTCCAAGACTGGAACTTTTCTCTGAGGAAATAAATAGAAAAGAGCCAATATTCATAGAGAAAAATTAAATGGTATACTTGGAAAAATTTTAAAAATTTTACTGATATAAAAGCATTTTGCTTCTTTAAAGGGTAATTATCAAAACTACATTTAAAAAAACCCATAAAATCATATACTTTCTACAGTAAGGTCCAATAAAAAGCAAACTTTTCTAGACTAACTAAAGCATGTGGAGCAGAAGAATTACATAAATAGTATTCAATTAGCTAGACTTCCACTTGCCTTTTAACTACACCTGATCAAAAGAAATCCACAACTAAAAATAAAAGTGACAGATCACAGCAGATAATGACAGAGAAGCCCGTCTCCCCCGGGAAATTAGAAGAAAAATAATGCCAGTGAAAGACTGCAGAAACAAAGACAATTGGTCATTGTCCTAGGCTATGAATTGGAATGAACTTGGCAATGCAGCACAGGGTATTCCCGAAGGAAAGCCCCATAGTGACTCCGCTGTCCTCGATCCTGCCCAGCCCAGCTCAGCAGCATTAAGCAACACCTGCTTACTTTGGCCTTGGGGTCCAGTGGAGTCATAATGTTAAGGAGGGGATGTTCTGTACACGGAGGTATTTGATAATTGACACAAAGAGTGGGCCAATGACTCAGGAGGGGAGGGGTTGCTATGATTTAGTGACTTGTTCTAGTCAATATTTTAGAGCAGAAGCACTTTAATTGGTTTCAGAGTACATAAGAACGCAAGCTAATTTCTTATACCATGTTTTCAAGTGAAGGCTGCACATCAGTGTGAGGTGAGGCTCATCTATCTAGACATTAATTTTATATATGCAAATGATGCTACTTACACTCTTGAAAATCATTTGGCCCCTCAGGAACACAAATCTCACACTGTTAATTTGCGTAGGAAATAATTCTCTTATGTATGCGAAAATCACAGAAGTTTGAAGTAGAACAAATTCGAACAATAACACATGATTTAAGTAGCTAAGAAGAAATCATAAGGAGTATAAAACAGAATATTAATCCAACTATGGAAGATGCTAATTCTGGATAAACACTATGTTTAAGATGCTATGAATTTTCAAAACAGTCAAATTTTTAAAATTATCATTCCAACAAATAACTGAAGCTATGAGTGCAATGTATGTGATCATTAGTTTATGTTTTAAAAGTTTGTAAACTTTCTATATTTATGTTTTTTCATAGTAGTTTTAGAGAATAATTCTGAAAGAAAGATTGAAATAAAAACATTCAATTAGTTTAAGTAACAGGGAAATTTTGACCCACTATTTTTTTCTATCTTACATTTACTGGCAAAATTGGTTTGTTAAATAACTTGGAATGGAATAAGATTCCAATTATGCACCTGACCCTGTTGGAAGCAGTGCAATGCTCAGTTAGGAAAATCTATAGGAACACAAAGAGAGAACATACTATTTGCTAGCTGTAGGCTGGCATTTAAGAATCCTTAAATATTTCAAGAGTTTATTATTTTGCCTAAAATAAAAATATGTAAATACACATAGTTTGAACACTTGAAATACTACTTAAAATGTACTTTAATTCATCAAGACTTCCATTTGCAATTTGTTGTTTTGCTGGCAAAAACATAGAAAAGGTGATTCTAGTTTAGATCAATAAATCATGAGCTTTGAATTCCATATGTGAAAAAAGTAGGACCAACAGAGAGGCTACTTATCTCCAAAATCAAAGATTACCAATAATCAAAATTATTAGGCATAAATAAAACATAATTAAAAGACATCTTTTTGAGTCCTGTCAAGATTTATTTTAGGACAATTATTCAAAACTTTTAGGAAAAGTAAACTGGAGGTAGAGAGGGAACAAAAATGTCTTGAACTGAGTAGAGTTGAAAACATAACATATCTAAATATATGGTATGCAGTTAAGGCACTTCTTAGAAATTCACAGAATTGATATCTAAGAAAGATATAGTCAATAATCTAAGCCTTCATCTCAAGAAGCTAACAAAAGGAGCAAACCTAACTCCAGGTAAAACAGAGAGGAAAAAATAAAGGTGAGAGAAGAAATCAATGAAAACAGATGGAAAAAAAAACATCAATAAAAGCAAAAGTTATATCTTTGGAAAGAAAACTTCAATATACTTACTAAGGTACTAGCTGTGCTGAGAAGAAAGAAGAAGACATAGATGACCAACATCAGGCATGAAGGAGGGGATGTCACCACAGATGCCACCAACATTAAGAAAACATTCAGCATATCAAAAACAACTATGCCAACCAATTCACAATTCAGATGAATTGGGCAAATTCTTTGAAAAATGTAAGTTATAAAAATGGGCTCCAGAAGAAACAGAAAGTCTGAACATACTTCTACCTAATACAAAATCAAATTTGTAATTTAACATCTTGTCACTAAGACAAAACAAGGCAGACTCAGGTGGCTTTAGGGTGAATTCTATCAAACATTGAAGAGACAGTAAATTTGACTGTACAGACACTATTAAGAGAGATGGGAAAAGGAACCCATTTATGAGTCCAGCATTACCCAACTATCAGACCGACAAAGATGAGCAGTAAGTAATTCTAGACCAATCTCTCTCATGAACAGGAACAGAAATTCTTAGTAATATTAGCAAATTAAACTCAGCACCAGGGAAGGAAGATTGTATGTCATACAATTTAATACAAGGTTGTTCTGACACATACAAATACCAATCAATGTGATAAACCATACTCAAGGAATAAAGGATTTTAAAAGGCCTCCTGGGAGTTTTGAGAGATCCAGAGAACTCAGTGGCCCAGCACACATCCATGACAACCTACAGCCAATGCACTGATTTGTGAGAGACTAAGGGCGTGTCCAGCAGGACTGGGAAGGACAGGGCCATTTCTGTTCTCTCTTCTTCAACTTAACCTACCACTGGAGCTTGTCAGCACAGAGGGTAAGGACAGGAGTGAAAGGCATGTACGCTGAAGGGGGAAGGCAAGTGACTCTAGGGCAGGTGGCATGATCTCATGCTCCGAGAATCTAAGGAAACCCAGTGAACTTCCACAAGGAGAAAGCTGAGCAGCATGGCAGAGTATGAGACCAACATGCAAAACTCAATTGAATTTTTATACATCAATAATGGTCCATCTGAAAATGAAGTCAAGAAAGCAGCAGAATAACTATACCTATGAATGAATTTTTAAATTAATTTTGTTTTAATTAGCTATACATGACAATAGAATGCATTTATGCACTGTGATATACGAAGGTGGGATATAATTTCTCATTTTTCAAAGTGTACATTTTGCAGAATCTTATTGGTCATGTAGTCACATATATATATATGTATATATATACAGTAATAATGTTTTTTCATTCCACTATCTTTCCCATCCCCCCATCTCCTCCCTCCCTTCCCTTCCCTCCACCTAACCTAATGCTGTTTTCCCCTAGTGCTCCACCCCCCCCCCCCGCTTTATTGTGAATTAGCATCCACATATTAGAGAAAACATTTGGCCTTTGGTTTTGTGGGATTGGCTTATTTCACTTAGCATGATATTCTCCAACTCCCAACCATTTACTGGCAAATCCCATAATTTCACTCTTCTTTAAAGCTGAGTAATATTCCATTGAGTATATATACCAAATTTTCTTTATTCATTCATCTATTGAGGGACACCTGGATTGGGAGAAAATCTTTACCACATGCACCTCTGATAAAACATTAATCTCCAGGATATATAAAGAACTCAAAAAGGATAACACCAAAAATACAAATAACCCAATCAATAAATGGGCTAAAGAACTGAACAGATACTTCATGGAAGAAGAAATATAATTGATCAACAAATATATGAAAAAGTGCTCAACATCTCTAGCAATTAGAGAAATGCAAATCAAAACTACTCTAAGATCTCATCTCCTATCAGAATGGCAATCATCAAAAATACAGGCAACAATAAATGTTGGCGAGGATGTGGGGAAAAAGGCACACTCATACATTGCTGGTGACACTGCAAATTGGTGCAACCACTATGGAAAGCAGTATGGAGATTCCTCAGAAAACTGGGAATGGAACCCCCATTTGACCCAGCTACCCCACTCCTTGGTTTATACCCAAAGGACTTAAAATCAGCATACTATAGTGACACAGCCACATCAAGGTTTATAGCAGCTCAATTCACAATAGCTAGATTACCAAATCTTACCTTTCATAAAAAAATTATTCCCAGGATACATTCAGATTTCTCATGGCTCACTGATGGGAAGAATAATACAGTCCCACAGTGGGGAAGGGATTCTGACCAAGGGGTCTCTAATAAGCACTTAGAGAGCCGCTCAACCAGTAGCCAGGTGAGGGCGCCACACCTCGTCAAGCGCCACACACAACAGAAGGCTCTTCTGCAAGGATGGAGAAGTTGGTGCCAATGCAGAGGAACTGGACCCCCATGCATCCTGGGTGGGAAGGTGAGCTGATGCAGTCACCTTAGAAAGCAGTGGGGCAGTCTCTTAAAGAGTTAAAAGCAACACTGTGACAGCGGTTCCACTCCTAGTTATCTACCGAAGAGAAATGAAACCTAAGACCATGCCCAGATCTGCACGTGGACTTTGAGGGTGGGATCTCCTAACAGCCCCAACCTGGAAGCAGTCCACGCATATCCACTGTGGGAGGGAAAAACAAAATGTGGCACGTACACACGATGGAAAGGTACTTAGAAATGAAAGGACCACCCAATGGAACCCGCACCATCGTGGATAAATCTCAAAAGCCGGGGAAGAAGGTGGACCAAAGGGTCCCCCATTATTCCACTCATCTGAGATTTCTAGAAGCAGCATACCTTGTGGGAGACACACAGCAGGTCAGGGTTGCCTGGGACTCAGCGTGGGAGCAGGACTAAATAAGACGGCCATTGAGAAGCACTGTGGTATAACCAGAAGTATTCCAAATCAAGTCCTGTTGATAGCTGCGCCATAAATACACTCACCACAAAGCTTCACACTCTATGCTCAACGTGGGGTGAATGTCTGATGCTCTCTAGATTAGACCAACATTCCTGTGGGAGGGAGACTTTCTGAAGACAGGCAAAGCAGGAATTCTCCGTAACATATTCTTCTAACGGTCCCAGTACTTGAACTTTTGATGGGGTGTAGTCAATTAAAGGTGGACACAGAGGGACTAAAGCAAGGATACTAAAAGGCCAGGCTAAGGTTGCAAGGAATTAGGCTCAGAGCCAGAAATCGGCCAAGAACTTGAAAGAAAACTTGGACCTATTTACCAAATACTATCTTGTGACAATAAACAATCACTACACTCACTGACAGAGGAAACCTGAGAAACAATGCAACGTTTTCACATCAACCTCGGGACTTTTTCAGCAGTTCTAAATTTATTCTCATAATTTATGAAAAAAATTCTTAAACAACCTGGGCTAAAAATAGGAAAAGCATCAAAATGTTACAATAAAGGTTAAAAGCCATGAGTCACTAGACCAAAAAAAAAAAAAAAGAAGCCCAGTGTGGGTTGGGAGTCATTCCTGATCCTCGACAGGGACAGTGGGAGCAAGTTTCCCTCGGGTAACTGAGACCTTCCACCACCAACTGGCGGCACACTTTTCAGCCTTAATTATGCTTCACTTTTCTCTTCCATAAAACAGGTGTAGTTAAAGGTATGCACAGATAAGCCCCATTAATACATTGTTCAACACAGTGCCTACCACACAGTGCTGAAAGGCATTTGCTATTGTCACTGTAACCAGGTCAGAGATGTTACCAAGTACCATTTATTATAGAAACCCTGAGAGTCAGGCAATGTGTTACCAACTTATACCTTCTTTAATACGACCTCCTTGTGAGGTACATTTTATTTCAGTCTCCACGAGAAATGACCACAGTAATCTTAGATAACTAAGATTCAGAAAAGTAAATCACCAATAGTCACAGCAACTACCACAGTCACAGACAAGCTGGGGTGCAAAGGAGGGACCACCCTGAAGTTCTCAGTCCCCATCCACGGCCATCTTCCTTCCTGCCTCACTAATATGCTCCCTGCACTGATGTTCTACGAGCACTAGCTGATCATAACTTCACAGAAAACAAAATCCATCATTGACAACAATACTTATATACCAATTTGCTGAAATACAGTACTTTTGGCCTGTATATTTGGAATTGCAATTAAAAAGAAGGTAATCATGGTCCATCAAGGTTATGTGAATTGTGAAAGGTCACCAGAGTACTGCTGGTAGGACTGGAATTCCTACTCAAACCTTCCCACCCAGTCTGGGGCCTGCTCACTACTGGCCCTGTCAATACTAAGGTGATTTAAACCGAGATGGCTACTGGCTGAACTTATTCTTCCTATGATCACTTGTTCTTTTTTTAAAAAATCATTTAGTTAGTCTGATTAGGTATATATGACAGCAGAATGGAGAGCAAGTGGCCCTGTGATCACACCTGCTGGGTGCTGTCTGCTGTTCTGTGTGCTGGGTGCCTTATTTCAGTTGATGCTCACAACAGTCTAAGCAGGGACGTGCTGTTCTCATCCTCCGGAAGCTCAGATGAGGAAGACACTGGTGCTGAGGCGGCTGGACCCAGGGCGCACACCTTCCTGGGTCTCACTTCCTTTTTCTGATGCTATTGCTTTCTGAGCCATCGACAAACAGAATATTTACACTGACCTATTACTCAGTGAGTGAGGAGTGCCACCCCAGCCTGGGCTCTTCCCCTTCCAGCACACTCACCACCCACATTCCTGTTCACACGCCTTGCTACCTGGTGCCTCGGTTAGATGTTAGGAAATTATAGAAGGATGCCAGTGTGGTGGCATACACCTGCAAGTCCGGCTACTCCAGAGACTGAGGCAGAAGGATGGCAAGTTCAAGGCCAGCTTGGGCAGCTTAGCCAGACTCTTTCTCGAAATAGAAAATAAAAGGGTCCCTGAATTCAAAAAAGAAAAAATTTATATAATTTATATAATCAGAATATAAAAGATACTTACAGAGAGCATATATAATGAGTTGGATTTTCTTACCACAAACAGTATTCACTAAAATTGGAAGACACTGACATTTGGTGAGCTGGTTTATGTGTAAAGTTAAGAAATTTTAAAATGCTCTAGAACTGAGCAACATTCTGGCTGCAGTGAAACCTGACCCAAGTCCTACAATACCTACTGAAGAATCATACTTAGTATTTTTTTTTCTGTTTATGAAAGTGAATTATGATAAAAGTGACTGCACTAGTAAAAAACAGGTCAACAGAATTTGAAAACTAAAGATAATCTAAACTCAGACAAATTTTCACTTAATAAGTAATCAGCAGTTCTATACACAATTTTGTTTTGGGAAGGTCTGTTGAAATGCCTAAATATCTTCCCATCGGTCAGTTCATTCATCGTCCATCCACCCATCCCTCTGTCCTTCTCTTTAGGTATGCCATTCCCTGCTAAAAGACATGGAATCACCCTCTACTACAAGCTCATGAAAGGACCTGTGGACGTACAGAGTATAATTCAGACTGTGTGCCTAGAACCAGTGCCAATTACAGGCATGCAAAAGAAACAAAGGGCCTTGCCAACACTGCTCTTTTCACAAATTTCACTCTGAGGTTCATTTTCTTGGTGTCTGGGCCCCCCCAAATTACACACAGAAACATATCTATAGTTTTCTGGAGGAAGTGGTCATAGCTTTCTTTTGAATCTTAAAGGCTTCTGTGGCTCTAACACAATGAGTAAACATTTCTGTAATGCTTTTCGTTCAACCAAAAATAAAAAGGAAATGGACTGTAGGAGAGCAGGAAATCTTTGACTTAGTGAAATCTGTGTCTTACTTTTTTTCTTTTCTTCTTTTCTTTGTTTATTTTTTAAACAGAGAAGGTAAGGTACCTGAGTAATCTGAGTAGAAATGATCATCTTTTCAGAAGTAAACAGTAGAATCTATAAACTGAGTCATATGATATTACTTTGGGAGAAGGGACAAATAAAACCTGGTCAGGTATCACCAATTTTATACAATTTAACCTAACAGAAGATCATAAATGTAAAATGAGGAACCATCCTGTCAATTACTAGGTGATTCTAAGAAGATGAATACTGGTGTTTTCCAGCTTTCTGATATCTCTAAAACCAATTTCCTATCTTAAATATCCTCTGTTAGGAAACAGCAGTTTCTCTTCCTGATGAAGCCATTAAACTCTCTGATACTTAGCTTCTGCTACTTCAGTGAGGCCCACAGACACACATCACATTCTCTTAGGATAAAGATATAAAGAAGAAAATAATAATAAAAAGACACAAAGTAAAGCCTCAACCTGATTTGTCTGGAAGCTGTAAACGACAGGAATATAAATGTATTGCTATTAATATATATCAGGTGTAACATTTTTCACAGAACACCTCCAGCAATTTCTGGCCTATAGAGAGAAGTTTAAACCTACTTGTTTAAAGAAATGTTTTCAAATAGTAGGCAAAACCTAAACGCTACCGTGCAATTAACATACTGTCATGATATTTATAATTAAAGGTAGCCTTTCAAAGACCTCTCCCTGAGGAATATTTGGTAGCAGTTTTTAATTATTCCCCTTAAAAATTTTTAGGTGTAGTTGAACATGATACCTGTATTTTATTTATTTATTTTTATGTGGTGTTGAGGATTGAACCCAGTGCCTCACATGTGCTAGACCAGCTCTCTACCACTGAGCCACAATCCAAGCCCTAATTATTCCCTGTTTTTGAAAGTAATAAATCAACTTTCAATAAGCCAAAATAATCCAGATGAGTCATTTAGCTAAATTTGGTAGAATTTTACTTTTTTGAAGTATAAAAGGGAATATGTACAACAGGAGTGAAGAAAGAAATATATGGGAAAAAAGCAGCAAATGATCTAGTAACATTTTATAAATATCTGGATACGGAGAGATCAGTATTAAAAATGACAAAACAACAACAAAACTATTAAATTCCTGTAGCAAAAATTGATCAAGTATATGAAGAAATGTTTTCCAAAACTCAGAAAAAACAAAGAGGCAAAAAATAAGGGGCATGTAGGGACAACACAAAGATGTGACACCACAGCATCTAGTGTCACTGGTGACATTTCCAAGCCTAGTATAAATCCAAAATATACAGCTGGCTTCAAGCAAAACCCAAATGAATCATCACTGTTAACTAAAAACTAAATAGATACTGTGTTAAGTAAGTTTTTTATGCTGTAACACCATGCTTGTGTTCCACAGCAAATATTTTGGAATAAAATAAGCACAAAGACTTACAGAAGACCAAAGATATTGCTTTTAAAATTAAAAGTAAGCACACTGTGTAACACTGTTATAATATTTAAAAGGAACCAGATTAAATTTCACGGAATTTTTACACATCTGTTATTATAGTCATTTTTATGGCACTGCTGGTTAAAGTAAAGGTATTTACTGTCTATGGTACTGTTAACACAATTCTTATATGAGTTTTTCCGTTTCTATGGTAACATGAATTATAAGGTTCAATGAGGCCGGATTCAGTGATGTGTGTTTTTCTGTTATTCAAGGTGAAAAGGAAATGAAACATTTCTAACATTCATAAACGGCAGCAAATGTCTGAATTCCATTTGGAGATAAGATGATAATTACTAAAGTAATTAGAATTCTTCCTGGATGGAATTATTTTGCCCACAGTGGAAATTTACATTTGGGAATGAAAGCAGGGGCCGGTGTACATTCAGCATCAGTAATTAATTACAACCAAAACCGGGTCGCCGTCCTGATACCCTGGAACAGACTCTACCTCTGCTTCCGCCTGACTATAGTTTGAAAGGAAACCGGTCCCCGCCCCCATCCCTTAAGTCAGAAAGATAAAGTGGGTGAAATCATTTTATTCAAGAGAAAATCCAATTACAGAAATAATCAACTTTTCCCTCTTGCTTTATTTTTTCATATTTGAAAGGGCATTCACATTAGCAGAACCAATTAAATGAATATCAGGACAGGGCACAAAACTACAGAGTTGGGCAAGTTTCTTAAATCTTTTAAAATTAAACTTTCAAAAAACCACTTATTGAAATTTGAGAGACTTAAATCCAAAGTATAGCTCTCTTTCTGGAAAGCATAAATGGAAAATGACTAACCATCAGGCCTCAGGAAGAATAATTTATAAAATTATGAAGACAATGCAGTTGAGACTCCAGTTTATTATTAAGAAGAAATCAGGCAAATTATTACTTTTTTGTTTTTAATCGGGGATTGAACCCAGGGGTGCTCTACCACTGAGCTGCACCCCAACACTTTCTATTTTTTGAGAAAGGTCTTGCTAAGTTGCTAAGGCTGGCCTCTAACCAGCAACCCTCCTGCCTCAGCCTCCCGAGTGTCTGGGGTTCTGGGCCCTTGCCCGACGCCCGGCCACGTGTTGCTTGCAATGGGTGTGTTGTCGTCAAGAACTGGCAGCTGGAGACACTGCACTCCAAGTCCTGTGCCATTCTAAGGTACAATCATCACAAGGTACAGCACCATCACAACGACTGCTGGTGGACCCATACAAAAGGGAATAAGTGTGCGTGTGCACACACGCGTGTTTGCAAACCCACGTTAGGAGAGGTTAGATGTTACACCCGAGTGATAGAAAATGCAAAATTCGCTAAATCAAACACAGAATGCTTCATAATTACTTTCTTTATTCCTTATTAGTTGAATTCACTTTGTTAATTCAGTTGATTCTGATCAGGTCAGGGGCTGGTAAACTACGGCTCCTGTGCCAAATCCGGCTGTTGTCTGTTTTGTAAATAAACTTTTCTTGGAACACGCCTTGCCCGTTCATTTACATGCTGTTTGCTGCAGTTCCACGTGAGAGCTGAGTGGATGTGACAGTTGCCAGAGACCACGAGGCCCGCAGAGCCAGAAACACCGGCCATGTGCTGCCCCGCCAACCAGTCTGGCCCAGGACTCTGATTTGGGACATGGGCTCCCAGGGACCTTCCAGGGTGAACCTGAGGGGCAGTGGCACACGAGGCTCTCTAGTACCTCCTCTCTGTGCGATCTCATCAGACGCCTTCTTACCACCTTTCTGGAATACGCGTCTGTGGTCAGCTCTCAGATGAACTTTCCTTGAATCTCCGGGCGTCTTACTTCATTCTGTCCCCTTGGTACTTCTGTGACGTGCCACGAGGATCTGAGGGTGCGCCTCTCTTCCTTCCTTGTCTTATGCCTCTGAGCAGCTCTAAGCTCCTGGTGGACGAGGCTGAACCACGCTCACGTTATGTATGCTGCAGGGACGAGGCTGTGACCCCCCGGGAAGCCACAGCTTGGCAGAGGAGCTCCCAGAAATGGGGTGATGTGCTGGGGGAGCTGGGAAAGCCGGGACTGAATCCATGGACCACTGAAGCCACAGGCTTTGTGCGCCCATTTGGTGATTAGTCCTTGTTTTGACTAGTGTCAACTTGAATACTCGAAGTCCTAGAAGTTAAACTGCGGCAGAGGAGGGCAGCTGGACTTCACAGGGCTTTGTAAACAACAAGGTTCTCTTTGGGGAAAGTTTGGACAGACATTATGGAGAAACAGGAGATGACCCAAGCTGCTTAGAACGGTGGCATCACTTTCTAAGTGAACATTTTTAAAAAGTGTACTGAGCATTTCTGCACCTTAAATTTCTATACCTACACATAATGAGGATGGCGAGACAAGGGACACTTATATTAAATAACGCAAGTTCATGTGCAGAGTTCAGCTAAAACATGGGGGAGCAGGTACCCCTGGAGTCTGGGGAGCTGGGCAAGAGCTGTGGGGAGCCTGGGACTCCAGGTCCCTGATGCTCAACTTTGCTTGAAGTGGGTGACCCCACCATTCAAAGCTAAGCGGATGACACGTTCCCACCGAGCCCTCAGCCCTGAGCAAGCATGAGGGCGGCTGTGGCCACAGAGACCGCAGGTGGCCCGGAGCCCTCCCACAGGGAACTCCCGGGAGGCGCCTGTTCTTGGACACTGTGGCTTGATGTCAAGGGCCTGTGATGCGTTAGGACACTGCTTCCTGGGTGCCCGTGTGGCCACATCTCTACCTGGAGAGCGGGGTCTCTGTTCTGCCTGACGTCACACCTGGGTGCCTCTCGGTGGCCTTGTTCCATAGCTCTAACGCCACGCAGCCACCTGGAGTTGCTCAAAGTGGGCGTCACTGACCTGCAAGCGCTCCCCAGCTCTTCAGATTCCGAGCGCCACACTTGCTTCCTGCCACCTGGTGGGACAGCTCGGAGCAGATCCCAAACCAAGAAGCACTGTAAACCTCAAGAATGAAGCCATGACCTGAGGGAACATCAGGACACTACAGCGACCCCAGCCACCACTGAGGAAAGAGCGCAGCCTCAGTCACAGAACTCACCATCACATCGACATCATGGCGTTTCCCGCCACCAGGCTCCAGAAGAACAGGTGACATGGCTAACGCTTGTTGAGTGCTCACTCTGCCAGGCACTCTTCTTAGTGCTCCTCAATAGTGGCTTGTTTAATCCTCAGAGAAGTCAATGACATTGGCAAGATTCTCTTCAGTTGATAGATGTGGGAACAGAAGCACAGAGAGGCTCGTCACCCACCTGAGATCACCCACCACTAACGGCAGATCCCGGCTCTGAGCCCTGACCGTCCGTTTACTGCCTGCCTCCCCTGAGGCAGAGCTAAGGGCTGACTAGCGCTGCGCGCTTCTGCTCCAGAGGCCTCCCTTCCCAGAAACGATGGCTATCAGGTGCCGTTGTACAGCGACTCTTAAGCCCCGTCTAGGCGCGAGAGGGCTGGTGGACAATCCCACAGCTCCTGAATAGAAACACCACTTGTGCCGGGCGCCGTGGCGCACGCCTGTAATCCCAGCACTTTGGGAGGCTGAGGCAGGAGGATCGCGAGTTCAAAGCCAGCCTCAGCAATGGCGAGGCACTTAGTAACTCAGTGAGACCTTGTCTCTAAATAAAAAAATACAAAAAAGGGCTGGGGATGTGACTCAGTGGTCGAGTGCCCCTGAGTTCAATCCCCAGTACCAAAAAAAAAAAAAAAAAAAACAAAACAAAAACAAAACCACCACTTGACACCATCTTCACCTGCATTCCTCCTCATCACAGGATTCCTCTAGTGTTGCAGAACAAGAGCACCGGGGAGAAGTCCCTCCTCCGGGGACAGAGCCACTTTACAGCAGAGGTGCTCTGGGATCAGGACTTCGGGCTCCTGGCGCTTTACTCACACATTTGTCCCTGAAGGCAAGGAAGAGAAATACAGAAATCTCCACCAGCTCCCACATCTGTGCCAACAGCTGACAAGAAGTGAAAGCTCAGATTCCAACACACTTGCTTTCAGTGGCCCTAAAACAAGGGAAAGACAGGACCCCACGAGACAAGAGCCACTAATAGGTAGAACCCGCTCGCCCCTGGCTCAGCAAGAACACCAAAACTCCTGTTAACCTTTAATACTTTACTTCATGTGCCAAATAAAAGTGCCATCGTTCTTGGCAGAGGAATCTAAGGAACATTTAGGTAACTCTGGGGATCTCAAAAACAGATGCACAAACCAAAGTACCTGTCAATCATGTGACTCAGAGCCAGTATGGCTACAGAGACTCTGGAAGGGTCACGCTGGAATTGCCCTTTCTCTACACTATCTCACTTAGCACTGCAGTTAGCATCATGGCGTCCCTTCCAAGATTCACTTGGAACTCAATCCCCAGCAACAGCATTCGGAGGTGTGGCCTTTGGCATTGGGAGGGGTAAGGTCCCCAGGGATCAGCCTTCATTAAGGGGTCCAGTTGAAGGCAGCACTCTCTTGCTTTCTGTCTCTTCTGCCACATGGAACACCTAGATGGCATGATTTATGAGGAATGAGACTTCACTAGACCCCGAACCCGCAGTGCCATCATCTTGAATTTGTCAATCTCTAGAACCATGAGAAATAAATTCCTATTGTGTCTAAGTCACCTAATCTCAGGTATTTTGTTATAGCAGCACAAATTAATTAAGAGACTAAAACATTGAAACAACCTTCTAAAAGAGGGGGTGATATGCTTACTTCGCAGAGGTTCAGAAAGGCAAAGTTTTGCGAGGAGGAATCAGAAGTTGAACATTTAACTCCTGCCTCTCGACACTGCTGATTCAGGCTGCGGTGGGGCCCTGGTTCCATCTCCAGCACCATGATAGAAAAAAATGCTAACTGAACAATCCTCACAAATCATTTAGAATAACAATTAATGATTTTATTATTCATTACGATTTATGAAGATTAATTACAACATAATTAATAATGCCAGTATTAATTTTTGCACTCACAGAACATTCATAGTCTATGATCTCAGAAAACCTTTGAAGGACAACGTTTTGCCTGTGACCAACAGTGTACACAGCAAGGGTGTAAATGCACCCAGTGCTGTTGGCCAGGTGCCGAGTGGTAAGGTGTGCAGGGTGAAGGCTTGATCTAAAGATGGGGGATTGAATCCAAGCGTTTCAGTTAGCTCTTTCATCACTGGGGCCAAAGACCTGACAAGAACAATTAGAGGAGGGGAAGTTCATTTGGGGCTCAACAGAGGGCTCAGTCCATAGATGGCCAACGTCATAGCTCTGGGCCCGAGATGAGGAGGAGGAAGCGGCTCAGACACGGCACCGGGAAGCAGAGAGCTCGGCTGGCCCCAGAGTCACACCCCCAGGGCCCACCTCCTCCAGGCACATCCCACCTGCCTACAGCCACCACCCAGCTAACCCAGAGCAGTGGACAACGCACTCCTTAGGTCACACCTCTCACCATGGAATCCGTTCACCTCTGCCTGTCCCGGCACTGTCCCTGGGCCAGGGCCCGCCACAGAGCTTTCCATACACTCACTCATTTGCTCCTCAACACCCCTTGATGGTAGGTACTCTTATTGCCTGTTTTTTTTTTTTTTGTTGTTGTTGTTGAAACTCAGCAAGGTTATGTGACATCCCCCAGGTCATAAAGTTAGTAAATATCCGTGGTGTGCTCTGAATTTAGTAGCGTGGTTCCAAATGCTGAGCTCATTGCTCAGGACTGTGTGACCTCCCAGTAAATAAATATAACTCAAGTCATCACAAGTAAGCGCTCTGTGAGAGCTTTAGAAAACAGACCCCCCGACACAATGCGCAGGAGGCAGAGATGCAAAAGGCTTTTGTGAAAGTGGTGTGCTAGTTCAGATTTGAGCAGTCGAGGGGGATGGGGCAGAGGCAGGTGGCACAGGTGCCCATATCCTATAAAAATACAAGGGATGCATTTGATTCAAAGTTTTCCAATAGTCACAATAAGAAACAGGTGACATCAATACCTTTTTCAGCAAATATGTATACAATACCACTTCGACATGTAGTCAATATAAAAACTAATGGGAAATATTAAAATTTTTTTAATATGTGTAAGACTTGAAATCTGGCGTGTGATTCACACCTCCGGCACGTCTCAGCCTGGACTGTCCACATTCCACACGCTCCTCAGACACGTGCTGCAGGCCTGGGCGGCCCAGGTACAGGCAGGAGGAGCAGCATGAGCGAGGGTATTCAGGTAAAAATAAACCCAGCACTGCCACCATGGGCGTGGCGCACAGGGACAGGAGCCCGAGAGCTCTGGCTGTGGAGGGAAGCAGCAGCACCACGAGGAGCAGCCAAAGGTTGGCGCCATGGGTTTTGGGAGGAGCGAGGCTTTCACAGCTTGCATCAGGGAGAAGATTCTGGAGAGAACTTACGAATGACTCAGCAAAGAGGGGACAGAGCACAAGACAACGATGGTCTCAATGACAGGCGGGCCAAAGGGGAAGTGGCAGGAGGAGTAGCACAATCACTGGAAGTGGTGATGATTGGGGCGAAGGCTCAGGTGGGGGGCAGGTGGCGGTGGGAAGAGGTGGACACAGTAAAACAGGGAAGCAAGACAACGCCAGGGTGTCAGCCCTGGAAGTGACCTGAAAGTGAAGGAGGCCATGAGGCCACATACCCACCCAGCGCAGAGAGATGGGAGCCAGGTGACACCAAGGTTTATCTCCAGGGCTGGAAGCCCAGGAGCTGCTAACGGTGTGCCTGCAGAGGAGCAGAGGGGAGGGAGGGGGTAGCAGGCAATAAAGAGGCATGAAGTTCAAAGATAAGCCAGAGGGCAGAGGAGTGTGTGGGTGTCTTTAATGAACTAGAAGCGCTGGGGAAGAAGCCTCAGCAGACTCACAGTGGATTAAGACCAGGAACTTAGACTTACAGTTTTCCCTGGTAGTGAAAAAAATGGAAGAGATAAAAATACTTCAGAAGAAGTGGTGGTGGGGGGATACTTTCACCAGAAAGCTCAGAGCTTTCTAGCTGAGTACTATTTTATTTACCAGGTTCAAAATGCACACCAAACCCCTTCTGCTCTTGGATTATGTCCTTCAAGATTAAGTTCCACATTAAAGATTTGAAAAGGAAATGTAAGAAGCTAACTCTGAGTGTTTTAATATAATTTCTCAAAAATCGACTTTACTGATGACCACAAAACAGAAAGGAAATTTGACTATAATAATGTGATTTTGCCTCTATCCACAAATATTATAGCCCAGAGATAATACTGAACATCAAGTCCCTATTCCTCCAAAATTAAAAATGCTACCACAAACTTCTATAAAATGATCCAACACCAAATGTGCTAAGTATTCTATGCTAAGTGGTAAGACATTTTAAGAAAAATATGAAATAACGAGAAAAACAAATATCATTTTCAGACTATCACTTATAAAGATCTCAAGGCAGAAACTTGATACAAAAACTTTTATAAAATTGGAAATTGTTTAAAGGCATCACATGATTTTAAGCCTGAGTTTTTTTATTCAAACCTTCTGTTTCGATTACTTTTTACAAATTCAAATCTGCTAATGGTGTGCATATTCCCAATAAAGACAACAGCGTGAGATTCCAACTAGCAGGACACCTGCTAACATCTTTTATTCATGTACGTGTTCTCTGTGCAAAGCAATTATATTATTTCAAATATTTTAAAATGCTTTCTATTACTGCCTAACATAACTGCAGGTTACCTAACAAATCATCATGTTCCTTTCACATTCTCTCTGTCTAAATCTATGAGAAAAAGACTTATTTGTGGTGGTGTGTACAGAAGTCAATAATAGCTTCCAAGTCATCTCAGTCTGGTTTACTTGCAACTGATCGCAGACGTGAGAACACAGCTTCCTATCAAATGCAGGAGAAAGGTATGCAGACAGAGATTTGGTTTGTGACTCTTGATCAGCTTGTTGGCACTGGTTCCCAGTGTTATAAATTCTGGAGAAGGAAGTGAGAGTTAAAAGCCAGCTACTCCAGCTCTGCCAAACTAGCGGCTGTCCCTGGCATCCCTTGGAGGTCCACCGTCACATGGGCGCTGCCCTCTCTCCAGCTCCTCGCCTGCAGGTAAGGGCACGAAGGTATGTGAGGGCAAGAGGCTTCAGAGGGGTGCTAGGAATTAGGCCCCGTGATACCTGTCTGTCATGTTCTTCTATATTTGCCAAAAGGACAGTTGTGGTAGAAACTGGTAAATCCGAAAAGTGATGAATGTCTGTCTGTACACTAATGCAGTCACATCTTATGGACAGATGATGTCATATCTTCCCAGTGCAAGCACTTGAGGAAATAAAGGTTAGTTCTGAAGATTAATAAAGAAATATTACTTTAGAAACTGAAATAATGATCCGAAGTGTAATATAGTTTTATGTACCTAAAACTTTATTGACATATGCCTCAAGTGAATATGCATTGATAGCAAGGATACTGGAGCTATCTCCATCTATAATTTACATGACATGAAATATTAACTGTAGCTAGTAATTAACTGTTACTAGCTTATTATTTATTCCACCTCTTTCTCATCTAACTTTTCATGGTGACATTGACTCAACAAAAACATAACATCAGATCTCAACTTGAGTGACATTCATCTCACAGCGACCAGTCGCAGACAAAGGTTTATCATGGGGACTCAGGCCTTTAGACCATTATTGTTTTATGACTAAAAAATGAGTGACTTAAGACAAAAAGCTCAACATCCTTAAACTTCATTTCTATTCATTCTCTAATAAATACCATCTGCTGTGTACTTTAGGGATATAATACCCGTCAAAAACTCCATCGTATTATGAGAACCGGCACCAAGTTGATCTGAAATGCATATTTGAACAGATGTGTTTAAATTACATCTCCGTCTATCCACATGCATAAATTCAGAGCAAGCGTGTGTTGATTTAAAATGCATAAAAAAAGGGATTTGGAGATGCATCAAAAGTGAACAGCATCTCAACGGATCAAGGCTCACATTACGAAAGGTCGTTACTAAAAATAAAGTCTGCATTTATTAAGGGTTGCACCAGGGGATGTTCATGGGAACCGACTTAATGTTTGCTGCAAAAAATCAGCCACTGAAGCTACACTAATTTTTTACAACTCTTCCATGTAAGACATTAAAACTGTCATGCATGGACAGAAAAAAATGGGGTAGCAGACATCAAAAGAGAAAATTATACGGCATGTCTTCTGACTGACATTGGTTTATATGGTTCAGTCCTCCGTGCTTTAACCACATTTTTGCATATCTCTCAATTTTTTTCTTTTTGCCTAACACTATTCTGAACTCATTCAGAATGTAATATTGTTCAGAAATCATATTTTAAAGATATGCTTCCAAAAGTTAAAATTGATCAAATCCTTTTGGAAACAAAAAGTGTACTAATAATTAGCAAGAAACTAAACATACAAAAATGTACAGATATAAAAGCATCCGACCTCTACGTGTCCTTTCTGTTCTAAAAGGTGATCATTCCTTGATGGATTCTCTCAATGGCTGCCCATTCTCTTCAGGTTAACAGTATAAGAACAAGAAAACCCACTGCTAAGTGAAATTGCTGCCACATCATCAACATGGATTAATAAGCTCATGCCACTTACATGAGACACGTACAAGAAGACTCAGCTCTCAACTGCGAGGCTGAATGTGAGAATAAATATACACTTCTCATTCCTGAATATTCATTGCTAAATCATGCTATCACTTACTGCTGGATATACCAGATAATATTTTCTTTAGTCATAGGTGAGGAAAGTAAGGGTTAAATATAAAACCGAGGAAAAGCTCTTTATATTGACCATCTTTCAAATTGACCTTTGTGGTACGATGCTCTGTAAGGGCAGTTTAAGAAAAAAGGGATGGCTGTGTCAAAGGAAGTTCAGGTGTGCCCAACAAGGAGATCTCTGAAATGCAAGAAGAAACTCACCATTGGCAGAGCCTATCTAGTCTCTTAAGATGTGGATTTACAGCTCTACTTTTTACTGATACTCAGAAATTTTGGTGAAGCTTGAACTAATTAACCAAGAAATGGTAATAACACAGGGATATCACCGTGGAAATTTTTAATTAAGATCCTAACTATCTGCTAGGTTTATGTACTGAGCTGATCATTCTGTTCCAGCCCCAGTCATTCCTACCTTTTCTGTGCTGCTCAGTGCACAGGAGGCTAGACTCCAATGGGTCACAGGGACACCAGACCTTGCACAGTCCAGCCCACTGAATGTCCAGACCACATGGTACTTTTTCTTACTGCTCTTCTAAGTGTATTTGACAGGGCTAGCCTCCGCGCTATTCAGACCTCACAGAGCTTCCTTCTAGGAGACCATCCTTGAATTTAAACTTCATTCTGTGCTTTTTTTGCAAGCGGCTAAACTCTCTTTATTTTCTAATGTCCTATCATATTTGCTTATTATTTGTTTTATTCCCCCATCTAGGACTCAAGTCTCTTGAGGACAGTGACCATGTCTGTCTCGCATGCCGCACGTTCCCAGGGTCCAGAGCTCAGTGCCTGGCACAGAAGAGCTGCTTCATACATGCTAATGAGTCAATGAAAGACTTATTAGTTCCTTTCTAAGGAAGAAAAATCAATTCCCATAAATAATATCTATGGAGATGTGATTCTCAATTTTTTTTATCTGGGATAAATGAAATTAAATATTATTGTAATACATTTCATATTTTAAGATAAATGTAAATTACATAATAAGCCTTCAAAGCAATTGGAAAACTAAGTACTAACTATTGGAGAATGAACCAGTTTGAGTAAGGCTATTACCTAGAGCTGGACTGTCCAAATACAATAGGAGCTAGCTACACAGGGCTATCCAAATTAAAGTGAACTGAAAACAAACAAAGTTCAAGTTTCAGTCCCTCAGTTGCCCTAGATACTTTTCAGGTGTCCAACAGCCACACACAGCTAGGTGTACCATGTCTGACAGCATCAATGTAGAATATTTCCATCCATGGGCAAAGTTCTACTGGATGGTACTGTTCCAGGGAGCTGATAACTGTAAGTGATAGAACTTAAAAACAAACCCTTAAACTTCCTTTTCCTCATTTTACAAAATTTAAATACCCAATTACCATGAAGAGTCAATGAAATGATGCTTAAAAATACCTAGCTCATTGTTGAATACATAATGGATGACCAAATCAGCATCCTTCCTCTTCCTCCTATGATGCAAAGGTACATCTATCATGTGTTCCCATCCTGTAAAACTGCTATTTTTGTTCAGTGCTAAAAACAATGGTTTTCAGCTTTTTCTGCAGAAAAGGGAAAGAGCTTGAATGGCACTGTAGAGCTGTGGTGTTACAGGCCTCCCATTTCCTGACTCAACGAAAACAGCTTCAGATTTAACAGTTAAGTATGGAGTTTCCCCTTTAGATGTTTTCCCCACTAAAGAACTATCAGTGAAACAAAGCAAACAAACTTTAAAAATCCCAAAAGCCAATGTCCTGGAAGATGTAACTTCAGGCTTTGTGAATAGCAAGCAGGAAGGTCCGCATAATCGGACTCCTCTGGCATCTTCTCCTTCACCACCACACTTTTTAAAAAATGTTCTACATGCACTGAGTGGAGGACACTGGAACAAACACCAGTAATCAACTCAAAAACAAGTAAATGATTTTGAGTGGTTTTATTTGGCTTTGATGAATTGACTAATTTCACTAATACTGCCAAGTTGCTATTTGTACAATGTCAAATGGAAATGAGTAAAAGTCTGCCTGTACAAATAGTTTTCATGGAACAACTACAGAGAAGATTTTCAAAGTAGGTGAAACAACACTAATTCATTACAACCTGAAGTGGAATCTGCTATGATGTGCTACACTGATAGTGGCTAAAAAAATACGTGAAACACAAAAAGGCTTAGGTGAACAAATTTACAAAGTTTGAGAAATATAAGCCTTTGGTATTATTCATCAGCAAGTGTTTTGTAAAATATTCAAATATCATATATGTTATTAAGTAAAAAATACATTTCATTCTCAGATCAACTTTCATCAGTTCTGTAAACTTTTGTCAAAAACAAAAGATGACTATCTTAACTCATCCCCCTACAGAGTAGTTTCATGCTTTAGTACTAGTACACTTGATTATGACATTTTTTTTTTTTTTTTGCTCATGGCTAAGAAATGTTTTCTTGGATGAAAGAACTGCCTAAAACCATTATTAATAATCAATTGTAAGTTAGTTTTTGCTACAGACTTGACAATGTTTCTTAAGAAATTTAACCTAAAATAAAATTTGCATTCATACTAAATGTATACTGTAGTAAAGTCATTTTAATAACTAGTGCTGAATTCACAAGTGATGTCAAGCTTCATTATACATTTACAAAGACATCAAAGTTAAAGTGATAAATGTATCCTCCATTCCCACAAAAATTCGTAGCAGCTATTTTCTGAGCTCACCAATAGCATATTTCAGATCTCAATGCAAGTGCAAAGGAAATGTCCATATTTAAAAATCCATTGAACTGTGCCAGTAAGAGGAGCATCCAACCCTTTTCAATTGAAAGTGACTGATCTAATGCAGAACAAACAGAAGAACCTAGTAAGATTCTACAAATGCCCTTCAGCTGATAAATATGCTTAATTAAAATAATGATATGCTTTTATCACAAATTGATACTAACATTTGGCAGCATACATCTGTATTAAAAGACATTTTCAAAGGTGAAATACATAAAACCTCATTATGCATCAGCACTGACAAATTAATATTAACAACTGATTTTGCTAATAGGGAATATTAAACTTTTAACTCCAGTGAGTGAAACGTTATCCCAAACAAAGCAATCCCATTCTTCTTAATAGCAGATTTATATTTAAAAAATCATATTATCTTAATATTTTCATCAACACAAATGTATAGAAATGATTTTTTTCTTCTTTGAAATATATATGTATAAATACATACATATACTTATGGGTTTGTGTGTGTGTAAAAAAATGTATCTCTAATTCTTACCAAAAAAGCCAGGCGATCCCTAGATGCTTATCTAATGATCCTAATTAGCTTGAAATTCATGTAAAACCTTCCTCTCAAACAAGAGTTTGCTCAAAACAAAATATGTAGATACTAAATAATTTTCTAGACAGTAAAGACAGGACATCACCGTGCAGGAGATTCCCACTGGGCACTGGGCTGGATGTGCCTTGTTTTCACAATAATCAGGATCTATTCTGAAAAATTCTATAAGGACGAGCTGAGTGGGTTTTAAACCATCCAGTCTTCAACCTCAGACCCAGACTCTTGCTTAATGAGAAACTAACTCTTAAAGCCATGTTTAATTATACATGGCCACGATGGCTTGAGATTGCTTTAGATAGAGAGATACTAAAATAAAATCCATACAGAATCTCAAGTACAAATATCAATATGCACAAACATTACCAGAATAAATATTTCTATATGAAAAATTCTTAATGTCATTTCAATTTTGTTCTATTTCATTTTAATAAGCCCAGTAAAAGACATTATCTCCTCATATGTGATGTGTAACAATCTACTATACTGTAAATGTTGTAGATTAAAAGATTGTTTTAAAGTAATGGAGTTTATGATTCACAAATAAGATTCCTAAAATGAATTTTTACACCCTTGTGACCTTTTTATTTTTAGATAGGGAAAATGTCATATTTGACTTCTACAATTGTATTTATCAAATCAAACCAAGATTGGTTATTTTTTAAAATAACAGCAAGAAAATAATTTGCTGAGATTAGGTTATCTTTTTTTTTTTTTTTTTGCTTGGATGGACAAACAGTTGTACCAAGCTAACCCTGTGTTCACACAAACGAATTTTTTATGTGTTGAACTTGTAGGCAGTTTGTGTTGCCCTGATAGCAGAGCAGATGTTTTCCTTAGAGGTCTGGCCAGCTTTATTAGGTGCAGAGAACTCCTGGTATCAGGCTGCATGTGTGCTCTGAAAGCCCAAGTTTACCTCTTTAAAATAGAACCTACCAGACAAGCTCGTTTGCGAGCTGCCTTAATTGGCCACTTACTTGAAACTAAGCAAGTGTAATTCTAAACCAGGATTTTTATTTTATAAATATTTTTTATTGAAAAAACTTGAAGGATGTTAAAGTCTCCTGTGATAAGACAACGAAGGCTCAAAGGTAAGACTGGAACTCTCAAGAGTGACCATGACAAAGCCGGGCTCGGTGGCGCACGCCTGTAAACCCAGCACTTGGGAGGCTGAGGCAGGAGGATCGCGAGTTCAAAGCCAGCCTCAGCAATGGCGAGGCACTTAGCAACTCAGTGAGGCCCTGTCTCTAACAAAATACAAAAAAGGTCTGGGGATGTGGCCCAGTGGTCAAGAGCCCCCGAGTTCAATCCCCAGTACCAAAAATAAATAAATAAATAAAGTGACTATGACAAAGCCAACAAGTGGCTACAGAAGATGACACTGTCTCCACAGCGGAGAGGACAGAGACCACCTGGCAGCCCCAGAACTCCGTCCTCACCTTCGTAACCCAGTGTGGTTTGGCTTAATTTTCTGTAACTTCTTTCCAGGTTCTGAGGACACATCTGCTGGGAGTTCGTTTTGAGCAGCCGGGCTCTGGATCCCAGGCCGCTGGAACCCAAGCTGGGCTCAGTCCTTGTCCCCCCTCCTCTCTCTGGCACTGGGTCACACCCTTGCCTTGCAAGTCCCCTCACAATTCCAAGTGTGCGGTCCTTGCAGTGAGGGACCAAATCGACCCAGCTTGTCCTGTGGCTCCTCGACCCCTTCCTCTGGCTGGCTCCAGATATTTTCTGATGCAGATCTCTACAAGCACAGACTACAGCCGCGGCTGCTGCTTCCTCACTGTTGATTTTCTGGTAAGCGCTCTATATCCCGGCTCCTACCCCAACATGCTCATGAAATTCAGATCTCATTCCTGGCAAATCCGCAAAGGCTACTTTCTGCCCTAATTCTACCTGACCTACTCACCTATATTCGACGCTACTGAAGACCCACTGTAGCTGTCCATTTGACAAATGTATACTGTGCCCCTACAGCTAAGCCAGGTCCTGGAGCTGTGGTGAAGGCCTCAAGTCACCATCTGCAAGTGCAGTGAGCTGGGACAGAGGCAGCGGGGCCCAACCCGTGAGGCAGGCAGGGAAGGTACCCAAGAAAGTGACACACCAGGGCCTCCTCTTGCAGCACTCCTTCCTTAGCTTGGCTTTCACGCTGATTTGAAAACTATTCCAAATGCCTCCTTCCTGAGGTTCTCTAAACCTCCCAAGCTGGTACCTTTGAAGTCTCTCCTCCACATCCAGGGACCCCTTCTTTCTCCCTTTTAAGGTTTTAGGTATCTTTTTACCAATGATATTAATGGTTTCTGTTCACCCGTGTTGGAAAACCTGAGTCACCTTTAACTCATCTGTTCTGTTCTTTATAACCTTTATAACTAGTCAAGCATTAGTTTAAAAAGAAATCCTTGGACACATCCACAGAGCTTGCTTTCCTCTTTATTACTCCTGCCAGCTCTGAGCTCACCAGCAGACACTAGCACGTTGCTCTCTGCGCCTCATCCTGCTGAAAACATAATTGCTTATTTATTGACTACCCCGAGTATAAACACACAGGCGAAATTTCTAAGTCCTTCAAAATCTCAATTCAATATAGTTCTCCAGCCTGGCCTTTTTCAACTTCGCAACTGTACTCTCTTTGGAAACCCAGTCAGCCTCCAGAGTGGCAACCTAGCATGCCCTGATGATCGTGCTGCAACTGATGCTAAAGGCAATAATAACTCTTAGGCGATGCTCTTCAATGGAAACCATTTGTAAACATTTATTAAGTGACTACTGCAGACCTAGCATTATTTAAGCATTTGAAAAAAAATTTTTTTTTGGTACCAGGGACTGAACTCAGGGGCACCCGACCACTGGGCCACATCCCCAGACCTTTTTTGTATTTTATTAGAGACGGGGTCTCACTGAGTTGCTAAGTGCCTCGCCATTGCTAAGGCTGGCTTTGAACTCGTGATCCTCCTGCCTCAGCCTCCCAAGTGCTAGGATTACAGGTGTGCGCCACCATGCCGGGCTTGAAATATTTTTAAAAATTACTTAATTTTCACAACAAATTGAAGAGGACAGGTATAATCAGATCCCTTTGGGAGACCAGAGAACTGAATGTTAAGTGAGTGACTTGTTAAGCAAAACTAGACAGAGCCCCCCAGCCTGCTTGCGAGCTTCTTGGGAGTAAAGAAATAAGGAACAGCTAGGCCTTCTTACCTGCAGCTCTCTCCACACCCCAGGCCAGGCCCACGGGCACTGTCCCGTCATGCGCAGAAACCAAGAACCCTCCCAGCCACTGGCAGGCGCAAACGGGCTGGGGGTGCTGAGCCCGAGACGCAGCTGGGCTGAGCGAGGTCCACGGGTTGGCAGCATAAGAACAGCAACAGGACAGTGGGGAGGAGGGGCTGAGGGGACGGGGCTGGCAGGAGCCTCCACAGCAAGGTGGCCGGTCTCCAAACGGTCCCAGCGCATGAGCCCTGGCACGCAGGGTTCTTCTCCCGGCTAGTCCAACCACTCCAATCTGGGCACCGCTAGGAAAGGGTCTTGGACATGCAATCAAGGTCCCGGGTAGGTGACATCTGAAGACAACTCGAGCAGGGCGCTTCCTCCCGTTGCTGGCTGAGAGGACATCGGAGAAACAAGCTCCGGCTGCTCTGGAAGCAGCAGCTGGAGACCAGCACGGGGCCACGCGGCCGGCGAGCCACCGTGAGCCACCCAGGGGCTGAGGCTGCTCCAGCCAGCGCGCCAGCAGGAACACGGCCACAAAACCGCCAGAACACGAGCTCCACCAGCTCCCAGAGGACAGCCCCGTCCTGACCAGCACCTTCATTCCAGAGCTCGAGACCCGGAGAAGAGGGACCGGCTGGTACCAGGCCACACTGCCATCCACACAGACTGACACAACACGTGTGCTACTCTAAGCCACCAAACGCGAGGCGACTGTATGCAGCAAGAGATGACAAACACGCAGAGCGTGGAGTGGGGCACCTCGCTTCAGCGAGAGGGGACAGGCAGAGCATGATTCCATCATTCCATTGGCTCCTCCCCAGAAGACCCCCCAGAGAGAGCAGCAGGCGAGGGCCTGGCTTTTCAAAGTGCTCCCTTTTAAACATTTTGAAGAATCTCCCCATGTGCACACTTTGTGTCCCGGTGGGGCTGGGGATGGAACCCAGGGTGCTTTACGAGTGAGCCACAATGCCCCTCCTTTCCCATTTTAGAGACGAGTTCTTGCTAAGTGGCTGAGGCTGGCCTCAGCCTTACAATTCCTCTGCCTCGGTGTCTGGAGCTGCTGGGGTCATAGGGGTGTGCTATAAAAAGAGAGGCTGACACTGCCATGTGACCTGGAGGATGGGACACTAAGCCTCGTGTCACCTCCACATTCTTCAGAGTGAGCACACCCCTGACTCTCCACTGCTAACTCTGACCTTCACAGTATTTCTCTTTCCTGTTCACGTTCTTCCAAGAGTGATCCACATTCACAGGAAAAGAGAAGTGAGTTAGAAATCTCTGGTTAAATGTTGGGTATAAGCAGCAAGAAGAACAGCAGCACCAAACTCATTATCTCCACATTTTAAGTTTGATCACTTAAAAGCATAAGAACAACGAAGAGAAATAATAGGGCCTAGGGGTGTGTCTCCTCCTCACAGGCAAGCTCAATCTGCAGTGTCACCCTTTACAGTCTAACAGGCACCTGGCAACTAGTCATGTGACTCTGAGCCACTTCAAGTCTGTTCTAACTGTACTCATCAGGACAACGCCCACCCAGCTGTGGTAGATGGGATTTCACCCCCACAAAATCTGTGCACCAAAATCCTAACCCCAACCATCACACACAGCCACTGGGGTTAACGGAGGTCGTAGGGGCGGAACCTGGGCCCTAGCACTGGCGCCCCAACACGAGAGGAAGACACCAGAGCTCTCTCCCCCCTGGGCCACGGCAGAGGACAGACTTGGGTCTTGGACATGCAATCAAGGTCCCGGGTCAGGGGACATCTTAAGACAACTCGAGCAGGGCGCTTCCTCCCACTGCTGGCTGAGGGGAGGTCAGAGAAAGACGCTCCGGCTGCTCTGGAAGAAGCCAGCGTCCATGTGGAGACCAGCACGGGTGGACCAGGCAGGAAGCAGCGAGAAGGCGGCCCGTGCAGGTCAGGAGAAGGGCCCTCAGCAGAGACAGACTCTGCTCTTGCCTTCACCTTCGGCCTCCACAGCCCTGAGGCGACAAGGCTCTGTGGGCTCCCTGTGTGGGTCCAGTCCGGTGGCCTGTGCAGACTCACCAGCCCCAGCTGAGCTGTGAAGAGGAGTCGCAGACGCTGACACAGAGCAGACCCCACCTGGTGAGCACAGCACTGCTGGGACCCGAGGAGCGAGTCAGGCCTGGGGAAGGACCATCAGGAAGCCTCCGCAGCCCAGGAGGACGCGACTCAGACCCAGGGCTGCACTCACCATGGTGACTGGTGACCCCTCTGACCTGAGGGCCCGCCACAGCCCTCCTTCACGTCCCCAGCCCCTGGGCCACCAGGACCCCCTGTGCCCAGGACCCGCCACACCCCTCCTTCATGTCCCCAGCCCCTGGGCCACCAGGACCCCCTCTGCCTAGGACCCGCCACACTCCTCCTTCACGTCCCCAGCCCCTGGGCCACCTGCTGCCCTCCCTCCTCCTGCGTCCTCCCCCCACCCCACCCCGCTCTCTGGTGGCACTCGGCAGGGGTGGGCCCACGCAGCACTACCTCAGAGTCCTGCCCAGAGCCTCCTGCTGACTTGTGCTCTCCCCGTGTTCTAGAACCATGCTGACATACAAGTCTCCAGCTCTGTCACCACCACCCGGTCACCTGCCCACCATCAGCATGGGCCTTGGTGTGCTGAAGGGAAGGGCAACAAGTTCCTAGGCAGGGAGAAGAAGAACCTGGCCAGCCGTCCCTGTGTCCTGAGGTTGATGAGCAGGGCACTGAGGTGGCCCTTGTTGGGAGGGCCTGTGTGGCTGCCGAGGACAGGTTAGGCGGTCGGTGTGGAGGAAACCACCACCCCATGACGGCTGGTGCCACCCTGCAGACGGACTGCAGAGGAGAACAGACCACGAGCCGCAGCGGGCTCGGCAGAGACCCCGTGTCGCAGTTCTTCAGTGAGGTGCAAGCCAGGTGCAGAGTAGGGGGTGGTGGAAGAGCCTCGGTGGGGTCAGGAGGAAGGACACTGAAGCCGTCACCACACAGAGGACCACAGGTCCTGGCTGGGCAGAAGTCAAAGACCAGAGAACTGGGAGGGGCCCAGCGGTGGGGGCACGAGGGGTGGGGAAAGAGCAGCCAAGAGCGCAGAGGCCCGGGGCTCTCCGAGGAGTCTCGGGGCACCCCGAGCAGCTAGTCATCACTGCGACCAGACAAAGTAACTCATAAACTCATGTCCAGTAACAGATGGAGACGACAGAGGACCTGAAGTGTCTGGAGGAGAAGCAGCTTCCTCTGATGACGTGCCAGCCGGGACGGCACGCGTGTCTGGCTCCACGCATGGGCGTCTCCACCTTCCTCCCCAGGGAATTCCTGGAATGAGCCTCGGGTGCGTCCGCCTGCTCTCATGGGAACAGTCAAAACACTGGCCGAGACTCGACAGTGAGCAGATTACGGTAAGCCCAAGAAAGAACAGACCAGCAGGCAGAGATGCGGTCATGAACCTGCACAGCCCTGGCCACACAGTGCCAAGGTCCCGGAGCGGGGAACTCTAGGACTCTAGAACAAAGGTGAACCTCAGAGTTTGCTTCAGCAGATTCTCCCATTCAAAAGGTGGGACTCGGGCTGGGGCTCAGTGGAAGAGCACTTGCCTAGCACGTGTGAGGCACTGGGTTCAATCCTCAGCACCCATGCAGTAAATAGAAATAAAGTTCCACTGACCACTAAAGAATATCTAAAAAAGCGGGATGCGGTGGCGCACGCCTGTAATCCCAGCACTTTGGGAGGCTGAGGCAGGAGAATCGTGAGTTCAAAGCCAGCCTCAGCAACGGTGAGGCACTGAGCAACTCAGTGAGACCCTGTCTCTAATAAAAACACACAAAAGGGCTGGGGATGTGGCCCAGTGCCCCTGAGTTCAATCCCCGGTACCACCAAAAGAAAAAAGAAAAAACTAAAAAAAAAAAAAAGGTAGGACTCAAGCAGAAGACAGATTCGTTTCTCTAATTCACCAATAAAACCTATTACCTATTTCTTGCCTTCCAAATGTCTTCATCGCCGATTTCAAATGAACTCCACAAAATGACCTAAATTTATAGGGATATACAGTGAATTTGTAGTGAACCTACAAAACAAATCACAAATGTGCTCTATGCTAGTTTTATATTATCTACCACTTACATATTACTTACCACAATATTACACATATGTACTTAATTAATTTTAACTTGCTTCTATGGTCTCTACCTTGAAAAAACTAAAACATAGAAAAAAAAGCCTCTTTCCATCAGAGTTAGAAAATGAACACAACCCAAGTATTTAACCATGAGGACAAAGCAAAGAAAGGAAGTTAACTCAACAAAACATTACGTAACTTATAAAAAATGGTCTAACTATATGGAATAATACTGAGTCATAGAAATTGGCATTCAAAACAATGATGAGGAATGAATACGAATTAACAAGGATTCAGTTGTGAATTCAGAGAACAACATAAACCGATGAAATCTAATAGTCATTGTGTTCCTTTTCCCCTAAAGTCATCCAAGTCCACAATACAAACCAACAGAAAAGCAAGCAGAGGAAGAGCCCGCTGTCGGGCAGTGAGGGGTGCCACACTCTCGCGGGCAGAATCGCTGCAGCTGGCAACAGCAGCTGGACCGACACGGTCACTCTACTGTTCACGTCCAAGAGGACGGCTAGCGCACCTCGTTACTCCAAGAGCACCTGGAACCGGCGGCGTCCTGGGCCTGGAGAAGCAGCAGTCTGAATTCTGCTTTTGGTTCACTTTGTTTTATTGCTCATTACCTTCCGGTCCCCAAACAAATAAACACACCAAAATCTACACATGGAAAGAGAAGCCAGAACGGACGGCAGAAAGTTCTAGATGAGGACAAACGGATCTTCCCCAACCTTTGCTGATGCGGAAGAGAGATCCTCAGATTTGCTCTGGTTGGCCGCAGCTCGCGCCACGGGTCACCTCCCCTCACCTGTCTTTTCCCTCAAAATTCTCTGTGGTTTTCAAACTATGAAAGTGGGCTAACATAGTATCTTTTACCAGTGTAATTGACAGCCAAACACATTTTAATTAAATACTCTTAACCACATGCTTCTCTGTTTTTGTTTTTTCTTAAATATATCTATTCTAGCTCTTTTTTTCTTATTTTTATTGTATTGAAGCAAGTTTTAAAGAATGCAATGAATATCCCTTCCTTTCTTCTTCTAGAACTTTCTGGCCATCCCTCTGGCTTCCTTCTTTCCTCTGGAAATGTGTAGAACTGACCACATTAGACAAGTGCCCACCCCAAATCCTGGGTATCCGTCCTTACTAGCAATGAAACGCATCTTTATTCCAGGTAGTATTTGGATAATATAAGACCAAATTTTCTGCTACTCAACACTTCGTGAAGACACTCAACAGATGCAGAAGGATGTGGGGGTCTCTGGTCCCTGCCCCACCCCAGCCCCTGTCTGAATCTGCTCTGTGTTTAGCCCAGCTCTGGAAACACTGGGCGCTTGGACTTTTTCCAGCATGAGACCCTGCACTCCCATCTGCAGTGAGGGAGAAAGGGAACGGCTCCCGTGCGGCCAGCGATGAGGACATGGTGTGCTGTGAGGGGGTCGCAGGAGGAACGGCCAGCGTGTCCCTGCGCTCAGACACTGCCAGCCTTACAGGAGACTCAGTCCCGTATCTGCCGGCACTTTGCCTCTGACTGGCTTCTAGAACGCCTGGGTGGACACGCATCCCTAGTCTGACAGTGCGTGGGACTGGAGGACCTGTGGCTGTGATAATTACGTTGACTTCGGAATTATCCTACTTTTCCTACAATAATCATGTTCTTTGATTTTTTTCAACTACATTTCTCAAAGTCCTATATCTCACATATATCGGACTTGTGTCTCTGTAAACTGCTTTGATTCCTGAGTGCAGATAAATAAATTCCATTAATACATCACAATTACACAGGCTCACATCACCCATCAAACTGTTCTATACCTTGTCTTAGGAAGGAAAATTGAAGCTAATGCTTTTGTTGTTGTTGTTGTTGTTGATGACTCATTGCTAAAGTGAATCTTCATCTCGTAACAGTGATGTGAAACCCAGCAGATATAAACTAAGGGAAGCTTTGATTCTTCAGTTCTTGGTTAAAATGTAACTGCCAAACCTTGATATTTTACTATCTCTATCACACATTTACTTAAAAATCAATAAGAAAGGAAATGCCACCTATTGAAACTCATGAAGCATTCTTCAACTGATGACAGTTCCCCTCCCTTAAGGACATTATGTCAACCCAAGGAAAACAACGGTGACTTCCTTTCCCAAGTTCCACCATGTGACAGCAAGTGACACTAGAAAGCACCGAGAGCATGGTGGCTCTGCTCCTTCTGTCAAAGGAAAGCTGGACGGATGTGACCTATGGTAAATAAACATACACGGTATCACTCTGCTTATCCTTTTTATTCGTGGCAAAAAATTGCACACTATTCTAATATAAAATGAAAACCACACTGGAACACAAAAATTAAAAACCAGGAAAAATTTTAGCAGACATATTTTAGAAGACAAAATTTCAGTCATTAGAAAATGGAACCATCTACAACTGAGAAGCAAGTCACATGGATGACTTGGTGACTCCAATGATAAGAAGAAAGGGACATGGTCAGCGGTGGACAGAAGTGTGGCAACACAAAGCCACTTGCCTTATGCACTTAAAGGACATGAGCCTCCTGACCGTCCACACCAAGAACTAGTTTACAGAAAGAACAAGCGGCAAACCACATCAAAACCCTGTCCGAAGCTCCCGAGATGCAGAGACGGGTCCACCTGGAGAGAGAGGTCACAGTCACCTTGGTTCTCCTTGCTGCTGGTTCTGCTCCTTGCTGCACTCTGCCATCAGACTAAGGCACCCTCTGATCTGGCCAAGACAAACACACCCACGCAGGGCTTTAACTCACCTCAGAGTAAAAATGCAAATCATATCCAATTTTCCGTTTGTTTGTGTATATATTTTTAAATACAAAACTGCTACTATTGATGTCAAAGGCTAATGGTAAAAAAATAAATTATGAACAGAGAAATATCTATCTTTAAACATTATAAGAAAAAAAAGAATGTGAAACAAACTGCTTTTCCCCTGTATTTTTCCTCATGCTTTCAACCTTAGGTCACTCTTCCCACCAGCGTTTAACCCGAATGATCTAATCAAACAGGCAGAGTGATTAATGCTGACACGATGCGATTCCTGCTCTGCCCTCGCCTAGAACAGGCTGGAGAGATATGAGTTTCTGTGAACCATGAAGTGCGAGGGCATGGATGAGGGTTATGAAACAGAACCCAGTGATGCCTTTCTCGTTAAACATCCCCAATGACGACTAGAACTGAGCAGAAATCCCCCAAAGCTCCAGGTCATCAGCAGCTCCCACAGGCGTGGCTAGATGACCAGGCGGGGGCTTGCGAGGTATGGGGAACCTCAGGTCTGAAAGCAGCAAAAGTCACCCTGGCCTCAGGGCCAGGCCTTGG
Source organism: Tamias sibiricus (assembly GCA_025594165.1). Classification (NCBI taxonomy): domain Eukaryota; kingdom Metazoa; phylum Chordata; class Mammalia; order Rodentia; family Sciuridae; genus Tamias; species Tamias sibiricus. The sequence goes on along the minus strand of CM046666.1, from coordinate 21,043,520 downwards.
AGTCTGCAGGGACAGGAGGAGGGAGGGTGACCTTAGGGTCACCCCCGCCCTGTGCACACACACAAGCAGCTGGGCTTACTGGTAATGGCTTAGAGCTTGGCCAGCTGACCCAAGCCAGTGTCAGGTCTGAGCATGAGTCAAGCTCTTGACAACTTAAATCAACAGTTTGGGTGCAGTCGACCCGCCACTGAGCCGAGTTCCCGCCACAATCTATTGTTTAGAATTAACTGAAACTGATTACATCTCTCAGGACTCTGGGCAGCAGCCAGTCCAGGAGAGCCTTAAGATAATTCACCCCCTGCAAATAATGCTCCAAATTGACTCTGTAACTAGGCATGAACCTGTAGAACAACTTGGGATAAACACTGTTTATTTTTATTTATTTTTAAGCTAACAGTAGGATGAGATAATGTTTAACACTATGTGGAGATCAAAGAGCTAGTGCTGATTTTAAGTGCAAGTACATTTCACACTGGCGAGGCGGAAGCAGTGGTGGTAATCACTACCCTTCCACAGCTGGCAGCTTGTCAAGAGCTGGTGCGTCCATTAGAAGCACACATGACTTCTGCTTAGGGACCACAACTGATGAAATCTCTTTCTGAACAAAGTGGCTTCCTGTATTAGTCCTTTTTCAGTTGCTGTAACAAAATAACTCAAGCTGACTACTTTATAAAGACAAGACTAGTTTATTTGGCTTATGACTTTGGTAGCTGGAGGGTCAAAACAGTGTGACACCAGCTTCCTGGCAACAGACCCCTGGTTGTCTCACAACACGGCAGAGAAGCAGAAAGAGAACTGGCTGTGAACAGAAGGGAATGGTCACGTGGAGGGACAGAAGCAAGGGAGACTCCGGGGCCAGACTTGCCCTTCTCTTCTCAGGATACTGCTGCCAACGGCCCTCTGCTGGGCTCTACCTCTAAAGGTCCCGCCACCTTACACCACCGCCCAGGAGCCGAGCTTCCAGCACGTGAGCGCTAGGGGAACACTGACCCACACGCCAACGCAGCACTGCCCACCAGCCCGCCAGAGTCCCAAAGACCCCAGCCAAACACAAATTACATTCAAGAAAGATAATGTTCCAGGTATTCTCACCAACAAAACTTTAATGGAAATGACTTTATATGAGATGAGCCACCAGGGACCAGGACTGCAGGTGTCCCAAGAAAGCTACGTTCACAAAAAGAGAGACTGGCACGTTGGGAGGGCTTGCACAGCTGGGGGTCACTTACAGTGGGGGGCTGCCTTAGGTGGTGAAAGAAAGGAGGGTTGGAAAATGGTAATGAAAACGCTGGTCTTGAACAGACAGACCCCGGCCCTGGCAGCCCTGACTGACGACGCCCTCCAACACGCTGGCGGCATTCCCGGGTGCGCAGCTGTTCATGGGCACCCCACTCGCCCAGCCTCCCGGAAAGTGCCACCTGCACCCTAACAGCACACATTAGAAAACTTGGAGAAGATAAAACAGGAAAATACCTTTGCTGCTTCTGCTTTTCCTCCTCCATACTGACTGCTTCATGCGTCTTAGAGAGGACGGGCCCTGAGTGTCGGACTCATATGCCCCAGGTGTTGATGGTAGCTGAGTTCCAGGTGGGGTGCACCAAGGCAGGCCAAGTTAGGAAGCTTGATCCAGATTACAAATTTAAACCAGCTCAGCTGACCCTGGGCCTGTGCTTCATTCCTAGGCCAGATTGAATCCTCTATCACCACCGTTCTGATTGCGATTGCTACCACAGAGAAGCCCTTGCTTGGGAGAACGTTCTAATGGTACTTCACTGCTCCCAAGTGTCTGGTTGGTGCTTTCAGTGTACGAGCCCTAATGGAGGAGATAGCTAGATGGCGGCTAGCTGAGAGCCATAAAGGTGTTCAAGTATTTTCACCTGATATTCTTGCATTTATCTAAGAATCTTTTTATGCCCGTGAACACTGCGTGACGCACCTGTAAGCTCGAGCTGTTAGCACGTGTCCTTGTTAAGGCAAAAAGTATTTAACCGGGTGAGGTTAGTTAGAGGTGTGGTTGGAGTTGGAGAGGTTGTTGGAGCCGGAGAGAGAAGTTAGAAGAAAGAAGAATAAAAGAACTTTTTCATTTCCAGTCTGCCTCCGAGTTTTCTCCCGCGGTGTTGTTGCTGCAAGCGGCAGCAGCTGCAGGCGGCGACACCTTCAGCATTTTGGTCTTCATTTTTATTTACATAATAGCACCTGTGACTCTGTTAGAGACCCCTTCTGTCAAAAATAGCAAAAGAAGCCACTGAAGATACAGGCTATCGTCAGTAAAACCAACCAACTCCCATACTTCGTTGACATTTTGAGCGAACAAGCCTTTTATGGCAGCCTGGGGCCCAGGAATGGCAGAGACAGACCTGGCCACGAATGTGAGAGGGAAGAAAAAAGTTCACGTTAGAGAGCTTTAGGTGAAAATGAAATAAAACAGTGTACGCCTTCTAAGCTTCTCCTAACTGCACGGGCTCGTGACCACACAAGGCAAACGATCTTACCCTTCAAGCCCCACCGTCTTTAGAAGAAGAAAAGAAAAATCCCTCAGACTTCTAATCTATCATTTAAAATATTGGTGTTAGAGAAGCATTCTTTCTCTGGAGATAAAGTATGTATTGGATAACATGTATTTTATTGTATGGGGTGGGGAAGGGAGGCCATGACCACTGTGCAAATAGAACTCTCCAGGGGGGAAAAGAAAGGTAAAAAATTAAGCAGGAAGATAATTTTAGGACTACTTCCTCAATGCTAGCGGAAATAAATTAAATGGCCACATTGCTGGCTAGCGTCTCCCAGTGGCTGCTGACGCAGGAGACAGGCTGAAGCCTGAGCCTACCGAGGTTCCATTTCATCTACCGCCACACGGTGATGTTTCCTAGGTACATCCAATTAATTGAGTAGGAAGGTTTAAAAAAAAAAAAAAAAATCACTGCAAGGCACAGAGCACAAACCCGTGTATTTAATCATCCACACCAGCACAACCACAGGCTGTGTGACAGCTGAGTGAACCCTCAGAGCTTCTGGCAAAAATACCATTTACATTGCATACACCTACATCACCGATATTTATGTTACGTAGCCTCAAGACCATTTTTTAATGCAAAATGAAATTCCACCAGGAACCCTAGATCTATACACAGCACCTGACGCAGCAGCATAAAGAAAAGAGCAGAGAAGCTCATTAGGGGATATGTGCTATGTATACAGTATTGGAACAAACAGGCACCCGTACAACCCATTTCTCTTAAGAATAACACACAGAAGGGATAATTCATGAACTAGGAAAGTAGAAACCAACTAATTAAAACAAAACAAAACAAAACACCCGCCCTAACAAACAAGGAGCGTGACAGGGAGAGAGCAAAGGAAGTGGACCAGGGCAGAGCCTCCATTTGCCACTAAGCAAGCAAACCCGCTTCACCTGCAATCCCTGCACTTGAACAACCCGCAGAGAGCAGACCAGAGACCCGCCCTCCCATCACACTCCAAAACCCAAAAGTACCCATTAGAAACAAAATCACGCATTGTTCAATTTTAAGTCTGTAAAAGTTTGTTGTGATCTAAATGAGCTCATTTTACCAAAAGCACCCAAGGACATACTACTTGCAAGAGAGCAGACCATCTGCCCAGGGTTGGCGAGCCTGTGACCCCAGCTGCTCAGGAGGCCGAGGCAAGTCCGACACCAGCCTGAGCAACTGACTGAGACCATCTCAAAATTAAAAGGGGTGGGGATGTAGCTCAGTGGTATTGCCTAGCATGTGCAAGGCCCTGCATTAATCCCTGGTCTAGGAAAAAACATAGCAGAGCATAAGCTATCCTTCAATTTTATATCTAAACCTAACTTTCAGTATATAGGCAGGAGCTAATCCAAGACTTAATAAAAGGCAATTTCATTCTTATAAAAATACATTCTATTAAGGTGACATAAGAAAACAGAAATCAACAAAAATTATATCATTACATGTTCATGTTTTAAAAGATTTAATCAATCCACCATGCCTGTCCACCATGATGCTCAGGCCCACAACAATGGAGTCGGCTGCCTATGGACTGAGACCTCTGAAACCACAAGCCAAAGGAACTTGTCCTCCTCTAAAATTGTTCTTGTCAAGTGTTTTGGGCACAGTGGTGAAAACGCTGACCCAAGCAGTGGCCCCTCCATACCCATCCCCCTCTTCCAGAAAAACAAATTTTGAGCTAGACACACAGATGCCTGGAATAGACGCTCCATTTCCAGGCTTCCCCCGCTAGGCGTGGCCAATGCGAACTAAGTGGAAGCATCACATATGACTTCTGAGCTGGCATGGAGGGGTACGTACTAGCTGGCTGGAATCAGACTTGAGGGTCGGACTTTAAGCAGTCAGTACGGGACCTGAGAGAGAGATTCCTGCTGAGGATATCTGAACAAGACAGAAACACAAGTTCTTGGAGACTCTGCACATGCCATCAGTCACATTTTTTTTAATGTGAAAGAACAAAATATATCTTTCTTGAGATAATATTTTATTTTTGGTCATTCACAGCTCAAACAGATTCAATCTAAAGTATGATACTCTAAACCTAAAACTATGGCCTCAGGTTAGCTGGGAGGCAGGTTACCAGGATCCATACTGCAGGGTGGAAAGCTAATTAATGTAATATGTTGGAAAATATTAGGTCAAATCATCACCTGCTAGACTGAGAAGGCCAACTAAGGGCTGAGCCTACGCGATAGAAGTGTTAGAAGAGAGAAGGAATCTCAGATATCATGCGGCTCCTTCTGATTGCACTTCGCAATGAGGAACCCAGACCAGGGCAAGCGGGTCACAAACTGAGAATTAAGAAAATAAAACTTTAGCAGGGCACAGTGGCAAAGTCCTGTAACTCCACAACTTGGGAAATTGAGGCAGGAGAATCACTAATTCAAGGCCAGCATGGGTGACTTAGCAAGACTCTCAAAAAAAAAAAAAATTAAACAATCTCTCACATACACACACACACACACACACACACACACACACACACACGGTCATTCCCTTCAAGACAGTTACCAAGTCTTACAAATCTCTTATGTTCAATTCCTAACAAGTGTCTGACAGTCTAGAACAAATAAATATTAGTCAAATAAATGTAAAAGCTTCGTCTTTTGGAAATTAATGTTGATTCATGGCAATTTCATGGGATCTCACATCCGGAATTCCAACTGGCCAGCTCTTGGGACTCTGAGGTCCACTCCATATAAGCAGCACGGCTCCGCCGCCCAGCGCCTGCCTACTGTCTGCTGCTGCCAAGCCCGGGAGGACACGGAGAGTCTACGCTCCCTTGGCTTCCTCCTGGTTCTCAGAAAGAACCTAAGGTCCTAGAGTCAAGCAAACAGGGAGGACTCGGGGACTGTGCCCCAAAAGCCAGGACGACAGTAGCTTCATCAGCACCAAGAGCTGACCCTCCTCGGGCCTGTGGCAAGTGACGAGGAGGGGCAGTGGCTGGGAGCTGGGGCTGCAGCGGGCTTGAGTTCCACCTGGATGTTTGGCTTCCTGATTGTGAGGGGAAAAGATGAGAAGGAAGAAAGAGGACTTAAAGTGTCTGCAATAGCAGACTATGAAGGAAAATTGCCCTGGAACATGTAGGAAGCATCCCCAGGGCACTCCACTTTAACACACACACACACACACACACACACACACACACACACACACACGTGCTGAAAAATTCTGCGATTTTGTGATTTAAGACATCCTCCAGATTAAACCTTCATCGCTTGCTCTTACAGTTTTTCTCTTTTGGTCCTGTTCTCACGTGGCTTCTTTATCACTCTTCATCCAGCACCCCTCAACCTGAGGGAGCGGGAAAGCAAAAAGGAGGGGAGGGTGGCCAGAGGAAGATGCATTTAAGGCACATATGATTTTAAAAGTTCTGATTAATTGCACAGTATCATTTTTACAAAGTTATCATCTCTATGGTTTCTAAAAATCATTCACTCTGGAAACAATCATAATGACAATGAATAAAGTTCAGAGAGTCAGAGGCTAGAGGCTGACTCTGAACTCTGCCAGCTGTCAGCTCTGTGACTCTGCGCAATCACTTAACCTCTCTGTGCTTTGATTTCCTTACCTGTAAATAGGGGTGATAACATGTGCAATTGTGGGAATTAAATGAGTTAAGCCCTGCAAAGCACTTAGCTCATTGCTTTCAACATATTATAAGCTCAATTAATGTTGCCTAATAATTATGCTAGCTATTAGCCAGCAGGGGTTCACAGAAGACAAACTCTCTAAGAAGCAAAAGTGGGTACCCTGAAAGAGAATATATCAGTCTCTCTGCAAGGAGCAGGGCATTTTCTTGTTTATGACAACAGAGCTTTAATTAAAACACTGAAAATATCACCCTGTCTCACTCTCCTGGGTTCCCGAGTAACTGTTATTCATTCAACAAACACGCACTTCTCATTTTCTTGGTCTTGGGTCTCTCACGAGCAGTGTAGAAAAGGTGTGGTGCAGGTGGGGGTGTCAGAGGACAACCCGAGGGCTATTGCAGGAACTGGGGACACAGCTGTCAATACCATGAAGACTTCTGAGTGCAGACCTAGGACACTTCAGCAGCTTCTGAATCCCTGCAGTAGTTGGGACAGAGAATAATTGGACATTTTTTTCTTCCTATTCCCCAGAGCACCTGGCCACAGGTGAGGTGGCAACAGGTGAGGTGCCAGTTCGCTGGACGAGGAAAGCCCTCCCCACGACAAGGGAAGGGCTCAGGACTACAAAGACCGTGCCCCACACACAGGGGAATGACCCTGAGGGCTGAGGCACAGCACTCAGCAGGAAAGTGCCCCGAGGGTAAGGGACCAGAGCTTCTGGTTTCTGAAAGGAGAACACAGACACATCCCAAAGAAAGGACTTAAAGTGGAAGGAGTCCAGGAACGATGAGGTCATTCTCTTGACCAAACTAGAAGCAAACTGGAAAGGTCCTCTGGCTGGAAATCTGCTCACATTCAAACCCGGGGACTGACTTTGGGGCAGTCCCCAAATCATGTGGTGTCAAGCACAGGATGCCCGGATCTACCTGGCATGCAATCATCCACGTACAAATACAGTGCTGTGCTGCAGAACAAAGGAGATGTGTTTTCTATCAGGTAACTGTTCCAATGATCTATTCATTCTCTTGAAAACCTTGGAGTGTAGCAAGATAGGAAAGGGAAAGAAATTGCCTCCTTCAAAAGGAATTTGCCAACAGATAAACAGTGCACAATACCTTTGGGACATCCCAAATTACAACCTATTTAAAAATACTGGAGATGACAAAGGCATCCAGAGAACAGCTGTGAGGGGCTGCCTTTGCCCAAGTTCGTTTGGCGGTGCCTATTCAGGGAGCCGCAACCAGAAGCAAGCTTGCTTATCTAATCCTTGTTCTTTTTTTCTTATTTCAAGATCTTTTCTTCTATTCCGATAAATATTGCTACTTCCGTTTCTAAGCCACTAGGAATAAAACTAGATGGACAAGATGGAATAAAATACCAATTTACATAACTTATCTTTCATCAGATTCTGTTCCAGTAAGAGCACAGGGCAGCCCACACTAACAACAGGAAAGGAAAATGACTTGGGATGTTAATGAATTAACATTATTATTTGCAGACAGACTGGAAAAGTAGGTCACAGGATAGATAGGACAGGCCATGTGAGTCACCTCTGTGACTCAGAGATCTCCTGCCAGCCTGAGCCCGGATTCATGCCCTTGTGCCCCTTCTGTGTATGAGCGCCGGGTGGAGAGGTCAGAGGAAGCCGTCTCCTGGGTCCACCCCTTCCTCTTCCTCCCGGTGCCCACGGATGGTGAGCTGTGGCATTCCCTGGGTAGTCTCTGGAAACTTAGAGGGATGAGAACTGATGTCACAAACTAAAAAGGGTTAATATTCTACAAGAGAGACAAGTTAGCTCAGAGGTGCACGGTACCTTGACAAGTGACTATGGCAAATTCTGAGATCAATAATGTCATGGGATAAACAGTCAGCACAAGTGCTGTAGCAAAATGCAACCTGCTACTACTGCTCACTAACTCGTCCAAAATATATCTAATGCCTGAGGAAGACAGAGATGTTGACTATTAGGGTCTAATTAACATAAACCAAAAAGGCTCTGATACATAATCTGATTCACTTCTTAAAATGTATAAATCAATAGGATATTCTTCCATAATTTTTTCACACTTTCATGTGTGAACTTGAGGACTCAGATTCTTTTACTTAGCTTTCGAACATATGCTGTGAGAGGCGCCGTGCACGGTGCTGTTTTCTGACTGAATGTCATGACGCGGCTTATTCTGGGAGGGATTTTGTGCATTTGCTGGTACTCAAATGAGGGGTCCCAGTTACAGCCCACGTCCAAGGCCGTGCATCCCGGGGATCCTAATTATATCATCCTCCACCTAATACATTCTAAGAGTCCCAGAACTGGGACGTAAGTATCTCAAAGTCACCATTCAAATTTTACACTTGAAAAAATCCCAGTAACATATTAAAAGGAGAACAGTGAAACCCATTGTGACCATTTATGAATGTAGTAAAATTTGTGAGGTACTTATTAAAAATCATTCTTTTGAATCAGAACTGCATCTCTTACTTTGTTTTAAGTAGTTTTCTCCCATGAACCTGCAAATCCCATTATGTACTTCAAGAAATCATCGTATTCATTTAAATAAAAACATCCGATTACTTAATGTTCAACTGGATTAATAAAACTGAAAAGAATCATTTAAGTTATGAGTGTCTGCTCAGGACCAGCTGTTTTAAATTAGTATATTAAGTAATTTAGACACTCTTTTTTCGCAAAGGTTGCATGATTTAATAAATCCCCATATGCCTCAACATGTGCCAACACCACCAGGTTATCTTCACTCCAGCTGCTGTGGGGAGCACGGCTGCCAACGCTCAGACAACTGCAGAGAATAATGACTTGGCTTCCAGTTCGCTCAAATGTCAACGTCGCTCCCGGCTACAGCGGGGCCACGTGCAACAGTAAAGAGAAGTAATTCAAAAGATTCCACCTCTACTGGTGGAGAAGCAGGGCTCCACAAACACCAATGGATGTGCAGCGTAAAAGTCTACGGCTTCAGGTGAATTCCTCGTTTGGATTTTCGCCTTCAATCCTACAGGTTCTCCTGAAGATGGACTTTTTGTGGGAACAAACGAGGAAAGGCCTCCTTCTTCACTCCCAACATGAAGAGCTGAGAAGCCTCTCAAGGAAGGAGAGGAAGAAAGACATTCTTCTTTTTAGTGAAAGGCTCATTACAAACAAGGGTTCACGGACTTTAGGGGAAATGAGAAGCAAATGAAAAGGGCCACATTTATATAAGATTCAAAGAGCAGATAGGTAAAGAAAGGCTCAAACCTACCATTTTAAGCCAGGGTACGTCATGAACAAGCACTGGGCATAATGCATGTCACACCTTCTTAGAAGGAACACATGGGGCAGATATCCTGACCCGTGCTTCCACAGAAGCCCTGAAACTTTGGTGTTTCCAAAATAAGCTCTAATCTGGCATAATGCTGCACTATTTTTTATGGGCTAAGGTAAGGGGGAAAAAAAAAGATCAGAAATCTGCTTAAAATACTTCACCTCTTTCTAAACATCCACCATAATGGAGAGTTATTCCCTAGATCAGCGTCCTCTCCAAGAGGACAGGAAAACTTCCTCCCATTAAAGAGTGAAGCTGGTCTATACCAACCCCCTGGGAAAAGGGCTGCACCATTCCTCATCAGCAACAGAATGGACTGGAGGAAACACAATTTTAGGGCTCTGATGAGCTGCCTAAAGCTATGTAATGATCACTTTGTTATATTAACAGCAATAATTGGACTTTCTCAAATAGGATACCTGAAATTTTCTCAGTTATCTGCTATATAAAGCAGGCATATCATATTGGCTGCTTGCTATAGTTTTCCAATATATATTAGCTACTATCTAAATGTGAATTTATACAGCAGGGTTAGTTCTGTCCCAGCACATACACAATACAGTGTTAATTTTATAAAATCTGTTAGAAATGCGAACGAGCTGGAGTTTTATCTATATTCCAGGAATTAATAGCCCTTAAAACTGAAACGAAGGATGGGCAGGTATGGGGGGAGGCATGTCCATTATCCTCTCCAAACATCTCTGACCTGGAGATCACTGGGTAGAGTACTTGGTTCTAGGATCTCTAGCTAGTCAAATACGTCTAGAAAAGCTACCCAGATGCCTCAGTAGCTCAGAGTCCAAAGAAAAGACCCTGAATTTAGTCAATGAACCATGGCAAGAAACTATTTTCTAATGCCTCGATGTGATCATCGTCTCTGACCTCCACAAAGCTCACGGAGGCTGTTCAGACTGTTCAAGATGCCACAGATTTAACATGTCCATCTACAGAGCAACATGAAAGGCTGGAACTTATTGGAAACTGTTGTTCAGGTAAATAGCCACAGTAATTCCACAAACCGAGTCAGCGCTCGCCCAAGGGGGGGCCAGAGAGGTGATGATTCCGTAAGCTCACTCCACCACACAGTGCAACAGAACCTGGAAAGGCTCTGGGTCTCTTCCTCACCAGGGGATGCGTGTCTGCACTTGGCAAAATATTGTGCAAGATGTATGAAGTGTGTGCATTATCTGCGACTGTTTCAATAAGCAAGAGAAGAAATTTCACAGGTGTAACAATTTTTCTTTTTCAATTTGGAACACATTCCATTCACCAGTGCCAGCGTGCCTTCAACGACTCTCCTACATGAGACAAGTTTACCTACATACGCTTGAATAAAATGATGGACAGGCCATAGGCCAACAAGAGACATTTAACATAAAAATCTGTATTCTTTGTCCAAGAATATTAGACATGGTAGAAAGCATTGTTATTCTGCTATTTTGAAGGCTGTATCTATTTACTCACTATACTCATGATACCTTGGAATAAACATGCTTTCTGTCCACTAAATTGAATATCTGAATGACTAGCTGTATTTGTATGAATGCACACCAAGTGCCTACTTCTAGGGTTAGGATAATCAAGAAATTCCTAGAGGTGAAAAAAAAATATCAAGAGATACATAAGGGAAAGATGAGAAAAGAAGAAAAGTGTAAACAGAAAAAGAAAAAGATTTTAAAACAATTGTATGTTGTCAGGATAAGGGACTAATTATAGGTGGAAAAAGTAATTGCTTACCATTAGTACAGAGCCACCATATCCATGTAGTACTTCGACAGGATACAAAGGTACATAATTATAAACAAGAAGATGGAAATAAAAAGTTGTATCTTAATCAAGAAAAACAACAGCAGAAAAAATCATGGCAAGCGGGAAGACCATGCCACAAATACACCAAGATGAAAGACAAGTCCCCAGAGGGGAGCCGTGGCCTGGATTGGGAAGGGTCTGTGGGGCCTTGGCCGCCACCTCCGCTTCCCGCCAGGCCTGATCAGACGCCTTCCACACTTGAGCAGGAGTCTAAAGAACATAATTATGGGCTGCAAGTGCTCTTTATGGAAACTAAATTACCATTCACTTCTGGGACTATGAAAATACGCCTAATTTTGGTTAGTAGGAATTTGAACTTTAAAAAACAGAATCCTCACGCCTCCTTGTACATCGCGAGCGTTCAAGTAAATAATGGGGATTAGTGTGTCAAAGCAAAGGCATTCCAGGTACTCTGCAAAACACGCAAGGCAGGAGAAAATCACCCATTTTGTAGTGACATGATTTGGCCCCTACATCCACGTCAAAACCCTCTAGTGGCTTCAGAAAGCCACACTAAGGGGACTCAGAGCAGAGCAAAGCCAACGCAGGTTTCATCCACCAGGTCAGGTATGAAAATAACCACGGTTCACGTTTCCTTAGAGAGACAACAAATGGGGCGACCTGCACAGGTGGAAGGGGACAGGAGAAACCACAGCAAAAGTGCCCAAGGGAAGGGGGCGTGGCAGCCTCGAGACCCACCTTCTCCCTGGCACCTTCCACTGTGAGCTGTGCTATGTGCTCGTCCCCACACACTTCGGAAAGGAGAGAAACAGTGACCTTCCCGAGTGCCAGCAGACTTACTTCTCTCTCAGGAAATCCACGACTCTCCGGAAGTCGGCCACGCAGTATTCTCTCTTCATCGCCATGAGCACGCTGTCGGAGGCGGACTGCACGGGGATGTGCAGGAAGGAGTAGACTCGGGGGTGGTTAAGGATCTTCGCCATTTCCTAAAGAAATGGAAGGAGAAGACGTTGATCCCTGCAGCAAACCAGGGTGATTTCCCCGAGATCAACACCCGGGGCGAGAAAAACACAGCTGAACACAGGCACAGCGCTCAGAGGGAGCGCCGACAGGCAATCCTCCCGTGACACCTGGCAAGTCAGTGTCACTTCCAGGATCCCACAGAAGAAGCCTTTCCTCATGTTCACTCCCCATGCTCACCGTCCCTCCTAGATGACCAAAAAAAAAAAAAGGACATAAAATCATAAGATGCCTAGAGAGCAAAAGGATTGTGAGGTACTTCAAAGTAAATATCACTCCTACTCTACCTCCAAGTTTCCTATTCTGCTTTATCGAGTTAACAGAAAAAAACAGCAAGATTTGAGCCAACACTTGAGACCTCATCATCCTGTCTGTGCATTTGATTGGAGGAAGTTTCCAAATGTAGGTTAAGTCAACACACTTGTTGTTGTTAATGTTAACATCACTTTATTAGTAGTAAAATATTGTTATTGTTATGACTTAATATTTCTTTTTTCCTGTTTCTCTTTGATCACGTATAATTTTGGTACCTACTATGGAAAAGGCATGTGACCAATGATGTCATCTGGTTCAGCACTGGGTACCTACATTTAAGATGCAGAGTTAGAGAAGAATCTCTGATACAAATTTGAAGAGAAAAAATTAGAGTGAATAAAACTAGGAAACTCAATGTTTTAAAATCTCTGAGGATCCTACGTGGGTACAAAGAAGAGTGGCAGATATAAAGCCGGGGTGACTTAACCATTTGCACAGGCCATAAGCAATGACCAACTAAGCCCCTCTCTCCTGCACATGGCCAGGTCACCCACCAGAGAGAGAGAGAGAGAGAGAGAGAGAGAGAGAGAGAGAGAGAAACACACACACTGAGTCCAGGAGCAATGAAAATCTAAAAAAAAAAAAAAAGAGCTGCTCTTTAATAACCTGCGTGTGCCCAGCGATTCCCAGCTTTGAAAGTACCACACTTGCACATCTGCTACAGCCTTTCACCTCAAGGCAACACTGTGAACGATCTTAGAGTCCAAGAGCCGGCTAATGCCACACAGTTACCTCTTGGTTATCACGTCAGCCCCGCACGTGAATCAACCGGGCCCTCCTTGTCTCTATCTTCTTTCTACTGACTGGGAACATTAGCATTTTTACCAAAGTGCAAGTAGACAGATGAATTCAATCAGTCAGCTTCTCAGTAGAAGCTCAGTTGTTTTTAGAAGTCTTTTCCATTAAAAATTTGTATTACCAAACACGATTACTCATAGCTCTCCTTTATCTACAGCTTCTCTTCTGGAAATTCCGGGATTCCTGTGCCAGTAACCTCTGGATTACTAAACTGGGACTGCGGCTGACTTCCTCCCGTAGTAGGAAGAGAGCTGGAGACTGCCTCAGGAAACTTCCTCTCTGGGCTGAGCACCCAGTCGCTGTCCATCCTCGCTCAGCACCGACTGCGCAGGCTGTGCTGGCACAAGGGCCCTCGTCCCCGTGCCCTCAGAAAACACGCTGCCGCCTGCCCCCTCTGCTCCTCAGGCTTTCCCACCGAACAGGATTCCCAAACAGCTTAAGGAAAATAGCTGTGAAAAGATCTGCAGGCTCTAAAGGGGTGGGGCAGGACTACCAGCTTTCGAGGCCGTTCAGCGTATCTACTGTGGTGACAAATGACATGTTTTTTTTTCTTTTTATTGATTCTTTCTAGTTATACATAACATCAGGATACATTGACATGATCTCAAAAGCAAGGAATATAATTTGCTCTGATTCTGTCCCCAGCACTTCCCCTTGTCCCTTCTCCCTCTTCCTGCTCCCCTCCCTCTACTCTATTGATCTTTCTGCAATTTATTTATTTAGCTTTTTTTTTCTGTTAGTGTTGTGAACATACTTGACGTTAGGGTCCACTGTGGAAGATGTGCATACGAAAGTTCAGTCACATTCATTCCCCTGTTCTTCCCTTATCCCATCCCTCCTTCTTCCCCCTCAATCTCCTTGGTCTGTTCTACTGATGTTTCCTCTATTTTGATAAAATTCACTGTCCCCTTTTTGTCCTTTCTCGCTCCCCATTTTGGATTAGCTTCTGCATATCAGAGAAAACATCTGACCTTTGACTTAATTTCATTCTTCTTTCTGGCTGAGTCCTACTCCAGTGTGTGTGTGTGTATCTTTATCTACTCATTTGTTGAAGGGCACCTAGGCTGGTTTCCTGACTTTGGTGATGTGAACTGAGCTGCTACAAACATTGATGTGGCTGCATCACTGTAGGAGGCTGATTTAAATCCTCTGGATATATACCAAGGAGTGAGCTACCTGGGTCATAAGATAATTCCATTCCTAGTCTTTAGAGGAATCTCCATACTGCTTTCCAGAATGTCTGTACAAATTTTCAGTCCCACCAACATATAAATGTACCTTTTCCCTTACATTTTTGCCAACATTATTATTATTTGTATTCTTAATAATTGCCATTCTGATTGGGATGACATGAAATTTCAACGTAGTTTTGATTTGCATTTCCCTAATTGCTAGAACCTTTTTTCAAATATTTGTTGACCATTTGTATTTCTTTCTTTCTTTTTTTTTTTTTTTTTTTTTTTGGTACCAGGGATTGAACTCAGGGGCACTCGACCACTGGGCCACATCCCCAGCCCTTTTTTTGTATTTATTAGAGACAGGGTCTCACTGAGTTGCTAAGCGCCTCACCATTGCTGAGGCTGGCTTTGAACTTGCGATCCTCCTGCCTCAGCCTCCCAAGTGCTGGGATTACAGGCGTGCGCCACCGCACCCGGCCTCTTTTTTTTTTTTTTTTTTTAAATATTTATTTATTTGCTTTAGTTATACACAATGCGTTTATTTGTACGTGGTGCTGAGGATCGAACCCGGGCCGCACACATGCTAGGCGAGCACTCCACCGCTGAGCCACAATCCCAGCACCCCCGGCCTCTTTTTTTGAGAAGTGTCTGTTTAGGTCTTTTGCCCATTTGCAGATTGGGTTATTTGTGTTCCGCGTGAAGTTTTGAGTTCTTTGTATATCCTGGATATTAATCCCTGAGGAGCAGGTGGCACGCCTACATTTTCTTCAAGCAGTCGCAGAGTTTCTGGTTTAATTCCCAGGTCTTTTATTTACTTTGAGTTGACTTTTGTGCAAGGTGAGAGATGGGGTCAAATTTCATTCTTCTACATATGAATTTCTGAGTTTCCCAGCACAATTTGTTAAAAAGGCTTTCCTCCAATATAGGTACCAATGACATTCTTCACAGAACTAAAAAACACAGTTCTAAAATTCATTTGGAAAAATAAGAGACCCAAAATAGCCAAAGCAATCCTTAGCAAGAAGAGCAAAGCAGGAGGCATCACAATACCAGACCTCAAATCATACTGCAGAGCTGTAGTAGCAAAAACAGCATGGTACTGGCACCAAAAGAGACATGAAGACCAATGGAATAGAACAGAAGATGCAGAGACAAACCCACATAAATACAGTTACCTCATACCAGACAAAGGTGCCAGGAACACGTTGGAGAAGCGAGAGGTGACATCTTAATACACAGGCTTTGTAAAGGACTTGCCCTCAGCCTCTGTGCCTTGGTGTTCTCGAGTATGGAAAGGAGACGGTGACAATACCCCTCTCACAGAGCTACTGGTTTATTGTGCAAATACATGACGATGACCCAGGTGTGCTTGTGGAGTGAGCACTCAACAGATTGCAAGTCATGGAACCACACGTACTTCCTCACGGAAGTACCTTACAAGTGACGTGGGGTCCAGGCTCCCCGAAGGCTGGGGAGCACAGGGCTCTGATGAAGCATGGACGCGCTGTGCTCGAGCTGGCTGAGCGCCTGGGCAGCGGGCAGGGAGTGGTGGCACGACTGCGCACGTGTGTGTACCTGCGCACGTCACTGGAGCTCTGGCAGGGAGCAGCACGGAGACCGCGTCTATTGTGACAGAAGGCCATTTATAATTTAGAGGTCCATGTCCCCAGGCTTCTGAAGATACAGATGGCGACTCTGTCACGGGCAGGGACTAGAGAAGGCTGCCCCTTCCCCCGCCAACACGGCAGGGGCGCTGTCCTGGGCAACCTGACAGGGCTCTTTTCACAAACTCAATGTCTGCTATGTTCTCTTAAAATGCAAAGGAGGGGAAGTAATTGAATGGAAACAGTCTTATTTTAAAGAACTATCCTACGTGTGGGTATGTTCAGATTAATTACCGTAT
This sequence comes from Tamias sibiricus, assembly GCA_025594165.1. Classification (NCBI taxonomy): domain Eukaryota; kingdom Metazoa; phylum Chordata; class Mammalia; order Rodentia; family Sciuridae; genus Tamias; species Tamias sibiricus. Next base: position 21,027,119 of record CM046666.1, on the reverse strand, counting down.
TTTATCTGGTTTTGAATATTTACACCACTAGTTAACAAGCTCCTTAGGACGTGAAAGTCAAGGTGTAATACTTAGTCAGATTCCTCACACTCACGATGACGGTCATCAGTGAGAGCGCCTGTTCTCCTGTAGCTTGTGATGAAGGCCATGCTCGATTCCAGTGCTGAGCTCTATGCTGCTATACTGTTTCCAGGTCATCTAAGATACTTCATTAGGGAAAAACATAGGTATGGTGGCACACATGTGGAACCCCAGCAATTCAGGAGGCCAAGGCAGGTCTGGCAAGTTCAAGGCCAGACTTAGCAATTTGGTGAGACCATGTCTAAAAATTTTTTTTTTAGATTCAAAAAGGGCTGAGGGCATTAGCTCACTGGTAGATTACCCTGGTGCCACAAAAACAATACCAAACAAAAAAAACTGATTCTTTTAAAATGAGAAGAATGAGATATAAATGATATCATACGGGTTTTAAAATTCCTGTTTTTTTTTTTTTTTTAATTTTGGCAAACTATACATAACACTTATAATTTCAACTATGTATAAGTGAATAGTTCGTGACATTAGGTACTATCAAAAAAAACGTACAGCCATCACCCACTAAGCACCTGCAGAACATTTCCATCCTCCCAATCTGAAACTGGATGCACATTAAACATGGCTCCCACTCCCGCCCTGTGGTCCCTGGCAAGCCCCCATCTACCTGCTACCTCTGCACCAGACCATGCCAGGTTCCTCAGAGCAGCAGCAGCCCACAGAACCTGTCCTCTGGTGCCTGACGGACTCTACTGAGCATGTTCTCAAGGTCCCTTCCTGCTTGGAAACGTCGTGTTACTGTTTTTCTATCTGTCGTGCGGGTGTTCAGAGAGCTGGCAGCTCACGGCTCCGTGCTGGAGCTCACCGCAGTCTCCACGCGCCTCTCTGCCCTGCAGTCACACCACACACCTCCATGCCCAGGGCAAGACTTGCTTATCTTTACTTCTCTGTTTGCACGCTCGGTGCTGGCATGCGCACTTGAACTATAGTTGAAGATATTAGCGATGGCATGAACACAGTCATGCAGCGCGCGCGCGCACACACACACACACACTCATGCAGCGCGCGCGCACACACACACACACTCATGCAGCGCGCGCACGCACACACACACACACTCATGCAGCGCGCGCGCACACACACACACACACACACACAAATGATTTCCAGCAAGTCCTGCAAGCAATCCCAGGGAACAGAGGAGACAGCAACGCTCATGTTCTCGGAGGTCCTGTTTCTAGAGTCACCTTCAACACCTGCAAAGTCACACAAGTCCAGGCAGAACAAGACCTGAGGCATATTTCATCCATCACTTAATTAATATCATTATAACAGCTATTAAGTGAATCACCAGGACCTACATTTACACTCAGCGATTTAATAATAAATTACCACTAAAAGCACCAGAAAGGGAACAAGAAGGCTCAGGAGGGAAATTCCCATCCTCACCTCCTGAATGGACAGGATTAGAGATCGTGAACAGAGGGTAATCTACACTTGATCTATAACTCCATCCTAATAGGAAATTCACTTTTAAACTGCAAAGGGTTCACATCTTCAGGATTTGCGGTAAGACGGGTTGAGATAAAACATCCCTTCTAATTAGCTTTGCAGACCTGTGCACGTGGGTGCTCCCTGCCCCCACCCCTGCAGCCCAGCATCGGCCCACGATCTTTCCGCACACGGCGCACACAAAAACGCATACCTTGATGCTAATGCCAAAAGGCTGAAAGCTGTGGTTGTACACACAATTATTTTCACTTGGCATCATTAGCATTTTATCTTATTTTAAAATTATTACTCTGCTCTGATTAGACCAAGAAAGCTCTTCCATCGTGGTTGTAGCGGTGGCTGCCCAAATCTACACGGAAGTTAAAATTCATGAGACTTAACACATACCAAAAAGTTATCAGTACTGTATTAGTTTAAGACAACAAAGAGCAAAACCCAACAGCAAATTCTGTTGTGATCCAAATGCTATTTATAACATCAATAGATACACTTTCTAAAAAGAGGCAGACTCCACCTCTAATTGCCTTTTTTTCCATTTCAAAGAAGAAAGATTGAGGATGAGAAACACTAAAAGAACAAATTGTCAGCTTATCAATTTAATGGGGAAAAGCCAGTTAAACATTCAGCAGAGACAGTTCTATTGGCTTCTCTTAAACATGACATAAATAATTAAGGAACCTAATGGAAAGGCAGATGCTAAAGATTCACTTTAAGATCACGTATCTATCTATGGGCTGATTATCCAAATCGAAGGTTACCTTAGATACCTTTACTTTCTTGTTTAAGGCAGAACACAGTAAAAAGAATAGCCTAGTGATTTAACTGCTTTAGTTATGAGTAGCTTGGTATGTATGTGATGCAGCTAAGCAAGACTTGAACATCAAATGATCTTTCTAGGATTTGGGATGAAAAGCCGATACCACCACCCTCTGCACTGTGGGAACAGGTGAATACATGATTGCCTCTTCGATGACGGAGCACCTGCTCTGTATCAGACACTCTGCAGATAGCTTCTGTGTCTCCTCCAGCTCCTCACCACGCAGGAGCAGCGCTGAACAGGCCCTTTCATGATTTCTTTGGTGACTGCATTACCGTTTGCCAAGTGCTCTGGGGAAGCATTGGGATCCCATCTGTGCTCCATCTCTGGGGTACAGTCTACTCCCCCCCCCCCATACTGAGGAGTGACTTGCCATGTGACTTGCCATGTGACTTGCCATGCCAATAAAATAGGGAGAGAAACTGCATATGTAGACAAAATCAATGCTTCGCTCTCTCCCCTCCCTTCTAAATTCTGGTGTGGAGATGACCTGAACATGGACAATCAGTCCAGGGTGGATGTTCAGCCTGAGCAAGAATTTTTGGTTGATATAAGCCGCTGAGCTTTCAGGGGTCATTTAGAACAACAGTTATCTTTACTGGCTCTGATAACTCATGTCAAACATCAACTTGATTGGGCTAAGGGATGCCCAGACAACTGGTGAATTATTATTTCTGGGTGTGTATGTGAGGGGGTTTCCAGGAGGGACCATTCAAACCAGCAAACAGAGCAAAAGACCATCTCCCCTCGTCAGTGGGGGTGGGCATCATCTAATCCACGGAGGCCCCAAACACAAGGAAACAGCAGAGGCAGAGGGAATTCTCTCAGAGCCAAGGCTGCCATCTTCTCCTGCCTCAGCTTTCAGATACCTGGAGTTACACCAGGGAACCCCTTGGTTTTAAGGTCTTCTGAACTACGCCACTGGCTTTCCTGGTGAGACTTCTGGTAATGCCTCTCCCTGTGACAGCCAATTCCATAACACATTTCACCATTGGTCTGTCCATCTACCTACCAACTGTGTGTATGTGCTGTGTGTGTGTGTACATACGTGTAGTCTATGTATCTCTGGAGAACCCCAACTAATCATTTTATGGATGAAATGACACATTATGGATGAAAAAACAAACAGCATTTAGAGACTTTTCAAATAAATGTCTATAATTAAGAGAAGAAGACTAAGTAGATTCAGAACTCAAGCCTGTCTGGGGACAGGGCCCTTTTTCCTAATCAACTTTCAGTAAGTACTGTAGTGCAAGAGCATTTCATTTACTAAGGCACAATGGGGGAAGGAAAGGAACAACTCTGGTAGATGGGCAGCTGAGGGTTCACCTAAGGGAGAGCACAATTTTGAATGATAAACAAAATGTTTTCCAGGCAAACAGCAAGAGGTAAGACATGTTAACTGGTAGAAATGAAAACGGAGGGCAGAGTTCAGCAGGCCAGCTGTTCATAGGAAATTCTGATTTTCCCCCTAAAACCTGACCATAAAAACAACAAAAAAAGATCAGTTTAAGTTTTTTGTCCTCATCCTCATGATGCAATGAAATTAGACCAGCCAACTATAAACAAATCAACTTACACAGTTGTTTGTTTTAAAAATGACTGACCATCCTGAACAAAGGTCAAAGTTGCCCTCCTTTATGCCCAATAAATTGTTCTGTAATAACAATATTTTGTTATTACATTGTTATTTATGATGTGAAATGGAAACTGCATGCCACTTTTTGGTTTGAGGTTTCCCTGTTCGTAAACTGTTCTTCTATATGCAAAATAAGCACTTAAAATCCTAAATTGATGGGCTGGGGTTGTGGCTCAGCTGTAGAGCACTTGCCCAACATGTGCGCAACCCGGGTTCGATCCTCAGTACCACATAAGAATAAAAGAAGCGTATTGTGTACAACTAAAACAAATAAATAAATAATTTATTTTAAATAAATATTTTTAAAAATCCTAAATTGATGTGATTATAATTTTGACAGTTATATATTTTATATTATCTATTACATAAAATATTTAAATTATTATGTTATATTTTATAAAGTAGCCCAGTGACATGCCATATTGATTTTTTTTTTTTTTTTTTTAGTCTTCTATTAATCACTTATCTTGTACATTTTGAAAAATAAGTACTGGGGGAGCAGTTAATGATTCTCTATGTATTTACTCTTGTAGTAAATGCACTGATTACTCTACTTTTGGTTGAAATCATTCTAAAAAGAGAATTGTTCATTTGATAGTCAGGCTTACAGAATTTTACAGGGCTAAATTTGTTACATTCCTTTAGAAAAGGATGCCTAACCAGTACACATGATATAACAAAAAACAAATCACTATTCTTTTTTTTGTGTGTGTGTGTGGTACCAGGGATTGAACTCAGGGGCACTCGACCACTGGGCCACATCCCCAGCCCTTTTTTGTATTTTTATTTAGAGACAGGGTCTAACTGAGTTGCTAAGTGCCTCGCCATTGCTGAGGCTGGCTTTGAACTCGCGATCCTCCTGCCTCAGCCTCCCAAAGTGCTGGGATTACAGGCGTGAGCCACCGCGCCCGGCACTATTCTTTTAAAAAATGAATGATTTGCCATAATATAAAAGAAATGCCATGTTCCCTTTAAAATTTTTGAAAACTAAAGAAACACTAATCAATGCCCCCCAAAAAAAAGATTATTAAAAGAAAAATTTATTACTCTTACTATCATCTTGAAACAACTAAATTATAAAAATGTATCTGATATTATCGAGTGAGTTTGGGGAATGTGAAATGATTTTCAAAGACCAAAATATTAAGCTAACAATATTTCTTGACAATTCATCCTCAGGGATGAGCTCTATTTCTTCAAAAGTAGAGGAAGAAAACCTTTCTTCTAAACAGGGTCCAAATCACCCAGGCACTTACACCCCAGGGGCTCGGAAGCTTCCACATTAGCATAACAGGAGGGAGAAATCTGAATATGAAAATGACACGCAGAGGAGAGCCAGAGATAAGAATCAGCAAAACACCTTCATCCAGTCCTGGAGTTCTGCACATCAGAGCAGGGCTGTCCCTGGAGCTCAGACGTGAGAATGGAAAGAATAAACAGACATAAAAGAAATTCCTCTGTTGGAGAAGAACATAACAATGAAGAGAAAGCAAAAGAGAAAGGAGGGATGAGCAGGCTGGCCCCTCCCAAATTTATTGTAATGTAAGGAAGTCTGGAAACCAGGACCTTGAGGAGTCCTTTAAATGGCAGGACTGCAGAGGAACAAAGAAGGCTCCCCAGTCCCTTCCAAATTACAACAGTCTTTTAGTGATGCTGGGGCTCAGGAAACAGGCTGTCACCCTGACAGGCTGTGAGCTTTGAACTAAGGGACACTGGGGCTGCTCCACCTGTTACTCCCACCCCCAATCACAGGGTAGGACTCTGGAGTTCCTTGTCTTTCTGAAGGAAATTCTTCCAAAAGAAACGCTATTTCCTTGGACGCCATCCCTAGAACTTCATCTCCCAGGGCAAATCAATCATCAGAGGAGAGACAAGAGCCCCGAGTCCTTGACAAGCCCAGGCAGACCTGTCATCTGTTCTTCTGGGCACTGCAGAAGAACCACCTGAGACTTTATCTGTGTAATAAGACATTTGTCCCCAGGGCAGTTCCTCCCCTCCCTTGCTTTCCCCTCACTTGTCATCACCTACCCCAGAGCCCAGAGAGAACTGGTACAGGCCATAGCCTGTCACTGGCCTCCTAACCCCCCCTAAAGACCACTGGATAAGAGCAGTAGTAGTAACAGTAATATTAGCAACTAGCATCTGTATTGTCTGTTAGCTGTTGCTATAATCGAATACCAAAGCTGGGTAGTTCATAAAGAACATAGGTAATTTTTCTTATGACCCTGGAGGCTGGATAGCCCAAGAGATAGTGCTGGCATCTGGTGAAGGTCCTTCTTGCCACAAGCACAGTAAGGCCTCACATGTAAGACGGCAGGGACAGCAGAGGGCTTGCTTTTATGACATAGCCTCTCTCAGTGAACCCTCTCTCTGCTGCATTTTCCCATGAAGGGAGGAACCAAGCACCTCAGTCACCTCCCAAAGCACCCGCCTCTCAAGACTGCTGTGGAGGCCAAGTTCCCAACACCTTACACCTGAGGGGCAAATTCTGAGGATGACCAATCCTGTAAGTGCTGGACAGTGCTCCGAGTTACATTCAGTAGTAGCCATCTAGGGTCTAGGACACACCTGGAGGTTGCATCTTACTCATGTAAGACTCAGGAAGTTCATCACCACGCCCAGAGCACGATTGTGGAGCTAGAATGTAAACACCATCCTTCCCTGCCAATGCTAGAGCAAAGGGGTCTCCCAGAAGCGTACATCCTATGGACTGATCCATCTGTGGTCCTTCCTAACCCTGTAATAATTCTTGAAAAACAGAAAAACTAATTTGCACAAAAGCATTAATGAAAAACCATTTCTGAGAGGAAGGAAACATTGGAGCACAGTCTCCAAAAAATGAGATAAAGTGCAGATGTTTCATAGCTAACACCAGGTTATATCCCAATGAGCACATCACAGAAAACATCAGAAGTAAAAACTGCACCTAACAGTCTACCAGACACCCTAGAACACCAAACACAGGCTCAAAAGTGGTGGTCAAGGTAAACCTTGACTTCCGAATGGACAGCGCACTATGGAATGGGTTTAACAAGTGCACCTGGGTGGGCAGTCCGCCTGCTTTTATCCCGAACCTAAGGCAGGGCTGCCCTTCACTCTGATTAGAGGAGTTCAGGGTTCACATCCACAGAAATGGCTGATTTTATAATTAGGGCAGGAAAAAGGGAAGGGCTACAATTGATCCAATTATGACTGAACACTGAAAACAAAGCACCAGGTTTTCTATTTCTCCCACACAGCATCTGGGCACACACTGATTGCGGGCCTGGGCGTGGCGGCTCAGCCTGTCTGTCACCTAAGAGAGTCTCATGGAGCGCACCACGTAGCCCAGTAAAGAATCACAATTCAAAATCTAAAGTATAGTTTGTAATCAGCGCTTACTGCTTTTGTACCCTTGTAAAGTTGAAGAATCATATGTGAATCCACCATAAATCAGGGACTATATATAACGTGCTTATATTTATATATCATATATTATACACATGATATGTAGTGTGCAAATTTTACAATCTGCAATATTTCTTTCATTCAGTGTATCAGTCCATTTTATAACAAAATTTCTGAAAACTTTATGAAAAAAATAAAAAGAGGTTCTAGCTTACAAATAGAGAATCCAAGGGCCACATCAGCGATGGCCTTTGTGTGAGCAGTGTCCAAGGTGGTTCCGGCATCACATGACAGGAGACAGGGAGGGCACGTGTTCTGGCCTCTCCCTCTCTCCTTTAAAGCCACCACCTTCCCACCCTGGGGGCTCCACCCTTACCTGCTCCTCCTCATCTCCCCAAGGCCTCACCTCTACACACCACAGATAAAGAAGTTTCCGCCCTGTTAACACTCCACTTCTTACTGGGACTAAATTTCAACACAGGAACTCTCTGGGGACATACCCCAGCCACATCCAAACCACAGCATTCAGTTTTATCAGAAATGTGTGGATACTTTCAAATATTTCAAATGCTTAAACTAAATTAAATGGCTTTTGTTATAATACCTGAAATTAGGTGACAAATTCATGAGAATCTTTTGCTACTGCGCAACATGAATTAAGTATAAATTAATAAAAAGGAATACAATGTTTTATAAGGCAACAATGAACAACATACCTTCTCCCTGTTTCTACAACATTTCCACCTGGTAAAATCGCCTTCCCCTGTCAGCTCTTTAATTGGAACTAAAACGTATGCGTTTCCAGTTAGTAGGTGCCAGGCCAGCTTGTCTCAGAACACCTTGTCAGATCATTTTCTGAGATCCTAACCTGCTGCTTTTTAAAAACACTTGGGCTTCAAAGATAAAAATAAGACAGCTCTTCTAGCATGAATAGAAAAACCAGGAGAAAGTCCCATCCATGAGCCCAATTGACTTTTTTTTTAAGACTTAAGCTTTCAAAACAATGGTTATTTTTTAATCAAATGAAAATTCCATGCAATTAAAATAAACTTCTTCAGTTGAGAGGGGGGGGGAAACAAAGACTTATTTTCCTCTTTTCTGTCATTCTGTAGCCTCTAAAACTATAAATATCTAATGCACCCTTTTGGCAAGGTTCTGCCAATAATGATAATGATAGTGATAATGGAAGCAGTCATTTGATCACAAGGTTAAATTTCTTCACTGTTGTGGGTTGGATATAAGGTGTCCCCCAAAGCTCCTGTTTTAGTGCAGGAAATGTTCAGAGATGAAATAATTTGAATATAAGAGCTGTAACCTAGTCAGTGGATTAATCCGTTTGACAGGACTTCTGTGCTGGTGTGACTGTAGGCAGGGGGGTGTGGCTAGAGGAGGTGGGGTCCTGGCTCCTCCCTTGCTCAGCTGCCTGGCTTCAGGAGCTGAGCAGCTTCCCTTCACTACCTGCTTCCACCATCATGTTCTGCCTTGCCTTGGCCCACAGAATCGAGTTGGCTGACCATGGACTGAACCTTGGAAACCACAAGCCAAGATAGACCTTTCTTCCTCAGTTGTTTTTGTTGAGTATTTTGGTCAGAGAAACAAAAAGCTAACTGATATAATAACTTCAAGATAATTGAGCAGGATTTGCAGAGCTCTCTCCAGTGTGTTTCCAATCTTTCCAGTGATCAAATGTGCTCTATATACATACTACTGATGAACTCTACTTACCTTCAGAACTGGATAAACATAGGTGTAAATCAAAATGGAGATTTAACATAATGTAGTATACATCAAGAATTTCCTTCTACATTAGGTGAGAAAAAGTGATTCCCAAATGAAACAATCTGGCTTTTAACACTTTAAAAGGAGCCTGAGAATACAGAAGACAGAATAAAAAGAAAGAACAGAATGTGTGACGCACTGCAGTGAGCCGGGCGGAGAGTGGCGAGACTCATAGGTGGCTTTCTGTATGTGCAGAAGATGACTTTTGTCCCTTCCTCAGAGGTCTCTAAATCGTCGCTCCACGGAATTCACCAATGTGCACAGTTCATCAGAGGACACTGTGGCCACTGCTTAAAAAGGGTGTCCCTGTAGGAACAGTGCCAAGGAGCGGGAGAACATATTCCAGACGAAAGATCCGCACCAGGGACCAAGTCCCCCTGAGCACACTAACACCCAGAAGCATCATCAGCTGGGTGCAAGGAAGGGCAAGGCCAAGAGTGACACATTCAGCACGACTCGCTGGAACCAAGGGGAGAGGGGTACTCAGGTGTGGGTGGTTGGATTTAGTTTCTCCTTAATAAACTATTAAGCGGATTTCCATTATCACTGAGGATGCCACTAATGTGGACTGCCTGCCCAGAAAAGCTGCTGGCTAGAGAGAGAGACCAGCTAAAAAGAATGTCGTGTTGGTGGCAATTAGCAAGGCCAAAGAGGGGCTGCCCAAGGCCTTCAGAGAGCACGCTGAGCAGCCCGGCACCCTCACACCAAACTGAGGGTAGAGCGACTGGACCTGTGTGCCCGGCTGGAGTTTCAGCCTACTTTAGTCCCATCCCTTCTTGCCATGCCCCTATTCCTTCCTTTTGGAATGGGAACACTTACTCTGTGCTGCTGTATACTGGATGCATATAACTTCCTCTTGATTATTTATTTATTTTGGTACCACGGATTGAACCTAGGGGTGCTTAAGCACTGAGCCACATCCCCAGCCCTTTTTTATATTTTGAGACAGGGTCTCACCAAGTTGCTCAGGACCTCGGTAAGTTGCTGAGACTCGTTTTGAAACTCACAATCCCCCTGCCTCAGCCTCCTGACCAGCTGGATCACAGGCATGCACCACCACGGCCTGGCCGGCCTTTTGACCTTTGCAGGTGCTTTCAAACATTTGCCTGGAGTCTCAGATAAGATTTTGGACTTGAAGTTGTGGAAAAGTGATACAACTTTCAAGACTATGGGATTCTTGGAGATTAGATCAATATACTTTGTATTGTGAGATGAACATGAGTTTTGAGGGGCAGGTGGAGAATGTTGTGGTTTGGATATGAGGTATCTCCTCCCCACCCTCCCACCCCCCCAAAAAAAAACCCACAAAAACCTCCTGTTAATGCACAAATGTTCAGAGATGAAATCACTGGATCATGAGAGCTGGCCCTAATCAGTGCATCTCCATCTCAGCTGAAATGAGTGGGTGGTAACGACACACAGCTGGGGTGAGGCTGCAGGAGGTGAGTCACTGGAGGCGTGCCCTGGGAGCTGATCTTCCCTGTCGCCCCTTCTGGTTCTCTCTCTTGCTATGCGGGGAGCAGCTTTCCTTGGCTGGACCCTTCCTCCATGATGTGCAGACTCCCCTTAGGCCTACAGCAGTTGAGCCAGGTGAAGGAGCCCTAATAGGAGATGGTTAATTGCGGTTACCTGACGGCCATAAGAGATGTTCTGGTTTCCACCTGAAAGAATCTTTGTATGCCCGTGAACTATGTGATGCACCTGTGGTCCTTGTTAAAGCTAAAGATATATAACCGGGTGAGGAGTCAGACTAGGATAGAGAGAAGTAGTAGTTGCTGGTCGGAGTAAGGCCGAGGCTGCCGAAGAAGAAAGAAGAAGCTCTCTCTCTCTCTCTCTCTCTCTCTAAGAAAGTAAAAGTAAAAGAAAGTAAAGAAGTAAAGAAAGAGTCAGTAGTCAGAAGAAGTAAAGAGTCAGAGAGGTTGCTGAAAGAGCCAGTGTTAGAGTTTTGAGAGATTACTAAAGCCGAAGAATAAAAAACCTTCTTTCATCTTCATTCTGCCTCCGAGTTTTTCTCCCGCGGCGTTGTTGCTCCAAGTCAGGAAGCAACAGCCAGGCACCTGTGGATGGAGACTTCTGAAACCAAGAGCCCCAAATAAACTGTCCTTCCTCTAAGTTGTTCTTGTTGGCTGTTTTGGTCACAGAGGCAAAAAAGCTAAATAAAACAAACACTAATAATGAGTATTACAAAGCATATGAGCCTGAAAAGAAAACCCTTTTTAGGGTAAACAAGATGCAAGATCAACAAAGTAAATCAATCAAAGAGGGGCAGATACTATTCAAATACTATGCTAGTGCCTAATCTTCTTTTAAATTTCCTGTGCAAAATAGATTTTCAAAATAAAAATTGTTTCTTAAAAAGCAATAACAAAACAAAAAACCTTACATTCACTAGCCATTTACTCTTGAGGTCCTTATACCAATTATAAAGTTATAATCCAATTCATCTTTTTCACTGAACATTAAAATATGCAACATGAGACATTCCCACAGCCCATTTCAAAGCAGATACACTCTATGTCATCACTTGGTAATAAAACCATTAGCCTCTAACACTGAAAGAGCATGAGAACATGGGAGTTTTAAATACGGCTCAACTTCACAGAATCTGGATGCCTAGACTCTGTTTTCTACTTATGTATTCACAAGTATTTTGCATTGCTAAAAATAATCACATATTACTGCAGTAAGAAAGAGCATGATACCAAACCCCATTTAGTCTCATTTGGACGTAATGAGGAAATCAGATTTTGAAGCGAGGACTGTGACAGGAAATATCTGTAATCATCACAGAAACAGCTGACGGGCTTTTCCCTACACCAGAGCATCTCTAATAACTGTAAGGAAAAAGCCACCATGTAGGAAGCCCAGTCAGTTCAGGGTCTTAAGAGTCGCACTTGGGTAAGCGTCTCAAGCTGTCTTCACAAACCCCATCCAACACGGAACCTTTGCAACATTACAGGTGGACTGTCCCTCAGGATTCCCACTATGCATAGCTGAGTGGCCACATCTGTGACACATTACAGAACCAAAGAAGTTGCCAGTGAAGTTTTTAGTGTTATTTTCAAAAACACACAACTGTGGTTTAGTATATCCAATATCATCTCAGTAGTCTAAACTTTTAAATTCATGTCTATGACTTCAAATCTTTCCTTCCTTCAGTCAGGAAATTTAATTATATTAATTTTTAATTAGATATGTAAGGAAATAAAACACTTTGATTTTTTTAAAGTCGTAGAATGAAGAAACTGGACAGAAGCTAAGAGAACACATAAACCAGACTCCTGTCCCATCATGTCCACGTTCAAACAAAAATCTAAAGATCTAAAGGAGTCAGGAGGGGTCACAGAGCTCGCCCGAACCTCAAAGTTACAGAGTGCAAGAAGAAGAGTTAGAAGCCAATGGTTTTAGATCTTCAGAACCGTGCTCTTAAAGACAATGGGCACCTTTTAATTGTAGATTTAAGTAAACTGCACTGACGTGTATTCTAATAAAATATGTGGTTTGATTATTCTGTGGTTCAATCTGCCATGATATATCTATCAAAATTCTATGTTCTGAATTATTTCATTCTCTTGGATAGGCATTATATTCATTAACCCATGAGAAAAAAAAAAAAAACAACTCACAACCGACCACAAACTCTTGTCCTTGTTGAGGGAAATATACTGGGTCATTTCTTGAAGGGTATTTTCTAATTCCCATCAAAAAGTTACTTAACAGCAGCAACTCTTACACACATTTGACAAGATTATTAAAGCCTAGTATATGTCGCCTAAGATAAATGATTGCATTATCCACTAAAAACGTGTGCAGAATGTTCACAGAAACATTATTTGAAATCATCAAGATTTGGAGATGAGGGGCTGGGGTTGTGGCTCAGCGGTAGAGCGCTCACCTAGCGCGTGTGCGGCCTGGGTTCGATCCTCAGCACCACATACAAATAAACGCATTGTGTACAACTAAAGCAAATAAATAAATATTTTTTTAAAAAATTTGGAGATGAACTTAATACTCAACAGGATCATGAGTACACAAACCATGGTGTATTTACAGCACACAACACTTAACAACACCACCATAAAAAACAAATCACCAGCCGGGCACGGTGGCGCGCGCCTGTAATCCCAGCACTTTGGGAGGCTGAGGCAGGAGGATCGCGAGTTCAAAGCCAGCCTCAGCAATGGCGAGGCACTTAGCAACTCAGTGAGACCCTGTCTCTAAAAAAAATATACAAAAAAGGGCTGGGGATGTGACCCAGAGGTCGAGTGCCCCTGAGTTCAATCCCTGGTACCACACACACACACACACACAAACAAAAAAAAAAACAAATCACCAAGACATACAGCATGAGTGGGGGACATTCTGTCACTCTAGAGAAGCTACCTTGGCAGAGTGCACAGGCACCCACCGGAGTGGGCATGAGAAGACCACACGTGGTACTGGGCCACGCCGTGAGTCTTGATCGGGGGTGGTCACAGCCAAGCGAGCATTTGCAGATTCACGGAGTGCAGGAGCCCTGTTTGGGGGAGATGGCTTAAATTGCGGTGGACTACGGGCTTTGGCTTTGGACATGTTTGGGCATTGGCGCCTTCCGTACTTGGCCCGGGATCTTGCGAGACTTGGCCGGAGATCTCGAGGGACTTGAGCGAGATTGCGGAGGAGGTCTGCGCCATTTTGGAGGTTAGAGGAGCGTGGACGGCGTGTCGGGGTGTAGTTAGAGCCAGGGAGAAAAGTTGCCAGAATAAAGAGCTGTTTGTTTCCAGTTCGTCTCAAAACTTCTTCCCGCGGCTTCTTTGCTCCAAGCGGCCATCGCTTCAGGCGACTACAGGTGGTGGCCCGGACGGGGAATCGACACGGCAGGTAAGAACTGAGGAACCTCGCAGGAGTCTCTAGTCAGAGCGGTTAAAATGGGTTCGAAAATAACTAAGACCCAAGTGTACAAGGCTCTTGATGGATTCTTTGATATAGCTGAGTCAGTTATTAGTGAGGAGAATTTGGAAAAAAGTGAAAGTGATCATGAAAGCTTGGCCTCGGCTGAGTCAGTTAGGGCCAGTAAGGATAGTATCAGTGCGGGCTCAAAAATGACAAAGATCCGAGCTGCTAAAGCTATTCAAGATTTATTAGAGATAGTTCAAGGATACATGCTCTCAATTGAATCCGGGACTCAGGATGTTACTGAGTCAGTTAGGACCAATGAGAGTAGTAGTAGTGAGGAGGAATTAAGTAAAAGTGATTCTGAAAAAATGAACAAAAGGAAATTAAGGAAGACCAAGATAAGGGACCATCAAGTGGAGGAACCTATGTCCTCCACTCCCCCATGGGTGGAATCTATTACAGAAAATATGAAGGGTATCACTAGGCGTTTGCATACCCTAGAAATAGAAATAAAAAGTCTTTCTGAGCGCTTATGTGCTCTCGAGGGTAACTCACAGATACGTTGGGAACTGCCAGTATTTGAATATGAAAATGGAGAGAGGGGCCACCAGTCAGTAGATTTCAAAACAATAAAAATTCTCAAAGAGGCAGTAATGACATATGGACCCCAAGCTCCTTTCACGTTGAGTATACTGGAGTCCCTTAACACCTTTAGCTTAACCCCCTCAGACTGGAAACATCTATGTAAAGCAACATTAAGTGGGGGACAATACTTGTTTTGGCGATCACAATTTCAAGAACTTTGTATAGAAACAGCTAAAATAAATGCAGATGCAGGGTTTGGAGACCATAATATAGAAATGCTCACAGGAGAAGGGCCATTCGCAGACGTACAGGTTCAAAAATATTATACCCCAGGAGTATATGCTCAGATAAACGCAGCTGCCTTAAAAAGCATGGAAAACTGTACAAGGACCTGGGGATCTACAAGGTAGCTTGTCCAAAGTAATTCAAGACCTAATGAACCATATGCTGAATTTGCTGATCGACTTTTGAAAACTGCAGGTAGAGTTTTTGGAGACGTTGATCAAGTTATGCCATTAGTTGTTCAATTAGCATATGAAAACGCTAATAAATATTGCCAGGAAGCCATCAGGCCATGAGAAAATAAAAAGGATCTTTCCATATATATACAACTATGTAAAGATATAAATGATGCCTTTGTCACAGGGAATATGATTGCAGCAGCTGTTAGAGATGCTGCCCCTCAGAATTTCACAAGGACTCAACCTAGACACTATAATCAATCAGGATATTCCAGGAAAAATTATCATAATCAATCAGGCTATTCTAGGCAAAATCCCAAAAGAGAAATAAGACCAAATTCATACCGTGCTCCAGGTTGCTGCCCCAGGTGTAAAAAGGGAAATCATTGGGCCAATAAATGTTATTCAAAATTTGACATCCATGGAAATCCTTTGTTCAGGAATTCAAAAAACGGGGCACGGGGCCCAATGCCCCGGGGCCCACAAATGTACGAGGCATTGGAAGAGGAGTATCCTCAAGCATCCATTCAGATGCTTCCCCGACACAACCCCTATTACCCATCCACTCCCTCACCAGAGGAACAGGAAGAAATGCAGGATTAGACCTCTGTTCCACCGCCCGAATAGTGTTAACACCTGAAATGGGGGTTCAACTGATTCCCACAGGAGTCAGGGGACCTCTTCCCTCAGGGACTGTAGGACTTATTATCGGGCGAAGTCCTCAAAGCTTATTAGGTTTGCAAGTGACCCCAGGTGTAATAAACTCAGACTACAAAGGGGAAATAAAAATAATGCTTAGCTCACCCCCAAAGTATAAGTTCTGTTAATCAAGGAGATAAAATTGCTCAGCTGCTTCTCCTTCCAAATTTACATAATTCATTTAAAATGAGTATGCCTCAAAAAGGGAACAATACAAGATTTTGTTCCACTGATTTGAGTCCCATGGCTTGCTGGGTTCGAGACTGTACTAGGAGGCCTATGTGTAAAATAAGAATCCAAGGAATAGAAATGGAGGGACTTATAGATACTGGAGCTGATTCCTCCATCATTAATTTACGACAATGGCCCAAACACTGGCCTCTGCAAAAAGCTTCAACCAGTTTAAGAGGCTTGGGATATAAAACCTCCCAGAAAAAAGTGCAGTAATTTTAAAATGGGAGGATGATGAAGGACATAAAGGAACGTTTCAGCCTTATGTTTTACCTAACCTACCAGTTACTTTATGGGGAAGAGATATTTTACAACAAATGGGAGTACACCTTGCAACCAAACCTGCAGGTGTTAAATGTGAAAAAATACAGGGTAGTCTTAACCCTGAAAGAAATCATTATCAAAAAGTACAGGGTAAGCGTAACCCTAAAAGAAATCATTATCATATAGGAAAAAGACATTTTTCTTCGGGGCCACTGAGAAAATAATTTTAAAAATACCATGGCTTTCTGATAAGCCAGTGTGGGTCCCCCAGTGGCCCCTATCTAAAGAGAAATTACAAGCGGCCCACCTACTAGTTCAGGAACAATTAGAAGCAGGACATATAGAACCTTCCACCTCTCCCTGGAATTCCCCCATATTTGTGATCAAGAAAAAATCAGGAAAATGGCGATTATTACATGATCTTAGACAAATTAATAAAACCATGCAAGTCATGGGCCCTACTCAACCTGGACTTCCGAATCCTGTAGCTATTCCAAAAAGTTTCCATGTTATTAGTCTTGATATAAAGGATTGCTTCTTTTCTATTCCCCTACATCCTCTGGATGCCCCCAGGTTGCTTTTTCAGTTCCTTCTATTAACAATAATGGCCCTGATCAGAGATATCAATGGAAGGTTTTACCACAGGGAATGGCTAATAGCCCCACCATATGCCAAATATATGTGGACAAGGCTATCCAACCCATTAAAAATAACTATCCAAACCTCATGTGTCTACATTACATGGATGATATTTTACTGGCCCACCCTAATCAAAAAATCTTATTTAATATATTCAGTGACATGGTAGAAAATTTAAAAAAATACGGATTATATATAGCAGAAGAAAAAGTTCAAACTAGATCTCCCATATTATATTTAGGATTTAAAATCATGGATACTTTTGTTAGACCCCAAAAAATTTTAATAAATAAAGAACATTTAACCACCCTCAATGATTTCCAAAAACTGCTGGGTGACATTAATTGGCTTCGCCCTACACTAAACCTCACTACTGGCCAATTAAAACCTTTATTTGATATCCTTCGAGGGGACCCTGATCCATCCTCACCGCGAACACTGACTCCAGATGCTAGGAAAGCTTTAAAGTTAGTAGAAAAAGCCATTGAAGGAGCTCATTGTGACAGATTTGATTTAACTCAACCGCTGATGTTGATTATTATTTCTTCACAATATACACCCACAGGAGTATTTTGGCAACAAGGGCCTTTATTATGGATACATTTGCCCGTCTCTCCTAAAAGTATAATTGAATCTTATACCTCCATGGTGGCTAAACTTATTCTTCAAGGACTTAAAACTTCTACTAAAATATTTGGCATTCACCCTGCTACTATTATTACTCCCTATTCATCGTCACAGATTGAATATTTATGCTTCAACGATAATGACTGGGCTATAGCTAGATGCTCTACCTCTGCAAATTTTGATAATCACCTTCCTAAGTCTCCTATATTATCTTTTTGTATTAATCATCCTATTATATTTCCACAGGTAATAAAAAATCAACCTATTCCTAAGGCATTTAATGTATTTACAGATGGGTCCTCAAATGGTACTGCTGCAATAGTCACTACAAAAGAAAATATGACTTACATAACTGCACACAAATCAGCTCAACTAGTGGAATTGGAAGCTGTGGTAAGAGCTCTGGAAAATTTTAGAGACCAGCCCATAAACATTTTTTCAGATAGCCACTATATTGTACAAGCCGTCCCAAAATTAGAGTTAGCAGGACCAATAGCACCTCATACTCCAGCTTTTAAATTGTTTTATCAAATACAAAAACTTTTGTGGGCAAGAAAAGAACCTCTATTCGTAGGCCATATTAGAGCACATACTAATTTGCCTGGCCCCCTCCATGAAGGTAATCAAAAGGCTGATGAACTTACAAAAAACAATATTTATACTTTCAGCACTACAACAAGCTACTTTATTTCATTCCCAGTTTCACGTCAACAGCACCACCTTGCAACGTAGGTTTTAAAATCACAAAAGAGCAAGCCAGAACAATTGTAAAAGATTGTAAATCTTGTATGACACATTTGCCCAATCCTCATTTTGGTGTTAACCCTAGAGGATTAATGCCCAATCATTTGTGGCAGATGGATGTTACTCATGAGCCAAGCTTTGGAAAATTGCGATTTATTCATGTAACCATAGATACATGTTCAGGCATGATTTTTGCTTCCTTACATTCTGGAGAAAAGTTAAAGATGTCACATCTCATTGTTTACAAGCTTTTGCTGCATTGGGCATCCCCAAAATGCTTAAAACAGATAATGGCCCCGCATATACGTCCTCATCTTTCAAACAGTTTTGCGCAAAATTCAACATATCCCATAAAACAGGCATCCCATACAATCCTCAGGGTCAGGGCATTATTGAAAGAGCAAACCGCACACTGAAAATTATGTTATTAAAACAAAAAGAAGGAAATTGGAAAAGTCCTAAAGACAGATTGGCAGTTGCCCTGTTTACCTTAAATTTTTTAACTTTAGACTCTAATGGTTATTCTGCTGGAGACAGACATTGGAATCCACACCAACAACATAAACCCTTGGTTTACTGGAAGGATGTTCTTTCAGGTACATGGAAGGGTCCAGATCCAGTATTAATTTGGGGGAGAGGATCTGTTTGTGTTTTTCCAAAACACGAATCCTCTCCAATATGGATACCATCTAGATTAATAAAGCAGGTACCACATCAAAATGATCAAGATGTAGTTGTTGAGGAATCAAGATTAATAAAAAAGGTACAAAATCAAGAAGACCAAGATGAAGATATAGAATGACTCCTCAAAAGTATCCTTCAAAATGTTTCACAACTCAAGAGTCATTCCTCCCGGCGGGATGAGGAGATCTCTCTTTAGTGTGCACACAATTGTATTTTTTTTTTCTTTTTATACAAACATGTCTTTATGTCTGTACATTTGTCTACATTTCATGTTAATGTGACGTCACAAATATATGTTTGTATGTTTTTGTTCGTCTGTCCAGTGTGACGTCACAAAGAACAAAGCGCTTATGAAAAAGAATATATATATATATATATATATATATATATATAAATATGGATCCAAATAACTTTAATTCATTTTAGGTTTAGAGTATTCAATTTAGGTAATAAATTTTTGGTTGTTTTGATAAATGAAGGTACTTTCAACAGGTTTGATTATAGGTATCCCTGGGACTTCTTTAATACAGTCCTTTAGCAAACAATATGACTAGTGACTCTTCTACTCATAAATAAAACAACTAATATTTTGAGTGGTGTTTTATAAAAAGGGACATAGGCTGCAGGAGAACGGCGGTCACCACCAAGATTGCTGCTCAAGCATTTGGTTCTGCTCTATGCCCTGGGGTCCTCCTAACTTCAAATGGACTTGTTTAAACGGGGACAATGACTGCGGGATTAGACAATTCAGTCAATGAAACTTAGGGCAAATAATTTTGTTAACTCAACAGGTAAAAAAACATCTCCTCTCTATTGCTGTTAGTATACAGACACTTTAGAGGGTTCCATGACAAATCGACCCAAACAGCCTTGGGATGAGGCCAGCAGCTTGGTCCAGTGGCCATGAGGGACGAAACAAACCAATGTGTAATAGCACTGAAATCAACTTTAAATTTTCTAAGACGGACCCATTTATTCTAACTCCAGGGCAGATTTCAACCACACCAAGCATCGCCTGGAACTTTTCTTTCTTTGCACTACATACAATACTTTGATAATGAAAAGTAAATTTATTCATACCTAATGATGAATGTGAGTTTAAAAAAATCACTACTATAGTGATAAGCTGTGATACATTTATAACATGGAATATTATTCTTCACTGAAAATAAAAAGTAAAGCTATCAAAGGAACTTTCAAACAGTATTATTGAAGTGAACAGAAAAGAGCGGGGGAAGAAAACAGGAAGAACAGCCAGTCCGAAAAGGCTGCCAGATACTTTTAACAGGATTTTTATGAAGTGAAGAAGCCAGTAACTGCACGTGAAAATAAATGAGCTATCAAAGGAACTTTAAACAGTATTATGAAGTGAAAGAAGCCTAGTCCGAAAAGGCTGCATACTACAGGATTCTAGCTGAAGAGGCTAACCGTGGAGACTGCACGAGGACTGGTGGTCAGGGTAGGGGAGAAAGGTCGAGAAAAGGGCATGAGGCTGGTGGTGGGGAGACTGGCCTAATGACATCTCAGTGGCCGATACACGCCTTATACACGCGTCAATGTCCAGAAACGCACCTGCCACAAAAGAACTCAACGGGTACAACAGACCCCGAGTCTACTGTTAGACCGCACCCAAGTACAGCCCCTCGAATCCCAGCCCTTAAGAGCACAAAAAGTCATCAAATCCGCTCAGGTATTTCTGGTTTTAGTCAGAGATTCTTTTAAAGATTCTTTAAGTCACTAATTTTACATGGGGAAAGTTTATTTTTTTCCATACTTATCAAAGTTTTTCAAATGTCTCACTGAAGATCCTCAGAATTTCTAGCAAGTTTTTAGTTAAACTAACCAGGGCCCACTTTATAAAATGACCAAGTCAAAAGGACTGTTTCTACGATAGGAACAATAATACCTTTGCTTCAATATTACTTTGTATCCACACACCTTGCAGAAATATTGCCCTGATGTTACTGAATAGATCTCATTTGTGCAATGACATCTGAAGGAAAAATAAACACGTATGAAACATACGTGCTATGCATGTAGAACACAATGACCCCAGATGAGAGTCCAGTCACCTAATGCAGTGAAACTGTTTACAGTCACCGGTGACTAAGTATCCATCAGCACACATCACAGGTACTTTCAGGAAAGGACTCCTGAATACAGTGATGGGCTTGTTTGAAGAGGAATACACAAGAAAGCATCAACTGGATGGGAAAACCAGGCACTGGAAACCTAAACAGAATGTGGGTAATTGCAACAATGGTGTCTACACTGCAGGATTCTCACATGGAGAAGATGGAGATTATGTAATCTGTCTGTGGGTTCATCATGAGCTGGCTTGGTGGGGTTGAGTCTAAGAAAAAGCACATCTCTAATTTATCTTCCTCCCAGCTAACTCCAATTACAAACAAACAGGCTTACCTTGAGGCAGACGCAGGCATATAATAGAAATATCTATATTAATGCACTGCTAAAAACTGCCTTCCTATTTTGGAGCCATGGTCCAAATAGCTTACTTCTAAGCTGTAACTTATTGCAAGACACAGTCAATAATAGCTTTTGTGGGGTGAAACAGAAAACAGAAACATCACCATATTGGCATTATATGTTAATCGTAGACAATAATCCGAGCCTGAGTGAAAATAAAGAAAAAGCTTTGAAAGCAAAACATGAATCGTTATCACAGTTGTGCGTCCCCTGCCCCCCGGGTGCTGGGGACCAAACCCAGGGCTCTACTGCTGAGCTGGGACGACGTTCTTCTGTGGCAGAGACCGCTGGTTGCCCGCTAACGTTTTTCTTTCTTTATGGTTCAATAACAGAAATCCCAAATTTCAACTAGACCCAGGAAGACCCAGCTAGATATTCAGTTCCCACATGGCCCTAAGACCAAGACTGGGCCAAGGGCCGGGAGCAGAAGAGACCTGTCCTTCCTGGTCACGCCTGTCAGCCATGGCACGCCTTTCCTCAGCCTGCGTTCTCCCTGTGGCTCTGGAGGCAACCACGGTGGCAGGATGCAGAGACACCTTTGACCTGGAGAAGGAGCGTGCGGTGCAGGAAGCAGAGCTGCAGAGCGCTCCGGCCACCGTCTCTGTCCTGGTGTCAGACAGAAGGGCACGCCCAGGAGCCGCGTACACGGGGCTCTTGGCTCCGCTCTTTGGGCAGATGGACTCTTCAGTGTCGCCCCCAGGCCCACAGCACAGTGCTACTGGTGGGGGAGCCTCAGAGGTGGGGCTAGTGGGCGGACCGGGGGTCAACAGAGGCACGCCCGCAGGGGGGCAGCTGGACCTCGTCTCCTCTTTTTCACCTTCCAGCCTGGGGGAGGCAGCTGTGCCCCGGCACGCGCCCTGCAGAGATGTGCCACCTCAGCACTGGCCTAGGAGCCCCAGGGCTACCCGTGACGGAGTCAAAGCAAACCTTTTCTCTCTGTAAGTTGACTGTCACAGGTATTTGTTATAGTGACAAAGAGCTGGCTCACGTCTGGATGCATCAAAACCCACAGAAATGTCAACGCTGCCCCTGCTCAATGCTAACCCACAGCACACCAGTGCTGTGTCAGACGCTGGCCCTGACGCTCGGCGACTAATGCTCAGTTCTGTTCCCAGATTTTCTTGAGTTTTAAAAATTAGCATGTTTACTAAAGAGAAGGCCCAGGAGATAATCAAGGAGCACCTTACTGATAACCTGTACCCCAGGCAGAAAGCGTACCGGGAATCTCTGGAGTGAGTGCAGATGGAGGGAGAACCAAGACGGTGGAGAACAAAAGGAGAAATGGGTTACTGTTTGGGCTGCTTCCTTTTTTTTTTTTTTGTACCAGGAATTGAACTCAGGGGCACTCAACCACTGGGCCACATCCCCAGCCCTTTTTTTTTGTATTTTATTAGAGACAGGGTCTTACTGAGTTGCTAAGTGCCTCGCCATTGCTGAGGCTGGCTTTGAACTCGTGATCCTCCTGCCTCAGCCTCCCAAAGTGCTGGGATTACAGGCGTGCGCCACTGCTCCTGGCTGGGCTGCTTTCTTTTAAAAGCTTTTTTTTTCCAAGAAATCTGAAAGACTTTAGAAAGAAAAAGGATAAAAAGAAACTGAGAGGCTTCTACTAATCACACTGAGCATGTGCAGAGAACAGTGGTTGCCTGGGAAACTCCCCCTGTCTCCCGGCAGGGCCATCAGTGGGGACAAGAGAGTCTGTGGGACACTCAGTCCTTGAGCACAGGAGAGATCTTAGGACCTGGCTTCCTGAGAATGTCACTGTCACACTATCTTCTGCAGCACCTGTGAGCAAGGAGGCCACCTACCCAAAGACGGGCCTTGGGGAGGACGGCAGTCCAGCGGGCGACCCCTCCGCTTGCTCAGGGCAGGGGCCTGCCAGTTGCCAGCCTCCGACACAGGCTGACCCAATATGAGGCACGCCTGTCACAGCAGGTGTCAGGCGACCCTCCCACATAGATGGACAGACAATGAGATATACAACAGCTCTGTGGTGTGCGTTTTTTTTTTCCCCTTTGGATTCCATGTCTCATTAAGAAAAATGAGTCTCCAGGACTTTAGAAGGCTCTGAATTAGAGACCAAATGGGAAATTTCACCTCATTCAGCTTGATGCATTCAAAACAGAGAGAGGGTCATCTGTGAATCTGGAAACAAGTTATTCAATAATTATCCATGTAATTTGAAAGATAACAAAATCATCATAAAGACATAAGAAAAGTGTTGGTGAGAAGATTGAGGGGCATTAAAATCTGGGTTTACTTCTGTGATGGGGAGATGACGTACTGTGAATTCTAAATGACGGAAACTAGACACCCTGAAAGGGCGATATTTACCAAACCATTATTATAAATTCTGTGCTTTGTAGGTGTTGATTTTAAGTTGGGATCTTTCTAATTTAGTAAAGCAGTATCAATTCCAAATGTCTTCTTTCTACTTCTCAGAGGATGGACTGATGGATGTGCCCAGCCTTCCAGAGCACCAGGAAGATGATGGGCACTGGGCCAAGTGTCCCACGCCTGTCATCCCAGCCACCCAGGAAGCAGAGGCGGGAGGTCACTAGTGCAAGGCCAGCCTCAGCGACTCAGCAAGACCCTGTCTCAAAATAAAATATAAGAAAAGGTCAGGGGTGTAGCTCAGTAGTAAAGCACCCCTGGGTTCAATCCCCAGTAAGGAAAAAAATACACACACACACACACACACACACACATATGAAGATAACAGCGAAGCAAAGGGCAGAACATATACCAAGAAAGCAAAGCTGAGCCAGGCGTAGTGGCGCACGCCTGTCATCCCAGCACTTGGGAGGCTGAGGCAGGAGGATCGCGAGTTCAAAGCCAGCCTCAGCAATGGCGAGGCACTTAGCAACTCAATGAGACCCTGTCTCTAATACAAAAAAGGGCTGGGGATGTGACCCAGTGGTCGAGTGCCCCTGAATTCAATCCCTGGTACCGAATTAAAAAAAAAAAAAAAAAAAAAGCAAGCAAACAAGCAAGCAAGCAAAGCTGTCTTGCAAATTTAGACCAAGCACCGACATGACACGTGACACAGTGAGTGTGGGACCTAAGTTATCCACCCCAATAGGAATAACAAAATAACATTTGATGTGTCTTTGGTAAAAGACTACATAAAGGAAGGGAAAAGGGAATGAAGCAATTAATTGCCCTGGGCAATAATGCAGGTTATTTCTTGTGTGGTATCCAAGTATCTAATGTAGTAAGCATTTTACTCTGTGAATCTCTGTGCTCTCTATGATGGTGAATCAATTAGCAGTGCTCTTCTGCTGTCAATAACCAACTAATGACCTGAGTTCTTCCTAAAAAGCTTTCCTAGGGTAGAGCATTGTAAATGAACGGTGGCACCTTTGACATAGAACATAAACATTAAGAAAATGGATTTAACCTCACTTAGGAATGGCCTGACAGAGAGGCAAGCCATTTCCAGGCATAAATGACATTCACTGAAGTAGCAGGAATGGTGGGGTAAAGACCTCTGAAATTCCTCTCCTCCTTAAACACAATGAGGACATGTCAAAAATTGTCAGCATCAACTTCTTCAGAACTCTGGAAACAGACCCAAGGCTTGCAGCAATCCAGGGAGTCTTCATTCAAGGAAAAAAGGATGAATCTAGGTAGAGTGGCATGTGCCCCTGCCCTGCCCTCCCCTCCTGCTGCCTGGCTCCACATAGCCTAGAAAGTCAAGAGGCTGCAAACATGGTAGAACCAACAGCCCACCAGCCAGTGGATGGGAGCCATCGGCTGGAGCTCCTTCGAAGCCTCATTCCCAGAGCATTGTCATCATCTGACCTGTCTGGGAGTTCCATGACCACTCTGCTTGCACGGCTTGCTTGCTTAACGTGACCTGGCACTCACCCAGCAAGAGCAGCCTTTGGCCCAGGGGCATTTGTCAAAAATAATCAATTGTAATTGTTTATCATCACAGCTGTCTACGACTGTGTGGCCAAACAGCAAGCAAACCAAAAAGCTTAAAAGGAAAATAGGGAATGTGATATTCACAGGGGATTTTGGAAATAGCGACTTATTCCTAGGGATCTTGCAGGTGCAGGTTTTACACATGCTCAGTAAGGACCTGAAGAGTCCTTAAGTGCTCACCTTTGGGTGACTCCGGGACCAGCAGGAAGTGAACTGAAGGCAGAGCTGTGAGCTACATGCCCTGGCCCTGCAGGCAGGCTCTCACAGGACATGGAATACAACCTTACAAAATGAGTTCAGAAAAGTCACTCAACAAACACAAACAGTAGCAAACTCCAGGAAAGGGAGAGAATCTGGTTTCCAGAGCTGCTACCTTACATTATTTCCAATTCCCAATTTTAATACAAATATTACAAAACACATAAACCAACAAAAGCAAAAAATGCTTCCAAACAAGGAAGAAAATATGGGCTGTTATGGTTTGGATGTGAAGTGTTCCCCAAAATCTCACGTGTGAGACAATGCAAGAAGGTTTAGAGGAGAAACCACTGGGTTGTGAGAGTCTGAACCCAATCAGTGAATTAATCCCCTGATGGAATTAACTGAGTGGTAACTGAAGGAGGGTAAGCTGTCCCTGGAGGACGGGGGTCACTGGGGGTGTGTCTTTGGTGTATATGTTTTGTACCTGGCGAGTGGAATCTCTCTCTTTCTGCTTGCCGATCATCGTGTGAGCCACTTCCCTCTGCCACACTCTTCCGCCATGATGGTCAGCCTCACCTCGAGCCCTGAGGAATGGAGCCTGCTGTTTCAGAGCTATGGATTCAGACTGTTGAGACCTCTGAAACTACGAGCCCCCAAATAAACTTTTCCTCCTCTATAATTGTTCCAGTCTGGTCTTTCAGTCACAGCAGTGAAAAAGTTGACAAAAACATGATCCATACACAGCAAAAAACCATCAACAGAATCTGTCCCTGAGAAAGCCCAGAAATTACTACTAGACAAAGACTTTTGATCAACATTTGAAATATATTTAAAAACAAAACAAAGCCATTTCTAAAATAGTAAAGGAAAGTAGGAGAATGGTTTCTCATGAAATAAGAGAAACAAGAATGAGACAAACTGAAAAAAAAAAAAAAGAATCAGATGAAATTCTTGTGTGAAATATGCAAAACACTGAAAACAAACAAACAAACAAAAAAAAGACATAAAAAGAAAACCACCCCTGCTCAGCAGGAGATTTGAACAGGAAGATCAAGAATCAGTACACTTAAAGATGGGTCAACTGAAATGACTTGGCTTGATGGATAGAAAGAAAAAAATAAAAATAAAAATAAACATTCCCACCACCTCAGAAATCTGTGGGATTTCAACAGAGTCAGGGCTGTCCAGGCCAGCAGGCACACCTGGGAGCCCAGAAGGAAAAATGGGCAGAAGGAATTTTTGGAACAAATAATGGTCGAAACCCTCCTATTTTGAAGAAAAACACTCATCTACACACCCTAGAAGTTTTTAAAACTCCAATAAGGTGGAGTCAAGGAGATCCATGTGTAGATGCGTCATTGTCACATGGTTGCAAGCCAGAGACAAAGCAAGCACAGCGCAGCAGCGAAGAGAAGCAGCTGGCCCCTTAGCAGAAAGCTCAGTGATTCTGATCACCAGTAGCTGATTCTGTTTTTACAAAGTTTTGCTTGTTGTTACAAGGGACTGAACCCAGGAGTGCTCAGCCACTGAGCTGCAATCTCAGTCCTTGTTATTTTATTTCTTTAACATTTTTTTAGTTGTAGGTGTTCACAATACCTTTATTTTATTTATGTGATGCTGAGGATTGAACCCAGGGCCTTACACATGTGAGACAAGCGCTCTACTGCTGAGCCATAGCCCCAGCCCCCTTGTAATTTTTTGAGACAAGGTTTCACTAAGGTGCCCATGCTGGCCTTCAACTTGGAATCCTCCTGCCTCAGCCTCCCCAGTAGCTGGATTACAGGTGTTCGCTATCATACCCTGATAGTAGCTGATTTTTCAAAAGAAACCAGAGGCCAGAAGTCAGTAGGACGACATAAAATGTGTGGCGCATGAGGCCCTAGGCTCAATCCCCAGCCCCCTACTCCAAGTTAATTCACACAGCAACCACTTAAAAAAAAAAAAAAAAAAAAAGCAAAACAAACAATGAAGGAAAAAAAATCATTAACCAAGAATTTTATATCTAGAGAAGCTATCTCTCAAAAGTGAAGAATGAACGCAGACATGTCAGATAAACCAAAGCGGACAGAATCTGTTGCTGGCACCTGCCTCACAGGTAATGCTAAATGGAGATCTTCAGGTAGAAATTAAAGGCCACCAGAAAGAGGCTCCAATCCACAGGAAGAATGAAAAGCTCCAACAAAGGCATCCACGTAGCTACATATAAAAGACAGCTGAAATGTGGTTTTTTTTTTTTTTTTTTGTGTACCGGGGATTGAACTCAGGGGCACTCGACCACTGGGTCACATCCCCAGACCTTTTTTGTATTTTATTTAGAGTCAGGGTCTCACTGAGTTGCTAAGTGCCTCCCCATTGCTGAGGCTGGCTTTGAACTCGCGATCCTCCTGCCTCAGCCTCCCAAAGTGCTGGGATTACAGGTGTGCGCCACCGCGCCCGGCCTGAAATGTGTTTTGTTCGTAATTGCTGCTTGCATATTATTTGATTTAAAGACAAGCGCACAGAGCGCTAGTTCTGAGTCTGTGTGGAAGGGCCTTCCTTTCATAAAGGCGTGATGCTTAAGAAATGAGAGCAAAGAGAAGGAGAGGAGGAGGACAGCCACCTAGGAGCCCAGCCTTGACATGCTATTACGGTAAGTGGACATTACTCCAAGGAGTCGTTACGGGTCGAGGTGTTAATCGTAGGCGGGCAATGTAGCCCAGCCTGCCTGGTACACGTGTAGAGGTCGTGGGCTTGGTCCCCAGCACAACCAACAAAAAACGATGGTCACCGTCCCTGAGGCAACCATTTGGGGAAAAAAAAAAAAATCAAAAGAAACAACAAAGGACCTAAAATGACAAAGAATACCCACTTATTATGAAAAGATATGCTGCAGTCCCAGCCTACTGCAGACAGCACTGATGTGACCAAGTGAAGGACGCCCGGACCCAGCAACGGGGCTGAGAAGAGCACCCGCCAGCACAGGAGGTGGCCCTGCCAAGTCTGAGACTAGAGTCCTTCCTCACAGCCCAGGGACACTAGGGACTTCTAGCAGTCACCACAGGTCAGGAGACTGAACCGAACAGATTCTCCCTCAGAGCCTTCAAAGGGAACCAAACCCCACCCACACCTTGACTTTGGACTTGTAGCCTCCAGAGCAGAGACAGAATTAACTGTCATGTCATTCAGCTCCCCAGTGTGTGGACGGCTGCGGCAGCTGAACTCATGCCACTGTGGTCCTGGAGGAACAGAGGAACAACAAGAGCCAGCAGGGGTCTGCTGGGCTGGGGACATGGAAGGTGACGACACAGCAGCCTATCACCTGAAAGGTCAATGCCTGAAATCTCAACTGATCGGAATGTAGGCTGGTGTTCAAATCACACCAGAAATGAAAACGGGTAAAAGGTTTGCTTTTAAAATATATTTTCGGGCTGAAGATGTAGTTCAAAGGAAGAGCACTTGCCTGGGTTCCGTCCCGGATACTACAAACAAAACCCCACACAACCCGTACACTCACACCCACAGTCGTCCCTTACTGCCAAATGTTAGAGGCAGACTTATCCACAACATATTCGCTATGAAGCAAATTATATACAGCAAACTTTCCACAGTGATTTAAAAAATACAATAATACATGCCCAAAAAGGAAACAGATTTTTTTTCCCCTTAAACTGATGAACAATTGGAAAACTTTCAACATTACTCTAAATAAATCAGTTTGATTTTCTCTGTTCATCATGCTGCATTCTGATTTTGAAATATATAACCTCTGTGATAGTTCTGCTACGACACATTCAAATAATTGTCAGCAGTAAAAATAACTAATATTTCCAATTTCAGATGCAAGCATTACTTACTATTAAGGGACAATAAATTTTTGGACTTAAGTTTTGAAAGTTTAACATTTTCAGGTGGATTACTTGTGTGGTTGGGAAGGGAAGATGTGGGATGTTGTGGTTGAGATGTGAGGTGTTCTCCAAAAGCTCACGTGTGAGGCAATGCAAGAAATGTCAGAGGTGAAATAATAACTTCTTGGTGGATTAATCTGCTAATTAAATGGGAAGTAACTGCAGGCAGGTAGGGTGTGGCTGGAGGAGGTGAGTCACTGAGGAGGGGGGTGTGCCTTTGACATTGATATTTTGTCCCTGGTGAGTGGCGCACTGTCTCACTCTCTGTTTCCTGGTGCCACGTCCGGAGCTGCTTTCCTCTCCCTCACCCTTCCGCCATGATGCTTCACTTTGGGCCCAGAGCAGCAGACTCAGCCGTCTACGCACTGAACCCCTGAAACCACGGGGGCCCGAATAAACTTTCTTTTCTCTATGTTGTTCTTGTCAGGTCTTTTGGTCACAGTGACAAAAAAGCAGAGTAAATCATGGGGAAAAACCAGAAACATATTAGACCTAAAAGCCACCACCAACTTAGTAGATCAGAAATAAAGAGAAGTGAGCTAAAGAAAGGACCTTTGCTTTCTGACAAATAAGCAGAACGTCCCTCCACGACTCGACGAACCACTGACTTCACTACCAACTTTTCTATGCTAGTACCCACCTGGTATGAACTATGAAGATCTCAATTTACTAAGTGCTGAGTCAGCAAAGGCCTACCATAGCCTTTCACAGGCTATCAGGGCAAAGCAACCAAGGCAAAGATCTTGGAATAGAGGACAAAGCATGGGAAGGTACCTGGTTGTCTTAGGGGCACCACTCCCTGCGCTTGGGAAGACAAAGACGTCATCAGCAGCTTTCCTCAGTGGTCTGAGGTAACTGACTTCTTCATGAATGAGGGAGAAAAGTCCACAAATGTGTAGCGTGGCGTGTGAACTGTACTGAATCTGACAGGTGACACGGAGGCTGTCTTAACTACTCTGGTTAAGTTAAGGATTCAGGGAGCAGCACAGTGAAATGCCTTTCAGATGCAAACAAAACCATATATCTATCTAATATCCTCCAGTATAAATAGAAATTCATACTGGACCACTAGAAAATGAAATATGAATCTTTGTATGTAAAAATTGAAATACGTCAATTTTCACATTTCTTAAGTATGCTAGAATGAAAGCTATACACACACTTACACATAAAAATAACTAAAATGCTATATATGCATATAAACACAACTGTTACAAGCATGCACAGAGTGACGTGCCTCCAGACAGCTGACTGCAGCATCAACTCCTCACACAGGATTTGGCTAAGGCCTTTTCACTCATTACCCGACACACATTCTGTTCCTGTGTTCCTCTTTTCCAGTCAGGAAAGGTTTCATCTCTTCTGGGATTGTACATCTACATGTCACTGCCTTTTTCAAGAGCAATACGTAGTAACTTAGGCCAATGGCAAGAGAAAAATAATCGATGATATTAGTCTTTAAGAAATTCAGAAAAACATACCACAATGTGGACTAAAGCATTTTAGGATAACCAAAAATAGTTTGGGCATTTATGTTCCCACAGTGGAATGTAAATCCACGCACATACCCACACATGCTTTGTAATTTAGAAACTGGTCTGAGAGTTGCAGTGGGGCCCCGGGGGAGGCCTCCCTATATAAGTATCAATGGCTATAAAATAATAGTTAGGCAAGGAGTTTTGCATTGTGCTCCCCAGGAAGGCAGAGGTACCCAATATTTTTGACACACACAGCATCCATCCACAGAATAATGCATTCTCCTCAGAAAACACACCAGGGATGACAAGCATAAAATAACACTCAGCAGTAATGAAAGAGCAATCAGTCCTGAGACCAAGTCCCTCTGTCAGTGCGCTCGTCTTTCTTCTGGGTCCCTCAGTCAACAGGGACTCGGCCTCCGAGCTTCATCACCCAGAGTTAACATCACACACGGAGGCCCAGACAGGGACAGCTGCAAGCTGTGGACATTTTTCTGAGGTTCACCCAGTTGAAGGAAACTTGGCTTCGTGGGCAGGGCTGGAATGAGGGGGTGGCAGTCTGGACAAGGGAAAAGTGACATCACAGGGACAAAGAGGCCCAGACACCTGTACAGGCAGAGACATGAGCTCTTCGGGTTCTGGGGTTCTGGTGGAAGGGCCTAGCTGAAGCTGGCTGATGCCAACAGCCAGATCCACCCAGGAAGGGCAGGGCTAGAGTGCAGGGTCAGCAGTTCAGCTTCACTTTCACCAGAAGTAATCGGATCATTCAGGTGGCCGGGGGGGACACTTCTTCCACCCATGTCCCCTGGGGGGTGGGGATTCTCTGGGCTATGAGGACCAGGCTCCCAGTGAAGCCCTCTGAAGTGGGCGCACACACCTCCTTCCAGTACGGGGAGAGTCCCCAACTGTCACATACACTGTGGTTTCCACTTTCTGGGGTCTCACTGACCTCTTGATATTTATTCATGAAAGCCAAGGTTAGGATGAAATAGAAGAGAGGTGATTATAAATAGCAAGGAAATGGGGGCAACAGTCAGGTAGAATCACATACTGACAAGCCTCAAAAGCTACACAGGGATAGGACGGCAGAAATAAAGAATTTTTCAGTTTTATTTTCTTGCTCAACATAAAGCATCTGATAGCGCACCCTTTTATTCATCAAAAAATGGAAAATAATTTGAATACAACGATGAAGAATCGATTTACATATTTTTCTATTGTTCCCGAAAGGACAAACCCTTTGGAAAACAAATTTGTAAAAAAAAAAAAAAAAAAAAAAACTATTTGGACTGTTGAGTTCAGTGTGGAAATTCTGTATTGCTTTGATGAAACGTAAGCACAGCAGGCACCGAGTTTGCCATTATTTTGAAAGTAGGAGGCACTTTTCAGAAGTCTGCCAAGCCAAACATATTATCAATGTTCATAAATTACCTTGTAACAAAAGTCCTTGACAGGTATCTACCATCTTTCAACAGATACATTCATTTTGCTAAATATACAATTAGGTTAGAGCAAAAACTCAGTGAACTAGAAGCAAACACACAAATACCCAGGGTAGCAGGAGGCTGGTGGGTAGATTGATTCAAAGATTCCAACCAAAACCAGATGGAATATTTAAAATATCACTACTTGTGGTTAACCTTCTGATGACATGTAACATTAAATGTATTAAACCTAGGTCTTCAACAGTGCCAAAATATTTTATCTCAAGCTAAATAAAATGTAGCATAATATCAATGTAAATGTTAGTGCCAATATTTTCCAGAAAAATTTTATAAAGTAACATGACTTTTAACTTGAATATAGGAATAGTCCTAAAGAAATACTTCACTTGGAGTAATTTATTTGCCCTTCCTGAGGCAAGCTGCAAATGATCACTAAAATTCGGATACCACTTTGACACAAGTCTCTTAAAGGGAGATAATAGCTATTTAAATCATTCACGTTACAGGAGGAGCAGAACAGCTTAGGTAAAGCCCAGATTCTTCCTGTTGTCCTTACTGCTAAGCAGCTTTAATACCTTTTGTCTACCAGCCAACCCCAAACCTAAAACTTCTAATTTCTCCTCCTTGACTATCCACTGCTGACTTCCCTAGTGAAGAAGCTAAACAGCAGTTGAAACTGAGGAGGAGGAAGGGAAAGAAGAGCCTGGATAATCCAGAACTTCAATGGCCATACACCAGCTTGCAGTAGTAGTCCTGACACTTTAGCCAGTCAAGGAAATAAGATGAAACCCTGAGAGGAGGTAACCCCACCACTCGGTTTATCTTCATGCAAGTGTGACTCATCAGTGAGAAACACCCAGACCAACCAACAAAACCTTCCAGAACTGTTCCCTCTGAACAGACAGACGCTACTCCATGAGACTGGTGGTCAGAGAACAGCTAACTGCGTAACCAGAGCTAACTGACCATTCAGCACACACCGAGGAGGGGTGTTAGGATACAAATGAAATGCGCAGAGGAGGAGAACAGCACCTCCCTAAAGATGGTGCCGGCCGTGGTGGAGCCCTGGGCAGTAGGTAATCATGGAGCCAGGACAGAGAGAGGCCTATGGTTGGAAGGTCCAGGAAGGTTCCTGGAACACACGCAGGCAGTGGCAGAAAGCACAGTGGGGAGGAGGAGACCAGAATCGGTTCACTGTCCACTAGCAACGTGGGTCACCAGGTTCGCTGGCCTCTCCAGTACTTGGCTTCTTATCAATAACATGGAGGTGGAAACACCTTATTGCTATTGTTGCTGCTGTTGTCCAGTTTGAAATTAAGTGACCAGAATTTCCCAGGGTCTTGCTGGCAGCAGCCTCCACGCCACCACAGGTCTCACCACACCTTGCTGGGCTCACATGTTACTTTCAGTCTGAATTAACACTGTGGCTAGGGGCTGCCTGCAACCAGGAGGGCAAGGCTGAGCAATGCAGTTGCAAGAGGGGTCAAATGCACAAGCTGCGGGACTTTCTCTAGAGTCAGAGTACCCCAAAGAGCAACACACCAGGATTAGTGCATGAGTGGGATTGATAGGAAAGCAAGCATATTTCCCACATATGTATTTGCCACTAAAGTGACAATATATTAGTCAACAAATATAACTATAGCTGATGAACACCTAACTACTGTCATCACATAGAATAGGAAAGAGATTAGGTGATGATCTTACAAGTATGAAATAGCTAAAAATATGTAGATCTAGGTATATGTATGTGTGTGGTTAATATATATGTATATATACACACATACACATATATGCACATACACATATATTCACATACACACATACACATGCATATACATATATACATATATACATAAATACACACACACAGACACACTCAGACTTGTCTGGGCTACACAGGAGGCATCACAAGGCACTCAAAGGATAAGAAAATGGGGATGTAATGAAAAAGTATTTAAGGAGCCTGAATGTACACCGAAGAGCTTATCTTTATCCAATAGGTGATGGACAGGCACCAGACTCTAGGATAACGTCAAATCTTTTTTTATTTATTCTTTTTAGATATACGTGACAGTAAAATATTTTTGATCTACTGTTTTGTCTACTGTTTCTAGTACCAAATGCAAATTCAATCCAGTACCACACAGGCTCGAGCTTGTTCCTTGGATTTCCTGGAGCTGCTAGCACATTTATGTCTGACACCTCTCCTTGTCAGCTATGTCACCTTCAAGTGGATCCTGTGGATCTTTAAGGCAATGAGAAGGTAGAAATGAGGACCATGGAAGCTCCACAAGAGACAGAGAGCTCTGCCTTTTATTCAGCAGGCAGTTATTCAATAGCTCCTGCACAAAGTGGCGAGCTCAATGCCAGACGAGGATGAGACCTTCAAAGCATGGTCTCTGCGGGTGGAAGGGCCATCTTCTGTTCCTACAGAAATTTAATAAAACACATCCTCAACTCATTTTTTCCACACTATCCTTTTACACAATACAATAGAAAAGTTGGAGTTTTCCCTTAAATAATTTTTCCCTTTAAACTGTTGATATATATATCATATACATATTTACATACATACATATATATATATATATATATATATATGAAACATTGATAAAAGGGATTTACAAAAAAAAAAAAAAGAAAATCTTGAGAGTCAGGTGATGTGAACAGGATGGAGGAGGGAAAGGGCCCAACGAAGTGCTCTATAATTAAAGTCTGTCCGCGAAGCCTCTTCCAGGAACACAAGTAGCTGAGTCCTAGCAATAAACGTCTCAGGAAACCCTCATTCTGAGGGTTTTAACGCATCAGAGTTAACACCACCTTCGCCCAGCTCACCCTTGTTCCCGTTTCCATTTTCATCTTCTGCCACCCCCACCCCTTCTGCAGTGGGAGCTCCTCAGCCTCTTTAGAGAAGTCAGGTGATTTCTGAAGCCTGGCCTGCGCCTAGCGCGGAAAACGAAGGCCTGTGTGCTGCTGGGCACGGGGCTGAGGTCACCAGACAGGAGTCACTCCCCGAGGCCTCTCGGGGGCCTCACAGCCCCCGGGAGCTCAGTGCTCTCTCTGTTAGTATGCATTTGGGAACGCTGTCACCAGGAGGAGGAGAGTGTGGCTGTGCAGGTCTGAGACGCTCCTGGGTCCACATGGCGCAGGTGCTCCCAGCGCACCTGTGTGCTGGCCTCCCCCCGTGTGGACAGCAGCCTGCCTCACCCCCGCTTATAAAGCGCACAGGAATTGGTGGCTTGTTCAGGGGAACCTCTCACCCTCCGTCATCTTCTGCTGCCTGTCAAGGTCATAAAACTGAGGGGTCAAAGCTTCCGAGTGGGCTGGGTGCTCTGCAAGGACTTGAGGAAGAGGCTCCCTCCTTCATTCCCTCCTTCATATCATTTCTCGAGCACTAGTGGGCGGGGTGGACCCAGGGATGACAGGACCATGTCCTCCCTTCAAGACAACAACAATGTGAGGGGGAAGGCCAGCATCATACCCAATTCACAGCAGGGATTTAATGATTAGAAGCCATGACATGTGACTATCAACTCTTCACAGACTATCTGTGCTCCGTGGACTCAACGTGGTGTTTTCCAGGTGAAGAATAAAGTCATGCTCAGCACCTGGGGCCGATTCTGAGCAGCTCTCCTGGAGCATCTGTGGGAGGTCGGCGACTGTCACTCCTGTGCATGCTGAGCGTGAGGACTGGCCATGAACGCAGCATGGCTGCTGCAACCTTGCAATCAATTAAAACGCTGAGTTTATTCCAAGAAGTACTTGAAGTCGCCTCAGAGCCAGACTGGGATTTTTTCCCCTGGTGGTTACTCTACAGTTGAGCTTCTCTGGCTTTAGCTTGCACTGTCCCTGGATCTATAATCCTATTTTTTTCTTCTATCCAACATGTCATCATCAACTGCACACTGGAGGGGCCCAG
Organism: Tamias sibiricus; assembly: GCA_025594165.1. Classification (NCBI taxonomy): domain Eukaryota; kingdom Metazoa; phylum Chordata; class Mammalia; order Rodentia; family Sciuridae; genus Tamias; species Tamias sibiricus. The sequence continues at coordinate 20,990,799 of CM046666.1, read as the reverse complement.
CTCCTTCCTACCACCCGCACACACCCAGCGGCTGCCGAGTCTTCAACGATGCATTCTCCACATTTACTGCAAACACGGAAAGACTGCCACAGTTTTTAGCATATTTGATTTTTACACAGAATCATTTGCTTTTTCAAGTGTTGAGTCAAAGCGTAAGTAAAAGTTGACATGTCTGCGAATTATTTTTAAATAGCAAATTAGAATCATCCTACACACTGTGAGGGACCAAACTCATCATAAAATTCCTATACCCTTTACTAGAAAGACCTAGCTGGGAAAATGTAAATAACACAATCGAAACTGCTATATTTCTTCATTCTACATTTATAATTCACAATCAGATTGTTATCAACACTGTTCTCAGAATTTCTAAATTACATTGTGGATACTAAGGTGGCTATTTAACAAAAGCCTTAACAATGTAGAACTAAAATCGACATGAATAACTTTTAAAGAGTTAGATACTCATTTGCATTTATGCATTAATTTTCAGCAATTGTGGTTGGTTTGTTATTTTTCCGCACAAACATATGGCAAAGGTCACACTTGATTAAAAATAAGAGACTTCCTTCCCCACTTCCCAAGATATTTCAAGAGCTCCTGGATTCCAGGTCCAGCACCATGAACCTACAGTCTCTCCAGTAACACCCTGCATCTGAGCAGCAGACTTCTTCGCCACACTGGGCACTGTGAACAGAGGCCAGTGCACATACCAGACTAGTGTGCCACATCCCCAAATGAGGGAGCTACATCTGCAGACCTTTTACATTTCTGAGACAGGGTTTGGCTAAACTGCCCAGGCTGGCTTTGAAACTGCAATCCTCCTGCCTCACTTTCCAGAGGAGCTGGGATTATAGGCCTGCACCACCATGCTCAGCTCATTTCACTTAAATGGTTGCTCCTCTGTCCATACTCTTTGCTCAGATTTTATTATTATTATTATTACCACCACCATATTAAACCCAGGGGCACTTTACCCTTGAGCTATATCACCAACCTTTTCTATTTTTAAAATTTTGAGTTGGAGTCAAAGACCTTGCTTAGGACCTCCCTAAATTGCTGAGGCAGGCCTTGAACTTGTGATCCTGCTGCCTCCACCTCCTGAGTTGCTGGGATTACAGGCATGCAGGCTCAGTTTACTGTGGCATTTGCCATCTGGTAGCAGTCACTTGGACATACATCTATTCTTTCTAGTTTGACAGCTAGCTCTGTAAGGTGAATGTCCTGGTCTGTGGATATAAAGATGAAACCAGGGGCCTGAGGGGCACCTCCTTCTCTGCTTTCAGTGATCACAGATGAATCAAGTGGAAGGGCATCACTCTGTGTCCTTTGATTCCACTTTGCCCCTGGACAAAGGGATGAAATTCAATACATCCCTAAATGTAGGGCACAGCACTCTTATTAATATGGCTAAAGGAGTTTAGATAACACCATTCGGCTGTTGATTGCGAAATTATTACAACTTATTAACAGTTCTGAACTAGGCAGGGAGGAACACAGGGGACCTCAGGTGTGAAAACTGAAGGACTGCAAGGAGCCGGCAAGCACCCATGACAAGGTGTCAAGTACTGAAAAATTTAAGCAGCATTCGTTAATGATGAGGAAGCAAAAACAAATCGTGTGGACTGACAAAGAAGGGGATTTGAAGACATGATTCGTTGCTGCGAGGTGCGGCCACAGACAAAGGTGAAAGTGGTTTCCAGCGAAGCGGAGGAGACCATCCTGGCAGCCCCGGGCGTGGGCAGGCAATGGTGTCACCGTCCTTACCTCCAGATGCTCTAGGATATAGGGGGGGTTCGTCATGCCGAGCCTCAGCATCGCTCCCTCAGGAATGACTTCCACCAGGCTCCACAGGAGCGTGGGGAGGTCGGTGCCAATGTCCCTGCCGTAGGCGCCCGTGTCTTCACTGGTCAACCAGATCTCACAGACACCCTCTGCGAATCAAAGGAGATAATTAACAAATCCGTTTGGGGCTGCTTCATCGTACAGCTGCTCCCCTCTTTAATGCAGCCTACTCGACACCATTATGCAGGCAGTCGGGTATTCAGTCGCAGAGAAAAGGCAGCCATCTCTTGGTGGCAGGGGTTATTAAGTTCGTTTTATGAACACCACCGTGTTACAACAATGTTGTGAATTATCGGCGTGTCCTAGGAAGTGATTAATGTTCATAGCCAATAGGTTCAACTGAGCTTCCTCCCCAGCACTTTGATTGGGGCTAGGGCGCCAGGCCCACCTCAGAGAATACCCATCTTATTGAATACCATGAGCCCTGGGACTGAAACTGTCACTCAAGAGAACAGGTACTGTCAGCAGCAGCCTGTCACCAACCCAAGGAAAAATGTCAAGTGTAGCTAACTGGCAAATTACTAATTCCAAGAAACTACTTCCCTGTAGTAGTTATTCTAATCGTTCTTCTTTATTCAGTTAAAAATAGTGTTCATTTTACTGCTGTGTTCAAAAATGTTGGTCGCAGCATAACCATGTTTGTGTTGGAAGGCCGCTCACAGACTGCTTGCCCCCTATTTCCCACCAGTTAGACTTAAGGAAAGTGTATTTATATTCTTGTTATTATAAAGAATCCTCTCGTCAAATATTACACCTTGCAAAAACATCCTTCCAAAAATCAAGAGGAAATCCTTTTGGATCACCTGGTGCTGTTTCAAATGAATAAAACAGAGTGGAGGAGAACATGCAGGTTTCCTGGTATGCACACAGAACATGTTGAAACCCACATTCAATTAAAGGATTACCTATTGCAGAAGGCCAAGTGACTCGCAAGGCTAGGACACACAGTGGAGCCAGCCTGTGAAGGTGTTCCTGCCTCGGAAGACCCTCAACACACAGGCAGGCGCACAAGCTAGGATGTTAGCCCAAACCAAAGTGGAAGTTTCTAGAAAGTGTCTGGACATTATCATTTTAAATTGTTTTTAGTTGACAGAAAAGTTTAAAAAATACATTTAAATGTTCCTAGTCAAGAGAGACAACAAATACAACATATGGCATTTACAGGAAAATGGACTTCAAATTTACAGAATAAAAAGGCAAAAAAAAAAAAAAAAAAGAACCCACATCAAGATCTTTACTCTCTTTAATATGTCCCACAGCTTGGAGTTAAGATTTCTAATCACTATTCTTTGCTTTAAAGTAAGAGATAAATTCACTTTATCAAAAAAAAAAAAAAAAAGAAAGAAAGAAAAAAGAAAAAAACAACATCGAAATCGAATGTACATATCTTTTTCTTTCTTTCTTTCTTTTTTTCAGTGCTGGAGATTGAACTCAAGACCGTGTGCATGCTAGGCACACTCTCACTAAGCTACAGCCCAGCAAAAACATTTTTGCTTTTCCCTAGCTTTCTGAGATGCACAGCTCCAGCCACACCCATACAACATGGAAAATACAAAGATAGAAATACAATTTTAGTTTCCAAAATTAAAGGATCACTATTTAGCAATGGGAACAGAAGATCTCAAAAGAAGGCTCCAGTTTAAAAAAAAAAAAAATGGAGATGTTTTTAGCATAAAAATCATAGCCAGGCCTGGTGGCACATGTTATAATCCCAGCTACTCTGTAGGCTGAGACAAGAGAAGCCCAAGTTCAAGGTCAGCCTGGAAAATTTAGGTTAAGCCCATCTCAAAATTAAAAATAAAAAGGGCTGGGGATGTAGCTTAGTAACAAAGCACCCCTGGATTCAAACCCTAAGAACCCCCTACCCCATAAAAAGATACCCCAAACAAAATAACAGTTGTGTTGTGAATATAAAGGTCTTTTTTGTTTAATTTTAATATATAAGCTCCAGAAATAATCAATCTTTGCTTAGTTTTAATCATTTAAAAAGAAGTATCCTCCCAAGAAAGAGTATGGCATGTCTATCGGCTATCTTTGTAAGTCTTAAAATTTTTATAAACATGCTCTGTACATGAAATAAATATTTTTCTATTTAAAAATGAACTGCAATTAATGGTGTCATCTTAAATTGCTAATATTACATATGCCATCAGACTCTGGACTCATGCAACCTTTTTTAAAAAATATTTTATCATAAAACCCACTCCAGGAAGAGAGATGGTGAGCAACAACACAAACAGATCTTCAAACATTCTCAAAGAGGTTATGAAAACAGGACATTATCCATGATTTTCCAGTTACTGGCATTTGAGCAACACAATATGAATATTTTAAAATGAACAGAATAATTTTAATTTATAATTTTTCCATCCAAATGGTTCCATGTTATGCCTTATGTGGAGAGAGCGAGATTCTGGAACAGTGCCCTGCTGTTGGAGATGAATACAGAAGGGAAAGTCACTATGAATAGCAATGGAAATAGCAACCATGCAGAAACCAGCAGTCAGCTCTGGAAACTGCAAAGGTGGGGACAACGGCCCCCTGGTGGGCTGAGACTTCAAATTAAATCACATAAAGAGGAAGCAGCTGTAATACTAAATCAGCAACAACAGGAACAACAGTCTTTACTGCTCTCATCAAGGCTGCTAAAGTACAGGGTGTAACAAGGACCTGGTGGAAAACACAAAGAACCGAGAGAGCCTGTGCAAATGGGAAGCCCTGGACTCAGAACCCAGCCCTGCCAATGCAGTCCAAAAACATGTGTGCCAGTAGGTCTTGCTGCTAATCAACTGGAGAAAGCCCAGATTTTGTAAGGATCTATTTCAAGCATCGGTTCTAATGAGACTTGATTCCTCCAATTGTCGGGTCGCAGAAGTCGTTTCATACTAAAGGTAAAGCTAAATGCGGAATCCCCAGGCCTGACATCCTTTTTTCTTGGGAAGTCTCTTGATTACTCATCTGGCAAGCAGTTCCTGTCAGGCCAGGCTTGCACATGATTTCACTGGGGAACCTGCGGGCTGCAGCAATCAGTAATGGACACACACTGGGACACACTCATGCTTAAATCTGCACACTTAATTGGCTCTACTTATGGACAGAAGTGCTTGCCTCAACAGCTTCATTCCTGACGCACTTCAGTTATCAGCTATATTCCTTTGCACATTCATTTCTTTGTTCATCCATCAAATATTTATTAGGCCCTTACCTACTATGTGCCCTGCAGCTCTTCCAGCTCATGACAAAATGTAGACTTGCCACTAAACTTCTGCTATCTAAGGTTGGCTGTCATCCAGGAGCTAGCAAGGGGACACTGGCAGTCACACAGGGAACCTCGTGTGCAGCCCTATTGGTGGTGGGGCTGGAAGGGGGTGGCCTAGGAGAGGAGACTCAGATGTGAACCGTCTGGGCTGGCCTCAAATGGATCTGATGTCAGTCCCAAGGAGAGGGCCCCAGCCTGCACTGTTACTTAGCCTTTGATTAATACGTGTCAAAAACAAATTAAAATGAGCACATGAAATTGAAAAAGAGGTACAGGAAAAACTTTAAAATAAAATGAACACATGAAACTGAAAAAGAGGAAAAACTAAGATAAGTGAAGGTCCAACTAAAAAAATAAATACATGAAGTCAAAGAAGTTTTGCGTGGGAGAGAAGGAGACAGAAATTAGCTTTCCATTCCAAGAAGATATATTACTTTTTCTGAAAATTGTTCATCTCTCCAGTTTGGTTCATTTTCCCCAAATCGTCCAGTCTCCCTGACTTTTCAAATGTCCATGAGGTTCATCAGATCATCCTTCATCATCCTGAGGTGTTAATTTTGGTAAAAAAGAAATATTAGGAAGGCATGAAATGCACTGTGCAGGAGGAATCCTTTAGAAAGTTCAGCCACTGGGCTCACTATCATCTTACAAGGCAATTACAGATCAGCCAGCAGCTCGAACAGGGATATTTTGCCCTGAATAGAGAGCAACCTCAACAGCTGGATTCCAATCTCTGCTCCATAGTAATTTGAGATGACAGAAGATGGAAAAAACAGCAAACCTAAAAGGTTAATAATAAAAGATAACATTCTCAACAAATGTTAGTCTCACAACAAAAAAATCCTGCTTAAAAAAAAAAAAAATCAAACTTTGCCAAAATTCAATTTCAAAAGCTCATGACTCACTACAACTTTTCCTATTTATGAGCTTCACTATAATAAATTAAAATGCAGGTAAAGACTGATTTCATCTGGTTAGAAATGCAATGCTTCTCTGGCAGCTCCTGCTTTATGGCTGGGGAAAGCTTCCGCCATAAGCTGTTTCAATAATTCCACAATGAGTTTCTGAAAGTAAGGGTTACAAAAACATAAAAACAGCAAACCACGACAGATCAGTAATCAAAGGGCACTAGATGGCAAGAAGACCTACCTTAACTAAACATTTTAAAACACCCATCCTCCTCTCCCCAGCACACTTCTCCCTTCTGCCTCTGGCTCCTGTTCTCCACTCCCACCTTCTGCTTGTCATTCCTCCTCTCAATTCCACCCAGGATTCTTTCCCAAGTCCCTCTAATCTTCATTCCCCCAATAAGAAATACAAATCAGACTTTACGGGCTTTTTCTTTGTAAAAAAATCTTACAGAATCCAGAAATCAACATGACCCTCTGTTTAGGCATTTGAAAGGTCATGGAAGTTTCTTCAATAGAGGTATTTCTATTATCTATCTACACACACACACACACACACACACACACACACACACACACACACAGCGCCACATGTCTCTTAGGCTATTTATTTAACAGCAAATTAGACAATATAATCATCTTGGTCCCTTTTAGTAATACTAGTGGACACTCAAAAATTTCTATGCTTTTCTTCAGGTAAAAAAAGGACTTAAATAATCTCATTAGGCACAGTTGTAAATCTTGAGGGACATTCCCTTGGCCCATGCCCTTGTAAAATGAGAACAGGCAACTGCAGGGAGAACAGGCACAAAATTGTGCAGCTGCCCCTGGCTCCACCTCCAGTCCAGGCCCTGACATAGCCCTTCTATAAATACTGCACCCCAGCCCAAGGTAGGGCCGCTTACTCTCCAAACAGCCCTAATTCACCCTTGAATGTGTATCAGCCTTCCTAAGTAAACCTTGTCAATGCCTTTAAAAAATATTATTAATGATATCATAATGGAACTAAGTTATGCTGTTATATAATTGATAAATCTCTGATAAAAACTTATCTTACAGGCCACCACACAAGATAATTGTTAATTAGCAAAGTCTCCAATTATATGTTTATGTTATCTTTGCAAATTTTCTAAAGACATCTTACTGACATCAGAATTTTCTCCCCTCCTTCCCTCGCTCCCTCCCTCCCTTCTTTCCTTCCTTCCGTAGTTCTGGAGATTGAAGCCAGGGCCTCGCGCATTCTAGGTTAAGAGTTCAACCACTGAGCTACATGCCCTGCCGTTCTTTTCATTTGGAATAATGTGAAACACAGAACTGTTTCAGGAACAGAGCCGTGAACACCTGTACCCCATCACCAGCCTCTTCAGAAACACTCTGCCATGCTGTGAGTCTCTCTCTCCATCCTCACAAACACATGCACTTTCTTTTTTCTGAACTGTTTGAGAATAGATGTGGACATTATGTGACTTTAACTCTAAACATGTCACATATATCTTCTAAGATCAAGAGCATTTTCCCTCATGATCACAACACCATACTGCTCTTGCCAAGACTAACGGTGGATAAAACTTTCACTCTACCCTACCAGTATCCACTGGGCAAGTCACTCCAGTTAGGTGTCTATGCTGTAAACACATGCTGGCTCCTCTGTCTAAACGGCTTCTGTACTCTTATACGCGTAGTAAATACCTTTTCCAAAAACCCTTTCGGACTACTGAGACCAGTTTAAATGCTTGGTTCCCACCCTCTCCACCACTGTGGATGTAACTCTGTAACCCAACGTGTTGCAGTGATTGGTTTGTCTGCCCTGAACAGGATATAAGCATTCCACAGGCAGAGACCCAAAAATCTTGCTAAAACACACGTGCCTGGGGTATATGATGGTGCCTACCACACGGTAAGCTCTTTGTGAATTTTGGTTCCATCAATCAATGTATTTAATGAGGTTGCTTTCTGTAAAAAATGCATATGTTCAAATAAAATAAATTTCCTTCAGCTTATATTTGAAAGGTCCTTCCTCATATACACAAACATAGGTAAACACATATGTATACACACAGAGAATGCACACAGGTGTGCAGGAGGTCCCGGGATAGGCCGTGAGGAAACCAGCACAGTAGCTGGTAGTTTCTGTAGTTTCTGTAGATCAGAGAGTGATGGACACAAATTTATTTAAGTTTCAGCACTAACTTAAGCAACTATAGAATAATTTAGAAAACTAAAGATGTAAAGGGTTTTTCATTATTTGGGCCATTGAACCTCATTACAAAATGAAGAATAGAACTGAAATTTTTCAAGAACAGAACATCTTCATGACTCATGTTTTCTGGTCCTGAAGGTCTTTCTCAAAATTGACCTCCACCAAAAGTATAAATGGATCCTGAAATTCTTTAATTAAGGAAGTTCAACTCAGACTAAAACTTATAAATACATAAACCTATAAATTAACATTTCACATATTTAAATACCAAGTATTATTTCCTGCTTTTTATTATATTCTTCTGCATTCGGTTTGAAGGGGCATCAGGTATACAATTTAGGTCCTCATACAAATAAAACATCATCCCTTCCTTCCCTCCTCCTGACAAGTAAAACTGAGTACATGTTATGGGCCAGACCCTGCTCTAAATCTGAGAGATAAAATCTGTCTTCATGAAACTTGCTCAAGTAGGAAGGACAATAAACTAAAAGTTAAATAAGATAAAAGGCATGGGCGGTGAAGGGATTGAGGAACATGCTGTCATTTCTTGACAGGAAACAGTTGAGGAAGACTTGTGATGACACAAAACCCGAGTGAGCCAGCCAGACAGCAATCTAAAGGAGCAGCCCTCCAAGCAGAGGGATATCAGGACCAAGACTGGTGGCACATGACAGCAGTTCCCGGGGAACCCAAAGAGGTCAGCATGGCTGGGTAGAGTGAGGGACAGGCTGGGCAGGGCTGAAAAAGAAGTGTGAAAGGGGAGCCCGTGTTAAAGAAGTTGTTGCAGGAGGCTGAGCCTCACAGGATGGCCAGGTGAGCAAAAATGACACAGGGATAAGCTTTGAGGGGTGAAATGCAATAAATAAGCCACCCATCTCATACTCTCGCCAGCAGAAGCTCTCAGTGACTCCAGGTTCCGAGAGGCTCCTCAACAGTGAATGCAGTTTCAGCACTACAGGGAGCAGGAGAAGCAACAACAGAGGATGAACTTCACAGTCTAAATTAAAGTAGTTTCTCTAACTTTGGGCGGGGGGGGGGGGGGGTGGGGGAATTTAGTAAAATTGAGCAAAATGTATAAAACAAGAGACACAAATAGGTATGCGTGAAAGGTATCCCAGACTAGTAACATCTCATGCCTTCCAGATGGTATTACCTAAGAGTGAGGGAGGGGTGCTGTCTCTATCTCCTTTTCCTTCTTCCTTCCTTGCACACAGCCCCAGGTTCTCAATTAGCATCATTTAAACTGAAAACCAACAAATCAACCAACACTTGCTACAAACTTAGAGTCTTACAGAGGTCGAGCCACAGCTACTGTTTCCAGAGGGACAAAACAGAATCTATAAAACAGAGTGTCTCTTACCAGGTGGAAAAAGAAAAGGAAAGCACCTGTTACCCACTCACCAAGCAACTACAACAGCAAGCATGGTAACTTGGGCCACACGGACTCTCTTGAACTAACTGAGGTGGTGAAGGTGAAGTGCCAAAGGCTCGCGTGTGTGCACATGCTGCTCCTGTGTAATGCAAGGCCAAAGGGCAGCTCTAGAACAGAGAAACATTCAAGTTTGGAAGTTCTTCAATGCAGTAAGTAGTTCTGCTTTGAGGAAAAGAATCACCATCAAGATAAGAAGGTATGATAGGTATCCCAGTTTCCAAGTACTTACTCACTTGCTTCTTCAATGTACAATCTCCAAGAACAAAGCACTATAAAACACTTGCAGATGGATTAATGAAAGATGCTTTTAAAATTTATTACAATGGGGGCTGGGGTTGTGGCTCAGTGGTAGAGCACTTGCTTGGCATGTGTGAGGCACTGGGTTTGATCCTCAGCACCATATAAATGTAAATAAATAAAATAAAGGTATTGTGCCATGTATAACTAGAGATATTTTTTTTTAAAAATTCATTACAATAGAATAATATGTACTCCAATAACCAACCCAGTCACTTGTCCAAAGCTATGCTAATCAAAGTGATATCTACAGACCTATATGCTTCTGTAGAAGAGTGTATGAGATACAGTGCAAATTGTTGGCTCTAGCCACAATTACAACAACACATAAGTTTAATCAAAAGGAAATACTGTGAGGACTTCCACTTGTACACCTAAAGGATTACCTGTTACAAGAATTACCTTAATACTGTAAACCACAAGAAAAACTGACAAAGCACATGACCCAACTATCAGAGGAGGAGCAGCAGGCATTGCCGACTGTCATCCTTGAAAGAAACAAACAAGATAAGCCAGAGATGTCCCGGCTCCAGTGTGGACGTGTGGTCCAGTGCAGAAAGTGGGAAGCAGAACAGAACCTGGTGGCCCTGCTGAGCTGGTGAGATGAAGTGGAGTCTAGAAGGCGACAATGCACCGGACTGAATATTAGAGAGGAGAAAACAGCACAGATTCACAGACCCAAAGAGCCACCAGGGCAAGCGGAGAGAGCTAGTGTATACAGCACAGAGGTAAGAGTGCGGGAGGACTTGGTGTCACAGACTATGCAAGTTCGAGTGCAATGGGGAGACAGCCCTGAAATACTGAAAAGCAGTCACCTGGAAAACAGCTGGCAAATATGAGGCCACAGACTCTACAGAGGGACAAGGCAGAAAGAATTCAAAACCAGCAGAATCTATGTACCATAGAATAATACAGATCTTTATGCAGAAGAGAAATAACACCAGAAAGGAAAGGAAAATATCAGATAATACATAAAGGAATAAATTGTATTAGAAATGGTAAATGAGTGGAAATATATATAAGGTATTTTTTCCTTAATTTTCATATCTTAAAATACAATTGAATGTTTAAAGCAACACATTGTTGGGTCTACAAATTATTTAAAAAATAATAAGCACAAGCCGGGTGCAGTGGCGCACGCCTGTAATCCCAGCACTTTGGGAGGCTGGGGCAGGAGGATCGCGAGTTCAAAGCCAGCCTCAGCAATGGCGAGGCACTTAGCAACTCACTGAGACCCTGTCTCTAAATAAAATACAAAAAAGGGCTGGGGATGTGACCCGGTGGTCGAGTGCCCCTGAGTTCAATCCCCGGTACCACACACACACACAAAAATAATAATAATAATAATAAGCACAAGGGACAAGAGAAAGAAATGAAAATATACAATTATAAGATTCCTACACTATAACTAAAGTAGTGAAATATTATTTAAAAGTAGTAGCCAGGCGTGGTGGCACACGCCTGTAATCCCAGCACTTTGGGAGGCTGAGGCAGGAGGATCGCGTGAGTTCAAAGCCAGCCTCAGCAATGGCGAGGCACTTAGCAACTCAGTGAGACCCTGTCTCTAAATAAAATACAAAAAAAAGGGCTGGGGATGTGACCCAGTGGTCGAGTGCCCCTGAGTTGAATCCCTGGTACCACCACAAAAAAAAAAAAAGTAGTGTGCAGGGGCTGGGACTGTGGCTCAGCGGCAGAGCGCTCGCCTCGCACATGCGTGGCCCGGGTTCGATCCTCAGCACCACGTAAACATAAATGCATTGCATTGTGTACAACTAAAGTAAATAAATAAATATTTTTAAAAAATAAAAGTAGTGTGCAAAAGCAAAAGGTATATATTTCAATGCTAGAGCAATCACAAATCAATCAAACAAAAAGCTCCGGAAGCTGAGGCAGGAGGACCACAAGTCCAAAGCCAGTCTCAGCAATGGTGAGGCGCTAAGGAACTCAGTGAGACCCTCTCTCTGAATAAAATACAAAATAGGGCTGGGGATGTGGCTCAGTGGTTGACTGTCCCTGTGTTCAACCCTCAGCCCCCTACCCCCACCCACAGCCAAAAAAAAAAAGGTATAGCTAACAAGGAAATAATGAAAATAAACTTGAATTTTAATACTCAATTCAAAAAAGGTAGGAAAACTGAAAAGAATGAAAACAGAAATGACGGGGATTATAACAAACCATTAACTGGGGGACTAGGAAGCATTACAAATCGTTACCTTTAATTATTTCTTGAAAAAAAGTTTGACATAAGATAAAGTGTTAAGACACGGACTGTAGTTTTTAAAATTACACTGTGCCAACTTTTTTAGGTTTTATGTTAAGGTCATTTTTAACTTAAAATTTTAATGACAATAATCTCTGTGATTACACAAATGTTGGTGATGTTCATTTTTCTATTTCATAAAATGCTTCAATAGAACTAAAGCAGCAAATGAAGTCAGTGTGTATTGAAATAAGTGGCCCTATAAGCATAATTGAGTGTAATAACATTTACTAAATATGACTACATGATGCTAATTGAGAGAACTAATAGTAAAACTTGAAAATAGAATGTTAACTCTCCCCTAGCCCAAGGGAGAAACCACATGCTAGTTTAAAATAACTCCCTCATAGAGGAAAAATGATAATTTCTCATCACTAAGAACTCAAGTCCTCAAAGAAAGGTCAAATATAGTGGCCTGGTGACACCAATGAAATGACAAACCAATCGCCTTGCCCAGGCCTCACCTCAGCCCAGACAGGGCTCCCCGGCATGCACCCAGATATGGTGTAAAATTTTAATACTTCTGGGGAAGAGAAGGGAAGCTACGTCTCTTGGGTTTATCACCCTATTCACTAAAAATAGATTCTATTGCATAGACATTTTTTGGCACTATGTCCAACACAATGCTTTTTAGAGAAATTCATCAACGTGTTTGAATACCATACACACAATTTTTGGTGGGAGGTATTGGGGATTGAAACAGGGATACTTTACCACCGAGCTGCATCCCCAGCCCTTTTTATTTTTAATTTTGAGACAGAGTCCTAGTAAGTTGCCCACACTGGCCTCAAGCTTTGATCCTCCTGGCTCACCATCCTGAGAGCCTGAGAGTACCAGACACCCACCACTGTGCCTAACCTCTGAGACAATTTTCAAAATCAGAATTAACCACTTAGAAAATGCCAAAGGCTTTACCTACTTCATTTTACAAGCACCAGTTGTGAAAATCAGAAAGGCTGAAAGATTTATCCAAAGTTATATAGTAACTTGCAGCAGAGCAGAAATTAGAATTAGTCTTTTAATTTCCTGGAAAGATCTCTAACATAATTCTTTGTAATGTCAACTCAGTGACTCAAGGAGAACACCTATAAAACCTGGGCTATAATTATGGTGACATGAGATTAACCAACCAAATCCTCAGAAGACAGATTTAATATCATTAAAAACAAGGAATGACCAATGAAAATCAAAACAATGTGTAAAATCATGAAATGCATAAAAGCATAAACCAGCACTAGCCCACACCAATCCCCACCATGTGGGCTCCTGAGCATGTGAGATGCAAGCAATCGAAGCTGAGATGCGCTTCTAAGTAGAAAGCAAACACCAGAGTTTGAAGACTTAGTATGAAAACACCAACGCCAAATATTTGATTAAGTATTTCTATATTGATTATGAGTTAAAATGATTACATTTTGGATATAGTGGGTTAATTAAAATGCCTGACCAAAATAAAATTCATCTGTACCTTGTGATCTCTTAATATAGCTGTTAGACAATTTTAAGTTACACACACAGCTCATATGTATTTCTACCGGATAGCACTATTAGAGACTGTACAACATCCAACAATGAAGAACTATAAGAATTAACATGAGCTGGACTCAGTGGTGCACACCTGTAATCTCAGCAGCTTGGGAGGCTGAGGCAGAAGGATCACAAGTTCAAGGCCAGCCTCAGCAACTTAGTGAGGCCCTGTCTCAAAAAATAAAAATGGGATGTAGCTCAGTGGTTAAGGGTCCCTACATTCAATCTGTGGCTAAAAAAAGAAGAAGAAAAAAAAAGAAAGAAAAAGAAAAGAGAATTAAAATAAATTTTAACTTATAAGTTAGAACTATATTATAAATTATACTTCCTCCTATATAGTTAGCCCACAAGAGCAGAAAATTCTTCATGGCTAAATAATTTGACTAATAGATATAAGATGCCATACTTTAAATAATTTGTATGCCATTCACAGATATTAGTTTTTATTTTCTTGACTGTGTTGACATATTTTACTGAAATTCAGAAAATTACAGAGTTAATATATAAAAATATTCCATAAACAAATCTCTGGCTCTATAATAAGCTTGTTGTATATTATTTTTAACTTGTCTTGTTCAGAAAAAAAAATAAATTTCATTAAAGCACTCAGGTTGACTTAATAAAAACTTAATGTTCACAATCTCTCAACCCCCTCCTAAAACCCATTACAAGGAAACTCTCTACCTTTCCCTCCTTTTTTGCAGCCCATATATTACTGTGACACTCTTCCATCACGATTTTAAAAGAAAATAGAGTACTTGTGGTAATTGCTCTGGCCCCAAATTAGCCAATTACAGCAAAATCATTTTTTCTTTTATAAGAGTGCTGATTGTGTTTTAAAAATGTTTATTTACCTCTATTAAGTCTGTCAATTTTTGTCTAAGAAAAATTATTTCGATACTGCAAACTTGAGTTCACTTAAATATTCTACAAAAACCTTGTTAAAAAAAAATAAAGTTCATTGTGTATTCTACAACTTCCTAGTTATTTTATGTTATTTCATGTCACTTGGGCTGGTTCAGGATTAAGCTGAGGTCCTAGGTAGGGTCTCTGTAATTCATCATTTATCTTCAAGATTTCCAACAGTGTCCTATGGAGAGAAATTACTCAGTAAATGCAGAGGAGGGAGGAGCAGCCAGAAGGGAATGGAAAGGAGGCCCTCTCTATCGCCTTGTAATTGACTTCAGATGGTGTTTATTGTGCAGGGCCTCTTCACCTCATCTCCAACTGGAGTGACAGCTTCAACAGACTGAGATTTTTGTCAGTTTTGTTCACTAATATGTCCCCTGCAATACAACACTGTAGACACCAGTGAGTATTTGTTGACTGAATGCATGAATTAATTAAAAGATGGGAAGGAAGAAAAGCATGAAGGACTACAGAAAGAGGTGACATTGGACCAGAACAGGCAGCACTGAAGCAAAAGCCTATGGCTGCACCTCACGGATTTGTTTACTCGGCAGGAACACAGGAAAGTCATCGTATTTCAAACAGAACACAAAATAGAAATGCTTATTCCTCATACAGTGTAAAGCACACAATCAGAAAATGCCTAGCATGTATTTATTACACAAAAACACAAAAGAGTTTGTAAAAATAAATGGTCTCTTCTCCCTGTTTCCTTCTTGTGCACTAATTATCATCTTCAATACACCCAAATGTGACACAGCCACCAAAACAGTAAGAAAAAGTGTTCTGAGAAATACAGAAGATTGAGATGGTCCTAGCCATTAACCTAAGCAATTTCCACCCCCCCCCCCCGAAATGAGAAAAACAGTTTTATTTAATCTGAGTAGAAAAAATAAAAGAGCTTTGTTAGAAAATTACTTGGACATCAGTCCACACAGAACTGCGCTGGCTACTATTTTGTTCCATCATAACTCCAGTGTTTTGGTTTCGATGTGAGGTGTCCCCCAAAAGCTCAGGTATAAGACAATGCAAGAAAGTTTAGAGGTAAGATGATAGGGTTATGAGAGTCTTAACCTAATCATCACATTAATCCATGATAGGGATTAACTGGGTGGTCACTATAGGCAGGTAGGGTTTGGCTGGAGAAGGTGGGTCATTGGGGGCACGCCTTTGGGGTTTGTATTTCCTCCATGGTGAGGAGTCTCTCCTTCCTTCTCCCTCTCCCTCTCCCTGCTTGTTGGTGCCTTGTTCCCAGCTGCTTTCCTCCACTACACTCTTACACCATCATGTTTTGCCTCATCTCAGGCCCCAAGGAATGCAGTTGGCCACCCATGGACTGAGACCTCGGAAACCAGGAGCCTCAATACACTTTTCCTCCTTTAATTGTTCTTGTTAGGTCTTTGGGGCACAGTAGCAAAAGAGCTGACTAAGATACCCAGGAATTTGAAATTTAACAGATCCTTTCAGAAGATGAAACCTCAGCAGCAATGAATTAGCAGCCAGATGTGAAACATCATCATCAATTAAAAAGTCCAAGTGTCCCCACCCTCTGGGTTTTCCCTACAGCATATCTCACCTACAAACTGTTCTTTCTAATGCTGTTTGTTTTCAAGATGAAATGAAAGTGGAGTGCAGAAGATTTTGGAAAAAAGAAGGGGAAACTTTTAACTGGTCTTGAAGAGGGAAAAGAAATAACACAGAAGCTTAAATGTTTTATGTAAATTTATCACAACATACTTTTCATTATTGCCCTTACTTATCTCATAGGTGTTGACATTTGTATTTAGAAAATACTCTGCAGCAGTAGAGAGCTCGCCTCACACATGTGAGGCCCTGAGTTGGATACTCAGCACCACATAAAAATAAATAAAGGTATGTGTCCAACTACAACTATAAAATAAATATTTTGGGATGGGGATATAGCTCAGTCAGTAAAGAGCTTGCCTTGCATGCATAAGGTCCTGGGTTCAATAGAAAGAAAGAAAGAAAGAAAGAAAGAAAGAAAGAAAGAAAGAAAGAAAGAAGTCTTAACTAAGTCTGTAATTTAATAATTGGTCTCTTTTGTACATATTGTAATCTACTTCCTGACCCATTTTGCAAGGCCTTGGTAACTTTTAACTCATCTAATTGATGATGTCACACAGGTAAGTCAACCAATTTTTCCAAACTATTGGATCAGCTTTGACAAATGAAGTGTACTCTACAAAATTACTGTAACTTTATATTTATTTGTTTAAAATTTTTGTAAAAAAATCATTTACCATATGATTTGAATGATTTATTATAAATGTTATTAATATATGTTATTTTGTATCTATATATTAAAGTTAATTTGAGGAGGGAAAAAAAAAAAACAAGTACAAGTGTACCTAGAAAAATGAGGAATTCCAGGGTTTGGGGCAGGAAAAGTACAGGTAAGCCAGGAACATTTTCTGGTTGATAAAGTGAGAAAGTGCTTAAAAATTATGAAAGAGATCCAAAGATCACAGGAGCCAACTTGAAGCTCTCAATGGTCAGTCTGGAACAATCTGGGCAATAAAATAAACCACAAAAGTAATGGACTATCAAGTAGAGATCCAAATAAATATTTATGAGTCCATACTTACAGAAATAAATAGTTGGAAAAAATGGGAGGGCACAGTTCTTCCACGTATCATTCGAATTAGTAAATGTAACAGGAAAGATTGAAAAATAGCTGTCAGCAAATAGCACAGTAATTACTTGTTGGAGAAAAGAATCATCAACATATGTCAAAGTTTGTGGGCAAGAGTGAAGAGAAAGGACATTGGTATAGTGTTTAAGTATTTTCTCCTAAAATGCTTATTAATTAAAATGAGAAAAAAATCACAACTTCACATGGAGAAACTTGGCGCCACCTTACCTAAGTGATGAACATCAAGCCCACCAGAAATGAAGTGGCTCCACATTATGGACCCTGAAGCCTGGAAAGCACAGGTTCTTCAGTGGCACGCGTCATTTAGTCACATGGAAACTCCCAATGAACCCATGCTGAGAGAGGTTCTAGGAAATAACTGGCCAATACATTTTAAAAATATCAACATTGTAACAGAAAAGACCTGACTCAAACTAGAGGTCGTGAGACTCAGTCATGACAGTGGGTCTGGGGCCCGAGAAATGAGGCGAGTGGGACAATAGGACAGGTTGGGACAGGGGTGGCAGATGACGTAACAGCATGCTGCAATGCCAAGGTCTGGTACTGACAACTGTCCAAGGTCATGTGAGGTACGAGAGGCATCTGAGGGAGCTGGATGAAGGGCAAATGTGAACTCTTGGCTTGTTTTCTTGCGACACTTTTGTGAGTCTGGGCTTTTTACACATAGAAGTGAAGGAGGCCGAGTACTGGGTTTAGGATGAAGGGCCACCAGGACGCGGACCCTCCCCTTCCTCTTCACTCCAGAGGTGCAGGGGCAGTGCAAGCAGCACAGACCCAACGTCTTTCCAGCGCCTATCCCAGCACTGAGTCCAGCTTGCTGACTTAAAGCAGCTGTTGGGGTGCTTCCCAAAATTACCCCCTTATTTAAAAAAGAAAAAAAATTATTCTTCCTCAAAAAAGAAGCATCACACACAACATAGAGAATATTTATGTCCTGTGTCTACAATCAGAAACTAAGGGACCGCCTTTTAAAACATCACAGTACTGTCATCATCACCAGCAGATGGGATTCTTGAGCAGTTGCCCCCAGGCCCCATGTGAACTGTCCCAAGTGTACACACACACACACACACACACACACACACACGTGCGGATGATACAACTTTAACAACACAGAACTGAAGAAAATGAATCTGCAGAAGATTTGAAGTTAAATCTTTACAAACTAGATAAGAGACACCGTAAAGAGGGTCAGAGAGGAGAAAGTGATCACATCCGTGGGTAGGAAATGAGGTATTCCATGTTTCTGAGGTACTGGGGTGAGACACAGTAAATATAAACTGTACTGCATCCCCACTTCTTATGTCCACACTAATAGAAACGAGACTGTGGGGGACAAGAGGCGGTCACGTGAAGGGGTCTGGCAGGCTGGAGCACATTTCTTCGAGGGAAGCACAGGGACATAAAGCCCGCAGTGGCAGAACATAATGCCAAGTCTGCACCCCGGGCGACTTTAATGTCAGAGGACAGAAGGAAGAAGGCGAAGTCGGGGTATCTGGCTACCTAACAAATGCGTCACCATCCCGCCTGAGAGGTCCAGGCGTCCATGGCAACTGCTGCTTACAGAGGGACACATCTCGAGAACAGTCCTTACGAACTGCAAAGCTATCAAAAGTCGTTAGCAATAAAAATGATGTGAAACACTTGATTTAATAAAGTATATGTAGAAAGCAGGATTAAATTCAGGACTTCAAATATTGCAATGGCTTTATAATAAGCCCTAAAGGTCAGAAAATAGCCTCTTGAAATGAGAAAGGGAAGTTCACAAATGAGAAAAATCTGCATAAAATGATCTCCGAGTCCTTGTTAGTCTACTCCTTGCTCCTTAGAGATCCCACATATGAACGACGAGTGAGCATCACGTGATGGGCACCATGGCAAGAGCACAGCAAGGACGAAGCCCTGTGCCCAGATGGCAGGGCCACTGCCAGGGTCACACACCGGCAGAGGTGATGGTATCAAATACGCTCAAGTCTGAACAGAGGTCTCCACCATAAGTCCACTCCACCGAGAGAGGAGACTCAACTCCGGTCCTCAGATGTGAGGAATGTTCTCGACACGCTCGCTACCCTCGGAACCCTCCCACGTGCTCACGGCCTCACCTCCTGGGTCATGGGCATCTCCTCCTGCTCCTGGTCCTTCTCCACCTACTGTGATCAAGGCCACAGTCCAAGTAATGCCTGCAATGTTACTGGTATTTCACACATTAACCAACTATATTTTACCACCTAAATAAATAAAGTATTAAACAATAAATTAACCAGAATTATAGAATTTGCTATTGACCACAGAGTTGCTGTCAGGGATACCAGAGCTCTTTTTCTATAAAAGGCCCTCAAATTACAAAATATGCAAATTACCTTTATACCAGCAATGTACCAAACAGACTAAGATTCTTGAGTGCTTAAAAATATTCACCCAACTGGGATGATTTCAGATTAAAGAAAATAAGGGCTGTGCAATTATACACACTTACCTTGACAAATAGAAAGCAATCTGTGATTAGAACATGGCAATTAGTTACAAAATGCTTCACATGGATTTAATTACCCATCAGTCTACATGTAGCTTAATTACTTTTATCTCATTGCATCAGTAAAAGATTTCTGCCTGAGGCAACTGCCAGTCATATATTTATAAGGCTTCTAGACTTTACAGTGAATATATTATAACATTCAGGCAAATGTGCTAAAGTTACAGTTGCAGACATTCTTAATTTTAGGCCTCTAGTTTTAGTTCATGACTATTTCATCCTTTTTTAAGTCAACTACCATCTAGCTTTCAAACTCATAATGTCACCTATTTGGTTAAATAACTGTCAACGTAAACTTCACCTTAGTATATTCTAGTCCTATAAGAATCAGAAGAAAAGATCTTTGAAACCAAAACATTATCTCATTGCCCTAAAGCAGAGGGTACAGTATGCTCCTGCAGGAGGTGGACAATCACATTCACAAAGAAGGTGGCACTCTTTCTTCAGGAGGGCTGAAGAAAGCCCTCTTAGTCCATGCTACTCTGCTGGTTATGTCAGGAAAGATGGTGGCTTACTGGGGTGAATTTTTTTTTTTGAGATTCAGAATGCAGTAACTGTCTTCTATCCCAAGCCCCACCTCAAGCAAAAAGCTTTGAAATGCAGCCAAGCATGGTTTGGTTCCTGGCTTTTCTGCTGATTAACTCAGCGTCTCCAGGCAAGTTACTTAATTGACCTGAGGATAAATAATAACCATCTCATTTGACTGCTGAGTTCAGTAACACAATTAACTTCAATAACACAACGTCTAGGTCTGGCTCATAGCAAGGATGTAATAATACTGCTGGCTGGGCTCCCCAGGAGAGGCCTGGGTGGATGACATGAATTCATCAGAAAAAGTGGTCTCATTGGAACCAAGTTGAAAATGCCCTCCTACATCTTTCTTTCAGGAAACTTTTTTTGGGAATGGTTGGGAAATTCATTTCTCTAAAATGAACTTCGGGACTCTGGAACTTGGTGTGAGGGGAATCTAGTTTCTGCCTAGTTCAGATCCACTGAAGAGCTCCCTTCTGTTCAGGAAGTCAGACCTCGGGCCAGCTGGCCTTGTGTCAGCTCAACGCAGGGGACTCCAAGGGGGCTTCTCAGGGCTCACAGGTCATCTGGAAACCCTCTCCAGCACCTCTTTTACCCAAACCAAGAGTTTCTTCTATTTATGCTTAAAGATAAATAAAAATGACAGGAGGGGCTGGGGTTGTGGCTCAGCGGTAGAGCGCTCGCCTAGCACGGGCGCGGCCCGGGTTCGGTCCTCAGCACCACGTAAACATAAATGCATTGCATTGTGTACAACTAAAACAAATAAATAAATATTTAAAAAAAAATAAAAAAATAAAAATGACAGGAAACGGGTCTCGAGCGCTCCTATATAGAGAGCATGTAAAAAAGTTCCTATGGGGGCTGGGTTGGCAAGATTAAGTAGGTTGGGGGGACATCTGGAGTGATGTCCAAGACCTTGATTCTGACAACCAGACCTTGACAGATAGCAGTTTGGGCTCATGAGAGAGTAGACAACAACTTAATTATGGTTATCAAAACCCTTAAAAGTTTTAATTCCTTTCAAAACCTTTCAAAATTCCCTCCTTGAATTTATTTAACTTTCACACTATGATTTCATTTTCCCCACTATTGACCTCCATAGGAATGTACTCTCCAGACTGCTGCACGTGGCCTGGAACTGGCTCATGTGTCACCATGATGTTTTCTACTCCATTTGGAAGAAGTAACTAAGAGAGAGAAGCACGTGACGCAGAGAGTGCATTCTATGGTTATTTGTGGGCACTAAAGCGGGGGGTGGGGACAAAACCCTGATGTTTGAGATGCATATTAAATAAATGGAGATAATCTATATTATAAGATCAATCCACTGAGGATTTTATGAATTTTACTCCATTTATCAACTTCAAAGTAAGCAACAGACAGTTGTCCAAAAAATATTTTGAGTCCCTTCAGGTAAAGATCATTTTTGTTTTGTCCTCACTGCAGGTCACCTAGCTCTTAGCACAGTGATTCTAGAGCTTCATGACTACTGTCACTAAAGAAAGGGAAGCAAAGGGACAGAACAGAGGCAGACACTCAAATATTTCACCTGGCACAAAAAGCAATTAGATTTTTTCCCCAGTATTACTGGGGTTAAGGAAGCAAGCTTTAGAAATAATCAGAGTCACAGGGACAAATGTTACCCCACATTTAAAAAGAGAACTTCCTTGCACTTTTTACTGCCTTTGGTAGCTTGCTGGCACGGATCTCATCAGCAAAAGCATAGTTTTATTTGGAGAGCGCCTCCTCTGGTTCTGCCCCTTCTGGGCAGTGAAATGAACACGTTAATACGTCCTGTGACTTGTTTCCAATATGGGCATAGAGATACTGGATAATTATCCTTCAATGCTCACAAATCTGCAAGGAAAGAACACAGCACAGGGCCTGGTACCTGGCACAAGGCCAAGTATCTTAAAGTAACTCTCCTAGGAGGAAGTGACTTCAAGGATGAACTGTAACTAGAAAACACCACACAGATGGGAATAAATGCACATTGCTATATAACCTAGGGAACAGTGGTTCAGGATAGACTAGGCTTTAGCATTTGCATGGGGATGGGGGTGGGTGTTCTGGCCCTGAACACTTACCAGCTCAGCAGCCTAGGTAGCCCTGACCACCAGAACTTAGGTTTTCCCACCTGTGATATGACAATAATGGTAATACCCACACCTGGAGAGGTGGATGTAAAGGTTACATGAGATCACTCATGGTCAACAACAAATATTAGTCACTGTCCTTAGTCTGTAAGATACCAAAATAACAAGGAAGGGACAAGAATCCCTTCCAGGTCACAACATAGGTCTTCTTAGCAGGACCAGGGATCATTGCTTTTGGAAATAGGAAATGACAATTTGTTTACTAAGGCATTTGAGTTACTCTGGAATTTCCATTTAGAGGAGAAAACTACTTCTTAGACAGTAAAGTTACAATAAAAGGGATAATTGTGGCATAGCCTGTTCAGACCTATAGGCAGAAATTGCCCTGTCTGCAAATGGGAACTACCCAAGCACAGAAATAGAGCTGGGTGCAGGGCTTGAAAAACAATAAAGTTAATTAAAAGAAAAAAAATACTTTTTATAGAGTTCAAAAACAAGTTAATTTTTCTCAAATTCACATTTATGGTGTTAACAGTCAAGAAGTTAAAAAAGCAATGAAATAAATGCTTAAAACCACTTCAACTGACTTCTCTTAAATAGCTTTCATTAGTGTGGTTTGAATCTTTTTTAAGTCATTAAGTGTTTACAAAATTAGATTTTCTTTTTTGTTTGAATGCAGCTTATCTTGGTACTTTTTGTTGTCAAGAGAAGTTCAGAAAGCACTTACACTTTTCATCCAGAAAATGCAAATCAACTTGATAAAGAAATTACCCTGTAAACCAACTTTATGAAAATAAATTAAAACTAATAAGAAAACACAGTTTTAGAGTATTTAAACCAACCCTGGAATCATAAATCAGAAACTGATACTCTTTAAAAAACAATGTGCAAAGGCTTTGAGCCTTTTTTCTTTGTATTCTGTGGAACAGAAAGAGAGGAGGTGTTGATTCAAGTGGTAGCTTAGCTGATGAGCCATAAAGGGGGCCATCAGGGCCCCTTGCCAGTGGGTGGACACGTCTGCTAATGGCCCTAGAGGTGGACAGGTAGAAAGCCTTCAGATGTCAGCCAGAAAAAATTAAAAATAATACATTGGCCTGCTCCCTGTCTGCTTCAAAACAATGACAATGCTTATTTGATGATTGTGAATGTGAAAGAAAAAGCTAAACATAAAGCAAATGTTCATGCTAGTAACATGAAAGCACGCAGGGCATAAACAGGAAGTCCCAGTCCCTGCCTTTCCCACCATCTCGCCTTCCTCCCCAAGGCTCCTGGGGCACCGTTTCTGTTCTCCTGGGTCTTCCTTTTCATTTTCTCCTACACTGCTCCCTACAGGAGATGCTCTCATTGGCTCCCAGGTGAGACTTTACCAGAGGAAGAATGGGGCAATATCTTCACATGCCCCCTCCCCAGGGAAGACCTGGCTTTCCCCCAAAGAAAACCCAGCTGACAAATGGCCGCATACATTAAAGTCATCTGTTGCCACCATCTGCCCAGGGAAGATACCCACTAAGCTCAGACCTTCGAGTGGGGATCTTTGCCACCACTGGGAGCCCGCCATATGGAGGAAGGGCCAGGAACTCACAGCTGCTGGAAGGGAGGCTCCCTCCCACCCCACAGCGTGAACACTGGGGTCGGGGTATCTTCCTTAGAAGAGGTCAAGAATATTGACAAATACTGACTTTATAGATATTATCCTCAAGGACAGAGGAACTCAAAACAATATCCCAAGATAATATGAATCAGGACTCAAGTTCAAATATACTCTGCATTGAATAGATTTCTGTATGAAAAAGGTACTCCCCCCAAAAAAAATTCTGGGTTCTCAGCATCTGATTTATAGAAGAATTTCAGACATCTCAGAGACAGTTTCTGGAGGAAAAATGATTTTAATTGTAGCTTTTCCAGTATTGCCACACTTGAAATAAAATACCTGATTGTTAGATATTTGTTTCTTCATCTGCAAACCAGGAGTGTAGACCAGGCCATCTACTCAGGTTTCTGGGTCCAAGATTCTGTTGACACTGATATGTGGTGTGGATCCACTTCTACAAACAAGCCCCACATAAAGCACAGCTTGATATTCCAGGTCACTCCTTGAAGGTCCTTGAAGGCACCTCTGTGGAAAAGTCCTGGACTGTATGTTCAAATGGGATGTTGTAATCAATGTGCCTAATGAAACATTTTTTAAAATAAAGGCGTAATGTTTTTACTCCTAGAAAATCAACTTCTTCACATGCCCGTTACATGAACGTTGAAGGATCATTTGCAAGACGCTATTTCCTCACAGCCTGGCTACGGCTCCCACGCACTCCTTCTGCTTGACTGTCAAATAATTGCTCTATCGGGTAAGGATGGCCAGTATTGATCGTCACAGGACTTAAGTATTACAAGAGGCCGAATTTCCCTGGCCTGAGACTTTCAAAGCTCTCACCAAACATTAATAACATAGCTAATGAAAACTAAATAAGATCTTCAGAGACAAACATTCCCCTTTTACATCCAACACAAGCTATTCACTTTGCAAAATACAGTTAAGACTGGTTAAGAAAGAACCAACTACCAACGGATGATAGTTCATTAATAATCTTCTAAGATTTTAATAAAAATTAACAAAAAAATTTACATTCAATAACACTTCTAAAGGTCAAGATGACTATTAAAGACAAGATAATGTAATTAAGGATGTATAGTTCTTCTGAATTTAAACTATGAAAACACCCAGGGTGGGGGGACAATAACTCTTATCCCCGGACTCAGGCTTACCAGTTACCAAGGCAAACAGAAAATAGTAAAGCAAAGAGGCGCATCTCTACTTTTAAAAATTCTAGGATACAATTATTCAAATATCCTTCATGTTTCAAAATCCTAGAGCCTACAACACATCCTCCTGTCCAACACAGGTCAAAAATCTTGATTTTCCACATATCTATGCTAGTGCAGTTGAAAATCGATTAAAAAGTAATATTAATGCAAAAGAAGAGAACTGGGATTGAATTATTAATAGGCAATACAACTGTCAATGTTTTTGTTTACCGTTCTTCACTGCCCTTGCAAACAATTTCAAAATGGGAGGCGCTGAAGCATGAAGATTGTTTGCAGCCATCGGATTTTGAAATCACAGTGCTGGGAATTGGTGGGATTCTTGCCTCCTTGGGTTATCATCAGACACTGTGAACTTTCTTTGAAAGCAGACTGTAAATTCACAAGAGAGTCCCTTGCCTTCAATCAAGGACATGTTTTAAATGACCCCCATCTGCCATTTTAATGTATTCTTCCCAAAGACTTCCATAAATATTTAAAATAAGAAAGGCACTGTTTAAACACAATGAATAGCTTATAAAATTAAAGTTGGCTGATGGATTACATTGTATACATAATACACCGTAAATAATGGCAAAGAAAATATGAGCAGCATTACTAAACGCCTCTCGCTTCTCTTGACATTTCTTAAAGAATATTCAAAAGACACTTAGGTATGAAGGTCAGATTAACTGACTTCACAGGGTGAATAACTCTATAGAGCCATTCCATCCCTGCTGTGCATCCCCCCTCTTGGGACGGCGTTCCACTGGGAAGACTGACACGGGCTTTCCAGCTCTCAAGCAGAGTCCACCTACCACCTATATGCAGAAAAGTCACAGAAGTAGCAGCGAAACCCACCTCGAGTCCTAGGGTTAGTTTCTTGTGTTCAAAAGGAAATAACAATTAACACTGGACATTTCTACTGAGACATTCCATGTACATTAATTAAATGAGTGCGTGCAGCTATTATCAGATCCAACCATAGGTCGCATTGATGATTTCTAGGGAGAGATGCTCTTTTTCTTCCTGGACCTGGTCCAGAGCCGACTAGCATCCTTTCCACTCCGGTGAGCACCCCTTGTTCTAACTCCATCTTAACAGGAATGGAGAACTGGTACTTCTCCTTGGAAGTCCTGATCTTTTGAATTTTCTGTCCAAATCAAACAATTTCAATGTCTTATTTTTCTCAGGTCTCTTTTCCTAACCCATTTCAATGACTTCCCCAGAGTATAACAGAAGAATTATTTCTCAAAGTTTACATTGTATACCCAAGGTAATGTTAAATCTTACAAGAACAATATATCCTTGACATAATCTAAGTGTGCTACCCTGATTTCATTTCTCTTGTTGGGTGAGTGCCAAGCCCCAATTTTTTACATAAATAATTCTTCAGTTCAACATACCATAGAACTATTGATGTGCCTGACCAAACTTTCCACAGCTAATTTAATTCTTCTATTCTCTTGATGCCTCCAATTTCTCCTATATTCATGTCATGCATCAATACCCTTTGTATGTTTTTCATTCCACTTACTAAATAAAATGCAACATTGTTCCAGACTAGAATCATCTGCAGAAAACCAACCTCAGCTGGCTAACAAACTCTGATACCATGCATGGATTCATTTTTCTAAACGTTTTATGGGAAGAATATGTTAAAACTTATCAAGATTTTTATTTATGCCTACATAGTTAACACTAATTTCTTCCTTCTCATTTAGATAGACCATCAATACTTCCTAGAAGAAAACAAAGCTGAGTAAAGTGTTCCTCAAAATGTTGTAGAACTTTTCTATCCAGTATCTTCCCCTAGATACATGGACTACTAGTAAAGCTTCTAGCAACTTCCCATTTGCTATACTGTATTTCATAGAATCTAAGATTTCAACAATGCAAAACAAATCTTTTGTTTAAAAATGCACTACTAAGGAAAAACGACAAAAATGCTTCCACATGATTATAAAACTTCAAATTAGATGCATCTTCATTTATATGTAAAAATAAGTGCAGCCTAGAATTTATTAAACAAGGTGCTCTAATTTTCTGCTCTGAAATATATGTTCTATAATAACTATATCCTTGAGCATACTAACATGGTATTTAAAATGTAAGCTCCAGAGTTATTAACATGACACAGGTCAATCTACTACTAAGTCAATATTCTCTCTGCTACAATTTTGGACATCTTAAATACCTGAGAGTCTATATGTACATACTCCCCACCCCCAATACCTTT
Source organism: Tamias sibiricus (assembly GCA_025594165.1). Classification (NCBI taxonomy): domain Eukaryota; kingdom Metazoa; phylum Chordata; class Mammalia; order Rodentia; family Sciuridae; genus Tamias; species Tamias sibiricus. The sequence continues at coordinate 20,963,290 of CM046666.1, read as the reverse complement.
TAAAATCACCATCTTTCTTCTGTAACCTCTGGCTTGTCTTAATAAAGTATATTTTAGTCAAATACCATCCCTCCCAATAAAGAACCTATGCCTAAGGCATAATTGAAGACATGTGCCTTAAATACTATGCACTTATCATAACATGCCATCTCAAATGATATACAGATGCAGTTTAAATTATAAAGGAGTTGGTAAATGATGGACATTTCATTCTATACATTATTTAGACTCATCAACCCAAACTTTGCACAATTAAAAGTACTATAAAAAAAAAGAAAACTTTAAAATCAGGATTTATTTATAGCCTAAAATGTCAAAAGGCTTTATAATGATTCCCGCTGTCTGCTTTTGAATGTGGATTCATGATGGAAGTGCAGTACAACCTTTGCATGTTAGTGGGCAATGATTCATCTGAATATAAAATGTTTTCCTCAAATAGTACCACAAGGTTGAATTAAGTCTGATAGGATTTTTTTTTTTTCCTCTCCACCACTGGATAAGAAGGTATGACTTTACGCAAAACCAGTTTGAAATATGTGCAAATATCCTGTTACACTTTATTCAAAGTGTTCTTTGCCTTGAAGAACACTGCTCTGGAAAGCCTGTGGAGGTATTTCCCTGACAGTCACAGTGTAAAAATACTAGGGCCTGCAAAGGAACTGCAAATCAGGCCTAGCACCTCCTGGTCTGAGAAGAAAGGTCTGACTTACTCTTCTTGCCTAAAAGAAGAAAATAACAGAAGTCTGCAGTTATTGAGCAGCTAGTCAGAGAGGGCTGAGTTTCCCACATAGCATTCTCTCCCCTGGGTGCTATTGTAGCCACGTGTGAAGAACAGAAAGGAGAGAAGGTAAAGCTCAAATCTGAGAAATTACTTCACCAACGGGAATAAAAAGAAGTGATTCTCAGTAGTTGTTGCCAGATGTTAAAAAGATAAACAACCTGAGAAATCAAGCCACAGAGCTGGTCCAGAGATTGAGGGTGACAACTGTCTGGGGGAAAATAGGCAGTGATGGACCACAGGGCCATTCGAGTTCGATTCTGAGGTCAACTTGAGAAAAAGTAACAATTCAAGATTCCTAACAGATGCATTCAGGTTCCTCTCATTTCACTTGAAATTACTCTGAGACGTAAGTTTAAAATAGACCTGGAAAGCCAAAAGCAAGTGACATCTCTGGGCCTTAGTCATACCTTCATATGACAGGAACCTGTCTTGCTGGGTTTTGTAGGGCTCAAAGATCACTGATGTCAAGTATCTAACACAATGCCTATACCTAGTCAACTCTTAATAATGCCAAGCTATTATCATCACCATTTATTTATGTGTTTATTTATTTTTGTGGTTCTGGGGGTCAAACTCAGGGCCTTGAGCGTGCAAGGCAATAAACAGCTCTACCACTCAGCTACACCCTCAGCCTGTTATTATGCATTTTTTTTCTTTTTCCTAGTATTGGGGATTGAATCCAGGGAACTCTGCCGCTGAGCTGCAGCCTCAGCCCTTTTTATTTTTTATTTTGAGACAGGGTCTTGCTAAATTACTTAAAGCCCTGCTAAGTGGCTGAGGTTGGTCTCAAAATTGCAATCCTCCTGCCCCAGCCTTCCCAGCTGCTGAGATTACAGGTGTGCATCACCACATCCAGCTGGGTGCATTATTTTTTGATTAGAAAATATTTTCGATTATAGATCCATGAGAGGGGATTAAACTCAGAGAACCATCCTATGAAGCTCAGGAAAGGCAAATAATTAGAGGTCTATAAATTCTAGAAGCATTTTTTTTCTTTCTAAGTGCTTTCTTGGGCACACAGTCAATAAACAATGATAAACTAACATCATTCTTTAAATACTAAATAATCCTCAAAACAATAAAAGTAGTTTTGGTTTAGTTACTTCCATATCCAGTGAATAAAAATGTGATTCTTTGAACCTATTTTAAGATTTACAATATTGGAAATATGACAAAGGGAGGTCAGAATTCAGGAATGGTAAGGAAAGCTAAAAGTTCCTAATGCCAAGACAGTAATCATGGGTTATGCCTGTCTCTCAATCAAGAATAGAATCTACTAGCCAGGTGCGGTGGCGCACGCCTGTAATCCCAGCACTTGGGAGGCTGAGGCAGGAGGACCGGGAGTTCAAAGCCAGCCTCAGCAATGGCGAGGTGCTAAGTAACTCAGTGAGACCCTGTCTCTAATAAAATACAAAATAGGGCTGGGGGTGTGGCTCAGTGGTCGAGTGCCCCTGAGTTTGATCCCCGGCACCAAAAAAAAAAAACCTACTGGCTTCACAGACTGCTTGCTTTGCCTCACCTCATCCTGGAGCTCTTGCTCCCGAGGGTGGGCTGCTGGTCCTCCCCACACATCCATCTGTCATCTGGGCCTCACTCTTCACTCTACATTTCGAGGTCTTCCTAGAAATGACATCATTCAGGTTTTGAGCTCAGATCCTGCCCTTGGTCCCAACACAGCTAGACACATGTAGTCCGGACACCCTAACGAGATGTTTCAGAGGCGAACTGAGAACTGAACTCTTTGGGGGACTTGGTTGTAAGCAACAGCAGCTGATTTTGGGTAATCCCATGGGAAAGGAATTCAGAGGATCCTGGGATGAGGTTCAACAGTGAGCCCCAGAGAATGCCCAACAAAGTCCACAACAGGCCCAAAGAGCGCAAGAATCCCCTCCTGCAGACACTGCCACCCCCAAAGCAGAAGCCACTTCTACCACTGGGGCCAGTCTCCAGGTAGAGACTCTGTCCTCCAGTAGCTCATTTCTGCATTCAGAGTTTCTAGGTCACATCCTTGTATGCGAGATCAGTTATCTGAGTTCTAGTGTAGAGAGTTGGTTCTCCTAAGGCTGGAAATTCCAAGATAGCAAAAGTGTTAAAAACTGCCAGGAAGCCGGAAAACACCACTAATGCCCACTGTACAGGGTTGTCAAATGAAATAGGCAATTCCAAGTGGAAAAAAGCATAAGAAAACAGTGTTCATTTCTTCATCCTGAAAAAGACACATGCTTTTAAAGCACATAATTAAATCCTAAATATTGGAAGGAAATATGGTTCAGACATAGCCAAGTCTCCTATCATGGTGTAAGTGCGCTAGGAATAATGAAGCCGGGGAGCCACAGTGTTCTCAGATTCAACCTGCCAGTTGCCCACGATCTTTTAAAATGGGCAGTTACTGTTGGTGCTGAGACCCTGCACTGACTCAGCCACACCTGATCACTGATGTCCCTGCAATGTGGCCTTACCGCCTTCCGGCCACAGGAACCCACTGCCCACTGACCGGCTCGCTTGACGGTCCTGAGGAAACCACCGGCCTCAGGAGGCTCGCGCGCCTAAGCAGAACCAGCTTTGCGTACGCCAGCTCTGATCTGGCTCTGGAAGGGCAGAACTCAGCACACGGGGGCCTGTCACTGCTCCTGGCCGACACAGGGGTAGAAATGCCCGGCGCCCCAGGGCTGGCGCTCCTGCCAAGCACTGCTCCTCCCGCGCATAAACCCAGTGAAGGGGCCCAACCGAGGATCTCCTCAGGCTCCACCGCGACAGCGCTGTGTCTTCCACGTGCAAACCGAACCTAGGGACGGGCACATGGGTGAGCAAAAAAGTCGAAACACAGAAGCAAGAGAATGATCGCCCACAGCCAAGACAGAAAGCACGCTTTCGCTCGCCTGAGAAATGACCAGGACACACAGACTCTCACGGTGCTTAGATCTAGGCTGGATTGTAGAGTGCCAGAGTTTCACTCTTCTTGGAGCGTGTGTTTGTGTGCATGTGATGTGAAAGAGTTTCCTGGAGAACAGGCCCCAAGATGACAAACACACCAACCTATCCTCCAACAGCATTAAATTCAACATTATGAGGATTCTCATTTTGCTTTATAAAATAACCTTTACATCACATGAAGTTTGCAATGTTGGCATGGTATTGTCTTAATCTACTCAGCCTATGACAAAACACTCAAACTGGGTCATTCAGGACTGACAGGAGTAATTCCATGTAGTTCTGGAGGCTGGACACCTAAGATTGACTGGCCAGTGGATTCGGTGTTTGGTGAGGGGCCCTTCCCTCAGGCCTCTTTTCAGAGCCCTCACGACCTGGTCACCTCCCAAAGGCCCCACTTCCTAATACAGTCACCTTGGTGATCCGGTTTCAGCATATGAATTGTGGAGGGACACAGGACTCAGACCACAGGAGTTATATTCAATCTCCTAAAACCACATATGATAGAAACATGATCACAAGCATTCATTGTGCATTTGCATATGAATGCTACTTCCGCTCACTTATTAGTCCGATAAACATATCTGAAAGCTTACTACTTGAAATGCCTTCCAAATTACTGCATGTACTGACTTCTTTCTAATAATTGGCAGCAGAGGTCCCTCCTTCACATAAGACCTGTCAGGTAAGACCTGACTGTTAGGGCTGAGGTCTACCCAAGCACCATAAAAAACAAAAAACAAAACACAAAAAACAAAAAAACAAAACATGGACGAACACCCAACACAGACACAGACACACACACACACAGAACACTTCACTGGTTAAACACAAGCTCTTGAATTTCTTAATGCTTTGCATTTTCAGCCCTAAACATAAATGTCCTTTTAGATTAAGTTGGATTCTAACTTAGAGGAAAATCGAGGAACACTCACATTTTCTCCACTGACAATAAGGTTTCAAGTGCCTCAAGTATTCAGTGAGGGCTGCAAGAAGGCCCCGCCTGTGCAGGCAACAGTCCTGTCTGCTTCTTCTCAACTCAAACTTCTCTTTAATCAGGGTTTTGTTTTTTTCTTTTTTTCTTCTGACTTTCAAACCCACAACCATTTGGTCCAACTTCGGTGCTGTGTGGTTATTTCTTTGCCCATTTGTCCACTTATTTGCCATTTACCAATGGCTTCTCCAATGTCTGTAGATAATCCATTTCTTTTTTTCACCCTTCAAAAATCTTTTAATTTTTGATTAATCTGACTCACATAGAAGTTGTAAGAATAACAGAGTTCCCCTGTACACTTTATTGAGTTTCTGCAAATTATGTCATAGAACCACAACATCAAGTATCCGACCAGGTCACTGGCAATTCTCATAATTTATACAGGTCCTATTTAGATTCTACCAATCTTCCCATGAACTCACTCTTCTAGGAGAAGGAAAGAAAAGAACTCTGCATGTCTCATTGCATCATGGATCCGTGTGACCACCACAATCAGCACAGGGCTGTTCCATCATGGCCCCGAAGTCCCTGAGCTACGCCTCTACGGTCAGCACTCACCCAACCCTGATCTGCCAATCATCAATCTGTTCTCCATCTCTGTGACTTTGTCACTTTAGTAATATGATATGCAGATTCATACAGAATGTGATCATCTGAGATTTGCTTTTTTTTTTTTTTTTTTTTTGGTACCGGGGATTGAACTCAGGGGCACTTGACCACTGGGCCACATCCCCAGCCCTTTTTTGTATTTTATTAGAGACAGGGTCTCCCTGAGTTACTAAGTGCCTCGCCATTGCTGAGGCTGGCTTTGAACTCGCGATCCTCCTGCCTCAGCCTCCCAGAGTGCTGGGATTACAGGTGAGATTTGCTTTTTTAAAAAGTTCAACATCAGGGCTGGGGTTGTGGCTCAGCGGTAGAGTGCTCACCTAGCACGTCCGCGGCCCGGGTTCGATCCTCAGCACCACGTAGAAATAAACGCATTGTGTACAACAAAGCAAATAAATATTTAAAAAATAAATATTTTAAAAAGATCTTATTAGAAAATGCTCAACATAATGTTCTTAAGATTCGATTATGTTGCAACATACATCAATACATCTTTCTTTTATTGCTTAGTATTATTCCATTGCATGGATATAAACCCAATTTTCTTATCAGTAGATTCTTACTTTTAGTAATGCAGATTACTTGCATAATGTATGTAGGCCTCATTCAACTAACTAAAAGACCTAAAATAAAAGACTGTGGGTCCTAGAAGAGGAAGAAATTCTGCTTCAGACTCAAGAAAGCAACACTGAAGACTCCTGTTGAAATCTCCAGCCCGTCTTGCCTTCCTGGTTTCTACATTTATGTATGCCAATTCCTCAATTCCTTAAAATATCAACCTCTGTGTGTGCATGCCTGTGTATAAGTGTATGCACACAGATAGTCATCTGAATTGGTTGTATTTCTTCGGAGAACTTTGACTAACAAAGTATTCCAAGATTGGGAAGTAGAGATGTTACTCTCATCCCTTTTTGATTTTCCCCCATTGTGTAAATATCTATGACTTTAAAAATACAAACGAATTTGTAATGAACTGTTATATTTCTTTTATGTATCTGCATATTGGCTAGCCAAAGATTAAAACTGAGATTCAATGTGTTTCAGTAAGTATATTCTATAAGAAGGAGTTAAAAATAAATGACCATATACCTACTTTATAACCACCATGTTAAGCTAATGAAAAAATATGTGCAGGCCTACAACTTGAGCTTAGAAGTAAGTAATACCTCAGGGACACAAATGACACTCAAACTTTGTTAAATTGGTACCATAACATGTAGTCTTAAAGACCTTTCAAGGGGCTATGTCACTTACAGAAAATTATTAATATATTCTATACAGTACCAGAGTTTTTTTTTTAAAAAAAAACTGCTTCAGTGTTTTAGAAAAACAACGTAGGAATACCTATGTAGAGGCAATATCTCTGTCATGAAAAAATCATTCAAAACCTTAATGACAAATTTCCAAGGACCTTCTATTAGGTGCAGGTACTGCCCTAGGCTTCGTGGGTTTGACAATGAAAATACTCTCCCATCCCAAAGCTCATGGAATCTACAATGGGCTGGAGTGGAGTGAGGTGAAGGGAAAAATCACAAATGCATAACAGAGTAACTCAGTACAAATTCTGAGGGAGAGAGGGAAATCTAGGAAAGAGATTAAAAGACAGGTGCAGATGGTGGTGGGTGCCATGTGAGAGGGAAGGGGAAGGAAGACCTCCACAAGAAGGTGACAGGTTGGCACAACCTGGACTGATCAAGGCAGGGACGACCTCTCATCTCCCACAGGGATGGGTGGAAAGCAAGACACTCAGAAATCTCTCCAGTGAGGCTGACCCTCAGTTCCATCTGACCTCTGGGCCTCCAGTTTATTTACTGGGCTGCCCAGATGTCACAGCACCCGATGCCACTGATGAGTGGCACCACTCAGCTATTCTTGCATGGGGACATCACGTGCACCATGCACATGTCCAGACTCCTACATGCCTCACCCTGCTTAGGAACTAAAGGTCTGATCAGCAGCCCACCCTCCTCAAAAACTTGTCATGTGCAGAAACTAGGAGACTACTTGCAGTTCCAGAGAGGGCTGGCCTTCACCCAGGACTCCTCCAAGAAAGCCCTCCATTCCCACCCAGGCAGGGAGAGTCAAATGGGTTTAGTTGAACTCATCTTCAGATGAAGGAAGAAGAAACAAATAACAGCTTAACAGAGTCAGGGGTTGGAGGGAAAAGCACATTGGAAATTTTTATGAATTTGAATGAGACAAAAATAAGAATAAAACTGCCTGCTGAAAATCAACAGCAGAAACAGGGGCTTCTTCATATACTCTCACTCAAAACAAGATGGCAGTGAACCATTACTACATCATTCACCATGTGGAAGAAAAACACAAGAACTATCAAACTGTTGGGTGGTCCCTCTCAGATGAAAGTCCTCAGATCCATCTGACTTTGATCTCTCATTCACAGAAATAGCCTGGAGAAACTTCTCCACCCAATAAAAATAATAAATCTCAGAAGCCACACACTGTAGGCCAGAAGGCACCTCTGGTGAGGAGTCATCCTTGCCAAGGCACTCAGCGAGTATTAACCGTTTCAGTGCCGAAACGTCCCCAGGAAAACCCAAAGGCATCAGCTCTCACCACAGATCTCAAGGCTGGGGGAACCGCAGGAAGGGGAAAGGAGAGAGAAAACCTACAGAATTCTCTACACCAGGAAGACTTTATTGCCAGGAATCCTTTAGGGAAACTGTTAGGTACAAACAAGAACATAAAATCCAGAAATTAAATTTAAGTGCACCTTCTGGTCTAAAGAACAGGAGTAACAGGTTTACAATAACACACAAGCCTGACTTAACAAGGTATCAATTCTGTTAGTTATTGGTAAGTTCACGAACAAAAGACATTGCAGTGCGACCTTGTCCACATTAAAGGTGACTGACATGTGCACACATGCAAAGCTAGAATGGGGGGGGGGGTTCTAGAGCAAAACCAAACAGCCTTTCCCTCTTCCAGCCCTCTGTGCAGGTACGTGTGGTGGCAGCACCCTGTTCTAGAAGCAGCCCAGAATGGCACGTGGGGCTAGGAACCCGAGTTGACCCTGGGTTTCACTGCTTAGTGGCCATTACTTCATAGCACCCAACTCCTTCTCGTAGAGAGCCTCAGTTTGCACCTGCAAGGCAGAGCTAGTGACCAGTGCTGCTACGGTTTAAACATGCCCCCTAAACGTGCACGCTGGGAAATTAATCCCCAGGGCTGTGGTGTTGAGAGGTGGCATCTCCAAGATGCCCTCGGGACGATTAATGACACTCCTGCAGGAAAGTTTGTCAGGAAGGCCCGTTCAGCCCTCTCTTGCTCTTTCTCAGGCTCTCTCTGCCACGCGATGCCTCTGTCACATTGTGATATGGCACAGTGGCCCTCGAGAGCGTGGCCCATCGACATAGGGCTACCCAGCTTCCAGAACAAGCCAAATACGTTTCTATGTTTATGAATCACACAGTCTGTGTTCTTCTGTTACAGTGGGCAAAATGGTCTAAGACAGGTGTGACCAAGGCCACGTCAGACACTGCTTGGGTGCCTGGCACATGGCGATCACTACCAAAGCTTTTATTCCCGACAGCTACTCCAGAACCGCATGTTGACACGTTGGTGAACACGCACTCCCTGAGCGATGGCGTGCGGCATTGGCTCAGCTGGTCACTGATGCATGCAACAAAGCACTACAAGCTAAGGGGAGTGGCGCTCAGGACAGAAATTCCTGGTTGGGAGCTAAAGGTCCATGGGTGGGCTCACTCTAAGGGCTGCGAGGACTCTTGTATGCCAGCCTCTGCCTGGGCCCTGGCAAGCTGCTGGCAGCCTCTGGGCTCCCTGACTGGCAGATGCACCACCCTGGGCCTGCCTTCGTCTGCACACAGCATGCCCCCGTCTCCAAACGTCCCCTTTTTAAATAACAGCAGTCATGCTGGCTTAGAGCTTCCCCAGCTGACTTTACCTTTACTTGATGACAAACCCTAGCCTCAAATAAGATCTGAGAGCTGGGCGCGGTGGCGCACGCCTGTAATCCCAGCACTTTGGGAGGCTGAGGCAGGAGGATCGCGAGTTCAAAGCCAGCCTCAGCAATGGCGAGGCACTTAGTAACTCAGTGAGACCCTGTCTCTAATAAAATACAAGAAAGGGCTGGGGATGTGGCCCAGTGGTCAAGTGCCCCTGAGTTCAATCCCCGGTACCAAAAAAAAAAAAAAAAAAAAAAAAAAAAATCTGAGGTATTGGGGGTCAGAACTTCAAAAGACAAATGTGGGAGAACGATTTACCCAAAACACCAGGCTCCTTCACCAGAGGCCAGTAACCAGGGCACACTAGGGTCGGACAAGATGCCTACCTTGGAAGTCCAACAGAACTCTAACTCCCGGCTTGTACTTATCTGGCCCCAAGCTACAAGTTCAAACAGCTACATCTGCAGCACGAAACGATCTTCTCCATAGGTGAGACTGCCTCGTAGGATACCACGTTAGATTCAAATTTTAAATAAACAATAACTAATTTTCCAATATAAACATGTCCCTGAGACTCTTGTATTTGTACTAGCTAACCCTGGCATACCACCCACAGGGGAAATGCGTGGTCACACTGAGATCTACCTCAAGGTCACACAGGAGTACCCAAATCCTCCTCCACCACCACCTTCCCATAAGAATGACCAGACCTACTGGCTACACTCAAACCCCCAAGGTCCAGCCCAGACCCAGATTCACACACTGGAGAGGGAGGCTCTGGACGGCTGTACGGGTCACCAGCACCCGAGGTAACTCTTACCAGGGACAGCTGGAAACACGGGATGGAGGAGGACAAGGAATGGCTGAAGAGCAGTTAGAGCAAGACGTGGCAGGGAGAGTGACCTGGTGGAAACCCAAGGGAGAAACGGACGGCGGGGACAGCGGGGACGGCGGGGACAGCGACCGCTTCCCTGACATGGAGCACAAGAAAATAAGGAAACAGTGTGTACCAGAAGGCTGCTGTCCCCGAGCTCATGCCACCAGGGGAAACGGGCTGCACCCAGCACACCGCAGCAAGGCCTGCTGGGGGGAAGGGGGGACAGGACCTGCTGTCTGGGCCCTGGCACTGCACCTCTGCCACTGCAAAGGCCCCCCCAGCAGGGTGTCGCCACAGTCTCAGATGCTTAGGCCCCTGGCACAGGGGAGCAAGCCCTCCCTGCCAGTGGAGACTGCGAAGGCAGAATGCTGGCTCACTGTGGGCGGTCTCTGCAGCTCCAAGTATTGAAACATGTGTCCAACCCTGACAGAATGAAACAGCAAGCAAAAGCTAGGCGAGTACCATGTTAAAACAGAGCTGTGGTCCAAACTGACTTTAATCAAAGCACCTACAGCATTAAACAAAATTCACTGACAGCATATGCAGTATCAATAGACTAGAGGTTTTTTAAGCAATGTCACTGGTTTAAAAAGCTAAACCACAGTGAATAAGTAGTCTTGTTGGATTAATTCTAGAAGATGCTGAATTGTGGTAAGTTCTTTTTTTTTTTTTTTTTTTTTTTTGGTACCAGGGATTGAACTCAGGGGCACTCGACCACTGGGCCACATCCCCAGCCCTTTTTTGTATTTTATTAGAAGCAGGGTCTCACTGAGTTACCAAGTGCCTCGCCATTGCTGAGGCTGGCGTTGAACTCGCAATCCTCCTGCCTCAGCCTCCCAAGTGCTGGGATTACAGGCGTGCGCCACTGCGCCCGGCTGTGGTAAGTTCTTTGGACAGCCTGAGCCATTTTTGATCCCTTTACCAATTCTGATCACCTAGTCCCCATTTTTCTCTTGCACTGGATGTCTAGAAAGATTTCTGAGCTCTGGATGAGTTGAACACTTTCCTATAGAGGCTTAAATTCAACAGGAACACTTTTTATGTCTCACTTCATACACACAAATCACACACACATCAACAGATTACAGCTTATTTTAGCTTTAGCATTTTAATTGACGCTGTAGCATAAAGGCTGTTGGCATTTTTATTTCATACAGTTTTGTTTATTAGGAAAGGATGAAGCAACCATGAAAGAAGAACCAGCAGAAAGTGAGAGGATTCATGAGAACACGTGCAGGGCCAGTGGTCACCGGGACATACATGGCCGGACACCCGAGGGTAACAGGAAGAACAGAGTTCTTGGTGAAGGAAGTGAACCAGTACTTCCACCAAAAATATACATGGTGATCCCTCTTAGAAAAATTGCCAAGAAACAATTATTTAAATTTTTATGAAAATATTATCACAATTGCTCCAAGATAGACAACAATAAAATGAGAAAATATGTACTGTAGGGAGTCTATTCATTAGAGGATTGTTACTTGGGATAAAAATGCTTATTGTAGGAGCCAACTTCTTGTCAACTGGAGGAAACAATTTTCCCTAAAGACGTGTGGCAACAACTGAAGATTGTACACTGCTTCATACTGTGTAAATATATTATTTGAGTCTTCATAAAAAATCCAAGGATGAGAAAAATTAGTATTTATGTAAAGTGATATGGCCAGTATTAAAATCTAGATCATGTGATATCCAGGCCAATTTGCTTTTCCATTTGCCTACAAACAAGATTTGGCAAGAAATTTTTTTTTAACTGTTCAATGAAATTTGTATTGAGGGGCTGGGGCTGGGGCTCAGTGGTAGCGCACTTGCCTGGCAGGAGTGGGGTACTGGGTTTGATTCTCAACAATGCATGCAAATAAATAAAATAAAGGTCTATCAACAACTAAAAAATATATCTTTTTAAAATTTTTGAGCCGGGCGTGGTGGCGCACGCCTGTAATCCCAGCACTTTGGGAGGCTGAGGCAGGAGGATCACGAGTTCAAAGCCAGCCTCAGCAATGGCGAGGCATTTAGTAACTCAGTGAGACCCTGCTTCTAATAAAATACAAAAAAGGGCTGGGGATGTGACCCAGTGGTCAAGTGCCCCTGAGTTCAATCCCCAGTACCCCCCAAAAATAAAAAAAAATAAAATTTTTGTATTGAATGATTCTAATCCATCTTTTTTAAACTTTTTTTTAAGTTGTAGATGGACACAATACCTTTATTTTTTCATTTTTTTATGTGGTGCTGGGGATCAAACCCAGTACCTCACAGGTGCTAGGCAAGCACTCTACCACTGAGCCCCAATCCCAGCTCCCAATCCATCTCGAACAACACTTTAAAAAAAAAAATCAAAAGTAAATATTTTCAAGTAAATCCACTTAAGCTCATCCAAATGTGATAAATATAGACATTATTCAATTCTTATTAAATTGATTTTGCATTTCTAAGACTTGACTTTTTGCCTTCTGGTGAAAATTACACTGGCCTTCAACTCCCTTTAATAATTCTAGTATTAGTAGAAAAAAAAATCAAATTTCAGGAGTCCCATTACTCAGATTTGGGGTGGGTTTGCTGGGGATCAAAGCCTGGCTTCACAGGTGCTAGCCAAGTGCTGTGCCGCTGAGCTGCATGCAGACGCCACGTTTCTCAGATTCTACCTGTGGCGCTGGGCCCTGCTCCAAGTGGCTAAGCTGGATTCCCAGAATGCCCTTTCCTGTACAGTTCTGGAGTGACATCAGTGTAAGGAAGAATCTGCAGGAGGCCAAGCAGCAGCCAACGCTCTCTAAATGAAGGGTCATGGTTAGAGGAGGTGACAGCAATGCTGAGATGCAAAGGGACCCGGCTTCCCCTCCTCTGCTCCATTCTGCATCCCAGTCTTCTGCCCCAGCTGACCGTGCTGACCAACATCAGTCTGAGGCCCAGCACCCGCACCCAGCAGCAAACCCACGCGTGGAAGTGGCCTCTAGGCAGAGGCACAGCTTGCCCCCACACCCAACTGGGGCTGGCCCTGCGCAGGTGCTCACTCTCTCCACCTGAAGCCTGGACCTCCACCTGCGCCCCTTTGCTGAGGAAGGTCTGACTCCCACTCCTCACAGTGGCTCAGCCTCCCCTCACTGACCCTGGATGACACATGCCATCTAGACCACAAGTGGAGAGGAGGACCTCGTGCTGTGTGTGACAGCTTTGACTACTACTTGCTCTACTTCCTCTTCTTTCTTGAGGGGTGGGGGGAAGTAGCAGGGATTGAATCTGGGGTGCTTTACAACTGAGCCCCATCGCTATCCCTTTTTATTTTTTATTCTGAGTCAGAATTCATTATTTCTTCCATTTTGTCTTTGTTTTTTGTTTTTGTGCGCAGGTTGCTGTGCTGATTTAAGTAAATCCACTTAAGCTCATCCAAATGTGATAAATATAGACATTATTCAATTTTTATTAAATTGATTTTGCATTTCTAAAATTTGACTTTTTGCCTTCTGGTGAAAATTATACTTGTATATATGGACGTATATACAAATACAAGCTTTTTTCTTCATTTTTAGCATTTTTTTACTGTAGTTATTTTTCTTGTCTTATCTTTGAAGGTTAGGGGTTTTGATTGCTACGTTTTGGTTTGTTTTGTACTGTTTTTCATTTGTCTGCTTCTCTTTCTCTCTTCTTTTGCTAACCTTGAAATCCTGTTGTTGGTTCTTACACACTCCCTTTACTTTGTTAATTCTATTTTTTATCCTCCTTCCTTATAACCATCACATGCTACATCTCTTCTACATTCTTCGTTTGCTTTTTGAAATTGCGAACTTTTTTTTAACCTATTATTTTATTTTCTCACAATTAACTGTATTCTTACCATATATTAGCACTAATTGGTTTTTATAAATCCTGACCCCACTACAATGATGCTTTTGCAATTATTACTGATGTGGATGACAAAGTTGACACCTACAATTTGCTTTAATGTGAGAAACAGTGTGTAGTAACTTGTTTTTGCTGTTGGCAATTGCTGACCCTACCATATCTGTTTTTTCCCCTGGCAATATATAGTCTTATACTGCCAGATATAGCAAATGTCGCAGTGGGAACCAAATATTTAATTTAATACTTACTGCATGCTGTTTGCTGCTGTGGTTTCCCCCTATTCAGTAGGGTGCTGGGAACCTACAGTGACAGTACAAGTTCACAGGGTTGAATCTCTGCTGCTGAACTCAACCAAGAGACATTGCACCTTGCTCCACATACAAATTAATGACAGACACTCAATCTTCAGCTATATATTAATACAAAGAAAAGAAGTAACAAAAACCCAAACTAATGACCAGGCCTCAAGTAGAAACAGCTAGAATTGGGCCCCCAGGTTCCACCTACACAATTCATTTGCTATAGCAAAAACAGAAAAATAACACAAAGGTTGTGGATACTACACCTATAAGAGACTCTCAAAGTAGATCACTCTAGGAAACTTTAGCAACTGAAGATGATGACCTAAAAAGGCACACACAAAAGAGCAGAAGAGAAATCCAACCCAAACAATGCATAAAACTCAACACATGAATACAAGCAATTTGATAAATCAAGTTAACATTATCTAAACTTCATAATCCACCAGGAAATTACTCCCAAAAAATTTGAAGTGGATGAAATATCACATAAGGAATTCAAAAGAATCATTATAAAATTGATCAATGAATTCCAAGAGAACACAGAAAAACAATGGAATGAATTCAGGAAGTCAGTACATGATATGAATGAGAAATTTAAAAAGGGATAGAAATGCTGGAAAATAACCTAAAAAAAATTTTGCCAATAAAGGGCATACTACCTCATATAAAATGTTCAGTTCAAAGTCTAATAGAGTAGACCATGCCGCACACAGAATCTCAGATCTGGAAGACAAAGTGGCCAACCCTGAACATTCAAAAAGAGTGTATGTGTGTGTGTGAGTATGCGCGTGCGTGCATAAAACACCATGATCAAAATATACAAAAACTCTGGGGCAGCATGAAGAGACCTAATTCAAGAATCACTGGAATTGAGGAGGGCTGTCAGATGCATACTAATGTCTTGGATAAACTTTTCTGGCAAATAACAGCAGAAAAATTTCCCAACCTTCAGAATGACATGGACATCCAGATACAGGAGGCATTCAGAACCCCCAACAAATAA
Source organism: Tamias sibiricus (assembly GCA_025594165.1). Classification (NCBI taxonomy): domain Eukaryota; kingdom Metazoa; phylum Chordata; class Mammalia; order Rodentia; family Sciuridae; genus Tamias; species Tamias sibiricus. Next base: position 20,948,033 of record CM046666.1, on the reverse strand, counting down.
GATCAAAAAACATCCTTTCCACAACATGTTGTAATTAAAATGCCTAACTTCTACCCCTGTCCAGCATGGGCAGCTGAACCAAAATCACTCGTGTGAATTTGGGGAGACACAAAATAACATACACAAACAGACCTGGAATACCTTTCAAGCTTCAGGACACTTTTCCTGGCTTTCTGCCTCAAGCTCCCCAAAAGGGAGAGCAAGGGAAGGTCTGGAGAGGCTGACGAGAGAGTGAGTGCAAGCACATTCCTAAGTGGTTTTCATTTGGGGGAACACTGTTTCTTAGAATGCTCAATCCATAAAAGGTAAAAGGGGTAGGATTACAAAGAACAGGTGAGTGTAACTTAACCCCAGTGGGTACGCCTACTCCTGAAGCCACACTGCCTTGATAGCTGAGGTAGGGAAGTGATCTTTCAAATCCCGGTGCATCAGAATTTAAAGGTGCATGCATTTGGAGTGGCTCCCCACACTTAACATACAAAACAAGGATAGAATTTTAAAAGCCTGAGAAGAAAAATGTCAGGTCACATTTGAAGGTAAGCCAATCAGATTGACTTCTGTTTTTTCAGAACAAACTCTATAAGCCAAGAGAGCTTGGAACAATGTGCTCCAAGTCCCAATAGAAAATAACTGCCAACCAAAATGGCTATATCCAACAAAGCTATCATTCAAAATTGAAGATGAAATAAAACCCTTTAATGATAAGCAAAAACTAAAAGAATTCATGACCACTACACCAGCACTACAGAACTCAAAGAAATACTGAACACAGAAGAAATAAAAAAGAAATCTCAGAGCCCACAAAAGAATAAATCCTATTTGAAAAGTAGCTAAGCAAATGAGAAATAGGACAACTTAAACAGGATAAATAAATCAAAATGGCAGGAATAAATCTCTCTCTGTAATAACACTGAATGAAAACAGTCTAACTCTCCAATTAAAAGATACAGGCTGGCAGAGATTAGAAAATAAGAACCAACTATATGTTGTTTGCAAGAAATACACATTATAGGCAAAGGACAGCCAGAGGATGAAAGTGAAAGACAGAAATTAATATATCATGCGAATGGAACCCAAAAACAAGCAGGAGTAGCTACTCACATATCTGACAAAGCAGATTTCTCACCAAAATTAATCAGAAGACAAAGAAGGTCACTTCATATTAGTAAAGGAAACAGTCTAACAAGAAGATATAAAAATAATAACTAGTTATGCCCCAAATGTGGGTGGAAGTAATTATATAGAAGAGACACTAGTCAGATTGAAGGCCTGGATGTCACCCAGTATTAGTATAATAGAGTCTATCAATGGACGTCTCTAACCATTACAGAAATCATCCAAACATAAACTCAGTAAACACTCTGTGGACCTGAAAAATATTATAAATCAAATAGACATATAGAATATTTTAACCATCAACAGCTGAATACACTTTCTTCTTAGCAGCTCATGGGCATTTTCCAAAATAGGTCATATTTTAGTCCAGAAAGCAATTCTTAGCTAATACAAAAAAAAAAAAATTTGATATACATTGATAAAAATTGATTAATTCCTTGAATCTCATCAGATCATAATGGAATGAAATTAGAAATCAACAACCAAACACTACAGAAGCTATATAAAAAAAGAGAGATTAATCAATACTCTTTTGAATGACAAATGGGTGATAGATGAAATCAAGGGAGAAATTTAAAAATTCTTAGACTCAAATGAGAATGATGATACAATATACTAGAACCTCTGACACCATGAAGGCAGTTTATAGCTCCCAGTGCCCACATAAGAAAATCAGAAAGATCCCAAATGAACAACCTAATAATGCACCTGAAGGCCTGTGGAACAAAAGAACAATTCCAAAAACAGTAGGAGGAAGGAAATAATTAAGATCAGAGGAGAAACCAATGAAGTTGAGGATTAAAAATAAATAAAAAGAATTGATGAAACAAGAATTGGTTCTTTGAAAAGATAAACAAGATTGATAAAACTTTTCCCAAAGTAACCAAGAAAAAGTGGGCGGGGGTGGGGGAAGGAGACAAATACCAAATTCATAAAATTAGAGATGAAAAAGGAGAAATCAAAACAGACATTGAAGAAATCCAGCAGATCATTAGGGACTATTATGAAAACATATACCTGACTAAAATGTAAAACATAGAAGAAATGGATACATTGATAGACAGATATGATCTGCCAAAACCAAACCAAGAGGACATAGAAAACCTAGACAGACCAGTAACTAGCAATGAAGTACAAGCAGTAATAAAAAGTCTTTCAAAATGAAAACCCCAGGACCCAATGGATTCTCAGTTGAATTCTACCACCTTTAAAAAAGAACTAATACCAATACTCCTCAAAGTATTCAATGAAATAGGAAGGGATGAAACTCTTCCAAATTCATTCTATAAAGCCAGTATCACACTCATACCAAAACTAGGTCAGGGTACGACAAAGAAAGAAAACTACAGAACAATATCCCTGATGAACTTAGATGCAGAAATCCTTAATTAGCAAATCATATTCAACAACATAATACAATTGTACATCATAACCAAGTTGTTTTTAATGCAGAGGTGCAAGAATTGTCTAATACACATGAATTGATAAATGTAATTCATCACATTAGTAAAACCACTATGGAAATCAGTACAGAGAATCCTCAAAACTCTAGCTATTGCACCACCATATGACTCAGTCACGTCACTTCTTGGTATTTATCCATCTTACTACACTGATAACATTCATACCCATGTTTATAGTAGCACAATTCACGATAGCCCATCTACGGAACCATCCTAGGCATCCATCATATGAATAAATTAAAAAGTGTAATACACACACACACACACACACACACAAAGCAGTTTTACTCAGCAATTAAAAAAAATAAATTACAGAATTTTTAGGGAAATGGATGGAACTAGAGACCATCACATTAAACATGAAACATGTCAAACTCGGAAGGTTAAGGGTGATATGTATTCTCTCATATGCAGAAGCTAGAGAGGAAAAAGGAGAACACGCTTGGGGATGGGTCTCCTAAAAATCAAAGGGAGACCAGCAGAGGAAAGGGACAAAGGGGTGCAACGCTGGGAGGGAGGGGCTAAGTGCTGGGGAGTAAAAATGGCAAATTATATTGTTATATTCTGTGCGTATGTAAATATGTAACAACAAATCCCATCCACACATACAACTATAGTGCACCAATAAAAAAATGTGGGTGAAAACAGAATCAAAACACACAGGAGCTAGGGTTGTGGCTCAGTGGTAGAGTGCTTGCCTAGCATGTGGGAGTCACTGGGTTCAATCCTCAGCACCACATCAAAATAAATAAAATAAAGGCATTGTGTTCATCTACAACTAAAATTTAAAAAACAAACAAACAACAACAACACACACAGCCAGGCTTGGTGGTACACACCTGTAATCCCAGCAACTCAGGAAGCTTAGGCAGGAGGGTTGCAAGTTCAAAGCCAGCCTCAGCAAAAGCAAGGCACATAAGCAATTCATTGAGACCCTGTCTCTAAATAAAATACAAAATAGCGCTGGGGATGTGGCTCAGTTGCCAAGTACCCCTGAGTTTATTCTCCAGTACCAAAAAAAACCACACAAAGACCAAAAACAAAGAAACATTTTTATTGTACTTTGAATCTTTTCAAGTACATTTACCTGTTTATTTATTTATTTTTGAGGTTGGGTATTGAAGTCAGGCACTCTGAACATTTAAATTTAATAATGTGGTAACTCTGGTGTATTAGTTAACTTTCTGTTACTGTAACAAATACCCAAACAACCTATAAAGAGAAAACGTCTGCTCACAGTTTTGGAGGTTCTACTCATAACCAATTGTTCCTCCTGCTTTTGGGGCTGTGGCAAGGCAGCCTGTCATAGTGGGCAGTGTGTGGTGGAACAAATTTCTCACCTAATGGCTGGTCCCACAGTCCCTTTCAAGGGCACCCATGCCCCTGAGGACCAGAACACCTCCCACTTGACGCTACATGTAGATTCCCAAACCCCAGACAGCACCACGCTGGGGAAAAAAATCCTTCCATGCATGGGTCTTGGTTGCACATGCAGCATTTGGACCCTGGGTACCTGTCCTTCCCAGGGCATATGGCTGCTGTCTTTATGCTAACGATCATCCTGAGGTGGAAACCTGTGGTCTTATCAGACATTTTCTGAGGCTTCATCTTTCTCTCCCATGGGAAGTGATTTTCCGATTTCCTGCACGCACGCCATTGTTGACCGGCCTAGTCTTTGATATCAGGTTTGTAAGTAGAGAAAAGAGACGAAAGGGGGAGAAACAGCCAATTCTCTCAACTCCCTGGAACTCTCTTCAGTTGGATTTGGAGGTGGAGCAACAACAGAGGGAGGGGGTGTGGGATGAAAACTGTGAACTGCTTCACACTCAGAAGTGCATATTTCCAGCAGGGCAGGACTGAGTCCTTGTTACCCACCCCAGCTCCCGCAAGGTTCCTTCCAGAAGTGTCTGCCTGCCTCGTGGCTAAAGGGTGGGGGGTAGTAGCTGCTACTCTGCTGAGAACTAAAATTAGCCAAAATTAACCACATCTTAGAATCAAAGCCTCCGCTAGAAGTTGCAAGCCCTCAACACATTCCAGAGTTTCAAAATAATTACACCAAATGGGTTCTCCAGGGAGTTTGTGGACTACATGGGAAACAAATTGCTGCAGCACCGAACTATTCTGTATTACTAGAATCTCTTCTTCATATCCACATTTTGGTTTATAATTACTACCCCTAAAAGGATGTATGTTCATCTTGATGAAGGGAAGGAAGCCAGACTCAAACAGGTTTCTGTCTTTGAGTCCTCAGTGGTGGTTTTGAGCACTTTCAAATAAAACATTTTCTATTCACCAGCAGCACTTTCCTTACCAGATTTCTCTTCTCCTCAGTTACTATGTTCAAGTACATGGAAAATACAATTATGATTAAGCAATCACACGAAAGCATACAGGAGCAGAAAATCATCTCATCTCCTTCAATAAATATGTAAGAAGTCCTATAATAGCTGCAAAGCTAAAAGAAGGAACATCAAGACCAATCTCCGAGGACTTCTAAAATGAGGCATATTACTAATGTTCAATTATAAAATCTCAAAGGAACTCAGGCCGAGTAAAGTAACGGACATGCACTTACCAACTCCACAGCACTCCGTTCAAGAACCCATCTCCAAATGAGGGTGCTTGGCAAGATTAAAGGAGGTAGTGTTTCAAAGACCAACATCCCAGAAAAGCTTTGAAATAAAAATTAAGACTTTCAGCATTAACCTGTGTGTGTGCACGCAAGCGCGCGCGCGCGCACACACACACACACACACACGAGAATGGGCAGGCTTTTTTTTTTTTTTTTTTTTGGTGGAGACAGTACCTTTTATTTTATTTATGCAGTACTGAGGATCGAACCCAGGGCCTCTCATACATGCAAGACGGACGCTCTACAGCTGAGCCACAGTCCCAGCCACCAGGCTGAATTTTTAGCCTGGGTATTTGAATACAGAAATTTGGCAAACCTGGCGAACAGGACTGGCAGGTAGATAGGTTAAAAAATAATTTGTTTTTTCCCACCCTGAAATCACAAATTGAAGTGTGTCCATTTTCCTTCAAAAATCACTGATTTCCCATCACAGCTGAACACTGTCCCCATATAGAACATAGTGACAGCCCCAGTGGGAGGCAGAGTGAAGGACGATTCCCACCTGTGTGCAGAAGCCCAAAGGTCACAGCCCAGCCCAGCCCTGCTCACTAGGTGGGTTTCAGCCCCACACGTCACCAGTTCAGATGCCCAAATGATCTGCTGTCACTCCTCATCAGGGACCATTCTTCTGTTATTGCCATTTTGAAATCTTCCTCTTTTTTTGTGCCTTTTTATGTGCCATACATTTTTAAATATCACCATTTTTTCCCCTGCACTCCATCTCTGCGAGATTTCATTGACATTCTGGTTCTGAATGTAACATACATGTCAATAATTCCAAATTTAGGTCTCTAGCACAGATTCCTTTTCTAAACGTCAGTGTAGCCATCAGCCTCCTTGATGGAGTGTGTTTGTCACCTCATGGCCGTTTCACAATATCGCGTCCACACAAAGCTGCAGAACTTGTCACTTGACTGCGTGCCTCTTCCGGTCTTCCACATTAAGTATATTTCACCTTTTCCATAACCCGGATCTCTTGATGCCTCCCTCTTGCTCCTGTCTCATTTGTAAACTCAGTTTATTGTGCCTTCTAAATACATCATGCACATGCGAGTGCGTGTCTCTGGGTGCCCTGACTGTTCCTCTCTGCCACCTCCACTTCCATGGTGCTAGATCAAGCCCCAAGTGATTTCGTCAAGTAGGTTTCTACCTGGTTCCTCCACTTACACTAGGGACCCTACAATTTGTTCTCCACACAGCTACAGATATCTTTAAAATGTAAGTAAGATGTCATCTCACTGCCCAAAACCTTTTGGCAATTTCCCATTGTTCTTGGGATAAAGTTCAGAACCCCTCATCCGGCTACTAGAAGTCAGGGTAGTGGTGGCTCTAGGTGGTGCATGGGGCGTGAAAAGCATCGTCCCGAGTGCCAGGGATTCTGCTTCTCAGCCTGGCTGCCAGGAACATCACTGTGTCTGGTTTGAGGAAATCACCAAACGACACACTTGAGATTGGTGGATATTTGGGCTGTATATGATTAAATGAAAACATGAAACAAAAAAAAATCTCAGACGGAAAAACACCAGACCCCGCAAATAAAGGCAACTGTATCTATGTCCTCCATATACACAGGACATCATGAAAAGGGTGGCAGCAGGCCTGGGGCTCTCCAACAGTCTGCTACAGCTGGTTCTCCTCTCACCCAGCAAGCCCTAGCGAGGCTGTCACCTCGGGACTTCAGAGAGCACAAATGCTCAGATTTTCATACTTGAGCTCCAATAGACATTAACTTGTCATAAAAATGAAAGAAGTCCCAATGATTTTCAGTACTTGATTGCTATAAAAATCATTATAAATGACACAAGCCCTTCATGATAAAGATTTTTCATTTAATTTTAATGTTCAACTTCCAGGAAAAAATTTACACAAATGATAAAATACGCTATCACATGTTCACAAATGATTTCCGTAAGGAATGCTGTCCACTTCCTTATATTTTACAGCACATTTCTTCGGCAGAGATACGACAGTAAGATTTTGAGAAACCATGTTTGTGTTTTCCCCCTTTATCAAGAAATACTTTATTGAAAAACAGGCGATCCCATGAAGAGAAAGCTGGAAAGGACCCTCCCCTACAGATATGTTTCAAAGTGACGTTTCTGACAAGGGGAAGGTCCTGGAACAGCTCAACCTAATGACCCTCTGGTGGTCACATTGCAGAGCAGCCCTTTCCACTCCGGCAGCACTGACTGAGGTGCCACCAGCGACACCTTCTTCATGTGCTGCTGCTCTAACCTGCTTCCTGCATGTCTGGGGGGAAAGTGGGAGGCCAGGTGAGGGGCCACGAGACAGTGTGGACCAGGCCGGTGGCCGCGAGCTTCTCCCAGCGCACTGCAGGAGAACGATTAGCACTAGCAAAAGCGGGGCGACCTCCACAACGGCAGAGCGAGCGACGATGGTGATCGACGATGGTTTTCACTCATCACTTCACCTGTTGGACTTGGAAATTCGCTGTGTGATTCCAAGTGTGCGTTTTTCACCACTTTTCACGAGGACTGCAGTGCACACTTGCTATGTGAAGGAGGATTCTTGTGGTAGAGACTGAAGAGGAGGCCACTGGTGAATTTCACTTTTTCTCTGAATAATAACTATCACAGGTCAAAATGGCAGGATGAGCAGAGCACAGTGGTCAAGGGCAGGGAGAGCCGGGAGCCCAGGCAGCGTCTCTGTCACAGAGCCCACCCAGCACGCTCGTGAGAACAGACACCAGGCCTGCTGGGATCAGTTCTCAGCCTCTGTGCCTCAGTGTCCTCACCAGCAAAGTAGGGATCACAGTGACAACTTCCTGGAGGACCGTGGCTCTACAAACAATATCAGCAACGCAGAAATAGCATAGTCCCATTCCTGGTCAGTAGTAGATCCTCACTGAACGGTCCCAAAAAGCAGCATGGTTCTGTTCATAAGAGTCACTGCAGCAAGAAAGCAAACATGATGCTCTACCAGTAACACCCTGTGACGCAGGGTCAAGAACCAGAAGAGACCCCAGGACACTGTCCAGGTTGCGCTGTACTCACCAGTGCTGCAGTGTGCGCCCCATAATGCAACCTCAGCAACAATGCACCCGCGGAAGATGTTTGCTGCACACAGCCTAGGTGTGCAATAGGCTCCCCCAGGGTGTGTGCAAGCACATTTTATGATGTTTGCACAAAAATGAAATAGCCTCCTGCACTCTTCTCAGGATGTATTCCACTGTCCAGTGACACACGATTGCAGTTACCCATGGCCCTGCCTCTCCATCTCTACACAAAGCAAACGGGGAACTTAGCAACATGGACTTCCAGATACGTCCTGGCTCTACTGCTCTGTACGCGGGAGACATTTGGAGGGCTTTAACTTTAGTGTAGACTACTTGTGCGCACATAATTTAGGAGGAGATGCTTCAACAGAATGTTATTTTTATGAAATAAGATTTTAAAAAGGGAATTTCACTGTATAAATGAAAATAAGAAGAAACTTACGTTAAACTGTGTTAGCTTTTCGTCACTGTGGCCAAAATACCCAACAAGAACAAGGCAGAGGGTGACAACCTCACTGTGCCCCAGTTCCAGAGCTGGAGTTCAGGATCTGCTGCTCCGTTGCCCTGGGGGGGGGGGGGGCAGAACCTCCTGACGGGGCGGGGGCGGGGGGGCGGGGGTGTAGCTGCTCTGTTCAAGGCAGCCTGGAAGCAGAGGGAAAGGGGAAGGGGCACAGAGAGGCTGGCCCCTCCCAGGGCACAACCCCAGAGACACACCCCCTGCAGGCACGCCCCATCTGCCTACAGCGACCACCCAGTCAGGCCAGACTAGGGTGGACTGATTAGGCCACCGCTCTCACAGTCCAATTCCTGTCCCTCTGGACAACCCTGCAGTATCCTAGGAGGTTCTGGGGGACACCTCATCTCCAAGCCCTAACAATGATTGACGTAAAATATTATTTTGTTCAATGAGCCTCATGAGGAGGTAAGCACTGACTGGATTACAATTACGCTCAGTGTTTCATTTTCCTAGTGAATCCACAGGGTTTAGAAAGAGGAATTGGGTTTCCATCTCTCCGACTTCAGATGATAAGAATAGTCAAAAGTCAAGTGTGGGTCACATTAGGACTACAGTATCTTCATAAAAACAAGCTCAAGCTTAAGACGAACTTAGGGAAAACCCCGGCAGGAGATCACGCTTACAAGGACCGTCCTACTCAGGAAATCTGCTCCAGTTACTGTCCAGTCTGCCTAACATCTCATGCAAAATATGCTAACCAGAGAGGGCTAAAAAGTCATCAGGTACAAAAAATGACCCCAAACATGAAGGAGAGAGGGAGGATGAGGGAGAGACATGAACAGACAGAACAAAACATACCAACTCCAGACCCAGAGACCAAGTAGAGGGTAAAGACAAGGAGGACAGGAAGACACACCAGCCAACAAGAGCAAACAAAACTCGGGCCGCGGCGTTCAAACAGTTAAAGGAGCCAAGAAGTCCGCCCTGACAGGAGGAGCCCTTGTGAAGCATACACACCCCAGAGGAGCTGAGCCACCGCTCCTGCCCAGGGGCAAATGAGAATGACCCGCGGAAGCCAGTCCATCCCCTGAAGAGGAGCTGCACCTCCACGGTCTTCGGGTCTTCTCTGCAGATCCAGAGCATCTCATCAGCTCCACCGCCCTCCCAGCTGCTCCATGGCCCCATCTTACAGTTTTAATGGAGTCTTTTATTTAATTTATTTTTTATTCTAAGTTGTTATAAATGACAGCAGGATGCATTACATTTCATATTACACATATAGAGCACATTTTTACATATCTCTGGTTGTATGCAAAGTATATTCACACCATTCATGACTTCATACATGCACTTAGGGTAATGATATCCATCTCATTCTACCATCTTTTTTTTTGTTTTCTTCACCCTTTTGCCTCCTCCCTTCCCCTCCCTCCCCATTTGCCATTCTAGTGTTACTCTAATCCTCCTATGCTCCCAATCCCAACCCAACTGTGAATTGGCCTCCTTATATTAGAGAAAACATTTGGCATTTGGCTTTTGGGATTGGCTAACTTAGAGAAATGCAAATCAAAACCACTCTAAGATTTCATCTCACACCTGTCAGAATGGCAGCTATTAAGAACACAAACAACAATAAATGTTGGAGAGGATGTGGAGTAAAAGGCACACTCATACATTGTTGGTGGGACTGCAAAATGGTGCAGCTGATATGGAAAGCAGTATGGAGATACCTTGGAAAACTTGGAATGGAACCTCCTTATGACCCAGCTATCCCACTCCTTGGTCTTTACCCAAAAGACTTAAAAACAGCATACTACAGGGACACAGCCACATCCATGTTTATAGCAGCACAATTCACAATAGCTAAACTGTGGAACCAACCTAGATGCCCTTCAGTAGATGAATGGATAAAGAAAATGTGGTATATACACACAATGGAGTATTACTCAGCAATGAGAGAGAAAAAAATCATGGCATTTGCAGGTTAATGTAGTCTTAGTTGCTTAAAATGTGTTTTAATTAAATAATTAAATGTATGTTTAACTATGATTAGCAAAAGAAAGCTAATTCATGTTCATTGTGGGAAATAACGATAATGAACGCTCACTATAAAAACACATTGAATATAAAACTAAAATAACTTAGATATCTTATTTCAATCTGGTCTATTCTTCTATACAGACACAAAGATACTATATCTTTCCTATATGTTTGATTACTAATGCATTCCCTCCCTAAAAAACAATATGAATATAGCTGGCATGGTGACGCATGCCTATCATGCAGCAACTGGGGAGCCTGAGCCAGAAGGATCACAAGTTCAAGGCCAGCCTCAGCCATTTAGCAAGGCCCTACTCAGCTTGGGGAGATCCTGTCTCAAAATAATAAAAAGGGCCAGGGATGCAGTTCAGTGGTAAAGGCTTCAGGGTTAAATCCCCAATTCAAAAAACAAACAAAAACAAACAAACAAAACCAAATTTGAATGCAAAGCTGAAGATTTGGTGGGAAAGAGACACAGAATCAGACTACTTCTCAGGAGACCTGCCTAAGCACGTTTACTTCCTCCTATGCACAGTCACGCTGTCCAGAGCACCTGGCCGCCCACCAGCTCCCCCGGTCCGGGGGGGGGGGGGGGGGGTACTCGCAGGGTCTGCAGCCTCGAGCTCCCTCCGGCAGGGCGCAGGGTGGGCAGCCCCCCTCAGTGCCGCACCTGAGGCCGCACTTCCTGTCCCACTCCTGAGCTCTGCATCTCCTCTGGATTAGGAAACGTGGCCTCTTGTCTTGCACTGACCCATGTGACCTAACGGACTTCTGAACCAACCTCTGTAATTGAGTCATCTTTAGTTAAAGGTGTAAGTTGGGGTTTTCTTGGTATTAAGAGATGGACCATCGGGAGGCCATTAGGTCCTGAGGGAGGAGGTGTTGATGTCCTTGTGAATAAGGAGGCCTGAGGGGCGTCCTCACTCCTTCTACATGGGAAGACACAACCAGAAGGCGCCATCTTTGACGTAGGAAGGAGCCCTCATTACACATGTAATCTGCCCACACCGTGATCTTAGATTCCCAACCTCCAGAACTGTGAGCAATAAATTTATGGTGGTCATAAATCACCCAGTCTGAGGTGTTTTGTTGTAGCAGCCCAAATGGACTTAGGTGCAAGTCCAAGTAGAAAAATTTGACACTACCCTCTGAACCCAAGATCATTTTAACCTGATTGATGGCAGTGCACACAATTCCAAGGCCACAGTTCTCTTTGAGAAGTTTATTTTGACCAAGGTGAGGACAGAAGAGGGAGGGAGCATGAATCTGGTGACCCCTCCTACTAGTGGCCTGCCTCCAAAGACGGGGACAAAAACCCAAATGAAATAAAATGTTAACAGAAAAATCAATCTCATGAGTTCACAAATCAAACACCATTATATACATTTGTTTCTAAACCACAAAATTCAAACCATCATTATTGATTTAAAATGTTCTTTCAGTTGCATTTGACCAAATGCAAAAATATGTTTTTTACATCAAATGGTTGTTTCCAAATGTTATACTCATTTTGCCACGACTTTCTTATCTGTTCTCTCAGACCATTTTTAAATTTCACAAAATGATTCTAAAAGAAAAAAAGCCACTTTCAATGCCAACCCCTTCATTTTCATTTGCCTGTGTTTCCTTTCAGTCACTGCCCAGAATGTTAATTTTTTTTTTTTTTTTTTTTTTTTTTTTTAATACGGCTCCAATGATGCTGGAGACAAAGCAGTAAGTGGCAGCATATCAGAGGCTGCAACGGAGAGAGGAAAATAAGGTTTCTAGCTTTATTAAAAGGGCCACTGGGTGGCAAAAGTTAAGAACAAAACTTGAGGCGTGCCTATCACAATCTGCACATTTCCACCAGACAAACACACGCCAGTGTATGTGTCTGGGCAGTGTGGAGCCTGTGTGGGGTAGATTATTATGGGAAGTCATTCCATTCTTTCCAGGAATGATTACGAATAGTGGCAGTTTAACAATGCTAAAGAGATGGAGACATGACAGCTTCTCACAACTGCCAATGTGAGAAGTCACTTGCAAATTCTGAAATCTCCTAATGGAAATTAACAACAGAGATGTGATGAACACCTACTGGATGAATGCATCCATCCATCTATCTATCATCTACACACAGGAATAGAAGGCATTTAATTCGTTCTTCTGACAGACATTTTGAAAATGCGAAGAATTCTAAAAGTGAGAAGCTAAGTCATATGGGGAAATGGAAACACACACCTCTGGAAGGAATCTGTAAGAGCGTTTAGGTAAAACCCAGCAAAACTGCAAATAAGTGCATTCATTAACCTGAAGTAACTCACTCATGCACAAAAGGAAGTAAGGATGAGTACGCTCAATGCAATTCCACCTTTTATAGCTGGAAACAACCCAGATGTCCATCACCAGATGAATAAAATAAACTGTACATTATTAAAATGACAGAAACTGATAAATGGAGCAGCATGGATAACTCTATAAAATGAGTGAAGAGTAAAGCTGAAAGGCATCTGAGAATATAAAACTACTTTTCATATCACAAACTTACACCCCTCGCCCCCATGATACACACCCAATTCATGAAGACAGCTATTTCTAGGGAAGCAGCAGGTGACAGAACCTGGTACAAGACGATAGGGAACTAACTTCACCTTTATCTTTAGTATATTAATTCAGATTCTTAAAAAAAAAAAAAAAAAAAAAAAAAGAATCTAAAGAGCATGTGACGAAATTAACACTTATTCGTTCTCTAGAAAATCCACTAGTGTGGCTATATCATTCTGTGTATTTTAGATGTTATTTTTATTTGCCCAAGACCAAAGCTTAGAAGTGCCTAAGTTTCCACCAGCGCCTCACGCATGCCAGCCAAGAACTCCACCACTCAGCCACACCCTGGACCCCAGAGCATATAACCTAGTGGTTATATCTATTTGTCCTAAATCCAGTTTTAAAAGTGTATAATCTTGTCTAAAAATCAAAACAAGAGCTACCTGTCTGAACAAGGGGCAGTTATTATGCATCCAATACTCTAACACAAAATGGATGGTTTCTTCCAACTTCCCCACATGGAAAGTCTCTGATTCAGAAGAGCAGGTTTTATAAAATAGAGTATCATTCAAACTTCTTTCAAAAACAAAGCAGCAGTCAGACAGTTTCTGAAAATTTAAGGTATCAAAGCCTCTGATCCCCTGAAGTCATGGAAAAATTATGTATGATGTTTGAAAGTACAGAAAAAAGTGTAAGGTATAGACCATTCAATTACAAATAGCTAATACTACAAAATTTATCACTGCTTACTTACAATGACAATCCAATTGGTAAGGTAAGTAAAAATAAATTTTCTTAAATATGCTTATTTACTGAAAAACACCTCACTAGAAATAGTTGAGCTAATTTTTTAAAAAAAAGGATCAAATAATTGAGGTCCACAGTATGCTGGACTGGGAATGATCCCATCAGACTAACTCCTCACTAGCACTTTAATCCTAAGCACAAGCAAATGAATGAAGTGCCACCCTTGACAATTCCATTCTCCCTCCAAAGAAAACGTACTTATCACACAATTACACAACCCAAAGTTTAAAGTATGTTTCTCTTACATGTGTTTAAAATTTCATTTATAGCTACACCCCTTGGGTGCTTTGACTAGGAGCGTATTAGCCTGAGAAATGTTAATCTCTTTTCTAGTAAGAAACATCCAAAGTGATATCCCAATCTTTCTGCTCACACACGGACACACTACTGCTACTAGCAGCAACAACCATCAGTTACTGAGTAGGTAAACCATGCCCAACCCTGTGGTCAGCCATGTGCATGCCTTTCTTCATTTGATCCCCTCTGTACCTCTATGACTGTCATCATCCTCACACTACAGGATAGCAAGTGAGCACACAGATGTTGACCATCCTATCCCAAGGCACACAGGTTTTGCAAGTAGGAGACAATGCTTCATCTGACATAGGCAGACAAAAAAACCTTAGAAACAATATAAATAAGTATAGCTATGGCTAGAACAAGCATTTAAACAGCGAGGCAAATACACTGCAAAATTTATATTATCCCCCACTCCCCTGTGGTCAGCCCCTCTCATTCAAATAATTCAGGCATATATTCCTGAACATGCATCCCCTGATCGTTAGCATGATCATAGAAAAGCAGTTGCTGAGGCGTAGAGCTAAGTTGAACATGCCAAGAAACACTCAGTTTCCAGGTCAGGGAGGCAGGTTCTCTGAATGCCAGTGTTCTTTCCTCTGAGGCAGAGACCAGCCAGGGCCTCACACCAGCAGACAGGCCTGAAGCTGCACTCAGGGCAGCAACTCCATGCCCTGAGCTGCCTGTTTACTGACAGGTAAAATCCCAAAGAACTCAGTGCATTATTAAGATGTCCCCATGTGCTGCTTTTGTGATGCCAAGTCGAAAGTATCAACTATAACAAGAGAGGCAGCACCCAGCGCATACTTGGGCTCATTCCAGACCCACCCACAGGGTAATGCTATTCTGCTTCCAACAGCTGTCTGTACTTACCTGAGGTGGGGCAGGTGCAGGACAAAAGAAGCATACATTCTGCACCTGCTCCCTCGAATGCAGCTCAGGTACAGAGGGAGCGACCTTTGTGAGCCTGTCAGGAGGAGCAGATGTTCGGCGGAAGACCAGGAGGTTCTCACCCACTTGACTTGGCCTCAGTCTCATTCATTCAATTTAACCAATCTGATCAAACTCTATTGACAGACGCTTAAGGCAACTGCTTCCAGAAAGTTTGGCTTATCTAGAAAAGCACTAACAGAAAACACTGGCACAAAAGAAATGAGAACAGCTTTAATAATCCGTCTTTTCATCTATAAATATTTCATTAATACCACACCTAAGAAGTTTTAAAATAGTCAATTTTGTAATTGTGCATTTTTTAAAAAGTTTCTTTGACTAAAGATCCATGTGAGGTCGACATGTCGAAATCTCCTATTGAATCTCTTTTTAACCCGTCAGGACCCCCATCTTTCTCCCCTCTCCCTCTCAACTGCTCCTCGCTTCTCTTTGTTGAAGAAACTCTCCTGGGTCCTGCGACTTCCTCACAGTCTGGATTTTGCCAAGGGCATTTCTGAAGTCTAGCTTTGCATGTCCCAGGTCGTCGGCATGACCTTAGTCAAACTCAGCTTTTGGGTAAGGTTTGTTCTTTTTGGGGTGGGGTGGAGGAAACCACTAGGAATTACCAGAGTGCTTCCCACTGACACATTTACAAGCTGAGAGTTTCCCAAACAATTTGTTGTGAATCACCTGTGCACTTGTTAAAGATGTCATCTCAGATCCACCGAGGCAGGGGAGGAATCTAGAAAATACATTTACAACTACTATTCCAGATGACTGTATTTTAAGGAACATTAAAGCCCAAAAACTCTAAATGTCACCAGAAGGTTCTAAGATGCACTACATTTACTTTCCATCAGATTGTTTGATATTACCACTGCGGTTAACAGGAAAACATGAGTTTATAAATGCTTTCTCTTCCCTGAAAATGCATGGAATTATTTACTGCACACGGATTCCCCCCCATATGTTGCTGAATCCGTTTTTCCTCATGACCGCTTCAGTGTTCTAATCTGGACACCAAAACCTCCTTCACTAGAAAGAAAGTTCTGGAGAAGGAACTGCTCCAGACACCTGAGCATCTTGCTTAGAGTCTGCAATCTCATCAGTGACACGCAACCTCGAGATGCAGCCTACAGCGTGGGCAGTGACGCGTGGCCAGTGCCCTGTAAACCATGAGGGCGGCTGCCCAGGGTGAGTGCCCAGGGCCCCATCAAGGTGCAGGCGTTTGACGTCTCCGCATGGCTATCATCATCTTTGTGCGAATCAGTCACTAGCTTATTTGATGAAAGGTGGACATAAAATCAAACACACAGATCTTGAGCGAATTCTGACACATGCATACATCTGTGTGACTCAAAATACTCAAGTAACAGAATAACGCTGGTCCTGGGCAAAGTGACCTCAAGCTGCGTATCAGACCATCCCCCACACCCACACCTGGAGGCAGGAAATACTGTGATGCTTCTTCCCGCACAGGGCAGCTTTGGCCACCCAGAGGCCGCCCTGATGGGTTCACACCCTGTGCTTTGCTGTGCAATGTTGGACTCGGTATGATACCAAGATAAATTCACGGCATCGTTGAGAACAGTAGTTCATTCCTTTTAATTACTAAAGATATTTCATTCTGTGAATAACCTCAATCTCCCTTATTCATGATTCTATTGAGGGATACATAGACTAAATTTTGGTCATCAAAAAATAAAATAAGGCCGGGCACGGTGGCGCACGCCTGTAATCCCAGCACTTGGGAGGCCAAGGCAGGAGGATCGCGAGTTCAAAGCCAGCCTCAGCCATGGCGAGGCACTTAGCAACTCAGTGAGACCCTGTCTCTAATAAAATACAAAAAAGGGCTGGGGTTGTGGCCCAGTGGTCGAGTGCCCCTGAGTTCAATCCCCGGTACCAAAAAAAATAAAAAATAAAAAATAAAAAAAAATAAAATAAGGGCTGGGGTTGTGGCTCGGCGTGGAGTGCTCGCCTAGCACGTGCACGGCCCGGGTTCGATCCTCAGCACCACATAAACATAAATGCACTGCATTGTGTACAACTAAAGCAAATAAATAAATATTAAAAAAATAAAATAAGTATTTGCATATAAGACTTTTTATAACCCTTTTAAAAATTTCTCTTTTGAAAATTAATACAATTAGTGAATCATGTGACAAATCTGTTTATTTGTATAAGAAACCTTCAGACCTTCTCCCAAAGTGCCTAGAAACCTCAATTCCCAACAACAGTGTTGATGGTGCGAATGAGCTGACCACACACACTAAAGCCACATGCTGTGCTGCCAACCTTGTCCATTTGGTGACTGCATCAAGTACAGCCATTATCTAAAGTGTAATGCCAATTTGCATTTCCCTTGTGAATCACAATGTTGAAAACTTCATGAACTATTTGGTGATTTATATTTTCTTTTGTAATTTATCTGTCCAAATATTTTACCATTTAAAAATTCACCTGTTGCCTTTATTAATGAGTTGCAAGAATTCTTTATATCCTGGATATCAACCCTTTGACAAATACGTTATGAATATTTTCCCCCAGGTATGGCTTTAATGACCATTGTCACAGTGCTTTTTAATTTTTGTATTTTCATGACACTTATTATTCATTCACAATAATGTGGAGTTATCACTGTTATTTCCAAAACATTTTTGTCACTGCTAACAGAAATTTTATATCCATTAAACACTAATTCACTAAACACTCATTCCTCCCTCAACCCAGTCCCTGGTAACTTCTAACCTATATTCTGTCTCAATGAATTTGTCTATCCAAGATGTTTCATAGGAGTGGAATCATACAATATCAGCCTTTATGTCGCACAATATTCATGTATAACTTTTGTGTGTTGCTTATTTCGCTTAGCACAATGGTTTTCAGTTTTCTTATGCTACAGCATCTATCAGAACTTCATTCTTTTTTATGGCTGAATAATACTAAATTATGAGTATATGTGATTTTTTTTAAGTGGGGGCTAAATGAGGATTGAACACAGGGCCTCACGCATGCTAGGCAAATGCTTAGTCTACTGCTGAGCTATGCCTTCAGACCCATTTAGTATACTCTCTCTCTCCATACAGCTGTTGATTGACACTTGGCTTTTTTTCAACCTTTTGGCTACTGTGAATCATGCTACAATGAACACTAGCATATGAGTATCTGAATTACCATTAGCAATTCTTTTGGCTATATATATTCACCTATATACAGGCAACCTAGCAGATACGAAGGGTATTTTGCTGTGGTTTTAAGCCAATTCTTGCTAAAGGCTAGTGCATCTTTTCATGTGTTAATTTTTAAAAAATGTCTAAGTCCTTTGCCATTTTCTAGCCAGGAGATTTGGTATTTTTTCCCATTCTATAGATTACCTTTTTGGTTTCTTGATAATGTCCTTTGCTGTATAACAGTTTTACATTTCTATGATGTCCAATTTATTTTTTCTTTTGTTCTTGTACTTTCGGTAACATACTTGTGAATCCATTGCTAAATCCAAGGTCAAAAAGATTTAGCCCCATATTTTCTTTCAAGAGTCTTACTGCTTAACTCTGATATCTAGGTCCTTGATACAGTTTTTGTATATGGTATAAGCAAGGGTTTAACACCATTCTTTTATATGTGGAAAGCCAGTTGGCCCAGGACCCTCCCCTGAAGAGACTACATTCCCCACTGTACGGACATGGTGCTATGCTCGTCAAATATCAACTGGCCACCAGTGAATGGGTTTAGTTTTAGACTGTCAGCCCAGCTCTACTGATTAGTATCCAATCCCAGGCAAGGCAATGCTACTTTGATTACCACAGCTCTGTAGTAAGTTTTGACATTGGAAAGTGTGAGGCCTCCAATTTTATTCTTTTAAAGGTTGCTTTGGCTATTCAGGGCCTTCACAAATGCACATGAATTTGAGGGTCAGCTTTTCTCTTTCTGTAATGAACGCTGGAAGTTTGGCTTCAATCTGTGGAACACTGGGTAGTGCTGACATCTCATTAATATGAAGTCTTCCTTCCCATCCCCAAACATGATGTCTTTGCCTTTAGTTTGGTGCTCTTTCATTTCTTTCAAAAAAGCTTTATAGTGTTCAGTGTATAATTTCTCAACTCCTGGGTTAAGTTTATTCCTAGGCATTTTATTCTTTCAGATGTTAATGAAACTGCTTTCTTAATTTCTCTTTTAGGTTGTTCGCTGCTGATGTAGAGAAACACAACTGATTTTTGTGTTTATAACATACAACTTTGCCTACTCAATTTCTTAACTCTACCAGTTTTCTTAAAGATCCTTGTGGATCTTCTATATACAGAATCACGTCACTTCTTGACTGAGAATTTTACTTTTCCCTTTCCATTTTTGATACATTTTCCTTCTTTTGGGGGCCTACGTTATCCAATCAGCAATTCCAGGCCAATGTTGAAAACAGTGGTAAAAGCAGGTGCCTGGTCTTGTTCCTGGTCTGAGGGGGACGCTTTCGCTCATTCTTCCACCAGTCCACAGGATGCCAGCCAGGAGCTGTTTAGAGATGCCCTGAGCATGCGCGGGAGGTTCCCTTCCACTTGTAGTTTGAGTACTGTTATCATGATGAGCTGTCTGGATTTTCTCAAATGCTCTTCTGGATCAATTGAGATGATTCTGTTTTTCCTTATTATATGCTGCATGACACTGCCTGATTTTCTTATGTGAACCACCCTTGAATTCCTGGAATAAACCCCCCTTGGGGATGGTGTACAGTCCTTTTAAGGTACTGTTGAGTTTGAGTAGCCAGTGTTTTTCTTGCGGATTTTGCATCAGTACTTATAAGAGATATATATGTATGATTCTTTTTCCTGATGTCATTTTCTAGCTTTGATATCAGGGTAATGCTGGCCTCAGAGAATGAGTTAGAAAATGTTCCCTCCTCTTGCATTCTTTGGATGAATTTGAGAAAGACTGGTGTTAATTTTTTAAATGTTTGCCAGACTTCACCAGTAGAACCATCTGGTCTTGAACTTTACTTGGTACAATTACTTTCTCATTAAAGTCTGTTGAAAGGTTTCCTCCTATCATGTTACTATGAAACTTCTCAAATACACAGAAGAAGTTGAAATAATATAATAATTTTACCACAAACCCTACATACCTACCACCTGGATTCTACAATAAACATGGTACCAGTCTTGTTTACCATGTAACTATCCATCTGGATTTTCTTTTACATATTTCAAAGGGGGATGCGGACATTTCAACCCAAACACTCTGGCAAGCACATTGTTAGCTAGAGCTGCCGCGAGCCACACGTGACTACTTGCTTCTAAATTAATTAAAATGATAAATGGAAAACAGTGTCTCCGTCTTGCCAGCCACATTTCAGTGCTCAAGGGCCACATGCATCTTGTGGCTCCATAACTACCGGAGAAATGGCCCTTCATGTCCACTGCCACCCCCATCCAGAGGGAGGGAATCACACAAGGTGCACACGGCAAAGGCAGGAGAGGGGCATCTACCTGGAATCCGCCACACCTTGTGCGACAAGAGCAGGCGACAGGAGGCTCAGGCCTGTGGTTCAAATCCCATTCCCATGGCTCCCCTTCCCGTCCAGCCGCTTACCAAGAGTCAGGATGGATTTAGGAAGGTCCTTCTGGAAGAAGGACAGGTGGGCCATGTACCACTGTGCGTCACAACTCACAGTAGTACTTGGAACTTTGCCTCTACCTCAAAAGTGACCCCAGACTTCTCCTACAAAGGATGAACAGAATTATGAAAGATGAACAGAAAAATGATTGTATAGCATAGGAAAGTTTTAGCAGAAAAAAGGGAAATAAATGAAGGTACCAAAGAGATTAATTCTCAACAATATAAAATGTAATAGAAAAGAAAATACTTCTCACGTTTTGAATCTTGTTCTTAACATACAAAATCACACTGATATGCAAATTTGATCAGTATATACTGAATACATGCACTGAAATCACACCATGCCCCACAAATGTGTACATTTAGAAATTTTTTAAAAAACACTGATTCTTGCCGGGCGCGGTGGCGCACGCCTGTAATCCCAGCACTTTGGGAGGCTGAGGCAGGAGGATCGCGAGTTCAAAGCCAGCCTCAGCAATGGCGAGGCACTTAGCAACTCAGTGAGACCCTGTCTCTAATAAAAAACACAAAAAAAGGGCTGGGGATGTGGCCCAGTGGTCAAGTGCCCCTGAGTTCAATCCCTGGTACCACACAAAAAAAAAAAAAAAAAAAAAAAAAAAAACTGATTCTAGGAATTAAAGGAAATTATTATGGGAAGACAACAACATAGTAACACATTTATATGAAAATGAAAAATCTGGTAGGAAAGTCAGAACATCCATTGGGCATATTTTCACTACTTCTGTATCCTCATGTTTCGTGGGACTGGATTCATAATTGCCAAAAATGAGCAGCAATGGAAGGGTCTTCCAACTAATGAAGAGATAAAGAAACTACAACGCGTGCATATGGTGAAAGAGCGTTCAGAAGCCAAAAGCAATATGCATTCAATAACAGGATGAATCTCAACCACATTATGCTAAATGAAAGAAGCCAGGCAGAAAGGGATTTTAGGGACCAAAAAAAAAAAAAAAAAAAACTTTTCCCTCCACTTTCCTTGGCTCTCTCGCTAGATCCTCTAAATTAGACTAGCAAAAGACAAAGTAGACAAACGTATTTAATGTAGTGTTTGTGACAAGGGAGCCTCAATAAGGAAATGCAGACCCCAAGAAATGGGAAACCTGAGTTTGTCGTACTAAGTGTGCTAGGAGTGTGAACTCATGGGAAAGGGCGCACTGAAGCAGGAGCTGGGGAGACCTAGCAAGGCCAGGCCACTGCGCTGCACTTGGCCTCTGTCTGGGAAGATGAGGAAGTTCCTTTTGTAATAAGCAAAGGAGACTTAAATTGGACTTGAACAGTCTCCACCAGATGGCCCATTAACCCACCCTTAAACCATCTCCACCTGACGGCCTGAGGGCGTATTAACCCTGTGCTTTAGAAACCCTGCCCTTGCTATGAGCAGGCGCCATTTTCTACTACCCTGTTTTGTGCTAGACATAGTTGGTGGCACTGGCTGGGCTTCATTGGCTATTACGTGAGTGGCTTGTGAGACTTTTTTCCTGCAAATTGGGTACAACACTTTCCTCTGGGTGAAGGGAGGGTAGCTCCCAGGACAGTCTGACGTCCTGCTCAAGGGCAAGGTCACACAGTCCTACCTACACCTGTCCCTTCTCAAACTCCTTTGGCTATTGGACATTTCAAGATACCTTATTTTGAGGTGGCATGTTCTGAACCCCCTCAGGCTACATACCATGTCACTCCATTCATATGACACCTAGAAAAGCCACAAAGACAGGAATAGGAAGCAATGCTTTTTTGGCCAAGCTTTGCAGAGAGAAGAGGGTTTAGGTATAAAGGACAAGAATGTCATTTTACTGGGTGATGTAACTGGTCTGCAGTGGCGGATTCAACTTCCAAAAAAGAAGGTATTTTGAAGTATTTGACTAAGAATATTTTAAAACTACTTTGAAGGTAGGAACAAAGGCCTGGAGATTACATAAAAATGAATCGAGGAGGACAGACCCCAGAAACAAAACCATAAAAACAGCAACGTGCTAGTAGATACAAAGGCATTTCACAGACAGCCATTTCAGGATACATGGAGCCCAAAGAAAAGTAGAGCTAACGAATGTGGTGGTTCACCTAGAAACCCCCAAAGAATCAACTAAAAAGCTACAGGATTAATAATTAACAAGAAAGTTCAATCGAAAGTCTAGCTGAATATAGCAAAATCAATAGTCTTCCCAGCTACAAGTGATCAAGTTAGAAAACATAAGGGAGTCCATTCACAAGAGTGAGCTAAAAACAAACTCTCAATAGCAAATGAGCAATACTTGGAGCGAACAATATGAAAGTCTGTCCAGGTGTAACATACACAGAGCACTTACGAGCAAACGTGGCAAAGATGAATCCTAAGCCAACTTGTTTCTTGGAGACCTGACTAGCAGCATCATTATCATCTTGGAACCTCAAAGAAATGGACATTTTCAAGCCCCATCCAGATCTTACTGAGTCATAAACTCTGGGGATGGGGTCCAGCAACCTTTGTTTTTAACAAGCCTGCCAGGTAATGGGGTATTCCTTAAAGTTACAGGATGAAGACACTGGTACTATTGGTTTGAGGATCCCATTTAGAGAACAGTCTAAAGAATGCTCAGCTACATGGAGGACAAGGAACTAAATCCAAGGTAGCCTCCCTTCTCCAGGTGCCTCTACATTGTCTTGAAAAAGCTCCAGATGTACAGAGTTAAGTGCAAATGGATCAGTGGGAAAGGAGGACGTGTGGTGACTCCCCTCCCCTCAGACAGCTAAGGTCCCTTGGCCAGGGCAGCACCTCGCCCACCCACCAATTTACCTGTGCATTCTCTTCAGCCTGCTTAGCTGCTCAAGTGTGAATGAACAAGGAAGTTCATATTTTTATCCTCTGGGAACTTATTTAGCAACCATTCCCCTTTGTAACACAAGGGTCAGTATTTGAATTTCAGATAATCAACATTCAAATGTGTTTTCTGACTCACAGTATAAATTCAGGAGGCTCTGCTGTACATATATATAATGAAATTTATAAATAACAGAAAAGACAATGAAAGAATGTATTCTTAAACATAAAATATATGATTACTTGGCATTTTGGCTACATATTTTAAAATTATGAAAATTAAGTATTGAGCTTTTTGATGACAATATAAAATATGTAGAAGTATTTATATTTACTACTACCTCACATTCCCACTCTATGTATTCTGGAGACTTGGCAAACATCTTTACATTGATGCATAAGAGAGTTATTCAAAGAATCTCCAGTAAGAGGAAATATGCCCCTCTATGCTTCTCTCTCTCTCTCTCTCTCTCTCTCTCTCTCTCTCTCTCTCTCTGTGTGTGTGTGTGTCAGAGAGAGAGAAAGAGTCAGAGAGATATGCAGAAGGCAGAATTTATTTATAAAAATGTCTTTTAGAAAAGAGACCTATTTATCTATTTATTTATAAAACATGTTTTCTATTAAGAGACCTATAACCATGGAAGGGAGAGGAGGTAAAAGTAAAAAAAAGAAAAGAAAGAAAGAAAATAAGGAAAAGCTGGAAATAGAAGATTTTTATTATCAAAGGTGGTCTTATGGTTTAGGAAAAGGCTCTGGTCAACTTCCTGTTTTGGTGAGCTGCTTTTGGGGCTCAGCATCACTCCAGTGTGTGGGCGGCACACCACAGGGTCACTGCTTAGGGTAGGGGTCAGGAGTCCAGGAGGCAGGGGTGGGTTTTAGAAGCAGACAGGTAAGAAGAGTCTGAGGAGGGCTGCAGTGAGCAGCCTAGGAAAGTCAGCCAGGACAGGAAGGAATCTGCTGATACCAAGTATCAAAGGAGAACCAAATTTAAATCTCAAAATACCAGCCAGAGACAACAGTAAGGCTGACCCAGGATGTACACTCTGCTTTCTGAATGAATCTGTGAATCTCTACTATTCTTCATCCATCCAAGTAGGAATAATGAATACCCAAAAAGTGTGTTTTTGTAAACGGCATAAAAACTGTTTAACTCTCTCATAAGCAGGAAATCTCAATACAGACAGTGTTTTTTAGCCACCTGGGAGCAGTCTGAATCCCAGATAGGAACTCTACTTCTGACCAAGGAGAACACCACCTCAAACTAACTGGAGCTTCCCCTGCCCCTCCTCACACTCCCTGAGGTCTCGGGCTGTAGAGTCACCACCTGTGGGCAGCAAGGGTGTGGCTGGAGGAGGCAGTCACTGGGGGCCTGCCTTTGGGGATTATATTTTGTCCCTGTTGAGCTGAGCTCTCTACTTCCTGACTGTCATGGCCTGAGCTGCTTTCCTCCTCCATGCCCGTCCCGTCCCTCCGCCACGAAGTTTTTCTGCCTCACCTCAGGCCCAGAGGTATGGAGCCAGCCAACCATTAACTGAACCTGTGAAACCATGAACCAAAATAAGCTTTTCCTCCTCTACACTGTTCTTTTTGGTGTAAGGTCATGATGACAAGAAAAGTTAACTAAAATAAATTGTTCTTGTAGGAATAAGGGCAAGGCAGGTTCTAAGTATAGAGAGGGCTTTTGTAGGTCAAAGCTGAGAAGATAAAAACAGACAAGAAGGGCTTTCACTCTTGCTTTTCTTACTTTCCAAAGTCTGAGTCTCACTCCATTCTGCTAGCAAAGTTCACTACATGGGATAGAGACAGACATCTTATAACCTAGTAGGGGTGATAAGGTGCAACAATAACTACAACATCAAGTAGAAAAAGTAAAATGTCATTAAATACACAACAATGTCAAGAAGGAAGACACTGTTTCTGGTGAGACAAATCAGAGCAAATTCTAAACCTGATGTAGCAATTTTGAGGTCAGTGAAGGAAGGAAACAGGTTCAGCAAAGACCTACCATCTGGGTAGGAAAACTTGAGACACACATGGAAAAGTGTGGGCAGGTGTGTTTGTCAGGAGCAGCAGGAAGTGGGGTGGTCAGGGCTAAAGCCAGCAGCAGAGATCACACATGGCTAATGTCCCCGCCTAGGGAGCTGGGATCACAACCACACCAAGCCGACCACAGACACTTCAAGAGCTCAGCGGGCAAGTCAAAATGGCTGAGTAAGAGGTCCTGCTTCCAAAAGAAGGAATGCTCAATTAAGTGTGATCCCAACGCCCAAGTTTAGAGCCAGGGCCACGTCGTGAGTAGTGCATGGACAAGCAACGGTAGAAATGAACGCAGAACTTATTTAGGGTTTTCCAACAGGTTGTCTGAGTTCACACCAAACCAAAGCTGAGGAAGCAGGGCCAGAGCCAGCCAGGGGAATGTATAGAGTCACTAGTAAATCCGCGATAAGGGTCTCAGCCCTGCGGCAAAGCTCAGGCTGGCTGTGCAAGGGCCAGATCGGCAGGTCTCAGGATGGTCAGCCTGTGAGGATACTGAAGATTCCAGCCAGCACTGACAGAAAGGGAGGGATCCAAAACTCCAGGGATGTTTTCAAGACACTAGACGAGCAACCCCTTAAACCTCCTCGGGCTTTAGATGACAAAGACCTGTGTGTGACATTCACAGATCTGTCAGGGTCAGCATCGCTATGCTTATTGAACAGCTGAGGTATGTTCGTGCCTCTGAGTCACAACTGCTGTTGCAAACCTACTTTGGGTGAAGTGTTCCATATTTTACATCACTGCCTGCAGGAAAACTTCCCTAACCACGCAGGTCTGCCCATCACAGGGCCAATCAGACCACAGTGCAAATGCCTATCGATTCTCCCTTGTTCACAGCAGTTGCACCATCGTCCATTAGACATGCACTCCAAGAGGCTACGATGCCACTGTCGCCAGCATGTCTTCCAATGCCAGCGGATGCTAAATACACTGTCGACTGAGTAAGGGTACGGACTGCTTCCAACTGGAATAGTTAGGGTCTGGCTAGCATGTACAGTTCTAATACCTAGAACTCCCAATCTGTGATGAGAAGCTTGGTAATAAAGAAGAGAGAAGGGAAAGAAAGCCATTGACCTGCATGTGCATCATACTAGGGACTGGTCACCCTTTCGACTAATTTTCTTTTTTTCCCCCACAATGTGGAGGTGCTAAAGCAAAATACTCAAAAGGAAAGTGACTTGCCTCATCAAAATGAAGAAAGAAACAAAACATTTGATAATCCTACAATGGATTCTTGGGTTGTTTCTTACTACTTATACAATCAGAAGATATTCAGTTTGCAAGAAACTGACAATGCACACATAAGACCCCAACATGTCTCAACTGTGAAGCATACAAAAACATGATCAATTTGTCCTTTTAGTAAGTATACACCTATAGGAAAATAATAAGAGCATACAAAACATGAAAGAAATTTCTTATCTTTGAAGACAATACAGCACTCCTCAGACACATCACAGAGAACATACTATCCTGCACGTCCACTTCTTATGGGTACAGGATCGCACATAGTAGCACAGTGTGACCTTAACAGATAATCCAGGTAGCCGCTGGTCCCTATGAATGGCATTAGGACAATGCTGGCCAATGCTCTTCTCCCTTTGTTTACATATTTCAGGCCCATAGAAACAGCACCAGGCTGAGGTGGCTTTCCAAGGAGTATGAAGTGTCCTAACAACTCTATCAGGAAGATATTAATATCACTCTTTTATAGATGAGGAAGACGAAGCTCAGAACGTTGAAGAAATCTGATTGATAAGATCATATGACCGAGAAGGAACAGAATTGAATTCATATCTGGGTCTGGCTGTATTCAAACTTATACTCTTTCCAAGAAATCATTATCTCCTACATGCTCAAAATAAAAGCTTTAGAAATGAAAAAACATTAATGCACTTAATCCAGAGTATGAAATTTCCCACCAACATAAGCATATAGTCATTTTGCCTAAAATACATCTGCATCGTAAGAGACAATTGCGCAAGAGTTTTTGCTCAGGATGACTTCACACTCAGCAGAAGAGGCATCCTGATGTTTTGATGAGTTGGTGGCAAGTAACAGCAGCTCACCCTCCTAACTGTCTGACAATATCTGCACACAAAGGATACACTTAATTCCTGCCCCAAGTGGAGGAATCCGCTTCTGAACTCAGAGACTTCTGTGATCACCAGTCCAGCTATACCCAGTTTAAACCACAGGTTCTCGAATTTATCAGCAGCAACCCAGACCCTGAGTCAGCTTCAAAACCCAGCAGCAGCTGGTAGGAACGGAATGCTAATTCATTACAGATGGCAAAACACGGACTGCATTTTCATTTATTTACATTTTCTGAAATTTTGAATCTGAAGTTAGATTGTCAAATTATTTTAACTTGTAAGTTTAGCCTTTTGCAATTTGGTCCATGCTCAATAAAAATTAATGTTTACATGTTAAAAAATTCTTTCAACAAGCCCAATTAGTTCTATATTCCCACAGTTTATATTTTAAAAACTATTTAAGCTGGCGAGCCTTTTCCGAATGTCTTATTATACAAATCACACACACAGTCAGGACAAAATTAGGCCTAAATCATGCCAAATGTTCCAAATAGAACTATTATATGTGAGGATAATGTTCAGTACCTTTGTATCTTCCACAATTGCCATGTTTAGTAATGTGAGACTAATAAATTAATAAATCGTGAGATTATTAAATAGCTTTATCGACCCTATTTTTTTTTTCATTAGTTAAGGTAATAGGGACAGAAAGCACATTACTACTTAATTTTTAAAAGCCAGATGAAGAGAGAATAGGATGTACCCAAATCAAATGCTTACAGCGCTGCTGCCCCCTCCTGGACTCAATCGTCCAACCCCCCAGCCGCATCTCAGGAACAATAGCAAATGTGAGATATTTTAATTCCAAGTGGTGAAACATTTTATAAAGAATTCTAGGAGTTGAATTTTTCCTTCTACCAATTCAAAGGTCTATAAAGACATACGATTATCAGGTCACATATGACAATTCTCGAATCCCCAGTTAAACTTGCTACCCACTTATTAGGACAAGGAGGGAACATTCATTTTGAAAGTCTTTAACCTTCCTCCCATCAGTTCAAAATCCTTCAATATTTTTTGACACAAACTCCCCTTTTCCCTTGTTTGCCAGAATAGGAAACGTCCCTAATCTTTTGCTTGTCTAACCTTATCATTCTCTTCCTCTCCCATCTCCTTTGAAATCACTCTCTCACCAATTAAGATGCCTCACATCCAGCAATACCAAATTTGGCTTTCCACTTCCTTGTTCCTCACAATCCTGAAACGTGCATAAATAGCTCAGTGTCAAGACACGGTTTCCTCCACAGAATCTCGCCAACTACCATGACGCTTCTACTCTTCCCACAGTTGGGGGCACCACAAGGTAGTTTGTAATGGGGCTTAAGCAAGGTCCACTAGGGGCACAAGATTCAACCCATCCCAACCCCAATTATTTCCCTCCCTCCACATCCCAGCCCAATGCCCTTAAAGTCAGTACAGGAAACTCTAGGTGTTTTCAAACCATAGCTTCCCCATTCGGGGCTGCTACACCTAAACCCCTTCTACACACAATTCTGGATCCGCCACTACTGTTCTCCACGCCCCCGCCATAATATCTAGTTCCACTGATTTCCTAGCCACCCCTTAGCCAATTCACTGTGATCCAACTTGCTCTCCAGTTATGCACTAGAGCCTCCGGGATGTTAAGAAAAGCCTACTTACATACTTTAAGGTTCAAAGAATATTAAAAATTAAGCATGGTCAAGATAGCATTATAAGAATTAGACTATGAAACAAAGCAGTGCCTTTAAAAATTCACAGAGATTAATACAATGACTGAAGGCCGTGGCAGATGTGAGACTGGGTCAATGGATCACCTGTGATGAGCCCTACTCTAAGTACTGATCCCCAGCACTCGCTGGGGATAACAGAATCAACATGATTGTGGGCTGGGTGGGGGCAGAGCTCAGTGGTAGAGCACTTGCCTGGATGCACAGTCCCTGGGTTCAATCCCCAGTACCATTAAAAAAAAAAAAAAATGAGTGGCAGAATAATAATTTCTTGGCTATGTGAAATTTGGGAAAATTATTTCACCTTATTGTGACAGGGTATCTCTCATTTGCAAAGCAGGTAAATTAGAGTACATTCTTTTCTTTTTTTTTTTTTTTTTTTTTTTTTTTTGTGGTACTGGGGATTGAACTCAGGGGCACTCGACCACTGGGTCACATCCCCAGCCCTTTTTTGTATTTTATTTAGAGACAGGGTCTCACTGAGTTGCCAAGTGCCTCGCCATTGCTGAGGCTGGCTTTGAACTCGCGATCCTCCTGCCTCAGCCTCCCAAAGTGCTGGGATTACAGGCATGCGCCACTGCGCCCGGCTCTAGAGTACATTCTTAACAAGGATCTTAGGAGACCATGATTCTAAATACAATCAAGTCAGGTCCTGGTACATAACAATCTGACAATTATGATCATCATCATCTTCATCATCATCCAGCGTATCCTGTGACAGAGTTCCCAAGTCGTTGACAAGCTTCCTAGGTGATTCTTATGTACTCTGGAGTCCTGAGAAGAACTGATTACACTGTTTTCTTAAAATACTCAATGAGTCTTTAGTTGTCATATCAAAAGGAAACTGCATTCTTCTCAAATCTTTGCAAAACAGCAGGCTCCGCCCTCTTCAGCTATCTACTCCGGTGTTTGGCACCCAAACCTTCCCTCAAACTTGAACTGGAAAATCGATTTCAGGTGATAATTTGGAATGGACACCTATACTTCTCTACAAGAAAAAGTGAACATGTCCATCTATTCAGGTTGCTATAACACGGTACCTCAGACTGGGTAGTTTAATCAACAAGAGCAACGTTTTGCTCAGCTCTGGAGGCTGGGAAGGCCACAAGCAGGACACCAACCAGCAGGTGTGCAGCGTGGACAGGGACAGCGCTCCTTCCTTGTAGATGGCAGCACCTGTGTCCTCCCACAGCAACAGAGAAGGGGGGTTTCAACGAGATCCCTTAGGCCTCGCTTCCTCCCTACCACCAAGGCTCTGCCCTCGGGACCAGCTCACCTCGCCCAGTGCCCACCTGTCAACATCGGCACATCCGGGACTCCAGCTGAGCCTGCAGATTCAAGAGGGGCATGTGCAGACCTTTAGACCAGGGCACACTGAGACACTGCACTAAACCTGCTGCTTCCTTTTGTTCTTCTTTTGATTACTGACGCACCTTTCCGATCACTCAGGTTTCCACCTGTCATCTGCAACTATGTTCATTTCCTCATTCTCCAGTTTTTCAAACTCCATAGCGCTACAATATCCTTTGGTTCAGGCCATCCTTTCCTTTACCCATTACTGAAGTATAAGTCTGTCACCTGTAACACTGTGACAGCCCCTAATGACCTCCTCTATCTCCAGTGTCTTCATTTTTAAAGTCACCTTTTATATTACAACCTAATTACTTTCCTAAAATGTAGATTTGTCATGTGTTCTGAGTAAAAAATAAAAAGGAAACCTTGATTTTTTTCCCAATGATTACCAGGTCAGTTAAGCTTCTTAGCATGAGGCTCCGACAACTTGACCCTAAGGAGTCCTGGGGCGCACTGCGACGTGCCCAGCTATTCAGACGGGCAGTGCTCCCGGCCACACTGCGCATGCGCATCTCTTTAGGATTCGCTCACACCTTTTCCCTAGCCATGAACAGGAAAATCCTTCCCTACATCGCCATCTTCCAACTCCCACAGGTCCTCTGAAACCAGTGTAAGGGTTACCACTCTACAATCCAGTAATAGCTCAAAAACCAACCTTTGTCTTTCTCCATACTGATGACCCCTGTTAAATGGCTACTTAGCTCTGAGAACAACCTTGATCATTAAAACTACAGTAATAAATTAACCTTTTGAAGAGATAATCAGGAAAGAGCACATTAGAAAGAGTATGCTCAAAGTAATAAAGAAACTACTGCTATTCTAATCTATACATTTTAAATTAAAATAAGTTCAACAATATAAATTGTTGAGTAGGTTTCCAGACACATAATATACTTTTGTGGGTATCGCCCTCTATAATTAAAGATATCTAGAAGTTATAACTACAATCTTGAAGGAATATTCTTACGTCTTTTCTCTTGCTCCATGTTCGGGCAAGATGATCTTAGTGTAGGCATCTACTCAAGCACAGCTCAAACCAGTAGCGAGCTCCAACTCCAGCATGTTAAGCACTCTTGGTTCACAGGTAAAGGGGCAGATTCTTTATAAACTAAGTGAATGGTGTAGAGCCGTGACATACAAACTCAACAGCAATTACATCAATTTCATGGAAAACTTGGATTCTGGTTCCAAAAAACAGTACATGTGTATGAAACCAACTGACCTGATATCTGTCCTCCACCTGGAGCCACCGCTGAGCATCCACCTCTAAGACACAGCCACCCTCCACGGGGACTGACAGAGGTCGTACCAGAGGACAATGAACCAGGGTCATGGTCAAGGGCCAAGCAACACCAACCCACTGGTCTGCTCCTGCTAATCTGTTATTTGTTTTTGTTTCTTTTTTTTTTTTTTTTTTTTTTTTTTTTTGAGGTGTTGGTGTGGAACCAGGCCTTAAGCATGCTAGGCCAGAGCTCTACCACCAAACCCCTCAATGATTTTTCTGATGCTGCTAAATGTGTTTATTAGTTCTTATCATTACTATTGTTGTTCATACCGACTTCACTGAGTAAGCTAGTTGTGAGTGAGCTAGATTCCACTAGAGTTCCTAATCTTGGGTTCAGAAACCCTGAAGAATTCATGGACAGATGTGGGGGAGAAGCCTGAACCTGGATGGTAAATAACAACAAAAATACCACAACTTTGCTTTTACATATCTCTGGCCAAAATTTAGCAATTCTACAACTATGAATATAGGTGACAAGTTACAGGTATTTTGCAGTACCTGTGATTTTTGTCTATAAGAAATTAAACACTTTCACATCATATAACAGTTATTCCAGATTATCCTGAAATACCATCCACTACTTTAAAAAATATGGTAATTATTAGCGATGCAAATACATCTTGTTGTTTAATGTAGTGATAAGGAAACAAACATATTCCTATAGAGCAAAATATAGTTTTCATGTAGCGATGATATTCCAATGTTTTTTTTTAATATTTATTTATTTGCTTTAGTTGTACACAATCCATTTTTATGTGGTGCTGAGGATCGAACCCGGGCTGCGCACGTGCTAGGCGAGCGCTCTACCGCTGAGCCACAACCCCAGCCCTCCAATGTTTTCTTTTAATCGTATAAATTTCATCACAGGCATTTAAAAATCTCTCTATGAAAAGAGCTCCACAGACGTTTTTCCTAACCGGTTTATGTCCTCAGTCAGCTGGCATTTCTCATCTCTTATCTAGAACAGCGGGTAGGAGGCCTTCGTTGCCTTAAGGAATAGGCAGTTCCAGTAAATATGAGAAAAGGACTTAATTCTTGTGCCTTCCCTGCATATGATTTCTTGTGAAGATAATTTAAACATGAGAACATGGGTCTTAAACCATTTCTGTTCCATGAATCTTCTGTTGTTGAACATGAGCCACAGCTGCAATGACCACCTACAAATGGCCCTATGCTGAGTGCACTCCCATGAATTCTCACACGTACGTAAGGTCGAGGGTTATTATCGTCACACTACACATGAGAAGTGCGAGGCTTGGTAAGGATAAACACTTGTTCAAAGTCACATAGCTGGCTAGTGGCAGGACAGGACTCAAGTAGTGACCCCACAGCCTGGTGCACAAGTCATCTACCAAGTCTCTCTCAAATGCACAAGGAAATAGTCCTGATATTTAAATGACAGGAACATAGAGAAGTAACTTTAGGAGAGAAAATACTGCTGAAACACATTTCCTTACTGCACAGTGTGCAAGACTTAAAAGGAGTTTTCAGCCACTTCCCATTGCTGCTCTAAATGAATTTATAAAAAAGAAAAGGGGAAAACTGAAATATATTTTATTCGCCTTTCAGGTTCATTCAGTACAAATGTGTAAAAAAAATTAGTTAGGCATTTCCAGGTACTAAAGTAACCTATAACTCTCTGTCATAAAGCCTGAGGGGTCTAACATCAGGTTTAGAGTCAGTGGTGGGACATTTAGGTAGCAGCTGAGTCACCAACAGAAAATCTCTGCACATCTCCACAGCACTGCACTGGCAAACTCACCTCAGGGACCTACCTGATCACTGGAAGCTTGCATATTTTTTTCTCATTTTTCCATTTTAGGAACATGCATGGTAATAAAAATGAAAAAAAAAAATGCATGGGGATTCTCTTACAGAAATTTTTTATCAGGGCATTTCTATTATTTACAGAAAGTTCTTGAAGCACTCAGACTGTACATATAGTACGCTTGTGCTTGGAAAAGAGAATGCGAAACCACTAATGGCACTTAACTGTGATCACAGACTCTAGGACACTGCCCAAGCTCTTCTGACACACTGCACTGTTACGAAATAGTGTATGAAAAAGTTGACTGTCAGATGTTACTTGACTATTACTAATTGTATTACGGGTATGTACTGTAGGCCCCTTACAAATGTTTCATATTGAGAAAGCAGTCATATATAAACTACCTACCAACATTGACTGCTGCCTTAAATATTTTTAACATTATTTGAAAATATTAAAATTCACTTAGTGAATTCTAAGCATTTTACTTCCCTAGACAACAAAATATCACACGCAATATTTTCTTTTGTAACATTTTAACTATTCTCATGTGCATAGGTTCAGTGGCACTCAGTAGTCTTCATGTTGTTGTAAACTATCACTGAATTTCCTTATTCTGAAACTTGACTGAAAAATAAGTTTTTGTTATATCTGATACAAAAACTCCATCAAACTGCAGAAATAAGGCATACAGTTAAAAAAATGACCAAAGAAAATGCACTTTAGTACCTATTTGCTCTTTAGACATGCATTTACTTTCACTTAAAAATTATGTTGAGGGACATAGTTCATTTGGCTAATTTAAACCAGTTATTCTACTTTACTAAAAAGTAACTATACAAATAGTAAGCGACTCAGAATCAGGTGGTGATGTAAATGTTACCAAGGGTAGTTAGCATTACTCAGTAAGAAAATCCAAGAGATGATTTGTTTTAATCTATTTCACATTGCCGAGGTTGTAAATTACATCATATCAACCCCACTGTGGAGAGTGACTCCCAACTAAAATGAGATGAGATACGGAACAGATGAAGTGCTGTTCAAAGTCAATGCAGCCCAGACTTAGGGGACAGAAGAATTAATGAGGAAATGAGAATCTACCAGATGGTGCCGCAGCACTGCTCGCTGCACATCCGCCACCTCAAGCAGCTTCTATACATGCAAAGCCCCAGGGCCCCACCTGGTAGCAGCATAATTACCCTAAATGTGCACTTATGTTTCATTACACCTTGGCCATTACTATGCGCACTGATTACAAGTATCAATCCCTTTCATTTTCATACACCTCTGCAGTTCCTTAGCATTCAACTGTGAAAACTCAGCACTCCAGTCACTTCTAACACAGGGCCCATGCTGATAAAACCGCAGAGGGTAAATTATTTGTCACTCTACAGGGTGCCAATTCAGTTTGATAAGGATGACATCATGCCCATTTTACCAATAACAATGGCACTAACAAGAACGTGTAATCAACAAACCTCAGTCCTCTGCTAGCCCTGGCAGGTGCAACTCTTTTTATGCTAAAAATAAGCCAACATTAGCTTCCAGCTCAAAACTATTTCTTTTATCACAATGCTAAGCAGAAGTTGGCTTCCATAAGGCACGGCAGCTGCCGCTGTCAGGGCCGCTTCTGCAGATGCCTGCATTAATTGTATCAAGGCCATACTGAAATAAGTGCTTATTCAGCACAATGGCTATTGGGGAGCAGCTGGAGGCGCACAAGACAAACTATCTTGAAGAGAGTGCACCAACCCAGTGTGTAAATTACAATGATGAAGCACAAAGAGTCCAAGTTTAAGGGTCTAATAGAACTGCACAACAGTGTGGAAATTCAGCGTTATCTGTGGAGTCCAGATCTAATAAATAAGAAGCACACCCTTTCAGATTTCACCAAAACTACTTGCAGGATGGAGGCGATATTTAAGTACCCTTTTGACACAGCAGGTACAGGAAGGTCATCATTAAAAATACCAGCAGTGTGGACGCTGGCTTTCTCATAGGTGCCAATCACAATTCCCCTCAGGTAAGCATGCGTGCACGTGTGTGCTTTCCATTAGTTAAACAGCAACATAACAACAGCCTTGCTTATTACAAAGAAGCAACATGTGTCTTTAAAAGGGACAACCCTGGCTAGCTTCCCTCCCCATCCACTTACTTACAGCTCATTCAGGCCCCTCTCTGTACATCAGTTTTGTGTTCATTTTCCTTCCATTTGGTAATTTTTATATTAGTGGGGAGAAATGAATTAATGGTGATGCAAGGCTATTCTAGGTGACAGGCAATTATGGAGCTTGCAATCTCGCCAGTCTGGAAGTGGATAGAGGACAGGCATCCATGAAGATCCTGCTCTACCAGTGCAGTCAGAGAGGAGGATGGAATGTGAGGGGAGAGAAATAGGTCAGAGCCAGACTGTAAAGTCTCGTGATTCTCCCAGCTCCGCCACGGTCTCTGTAGTAATATTTATCTTCTCTAGAAGAGGCCGAGGATGGCCACACTCCTGCATCAGTTGAGAAAATGGCCTGAAGACACAGAGAGGTCCCAATAATGCAATCTACCCAGCCAGGCTGCTAGCGGAGATTGAGATTTGCACCAGAGACAGGACTCCCACAACAATACACACTTCAAACACAAACGCACTTTCTAAGTTTCATAAAACTACACTATCTACACTGCAAGGGAAAAATTACACGTTTACGAATTAGAAACGAACTCAAATCTGAATCACTAAGTATTCACCAATTTTCAAATACTAATGCATTAGATTGTTCTCAAGCACAAGTATCCAAGTGAACTGTTGTTCTACCACTAATACTTGGTTGTTTTTTTTTTTTTTTTTTTTTTTTCAGGTAACATTTTGCACGCAGAAAACAAAGAGTTCATAATTTATGACTAAAAATATGTAAGGGCCTTACTCTGCATATAGTAAGATATAAAAGCTGAGCTGCTGTCTGAGCTCACTCATCAGATAAATGAGCTGATGCTCTATTTGGGCCTCTGAGTAGAAGCTATTCAAACACAAATTCAAGCCTCAGAAAATTAAATTGGCTTCTTCCCACAGACTGTCAAGGTATCAAGAAACAGTTAAAAATAGGAATGTCAGTGGCCTACCTATGTCCAGTTTAATTTTACCTAAATGCTAAAAGGTATTTTGCATGAAGAGAGTAGGCCAGGTTTTTAGAAGCATTGTCAAGCATCTCTGAACAATATAACTGTGTCTATATTATTCTGCTGCTATAGTAATTTTCATTTTTACGTAGCATTTCCCAGCAAAATAGCCATGATGGTAAAATGGTTTTACTGTCATATACAAACCATCATATAACCCGCAATCCCATAAAGTAACAATTAATAGCATGTCTTCATCCAAATGATAAATGGGCAAATTGAAATATTTCTAACTGATTGAATCACAATGGACACAACTCAAGTGATTCCACTTACTATCACGTGAGCTTACCATCTACAAAATAATATCTGCATGGATATTTGAGGAATTAAAAAATTAACTTAAAAAAAGAACAAGAACAAATATCTGGTATAAAACACAAAGCAGCTCTTATGACCAAAGGGACTCTATGGTTGATTTGCCCCCTCTGAAACAGTTCTTTGAGTGTATTTGATATTTGACAGATATATTAGCTCTTGAGCATCATTTATCATGTTTATTTTTAATACATTTTGCTTAGAACAGCTGCCTAAGA
Organism: Tamias sibiricus; assembly: GCA_025594165.1. Lineage (NCBI taxonomy): Eukaryota > Metazoa > Chordata > Mammalia > Rodentia > Sciuridae > Tamias > Tamias sibiricus. The sequence continues at coordinate 20,910,375 of CM046666.1, read as the reverse complement.
TGCTAATCTTTTCTTTTTTTCTTGGGCCTTTTGTAAATATTTGAAATAACTATTCATTAACAGTTGCACATTTATTCAGGCCTGTTGTACAGCTTGTGAACTGGAATTAGCTTTTATTTTATTTTCTATTTGCTGGCCAGACTAGAGAAACCCTGCTGTTTGGGTTCAATCTGTCAAGGTTCAAATTATCCTCCAACTGAGAGCTAATCAAGGGCGTCTGACCTGGTTTGCAAATAAACGAGGAACAAAAGTGGGTTTATTTTTTCTTTCTTTGGAGTATTAGTTCTCAAAAAAGTAAAGCAAAATAAGAGCAGATCACATATGCAATTGCCTAAAATTAAAACCAGGCGCAACTGGCAACTGAAGATGAACAGGATTTATTCAGTATTACTGAAGTAACCAGTTTTCAAGCAATGAATCCATTTTTAAATAGAAATTGGTTTGCAAATACATTTCAAATTAAAATTCACAGTTCATTTAATGCAAGTCTGTGGCATGAAGAGAACATAGATTTTAGGCAATCAGGCTACTCTGGTGAGTTGACTACAGACTTCATGGATCCCAAGCTTCTAATTAATAGGTCCATGTAGCAGAACTAATCTTTCTGCATCATTAATATCATTACTATATCCATTTTACATACGTTTCTAAAATATGAAATAAAGGGCTTTCTTTTAAACATTTTCAATGTCCAAACTTGACAGGCATTTTTACAATTTCAGCAGCATTTTTTAAATGTATCTTAATGGACTACTTACTGAACTTTAAGTACTGTGTACTTAAATGCTATCATACGTACTAACAGATACACTAAAACACTTTTTGTATGTTAAGGTTCCAAGACACTAAAACCATAGCGTGGGTCTGGTTTTCAGCATTTTGTTTGTAAGAGGTATCTGATCTTTGAAAACAGCCCAGGAGGACAAAAGGGAAGCCCTGGGAAAGCATCAGAACATTCAAGAACATCATGACTGCAACCCCACTAAGGCTTCCTTCAAAAGGATCCCAACTGATGAAATGACCCCAGTTATCACCTTAAAGAAAATGCACTGTAGCAACCAACATGTTTGCAACGGTAAGCATGTGAGCACAACATCTGTCTCACAGCGGGCGTGCCGCAGGGCAAAGTGCACCCAACCACCAATCAGAAAGCTTCATCTCCACGCTCTGCCTCAGACTTGAGGTATAACCTCTCTCTGTTTCAGTAAAATAGGGATAACAAGTACCCAGCAGCGGTGATTCACCAGGCAAAGGAGGATGAGATGGAAAGCTAGATGCAAAAGTACAAAGGAAATTATTTGATACTCACTGCATAAGACATTTTTATTAACATAAGGACTATAAAACAGCATTATGTCTGAATTATATTATAATCACACCTGCAGTCATCAAAAACAATCATCACAAATAAGAAAAGAGTGAAGATAAAACAAGGAACAAAATCATGAATGTACAAAGGTTTTTGTTTTATACTCATTGGCAGGAGAATATAATGAATATTATGTAGCACATGAAATAAATTTTTACTTATTTAGGGATGGTAGTTTTGATTCTTGGAGTCCACATTTGAGAAAAATCAGCAATATAATGGCTGAATATATGGTGTCAAGAATTAGTTGATATTCAACTTAAGAAATATCTTATTGCCTGAAATACAATGGTCCAAATTTCCATTGTGTGTGTCCTTTATTCAGAACAAGATGGTCAAAATTGAGTAGCACCTTATATTTTAGCAATCTTATATTTCAGTGAAGAAAAAATGTTTAAAACTTGGTACCAAATCATATTTACAAATTGCAAATTACTTCTAATGTTCCAAAATTAATTACAGAAAGTGTAAGAACATCTCACTATCACAAACCCTCTACTTAACAGGTACTTCACAGATATTTGTTAAATAAACAAATAATAGTTAAAACAAGATTAAAGTGTAAACTAACCTTGGCTAATGTGCTCAGGAAAAAATCTCAACCATTCTCTTCTATTTACACAAAGTAAGCTATCTGAAATGTCATTAATTTAAGTCCAGAAACATACAAATAAATGCAAACTATTAGTCATTTTGAGCAAAAACATAGATTTTCAAAATTTACAGGGAATGGCTATTTTCCAAGCAACTACAATATTTGTAAATTTACAAAAAGCACATACTACTTGAAAATTTAGTTTCAAAAAATATTGGAGACATTCAAATGTCAGGCTAATATTGTTAGAGAAGTTATCTAAAAATCTTTATTCAATTTATTCTCTACTTAACACAGTGCCAAGTTTCTCCTACCCCTAACCCGTTTTTCTTAATTAAACTCATTACATAGTGAATTACATTGTGAAGTCAGTGCAGTGGTAACTTATATGCCATTGTCTGACCTTTGGTTATTTCAAGTTGGAAAAATAAAGCACAGATGTTACAGTGAACAAAGAGATATAAAACAGAATGAATTCACTTGAACACTATTTGCAGCAACCCTGTTTTTTCAAAAGAAACATATTTTCTTTTTAATTTCAGTTTTCTTCAACATTTCCTGTGCAAGAGTCACTTTGTTTCAAATATTGTCTTGTTTGCCATTATTTGCTTACATAATATGGATGGGTATACATTACTATCCACAAAATAAACAGTCTTAATTGTGCCCAATCTAGACTGTCCTCCATAAATTACTTCACATCTGTTAACAATCCATCTTTCCCTCATTACCAATCAAGGGTACTAGGCTGGTGATGGCTTCCACATCCAGGAGCCTCGACCAGACTTTTACATGGTTCATTCTGAGAATGCTCACTAGCCTGGTTGGGAAGGGGATAGACAGGATTCCCCAAACTGCAGAGAAGGCAAACTCTAAGGGCACGCATGCATTCATTCAAAACACATTCATGGGACATTCACTTTGACACCAAGATAACTGAAACCGGGGCTGGGGTTTTAGCTCAGTGGCAAAGCACTTGCCTAGCATGTGTGAGGCACTGAGTTCGATCCTCAGCACAGCATACAAAATAAAGGCATGCTGTCCATCTACACCTACAAAAACAAAAAACAAACAAAAAAAGATAACTGAAACAAAAAGTCCTTACTGCAGAGAAGGTAGAGCGTAGGATATAAATATTAAACAAGTCAGCTGGGTGTGGTGGGGCTTGCCTGTAACCCCAGTGGCATGGGAGGCTGAGGCAGGAGAATCACTAGTTCAAAGCCAGCCTCAGCAACTTAGGGATGCCCTAAGCAACTTAGTCAGACTCTGTCTCCAAATATATATATATGTACATACACACACACATACACACACACACACACACATATATATATATATATATACACACACACACACATATATATATATGTATGTATACACACACACACACATATATGGGGTGGTGGTGGGGCGCTGGGGATATGGCTCAGTGGTTGAGCACCCCTGGGTTCAATCCCTGGTACCAACAAAGCAAAACTAAACAAATCACTTTAAATCTATTAAGAACTATCACAGATGACCAAAGAAACAATTCTGTGTGGTGGGAGATAGACTGTGGTGAGAAATGATGTGAGATGACCAAAATATTATGGGCCAAGGGCATCGGGTCATCCTTCAGACCCTCTCCTCCAGTGTGCTCCAAGGATGCCCTCAGAGGCACACCAGGAAGCGTAAAAATAAACTCTCTCAGGCCAGACCCGAGACCCAGCAAGGTAAGATGCTCCTGTGAACAAAATTCCCAGGGCTGGGGTTGTGGCTCAGTGGTAGAGCACTTGCCTAGCACGTGCAAGGCCCTGAGTTCGATCCTCAGCACCACATAAAAATAAAAATAAAGGTATGTGTACAACTACAACTAAAAAATATTTTTAAAAAAATTCCCAGGTGGTCTGAATATACTTGAAAATGTGAGAAGTGTGCTCATGCATGGTCCACCGTTTCTTCTTCAAAGGTAGCTTGTAAGCACCTGTGCGTGCGTGCGTGTTTGTGTGTGTGTGTGTGTACACATATGTGAAAAATTCAGTCATAAAGAACTAAGTATTTTCTTAGGTGCTGATTTTCTCCTGTTCTCCCTCTTTCTTGTGCTCTTATATCATTAAGAATAAGAACCTATTAAGCATTTTCTAAGAGTTACAGACTTAGCATTAAATATTTAGTTTCCATACTGAATATCTAGTAAGTGTGCCTTATCCTTATTTTTTAGATGGGAAAACTGAGGCTGAGAGAGAGTAACTTTGTGCAGGTCACAGAGCTAACAAACTACGGAAACAGAACTGAACCTATCCTGTTCGTAATCAAAATGACAAGGTACCATAAGCTTACCTGAAAACCACTCTAGTCCGAGAGTGGCCTGAATGACTAGTGTACCAGGCTGCAGGTGATCTGCTACTTGGCCATTGGCTCTGTGAAGTTAGCTTTCTCTACACTTCACAGGTACTGCTGATATATCAGTAATTCTTAAAACAATGACCTGAATATCACCACATATTTAGTTTAATGGAAAACAAGTCCACGTTTATCTAGTTTTGAAAGCCAAGAGAAACATAGCAAAGGCATAATGATATTTTACTACGACAATACATTCTTTTAAAATACGTAACACAATACATCTATTGCTACATGACTCCCCATACAAGAAGTCAGTGGATAAAGTAGCTCGTTGCTCACCATTCTACAAGCTGGGCCAAGCCTGGGTGGGCGGGGCTTTTAGTCAAAGTGGTGGCCAGAACATTCACCAGGGCTCTGTATTCACGTGCCCAGAGTCTCAGTCAGGAAACTACTGTATCTGTGGGATGGCTGAGACGTCACTGTTGGTAGGGACAGTGGGACCTCCTAACGTGGTGGCTCAGAGTTCCAAGCAATACTCCCTAAGAACAGACCCTAGACCACTAGTGCTTAATGCTGTGACTTGGTGCCCCCAGAAAAGCCTGTGTTAATACAGGCATGTTCGACTAGATTATGAGAGCTGTGAACTCATCAGTGCGTTAATCCGGGCGGTGGATTAATAATCTAAGTGGACTGCGGGGTGTTCCCTCTGCTTCCTGGCCACCTTGAGCTGAGCAGTTTTCCTCCACCCCGCCCCTCCCCCAGGATGGTCTGCCTGGGCTCTGGCCCACAGAAATGAGTCAGCCGACCAAGGACTGAACCTCTCAAACATGATCCCAAATGATCTTTTCCTCCTCTAGTTCTTCCAGGCAGGTGTTTTGATCAGAGTGATGATAAACCGACTAACACCTACCAGACCTCTGCGTTCATTCTTTCTAATGCTCCACGGCAGGCAAGGCGCGGTCCAGCTGTCACCGTGGAGCGGCACACGCGCACCAAGCGTGAAGCTAGGAGCCCTGGGAAGTCAATGGTGGCTTCCAAGTAAGAGTCCTCCAGGAGTCTTCAGTAGTAAGTGCACGTTTCACAGAGAGGGAAACAAGAATTCTTTGTCTCGCGATTATATCATTTAAAAATATATTGATGAACTATGTAACTAATTATGTGATACAAAAAATGAACTAAGTTTTAATAGTTCAAATACTTCCCTTATCAAAAGTGGGCTTTGCCCATTATACACATGGTGTTTAGACCCCGAGTGAGTCCAGCTCTCTGCAAACGGTAAGAAATATGGCCCATTCTAATTAATTAGCTGAAACTTTCGCCCACGTATTGTCCCTGTGCTTGGTTTATTGATTCTCCACCTCTCTGGTTCACAGTCTGGCTGGGAGCTCTGACTGCACCTGTTCTGACGCAGGCTTTCGGGGCTACCTTTCTTTGGCCATCCTTCGTCGGATGCCACTGTGTTTCTGGGCTCCATCAAGTCTACACGGTCAGGCACACACGTGTGCACACAGTTCCTACGTCAGGCCTGATGCCTGAGACGCCTGTCACTCCACGCCCACTGGGGAGCGTCCTTGGGAAAAGCAAGTGTGTTTTCTCCTAATAAGCCGAGGGGGGAGACAACCGTTTACATAATTACAGTCATGCTTTTACACTATAAGGAAAGAGCAGAACACATTAAATGTTTTTAAACAATCTGAATTCCACAGAACTCTATTAATTGGTTATTATTTTATTCACGTATTAATTCAGCAAGTATTAGAGGCCACCTGTATGCCATGAATGATGCCAAGCTCTAAGAACCCAATGATGATTGGATTCACCAACATCTCAGCAAATGGGCAGAAAGATACAGAGTGCGAATTTTAACTGCTGAAGGAAATAAGCAGGGACAGGAGGAGAATCAGAGGAAATGCTCCCTTCAAGAGTGTCAGAGGAGGGCAAGCTGAGGCGGCCAGGTTTCAGCTGAGGCCTTAGTGTGAAAGAGGCAGCCGTGCAGTGGCCACATGGCCAACCTGCCCAGGAAAGGAAGGGCATGCTGTGTTCAAGGCGCTAAGAAAGAACAGCGCTGTCACACATCAGAGCGCGCGTGACCAGCTGAGCCTGGAAGACAGAGACAGCCAGAGCACGCGGCCGGGCCGTCGTCCTCTCCATGGGCCCTTCTGCTGGCTCTTCCAGGCCTGGCCTCCCCTTTCCATAAACGTTTTCTCCGCGTCCGCTCTTTTCCTCCCTTGGACCATCCTCTGGGTGGTCCAAGATGCTACTGGCATTAATCAAGAGGAGCTGCGTGAGAATCCAGGTACCGTGGAGCAAGCTGGTGTGGGCGCGCAGCTCGGGGACCCCTGTGCTCTAGGGTTCACGTTCCCCATCTGAAATGAAGAGGTCAAAGGTTTCCCCCTAAATCTGCAAATCTTTGGCTCTTTTAATATAACTGTAATTAAGACTGCAGAGCTAGGAGGGAAACAGGAGGGGGACACCCAGGTGGCAAATAGCTTTCTCCTGAAGAAGATATGTTTAAGAGAGTTTATTATTTGTTAAAAGAAAATTATCAGAGCATCAGGCTATTTATTCTATAACCAGAGAATCCACCAATTCCACAGTATGTACAAACAGATTTTAATGCAACAAATGTTTCAAATAGTCACAATTCTGTTTCTCTATTTAGCCAGGTAATAGAAAGTAACTCTCATTTCAAATACATGTGATTTAACTTTCTGTTCTCAAAAGCTGATCTAATATGTAATTCCTTAAAAACAAAGTTTGTTGTGATTATGTAGTCTAACAAAAGTGATAAGCATTTATGGAAATTTAGGAAATATTAAAAGAAAAAAATTGAATGTACCATTTGTCCCTCCAACAAAAGTAACATTTGGGTTTAATTTATCCTTGTTAGTGTTCTTAATTCTTTTTGTTTATTTCTCTTTAAAAATAGTTGATACTATGGTATATAATTTTACAGCAGCATGATCATTAGCCAAGACCACCATTATTCCACATTACTATGAACTTTGTAAACAACATTACTCACAAGTATAATAATATTCCACCATGCAACATACCCAAATTAAGTGCTTTCCAAAATAACAGGATTGGAAATTTCCACTAAAATAGAGAAATTTTGCACTTCTTAAATGCATTCTTCTCAAAGAGAAATACAAAAAAAAATGTATAATCCATCTCAAGGAAAAAAAAGATATGTTCTAAAATTATACAAATTTGCATATTATTCCTACATGCATATACAAACAAGTTAACTACTTGGTTCATGCTGATACACAGTGAAGAATTATTTCCCTAATATAGGCATATTTGTTTTGTAAAATTTATTTAAGGGAGTTCAAGTTCTCTTTGTTCTAATTATAACAGTGTGATATTCTGTTTTGAAAGACCTGACTCAAACTATACCAAAAATTATACTTAAAATGAGAGGGGGAAAAAAATCAATACAGACTTTAAAAAACAAACAAACAAACAGACAAACAAACACTAATCCTTAGAAGGGATCTAGGCTAGTGATTCCCAAACTGTTGGAGGTTTTTTATTATTATTATTTTTATTTATAATAGTAGTATGTATTACAATTCGTAGTACACATATATAGCATCTTTTTATATACAACTGTTTGTATACAAAGTATATTCATACCATTCAGTCTTCAATCATGCATTTAGGATAATGATATCCATCTTATTCAACCACCTTTTCTTTTCTTTTTTTTTTCTTTTTTGCCCCCTCCCTCCCCCCTTGCTCCCTCCCTTCCCTTTGACCATTCTGGTGTACACACAAGCAATATGAAAAAAACAAGGGAAGAAAGTGACACAAACAAATCAGTATACCTCCTCAGTAGATTTCATGGCAAACATAGGGAGTTGGTGAAATGCCAGAGATGGAATTTAGAAAACAGAAATTACATATTCCAAATGTTTATGGAACTTAAGAAATCAACACAAAAAATGAGATGAGGGAGCAAATACAGGTGGTAAAAGATCATTTTGACAAAGAACTCAAAAAACAAATATAGGAAGTAAAAGATTACTTCAATAGGGAGATAGAGGCTCTAAAGAGAAGCCAAACAGAAATTCCGGAAATGAAAGAAGCAATAAACCAAAATAAAAGTTCAATCGAAAGCATCACCAACAGAGTAGACCACTTTGGAAGAAAGAACCTCAGACAATGAAGACAAAATAAATATCCTAGAGAAAAATCTAGATTACACAGCAAAAATCGTAAGAAATCAAAAACAGTACATCCAAGAACTATGGGACAACATAAAAAGACCAAACTTAAGAGTGATTGAGGTAGAGGAAGCGGCAGAGTTTTAAGCCAAAGGAATGAGTAATTTATTTAATGAAATAATTACAGAAAATTTTCCAAACTTGAGGAATGAATGGGAAAACCAAGTTCAAGAGGTTTACCGAACACCAAACAAACAAAATCTCAACAGATCCACACCAAGGCACATTATAATGAAAATGCCTAATATACTGAGCAAGGAGAGAATATTAAAAGCCACAAGAAAAAGGAAGCAGATTACATATAGGGGGAAACCAATCAGACTATGTTCAGATTTATCAACCCAGACCTTAAAAGCAAGAAGATCCTGTTGGAGTTTTTTTTTGGTACCGGAGATTGAACTCAGGGGCACTCGACCACTGGGCCACATCCCCAGCCCTTTTTTTTTTTTTTTTTTTGTAGTTTATTTAGAGACAGGATCTCACTAAGTTGCTAAGTGCCTCGCCATTGCTGAGGCTGGCTTTGAACTCGCGATTCTCCTGTCTCAGCCTCCCAAAATGCTGGGATTACAGGCGTGTGCCACCGCGCCCGGCTCTGTTGGAGTTTTAAAGTAAACATTCCCACACTTGGGGCTGTCTTGCCTATCCAGGCAGCTGTAACAAAACATTCCAAAACTGAGTAACATTGCAAATAGCATTAATGTATTATTGCTCACAATTGAACATTTTGAGCAAATGATTAGGTGCATTTAATCAAGACAGTTGTCTAGACAAAAATTTCTAGAAGTAGTCTGTGTATCCACTGCCTCCCAGTCATGTAGGGGGACTCACTGAAAAGCCCATTCCTGGACCTACGGCAAGACTACTGTGTGAAGCATCCGGCCAGACAGGTGCATTTCAGGTATACTGTCCAAAGATCCAGAGGTTATTCTTAGAGACAACAAAGTTTAAAACTCACTTCTATATGGATCATTACTGTCACACCAATATTCACTGTCCTTAACTAAAATTCAATGAATCACAAAGCTCTGTGTAGGGGGGCAGATCCCAGCAGAGTGGGGGGTGGGGGGGCATGCCCATCTAATCATTCTTTAGTCATTAAATCCATTTCTTCACCAGCTCTTTCTCACTTTTAATTATGTGGTCACTAGTTAAATCATCTTCACCCAGATCTCACTCTCCTTGTGCTGAGACCATGAGAAGTGATAAATTAAAGGGCATATTTTTGAAAGTCAGGCATCTAAATCAAACATTTTTATATTGCACATAATAAGAAGCAACTTTGAAGCCACCACATGAGAAACAGAAAGCCTAAGTGAGATCAACAGACAGAGACGATGGGGCAGCTGATGACCTCCGCAGAGCAGCCAAGGTCGCACTCACAAACATTTGTTGTTTGTTTTGCAGAAAATTGTGCTCCTGTACCTGACATCCTGTGAGTGTTTACGGAAATTTAATACCCACACAAGAAGGAGAAGAAATTTAATAATTTTTCAAATGCAATCAATTGACAGCTAGCCTGAGAATCTGCAGACACTGCAGAATCAATAAAAGTTCCTGACATCACAGAGTAATGTTTCTGCCAGAAACCGTCTTGCAAAGGTCAGGTTGACAACCACCAGGTAGCAGTATCACTTTCCCAACTGTCCAGGGCTATTAAAATTCCATTAAACAATGGTCCCAAACTCACTTCCAGTCTTAAAGTTCACCAAAAGCATCCCAGAGACAGATGAGCCTCAGTTCAAACTCTGAAAGCAAACCCTTGCTTCACTTCTGTCCCCTTGTCACCATGTTTATAGAATTCTGCTAGGAACAGTATTAAAGATGATATGTATTAATGAGAACCTAAGTGGACATGCCCTTTTAGTAAAATGATAGCTACATGTTAATTAGCAGGAAATGATTTACATAATAAATTGTTTCTCTGCTGAAAATTAGGAAAGCCACCACTGCTGACTAAAGGTGTCACAAAATCAAGGCTACATTGCAAGGCCCAGCATGGAAGTGCGCTGTAGACTAGCACCTCCTGCCTGTGCTGAAAACAGGGCCTTTCTGTACCATGTTGTCAAAACGGGTTCCAAGTCACACGTGGAATCCCCAGGGACCATCATGCCTAGATCAGCCACCCACTCAACACTTACCTAGCACCTGCTAAACCCAACATGCACTGCCACATACACCTCCACCATCTCCTTCATGGCTCCGTCTCCCAGTGTTTTAAAGCCCAGCCAGAAGCAGGAGGAGGAGGAAGAGGAGGGAGACACATTCCCAAGAGACAAAACACTTCTCCCAACCTCTGCAGAGATGCACAGCTGTCTACAGATGCAGCCAAGAGTCCTCATCAAATACCACAGCTTTCCTCTAAAGACGTAAACTTTGTTATTTGCTTATTTGATCTCAAAAACAGAAAGAGATGCATTTAAACAAAATAGAATATGAACACCTCAGGACCAAGACGGAGAACACAGAATTCTACTGCTCTGTCCAAACCACAGGCCCCACTCGGGGAAGAATGTTTGGAGTGTAAAATGTGCAGGCTTCCTGAATCTATTTGAAAATTTAAAAATAAATTCCCATAGATGTATATTTTGTGATCACACTCCTGTAATTACTCCTAATTACACATATGCATATGCATGTGTATAAATCCACAAAAGAAGGAAAAATCCAAGGATGAGAAAACACAAATATATATAAATTCTAGCATGTTCTTCCCACATCTGGATATATTACCTCACAAGATGACCAAGGGTGAGCAGACCCCAAAACTACCAGCTTCTTTGGCAGGATTCCCCAATGGCACCCAATGGCTATGAAGTGGCCCGGGTCACCTGTGAGTCACTGATACTTTGTGTTGTTCCAGCCGCCCAGGAAACCCGTTCAGAGCATCATGCCTTCCAAGGCACGTGTGCAAGCTCTAACAAGAAACACCAAAACACACAGGGTTCACAGCACGTGTGTGAGCCCGAGAATTAAAGGGACAATGTTGAGACCTACGGTACCCCTCAGCAATCCTGTACAGACTCGTAGGTGACAACGCCTTCAAATGTGATCACAAGCTAGCATTTCTCCCCTTGAAGACAGTAAGTTTTCAAGAAGATATCAAAACCACGGCGTGATTTCAGAAACCACATACGGGACCACGGGCTACTTGTCGGTGCTCCAATTTCCCACCAACTCTCAACTTTTTCTATTCTTACCCTGTCCCCGCCAGGTTTCATTTTTTTACATATATATTTTCATACCTAACTGTACGTTTGGAAGTTGTTTTGTTGAGGGCTGGGGACACAGCTCAGTGACAAAGCATGTGCATTACACACATGAGATGCAGAGGTCGATCCCCAGCACAATAAAGAAGTAAATACAACTAAGTCACAATGAGGGATACTAAATCATGGTTTCCATAAGAATAGACACAAAAACAGTATTTCCAATGCTGTGAAGTTCTTGTACTCTGGACTATGTGGTCACTGAACTATAAAGACTCAGAACTAAGAACCAATGTCACTCCCTGGAACAGGCTTTGGATCATGCCCTCGCTTCCCACAGCAAGGATAAGCTGTTTGCTCCATATCAGCAGACCTTACCTGCTGTCCTCCCCACCTTGGTGGCAGATGTCATTAAGGCTCACTGTAATGATGTATCATAGCCACAGCTTTTCTACATCACCTGCCTCCCAGCAGAAACAAGAACTGCTTCTACTAAGTACTCAACCAGCATCTGTTGAATGCATGGGAAAACAGCAGCTACCTAGTGCCAATGGTTACTTCAGTTAAAGGCCAGCATTGGGCTTCCTTCATAAACCCTCAGGACTCAGAATGGCAAGTGGGTGCCCCTTGAACACTAGCAGGTGCAGGGGCAGTGGCTGCAAGAACACTAGAGGGAGGGGGATTTTGAGGAGGGATCCCTGGTTGGTGGGCAGAGAAGGGGTTGATTTAGCGAAGGCAGAGGTGCAATATGAATGTTGTCACTTTGCTGCCGCGGTCCCAGATAGGGAAAAGAGTGGTTTTGAAATCCAAAGGTGCTTATTTAAGCTAAAAGGATCAGTGACTCTGGTAATCCCAAGACTTCCTTCCTGGTTCTGTATGCTTTCATTTCCATTAGTCCAACTCACTGTCCCCTCCACTGGTGGACGAGGAAGAGTGCCTTGAAGACAGGGACCTCGTGGTTTTCATCTTGTTAACTCCTACATGAAGCACGGTTGAGTACTCAGTAAATGTCAGTGGAGCCTACAGTGAGACCTTGGTGACAATAAAAAATAACTGAGCATGGTGACTTAAACAAGCACCTTTGGATTGAGACCCACCCACTACGCATGGAGGCTGGTGTCCACAGACTGACAACATTTGTGCTGCCCTCCAGCCTCCCTAACCTGGCCACTCAGCACAGGTCAGCCAGGTCCTCCTCAAAGTCCCTACACCACAGAGGTCAGCTTGTTAGAGCTGTAATCACAACATGGGCTGGACTCACATAATGGTTCTCCAGCCTGTTCTTACCTCAGGCTACAGAATCGCCTACATTTTGGGAAATGCAGGACCCCCATCTACAGGTGGTGGTGTGATTGTTAAGAATGGGACTCAGTTTGTTTTGGGTCTTTAAAATTGTCAAGTGACTCAAATGAACAGATTGAGAACAGTGGTCTACTTAGAGCACATTCATTTCTGAAGACTACCTCCTTCTCTTATGGTTTTAAGATGTATATTAGCACATTAGAGACAACAGGAAGTTTTGCCATAAAGAATCTTGCTTTATTTGTTGAAGTTAGCTTCCCCTGAAGTTGATGATGGAGACTTTCTTCATCAATAACTCCCATTATAAATGCCACTTTAGGTTTTAAAGATGGCAAAACAGAGGAGGTCGCTTCCCTGGCTGCTCCGTGGTATGAGACCAAGAAAGCAGACAGGCAGCTTCTCAGCAAGTGGGTGAACAAAAACAAGGGGGGGGAGACTTTACTGATATTTAAACCTGGATATTTAAAGCAGATCAGGGACTCCGCGACACCGCTCCTGCTGAGACCAGGCAAAAGCAATAGCTGGAGCAGTCCCCTCCATGAGCAAAGCAGAAGATAAAGGAATAAAAGGAACCCGCATTTTTAAGAGGCTTGAGGTGTGCCTGGGTATGGAGCATGTGGAAATCAAGGACACTAAAGTGAAAGGCGCACTGTACAATATGCTTGTGCGGGAAAGAAGCCGCCATCTCTCCAGGTGACATGGAGGACAAAGGAAGGAATCAGTTTGCACCTGTGGAGTGTGGCTGGCAGCTGAGGAAGTCGATTCCTGGCAAACCCAAGTTTGGCCCAATACCGGCCCAGTAAACACACTGCACAACATGGTGTGTGCATAAGCGACCAGGAGAAAAATCAAGCATGGAGAGAGTTTTACACAGGGGACAACTGGTCGTGGAAACCCACCAGGCTCTACCCAGTCCCCTCCAATCTGGCGGCTTGCAGGACCTGCTGCGAGAGACAAGCCTGGCCAGGAATTCCAAAGGGCAGGGGTGGGAGAGATTGAGTTTTTGGAGACTGAACCCAAGACCAGCCAGTGTGGGGTCTGCTGGTGATTGAGGAGCCAATTCTTAGTCCCCTCCATCACATGAGTAGAATCCATGGGGAGATGCCAGGGTTACAGTCTTCCAGTGTGGACTGGCAATTACTGGGCGCTGGAGGTGCGCCCATTTAAAATCTCCAGACCACCGGGCATTCAGCAAAGAGCCTGGAGCCTGCCTAAACCTAAATGCTGGCCCCAGGATCCCCCCTACGGGATGACCTCTCACACTCCAGCAATCCAAAGGGGACAGCACACTCCAGAGGACCCACTGCTGAGAACAGCAGCTCAGAAGCTTTTGAACTCCAACAGAAAGAATTCGTCAACTTTTCATCAAGTATTGTTTTTTTCTCCTTTTCTCTGTTTAATTGTGACCTTCGTGGTACATGGCCATTTATATATACTCATTTTTTTTCTCATTTTTGAAGCCAGTTATTTTTCATGGATCAGTTTATTGAGGACTAGAAGTTTAAATAGTACATTTTAGTTCTTAAAAAAATTTTACTTTATATTTTTTCTCTTATCTGTTTCCTTGATTTTCTCTTTTCTTCCATGAAAAGCCAGTCTCTACTCTTCACTCTTAATTTTTTACATCTAACTTCTCTCCTCCTCACTCATAATCTTCACATCCTATAATACTTCTGTTCTTTCCCTGTCCACCATTTGATACTGTAAACACTTTTGCAAACTTGCTGTTTTTACTGCAGGCAATAACTGATCATATCATTTCTGTTTATTGTGATAATTAATATTGTGGACGTCATAGTAGGAGCTATTTGGTTTAATGCTGTATATTATTTGCATTGTTTGTTGTTATCTCATCTCCCCAAAACAGTGAGGTACTGGAAAACTTCAGAGACATCATATCCACAGGATAGAAACTCTCCTGCCTCAGATCCATACTGTTAGGTGGGTAGACACGCAAACATGAAAGAGGGAATAAGTCATCCCAAACAAACCAAGATAATCCAGTAACAGAGTCCACTGACACCACAGTGGAAGAAATATCACAGAAGGAGTTTAGAATATACATAGTTGAACTGATCTGTGAAGTAGAGGATGGTATAAGGAGTCAAATAAGAGAGAAAATAGAGGAAGTGAAAGATCGCTTCAATCAAGACAGAGATTCTGGGGGGAAAAAAATCCTCAAAATGAAGGCATTACCAACAGACTAGATAACTTGGAAGACAAAGTTTCAGGCAATGAAAACCAAATATATAATCTT
Organism: Tamias sibiricus; assembly: GCA_025594165.1. NCBI lineage: Eukaryota > Metazoa > Chordata > Mammalia > Rodentia > Sciuridae > Tamias > Tamias sibiricus. Next base: position 20,895,089 of record CM046666.1, on the reverse strand, counting down.
GAAAACAAAGTTGACCATGGGAAAAAGATGTTAAGAGACCATGAATACAACTTCCAAGAAATATGAGATAACACGAAAAGACCAAATTTAAGATTTATTGGGATAAATGAAGGCTTTGAGATACAAACCAAAGGAATGCACAACCTTTTCAATGAAATAATATCTGAAAATATCCCAAACCTAAAAAAAAAAAAAATGGAAAATCAAATACAGGAGGCTTACAGAACCCCAAATATAAAAAATTATAACACACCCACAACAAGGCACATTATTACAAAAATGCCAGAATACAGAATAAGGATAGAATTTTAAAAGCTGCCAGAAAAAAATGACAGGGAACATTTAGAGGAGATCCAATCCAGATCTCAGCTGATCTCTCAATCCAGACCCTCAAAGCTATGAGGTCTTGGAGTAATGTATACTAAGCTCTGAAAGAAAATGGATGCCACCAAGAATACCATACACAGCAAAATTAAGCTTCAGAATTGATAAAGAAATAAAAACCTTCCAAGATAAACAGAAAGTTAAAAGAATTCACAACTAGAAAGCCTGCACTACAAAACTCAATAAGATATTTCATGAAGAAGAAGTGAAAAATAAAAGTGAAAATCCATAAAGGGAGGAACTACACCAAAATAAGAATGAATCAATGGAGAAACTAATTCAAATTAAAAACCATAAATAAAAAGAACAAAAATCGTATTTCAATAATAACACTGAATGTAAATGGCTGAAACTCATCAATCAATCAAAAGACAAAGACTGGCAGATTGAATTAAAAACAAGACACAACAATATGCTATAGGGGCTGGGGCTATGGCTCAGCAGTAGAGCGCGTGTCTTGTGTGTGTGAGGTCCTGGGTTGATCCTCAGCACCACATAAATAAAAATAAAGGTTTTTGAAAAAAAAAATTGTCAATTTCTTAGTTGTTTAAAAAGAACAATATGCTGTGTCCAAGAGACTCACCTGGTAGGCAAAGACATCCACAGACTGAAGGTGAAGGATGGATAAAAACATCATTCACATGGATCTCGTAAATAAGCAGGGGTTTTTATCCTCATATCAGATAAAGTGGCCTTCAAGCCAAAGTCAATCAGAAGGGATGGAAAATGGACATTTCATACTGCTTAAGGAAATCATACATAAACAAGACGTAACAATCATATATATTTATGCCCCAAACAATGGAGTACCTACATATATCAAACAACCCTTCTCAATCTCAAGAAGCAAATAGACCACAACACAATAATACTGGGTAACTTTAACACATCTCTCTCACCACTGGATAGATCCTCCAAACAAAAACTAAATAAAGAAGCTATAGAACTAAAACACACAATTAATGATTTAGACTTGGCAGACATATACAAAAGATTTCAATCCATCAAAGACTGAATACACTTTCTTCTCAACCACACATGGATCCTTCTCTAAAACAGACCATACCTTAGACCACACAAAGCAACTCTTGACAAATACAAAAAAATAGAGATAATACCTTGTATCCTATCAGAACATAATGGAATGAAATTAGAAATCAATGATAAAATTAAAAATAGAAGCTACTCTAACACCTACAGACTAAAAGTATGCAATTGAATTATGAATGGATAGCAGAAGAAATTAGGGATGAGATAAAAATACACTTAGAGGTAAATGAGAATAATGATACAACATATCAAAATCTCTGGGACACTATAAAGGCAGTGTTAAGAGGAAAGTTCATTGCATTGAGCTCATTCATTAAAAGAATAGAAAGTCAACAAATAAATAACCTAACATTGCATCTCAAAGCCCTAGAAAATCAACACCAAAAGCAGAAGAGAGGAAATAATTAAAATCAGAGATGAAATCAATGAAATTGAAACAATAGAAACAATCCAAAAAATTGACAAAACAAAAAGATGGTTCTTTGAAAAAAAGAAAATCAATAAAATTGGTAAACCCTTGGGCAAGCTAACAAAGAAAAAGAGAGAAAACTCGAATTACTAAAATTCATGATGAAAAAGGAAATATCACAACAAACACTATTGAAATACAGATGATAATTAGAACCTATTTTAAAAATTTATACTCTAATGAAATAGAAAATCTTGAAGACTTGGAATGGAAATAGCATTTGACCCAGCTATCCTAATCCTCAGTGTGACCCAAAAGACTTAAAATCAGCATATTACAGTGACTCAGACACATCAATGTTTGTAACAGCTCAATTCACAATAGCTAAACTATGGAATCAACCTAGATATCCTTCAGCAGATGAATGGATAAAGAAAATGTGTTATATAATATACACAATGGACTATTACTCATCCATAAAGAAGAATGAAATTATGGTATTTGTGGGTAAATGAATGGAACTGGAGAATATCATACTAAGTGAAATAAGCCAGTCCCAAAAAACCAAAGGCAGAATGTTTTTTCTCCTATGTGGATGTTAACTCACAGTTAGGGGTGGGTCTCTAAGCAAAAATTAGACAAATACTTAGTCTATACTCTGAATTAGACAAAGGGGAATGAAAGAGGAACCGGAATAGGAAAGATAGTAGGATGAATAGGACATTACTATCCAATGTGTGTATTTATGACAACACAATCAATGTAATCCTACACCATGTACAACCAAAAGAATGAAAAGTTATACTCCATATATGTATGTCAAAATATATTCTACTGTCATGTATAACTAATAAGATAAAATAAAAAACCCTTTTGAAAAATGAGTAGTTATAACAACAGAGAATATATGGCCCACAAAGCCTAAAATACTTACTCATTGGCCTTTTAAGAAAATGTCTTCTACCCTTGGATCTGTGAGATAAGAAATACCCCTGAGGAACACTGAGTTAGGCCAGCAGATTCCAGCTGGGACCCCCGGGGTCAGAGGAAAGGCCTCACTCACTGAGGCCTCACCTTTCCTCCAGTGGAGACAGCTTTGCCTCGACATTTCAATATCGTGTGGAGAAAGTGTTCCCTTTATTGCTAAGAAAATCTGAAGGCCACTGACAGAAGCTCAGAAGTCTGAACACGTAAAGGTCAAGTAATGATACTGTATTTTCCTGTGGGCAGCCTACACAGACATTCCCTGAATCAAAGTGATTATTCATCTCCGCTTATTTGAACTATCTGATAAACAGCCATTTAAGCATTGCACTCCCATCCAGGTACAAGTATTATATGCATTATGTTTACTTACCTCTCCCACAAAAGTTTATTTATTTTTAAATTTATCTTTGGTACTAGGGTTGAATGCAGGGATGTTTAATCACTGAGCCACTTCCTCAGCCCTTTTTGTTTTTTGAGACAGGGTCTCACTAAGTTGCTGATACTGACTTTGAACTTGTGATCCTCCTGCCTCAGCCTCTTGAGCCACTAGCATTAAAAGTGTGCCCCACAATGCCCAGCTACAAAGGACTACTTGAAGTCATGTGTTTGTACAGAATAGCTTTTAAAAGTTAGGTTTTTATGTTTATTTTGGATTTTGTAAGAATCAACAGAAAAAAATCCATATAGACAATGCATCCAGAGTTTCAACATATTACCAGTTAAAAGCATTTCTAGTGTATTATTCAATGTCGCACAGAAAAGGATGTATGAAGACATTCCTCCTAGTGTTCGGAGCCTAGGAACGGGAAGCTTCTCACGGCGAACTCTGTATTTCCTTTCACGTGCTCATATCAAATTATGTAAACCATGCATCTCCCCATTCTTCTGTAGAACCAGGATTCACCAATTGGTGAAATTATCTTCCCTTTTCAAAACACAGTACAGCATTGTATACAACTTCTATTTTCATGGTCTATTACATACAATCATTTAACATAAGCTGCCCAAAATCCGTTCTGGAAGTTGACAATGTATAACGGACATGTAAATTAACATCATTAATCCTATAGAAGAAATGGATTTCTCAATTTTATCCGAACACAGCTCAAATGAAAAGATAAAGGAATTAAAGTGACATTTAATTTAACTGCCATATACATGAATAGAATGCGATTACTGGCCTCTCTTTGGTCTTGGATCAAAATCATCATATACTAATGACTAAAGGTGATCAGTCAAATGGGGCGTGTGAGCAGACCACACAATTAAACAATCTGCAGCTTTACCCACGGAAAACCAAATACTGCTCATGTCCTTCCCTATCTAAAAGGATAAGAAGCAATGTGTTCCAGCTGCATTTTGTAATTCATCTTATATACAATGGACAGCATTCTAAGCAAGTCTTGAAAGAGAGAATTCCAATTTAACTCCAACATTAATAGTGAACTCCCTGAGCATCAGGATACTTTCTTCCTATTCTGAACATTTCATCTTAATTTATATTACCTTTTCATAACTGATCTATGACAGTTATCTTGCAGAGGATTTTCAGATTACCAGAGAGAAAAAAGCAGCAACACACAAATGAGCTCTAGATTCGCACACGCTAGCTATGAAAACAGCTCATTCATCATCTCTCCGTTCTGATTCCAGAGACAGCAGCAGAGGTGCTATTTCCACGCCACTCGCCCAGCACACTTGGGAAGCTTGCTCCGCCACCTCCACAACTGAACTGATTGATTAGCTGCTGGAGAAAAATCAATACAAATATCCTGGAAAACACCAGCTTGTAAATTCATTCTGGCCCCAACAAAGTCCTGGTCACTGTTTGACATGTTTTTCTAGATATCTGAAAAGCAGCCATGTCACCCTGCAGCCTCAGGCCCCCAGAACACGGTTAAGGCCAGGGATGTTTTTAAAACCTGCATCAGCAGAGGGGAGGCAGGGAGGAGGTTGGTCAGGAGGGCGGAGGACCCCTCCCAGTCATTGAGACCAAGATGACACCCAGAAGCTACCTGGTGCATTTTGCAGTCCTAAGCAGGTCTGGCCACAAAAATGAAAGCACACTGAGAAGGACAAAGCAATTGTTGAAATTCCAAGGGGGAGTTGTGTCCGATGCATTCTACAGTCTCTCCTGTCCTTAAATATGAGTACACCACAGTGAAGGGCCACATCACGAACAACCACAGGAATGGGATCCCAATTAGAGTAAGTTACACTCCATGTGCATGTAAGATGTCAAAATACACTCTACAGTCATGTATATCTAAAAAGAACAAACAAAAAAAGGAATTTCAAGGGGACTACATTGAGAGCAAAATGAGAAAAAGCTAGAAAATCCACTAATATTATATATTAATATATAGTAATATTATATATATATATAATATATAAGAGAAACTGAGGTTTCTTTTTAGAAATTTGTTTTCCTTTGATGCTATCCATTCAACTTACTCTTTCTCATGCTATGGCAGCTGGATGCACGATCGGCATCTAGAAGCTGTTTCACATTCAGAACAATTTGGGATCATCTCCCTCTCTACTGAATGCACACCTGCCTTAGGGTGAGCCGCGAGTCTCTTCATTCATTATACTACAAAATAAATTTTAATAAAAGCTTTTTATAAATACACTACTCCAAAGGAAATTATAATTTTATTGCCCATTCTACGATGTCAGGAAACCTGGATTCCAACCCATATTCCACACACCTTTACAGTTTTAAAGAAGACCAATGTGTGCTGTTGACATAGTAGCTATTTAAAAAGGTTAGAAAAGAAAATGCCAATTTAAGGATGGGAAATCAATTACTACTGACAATGTGGCCTTGGACATAGTCATCTAACCATGGTAGAATACATAATGTAAGGGTTTTTACCATTAACACCTGAATTATCAAAGAATATATACAAAATATATATACAAAATATACAAAAGACATAGAAATAAGAAAATTGGTTATTTCTCTCATTTACCTTTATAATCATCCTGTACAATTTTAAACTCAAACTTAGGAATTTTATAAAATTATTAAAACCCCAATGTCTTTGAAGGAAAAAAAAAGGATAACTCTCCCAGACTGGGGACGTAGCTCCATGGAAGGGTAAGAGCAGTGCCCTGGGTCTGATCCACTGCCAAAACAAGGAAAGAAAGAAGGAAGGAAGGAAGGAAGGAAGGAAGGAAGGAAGGGAGGGAGGGAGGGAAGGAGGGAGGGAGGGAGGAGAGATAATGCTAGCAACTCAGTATCCTTAAAATGTGAGCTAATAGACTGATGTTTCCTACAGTGGAAAGGGATAAGTCCATCCTTATCATGAACTTGCATTTCCCAAACTTAGAAAATGAAAGGTAACTGTCATACTACCTAGTTTATACACAGAGAAGTTTCCATTCAACAAATTTTAAAACTAAAGGAGAAACCCGTCATTTGATGGTCATCACTAATGTCACTCTTAGGGTCTTTCAATAGTTTCATGTGTAGTATAACATACCACTGCTAACTACTGGCATGTTCTTTGAATCACTCCCCTTAACTGGCCCAACTCACTTGAACAGGAAAACATTAACTCATAACCAATATCTACAGAAGAAACAGTGTACCTCTGTTGCCCAGAGGACAGTGTTGAAGAAAAACAGAGGGCTACAGTGGATATCTTTAGAAAAGTTCTCTACCTGGTTTATAGCAACTCTGTTTCTTTTTTGCCGTCATATATATAAAATACACAACTGTGTCCACAAAAAGTCATGAAGCCATCATATCAAATGTTAGCTTCAGTTACAGGTAAGGATAGCCATTAGGGAATGAAGAAAATACTTTCACTCCCTAGACCACCACTGTATAGTTTTATATTTTTCTTTGTGTGTTGCAATAAAACTTTATTTGTGAACACTGAATTTGAATCTCATAATTTTCACAATTCATGGTGTATTTTTTTTGGAATTTTTCCCCCTTTTTAGTGGTACCTTGAAGTTCTACATAGCAGTGGGATTTGTTACGTAGTCTTACATGTACACAATATAACAATTTGGCCAGTTGTGTGTTTATCAATTAAATTTTCAAGTAAGATAAAGTAGAAGGTTTCTAAAAATTTTAGGCAGCTGCACTTCAAAATAAAGAATGTTGAAAAAGTACTAATCTGTATGCCTCCTAATTTGCAGTAGTTGGTGGATGGATCACCTATGTTTAGTAGCCTCATAAACTGACAGATACATGGAAAAACAAACACCAGATCAGAACACTGGCAAAAATGTCAGATGCATACATTAGGTTTCTTGCCCCTTCTGAAAAATCCTTCAAGTAATCATGCTGCAGAGAAGTCACCCACCAGGCCTTCCTCTGACTGGCAAGGAGACTCACCGTGTCTCCTGTTTCCATTCAAATCTAGCAGAGTATGAACACACAAGGTAAAAATAAGGACATTAAATCAGGAGGAAAAAAAATGTAGGGAGGAGTCAATAAATCAACAAAGGGTCTATTTCTCTCTACTAAAAGAAACATTCCAAATTCATGTTGATAAAAGTTTTGGCTAGACTAAATAAAGAAATGGGGTTGGAATGCACACTTTCTGAGACACAGGGTGTGAGGTACTGAAAGCAGCCCTCCAAGTCACTAGCTCAAAGGAAAAGCACACGGCCATTAACTATTAACCCACAAGATTATGAGACAATAGATTATCTGATGTAGAATGTAAAAACACACCACTGCTCCACACACATACTATAAACAAAGACAGAAGAGGAAGTTCATGGTCTAAGCAGTTAAGTGTCAACACCACAGTTACTCCTGTTAAAGATAAGTCTTCCTCCATGCTGAGAGATACCAGACAATCCCACTTGCCAGCAAGAAAGGCTCAAGAGCACTCTGCCCATCAGAACTGCCCGTCGGTACCGCTCTTTCCTGGCCCAACAGTCCCACAGAGAAGAGCGGTGCCTCCCCTGTCTGTGGATGGGCAAACTCCCTTTTCCTTCAGAGACTCCTGAAAACCTCAGTGGCTGTTTTCTAAATTGTCAAAAAAAATCACCAAAGACAGAAAAGAGAAATCTGGGTATTCCACTCAGATCTCAGAGGCTGAAGGATTTAACTTTTTTTTTTTTTTTTTCCTTTTCCACGGAGACTAGAGATGGGGTGTAAAAGCTCTGAAATCCGACATTTACCTTGGAGTGTAAAGAAAACAGAAAAGCAGCAAAGGATGACTAAGTAATGTAAATATAACCTGAGTGGTTAAATCTGGTAACGTCTATTAGTTAAGCTGCAGTATTTGTAAACTTCAGAAAGCTGAAGCAGCAGGTATCTAAAGTGAAATAATACATAAAATACTGTTTCAATAAGAAGACTAACGTCACGCACAATTCTAGAAACGCTTACCTTGAAAAGACTGTTTGGCTCTATCTACTAGCTCATCAATGGGATAACTGGCCAAATTTCCTCTGGCGTGTTTAGTTTTGCAGTACGTACATGCATTGAGACACCTGTTCAAATGAGAGCGATAGATAAGACTCCGAGTTTTAAAAACAATGTATACATAACATGAAGAGGGACAAACTGAAGTCCTACTTTAATAACAGTCACTTACTTTTTAAGATAGACATTAAAAAACAATTATCTGAGTGTCTTGTGTTTATTTTATTTCCACCAGGCAAAGCAATTTTCAATTTTTCTTAGTTTAATAGTTATTACATAACCTAGTATTATCTTAAAATACACATATCTATGGGGAACAAAGTTTATAAAATATTACAATTATAAATCAAAAGAAATTCAACACACTCTTTTGTAAGCCCCTGACATTTCTTCAGATCAAATAACTCAAACATTTTAGCATTGCTTATACATACCTTTTTATTAGACACTGTTATGGTTTAGATATTAGGTGTCCCACAAAAGCAAGAAATTCAAGACAGTTTAGAGGTAAAATGATTGGGTTATGAGAGCCTTAGCTTAATTGGTGCACCAATCCTCTGATAGGGGTTAACTGGGTGGTAACTATAGGCAGGTAGGGTGTGGTTGGAGGAGATAGGTCACCTAGAGTGTGCCTTTGGGGTTTATAATGTGTCCCTGGTGCAGGGAGCTCTCTCTGCTTCCTGACTGTCATGTCCTGGGCCGTTTGTCTCTACCACACAATACCACCATGATGTGCTGGCTCGTCCTGGGCCCAGAGGAATGAAGTGGGACCTCTGAAACCATGAGCCAAATAAAATTTTCCTCCTCTAAAGTTATTCTTTTTGAGTGTTTTGTTCACAGTGGCAAAAAAGTTGACTACGATAGAAAGGATAAAGCAAATTCATCTAGCTTTTAACTAATGATATATACACTTAAGTACATATATATTAAATACACATACATTATATAAATTAATAAGTACATATATAATACAAATACATTTGTTATATAATTAATATGTATATTTACATAATATTATATATATGAACAGGCAACATAGCATTCTCAAAACACACCACTAAAAATTTTTCATTCCTTGAAATAAAACCAAAATATATTAAAACACATTCAGTGATTATTCTCTGTGATTATATTAGTCAAAGTTAAGAAGTGGAGGGCTGGGGCACAACTCAGTGGTACGTGCTTGCCAAGCACGTGTGAGTCCTTGGGTTTCACCCCCAGCACCACATCCACACACATACAAAGAAACAAAATGATAATATACTTTTAGTAATTTAAAAATAGGCATTTCCCAGTAGTTTTTAGACATATTTTTTTTTAAATTGTCTTTTTCAGTTGACAATGTTGATTCCATATTTATAACCATAAAATTTAAGTAAATTTCTTATTTCAAAACAAACAGCGACAAGATTAAAAACAAAAAAGTGCCCTATGTCAAAAAGCAGCAGCTCGACAACACTAAACAGAATAAAAAGGAACACCTCTTTGGTGATTCGACTGCCATAATGAGCATTAGGTTTTTAGAAGACCATCACCATACATATGCTTTAAGTTCACGTATCAAGAAAAACTGCAGTTTTAATAATTGAACCTGACCAACATGTGGTTTTATGGATACAGGACTATAAAAAATCCATAGGCATCACTGTCCTCAGCAAACAGACAAGGCCTGGTTTCTGGAACCTTGGCATGGACCGTGTATGTATGGTAACACACATACTTCAAACATGTCTTCCTGCTGAGCCTCCACCTGACCTTAAACTTCCAACGCTCCCTTCCTCCTCAGCAATTCACATTTAGTAAACATAGACCGTGCCCATCCTAACAGCCGCAGGTCTTCTCAGTGGAATCCCTGGCCTTTCCCTGGTCTGGAAGGCAGTGCTGCCTCTGCGTTCTCTTCCTTTCAGGCCCTGCCCCAGACGCTGCTGGAGACGCTGACATACGCTGTCTCCTGCAGCCCTTCCAGGGTCCTCTGCTACCATCTCACCTCACAGTCAAGAGCCTGCTCAAGGCCACATAACAGCTGAGATTCAAGTCCAGGCCGGCCAGAAATCAAACTCACACTGTGTCTGTATGAAGCCACCTCCCCCAGAATAAAGTGTATGTCAACTACCCTTGTTCTGGCCATGTGGCTCAGCAGGAGACCTTGTGCTCAGCAAGTGCCAGGCCCTGGGTTCGATCACCAGCACCAAAAATATTCCAAAATCAACAACAGCAACACACAAATCCTAGATACATACAAATGCAAAAGATAAGGCAGGCAAATCCCCCCCCACAGGAGGCAAGATGGTAGACTGCTCCACCCTCCATGGTATGATGGTACTGATCCCCCCACCCTACCCCACCCCCGCCGCCATAGGTGAAGCTATTTGTTTAACACAGGTGTGTCTCTCTCCTTTCCTTTTGAGACTCTAAAGCTGGACCTCTTGTCTATTCACTGGCCCAAACTGGCCGCTTCCATCCTTGCTGCTCTCATCCAATGTCTGTCTCCATCCTCTTGCGGGATCTGTGGCAACACGTGTCACCTTGTCCCATTTGCCATGCTGTCGGGAGCTCTGCGGCTGGGCTCTCAAAGCCCTGTGCTGGTCCACGGAAGACAGGCTCTCCCGCCCTCCTCAGGTCTCTGAGGTCACCCGCCCGGTGCAGGAGGCCCTGCCATGCAGGGCACCTCGCGGGCCGTGGGCCTCTCCGCCTCCCACCACCACCTCAGGACTCCTGACCCCTCCTTCACATGTCCCTTGAACAGTAAAGAGCTAGTTGAGTGGACGGTCTCAGCAGTGGCTACTCGTGTTTGTGACTTCTGTTTTTCTGAAAAGGTTCTGTCCCATGGGACGCCAGTGGCAGGAGGGACAGCGGGAGGAAGACGGGAATTAGAGAAGGGGAACATATTTTAACATTTGTAATAAAAATTAATCAACGTGAAGCACTTAGAAGAGTCCCTGCACCTAGCAAGTGGTCTGTGGGTGTCGGCCACTCATGGCTCCCTGCGACTGTTCTAAGCCATGCTATGAAGGAACAACCACGCGTGTGGTCTGTTCCAGGGGCTCCCTGGACAGATGGGCTGCTCATAGTGTGGGACAGATGGGCTGCTCATAGTGTGGCTTAAAAGTCAACGGTGGAAACCAAATCACACTTTCCTACGGTCTCATTTAATAAAGGTAGAAAGGTGTTGCCCACAGGGAAAAAAATCGCTTGTGAAAATGTATTAAAAAGTTTAAATAAAACAAGGCAATAGTCTAAAACATCACATTCAAAATAACTCAGGAGGCGTAAATATTACAATGAGAATTCAAAATATTCTTCACTAAACTTTTTTCCGGGGGTTAATTAAAGTTGTTGACATGGTATTTTTGGAGTCTCTACCCTTTATTATATAAGAGGGGTTCATTCTTATCCACGGTGGTCAAAATCATGTTTTGAATTATGAATATACTTTTGTGGTATTTAATACTTCATAGCAAAGTGAAGGTTTCTAACATGGACATTTCTTTAAGCATGTCGTAACAGGACCAACTCAAGCATTAAATCTGCTAGGTCTTAATTTTTAAAAGGACAGAGCTTTATTATAATGCACAGGAAAAAACACACAGAGCCAAATCAGAAGAGAAAGAATGAGCTTTTTGATGCTCAAAAACAATTTTTCAACCACCAGGATTCGTGTTGACCCATCATTTCAACATGTCAAGCTTCCCTTAAAATAAAGGACTTCATAATAGGAACCCTCAGTAGATAGACAATTATGTAATTGTTTACTGATAATTGAAACTAAGAGTCAGAACACTGAGCCAGTTTCTTCAACTGTCAGAAAACAAAAGATCTTTGAAGGTTGACTGTTGAAAGCCAAAACCAAAATGAGAGGGCTGTTGAACTACAAGGAAGATGCAGAGCCCTAGCAGACCCCGCCTGGGACCCAAGGACCAGTCAGGCACAAACCTACCAACTCTGCTATGAGGTCACCAGCCAGGAAGCAACGAGTCCTAGAAGTAGTGTGACCCTGAGGTCTTAAAAACGCATTTGCAGTGAGAATATTTTTAAATTACATTTAACAAGGGGCTGGGGTTGTGGCTCAGTGGTAGAGCGCTCGCCTAGCACTTGCGCGGCCCAGGTTCGATCCTCAGCACCACGTAAAAATAAAGGCATTGTGTACAACTAAAATAAATAAATAAATATTTTTTTAAAATTACATGTAACAAGAAATTTTCACAAATTACAATGTTCCAAGGGGTTTTAGGTATGTTATACATCAATTTAATATGCAACTACATAAAGCAAATGAAAACTAAAAAATAAGACTAAATATGTTAAAGCTTAAAGTGCATCTTTAGATATCACGAGTTTGGAATAGTTTTTAAAAACCCAGAGTGACACTCTTTAAAAAAGTCACCCTGATTGCTATCTTTTTTATTTTTAATGAAGGGGGTTGGGGAGGCCTCACATGACCCAGGCTTCTGTTTCTCCCCCACTTCAGGTCAAGTCAAGGATATATGTGAATGTGTGAAAATTATTTAGATTCAAGCATTAATACTTCAAACCAGCATATTCTTTTCACTTTTAATCAACCGACAGAATATAAAGTCTTTCTCAAAGCTTTAAATGTTACAAAACAATAAGCCCTCAGTAACAGCTAAATCTTGCAAAAACCATACTGTAATCTGGCCACATTCTCCATATTGAAGCATCGTCCAGCAAAAGAAAAACTGAAACCCAAGAAACAAAGAGTTCCCACAACCCAGGCTGCGCCAGGCTGCACTGTTAAATATAGTCTATTGTTGAGTCCTCATCTTGGTTTTAAGTTTTTCCAGAAAAAATCCAAACTTTTTGACCTTTCAAACAAAAGCAAGAGACACATCAGCAGAACATGATTAGATCTTCAAGGGATAATTTATTGAAACCTTTTCACCAAGATCAAAGTCCTGAACAAAGGAGAAAGGTGGACTTGGTGAGCGAGCAGATACAGCTCCAGCCTCATCTCCTCAGGCGACTGTTGCCAGGAACCCAGCCCCCTGGTCACTGCTCGGGTTTCTGCCCAGCCTTCTGCCCCACGCCAGAGTCTTATACTATAATTGAATTTTATCTTCAATTGTGACACTTTTGGAGTTACTTTTTTCTGCACTAGAATATTTGTATTATACTCTGGTTTCTCCTTGGATCATATAAATCTTTCCTCTTTTACTAGAATATTTATGCTAAATAAAAATACATTTGCATTGGAATTTCTCTTTGTTTCTTCCTATTTGGTACATCTTTTGCTTCAAGAAGTGCCCGTGCATTTGAACTCCCCTGGCTTCTCATTCACTTTGCCTAGAAGAATGATTCTCATCACCAGGACCCACCAATGCTTATAAAATTCAGCACCAACTTTAAAATCACTTTGGGAGGAAGGGAGGTTAACAGTAGTAAAAGACAGTTGCTGAATGTTTGCCAGACCCTCAATTATGCATTTTATGTTAACTGTTTCATTGATCATTAAAACAATCTTGATAAAATATTCTTATTCCTGTCTTTCATGTAGGAAACTGAGGCTCAAAGAAACTAAGAAACTTGCAGTTATACAGAGTCAAAGAGCCTCATCAATCTTAGCTGAAATTCGTTCAGCACCAATTGTACTCCGTGCTTGTCAAGACACAATGACTCACGGTGTGGGACTCATGTAGTGTGTGCTTATCTTAATATTACAAAATTACAATTTACTTAAGGAACAGGTATAATATTTTACCGGTTTTAATATTTGCTATAGCATTTAACAAAATATCTTATATACTATTAAAATGCCAATAAATACTTGAAGCTGTTGGTGAATTCATAATGGACCAAATCACCTTCAAACCAATACTTTGCTGGACAGCCAGGAAGTGTTAAGAGTGAAGGTAACTAGTGAGACACAAGGAGACAGGGACAGTAATGTGGATCTTGCCAGACAAAAAACATCAACTCTGTCACAGAGGCCAGGACAGAAGCTGGGAACAGGAAATGGAAGTGTGAAAACCAGAACTGTGAGACCACGAACCCTACCCAGAAATGCACTATACTCTGACCGGCATGCCGAGTAAGAGAAATACAAGGGCCCGGGTGTCCACCAAAGAGCACCCATGTCTGTCTTGACAATTTCCATCTGTTCCTAGAACTTGGGACACCAGAGTAACACATTTAAAATGCACACACAGGTCATCAAACAGGATATCAACTTTCCCTTTTGCCAAGTGAGGACATTCCTGTTCAGAAGGAAGATGACCTTGTACTATATCACTGACATTTTACAAGAAACAGCCTCGCATCCAGTTAGGAGGAACGTCATGACGAAGGCTCCAACATGCAGCTTCATGAAAAGCCCAATCCAATGTCCCCACATCTCGCAGCTCACCACAGTCCAGTTACCCGTTTTCCTCACATTTCTAAGGAAATCTCCAAATAAAAGATGTACAGGAAAAATAAGCAAAACAGTGGCTTTCTTTAGCTGAAATGCTAGACTGAATCAGCTGATATCCAACTGGCATTGATGTAGAGTAAACGTCATCAATAGGTAGTAGTAACAACGCCAGCAACTTTAAAGTGCTCTGTTGATAGTGGTCTACTCGCACGCCCCTACCCCTAATGGGAAGAACCGCTTTCTGAATATGTTTACAAAAACAGCAACATAAAAGAAGATGGAACTCTGTCAACCAAAGAGTGCACTCTTCCAAAATTTCCCCTCTTCCACCTACACTATTATTTTTTAATTTTCTAAAACAATGGCGGTAAAGAATTAAGGCTAAGATATTATCTGTCCCTTCCAAAGCCAGAAGTGGAGACAGCTGCAGTTGCCAAATACGATTTGCCGATGAAGTTGGCCCTTGGAGCTGGAGAGCCCACACAAAGCTGCAGATCTGAATTAGTTTAGGAATGTCCAAGCTGGAAATCAAGGAACTCTGAAAGCAAGTGCATTATCTCCTACCACAATCAGAGATTCCATTACACAGTGGGCATATAAATCACATGTACACATACATATGATTTATCCTTTAAAAATATGATTCTTCCATGCCAGACATGTTCTTAATAACCATGAATTACAGTGGAGTCATATCCTGAGAACCTGACCTTGCAAACACCGTGAACTTAAGATGCAGTCAATGCACCTAGCTATGGAGCATCCTGGCTTAGCAGCACAGCGCAGTGCAGAGGGTCAGTGGTCTCCCGTCAGGGCTGCGGGCCAACATGGGAGCTGTGGCTCACTGAGGCTGCCCAGACTGGATCCTACCACATATTGAAAGCTCAGGGAAAGATCAAAAGTCAAAGTATGAGCCGGGCGCGGTGGCGCACGCCTGTAATCCCAGCACTTTGGGAGGCTGAGGCAGGAGGATCGAGAGTTCAAAGCCAGCCTCAGCAATGGCGAGGCACTAAGCAACTCAGTGAGACCCTGTCTCTAGTAAAATACAAAAAAGGGCTGGGGATGTGGCCCAGTGGTCGAGTGCCGCTGAGTTCAATCCCCGGTACCACAAAAAAAAAAAAAAAAAAAAAAAAAGTCAAAGTATGGTTCTCACTGAATGTATCACTTTGACACTCTCCTAACGTCAAAACATCCTAAGGGAACTGTCTGTATACTGTGAAGTTAAAAAGCTCAGTTGTGGGGCTGGGGTTGTGGTTCAGCGGCAGAGCGCTTGCCTTGCACGTGCGCGGCCCGGGTTCGATCCTCAGCACCACGTAAACATAAATGCATTGCATTTTGTACAACTAAAAGTAAATAAATAAATATTAAAAAAAAAAAAAAAAAAAAAGGCTCAGTGGTCCAGCATGCCCAAGGCCCTGGGTTCAATCTGCAACACATACAACACATATATAAACCATCAGGTAGATGGATGCATGCATATAAATCATCCACACATCACTCACACTATACTCACACTCTTCTTTCTATCTCCACCCCAGCTATTCTTGAGGTCTAAGAATTTGTTTGCTTTCTGGCTTGGTTTTACTCTTTTCAGATACAGTTACCTGGCCCACTTACCATACACAGTGAATCAGAATTTGCAAGAATATAAACAAGTCACGTATGTATTTACACCGTTATTATATGCCTGAGTCATTATATGCTTGAATTTTTGTGATAATAGTAGAAATAACATTAACTTCCTATGAATTAACAGTTAATGCTCTTCTGCTATTAAACTGAAATTATATTTCCAAATATTATAATGGTCAACATATGGGAAGTAACCTGTAGCAAGGACTTACCTAGGGGTTAACCCAGAGATCTGATGAGGCCATGTACTAACTATACCAACCAGAAAGACTGAATAATGGACCTTAAAATATTGCCTGAAAGTACAAGAGTATCGGCGAGGAGGGCTATTGTTCCTGCTTCCTCAGTGGCTCTAGAGACTGACGTCTGCCAAGGTGAAATCTCACAGGAAACACTGGTTGGAGCTAATTCTATAGCATATAACAGGTACCCTATTTTGGTGCCTGGGATAAAAGGTATTGTTCTAACACTGGTCAAAACATCCTGAGAAAAGGGGGAAAAAACCAAACTTATATTTCAAGGTTGTTGGAACTACAAAGCTAAATTCAGATAAATTCCTAACTGTGTGGGAAAAAATGACTGAAATTGTTTCAGTCAAATAATGGTGTAATTACATCAGGAAGACCAATGGGGACTTCAATTAAAATGGGAAAGCACTACCTAAGCATTTACACAACTGCCCTCCGTTTTTATTTCAACAAATGCTCCCAATTTGAGAGGTACACTTCTAGCAAGCACTATAAGCAAAATCTGAATCCCTGTCTCCACCTTTTGAGACTGCCACCAAAAGCAGGGCCAAGACAACGCCATTTACCAGAGATACACATGGGGGAGTGAGCAGGCCCTCGCCAAGCAGCCCCCTGGCTGTCAGGCCATTCCCCAAGGTCACTGACAGGAGAATTCCTCCATCAGGCCTCTGCTGCCCCCAGGCTCAATGTGTCCTCTCCCCCAGACACCACACCCAGTTTCCTTGACTAACTGCAAGGATCTCTGTCAATTCTGTAATAGCTCTCTTTCATTATTAGCATGGGGGAAGCAGTCAAAACTACCCCATTAAATGCACAGTTCAATCCTTTACAAAGAACCAGGGATTCTCAGAAGCAGCAACAGAGTGCTTGCCTGGCATGGCTGAGGTCCGGGGTTCCATCCCCAACACCCTATCAAAACACAATTCTTCAAAAGGAACACTGAGGGCAACATCCCTGGGAGATCTGAGGTGACACTCAAGACTTTGCCATACACTGCTGTCCAACAAGCCTTTGTCCCTGCTGGTCAGCTTTGCGTCCATTCCAAGGGGAGCTGCAGTCCCCACGTGGGTGGTCAGCTGGGATGCAGCACAGAGGGCAAGGAAAGAAAACACACTCTGGGTTCTCCCACATACACTACGCCATGGTGCGATCAACCTCCTCCAGTACACAGGTCCTCAGCATGCCTGGAACGTGAAGGAAGGACCAACGTGGGTTGTTTCCCATTATCCTCCTTCACTTACTTTTTATTTTTTAATTTTTACTTTTTCAAGTTGTAGTTGGACACAATGCCTTTATTTTACTTATTTATTTTTACATGTTGCTGAGGATCGAACCCAGGGCCTAGCATGTGCTAGGCAAGTGCTCTACCACTGAGCCACAACCCCAGCCCCTTACTTACTTGTTATTTTTGTGGTGCTGAGGATGGAACCCAGGGGTTCATGGATACTACGCAGGTGCTTTCTCACTGGGCCACACCTGCAGTCACATTATCTTCCTCTTAAAAATGGGAATTTTTAGACAGGCACATGGTGCACATCTGTAATCCCAGTGATTCAGGAGGCTAAGGCAGGAGGAACCACAATTTCGAGGTCAGCCTCTGCAACATAGTGAGGCCCTAAGCCACTTGGTGAGACCCTATGTTTTTTTTAAAAAAAAAAAAAAAAAAGAGAGAGAGAGAGAGCTGGGGATGTAGTTCATTGGCAAAGTGTCCCTGGACTCAATCCCCAATTCCAAAGGAGAGGGAGGGTCATGTAATCATCTGCACAAGCCTCACCATCATGAAGAGACACGCGTGTCATTCTTCATCATCAGCTGCAAGAACATGATAAGATACATCAGACCAGGGAGAGTGGGCGTGTATCACCCAGAGATCCTGGCACTGGCACTAGATGAGCCTCGGGGTGTCCTGTTTGGGGAGGCAGGGAATGTCCGTCCTTTAAGTGTAAGTTTTAGTTAAGAACACGTACAGGATCAAGCTAAAAGTATGTGCCTTTCTTTCTACATTATATAAAATACACTAATGGCATATGTATGAACAAAACTGCATTTAAAAAAAAAAAAAAAAAAAAAGAACACTTACAGGAGGAACAGCGCATGTGGGTTTTGGGAATAAAAGGTGTAGTGCGTGTTGGGAGGGATAACGCCTGAGCAGAAACTGAGTGCTGGCTTCGTCCTGGACTCTACTCTTCTCCCATGCAGTCTAGAAAGCTCAAGACAAACGAAGCTGGCACCAATTCTGGCGTAGAGCATGCTTTTTCTCTTCTGATAAGTGGTGAGCTCAGGAACTTAGACCCAAGCCAATCAGCACACAACACTCCCATGGAAACTGGAATCAGCTCAGAAATGCAGGGACAGAAATCCTATCAATAATATGATTCTGGAGAAAACACTGCTTTAGTCTCAAAACAAAGCCCCTTCCTTTTAGAGATAGTGACAAGTCTGCACTCAGGACAAGTTGATCCTTAGACTGTAAGCCAGAGGAGCTACAGCCACAGACACCACAGAAAAGTGCAGTCCAGGCGCTGGGTTAGGTGCAGCCCTTAACCTCAAGTTACACCAGTCACTACATCTCATTATCATCAGGTCATCTATGACCTGCAGTTGAAAGATATGAACTAAATAAAGCAACATACTCACTAAATCCACTGAGACCCTCAAAGAACCAACTGGTGCTTGCCACAATAATCTCGCCTGCTTCCTAACCTAAACAGTTTTCTTTGCATTTGCAATCTATATGCCAACTTTGAGAAATGCCAGTATTGGGTCATAGGAGATTTACAAGATGAACAGAATATCCTTGTCCTCAAACTAGAAAAGTCATGACCTAAAGACTCTAAAAACCGTACTCTGTAGGGAACAGGTTAGCTTTTCTGAATTCTAGGGTTTGCTAAGACTCAAGAATTATAAGAGGAAGAAAAAAATCAGACAAAGAACCCCAAACTGAAGTTATGCTAGTTCAACCTTCTGCTTTTACAATTAAGAAATGAAAGCCAAGTGATCCCGCTAATCGATTTAGAAGAAAAGCCCAGGTTTCCTGAAATGCAGTTTGATACTCCACAGGAACCTGTCTGTCTTCCACAGCAAAGAGAAGGTTGAGGTGTGCCCTGGTCCCACCCACAACAGGGATTCTCAACAGGAGGAGAGGAAAGGGAGGGGGAGGAGAAGGGGAGGGAGCACTCACAACACTGGTGGGAAAAGAGCTTCTCTTATTGTGACCTTATCACTTCAGTGTTCTGTGTGATTTCCTGTTATTTTTTATTAGTTTTTAAATTCAGTCCCAAAACATATGATTCTAAATTTCATTTATTAAAACGAATTCTGCTTACAAATTCATTGTCTCTAAAAACAAAGCATCATGAATGAAATATTGAACAGTATCTCAGATTACTGTTCTCAATATAATCTCTGGAAAGTGCTTCAGAGATCTGGGACAAAAGATGGCTTTTGTCTGTAACTGGGTCACCTTTATTTGGAGAAAGTGAAAAGTTAGTCACACCTCTATTATTAATTGTTGTTGTTAACCATTAATTCAAGGTTCAGGTTAAAAAAATAGTTCAGCTATAATAATAGCATTGGTAGATAATAATCCATTAAACTAAGCAACAAACCTATAGGTTCTATAAATTCTATAGGTTCTATTCTAAAATCCATTTAGAATCTAGTCCATTATGATATTCACATTGAAAATCACTGGTTGAAGTACATAAAGGCACACAGCAGTGTTTGGGGGCCTCTATGTCTTCTATGGGTCTCAGAAATCAGAAGTGTTTATGCCAACCTGTTCCATACTCTCAGTACAGGACCTCAGAGAAAACATCTGATGTTACATTTTATTTTCTTATTTCACATATCTTTTGGAGACCTTAAATATAGCAGCATTTCCAAGATTCCCGTACACAATATTCTATCTAAGCCTAGGGTTCACCTACCTATATGACTAAAACTGAAGGGCAATGCCTTGTGTCTCACCTACCCAAGGACATTTGGTGAAATGAGGTGAGGAGTGGAAGGCCTAAGGTAACCTGCACCTGTAGCACTCACTGCGTGAAGTATGCAGGAATCCAAATGAGTCACTCTGGACTGTTCTAGAAGAGCAGATTCCTTTCAGGCTTTGCTGGAATATAAAGACAGACTCAAGAAAACTGGACAAAACAAAACATGGCAGGTGGTTGGAAAGCAAAGGGTCCAGCTTCTGTGGCAACCAGCCGCACAGCTCCTCGGAGAGCAAGCAGTCGCATTCCCAGATGACCCAGCAACTCCACTCCTGGGCACATTCATGAGAAGTGAATGCAGCAACGTGGGGATCTGCACAGCACCGTTCATGCGCAGCAGCGAAGCTGTGGAAGTAACCCACATGCTGCCTGGGAGAGGTCTGCATCAGCACAGTGTGGTGCACACACACAGTTAATAGTACCTGGCCTTAAAACATAGAATTTGGACATATCACACGCTGGGTGAATCTTGAGGACGTTTGTGAAGTGGGAAAGCCAGTCACAAAGGGCCAAACACTAAGTGATTTCACTTCTGAGGTACCGAGAGCAGTCGATTTCAGAGATGGGAAGCAGAATGGTGGGTAAGGGACTAAGTTTCATGAGACAAAGTTTCAGGTTGAGAAAAATGAAAAGGGTTTGGAGATGGAGGGTGGTGACAGTTACACAACAACAAGAACATAGTTAATGCTTCTGAGCTAGACATTTGAAAACAATAAAAAACGATCAATATTATATAATGCATATTTTGCTGCAATTAAAAAAAAAAAAAAAAAACAGTTGGCTGAGCGCAGTGGCGCACTCCTGTAATCCCAGCACTTGGGAGGCTGAGGCAGGAGGATCACGAGTTCAAAGCCAGCCTCAACAATGGTGAGGCACTTAGCAACGCAGTGAGACCCTGTCTCTAATAAAATTAAAAAAAAAAAAAAAAAAGGGCTGGGGATGTGGCCCAGTGGTCAAGTGCCCCTGAGTTCAATCTCCAGTAACAAAACAAACAAATAAAAAACAGTAAGACTGGTTACTGACATTGCACCATAAAAACTTCCAAAGGAAAATTCTATAAACACTTAAAGAGTTCACTGATCACCTAAAGTTCATCAATGAACCCCAAGTTATAAATGCTTGCTAAATTTCAACACCAATATGATGAAAGAGGAAATGTAGTCCTTTTTATAGAATTAGCTCTATTATTCCTGTAATGACTGCCAACTAAATCCCATGTCTAAATATAATAAAAGTTTATTGAAACAGCAGAAATTGTTCTTCCTACTTCAAGGTTGTCTTTCCCACAATGAAAGAGAGCAAGAGCGACTCCACATTTGCTGTTTGTGTTTCGTCACTGTTTTCAGACAGAACAAGAGGTCTGCTGCCTACACACCACTTCTCAGCATCAACACCCATCTTCTTGTGCAATTTTAAGTTCTGTTGGCAAGCTGAACACATTTTTTCCAACCACAAACAAAACTTCTTTTGATACTCTAAGTAAAGGTTCAAGGAAATGTTTTCAGTAAAAAGATTATTTAAAAAAAAATAATGTGGAAGGGCATTCACAGTCTCAGGGAAATGTAAGTGGTAACTTGGTGAAACTTCAGTTCTAGATGTAAGCCATGCAAAACTTGGTAGCTAGCTCCTCACGGGAAAATCACCTACCCTTATGTCTTCAACTAGGAACTTCACAAATGATAAAAGAATTCAAAAGTCCAAAACACTTTAAAAAGGTGTGTGTGTGGGGGGGTGGCACATTGGGGTGGCACATTACTGAGTATTCCATGCAATTTCATAATTTCATGAACTTTTTCAAAAAATAGTTTAAATTAAACTACTTTGCAATTGCCCTTGACAATAAAAGTGTTAAGCTTTCATTTCTTAGAGTCGTAGAAAACTGGCTTCTATTGAAAACGTGGAGCTTAAAGCAGCTTAACCCTACTAAATACTTTTAATACCTCATAAAGATGTGTTGTTGCTAGAAACCCATCTGTAGCATCAGCCAGCCACAAAGATGAACCTCAATCGTTCCAGGGACAGCACAGTCAGGGTATGCTTGAAGCAGTTTACATGTGTGAATTAACCCATTAAGTCCCAAGTTTCCAATTCTGCAAGCAGTTCGATGAAACTGACTCAGCTACATTAAAATAGATTGGAAATCATAACATAGAGCTTATTATATAATTTTATAATCATTAATGATATTAATGACATCATCAATAATGTTTATGAATAATATCACTAATCATTTGCCTATTACTTTTCTCAAAAGAATACAACCATTAAAAACATAAACATTTATTTCAAACTTACCAGCAGTGATAATATTTGTTGCTCAATTTAAGTTTTATAGGGATTCCATCAATGGGAAGAGGGACATAATGGGTTGTTAATCCTGAAATAGCCCATGCGGTAGGTACTAATATCATTCCCTATTTCACAGAGATGAAATTAAGGCCTGGAGAACAAGAACAACTGGACGAGTCCCACACTTCAGACACCTGGGTAAGCGGGAAAGCCAGGTCAGTCCTACAGCAGCATCCGTGATCTCAACCGCGGTACACCCTGGCCACCAGAACCCACTGGGGAAATGGACCACTCTGATAACACTGAACAAGCTCTGTAATTACGACACACTGTAAAATAGTTCAGCTGTCTTTTTGATCATAGTTTTGTTGGATCTATTGTTTGTTTTGTAACTGTGAGCCACTGTACTAGAAGAGTATAATTCACAGGATTAAACAGTATTGAAATCTAGATTTTTTTGGTACTGTCCAAAAATCAAGGAGAAGGTAAGTCATAAAGATGAAGGGCGACTCCTTTAAAATCTTTTCCTAATTTTGCAATCAATATACAAATATAAAAATAAAGCCAAGGAATCCGGTACTTCACACAGCAAAGGAATAAACAAACTTTTCAGAGAATGAAGAGGGCAGGTAACTAATCAGACCTTTTGTGAATGTAGAGTCAACATTTTCAACATCTTAGCCTCAAGACGTTGAGGTATAGGTAAACTGTCCAAAATAATAAGAGGTTTGGAGGAAGGACAGAGCTGATCCTCAGTCTGACTCACAGGCATCTCACAGCAAAACAAAAACCACCAGACATCTCTCTCTTCAAAACAAAAGACAATGAGTCTGGCACCAGCCAAGGAAGCAAGAAATACCATGTGCGAGTCAGACACTCGTGTGCCATTTAAAAATAAGAAGGAAAGTAGGCACATGACGAGAGATGACTTCTGAATCTGACCTTCTGTGAAGTACACAATTCCATTTATGACTCCCAAAAATATCTCAAAACATCTGAAAATAGCAAGTTTCACAAGACAAGCTAGAAAGAAAAGAGACTGACCCTATGTAAGTCAGAGGGTACCATATATTGTAATAAGAAATTGCTATGTTTAGGGATTAAAAAAAAAAAAAGAAAAACCTAAGACACTGGTCACACTGGCTATGTTATTTTGAGTGGGTTCTCCTCCTCTCTGTATGGACATGAACTCTAAAAGGCCAGACATTCTCTCCCTAAGCCTCCCTGGCCGAGAACTGACTTCGAAGCCTTTCCTCAAACTCCAACTTCTATCTCAAAGTAGACTGAGGGTGGACACATAGATTTAAACATGGATTCTGCTTGAAGAAGACAACGTGAAATAACTACTTGTACCAAGAACACATCTTCTGGAATCAAATTCGGGTCGTATCTATGCATAAAGAGAAAGAAGCTAATGTCCCTCAAATGTAATGTAATATAGTAATCTCCCTAAAATGTCCCAATTAAAAAAAAAAAAAAAAAAGGTCAGTTGGTAGAGTGCTTGCCTCATATGCACAAGGCCCTGGGCTCAATCCCCAATACCACAATTAAAAAAAAAAAAAAATGGAGAAAACACACACAAGTCCAACAACAACAAATGCCATAAAAATAAGATTGCAGTGGGGTTGTGGTGGAGGAGAGGACACTGTCTACAGAGCATGCCTATATTTGGAATTTGGCAATATTTTATTAAGCTAGAACTAATAATCAGAGAGGCTTAATATCAGTAAACTGGAGCCATTAAAGATTCATTAATTACATTTGTATTGTCAGCAACAGTTTTAAAGTATTTACAGTAAATACAGCCTGTCACTAAGGGATATGCTTTCATGTCACACACAGTGCCAAGAGGAATCAAGCAGTGCTTTAAGAGTTCACAAGAGCTGTTTTAAAAGCATAGGGTGTGACACAATATTATTACTTACAGGGAAAGTGCAAAACAAAGTAAGACCCAACCAAAGTTTCCAAACACCCTCTCCTTCTGCCTGTACTTGTCTTGGACCAGCCATCGCCTCTCGCAACCCGCGCACAAGCACACTGTGGGCAGACCTGCTCGTGGGCTCTCTCTGTGTGGCGTCTCACTAGCACCCCTGCCTGGGAAACCTGCAGGCTCAACAGAACTCAGTTTGAAAACCTCAGGCTTACTGAGCCAGCTTTCAAGTTAGCTTGTCAGTAAGATCATGTTCAGCACACACCTACTGAACACGTACAGAATGTTTGCAGAATTCAGGAGTAATTACACAATGGTTTTAAAAAGAGTATGATCCAGGAGAGGAGAATGGAAGGAACCAGTAGCAGGAAGGAGGAGAACGGAAAGAGCTACGTAGAAGCTAAGCGAAGGATAAAGGCAGGAAAGGAAGCGGCATCTCCAGATCCTCCCAGGACCAGCTCTGGTGCCTGCGCGCCGCAGCCGGCTCCTGAGACGCACCGGCAAGAAACAGCAGAAGTCCACACACCACCCTAAGTGATCACTAACCTTCTACCAGCCCTCTCCTAGAATGAGCGCATCCCTTGCTCCTCTCCTATTCATTATCACAACACACCACTGCAGCAGCCAGGAGTTTTAAAACAGAAGGGCCAGACAGCAGTCCCTCTCCACGGCGCTAACACAAACACATCATTCTTGCACGGGCCTCTGACAACAGACTGCCCAGCAGCTTCCGCAATCCCACCTCCTGGAACTCACGCCTGTGTAGTCCCTCCTCCTCGGTGTGGCAGACACCTAACTTCCAACCAACAGCACTTGGGAAAGGTGATGCAAGGCCACGCGGGCAACAAGCTATACAGGACTGCAGCTTCTGTGCGGTGAGGGAGCTAGCCTTTGCTGGCTGTGAAGACGCCACCATCATGGTGTAAGCTGCCACTCTGTTCAGGCAACACTGCAAGGGGCTGAGGAAGGCCTCTGGCCGACAGCAAGGAGAAACAGAGGCCCCGATCCAACAGCCAGTAAGGATGCACCCAAACAAACATGGAAACCTGGAGAAGTCTCTTTCCCCGGCCAAGACTTCAGATGAGACCTTGGCCCTCCGACACCTTGCCTGCAGCCTGGCAAAAAACCCGACACCATGCAAGGACTTCCGCAGGCGTGCGGAAGTGTGTTTGAAAGAGCTACGTTTGGGGGAATATTGCTATACACTGGTAGAAACTACGACAAGGCTTTTAGACCTGTCACATCTTCCACACCTTCTACTTCTATGATCACCTGAGGGTCAGGACACAGTCCTCCTGACAAAGCCCAAGCCGGTTTACACACCTTAAGCCTCGCTGAGGTTCAGACTACCTAGGGCAGGTGAGAGCAGAGCCTCGGCTGGAGTGGGCGGGGCTCCACTGGTCCCTCCCACACTGCACCCACTCAAGGGCAGAGGCACTAGGGATCCTGCAACTCTCAGCCATCACCGTGGCCAGCCACAAAAATGATCTAAAGCACCGTATGCTAAATTGTAAGTCATGGCAGACATTTCATCGATTGATATTAAAACAGATTAGAAAATATCCGAGTGTACCCTTGTACACACTTGCTGTATCGACCCAGTTCAACTCTGATGTACTGACTCGCTTGGCAACCCGTCATCAGCTGGAGGGATCCAAGAGGTGGGAAGGGACACATGCACTCGCAGCCGTATGTAAGAAAACATGACAGGACCGCAGCAAGAGCCACCAAGGGAGGGAACAGCCCTAAGCGGACCCAGGGGCCACTGTGAAGGGCATTTCAGACAGGCCCTGAGTAAGAAGGCAGCATGTCACAGGTGGACCAGGGCCTTGGCCAGGAGTGACACCCCCTCCAGCAGTCAACAGCCAGCACATTGCACTGACAGAGGGAAAGGGGCAGCAGAGAAAGAAAATAAGAACGTGAGCGTGCTTGTCACCAGCAGGGGCTGTTCATCAGGCTGCAGAGGCGCGAGCACGAGGCTGACGGGCATCTGTTTCATTTACTAGAGATCCACAGCAGAAGTTCAAACACACCGGGCCCAAGAATGGGGCGCTGTGTGCCAGGTGGCCTGGTGCCGTGAGACTCTGGAAGTGACACCCAGCAGCATCCCCAGGGCAAGGCTGACGTCGTCACAGGTCAGGCGCATGGAGAGGGCGGCTGAACGGGACCTGCAACACTCACTGATGTTTCCCTCTGGCTTATCACGCCGAGAGCCTCCTCTCCACTCTGCCTCTTCATGTTTTGGAAATAAACAGATTCAGTGAAAATAAGTCAGCACTAATTCATAACCAAATATATTCTTATTGCTTGAAATTTGTTTTCACAAACATTACTTCATTAGAACAACTTTTCAAATGGTGTGATGATCTCTACTATAAAAGGCATTACACCATAAACTCGGCTCTACATCAGGGGCTAGCACACCTTCTGTGTAAAGTAAGTAGATCAAGCTTTCAGGGCCACAGAGCCTCTCTTACAATCCCCACCAAAGGAGGAAATGCCTTTATTTCCAAAACCAGTCAAGAGGAAGGGTTTGACCAGAGACATACATGGGTGACCCCTAATCTCTATTTTCTTCCACTGATTTACTTCCCATAAGAGTACAACGCAACCCTTCCCTGCACATTGGCCTTGTCATGACTGGATTCGGGCATGCTTCCTGGAGGGTGAACTGCATGCCAGGTACCAAGTTAAGTTTATTACCTCCAATTTAATACACTGACTTTTGGAAATGAATGGTAAGAACATAGGAAAGAGGATCCCATCAGCTTTGTCTTCCAATCAAATCAACCTCTTCTCACCTCCACCATTAGCACTCGAGCTGGTCATTCAGCAAACGCCTCCCAAGCTCACACACTCCGTGCCAGGACAGGTCTGAGGTGGCCCACATCACAGGACAAGACAGAGGAACCCCGACCTGGGGCTCTCGCACTCTGGTGAGCGACATCGCCCACACAATGAGCCTAATGAGTCAGTGAGTGGCACAGTGGAAGGGCTGTGTGGAAAGGAGAATAAAGTGGGTTTGCGGTGCCAGGGAAGGAGAGGAGGGGGTTTCAAATGGCTGGGGGAGGCTAGGCTCCAGTGGCCAGGAAGACTGCTCCGGAGGCGGCGTGCACTGGGGTGCGGCTCCCCCAGCCCCCGGCTCCCCCAGCCCCCGGCCCCCCAGCCCCGGCTCCCCCAGCCCTCGGCTCCCCCAGCCCCGGCTCCCCCAGCCCCCGGCTCCCCCAGCCCCCGGCTCCCCCAGCCCCGGCTCCCCCAGCCCCCGGCTCCCCCAGCCCCCGGCTCCCCCAGCCCCCGGCTCCCCCAGCCCCGGCTCCCCCAGCCCCCGGCTCCCCCAGCCCCCGGCTCCCCCAGCCCCGGCTCCCCCCCCAGCCCCGGCTCCCCCAGCCCCTGGCTGCAGCAGCTGCCTGCTCCCTCCGTGCTGCTCTGCCCTCCCGTGGTCTCCACCCAGCAGCCAAGTCCACCGGTCCCGCCAACCCGGCTCAGGATCAAATCCCACAGAGCAGCCTGGGCCCTACCGCCCTCCACTCTGTTTCAGCTGGTCCCCACAGTGGCCTGCACCCAGAGGCCTCCACTGAGCCATGCCCGCACCCTCACCCCCAGGCCTCCGGCCGCAGTCTCAGACCCTCCTCTCCAGAAGCCCCGGGGCCGTCTCCCCACCTCCTTCACATCTCAAAGCAAACAGCGCTGCCTCAAAGGCCGTCCTCCAAGCCTCCCTGTTCAGCCTCTTCTTTGCCCCAGGTCTCCTCGGCCTGCTGCACTGTTCCTCATTAGACTTTCTGCTGCCGACATGTTTAGATGGTAGCCACATGTTCACCTGCCTCTCCTTCTAGAATCTGAACTCAGAAGACAGAGACATCACTCCCAGTACAGCCTCCCTACACCTCAAGCAGTGCCCCGCACAGTAAGTTCCCAATGCACATTTCTGAATTTAAAAGTTCTTAGGAACAAGGGAAGGAGGCACTACTTTATAGAAGAACAACTAATGCGACCCCAACACCTTGCGGTGAAGAGTGGCCGCACCAGGCCTCGGGCTCAAGTCTGCTGGACACCTCGCCAGCAGCCTCCTAAGGCCTGGCCCTGGGCAGCTGCAGACCGGGCAGTCATCAGTGAGTCTGCACACAAGGACGGCCAAGTCACTCTAACAGCAGGGGAGCCTGGGGCTTCAGAGCACCAGCCTGGCCTTTCACAGCTTTGTTACCCATAAGCAAATGAATTACTTAATTGTAACTGCCTCATCTGTAAATCCACAACAACGTAAGTTCTCAACCTCATAGGGATGATGGGAAGAATAAAGAAGTTAATATCTGTCCATTGTTTAGAAACGACCTGGTACAGCACAGCTTGCACTGACTGATGACTGAACTGAAATGGTCCCCAGCACGAAAACCTGACCCCAACCAGACTGGAGGTGCTGGCGTGCCAGGAGGCCAGAAGAGGAGTGGCTCCCGTCAGAAGCCCACCTGCTCCCCAGCCGCACACTGCAGCCCCCCCTGGGAGGGGCCGTGGGGGGACAATGCTGCCTACAGATTTTCAGGCCCAGGCGGCTCTGCTTCCTTTAGGGACTTCTAGGGAGCATCGAAGAAAGCAAGAACAAGCTCTTAAAATCCACCCTCCCCCAGGCAGGCCACACTAGATCTGGGCACAAAGGGAGTCCCCAGGCTGCAGAGGTTCCAGGCAAAGAAAGTCTGCTCTGGATGGAGCCCCAGGGCCGCTAGGCAGCGGCCTCTGTGTGTGGCCTCACTGAGGCAGGAGGCTTCTGGTGAGCGGCGGCCCACAGACAACTCCTCAAGTATCCACAAAAGTGATCACTGGTACCTTTTGGCATCACGTGTGCTTCCATCTTTCTGTTTCTGTACTGAACATCAATTTGTAAAGTAGAATGTAAAGAAATTCACATACATTTTAAAAACTTCACACTTCGAATTTTAAAAAGAGCCTCATGTGATTACTGATGGAAGATTTCAACACAGCACAAGATGGCGTGTCATGATTTTTAGATCTCACACCTGAATACCTGGTCCTCTTAGCCTACTGTGCTAAATGTTCTGCCACTAAAGTTTTATGAAACAAAGTTCAGACATCAGTCTAGGCATCAGGAGCACAGAAGATAGAAACCCACCCCCCCCCCCAAAAAAAATGCTAGTAAAAATGTACATACTGTGATTTCTTTTAAAAATAGAAAATCACTGCATTCCTAGAAGCTTGGAGTCAGAAGAAGCTTACAGGGCACACCTATCAGATATTCTTAAAAGATGGTCTGATCAATTTGCCTGTCAATGTGAGAGAGATGCTTGCTTTATAGTCAGCAGAAATTCCTCAGAACAGTCCAGAAGATAGTCATCTTAGTGAGAATCATCCCTTAACACGGGTCAAAAAATATATTCTAGATTAAAGCATTTAAGCTTCCAGATAATGGAAAAGTAATGCAGCAGACATTAAGTCAAAGATTTGCAATAACATATAACATATGTTAGCTACATGAATCAGGAAAAAATAGAAAATATCGTATGAAAACGATAGGCCCAGAAATTGTTCTGTACAACCAGATTAAATGGGTCCTTCTGAGACACAAATTACTCCACTTCAACCACGTGATTAAAGTACAAATCAGTAGGCTCCTCTACCATCCACAGGCTGCAGAAGAACACGTGGGGAGTGAGGAGACTTCCCCAGCACGTTCCAGCCCATCTGAGTTCTCAACACATGCACTAAGCAACCTGTCTCACCAGGACCGAGAGCTCCTCTCACCACCTCAAGGGCACCACATCCACATGCACTAAGCAACCTGTCTCACCAGGACCGAGAGCTCCTCTCACCACCTCAAGGGCACCACATCCCCTCTGTGACTTCACGGGAACAGAGCACTTAAAAAGAAATGCCACACTGGTATGATGTAACATAGTTGAAAGAATATTAATCTCTATGAATTTATATAAAGTCTTAAATGTTTGCTTAACTTTAAGTATCTGTTCTAACATAGCCTCCTCCCTGATTCTGAATGAGGCCTTATTAATTTGAGCCACCAGTGGGTAACTGTGTGATCGTGCTTGTTTTCAGTGGTCAGGATATAGATCTACAACTTTTTTTAATTCATAACGTCTTTAAACATTGATTCAATTAAAGGGATAGAAAAAAAAAGTCATGGTAGCTCAATTTTAATGAGAAGACTCATCAACTTTCTTAAATATAAAACAGACAAAGTAGATAATTGGTTGATACTTGAATTGCTATTTGTAACGCCATCTGACAATGCTATGATAATCTGAGTTCGTCACTCCACACAGCACGTGATGACTGAGGCGTGAGACACATGACACTGGGGTCGATGTGCAATCTGTAGGGTTTAATCCAGAAGCACATCTCTGGTGAAGAAACCGCTAACTCCACTGTGAGACACGTTAGCCAAGACCATAAACTAACCCTTGATAGTGACAGTTTAACATCTGGTCCCACAGACCGAACAAGACACTGTGAAAGCTCTGAGATCAGCGCTCCTCTCAGAAATGACTCATGAGTTTGAGGGAGCTCCTCTGGAACAGCTGGCCCCACACATGGTGGAGAGGACTGATGGGCTGGCGATGGGGAGGAGAGGCCTGGGGCAGGTGAAGGCCTTTCCTCAAGCTCAGGAGGGCCGAGGGCCGGCCTTCAGGCTGAGACACGCTCATACAGACTGGCGCTGTCATGAGCACTCCATGAGAACAAGCCATTTTGTCACTAAAACTTGACAGAAGCTCCTTGGTGATGTCAAGCAGGGAAACCCTCCGCCACCAACAGAGAATCTATGAGCTCCTGGACCACAATGAGCTGCCGAGACAAATGGTGTGTCTGCTGCCGGAGGCCAGGCAACAATAACCCAGTCACCCTGTCAACTCTTTTATTCTAAAGAGAGCAGCTGGGGTGCAAACCCAGGACTTCAAGCATGCTAGGCAAGCAGCTCTACCACGGAGCCACGCCCCCAGCCCCTCCAGAGAGTATTCTTAGAACACCTAAAACAGCATTTTTGGAACACCTAAAATTCCCCATCTCATTTAATGAAAAAAAAATTCAGTAGCATAAAAATTTCACATCTACTTTCTCTGATGATCTAACAAATAGACAATGTTTGAAAACCTGTAATTTATTCTGAAGAGGTGGTATATGAATGAAAATTTTTTAAAAAAAGAAAAGACTGAGCAAAATCCCACTTCAATTTTTAAAAATGAGTGGCCAGAGAAGAGTTTATATGGAATGTTCAGACATTGCTCCTATCTTTAGTCTACAGGTACACATTTTATCAAAGAATGAATGCTACAAGCAGAACCGTGGAGATTTAGGCCTAAGGTCTGGTTCCAATTATACCAATAACTATGGTATAATATGATTTCATCTTCCTTTTACTCTCAAAATACATAAATGATTTTAATTCCTAGCTTTTGTAGTTTCAAGAATAAAAGAAAGGTTATGTGACATGGCACAGTACATGACACAGAGAGACCTCAAAGAATGTGGGGTCCTTCCCCACAGCCTGCCTCCATAATCTACTATGCAGTTTAATTAAAACGCAAAGTGTTAAAGACCACCACAACAAAAATAATTAACTCACCACAATACTACGAAGTTACTAACTCAAAATAACAAAAATAATGATGTAAATAAACTTTTGTTCAAGAAAGGAGGAAAATGACTAAAGAATGTTACAGATTATGTAAGGACCAATAGGAATATGACAAGAAAAAAACTAGGAATGGCTAGTTAAAACAATCTCAAGCCAGCATTTATTTTTGGCACTTTCTGACGTGATTTAATTACCTTTGCTCTTTTATGATACGTGAGTTTGGGGGGAAATACCATATTCATTAATTTTATTGACTTAGAGATACAAAGAAATTAAATTAGTTTTAAAAATGATATAAGAAAATTCTCATCTTCTAATATTAACTGAGATATAAGCCCTAAGGAAATTTTATGAGCTCAGATTCCCCTTTCTATATTGAAGCTCTGTTGGGTAATGATAAAAATTTGCATCTATGGGCAAACTGTAAGCATAGCTGGCTACTAGCACATCTCAACTCTACGGCTCATGTTGCCTGGCAACAATATTCATTTTACCCTAAAATTCACTTACAGGAATAAAAGCAAAGAATACCTTGAAATCGCTAGAGAAGAATGACAACCAAAGACTGCACTGGTTCAGTAGCTGTTCCCTCCAAATTTGCATTTACGTGAAAACTGTGAATATAAATTTGTTTGGGAAATGGAGCCTTTGTCCAGGTCATTAAGAGGAAGTCAAACCAGAAAGGGGCAGGCCCTAATCCAACGACTGATGTCCTTCAAAGAACAGGGAAATCTGAACACAGATGCAGAGAAAAGAAAGTGCCTCAGTTCTCCACCACTGGGACAAAACCCCCGGGAGAAACAACTTAGCGGAGGGACGATTTATTCTGGCTCATGGTTTCTGAGGTTCCAGATGGCGGTCAGCTGGCTCCATTGCTTTGGGTCTGAGGCAAGAGAGAGCATCGTGGTGACCAGGAAGCAGAGCGCCAGGAAGAAGGACCAGGAAAAAGTGCTCCCTTTCCGGGCACACCATGAGTGACCTACTTCCTCCAACTTCGTCCCACCTCCTCCAGTTGCTGCCGCCTCCCAAGAATGCCACCAAATTCTTAACCCATCGGTGGACTGATGCACTGCTGGGGTCAAAGCCTCCTGTGGAATCACTTCCCAAGAGCCCCACCTCTGGTCACTGCTGCACTGGGGACCACGCTTTCAACACATGAGCCTTTGGGAGACATTCCAGATCCAAGTCACACAGAAGGCCACGTGAAGATGGCCACGCAGTAGAGCTACACTGCCACAGCCAAGACTTATCAGACGCTAGAAGGGGCAAGGCAAGGAAGGACTGTTCCCCTAACCTCCATCTTGACTTTGGGTTTCTAGACTCTGGACCTGTAAGAGAGCAATTTTCCATTATTTTAAGCCACCACATTTGTGCTGCTTTGCTTGACAGCCAGAGGAAACTAATACAAGCAAATATGTGCTCAGAAAACTGATCTCCATGTTCCAATTAGCAGGCAATGATGTGCATACCAGAATATGACAAGTTACCAAACTGCTAACAGTGAATCTCTCTGGGTGGTAGACTGGCTGACTTTTATCCTACTATTTATGCTCTTTCCAAATCTTCTAAACCTTTTTTAAATAAACACGTTTACTTTTATAATCAGAGCAAAAGCCAATAATGATGACTCCATAAAAAACAGTAGAGAGATCAGCTAATCAGCATGCAAGCCTTAAAGAAAAAACATGTAAAATCAGAAAGGACAAGGAATTAAAAGCCATCAAAATAGAGGGGAAACGGCATTTTAAATTAGACACTACTTTATTCTAACTTATGTAAACGATTTTGAAAATCAAGATAAAATGGGTAATTCTGTAGAAAAATACAATTTGCCAAATCTGATCCCAGAAAAGACAAGAAGTCTAAAAAGTCCAATTACCATAATAGAAATAGAGAATCTAAAAACTTCTTCCACTCAACCCTTGGAGACTGGATGATTTAAGTGCTACATAAACTATTCCTAAAAACAGAAAATAAGATAATATCCAAAACTTTTCTTTCTGTAAGATTTTGAAACCTGACAAAAAAACCCAAAAAGAAAACTGCTACCATTTGCAGGGAAAAAATGTGTGTGTGTGTGTGTGCGCACGCGCGCACGCGCATGCTAAATAAAACCCTGGCAAAAGACTTTTGCTTCTGGCCAAGGAGGGAGGGACTGGATTTACCCTCCCTCAATAAATTACTGAAAAATGAGAAAATATATATGAAAAATTTATGCAGTGCAAATCAGCAGTAAGGGGAAAGAAGTGAAATGCACGACCCACAGTGTCAATGGCTTCTAGAACTCAGAGTGCAGACGGGGGGTCCAACTAGAGCAGGCACCTTGGCCACAGAGAAGAGGTCCACAGCCCACATCGGCCCTGCCAGTGGTGGTAGAGCCAATGGTGAGCAAGCTTCGGGGGACTCTGCAGAGAACTCCAGAAAGGTCTCCTACCTACTGACGTGCCCGCAGGAAAGAAGCCCTGGAAACAGAGAGCGCTTCCCACCCACTGGGATAAAATGACCTCCCAGCACACAGGACAGAGCAGCGTCAATGTCCTCGACGGCCCCCACGGTGGAGGAAAATCAGCCCTCCACTAAATGCTGGGCTGTACCTGCCTGTCGTAAATTAAGAGCCACCCAGCAAAGACCAACTGTTTCCAAGCAACTTAACTGTGCCCAAAACACAGGAAATAAAAATAAGCCAGCACCCAACGACATAAAACTTACAGTCTGGATCCTCATAAACAATCGCCAGACCTGCGGAGAAGTAGGAAAATATGACCCATAATGGAGAGAAAAATAAGTCACTAGAAACAGAATGAGAAGGGACACAGATGATAGAATTAGTCAACAAGAGTGCAAACAGCTAAATGTATCCATGTGTCCCAAAGGTAGAGTAATCCGTGACAACAAGAGGAGAGGAACAGACATTAAAAGAAAAGACGCAAAAAAGGCCCAAGTCAAACTTCTAGAGATTAAAAAGAGAATAATAGAGAAGAAAAACAAATAGATGGGAATATCAGCACATTCAACGCTGCTCCAAAAGACTAAGTACACTTGAAGACAAAAATAGGAACTCTCACTGAAATACAGAGAGGAGGCTGAAAGTGACTAACAGAAGACCAGTGGGCTGGGGAACAGCAGGAGGCAGACAGACAAAAGGCTCCCACACAACCCCAGTCCCACAGAGGGAGGGAAGAGGAGGAGGAAACGCTGCCCAAAGTTCCTGAAATCTGACCAACCTCAGAACCCATGGAGAAGCAGGAAACTCGGCGAACGCAGGGTAGAAACAACCAGAGAAGCCACAACAACAAACACAACCACTGACAACACTTTAGAACACCCAGAAGAAAATAAAAACGGACCATTTTTATAAGAATAAAACTCAAAATGACAGCTGGCTTCTGATCAGAAGTAATGCAAGGAGTAACGTGGAACAAAGTCCTTATTCAATGCAAAACTGCAATGTCAGAATCCTGAGCTCACTGCAAATATAACTCAAAAATGAAAGTGACGCAAAGATGTCTTCAAACCCGCAGAAGCTAAAGGAATTCAGCAGCCGCACACCAGCACAGAGATGTTAAAAATTCCCAAAGAAAAAGTAATAACACAAGGAGATCTGGACCCTCAGAAAGGAAGGAAAAGTACCCAACCCAATAAAGGGTGTGAGTTCACACAGAAGAGTTGTGTGCCTGTTTGAAAAATATCTCCAATAAATATTTATCTGCTGTGGACAAAAATCATACTGACTGTGTGGTCCAGGATACACAGAAGCGAAGCAGAGGAGGAGTGCCCGGGTGGCTGCAGGGTTCTTCAAGGACACCCGAGGTGGACAGTGCAATACTGGAGACCACACAGCTCAGGACAAACGCCATGAACGGCAAAGCAGTTACGGAATTGGGACCAAAATAAAGAGATAAACTAAAATGATAAAAATACACATTTAATGCATACAAGGCAGAGGAGAAAAAGAGAAACCAAGATTAAGTGAGCTGAACAGAAAACAGAACGGGAGAAGTAAATCCAACGCAAGTATAACCACGTTCAATTTCAAACTGGTCTCAAGATACCAATAAAAAGTAGACATGGTCAGAGTCAACAAGAATCAGGATCGGAGCATTTGAATTGTGAAAGAAATCTGTTATGAACACAATCACAGTCTCAAGTGTAGAAGGAGAAGATGTGCCTTTACCAAGGTAATGAGATCTGAAGGGTCTGTTCAGCGGATCTCAGAGCAATGAATATCACCAAAGATTTAAAAGTAACATTTCATAAAGAGAAAGAGCATGTTTATCAAGAGGAATAACATCCTAAATTTGTATGTAAATAAAATTACAGGGGGCTGGGGCTGTGGCTCAGCGGCAGAGCGCTCGCCTCGCACGTGCGCGGCCCGGGTTCGATCCTCAGCACCACGTAAACATAAATGCATTGCATTGTGTACAACTAAAGTAAATAAATAAATATTTTTTTTAAATTACAGCTTTAAAATATATAAGAAACTTCCCGAATTGAAGGCTGGGACCTCAATGTGTTGGGGGTGGGGGTTGCCTCCACACACCTGGGCTCGCATCCATGGTAGTCAGAACACTCTAGGCAGGTGAGGGGCTGAAAGAAGCCACCTGTTAGGGAAACTGCCAGGCTTCCTACCAAGACCAAAAAGCTGCACCTGCTCTGTCTCTTGGTCTTGGTCTTTAAATGAATCTCAATAGGAGAGTATTAAAGCCACCTGAGCCTCGGGAGTCCATGTGACCAACCCGGACGCACAACCAGAGCTGTCCTGCTTCAGAGCGTCAGCCACACTGCCCTGTGGATCTCTCCTGGGTCTTGAAACAAAACCACCAATCGTGAAGACCAGGGGTGGAGGGAGAACGAACGAGAGAATCAACTAAGGAAATTAAGAGCCTGGCCAGTGTTGGATGATGCTAAAAAAACGGTTTCCAACATGAGGACGTTGGCTTGTATTGCTGTATTTGCCCCAAGTCAAAGGAAAGAGAATGAACAAGACGCTTTCTTTAGGGACACATAACTGATATTTACAATTAAATAACATAGTACCTGGATCTGCTTCAAAACAATTCTGGTTTGCTGTGACAGAGGCAGGAGAAGCAGGAGAAGAGAGAGGAAATGATGTGGGTGGTCCCTGAGGTGGTAACTGCTGTGGCTTGCTAAGTACTTGAGGGTTCTTATGCTATCTTCTCTTTTCTACCTGCCTAAAAAGTTTGTTGTTATTGTTTTCCAAATTCTAAAGGGAAACAGAGGATGTAAAGATGTGGAATAGTAGTGGGTAGAAAACTTGGACAAAAAAATGATCAAGGTCAGTCTGTGGAGCTGCCCACACACAAGTTGAGATGTGATTTGTTGCTTCTCTAGAAATGTCTATTTCAACCAACCTGCTACTTCCCTTCTCATTAATTAAATTTTTTTTCACATTATAAAATTTTAACACTAAAAACATAGTAAATATTTCTGAGCAATTTCTATTCCTAGGACTAATCAAAATTAAAGACATCTTTCTTTGGGCTGGGGCTATACATCAGTGGCAGAGCATTTGCCTAGCATGGGTGAGACACAGGATTCAATCCTTAGCACTACGTAAAAATAAACAATAAAGGCATCCTGTCCATATACAACTACAAAACAATTTTTTGAAATAAAACTAAAATTAATAGACTGTTCTTCATGAGTTAAGTATCTTAAGAGACAAAAATCAGCTAAGAATAAGTAAAAAGAACGAGGCCAATCAACCTGATTCTGTCACTCGGTAGATTCTTTGAGTATGGGAGCAGTACGTGGGTATCTTCTTTCTTCCTAAGTTTATTTATTCTTCAATGGTTATCTGTTTGGCTGATTTTATTCAATACAACTGAACAAATATTTATCGAGTATTTGCTGTAATGAAGCACTCTGAGAAGAACAAGTGAGGAAAACAACAAAAAAGGAGAAAGGTATGCTGTCTTCTCAGAGACCAGGAACAAAGTGCCTGATCCCCGCCAGCTCCAGACACAAAGTGACATTTCTACAGCACTCAGGTATCGCTGCATCACATCTGCTGCTCACAGATGGCTGAGAGAGATCCCGACTTGGCATGCTACATTGCTGAATTTGATACCAGCAAAAGGCACCCCAAAAAGTTGAGAATCATGAGTTGCGTGAAGTAAAACAAAATTCTTCATATTATTTTAAACAAAAAATGGCATGGCCTC
The DNA here is from genome assembly GCA_025594165.1 of Tamias sibiricus. NCBI lineage: Eukaryota > Metazoa > Chordata > Mammalia > Rodentia > Sciuridae > Tamias > Tamias sibiricus. The sequence goes on along the minus strand of CM046666.1, from coordinate 20,856,621 downwards.
TGCCGCAGATGAGTAATGTGAAGTGCACACCGAGTCAGGGACGTATGGCCCCAGAGTGACGCTGGGACTGGGAGCTCCAGCTGCATGCTCTTAATTAGGAAATACTGACCTTAGATGTCTGTTACAGTAAGTTGTTTTGGAAAGAGTCCTCAGGCAACAAGATCATAGATTTTGTTATGCTTTCCACTGTAAACAAGTTTTTGCTTTCCCTCTGATAAAAACACTGTGGTTTCTGTAAGCAACATTAACGGAGCTGGAATGCATGTATGCTCTTTGCCTTCAAAAAAAGTTCTTCTGGATTCTACTTCAAGTATTACAGAAGTTATACATAGTGAAGACAACCACATAGTCAAAAAGAAAGTAAGAATGATCTCCCTCAGCATAAAATCAAAGAAGAGTAGCTACTTAATGGCCAGAGTCTGAATTTCAGGAGCTCAATTAAAAAATTGGGCTTGTAGCCGGGCGCGGTGGCGCACGCCTGTAATCCCAGCACTTTGGGAGGCTGAGGCAGGAGGATCGCGAGTTCAAAGCCAGCCTCAGCAATGGTGAGGCACTTAGCAACTCAGTGAGACCCTGTCTCTAAATAAAATACAAAAAAGGGCTGGGGATGTGGCCCAGTGGTCGAGTGCCCCTGAGTTCAATCCTTGGTACCACAAAAAAAAAAAAAAAAAAAAAAAAAAAATGGGCTTGTTTCATAAGAGAAAGCCAATGTATTTTTAAAATTTTTACTTTTCTTTTTACAGTGCTAGGGATTGAACCCAGAGCTTCATGCATGCTAGGCAAGTGCTTTACCACTGAACCACACTCCCAGCCCTCTGTATTTAACCTTCTACAGGAATACAGACCACAAAAAAAAAAAAAAAAAAAAAAAACATACCTATTACAGTCTTGTACTAATGACAACACACCACCCTGAGTTCAGAATATTTATCTGCTACAAATTTGGGAGGGAGTGAAGAGCTTTCTTTTTGGTTTAACTTTTGACAACACATGAAATATAGCGAGCAGATTGACATGACTTATGATACAAATGTTAGTTACTTTCAAAATGACTTTACTGTAAAATAAGTTTTACATGTAAGTAATACTTTGCTTTTTGGTTTTAACTTACTGTTAAACCTAATTTCCAAAGTCATGTAGTGTTTACAAATAGTAGTTGAGGGTGCTTCTTCTCCCTCTGAAAATTTTCAATTTTGACCCTAACCTCGAAGGAAAAAAATAAAATCACAGTAAAACATTGCCACTGCTAAGACACCAAAATGGTTTACCTTAAGGTCAGATCAAGATATCCAGTGTTAGTCTCTAACAACAATTCATGGAACTGAAAAGGAGAAGTCTTCAAAAGCAAATAGAATTCACCAATGACACTACTGGTTCAACAACACATGACAGTAATATTTTCATCAATATTTGAATAATACAAAGAATAACTGACAAAATGAATAACCAAATACAAGAAATATATTCTTTAAATATCCCACATATTTACAAATTAGCAAATTTACAACTTTTTCTAGGCACATCTTTATCATCATTAGTTTTAGCACATCTTAACAGATTCCACTTCAGCTGGAACTGAATTAGTGCTTTCTTAATTTCTTTGTAAATATTCTCACTTGTAGCTATTCTACATGGACTATTCAGAAAACCTAATTTTCATTCATTTCAAAATTGACATTGACTTCTCTAATAAACAACTGAGTAGTACTGGAAACGTGTTGACTAATCAAATTCCTAAGACAAGCATTTGAAATTATTTACCTTGTTTTTAAATTAACTATTGCTATAGCTTCCTATATGCTCAATTCTTTGGGTAAGTGTTCTCACCTAGAAGTAAATAGTCTTAGTTTATTTTTGATGGACACGCTTCATTGCTACAAACACAATTTAATTATATCACAGCTTTCCTCATTTTGCTATTATGCCAGTCAGAAACTTGCTTTGGTTGTAGCCTTATTTTCATTTTTCACTTTTATCAAAAAATTCTGCAGTGAATTCTGTGATTTCAACTTAAAATTTTCTACTTTTTTTGACTGTTACTTTCCTCTGAATTGGGAGTATTGTGATGAGTACTTAACCTGTTAATACTAAAGCATATTGTATTCTTTTAGCACTGCTATAGTCACTGCATAATGAACACAATGCTTTGCTTTAACAAAGTAATCCACACTACACTGTGCCTCAAAAGTCAGAGATTCAAATTAAACTTGTCTTCTATTTTGGCATAATGGGTATGCCTTGCTCATGAAAAGTAAAGTAAAATAAAATGAGATACACATCCACTCAAAACACTGTTTAGTTACAAGCGCAATTCGTAGTGTGCCAAGAAGCAATGCAAATACTGACAGCTCCCGTTTCAGGGGTCCTGAAACCACACTCACGTTCAGCGATTCACAGGGCTCAGTGCTGGGGAGACAGCTGCATGCTCGGCTATCAGCCAGAGGAAAACTGCACCCAGGGAAGCCCAGAGGAGTCTACGCACAAGTTTTCTGCTTCTCTTTTAGGAGCTGCCACAGAGAACACACTACTTCTTCCTGCAGTGAGACGCAGTGACACATATATGGGATATTTTGGCCTAAGAGAGCCCAATCCAGACTCAAAGTTCAGGGATTTCATTTTCGGTTGGTCACAAAGGTACAATGACTAGTCACGATGGTCAAAAAGGCAGCCCTCAGAAGGAAAGCAGATGTTCCATAACCTAAGCAGGCAAGCCAGTCTTACCAACTTAAGGAAAATTCTAAAAGCTGGGTTCCCAAGTGCCACCCAAGAACCAACCCCACTCCCCACAGCCTCAAGCCACGCCAGTCCTCCTAAAGCTGGCAGCTCCCAATCTGCTCGGTGAGCCCTCTCCTCAGCGGCCCCACGTGGCTGCTCCGTGGCTCTGCCCGACTCTGCCACTGGAGCCCACAGCAGCCACAGACAAGTTCAGAACGCGCGTGGCTGTTCCCCAATTAAAAAAACTATGAGTACTGAGACTGGAGTTGCACATGACTTTCATGTGTTACAAATTTTTCTTTTGATTTTCTTCCCAAGCTATTTAAAAATGTAAAAACCACTCCAATTATGAGCTGTACTAACACAGGCAGTGGCTAGATTTGGCCTCCAGGCTGCAGCATGCCAGCTCTTGAATTAACCAATTACCTGTGCCCTTGAACCCAGTTACTCTTGCCTTTCACCTTCTACTGTTTCTCCCTGAGTCCATTGTTTGTTTTCTGAAATTTAAAATTCACCACTCTTTATTTTATCATTGTATCCTGTCATCTACCATAATAGCACAGTAGGCCCTCAAGATATTTTTATTGAGTCACTATATGAAAATACAAACTCCAAATTGCTCTAAAATCCAAAACTGAGCATTGACTTGATGCCAATGCTGGTGTGGAAAATCCCACACCATAAAACATAAGGTGTATATAAAACAATTGAATTTCATGTCTGAACTTGGGTCACATTCCCAAGATCTCACATTATTCATATGCAAATATTTCAAAATCTAAAAAATTCTTAAATTCAAACTATTTGTTTCCAAGCATTTTGGATAAGCGATATTCAACATGTACTGCAATTCCTGAACCTCTTAAGATATTCTTGAAATCTGTAGGAGGTCATTGTAAAATGGTAGAGTACAGTTTTATTCAGGCTTAACAAACTACCACAGATGTCTACAAATGAGAAAATAATTTTCAAAATCTTGGAACTTTTTTTTTTTTTGACTAATGATCTAAAAGTCACATTTCATTTGTTTTCTCTAAGCAGAACTGAAATTAAAACCCCTCCGTCCTTCTGTAGTGCTTTGCCTTGGTGCTACACGATTCTAACTAGGTGGTACATTCCCCATCCCATATGTACCAGGAACATATTTCAACATGCAGTCTTGTTTCTTAACTAGCTTCTCCCTTCTCCCACAGTTATTTCTCCCAAATATAAAATTATCTTCTGGGGCTGGGGTCGTGGCTCAGTGGTAGAGCGCTTGCCTAGAACGTGTGAGGCACTAGGTTCGATTCTCAGCACCACATAAAAATAAATGATAAAATAAAGGTTCATCAACACCTAAAAAATATTTAAAAATAAAATTATTTTCTATCTTCTCCATTCTCAAGATCACAACAATACTGGCTCCCTTGATTCTCCCATACTAGAACCCTGTCTCTACTCTTCCCAATGGCACAAACATCTTCTCTCCTGAAATTGCTATAACGTTACTGATGGACTCTACCGTCAATTTCAATGGCTTCAAGTTCCGCATCCTTTGAGACTTTTTAGCATGACATACACATAGCCCAAAAGAGAGAACAGCCCTTCCTTGAGAATGAGGGAAGAAGTCGCCAAAACGGTGAAAGCTGGGCAAGTTTTGAAAGATGAGTGGCACCGGCCAGGCAAAGGCAGAGCAAGCAGGGACAGCAGCAGGCCAAGGCCATCAGCATGTGCTACAGAACAGAGGGCCGAGATCTGCATTCCAGCATCCAGGAGCACCAGACACAAAGGGGAGGGGAGGGGGCTGGGAAGCCTGGGGCGCTTGCTGCAGTCTTACTAACACTAACTTCTAACTTCTCTGGAAACTCTGACTTCCATTCCAAAGGCCCGCCCATGCGAACAGCAAGTGAGGGTTTTTTTCACAATTTCAGTCATACACAAGTGACAAATGCAACAATTTGGCATCAGTTTGTTCAATTTCTTTTTTTTTTTTTTTTTTTTTTTTAAGATTGAGTGTAGACACTATCAGCTATTTATAGGTCGAGCCCATTAATGCCCTCAGATAATTCCTGCCTCTGGAAGGACAATACCCCAGGACACCTGCCCTGTACTTCTATAAAGCACCTTCAGCAGTGCCCTTCTCCTCCTGCTGTCCAATTAAAAAGCTTTCTGCCAGAGTATTCCATCATACTAAGGACCGCCGATTGCCACCACCCACCAACCTCAGCAGTCAGATGCCAACAGCCCATCCATACTATGAAAGCGCATGTTAAAAAAAAAAAATCAAAAATTTCTACTAAACTGTTTATAAATGTCTGTGATTTGAGGTGTTTTTTAATTGACTCTCAAGTCTGACTTTGTGGTACCTCTTTATAATCACCCAATTGAAAAGAATGGTTATTTTTTCTGTGTGTGTGTGTGTGTGTGTGTGTGTGTGTGTGTGTGTGTGTGTACACACGCAGACTGAAAAGATCTTTTTGTTTGACCAATAAAACAATATGACAAAGGCTGAGAATACTTGAGAAAGTATTATATTTTCATTTCCCTCCCTTTTTTTGAAAGGACTGGATGAATAGAAAGACATCTATATGCTTTCAGTATTTTAGAAACATAAAGACAAAGTATTTTAATATGAAGACAAATCATTTGGTAAAGAAAAACAACTCACTTTTTTAGGGTTAACAGAAAATATTTCAAGTGATAAGGAAACTCATCTTTGAAGAAAATATTATTTGACCAAGTATGCTGCAGAATAGCATGCTTGCAAATGTTTAACACATTTAAGAAGGACACTAAAATAAAGTAATCTTCCATCATTCCAAGGATGGAGAGTGAGTGGGAGAGAGAAAGTGTTTACAGCTTCTCTCTCAACACAGTAAATACCAAATATTTGCCAGAACTTCCTTATATATTACGGAGGCTGCTGTATCTCCACTGTGACTATTATGGGAGCAGTATCTAGACCACAGTATTTGCTAAACAGTCAGGCGGGCCACACAGCTGTATGAATTTTTCAAAACACAACATCCTCCTAAGACACACGTTTTGCATTGTTTCCTATTATTATACAAAAACTTCACAACAAACACTGAACTAGAATTGATACCAAGCCTGATGAAGGACGTGGACAGGGGCTGACGCCTGCCCTGTGAAACATGTCATTGAAACATACATGGGCTGATGGCAGGCAGGCAGGGACAACTCGTGTGTCCTATGTGATATAACAAGGAGAGTAAAATAGGAAGGAGAGGGGCTTTACGGTGCATGGGAAATCCTTTCACCTTTGCCACGTGGAATCTTTCCAAACAAAATGCCAGGAAGATGTAAACAAGATTGCTTTGGTGTCATCTGCACACCTACCAGCTAGTACTGCAGGATGAACTATTGCCTAAACCACCCAATAGCATCAGCAAGACAGTGCCTCTCATGATCACCCCTCAGGCTGACCCACTTCTGTTGTTCCATTGCATTTCCTGTGATTTTGAATTAATGTGCGAGTTGATACATAGGGAGGATCACCGGAGCCTTGATAATACGCCCGACATCCTGAAGGCTGAAACTACCATTTTATGACACTAAGGAAGTACAAAGGGAGAGGGTTGCAAAGGGGACCCTGGGACTCTCGTCTGCACCTTTAGGAGTTACTATGCCTTGTGGTGAAAATTAACAGGAAACTGTAACAACACTTTATAGGCAGCCCACCCAGGGAACAGACCCCGCAGAAGTGAGAGCAGGTAATCCCTGCGCTTAGAACTCCAGCCAAGGGGATTAGGGAATGGAGAGGAGGAAGGAAGTCATTAAGCATCACCTCCGAGGCCAGAGGATTTTAATATGGGTTCCTGAATCCCTAAGGGCATCCACATGGGTTTCAAAGATTCTGGGACTCCCACGAGAATACACAGAAACATGTAAAATACTGTGTACGTGTCTCCCCCAGCCTTGTGTGTACGTGGGGCAGTGGGTGTGAGTGTGTGAGTGATTACAGTGTCCACAGCAGGCATCGGATAGAAATGAGAACTGTGGAAAACTCAGTAAAAGAAATGCATCCACTGATGCAGCTATTCACATAATGCAGCATTTTATAAGGATGGCATTAGTAAGGCCCCACTGACACACAGTGGGGCTGCACCGTGACTGTGATTTTCCACCCTTCTCGTTTCTTACACCAGGTAACAAGCACTGAAGAGCACTAACTGAATCATGAATGATATCTGTGCAGAGAGTCAGTAAAATGTTAGAAACGAGGTGATTCCTATGAGGTGTGCCATCCCTGGGTGCCTACTATGTGCCATCCCTGGGTGCCTACTGTGTGCCAGTGACTGCCTGAGAGGACTGGACAAAACCTGGAGTGCACAGACATGCAGCCAAGGGTGGCGCAAGCAGCTGCTTCCTGTGCCTGCTGCAACAGGAGCCTGGGTGCAGGCTGCAGCCCCCCTTCCTCCCTGCCGAGCTCCCCATCTTCACATTCTAAGGAAGACAGATGGTGGTGGATGAGGACAGGATATTTTTTAGGGGAAAAGTTAAGAAAAAAGAATGATGTCATCCAAACAGGAAAAAACTCCGATTGAGTGTCAAAGAATTAAAGAGGCTGCTTGTGACAGCTTGACATGTGCTTCATCCACACACAGGAAATATCCCTGTAACAGGGATGATGCTCCAAGCACATGGTCAAGATGAATCAACAGTGAATGCCAAGACCAGACCACGACCTGAAGAAGGGCTGATTCGGTATCTTCTCAGATGGAGAAGGTTAAATCTAAACAAATTGTTGGGAGACTAAAAATGGCCACAGACTTGCAGACATTTGCCCTTCTCTAGACGCGCAGCTCACAAGGCAGCGGGGTTTCTTCTGCTGTTTAGAGACCAGCAAGGAAAGCCGCCAGGCTGGGGATGCGCGTGTCGCAGTCAGGCACAAGTCGCCTGCCTACAGCCAGACCCTGCCTGGTGCACCTGTGGCACGTCTGTCCCAAGCCCATCCTACCCTGGGGCTCCCACCTCCGGCAGCGAGAGAATACATTTGAAAGTTGTCTTCCGAGGAGCAAATGGAGATTGGCAAGAGTTACCAAAATGGAAGTGCTTCTGTTAATGGGAAATGACACAACGTAATTAAAAAGTTTCATTTAATAAATCATGACACAGTCCTGTCATTTCACTGTCTTATTATTATCATTCTTGTATTACCAGAGGTGACAATATTCCTTTTGCTACCAAGGATAAATCTAGAAATCCTTCATTTGCCCTCAGCAACTGTTCCAAAGCTCATTTCACCTCAAATACCCAGACCCAACCTCAGTCCAGATAACTTGGCTTCCTATTTAAATAAGGAACAGACTTTTGCATAAATTTCAATCTATCTTGGTTCTCCACCTAAACATCACTTATAAAGATGTTTACACACACACACACGTTTGAGAGAATCGATTTTTAAATCAATTTTAAAACAATTTTTAAAAACTGTCATAGTAAAATTGATTACTGGACAGCATACAGTTCTACATGTATAGAATCATGTAACCATCACCAAAATAAGGGCTTAGAAGAGTTTCATTACCCCAAACAGTCCTTCATGCCACTCCTTCTTAGGCACTCTGTCCTCACCTGACACGTGCATACTTCTTACCAAAGGAAACCATTGATCTCCATCAATAGGATTTTATTGTTTAGGGAAGGTCATGTAAATAAATCCTGTATCCCAGCGATACAGGAGGCCAAGGCAGGAGGATCTCAAATTAGAGGCCAACCACGGCAAATTGCCAAAGCCCTAAACAACTTAGCAAGACCCTGTGTCAAAGTAAAAAATTAAAAAAGGGCTGGGGATGTGGCTCGGTCAATAAGCACCACTGGGTTCAATCCCCAGTACCAGTCAATCAATCATAAGACTTGCACGATTCATCCAAGATGTTGAGGGCCTCAACCATTCCTTCCTGTCGGTTGCTCAACAGCATTCCACTGAATGAATGAAACAGTTCATTTATCCACTCACCCCCTGAAGGATGAGAGAGTTGACTTTGCCTTGGGGCAATTAGGAAGGGAGCTGATTTACACACTTTTTAAAAAAGCTCTAGCTTGAGTTTAAGCTTTCCTTTCTCATACCCAAAAGCAGAATGTCGGTGACAGCATATGCCTGCCTATCTAAGGAACTGCAAAGCCATTTCCAAATGGCTGTGCATGTGGCATCCTCAGCCACAATGCACACAAGTTCCAGAGGCTCGACCACCTCACCAGCACCTGCGCCTCAGTGTTCACTAACCTAACAGGTGGCTTCAGTATGCCCAATGGTAAGGATGTGAACAGAAACACTTTACATATGCTTGGTTTTCATACGTTCTCTTTGTAGACGTGTCTGTTCAAGTCTTCCATTTGTTAAATTGAGTTGTTATCCTACTATTTTGTGGATTTGGGATACAAATCCTCTGCTGCATATGGGATTTGCCAATAAGTTCTCGCCCAGGGCACTGTGCCTCCTGTCTTCCTAACAGCGTGGCTCCCAGAGCCCAGGTTGACTATGATGAAGGCCATCTCTGTCCCTCTCTGGCCTGTGCTTTGGGTGTCCTGTGTACGAACTCTTTGCCTCAATCACAAGTAGCAGAAATACTGTTTTATTCTTTCTATATTTCACATTATAGTATTAAATCTCTGTGGTGTTTTATGTTTGATTTTTGATCTCTTTCCAAATACATGGGAAATTGATATCAAAGTTTTTTTTTTTTTTTTTATAGATATCCAACTGTTGTGTGATTTAACAAAACACCATTTTCTCCCTTAAAAGGACTCTGGCCTGGCCATGTCTGCTTCTGGGTCACCACCTGCTTCTGTGACTTTTGCGCCCAACCCTCAGCACCACCACGCCATCCTGAGCTGCTGTGTCCTCTCAGTCACAAAACAGGAAAGTGTGATTCCTCCACCTTCATTCTCTTTCAAAACTGTATTAGGGAACTATTTTCTATAATGTCCATGTAAAATTTAGAATCAGTTTGTCCATTTCTTCAAGAAAAATCCTGCTAGACTTGATACTGAAATTACTTTAAATTTATACAGGAATTTGAGGAGACACGCGCGACACGTTCACAGTATTGATGCTGCCAATTCACGCACACTGTGCGGGCTAGTTGCTTAGGTCCCGTTGCCTGTTGCTTTCTCGTGTTGGAAAGGTTTCCACATACAGATCCTATACACAGTTTGTTAGATTTATAACTAAATGTTTCATTTTTCTTGGAGCTGTGTAAAATCGAAATGGTTTTGATTTCAGCTTCCAATTATACATTGCTAGTCTATACAAATAGTGTGCTAAGCAGACGGAGTCCACAATGATACCTATTCATTGTGGTATCATTTTATCTCTTCCTGCTCACACAACTGACATACCTAATACAGACTTCTGCAGGAATAAGAATGCAGGCAGTTTCAACTCTCAAATGCCATACCTAAACACAGGCTGGCTCTTAAGGCAGAGGCCAAGTCACTGTCACCCACACTCAGCCTGGCATTCTCATTCTTTCCCCTTGGACCTTGAATCTCCATCCACCCAGCATGTCTCACACGCCAGCCCAGCAGGCAGAGACCAGCTCGCCATTCAGGTCGCATGTTCTTTATATGAGAAAAGCAGAGCAACACGTGAAAAAACTTACTGCTTCTGTTTCTTTTCAAAGAATAAACCAAGTTTACTTGTAAGCTATTTAGCAAAACACCAACTTGGCAAGAAGCCGCAGTAATTCTAAGTCTATGTACCAAAAAGAAGAATTAGCCTTAACATGAAGCCAACCACTTATGGTACTTCTTAGAAAAGCAAGACTTGAGAGAATCTGGTGAGGCAGATCCATCAACCTACCTCCACAGTGCTCCAAGCCAACGCCAACGACACAAGATTCCCTGAGCAGCTATTTTCCAATTCTTCCAAGGACAGTGCCATTCTAGAAGCTCAGGAGAGCAGTTATTCCACTACAAAGAATAGCTTCGGTTTAAGTTTAAGCTGAGTTCTCTCAGAACGCGAACCGGGAGAGGCTGTGTGGTGACATGGTCAACACTCTGGAAACAGCAGGAGACCTCAGAACAAAAACAGATCAGTGACATTTGGAAACTGAGTTATAAAAACCCTTTGCTGGGGTCGTGGCTCAGCGGTGGAGCGCTCGCCTAGCACGTGCACAGCCCGGGTTTGATCCTCAGCACCACATAAAAATAAAGGCATTGTGTACAACTAAAAAACAAATAAATATTTAAAAAAAAAAAAAAAAAAAGAACCTTTACTGAGAGCTTCCGTGTACTAGTCACTATTATGGGCTAGAGATGCAAAGAAATCATAGGAATAAAAGAAAAATGGCGGAACCAGAAATAGAGATGGAGAAGGCAAGTACTAAGCTATTCTCCCAGCAAGAGGACACCAAAGTGGCACAAAGCCTGGAATTGCTACGAAGACGTCCAACAGCTCTTTGTCCAGGTGATCCAGGTCACTTCAGACAGTGACCGAGCACTACGGCACAGCCATGACGTTCCCAGCATTCTGACTCATGAATATACTCCATGCTAGCTAACATATTTAACCATGTCTTGAACACCATGAAAGCGTCTAACCCACCCATCAAACCCCCAACCCTTGAAGATAAAGGTGTGTCACCTGTGAGAGCAACCTCTCATTGTCAAGAACTTGTTCTCCCAGAAGTGACAGCAATATGCAGGCCACCAAACTGGGGATGATAGGTGATGACCCTGAGGCCCAGAAAGCCTATGAAAGAAGGATTTTTGATCTCTAAAATCCTTTCCCCCTCAGTCTATAAATGTGTGACTATGCCAGAGGGGTTTTTAATTATCCAAGAATAGATCTGCATTAAGAAGGTGTGTGGGCAGTTGGCATATGGCCAGAGGGCTACAAATAATAAAGGAACTTATTGAATATTTTGTAAAATCTATCCCTAATTAAAAGGGCCTTTTCCATCACTTATAAAAAAGGCTTCAGCCCAGTCTCATTAGCTGGCAAGAGATCTTAAGCAGCCCAACCCCTTCATAAATGGCTTGAACCAAACTTCTGCTAACAACGTGAGCTATCCAGTTTCCCTGCTACCCATCCAAATACTTGCCAAGGAAATATCACAAAGGAAGAATCAAGAGTCCATGTATTTACAGCAGAAATGCTCAAATTCAACTACTTCCTCCTCATCTACCACACGAAAGCAAGGGCCAAAGTATGGATTTAAAAGGAAAAGACTGGAGGGGCAGAAGATGGGAAAATGGGAAGAAAACAAAGCAGTGATTTAAAGACAAGGAAAAGACTACAAGTTAAGAGAATGGGAAACACAGGCATGAGACCATCAGTCAATCCAAGCTGTCTAGGACCCAGAGGCTCCCAGGGTCAGCAACCTGCAGACAGACACAAGCAAAGCCGTGCTGGGAGGAAGAAAGCAAGAAACTGGGCAGCCGCGCTCCTGATACTTCCAACAAGCACTCATGAAGCATGTCAGGAAAACGTCTAGGAGGGAGTCGTAGGCACAGCTGGGCTCTGGATCAGGGTAGAGAAAAACAAGATGATCGACTTAAAAATTAAAGAAGAACAAGCCCTGAAGCATCTACATTATTCTCATTCCGCCATCACTCACCCTTGAAAATCTACGTTAAGAACTGAAAGTTAACCGTGTGTTAAATATACCAGTTACATTCCAAGTAGAATATCTGGACAACAAAACTCCCATACAATTAAGAAAATTAACATTTTTATACCTTTATTTCATTTATTTATTTATTTATTTATTTATTTATTTATTTATTTATTTATTTTTTTTTTTTGGTACCGGGGATTGAACTCAGGGGCACTCGACCACTGGGCCACATCCCCAGCCCTTTTTTGTATTTTTATTAGAGACAGGGTCTCACTGAGTTACTAAGTGCCTCACCATTGCTGAGGCTGGCTTTGAACTCGCGATCCTCCTGCCTCAGCCTCCCAAAGTGCTGGGATTACAGGCGTGCGCCACCGCGCCCGGCTATTTCATTTATTTTTATATGGTGTCTGAGGATCAAACCCAGCGCCTCACACGTGCTAGGCAAGCGCTCCACCACTGAGCCACAACTCCAGCCCAAGAAGACCCAGCATTTAAAAAGCAAAATACATAAGTGCATGCCGGCTCCTTCACACAGACAGCTCTCCTCAGCCACCCAGCACCCTGAAAACCCACGTTCAGCAGCCGCAGAACCAGCCTCTCTGCCCGCCCGGGGGGATGTGATAGAATGCCCCTGATCCCAAGATGTGTTCAAGGCGCCACATTGAGGGGGCCACTGACACTCCACTGAGTTTCCTCTTCCTTTGCAGACAATAGAGAATTGAGGTAAGAAAATGGGGGAGGGGTGGGAATCAAACTCAAAATAGAAACAATGAGAAAAACTGCAAGTAGGCATAAAATGGCTTTGACAATCTCAGTCTTTAGAAGTGAAATTGGAGGTGCTTATATTGGCAGAATAGGCACGGAATAAACATTTAAAGGACCATGTGTTGCCTGAATGTCAGAGTAAAAAACGGTACGTGATAATGGTGACTGAACTCTCAGTGGCAGTAAATCACCAAACAGGGGGCGACCAGCTAAGAGGACAGGCACCTGTGCACAGGACCACAAGACAAGGTCACCATCCTCTACAGCACGGGTACAGCTTTACAAGTTCTCTCATCTGTGGTCATTCCAGGAGCAGAACTCGACCTCCCTCACACATAAAAAGAGCATATTCCACAAGTAAAACAAAACTATTTGCTTTCATAAACTTATACAGGTATGAGGGAATAAGAGTTGGGGAAGAGGAAGCAGGCAGACAGACCAGAGGTGACATTTCAGACAGCTTCCCCCAGAGCACTGACAGAACCAGTCTTTACGGGTATCTGGCAAGACAGAGGCCATTCCCAAACCCACGTTATCTCACAGTTTCTGCTTATTTAAGGTTAGCCTGGAAAGAACTACAAAAATACACATTTCACGTCACAAAGCTATATACATTGTTTAAAAAACGAAAACCAGGGCTTTTTTTTAAAAAAAATGACCTTGTCTTCAAGTTTTCTTCAGTGGATTTATAGAAAAACAGACATTCCTCAGAGACTATTTCATCAGATAAGGCAAATGAGGTCTTAACTGCATGCACTATTGCCTTTCTAAAAAGCCAAACAAAACATTCTGCTTTGTCAGGGTTAGAAAAAAGAAAACAACTACGCTACCATGCTGAGATACAGGAAAATAAAAGCAACGTGGTTTGGAAAATAAATATGAGGTATATATTATTCTTGACTGGAGAAAACTGACAGGCTGCCGTCCAAAAATTACATGTGTATCCAATTATACGTAATTAAAGTTGGGCTGCACAAATTGTTTTTTTTTTTTTTTCCCCTTGTAATGACAGAGCTAGAAAAGTAGTTTTCTAGAAGCAACAGGAAAATTGACACATGGTGCCTCTTTGGACACATCCACACCTCCCGTGCCCTTCCAAGTGCAACTCTTTCCATACACCTCAACTCAAATAGAGCCTAAAAAGAAAAATAAGACAGGAGGGCACAGTACTTATCTCTCTGTGTAAAGCTGGGTGATTTAGGAGTCCCATAGTTAAAAAATCATCATCACCTCTAACTAAATCTGTGCACAGAAAACAGGGTATGAGCCACTGACCTTGTGGTTTAATAGAAAAGGCCTGGTCAGCTGATGTGGCTGGAATCACAACTCTGCTGCTTCCTGGCTCTGTGATCCTAAGCAAACTGCGATGTCATGAAGCCTGAGGTTTGTCTTCACACAGTGGCCAGAGTAATGAACTTAACGATGTCCTTTAGAGATACTACACCAGGCATTATGCTAATTACCTTAACATGTTATCTTCTCCTTCCAACCCTGTTACTGTCCCCAGCTTACAGATGAGGAAGTTGAAACCAATGAGAGGTACAGAAACTCACACAGTGCCCGTGCAAATGATGAAAGGATCATGGCCAGATGGGAATCCATGAGACCTCCTGCCACCCTCTCGCCTCCCTGCCCCCACTCTGTTCCCTCACAAAACACCACCACACCAACCCTCTCATGTTCCAGGCATGACGTGGCCTACACAGTTAAGCACCACTGTTACTGGGTGTGGTTTTCGAGATTTTCTTTTCCGTTTGTTTTAACTGACCTTTGAACCCACCTAGCAGATAAATTTTAATGCACAGCCTGACCATCACTCCCCATGGAAATCCCTCTAAGTCACCCAGACCATCCATCTTGGTGCTAAGATAACTGTTCGCTCCAGAATTACTATGCTTACAGTGTTACGATTGAATTGCTTTGTGCCTGGATCACTTCCTGTTTACCCAGGATTCTCCAGGGCATGCACCAAATGAACCCATATTGCTATTCTTGGAACATAATAAATGTTCAATTACCTTTGTAGAATAAATGTCCAAATGCAAAGCACTTCAGTTTTCTCAAAACACCTTTTACATATGAAACAAACTAAGTTTTAAATTTACAAAAAGTTGCTTATCTCTAAAAGTATCTGAGTTTTCTATTAATGTGTGCCCATACAATGTGGTCTGTGAACTGACCTAAAGGAGGTGTTAACCATTCTATTCAACTTTAAACTGAGGTTTTTATGTTGGTGTGCCTAAATTTGACTGTGTTTTTGTCCTTTTACCCAAACTTGAAGTCTTCAAACTACATAGATTTGTCAGAAAAGTTAAAAGCAAAATGTATCTAGTGTGGTCAATAGAATCCTCTAACATGACAGAATATAAAATGGTTTTCCAATTCAGTCATGTCTCTGTGCTAGTAAGAAAGTTATATGTGCATTCCAAAGTATAAAAAAAATAATGATTCTATAAAGAGAAATTTATAAAAATCAACATTAAATCCCAATCCTAATTCTGTCTAAACCTTGTTAACTGAGCCACTCACTCCAAAGACATTCTCAAGGCCAGGTCTGGGAGTTGACACGCTCAGGATGACTTCACAGGCTGAGCCAACAGTGCCATCCACCGTCCTATGAATGAGCTTCCCAAACACAGCTTTACAAAGCACCACGAAGAAACAGAACTTTCAGTTGTCATCTGTATGATATGTAAGTGAAAATACATTTGGGGACTCCCCGGAAGACATCAAAAAAGCTGCAAATTTCAGGACAAGTAACTTTTGGATAAAAGGTAAAAATACTGCAACAAGTTCAAAATGGCCATAAAAAGTGCAGTTTCACACACATTTAAGTTCCACTTCATTCACAGACCAAATTAACATATTTTTTCTCAATGAAACAATCATCTGTAGCAAGAAAAGTAATTAGAAGTGTAGCCCAACTCAGCCAGAAAAGTTTTTCTGCATTGAAGTAACCCTGCAGTCACTGAAATGCCTAACAAATATTTCTGCAGTGAACACTGTGAGAAGCAGACCAAAAGCTCCAGGAGAGACCAAGACACGGTTTTCCAGTTTTTGTTTGTCAAGCACCACTCACAACAGAACAGGTGAAGCAGGCGATGGCGCTGAGGGTGGTAAAGAGGAGAAAGCCTAACCCTGCGTTCTAGTTCCAGCAGAGAGGAGGACAAGAGGTGAAGCCAGGTGAGATCCTGGACAACGTCAGCAGGGTCCGGGATACAGAGGCGCATCCGAATCCTACAGAAAAACTCACAACAAGTCTGTGTGAGGCTACATACAGTAGGCACGACCTGTCCATGTCCGGGGAGAGAGGGCCCTAAGAGGTTGTTAACTGGGCCAGCGTCTGACTCCCAGCTCCAAACACAGAGCTCTTCTACTGTACCACAGACTACCGACTTGTCCAGAACAGGCTGGTGTCACACTCCAGATCACGCCTAGAGACACACAGTGCCTGCCCTGCATGGCCTAGAAAAAAACATGAGCCGGAGCAACTCATCTTAGGGAGGTGTGGAAATCATAGTTAGAACCTCTAGATTTTAAATTTCACAAGTGCCATGTGAGATCAACTAATATACTTTTGAAAAAAAATTAATGTACAAAATATAAAGCCCAGAAATTGTTTTAGGCTACAACTTTAAGAAAGTCACACTGTTTCCTACATTGTGCGGCTTCACCATCTTTTATTGTTGGTCAATACCAGAGGCTTTGCTAATTCGCCTATTAAATGATAGAAATAAATTTTCATTTTGGGAAGCAGTGGTTTACTAGTAACCACAGTAGTTACCAAATAGCACAAGATAATAGAGACAGGTTCTGAGTAGTGAAATCACCTGGGCTCTAAATAAGTGGATTGGCTGAAATATTTTCCAGAGCAGGGTGAAGAAGCTCACTACACACAAACCTAGACTATTTCTTAAACCATCTACACTGACAGGCCAGGACTATTATTTCCAACCTTTTGCAAACTAGTATTTGTGTAAAATACAGTAAGAATGAATGACGAGTCACTATAGCAATGTTCACCTGCCAAAAAGTCTCTAGGATTCCTGCTCTCGGTTTCTATCCTTGTCACAGCCAGCAATCACCATTAATGACATGACACTGCTCCACGGCACACACCTGGCGCAGCACTGGTCTCAGCCATTAAGGGTGGGAGCCCCTCTCACCCCACCTGGCGGAGGATTCTGGCTGCTGGGGCCAGGTGGTCCACAGTGCCGCACTCCCTGACTCATCTGGCTCAAGAGCGCCTCACACGCAAGGTTTCATTTCATGAGCAAAAGAGAGGGAGGGAGGCTTGGCCAAGGTCACAACCTCTGGGCTGTGCCAGCTTGCTGAATAAATGCTACTGCAGATTTTGAACTGGGACTTGCTTTCATACTAACAGCCAAGTTGTAGGAAAGCAATAAACTCTCAGTGGTAACTACTACTCTCTACCAAAAAGGACGGGGGAACAACCACGCAAAAAGAAAAAGAACTCTAGGAATTGGATGTGACAAAACTTGGCTTAGGCTGATTTGCAGCCATCAGTGCCCAATATAAAAGTGATCCTGATCCACAATCTTACCACTGTGAGTGACAATAAAGTCTGAATTATTTGTAGAAAATGTTTTATCTTGAGAAGTTGCCTTGGACAAAGTTGTCACAAATAGTTGTCCCTGGGACAACACCGAGGCTGAATGTCCTGCCATGACATGAGCAGACTCAGAAGAGGCCCTTGGTTCACAGGGGAAGAACAGCTGAGCAACCTCTGGAGTGAATGGATGGACACAGGAGGGGCATCTTCGCTCTTGACACGGTGCTAAAATGTAAGGCCGGCATTTAACCAGTGAGTGTCGGATGTACTAAGCAATACAGTCCTTGCCAAAGATTACAAGAGGTCCCAGAACAAAAGTGAAAAGTTCACCCCAGGACAACTTCAAGTGCGCCACCACATATACTCAAACCACTGCAGGACCCCTTGCAACCTCGAGTTTTTAAAGAACGTTTGTATTTAAATATCTTAAAAGTAGTTTGTCCACAGAATGTGAATTTCTGAAGACTGTGATTTAGGATTAACATGAAAAGACAGTACTGAGGCTCCTGTTGCCACAGGTGTGCCGACGGTGGTGGACCGCGGGCCAGGAGAGGCAGCCTGTTTTGCTGTGTGCCTGCCACTGCATCATAGGGAGGGGCAGCAAGAGGACATTGAGTGTCTCACAGCTCTTCAATTCAGAGTTCTAGGGGTCACCGCTGATTCCCTGGCCCTTGCAAAGACAGATGTGCAAGGACTAAAAGCACGTTCCCAAACACAGAATGAGATCAGGTGGTCACGGGAGCTGCGGCTGCCCTGTGTTCACAGTGGCGAGTTTCAATATTGAGTGTCTGTTAGTTACCTGTTGGCCTGGAAACGCTTATCTGGGTGTGCGCCACAGCGCCTAACACAACAGCTGCTCGTGTCGTAGGCACGTGATGAATGAAACACGTCTGTTAATAACTCTTTTGTATTTTAATCATTGGAACCAGAAAGTTAACAAAATGTTAACTTTTACATATTAACAAAATTATTAAATTAGCAGTGATATTATTTCCCTTAAATAATTTCGTTTACATGGAATAAACCTGCATTCGTTTTTTTTTTTTAAAATATTTATTTATTTACTTTAGTTGTACACAATGCAATGCATTTATGTTTACGTGGTGCTGAGGATCGAACCCGGGCTGCGCACGTGCAAGGCAAGCGCTCTGCCCCTGAGCCACAACCCCAGCCCCTAAACCTGCATTCTTGTTCTTTCACCCATTCGAATATTTAGAGAGAGCCTGTATATCCAGGACTGGAACAGAATTGGCTAAATTCTACATATTTCAAAAAGAACATGTAAACATTCAAGTTAGAATGTTTCCACAGCTAAGATGTAATGAGGAGAGAGGACAGGTACTTATAAAATGATATGAAGTATGTATCTCAAGGAAAATCACATTCCTCTGAAAAGTCCCATACACCATTATTCCCCATGTACCATTGTCTTACGTCTCTCAACTGCAAACAGACGAGATAAATTTTAACAGAGTAATACTTAGGTTTACTTTCTAAGGTGTGCTCAGCCCAGGGGAGGATTTCAAATCTCCAAACTAAGGATAATCTGGTAGGGCCATCTAAAAAATGACAGAACTTAACAACTGCTCAGCAGCATCCAACTCTTGGCTTTGGAAGATGAAAATTGCCAAGGGATTATCAATAAAACAGATGACTCTAACAATGATAGAGCAACACACAGATTTCCCAATGCCCAACTTTTTATTTTTGTCCCCTGAGCCACCCCTACCCTTGTCTCTCACATTCCATTCCCACTGCTAGAAAAAATAAAGAAACCACACCAGTGGGGCCTCTGGCAAAAACCAAGGTTCTCAACCTCATCTCACTTCTTCCACGAAGGCACAAGTTGATTCCTTATTATGTGGACCACAGCACTTGGCTGATACTTTGTTTTTTAAAGTCCACTCAAATATCCGCGCATCCCCTACCCTGTTATGCTTCAGAACGATGACCTCACCCTGCTAATTTAATGAGAAGATTGAAAGACTCCTACATGAATCTTCAAATTTCCTATCTCCACTGCAGAAACTCGATTATTTTGACCAAGTATTTAATTAGAATCCAACATGTTTAGATATAGCTTCTGGTTCATAGAAAATATATAGGATAGAAAAACAGCTGACCCTTACCACCAAAACAAGGAGGACAGAGCAGGTAAGACAGAAGGAAGGGAGAGAAAGAAAGAGGGGGAACGCTGGCAAAGCCAGCTAGGGACAGTGAGGGAGAAGGAGCCTGTCTCACATCAGTGTCAAAGAGACACTACCTGACACTCGGCTGAAACGTTCCGCCCTTCTCTTGGCCCGAAATCATGAACACACTGATCCACTGTCTGAAGACCCTTTTGTGAAAACAAACTGACAGCGTTTGGTGCTTCCTCTCATTCCTCATTCCCATCTCTGTGGAAGCAGCAAAGCAGCCCTTCCTTGCCAGGCTGACTCCTCCTGGGCTCAGGATGCCAAGTAAACCACCACTCCTGCCAGTGCACTCCTAAGCCTTGCCCATCCGCTCCCCAGCCAGTTCAGACTGAGGAAGGGAGGAAGGGACGGAGGGGAATGGGAAGGAAGAAAAGAAGGAGGGAAGGAAGGTAGGCAGGCAGGATTTCTATTCTCCTAAGACCACCTCTCTTATTCTATGGTGGAATTCTTCAAAACTTGGATTTCTAACCTGGGTTCTCACTTTCTCAGTCCACAAAACCCTTTATGTCCTGAGGCGTGGGATGCCCTGTGACGCTGCAAGACAGTGAACTCGGACTGCTGGCGCAGTCAGCAGGACTCCCGCCTCCTCCTGCTCCCACCCAGACACTCACTAACCACCCTGCCTGCCTCCCGGGCTCCCACAGAAGCCTCTTCCTGGCCTTGCCGTCCTACCACCAGCCTTTCTTTGGAACTTCCAAACCCACTGTTGTAAACTCCGCTGGATTAAGTCCACATGCCTCCCACCCCCAAACTACCCTCTGTCCTCTTTCCTTCCCTCTGGGTGACCACGATGGCTTCTAGGCACTCTTCCTGCACCTCTCCCCCTACAGCAGCCACCCTTACAGGCTGGTCAGGATAATCCTCCTGATGCCTGGCTGACCGTGGCTGCCACCTGCTCCCCATCCTCTAGCACTATGGCTTCACATGCTGGGGCAACTAGATTGTCTACATAAAAGATACTTTTCTCAATTTTCCTCTGTATGGTGGAAACTCCAGATAAGAAGAAAAAAAATATGCTCCTCATATAATAAGTGAGAAAACTTACATATTCTACTTCCAGGCCTTTATTTTTTCTCTCTTCCTATATTTTCTCTTCAAACTTTGAGCAATAAACACAATAATGGACCTCCAAAGATATCCACCTCCTAACTTCTAGAAGCTGGCCTAGCAAAGGGGAATTACTGATGCATATGGAATTAAGTTGCTAACTGGCTGACATTAAAACAGATGGTCCTCGATCATCCTAGTGGCCCACGGTAGAGGAGAGGTAGAGGGAGCACGACTAGAAGACCAGCCAGAGAACGCTGCCACCCTGAGAGGGAGACAGAGAGTCTGGAGCAAAGCACTGCAGGAGGCTCTAGGTGCAGAAAAGCAAGGAAACCGGTTCTCCCCTAGAGCTTCCGCATGCAGTCCTGCCAACACTCATTTCAGCAGGAACTACGCTGGACTTCTGACCTCAAAAAACACGCAATAACAGGGGCTGGGGTTGTGGCTCAGTGGTAGAGCGCTTGCCCTGCATTCATGAGGCAGTGGGTTCAATTCTCAGCACTTCATATAAATACATATATAAAATAAAGGTCCACAAACAACTAAAAAAAAAAAAAAATTTAAACATGCAATAATAAATTGGTATTGTGTTAAGCCACCAAGTTTGTGCTAATTTCTTATAGCAGCAATCAAAATGGAATGCACCTCCAAAAGCAATTACCAAAGCTCCACCTATCTTCCCATTACCATTTGAAAAGTCATTAAAATGCAAAGATACTTGAAAATCAGGAGGCGCTTTTTTTTTCCTAGTTAAAAAGAATGACTTTTTAAAACAGGAATCAGGTCTTGGGAGGCAGCTTGGGGCTAGAGCACTCACCAAGTGTGGGCAGGACCCTGGGCTCTACCCCAGCACCACTGAAGTAACCCAACAAAATAAGCACTTCAAATAATTAATAGCCGAAGCCTGCGTTGTTGTCCATGACCCCACTGGACAAGTAAGCAAAGCTGACAGGTCATTAGCTCTTCCAGAGAATGTTCTTTTTACAAAAGATTTTAACCAAGGACATAGCTGGAAAATGAAACCTATACTTATTACCAAAAATGAAAAGAATAATATCGAAGACATAAAATCCTGCTGCAAACGTGTGATCTGCAGACAGAAAACATTTTAGAAGAAACATATTCAGAACTTTTAAGCTTTTTGTCATTTTTCTTTCCTAAGAAAATGTTCAACTACTTTTCAACATCACGTGTCCAGAGGGAAAAAAAGGTGAGTTCATACAGAATACAGAATATTTTATGAGCAAGTTTGAGAGACGCTTACCCGGTATTGATGGAAATTATTTCTATCAGCGGATTCTTCCTGATCTTTGGCAAGTCCAACCGAGCTCCCCCAAGCCGCTTTCCTTTATCCTTCTTCTGGCCCAGCAGTCTCACAGAGTGGCCTTCAAGTCAAGCACATAAATACACATTAGTGAGTCACACAACTCCACTTTAATTTTCCGCTTTCAACAGATATGCTAACGTTTGCATTTAGTTTTGTCTTTTATGGGGGGAAAGAAAAAAAGCACCCTAGAGCAGATGTGGTCATTTGAACTTACGAAAAAGTGTCAGTGGAAAAACAGCTGTGTTCTAGGTCTACAATTAAAGGTATTTTGCTTAAGCTAAGTTGCATACTTACGCTGTATATTTGAGAAAGAGAAAGAGATGTGTCCTCAGAATAGTGTCCCACAGGTATGAATGCTCTAGAGCACTGACCAGACCTGTATTTGCAACAGGAAGGGTTTTACTGGGGTGCTGGGGTTGCCTGCCACTTGACTGGAGAGAGAAATTTAAAAAAACAAAAGCAAAGAAGTTCCTCAAAGCAAACAGAAAATCAAAGAATAATCAAAAGTCAAGATAAAATTGCATGTTATGGTTCGATATTTGAAAATGCAACTTTTTAAACTTATTTTTATAAAGTGTCACGTAAGATAATCAGACCACTACTAAGAGGCATTACAATTTTTATAGCTTTTTAAATACTGAAATAATGTCAGATTTATACAAAAGACAGTACAAAGAAATTTGCATGCCCCTTTCACATTCATCGTTTATTTTACCAGATTTATCATTTGGTTTTTTTATATACAGTACTATTTTCTATAACTTTATTGAGACATATGCTATATCCATAAGACTTACCCATTGTGAGCATACAATTCAATGATTGTAAATGAATTCATACAGTTTTGCAATCAACACAATTTCCCAGTTTTTATACCATTTCCGTCACCTCTCAAAATATTCCCATACCAAATATAGCTCATTTCGCTAATCCACTGACCAGATGATGGATATTTAGATTGTTTCAAAAGAATAGCCATTATAATAATGTTTCTATGAACATTTTCATACAAGTCTTTGTATGAACATGTTTTCTTTTCTCTTGCATATATTCCTAAGCGCAAAACTGTTGGGTAGTCAATTTATATTTACCTTTTTAAGAAAGAGATGTTTTCCCCTTTGTACATAGTTGTACAGAGCTAAAAATAGCACTATAATTTTCATTTCAAAAGAGAAGAAAACATGAAATACATACTTATAAGAGTATATTGACCCACATGTACACCATTTCTAGCACTTTGTAATTCCCTGGAATTCAAGTGTTCATGGGAAACCACTTCCTTTCTGCCTAAAGAACTTTCTCTAGTTTCTTCTAAAGCAAGTCATTTAGCAACAAACTATCATTGAGAATACATTTTCCTTCATTTGTAAAAGATAACTTGCATTGATTAGTTACTAACTGCCAGATGTTTTCTTTGAATACACCATATTCCTTTGACATTTTTCACTTGATAAGATGTCAACTATTAATCTCATTGTTGTTTTCCTGAATAAGTGTTATTTCTTCTCCTATCCTTTCAAAAGTCTCAGTTTGCCTTTCAACAGATTGCTGATGGTGAGTCCAGGCATAAATCTCTGTGATCTTTCCTATGGCGATCATGGAGCTTTTGTGATCCGCAAAGTTTTTCATTAGGTCTATGATGTTTTCATCCAGTGGGTTTCTGTTTTACTTTAGCACTCTTCCCTATCCTAGCCTCCTGCGACTCCCTGACACTGTGTTGGTGTGCTGGATGTAGCCACAGAGGTCTCCGAGGTTGTCTACTCAAGTTTCTCCAGAAAGACAGAACACAGAGAGACAGACAGACACACAGACACACAAGAAGGGACTGATTGGGAATCAGCTCACTGGACTGTGGAGGCTAAGAGTAGCCATGATGGGCCACCTGCAAGTCACGAGAACAGGAAAGCCAGGAGTGTGGCTCAGGCCAAGCCCAAAGCGTCAGAACCCAGGAAGTCGATGGATGGTGCAATCCGTAGCCAAGGCTGAGGCCGATAACCCTGGAGGCGACTGGTCCCAATCTCAGAGATCAAAGGCTGAAGAACCTGAAGTTCTGAAGTCCAAAGGCAAGAGGAAACAAGTGACCCAGCTCTTGAAAAGGGACAGGAAGAACTCACCCTTCCTCCACCTTTTGTTCCACAGGTCCCTAGCACACTGAGGGCAAATCTTCACCACCTGGTCGACCAACTCACAAGCCTGTCTCTTCTGAAAGCTAATCACAGACACACCTGGGGCATCCAGATCATGCTAATCAAAATCAAAACCACAGCCAGGCGCGGTGGCGCACGCCTGTAATCCCAGCACTTGGGAGGCTGAGGCAGGAGGATCGTGAGCTCAAAGCCAGCCTCAGCAATGGCGAGGCACTTAGCAACTCAGTGAGACCCTGTCTCTAATAAAATACAAAAAAAGGGCTGGGGATGTGGCCCAGTGGTCAAATGCCCCCCGAGTTCAATCCCTGGTACAAAAAAAAAAAAAAAAAAAAAAAAAAAACAAAAAAAAAACCTACATGGGTTTCCCTTTCAGCAGAAGAGGGAAGGCTCAGTGCATATCAAAGCATTGACAATAAAAGATGCTTCACCAGATAGTTAAGTACCCCTTTATCCAGGCAGGATGACACCTAAGGTCAGCAATGAGGAAGGTCCTGCTCATTTTAATTCTGTTCTGCAGACTGGATCATTCCTCTAATCAATCTCTGGTGATTTTCCGTAAGCTGTCTAGAAACCTGCAGTCCAGCCCCGAGGAAGACTTCATTCTGTGACTGCACTTTTCAACTCCAGGCTCTCCACGAGTTCCTTTTCATAATTTCTATTTTCAAGTCACTGTCACAATCCTTGGATTTTTCCACCATGCTTTCCCTTATTCTCTTGAGTCCTTGTCTTCTAAATCCAGCACTCTTAGAGGTCATGGAGGAACAAGGATCGACTGTTCTTCACCAGGAACATGGTTACACTTGATTTCTTTAAATGAATCATAATAAAGTGCTGAACGCTTGACATCGTAGATCATATATCACAGCAACTCAAAATTCCCATTACCCCCTCCCCCCACCAGGACGGTTGATTTGTGTGGACTAAATCTACAAAGCCTGTCCTCTCCACAGTGAATGGTGGCTGATATCCCTGTTTGATGTTTTTGTTTTTTTTTTTAATTTTAATTTTTAAAAAATATTTGTTTTAGTTGTACACAATGTCTTTGTTTTTACGTGGTGCTGAGGATCGAACCTGGGCTGCACACGTGCTAGGTGAGTGCTCTACCGCTGAGCCCCAGCCCTGTTTGATGTTTCCGAGCGTGGCTTCCTAGGAGTCATCTCTGTAGTGACACAGTGTTTTGTTAAGCCTGATCACATATTTTCTTAAACACTTTGAGCAAGTCAGATTCCTACTCTCTACTGATGGCTCCCTGTACATGGCCAGTGAGAGCATTCCACCTTAGGGCCATTCTCCAGTTGGCCCCACCTTGTCCTTTCTCCTGGGCTCCCTTGGGTCCTCTCTGAGGTCCTGTGGATGTGCACGCAGGCTCCTTCAGGCAGACGAGGGTACGTGGCTTGGGTTCTCTCTCCAGTTTCTGCTGTGTTCATGCAGAACCTCCAGTCACGTGGAGAGCTTCCGAGACTTCCTATCACTATTTCACCTACAAGAATTCCCTGTTACGGGCTGGGGTTGTGGCTCAGCGGCAGAGCGCTCGCCTAGCACGTGCGCGGCCCGGGTTCGATCCTCAGCACCACATAAAAATGGATTGTGTACAACTAAATCAAATAAATAAATATTGAAAAAAAAAAAAAAAAGAATTCCCTGTTACATCAAGGCTAGTTCACCTGTCCATAGCTTGCATCAAATGCCAGCAACCTAGGTCCAGTAGAGCCGCAAGACCTTCTCTATCTTGCCACCAAAATCTCCACCATAACTGACAGTTCCCCAAATCAACTGAGCCATCTCAGTAAGCAGCAATAAAGCTCCTCACTTTCACAGCCCACACCCCCCGCTTGAACAAACTTGTCCATCAGCTGAGAAAACAGGAGCAGCCCCAGCACAAGCACCACAGACCCACACTGTTTTTAAAGAGACTTCAGTTGTCATCATGAATAAATTCCTCAATCTGTTGAATGCTTTTAGTCAAGTTCCAAAGTAAGGCATAATTTGCTTTTGACCATTTGTACAGCTTTACCATGGCTTTGGGGGGGGGGGGGTGATTTCTTGAGCTCCCTCTGCAATCATGCCAAAGGCAAATCAAATGCAACCTTTATAAGGTAATCATTTAAAATAACTGCAGATGCATAATTAGTACAGATATACGATCCTAAGCAATTATATACACGTCTCATCACCCCTCATTTCAGAAAGACAGATTGCTTAAACATCTCCTGAACAGACAGCTTCTCACAACCAGAAGTAATAAAACCATCAGTCACAGCCTTTCTGCACTAATCACTTTAATAAGAAACATTAAGGAATCCATTCATTCTGGAAAGTTTTACTTTGACATAGGAACATAGCTGGAGTCAAGCAAGTGTCTGGCAAACCAAATTCCACAGATTTTCAAGAAAAGTTGAACTCTTCACTCAAAAGTCCAGCTGATGGGCAGGTGAACGAGACTGGCACGGCTACACCAAGTTTTCCGAGGGATGCCCAAAGTGCAGTCATGGCTGTGCAAAGGCATGTTATTTTCTAGTAGGATGAGACAAATTTCATTGTATTCCTGCTGAGACTCCAGTAATATGCAACCTGCACTAATAACATTTGATAAATTATTCATCTTCACTATCTACATGCAAATAAAGGAACATATCTCTGCCTGATGATATAATGAGTTATTTTCCAATCCAACGATTCATTAGAGAGCAGCAGACCTAACAATGAGTCTCAGGCCTTTTTTTTAGTTGAAAAATACAGTACACTAAAGGCAAAGTAGGAAATCATATAAAAGTTGCTTGTCATATCTGGCCAGAGACAAAAGGAAGGAATTTCATCCATATATCAATCATTTTTTTAAAAAGTGGAATAATGAAACAAAACGTTTTTGATCTCCCATCTCTTTCAAAACTCCTGTTTCATATGAAATTCCTGGTTCGATTTAATTCTTTAAATCCAGAAACCATAGAATAAGAACATATTGTGAACATCGTCTGTGAACATTACCTGTGCAATGTGCAAGGTATCAAAACTGGAGCTACGTAAAACAAACAACCCTGAGAGAATAAGGAATAAAACCGAGGGAATGCCTTAAAGAAGGCATCTCTTTAGGAAGAGGAGGAGAAGAAGCAAGGGCTCAGGACCAGAGAAGCACACTGAGGGATTCAGAATGCGACGGTAAAAAGGAAGTTTGGGAGCAAACTGATCTGAAAATGGACCCACGCGACACCACGAGTTCTTACTGCCAGACTCCCACACACCTTCTGCCTGGCCCCTTCTCATCAGCCAGCGAGGCCCAGAGCTGAGATGGAGAAAGGACGGTGGCTCAGCAAGCACCGACTGTTTGTGAGTGCCACCACCCCTCTGGCAAAGGGACAGGAGAGAAAGTGAAAGATCCCTTTGACATCATTTCCATTCCACACAGGAGAACCCGGAGGAGGAAGCACCAGTGGGAAGAGAGGGAGGAGGGCGCTCGGTGTGACAAACTGACACTGATGACACGAGATCCCGAGGAGGAGGAAAGTGATGGAGATGGAGAAGTGAGATTCCAACACCAGGACGAACGTGACAGCTGCTGGTCCACAGACGGACCTCCCAGGCTGCACCTCAGATCTTTAATCTCATCCATTTTAAATGTGAATTCACATCCCTTCTCGTCTAAATAATGGCAGTTCAGTACGTTTCTTAGCCAACTTTAATGAACATCTACTTTGTAACTTGCATCACATAAAATTCAACTCTGCTGAAACTAAATTTATTTTACACCTCAAAAGCCTTCAGCAGGTATTCAGACACAAAGCCCCGATTCCATGCTGATTCATACATCTGATCTAATCCACCAAAAAATGTCACTAAAGCATATTATCAGCTGAAATTATTATTTACTAAAAATTTCTGTACCAAAACTCCGGCTGTTTCTATGATTCCCTGTTGTGTATGCATTCCTGAATTCATAATGCTAAAAACCCTACGTGAAGTCTACCCAGGCGCTGGGTGTTGCTTGCAGTAAATGCTGTGCCAGCTGAATCAAGGTTTGATGTTGTCCATGAACCTTTAAGAGCAGAGGTCCTTCCTAAATCCCACAGAGCTGGCTGCGCTGCACGTTGCTAGTGCAGAGGGAGCGCCCCACGTGCACCAGGGAGCAGCCTGCTGCCACTCAGGAAGGCAGTCGCACAGGCACTCACACAAGAGAGCTGGCCCTGGAGCACGCATGCGCGCACTAGCTAACGGTCAGAAATACACCCAGCCATAACCACATGCTTACTGACTGCATGATGGCCTGTGCACAAAGTCTCACTCCTCTGGATCCCCCAAGCTCCAGGGGCTGGGAGAGATCAGCCCCAGGCGGCACTACTGGGCACAGAAACACCAAGCATCTGATCTGGCAGCTTGGACTCCTCCTTAAGTTTCTTTCCCCGCCTCAAGGATGTATAAAACAGCCTCTCCTCCAGCACTTTGTTCAGTCTGCCTAATTGTGAAGGCCATCGCTGTTCCCTTCCTGTGACCACGCACTTCACCACCCACCTCACCACCAGAAAGCGCTCCTGCCAGGCTGTCTTGGTCTCTAGCCAGCTGCTCACTTCACAGATTCCCCCCTGTAGGGTACACGCCCAGAAGACCCAACAGAACCCTAAGCTCTGGGTCAGCCTGTTGGAAAACGTCCTAGTAAAGCAATCCAACATGATGCTGGGGGCAGAGGGCAGGAGTAGACTGGCAGAAAAGTCAAGCAAAAAGAATAATCAACACTCTGACGACATTCACTCTCACTTAAGTAAATTTGGTCAATTGGACTACTATTTGAGATTATCAGACAAGAGTGATCAATGTAATCTGTATTTTTACCAAACATTCAGCACTGTCACTGGACATATCATGAAGAGGCACTTTTAACTACTCAATTTCAAAGAAAAGCAAAAGTTGTTCTCTGTCTACTGCATTCAATAGAGGTCCTCATTTCTAGTACCTCTCAGGGAAAAAAACATTTTCTGATTCCATGCAAAAGTGCAAACCTCTCTTGAAATATTTATCATCTTTAAAAAGAAAGAAAAATAAAATGTAAAAAGTTGGGCTGAATGGAAGCAGCAGGTTTGTCATGGGTCTGGGTGGGAAAACTTCACACATAGTGATGTCAGAATTGACTCAAAACCATCTTCCCGATTCAAGCCCCAATTCTTAGCTATTAAGATTAGACAGCATCTCCTTCAGCCAATAGAAAGGGTTTAAATGTTAGCTACAATAGCACCCAGAAAAAAAGATTTTAAAATGAGAAAAGGACAATACAAATCAATTGTCTAAAGAGACAAAAGTCCAAGTGCAAATCAATGCAAGCAAAGAGAGGCCACTCACTAAGGGACTCAAGTCTTCTCTGATGTCTGCAGAGCTGTGCTGAGGATAAGGAATCCAACACCTCACCTGCAGGTAGGTGGGCTAGGAGGAGGGCAAGGTAAGGTCGCAGTACAGTTTCTCTCTCCAGAAACATGACGATTAGTATCCAAACTTCTGGCGCACATAAACAAGCATCCACAATGATACCGATAATGTGAAATCTGTCCGTGAACGAGAACATGGAAAGATGAAAGCATTCCTTGGAAAGGAAGGTTCATAAGCCATTTTTTTTTCCCATTTCCTCCTTTTAGCTGGTATGATGATTTTTTAAATTATAGTAAACAAAAGCCACATGACAACAATCCACATAAGCAAATGCCCTCAGTCTAAAGGGACGCCTTCTAGGGGCAAATTGCAATAAGCAATTAGCTCTATGTCTCTATTATATCTTTTACAAGCAGATATGCCTTTTATGACAGGGGGAGGTTTCTGCGGTACTAGCTTATTTCTCAGGATCTAAATCCAATGTGCATCAACACAGTCACAAGCCAAAGGACTCCTCCCATCAGTAACAACATCAGAACTGACCCTCACGGAGCTCCCCAGACCACTCTGCGGCACTGCCAGAGACTTGCCTTGATCCCAAATTTGTTCAACAGTTCCAAAGCTTTGGTGCCTACAACACAAAGCTATGAATGCCTCTTGTCGGTACCTAAAGCAGCCACGGCAGCAAGAAAGAGCAGCAGCATTGCCCATGCTCTGACCTATAGTCCCCAAATTACCACACCAAACAAGAAAAGCGGCGGCAACAGCCCACACGAAAGGTGGCATTAGAGCCGTCCGAAAATGAGACGCGCCAAAGACAAGATTCCCGGAGCGTGCAAGTCGCGCTGACCATCCAAACAGAAGCTCAGATTCCCACTGTCACTCACAAATGAAAATGTCAGCCCTCCTCATGAGCAGAGGGATGGGAAGGAGAGGAAGCTGGAGAACTGTCCCCTAGACATCTCTTAAGATGGGCCTGACTGTCCTGGGGCTTTCAGTTCTTCCCCAATCCAGAGCTGAATACATCACAACCAAGAGCCGCACACCAGGGCAGGACACCCCAGCAGGAGAGGGATGGGGAGGAGCTCCAGGGCCTTGCAGCCACTCTCATTCCTGGACCCCTGGGGAGGAGAGTTTTCTGGACCCTCCTACAGAAATGGTAAAAGCAAAGTTTAAAGATGCAAGGAAAACGAAGATGATGTCAATTTTATATTGTAATACTCTACATTAATGAACATGCATGACTGAAGCAAAAGCTCCACAATCCTATACGACCTTAAAAAGTATCTACGAAATATTTCATCAGTAGTTAAATACAAAATAAAGACAGCCAAACTACAAACCCCCACGTCTCCCCTAAAAGAAATTCTGTGTTGAGCTACCACACGGACTTCTGCCCTAAAGGGAGTTCAGACCTCAAGGAGAATCAACTGGTCAATAACAGAAGATCTGATCAATGATTCCAGATGGAGTGGGACGCAGGAGGGAGCCACGGACTCTCCCAGGAATAAAATCAGCAAAGCTTCAAGGAGAGGCGACAAGATGCCACTTGTGTTCAGGACTGTATGTACTTCACAGACTTCTGCATGAATTCCTGCTTCTTGCCCATTTTCCACTTCTTAAAACCAATCGAGTTAAGGGCCGATCATTAAAGCCAGACTTCGCTGAAAAGATTAAGACCTGGCATGAAGAAGCTGCACAGAGAAAAGACACACCTTCGCAAATAAAAATATTCCAAATATAATTTACAAATTACATAGCCTTGAGATTCTGAGCTCTGGTCAAAAGATCAATCAAATGTTGTTTAAAAAATTTTTAGAATTTGGGCTGGGGACATGGCTCAGTGGTAGAGTACTTGCCTGGCACGTGTGAGGCACTGGGTTTGATCCTCAGCACCACATAAAAATAAACAAATAAAATAAAGGCATTCAGTCCATCTACAACTACAAAAAAATAAAAATAAAAATAAAAATGAATTTTTTTGAATTGACAGTTGATGAATATGAACTGTTAAAGATTTAAAACTACCTGTATTAAAATACTTCTGGTTAGAGCTGTAATACTTACCTGGCTTAACCACCTAACAAGAATTTAGAAATAAGCCAGTCCCTTAAAAAATGTGCAACAATTTTCTTGACCTAACCATTTGACAATAAAAAGCATGTTTTACATAAAAATTTCAAAAATTGCCCTTAAAAACACATATAGACAAAAGAATTTCCTCTGTAGAATCTCATTAGCCTTCCATTGGTTAAACTATTTTTTTTTATTGCTGACTACAGTAAAGGAATACTTTTACCCACTCATTTCTGAATTTAAGCACCTTACAGCAAGAGAAGGCTCAAATATTCTATTCCATACTTGTTTTTAAAGAAACAAATTTTTATAAGTTTTATGGGAAAAGGGTTTCTTTCCTACCAAAAAATGTTTTCACACTGGCACAAAATCAGATGGCAAGAAAAACTTTAGAGGAAGAAAAGACATCAGATGACCGAGCCAATACATGAGAGAGGATTTGAAGAGAAGGAGAGAAAGGCATCCTAAGCAACAGGTGTGAGGAAAGGGTATTAAAATGGAGGGGGCTGGGGTTGTGGCTCAGCGGTGGAGCGCTCGCCTACCATGTGCGCGGCACCACGTAAAAATAAAGGCATTGTGTACAACTAAAGCAAATAAATATTAAAAAAAAAAAAAATGGAGGGGCCTCTCTGGCGCCCTTCCCCCTGTTCAGGATAAGCAGCTTCATGGAAGAGGAGGCACATGGCTCTAGAACCAGAGCAGGAGGTTGCCCTCACCTGAGGCCAAGGCCTGGCCACATAGCCAGTGAGGCCGAGCTTCCTTCAGCGTACAAACGGAGGGTAAGAGCACCGGAGGGCAAGCCAGGAGGAGCTGCACAGAAGTCAGGTACAGCTGCCATGATAATTACTGCAACTGTGCTGCTATGGAGACCTACAATGCCGACAGTGTTCCCCTTTTTTTTTTTTTTTTTTTGGGGGGGGGTACTGGGAATTGAACCCAGGGGGTGCTTTACACTTAGTCACATCCCCAGACTTTCTACTCTTTTATTCTGAAGCTGGTGCTGAACTTGCGCTTCTCCTGCCTCAGCCTCCTGAGTCCCTGGGCATACAGGTGTGCACCACCGTACCCAGCCCCTAATGATGTTGCTTAAAACAAGGCAAGCAGGCCTTCAAAACTTTTAAACTTGGTAAGTTAAAGGCAAATCCCATTTCTTTTAAAAGCTGGGGGGGGGGGGCTGAGAAATGAGTCACAAATAATTGTATTGATAGGGATAATCAAGTTTGTAAATAATTATTAGATATATTGAAAAGATTCAAGGTCACCCCATGAAATGGCTTCCTTGCTCTGTGATACGTTTTCACGAATGTGAGGGAAGGGGGTCTAGGTGACACAGGATCCTGGGCAAGGGGGTGTGTGTGCTCCAGGGCCAATGTGCGGAACCACGACTGTTCTTCCATACCTGCACACCTAAGCGACATGATCATTACCCAGGTGGAAGAGTGGCTCACTGTGGCCAGGAATCTAGGTGGAGGGCCACAGAGAAGATTCACCAACCACAGCTTCTCCAGGTTCTGACCAACCAGCCTGCTGTACCCCCACTCCCCAGCCAGGGGACCAGCAAACACCCTCAAGAATCACTGCTCCAGGTAATACGTGCTTTGTTTAGTTTGGTGGAGAAGTACCAGGGACTGAGCCCAGGGGGGCTTAACCACTGAGTCACGTCACCAGCCTATCTGACATTTTGAAACAGGGTCTTGTAAAGTTGCTGGGGCTAGCTTTGAACTTGGAATCCTCCTGCCTCAGCCTCCCAGACTGCTGGAATTACAGGCATGCACCACCAGGCCCAGCCCAGGTGATGGTTCTGTTCTTATCCTCTCAAAGTACCTTTTTCCTTAAAAAATTGTCACCCAAACTAAATCTATCTGGCTCAAAGTCCTAAAAATAAAAGTGGCCCTGGGTGGAAATCTAATCTGGTCTGGAAGTTCTTGAGCGACACTAAGACGCACACTGTCTCCTGCTGCGCAGAATCCCAGGGCAACTGAGCCCAGCGAAGGCAAAAGAATCCAAGAGCCGGCTCCACCCAACACCATCTTCATGCAGGGCTACCCCCAAAGACAATGTACAGAATGCGGGCACAGCTTCATTTTGTAAACAGGAAGGAACAGAAAAATTAAACTATAGCAAGTAGAGATTGGGGAGTGAGACAAAGACTAGTCACACCCTGGTCCCTTTGCTAGGGATCACTTTCCAAAATGTCAGCATCTCATTTCCAATGACAAACTCCGAATTCCTTCTTACATTAGACTCCCGTTTCAAGAATTTCGAGTAAAGGGACCTAACATGTCATACAATCTACAAACCAAGAAACGGAGAGCAAACGAGGCCGTGTGGGTTGCTGACCATGACCCTGTTGGTGGTAGACGAAGTGTTTCAATGCAGCTCTTCACAGGCTCAGTCTAGGACCCCAGGGCTGTCATGGCAGCTGACTTTTCAGAGTGGCTTAAAGAAATGGTGCACCTGCATTTTTGGAGTTACAATAAAGATTTAATGTGCTCGAGGCCATTTTTTATAAGGACATTTCAATTACTATTTCTTTATTACTCAATAAAATGTATACTTTATGTTATAAAATGGTGGCACTGAGATACATTTCTACCTAAAATCCATAAACTTCTACCTAAGATCCATTCATAGTTGGTATCTTAACTACAAATTCTGCAGATGAGGTCCCCGCCCCCCCGCTCCAAACTAGTAAGTAAATGAAATTGGTATTCACTCTTGGTCTCAGAAGTGATTATAACACACCCATAATATGCTTTTAGAGTGTGACAGAATGAAGAAAATGTACAAATCAACTAAATATTACACATAAAATGTTAGAATCAACTGAACAGTCTTACCATGTGCAAATTAATATTTCAATACTAGGTTTTCTAATAAAGGTCCATCCCATAAATGATTATTCTAATAGTCAAATTATTTCAAGAGAAAATTGGATTTAAATTTCCTATAAAGCCACATCTAAACTATAAAATTACTCTAAGCTGCAAAGTTTTATTTTCAGTTAGTTGTGAAATAATAAGTTATTTCCCTGATAATTGTGGCTTTTTATTAAAAAAAAAAATCTAAACATAACATTTTTGTACATTCATCTTCCTACCAAAATTTCAGATACTACATGACCTGGTTTCTATTTTGTTTTTAGAGAACTCAGACATAAAGTACTAAGGGAGAATTATCACTATAACTTACTGTTTAGAATGGTCAAACCAAAAACAGAAAATACTACAATGCTCCTATTATTTCAGCCTCTGTTTGAAAATTGCAATGAAGCTGCTAACATTTTTTCTAAGTTCATAGTCTCATCTATTGTGATTATATTTTACTAATTGAAAATAGGAGATTCTCTAAATGAAAAACATAACCTCTTCAGATGCTTAATAACGTACATATGAGTAATAGAAATTCATTTTTAAAAGATATGGGGGGAAAAAAATCTCATCTTCTTTCAGCAAGTTTCTCTTGCATTTCTGGGAACTGAATCCTAGGGGGCTCTACCACTAAGCTACATCCCAGCCGTGCCCCCCTTTTTTTTTGGAGACAGGGTCTCACTAAGTTGAGGAGACTAGCCTTGAACTTCACAATCCTCATGCCTCAGACTCCCAATTTGCTGGAACTATAGGTGCACATGACTGTGCTCAGCTTAAATTTGTCATTTCAAAAATGATACTAGAGTTCTTAAAATATATATATATTTATATTGGGCTGGGCATGTAGCTCAGTGGCAGCATGCACAAAGCTCTGGGTTCAATCCCCAGCACAACGAAAAGTTACACAAACACACACACAAAAAAAATGTGAACATGTTTTCTGTGGGAGTTTCAAACCACAAGTAACTGACCTGTGTGTGTGTGTGTGTGTGTGTGTGTGTTTCTAACAAAACAACTCCTATTAGAGTATGTAGGATAAAATTAAGTATAACACAATTTTTGGAAACAAGGTTTTATGTTATTTATTTTGTAGTAAAATTAACGACTGAGTACCTTGGGAGTCAAATTGGCATGTATGAATATACTGAACACCTGAAATGAAAATGATTAATATACAGACATATAGTTGATCAAATATAAACTGGTTTACATTAACAGTTTGCACAAGATTCTAGGAAACAATAATACACTTTTAAGACAATTAGTAGTACTTATAGTCTCATCTTTATGCAATCTGACAAGATATTATCAGGTTCACAGTGTAAGCATGTAAACACAATTTAATGGTAGCTATGTCCTTGTTGGTATTTAAACAAGGTAAGATGGGTGACTACACCAGATTGGTAGAGGGACTACTAACAAAATGGTTGGTTCATGGGAAAGAAGCCCAGGAGCCTTGGTCTGAATTTCCTTTGTCTGAAACACCTAGATCCAGTAATGCATTATAACAGCATGTTATCTGCCGTAAGACAATCACCAGGGTCTATTCCACACTGTGCACCAAATAGAAGTTAGTGAAACACCCAAGTCACCTTATAAATTCTGTCACTGAAGCAAGGTGGTTCCAAATAGTGAGAAAATGCATCTCTGAGTGGAAAAGAAAATGTGAGTGCTGAACACAATAAAGCCGCACATTAATTAAATCTGAGACAAAGAAGAAAAATGTAAAACAATTCTGAAGCTGTCAAAAAGCAGCAGAATCACCTGGGAGAAAAATTTACACATTTATTTGCATTCCAAAATGTTTTAAAGGTCAAAAAACATTAGACAAAGTTAATTAGCCACTTGTAGTAAGAAAAAAGTAAATACAACCATTTACATTGCCTAGAGAAGACTTTTACCAACACATTAATTACACACACCAGAGCTGATAAATAATACCACTGCTGGTGACTATATGTGGGGCTGGAAGTAAGACTAACCCGTTGGCTAAAGAGGTCACAAAGTCAAAAAAATATAGACGAGACATCACACAGTGGTAACTAACAGAGACGCCTTCCCAGCCACTATGCCAGGCCAAGGCACAGAATGAGACAAAGTGAAAAACCAGCTAACGTCCTTGGCAGAATCTGCTCCAGGGACCAGAATGAAATTTACCTCCTCTTACTTAACAAAAAACAAACAACAACAACAACAAAAAAAACATTTTGACTTGGAAAACTGTTACCTAACAGATACAATGAATACAAAGAGGTTCATTCTAGAAAGAATGCATGTATATGTGTAGAAGACAAAACTAGCCATGTGATTTTTAATTGGAGGGAACAAAAAGGAGATAACAGAAAGGAATGAGGATAGCCAAGGAGATGAATGGACTGCATTGAAGAAGGTGACAAAACGCCTGTCCACCAAACTGTAATCACAAATTAACACCTTGCATGCATTAAAAACGACCAGGTTAACTGGAAAAAAACTAAGTGACAGTAATCCCTGGCTCCTTCAGTCAACATACATACATAACTGCTTGGCTTAAATTTCTCATTTTAAAAATTATAATGGAGTTCTTAAAAATATATATATTATATATATTTATATAAGGTATGTATTATATAAATATATATATATATATCTCATATATATATATAGATATAGATATAGATATAGATATATCCATTCACATATATTTAAGACTGGGGATATAGCTCAGTGGCAGCATGCACAAGGCCCTGGGTTCAATCCCCAGTACAACAAAAAGTTACACACACACACACACACACACACACACACACAGAATCATCATCTATTCCACTCACACCAGTGAGACTACCTAGCAATCCTGACTTGTGAAACCAACGCACACCTTTCTCTCGTGCTCAGGGTGTGTGAGATTACACGTAACAGGATGCATGAAAGCATCCTTTCAAAACATATACCAAAAATAACGCTATTCTACTGAAAAAGCATGTGGTTTGGGGGGTCAAATACTGCCCTGCTTCCTAAGTCTGGAAAACATCTGGAAGGAAATCCACCCTGGACTAAAGGGGGGAGGGGTTCGAGCATCGCTCTACGCAGCCTGTTTACCAGGTTGGGCTCAGAAAAGATCCACAGCCTGAAGGTAAAGATCACCAGCAGTGGCTTAACTGAGACAGAGCTGCTGGTGAAGCAACCTGGGAATGTGGGTCAGCCTAGCCCCAAATGGCATCAATTACTAAGAAGTTAGAGGAAACAGAAAATCAATTAAACTTGTGGATTAGGCCACACTGGGAAAATCCTGCGTTACTGCCACTTGAGGCGTTTGGAATCAGGCTGAATGAAATACCAGCAGAGGTGTTAAAAACAATAGGGATCTCTTTCAACAGGGCGGACTGGAGAGAAAATATGACTTAGTAACAAGAACATTTTTCTGATTTCAATAGGCAATACTGACTTGCAATCCTGGGCTTTAGGTTATCCAGTTAGACTACTGTTCTACAAAGACGAGAATTTTTTTTATGATTTTATTGTTTAGGGACGTCACATACATACAATTACTCCTTTCAGATCTTTCATACAAAAAAAAAAGCTCTGAACGATCATGTAAAAGACTAATGTGCACATATTTTTAAGAAATGAACACAGAGCCTTCTGATGTTGCATGTCTTCCCTTAGATTCAGTTCTCTAACTTTTCAGATCATCAGAATTACACAGATTCATTATAACCTGGTGAGATCTAAAGCAAAAATTGTCAGGAGATGGAATTTTCAGCCCACTTTGAAACAACGAGGAGTTGTTCAAGATGAACCCAGGAAATGGAAATTGCTTCAAAGTCACAAAAGCTCTCAACCAACAGCAGGAAGTGCACTGCCACTGTGTCCAGAATCGCAGGGCAACAGGATGTAGGAAAGGTGCAACAAGTTTTCTGTTTAGATACAACCAAAAGAGACAAAAATGAAAATGAGTTTGGTAGGATTCTGTATTCATGACAAGTTGGGAACCTTATCTTACCAACACAGCTTTTAAAACATCACTTGGTGTCATATGAGCAGCAATAAGAACTCAAGTGCACTGTGGCAGAGCTACATACCCAAACCCTCTGCAAGGAGGAGACCAGAGGGGGCCGACCACGGGAAGACCCCCGTCAGGCCGTGTGCCACCCGGCAGAGCCTGGACTCTCTGGGGCTACCTCCTTGACCATCACATAGCAGCAAGCCAGATGTTTTCTCTGCATAACCAAACATTTTCATAAAGGGACTATTCAAGACAGTTTAGGCAGGTAAAAAAAAAAACAATAAGAGACAATGCAGGCTGAAGAGGCACAGGCAGGCACAGCTACAGGAACCTGAACAAAGACAACACAGAGGTCACCAGACAAAAGCTGTGGCTCTGGGGCAAGAGAAGCAGCCAACCCAAAACAAGACAGGCGGGAGCCAGGGACAGTCGAACACTCCATCACAACTCCAACCTCCTACTGGCTAATACAGGGGATGGCAGATGGCAGGGATCCTACCATGCGACCCATGTAGGTTCATCTCCACGAACACAGATCGAGGGGGGAGCAGGCCTGGAGGGGTCAACAGCCCACTGCTGCTGAGAACCCCAAGGTAAATGTAAAGCAAATTTTAAAAACTATGGAAAAAACATCAAATAGATCACAGGCTCGAGCAAAGGGGACATGAATGGCATTAATATAGGAGAAATGGAAATGGAAGAAGGGAGTAGAAAGCTAGGAGGATCCCGCTGCAAAGGACCAAGTTAATTTGATGGTGACAGGCTGCCATGAAGGTACACACACAGGACAGTGAAATAACCCCAGGCCAAGCAGCAGTTTGCAAAGCCAGAGGGAAAGAAGCACCACTGACGACGGAGCACCACTGAGGACGGACACCGTCCGTCTGCTCAGCCACGCAAGCACTGAACAGGCAGTACAAGGTGCACAGCAACAGGGACATGAGCAGCCCCATCCGCTGATCTCCAACCCATCTCCTACTGCAGACTCACAGCCTCGCTAACAAATCCAAGTCCAAACTCAGTGGTGAGAAACCATCCCTAGATAACCCAGCCTGGGAATGAAAGGCCTTCTGTGATTTCCAAAGAAATTACATCTCTGCAAGCCATCTGGCAAACTTCTATGAATGTTGATGACTATCATTAATTTTTTTTTAAATACTATTTCTTGGAGCAATTTTAGGCTCACAGCAAAATTGTGCAGAAGTACAGAGTTTCTATGAAACACTGCCTCCCCACTCCCAGCATGCAGTACTAGACTAGTACACTTGTGACAACGAGTCCACACTGACGTCATCACCATCCAGGGCCAACGGGGTTCAGCTAGGGTTCAGCAGACGCTGTAGGTTCTGTGGCTTTGAAGAAACGTACAGTGACACGGATCCGCCACTCAGGATCACACAGAACACTGTCTCTGTCCCAGGCATCCTCTGCTGTCCATTCACTTCGTCCCTACTGCCACTGACAACCACTGACACATTCACTGCCTCCACAGTTCACCTTTCACAGAATGTCACATACAGTGTGTAGCCGTTGCAGATTGGCTTCTTCCAATTGGTAATACGCATTTAGGACCCCTCTGTCTTTCCAAGGCTTGACAGTGCATTTGAGTGCTAAATACTAGTCCACTGTCTAGATGTACCTCAGTTTATTTATTCATTTACTTATGGAAAGACACCTTTGTTGCTTCCAAGTTTGAGCAATTGTGAATTAAGCTCTTGTAAACATCATGTGCAGGCAGACTTAAGCTTCAGACTTACTTAGGTAAATACCAAGGAGCGTAACTGCTGGACTATAGTTTTTGTTAGGAAACTACTGAACTATCTACCAGAGTGGCTGCGCCATTTTGCTAGCCCATCAGAAGAAAGAGTTCCATTCCTCCACATCCACATCGGGCTACTGTTTGGTACTGGGAATGTTTTGGACTTTGGCCATTGTACTAGGTAGGGGCAGTGTAGTATTGTTGCTTTAATGTGAGATTCACTAATGATATATGATGTTGAGCAATTTTTTATATGCCTAACTGGCGCATGTATATTTTCTTTGCCAAATTGTCTGCTAGGTTTTTGTCCATTTTTTAATTGGGTTGCACATTTTCTTGCTGTCCAATTTCAAGGGTTCTTTACTTACATTTGATACAAATGCTTTATCAGATATACCTTTTACAAATATTTTCTCCTATACTCTGATTTCTCATTTTCTTGGTACAGTCTTTTGTAAAGCTGAAGTTTTTAACTTTAATGATGTCCAACTTTTCAATTGTTTCTTTCATGGATCAGACCTTTCATGTTGTATTTAAAGTCACTGCATACCCAAGGTCACCTAAACTTTCTCCTATGATACCTTCATTACCATTATTTATCGTTCTAAAAGTTATCGAATGGCCAGTGTGTGTCTGGTGCTCGGGACCTAAGACCAGGCAGCAACCCCTCCGGCATCTGCAGGCACTGCTGAAGCAGCTCATCCAACAACCTTGAGAACAGGGCTTCTCCATGAGAGCAGGGAAATCACAGTGTCGCGTGAATCACAGTGTCATGTAAACGTGCAGGCTCTGGAGCCAGATCACTTAGA
This sequence comes from Tamias sibiricus, assembly GCA_025594165.1. Lineage (NCBI taxonomy): Eukaryota > Metazoa > Chordata > Mammalia > Rodentia > Sciuridae > Tamias > Tamias sibiricus. The sequence goes on along the minus strand of CM046666.1, from coordinate 20,815,435 downwards.
TCCAAAGCCCACCTCTGTCACTAGTTGTGTATCCTGTGTCTCAATGCATCAGCAAAAATGAGCAAAATATTTAAACCCATTTCACTTTACAGTACCGTCGCAAAGATTACAATAGTGCACGAATAATGCCACTCTGTAGGGACTCATGGGACTGGAGTGTAGTTGAGAGGCGCAGTGATGGCCCAGCATAAGACACGGCTGGGTTCCATCCCAAGCACTGCAAAACAGACAACAACAACAAAAAAGAAGAGGAGGAGGAGGAGGAGGAGGAGGAGGAGGAGAAAAGGTGGGGAATAAAGAGAAAACTGCAATAGCTTCTCCAGTGTATAGTTTTGAAAATTCAAAACAATCACTACTATAAATTTTTAATACCGATTGTCATCTTTTGAAATTCCAAAATAAAATGACCTAAGGTAAGTATCATTCTCAAGTCTATAATCATCAATCCTAAATAAATCAAAGTTCAAAAATCAATGCACAAAAACATGTGGAAGACACAGGCCGTTTCAGTGAACACTGGCTGATGAAATAATCAAGGCATAATTCTATTTTCTAGCACCACTACCAGATTTATACCTGAAAGTCTATAAAATAAATAATACTCTTAAAATGAAAACCTGTAATTATCTGATATGAATAAAAACATTTCCCTATTTTAAGAATGATTAAATTCTCTCTTCTGATCTAAGATTCAAACTAAATCCATTATATAGAAAAATAAGATTTTTTTTTTAATTTGGCTATAGCTTAATTCATTGATTCATTTGTAGGCCAATCAAACATATACTTCCTGGTCAAGGCATGAAGTCAAGGACAAAATTTTATGATTTTTAGATCTGAAATGACTTTTATAAAGACGCCCCATAAGTGTTTATAATGTGGTTCAGAAAATACATGTACCTGCTTATCACACTTTTAACAATTACCTTTAATTGTTTCCTCCACAACTTCTACCACACGATCTATCTGTTGAACCTAGAAGAAAAAACAAATAGATGAGCAATGACAATGGAGAAGAAAAACGTATTTACGCTTCCTCCTGAGTCAATGTGTATTTCCTAAGCACATCAATGTTGGTTTTCTTTAATTAACACATTTGGAGAGATTATTTAAAAATTCTGTACTAATATTTTGTGTAATAATGAAGTATGAAATTATCACCATCCTCTCCTCCAATAATTGAAAAAATAATCATACTGCATTCAAACTGCATAGATAGACTATTTATATCTCAGCATAACCTGAGATATAAATTTAAGTTTAATTAAAATATGTCTCCTCCCACAGAGCTTTACACAAAAAGGATGTAAGTACAATCTACACAAAAGGACACACTAGTACTAAGGAGCTCTATCCCAAATGCTGTGCTTTAGTGTTTTTTGTTTTTGTTTTTTGGTTTTGGTTTTTTTTGTGGTACTGGGGATTGAACTCAGGGGCACTTGACCACTGGGTCACATCCCCAGCCCTTTTTTTGTATTTTATTAGAGACAGGGTCTCACTGAGTTGCTAAGTGCCTCGCCATTGCTGAGGCTGGCTTTGAACTCGCAATCCTCCTGCCTCAGCCTCCCAAAGTGCTGGGATTACAGGCGTGTGCCACCGCGCCCAGCTGCTTTATTGTTTTAATTTTTAAAACCCTAAGAATTCCTACCAGACATTCAAGTCCAGGAAACACAAGGGTGAATAACAGGGCCCCCGTTCCATGTGCCTGTGACTTGGGGAGACCTTCCAGGGTGCCAAAGGAACACAGGAGAAAGATGATAAAATCAGACCACGGGAACCAAGGTGACTTTTGAGTGAAGACAGGAGAAGCCCACCAAGCAGACTGATGGCTGGAGGTCAGAAGGAAAATGTAAAAGGCAAAGAAAAATTATGATCCAAGAAGCTAGAGGAAGAAAGTAGGAAAAGGTCGAAGCTGATACTCTCAAAATGCTCAAATTATTTATTGTCTTGACACAGAAGAAACATGTGTGCACTGGAAAAGTGAAAACCAAATGTAACTACCAAAAGGGAACAGCAGCTGGGCACGGTGGTGCGCACCTGTGACCCCAGTGGCTCGGGAGGCTGAGGCAGGAGGATCGTGAGTTCAAAGCGTCAGCAAAAGTGAGGCATGAAGCAACTCAGTGAGACCCTGTCTCTAAATAAAATACAAACTAGGGCTGGGGATGTGGTTCAGTGATCGAGTGCCCCCGAGTTCCATCCCCAGTACCACCCTCCCCCAAAAAAGCAAACAGCAGCACATGACATCCCCCTCCTCTAGCTCCACTCCACAGATGAAATCACTCATTATATTGGCACCGGGTATTTTTCTCATATTGAACATTTATATAAAAAGTTTTTTCCTGGGCTGGGGCTGTAGCTCAGTGGCAGAGCACTTGCCTAGCATGCATGAGGCACTGGGTTTGATCCTCAGCACCACATAAAAATAAACAAATAAAATAAAGGCATTCTGTCCATCTACAACTACAAAAAAAATTTTTAAGTTTTTTTTCCTACATATTACTGTAGTGTTCTTTATTTTTTTTTTTAAACAAATGACAGGAGAAAGGTGTGTGTGTGTGTGTGTGTGTGTGTGTGTGTGTGTGTGTGATTTGTCCCTTGACTTTTCTCTATACTTTTTTCTTTGTTCATCCTCACTGTATGGATGTTGCAAAATGCATTCATCCACACTCCTACTGATAAAAGAATGTCATCACTCTACAACAACGCTATGAAGAACTCAATTGAGAAGAACCTTTTTAAAAGAATTTATTATAAATACAATAGCAAGTCTCCTGAAACTATTCTTTCAGCCTCAATGTCTTACAGGAAAATAGGAAAAGACAAGCATGCATAAACCCTGCCCTTTGCAGAGGTAAAATGAAAGAGAAAGGAGTAGCCAAGAGTGTCAAATGCTGCCCAGATGATAAGTAGTAACACAGACCAACGTGAATGTGTGTTTAGGGGTCGACAAACTTAGAGAAACAAGTAAGTTCTGTAGTAATCAATCATAAATAAAATAGAGACACTCAAAGATCTGGGTAGAAAGGAAAGGAGAAAGAGACTCCAGGTAGCTAGAGGAAATTGAGACTATACATGTTTTTGTTTGGATTAGTGCATATCTTTCTTTTTTCCCTTTTTGTTTTTATACTTTATATGCTAAGAAGAGAATAGCAATAGAGAAGGAAGAGTTGAATATAGGAGAAAGAATTGATGGTATGAGGTCCCTCCAGAATGGTGGGTGGGGTGCAAGTCTTCCTCTGAAACCAGAGGTTAGAGAAAAGCATGGGAAGCAAAGCAATGCCCGTGCTCCTATGGAATGAGGGAGGAGGCTAAGCAAGCTCTCGTCTGTTGGCCTCAGTTTGTCTCAATGAAGTAAGAAATTCATGTGACAAGAGTGAGAAAACACGATGAAGTAAGAACAGAGTGAATGTTCAAAGATACCTGTTATGAGAGCAAGAGCAAGTGGTGACTAGGAACATGCAAAAATTGTCAGACAGTGCTAAAAAATGAATTTCTAGTAGTTAATTCACTGCAGCTGAATCTTTCTCAAGACCAAGCAGTTCCAGTATAGGAGGCAAACACATTGATTCAACTTGTCAATTTCATCACTCATTCACTTACCATTTATTGATATCTAATGTATATCACAGTGATCTAAAGGACTAAAGGAACAGCATTAAGAGATTATGGAAGAGACTAGAAGGAAATAGAAAAGTTGACTCTGCATTTTGGATAAGTTGAAGTTTGGAAAATAGGTGAAGAAGTACAACCAGACTGAAGAAATGAAGTGGGCAGGGCTGGGGCAAGGAGAGAGAAAAAGGAAAAAAGAAAGTAAAGGAGGGGTCATAATCCAGAGTATGGATACAGGTATTTGGTAATTTTGAAAATTCCAAGGTCCAAGATCGGGTCACAGAAACAGCTTGCTGAAAAGCACTGGAGTCGAGAAATAAGGAAGGGTGAGGTTACAGTTTGGTGAGACATCACAAACAGAGGACATTGACATTGCCCAGGGTGACAGCGACCAGGGCAGGACAGGGAAGACTTGTCCAAACTTTCCATTGAATGTAGATGAACAACCAAGATATCGACCGATATTCTCAGTTGAAGACTGAGAATGAAAAGAGCAAAATATGAGATAACTCGATGATGGAGCCGGAACAAGAGTGCTTTCTAAGCACTTGGAGATAGAGAAGTTCAAGGGAGCACTGAGTCCTGCCAGGCAGCCCTCAGCTAGGAGGCCATATTGCCAAGGAAGAGAAGACACGGAAGGAGCAGGCTGTCACAAGTGGACGCTGAGCTCAGACAATAAAACTCTCGGAAGAAAACAGAGACATAAATCCACATCAACCTTGGATTAAATAATCACCTCTCAAATATCACAACAAAGCATGAGTAATGAAAGGGAAAAAAAAGATAAACCAGACATCACCAAAAGCCAAACTTCTTGGTCCATCCAAGGACACCATTAAGAAAGTAAAAACACACCCAGAAAATGCAAGAAAATTTTTACAAATCATGAATCTGATAAGGGATATTTATAATATATAAAAGTCCCACAATTCAACAATAACAGAAAACCATTAAAAAATGGGCAAAGGAGCTGAATAGAAGCTTCTCCAAGGAGATACAGAAATGACAAATAAAAAGATGCTCAGCACCATTAAGCCAACCAGAGGATGAGAATCGTAACCACAAGGGGAGACGAGGAATGATCGTTTCTTGAGCATACAGTTACCATTTGGGAAGATGAAAACATTGTGGAAATGGATAGTGGGGAAGGTTGCAAAAACGTATGATTTTACTTCATGTCCCTGACCTGTGCCCTTAAAAATGGCTAAAATGGTCATCTACATCATGCATATTTTACCACAATTCAAAAAACCCACTGAGATGAGCTATCACTTCACACGAATTGAGATGCTATCATCAAAAATACTGATAACAACGTTGGTGAGGATGGGGGAAAGCACTGCTAATGGAGTTGGACCAAATGCAGCCAAGTTGGACAAGAGTCTGCAGTTCCTCAAAGGGCTGAACAGTTACCCTATGGCCCTAGCAATTCCAATCCTAGGTATACACCCAAGAGAAATTAAAGTTTCGTTCACATGAAAACTTGTGCACAGATGTTCACAGCACTATTCATAATGGCCAAAAATGGAAACTCAAGTACCCCTCAACTGACTGACGGATAAACAAAATGTGGCATATCCATACAATTAAGTACTAAGTCATAAAAGTGAATAAAGTATTGATATGACATTATAATAAATGAAAAAGCCAGACAAAAAAGGTGACATATTATATGATTCCATTTATATGAAATGTCCACAAAGGAGAATGACAACAGGTTAGTGACTGCCAATGGACAAGTAGTGGGAGAAACAGGCGTGCTGAAGAGCACTGGGTTTCTCTAAAAGAGAATAAAATCATGGCATCTGCAGGTAAATGGATGGAGTTGGAGAAAATAATGCTAAGTGAAGTTAGCCAATCCCAAAAAACCAAAGGTTGAATGATCTCTTTGATATGCAGATACTAACTTATAATGGCTAGGGAGTGGGGATGAGAGGAATGAAAGAACTTTAAATAGAACAAGGGGGGGGGGCAAGGGGATAGGAATAATAGCAGACTGAGTTATCCATGATTACCCTAAATATATGTATGAAGACACAATTGTTGTAAAAATACTTTATATAAACCAGCAACTTGAAAAATTGTGCTCTTTATATGTAGTATGAAATGAAATGTACTCTGCAAACATGTATATCAAATTAGAATTTAAAAACTTAAAAAAAAAAAGAGTGCTGGGTTTCTTTCTGCAGTGATGGAAATGTCCTAAAATTAGTTGTAGTGGTGATCACACAACTCTAAGCAACTTAAAACCATGGAGTTACACATTTAATTGGATGCAATGTACAGTGTGTGAATCATATTTCAATAAAGTGATGTGGCAAAAAAAAAAGAAAAGAAAAGAAAAGAAAGCAGAAGGTGGTCACCTGTTCTAGTGTCAAGGTCATTAAGTCAAAGGAGATTTTCTAGATTAAAAAACTAAGAGACCTGAAAACTAAATGCTACTGTGGATACCTGGATGGGGTTCCCCCCCCCCTTTTCTTTTCTTTCTTTCTTTCTTTTTTTTTAATGTTTCTAGTCTTTATTTTTATTCTAAGTTGTTAGAAATGACAGAATGTATTACATAGTATACTTACAGAGCACATTTTTACATATCTCTGGTCGTATACAAATTATATTCACACCATTCGTGACTTCATACATGCACTTAGACAAGTGACAATAACCGTAAAGAAAAAAAGTTTGTATACCAGCTTTTTTTATTTTACCAATGCTAACTTCCTGATCTTGGTGATGACCTATAACAAGTATGAGGATACCCTTCTTTTTGAAACACACAGGTACTTAGCAAAGACACTATACCTGCAACTTACTTTCAAGAGGATCAGGAAAAAAAAATATGTATATAAAAACAGGAAAAAAGTTGTTAAAATATTAGTATCAGGGAATTCTGGGTAAAGGGAATAAGGGAATTCTCTGTTTACTTTTGCAAAGTTTCTGTAAGTATGATATTATACCAAAATAAAGTTTCACTGTGTGTGTTTGCACATGCAGAAAGGAAATGGGGACAGCTCTTCTTTTACCCTACTGGTTGTACAGAATCTGCTTCAATTAATAAAGCTGAAAATACATTCTGATTTTTAAAAAGGACTTGATAGCATCTGTCTTGATGGTGAAAAATTCAGTATCGCCCACACATGGTAATTACTGGCTGTTTTGAGAAACTCTAGACGTAGAGTCCACAAACTTTAAAAAAAAAAAAAAAAAAAAAAAAAACAGGTACAAAGTTGGTGGGCACTTAGTGGAGTAGTTCGGCAGAAGAGCAGTTCCTTAGCATGTTCTAGACCCTGTGCTCCTGCCCCAGCACTGGAAAAACAAACCAAAACAAAAACAAGTACTTGATTACAAAGAAACAGAGAAGTTCAAGTTCACTAGATGATTTCAAGAACACACTATGTCCATTTCCAGGGAAGTGAGCAATGGAAGAAATAGGAGAAGAAGAAAAAGGCATGAGAAGTGGAAAAGACAGTGAGAGAGAAGTAAGGAGGGGCAAGAAGGGAAAGGAGGGCGTAGGAGGCGAACAGGGCGGGGAGGGAGGCAGGAGAGGAGAGCTCAAAACCGTGAGCAGGAGAACGAGCCCAAAATCCAGGCACGCTAACAAAGACTAGACTGAATTCATTCTGGGAGAAAAGGAAAGCTGTTCTTAATTAATACCATAAATTGTGGCCCTGAATACACAATAGCTTATTCTCTGGCATATAATTCAAATAAAATAAATAAAACAGTATCTCTTGTCCTTCAGGCACTTAGTTATAAATACACAGAAAAAAAGCAGGCAGCGTGCTCTATTACTGACTCCATATGTTCTCAACAATGAGGAAAGGAGTTAATAAACAACTCATAAATAACATGCATGAGTCATTCTGCCGAGGAACTTTAAAAAGAAGTTCATAAAAATATTTTACCCCACTATTATCAACTACTCCAAATTCATAACTAAACATGCATTGAAGAAATAAGGCTAAACAACGGCACCTAAAGCAAAGAGAGGGTGCTGCTCCCCAACTTCGCCACGGCTGGGAGCAGGGCTGCCCCTGGCAGCCTCTGCAGTGGTGGAGACGGCCCCACCTTGGGCTGTCCCCAGTTGTCACTAGCCACATGTGGGTGGCACAGACCTGAGGCAGGCTGCTCTGAGGAGCTGAAATTCTACCACCTGAAATCTGGGTTTGAACAGTGGCCTGTGGCTCGGTGGCCACTGCCAGCTGCAGGCCTAGCAAATGGCTCCGATGGCCCCCAGTCCGTAGCGCCTGTTCCGGCCACCCGGGAAACCAGTGCACCCCTGCAACACAACTCTGCCAACCATGGTGGGGATAATAACTTCCATAAAGATTTGGACTTTTTAAAAAATCCTATGTACATCTAAAGCACGGCTCTGAACCTACAGATCTTAACTGCATGCTAGGAGGGGAAGTGACGCCCACAGCAGAGGGGGCCCAGAGGCAGGGTGGCAGGCAGAGGGTGGGACCTGTCATGCTGGAGCCGAGACGTGGGGTGGGGCATTCCAGAAAGGCGCCTAGCGCTAAAGGTGACAAGCAAGTTCAGTGGGTGGGAAAATGGGAAGGATATGGAGAGAGGTGGCAAGGGGCAGAGACCAGGCCGTTCAGGGTCACAAACCCCTTCCATGATTTTTACTGTGCTACTCTTTCTTTTTTTTTTTTTTTTTTTTAATTATTTTTTATTCTAAGATGTTATAAATGACAACAGAATGCATTACATTTCATATTACACATATAGAGCACTTTTTTACAAATCTCTGGTTGTATGCAAAGTATATTCACACCATTCGTGGCTTCATACATGCACTTAGGGTAATGATATCCATCTCATTCTACAGTCTTTTTTTTCTTCACCCTTTTGCCCCCTCCCTTCCCCTCCCTCCCCATTGACCATTCTAGTGTTCCTCTAATCCTCCTATGCTCCCCATCCCAACCCCACTGTGAACTGGCCTCCTTATATCAGAGAAAACATTTGGCATTTGGCTTTTGGGGATTGGCTAACTTCACTTAGCATTATATTCTCTAACTCCATCGATTTTCCTGCAAATGCCATGATTTTATTCTGTCTTATTGCTGAGTAATACTCCATTGTGTGTATATACCACTGTGCTACTCTTTCTTAATGAGAAAACCCAGGAAGTTTCTGTGGTAAAACGAAAAAGTTAGACAGACGTGACCCCGTCTGAAGGGCAGTAAAGGAAGTATGTTTAGGACTGCCCTGAGTGACCCAGAAACAGGAAGGGGAATGTGGGCTACGATCGACTCGCAGCACAAGAGTGGCCTCCGCCACAGAGTGCCAGCTCACCCCGATGACGCTCAGGCCCTTGAGGTAGTCCTGGCGAGGCTGCGCCTGGGGCACACATCCGGCCAGCACGACTTTCTTGTTCTCCTCTTGAGCTTTTCTAAAAGATAAGGAAAGAACAGCGTGAATTCTTTTGCTCAGAAATACACCCTTGAAACCGCTCTCAGTACAGGTGGGTCCCCAGGAACAGCAGGCCTGCCTGAACCCAGGCTCGTCTCAACTGCTGAAGGACAACATCAGCAGGCCTCTGCCTTGTCACACCACTAAAGAATGAGAGCGACAAACTGACAACGTGTTTCCCTACTATCGTCTCATTACCAAACAACAATCACACAGAATTCACGAGGATTTCAACTATGCTCGAAAACCACGTTTTCCAGGTACACATGATGACCCTTCTAACTAGGACCCTATTTTAGATATTAATGAAAATGGGCCTCAAACTGTTCATAATCTTTCCTAGTTTTTAGACTAATATAAAAGTAAATTGCATCTCAAAAGATTCAATCGGGAGAGCAGAATAACTACAAGGTGTAACATCCCCTCTCCTGGAAATTCCCACTGCTTTCCAACCCCCTCCTCCATTTCTGCTCCCTAGAAGACCCACGGTTGTTGACTGCTTGTGCTTCCTGCCAGCCCGCAGACCACCCGCGTCCATGCCAGCGTCTCCCACAAACAGCTTCATGTGGGATATAGACAAACACGTGTACGCACACACAAATGCACACTCAAGCACATATTCATACGCACACACACTTGCCTACTTCAGAGCGTGTTTCTGCGATATACAAACCTGGAGGTGAAGTCCACGTTCAGCTGCACCTCTCCCCAGCACAAGCTCTAAGTGCGTGCTGTCCGCGGATGTGCATGTCCCTTCACCACGGAGGGAGCTGGAGTGGACATCGCCCCTATGCACGCCTGCACCCACAAACACTGACTTGGTGCGAGAGGCAGCAGGGAACCCAGCAGAGCTTTTATCTTTTTCTAGAAACTGTTCATATCCTTCACACACTTTCAAATTAAACTTTCAGTTCTTCTGCAAGGACGTGAGCTTTGGCGTGTTCTGGTGCTCTCGTTACTTTCATGACTGTGTTTTCTGCACTCATCTGGGTCCCCTGGTGCCCCAGCACACTCTATGTACCTGAAACCCCCTGACAAAGCTGAGCCCAGTTTCTGGACACGAGACTTTAAATGACTACGAAATGGCCAATCACAACACCTCGCACACTTTGTCTTTGGGAACTTTTTCAGGAGCACACCTTCAAAACTACAAGTCAAGAAAAGCTGGGACTAACAAGACTAGCTCTTTGTGATGACACACCAAAATCTGGGAAGTACAAGGAGAAGGATTCAATAAATGAACAGACAGAGTACAAAGTCCTATTATAAGAGCACCTGTAAACGTTTCATTTCAGTAACTTCTTAGAGTGCTTTGATATAATTTTCCCACTTACAATTCTGAGAAATTTTGTTAATAAACGTTTTTAAAAATCTGACTTTCGTAGATTGCATAAAACATCCAAGAGAATTACTGCCTGGTTCTGCTACCTGGTTTTACCTTTTTATCATTTTGAAGCACATCACTGCACACACACACTTTCCTTGTAGTAAACGTGAAATACATCATGAAATGAAAAATTCCTTCCATTTTCATTAACAATCTCTAAAAGGAGGAGGTATTTTCCCCAGGAACTTCAGCTATGCCACCTAGAGTCACCACCAAAAATCCAAGAGAGACTCTGATTACTCACAAATCCAAATACAGAGCAGGGTCCTAGAAAGTGAAGTGACGGATTCCTGATTATTCAGTGTCTGACGACACAGGAAGGAAGAGGTCCGATGCCTAGTGAATTGTGGCACAGAGTGAATGAGAGATGAAGGACAAGGAACAGCACACAGCATCAGGGAAGGAGCTTTCAGTGACAGAGGGCCACACCAGTGACCAATAGGTAGGGGACAAGACCATACGGCAAGAGGACAGGAAACAGCCTCGTGAGGACACTTGGGAGGGTTTCTATCAGCAGAGGGACAAAGAGCACAGAACAGAGGCAAAGGCCAATCCAGGAAGTCACTGCCCCAGTGACAAAGACAAGAAGGCAGAGAGCAGGACTCTGCTAAGCCTGGATCAGGTGCTGAGATGGTCAGGGCTGACTGTGAGGTAGGAGGACACCACCAGGCAATTAACAGGAGAGCTTTGGAGTAGAGACGCCCAACTCCACGATTTATTAAAACATTATTTCATGCTTCTGTGGAACTTGGCTTGAAAATGGAAGAGCAGACCAGAACTATACTAAAGCCAAAAATCACAGCCCAGTCTTGGAATAGTAATGCCACACTTTATCTGTGACCAAGTAAGGTGGCAAAAGTTTAGATGCAAATTCTCAGAATATTCTTGCTTTAAACATTCTCTTCATACATCCCATTCTTTTTCTTTAGTGAGCTTTGTTCAGGTTAATAAAAGCCTGAAAAGTTTTTTTCTTTAGGTATGTACCCAGCACAAACATATTCTTAAAAGCTTTTATCCTTCAAAATATGAATGTTGATAAGAACAATACCTTAAGAAAGCTTAAAATGATAGGAATTACCATGTCTCCCTTCATGAGGCCCTGAAATGCTAATTAAAAACTGTACAGTTAATTTAATGTAATGCTTCATACTTTCTTGAAACATATTTCCAAATAAAAATATGACATACCCTTGTCTAGAGCACTGATTTGAATAACAGAAAAGATAAAGAAGCCTTTCCCTCTTTTCTTCCAAGCATCAAATGTAAGAATCTTAAAATTCACAGCTTCATCTAAACTACCTAATGCTGACCTAATACCACCCCCTTATTCCACAGGTCAGGAAATTAAGATTCAAAAAGATGGAGGTGGCCAGCACTACAGCAGGGACGAGCACGCAGGACCTCCTAGCTGCTGGAATAGCACGTCTCTAAACACAGACCCCGCTTGGGTCTTTATTGCGTGATCAACGCTGGAGAAGCATGTCTTCATTAGAGCAGTGGAGACGTTGACAGAGCTGCCACGTGTGCCTCGACTTCCAGGTAGAGACGCGGTGGGAGCTGCGGCAGCTCTTGCTTACCTACGCCTGGTAACAGGACAGCCGTCCAACAGAGCAGTCGGTTCATGGGCCTAACAAGAAAAGGTTGAGTCTCTACAAGTAGCAGGCAAGGACTGGCAGGAAGCCCTCCCTGGATCCTGGAACCAGCGGAGGGGAGGAGCTGGCGATCACGCACCCGCCAGGAGGTGCTGGGGCAGAAGCGGTCGGGCTATGAACTGCCCACAGCTGAAGCAAAATCACAGGATTTGGTGGGTTTCTCCACCTGAAAAAATCATCCATTTATCTACATTTATACATGTAACTCGGTGTGTAGAGATGTTCAAACCCAAAGTCACAAGAGCAAATCTCAGGATCACAAGACCAAACGCTACAACTGACAAAACAAAAACATAATTCTATATTTCGTGCTCTGTGAGAAGACGACGTCATAGTAAGGGGATCAGTCTGCGTCCCCCTAGTAAAGAGGAGCCCCAAAGGTAGCCATTTCTCCATGTCTGTGATCCGGGCAGCAGAATGGGGCCCCCACAGATGGTCAAGACAGTCCTCTTGGGCACAGCAGCTGGTCCTTTACAGTGTGTCTAGATACAGCCAACTGGCACACCCTGATGAAGTGGCCACACACACCAGTGAAGAAGTTCCCCTGGGGGCCGTAGGGTGTGGCTCGTGGGACAGTGTGAGCTCAGCTGCACGGCCCTGGGGCCAGTCCCCAGCGCTCACGTGCACACACACAGGTGAAGTCCCCGTGACTCCTGGTCCACCAGGCTCCTTATCATGCCTTCTGCCAACACCTGTAAGGACAATGGCTGATGAAAAAGTCAGTAATTCAGCATTTCTATGTTCATTCTACCACTCATTCATGGACTCCACGCTAGACACAAGGGGAAATGAAGATGAAGAGTCAATAAAATCAAGTTCAGGTTAGACGAAGAAGGAAGCAACGGGCTTGGAAGATGTTTCCTCACATGAAGGACGAGAAAGACCTAAAGGTAGCAGCGAGGACTAAAAGTAGCCTTGGCGACAATCGGCACACACCGCTGTCCAGGCCCAGGGCAACACGACTACCCACAGTGGCTTCCCTGAAGCAAAGACTCCCAGTGAAGGCCCGGTCAGGTACCCGGGTGAGGGGCCGAGACCAGAGTCCGGCTCCACCGAAGCGCAATCTGTCACTGTCGTCACCCACTTGGTGCAGCAAGGGGCTGTGAAATACTTTGTTTGAAGAAAGGATTTTCTGGCTCTATTTTAAGGGAGGGAAAAGGGGAGAACAAAACACAGAGTTGTGTGAAGAGGTCAGTTGGTTCCTTTTAGGAAGGCATTTCAACGCGACAGAGGAAGGGTTTTTTTTTGTTTGTTTGTTTGTTTTTGTGGTACCGGGGATTGAACTCAGGGGCATTCGACCACTGGGCCACATCCCCAGCCCTTTTTTTTTTTTTGAATTTTATTTAGAGACAGGGTCTCACTGAGTTGCTAAGTGCCTCGCCATTGCTGAGGCTGGCTTTGAACTAGAGACCCTCCTGCCTCAGCCTCCCAAGTGCTGGGATTACAGGCGTGCACCACCGCACCTGGCCAGAGGAAGGTTTTGAAAAGCAGCTACAGGTACAGGGGAAAAGTGATAAGGAGAGGAAATGACTGGACTGGGGACAGGAGAGCTGGGAAGAAGTGGCAAGATGTGCCTGAGAAATCAGAAAACGTGGACTGTGGGGCCTGCAAGCTGGTCAAGGGTGACCAACATGATGCGGACAAGGAGCCCCGGGGTCCAGCAGCCTCGGGGCCCACAGGAACCCGCTGCACACAACAGTGACGATTCCTTGGGCTTCTGGGAAGGTGCTCATCTCTGAAGCCTGCCAAGGTGGCTCCTGGAGGTCACCCTCCCTGGACATCAGGAACCTGACCTTCCCCAGATGCCCTGGCAGTCCAAACTCAGGGGGAAGTCCACGTCATCCCGGGAGGCTGGCAACAGTCGGTTACGGTCAGGCGGGCCTCCACAGCGAAGCGAGTGGTGAGGCTGGCGACCTGGTGCCTGGGCTCATGCAGCGCTAGGTGGCCTGCAGTGTCAAGGCTCAGAGCCCAGGCAGCCTGGCTCCAGGGCGCACTCTCGCCACTCGTTAACCTGTGGCTCTTCCCAAGGACGGTGGTGTTCCTCGCTCTGTCCTTTTTCTTTTTTTCTAGGGATTGAACCTACGGGTGCTTTACCCCGGTGCTTTTTATTGTTTTGAGATGGGGTCTTGCCGAGTTGCTGGGGGACTCTCTAAATGGCTGAGGTCAGCCTTGAACCTGCAGTCCTCTTGCCTCGCCTCCTCAGTCGCTGGGAAAACAGGTGTGCACTACTACACCCAGCAAGAACCTTGACGTTAACCTTTGCGAGATGGCATGTGGACTTTGAGGAGGGGCGTGCCGAGTTCTGGCTTCTTCTTGGCAGGACCACTCTGCTGCTGTGTGGGGACTGCCCTGTAAGGGCACAAAGGTGGCAGCTGGCAGGGTGGGGATGTGAGTGCCTCAGCCAGGGAGTGGGGGAAGTGGTGGGAGCCTGCCCGTCTTTCCAAGAGTGCACCCTGGAGCCAGACTGCCTGGGTTCTCACGGCAGCTCTGCTGTTTGGTAACCACAGGGGAATTACTTAACCACTCTGTGCTTCAGTTTCTTCATCTATAACAAAAGTTCATATATTTAGAGGTTGATGTGCTAATATATGAAAAGCATTTAAGAAGGGACAGCACTTGGGAAGTACTTGGTAAGCATTCACTGTTATTTAAGAGAATCGTGGGGATCAAGTGCTAACAGGGAAAGCTGTCCCCAGGGTATGTTCAGGAGAAAGGAGCTAATTACAGCACAGGCTGCACACGGGCTCATTGTCATACAGAAGGTATCAGAAGGGTGGACATATAGGACAAAGGGAGAGGAAATGCTCCAAATTGTGAATAACTATTGCCACTAGATAAGGAATTAATAAAATAAAGAAGATACCCCAACACCATTCTTAAAAGCTTGACACCAACACAGGACAAGGGAAAGAGGTCCCAGCAGCCGTGGTGAGGCATCCATCCCACAGCCCCTCCTAGGGCACCAGCCTAAGACCAAAACCAGTCTACGGGGACCAAGGAGTCAAATGCCTCCCCATGCACCTTCCTAGTGAGCAAGAGACCTGAGCTCCAACACCCCAGTGTTCCCAGAGCTGTGCTTGGGCAAGAAGCTTGCCCGGCTGAAGAGATCCGACCCGAATGGTCAACATTTAGAAATAATGAGGCTTCCACTTCACTTCCTCAGAGGCAGGGGCCTCCTCACCCAAAACTTCTTGTTTAACCAGTGGAAGCCACTCTTTTATTAAACTCCACCTCCAAAGAGCTTCCACTGACTTATCAAATACCTTCATCCCTACACTCAGCTGCATCCCAATTCATTATTAGTCAAAAAGGAAAAAAAATGTAAGTATTCTACAGGAAATGTTCCTCAACCCCTGAGGAACTTGCATTCCCATCCCGGACAGCACGTGAGCCCACCCGAACCTGTGGTCCATTGTCGGGACCTTACACTGCTTTCTGGCTGCTTGACACTTTACCACGCACTGTTGCAGGACCTAGGCCAAGCAGGAGGCATGGCTGTGAGAACTGAAACCACCCCAAGGATAGGCCAATGGCTCCGCCAATGGCATCCGCCCATGCTCCTTATGTGTCCCTATGATCTTTCTGTTGATTGGCCCATGTCCTATATAAGACCGTCCAACTTCCTCAATAAACCGAGTTCCGGCATTCTACTGACTGGGCTCCCCGACGGGGTTCTGAGTCTTTTGAAGGCTGGGGAGGAGGCATCGGCGGCCTTTACTTTCCCAATCCAGTCTCATCGTTGAGGTAGGTCCCTCTGGCCTCTTTTACAAGGGAGGTCCATCCCGGGTACAGGGGGCTAAAGACCTCAACCCCTTATAATAATCCGACAAAGTGGCACCAAGTGCAGGGCAGAACTTCGACTGATTGGGCTAAGCATTCGAAGCCAGATAGGGCCTCCCGGGTAAAGGCATCCTCTAGAAAATGAGGCAAACATATATCTTTCTCTCTCTTTCTTGTTCACTTTCTCTCTTTCTTCCTCTTCCTTTTCGGGAACCTCTGCGCAAGTAACCCTGCAATTTTTGTATGTGCCTGGTGGGGGAGAACGTGCACTCACTGAAGGGCGCGCCAGCCTGGGTGCGGAAAAATCTCAGAGCAGGCCCAAACTTAAGAACAAAGAACAGCTGCCCACTGCAGCACCATGTGGGCGGCGACCATATGGGGTCGCTAGGGGTGTACAGACAGTGGGCTGCTGCCCTGGCGCATGGCCCCGGGCTTTTGTCCCGGGTGCATGGCTGCCGCCATCACCGGGGCTCGCAGTTCCGAGGCTCGTTGGAAAGAAAAAGTGTACCGCTGCATGGCCTGGGCTTGTGGCTCCGCCTGCCTGGCGTGCGGCTTGCAGCTTGCGTCTTGCAGCTTGCGTCCAAACCGCTGGGGGCGCACAGGGCCTCGCCAGCTGGGACACCGAGGAGTGCGGTGGGGCACAAGGGGGAGCGAAAGCACTGCCACTGCCCGCAGTCGAAGGCAAATAAAATCCAAACTGGAGTCGCCCTCGGGGCCAAATGCACGCAGGTGCATCTGGTCCTTGCCTGGCAATGGGCTGCCAATGGCGCCTAAACTGGCCTCCCAAAAGCGCAGCCATGGTCGCACTGTTAATGTCATCTCCTGTGACCACGCATGGCGGGACGCGCCAGCGACCATCACAAGGTTCAAACTATATCTCTTTTTAAAATCTTAGGAGCTGAACTTAAATTGGATTCTGTCTGTCCCCTTATAAAAGCTCTTAGGGGAACTCAGCTGGTTAAGGCCTTGAAAAAAGTGCCTTAGGGGAAGGCACCTGCTCACAATTGCAGTCCCCCACCCTTCCAGACCTGAGCCAGGACTTACATTGAAATGCAAATGGAGAAGTAAGCTTAAGCCCCAAAGAACAACAACAACAAAAAAAAGTTAAAATGTCTTTTTGCCAGTTTGTCATTTTTCTAAGATTTTTTGAGCTCATAATTCTAATTTTGTGCACCCATATTGATATTTTGGTTGTGTTGTGTGTACACTTGTGCTCTGTGTGTTTATGTGTGTGTAGACTGAGCGCTCATGAAAATTTAAAATATGGATCCAAATACCTTTAACTCACGTGATTCAAAAGTTCTTTACCATCGCAAATTCTAAAGCTGGACCTTTGCTCTGGAACTCCAGGATAAAATGCCATCCAAGGGGATGCGCACCTTGGAAAATTCCAAGGCCCCAAGATGTGCCTTCTGTCCTTTGGATTACTAGAGTGAACTGCCACATCAAAATAATAATAAGACGGCAAGAACTAGGAATTTTTATGTCTTGTCTTATCTTGTATTCTATGGTTTTTCTGCCTTTTTATTGTGTGTCTTCTCTGGGGTAAATGTAAGAAAAGTAAATTTATAAGTAACTTTGTTTGTTAGACATTAATTTTCAAGGTTAAAATACTGTTAAATTCCATTGTGTTGAGTTCCAGCATTCTACTGACTGGGCTCCCCAACGCGGCTCTGAGTCTTTTGAAGGCGGGGGAGGAGGCGTTGGCAGCCTTTACTTTCCCAATCCAGTCTCATTGTTGAGGTAGGCCCCTCTGGCCTCTTTCGGTAGACAGAAGAGGTCCATCCCGGGTTGGGGGGGGGGTGATAGACCTCAACCCATTATAATATTCCGACATTCCATCACCTCAGATAATCCCTGTGCCCATGAACTCTCACCTCGCTAAGAGGCATCCAAACCTTTCTAGGCTTCTTATTTCATTTAATAAAAGACAAGGCTGAGGATGACAAAGATTAACTAGGTGGCCAGAGGCCTCAGTGAAGGCAAGATCAGTACTGGAGGTCAGCCATCGTGGCCCTCTGCTTCACCGCAGTAACACCCTCAGCCAGGAGCTACCCAGAGCCACTGGGCTGTGGCCCCTAAGAGCTCACCTCAGGAGGCCATGTACCTGTTCTTCTCCTCAATGTGCCAATTTCTGACCTCTCTAGAATCTCTATCACCATTTCTGACTGCTATGCAGTAGATCCTTGAAAATTTCTAGAGTGAACAATGAAAATCAACAACTGCATTTCAAGTTCATCACTTGATATTTATTTGTGGTTATTATATACACAATATATGCTTAGAGGCCCATCAGCCATCAAGGGAATTTGTGCTTGGAGGAACACATTTGAAGTTGAGAAGCCCTCCCCAAAACTTAGAGTATCAACATCCAGATATACACATGAATACTTACAAGACCAAGGCTAATCTGATTTTTAAAAAACAAAATTTTCCCATGTCCCCTGCTCACCCTAATTTAGTTACTTTTCCACAGTGCAACCCCTCAAGAAGCTCAGGCCCCTTTTCCTGGGTCTACCTGTTCACTGAATTCAACATCCAACTCGCACATCTCATTCTACTTTAATTACCACAATTGCCAAGAATGACTAAAATTAATGAAGGCGTAAATCTACCTTATTTTAGGGGGAAAATTTATAGTTCTGGTTCCTTCAGTTAAAAGGGTAAGACTTCTAAGATAATTCTAATGTTCTCCAGAAAGAAAATGGATACTTGGGCTCGTTCAGGCTCCCCCTACCTGAGTACTGCTTGAGTTGGAGAACTATTAAACCCCAGGCCAGGTTCTGGTGGAAGACCCAACCAAATTTAGAAGTGAAGGAAAATGTGTTTAAAACCCATGGAAATTTATGAGCAAAAATTTCACAAAGTTTTCCAGATCCTTTTCCAAGTCACTTTTCAAAAAAGGTACCAATGTAAAAGCTGATTTCTTGGGAGAAAGGTATAAGGGAAAAGCCCTTTGTTATGTAAAGTGCTTTAGAAAATAGCAAGGCAAGACTCTCCCTGAAGTCACTGCCCCTTGGAAAGGTATCTTTGGGTATTGTCTCCTTGGCTCACTCACCTAATCAGGAAACCCCTCACCTACAGACAGAAGCAAAGAAGAGATTAACCACCTTCAGCAAGCCACCACTGCTACAGGATCAAGAGGTGTCACTGAGGGCCATGTGTATTTTAGGACACTATTCAAAACTCATTTTTAACATGCTCTCAATTAACTAGCTAATTCAGAAAGTACCCTTGTTACGGGGAATCATTTAAAAGGTTCTACACTGATTCAGAACACTCATCCTTTTTAGCAGGGGTGGGGGGCAGGGGAGATACTGGGGATTGAACTCAGAGCCATATCCCCAGCCCTATTCTGTATTTTACTTAGAGACAGGGTCTCACTGAGTTGCTTAGTGCTCTGACATTGCTGAGGCTGGCTTTGAATCAGCAATCCTCCTGCCTCAGCCTCCACAACCACTGGGATTACAGGCGTGCACCAGGACCCCTTACTCACTCGCCCTTTCTGTAGACCTCTCTCCCCTACAAGACCACCAGCTCCTTGAGGGCAAGGCCTAGACTGTTCACCTTACAGGCCCAAGGCTACATTGTCCAGAAATCTTTGCAGTTTAATAAATGAAAGAAAAGCTGATACTAGGAAACAAAACTAGAATTATTGACTGCTGTTGTGATAAACAGCTGTGCTTTGTCTCTCAAAATTTAAAGTCAGTCTTAAAGAGGAGTCTATTTTTTTCATCATTTGAAATAGAGATGATCCAATGAGAGAAAATATATTTAGTCAGCATCAACATCATCTATCTACATTTGAATCTTACAGTAAATCCTTCATTTTCAAATTCACAAATAGTTTAGAAGATAATTACTATACAACTATTGAGAATTTATTTCCTTAAGTTTAAACACCACCCCCACCCTAGCCCTCGCCTTTCCACCCCTTCTATTTCTCCTTCTCTAATAACACAAAAAAACTATTTCCACTTCATCATCCCAAAGTACTACAACTATAGGTCATGACTAGTCTGTCCTGGGATCAGAAAGGCATTTGTCACGAAGCTAAGTAACTTAATGCAACATTTTCATAGCCACAGAGAAGGGAAAAGGTCTGTCGTAGAGCAATGGTGTCACCAGGCACCTCAGTCCCAAAGAGCACGGCAGTCTTAGTGAGAGGAACGCTGCCCACCGCTGTGTGAAAGCGTCCCCTCGTCCACATGAGTGGACCAGCAGCTTGCCTGTTGCAATGCCAGGCAAACGATCAACTCGGGCACCAATTCAAAGCATCAGCTAAAAACACCAAGAGGACTGCACTGGCCACTCCGCAGCATGACGCAGACCTAGCCGCCCACCAGGTACAGCGAGACCAGGTGTCTTCATTGTCACCATCGTTCACTGTGCAGAAGGGACTGAAGCCCAGCAAATCCCACAGAAAGGGAGTCCGGCCTGAGCCCTGGCAGGTCTGGAGAGAACACGCAGATGAGGCCTCTTCTGGGGTCCACTTCCTCACCCCCTGAGCAGCGGCCACAAGAAGCAGCCCACCCACATCCACGGGCAGCAAGCAGGACATTTTTACCTGGCCAAGTAACACTGAGTGACCACTGTGGGAAAGGCATGAAATGTTTCGATCAAGAATCACCAATTGGGCTGGGGTTGTGGCTCAGCGGTAGAGCGCTCGCCTAGCACGTGTGCGGCCCGGGTTCGATCCTCAGCACCACGTAAAAATAAACACATTGTGTACAACTGAAGCAAATAAATAAATATTAAAAAAAAAAAATCACACATGCTCTAGGGCGCCGTGTCACACCTCTGGAATCCCGGGGACTCAAGAGGCTGAGGCAGGACAGTGCCAAGTTCAAGAACAGCCTGGGCAATCTAGTGAGATCCTGTGTCAAAAAAAAAAAAAAAACAAGGAGGACAACTAAGGATGCCCATCAGTGGACAAGTGTCTCGGGGACTTGATCCCTAGCACCACATTAAGAAAAAAATGTAGACTAAGGATAAATGTTGGTTTAACTACACAATCCTACTAATTATCCATGCAAACAAAGCATGTCATTTTTGGGATGATGCTTTTTTAATTATTGAGGCTAGCTGACATCTGTGGTTAATTTAAAAACGCCATTTCTCTCTGGAGATTGTTCTCTGGACTCTACTGACATTAATCGCTTACAGTGTCCTTTAAGTAACTGTGTCTCCTAGTAATGCACAGAATGAGCGCCACGTACAGGCACACATACACGTGCACACCCAAGACCTGGGGACAGCGAGAGGATCAACACTAGTGCCTAATGCTACCATGTTTTAATCCCAGAACTAATAAGTGCCACATTTTTTCATTTCTACACACATAAGAAATAAACAGCCATATAAATGACATTAAAATTCTTAATTTGAAGCTAGAAATAAAAGTAATGGAGCTTTCAAAGAAATAGGGGAATTAACTCAGAATTACCACAGGAATTGCTGTGGTGGAGCAAGTTATAACTGGAACCACGGTGGCCCTGTGACTGTAGCCTTACTGAAAACACACGCAAAGGGGCGGGGGCACTGTCTTCTCAACCCTTCTGAAAGATGAAGCTAAATAACATGGTCTGAATTTACAAAGGAGTGGCAGGCAAATAAACAGAAGTGTGTACCTCTGTGTCTTCCCAAAATCACAAAGACAAGAAGATACACAGAAGTAGGTGCCACTCCCTGACACTGATGGAAAATTGGGGGGAAGGGGTGGTGAGCAGCCCAAATTAAGGGGGCCATTCATGTAAGTGTGTTAAATGTGACATTTATAAAGAAAAGCCACAAATCAAAGCCGAAAGGGGCTGAGCAAGCTGACGCCCGTGACCACACATGGACAGGTGACTACTGGAGTCCCTCCCCACAGCAGGCGGCTTACAGAATTGGCCAGTCGCTCAGACCCAAGGGCATCTCTCAACTGAGGACTGGAAGCCCCGCACACAGGTCTGCGTGCATGCGCACTGCAGCCAGGGCCGCAGAAGAGCATCTCCAGGTGCTGGCAGCACACTGCAGGGCTCAGGAGCAGCGGGAGGGGCTGGGTGTGGCTCAGCAGGAGAGCACTCCTCCAGCACGTGTGAGGCACTGGGGTCCATCCCCAGCACCACATAAAAATAAGTAAACAAAATAGAGGTACTGTTGAAAAAAGGGGGGGGAAAAAGCACAGCCAAAGGACCAGCCCATCTCCTATCTCGGGATCTTGCCATCTTTGGATATGCAATTGGCAAAATTCAGACTACGAAAAGACCACAGGTCTTTAAAAGGTAAATATTTAGAAAAAAAAATGTAAAGAAACCTGTAGGTTAAAGAGAGTACGGCATATGGCAGGTTTTTTAAAATCAGCAACATTTAGCTTTATTGCCTAAGGACTAACATTTAGGGGGGGAAAATCCAAAGGAAACAAAGAACGATTATAATAACCATCAGAACAGTGGCCACTTGTGGAGGTCGGGACAGAGCTGTGACTTTCATGGGGACCACAGAAGGGTTAGGAGTCATGGCAATGTCTTACTTCTTGAACTGGATGCAAAGGGGGTTGAGTTAAAATAATTCACCAGCCGATATATTATTGGGGGACTTTAAATTTTTATTGCACATCACAATAAAAAGGTCAAAAATAAAATACTTTAATTAAAACTAGATAACCAGAGACTTCCCACAAAACAAAAAGAGGAAGAGAAATAAAGCTGTGGTACCTGCCTCCGAAGCCTTTTGAACCTTCCTATGTATCTCAGAACCCACACAGACGTGGTTTCAGCCCATGGCATATAAACAGGATGTCACAGTTAGCTGGAAGAACCTTGGGGCACACTTTGGGGAGGCAAAGAAAATGCACTGGGTTCTCTGACCATCCCCAAAGTGACGAAGATGGCGCTGAAGAGACTGAGTAACGCAGAATTGTCACTAAGGGGATTTCAAGGAGCACCACAAACCAGCCCGTCTTCTATACTCTGTGGTAATTAAAGCCTGCACTATGGAGAAGACTGACCGGACGATCAACACACAAAGGTTCACGGCCACAGCCCTGGAGCTCTCCTTTGCTTCTCTTTCTGAAAATAAAACTGAGCTCCGAAGGCGCAGTGTGCTATCGTGGGGGTGCTGAGTGACCCCAAAGGTGCATGTGTGAAAGACTCAGCCCCCAGGGTGATGTTCTGGTGGGCAGAGCTGTGGGCCTTAGGAGGAGGGGCTGTGAGAGGCCTGCAGGCCAGAGGGGACACGCCCTCCGTGGTCCTGGTGGAAGTCCTCCGCTGCACATGTCCTCCTCCATGATGTGCTGCCAAGGCCCAAAGCAGGGACCGTCAGTACAGACCGCGGCCTCCAAAACCAAAGCTGACTCTGTGAGCCGCGGGTCTTGGGGATCGCATTTCAGCCATGGGATACGGCTCAACACATTTCAAGAAGGAAAAGCCTGCACTGACCATCTGAAGACCTCAGTTCAGATCCTGGCACTGCTATGAAATGACAGAAAAGCAAATCTCTGTCTTGATTTTCTCAGATTAAATAAGATGAACCCTTTTTTTCCAGCTCTAAAAAATCTGCATCTGTGGTGGAAAACATTTGCTCCCACAGGCAATAATTGCCACCAAAATCAAACAGGATGAAGGAATACCACAGTAGCAAATGACATTATTAAAATTCTTTTCTTTTCCAAATGGTAATGCTTTTTAATTAGAAAAAGGTAAAACTTCTTTGAGCCCACCCCCAAAAAGCTGCAATCTGTGCACAATTTTTCACATCCAGTTGAGAAAATCCTTAGTACATCTGAAAATCAGTACACAAAAATGTAAGAACAAAGGTCATCTTAACATCTTAAGTTCTGTTTTCTTCATATATTCATTTGTTCATATTCAGCTGTTCCTTCCGCCCCGGGTGTGTGTCGTGCCAATGTCAACCCCTCACATCAGTCCCTCATCTTCCCAAGTTGTGACATTAAGGCCCTGACAGAAGAACACAAAACGAGAACTGAATGTCTCTGCAGGACCACAGGCAGGCCTTAGGGGGTGGTCCTGAGCAACCATCAGTGTCTTCTAGAGAGGGACAATAAGGACCCAGTGGTCACGCTTGTGCTTGTCACGCTGTTCCAGGCTCTGCCACTACCATCTTCACAGGCACACGTGCTCCTGCATGAGCTCCTCAGGCAGAACCCGGGCGTTAGAGGAGGAACGGTGCTACACACCAGGTACAGGCACGCCAGGGGTGTGAACGGACACAGGCTGCAAGACTGAGAAAAATCAACACTGGGCCCCACCACTAGCAAAATGGGGCCCTTGGAGGACCCACCTGAGGGGTTGAAGGAGGGGATCCTACCTGCGGACAAAAAGAAGGGCCTTCACGTTAAAACCTGAGAAAAAGAACAGCTCGATTCAGGTCATGTGTGTGTACCCAGGAGGACACAGAGCTTCCTGGGGGTGGGATACTTCACCACCTAGGGAGGAAGCTCAACAACTCTCGAGTCCTAGTCTGCTTTTCTACCATGTCAGCTCAAAGTTAGAGAACTAGGAGAAGGCAAAAAGCAGTTTCTAGATTTCAAACAACCCATATGAAAAATGGGGGGCTCATGCTGCACCACATATGGCCCAGTGAGACTCAACTCTCCCTCTCTCAGTAAGTGTATTTGGGTGTACGTTGCTCACCATAACAAAAAACCTATGACTCCGTGAAGAATGCTTCTAACATATTGTTTTGAAAATAAAACAAACATTTTCTCTCCAACTTGGCCTTCCCCAATTAAGGGTCTCAGAAAATAGAAACAGACATGGAAGGAGCTGTTGTTTCTTCACACCATCATATCAACACACTACTTGGCCTCCTACAGGTCACTTGTCCTTACTCCACGTAAGCCGATGCTTCTGTGTATGCACTAGTGCTTGCAGTGACCTCCCCAAAGGATGGCTTCATCTCCATTCTGGGTTCTGATAATGCCACCACTTGTCACAAAAGCCAAGGTCCCCTTGATCATGAACTCCTTAAAAT
The DNA here is from genome assembly GCA_025594165.1 of Tamias sibiricus. NCBI lineage: Eukaryota > Metazoa > Chordata > Mammalia > Rodentia > Sciuridae > Tamias > Tamias sibiricus. The sequence continues at coordinate 20,790,616 of CM046666.1, read as the reverse complement.
CCTTTTCTGACCATGCTCGAAGTAGAAGGCGGGAAGCGCACCTCACGTGAGGCGTCAGTGAGGACAAGCAGTCGTCCCAGAAACTTACTCACCAACTTCTTGTTGAATTTGACAAACAAGATGATGACATTCACTTGGTGACATTATGTGTGACAGAATTAAATGACCGGGAAGAAAATAAAAACCACTTTCCAATAATATAAGGCACTGCTGTCAATATTAAAATAGCAGAGATGTACAGAGCCACATTTCAAGATCCAAGCCCCAGGAGGAGCTTTGAGCTGCCCGAGCTTTAGCTGGGGGCCCGATGATCAGCATGTATGATGCAAAGACTGAGAAATCAGAGAGGCCTGTATTCCTGGATGCCATCTCCACCTGTGGATTCCTGGTTGCAGCACTTTCCCATATCAGATCTACCTTGATGTTTTTAAAGAAATACCCCTCTCCAATGACTATGCCTCTTCCTGGAAATAAAGTTCTTCTCTACAAGAAAAACAAAGATGGCTTATGGGAAAAGATCTCTCCCCCAGGAAACTAAACGTAGAAATTACCAAAGAAAGCTACTTTTTGGCATGCAAAGACCATCAGTGGGATTCGGAAAGAAGATAAATTTGGAATGTACACCCATTGAGTCTTAGGTCTTCTTTCTTCCTCAGCATCTCTCAAATGACTTTCAAAATAAAATCTTATTTTGGACCCCAAAAAAACACAAAAAGGTAGTCTATGAAATCCCTTCCCATCTAGATTATGCTCTAGTCTGCCCTTGCCTCACATTCTACATCTAAGTTTAAAAATTACAAATAGTATGGTAAAATAAACCCATACTACAGCAAAATGCCACATTTCATAATACCTCCAATTTTTTTCCAATATGAAGTCTCTTTTAATGCTTCACAAAAGCTATACATGTAAGCTAGTGGGAAAAAAGATCAAAAATACTGATTAGTGAAAATGAAATCATTTTTTAAATTCTTAAACAATATGCTACGAGCCATTTTCCTCAAAATTATATTTTAAAAAACAGGGTAACTTTATTGGAAGTCCCAATGCAACCGAAGTTCGCATCACTGGCTTGCTTGAATAACCTGAAAAAACTGAAGGCCAAGTTTACTTCTCACTCACATTTTGGTTTTACACAAATCATACCAAGCAGGTGAGTAGTTTTTCAAACACATTCATGTGTAATAACTTGTAGAGCTAAAGAGCTCTACAGGTAGAGGGTATGTCTGAATTTTGTATTTCAACTTTAAGTATTACTTTTCTTAAGCTTAGGTTGCTCTGCTTTTAGCTAGAAAAGTTAATACACACAAGTCAAAGTCAATTACAAAAGTTTTATCCTCATACCCTACACAAACCCTAGTTCTGGCATGTATGTGTACATCTTACCACACTCTTCCTGGGGCCCCTGAAAGCCCTATTGGCTAGCCTTGTAAACATTCTCCACAAACACACTCGTCCATGAAGTGTTTGAGTAATGAGAAAGAAGGTGACCCTCCTGATAAGGCAGGTATGTCTCTGGAAGGTGAGGATCAGGAGCTCAGAACTATCCTCACCTTTCCCATCTTAAAACCAACCCAGCATTTCTAAAGAACTTAAGATACTGGGGTTAGCTAAAGATATTAGAAATGTCAGTAGAGGACAGACAAAAGGAGCTCACCTCTACACAAAAAGAAAAAAAAACCCTTTTTAGTGAGCTCTCATCCACATTCAGCAATTAATGCAATCAAAGCTCCAGAAGAAACACCTTTAAAGGCAGCAAGTGAAGGTAACACCGCAGAATGCCTGGGCCAGGTGTGGGCTCTGGGTCAGGCAGGAGGGAGGCCTCTCACCTGTGCCTCCTGAAATGATCAAACATGCTCCTTCCGCATCAAGTTGCATGGAAGAGGTAAGAGCCACCCAATTGCAATTCTTTGATTCTTAAACAGGAAAAAGAATGTTTCACACTGCAAACAAACAGCACTTTTAAAATCACCCAAAATTTTTCTTGAAGACCAAGTATCAGTCTGAAGATTGGCTATTACAGCATTAGCTAATCCAGGGGCTTAAATCTGAGTACTGAATCCAACGTTTGTCTTACAACTTCTACGGACTTGGCCCTGACACACCAGCCCTGCCTGGTTCTGCGCTCTTGTAGTGTGGAGAAGGGTGCGCTGCTGTGATTGATTCCCTGCCTGAATCTGGTCTTTTTACCAGGTCTTCAGTAATAACTGAGGGTTTCCTCCAGTCATGACTTTGAACTTGAGTTTTCCTCTTCTGCTCTTGCTGCCCACTGTTCGGCTCCTCATTAGACAGTATCATGCTCTGCTCCTCAGTTTTCCTGGTTTACGTGCCTGTCCTACTAGGACTCCAGGCAATTCTGATTGTCTCCTCGACACACCTGTTCCCTCCTAGCAGAGACCTCATTTTGTCATCCATCCTATGAGGCGCTGTGCTCAGGAAGGAGTCTTCCCCACCCCGAAGTTCAAAGGTGGGTAAAAAGAAGTAGGCCAAGTCAGTTACGAGCCCTCACTCCCTGGCCAGAGAACAGCTTTCCCACGAGTCCGGAGCTCCAGGATCTGACTCAGTCAACTGGGGTGCACTCGGTCCCTGGGGAATGGGTTCCCTCTGGACTAAGACACAGTAGGGGAGGGAACCTCTTCACTAGCTGTCATCAGGGCTGCACGTGTCATCAAACTGCTGCTACTGCAGCACTACTGCCACCATGGAGGAAGATTCCAGACAACTAAGCACGTCAGTCAGAACCCAGAGGCAGAAGGCCCCTTGCCACCTAGTGACCACCGCTGCGCCACAGAGCTCATCAAGCTAGAACGCCCAGTCTCGGGCTTCCTGTTCCTCGAGATGATGAACTCTGATGGGCCAAGCTTGAGTCGAGTCGTCTGCTAGGTACAGCCAAAGACAATCAAGCTGAAATCACTTCCTGTCATCGAAACGTGGCAACGCAAGTTGTGAAACCAAGCTCCCGGACACCCCGTCTAACCTGGTGTCCTGTTATCACTCCTGCGCCGCCAGGCTTTCGCCTCAGCCAGCGGGGCCAGGACCCCCACCAGGCTCCTGGCTCCACACCACGCCTCCTTTGAGGGTATTGGGGTGGTCCTGGAAACCCATGCTTCCATCTTTTGTCTGCAAACCTTTCACTGCAACAGCGTTCCAGAGGGCAGGTGCCACTGGCAGCTAGCTCACATTTGGCTCTGAGGAACCAGAAGCGGGGGATGTTGCACACACACCTACTGGGTGAAGTCACATGCTCCAAAACTAATGCTCTGCCTGCCACCACTGGGTGCACAGGGGACATGTCCAGAGCACAACCTCGACTCGCCTCTGACCTGCGCCTCCCTGCTCAAATGAACTTACACCACAGGTGGTCTTAATTCCACTAAAATGCCACACCTCTAGAGAACAGAGGCACAGACCTGAGTTCCCAGGAAAGGAGTGGTTACAGCCAGTGAGAAAGACCATTTCTAGAAAACTACACGGGAACTCTCTTACAGGTAGAGGAACAAGGACTCACAGAGCCCCAATGTTTGATTAGAAATCACAGCTACTCTGGGCCAGAACCAGAACTAGACATCTGGATCCCAATTCCTAATTCAGGGCTTTCTCCACAATCTCATAATGCTTCCAAGCTGCCTATTAAATATTTACTGAGAATACCTGCCCAAACAAAAAAATAATCCATTATTATATATTCAAGTAAATCAAAAACCTTTTAGCAAATTAAGGAGACAGATGCACATTGCCTCATATGTTGACTATTTTTCCAAGCAAGCTTTATTGTGTCCTGGTTATCTCTTCTACTCTTCAGTCAAGAAGACTGCATTTTATTTAAATTTAAACATCTCAATTGTTACCTATTCAAACGTGCTTAAGGGGAGTGACAGTTCCAGTTGATTTTTTATGTACCTACTTTCTACTTTACAAAAACAACAGAGCATGTCAGATTTATTAAATTTAAGGAGACCAAACTTGCATTTTTTAAATGTAAATGCTGTAATTTCCTTAATGAAGTAATTATCATGTAATGTTGATTTCACCCAGCAGCCTCTTGGTTATGAACCTAATTATTCTGGGAAGTCTTAACTTTGAGCTCAGGAAATCAACAGTCTTTAGAAACTTATTTATAAAGGTTAATTCATGTGGGATTTTAGTGAATGTCACGGTTGATTCCAACATCCATGTCACTCAAGATGATTACCCCAAGCCAATCGCTATAATTTCACCTCCTTTACCCATACTCAGGAGAGTGCAGCCCGCAGCCACTCTGGACCACTGATATGAGAAGAAATTCTCCCTCAGCTCTTCAAGAAAGGCCAGTCCCTGGCCCAGGAGATGCAAACGAGGAAAATATGGATACACTTGTTGCTCTTACCCTCCGAGCACAGAAATAACCAGGTTTAAAGGAAAAGCCAAGACAGCAAAGGCAGGGGACAATCTAAGTCCCTTATGACAACACTTGAGATCAGTTAAGCCCCTCTGAAGCCTCCTGGGACCTCCCTCCAAGCAACATAACCCTCTTCCTCATTGCTGAAGGGAAGCTCCTTCAGAGTGCCATTACTTGAAGCAAAAAGCATCTTCACTGATCAAGCAACAAACCCTAGTCTAGGGATGACAAGCCCTCCAAAGGAAAGACTGTGAACCTACAGCATCACCAAATGAGTCCTACAAAAGTGCTTCTCTTTCATTAGATGGCTCAAATACTAGCTGCAGTGCAGGGTTTTCTATAGAGCAAAGGGACTCCAACACTCCCCCTAAATAATACCTGATTTGGCAAATATCAGAAAACTAAAAAGCATTCCTATTTATTTATTCATTCGTTCTTTTTCTATTTTCCCCCCTAATGGTTATTACATACTCTCCAGGATCTGGGATAGAGCAGTGAGCTGACACACAACTATAAGAATATAAGCAGCTCCCTCGTAAATTTAGTTCTACTATATAAAAACCATAAAGCACCCAGGCAAGTTCTACTAGTATCTGGAAATTATGACCCTTTCGGGTAGACATAAACAAGTCTTGGTGAACTCTTTCACTCAAGTAAGGTGAAAAAGAGAAAAGACATGAGATTAAGAAAAACTGAAAGAAAGAAAAAAAAAACAGAACTACTAGAAAGTATGGAAAAGGGAAAGAGAGAAAGACCAAGATTACAAAATCATCACACCTTTCAAAAATAAGAGAGATGGGAAGTTAAGCAGCATATTTCAATTTCACCATATGAGAAGCAGGAACTGAGACAGAGGGATATCTGATTAATGAGGTCTCCAACCTGAGATCTCCAACACCTTTTTAAAGACTCCCAGAGCATGAGAAAAAGACCAGGTACTCCCAGAACATGAGAAAAGACATGAGTGTCTCCAAACCAAAACTCACTTTGCCAAGGCCACTGTCCTACTAAATCCACTGGTGATTGGGCTGGGAAGTCAAGGAACACGACACCTTAACAAGAAAGACGAATTCCTGCAACCTTTTCTATTTTAAGTAATGGCTCGTAAACAGAGAGGAAAATTGTATAAGAAACAAAAACGCTAAGGTTCTGAATGACAATTTTTTTAATCAGCAGGAAAAAAATGAATTTTCAATCTTTCCATACTATGCAAGTTTCTGACAGGTACTATTAGGCACTTAAATAACTTGGACTCATTTGCTCAAAAGAAATGTAGGTAATCATCAAGTAGCCACTATTAATAACTTTAAATAAAAAGGTAAAGTAAATGAGTTACCAGGAGAGCACCTAACTAATGGTTCACCCTTCTAGTATGTGGTTTATTTTAGAAAGAATAGGTCATTGCAATTGTTAAGTGCAAAAATTACCTTTTTAATATTCTACATACTAAAATGGTTCCAGAGTTCAAATCATAGGTCAATGGTAACATCATAATGAGATGTGTGAGATTAGGCCTTAATCCACAAAACGGAGATTTTATCCAAAGCTCTTCTGAAATGTATGTTTTAAAAGATATCTGGCAGAAAGCTTTAAGTTTTTTAAAACTATAAACATTTATTCAATTTGCAAATATTTATTTAGCGTTGACTTTGTATATACAGAGACACCATACCAGCCACATTTAATACCATTTAAAAATAGTTGTTAAGCTGGGAGTGTAGCTTTTGCCTAGTATGTGCAAGACCCTGCATTCTATTTCCAACACGAAAATACACACACACATACACACACACACACACACACACACACACACACACACACACACACACACACGTCCCTCAGCATCTTCAGGGGCTGGTTCCAGGACCCCACATACCAAAATGCATGGAGGCTCAAAGCATCTTACCCAAAACGTCACATTATCTTCATATGACCTCTGCACATTCTCCATACACTTCATATCAACCCTAGATTACCTGTAATAACTTAATACAATGAAAACAGTTGCAGAATGTATTATAACTGCTAGGTAAAGAGATACGCTACATTATATAAAAAAATGCAATAAGGAAAAAAGTCTGTAGGTGCTCAGTACAAATGCAATTATTTTTCAATCCCAAGTTGGTTGACTGCACAGAGGAAGCCACTAGCCACAGGAATTGCCCCCAACACCTGGGGAACACTGGTTACGCTGGACTCAAGAGCATGGTGAAATGGCCATGTCTCCTACATAGGAAAACTGTGTCCTTGTCTGCACCTCTCATCCCAGCACACTACTAGTACCTCTTTGTCACTCTGCAAAGTGTTCCAGCTTAGTCACTGAATTATATGGTCACCCTGCCACAGTGGGGAAGCAGACAGGTGCTGTATGGTAACTAGTTACCATAATGCCAAATATTGCCTAGATTTCTTTTTTATGTTGTAGATAAGAATAAGCTACCCTTAGATAAAAATGTAAAAACTCCAATGTTATATCAACATGATAAAAGCATTCTGTGATTGCTGAATAATAACTTTAAAAGGGATTTGTTTTCTTAATTCAAACGCCCAGTAGTCAAATATTCCATCTTTCTGCGCTACCAAATTAATGGTTTGCAACTAACCCAGCAGATCTCGACAACCATGTGATCACAGAAGGCACCAAAACACTGGGGCCACTTGCCAGGCTGCCACAGGAACAAAGGCCTAGCAGGTGGCCATCCACTGCTCCAAATGAGATCAGGCTGCACAGATCATCACCACCCTCACTGCATAATGTTGGGTGTAACACAACCCCTCATATCCAATTTTCAAAATTAGGACAAAATTGTTTTTAATGGCAGACAAGCCCCAACAGGAAAAAACAATGATCCAAATATTGCTCTAAGGACACAGTGAAAGGGGCCCCTCCCAAGACCCAGAGGTAGTCACTGACCCAACACCCTCTCCCCAATATTTGCTCAGTGAAGCAGTGCAATATCTGGAGCAATCCGAGGCCTCATCAAACACCAGGTGGTACACCAGGGTCCTTTTTTTTAAGTAACAGATGGCCCCAACTTTTCATCTTTACGACACACGGCACAGGACTTGTGCGAGTCCAACTGTCCTCCAAGTACTTCATGCAAGTGGGACAATCACTCATGTGACTCATCACTTCACATCATAAAGAGCAGCAGGTGAGGCAGATGCTGTGCTCCTGGGTTATTTATGACTTTGTACAACAGACGTGCAAATGATATACTGCAAACAGACACATAAAGATGTATTCAGGTGTGGTTATATACTTGGTGGTATTCCATTTCCCCAGTTGTAAAGTTAGGGAGCCAAACTAAATGAGCTCTTTGGTTTGAGTAAATAAAGCAAAATGTTACAAATCCTAAATAAAGATCATAAAAAAAATAAATAAAAAGAAAGTCGTGTCCAATGCCATTTAAGTGTGAATTGTAGGATATTTTACTAAAATTTAAAAGGGCAAAGTGGGCAGAAGCTGGTTGGGTCAGCCAATGAGCTTCTGATCACTACAGCACTACACCAGAACTCCGCCCCCCCCCAACACCCCTCAGGAGTTCAAAATAACTTTTATTACACTGTATTGATATCATTGTTTTATTACTGTTGTTAACTCATAAATTAGACACATAAGGAGATCAAGTTTTATCACAAGTCCATTTCCACTGGAAAAAGACATAGCATATACAAGGGTCAGTACCGTCAAGTTTCAGGCAGCCAGTCTTGGGACTATCCCCCTTGGGCCAGGGGACCATTGTACATCAAATTCATCCAAAAAGAAGAGGGGCAGGCTAAGATAAAGTCAAAGAAGTTAGATGATGTATTCATTCATTCTCTCCCCTTTTCCACCATACCCCCCCCCCCCCAGCCAGGGTCTACCCACAAATATCTTTTCCTCCCCTCACTAGGCGAGGCTAGTGAGAGCGGCGAGGGCATCTGTGCCAGTAGTGGAGTTACAGCAGAGAAGTCCTCCAGGGCAGCACCCTAAGGCTTCTGTAGATAGGGCCCACCTGCCCCAGCCTCGGGGGCCTGGTCTGCCCCACCTCGCTCTGTCCTGTGAAGTGAGGGGCAGACCGTGAGCTTTCTTGTAGCTGCTGGTCCTTGGCATGGACACCCAGGAGAGAGACGTGGCCTAAATGTTCGGCAACATTAATAAGTGCCTCACTGCAGACCCCACCCACAGAGCAGCTCCTCTACAAACACGCACAACTCACCCCACCAGGCACAGAGACACACCACAAACAGAAAAACCCTAAACAGGCTTTCGCTGGGCTGCGCTGCAGACACGTGACACTGAGGAAAATGGAAGGTTAGGTTTTCTCACAGACTGAGATTTTCTCCAAGGAGGTAGAAGACTCCTCTAAAACATGCGATCTCAATATACATTCCTGATACATTTTAGGGTTGAGAATTGAATTACCATATATATTATTACTACCAAGCAAAAATGTGTCCTGAATTCCAGAAAATATTTGCAAAAGAGTTTTAACTGAGCTCTTGTATAAGTGGGGGTCTTCCTGGGACTACTTCTCTAAATGTCCGAATGGTCTACATTGAGTCTTATATTTGTGTGGTATTTCAATTATTATCACTAATGCTGAATGTCAAACACTGTACACTATTTCAAAAACAGAAGCTATATAATAGTTGTGATTGATGCTATTCTTTATAAACATATATCTTGTGGAAAAGCTTAAGTCATCATCTTACTATGCCAGAAGCAAAATTTCATTTCCTGATACATATCCTTTACCCTAAATGCTTGTGACCAGAAGTATTTCAGGTTTTAGAGTTTTTCAGATTTTTGAATATTTGTATAGACAGTACCAATTAAGCATTCCTAATCCAAAAATCTGAAATCCAAAACATTCCAAAATCCAAGATTTTTAATATAGCGTCAAGAGTTCCAAACATTTCAGAGCATTTTACATTTGTGAATTAGGAACATTCAATATATGCCTACTTTAGGACAAAGAAACATCATATAAAAAATATGTGCTCAGTGATAGTAAACAAAATAAAATGCAATAAACATTATCATTCGTAAAATAAGAAAAAAAAGTCAGTTATTTTTAAATATCTACTTTTGCTTATGAATGTTATGCAGGCCCTAAGTTAATTAGTTCACACTGAGGTCTACTACCTAGCACGCCTTGCAATTATAAATTCCAGGATCAGTGTTTCTACAAGTTCAGGAACTTGACCGTTTTGTACCACACTTTCCGGAAAAATTAACACATGGAGTAAAGCTGACTTTTAAATTTACAACTATTAATTATCATCCTACTCCTTTTCTCCCCTTTAGCCTAGTACAATGAATAATTATTGCAGGCTATGCACTTTTTAATTGAATGAGAATTGTTATTCTTCTTTTAGTCAGGCTTTCTGACCCACTGATTCCAAACTTCATGTTCTGTTGCAAATTAAACAGATGACCACCCGTGCAAAATGGGAACTTGCATACCATAAATCCAACACCACACACAGGCTCAGGGCACTGGACTACGTCACTCAGAATTCCATTTTGACTCAAGTGAGGTTTAATTTGAGGAACAACGAGGAGATTAACTATACTTTCCTGACTGCTTATCTATGGACTTTTTCCTTGGATCTTTGTTTTCTGCTACACTGCTGTCCCCTCACACAGGACGTAGCTTGGTCCCATGTAACTTTATCAGATTCATTAAGTCAAGCGCCTCACCTACCATTCTCCTCTGGCTCCTCCAGCTCCAGCCCGCTGGATTCTCTGTTGCTTCTTGAACCACCAAGCACACTCCTCCCTATTTTCCACTGCTATTCCCTCTGCCGAGACAGTTCTTTTCTTAAATGCTGCATCACTACTTCATTCAGGTCTCTGTTCTATAGGTCCTCTTACCAGGGAAGGCTTTCTTGACCAAGCTTTGCAGAATAACATCCCACATCCCTCTCAAGAGATTCTTTCACTTTCTTCACAGCATTTGCTACCTGTGTTGTCCTTCTTTTCCAACTGCAACATAAGCTACATGAAAACAAAACATTGCTTTGGTCACTGCTGTATCCCAAGGATCTACAGTACTTGGTAAAGCTCTATAAGTATCTGTTTCCCTCCCCATTGTGTACTGTTTTTAATTTATTCCCTCTCCATTAAGTACTGTGCTGAAATCACAGTGCCTAAAATAGTGCTTAATATTTGAGACACTAAATGACCATGTTGACTGACTTCCTCAATACAGGCCTGCTATTTATGATCATTATAGTTGGTGGTGGTGCTGGGGATTGAACCCAGAGCTCAACTATATCCCCACTCCCTAGCCTTTTATTTTTTTTGTATAGGGGACTGAACTTAGGAATACTCTAGTACTGAACTACATCGTCGGTCCCTTTTTTTTTTTTTTTTATTCAAAGCTGTTGTATTTCTAACAGTAGCATGTATTACAATTCAAAATACACATATAGAGCATCTTTTGACATAACACTGTTTGTATACAAGGGTCTTGCTACGTTGCTTAGAGACTTGCTAAGTTGCCAAGGCAGGCCTAGAACCTGCGATTCTCCTGCCCCAGGCTCCCGGGTCACTGGGGTCGCGGGTATGCACCATGAAGGCTGGCTGGCCTGCAGTTTTAAATGCTCTCAAATTGAAAATAATAAAAAAGACATAATTTTTAGTGTTTAATTTTGGTCATAAAAGTTCATTAATAACTAAAACATTCAAGCAGTTGTCAAACTTTAACTCCACAGTGGATAGTATGTGAACACTCAGTACATTAAAATCATTCCTGAAAATATTAAAATCATACATTATCAAGTTTTTACACTTACTATAATTCTATTCTTCCCTCCCAACAATGTCATAACCCAAAAGATGACAAAATTTTTATTTTACTAATTTTTTTTTAGCAACATACTATATTTTGACTATTTATAGTACTTTATGTTGTCTTATTAACTACTATAATCTTCCCCTGAAAAAGTTGGCATCAACAACACTGTAGCTCACTGAATGTCTCCCAAGGCCAGTGTGCCAGTGGTGATGCTGAGAGGTGAAGGAAGCTTTAGGAGTTGAGGCCTAGCAGAGGTCCTCAGGTCATTCTGGGTGTGCCCTTTGAGGCTCTAGCTCTTCCTCTTCACTTCCTGCCCATGAGATGAACAAGTTGCTCCCCTCAGTTGTCATCCAGCACCCACCAGAGGCCTAAAAAGCAATAGGTCCAACTGATCACGGACTAGAACCTATTAAAACCAAGAGCCAAAATAAACCTTTTCTCTTTTTAAGTTAGTTGTGCCATATATTTTGTTACAATGATGGAAAGCTGACTAACAGAGCAACTGTAGCACAAGACTATTGCCGCCTGAAGCGCTTGGAGCAACGGAGCCGCGGGAAGAAACGGAGCCGCGGGAAGAAGTTCAGAGGCAAACTGGAGACAAACAGCTTTTTATTCTGATAACTTTTCTCTCTGGTTCTAACAACGACTAACACACGCCACACACACCACCAAAATGGCGCTGACCCGATCAGCAATTTCGGCCAAGTCACTCGAGATCCCGGGACAAGTCCCGTGAGACTACGGAAGGCACAATGCCCAAATCTCCACGGCTCATAGTCAACCGCAATTCAAGCCATCTCCCCAAACAGAGCTCCTGCACAAGACATCATAAAAATTTTTATTTTATGTAAGTGGAATAGTACTTGCTTCACTGGGATATAAACTAAAATTGGAAATGATACAGAGAAGATTAACATGTGCAAGGATGGCTCACAAATTCGTGAAGCATTCCTTTTTGTTTGGGGTGTGTGCATGCATGGGGCCTGGGGGGAGGGCACCAGCGATGGAATCCACAGCCTGACACTTGCTAGGCAAGCACTCCACTACTCAGCAACAGCCCCAGCCCTTTTAATTTCAAGACAGTGTCTCACTATGTTTCCCAGACTGGCCTTGACCTTGTGCTCCCTAGCCTCCTGTGTAGTTGGATCCTAGGCATGCACCACTGTGCCTGGCAGCATTCCATATTTTTGCCTGTGCTGAAGCATCACACTACCCACTAATATGCACAATATTGCACATTAATTTTAAAACCCTAAAATTAAATTTAAGTAAGTGCATAGATAAATCTACCTATGATTATTTAGGGAAAAAACCCTTAGTACCAGTAGAGTGATTCCACTTTATTTTACCATTAATTCATTTTAGTGCCATTTTAAATAAATTATTAAAAAATTCAAAAATAGGATAATACCTAAAATATTTTCAAAATCATCATACAGCCACCACATGGATTTGGAAAAGTATTATATGGCTTTATAAGTTGTTAGACGACTATATAAAAGTAGTGACATAGCACAAATGAGCTGGGTGAAAGCTTCCCCCCCTTTTCTTTTCTGGACAGAGCCATCTAAACCAAGGGCTGGTTTTGTTTTTCCTGGAAAGTTCTAGATGACTATTGTAGATGTGGAGGGCAATATGGTCTGTGTTAAAACTACTCAACCCTCCTGTAGGAGTGTGAAGGCAGCCACAGAGCGCGTACAAGGCTGCTCCAATAGAACTTAACTGACACACACAGGCAGCCGGCTAGGTTCCTCCTGAGGGCCACAGTTTGCCAAGGATGCTGAAGTAACTTTATTTAAGCCCAGAACAACCCAACTTTGGAATGGTCATGTGCCAAAAGTCAATTTTGTTCTTAACACTGAAGTATTTGCAAAAATGTATTCCAACAGAAATTATATGACAGTAAGCTGTGAGATCGATCCTTAGATACATGAAACAGTCCTTCCTGGCTTTTCCTCCCGCCGCTCCTGCCACCACAAACAAAGAGGAAACACGCATTCCATCGACTCGGCTCCTAGACCCAAAAACCAGAGGTCAGGGGTAGAGAAGGGAGATAGGCAAGAGTGCTGCCTCTCCCCGGGAGACGGTCCTCGCTGGCACCCTCCTCCCGCTCCTGGCCACGCTGCACAGGAGCCCACCACTGCCCCGCTCTTCATCACCCACCCCGATGACTCCCACCATCTGCCCTCACGCCAAAGTGCCGGGAGCTTTCTGAGATGTCTGCACTCCTTTTCTGCAATGTCTTATCCTTTAGTAAAGCTCATCTCTACTAAAAACGAGCAGAAAAACCAATTAAACTGTGACTATTTTCTGTCCTTTAATTCGCACAACTTCTGCCCGGGCACTTCATTAAGGGTGGCTGGGGGGCCACCCACACAGTCCCCAGAGCTAGAAGAGGAAACAAGGCAGGTATCAGGTGGGGGAAGGCGAGAGCATGGGGGCTCAGCAGACCGATCCTGCAGAGCCTTCCAGTCCGCCCCCAAGAACTGTCCTTCCTTAGCACACCTGCCCACGTGCTGTCATGAGGCGTCATTAGCTCCCTGCGCGTAGGGAAGTAAGGGAAGTGAATGAACACACAACAGAGAACAAGGTGGGGACCAGCCAGAGACTGAAGGGCAGCCACCCTCGGGTCCTATCAACTGCAGGAACGCAGGACAGGGAATATGAGCAGTTATTTTTTTTTATTTTTATTCTAATTTGTTACATATGACAGCACATCAGATAGAGCACTGATCTCTAAGGTATGTGTAGAACTCAAAAAACTAAACACCAAAAAGACAGATAACTCAATTAACAAATGGGCCAAGGAATAGAACAGACACTTCTCAGAAGATATACAATCAATCAACAAATACGGAAAAATGTTCAACATCTCTAGCAATTACAGAAATTCAAATCAAAACTACTCTAGATTTCGTGAGCAGTTTTTCTAGGCCAGAAACAGGTTTTGAAAATGTGAAATTGTCAGAATCTTAAATAATGTGCAAGCCAAAGAAAATTCATGTATGGGTTCCCCTGAATCCCAGTCATCAGCATTTTGTCCTTATTCCACAGGACCCTGTGCTACCAGCTGCAGTCTTCCAGGGTGGCAACGCTGTGTGGGCAGAGCTGCGGGCAGGGCGCAGGTCTCTTCATGGATCAGCCACAGATCTGACGTTGGAAGGTAGGCAGCTGCCTACTGTAACCCACAAGTAATAACATCTCACTACAAATTTGCACTACGCTACGAAAACTTGGGAAAGAATATTTCAGCTATCCATCCCCGACATTAAATAATTAAAACTGCTTTCCTATCCACAAAAGTCAGACATGTTCCTAAGTCTACAAACATTTTTAGAAAAAGATAACACAAAAGGTTTAAAAATCCCCTAGAGCACTCTTCTCAGATGTAACCACTGTACACCATTTGGTGTTGAGTGATTTCAGTCAGAGTGTAAATCATTTTGAAATACATCCACACAAGTTCCATCTGGTCCTGAAGTCATACCAACAGAAGCTCAGTGGGCAGTTTTCTTTTCCACTCCTCTGTATATGCTACTCCCTGTTCAGCTGGTATCTTGCCTCCATCAGTAGACTCTTCCTGCAGCAGAAGGTAAATTTCATGCTATAAAACAAATCTGAGCTTGCCATGAAATTTAGGCTACTTAACTCAGGTCAGACCTGTCACAGGTCAGGCCCGCCAGCTGCCATGCAACTTCTGTTCCAGTTTCTGCCTGGACCTGTAATTACTTACAGTTTGCACCTGTCAAAATTCTGAAACAATGACTTTCCTTGTTTCTCAGGGTTTCCAGACGGGACTCGAACTTAAGCGTTTCAAAACCGAATGCTTAAGGCACATGTGAAGGGGCTCGCTGTCACTGTTTGCCAAACTGCTTTTTAACAGAAGTGAAATAAGAATGAGTTGGAAAAATAAACTAGATTTTGATGTTTAGTAAAATATGAAAGTAGCCAATCTCCATCTTCATGAGCATAGGAATTACCCATGAATTGGTTAAAAGAAAAAAAAATGCAAATGATTAGTCCAAAAGCCAGCCCTCTCAAATCAGAATTTAGAAATGAAGGCGATGGTACATTTTTAACATGTGGTCTGAAAACACGTTTTACAAAGTAATACAAAAACATAATAAGCCAACACCGTCATCTTGAAAGACTGATCAGTCATTACCACCACAACTGAATCCAATCTGGGGGGCTAGCTGTTAAATAATTTAGTGGGCAGGTAAAATGAAAGTCCACCTCAATCAAAAGCAGAATATGTCAACAATGCTGAGAGTGGCTCTGTGGCCGTATGTGACCACTTACTAAAGAGGTGTAAATAGGTCTTCTCACCATAGCCCATTCTGCCATGCAGAGATTGAGAGCTCTGCTTTGCTGAGCTTTTACTATCCTAAGTTATGCAACTCTATCCAGAAGGTGCATATTTCTTTAAGAAATCAGCAGCCCTGGGTAAACAGGGTGCATCTGGTGAACACATGTCCAAGAGCAGGTAAACACATGATCTCGGTAATTAGTCCCAACACCATCTGTCAAGCAGGTAGTTCAAAACCTACTCAACAGGAAAGGCAGTTTGAAGCAATTTTTTAAGCAAGCACACTTCTCGTCTGCTTAATAAAAGTAAAGATCAAAATACAAACCTGGAAACCTGTCTGCCTCTGCCCTGAATTTACCCAGGGCAGAGGCAGGCAGGTTGGTTCCTGTAACTAACGAGGGTACTGCTGCACTGCTTAAGAGCAGGCTCTGATTAATTATCCCCAAAAGAAAATTTCTTGTGATTAAAAATGGCAGTAATTTATTCATCACTAATCAATAACTAACAAGACTAGTCTCTGTAATAAATTAAAGCCTGTCACCTGTCTGCGAAACCGCCTCACCATTAATTAAGGAATAAACCACTCTGGTGACAAATGCTTTGAAATATTTCTCAATATCATTAACTCAACTTGAAAAACAAACTCTGATGCAAAAGAACACAGGGAAAGAAAAATATAATAGCAGAAGAGGAACAGGAATACAAATCCAATTAAGGATTTGAAACTTTTTTTGGCTTTTTAAGAGACTTTAAAAATCATCATTGCAACTCTGCCTTGATGTATGTTTCTAAACTAACAGCTTTTTCATTCTGACTTCTATCAACTTTTAAACATCCCAAGTGAAGCTCACACAAGGGGGCATGCCTGTGATCCCAACTACTCAGGAGGCTGAGGCAGGAGGATTAAGTTCAAGGCCAGTCTCTGCAACTTAGGTGAGACCCTTTCTCAAAATAAAAATAAAAAGGGTTGGGATGTTCCTCAGTGGTACAACATCCCTGGGCTCAATCCCCAGTACTGCAAAAAAAATAAACATCCAAAGTGAGGCATGACGGGAATACCAAGGACTGACTTCTTCCAAATAAATTTAAATGTCTTTTAGATTCAGTTCTTTTCCCTTATCTTTACCACAGTTTTACCCAAGCAAAACTGACTTAAATTCACTGCCTTTGTCTTTCCATCTCTCCACTGTGAAACTGAACTATCAAAAATAAAATTACTTAGCATATGCCCCTGATAAGATTTAGTGAGAACAGCAAGTCACCTCTGTGGTCTCCCTTCCAAAAACCCCCAGTGCTACTCTAAACACAGGAGAAATATCAGACAAAACCAAATTGAGGAACTTTCTAGCAAACAGATGACCAGCCCCAAACTGAAGAATCAAACCAAGAACAATCTGAAAACTGTCACAGACTAGAGAAGACTAAGACGACACAACAATTAAATGCAATGAGGCATTCTAGATGCGATCCTGCACAGAAAAGGGGCATACGGGGGAGACTAGTAAACCCTGCATAAAGTGTGGCATTTGCTTAATAGTAAGTGATAGACAAATGCTCATTTCTTGATTGTATTAAAAAAAAAAAAAACATAGTATTGTTAACAATAGAGACACTGAGTGCAGGTATGGGAATGTTCTACATCATCTTTGCAACTTTTCACTCAATCCAAAGTTATTCTAAAATAAAAAGACTGTCTAAAGATGTTTTCAGTGCTGAGTGCAGTGGCACACGCCTTAATCCCAGCAACTTGGGAGGCTGAGTCAGGAGGATCATGAGTTCAAAACCAGATTTAGCAATTTAGTGAGGACTTGAGCAACTTAGAGAGACTCTGTCTATAAAAATTAATAAATAAATAAATTTTTTAAAAAAGGGCTGGGGATGTGGCTCAGTGGTTAAGCGCCCCTAGGTTCAATATCTGGTACCAAAGGAAAAAAAATGTGTTTAGTGGAATTCTGAATGTCTCTTCAACCAAAACCCACTATGCTACAGCCAGGAACAACACAAAGCACCCGGATAGTGAAGGTGGACACAGGAGGCGTCATGATGCTGGGCAGAAGCTCTCCATTTACGGAGACACAGCTAAAGGTCTCAAACAAGGAGTCCCGCTGATAGGAGTGTTTGAGTTATTTCTGTCACAATAGCTCTAAGTCACTTTAAAATCCCTGAGTAAGCAGAAAGAGCTGTTCAGGTCCACTCTTCGACTCCAGGGCATTCAGGCAGGTGGACCCCAGGCTCTCTGATCAGAACTCCATGCCCAGAGAAACCAATGACTGCTCACATTCTGTGCAGTAGAATGGGGTCTGAGTCTTGAGGAAAAGCAGCTCACCTGTCTGAAACTTGCTTTGTAAAAACTAAGTTTTGCAAATAACAAAGCTAACTTAATTTAGGACAGATTTATTGAAAATATTTCTAACATGGCATCCAGGTATGGACTTGCAGAAACCAAATGAAATTGTTTGAAATTTTTTTTATTCTTTCTAAACATGTTTTGGGGGTGGGGAATTATTAAAATAGTCTGTGACACAAACATCCCCCAAAACCACACAGCCCTTAACAGCAACACTACTCAAGCAGCAATAATTGCTTTTAGTTAAATTTAGTTTTCCAAAACGTCAAAAGCAAGATTTTCATGTGAAAATATTTTTTGCTATGATCATTAGTCCCAGAGGTGGTGTTAGATTCCCCACTTCTTCCCTCAAGTATCTTCTATTTTTAGTATGAATCCCTTCCAATCAACTGTAGGTTACTTAAAAGAAATTCCTACAAATTAATAGGGAAAAGTTGTTTTTTTTAATTAATTCAGTTTTCCCTTAGATGGCACAATTTCATTTTCCCCCCAAAATTGCCTCCTCTTTTGATCTAATATCAGCTATCTTTCAAAAACAGATAAGATATCACTATTAGAAGAAAACAGTTTGACATTTCAAACTGCTCAGCCAAACCAGAAATCAACTGTCTTGAGGATGTCAGGCTGATGCACAGTGCATTTTTAGATTTCAAACTATTTTACCCAGAGATGCAAATGGTCTGCACCTCTCAGTTTGTCTCAAAATAACATCACTGTATTTCAATCATATTCAACAGGCCCTTCATACTGAAAGTCTGCCAAATATTTTGTAGTTTCCAGTCCATCCAGTGCTAGGGAATAGCCAATATTCTTCCTTTTGAAGTTGTTTCACCTTGAATGAACTAGTACAAGGAAATGACATTCTACTGAGCCACCAGCAGCACTGCTAGAAGTCAGATTATCTCCATGGACAAATTCTGATAAACTTACACATAGGATTTCTTTTTAATCCTCCTGAGCACACATGGAAAATGCTGACATTGATTACAAGTGAATGTTGTCAAAAATCGAATGCTGCATGCATAACCAGAAGAATGAGAAGTTATACTCCATTTATGTATGATGTGTCAAAATGTATTCTACTGTCAGATATAACTAATTAGAATAAAAAAGAAAAAAATTTGGAAATTTGAAAAAAAAAAAATGCCAGGTCGCCACATCATGTAACATTTTTGATACATACAGCTTCATCAAGTGTACCGGGGAAATCTGGAAGAAGGAAGCAGCAGGCAGGGTCGTGGGTGGCTGCAGCAGTTAAGGAGAGGGCTACTCGGCACTGAGGCACATTCTGTACTCTGTAACATGTGATGGGAATCCACAAGGACACCTTTCAATTCAACATGCCCCATAGGTGACAACCCCCAGCAAGCTTTCCTCCATGCCTTCATGTGAGGTTTCATGATTTCTGAAACAAGGAATAAAATGTCAGAGTGCTAGGAAAGAGCTAACCAATCTGAGACCCAGAAGGCAATCGGTGGACTCTGCAATCAAAAGCCCAGAATAGTTTCAAACTCTATAAGCAAAGCATATGAAAAGAAGTAAAGAAGAAGAGCACTCAGGAAAATTACTGTCATGACACGATTCAACATCTCATGATGTCTGGGGCTCCAGGCAAAGCCGGGTAGGACACCTAGAAAGGTCCAGGAAACGTGGCACCTGAGGAACACATGAAGACCACTCCTCTGCTAGCCATCTGAAAACCTTCAGTCACTTCCACATATCTACCTTCAACTTAAACTCCCAGCAAAGGATACTGACAAGTGTCCTCGGCTCCCTGCCCCTCACAGGCACCCTAGCCGCCTGCAGAAGTCAGAGGGTCAGCTTACGTGGACGTCCAGGTGTCCTGGGGTTCAGGATCAGCAGAAGCGACCACACCTCTCCAACGGATCCCCAAGACAGGCTTCTACCAAATGTTTAGAAGGCACACAACAGAAATTTGAAGTGAAAAACTTAAAACGCTTAATGTATGCCCAATTTATGTATGTTTTATTTGCAAATAAGATATGTCTATACTACACAATTATGACTTTGTAATAATAAAACATAGAAAATGGAAAAGAATGAGTTGAAAATGAAGTTTTTAACATTTTCTCTGCCCCATGCTCTTTCATCTGGCCTAGGGACATGGCACCCCCAACCTGGGACACAAACACAGGAAAACACAACACCAGGCAGAGACTCATAGTGAGCTGCCTTCCAAACAGGCCTTGGAGCCCTTCTACCTTAGGTAGGCACTGTCTGCTGACAACCTGCTGCTCAGGAGAGCTGCTGTCAGCCCTTTCTGTGCCTAGGACATCACCTTCCTCAGAAGACTGGGACTAGAGAAAGGCAAAGAGATCAAACCACCAGCAGCAAGGCCACAGGCCAAGAACACTAATAAGGAAGTTCAATAAAACGATAGACTAAATTGTCTATATCCATTCTGTCACCTAGCAAGGTACCCGAGCTCACCTCACCCCAGGCCATTACTCAGAGCAAGCTCCATTATCAATCACCCTCTCCAGCATCACCAAGCAGAAGGCAGGCTGGCCCCCAGGACATCTGCACGCACCTGCTCCCAGCAGCAGGACTGCCCAGGGTCTGCTGGCCCAGTCACTCAGCCCCAGGGGCACCACTGTGAATTCACATTTCCTGCAGGAACTAGTCCAAAGATTTGGAAAGAAAAGCTGCAGAAAGCCAAAAAGAAGGAACAGAACAAATGGCAGCTTTCAAATGTGAGCCTCTTAATCTGGCAGGAGGGGCCCTGCAACATTTTACCCACCCAGATTCTCTAAGAACCTCAAAGTCACTATCATCTAGTACTTCTGATAATTCCTGTTTTTCTGAAAATCTGTATTATTGTATGTGATCTATATTTCATCTTAAAGTATATTGATTAAATAAGAGCAGAATATTAGTCTTTCATATCAGATTTTTTTTTCTTATTAATTTTTGATTTCTTTTTACAGTAATGAAAGCACTAAAGGAAACGGTACTGGTAACAGAATATTACTCGATGAATTCACATTACATTTGCAAAACTTCTCTCAAGACTTGCATGTTAAATTCATTCTTCCTAATTGTTTTTATGAGCATGGTAAAAGCATTTATGTCTTTAGAAGTTCCTTAATGGCTGATTCTCAACATACAAGCAGCTCACATAAGTACACCTGAAAGTATAAAGTCTATAGTGAAGACATTCAAATGGGAATTAATCCAAAAAAATGTGAAATATTCAAATTCACTTATAATCAAAAATACATATTAAAACTACCATCCTATTTGCCATTAAATTAGCAAAAATGAAATTGGCGATACAAAACTACATGAAGGAAGGGTGTGTCTCTCTCATTATCACACACAGGTAGGGAGGCTAACTGATCTGTCTATTCCAGAGAACAATGGGGTAGTCATTAAAGTGCTTCATTTTTGACCCAAAATTACACCTTCAGGAAACTGACATACACTTAAAAAAAAAAAAAAAAAAAAGTGTGATGATCAGAAATGAAAGCATAGGTTTATACCCAAGGATGCTCGATTGCTTGATGATTATAATACATTTATAGTAGGAAATGAAAAACTTGAAAAAAAAATTGAAATACTCTGCAATAAAAATACTTACATATTATAACATATCCATAAAATATTACATAGTCATTTATGATTTAGTATGTTTAAGTGGCTTTTTAAAAGTAAGATACATAAGTATTTATAAAACAATTTTCTCTATAAAGAGAGAAACCAATGCAGAAGGTCTGAAAAGCGGACAACAGCATATTAGCCACAGCAGCTTCTACCTGAGAGGGCACAGACGACTTTTAAAGTGTATTTTCCAAAGGCTCTACAATGTGTAAGCTATTCTTTTATAACTGGCAAGAAAAAGTTTTAAAAGTCCATGAATCAACATCAACAAAATATTTGAAAACTGGCTATTTTAAACACAAGGACCAGCTTCATGGAACATAAGCCACATACCATACAAACAATTTCTCATCATACAATTCTGGATAATTCTGCAATTTCTTTGAAGATCAATGTCACAACATAACCTTAGCAAACAACAGCCAATGATAACAAAAACACCATTTCCCACAGGCAGCATTCAACAGCATTATATCAACAGGAAATGGACAATATGGGTTTCCCCCAGTGGTTTTGCTCTTCCAAGGATGACTGTGGGACTTCAGGTTTCTGGATCAGCAAGTAGGAAGCTTGGAAGATGCTACTTCTTAGCTACATTATAGAAATGAGGTGAGAGGACGAGCAGCTGCCCCTGGGATCCGAGACCAACAGCAGACAGAATCGGTGCACCCAGGCCCACACCTCCATGGAGAGGTGCTGGGCAGGAAGCCTAGGCTGTGATTGATGGGTGGCGGAGGCTCCGTGGACAGCTCCTCAGGTTATCACTCCACATGCACAGTGATTCCACCATGGTGGCCCTACACTTGCATATGAGTTTTACTTTCAGGATCTTGATCTGGCTCTCAACGTCAACGTCTGAGAGAAACCCCTCAGGCTTCCAGCAAGGGAAAGGCAAAAGGGGCCATTTGGAAATATACCAAAGTACTGCCCCCACCTTTTTTTTGGTACCAGGGATTTTACCCAGAAGCACTTAACCACTGAGCCATATCCCCAGTCCCTTTTTTGGTCAGAACACTTGGTTTTATTGGAGCACTTTTAAAGTATACAACATAGATCATGAACACAGGCATCTTCACATTAGGATGAAAAATGAACAACTTACTTAAGGAATCCTCTGGAAGTTTTCAAACATCTGCAGACTTGGCCTCATGTTGATTTGTCTAAATACAATAAGCATGTAATTTGGAAATGGGAAGAGACAAGTCTAAAACATTAACTATTGGATCAACTTGCACATTCTGCTCTCAATGTAGATAAGCATCAGGCCACTGGGACCTTATGTATTTATTGATACAATGGGGGACTGGAAGCTGGTCACAGCTTCCCAGCCCTTTTTTGACCACATGATTATTTCAACTATATCAATAATCACTTTGAATGTCAATGGTTATTTAAACTATTAAGAGAGATTGATAATCTTTTAAAATCGGTGACAAACAGGATAAAAACAAGACTCAACTGTATATCATCTACAAAAAACACTTTAATATATCTGTGTCTTCACCTTTAAAGTAAATAGGTAGAGAAAATACTATGCTGACATTTATCATAAAAAGCAAGAGTAAATATGTTAATTTCCAACAGAACAAATTTCAGAGCAAGGTAAAATATCAGAGAAATGAATGAATCCACTATTTTGAGAGATCTTGTCACTATCAGAAATGGGCAGCAGGAAAAAAAAAAAAATCACTAAGGGCACAGTGAACTCAAGAGCAGCATCAATCAACTGGATACAATTGACATCCATAAACAACTTCAACCCAAACAGCGGAGTACACATTCTTAAGATCACATGAAACATTACCAAGAAAGACCACATTCTGGGCCATAAAACATATCTTAAATTTTTTAAAGAGAAGAAATCACATGATATCTGCTCTCAAACCACAACAGAATAAAAGTGGAAATCACTTAACAGTAAGCCAGCTTAAAAATCCCCAAGCACTTGGGGATTAAACTACATACTTCTAAATAACACATGAGTCAAAGATGACATCTTGACAAATTTAAAGATATTAACTAAATGAAAATGAAAACAACTTATCAAAATTTGTGAGATGCAACAAAAGCAGTGCTTAGAGGGAAATTTTTAGCTTAGTATGCATACAACAGAAAAGATCTAAAATCAATCATAAGCCTTCACCTTAGGAAACTAAGAAAACAGGAAATTAAATCCCAAGTGAAGAAAACATATATTAAAATCAGGACAGAAATCAATGAAATTTAAAACAGTAAATCAATAGTGAAAAATCAATGCAAGTAAAAGCTGGTTCTTTGGAAAGATCATAAATCCCCAAGCCTCTTCCAAGGCCAACTAAGAAAAAACAGTGGAAGCAAGTGGTCAGTGGTCAGGCAACACATGTAAATGTTTTGAACAAATGACCACCCACGATGGAGCATACATATGGCAGAGGTCCCTTAACATTAAGCAGAACTCAAAGTCCCCATCCCCTTTTGATGTCATAGACCTCATGACTCCAGAACACTCATGTCACACAAGGGTTCACGGTGATGGCACTGTACACAAACTTCCTGCCTCACCAGCTATACGGAAGAAGGGTGCATACAATTACCACAGTACATATACTTGATAATGGTAGTGAATTATTATGTTACCAGTTTATGTATTATCCATGCGACACTTTAGATACAAGCTTAGAGTGTGCAGCTTCTGTTTACTTTAAAAAATTACCATGAGGGGCTGGGGTTGTGGCTCAGCGGTAGAGCGCTCGCCTAGCATGTGTGCGGCCTGGTTCAATCCTCAGCACCACATAAAAATAAAAGGCACTGTGTACAACTATAAAACAAATAAATATTTTTTTTTTTTTAAATGCCATGTTGCCGGGGCGCGGTGGCGCACGCCTGTAATCCCAGCACTTTGGGAGGCTGAGACAGGAGGATCGCGAGTTCAAAGCCAGCCTCAGCAATGGCGAGGCACTTAGCAACTCAGTGAGACCCTGTCTCTAAATAAAATACAAAAAAGGGCTGGGGATGTGGCCCAGTGGTCGAGTGCCCCTGAGTTCAATCCCCGGTACCACAAAAAAAAAAAAAAAAGCCATGTTATGCCACCAGCAATCTCATGCATGCCACCAGCAATCTCATGCATCTCATATTTACCGTATCTCTTGACTGCAACATTTTCTCTTGTGCTTAATTTAATCTGGTGTTGTTTTGTTTGCTGTGGCCCTGTGAGCAGTAGGCTATATCACACACACACACACAAATATGTGCATGCATATTCAACATGTGTGCATGTATATATACATACATGCTACACGTGTGTTCGTGCATGCCCCTGCCTAGATGTGAAACAGGCTGTACCATCTCTGCGTGAGGATACTCTATGATGCTCACACAACAAAGAAATCAATGAAGCATTTCTCAGAATCCTTCCTTTCATTAAATGACATACAATTGTCATTTAATGAAATAGAAGAAGACACTTCACTTAGGATATAAAAAGAATAAAGGCAGGTTTTGAAAATTTTTATGTCCATAAATTTGAGAATCCTCAAAGAAATTAACATTTTTTTTATACTAGAGATTGAACCCACAAGCACTCTGCCCCTGAGCCACATGGCCAAGACTTTTGTTGATGCTGTTTTTGAAGCAGTTCTCACTAGGTTACCCAGCCTGGTTTGAAACTTAAAGTCATCCTGCCTTCACCTCCCAAATTGCTGGGATTAAAGGTGTATGCCAATATGTCTGGTGGAAATTAAAGAATTTTCTGAGAAACACTTTGTAAAACTCACAACAATAGAAAATGTGAATAGGCATGTATCTATTAAAGAAACAGAATCAATAATGAATAACCTTCTAAAATAAGTACCGTGCCCAGGTGGGTTCACTGGTAAATTCCACAATACATTTAAGAGGAAAAATAATTTAACTCATTTTGAGGAACAGCATTACCCTAGCAACAAAACCAGCAAAGGCAACACAAGGAACAGACTAACACTTCTCATGCACATAAATGCAAGATTCTCAACAACAAGAAGGTCAACCCAACAATTAAAAAAAAAAAAAAAAAAAAAGTACACCCCATGACCAAGTGGTACCTGTGGGAGGTATGCAAGTCAGGTTCAACATTTGGAAATAAGTGGAATTCATCACACCAACTGACAAACGAAGAAAAATCACATGAGCCTATCAATAGATGCAGGGAAGGTCTCTACAAAATCCAACACACATTCATGACAAAAAGCCTAAGCAAGCCAGAAATAGAAAATAAGTTACTCAACAGGTGGAAAAAGTCAAACAAGGAAAACCTCACAGCTATTGTCGTACTCAATGGGGAGAGACTTAAACTTTCCCCCACTAATATCTGGAACAAAGCATAGATGTCCCCTTTCACCACTCCCCTTTACCTTCATACTGTAAGTCCTAGGTTATTCAACAAGAAAAGAATAAGAACACTGAGAAGAAAGGATTAAATCTGTTTTTGTTCACAGATAAAATGACTGTCTATGTAAAAATTCAAAAGAATTGACAAAAATTACTCCCAAAACAATTTCCTATTTTAGCAAGGTTGCAAAATACATGGTTAATATACAAAAAGTCAATTGCTTTCTTTCTTTTTTTTTTTTTTTTTTTTTTTTTTTTGGTGCCAGGGATTGAACTCAGGGGCACTCGACCACTGGGCCACATCCCCAGCCCTTTTTTTTATTTTATTAGAGACAGGGTCTTACTGAGTTGCTACATGCCTCACCATTACTAAGGCTGGCTTTGAACTCGCAATCCTCCTACCTCAGCCTCCCAAGTGCAGGGATTGCAGGCATGTACCACCATGCCCGGCTTCAGTTGCTTTCTTATATACCAGAAATGAACAAGTAAAATATAAAATAAAAAATACTATACATCAACACTCAAAAAAAAAAATGGTATAGTTGGTCCTAAAATGACAAGGGTGTGAACTGTGCAGGGTCCACTTTACACACTTTTCCCCCCTTAGATTTGTAACAATTTGGGGAAAGGGGAAAAAAAAAAAAAAAAAAAAAAACTACACATAAAGCAGGTAACCTAGAAATACTGGGAAAAAAAAAAAAAAAAAATTACATATGTCATGAGTGCATAAAGTATATGTAGATATGGTAATAAAGGATAAAATATATGTAAAATACACAGAAATCTATTACTAAAAGTTAAAAATACAACTTGTGCAAAAAAACAGACTATACATGGTACCATTTGCAGTCCAGAGAAGCATACAGAAACGTAATGGTGCAGCGTGACACCCTAACTGAGGCGGTGTAGGTGTTCACTTGGAACACGTGACAGTCATCATCTCCCCGTGAGCTGCACTGCTCTCCAATAAACCCTACTGCAGTACAGTGATCGCCACAGTTCTTGCATACTCCATGAATTTTTGACTGGAGAGAGGGGTGGCACCTCCATCCCTGTGTTATCAAAAAGCCAAGCGCACTTAGGACATAGATAGAGAAATAACAAGGTATGTACAAGATCTATATGAAGAAAACTACAAAACTCTGACAAATAAAATCAAGGAAGAATTGAACAAATGAGGAGATATTCCATGTTCATGGATAGGAAGACTAGATATTTTCCAAATGTCAGTTCTTCCCAACTTGACCTAGAGAGTCAATAAAATCCCTATCAAAATCCCAGTGTGTTGATATCACAGAAATCATCAAGCTGATTCTAAAGTTAACATGGAGAGGGCGAAGAACTAACGCCAACAGAAAACTGGAGGATAATAACAAAGTCAGAGAAATGGCACTACTTAACGCTAAGACTTCATGAAAGTACAATAATCTAGACATACCATTGGTTAAAGGAACAGAACAAAGAGCCCAAAACAGACTCCCATACATATGGTCAACTGACCTCTGGAAAGGAATAGAAGCTTTCGTAGTCCTTCTAACACAGTGTCAGAACAACTGAATAAACACAAGCTCAAACAAGGACTCTAGAACAAGACTTTACACTCACAAAAACCAGCACAAAACAGACCTCAGACACAAATGTACAACACAAGACCACACAACTCCAAGGAGAGGGAGATCTAGATACCCTTGGGTGTGATGATGTTTGTAGATACAACACCAAAGCCATGATCTGGGAAGAGATTATTAATTCAAAACAACACAAAACCAAAAAACAGAAGAGGAAAAGAAAATCTGCTCCTCAAAAGACACTCTCATGGGTTGGGGATATAGCTCAGTTGGTAGAGTGCTTGCCTTACATGCACAAGGCCCTGGGTTCAATCCCCAACACCGCAAAAAAAAAAAAAAAAAAAAAAAAGACACTCTCAAAGAAATTAAAAGACAAGGCACAGATACCAGCAGCTCAGAAGGCTGAGGCAGGAGGATCATGAGTTCAAAGCCAGCCTCAGCAACTTAGCAACTCGATGAGACAGACCCTGCCTCTAAATAAAGTACAAAAAAAGGCTGTGAATGCCACATCAGTGGATAAGCACCGCTGGGTTCAATCCTCGGGGGGTGGGGAAAAAAAAGCCACAGACTAAAAGAAAATACTTGCAAAGATATATCTGATAAAAAAAACAATCGAAAATATACAAACAACCTAAAAGAAAACACAACCAAAAAAGGAGTCAAAAACCTTAACAGACCCCTCAAATAAATAAATAAGACAGATAAGCATATGAAAAGATGCTCCACCTCATATATCATCATGCAAATGCAAATTAAAACAATGAAATACCACCACACACCTTTTACAATGGACACAATCCAGAACCTGGCAACATTAAATGTTGTCAAGAATATGGAGCTACAAGAGCTCCCATTGCTACCACAAATGCAAAACGGTAGTCACTTGCAAGACAGTTGGCAGTTTTTCTAAACATACTCTAAAACTAAACATAGTCCTAGTAAAAGACCTAGCAATTGCCCTCCTTTGTATCTTCCCAAGAGTTGAAAATTTATGTGCAAACAAAATTCCACACATGAGGTTTATATCACCTTTACTCATACTTAAAAATTTGTAAGCATCTTATTCTAAAAGCATGATTGAAGACTTGAATAGTACAAATATACTTTGTATACAAACAGTGTTATGTAAAAAGATGTTCCATATGTGTATTACGAATTGTAATACATGCTACTGTTATAAATACAACTTTAGATTTTAAAAGAAAAAAAAAAAAAAAAAACAACTTGCAAGCAACCAAGATGTCCATCAGTGGGTAAATGGATAAATAAACTAGTACAATCAGACAATGGAATGCTGCTCAACATTTTTTTTTTAAAGGAGCTACCATGACATGGAGGAAATTTACATCACATTACTAAGTAAAAGGAATAAATCTGAGAAGGGTACGAACTCTGAGACTTCAACTATTTGATAACCTGAAAGAGGCAAAACTATGAAGAGAGTAAAAATGTCAGTGGTGATTGAGGGCCAGGGATCAAAAGGCAGAGAAGAGTGAATTTCTAGGGCAATGAAGTTACTCCATGATACCATACTGGTACATAAATGGCATTGCACATTTGTCAGAACCAGCAGAACACAGGAGGTTAACAGTGAACCTTAATGAAACCACTGTCCTTCCTAACAACGATGTGTCGATGGAGGTTCATCAGTGCTAACAAACGGACGACTCTGGGGATACTGCCAACGGAGGAGGTCGTGCCAGTGTGGGGACATGGGACTATAAGAATTTTCTATGGCTTCCTCTCCATTTTGCTATGAGCCTAAAACTGCTCTAAAGAAAGAAAGTCTCTCAAAGATAAAAATCATATGACCATCTCAATTGACACACAGAAAGCATTTGACAAGATACAGCACCCCTTCATGTTCAAAACGCTAGAAAAAATAGGGATAACAGGAACATACCTCAACATCGTAAAGGCCATCTATGCTAAGTACCAGGCCAACATCATCCTAAATGGAGAAAAGCTGAAAGCATTCCCTCTGAAAACTGGAACAAGACAGGGATGTCCTCTTTCACCACTACTATTTAACATAGTTCTTGAAACCCTAGCCAATGCAATTAGACAAAAGAAATAAAAGGGATACGGATAGGAAAAGAAGAACTCAAATTATCACTATTTGCAGACGATATGATTCTATACATAGAATATTCAAAAAACT
Organism: Tamias sibiricus; assembly: GCA_025594165.1. Lineage (NCBI taxonomy): Eukaryota > Metazoa > Chordata > Mammalia > Rodentia > Sciuridae > Tamias > Tamias sibiricus. The sequence continues at coordinate 20,761,100 of CM046666.1, read as the reverse complement.
CCACCAGAAATCTTAACATCTAATAAACGAATTCAGCAAAGTGGCTGGATATAAAATCAATACCCATAAATCTAAGGCATTTCTGCAACAAATCCTCAGAGAAACTAGGAAATCCACCCCATTTACTATAATGTCAAAAAATAAAAATAAAATACTTGGAAATCAACCTAACAAAAGAAGTGAAAGACCCATACAATGAAAACTACAGCACACTAAAGAAAGAAATTAAAGAAGATCTTAGAAGATGGAAAGATTTACCTTGTTCATGGACAGGTAGAACTAATATTGTCAAAATGACTATTCTACCAAAAGCACTATACAATTTCAATGCAATTCCAATCAAAATCCCAATGTCATTCCTCATAGAAATAGGAAAAGAAATCATGAAATTCATCTGGAAAAATGAGAGACCCAGAATAGCCAAAGCAATTCTTAGCAAGAAGAATGAAGCTGGTGGCATTACTAGTCCAGACCTTAAATTGTATTACAAAGCAATAACAACTAAAACAGCATGGTATTGGCACCAAAATAGACCTGTAGACCAATGGTACAGAATAGAAGACACGGAGACTAACCCACAAATCTACAGTTATCTTATATTAGACAAAAGTGCCAAAAACATACATTGGAGAAAAGACAGCCTCTTCAACAAATGGTGTTGGGAAAAACTGGAAATCCTCATGTAATAAAATGAAATTAAACCTCTCTCTCTCTCCATGCACAAAACTCAACTCAAAGTGGATCAAGGACCTTGGAATTAAACCAGAGACCTTGTACCTAATAGAAGAAAAAGTAGGCCCAAATCTCCAACATGTTGGATTAAGCCCCAATTTCCTCAATAAGACCCCTATAGTACAAGAACTAAAACCAAACATTAATAAATGGGATGGATTCAAACTAAAAAGCTTCTCAGCAAAAGAAATAATCAGTGAGGTGAACAGAGAACCTACAGAATGGGAGCAAATCTTTACCACATGCACATCAGACAGAACATTAACTTCAAGGATATATAAATCTCTCAAAAACCTTTACACCAAAAAAAAAAAACAACCCAATCCATAAATTGGCTAAGGAACTGAACAGACACTTCTCAGAAAAAGATATACATTCAATCAAGAAATATATGAAAAAATATTCAACATCTCTAGCAATTAGAGGAATGCAAATCAAAACCACTCTAAGATTTCATCTCACACCAGTCAGAATGGCAGCTATCACAAACACAAACAACAATAAATGCTGGCGAGGATGTGGGGAAAAGGCACACTCTTACATTGCTGGTGGGACTGCAATTGGTGCAGCCAATCTGGAAAGCAGTATGGAGATTCCTAGGAAAACTTGGAAGGTAACCACCATATGACCCAGCTATCCCACTCCTAGGTCTATTCCCAAGGACTTAAAAACAGCTTACTACAGGGACACAGCCACATCAATGTTCATAGCAGCACAATTCACAATAGCTAGACTATGGAAACAACCCTGATGCCCATCAATAGATGAATGGATAGGGAAACTCTGATATATATACACAATGGAACACTACTCAGCACTAAAAGAGAATAAAATCATGGCATTTGCAGTAAATGGATGGAGTTGGAGAATATAATGCTAAGTGAAGTCAGCCAATCACAGAAAACCAAAGGTCAATTGATTCCTTTGCTATGTTGATACTGAATTATAGCGGCAAGGGAGGGGGGATGAGAGGAATGAAGGAATGTTAAATACACAAAAGGGGGGGGAGGGAAACGGGCAAGGGGATAGAAATATGGCAGAAGGAGTTTGACTTCAGTATACTAAGTGCATGTATAAAAACTCAAATGGTATGAAAATACTTTGTGTAAAACCAATGACTTGGAAAACTGTGCTCTTTATATATAATATGAAAGGAATTGCATTCTAAAGGCATGTATAAAAAATTAAATTAAATTTTAAAAAAAGTCTCTTCAAAGAAGCCACCATGGGAAAGATGAAAGCATTGCCCTCTTAAAAGATGAAATAAATGATTGTATCAATAAGCAATTTTCTGCCAATACATCAATCTCCAAGTACAGTCATTCTTTGTTATCTGTGGGGATTAGCTCCAGGACCCTCCAAAAATCCAAAATCTGTGGATGACCAAGTCCTTTATATAAAACAGTGCAGTATTTGCATACAATCTACACACATGCCCCCATATGATGTGAATCGACCCTAGTTTACTTAACACCTGATCAGTGTGCATGCTATATAGTTACACTAATTGTTGAGGGAATAAAGACAAGAAAAAAGTCTATATATGTTAAGTCACAATTTTTTTGAGTACCTTCCATTCATGGTTGGTTGAATCCCAGATGTAGAATCCACAGATAAGGCAGGCAGGCTTTATAAATAAAACTAGGGCTCCTTAAATAAATGCTGGATCACTCTAACAAACTTTAGAAATATACAACAGGGTTATATTCCCAAGACCTACTTAACTTCTAACCTCTTCTGGATATTTAAGGCTCTTTGGAGTAAAAATGAAGTTTAAAAATCAACTCCATCACTTCTTAGCAACATAAACTCAAGGGTGGATACTTCTCTAAACTTGTTCTCTTAACTTAAATGAGATTACATAAGATAAAGTGCATAAAAGTGCCTCTTACTTTGCTCAATAAAAGATAACTATCATTTTCCCTCAGAAACTGTTTCACTAAGTGGAAGGAAGGGGTAAAGAAGGGAATAGACTTAAATCCATTCATTCTGTATTTGAGAGGCAATTTAAGCACTAAAGATACTGAAATAAAAAAGAGCTCAGAGTTGTCAAGAGGAAATATAACCTAACCAAAAATTAAAATACAGTCTGAGAGAGTGTCGGCCAACTATGGAACTTCAGGATGCTTCAAGGGAGAGTGAGTTGACTACCTTGGGCTGGAGATTTAGGGAAGACTTTAAGAGGGACATGCTACTGGATCTGGATAAAAAGTGAACATCATGTGGAGAAGGAATGGAAGATCAGGAAGTACAGTGACTGTTAGGGCAAGAACCAGAGTTCTGCCAGGCGCGGTGGCGCTCGCCTGTAATCCCAGCAGCTCAGGAGGCTGAGGCAGGAGGATCACGAGTTCAAAGCCAGCCTCAGCAAAATTGAAGCACTAAGCAACTCAGTGAGACCCTGTCTCTAAAATACAAGATGGGGCTTGGGATGTGGCTCAGTGGTCAGGTGCCCCAGAGTTCAAGCCACAAGACGCAGAAAAAAAAAAAAAAAATGTTTCTTGCTATGGCCTAAATCATTGTGCCCATCTTCCCCCAAACACTCATGCTGACACCTGATCATGAATGTGATGATATCAGCAAGTGAGGAGGGCAGGAAGCTGAGCCCTCACAGTGGGATCAACATCCTGTAAGAGAGGTTCCACAGAGCTACCTTGCCATCTCTACCATTTGAAGACAAACTACATAGCACCCTCTGGGAATCCAGAAGCAGGTCCTCACTGGACACTATATCTGATGGCATCTTGATCTCAGGCTTCCCAGCCTCCAAAACTGTGAGAAATAAACTTCTGTTGTCTATAAGCCACCCACCCTATGGGATTTTGTTACAGCAGCTCAAGCAGACTAAGGCAGCCTGCCATGTCACTGGAAAGGAGGCAGGATCAATACCACCCGGTGAGCTCCACCAGCCCTCCACACACCATCCCTTGCTCCTGCAGCAAATGAAAACTAACCAGGATGGAACCCTGAAGAGAAATGCCTTCCTGCCCAAACCCACGGTACACCAGCTAACAGGACAACTGTCACACGGCCCAGGTCCAGGGCTCCAAGCAAGGCGAAGGCAGATCAGGAGTGTGAGAAATGATAAATGAAAACTGCACGCTGTCTTTCCTACAGAGAGTAGATGAGACTCTGCCTATTCATCTTTTATATCCATGAACCACAAAACAATGTCAGGTGTAAAATATTATCTAATAAGTCTGTAAAGCACAGAATAATGGAAAGGACACAAAATTTCAACTCGGGCAGAGTCTGATCCGAGTCAGCCAGGGCCCAAGGCGGGTGGGTTGTCCGACCAACAGACACAGCAGGGAGAACTGGGTTTCCCAAAGGTGAAGCAGGCCCAAGACAGGACCACCACTGCCTGGAAACATCTGGAGTCCAGATCTTACTCGGAAGTTACTGTCACAGCTTCATACAATAAATACACTCTGCAGGAGGCACCTCCATGCACAGGACACCGTCTAGAAGAACTAGGAATGCATTCACACCAACCCTAAAACAACTGGGGTAAAGCGGGCTGGCAGGGCGGAGGACTAAGCTACATTGACTGATGTGCTGCAATAAGCAAAACTCAAGCCCTGTGTTATTCCCACCCTGTTTCTCCACTGTCCACAGAATACCAGCTGTTCATTTAAGGTACTAAATAATTCCGTATCTTTGGTGTCAAAAGCTGTTATATTACCTTCTTAAAATCACATCCTGATGCCAGAAAACATTGATGATAAAACAAGATGCCTCTTTATGGACCAGCAAACAGGGAGCAGCACTTGATAAAACAGCTTCACCTTGCTGAGCACAGCCAGCACTGATAAATTGAATTTTTTTTAATGTTTTTTAAAGGCTCAAGACTTGATCCAAAAGTGACCTGTCATGCCACGTCTGTATATAAAGCTGTATCTACAAAGCAAAGATTATCTTTTAATCAGAATAAAGTGCTTTCAAGAGAAACACAGACACAGAAGGAGACAGCGTAACAAAATCTTGCTTATACAAAGACACCCCCGAGGGGTGACAACCTGTACCAGCTATTTCAGTCTTCAAAAGGCCCAATACGAGAATGTTGTGGCTTGAGCAAGTGAACATGAGGAACTGGACACTGCTAATAGTGGTCTGCCTGCAGGAAATTCTTCCTCAGTGTCCCTTAGTTTGGTACATATTTATTTAAAAAAAAAAAACAAAAACAAAAAAAAAACTAACTTCAAACATAATGTTGCAACTTTAAAATCTAATCTAAAAAAAAAGTTCTTCATTGAGAATCATCATTGTATTCTTATTGTATTCTTAAAAATATATTCTCCCAATAAATTTCAAAAGTGGTATTCATTAATTTCTCAGGAGCTATGCAACCTGCACCTTTGTATAAAGCATTCAACACAGTAGAACTTGACCTGAAGCCCTCCTTTAAAAAGTGCCATTTACAGTTGAGGGCAGGAATCCAATCTCCAGTGTCTAGCAGTGTCCAACCAAGATGACCAATGGTCTTCCCAGAGGGCAGTATGAACCCAAGGTAGCCCAGAGCTTGGATAACAATGGTGTTCACTTTACCTCCTAGCCACAAAGTCTAATTACTAACAGGAAAATAACTCTATCCACTACTGCTAATTGTAAAGGCGCCATTGTGAGCTAACTTCCAAGAGAGTCAAACACTGCTCACATTATCTCCACTCCTAGCCCTAACCTAGGCCTCACCTGGATGGGGCAGGGCCGAAACTGTAGCCCAGGCAGGAAAGGAACAGCAGGAGCCAAACTTTTTCTTGGAGTGCTTCCTACTGTCTGCAATGTTTCTCCCTTATTGACTGTGAATATATATCCTAGAATTCATTGGAGACCTGGATTTGGACTTTTGCCTTTAAAAAAAAAAAAAACCTTCCCAACTAGGCCCACCCAAAAATTATGCAACTCAAAAAGACAGTTCCATTCTAAAACTCTAATAAAAATTTAGTAGCGAGTATTAAACAAATGCAGGAAAACCATCAATATAATAAAAATAAGACATAGGAAGGAGTAAGCCAAAGAGAAAGTGGTGGAATTAGGAAACAGGAGAGAAGGAAAAAATTCATGAAATTAGAATTCACAGAGGAAACGAACAAAACAAAAAAAGCAAAAATAAAACCAATATTTAAAACTATAATCCAAAAGAACTTTCCAGAAATTTAAAAAAAAAAAAAAAAAAAAAAAAAAAAAACTACATATTGAAAGGGCTAACCGGAACCTGGGAGAATTTACATGGAATAATCCATTCCAGTGCACATCCTATAAACTCTTAGGCTTCATTTCAAAAATAAAGAAAAAAAAAATGCAGGAGGGAGAAAAATAATAATAAAAGGAAAGCATTATTTTGCAAATAAATTAAACTGGCATCAGAGTTATCTAAAGCAAAACGAAATGCAAGGATACAATAAAGAAACGTCTTTTGGAAGTTTACATCCAACCAAGCTCTGCTTCAAGTATCAAAAGAGTTAAATATACAAGAATCCACGATCGCTTCTTAAAGAATTTCCCAGAGGATGAACTGAACGCAGTCAGCAGATGTTGGAGGAGTAGATGAGCTCATTCACACATGTAACTGTGGATCTCTAAAAGGTGGGGATATTAATCTTTAACTCAGGAAGATACTTTACAATGTATCAGAAATTGAAGATAAAGTAGAAAATGGATATGCAAAGGCAGTATGTTGCAACAAAGTAGAAAGAAAAAAAACTAAAGAGGAGGGAGAAAGAAATAAGAAAAAACATTCAATGACTGGTCAAATTAGGAAGATTACATTAAACACTGACACAGCTACAGTAAACAGTGAAATAAATAATAAGATACAGGCATTCAAAAGGCATGAATTAAAAGAAAGATAGAAATATAAAACTTTCGAGGCTGGGGTTGTGGCTCAGCGGTAGAGCACTTCCTCAGCACATGTGAGGCACTGGGTTCCATCCTCAGCACCACATAAAAATAAATAAATAGGGCTGGGATTGTGGCTCAGCTGTAGAGCGCTCGCCTAGCACATGGACGACCCGGGTTCGATCCTTAGCACCATGTACAAATAAAACGCATTGAATAAAACGCATTGTGTACAACTAAAGCAAATAAAAATATTTTAAAAATAAATAAATAAATAAAATAAAGGTATTGCTGGGCACCGTGGTGCACACCTGTAATCCCAGCGGCTCAGAGGCAGGGGGATCACGAGTTCAAAGCCAGCCTCAAAAGCGAGGCACTAAGCAACGCAGTGAAACCCTGAGTTCAATCCCCAGTGCCCACAAAAATATAATAATGATAAATAAAGTTATTATGTACATCTACAACTAAAACAAATTTAATACAAAACTTTCTAAATAACATTAATTTAAAGAAAATACATCATCAAGAAACATAGCAAATAAAATATAATATCTATAAGAGTTGAAATCAAATATTGCAGTCATATCAGTAAATATAAAGAAACTTAAGTCATCTATTAAAAGGCAAACATTGTAAATTTAATTCACAAAGATACAACTCTATAGAGAGACAGGCATGCCTAAAACCAAGCAATTCAGAATCTATAAAATCAGAGGTACGCACTAAGGTACGGCAGGCAAGAGAGCCAAGTGGAACCCCAGCCCATCAGAGTGAAGCACGAACAAAAGCACACCATGAAGGATGGACCACAAAAGACCACACACACCCCAAGGAACACCAGAGCCAGCCGCACAAGATAAAGCTGAAGCTGCAAAAGAAAAGTAGTAACAGCCAGGCACAGAGGCCCGTGTGTTTAATCCCAGAGGCTGGGAGGCTGAGGCAGGAGGATCATGAGTTCAAAGCCAGCCTGGGCAATTTAGGGAGACACTGTCTCAAAACCTAAAAAGGGCTGGGGGTGTGGCTTGGTGGTTAAGTGCCCCAGGTTCAATCCCTGTCGCCAAAATAAAGGAAGGAAGAAGGAAGGAAGGAAGAAAGAGCACTAACAACAAGAGACTTTAGTTTTTATACGCTCCCATGCAATACACTCAAGCAGGGCGGGTGGGGGTGGTAGGCTTAATGGATGAGACAGAGCTCGGGGATCTATAACACAGCCTAGCAGTGGAGTACACTGTCCTCTCCAGCACCTGTTGGGCACTCTCCATACTAATGACACACTAAACCACAAAGAAAGTATCCCCATATCACAAAGGTGATAAAGCAGAAACTTTTAAAACACTGCTCACAAGGCAAAAAGATGAGAACAAAAATTAGAAAGGAAAAATTCCTTCCTCTGAACAATTCTTGGGTGAAAAGGGAAATATAAACTGAAATTACAAAATTTCTAAAAATAATTATGTTGAGTAGACCATGCATCAGAATCTCCAACACTTTAAGCAAATAAATTTTTATATTACTCAAACTTATACACACAAAATAAAACCAATAAAATAAGCCGGGCGCGGTGGCGCACGCCTGTAATCCCAGCACTTTGGGAGGCTGAGGCAGGAGGATCGCGAGTTCAAAGCCAGCCTCAGCAATGGCGAGGCACTTAGCAACTCAGTGAGACCCTGTCTCTAAATAAAATACAAAAAAAGGTCTGGAGATGTGACCCAGTGGTCGAGTGCCCCTGAGTTCAATCCCCGGTACCACAAAAAAAAAAAAAAAAAAATATATATATATATATATATATATATATATATATATATATAAAATTGCTTAGCTCAAAACTCGAGGGAAGGGCTGGGGTTGTACCTCAGTGGTAGAGCACTTGCCTAGCACCTGTGAAGCACTGGGTTCAATCCCCAGCACCACATTAAAAAATAAAAACTAAATAAACAAAACAAAGGTATTAGAAAAAGGATTCACTATGATAGAAACATTTCGTGCTCAAAATAATATTTTTTTAAAAAATCAAGAGAACAAAGGAAGTAAAAACAAAAACATACCAAATTAACAACAGAGGAAATATGCATTAAAAAAAAACAGAAGAAACTTTTAAAATTATAAGAAACTACTTTTACAGACTTCTTTATAAATAAATCTTAAAAGTAAGAAGACATAGGTCACTTCTTACAAAAATACAGAGTCCCAAAATTATCCTCATTAGAGATAGACTAGTTAGATAAATTTCCATAGAAGATATATAAATTTATTTAGGAATCATCCCACAAAAAAAGCAGAAGACCCAAGTAAGTTCACAAGAGGAATTCTACAAAGTTTTCAAAGATCAGACAGTTTCATTGATCTATAAGTTGTTCCAGAACATGAGAAATGAAGAATGTCCTAATTATTTCTCTGAAGTGAGTACAATATTAATACCTGAACTCAATAGACTTTAGAAAAAATTATATGCCAATGGTTGTCAATGCTAATATTTTGAGTATTTTTGCACAGAAAAATCAATGGAACAATAAGAAAAACACACCAAATGGAATTCACAACAATAATGAGAGGTTGCTTTGATTAGAAAACCCGCTAATATTATACATCGTATGTAAAGGAAACAGATTTCATCATCTTCTAAAAATGCTCTCAACACAACTCCTCACCCACATGTGATACACTAAGAAAACAGAAATTTATGGAAAGTTTCTTAAAGTCACACACACACACACACACACACACCTTTTTTTTTTTTTTTTTTTTTATTCCAAACCAACATCTTACTTAATGGAGAACACACTGAAGTCACTTCCAGTAAGAGGAATCACAAGACAAGATTATCCACTATTTCCACTACTTTAATACCCTGTAAGTATTTTCCAATGCAATTTTATAAGAAATAGGTTGGAGTAATAAAAATTGTTGAAAAAGAATTAGAACTATTTGCAGATAAAATGACAGCACACTAAAGAATTCTGAGGGTGGGGGGTAAGATGACAAAAATTATACTATAAAATCTTCAGTTAAGTAGGATAATACAAAATGAACATAAAGAAACATTAGCCTTTATTTAGGCAAAGGGTAACAGGTCAAAATGATAGAGAAAACCTCTGTATGAGGTAGAGGAAACATTTACTACAGAAACAAAACAACAAAGAAATAATTATAACAAGATACATCAAAAATCTATGCTGGGATAATATCAAACACTGCTGAAAGACAAAAGTAGGCCTGAATGGGTGCAGTCACCTGCTGTTCCTGGAAAGATAACCCCACATCATAAAAATGTCACTTCTCCCAATTTATTGTAATTTCTAGTTTACCCATAAAAGTAACTAGATTTTTCATGAACTGTGACAAGACATCAAAGTTCCTTTGAAAAATATTGACATGAAAGAATAAACATAAAAATATTTTAAAAACAACTTCAAGGCAGAATGACTCCTAACAAATGTCACATCATAATACAAATAGAACTTCCAGAACACCAGTGTGGACGAAACCAGGTCAATAAACCTGTGGAGTACAACAGGATGCACAGAAAGACCCCAGTAGACATGTGGCACGATCGAGATGGCATCTCACACACTCAAGAGCGCCAGGACACCTGGACAGTGTGACAAAGGCACAAGCAGATCCATATCTCACACCATGCGTGAGAATAGGTTCCACAGGGTTCTCTTCATTGGAGTCAAGCCTCACAAGTAACAAGCGCTAGGAGAAAACGTGAATGAACTTCCCTTTAGCCTCAGTGGACAGGAAGTTATGACTCAGCCTGGTTTGCAACATAAACAGCAAACATAAAAACTTGTGAAAATCCAAACAGGTTAAAAAAAAATCTCGATGATTAACAGTATATGTCTATATAAATAAATTTGTATTTTATATGTACACACACAGCCAACCATATGAAAGGTGTTCAAACTCATAACTAGAGAAATAAAAATTAAAACCCTGAGATACCATTTCTCTACTCTTGAATGGGGAAAACTATAAAGTATTACAACAATGACATTCCATTTGAGAGATTTAGGAAATGCCATCTTCACATACTGCTGATAAGAATACAAATTTTTACAACCTTTTAGAGAACAGCATGGAGTTATCACATGGTAGTCGCCGCCTTATCTGCAGGGAATACCTTCCAGGACCACCAGTGGAAGCTTCAAACCATAAGGAGTACCAAAATCTACATATACTATGTTTTTCCCCCCACATACTTGCATAACTATGATAAAGTCATTAGGTACAGGATGTAACAATAACAAATAACAACTAATAAAATGGAACAATTCTAACTATATGCTACAATAAAAGTTAAAAGAATGAGGTATCTCTGTCTCAAAGTCTAAACTGGACTCACCTTTCTTCTCATAATGATGTAACAATGTCAACATGGGGAGATGAAGGGAGGAGAATGATGCAAACATTGTGTTACAGTGTCAGGTTACTAAGTAAATGATGTGTGAATGCAAGCAATGCCATACCCTGAGAGTCCATCAGAAAAAGCTAATAAATGACCAACAGGTGGGTAGAGTATACAGAGTGGATACACTGGACAAAGGGAATGTTATTGCATAAGATTTCATCACATTACTCAGAATGGCACATAATTTAAACTTATAAAACGTTTACTTCTGAAATTTTCCTTTTAATATTTTCAGACTATGGTTGACCATGGATAACTGACATCACAGAATGAGAAACCACTGATGAAGGGCAACTACCATTTCTATAAATGAACTTACTTTTCTATCCAGCAGTCCCCACTCTAGCAATGTATCTTGACGATATATCTTTAACAATATAAAAATACATTAAAAAGCTTGCTTGTTGGAGCATTAAGAATTGCAAAATATTAAAAAACCAACTAAATATGCACACTTAAGAAAGTAGTTGAATAAAACACCATGCATCCACTTGACAGAGCAGTTTTTCACAACAAAATATCCATAATATACTATCATTTAAGATCAAAGGTAAATTCTTTTAACTGCATAGATTCTGTATACAAAATTCTATTTATTAAAAATAACCATGAAGCCGGGCGCGGTGGCGCACGCCTGTAATCCCAGCACTTTGGGAGGCTGAGGCAGGAGGATCGCGAGTTCAAAGTCAGCCTCAGCAGTGGTGAGGCACTTAGCAACTCAGTGAGACCCTGTCTCTAAATAAAATACAAAAAAGGGCTGGGGATGTGACCCAGTGGTTGAGTGCCCCTGAGTTCAATCCCCGGTACCAAAAAAAAAAAAAAAAAAAAAAAAATAACCATGAGTCTATGCTGACATATGTAATTGAATAAGTAAGGGATAAGAGACAATCCTTCCTTATAATAAAATTCTAATAAATGTAAACACAATGATCAAAACAGAAAACCACCACTCAACTCACATTCTCAAAAATATAAAAATCAGACAGAAAGTAGGCAGAATCCATACTGGAAGACATGGGATAACAGATCAAAATTGTATTGCAAATTAAAAACCAAAAAATACACTGGTGCCTGCCACAGTGGCACACACCTGTAATCCCAGCAGCTTGGGAGGCTGAGGCAAGGGATCACAAGTTCAAAGCAGCCTCAGCAAAAGCAAGGTACTAATAAGCAACTCAGTGAGACCCTGATTCTAAATAAAATACAAAACAGGGCTGGGGATGTGGCTCAGTGGTTGAGTGCCCCCGAGTCCAATCCCTGGTGCCAAAAAAAAAAAAGGTCACATTGTGATGACAAAGGAAAGAACAAACCTAAATAACTTATCAAAAGGACTGAAAAGTTGGGCCCAGTGGTGCTCAACTGTAATCCCAATGACTTGGGAGGCTGAGACAGGAAGATCACAAGTTTGAGGCCAGCCTCAGTAACTTAGCAATAATCTGTCTCAAAATAAAAATAAATAAATTTAAAAAGCTGGGAATGTAACTCAGTGATAAAGTATTCTTAGTTTCAATGCCCACTTCTGGGAAAAAGAAAAAAACAAAGGGGGGCGACGGGTTGAATATTATGTTCTCCCTAGTGAAATTCATTTGTCACGGGGGGATGGGTAATTCTGAAACTACGTAAATAACAGGATTAAACAAACATTTTAGCGTATGGGATGATCTGTGCTTCTCACTGACAGAATAGAGGAACATCTAAGGAAAGGAAAAGGCTAGAATGAGTCTCAGGAACTTGACACAATCAGAGGGAGAAGTGTGACATCATGTTGTTCTGAATACATACAGAGACAGAACAAAAACACATCGCCTGACTCTGTCCAATATAGCACTACAACTTGGAAGCAATGGCATCTCAGCAGCAATGACATGCCAAGTGCCTTGGAGAAACGGCCCAATTCATGACCTAGAGGAAAATGAGATGAGCCCAAACTATCTTCACAGAGTCAACAAGTAAGGAAACGTCCTGGAGACAGAGTGCACTCGAGGACACAGCAGCACTGCCTCACAGCATGAATGGACTTGACTTCACCCAATCACACACTTCAAAATGGGTGAGAGCGCGTTAAGAAGTCGTCCAGCCTCGTGCCATTTGCATTCACAGTAAGCCAAGCTCAGTGGTTTGGTGTTAAAAATTCCACCTCAGGCTGGGCACGGTGGCAGCACTTGGGAGGCTGAGGCAGGAAGACTGCGAGTTCGAAGCCAGCCTCAGCAAGCCACATGGCAACTCAGTGAGACCCTGTCTCTAATTTTTAAAAAAAATGGGAGGGGGGGCGGGGGATGTGGCCCAGTGGTTGAGTGCCCCTAAGTTCAATCCCCAGTGCCAAAAAAATAAAAATCCATCTCAGGAGGGGGAAAAAAATAAAAAGATACAGAAACCTACTTAAAGAAGTTTCCACTGGCCAAACTAGAAGGAATTTGAGCAGTCATAGGGTAGTAATGGATCACATCCCATAAAAAAGTGATCTTAAAGACATACTGATATAAATAAATGAATAACGAAACAAATGGAGAAGAGAAATCATTCTTTACAGTGAAATTCCAATTAATAAGTGGAGAAGGGAGGCTGGAAACAGGAAAATCACCACTTGATAAGTACCATGGTTTCAATTACAGGAGTAACAATGTTTTCATTGTTATGAGAATAATCAATGGTTGCCAAAACTAAGGTGAAAGAACCCTGGACAGGACAGCTGCATCCCAGAGAATCGTAAGATACATATTAATTTCAAAAATGAAGAGCGCTAGTTTTACGATGGAGAAAAGTGACAGTTAACCATCCTAAATAAAATTAACACCTGATTGCTACATGTTAAAGCTAATTAAAGTTAATGAGTACAGAGATGCATAGAGGGCCTAAGTCTCCTTGGCGTGACATACCAAGAGTAACACACACATTCATCACACCTGTGCACTTAATGCAACGCATACCGTCCGAATGGGATCACAGGAAACATCAGCCCACTCAAATGGAGCAATATTCTAGAACACAGCTGATGAGTAATCTTCAAAGTGTCAAGGTCATAAGTAACAAAGACTGAGGGACCATCCCAGATTGGGGGAGATTGACATGATAACCAAATGCAAATGCAGGATCCTAAATCAGATCCTATACCAGAGAATAAACAAAATTTGAATAGGGTTTGGACAGAAATTAATAGCGTTGTATCAATTCTGACTTCCTGGTTTGATAATTGCAGGATGGCTATATAAGACTTTTAAACACTGGGGAAGCTGGGTGAGAAGCTTAAGCGAGGCTCTGTACTATATTTGCAACTTTTCAGTGGGTATATTATTTCAACATGCAAATTAAAGATTGTTTAAAGTTCCAACAAAACATTTTTTATACATGATACTCATAATAGCCAGTTATTAGGAAGAAAACTAAACATCCATTGACGAGTGGCTGAATAAAATTTCAGGTACCTAAACTAGAAAACTGTGAATCCGCACACAGGAGCATGGGTCCATGAATAAGAGGAGAGGAAAAAATTTTACCCATGTCTAATTATTCCAAGATCTACAGATGGAGGAAGACAGGGAGGTAGGGAGGGACAAGGGGACCTGGAGAACAAAGAGAAGGAAACAGGGGAAAGGGAGGGGAGGGACCCATTCCCACGTGTATATACCACAATAAAGGGCACAGAATGGCTGGTGACAAAGCTGGTTTGTTTTGAAATTCTAGCTGTGAAAATATATTACCTACCCCAAGAGTAAAGATACATGTAGTAAAATCTTAGCATCTGGGAACCTGGGTAATAAAAACAAAAAAAAATTTCAGTGTATCATTCTTGCAACTTTTCTGTTAGTCCAAAATGACATTGAGCCCAGCATCATGGTACAGGCTGAGGCTGAGAAGTTCAAGGCCAGCCTCAGCAAGTTAGTGAGACTCTGTCTCAAAATTTAAAAAAAAGGGGGTGCAGCGCAGTGGCAGAGCACCACAGGTTCAATCCCCAGTACCAAAACCAAAAATTATGTTGAAATTTAAAACTTACAAAAAAATGTCCTCCACACACAGCAGGTGAAACCGAGGCAGCCATCTAATGAAGCTGGTAACTTCACAACCTCACCCAAAACCAAGCTGTTACACTGAACACAGCCCAACAGAGAAAATAAGGGAGAAGACCAGCTACACCGGCATCTCTGATAACATCTTTGAGCAGCCAAATCAATCAATAGTGGAGCTATGCTTCCGTGAAGGCCCTTGTTCTGAGATAATAAATTCTGTTTATTGGTAGGCTAAGAGAGCTGTAAAATGAGATACACAGAGTCAGCCTGAGGGCGGACTGGAATAAGACCTAAGATTTTAAAAAATGAAGCACATTCCTCTCCATTCAGGAATCACTGCCCCAAAGGGCGACTGGCCACATTTACCTGCCTCACTATCACCATGCGGCTGAGACTGCTCCTCTTACTAACCCACCAACTCCTGAGATCAGGGATTGCATCCTGTCAATTCTCCGAATGGCCAAAGCCTGTAACATGTAGCAAGCATTCCACAAATATTCACCAAATAAATGAATACCCATGCGCACCAGAGTATCACATAAAAATGGCTGGTTGAGTGTGGTGCTGAACATCACTGCTTTGGAAAATCCTTAAGAATGTCATTCAGGACAAGTACATTTCATTTTTTAAGGACAGTGAAAACTGAAATCAAATGCAAAAACTATTTGCAGCCAATGGGAGACACATTCCATACATATTTAACACAGTGGCCCGAGTACATAAACATTTACTTTAGATAAAAGCACCAATCCCATTACATTAATATCTGAAATTTGTCTCTTCTGACCAGCCCTAAAATAGATGAGCCAAGTGATCTGTTACATGAGTGGTAAGACGAAGCTCTCATAGTTCAATATTAATTGACAAAATGAGCTAGTTAAATATTTAAGCAGCAACAAATAGAATCCAGACACTTCAAAAACATCACAGGGCACATTTTTTGTGTCAATAAAAGGTGACGTCATCACAATCACTAGTATGTCAGAAGATGCTCTGAAATCCAGGGGTGTCTTGCTGCTTCTCACTTGGGCAACTCAATGTGAGCGGATTCTAAGATCAGAAGCTCTAAAGTGACTTAATTCCTGCCCAAAGAGAAGACCCCCTAGAACAGTGTAAGGAAAATCTGCAACAATACTCTTTGTACTATAAACAATGTTGTAACAAATGACATTATGTTCCTATCCTGGCAGACAGGTGTTTTCCTATCAGTAAGACATAAAACACAGGATTGCTAGCTCAAGGAGCATACATACTTTTATAGTATTCATTGAAAAGTTGCTTTCCCAGAAGATCATAGCAATTCACACTCCAACCAGCAATGCACCAAGGCACACCATTTCCACACGCCCTCAGGAGCAAATAACCCATTTTTTAAAAATCTAGTGGGGGAAAAAATAGCATCTCATTTTAACGTGTATTTCCCCGACTACTGGTAGAAATTGAAAATCTTTACAAGTTTATTTGCCACTAGCACTTCCTCTTCCATAAATTGCTTCTTTATATCCTTTGGATATTTTTCAGTCAAGTTGTCAAATTTCAGGAGCTTTTTAACATTATTTATATGTCATATAGATATATGACCTCATGTATATCCCTATATATGTATGTGTGGTAGTGGGGGAGGGTGTCCTATTCTACTGGGTTTGTTTCTTTTGTGTTTTTTTTTTTTTTTTTTTTTTCCTCCTTTCTTTCTTTCTTTCTTTCCTTGGTGCGGGCGGTCAGGCCATACAGAAATTTTAATTAGGTAGTTTAACCTATTCAATCTCTTTGGCTGTGAAACTGAGGATGCAAGTGCCACCCCGTGGTCACAAGTTAGGTGCAAGGCATTTTCCAAGGCACAGGATTCTCCTGCACAAAGAATTCCACCTGTACCGCACAGGTTCTAAAAGCCCCACTACCATGAAAGCAAAAAACATGTCTATAACATCTCCTTGGAACCCAACTCCTTTTCATTACCAGGTGTTTCTTGTGCAGTTTCAGGAATCCAACTGCTAGGAAAAGACAGGGAAAGTATGCTTTGTTTTATTAAGAACTTCAGCGAAAGTGGTTACCCATTTGGGAAGAGCATAATGGGCTTTCGGCACTGGGGCTCTTGGGTAAGCTGCAAGGCTACACCAACATCAGATTACATTCTCACGTTCACTGTAGTTCTCCACAAAGGCCATATCATTAAGTCTTCTAACGTATGCATGCCTGAGCATTTCCACCTTGAAATACATATTACATTACCATTTTTTTAATATATTTATTTTTTTTAATATGGTACTGAGGATTGAACCCAGCACCTCGCATGTGCTCGGTGAGCACTCTACCTCTGAGCCATAACCCCAACCTCACATTACCATTTTTTTATTTCTCTTATATTAATTACATTCAGAGCTTCACATTAACTGATTTGTAATTAATGCATAGGTAGATCATAACACTCATGGATTTCACTTTGGAATAATAAAGGTATTTTGCAAAGTACTTACTATATAAGGGGACCAATAGCTCTTATCAGTTCAGAAACACTGTCCCCAGATCTATAAAAGAGGACAAGTACCCCCATCAGATTCTAGGTGTTTGACCATCCTCTCCATCACCACTAGAATCAGAGATAATGCTCCTCCCCTTTTCCACCAACACAGGCCATCTTCCATCCACGACCCAGCGTCTCTGCTGCATCCATGTGCTCCAAGACCAAGCTCGAAGGCTCCAATTGTTATGGGCAGTGGGACAATGAGAGTCAGAAACTCCCAGCACCGGGCTGGGGTTGTGGCTCAGCAGTAGAGCACTCACCAAGCACATGCACAGCCCTGGGTTCGATCCTCAGCACCACGTACAAATAAATAAATAAAATAAAGGTATTGTGTCCAACTAAAAAAATAGATATATGTATAAAAGAAAAGAAACTCCTGGCACCAATGGACCATGATCACTATGAGTTTTGAAAGTCCAAATTACACTGTATACCATTAAAGGCCCCCATTACTGATTACCAACTAGGTTTATTTCAAATTTCTCTATATATAAGTAATCTGAAATGACAAGATAAATAACAAAAAGTTTGCAACCTAGAAGAGAAACTTAAAGTTTCTTAGAATTTTCTCAAATCCAGTTCCACTCATGTGTTTGAATAATTTCCATTTTTTAAATTTACTTGATCATTAACACAACTTCTTTGTTATTCATTAAAATGGTAAAAACATCAAAACAATGAATTAGTTAATATTTAAACTATGAGTGACCAAATTATAAAATATGTTGACTCAAACCATTTTCTCATTTAAAGAAAAACATGTCTTTCTTTTCAGTAACTATCATAAAATATTGACAGGCATTTAAGGAAAGCACCAAATTAAACTTTTTAGTTTTGCTATAAACCTGCTTATCTGATCCCTCTTGTAATAGAAAAGAAATTTATAAGCTTGAAAGCACATCATTGGCTGGCACAAAGGATGAGCTGTTGACTTTTAAAACATATTGTTAAGGAGATCCTTGACATCCACTTTAATTTGTATTTTTCCCAAAAACAGTTTCTATCATGTGATTATGTCAGTTTCTTTCTTAACGCACCAAAACGGAAAAAAAGAAGATAGGAATACATGTACACCAACCATGAGAAAACACCAAAGCAAGGACCATTAGGACACAATCACACCCAGCAGTTCATGACCAATGGTAGAATTCTACAGGAACAAGTGGCACATTTGCAGAATGCGCAGATGGTGTTCTGGAGGACAATCTGACATCTGTGACCCCTCCAACAGCTCCAACCGCACAGACCAAACAAAGTGCACAGCAACCCCTTCCCATTGGCTAGATTGTCACCGATTTCATCTCATTCTCTATTTGCTTCGGGTTAAACACAAAAGGTTAAATTTGTATCTTAGTGAAAGAAAACATTGTTCTCAGCTATAACAAACTTTTTACAACCATACAAAATCCTCTTTTCTAACATTTAATTATAAAATGAATTTAACTTCATTTGATTTGTTTTTCCAATTGGTTAAGACCCTCTATGGTAATCATTATAAACTCTAATTTTCTGTCTAAATTCCTTTAAAAATTTCTAGTTTCTAAACTAGGATTATAATTACTGCTTCAAGGAGCTGGATCTCAAAAACAATGAAATATCCTTTCTTTATAAATTCCATTTTGAATATGATAATTGCACTTAAGAGTAAAAAATAAATGCAAATCCCGATTTTTTAAAAAGTCTGTGTGTATAGTATCTCAGCCATGAACTTCAGTGTATTCTGTTACTTCATCAAAAACTACTCAGGGTAAACAAAAACAAGAAAAGTTTGAGGGTCAACTGTTATTTCTTAAATGTTGAAGTAGAGGAAATTGGAGAAAGGAGGGTCTTTTTTTCCCCACAAATATAATGAACACCTCCTCCGATCGTTGGTCTTGTTAAGTGATATATAAAATGCGTATCTTGCCCCCAAATTTTTTAGTTCATATTTCATCACACAAAATTAAACATATATGCATATATGATTTTACATCCACCATTTTGCTTATCATTTTCTGAAGAGTGTATCTTTTTTGTTTCTCTATTTCAACTTTACTGCTTTCCTTTACGTGGAAATACTTTCCTCCACATTTTTTAATTGGTGCATTACTGTTGTACATAATGGTGAACAACTATACATGTGTGTAAATGTGGTGTATAATACACACAATGTAACAATTTGGCCTGTATCACTCCCCAGCACTTCCCTTGGCTCTACTGATCTCCTTTTGCTTTTCATGCTATCATCCCTACCTTTCTTTGCCTTTTTCCTCTCTAGCTTCCACCTATGAGAGAAAACATAACCCTCAACTTCTGAGTTGGGCTAATTTTCCTTAACATTAAGGTCTTAAGTTCCATCCATTTTCTTGCAAATGACAATTTCATGTTTATGGCTGAATAAAACTCCATTGTGGATATATACCACATTTTCTTTATCCATTCATCTGTTGGACACTTAGGCTGGTTCCATGGTTTGTCTATTGTGAATTGTGCTGCTATCAACAGGGATATGCAGGTATCCCTGTAGTAAGATGACTAATTCCTCAGGATACATACCAAGGAGTGGGATAGCTGGGTCATATGGTGGTTCCCAGCCTAGTCTTTTCAGGAATCTCCTTACTGATTTCCATGGTGGTTATACTAATTTACAACCACACCAATAGTATAAAAGTGATTTTCTCCACATCATCTCCAGAATTTCTTGTTTTTTTAAATTTTTTTTTAGTTATAGATGGAAACCATATCTTTATTTTGTTTATTTATTTATTTTTATATGGTGCTGAGGATCAAACCCACTGCCTTACCTGTGTGAGGCAAGTGCTCTGTCACTGAGCCACAGCCCCAGCCTCTATAGTTTATATTCCTGATGACTGCTATTCTGACTTCTAGCCCCAAAGTTCACACCAGTAACACAGACATCAAGTCAGCCCCTGGAACATCATCCCCTTCTTCGTTGGTAACAGAATTCCAATTCTATTGGCTACAACAATGTATGAGGACAAATCCAATGAAACCCATTTCCCAGCCTCTCTCACAAACAGAGGAAGCCCTCTGAGGTGGTTCCAGACAATGAGATGCCAGCACAGGATATCCCGCAAAGATCCTCACAAGGAGGGGCAGTGTCGGGACCTTGCACTGCTTCTGGCTGCTTGCCACATTACCACGCCCTGTTACAGGGCCTGGGCTAAGCAGGGGGCGTGGCTGTGAGAACTGAAACCACCCCAAAGATAGGCCAATGGCTCCGCCAATGGCATCCACCCATGCTCCTTATGTGTCCCTATGATCTTTCTGTTGATTGGCCCATGTCCTATATAAGACCGTCCAACTTTCTCAATAAACCGAGTTCCAGCATTCTACTGACTGGGCTCCCCAATCGGCTCTGAGTCTTTTGAAGGCCGGGGAGGAGGCGTCGGTGGCCTTTACTTTCCCAATCCAGTCTCATCGTTGAGGTAGGCCCCTCTGGCCTCTTTTGGTAGACAGAAGAGGTCCATCCCGGGGTGGGGGGGGGGGGGGCTAGAGACCTCATAGAGACCTCAACCCCTTATAATAGTCCGACAGGGCAGTCTCAGCTGGCCTGTCCCCTTTGCTACTTCCTCCTCCTGGCAAAGTGCATGGGATGGCCAGAGAGTAGCAACCATAAGGTAAAGACCAATAACACCACAGAAACCGCAGCCCTCCCATGCTCAACTGTAAACCAAGGCCAGCAACGTGCAAGTGCATACTTGGCAGCATAATAGAAAACTAAATTGTCATTCAAGCCTCTACTTTTTAGGTTTTCTATAACATATAGCTGAACTTAAGTTCAAAGTAATACAATCTAGTAAGAAAGTAATACAAAAAAGTATCTGTGCAAATTCACAGAGGAAGGAAGACATGAGTCCTGACGAGGCAGGGGTGGAGGTGATCAGGAGAGTAAAGGAACAGGGAAAGCAAACGTGAGTTGGCGCATCCATCTGGGCACCTGTCACTGTCGTCCTCCATCTCAGTGCCGAGCTAACAGATAAACCAGTGGCTGCCCCCAAGGAACTTTGGAAAAGAGATACAGATGAAGAGATTATTAAAATACAGAGTTGCTGGGCGCAGTGACATACACTTGTAATCCCAGCTACTCAGGAGGCTGAGGCAGGAGGATCACAAGTTCCAAGCCAGCCTCAGCGATTTAGCGAGGCCCTTAGCAACTTAGCAAGACCCTGTCTCAAAACAAAATATAAAAAAGATCTGGGGTTATGGCTCAGTGGTTAAGTGCCCCTGGGTTCAATCCCTGGTACCAAAAATAATAAATAAGTAGTTCATATGGGGCAGCCACACAGCTGCGGACGGTGTCACACACACCCACAAAGGTGCCACCCCATCTTTTCAAATGTGCCACAGGGACTGGCTACAGCCTTAGAGTGATAAAACAACTCAAGAGATAAATGTACTTTTAGGTAGTAACTGTGGATGCAAAACCTCCTCAAAGTATTAAAGGACTTTTATTAGCTGAAAGCAGAATTGTGTGTTACCTGTGGATTTTATTTTCTCCTGCACTGCAACCCCTATCCAGCTTCCCAGGGTCTCAGAAAAATCAAGCTTTAATGTCCTGTAAAACCTAAACCACCTCATGAACGTGGCCCAGAGAGCACAAAAGCTAAGTGCAACAAGGAATAAGGAGCAAAAAAAAAAAAGTATTAATATTTAATACGTCAGTAGCATATGCTGTGGTTTTAAAGGAAACAACTTTTATTTCATTTATTATCAAACACTATGGATTAACTAAAAATTAAAAATCATGTTGTCACACTTGGAGCACAGACTAAGGGGAGGAAAAAAACCAAGAGTCTTTTTCCCATCTCTACCTCTCTCTCTCTCTCTGTTGTATAAACACACACACCAAGAATAAGTAGAATGTCTTTCAAACCAAAACAATAGGAAATCACTCTTGGCTGAAAGAACAGGCTTAGATCATGTTGATTTCTTCTTTAATCCTGCTAGAGCAAGTTTCTGCACGCTCTCCACTCTCCGGAGCCTCCACCTACAGAGCTGTTAGGACAACAGCCAACACATATATTTAATTACGTAAGCACTCAGTGCTATCAGCCAGCTGTTGCCAGTACATAATACACTGACCTCTTTCACTCACTCTCTTGCATAAAATGGCAAAAACAAAGCAACTGTTGATGTGACAGTAATCATGAAATATGCAAAGTACTATTCTCCAAAAAAGATTTTAGATAACTACAAAACTCAATTTTGCATTTTTAAATGATTTACCACCCCTGAACTGCTTCTCTGTTCCTGATTTGCAAATTAAGTTACTAATCTTTTAACTGTAAGCTTATTCTTTCATTTTGCATTTATTCTTTTTCTAAAGTCAACCATGAACTCAAGTCTGAAATGTAATTTTCTACTTTATTTCCAATCAAATTCCTTGATGGAACATGTCATGTGATAACCTTCTACCTTTCTTCCATTCGTATCCATTGACCTCCCATTTTCCATCGTCAGGAGACAAAGACCACAGAGGAAAATGAGTTAAAATCTGCACTGGACACCTAACTCTTGCCCTTCATTTCAGGAAACAACAAAAACTTTTCATTTAATATTTTTAGGAAGCTTCTACCTCCAGTGATACCATTGTTAACTCCAAATGAGGTCTAGAAGGTGGGAAGACTACAAAGTCCTAGCTACCACAGAAAGCAGATGAAACAGAACTGTGACAAACAAACACATGTGAATAAAGTGAATTCAGAAGCCCTAACCCATGCATACCAACTTGTCCAGATAAATTCGACATCCTTCGGATCAACTACCTGTTTACCAGGCACTGTTCTAGAGACCACAAATACCTCCAAGAAGGAGAGGGACAACCTCACCAACCTTACAGCTCTGTCTCCTCTAAGTCAAGTTGATCTTTCCAAAACTTCTACTTCTTTCCTCACAACAGCCAGTTAATTTGTTTGTGGGTTGTTTGATTTCTTTCAATTTTGGTGGCATATCTGGTCTTTTTTGTTCATTCATCAAAACTGAACAATTTGATACTCAAATGTAATGCAATGTTGTGAATGTTGTGATATTAATGTAGCAATATAGTTATACAAATTCTAATATTCCTAATACATTAGCTGTAACCTGTTGATGTAACAACAGCATGATAGTTGCCAAACCCTTTCCCCACCCCCCAAAAAAGAAAGAATCCGTTTAACCTAATCATACAAGCATGCATGGAGTAATTATAATTGTGTGCCAAACTCAAGGCCAAAGGCTACCAGGTTTTCATCCACCCTCATACTTGGTGACTCCAGACAAGATGCTTCAGCTAATCCAGCCGAATGGAACTCTGAAGCTGGCCCAGCTCTTCAGTTTGGTGGGGAGAATAAGAGGCTGCCCTTCTCAGCCCCGCTCTGCCAGCATGACCAGGGGACTGTGCCCAGTCACAACTTTCGTTTGGAAGGTAAGTGGGGACCAGTGGTAACAAACACAAGCTTCTCACCTCATCTAGGATGAGAGGTAGGTTTCTTTCTATTCTCTAAGTAAAACATAAAAAGCAAAGCAGGAATTCGTAAAGAAAATTTTAAAAAAGAACCCTTCAATATTTGAAAACTAGAATGTTCCTTCCCCTTCTTCGATACACACATCCCGTCTTTGACAAGGGACTCACGGCAATCTTGGGGGATAATTCTTAGAAGAGTCGATGAGCAGTCTGTTAATCTCTGTTTCCCAGGACAAAGAAAAACATTACCGAGTATTCTGGGAATCAAAGACTCTGTAGAAAAGGGTTGTCCTGAGGTCAATACTCTGACATCAAAACTCACAATCAAGCAAAGAGCCAAATGTTAAAATAATAAAATGCAACATGCAACAATAGATGTCAGACTGGAGCGGATGGAGCCAGAACCGAGGGCGCTCACTTCTGTGGACCCTGGAGGTGGGGCAATGCCTCGCAGGTGGTACTGCCTGTGCCAAAGTGCCCTACAGGACTCGGATGGGGTGAGTGGACAGGTGGTGTGGGTGCACACAGCACATGCACACGTCTGGGAGAGACGGAGAGCACAGTCCAGGGCAAAGGAAGCGTCTACACACACACCAGGTGCCTGGAAGACTTTCTGGCTGGGAGAGAGGATTAAATTTTATGGAAAGAAGCAAGAAAAAAGGTGGCAGAGATAGGCAAGTAACAAACTTTAAAACACCTTGTAATACTAAGATGTTACATCTTTATCCTAGAGCTGAGAGAAGACAACACTGAAAGGGTTTGAAGATGGGGAAAACATGAACTGGGACAGAAAAGCAGCAGAGAATAAACTTCAAAACTTACTGCAATGTTAAGAGTAAAGGATAACGAGGACCACACCCCGGACAGGAGCAGGAGGGATGAAGAAAGGACTAGGTTCAACAGGCATCCGCCTGGTCTGCGACCATCTGATGAAGCCAAAGGACATGAGTGTCACTGCAGGTTCCAAGAACATTCATCAGCACCTCAGCAGTGCAACGCCAACCCTGGGCCCAAGAGAAGGGGAAAGAGGACGCAAGGGTGGGAGGAGCAAGCCTTCAGGATGGGGAAAGGACAGGACAGAAAACAGCAATCCAAGAAAACTCCCAGCTGGCAGCAAGCAAACAAGATGGCGGCAACAGTGGACACACCAGCTGGGAACAGGGTGGGGTGGACCAGGTGGTGGCTCAGACATAGGGAGCTGAGGTTGCCATGGGTCACCACATGAAGAAGTCCAAGGAGCACTGGGGTATGCAAGTTTGGATCTTAGAAAGAAGACAAGAATCAGAAACAGACTTTGAAGCAATCTATCCATCAGCATCTGGACAATGGAAACAGAAATAGTAACAAAACGAATTTATGGTAAGCATGGCACTGTGGAGACAGAAGAAAATCTTATTAAAGGCAACACCTGATCAATAATGCATATTAAGTGAAACAATGCAACATTCTGAACTTTCCATAGTGGAAACTCTGTTGGGTGACGGTGGCTGAAGTAACAAAGCTGTGACCAGCACAACATGGACTGCTCCACTGCAGCTGCTACTGACACTTCCACAACACCACGAATCGTGAGCCACAGCCGCCCCACACAGGAGAAAAGTCTAAATGGAAATAACTGAGAAACACAACCTTCCCCCAGAGTTACAAAATAAGTACAAATGAAAATAACTTGCAAAAGTCCAACTAAAACCCAGTGTGCTTTTATCTTCCAATGCCAAAACGTTTTAATTAAAAATTAACCAGGAGTTTTTAGTTATAAATAAATAAATAACCTAGCTACTAGTGAATCTGGTTAACAAAAGAATCAGCTGGGGGTTTTATTTGCTTTTAAACTGCATAATTAATTACTGACTGAAAGGGCAGACACGGTTCTATTCTTAAGTCAGCATTTTTGAAGGCAATTTATTTTATAAATTCAAGCTGGAATGATACTGCTGAACCTCCCCAATTTTAAATTACCAATAAGAATTTAAAGATAAATCTACATTAAATAAGAATGTTTTCACAGTAGGAAAGACATCCAACAACTTACAAGTTTGTTCAATGGAATGTTCTATAAGGAGCATTTACAGGAAACTATAAAAATGATGTTACACAAAGCAGGTCTCCTCTGTCAAACACACACTTTTCCTCTATATCCACTTCTCCCTTTATTTTCAACTGTTCTTGCAAGGAATCCAAACCATCCCTTTGGCATCACCATTTATTTCTATAGGCAAAGGCAGTTCAAAGAGTGAGTGGCTCTTGTCTATCCACTATCAGTGTGGCTAAACCACAGTGCCCATTTGGGTTAATAA
The DNA here is from genome assembly GCA_025594165.1 of Tamias sibiricus. Lineage (NCBI taxonomy): Eukaryota > Metazoa > Chordata > Mammalia > Rodentia > Sciuridae > Tamias > Tamias sibiricus. The sequence continues at coordinate 20,734,852 of CM046666.1, read as the reverse complement.
TGCACAAGGTCAAACAGAGGTTGTCAGTTCATGATCAAAGCAAGCTGGCTATTCTTTCTGTCATTTATACAGAACACACAGGATGTGTTTATTTTTACCAGCCTCTGAATGACCTCCTGTAGGTGGCATGGAAAAGATCCCACATTTCTATAAAGCACTAGTCAAAGGACTTTTCTTATTTGATACTCTCATTAGGAGCAAATTTTATTTTTTTGAAACTTTTGATCTTTTCCATTTACTCAAGAACCCCTCAAGTTAAAGGCCATCTTGTCTAAATCAGATTGGAATAATGGAGGAAACGAGGACAGGGCACCTGAGAATCGCTCGGGAGGAAACAGTCTGCATGATAAAGCACAGGGCCCCGCACGCTCTCTTCTAAACAAGTGCAGGCAAAAGCATTCAAGTTCAAAAGAGAGCCCAAAGTCAACCTTGCCTCTATTTCTGCCCAACTCCTACTCTTTTGTTAATCTGAACAAGGCTGCACTGTAAAACCTTAGGAAACATAAATAAATAAATGAGGGCTGGGGTTACAGAGCTCAGTGGCGGAATGCTTGCCTCACACGCGTGAGGCACTGGGTTCAATCCCGAGCACCACATAAAAATAACTAAAATAAAGGCACTGTGTCCATCTACAACTAAAAATATTAAAAAATAAATGAATGAAGTTCAGTCCATGGTTGTCTTATGATGAATTCGCAATTCCTGGATCTCAATCAATGAGACTGTATCATTGACACAAAATACGAAAATCCCTCAGTTCTTCTTCTTTGCTCCTGTGACAAAGAGGGGGGTCTTCTGCCTGGTGGCCTCAAGAGGTGAAATAAAGTGACAAATAACTAAAGACAAACAACTGAGTACACTGGAAAAGAAACAAAAGCAGATAAGAGAAGACAACCCAAGATTGAAGGCAAGATTGAACCCAAGATTGCTTGCCTGGCATACACAGGCCCTGGGTTCCACCCCAGCACAACAAAACCGGAGTGCAAACTAAAGCATTATTGGTAAGTGGTCCAGGTCAGGAAAACACAGGTTCCAACAGACTACTGGGAAAAAAAAAAAAAAAGATTTTTTTTTTTGAACAAGGGATTGAACTCAGGGGCACTTGACCACTGGGCCACATCCCCAGCCCTATTTTGTATTTTAGTAGAGACAGGGTCTCACTGAGTTGCTAAGTGCCTCGCCATTGCTGAGGTTAGCTTTGAACTCGCAATCCTCCTGTCCCAGCCTCCAGAGTGCTGGGATTACAGGCGTGCGCCACCACACCCACCATCAGACCACTGCCCAGCATCCAACTACTGCAATTTTAAATGAATTTGAGCAAAATGGATTGGGTGCTACAGAGGAAGAAGCACTACACCATCGTACTCTCCTTGTGATTTTATCTCACTCTCAGGAAAGAGATAAATAATATACAATGCATACAGGAGAGACTGGAGGGGAGACAAAGCTAGCGTATGCGACTCGAGCACGGGGGGTATCAACTACCCCTCCTGTTCTTTGCCAGGAGGTGGCAAGAAGCGTGAAGACACCTAAAAACACCCAGGTGCTTGACAAGAGCTGGCAGTTTAGCACTCCACGTCTCCAAATGCAGCACTGTCACTGGAATCAGATGTCTTCTCAGTGTTAATTGTTACTGTGCCTTTCACAGAATTATGTTCACTCTGGAAAGAAATCCAAGGTTAGCTGAAGAGTTACCTTAGAAAGAACTAGTTGTAATTATCAAAAGTCTTCAAAATCATTAAAATACACTTAATCACATATAATATTCCTTTTAATTTCTCAATCAAGCAGAACAGTAGACTAAAGGAAGCTGTTCCTGCCACCACTAGATTTGTGGGGTTAAAAATTACAAGCTTTTGGGCTGGGGCATGGCTCAGTGGCAGAGCACTTGCCTAGCACATGTGAGGGACTTGTATCCTCAGGACCGCATATAAAAATAAGCACATAAAATAAAGGCATGCTGTCCACCTACAACTACAAAAAATTTTTTTATTACAAGCTTTTTGTATGTGTCATTACTACCTCCCTTAATCATTCAACCACCATATCATTACTGTGGACCATGTTCCTGACACAGCTCATACAAACTGCACAACCAACCCATGATATGTGCATGCTTAAACAAACTTTTAGAAATGGTCTAGAAAATACCCTCCAGCTACCTTACACAATGGATCAACATGGGAAACGATATTCTCCAGGTTCTATTCTTAGGGGGTAGCAATAGCAATAAAATATCTCCGTATCAATTTTCCTTTCTTGTGGGGAAAAACACATAATTTGGGAATATAGCAGACTTCTCACTTGAAAAAAGAAAGAAAATCTTCCTCCAAAATGAACAGCATCTGGTGGACACCATATCTGCTCCAGCGTAACTCTCCCTTCTCCCGCCCTCCCCTGCCTCTTTGCCTCCTGCCACTTCTCAGGACCCACCACACCCGGACATCACTACCTTGCAGTTTTAAATCTGTTGAATTCATTGATGCCTGCCTCAAGTCTACTATTGTGGTTAAACACACACAATAGTCAGACTGCCTGGGTTAAAATCCCACCTCGGGGCTGCTGCGGTTGTGGCTCAGCGGTAGGGCGCTCACCTAGCACATGTGCGGCCCGGGTTCAATCCTCAGCACCACGTAAAAATAAAAAACGCATTGTGTACAACTAAAGCAAATAAAAAAACAAAATCCCACCTCCACCGTTTATGAATTGAACACCCTTAAAGAACTTCATCTGTCAGACAGATGTTACTTTATCCTTAAAAAACACTAAAAATGGAGTCTACCACTCTGATGAGCTGTAAGAATCGTGCTACATAATACACAACTCATGGAAAGTGCCAGGAAGGGCGCCTGCCACACACAGATAACACAAGAAAAGCCAAGCACAGTCATTGCCCTATTAATATATCCCACTGTGATTTCACATAGAGCACGTTCAAAAACAAAACAGCTCCTCCCTCAGCTGAACTCCCTTTCTGAAATTCCTTACTGCATTGTAGCCAGAGACCTTGGAGTCACCTTCAGCGTAAGAAATCCTTCCTTCTCCTCCTTCCAACTCCCCTCAGATCCTGGACCACAACATCTCGGGCCCAACAGGACTGATGTACATTATTCCTTACACCCAAGCATCCTTCACATTGCTTCTAGCAACAATCCTGAGACCAAGGGAGCAAACACAGAATGACCAAAAAAAAAAAAAAAGAAGGGAAAAAAAATTTTTTTTAACCATTTACTATCTTTCAACAATAGTAGGAAGATTTAAGTACTATCCAGATAGAAGTCAAAAGGACAGATTTTTCTTTTTAACTAATACTGAAGCAATTCAGTATCTCCTACAATGGAGGATATCTAAAAGATGCACAGCAGCAATATTTCAGAAATGTTAAATCCTTAAGACAGAGTAGACCTAAATACAGACATATACCACGTAGCAACGTCCCCATTAGATTATAGCACCTGGTGACACCTTAGCCAATCGGTGTAAGCACACTCTGGGATGATCCCGCAAAGATGAAGTGATCTAACCGAACAGTTCCCAGACCTAACTGTCATTAAATGACAAGGAACTATACCCTCTCATGGATGGGAAAACAAAACTGAAGGTTCAAATCTCCAAGTCATCTAAAAATTCAATGTCTTCACAATCAAATTCCAATTGTATTCCTTGCTGAACTTAAAAACCGATATTAAATTTACTAGAAGGCAAAGAACAAGAAAGAAATAAGACACTCAAATACATAGCACTACCAAATATCTAGACTTAATACAAATTTATACTATTTATGACTATAAGAACAAGAAGCAGAATAAAGAAATGGGTCAATGAAACAAAACAGCCCAGGGACAGACCTAAATGTCTACAGACATTTGACATACATCAGAATGGGTAATACATGAATAAAAAGCAAAAGCATAATTTGCAAAACTGTGATACTGGAGCAACGGTTTATCTACAAAGAAAAAAATAAAACCGGACCACACCAGGAAAAAAATCAATTCCAGATAGATTACCAATCTAAATGTGAGTTAAAATCATGAAACTTTAGCAAGAAAATACAGAATATGTTAATAGTTTCACAGTAAGGGCTTTTTAACAATTAAGAACACAGACCAAAAGAATTAATGAATTTTAAACCAGCATTTCTTCTCATCAAATGATATCACTGAAGAGAGAAAAAAGCCACCACTGGAAATGTGTGACATCTTGCAACCTGTGCAATAGCTCAGGACTATCAGCTAGGATGCTTTATGATATACTTTTGCAACAAAATAAAAAGAAAAAACTCACAGGAAAATGGACAAAATACCTACAAAGCCATTTCACAAAAAGGGAAAGCCTAAATGGTCAACATACAAAAAGATGCCCAAGCTCATTACTGACAATGAAAATGCAAAGTAAAACCACACTGAGATACCATCCTCACCAGATTTGTAAAACTTTCGAAACCCGCCTGTATCATTACCAAGAACAGAGAACACCAAATATACACATCCATCACCGTGGGAACGAACACTCAAGCATCCACTGGAGGAAAAAAGAGGGGAGTTACCCCCGAAGCCCATCTGTGACCCAACAGTTCAAGGACTCAGTGCATTTCCTGCAGGTGTGCTAGAAAATGTTTAAAATATTCACAGCAGCAGAACACCAGGCCGGAGCAGTGGCACAGGCATGTAATCCCAGTGACTCAGGAGGCTGAAGCAGGAGGATCATAAGTAGTTCGAGGTCAGCCTCAGCAAGACCCTGTCTCAAAAAAAAAAAAAAAAAAAAAAAAAATGGTGGGGGGGGGAGACTGGAGCTGTAGCTCAGAGGTAGAAAGTTCCTGGGTTCCTGGGTTTGATCCCCAGTACCAAAGAAGGGACAGAGGGGAGGAAAAGCAAAACACCAGGGAAAATGAAAACAACATCGATGATATGATGGATAAACAAGCTGTGGCAAACTCAGTCAAGGAAATAGTATTAACAGCCAGTTATTTTACACCCACCAAAATGGATAAACCACAAAGTACAATGTGAGGAAAAGAAGCAAATCTCACAACAGTGTACATGAAATCAAGTTCAAAACAGTGTTGTTAGAGGTACGCTTAGTAGACGGTGAAAGGGAATGACTCCTAGAACTCAGGAGGAGGACTCTCAGGGTACAACTGCAAGAGGGACACAGGGCGGTCGCTACGGTTTTGAAATGATGCAGTTCTTACGCTGGTGGTTTATATATAGGTGTTGTTATTATTTCAAACTATACATGTTTGTTTAAAAACCAGTGAGGAGGAGATTGAGTATGAGGGTACAATCAAGCAGCAGAGCATCTGAGGAGGTCTGGCTGGGAAGGCGGGAGAAAGACAGGAGGACAGCCACCAGGGGGGACCGGGGTGGGTCAAACACTGGCGGAAAGGCGCCAGTGGGGTTGGAGAGGCTGAAGTACAGAGGAGGCATCCGAGGGGCTGGGTGGGATGAAGATCAGCGCACACGGGGCCTCTGCACCCCTCCGCCCCAGGCCCCGCCCGGGAAGGAGCAGGAGCTGCGCCTGCAACTCGGCACAACCCACACCGGGTTCCCAGAGGACCCCAGGACTGACACCATGCACGTCAGTCACCTGCTGGATAACTCGCAGACTCCCAGATCACACCGGAAAAGTACCCACTAAAGCTTCATTCTTCATCAAATTCACAACAGTGAAATCTTACCAGTCCAACTCAGACCTTGACACAGTCTGAATATTTATATTGATGCCAGGAAACTCTTAAAGGCCGGTGTGCTAATATTAATTCTTTCCCTGATTATGGAAAACAGGGCTGGGGTTGTAGCTCAGTGGCGCAGCGCCTGCCTAGCATGTGAGAGGCACTGGGTTCGGTTCTCAGCACCACTTGTAAACATAGTAAAGGTCCACTGACAACTAAAAAAAAAATTGAAAACAGGAAAAACAGAAGTTCCACTTACTTAATGGAGTTCCTAAAGTGGTCTTCAGCTGGGTTCTTCACAGTGCAACTGTTCAGGAGCCATAGATCTGCATCTGATGCATTTTCTAGTTTAAAAAAGAAAAAAAGGCACAAAAAAGAAAAGTATCACTTTTAATCAAATCAAAAACACCCAAGTGTTTACCCAGTGGTATGGGACTGCTGGGCAGGGAAGGAGGCAGGAGGCAGGAGGGGGCCATCAGGAGCCGGGGACCTCTGTGTGGCCCCTGGGCTCCTCAATTAACAAGCACAGCATCCCCTCCCTCCTCTCCATGAGAACGCCATCGACAACTTCCTAACCCAAAATGAAACTGGCCTAATCTGATGCCTGAACATAAAATTAGTTGTCATTTATCCAGGCAAGGTGGCCCAAGCCTGTAATCCCAGTGGCTCAGGAGGCTCAGGGAGGAGGATCACGAGTTCAAAGCCAGCCTCAGCAACTTAGCCAGGCCCTAAGCAACTCAGTGAGACTCCGTCTCTAAATAAAATACAATTAAAAAAAAAAAAAAAAGAAAGAAAGGCTGGGGATGTGGCTTAGTGATTAAGTGCGCCCAAGTTCAATCCGCAGTTCAAAAAAAAAAAATTGTTGTTATTTATAATTTCAACACTCTCCAGGCACAGGTATCAGTATACACTATGTATTCTGTGGCTTGAGAAGTTATTAAAAACATAACTTGTCTACCTTGAAAATTAATGTCACCTCAAAATGTGTCTTTCATTACTATCATCAATTTGATTAAATACAGTTACACACTGTACATGGGGGGTTGCATACATGTATATAATACATTGTTATAATGCTCTCACTGACAATACAAAAAACAATCCAAACCCATTCTTATTTAAAGTGAATTTACAAATACCTACAACTTTGTTGCTTTTCTACATTCAATTTAGATACTTTTATTGCCTAACAGGATCTTATACATTAAAAGAGGATTGCAGGGGCTGGGGCTCAGTGGCAGAGCACTTGCCTAGCGTGTGTAAGGCACTGGGTTCAATTCTCAGCACCACACATAAATAAATAAAATAAAGGTACATCACCAACTAGGAAAAAATATTTTAGAAAAGAGGATCACATAAAGGAAGGAAAGTGAAAACAGAGCCCTAGTGCTTCAACAGCACAGCCGTGAGAACAGAGGCCCGGGGGATGGCGGAAGGACCCCCAGGACAGACAGCTGGCCCTGCGCACTCTCTCCCAGGAAGGCAGACCCAAGCAAAGGCTGCAACTTGGCAGTAACTTCTTCTCCCCAATTTTAACAAATGATAGTAAATTGTTTTTTATGAAGAGGCAGGAGCAAAAAGTTCTTGAAATAACAGAAAGCAAGGAAAAGGCATTATTACTCTGCCAACCAAGTGAATCCTCCATCTCCTTTCACCCCCTCCTCCCACACCCCACTGCCACCCTCGGGCCTGATTTCTCACGGAGCAGCTTTCTCTGAGACAGCAATCTGATGATATCACTTCCCTGATCAGATAAAGGAGAGTTCGCCAACCTCCTCTTAGTGCCCTCAAAGTTCTCCCCGTAAGGCCCCCTGAAAGGCCCTTCCTCTAACACCAGCTGACCCCAGCCGCCTTCTGAGGACGGAGACCAGGTCGACCCAGATCCAGCCACCTCCTGCCCCACATCAGTGTGCATCCCAGGCGCCCTGCCAACAGGGCGCTCGCCCACCCTTCAGTCCCAGCTGCAGGCTGCTCAGAGGCCTCTGCTCTGCACTCCCATAACAGAGTGTGCAGAGAATGTTCCCCCTTCCCGATTCTGTACTAAGATCACTCACTCCCAGGCTGTCTTCATGCTCTTGAAGAGACGCTGAAGACTGTCTGGCTCTGCTGCTCTCTCGAGGTCCAGATCCCAATTCTGAGATGGCCACAGAACAGGCATTCAAAGGGCCAGGGAGGAACTGAAGTGCACGTAGGTGGAGAATGCAACGGGGACAGCAGGACGCCGTGGGGCCCCGTGCACAGGGCACTTCCACCCACCTCCACCCACCTCCCGACGCTCTGGGGCCATGACTTCAAGAAACGTGATGTACTTAGATAGCTGCAACTGGGAATCCTCCTTGTTCACAGCTAGATCCCCACCACTCATGCCAGTGCCTGGTACCTGGCAGGCACTTATTAGATATTTACTGAATAAATGCTGAATTTTAAAGACATCACTACTACGAGCCACATACGATGCAGACAAGAAAAAGTCATGGATAGCTATTAACTGATGATCAAAAACACATAGCCCATTTAAAAAACAACAAGCAGCACTGACGACAGAACTGACTGTGCCAGATACCAGCTTTACTCCTGGCACATCCATCCATTCAATCACCTTCAAATTATCAGAAAGCTCACACCACAGGCCTCTCAAGGAGAACTCCAGCAATAAATAAGAGAGATTATCCTACTTTGGAACTTTGCCAATGTTGGCTTTCGAAATAAAGATCATCAATACGATGCTTGATGGTCCAGTAATTGCAATCAACAAGAACCCTGTGAATATACCAAGTGCCGGCAAAATACACAAACTTTTAGGATACACCCACCCAGCAGAGAATAAGCCTACTCCAATGAACACAGGAAATTCCTAATTGTCTCTTAACTCAATTTGGAGTTAGTACATCTTACTGAATATTGTCACAAGACAGCTCTACTGAAAGGCTGAAATCAGTCATGCCGCAGCCAGCGCACACTAAGAAGCAAGCTCCAGACTAGCTACTGGGGACGTGGCTGTGAGGAGTCCCTCCTCACAAGGGGCTCACAGTTTTGATGTCTGAAACATTAAAACTTTAATTAAGTCAGGCACGGTGGCACACACCTGTAAGCAGCTCGGGAGGCTGAGGCAGGAGGATCATGAGCTCAAAGCCAGCCTCAGCAAAAGTGAGGCGCTAAGCAACTCAGTGGGACCCTGTCTCTAAATAAAATACAAAATAGGGCTGGGGATGTGGCCCAGTGGTCGAGTGCCCAAGCTGAATCCCCAAATCCCCAATACTCAAAAAAAAAAAACAAAAAGCAAAGAAATAAACAGGATCATTTCAGGTACCAGCCCATGATGATGATTAAAGAGGGGAGAAATCTGGGGGCTGCTGATTCAAAGAGGCCACCCTCAGGGATTGAAATGATGGGAAGGAATCTGCCGTGCGAAGACTGGAAGGAAGTGCACACCACAGCGCAGAGGCCCCAAAACAACGCCCAGCTCACTGTGCCGTAGGAAGAGGGAAAGACGGTTTGTCTGGAGACAGGGAAGAAAGGTCAGAGGCGGGCAAGGCCCAGAGTCTGCTGGAAAATCAACAACTTTGTATTTTATTCTAAGTAACAGAAAGTCACCACCGGATTCCCCACATGAGCTAATTTCTACTTCAGGAAGAACACGCAGGCCGCACTGTGAAGATTGTAGATGGATAAAAGTAAAGGGGCAGGGGAGTAAAGGCAGTAAAACCAGCTAGAAGCCGAAACATGGGTTCTAAGAGTACCTGAAAGGCTGTGGTAACATGGGCTGGGATCACAGCAATGGCAAGAAAGAGAAGCAAGCTGGGACCATATTTTGAAAACGGAGTGTGTTAGCTTTCCAACACTGTAACAAAATACCTGAGATTCTTGGCCCAGCTTTTAAAGTTCCAGTCCATGATCAGTTGGCCCCCTTCTTTTGGGCCTGTGGTGAGGCAGCACATCATGGAAGGAGGGGATGGAAGAGCAAAACTGCTCAGCTCATGGCCAGGAAGCAGAGGAAAAAGAGGCCAGTGTCGACACTGACCTCCCCGTAGGCTCCACCGCATCCCAACAGCACCGTCCTACACGCCAAACCTTTCACACACGGGCCTTTGGGGAACATCTGACCAAACCAGAGCACAGTAATGAGCACCCAGATCACCTAGGAGGCACGCAGGAGGAACCCAGTCAGGTTCCTAAGCACTCAGGGAGGATCCTGCCTGAGCATCGGTCGCACACAATGCCGGTAACTGAAACGATGGAGGCCTGGAAGGTAGGACGCGGGGAACAGGAATCATTACTTCAGGTTTAGCGGTGCTGTTTGAGGTCCCTATTAAACATCCAGCTGGGAACACAGATCAGCCTTTTGCACACGTGCAATGGAAGCATGGGGGAGTCTCAGGCTAAAGACATCCTGAAAGGGTCAACAGTCTACAGAAGACACCTGAAGACCTCAAGTTCTAGAAATGGACGAGTTCACCTAAGAGAATGTATGGGGAAAAAACGGGTAGGGGTGGTACAAGACAGAATAATGGGTTATTCGAAGGTCTGGAAGACAAGTTCATAATGAAAAGGAAGCTAGTGCAGGGGTGAGCATCAGCTACTCAGGAGGCTGAGGCAGGAGGACCGCTTGAGCCCAGGAGGTCAAGACCAGACCAGGCAACACAGTGAGACCCATTCCAAAAAAATAAACAAAAAAGATAGAATGATAGTTGCCAGGAAGCATGGTGTCACAGAAGTCCACAGAAGAAAGTACTTTTGAAGAGAGCAATCAGTTAATGCCAATTATCAAGAGTTCAAGAACAACCTAGGAATAAATGTTTATACTATTAACAGGACAATATTTTGTATTTTTAATTTTCCACTCTCAATTTAGAGTATTTGTTTACTCTGTGCTGACCCCAAATCACCTAGCAATGGCCCTTTTCCGCAATAGGAAAACTGTGTATGGCTATTTGCAATAAAGTGGGGATTCCATGTGCCTGCCCCGTTAGGAACACGGCTGTACCTTCAAGATGGCAGATGGTCTCCACACTGTCACACCTGTTCCTCCAGGGGAGAGTGGGGAGGCCACCCCACATTCTCAACAGCTCTAAGGCACACCCCCAGTCCAGACACCAACGTGGAGGAGCCGCACTGACACACCTGGAGAGGAGTGAGAGGCCACCTGAGCCTGCCTGGGGGTGGCCTCTCCCAGAACAGCAGGGGACACCAGGCGTCCTGCCTTTCAGGACTCCACAGCCAAAGTCAAGGAAGGGTGCTAACAGGCTGCCACCTGTGGATGACTGGGCCCTCTGAGGACGGGCTCAGAGGTGACACCCTGGTGGCACCTAGCGGGGGTTCCCAGGGCCACGGCAGGAGGGGCAGGACTAGAGAAGAGCAGTGAGGAAGGAAATGAACAGATGTGGTAAGGAGGCGCAAGGCCCGGTGGGCTTGACAGACCCAAGAGGTCTACCCGCATTGGGGTCTGGCCTGCAGCCCTCACGAGCCCTGGTACGCTGCTAAGGTCGTCCGCGCAGGAGCGGAATGTCACCAGAACCAGAGCAGGACATCGGGTCTGGCTTGGAAGCCTGCAACTCAGGCTGGCCAGAGGGGACCTCAAGATCCGATTACCCAGTCCCTCGCTGCTGCAAGTGGCACTCCAATGCACAGCACCATGCACAGCATTTAGGTCTTTCCCAGAGTGTCTTTGAATGAAGTCCAAAAAGATGGGACTGTTGGATCAAAAAGCAAGTTCACTCCCTAGGTCCATGTATGATCGCACACACGGTGTGACTCTGATCGGGCACGACCAGAGAAACGGAAAGCCATGCTCCGTTTGTGTATGATGAAAGGAGATGCACCTGCTGTCATGTAGGACTAGAAATTTTTTTTTTTTTTTGTACCAGGGATTGAACTCAGGGGCACTCGAACACTGGGCCACCTCCCCAGCCCTTTTTTGTATTTTATTAGAGACAGGGTCTCACTGAGTTGCCAAGTGCCTCGCCATCTGAGGCTGGCTTTGAACTCACAATCCTCCTGCCTCAGCCTCCCAAAAATATTTTTTTTTTTTAAAAAGCAAGTTCACAGGAATTACATTGTCGTAATCCCCTCCATAAGGGGCGTGTCCCTGTGCCCTCCCACCACTGAGGCACAGGAGTGCCATTCGCACTCAGCCTTGCCCGCTGTTATCCAACTTCTTGACTCTTGCCAAGCTGGTAGGAAGCAGAGGCCCAGGGCAGGACTGACATGCAGTTCTCCAACTACGAGCTGAGCAACTGCCGGTGACTGAAGGCCTTTACACCTTTTTGCATTGCATTTTTGGTTTGTTTGTTTGTTTGTTGGACTTCCCACCATTTTCACTTCTTTTGACCCTGTGCCTGTTTTCCTGTCAGGCTAATGATATTCTCAGCTCCAGTCTCAGTTCACTCATGTGGACAGATCACAGAGGACTTTATTCCTTATCCGTCATAGAGGTCACAGTATTTTTCTCCAGGCAGTCATTTTACCTTTTTATAGTTTCTCTGTACTTTATTATTTCTGAGATATCAAGTTCATCAGGCTTCTCTCTTATTGCTTTTGAATGAAAACTCATAACATTTCTTCTCCCTCCACATTATTAAGGAACTCACCATGTTTTCCTCTAGCACACATGTGGTTTTACATTTAGATCTGTTATCTAATAGGAATTTAAACAAAGTCCCAGCTTCTCACATCAAATTGGAAAACATTTAAAAGTGTGATGCTACCTACCAGCAAGCAAGGAATGGATGCCAGCAACCTTCACCCTGCCTCCGGGGGGTCTACACTCTGACACAGCCCTCAAGTGTTAGAATGCACACTGGAATTTCCCCTGCACTCTGGCTGGGCACATATACCACATACACATGGGCACACACATACCACAAACAGAAAATGTTAAAATGCCCACTGGGGACTACTGACAAAGCAAAAACCCCAGCAAGCCCATGTGGCTATTAGAAAAGACGGGCTAATAAATACAGGACTGGGCTGGGATTGTGGCTCAGCAGTAGAGCATTCACCTAGCACATGTATGGCCCGGGTTCAATCCTAAGCACCACGTAAGAATAAAGGCATTGTGTGCAACTAAAACAATACAAATAAATATTTTAAAAATAAAAATAAATAAATAAATACGGGACTGCAGCTGGAATAGCATACAGCACTTTAAAAGCAGTGTGGATCTCTAAATGCTAATTTGCAATAACCTGTTACATCATCAGGTGCAGCAAAGCAAGGGGTAGCAAACTACATTAGTATCTCGTGCTCTCAATAGGGGGCAAGAGGTATTTTACGCGGTAAGTAAAGAAAATTTCAGAAGCACACACAATGGAGGCGTCTGCCTCTTGGAAGTAAGCTATCCCTATGAGCCGTTTTTTCATTTTTTCTTTTTCTAAGCATTTCATGGACATTGCTTTTATGATTTTTTAAATTTTAATCTTCAACAGGGACATGAGGATACTTAATTGATATTCACCTGCATTGTTTCAATTTTATAAGCATGTTTTCCTTTTTAAAGCTTGCTTTCTGTGGAGCTTAGAAATCAATAGCTTCCTTTCATTTTAAGGTGAGAACATAAGCTATTTCCTGCTGTGATCCATCACAAAAACAGTGGCCTGGTACACATTTTCTAGGGACTTTTCTCCCCAAGCTAAAAATTTTGCATTCACTGAACCAAGAAAATAAGTGTCATCAACAAACCAACCACTCTGAGTTTGAGAGGAGAAAAGCTATTATTCCTCTTAATCAGAAGTAACTTAACTCTCTAAACCATATATGCCACAAATTATACTTAAATCCAAAGCAATAAAACCCAATTAGTAATGACACCGCCAACATCACTGAGTAGACATCATATGTCCCGTGGTGAGCTGACCATGTCACAGGCAGTTTCCTGTAATGCCCCCAATCTGACTTGGGTTCATTTACTACTTCGATTTCACAGACGAGGAATATAAAGCTTAGGAAGGAAGTTACTTGCCTAAAATCACCCAGTGGAAGGGTGGCCTGGGATTAGCAATCCAGACAAGCCGACTCCACAGACAGAGCACTGGGGAAGCGGCAGGCCTCATTAGTGGCTCTGCGCCTCTTGATCAAACAAAACACAGATGATGTCTGAAAACAAAACCAAGAAGTACTCCAGGGCCTTGAGGGTGTCTCGCAGTATTTCTTACAAGACTAACAATCAGGCTTCACAAGCGGCTGCTTTTCTATTACCAAAATTTCTAAGATGTTGAAAGCGTCAGCCTTGGTCCTTCTGTGATCAATGGTAATGGCAGGCAGGCAGGAAAGGGGCAGTTAATGGTGAAGGCAGGATCCTTACCCCAAAGCACAGGCCTCACAACCCCCGTCTCCCCTTCCCCTGCAGGCTTCTGCATGGGTTGCAGCAGCTCTACCCAGGAAAACAAAACATTTATCTGACACAACTGCTCCATCTGAGAGTCAACCAAAGGAGGAGAAGGAGGCTATTCATAGGTTTAAGCCAGGAGGTGAGTAGGCCATTCAAACCCAAGCTCACCAAGAACACAGAGCAGGGAAAGGACGAGTGCTCTGACCCGAGAGCATATTTTGAGTTTCTTGACCAAAGAACTCTGGAAGACAGGTCAGGTCCAAACAGTTCAAATGGCCACTACCCTGAATCATGCCCAGGGAGTTTATTTACATGATACACATCATTGCAAGCCTACTAGAAACTTAAGAGAATAAAGTATGTTCTCCTAAAAGAATTAAAAGCCACTTTAAGGTGCATCTAGAAAAATAACTTCTTGAAAACAATAAAAGAAAATAAAAATTCTGGTCAATGAATTTTTTTACTCTAGATTTCATTTATTGGACTGTATAAGGCAGAGCATGTAGCCACCATGCTGTCTAAATCAGTCTTCTAAAAGCAGCAACAGTGATTCATTAGAAAGTATTCTCGGGGGCAGTGACTTAATGCTGGGCCCTGGTCCCATTGCCAGTGAAGGAAAGGAAAGGAAGCAAGGGAAGGAGGAGGAGGGCTGGGGTGTGGCAGGGGGGAAGAGGGCTTGCCTGGCACGCGTGAGGCCCTGGCCTCGATCCTCAGCACCACATTAAACAGATAGATAGATAATCAATCCACTGACAACTAAAAAAATCAATTAGCCGGGCGCGGTGGCGCACGCCTGTAATCCCAGCACTTTGGGAGGCTCAGTCAGGAGGATCGCGAGTTCAAAGCCAGCCTCAGCAATGGCGAGGCACTTAGCAACTCAGTGAGACCCTGTCTCTAATAAAATACAAAAAAGGGCTGGGGATGTGGCCCAGTGGTCTAGTGCCGCTGAGTTCAATCCCTGGTACCAAAAAAAAAAAAAAAAAAAAAAAAATCAATCAATTTTTAAAAGGGAAGAAGGAGAGGAAGAAGAGGGAAGGAGGGAGGATTCTCCCTTTAGCTAGCCTGGGTTGGAGAAGTGGGAGGGGGTTAGGGGGAAGGGAAGAGAGAGCCTGGTGGAACCCACAGCCCAGCAGGAGACTCCCAGTGAGAACGTGCCCCGGCTGGGCAGCAGGGAAGCAGTCTTTCTGGGGATTACTTGCCTAATGAGTTTGCTCTTTTAAAATAGTCCTGCTGAGCACTTCACAGAAATAAGATAAGGAAACTGAGGGTCAACTTGAACTCTGTTTGAAGGGAAGAAAGGACATTTTTTTTAATGTGAAAAATAACAGCAGGCAAAGCTCTACCAATAACTATTGAAAATCAATTATATAGCTGCGTAATCCTGCTCATAATCAAGATGAGAGTGCACGACAGATCTTGTACTTACTACACAAGAACACTGCTAATAATCCCATCTTCGTTTCTAATTAACTATCTGTTGATCCTGACATGTAATTACTTGAGACATTACTGCATCTAAAGAATCACAATAGGACACATATATCACACAGGTTTTACAAACCAAGAATCGATACGTGCTTCAATGTGTGCTACAAGTCAATCAAGATCTACTCAGGACCTCTCCATCCAAAGCCACAGTACGCCCACCCGCCATCTTGAAAGCTCTTTTCCTGCCACACTGAGCTTTTGGGCCTAATATGTAAATTCCAGAATATGACTATATACTTTAACCTGTGGACTGCATAGAAAACCTCCTTTCTCATTCAAATATTCTAGAAGTGATTTACCAAAAATAATTCTATGTAACCAAGGAGCAAATCTTAACCCAGAGAAATTCACTAGGAAGCTGCCAAACATGTGGTTTCCAGTCAGATTATGTACAGATGTTTAGCACAAACCAGTAATTCATCTGCCCAGAATGTACACTTCCAGGATCAGCCAAAATTCTAGATAAAGGGAAGGGTAGGTTATCTGCAGAATAACATCTTTAATACAAAAGTCACTCTGGGTTTTAACCCAGCAAACTTACTGGATCAAAAACAATGTCCAATTTGGAAGGAAGGAAGAAAGGAAGGAAGGAAGGAAGGAAAGAAAGAAAACCATAGGAAATTGCCATGACAAAAAAGATCCAGATCAAAACTAAAGCTTTGACTCCAAAGTGCAAAGAAAAATCACATCTAAGCTCTAACGAGTAAGTGACGGCACTGAATACGAAGAACAAGATAGTCTGAAGCCAGTGTCCTCCCCGACTGCTCAGTGCTCATGCCACACTCGTGCTAGGTACTTTGAAAATGACCCTGGCAGAGAAGCAAAGTGAGCCAGCTGTGCCAACGCTGTTGAACTGGTCGATAGACATTCACAACCAACATCGCCAAACACCAGGGTCAAGCTTTCTAAAACCACAAGCATGTTCTGTCAGTGGGAGACAAAGGTATACAGCCACAGAGGAACAACACTGCCTTAAAGGTCCATTTGGGAAAGAAGAACTATCAAAAACCGTGACGTATTTGTCTGGGAAGCTGGGGAGTTGTTGAAGAAAGAAGTGGATGTTTAATAATCTGACATCCCTGCACACAAGGAGGGAGAATTATCTTAATAAAATGACCAAGATCATTTAAGGGGAATTTGACCCCTGGAATGCAATGATAACATCCTTTCTAAATTAATGCTAATACCCTCAACTCCAAATCTCTAATTTTGCTTCAAAAAACTGCATACAATATAAAGTATTGCAAATCATTGATTAAAAAAAAAAAAAAGACAAATAATCCAATTTAGAAATGGGCAAGAGATCTGAATAAGATATTTCTCCAAAGACATACAAATGGCCAATAAGCACATTAAAAACATGGTCTCCATCATTAGTCACCAGGGAAATGCAAACCAAAACCACAATGAGATAGCGCTGCAGCTCTACTAGGAGAGCTACACACTTTTCATAAAAACAGATGTGCTGGCAAGGATGTGGGGAAGTGAACCCTCACCCACTGCTGATCAAACGTCATCTGGCAGTTCCCAGCCTTTCAAACAGAGTTAACTTATGGTCCAGTGATTCCGCCCCTCCATGTATGCCCTGGAGAAATCAAAACGTGTTCACACAAAAACTTGCATATAGATGTTCACAGTAACATCTTTCCCAACAGCCAAAAAGTGGAAACAAATGTCCATCGACTTTCAATGGATAAACACAATGCAACAGTATTCATTATGGAGCATTATTCAGCATGAAAAAGACATGCTGGGCTGATACACCCATACCTGCAACAATACCGATGGATCTTGAAAACACTGTGTTACGTGAAAGACTGCCAGGAACCACACGCTATGCGACTCCATTTCAGTGACATGTTCACAAGAGACTAATGCAAAGGACAGGAAAACTGGTGACTGCCTAGGCCTGGGGAAAGTAGGGGACAGACGGGGACAGCTAAAGGACGTGGAACTTCTTTTTGTGGTGATGGCAATGTTTTAAAACTCAGTAGTGACCGATGCACAACTCTGTGAACACACTAATTACACGCTGAGTCACACATCCAGTGAATGCACTGCATGGCACGTGCATGAATACCTCAATGCGCTGTTACCAACAAGAGCTCCTAGAGACGCGCTCAGGCCCCTCGGCACACGGCTCCCCTTCCTGTGCTCCGGCCTGAAGGGCTCTCCCAGCATCTGCCATAGACACTCTTTTTTTTTTTTTTTTGTACCAGGGATTGAACTCAGGGGCACTCAACCACTGGGCCACATCCCCAGCCCTTTTTTGTATTTTATTAGAGACAAGGTCTCACTGAGTTGCTAAGTGCCACAGAATTTGCTGAGGCTGGCTTTGAACTTGCGATCCTCCTGCATCAGCCTCCCAAGTGCTGGGATCACAGGCGTGCGCCACCACGCCCGGCATCTTACTCATCTTTCATAGATGGGTTCACACCACACGGCACCTGCCAAAAGCAGCTTTCTCTAGCCTTTTCAGAAAGAGGAAGGTGCAGCTATCCACATGTACACAGATGGGCTTGTGGTACGTCCTGGCAACGATCCATAAATAAATGGTCCCTCAGCCAGGCGCGGTGGCGCATGCCTGTATTCCCAGCACTTGGGAGGCTGAGGCAGGAGGATCGTGAGTTCAAAGCCAGCCTCAGATGGCGAGGCACTTAGTAAATCAATGAGACCCTGTCTCTAATAAAATTGAAAAAAGGGCTGGGGATGTCGCCCAGTGGTCAAGTGCCCATGAGTTCAATCCCCAGTACCAATAAATAAATAAATGGTCCCTCACAGTATGGAGATCCTTAAATCCCTGCAGGCTCAGAACTGGAAGACAATGTGCTGTTATTATTGATGAGTAAATAAATGAATGAACATTAAGAGATAAGCAAAGACCAAGAAGGCAGGGACAAGACGAACTGGGAGGAAAACAGGCTGTCTACAAACAAGAATTCAAGCTAGATTGGTTCCATTGTTTTAAAGCTATTATGAATTGGGCTGCTATAAACATGGATGTGGCTGTGTCACTGTAGTATGCTGATTTTAAGTTCTTTGGGTATAAACTGAGGAGTGGGATAGCTGGGTGAAATGGTGGTTCCATTCCCAGTTTTCTGAAGAATTTCCATACTGCTTTCCACAGTGGTTGCACCAATTTGCAGTCCCACCAAACAAATGAATGGATAAAGAAATTGTGGTACATATACACAGTAGACTATTACTCAGCCTTAAAGAAGAATGAAATCATGGCATTTGCAGATAAATGGGTGTTAACTAGAGAATATCATGCTAAGTAAAATTAGCTAATACCAAAAAACCAACAGCTTAATGTTTTCTCTGATAAATGGATACTGATTCATAGTGGGACAGGGGGTGGGAAAGAATGAAGAAACTTTGGTTTGTGTAGAAGGGAGTGAGGGGAGGGGTGGGGCTGTGGGGATGGGAAGGACACTTAAATGAGCCAGACGTTATTGCCTTACATACATGTACGATTACACTACTGATGTGACTCTGCACCATGTACAGCCAGAGGAATGAGACATTGTGCTCGGTTTGTGTACAATGTGTCAAAATGCATTCTGTCATGTATAACTAATTAGAAAAAATTTTTTTAAGATTTTTTAAAAACTCAAAAAAAAATTCAAACTAGAGAAACGCTTTCAGTAGGAAGAGTCAAGCTCTGATCAAGACTATTTCCTCCAAGGGATCTTCTTTTTTAATAGGAAGAGAGCAACCCTGGATTCTATGGGATATTGTATACCAACCTTTAAAATTCGTACTTAATAAAATATCATGGAAAATGTTTCTTCCATGTAAAAGATGTTATGAAAACTTTTAGTATTGTATAATTATAGAAAAAGCACAAGACATGAAACTGCATTAAAAACGGACTAGAAGAAAATGCACCAAAACGTTAACAGCGGCTGTATTTAGATAATGGAACTCAATGAGTTCTAGAAGTCTGGCCTTCCTAGATTCTAGATGATTCTGGGTCTGACTCTGGACCCAATCCCCCAAGCCTGACCCGACTACCCAGAGGTGTTCACAGGTCTCTGGCGACGTGTCCGGCGTCACCTGCCTGGCTGATCTGGAGAGCAGCTTACGGCCAAGGGTCTTTTTCATCCAGTTACACAACAGAGACCCACACTGGGACTCAGAGCTGGGTCTCTTACAAATGCCTTGAAAAAGACTATCAATAGTCCAGAGGTCAGATGGCGAGGGCAGAGGTATGCTGCCAACTATTGGAACGGGGCCCCAATGGGAAGGAAGTGACACTTAAGAACTGATACTCGAATCAAGCTCTTAATACTAAAAAGAAGGCAGTGGCCAAGTAGAAACGGGAGCCAGTGAAGTGAAGAGGTCAAGGTTCCCACGTAGAAGGCCACTACCACTAAGGCCGGCGACATCACTGAGACCTCTGGGAGCAGGTCAGGAGGACGCCAGCGTCAGCCAGGGTCGCACCAAGGTCCCTGTGCTGTGATGCGGGCGGGCAGGACCGCGCCACAAGGCATTGCAGATGCCCGAGAGAACTCACAGAGGTGAAGAACGTGGTGTCACCAAAGACAAACGGCGGCCCGGGGTGGCAAGGACTACTCACAGCAGGTCAAAAGTCTCAAGGTGGCAACAGGTCACAGAGGAATGGGGGCAGGGCTCCAGAGGAGGAGCGCCTGCCTGCTGAGTGACAGGACAGAGCAAGGGACTCAGGTGTGAGGTCAAGGGCAATCAAGACGCTCGATTCTGGGCTGGGTTGTGGCTCAGCGGCAGAGCGCTCGCCTAGCACGTGGGTGGCCCGGGTTCGATGCTCAGCACCACATGAGAATAAAGGTATCGTGTACAAGTAAAACAAATAAATGAATATTTTTTTTAAAAAAAAAAGACGCTTGATTCCTCCACACTTGGGGTTTGACTATGTAATAAATTAGAACTAAACAGCCACGTTGGCACAGCATTTACCCCTTGGAGAGACTTTCAATATACTGTCTCGTCCGCACCCCAGCAGCCCCAGGAGGTGAGCATTTATCAACCCCTTCTCACGGACCAGGAAACAGGGACACACAGAGATGCTGTGACTTGCGGGCGAGTGTGGCCAGCCAGAAGCCAGGTGGCAGGGCCAGGTGGGAGCCGGGCTCTCCAGGCGGACGAGGCGGCCCAGCTGCTCTAGCTGCGTCCCGCCGAGGTTAAGTCCAGTGAAGTGAGCCGCCACCACCCCCGAGTACAGGGCTGTTTCTTTCATAATGCCCAAAACCACCAGGCTGTGCATAGCGTTCAGTGGATTATACGCATCTGCTTCTCTCTAGGGAAAGTCCTTTTTACATGTGGAACGTCACAGCTAACCTCTGGCTGCTCTGCAGGAAGAGATCAAGCTGCATCAGCAGGAGACTGAGCACAGCACTCGGGGAGCCCGGCGCCCCTCACCTTCACCTGCCCCTCCCACACCAACTCAGCACAAATCCACCAAGCCACCAGGAGGAGCTGAAGAAGGCAGCCTCAGGAAAGGGACCAGAGACCCCAGGGGACGAGGGGTCAAAACACAACAGAGGAGCAAGGCAGGACATGGCCATCGATGCCCAAGAATAAGCAGGGTGGCGTGGCCACTCTGGCACACGATGTCCACGTGAGCAAGGAAGAGCATCCACTAGCACAGGCTGCCCCTCACGGGGCCAGAGAGCCCAAGGCGGCCGGATGGGCACCTGCAGGGGCAGCCAGTGTGGGCTGGCAGAGCTCGAGTGCTATGACACGGGCGTCTGCGTGAACGGCATCTGGCCTGGGCGGCACAGCCCAAGGAGGTCAAGGAGGTCTCCTTGCGGGGCAGGAGGTCAGCTGCCCAGTGTCCACTGTGAGAACACGAATGCGGTGAAGAGCACCCACGCAGGAGGACGGCCTTGGGGCTTCCGGAGAGCCTCCCCACCAGGACCCCTCAAGGGTGAGGAGCACGGCCTCTAGAGGGCAGCACCTGTGGACCACGGCGTCCAAGAGGGGCGAAAGCTGGAAGAAGAACAGGAAATTTGCAGAGCCTCAAAGAACCTTCTCAGAAAATCCATGCTAACTACCAAGGACGAAAATAATCTTCATAGTGGGGATTTAAAAAAAAAAAAAAAAAAAAAAACAGTAATAGATCAAAGTCAATGTCATCAGTAAGGGAACCAACCCAAGGCAGGAGCCACTTGACAGGATGCACTGAGAGGAAGACAGTGTCACCTCTGAAGATGCTCCCATCAAAGATGCACCAGGTGGGGCTAGGGTTGTGGCTCAGCAGTAGAGCGCTCGCCGAGCACGTGCGCGGCCCGGGTTAGATCCTCAGCACCATGTAAACATAAATGCATTGCATTGTGTACAACTAAAGCAAATAAATAAATATTTTTTAAAAATACCAAAAAAGGAGGGGGGGCTGGGGATGTGGCCCAGTGGTTGAGTGCCCCTGAGTTCAATCCCCAGTACCAAAAAAAAAAAAAAAAAAAAATGCACAAGGTGAACCTACTCACGAGGAGACGGCCAGCAAACCCCGGTTCAGGATGAGCACTCCAACAGCTGCCCAAACACTTGACAAATATCAAAGGCATCAAGGAAAGACAGAGAAACCTGCTCAGACTAAAGGAATCCTAGAGACGGGAAAACAATGCAAAATGTGATTTCTCACTACAAAGGACACCATGGGAAAGACATGAACAGGGTTTGAGCGTTAGGTGGTAGGATTACCTGAATGCTAATTCCCTGTTTTTGATGGCTGTTATGGTTTTGTGGATGATTTTATAGGCAATATACACTGAAGTGTTTGGATGATACGGCACTGAGGGAAGAGGTAATTATCAAATGGCTCAGGGAAAAATTATTTGAATTGTTCTTATAATTTTCTGTAAGTATTTTTTTTCTTTTTTTTAGTTTTATTTGTGAAACAGAAGCGATTAGAGAGACAGGATGCTCTGCAGTATAAGAATACATAGTGCCCCCCACCCCCAAAAAAGGAAAAGAATGGAAGGCACCATAAAACAAACAGTATGGCTTTCGACCACATGGAAGTATTTCTTCTAGTAGTAACATAAGGATCAGGGTGATGGGAACAAAGTCAGGACCAAGAAACACCCTGACAAAGTGTGCTTTAAAAAAGTGTTTATATGAAAGGAACATCTTAAAAGCCAAAGAGAAAAAGGAATATTCACATGTAATTATGTTTGTAAATCTTTGCCTATGCAGAGAGGAACACATCGAGTTGATTTAGAGCCAGGTGATGTCTGTGGTGCCCTAAGCACTCTGTCTTAAATAATAAAATGGGAAGGTCTGAAT
Organism: Tamias sibiricus; assembly: GCA_025594165.1. Lineage (NCBI taxonomy): Eukaryota > Metazoa > Chordata > Mammalia > Rodentia > Sciuridae > Tamias > Tamias sibiricus. The sequence continues at coordinate 20,712,098 of CM046666.1, read as the reverse complement.
ATCTATCTACTACTCTATTTCCAACTTAAAAAAAAAAAAAAAAATCATCCAGTTTCCCTTCATAATAAAAGTATCTAAAAGCTTCCAATACCCAATAATGATAAAAACACTCCTAAAACTGGAGAGAGACAAGATTTACTTCAAACACATAAAGTGCATCTACCAAAAACCCTACAGCTAACATCAGACTTAACAGTTGAAAGATTGAATTCTCTCCTGACATGAAGAATGAGGCAAAGACATCCAATCTCACCCTTCAAATTCAACAAAGTACAGGAAATTCTACCAGTAAAACCAAGAAAAACTGCATACACATCAGAAAGGATGGGGAACAAAAAACCTGTTTCTATTCACAAATAGCCTGGTTTTCTATGCAGAAAATTCCAAGGAGTTTACAAAACACTCCTAGAACTGACAAGTGAGACTAAGATCACAAAATACAAAAAAATCAACAATCAATTTGTATACACTAACGACAAATGAAATTGAAACAAAAAAGCAATATCCCTTATAGTTCCCAAATAAAATATGTACATATGTATCTACCAAAATATGTACAGAATTTATATTAAAAAGTATAAAATTTTTGGAAATAAATTTCATTATTTTAATAATTTGGAAGAACTTACTATACTATATTCATGAACTGGAAGGCTTGACATGGTAAACAACGATGCCAATCCTCCCTAGATTGACCTCTAAGTTCAAAACATTCCTATCAAAATCCCAGCAAGGTTATTGGTAGACTTAGACCAACTTATCACACAATTTATACAGAAAAGAAAAGTTCCTAAATAGCCAAAACAATTTTGAAAAGAGAATCAAGTGGGAGGAACCAGTGTACCCAATATAAGGACTTAAATAGTTCTGGTAATCCAGAATTTGTGGTTTAAAGGGACACAGGAGATCCTCCCAGGAAACAAGAACAGCAGCAGATCAGCTGGGGAATTTACTCACAGCCAGAACAGAAAGCTTTCAGTACTCACATCCTGGCGCACCAGTGGCTATTTTGAGTTTCTAATTCTCCCTTTTCTAAGCAGGGGGGGTCTACTATATTCCTTATGCACTGCAGGCTGCTGGTATTCTGACAGCACATATTTTCTCTTAGCTTTAGGCCACCTGAGAACAAGCTACAACAAGACCTAACGGAGAAAACTACACATCAGACAAATTCTGTACTTTGAGGTAGATGCACTCGTGGGTAAGCACACACACTGTCACGCTTGAACAGACGGTGACTGAATTTCCTGTACAATGCATTCGTAAGAAAGAGGATGTACACTTGGATTCCGGTTAGATTTTACAGGTGCTGGTTAGCAAGCCCAGTGCCTATTCCCCGACTCCTCTGCCTTCCCACTTCGCTCACCTTTACAGCCCCCCTTAGAGTGTCTGAAACCACTCTGGCCCTAAGACTAGAGGAGGTCGGCTGGGCTCCAGGCTCCCAGGAAGGGCTTTGATTCCTTGGGAAAATGAAGAGGGGCAAGTCAATGCATACCCCTCCTTGTGACACCTCCAACAGAAAGATGACACCCCGAGCAGGAGCAGGCATCTTGCAACCACTAAGGAAAGGCCAGGGAGCTGCAGTCCAACCGCTGGCACTGCTGGGCAAAGCTGCTGCAAACGGGCATCTCCAGACTGCTGCTCATGTAAGAATGACCTCATCAGTTCAAGCTGCCAGTAATCAGGTATTCGGTTACACAATGAAAAGCATCCCTGAATAAAACATTTAATAAGTATTAACGTATCATTAATGATTTAATATTGCACTAATACTAACAAACAACTAATATTTCTAGTGCTTTTTTCAGTACTTCCATAATATAACTTGCTATGATGTCATGGGTTCTCCTGTACGCTTGGCCTCTCTGGACCTCACTTCCTTTCTCTCATCCAACATGCATTTTTGAGTGCCTACTACATGTCAGGTCCTCTTCTGGGTGCTGGGTCAACAGGCCGAGGAAAACAGTCAGGGCCCCTGCTTCCGTCCAGCTCATTTTCTAGTGCAAGATGATTCGCAGAGTAAGACAGATGGGAGAGGACCTCTGCTAACAGGCACTGAAGCTAGGCCTCACGTATCAGAAAATAAATAAAGGAAGGGGCTTCTAAATGGTCAGACTAACTGGGTCTGGGAGGAAAAAAAGAAGAAACAAAAATGAAGTTAGAAATAATTACAAGCCAGGTGCAGAGGCACACGCCTGTAATCCCAGCAGCTTAGGAGGCTGAGGTAGGAGAATCTTGAATTCAAAGCCAGCCTCAGCAATGGCGAGGCACTTAGCAACTCAGTGAGGCCCTATCTCTATATAAAATTTAAAAAGGCTAAGGATGTGGCTCAGTGGTCAAGTGTCCCTGGGTTCAATCCCCAATACCAGAAAAAAAAAAAAAAAAAAAGAATTACAAAACACGAGGGGTCTTAAAAAATTCACATACATGCTCACTCACATCTACGAGCCCTTGCACCACCCATCCAAGGTAAGTATAGCAAAGAAAACACAGATCCTAAGTTAGACTGTCATGGCTGGGGGCCAGAAGCACAGCTAGAGGGTTTTGCAGACTGTGCTGTTGTTTCAAGCCTAAGAAAAGTTGAAAACCTAAAACTGGTCAAAGGAGCAAGTCTCCCAACTACAGTCTCACAGAATCTGACTTGATTTTTTATATGACCGTTTACGTTTTCTTTTAAGATATTTATAATCTTTACAACAACAAAATTTGTTTAGGTTGAGCTCTCCTCAGAAGCAGTTCATTAATTGTAGATGCTTAACTTTTACCTAAGCCCACAGGGAAAACAGATCTAAATATTACAAATCACTCAAGAGGGTTAAATATACAGAACACATCTCAGTCCAAAAGACTAAATGCTTACTGAGCTGTATTTTATAGCAATATATTGAACTTTTATACACTATATAACTGCAGTCAACAGAAAGCCTTAATTTTCAAGGATTGTAAATTACAAAAGATTCAAACCTTTTCAATTAATTTAGTGAACTACACCTACTTCCGTGGTGAGAACTGTGGAAACCACACTAGACTCACACACACTACTAAAATTCTGGCTTGACTTTTACATTTGTGAAAATGGTAAAACGAGCTGGGAGCGGTGGCGCACGCCTGTCATCCCAGCGGTTCAAGAGGCTGAGGCAGGAGGATCATGAGTTCAAAGCCAGCCTCAGCAAAGGTGAGGCACTAAGCAACTCAGTGAGACCCTGTCTCTAAATAAAATCCAAAATAGGTCTGGGGATGTGGCTCAGAGGTTGAATGCTCCCAAGTTCAATCCCTAGTACCCAAAAAAAATAAGGTAAAATGGATACATCCTGCTTGAACATTTTAATGTTACCAGGAAGTTTTGCTCTGATGGTCTTCTTATATTTGATAGAAAAAAAGAATACAGATAATGACAGCTTTACAATGTACTCAAGAGAAGTTCGTTGAGGTGGAAAAGAATATGTAAGATTAGTTACAAGATAGATACTAGTCTCATCTAAGGCATATTCTTACAAAAAGGTAGACCTTCTCCAATAGAATCGGAATAATTTTTCCAGGGAGTTCAGTTTCTGTAATCACTTTATCCAGAATGCATTGAAGTTTTATCTTATTGTAACCAGAGCATAGACAAATACTGTCTTTTTGAATTAGGTGTGCAATGTATTCCAGGAAATCGTCCTATTACTCAGAAAACAGATGAAAAGAGAATAAGTTATAAACCAAAGTCTACGGTGGTCTATGCCAAAAAGTATAAAAACATTAGACAGAATCTCATTCAAACAAAATCATTATGACAAAAAGGCTATTTCTCTTCCATAGTATACACTAATACCCGTTGATATGAATATAATAAACTCAATTAAACTACCAGAAACTTGGGCTTCTGTATACTCTGTAGAAATTTAGTGCTATACAGAACACAGACGCTTACATATTTTTAAAAAATTTGCTAAGCAATCTTACATAATTTGAACTTCTCAAATGCTCATATCTCAGTTTTCCCCCACTTTTTCTTTCATTTGTAAAAATGGATGGTTTTGATTCATTCTAGCCCTTAGATCTCATCTGCGAGACTGCAACCCAGTTTTGCGTAAGTCTGTGGGGCTCAGGGTGGTGGTGGGTTTTAAGACGGCATTAGGATGAGAGATGCAGGGACCGGATCACAAAGGCAGGCCCTTGACACTGCAGGTACAGGATGGAGTGTCAGCCCAGAGGTTATGTGAAACATCTTCAGGAAGGAAGACAATACTCAGCAAATAAACAACAACAAACTGTAGAATGTGATGGGCCCCTTCGCTGAGGAGGGAGGGACATGGCGTAACTAAGGGTGCCGGGCGCTGGCGGCAGTTTCCTGAGTCTCAGTTCTGAAGACCTCTCCTCCATTGGAAAGTAAATAAACAGAGCGAAGCGCCAACAGCAGCGCCTTTGCACGTCCCTCATCTTCAGGAGCACCAAAATACCCAACGCCTACTTGGAAACTCTGAAGCCCAGTCCTTTGGATTAGGTCGTGAACTTGCAAACTGCGTAGGATCTAACATCAAGGAAAGAGCTCCAACCCGCTGTATGGCAGAAGTTCTCCATTCTTTCAAAGAAAATACACAAATAAAACAATGTTCCTAAAACATCAACATAACCACACTTTTCTCTAGCACAGACACACATATTTCCTTGCTCTGTCATTGAGAGTGTTCCTTGTACCAGGGCCTATAGAGCTTATAGGCAGAAATTCATCGAATCCGTACAGCAATTCCACAATGATCCCTGATTACAGATGAGGAGCCTGAGCCTACAGCCAAGGTCACACATCACAAAGAGGTGGGACAGGCATCTGAATTCCGTGCTTTGGCTCCAGACTCTGCAATCTTAGCCACTAAGGATGTTACATGCATTCAAAAGCACCATGAAATAGATGAGTAATAAAATGAGGGGCTACCACATAATGTTGTTGTTCTTCATGTCAGACACCATGCCTTAGAAAGCAATAATTCTTCCCTATTAACTAACCCCCGTGTGCTTCACTTTGTAAAACACACAGCAAGCATCCTGCACCATACAACCATTTTAAAACTTACACAGAGGTAAACTATCAATAGGATTTTATTTTAACAAGATTTGAAAATAGAATTTTCCCTTTCTTACCAAGGGAAAAGGACCACTATGAGGAGCGAAGGGGTGCCAAGGATTGAACCCAGGGGCACTTAACCACTGAGCCACATTCACAGCCCTTTATTTTTTTATTTTGTGACAGGGTCTCAGTAAGTTGCTTAGGACCTCGCTCAGTTGCTGTGGCTGACCTCAAACTTGCAATCCTTCTGTCTCAGCCTCCTAAGTCTCTAGGATCACAGGCATGCACCAGCACGGATCACATTTTTAAACCTATCACATACTGAATTAAGTTCTACAAAATAAGTCTAGGCTGGCACATCATAACTGTCACATCCTATTCCCCAAATCCCAAATGGATCAGTGCATAAACTTATCTGTTTGGTTATAAAATTAGCTTACATACTGATTATCTTAAGACTTCAAAAGTTATTCTTCTCAAATAAGAATATATATCTCACCCAAACTTTAAACACTTTTTCTTCTGTTACTAAAAAATGAATGGGCTTTCTGTAACAACCAAATTTTACTAAAACAATTCCTTTAAAGAGAACTTATGCCTGCTTTACCCTGGAAATAAAGATTTGTATTTTATTATCATACCAACCAACAAAACACTCTTAATGTACATTTTTCTTCCTCCCCAAATCCATACAAAAACACTATCATTAGTCACCCTAAATATGCTGGGCACAAAAGCATTTTATTGAAGAAAAGGCTGGCAAAGACAATAAATGGTTTCCTTTTTGTTTGAGATTATTAGTCTAAAAAACTCATTTTCTAATGCAGATAACAGCCAATTAGTTCCTTCATTTATAAAATCAGAGCTGTGCTAGACGACAGCTGAGATATGAGATATGATTCCTCATAAAGGTAAATAGCAAATTGGGGGAGGAAGTAAGAAAGGAAAGGGCTTTGATCAACGTGAAAAGTGGCAAAACAACAGATTCACTGCACCTACGGTGAGCCTGGAGTGCCTGGTGGTGCAGAACTGAAGAGAATTGGCCCCCCAAAAAAGAAAAGAAAATCACCACCAAAACTATTTTAAGCAGAGAAGGGACCCAACTCTACAAGCTTCAGAAAAGTGACATGTAGAAGAAGAGTAAACAGAACTAAAACCAGTCCAGGTGAGTAGACTTGCAGACCAGAGAACTCATGGACGGAGAGACAACCCGGGATGGAGCCGGCCTGCATGACACAGCGGGAACCCACACTGGCACCACCTACATCTGGAGCCACGGCAGACCTGGAACCCACACTGGCGCCACCTACATCTGGAGCCACGGCACACCTGGAACCCACACTGGCGCCCTCTAGATCTGCAGCCACGGCACACCTGGAACCCTCACTGGCGCCACCTACATCTGCAGCCACGGCACACCTGGAACCCACGCTGGCGCCACCTAGATCTGCAGCCACGGAACACCTGGAACCCACGCTGGCGCCACCTACATCTGCAGCCACGACACACCGGGAACCCACACTGGCGCCCTCTAGATCTGCAGCCACGGCACACCTGGAACCCACACTGGCGCCACCTAGATCTGCAGCCACGACACAACGGGAACCCACACTGGCGCCATCTAGATCTGCAGCCACGGCACAACAACAGAAAATGTGTTACAGGTTAGGATAAAACTGCCACAAATTTTTGAAGATTTACAAAAATCAAGTAGCAGGATTCGTAATGGATTTGGAGACATCGGTAAGATTCCGTGTTTGACTTCATACACAGGAATACTTACACACACACACACACACACACACAGAGACGAACAGACATTTTCTTGCTCTGCAATTGGGAGTATCTAAAAGAAACGACACCCAGTTACAAGTACACCCAGCACCCAGGTTTTGGCTTCCATTTCCATTCTCCAACAAACAAAAACCAAACACCCAGGGCTTTTTGGAGAAATGGTTGCTTCTAGGACTGGGGCAGGAAACACATAAGGTGAGTTTAGAGTGCCCAGTAAGGACAGGATGGAAACAAAGACAAAACCTGATGGGGCTATATGAAAGGGACGCAGGAGCAACTGGAAGACCTCCCAATGGCCAAAGCCGTCACCATTTAAGAACCAAAGAAGGACTAGATTGTAACCCACAGTGTAACATAAATGCCATGTATCTACAGCAGTGTAAATACAAGACTGAATAATAGACGCAGAAGTGACCAATCTCCTGTGCAGAAGAACTCCATGCAAATTATTCTCCAAAGGCAGGAGAACCCAGCTCCCCACCCTTTGGTGCCTTCCTTCCAAAAAGCGCAGTGTGGAAGGGGGCAGAATGACTTTACAGTGGAAAGACCTGACGAACACGACCTCAGCCAGGTTGAAGGTTAACACCAGCAGTTACAAATCCAATGACGGTACATACCCAGAATGAGGCGAGGTGAAAACGGCACTTGTGCAGTCGTCCTCCAAACCACCCGTAAACCACACCAATCATAAGAAGACCCCAGAGGAGCTCCCACACAGGGGCATTCTACAACACAAAAACTAGTGCTCCTGGGGCTGGAGTTATGGTTCAGCAGTAAAGTGCTTGTCACGCATGTGTAAGGCCCTGGGTCCAATCCTCGGCAACACATAAATAAAATAAAGGTGTTGTGTCCAACTACAATATATATATATATATATATATATATATATATTTTTTTTTTTTAATTAAAAAACACTAGTGTTCCTTAAAAACATCAAGCCATCAGGAACAAAGAAAGTCTGAGGAACTGTCACAGGGACAGGAGCCTAAGGGGAAGAGACAAGTGCATGTCATGTGGCATCCTGGAACCAAAAAGGGACATGAGGCAAAAAGAGGACTTTGGTTAGTAACAGTGCTTCAGTATTGGTTCATTATTTGTAGCAAACCCACCACTCTGATGTCAGGAGCTAACAACAGAAGCTGGGGAGGAACAGAGAGGAAAGCTCCCAGCTTCCCTCCGTTTTCCTTCAAGTCTGCACCTGTTCCAAAGAATGAAGTTATTAACGGGGGTGGGGGGGATGACAATCTCAAGTTCCTTCCATTATAGACACAGTAAGTAAGTGTACTCGTTTTCCAATTCTTCATGAATTCAACAGATACCACTGAATGTTGAAAAGAACAACGTGTTCAGAAATGCAGCTCCCAGTCCTCATCCATCACACCCCAGATGTGAGGCGACTGTCAAGAGATCTAACCTCCGTTTTCTCACCTACCCATGGGAATAATGTCGACTTCATGGCTTGGCCATGAAGGTTAAGGACCACAGCTGTCTTCACAACGGATCCATGTGTGACAGCTTAACAAGTGCTACAGAGATTTAGGTTCTTTAAATTTCTTGAAGAATATAGAAAAATTATTTTCAGTGATTCTGAATTCAGTAGTTCTAAAAGGACGTCGCAGATGTGTGAATGGAGCACATTTTCACCATCTTGTTAAGACACACACCGGGTCCAACTCTTCCACATTTACCATCTCTCTCCTTAAAGACTGAGTAGTGCCGGGCGCGGTGGCGCACGCCTGTAATCCCAGCACTTCGGGAGGCTGAGGCAGGAGGATCGCGAGTTCAAAGCCAGCCTCAGCAATGGCGAGGCACTTAGCAACTCAGTGAGACCCTGTCTCTAATAAAATACAAAAAAGGGCTGAGGATGTGACCCAGAGGACGAGTGCCCCTGAGTTCAATCCCTGGTACCACAAAAAAAAAAAAAAAAAAAGACTGAGTAGTTTCCTCCCTGCACCCCTCGCCAATGTACAAGTTAGCATTTTGCATTCATGGAAAATAAGGTTCTGATCCTACACTTTGTTTCATCCATTAACCAACACATATGAATAATACAGCTAAGAATGTACCAGGAGGAAACTGAGAAATTCTGTCTAAACATGGGAAACTGAGTTCCCTTCCACACATAATTTGCCTGTATATTGAATGACAGGGAGGAAAAAAAAAAAAGATTGCAAGAGTTTATCCAAGTCAAAGCAGAGAGGTAGAAACAGCTTTACATTAAATCTGTCATTGTTTTTGCTTTTTGTGGTACTGGAGACGGAACCCAGGACATGCCAGGTAAGCACCACCACGGAGCTTCATCCCCAGCCCACATTAAGCCATTTATTAAGACAATGTGCTGTAACCTTTCCAAGTGAGTTGAACACATACAGAAATCACAGGGGTATTTAAAAGATGGAGTACAATATAAAAAGTTTCAAATGACTAGACAGTAAAAACAATAAGACTGACACAGAAGTGCCTCCTCAGACGTCTTCTGAACTGCACAGCTCTAGAAGACCTTGGCAGCCATATATCCATGGAACTCTCTGGACTGCAACAGACTGTAGCAAGGCACATGAACACAGTGCAACAGGAGAAATTGAGAGATTGGTCTTTTCAAAAGAGAACACTTCCAACTCAATGTGTTCAAAAAAGGAAAAATTATCAAATTTGACATACAAATTATGCAAATGATAACTTGCAGCACTATAAAGTGAATATAGATTTCAATTTTTTGGTAAATACTTCATGAACACCAGGGCTACCTGATGAAAATGGTTTATCATTGACAGGCGAAATTGTGTTACATGAACTTTTGAAGTACAGTATATACACACTGTAAAATGACTAAATTTAGCTGAGTGGCATATGTATCGCCTCATATAGTTGTTTTTGTGAACATTTTTAAAAATTGATTCTTTGGGCATTTCCCAAGAATATACGGTTAACTAACTATAATTGCCACGTTGTACAACAGATCTTCCATACCAGGTCCCTATGAGAATAGCTAAATTTTACATAGATTAAATTATAAGGAAACATACTATGTCCACGGAATTTACAAACGTAATCGATACTGAAGTTTACATCAATGTAAGACATTTGTACCCATCAATATCATGGAAGTATGGGGAAGCATCTTCTCGGATGAGACCAATAAATTGAACAATTTGGAGGTATAATTCTAGACTCAATTACAACATGTGCCCTGACACCCATATTTTTAAGCCACAAATTTGATTAAAATACCAGTTTCCAGCATTGCATCATCTGTACACGTTGAGACAGACTTGGCTCCATCTGGAGTGCTTTGTGTTACTGCCCAGCTCCCAACCCTACTCGGCTGGACCAACCCACCACTCAGTCTTACGGGTCACACAGCCCACACCACAGGCTCATTGCAGGGCTGACTAGTGACGTCATCCACCAGCTCTACTAACCAACCACAAGACACTGAGGCAGGCTTCCCTAGAAACACGTACGGGAGCCTCAAGACGACACAATACTATGCAATTAAAGGGCTAATAGGGCGTCACTCTGAAAAAAAAAAAAAAAAAATTTTTTTTTTTTGGTACCAGGGATTGAACCCAGAGGTGCTTAACCTCTGAACCACATCCCCAGCCCTTTTTAATGTTTTATTTAGAAATAGGGTCTTGCTGAGTTGCTAAGTACCTCGCTAATCTACTGAGGCTGGCTTTGAACTCGCCATCCTCCTGCCTCAGCCTCCAGAGTTGCTGGGATTACAGGTGTGCACCACGGCGCCTAGCTTGAGGGAACTAATTTCTAATAAAAGCAGAGATACCAAGTATTAGCCCAAGGAGCTTTTCTTACTTACGAAACTAAAATGTTTAACTTGCTTTTTAAAATGCCCATACTTGTTAGGAGCTACATGCAGAAAAATGTAAGGGACTAATGACAAGGTAGCCAGGATTCTTTTAAATTTCTTCAGCAGAAACAAAAGTGAACAAGTGATAACTTTAATTATTCAATCTGTTGATAGATATGGAGGTTTATACAACTATTCCCTCTGCTTTTGTGCATGTTTGAACTTTTTCCTAATAAACTCTTAAATATGAAAGAATACAAATATATTTAGGAATTTATATGTGATAATGTTGGCATTTCAAATTGGAGGAAAAAAAGATAAATGACTCAGTAAATGGTACCAGGAGAGCCAGTTAGTTGTGTAAGGGAAGCCGAGCTGGACCATCCACCACACATAAATCAAAATAAATTCCATGTAACAAAGGTTCAAATGCAGGAAAATTAAACCAATAAAGTAACAGCAGAAGCAATGAGAGAATTACCATCATCTTGGAATAGGAAAAACTGATAAGATCTGAATAAAAAAGTACTTTCTTCACAGCAAAAGTAGCCATAAACAGAAAAACAACAAAGGGGCGATGTGTCACCAAGGGCTAATTTCCCTGACAGACTACCTACAAATTAGTGTCATCCAATAGAAAAATAATGGAGGGATATGGACAGGTCATGGAAAAGGAAATAAAAATGGCTCTTAACGAGGAATGCAAATTAAAAGACACTGAGATGCCATTTTTTATTTGTCAGATTAGCAAAGATCAAAAAAGCTCCTAATGTAGCATGCTGGTGAGGCTCAGGGGAACTAGCAGGCTCGGGCGCTAATGATAGGAGCATAAATTAATGCAATCTCCACGGAAGGCAATTTGGCAAAATACCTACTAAAATTATAAAGTTATACACCCTTTTGACCCAGTAATTATACTTTCAGGTGTTTATTCTAAAGATATATTTATTCACACATATGCAAAACAATACATGCCTACAAGGTCACGGAAGCACTGTAGCAGTGTTGGTAACATCAAGAAGCAACATGGATGTCTAGAATGAAGGGCCCAGTAAAATGAACTGTCCCTGCATCCAGGCAACGGAATGCAATGCCACCTAAACAGAATGAGGAGTCTGCAATGGACTAGTTGAAAGTGGTCACTAAATCATATCAGTAAATGAAGAAGCAAGGCACAAAGCCACGTACTCCTTATGCTGGCCTTTACAAAAAAAAGGAGAAGGCAAAAACAAGTATCCGTGTACTTTTCTTCTTCTGAACCCACCCCCACACGACACTGGGTCTCTCCAGAAACAGTAGCTAGCAGATGGATAGAGTCATTGCCATGAACACATTTGACCCCTCCCCCCTCGCCCTGCACTGGAATTGAAACCAGGGCCTCACATGAACTAGGTAAGTGCTCTACCCTTGAGCTACGACCCCAAGCCCCTCCTTTTTTGGGGGAGAGGTGGGTAGGAGGGATTGAACTCAGGGGCACTCGACCACTGAGCCACATCCCCAGCCCCGTTTTGTATTTTATTTAGAGACAGAGTCTCACTGAGTTGCTTAGTGCCTCGCCGTTGCTGAGGCTGGCTTTGAACCCACAGTCCTCCCATCTCAGCCTCCCGAACCATTGGGATTACAGGCTGCACCATCGCGACGGACTTGGAGCCCCTCCTTTTGATTCTTTTGAATTTTGTATTACATGAATAAATCATCCATTCAAAACAAATGTTTTTCATATTCTTGGTTTAGCCCAAAATTGTGGCAGTGCTAGTAGACACACCACAGTCTTGAGTACATCCATTAGTAAATTGGACTAGTTAACCAATGTGTTGGTGCTGGGTCACAGGGAGAGCCTTCCTCACCCAATACATAGCTAAAACAGAGTTAGCTCCTGAAAAATGACTATCATTTTATAATCACCTTTAATCTCTAATTTGCTCTCTGGAGACTACTGAGGTAGTAGGCACAATCAATATATTTACAGGTGCAAATTACCAAGAAACAAGGCATAGTTTGCCTGGAGGATTAGACAGACATGAATGGAAGGAAATCATTCTGGAGCAGGTAGTTTTGGACAGAAGCACTTTCTCTGGCCAAAAAAGAGGCAAAGTAACTAAAAGACAAGTAGTAAGAAGAAAGTAACCAACACAGAGAAAATGTGGAAAAGTTTCAGAGGCTTGAAAGATGAGCCCAGAAATTACTGATGATAAAACAGAGACAGTCACACTACCACATAAAACCACTATAGGTAAATGGAGTTAAGAATGCATGGCTAAGCCCGGCGTGGTGGCGCACACCTGTAATCCCAGCACTTCAGAAGCTGAGGCAGGAGGATCGCAAGTTCAAAGCCAGCCTCAGCAATGGCGAGGCACTTAGCAACTCAGTGAGACCCTGTCTCTAATAAAATACAAAATGGGCTGGGGAGGTGGCCCAGTGGTCGAGTACACCCGAGTTCTATCCCTGGTACCAAAAAAATAAAAAAAAAAAAGATTGCATGGCTAGCTGCATGAAAACATGGAATACTCAACATGCATTTCTTTAGGCAGTCAATGCACACATGGATGATTAAACATGCAGTAAAATTAACTACTGCCATGGACACTTTACTGTACCACTGTGGAGGAAATTACAGAAAGTAAAGCAAAAAGGCAAACAGAAAATATGAAAGAAAAGTTAAAAGGCAAAGAGGACCTTTGGAGACATTGCCACACACACTTTTGACACACCCTGCACTTTTCTGACCCCTCCCCACCCATCTGCACTGGGATTGAACCTAGACCTCACACATGCTAGGTAACTGCTCTACCCTTGAGCTACAACCCCAAGCCCCTCCTTTTAATTCTTTTGAATTTTCTATCACATAAATAAATTATCCATTCAAAATAATGTTTTTAATATTCTTGATTAACGACACAGAAAATAAGGGCCTGGAAATAAAGAACAAAACAAGAAAACTTCTCTAAGGAAGTTTCAAAGTGGCAGAATTTCAGAGCCCTAAGCTGTACCTGGAAAAAAAAAAAAAATGGAAATACCCTTCTGATGTTTATGGTGACTAAGGGTGAAGACCAGCTCCTGAAGAGTTTTTGATCAAGAAAATACACCTACATAGAGAAGAAAGATTCCAAATTATTAAATTTATGAATGAATTCAAACAGGAAAGAAGGCCTCAAAGCTGAAAGAAAACTACTTTCAATCCAAAACTTTAGATGTATCCCAACAAATACAAACATTTTCAATCATGAAATATAGAGAACCAACTATCACGGAGCTTTTCTGGAAGAATCATTCAAGAACTGGATTCTAGACTGGACAAAGGTGAAGTTCATTGCTGCATTTCCCTTCCTTTTAGATTTTAATTGTCTTCTATCATTCGGGGAAGGTCTACTCACAGACAGGAGGAAGGGAAAACCCACAGGGCGTTTGGGCCTGAGGAGGGGCGAGGGGAGACTGCATGTAATTTCAAAGGTGTCCAAGAGCCCAGGGGAGACAGCAGCAGAGTGACAGCACACACGCCCACTGCCACCACACGCAGCATGGTGACTGAAAAGCCCCAGGGCCCCAGGGCCAGGCGTGCTGCCATCAACTCATGCACAGCAAAACTTCATTTCTCAGTGCAGTTGGGGGAGGAGGGGTGTCACAGACATGAAAAGCAATCAATATAAATGTCTGAAAAACTTAAGATTCTCTTTGTTATCATATTGTCCCAAACCAGAAAGCCTATGGAAAACATTTCTTATAAAAATTTTGCCTCCTGTGAAAACCTTCACCACCTGTCAATCTGCCAGCTGTGACCACAAACCAACGCACCAATAGTTTGACAGCATTAAATCAAAGTCACATCACACAAATCTTTTTTTAATAACAATTACGTGCTCTTTATTTTCTACAACACATCACCCTTGCTGCGAGCAGGAGAAGACCCCAGACAGGCGCCACAGTGCTCCGTCCTGAGGGGCTGCCCAGTGGGCACCAGCTCAACTGTTTGACTAAACCAGCCTCAAGAACCTGACTGCAGGCAGCTTCAGACACTCTTCCCCTACCCCATGCTGAAAAACCCAAAGCGTTCCTCTCTACTGCTGCCAGCCACGGCTGTAGCAGATGGTGCCCTTAAGAGAGGGAGAAAGGTAGGTACTGAATGCAGCCCATGACCAGCCGTATGTCAGGATCTATAGATCATACATACATAGAGTCTAACTTCCCATTCTTGTGGTTGTACAGGGTGTGGAGTGACACTGGTCACATATTCATATATGAACATAGGAAAGTGATGTCCAATTCATTCTACTGTCTTTCCTATCAATTTTTTTAATTTTTAATTTCCAACACACACACACACACACACACACACACACTTTCACTCTCAAAAATCAATGAGAATTTATCATCAGTTCATGATAAATTTGATAAATTCATGATAAACTTTGGCCATGGGCTTTGGACATTACTTGAAGTAATGACACTGTTTACAAGACGAACACTATGTGCCTTCTTTCTTCTGCTCAGCTTTAGCATCCTAACAGCAGTACCTCAGCATACACTACACACATGGTGATTCATTTCAGGAACAGAAACACACTTGGCTATCTCTGGGCGGTTTTTAAAGTATCCTGCGCTATCTCCGTATCTACTAAGCGCTGTTTTAGTAAACCCTTACCTCTCATTCTTAATGAAAAAGGCTTAAACAAACAAATACAAACAGGAATTCAAAGTGTTCATCTGTATTCTTATGAAAACCTGCCAAGAAAAATGGGCAAAATATCTACCCCATCACCGTAATCCTGCTTTTATAGTGTCAAATTGTGCTTCAGGGGCAGATGATTCTATTTGGAAAAATGGTGCTCTGAATCTTTCTTCTAGTGCTGACATTGTGACACCAGGTATCATATGATATTAAAATCTAAGAATTGGTGGATCATCTAAGGAAAACAAGATTAATTGATAAATTATTCATTTAAAAAATACACAACAGGGCTGGGGTTGTGGCTCAGCGGTAGAGCGCTTGCCTAGCACATGCACAGCCCAGGTTCAATCCTCAGCACCCACATAAATATAAATGCATTGCATTGTGTACAACTAATTCAAATAAATATTTTTTTAAAAAAATACACGACAATTTCACTTAGGAACATGTACGACCATTTCAATGAACTCAGTGTGAGCATTTCAATGGAATTACTTTAGCTACAACAGTAAGGAGAACATGAAACCTGGGTTACAAGGTTACTGGTCCATACTTCACCCTCTTCCGTCATCGGAAGAGAGTGATAACTTAAGAACTACTTTCACTTCTTCATTTTTTGCTCTTTCACTCCAGGAAAAAAAAAAAAAAAAATCTTCATCTACTACAGCCCATGTGTGGCGAGGCGTGAAGACACTCGCTGTGAGGGGTCAAAGTCTCAGGCGTAATCCCTGCTGAACGCCAGTGGCCCCACATCAACTACCCAGAGTCCAGATGCTTCCAAATCTCCATCTTTGAAATGACACTAACACCACGTACCTCCCAGGATTTGGTAAGAGGACGAGGTAATACACATGAAGCACCTGCATCGAGTCAGGCAAAAGGAATTAAAAAATAAAAATGTCTCTGTTCAAAAGAATCACAACAGCCAGAACAGCCATCAAAGCCCCTGGCAGACACAGGTTTGCAGCTTTCACCCTGAGCTGCAACAGATTTTATGAAGCACTTCGTGAAAGTGAGTTTTCTTTCCCATTTCACATCCAACTTCTGTTCAACATTTTAGGATCAACTCTTATCAGACTAATAAATTTTCTAAGAGGCACCAAGAAGATCTCAAAAATGTACTTAAGACAAGACCCTAGGACTTGTGTTTCAAAGGCTTCTTTTTGAGTCTTCACTTTTCTCATCTTGCATTTATTTACCAACAATTCTTTGGTGCTCAAATGAACTCAATTCCCAGACTTCTGGGACCTTTTTGAAATTCCACACACTTAGCTCATCTTGGGGCACAACGAGAGCCAGGCAATCAGTCCATCTCTCCTGCTCTTTCTCTTGCCTGCGTTCTACTATTTATAAAGAAGAAACCTGGAGACAGACAAATCTCCAGTAGAAACAAAGTATCTTGTCGGGATGAAGTAATGGTTCCAAATGGCTAAAAACAGGTTCCCATTATTCAAAAAGGTTTTTCCAAGTACTCAATGTGGGGTATGTATTTATTTATTTACTTATTTTTGGTACTAGGGATTGAACTCAGGGGCACTTGATCAGTGGACCACATCCCCAGCCCTTTTTTGTATGTTATTTAGAGACAGGGTCTGAGTTACGAAGTGCCGCGCCATTGCTAAGGCTGGCTTTGAACTCACTGGGATTACAGGTGTGTGCGCCCGGCCGTGTTTGTTTGATGTTAACCCATTAAGCACTGCATAAATATGTGGTCTCAAATATGAAATTAAAAGCTCCCACCTGAAACAATCAAGAAATAGTCAAAACACACAAAATGATGGTTTTCAAAACAGTCAACATAATTAAATAAACCCTGAGAGGTGGGAAAGAAATGAGGTGGGTCCCACACTGCCCCACCTTGTTGCCCTGACAGCCACAGACTGCGGGGCAGTTGATGAAGGCAGTCCAGAGATCTCTGCCCTGAGCAGACACAGTGAAGAGCAGGAGAAGCCAAAGTCAGCTGCAGCCTGCAACAGAGCTCCAAAGATGAGCATGCAGAGGGCGCCACTGAGGACGCCTCAGTGCACACGTGTGAGGAAAGCACCCAAAGCCGAGGAGGAGGGGGTGACCTCAGAAGAATAAAGGGCAACGGTGCCCAGAGCTCACCAGGGCTGGGAAATGCCTGTTCTTTCCAGCAAGATGGGAAAACTTCATGACTCATGTGGCACTGGGCACCGTGCACAAAGGAATCTTACCTCAAAGCCAGGGAATGATTAGCCTTTGACCGAGCACGGCTCCCATCATGCTCACAAGGTTCAGGCTGTTTCCAAGTGATTTCACCGTGACCCAGAACAAACCTCCAGAATATTTACAAGAACACAAAAATAGCCAGCATCCAACTAGGAAAAATTTGTAATGTTTAGAATCTAATCGAAAATAACCAGGCATACCAAAAGGAGGAAAATATGATATCATAAAAGAAAAAACGTCAGTGAATCAAAACTGACCCAGAATTGACACAGACATTAGAAGTCCGCCAAAAACTTCAGCATGTTATTTTTAACTACATTACCTATGTTCAAAACTTAAGTGTTAACCTAGAAGATCTTTCCCCTAAAGGAGATTTAAAAAAAAAAAGACTCAAAATGAAGTTCTAGAAATGAAACTATCTCAGTTGGTCTGGGTTCTTCACCTGAGACCTAAACCTTCCTTCTCAAGAGATCTGAGTCACTAATCACCTTGCCCTTTTCGTGGTTGATGTCATCTTCTGTTAGCCTTTACTACTGGCAATGGAACTACTACAAGGTACCCAGAGAATCCCCTGGATTCCAGATATCACTCCTTCATTCCCTGTGTAACAAACCCAGCTTCTCCTTGGTAATCACAGTCAGTCACTCCCACAAGCAAACTGGCTCCTGTGACCACTGGTTCAGAGGGATGAAGACCCCACATGATCAAGTGTCCACATCCTCATGCAATTCAATGTAACCACTGAGTGTCCCCGAGTGCAAACAGTCTCCACTAAGGAGACCACGACCTCCAAACCGGCAGGCATCAGCATTTCCAGGACAGAGAGCAGATGTCTTCAAGTAGGTTACAGGCATCACAGTGAGCAGAGCCACTCTTGTCCACCCCTCGATTCCCAAAGCCATGAACTATGGCCACTAGAGAGACAGCACAGGCAATGGCTCCAACTCAAAGTGTGTACTACATCCTGCAAACTGAATTTAATCCTTTCCTGGTTTTGCATCTCGCCTGGCACTGTGATGGCACATTCAGGGAGCCGTTCCACCTTTCACTTAAACTAGTCCCTTTGAGGGATGGGTGTACGGCAAGACCAGCTCTCTCCAAGGGCACGAGCCCAGAGCTGCCGCGTCTCCGCCATGGACCAAGTTCCTTGACCAGAAGCAACCCGGGGCAGAATGCTGTCACAGTGGATAAGGTCTCCCAAATTCACAGATGCTGCTGCTGACAGGAGCATCCTATGTAGAATCACAATCTGTGCCCAGGATGTGTGGCTACTCCAGTGAGGATACATCTTGGCCCTCCCCATGAAGGAAGAGGTCCCCATAATCCCACACCAGCAGATGGCTGGCTGGTTCCCTTGGAGAATGGTGTCACATCAGGGACTCAGTGTTGGGACTCTACGGTTGGCGGACCAGGCACTCAGCAGTAACATTAGCGAGGTGAACCTTGTTACACACTAACAATAGTCCTGATCCTGGAACCCGTGAGTAGCCTTCACCACCGCCAACACGGCCATTTTCTCACTGGCCCACTGAGCAAGCCCTAAGGTGGCCAGGCAGAGGCTGGCCGACAGCCACAAAGCATGCCGACTTGTTCACTGCATTAGCATCAGTGTCCTTTGCAGGAGATGCTCTTTGGTGGACATTCAGAGGTCCGTGCACACACCTCTTCCTTAGCCCTCCTCGTCCTCAGTCTTCAGATCCTATCTGTTCCAAGCCTCTGACCATCCAGACAGAGCATTAGTCACTTCTCAGGAATCAACGTAGACATTTGTCACTGGTCATCTCCTACTTTAGACATTAACAGGCAACAAAACAACTGCTCAAAGTCCTGCCCGTGGGATGGTTCTCCTTTGCCATTGTCCCTCCTGGTCAGTCTTGGGTGGGGCTTTAGTGCTCTTTACTTTTCAGTAGTACCACCACTGTCCAGACCCATTTGTAAACCAGCTCAGATTCCTCTCCTCATCACTCAACTGGTGAAGAGCGTCATCCCAGAAAGCCACAGGCATGGACTGAACGAAAGGAAGAAGCATAACTGGCATCAAAGGAGTCTGAGCCATATCCTCAATGACT
This sequence comes from Tamias sibiricus, assembly GCA_025594165.1. NCBI lineage: Eukaryota > Metazoa > Chordata > Mammalia > Rodentia > Sciuridae > Tamias > Tamias sibiricus. The sequence continues at coordinate 20,692,524 of CM046666.1, read as the reverse complement.
TATTTTAACTTCTGGACCTATCCAAGCTCTCTCTCATTCATCATTTCCATTTGATAATGGGTTGCTCTTCACATAACCTAAGGCTAAATGGGTCAAACACCACAAATTCATGATGAGAAACTGGGTGGCAGGCTCACCTGACATCTCAGGATTAGGTGTTCAGCCTCTAGCAAGGCCAACAGAAGGCCAGGAGTGTTTCTCAAAAGGAGAACCATTACTTGCAAAAAAGGTCACAGCTTTCTTTGCTCCAAAATTCCCAAATGACTCCACTGCGAATCTCTGTTTGGCACTTGCCAAAGGCTATTAATAAGCAGAAAAAGGATAAAGGTAGGAGAAAATATATCACTGAGTACAATCTTTGCTCACAGTACCATTTCTTGTTTCCAAACTCAGTGGGATGAAGTGGACGCCCCTCCCTAAAGCTACACTCCTGAGATTGAAATGGCACAGAAGGACCACAGTCCCGTTCAATAAGAAGAAAGCTTATCAGTGAGCTTTTTGCCCTTCCATTGAGAAACTGGATGGGACCCTCTTCTTCACATTAGAAAATGCATACAACAAATATGGTTAAAAGAAATTAGGAGAAGCCAAGTGCCCACAGCTCTACAGCAGCCCACGTAATTGATGTCCCAAGGTAATGAGAACCAGCAGGTGAGGCAGCCGAACCTTCCAGAAATCATCCTCAGAGGAATCACAGAGCAAGATGGAAATGTGGGCAGAAAGGGCAAGTCTTCCAATTTCCCACACAAAAGTGAATTAGCAACTTGACAGTTTGCCATCGATCCTCAGGACACCATAATCCTGCCTCTTTAAAGATGGTTATAAACCAATAACCAATGGGGAGCCTGAAATTCCGAGGACCAAATGACAGCAAGCTCATCCCAGGCCTCCCTTCCTAAGGGCTGGCAGACCTTTCTGAATGAACTACGCCACATGGAGGCATCAAAGGCCTTGGGAGCTGAAGAGCCAGTGAGTTAGTTGCCTTCCAAAGTATAATGGAAAATGAAAACTGAAAATCGGGAAAGAAAAAAAATTTTTTTAGTTGTAGATGAACACAATACCTTTATTTTTATGTGTTGCTGAGGCTTGAACCCAGTGCCTCACAAGTGCTAGGCAAGTGGTCTACCACTGAGCCACAATCCCAAACCCAAAAAAAAATTTCAAAGCTAAAATCTAGCAGTCACTGGACATCAGAGCTGACAAGGCCTTCCCTTACATGGTGACCGACACAGCGGGAAGCAGAAGGGACGTGGCAAGACTTCCTGCTCCCACACTCTGTATGCATGCTCAGCAAAATAACTGCAGCCCTTTGAGACCCACCTTCTTGTCTATAAAATGGTATAATAATGCCAACTACCTCCCAGATCTCTGGAGGATTACTTGCAAGTACACGTAGAGCTCTCCGCATGGTGCCTCTTGCACAGCAAGTCCTCCAAGTTGCACTAGATAGTATCATCAGCTGGCCATCAGCAGCCCTGGCCTTCAGCAGAACTGTGAGATCCACTTTTCCCTTAGGTACTCCTGCCTCCTTTCCCCGTCCTGCCTAACCATCTGGCAATCCAATAACAACTACGTGTGACTAACAAACATGGAAGAAGAATAGTGCAGAAGAAGGCACGAGGTTAAATAAATGAAACCTGGATGCAGGGTTGCAGGAACTCATTCAATAACTTGGCACAAGTCTCCCCATCTCTATGTGCCTTCATCTTCTTAGCTATAAGACAAGTTTAAGTTAAATGTTGTCACAACTTCTTTTCTCCTTTGTGAGTCTACAATGCAATAACAACATACTGAATTTCTAAGCTTTGTGTTATTAGCATACTTATGATCAGTCCTCTCAAACCTTTTTATACATAATCAGCTCAATAACAGAGAAGTGCCGAGTACTCAATCCCCTCTTTTCCAAGGATAAATACAATTCTCAATTTTTCTTCCCTCCATCCATTAAAATTTTAATTCATCACTTACTATTCTACTGCTCAAAAACACTACTTTAGTTAAAACTTTTTGTGCACTATATCTGAAATAAAATCCTTATCCTCAAATTCAAACTTTAGCTTACCTACAAAAAATAAATAAATCAGCCTCATCCAGTGGCTCACACCTCTAATCCTAGGAATTCGGGAGGTTGAGGCAGGAAGATCACAAGTTGAAGGCCAACCTGGGCAATCAGGTGAGACCCTGTTTCAGAATTTAAAAATTAAAGGACTGGCCAAGCACAGTGATGCCCCCATGATCCCAGTGGCCTGGGAGGCTGAGAAAGGAGGATCATGAGTTGAAAGCCAGCCTCAACAATTTAGTGAGGCCCTAAGCAACTTAGTGAGATTTTTGTCTCAAAATAAAATCTAAAAAGAGCTGGGAATGTAGCTCAGTGGTTAAGCACCCCTCAGTTCAATCTCTGGTGGGGGGGGGGGAATTAAAGGACTAGAGATGTAGCTCGGTGGGTGGTAAAGCACCCCAGGGTTCAATCCCCAATACAAACACACACACACACACACACACACACACACACACACATCATGATCTTTATTAGATGGTCCCCAAGTAGTGCTACTGCTAAGTGATCGATAGCATTGGATCAACCTACATTAACTCAAAATTAAACAAATTGACACCATTCACATTTAATTGTATGTTTCTGCTCTGTCTCGGAGGTACTGAGGCTTTTATAATCATGTACAAGGCATTCATCAATAAGACTGATTTTCTCAGTAATCTGACCCAAGTGTGGGCCCCGGGGAGAGCAAGATAGGAAGAAAACTCAAGACTCAGCAAAGCCATCTAGGAAACTGCCAGTGCCCTCAGGGATCCAGGATCAAGCTGACCAAAGGCACAACTGTATCTTTCAGCACACAAATTTAGAAATAAGGACATGTAGATACTGAAAAGGCATGCCTCGCTTCATGTAATACTCATCCTAATCCAATATTGTACATGAAGTGATTTTTATAAACCTAATCCTTTAAACAAACTAAGGGTGTTTGCTAGCCAGAAATAAAGAATGTATAGACTGTTACAGAATAATTCATCATACACACACTCTCAATATTCCCCTCTATTTGGGTTTTTTGTTTTGTTTTTTTACACTCCATCTTTAGATTAGCTCAAGATAAACAAAACCTTATAAAAAATAAAAGCAAATATCATACATATTAATGTTGTATATTATTTAATTGCCATCTTATTTAAAATATATTTCAAAAGGCAAACGGAGCACTATTTAAGGACTGATGCTTAGTCACCACCTCTAAAGTGGCATTCATCCTGAGAGCCTGCAAACAATAATGGCTTCAATGAAAATCACAGAATCAGACTGTTCAAGCACAGGGGCCTCTTCAAATGCCTCAAACTCATACCAATGTATTTACAGTAGGTGTGCTCACAGAGAGCAAAAGGCAAAATACAGGGTGCCTTTGCAAATCAGAGAGGTCAACAGCCAGGAACCTCATCTGAAAAGGAGATTTGCATCAGCCCACTGTCCCAGCAAGCTGTCCGACATGCATGTATGCACATGATGTTTAATAAAGAGAATCACCACATCCACACCACCACCACCACCACCACCACAAAAAGGACCAAATGATTGGGAAATCAGCCATTAATGCCACAAATAAAACCTTCAATAAAGCAAGAGCCAACATGAAATGTATACAATTAGTGTCAAAATTAGAGAACAAGTCACAGGCATGGTCCTCTCTGATCCAACTACCAAGAACGGGATTCCTGTGGACAGGCTTTGATACAGCGCAGCTGCTGGAACCTCAGCCACGCCATCCACCATTTCCAGGTGAAAAGGTAAACTGCCAGACATGTTGTTGACACCCTGCCAGGATGCTCAGCTAATTTCTAGAACAGAGGATCAGTAAACCAGATGCGCTGAGATTAGCTTTCCATCCTGACAGTCAATTCCAGAGTGAGGCCTGCTACATAAGACTCAACATTTGCTCATTCACCGTGCCTTAAGCTATCAAGACTGATTTTATGCAAATCTTCATCAACTGTAAACGGAGTTGGGTTAATAATCATAGGTCTAGATTCCACATGCAAATTTCATTTAAATACCTAAGACACAGTTATCCTGAGAACCTGGCCTGCCAGGCCCCTTTTTATTTGGTACACAATGTAATCTTTCATACCCACAGCATTTGAACTCTTAGCGACATACAAAGCTAAGTAAGCTAAGTCATTATGCAAATTTTACAAAACTCCTTTGAGAAACACAAATAAAAAATACAGGTGGTAGTATTTGAATAAAGCACCCCGTGTTTGCATGGGTGAGTTTGCATAGGATGGGTCAGACAGAAGCAGCCCTGGGAAGGGCAGGTCCTCTCCAGCAACTTTCCATTCTGACCATGAAGCAAACATGCACCTTCAACCCCAAAACAACTGGGAAAGATCAGGGGAGACACGCAATTCAAAGAATGTATTTCCAAGTTTAAAATGCTATGAGTTTATTCTGTTAACTAATAATTCTGGACTTATTCTTTTAAAATGTGATAAAAGGGAGAAAAATTTATGGAAGGACACAAGAAACTAATGTTTTAACTTGGAAAGGACATGAAAACTGAGCACATAAATTCATACAAAAATAAAACATGGGCTGGGGTTGTGGCTCAGCGGTAGAGCACTCGCCTAGCACGTGCACAGCCCAGGTTCAGTCCTCAGCACCACGTACAAATAAACACATCGTGTACAACTAAAGCAAATAAGTAAATATTAAAAAATAAATAAAACATAATTTTTGTATTTTAAGTATTTTTAAACCACGTAATGATATAGCCTACTTTAAGATTAATAAAAATGTGAATAAAACAATATGACATCACAGTAGCGGAAAAGACTTATTAACTGCAAACGTTAAAAATGAAATTCTAATATTCTAGCACATTACAATTAAATTTAAGTAAACCAAAAAGCACTAAATATATTCTATAATTTCATAGTATTAAACTCAGTTCTCGTTAAATACAAAACCCCAGAGAACAAAAGTAGAAATGCCATTGTTTTAAATCTATAAAAAATAAATGTCCCCTTCATCTTTCTGAGGCAGAAATCTTACAGCATGTAGTAAATCTATTTTAATTACCTTCATTCTCAGTACCAAAAACTAGTTAATTATTGAGTTGATAAAATTTGCTATTTGAAATATTCAATTTGATTCTGGTTTCATATGTATATTTTAATGAACACAACAGACATTTCTCAGTAGGCCACTTTCATGGATCTCAAACATGTCTATGCTCATGACAGGAGGTCGTGTCATTAATGGCCGGCTTTAGCAAGATGTGTCTGACATACAGCACATGCCACACTTAATGCAAATGCTCAAAGATGGCTATAAAAAATGGCTGTGACCTATTTTTCAGTCATCACTATATAGTCCTCAAAATCAATATCAAGCTCAGTAAGCTGAGGTTTCAGTTATAAAACAATTTTGCCTTCTGGGGAGAAAGAAAATTGGTGTGACATTAACAAAAGCAAATTTTGACACAAAACTAGCCCAAGCCACTGCTTTCCCCAGGTTCCAAATTACTTCCCATGCTTCTTACAACTATGACCATCAAAATGTAAGAATTCGAGGAAATGCAGCTTCACCTAACAGTTCTTCTGAAACCCTGCAACCCTCGTGAGCCCACAGCTCCGTGCGCCCTGGCCCCGTGACTCCACGACACACAGGCTGCCCTTGCAGGGTGGGCCAAGATCTCCACCCGAGCTCCTGCCACCACACTCACAGCAGATACCAGGGGACACCAACGAGGGAATGATGGAAGAGGAGAAAGGGCAATGTGGCTCAGCATCCCCAAGCTTTTTAAAACCCAGTGGTGGAACCCTAATGGTATCCACCACATTCCTCTCACCTGGCAATTGTGAAGTTCCAATCACACCTAAAACCCTCAACGCCCAAAACAGTCCCTGCTTCTAGAAACTGCTAGGTACCATTTAACAGGACACACTGAAACATTACAACAGATTAAGAAAAAAAGAAAACAGATATCAGGCAGAACTTTCAGGGGAAAAATTATAAAAACTAGACTACTATTAGCACCCCTACTCTGCCCAGAGTAATTCATTTACATACCTAGTCTAATCAGCGGGATACCCTTACTAGAAACAACATACCAGTCTTCATCTTAAAGATGAAAAATCAGTCTCAAAGTATAGTGGGCTGGGCAGTCACATAACGGTTCAATGAAACACAAGAATTCAGGCACAGGCCTGCTGTTCACAGGATCGGCCACAACAGTAAGTAGCAGCAGCTTCCCACTTCTGGATTTACTACTTCTTCCCCATAGGAAGAACTTCCAGTGCCTTGAGTATTTTAAATTCACTTGCAACTCAACAATCTCATGGAATAGAGGCTGTTGCCCTCCTGTAGATGAAGGATCTGGGGAGAGGCTGAACAGTTTGCTCCAGGTCGCGCAGCGCATGAAGCAGCCTGGGGCCCTCACCCACACTCTTAGCTGCTACGCTGCACCCCTCTCCAATCCCTGCAAAAAAGCCATGCAAGTCCATAGTCCTGAGGAACTCTGTGAAGTTTTAATCTTTAAAAAAAAAAAAAAAAAAAAAAAAAAATCATTCTGGGCCTCAATTCTTCACACTTCACTTCACTAGGAGGAAAACTACCTGGTGAAGCCAATCACTATGTGGAGTAGGATAGTCTCTTCCTGAAACCTGGGCCCCATGCTATGAATCAGGAGCCCCCCACCCCCACCCCTTACAATGATCTGATCAAACTAAGATCTTGGGATGCTCCAGGAGAACACTCACCACAGAAAACCTCGGAAACCACATCCTGGAGCACAGAGTCAGAAACAAAAACTCTACTTGCAAAGTTCGGGTTTATCAATTCCATTGACTTTCAGTAAGAGTGTGGATTACACGTAAAACCAAATAGGAAACTGTCTGAAATGTTTTCTTCTCAGTACACGTGTGAAAGAGACATCAAATATAAAAGAACGGAAATGAACCACTACTAAAGTAAAAAAGCAACATTTACATGCAAGGTACGGTGACAATGTATTTTAGAGGTTCTGATTAGTGCTATCTGGCCTGAATGTTCCTTGTTGTAGTTTCCAGTGCTGGGGATCCAACCCAAGGCCTGGAGCATGCTGGGCCACACTACCACTGAGCCACACCCCCACTCCCAGCCTGAGCATTCTTGAAGTATGAATCCACAGACACAGAAAGACCACCAACATTTTCACTCAGCACTATCTCAAAAAGAACAAGATCCCTTTTTATAGTCAAGTTTTTATATTGCCAGGACCAAGACCTTTTCATGTAAAACCTGAAAAGAAAGTCTTACATCATAAGATTTCAAAGTCTTCATTTCACAAAATAAAACTAAAGTACATAATCCAATAAAAAAAAATGGATAATTGCTAAACTAGATTGGAGACATGTTGATTAATTAACCACAAGAAAAATAACAGCTTATTCTCCGGAGTGTATCGATGACAGAAGCAGCAATAAAATGTAAAGTACATGAAAATATTTTAAAAGGCAGTCTCTCTCCACCCCATGCAAGTCAGTAAAGGAGATAGAAAACAATAAACAAAGTTCAATCAAAGTATAATTTGACTAATTTTCCCTCTGAACTTTTGAAAGACTGCCAAAGAGACCTAGGCAAAAGGGGGAAATTTTTTCAATAAAATTTTACCTCATAGCCACTGAAAGTAGGAGTGCTAGAGGGAAAAACCAGAAAAGAAAGAAAAACTTCAAAGAGATTCTGTGATCGAAGATGCCTTATTCTTGATGGCCTCATCTCAGAGATTAAAGAAGATTTTTAAAGCTGTTCCATGGACAGAGAGATCAAACATTTATAAATGTTTATCATTTTACAAGTCCTAAATTCAAAGGTGGGCTCAAAGAAATAAGAGTAACGCAAGGCAGCCAAGACGAAAAGAATCCGGGTGCAGAAGGCAGCTCGGGAAACCATTCTCTGGGTTTTGGGGAGGCAAGAACATGGGAGGCCAGGTCCTCACCCAGAACGCCCAAGGGAACCACAGCACTGTGAAACAGGAGCCAGGGAGGGCCTCGCTCACTTCCACTAGGTTTCAACAAGCATCAGTCATCAGACATTCACACAGCAACTGTGCCCAGAGTCCAAGATCAGCATGTAAACCTAGTTAGGGCGCTCTTCTGAAGACCTCCATTCACATTTTCAATTTCTGAAAGTCTGTAGACAAGTGATGAGTGTTATTATCCTAGTTAGCTTTCTACAGAATGCCCACCCCTTCACAAGGAAAGTGGGAGGGAGGCAAGGAGAAAAAACATTTAATCCCCCTCAATAGCTGCTGGTAGCCAATCAACTACCAAAAGGGATGGTCAGATAGGTGCTATTGTAAATAGACACATTTCTTATTTTTAAATATTAATCTCTTAAAGATTAAATAAATATACCATTTAAACCAGGCACGGTGGCGCATGCCTGTAATCCCAGCCCTTGGGAGGCTGAGGCAGGAGGATTGCGAGTTCAAAGCCAGCCTCAGCAATGGCGAGGCACTTAGCAACTCAGTAAGACCCTGTCTCTAATAAAATACAAAAAAAAAAAAAAAAGGGCTGGGGAGGTGGCCCAGTGGTCGAGAGCCCCTGAGTTCAATTCCTGGTACCAAAAAAAAAAAAAAAAAAAGAATAAAGGCATTGTGTACAACTAAAACAAATAAATAATAAATAAATATACCATTTAAAGTGCTAATAAAGCTGAACTGACATTTTCACTACTTTATTTCCAATCAGTGGATACCATTATTACATTGTATAACAAATATGATATTCCCTGAAAGAAGCAAGATCATCTTACCTTATTTTCAGGGTTGTTGGGTTTTATTTTTTTTTTTTTGGGGGGGGGGGTTCGTTTCCTACAATGCCCATGGACAGAACCCAGCCTAACATGTTAGGCAAAGGCTAATATCTCCTTGGTATGCCCCAGCCTCATCTTGCCTAGCATGAGAGTAACCGGATTGCCTTGCCTTTTCCAGTCTGTTGCCCCATAGTAGCTGGAGATTCTTAAGACCTCAGTTGGGGGCCTGGGAGCTGTGTCCATAGTAGAGCTTGTGCCAGGCGCTGGTTCCATCCCAGGCACAGGGGGGGGGTGTGGAAGGAAGACCTGAGTCAGATTATGATGTTGTTCTTTAAAAATGCCTTAAAAATGCTGATGTAAGGCAAATGTTTGCATGTTAGGCAGATGCTCTAGCACTGAGCCACACCCCAGTCCTCTTATTCAGCTTTGTATCACCAGGGACCCCATGCAACAGAACTCACACTCATTTTTGTTGCCTAAGCATGGGCAGTATTTAAAACAAGGTAGAACTAAAATATAAGTGAAGTCAGGTAACTTTAGACTCTCCCCTCATTCTGCAAGGTGAAGCCGTGAGCCCTAAGGCAAGCCATTATTAACTCCTCTCTGTAGGAAGCCTTTGCTCACTGGCCCACAAGAGCCTCTCACCTTGACTCTAATCGCTACTCCTTAACTCATGTCTATTTAATGCCTACTGCAGGCTGGCCACTGTTCTAGGTTGTGCTGCAGCAGTACCAGCAGACAAGGCCTGATGCGATGGAGAAGGCTGTTTTATACGGAGTGGTGAGAAAGGCCTCTCTGATGAGGTAACTCCAGCAGACTCCTGAACTGCGGGCGCAGGCCAGAGCGCAGGCCCGTGCTCAGTGCGTCCAGACAGGAGGAAGTCAGGAGTGACCACGGGGGCAGGAGATGAAGCCAAGAGAGGTTCAGCTCAGCCAACACCTCAGGACATGATTTTTTTTTTAAAACTGCGGCTTTCACTCATGGCTACTGACATTTAATTAGACTCAGTACAATTTTGAATTCCTCATTGAACTAGGCAGGCCACACGAGGCCAGAGGCTACCATGTTAGCACAGAACGGCATTTCCCCTGTTGCAGGAGGTTCTATCGGACGGCCCTGAGCAGAAGAACCACATAATCTGACTCAGGTCTTCCTTCCACACCCCACCCCTGTGCCTGGGACGGAACCAGCGCCTGGCACAAGCTCTACTATGGAGCCAACTGAGGTCTTAAGAATCTCCGGCTACTATGGGGCAACAGACTGGAAAAGGCAAGGCAGTCCGGTTACTCTCATGCTAGGCAAGATGAGGCTGGGGGCACCACGGAGACGGCCTAAGAGTGGTGATGAAACATGAAAGATTCTGGGCACACCATACGTGAACTCAAGAATAGTTAGCCTCGACTCCAAAGCCTCTGGCCCAAGCAACCAGGACACTGGTTCCTTTTACTTAGGTAGGAAAGTATGGAGGAGCAAGTTTATGGGGGAGGTTAACAGTTTTTGACAAGATAAATGGATGTGCCTCTTAAAGACCCAAATTCAGATGATACGGCAGCAGAGGTTCCAGAGTTCAAAGGGACTATGTGGGAAGCATAAGCATGTACAAAGTACTTAAAAGCTATGGAGCGCTATAAAATTCCAAATTAAGCGAGGATAGAAGAGGTGAAGTGCAGTGCCTTGGGGCCCTGCAACATGTAGATGTCATAAAATGAGGGAGACTCAAAGCGGCTAAAAGGAACAGCCAGTGAACCAGGAAAAGAACCAACAGCCCAGGAAGAATAGCAGCCAGAAGGTCGGGTGAAACAGCCGTTCTAGAAGGAGTGCCCAAGGAGCCAATGCTAACAGATACAGACCAGAAGACGAGGACCCACAGCCGGGGCAGTGGTGCCTCCCGTGATCCCAGCGACCCCAGAGGCTGAAGCAGCAGGATCACAGTTCCAGGCCAGCCTCAGCAACGTGGTGAGGTCCTGTCTGGGGACACCACAGAGACAGCCTAAGAGTGGTGATAGAACATGCAGGGTTCTGGGCACACCATGAAGCTAGCTAGCTGGACATGCTGACAGACACAATGCATGACGTGAACTCAATAACAGTTAGCCTCGACTCCAAAGAGGTGCGCTCCTGTAATCCCAGCAACCCCAGGGGCCGAGACAGCAGGATCACAGTTCCAGGCCAGCCTCAGCAACGTGGTGAGGTCCTGTCTCACAATAAAAAGGGCTAGGGACATAGCTCAGCACCCTGGGTTCAATCCCCAGTACCAAAAAGGAAAAAAAAAAAAAAAAGATAAGGACTGAGAAATGACAGCCACATTTGGCCACAAAGAGGGCACTTGTGAACTTGAGAGGGCATTTTGAGTAGAGGGACCGAGAGGAGAGAAGTGGAGAGAGGAGGAACAGCAGGAAGTATGATCAACTCCTCAGAGTCGTGCCATGAAAAGGAAAAAACGGAATAGCTGGAGAGGAACATGGTGTCCTGATGACAGGAATGGCCCAGCACGACAAAGGACGCCCAACAGGGAAAGGAGCACGCTGCAGGAGCAATGCCCGGAGCGGGAGAGCGAGAAGTGCCAAGCGGCTGTGGAGCTGGCTTCGAAAGGAGCACAGGGACCAGCTCCCCGAGTCTGTGAAGTTGCTGGTCAAGTCCAGCCGGTGCGGTTCTAACACCACGCACCTCGCTACACCACAAACTCTCCAAAGGAGTGAGCTGGGGGCTGGGGATACAGCTCAGTTGGTAGAGTGCTGGCCTTCCATGCACAAGGCCCTGGGTTCAAATCCCCAGCACCACAAAAAAAAAAAAAAAAAAAAAAAAAATGGAACAAAGGAGTGAGCTGCTTCAGTCGCTTTGGTGCATCGAGAATTCTATCACACACACACACACACACACACACACACACACACACACACACACACAAAAAACTACCCAGGGACCTCAGTTTAAGCCTCAACCCACGTAGGACTTGATGTCAGCTCTGAACAGTGAACAATGGCATTACAGAGGAAACGGGGTCACGGCCATCACCCACCACACCCCACCTCTCCCTGCACTGCTCATGTCCACCCTGCCCCCAAAGGACTTCCTGCTTAATTTATTAAAACCCCAAAATGGCGACTAGCCACCATTCCAACTGACCTCCCAGACACTGCCCAGTTCTGACCTCCTTAGAATACAACTGGTCCTCTTTGCCTTCTAGCACACTGTAGAGGGCCTCATCCACTGTGACCAGAACTGACCCCTGTGTGTTCCCTTGACACTCCCCCTCCAGACTTATAGACACCACAGACCCTTATTCACAAAAAGCCTTTACAATTTGTAGATTTTTAAAATAAGAATGAGATTAGGAACTAACTATACAAAATGTAATTCAATTTCCTGAGACCCATTCAAAGAGTAAGGATATTGAAAACAAATCAAATGTGAAATGTGAGTAGCTGCATTAAAAGGAACCAGAACATCTCCAACGTAACTGATGTTCATTAAAGGGGCTAATCAAGACCCTCTACTTCAGAGCGATTCCAGTCTGTTTCCTAAACTTACTTTCCTGACTTCATTTTCAATAAAGAAGTCTACGCTTACTAAATCAAAAATTTGCCAGAGATAAAAAATCTTTAATCTCAAAAATTTGGTGAGTAGCAAAAACTGTTGAAAGGAGCTCTCTACAACAGCATGCTGAAACTAATTGAGAGAGGGGGCTTTCACTAACAAAAGTGTCTGATTAGACAAGATAATGCCATACATCTATTATATCTATTGTAACAATACCATTCACACCACTATAACCAAGACTCTTAGCATTTCCATTATAAAAACCTGTTTTTCAACTCTGCCACCTGCCATCCATTTAAAAAAAGAAAGAAAAAAACAGTGTTCTCCCATAGCATTCAAGTGTTGATCCTGGAAACCTCCTACAGCCACTCCCACCAAATGTCTTTGTTTCATGGATTATCATGCAAATATTTCAAGAGTGTATTTTGTTTTTCCACCTTGCATTGGTCTGATACAAACATGAAGGTTTTAATGTGCAGGCAAGGATCACAGCATCTTCCTTCCAGAAATATATCAGATGTACTGGAAGTCAATTTGATACAATCTTAACATCAGAACATTACTCTCTCACCAAAAATAGGAATTACAGATATTTATGATACTGACGACATCAATCCTGATAAATCTGACTCAAGGAGGAAAAAAAAAAAAAATCTAACAAGGTAATGTAAAACAGTCATGTGAAAATGAAGAAGGGGGGGATCTAAATTCATAGCAAGGGAAAGCAGTACGCAAGGGTGAAGAGCACACCAAGAAGAAAGGCCTGGTTAGAACACTATCTGTCTCCAGGAGGGTTGGCCAGCCACTACACAAAGGCCGCAGTCCAGACAACGTTTACTTTCCCAAAAACTTGTCCCTCATAAAAGAATTGTTTATCAGTTGGTACTGGGGGTTGAACCCAGAGGTGCTCTACCACTGAGCTACAGCCCCAGCTTTTTTTTTTTTTTTTTTTTTTTTTTTAAGTTGTAGTTGGACACAATACCTTTATTCTATTTATTTATTTATTTTGATGTGGTGCTGAGGATCGAACCCAGGGCCGCGCGTGTGCTAGGCGAGCGCTCTACCACTGAGCCACAACCCCAGGCCCCCCAGCCCTTTCTGAGACAGGTTCTCACTTAGTTGCACAGGCTGGCCTCAAACTTGGAATTCTCCACCCTCAGTCTCCCAAATCCTAGAGATTACAGGTGTGTACCACCACACCCAACTGTATTATATTTCAAATAAAGTCTATGTAAAGTCTTTTTTTTAATCTCCCAATCACCTTATTCCAATAAGAGCATCACTTGGAGAGTCTCAAATATATTTTTTTATTTTTTAGTTGTAGTTGGACACAATAACTTTATTTATTTATTTTTACATGGTGCTGAGGATCAAACCCAGGGCCTCACATGTGCTAAGCAAGCACTCTACTGCTGAGCCACAACCCCAGCCCTCAAATATCCTTAAACAGAAGGATGTCTGAAACTTGACACTACCCTGAGCAGCAGTGTTGGATTCTAGGCAGAGGCCGCGCCTCCCAGGCAGAAGGCCACACCTTTCCAGGTGCCTTGTGAAAAACTACGGCTCCCGAGATCCTCAGCGTGACCAAAACCTGACCAGCAAGACCCTTGTCCACTACCACTACCTCCCCCCATGACCTCTGCTGGCCTATAGGACAAGGACTCACTCCAAGGGGGTTTTATGGCCCCTACTCTATTTAAGCCAGCCCCGGACTGAACTCTGCCCCCTTTTCCCTGTTCCTGCCGCCTTTTGTTCTTGCTCTCTGTTCCTGCTTGTCCCTGATCCCGTCCATCCCTTTTCCCCCTTCCCTAATCCCCTTCCCTACCCCCCCTTCCTTTCCCTACCCTTGCCCATGTGGCACCCCAATAAACCCTTTTATTTCACTAACACGGTGTTCCCAGCTAAGTTAACTATGTTTCAGCAGTTTTCTAACAAGCAGGACCTCTGGAAGCCTAGAGGAGCTCCTGGGGCATCAATCACCCAACTCACTAAAAACTAACAAATGCTGCAGAGACTGATCCCCAACTTAACTCCTACGTTTACAGCCTCACATTGGCAAATATTAGATTTCCCAGCAAACAAGCCTTTCAAAAATTACTTTAAGGAACACTCTAATAAGTGGTTACACTGTCAAGATCAACAGACATGCTTCCAGGGGAGCAAACACAAAACCAACCATTCTGTAATTAGGAGCATGGACACCTGGGTGAGCACTCATCACAAACGACCGCTTCACAAATGGTTTCGGAATCTGCTGGGTTCCAAACAATTCATATGGATCTCAAGTATAGAAAACAACCAAAAGGTTCTTATAGAGAGAAAAAAATCCTTATGTTGAGCTGTGGATATAGCTCAGTTGGTAGAGTGCTCGCCTCGCATTCACAAGGCCCTGGGTTCAATCCAAGCACCAAAAAAAAAAAAATCCTTATGTTGAAGATGCACCTATGAAATTTAATAAAGACTGCATCAAAGTAGGTAAAGAGAAAACATTAAAAAATTCTCTAGGGCTGGGGCTGTAGCTCAGCAGCAGAGTGCTTGCCTAGATGTGTGAGGCACTGGGTTCGATCCTCAGCACCACATAAAAATAAGCAAATAAAAGCATTCTGTCCATCTACAACTACAAAAAAGATTTTTTTAATTCTCTTAAGAAAAATTTAAACATGTACTTACATGTAATTTAATTACATGTAAGGATAACAGACAATTCCATCTCTGTTCCTGAAGTTTAAGTCTTCAAGTCAGCCAAAACACTTCAATCTTCTCCGTAGAAAAGTGAGGGCATCACCTTATTTGGGAATCATTTCCATTTACCACCTGCAGGTATGGGGGAAAAAAATCTTCTGTTTTTTTTTTTTATATTCCCTAGCATAATCTGGGTAGTTAGTTAAGTAATACATATTTTACTTCCTATAAATGAAAATAATCACTGTGTCTTGTGAAAAAAAAAGATATATTTACAAGGTTAGATTCATGAGGGGAAAAAAACTTCAAAAACCAATTGTGAATTTTCTTCGGTGCTAGGGATTGATCCCAGGGCCTTGTGCATGTAAAAGTAAGCTCTCTTCCAACTGAGCTATATCCCTGGCCCCCATTGTGAATTTTCTGGATGTCTGTTTTTGAATACGTTATTCTATGCATCTGTATGTACACGTTAAAATAAAAAGGGCTTTCTAAACCCAGAGTCTACAAGAAAACTATTGTTTTTCATCCATGCTTAACCCTTAGCAAGAAGCTAATGTTTGTACAGCGCTCAGAACAACGCTCGGCACGCATGTGGTAAAAGCCAAGGAAGTTTCAGACAGCGCCATGAATTGCTCAACCAAAAAAGGGTCAAAGGTTATGACATTATTTACTGACTTGTATTTTATTGCAAAAGGCAAAACCTGTACTTTCAAGGCATTTGCTATAAGTTATATACCAATAAAAGAACTCCAGGCCTGGACACCCACAGTCACTGGGGGGCAGTCTGCACCAGCTGTCCATCTCCACGCTGATTCTGAAGCTGCTTCACTGCTGACCCCACACCCGTCACATTACTGGGGTCACGTTAACACTGACATTTAATGAGGAACAGCATTAAAAAATGAAGGCTAATGAAACTTGTGACAAATTAATACTTCGAGTATGCAGAATTTTTCTTCAAGGGTTTGCCTGAAGTATAACAAAAGGAATTGTATTTGATTTGTCCAAAACATTATTTTAACAAGGGTCTTAAAAGGATGACTTTTTATAAGAGGGAAAGACAGGGCTTCATCTGTGACCCCACAGCATCTAACTCAGTATTCTTTACACAGTAAGGTGACACTACCCAGGCCCACTGAAAGGACTCCTGAAATTCTTCTTACCAAATACAGACAGTGTACTTTGATTTAGTCAAGGGAAAGATTTTCTTTACAAAACAATGTGGATTGAGAATAAGCTTCACCAAAGAGAAATATATGGTATCTTTATTAAAATATAAATGTGAGATAACTGATCTATTTTTCAAATTATAGTACAGAATAGTGGAAGTTTGACTTTAAAAAGCGTATTTCATCAGAATTCCATTCAGGGTTTCAACAACATTCAAGACCCAGGTTAGGAGGAGGAAAGGGGATGATCTACCACATCAAGGGTGGCGCCACAAATACATCGGGGCTTCTCTTGGAAAAAGTGATAATTGATTTGAAGATGCAAAAAGTAAAAAGATGACCAAGTGCCAGCGAGACCACCTAAGCATGAGCTGAGGGGAGGACAGGGGCCAGGGCACAGGGACAAAGAGGGATGCTTCCAGAATGCTTCACCACAGAGCTGGGAAAGGGGGCAGTCGATGCAAAGTACAGGATCGTCATCTTTAAACAGAAGTGACAAGCAGCACTGTGAAGGCAGGGGGCTGAGGAGACCCTGCAGGCCCCGGTCAAGGGGGGAAGTGGGCGTGCCCACGAACAGGAGGAGCAGTGGCCCAACAGCACAGCACGCCCTGGGCAGTGAAGGTGCAACCTGAGGCCTCCCAAATCTGTCTCCCTCCCTCCTGAGTGAAGCAGACAGAGACCACTGCTCACAACCAAGGGTCTGGGACTTACACTCCACACTCCAGCAGCCGAGTCCCACAGACGTTATTTTCATTTAATTCTCACAACCCCGCCACTCTATGAAACTGATATCATTCTCACAACAGACTACTAAATGTCACGGACTTTCAGGTGCTTGAAGATAATTGAAGCCCCGGTGTTAAATTCACAAATGTCAAGGACCTACTGCAGGTGTGCCCAGTCTGCCTGAGTACGGGGACCCCAAGTGGCAATATAATACGCTCAACTGCCACTGACCTTTCAGACACACCCACACCCAGAGACCCCACCCCCAGGCCCTCAGCCCAGGGCCAGCTCGCCAGGACTGCAGCTGGGGCAGCACTGGCTCCTTACACAGTCAGCTTGCACTGCCCAAGGACACCAGACTCAAACCGTAAGTCATCCCTTCCTAAATACCCTCCTCCCCCGCCAAAGAGAACTACGGCATTTCAAGACCTAGTTTGTGAATTATACCAATTATAAACATTTCCATCACTGAACCCATTTGCCACCACCATCCCTACAAACCCTCAAAATACTCAACCTGCATCACCCCCAGGGTCAAGTACCAGTGAGAGTGGTCACGGAAAGTGCAGGCTCTGGAACCAGAGTGTCCCCAGCTCCATCCCCACTAGCCGACCTAGTCCAGTCCTTTACCCCTTCAGTCCCCCAGAGGCCACTGGGAAAACAAGAGTGGAGAAGAACAATTCCCACTTCTCCAAGTTATGAGAATGAATATATGTGTAGCAGCTAGAGTGGCGCATAGTAGGCAAAAACACAAGCCACGCATCCAAACACAAAGCCGGGCTGATACAGTTTTGAACAGAGAGAAAGGCCTTGCCTAAGAGGTGCTGAAACGTTTAGCATGACTCCTCACATATAGGCACAAAAATGTCTCCCCACCAGCCTGGGCGGAGCCTCAGGTGTGCTGGCTTTCTCACACCACGCCTCCTGTGCTGCCCTTCAGGTTCATCTCCTGGTTCGTGATGTTAGCTCATCAACACCCACTGTGCACAGCCTTAGTCCTGAAGAAAACCATCAGAACTTGGTATTGCAAGTTGCTTTTGGCAAATGTTAATTCCTTCATTGGATGTCAAGACTCACCCAATGTGTCTGTCAAAATGAACTAAGTCAACAAATAATTGTAGAACACAAATAAGAAAACATGTGTCAAGAACCTCATTTCAGAGCCGGGTGTGGTGGCGCACACCTGTAATCCCAGCACTTGGGAGGCTGAGGCAGGAGGATTGTTGAGTTCAAAGCCAGCCTCAGCAATGCAGAGGCACTTAGCAACTCAGTGAGACCCTGTCTCTAATAAAATACAAAAAAGGGCTGGGGATGTGGCCCAGTGGTCGAGTGCCCCCAAGTTCAATCGCCAGTACAGGGGAAAAAAAAAAAAAAAAACTCGTTTCAGGGCTAGCACACTGTAAATGAGAGTTACTAATTCAACTAACACCCCTCCTAAAAAAGCACTCCTCAATTTTCTAGTTTTAAGGCAAAAATGAACTTGTGTTTGACTGCTAGCATACACATTTTTGTTACTAGAAACAAATGGAATCTTCACAGGCAACAAAATGAATAAATGTCCAAAATATTTTTGATGAAAGAACCCAGACACACAGGCACATACCAGGACTCCACTTATGTGACTCCACAGAGTGAGTGGGGGCAGGATCAGAAAGTAGCCTACAGGAAAAACTTTCCGGAATATGGAGATATTTTCTACCTTGCTTAGGTGGTAGTAACACATGCTTATAAAATAGGGACACTCATTGAACTCAACACTTAAGATCTGTGCATTTTGACATAATCACACCTGAATTTTTTAAACATTTGAATAGCAAATGCATCCATATACACACTTTGTATGTAGTATAGATATATCATATACAATTAGCAATTCAGGCAAGAGAAGATTACAGTAATTGATTCAGAAATATGGAGCCAAAGATTTATGAGTTACAGACCAGGGAAGACGAATATTTTTATCTATTCTATTCTAGCTAAGCATAAATCCCTTTCCCTACCCATCGTCTCTGCATCCTCCTCCTATTGTGTCTCTCAGTTCTGATCCCGGGTTCCTTCCTCCACTCATCTCCTCTAGTCTGCAGTCGCTGCTTAGACCACGATACTAATAGAGTTAACAAAGAGCAAGACTATGAATACCCAATCAAAACAGCAATGTTTTTATTAAATAGACCAGCAGCTGTGTGAGCAGAGACGTGTAAATGCATCTGTTCTACAGGACTCTATGTTTAATTCAATTTGTTCACATCAGAGCAGCAAGGCCCTCTAACTATGGCTAGACAAGGAAACGGCTTTGCTAAACGGAACCCTGCGATCAAATGGTGTTTGTCAAAAAAGAATTGCACCTCTTGGTTCATTCACTCCCTCTCGCAACCAGCACTTACTGAGCACACATTCCATTCCAGCTGTTCTGCACAATGCTGAGCACACAAAGAGAAGTGCAGGCTGATGGAGGTGACAGACATCTGAGCAGATGGTTCTAATACACCGGCAGGTTCAATAGCACACCAAGGTCTGGGGAGTACCATGAAAGCCCAGAGCAGGGCAAGATTTCCTTTGAAGGTTGGAGCTTTTCTGGTGTAAAAAGGCAGAAAGGGAAAATGAGAAAATAAACACCCACCCACTCCACCCGACACATGGGGGCACCGCTATAGGGGATGCTTCATTTCTAAATCTGGGTGAGTGGTATACAATTGTGCCTTTTTTTTTTTTTTTTTTTAATGCTTTTCTTGGTCAAACACTTCATAATAAAAATTTTAATGCCATAGTATCTGTAGCCTTTGAAAGCATTCATCGCCAGCAGCCTCGCCTCCCACACAGATAGCTCTGGAGATACCAGCGTCAGCTCGCCAGAAACAAGGGGAAATGGGGGACTGCGACAGGCTGAGGGGTCCTGTCCTAACAGCCATGCCTGCAGCCTACACAGGCACAAGGAGACCGCCCCCCAAGATATCAAACACAGTAGGAAATTTTTTAAAAAAAAAAACACAAAACGGGTATGTAGAACATATCCAATTTCATTTTACACATATACAGAAAAGGTTAGATCTATACCTCTTCAAGAGAAAGAAACAGTTTTATCAGAAACAATGGACTCCATTCCCACTGACCATTATTCTTTCAATGGACATTTATCAGACATTTGCTCCATGCCAGGCACACCCAAGGAAAAACCCAGCTGCCGCCCCTGGTCTAGAGGCAGGAGATAATCAGTATAGGGACTCTAAATAGAAGGGGCGGGGGGGTGGGGAACAGGAGATGACAGTGTGGAGCCCCCCGCCAGGCAGGTAACAGAGCACGGGGAAGCAGCAAGGGCCTGGTGGCACCCAGCACCCTGACAGGCCACATTGATAGATGCGTCTCCCAGAAAGAAAAGAAACAAAAGCTACAGTAGAATTCATAAAATGAAATGCTGAAATTTCTGAAACATCAAAGTTAATGAAATGATAATTGATGTGCCATAAAAATCACAACGTGCAAAAATTAAGATCATATTTTATAACACCTGGTATCAATGAGACTCTTCTCCTATAATAAATAAGATTATTCTCCTATTCCATAAATAAGAAATCACACCATCTCACCAGCCCCAACTTAAAGGGTAACGGAAAGAGATGATATTCTGTAACTCAGGTCAAAGTTCGGGGTGCCACTAGCAGGCTAAAATTCTATTATCTCAGGCCCAAAGGACTGACAAGCACAACCAGAGCCTTTAAGCAAAGGCCAACTTCTGTGGCTGGAGCGAGCACATTCCCATGTAAAATTTAACTCAGGAACTCACTCTTTTTCTGTTCTTATAGCAGTGCTTACTAAACAAGGGTTTTAGAATCAATTCTTTAAGAATCTTCTTTTTTTTCCATCCTGAAAAATACTATTTAATACAATATAAAATAAATCCCTTACACATCTACCTCGATACCTAAGTTAATGTAGGGCTCTTTAGAGATTAATTGCTTTAAACCCACTTTCCCTCCTCTCGGATCTCGCAGCTCCCCACTGTAAGAACAATACTACTGCTGGCCCCTCCTCCCCCCTGCATGCACTGGAGAGTTTAAAGGTAAGGGGCAAGACAGATTTGTGATGTTTTGATAGAGCGTGTTGCCATGGAGACGACTGGCTTGTTCCTCATGAAGCACCATGACCTCACTGCAAATGAAAAAGGAAAAGGATGATTTCTGAGGATTCGACTGAGAGAAAAATTAATGGCTAGGAAAAAAAAAGGGGGGGGGGATCCAAAAGCTAAATACACAATCTGGAAAATACTGCAATGTCAAGCACTACACTGAAATATTTCCAAAGAACTTTTAAAAGCTTTGCCCTTCAAAATAGGAATCCTATAATCAAAAAGGAAAACACTATTTTAACATAAAGATAAACCATACAAATGACTCGGACCTGTGGTTTCTGAATAAATATATTACAACCTCAATCCTCATGGACTACAAGTAAATTCTTGTGGCAATGCTATAAAATTGAATACACACACACACACACACACACACACACACACACACGGAAGGCAAAAGCAGGGGGTTTTTTTTTTTTTTTTTTTTTTTGCTTTTTGTGGTGCCCTGTTTATACAGCTTATCCCTTATCACACTGACAAGACTGGGAACCACAGCAGATGGTCCCCCCAGACATAATTCTAACAGGTTTTTTGTGCAAACAAAAGATAAAGAAGGCTACAGCAATGATTTACTGATATCTAAAGTTGAAAACTGACAAAACACAAACTGCTTTTTTCTTACTGTTTGAACTGTTTATCCCTTAAACTACTAAATAAGATAGATATGGCCAAAATTAAATGTGACTTTAGAACTACAAAACCAAATACCCAGTTTAACAGCCATTAACTTTTGTCTTTGAGATACCAAATGTCCTAAATCACATTTAAATAAAAAGAAATTACTTTCCATTCCTTTTGTACCTGCAAACGGGGAAATATTTGTAAGTTTCTATTTTTTTTTTTTTTAATTCTATTTGGTTGGTACATCCTAAAACAAACTGTTCATCTAGGCTTTTCTTAAGAAAAAATACATTCAAATTGAAAATTCCAAAATATTTTCCCATGAAGAGCACCCTAAAGAATAAAGTAATGGAACCAAATCTAGAATCTTGGTTGTAAAGCTAAAGTCCATTCTATTTCAAAATAATCTACCAACTGCACATAACACCAAATGGAAAATGTCCCCCCAACTACTCAGCTTTTAAGATTAAAGAATGTTTACACACCATAAAACAGAAGCTCCCTCCTGACGATCTAACTGCAAAGAACACTGTTTTTATGGTGTACCTGGAAATCCAGCAAAGGCCCCAAATGATAATATATAATGAAACTGACAAGCATCTGAAATAAACTACCCAGACATCAAGCAAAAATACACCAGACAGACCCACAGGGCTCTTTTAATGTAGGTCATGATTGTCAGACCATAGCAAAAACATGGTGACCCTTGATAAAAATTAACCTTGATTATATGTAATCATGCACATATTTTGCTCTGAGTAACCAGTCTTCAGAAGCAAGACCATAAGGCTGCAAGAAGCAGATCTTGGTCAGCTCTGAGCTGCTTTTCACCAAAGAAAATGTCTGCCATCATCTCTCTATCCATAGAGGAACAGGGGTAGCTTCCGCTGAAATGGCCCCACTCCTGAAGACCCCATCCCACACCAGCTTGGATGGCATCCTCTTACCTCCTGAGGGGCATAACATGGTGAGGTGGGGGGTGGGTTATAAAAGCAAATTAGAAATTAGATCAGGAATAACAGCACCAATTATAACATCTCTTACATATTCGCTTTTGGTTTTAAAAAAAAAATCATAGTCTCTGACTGGGGGACAGGTGGTATTAAAATGCTTATTCTCCAATTAATCCTAGCTAATTCAGTATTCTCTGAAATCTTACAGGACCACCGAAATTCTCCATGCAGAACCAAAATGAATAGGTTCATGGGATAGTTTATCCACACACAGCTAGTTTTAATTCAGGTGTTAAAAGCAAACACTAACAAGTCAGAATTGTGAATCTGAACCAGTTTGAGCCAGCTAGTTGTACTGCCTTCCACAGTCACAAAGCAGATGTTTGATTGTGCTCGCCAGCTATTACATGAGAACTGAAAACAGGACCAAGAGGGAGACTGTGCTCAAATCAGTGCAAATCCATTACTACTGGAAGAGTGGTGGGTCACGAAGTTCACCTCTGGAGGGCACACATCATTCAAGGGAAACAATAGGTGTTCTCTGTACAATGTTTCCAAATCCAATCCAAAGCCACTGTACCATGGGGAAAGCACATATTTCTTCTGATGTTAGGGATATCCACGATTCAGAAAATGCTAAGTGTCTTAAGTATAATCTAACAGTGGCTATTTGATGTTCTGTATCCTGAACCTAATATCATGTATTTCTGAACAGAAAAATTAGTTGTCCAACATAAAAGAAATATGATTTTTATTTTTACATCAAAACCATGGCATTGACTTCAAGAGGACACACAAAGCATCCTTGATAGAAGAGGTAAGTGAAAACAAGCACAGTCTATTTTCTTTAAACACGTATTAGGTTCACTTCCATCTGCCATCTTTTTATAAAATGAAAACTCCATAGTTGAAATATGTTTGCTAATAAATATAACTTGAGAATTTTCTTTAAAATGGAACTGCAAATGCGTTATGAAAACTGTCGCTTACACACAGCACCAATCACATGCTATTCTCATTATGGTCACTACACACTTACTCAATACATAAATATCAAACACTGACAATCACAGTAAAGTACTAACACTGAACTCCACAACGGAAATTTCCAATCCGAAAAAGATCTAACATACTAAAAAAAAAAAAAAAAAAAAAAAAAAACAGGAAACGTGCAACAATGAGTTATACAATATAGTCCTTACAATCCTGAACTTATTGAATGTCATCATATTAGGAGGAGACTCTGGCTACATGATAATTTAATACTTAAATGTTAATATGATTTCCCCATTACTACATCTGCCATGAATGTTTCTTAACCAATAAAGAACAAGTGGTACATAAGGGAAAGGAAAATCCTCTCAAGAACATCTTTGTTACATAATCACAAACATACATTATTTCCCCTACCCTGCCGATTTTTTTAAAAATCACCATTATGTTTTTAAAACTTTGTGCTCATTTGACAAAAATAAAGTGAGGCATTAGCTTGATTTAAAAATACAAAAATATAACAAATTGTCCTGTAAGGCACAGGAATATGTTAAAAAGTGCCAAGTTTACTTAAAATAGGCAAAGATTAAGTCCCCAAATCAGTCAAGTTCTTCGGCCACTTTGAAACATGTGTATGTAAAAACAGGACTAGGTAAAGCTTGTTGCGAACACTGCAACGTGGACCCACCTACATGAGTGAAAAAGTGTAAGGAAGCACTTGGCATGTCTAGGTAAACTGCTTTGGAAGGGCTGTTATGGAGCCTGCGCACTGGCTGAACCTGAGGTGTTCAGGATTGCTTCACGCCATGGCACGTCACAACCAACGGCTGCAGTCTGGATCCAGACCCGCCGTGTCAAGTACTGAGCGCAGACACTCAGGTGGGAGTCACTCCAAGTGGCCCTCAGCAGGCACATGAAGTGCTAGCTGGGGTTGTGGCTCAGTGGTAGAGCACTAGCCCAGCATGTGTGAGGCACTGGGTTCAATCCTCAGCACCACATATAAAATAAAATAAAGGTCCATCAACAACTTAAAAAAATACTTTTAAAAAATGTACATGTCACAACGTCATCTCCCCAAAACAGCTCCCAAACGGAGCTGCCTTGAGGCTAAAGCATTAGGTATGCTAGAACCAACCTCTCATTGTCACGAGTCTGGAGAAAACTGAACTTACTCTTGCTACCTAGGAACCAATGGATTTAGTTGCTTTCATCAGCGTCTCAGGAGAAATCAGAGAATTAAACTGCTGGAAGCCAACCTGGCCGCCCCAACAGAGCCAACTGCTCTTGAAGCAACCTACAGTCTGGAGCTTCCTTTCAGACCTAGAGGCCAAGAAAGTGTTCCATCTTCATTTTGAACACCTCACTGTATTTCTAAGTTAAGGAGATTATATTCCTTCCATTTTTAAATAACTCCAAATTATTTTTTTCCATTTTCTAAGAGCATAAATTTCAGTCCCCCAGGATAAAGCAAACACTCAAGATAGTAGGCCTGACTTATGCCAAACAGGTTTATTTTCCAAAAACAGAATTCCATCTAACCTTCAGAACATGAAGCGGCATGAGGAAGGAACTATGTCCAGATGCTCAGAGAGTCTCTGGATCCGCTTTCCAATGTCGAGGATCTGCCTTTTCCATTTTGCACCTGCCATGCCTCAACACTATTCTCTGGCTAAGTCTTTTCCTCTCTTCACTTCCAAGCCACCACTCATAATCAGTAGTGCTTCTTTCTAACAAAATTTGTAATACATACAAACTATCTTCTTTCCAGGGTCCAGGGTTCCCCCCACCAAAAAAAAATTCAATCCACCGTGTACATAAAAACAGACAGGGCCTCCCGATCAGTAATTAATCATCTCATCTTGCTTCACTTCCTCATTAGCCACCCAATTACCAGATAAGTGAACAGAGAGGAGGACAGATGGACAGAGATAGGAAAACAGAGGTCTTCTCACAAGGGAGACCGTAGTGTGTTCACTGCTGAATGCATAGCATCACTGGCAAATGACCAATATCTAACAAATAAAGGCATTTATAAAGCACCTCCGAGCATCCACTTTCAACTCGCTTTCTTGATGCTAAACAGAGGCGCTGGAAGATTACACAGCATGGTTGAGATCACAAGCAAGTTGGTCAGCCTTCCACGCTCTAGCTCAAGAGATGCTCCTCTAACGTTGAGCTTCTTCTTGTTTTTGTTTTTGTTTTCTTTCTCCCATCTGCAGTGTTGATTTCTTAAGTTCACCATATCTCTGTGGAAATTTAGATAGGCTGCCCCTTCCAGACACGTGGGGAAAAGCAGTCCCTTCCCAATGAGGGGCTTATATTTCTGAAAATCCCTGTGCCAATAGAGTATATTTTGGGGGAATTTTAAGATCTAGTGGTGAGACAGAACATGCAGCACAAAAGCACAGGAACCACCTATGGAAGTCCCTATCAACAGTTTAAAACTTACCAGAATAAAGAAATGACACAAAACATAAGGCCCCTCAGGTGATGTTTTACCTTTTTAGTCCACAGCAATGGCTACTGCACTTGTAAAGTTCTCTAACCATTCCTCACTTTCTACAAAATTCAGCTTTGCCCTTCTACAGTTCCATTCAAAAGCATCACTTTCGAGTTGCAGCAGATAGAATGCATTCTACAAAGCTTTCATTGCATCTGAACCTTTTTAAGTGCAGTCGGCTTTCTTATCATAGATTCCCATTCTCTGGGGTCCCGCCAGCACCAGGGACCCTCCAACATAACTTCATCCCAACTCTCAGACACAGTACAAGGTCCAGAAGTACCACTCTCCAGGGCTGAAAAGATAAAACTTCTACATTTACCTATCAGCCACTTTTTTCCCCAATCCTCAATTTCCTCTTTCCCAAGTCTCAAAAGTGGGCGACTTAGCTACATCAAAGGACCAAGTTCTAATCATTCTAAGACTATGTGTAGAAGTGAATATACTACAACCCACTGGAACGCCACACAAAGGAAAACAGCATGGGGGAGGGGTTCAAATCTAATGGCTATTTTCAAATTTGGATAAAGGGGTTTTCCAGCCTCCGTACCACCTTTAAGCTTAAACAGCCCAGGCACCTAGCACTCTGGTGGCCGGCAGTTGGTGCTAATTGGCGTGACATGCTTAGACTTCTCAGTGGCCCGTGATCCGCACCAACAATGAAGTCTAACTGACTCCAACTGCTCCTGGCCAAAGTAAAAGCATTTCCTTGGCAGGTGCCAGAGGAATGATGAGTCAGGAAGAAACACCCCACACTGGCCAGGCGCCTCAAGGAACCACCAGGAAGAGCCCCAACGTGAAAAGAACCAATTGAGGAAACTAACAAAGAACAATGTGCCTATTTTATTCAGTCACTTTAAACATGAAATGTATACTTACAAGGCCCATGAATCACAGCCTTGAAAAGCACCAATAAGGCCATTTACTTTGGTCAGGCTCATAAAAAGGCCTCCAAAACTAAAGAACAACTTGAACTAGAAAGGTGCTACATTTAATTCTTTCAGGTGTTAACTCATTCCATGTTGTATAGCTAACAGCAAAACTGACAGCAACACAAACGAGAAACCACTTCTGTCTTGTTTAGTTTCCCATAAATGACAAATATTGATACAAATTCATCTAAAATAACCTAATTGAATGCTTACTACAGGTAAAATGAGGGAGTAGGTACTACGGATACAAGAAAAAAGGGTCTGTCTGCACTCAGGCTGAGGCTAATAGGAGACACGGATAAGCAGCTGACGGGGAGCATAGTAAAGGCTGAGGCAGAAATGAGGACAGTGTGGGTCACAGGGGTGTAAGGAAGAGCCCTACTGGAGTGGGGCAGGGACCACGGTAGAGACGGACAGTTAGAAATGTTCACCACCCCCAGCAAGACCCCAA
Organism: Tamias sibiricus; assembly: GCA_025594165.1. NCBI lineage: Eukaryota > Metazoa > Chordata > Mammalia > Rodentia > Sciuridae > Tamias > Tamias sibiricus. The sequence continues at coordinate 20,665,028 of CM046666.1, read as the reverse complement.
ATATTGCAACTCAATCCTTTTTCTTGATGGGGATGGGGTACTGAGGATTGAACTGGGGGGCACTCAACCACTGAGCCACAACCCCAGCCCTATTTTACATTTTATTTAGAGACAGGGTTTCACTCAGTTGTTTAGCACCTCCCATTGCTGAGGCTGGCTTTGAACTCAAAAATCCTCCTGCCTCAGCCACCCGAGCCACTGGGATTACAGGTGTGTGCCACTGTGCCCTACTCTCCTTTTACGAAACAACTCCACTCTGCCTCGCCGGCTACCAAAAAAAGCCATCTGCTAAATATCCTACTTTGCCTCACTTCCTAATTAATACTCAACATCAGAAAAAGTTCTGCAGGAAAGAAACGCATAAAACTGAAGGACATTTCAATAGATTAAAATGGATTAGATACTTGTTTAAATCAAATTTTATTAGCATACCAGTTTGTTTCAGGGATTCAAGTTTAAAACATTGACATATAACAAATCTTCTTTTTTGTTGGTATCCCTGGGTGGGATCAAATTCATTAATTTTTAATAGCTATCATTACCAACTACTCATTAACCACCACCACTCTGTAATCCATTTTAGACGCCAAGAATCACAGGCTCAGAGTCTTCAGAAATACTTCTTCGATCATGCAAGGTATGCCAATTTAAAAATTGCCCCAAGTTTGATATTTGAGTTAACAGTGTCTTTCAAAGCAAAATTAGACCCAAAAATGGGAGACCACAATTTCAAGACAGACGTGGTATTACATCTTTCACAAACAGGGCCAAGAAGAAATATTCCTCTTAATATTCATATTTTCTATAGGAAGGACAGAAATAATTTACAAGGAACGGTGTGAATTAGGAAAGAAAGGAATTAGTCATATTTAAGAAATATAAATTACTTCTATGGAATTTTCATTTTAACAGATTTTTTTAAATATTTCAGCTCTCCCTGCTATTTTAGGACTTGGTCTCTTTTACCCCATTTCCACATAAGGTCCTAAATTTCTCAACCACATATTATATACCATTTTCCCACCACGGGGATTTTTAGACACATAACCCTCGAAGTTCAGGAAATTTAAAAATCGGGTGTAATACAGTGGTTTACCTCTTTAAAACTGCCTATGATATCCAGCTTTCATTCTTGTGAGATTTTCTCATTGACATTAAACAAAATTTTTTTTTAAAAATCAGAAGATGTTAATAAGCCCTTGCTTAATAAAACCAATGACCCAACTCCCTTTCCTAATTAAAAGCTGACAGTACTTGGAGTACTTACTATTTGCAATGAATGTTCAGACATAAAAGTCTTATTAAAATTATGTCTATTTTATAATTTCCTCTATTACTAATGCATGCTTAAAGAAATTGATTCTGAGATACATTTTTCTTGTTCTTTTCCAGTCCTTGACACAGACTGGTGAGTGGTACGATGGACTAACAAGCAGATTCAACCAACACAGATGATTGAAATTAAAAAGCTATAACATATTAGCATATCTAGGCCACACAGAGGGTCATGAGGTAAGATCATCAGCATAAATTAGCACATCATTAGGAGGCATCTAGAGGAGCCAGACCAAATCTGCAAGATAGATCTTTTTCATAAGGAATATATAATGCTCTTTGATTGGATTTCCTTCCATCACAAGTATTATTTGGAGAAAAAATATATATATCATATTTTACTATGTTAACTCCTACCCTGAGATACACATTGGAGAGTACAGAGGACCTGGAGAGACACAGGGGAGTGGAGTGGGAGAAAATGGTGGAAAGCACTTTTGAGATACTTAGCTGTCTTTGTCATTTTGTCCAGAACAAAGGTTTAAAAAAAAAAATTTGGCATATTTTTGCTTTTTCTAATTTCCCTACAAAGATCTGGAAACATGAAGCTACCTAGGAAATTATATCTTTGTTATTTACCAAGCCCATAGAATTTTACACCTACAAAAAAATGGAGGAACAATAGCAGATTCATTTCTTGTTCAATCATCAAAACACCACTCAGTCTCTACTAGGAATAACTTAAGCTGTGGCCTCTGAAGTACTCAAGTGTCACAATACAATCTTTATATTTCTCATGTTATCCACAGCTCACAGGTCCACTGTCAAATACTGGAACATCCAGAAGACAGTCCTCAGCTACTGAACTGTTGCTGAATAATCAAATCCTCTTAATTATGCATTCTTAAACAACTCCGTCAGATCACACATGTATCACATTACTAACATCAACAAAGGCAGCAAGGAGAGTGCTCCTTCAAATATGAGCACACACACTCCATGAACAGAAAACCACCACCTCACTGCCAAGCGTGTTTTCACATCCCCCAAGAACACACGTGGTAACTGAGGCAGCCCTTCAGAGGTAGGAGGATAGGCTTCTCATGGGATGAGATGTAACTATTTCCAAGGCATTGTATGCTAATAGATGATTTTTTAGAGAAAAAGCTGAATGTACAAGTTATACTGAATGAAAGCAGTGTCTACTTTTAAATAAAGAAAAACAAGGAAAGTGCACCTTACAGTATCTTTGATTTCTAACCTTAACCCCAATACGAGAGCCAAGAATCTTATGCAAAGTGGTTTGTGCTTTTTTTATTTCTGGTTTAAAAAATATGTGTGTGTGTGTATGTGTGTGTGTGTGTGTGTGTGTGTGTATGACTGGCAGATGCTGTTTATAGTGGAAAAAATAACTGCAGATAGTTCTAGACATAAAAATAGTCTACTTGTAATATCCTGCTTGGGTCACAAACTGTATTAGATGTAACATGCTCCAAGAACCAGCCAACAGGAGGTATAAATAATTCTCACTTCAAGTCAAATTCATATTATCTAATTCTTGCATTTCTCACTAGAAAAGCTATTCATAGAACCTAGGTTCACCTTTTTATCACACAACTGCCAGAGGAAAATCAAGCACTGAAAGGTTTTGCTAAATTTTCAAAGGTGCTTTAATATGAAATGACTTTCCAAAATGGATGAACCTAGGTAGTGTGACCTAAAAAGCCACACAAATCATTTATTTATGGCTGTTATGTTTTAATCACGGGATTGTTTTTAGAGACTTAAAAAATTAATGGTTTTGCTACACAAAAGCAACTATGTTTTCCATGACACATTAGCTGTCACATTAAGACAAGGTTTTATCATTAATTATGCTGGATTAAACAGGAGTTTACATCTACAAAATGATTGTTAAGTAACTGAATTTCCAAACCATCTCAAAATAAAAATAAAAATCCTAGGAAACCATACATGAATTAAAGACCCATTTACAAAACAGAAAATTAAATGTAAAAAAATATAACCTCAATTTAAGACATTTGCAGATAAGACATCCAACACATTATTTCTTCAAAAAGCAAATTAAAATATTAAACATGAGTCAACAGTGCCATCTTTTGGTATATTTAGGAACTGAGCTAAGTTCAAAAATATCTTTAATGTGTACAGATAAAGGAGCTACAGCAAGGAAGTTTAAAACATTTATAATTTCATAGTGTCTAAACTTTATAAACATTAGCCATTTTAACTTATAAATATATTCAAAAACTATAATATTACCTTGTTTTCACTTCAATTTCATGAGGTTGGTAGATCATCATCCCATCTTAAACAGGTTTGGAAAATGTTAATGACTGATGCAAAACTCCCTCAGTTAAAAATGGCTGAACCACTACTGGCTCAAACTGCCTGTTTGCAATTTCCAACATTAATTCATTAGATTTATGTAATGAGCCAAATCATAATTATGTTCCAAGTAATGCACACATTTCTATATTGCGTAAGATTTTGCAAAATAGTTTTATTGTTTTTACAATGTTTCTTTTATACATTTGGCAAGGAAAGATGTTTATGTTTAAACTATTACATGAATATGTAAACACTGACTGCATTCACATAGCTATTTACATTTTACAAATGCAAAAACTTTTATGCAACAGTATTCCTATCTATGTCCATGAGAGAAATAAACTTTCATGAAAAGCTACAGTCTTTTCTTTAAAAACAGAAGTCCTTATTTATGGCTTGCATGATTTACACCTTGCCCAAGTCATAAAAAGCTGCTACAAATGAGACAGAAATGATAAGTTTCAAATACTCTCCCTGCAGCTTCTTTGCTTTAATTTCATCTCATGCTATTATCCATACACCATTTTCATTGTCTCCCACTTTCACATTCTTCAGTGATCTCCTGAACAGGGTTATTAGACCATGACATTTATCATAGAACATTCTCACACCTCCTTCATTTTTGTAAACTAGCTAACAATTCACATAGAAAGGAGAAAATATTCCCAATCATCTCTCCTTAGCTTTCATTCAACTATTACTATAAATTTTACTCAGATTACAGTCAATTCTTTTTCAAGGTTTAAAAATCAAGATTAAATATATGATTTCAACTTAAGTCACACAATAACACAAAAGATCAGAAAGACATCACGTGAAGGCAAGATGGTCACTGAACACACCCAAAGGGGGAAAGCCGAGAGCGAAAGGGCGACTTGTAAGCACATCTCCCGTGAAGCCCAACGACCCAGGATTGAAGGCAGTCATTAGACACTAACTCCAAAATGTGTGTGGGTGGTTGACTGGCCTGAACGTCTTCACAGCACATTTAAGAGAAAGCACAGCATAGACATGGAAATTGGCAGACCAAATGTGATTTAGTGGGAAAAACTGAAATAACATCCTAAGATAAGGACCCCAAAGCTTTTTGTACCTTTAGGAGGGCTGGATGCTCACACTTAGGAGCAAATAGCATTATGGATCTTTTCTAGGGACTCTTATTTCCTTCCCCTATTTCTGGGTGGACGAAAATTCCATCTTGAAGGCCCTTAGATTTTTCTTTTCTAAGGGAATAAAACAAAAGAAAATAAAATGTCATTCTCATTCCCACCTTTATACTGGGCCTTTTACCAATCACTGCATGTAACTCGGGTTTTGAATACAAGAAATGCTCCCAGACCATTTTTCTTTCTAGGAGGTTACAGGAACACAAATTGAAATATGTAACTTTACTGTATTAATTTTAAAGGAACATCAAAATTTCTAATACTAAATTCAATCCCATTAAATTGAAAGCAAAATCACTGCTTCCAATTTAATAGGGATGGATTAAACTAGACTTCTGATTACATATGATTTGCAGTCTCTGTCAGAAAAAGTGATGGTATAAGGATCTTATCCAAGACATGTCAAGACTGCAGAGTGGACTTGACAGCCACCTCAACAGGATGCTACTGAACACCCCAAGGGACTCTCACACATCATATGTTTAACTTCTTGGATATACTTCACTATTTTAAAGTTAAAAATAAGGTTATTTCCATACATTATATTCAAATGAGTGTTCTTACTTGTTCATTAATGCTCAAAAACACCCAAATTTCGATTGTGAGAAGTCAGCAATATTAGCCGGTGAATACTACATATACTGACTCATTCATTCTTTAGAAAGGACCATTGTCTTCATTATTGAGGCACAGATATTGTCATCTGCCCAAAATTACATGGCTAATCAATGGCAGTAGATTTCTAGTCTGGCTTAATAGTAACAACTGGCTGACATCTGCTCTTAATCACTGAGCAACTGTGTCTCTAAAATGTCAAAGGTAAAGATAAACAAGACACAAACAACTCACCATAGGAAAAAGAAAATGTAACACAGATAAATTATTCTCAGAAAGGAACTGGAGGAACAGTTACTGTTTCTCAACAGGGTAAGAGCTGAATGGCAACTAAAAAAGTAGAACTGCAGCTTATACAAAGAGTTGGTACCAAAAATTATCAGGTTAGGCAAAAATCACAGAGTCACAATTACCAATAAAAGGCCCTTTAAGTCACCATAAACACAGCACATATGGAATTTAAGTCTATGACACTGTACAAGAATTCTTAGAAGCCAGGTGTGGTGGTGCACACCCGTAATCCCAGTGGCTTGTGAGGCTGAGACAGGAGGACTGCAAATTCAAAGCCAGCCTCAGCAATTAGCAAGGCCCTGTGTCATCTCAAAAACTAAAAAGGACAGGGGGATGTGGCTCAGTGGTTAAGCACCTCTGGGTTCAAACCCTTGGGGGAAAAACAAACTCCTACATTTGAGCATCAACAAGCTGTGAAGGGGCAAAAGCAAGTGCCTGCAGATGCTTGATGTTCAAACCATCCCTCAAATTAGCCACCAAACACATGTTGGTGCGGTGGGGAGGGGCAGCATTTTCAAGTGCACCTTGGTCCATTCTGTTGTACTTTTAACCTCTTTAACCTGAGTACACTAGTGCTTCTGAGAATCAATGAGCTCCTCAATGTCAAATCCTGTGCAAAGGTTACAGTTTCCTAAGTGTGAAAGTAATGGTAAAGGGAACAAATGCTGTCCTCGGACTCAAGAGCCCTGTCTTAATACGTTCATATGGACAGTGACCTGACCAGTTCCAGGGCAAACAGGGCAAGAGAGCAGTAGAAGCATCAAGCAGCGAGCCAGTGACTTGGATCTACCCGTCTCTGGCTTCACCACACGGATGGCAGAGGTCATCTGCACAGGATCAGGCTGCCTCAGTAAAGGCGAATTTGTCCAATTCTTACGTAAATGCTGCTAAAATTTTTAGGAGGAAAAAAATAAAGCATCAACTAATTTAACAACTTGTGGCAATTTTACTGTGAGACTATTTATGACATAAAATTCATTTTTCAGACAACAGTACTGACCACAGCAGTGATCCTGTGGTACAATACTGCCATCTATTGTTCAAGAGCTAAAAATCATAGCGTCTTCAATCCAAACCATTTCATTTTAAACTGAATGCCAGGAGAGCAAGCAGTGTTTTACATGCTCAGTTATCATCCCAGAAGGGTCCCCTGCCCCTCCCCCCAAGATTAAAGACAATGTAAAATAAGTTACCAAGAAAGCTTCATTTAAATATTATCTGCTCATTTTCTTAAATAAAATTAAAATTTAAACACAGGCCCTTTCCAAATGAACCATCCAAAACAATGTTTTATGAAATCTCCAAGGATAATTCAAATTATTCAGTGATTAATTAAATATCGAGTTTCTGAAAATCTATGGGCATGTTGATTTATTCACAAAAAACCTAAAATGGAAGAAAATGTTTTAGGTTGTTCAATATCAGAAGGCCAGCAATTTTTAAAGGACTAGACACAAAACAGTTTAATGCTACACAAAGTTTACTCAAAAAACTAACACAATTATGTGCTAACTAAAGTACTACTACCACATGATACAAAAAGTGCAAACCAGAAGTGTGAGGGACTGAAGAGGTCAAGCCAAACTTGACCAGGATGAAAAATGCTCTTTGAGTTCACAAAAAAGAATAAAAAGACGAACTTTTCCCAGAACTTTATTAGTGCAAAAGCTGAAAGAGCATGAAAGCTTTATTAAAAAAAAGTAAGCTGGGTGTAGTGGTGAGCCCCAGCCACTCAGGAAGCTGAGGCAGAAAGATCACCAAGTTCAAGACCAGCCCCAGCAACTTAGCGAGACCCCATCTCAAAAGGGCTGGGTTTATGGGGGCTGGGGCTGTAGCTCTTGGCAGAAGTGTGAGGCACTGGGTTCAATCCTTAGCACTACATAAAAATAAAACAAATCCTATGCAAAGGTTACTACTCAAGGCATGCTGTCCATCTACAACTACAAAAACAGTTTTAATTTTTAAAAAAGGCTGGGTTCGATCCCTAGTATTAATAAATTTCAATATAGACCTGATTGTAGGAATTTGAATCATACGGTTTTTATAATATAAAATGTAACTCCTTACATTATAAAAAGCCACTCTCTCACATTTCTGTGTCATCCTGGACTCACTTTAAAATAACGTCCTTAAAATGTGTTATAGGAAAAAGTTAAATTTCTATGTAAATCTGATGTAAACTATATTTAAGGTGCTTTAAAAAAAATCCTTTTTTTTTTTTTTTTTTTTTGAAGATTAGGAAAAATACGGGTCACAATATGCCAAAAAAAAATCTATGCAATATCTTTACCACAGCATTCTTAAGAAATGCATCCTGTAATCCCAGCATTTGGGAGGCTGAGGCAGGAGGATCACGAGTTCAAAGCCAGCCTCAGCAATGGTGAGGCACTTAGCAACTCAGTGAGACCCTGTCTCAAATAAAATACAAAAAAGGGCTGGGGATTGGGCCCAGTGCCCCTGAGTTCGATCCCTGGTACCAAAAAAAAAAAAAAAAAAAAAAAAAAATAGATATGCATCCATTCTGCTCTATCTGCAGTGACCTAACAATGTTATCAAACTTCTGCACTTCTGCAAGGTGTGTTTATCCCCGAGGCCACAGGACAATAGTGAGTTCTCCACAAAGTCATGTATCCCTTGGCAATCATGTGTGTCAACAGCCTGGTGAACTGCAGCATTTTAAGACCCAACTGTACAAAGGGTTTTTCAGTTACATTTGCCCACATCCTTCCAAATGAAGGAGTCATTCATTAGAACACAAACACACCATGCTCTAATTAATTTTCTTACATTCGTTTTCATTGCTGTCTTTGGTTTTACTTAGAATAATCAAGTCTGTTCTCTGTAATTTCCACTTTTAAAAATGCATTTTAACCTCCATAAATTGCTGCTCATCTTCCACGTCAACCATCTTTTACTTTGTCACTATTTCCAATCTACTTTCCTCAATAAGAGGGAACTGTGGTGTGAAGAGCAAATCCTCTTAACTCAATTCCTTCTGAGATCACAAAGGGACTTTTCCTGGCTCAGGCTAGCCATTCCAGAACTCCAGTACAGGATTCCCAAATTTCATTCACCTGTAAGACAAGGTCTAGTCAAAAAGAGGCTGTCTAGTTCATGCATTTACTCTTTTAACCCCAGTTGTTTATTAGACATGCCACAGGGTCACATGCTAGAAAAGTCTCATTCTACATTTAGATACCTCCAAATTATTTTCTCTCCCCAGATCCCAATATTGTGAATTGTTTTCTTTGTCATCTGGGAAGATAAACCCCTCTAAGACTTTTCTCCTGGAAAGGTGGAGAGGATTGTCAAAAAGTTCCCTGCCACAACTCCAGAGTCACCTCCTGGAACAGTGGTATCTAGCTCCACTACCCTGTGTTGTCAGATCCTCACACTAGGCAGCTCAGAATAAAATTCTCAACTTTCTACCTGAAAAAGGGAGCGAGAACTAGAAATGGATGAGGCTTATGAACAATAACCTTAGTTCATACAAGTAAGTTAAAGCAGGAGCACTCCCAGGAACCTGCGGAGGTGCAAGTGAGCTGCCACAAGTTAGCAAGTGCTTTAAATAACCATCTAGAGTCTACAATATTCCCACACACAGCAGACAGATATCTTTGTTCTATATATACCTACAGATATATAAATGTGATATAGAATGTAGAAATAGAATACAGAAATCTAAATATATTAAAAGCTTATAAATTTAGCTTGAATACCCACATGAGGGCGTTTTACACACCAGCAGATACAGCTCCTATTTTAATGTATGAAAGATTTTATTTCTCTTTATATAACCCTTTTACACGTTTAACTTTTAAGCCTTAGAACACTGTTAAGATTCATAAGCTAGACAGAAAAGGGAGGGGGGAAAAAAGAATCTCATGAAAAGGGAAGGGAGACCAGTGGGGTGCAGAAGATGGGAATCAGGGGGAAGGAAGGGGTAGGCACGAGGTTAAGGATGAGACCGAATTATGCTCTGTGCAGGTGAGAATGAACCACGAGGAAGCCTACTATTATGCATAGTTATAACTCACCAATAAAAATTTTAATATTTTCACAATGCTAACATTCAACTACATCTATAAGCTGACTCTATATTACAGACACTCTGCACATGATCAAAGTGTAATTTATTTCCTCCATCATGCCAGATGGATCTAAGAATCTTATAAGGCGTGATCACCTTTGACTACCAAAAGAAATTCTGCAAATTTGCTTTTTTTTTTTTTTTTTTTGTATTAGTTTATTTTTTTATGTGGTGCTGACGATCAAACCCAGTGCCTCAAACATGCTAGGCTAGTGCTCTACCACTGAGCCATGACCCCAGTCCCCTGTATTTTTAATGTACTATTCAACACAAAACTAAATACCTCATTGTAAACACTCATTACATATGGTATAATCTTAAGTCAAAACCCAAAGTGTCAGGATATTTTTAAATAAATTTTTTAAGACCTAGGTTAACAAAGTCGGGCCTTTATCCTCAGGAGCATGTTACATAAAATTTGCAAGATACAAAAGTATTTTACAGACTGTATGACATGATACAATATAATCATGGTGAAGATAAAAGTAGTTTAAAGAGCAAGTTAATAGCCCTGTACTAAAATAAGCTGATTTTTTTTTTCTCATTGATTTCCACAAGAGGTTCAAGAAGAATTTAAAAAAAAAAAAAAAAAAATCCAGGTTTTGCCATGTATTTTTCCACTAGTGATGACTTTGTATTTATGATTAAGGAGGTGGGAATGGACAGGCAGCTCTCAGCTGACTCTGCTATCTCTAACTAAAAAGCTCACTTCCAACTCCTGACTCGGCAATGAGACTAATAAACTGAGCATGCTCCCGTGGTGCAGACTGCAATAGTACATACCCCCACTTCCCCTCCCAAGAATGAAAGCCTTCTAATAAAGGGTCACATGAAAGGCTCTCTGAAAAGACAAAATTTGAAATGTTGAGCAGCAAAAACTACTCCAATAAAAGCTATCATTATTGACAGCTTTCAGTATGAACTGCCTTTAAAATATCAGCTTGCACAAAGACTAGGTAACACAAGTACTGAGACATACCTGTGCCAAGTGTTGGCTCGCGCACGCACTAGCTGGGTGAAGGTGCATAGGCCACTGTCTTCCTTCTCCAGCCTCCATCTCACTCTAAAACGGGTACCTCATGCCACTTATGTCAGATGATTCCTGCGACCACAGTAATGCCCAATACACACTGAGCTTCCAACCAAGTCCACGCCCCTCGTAAAAATGTACACAAAAATCCTATCCGCACTGAGAACTGTCTGCCCAAGAGAAGCATAACATGCCTTAAGTTTATCAATTACTTATATTTTAGAAGCTGTAGTCTACTGCTTTTTCACTTTCACAAAATTAACCTATAACTGTTTTATCATAAAGGTCAAATCCAGATATTAGTGTGAGGCCGGGCTTGGTGGCACACACCTATAATCCCAGCGGCTCCAGAGGCTGAAGCAGGAGGATCAAGAGTTCAAAGCCAGTCCCAGCAAAAACAAGGCACTAAGCAATTCAGTGAGACCCTGTCTCTAAATAAAATACAAAATAGGGTTGGGGATGTGGTTCAGTGGTCGAGTGCCCCCGAGTTCAATCCCTAGTACTCCAAAAAAAAAATATATATATATATATTAGTGTGAAATGTTATGGTTGCCAATTCTTAAACAAAACTGACATGAGGAAAAACCTGTCACTTTTTTAAAAACTACCCACACTCCCATTTTATGTGCAACAAGCATGTTTTCTCTAAACCCAAGTCTATACACAAAAGGGTGGCTCTAACATTCCTCAAATTCTGATCACTAGTGTGGTCCTTTGATGTATGGAAAAATATGCACAAGAAATACGTCCATCAAATATATCCCACTGACCTCAGTTAAAAAAACTTAAAGGTACTTCAAGTTAAATGGCCAGAACTAAAAAACATGCTATATTAATCACTCAATTGTAGTATCGTCCATACCCAATAAACCGGTGTTTACTTGTTTCTGAAGAGAAATTTTCCTTAATTCAAAAACACATGATGCTATATTCTCACTTGACATTATTGCAAAGTATTCAGAAGATATAAGTCATAAAAACGCCTTTAAAACAGTAGGTCCTGCTTCCCCATACTAAAATATAATGAAAAAATAATTAAAAGCCTGCGATTTACTAAAATAACTTCTAAGGTTTGACATGGAACCTGGAGGCTTTTCCTTTGCCAAAAATGAATAAACTTGTTTGCTGGAATCCACAGCTAGCTCATTTCTCATCTCTACGCCTCCTAGCACTCTGCCCTGTAACATGTGATAGGTTCAGAGAACATTTACTGAATGAACTACATGCAACTGTACAAAGAACCTATCAAGAATCATTAATGGCCAGCAATTTTAAATGATTGTTTTCTGAAACGAAAGGATTCCAAAACAAACAATTCTGCCTTAGCTAAGCTTGTCCACAGACACTTCACAGGCATCACACACATTATTCTCGTGCTTATGAGCTAGCAGCGCCTCAGTCAGTGTCCTTGGGATGGACTTTCCCCCCCAAGTAACCAAATACACATACTATCATTCACAGCAGGTGACTAAAAACTACACCTAATACAGCTGTATCTACCACAGCCACACCCAAATGAGAGTGATCCCTGAAGCAGTCACTGTGGAAGACTGCACCTTTATTTCACTACTGGGCTAAAGACTGGTGACGAATTCTTTAAAATAACATTGTTCAACACATCATCACGTACCTCACCCGCCAGATTTGGCCTCAAAAGACCCATTTCTAACACTAAATATATTCTCAAAATATAAAGATTTGCCACCAATGACCACACCAAAAATAATTTACCAGTATCTCCAAAGGAAATAATTCAAAAGCAATAATCAAAGCATTACTGGGAAAACAGTGGAACCTACAAAAGTGGTTTACTTGAAGACTACATTCCCAGAATGTGTGCATTCAGAGCATACTTCTTAAAAAGCAATAATATTCGCAGGCAAAGTTTCATTGCTTCTCATGATTCTAATTTAATTATGCTTCCATGCATCCATGATATCAACTGTCCTGAGTTTTAGGAACATCATTTCTCCTCCATGTTTCATTCTTTGAAATGTGAGGCAAGCAAGCACTGTTTTCTAATACTTAATCCAAAAGTTATGAATCAGCTTTTTCTTCAAACCAAAAAGTTTGAAAAGAAGCAATAAATAAGAGCTAACTTCCCTGAGCCTTTATGAAGTTTTACTATGAATTACTCAATTCACAGTAAAAACAACTTCAAGTAACTACCCAAACAGCTATTCTTTGCCAAATAGTGCAAACATCTGTAACTGGCAATTGAGAGCTAATTTTTATTTAATTTTCTGTGTACTGTTTTCAATAATCTCTGTATACATTATATATAATCTACATTTTGTACCTATTTTACATCAATTACACATTTGATATTTTAGGTCTATATTTGATTAACAAAAACAACTTATTAATTTCTATAAACTCCACTACTCCATAATAATGAGACCAACCACAGACATAGGTAATCCAGAAGTCATTTATTTATGTAACTATCAGATCTACAAAGAGCTGGGGTGCAGCTCAATGATAGAGCACATGCCTAGAATGGGCAGGGTCTTGAGTTCAATTCTAAGTACCACCACAGAAAATAAATAAGTAAAACAGTAAGATTTCATCCCACGTGCCTTACAGCAGCAGTCTGGTTTGTATTTCCTAGGCCTCCCGCACCTGAACTAGTGGAGGCAGCGTCCTGCAGTCTGTGGCACACCAGCCACCTCAGAATGAATGATGGACTATGAACGTCTGCAGCGGGCACAGTCAACAGCATCATCAACACACTTAGGTAATGCAAGTATGGAAAAGTAATGCTCACCAGCAAGAGAGAAAATTTCATATTCAAATAACTTTTTAAATATTCCCAAATAAGAAATCAAAATTATGTGTGCAAAGCAAAGCTTAATATTCTTGAACATATGAGGACTGTTCTTTTATAAAGAGAGCCGTCATCAGACCAAACACAAAGGGACTAAATTTAAATCAAAATGTATTAGATTTTAGATGTGACTAGGAAAAGTCAACACTTTATGTCTTTTTAATGTTTTAGGGAAATTATCTTAAAGGCTCTGTTGTTTTCTTAATAATCAAACCATACCACTGGAATGTGTTAAGACATGCCCAGAGTAAAAACTAATAATGAATACAAAGTAGTAGGTTTTTGTTGTTGTTTGTGGTTTTGGGGTTTTTTTTTGTTTTGTTTTGTTTGTTTTGCAGTGATGGGGATTGAACCCAGGCATACTCTACCACTGACCTATGTCCCCAGATCTTTTGCTTTGTCCCAATCACAAGAAAACATCAGACAAACCCATTTCAGAGAACAGTCCACTAAACAATAGGTCAGTTTCTTTAGTGTCAAGGCAATGAAAGAAGAGGTGGAAAAAAATGGAGAAACTGTCACAGATTCAAAGACCAAGGAGACATGACAATAATGTAAGATGGGACCTGAACTAGACCCTGGAACAGAAAAAGTTAAAGGAAAAACTGGTAAGACTCTAAAAGGTTGTGTAGTTGGAGAAGAGTTTTGCACTAGTGTTAATGTCCTAGTTTATATAACAGTTATGTAAGATGGCAACATTAAGAGAAGGTGGGGGAAGGGCACACAGGAGCTCTCTGTAGCTTTGCTACTTTTCAATAAATAAGTCTAAACTTATTTCAATAAAAGATCTTTAGTTATTTTAAAATATATCCATAGTTTCCTAGGTATAGCAACTATCATTATTTTGCCTTAAAATTATTAACTTATGCTAAAATACCCATGAATTGCTGCAACTAGAATCTCTAAAATATGTAACTGAGAATTTCATCAATAAAATGTATTGTAGAACACATTACCTGTAATTTTATAGCCATAAGCAGCTAGCTGTCCAGCCATGTATTCTCCATCTGAATTATTATGTGAACAACCCCATGTTCGTATCCAAATTTTCTGTATGCCTGGAATAGTGCTGGTTTTTTTTTTAAAAAAAAAAAAAAAAGCAGTGTCATTAATTATTTAGAGAAAGGCAGCAGATGATTTCAGAGCACATTACACAAAAAACAAACTACAATTAATTCACTGGCTATTCATTAAATGCACCAATTCAAGACCTGTTGTTACAGCAAGACTCTAATGAAAGATAAACCAACCCAAAACTGCAAGAAAAGAATCTCTACATTAAAGTGTTTTTCTCTGAATTGTCCTTTTTTAAGTATTTTTTTTTTTTTAGATATTGATGGACCTTCTATTTTATTTATTTATTTATTTATATGTGGTTCTGAGAGTCGAACCCAGTGCCTCACACATGCTAGTCAAGCACTCTACCACTGAGCCACAATCCCAGCCCCTGTGACTTAATACTTTTAAGTCCTACTAATGACCATACCATTAATTCAACTTCTAAAAAAAATGCACACAAATAACAGCACAGAAACTGAATCTAGCAGTAATAGCAAATGAAATATTAAATATATCTATTCAGACTCCTACTACTAGCTATAATCATTATCTACTTTAAAACACACAAACAACTTAAAAAAAATTAAAAACTGTCACCCTACACCATTATTAAAAGTATTCCATCTAGCCAGACATGGTGGCACACACCTATAATCCCTCCCAGTGACTTGGGAGGCTGAGGAGCACAGGTTCAAGGCCAGACAAGGCAATTTAAGAAAATTTAAAATTTTAATTTTAATGTAAAAAATTAAAAAATTAATTTCACAAAATTAAGAATAAAAAGGGACGGGTATAGCTCAGTGGTAGAATGCCCCAGTGCAATCCCCCATACTGCAATTTTTAAAAAGTACTCCATCTATAAAAATAGAGTTTAAATGTAATATTTTTAGGAAGGGAAAAAAGAACTCTTTTTTTTTTTTTTTAAATATTTATTTATTTGCTTTTGTTGTACACAATACAATGCATTCATGTTTACGTGGTGCCGAGGATCGAACCCGGGCCGCGCACGTGCTAGGCGAGCGCTCTACCGCTGAGCCACGACCCCAGCCCGAAAAAAGAACTCTTAATTTGTATTACTTTAATAATTTTAGGTAAATAGATATTACCTTAAGAATGTGTTCAGGACAAATATTATAAACTTCAGTCATTAAAATAAGCAATTTTTAACTTGATAAATTCTAGCCGGGCACGGTGGCACACGCCTGTAATCCCAGCACTTGGGAGGCTGGGCAGGAGGATCACAAGTTCAAAGCCAGCCTCAGCAATGGCAAGGCACTTAGCAACTCAGTGAGACCCTGTCTCTATAAAACACACACACACACACACACACACACACACACACACACACACACAAAGGGCTGAGGATGTGGCCAGTGGCCCCGAGCTCAATCCCCAGAACAAAAAAAGTTAAATTCTAAAAGCTTAATGTTCCAAACAAAATAATCAACTATATTAAAACTCTCAACAATATGCTACATAATTATAGAGCTCCTTAAAACTATACAACTTGGCAATGTTGCATTAGATTTTTACTAACTAGAGTCCCACCATAGCAGTGTAAATGGTAATAACTTATATACCAGCTTAAGGCATTGGGCACAAAAGTACTGACAATCAAAGGTCCAAAACACCTCATAAGAATCACAAATCTCAAAGAAAATTTTAATTTAGTAGAAGTACCACAGAATTACACACCAATTACAGTAAAAAAGGTTCCTATTGTTCTAGGCCCTGCCTCCCAAGAATATCCAATTGGACATCCTTTTCTTTTTTAATATTTATTTATTTACTTTAGTTGTACACAATGCAATGCATTTATGTTTATGTGGTGCTGAGGATCGAACCCCAGCGCTCTGCCGCTGAGCCACAACCCCAGCGCCCCATCCTTTTTTCTTTTTTAACCAATCACCTTGCCTTGCCAAATTCAAAGCCACTGAAATGGAAAAAAAAAAAAAAAAAAAAAAAAAAACCACATCTGCGTGTTTCCTAACAAAATTCCAAAGAGCGCAAAAAAGAAACCCTATGCAGATCACACAGACTAGTCTTGCCAGGATCTTCCCAGAAATTAAACTGAATACAATTTCAAGGAAAAGCTTACCTATCACTTGGTGGGCTGTATTCCTCTTGCAGGTATGTCTGGGTATTTCGCTTTCGCACTTTTGGAACAACCTGCCTTCTTGAAGAATGTCTATCTTGTGGCTTTGAATCTTCCTGGGACACAATATCTTCTATGTCATCCAGCAGGGTATCACAGGATGCAGAAGGCATCTTAGTTCTATCACATAAAGTCATAAATAGCACAAGCTTATGAAATCTGCATAACACAACATCACTTATAAAAAATTTTAAGCAAACTAATCAAGCCTGTTAAGTCAACTTCAAGTTTAAAGAAAAGTACAGAGGATAAACACAAGGAAATGATCACAAGTCCCATTGATAGTAGGATATTTCCAGATTCAACAGAACTATTTCTCCAACAAAGCAACACCATGAAGGAAAAGGCAGGCGGACATCTTCAAGATTAAAGGAAAGGAGCCAGGCACAGTGGCCAGCACCTGTAACCCCAGCAGCTCAGGAGACTGAGGCAGGAAGATCACAAAGAGTACAAAGCCAGCCTTAATAAAAGAGAGACACTAAGCAACTCAGTGAGACCCTGTCTCTAAATAAAACACAAAACAGAACTGGGGATGTGACTCAGTAGTTGAGTGCCCAGTACCCCCCTTCCCAAAAAAATAAATAAATAAAAGGAGATTTAAAAGCTCAAGACCTGTACCAGCTAGGAAGGCAGCCAATGTTGAGAGTAACTATCATGGCCTCCAAGGCTTTGAAAAACTTAGGTAGTGGCCTTCAGGCCAAGCCTCTGCAGCTTCATGTTGTTGGAGCAGTCCTGGAATCCCTGGGGGTTGCCACTCTATACTACAGTGACTGGCTGAATCAAGAAAGGCGGCACAGGCAGATGTCTACGGAGATTATGACTGCATGAAAGTCTAAGATGAGGAAGGCTGCCGTCTTTCAAGGGTGCAGAGTGACTGCCTTTTTTTTTTTTTTTTTTTTGCTTTAGTTGTACACGATGTGTTTTATTCAATGCATTTTATTTGTACGTGGTGCTGAGGATCGAACCCAGGTCGCCCACGTGCTAGGCGAGCGCTCTACCGCTGAGCCACAATCCCAGCCCCAGAGTGATTGTTAAATGCAAAGAATTTCTTTGAATTGAGTTCCATGGAAGTTTCTCACAGACCTGTGTCAGCTGAGGAATAGCTTCTCTTGATAAAATTCTTTTAAAGGTCTAACAACTAATGCAATTCATGTTCTTTATTTTGTCCAACCAGCTATGATAAATTTTGGGAGCTAGTTAAAAAATCAGAACATGAACTAGATATTATATAAGGATATTATTATAAATCATTAAAGTATTGTCCTTATGTTCAAAAACTATTTTACTGATACATGTTGAACACTTCAAGGTGAAATATTGTGTTTATAATTTTATTTTTAAAACACCTCAGTGGGGGCTGGGTTGTGGCTCAGTGGTAGAGCACTTAATTAGCACATGAGCAGCACTGGGTTAGATCCTCAGCACCATGTAAAAATTGTGTGGTATTGTGTCCATCTACAACTAAAATGTGTGTGTGTGTATGTATATATAACAAAAACAAAAAACACCTCAGGTTTTCCTCAGGGAAAAAACAAGATTAGCCAGGGGCAGTGGCACATGCCTGTGATCCCAGCAGGAGGCTGAAGGATGAGGATCACAAGTTCAAATCCAGCCCCAGAAGCTTAGTGAGACCATAAGCGACTTGGTGAGACATTGTCAAAAATAGAAAAAAGGGTAGGGATGTGGCTCAACTGGTTAAATGCCCCTGGATTCAATTCCTAGTACCAAAAAACAAATGAAAGATTAAAAACATTTACAACTCTTAAAACTAGAAAATAGGTGGGCTTTTTTAAATGTTATCGTACTTTTTTATACATTTATTTCATTTATTTATTCTTATGTGGTGCTGAGGATTGAACCCAGGGCCCCACACATGCTAAGCAATCATTCTGCCACTAAACTACATCTGCAGCCCAGCAATAGGTACTTGGTATTCATTAAATCATGATACCTGAATGTTCAAATTTTTCAGAATTAAAGAGAATGTGGACACAGCTTCCAGGTAGACACACATTTCTCACAAAAGCACAACTCTGAATTATATATAAAAGAAAACATAAGACTTTGAAAGAAGGAGAAAAGAAGGCACACTGGCTAGGAACTTCAGAACCCAGGAAAATGTTAATGAGTTCTTTGGGTTTTCTTTTGCCTCCTATATCCAAACTTGAGCTGAGCTGAAAAAGCCAGCAATCCCGAAATACCCACAGGTGCAGACAACAAAAGTCCCCAAGGAGTGCCTTGTCATCAAGGAACCAGAAGAAGGGCAGCTTCACGAGACAGGACGCTTAGATGATCACCACTCAACTCCAGCCACAGTGCCACACACACTATAGTCCCACCCCCAGGCCAGTCATAGGGTCAAGTGGGGAGCCTGGACTTCCCCCCTATAAGATGCCCCAACATGCCCCACGAGAGTAGAATCACAGAAGGCCAAGCAAGGACCCCAACTTCCAAACCAACGAACAATGAAGCCCACAGTTGGCAGTGCAGACCAAACTGGAATGCAAGTCTAGGAGTCCTGCACAGGATCAGCACAGGGGACACAGCTCTAGGAAGCAGCCAGTGGCACTGGGTGAGCAAATGGAAGCACAGAGCAGCTAATCTGCCCAGAAGACAACCAAGGGTCCGAAGCTGGATGAGTCCACGCCCACCCACTGTGTGGGGCGCCACGGCCTACTTAAATCTGCGCATGCTGACCCGTTCTCAGCTGCGACACTGGCCAGCACCCAGAGCCCATGGTCTCAGGTACCTCAAGCCTTTCTGACGAAGGTCCCTTCTCGTCACACACCAGACTCCCATCTTTCCATTCACATTACAACTGACAGAGCGGCTTCCAGCCAGGCTTATTTTGTGCCCTTTACTTTGTAAAGTGTTCTTTACAACAAATCATGTGCTGCGAATCAGACAAATGAATGTTCGGAACTCACCTAGTTTTACTGTTAGTAAGAAATAACCCAAATGTCCACCATTAGGCCTGGATGTAATTAACATACATAATCCATGGGCAAAGTAGGACTGTCAATCCCAGCCCTCTCCTTCCCTAAAGAACAGAGCATATGACCAGAGTCCCACCGCCCTGTCCCCCATCACTGTCCCCTTGGACACAGTGATCTGCTCAGGCTTGGTCACGACAAGCCCAGCCAATCAGAAAGGACTGCAAGTTCTTCTGAGCCACAGCTAATAGAAGAGATGGCTTCAGTGGCTAAATTGGGAGGATGTCAACTTTGGGATCCCAGAGGCCACCTTGCCTGCCACAAGGAGGAAGCCTCACGAGGGAACAAAGCGTAACAGGAGCCAGGGAGAGAAACTGTGCTGATGCCATCTGAGCACTGGTCCCAACCAGTGCTGGAGCCCAGGTGCAGCCACTTCTGCCCAACCGCGGGAGCCACTAAATTCCCCCAAGGCTTAAATTAGTTTGAGTTGGGCTTCCTGGTCTTACAAACAAAACCCAGGTACAGCACAGGTAAAGTGAAATGAACCAAGCTAGGTTTTTGTTTTTTGTTTTTTGTTTTTTTAATAGTTTTTAGTTGTAGATGGACACAATACCTTTATTTATCTGTATGTGGTGCTAAGGATGGAACCCAATGCCTCACACGTGCTAGGCGAGCGCTCTACCACTGACCATAACCCCAGCCACCAGGTTAGTCTTTACCAAATTACTCTTGGTGAAGTAACTGTGGGAAAAAAGTGTTAAGCAGAATTTGGGAAGTTCTGCCTCCTTATACACGCACAGTGTACATGATTAAAAACTGAAGAACTGCAGTAAAGAGACTTTAAACTCATTATCTTAGGCATTTTCTAGGATTTCCTTTCTTGTAGATCTCCTCTTAGACAGGAAAGATGGCGATGAAACAGAAGGCCTGACTGGCGCAGCCCCTCCACCCATCCTGCGCCTGCACAGACAGTGACTTCCTTCCTCTACTGGGACGTGGTCTCTTTACCCCAGCACTCTCCCCCCCAATCTGCTACTACCGGTGAAGCCTGCACTTGTGAAAGCAGCCCTCCCACTCCCTCCAGTTCAGCCCAGATTCCAGCAGCGCCCCCTCTTCCCCATCACTGACCGCGCCTCCATGGAATCATCAAGACCTGGAAATACCACTATTTCTACTATTTCTCTCATTTAAAAGACAAAAAAAATAAATCCCTCTCATGAGCCCACTTCCTCCTCTTAGCTCTCCTATAAAGAGAAGCTCCTTACAAGAACTGTATTTACTGCCTCCAATTTCCCCCTCCCATTCTCATGAACCAGACTTTTACACCCACCACTCCACCAAAATGGCCCTAAGGAAAACCTCCAATGATAGAGACCATGACCAACACTCAGCCGTCTGCTGAGACACCATTGGTAGCATTTGGCAACACTGACCAATCTCACCTGAGGGCGTCTTCTCCACTGCCCACAGGATGCCACTCTCCTCATTCTCCTCCTCCATGAGCCACCCTACAGGGGCCTGTTGGCTCAGTCCTCCTCTCTCCAGCTTCCCCATACTGGAACGGGCCACGGCTCCCTGACAGGAACCCTGCTCTGTCTACAGGCACTCCCTAGTGATCTCATCCAGTCCTGTGGCCTTGACATATCAACTATGTGCTTATGTAACAGCCCCACTCCTCCCAACTTCCAACTCAGATATGCAACTGCCTACTGGACACCCCTGCTTGAATGTCTACTAACCATTTCCAAGTTCAACAGTCAAACAGAACTGCCGATTCTCTCCCAGCTTCTCCCCTCCACAAAACAGTCCCAACCTCCTCATACCAAAATCTTGTGATTATCTGACTCCTTTCTTTCCTTCACCCCAAATCCAATCCACCTTCAAAATATGTTCAGAATCCACCTGTGAGCACACCCCTATCGCAGTCTGGCTCCTGCCTGGAAGGCTCTTCCTCAACAGCCAAGTTCATGCACTCAAGCCCTTCACATATTTGCCCAAATGTCACCAGTAAGGCCTTTGCAAGCAACCCTTGCCAAACTTCCTATCCTTCCCAATCTTTGTTTTTTACCACAATACTCAATCACCTGCATGTGTGTTTCTGCTCCCTTTTTTTTTTTTTGGTGGTACCGGGGATTGAACTCAGGGGCATTTGACCACTGGGCCACATCCCCAGACCTTTTTTGTATTTTATTTAGAGACAGGGTCTCACTGAGTTGCTAAGTGCCTCGCCATGGCTGAGGCTGGCTTTGAACTCATGATCCTCCTGCCTCAGCCTCCCAAAGTGCTGGGATTATAGGCGTGCGCCACCGCGCCCAGCTCTGCTGTCTCTTTCTACTATAATATTTACTCCGTGAGGGTAAAGGCTTTTGCATGCTTTGTTCACTGCTTTAGCTCAGGAGCCTGGAACTATATCCAGCACCTTGCTGGTTCTGGTAAATATTTTAGTGTAGACAACACTTTTTTAACAAGATGTGAAGCTGGCCACCTCCCTCTTCCACCTCCCACTGTCTCAATTTTTTTTTTTTACTGGAGATTGAACCCAGGAGCGCTTCTCCAGCCTTTCTTTAATATTTGATTTAGAGACAAGGTCTCACCGAGTTGCTAGGTGCCTCGTTAATCTGCCGAGGCTGGCTTCAAACTCACAATCCTCCTGCCTCAGCCTCCCAAACCACTGGGATTACAAGTGTGCACCACCACGCCCGGCTCAGATGTTCTGAATAAACCAAACTGTCTCTGACTCCAAGGCCTTCACACTAGCTACCCCGCCACTGGAACATCAGCCCCCAGATACCTGTATGGCTTGCTGTCCACTTCTGTAGTCAAAAGACATCTCGTGGGCCTTCCCTGGCTGCCTCGTCTAAACCAACCGCACTGCCCAAGCGTCCTCACCTCTCACCAACCCTGCTGGAGGCTTTGTGCTCCTTCACAGCGCTCACCAACACCTGCCACAGATCTCGTGTGTCTTTCTCGTTACAGCTCAAGGTCCATACACAGGTGTCGTCTCTCCTCCACATTCTAACACGTTTGTTAGCATTGTTAGTGCCGAGCACACAGCAGGCATGCAATAGTCACTAAATGAATACAATGCTTGCTTAAATAGAGGACAAGGTCACGCCTTTCAGAGTTTCTAAGAACTACTGAAGGACTGCGAACAACCAAATGACGAATTAAAAGCAATACTTTTTTCTAAAAGGTACACAATGTTTGCATTCCGTACACAACCGTGTACAGATCTGCTGAAGGGAAATGGAATGGAAAGAGGGGCGAAAGAAGCCCACTGCAGGAGACATGCCACGTCATCACAGAATTAGGGAGGCAGGAAATATTGCTAAGCTCCTGACGATATAGAACTGGAGTCCAGAGAAGTTAAAGATGTCTGTTGATGGAGCCAGAAGTAGAAGGTAGGCTTCCTCACAGTGCCACGCTCTTCCCCCATGGCTTGGCCTCACTGGCAAAGCACAAACAATGCAAGAATCTAATATCACTGAGGCGCCACATGTGCCAGAGAAGAGGCAAAGGAAAAAGAGGCGATTAAATTCAAACAGCGCAGCCGGGCGCGGTGGCGCACGCCTGTAATCCCAGCACTTTGGGAGGCTGAGGCAGGAGGATCCTGAGTTCAAAGCCAGCCTCAGCAATGGCGAGGCAATTAGCAACTCAATGAGACCTTGTCTCTAAATAAAATACAAAAAAAAGGGCTGGGGATGTGACCCAGTGGTTGAGTGCCCCCGAGTTCAATCCCCGGTACCACAAAAAAAAAAAAAAAAAAAAAAAAAATTCAAACAGCGGGACACATCGGCGGACACCTGTAATCCCCACAACTCGGGAAGTTGAGGCAAGAGGATTGCAAGTTTCAGGCCAGCCTAGGCAACTTGGTGAGACCCTGTCTCAAAGTATGAAGGCCAGGGATATAGCTCAGGAAAAGGAAGCCCCCAAGTATGTCCCTAGTACCACAAAATAAAGGAAAAAAGAAGAAACCAGCTAGTATGCACAACCAAACTATTAGCAAGTATTGAAACAATCAGCTATTTTTCCTCTACTACACTGAACAAAAGACCATTACCTGAAAACATGGTAAAACTGGCACATCTTTTCAGCAGGGCAACCCAGCAATCCATTTCAAAGTTTAAAATCTGTATATCCTTCGACCCAGCAATTCTATTTCTAGAATTCACTCTATCTGGGGGCTAAGGAGATAAATACAAGGTGATGTAGAGGTTCCTAAGGCTGGCTGCATATCATAAGCACACATACAATCTCATCCATCACCATGAGTAAGTGGAAGTTTTTACTTCAAACAAATTGACCGAAGGAATTAAGCCTTCAAGAAAAATCTTAATAAGTCACAAAAATGAAAGTTCAGGCATAAAAGGAAAGGAAGACAGTATTTAAATAAGGCAACAAAATCATATGGAAATTTTTTCTCAAAGGCAGAGGCAAGCAAGTCTAATAAAGGGAATAAAGACAGTGAAAAGGGGAAATACTGAAAATAAAGAGACACTATTCTAGAACAGTGTTCACTCACCTAGGAGAGTTATTACGGAAGCCTTCATAACATCAAACACCCAGACTCCATTCTGAATCAGAATCTCCAAGGAGAGAGGCACATGAACTTAAAAGCCACCTGCATAAGGCTGGTGGTGGTGCTCAGCACGAGAAAAAAAAAAAAAATCCTTGCCCAGATACCGCCACTAATCATCCCCAATTAAGAACCACAGCTAGGCACAGTGGCATACTCCTGTAATCCCAGCTGCTCAGGAGGCTGAGGCAGGAAGATCTTGAGTTCAAAGCCAGCCTCAGCAGCTTAGCAAGGCTCTAAGCAACTCTGGAGAGAACCTGTCTCTAAATAAAATATAAAAATGGGTTGGGGATGTGTTTCAGTGGTTAAGCACCCCTGGGTTCAACCCCTGGTCAAAGAAAAAAAAAAAAAAAAAACCACACAGTTCTCCTTTAACAATGGTAAAGCCTTTGAGTGTTCATTCTAGGCACCTGAGGACCTTTTGAAAATTAGTAACAACTTGTGTTTAATCCCCAGCACCAATAAAAAAGACCAAAAAAAAAAAATTACCAACAACTAAGCCCCAGGCCAGTTGAATTAAATTTGGGAATGAAGCCTGCTTGTCAATATCTTTCTTAAACTTTCTGGTAATTCTCACTTGCAACCAATGTCCTGGATTAGTGGTTTTCACAGTGTGGTTCCCTCCCAGACCAGCAGGATTATCATCGTGTGGAACTTGTTAGAAATGAAAATTCTTGGGCCCCCACTACAGACATATTGAATCAGATATTCTGAATAAAGCGTGGTAATCTTTAACAAGCTTTTCCAGGTGATTTTGATATGCATTAAGGTTTAAGAATCACTGTGCTAGAGCTAATCTTACATATAAGTCATCTAGAAGCCGGGCGCGGTGGCGCACGCCTGTAATCCCAGCACTTTGGGAGGCTGAGGCAGGAGGATCGCGAGTTCAAAGCCAGCCTCAGCAATGGCGAGGCACTTAGCAACTCAGTGAGACCCTGTCTCTAAATAAAATACAAAAAAAAAGGTCTGGAGATGTGACCCAGTGGTCGAGTGCCCCTGAGTTCAATCCCCGGTACCACAAAAAAAAAAAAAAAAAAAAAAAAGTCATCTAGAAACGCCGGGCGCGGTGGCGCACACCTGTAATCCCAGCACTTGGGAGGCTGAGGTAGGAGGATCACGAGTTCAAAGCCAGCCTCAGCAATGGCGAGGCACTTAGCAATTCAGTGAGACCTTGTCTCTAATAAAAAATAAATAAAAATAATAAAAAGGGGGGGGGGGTTGGAGATGTGGCCCAGTGGTCGAGTGCCCCTGAGTTCAATCCCTGGTTTAAAAAAAAAAAAAAAAAAGTCATCTAGAATGCATGTCAAAAAACATATTACTTGATCAGCTGATTTTAACAAAGATAAAAGGGCAATTCAACCAGGGAAAGAATCTTTTCAACAACAGCCGTGTGGAAAAAAAATGAGGTTGGAGCCCTATCTCACATCACATACAAAAATCAATCCAAAATGGATCATACATCTAAATTTAAGAGTCAACACTATGAAACATTTTATAA
The DNA here is from genome assembly GCA_025594165.1 of Tamias sibiricus. NCBI lineage: Eukaryota > Metazoa > Chordata > Mammalia > Rodentia > Sciuridae > Tamias > Tamias sibiricus. Next base: position 20,639,161 of record CM046666.1, on the reverse strand, counting down.
GATAGGTGTAGAAATCTTCATGATTTTAGAGTATGCACTGATTTCTTAATTATGACACTCATTCATCAACAAAAGAATTAAGCAACAAAAGAAAAAAACTGATTAGACTTCAGAATTAAAATCTTCATGCCTCAAGCACAACATCAAGAAAGTAAAAAGCCAACCCATATAATGGGAGACTGTATTGCCGAATCTTATCTGATGAGGGTCCAGTGTCAGAATATATAAAGAACTCAATAATACAAACAACCCAAATTAAATTATGGGCGAAGAATCTGAACAGACATTTCTGAAAAAAGATACACAAATCACTGATAAACACGTGAAAAGATGGTAATCACATTAGCCACTAGGAAAAGGCAAAGTAAAACCACAATGATCAACACTAGGAATAAAAAAGACAGATTAACAATATTGACAGCACTTGAGTAAGACCACCCAAAGAGAAAAACAGAGGCAGAAGAGGTACAGAAACAAACATCAAGAAACTCCAAATTTAACTGTCAGGTTGAGCAAAATGTGCCTGTAACAGAAACCAAGCAGGAGCCACCAAAGAAGGTAAGCATGCCATAGATGGCAAAGGAAAAGAACATGTCAAGCAGGTGAATGTGGTCAGCAGTGTTGAATGAAAATGAAAGATTAAAATAAATGAAAATGTCTCTTGGATTTAGTGATATAGATATCATAGTGTTTTCATGAAATGATGTTAATTACTAAGAAATTGGGCTACCTTTCTGCAATTCTAATGTGCAACATGGCACTCAAATATAAAAGGTTTAGAGTAAATAAGTACCTTAATTATCTGCAATTAGTCTCAAGTCCTCTTGAAAGATGAGTCTGGAAAATAAAAACTGATTAGAAAATTCAAGTACTCAATACGTTCACAAAACCACTGTAAGGACTCTTCAAAACTACCTAAAAGGAATTACACTCCCTAGAAAAGGCCTTTCTGTACAGCGGGGTTAATGACGTTCCACACCTCGCCTACTGATTACTGATTACTGCCCATGTGTTGACACCTGCCAAATCTGTGAGCCAGCATCTGGCTCTCCTATAAAACGCTATCCACTACTGCAATACCTCAACGCGGTAAAAGTAACCAACAGCTACAAAACGGGACGCAGGCAACGAGTTAGGCGTCCAGATCACCTTCTATCCGAAGGAGACGTGTCACCCGAGGTTCAGAGCGAGGTTTTATGAGTAAAGGAGAACAAAAAGTGAAAAGGCAGCACCTGCCCCTCTGCCCGATTTCAGTTCAAATCCTTATTAAGGATAAGCCCAGATCAGTGGCGCACACCTGTCATCCCAGGGACAGAGGCTGAAGCTGGAGGATCGCCAAGTTCAAGGCCAGCCTTGCAATTTAGCGAGGCTCTGTCTCAAAATAGGAAATCGATGGGGCTGGGGCCCAGGCTCCGTGGTGGAGCGCCCCTGGATTCAATCCCCACGACCAAAGGTGGGCGGGGGGTGCTGTGTCAGCCGAACACCCGCGAACGTCTGGTCGTCCCCCAAGTCCAATCACGTCGACGGTGGGCGCACAAATGGAGCAGGCTGACCGAGGAACCGCGTACCGGTACCGAAACGTCCCGAAGCCCCAGCCACAGCTGCGCCGACCACCAGGTCCCCGCCCGACCCCGCGTCCCGGCTGGTGGGAGGGACCGAGAACGCGATCGGCGCGACCACGACAGCTGCAGAAACGAGGCTCTGCCACGGAAGCCGTACAGGTCACCTTCTGCCCGCAGCAGAGAAATAACACACCTTTCCCCGGTGCGGGAAACCCACACGCCGCTTTCCGGAAACTGCACGGACTTTACAAGGAGCGCGCCATGACACTTACGTCCCGCCGCGTTTAGGTACGCATGCTCGGCGACGGTGGCCCTGAGAGATCAAACTGAGTCACTGCTGAAAGCGCGACTCCCGGTTTAACTTTATTTAGTAATGACTGTCCTTCGAGTTCCTTTGCTTGCAACGGCGGAAATACATCCCAAAGTCCTCGAGTTCTTAGAACCGCTACTGACTGACTTCTGAGCTCGCGTAACTTGTCAAAAACTGTGCGAAGCACTTTATATAAACGTGATCTCGCAATTTATTTATTATTAGTGTTCCTAGTTTGCAGAAGAGAGACCCGAGTGTTTAATTCTCACCCATAATTACTCTACCAGCAGTGATTGCTCCCTAGGCTGACTCCACTTCTGACTCCCAAAGAAACTGCGCTCTTCACTGGATTTTAGTAGCTTGCTCAAACTTTTGTAGAAAGGATACAGAAGAGTTGGAAGATTAAATTTAATATAAATCATTTAACACCCAAGCAAGTTTTGAGAGGTTTCATTCTGGTTATCTATTTCTTTGCTTAAAAGGCAGTTTAGTAGATACCTACAATGCTTTACATATATTATCTCACTTTACTAGTATTTACCCAAGACAGTATATTTTACTTTGTTTACCAGAAAACTATCTCAAGCTTAAAATGCGGAGGAAACTGACCAGTAACAGGAGTCAGACATCAAATGTTCTCTGTCCCACTTCGAATATCACCATGATTTGAGCAATTATTTTGCAAATGTCTGTCCTTAGTATGTCTTTTCTAGTATTCCTCATCTAATTCAAATGCCACCCTTTCCTCTGTGATGTGGGATTCACTGTAGCCCTTGCCTACTAGAATTATGCATGTGTATGTTACCCTGGTTCTTTCATTACACCAAAAGTAGGCACTGGCTTATCCTCTTCTTGGTTGTAATGCCACTGCCTAACACATAACTTTGAATGTATAGCCTCTCAATAAATGTGTGTTGAATGAATGAATGATTCTACTTCTTTTCCCCAAGATCTAATTGAATTCGGTTAAGAAAATTGTACTGAGTGTTCACTGTGATAGGCTTCAGAGCTACAGAGAAAGAAAAAGACTTCTGTGGTGATTGTAGGCTACTGGAAAGAAGTAGTTTAGGTAGAGAACGTCAATCACTGTGAAAGATGAGTGCACAAGACACAGTATAGTGAGGGAGACAGGCAGATTCATTCCAGATGGAGAGAGAGCAAACCCATGGAGGCCTGGACCTGTGGATGATTCGATATTATAAAAACAGAAAGAGTGAGACAGGAGAGGTCTGCTGGAGAGGTGCAGTGCAGGAACCAGATTAACGTGAACCTTGTGCGGTAAACCATGGACGTCGGACCTGATCATGGATTTATTGGGCAGCATGCAGGATCTGAGCAAATTATTCTTTCAGGAGAACAGATTTGAGGACAATATTTCAGGCATAAAGAACTAGCGAAGGCCTAAAGTGAGCTATTGACTGTGAGGGGTGGGGAGGGAGGATGGACTGGGAGAGCTACTGAGGAGGTAGACTCAGCAAGACTTAGTGATTTACGGCTGTGAAAGGAGAAGATACAAGAATGTCTCCAGGTTTTTGGCTAAAGCAACCAACACAGATTCCTCCTCCACGAAATCTGCTCTTCAGACACTTTTAGTCTAAATCATTTGAAAAGCCAGGGACCCTGACTCTAGGAATTTATCTTACAGAAATGGCATATGTTCCAAGTGTTTTTGAAGCATTTCTTATAATAGCAAGACTAGAAACCCTCTCCAGCTCAATAGAGGATTGCCTAAATGCATTTATAGTATCTGTACAGCTGTTGAAAAAGAATGAGATGCTTTTAATATGCTACACAAGATAAATTCTTAAATGGAAAAAGCAACTTGCAAGAAAGGGAGTGCAGGGTTGTATATAGTAATTGGAGTAAATATACGTATTATTTCTGGTACAATATATAAGGAACTAGTTATGGGGTTGTCCGTGAGAAAAAGCACTAGGAGAATAAGATAGCTCAAGGGAGATGTACTTTTCCTTACTTTATCATTTCATACCTTTTATTTTTTGCAAATGTGTTATTTTTTCAAAAAGTAAATCATAAAAAACAGATTTTATAAGTAAAGTTAAAATAATATTTGATAATTTATCTGTTATATTGTAATATTATTCAACAATTAATTTGAGGTTTAACTTTACAGTAATACTTAAGTTTTAAGTCTCCATTATGGTGAGGTATATTTAACATAAAATTTGCCATTTAAATTATGTTAAGTAGGCAATTTGGTGCCATTAAGTACATTCATTTTTGTGTAACCCTCACCACCATCCATCTCTGGAACTTTTTCATCTCTGCACCCTTCCTATTTCTCCCTCTCCCCGGCTGATGGCAAGCACCCTTCTGGTACCTGTTTTCTATGAACTTGACTACTCTAGCTGACTCATATAACTAGACTCATACAATATTTGTCCTTTTGCAACTGATTTATTGCACTCAGTCTAACATCTGTGAGGTTCATTCATGGAACATATGTCAAAATGTCCATCCTTTTTAAGGCTGAATAATATTCTATTGTAAAAAGAAAATTTTTTTAATTAAAAAAATAAAAATATTCCATTGTAGGTATAGACTACATTTTGTTTATCAATTTTAAACCTTCATGCTTTATTTCTCAAATTAGATCATAAAATAAATACGGCAAAATAATATACCTCATTTTATCATTGTTTTCTCAGTCAACAGTTTTACATTAATGCTTAATAAATGTTTAACAGTGGGCAAGCCAGTATAGACAAAGACACATTAAATGCAAATGAACCTATAAAATAATGGGGAAAAGGGCTGGGGATAGCTCAGTGTGTAGAGTGCTTGATTTGCCTTGCGTGCACAAGGCCCTGGGTTCAATCCCCAGCACCACAAAAAAAAAAGGGGGGGGGGAGGAAAGCTAGGATTTTGGGAGCACTTTTAAATGTGTGCCAGTAACCACCTTAAGCCCTCTTTGTGAATTACCATACTTATTCATCACTAAAGAAAGCTCTGAAGTAGCCCTAGAAATCAGGAATACTATATTCTTAGCATCCTCTTTCTTAGGCTAAGCTGTCTAATTTCAGTTGTTTTGACAATTTTATGTGAGAACTTCACAAGAAATTGTATACTTTCATTAACAATAATGCAAATTTTCAAATACAGGAAAAATATCGGGGGCTGGGGTTATGACTCAGCAGTAGAGCGCTCAGCTAGTACATGCAAGGCCCTGGGTTCAATCCTCAGCACCACATAAAAATAAATAAAATAAAGGCATTGTGTCCAACTGTAAGAGCCTTAATGAGGAGGTAGCTAAGATGGCAGCTGGCTGACAGCCAAAGAGGAGGCGTTTAAGTGTTTTCTCCTGACCTTAAAGTAATCAACTAAGAATCCTTCTGTGCCCATGAACACTGTGTAACGCACCTGTAAGTTAAGCTTGTGACACGTGTATACTTGTTAAGGTGAAGAGTATTTAACCAGAGGGAGTTGGAGTTGGGGGGTGGTTGTTGGAGTTGGAGTTGGAGAGGTTGTTGGAGTTGGAGAGAGAAGTCAGCAGAAGAAGCAAGAATAAAGAACCTACTTATTCCCATTCTGCCTCCAAATTCTTTCCCGCGGTATCATTGCTGCAGGCGGCAACATCCAACTACAGCTAAAAAATAAATATTTTTAAAAAGAAAAAATATTGTCAAGAAAACAGAAGGGAATAGTAGCGAATATGTGGAATAAAATCCATATACCTTTAGAGTGATCTGATTTTTTATATTAGTCTGACAATGAAAATTGAAGGAAAAATGTGAGCAATAATAAAATTAGAGAGTTATTACTCTCTCAGACATGAATCAAGCAAGAATAAAACAAAATTTAAATGTAGGTACACGTATTTAGATTTTGCTTATGATCTGAGCAATTAGCCACTGTACTTATAAATGTATGCCAATTGATATCCTTTTATGAGGAATAATTCATGTATTTAATTCACTATTGAAGAGTGATTTTTTAAAAGTTTACGTGAAATTTTCAATGTGGAATATTAGATAAACAGTGGAATAAGATTTAAAACAGATTAATCTAGTTCTCATATAAGAGATGGATAAGTGCTGTTAGTTGTTAAAATTCAGCAAGTCACCATGTGTGTACAAGTATATTATTATTTATATTAGCTTTTCATTGCATATGACAAAAATCCGGCCGTAATGTTTTTTTCCATGCTAGGGACGGACCCCAGGGCCTTGAGCCTGCGAGGCAAGTGCACCATCACTGAGCAGCACACCACCACCCCAGCTCCGATTTTTCGTATGTAAGAGGTGGGCTTGGCACACATCAATCAATGCTACATCCCGTGATTTGAGCTCAATTTAATAAATGGGTGTCAGAATAAAGTTCCCCACCTGAACACCATACAACTAAAGTAGTTTTTCTAGGAGGATTTATCAAGTCTTGGACAAATCCAAGAAGAAAGATGTTGATGGTAAAGACAGAAGGGGAAAAAAAAAGAATGTAATAGCTAGGTCAAAAGAAAAATGAATGAAATGAATGAATGCTTCAATGTGGAGGGTAAAAGAGAAGGCTGCTGCTGTTCCTAAATAAACTGATCGAAGATAATAGAAAAGCTTGACTTGAAATGGCCTCCTCTATGTGTGCTGAGTATGCTCCTTGTAATGTAACCACTAGGGGTCAGAGTGCTGTACTTCTCCTATCAGCAATCCTATCGGTTTATGCAAACCCGGTTGGTTCGATTCCATAATTAATTTTATCTTTCATTCTCCCACTCTCAGTACCAGTGGTGTAGAGGCTGTGCAAGTGGCCCGTGGCCCAGGACGTTGCAATGAGAACACCACCTTCCCTTGGCAGAGGGCATGTAACCCACACCGGGCCAGAACACATTCTGGGCTCCACATCAACTGCAAGAATCCGAGGCTGAAGTTTCCAGGGCTGCCTTGAGGAGGACACAAGCCTGACACCAAAGCTATTTCAGAGGACAGCAGGGGTGACTGACGAAGGGAGAGGTCAGCGGGTTCCAAAGACGACCGTAAGGCCTCTATACCCGGCCTACCCGGAGAGGAATTGACTTCTAAGCTGTTCCATTTTGTGAATAAAAATCTCCACTTTCCTTCCCTTAAGCTAATTGAAGTGGGTTTCTATGATTTGTAACCAAAAGAGTTCTGGCTAAAGCTCCTATAGTTACTTATTCTCTTAAAGATTAAAAATAACAATATGAGCCAGGCAAGGTGATGATTACAAGGCACACCTGTAATCCCAGTGGCTCTGGAGGCTGAGGCAGGAGGATCCCAAGTTCAAAGCTGGCCTTAGCAACTTAGCAAGTCTCTAAGCAATTTAGCAAGACTGTCTCAAAATAAAATATAAAAAGAGGTGGGGATGTGGCTAAGTGGTTAAGAGGTTAATCCCTATAATAATAATAATAATAATAATAATAGTAACAATTTGAATCTGTTGTCTAACTCTGTAATTGCTTTTAAGTGTCAGTGGGAGACATGTTTTCTCTGTCCTTCTGTAATGCATGACTCAATATATAATAAATCCTTTAAGTTACATAATAACATATTTATTGCACATATGCAATATACTAAGGACACTTCTAAGTGCTCAGGAAACAAAACATACCACAAAACAAACATGATGTTAAGACTGCATTACACAGCTGGGCGTGGTGGCACACGCCTGTAATCCCAGCACTTGGGATGCTGAGGCAGGAGGATCGCAAGTTCGAAACCAGCCCCAGCAATGGCGAGGCACTTAGTGAGACCTGTGAGACCCTGTCTCTAATAAAATACAAAAAAGGGCTGGGGATGTGGCCCAGTGGTCAAGTGCCCCTGAGTTCAATCCCCGGTACCAAAAAAAAAAAAAAAAAAAAAAAAAAAAAAAACAAAAAAAAAAAAGATTGCATTGCATATTCAATGGCGATAAAGATGGCCAAAAAAAAAAAAAAAATGACAGCAGATTATTCTTGGAGAACCGAGAATCAGAGCTTGAGATTTTTAAGGATGGAGGTCAGAGTAGACTCACTGAGAAAAAAAGATACCTAAGAAAAGGCTTGGAAGGGGTGAAGGAGTCAGCCAAGGAATAGTCTTTTTCTTGGACATTCAAGATCAGGAGTCCAGCCAGGAGAATTCCTGGCATGTTCAAGGAGCAGCAGGAAGCCCAATGTGGTTGGAATGGAGTGAGGCGGAGCAGTGACAGAGGAGATCAGAGCTAGATCCTATAGAGAGTGAAAGAAATCAGATCATGGAGTTCCTCATTGGTCACAGCCAGAACCTTGGTTTTTAACTCAGAAAAGAAAAGAACAGCAGGGCAGCGGTTGTGGCTCAGCGGTAGAGCACTTGTCTACCACGTGCAAGGTGCTGGGTTCGATCCTCATCACCACATAAAAATAAATAAATAACATAAATGTATTGTGTCCAACTACAACTAAAAAAAAATATTAAAAAAAAAAAAAAAAAGAATGGCAAAAGAAACTCAGAAAGCCAGAGGGTTATGAGGAGGTTGGTTAGAAGACTGTTCAATCACACCAGGAGTCAGGTAGCTGGTCATAAGTTGGCTCCAGTCCTGGTTTTTTGAGGAACCTCCCTAATGCTTTCCAGAGTGGTTGCACTAATCTGCAATTCCACCAGCAAAGTAGGTGTGCACCTTTCCCCCACAACTTCACCAGCAACTACTGTTGTCCGTATTCCTGAAGGAGGCCATTCTAACCGGAGTGAGCCAGAATCTCAGTGTAGTTTTGATATGCACTTCCCTGATTGCTAAGGGTATTGAATATCCTTTCGTGTATTTGTTGGCCATTTGTATTTCTTCTTTGGAGAAATGTCTGTTTAGATCATTTGTCCATTTATTGAGTGGGTTATTTGTTTTTCTGATGTTGAATTTTCTAAGTTCTTGGGACTGGGGATATAGCTCAGTTGGTAGAGTGCTTGCCTTGCATGCACAAGGCCATGGGTTCAATCCCAGCACCACAAAGAAAAAATTTCTAATTTCTTTACATATTCTGTACATTAATTTCCTTTAGAAGAGCAGCTAACAAAGGAAACAAAAGCTACCAAATTGTGCTCTGTCCATGTGTAATGAATATACCACAATGAATCCCACTTTTATATATAACTATAATACACTAATTAAATAGCAATAATAATAATAATAATAATGGAAGGGAGACAAGAAGAGTTGAGTAAGCAGATCAGGGGAGGGAAAGGGAAGGTACTGGAGAATGAGACTGATCAAATTATGTGCAGGTAGAAACATGGCATAATGAGTCTCCCTATTGTGTGTAACTATAATGCACCAATAAAAATAATAATAATCTAGGCAAGCACCAACAGTGTCCAGTACGAGGGACCTCAGGAGAGTTGAGAGAAGTGGTTTGACTGGGGACATCTCTGAAGACACCACCCACAGAGCTCTCCATAGTTTGGATTTAACATATGAGAGAAAAAGGGAAATAAAGATGACTTTAAAGGTGTGGGCCTGGACAAGAAGAATGAAATCTCCCTTAACAGAAATGGAAAAGACCGTAGACAGAGGAGATCTGGGAGTGGGAAAGGTTGAGATCAAGAACTCAGGATTTAATAGGTTTTTTTTTAAATATTTTTATTTATTTGCTTTTAGTTGTACACAATGCGTTTTATTCAATACATTTTATTTGTACGTGGTGCTGAGGATCGAACCCGGGCCGCCCACGTGCTAGGCGCGCGCTCTACTGCTGAGCCACAATCCCAGCCCAGGAACTCAGGATTTAAAATTGTTCAATCTTTATACATGACTTTTTTTTTTTTTTTTAAATATTTATTTATTTACTTTAGTTGTACACAATGCAAATGCATTTATGTTTACGTGGTGCTGAGGATCGAACCCGATGCGAGGCGAGCGCTCTGCCGCTGAGCCACAACCCCAGCCCCTATACATGACTTTTGTTTTGAAATTTAATTTCAGATTTCATAAAAGTTGCCAAAACATTGCAGTTAATTCGCGTGTGTCCCTCGCCCGGCTTCCCCAGATGATGACACTTTATAAAGCCACAGCACAGTTTTCCACACAGGGAATCGACATGACGCTATTCACCATCCTAGTGCGGAACAGTTCCTCGTCCTCTATCTTTCATGACCTGGACACTTGTGAAGAATAACACCGGTTGTTTTGTAAAATGTCCCTCCCTGGGGGTCACCTGGTGGTCCCTCCCAGCTGAACTCAGAGTGTGGATTTTTGACAAGAACCCGCCAGAAGTGACGCCATGCCCTCTCCACCAATCAGATCAGAGGCTTGGCTCTGTCTCCTGAGCAGGGACGGCCTTCCAACACGGTCTCCCCAGTCACATCACTGTTGCTCCCTTTGTTATTAACGAGTGTCTGGTGGAGGACACTGTGAGATCATGAAAGTGTCTAGTTCCATAGCGTGTTATTGCCCCTAACTGAGGCCTCCCTTAATGATACTTGTAGGCAACGATTATTACTGTGGTGTTTGCCAAGTGGTACTTTTCCATTCCCATCACTCCACTTATATTATTGAATGAGCTTTCCTTCTCCCTTGTCTATTAATTATTTATATTAGGATGGACTCATGGTGTTTATCATATGCTATGATTTGTAATCCATCACCAGCATTATTTAGTTACTGGTATTGTAAAGTTGGCCATGGTTAGGTGGACTTCTGTGTTCTTTTTTCCATGTTAAAATATATATATAGCCAGGCCGGGCGCGGTGGCGCATGCCTGTAATCCCAGCACTTTGGGAGGCTGAGGCAGGAGGATCGCAACTTCAAAGCCAGCCTCAGCAATTGCGAAGCATTTAGCAACTCAGTGAGACCCTGTCTCTAAATAAAAATACAAAAAAGGGCTGGGGATGTGGCCCAGTGGTCAAGTGCCCCTGAGTTTAATCCCCAGTACCAAAATATATACATACACACACACACACACACACACACACACACACACACACACTTTCCCCTTATTTTCTGTGACCACAGGAGGCAGGCTCATCTTGCACCTCCTCTGCCCCAACCCTGGCATCAGGCAATTCTCCAGGAATCCATGGTTCCCATTAGTTTAAAATAGCATTTGGAAACCAAGATATGGGCACCAGATATGCTCATTGCTTCTCTGTGTCATTGCCTCAGGAACTGAGATTTAAGCATGTTAAACCTGAGGTGTCCATCAGGCATCCAAGACAATGGGGTAGCTTGGCGGTTGGTGGGTACAGTGCTTGCCTTGCATGCACGAGGCCCTGGGTTCAATTAGCTACACACAATAGTGAGACTCCTTACGCTGTGTGGGTACCTGCACATAATTTGATCAGTCTCATTCTCCAGTACCTTCCCTTTCCCTACCCTGATCTGCTTACTCAACTCTTCTTGTCTCCCTTCCATTATTATTATTATTATTATTATTGCTATTTAATTAGTGTATTATAGTTCTATATAAAAGTGGGATTCATTGTGGTATATTCATTACACATGGCTTGATTCTGAGATTTTGAAGAGAAGTGTGGGCTGAACTTGGGGGTCACTGGCATGTAGGTGACCTACAGAGCCAGGAGAGGGGCTGAGATCACCTATGGAGTGAGACTGAGGCCTATGGCATCCAGTGTTAAGCCAGGAAACAATACTGAGAAGATCACCCAGCGAGGGAGGAATATTTCTGTGGGGGACCGGACCCCAGAAGCCAGGTGATGGAAGTGTGTCACAGAGGAGGCAGCCATCAGCTGGGCGAGTGGCGATGACAGGCCACGTGGGATGAAGTCGGCATTGTCATGAGAGCGAGCCACCTGGAAGGGAGGTTCTGATGCAGTGATGTGGGTAAAAGCCCATTGGAGGGATTCCAGGATGGAAGGACAGAACAGGAGGGAGTGTAGACGGCTCCTAGAAGCTTTGCTGCAGAGAGGAGCAGAGACGGGAGTACAGCACGGAGGCACTGGGTTCAGAAGGACAGAACTGCTTTTTAAGAGAGGAGAACCAAGCCGGGCGCGGTGGCGCACGCCTGTAATCCCAGCACTCGGGAGGCTGAGGCAGGAGGATCGCAGTTCAAAGCCAGCCTCAGCAATAGTGAGGCACTTAGCAACTCAGTGAGACCCTGTCTCTAATAAAATACAAAAAAAGGGCTGGGGATGTGGCCCAGTGGTTGAGTGCCCCTGAGTTCAATCCCTGGTACCAAAAAAAAAAAAAAAAAAAAAGAGAGAGAGAGGAGAACCAGGAGCACACTCATCCGCTAAATAGGAATGGCCTGTGGAGATAGGGAGGTGGACGAAAAGCCAGAAAGGGGGTGTTGCTGCAGCGGGACTCCTGAGAACAGCCACTGACTTGCTGAACATTGTGTCTCACCACTGGAGACACAGACATTTGGGGAACAAATAAGAGTTGTTTACTTACTTTTCAAAATCAAATCCCTTTGGCTGATGTTATTTTAAAATGCAAATTTAAAGATGTCACTTTCTTAAGAAACTAAAGCTTTCTAGAAAGACACAGTGGCTGTCAGTAGTCAACTATAATATCATACTGGAAATATATTTTGCTGGCAAGAATCAGCATGTGGTCACTGCCAGGAAGATGTGGAAAGAGAAAAATCTCTCTCTCTCTCTCTCTCTCTCTCTCTCAGTCTCCCACCCACCCCACCCCTCTCTCTCACCATAGAGCACTCATGGTTTTTATTTGGGGATAAAACACATTCACTACATGATCTCTATTGGTTACATCTCTCACTGGCTTCTTTCCAAATATTTTCCTGCAAGTGATAGATCTGTAGGAGAAATTCAGAGATTTGCAATTCCACCAAGAGCAAATCTCTTTGAGAGTGAGCGGTGAGAATAACAAAGGTCAGCGAGGGTTTTACTACTGAGAAACTCTTTGTCAGAGAACAGAACAGAGCCCTTGCAGCAACTGATTTCATGAGAATTTACTCCCTGAACATACAGAAAAAAGCAGATTTAAATTGCAACAGCTGGGAGAGGAGAGAGCAGAGGAAAGTATTCCGTTTCAGTTTATTTGCTTATTCTAAATTTCTTGAAGAGCCTCTTTGAGGTTGTCCATTCAATAGAAGAGTAAGACAGAGATCAAAGAAACTGCAAGCCAGGATAAAATAAAGGAAATGAGACATTTTGTTTTAATTTTGTTGTGTTCTTATATTCATCCTCTACAATTTCTCAAATGATTGGTAAGAAGACAGTGAATTGTTACAGCATTTATTTTCAAAGCATATATTTGATTGTGTTATGTCTAAATATGGGCAGAATTCACATCCTAAATGAATTTGCTCCCAGCAAAACTACTCCCTGAAGTTGATTGCTTTTTATGTAATTATGATGTATTGTTATACAAATGACACATGTCAGTTTATCGAATTGATTGTTGATCATCTGAACTAATGGAAGAAAACAACGGTGTGGTTAATCCAAAATAATCTAATGTCATTAATATTTGATTTTGAAGAAAGAATTGTCGGCTAGCAATGGATGTTGGTATTTTTAACAATCTCGGGTCTTATAAACGTTGAACAAAGCAATGAGAACCCACGGAGTAAGGACAGGTGCTGTTCAGAGCCTGGTCGCACACATACTGAACCTGCAATCACTATGTGGGAATCAATCACCTGGAAGTTTCCCAGCTTCCTTATCTGTTGTATAATGATGTGTGACTGTGCTTGGTTTCCTGGTGGGAAGGCCCTCCTCTCACCAGCTCCACTTGTACACAATTCGGGCAGGAATGTGCCACCTCGGCCTCTATTATTGGGCGTGTAACTAAGACCAGTTCCTGGAGCCCAGTCCTCTGGCCACTGCAAAAGAGTTCACAAGTACATAGGGCCTGGCTGGCTCCTTCAGCAGATCTACCCTCCCTGAAAAAGAGCCCGTGAATGAGCACATGGCAATAACCCAGAATCCTCAGTTACCACTGTAACCCAACCTAGCCGTGCCCTCTGGGCCTGACTGATCAGTCTACACTAGACCTCTTACCTGCGTGGGCCAACCAGAGTTCTTTCTCCATGGACGAGAAGTTGAGAGTCCAGCATCCTTGCACGTATGCCCAGTGTCCAGTACCTCGCTTTAACAGAGAAGTTGTATGTTAGGAAAATACCCTGTGACTATGGGAGGGGAGAAAGCTGTTCTAGAGACAGCGTGGGAGGAGAGAGAAGCAGGCAGAGAGAAGCACAGTGGGAAATGAGTAGAACATTCCTGATTCTGACCCCCTGGAGGCCAGGCTACATCCTTGACTCTTGTTCTCTAAGGGTTCAGCTTTGACCCTTCCTATTCATTTCCTTGCTGGAAGCTAGCTCTAGTTGGTTCTTCTTGTCAGTCAAGAGCCTAAACTAATCATGCAGCTCCTGAAGGTGTTTTCAGAGAAGGCAGATGAATGTATTGATGCAGGGTTGGGATTTTGAGAGTAGAAAGACAGAAGGGGAAGGAAATGGAAAAGACCATTGGGAATATCGTTTCAATGGCTCAAAATGAGGGTCAAGTTGAGTTGAGAAGAAAGAGAATCCAAAATGGAATAAATGCAGCTAGTAGAACAGGTCTGAGTTGGAAGGCAGAAGATGAGTTTGCCACCCTGTGGGAGTCAGAAATTGAGAGGAAGGAAAGCAGGATATATTCTAGGAGTGAGATGGCAAAGTAGATGAATCCCAAATCGTAACAAGATCCAGGATGTCGCTGGGAGAGTGGACTGTTAAAAGGAAGCAGTAGTTTTAGGAGAGATTAAAGGACTGTGAGGCTGAGAAATGGAATGTATAATTACCTAAGAGAGTGGCAGAAGTTAGGTAGAGAAGAACATGTTTTCTAGAAATATGGTAATTGACAGAATCAAAATTAAATTGGAGGGGCTGGGATGTGGCTCAGTGGTAGGGTGCTCGCCTAGCACGTGCGCGACCCGGGTTCGATCCTCAGCACCATGTAAAAATACATGCATTGTGAGCCGGGCGCGGTGGAGCACGCCTGTAATCCCAGCACTTTGGGAGGCTGAGGCAGGAGGATCGCGAGTTCAAAGCCAGCCTCAGCAATGGCGAGGCACTTAGAAACTCAGTGAGACCCTGTCTCTAAATAAAATACAAAAAAAGGGCTGGGGATGTGACTCAGTGGTCAAGCGCCCCTGAGTTCAATCCCCGGTACCACCAAAAAAAAAAAAAAAAAAAAAAAAAAAAAAAAACATGCATTGTGTACAACTAAAAGCAAATAAATAAATATTAATAAATAAATAAATAAATTGGAGATTTTATTCTCAGTGTCAATAAACTGAGACTGAGTAGATGAAATATAATTGTAAAACAGATCCTGACACCAGCATATATAAAATTAGTTGATATTTGGAATAAATTAAATGAGCTAGAGCATATGTATTTATAATGTATATAAAGTAACCTCTAGGCCCCCACTTGCTATGGAAACATAATTTAATACTGAAAACATAAGAAAAAAAGAAATTGCAAGAAAAAAATGTCACATTTTTTCTAAAGAATTGACTTTCCAAGTAAAAAACTAAGAACCCAATAAAAATATGTTTAAAAATAATAATTTGAGAAAATACTTTTGTGGGGCTCAGGTTGTGGCTCAGTGACAGAGTGATTGCCTAGTATGTGTAAGGCACTGGGTGAAATCCTTACCACTGCATAAAATAAATAAAGTCTGGCTGTCCATCTATAACTATAATCAATCAATCAATCAAAAGAAAATACCTTTGGGAAAGCACGTCTCAGAAACCAGGAAATCCCTGTAGAAGAAAATGTATGTCTTTAAATTATTTTATTATTAACAGAAAGACAATTAGTTAATCTTTCTATTAAAATCTTAGAAAAGTAAAATAAAATTTAAAACCCTGAATGAAATAAAACTAAAAGCATACCTAAGTAAATTAACAATTAAAAAACACCTGACAAAGAAAATCCAAAGCTGGTTTTTAAATAAAGACTAATAAAATGAAGAGGTGATAAATATAACACAATAAAAAGAAAAAAACAGACATACTTAAAAATGAGAAAGCAGATATGGCAAAGATATGAACAGGGACATGAACTTATAAGAGAAACAAAATTATAAAAGAACTTTCATAGAAATAGGAAATGTTTATAAAATTTGCTTTGAAAAATACCAAGAAAACCTGCCAACAACCCCATGTCCTTCAACTAGTTAATATATAAACTCTGGTACATAAATACAACGGCAGGTCACCCCTCACCCCCCAGAAAAAATGAACTTACACATGCCACAATGTGGGTGAATCTCACACACATTGTGACTCATGAAAGTAGCCACGGTCAAGTGGCTACACTGTACACAACATCCTGAAAAAAGGTAAAACCTAGAACAGAACAGAGACTGACAGGAACCGGAACAGGGGAGGGACCATCAAAGGACTCTGGATCAAGGCGCTCACGTACCTTCTCGGCTATTGTCTCTGTTGTATTGGTAGTTGGTGCCTAAGTGCCTATGCATTTGTCAAAACTCTTAGAAGTATGCACTAAAAACAGTGGATTTTATTGTATACAAATTGTACTTCAACAAACCTAACTTTAAAATTTTTCGAATGGACAAAAATATTAAAGAATAATGCTAGCTGGGCACTGTGGTGCACGCCTGTAATCCTAGCGGCCTGGGAGGCTGAGGCAGGAGGATCACGAGTTCAAAGCCAGCCTCAGCAAAAAAGTTAGGTGCTAAGCAACTCACTGAGACCCTGTCTCACTAAATAAAATACCAAATAGGGCTGGGGATGTGGTTCAGTGGTTGAATACCCCTGAGTTCAATCCCCAGTTCCCCCCCCCCAAAAAAAATAATAATGCTAAAAATGAGTAAAAAAATATTTTATAAGAAAAATGTTGGCTGGGCATGGTGGCGCATGCCTATAATCCCAGCACTTGGGAGGCTGAGGAGGGGGATCGCAGTTCAAAGCCAGCCTCAGCAATGGCGAGGCACTTAGCAGCTCAGTGAGACCCTGTCTCTAATAAAATACAAAAAAAGGGCTGGGGATGTGGCCCAGTGGTCGAGTACCCCTGAGTTCAGTCCCCGGTACCAAAAATAAATAAATAAAGGCATCATGTACAACTAAAGCAAATAAATAAATGTTAAAAAAAAGAAAAATGTTATATAACAATAAAAATTTAAATTATATTTATTTATTTTTATTGTTAGATAGGGTCTCACTCAGTTGCTCAGCGCCTTTGCTACATAAGCCCAGATTACAGGCCACCAGTGGAATTTTACACAGCAATAAAAGAGAATAAAATAATGGCATTTGCCGGGTGTGGTGGTGCATGCCTGTAATCCCAGCACTTGGGAGGCTGAGGCAGGAGGATCACAAGTTCAAAGCCAGCCTCAGCAATGGTGAGGTACTTAGCAACTCAGTGATACCCTGTCTCTAAATAAAATACAAAAAAGGGCTGGGGATGTGGCCCAGTGGTTGAGTGCCCCTGAGTTCAATCCCCAGGACCAAAAAATAGAAATAAAAAATAAAATAAAATAATGGCATTTGCAGGTAAATGGATGAAGTTGGAGAATATAATGCTAAGTGAAGTTAGTCAATCTCAAAAATCCAAATACCAAATGTTTTCTCTGATATAAGGAGGCTGATTCACAGTGGTGTTGGGTCTGGGTACATAGGAGGATTAGAGAAACACAAGAAAGGTCAAAGGGGAGGGAGGGGAAGGAAGGGAGCAAGGGAGGATGGAGGGGAAAAAAAGAAAAGGTGGTTGAATAATATGGATATCGTTATCCTAAATGCATGATTGAAGACTTGAAAGATGCGAATATACTTTGTATACAAACAGTGTTATGTAAAAAGATGCTCTATATGTGTACTATGAGTTGTAATGTATACTACTATTACAAATACAACTTTGAATTAAAAAATTTAAATTGTATTTAAACAGAAATCTGGAACAAAAGAAAAACCAGAGAAACTGAACTTTAAAAAAATATATATTTTTTAATTGAGATGGAGCCTTGTTATGCTGCCCAAGCTAGTCTCAAACTCTTGGGTGGGCTTAGTTTCCCAGTGACCTCAGACTATAGGTGCATGCCACTGTGTCTGGAAAAAAAAAATTAAAATAGTGGCACATGCCTATAATCTCAGTGACTCCAAAGGCTGAGATAAGAAGATCTGAAGTTCAAGGCCAACCTCAGCAACTTAGTGAGGCTCTAAGCAAAATAAAAAATAAAAAAGGCAGAGGGGGCATGTGGGTCAGTGGTTAAGCACCCCTGGTTCAATCCCCAGTACCAAAAAAAGAAAGGAAGGAAGGAAGGAAGGAAGGAAAGGCGATACTTTATTACCAACTCTTCCTTTTCCAATAGTGTGGCAAGAGCATTAGAGGTTGCTATAGTTTGGATAGGGAGTGTCCCCCAAAGACCCATGTGTTAAATATCTGGTCCCCAACTTTGTGCTGTTGGTCGCAGTGAAACTTTAAGACGTGGGGCCTAGTGGGAGGTCCTCCAGTCATTGGGGGCGTGTCCTTGAAGGGAACAGTGGGACCGCCTACTTTTCCTCTCCGGTTGCATCCTGGCCATGAGGTCAGCTGCTCTGCTCTACCGCGCATGCTCACCGCCATGCTGTGCTCCTCAGCACAGGCCCCAAAAGCAATGGAGCCAAATGATACTGGAATGAAACTTTTAAAATCATGAGCCAAAATAACCTTTTTCTCATTATGAGTTGATTATCTTGGGTATTTGTTATAGCAACAGGAAGCTGACAAAGTGAAATAATCATTAGTCCTTTTTTCCCCCTTTATTTTTTGCCAGACCTGAACTTTGGTTAGTGTTCACCTCCACGCAATCCTCTGGCCATAGACCTGGCTCTAAGGGCTTCTGTTTCTTAGCACTGGATTCTAATGCTCTGCCCATCCCTTCTAACCCTCAGCCTAAGGCCTTCATCTCCACATCTGTCTTGAGGCGATTCAAAATGCCACTCTGGGGCAGGGATGAGAGGCTAATCTGCTCCAGGCCTGCATTCCAGCCACACTTTTATAAATGGTAATTGGCCACTTTGTCAGGCAGAACTGCATTAAGGGAGATGGCTGGATGAGACCTATGGGACCAGGAGTGTTTTAAAAATATTGATGCTAGCTCTTAGGTTTCAGAGGAGCCACTTTGAACCTAAGCCCTCCTCTGGAGCTGTGATACAGGCCACAAGACACAGCCAACACACTCTGAAATGCAGACATTGTTATACTGTGTCCTCTAACATTTCAGGCGTTTACCAAAAAATGGTCCTAATCCCCAAGATAAAATGCATGATAGTCATTCAGCCAGCTGTTTCCTATTTCATAAGAAGAGTTAGGATTATTAACTTTCAGCCTAGGACAGAAAGGTCCTCATTCTTCTTGAAACTACCCTTAATTTATGTGATTCTATAATTTGGTGCCTTTTATGCCCAATTCTGGTATAAAATTCTTCACCATTTAAACTTCCTTTTGGATACAAATAAAAAAATACAATCTGAACTGGCATAGATTTTTTTTTTTTAAGGAATGTGATTGGCTTATGTAACTGAAAAATCTTGGTTTTCATCTCACATCAATCAAGGCTGGTTTGGGATGAAGGTTAAACAGAAATGCCATTGATTTTGTGTCTTGAGAAGGTTGGTGTTATTCTCCAGCTCCAGGGACAGCAAGATGACAGCCTACAGTGACCTGATTTAACTCAGTTAAAAAAAAAAAAAAAATTCAAGTGCACCGTTCAGTAATCCCTGCAATATCTAATTTGTTTTATTCACTTGTTTGGATTACATACCTGTCCCTTAACATGTTCGTGTATTGAGAGATCATTCACATACCATATACTCTACCCCATGTGAACCCTTCAGAGCTATGGGACACGGGGGTGACACCACCTGCAGGGCCTGGCCTGAAGCTGGGGAGCCTGGCTTCCCGGGGCACAGTGACAGTGAGTACAGGAATGCGGAGGGGAGGCGGGCCCCCGAAACTAAGTTCAGATGGCACGGCTGATTTCTAGGGAAGCCACCCGAGGGGGCTGAATGCTGCAGTTCCGAAGCGTCCACACTCACCCTTGGGTGGCCCTTCTGGGAGACCCTGGTTTAAAACAGCTTATTCACTGCTCTTCTACACACGCTGAAGAGGTCTTGGACCTGGGTTTGTAGCCATTTCTCTACCTGGCTCTTGGTTTCCTGTGTAGTGGACACAAAGACGAGTTTCTGAATTTCCTCATTTCAACCCACTCTTGAGCCTCCCCTGATAAGTCTGTCACACCCCAGCGACATCCTGGCTGACTGAGAAACACCCCCAGCAGGGCTCCCCAGCAGGACCCTGTCATAGAGCTGGTTCACAGGCTCCTGTCATGCAGGGTCAGGGGTAAGAAACTGACTTGGAATCCGCTGGGCCTATCCCCGAATCTTAGTCGTACCACCTGCTAATTCAGTGAAGGTGGGCACATCACTTAAATGCCCTGAACTTTGTTTTTTTTTTTTTTTGTTTTTGGTACCTGGGATTGAACCCAAGGGCACTCAGCTACAGAGCCACATCCTCAGCCCTTTTTAAAAATATTTTATTTACAGGCAGGGTCTCACTGAGTTGCTTAGGGCCTCACTGAACTGCTGAGGCTGGCCTTGAACTTGAAATCCTCCTGCCTCAGCCTCTCAAGCTGCTGGGATTACAGGTGTGCACCTTTTATTTCTTAATTTCAAAAATTGGGATAATATTATCCCAATGAGAGTTGTGAGGATTATGAATGTGATGTCTACATAAGGAGATAGAATATATGACACTTTCTGAAAGCCTCTTATGACCTAATACATCAATTTGGAAGGAATGCTTTGATGTGTTTCCTGGGGCTAAGGCTCCAGAAGTCAAGCGCTATTATCAAGATATCTTAGGGGAAGGTCGATCCTATTAACTAAGGCTCTTCCTGCCTCAGAGTTGAACAGGTTGGGATGTGCCCATTTGGTCAGATGGGACCTGAAAGACATCAAGCCCGTGAGCAGAGGGAAAGAATGGATGAAGTCGGTGCTGAGGGAGAAGCAGGGTACGCTGGGGTGGCTCCTGTGGGCTCCCAGGGCTGATCCCTGGTGACTCTTCCCAACCCTACACTCGGACCGCAGGTTGGTAGAGTGCCATCATCAGCCAAGGCGAGATGGAACGTTCCCTCCACAGAACCTGGCAGCGCTACACATCAGATGTCCCCCGACCCACAACCCAAAGAACAAACTGGCGACCATTTACCAGCATGGCTGAAAAAAATACTCCTAGGTCAGAGCAGCAGAGGGAGTGGCTCTGGACAATGGCAGCCTAAGGGAGAGGGTTGTTTTCAGGGTTTCCTCTTCTTTCTTTTATGCTTTTAGGAAGGTTCCTTTATAAAAAATGTTTATTTATTTACTTTAGTTGTACACAGTGCAATGCATTTATGTTTACATGGTGCTGAGGATCGAACCCAGGCCGTGCACGTGCGAGGCGAGCGCTCTGCCGCTGAGCCACAACCCCAGCCCCTTAGGAAGTTCCCTTTTATTCACTAATGTTTTTATGTGAGTAGATCCTTGAACAAATGGGGGCCAAGGACCCAGCTGCTCTCTAAGCCCTGACCAGTGGAAGCAGTCTCTGTCTCCATTAGCATCAGTCTGACAGGAACAGCAAACGGCCCCCACTTCCCCTGCGAGGGTGCTGGAGGAGCTTCCCTGTGAGGGAACGGGTTCCTCCGCCCTGCCCGAGTTGCTCAGGCAGGATGTCGCTCAGGGGCCCAATTATCAGAGGCTTTCCCTCCATTTGATTCCAAGAGAGCAGGGAGATTCTCTCTGAGGTGGTGACATTTAAGCAGAAGCCTGGGATAAGCAGCAGCCAGGGGCGGGAGGGTGTGAGGCTGGGGGGAAGCAGGCCAGGTCCGGGCAGCGCAGACCCAGGCTCTGGGGCGGGAGACAGGGCCTGAGCCCGCCGCGCCGGGAGGAGAGGGCTGTGTGCGGTGGAATTCAGAAGCAGGCAGAGATCAGCTCTGTGCCCTTAATCAGCAAGAGATACGCACTGCCCTCCAGGAATTTGTCAGGGATTACAATGTCAAATTTCCCATGCTCCACATTGACTAAAGCTCGTTGACAGATCCAATATTAATAGAGGATCGCCTTAAGGGTATGGAGAGCATGCTTGTCTCTAAAAATCTATCTGCTGGTTAAGTCAGATGAGCAGAGAGCTGGCCTGCACTGATGAAAGGTTCTGGGACTTGGTGCCGTGTGACCAGATGAAGGGACATGTGGCAGCTAGTATCTAACACCCCCCCCCCCCCCCCATGATCCTCACCTTTGTGTACTCCACCTCCACAGTGGCCTGTGTCATCAGTAGGATACTGAAAAATGGAGTGTGTGACTTCTGAGGCCAGGTCCTAAAGGACATTGAGCACCTGCCTTTTTGTCTCTTGGGTCGTTTGTTCTGGGGAAGTCAGTGGCCCTGTGGCGAGGACACTCAAGTAGTCCTGTGAAGAAGTCCACAGGGAGAGGAACGGAGTCCTCCAGCCAACAGCCCCCACCAACATGCCAACAATGAGTGTCAGCTTGCAGCGAGGCCCCAGCCCAAGACAGCCTGCAGATAACCCCCACCCTGGCCAACATCTTGACAGCCACCTCGAGCGAGGCACACTCCAGCCAGCTCCCAAAATCCTGACCATCAGAAGCCCCATGAGAGAATAAAAGTTTGTTGTTGTCTTAAGGAAATGCATTTTGGGGTGTCTTGTTATACAGCAACACATTAAAGCAGAAACAACTGTAATAACCTATTTGCTATGATGATGGAAATACTGCGGATTTAGGGTGTTGTCTGTGAGTTTGAGTGAGCTATTTAACCTTGCTACCCCTCACTGTCCTTGTTGGTGAAAAGTGCCCGTTTCTCTGCATGCTTATATAGCACTAAATGAAATAATACATATCGGTTTTTTTTTTTTTTTTTTTTTTTTTTTTTTGGTACTGGGAATTGAACTCAGGGGCACTCGACCACTGGGCCACATCCCTAGCCCTTTTTTGTGTTTTATTAGAGACAGGGTCTCACTGAGTTGCTAAGTGCCTCGCCATTGCTGAGGCTGGCTTTGAACTTGCAATCCTCCTGCCTCAGCCTCCTATGTGCTGGGATTACAGGCGTGCACCACCACCGCACCCGTCTTCATATCGATATTTTAAAGCATGAAATGAAGTCATAGAATGTAGTAGAAGCTTAATAAATGTCACCCATTCTTATTGTTAGTTGCTGTTACTGTTATTACTATTATTTTTACATTTCAATTTTAACCAAATCTGCTTCTCCTCCTGTTTTTCAAAATCAGTTCATGGCATAGCAATCCAGACTGTTGGAACACCCGACACCTAGACATTGTCCTGGCCTGATTTTCTCCTTCACTCTTTGTATCTGGTCATTATGGTCTAATGATCATATCTGCCAGGTACTTTTGGATTATTTTCTTCCTCTCTACCACACAGCTGTGGTTCGGATCTCTATCACCTCCCATCTGGACTATTAAATAATAGATCAGCAAAGGCTTTCCTGCCTCTGATCTTCTTCCCTTCAAAACTGGTCTTCACCCTGCAGCCAGTGGCCTGCTGACACACATGGAAGAGACTTCCCCTTACGAAACCCTCTCTCTGGCCCCCTGGCAGCTGTAGAAAGTCCAGTCTCCTCAGCATGACCAGTGGACTCCAGGCATGGGGCATTCATGGTTGGTGGCATCTGTGCCAGTTTGGAGTGCTGGCGTTCTGCAGATGTCTGGTGGGTTCTGCTTTGTTTCTGCATCTTCCTGTTCGTATTTGCTGTTCAGGTCGAGATCAAACAGCTCCACCCACAGGAAACTCTGATTGCCCACCAGCGAGTTCAAGTTCTCGCCACAGGGAAGTACTTCTGATGATGCCAGTGACAGTGGGGTCACTCGACCAGTGGAGAGTAGGAGCTGTCACTCTCTCAGACCTGGACATACAGGATTAAAGGTGACATCAGAGCCTTTTCCCCTTGGGACATGGCGCTCAGTCCCACATCAGCAGACTGCATCCTTAAACATCTGCTCTCAGACTCGCACTGCTCACACCCCAGAGAAGCACATTTCCTTACCTCGAATCCATGACCTTGGAACAAAAGGAGCTATCCTGACCAGATGCCAGGAAGGTTTGGGGAGTTGTGCCCCATCACTTCCAGGAGCGGGTACTGCTTCAGCAGGGGCAGGTCGAGAGCAAAAACACTGAGGAGAGAGAGATTGGGATTCATTACGGTGACAAATCCTTCCTCTGGAGATGAATGCAGCAGGTTCTTGATAATAAATCACCATTCCCTGAGAGGCCTGAGCAACCTTTTCCTGCACGTCTTTCAGATCTGGAGGGTCTCTTGAACTAGCTCGATATTTGAAGCAAATGACAGCTGCACAAAATTTTGTGGCAATAAATAATTCATATGCTTTTAATTTTGTATACATATAGGTCTAAACACAACAGGTTTGTAACACGATGCTGATTCTTTCTATGAATATGGAAAAATAAATTTGTGAACAGTTTTTAGTATTAGTTATATAAACATTACTAAAATTGAATTAAAATTTCAAAAATTCAAATTTAAATTTCATCTTTAAAAATGATTTGATTTGAGCCGGGCGCGGTGGCGCACGCCTGTAATCCTAGCACTTGGGAGGCTGAGGCAGGAGGATCGTGAGTTCAAAGCCAGCCTCAGCAATGGCGAGGCACTTAGCAGCTCAGTGAGACCCTGTCTCTAATAAAATACAAAAAAGGGATGGGGTTGTGGCCCAGTGGTCAAGTGCCCCTGAGTTCAATCCCCATACCAAAAAAAAAAAAAAAAAAGATTTGATTTGAGGGGCTGGGGTTGTAGCTCAGTGGTAGAGCAATTGCCTAGCATGTGTGAGGCACTGGGTTTGATTCTCAGCATCACATAAAAATAAATAAAAATAAAGTTCTATCAGCAACTAAATTTTTTTTTCAAAAAAAAGATTTGATTTGAAAGCTCATTATTTAGTAACTTTAATTTGTATACTATCATTTAGTAGATAGCTTGAAGTATTTTGGAAGAAAATGACATTTCCCAAAACCTTGTGTGAAAAATAATTTTTTTTTTCTTTTTTGGAACCAGAGATTGAACTGAGGCACTTAACCACTGAGCCACATCCCAGCCCCCCCCCTTTTTTTTTATACTTTTATTTAGAGACAAGGTCTTGCTAAATTGTTAAGGGCCTTGCCAAGTTTCTGCGTCTGGCTTTGAACTCCTGATCCTCCTGCCTTAGGCTTTTGAGCTGCTGGGATTAGAGGTGTGTGCCACCATGCCCCACTGAAAAATGATTTTATTTCCTAATATTTTAATTTACACATTTTGATAAAGACAACTTGAATTTTTGCACATTAAATATAATTACATTTTATTTCTAATCTCAGGCTATTACTGTCAAATCCTAAATTCTGTGAAAATTTTTATTATTATATAATTAGTGTTTTTGTTGAAGTAAGTCAAGAAAAATAAAATTTATGAAATAAACCTACAAAACTTATGAATTACATGTCTTTACTTATTTTTTTTCCCCACATCTAAACACAATGGGTCCATTATAGATGTCCAGACAGGTACAATTCTAGTTAAAGGCAGACCACAGTTTGGCACACTTTAAAAATGTTTGTTGTTATAAAGTGGCATTTATCAAGGCAGAAGGTTCATACACCTATATCCATATACATATAAGGATTATATATGTGTATATGTATACATATATATAAAACACATGTGTGCGGCTGGGGTTGTGGCTCAGCGGTAGAGCGCTCGCCTAGCATGTGCGCAGCCCGGGTTCGATCCTCAGCACCACGTAAACATAAATGCATTGCATTTTGTACAACTAAAGCAAATAAATATTTAAAAAAAAAAAACACATGTGTGTGCATGTGCATATATACAATGCACACGTATACATGTGATTCACACACACATATTGCCCCCACCACTCTCGCCTTAGACTTTCGAAGGCACCTGACTCTTACCTGGGTCCCTCTTGTCATCTTGAAGAACACAGATGTGTCTTTAGAGAGCAGTGCTCAGGACTTTAGTTTTTCACCCTCTGTAGTCTTTGCCAAAGTCTAAAGTCACCTCTGGCTCTTGCTTGGTTTATTCTCTCGCCCAAATATTCACGGTAAGCTTAGCTCGCCTTCCACACCATGTTCAGCAGAACGCGTCCTCGGGTTTTCCTGGGAGTGAGCTCTGAGCTGGTACATGGGGCTGGGGAGGACCCAGCAGGGCTGTGCTCCAGGTCAGACCCCTCTGGGCTCTTCTCCTTTTTCCTACTTTCTGTAGTCGCCTGAAGCGATGGCCGCTTGGAGCAAAGAAGCCGCGGGAAGAAGTTTTGAGACAAACTGGAAACAAACAGCTCTTTATTCTGGCAACTTTTCTCCCTGGCTCTAACTACACCCCGACACGCCGTCCACGCTCCTCTAACCTCCAAAATGGCGCAGACCTCCTCCGCAATCTCGCTCAAGTCCCTCGAGATCTCCAGCCAAGTCTCGCAAGATCCCGGGCCAAGTACGGAAGGCACCAATGCCCAAACATGTCCAAAGCCAAAGCCCGTAGTCCACCGCAATTTAAGCCATCTCCCCAAACAGGGCTCCTGCATTTCCCCCTTTTGTTTTAAAAGAGGTAATGCTCTAGGACGTCTATGTGCAACCAACATTCTTACCCGTCATTGGATAATCAAGGCTGTGCCCTTGACTCCTGTCTTAGGTTGATATGTCGGCCACATGAGACTGTCCCGTGCGACTGTGCCTGTCTTAGGTTGTCCCCCTCTGGGGATCTTACCCGTCATTGGCTAACCAGCCATCCAATGGAGCCCTTTAGGATCGACTGTGTATGATGACTAACAGCCGTCCAATTGTGAGGAGATGTTGCGGCTTTAAGGCAACAAGCCTTTTGGTGACGAGCCAAATTGTATAGCATATCAAATTGTTTAAACAAATTATTTGCCCTAAGTTTCATCAAGTAACACACTGAATTGTCTGGACAAATGTCCGCAAGTCATTGTCCCGTAAAGTCCCAAACAATGAAAGATCAAAATGTCCATTTGTTATAACACGTTGATGTAGGAGGTCCCATGCATGTAGAGCAGAGGCCACACTGTTGGTGAGGTTGTTTGATGCTTGAGCAGCAGGGATGCTTGTGGTGACCGCGTTCCCTGCAGCTATAGCAGCAACCGTCTTTTTTATATCTAGATAATGCCACCGGCAAATCTTCAGGGCCCGCTACCTAGAAACTCAAGCATCAATTATTAAAGGAAAGGCAGTGTTATTTCAGCACTGAGTGAAGAGTCGAGTTGTCAAACTAAAAAACAGAATTATTAGATTAGAAAATTAAAGTTGATTTCTGCTCATACACATTGTTGTTTGAGCTCACACAAACATAAGTTGTCAAAATATCATATTGAGAACAAAAGAAAGAAAGACTGAGGGTATTTACTGTATTAAAGATAGATTAAAGAAAAGCTAAAGGCACTTTGGAGAAATAATTTGTCAGCTGGAACCCTCAAGTCTCTGTATACACAGCAATTTTTTACCTGTTGAGATAATTGAAATTAATCAGCTATTAAACAAATGAAGTTAATAACAAATGAACAATCTTATGTCAAAACACCAAAATATTAGGTTATATAGCACTAGTCATATTGTTTGCTAAAGAGAAGTCCCAGGGATACCTATAATCAAAATTGAAAGTACCTTCATTTATAAAATTATTTACCTAAATTGAATACTCTTAACCTAAAATGAATTAAAGTTATTTGGATCCATATATATATATATATATATATATATATATATATATATTCTTTTTTTCATAAGCGCTTTGTTCTTTGTGACGTCACACTGGACAGACGAACAAACATACAAACATATATTTGTGACGTCACATTAACATGAAATGTAGACAAATGTACAGACATAAAGACATGTATAAAAAGAAAAAAAAAATACAATTGTGTGCACACTAAAGAGAGATCTCCTCATCCCGGCCGGGAGGAATGACTCTTGAGTTGTGAAACATTTTGAAGGATACTTTTGAGGGAGTCATTCTATATCTTCATCTTGGTCTTCTTGATTTTGTACCTTTTTTATTAATCTTGATTCCTCAACAACTACATCTTGATCATTTTGATGTGGTACCTGCTTTATTAATGTAGATGGTATCCATATTGGAGAGGATTCGTGTTTTGGAAAAACACAAACAGATCCTCTCCCCCAAATTAATACTGGATCTGGACCCTTCCATGTACCTGAAAGAACATCCTTCCAGTAAACCAAGGGTTTATGTTGTTGGTGTGGATTCCAATGTCTGTCTCCAGCAGAATAACCATTAGAGTCTAAAGTTAAAAAATTTAAGGTAAACAGGGCAACTGCCAATCTGTCTTTAGGACTTTTCCAATTTCCTTCTTTTTGTTTTAATAACATAATTTTCAGTGTGCGGTTTGCTCTTTCAATAATGCCCTGACCCTGAGGATTGTATGGGATGCCTGTTTTATGGGATATGTTGAATTTTGCGCAAAACTGTTTGAAAGATGAGGACGTATATGCGGAGCCATTATCTGTTTTAAGCATTTTGGGGATGCCCAATGCAGCAAAAGCTTGTAAACAATGAGATGTGACATCTTTAACTTTTTCTCCAGAATGTAAGGAAGCAAAAATCATGCCTGAACATGTATCTATGGTTACATGAATAAATCGCAATTTTCCAAAGCTTGGCTCATGAGTAACATCCATCTGCCACAAATGATTGGGCATTAATCCTCTAGGGTTAACACCAAAATGAGGATTGGGCAAATGTGTCATACAAGATTTACAATCTTTTACAATTGTTCTGGCTTGCTCTTTTGTGATTTTAAACCTACGTTGCAAGGTGGTGCTGTTGAAGTGAAACTGGGAATGAAATAAAGTAGCTTGTTGTAGTGCTGAAAGTATAAATATTGTTTTTGTAAATCAGCCTTTTGATTACCTTCATGGAGGGGGCCAGGCAAATTGTGCTCTAATATACGAATAGAGGTTCTTTTCTTGCCCACAAAAGTTTTTGTATTTGATAAAACAATTTAAAAGCTGGAGTATGAGGTGCTAGGTCCTGCTAACTCTAATTTTGGGACGGCTTGTACAATATAGTGTATCTGAAAAAATGTTTATGGGCTGGTCTCTAAAATTTTCCAGAGCTCTTACCACAGCTTCCATTCACTAGTTGAGCTGATTTGTGTGCAGTTTTGTAAGTCATATTTTCTTTTGTAGTGACTATTGCAGCAGTACCATTTGAGGACCCATCTGTAAATACATTAAATGCCTTAGGGTTGATTTTTTATTACCTGTGGAGGATGATTAATACAAAAAGATAATATAGGAGACTTAGGAAGGTGATTATCAAAATTTGCAGAGGTAAGCATCTAGCTATAGGCCCAGTCATTATCGTTGAAGCATAAATATTCAATCTGTGACGATGAATAGGGAGTAATAATAGTAGCAGGGTGAATGCCAAATATTTTAGTAGAAGTTTTAAGTCCTTGAAGAATAAGTTTAGCCCCATGGAGGTATAAGATTCAAAATACTTTTAGGAGAGACGGGCAAATGTATCCATAATAAAGGCCCTTGTTGCCAAAATACTTGTGGGTGTATATTGTGAAGAAATAATAATCAACATCAGCGGTTGAGTTAAATCAAATCTGTCACAATGAGCTCCTTCAATGGCTTTTTCTCTACTAACTTTAAAGCTTTCCTAGCATCTGGAGTCAGTGTTCGCGGTGAGGATGGATCAGGGTCCCCTCGAAGGATATCAAATAAAGGTTTTAATTGGCCAGTAGTGAGGTTTAGTGTAGGGCGAAGCCAATTAATGTCACCCAGCAGTTTTTGGAAATATAGTGGCATTGAGGGTGGTTAAATGTTCTTTATTTATTAAAATTTTTTGGGGGACCCATCTGTCTAACAAAAGTATCCATGATTTTAAATCCTAAATATAATATGGGAGATCTAGTTTGAACTTTTTCTTCTGCTATATATAATCCGTATTTTTTTAAATTTTCTACCATGTCACTGAATATATTAAATAAGATTTTTTTGATTAGGGTGGGCCAGTAAAATATCATCCATGTAATGTAGACACATGAGGTTTGGATAGTTATTTTTAATGGGTTGGATAGCCTTGTCCACATATATTTGGCATATGGTGGGGCTATTAGCCATTCCCTGTGGTAAAACCTTCCATTGATATCTCTGATCAGGGCCATTATTGTTAATAGAAGGAACTGAAAAAGCAAACCTGGGGGCATCCAGAGGATGTAGGGGAATAGAAAAGAAGCAATCCTTTATATCAAGACTAATAACATGGAAACTTTTTGGAATAGCTACAGGATTCGGAAGTCCAGGTTGAGTAGGGCCCATGACTTGCATGGTTTTATTAATTTGTCTAAGATCATGTAATAATCGCCATTTTCCTGATTTTTTCTTGATCACAAATATGGGGGAATTCCAGGGAGAGTGGAAGGTTCTATATGTCCTGCTTCTAATTGTTCCTGAACTAGTAGGTGGGCCGCTTGTAATTTCTCTTTAGATAGGGGCCACTGAGGGACCCACACTGGCTTATCAGAAAGCCATGGTATTTTTAAAATTATTTTCTCAGTGGCCCCGAAGAAAAAATGTCTTTTTCCTATATGATAATGATTTCTTTTAGGGTTACGCTTACCCTGTACTTTTTGATAATGATTTCTTTCAGGTTTAAGACTACCCTGTATATTTTCACATTTAACACCTGCAGGTTTGGTTGCAAGGTGTACTCCCATTTGTTGTAAAATATCTCTTCCCCATAAAGTAACTGGTAGGTTAGGTAAAACATAAGGCTGAAACGTTCCTTTATGTCCTTCATCATCCTCCCATTTTAAAATTACTGCACTTTTTTCTGGGAGGTTATTATATCCCAAGCCTCTTAAACTGGTTGAAGCTTTTTGCAGAGGCCAGTGTTTGGGCCATTGTCGTAAATTAATGATGGAGGAATCAGCTCCAGTATCTATAAGTCCCTCCATTTCTATTCCTTGGATTCTTATTTTACACATAGGCCTCCTAGTACAGTCTCGAACCCAGCAAGCCATGGGACTCGAATCAGTGGAACAAAATCTTGTATTGTTCCCTTTTTGAGGCATACTCATTTTAAATGAATTATGTAAATTTGGAAGGAGAAGCAGCTGAGCAATTTTATCTCCTTGATTAACAGAACTTATACTTTGGGGTGAGCTAAGCATTATTTTTATTTCCCCTTTGTAGTCTGAGTTTATTACACCTGGGGTCACTTGCAAACCTAATAAGCTTTGAGGACTTCGCCCGATAATAAGTCCTACAGTCCCTGAGGGAAGAGGTCCCCTGACTCCTGTGGGAATCAGTTGAACCCCCATTTCAGGTGTTAACACTATTCGGGCGGTGGAACAGAGGTCTAATCCTGCATTTCTTCCTGTTCCTCTGGTGAGGGAGTGGATGGGTAATAGGGGTTGTGTCGGGGAAGCATCTGAATGGATGCTTGAGGATACTCCTCTTCCAATGCCTTGTACATTTGTGGGCCCCGGGGCATTGGGCCCCGTGCCCCGTTTTTTGAATTCCTGAACAAAGGATTTCCATGGATGTCAAATTTTGAATGGCATTTATTGGCCCAATGATTTCCCTTTTTACACCTGGGGCAGCAACCTGGAGCACGGTATGAATTTGGTCTTATTTCTCTTTTGGGATTTTGCCTAGAATAGCCTGATTGACTATGATAATTTTTCCTGGAATATCCTGATTGATTATAGTGTCTAGGTTGAGTCCTTGTGAAATTCTGAGGGGCAGCATCTCTAACAGCTGCTGCAATCATATTCCCTGTGACAAAGGCATCATTTATATCTTTACATAGTTGTATATATATGGAAAGATCCTTTTTATTTCTCCATGGCCTGATGGCTTCCTGGCAATATTTATTTGCGTTTTCATATGCTAATTGAACAACTAATGGCATAACTTGATCAACGTCTCCAAAAACTCTACCTGCAGTTCTCAAAAGTCGATCAGCAAATTCAGCATATGGTTCATTAGGTCCTTGAATTACTTTGGACAAGCTACCTTGTAGATCCCCAGGTCCTTGTACAGTTTTCCATGCCTTTAAGGCAGCTGCGTTTATCTGAGCATATACTCCTGGGGTATAATATTTTTGAACCTGTACGTCTGCGAATGGCCCTTCTCCTGTGAGCATTTCTATATTATGGTCTCCAAACCCTGCATCTGCATTTATTTTAGCTGTTTCTATACAAAGTTCTTGAAATTGTGATCGCCAAACCAAGTATTGTCCCCCACTTAATGTTGCTTTACATAGACGTTTCCAGTCTGAGGGGGTTAAGCTAAAGGTGTTAAGGGACTCCAGTATACTCAACGTGAAAGGAGCTTGGGGTCCATATGTCATTACTGCCTCTTTGAGAATTTTTATTGTTTTGAAATCTACTGACTGGTGGCCCCTCTCTCCATTTTCATATTCAAATACTGGCAGTTCCCAACGTATCTGTGAGTTACCCTCAAGAGCACATAAGCACTCAGAAAGACTTTTTATTTCTATTTCTAGGGTATGCAAACGCCTAGTGATACCCTTCATATTTTCTGTAATAGATTCCACCCATGGGGGAGTGGAGGACATAGGTTCCTCCACTTGATGGTCCCTTATCTTGGTCTTCCTTAATTTCCTTTTGTTCATTTTTTCAGAATCACTTTTACTTAATTCCTCCTCACTACTACTACTCTCATTGGTCCTAACTGACTCAGTAACATCCTGAGTCCCGGATTCAATTGAGAGCATGTATCCTTGAACTATCTCTAATAAATCTTGAATAGCTTTAGCAGCTCGGATCTTTGTCATTTTTGAGCCCGCACTGATACTATCCTTACTGGCCCTAACTGACTCAGCCGAGGCCAAGCTTTCATGATCACTTTCACTTTTTTCCAAATTCTCCTCACTAATAACTGACTCAGCTATATCAAAGAATCCATCAAGAGCCTTGTACACTTGGGTCTTAGTTATTTTCGAACCCATTTTAACCGCTCTGACAGAGACTCCTGCGAGGTTCCTCAGTTCTTACCTGCCGTGTCGATTCCCCGTACGGGCCACCACCTGTAGTCGCCTGAAGCGATGGCCGCTTGGAGCAAAGAAGCCGCGGGAAGAAGTTTTGAGACGAACTGGAAACAAACAGCTCTTTATTCTGGCAACTTTTCTCCCCTGGCTCTAACTACACCCCGACACGCCGTCCACGCTCCTCTAACCTCCAAAATGGCGCAGACCTCCTCCGCAATCTCGCTCAAGTCCCTCGAGATCTCCAGCCAAGTCTCGCAAGATCCCGGGCCAAGTACGGAAGGCGCCAATGCCCAAACATGTCCAAAGCCAAAGCCCGTAGTCCACCGCAATTTAAGCCATCTCCCCAAACAGGGCTCCTGCACTTTCTGACAGTGAACTTGGAGTTTCCTTAGAAAAAGTCATTCTTACCTTTAAAATAGCATTGAAGCCACTTTCTGCTCTATGTGCTTTGTTTACAATTTCCCTGCAAATCTGATCCTGTAAATGTTTTCTTTTCCAGGAATTCTTCAGAGCTTTGACATGCTGCATGAGCCCTTCTAGCCTTCTAGGGTCATTACGAATGGCTGCTTTCACAGCATCCTTCTTGGTGTTTCAGCAGGTGTAGTACAGGTAGAGACTCATCTTTATGCTTAGCACGTCATCTTAATCCGACTCATCCACGGGTGCTTGCTATCTCATTGTCTGCTACTTGTGAGTGTTAGACACCATGTGCTTGAGTTCTCAGTGTGTGTGTGTGTGTGTGTGTGTGTGTGTGCGCGCGCTAATGCTATACTTGTCTGTCGTTTTCTGTTTCTTCCTCAAATATTCTTACTTCCTTCACCTACTGAACTCTTGTATGTCCTTCAAAACTTGGCTGACTGCAGCATTGTTTTCTGCAGGAAATAACTAAGTAAAGAAATAAATAAAGTAAGATTTCTATGCTTTCGTCTGGCTGAAGCCCTTTTCCTAACGCCTGTATGCGATGTGTCCCTGAGATTGTCAAGTGGAATATTTGGGATGAACTTGCACTAAAGTTGATTCCTTGTTTTTCTGAAATTGGGACTAAATGAGGTCTTCTGGCTTTGCTTTCTAAGTGCGGCTGCACTCTGGTTCTCCACGTGTGCCTGTCCCTGGCCACCGTGAGCTCCCTGCAGGAAGGACTGTGGCAGGTTTTGGTGAGCAGCTGGGAGGACGGAGGATGGGAACACGTCTCCCCCGCCATCTCGGATTTCCGAGCAGCTGGCAAGTTGTCTGACACAGGAGGGCAGGTTGGTTAGGATCTTTGGGTTGCAAGTAATGGAAACAAACTCAAGCCTGATTCAACAATGAGGGATTTGCTGTAAGGAGAACTCCAGGGCCAGAGTGGCCGCAGGACAGGCATCTGCTGTGGCTCTCGTGTCTCTCTTTGCTTCTGTCCCCACTGGGCTGGCTTCTCTCGCTGCCGTGGCTCTCTGCTGCTCGGTTCACTTGGAAGAGGGCTGAGCAACCCTCCTGACGGTTGCACTCGGGCCGTATGCAACCAGCTGAGCCCAGGAAGCCGGGGCCCTGTCACATCAGGGGCTCCTGTGGTTTGACAGTGGGGGAAGGGCAGGCACTGAGAAGTTTCCTGCTACGTAGATGTTGTGTTAGGTTTCTCCAGAAAACAGAACCAATGGTGTGTGTGTGTGTGTGTGTGTGTGTGTGTGAGAGAGAGAGAGAGAGAGAGAGAGAGAGAGAGGTTTATTTAAGGCATTGGCTCTTGTAACTCTGGTGGCTGGCAAGTGCATGATCTTCAGGGTGGGGGGCAGACTGGAGACCCAGGGAAGGGCTGACATTGCAGTTCAACCCCAAGGGCTGACTACCAGCAGGATCCGTTGCTCTAAGCTCAGTCTTTTCTATTTGGTCCTTCACCAGATTGTATATGGCTCACCCACACTGATTCTAATGTTAAGCTCCTTCCAAACACCCTCACAGAAACTCCCAGGTCCTGTTGGACCATGCGTCTGGGCGCTGCGGTCCAGCCAGGTCCCCACAGGAGATGATTCCAGAGCTCCAGAAACAGTAGTAGAGTTGAGCTACCTTTGACCCCTTGTACCTTTAAACAGTGTTTTTGCTATGAAGACCCTCAGAGGAAATGTGATTGGGGATCTCAGCACCAGGAATGGTTAGGCCTTCGCCTGGGCCCTGGTTTGTTGTGTCTGGTGAACCCTAAATCACGGAATAGTTCATCTCTCTTCATGTTGGTTCTAAAATGCTGGAGTTGAGCCAGGCACGGTGGCACAGGCCTGTAATCCCAGTGGCTCGAGAGGCTGAGGCAGGAGGATCGAAAGTTCAAAGCCAGCCTCAGCAACAGTGAGGTGCTAAGCAACTCCGTGAGACCCTGTCTCTAAATAAAATACAAAATGGGGCTGGGGATGTGGCTCAGTGGTTGAGTGCTCCTGAGTTCAAGGCTTGGTACCCCTCCAAAAAAAAGTTGGAGTTGATTTACTGTTGCCTTTCTAGCAAATGTGAAGTAACTTCCATTCTGTACACTAATCTCATTCTTATCCACATATTATCTTTAAAACTACCCTCATTTTCCATTTCTTAATTGCCTCACTAATTTGTTTTTAAGTTTACTTAACAGCCCTTTATGACAAGAGCATGAATAAATGAAGAAAGCAGTTGTCAAAATTCTTGTTCTTTTCATAGAGCAAAGACTAACGTTTTTCATTTTTAATGATGCTGAAACGAACAATTGGCATTTTTTAAAGTCGTCATATGATCTGATTCCCACATCCCTTCCATTCCGGGATTCCTGTTTACAGTTCTAAAAGAAACTCAGTACGTATCATCAACCTCTCACCAAAGCGGAATGCAAGTCAAGCGCTCAAGCTGCAATATGTTGTCAAAACACCTCCGGGCATTTTTTTTTACCAGCTTAAATTGCTCTTCTTTTACCATCTTCAAACATATGCTCTTTTCCTCAGACCTTCAAAAATGCTGACTTCTAACAGGGGCCCTTTGTTCAGTGGTGGCAAAGTTGAAGAGCAAGGCAAAAACCAGGGAGCTCAGTGCTGAGCAGAGGTCGCGGGGAGCGGACGCAGCTTCAGGAGGAGATGTGGGGATCTGATCTGAACCTGTTCAGCCAACAGGGCTGGAGCTGGAATTTTCCAGAACACTCTGGAAAGTCTCCTTCCCTCTACCTCTTCCTGCTAAAGCCTGCACAGAGCCATCTGCTGTATGGGTGGCCACTGAAGAGACTGGAGCTTCACCACGCTGCTGAGCTCTGACAGGGGCGCTCCGCGGCGTCCCACCTGGTGGCCACCAACAGCCCTCAGCAGGCAGCTTCGCGCAGGGCAGGCCAAGCCAGGAGGCGGCCGAGGAGAATCTCCATCTCCCTTTCTATTTTCAGGTCACCTCTGGCCTTGAGCGAGGAAAACACAGCCTGCTGTGGCTCAGAGGGGAGGCGTCCCCCAAAAGCTCCTGTGTGAGACGATGCAAGAAGGTGTAGAGGGGATCAGTGCATGAATCTGATAGGCATTGACTGGGTGGGGACTGTGGGCAGGGGGGTGGTGGCTTGGAGGAGGGGCGTCCCTGGGGTGTGCCTTTGGGGTTTACATTTAGTCCCTGTGGAGTGAAATGCTCTCTCTGCCTCCTGGTGGCCACTTCCCGAGCCACGTCCCTCCTCCACCACACTCTTCCTTCATGTTGTCCTGCCTCGCCTCCAGCCCCAGGGAATGGAGCTGGCCTTCTATGGACTGAACCTCGGAAACCACCATGAGCCCCAAATCACCTTTTCCTCCTCCGATTGTTCTTGTCGGGTCTTTCTGTCCCAGCAGCGACAAAGTGGACTGTAACACAGCCCTAAACCAGAGGTTTCCATACGTGATATAGAACATCGCTGGATTCAAGGCTCGTGTTATCTATTTCAGTCATGCCAAATAATGGCCCTAAGAAATATGCGAGGGGAAAGTTGGTCGTTTTACCAAAGAGAATACCTTTGTGATTTTAATTTAAGGGGGTAAATAATTAAAGCATGGGGAGTATATATGGAATACATGACATTTTCCCCTCAAAGTACAAAAATGGGGGGAAAAAAAGACAACAGGCCTAAAAAGAGTCTTAAACTGACTTGAGTGGCTATTTCCAAAAGATATTTATTAGGAATATTATTTTATTATTGGCCCTTCCACTAACTGTGTGCTGTGAAGGCCAGAATTGTAGCACTAAGGCCCACAATGCCAAGTACTAGCCCCGGGTGGCAGGGGCAGGGATGGCCAGCAGCAGGGGCAGCGGGCAGGTGTCACCAGGTCACTCCCACACTAACTGGAGAGGAGAGAAGTGAGGGAAAGCAAAGTTGGCGTGGAGTAGGCTGTGAGATCTGGAGGGGAGACACAGTCGAGGAGTAAATAGGGTGTACCTCCCTGGTACAGCATGTGCTGCGCCCAGCTAAAAGAGAGAACGAAAAAGAACAAAAAAGAAGGAAAAGGAACAAAGTAAAAATCAGCACGAATAGCTCAGAAAGGCCTTTCTTGCTGCAGACTTTTTTCCTAGTATTTTCACAAAATCATCAAGAAGGAAGAAGGGCACCAGCAAGGACCAGTGACATCTCTTGCTCCTGGCTTTGGCTCTTCCAGGTTGGCACCTGTCAACGAGCCCATCTGGCCTACGGCTTTGGCTTTGAGGGGAAAGGAATGGAATAGCTGGATAAAGGACCTGAGGAAAAGCAGCTTTTTATTCAAGGCAGTTCCTGACCGTATCTGTGCACTTCGTTCCTTTAAGGAAGCGTGAGTCGACTCAATAGAGTTGGTGCAATAAAAATCTAACTTCTTCTGTCTTCTTGCTTCTCTTAAGTTTTCTGTGTCTGATTTAATTCCTGGCTCTTTTAAGAATGAACTTGAAACCGTTCCTTTCTCTTAATTCAACTCAATTCTCTATTTTTATCTTCTATCAGAAGCACTGAAAGAACGTGGTAGTCTCCTATAGCTCACTTCGATATCTGCTGTAATTAAATCAGCAGTACACTGGCGAACGAGACATCATATTTGCCCTTCTAAAGACCAGTTGGTTGTCAAAGAACCTGTCAGTCCCTCACTTTGTTCTTCCAGCATCTGGGGGTCCAATGTCAAAAAATCATTTTTAATTGTGTAATAATTTAGCACACACAAATATTACATGTAGCATAAATGTAAGGGCTTGATGATAAAATAAGTACCTGTGAGCTCTCCACTTAAGAACCAGCCGTCGGGGGGCTGGGTTTGTGGCTCAGCGGCAGAGCGCTCGCCTCGCACGTGCGCGGCCCGGGTTCGATCCTCAGCACCACGTAAACATAAATGCATTGCATTGTGTACAACTAAAGTAAATAAATAAATATTAAAAAAAAAAAAAAAAAAAAAAAGAACCAGCCGTCGGGGGGGCTGGGATTGTGGCTCAGCGGTAGAGCACTCGCCTAGCATGTGCGCGGCCTGGGTTTGATCCTCAGCACCACGTAAAAATGGATTGTGTACAACTAAAGCAAATAAATAAATATTAAAAAAAAATAGAACCAGCCGTCAATACTGTTGTATTAAACTGTGACAAACCTGTAAATTTATTTATTTTTTGATCATCCTTTTGCCAATGCCTTCCAGTCTTTATTTTTTTTTTTTTTAGTAACTTCGTTTGTTCTTTTTTTTTGGTACCAGGGATTGAACTCAGGGGCACTGGACCACTGGGCCACATCCCCAGCCCTTTTTTGTATTTTATTAGAGACAGGGTCTCACTGAGTTGCTAAGTGCCTCCCCATTGCTGAGGCTGGCTTTGAACTCGCGATCCTCCTGCCTCAGCCTCCCAAGTGCTGGGATTACAGGCATGCGCCACCGAGCCCAGCTAGGAAGTCTTCACTTTGTTTCTGTTTTCTGGAAAAGATTTTAGACAAATGGTATAATTTCTCCCCTAAGAGTTGGGTAGAATTCACTAGTAAATCCACCTGAGCCTAGTGCTTTCTCTTTTGAAGTTTATTAAATATAGAGTCAATAATTTTAATGGATATTGGTCCATCCAGATCATCTCTCTCTCCTAGTGTAAGTTTTGGTTCATTGTGTCTTCAAAGAATTTGTCCATTTCATCTAGTTTATTAAATCTGTGGGCATAGATTCATTCATAATATTCCTTTTTTATCATCTTAATGACCATGAGGTGTGTACTGATGGCCATTCTTTTACTGTTTTTTTTCCCTATGAACCAGATTTGACCTTATCAATTTTCTCTATTGATTTCCCATTTCCAACTTCATTGATTTCTGTTCTAATTTTCATTCGTTCTTTTCTCCTGCATACCTTGAATTTAATTTGTTCTTCTTTTTCTAGATTCCTAGGTTGGAAACCTACATGATCAATTTTAGCCCTATCTTCTGTCCTAATGTAGACATTCAATTCTGTAAATTTCCCTCAAGGCACAACTTTTACTGCGTTCCACGAATGTTGTTAAGTCTTATTGTCATTTTCATTTAGTTGAAATACTTTTTAATGTCTCTAGAGACTTCTTTGATCCATGTGTTATTTAGAAGTGTGTTAACTCTTTGTGGATTTCCCAGTTATCTTTATTTTGCCGGGCGGTGTGTGTGTGTGTGTGTGTGCGGCGGTACCAGGGATTGAACTCAGGGGCACTCGACCACTGAGCCACACCCCCAGCCCTATTTTGTATTTTATTTAGAGACAGGGTCTCGCTGAGTTGCTTAGTGCCTCACTATTGCTGAGGCTGACTTTGAACTCACAATCCTCCTGCCTCAGCCTCCCAAGCCGCTGGGATTACAGGGGTGCGCCACTGTGCAGGGCGCCAGTTATCTTTCATTGATTCCCAGTGTGTTTCCCTTCGCAAATGTTCCATGCACTCAGGAGGAATGTCTATTGTTTGTTGTTGGAGGAAGTGTTCTAGAGGTGTCAATTAGATCTATTTGATGGTGCTGTTTATTCAACTATGTCCTTGCTGATTTTCTGCCTAGTGAATCTGCTAATTGCTAACAGAAGAGTGTTTTAAGTCTCTGACTGTAATAATAGATGCATCTGTTTCTCCTCACACTTCTGTATATTTTTCTTCATGTATTTTGACACTGGCTGTTTAGGTGCACACACATTAAGCATCAATATGTCTTCTGGGAGAACTAACCCCATTATTATCCTGTAATGCCCCCCATCCCTGATACTTGCTTTGCTCTATGGTATGTTTTGATGAAATTAATATAGTTCTCCATCTTTGTTTTTTTTTTTTTTTTTTTTTTTTTTTGGGGGGGGGCAGGGTACTGGGGATTGAACTCAGAGGCACTCGACCAGTAAGCCACATCCTCAGCCCTATTTTGTATTTTATTTAGAAATAGGGTCTCACTGAGTTACTTAGCCCCTCACTTTTGCTAAGGCTGGCTTTGAACTCACGATTCCTTGTCTCAGGCTTGCGCCACCATGCTCAGCTACTTTATTTAGTTAGACTTATTTTATCATGGTAAGAACTCTTAATGTGAAATGTACCTTCCTAACAGATTTATAAGTATGCAGCATGAAACTATATAGGCACAATGCTCTACAGCAGATCTGCAGAATTTAGTCATCTTTATAACTGAAGCTTTAGACTTACTGCGTAGTGACTTCCCATCTGCCCCTCATACAGCCCCTGGCA
The DNA here is from genome assembly GCA_025594165.1 of Tamias sibiricus. Classification (NCBI taxonomy): domain Eukaryota; kingdom Metazoa; phylum Chordata; class Mammalia; order Rodentia; family Sciuridae; genus Tamias; species Tamias sibiricus. Next base: position 20,598,723 of record CM046666.1, on the reverse strand, counting down.
GTCACTATTCTACTGCCTACTTCTTCGCATTTGACTAATTTTGGCCTTCTGTGACTGGGTCATTTCACTTAGCCTAAGGTCCTCAAGATTCACCCAGGTTGTCACACAGGGCAGGATTTCCTTCTTTTTAAGGCTGAATAATATTCCATTGTATGTGTGTATCATATTTCTTTAGCCATTTGTTCACTGATGGACAATGAAGTTGTTTCACCATCATGGCTGTTGTGAAAAACGCTGCAGTGAATATGGGAATGTAAACATCTCTCCAAGAGCCCGATTTCAACACTTTTGGATAAATACCTAGAAAAAGGATTGCCAAATCATATGGTGGTTTTATTTATAATTTTTGAAGAACTGCCATGCTGTTTTCCAAAGCAACTACACTATTTGACATTCTCACCGGCAGTGTCTGAGGGTTCCAGTATTTCCACAAACTCACTCACATTTATTATCATTCGCTTTTAATAGTCGTCACCCCAAATGTTGTGAGGTGACATCTCACAGTGGCTTTGATCTGCATGTCCAAAATGATGAGTGACAGTGAGCATCTTTTCATGGGCATGTTGGCCATTTGGATGTCTTTGGAGAAATGTCTCTTCAAGTCCTTTGCACATTTAAAACAATCCAATTATTTGGTTTTTGTTATTTATTTACTTAGTTTTTGCTATTATGTTAAGGGAGTTCTTTATACATATTAGACTGTAATCCCTTATCAGAAGGAGAGTTTGAAAATATTTTCTCCCATTCTGTATGTTGTCTTTTCACTCTGTTGTTGCCTTTAACATGCAGAAGCTGTTTAGCTTAAAGCAGTTTCCACTTGTTCATTTTTGCTTCTGTTACCTGTGCTGCTGGGGATGTGTCGAGGAAACCACTGCCAAGACTCAAGTCATGAGGCTTTTCCTCTGCTTTCTTCCAACAATGTGAGTTTCAGGGTTCCCACCTAAGTCTTTAATTCATTTGAACTGATTTTTTTGTGAAGGACGTAGGATAACTGTCCAAATGTGTCATTTTTGTATGTCACTAAATAATTTCCCCAGTACTGGTAGTTGAAGAAATATTTTTTTCCCCATTGTGTATTCTTGGCATCCTCATCAAAGACCAGTTGCTACATATGTGTGGGTTTATTTCTCAGCTCTCCTTTCTGTACCATTGCTCTCTGTCTTTATGACATGCCACATTGTCTGAATTACTCTAGGTTTGTAATGTGCGTTGAAATCAGAAAAGGTGATGCCTCCCACTCTATTCCTTTTTTGCTATTTGGGGTCCTTTGTGTTTGTTAATACATTTTTTTTTTTTTTTTTTTTTTGGTGCCAGGGATTGAACTCAGGGGCACTTGACCACTGGGCCATATCCCCAGCCCTTTTTTTGTATTTTTTTATTAGAGACAGGGTCTCACTGAGTTGCTAAGTGCCTCGCCATTGCTGAGTCTGACTGGCTTTGAACTCGCGATCCTCCTGCCTCCGCCTCCCAAGTGCTGGGATTACAGGCGTGCGCCACCACGCCCGGCCTGTTTGTTAGAATTTTTTCTATTTCTGTAAAAAATATTATTGGGATTAAACCTGTAGATTCCTCTGGGTACTATTGACATTTTAATAATATTAAGTTTTCCAATCTATAATCACAAGATGGCTTCTCCATTAATTTGTGTCTTATTTAGTTCTTTTCATCATTTTTTGTTGTTGTTCTTGTAAAATGTTTTGGTACCAGGGATTGAATCCAGGGGCGCTTAACCACTAAAGCACATCCCCAGCTCTTTTTATTTTGAGACAATCTTACTAAGCTGTTCAGGGCCTCACTTAAGTTGCTGAGACTGGCTTTGAATTTGTGATCCTCCTGCCTCATCATCCTGAGCTGCTGAGCTTTGGGATTGCAGGCGTGCGCCACCACGCCTGGGTCATCAGTGTTTTGTACAATTTTTCAGTGTGCATGGATTTCACATCCTTAGTTAAATTTATTCCTAAGTATTTTATCTATTTTTGATGCCGTTGTGAATAGGATTGTTTTAATTTCCTTTTCAGATAGCTTGCTGTTGGTGTACAGAAATACGGCTGATTTTTGTTGTTGATTTGGCATCCTGAAACTTAACGGAACTAAACTTTTAGTTCTAAAAGTGTGCGCGCGCATATCCTTTAGAGTTCTCTATGTGTAAAACCATGTCATCTACAAACAGAGATCGTGAAGCCACGTCCTCGCCAGGACACTGCAGAAGAGCAGCCTGGACGGCTCAGGCTGCCAGCTCCAGGGTGCAGTGCAGGGGCAGGCCCACCTGAGGTGCAGCAAGCCAGTGCCAAAGCAACCCAGGGCACGCTGATCTGTTGCATCTAGGTGGCTCCGCCTGCTGCCGAGGCCCACAGCCTGCAGCTCATAGCCACAGCATCCACCATCCAGGAACCTCCACCTTCTGCTTCCTGACCAGCAGTGAGAGAATGGAATTGGGGCCAGCCTGAATGGACGTCCAGGTGCACGAGTAACCAACAGCATCAGTACTTTTCCAACCCTGAGTAGCATTAACCTGGACCAACTGCATTTTACCCAAGTGCTACATAAACCCCTAGACTACCACGCTGGGGTGGGGGGGAGGGGAGGTGTCCTCTTACTCCGGGGACTTCCGTTTCTACTCACACTGGAATAAATCCTGCTCTTAGACTCATCATCATGGAATTCCTGAGATGAAAACCCAGAAAGAAGCAAGTGTCGGTGAGCTGCTGGGGTCTGCCCCAGCACCAGCGGGCATAGCCCATCATAAAGAGCTGCAGCACATGGCTCAAGGGCAGTGGGGAAGAAATGGGCTTTCTCCACGGTGGCCTGCAGCAGCGTACACAGACTCCGCCAGCTAACAGAAGTGGAGAATCGTGTTCCATCGCCAACTCTGGTTTCAATAACTTTGCCTTCTCTCTTTTGATTTAGAGCTCTTTGATTTCTTTCTCTTACCCAATTTCTCTGGCTGTAACGTTTAGTCCTATGTTGAACAGAAGTAGCAAAAGGGGTTGGCCTCACCTTGCTACTGACCTTGAAGGACAAGCGCTCAGTTTCTCACCATGAGTATGGTGTTAGCTGTGGGCCTTTCCACACAGCCAGAGGGGATCTTTTGCAGGTAACACAGTTGGCTCCTGTTTTTTAATTCAGTCTGACAGTTTCTTAACAGTCTGTGAATTAGTGCTTTAGACTGCCGACATTTTAAGTGATTCTTAATATCCTGGGATTAATACCTACCATTTTTGTTACTTCTTCTCAAAGTCACCCTTTTCTTTTTTTTTTTCTTTAACTCTTTTTGTCTTTCCTAATTTTAATTGAGCACTTTAGGTGAGTCCATTTTCTTCCTTTCTTAGCATATTACTTATAAGTAAGTATAAAAGTATTTAGCATGCTTGTTTATAAAAAGTTTTAGTAGTTGCCATATAGTTTGCAGTATACATTCACAACTAGTCTAAATCTACTTTAGAGAAACACTATAGGTAATTGGATAACCTGAAATACTCCAAAATCTGAAAATTTTGAGTGCTGGCACAATTGATATCACAAGTAGAAAATTCCACACCTGACTTCATGTGAAAGGTCACTGTAAATGCACAGGTGGGCTGGGGATATAGCACAGTTGGTAGAGTGTTTGCCTCACATGTCCAAGGCTCTGAGTTCAATCCCGAACACTATCCCCCCCCCAAAATAAATAAAATAAAAATAAATAAACAAAAGCACAGGTGTACAAAAAACAAAATTACCTTTGGGCTCTGTGCATAAAATATATATAAACCATAAATAAACTTCATGTTTAGACTTGGGTCCTATTTCCAAGTTATCTCATTATAGATATGAAGTATTCCAAAATCCAAAAATATCTGAAATCAGATGCACTTTTGGTCCCAAGCATTTTGGATAAGGGATATAGAACCTGTCTTCTGCTTTACTCATAGTGCAAAAGTGTGTCCTAATTCTCTTTCACATCCCTTGTAACATTGCTGTCATTCCCTTCACTTATCCATAAATTATAATCTTCTTATATACTACCATTATTATTTTAAACTATGATCTGCTAGATAAATTAAGCAAAAGAAAAAAACTTATTTTGCCTTCATATATTTTTTCTCAAGTGCTCTTCCTTTCTCTCTGTAGATCTAAGCTTCTGACCTCTATCTGAAGAATTTCTGTTAACATTTCTTTTTTTTTTTTTTTTTTTTCAGTTGCGGATGAACACAATACCTTTATTTTACTTATTTGTTTTTATATGGTACTGAGGATCGAACCCAGTGCCTCACGTGTGCTAGGCAAGTGCTCTACCACTGAGCCACAGCCCCAGTCCCTGTTAACATTTCTTGCAAGGTGGGTCTACTGGCAACAAGTTCCATGAATGTTTGGCTGAGAAAGTTTTTCTGTCTCACTTTTGAAGGATAATTTTGCTGGATACTGAATTCTCTGGTGGTGGCTTCTATCTTTTAACACTTCAAATATTTCGGTACACTCCACCTTGTTTGCAGTTTTGAGGAGAGTTCTGATATAATTCTTCTCTTTGCTCCTCTACACTAAGGCATTCTGTCTCCACCCCTACCCCCTGCCCCCAGGAGGCTTCTTTTAAGGTTCTTTGCCTATGTGTAATTTTTTGGGTATTTATCTTCCTTGGTGTTCTGTGAGCTTCCTGGATCTGTGGTTTGGTTCCTGTGGCTACTTTTAGAAAATTCTCAGCACTAATAGTTGGAATATTGGTTCTCTTCCACTCTTTCCTCATGATACCTTTTGAAATTTCCCCTCTAGGATATTATGGTCTTTTTATTCGATCTCTTTTCTCTTTTGGTTTTCAATTTGTGAAGTTTCTATTAACACATCTTCAAATTCACGGGTTCTTTACTTTAACACATCTGGTCTATTGATGAGCCCAACCAAGATTGTCATTTCTGTTTCCATGTTTTTAATTTATAGAATTTTCTTCATTTTCTCCCCACAGAATTTCCATTTGTCTGCGTATGTTGCCCATCTGTTCTCATAGAAAGCCCACATTTTACATTAATTCCCTTAGCATGCCAATCAGTTAAATTCCCAGTCAATTCTCAAACGTCTGCCATGTCTGTGTCTGATTCTCATGCTGGGTTTGACTCTTCAGGCTGTTTTTACCTTTTGGCATGCCTTGTAATTTTTGCTGGGAACCAGACATTATGAATTGGGCAAAAAGGAATTGAAGAAGGCGGGAGTTTTAGCGCACTGTTTTAGGTTTTTCTAGAGACTCCTTTCAACTATAAAACCCGAGGCCTGCAGTTCTCTCGACTGCAACCCCGTCATCAGAATCAGACGCAGACCCACTGAGGAGGTGGGCAGCTGCAGGGAGAAGAGGGAGGCCTTCTAGACCCTCCGAGCTGCTTTCAGTCTTTAAGTGCCTGTGACCGTCCCATGCCTTCAGTTGCCCACCTGCTGCATTAGATGGGCTGGCAAGGTTACCAGGGGCTGGATTTGGTGTGTGTTTTTTTTTTCCACATTGGCTGTGTTATGGTAAAATAGATTTCCTGAGGGCAGGCTTTTGTTAAGGAGACCAGAATGCTCTAGTTATCCCTGTCCCCGCCGAAAGCATGGTGGAAGTCTTCTCCAATCTTCACCTTGAGGAGCTGGTGGGGTTAGTGGAAGAAAAACTCACAATAGTGTGCGGGCTTCCCCGCAATGTGGGTCCTCAGAAGACTTTCTTCTCTCAAGCACGCCATGCCCAGGCTCTAACAGTTAGCTGTTGCCCTTTACGTTTTCCTACCAAGGGCTGGTTCTGTGCTTCATTGTGCCCACCTGTCTTCCTCCTGGTTGCCAGGCAGTGGGCGGGACCTCACTTCTCAGATGCACCTGAAGGACAGCTGTCCGTGTTCAGATGGTTGAGTTTCTTCCTCGTTGTGCGGGTGGGGGGGTGACGCCTTCACTCTCTACAAGTTGCCCTGGAAACTGCTTGCCACCTGTTTTGTACAATCCATGAGATTAAGATGATTTCTGCACTTTTTAAGTGACTAAACAAAATAAGAATACAACTTCACAACAAGTTAGAATTACCTGAAAATAAAATTTTAGCATCCATAAAGTTTTATTGAAACATTCTTTGATGAACATAAGGTTTATGACTACTTTCACGTATAGGTGCAGAATACAGTAGTTTTGATAGAGACCTATGGCCCACAATGCCTCAAATACTTATTTCCTGGCTCTTCACAGAAAAAAAAAATTTCGACTTCCTGCTCCATGTCTAACATTTCCTTATATTTTTCATCTCATTTTCTCTCTGTGCTACATTCTGGTAATTTTGTAAGATATACTTTCCAGATTACTATTATTTCTTTTGCTGTATCTAAACTACTGATTTGGTCATCAGTTGTTTTCTTTGAGATTTCCTTCCACAGATGCATTTTTACTTTGTAACATTTAATTTTTTTCTTTTTCTGATCTATCTGGCAAATCATGATCATCCCTTGTTGCTCATTCATTTTTGTGGTAACATTTCTTTAATGAGTTCATATATGTTCATTTTATGTTCTACGTCTGATAATTCCATAATTGGGATTCCTAAAGGTCTAAATGTGTTCTTTGCTGCTTTTGCGACAGCTGTGGCTTGTCTCCTTGGGTTCTTGGTGACCTCTGACAGTGTGAGTTCATACTTGGTGGGTGCAGTCTGTGGCAGGACTCGTTGGACTTGCTGGAAGCCAGGGAGATAGAAGCCTACGACCTGGGAGTGGTGAGTCTTCAGTTCACTTCTCTGACCTTTCTCTGCGGCCCACGACCTTCCTTCTCAATCCCAGCAACAACACCGACAGTGGAATTGGTAGTTGTGCCGAGGTGGTCTGTCTTTTCGTGTGTGGGCTTCTCAACCTGTCCTTTCAGCTTCGTTTTCTTTCCTCTTCTTCTCCTTTGGGACTTTCCTGTAATCTCCACAACAAACAAAAATGATGTTTTTTGTTCATATTAGATGCGTTGTCATGGGACGGTCCCCTGGCTGTCTGCCACGTTGCCAGAAGTAGACGTTCCCTCCAGTTCTTCTGTCTGTTCTTACAAGTGATCTTGGCCCCCAGGTGCCATCTTATTTCCTTCCCAGGACCATGTGTGTGGATTTTTCCTGCATGCATTGCGTCCCCACTTCCTTCACTCCACCTGCATGCCCGCCCCTCTCTTTGGCACCCCCTCTTCCTTTAACTGACACCCAAGCTCTGAGTCAACAGAGCTGGTACTTCCTCTTTGACTACAGGAACACTCATTCCTTGGTTTCTTGCCAAGGACAGAGCTTAGCTCGTGGCTCTTCTTAACATCTGGGGTCTCCCTCCTCTTCTAAACATGCCCCCACCCCCCATGCCCTATTCCCATTCTCACCCACTGCAACACGCTCTCTTTGTTGGCGTGCTTTAATTTTTACACCCTGATGTCATTATTTCAGATCTTTCCTGTGGAACTCTGCAATGCTCTCTCTTGTTCCTCCGGTCTCCAGGGTATGCTCAAGGCTAAATGCTTCCCTTTCTTTCTTTATTCACAGCGCTGCCCTGTCCTGTTCTGTCATTTTCAGATGGATTAGTTATTCTGCAGCTGTTGCGTTCAGTTACAATGGCTTTAAAGGAAGAGACAGGCACATAAAAATACTCTGTAAACTGTAAAGCCCCCTACAATGCTCAGGACTATTCAGGAATGAGATAGATGGTGCCGCTAGGCAAATACCCCTGATTTTGATTCCACAGAAAAAGCGTCTATTAAAGACTTCCGAAGCCGGAAAGTGGTCTATACAGGAAGAGAAGTCTTTTAAGGAGGAAACGGAGTATCTTATTTAGAAGCTGCTGCCAATTTGATTCTTCCTCTATTTAAATAGAACATGTCTATTTTTATCAAACACTGACGACAAAAGAAACACCAAGTCCTCCAAAGTTATTCTTCATAAAGATTCTCATCTCTCCCATTCTGCTCTGCAGAGGTTGAGGGTAATGACTGCCACACACTTGGGAAACCTGGTGAAGAGCTGAAGGAACAGGACCAGGGGTCTTTGGAAGCTCGGATTAATTCAGAGTGATGAATGAGCCAGGCTCGAGTTCCGGTCGAAGGCTAGGAGGAGGCAGGTTTCCGGTGAGCATAATTCAACAGGTAACCAGGAGACTTTACTGATGCAGTAGAAAGAGAACTAGGGGCCTGGGCACCACTTCCTGGATGGACAAAAGGAAAAAGAAGGTCCTTTGTGGGATGTGAGGTCGTTTTCCAATTCAGACCTTAAGACTTTGTGATCATGGCAGCCGCAGTTGGGATGGAAACACCAGACCTGCGTTTGTGACTTTGGTTTGGTTTTTGCGGTAGCTGGGGATTGAACCCAGGTCCACGTGCACTGGAGGTAAGCACTCTACCCACTGAGCCGTACCCCCGGTCCTTGTGACTTTTGTTTTGTTAGCTGCTCTCAACCCCCTGGGTAGAGTTCCTGTGGTTCTGTCTTCCTGATTTGTGTCAAGCCAGGCTCGGTAGCTAATGTGGGAAGGACCAGAGGACCTGTCCTTCGGTGAGGCAAAGCTTGACATATTCCATGATGGGGCACGTGCCAAGTCCTGGAGCAGCCCTGCAGAAGCAATCTGGGGTTCCCACGCTGCGTCCACGGCAAGTCCCCAACAACACAGGCCAGCATGGGGACTTGTCCCCACAGCCACTTCCCAGACATGTCAGTATTAGGGACTCCCCGGATTTTGTTGTTGTTGATGGACCTTTATTTTATTCACTTATTTCTATGTGGTGCTGAGGATGGAACCCAGTGCCTCACACACGCTAGGCAAGCACTCTACCACTAAGCTTTTGACAACCCTAGCCCTCCCCAGCTTTTTTTTTTTTTTTTTTTTTTTTTTTTTTGTGGTACCAGGGATTGAATTCAGGGGCACTCACCCACTGGGCCATATCCCCAGCCCTTTTTTGTATTTTATTTGGAGACAGGGTCTCACTGAGTTGCTAAGTGCCTCACCATTGCTGAGGCTGGCTTTGAACTCGCGATCCTCCTGCCTCAGCCTCCCAAAGTGCTGGGATTATAGGCGTGCGCCACCGTGCCCGGCCTCCCCAGCTTTTTGATAGCACTCTTCAATCATGATGTCTGGTGTCATAAAAACTTCAGAACCCTTTAATAAATCCTTCCGTTTGTCCTTCTGACTTCAAGATCCAGATTTAAGGGCACGGTGAAAGGCTTGCTGCTCTTGGTATTTTTTTGTATTGGACGCTCTACCTCTGAGCTGCACGCCCAGCCCTTTTTATTTTTTTATTTTGAAACAGGGCCTTGAACCTGTGATCCGCCTGCCTTGGTCTGCAGGGTGGAGCGGTGTGCCACTGTGCTCGGCTTATTCTTTGCAGTCGAGGCAACACTGCGACTCCGGCTCTGCGCGTTTCTGGGGCTTCTGATCCACTCCAGCCGACTGATCCCGTGCAGTCAGCACGGGCTTCCTGATAACTTCCTGACGTTTGACCTACAATTCCATCTTGTCATTTGCCTTCGCATCAGCGTTGGAGCCTGTGCTAGACTGGGGCTCCCTCCTCTCTGGATCCTAGGATACGGATCTGGTGGTTTATTCCAGGGAGTCATGCCCACCAGGGAATCTTCCGGGACAACTCCTGCCTCCGGCTGTGCAAGTCTGAGCGTGGGAGTGGCTCAGCACAGCACCCTCTCTGGAGCTCCGCGGCGCCCTCCAGTGGCAGGGCTGCATGGCTCTACCTGTCCTCCCAGGCCTTCCACCAATGGCTTCCGAAAGAGAAGTCGGTGGTTCAAGACATCCATATTTGCTTCTCTTAGCTAAACTTGTTTCTCTCCCAAGTAAATGTAAACTTCCTCTTGCTGACAGGAACTACGCCTTTTTAAAGTTGGACCCTGGCACCTAGAGCAGTGCCCGACAGAGTAAAATTTTCATGTTCCTTCTAATAGCGATGGAACAACTGAAGAAGTCGACAACTCTTTCCCTTCATGGACTCGGGGAAAGTAGATGCAATGAACTTTCCTGAAAGAATCTTGCTTTCTACCTTGATTACTGAGAACGGCTTTCTAAACTTTCCTCTGCACAGAGCCCGTTTCTAAACAATACTCAAGTAGGGTTCTGAGTTCTTAAGATCCTGACACATCCCAGCCCTGCTTCCATCTTGCTAAAGAATGCAGCCCTACGCGATCAGATCAAATTCATCCTGTCTCAATTTTTCAGCTGCTTTCAAGGGTGGACAATTCTTGTCTTTGCCAGCCTTGTCCCCCATGGGTAGACCACCTGGAAGAAGGACTTTGGAGTGCTTTTTTTCTGTTGTCAGTTTTTATTACTGGCTTGACTATGGGCTTGAACACCTGCTGACCCAACGTGCAGATCACTGGGTAGGATGACAGGAAATCAGGCTTCCAAACTGGGCAAACAGAACTCCACCAGAACTCAAAAGCAAAATGTGTGTGTGTGTGTGGGGGGGGGGGGAAGTACCACGAGGAAGAGCAGAAAAGCACACATGAAAAAGCCTCAGTACCCACTACGTCCCTGTGAGCTGCCTTTGGACACCTCCGTCCACCCCAATCATTTTTAAACCACAGAGCACTCGTGTGCAAAATAGGAATATCCCATGTAAATATTCATTAAATGTTTATTCCACGCCTGGCACTTTTCTAGGAACCAAGGGCACAACAGTGAGTATAAGAACCTCTCCTCACTGAACTTATATGCAGAAAGGGAGAGATAACAGGTATATAGTATGAAGGAATAATGCATGCTTTGAAAGATACAGAGCACTCATAGAAAGCACTTAAAATGGCCCCTGGCGTTCTAGTCTAAGGGTGGAAGCAACACAAATGCCCATCAACTGAAGATGGATAAACAAATGGATTATAATTTGGGCATGAAAAAGGATGAGGTATTGGATGCTTACCCTAACACAGATGAACCTTGAAATCAGTAAGCTACAGAACCAGCTACAAAAGGCCACATAGTGTATGATTTCTTTCATAAGGAAAACCCAGAATAGGCAAAGCCAGGGGGAGAGAAAACAGATTATCAGCTGCAAGGGGAAAGACAGCCATTGCTTAATGGGTACAGGTTTTGCTTTTAGGGTGAGGAAATGTTTTGGATCTGGAGGTGATGCTTGTACAATATTCTCAACGTATTCAACGTCATAATGGTAAATTTTCCACCTACCACTTAAAAAAAAAAAAAAGTTCCTGGCATATGCCAACCATTCCACAAACCTTCTATATTATTTCTTATAGGGAAACAATAAAGATATTTCTCAAAACAGGAGACCACCTGGGTAATGATGACAGATTTCAATCACTGGAATGGTTATGCAGCCTTTGAAGAGCATGAATTGAAATACTAACATGTAGTTATGCAAGACGCAGAGTGAAAGGAAAAAGCTGGTAATAAAACCATGTTAAAATACGCATGTCGGGGGCTGGGGTTGTGGTTCAGTGGTAGAACGCTTGCCTGGCATGTGTGAGGCCCTGGGTTCAATCCTCAGCACCACATAAAATAAATGAATGAAATAAAGGTCCATTCACAACTAAAAAATTATATATAAAAAAATACACATGTCACAGACACAGGTGTATACGTGTCTAGAAAGTGACAGGACTGGAGGACAGTGACAGCAGGGTCACCTGCAGGCTGAAGGAGGTCAGGAGCAGGGAGTGCTTTTGTCATGAACTTCATTCCTGCTCCATGGATTTTCCGTGGGAACAGTCACAGCACGTTGAGGCTCTGGACGACCAACTTGGCGTCAACACTGGGACACAGCAGTTAAACATCCCGGTCTGCTCATGGGGGTATTATAAGGAATACAGAATCGAGCGCAGGGGAGGTATTCCCAGACTTGAGAACTAAAATTTATTGGCTTCACACTCCTGATGAGAGGATAAACTTGACTTGTTGTCATTTTCTCATTGCAAAACCCCCCTTCGATGCTGGGGAGGGGTTTCCCCAGACAAACAGGCCACAGGGAGAAGGCAAGCTCTGCTGCATAGACAACAGAGCCCACCACGGGCGGTCGGGCGGGCACACAAGGAGCCCAACGCCTCAGGGTCTGCCTCGGGGTGCCGGGGAAGGGCCAGGCATCCGGTGGAAAACGTCTGTCCAGCTGGCTTTGCTAAAGAATGTCTGGGACAGGAGCACATGATCATACTAAGAAAAGCCATCCACAAGTCTGAACTCTTAAAAAAAATCATTTTATTGATCCTTTACCATACAAAATTTATTCAAATTACATCCATTTGAAGTGGTAAGATCACAGCTAGAGAACAGGTCACCCTGTAACAAATCTATTTACAAAATCCATCATAAAAGCTTTTTTGTTGTTGTTGTTTGGTTTTTTTTTTTTATACATTATATTACATATTTTATTTTTTAAACTAGGGGACAACACAAAGCTAAACTGATTAGTAGTTTGCCTACTCCCAGTTCTTGGGAGAAATACTTCCTTTTTTACAAAATCGCGTACCCCGTAGGAAGAAACGTCCTCGCCCTGACGCATGCCACCTGGCCGGCTGGCGAGGCCTCTTCCTGCCTCGTGCTGCGCTCCCCACGTGGCCTGCCAGGCACAGAGTTCCTCCTTCCTCTTTCCTGAAAGCTAAAGCTTTAAATACTGCGATTCTATTTACAGATCTACATGGAGGACAAAAAAAAAAAAAAAAAAAAAAAAAAAAAAAAACAAAAAACCCAAAAACGAAAACAAGAACCAGAACGAAAAACGAAAACAAGGTAACACTCTTAAAAAATTACAAACCAGCTAGAAAATATTCTGGCAGTGTTTTACAAATTAATTGCTATTTTTTTTTTTTTTTTTGTACAAAATTGCTAAATAATGAAAAGGTGAGTCGACTACATGTCCACTTAAATAAAGCGATTGCTATGCACAGCTCTGTACATGTGAGCACACGCCTAACACTGTTTGACAGCTCATGTGGTGCCCTCTGTGCACTCTATTTTCTAAGGCTCACGCAGTCATAATCCGCACTCGTAACTCTTAGCCGTTTCGTGTGTGAGCTTTAGTAGCAGCAACTCAATGGTACCAGGAAACCTGCATACTCAGTACTTAAAAGGAACACAAATACTGTAGTACCAACCCACTTGGTGTGCCAGATACTATGTGAAAAGAAAGGGATCAATGCAAACAGAAAATACAGGATGGACGTCTCATGAACGTACACCAGGCAAGCCCCACGACCGGGGAAAATCTTATGCGCGAAGGAACTTTTAAGACTTATTAGGATTCCTTTCATTTTTTTTCTTTTTAAACAATAAATACGGCATTACATTACGAAGAGGTTCAACGAGAAAGTCAACAAAACACACAACAACCCAGCCAGGTGAGCTCAGTCTTTAGACTTTGGGAAAAAAATCAGCTCTGTGCAGCTGGCGAGGAGAATCGCACAGAGCTGGAAGCAGAGGCAGCTAACCAGAGGAGATAGACACGGGAAATGGGGAACGCTTGGCATCAACGGTTTCCCGCAAATAAGAATCCCCACAGTGCATTTCCAGTAGGCACTTAACACAGAGTCCCCGCCCTGCTCCACCCCAGGCTGCATCTCGGACCACACGGCTGTTCCGTACCAAGTCCAGTGTGTGTGAGGGGGAGGCCGGGGATGGAGGCTGAGGAAGAGAGAGGAAGAGAGTCTGCACCTTTGTTTTTCTTCCCAAACACACACCACGCATACCCACACACAGAGTTTAAAGTGCTGGTGTCGGTCTCGACCCCACCACCACTTTGCATATTGGGGAAATCTACCTAGAGTAAACTGGCCGGGGTTCTTGTGGTTTTGGAAAAGTTTTTCCTAAGGGATATTTTCAATTCGGTTGAATGCATCAAGTGCCTACCGTGTGCCCGCGGGGCACACAGCGTTTCGATTCAGCTGTTGGTTTGGAGGTTTGTTTTTCAAGACCCCTCATTTCCACAGCCCTTGCATCCAAGGATGGATTTGAGGTACTGTGCCACACTCCCAGGACAGGATGGCCACGGCCACCTGTCCCCAGCAAGGCCATCCAGGTCATATGTGACTGGCAGGATGTGCAGTGACAGGAGGCCTGTGATGGGACACCGTTCCTGAGGAGTAGAGGGAGGCGCCCTGGCCTGGCTTCCTACCTTCCCGCGCCCCTGCGTCCCGCTCACTCCTTCGTGGAGAAGGGCTGTGGGTTCCGGCCGGGGCCGGCCACCAACAGTGGAAGGAAGTGTCCTGTGGCCCGCCGCTCCCCGGGACGCCTCCCCCCAGAGGCCTCTCCATCTGACCCCACCCTGAGAAGTGGTCTCCCTGAGTGTGGCGTAAGAGCCCTTTCCCCGGGCACAGGGGCCCGGGAAGCCCAAGGACGGACGGAGGGGTCCATGCCTGCTGCTCCCTGGGACTGCTTGTCGTCGGACCCGCTGTCCTTCCCCACAGCCTTGCTGGCAGCGAGCCCCAGGGCTGCCGTGCCCTGGGCTCCCCTCCCGGGAAAGGAAGCAAGGTGGGCCAGCGCTTCCCGTGGAGGCTGGCGGACCTCAGGTCGCACAGGCTCACGTGCTCTGATCAGTAGAGGTTCTCTCCCTCTGCTAAAGAAATACGAACTCGCAAAAACGGCTTCAAAGTAAACAATCAAATCGAATGGTGATGGGGGCCACAGGAATGCTTAGATGGCAGCTAAAAATATAGAAAGTCTAGAACAATCCACAAAGAACACCTAAGTAGGCATTTGCTACAAATCAACTGGAAACTCACAAAGACGCTGGGACGGGGGAGCAGTGGTGTGTGGAGGCAGGAAAACCCACAGCAGCTTCGAGCGCCAGAGCTCCACGAGCTTCCGTGTCTGCATCAAGTACTCTGAGAACAGGTTCTCCATCCGAGAGGCTGCGGGGGATCTCGCGACCTCCTGGTGGGACACACAGTCCATAGCTTAAACTGAATCATGACAGTAATTTAAATATTCCTAAAGAAGAGCTGAAGAAATCCATTTCGTACTTTTGCATAACTTCAAGTTTGCATTTGCTGCAGTTCCGTTCCAGATTAGCAGACCCCAAAGACATGCATTCTGCAGAGAAGGCACGGCTTGAAATGCTGTTAAGGAAGATTGCTGTTTCCCAGCGGGCCAGGTGGCCAGACCCCATTCTACAGCCCATCCGTCAGGCACAGCAAGCCAGTCCGGGGGGGGGGGGGGGGGGGCAGAGGGGCGGGGAGAGGAAGAGGACAGGTGAGAGACACCTGATTGCACATTTTCTCACTTGCTGACTCGTCCAGGAGATTTTGGAGCCTGGGACAAGGCAGGGCTTTCCCAAGGGAGCCTGCAACTGTGCGCTTAGACAATTTAAAAAAAAAAAAAAAAAATCATTAAAATGTCAGCTTTGTTCCGAAGTTTGTAGTTTACTTCATGATACTCTCTTAGAGGAAGAAGGTAGGAAGGGTCAACACTGCATGACAGATGCTCTGGTTCCATGATAAAAAAATATCGGTTTATCAGGAGAGTTCACACAAAGCATAATCAACTGCACATAAAGTCTTCCACCAATGGAAGCTTTTCCAAATCGTAAGCGTCAAAGAGATCGCTGATTCCTTCTTCCTCACCCAGGCTCAGCAGGTAGTCCTCCTGGAGCAGGGGGGGCAGCAAGTTCACAAACGGTCCTTCTAGGTTGGAAGGAATTTGGTCCTCAGTCTGCTGTAAGAGGTTGGCTGGGGAGGCCAAGGGAGAGAGGTTTGCCATAGAAACTGGGCAATCGCTATGTCCTGAGTTGTTTGAAGCCAAGTCTGAAAGGGAAACAATTGGTGTAAACAAAGAGTTAGTAGAAAAGCAAATTAATTTTTCTGGAAGAATGAGTGGGTCACTGTCGCTCTGCTCACCACAGGACGGCTTTCTGGTACAGATCACCTTTTCTACTAACAGGCATGGAGGAGTGTGTCCTACCTAGCCTAACTCATCCTTCAAAACACCCACTGTCAGAAAAGAAGAACCCAGCAGCTTCAAAGACTGGAGGCTAACGAGTTCAAAGACTTCTCTCCAGTACCTAGTCATTGTTTTCAGAAAAACAAAACATACAGAGTTAAAAGTCGGCTCCCTAGTAGAAACTCACTAATTTTAACTTCTTTTTTGAATGACCAGCTTATTAGAGATATTGCTAAAAATACATCCATTTTGAATCGATGGTGAAAAAGGGGTGGTCTTTTGTTTTACCAGCTCAGGTGCTGTATTTTTGCTCAGTATTAAGTCAGACCAATTCACTTAAATCACTCCTATTTTTTTGCTGCTATATTGGGAGACGGTAGGGGGAAAAAATTAAATATATATTCCCAAGCTGAAAATGCAAAAAGCTTTGTCGTAGCAACAGAGGGGGAAGGAGAAGTTAGGTTTATTTTCCACCCATATCCTGTCCCCATGACAGGAGGGAAATAAGAAACTCTATAACCAAGGCTCTCCTGTCCACACATTTTCACGTCCCTCAGAGTCTCTGCACACGTTCAAAGGTGCACTGCTAGGTGGCACGACCTTACTCCTTACTCAGCAGCCCCCAAAGCACCCGAGGGACTCTGGGAGCAGAGGAGGAGCCATGTGCCCAAGGTCATTATTTTAAACAGCCTCTTAAAAACTATTTCCTTAGTAACAATAGAAGTTCCGATACAGGATCCTTCCAGTTACCTTCATTTTTAACATTCTTTCCAAAAGACAAAAGGGGCTGTTACCTTTGGAAGTAGGTTTGGGGGTATTCCCATTGTGGTCTTGGTTGTTTGCTTTCATTGGACTGTGGGTTTCAGTCTCTTCTGGACACAAGTAAACCTCAATGGGTCCTTGGGTACTTGCCAAATGTATTTGTAGGCTCTGGGAACAGAAGTGGGAGAAGTTCAACCCAGAAGCTCTTTTAGAAACGAAAGCCTTAGCAATTTTCATCAACAAGTGGGCTGTGAGGGTAACATTCATTGTTCCTTTTGGGTCTTCAATGGTGGTCTAGCTCTAGGAACCACTGTCAACCATAGAGCAGGGCCAGCCAGCCGCTGCCTGGAGGCCAAATCCCAACCCCGCCTGGCCTTGCAAATAAAGTTTTACTGGAACTGAATCGAGATGGCTCTAGCTGTTTGTGGCTGTTTTCATGTCACAGCAGCAGAGTTCAGGAGCCACCAGCCTGCACAGAGGGTGTACGGCTCACAGATCCGCAGCCTGTCACCATCTGGCTCTTATACCACAGCCTCTTTCTATCTTCTGTGCAATCTCTTTATTAGTTTTTCATCTTATAGTTAATAGTTTAGAAAGTCTATATTATCAAAGAATATTCAAAAGCAATCACAAAACTATGCTCCCTGCTTTCTTAAAATAGTCTCATCTATCCATTTCCCCAAAGTCCTGTTTAAGTTCTTATAAGTAAATG
Organism: Tamias sibiricus; assembly: GCA_025594165.1. Lineage (NCBI taxonomy): Eukaryota > Metazoa > Chordata > Mammalia > Rodentia > Sciuridae > Tamias > Tamias sibiricus. The sequence continues at coordinate 20,581,440 of CM046666.1, read as the reverse complement.
CTATTACTTAAATCTTAAAATGTGCTAAGTTATGGAGATACTTGAAAACACTGGTATCTCTGTTCACTTGGGGGCCCACACACAGGGGAATCGACATCAGATTTCCCAAGTGGTTCTAACTGATCGGAACCAGCAGAGAGTAAACCGTGAAAAGGGGAGCAGGACAGGGACAAGGCGCCAAAGACCGCTCCAGGTGACTGCCCCGCTAGGTCGAAAATAGACTTTTTGGACACTGAATCAACAGTGAACTGTTAAAATGTTTCAAAATTTAGGGTTAAGCAAAGTAAATGGGAAGGAATTGTCAAGTGCTCAGCAGGGCAGATGTCAACCCGAGTCACTGGCCCTTCAGCACCAGGCCCCGCAGAGACGCTCGGCAGAGGCACACAGGTGCTGGCTCCTTACCTCTATTGAGTCAGGCACTTCAAGTCTTGTTTCTGGAGGGGCTTTCACAACTATAACAGTTTGGTCTTTAAGGCCACTAATTTTTCGAATATCTTGATATGTAACATAAGCTAACGTAGTGAGCGTTAAGGAAATCGTCCGTCTAATTGCCTCGGACACAGCCATCATGAAATATGACAAACAGACACATGGAAAAAGTTCAAACCACTGTGTGACTTCTAAGAATATATATATATATATATGCCTCTCCTTGCAAATCTTCAAAACATAGGGGGTTCCCCCAGCGAATCTTGATTGGTTGATGTTATAGACAACACCCTGCCCATTTCTCAAAAAAAGTCTACGGCTATTTCAAGTTTTAAAACAAACACAGAAACAGAAGAGTTAAATCATCAAATGAAAATCAAAACTCATTTAAGGTCAGGGATTTCGAAGCCAGGTCCCTTTGGCCATGGGTATTCCATGAACTCCAGTATTCTGTCACTCAAATTGAATGATGGCTGATCCCAAACTGCAGGAAAAATGTAAGGTCTACTAATCATGATTTTTTTGGAACTCCAATCACTTCTATATGCTACTAGTAAGTGTCAGCAGCCACCAAGTGAATGAAGAAGTAGTGCAACGTAGTAGTGCCAGAACTCCCAAAGCTGCTCAGGCAGGCGGCTTGTTGTCTTAAGTGCACCTGGGCTGGTTGTGATTACATGTTACCTACAGATAAGCGTCATTATTTCTGCTAGAAAAATTATCCTTTGTGTGATATTATTAACTCTACAGATATTTCAGTGTTCACAAGGAGCGGCTCCCAGGTGCTCGCGACCTGAGTGAATTGAAGAGAAGAGAACAGAGCACCATTTCGCTCCTCCTGGGAGAAAATTCTGAGTACTGCACCATTCTCTTTAAGTGTCCTGGAAGCCAAGCCTCAGGAGATATGGTAACAGAATATGGCACTTACTTTTACCTGGCACTGTAAGAGAACAGGCTGCATGGCTTTCTGGGGAAGGGACATGGAGGAACATAATTAATGTACAGTGTGTCCTTAGCCAGATTTTTTTTTTTTTTTTTAAATAAAACCCCACAAAATATGGGTAGGATAAAACAGCAAATAAATCAAGTAAAGCATTTCTGCAGGTGATTCAGCTGATAGTGTCTGTGATCCAGCCTGTGTCAGGCCTTCGGGAGCCTGGGCAAACGATGTCCCTGAGAACAGGAGCTTCTCACAGACGGAAGGCAGCGATGTGCTCGTGTCCCAGAAAGAAGCACAGCCAGATAAAACCTGCCCTCGCACATGGGGACAGCTATCATGGCCCTTCCTCTTCAAGTCTCAGCAGTTGGGTCAATGGGAGGGTCAGTGTGGAGCTCGATGGTGACTGCCCTTTAAAGAGTCTGGGTGTTGGGTCATCACTTACCCCACCAAGGAAGCCAGACGGGACCTTTGTAGAAGCCCAGACCGTTCTGTCCTTACTGAGAACCTGGGGAAAACTGACAACCGGGCTCCCCCACTACAGCCCGCTGTCAGAAAGCAAGGTGACGAGAACTTATTAAAATGAAAATTCATCTACAATTACTCAACATGATGCAGGAAGAAAAATTTCAACACATTTGTGAACAAGCTGCTCCAAATTGGGAAATGAATGGCAAACTGAAATAAATTGTGCAAACACATTTTCTAATCTTCCAAACTTGAAAGTGCTTCCTTTGTGGCTCCCTCCCGAATCTGCTTCTTGGGTTAGCGGTCCCCTGCAAGGAAGCTTTTATTTTCTGCAATAAAGGCCCCAGAGAAAGCGAACACAGGTGACAGTGGTGTAGGCCACATGTTCCAGAAAGCTGCCAATCAGATGCAGCCACACAGCACCGCCCTGCGGGGTGCCCCACTGAACAAGGAGTGAAACTCACTGCTGGTCTCTCCCCAAACCCACTCGGCACCCTGGGGCTTCCAGCCATCACCCCTCTTCTCCAGCTCACAAGTGATCAGCCAGCACGGTCAGTCCTCCGGTCAACAGGAAGTGAACAGTTGCAGGCTTTAAAAAAATCTGCCTGAATTGGAAAATAAATGTCCCCAGATCCTCCAAAACAGGGTCTGCTAGAAACGAGACCCTAGATGAATATGGGCAGGACACATTTTATTTTCTAACAAAGGTAAATGTGGAGTCATCAGAAGATTGGACCTAGAGGTAGGGATGGGCTAACATAAATTGTTGTTTTTGTCTGATCACTGAGAATATTGGCAAATCTTGTGGACATAATGAAGCAATCTCCCTCTTATTTTGTTTGCGGTGAGATGATGAAGAACAAGTTTTCCTTTGACAGTCAAAAAAAGTGTCAGCAAGTTGAAAACAAAAATTGGCTTTTCACAGTTTTACTTCGGAGGACTAATGTTTGAAGAGGAACAGGCAAGTTGAGAGATTTCTTGGGTCTTCGGGTGCTTGTGAAATCAGTTCTGGGAATCAGCATAATGCACCTTCAGAGTTAGAGTACAATTTTTCTATTCTCTTCCAAACCCTTCAATGATAGCCCAATCAGAGAGATGCAGCAACCTCTCATTGCTACAATGTCTGATGAAAAGAAAATAGAACGTGAGAACCCCAACAGTGACAGCTAACACCCACCAAAAATCTGGGAAGCCAAAGACGAGTGTGCTGAGTGTTGTCATTAATATTAATACTGACACCTTACACATCTTTTAATAGTGTGACATTACACTGTGAGCGTATCCGTATGTTCCAACCACACATGAATATAATGCTTTAAAAAACAGTTCCCTCCTGGCTATCAAAATAGATAATGACAGGATCCAGCCGGGCGACTATCCTACCACAAACACTGACTTTGGAGGCAAAGCTAAGAGAGTTTGCACACACAAGTGTGTGCACACACACACACACGCACACACACTCATTTGCACAAAACCAGAGTAAAATCTACCTTATGCATAAGTCAGACAGTGAACTCTGGAAATGGCCCAGCGGGCACTGCCCCAGTGAACCGGCGGCGGCACAAAGGATATCTTTGATTCTCTGAATCCTCGGTTAACAGTTTGAGGTCCAAGGTGCAGCTTTGGATCAGTTCATCTAATTTCTTCTCTTCCTGACTGAGCTCGGTCACTTCTTTGGACAGGCCTTGACACTGGGCCAGCATGCCCCCATCCTCAGACAGACTGCAGCCCCTAAAACCCAAACACAGACTCTTCGTGGCTACCCGGGAGAGAGAGGACAAGGGAGAGCTGGTCCTCCGGGTCAACGTCCCCTCTTACCACGGGAGATCACAGTGCTCGTTGACCAAGTGTTAAAACGAGAACCTGAGAGGTGGTTTTCATAAACATAGTCCTGCGCTTCTCATACCATAGAAATCAGGTGAAAAGGCAGAAATTCAGAGGGCAAAAAGAAGGCGGCCACCTAGCTCCCCACTGTCCCTACCCAGCACAGGCCTCCTGGGGAGAGAATGGGGAAAAAAGCATAAAAAGACAGACAGTAAAGATAGAATGGTTTGAAATTCAAAACAAACATCATCGATAAGCACAGAAGACCCAGGTAATTTCCAAGGGTCCTACACCAGCAGCTACAACGAAGGTAAGGGAGAGAGATGTGCTAAGTATCTGGAGGAACAAGGACCAGCACTCTAAACACAGGTCAAGGTGGATCGCCAGACCATCCGATCCCAAAAAGCACGAGAAGGGCATCTATTCATCTCATAATGCTTGAAATCTATTTTTTGCTTGAAATCTATTTTTTTGAAGCCACCACCCCAAAACAGATTTATTCCTGCTGATACGCTTTGACAGTTCAAAGCCGTACTTAGAAAACACTGGCTGTTTAGAGGCTCTGCCCGTGATGACGATATCATACCTTTCATCAGACGTGTGGGCGTGCAGCGGACAAGAGCCACCGTCCCTCTTTAGAGAAGAGACTGGGGCAGGTGTGTCTTGTTTAATTTACACAGAACGGAGTCAGCCCACCAGAACCTGGGGACAGTCACTACGTGACGGTGTGGTTGTGCAGCCAGATGACCACAGCCGTAATCTCCAAATCCTCTTAGAGACGGGCCAGCCACGTGTGAGCTCTACTGGATCCCACTGGTGAGCAGCAGACCTCAATGCGACAGAGGAACAGTGTTCCGCTTAACAACTGCCGGGGCCTCCTGAACCCGAGGGTCCCTCAATTGATGCAATTCAAAAGAGATCCTTCTATCCCTGACAGTAACTGCACGGGAACTGTGCGTGCAAAAGACTTTGAGCTTCTGCCTAGGAAGGTGGGGAGGGCAGGAGCCGGGGGCGGGCGGGCTACTCACATCCACTGCACGTTGTTCTTGGACTTCTTCTTGATGAGGTGGATGCCCTCCAGGACGTTGGTGATGTCGTAGATCCTCCTCTTCTGCACCTTCAGCACCTCCGCTGCCTTGTTCAGGTCCAAGACCCCGTCTGGCGACTGGCTCAGCAGCTGAATGAACTTCTTGGTGAGCAGACCCAGGGACGTATCATACCGCGTTTTTTCTGAGGGAGATTTTGGAGCTTAAAGAAAAACAAAAACCGAACGGGTGGGGGATAGGGGGAGAGGTAAAGAAATGAAGGGTTTCTCTGCAGTTCAGCAAGCCCTCGACCCGCTGCAGCCCAAGGGTTAGCATCTGAAGCAAAGCTGCTGTGGGGGGAGGGGGTGTGGTTACAGAAAGCTAGGCGAGTGCTTTATTAGAAAAAGGAGGGATGACAGATTCCTGCATGCGATCATGGCACTTTCCCTTGGTTTTTTAAAGTGGCTTCTACTTTGGCTTACCCTACTCTCTGGATCTAATGAAGTATCTTACACACAGTAGGTCCTCAAAATGATCTGTTAAGTGAATGAAAAAACTCTGTGGCCTTTGGGAATTGCACCTGTGGGGCTGAACCCCAGGGCTACCTCTCTCCAGGACAGGGTCTCAAACAGACTCGTGTCAAATGACCTTGCCGGCTCTGGTGTGTGTGGAGTATTTGAAACATTTCTCAAATGGTTCATCTTGATGAAGAACACCTGGAAAAGTCTTTCATCAACTCTCTCCATCTCTCGTAAATGAAATTTCCTTACTGAATATTGTCTTTACTATCCCACAGGTGCACAACTGAGGTTTATACATTTAGTAGTACGTGCACAATGCAGAGGGCCTAATGTGTAGACAACAGCCAAAGAATCAAGTATGAACTAGCTCTCACATTAAATGCCAATGATTTGTAAAGGGGCGACTTGGCTATTCCTGATCCACGGGTCTCTTTCTCTCCCAAAAGAAATGATGGCAGTGTTTGATGGAAATGGAAACTGGCTGCAATGTATTGGGTGCGATCGATTCTTCTGCTACCCCGCACAAAGCTGAGATGGAGGTCATCACAGACATGACTGACAGGCCCAGTTCATGGACACCCAGTTAGCCTCAGTGTCTGAACTAATGCCAGTTAAGGGAAGTTAAAATAAAATTTGATTATAGAATGAAGACAGGCCAAAAGCCTATCTCCAAGGGGACAGTCAGACTGCCTTCCACTAGAGAAAAGTCTCCCTACCCTGAGTGTGGGTACCGGGGTGCTGCAGTGCACGTAGGTGTCTGCAGGCCATGTACGTGGACAGACTCAGAAAGAGACGAAAATGAACAAATCATGCCAGAATTCTCCACACCTCGCCACCTTCCAGCCACAAGCTCTGCAGTTGGGAGCCCACACCCAGGAGAAAAGGAAGGACGGGGAAGGACCCTTACTTTTTGGACTGTCTGGACTTCGCAGCGCAGCTCTTCCTTTGCCCTTGGGGGTTTTTAAACCATCTGAGAGGTACTGGTGGCCGCTCTCTCCCAGCTCCAGCCTTCGCTTTGCCTGCAGTGAGAGAGTGCAATGATTGCCTGTCACCCGTCACACCCACGGCAACAGGGCCTGAGCTCTGCCCGGCCAAGTGCTGCAGGCTCGGGCCAGCTCTCCCCCCCTCCAGCCAGGAGCCCAGCCCAGAGGCCAGGCCGCACAGGGCGCTCTTTGCACCCGCAGCGATCGAGCGTTCTCTCGATGGGCAAACCTGGCAACCCTCAGCAAGAGTCCAGGTGCCCCTTTGCTCACTGAGCCACTGATTCAACATCTGTGTCGGGAATGCGGATGGAGGCTAAAAACGCGTCACAGGCACCACGGGACATAAACTCACATCCCCTGCGCGCCTCCTGCTCTGGCCGGAGTCGGACCCCTTCGGCATGCTCCCAAACACGGTTTATTTGTATCGTCACACTTCTTGGTTTCACGGTAGAAGTTACTGTACTTATCTGTTTCTCATTTTCTTTAAGGCAGAGACTGTTTCCCATTTATCTTTGTATACCCAGTGCTTGGCGCAGAGCCTGGGTTTCTGCAGGCATTCAATCATTCTCTCTATATTTATTCATCAAAAGAGTGATTGAGTGGTAACACAACTAGCCACAGACTACAAATGGTCCATCGTCAGAAAAACAATTATTGCAAATATGCAATCGTGGGCCTTGAACCAGGATCACTTTCTCCAGTTCATCATCAAGCCTGGCCAATGAGAAGCCCTACGTTTTTAATTTAATCCCATTTCACTTTTAAAATATCCGTGTAGTGTCTTCTATGTACTGGGAGCTGTGCTTAGGGAACAGAGGTGAGCAAGACACACAAGAGTCCCTGCCTTTCTGGGGCTTAGAGTCCAAGACCGAGGACTGATGACTTAATAGGGGACCATTAGGTACCAACCGCACAGGTGAGATGCGTGCATGTTCAGACACAAGGGGCTCCAACTAGCCCTGGCATGCAAATAGTGCACTCAGGCTCATTTGGGGGAAGATACTTCTGATGAGATCTACCATCTCAGATCCACTCCATGTGACATGGAAGAACAGTAAGAACTTACAAGATGAGATATCCAGCTCCCATAGGAAAACACTACTGGCTAACCCCCACTTCCTCTAGTGCAGCCCCTGCCACTAGCTCGTCTGAATCCACATGTGCAGGGAGTGTAAAATACACACCGGAGACACGGTACCAAAAAGGGACACAGGAGCTGCGATGTGGTTTAGTGGTAGACAAAAAGAAGAAAAAGTACAATCTCCATAAGTGACATTGCTTCCATGTTAAAATGAACTTGTGGCTTTTTAAAATAGTACTAAGCAAGTACAACCTAACTATTAGTGATCGCTTCACCTGGTTCCTACGGGGTCCTCTGTGGCCTCCATTCGGGGCACATATTCGCTGTCCACTCGATCTGGATAGTGCTGAGCTATGAAGCTATCTCGATGGCACAGGAAGGACAATTTGGTGACCTGCTTTCTCATCTTTGGGGTGGCGGCTGTGCCAGGGATTGAACCCTTGAGTGCGAGGTAAGTGCTGCGGCTGGGCTCTGGCCCCGCCCGGCAAGCTGCTTGCTCCACTTCGTTGTGCCCCACGGCCCCTCCCCCCCCCCCCCCCCCGGAGCTCTACCGTCAATCTTGTGGGGGGCTGTCGTTTTGGGTGGCCTGGCAAACACTCCAGTTTTGTCTGGGGGCTGACCTTCCCTGTCAGCCCAGGTGCCCCCGCACACAGTGACTGGGCTTGGCTAGTCACTGTGCTCCATCCTGCCCGCCCCTGGTGAATGGGCTGGGAGGCACGTGGCCAAGGCTGGGTGAACAAGGGACAGCCCCAGGAATTTTCCTCGAACTACTGGCAAGAAATTGTGTCCTTTCCAGTATTGCTGATAAGCTAGGAACCAGAAGCTACCTGGAAAGGGAGCCCATGGGGAAGGCAGAGTGGGGTGGAAAGGCATTCCGGGCTGGGATTGAGCACTCGGGCTCAGCCATACGTGGTGACTGTTGGTCTCCCCAACTCTGCAGTAGCATGGCCAAGAGAATCTTCTTTTTTTGTGTGTGGTGCTGGGGATTGAACCCAGGGTCTGGTGCATGCGAGGCAAACACTCTACCAACTGACCTATACTCCCAGCCCCCCAAATCTCCTTTTTGCATCCAGTGCTTTGAGAAGGGAACTGGGGTGTGTGTGCGCGGCTGCACGCTGACAACTGAGTCAGGCAGGCGGGGCTGCGGGGGCAGCTGCAGGCCCTGGGAAGAGGAGGGGCTGTGTGGGTCCCTTCCTGTGCTCATTGGCCCTACCACCTAAAAGTAAATAAGTGGCTTTGCTATGAAGCCTTTTCTTCTCTGAAGAAGGCAATCCAAGAGAACACAGTGCTTATTCTCTGCCCAAGCTAGAGTCAATAGGAGGTGCACAAAGTTGGAGAAGAGTTTGGGACCCAGAACTCCTGGGCCCCTGGAACTATATTCTCCATCAACCCCCAGTAAAGAACTGCCCCTGGCCAGCAGCCTGGGGACCTGCTGGTTTCCCCCCCATCCCACGCTAGTGGTTCAGATTGACTTGAGGCTTACAGACGCATGAAGCCACAGGCTAGCGACATTCCCAGGACTGCGGCTCAGAGGCTGGGAGCTTCTAGGACCACTAGTCTCCATGTGTGATCTGGTTACTAAGCATCCAGGCGAGATGACCAAACCTAAACGGAAACACCAGATAGATAATCTACTACATCGTAAAGGCGCTTTACTGCCATAGAATCACAAAGTCCAGAAAAGAAAGGCCTCTGATGTCCCAGCCTCTCAAGGGAATCGATCACTAGGCCCACAAATCCACACCAGAAATCACCGAGCTGTGAAAGAAGGGCAGCCCTGGAAATGCTTCCCAGAGGGTAGAACTGGGGCGGCCACAGCGGCTCTCTAAACCAGGCCCATCTCCGGCTGCCGAGTCGCCCAGTGGCTGGCACTTGTTGAGAACACGAGTGATGACGGAGGTGACGGCCGTGCAGCGTGACCCCTTCTCAACTGATGTGATCCGGTGGGCTGTTGGTTTTCCTCCGCCGCTTTGTGGACGGGGAGGCTGACATAGTTTTGAGGGGACCACCCGTTACCTGGAGATCCCCGGTCTGAACGGGGTGCAGTGACTGGAGTCCCCTGGGGGGACAGGCTGAGCATCTTGACACACGATGGAGCAGGAGCATCTCAGTGCGCAGCAGATCTATGCACACAAAACCACGGGCCAGGCAGCGGGATTCAACTAGTTCAGGTGATCTCTGCCCACGCTGCCCGGCTCTGCGATGGGCAGCAGAGCAGGAGGACGTCGCGACTTCTGTTTGCCCAGTGTGAGCATCTTACTGAATGGAGAGTCGTGATGTCGTGAGATTTGTTTGTTCTTCGACTGGTTTCCTGGTGCACAACTCCCCAAATCCCTGGACTCTCCAAAGTGATTTTTTAAGATATGTTGATGAGTTGACAGAGGGCTGGTCATTAGGGAGACGAAACCATGACTGAGGGTTGGGACTTGTGGCTCCAACCCCAACCTCAAGGTGGTGGTGGGGGTTGGGCTGAAGGTGGACGTGATCTCCAGTGGCCAACAGCTTCAACGACCACGTCTAAGGAATGAGCCTCCACGAACGTGAAAAGACTGAATTCGCAGAGCTCCTGGGTGGCGGGACACAGGGAGGCTCCGGAGGGCGGCACACCTGGAGACCAGGGACTCCACGTGCTTCCGAGTTCTGGGAGTTGCCAGGCCATGGCAGCTGTGCCCTGAAGGAGGAGCCTGATTGGCAGCTGTCGTCAGAAGCCTGGGCCAGCAACCTGGGCCTGCAGTTGCCTTGGGCGAGGGGTCAGTCTTGCAGGACTGAGCGTCCACCTGTGGGACCTCACAGTGCCTCCGGGTAGTGTCAGGACTGAGCTGAGCCCAAGGACGCCGCTGCAGGCTGGCCTGCTGGTCGTGCAGGGACCCCCGCCCACGTCTGGTCACAGAGGACTTCTGCGCCCACCGTCGAGCACTGCGGGCGCCTTGTCCCTGGATATTCAAGAGGCACTTGACTGCTCACAACACGTAAGTGACCTGTCTGGTTCTGTTTGGTCCCACGTGCGGCAGAGGCTGGAGGTGCTTAGCGCCCAGGGACACCTTCCCGCGGTAACTCCAAGGGCAACCTTTACTGTAAACAAGGCTCGTGCCGACTTTGGAACCTCGGTCCCAGGTAGGACCACATGCCCGTCCCCACAGGCCGCGCTGCAGGGGTCCTGAAAACCCACGTGAGGCGGGAGAATGAAAGCCCTGGCAAGGCAGGCGTTCCGCCTGCCAGCACGTGTTGCTCCTACTGTGTCCTTGGGGAAGGCGACTCTGCAGCTCCCAGTTCAGGTGGTTTCTGAGTCTCCAGACTGAGAGCAAAAGGCCTGCGATTGCTCAGCATTTTAGGATGTCCCTTCCTGTCAAAGCTGCAGAAGCGAGTACAGTGACGCGGAGCCACCAACCGGTGCGTCCCAATCACATGACTTGCGGATGGCCCATAACCAACACACCGTCACCCAGTCCATCCTGGCACTGTGTTGGGAACCACTGGAACGTACTGGATTCTTTTTGCTGGAAAATGCTGGTAAGATGGAAGCTTGAAGCTTCTGGGCAGCTGAGTCAATACAGAAGAAAAGCCTCGTTTAGGGCTGGAGAGAGGCTGGCCCAGTGCCCAGGACAGGTGCTCCACGCAGCCCCAAGGTGGACGGTACACTTGTAATTGGGTGAGCCAACAAAGTCCCTTTTGGGGCACAAGGCTAGTTAGTGAGGTCACTACCACTTGTGATCAAGAGTCCTGACAGATATGATGGACTGTTAGTATTAATTACTACACAACAAACACTTGAGTGCTTACCATGCACCATGTTAAACTGCTTTCCACAGGATTATCTCATTCTCAAGCAACTCCATGAGGTGGTTGCGGTTATGACTTCCTATTCAGGAGAAAATTGACATTTGGAGCACCTAAAACAATCTGTCAAGACCCAGAGCTGGTAAGTATGGTTGCTCAAGTCTATATTTAAAACCACTTCCTGCCCAGCGACCTGGGAGGCTGAGGCAAGAGGACCGCAAGTTCAAGACCAGCCTCAGCAACTAAGTGAGGTCCTAAGCAACTTAGCTAGACCCTGTCAAAATAAAAATATATAGCAAGGGTTGGGGATGTGGCTCAGTGGTTAAGAACCCATGGGTTCAAGCCCCAGGATCAAAACAAAAAACAACAACAAAAAACCTTACTGAAAAGAAGATCATGGAAAATTGCCATATAAAATCATTTGGAAAATTATATTAAACAGATATACCATGTTTACAAAGAATTTGAAAAAAAATTATTCATAATTAAAAAAACCTTTTCTTTATATCATAAATGAACATGACAATTTAAGTAGCATGAATGGATATCCGTGGAAAGAAAAGTTTGCTCTTACTCCTGATCTCTAGCTTTCTTTCTTAAAGACAGGCACCGCTGGGGCTGGTGTTGTGGCTCAGTGGTACAGCGCTCACCTAGCACGTGCGCGCCCGGGTTCGATCCTCAGCACCACGTACAAATAAACGCATTGTGTACAACTAAAGCAAATAAATAAATATTAAAAAAAAAAAAGACAGGCACCGCTAAGATACTCGGCTCTTCTTTCAGCTTGTCTATGCAAATATAAGTATGTACATAGGCATATAATGCCACCAGTCTTCAAACAAATATTCACACAAAAGCTAGCAGACTGCATGCACTGCATACAGTAACATATCTCAAGAGTTTAATGCCTGTCGGTGCATACAGAAGGACCTTACTTTACTGTAATGACTAATTTCCACATAAATATTCATTATGACACTGTGGTGTGTGTACCCATTTTGCACCAAACCAGAGAGAGGTCAAGGATTTACCTGAGGGCTCTGTTCACAAGCGACAGAGACCAGGATCTGAACTGTGGTCTGTTCAGCATTGGTCAGTGGCCATGACCTCCTTGGTCTTATTGAGAAGTCCCTCCTCTGCTCTTATAGCTGTGTTGAGGCTCCCACTGCATGATTTCACAATAACAAATACACGCTCCAGGTTTCCTCGTCAGACTGAAGCCCAGGTCTTAAGTGGCTTGGATTCCCCAGAGCCGTACACATGACATGCATGGAGTCGTATTTCTTATCTAGTTTGTATGAACCAAGGAATTCTTGAAGTTCTTTGATGAGTAAACCACAAGGCACCAACGTTACCAAACTTCAGGGGATAGAATTGTGTGTATGTCGGAGTTAATCTCTACTTAAGACTTGGAAAGATTTTTAAAAAGTTTGCAGAGGAAAAATAAAAGTTGCTGATTTAAAGGTGGAGAAAGATATATAAAAAATGATCCCATAGGGCTAAAAACTGTAAACCTTATACTAAATTTTCCATACATCCATAGAGGAAAGAATTCTGGAAGGATCCACACAGAACATTAATTAATGGTGGTTATCTCTGGGAAATAAAATGAACTACGGATGACAACTTCACTTTGATAATCCTCAAACATTTTATTGCATTTTAAAAAGTCCCAGCCGGGCATGGTGGCGCACGCCTGTAATCCCAGCACTTTGGGAGGTTGAGGCAGGAGGATCGCAAGTTCAAAGCCAGCCTCAGCAATGGCGAGGCACTGAGCAACTCAGTGAGACCCTGTCTCTAATAAGATACAAAAAAGGGCTGGGGATGTGACCCAGTGGACGAGTGCCCCTGAGTTCAATCCCCGGTACCACAAAAAAAAAAAAAAAAAAAAAAAAAAAAAAAAAAAAGTCCCATGTCTACATAGATACATTGAATCTATATCAAACTAACAATTCCAGAGTATATCCTGAACATTCACATCGTTTCTAGAGTTTGCCTATTAAAAACAGCAGTTACTTGAATATTTGTATTTTTTCACACGTCTAAGTTAAATGCCCAATCTCAGAAGAAAAATCCCCTAAGTTATTGTACATTTACATAATGGAATGTTATATAATTAATAATGATGTACATCTACATATGCAAGTTGTTTTTTTTTAAAGCAGGTGTGAATAGTAAAACAATTTTTGTGGGTGAAATTATATGCGTAGAAACCAAGTATCTGAAGATACGTACCACACCGCATAGTTTTAAAGCAGTAATCTTTGAGTGGTAGGCTTATGGTGATTTTACTTTCTTCTTACCTTTTCATACTTCAAAATCATTTTAAAGTAAGCGTGGGCTACTTGCAGAACAAGAAAAGCAAAAATCGTTTCCATTTGGGGTTAAACAATAGAAGTCTGCTGGCTTATTTCCTGGATTCCTGAAAGGTTTAGGTACCATTCAGTGTGTGCGGGTTCAAAACAGACGGGACACGCTAACATAAAGGCACCCCAGAGTCATGGTGGGACCCAAGTCATCGTTAACCACCCTGCAGCTGAGCCCCAGGAAAAACATTAGATCAAGAACAAGGCATGGCCTACCGTGTATTAACAAACCCAATGCTAAAATAAATTCCCTTTCCCCAGTGAATAGGAGATCTGGGCCAGGGTAGGACTAGACAGTTGATAGATTTTGTTTCAAAGTCAAAGATGAGATGGAATACTTTGAACAGAGGAAGAAGGAAAAGAAAAGAAAAGGAAAATAAAGAGCGAGGACAGGGTGAGCCCACCAGGGAAGTAATCCACAGGAGGGAATTTCCACCCTGAGACTAGGCCACACAGCAGCATCTTACTTGGACTTGAGGCCCTGGGCAAGGGCATGAAACTTAAGAACACCTAGTTTCTAGATGTGACCTCATGCCAACTCAATCTGCCATTTTTCACCTCATTCAAATGTTTTTTAAGTGCTGCTGTGTGCCAGGCCCTGAATGGGCGTGCGATCATAAAGGTGGCTCCGTGGTCCCTGCTGTCACAGAGGACACAGGAGAGGCGGCGATGCTGGAGCCGGGCCTCTGGTGGCAGTGGGCTGTCCTACGGGAAGGGTGAAGCAGGGTCATCCAAGGGGCTGTGCCTGCACGGAGCACGGAGCCCAGAGAGCCCTGGAGCGGGGGTCCTCGTGGGCAGGAAGGGGCCCTGGCACACCAGGCAAAGGTGAGGACAGCTCACGGTCCCCTACACGCCATGCTCATGACTGCACCCCCAGGGTCAAGTACCTGAGAGGAGTTCCCTAGGTGGGATCCAAGGTCTCCTTTCAGCCTTCTTCCCTGAGAGGCTGAGTGCAGGATCTTAAGGGCAGCCTCTGTGAGCTCCTGGGCGAGGAGCCTGTCCCCAGCCACACCACTCAGGAGAGAGCAAGAGGCAGCAGCCAGCCCCCCGCCCCCCCATCACCACCACTTCTCCCTTGGGTTACTGGGGTGGATACCAAGTGTGGTCACTTTTCTTCTCTTTTGACTTTTAAACTAGGGCATTTTAATGTCACTGTAAATTCTACATGTGGGCTCATTTGGGGTGTTGGGGGGCGTGGGGGGGACAGAGAGAGAGAGAGTGGGGGGGTAGGTAGGTTTCTAAAGGAAAAGAAAAAGTGACTCAACTTTTGAGATAGGAGCCATTTACTTATGAACTAGTGAGTGTCTTCCTTCCTAGAATGTATACATTTATTTTGTTTTGAAGAATCATTTAAGATAATTTAAACATAAATACATAAATAGATAGAACTGATTTGAGGGGGCAGGAGGTACCAGGGATTGAACCCAGAGGTGCTCTACCACTGAGTTACACCCCCAGCCATTTTTATTTTGAGACAGGGTCTTGTTAAGTTGCTGAGATTACAGGTGTGCGCCACCATGCCAGGCTGACACGTGTTTTTTTAAAGCTCGGCCGTCTCAGACGACTTACAATGGCCATGTTCCCAGGGGAGCTGATATTGCCATTTCTCCTGGTGGCCTCCTTGGTGTCCTTAAGTAATATGCTCACACAGACATTTCTTTTCTTTTCTTTTTTGGTATTGGGGAGTAAATCCAGCGGTGTATAGCCACTGAGCCATATCCCCAGCTCCTTTTTGTATTTTATTAAGTGACAGGGTCTCACTGAGTGACTTAGGGCCTTGCTAAGTTGCTGAGGCTGGCTTTGAACTCGCAATTCTCCTTCCTCAGCCCCTGGAGCTGCTGGGATTAGTGGCGTGTGCCACTGCACCTGGCCAGATATTTCTTGGTTCAGCGCTTGGGTCGGGATGTGCAGATGTCCTTCAGCGACACCACCCGCACGCCCCCTCCCTTTCTCGTCATCACGTAAGGACACTGAGAAGCCAGAGTTGTACCCACTGCGCAGAGGGACGCAGTACACTGAGGTCTCCTCGCCGTTCTTGCTCTCCGTGGTGTTTCCAATTCTTCCCTGCTCCTTGGCTCCACAGGCCTTCACCACAAGCTTTCCCCGACTCCCCTTCTTTTCAGAGATTGCACGAGGTCCCCACTTTCCTGCTGCTCCTGGCCAGCTGCTGCCCAGGCCTGGTAGCGTGTCTGCCATTCTGCCACCTCCCTTCACAGCTCACAGGGCTGGCACCTGGTGTGACGTCTGTCACTTTGTTTGGCCGTCGGGTATCTGAACCCTTTCTCCTATGACTAGAAACCCTCCACTTCATCTGTGTTTGTGGTGGGGGGTTGGGGGGAAGCCCACCCACATAGGGCTGGAACCCTGGTGCTCTCGCCCAGCTTCCTTGAAGCTCAGCCAGGCCTGCCATCCGGGTGGGCCCAGCACAGCCCCAGCCTGGCCCTGGACCTGAAGTCGCCCCTGCAAAGCACGGCAGTGGAAAACGCTTTGGGGGGCCATGGGCAGTGGAAGCTGGGCCCCAGCCTCCGAGGTTCTCAATTCTGCCCGTTCTCCAGGCAGGGCCCATCCTGGGGGAATCTGCTGTCCTTTCAATAAATCCCTCTCCTGCTGTAATGAGCCAGACCTTGTTGCCTGCAACAGGCTCACTTCCTGATCCCGCGGTTAATCAGCTGTCTGCCTGGGACACATTCGAACAGTAGTATGGAAGATAAAATTTAGTCCTTATTACCTGAAAATGTGTGCTTTACCCTCACACTTGGTAGCTTGGGAATTCGAGGCTGCATATCAGTGGTCACGGATGCAGAGGGCATTTGCTCTACAGGTTTTATATTCAGTGATGATGAGAAACACATTGCATTCACATTCTCTGGAAGCCGTATGGACATTCTTAGCTTTTTCTTTTCTTTGGAGCTGGGCATCAAACCCAGGGCCTTGTGCATTCTAGGCAAGTGCTCTACCACTGAGCTACATCCCCAGCCCTGATTTCAAATGCCGCTGGAAGCTTCTAGGCCTAACATTTACTTTAAAACTTTACCACAGGTGTCCAAGATATGCATCGTTTCCCACTGTGTGAAGAACACACGGCCCCTTCCTGGCCTTCAACTATGAGCAATATTTATATTGTAAATGGTTCTTTCTTATTGTCTGTCTAACCTGTCAGGACTTTGGAATCTTCTGTGGTCTGTCTCCTGGTCTTTTTGTTCTAAGTATTTGTCTTAACATCACATTTAGTTTCTACTTTTTATTTTAGGCAGTTAGATTTTTAGTCCTCAAGGGCCTCTGCTTTGCTCTCTGATTAAGCTATTTCTATAGCATCCTGTTCTTGTTTCACGAATAAAGTATTTCCTTTCTGATCACACTGACTCAATTTTTTCAAACACTCGAAAAAATTCAAGCGTTTTGTTTCCTTTTAATCTGCTTTGTCTCTGGTCATCATTCTCTTTGGAAAGAGTGAAAGGCATAGGATTCATGAAACACGAACAGAGCTCTCACAGGGCGCGAGGGGACTGGAGAGCAGGTTTTCCCCGTCTTCCCCTACCTTAAAAAAATAATGCTGCAGCGTCTTCTCAAATTGTCTAGTCATGTGTCCTGTCTGTTCATATTTAAAGATGAAGCAACGCAGCGATAACCAGGAGCTAAATGAACGTGGACACGTCTTGTCAATTTGTACAATTTTAAGGTGCCTAAAAGGGGCAGTTCAAGTTAGGGTGGTGCCCTTCAATACCAGAATGCAACCAACCCCCTTATTTGCAGATTTCTCAAAAAGTACGTCTCGGTGGGGGGGAAACTCTTAGATGCTGAACACTTGTTCTCCGTGAGGACCTCCACGAGGCCCTCGTACCTGTGGCTTTCCTCCACCGGAGCTTCCAGGACTCTCCAGGACAGACGGACGCTCCGCCCACCGCTCCCAAGGTTCTACCCAACGGTTCCTGCATCTATTTTTGATATTCCAGAAATCTGTAGAATAACTTTGTTCACTAAGGCCCCACTCTTATTTCCAAAGATTAAAAAACAACAACAACAACAACACAAAAAAGCAATTTATTATTTTTTTCAGGGGGTCTCTAGGGAAAAGACGCAGCATGTATAGCCAGCTGCTTTTCTGAAGCAGAGGCCTCCCTCTGTATCTGATTCTCATTCATCAGCAAGTCACACCAACTGCCCACCACAGGCAAGGAACGTGCTAGGCACTTTATATGTTAATAAATGAATTTACATAGAGAGACACTTTCTTTTCCATGAAATGATTTCTTTCCTACCTGTCTTGACCCTAATAACTGAATCTTGATCTTAAAAGGCAAAAACCTCTGAAAATCTGTTATAGATTAATTGTATAAAGATAACAAATTAAGAGTAAATGGACAAAGATGTTTAAGACAAAGGCCTAATTAATATGTTAAATAGACCTAATTTTACTCAGATGAAAAAATAAGAGCAAATGAGGAATATTTCTAATAATGAGAAATGTCATGATGACCCTTTTTGCATCTGTGAGCCCGTGGTTTCTATATCAGACTGGCCCCGGGATCAAATACCCCATACGACGCTGGAGCTTCATTATCTGCCTGATGCCTAAAATTTCATATGCTTTTACAGAAACTGCAGGGAAAATGGTGCACTTAAACTGGTAACTTAAAAGAGGGTTTAAAATGTACTCATATTATCAGATTTGTAAGGTGTTTTTTTTCTTTGAAATTGCTACTAACCTTCAATATGTAGATATTGCCCATAAAATGGAAGGTGAGAATTCCTTCAGGCATCTGAACAGACACCTAAAAGGGAGCAGCCAATGGCCTGTGTGGGGTGGTCAGAAAGTGGGGCCCCAGTGCCCGCCCCAGTGCCCAGCACCACCCAGCAGAGGGCTACTTAGGCTATGAGCACTTGCCTTCTGAGCCCTAACTTTTAGTCTTTCTATCCTGCTCCATCTCCAGTGCTATAACCCAGGAGTTGGCAGGCATTTTCTGTAAAGGGCCAGGTAGTGACTAAGTTGGGCCTTGTGAGACTGCACCGCTGTGGCTACTCTGCCTAGCGAGAAAGGACACGGGACATAAACTAGTGGCTGGCCGTGTTCCCACAAAGCCTTACAAATAGGCAGCAGGCCACATGTGGCCCTTGGACCAGTCTGTGGACTCTGGGGACAAACTCCTCCTACAACTGATTTTGTTTTCTTGAGAGCTCACCAGGCTGCTCATACCAAATTCTAGAATTCTAGGAATGGAGAAAGCCAATCACTTTTTCAGGTATTGGAATTACAAGTCCCTGTCATGCTTAGTCCTTTGAGGACCGGAAACATGGACTAAAAATAAAAGCAACATTGAGTAATGCATTTGAATAGCTGGACCAAATCCTGCAGAGAACAATGAAGGTGCTCCTTTCTGTGTCCTCACCCATTCACAGCTAAAATGGTCGTTTGCAGGTACAATGAAGAGCTATAAACAGGTTCTGCTATGGGCTTGACAGCTCTATTTTAGAGAGCAGCTATTCAGTTGCTTCACTTCTAGCACCAGCACATGGGCTTTCAGCAAACTTTTTTCCATTGAGTTCTTCCCGCCTCCTTCCTTTCTTATGCAGGGGCCTTCACCACTGAGCTACCTCCCTAGACTCCTTCACTTTTTATTTTGAGACAGGGGTCTCGCTCAGTTACCCAGGCTGCCTTCCAAGTAGTAGCTCTCCTGCCTCAGCCTCCAGAGCAGCTGAGATTGCAGATGAGCACCACCTGCCTGGCTCCTCCCGTGAGGTGTCCTTGACACAGCAGGATCATTTCTGAAGCTAACCCAGAGCAGCTCATCGTGCATGCTTGAGCACGGGGTTGCTGAATGGCTTAAGCTCAGGACTCTGCATTAAACCTCGGCAAAGAACATGTGTTTAATTACCAGCCTGGCTCAAAAGGGTGGGCATCTTTGTCCTGGTGGACACAGTTTTGCAAACTATGCCCTGCTGCAGGAGCATAAAAAATGAACTCCAACAAGTAATAATACCTTTGGAAGACATATGAACCCAGAACTTGGGGTAGTCAAATGTTGCTTTAGGAAAAATAAGACAGGAAGTTGGGATCTGCTGTCTTACACCATGCCAGGGGTATACAATACTTACACAAATGACCCGAGGGCCCAAAGGTGCTGTTTTCCCGCTCACTCAACCTTCACTTAGTGGCAAACTCAATTCCGGTATTTGGAATTCCGGCATTGGAGGCTGGAGTTTCCAGGCTGCAGCACCGTGAGGAGCAACTCTGGCGGAGCTGGAAAACCGCTTGAGCTGAGGAGTGAGATCAGAGTCTGGGCAGGTCAACGTGGCTGGACCCCACAGAGTACCAGAGGAAGAGAGGACCTGGAGAGCTGCTAGGTCCCCCGAGGATCTCACAGAGCACTGGGCACAGGAGACCGCTTCGGCCCAGGAGCTCGGAGCTGCTGCAGGGCCAGGAGGTGTGCCCAGACCAGAAGAGAACCGAGAGACACAGGCGAATGTGCTGGGAAGGGCGATTCCTCACCAGGGAAGGGAGACAGCCCCAGAGTCAAGACAGGTCCACTCCCACCTAACAGAGCAGGCCCAGGGAGATCAGTCGTTCCTGACTGCAGCGCCGAACCAAACAGGGGAAAAACTGAAAACATTCTTTAAAATATGGGACAAGACAAGGATGTCTACTTTCACCACGCCTATTTAATACAGTGCTAGAAATCCTAGTCAGAGCAAGTAGGCAAGAGAAGGAAATAAAAGGGCTCAGGAAAGGAAGAAGTCCAATGATTACCATTTGCAGAGGACATGATCCTATATCTAGAAGGTCCAAAAAAGTCCACTGGAAGACTGCTAGCGCTAATAAACAAATTTGGCAAAGTAGCAGGTTACAAAAATGAATATACAAAACAAACAAACAAACAAACAAAAAACAATAGCTTTCCTATATACTAACAACCAATCTGCTGATAAAGAAATCAGGAAGGGCTGGAGGTTGTGGCTCAGCGGTAGAGCGCTCGCCTAGAACGTGTGCGGCCCGGGTTCGATCCTCAGCACCAAATACAAATAAACGAATTGTGTACAACTAAAGCAAATAAATAAATATTAAAAGAAAAAAAGAAATCAGGAAAACAATTTCATTCACAATAGCCTCAAAACAAACAAAACCCTAGAAATAAATCTAATCAAGGAGGTGAAAGACCTCAATGATGAAAACTACAGAACACTGAAGAAATTGAGGAAGACCTCAGAAGATGGAAAGACCTTCCATGTTCATGGATAGGCAGAATTAATATTGTTAAAATGAACACACCATCAAAAGCAATACACAGATCCAATGCAATCCCCATCAAGATACCAATGACATTCTTCACAGAACTAGAAAAACCAGTCCTAAAATTCATTTGGAAGAACAAAAGACCCAGAATAACCAAAGGAATTTTAAGCCAAAAAAGCAATGCTGGAGGCATCACAAAACCTGACTTTATTTTATTTTATTCTGACTTTAAAATATACCACAGAGCTATAGTAACAAAAACTGCATGGTACTGGCATAAAAATAAGACATATAAACCAATGGTGCAGAATAGAAGACACAGAGACAAACCCACATATCTATAATCATCTGATCCTTGACAAAGGTGCCAAAAACACATTGACAAAAAGAAAGCCTTTTAACAAATGTGCTGGGGGCAATTAGTTATCCATATGTAGAATAAAACTAGACCCTATGCCTCATGTCTCACTCTGCACATAAACAAAAACAAAAACAAAAAACCTCAAAATGAATCAAAGACCTTGGAATTAGACCAGAAGCTATGCAATACCTAGAAGATAAAGTGTAGGGCCAACACTCCAGCATATAGACAAAGGCAAGGACTTTCTCAATAGGACCCCTAAAGCTTAGGAAAGAATGCCAAGAGTTAATGAATGGGACAGCATCAAATTAAAAAGCTTCTGCACAGCAAAGGAAACAACGGGAAATGCAAAGAAAAAATTTATAAGAATGGGAGAAAAATCTTTGTATTATCTACAATACGTAAAGAGCTCAAAAAACTTTGTACCAAAAAAAAAACAAAAAAAAAAAAAATCAAATAATTCAATTAATATTTACTTAATTTGGAGAAAAAGAATTTGGAGAAATGAACTAAAGACACTTCTCAAAATCAGAAATACACATGGCCAGCAAATTCATAAAAAAATGTTCAACATCATTATTAATTAGGGAAATGCAAATCAAAAGCACACTGAGATTCAATCTCACAAGAGTCAGAATGGCAGTCATAAAGAATACAAACAATAATAAATGCTGAGGATATGGAGAAAAAGGAACACTTTTACACGGTTGGTGGGACTGTAAATTAGTACAACCGCTATGGAAATCAGTATGGAGGTTCCTCTAAAGACTAGGTATGAAACCAGGATGTGACCAGCTATACCACTTCTCTGTATGTATCCTGAAGAACGAAAGTCAGCATGCTACATACGTGACACATGCATACCCACGCTCACAGCAGCACAATTCACAACCGCCAAACTATAGAACCAGCCTAGGTGTTCATCAGTGGGTGAGTGGATACAGAAAATGTGGCGTAGGTACACAATGGAATTTTATGTAGCCATAAAGAAAAATGAAATTATGGCATTTCAGGCAAATGAGTCCTTCATGTTAAGCAAAATAAGTCAACCTCAGAAGATCAAGGGTCATATGTTTTCTCTCATATGTGGAAGCTAGAGAGGCAAAAGGAAAAGAAAGGTGGGGGTGGAACTCCTAAATATCAAAGGGAAAAAAAGAGAGGAAAGAGACGAAGGGATGAGAGACAGGGAAGGAGGGAGGAAGTGATGGGGAAGGATATTGACCAAATTATATTGTTCTATTGTGTGTGCGTAAAATATGTAACAGAAATCCCATCACTATGTACAACTACAATGCACCAAAAAAAAAAAAAAAAAAAAACCAAAAAACAAAAAACAAAAAAAAAACGGGGGGGGGGGATATTTATAGAAAGACAAGGCTGGTATCCAACAATGATTAGCAGGCTTTCAACATGGTCATAAAAACATACCCATATTCACAAGCAAAATCAATCAACCGAAACCTGCTCAAAAACCAGTACAGCGTTAGACTTAATACACAAGGACGTAGAAAAAAGTGTGATTGTATCCCACGTTTCAAGACTTTTAGTAGAGACGTGGATGATATAAACCTGTAGGTCTAAGAAGCTCCACGAATCCAAAACAAAACAAACAGAAAGAAAAACCTATATCAAGTCTTGCTCAAAACCATGATAAAGACAAAACTTTTACAAATAAGGAAACAAGAACGGCAGCACATTCTCATCTGTAACAATGCTATCGGGAAGACAGCAGAACAACACCTTTACAAGCACTGAAAAGCACTGTCGAACTGGAATTCCATGCCTTGCAAAAAATCTTTCAAAACCCAAAGGCAAAATGAGACATTTGCAGAGATACAAAACCCAAAAAAAAGCCTCTTCACCAGCAAGCCTGCCCTAGAAGGAACATGGAGGGAAGTCTTTGGAGTGGAAGGAAATGATGGCAGATGAAAATGTGGACTTCCGTGAAGAATTCAGAGCATCAGAAATGGTAACTACAACGGGAACTTCCGCATGTAAGTTTTCTCCCCCTGGTATTTGAATCCCCTTAAAAGAGAACTCTCTAAAAATATATATAGTAAGTTGTATTGTGGAGAGCATCATAACATATGGTGAAGTAAAAGGCATGTCCACAGTAGTACAAAGAGAAGGAGGAAAGAGATGGAAGTCGGTACTAAGAAACACGCAGAGGCCCGTGCAGGGATGCTTCTGTGTTACAGCATCGTATTTAAGAGGTAGAAGTCAAAAACCATGCAAATGGCTGGTTCATTAGTAAGGGAATGGTTACATAAACCATTCTATATATGCTCCCCGATTACAGAACATTATGTAGAGCTGGCATTTCTTGGCTAAAGTAAAATCTCTGCTTTACCTAGCAAGGAAAAAAAGAGAAGAAAAGCCAGTGCTAACTATGTATAGTGCATTTTCACGCATAAAGACAAAGGCGGAGGGGCTGGGGCTGTACCTCCAAGTAGAGGCCTTGCCAAACCTGTGAGGCCCTGGGGACCATGCCCAGAATGCAAACAAAATTCAAAAACAACCATGGTCGAAACACACAAAACAGGGCGAAGAAGGAACCCCACCCATGAGGTGGGCAAAGGAATGAGTGGAATGTGTGAGAATATGTCATCGTCGAGATTCATTCTGGAAACTGGTGAACAGGGTGTGGTGGCGCCCAACCATGATCCCACAGGTTTGGGAGGCTGAGGCAGGAGGAACGCAGGTGCAAAGCCAGCCAGCCTCAGTAGTTTAGTGAGGCCCTAAGACACTTAGCAGACCCAGTCTTGAAATAAAAAAATAAAAAGGGCTGCAGTGTGGCTCGGTGGTTAAGCACCCCTGGTTTCAATTCCCAGTACCCCCCCCAAAAAAAAGTGAAAAAAAAAAATGCATGAAGGAAACACACACTGAAAGAAAGAAGTCTGGGGACCAGAGAGGTTGTGAGATATTAGAGGAACCAGAAGTCAAGGCGAGGGAGAGGGAGGGCAGGCAGCGCCACTGGACAGCCCGGCTCTGGAAGGCCTCCGGAAACTGTCAGAAGCATCCAGTGAACGAGGAGCAAGGAAGGGAGCAATGGCTGCCTCTGGTGTGGGACCACTGGACTCGCCCCCAGCATCGGCCCTGCACAGAGCTGGGTAACCCCGGCTTTTCAGAAAAGAAACTAAACAAGTACTCCTGGTGCTCACTGTGTACTTTCAGATTGATTCCATTAGTTAAGGGGGGAAAAAAATCTTTGTATTTGTTAAGATGAAAATTTCTTTGTATTTAAAAAAATATCAGTGCAGTCAAGATGTCAGTCCTCAGATGGATTGACTATTTATGAGCAGTGACATAACATGTTGGTAACTGGAGCTTGGGAACACTCTCTTCCCCAAGGCAGTGTGGTTCTTGGTTGGCACAGTTGGCACCAGGGCTCTGGATCAATACAGCTCTGCAGACGACCCCTATACTGTCACCATGCTCTCCTCCTCCTCCTCCCACCGGAGCTCTTCCTGGCTGTGTCCCTAAAGAGCAAACAACTGGGGGCGACCTCGCGCAGACCCCCTTCACGTGATCCCCAGAGACACACGCAGAGTGGAGTGGAGAACCATCCTGGGACACCCAGAGGGGGGCGGGGGCGGAAGGTCCTCCAACACTCCAGCTGCTCTTCCCAGTAACTTCCAGAGAGGGCCCCCGCGCCGTGCCGGGAGCACAGCACACCACCTACGTGCAGAGGCATCGCTGCCCTCTGCTGACCCTGGCAGCGTGGCCAACAGACCTCCCAGCTGCGGAGCTACTTCCTGGCTCTCAGAGGACAGATCGGAGCCCCTGGAAGGTGAGCCACGCTAACACGCCGGGCTCCAGCAGGCCACTCAGCTCCCCTAAAACCACCTCCAACAAAGAACAGAAACGCCGTCCGAGGTCCAGCAGGCGGAGGAGGTGCAGAAGCACCTGGGAGCAGAGATTCCTTCTGGAGCAGGACTTCAAGACCCCTCCATCGGAGGACACAACTGGACCCAAGAACACAGCCATCAGAACAGGAGACGCACAATTCCTTGACAGGAGTCAAATTCCTCCATTCACATTTCGTAGCTTTGCGACTCCCCAGCGACCCTCCACACGAGGGGGACTTGGACTCGGTTACACTAATGCAGGCGAACATTTTGATAGAGATTATGGCTCGGAAGCCTCTCACCCACAAAGGGATCAGGACAAGGTCTTTGTGAGCTTTCCTCTCCTGCTTTGTAATGAGCCACTACCTTTGAGGTTCAGAAGAAAAATCAAAGAGAAAGGCCTCTCCGGCAGCGATCGCTAATGAACACATATGAAATCACGCTCATTTTTCAAATGCACAGAAGAAAGATCTTGAAAACCCACTAAGAAAAAAATGTTATGGAAAACGTGGACAGGAAGACTGGCGATCCCCTAGCTCTGATGATGTTGAAGTCGATGAGCACGTAGAGAGGAAAATGTTTTCAAATGAATTTTGGAAGAAAAAAAAAAAATGCTAGGGTGTTGGGTAGGAAAGGGCCAGTGATAGAACTTACACCAACGATAAAATCAATAGCCAACGAGAAGTGCTGTCTAGAACACTGGCTCTATCCAGAATCTCCTCCTTCCTCCTTAATTATAGGCAAAGCAACAATTTGTTTGAACAGGAACTTAGCTCTCACATGGAACAAATGACGTCAGTGGGCAATGGTGGCAGGGGAAGCCGTGGAGCCACTTAAAATTCTTTTATTCTCCTTCTGTCCCCCTCTCCCACTGCCCCCAGGTGCTTTTTAAAAATTTTGAGACAGGGTCTTGCTAAATTGCTGAGGCTGGCCTCAAACTTGCCATCCTCCTGCTTCAGCCTCCCAAGTAGTTAGGATTACTAGCGTGCATAAAGATAGCACCCTGATAATCTCTCCACCGCCTCCATCCTCTGTATCTTAGAATAGTTCGAGGAATTAGATGCTGCTCAACAGAGAGCTGCTTGCTAGTCACCAGACTGAAGAAGAGAGCTAAGGACCTCAGGAAGTGCACTAGCTGAACCTCACCAGTGGAGAACAGTCTCTCCCTCGGCTACGCTTATTTCCAGATGCAGGCAAGGCAGGTGCGGAGGAGAGCACTCCATCATCTCTGAAGCTGCCTAGTCGGATCCTCCCACAGCCTCTTCCTCTGGTTCGCAGTTGGAACAGCGCACCTGTGGCCAAGTGAGCTCATTAACCTGAAACGCACTTGGTTGATGACTGACCCCAAATGAACTTCCAAGAACTCTGCACGAGTTCTAACCTGGCAATTCATCTGCGGATGCCCACTACCAACTTAACTTTCCGCAGCGAGTCGTCAGAAACGTAAAACAACTATCAGCCTATTTTAAAAGCAACAAATAACTTTTCTTTGTGGTAAAGGAAACTCCACGATGGCCACTAAGTCCACAGATCTGAAAACGTTATTTATACGTGACAACCACCTAATTCAAAAAGGCCAAGACTTATTAGACATATGGTAATGACTTTGGCCATTTTTTTCCCCAACCAGTAGACTGATGCTCCCCCCCCCCAAAAAAAATGTGCTTCTGTTTGCACTGCACGTGGTGTTGGTTTTGCTCACTGGAATCTGTGCGCGTGAGCACGCAGGCAGTCACTTCGTTTCATAAAAAGCAGGAGGAAGGGACAGGACTGCGTGAACCACACTCCAGTTTAGGGAAAGCTCCCGCTGACGGCCTCGGTGTGGTCTGCGCATGCGGTGAGCACGCCCAGGGCACGCACATTCAAAGCCTGTCGTTTCCGTGGGTAGTAGGGTGGACTTCTTTCTGTCAGTTTGCAAAATGTTTAAGTTATTACTTTTTTTAAACCAAGACTGGAAGAACGGTAAGAAACTTGGCCAACTCACAGATCCCTCCCTGGCCTCAGTTTCTTCATTTGCACGAAGTGAAGGGGGACTAGAAAATTCCCTGGAATGCTTTCCAGAGCTTGAATGCCTGTCCCACTGCCTGAAGCCTCGCATGCTAATGAAGTTAACAAGTTTACCGCCTTTTTTCTTGATGCTCTCCATCTCAGCGAGACTCACCAGAACTTGGCAAGCACTAAATTCACCAGAAACTTTTTTTTTTTTTTTTTTTTTTTTTTTTGGCGTGGTGCTGGGGATGGGTCCAGAGCCTCACACATGCTAGGCAAGTGCTCTACCACTGAGCTACACCCCCAGTCTGGCCAGAAACTTTGACCCGACTACGTTGAGAACATAAAGTAAGGAAAATGTACTTGAACGACCATCACAGGATCCCGAGGACACTGAGGAATACCGAGTGTCCTGACGGGGGCTCAGTCTGTGGCCAAACACACAGCACTGCCCCCAGCTCCTGGACATTCAGGAGCAGCCCTTTCCCTGGGCTCCCAAGGGTCTGGTTCCAGAAGGGGTTGGGGTGGTAAAAGGGATGAGAGTATTTCCCCACCCTGTTACCACACAGTCTATGACCCAACCGGGCACCCGCGCCCTTGTCAAGGCGGCTGGGACACCCTGGCCTCAGGGCCAGCGTGAGGGACGTTCCCTTTATGATGAACAGCGCCTGCAGAGAAATAGGACTTCAGGTTTTTACCTAGTCCTCATCTTCCCTTTTAGCCAACTGCACAGAACTCAGCACAGGGAAGACTGAGCAGGGCCAATGAATAAGACCATGAACTCCATGAAGGGAGTGCACAGCTGCCCCAGTAGCTCCCGTTGGTCACAGTCTCCAAAAAGGGTTTGGATCAATCTGCTAACTGCATGCGAACGGAGCCAAGTTGGAAAGTCCAGTCCTGACCTCCCTGGCACAGAGGGCCGTTGGCATTTTATCGCTTTGCTTGCAGCCAACAAAAACCAATCAGCAAGACTGTTACAAGGAAATACAGAGGATGTGGATGGAAAGGTTCTGCAACGTGGGTTCTTCAAAAGACGAGAAAGGCATCCACAAGGGGGCTGATGTAAGAAGCTCCAGGCCAGTGGCTATTTCAACTACTCGCTTCTGGTTCCGATCGGGCTGGCATTCAGGCCCACTGTTTCGCATGTGGTACTTTTGGTCCCTGTTATCATAACCAAGCTATTTTAAAACAAATGCACAAGTCCTGGTTCTCAGAACTTGGCATTCAAGCCCTGGAAAGCATTCCAGGGAATTTTCTAGTCCCCCTTCACTTTGTGCAAATGAAGAAACTGAGGCCCAGGGAGGGATCTGTAAGTTGGCCAAGTTCCTCACTCTGTCTCCAGTCTTAGTTTTAAAAAAAAAAGAAAAAGAAAAAGAAAAAAAAGTTATTGGAATCAATGAGAAGAATTAAAAACAACAACAACAACAACAAAACACCGGTCCTTGGGTCCCAGAGTTTCAAAGCCACCAGGGGTTTTAATGTCCTGAAAAACTGAACCCTGGCTGGCGATTAGGGTCAGAGGTGACCGCTATGTTTGGGTTCTCTGCCTTTTCCCACCCATTTTCCCACCCAATGTAAGTCCCATTCTGGTGGGACGAGCAGTCGCCAGGTTAATACGGATTCTGTTCTGGTATCAAATTATTTTTCACAGCAGAGGGGAAAGGGATGGGGAGGAACAATGATGCTTTTGTGGGGTGAGACAAGTCTTCAGTGCTACAAAACTTCCTAGCATATTATAGAAACCAGTTTTGCTGGTTTTTAATTATATGACAAAGGAAAACACTGACCCAGTCGGCAGAATTTTGGGCGGAACATGTACTAGTCCAAAGCACTAGCAACTTCTGGGGAAAAAACCTAGACCTTTCCTACTCTAAGAATGCCAGCTTCAAAGAAGAGATACTGTCATTTCCTGGTAATCTTTACATTTTTACATGTCAAGAAAATAAGGACAAAAAATCTATCCACCCAGAAGGCAGTGCTAGAGGGCTGCAATTTGCTATTACAAAATTAAATGTAACTTCTAAGGTCATGGGTCTCAAAGTAGAGCATGCTCAGAATCATCTGGGGTTCAGTTCAGATTGCTGGGCCCCTCTGCTCTAGGTCTCTGATTCGGGCGGTCAGGGAGGAGAGTCTGCATCTCAGATGAGATCCCAGGTGATGTTGATGCTGCTGGTGGGGGTGGGGGGTCCCCACAGAACCCTCATCTGAAGAGCTCACAGAAGGCACGATCCTTGAATAAATAACAGCTTTAGGCTTGTGATGGAGACAACGACTCCGAGTGGGGTGAGGTACTATCTTCAGGTGAATCTTGGGATTGACGCCAAGATGCAAAATTCTATCATCTCCCTAGGGAGGAACACACGGGGGGGGGGGGGGGGGTCCAGTTAACTTCAGGAACACACACTACCCTCCAAGGAGAGAGCAGAAGAGCTGTCTTAAGTTAGAGAAGGACCATAGCGTTCTTCCCCAAAATTGTTGACTCATAACTTCTTGTTTTACAAGGGAACAGTGGCTATTTTTCATTGACAAAGTGTTTATGATGGTGGCATTTAAGTGGGGGTAGAGGTGGGCTTTTTGACTAACTACTTAGGGCAACTGGGTGGCCACGTGGAAAGAAAGCTGAGCCCACAGTTTACACAAAGAGTATCAGGATAAACTTAAATGGAACAAATACTTACATGTAAAATTAACGGTAATAAAATTCCAAAGGTAAATGAATCTATTCTTCTGTGTGTGTGTGGAGGGGGACAGTGGAGGGTGCCTTCTGCGACCTGAAACCCAGACGCCAGAAGAATGAAAGAATGGAAGAAATTCACTACATAAAAATTAACTTCTGCAGAGGCAAACAAAACCTCAAAGACTCAAGAAAATGATAAACTGGGGAATCACTTGAAGTTAGTCTTTGAACTGGTCTCTCAGTTCCATAAAGAGCCCTGACAAACCAACAAAAAGATCAGCAAACCAACAGAAGAGTAAAGCAAGCACAGAAATACACAGTGTCTATGTGTTTGGAGAGAAAACGGACTTTAAATGAAAATATCCAACCTCATGCATTTAAAAAAAATTTTTAGTTATACATGGACACAGTATCTTTATTTTTGTTTTTTTTTTTTTTTATGTGGTGCTGAGGATTGAACCCAGTGCTCACATGGGGAAGCGAGTGCTCTGCCACTGAGCCACAACCCCAGCCCCAGCCTCATGCATTTTTTAAGTATACAAATCTAAAACATATTGATATGTCTTTTGCATATGATATTGGCAAAACCCCAAAATGTGTGCTAACCCACTCTGTTAGTGAAGGCCTCCTAACGAGTGCAGTATGAACGAATCCACAGGAAGGGCGATGGACACCGTCACAGGTAGCTGTGCACATACCACCAGCCCGACCCCAAAACCCCTCACCAGAACTACCTTAAAAGTACATCTACACACGTGAAGTGATGCTCACACCTGTAACAGCAGAAGACAGAGAGAACCAAAGGGTCTGTTCAGAGGGACTGGCTTAATAACTCCAGGACATCCATAACAACAAAATTCCATACAGTCTTTAAAAATATGAAAAAAAACTCGGTAGCGACCTGGAAAACTCACTTTACTTTTTAATGTAAAGAAAAGTGCATAATAACATCTAGCTGTCATCTTCTCTAAACAAGAAGAAAATAAGAAATATCAATTTTTGAATTTGCATTAACAGTGGAAATTAATGAAGTGGTGACCTGTTAAGTCACGGGAGGACAGGGTGGACGGGAGCAGGTCAGACAGCAAAAAATGTCAAAGTGCGAACTCTTATAAGTATCTTTATAGAAGTTATTGAAATCAAATTATGGAACTATAAAAAATAAGAAAACCAGTTATATCAACATTTTTTTTTCTTTACATATGTTTTTTGTACAATCCAAAGTTTAAAAAAAAAAAAGTACTTAGTAAATATGAGTCAAGTGATAGGGGTCACGCCAGTCACGGACCTCCAGGAGGCCAGGAACCAGATGGCAGAGTCCACTTCATGGGCAGGGACTTTTCAGAACCGCGGTTACTACAGCGGGCCGGTGCACATGAAAGAAGCCAGGCTTTTACCTTATTGGATCATTCAATTTCTATAAATACTCTCTCCCAATTAGGCCGATGAATTTTTTTTTTTTTTTTTTTTTTTTTTGTGGTACCGGGGATTGAACTCAGGGGCACTCGACCACTGGGCCACATCCCCAGCCCTTTTTTGTATTTTATTTAGAGACAGGGTCTCACTGAGTTGCTAAGTGCCTCGCCATCGCTGAGGCTGGCTTTGAACTCGCGATCCTCCTGCCTCGGCCTCCCAAGTGCTGGGATTACAGGCATGCGTCACCGCGCCCGGCTTTAAGCCGATGAATTTACATGTCTTTGCAGCCCGTGCTTTTAAGTGACGCTCAGATGTCTGACAGGGAGTTCTCCACCGTGGGGCACCCCAGCCTTGTTTTAATGGAGAAACAGCGCGGGCACCCAGTGAGACACTTCAGGAATGTAAAATACCCCAGATCAGACAAGAAGTACAATCCACCCTTCCCCGGCATCTCAGACCTGTAGCACCCCAAGGCACAGGACCAGGTGGTTCAACCCCATGCCAGTTTTCATGTATTCCCCCCAAACATCCTATTTTATAAAGTCGCTCCCATGTTCAGATGCCGCATGTGTATATAAAATAAAGACGAACACGTGACCTGCTCCAGTATGTGACGAGGCACCAGAGGGCCATCTCTAGGACTGTCATGCAAAGGGCCAGACAGCAAGCCAGCAGGTGTGGCCACTCCTGCACTGACCCAGCCCCAGGAGCTTCCAGGAGCAGAGACACCAGCAAGCCAGGCAGCAGGCCCAGCGATGCCGCGCTCCTGGGAGAGCTCTCACGACAACCAAACCAGAAAGCGCCCTCTCCACGCTGGCTTTCACGGTGCCTTGGCCAGCTCCTACCTGCAGAAAGGCTGGGGCTGGGCAGGGGCAAAGACTTTTCCATCAACCCCCAGGAATGGAATGAGTGAAATCCACGTGTCACCAGGAAATACAGTGGCAATACAGTGGTCACGTACCACTTCCAGGCCTTGGCAGGGCTGCCACCCATGGCATTACTGGGCCAGTCCCTTCCCCTCTCTGGGCCTCCTCACAAACGAACCTGCCGATGGTCTTCTCCAGCACTCTGGGCTGAACCCAGGCTGCTTATTCTGATAGCTTGCTGTCATCTGAAAACCTGGTCTACTGGCAAGAATAAATCATGGCAACGACTGCTGGTGATTGTTGATGAAGAATGAACGCACGGTGACCCAACGCAGGGGCAGATGGCCTCATGGCCGGATCCTTCACGCACCTGATCCCTGATTGTACAGGCGACTCTATATGGTGTGGCACAACATAGAACTGTTTCATCCCAGCCATTACCTTGAGGCAGACCAGTACAAATCACTGCCGTCCTGGGTGGTGGGAGGGACCCCCATGGGTTGCTGGGGGTCTCAGTCTGGGGCTGTGGAACTGCCTCCAAGACCTGCTCCAGTGAGAGGCCCAGGCAGAGGACACAGTGGCTTGAGGTCTGAGCGAAGTCATGAACAGCAAGATGGCAAGCAAGACCTGCCGGCTCTTTCTGTACGTCTCCCATGCACACACGCCCAGTAACTCGGTAGTGCTTGGCTCATTTGTCCCCTGGGCAGGAGACCTCTCAGGAGAGGCCATGCCCTCCCCCCACCCCTGCCACCAGGAGCACTGTCCCCTTCAGTGTGACTAGACAGGACAGCATGGAGCTTCCTTCCTCCTCTAGGCCCCTGCCTAGTTTCCCTGATGAGACACAGGCTGTGTGTCAATCTAACTTGACAATTGAGAAGAGGCGCTCACCTCTGGGCCCAAGGTGGCTGCATTCTTCTACCCTCACGCAGCAAGGCATGGCGGTCCAATGGCTCGTCAAGATCACGTGTTTTCACTTCCAAATTCTCAGACTGCCTCTCAGTGTTGAGCTCCAGTCAAACATAATACAGGGGGCGGATGACAAATCTCCCTCTCCAGTCCCCAGTCTGGGAACAGGCACTGTATGTTGGTGTTGGCAGCGATTCTGACCCCCAAAGCAGAGTCACACACAACGCCCGCCCCCTGGCACCCCAATCCCTTCAAGGGTAGTCCCAAAACTTCTGGTGAAGTCATTCAATGAAGAGAATCAATGCCAACACACACCAAGCCTCCGCTGTTCCTCGGGGTGCTGTGCTGACCGGCGTCATTTCATCTTCCCCAGACTTCTAAGTCACCAAGGAAAAAACGTAACGACAGCTATAAAAGTGGCCAAGCAGAGAACTGAACCCCGGGTGTCCTTCTAACACCCAATTTGTGTGCCTCCAAGAGTGACAACACGTCCTCTCACTGAAAGGAGGTGCTGATTACAAGAGGCAGGCATGTCTCACCAACAAAATGCACGGTATGACTCCCGCATACAAATGACAGAAAATGGAAGAATGAGATATAAATGGAGAATATCCGCATCCAAGCATTCAACCAACGGAGGAGTGAAAATGTTTGGGAAACCTGTGTCTGTATTCGACAGCTACAGGCTTCAACATTCCCTGAGCCAGACAGTGTAACAACTATTTACACAGCACTCACATCAGATCATAGTTATAAGTAATCCGGAGATCAAAATCCCAGTACCTAAAGCCAGCCTCAGCAATGGCGAGGCACTTAGATGCGCAGGGCATTGTACCCCTGATTGTATACAAGGGGCTCGATCGTCTGTGGTGTGTGTCCGTCAGCCCCGTGACAAAATGCTGAGGTTGTCACCTTGTGACTCCTGAGGTAGTCGCCTTGTAAGGAGGAAGGCCTATTTTGGCCCATGGTCTCAGTCCCTGGGCAGTGGCCCCACACTTTGGGCCTGTGGCGAGTGGCGGGTCATGGTGGGGAGGGGAGGGGTATGAAAGCTTTCGACCTCTTGGCAGCTGGGGAGCAGAAAGAGAAAGGAAGGGCTGGTTCCCAGATCCCCCCGGGGGGGCCTCGGGGACCTAACTTCCTTCCACTAGACCCCACCTCCTCAAGTTCCGCCCCCTCTCCAGTGCCACAGACTGGCAACCAACCCTTTGGCACGTGGCCTTTAGGGACATCAGATACAAACCGCAGCTGTGGATTGCCGTCCCCGAAGGAGGTCCAGCACCCAGTCACCCACAGACACCGAGGACAACGAACCCTCCGAGGGCTTGCTTTCCGGGGAAGGAGGATGAGGTGGGCACTTCCGTTTGTAGGGCTCGGTGCTGCCGTCACCAGGGATTCTTATGCAGAGGGACAACACATCATGCCCTGCTCCCCTCTCCTTTGAGGAGGAACTCGAGACCTGGAAGACCAACTTGTCCTTGTCCAAGGGCCAAGGCGCGCCGAGGCCCACGCAGCTCTGCTCCAGGCACACTGGGCACCTACACATTGACTGTCCAGCCTGGCTGCTCTGGGGAACCCAGCCTCAGCACACCCAGCCATGACTCAGGGGACTTTCCAGGACCGCTGGATCAACTTGAAGCCTCTCCCAAGATTTAATTCCAAAGTCTTGAATCAAATGGTTAGGAAAATAGGTTTCTCTGTTTGTTTGCTTGTGTGTTTTTGACATTAACGTTTCATTTCCAAGGCTCCTGCTTCTCAATGAGGCTGCAGACAAGCTGTGTCGAGCTGCGAGGACAGGGCCACGCCGCTGTCCTGCCTGTCCTTCCAAATTCAGCCACGCCCCGGAACACACAGTGGCCGAGAAGCAGGCAGCCCCTCTCTCAGTACAGAGGACACTAACGTTTCTCAGGGTCCATCAGGAATCCTGCTAGACACTGTGTATCCTGGTTTTCTCAAGGAAAGAGCCAAGCAGTAGACACGACTTGTCTACGGTGCCCACTCTAGCTACACTGAAGGACTTAAAGGAAGTTTTCTTCATACAGAATGGACTGTATAAGCACGTAACTTGTCATCACTAATCCCAAACTGGGAATTCCAGGTCAAAAGAGCATGACTTTGTACCGAGTGAGGTACGGGAAAGCCCAGAGTTGGGACGCACCGGCCCAACACAAGGAGTCAACGCAGAGCCGAGGACCGCGTGGCCGAGGGCAGCCGCGGACCTTGAGAAGGTCTAGGGAGTCGGGCCTAGGAAGCACGTCAGAGGTCCCCGTCCCCCACCTGTGTTCTGCCCAGGGTGGTGGCACCGGGCACCACCCCTCCCCACGCCCTGCCAGCGGTTCCGGGGCAGCTCCAGCTTTCCGTGTTGACAGACTTGCTTCAGTTTCCTTATCTGCCAAAAGAAGATGGCGGTGCCCACGAGCCACCGGCTGTGCCCGGTGTTTCAAAGGTTAAAAAACAAAGCACCGCCAAGGACTTGGGGTGTCTATAAAATGGTGATCAAGATGCTCACTGAAGGCTCTGTCTGCAAAGGTCAGTGATGACCAGAGTCCAGCTGCGAGGACACACTCCGCTCCTCCTCCCGTTACTGCACCATGGCCAGCAGCCATCGGAGTGGACTGCTGCAGACCCTCCTGGCACTCTAAGCCTGGCTTTAAGGACTAAGAAGTACCCAAGTGACCAGGATAAGGGTGAAATGGCATCCGACACGGAGGAGCCGCTCCGTGGGAAGCAGAAGAGGATCAATTTTTCATTGAGATGAAGCCGCAGCCATTAGGAGGCAGAAGCAATCACCAGGCTTCCTCCTGGACACTAAGGACACAGTCCCTGGCACCTGCCCAGCACGTCCAGCCAAGGCCAATGATGGGCAGGCAGACTCACCCAGGAGCAAGAGTCCCAGGACACCCAGGGATGGACGAGGGTGAGGCCTGGTCAGCCAGAGGTGGGAGGCATCCGGGAAGTCAAAACAGCCCCTCCAGGGTGGCCAGCGGGATGGACAGTGGGCAGCAGCTCAGCAGGTCCTCAGAGGGCTGAACACAGCGATGACGCGGCCAGCACAGTGGGGACAGGGACTGAAAGCAGGGACTCGGCGCTCCCCTCCGACACCCGCCGCAGCCTCACTCAGGACAGTCGGGGGCGGGACCCTCCCAGGACCCACCCACCCCAGGGCAGAGAAGCACCGCGGGTCACATACAGTGGGACACTGCTCAGTCACAGGAGGAAGGGACTCTGACACACACTGGGACACGGTGAGGGCAGAACACTGGGCTCAGAGCCACGAGCCAGGCAGAGGACAAGGGCTGCAGGATCCCGCTACGAGTCGTCAAGTTCACGGAGAGAGAAGGCAGAACAGGGCACCCAGGCCCTGGGGAGAGGGAGGGCAGTGTCTGTTAGAGATGGACAGACTCTGGAAACGGTGACAACGGCCGCGTGACACAGCACCGCACCCAGTGCTGTGGAGCTGTGCACCCCGGGGGTCACGTGATAACTCACGTGGAACGTCCGCTTTCCACAAGAAAATAAATAAGGACCCCCGAAGGATGGGAACTGCCCCCCTGTCCTCCCTGGACGGCGGCGTCTCTGCCCCCTGCCCACTCTCCCCTCCTGAATCCACCCGTTCGTTTCTTCATCCGAGACGTCCTCCGAGTTCGGCCCCAGCCGCGGTGGCTCAAGCGAACCTGGACAGCAGAGTCACAGCACAGGCTCACAGTCCCGGGAGCTGATGCCCCGCTGCCGGCACCAGCCCGGACCCTCCAGAGGAGAACAGGCCATGCTCCGAGCTCTTCACAGATGGCGACTGTCAACACTTGAGATCTTCACGGAAAGAAAACGTCCAGTGGGTCACAGAGAGAGGCCCAGCGGAGGGAAAGGGCCTTCCTCCCTCCAGGGGCGCCACGAGGCCTCCAACACAGGACAGGAAAGGGCCTGCCGGTGCAGGACGGGGAACCGCTCACTGTCCCTCACCCAGGGGACAACTTTCCCCTCTTTCTTTGGACCAATGGATACGTTTCTGTAGTACAACTTCCTATTTCGGAAGTAGATTAGGACTAAGGTAAAAATTCCCCATACCATCTTGCATCCTGTGGAACATTCTGGAAACACGTTCAGAGCAAGCTGATGCTGACAGCACTCACCCGAGTCGTCATAACGTTTCTGGACTACTGAGTGAAGCGACTGTTACCGTTTCTTTGGTTGTAATGCAGCTGTTGTGAAGTGTGTTGGCTAAGTGTGTGTGGGGTGGAGACGACAGTGAGAACAACCCCCCATTGAGAAGCTGAGCTCCAAACGTTGAGGAAGAAAGCAACGGCTCAACAGCAGGGAAAGCCCTGCAGGGAAGGGGTCAGAGGGCACGCGACAGTCTGAGGGTTTCTGTGTGGGAGACAAGGAGGTGCTGGGTAGAGTACCCTGGCCCGAGGAGGTGCTGGGTAGAGTACCCTGGCCCGAGGAGGTAGCCCTGTTTTTTTTTTTTTTTTTTTTTTTTAATATTTATTTATTTGCTTTAGTTGTACATATGCGTTTTTTTATCTGTACGTGGTGCTGAGGATCGAACCCGGGCCGCGCACGTGCTAGGCGAGCACTCTACTGCTGAGCCACAATCCCAGCCCGGTAGCCCTGTTTTCTCCACTGGAGTTTATAACCAAAACACAACCCTAAGGAAAGAGAAGGCTCCATACTGGTCATAAACGTAAGCATTCTCATTACATAATCTTACGTAGGATGAGGTTTGAGAGGTGACTGAAATGTGAATTACCTTTTTTTTTTTAAGAAAAAGTGACAGGGGAACAGATGACTGCTGGGGACGTGCCCTCGCACTCGTTGAGAGCACATGGAAAGAACTGAAGAACGAGAATCGGACCAGAGAGAGGAGTGGGCCAACGAGTGCCTCAGTGAATCAGGGGGCAGAACACAGCCGCGTCTGCGCTGGCTCGCCTCCCCGCCGGCTCTGGCTTCGTCCAGCCGCGCCGGCGCTGGCCTCTGCCCCTGCAACTCGGATCCCGACGCGAGTGAGCTTGCGTTCTGCCTCACGTTGGCAATCTGAGCGGCTACTTATTTATAATTTAATTCCCCCGATGGCTTTAAAAACAAGGGAAGAAATATTTTCAAACAAAAAACATTATTTATACAGCTGGAGTTTCCATTTAGTTAGGAAAATTAGTAGAAAAATGTTTGGTCAGAATAGGAGATAAGTTTTGACTGTCCTACGAATCTTCCTACCATCAGCTTCCCGATCCCCCGTCCTAGGTTCCCGAGTCCAGGAGGGTAACCCCAAGTCAGCGACATTAGTGGGTTCTCTTCTTGGCATGGTGTGTGTGTGTGTGTGTGTGTGTGTGTGTGTGTGTGTAATCTTTGACTCGGCAACAAGAACAGCTCAACCATGACACCACCGTAACAGGCGCTTGGTTTTCCTTTGACAATGGACACGAGCACATTGCTTGTTTGAGTCAAGAGAAGCCGACTGCTCGGGCTGGGTTCCACGGAGCAGAGGGAAAGGAGACATCTGGCCGCTATCTGGCTAACTTAACCAGATAATTCATGCCTAAAAATTCACTCTGCTACCCAAATCGCCCAGACCGGGTACATGCGTGGGAGAGCTGAAGAGGGTAGTTGCCAAGTCTCCTTCTGACGTGCGGCCAGGCCACACCTGGGTGGGCTGTTCAGAGGGGCCGGCTGCACAAGCCATCCTGGGTCCTTGACCCCCATGAAGGACGCAGCGGGGTTTTCACAGTAGGAATCTTAACACCTGCCTAAGTGCCCTATGATCTTACAGGACACAGCTTCCACACACTGAGTATAGTTATCAAAAGCTGCGAATGCACCCCGGCACCCACAAACGGGCTGGAAGCCACGTTTTCAGTGTACCTGCTTCTGACAAAGCGGCGCCCAAGAGAGGCACTGCAGCACTCTACACCATCCTAAAAGGAAACGTACTGAGTAAAAAATGTACTGAGAATGCGTAAGATCACGTAAATTAGAGTAGCTGGAATTCAGAAACAAGTTTGTCCTTGCAGCCTGTCACCAAAGACATGAGACTGACACCCTCGTGCGGACAGAGCACTTCATCCGTTTCAAAAGCCCCGAAAACTGTGCAAAGTGAGCCAGTGACAGGGGCCTCGGTCCCATTTCATGGATTAAGAAAACAGAGCCCTCGGATCTGCTCAGGCAAAACTCACGTCAGAGTGAAACTTGAACCCAGGTCTTCTGATCCAAGCTCCCTGCCCTTTCCGTCCCACCATGCCTAAGGCTAAAGTTCACTTAAAGCAAAT
Source organism: Tamias sibiricus (assembly GCA_025594165.1). Classification (NCBI taxonomy): domain Eukaryota; kingdom Metazoa; phylum Chordata; class Mammalia; order Rodentia; family Sciuridae; genus Tamias; species Tamias sibiricus. The sequence continues at coordinate 20,542,481 of CM046666.1, read as the reverse complement.
AAAAAATATCACGTTACCCAGGCAAACCTGTGGTGTTCACCATCACGAATAGTCTCAGAGTCACACATGGCATAAAATAAATCTTACCACCGAGCAGCTCGAGGCTGGGTAGGTGGAAAGGAAGAAGGCTGCTTCCCACTAGCCCCACCTGATCCCAGGCAGGGAATGTCTCTTAGAATCAAAGAACAGAGTAGGGCATCACCAGGTCCCTTCCACGTCAAGCAGATCACGAGACTTGGTGGCTTCAGGTTTTCCGTTCACGTGCACTCGGAAGGAAGTGTGTTAATTTTCTTCCTCTTCTGGGCGTTAGGCACCTCTCCAACTCGGTGGCTTTCCATCCTCCTTAACTAAATGAAAGCTCGGTTCTAAAATGGCTTCCAACAACTTTTGCCCAATGCAATCAGGAAGACAAGACATAAACTCTACAGGGCAAATTCGTTTTGGAATGACTTAAGGTGTTCTGTGGGTTATTACATTGCTTAATGCCATTCCCGAACTTGATGTGCGCCAGCCCATGTTGACACCTTTGGATAGACGGAGGACATTGGAGTAAGATGTCAGAGCAGTCCTGCCCTGGACCTGGAAACAAGAGCCGTTCCTTCCGTGTGGATGCCATTTCCAAAACTTTTGAATTTTGCTCAAGTCACTGACCCCATGAGCTGCCTCTAGTTCCACGAGGGCCGTGCCTACCAAGAGACTTTATTCCTCAGTAGGGCGTCCCACCTAGGAATACTGACCTTTGCTGTTTTAAAAGGTAGGAAGACATTCTTGCTCCCGAAACGGACCCAACTATGATGCTTTTACAAAACTCTTCATATTAGAAACTTACTGGAATCCCATAGCTTATATCACAAGGAGTGTGTCTGATTGTCTTTATGCTTTCTGAGCCTGCCTGGCAATTTTTTGGGGAGAATTGGGGAGGACTGGGGCACTCAATCACTGAGCCACATCCCCAGCCCCTCCTTTTTTAATATTTTATTTTGAGACAAGATCTAGCTACATTGCTTGGGGCTTGACTTAAGTTGCTGAAGCTGGCCTTGAACTTGCAATCCTCCTGCCTCAGCCTCCTGAGCCGCTGGGATTACAGGTGTGTGCCACTGCTCCCGGCCTGCCTGGAAACATTTAAGGGAGGAGGAAAAAGGGGCTTCTAATGTGGGAAACCATCCAGCACACAGAGGCAGAGGAGGGGGAACTTAGAATCTCCACTCCAACGTAAGTACACTGAGAGTTAAGCCAAGCAACTCTCTCAAAAAGACAGTTCTTTAGTGTCTTAGTTTGGAAAAGTTCTTTTCCCAGGAGAGGTAGGGAGGGACAAGAAGCCAGGAAAGAGCCACGATAATAATGGTTATTATCATTACTACTACTACTACTACTACTGCTACTACTGCTACTATAATATAGCGAAAAGAGCCCATCTTACCTCCTACAGCTCTTTAGTTATGTTGTGTTCAATAATTCCATTAATTATAGTAATGCTTAGAAGTTAACCAATTGGCTTGGTAACCTCCTCCACCCTCATGATTCTAAAGGGGTCTGGTCCCACTCTCAGATCAGAAGGCCCAGCAACACTGGTGGGGTCTCACGACAGGAAGCCTCAGTGGACTATGGGTGGTCTCTCACGACTGTGGGCGAGGTAACCCACCTGGGCCTCGAGTTCTCCCTCTGTAGGATGGACACACCTCCAAATGACTTCAAAGAGCGACTGTAGATAAGAATCAACGTGAAGCATGCCTAAATGATCCAGCAGGACCTCACCCATTTGCAACTGGGGCTGGTGCCAAGGGTTCTGGCCCTGTGCTCCTGAGCCCTTCTCCCGATGACGAGGCCTGGAGCCGGTCCCTCTCTCTGTCCCCAGCCCCTCCATCTGCCAAGCTGTCTCTGCCTGTGGTGCGGCCCCTGGTGCTCGTCCACACCGCGGGTGGTCAAGGGCATCAGAAGGCATGGGCAGGGAACCAGCAGCAGGGGAAGGCATTCAGCTCCCCCGGCCCCTCCTGGACCTTAAGAAAAGAAAGCAAAGCTCTACAGCACACCAGTTAAGCTTAAGAGCATTTTAAGAGAAGCCTGCTTCTCTCTATAGTTTACAGAGAAAGAACAAACAAGAAATGTTCAGCAAGGGTGAGAAATCCAGTTACATTTAGATGCTACCCATGGTTTGAGATTTAGCACAGCAGAAAGGACTCGAAGAGGTACTGTCCATCTTTCTTCTTGCACCTCGGTGTCAGTTTACACCACATCTAAGCCACAAATCCTAGCATCTTCAAGTTGAGAGATTCCAGGTCGAGATTGATCCACTCCTAATTACACAGATGTCACTGTTAAGCAACCAGTCCTTGGTTTCTTGGCACCCCCCCCCCCCCATGTGAAGTTCACCAGAATTCAAGCCTCTGACTCTCACAGGGCACTTCTGTTTTTAGACAGTAACATGGATTTGCTGATGGTTATTTTCCTCTAATAATTTTTTTGCCACAAGTGAATCTAGGCTGTTTTTAATTAAAGTCTTAACCAAAGGATCATTTGGAAAGCCCTGTCTCTCCCACCAGGCGGGACAGGCCTGTTTTGACCAGCTGTCCCAGGATTTCCCTGCTCAGTCAAACCCTGCAATGTCCTCTTACAGTCCTGAGAAGGCGAGTCCTCTTCCAACCAACCTCCAAGAAGGAGCTCTCTCAAAAGGCCACCCTGAAGTTAAAAAGAGGGGAGGGGACAGCAGACCCAGAGCACAGATGGGGCTGCCTTCTGCTGGAGCTCCTGACGGACATCGGTTAGGGCAGGTGACACAGGTGACCAGGCCTCTCTTCCCCAGATCCACCAGGGCACTCAGCCTTTCTGTGCACGGACTCGCCTTTGGCTCCTGGTGAGGATGGGCCCTTCTCAGCCTACCATTGTCACATACCTAAAATACGACACACAGGATTCCAAAAGAAACGCTCTGTACTGACACACCGCTCTTCACAATTCAGAGAGAAATATAGGGTGCAGTGATATGTGTCTCAGGACACAAATAAAAAGATTCAGTCACAGGTCAAAAACTGTAGTTTTGAAATCACAACGAACATAAACAACATTTTAAAAAATCACTGTCGTTAGGAAGTCATGATGAGCACCAGCAGAACGTCAAGGTCCCCGCAGCCAAGCGTAAAGTGCAACGGAAACACCTATGACTTCTGTGGGTGGTGGTGTCACAGTTCTGGGGGTCACAGCTGACATTCATCACGGAAGGAAACGCCAAATTCCAGTTAGAGGGTAGTAAAAGTAAAAGAACGTCTTTGATTCTACCCAGGGATCCGTGTTAAGAGCCTGGACTACGGGCCTGGCCTGTGACCCAGGTAAGATCTGACTCATGCTCCGTTCCTGAGATCTCACCAGCATGGCGCCCAGAACACAGGCGTTCAGCAAACAGGTGGATTTAACTCAGCCAACAAAGAGTCTGAATTAAAAAGAAAAAAAGTCACTGGGAAGTGGCCTCAAGGACCCTTCCAAATTCAAGGCCAGCCCATCTGGAGTTTCCCATTCACAGAGCACCCCGGGTCTGGTGACACTCGAGGTGCTGGGTGAACGTTCAGAAGAGAAGACATGAAAGTAGGACAGAGTGCCCACAGAGTGGCCACAGCGTGGAGGGCAGCAAGGGCTCTTCTGAGGTGACAGCGGAGTTGGGACAACAGGTACCAAGCCCACAGCGGGCAGCCTGGGCCACGCAGAGGGCTGGCGGCAGGGGGACGTGCGGCCGGCCTCCTCAGCCCCCGGATGCTGGCCGGCCTGGCCCTCCTTCCCCAGCCACGCGGCACCCCGCGCCAGGCTCCCGCGCCCTCCCCCCCACGCAGACCCCGCGCTTCTCCCCACCCGTCCTCGGCTCCAGCGCTCACACTCCAGCCCCTCATCGCCGGGCACTCAGGGCACAAGTTGTTCCTCATCATCTCACTCCACCACCGCCCCGTGACGACGTCACCCCTGAAGCACTCTTCCCCCTTCATCTCTGCTAGTCCATGTCATACAGCTTGTGTCAAGCAGGCCTGAAGTGTCCTCAGGTGACACACGCCTCACGGTCTCGTCTTCTCGCGTGACACAAAGCCACTTCAGGCCTGCGGGTTCTGCGTCCAGGTCTTCTCCAGGACGCCTCAGACAGAGGGAGCTGCGAGGCCGCCCACCAGGCTTAGGGGAGAGGGCCAGCTGATGTGACAGGCCCACCTCCCCAAGGCCCGAGAGACAGACAGACTTTAGAAAAACAGAAAAGTTTTGTGAAAGCAACACAATCTGTAGGCCAAATAATCATGCTGGGGCAGCTTATGTTCTACACGTGTTTTTAGGGTGTGGTGGCCTGAGTAGTGTCCTCCCCAATCCTACACGCGGGATCCCTAAACCCCACTGCCCCAGAATGTGACTGTATTTGGAGACAGGACCTTTAAAGAGCTGGCTGAGTTAAATGGAGGCCATTAGGATGGCCCGAGGGAGGCCGTGAGGAGGCAGCCAGCCTTCCAAAGGCCAGGGAGAGACTGAGCCTGCCACACATCGATTTTGGACTTGCAGCCTTCGGGACAGTGAGAGAATAAACTTCTGTGGCCTAAGCCACCTACCCTGCGGTATTCTGCCACAGTAGCCCTGCTGGCCACCTGAGAACAGGTGTCTACACTTAAATATCACCAAGAGCAGAGACCACGAGGAGCACCTGCATACAGGTAGCGGAGCTGACCCCGAGAGGCAGGGGTGGATCATCGAGGGGTGTCTGAACAAGGCCAGGGCCACAGGTAACAGGTGCGTCCCAGGAAGCACCCAGCATGCCCCGCAGACTACTCGGGGCAGCAGGATCACCTCTACAAGGGCTCCCATCCCCCCTGGGTGAGGGCTGTCCCCGGGGCAGTGATTCCTGACCCAGGTGGCTGTGGGTATGTGGTGGCACCACACAGGGCGGGGTGTGTGGGGGGGGTACTGCCTGAAGAAACAACCCTCAGGGAGGCCACCCGCAGCCCCCACTTCAGGGGCCACACATCTTTAAGGTGGCTGAAGGTAGCTAGAATCTGCAATGGGCTGGCTCCTCTATACCACAAAGGTGTAAAGACGGTGGCATCCAGTGACAGCTGTTTCCTCCCCAAAGACGGATCCCGTGTCCTGGGTCACTGGGAGAAGACCTGAAGAGCTCTCTGGCACACTCCCATCAGCACTCTGGACAATTCTGTGCTTTAAGTGAGATTTTCGTTGTTTGGGATTTTTTATTTTATTTTATTTTTGCTTTTCTTCTAGTTTCTGACACTGATCCAATCCCACGGCAATCAACCTGTCCCTCTTGCCAACTGTCCTCGGCTCTAGAGTAAATTCTACCCCTTATGAAGAGTTGGATGAGGCGTCTGATCACCTCGTTCTAGGTAAAGCCCAGGAACCCCACCTGTGAAAAGGATTCTCTCTCTCTCCCAGCTGTCCCAGTGGAACGGCAGTGACAGGTCAAACGTGGCACTTCCGAATGTCACATCAGGTCACTGATTTTTAGTTTATTGGAGTTATACTTTAAGACAGATATGACTGCAAAACGCATTTCCTAATTACCTGCAGAAATTCATTTCCTTCTGTATGGAGATTTATTGCTTAAGTCTGGTGTGACGTACAACATCTGAGATAAAGCGGTGCCGGGAGATGTCACACAGGAGTGGTGTTTCCTGGGGCTTCTCAATTCCCCTGAGCCCTGTCTTTAGGGTTGTCAGATGTAGCAAGTAGAAACACAGACCGTTACATCAGAATTTCAGACAAATAACAAATTCCTTTTTCAATAGGTTTATCCTAAATATTGGATGGTACTACTTACACTAAGAAGGTTAATTGTTGTTTATCTGAAATTCAAATTGAACTTGGTGTACTATATTTTATCTGGCAACCCTATCAATATTCCAGAATAGAAAAAAAAATCAGCAAAATTAGAATTTAAAAGAATCTACATTTAAAATCAAACTTTCTGTTTTAAATGCAATTAACTGCAGAATGCTCAGAGCAGGATTGATTAGGGCACCCTACCCTCTTAACATAGAGGACACCCGCATTTCATTGCAGCTGGGGTAGTTCAATTTGAAATAAATTAAATTGCTTAAAAACAAATATTAAAATTCCCCCAAGAATCAATTTATAAGAACAAAAGCCAAGTATTATTTGTATAGAAAAGAGCAATTAAAATGTATTAAGAAACACATTTCATTTGTAGAGCCTCCACTGTTTAGCACTTACAGAAACCAAAACATCAGTGTGGGTTATGGTAGTGGAAAGAACTGTGGAGAAAGATTTCTGATTTGATCTCAGACTTTTATATATTTCAAACTATACAGAGAGGCAGTTTACTCTCCGGCTTCCTCCTCCCCTCAGTTTGAGAAATGGCCCTAGATTTTTCAGGACTTTGATATCAGGCAAAGATTGCCTGCAGAGGAATCTTCTTAACCTCTGCACCACAGCAGCTCCATATCATGGGGGATACATCCCAAGACCCCCGTGGACACTGAAAAACAAAGATGGAATCGAACCCTGTATATGCTATGATTTCCCTGTATATGCTATGATTTCCCTGTATATGCTATGATTTCCCTGTATATGCTATGATTTTCCCATACATACAAGCCTATGATACGGTTTACTTTACAGGAACTAATACTAAAATAGAACAAGTATTAACAGTCAGTTATAGGAAGGTTCTCTCTGTCCCAGTCCATCCCTTAGTCTGTAACCACCCTTGACTGGCAGCCAATGTCTAGGCATTACTGGTTTCCGGGGATCCCTGGCTGAACTCATCCTATGAGCTCAATGCCTTCTGGGGCAACACGTGGTCATCAGTAAGGACATGTGTTCTTTTCACATGTTCCACCCCCGACTCTAATGCCTTTTCCTCCTTCTTTTTTTTTTTTTTTGGGGGGGGGGGTAATCAGGGATTGAACCCAGGGGTGCTTAACCACTGAGCCACATCCCCAGCCCTTTTTAATTTTTAATTTAAAGACAGGGTCTCATTAAGTTGCTTAGGGCCTCATTAAGTTGCTGAGGCTGGCTTTGAACTCATGATCCTCCTGCCTCAGCCTCTCCAGCTGCTGGGATCACAAGCATGCGCCATGGGGCCCGGCTGCCTTTTCCTTCTGATCAGAACACTACCAGGCAATGTGGCCAGGACTTTTGCAGTCTGAGATGCCACAGCAAAACTAGCACGGATTTTTTTCCTTCTTCACAATTTCACAAGACAGAAGATTCATTCTTACTGTGGATCTTAGCAACCTCAGCATACTTTTTCCCCCTTTACTGAGCTGGGAACTTTTACCTTTTCACTTACAGGAAGCACTTTACAGCTTCTCTTAGGCAAATCCAGATAGTTAGCAATGCTGCTTTTGTGCTCTGAGCTCATTAACTAAAATCAGGGCTATTCCAACAGGAGCAAGCACGGCACAGCTGACGGTCGAGGTGGTAACTGGGGTGGCCACTGAGTGACCAATGGGTGGGCAGCAGGAACAGGCCACAGGACGGTGTGTGACTGAAAACTTATGAACTGTTTATTTCTGGAGTTTTCCATCTGTTTTTGGAATGAAGGAAGTGTGAAAAGTGAAACTGCAGATAAAGGGGGACAGGATGTTGACATTTGGGGTCAGCTGACTGTTTCAAGGGGGACTGAGGTGTGCATTGCAGGGTGCTCAACGCCTCCCTGGGCTCTCCCCTCGAGATGCCAGCAGCACCTCCCGTCCCCCGTTACCACAACCTAACATGTTCCCACTGGAAAGCCACTGATCCAGGAGGGACTTTACTAACTTGGATCTGCCCTGGCAATTACATAGTCCTGAGCTCTCAGAAATATTTAAAAATACCACTGCGGGGTAGCTTAAAATAACAATGAAACACTACAACAAAACCTGCACCAAATCCATGCTGACCAAAACTGTCCTAAATATACTTACAGGATAATTAAAATAAATAGGTCTATCTTCCTAATGGTGCCTTTTGTTCTCTTTATGTAAGAAAAGCTGTGTCTCGGCCCCACTCTCTGGCTTGCACACTGCACTCAGGAGGAGCCAACCTTTTGCACCCTGTGTGTTCTGGGGGGTGCTCACTGGGCCCCCCCCTTCAGCCCCCAGAGGTAGTCATTAATTGCCCCAGGTTACGGCTGAGGTCACCCATATCCAGGAAAGTGAAATAACTCACCCTGAGCTCCTCCAGCTTTTCAGATTTTAAACTCAATTCATTCCAAAGTCCAAGCCCTAGGCCACACCCCTCACCTGTGTGTGTGTGTGGGGGGGGGCAGGGATCAGTAAATGCTTGATGCTGTTTAACTTGGAAGTAACAGTGCTTCACAGTGCCATTCTAAGAAGCCAGGCTGTTCACTGAGGTGTGGAAGGACAGGGACCAGAGTCCTAGCACCCAGTAGAAGAATTACCCGCCACCTGGGCAGCAAAACTTCCCCAGGGTCCCCAGGAACTCAATGGCCACAGTGAGCCTATGGCTTGGAGCAGCCTCCAGTTCCCTGAGTGCATGATCCAGATACCTGCAGCGCTGTCAGGCCTGCCTGCAGCACAGACGAGTCACATTTGTCAGGGACCTGTATTTTGTATTAGTACTTTCAGAACTAAATTATTGTTCTGAACTTCTAAGAGCAAAAGGGCCATACACGGAGTGCTCTAGTGACTCAGTCAAGACAGCATAAATGAAACACTTAGTCTTTGGGTTTCAAAGCCTCATTAGGGGAAGAAGTAGCTCTAGGAGCAGACACAGGGAGGGGTCACGAGTCCTGTGGCATGATAAGAAATGCAATTAGGTGGAAGGCAGCTGGCCACATGGGAAAGACAGGTAGGAGCGGGGAGACTCTGCCTCACCGTAGATGCAGAACCAAACCAAACCCCAAACAGGCGATGCTGCCTTATGTAGAACTCTTAATTCTAGATCATTTTCAGACACACAGCACCCCCACTTTCTCCCCCCAACATCCCAGTGGAGAAGCTGCTGATAGGTGGCTTCGGGCACCAAGAGACCAGACTATTTGAAGAGAAAAATGTCTCACCCATAGTTTCATGAAGCCACATTTAGATTCTAGGTCTAATTTCAACAGATATCAGCACAGCAGGGCTACAGTTACAGTGGACAGATCATTTGTCAAGAATGGAAAAAGCCAGGATGCCGGGGCGGTTGTAATGGGGTGGGGGGGTGGGAAAGAAGAAGCCAAAGTGTTTTTATAGAAATGTAGAGAGAAGCTGCAAACAATGAGCTGAGTTGAGTTTAAGCCCTGGGCAGGAGGGAAAGCCCCGCTGGCTGAGGCCAGGCCAAGACTTCAGGGTCACAGGCACCAGTGGTCACTGTAGCCACACACCCAAAGCAATGCCAGGTGATCAGACACCAACATCGGGAGGGCTGGGGACGGAGCAGGCATTCTGGCCAGGACTGCAGATGTAAGAAACACACTAAATAAAGGACAAAATAATTAGTCATTTACCCTTCAATCTAGAAGGAAACCTTCTAGGCTTTCACAAAATTAAGAATGTAGCCATGCAGGAGAAGTGAGAAGTCTTCGATCAGGTGTCTTCTATTGTACAAGACAAGATCGGGTGATGGGGGCCGATAAATAAATGAACAGCAAAACACAACCATATGTTTATAAAGGCCTCTAAGATTTAATTCCTCGAACTTATACAAGCAATTGTGGGAGAAAAGGTACACTAAAGGACTCAGTGTATGAAAACAAACTTGCCAATTAATTATTTGCACACGAGAAATTCACCAAGCGTCTAATCATTTATATTCTAGGGTAGTATTGCCGCACAGCTATTCTGTTAAGATATTTTAAATTATAATTTCAAATGGACTCATTGTCACAGGCCTCTGGGTCCATTTTACACACAAAATCAATATACTACTACTAATAAATAGGATTAGCTTTCTAAGGCTCCTGGTGGGAGCTCAGTGGGCCTTCTGTGTGGGAGGTAGCCTTCAAAGTCCTCCAAAGAAAATTACTTTCCTGATGTTCACCCGAAGAACCAAGAGAAGGCACCAGGGAGAATCTAAATCAAGAGGCAACCACCTGAGGAAAAGAGGCGGCTTAGATGGTCAGGATGATTGATCTAATACACATGGATAATGCCCCAGCTCTGGAGACCTCGGGATCTACGGAGACCCGTTCCTCCACCAGACCACTAACACCTGTTGCATTTTCTTCAAGAAGGTAGAAAACCCCTGGGGCAGGGTGTGCGTGGCTTCTCGTGCCCAGCAGCTCCCTGCTCAGTGTCTGGGCTGTGTTACCTTGGCTAAGTCATCCTAGGTAGCCACGGGAGACGGGTAACAGGACCACCCCACCCCACAGGACACCAAAATCCAATGATGCCCAATCTCGTTTTTGTGTAAAATGGTGTAGCAGTTGCTTATAACCTGCATGCTTCCTCCTGGATCCCTCCTACAATCATTCTGCATTACTTATAATACCCAATACAATGTAAATGCTATATAGGCAGCTATTATCTGTATTAATGAAAAGAAAAAAGTCTGTCTGCCTTTAGTATACACAGTGTTTTGTTAACATTTTGGATCCTGTGGGTTGAATCCACAGATATGGAACTCACAGACATTAAGGGCCAGCCTCTTGCAAAACACACCTAGGCCCACCTCCCTTGCAGGGACGGGGAGGGTTCAGCAGCCTCGTGCATGAGAAGCACCCGATCATCCTCTCTCCTGTGCTGCTTGAACTTCACATCATAGTTCCACCGTAGTTAGGAGTCACGTCCTAAGTCTGAGCAAGTCTCCTTGGCCAGGCTCAGTGTTCCACCTCCTTAGCGGAGGTCTTGTTAAGCTGTCTGTTACACAGGCAGACCCGACTCTGCTAATGCCACTCATGGCCACAGGGCATGGAGAGACCCTGATCAACCACCCTGGGGCCTGTCCACGTCCTGGGAGAAGACTTGTGTCCAGGCGCACAACCAATGAGAGGTTCCAAAATCTAGCAAGGTTCAAAAATCAGCCAGACTTGGTCGGGAATCCTGGTTACCATGTTCAGAAGTGCAGCCTTGGACAAATGCGTCAACCAGTGGCCTCACTGTCCTCACCCACAGACAAGGCCGCGGCACCAGCCCTCTGGGGTTGCCGTGTTGGAGGAACAGTACATATCCAATGCTTGCTGCCAGTCTCAGTGCAGGAAAGTGCCCTCTAAGTGCAGGCCGTTCTTTTTATTTATTTATTTATTTATTTTTTAATTTATAATAATTACAATTCATAGTGCACATACATAGCATCTTTTTACATACAACTGTTTGTATACAAAGTATATTTGTACCATTCAGGTCTTCAATCATGCATTTAGGAAAATGATATCCGTCTCATTCAACCACCTTTTTTCCCCTTTTCTCTCCCCCCGCCCGCCCTTGCTCCCTCCCTTCCCCTTCCTTCCCTTTGACCATTCTAGTGTTCCTCTAATCCTCCTATGTACCCCCGTCCAACAATACTGTGAACTAGCCTCCTTATAGCAGAGAAAACATTCGGTATTTGGATTTTTGAGATTGACTAATTTCACTTAGCATTATATTCTCCAACTTCATCCATTTACCAGTGCAGGCAGTTTCTAACTTCCTTATTACCCTAAATTCACATGGGATGGGAGAGAGGAGCCCTAATCTATAAAAATGCAATAAAGTATAATATTAATGAAAACTATAATTAAAAAAAAAATAGTATGAGGAGGTGGATTTCCATGTTTATAGCAAAACAGACCACAGAGCTCTCTACTCGAAGCAGTGTACTGTATCTGTAGAAAGAAGAGGTGTCAACAGAGCAAAGCAGAAGGTCCTGACACAGACCAACACTGGTGCCAGGCACATGCACGTGTGTACACACACAAACACACACACATACACGCTTTAATAATTAATAGTGAAAGTGGAATTTTTTTTTTTTTTTTTGGTACCAGGGATTGAACTCAGGGGCACTCGACCACTGGGCCACATCCCCAGCCCTATTTTGTATTTTATTAGAGACAGGGTCTCACTGAGTTGCTAAGTGCCTCGCCATTGCTGAGGCTGGCTTTGAACTCGCGATCCTCCTGCCTCAGCCTCCCAAGTGCTGGGATTACAGTGCTCTTTCCTTCTTAACATTTATTAGTTGGCTTTTGTTTGTTCCCATGTGTTTATTCTCAGGTTAGTATACCTGTTCTTTTTCTTTTTCTTTTTTCTTTTTTTTTTTTTGGTACCAGGGATTGAACTCAGGACTCGGGGGCACTCGACCACTGGGCCACATCCCCAGCCCTTTTTTGTATTTTATTAGAGACAGGGTCTCACTGAGTTGCCAAATGCCTCGCCATTGCTGGGGCTGGCTTTGAACTTGTGATCCTCTTGCCTCAGCCTCCCAAGAAAGTGGCATTTTGAATTGAGGAGTGGTGTGCACCATTTGGTGAGAGCACTCTTGTAAATGGGAAAACCATGAAGTCAGATCTTTGAAACATACACACACCCTTCCAAGGAAGTTAAAGATCAAAACAATAAAATCATGAGGTCAAGAAGAAAATACAGGAGAATACTGCTATACTTTGGGGATAAAAGTTTTTTTTTTTTTTTTTTTTTCAAGGCAAGCCACCAAACCCATAAATTGTAAATGGTGTAATTATATCTATGGAATGAATACAACTTCTACAGAGAGAAACACATCATATATAAAATTATAAGAAAAATGACAAGCTGGGGGAAAAAATCTTTACTACACATGTACACCATAGAAAGACCAGTATCTACAATTCACTGAAGAGTCCAATAACTCAATAAGAAAACTATAAATAGCCTTGAAAACAAAAAACAGAGAAATGCAAATGGAAGCAAGATGCTCTAATTTACTTACCTATTATCTTTCATTATCTATAAAACAGGACAATAATCACACCCACTTCATAGGGACAGTGAAGTTTAAATTAGTGAATTTCATATAAAGTGCTTAAAACTTATTTGACATATAAAAACATTCAATAATGTTGGACAGTAGCAGTAACAGCAGTGGCAGCAGCAACAGGAATAATGAAGGAAACACACACACACCCACACACACCCACACACACACACCACACATGAGGTCCCAGCTAGCAACACTAGCAAAACCACTACTGGCAAAACTGCCAAAAAGAGGCACCTCTCTATGCTGGTGGAAGGAATACAAGCTGGTTCAGCCCTCCCCTGGGGACAGTGTGGCCCTCCAATTACCAATTTACCTGCATTTTAACATATGTGCCCTAAGACACAAAAATTCAACACACAGGGCTGGGGGTGTAGCTTGATGGTAGAGTGCCTACTTAGCCTGTACCAAGGCCCTGGGTCCCATCCCCAGCAATGCAAAAGCAAAAAGAAAAAAAAGAAAAGGAAAAGGAAAAGAAAGAAATACAGCCTCCAGAAATACACACAGGCACGAAAAATATATACAGTCATACGCCAGATAACGAAGTTTCAACCAGTGACAACCACATATACAGCCTCGGTCTTGTGAGATTATAAGGAGGTGAAAAGGTACTATAACCTAGTGACACTGTGGCCACCCTAAGACAGCATTACTCATGCTTGTCAGATGCCCATGTAAACAAACCTACCTTGCAGCCAGTCATATAAACGTTTATACAGCACGGACAACTATAGACAGTATGTAATACTCGATAATAGAATGACAATGTGTAATCCTAGTGACTTGGGAGGCTGAGGGAGGAGGATCATGAGTTCAAAGCCAGCCTCACCAACTTAGTGAGGTCCTCAGCAACTTAGTGAGACGCTGACTTGAAATAAAAAATAAAAAGGACTGGAGATGTGGGCTCAGTGGTTAAATACCCCAGGTTCAATCCCCAGTACCAGAAAAAGAAAAAGACAGTCGGCATAGTAACTGTCTTTATCATTATTTTAGAATATACTCTTTCAACTTATTTTAAAAAAAACAGACCACAGAGCTGTATGCCACGTGGCCAGCCGCAGCTTCATGCACCTCCTGTTGACGGGGTCTGGAGGCATCGAGAGGCCACCCACCCACAGCACCTAGGCGTACAGAGTCAAACCCGCAAGTCACCATCTCTACTGCTATATTGTCCAGGGACACCTCGTGCAGGTGTGTGTCCTCATCACCAGGTGACACGTGACTGTTCATGCCTGTCCTGTTCATGACAGTGACAGTCGGCCCCAGCAGAGGACAGTCAGATGGGAATGACCGAGCACGCCTGGGTGTGCCCCTGCAAGCAGCTACTACGCAGAGGCCTGAACACCAACGCGCGCATGTGGGGCTGGGCCAAGGACCCTGCACGGTCAGACCTGCGAGCCACCATCCCTGCTCCCGTATTTTAGAACCATTTGTACTTTTACGTAAAATATACATTTGCAAATGGGTTTGGAGGGAGAGGCCAAGCTTTTATGGCGGGTACCTCTGGGAAAGCAGCAGGACTAGGAGGGAATGAAGCAGGTGTTTTAATTTTCCTTCCACTTCACGTTCTTTGATTGAAAAAATAATAATAAGCATGTGCTAACAACCAGCCTTTTCTCTCAAGAGAGGCCACAAAGTCAGCTCCTGTCACGGCCATGGAACTGGACACCCCAGTAAACGGCAATGTCCACGCATTCCTTGACCAGCAGCAGCGTCCCTCCTCGGCAGGTCCACGCCAGAGAGGAGCCGTCACGGCTGGAGGAGCCTAGCAGGATCATGCCACCCATTCATTCTGACTCTGCTCATAATACCAGTTTCTGCAGCTGTCCACCTGACAGTTGTATTGCTCAGGGGAAATGAATAAGTTTATCAGCCCTCAGACCCGACTAGCACAAACTAGCAGTCTTCCAGAGCAACAGATCTGAACTCAGAACCTGCAAAGTTGAAGGCCGTTGCTATTCCTAGGGAGGTCTCACTAAGGTGCAGACGTCACCAGGGACCTACCTGGGCTAAGCCGGGCAGCCAACACCACGACTCATCCTTGACAGGAAACAAAGAGTAAAACTCAGGAGAGCTCGACGCTTGGCCGCCGTTACCGTCAAATGTGACATGACCTTACTAGAACCTTCAGGCAAGTATTTATGAAACTCAACTCAACGGCCAGAGTTGCTCTAAGATTCCGGTTTGTTGTACTCCCCAAGTCAGAGGGGAGGCTACCCGTGGGTTCCCATAGCTGGTTTTGGACAGGATGGCAGCAGCTGAGTCAGGCTAGATGGGGGTGGTGGGTGTCTTGGGCCACACACTCAGGCCACCCTTATATAGAGAGAAGAGAACCAAAAACCAAGGGTGAGAGAAGCTCGTCCCAACTCTCTGAAGCAAGGCAGGCAGCAAGCAATGGGCTCTGCCCGCCTGCCTGTACCAACCCCTATAATATAATCAACCACAGATGGCAAACTGTCGCTGCAACCAGAAGCTAGTTGGGCTGAAGGTGGACACAGCAAGAGAGGAAATGCCCACCAATGCCTAGAGAGACATTTTTAGAGAATCAAGACAAACCTAGGCCACAGCCGATCCTTAAAATCTCTCATGCCTGCTGAAGACGCAGTCTTCTTTCAGAAGGGGCTACCAAACTGTCCCACGCTCCCTTCGACCGCGGCTGTAATAATTAGTGTTTGCAAATTAAGTGGTGATGCTGAGTGGACAAGTTACTGACAAGTGGACCCAGGTTTGGGGCTAGAGCAAAGAAAAGTATTTCTACCAATCTGATTTGAGCTTTCTATCTTTGTTGTTGCTGTTGTGAATCCATCATCATGAAAAAGATATCAGGAACTTTTTTTTTTAATGGTCTTAAGTTTATTTAATGATGTATTTCTTTTTCAACCGAATTTTTAACCCATGTAGGCCTTGGATCCTATAGCTTTGGTTCTAGCTCATACGCTGGCTGTTCACACTCACTCAAGCTCTGAATAATCCCCAAGGTTTTTGCAGAGGGAACCAACCGAGGTGCCTACGTGGTGCCTCCCTCGGTTTTAACAATGGTCTGGACGGGGCAGGAGCGGCACCGACCACTCCAGCTGGATGCCTCCCCCTGGTCTACCACTGCACTCACCCCTCACAGAGCCCTTAAATAACCAAAGCACCAGACAGGCAAGGAGAGGCACCATTTCATCTCCAGACAAATAAGCCTCCCAGTCTGATGGGCAGTTTGATCACAGAATCAAAGATTTTTTTTTAAGCATTCTTTTTCTTTAAACCTTTATTTATTTGTTTTTATGTGGTGCTGAGGATCAAACCCAGTACCTCACACATGCTAGGCAAGCACTCTACCACTGAGCCACAACCTCAGCCACAAAATAAAAGATTTTTTTTTTTTTTTTTTTTTTTGGTACTGGGGATTGAACTCAGGGACACTTGACCACTGGGCCACATCCCCAGCCCTTTTTTGTATTTTATTAGAGACAGGGTCTCACTGAGTTGCTAAGTGCCTCGCCATTGCTGAGGCTGGCTTTGTACTCGCGATCCTCCTGCCTCAGCCTCCCAAGTGCTGGGATTACAGGCGTGCACCACTGTGCCCGGCTAAAACCAAAGATTTTTAATGGTGCTAGATAAGAGAACAATTTAAAGGAATTAAAAGAGGCAAAATAACTGTCAGACAAATATGCCAAAATTCCTTGGAGAAAAGGGGTAGAAGAGGCAGTTTCCTCATTCATCAGGTGACGGAAAGCCAAGGCTGAGAGTTTCTGTTACCAGTCCTGTGCTGACTGGGGTCCCTCCTGTCCCACACCCTCCCACTTACAGGAGGGATGGCTGGCCCAGGGAAGATCAAAAGGTGCTGCCAGTTTGAGCTGTCTGGGTACAGCTAGGTTTGGGACTCTGGTGCCATTTGAACCCCGCACGGGTGCTATGCCGCATTTGCCACACCACACTCAGCCCAGTCTAACTAAGCCTTGGGCCTTTCCTTCCCCAAGCGGCTTCCACACCAGGAGCATCAGAATGCCCAGGGGCTTGGTGGGCCACACACTGGCCGCACCCCAGAGCTTCTCACTCAATAGGCCTGGGGTCCCACCCAGAAGCTTCCATCGCTAACACCAAGTGATGCTGCAGGTCGTAGGCAGCACATTTTAAGTCCACTGTTCTAACAAGAGTGACAATGACAACCAGACCAGACCCCACCAAAGACTAGAATGGGGCAAGATCTCGATCAATGATGACAAAACCACACAATGGCAGGGAATTTTGTCTGTCCTAACACCGTCCCTAGCACCCAGGAGGGAGGCTGGTGTACACCAGGTGCTCAGTGCTATTTACTAAGTCCTCACTGGGCCAGGCTGAGGCCGCATGAACGGCCACTACTGCTCCCTACCCTCAGGATAACCCCGCGAGGCAGGGACCACAACCTCACTCCTCTAACTGGAGAGAGAGCGGCTCAGAGGGCCAGTGATGTGCTCAATCCCCAGGCTACCCTAATGACCAGGCGAGTCAATGACAAATGCAAAACTCCCTTCCCTGAACTGCAGACTTTGATCCTTTCTTCTCCAAGTCACAGAGAGGTGTCTTGCTGCCCATTAATATCATGTCCAACCATAAAAGGACAGAGCTTCGGCTGGCCACAAAGAGCATGGGTTCTCTGCACCGTCCATCAAGAGTGGGCGCAGTGAATCACAGCTCTGGGGCTCCCTGGGGCTGTGGGGCAGTTAGGTAATCAAACCCAGCGATGAGAAACCATTTGTTTTTAAAACTTGTATGATTTCAACTTCACACGTACACTGTATTTAGCAGATGCATACGTAGCTCCCTACTTCTGCCCTTTCCTCAAGGTCAGGTTTGGGGGTTCTCAGTCAGTGGCGGATCTGCCCAAGAGGATTTTTGGCGCTGTCTGGAGATGGCTGCGATTGTTCTAGCAAGGGGTGCCCCTGGCATCGAAGTGCGTGGAAGCCAGGCGTGCAGCCAGACATCCCAAATGCACAGGTCAGCCCTCCACCACAAAGAAATAGCTGCCCGAAACACCAGTGGCCCTGAAGCCCTGCACCCTATCAACCCCTCCTGAAGCCGCCTTTGTCCTCTCCCCAAGTTCAATGCTTAAGAAAGTTTACTGCTGTTTCCTTATGGCCTTCACTGCCTTCTATCTTACCTTAGTTATTGGAGAACATGTCTCATCGCCTGTCTCCAGATAAACTCCTTGAGGGCCAGAAGGACAACTGAGTCACCCCTGAGACCTCCCCAGTACCAGGAACTACTTTTCACAAATGTACGAGGTGAGTGTTCAGTAACTGTTGTCCGACAGTTGGACAGAGTGGAAATCCCGAGTTCAGAGTCCTTCCACCCTGGGGGTGTGGAGGGTGGTGGTGGGGACACCAAGGAGCACAAAGTGCATTTCCTGTATCTCGTCTAATCCCTCCAGCGGTGAAGAGGGCAGGGTCATTATTTCAGGTTGGTGCCACTCAGATGTAATCTGTGAAAGGTCACATACTGGTAAGTGGCAAAGCATGTTTCCAGAGCCAGATCTGCAAGTCCCATGCTCTTTCTGTGTGCCACCAAGCTGCCCTGGGTCTCCAGAGCTGAAACTTGCACCCTGAAGACCATTCCCAGAACTAGCATGTCTGAGACGCTAATGAGGGAAAGCGACATGAAAGGCTGGAAACTCTACTACCTCATTAGTGTGGGTGTCACAAGTGTCACTACACAACATAGCAACAAAATCAGTCAATTCCAGGAGGGCTGCGGAGAGGCCTCAACAGTTCCATCTTCAACAATCAATTATAAGGATATTTAGAATTTACATGTCCGTTTCCTCCAGAAGAGTACCGAGACTCTCATTTTTAAACTTTGACAGAGCTTAAAAGAATAAATTCAATATACATATATTTTCAAATCAGCAAAATAAACGCATAGGAAATTATAGTTAAAAGGGCCATCTTGGTTTGGGACACAATTACATGACCTCCTTTTATGCACAGCATCTCCAGCTGGCACAGGCTTTGAGAGGCTGCAAACTGAGGGCTTTGTCAGAGCAGCTAGGAGCCAAGCACAGACCTGGGAAATCATGCAATAAATAACATCTGGTGGTTCGTCTCTGGGAGCCCCGACAGTATCGATCTTCCAAAATCCACCTGCTGAATCTGTCTCCTTTTCATATTGCAGAGGGAGAAGTGACAATGATGAAGGGTTTCTGTGGCACCACGTCCATTCCCCTGAGCACAGGGAGATCCGTTCTGCCACTGTCCACTAGGACTTCCACCCCAGGCCCTCAGAAAGCCAGAGGGGCCCACGGCGTCACAACCAGCTCCCTCACGCCACCTAACAACTCCTGCTGCACAGCGCGCACTGAGCCCAGCTCCCTGGCCCTGTCTTCCAGCCTCAGGAGCGAGGCCTCGGAGGCAGGACTCTCACTCTTCTCCCCCTTGCCCAGGCCTGCCTCCCCCCCCTTCACTGGACTCACCAACTCTTCGGCACCCACACTCCAAATGATGTGCCCTGGCTCTCTTCCAAGTCACATTTCTGGCTTTTGGTCCACTTGGTCACCTGGTCCAGGTAGGTCCAGATCCAACAGAAGAGAAAGCCTTCCCATGACTATCTATCTCCAGGCAGGGCACCTGCCACTGGGGGTCCCTTCTCAATCCACCCCTTTGGGTTTCGAGTAACTCATCTTCGGATGCTGTGCTTGGAGATGGCCTGGAGATACACAAGGGTGGGTGGCAGCCCCGGGTCCCTGGGGACAGGTCCGTCCTCCACAACCAAGGAAGAGTTGAGGGGAGCAGCCGTGCATGGATTCCGGAGCAGGCTGCCACGCTGGCAGGCCCAGTCCCGCCCAGAACCTGTACCTGTGCTCCAATACCGACAGCGGGGCTCTCCAGCGTTTCAAGAGCAGGTCGACAGCTCAGGATGGAGCCTCGAAATCCACATCCAGAACAAGTGCCATGGGCAACTCCCATTACTGGCTGAGCACACCCAAAGCCACGAAATGCACTATAATCAGAAACTCTCTGAGTGCCACCATGTCCCCACAAGTCAAACTCTCACATCATGAAATTTGTTTCAAGCACAAAATTATTAAAAGTACTGTATAAAAATGACCTTCAAGCTATGTGTCTAAGGCACGCAGGAAACAAATGCAATTGAGGCTGACTTGTGTCCCACCCCCAAGATTATCTCATTACACATATGCAAATATTCCAAAATGTGGGGGAAAAAAAAAACCCAAACCTGAAACCTTTCTCTTGGGTCTCAGATGGCGGATACTCACCCCGCACCAGGGACACCGGGAGAACCCTGGGTTACTCTTCCTGGTAGTCAAGGTATCCTGGGCTCTTACTACATACTTAGCACAAGGCCAGAAACCAGAGGACGGCAACAGAATGAGCTGAGGACTTGCAGCCAGGCTTCCTGGGTTCAGTTGGGTCGCCCCACGTAATAGGAGGGCCCTAGGCCAGCCCCTGAGCCCCTGGCTGTTTCCTCCAGTGTCAGACAAGGATGGCAACAATACCCACTTCACAGGTTGCTAGGTGGATAAGGCGCTAATGTGTGTGAAGCGCGCAGTCCAGCGCCCTCCACACTCGTGGGCACTCAGTAAACATCAGCTATTATTATCCCACAGACCAGAGACTGCCGAGTGGCGGCCCTTGAGCCAAATTTGGCCTAGAGACCTATTTTGTTTGGCCCGCACATTTTCCTTTATAACTGAGCCAACATTTTAGAACTGGTAGATTTCTGGCATTTTAAGAAGGTTGAAGATCTGGGGACACACAGGGCCTGCCTTCCCCTCTGGCAGCATGGCCTGGGGCGAGGTCCTGCAGACCCCACAGACAGCTCCATTTCTTCTTTGTGCAAGCAGACTCCCCCGCACCCCACTGACTTCCTGCCCGGCCCTTTGAATGAAGGCCACTCCTACTCTAGACCAGTTTTACCAACACGTCCAATGGTCCTGTTATTCTCACATAGTGACTGCAGTCCAACTGTCCCCTCCTTACACTAACCTACTTCTGCCTTCCCACCACCCGCTGTTTCCCCAGCAAGGAGCTGCTCCCAGCCTCCTCTTCACCTAACACAGGGGTTCCAATGGAGAAAGCACATAAAAATCATGGGGGAAGCCAGGCGCGGTGGCGCACTTGGGAGGCTGAGGCAGGAGGAGGATTTCGAGTTCAAAGCCAGCCTCAGCAATGGCGAGGCACTTAGCAACTCAGTGAGATCCTGTCTCTAATAAAATACAAAAAAGGGTTGGGGATGTGGCCCAGTGGTCGAGTGCCCCTGAGTTCAATCCCTGATACCAAAAAAAAAAAAAAAAAAAAAAAAAAAAATCATGGTGGACATTTAAAAAAAAAATACCCTGTATGTACCCCTCAGAGACTCCAAGGAGCTGGGTGAAGCCCCAGTTATCAGCACTTTTTCAAAGCGCCCCAGGAGATCCTAATGTGCGCCCTGATGTGCTCTGGGATTGACAGCCAAGGGAGCAGTGGCCTCCCAGGTGCACAGCCCGCTGGAGCCTGGTGGCTCTGACTGCTCCTCTGGTGCTTCCTGTCGACACCACCCAACCGAGGACTCGAAGGGCCTCGTTCTCTTCTGCCTCCTGTTCAGTCTGGCTCACACATCACCTTGTGTTTAAGCTCAGCTCCCCAAACACAGGGTCAACTCGAGTGGGCGGGTCACCCCACACTTCTCCACATCCCCAACAGGACCCAAGAGGTGTCCAAGGAGAGCGCCTCTCCTCAAGCGGCTGCGAGGCGACAATGCAGAGGGCATGGCGGGGAGAGGGGAAGGCCAGATTAGGACGCCAGGCATCAGTCACTACCCAGGGAAGCGAGGGCTCGGTTCTGCGTGGCCTTAAAGGTAGGGTGGGAAGGACTGCAGGGGCGTAATGCAAAGTGGGAGGGGAGGCCCTGAGCAGGTGCCCTGGAGGACGACCTCCGCCCTGAGGCCCTGGAAGCAGTCACAGAAGGCAGCAAGTCTCACCCTTCAAGAGCCAGGCAGTGGGAGGAGAAAGAGGCCCCAAGGGAGGTCCCCGCCCCTGGTGAGACTGGACACAGCAGGGCCTGCACCATGTCCGGGGCTCCATGCCCTGGCTTCTACCATTCAGTTGCAAGCCACGGTTTACAGCACAGGGGTGAAATTATGTTAAGAGTGCCATTTATTAGCACAGTCACAGAAAAAAGGGCTCCATTCACGACACCATTGCTACCGATGGCACTGCCACAAGACACAGCTTATTCCTTTTTTCTCCCAAGTCAATGGACAGCTTATAAAGAAATACAAAGACCCTAAATCTCAAGGACCATCAGGCAAATCAGTGGTTCACGGGCCCCCTCCCATCACCCCCATTTTTAGAGGTGCTGAAAAGAACATGAAAACTTCATTAAGCAATTAAATCCCAGGACAGCCCATCTATGGCCATCTATGGCCCCGTTGCCAATCTACCTCCTGTCCCTGGAACTCCTGGGCTGGGCACTGGTCTGAGACCCTCCTAGGTAAGACCTCACTTAGTCTCCTCCCGGGGCCCCACAAGGAAGGACAGGCGAGGAAATGAAGACACTGGGGTTGTCTTTTGCCCAAAGTCTCAACTGGTAAGTGGATACCTGACCTTAACTCAGCTGTCCCTCCCTCTGCCTTCTCTCCAGGGGGCTGCTGGGTGCAGAAGGGCTTAGAGGGGACACCCCTGTTTTATGTTCTTTGAACAGCAAAGCATTGGAAATGGGGTCAGGCAGAGGAGGAGGGAAACTCCAGGCCCTGAGTGCAGATCCTCCTCACTTCCGGATCATGAAGAGCAGGACAGGAAGAAGCCCCTCTTAGCAGTCAGTCAAGAGCATGCTAAGGAGCCAGGGTGGCCAGGCCGAGCTGGCTGGAAAGGCCAAGGGCATTGGACTCCACTCCCTTAGACAGCCTCTAGCTCCCAAGTCTTCCAGAGGAAATCAGCCTCCCTGGCGACTACCCTCTCATCAATAGCTCTGTGACCTCACTGGCTGCCAGGCCCTATCTGTGTAGGGCACCTTTGGGCCTGCGGTGAACTACAGCCACGTTGGATTGTTTCACTTTCGGGCCTTAGGGCTTGAAGCAACTCTATCTGTAAGCCTTCCCAGTTCCACAAGCAAAATAAGGCACTTTAAGTAAATTAGTTCTGGCTTTCAGGGGACAGTGATGTTCTCTGAAAGAGTCAACCGATCAGCCACTTTGTTAAAGCAGAAAACTTCCCGGAGCCAACCACAGAGGAAGAGCACCTTGGTCAGTCCTTCAGGATGTTCCCACTCTGATAAAACCTCCAAGGCCAGAGCTGCGCGGTGTCCCTTTCCAAGAGCTTCACAAATCCTTTTAGGTTCTATTCTCTGTCAAGAATATTCCTTACTTTTGGGGCTGCAGAAACGTCCAGTCCATGGAGAATAATCAAATGTGCAAATATCAAAAATTTTTAAAATACTATTATCACTTTTTAAAGTCAACTCATTGCTTTCATATTTTAAATTCACTTTCATGTAACACCTAACTTCACCTTGCTTATTTTGTATCCTTGGGAATAAGTTGTCAATCTATAGTCCATTGTGCAAAGGACACTTCTTTATGTGTCCATTAAAAAAAAAAAAAAAAAAAAAACGGAACCAGTCCCGACAGGGATCTGAAAAGTGTCCTGTACACTGTGATGTTCCCATGTCGGGCCCCTATGACATGGTTCACCTTCTGTGGGCAAATGAGGCTTCTTCTAAGAATGCAAGTGTTCAGTTTCAGTTCTGGCTTTGCCACTAGCTGGCTTGTTGACCTTGGGCAAGCAACGTGACTGCACTTAATTTCTTCACCTGCAAAAGAAGGGGACTGGGTAGATGAGGACTCGAGTTGAAGAGCTCTCGGGCGGGGTTGACATCACACCATGGTGAGTATTAAGTGTTGCTTGTGCTACCTCAAGCACTGCTCCTGGGCACTGTCCAGTTGTAGGAACGTGGCCTGGACGCTACAAATGGCCTCGGACAGGTGCGCTACTGCCACCAAAAACAGACGAAAGCAAGCCACTTACTCATTGTATCTCTTCCCAAATTCCATCAGCTGTCAGTTCTTTATCAAGCTCAAGCTGAAATAAAACCCCTGCCTCAGTTTACAAAGCACCGTGCAGGCGGTGTTGGGATTCCATCTGGCCACCCATGGGCTTGATCTCGTTGCCAAAGGTACAGTGTAGACAACTGCGGCGGCCGTAAGACCGCCAACCTCCATTCAGTCTGGGCTGGGAAGAGGATGAGAACACACCCGTATACATCTTGCGGGAGTGTATCAAGCATCTCCATCCAGAAAATAAGCCAACTTCCCCCCACGAAGTAAAAGCCACCTGTGTCATCCCTGCCAGCCCCGCCCTGACTCACCAGTTTCCTGCCCCCCACCTCAGTGGTTGCTTTTTGTACCTTCCATTGTATAACTTTCCTTCGTGCAAGAGATATTTCCTCAGTCACCCTTAGAAGGCAGACAGGACCAGGGGAGGAGGAAGGAGATACATTAGTGGTTTCCTATATTTACTGCTTTCCCAGTTATCTTCCCTTCTTAGTCTCATGAAAAATGATTAGCAGAAAAGAATGCTCTTTAGCAATTGTAAATACAGCCCCTGAAACACTATTTTTAACTGCTAATAACATGAAAATATGCACTAAACCACATACTTAGTACCTCAAAGAATTCAGAGAAGTTCCACTCTTTAAGAAATAAAATGAAACAGAATCTGGTAAGAACTGAAATCTACCCCCACTACCTCATGCTACTTGGAGTAGTTTCATGGGAGGCTGTGATCTAGGAAGTGCAGGTGACTGATTTTCACTTATCCTAATTATTATTAGAAAGTAGATGGTTAAAAGGGATTGGGAGTTGGTTAGCGTGGAAAGCGGATGTGACTGGTCATACAAATGGGATATTTATAAATCAGGTTATGTTAGAAAACGAGCCAGAAAATAAACCTGCGTTATTTGAAGCCATTTGCCATGGTTCCAAGTCCCTTAAAAAGGGGTTAGAGGTGTGGGTGGTGCATCTTTGAGGATGGCAGTAGAGAGAGGAGTCAAAGGAAAACTCTTGTTTCAGATCTGAGAAGCCACAGCCGCCCCTTCAGCCTCCAGGTGCTGTTCTTTATTACTGTCCCAGCTTAGAGTATTATTTTCCGTTTTCAAGTTAGCTTTACACAGCCCCACGTTAATCTTGGAATCTACCTTTCCAATTATTACACAAGGTGGCAATTTATAGGAAAACAAAAAAACTCCTTCCCTGCTCTCAGGCTGGAGGTGCCCTCGCCGGGTGCCCCATGGAGGGTGCTTTGTTTCCGGGATGACCAGAGAGGCGACTGGGCACGGTCAGAGTGAAGTCATTGGTACTGCCCGAGTCTGGGCCGTGGGTTATATTAAAACTTCCATTTTGGGGTATGTAGTGACTAAAAATTCTCTGTCAGCTTAAACTTGGCATCCACCATGTATCGCAGCAGCAAGATTATTGAGTACAGAACCGCAGGAGCCCAGCATTTTTCTTCTTTTATACTCGTGCAGGAAAAGAGACCCTGCTGAAATAGCACCTACGGTTCCTCCCTTCTCAGATGAAGGTTTCAAGCATTGAGAGTTCTTTCGCAAAGTATAATCAGCAGGTTGCTATGGCTGGATCACATTAAATCTGATGTGACAGGCCACTGCCTCTTGCATTAATAGATCCCAAATTTTCTGGAAGAAGAATGAAATATTATCAGCTTCTTTCTAGAAAAAATGAAGAGGCAGAAAATGATGAAGCCCCATCTGCTCCAGTAAAGAGCACTTCTGACTTGGGGTTTCTTTGGAGTTCGTTAATTTCCAACAGCTTCAAATCTAAGACCGGATTTATATAGTGAGAGTCTCTGAAGCGGCAAAGGTTGAAAGCCCAGTTCTCACAAAAGCCACGAAGCATAAACTGCATCCAAAGTTGGCGGGCCCGTGGAATCATGGGAAGCAAGGAACTCAGGTATAAAAAGGAAAGGATGAGTTGACCTAAATTTGTCACAACCCAAGGTACACATTCAGGAAGCTCAATACCACCACCTCTACCACAGGCATGCCTTATTGAAATGTCCCTATTTTACCCACTGCTAGGATGACCATGGTTTGTTTATTTATTTATTTATTTAAAAACATAAAATTATTTAGGTATGAATTAATTACATACCACTTTAGAAAACTTTCAACTATTCTGTTCACATATGTAAACAAAGGGACAGTACTACTGCATGTGGTCTCATACCATTTCACTGCTAGGAAAAAAATTACATGTCTGAATAAATTTTATAGGAATCTACTCTTTGCCAGACACTGTGCTATTTTAAAATGCATCATCACATTTAGTTCTTAAAAACAACCTTGAAGTTAGTATTGTTATTTTCCTTATTTTACAGAAAAGGAAAATCGTTTTGAGAGATTAAGGTATTTGCCTAAATCAGACACCTTGTAAATGACAGGAGGCTGTGCCAGTGAGCCTCCCTCATCTGTTTCTCTCCCATTAAAAAAGGTGAGGAATTTGTTCCTGGTTAAGTTCTTAGATGTTCTTGAGACAGACGTTGGAGTCAGAACCACATGGATCTGCAGCTCTGGCCATATGAAGGATTCCCAAGCTCTTCTTGGACAGGAAGAATTTAGGTGGGCCTGACTATTCACAATCACTCAGCTCACCCATCCTGGAGCTCCTGATCAGGGAAAGAATATCAACAAAATTTCAACACTGAACTAGAAGTCAGATAGAATTATGTTAAGAAAAGAAGAAATCAAACTTTACACGCAGCGTTTAGGACTTTGTATGCACTGACTCGCTACCCCTCCCAGAAGACCCAGCAATTAAAACATAGACTAACCAACTATTCAGCACTGCGATCTTATATACAAAACTGCTTCTGAACACTTATAAGTTGCATTCAGTACATGTACTCATGCCATGAAAAATTACTGTGTGTACAAATTCTAAAGAACACATATTCCGCCGGGCGCGGTGGCGCACGCCTGTAATCCCAGCACTTTGGGAGGCTGAGGCAGGAGGATCGCGAGTTCAAAGCCAGCCATCAGCAATGGCAAGGCACTTAGTAACTCAGTGAGACCCTGTCTCTAAATAAAAATACAAAAAAAAAAAAGGTCTGGCGATGTGACCCAGTGGTCGAGTGCCCCTGAGTTCAATCCCCAGTACCACAAAAAAAAAAAAAAAAAAAAAAAAAAAAAAAAAAAAAAAAAAAAACACATATTCCTGGAATAATAATCCCTCCACAAAGGGGATAAAGTTCTGAAATAACTTGGAAGGTGGTGAAGGCAATGTTTTATACTTTAAATACTTGAAAACAGCAAACATACAAATTCGGTCAGACAGTCCTGCAGATCTGGTCCAACTAGCATTCTAAGATATTTTTTTTAAAGGCAATTTAGTGGTCTCACAATTTCCCACTATCAAAACTACCCCTCCATAAATCTCAACCTGATCCAAGAAGTATGTCAATAGCTGTTTGTTTCAGGTTAGGTTTATGATGTAGTAACAGAACTGTGTAGGGGGAAATATGCTTAAAATATGTTCAAGCATGTTTAGGTCAAATCAGCAAGATATTGAATGCTAATAAAACCATGGAATATTCTTGGAACTGAAAATCCAGCACAGAAACACTGTAAGAGTAAGCAGGTACTGTATACTCCGTTTCCCCCCTGCTGGCAGACCCTAGTCACTAAAAGCAACGATGAGCTTTTTTGACTGAGACTGTATCACACATCCCCGGTAAGTATCTTCGGTGCTGGAAAGCAGTTAAGATCGAACCCGGGGAGAAATTGGGCACAGGGAAAAAATTAAAACGGCAATTATTCCCACACCCACACCATTTCCCAAAGTGCTGCCCATGTGCCGACTTTCTTACAGACCCCCCGCAAAATCTTGATTCTGAAAAAAAAAATGAACCCATTTGGAGCTAAGACAAGGTGAGGTCCACTACCGGTATGATCAAGCCACCATTTATCTAACTGAGTCTGGTTCGGTTCTGGCCTCCGGGGGCCAAGGCTCACCACGAGGGTGCAGACCAGGAGGCATGGAGGAAGGGAATGAAGGAGAGAAAAGGAAAAAGGGTTAGACCTCCGGGCCATACTTCTTTCTAGTACCAACAAAAAGAGAAGCCGCATACTGACCTAAATCATCTCTCAAAGGCGCTTTATAAATTACAGGGACAAAGGGAGGGGGTGGCGGGTGGCCTGGGAACCCTACAGACACCCTACCCTCTGACCCGCCCCCTCCCCCTCCAGCACAAGGGAAGGAAGACAGAAAACAGAGCTCAACTCGGCCATTGGCGAGAAGCCCCTCCGGTTTTCAATCGCCCATCCATCGGCCCCCCAGAAAAAACCCAC
This sequence comes from Tamias sibiricus, assembly GCA_025594165.1. Classification (NCBI taxonomy): domain Eukaryota; kingdom Metazoa; phylum Chordata; class Mammalia; order Rodentia; family Sciuridae; genus Tamias; species Tamias sibiricus. Next base: position 20,514,306 of record CM046666.1, on the reverse strand, counting down.
GTAAACACCATACCCACCCCCCGGGGCGGCCACTCCCGCCCCGGGGTTCCTAGGACCGGAGGCCGGGGCATTGACTTAGTTAGATTTTTCTTGCTTACTCATTTCCCTCGAGCACCCAACCCCCCGTTCCCACTCCAAAACCCCGCTCACCCGCCTACCCTCGCGGCGGCAGCCCCCACCCGGACCCGGTGCCCGCGGCGGCGGCGGCCCCGGGCCGTCCGGTCACTAACCTGCTGCTGTAAGGGCATTTCCGAAACCAGCCTGGCTCCGGGGGGAGGTGGGGGCCGGCGGGAGAGGGGGCCCGAGGGCCGGAGACCGGCGGCGCCGGGCGCGGGCGGGCGCCGGGGGTGGGGGAGCAGCGAGGTGGCGGTGCCGGGGGCGGGTGCGAGGGCGCCGGGACCGTCCCAGGCCAGGGAGCCGGCGAGCAGGAGGAAGTGGGTGCCCCCTCTCCCCCTCCAGCCGCCGCCTCCTCCCCAGTCACAGGCGCGTCCTCCGCGCACGTGTGCGAAACGTCACCGGCGGGTCCCGGAGCGAGGGACAGACCCGGGCGGCGGGACGGGAACCCAGCTGCCCCCGCCCTCCGTCGCCGGGGGGCGGGGAGGGGGACAGGGCGGGGAAGGAAGGGGCAAGGGGAGAGGCGGGTCAAGGGCAGGCCCGGGCCCGGCGAGGAAGGCCCGGGCGCTCCGGCCACGCGGGCGCCGCCGCCGCCAGGATGCGCCCAGGCCGGGGCACCAGCCCACTGCCCCCAGCCCAGACAGCCCACGCCCGGCCCGCACCGGCTGCCAGCCCTGCCTCCCCGGGCCCGGCACCCCTCCGCCGGCCCAGCCCCTTTGTTGCGGAGTTACAGATCCCAAATGTGTCGAGCGAACCCGGGGAGAAGCCCCCTGCGCTCCGCGCACGCCGCAGGGACCCCCGGCCGAGCACGGGCCTCCGAGGCCGGCGAGGGCCAAGCACCCCGACCGGCCCCCAGTTTCCACCCCCTGGGGTCCCCGACTCCCCAGTTCACTACTCCCTCCCCCACCCCTTCTCCATCCGGGGCGTGACCCCTTCCTACGCCCGAGAAAGAGGAAGCTTCGAGTTGGAGGGGAGGGGAGGGTGGGGGTAGGGAAAGTGCGGGGAAAGAAGGGGGGCCGCGAAAAGTTTTGGAGTGTTCGATGTGGTTCGCGCCGAGCCAGTCCCCGCTGCCCCGCGCGCCCGGCCGCGACCCCAGACCCTCCCGGGGCCGGGGGAAGCACACTGGTCTAACAATGAGCCCGCGTTGGAGGGGCAGCCTCCGAGGCCCACGACGCCCGGCCTCGCGCTCGCCCAGGCGGCCCGCAGCGCGCCCACCACCCCAAGCGGGGCGAGCCCACCTCCCGCCTGGGCTGGGGACGGTGGGGAGGGAGGGTATTACCGGAGGGCCGCCGCCGCCGCCGCCGCGTCCCAGCGCTGGTGGCTGCTGCAGCAACCCGGCTCTGCTGGAGGGTCCGTGCGGCGTGGTGTAGAGGAGGCTGCCGGCGGTCTGCTCCGCGCCGGGGGCACTGGGGAGTAGGGGGCCGGCGGCGACCGTGCCACTTTGGAGGGAGGTGGAACAGGAGGTGGTGGAAGTGTTCGTGGTGAGGATCTGGATGTATGCGCCCGGGGCGGCGGCAGCGGCAGCGGCGAAGCCGGGGCTGGCTAGCAGTGCCCTTTTGTCCATGGAGGCTGCAGCGGCGGCGGCGACGACAGCCGCCCCCTCCCCACCCCCGGCGGTCACCAGGTACTGCTCCAGGGCGGGCTGGATCCCCTTTCTCATCTCTCGCTCCTGCTCTTTTTAGTGTTATGGTATATTAATGTATTGCTTTCAATTTCTTTATTATTTGCAGTCGGAGTTTCCAAGTCTCTCCTCCTTCTCTCCTCCCCGCCCGACGCTTCCGAGCCCCCTCTCTCTCTTTTCTTTTTATTTTTCCGCACCGCACAGGCCCCGGGAGCCAAAAATAATCGGGGCTCTGGAGAGAGGAGGGTCCGGGCCGCAAGGATATCAGGCCCCGAGGGGGGATGGAGGCGTCGGGGGCAGCCGATGCAACGGATTGAGCGGCGGCGGCAGCCCGGGTGCTGCGGCCGGCAGCTGAAAAATGGCTCCAGGAAGCTGCTGCTGACAATGAATGAAGGGATACGGTTTACGCGCCAAGGTCCTCCCGCGAAACTCGGATTTCCCGCCGGCTTTTCAAACCATATTTGCATATCCCCGCCCCTCAACCCGCCGAGGATCGTTCCCACAGCCCATTGGGTCTCTACCTCCTTGCCTCAGTCCCAATCGTGGAGCAAGGCCGCGAGTAGTTGGCTTCGATTGGCTGCCGTGCATCATGGTTACCGGAGCGACCGGGGTTCTATTTGCATAGGCCATCTTGATTGGCTGGGAACAGAGGAGGGTTTGTAGGGGGTGGGGCAAAGCCTTTCCTTCTCTCCCACGGAAGACCACGCCTGGTCCAGGCCCCGCCCCCGTCCCCGCCCGCCGGGCCGGCACTGCTGACCTGGGCAGGGACTCCGCACCCCGCAGACTCAGTGTGGATCTAGTGTAGAGCCCAAGTTTCGCTTTTGGAAATTGTCAAGGTGACCAAGAGGACAGTTTCGGGAACTCTCTTTCCTTTGGCCAGTCAGTGTAATCGTTGAAAAACTGCAAGAGATTCTCCCAAATATGTGTCAAAGGCAAGTCTGACCATGCGGACGATGCCTGGCAGGTGGAAACCGAGCCCTTTAAATCGTGGGGTTTTCCCTTCCTGAAATCCAACCAATGCCGCAGCGAGAGCTGAACCCGAGGCGAGGCTGATAGACAGAAGCATATGGGCAGACAGACTCGTGGGGGCAGAAGGTTCGGCTGACGCGATTGCGGGCACCATTTAGCTTACGTTCCAGATCATTCCGGCTCGCTTCGTTATTAGCCTAGATTCGTTTTAAGTAAAAAATTAACTCTTTGTCAAATGAAATCTTACCCCAGTATTGGTTTGATCCCAACCTCTGGCCCAGAAACACCCAGAGCAGTTAATCAGGGCTAACCTAGAACTGATCTGCAGGCTTCTAATCCGCCCAGCAGTAATCCCAAGAAGTACACGCTTTCATGATGACGTGGTGCTCCCAACAGAATGCTGCCGCCCGAGCACCAGCACTTCACGTCCTAGGTTTGCTAGGAAGTTCTCCCACCGAAAGCAAACACGGTGACCCAAACCCATTCCAAAATACTTTAAGATTTTTTTTTTTTTTCCTTTTGGTAAATTAGAAATTGTCGGTAGGAAAATACTGTGAAATGATTATCAAACTGACTTCTGTACTGGTGCAAGTTTTCAAGGGTCTTAAAATTGAAGCCTCTTGTGAGACTGAGCCTGAACAGAGACCCCTGCAGGAATGTGGGGAAAGGCCTAAATGTAAAGACCAGGTCATCATTTACAGTTCCAGTCACTGAGAATTGTGCAAAGCAGTTGAAATAGTGCACACAGGGCGATGAAGACTGCAATATCTTGAGCCTTTTCACCATTATTATTATTTCCCCCAAACTCATAAACTCAGTCCTATGAAGAGCCAGACCACATAGGTCAGTTCAGGCTATGGCTCCTTAATACTTCAGTTATGTTGCCTTTTCTGATACAGGATGAGATAAAAGTGCTATTAAACCCTGCACCAGGCTCAGGAATATTTTGGTTTTGCATTTAAGCTAGCGCAGGATTGATGGCCTAGGATGCAAACATTTGTTGACACTGATAGAACTGACTATCTCTAGGGCAGATAATGGTGGTATTCAAAGGCATGAATTCCTGGTTGAGCTAGAGGTATGATAGCACATCCTTTATCGCATTCCATCAGTGTTGCTTTCCACTATAGTAGTGTAACTGCTTGTATATTACCATCTGCATAATATCACTGGAACATGTATTCAGGGGAAGTAGGGGAGTTATGGAGAAGGGGTGGTGCCACTCATATAGTTATAGACTGCATCTTACATTAGAAACACGCCTGGGACCCCAACCTTGTGTAAACTTTGGCTCTCCATAAATGATTGCAGTAAGAAAAATATAAAGGCCACAAGAAAGCAAATGTCCACAATCCAGAGCCATACCCATGATTCTGGTTTAGAAATATTTTGAATGTAGGGTATTTGGTAGAAAAAACAGATGTTTTGGCATTTTATGCCTAGTGAACTCCAGGCATAAAATGGAGGAGAAGGGAGGCCTTCCAAGAGACAAGAGGAGGTATTGGAAGATAACGTGCTAAAATGTGAGATAGGCTGTTTGTTTGTCAAAAGGTAGCATGTAAAGATAATGGGCTTTTGAGTTGGAATGGTCTGGGTTTCAACTCTGCTCTGCCACCTACTTGCTATGTAGCTTTAATCTTTAAAAGCCTCTTTTCTCATAGGTTAAATGGGAACTCATATTGCAATACCCACATTGCAAGGTTATGTTGAAAAGAAGCGATAATAAAAATGTAAAGTGTCCGTCATGTAGCAGGTATTCAATAAGAGGTGGCTCTTTATGATTCTGCTTATTTGTGCAATTGTGTTTTGCAGCCCTTTGTAGTCCAGTCTGACTCCTAGTTTCTAATCCTCCTAGGGCCTCTGGATGTCTTCTTGCTGGAGCAGCTTAGCTTTGTCCCAGACTAGGAGTGCAGTCATGTCCCCGTTAGTAGGGATTAGAGAATCCTGACTCAGAAACTCAGGACAATAACAAAAAGTCAGTTCTGCCGTTCATCCCACTCCAACCTGCTCATCTGTAAGTGGCCAGCTTCTGGCTGGTTCCTAAGTCTCAGTGTTCCTTACTTCCCCTTAAATGAGTTCCTGTAGTGCTAGAGTCAGACCCTCTCTCATTTTGCTCTGACACTAGTCCAAGATAGCTTGTTGTTGTCCAAGAATTACCCTGTTTGGTTGGGAGAATGGGGGCCCCCAAAAAATACATGTCTACATTTTAATCTCCAGAACTGGGGATTGTGATCTTATTTGGGAAAAAAAAGCGTCTCTGATGATGTAGCTAAGAATCTCAAGATAAGATTATTCTGAATTATCTCACAGTGAATTCTAAGCTCAATGACGGTGTCCTTAAAACAGACACCCAGACAGGAGGAGAAACATAGAGGCAGAAATTGGAGTGAGCAGTACAAGCCACCGGAAGCTGGAAGAGGCGAGGAACAGATTCTGTCCCAGAGCCTCTGGAGAGAGCAGAGCCCTGCCGACACCTTGATTTTGGACTTCTGGCCTGCAGAGCTATGATAGAATGCATGACTATTATTTCATGCTACCACATTTGTGGCGATTTGCATGGCAGCCTAGAAAACCAACACAGCCTGTCATTCTGCCTACCTGAATCTTCCAACCTCTCAACTCCTGCTCACTTCATTTTTATTGAGATGACATACCCTCCTTGCTGGACACCAATGATACGAATCGCTAAACTGAGCTCTAGACACTATTGATTTTTCTAAGTGTGACCTGCTGAGGACAAAATGCAGATTCACCGAAGGAGCCTGTGCCAATGCATGTTCTCCAGCCTGCTGAATCAGAACCCTTGGAGGGAGGGCCCAAGCATCTGCATTTGGCAGGTCCCTCTAGGTGATTCTTTGAGCTCTAGAGACTGAGGGCCAGGTCTGACTTTGGACTTCTTCCTGTTACTTCCCATTGCTACAAGTAGAATTGCCATCCCTGTAGCCAGAGTGTGTCTGAACTCCCTCCAGCCAGTTCACATAAGTTCTGAGTTCCTACACACACACATGCACACATGCACACACTTACATATATATGGGGTGTAAGCCAGCTTTTTGTTGCTGTGATCAAAATACCCGATGAGGGAGCCGGGGTTGTGGCTCAGCGGTAGAGCGCTCACCTAGCACGTGCACGGCCCGGGTTCAATCCTCAGCACCACATACAAATAAACGCACCGCGTACAACTAAAGCAAATAAATAAATATTTTTTAAAAATACCCGATGAGAACAACTTAGTACAGGAAAAGTGTACTTTAGCTCATGGTTTCAGAGGTCTCAGTCCACAGTCCGCCAACTCCAGTGCTCTGGCTCTGAGATGAGACAGGACATCATGGTGGAAGGGTGTGGCAGGGAAAAGCTGCTCACCTAATAGCAGCCAGGAAGCGGAGGGGCTGGGGGAGGAAGGGACCAGGGACAGAGATAGATGGACACTTAAATAAAGTTTGGTGTAACAATCTTCTCTGAAAGTCTTCATTTTCAATTTAGAAATATAATTTCGCCAACATCCATGAGGTCTATATGAATGACTCCCAAGAAACAATACCATTCAGCAGTTCTGTGATAACTCAATATTAAATCTTCAGATGGAAAAATTATGTTCTAGGTGATTAAGGAAACTGAACATAAGCGCAACGAGAGTTTAAATTGTGCCTTTCATTTAGCATAGCCAAATCTGCTTGCCACATCAGATTTAGAGTATGTAGCTTTAAATTGTAAGATCTGGAGAAAACTAGTTTAGGAGCTTAAGGCTTTTACATGGCAATTCAGTTAGTTGCCCACAATGAAATAACATTCTCTGTTATTTTTGGAAGAAAGAGGAGCATGTTCTTAAGCCATTACCACATCAAACACTAATAACAAAATTTCTAAGAGCATATCCTAGAAAATTGACCATTATAGTTATTATAGACAGTGGTCTAGATACCAGTGTGGATTTTTTTTATCCTCAGTTCTTTGATTAGGAAGGTCCTGTTTGGATAGAGCTTCTGTGTTTTTAAATAAATCAGGGGTGAACTTTTGGCATACAGCAATGTTTGGGATTCCAGCTTCTGAGTCCAGTTCTCTGGCTGGGATCCAGGAATCTGCATTCTGAGCAGGGTAACTTTGATGCAGGTGGCCTCGGAACACACTTTGAGAAACACCTTCACGTAGAATCTCTGCACTACCAATTGGCTTCTTTTGGCAACTGTGGTGTAGAAAACTCCCTTGTAGGGGCATCTTTTATGCAACCCATGTCACCATTATCAACAGAGCAGTGTGTTCAGGTTGTACTGTGACTGGGAGCTGCCTCTTCTGCTAAAGTTCTTGTTCAGTTAACAAGAAATGTGATTCAGACAAAATATACCAGGTGGAAAAGAAAATTATTACCTCAAAGGTATGCATTTCCTTGTTGTTTTGGAACAAATTCTTAACATGAAATACAGATAAATAAAACCAAGCCAAATAAATGTATGGCTTTGTGGGTTATAATAAGATGAACACCCTTGTAGTGACCAGCCAGGTACAAAAATAGGACTTTCCCTGCACCCCTGAAGTCCTTTTCATATACCCCATCCTGAGTACAACTCCCCTTCCTCCCACCAAAAGTAACTACTAACTTGGCATTCATAGCCTTCACCCACCTTGTGTTTCTTCCGATTTTCATCCCCTAAGCATGATATATCTCTCTAGGAGCCATAGTTTAGTCTGGCCTATTTAAAAAACATTGAGAAGTCTTGCAAGTCTTTCTGGTCTCTGGTTTCCCAGCCATCCCTTTTATTTATGCTACAATGTATCTTGGAGAATGTAATGAGTTGAATACCCTTCCCCCACCCCCACAAACAAAGATACATCCATCAGAAGCTATGAATTTGACCTTACTTAGAAAGGGGGTCTTTATGGAATAGTTAAGGGTAGGATACCAAAAGGAGATATAGGGTGAGCCCTAAATCCAATGTCGAGAGCCCTTAGAAGCCGGGCGGGGTGGCACACGCCTGTAATCCCAGCCCTTGGGAGGCTGAGGCAGGAGGATCACGAGTTCAAAACCAGCCTCAGCAATGGTGAGGCACTTAGCAACTCAGTGAGACCCTGTCTCTAATAAAATAAAAAAAAGGGGGGGGTGGCCCCAGTGGTTGAGTGCCCCTGAGTTCAATCCCCAGTACAAAAAAAAAAAAAAAAAAAAAAAAAAAAGAGCCCTTAGAAAATAAGAGAAAAGGAGAAACACAGAAAAGGCTGGGATAGAAAAAGGGGGCTGGGATAGAAGTGTGTACGTCCAAAAGAAGGGATCGCCAGCATCCAGGAGACAGGCACGCTGTAGACTCCAGAAGGATCTATCCCCCAGGCTGCAGAATTGTGAGGGAGCACATTATGATCATTTCAAATCGGGAAATGTGTAGTAACTGATTACGGTGGTTTTGACGAACTCATTCGAAGAACCTGGGCCACTTAACCTGCTGGTCTGGATCCGGCCGGCTGTGCGCTCCTGGCGCGGTCCACTGTGATTCTTCAGATTAGTTTCCTGCACAAGGGACTGCAGCGTGTCCCTGTCTGCATGCAAATCTAAAGCACATTATGGCTGCTTGTCCCTGCTTCTGCGACCTTAATAGTCATGACACGCCTTATCCCCCCCCCCATAATAGGTTTTTTAAATGATTTTTGCCCTTAATACTTACCTGTTGCTCATTTTTACGTGGTTAGTTTTCTTGGGCTTTATCTTATGGCCAGCGTCAGGTTTACCTTCCTTTTCCTCTAAAATGTGGATTTTTGAACCCACTGTTGGGTTTCCATTGGCGTAATGTCACCCAGGCAGATGTCTCCACAGCATTAACAGAGAGAAGAGTGACGGGCTGTCTTCTCTCCAGTCTCTCAGCACTTGCAAAAATGAATGGAAGATGAGGTGGTAGTCAAGGTCCTTGGTTCACTGAGGCAGTGACTGCAAGGAGAATTGGAACAGCAAGAAGGAGAGGAACACGCTACCTTTTCCTGTTTGGGAGTCTTGCTGTACCTCTTTCTTGTGGGTTTTAAACAGGGAACATTGTTGGCAGCATATCATAAATGGGCCTGTGGGTAGAAAATTACTTTTTCTTCTCTGCCTTGGTTTCCTTGACAGCACTCCCTCTTGATTCTCTTTCGACTCCTGAGGCTTCCTGGATCTTGTTTTCCTTTTCTTCTTTATTTCCTTTAAAAGCTCTTCTTCCTTCTCTTTTTTCCTGTTCTATACATTTTCCATGGATCATCTTTTTTTTTCTTATGGCTAAATATACATCATGTAACATTTATTATTCTAACCATTTGTAAGTGTACAATTAAACACATTCACAGTGTCGTGTGAGCATCATAACTATTTGTGACACCCACTTTTTCATCATCCCCAGGAGAAACTCTGTTCCCATTAAACAATAGCTCTCCATACCAGCTTCTCTCCGTCACCTGTATCCAGTATTATATTTTCTGATCCATGAATTTGATTTTTCCAGGTACCTCATATACGTGGAGCCATGCAATCTTAGCCCTTCAGGTTTCTTTCACTTGCCCTTTATGTCTTTAAAGTCCATTCATGTAACAACATATGTCAAAATTCTGCTCTTTTTTATGGCAGAATAGTGTTCCATTACACACATATCCAGCATATTCTGCTTATCTGTTTATTGCCTGACACTTGGTTGTTTCCACCTTTGGCTGTTGTGAATCACTGGGGTACAAATAAATCCCCTCTCTCAGTCCTTTTGGATACATACCCAGGAGTGGAATTTTTGGGTTATGTTGTAGTTCTATGTTTAACTTTTTGGGAAACTGCCTAGACAATCTTGTTTTTATCAACAGCTCCAGCTATACTTGATGTGATGTTGTGCAATAGAACTTTCTTCAATAGTGAAAATGATCTATAATTCTGTACCATGGAATACGGTAGCCATTAGCTACATGTGGCTAATGAGCATGGGAAGTCATAACTAATATGGCTAGTGAACTGAATTTTAAAGTTCTGTTTAGCTTATTTAAATAACCACACGTGGGCTAGTATTCTGAAGGCATATATCTACAGGCTGTGAGTTATTATTTCTAATCCAGTCCTTTTTTCTGAGTTTCAAATACTTACTCTCGCTGTTTCCACTGATGGTTTGGGGCCCTGATTCCAAAAGACACCATCCCAAATGCTGAAATCAAAAAGATCAAAATCTCAAAAATCTTATATCCCCAAAGATCAAGAGCCCAAAAATATAATTCTGGAAAAAAAAATAATTTAGAAAATTCTTTCAAAGACATTTATTTACATTGTTGAAAGGAGTTTTATTGGAGAAATGTAAAAACATGAAACGACATTTCAGAGATCACTTTACATAATAAAATGGGTAGTAATAACTTTGCAAGCATAAACCCTAGTTAGTAATCACAGTGCTACAGATGTGATGGCCATGAGCAGCTGAACTGTACTCATCAGGAAATAGATAAAACAGCAGCATGAGCACATGCCTGCCACTGTGGTTGATAGTTGTGAGTACCCAGCTTGTAACGTGGTCGTCTGCAGTTCTGCGAGGGGCAACCCAAGGCTTTTGCCCAGGTAGGTCAAAAAACTGCAGTCAGTCACCGCTAACTATGCAGTTGCCCAAACAGCCAAGATCTCCAGAAGTTTTATCTTTCACAAATGCAGATAGACCAAAAGACATCTCGACATCCATCGAGGGAGTCTCCGTATTTTTTTTTTTAAAAAAATATTTATTTATTTACTTTAGTTGTACACAATGCAATGCATTTATGTTTACGTGGTGCTGAGGATCGAACCCGGGCCGCGCACGTGGGAGGCGAGCGCTCTGCCGCTGAGCCACAACCCCAGCCCCGAGTCTCCGTATTTTTATGTACAGGTGCAGTGTCTCCATGCAAAGTCACTGCTGTGCTCACGCACTTTCTCAGTGTCGAATTTGGGAAAAACACACAAAACCAGTTGGAACTCAAGAGTGTGTCCACAATTATACTTCAGTACTAAATGTGACGTGAAGATGGAAATGCACAGCCTAGCACACTGTGAAAACTAAAGCTAACAATTTAGAAGGTGGGGGGAAGAAAAAAGAAAAGCAAAAGCAAACAATAGAATTTAACATATGAGAAAGTATATTGCGGCCACAGACTGTGGCTAGCTGCAGGGAGCCTGTCTTTTTTTTTTTTTTTTTGTACTGGGGATAGAAACCAGGGGTGTTCAACCTATTTTACTTAGAGACAAGGTCTCACTGAGTTACTTAGTACCTTGCTGTTGCTGAGGCTGGCTTTGAACTCGCTATCCTCCTGCCTTAGCCTCCTAAACCACTGGGACTACAAGCGTGCGACACCGCGCCCAGCCCCAACCATTAACTATCTCCCCAAGTCTGCTGTCAACCTTTCCTTTTAAGGCACTGTTCTACATACACAGCTCTCTTTGAAATTCTTCTGTGATTTGCTGGATACCAATGTGACAATTATCTACTAAGTGTTTCCATCTTCTGTGCCACCCTTCTAAGGTTTTTGGGTGTACAAATCCATTCCACACGCACCTATACACAGACTACATATTTGGTAGGAACAATACTGGTGATGGACCAGCAAGATTGCCTTGCCTTCTTATCCTACTGTGCACATAATTATATTTGAACCAGTCAGTAACTTTGCTGCTTCTTAAGGCAAATGTGGCTTTAATTCATTAAAAGCTCCTGGAATTTCACCAGCTGGAAAGAATGCCAATGCAGACAAATGATGTATTTTTAAACTCTAGTTTTCAACCTTGTTGCCAAATCGAGCGGCCAATCCACTCATCTGAAATTTCTGCCAAATACATTGGGCCGAATGGAAAAAAAAAAAAAACAAATTTGATTGGTAGCAATTTGAAATTCACTTTAGACACCTTGATCAGACCTAATTCCATATCTCTCATTATGGTTTGGGTATCCAGTTTAAATCTATCTTCTTCCACAAAGTCCACCAAATAGCCAAATAAACATTTATAAAGTACTGTGAACTTTCCAGTCATTAATACATAAATGTGCAAATAAATTCTAGATTTTTTTTAGGTCCAACAGGGACATGAATCATATATAGTTAGTAAAAGAAAAAGAGTGGGGGACAGTCTTACAGGTGCCCTCCATTAGCCAAAGTGAAGCACGCACGAGTTTGACTATGTTAGATTCAGCGGGTTAAATCACTAACCAAGAATAGTTCACCATTTACTGTGTTTTGTAACCCTGGAGGAAGCTCTCTATCAGCAAGCGTCTTTGGTTCAGAAGGTCGCTGAGCTTGTTAAATTCTTTTCTTTCTCTGATGAAGACACGCCTGGTGCCCTGTGTGAAGGCATGTGACTGAAGAACTTGGCAGGGGGATTTCTTGTCTTTTTAACCTACGTTTCCACTTCTGTGGTCTTCAAACCCTCACTCTTCGTGGTGAGTGGTTGTGAGCTAGAGATCGTACAAGTATATGCCAACCACTTGAAAATTTGGTTATTGACCAGCCATTGCCTGAAGCAATCGCCTGTATTCACAGCACCAGTGACAACCAGAAATATGCTAATTCCTTCCCAAGAATTTGTCTCTCTACCCCTTATACGTTACTTTTCATCCCTCCCAGTGAAAATGATGATTCTTGGGATTTGGGCTTTCAGGATTTCAACATTCCGGATTTATCTTTTGGGATTGCAATTTTTGGCTTTAGAGATTTTGATCTTTCAGGATTTCAACACTGGGGATTATGGCATTTGGGATTGTGTCTTTTGGGATTAAGGGCCAAACCCACAGGAGAGACTTTATTTGAAAAGATCATCCTCTGCCTCTGACCAGCCAGCATCAGGAGGGACATTCTGGAGCAGGGAAGAAGGAAGGTCCTTCCACCAAAGGCAGCTGTGTCCAAACTGTTGACGGCTGGAGGGAGAGGAGGGAGCTCAAATTCTGCATCCTCAGACCCTGGAAGGAGGGTGTTCCAGGAGCAGAAAGACAGAGTACATGCTGAAGAGGTGAAGAGAACGAGGGGAGGAATGAAGAAAGAGGACACTCAGAGGGCCACCTTTCTTCTAGTTGATTGTACCTGGAGTTGACCTTATTTTTTTCCTGTTCTGAACGGTGAGGATGCCATCAGGAACCGGGAGAAGCTCAGTCCCCTGGGTTCCCACTAGTCCAGTGTGGAGTCTTACAGTTTGGGTCTAGACTGTCCCCACTGTAGCAATGTTCAGAGGTGCGGCTTTGGGGAAGTGATTGGACCCCGAGGCTCTGACCTCATCAGCGGGTTAATCCACTGATAGCCTGGATAGACTACAGGGAGGTGGTAAAAAACGGTAGGAGGTGGGACCTGGTTGAGGGAAGAAGGACACTGAGCCATGTTCTGAAGGGCATTTCCTGTCCCCGGTCTCTTCTCTCTCTGTTTCCCAGTTGCTATGAGCTGAACAACTTCCCTCCGTCATACCCTTCTGCCATGATGTTCTGCCTCACCCCAGCCAAAGCAACGGAGCCAGCCAACCACTGACTGAATCCATGAACCCCAATAAATATTTCCTCCTCTAAGTTGACTTACCCAGGTATTTTGTCACAGCAATGAAAAGCTGACTAACAAGGGGCAGGGGAGGAAGGGGGAAAGAAAAGAGAGAAGAAATGAAGAAAACGGGTGACAAGAGAGAGACAACATCGAATGCAAAAGTTGTTCCCTGTGTAGTCGTTATTTTAGCTTTGGACTGCAACAGGAGATGATTTGTCTGTCACCTTTGAAAAATCTTTCTTTTCCTCTTCTCAGATTACCAAAGCGGGTGACCTTCAAACTGGAGGTTTGATGCCATTCTGGGGAACGGGGGGTACCGTTTCCTACTTTCAGAAATGCCTTAGTAAATATTTGTCCATTGATTGCTTATGTCTGTGTTGCCCATCAGATCATATCCACCCAGGTATATAAACATCCTGCCCTGAGACGTGTTTCCTTCTTGTCATGTTGAATAGAAAACAGAAGGAAACAAGGCCAGGGAGCCGCACGTGTTACCCAGACACTCCTGCTCCACCCCTCCACCCCTCCACTGCTCCGGCAGAACGTGCAGGACCAACACGCTTCAGACGACCAAGCAAGCGTTAGGATCTGTGTTTGTGAATGAGCAGGAGTGGCTTTCTGTAGGGAAGGGAGGGTGGCAGGAAGGGGGCGGGTTAAGAAGGAATATGTGGAATCACTGGAAGAACATCTGGTTCAATTAAAGAATACAACCTACAAAAGAAAAAAGAAAAGAAAAGAAAAATAGGCCAGGGGACTTTTTATGTCCAGAGCGTGTTGGTGACAGTTTCACGAGAGCTGGGACTTTGTCCTCTTCACTGCTGACCCCCCAGAGCTCCAGCAGGCACACAATATCATTTGTTGAATGAACCAAACTCTAGAAAAATTCATGGTCTGTGAGAACACCCATTCCACCTGTAGTGTTTCAAAGTCAAAGTTTTTTGGTTTTGCTTTAGGTGTTGGATCCTCTGTGCAAACCACCCTTGCTGCCTATAGGTAAGGGCAGAGCTACCTGGACACAGGTCCAGGTGGAAGTCCAGCGACATCCTGTTTTCTTTGCCACCGGTTCTGATCGCTGGGTCTGGGGAGAGGCAGCCGGGTCTGGTATCCTTGGGAAGCTTCCCTGTGGTCCTGAAGCAGAGCTGGGCTTGGAACCAGCTCCGGGGATCCACAGGGCACAGGCCTGAGACGCTCCCTAGGTTCAGGGACTATTCATGTCGCGTATTTTACAGCTGGAGTTGGTGTCCCCATGATTTCAGCAGTAGTGTTTCTTCCTCTGTCACTGCAATGATATGTTTGTGGTCTCCTGGAAAGAAAAAGAAGAAGAAGAAGAAGAAGAAGAAGAAGAAGAAGAAGAAGAAGAAGAAGAAAAGAAAGAAAGAAAGAAAAGTCAGCCCTCAGAGCTGACTTTGGCTCTAAGGATTGCCAGAGTTAAAATAGATGCTCAACGAATGCCTGTTGACCTGGTCTAGCTTTCTCAGAAAATGTGGGGATAGGGAAGAAAGAAACTACTCGTTCTCTTCGTCCTCGACAGCTCCCCACCTTGAAGTGTCTCTGAGTCTCATTTTCCATCACAGCACCCCAGGGGACAGAAGGGGACAGGCATTTTCCCTCTTATTTTATACACTGGGAAACTGAGGACCAAAGATATTTATTAATCTGCCTCTTGTCAAAAAAGACAATTTAAAGCAGAGCTCAGACTGGCTTCCACGAGCAGGTTTACAGTGGTTGGCTCTCCTTAAGCAACAGAAAGAAAGGTCTTTTTTTTTTTTTTTTTTTTTTCAGGAGAGTAACTAGAACAAGCCCTTCTATAAATGTCTTCTATTTAGCCCAAAACCGGTAATACACTATTACAACCTATGGTTTTGTTGAACCACGAACACATCTACTGTTTTATTAGAAAGATTATAAACTTTGATGTCATTTAATGTTATTTTATGCACTTTGGGCCGCTCAGCCTTTTTTTTTTTTTTTTTTGTCAAAATGCTACTTGGAAACTTCCTCATTAGCAATATCTACATAGTATATTTCCCATTTATTTTCATCAACCTGGGGCTCTCCAGAAGATTCTAAGAAGCTTCCCTGGTAACTAAATTCCTCTGTTTTCTCCCCAGGACCTACTAAGGAATGGACCTTCTCTGAAAGGCACAACATTTAATGTATCAGTTTACACTATGGTTCTCAGACTTTTCTAGATAACCTTGAAAGGGCATCAGCTCTGTGGTGTTCTTTAAGATCATGGGCACATGCACATCGTGACCCCACCATGCGAGGAGTTCCTCTGGAATTCACCCCAGGTTTGGGTCCATATATTATAGGAATGAGTTTATTTATGGACAATGATTGTGTGAAATTTTCTGTCGAAATACAGAAAATTCTAATCATTGCGGCACTCCCCAGCAGCTCTTCTCAATCTGAGCATGATTTCTTTCGGTTTTGATCAGGATGTGTGATGCATAACTAATGGATTCCCACCGCCATCTGGCAGGCTGCGTGAGTTCACAGCTCGTGTTACGGCAGAAGCAAGACCACGGCCAAACTGAAAGCAAAGTGGGCTATAGCACAGTTGTACCCGATGAGAGAAAATCCCCGTTGGGACACCTGCGTCCTCTCTACCTGTAACCATTAGCTGCAGGTTTTCAAACAGGGCCCTCCCTGTACCTGCCCTGGCGGAGGTAAATCCTAATTTCCGAATTGTTCGGTTACCAAAGAAGAATAAGCTTGTTTGTAGTGTTCCCAAGTTTCCTTTAGTTTGAATCAATTCTTTCACCTCTAATTGTTATAATATAATTGGATGCTCTTTGGATAATGGATTCTGAGGACTTCACTACTCTGGAGAAGATGCTCGAGTATATTCACTAAAACGCAAAATATTATGTTTGATAATTATAGGAAAATATCTTAATTAACCTGCTTGAAACTCTCATTCCTATCATTAGTTCTTCACCTTGAGATGGGTCACTAGATGCTTCTAAGTAATGCTGGAGCCAATGAGGATGTTGGCAGTCACAATTACTTTCAGGGTAATTTATGGTCTTAATAATTCTTCTGTGAAACATTTTTTTTTTTCCCTTAAGAAGTACTTACTGCCATGTCTTTTTCACATTATCCCATTCCCAAGTTGGAAATTTTCTCTGCATCATATTCACAGATGTAAGTCCATAATATATTAGCAATTCCTGTGATTGTAAGTCACGGCCAGCCAACTCGAATTGGTTTAGAATAACAATTCTATTTCATTGATTTTAAAATCTGCGTTACATTTCTTTTCAATATCTCTGACATAAAATGTGTCTAACAATTGGTGGCACATCCTAGTTTCACTGCAAGTGTATTTTACAAAAGCACATATGTAACATGATGGTGCTTTTTTTTTTTTTTTTTTTTTTTTTTTAAACTGATAGTGTCTTAGACTCCATTAGAGTAAGTTGCAGAAAGGCTGTAATATGGGTGGGTCTCAGGGGCTATTGAACGAGGAACTCAAACACCACTGGGACTCTGACTATGACCTTGGCTTCCCTCTTTGGTTGGCTTTATTTCTTTTCAATGCAGACTGGCTTCCTCTAAGTGGCAAGGGACAGGGCTACCAATAGCTCTCTCATTTTTCATCTTATGGATTCCAATAAGACTCCCAGTGAAGGCATTGATTATTTTAACTGGGGTCACGTGGCCACCCCTAGATCAATGTGATCATTTTTGGCCAGGGACGTGTAGTCATGCAAGATTGTAAAGAGCCACAGTGAATTAGAAAGGTCCTATAGTGGCCGTGGGTTGGAGTGGCCATGGGGGATCTACTTCCCAGAAGCAGTGAAAGCAATGCTGGGTGGACCGTGCCATTGATGTCCTCCCCTGACACGTCTCTATTAATGGGTGGCCAACTATCTTGGTTTGGTAATGTTGAATCTTTACTAGTTTCTAGACCTGCTCTTAGTTCTCATCACAGCTGGAGTCTCTCAGTTATACTCAATTCTTGCTCATATCCCTGCCTACATTTCTGGACAAAATAAAAGAGGGCCAATTTGGGGAAAAAAAAAATGAGATGCTTATAAAATTGTCCCTCCACTTTTTTTTTTTTTTTTTTTTTTCAATCCTAAAGAGAGGACAAAAATTTTTTGAATGTATAGGGGGAAAAAGAGAGGAGGCTTGGTTATAGCAGAATATGCCTTCCGGGTTGTATCTTGGAGGTTAGAAAACTAGTGCTGCTTTTTAGACTCCTTTGTAAGTAGCTTCTACCAGACTTGGAAGGAGGAGTGAATGCATGAGCCGGCAGCCCACGGAGCTAGGGTCCTGAGGTGGTGAACTGTCCCTCCCGGGGGCCCCTGCGTGGAGGCACAAGTGTTTTGGTGTCCAGTGGTCTTGGAAGGAGCTGAGAAGTTTCCCAGTGTCAGAAAAGATCCTGTGTGGTTAGGTATTTTTCCTGATGACATTATACCTAGCTGTGTGACCACCAAACTTAGTTCTGACCTTCTTAGAAATTCTGTGAGCTAAGCAGGGTATGGTGATACATGCTAATCCCAGCTACTTTGGAGGCTGAGGCAGGAGGATCCCAAGTTCCAGGCCAGCCTGGGCAATTTAGAGGGACCCTGTCTCAAAATTCAAAAAAATAAAAATGAAAAGGCTGGGGATGTAGTTCCATGGTCGAGCATCCCTGGGTCCAATCCCCACCACAGATAAAACAAAGTAAAGAACAAGAGAAACCTGTACTCTTAGGTAACAATGATAAATCCAGTTCTTTTGAAACTAGCTGGAGTGGACTCTGCTGTATGCCACTCAGACCCCTCACACTCTTACTCTGTTAGGAAGAACATCAGAACTTTTTTCAAAAAAAATATTTATTTATTTGCTTTAGTTGTACACAATGCAATGCATTTATGTTTACGTGGTGCTGAGGATCGAACCCGGGCCGCGCACGTGCGAGTCGAGCGCTCGGCTGCTGAGCCACAACCCCAGCCCAGAACTTTTTATTTAGTCCTAGAATATGAATAATTGGTCAACTGGAGAAGTAGCCCGTGGGGGTCAATGTTCTAGTATTTTGTCCTTGACACCCACTTTAGAGGTCATACAGTACATTCGCCTACGCTGTCTCGTGAAAGAGTGACCAAAATGTGTGGCCCCTATTACTGATGCAGGGGTGGGGGAACACAGATGCTTCCTTCGATGGGCTGAAACATGGTCAAGGACACGCTCAAGTGTCCAACTTACTCATCCATGACATTGGTCAAGCTTTCCAACTTCTCTGGGCTTCAGTTTCTTTCCTTTCTTTCTTTCTTTTTTTTGGTACTGGGGATTGAACTCAGGGGCACTCGACCACTGGGCCACATCCCCAGACCTTTTTTGTATTTTTATTTAGAGACAGGTTAGTGACAGGGTCTCACTGAGTTGCTAAGTGCCTCGCCATTGCTGAGGCTGGCTTTGAACTCGTGATCCTCCTGCCTCAGCCTCCCAAGTGCTGGGGTTACAGGCGTGCGCCACCACACCCGGCTGGGCTTCAGTTTCTGTTAGCCGCCGGAAAGGGATTGCAGCCTGGAACGGCAGCACCACGGGAAGGAGTCCAGAGACAGGATGGAGACGAAAAAATTCTTTAATCTTTCTGTCTCTGTCTCTTGTAATTTCTAACACTACATACACACTCTCACAAGAAACCAAGGCACCTACTCTTACAAGAAACTACAATATATCTATACAATATCGATAACCCTGTCCTTTCTCTCTCTGGTCTCATCCCATGCGCCCGAGCAGGAATCACTCTCGCTAGATCTGCCGAGTCACTGCTCAAATCTCTCGAGATCCTGGGCCAAGTCCCGTGAGACTACGGAAGGCGACAATGCCCAAAAATGTCTATGGCCCATAGTCAACCGCAATCTTAGCTATCTCCCCAAACAGGGCTCCTGCAAGTTTCTAAGGAGACAAAAATGCTTTTCTTGGGCTGGGATTGTGGCTCAGCGGTAGAGCACTTGCCTAGCACATGCATGGCCCGGGTTCGATCCTCACCACCACCTAAAAATAAAGGCATTGTGTACAACTGAATAAATAAATAAATATTTTTTTTAAAAACGATTTTCTTAAAGGACCATCTAGGGAATGAACAAGGCAGTCCATGGAGAATGTTCGGGAAGGTGCCTCAGGTGCGGTAAGCTCTCATCAGCCTTGGCTCATCATCATCTGCCTGAGCTGGGGCATGAATTGGTACCTGCTCTTGGGGAGCAGCTGGGCAGCATGTATCAGAATGTCTGTATGCTCTGGGCTCAGGAGCTGATGTTTACAGTTAACCTACAAAAATACGCTTGCTGAAATGCCCACCGGTAAACAGATGATATCACGTGTTAGTCTCCTGTGTCAGCCAACAAAACGAGTCATGGAAGCATACATGTCCTGGCACGGGGAGATCACTCGTACCTGGTTCTTCAGCTCCACAGATATTCACTGAGGACTGGCTGTGTCCCGGCTGTGGCAGGTGCTGGGAGTTAGAAGGATAGCATGGAACAGCCTCGAGCTTGACCCAAGGAGTGTTCGGCGGCCGTCCTCCCTGCGGGCCACTGTGGCGGGCTGGGCTCCTCTGCCCAGGCTGCAGAGTTTCCAAGCTGGATTTCCTCAGTCTGCCTCAAGTGTGCACCAGGACTCGTTTTCTGGCCCCACCACCTTCTCACATCCTGGTCCACTTGGAGGACCTCATCTCGGAAGTCTGAGAAGGACCAGGGCATGAATGGGAGGCACATCTGCTGGGTAACCGGTGGCCGCCAGCTGCTGCCGCTCACCAAAGGGCAACTAGACCAATGGCTAAGGTGTTCAAGTGGCTGTGGACCCCCTGTGGACATTGTCTTGGTCCCTTAGGCCACCTGGTGCTCCAAGGCAGGAAGATGCTGGTCTTCTCTCCTGTCACCATGGTTACTCCCAGTCCCGCCCCTCACCCCCAGCTGCACAGATTTCCCAGCATGTCCTGTCCCATTAAGTGCACCAAGTACATCACTCTACTTCCTCTTCCTGTCTAGTTTCTGGGGCAAGAAAATCAGGTTCTTCATATTTTTTTTAAAAAATTATTTATTTATTTTAATTAGGTATGAATGACAGCAGAATGCATTTTGATTCATTGTATATAATTGCAGCACAACTTTTCATTTCTCTGGTTGTACATGACATGATGTAGCGTTGCACAACATGTGCAGTCATACATGTACCTAGGGTAATGATGCCCATCTCATTCCACCATCTTTCCTGCCCCCAAGCCCACTCCCATAGTCTCCCTCCCCTTTGCCCAATCACAGTTCTTCCATTTTTCCCATCCCCCCCCCCAGCATCTACTTATGTGTCAGCATCTACTTATCAGAGAGAACATTCCGCAGGTTCTTCATATTTTATTCCCAAACTACTATTCATGTCGTAAATTTCCAGTTCC
Source organism: Tamias sibiricus (assembly GCA_025594165.1). Lineage (NCBI taxonomy): Eukaryota > Metazoa > Chordata > Mammalia > Rodentia > Sciuridae > Tamias > Tamias sibiricus. The sequence continues at coordinate 20,493,754 of CM046666.1, read as the reverse complement.
AAATATTTTGGGGGCTTTTTTTTAAATATTTATTTATTTGCTTTAGTTGTACACAATGCATTTATTTTTATGTGGTGCTGAGGCTCGAACCCAGGCCGCGCACATGCGAGGCAAGCGCTCTACCACTGAGCCACAACCCCAGCCCCCAGGGTGGGGGGCTTTGTTTTTGATGCATAACACCAAGATTTGGTAACTAAGGGTACATTGATTTGTCCCAGAGTTCAGGTCTTTGAAATCCAAAGCCTGGCCTGTGAGTCACCTCGACTCACCTCGACTCTGCCAGCTCTCCTACCCGGAGCCTCCTGACCCCGCTTTCCTGAGTGTGGGGTGTGACTACCAGCATTAAACACGGACAATGACCATCTGAAAAGACTACAGAGACAAAAGGAAAAATATTAAAGACAAAATTATAGAGTGATTAATACAACAAAATATGATCCCATCCCACAGAGAGGGAAGTGTGGGAAATATGCCTAGCTTTGAGTGGGATTTGCAGCTGAGGACTGGAGGAGTAGTGATAGTGAGTGAAAACAGACTTTCTATTTTTACTCTGAAAACTTCTTTTTGTTTCTTTGAATTATTTATCAAAATATTTTAATGTTATCTTCTGTAATTAAAAAGCACCGATTAAAAAAACAATAATAGGGGGCTGGGGCTGGGGCTCAGCAGTAGCACACTTGCCTGGCACGTGTGAGGCTCTGGGTTTGATTCTCAGCACCACACATAAATAAATAAAATAAAGGTCCATCAACAACTACAAAATTTTTTTAAAAATAAAAACAGAAATTTTTTTTTTTTTTTTTTTTTTTTTTTTTTTTTTTTTTTTTTTTGCTTTCCCAAGCAGGCCATAGTTTGGCTCTGACCTTGGTGCTGGGTGTATGAGTACTGTGCCTTTGACCCTGGGCCTTCCCCTCCCCTCGCTATGCTCAGTCCCAACTCAAGACTGCTCTTCAACTGGCTGACTCCTTCTGGATACCTCCAAGTGCTCCTGTCCTCAGGAAGCCCTTCTGGATTCTTCCTCCTTCTCCCCTCCAGGCTGGGTTGCAGAAGCTTTCCCACGGTGGCCATGGTGCTCAGCAGGTGGGGACACCTGCACGTGTGTTCACCTTCCCCTCCGTGCTATGAACGTCTGAAGGCTAGCAGTTGCATCTCACTCATTCCTCTGTCTCCAGATCCTAGCATACTGCCTGGTACACAGGAGTGTTGAATCAATGTTTATTGAAATTTTGTTCCTGCATCCAAGCCAGGGTATTGCTGCCCTGGTGTACTAGAAATATTGGCAAATGTAAACAAACAATAGCATCAACTCAGCTTACTCTGCCGAGTGACAGATCTTCTCCTTTATCTTCCATATCTCATTTCTCACATCACTTGTTCCAACCGTTCTTCCACATTCCAAAACCCAACTCCCTTTCTCCTTACTTTACGCCTGGAACACAGGGGGTCAAGAAGGACCAGCAAGCTGCGTGGAGATGCTTCCTGTCAGGGTGTGAACTAACGTCAATGTCACTGTCAGTCAACGGCAATGAGCGAGGAGGGAGCTGCGGACAAACACCCTGACCTTCCTGTCCTTGCCGTGCTGGTCCTTCCTAACCAGCTGGGACACAGGGGAGAGGAAGCTCATTGGTGTGGCTCCCGCTGCCGCCTCCTGGAGCTCGTGGGGAGAGGTAGGTAGAGTGGGTCAGCAGAAGGACGGCCGCCAGCACGTCTCGAAAAGCTCGGTGTCTAGCTGAACTACAAATAGGCAGCACAGTGAAATGGTGAGCTGGGCCTCAGATGACTCGGAGGACTGGGGAGCACGGACTCAGGGGACGCAGGACTGGGGATGGGGAGGCCAATGACCAGAGAGGCGGCAGAGGACAGAGAGACCTCGAGGCTGGAACTGGGCTGAAGAGGGGAGGATGAACTTGGAACTGTTTGGGAGGCCACCGTGTCAGGTCTCAGGGGTTGGATGTGAGGGTGGGAGAGGAATCCTCGAGGAAGCTCCCAGGTCTCCAGCCAATGGCGCGTCCAGCAAAGAGGTGCAGACCAAAGAGAAGAATGAAATTCAGCTGGGACTGTGGCACACCTGGATGAAATGATTTAGCAAGTCTTTTTTTTCCCCCAAAGGCTTAAATGCAGGAAGAGAGAGGTCCAGGCAGGAGGAGTAGGCTGAGCATCAGCATGTGGGGGGAGGCAGTGTACCTGCACCAAGATGGCTTCGACGTCCCCAGGAGATATCATGTTATGGGACCACCATCACATACGCTGCCCATCGCTAACCAGGTGTCCGTATGTGGCACGTGACCATAGATGGGATCACTCAGGGAGGGGTTGAGAGTGAGGAAAGGACTCCTGAGGAAGACTGAGGTCAGATGGTGACGGGAGAGAGCAGGAGGAGGATGCACAGAACCTGGAAAGGATTTTTTTTTTTTTTTTTTTAAGGAGTCAAAAGATTCAAGGAGCCTAATGTTTGGGCACTTTGAATTCTGTCTCCTTGAAACTTTCCTTTCTTGGCTCCCTAAATCCTCCACTGATGCACCTCCTTCTTCTGTCCTCTAAACATATGCACGCCCCCAAATCTCATGCACCTCTGATGCTCCTAACCAGCGTAGCGCTTATTGACTTGTTCAAAATGCACTCTAAACACGTGAGAGTGCCTGAGGTCAGCCTCCAGAGTCTCCCAAGATGTGAAACTATTCTCTGGGCCGGGCTACATCCCTCGGAGAGTGGCTTGTACTCGTGCCAATATGGCCTCTGTCACCTCCATTTGAGATCTCTGATAGTCTCTACCTTCTTCTCTTCACAATTAATATCCTTACATGTGCCAACAGGTGGATGTGCCACAGAAGAAGTAACGATATTAACAATATAGAATAATTATTATAAAGAATATGTCATTGGAAGTAGGGCCATAATCAATTTCCTCTCTTGGTGTCTCTTCTATTTCTGCAAGTTTTTTTTTTTTTTTTTTTTTTTTTTTTTTTTTTGGTACTGGGGATTGAACTCAGGGGCGCTCGACCACTGAGCCACATCCTCAGCCCCTTTTTATATTTTATTAGAGACAGGGTCTCACTGAGTTGCTAAGTGCCTTGCCATTGCTGAGGCTGGCTTTGAACTCGCAATCCCCCTGCCTCAGCCTCCTAAGTGCTGGGATTACAGGCGTGCGCCACCACGCCCACCTTCCTGCAAGTTTTGTACACATCCATTTATCAAAAATTGTAGATAAGGACCAAAGAGCAAATAAGACAGGGGGGCTGGACAGGGAGGAGGGTCATATCTGGGCCCAGTGCTTTTAATGCCCTGCATGCTATAGGCATGTTGTGCTTCCCTACGCTTCTCAGTGGAGGTCTTGGCTTTGTCCCTCTTTCTTATCTTTGATTTGAAGGGTTTGATTACATTTTGATATTTTTCGAAGATATCCAAGTGCACCGTCATTCACAGTGGGATTGGGATCACTGAAGGATGATCTACTCTAGAATACAAGATATGAAGTCTGGAGAGAGCTTCAGGAGTCCTGGGTTGGCCAGCCAAATGCCTGTCTGGAAGCAATATTTGAGCTTATGGTTGGATTTATTGTTGATTGGTGGACTATTACATCCCCACAGCGGAACAGTGATTACAAGGCAGAGTCCCACCTCCAGGAATTCATTACAACAAATGGCCTTCTCTGTCTTCTGTTAATTCAATCTCCAATCCACAGCGCACCATGTCAGCCCTGCTCGGGTGGAAACGGGTGGCCGCCATGCTTATGTAACTTGTAGTTGAGTGCTGTGTGCTCCAGCCATGCTTATTTGTGAGTCATAATTATGTCTGTGTTAAAACACGGCTGCAAGCTGTGTGTGCTTGTGTGGGTGTTTTATGTATGGGTGTAGTCTACAGCCTGGGAAGCTAAACCTGTTGGTGAAGGGATTTTCATTTACCTAAAAGAAAGATCTTAACACTTAGCAGAGATCAGATTAATTTCAACGGGTTATTTACACACAAAATAAAGCTTGCTAGCAAAAGAAAAGTGTAACTGGGTGGGAGCTGCCTTCCCTCTTCCCAGCTACTTCCTGGAGCTACAGATGGCGGGGAGGGTACAGAGACTCTTCGCCCGGGCAGGGCAGTGCATGGTTAGTCCTATGTACCTGGTAGACCTGGTGGGGTCATCCACCTCTGGAGGGGGATTAAACATCTTTTTGAGTAAAGGAGAGCCAGCGGGCATAGATGGGATCAAGCTTCCTTGTCCATTAAAAAGGAGGACAGCAGTGTCTATCTCTTGGGGTTGCTGGAGGGATTGGATGAGTGAGGCCCCAAAGGAGTTTTTTTTTTTTTTTTTTAATATTTATTTATTTACTTTAGTTGTACACAATGCAATGCATTTATGTTTACGTGGTGCTGAGGCTCGAACCTGGGCCGCGCACGTGCAAGGCGAGCGCTCTGCCGCTGAGCCACAATCCCAGCCCCACTCAAGGAGTTTTAAGCCCTGCTCATTGCCGTGCTTGGGGGACTGTCTTGGAAGGGCTCACAAAGAGTCCTAAATCAGGACCTGACGCCAGAGGCGTCCCAGGGAGTCCCCTGGCGCTGGTCCCTTGCTCCCCATCTTCTCCTCCACGTCTCTCTGTGGTGGTTCTCTAAGGGCAATCCCCTCCTCTCCCGCGGTGTCCCCGCAGCCTGCGGTGTGCTGGTCTTTGTTGGGCTGTGTTCCTGCCGCCCCTGCTCCACCCCCAGCCCCGCAGGCACCAGGCTCCCTGCCTCCTTGCCGAGCTGGTTCTTTTCATCTTGCTCAAGTTCGGGCAGCTCTGTCAAACCCCCTGTTTGCTCTGGTGGAGTGTGGTTGACTTCGTGACTGCCCTCCCACCTTACCCGGGGCCAGTTGTTTCTCCCAAACTGCTATAATTTTTGTGCTTGACATTTCCTGTTTCTCTGTACCCCGTGTGTGGCGGGGGGCTTCTCTGGGCTATGGGCGCCCTCCAGGAGCTCAGTGCTGATTTCTATCTCAGTGTTTGTTCCTTCTGGGGCACCCCATTACCCAGGCTGTAGCACCCCTCTCCAATCAAGAGTGGGGCCCTGGACCCTCTCTTCCATGGTCTTCCTTCCAGTTGATTGACAGCCATTTTCATTCAGTGCAAGCAGAGAGCAGAAAAGAGAAGGGTAACCAGGCAGAGTGGGGCTTGGCATATCTAGAATATTGATGAGAATGTTCAAGCCTTTATGACTCATGAGAAAAGGAGTTGGGGTTGGAGGTCCTGCCAAGAATCTGCTCTGCCTAGCTCCAGAGTCTCTCCTTCCTGGACCACCCTTTGGGGGTTGGATTATAGCCCTTTCCTCATTGGATGACTGCTGGTCAATGTTTGGAAGACTTGCTTTTACTTTTTTTCCTGTATTTCCCTAGGAATTTGCTATGAGGCAGACTCATTTCTCCATATTAATCTAGAAATTGTATTTTTTCCTTTTACTATGGATGAGACCCTACTCTCCATGAAGAAGAAATCCTGGCCTTATTATGCTATGATTCTTTTTTTGGGGGGGTTGGCTGTTTTCTTACAAGCCTTTGCACATCAACCATAATTTCCCTTGAATCCTCTGATCAAATGGTATCATACTTTATTTCCCGCTTTCCAATATCTTCCCAAGAACCAAGGTAATGGTAGAATGGGGAATTGCTTCCAAGTACTACACAAGCTAATTTGCAAAAACCAGCCACGGTCTCCCTCAAGAGCAGTGATGGGTGGAGTGATTATCAGCGTAGGTTTTAGAGCCAGATTGCTTGAGTCCAATTTCTGTCTCTATCATTTACTGGCTCTCTGTGAAGACTTGAGCAAATCCCTTAGTTTCCTGTACTTCTTTTTCCCATCTGTAAAATGGGATGATGAGCATGAATCTTCTCTACTTCTTAGGGTTTTCATTGTGCCCATTTAGTATGTGGCAACTATTTTTTTTTTTTTTTCTTCGTGGTGCTGGGGATCAAACCCAGGGCCTTGTGCATACAAGGAAAGCACTCTACCAACTGAGCTATATCCCAGCTCCTTATCTTCTTTTCTTTTTCCATTGTCATTTGTTTAGTCTCTAATCTAACAGTCCTGCTGATACAAAGAAACAGAGGGACAGGAAGTGGGACAGATGAAATAAGCAGCAATAGTGAAACTGGGTGATGGGTTGTGGACACTCATTGTATCTCCTTTTTACGAATATTCACTTTCTATAATAAAAATTTAAAAATCAAAGGAGATGCACGCTGCAGTGTGCCGGTGTGGATCAAGCGCCGTGAGACGGGAGCGCTTGTGGACTCCAGGTGGGAAGCCAAATTGCTACCAGGCAGGTGCTTGGGCAACAGTTTGACAGGGAATATCAAGAACCTAAAAAGGTCTGCTGCAGTTACCACTGCTGCATGAGAAATTACTCAGAAGCTTTTTTTTTTTTTTTTCCCCACTTTTAGCACATTGCCACCTCATCCATCGTGCAAGGCACCGGCACCAGCTGTCTACTTCCTTACTTTCTGGTTTGTTTGCTATTGTATGATCTGGGGATTAGGGGGAGGGACAGAATAGGGTTTGAGGTAGAAATGGAAATGGGTTATGATGCAAACTCTGACTAACATGGTTAACACATTTGATCCTCTTAAAGGATTTTGAAGTCGGGAAAGATTTTCCTCTCCATTCCAACCCAATTTCTACTACTAAATTGTTTACAAACTCCAACAAGCCAACAAAGTGTCACTGGGACCACCAGCAAGTACTCACATTCTCGTAGGGGAGCCTTGAGGTTGCCTGGCATGGTTGTCGCTTTGCAGAGTTAGCCTGGCCGCGAGACTTGCTTTGGCCAATACGTTGTGAGTGGCAGTCAGAACCTACCCCTTCTGGGCGCAGCACTAAGAAGCAGGTGTACTTTGCGATATTCTGTCTTTCTGCTGGGCTGGAATGGAGCCTGCTTTATCCTGGCTCCCAACTGGCTACGTGAGCTGAGGCTTCCCACCTGCATTAACAGGTAGTAGTAGGACAGAGAAATACACTTACTCAGCTTCTCACACCTCAGGGGTGTTTGTTAGGAGAGCGTTGTATAGCACAGTACCTCTGGGAAGGTAGTAGCTGGCTAGATGATGGGCGGGCACGTGCATAAATAGGTACACAGACAGACGGATGTTGAATCAGACAAACGTAGGTGCTCCTTGGGGGTGGGACTACCGTTCTAAAATTCAAGATTCGGGAGTTCTCACGCTATCTAGTGTTGATTAACTTGTTTCCTGGTCACTATCTTTGTTTGCATTTGGGCCTCCCCTTTCCTGAATTATATTGTGATCCCGTCACTCATAGTTTTTATAAAATATTCTTAAGTTTTAAAAAAGGCAAATTCTAATGCAATTCTAAGGCAGGATGTACAGTATAACTGAATTTATGCTGGAAAAAGTTATATACAATTAGAGAAAAAGTTATATACAATTAGTTATATACAATTAGTTATATACAAAAGTTATATACAATGGTATGCTATGTGCCAAGCCATGAGCGATGGAGGAACCCAGGTGACTTTAGTTTTCTTCCTGTATACTTAGGCTTCTTTTCGTTTAATGAATGCAAGCACAGGTCATGAACTTCTGTTATCTTTGTTCTGATCAGTGTCCCTTCCTTTGGGTAATTGAGCTATCTCCCGTCCATGTGGCTCTCTATGTCCAGTGAGCTAGGAGAATTCCTCCCTTCTCCTCCCCTGTGTCCCCCTCCCCAGTTAGCATAAAGGTGAGTATATGCCCATATGGACCTCGTGCGTCAGACACTCTCCTGGGGTCAGACTTTTGACACAGGCACACAGGGATGGGTGGCAGCTGGAGACAGTTTTAAGTTTGTAGTGTCGAAAGGGACCATTAGAATTTCTCTGGTATTTGTCTTTCTTAAGAATTTTAGGAACTACTCTGGTTTGGGGGTTACTCCATTTCTTCTATTTGCTTTACTTTTGGTGTAAGTGAGCCTTTGAGGCCTGCAACAAAAAGCATCTTCACAGACATAACCAAATGACTTGTTTAGCTCAAAAGAGTAACAAGAAAAAACATCAAATGAATTCATTTTCTCCTCTTGCCTGTGAAAAGTTACACCGTGGAAGTTTCTGGGTGGAAGTTACACCGTGGAAGCACTGGTACAGCCTCATGTGTCAACTGGGGCTCTGATTGACACATGTATGGACTTGGTCACATGGGAGTGTGTGCGAGTGAAGGCTGTGTAAGGAGAGTGGTGGGCCACTGTCCTTCTACCCCAGCCAGCCAGCCACCCCCCACTTCACCCACACCCCCTGGCTGTAGTAGATGCACTTGCTACTTCTGGCTCCTTCCATGTGGTGACTGGGACTGCCCTGAGCACTGACCACCCTTCCCAATATTTCGATCCTCTGTATTTCAGCCTCCTCTTCTTTCTACGTCACGGCTGTTCTAGGGACAGCATCCCTTGTCTCTCTCCCCATTCAGTAAATGTTTGCTGACCAATCACCAAAGGCCCAGCCATGTGGCAGGTGTTAGAGATCCAAAGCAAGTCAAATAGGAGCCTGCGGGCTGGTGGGGACCCTGGAGAGCATGCCCAGGTGCCTAAGGAAGCCACATGAGGTGACTCTGGAGCACCCTTCCTCCTGGGACCTGCAGGCCCCATTGCCATGGGAGTGCAGGAGGGTGGTCACAGTGCAACTCCCAATGCTCTCTCTGTCCTCTTCCCGGGCACCTAGTGAAATTGTACTTCCCTGCTTTGAAGTTAGGGACAGCCAAAGCACTAGGATAGGCCAATAAGATGTGAGCGGGAGTGACACATGCTGCTACTGCATAAGAGTCTGTATCGCTGAGTGCTCGACTTGCCCGGGTGAGGCTCTGTAATTCTGGGTCCGTTAGTAAGGGTGACATGGGATAGACCTCCTGTCCCATAGAGGCCCAAGAGAGACAATAACACAAGCATTGAAAAAAAAAAAAAAAAAATCCACTGGGATTTGAGAGTGTTTGTTACCTCAGCGAAACTCAGTCTTTCTGAGATGTATTTCAGTGGGAAAAAGAATGGTGTCAACATTCAGGAGAAATTAGGAAACTGTAAGATAAAACAGGATGATCATTTTCTTGACTTATTAATTTGGCAAGGTATTGTAACGTGTCCTGTGTTGACAAGGGTGATTGAAGTGTAAGTTGCTAGTCTTTTTGCAGACCAACAGGTAATAGGTATGAAAAATCATATTAATGTTTTCTTCCATGGTGACAGAATTTTTAACCAGGTGGCCCAAATAAAGATGACCTTCCCCACGTTCCCTGCAGCTGGGAATGGACCTGTAGAAGTTCTGGTCAATGGGGTGAGAGCAGAGGCCATGTGGATAGTGATGTGTTGAGTCCTGAGAAGGCAGGCGTGTGGTCTCTCCATCCCGCTGTCCCTTCCTGTCACCATGACGACTGGACAAGAGGTAACCAGTGTTGGCAGAACCATGATAAGGGACAAATGTTGGTCCTTGACCACGTGGGACGACATCACCATGCCAGCCCTGACTTCCTCTCCAGTATCAACAGACTCCTCCATTATTTCAAGCACTGCGTGTCACGAGTGTGACCCCAAAAATATCCTAACTAATGCACCAGAATCCCCACTTTTGGGGATTTACCCTAAATTAGCCATTGAAGATACATGCAAATATTTAAGAAATGATGAAATCTGTCACAGAACTTCCTACATATGTGAAAGTTGCAAATAAACTAGTGGTTTGGTTAAATAAACTGTACTTTATACAATAGAACTATAAAAACCATTCAATTTGTTGTAGAAAACTATTTAAGTTGAACAGAGACATTCATTTTAGAAAAATGCACATAGAAGACAAGAAAGCAATCACCAGCCGGGCGCGGTGGCGCACGCCTGTAATCCCAGCACTTTGGGAGGCTGAGGCAGGAGGATCCCGAGTTCAAAGCCAGCCTTAGCAATGGCGAGGCACTTAGCAACTCAATGAGACCCTGTCTCTAATAAAATACAAAAAAAGGGCTGGGGATGTGACCCAGTGGTCGAGTGCCCCTGAGTTCAATCCCGGGTACCACAAAAAAAAAAAAAAAAAAAAGAAAGCAATCACCAGTGTGTGTGATCAGCTTTTCCCTCTCTTCACCCGTGAAAGAGAATTTGACTCTGCCCACTAGGTTTCTTTTTCTCTCCCATTCTCTGTGGAAAGATCGACCTGGCCAGACGAAATTCTTTGGACTTTTTTTTTTTTTTTTTTAAATATTTATTTATTTGCTTTAGTTGTACACAATGGGTTTATTTGTACGTGGTGCTGAGGATCGAACCCGGGCCGCGCACGTGCTAGGCGAGCGCTCTACCACTGAGCCACAATCCCAGCCCCTCTTTGGACGTTTTTGATGAGAATTGAGAGGAAAGAAGGAGAAGGAAGACGAGGTACCTTGGATAGGATCGGAGGAGGCTGCTTTCCGAGGGATTTTGAGAAGTGAGAGCTGAGCTGTCACGTGGGAGACTGTGGGTGGAAAAGGAAAAGGGACATAAAAAAAAAAAAAAAAAAAAAAAAAACCTGTACCTGGGGTCACATGCCTCTCCCAGATATTTGGGCTGCGATGGCCTCAGGCTGCCAAGCTATACAGCCATCACCTGACATCTCTCTAGACACAGAAAGGGGGTGGTGGGTCCCAAAGGCTCTACCAGACACCTAGGGCTTTTCCTCTGGGTGGGGAGAATTCTATTTTCTATTTTGGGGTTGTCTGATACTATTTTTCCATTTGTAATTAAGAAATAAATGCTAAGATTTGATTTTAAAATATGGCTTCTGAAAAAAATAGAAAAATGCAAATCAAAACTACTAGCAATTAGAGAAATGCGAATCAAAACTACTCTAAGATTTCATCTCACTCCAGCCAGAATGGCAGCTATCAAAAACACAGACAATAATAAATGCTGGCGAGGTTGTGGGGAAAAGGGCACACTCATACATTGCTGGAGGGGCTGCAAATTGGTGCAGCCAATCTGGAAAGCAGTATGGAGATTCCTAGGAAAACTTGGAATGGAACCACCATTTGACCCAGCTATCCCACTCCTAGGTCTATACCCAAAGGACTTAAAACAGCTTACTACAGGGACACAGCCACATCAATGTTTATAGCAGCACAATTCACAATAGCTAGATTGTGGAACCAACCCTGATGCCCATCAATAGATGAATGGATAGGGAAACTCTGGTATATATACAGAATGGAACACTACTCAGCACTAAAAGAGAATAAAATCATGGCATTTGCAGGTAAATGGATGAGTTGGAGAAAATAATGCTAAGTGAAGTCAGCCAATCCCAGAAAACCAAAGGTCAATTGATTCCTTTGCTATGATGATACTGAATTATAGTGGCAAGGGAGGGGGGATGAGAGGAATGAAGGAATGTTAAGTAGAACAAAGGGGAGGGAGGGGAGGGAAGGGGGCAAGGGGATAGGAATAATGACAGAATGAGTTGGTCATCAATACACTAAGTGCATGTATAAAAACTCAAATGGTGTGAAAATACTTTGTGTAAAACCAATGACTTGGAAAACTGTGCTCTTTATACGTAATACGAAGGGAATCACACTCTGCAAGCATGTATAACAAATTAAATTAAATAAAAAAAAAGAAAACAAAAAATGGTTTCTGAGTTTTATTCGCAATTGGCATAACTTAGAACCAAGATACCCAGAGCAGGGGACTGGACAGGTCCGCTGTGGTGCCTCTGTGTACTCGGATGCCACTCAGTGGTGAAAAGAAATGGACACGAAGGTACCAAAGTCATGGAGGAAGCTTGAATTGCTCAGTGATAGAAGCCAGTCTCAAGTGGCTGCACACCAAGTGATCCCAACTCCAGGGTACCCTGGGATGAGCCAGCACTATGCAGGTGACAAGTCAAAGGATGGGTGGTTTCCAGAGGTGAGGGCAGGGAGGGACAGACAGCAGAGCTCAGGGGACCTTTAAGGCAGCAAAACTGCTCTGCAGGATGCTGTCCCTGTGGATTCCTGTCATGTCTTTTCTGAATTCACAAAACGTACAACGCCAGGAATGAACCTGGTGTAAACTGTGGTCTTTGGGCTATAATGACGGCTCAGCGTGGGTTCATCAGTTGTGGCCAGTGTACCGCTGGCTTGGGGGGCGGGTGTTGAAAATGTTGAAAATGTGCGTGTGCAGGGCAGCAGGCATTTGGGAGTCCGTGCTTTTCACTCAATTTTGCTGTTAACTTAAAATTACTCTTTAAAAAAGTAACCTTGGGCTGGGGTTGTGGCTCAGCGGTAGAGCTCTCGCCTGGCACGTGCACGGCCTGGGTTCGATCCTCAGCACCACGTACAAATAAATCCATTGTGTACAGCTAAAGCAAATAAATAAATATTTTTTTAAAATAAAAGTAACCTTTTTTATTTTTTCAAAGTTCCAAACATTGTGTTGACTACAAGAATGAAAAAGAAAAAGAAGTCATTGAGCCCCACTGACAAAGGTAGAGGCGGTCACCGTCCTAGGCTTCCCCGGGCACAGGGAGAAGGGAGGGAGGGTGGTGAGGTCCTGCCTGCGCTGTCCCCGCCCACAGCACCCTTCCCTGTCTGCTGGAGAGGGCCGGCAGCCTCACCAAGCCCAGAGCTGCTCAGAGCAAGGGCAGGTGGTGTTCGCTGGGGGCTCGCTGCCCAGTGCGGGGAGGACAGGGAGGTCGGTCCACTACCTTACCGCCTGTGGACATCCACTGAAGTCCCTCTCTCTGTCATACCAACCCCTCACCGTAGGTGGCCCAACAGACTCTCCGTCCCCATTCCTACCTGGTTTTCACTCTTGGTGGGACTCACACAGCCCTGCTGGCCAGCGGCCTGACCACTTGCTCCTGGGTACAGAGAGCCTGAGCTCTGCCTCTGGAGCCCTGCTCCGTGGGTATGGCCCACACCTGACGGCTCAAAGTGACGGCTGCCCAGAACCTTCTGTTGTCCCCACTCGTGCCACCTCCGTGAGGAGCAATGGGTGGAGTCCAAGGTCCTGGTAAGCTGGACGTGGAGGAGAACAGAGAGGCTGTTTTGCTCATTCACGTCAATAAGCATCCACGGACCCTGGCTTGCTCGATCTGTTGAGCTACTCGGGTCCTCAGAGAGACACCCCAAGTTCTGGATCGCCGAGAGGGAGGAGCAGAGCAACCACGGTCAGTCCACCTCTGAGGCCCCCGACAGCCTGCTGCCTTGTTTCTAGAGACTCGCACCAAGCCTTTGCCTCGCGAAGTGTATCCCAGAGACTGACATGGAGAGGACCCGGTAGGCAACGTTGCAGTTCTGGCGTGCGGGAACGATGGATGGAGAAGCCATGGTTACTATGGAGGGATAGTCCTGCTGGTCATATGGAAGGCGTTGGGCAGTAGCAGGCCACTGAGCTGCCCAGTCACGTGGCTGATCTGTAGCATAGTTTTAGAGGAATGCATTTTCAGGTCTGCTACTGCAATTGGCTATTGTAATACAGGTGCCAGCCAGAGGTACCTGGGCCTGCAGGTCAGGGCCTTGGTAGGGAGCTGAGGGAATCTAGCTGGGCTTGCCATCTAGCTCAGGGTCCACAGGGCTGGGGGATTTCCCAGGTGGACAAGGCCATTGTCATCGCACCCACCTGAGGACATGTATATGTATCTAATATGACACCATATGCCACATTATTAGAAATCCAAACAATACAGACTTGTAACAAAACGGCCTTGCTGGTTTGCATAAATTTATAGAATGAATTTAAGGAGCCCAAAGGTCATGTGAATAAAAAAATCAGAAAAAATACAATGGCCGTAAGACTAAGAGCAATTAATGATCTAAGTCAAGGTTATTTCTAAGCATGGCACATGAAAGAAAGGGAGCTGGAAATTCCGGGGCCAGACTGAATATTATTTGTGGAACTCCATGAAAAAATAAAACATGAGCTCCTTGTTTTAAAACTATTCATTTCAGGACGGTGACGCAGAGCAGGAAATCAAATGTAGGGTTCCTCTCAGCACAGGGCCTCCTGCAACTGTCTGAGTCACAAGCCCGAAAAAAAACTAACAAATATAAATAAGTACACCCATAAAAATTCAAATATTAATAAAATGAAAGCTCTGCTTTAAAAATCCCCAAGACCAGGGCTGGGGTCTTAGCTCAGTGGTAGAGCACTTGTTAGCATGTGTGAGGCCCTGGGTTCGATCCCCAGCACCACACAAATAAACAAAATAAAGTATTGTGTCCATCTACAACTTAAAAAAAAAAAATCCTCAAGACCATTCCTGGGACTTGCTGGTTAGAAAGGACCAACCCAGGAGCCCCGCCGTAAAATAAAAATAAAACAAAACATGAGCTCTTTCTCCAGGTTTTAATCCTCTTCAGTCTGCCAGATATTTCTTCCAGTCCATTACGTCTGCCCTTAGGATCCCTCTAGCTACCAATTCATTGTTCTCATTTAGCTCGCAGCCAGACTTTTTAGAAGACAAGGGAACAAGTGCAATCTCTTCTCTTACTCTGCATAGACAGCCGTCAACATTTTAAAATGGAAACTTACCCTCTCACAAATCCACCAGATCTTACCAGTCGGGGCCAGTTGTGTGAGACAGGAGTGCGTCTAACTACCAGCAGCGGAAAATCACGGCGTGCAGCGATTTACACGCTTATTTTTGGTCACATTCCAAGAGGTCCTGCGATGGGCAGTTGTGTGTGTTGGATCAGCGAATCAACAATGGGGACGCGAGCAGGATGCCTCCACCACGTAGGTGTAAGAGGCCCCCCATGCCTACCCTGCCCGGCTCCCAGAGTCAAGGACAGAAAAAGGTGGAGAGGGCAATGCCTGCCATATCGAGAGCCCAGTTGTAGCTAAGTAAAACAGACCACCCCAAAGCTGAGTGCACGAAACCACCGTCCTGGGACGCCCCCAGATTCCGAGGCACACGGATTTGTGCAGAGGTTGATTCTGCTCTGCAGTGTCCTGGCCTCAGCTAGGGAGACTTGGAGATTGGGGTGCCTCCCTGGCTGGTGCCACCGCCGTTGAGAGCCACCCTCCCTCCCGGCCCTGGTGGTGGGCGCTTGCTGGCTGCACATCTGCCCGTGGCCTCTCCTTGTGGTGTCATGGTTGGGCTTCCTCACAGCCTGGCTGCTCGCTTCCAGAATCGAGTTTCCAAAAGAACGGTGGAAACACACAGCACGTCCGCCATCTAGCCTCAGACATCACGTGGCGTCGCGTCCGCCTCAGTCTGCTGTTGAAGAGGATGATGAAGCTCACCCCAGGACCTTGTCCTTGGAGGAGTTTTAGGGTCACACTGTTAGCCCTGCACGTGGCGGGGAGACACAGCCACAGTTCTGTTTGGTAGACAGTCTGTTGACGTCCACTGCTTTCCTGGAGACCCCTCAACGAACCTGCTCTTCCAGCTCAGTGACTGCTCCCATGTCACACACGCATGCGGAATGGCCGGGAAGGGTGAGGAGGGCAGTCGACCTTCAAGTCTACTTAGTGGGAGGTATGGGGAGGGCAGAGGCAAGGAATGTTTGCTGGGGAGGCGGCCAGGGACTGTCACACTCCCCTCCATGGCCAGATTCTCCCCCTCCCTGCTCCGGGCTCGCTGCTCACCCCACGCGCCTTAGACAGCACCCATAAAGCTGTCCTGCATGTATGTATTTGTTTTTCCTGCTAGGTTCCGAGCCCTATTCCTGTGGACTGGAAATGATTTGTCTTAGGATCTCCAAGGCCTGTCGCTGTGCCTGGTACACGTGACATTTAATAAAGCACTCACTGAATAAGGAAGTGAAATGTAAGCACTAGAAACGAGTGGAGTAGCTGCTGGTCTTAGATCACAAGTAATTTTTATGGAAAGACACAAAGAAGTCCAGCCTCAGCAACCCCTTGGGCTAGGCTGCCTGCTGGTCTGTAGACAGCGAAAGACCCCACAGTGGGAGAGACACTTCTGAAGAATGTCAACCACACCTCACATCCCTCAGAAGCAATTTCGACACCATCATCATACGCGTTCCTCGGAGCCACCTTGAAAGTTCCGGAGGAGGGCAGGTGTTATCATCCCCATTTGTAAAAGGGGCAGACAGGTCAGAGGACTTGCTCGGGCCAACCTGCAGAGGACCGACATGGTGGCCTCCTTCTAAATTAACCACGCACACAGTGTGCGTCTGTGCGATGCCATCCAAGCACTTCCTGCTTGGTTGTAGACTGCTCTAATTGCAGGTGCAGTTTCTGAAAATAACCACTAAGTCTGAGATTACAGGTTGACACACGCATACCATGCATGCAGGCGTGAGGCTACACCCACACACCCACCGACCCCCACACACATGCAGACTGTCCTCTTTATCCGTGGGCTCTCTGTGGATTTCCACCAAATGCAGGTGGAAAATATTCAGAAAAAAATTTTTTGTTTGTACTCAACACATGCATACGCTTTTCTGTCCTTATTCCTAAACAATACAGTATAACAACTATTTACATAACATTTACATCGCATTAGGTATTGTAAGTAATCTAGAGAGGATTTAAAATATTGAGAAGGGTGTGCATCTTTAATGCAAATACCATGGCATTTTATATATGGATTTGAGCACCCAGGGTTTTCATGTTTCACCCCAGAACCAATCCCCCGCAGATACTGAGGGATGACTTCAAGGACAAACACACACACAAGTTCAGTATCATTACCTTCAAGTCATAGGACAGGATCATGTAAAATAATGTTTTAGAGGAATAGCTATGATTTTCTTCAAACCTCGTTCTTCTTAAAAGTTGGGGTAGAGAAAGCCGGGCGCGGTGGCACACGCCTGTAATCCCAGCACTTTGGGAAGCTGAGGCAGGAGGATCGCAAGTTCAAAGCCAGCCTCAGCAATGGCTAAGGCACTTAGCAACTCAGTGAGACCCTGTCTCTAATAAAATACAAAAAAGGGCTGGGGATGTGGCCCAGTGGTCAAGTGCCCCTGAGTTCAATCCCCAGTATCCCCCCCCACAAAAAAAAAATTGGGGTAGAGAGATGTCTGCTTGAAAGCTTAGTTTCACCTGATTATTATTATTATTATTATTATTATTATTTTTTCCTGCAGTGCTGAGGATGGAAGCCAGTGTAAGAGCCCTAATTAAGGAGATAGCTAAGATTGCCGTTAACTGTGAGCCATAAGCATTACCATCTTCCATGGTCTCACGAGACTTGGTCCGGGACATTGTGGATTGGGTCGGTGTCATTTGCATGATCTCGTGGGACTTGGCCCGGGACATTGCGGACGGGGTCAACGCCATTTGTGTGGTGTGGTGGTGGTTGCAGGAGTGTGGATGGTGTTGGAGTTGTTGTTGGAGCCGGAGAGAGAAGCCAGCAGAATAAAGAGCCTGTTCGTTTCCAGTCTGCCTCTGAACTTATTCCCGTGGCGTTGTTGCTCCAAGTGGCCATCGCTTCAGGCAGCGACAAGCCAGGACCTTGTGCCTGCCTGAACCCCTGCCCCCAGGCCCTCGCTTCAGGCGACTACACCCAGGCCCATCCAGTTCAAGGCTTAGAGCCTTGACAGTAGTTGGGACACGCAAGAATCAGTCTCCTGAAGAAGGAGCAAGGAGGAAACATGAATGGTGTTAACTCAGCGCCACAAGGTCTTTGCCAAGGTCCTAGGCAGAGTCCTGGGGACAGGAGAGTCACACACAGGGATGTTGAACCTCAGTGGCCTGAAGTACGAGGGCAGCTCTGAGCTGAACTGTCAGAAGTCAAGTAATGAGAATGTGAAAAAGAGACTCTGCAGCTAAAGAAGCGAAAGTTAGCCACGGTCATCGAAGAACGTTCCCCGTTTCTGTAGGAGACAACCCGACTTCCTGAGCACCTGCAAATGGGGGTTCAGAAGAGGAGAAACCAGAACCAGCGTCCCAGAAGAAGGCGTCTGGGTTAGTAGTTGTGCAGGAGGTGGCTGTGGCGCAGGAGGCCAGGTGCGTCAGGATTCCTCACGCTCTGTTTGAAGAACAGATGCTTCAGGATCGTAGATAGAGCCGTGACCACTTCAAACAAGTCATTTAGATATTTACCGTCTCAGCCCAATGATAAATGGCAAACGTTGTGCTAAGGCTGCCAGCCCCAGCTCCTCCAAGACTGTGGCCTGCTGCAAAATAAGACGCCATGTCTCTCTCGTTAACCTCTGTGTCTCCCGGGGGCCTAGCACCGGGCTCTGACTAAGTAGTAGCTCAGTAAATGTGGCTTGAGTTGATAGCTCTGTATAGAGGCAGCCATGGCAGGTGACAGGGAGCAGGTTCTTGACTCTGAGGTTCAATCAACATGTCATAAAATTCCCAGGGAGATCCCATTAGAGGTCAAGGTCATGAAGCTAAATGCAGGGTCTCAAACAGCTAGGATTGTTCTTTTTCTCTTTGGGCATTCAGAAGAATTTGACTCCTGGGCCCTGATGCCTACAGAGGGCATAAAAAGCACCTGGCTGAGAGTGAGAGAGTCGTGTAGCGGTGCTCAAATTGCATTTTAAGAAGCTTCCATGCCTTTGGCAGCTTTTTAGGAATAATGGTATCTAAGAACCCCCACCTGACCAGACTTCTGATATGGCACCAAATGTGATTACAAGTACCCAGAAGTCAGGCGTGGCCCATGCGTGTGTCTTTAAGCCTCTGACTGATGCTTACTAGAATGTCTTGTGACAACACTGATAAGGGTGAGCGAACCTTGAACTGGCTGCCTAAGGAAGAACAGCTTTCGATTTTGCACAGCCCTGGAGAGACAGCAGTTTCAGACTCCCGTCTTCTTCCTTATTCAATTATCATGATCCCTGACACTTGAATATCAGGTCAAAGTTTTTAAAATCTACTTAGCTAGAACAACCTCCTGTAGCCGTGGAACCCAGCGGACGATAGATCAAACTGTCATCGCTCTCGGTGGTGCTATTTGTCATGGCTTCAACTCTCACCTGCAAACACACTGCAGGCTCTTCATCTGCAACCCAGAACTCCCGTCTGAGCTCAGTCCTGTCCCTTGATTCATTTAAAATGTGTTTATTGAGCATCTTCTAGATGCCAGGTAGAATATGCTGAGGCTGGAGCTATAATAAGACACGATCTCTCCCCCGGGAGCCCACAGATGGCCAGAAAAGAGCTGTACCCATGATCCAAGCTCATCTGTTCTGATAAAGACATAGCCAGAAGATTCTGGAAGCACCAGATTTGGGATGGGGTGGAGGGAGTTTCCTTTAGGACATGACCTTTACGCGGTCATTTCCACTTGCCTAAAATCAAATGCCAATGAAAGAATTCATGCCGTCCTCTGACACCTTCCTCATTTCTCTGTTTCTGTAAATGGCGCTATGATTTCCCAGTGGCTTGGCTCAAAACCTGGTGATTCTGTTTGTCATCCCTGGGCGCCGTGTGGCCACGAAGCCGGATCAGTTCCCTTATCCTTCACCCCCATGCAGTCCAGGCTATAAAAATGCCTGGGGACCTTGTTTTCTGCCTTTAGCCACCACCATTGCAGGCACCCAGGCGTGTCAAAGTCCAAAAATCCAAGCCACCAACCAGCTGCAGCCGCCCACTGGTGCGCCTCCTGGGGGCTTCCTTGGGGAAGGCTGAGCTGGGCTCCCGGCGGGCATCGCCAGCTCCCTGCCCGTCTGGAGACGGCTGAATTTATTTGTCTGGAGTCTGTCTGGCTTGAGCACGCAGCTTGAAGATGAAGAGAGCAGGAAGAATAAAATACCTACATAAACCTGCGAGAATCATGTGCGCTAAGTCAAGTGGGTCTAACAGGAAGAAGGGCAGGGGAGCAGGAAACCCCAGAAGCTCTCCAGGAAAGCCGGCAGGGAAGCAGTCAAGGTGACATGAGGGGAGCCGGGTGCGGTGGCGCACGCCTGTAACCCCAGCACTTGGGAGGCTGAGGCAGGAGGATTGGCAAGTTCAAAGCCAGCCTCAGCAATGGCGAGGCACTTAGCAACTCAGTGAGACGCTGTCTCTAATAAAATGCAAAAAAAAAAAAAAGGGCTGGAGTGACACGAGGGGACACAATGCCAGGGAACAGAGCAGGCAGTGGTAACAGTGTCCTGTGGTGCTGAACCAGTGACCACAAGCCTGGTGGCTTAGGGCAGTGGGGGTCTGTTCCCTCGCTGGGCTCAGTCAGGGTGTGCACGGGGCCACACTCACTCTCTGCAGGCTCCGCGGGGGACACTGCTCCTCACCTTTCCTGGCCTCTGGTGGTCCTGGGCTGGGGGCTGCATCACTCTGGTCTCTGTCCCCGGGGCCACATTGCCTTCTTTTCTATTTGTGTGTTCTTTGCCTCTCTCTTATAAGGATATGTGGGGTTGCTTTTAGGATTCTCCCAGATGATGCAGAATGACATCCCTGTATCAAAGCCCCTTCTACCATATAACATCACATTTATGGGCTCTGGAGAGGACATCGTGGAAATCTTTGGGAGAAGGAGTGCTATTTAGCCTACCACAGTAATGAAATAAATTTTGCACACGACACAGGCCTATAAAACTGATCTGCTGGTTGTGTTAGAACTAGAGCTGGGATTTGGAGATATGGATGAGGCACAGGACAGTTCTTTGCAAGGAACCAGCACGTGCAAAGGCCCAGGGGCCGCCGTGAGGATGCAGGGAAGAGGGACTGGATACGCCTGTGTGATTTTTGTGGTAGAGAGATGTTGCCGCCTGAAGCGATGGCCGCTTAGAACAACAAAGCCATCTCCCCAAACAGGGCTCCTGCAGAGAGAGAGCAGACCAGCTATCGAATTAAAGAGAGAACAAATAACAGGAGAGCTGGAGCAGCTGAGGACTGCTTCTGCCAGGAGGGGAAAGCCGTGGGGTTACAGGACGCAGCATCTCGGCCGCTGGTTTGTAGGAGGTCAGGTCTGCCCTCGTCGTGTTGGAGACACCCCATTTCTGGCTGAGAAACTACTCAGAACCTTCAACAAATGGTCCAGATCTCCAAATCCCCTCTGGACAGCATCTCAGGTTTCCTCCCTCCCTGCCGCTCACAGGTCTGGCCTTAGATAAGGCTGCAGAGAAAATCCAAAGGGCCCTGGCACCCAGGCCCCCTCGCGACCTCTTCAACACTGCAGGCTGTCTCTTTCCTCGGCCCCCTTTCAGTTCTCGGTGAGTACAGCTCACTCCTGCCTCGGGGGGCGGGGGTGTTCTAACTGCCCCCGCTGCCTGTGGTCGGGTCCCTATTTGCAGGGATGATCCCAAACGGAGTGTTGGTTCTTTCAGAAGGTCTCCTTGGACCGCCTGAAAATCTGCGTAAAGCAGGGTCTGCACTGCTGGCTGCTGGCCTCCCCGCGCCTCTCGTCACGATTGTCAATGCATCGTCGTTGTTACTTGCGTACTGCGCGCTTCTTATCATCCTCACAGAGGAGAACCAGTTCTTGGCCTTCGCGCATTCAGTGAGCATTTAATGAACACTTACGGTGTGCCGGGCACGGTGCCCAACCTGGAACACAGCAGTAGGTAGGAAAGGGGTGCTCCCAGTTGTTGGGCATCTCACCTTCCAGCAGAGACAGGAGGGCCACAGAGCACCTCCACGGAGAGGAAGCCCCGGAGGAAAACTCAAGCAGGTCAGGGTGACGGAAAGGCATGGCGGGTCCTTCGTGAGGGGTTCAGGGACGGCCACAGAGACGGGAAGGAAGGAAGGAAGCCACGCAGGTCAGGGAAGCCTTTGAGGCCAGGCAGCAGCAAGCGCCAAGCCTCTGGCTGTTGACTCAGGGACAGACCGCTGGGAAGGCGCGGGCAGCAGCTGCTGGGAGACGGCCAGTGAACCCCGGCAGCCACCCCCAATTGAGATGACCGGGGCGTGAACGCGAGGAGCAGAGGGGACATGGAGGGAGTCGGTCTGAACCTGGATAGGTTTTGAAGTAGAGCTGAGAGAAGGGGGATGTTGGAGAAGGAGCAGTCAAGGGTGATTCCAAGGTTTCTGTTGTTCACCTAAACCCCGCAAGCGTGGGGTCTCATGATACCGCGTTGGACCAGATCTTACCGGAGGAACCGGTTTGGCGGTGGGTGGGTCACGTTCTGCCCACTAGACGTGCCAGCGCCCGTGTTGAGGAGGGAGCTGGACGTGAGTTTGGGGTCTAACTGGGGTGGTCCTGGGGAAGTCTCGGCATGGTCAGGGGACAGGTTGTGCTCACAGTCACCAGAACAAGTGGCATCTGGGGGGGCTGATGAGGAGGGTGAGGCCTGGGATCGAGGGCCATTAGGGGCCAGCCAAGCAGGGACTGGAGGAGAGGACAGTGAGGAGGAGGCCATGGGGGTCTGGGGACGCAGGGGAGCAAGCTTTTCATGTCGTTGTGTTAGCTCTTCTCTTTCCAGCGGAGCATGTAGTAGATGCCACTTGAATACCTCTATGTTTGTTGAACGAATAAAAGTGAGGTCACGTGCCTGCCTTTGCTGATCTAGTTAAGGGATGATTTTTCGTTTTGAGGTGGGGCTCGGGCAGGTACACTGCTCCAGATGAGCAGGACTCACAGAGCCGGGGACCCACCAACAGGGTGACACCCAGGCAGGCCCAAGAGGTGGCCATAGGGAGAGAGGGCCTAGGAGATGTTCTCAGGGGCCGGTGTGTCCTTCTGTCCGATGAGAAGACAGACAGACTTCCCCACAGCAGGCACAAAGGGATCGCCCGATTATCCTTGGAGCCACCGCCCTCCCTCTCCCCAGGCCAGCCGACTCTCGGTGACTGACCGAAGCTCAGTTACCCACCAGGTTGATAAGTCACCGTGGGGGTGGCCAGTCCTCGGGGCTCCCTGGGCAAAGCTGACTCATCCATTTGCCTTAACTAGAGATGTCTAATAGAAATATAATGTGAACCACATTAAACTTTTGAAATTTTTTTGTAGTGGTCACATTAAAAATAAAACAAACACCCCCCCCAAAATTCTTGTGCGGTTCATTTTCGTATTTCACGTGACCCCACCTACCTCAGACATGACGATTTACAGGTGGTGAATGTCGGCAGTTGATAACGAGACACTGAGTGTTTGCTTTCACTTTGGAGCGGGTCTGGACTCTGGCGGGTGGCTGACCCCGGCAGTCTGTCTCAGCTCCCAGCGGCCCCTCTGCGCTGAACAGCAGCACCTGCGTCCCCAGGGCAGCGCTGGTGCCCCAGACAGCCTCATGCCCAGGGCTCGCAGGGAAGTCGGGAGACCACAGGTCCCTTCCCAAATGCTCCCACACGCCTGGTTCTGCAGCGGACCCCTCCTCCTCTTGTAGCACCAGCTGCCCGTCTGGGGCAGGCCAAGGCCCACACATATCATCTGGGTACGTGGCAGGCATTTCAGCCACCAAGGCCTGGCTACAGGAACCACCAGTGACCACTGTGGTCCCTGTCCTGCAGCACTGACCCCTGAACACTTACACCTGGAGAGAAGAACACCGTTGCTTCCCAGGGTCCCCGGGGGATCGGTTCCAGAATCTCCACAGAGCAAAGCCCCTGATAAAATATTGGCATAGAACCTCTGCCCACTTCCCCAGGCTCCAAATTTCCTCTCGATGGCTTAAAACACCTAAGAAAAAGTAAATATTACATGTTAAAGAGTCACTATGCTGTATTCTTTTTTTAAAATTTTTTTTATTTGTAGTAGTAGTATGTATTACAATTCATACTGCACATGTAGAGCATCTTTTTTACACAAAACAGTCTGTATACAAAGTATTATGCTGTATTCTTTAGGGAATAATTATAAGAAAAAAAGCTTGCACGTGTTCAGTATAGATGAAATTTTCAAAAAATATTTTTGATCTGTGTTGGTTGAATCCATGGGTGTGGCGCCGGAGGATACGGAGGGCCAACTGTATTCAACTCAAAGAAATGAACAAGGATTAGTGGAACCTGGGAAGCCATCCCCCATGATTTTAGGAGAGGGGCAATTTGGGGGTGACAGGATCTACTGGCTCTCAATGTCCTGGGCTGGTTGGTTTCTTAATTCCATTTCTCTTCTTCCTGCAAAGGTGGTTTGGACTCTGCATGTGTGCTCGGCGCCCTGTGATGGGGAGAGAAGACCAGTAAGTCAGCACTTCACGGAAGGCCCCTCTCTGAACTGGACCTTCTGCTTCAGGAACAGAGCGCTGGCTTTTCCGTAGACCACGCCCACTCCTAGACCTCCACTCCTTAGCCTGCTCCAGTGTTCAGCCCCGGGGCTGGCTCAGCCTCCTGCAGTTCCTGGGATCCAGACCAGCCTGGCAGGGTCTTCAAGCCCCACCGGCCCCCTCCCGCCCGTGCGGTTTGGAGTCGGTCCTGATGATGGTAATAGTTCTGTTTATGGAGCCTCTACGCCGGTGCCAGGCTCCAAGCCCGGTGCTTCCTACACACTGCACCATTTACTGGCCACAAGGACCCTGCCAAGTCCGTGTTCTCATACACAATTCAGAGACCAGTTAATTAACTCAGTCAGTCTGTGGTAGGATAAAGGTGAACACCCCAGTTAGTCTGAGTCCAGACTGCAGGTCAAATTCTGCTGCCCCAAAGTCTTGCTGTCCCTGGCCAATATCGGGGACCCTGAGGTGGTCCCACAGAATCCACCTTCCGTCTCCCCCTCACACCTGCGCCCTGTCCACATGACTAGGCTCTGTCCCAGATCCTGACCTTTTTACCCCTGGGACTGAGGCTCTGCCCTGACCTGAATTTGCTTGGCTGAGACTTTCACGTCCATCGGGGCCTCACCTATCTCCTGTCCCCGGGGGCTGGCCCTGGCCCTTCCAGCTGCTAGATGGAGTCTTGTGTCCTGTTGGCCAGACTTTCTGAGAACCAGGAACCCCACTCCTGCTTCACCGCATGCACGGCCTCTTCCTGGAGATGGTTGCGGGTCATTGCCTGGAACTCTGCCAGCCCCCTTCAAGTGGCTGAAGGGCCTGTCCATCCGCCATGTGGGTCCTGCTGCATAGAAGGCCAACCTCAACGTCTGCCGCTTTCACTGCCCTGAAACTGCCCCGGGAGGTGACCTCTGTGCCCTGATTTTCCATTCTGCACTTCTTCTCCCCTAGCTTCATGATCTCCCATTGAGTTTTTTAACCCCAAGTGATTCTTGATCAAACTCTTGTTTTATGACCTGGCTTTGGATCTGTGATCAAAGATCTGACATGACTCACCGTCTCTGCCTTTGCCCTGCTCGCAGGAACTGTCGCCCTGGGTGAGCCCTGCCATGCCCAGTGACCTGCTCCAGCTCCTAGGAGCCTTGCCCTCGAGGTTCGCCCGACTCCGGCAGGGCTCCTGCTGGAGATCTGAAGACTGGCGCCGCCCGTGGCAGACCCTCCTCTCTGGTTTGCACAGCTGACTCTTCTCCTTGAGGCTGGGCCAAAAATCAAATTAATCCCTCTTGCTTGGTCATTGCCAATTTTTAGCTCTTTTTTTTTTTTTTTTTCGGTGCTCCTCCACCATGGAGATCCCAGGGCGCCCTGTAATCACTTAGCCCAACTTAGCATCCACATCCACCGACTCTCGTACCGTGCCTGCCTGGGCCACTGTGCCCCGTTGTGACCAGGTCTGGGGGCTGTGTGGGGTTCCCTGGGCCCCGTGCCTGCTTTCCCCTGCTGGGCTGCCCACCCTGCTCTTGGTCCATCCACATATGGACCCACTGACACCAACTGTCTGCCTGAATCAACCCATGGCCTCACTCCGTGGAGGGCTTCCAGCTGGCCAGACACCAGCCGGGCCCAGGTCTGCCCTGACTCTCTCCGCGACGGGACTCCACCACCCGAGCGCGGGTTCCGTGGGGGTGGTCGGCCTGGTGCCTGGTTGCTCCTCCTCTGCCCTCTCCCCCCGCTCTGATGTTCAAGACCCACGTGCTCTGATGGGAATGGTGACAGCCTGCGGTGCCAGGAGCACGGTGTCTCCCTGGCCCTTCTCAGTGTCACTCGATCACTGCCCCCACCATGCGCTGATTCGCATTGATTTCTAGACGCTTCGTTTTTGTAAGTCACTTCCTCACTTGGGTTTCAGGCTCCTTTAGGGCAGTAACTGTCTTATCTGGAACTAATTTAATATGTACTGAGTCCTTCTTATGTCCTTTGCCCAGGCTTGATCCTAGGGTGGGGTAAGGGGACAAGGTGCAGCACACAGAGCATCATGAGTCAAAAGAGGCCTCACGGATAGAGAGATCACACGATCATCACCCAGATTGGGAGCAGGAGGGTCCTAAAACCGTCAGGTTATTCAATCTTTGACAAGTATCAACCAGGACTGTCACGGGAAACTGGAAAGTATCGTCTGGGTTCTTTTTGTTTTTGGTACCAGGGATTGAACCCAGGGGCACTCGACTACTGAACCACATCCCCAGCCCTATTCTGTACTTTATTTAGAGACAGGGTCTCACTGAGTTGCTTAGTGCCTTGCTTTTGCTGAGGCTGGCTTTGAACTTGCAATCCTCCTGCCTCAGCCTTCGGAGCTGCTGGGACTTACAGGCGTGTACCACCGTGGCTGGCAGGTCCTGATTCTTACATGCTGCCTAGTTCAGCTTCCTAGTTCAGCTCCTGGTGTGGTTTTTTACACAATGTCTGGCTAGCAGTGGTGCCAAGCCCAGAACCTCCATGTCCTAACTTCCAGCTTTTGCTATTTCTATTGTTTTTCATTTGAAACTTTGCCTTACAGAGATTTGTGATCAAGCTAGCAAATCTGGGGGCTGGGGTTGTGGCTCAGCGGTACAGTGCTCGGCTAGCACGTGCGCGCCTCTGAGTTCGATCTTCAGCACCACTTTAAAAATAAAGAAATAAAATAAAGATATTGTCCAACTACAACTTAAAAAAAAAAGTTAGCAAATCTCCAAGAATCAGGGAAAACCCAGGACAATATATGATAGCTGCCAAGTGAATGACACAGGCAAACAGTGTACCCGACAGTTCGACAGTTCCTCAGGCTAGGCCCAGGATGCCACATCAACCAAACCCCTGTTCTCATATCCGGGCCCCATATTGGTTTCTACAAAATGTTTGCCCTCAGTAAAGACTATTATGGCTTTAAAGAGTGTGAAACCTTTAAGGAGTGTAAATATTGTGATGTTTGTGATATCTAGAACGCAGGGTCAGAGGAAGGAGAGATTTTTCTTGTGTTGTAGGTTTTCAGAGGCCCTGGTACTTAAGTCGGGCATTAAAAGAGGTAGAATTTTTAAATACTACGAAGCACATCAAACTCAATTGTGTGATCCAAGTTGTTACCTAATACATATTAATGGACTTTTTTGGCCCTCACGTATACATAAGTACATTCTGTGGTATTAAAAAAAAAAGGCCTTATAATAATAGCTAACCAACATTATGTCATGTGTGTTTTCTGCTTCCTGCTTCGCTCCAGGTCCTTGCTCTCCCTACCTTTTTCCTGATGCATACTTGGCTTTGCTGTTCTCAGTAACAGTCACAGCAGGTCTTCCTCCAGTAGGACTGCCCACTTCCTCCAACACTGAGGAATTCTGTTGACTTGATTCCTGGTGAAGGTAACGGTGCCGCTTGTCCACAGGTGGGTGGGTCAGTGGCTTCTAGGCGGCTGTTGGTGTGATTGCAGTCAATTGCCACTTGATAGAACACCATGGCATTGGCCCCTCTCGCGTGGGAGGTGGAGGTCCTGATGAGCTCCCTTCCTGCCACAAGTGCCAGCCATCCAACCTGCAGGGCATCCTCAGGGCTCTCTACACCTGGGCCCTCAAGAAACTAAGCAGAGGCCGACGAGCAAAGACAGACTGGTGGCGACTCCAGCTGCCATCTTGGTTGGGAAGCAGTGCAGATGGCCCAGAGCTTTGCTGCTCATTTATCCATACACCGGACCGCAAAGGGGATGGAAGAGAAGCTATCTTTGGGTTACATCCAAGCCCCTGTGACTCAGCCATCTTATGGCTGCAGTGGTGTCCAAGGGTGTCTGAAAAGCTCCAGTGATGCTCAATTTGTGGTGAGAGGTTTTTTTTTTTTTTTTTCAGGGGTGGGAGTGCCTCAATTTGCCTGGAGTTTCAAATCAGACTATTTGCAAAACTAGCTGAATTCAATTCCGTCACATCTACAAAGGTTTTCTATTTCACGAAAGGCCACAAGCTCAGCGTTCTACTCTTCAAGGATGCATGCCACCTTTCTGTGACCCGAGAGGAAGTGGAAAGAACTCTCCTTCCTTCTTCTTGGAAGATGGAAAATCAATTCTCTCATTTCTTATGTTAGCATAAAGATGAACCACACACAGGCCAGAGAAATGGACTGTCTGTACTCGTTCAAATTACAAGCAGACAAGCCAGTGGCTGCTGTGTTGTGCTTGATATCTACAATTATGTAAAATGGCCAGAACAGAGTGCAGAGTTGAAGCTACCACCCGTCACTGGGGAAAAATTGCCTTGCATGGTCTCACATACACAGAGAAATTCATAGCCTTATTTATTTATTTGAATTTATATTTTCAACTTTTTCATCGACAAACAAAAATTAAATATGATTAGGGTGTACAACATGATCTATTTTTAAACAATTGCTACCCGTGGCACATAATAAGCACTCTGTGTACTTCCTCTCATTTCAGCTTCCTCATGACGCTGGGAAGTGGGTGTCACCAGCACTGCTTTATAGGTGAGAGGACCAGCACAGGAAGTTCAAGGTGGTGGAGCTGAGCTCTGAATCCACATCGCTCAGAAGCCTCTACTGTCAGTCAACACGCTCTACCCTCCTACCAAAGGCCAGCTCACATATGGCTTCCTTACTGTCTGTATTTAATTTAAAACAGTGCATTTTTGATCAGGGAGACAGTGGCTAGATCAGTACCAGGGTCCTACAAGGTAATGAACTCCGAGTAAATACTTCCCTTTTTGGAAACTGCGCTAAGTTAAAGAGCAGCTGTTACGATCCAGAAAGAGCTGGAAACTGAGTGCCAGTCAGAGGAGGCATCCTGAACATTTTACTTATTTCTTGCCAAAAGCATATTTAAATACCAGAGACTCAACTTTTCTGTCACCTAGGCACGGTGAGGCATTGCAAAGACATCTTGCTATAATACCTCAGGGAAGTTATTCTCCAGGGAAAATAATAGTTATTTAATACTGGCTGAAAAAAAAAAGTCAATTTGTCAATTTTAGACTTACATCAAGGATGGGCAGATAGCATACACCCCACTCCAGCCTGGGATTCAGGAATGGAGAGGGCAAAACTTCTACACTGGGCTCCCAGACACCTTTGCACTTGGATTTCTGCAATGCTTCATGCTCCATTTAGTAACTTGACTGCAATACAATCTATGTTATGAGGATTTGAGCTCATGTCTTTTAGCTGGTAAAATAAATGTGTTCGTGAGCTTCAGAAACACAAACAGGAAATTGATTTATACTGAGAACAACTAAGGATTAGAAAAAAAATTCAGGTGTCAGAAAAAGAATTGGCATGTGGGAAGAAAACAAGAATAGGATTACAAGTAAGACAGAAAGAATAACAACATGTAGAATAAAGGTTAATAAGCAAGCAGGGTAGGTCTCAGCTTCTAAAAATGTGAGTTGGTGCCATTCTCGACTGACTGATAATTAAAGGATTGGATTTGCCTCTCAGCTTTATCTCTGATGTATGAGACTTTGAGAAACACAATTATTCCGTGACTCAATTTCTTTATCTGTAAAATGGAGTTATTGAGCCACCTACTCAACTCTCCTTGTTGTTATAAAGATCACCAAGATAAGGATTACAAAATGCTACGACGAAACGCACTTCATGAAAGATACAGTACCTCCTCTTATCCTAAGCCAGGCTGGATTTCACTTTCAGTTTTCTCTAACCAGAGTGTGCTAAAGCAATGTTCTAAGACAGTTCTGCAGGTACTCGGCAAGTTCCCCGTTCTGGATGATGACTTCCATTCTTCTTTATTGTAGCTCTTCTTTGGAACGCATCCGGCATCAAAAGTTAATGAATCACCTCCCAAGGATTATAGATGAAGCCGGAACTGGAAAACCTACCTAAATTCAGTGTCTTAAATTTCAGATGTATTTAAGAGGATATGGGTTTTGAAAATAGGAAACTGGATATTTCGTCTTGTGGAGCACAACTCATCGTTGTTATATAAATTCTTATGGAGGGTATTGATTAAGAGGAAAGACAGGAAAAAATTGGAAAAAATAAATTCATTATTGTAGGAGAATAAAGAGGGTTGCTGGTACCTTGTTGTGCTGACTTCACAGAAGAGTTTTATGCCATTGGAAGGTTCAGCCGACTCCACGTTTTTCTCGGAGTCATGGAAGACTCCTTCTAAAATGGCCTGAAAACAAGGGCACCTTCTTGTAGATGGCATATGGGGCTAGCTGCGGACACACTCTTCCAGGGCTCAACTGGAGAAACAGTGAGATGAACATTGAAAGGGCACTGGGTTAATTCTTGGGGTATCATCCAGATAAGCTTGGAAAAGAGGCCATGGGTTGCTTGGAAAGAGGATGGAATGGGGGATCTGAAGGAGAGGGTTTCAGATCGGGCATTCCGTTACTTTCTGTCCTTCATCTTGATGTAGCAAGGCAATTGGCCCAGTTCATGCCTCACCAAGACGGCTCAGGTCCAGCGAGCTCTGTAGTCTAGGAGAGGAGACTGGCTTGCCATCTGCAGAGTTCTGTGCTGAAAGAGGGTAGACCAACATGCTGGGAGACAGGACTTTGCCCAGTGCAGGTGACCATGCTGCATTGGAGAAATGTAAACTGCCTGTCGTGGCCAGCCACAAACGCCGCGGGAGGAAAACTCGCGGAGGCAGAGTAAAGATACTACTACTTTTACTTCTACTTTCTTAGAGAGAGCTTAGAGAGAGAAAGAAAGATTTTTCTTCTTCTTAGAAAGAGCTTAGAGAGAAAGATTAGAGATAGCTTTTTCTTCTTCTTCTTAGAGCTTAGAGAGAAAGAGAGAGAGTTTGAAAGAGAGAGATTTCTTCTTTAGAGAGAGATAGAGACCTTAGCTTTTAGAGCTTCTTTCTTCTTTCTTCTTTCTTCCTCGGGAGCCTCGGCCTGACTCTGACCAGGAATTACTTCTTCTATCTGGTTTCTCTTCTGTAACCGCTCTGCCTACGTTCTGGCCGCTCTGATTCTTTTCTTCTTCTCTGACCCGAACTCTTCTTCCGACCGAGCGACTGCATGACTGACTGAATGAATTCATTCTTCTCCTGACTCCGACCGCTTTCACCCGGTTATATACCTTTAGCTTTGCGGGTGCCTCACGTGCATTTACAGGTGCGTCACATACATACTTATTATCAGGTGGAACTTATGGCTTCCAGCTGACCGCAATAGCCATCTCCCTAATTGGGGCTCCTTCAGAGAAACATGAGGACCAAGCTAAGATGGGAGTCTAGAGACAAGTTCAAGCCCAGGTCTGTCCCAACAACACTTGAATAAAGACTTTTTTTTTTGGTGGGGGGTCTACGGGGGATTGAACTCAACTACCGAGCCACATCCCCAACCCTATTTTGTATTTTATTTAGAGACAGGGTCTCACTGAGTTGCTTAGCACCTCGCTTAGCTGAGGCTAGCTTTGAACTCGCGATCCTCCTGCCTCAGCCTCCCGAGCCGCTGGGATTACAGGCATGTGCCACCGCACCTGACCTTGAATAAAGACTTTTGAGTTCCTACTGTGTAGCCTCCACTCCACTCCCAGTCCTAGAACGGATCCTGTGACTCAGGGCTGGCCAATTGCTGCACTGAAGTCCCCTTGTAGAGGGGACTTCTTCAGAGGTGACAGAGGTTCCTCGAACCTGAATGAATCGATGTGGAAAGTACCAGAAAGATATTTTTCTTCTGAGATTGCTGACAGAGGGATGAAATGAGCCTGGAATTGCCAGGAGCCTCCACGTAGCACCTAAAATAAATTCCATCCCGCAGGAAGTAGAACTGAGATTAAAAAAAAAAAAAAAAAAACCCAGAGTTTTGAAAATGTTATTAGAGCTGCAAGATCCACGCTAGATCAATGTGGCACTAGCCCTGAACTTTCCAGAAAGACGAGTCGATAGATCTCCTTTTCCTCCCCCTCAGCCGAAGCCAATTTGTCTTAGTTTTTATATCTTTTGCCACCAACACTGAGTTTTGATATAGAGACATAGAGGAAAAGATGGCACTCCTGGTGCTGAGGTGTGGCAGACAGATCCCCCAAAGAGGAGCCAACCGTGTGGCTGGGGGCGATCTCAGACACGCTCCCGGCTTGCCAGGGCAGAGCAAGAGATGTGTTCTATCGGGGGAGTCGTCTTCTGAGCCGGGGAGGGTGACAGTTGGTGACGAGCTTACACTCCTACTGACCATAAGACATCCAATCTCTGTTCCCCACATGCCTCCCGCTAATTAGTTCTAGGAGGACCCAGTGGTCTGGAAAACATTTCTGGCGACTCCTTGTCTTCTCCCATTTCCCCTGTCTGTGCGTTTCCACTAGCTGGTGGACACGGCTGAAGACGGCCCGTCACACACCAAGCAGGTGGAATGGCAGGGCACTGTTTTTCTGTCTGTGGGAGGCTGTCCTTGGTGGCGGTCCCCTCCACTGTGCGGGGAGGTCAAGAAGCAGGCGGAGGCAGCGGAGGCAGTGCACTTCCTGCCCTGGTCAGTGTTGCTTAGGGCGAGGTGTGTTCTTCAGGAAGCCTCCTGAAAAGCACCGGATTCCTGGTTTCGCTGGCTCCTGTGTCCTCCTCGGTGCTGGACAGGCTACTTCAGCTTTCAGGGACAGTTAGCGCGGAGTGCTGCTGAGGCTATGTTTTGCGTTTGCGTGGCTTGCAGGGTAGAGACTGGCAGAATTCTCTAGGACACGATGCCTTCAGCTGCAGACTGGCACGGGGAAGGCCGGAAAGCCAGGTGGAAAGAACGCAGCTGTGGAATCGGACGAATCTGTTTTGATTTCTTAATGCACCTAATCAAGACGACGACCTCCTCTGAACGCTGATCATCTCATGTGTGAAATGGACGCAATCAGACCTCGCTCCCAGGATCTCTGTGGGAAATGAATGGGATCGAGGGCCCGTCTCGTTGCGTGTTGTGCCTGCAGTTCGTCATGACGGGAAGGAGTGGACCGTGAGGGTTAGGATCAGCGTGCACATTCTGTTTGACATCGGTGCCCCTTCCCAAGTCCAGATTGCACACGTCTTAGCCCGGCCTCCTCATCTTCTCCCAGCTCAGTGCACCCCAGTTTACTCTCTTCTGTCCCCAGATTGCGAGGGGAGGAGCTCCTGTTCCTACTTACAAAGCAACAGGGGACCGGTGGGGTGCGTGTCCAGCTGGGATCGCAGCGGGGAGGGCAGATGACAGGGACAGGTGGCCTGGGAGAGAAAGCCTCCCTCAAAGGGTGAGGGCTCTCTTCCAGGCTGCAGCAGCTTCACAGGCTGAGGTCTGGGGACAGATCTTGCCAGCTTCATGGCACAGTCCCCTGCACTTTGCTGATTCGGTAACACAGTTCATTGTCCTTGGAGAGGTCCCCCTAGAGGTCTGTGCACGCGCCAGGAAGGCAGGAACCTGACCTTTGATTCATTGCTCCGCTCAGTGCATGGGTGGTACCCGGCACCCAGGAGACTCACCATGAGGATTTAGGAGCGACTCTAGAAACAAAGGAATCCCGAGCCCAGCCTGCCTTCTCTCCCCCAGCGCCCCCCAGGGCTGACTTCTGAATACATGACGAGGAGATTGCATGTCTCTATGCCACCCTCTCATCCCTGGCTACCCAGATTAAGCATCCAGAAAACTGAAGTCAGCTCTGAAGATGCAGGCTGAAATTTTTTTTTTTTTTTTTTTTTTTTTTTTGTGGGGTGGGGTGGGTATCAGGGATTGAACTCAGGGGCACTTGGCCACTGAGACACATCCCCAGCCCTATTTCATATTTTATTTAGAGACAGGGTCTCACTGAGTTGGTTAGTGCCTCACTGTTGATGAGGCTGGCTTTGATCTCTTGATCCTCCTGCCTCAGCCTCCTGAGCTAAGGATTGCAGGCGTGCGCCACCACGCCTGGCTTGAGATATTCTTGATAACGAGTCAAAGGATATTAGACCGTGCAGGTAAAAGCCAAATGGACATTCTGGTGGTTTTTGCTCGTTTGTTTTGTGGTTCTAGGGATTAAACCCAAGGGTGTGCTACCACTGAACTACATCTCCAGTTCACTTTTGATTTTGAGGCTAGCCTCAAACTTGCCATCCTCTGCCTGAGCCTCCAAAGTCTCTGGGATTACAGGTGCGTACCACTGTGCCTAGCTCTGGTCCTTCCTTTGCTAGAGCTGAACAAACACTCAAAAAGTTTAATTTTCAGCTGGATATTCTGCTACATTTATATGCATATTATTGAAACACTTTACATTTTTACAAACCAAAACTCCTCCCTCCAAGATGACAGTAGATTCAAGATGATGTTGATTTTCTCTCCCATCAATATCCTACCTCCTCTCTTTCTTCTCTGCTATCCTCAGTGTTCTCCTCCATCCTCACCAGGTATCTCCTGAAGCTAAAAACATCTCATCCTGGTTGGCAGTGGCAGGTAAGTGCTTGCCAGTTGAGTAGGCCCCTGTGAAGAGCTTTCCCAGAAGTTTAAATCTTCCATTTCCTTTTGCTGACCTCCATTTCACAGTGGGATATGGAAATAGAGCCCATGTTTGTAAGGTGTGGCGTGTCAGCCAGGTGCAGGGGCATGCATCTGTGGTTTCAGCTACTCAGGAGGTTGAGGCAGGAGGATGGATTGAGCCCAGGAGTTCAAGTTCAGCCTGGGCAATTTAGAGAGACCCCGCCCCTCCAACCCTACAAAAAAGAATAGAAAAGCAAAACATATCTCCAAATATGGAACGTGAGAGAAGAGGAGAATAGATATTAGATAGGTCATTAGCAGCTTCTGCCCAATTATCGTCTCACTTGAGATGAGTATATGAATGTAACAGAACTTGTAAGAGCAAGGAGAAATGTTGGTGTTATGGTTTTGATGTGAGGTGTCCCTCAAAAGCTCAGGAGTAAGACAATGCAAGACAGTTCAGAGAAAGGATCAGGTTGTGGGAGTCTTAACCAGTCAGTGAATTAGTCCCCTGATGGGATTAACTGAGTGGGAACTGAAGGCAGGTGGGGTGTGGCTGGAGGAGGTGGCACTGGGGGCGTGGCTCTGGGTATATATTTGTGCCTGGCAAGTGGAGACCTCTCTCTCTCTGCTTCCTGTTCATCATTTGAGCCTCTTCCCTCTGCCACACTCCTCGGCCATGATGTTCAGCCCCACCCTGAGCCCCGAGAAACGGAGCCAGCCTTCTATGGTCTAAGACCTCTGAAACCATCAGCCCTAAATCCAGTTTCCTCCTTTACAGTTGTTCCGGTCAGATCTTTTAGTCACAGCAGCGAAAAAACTGACTGAAACAGTTGGAAAGACCCAACGAGCAGACCTGCAGAGGCCAAGCTTCAAGGAACAGCTTCCCAGAGCCACACTGCAGCCACGGCTGCTGGCCAAGGCGGCTTGCCCAGGTGACTGCCGGGGCCCAGAACCTCCTCCTCCCCTCCAACCAGGAAGCTGCTGACCAAGGAATGACCAAATGCCTCCACCCCGGGGGCCTCCTGCCTGCCTCCCTGCAACTCTGGAGAGGGGAGCCTGTCGGAACGCTTCCCCAGAGGAAACGACTGCAGAGGAGTCTGGGAAATGAAGTCCTTAGCGTTTGAGCCTCAAATTATACAGATGTAGGTTAGAATGCATGTTGAGTAAACCAGTCTGCAATATTTACCCCAATATTTTAACCTGATCATTTAATTCACTGATTTACCATTTACTGAGACTATATATTCATTTCTTTCTTTCTTTTTTTTTTTTTTTTTTTTTTTTTTTGGTACCAGGGATTGTACTCAGGGGCACTCGACCACTGGGCCACATCCCCAGCCCTTTTTTTCTTTTTTTTGCATTTTATTAGAGACAGGGTCTCACTGAGTTGCTAAGTGCCTCGCCATTGCTGAGGCTGGCTTTGAACTCGCGATCCTCCTGCCTCAGCCTCCCAAGTGCTGGGATGACAGGTGTGCGCCACCGCGCCCGGCTCATTTTCATTTCTTTATAAATTCATTTAATGAACGTTTTCCAAGTGCATGCTGGTATCAGGCACTATGTTAGAGGCTACGTATGAGAGATCAGGATGTCAAGGCCTATA
The DNA here is from genome assembly GCA_025594165.1 of Tamias sibiricus. Classification (NCBI taxonomy): domain Eukaryota; kingdom Metazoa; phylum Chordata; class Mammalia; order Rodentia; family Sciuridae; genus Tamias; species Tamias sibiricus. The sequence continues at coordinate 20,457,810 of CM046666.1, read as the reverse complement.
CTGGGGGTGAAATTTCAGAGGCCAGGACGATGAGGGCCAGTAGGGAAGTGGGCTGTGGAGAAACCGGGATTGAACCCAGGGCCTTCCTTCTTGTAGGCATGTGCTGGGCCCTGAGCTTCTCCCCCATCTGCTGGCAAGCGCTGCGCAGCAGTCAGTCATTCCCACGAAAGATCCGAGTCTCCACGTTGTCAGATCTCCCCACACAGGAAAGAAGCTAGAATCGGAACTTTCATACAAACTCTTCACATTCTTAAAACCAATGGTTTTGAAGCACTAACTGGATGTGTTAGGATCACTGGGATCTTTAAAAAAAAAAAAAAAAAATGGATGTAAACTCCAGTCGCATCATGAGAAGAATCAAATGAATCCAACTGAGGGGCATTCTGCAAACACCTGCCAGTCCTCCTCAGGACTGTCAAGGTGACCTAAACACAATCTAAGAAACTGTGTCAACCCAGAAGAGCCCGCGGAGGAAACCCAGCTAAATACAATGTGCTGTCCTGGTGGGATCTTGCCGCAGGAAGAAAGCGCTCAGGGAAAACCGAGAAACGCTGAATAAAGCGTGGCATTAGTTAATAACAATGTGCAGCGCTGGCTCATTGATCGTGGCACATGTACCATGCTAGTGGGAGACGCCAACGGGAGGGGAAACTGAACGTGAGGGATGTGGCAACTCCCGGCCCATCTTTTCAATAATTCTGTAAGCTTATGACTGCTCTAGAATAAAAAAAAAAAATCAAAATCAAATATTTCTGTCTAGGACCCTTCCTAGACAGATTAAAGAAAATCGCGCAGAGGGGAGGACCCAGACGCTGACAATCTGGGGAAAGTTTCCCAGGTGGTTTTAATGTGCAGTTGGGGCTGAGAATCGGTGCTTTACATCCAGCAACCAGTTCATATATTTTAAATCACTGCGAGGGTAAAACAAAACATCTGTGGGGCTATATGCGGGCTGTCGCCACCAGTTTGGGAATTCTGCTCTACGCTTTCAAGAAAATTATAGTATATTTAGGGAGGAAACACGTGTCATCAAACACAGGGGCAACGACTGAAATGAGCACCGGGCAGGAGGCTTCCCCGGGAGGCAGCGCGGTGCCCGTGGAGGCGGAAACCCAGGCGGTGGTCCACAGCACTGAGTCGCTTTCACGACGCTCCTGGCATCCCCCCTCGCTCAGCTCTTCTCCTCTTTCTGCACCTCGTCAGCTGTCCTTGTCCTATGGGAGTGGGGGTGGGGAGGCGAAGATGAGCCACTGAAGGACGAGGATCGGTCCCTGACAGCCGAGGAGCTTGCCAGAAAGAAATGCAGATGCTCAGGCCTTGCTTCAGAACCCCTGAATTGGGATCTGCATTTTAATCAGGTGCTGGAGTGGTTTCTACTGACAGGGAAGCAGTGCATTTCAGGAAGTCCTGTCAATCAGGATTAGAGCTGTGGAATCCATTCCTGCACCGCAAGGAGGTGCCCAGGAGAGGGGAAGGGGATGACAGCAAGGGTTCAGTCCTGAGTGTTGGACTCCACCGTCGGGTTGGGGAAGGGTGTGGGAACACTCAGGTAGCATTGTGGCCACCGAGAATACCGGGGGCCCATTCCGTGCATCTTTGGGCATGGTTTGGGAGGCAATTCATCCCTTGATTACGTGCAACCGGGTACCAGGATGGTCGGCGGTATTGGCAGAGGGTGGGTCTGACTGTGTGGGTGAGGGAGGGTGCACCAGGGTCCTGCAGCCTGCGCATTGTCCTGAGATGATCTAGAGGCTCCACAGGCTCAGTGCAGGGCTAGGATAGGGCTGAAAAATGAGGGGACTGGAAAAGACCCCTGGGCTCAAAATTGGGGGGGGCCTTCAGAATCTGGGGTTCTCAACCACAGATGCCAGAGGCCATGGTTTTCTGCACCCGGTATCATAATGTCTAATTGTGTCTAATTGCCAAGGCAGACAACCAGGCCTTGACGGCCACCAGTCTGGGACAGTCAGAAGGCCGATTAGGCAAATGACATCTCAGCAGAGTCAGTAAGGGAATGCAAGTCGTCACCTCCCTACACCGTGGAGAGAGTTCGGGTGCCTCCAAACGCCCTCTTGCAAAGTGTTGGGGTGCCTGAGCTCCTTTGAAAGGGGAGAGGAGTTGGGACTTAGGGCCTCATGGGGAACTGGAGCCTTCCCTACCTTTCTGAAAGGAGCATTTTTAAACCTGAATTAGAGTCTGAATTACCTTTAGCTGGCAAGGTGGGGTGCTCCCACGTCAAGGAACAATCCAGAGGAGATAAACACGATCACACATGTTGGCAGATCCACCCTGCTGCACCAGGAAGGATTTGTGAGGACACGGTGCTCGAGTTAAGGCTAAAGGTGAGAAGCATTAGTCAGGACAGTCAGGAGGACCAGGTGAGGGCAGTGGGGGCCGCCCAGGCAAGGCACGGGGTTGTAAATAGCACCGTGGACTGAAAGTAGTTCAGAGCTTTTGACCTGAGAGGAGGTGCAGTCAGGTCTTGGAGGATGTTGGCTGCGACACTCTTTGGATTTTGCTTTTATGGGCAGTTGTGGGGAGGAAGATGGGCATTACAGAATTTTAAGTAGACCCGCGTTTCAGAATCAGCAGTCTGGCACCACCGTGGAGAACCAGCTGGGGGAGGAAGACACTGGAGGCATGGGCCAGGGAGGGAGCTGACAGATGGGGAGGGCAGAAATAAGGCAAAGGAAGGAGTGGCGGGTTTCTCTGTAGGCACCTGGGTGGGTGGAGCTGCCATTCACTGAGACAGGACACCAGGGGGAAGGAGTGACTCTTCATGGCTTTGACCCTCATCTGCATAAGCATCACCTACTATTGAACCTTTGGGCTGTTTCTAAGATCTTGCTGTTAGTGTACTGCCACAAACATTCTTTTTTTTTTTTTTTTTTTTTTTTTAAGTATTTATTTATTTGTTTTTAGTTATACACAATGCCTTTGTTTTTAGGTGGTGCTGAGGATCGAGCCTGGGCTGTGCACGTGCTAGGCAAGCGCTCTACCGCTGAGCCACAACCCCAGCCCCCACAAACATTCTTATATAAATTGCTTTTAAAATCTGGAGTTTGGAAGACCTGGGGATATAGGTCAGTTGGTAGAGTGTTTGCCTACCATGTAGAAGGCCCTGGGTTCAATCCCCAGCACCATCAAAAAAAAAAAAAAAAAAAAAAAAGGAAAAAATTTGGAGTTGGGGGGAATGAGATTATACATTCAAATTGTGATTATCTTGTCAGTATGCAAAACATTTTTATAATGCTTTCACATATCACCCTGTTGCTTCCTGGAAAGCTATCACTTTATAGCTCACCAATATTGTTTGTTCACTTCCGTGTTCACAGTCCCAACGTACTGCACTCTTATTACATAAATCAGTTTTAGCTTGTTGAGAGGTAAAGTCAAGCAAAATGAGATTTCAGAGCATTTATTTGATCACATAGTAATTTGTGATTTGGGAAGCACCAAACTCAAGGAGGGTTTGGGCTCTGTCATAGAAGCACAAAGGACAGACTTTTGCAGTGAATTTGGGAGTAGCACAAAGATATTTGATTGGCTACAGTTATAAAGCTGCTTTTTATCCCACTGGAAAGTTCCTAGTTATGTAATGACATATTTGGGGGCTACTTCTGATTGGTTGAGTGTAAGCTCTGCTTTTCTTTAATGTAGGTATTTACAAGAAGTAGCTCCAGTGACGTTTAGCTTATGTTGGCAAGGTCAAGGGCACTTAGGAGGCAGCTGGCTTGGTTTGGTCATGGGTTCTTCAGGCCTGCTATTTCTTTCTTTCTTTCATTTTAAAAAAATTATTATTCTTTAGTTGTAGATAGACCTTTACTTTATTTATTTATTTATTTATTTGCCGTTGTGAGGATCCAACCCAGGGCATCACACATACCAGGCAAGCACTCTACCACTGAGCCATGCCCCCAGCCCTCTGGTATCTATTTCAATTGACTGCAGCACCCTAATTTAAAAGGTGGATCCTAGGGTTCTTTGAATCTTGATTTTCGTAGTCAGTGGTGAGGCTGTGAATTGTGTATGTATTGTTTTGCTGTATTTTCTCATGCCACCTGTTCATCTCCTTGGATATTTTGATAATAGTGACTGCTATCATTTGGATCTTAATTGTCCCCAAAAGCCCATGTGTTAAAGTCTTGGTCCCCAAGTTGACGTCATTGGGAACTGATGGGATCTTAAAAGATGTGGGGTCTGGGGGAAGGTCTTAGGTCATGGGGGGGTATGCCTCTGAGGTTCCTGCCTTGCCCTCGCCACCGAGAGGTGAGTGGTTTTGCTCCACACATTCCTGTGAGCTGCCTCACCACAGGCCTGAAAGCAAGGGGGCCAATGACTACGGATTCAAATCTCCAAAACTCTGAGCCAAATAAACCATTTTTCTTTGTAAGTTGATTATCCGAGGCATTTGTTATAGTGGCAGAAAACTGACTTGGCACAATGACGGTTGACCTTCCATATTTGGAATAATACTACCTTATAGCTTCTAGTTCTAAGAGCAGATGTTATTGCATTTATGATATAAGGTGATACCTGACATATTTCTTGATACTGATATCCAGTTATCCCCAAAATAATAATTACTCGATGTCCCTTTCCCTGTCTATATTCTTTTGGTTGTCATTGTTTGTTGGTTTCAGGAACAAACAACTACTTCTATTAAAATATATGGCTTTTCTCTCTAACCTGCTTCTTCATGAAACTCATTTGTGATGTTTTGTCTAAATGATACAATAGGGCTGGGGTTGTGGCTCACTGGTAGAGCAGTTGCCTAGCATGTGTGAGGCACAGGGTTCAATTCTCAGTACTGCATAATATAAATAAAGGTCCATTGACAACTGAAAAAATATTTTAAAAAATACTCTTTATTTTAAATAATGATGGACAACTTTTCTAGTAACGTGTGTATATGTATATACACATATATTTTACTACATATTACATATGCATGAATGTGTGTGTATTTATTTGAAGTGAACTTAACCTCAAGACTTTATCGTCGTCGTAACATAACAGATGGTGAAGCCGAGGACTGGATTGTTTGGCCCTTTCCCTGCTCCTCTCCTGCAGTTCAAGCGGCTCATCTCTCCATGGCCAGCATCCTCTGAGAATGCAGCTGGGCTCAGCACCCCCAGCTGTACCCCAACCTCCTCTGTACTTTCAGGCTTTTCCTGAGAGGTTGGCTTGGTCACCCTGCTTCCTGTCCCAAGGCCACTTTCCCTGGGCACATGGGGAACCCTGCCCTAGAGGTACTGTGTCACTTGGTGGGCTGGTGCTTGCCACCCTTCTTACAGAAAGTGCAGCGGAGCCGGGCATGGTGGTGCATGCCTGTAATCCCAGCACTTGGGAGGCTGAGGCAGGAGGATCACGAGTTCAAAGCCAGCCTCAGCAATGGTGAGGCACTTAGCAACTCAGTGAGACCCTGTCTCTAGTATAATACAAAAAAGGGCTGGGAATGTGGCCCAGTGGTTGAGTGCCCCTGAGTTCAATCCCCAGTACAAAAAAAAAAAAAAAAAAAAAAAAAAAGTGCAGCAGGTCTTAGGAGCATTCAGCACTTTCACTGAAAGCTCTGTCAGCTCAGGAAGCCCTAATGCGACACCACACAGGATAACCACAAAGGCACTTGTGACAGATTCCTATTGCAAGGCGAACATTTCCAATGCTCTGTGCTAAGTGTGGTTGCCACTGTCAGGGTTAAACATGCACTGCCATACTAAGGAAGAACTCCTAGAGCCTTAATCAAGAAAACACTTGTATTTAATCAAATACTTTCCTTGCACTTGTTCATATAATTATACAGCTTTTTTCTGTCTTGTTAATAAGAAGCATTATCTCCATAATGTTTTATCTCAACATTGGATTATCAGCTTTGCATTCCTGGAACAGACATCACATGATTGTGGGTGATAATTTATTTTTAAGTGTTTGGAATGATTTTATTTTTTCTTTCTTCCTTTCTCCCTTTGCTTTCTTGCTTTTTTTTTTTTTTTCATTCTCTTTTCTTTCTTCCTTTGTGTCTAGACTGATAATTATAATTTTCTTTTTTGGTATTGGCCTTAGGCTTGTGAAACTATTCCATACTTAGCTTATCAAATCGTTTCAGGAACACATTGTATTTTTCAGTTTTCTGAAGCAATCAATGTCTGATACAATTATTTGTTATTTGAAAGACCTGCAAATTCAGCAGGGCCAAGTGCCTTTCTCTTGCTCCTTTCTTTTGTTTTCTTCTATCTAATTATCTTTTTTATCCTATGACAAGCCTATGATAATAATGAGTTTTTTTGTGCAGGGTGAGGTTGCCAGGGTCCCTGGTGGCCCTGGCATGGTGTGGAAAAGTTCCTAGAAAATCTGGTGGGCACCTGTAATCCCAGTGATTAGGGAGGCTGAGGCAGGAGAATCATGAGTTCAAAGCCAACTTCAGCAACTTAGTGAGTCCCTAAGGAGCTCTGTGGGACCTGTCTCAAAATAAAAACTAGAAAGTAGGCTGGGGTCCATCCCGCCTACAGGCAGACACCCACCTAGAGCTCAGGCCCCAGCCGGACCGCCTCCGCCGACCTGTGCCGGAGCACAGACCCAGGGTAGGCCTGCATCCACCCCACTCCCCTCCTGGGAGGCCAGACCTAACCCACTTCCATCTTGGGACACTGCAGCTATCCCCATATCCTTCCCCATGCAGTAGCCTCTACCTTGTGACAACAGACAGGGCCTGGAAGCAGCTGCATCTAAGAGCAGGCATCCCAAAGCCAGTGTAAGGCCCGCCCTTTCAGCCCCTTCTCTGAGAGACGTTGCATCCATCTCGGGCACCTCCACTGCTATCTCCAGTTATCTCCGCTATTGCCGCCAACACCTTTAGTTGCAGTAGCATCCATTAAGGGACACAGGCAGGGTCTGGAAGCCCAACACCAAGGTGAGGTACAGATAATCTGCACATATACTAATGGATGTTGCTGCCTGAAGCGATTGCTGCTCGGAGCAACAACGCCACGGAAATAAGTTCAGAGGCGGACTGGAAACAAACAGGCTTTTTATTCTGCTAGCTTCTCACTCCGGCTCCAACAACAACTCCAACACGCCATCCACACTCCTCCAACCACACCACAAAATCATGCCGACCCCGTCCGCAAAGTCCTGGGCCAAGTCTCGCGAGATCATGGAAGGTGGTAATGCTTTATGGCTCACAGCTAACTGCAGTCTTAGCTATCTCCTCAATTAGGGCTCCTACAAATGGATGATAGTGTAGAAACTGTAATACCTCAGATCCAGACTGCAAGAAAGGAAGACACATAGACAACATGAAAACACAAGGGAGGAAAGTGCCCCAAACAAACCAGGATACTACAATAACAGAACCCATGGGCAGCTTATTTGGTGAAATGTCAGAAAAGGAGTTCAGAATGTTCATAATTGAAATGATCTGTGAATTAAAGAATGACCTAAATGGGAGCTGGGGTTGTGGCTCAGTGGTAGAGAGCTTGCCTAGCGTGTGTGAGGCACTGGGTTCAATTCTCAGCATCGCATATAAATAAATGAACAAGATAAAGGCCCAACAATGACTAAAAAATATATTTTTTAAAAAGAATGACCTAAATGAGCAAATACAGGCAAAAATTGGATCACTCCAACAAAGAGGTAATAGAGAAAATACAGTCGTCCATTGATCACACCAAAAAAGAGAGCAAATACAGATAGCAAGAGATTACTTTAAGAAAGACAAAGAGATGCTGAAAAAAAAAAATTCAGAAATCCTTGAAATGAAGGGAACAATAAACCAAATAAAAAACTCAATAGAAAGCATCACTAACAGACTAGATCACTTGGAAGAAAGAACATCAGAAAATGAAGACAAAGTAAACAGTCTGGAAAATAAAGTTGACCACACAGTGAAGATAGTAAAAAACCATGAATAGAACATCCAAGAATTATGGGATAGCATCAAAAGACCAAATCTAAGAGTTATTGAGATAGAGGAAGGCCCCCCCCCCCCCCCCCCCCCCCCCCCCCCCCCCCCCCCCTATAGTGTATCAAAGCAAAGAAATACACAATCTCTTCAATGAGATAATATCAGAAAAATTTTCAAACATGAGGAAAAAATTGGAAAAATCAAATACAAGAGGCTTATAGGACCCCAAATGTACAAAATTACAACAGGTCTACACCAAGACACATTATACTGAAAATGCCTAGTGTACAGAATAAGAATAGAATCTTAAAGGCTGCAAGAGAAAGGAATGAGATCACATATAGGGGAAGATCAATTCGCATCTCAGCAGATTTTTCAACCCAGACCCTCAAAGCTAGGAGATCCTGGAACAACATATACAAGCTCTGAAAGAAAATTGATTCCAACCAAGAATCTTATACCCAGCAAAATTAAGCTTTAGATTTGAGGATGAAATAAAACCTTCCATGATAAACAAAACTTAAAAGAATTCACAACTAGAAAGTCTGCACTATAGAACATCCTCGGTAAAATATTCCCTGAAGAGGAAATGAAAAACAACAATGAACATCAGCAGAGGGAGGTATTACATTAAGGAAAAACTAATCAAAGGAGAAACCAAGTCAAGTTAAATACCAAAAATAAACAAAAATGGCTGGGAATACAAATTATGTCTCAATAATAACCCTGAATGTTAATGGCCTAACCTCACCAATCAAAATACAGAGACTAGCAGATTGGATAAAAAAAAAAAAAAAACAAAAACAAACAAACAAACAAAAAAACCCCACAATATTCTAAGAGACTCATCTCATAGGAAAAAAATATCCACAGGCTGAAGGTAGAAAGTTGGGAAATTCATACCACTCTTATGGACTGTGGAATCAAGCAGGGGTTTCTAACCTCATATCAAATAAAGTAGACTTCAAGTTAAGTTAATCAAAAGGGATAAAGAAGGACACTTCATTCTGTTCAAGGAAACAATACACCAACAAGACATAACAATTATAAATATATATGCCCCAAACAATGGAGCATCCATGTTCATCAAACAAACTCTTCTCAAGTTCAAAAGTAAACCACAACACAATAATTTGGGTGACTTTAACACACCTCTTTCACCACTGGATAGATCTTCCAAACAAAAGCTGAACAAAGAAACTATAGGACTCAATAATACAATCAACAACTTTGACTTAACTGACATATATAGACTGTTTCATCTTTCAATTAGTGAATATACTTTCTTCTCAGCAGCACATGGATCCTGCTCTAAAATAGATGATATATTATGCCACAAAGCAACTCTTAGCAAATGCAAAAAAGTAGAGATACTACCTTGCATTTTGTGAGATCATCATAGAATGAAATTAGAAATCAATGATAAAATAAAAGATAAAAGCTACTTCAACACCTAGAGACTAAATAATATGCTCATGAATGAACAATGGGTTGCAAAAGACATCAAGGAGAAGATTAAAAATTCTTAGAGGTAAGTGAGAACACTGATACAACATATCAAAATCTCTGGAACACTCTGAAGGCAGTACTAAGAAGAAAATTCATTGCATGGAGTTCATTCCTTAAAAGAAGAAAAAGCAAAAAAAAAAAAAAAAAAAATGACCTAACATTACATCTCAAAGCCCTAGAAAAAGAACAAACCAACACCAAAAGCAGTAGAAGACAGGAAATAATTAAAATCAGAACTGAAATCAATGAAATTGAAACAAAAGAAACAATTGAAAAAACTGACAAAACAAAAAGTTGGTTCTTTGAAAAAATAAATAAAATTGACAGACCCTTAGCCATACTAATGAAAAGAAGGAGAGAGAAAACTCAAATTACTAACATACGTGATGAAAAAGGAAATATCACAACATACACTACAGAAATACAGAAGATAATTAGGAATTATTTTGAAAACTTGTACTCCAATAAAACAGAAAATATTGAAAGCATCAACAAATTTCTAGAGTCATATGATTTGCCCAAATTGAATCAGGCTGATGTACACAATTTAAGCAGATCGATTTCAAGCAAAGAAATAGAAGATGCCATCAGAAGCCTAGCAACCAAGAAAAGCCCAGGACTGGATGGATACACAACTGAGTTCTACAAGAACTTTAAAAAAGAACTAATACGAATACTCTTCAAATTATTCCGTGAAGTAGAAAAAGAGGGAGGACTTCCAAACTTATTCAATGAGTCAGTATCACTCTGATTCCAAAACCAGGCAAAGACACATCAAAGAAAGAAAACTTCAGACCAATGTCTCTAATGAATATAGATGCAAAAATTCTCAATAAAATTCTGGCAAATCAAATACAAAAACATACCAAAAAGATAGTGCACCACAATCAATCGGGGTTCATCCCAGGGATGCAAGTTTGGTTCAACATATGGGAATCAATAAATGTAATTCATCACATCAATAGACTTAAAAATAAGAATCATATGATCATCTCAATAGATACAGAAAAAGCATTTGACAAAATACAGCACCCCTTCATTTTCAAAACACTAGAAAAACTAGGGATAACAGAAACATATCTCAACATTGGAAAAGCTATCTATGCTAAGCCCCAGGCCAACATCATCCTAAATGCAGAAAAGCTGAAAGCATTACCTCTAAAACCTGGAACAAGACAGGGATGCCCTCTTTCACCTCTTCTATCTAACATAATTCTTTTTTTTTTTTTTTGGTACCAGGAATTGAACTCAGCGGCACTAAACCACTGGGTCACATCCCCAGCCCTTTTTTTTTTTTGTATTTTATTAGAGACAGGGTCTCACTGAGTTGCTAAGTGCCTCGCCATTGCTGAGGCTGGCTTTGAACTCGCGATCCTCCTGACTCAGACTCCCAAAGTGCTGGGATTACAGGCGTGCGCCACCACGCCCGGCTCTAACATAATTCTTGAAACACTAGCCAGAGCAATTAGATGAAAGAAACTAAAGGGATCCAAATAGGAAAATAAGAGCTCAAATTTGTACTATTTGCCAATGATATGATTCTATACCTAGAAGACCCTAAAAAATTCCACCACAAAACTTCTAGAATAATAAATGAATTCAGCAAAGTAGCATAAACACCCATAAATCAAAGGCATTTCTGTATATCAGGGACAAATTCTCTAATCCTCTGAAAGGGAAATGTGGGAAACTGCCCCATTTACAACAGCCTCAAAAAAAAAAAAAAAAAAATCTTGGGAATCAACTTAACAAAAGAGGTGAAAGACCTATACAGTGAAAACTACAGAACCCTAAAGAAAGAAATTAAAGAAGGCCTTAGAAGATGGAAAGATCTCCCTTGTTCTTGGATAGGCAGAATTAATATTGTCAAAATGACCATAATACCAAAAGCACTACAAAGACTTAATGCAATTCCAATCAAAATCACAATAATATTCCTCTTAGAAATAGAAAAAGAAGTCATGAAATTAATCTGGAAAAATAAGAGACCTAGAATAGCTAAACTTAGCAAGAAGAGTGAAGCAGGTGGCATCACTATACCAGACCTTAAACTATACTACAGAGCAAGAGTAACAAAAACAGCATAGTTTTGGCACCAATATAGGCTTTTAGACCAATGGTACAGAATAGAGGACACAGAGACAAATCCACATAACTACAGTTATCAGACAAAGGTGCCAAAAACATACATTGGAGAAAAGATAGCCTCTTCAACAAATGGAGCTGGGAAAACTGGAAATCCATATGCAACAAAATGAAATTAAGCCCCTATCTCTCACCATGCACAAAATTCAACTCAAAGTGGATCAAGGACCTAGGAATTAAACCAAATCTCCATCATGTTGGATTAGGTCCCGACTTCCGTAATAAGACTCCTATAGCACAAGAATTAAAATCAAGAATCAATAAATGGGATAGATTCAACTAAAAGGCTTCTTCTCAGAAAAAGAAACAATCAGTGAGGTGAACAGAGATCAAGGCCTGCATTTCTGCCAGCTCTGTTTGTGCTTATATTCTATGTTTTTGAAAACTCATCCATTTCAATTTGGTTATCAAGTGTTTTAACATATAACTGAAAATTTATTTCTCCGTTTTAGTGAAATATCAAAAAAACTGCTAGTTTGAATGATAATAGCTTTTCCCACTACAAATTTGGGTTTTCCTTTCATTTCAATGATTAACATTTTAAAAGACTGTCAGGGGAATCTCCTATTGATGATTCTAGTGTTTTTTTTTTTCCTCCTTTATACTTAAGCTTAATTTATTAGTTCTCCTTTTCCTACTTTCTCTTAATGACTTTCTTCCTTTTTAAAAAGCAGGCAGTTTAGAAAATTCATAAAATAAGAAAAATTATGCCTCAGCTCCATGACCCAAAGACAACTTTGTTGTTGATGCATTTAATTCTTTAATGTTTACATAATTATGAATGAGCTCTATGTACAACTTTATATCTTGTCGATCATGTATGTACATTATATAATGTGAATATAGTTTCTAGAATATATTGGGATTTTTAAAATGAACATATTGAAATTTTATTGAAGATTTCTTCTGTGATAAAGATTATCACTTAAGAGATTAATTAAAAAATGTGTAGCTGGGAGTGGTGGTGCATGCCTGTAATCCCAGTGGCTTGGTGCTAAGCAACTCAGTGAGACCGTGTCTCTAAATAAAATACAAAATAAGTCTGGGAATGTGCCTCAGTGGTTGAGTGTCCCTGAGTTCAATCCCAAGGACCCCCCCCCTCCATTTTCTTGGTGGTGGGGATGCAACCCAGAGCCTCCTACATGCTAAGTACAACCTCTACCACAGAACCACACCCCCAGGTTCTAGTTTAAAAGTTTAATGAGTTCTGATTTCGTTCTTTTTGTCCAATTCTCCTCTTACTTTGGAAATACGTCATGTAGAATCGCTGTCCTTTTTTTCTTCCTATGAAGACATTTCTTTTACCTTACCTGATGGATATTTTTGGCGACCCATTCACTGGAAAAACAGGTATCAACTTCTACGTGTCTCTTAATTCTACCTGATCTATGACACTGATCAAGTTGATGCTTTCTTCATTAAATGCAGACCCTCTTGATCCGTCGCGTGGAACACTGACACTCCAGATTTTAACCCTGTTTCCACCCTTCGTCTTCCTTGTGGAGTGCTCTGTTGTTCTTGGGTCTCTTCTTCTTCTTCTTTTGGTTGAATATTTTTTTAGTTGTAGGTGGACATAATAACTTCTATTTTATTTATGTGGTGCTGAGGGTCAAACCCAGGGCCTCACCACGCGAGACGGGCGCTGTCCCGCTGAGCCCCAGCCCAGCCCTCTTGGGCTCGTCTTTGCTGGAGTGGTCCTCGTCACACAGGCCCGTCTTCAGCCTCATTGCTGTCTGGCCAGGTAGGAAGACGGCAGCTCCTACATCACACGGACAGGCTGCCGTGCTCCCTTGGTGTTTCTCGGCCATGGCCCTGAGCACGCCTCATGTCCCTGCAGTCTGGAGGTTGGAGGCCCAGAACCGGGGTCTGGGCAGGGTGGGCTCCCTGGAGGCTGAGGCAGGGAGCTGTTGCAGGGCTCTCCTGGGTGTGGGCAACATGCCTTGTGCTCAGGTCTTTCCACGTGTCTCTGGGTCCACATCTCCCCGCTTTAGGAGGACATTGGTCGTTAGGGCCCACCCCAGTGACCTTATTTTAACTGGATTGCCTCTGTAGAGACCTTCTGCACCAGATGGCCACACGCTGAGTTTTTTTTGGGGGGGGTTAGGAGTTCAGCACATGAATTCTTTTTTTTTTTTTTTTTTTTTTTTTGGTACTGGGGATTGAACTCAGGGGCACTCAACCACTGGGTCACATCCCCAGCCCTTTTTTTGTATTTTATTAGAGACAGGGTCTCACTGAGTTGCTAAGTGCCTCGCCATTGCTGACTTTGAACTCGCGATCCTCCTGCCTCAGCCTCCCAAGTGCTGGGATTACAGGCATGCGCCACCACACCTGGCTTCAGCACATGAATTTTGAAGGGGGTCACAATTTAACCTACAATAGCATATTTATAATTTTACATGTAGTTAAAGGAATTCTGGAATTCCATGTTTGGGAAATATCAGTTTAAAAATATGCAAATGTGTGGGGGTTGTTTTTTTTGTTTTGTTTTGTTTTGTTTTTTTTTTCCCTCAGAGCCTTAGTGTGCTGAATCGTTCTGTGACTGAGGAGTGATTTTCGTGGAAGGGTGTTTTATTGGTGGGGAAGGCTGGCAGCTGACCAAGCAAACCGCTGCTTCACATTTGCTTTGCTTATCTCTTTAGGTTTTGCGTGTTTTTTATAAAAATTCCAAAAGTTAAACATTTGGTATATGATGTTTTAGGGGATATTCAATTCAATTCCATTCAATAGATTTTTTTTTTTTTTTTAATGTGGAAATTGAATCCAAGTACTTTGCCACTGAGCTACGTCCCTAGTCCCCAGTGAATCTTTATTAAGTACTTTGCATGTGTTGGCTTTGGTAATCGAGCTAATACTTTTTTTTTTCATTTTCTTATCAAATATGTCTTTATTTTAGCTCTTCTTTCTTCCTGCACTCGAGGAGTTTTACAGTGTGTTTTAAACTCTTGATTTTCTTTTGAGATGATGATCTTAACTATTTTGATTACTTCTCTAACATTTTCGAACACTAATTATTTAAACTCAGATCTTACTCCTTTAGGTTTCTCATATAAACTGGTGAACTTTCTCTCCTAATGGGGGAATAAGGAGTCAAAATATTTGGGGGGGGTTTGGGGGCAAGGAGAGGCATTAACCCAGGGACGTTTTATCATTGAGCTACATCCCTAGCCCTGCTTAGTTTATTTTGAGACAGGGTCTCACTTAATTGCTTAGGGCCTTAGTAAGTTGTTTCTTTCGGCTGGCCTTGAACTTGCAATCCTCCTGCCTCAGCCTCCTGAGTCACTGGGATTACAGGTGTGCACCACCACACCCAGCTCCCAAGAACCAAAAGGTATTTTATGAAGCTGCCTCAGGGACAGAGGTATGGGAAGAACCATCTGGCAACAGTGTGTGTGAGTGTGTGTGTGTGTGTGTGTGTGTGTGTGTGTGTGTGTGTGTGTGTGATTTGAAGAAAGCCATTGCTTCCAGGTTTCCTTTCCCAAGCCTGGTGTGCCCGCCTCCTGTGCTATGAGGTCTAGCTGCTTCTCACCCACAGCTGTTCTTAATTCATAGAAGTGCCCTTGGCATGGAGCTGTCTCTCCTGGGAGTCACCACCCAGTCTCTGTAGCCAGTGACCAACTGATGGGGTCCAGGAGCCTGGTGTGCTGCCTACAGGCTGATCCATTCTGAAATGCGGGTTGGCACCAGTGGTCCCGAAGCTCTGGGTGAAGCTAGGCTCTAGCTGAGACCATACCCTTGCCCAGCCCTTCCCTCCTGCCCTGGTCTGTGCTCCTCCCTCCTCTAGGACAATCCTCCACCAATCCCTGGCACAAGAATCTCCATCTCAGGTGTTGTCCATCCTTACACAAAGGGGTTCTGCAGGTAAAGCCAGGAGAAGACCACGGGTTTACTTTAGCTGTGTTTTGACGGGTGTACCAGGGGGATCAGAGCCCTTGGTGGCTCCAAGGAGAGAAGTTAGAACCTGTCTTTTGAATACCCTCAGAAGACAGTCTTCTGAGAAGGCTCCCTCTGGAGACCCTTTTCGCTCAGCAGATACAAGGTGGGTGTTCCTCCATCATCGTGAGGCATGTCCAGACCAGTGGACGAAATCCCACTGCAGAAATGCTTCAGACTCTGGTATGAAATGCTTTGCTAAATGTCTTCCTGGTAAGTGTCTTGTTTGGGAATTGTTGATCCTTTGTTAATTGTTCATCCTTCTCATTCATAGATTCTTATCGGTATTTATCCAGAAGAACTAAAGTCAGCATACTTTAGTGATACGTATCCATATATCAGCTCAACTCACAACAGCCAAGTTATGGAACCAGCCTAGGTATCTGTCAGCAGATGAATGGACAACGAAAAAAGTGGTGTATATACACAATGGAGATTTAGCCATTAAGGAATGAAATTATGTCATGTGCAAGAAAATGCATGGAACTGGAGAATATCAAGCTAGGTGAAATAAGCCAGACTCAGAAAGTCAAGGACCAGATGTTTTTTTTTTTTTTTAGGGAGAAAAAAGTGAAAAACGGACCTATGAGACCAATAGAGTAGAGGAGGGGGTGTCTGGGGAGGGAAGAAGGAAGGAAAAGTGGGGGAGGTGTGTGGGAATGAAATTGACCAAATTATGTTATGTGCATGTGTGAATCTATCACCAGGAATCCCACTGTTATGTGTAATTATAATGTACCAACTAAAAACTTTAAACTCTTTTTCTGTTTGTGTCTTCTGCTGAGAGGTGACTACTTAAAGTTTGGGGCCTTGGATGCAGGAAAGGAAGAGGGTGTGGGAGGGGAGGAAAGTGGATGAGGGGACATGTCAGGAGGCCGGGTGTGAGGATGGTCAGAAGGGGCTGTCTCCAGCTGGGGTGTGAGAAGCAGAATCCTCTCATCCCCAATCATGATGTTCTTCCCCTGAGTTCAGCTCATGACCTGGCCATCTCTCTACTCTGTCGCCGCCTGAAGCAATGGCCGCTTGGAGCAGCAAAGCCGTGGGAATAAGTTCAGAGGCAGACTGGAAACAAACAGGATCTTTATTCTGTCAGCTTCTCTCTCTGGCTCTAACAACTCTAACACGTACCACACACCAGCAAACAACCAACAACCAAAATGGCCCCAACCCCCTCCGTGCTCGGCCCAAGTCTCTCAAGATCTCGGGCCAAGTCTCGTGAGACTACGGAAGGCGGCAAAGTCCAAAACTCCATGGCCCGAAGTCAACCGCAATCATAGCCATCTCCCCAAACAGGGCTCCTGCATTGCTCCTCGTTTTCTCTCAGGCTGCCTGGCTCCTCTGACCCATTCCTTTCTCTCCACATGAGTCAAGCTGACATTTTTTCATCAGTTACGCCCTCTAAATATTTCTCAAATCCCCTCACCCTTCTCCTTGTGCTGTGCCACCGAGATCCTGTCTACCATGACGTCACCCTGGGACTCTGCGATGGGTTCCTAACTCACACCTCTAGTCCACTTTCCACCCTGTTTTGTGGAACACAAGCTGAATCATGTCCCTCCCCTGGTCGGAACCCTGTGACAGGTCTCCATGTGCTTCAGGACGAAGCACAAGATCTCCATCAAGGTCCACACGGCCCTACCTCATTGACCTCTGCCCATCAATGTGTTTTCACCCCATTTTTTAGTGTCCATCTCCACATTCTTCTCATAGAGTCACTCCTTCCTTAATCACACGTTCCTTTCATTCATCCAAGCTACTACCCTGCAGTGTCTTCTTCCTGCCATGCACCTTGTCCCTGAACTGTCCCTTCACCCAGTCAACTCCACGCAGGAGGTTTCAGCCTCTGACCCTGCCTTGGGTTCCTTCTTCACGGCCACATCACACCCCGTTATCTTGCACCTTTCTTCCCCAGAAGACTGCAGAAGCAACGCTGTCAGGAACCTTCTTTCCTTTTGTCCACCAAGTTCTCAAGGCCAGGGCTGTAGCCATTCCCCGTGGAACCTTTGTGCAAGTCAGACGAGTCTCAGCGGCTCCCCGCCCTCCTCCTGGTGTAGCCATGCTGCCGTGATATCAGAGCTGGGCTCTGTTTCAGCTCCCTTACTCTGTGTCAGGGGCTGTTGTGTAAAACTCAGGCCACGTGACCACACACGGTGACCTTGAAAAGCCAAAGCCTAAATGCAGGAGCCCTGTTTGGGGAGATGGCTTAAATTGTGGTTGACCACGGGCTTTGGACATGTTTGGGCCTTGGCGCCTTCCGTAGTCTCACGGGACTTGGCCCGGGATCTTGCGAGACTTGGCCGGAGATCTCGAGGGACTTGAGAGAGATTGCGGAGGAGGTCTGCGCCATTTTGGAGATTGCGTGGACAGCGTGTCGGGGTGTAGTTAAAGCCAGAGAGAAAAGTTATCAGAATAAAGGGCTGTTTGTTTCCAGTTCGTCTCTGAACTTCTTCCCGCGGCTTCTTTGCTCCAAGCGGCCATCGCTTCAGGCGACTACACCTAAAGGGGACCTAAACCAAGAAGGTGCCCACAAGTAGATTTGGTTTAGTCCCTGAGACTGTATAAATGCGTCATTTATCATTCCTTTGCGACCCTTTAGAATAGATGAAATTTCAAAGCAAGAAAGTCAAATGTGGTCAAGTCTCATACATAGCCTTGAGGGAGGGCCTGGAGCAGAGAAAAATAGTCTGGGAAGAGAGAGGGGACAAGTGGCAAATGACCAGCAAGCTAATCGGACCATCTCGGCCTTGTGTTGGGGCATAATTGCTGTTTTTTTTTTTTTTTTTTTTCCTTAATAAGTTGTGTGCAAAATAGTGGGGCATCCTGGAATCTACAGCTTCCCAGGTTTGATGGCATAGGATCATTTCAGGATTGTATTCTTCTGCGTGTAAGAAAAACTAAAGTAAATTTGGTAAACATCGTTTGCTTTTTCTCCCATGCGAGGAAGCACGGAGCCAGGCGGTTCTGGGCCGGCCTGGCATCTCCGTGATGGGATCCGTCACGATTCCCAGGGACAGCCCAGGTTTCCTCCTGTTTTTCTACTCTGCTCTTCTCAGCATGAAGCGTTCTTTCTTTCTGGTGGTTTCCCTCATAGTAACAGGAATGGAGACTGGGTTGACGACCAGCAGTGTTTATACACGGTGGCTTTCTGTGTGGCCTAATCTGTTTCAGTGTCCCCATTACCTTTCGGTTGGATCTTCTTGTTCTATATTTTCAGTGTGCTGTTTGTTTTTTTCAATCTTAAAAACCGCTGCTAAGCCGGGCGCGGTGGCGCACGTCTGTAATCCCAGCACTTTGGGAGGCTGAGGCAGGAGGATCGCGAGTTCAAAGCCAGCCTCAGCAATGGCGAGGCACTTAGCAACTGTCTCTAAATAAAATACAAAAAAAGGGCTGGGGATGTGGCCCAGAGGTCGAGTGCCCCTGAGTTCAATCCCCGGTACCAAAAAAAAAAAAAAAAAAAAAAAAAACTGCTGCTATTTAGCTTTGCTTTTTGTTTCTTAAGTACATCATCAGTGCTTCATCCATTTTATTCTTAAAAAGTTGTGGCTGGGTATGGGGGCTCACGCCTGCAATCCCAGCAACTCAGGAGGCTGAGGCACGAGGATTGAGAGTTTGAGGCCAGCCTCAGCAACTTAGTGAGAGCCCCATTTCCCCCAATAAATAAATAAAAGAGCTGGGGATGTGGCTCCCTGGTAGAGCACCCTGGGTTCCATCCTCAGCCTAGTAACAAACAACAAATGCGTGGATTTCCTTGTCGGTCTCTCTTACAGTGTTTACAAGTTTGCTGGAGTCAGTCTATGTTGCCAGATGTTCTTATTGTACAGCCACGTTTTCTTCTTTTACCCCTAATAACCAAGTCGCCATCAGATCATTTCTTCTTGCTTTGAAGTGCTGGGGGAGATTTGCCAAGTCCACCACAGTGCGTAACTCGCTGTCTGTGATTTTGGTGTCCCCTTCTGTTTTGTAATTATTTTTTTTATTTCTGTGATAAAAACGTTTAGATTTGCTTGGTGTTTTGGAAGCTTGCCTTTTTGTCTTTGTTATTGATCTCTCTCTCTCTCTCTCTCTCTTTGCCAGAAATGCTGACTTTTTACAGTGGATTTTGTCGGAAGGAGGTGATTGGCACTAAAGTTCGTGGGATCCATGTGGAGCTCTAACATGGAGTGATTGTGGGAAAATTCACGGTGGTCTAGACCAAGATTGAATCCGTCAGTGCCTTCTCTCTTTATCTCTTGTCTTTTATCAATGACCTTAATTAAAAAGTTTCTATTTCTTGCTAGAGTTTTATCACTTATCAATCATCTACTACAACAGGAATCAGCAAATTATGGGCCACAGACAGAGTGTGACCCATCACCTGGTCTTGTAAGCAGAGTTTGGAGCACAGATGTGCAGGTCACTTAAATATCATCTGTGGCTGCTTTCATGCAACCAGACAGAGGTTGGGAAGTTGTGACCAAAAGAGTTGTTATCTTACTCTTTAAGGAAACGTTTGCTCACCCCTGCAATCGAGTCTCGTTGAACTCTACAGTAGCCCAGAGGTTGTGTGATTTGTCAAAAGTCACCCATGTAGTAAGCTCTGCCAGGCTCTGGTTCCAAGTCAGAGACTCCACGTCGTTAGTTATGTTATGTCCCTTTTACGTATGCAATGCCACTTACCCCTCACAACAACCCCTCACTCTTCTTTGGCAGATGAGGAAACCGAGGCTTGGTAGCCTGTCCCAGGTCACATAGAGGGGGTGTAGCAGAGCGAGGACTTCCCTGTGGGTCTATGGGCGACGCCTCCACCTTTCTCACACAACCCTGCCTCCGAGTATTGTGTTGGCATGTGTATTTCTTCTTAAAGGTTTTCCAAGGAGCAATGATATGATCTTTGCTTTTAAAATCATACTGAGCCCAATTCCCTTTAGAAGTAAAAGTAAGGAAAACTGCCTGTGGGCTGGTGTTGGAGAGATCCGGTTTTATTCCTCTACTACTACTTTCTTCCTAATCCCTGAGCAGGTGATGGTATCGTTGATCTAACAAGGCAGTCATTGCAGGAACAGGTTAGGCCTGAGCTAATTCCCTGCATGAAAGCCCATCATTCCCCCTATTCCGTGTTTCCAGATTAGCAGGCAATAGATGCAAACTTACTTCTTTTACAAGTTCACTCGATAGCCCCACTGGGTGGATGGGACTCAGACAGTTGGGAAAAGAAACTGGATAAGACTCTCCCTCCTTTATTTCTTCTTGACCTTTGAACACATACCACTGCAAAAGGTAGTCATCATTTTATGATGTCCAAAGATTCCTGTTGTATTAAAGCACAGAAAGGACGTCCAGAGCCAGTAGGTGACCCTTGTTCAGGCTGTGCCGCTCTGCGTTGTCAGCCATCTGGTTTGTGGGAAGAAGCTGGCAGCCAGATGGAGGCTAGTGGAACTGGAGGGACAGCGTCAGCGGCAGGAGTGGGGAAGAGGCTGCGAGAGAGGCAGAGAAGCAGGACCACTCCCCTGCAAATTTCCACGTGGGTCTTGCAGGTACAGGCAAGCGCTGCGACACAGACAGAGATGCCACGTGGCTGTGAGGCCAGTCCCCCGACATGCCTAATGTGTGAGGTTGTCACGGTGCCTGTTTCACACCTGGAAGAGCAGAGGCCTCTCCTGAGGGCTCTCCAGGGAAATCTGCAGAGACGAGGGTCCTGCCAGGACCAATGTGCACCTCAGCACCTGCCAGCACCTGCCAGCCCCTGCCAGCAGCCACTGAGGCGACACCTCCAGCCACGCCGGCAGGCGCTGGGGATGCATGTATTTACAAGGTGTCTTAAAACAGAACGTCCCAGTCAGTGCGAGTGGCATGTGCCAGCTCTGCGAGGCAGACAGGAATGCATGTGCCCGTGGCACCTCAGGCTGCTTCTAGCAGGTGGCGTTTGAAGGCTGGGCGCCCATTCTACAGAGAGCAGGAAGGGAATTTTTAGAAACCTCATGGGACGAGGAGTCCCCTTCTAATTATATTTCCGCAAGTCTCCTCTTTTCTTCCCAGCCTGCCCTGCATCAAGCCCTGCGGTGCTAACAAGTGGCAGGTGAAAGTCACACCAGGCAGTCTGCCAGGGTTTGGAATTGACACCCATGGTTCCCAATGGGCTATTTTTGCAAAGGTGTAAAGTTTGTTCTCTTCAATTACTTTGAACCTACTTCCCATGATTTTAGAGGCACTTTTAGCAGGACCCAAAACTCTGGCAGAAGGCATGAGAGGAGATTTTGATTATTATAAAGACTCATGAAATTAGTTATGACATCAGCCTTAAGTACCTAGAAGATTGCTATCGTAATTTCATCTTTTTCCTTCAGAAGCCACTGCAACAGGACAAATACATCAACACATCGCTTATTAATTATCTTTATTATTATTCTGCCAGCTTCCACACACCACTGAAAAGAATAATTTGCAGAATTAGTGGGAGAGTCTAATGATGCATTTAATGAGAGAATAATCAGGTGATGTTTCATTTGTATTAAACAGAACAAACAAGGAAATTCATTCATGCAACAGAAATATAGTCTAGGTCAGAGCAGAGAACATTCATGCTATAGGAGACCAGCCCCCAATACTTGGTGGCCTCTGCAGAAAGCCACTGATCCCCCAAAAATGACCTAATGCACTGTGTCCTGGCTCATTTCTGACAGAGGTGTTGCCTCTGTATGGTTATGGTGGTGCATTAGAACTCAGCCGGATTGGTAAGCATCCAGGATTTCCACCGTCATGAACATGAACACTTTCTTAGTTCATTTTCTGCTGCTATAACAAAATACCACAGATTAGGAACTTACAGTTCTCAGGGCTGGGGAGTCTGAAACAGGGGCCATTCCCTGGTGAGGGCCTTCTTGCTGCATCATAACATGGCAGAATGCAACCCAGGGAAATGCAGGGAGAGAGAGGGAGAAGGAAAGGGGGCCAAACTCTCCCAGTAACTAATCCATTCCTGAAGGCAGAGCCCTTATGACCAGTGGCCTTTCAGGTTCACAGTGGTGGTTCAACTTCAACATGGGTTTCGAAAGTCACCTTCAAACTACAGAAGACACCATTTCCTACTCTGATTAACAACAAAAACAACAACAACAACAAATGCCTGGATTGAAGACATAGCTGATAGTGGGAAGAGGACAAATAAAACATGTACAGATTGTATTATTTTTATTTTGCTATTTTTAAGTGCTAGAGTAATCAAATCATCCCACAGGAGTGGGGTTGTGGAGCCCATGATGCAGGCAGGCTGTCTAGACTTGCTCTGGTTGGCTTTGGTGTGGAGTCTCCCAGTGACTCGCTGCTGGGGCCTGCATTAGCCCTACCAGCTCATTGCTTTGGACTTGGGTGAGGGGTTGCTAAAGAGCCAGTGTCCAGACAAAAGGAAACCTTAAACTTGCTATGAAAGGCCACATTCTCCAAAGTGG
The DNA here is from genome assembly GCA_025594165.1 of Tamias sibiricus. NCBI lineage: Eukaryota > Metazoa > Chordata > Mammalia > Rodentia > Sciuridae > Tamias > Tamias sibiricus. Next base: position 20,434,896 of record CM046666.1, on the reverse strand, counting down.
CAGGTGAGTTGCAGGGGAGGTCAGGTCTCCCCAAGGGTAGTTCTTCTGCAAAGTCAGGGAGACGTGGGGTGGTGGTGGGGGGAAGAGGAAGCTCTGAGGATACTAAGGATGTCCTCCTACAGCCAGGAAAGGTGGACTTCACCCATCTCACCATGAGCGAGCGGTCAGGCCAAGAAGGATAACAAGATACTCTTCAGGCATCTGCCCCCGCTGTTTCCTGCAGTTGGAGAACTAAGGAAATGCCTCTGGATTTCAAAGGCCCACTGTCAATATTATTTGTAAGAAGGAGTGTTGGGGAGGCACAAAGAATCTAGGAAATAACCCGTGGTGAGTGAGGCTTGATTTTGGCATTGATGAGCATTGTCGATCAGCAGCCTTGGCCTCGGTGCCGTAGAACAGACTGATCCGTGATCTCTGCAGAAGGATGGATGCGGGGAAGCCAGCAGATGGTTTACAGTGATCTGGCCAAGGCGCTAATAGCAACAGAGCCCAGCGCTTGCAACTGCTTCGTCAGCTGAAGCCCCACACGCTGCACAGACGAGGAGTGGGCCGTTCCAAGGTTAAGCGAGGACAGGCCTGGCACCCGAGGCCTGGCTGGGCAAAGCAGATTTCCCCTAATCTCCAAACACGTGGTCACGTGGGCGCAGCCCAGAGGGCCTCCCACATTCTCTAAGGAAGCCTCTGTTAGTTTGCATAATTTCATGCTCCTGGGGTATTATCTCCAATGTTTGGGTGATATTCAGAGTTCACCAAATTAGAAAAGTTTACAAGGCTGTGGAAGTGATCTCCTGACAGGAACTTTCATGGTTTCTTTCTTTCTTTTTCTTTTTTCCCCAATCATTGATTATGGCTGTATAAATCAAACAAAACTGGATTGACTGTTAAGAAAAGCTTATACAAGCAGTTTACAATTATAAGGGGCAAGTGTTGGGGGCCCTTAAAATGTGTGTGTGTGTGTGTGTGTGTGTATACATGCATACACATACATATATACACATACATACATATATAAATCATTAAAGACTAATGTTTTATATTTATTATACATATATACATATATATGTAAATTATATTAAAGGCTAATATTTTATATATAATACATGCATATACCCATATACACATATGTATATATAGATTATGTTAAAGACTAATATTTTATATACATGTATATGTATATATATATATATATTATATGTGTATCCCTGATACAAAACTACTTGTAACCAGAGTGTTTCAGAGTTTGGATTTGTAATATTGCCTGTATACAATGAGATATCTTGGGGATGAGACCAGAGTCTAAACATGAAATTCATAGCTTGAAGGTGATTTGTACAATACATTTTTTATTATATTTATTTATTTGTTTTAGTTGTACACAATGCCTTTATTTTTACGTGGTGCTGAGGATTGAACCCGGGCTGTGCACATGCTAGGTGAGTGGTCTACCGCTGAGCCACAACCCCAGCCCCTGTACAATATTTTTAGTGTGCCTGCAATTTGACTGAGACTGGTCACAGGTGTGGAATTTTCTGTGCATCAGTGATCGAAGAGTTTCAGATTTTGGAGCATTTTGGACTTCAGAGTTTTGGGTTAGAGATGCTCAACTGTAAATATATACCTGGGCCCCACCCACGAATATTTTGAGGGTCCCCATCCCATCCCCAACCCTTTCAACTAGAGTTATTTCATTAGTATTTCCCTTAAATGGTAGTTAGCTATGGAAAACAGATAATACATTTCCAGTAGCTTAATAAGAAGAGAATGATTTCTCATATGAGAAGGAATTTAAAGTTGGTAAGTTTCATTTTAGCGATTAGACAATCCAGGGCCTCCAGTGTGCGAGTCCCTTGGCCTTTTCCCTCGTGGCTGCGGGACGGTTGCTATAGCTGGAGCCATCTGTCCAAGGGAGAAGGGACCGGGGAGGAGGGCCATGCCCACGTTCACACGTTTGTTTTCTTCTGTCTCATGGTCCTGACCTGGGTCGTTTTGGCCGTGTTCAGCTGCCAGGAAGAGTCTCCAGCAGGAAGTCTGCTGCAGAGGCTGTGAAGACTTTGGAGACAGCCATTGAGAGGGTCTATCTCGATTAGGGTCTGGGGCAAATTATCAGCTCCGGTGGTCGACCGTCAAAATTGAGATCACGCTTGATTCTGCCTTTAGGTAAGATTGTCATTGCTGAACGCCATCACTACGGTTTGGTCTGGGGGGACACCCTGTGAGAACACACTCCCCGAAGCAAGAAACTCATTCACAAAGACCAGCCTTCGAGGGCCATCAAAAGCCTGGCTTGAGCTCCGTAAGGTAGATGTGCACGTAATGGCTGTGCTTTACAGTAGCTTAAAATCTGAACCTGCCTCGGAGGTCACATCTTTATTCTCTGGCAGTTCCGCTGCATATTTGACAGTGAGTAAAATTTTGCTGAAAGGTAATAAAGGGGGAAATCTCAGTGTCTGACAACAGCTTCACCGCGTGAGGCAGATGGATAGCTGCAGGTCAACGGCAGTGTAGTAGTGATGAGCAATTTTGAAGGAGTCCTTCTGAGGATATGCTGAAATAACATGCAGGCATGCACACATCATTATGAGCTGCTCAGAAAAGGAGCAGGAGCTGCCTCTACCCAATCATGTGACCTTAGGCAGGTCACTGGTGTTTCTGGGATTTTATTTCTTTATGTGTGAAATGATCACGTTAATTAGAGGAGCTTATTTATTCTCTTATTATTTTTTTAGTACTGGGGATTGAACTCAGGGCTTTGTGCATGCTGAGCACAAGTTCTATCATTGAGTATACTTCCAGCCCTAGGAGCTCTATTAAATATGAAAGATAATGATGTTTCCATAAAGGCTGAATATTGATTTACATATTTAACTAAATGAAAGAATCTATGGCCCAAAGTTTGGATATCATAATTAAAGTTGATCATCGCAATAAAAGAGAAAAAAAGAATAGTCTTACCTTTTCTTTTTAGATGGAAGTTAGATTTTTTTTCATTCTATATACAGATTTTAAAATATGACCAGCTCGGCAGACCACAAAAGCCCACAAATCTGAAATTAATTGGCAACATTGAATATGTATGTTCAAGTACTCATTCAAATGTATAACCTCCAACTAACTACTCAACAGTTATCAACATTTCCACCAAGGTTATATTTATGAGCTGTTAAATCTGCATTTCTTGCCCAGATCTCTCTGCCGTTGAATCAGAGAGCCTGCTGAAGGAGTTTAAAATTGAGTTCATCTTCTGCAAACCTGCTTCTCCTGCTCCTGAGTTTTGTAGCTCAAGGAATGGACCCTCCACCCAGCCTCTTGCTTCTCTCTTCTAACTGTCTCTGGACCTGGGAACTCCCTGTGTAACCATTGCCAACAACCTGCCTGTTCCAACTCTTTCTTGTGTGACTAGGACAGCAGCCACCTACCTACCTGGTGTCTGCTGTTCTGGGTTCCTACTCTAATCCATTCTCCCGATCCTCCCGAGATGCAAATTTAATGATTCTTCCATTCATTAAGTATTGATTGAATGTCTCCGACGTGCCCGGCACTATGGGAGTTCCTAGGGATTCGGAAGTGTTGATGCACGGCCCCTGCCTTCACAGGGCTTACAGCGTAGGAGAGACAGGCAATAAATAAGTGAGTTGGTGGGTTATCACAAGATGATAGGTAGAGAAATGTGCTATGCAGAAAGACGGGGAAGGGAGGTTTTTGGGTAGGTTGTTGGGAAGAGGCTAGAGAGGTGGTGTTTGTGTAGGGTGGACGGAGGAAGCAAACCCAACGCACGCACTTCAGAGGAAGAATCGTCCAGGGCCCAAGGCCCTCGAGCAGGAGCGTGTTTCTGTGTTCCCAGAGGCCAGGGGAGCTGGAGTGGAGGGAGCCAGAGAGAGAATGAGGGGAGGCGGAGGCAGTGAGGCCCAGACCACCAGGCAAGGTCTTGGCAGCTCCTGAAAGCCTTTCTGCAGGCCGGAAAGGAGACCCGACTCGTGTTTCAAAATGATCACTCTCTCTGCTGCGTGGGAAATAGACGGTGAGGGACCCAGCGCAGCTGTGGGGAGATTGGTGAGGAGGCTTGTGCCCAGTTCCAGCAGGAGATGACCACGGATTTATTTTATGGTATTTCTTACCCTGGGCAAGTACAGATGCACATCTTCACCTCTTGCACACTTCAGTGGCATTACGTTCACCTCACCACCACCTATTTCTAGAACTTTTTCCTCTTTTTAGACTGAAGTTCTCTATCATCAAACAGAACCCCCCCTTTGCCCCTCCCCCCAGGCCCTAGAACCAACCATTCTACTTTCTTTCTATAAATACGATGACTTTTGGTGCCTCACATAGGTGGAACCACTTGGCATTTGTCCCTCTGTGACTGGCTCCTTCCAGTTAGCATGATACTCTCAAGGTTCATCCGTGTTTTGTCATGTGTTGGGATTTCATTGCATCTTCAGGCTGAATAACATTCCATGAGATGTATATACCACATTTATTTGTTCCTTCGTCCGTTGAAGGGCATTTTTTGGTCTATTGTTAATAATTTTTGGTCTATTGTTAATAATAATAAAACATTATTAACCCTATGTTAATAATGTTTTGGGTCTATTGTTAATAATGCTGCTATGATGTACAAATATCTCTTTAAAACCCTGCTTTCAATTCTCCTGGATATATACCCAGAAGTCAGATTGCTGGATCATATGTAATTCTGGTGGATTTACTTTGAAAGATGAGACAACAGGAATCTACTTCTTTGCTTAAAAATTTTCAGTGGCTTAATATTGCCCTCAGGGCAAAGTCTAAAGTCAGTTTAATAAGATTCAAACTTGCTGCATTTCAGACAACACGAGCAAAAACAGACAAAGGGTTTTGCATCAAACTAAAGTGTCTGCACAGCCAAGGAAACCTTCAACAGAGTGACAGGACAGTCTTGAGAAAATATTCACAAACTATGCATTTGAAAAAGCATTAACATCCAGAGTACATAATGAGCTACAAAATCCCAAATAATCCAGTTTTTTTTTTTTTTTTTAAATGGGCAAAGAAAACCCAGATGTGGTACCACATATCTGAAGCTCCGGCTGTGAGCGAGACCGAGGGAGGAAGATAGCTTGAGTCCAGAAGTCTGGGGCTGGCCTGGGCAACACAGCGTAAAGGACCTGGCTAGATCCTCGTGAAGGAAGGTGTGCAAAACAGCCAACACGGTATGAAGAGACCCTCAGCATCTCTCGGCCTCAGGGAGATGCCAATCAAAACCACATGCGATAGCCCCTCATGCCCACCAGAATGGTTATTATCAACGAGGAAAAAAGAAATGTTGGGGAAGATGTGGAGGACTGGGAAATCTCATGCACGGTTGGTGGAAATTTAAATCAGTTCAGCCACTAGGAAAAACTGCATGGATGTTCCTCAAAAAATTAAAAGGCCGGGCGCGGTGGCGCACGCCTGTAATCCCAGCACTTGGGAGGCTGAGGCAGGAGGATTGCGAGTTCAAAGCCAGCCTCAGCAATGGCGAGGCACTTAGCAACTCAGTGAGACCCTGTCTCTAAATAAAATACAAAAAAGGGCTGGGGATGTGACCCAGAGGACGAGTGCCCCTGAGTTCAATCCCTGGTACCACAAAAAAAAAAAAAAAAAAAAAAAAAAAATTAAAATAGGACTACCAAGAGATCAAGAAATCCCACTGCCCGGCGTGTGCCCACAGGAGATGTAATCTGCACGTTGGAGAGGTGTCTCCACTGCCATGGTCATTGCAGCGCTGTTCACAGCAGCCAAGGACTGCATGTAACCTGTCTCAGTGGGTCAACAGATGGCAGAAGCGGAGTACATGGCAGTAGGCACAGCGGCAGTAGGCACAGCGGAGTACTACTCTGCAACATAAAAGAATGAAATCCTGTCATCTGTGGCAACGTCGATGGGCGTGGAGGATCTTATGCTACATGAAAATAAGTCAGGCCCAGAAAGACAATTAGCTCATGATTTAAGAGTGGAGAGAGGAATGGTGGTCACCAGAGGCTGGGAAAGGTGGCAGGGAGGTAGGGACAGTAAAAGATTGGTTAAGGGGTACTGAGTCACACCTCCACAGGAGTAAGGTCTCCTATTACACAGAGAGGTCCTCATAGTTAACAATCTCGTGTCACAGACTTCAAAGTAGCCAGAAGGGAGGATTTTGCATATTCTTGCCATAAGAAATGATTAATGTTTGTGATGATAGATAAACAAATATCTTGATCTGACCATAATGCCATGTTTGCCAGTATCAAAACACCAGTGCACTGTCTAAATGTGTGCAATTACTGCATCAGAAAAAAAAAGAAAGAAAAGAAGAAAGAAATCCTGCATCAATCTCACCTATACGAATCTTTCACTCTCTCCCCACTCCCACTCTCGACATTGTAAATTCCTTTAAATTCTTAGAATAGGCCCCAGCCCAGCTGATTTGTCCTTGACCTGCGTTCTCCACGAGGGCTCTGCCCCACTAAGCCGAGCTCAGGTGAGGCCTGCGGGTGCCACCATCCTCACGCCTGGTTCTCCTTCACCCCCTGTGTCCCTTGTGCTGCTGCTGACTGGTCCCTGTTCCCCTTGAGTGTCTAGGGCTGTGCCTGGAGGGTCCTCAGACCTCTCGGGTGGAAGAGTATCTGTTGAATAATTGAACAAAGAAGCAGGGAGAATGTATCCATCCCTCCGACACAGCACTTTAAAATATGAGTTACAGATTAAAACGTGTTCGGGGCCCAACAGAAAAACCGAAGGGTGGGTCTCTGAGAGCAGCGGGACCCATGGCCTGCTAGACTCGTCCTGTACCAGGGGTCACCACTAGCCACACATGACCATCACAGGAAATCCGTTAAAACCAAGTGTGAGTTAAGTTCAGTTGCTCCATTTCACCTGCCACTTCTCAAGTGCTCTGCAGGTAGCCACCCCTAGCCACGGACTGCCAATCACGCTGGGCAGCGCAGATGCCGGACAGATTAATCATCCTAGACATTCCCCTTTGCCAGTGCTACTCTAAGGAATCTATGTCTCACCGAGGGCAGACAAATACCTGAGTACCCCAGTTTCTAACTTTTTTTTCCCCCTTATTTCCAGGGCTGAGGACAGAACTCAGGGCCTTGTGCATGCTAGGCAAGCACTCTGCCACTGAGCTAAATCCCCAATCCCCCCAGTTTCTAACTCTTGTTCTCAAAAAGGCATCTTCAGATAAAGTCAGATGCTTGGAGAATGTAGCACTTGGCTGCCTCTTTGCAGAAGGGAGACTACATCTTACGGAGGACAGAATGATGCTACGGATGGTGGTAATTATATACTTTCCACGGTGAAATTTTTATAAAAGCCCTTTAGGAAAAAAATCTCTCTGATCTCAGTACCAGAAATAGTTGTATGTTTTGAAATCATATTTATTCTGTAATTAATCACATTTCCATTTTTGCATTGGCTGCTAAATGTTTAAGGTCACACTGTGACCCAGCTCTAGCAGGTGAGCCAAACCTCACTCTGTGCATAGTGGGAAACTTTCCTCCCTTCAGCAAAGTCATATGACATATGTTTTGTGAGTATGTTATTTTTGTGCGTGGATCTTATTTATTTTGATGCTATATAATATTCCATTGCACTGAATTTAAATTCTCCATTCTTTTATTTATTTATTTTTGTCAGATATATGGGTAGTTTCCTTTTTCTCAATTACAAATAATGTCAAGGGATGTGCACGTTCCTTGCTTGTGGGAGAGTGTGCTAGGAAACAGGATTGCTGGGTCATAGGCAATGCGTACGTACAATTTAGGGCAGCTGCCAAGTTGTTCTTCAAAGCTGCCATATCAATTTCCATTTCCACCAGCTACATCTGAGATTTTCCTCCTCACATCCTGCTATCGTTGGGCATTATTATGCTTTTTTTCCCATAAAATGGGTTTGAAATAGCTTGCTTTGGTTTGCATTTTCCCTCCCACTCCTGAGACTATGTCTGTTTTCATCCTCCTTTCCTTCATTTGGCTTCTTCTTTTGTGACTTCACAATGCCTAGCCTTTGCTCATTTTCTATTGCAATATTGTTTTCCTATTGGTTGATGGGAATTATGCAAGCCCATTAAAAAAAATACAACTGGCTTTATTGGATATAATGCACATGCCATGAAGTTTACCCTTTAAAATTCATACTGCTATGCCTGTTAGTATATTTACAAAGTTATGCAACAATCATCACTTTCTAATTTTAGACCATTTCTCCAAAGAAACCCCATACCCATTAACAGCAATTCATTCCCTCCCCTTCCTACCCCTAACCCCAGGCAATCACCAACCTGCTCTCTGTGTCTATAAATTTGCCTATTCTGGACATTTCTTATAAATGGAATCATGCAATAAAAATCCATTTTGAAATAAGATGGCAGGTTCAAATAGTTATTTTAATGAAGTACAGGATAATTTTGCATGTTTGAGTTATGTAAGTGGCCTACTGTGCTTAGATGCATTTTACTTCCATCTAAATGTCATTTCTTATTCCAACGTAAGTTATGATGAGCAAATATGTATTTTTAAATCCTGGCTTCCCATCACTGGCATCTTTCACCTTCAAGGATTCCCCAGAGATCAAAATTTCCCCTTTGAAAAGCACTGGTCCGGAGCAAATCATAGTCTAAACACAGTTCTTACAAGAGTGGAGCTAAAATTCAGTTTTGTTTACATTTGGCTGAACTAAAAGGGGTCATTTCAAGAAAAAGTCAAGGACTAGAAAAGGAAATGGCTTGGAATGAGTCTAAAATATTTAATGTTTAAAAACTGGGGAACTCTAAGAGAACTTCCAGCTATTGTCAACTGCATGATTGAAAAGACATCAAGTGTTAGGGCATCCAGCCAAACCAAAGTTCTTGAGGGACGAAAATCATGAAGTGCATATTTCTATGTATATATATATATATATATATATATATATATATATATATATATATATATACATGTATATATATATATATATATATATATATATATATATAATATATATATATAATAATACAGCATAGTGTGGAAATGAGAATCCAGATCAGGAAGTCCCTCTAGAGAGTACATGCTTTGAAATCTAAAGGTGGGAGTGGGGAAAAGACAGGATGGTTCCTACAGGATGGGAAATCTATGTCCAGAATATGTTAGCCCACAAGACAAAAAGGGTTAGGTTAGCGATGTGAGTTTAGTTCTAATCAGTAAGTCAAATATAATGTTCACATACTCTGTTTTTCTAACTTTCCCAAAGCAAACAGTGGAGGTAGTTGATCATTTTCCTTGCACATTCTGATATGGATTTAAAGTTCAGTATTATGTGGTTTTCAGTGGAAGTCTTTTCCCTATTTTTATTGGGTTTTGGAAACATAAGGTATTTCTATGTGTCTTTCAATGTGAATGTGGTGCTATTTCCCCCTCTAAAATATAATCCCTTCTACGATGCTTTGTAACACACACACCGCTTCACACATCCCCACAGGGGCTTAACAAACGCTGTTCACTGCCAGAGGCAGATACTGCCCGCGGAGCTTGCTAACAGGCCCACATCTTCTCCCAGGAAGGATGTGCATTTGTGATCCTGGAGTAAGCAACTGAGCTAAGCTTAAGTGCAGTATGTTTTCTTGACTCGAAACTTCCACTTATTTCTCACCGGTTAACCTCATCTATTTATCCTGCTTTTAAGTAGCAAATTGTCAAATCCTCTAGCGATCTCCTGGTGTAATAAGGAGATTCAAGAAACATCCACAGGAATGCTTTAGTAACAGGGGGAGCTCAATCTACACCAGAGGGTATTTTTAAAGGACTGCAGAGTATTACTTTCAGGAACATACATAAACCCAAACTGCAGGCAAGGTGCTTTCTTATCCAGGACCCCCAGTCTGTGTTTATGTCTCATTTACGATGGGTGGCATCATTTGTGATGAACACCCAGTGAGCTAACACACTTACAGCAGGTCGTGCAAATAGACGTGAGACTGTTATGCATTCTCTTATTTTTTTTTTTTTTATTAATTTGCTTATGGGGATTTTTTTTTTTTTTTAGAGATGAGCAACAGAAATGTTTCTTTTGTAGATGTACATTACTTCAAAGTATTTAAATGATCAAGGTTCAGTCAATAATACCAAAGGTTTGCACCCCAGGTACTCACCAAAGAACTGGGCAGTTAATGGGCTGCCAAATGCACAACGGAAGCAATTAATATCTAGATAGGTGGCTTCAAGGACATGTTAATTATTCATCTTCCTAGATCTTTCCACTTCTGTTTCTGCATTATCGCATGGCCTAAAAGCACCACTACTTTTCTGTAGAGGTGGTTCTCAAACAGATTCCTGAGCTGTGAACGCCACTCCCCTCAACACCGAATTTTGATTCGGTTATTCTGAGATAGCACCATTGTTTGTTTATCAAGTAGCTCCAGGTGATTTTGATCCAACTGATACCACTGACCACTCTTGGGAAACTGAATGGGAATGCACCAAACTTCTGCATGCAATCTACCACCAGATCATGTTGAAGGTGGATACAATAATTTTTCATATGGAGAATTTTTTGCATCTCTTGCAAAACTGTTGATTTTTTTTAAGGATGCTATTTGATATTTGTTTTATTCAGCTTTTTCATTGCTGTGACCAAAAGACCTGAGAAGAACAACCTGGAGGAGGCAAATTTTATTTCATGCTCACAGTTTCTGCAGTCTCAGTCCAGAGATGGCTGACCCCATAGCTTTGGGCTTGAGGTGAGGCAGAACATGATGACAAAAGGGCATGGTGGAGGAACGCAGCCCCGGACCTGGCAACAAGGAAGCAGAGAGAGCTCCCTCCCCAGGGACAGAATATAAATCCAAAGGCACACCCCAGTGACCCACCTGCTCCAGCCACACCTTCCCTGCCTACAGTAACCACCCAGTTAATCCACATCAGTGGGTCAATGCGTTGATTAGGTTACAACTTTCATGATCTAATCATTTGCTCAGAAAATTCTTGCATTTGGGGCTGGGGCTTTGGCTCAGCGGTAGAGCGCTCGTCTCGCATGTGTGAGGCCCTGGGTTCGATCCTCAGCACCACATAAATAAAATAAAGGTCTAAAAAAATTTTAAAAAAAAAATTCTTGCATTATCTCACTCATGAGCTTTTAGGGGATTATGCAGTCTCTTATTTTCTTTATTAATTAGCTTATGGGGATTTTTTTTCATATCCAAACTCTAACAATATTTCCTATGGATCTCTTACATAAGGAATTATATGACACATTGATCTGGGGATTGTGATGGGAAAAACTTTTCTGAATAATTAATGTTTTCCAACTGATGATCAAAACAATAAAAATGACTACTTTTTGGTCTTGGACCATAGCAGCCCAGAGACCCAAACAAGCCTGTCATCTCGGGTTCTCCGCTGATTCTTTTCATGGTGTCTTTCTCAATATGACTTCTGAACTTTCTTTCTGATTTAGTTTCTTTTTTTTTTTTTTTTTTAATGTCATGGTGCAACTAACTCTTCACTCTGATGCTTTTTGAGAGGCTGGAAGGAGAAATTATGAAGAGTCAGTAGAATATCTAAAGTGGTTGTGGGCTCATAATATTACCAACAGTTCTCTATTTCCTGAGCTCGAATGCAAGCCAAGGCCCAGAGTTTGCCTGGGTTGCCTTCTGGCTCATATGCTCTTCATGCTGATTTTGGGTTGGTCTCATTTCCTGCGAGGGTATTGTCCCAGTTGATCTGGGCCCATGTGGCCCCTTCTTTCCACGTTCCCAATAACCTTTCTTTACTGACTTTCTCAAACCTAACAGTGTTGCATGAACCTATCTATCGTCTTCAACAATGTCTGATGTTTTGCATTTACTCCTCATGAAGATTGCATTTATTTCCCAAAGATCCTCATTACCAAGAACCGGAAACAACGTAAGTATTCTTCAGAGAGCAAAGGGCTAAATAAGCTACGGTATGTCCATACAGTAACTCTGCTCGGAATTATGCTCTATGAAAGAAGCCAATCTCAAAAGATTACATTGTACCGGAAATCATCTATTGAGAGATTGAAAACGGCAAAACTATAGGGACAGAAGAACAGGTTGCCAGAGGTTGGGGTCAGGAGAGTGTCTGACCAATAGGAGAATCTGAGAAATTCTTTAGGATTTTGGAACAAAGGGTTTTGTAGAAGAATCTTGTACATGTGTTAAAGAATGTAGACATACATTAAGACTCATAGAATTGCACACCAACATGGATTCTATCATATGTAGATTTTGATTTTTGTTTTAGTCAGGTTTTCCTTGCTGTGACCAAAAGACCTGAGAAGAACAACCTGGCAAATCACAGAGTAGGAGAAAATATTTCCCAAACATGCATTTGATAAAGGATATGTACCCAGAATATATAAAAAAATTCTCAAAATTCAATAATAAGAAAAGAAACAATCAAGTTAAAAGTGGCAAAAGATTCAAATAGGCACGATCACATGAAAAGATGCCCAGCATTGTTGTGAAATGCAAATTCAAACCATGATCAAATCTACTTATTAGAATTTGTCTTAAAAAAAAAAAAGGGCCGGGTGTGGTGGCACCTGTAATCCCAGTGGCTTGGGAGGCTGAGGTAGGAGGATCGTGAGTTCAAATCCAGCCTCAGCAAAAGCGAGGTACTAAGCAACTCAGTGAGACCCTGTCTCTAATAAAATACAAAATAGGGCTGGGGATGTGGCTCAGTGGTCAAGTGCCCCTGAGTTCAATTCCCAGTACTAAAAAATATGCATATATTTAAAAACCGATAATAGCTAGTGTTGGTGAAGATGTATAACAGCTGGAACTGGCGAGATCGCTGGTGGGAATGTAGGATGGTTATGGCCATTTTGGAAAACAGTTTGGCATTTTCTTAAAAAAGGTAAGTATAACTCATGATCCAACAATTTCACATCTATGTATTTACCAAGGAAAATAAAAACACATGTTCATATAGCAACCTGGACATGAATGATTATAGTAGCTTTATACATAATTGCCCCAAATTGGAAACAACCCAAGCGTTTTCCTGGTGAATGAAAAAGCAAACTGCAACCCATCCCCAGAGCGGAATGCTACTTGGCAAAAAGAACAAGCCGTTGATGTATGCGGCAACACGGGGAATTTTTCAGATGCATTATGCTAAATGAAAGAAGCCAGACTCAAAAGGGTGGAGGACGATTCCATAATGACGCAAAGAAAAGGAAAATCTGCAGTAACAGAAAGCAGATTAATGAGTGCTGGAGACAGGAAGAGGGGTTAGTTACAAAGGGACAGGGGATGGGTGGGACTGCTCTGTCTCTTGATGATGACCATAGGTACACGACCACATGCGTCTGTCAAAAGCAAGAGATTTGTGCACAACAGAGTACGTCTTTGTGTAAGTTACGCTGTATGATTAAAAAAAAAATCAGTAGGTTCTCAGCTGAGGGAACCTGACACTGTGAGTTTCATTTTTACTTTCAAGTTCCTTTTCAAATCACCCAACACGTGGTAAGTGTTTACCTTTGTTATCTTTCGTGCTCAGCATTTCTAGAGAAGGTTTCATGTTTAGATTATGGCTGGGAGGTATGGGGGTGGGGGGGCTATTTAAGACAATCACACCCGCTTAGAAGTGAGGAGAGTAATAAGGATGCAGACAGGGGGATGGCGGGTTTGGAACCTGGTTGGCAGACCAAGCATATACTCAGGGACAAATCAGGGGCACCTAAACGTGTGGAGTCCTCGGCTTTCATGAAGTGTCACAGACCTTGGCTACTTATAAAGAAGGGCACCCTGCGTTGTTCACCTCGAGTTGTTCAGTTCCGTACCAGTGTGTCTGTGTCATGGCCGTGGGGGCACAGGGAGAAGGATGAGCCGGGCGCCGTGGCGCATGCCTGTAATCTCAGCACTTGGGAGGCTGAGGCAGGAGGATCACGAGTTCAAAGCCAGCCTCAGCAATGGTGAGGCACTTAGCAACTCAGTGAGACCCTGTCTCTAATAAAATACAAAAAAAGGGCTGGGGATGTGGCCCAGGGGTTGCGTGCCCCTGAGTTCAATCCCCGGTACCAAAAAAAAAAAAAAAAAGAGGAAGGAGAAGGATGTGTCCCGAGGCACTGAAACAAAGGGCAGGGAGTGCAGCTCAGAGGCAGAGCGAGGTCCTGGGTTCAGCTCAGCCCTGCAGAGACAAAACAAAGACCCACAGAAGGAGTGAAGTAGAGGAGAGTTAAAACTGTGATTCCGGCTGGGTGCAGTGGCACATGTCTGTAATCCCAGCACTTGGGAGGCTGAGGCAGGAGGACTGTGAGTTCAAAACCAGCCTCAGCAATGGCGAGGCACTTAGCAACTCAGTGAGACCCTGTCTCTAAATAAATAAAATACAAAACAGGGCTGGGATGTGGCCCAGTGGTCGAGTGCCCCAGAGGTCAATCTCCAGTACCAAAACAAAAAGCAAAAACCAGTATTTTGAAAGTTATGCTCTTGGAAGAATTTAGTGTCAACCAAGAGGACAAACTTCTCAGACGTGTCAGCAGGGGAAACCCTGCCTGTCCTGGGCCCTTGGGGTTGGTGTTGGGAGGTGGCTCCTCACGCCAGGCCTCTGGGCTCCCCGGCTGTTCCTAAAACAGGCCAGAAAACGCCTGCTGTAGAGCTCCCCCCGGCTGTTCTGTTCTCTCGCCTGGAATGCTCTTCCCCGTCCCCCCATGACACCCCACACCCTCTCCACCCGGGACTCGACTCCTCCTCGCTTAGAAGGCGGGTTGTTCACGGTCTGCCTCCCCCTGCTAGGATGCACGCCCCCCGGGAGGGGCCTTCGCTCTCTGGTCATCCGTACATCCAAGCACCCAGAGCAGCAGGGGGCCCTTGAGGCCAGGTGCTGCCACAGTGACTGACACTGCCGAGTGTGCGCCGGACCACCCCTGGCCGTGTGCTTCAGGTCCTTGACCTCACCGCATCCTTACAGCGGCCTTACGGGGCAGTGCCACCGTTGTGGCCATCTTACAGAGGAGGAAACAGGCTGCAGATGGCGACAGACTGAGCCGGACCCACACAGGACGTGACAAGTGGAGCTAGGTTGAGCACAGCCCCCAGAGCCCGGGGACAGGCACTGCTCGGGTTTGACTGGCAGCTGGAGGGCCCGCAGAGTCCTAGTTCACTGATCAGACTTCCTGGGTGGACGTGAAGTGACCCAAGAGAAACCAACCTAGCGCTGACCGCAGGAGGGGACAGGGGGGCTGGAAGAGAACTGTGACGTTTGCACACCCGGCAAAGATAATGACAGTGGAATTGGGACCCCAAACTTCTTCAGTTCTCCATAGTTCAGAAGGAATCCAAAGTTTAGAATCACATCTAGAATTTACAAAGGTGAATGCGCTTTGAATCCTCCCTTTTATTCTCCTTTATTCTTGGGAAGGGTGTAAAGTCTACCTGAAATAAAACCCACTTAATGCTGGTGCCTACGGGAATGGCTTCACCGGGTCATTATTTGGTTGCGGTTTCCCGGTATAGATTGGACAGTTTGTTCTTCTTTATATAAAATCTCTAAGAATTCACTAACCAGAGGGGATTAACAGCACAAAACTAGTTTGGGGGAAAAATCTGAATCTAGATCCCTGTTCTCAAGTGGCCGTCCTGATTACAAGAATAGCCCAACCCGCTTGGACCTGATTTGCTCTTCCGGTCTATGCGTGGGGCAGGGTGACCTTTCTCTCGCTTTTGATGACCGCCCTCTGGTGGCTCCTGGGGACTCTGCAGGTCTCCATCTTGCTCTGGGTTCTTTGTGAGACTGGGCTTTGTCCCCTGTTCTGGGACAGCCCTGCCAGAGAAGCACAGGCTGTCCACTCTCACTAGTTCAGGAGTCTCTGATGTTCTCTAAGCATGAGGGAAACTATGTTGCTGTTATTTCTAGATTTTATTCTCTGTATATTTTTATGCCAACTGCTGTTACTGCAACCAATTTTAGTTGCAATTCTTTTTCTCTTCCTAGTTTGTGGAGGATAATTAGTAAATGAGAGTAGAAAAAAAATTAAGTAGGTTTAGAAAAGCTTCATATTTAAAAATCCTAACTTCATTGCCTCCCCAAGCAACTACATTTAATTATATATATATATATATGCATATATATATATATATATATTAATGTGTGCTTAAGGCTGAGAAATATCAAAAGGTTTTGGGATTGTGGATTCATTTCATTTAGAAGCTGTCTGTGGTGGTGGTGGGGGGGGGAGTGAGGTATGGAGTGGGATGAAGGGGACACTTGGATAAGTCCTTAAAAGGTGTCCCCCATGCACAGACCATTGATAATATAACCCCCTGGAAAACAGCCGACAGTGTATATAGTCATGACTTCAATTCATCTTGCATAATGGCTGCCATTTTAATTTCACCAATGAGGGGACAATGTCTTAGGTTTACTTTGTGAAAGGCCTTGGATCTTTGGAGTCAAACAGAACTGAGTTTAAATCTAGCCTCTGACAGTGAAGGGTGTGGCTTTGGGCACGTTACCTAATCTCTCTCTGCAGAAGGAGACACAATCCCCCTTTGTGGGCCAGGCAGCACAGAGTGGAAGGTATGAATTTAGAGTTGTTGTACCTTTCAGGTTCGCTGGAACTCTTTTCTAAAAGGTTGTTACTTGGTAACCCCTAATCATGAAGTGGGCCTGAGAACCTGCTTTTTCTGATACAGCCACAGGTCTGTCCACTGTCTTTTGGTTAATAGTTGCCTGGTGCAGGTCTATAATTCCCTACCTGGCATTCTGAAAACCATCCATTCTGAAAACAAAAAGTTGTTTTGGTAATTCTTTTGGCAGCAAACCCTGATCTATGCTGATGTGAGGCCACAGTCTTTAGTTACTCTATTTAATGTTCATTATGGGGTGCTGCCTCAAGCCCCACCGTGGGTAGGACGTAATAGATGCCACGTGCCCTGTATTGACCTTTAAATGAAAATTCATCTGCTTTTTTTTTTTTTTTTTGCTTTAGTTGTACACAATGCAATGCATTTATGTTTACATGGTGCTGAGGATCGAACCCGGGCCACGCACGTGCCAGGCGAGCGCTCCACCACTGAGCCACAACCCCAGCCCCCAAAATTCATCTGCTTTGAAACACATTTGGCTCTACAGTTTGGGTTCAGAGATTGTGATTCTCTCTGTGCTCTTACGTTTTAAATACGTATCTTTAAGTAGCATTTGGCTGGATTTGCTTTTGATCTAATATGATGAACTCTATTTTAAATGGAAGGTTTCGGCTACTTAAATATACTTCTGATGCATTTGAATTTTTTCTGCTTTCTCTCTCTTTTTTTTTTTGCTTTCTGATTTTCCCACTATATCTTTGTTTTCCTCTTTTCCAGCATTGTCTTGGATCAATTGAGTTTCCCCCTTTTTTTCCCCCGAAGGTTTTGCTCAATTAGCTAGGAAGTTGGACCCTCTTTACTCTTTTTATGATTACTTTTGAGATATTTTCATGCATATTTAACTTAAAAAGTCCAACATGAATCAGTGTCTTCCGTCTGGACTTCAGAACTCCAAGATATTTCATTGTTCCGACTCTGATCACACTCTACCAACTTACAGAATGTGACTGTCTTTGAAAATAGGCTGTTGAACGTGTAGTTGGTTAAGGTGAAGTCAAGCTGGATTAGCATGGGTCCCTAACCCAATGATGACTGTCTTTGTAGGAAGAGGAGAGGACACACAGAGAAGAGAGAGGCTGGTGGGATGGATGTGGCTACAAGGCTAGGGATGCCAAGAATTGCCGGGGGCAACGGCAGCTGGGTAGAGGCGTGGAAGACTCTTCCCTGAAGCCACTACGAAGACACCTTAGGTTTTAAACTTCTGGACTCTGGTACCATAAGACTGCAGATTTCTGTTGATTTAAGCCATCTCATTTGTAGTAGTCTTATCTGGCAATCTTGGGACACTTTCTTTCCCCTCATTCATTCTTCTTTCCCCCGAGCCTTTGGTAGTGGTTGATCCACTGTGTATCTGTGGATTTGCCTCTTCTGGACATTTCTTGGAAATGGAGTGGTACAATAGGTGGCCTTTTGTGCTGGGATTCTTTAACTTAGTCTGATGCTTTCAAGGTTCGTCCATGCTGTAGTGGAACTTTATTTATTTTACTGGCCAAGTAATATTCCACAGGAAAGATATAGCACATTTCTCTTTATCCGTTCATTTGTTGGTTGATGTCTGGTGGTTTCCGCCTTTTAGCTACTATGAATACAGCTGCTGTTAACATCTGTGTGCAATGTTTTCTGTGGGCATGTTTTCACTCCTCTTGGATATATGCCTAGGAGTGGAATTTCGGGGTCCTGTGGTTCCTCGGTGTTTAGTCATTGCAGGAGCTGCCAGGCTGATTTCCAAAGTGGGCTCCCTGACTTTCCTTTCCAGCCAGCAGTGTACAGATCCAGTTCCTACATATCCTCACCAGCCCGTGCCATTACCCGGCTTTTTAAAAATCTTTTTTGGTACCAGGGATTGAACTCAGGGGCACTCAACCACTGAGC
Source organism: Tamias sibiricus (assembly GCA_025594165.1). NCBI lineage: Eukaryota > Metazoa > Chordata > Mammalia > Rodentia > Sciuridae > Tamias > Tamias sibiricus. The sequence goes on along the minus strand of CM046666.1, from coordinate 20,416,433 downwards.
CACATCCCCAGCCCTAGTTTGTATTTTATTTATTTAGAGACAGGGTTTCACTGAGTTGCTTAGTGTCTGACTTTTGCTGAGGCTGGCTTTGAACTCGCAATCCTCCTGTCTCTGCCTCCCGCGCCACTGGATTACAGGCACGCGCCATCGTGCCCGGTTCTGACTTTTTGATTCTAGCCTTCTTAATGGTGGTGAGTGGTACCTGCACTGGTCTTGCTTTGCATTCCTTGGCGGCAAATGATGTTGAGCCTCTTGAGTGCCCACTGCCCAGTGGTAGAGCTTCCCTGGAGGAATACCTATTTTGATCCTTTATCCAGATTTCCGGTTGGGTCATTTGCCTTTTTATTTTTGAATAATACCCAAAATACATGATTTTCAAATGTTTCCTTCTAGTCTCTTGGTTATCTTTTCAGTTTCTTGATTGCATTATTTGAAGCAAAGTTCTTAATATTTATGAACTCCAATTTATCTATCTTTTCCTTGTTGCCTGTGTTTTGGGTGCATATAAGAATCCATTGACAAGACTTGCCTTGGGTTTGTTCTGTTTGTTTGTTTTGGGAGTGTCTTTTCTTTTCTTTCTTTTTCTTTTCTTTTTTTTTTTTTTGGTGGGAGGGGTTGAACTCAGGGATGCTTAACCGCTGAGCCACATCCCCAGTCCTTTTTCTATTTTTTTTTTTTTTTGAAACAGGGTCTCACTAAGTTGCTTAGGGCCTGGCTAAATTGCTGAGGATGACTTTGAACTTGCCATCCTCCTGCCTCAGCCTCTCCAGTGCTCTGATTATCGGCGTGTGCCACTGCACCCAGCCTGTCCTTTGGTTTTCTTAGCTATAAAAGTCTTACAGCAGTTGCACCCATTATTCATTGTGAGTTGACGTTTGTGTGTGGTGTGAGGTATGGGTTCCTTGAGGTTTGTTGCCTACGGCCACCCAGTAGTGGCTGAGTCGTCTGTTGAAAAGACTGTATGGAATGATCTTGGCGTCCTTTTCAAAAATCACTTGGCCTTCGACACCTGGTTTTGTTTCTGGGTTCTCAATTGCATTCCATGGAGCTGTTTGTCTGTCCTTATACCAGTACCACTCTGTCTTGATTACTGTGTAGTACATTCTGAAATTAGGAAATTTGAATGTGCCAACTTTGTTCCTTTTTACGATTGTTTGGCTATTCTGGGTTATTTGTGATTCCATATGAATTTTGGAATCAGTTTGTCAATGTCTATAAAGAAATTTGCTGGGGATCTAATAGATACTGCAGAGAATCTATAGATCAACTTGAGGAACATTGCCATCTTACCTATGTTAATCTTCCAATACATGAACCTCAGAAGTTTCATTTATTTCCATCTTGTTTCATTTTTTTCAGCACTGTTTTGTAGTTCAGAGTATGTATCTAGTTCCTCTTCTGTTAAATTTTTTCCTAATGTTCATTCTTTTTGATGCTATTGTAAAAGGGATTCTTTTTTGGGGGGAGGGGGGTCAAACCCAGGACCTTGTATATGCCAGGAAAACACTACCACTGAGCCACATCCCCAGCCCCCAAAATGGAATTCTTAATTACAGTTTTAGATTGTTCATTGGGAGCTTATAGAAATACAATTGATTTTGTGTATTGATCTTATATCCTGTGCTTGCTAAATCCATTTGCTAGTTATGATGTTTTTAATGGAATATTATGATTTTTCTATATACAAGATCATATAATCTGTGAAAAGAGATAGTTTTACTTCTTCTTTTCCAACCTGAATTTATTTATTTTCTTGCTTAATTGCATAGTGATTCCATGTGGAATAGAAGTGATGAGCAACAGACATCTTTTCTTCTGCTTGACCTTAGGAGAAAAGCATCGGTCTTTCATCATCAAATGTAATTTTAGCTGTGAGTTTGTGTAGGTGCCCTTTATCTGTTTGAGTAAATTTTCTTCTATTTTTAATCACAAAACAGTGTTGGATTTGCAAACACCTTCTCTGCATCTGTTGAGATGACCTTCTGAGTTTTGCTTTTTATTCTATTGACTTTTTTCTTTCTTTTTAATTAACTGAGGTTTGGATGTGAAGCCCACTTGGCATACCCGGGACGGTCCCACCTGGCTGTGGAATGCCACTCCTTTCTGTGATATTGAGCTTGGTTTGCTGGTATTTTGTTGGAGTTTTGTATCCATACTCAGGAGATGGTATTGTTTAGTTTTCTTTACATGTAATGTGTTTAATTTCTAGTAGTTTAATTCCCTATTTTCTTTTTCAATGTAGCTAAGATTTGTTAATTTGTTGATATTTTTGAGGAACCAATTTTTAGTTTCACCGATTTTTTCTCTGCTGTTCTTACATTTGCTATTCATTATCTTTTCTCTACTCTTTATTATTTCCTTCCTTCTGCTAGTTTTAGGTTTACTCTGCTCTTCTTATTCCATGTCTTAGGTAGAAGGTTAGGTCATGGATTAACATCTTTCTCTTTCTTATATGCATTTGTGATAATAGTTCTTCCCCTAATGTGGCTTTAGTATCATCCCGTGGTAGGTTTTGGCACACCATGTCTTCCTTTCATTTACTTTCGAATATTTTTTTAACATCCCTTTTGATTTCTTCTTTGACTCAACTTCTTCTTTTTTTTTTTTTTTTTTTTAATTTTTTTTCCCTTTCTTTCTTGGAAAGAAATCCTTTTGTCATTGTATCTGAAGAAATCATCACCCAATCCTGGACCACTTAGATTTTCTCCAGTGTTTTCTTCTAGAAGTTTTATAGTTTTATATTTAACAGCTTGGTCTCAGATCCATTTTAAGTTATTTTTTTTAAAAAGTTATAAAGTCCATGTTTAGATACATTTCATTTATTTATTTGCATGTCGAGGTCCAGCTGCTTCAGTGCTGTTTATTGAAAAGACGACCCTCCTCCATTGATTCCCTTCATGTTTCTCCACTTAATTGTCTCTTGTTACAGTTTTTTACATTTTCAGGTGTTCCTCTAGAGCTTATCATATATTTCTTTACATTACCAGAATCAGTTTTCATAGACCTATGAATTTAATTCTAGTGTGATGTAGAAACATGATTCCTATTTAGCTTTATGCTCTTTCCCTCTTTTGTAGTATCATTGTTTTACATATTATATTTGTAAATGTTACAAACCTAACACTATATTGTTATAATTCTTATTTCGTATAATGCTTTGTATTTTAAGAGCCACTGAGCCACATCCCCAGCCCCCAAAATGGAATTCTTAATTACAGTTTTAGATTGTTCATTGGGAGCTTATAGAAATACAATTGATTTTGTGTATTGATCTTATATCCTGTGCTTGCTAAATCCATTTGCTAGTTATGATGTTTTTAATGGAATATTATGATTTTTCTATATACAAGATCATATAATCTGTGAAAAGAGATAGTTTTACTTCTTCTTTTCCAACCTGAATTTATTTATTTTCTTGCTTAATTGCATAGTGATTCCATGTGGAATAGAAGTGATGAGCAACAGACATCTTTTCTTCTGCTTGACCTTAGGAGAAAAGCATCGGTCTTTCATCATCAAATGTAATTTTAGCTGTGAGTTTGTGTAGGTGCCCTTTATCTGTTTGAGTAAATTTTCTTCTATTTTTAATCACAAAACAGTGTTGGATTTGCAAACACCTTCTCTGCATCTGTTGAGATGACCTTCTGAGTTTTGCTTTTTATTCTATTGACTTTTTTCTTTCTTTTTAATTAACTGAGGTTTGGATGTGAAGCCCACTTGGCATACCCGGGACGGTCCCACCTGGCTGTGGAATGCCACTCCTTTCTGTGATATTGAGCTTGGTTTGCTGGTATTTTGTTGGAGTTTTGTATCCATACTCAGGAGATGGTATTGTTTAGTTTTCTTTACATGTAATGTGTTTAATTTCTAGTAGTTTAATTCCCTATTTTCTTTTTCAATGTAGCTAAGATTTGTTAATTTGTTGATATTTTTGAGGAACCAATTTTTAGTTTCACCGATTTTTCTCTGCTGTTCTTACATTTGCTATTCATTATCTTTTCTCTACTCTTTATTATTTCCTTCCTTCTGCTAGTTTTAGGTTTACTCTGCTCTTCTTATTCCATGTCTTAGGTAGAAGGTTAGGTCATGGATTAACATCTTTCTCTTTCTTATATGCATTTGTGATAATAGTTCTTCCCCTAATGTGGCTTTAGTATCATCCCGTGGTAGGTTTTGGCACACCATGTCTTCCTTTCATTTACTTTCGAATATTTTTTTAACATCCCTTTTGATTTCTTCTTTGACTCAACTTCTTCTTTTTTTTTTTTTTTTTTTTAATTTTTTTTTTTTTCCTTTCTTTCTTGGAAAGAAATCCTTTTGTCATTGTATCTGAAGAAATCATCACCCAATCCTGGACCACTTAGATTTTCTCCAGTGTTTTCTTCTAGAAGTTTTATAGTTTTATATTTAACAGCTTGGTCTCAGATCCATTTTAAGTTATTTTTTTTAAAAAGTTATAAAGTCCATGTTTAGATACATTTCATTTATTTATTTGCATGTCGAGGTCCAGCTGCTTCAGTGCTGTTTATTGAAAAGACGACCCTCCTCCATTGATTCCCTTCATGTTTCTCCACTTAATTGTCTCTTGTTACAGTTTTTACATTTTCAGGTGTTCCTCTAGAGCTTATCATATATTTCTTTACATTACCAGAATCAGTTTTCATAGACCTATGAATTTAATTCTAGTGTGATGTAGAAACATGATTCCTATTTAGCTTTATGCTCTTTCCCTCTTTTGTAGTATCATTGTTTTACATATTATATTTGTAAATGTTACAAACCTAACACTATATTGTTATAATTCTTATTTCGTATAATGCTTTGTATTTTAAGAGAACTGAGGAAAGAAGTCATGGCAAGCATGTATCTATAGCTTTTGTTATAGTGAGTTTGGTTGTCATTGTGGTGATCTCATGAGCGTATTTTCATTTCTGACCTGTTTCGTTTGTTCTTGTGAAGTGGAGTTACCACCTGGAGCCGGTTTCTCACCCACCTTTTTTGTGTTGGTTTTGGTGAATGTGTTCCTTTTACACATATTACAGTCTCAACAATATATTCTGTATGTTGTCTTGTGTAATTGCTTTATAAATCAATTTGGGGAGTGGGGAAGAAAAAAATATGCAGGACACTGTTTTCACTTTTTTAAATAATTGCATAATTAACATTACTGGGGCCCTTTGTTTTCCAAATGGATTCCAATTATCATCTGGACTCACTTGCTTTTACTCTGAAGAATTTCCTTTAGTATTTCTTGTAAGGCAGTCTACTGTCAAATACTCTCAACATTTGATCATCTGTGGATGCTTTTATTTTGCTTTCCTTATGGAAAGATAACCTTACTGGATAGATGATTCTTTCCTTTCCCTTCTTTCTTTAAAAGCCCCCCTCCCTGCTGGAGGTGAAACCCAGGGACTCACCTGCTCCACTATCTCTGCACCCACAGTGCCAGGAGGTAGGATTCTAGATTGAGGGCTTTCCCCTTTATGCACTTTGAAGATGTCGTCCTCTGCTCTGTGGCCTCCACCATTTCCCCTCAGAAGTCAGATGTTGATTTTTTTTTTTTTTGGTACCAGGGATTGAACTCAGGGGCACTCAACCCCTGGGCCACATCCCCAGCCCTTTTTTGTATTTTTTATTAGAGACAGGGTCTCACTGAGTTGCTAAGTGCCTCGCCATTGCTGAGGCTGGCTTTGAACTCGCCATCCTCCTGCCTCAGCCTCCCAAGTGCTGGGATTACAGGCATGTGCCACCACGCCTGGCTCAGATGTTGATCTCATTGCTCTTCCCTCATAATTGATGAAGAAATTTTCGCTTGTTGCTTGTAAGATTTTGTAGGAGCCCTATTTGGGGAGATGGCTTAAATTGCGGTTAACTATGAGCCATGGAGATTTGGGCATTGTCGCCTTCCATAGTCTCACGGGACTTGGCCCGAGATCTCGAGTGACTTAGCCGAAATTGCTGATCGGGTCAGCGCCATTTTTGGTGGTGTGTGCGGCGCGTGTTAGTCGTTGTTAGAGCCAAAGAGAAAAGTTATCAGAATAAAAAGCTGTTTGTCTCCAGTTTGCCTCTAAACTTCTTCCCGCGGCTTCGTTGCTCCAAGCGGCCATCGCTTCAGGCAACAACAAGATTTCATCCTTGTCTTTGGGGTTCAGTAACTTCACCACAATGTGTCTGTTTGTGGGTCTCTGGTCTTCAGTCTTATTGGAGTTCACTGAGCTTCCCAGATGGATGTGGAGATTATTGTTTTTCAACTATGTTGGGAAATTTTCTGTCATTATATCTTCAAAGTATGTTTTTTTTCTTTTTTAATTCTAATTTGTTATATATGACAGCGGACTGCGTTACAATTCATAATACACATGTAGAGCACAATTCTTCATATCTCTGGTTGTATACAATCTATATTCACACCATTCGTGTCTTCATACATGTTCTTCAAAGTATTTTGAAAAATCCCTTCCTCCATGTGGTCCTCCCATTACACCTGATTTGGCATGCTTACGGGTGGCCTGCATTGATCTGGACACTAGAGAAAATAATGCCTATCTATTGACTTTTCTTGATTTTTAAAATTGTTTGCATTAATATTTATTTGTAGCCTTTCATACAGGTGTTTTGAGATTTACATGTGCCACCATAAAGAAGACTGCTTGATTTAAAAAAAAATAATTTTGATGTTGAAATGAAAGAATTATCCCAGTTTACAGTCTCTGCCTTTGGTATGTTAAAGGATAAAACAGTGTCTGAGGACAGAGATGGCATTTTGCTCTGTTCTCCTTGCTGACGCTGGTTTTGCTGACCTGCTGTCTCAACTGTGAGCCATGGTTTTGGTTTGCTGGAATGTTCTGCAACAGGTATTTACATCTTGCTTCTTCTGTAAACGCATGAGGTCTTGTGCTCAGCCCCTGGTTGGTTGACCTCTATCCTAGATCCAGTCAGCACATTTTACTTTGCAGGTGAATTTGGGGAGGATGTAACTGTGAGTGGCTTCCCAGTCTCTGCTGCTGGTTCCACAGGGCTGTTTCTTCTGGGGGAGTCAAAGAGTTCATCTCAGCCAACTCAGAAGGAATCAACGCTGAGGCCCATTCTTTTTCTTTTGTATTTAACAGCCACCGTGTAACTTCTGCAAGAGAATCCGTGTATAAAATGCCACAGAGCTTTGCTAGGATCTTTCTTTCTCGACCTAGATAGCGTGGTTTGCAAATGGTGTTCTCTTTGACTTTAGTTCTGGTGCGAATCCCCTCTGAAGATTGGGAGCCGGCAGTAAAGCATGGCCTTGGTTTCTTCCTTTTTAATTACTAAGGGATTCTCACTGGAAATTTTGGAGCACTCTGATTTTCCTGCCGGGCTCTAAATGAGGCCTTAGGGGCGTTTTGACAGTGTTTGGGGCTAGTGACACTCCTCTCACAGGGCTCTCCAGAGCTGCAGTGTTGGGGTGGGTACTACATTTTGCAGGTGGTATCTCATCCTTCTCTAAGGGGTTAAACTGGCTAATGCCCCAGTATGTTCTGAGTTCAATCTCATCAGAATGTTATTCAAACAGTTTCAGAGGGCTCCGTCCATAGATGGCTGACTCCACTGCTGTGGACCTGAGGTGAGGCAAAACATCACGATGGAAGGGTGTGGAGGAGGACAGCAGCTCAGGACATGGCAATCCAGAAGCAGAGGGCTTGCTTTTATTGAGTTTTAAAATCTCTGCCCTTTGGATTGCATAATCTAGGTTGCTCTTTCATTATGTTTGCTGATTCTTTTCTTTCTTTCTTTCTTTCTTTCTTTCTTCTTAACCAGTTCAAGTTTCTGTTAAGCTCCTCTGCTGAATTTTTCATTTCAGTTATTGTACTTTTCAACTCTAGAATTTTCATATGGCTCTTTGTCATAATATTGTCACCATGCTTTATTTTTTTATCATGGTTTTCTTTAGTGCATCAAACAAATTTATAAAGGCTACATGAAGGTTTTGCTAAGTCTTACATCTGGATTCCCTTCTCTCAGGCACTTCTGTTGACTTCTTGTTTACACTATATAAATCAAACTGTTATATGTCTTTGTATGTCATGTAGCTTTTTGTTGGAACTGGGCTTTTTAGATGTAATTATTATATTCTTAGTACTGATCTTTCCCATACTCCAGGGCTTGTTGTTATTTGATTCTTTATTTGTTTAGTGATTACCTGGATTGTTTTTTTTTTTTTTTTTAGATTTTAAATGCATTTTTATTATGAACAAATTTAAATTACTTATTACAAACTACCTGGATTGTTTTGGAGCAGTTTTTAAACTCTTCCCCCTGTGTTAAGACTGTGGTGTTAACACCCTGGGGGCTCAGCTTTGAGTATGCACACAGTCACCCTGAAGTGTTGGTGGTTTGGGCCTATTTGATTATCTTTTTCCCTAATGACCACTATTAACTTCTCATTTCTGGCTGATTTATTCTTTCTCACAATGTCCTGGGTCATATACCGCTCCACAGACTAAATAAACCAAATCCATTTTTTTTTTTTTAAGGAAAGTTTCTGAGGTCAGTGTTCACGATTCGTTCTGAATCTGAGCAGGCTTCTCCAGCTGTCTCTCCAGTTCTTCAAGGAAAACCCATTGAACGGTAGTTCAGGCTGTATGTCCAATGACTCTAACAACTTCCTTCCAATTACATTTCACTAGAACCTACGCTGGTTTTGAGCATCCTTAGACTTGAACTTCCATACATTTTGCTGCAAATGAAGTTTGTTCTTTTGGGAAGATAATAGGAGATATATACCTCTATCTTGATCTCTCTGTATATATTCCTGCTTCTCTCTCCAGGTAAATCTCTGAGCCTGGATCTGGGGATGGGGATTAGAAAAAAAAAATGCCATGCTTCTCTCTGAGTGACATGCCTACTTAGGATCTGAGTTCTTGATAGGGAGGGGGCAGTGGTCCTCTGCTTCCTCACCTGGGGCAAGGAAAACAGCCCCAGTATTCCCAGCAATGCTATGCCCACGGTGGATCCCCCATCCCACAGGTGGAGATTGGGTGGGAGAAGGGAACTCTTACTTCTCAGCCACTCCTCTCTGCACCTTGGTCTCAGCAACAGAGCGGAGCACTTCTCCTGGGAAGACGGGCCTCTGACTGGGACCTGGGGGAGAGGGAGTCCTGCGGGCTTGGCTGAACCCGTCTACAGTGGAGTTCTCAGCTTGCTGAGTTGGAGTAGAAAGGGAGGCTGCTCAAATTCCACATTCCTGCTTACTGAGTTTTAGTTGATTTTCCTAAGTAAAAATTTCTTTATTTGCTCCATGTTCTTGGGTCCATTCCCAGAGGAAATCAACATTTTTTCTTTTAAACAATTTTCACCAATTTTGCTGGCAGAGCAGGTCTGCGGCTCTCCCGTGAAAGGTGATTCTAATTTCTTTATGATGATCTGTCATTTATCTCTGAATGCTTTTGCCCCTCTTTTTTAAATCTAGAAAAATAAACTTAGATCATCAAAGTATGTCTTAATTCATACCTTCAGTATAATACACTGGTGTTAGAAGTACAGTTCTACGAATTTTTACAAATGTATTCAATTTTATGCCACTACCCAAATTAAGATATAGGATATTTTTGTCACCACAAAATTACCCATGTGTGGTTAATTTTTCTCCCCTGATACCAGGCCCTGCAAAACATGGTTGTGTCTCTATAGTTTTATTTTTTCATAATAATTATTTAAATGGAATTGTACTATGTGTAGCCCTTGAGTTGGGCTTCTTTGCTTTAGTATCATGTTTTGAGGTTCATCCTTAACAGTGTGTGTATCTGTAGTTTGTTTCCCTTTATTGAGAAATCCTATCTAATTGTATGGATTGCACAAGATGTTTATCTGTTTCTCAGCTGAAAGACATTTAGGCTGTTTCTAACTTTTGGTGATTGTGAATAAAATTCTTAAAATATTTAATAGAAGTATTTAAGATGTATATCTTAATTCATCATTTCTTTCTTCCTTCCTTTCTTCTCTTTCCTTTGTCTTTCTTTTTTTTATCTTTTGCTGGAGATTAAGCCCAGGCCCTTGCACGTGCTAACCATGGTCTCAACAACTGAGCTACACTCCCAGCCCCAGTGTTAATTTCTATTGAGTAAATATCTAGGAGTGAGGTTACTGGGCCTTCTGGTAAATGTATGTTTAGCTTTACAAGAAACAGCTGAACTGTTTCCTAAAATGACTGTACCATTGTACATTCCGTCCTGTAACATGAATGCTTTTCTCCAGATAGCATCTCTGTTTTGGGTGCTCTGAATTTTTACTACATTGTGTTCTGATATAGATGTATTTGTATTTTTCCCAAATTGAAGAATTTTAACTTTTCATTTATTCTCAGAAATTCTTAGTTAATATTTCTTCAAGTGAAATCTCTATAATTTCAACTCTCTATTTCAGAACTCTTATTGCATGTGTTTTAGGTTCTCTGACTCTAAACTGCCAGTCTCTGAACCTTTCTTTCACATTTTCCGTTTGCTTTTACTTTGGGCCAAATTATGGGAAATTTCTTCATATCTATCTACCAATTCACTAATTCTCTTTTCGGCCACTATTACTGCTTTTTATGTGTCTACTCAGTTTCTTCTTTCAGCAGCCAACATCTTTTCTTGAATTTTCTGTGAGGTTATTTTACAGAGCTCTCTCACTGAGATCTATTTAAATGGTGCTTTCTCCTTCCACATTTTCAAATTCCAACTTTTATGTCTTTAAACATTTTATGCAACTATCTCATAGTCTGACAATACGATGATGTCTCATCATTCCAGCACCTGAAGTCATCGGGAACTCTCTCTCTTTTTTTTTTTTTAATATTTTTTTTTTTTGACAACAATACGGTTGTAGATGGACACAATACCTTTATTGTATTGTATTTATTTTTATGTGGTGCTGAGGATCAAACCCAGTGCCTCACACATGCTAGGCAAGTGCTCTACCACTAAGCCACAACCCACCCCTCTAACTCCTTTTTAAGTTGCTTCCAGGAACTTATTTCTGGGGTTTCCTCCCTCAGGAGCTTCATACTATTGGTTGTAAACTTGTATTTGGAAGAATTTAATCTGTGGGAATCCTGGAAGGACTGAGACGAGAAGGTTTTCCTCCAGAGAGGATTTTCATGTGTTTGGTTTGGGCCCTGGGTGGTACTGATAATTGGGGACTATTTTAATTTAATTTTCAAATCTGGGGATTGAGCCATTGCCACAAATATTTAATTTCAAAGCTCACATCTATCTGTGTATAAACTTACAAATTGTCATGAGAAACTCCCCTGCCCCCAGATTCGTTGGTAGAGATAGCTTTCTTGTTTGCCTTCTTTTCTAAATGGCTAGGGAGCTTTTCTTCTATTTCATACTTTCTCAAAGAACAAGGCCCTAGGAAGGACCTAGATTTATGAGCACGTGGGAATGTCAGGCTCAGAAACCTGTAATTACCTTTGGAGGGACCAGGGCTTAGCATCTTGTTCGCCATGCAGCTGGCTGTTGATCTTGAAAGCTTTACATTTCTAGAATTAGCATTTGCCCGCAGGGAAGTTCCAGCTTCTGTATTCACATACCACTCTGGTTTTAGAAACGTTTTCCTTTTATTTTCTGCAGTAGGGAGTAGAGAGCACCACTGGGTATTTAATTTACTTTTCACAATGTAGCAATATATTTTAAAAGTTTTTATTTTGAAATTAATCCAGTCCCTGGGAATTTTTCAGTGAAATGACTGTTTAGAATCTCTAGACAGTTATCCTTCTGTAAACAGAAACTATAATTGATTTATACATTGAACTGTGAATGGATAATTAGGGTATCACAAATTAATTTTTTATTCATTCTGTTAAAAATGATTTTGAGGGCTGGGGATATAGCTCAGTTGGTAGAGTGCTTGCCTCGCATGCACAGGGCCCTGGGTTCAATCCCTAGTAACACAAAAAAATGATTTTGGAGCCAGGTATGTTGGCACACATCTGTGATCCCAGCAGCTCGGGAGGTTGAGGCAGGAGGACCACTGAGTTCAAAGCCAGCCTCAGCAAAAACAAGGTGCTAAGCAACTCAGTGAGACCCTGTCTCTAAATCAAGTACAAAATAGGGCTGGGGGTGTGGTTCAATGGTCATCGTGTGCCCAGTTCAATCCTCGGTACCAAAACAAACAAACAAACAAACAAACAAAAAATTTTGGTGTTGTCTCTATGTGCAATATTTCTAAAATGTCTCTAGGTAACATAGCTAAGAGTAAGACTGTTGGGTCACAGGGATGGCGTGTCCAGCTTTCCCAGGAACTACCGAATCGGGCTCCAGGGTGCTTGGAACAAGGCATCAGTGACAAAGAGTCACTTTCTGCTGCTGACATCCTTGCCCGTACACGGCACTGTTAAATCACTATCTGTCTATGGATAGGTAGGAGGTGACATTTGCATATTATTTTAGTTTGCTTCTGCCTGATTACTAATAATTGAGCATCTTTTCATATTTATTTGTCATTTGTAATTACCTTTGGGGGTGATGACGGTTTATACTCTCTGTCCATTTTCTATGAGGTTGTTTTTCTCATTGGTTTATAAATAGTCTTTGAATAACCCTTTTCATAGTCCAAATATCTTCCCTTTCTGCATCCTGTCACTGTTTAGCATACCCAAGAGATGGAATCAACTTTTTCCTCTGTGGTTTAGGCTTTTGGCCTTTGTTGATGGACTTCTAGCTAATCCTGAAGGAAAACACATATTCTCCTATATTTTCCTAACATGTATTTGGATCCTTACTGATGGAAGGATCTCAGAACTTGTGACCTGGGGCTTAAATCCTCCTCCCCATTTCCAAGTTTCTGCTAAGTAAAGATCATTTTGTTCTGGGGATAGGGAGAGGTTTCAGGATGGCTGATAAATCTTGCCCAGGGGCCATTTGTCACCAGAAAGACCCCTCTTACTCTTTGAGTCTCAGCTCAAAATCTCCTCTGTAAAACCTTTTACTATTTACCCAATTTGATTCAACTTACATTTATTGAGTACCTTTTATATTCTTGGACCTTTCCCAGAAGCTCAGAACATAGAATTGAACAGAGTTTATCTCAGGCTGTTTTGTGTTGTTATAACAAAATACTAAAGGCTAGGTACTTATGAAGAAAGGAGGTTTGTCTTGGTTCACAGTCTTGGAGGCAAGGAAATTCAGGATCATGGGGCTAGCATCTTCTTGGCTTCTGATAATGGCCTTACACTGCAGCACAACATGGTGTAGAAGTAGAAGGGGAAGCAAATGCGTGCAAAAAGGAGGCGTGTGTGCCAGAGAAGTCGAGGGAGGTGCGGGGCTCACTTTGCGCCCACTTTCATAGGAGCTACTTTAATTCTTTGTGAGGGGGGGCCCCTGACCTCATGACCTCTGAAAGGTGCTTCCACTTTTCAATACCTTCATATTGGGGACCCAGCTTCAAGATGAGTTTTGAAGGGACGTGCAGCATCCACCCACACCAGAGCAGAGTCTGTATTTCTGTGGGGGATGTAGGTTCAGCCACTCCGGGCACACCTTGTCCTGGGCACGCCTGGGTTCTGCAAGCCCCCACCATGGTCATTATCATTTGTGGGGGGAGGGTACTGAATGTTAAACTCAGGGGCACTGGGCTGCCGAGGCACATCCCCAGCCCTGTTCTGTGTTTTATTTAGAGACAGGGTCTCACTGAGTTGCTAAGTGCCTCGCTGTTGCTGAGGCTGGCTTTGAACTTGTGATCCTCCTGCCTCAGCCTCCTGAGCCCCTGGGATTACAGGGGGCGCCACCGTGCCTGGCTTTGGTTCTTATCTTAACAGAATTACCCACATGTGGATTTTCTGCTCTATCGTCAATCCCACTGGTCCCCCTCCACGGTGCTACCCAGACCTTGCTGCGTCTCATGACCCGTGCAGTGACCTCTGCCTGCCTCCTGGGTTGGGCGGTGGCCTTTGCCTGGCCCTTCCTGCTCCGACATCCTCAGCCAGTCCACTCTCCACACAACAGCCATGGGATGTGCTACAGCGTGAGTCAGTGACCGTCACCCTGCCGCTCAACGCCCCACCCGGGGCCCCACCTCACAGGAAGCAGAAGCCCGAGCCCTTCCACCTGTGACCCCACGACGGGTCCCTGGAGTTTCTGCAGTGTCCCAAGCCCCTCCTGCCCCACGGTCTTGGCACTGGGGGCTTCCTGGGGCGGAGCCCTGTGACCCCAGGACTCCACATCCACACACGTTGACTCCTTCACTGCCTTGGTGTCGCTGCCCAGAGGTCACGGTGTCCTCAGGGCCTCTGCTGTAGGTTGGACCTGGAATGTCCCCAAAGGCCCATGGGTTAAGGCTTGGTCCCCAGCTGGGCGCCACTGGGAGGTGGTGGAGCCTAATGAGAGATCTTAGGTCATGGGGGTGCCCTTGGAGGGGACTGTGGGACCCAGGCCTCTAGTGCTTTCTTTCCCAGTCACCAGGAGGGGCACGGCTTCCTCCCCAGTGCGCCCTCGCCATGATGACCTCCCTCACCGCAGGCCCAGATGCAACCGGGCCTCCACCACAGAACGAAAGCGTCCCCACCGTGAGCCGAGACGCCGAGTCGGTCCTCGTGGGCCGCTGTGACTGCACAGAGGGCCAGCCAGCACAGCCCCTGGACCGGCCTGTGAACCACAGCACAGAGCACTCTCCTCTGTCACCCTCGGCCATTGTTCTAGTCAGCTTTTCTGCTGCTGTGACTAAAGGACCCGACCAGCAGGATTATAGAGGCGCAATCTGAGGGCTCAGGGTGTCAGAGGTCTCAGTCCATAGAAGGCCGGCTCCATTCCTCAGGGCTCAGGGTGAGGCTGCACATCATGGCGGGAGAGGGTGGCAGAGGGAAGCCGCCCACGTCACCAGGAAGTAGGGAGAGTTTCTGCCCTCCAGATAAAACATCTAGACCCCAAAGCCGTGGCCCCAAGTCCACCTCCTGCAGCCTCACCCCCACTTCAGCACCCACTCGGTTGATCCCGTCAGGGCATTGATTCGCTGCGTGGTTGAGACTCTCACAGCTCCGTCTTTTCTCCTCGGAACCTTCTTGCACCGTCTCACGCGTGAGCTTCCGGGGGACACCGCGGCTGAACCACCACCAGCTTGTCAGCCCCGGGCCCTTACGCATTTCTTTCTCTACAGATCACCCCGAGGGTGTAACCCCTTGAGGCAGGGACTCCGTTGTGTCACTGCCATGTCACCATTGCCTGGAACATCGTGGGTCCCCCGACGTCTGTTGAATGAAGAAACGCGTAAGGACGGGAATGAGTGAGTGGCAGGTCTGGGGTCTCAGGGAGGGGAGGGAGCTCGTGGCAGAGCCCTGGAAGCCCATCACGGATGCGGCCCACGTGAGGAGGCGGCTGTGGGTGGATCAGGCACAAAGCCACAGAGAAAAAGGCAGGACCAGAGAGGGGGCACTTCACTTGATTCAAAATGGGGGAACGCAATAACACAAGAAAGTCACATCTCCGCTGCCATCGTGGCCGCCCTCAACGCCGGCCGACGCACCTGCCTACTAATTCATCCTTTCACGTACTGTGATTTTCGTGTCTGTGTTTAGAGGCAGAGTAGAAGCCGAGGGAGAGAAGACCTGCCCATCTATCAGTCGGCTGCTCTTTGGGGGGACTGTTTGGTCACACTGTGGCTCACGTATGGTGGAGATTAAATATCAAAGAAAAGAAACTCCCAGGAGGAAGACAGTAGCTGAATTTTAACCCCAGCTGTCACAGCAAGAGACTGTCACTCAGAGGACAGGCTTCTAGAGTGGCCTGCATCTCACCTGCGACTTAGAATCTCCTGCAGAAGGACAAGGAGTGAAGCTCTTCACCCCAGGCAAGGGAAGGCACCCAAGTCTGGAGCACTTTGCACGGTTCTGCACCACCTTCGATTTCTGCAAGAGCTATTAGAGTGGAGACGGAGACGGCAAGATGAGTGTGAGTGTGAACCCTGGAAACCTCACCTTTGAGAACCCGAGGGACAAAGGACCAGAGTCTCTTCTGCCACCCACAGACCAGAATGCAGACGGGGTGCTGTGGACGGACGCAGGCTGCGGGCTGGCCTGCCGTGGGGTCTGCGTCGGGGCAGAGGCACCTCAGAAGACGGCTCAGAACCAGAGCAGGGACCGAGGACCGCATGATGAGCAGAGTGCTGGCCAGGAACCGGCCCACACTGGGTGGACAGAACGAGGGGTGTATCTGAGGAGCAGCAGAGGTGGCCCAAGAGGCCACTGGCACCGGGCTGGGGCTGGGGCTCAGTGGTAGAGCGCTTGCCTAACATGTGTGAGGCCCTGGGTTCAATTCAGCACCACAGAAATAAAATAAAGGTATCGTGTCCATCTACAACTAAAAAATATGTGTTAAAAAAAAGGGCCGGGCGCCGTGGCGCACGCCTGTCATCCCAGCACTTGGGAGGCTGAGGCAGGAGGATCGCGAGTTCAAAGCCAGCCTCAGCGATGGCGAGGCACTTAGCAACTCAGTGAGACCCTGTCTCTAGTAAAATACAAAAATGGGCTGGGGATGAGGCCCAGTGGTCGAGTGCCCCTGAGGTCAATCCCTGGTACCAACAATAAATAAATAAATAAATTAAAAAACAATAGGCCACTAGCAGGACTCAGAGCCACTGAGCGCCAGTGGCTGGAACCCGATGGGTGCTGGCGCCGTCTCCTCCCCGTCCTCTCTCCTCCCCGTCCTCTCTCCCTCTCTCCTCTGCTCCACCTAAGCTTCCTTTTCTGCTACAGGGAGACCTTCAGTGTCGCTGCCTGAAGCGATGGCCGCTTGGAGCAAGGACGCGCGGAAATAAGTTCAGAGGCAGACTGGAAACGAAGAGGCTCTTTATGCTGCTGGCTGCTCCCTTCAGCTCCAACAGCAACTCCAACACCCTCCACACTCCTCCAACCACACCACACAAAGCGCCTACCCGATCCTCTATCCCCCGCTCCAAGTCTCGCGAGATCATGCAAATGGCGCCGACCTGATCCGCAATGTCCCGGGCCAAGTCTCGCGAGACCACGGAAGGTGGTGATGCCCGAACATCCTTACGGCTCACAGCTAACCGCAATCTTAGCTGTCTCCTTAATTAGGGCTCCTGCACTTCAGCAAGCGTCACTTGCTGAAAGATGTGCCACCAGACGGGAGAGGTGCGCCTGAGGCCCATTTGGGAAGTTCCTCGGGGAGGACAGCGCTCTGTCCAGGCTGGATTTTCATGCCCACCTCCTGGACTAGCACCGAGGCCGGGAAGCGGGCCGTGCCGAAGATGCTCGGCCGAGTGGACGTTTTGCCGAGTCCAGCCGTGGGCTGGGTGGGCAGCCTGGCCGCGCTGCTCCTGTGGCCAGAGTGAGCAGGCTCTGCGTTGGGAGGTGGCTTCCCTCAGACTGGGCCACTGGTACCGTTGCGTGGGACAGTCCTTAGGGTAGGTCCCCAATAGTCACCACCACCTTGGCCATTTCTAGCACCCTACCGAGGAGGAAGAGAGAGGGACAGTCACCAAAAGAGCCCCACCCCAGGGGTGGCGTGTGTGTGCGTGTGCATGTGCGTGTGTGTGTGTGTGGTGAGATCGCTGCCCTGTCATTTGTTAGCCAGGAACTCTCTCTAGGTCTCCCTGTCCCTGTTTGTGAAATTAAAATAACAACTGTGCCAATTCCATGGGGTCGTCACCGGGATCAAACGCCTCATTCCAGGTCAAGCTCTAAGGACAAGCCTGGGAGAGCTTCGATCACTGACCACTATGACTAACTTAGACGTCACTAAAACAAAGCCGTAGAGAGGACCCGCTAAGCGAAGACGCGCTCCGTGCCAGCGCGGGCACCCGGCACTTGGTGACACTCCCACTCGTGACAAGCTGGGGAGGCTCCAGGAGACCCTGCAGCTGCCCTCTGTCTGTCCACCCCAGGCTGAGTGTCCTTCTCACTCAGTGATGCGAAGCACTGTGTTCCTCAAGTTCAGGTTCCTGGAGGGTGGGGGCCAGCCCCGCCCGCACGTCCAGACTGGACAGGCTGACCGCAGCTCCCTGATGGCCCGCCACTCCCTGGTGGCCCGTTGCTGGCAGCTCCCTGCGCTCTGCGGCGCCGGCTCCTGGGCACCTGGCCGGCTTCCTTCCTTCCAGTTCCGTGACGTCTCGTGGCCCTCTCACTCCTACGACGTGCAACGGTGCGTTTCCAGAGCCTGGATGGCCCCCTCGGCATTCACAGCTTCCCCTTGGCTGCGCTGCCCGGCCCCTGTTCACACGTCCACCTCGCTCACCCCCACAGCACTGTCTGCAGGTCTGCCGGGCCCGGGCACCGTGCTCGGTCCCACCGTCTCCCTCCGTCTGTGTCTGATTCTCTCTGTGTCGCAGTTTCTCCGGCAGAGGTTGTGACAGCTTTCAGACCCGTGAAAGGAGACTACTACTTGTTGAGAATGTCACTTAAAACGTGAGATTTGTTCTGTGCGAGAGCAACGCGGTGGGGAAGAGGTTGCGCACTCCAGACTCTGTGGGCCTGGAGTTGGAGAACTGTCTACTGGACATTTCACAGCGGGGGTTCTTTCTTCTCCATTAACCTCTTTATTGTTGAATTTTAAGGTCTTGAGTTTGGAAGCGATTCCCCGGAACACCTTTAATGAGAGGCACCTGCGTAGGACAGGCCTCAACAGTTACGGTGGCTAGTGGGTTGCTAAAGGTGGTCAGATCAGTCCAGACCAGACAAATGCAGACAGAAGGCCTATTCCCATCTCAGCGTGATGTGCACATTTATGCCTCTTCAGTGGGAACAACGATACCTCATTTTGGAAGAAAACAGTTTAATTAGATGTCAGTAAAGTTCTTGGCATCTGTAAGTAAAGACAGACATGATTATAAGTAATCTGCCACATGAACACAAGCAACAGGAGGCAAGAACCCCAGGCAGATACTACCCTTGCAGAAATCGACCAGAGTTCCTTGCCTCCCGTTACATTCACGGACGGTTCATTCGTCAGCTGTTAGTTGTGCATGTGCTATGTGCCAAGTACCATACTAGGTTCTGAAGACTCATCGGTAAATCAGATAAGCCCAGGTCCTTGAAGAGTGGCTGTTTACTGGGCAGGCATGCTTGAAAATGAGTAACTATGACCCAGCGAGGGAAACAGTGGCAGACAAGCGTCAGCATTGGAGGAGGAGGTGGAAAGAGTAACTCACTCCTAGGGGTGGGAAGGCGGGAAGAGCTCTGCTCCGCACTTGAGGGTTCATGGCTCACTAGGAAGATGGGGAGCTGGGAAGGGCCTCTCTGGAAGAGGAGATGTGTGCCGAGACCACAGTGGTTTGAAGAGTGTGGAACGTTCGGAAGGCGCGGGGGAACTCAGGGAGGTGCGCAGGCAGGGCTGCGTGAGAAGCTGGGAGTAGCTGGAGGGTGGGTCACGGACGGGGAGGGTCCTCCTGTGTCACGTCGAGCATCTTGTACTTTCCCTAAGAAGGAATGATTTCGTGATGTTAGATGAGGCCATGAGTGAATCAAAATCTATCGGGTTGGGGCTGGGGTTGTGGCTCAGCAGTAGAGCGCTCGCCTAGCACATGCGAGGCCCTGGGTTCGACACTCAGAACCACATTAAAATAAATAAAATGGAGGTATTGTGTCCAACTCCACCTAAAAAATAATAATAAAAAAAAAATCTATTAGGAAACCATACACATGCTTCACTATAATGGAATACCTGATGCTATTAACTTATAAAGAGAAAAAAGGTTTATTTGGGCTCATGGTTCTGCAGGTTCCAACCCAAGGTGGGTGAGAGGAGCACTATGGGCTCCTAGCAAGGGCAGCTGATACCATAAACCTGGAAGCAAAGAAAAAGAGGAGGAGCCTGAGTTCCCCTCATCCTCTTGGAGGGCACACCACCAATGACTTCAAGTGCTCACTAGGCCCCACCTCCTGATAGCGCCACCCTGAGGCCACACCTTCAACACATGGACCTTTGGTGGACACCAACATCCAACCACAGCCCTTAGTAAAGGGACACAGCCCCTAATTTTGAGTAGTTGTATTCAGACCACAGCCACCAAGACTGACACACAACTCCGCCAAGCAGGACAACTTGCAGACGCCCTGGAGGCTGGGCCTGGAGACCAGGTTGGCTGTGGGTGACCAGGGGCTTTCTTATTGACTGTAATGAGGTCATTGAGTGGACAGGCAAGTGAGGGCTGAGAAGGAGGGCAGGTCATCACCTGCTGCTGTGTTGGAAGGAAGCCTGCACAGTTGTTGTGCTAAACTTTTGAGGTTCGATTCAGTCTAAGGAGCATTTATATGGCACTCACAGTGGGGCTGTCCCTGTCCTCACAGCACTATGAAAAGTAAATTTGTGGGGGTATAGAAATGTATCATGACAAGGGTTTTAGAGGATGCTAGAATAGGGCCAATTCTAGAGAGGACACCAGAGAAAGTCAGCGTTCCATCACTATAATGGAATACCTGGTGCAATTAACTTACAAAGAGAAAAAGGTTATTTTGGCTTGTGGTTCAAGGTGGGTTGGAAACCCTGCTATCAGAGAAAGTCAGTGGACTCCTTTCTCTCTGGTCAGAGTGCAGTGGCCACTCCAGATTCCACGGTCCAGGTGTCCCTGTTTTCTCAGCTTCTCCAAGGAACTAACGCTGCCGAGGGCAAAGAGCCAGTGTGCTAACAGCAGGGCCGGTGGGCAGGGGTCAGGGTGAGGAGCGCCAGGGCAGGCCCACAGTGCAGCGCCCGGCCTCGGCTCCTTGGGAAGGGGAGGATGAGGACGAACGCTGTCTTCTTTAGGACTGTATTTGGGCTGTGGGCATTTGTCACCAAAGAAGAACCATCCCTCCGGGCTGAGTCTCAGTTGGAGAGTGAGTGAGCTCATTCCGACCTCTGCGCCTTCCACCAGCAAACTAACAAAGAGGACGGGACCCAGCCCTTCTGCGACCATTAATTGAAAGCACAAAACCCAACTCAATAGGGTGGATGAAACTAAGAAGAGTAAGTGATACTCTGCTCCTTTCAAAGACTTTGGAAACACTTTACCATGGTAACTGGCATTTTGCAATGGTGTGCTCCCCGTGATGGCCGTCAGGACCCGAGCAAACGCTCCTCTGAAGATGAGCTTCCCTGGCAACCAGGCCTGTCGCCCTTGTCTGGGGCAGACTGCAAATGCGATTCTGTCTGGGTCCGGATGCATTTAACAGGACTTTGGTGTCAACGTGGTGTTTTGATGACGTGTGGAGCAGCAAGACGAGGGAGCTCAGAGGCCCAGGACAGTTGCTATAGTAATAACAAGTGCCATTTCTCAGCTCCATTAAAATATTTTTTAGAATTAAACTTGTTTAAATATTTTGATAGTGCTCTCTCTGAAATAAACTGAAATATAGAAAATTCATTAATTTGCTAAATACTCCTCCTCACCAAGTCCTTTCATGCAGATACTTAGGAAGAGTGTCTAGAAATTTAAATAAAATGAGAAGCTGTCACTAGAGTCACTTCTTGAAACCATAATCCAACCTGACACCTTCATTTTTCTTTATACCAAAAACTATAGCCCTTCTGCTATTGTCATGAATTATTGACACGGGGTTAAACGTTGCTGTAGGATAGGGTTCGTAACAATCTCTTTGACAGACTGAAAAATTGGTGCATAGCAAAGACCCAATCTCTCCCCACTGACCAAATTCAAATCTGTCACCATGAGGGCAATAAATACCCAAACGTGGGTTGAAATACACGGCGTGCCACCTACTTCTAGCATTTTCCAGGGCCAAGGCAAGAGTACAGATGTAGGCTCACGCTACCATGGTCTAAGGTTACAAACCAAGCGAACAGCTTGTTGGTGACATTTGTTCCTTCCTTTGATAGTGACAAGACACTTGGAAGGCAAGGTCCAATTTGAATTCTTGGACCACCTAATGCTACTGTCAGGATGGCCTTAGGCCTCAGCCTAAGCAGCTCCATTTTAAAACTTCACTTTGACCCTGCAGTCCCCACCAGGCTTGCTTACGGAGCAACTCCAATATGGTCATCTGGCATAGCCTGATAAAGTAAGTCACTCCTTCAACCCTGGCTTAAGCCCAGAGGGAAGTCTCTATCTTGTGACCCTGGCCCTGATAAGTCCCTGCCAAAGGCAAAAGGTGAGAAAATCAGGGTAGGGACCACCTGACCAGATGCTCTCGCCTCAGGACAAATGATGTCACTGAGAAACCCAGTAGCAAATGATAGGGATTGAAAGGGCGGTCAGAAGCCCCAAATTCAGTATAAATGGTGGAGCCAATGGACAGACATTCAGTCAGCGCTACTGAGGCCCACCTGCTGGAGAGCCTGGTCAGGACCAGGACTGACACCCCAACTGTGCTCATCTGCCTGGACCTCGGCATCTTCCTCACGGCTCTCAAACTCTGCAACTACATCCTGACCCTGGTGAGAAAAGGACTTCTCCTTACCACCGGCTCCTCAGCCAGCCTCAGCTCCAGCCAGGAGAGGCCTGCCTTGGTTCCTGATCTGATCACCCGGTCTGAGTGAGTGGGCATCTGCTGGCCGTGAGACCGAAGACTTAAGACTTTTTTTTTTTTTTTTTTTTTTTTTGGTGGTACTGGGGATTGAACTCAAGGGCACTCGTCCACTGGGTCACATCCCCAGCCCTTTTTTTGTATTTTATTTAGAGACAGGGTCTCACTGAGTTGCTAAGTGCCTCGCCATTGCTGAGGCTGGCTTTGAACTCCCAATCCTCCTGCCTCAGCCTCCCAAGTGCTGGGATTACAGGCGTGCGCCACCACGCGCGCGGCAAGACTTAAGACTTTTAATCTAGCACGTAAGCTCATCAGGCAGAGGGACTGTCTGTCATGCGTCTGACATGATGAAGTGTGTTTGCAGTGCTTAGAATTAACCTAGAATTGTTTGCTGTGGATTGAGTCTGTCTATTGCAGTGCCCAGCATTAAGGACGGTCATTTTCTTAAGAACCTACAGAGTGAAATTGTATTGGGTGGTTTGAGTGAATCAAGCATTGAGAAGGGCAGAGACGCAGGGACATTCTTTATTTCTCCCCCTCTAAGTCGCATCTTTTGCCCATCGCGACAGCTACACACCAACACAGGATGACTCCGAGAGGTGGGTCCAGTCCCAGCCCACTCTGCTGCCGCCCTTCGCTCCCTGCATAGGTTGCATCCGGTGCCTCGGAGGCCTCTCTGCACGTGGCCTGCGTGGGGCACCCTAAGCTCTGCCTGGACAGCTCTGTGCACCCCGCCACCTCCCCAGGCTGCCCACGCCCCGCAGGGCCGGGCGGAAGCTCCAGCTCTTCTGTCTGTCCGAGCCAGAGAAGAGGCTCGTGTGGGGCCTGGAGGCCGCCTGGGAGGGCACTCCTGGGGAACACGGAGTGGGCCCCAAAGAGCAAGGTCGGAGTAGCTGTGCCTGCCAGGCCGGCCGGAGAGCCAGGGAGTGGCCCTCCCACCCCCAGGGGCAGGGCAGGGAGCTGCCCACCCCGCCCCCGAGTGCGGAGCCTCCTGGCGCTGACTAGGCCACCCCTCTCTGGGTCTGCCCCAGGTGCCTGGCGCGCCTTCCCAGACCCCCGACTTTTATGGGCTTCTGCACAAACACAGGGACTTGCAGCGCAGCCGAGGCGGCAGCTTCCCAGGAGGAGCCCGGTCTCCTGGGAGCTTGGGTTGCAGAGGGGACGCGGGGCGCAGGGGCCGAGGCCACTCTCTCAGTGCTTGCAGGCCTTCTCCAAACACGCCATCTCTGTCCCCGAGGTCCTGGCTCCCCGGCCAGCTGTGCATCGGGTTCCTCCGCCAGGGCTCCGGTGCCTAGGAAGGCCACCAGGGCCGGCTGTCTGGGTGACCTCCCTCCCACAGCCAGGCCTCTGCTCTGGCCGCCGTCTCTCCTGCCTGCCATTACTGGGTGGCGCGGGCGGCACGGCCTGACCCGGATCCCGCACACCTGGGCTCGCCCACAGCTGTCAGGCAGGCGTCTCCTGCCGCCTCCCGCCCAGTGACTCACCCGGGGGTGGCGCCGCGAGGCCACCACACCTGAGACTGTGCCTTTTGCATCCCGGAGATGTAACCGGTCAGTACTTTGCATTTGGTTTGCTATTGAACCAGGGTAGTCAAAGACGTGAGCATGAACCCCCAGTTGACGTCTCCTGCCGGCCCATCAGGAGCTGGAAAGCAAACGAAGCAAGACCTCTTCTTCTTCTCTCGCTTTGTTCCTGCGAGGGGCCTCTCCCTTTCCCTTGCTCTGCGCAACTTAGCTCATTTCCTGCCAGGGTAGTTTCAGGTTCAACCTGTTTTTTAAAGTTATGAATCATATCAGTGACTCAAGGCCAAATTTGGTAGGGGGGAAAAAAAAAGCTAAGCTAGCTGTCTGTAAAGAATCAAACCTACAAGGGAATGTAAATCATTATTCTTGGAACTTTTGGCAAACACCCACTAAAGCATTATTCACTCATTCATTCAGCAAAACGGTGTTGAAAACATGCTCAATGGGTGCTACCATATGTAAAGGCAATTAAAGACGTTTCTCTGAATGATGCATGAATTTTTTTTTAAAGTTTGATTCTTGTTTTTATAGGGTAGAAAACAGAAGTAGTGCAACTGTGTTGCAATTAAAAAGAACAAGAGAAATTATGGCATTCTTCAGCCTGATAAATTCATACATTATATACATTATATACATCACATACATATATACATTACATACATTGGTGATTTTCTAGATCACCAAGCTAACAGAGATCTTAAAGATTATACACATAACCTTTCAATTTCACTAATGAGAAAAGGGAGGATCAGAGAGGGTAAGTGACTTGCTCAGGGTTGCCCAGCTGATCAGCCTGTAGCAGAGCCCGGACTGGAATCTGAATCTTCCATCCTTTTATGAGTAAATGCCCCCTCCGGGAACAATCATGCTAATGATTTTTGTTTTGTCTATTATGCAAGCAAGATAGAATGTAACAAATAACTGAAAGAAGTAGAAAGTGGTATAGGGACTCTTGTGTTAGGAAAACAGAATTATTTTGCAAAGTCAGAAGGTTTCAGAACCTGTGTGGTGCAGTGGCGTGCATCTGAGGTCCCAGCTACTCAGGAAGTGGAGGCAGGAGGCTTGCTTGACTCCAGGTATTTGAGGCTCGCCTGGGCAACAAGGTGAGGCCACTTCTGGGGGCCGGGGATTCACTCCAGAAGGTTCACTCCCGAAGAACTCTGGGAAGGAAGATTCAGAGTTGTTTTTCTCTTTGACCTCTAGGTGGGGAAAGAGATTGCATGCTGATGGTGATTTCCTTGGAGAAAGGCCATCATGATTATCAAAGACTAATTTGTTTTTTAAAATTTTATTTCATATTGACAAAATATAATTGCACATTGTTTTGGGGTACAAAATGAGGTTCTGATATATGTACACGACATGGAATAATTGATTATATCAAGCTAATTACTGTATCTATCACATCAAATACTTGCCATTTTTTGTATCCATTGTGTAAAGATACATTTTCTTTATCCAGACACTAAGTTGATACTTTCTATTATGAATAATGAGAAGAATGCAAGCACCTCTTCAACTGCTTTGGACACTTACTTGTAAGTGGGACAGCTTTGACCGAATTGTAATTCTGATCTTAGATTGCTTTATGGTGCTGGGATTTGAACTCAGGACCTCACATATGCTAAACACATGCTCTACCCACTGAGCTACATCCTCACTCCTCTTCTTGGTTTGTTGAGGAGTCTTCATACCATTTCCTATATGGATGGACTGATTGATGTTCCTCACAGCAGCATACAAGGGGTTCCTTTGATCCACACCCTTCAGAGCCCTTGTTATAGGTTGTCTTCTTCTTCTTCTTCTTCTTCTTCTTCTTTTTTTTTTTTTTTTAGTACTGGGGATTGAACTCAGGGCACTTGACCACTGGGCCACATCCCCAGCCCTTTTTTGTATTTTATTAGAGACAGGGTCTCACTGAGTTGCTAAGTGCCTTGCCATTGCTGAGGCTGGCTTTGAACTTGCGATCCTCCTGCCTCAGCCTCCCAAGTGCTGGGATTACAGGCGTGCGCCACCGCTCCCAGCTATAGGTTGTCTTCTTGATAATAGCCACTCTCACAGGTATGAGGTGATACTTATTATGGTTTAATTTGCATTTTTTTCTTTTTGGTACTGGGGATTGAACTCAGGGGCACTTGACCACTGGGCCACATCCCCAGCCCCCCCCCCCCCTTTTTAATTAGAGACAGGGTCTCACTGAGTTGCTAAGTGCCTCGCCATTGCTGAGGCTGGCTTTGAACTCGTGATCCTCCTTTCTCAGCCTCCCAAGAGTCAGGATTACAGGCATGTGCCCAGCTTAATTTGATTTGCA
This sequence comes from Tamias sibiricus, assembly GCA_025594165.1. NCBI lineage: Eukaryota > Metazoa > Chordata > Mammalia > Rodentia > Sciuridae > Tamias > Tamias sibiricus. Next base: position 20,390,176 of record CM046666.1, on the reverse strand, counting down.
TTTCTCTAATGATTCATGATGTTGAACATTTTTTTTTTTTAAATGTAACTGTTGGTCATTTGTTTTTCCTATTCTGAGTGACGTCTGTGTAGGTCCTTAGCCTACTTTTAATCGGGCTATTTGTTTTCTTACTAATTTGAATTTCTCATACATTTTGGATACCAACCCCTTATCAGATGTACAACTTGCAAATATTGTCTCCCAATCTGTAGGTCGTCTCTTTACTCTGTTACTTGTTTCCTTAGCTGTGCAGAAGCTTTTTAGTGTACTATAATCCATTTGTCTATTTTTGCTTTTATTGCCTGAGCTTTTGGGGTCAAATCCAAAAAGTCATTGCCCAGACTGAGGTCATATAGTTTTATCCATGTTTTCTTCTAGTAGTTCTATAGCTTCAGGTCTTAAGTTTTAAGTTTTTGGTCCATTTTGGGTTAATGTTTTGTGTAGGCGAGATGGGGGTCCAGAGCCATTCTCTGGCCTGTGGGTATCCACTTTCCCCAAGACCCTTATTGAAGGGACCTTCCTTGTCCCATTGTGTGTTCTTTGTACCTTCCTCGGGGTTCAACTGGCTGTAAGTGTGTGGATTTGTGTGGGATCTCTGTTCTGTTCCATTGGTCTAGGTGTCTGTTTTTATGCCAATTCCAGGCTATTTTAATTATTATAGCTCTGTAATAGGCTTTGAAATCATGTAATGGTGATGCTTTTGTCTTTTTGCTCAAGATCACCTTGACTATTGTTTTTTATTGTTGTTGTTGTTTGTTTTGTTTTTTGTTTTTTGGTACCACGGAGTGAACTTAGGGGCACTCAACCACTGAGCCACATCCCCAGCCCTATATTGTATTTTATTTAGAGACAGGGTCTCACTGAGTTGCTCAGCACCTTGACATTGTTGAGGCTGCCTTTGAACTTGAGATCCTCCTGTCTCAGCCTCCTGAGCAGCTGGGATTATAGGTGTGCACCACCATGTCTGGCTTGACTATTGTTTTTGTGTTTGTTTGTTTTCATGGTTCCATCTGAATTTGAGGATTGCTTTTTCTGGTCTATGAAAAATGTCATTGGAATTTTCAGATGGATTGCACTGTGTCTGTAGATTGCTTTCAGCAGTATGAACATTTTAAACAATATTAACTCTTTCAGCCCATGAACATGGGACATCTTTCTGTTTACTTGTGTCTATTCATTTCATTAATATTTTATGGTTTGCAGTGGACACATCTCTCACTTCATGGGTAAAATTTGCCCCTAAACATTTTATTTTGTTTCATAGCTGTTGTAAGTGAAAGTAATTTCTTGATTTCTTTTTCAGAGAGCTCATTGTTAGTATATAGAAACATGACTGATTCTGTGTGTAGACTTTGTATTTTGAAACTTTATTGAACTCATTTAGTCCTAACATTTTGGGGGGCAGGTATCCCTCTTGGTTCCAGGATTCTTGGTGCATACTCAAAATTTATGGGTGCTCAAGTGCCTTACATGAAATGTCATGGTATTAGCATACAAGTTACATACACCCTCCTGAATAATTTAAACCATCTTTAAATCACTCATAATATTGAATGCCATCTAATGCTCTGTAACTAGTTGCTCTACTGTATTGTCAGGGGATAATGACAAAGAAAAGTCTGTACATGTTTAGTACAGCCTCCTTTAACATTTTAAAAAATACTTAAAAATAGTCTCAACCCTTTAACATTTTAAAAAATACTTAAAAATAGTGTCAACCCACGTTGTTTGAGTTCACGGCTGAGAAACCTGTGGCCATAGACAGCTAAGTGCCTGAGGTCGGTTCATTAGCTAAAGTAACACTTTCACTGTCTTTCTTTCCTATTTGAATGCTTTTTATTTCTCAAAGAATAATTTTAATTAGTGACTTAAGGGGAAGCCTAGATTTTCCAAATGGATACGTGGAAAATAATAAAAATTTCCAAACTCCTATATGATCAGTCTTATAGGATATAAAAATTCAGATATGAACCAAAATTTAGTTAATAACAAAAAATACATCATTTTAAGGGTGCTGGGTTCTCACTCTGAGTTGTGTAAATTTGAATAAATTGGTAGATAAGAAAACATTCAGATTTGATGGAAATGAATAAAAAGTGAGTTGAACAGGAAGAGACTCAACTGAGCAGGAGATATAAAGAGGGTTTTTTTTTTTTTTTTTTGGTTATTTATTTTATTTTATTAGCACTTAGTTATTTTGCAACCTTAAATGGCTACTCTAGGGGGAAATAAAATACAAAATCAATTATCTTAACTTGTGAAATTACACAGACCTTGGTGATATCTTGGGGCATTTTCAACTTTAATAATTTAGATTAAAGGCAGAAGGAATTTCAAAGTAAATTTAGAATTTTTATTTACACTATAACACAATTTTAACTCTGGAGTTGAGAATCTTTGAAAAAAAAAAATGGTACCATAAACGAGAAGGAAAACATGGCCCTTTGAAAGTTTAATTAGAGCCCATAAACCATGAAAAAAAAAATTATTTTGCCTTTGAATACTGTTTTCAAAGTATTTTGTGCTCACAAACTACGTATTTTAAGTTTAAAGTTAAAAAATAATAACCGCACCTTTAAGAACAGGTAGAAAGAGGACTTCCACCATATCTGTGATGTTGAATTTGCCACAGTTGTGAAAACGGCAAGATGGTGGCTGGGAGGGAGCCTGTTATTTTCTCCTCTCGACTTCACTGTCTATTGGAAATGCATCATAAAAAGGTACCTGCACGGCAGCTTCCCCAAGACCTGGCCATTTCCTGAGTCACCGTGACGCATGTGCGCTCTGGTCTTGTGGTTTTGATTTCCCAGGGGGGTCACACCACAGATACAGCAGGTGGAGTGGTTGGAATTTCTAGACCACTAATGGAGGTAGGGAGGGACCTGGCAGAGGAGAGGGAGGTCTGGAGGCACAAGAACTTCTCTACAGCATCCTGAAGTCTCGCTGATGGCCGGTGGGAGCAGCTGGTGGGACAGGGCCAACGGAGTGTGGGACATCCTCCCTGGGAACGGGTCCCCTCCCTGCTGGGCACTGGCCCTGAGGCTTTGCGGAGATTCACAGGACTGTAGAGAGCCCTTTTCAAGGGCTTCAGAAAGGTGCTGTGCCCACCCAACTGGTGGGAAACTGTCACTTTGTGAAATGTCAACTTTAGATTTTCGGAGGCGCAAGGAAGAAAGGCCAGCATTTCAGACGCAAAAGGGTCAAATGTCTGACACCAGTGTAGGACATCTGACGATGTGGCGACCAGAGTTTGTCCTCGTGTTTGTCAGGTTTGTGTTGCTGTGACCAAAACACCAGATGTGAGCAACGCAGAGGAGGACTAGTCGGTTTCCGCTCGCAGTTTCAGAGGTTCAGTTCATGGTCAGCTGAGGCTGTTGCTCTGGGCCCCAGTGAGGCAGAGCCTCCTGGTGGGAGGGAGAGTGGTAGGGGGGCGGTGCTCCATTCCTGGTGGCCAGGAAGCAGCGAGAGGGAGAGGAAGCTGCTGTGGGGAAGATGCACCTCCCAGGCCACACCCCAGGACCCTCCCCCTCCAGCTGCCCCCACCTGCCTGCTGTGGTCCCCACCAGCCAGTCCATTCCAACCAGGGTGGCCTGATCAGGTTACAGCTCTTGTATCTAATCATCGCACCTCTGAACATTCCAGCGTCAACGTGGGTGCTTTGGGGGACACCTCATCTCCAGACCAGAAAGCCCTCCTTCTGTCTCCCAGTGTGGTTTGGATGTGTGAGCAGGACAGCGGCCAGTAGAGGCCCAACCTGAAGGACATGGCTAGGAGAAAGCACATTAGAAACCTTTCAGAGCTCTCATGATGCTTCGATGCCGTGACTTGACAGCGTTGCCCAGCTGTTGGCTATGTGATAGCCCCCGGTTCCTTCTAGCTAGCACGCATACCATCAGGTAGCTTTCTAGAACAGGTGAGGCGGGCTCTTACTGTTTGATATGAGATACTGACTGCTTCTGATGACAGTTACTGACCGTTCCTCTGCAGGCATCGCCTGGTTAATTCTCATTCTCTTTAATTCTCAGCTTCTGCATCTTTCTTCCTTATTTAAATATAAGGAAACTGACTCACAGACCTTTAAGTAGGGCTGGTGATATAGTTCAATGGTGGACTGTGTGCTTGCCCTGGGTTTGATCCCCAGCACCAGGGGGAAAAAAAAAAAGTTCAGATAACTTGAAAAAAAGTTACATAATAAATGGTGGAGCCAGGATTTGAACTCAGATGTCTGAGGCTACAGGCCATGCTAGGGCTTGGACATTGAAGGTCCTCCAAAGGTCCGAGTGTTAAAGGCTTGGTCTCCTCCTCTGGGGAGGTGGTGCAACCTTTAAGAGGTGGGCCGTAGTGGAGGTTTTAAGGTTATTGCTGACATGCCCACAAAGGGGATTGTGGGACCCCAGTCTCTTCCTCTTCCTTTTCTTTGCTTCCTGGTTAATTAGATGAGCAGATTTTTCCACCATCCTTTCTCCCATGAGGAGCTGCCTTCTCCAGAGGCCCAAAACAAGGGCACCACTCGGTCATGGACTGTAACCTCCAAAACTGTGAGCCAAAATAAATAATTTCTCTTAACAAGTTAATTGCCTCAGAAATATTTATAGTGGTAAATATATGCACCCCACCCTTCCTAAACAGTTGTGGAGGGTCCTGTCTTACCTGACGTCCTCCTTAGGGGAGGAGGGGGAGGTATATGGAGACGCAGAGGAAGGCCGTCACGGCAGCTAAGGGCTGGGAGAGGACATCTCTCCTGCCTGTCAAGTCCATTCCCTATCGATCTTGTGACATTGTCCGCCATTGTGTAGTACCTGCCCCCAGCCCTCGGTGTGCAGATCTCGCACCTGTCCAGAATTTCCTGGTGGACCTGCTTTTCCTTCAATTCCCACACAGATCGGAAGCCGCTAGTCACGTGTGGTTAGTGAGTACTCCAAATACGGCCTGCGTGACTGAGGAACTGCATGTTAAATCTTATATTTTTGATTAGAATTTAAAAACTGAAACAGCATAAAATATTTTTCTACTGCTCTTTTGGTAAGACTGTAATTCACTTTAACCATGACATCAGTAACAAGATATTATTATATCACACACATTAATTGTGAGCATCATCTAATATCATACATAAACATCACCTACCTAGTGTGTCGATAGATTGCCTCAGTCTGAATTATTTTTCTACACACACCAGTGTACTGTAACATGTCTATTTGAATATTTTATGCAGAGTGCATAAGTTACAGAGATGTGAATCATAATTGTGAATCATATTGGTAATTAAATGGAAATATTATTTTAATCAAACTGTCTTTAAGTTATTTTTTCCTTTGCTACCTTGTCCTGTTAGTCAGAATTCTGCAGAGGAACAGCCAATAGGAGGTATGTACGGAATTTATAATAAGGAATTGGCTTATGCAGTTAAGGAGACTGAGAACTCCTGCGACCTGCAGTTGACCTGCAGGGGCCCCAGGAGAGCTGTTGGGACAGTTCCCATTGGAGTCTGAAGACCCACAAACCTGGACAGTGAGTTTCCATCCAAGGACAGAAGATCAGTGTCCTCGCTCCTGCTGGCAGAGAGTGTGAATTCTCCTTTTCCTCTGCCATCTTATTCTATCTGGGCCCTCAACAGATTGGGTGATGCTTATCCACCTGGTGGAGGGCCATCTGCTTCATTCAATCCACTAGTTCAGAGCCCACCTTTTCCAGAAGCATCCTGACAGACACCCAGAAATAACATTTCACCAAACATCGGGGTACCTTGTGGCCCAGTCAAGTCGATACATGTAATTAATCATCAAACTGCTAATTATTTGGTTTTGGAGGTACAGGTGCTGGAACCCAGGACGTCTTGCATGCAAGACAAGAGCTCTGTCACTGAGCTACCTCCCCAGACCCTTATCTGTTTGTCCTTTTTGTTTGAGTCTCACTATGTTGCCCAGGCTGGCCTTGAACTCCTGGGCTCAAGCCATCTCCTGCCTCAGCAAGCCATCTCCTTGAGTAGCTGAAATAGGGCAAAGCCACTGTGCCCAGCTTAGTTATTTGTGAATAACCTTCAAGTCCTCTCTTAAACATTGACAAGCTTATGGGCACGTTCAAGGCCACAGCTTGGCATTAAGCCTGCTGTGGCACAGAGCTTCAAGATGCTCTGTAGCTCTTGGTTAAGAAAAAGGGGACTGGGGGATTCCACCACACTTTCTTCCTATACTGAGATTCATGATACAACTTAGTATATCGAAGGCTTTGCAATATCTGGTAGAAAAGAAAAATTGAAGAACTGATTTAAGTTCATATTTCCCAATCTTCTTTTTCCACTAAAGTTTTAGTTTTATGCTGTTTCACCTGCTGATGTCATCTACTGGAGAATCACTGACACTGTGGCTGCAGGGAAGCTGGTGGCTCTGGCCACACATCAGGTACAACTGCACTCAGGGCGGTCTCGCAGCACACTGGCCACGTCTAAATAACGCACGGTTCTCTGGCCTCCAGTGGGATGTGCATGAAAGACGACAGACGCGTCACCAAGGGGGACTGCTTTTGGCAATGCCTCTTGGAAGTGCCGGTCGTCTGGAGCGTAGGCTAGCAGGAGGTGACGCGAATCACAGAGAGGGCCACGCGTTTTGACCACGTTGGAATTTATATAAGGAAATAAACCCAAAGAATTAAAACAAAAAAATCTACATGTGCGAGGATAATGATAGCAGGGAAATTAGAAGCAAATGAAATTGTAGGTGACTCAAAGGTTCAAGAGGAAAGTAGACCTTCAACAAACGGACCTGACCTCCCCAGGAGCTGCCTGCAATCTCCAAACCTGGAGTGCGCGTCAGTGTGTGGGAGGTGGGTCTGACCCCGCCCACTCACCCCTGTGTGGAAAGTGGGTCTGACCCCGCCCACTCACCCCCAGTGTGGGAAGTGGGTCTGACCCCGCCCACTCACCCCCCCAGTGTGGGAAGTGGGTCTGACCCCGCCCACTCACCCCCAGTGTGGGAAGTGGGTCTGACCCCGCCCACTCACCCCCAGTGTGGGAAGTGGGTCTGACCCCGCCCACTCACCCCCAGTGTGGGGAAGTGGGTCTGACCCCGCCCACTCACCCCCAGTGTGGGAAGTGGGTGTGACCCCGCCCACTCACCCCCCCAGTGTGGGAAGTGGGTCTGACCCCGCCCACTCACCCCTGTGTGGAAAGTGGGTCTGACCCCACCCACTCACCCCCCCAGTGTGGGAAGTGGGTCTGACCCCGCCCACTCACCCCCAGTGTGGGAAGTGGGTCTGACCCCGCCCACTCACCCCCAGTGTGGGAAGTGGGTCTGACCCCGCCCACTCACCCCCAGTGTGGGAAGTGGGTCTGACCCCGCCCACTCACCCCCCCAGTGTGGGAAGTGGGTCTGAACCCTGCCCACTCACCCCTGTGTGGAAAGTGGGTCTGACTCCGCCCACTCACCCCCCCATGTGGGAAGTGGGTCTGACCCCGCCCACTCACCCCCCCCACTGTGGGAAGTGGGTCTGACCCCGCCCACTCACCCCCAGTGTGGGAAGTGGGTCTGACCCCGCCCACTCACCCCCAGTGTGGGAAGTGGGTCTGACCCCGCCCACTCACCCCCAGTGTGGGAAGTGGGTCTGACCCCGCCCACTCACCTCCAGTGTGGGAAGTGAGTCTGACCCTGCCCACTCACCCCAGTGTGGGAAGTGGGTCTGAACCCCGCCTACTCACCCCCTGTGTGGGAAGTGGGTCTGACCCCGCCCACTCACCCCCATGTGGGAAGTGGGTCTGACCCCGCCCACTCACCCCCCCACTGTGGGAAGTGGGTCTGACCCCGCCCACTCACCCCCAGTGTGGGAAGTGGGTCTGACCCCGCCCACTCACCCCCAGTGTGGGAAGTGGGTCTGACCCCCGCCCACTCACCCCCCATGTGGGAAGTGGGTCTGACCCCGCCCACTCACCCCAGTGTGGGAAGTGGGTCTGACCCTGCCCACTCACCCCCTGTGTGGCAAGTGGGTCTGACCCCGCCCACTCATCCCCCTTCACTGGGTGGCTCACCATCTCAAATGTCTCACGTCTGAGCCGAAAACACAATATTTCTATATTTCCACCAAGATCACCCTATTATGCCTAAACAATTATTAAGCAACACAGAACTCCCTGACCACCTTGTAGAAATGAAGACCAAAAGCTCTGTTCTCCAACTCTTTCTGGAAGCCCATTTTGTTCTCTACCCTAGAGAGACCCACTGACACAATAGTTTTCTGTGGACCTTGCAGAACCTTTCCAAGCTCACACAATCAATCATAATCATGCCAGGCACGGTGGTGCACACCTGTAATCCCAGCAGCTTGGGAGGCCGAGACAGGAGGATGGTGAGTTCAGAGCCAGCCTCAGCAAAAGCAAGGTGCTAAGCAAATCAGTGAGACCCTGTCTCTAAATCAAATACAAAGTAGGGCTGGTGATGTGGCTCAGTGGTCGAGGGCCCCTGAGTTCAATCCCCAGTACCCCCCCCCCACCAAATCATAATCATAAATACAAGCAAAAATATTTTCCTTGTATAAAAATTGGTTCATACCAAACATGGTACTCTGTAATGTGCTTTTCCATGAAATAGAGAGCTTTGTATATCTACAGATCTATTTCCTTTTAATGACTACCATTTCATTGATGTAATATTATAGAGTGATTTATTCTGTTATGGACAGTCGTGGACATTTGGATTATTTTTATTTTTTTTAAATATTTCACCCAGTGCTATAGAACATTACCTTGACCATTAGAGCAATAGTATCACATGGCTCATGCAAGATGAGTAAGAGGTGATAAGCAAACTGGAGACACAGTGCTCCACAGGACAGGAGAGAAACCCTGCAAGGATTCAAGGACCCACTGGTTTAGGCAGGTTTCCGGGGGGTCTGTAGACAGGGGTGTATCGATATCTGCCCTCCTTATTGAGCACAAATGGCTGCATCTTGTATCTTCTTACACAAAGAGGGGAGTGTAGTGCCTGGCGGGTCTCTGAATTCTAGAAGAAAAATGTTTTACGCCTGACAACTGGGCTGCCACTCACTTAGCAGGAAGTCTGCGGCCTTGAGAAGGTCCTGTGGCAGGAGAGGGCTCACTTGGGCTGTGAAATCCGGCACATCTTATGGTGCTGGAAGATCAATGGTTGTAAAAGTTGCAGTGTGGGTTTTATGTCAAGCCCTAGGTGGAGAATCACAAATCAGGCCTCTGGGATTCTGAGTAACACCATGACTTCTACAACAAAGAATGATATGCTTTTTGAAAAACAGCCCCTGGCGTGTTATTGGTCTATAGAGATGAGTGCTTGGGCAAGACACAAGGTGATTTTGCAACCGGAGCTGCTGATTAGGACGGGGTTTGTAGGGACATAAAATCACAGAGCCAGACAGGACCAGCCACAGTCCCTTGTAATACTGAAACGGTCTGTCTGAGATTGAACCTGACCAGAGGCCAGTGGGCTCTGTGAGCAGGTAGCCTCAGACTCCACCCCACTGCCACAGGGCACCAGGGCCCTCCCCAGCCCGCACCTGGGGCTCCACGGGGGCCCTGAGGACAACCCGAGAGAGGTGTTTGAGCAGCTGCTTCCCCCTGCCTGTGGGCACAGGCTCAGAGTAAGGGTGGCTGCATCTCAGCCCCACGGGGAGGGCCTTGGAAGACAGCCCACGGGAGGCCGCCTCAGGTGGCCAAAGCGCCTCATCTGCTCGGTGTGGAAGTGGGGGTCCTGGATGAGGCTGCTGACAGGCCTGGACCTCGGCCACGGCCTGGAGTCAGGAGCCGTGGAAAGCCCGGACGACCAGAGATGAGAAGGTCTGGGTCAGAGGCATGTGCAGGAGTGTGGGGAACGGGCCCAGGGGGACGAAGCTCCGTGGTAGAGCTTGCCCAACACGCGGAGGTTAGGGTTAGGCCCAGCCTCAGCATCTTAGTGAGGCCTTAAGCAACTCAGCGAGACTCTGTCTCTAAATAAAATACCAAAAGGGCCGGGCACGGTGGCGCACGCCTATAATCCCAGCACTTGGGAGGCTGAGGCAGGAGGATCGTGAGTTCAAAGCCAGCCTCAGCAATAGCGAGGCACTTAGCAACTCAGTGAGACCCTGTCTCTAATAAAATACAAAAAAGGGCTGGGGATGTGGCCCAGTGGTCCAGTGCCCCTGAGTTCAATCCCCGGTACAAAAAAAAAAAAAAACACAAAAAAACAAAAGGGTGGAAATGTGGCTCAAGGGTTAAGCGCCCCTGAGTTCAATGTCCAGTACCAAAAAAAAAAAAAAAAAAAAAAAAATTGCTTCAGTTATTCCACATTCTTTGCCCCTCTATTTCGATAAAAAAGACCTGGAATTTAGATGTGAATTTTGTGGAATCCATAGATCCGTTTTGGAAGAACAGACATGGTGACTGGCCACACAGAATCTTCCGTCCACGCACAGTGCATGTTCTTTCTCCCTCTTCAGGTCTTCCTTAAATTTCTTAAACCTCTGTTTTTATGTACTTTGTGATTTTGAGTGTAAAGGTCTTGGTCGATTTCTATTAATTTTTATATATTTTCCTATTAGATAACTGAAAGAAAAATGTTTTCAGCTGGGGTTGTGGCTCGGTGGCAAAGTGCTTGCCCCACGTGTGCAAGGCCCTGGGTTCGATCCTCAGCACCACATAAAAATAAATAAATAAAGGTATTGTGTTCATCTACAACTGAAAAAAATATTTTTAAAAAATACTTTTCAGAAAATCATCTGGCATCTTTGTAGCCTAGAAGGTGTAGTAGTTTCCACTAGTCAAAGGCTGTGGTTGCAGCAGAGGTAGGAGGAACTTCAGCTGCTAATAGGAGCTCACAATTTGGGCTTATATTTGTGTGAAATACTATTTCCAGAAAAATAACAGGAAGAACACTAGAGGGGGTGAGATAGCAGTGGCAGGGTGTTTGGATCCGAATCTCCACAGGATCAGATCTCCATAGATCACAGGAGCTAGCTGGGCTCAAAGTGCTCCCTGTGGCCTGGGCTACAACAATTTGTGCAAAAGAATGACCCCGGATTGGATTATAACCCAAAGAATACAATAAACACATAATAAATTAAATAAATGAGCAAAAAAGTAAAAGGAAGAGAAAACACACGGCTTTCTTATAAAAGAATAAATTCACAGGAAGTGAGAAAGAATGTACAGGGAGACCCTAGGTGCCCTTCGCCCAGTTTCCCCCAGTGACAATCTTGCATAATCATAATGATATCAGTTCCAGGAAAAAAAACACTTGTTCTCTCCACAGAGCTTATTTGGATCTCACCATTTTTTTTTTTGGGGGGGGGGTACCGGGGATTGAACTCAGGGACACTCAGCCACCGAGCCACATCCCCAGCCCTTTTTTTGTATTTCATTAGAGACAGAGTTGCTAAGTGCTTCGCCATTGCTGAGGCTGGCTTTGAACTCGCGATCCTCCTGCCTCAGCCTCCCAAGTACTGGGATCACAGGCATGAGCCACCGCGCCCGGCCGGATCTCACCAGTTTTACATGCACTGCGTGAAGTGTGTGTACAGGCTTGTGTGTGCACGTGTGTGTTCAGTTCTATGTAATTTCTTTTTGTGCTGGGAATTGGACCCAGGGGTGTCCTAGCATTGAGCTGCATCCCCAGCCCTTTCTTTCATTTTATTTTGAGACGGGGGTCTTGCTAAGTTGCTGAGGCGGGCTTTGAACTTGCAATCCTCCTGCCCCGATCTCTGGAGTTGCTCAGACGACAGGCAAGCCCCACTGTGCCCGGCTAGTCCTGTGCAACACCACCACACGTGTAGAAGCATGCAGCCCCACTGCAGTCAACACACACAGAGCTGTGTGCCACCACGTGCTTCCTCCCGTGGCCCTCCCATCACTGAGCCCTGGCAACCATGAACCTGTCTATGCCTGTGATTGTAATTTCAAGACCCTTCCGTAAATGTGACATTTTGACATGACCTTGTTCACTCAGCAAACTTTCCTTGAAACCCAGCCAGGCTGTTTTATGGATCAACAGTGAGTTCCTTTTTATCACTGCATAGTAGTCCACGGTGTGAATGTACCACCATTTATTTAAACATCCACCTGCTGAAAGATGTCGAGGTTTTTAAAGACATCGGGCAAGTGTGAACAAAGCTGCTATAAACATTCATGTTCAGGTCCTTGTGTGAACATAAGTTTCCATTTATGCGACACAAACACCCAAGTGTAGAATTGCTGGGTTGTAAGGTAAATCTGTGTTTCCTTTTATAGGAGCTGCTGAACTATCTTCCAGGGGTTGTGCTGGTTCATGTGCCCACCAGCAGGTAGGCATGGTCTGGTTTGCCCTGCCTCTGTTGGCATTTGCCGGTGTCACTAAATTTTATTTTAGCCACTTGCGTGGGTGGGAAGTGATGGTCATTGTGGTTTAACTTGCATTTCCCTAGTAGCTAACAATGCCCATCGTCTTGCCTCGGTGTGTTCTCTTGGGATAGGCAATATTTCTTCTTGAATTTTGCTCTTTTTCTAATTGGGGTTTTCTTCCTGTGACGTTCACAGTTCTTTATATTTTCAAGGTACCACTTCTTTGTCAGATATGTGGTTTGTAAATATCTTCTTGTCTTTTTAGCCTATTAGGAGGGTCTCTCACAGGAAAGTTTTTTATTTCAATAAGATCCAGTTTTTCCTTTTGTGGATCATGATTTGGGCATCCAGTCTAAGATCTCCTCACCTTGCCCCGTGTGATGTTGTAAAATAACAAGAAATACACCTTTTTTTTTTCCCCCAGGTTCCTGGCATGGGGCTGCCACCCCTCCAATTTCCTGGGTGGAGGGAGGATAGGAGCTTCTTCTGTTTCCACATTGAATTTTGGTTCCAGCTTCTCGTTCCTTGGAATTTCCTTTGCTTTTCGTGACCGAACTCTGTCAGCTACACCTGAGTTCATGAGGCGGCTCTCGCGGGCCCTCCGAAGCTCCAGGTTGTGGACTGGTGGCAGAGGAACCAGCCACATCAACAGATGGTTGTGACTTTCAGCCCCCTCCCCTGTCCCTTCACCAGGGGAGGGAGAGGTGGAGACTGCTCACCACCGACCCTGAGCGGCAGGGCTCCAAGAGCTTCAGCATCCGTGAGCACAACCGCATCCCAGCAGGAAGGAGCACCCCAGGTCCGGGACCCTCTCAGACCTCACCCTGGGTACCCGTTCATCTGGCTAATAATTTGCATCTTTAAAATATCCTTTATAGCCAGGGGAGAGGCTCCCACCTTTATCCCAGGTTTGACACTTGATGGTGCTTGTTAAATCGGATACACAGATGTCACCTGGTATTAGAAAACAGGTGTCTTAGGTACCTAAGAAGTTTTGATTTGGTTTCCCAGCTCAGTATCTTCTTTAAATCTGGTTTATTGAGATCGACTTTATGTAAAGCAAAATTTGCCCTTTTCTTGGCGTTCACGCAGTACATTTCATGGGATTTTGACTAAGAAGGTGTGTAACCTCCAACAACAATCAAAGAAATTTCCATCAGACCAAAAAGTCTCCTTGTGCCCCTTCAGTCCTCTCCCCTATCCAATCCTGTTTCCTTCAGTTTTGCCTTTCTAGAATTTTATATCAAGAAAGTTCTATGGTCTTTAGCTTCTTGAGCATGCCATCTTCCACTTAAGGCATCTGTGATACATCTGTGTCTCTGTGTGTACTGGTTTGCCTTTTTCTTATTGACTAGTATTTCATAGCATAGATGTGCCATAATTTCAAAATAAATAAAATGAAAAAAAAAAAAAAAACCCAGAATAAATCATCTATCCAAAAAAAAAAAAAAAAAAAAAAAAAGTGCATACCTGTAATCCCAGCACCCCAGGAGGCTGAGGCAGGAGGATTTCGAGTTCTAAAACCAGCCTCAGCAAAAGTGAGGCCCTAAGCAACTTAATAAGACCCTCTCTCAAAATAAAAAGGGCTAAGGATGTGACTCAGTGGTTAAGTGACCCTGGGTTCAATCTTTGGTGACCCCCATAATAAAGAAAGGAAGAAAGAAAGAAAAGGTGGAATCTTCTAAGAAAAGATTCAGTGCAATGAAATTTAAACAAGTGAAAGGAGGGAAGAGAAATTATAATTTCTCTCCAGCTCCTCAGTAATCTTGATGTTTTCATTAAATGCCATGCAAGTGGGAAGAGCCTATGTTGAAAAAAGTAGCTCAACCAATCTTTTCTTAGTTTAAAAACCTATTTATATCTTACTTTTTGTTGGCATACAATAATTGTACGTATTTATGTAGAATGCAAAGATAATTCGATACATATACACAATGTGCGATGCTCCAATCAGGGTAACTAGAATCTCCATCTCCTTAAACGCTTACCATTTCCTTGTGCTGGGAATCGTCAAACTCTTTTCTTCTGTTTCTTTACAAAATATATGATAGATTGTTGTGAACGACATAGCTCTGCTAACCTTGAGGAAGTTTCCAAAAAACTGAAAAGAATTGGTTCCCAGCCACCGAATGCTTACTTGGTTGATCACACAAAAGACCTGGGTGTTGCCTTGGCCACACCTGTTAGGGGCAAAATACACTGCACAGGTGCGGTGCCACTTGCTGATGTGACAGCATTTCCTTCTCTGTGCAGACGGCAATAAGAAGCAGTGCTGAATGTTGGCAGAGTTTATTATTATTCTTATTTTTATTTGCAGTACTAGAGATTGAATCCAGCAGGGTGCTCTACTGCTGAGCTACCTCCCCAGCCCTCTTTTTGTATTTATATTTAATTGCTAGATTGCCCAGGAGGGCCTCAGACTCATGGCCCTCCTGCCTCAGCCTCCTGAGTAGCTGATATTACAGGCCTGTGCCTCCAACCCTGGCTTTGTCAAAGCAACGGTAACAGCCAGTTTGCTGTAACCTCCTTCTCTTTCTTCTTTAAAACCAACCAACCAACAAAACAAAACAAATCTAAACAACCAGACCCCTTGGGTCCCCTTTTGGGAGCGCTGATTCTGGGCAATTAGAACCCGTGTTTTCCCCGGTGGCCACACTCACTTTGGCTTGAAAAAACTCTTTGCTCTTACGCGTGGGCCTCCGCTCGCCGTGTGGGTGCTGTTGGCATCCACACTGTTTTCCAGGCTGCTGCGCTCGCGGTCCCCGGGACTCGCGTTAGCAGCTGCGCGAGGCTATTGTTCTGGATTCAACCTCCTGCACTGGGTCCCAACAGACCAGGCTAAAAAGCAAAATGGAGTCACTCATGCCAAATTCCCCATCACCAGCCCGACACTAAGCTCTTTATCTGACCTTCCGATAACTGCCAAACTGCCCCCAAAGGCCCGTTTCGATCACTAGAGCAGTGAAATTTCCTGTGTCTTCATCCTGCCGCATAAAAGGTAACCTGAAACAATCAGTCCTAACCAATGGGTGATTTCCCTGTTGTCCTCTCTGCCTGTCCCCTGCCTGAAAGTAACTGAAAGAACCAACCTGCTGTTTTGTTTGTTTGTTTTAGTTTCTGTTTCCTTTAGCCCTTCTGTGCCCACAAAACCAACCTCCCTTGCTCAGACCCCAGAATTTACAGAATGAAGTGTTGCCTGATTCGAGACCTGAAAATAAAGCCAATTACAATGTTCACACATTGCTGGTCATTTTGTGCTTTGGCCCTGGGACACACAAATCCTTTTCCCCTTACATTTTCTCCCCCCTGACCTCAATCTGCAACTCTCTGCCTGATGGCAAGGGGGTAGTTTATAGCGCCCTCATTTGGAAGGTCTGACATAACGATCCTTCCGAGAGGACCTCCCCCCCCCCCCCCCCCCGCTTGTGGATTCTCTTTTGAGACCCTTTCTTCCTGAATTGCTTCTCCCACGGAAGTTCCACGTCCCACAGCCCAGTGGATGGCTGTGGCTCATGACCTGTCGTGTCGTCTATGAAGCACTCAAACAGAATCATGGCTCAAACACCAAGAAATCATGAATAAGATGGAAATGCCAGTCGCCCTCCTTGGGGTGTCACCCGTTGTATACATGCATGGAATCACCCCACTGTGCTCCAGAAACAGGACCACACGCGTGGATTTAAGAGAAAAAATCCCTCTATGCAGTTCTCACGACCTGGCTGCGGATGTGACCGATCGGTCTACGGTTCCACCCCGAGTCGCTGCCATAGAAGGGACGGAGCAGAGGCGTTTTGGGGGGTTCTTCTCAGAATCGTCCTGAGGAGCTTCCAGGTCTGACCTGACCCTCTGCTGCCTCTGTGGCCTCTCCTTCAGCGGACCTTCCTGCCCCTGTACCTCCCCTGTCGCTTCCCCCTGGGTGCCTGCCCCCTTGTCCCCGCCTGCGGGACCTCACTTTCTCTCTGCCGCCCCAATCCCAAAGCGTTCTCAGCCCTCCCCATTTGAGTTCTGAAGTTAGAAAGTCGCCGTCTTTGTGACCCCAGTAGTGACAGGACTGAAGCTCAGTGCAGCCGAGCCCCGTGCGGTGGTCCACCCTGGGAGGGTGTTGCTGCCTGAAGCGCTCGGAGCAACGGAGCCGCGGGAAAAACTTCAGAAGCAAACTGGAGACAAACAGCTTTTTATTCTGATAACTTTTCTCTCTGGTTCTAATAACGACTAACACATGCCAAAAACACACCCTAAAAATGGCGCTGACCCGATCAGCAATTTCGGCCAAGTCACTCGAGATCCCGCAACAACCCCGTGAGACTACGGGTGGGTCGACAAAAGCCAAATCTCCACGGCTCATAGTCAACCGCAATTCAAGCCAATCCCCAAAACAGGGCTCCTGCATTTCCCCCTTTTTGTTTTAAAAGAGGTAATGCTCTAGGACGTCTATGTGCAACCAACATTCTTACCCGTCATCGGATAATCAAGGCTGTGCCCTTGACTCCTGTCTTAGGTTGATATGTCGGCCACATGAGACTGTCCCGTGCGACTGTGCCTGTCTTAGGTTGTCCCCCTCTGGGGATCTTACCCGTCATTGGCTAACCAGCCATCCAATGGAGCCCTTTAGGATCGACTATATATGATGACTAACAGCCGTCCAAATTGTGAGGAGATGTTGCGGCTTTAAGGCAACAAGCCTTTTGGTGATGAGCCAAATTGCATAGCATATCAAATTGTTTTAAACAAATCAGCTGCCCTAAGTTCCATCAAGTAACACACTGAATTCTCTAGACAAATACCCGCAAGGCATTGTCCCGTAAAGTCCCAAACAATGAAAGATCAAATGTCCATTTGTTATAACATGTTGATGTAGGAGGCCCCATGCATGTAGAGCAGAGGCCACACTGTTGGTGAGGTTGTTTGATGTTTGAGCAGCAGACGTCTTTTTGATGTTTAGACAATGCCACCGGCAAATCTTCAGGGTCCGCTACCTAGAAACTCAAGCATCAATTATTAAAGGAAAGGCAGTGCTATTGCAGCACTGAGTCAAGAGGCGAGTTGTCAAACTACAAAATAGAATAATTAGATTAGAAAATTAAAGTTGATTTTTGTTCACACACATCGCTGGTTGAGCTTTTACAAACATAAGTTGGAAAAATGTCATATTTAGAAACAAAACAAAGAAAAGACTGAGGGTAATTACTGCATTAAAGATAGATTAAAGAAAAGGTAAAGGCACTTGAGAGAAATAATTTGTTAGCTGGAACCCTTGAGTCTCTGTATACAGAGCAATTTTTTACCTGTTGAGATAATTGAAATTAATGAGCTCTGTTTTTGTAAGTTCATCAGCCTTTTGATTACCTTCATGGAGGGGACCAGGCAAATTAGTATGTGCTCTAATATGGCCTACGAATAGAGGTTCTTTTCTTGCCCACAAAAGTTTTTTGTATTTGATAAAACAATTTAAAGGCTGGAGTATGAGGTGCTATTGGTCCTGCTAACTCTAATTTTGGGACGGCTTGTACAATATAGTGGCTATCCTGAAAAAATGTTTACGGGCTGGTCCCTAAAATTTTCCAGAGCTCTTACCACAGCTTCCAGTTCCACTAGTTGAGCTGATTTGTGTGCAGTTATGTAAGTCATATTTTTCTTTTTTAGTGACTACTGTAGCAGTACCATTTGAGGACCCATCTGTAAATACATTAAATGCCTTAGGAATAGGTTGATTTTTTATTACCTGTGGAAATATAATAGGATGATTAATACAAAAAGATAATATAGGGGACTTAGGAAGATGATTATCAAAATTTGCAGAAGTAGAGCATTTAGCTATAGCCCAATCATTATCAATGAAGCATAAGTATTCAATCTGTGATGATGAATAGGGAGTAATAATAGTAGCAGGGTGAATGCCAAATATTTTAGTAGAAGTCTTAAGTCCTTGAAGAATAAGTTTAGCCACCATGGAGGTATAAGATTCAATTATACTTTTAGGAGAGAGACGGGCAAATGTATCCATAATAAAGGCCCTTGTTGCCAAAATACTCCTGTGGGTGTATATTGTGAAGAAATAATAATCAACATCAGCGGTTGAGTTAAATCAAATCTATCACAATGAGCTCCTTCGATGGCTTTTTCTACTAATTTTAAAGCTTCCTAGCATCAGGAGTCAATGTTCGTGGTGAAGATGGATCAGGATCTCCACGAAAGGATGACAGAGGACCCACGCTGGCTTATCCGAAAGCCATGGAATTTTTCAAAATTATTTTCTCAGTGGCCCCGAACAAAAGTGAACTTTTTCTCTTTATGACAAATATTACTTTATAGGGATTGAAGATTACACCTAGTAACTTTTTGATAATGAGTTCAATTATGGTTAAGATTACCCTGTAGGTTTTCACTTTAACATCTGCATGCTTGGTTGCAATGTGTACTCCCAATTGTTGCAAAATAACTCAATCCCCATAAAGAAAACCGGTAGATTAGTAAAACAAAAAGGCTGAAATGTTCCTTTATGGCCTTCATCTATCCTCCCATTTTAAAATTACTAGCACTTTTATCTGGAGGATGTATTTATAACCCAAGCCTCATAAAACTGGTTGAAGCTTTTTCAGAGGCCAGTGCTTGGGCCATTGGCGTAAATTATAATGGAAGAGTCAGCTCCAGTATCTATTAATCCCTCCATTATCTATTTCCTTGGATATAATATTTTACACATAGGCCTCCTTGAACAGTCCTCAGAACCCAGCAAGCCATGGACTTGAGTCAGTGGAACAAAAAATTCCTCTATTGTACCCTTCTTGAGGCATACACTTTTTAAATGAATTAGAGCAGAGGCGTTTTGGGGGGTTCTTCTCAGAATCGTCCTGAGGAACTTCCAGGTCTGACCTGACCCCTCTGCTGCCTCTGTGGCCTCTCCTTCAGCGGACCTTCCTGCCCCTGTACCTCCCCTGTCGCTTTCCCCTGGGCGCCTGCCCCCTTGTCCCCGCCTGCGGGACCTCACTTTCTCTCTGCCGCCCCAATCCCAAAGCGTTCTCAGCCATCCCCATTTGAGTTCTGAAGTTAGAAAGTCGCTGTCTTTGTGACCCCAGTAGTGACAGGACTGAAGCTCAGTGCAGCCGAGCCCCGTGCGGGGTGGTCCACCCTGGGAGGGAGCTGGTACGACGCGGGTGTCAGGGGTCATCCCCCCAGTGAGGCGGCAGCCGTCTGAGTGCGTGTATGGCCGCACAGTGACAAAATCTCCTAGTGGCCCATCTCTCAGAGCACCTCTGTGTGGGTAAGTGAGGCATGACCAGGGGAGGTTTTGACAGCCAGGGGTGTCAGGAACTGAAGCACAGCTGTGCCTTTGTCACCTGCTGAGCGAGGCAGCCCCCTTTAGCAGCAAACTCCTGTGTGATGCGACTTCAAAGTTCTTCCTTTCTCTCTCAGCTAAAACTTTTTGTAGTCACTTATGAGAAAACAGTCAAGGTCCCCGAGTCACTCTGGCTCCTCCTTTTAGGTGACCTAGAGGAAATTTCATTTGCTAAAATATGAAACCCAGCAGGCCTGGCTAGGCCACCTTTCCTTCTTGAACTATGACCTTGAACTAAGCGTGCTCAGACGTGTGCCCACCTAGCAGGCTGCAGTGGCCTTATGCCTGTAATCCCAGCAGCTCAGAAGGCTGAGGCAGGGGGTCTTGAGATCCAAGCCAGCGTCAGCAACTTAGCAGGGCCCTATGCAACTTATCAAGGCCCTGTCTCAGAACAAAAACCAACAACAACAACAAACAACAAAACACAAACAAACACGCCAGCAAAGCAGAACAGGCTGGAGATGTGGCTCAGTGGCCTGCCCAGCCTGCACGCGCTCTCCTAGGCGGATGTATGTAGATTCCCAGAGCAAAAAAAAAACCCCAGCTGGGGTTGTGGCTCAGCGGCAGAGCGCTCGCCTTGCACGTGCGCGGCCCGGTTCGATCCTCAGCACCACGTAAACATAAATGCATTGCATTGTGTACAACTAAAGTAAATAAATAAATATTAAAAAAAAAAAACCCCACGCTCCCTTCGTCTGGGAGAGCACTGCTTTTCAGGTGGCCCCAGTGTTGTCCTTGTTCAGACAAGGGCCCTCGCCAGGAGCGGGACCGTTGCCTTCAGTTAGTTCTTCGCGGGTTCTCCGCTCACAGCCCTGGGCCGCTCACAGCCCTGGGCCGAGCAGGCACTGGCACAAGGGGTGTGGCCTCACGGCAGGCTCCCCAGGGGCCGGGGCTATGCCTTCTCTTTTCTCCCCAGGCCTCACCTAGAACTGGCAACGGCGGGAGAGGAGAGTAGAGCTGGAGGGAAGAACGGGGCCCTGGCGTCTGCGTAGGTAGACAGTGGCCCCCAGGACACCGCGTCCTGTTCCCTGGAACCTGTGGCTGTGTTAGGTTTCTTGGCAAGAGGAAATTAAGGTTGCAGATAGAGTGGCAGCTGCCCATCACTGGCCCGAGGAGGGGCATCATCCAGAGGGACTCCAGACGATCACAGGTGCTTGCTTGAAGGACGGGGGCCAGCGAAGGGAGCGGCCTGAGGCCAGGCCAGGCTCCACCCGCCTCTGCTGCCTTGAAGGCGGGAGAGGCCACGGGCCAAGCGACGTGGGCAGCCTCTCGAGGGTGGGAAGACCAGAAGACAGATTCTCCTCCAGCCTCCAGTCAGGAACCGGCCTGGCTGACTCCTTGAATTCAGCCCAGTGAACAGGCCTTGGACGGCTGATAATGCGTGTCTGTTCTTTTTAAGCCATTACGGTTGTGGTGATTTGTTACAGCAGCTGTAGGAGACTGATCCCGAGAGTCCATTTGCTGCCACTTATTAGCTTTATATGAATTTTGTAAAACTGCTTGATCTTTTTATCCTCCGAGCAGGGAAGTGTACATGCTGCAGAATCATGTTGGTCATGCAGTCACATGTATACATGCAGTGACAATGTCTGCTTCATTCCACTATCTTTTCCATCCCCATATCCCCTCCCTCCCCTCCCTCACTTCCCTCTACCTAATCTAATGCTATTTTTCCATAGTGCCTCCCCCCACCCCCACCTTATTGTGAATTAGCATCCGCATATTAGAGAAAACATTTGGCCTTTGGTTTTGTGGGATTGGCTTATTTCGCTTAGCATGATATTCTCTAACTCCAACCATTTACTGGCAAATGCCATTTCACTTTTCTTTAAAGCTGAGTAATATTCCATTGAGTATATATACCACATTTTCTTTAATGTGGCATTATGTTGCCATCGACCAGAAAACTGTGGCACCTCTGTGATGTCTGCAAAGTGAACAGTGCCCCCTTGCGCGCAGCCAGTTGCCCAGTGCACTACCCATACGCCTCAACACAGCACACCCCCAGCCAATACAGATTCATGCAGAACTTTCTAGTTTTAACAAGTTTTCACAAGAGCTGGGCATGTAGCTCAGAGCCCTTGCCCAGCATGTACAAGGCCCTGAGTTCTATCCCTAGCACCACCGAGAAAAAGTTTCACTGTAAAGTGATTCCATTCGCTATTTGCAAGCATGTGTCTAATGGGAAATATTATTTTAGTTTTATAGATGAGGCAACCCAGGTCTTTAATTATTTACTGATGACCTAGGGGTGTAGCTCGGCGATAGACAACATGCAAAACACTCTGGGTTCCATCCCAGCCCTAAATAAAGACTGTTGAAGGGGTGCCAAAGATGACATAAGGAGGCTGTGGGGACACTCGCTGGACTCCAGCTGTTACCTAACATAAGTCATTGACAAAAACCATTGTAAGTCTGGGCTGTTGGAGGACGATGGGAATCTATCGAGTGACTCCCGAGTGCCAGGAGCTTTATTTTATGTCACCCCATTCTCTTGTGATAAAAGTAATATATCCTTTTTACAGACAAGGAAAGAGACTCGGATAAAGTGGGAACTTGATCAAGTTCTACAGCCAGCAAATACCGAGTGACAGGTGGCAATGCCATCCAGTCCTGAGTCCCAGGCCCCTATTTTCCTTTTATACACATCAGGTCAATCGCATGATGAGGTACACCTCAAATAATCATGCACTGTGGCTTCCTGAGATTTTTATAAGTCAGTATTTTTTTTTCCATATATACTTGGCTCTTTTCCATCTTTCTTCTCTCTCTCTCTCTCTCTCTCTCTCTCTCTCTCTCTCTCTCTTTAAAATCTGAGTTAACCAAAGCCTGCAATTCAAACTATTTCTTCAGATCCCCATCTTTTTGGCTCTCATTTACAATCAAGAAATAAGAATTCTTCTCCTGAACACTTCCTGAGAGCCGTTTTTCCATTTCTAAGAGCACTTGCTTATTAATTGATCACGGGTACTCCATGACGATACTGGAATTTAATTTAGGGACTCCCAGGGAGTCAGCATCCTTGACAAACCAGACAGACACAGAAATTTTCATTTTGTCACTGCTTTCAATTGAGAATACATTTTAAAGTCTTATTTCCTTCCACTCAACACATATGTCACAAAATGATGGGATTAAGGGCAGAAACAGCTTTCGTGATCATTCCTCCTTTCCTCCTTCATTTCATCGTGAGGTAATTAACTCAAAGAGGTTAAGTGACTTAACAAAAACTCCACCGTGCGCTGGTGAGGACATGTCCGTTGGAATTAGGAAAAAGCAATGCTTCCATGTCACAGGCTCTCACATCCTAAGCCGAGAGCTGAGTGGACGCCTGGTCTTGTGGATAGCCTGACGTTCATTTCTCCTTTTGGCAACTGAACCCTATTTTTCTGGGAATTGCCGCGGCCCCCTCAGTCTGGAGGAGTGGGCTGAGCTAAGTCCACCCCAGCTCCCCAGCCTGGCACGTGGCAGGCTGGCCACACAGAGGGTGCACCCTCCCTGGTTCAGAGATGCCCACCAGGCGTCCCCAGAGCCCAGGGGACTGGGTCCTGGACCTTTTGTTGGGAGGATGCAATGGAGAGGAAGGGAGGCCACCCCCAGCTGCAGGTGGCAGTGTGCCCCCTAGGGGGAGCTCTGCTGGAGAGCAGGAGAGTGAGCCACCCTCTGGGAGGCAGAGCCCAGTCCCCACAGCACTGGGACCTGGAGAGGATGGAGTCTGCAGCCCCCTTGAACTTCTCAGTACTTAATTGCTAACAATTAGCAACATGGTAGACCTCCTTCCTAAGGATGCTTGAATTGGGATTTGTGTCACTTAAAGCTAAAAGAAGTGATAGAAGTGATGAAGACCCGGCAGACAATTAGAGAAATGCAAATCAAAACCACTCCAGGATTTCATCTCACTCCAGTCAGAATGGCAGGTATTAAGAACACAAACAACAATAAGTGTTGGCGAGGATGTTGGGAAAAAGGCACACTCATACATTGCTGGTGGGACTGCAAAATGATGAAGCCAATATGGAAAGCAGTATGGAGATTCCTTGGAAAACTGGGCATGGAATCATGACCCAGCTATCCCACTTCTCGGTCGATACCCAAAGGACTTAAAAAACAGCATACTACAGGGACACAGCCACATCAATGTTTATAGCAGCACAATTTGCGATAGCTTAACTATGGAACCAACCTAGATGCCCTTCAGTAGATGAATGGATAAAGAACATGTGGTATATATACACAATGGAGTATTATTCCGCAATAAAAGAGAATAAAATCATGGCATTCGCAGGTAAATGGATGAAGTTGGAAAATATAATGCTAAGTGAAGTAAGCCAATGCCCAAAATCCAAATGCCAAATTTTTTCTCTGATATAAGGAGGCCGATTCACAGTGGGGTTGGGATGGGGAGCATAGGAGGACTAGAGGACCACTAAAATGGCCAATGGGGAGGGAGGGGAAGGGAGGGGACAAAAGGGAAGAAAATAAAAGATGGTGGAATGAGATGGACATCATTACCCTAAGTGCATGTATGAAGACACGAATGGTGATAATCTACTTTGTATACAAACCAGAGATATGTAAAAATGTGCTCTATACTTTGTATACAAGCAGTTGTATGTAAAAAGATACTATACTTGTGCATGATGAATAAGTAAATAAATTTAAAAAAAAAGAATAACTTAAAAAAATGTGCTCTATATGTGTAATACGAATTGTAATGCATTCTGCTGTCATTTATAACAACTTAGAAAAAAAAGGTGGCGAGGGAAAGACTGGCCAGAAAATCTAGCGGATGTGAACAGGGCTGGGAGCCCTAACAGCCCCATAGCTATCTATTTGGGTGGGAAAAACTCTGGGTAGAAATTCGGACTCATATTGAGTTTTAAACCTGATTTCCTGAAACACAAAACAACAGGCTTCTGCTCTGTAGGGAGGAAACCACGGCAAGTGACTTGTGAGTGAACCGCTCTTCTAACCGTCAGAAGCAGCCGGTGCTGGGCTCCGTCTATTCTCACCCGTCATTTCTCTCTCTGAGATCGTTCCCAGTTTTGTGCGATGGTTTGTAAGAGAGATGGGGACCCACAGCAGACCCAGGAGGAGGGTGGCCAGGGCGGGCGGCGACCTCAGCATTTCAGAGTAATCCCAGGGACAGACGTTCAGTCAGGAAAAGCGACTGCTAGGGGGGAAAAAGATCTTTTACGGGCTTAGGTGCTCTTATTTTTATTTTTATTGTTTTCTTTGACAGAACCAGCAACAGTGGCTAAGAGTCTCAATAAGGCAGATTCAAAATCAAGATGGGCAAAAGTTTGAACCTGAGTCTTCCGTCCACAGCTTCCGTCATGGGTGACACACGAGTCCCACATGTTGGTTCTTTTCTTGGGAAGACTAATTGACACAAAATGTTTACTCCTTAAATAGAATTCCCCTGCCCCACCCAGTTAAGAGCGAGAGCAGGATCAGTCTCTGCTCTCTTATTCTGTGTGGCCTGGGACCATGTTGGGTGAGGGCTTTCTAAATATGTTCAATAAATGTCTGAGCAAAATGATGGTTGGTTTCAGATTTCTCTTCTTACTTTAGAAGCAATTTTCTGCCTCTGTTATAAAATATGGTGAATGCTTATATTATTGACTTCAATTAGCAAAATATTAACTCATGCTTTTTTTTTTTTTTTTTTTTTGATGCTGGAGATTGAACCCAGGGTCCCAGGCATGTTAGGTAAGTGCTCTACCATGGAGTCTCATCTCCAGCCCTTTAATTTAACCCCCCACCCCCGTTTTTAAAATTTAATTTGTTACATGACAGCAGAATGCATTACAATTCATATTACACAAATAGAGCACAATTTTTCATATCTGTGATTGTACACAAACTA
This sequence comes from Tamias sibiricus, assembly GCA_025594165.1. NCBI lineage: Eukaryota > Metazoa > Chordata > Mammalia > Rodentia > Sciuridae > Tamias > Tamias sibiricus. The sequence goes on along the minus strand of CM046666.1, from coordinate 20,364,661 downwards.
GAGTCACACCATTCATGTCTTCATACATGTACTTAGGGTATAATTTAACCTTTTAACCTACAATGATAAGCACATAGCTGGGTCTGGCTGCAGTTATAATTAATGTTGATGTGTTTAGTTTCTATATGTTTTATACAAACTATTATTATTTCCCATTTCATGATATCATATTGATGCATTTATTCCCTCTAATAAATCACTCTGAGAAGAAAGACTATGTCATATCAAACTCCATATGAGCTGGGCATGATGGTGCATGCCTGTGATCCCAGCAACTTGGGAGGCTGAGGCAAGAGGATCACGATTGAAGGCCAGCTTCAGCAACTTAGTGAGGCCCTTTGCAACTTAGTGAGACCCTGTCTGAAAATAGAAATGGCTGGGATGTGGCTCAGTGGTTAAGAGTCTGCAGGTTCAATTTCCATACCAAAAAGGCAGATGGATCCAAGATTATACCAGGTGCTATTTACTAGGAGCCTGACCTGGGCAGCAGCAAGACACCAAGGAAGGGGGAAGGGGTTTCTGTGCTCAGCTAGACAAAGGTGGTCTGAGGCCAACCCAAATGTAGCTGGCTGTTCTCAAGAACTATTAACAAGTCTGATGCTGGTTAAGAAAGAGTCTAGGCGTTAACGGTGGGTACAGCCCTCTCAGCTGACTATCGTGATAACTCCATGTGGACAGTAAGGTCCGGCATGTGTGACAGGGTCACCTGGCAGGCAAAATGGTCACTGTCAAGACACCTGTAGTCACGTCAAACTGATCCCTACAGACACATAGCTTACCTTCCATGTTTCCCTATGTTTTTAGAAAATGAGTGTGCTTTTTAAAAATAGCAGCTCTGGGTTTCAGGAAAGTTGGAGAGCACAAGGAATCCCACGTAGCCACTTCCCTTCACCCCCAGCCTCCTGTTTCTTTGCTTTCTGGTAGCTGGTACATTTGTTGCAACTGATGGGTCAACATCGATACATTATTGCAAACTAACCCTTTTGTTCCAGGGTTCCCGGGTCCCCAGTTGGGATGAGTTATGATGACAGGGACTCCTCATTTCTGTAGGAAATACTGTGGTTTCATCGTACACTGGGCCCCACCTATTCCTCCCTCCCTCCCTCCCGTGCCCTGCCCCGACCCCTAGCAACCAGTGATCTTTGCATCTCTGACATCGGTTTGCCTTTTCCAGAATGTCATAAAGCTGGAACGGCACAGGGCACGGTCTTTCTGCACCGGGCTCCTTAGCAGCAGGGGTCCGAGGGGCCTCCACGTCTCGGCCAACAGGCCACTTCTTAGTGCCAGGCGGATCTTCCCCTGCATGGGGCCACCACGGCAGGTTTATCTGTCTACCTGTTGGGGACATCTGGGTTGCTCTGATGGTCAATGTCACGTGCTGGCCTATCTAGTCTACGAGATGCCCGGAGAGCTGGCCGGGGTGACTTCTGAGGGGTCCGTGAGCGTATTCCTCGAGGAGATCACACTTGGTGGACAGAGAAGGGAAGGTCTCCCTCCACAGAGCGGGTGTCACCATCCAGTCCATTGAGGCCAAAACAGGAACGACAGGCACAGAGGGCGGACGTCCCCCTCCCCCATGCCATGAAGCTGGACATTCTTCTCCTGCCCTGGACACAGTGGCCCTGGCTCTTGGGCCTTTGCATGGTGACTGGGTCCTACCCCTTTGCTTTGCGGGTTCTCAGGCCTCTGGGCTTGGACAGGACCGCACCGTGGCCAAGCTGGCCCTGGGGTTCCCCAGCCCCCATCAACACGGGACCCAGAGCTCACCATTGATCCCTGTCCGTCTCTGTCCATCTGTCCGTCTGTCCCTCCGTCCGTCCTACTGGCTGTGTGTTTTCTGAAGAAGCCTGACCACAACCGTTGCCGCACCGTCCAGCTCTGGCCGGGCACGCAAGTTCTCGGGAATGCTCGTGGTGGGGGTCCGGTTCTCCGCCTTCCCCGGGTCCACCGTTCCCGCTCTGCCACGTGGAGACCACGTCCATGCTCCGGCCTCACTGGGCAATGTTGCCATGGTGGGGTCACTACGGGTGTGTCGTGCCTGGCAGTCTGGGTGCCTGGCCGGCGTGTTCTGATGCAGACCTTCAGGAGGAGAACCAGGGCCTTGTGCCCGCTGGGCCAGCCACCCGCCGCGGAAGCACGCCCTCACACCTTTGTATTGTATTCCGAGACAGCGGCTCATCGAGTGGCCCAGGTCAGCCTCGAACCCACAGCTGTGCTGCCGCCGCCTCCTGAGCAGCTGGGGCTGCAGAGGTGCACCCCTGAGCCTGGCCTGTCTGCCCTTTTCTTTGGTCTTTCAGCATCTTCTGTCTTTGGTGACAAGTTCTCAGGCACGATGAAAGGGATTTTTTGAAGCAGTGTGGACTCTGGGTAAGAAAAATTTCTTAAATAAAATACAGTGATAATGGAAAAGATGGATAAATATCACTAAAATTATTGATTTATTTGTTTGTTTGTTTGTTTGTTTGTTTTATTTTAATCTAGAGACAGGGTATCACAGTTGTATAGCGCCTCACAGTTGCTGAGGCTGGCTTTGAACTTGCGATCCTCCTGTCTTAGCCTCCACAGCTGCTGGGATTACAGGCGTGCACCACTGCACCTGGCTAATATGACTAAATTTAAATTAAGATGTTATTGAAAAACACCATGAAGAGAGTGTGAAAACTGGAAAATGTTTTCAACAATTATGACTGATTCATGTTCAATATTAGCATCTATAACATCAAAATACTCCTAAAATTAAAAAATAAAACACAAACCAAATTATAGAAAAGTAGGATAAAAGAAATCGACATTTCAGAGAAGAGTTCACATGAATGGCCAAGAGATAAGTTAAAAGATGCTCATTTTTATTTCTACTGATAAAAAAAATAATGAAAGTTCTTCAAACTTCTTTGGTTTGGCAAAAATTAAAAGGCCAACAATACCAAGTCTTAGGATGTGGAGCATTTGGAATTGGCACACTGGTGGGGGAGAGCAGTTGGGAAACAACCACACTGGAAAATGGTTTGTTCTTATCTTTTAATGGTGAATGTACATTCAGCCTATGATCTAGAAATATTCACTTCTAAGATATTTACAACAGAGAAATACTTGTACCTGGTCACCAGGAGTCAAGAATATTAATAAGAGGAACATTTTTTTTAAAATGAAAAATCTGGAAATTACTAAAATGTCAACGTATCAAGTAATTGTTAAATAAATTTCAGTGTATTTTCTACAAAGGAATACTATATAGCAGTGAAAATGATGACACTATTTTAATACATCTCTATATAGGCAAATCTCATAAATGTAATATTGAGTAGAAAACCCCCAAAGTTAAAGAGGATCTAAGATCTAACCTTCATTCCTTTTTCTTTCCTCGCTCCCTCTCTTCCTTTTTTTCCTTTCCTTCCTTCCTTCCTTCCTTCTTTTCTTTCATTCTTTTTTTCTTGTGCTGGGAATTGAATCCAGGGCCTCGTGCATTCTAGATTCTAGGCAAGCAGGAATTTTTATAGAGAGGTCAAAACAGATATATCCAACAATATATGCTTAGAGATATGTACATAAGTGATAAAGGCACAAAAAGCAAGTAAATAATTAACACAAAATTCAAATTGTTTTTACTTCTGAGAGATGGTAATATATTGAGGAGCATGTAGGGATTATTTTTAAGGCACTGACTTTCAGACATTTTGTTAACTTCACCCTTAAAGAATTTTGAAAGAGCATGTATTTGCTTCTTGTGTTAGTTAGCTTTCCATCACTATGACATAAGTCCTGAAGTAGTTAACTTATAAAGAGAAAAGTTCCAAAGTTCTAGACATTCCAGTTCATGAACAACTGGCTCCATTCCCTTGGGCCTGTGGCCAGGCAGCACAGCATGGCAGAAGCACGTGGTTGAGTAAAACTACTCACCTCATGGCAAGGAAGCAAAGGAGAGAGAACAGGAAAGAGTCAGGGTCCAACAGTCCTGTTTGGAGGAAGGCCTCCAATGACCTAAAGACTCCCCACTAGGTTCTTCTTCCTCTCCTTCTCCGCCCTCTCTTACTTCTTCTTTTTTGGCACCAGGGATTGAACCCAGGGGTGCTCAACCACTGGGCCACATCCCACACCTGTTTGTTTCTTTTGAGACAGGGCCTCACCAAGTTGCTGAGGCTGCCCCTGAACTTGTGATCCTCCTGCCTCAGCCTCCCGAGCTGCTGGGATGGCAGGCCTGGGCTCCTGCACCCAGCCGGGTCTCACCTTTTTAAAGTTCCCATCACCAGCTGGGTGCGGGTGGCGCATGCCTGTCACCCCAGCTGCTTGGGAGGCTGAGGCAGGAGGATTGCAAGTCCAAGGACAGGCTTGGCAGATTAGTGTGACCCTGTCTCAGAATAAAATTTAGAAAAGAGGCTGGGGACGTAGCTCAGTGGTAGAGCTCTTGCCTGGCACGCACAGGGCCCCGGGTTCCACCCCCAGTATGTCAACAAAGAACCAAGACAAAACCTCCCGATGCCTTAAAGTCCTGGCGGGCTACGCTGTGGCTCTCAGTCCTGGGAGGATGGGGCGGGAGGGTTGCAGGTGCCTAGGAGTTCAAGGCCAGCCTGGGTGACAGCAAAGCCCGTCTCAAAAAATAAATAAAATAATAAAATAAAATAACAAATAAATAAATAAAAAAGAAAACAGTTTGCCGTGGAGCTTGTGCCGAAGGGTCTTTGGGAGACCTGAGCCTGGTGAGGTCGTGACAGCACATGCCTGTAATCACAGCGACTTGGGAGGCCGAGGAAGGAGGATCATAAATTTGAGGATAGCCTCAGCAACTTAGGCCCTAAACAACTTAGTGATACCCAGTCTTAAAAAAAAAAAGGGGGGGGGGGGCTGGGGATGTAGCTCAGTGGTTACGCACCTCTGGGTTCAATCCCTAGTTAAAAAAATAAAATAAGAAAGGAAAGAAAGGAGCCTGGAGATCAGGAGCAAGCACCCAGGAAAGCCCTACCGACAACAGGTCCACTGTCCACTCTGTCCAGGGCCGGCCTGTCTGGCGTGCTGGCAGAGGGCCATGTGGGCTCAGGACAACACGCTGGGTCACGAGGACTTGGATGAAAAAGAGAAGAGACAGTCATGGCCCGGCTGGCGGCACCGACTGCCAGGAAACCGCCGTCCCCTGTCCCCGAGCCCTGCTGCGCTGGCCGCTGTCATCGCCCCTGGGGCTCGGGCTGCGGGCAGAGCGAGGAGCAGGGAAAGGCAAGATGGAGGGGCTCCAAAGGACCTCCAGGGAGCCCCTGCGCAGGGCTGCGGGTCAGCACGGAGGTGCCTGCAGCCCGAGAAGACGGTGGCTTCAGCCCAGGACCCTGGCTGGGACCCCAGCAGGCGGTGGCACAGTGCACCTCCACCGAGGACCCCAAGCGTCTTAGGAAACCCGGGGGCTGCAGGGGGGTGTCGGGACAGTCCCCCCCCCCCCCAGTCAGCGTGGAATCCTCGTGGCGTTAGTTTTTGTCTATTTCTGTTTTCTCGAACATCATCTTCAACCGCGCTTTCTTATTCACAGGACATTTCTTTGGCAATAGTAATTGTCTGGAACTCAGCCAAAGAGGCAGAAAATAGGAAAAACAAAACAAAACAAATAAAGTCTCTGCATATCCAAGAGAGAGTGGCATGGCGTGTAGCCACTTAAAGCCCAAGTGCTGTGTGTTCTCTCTTCAAGAAGCCCTTGGGCACTCTGCCAGGGCCTAGTGACTGCAAGGCCATGTCTAGACTTCCCCAGGTCACAGGAGAATCCGGGAGGGTGGCAGGCGAGACAGCGGTGGCCGGAACACGGGAGCAGAAGCAGAGAGCCAGCAAGGGGACCCGGGACTGTGATCGCTGACCTCGGGCCGTAGGTCAGGGCCCCACGAACTTGACCTGTCCAGGGACTCTGAGATGCCACCAAGTGGCAGGGTGGGGTCTCGTCCCCAGCAGTGCCCTAGGCATGGATGATGATTCGGTTGTGACCACCGACCCCGTTTAAATATGCAAGGAGACGAGAAACGTCTCCTTTCAAAAAATCTACGTGAACATGTCAGCTCACAGATTCCTCAGAAACCTGGGCCGGAACCGCCACTGGACCCGGTCACCCACTCCTCCGTCTCTCCCCGAAGGACCTGACATCAGCCCATCTAGTGATGCGGTCCTGTCAAGGCTCATTGTCACAGCCGTCCCTGGCTGCGTGTGCTCTGTGCTGTGCGGAGGAGCCTAGTGAGGGGCTCAGTCTGGCACGGGGACCTCCCTGGCACCCCTCAGGGACTGGCGGCCTGATGCAGGCGGACCTCCCTCAAGCCCTGCCAGAGATCCCCACAGCACCCGAGACGGCGGGACCTGCCACGGTGTCAATCAACCTGAGGACGGCAAGACACCGGGGAGCAAGACTCCGCCCTCAAAACCTTATCCCTGCCTTCGATGTCCCCTGATATAAATAAAGCAGGCGCAGGCTCCGTTTTGCCAGAAGATAGAAGCCCGTCATTCTATTTTTCTTAGCTTTTATTTCTCAGCCAGCCCATTCCACCCAGGGGAACCTCATTCCCACTGCCCACGCGGACACGGGGGAGAATTCACAGCAGCGTGATTCACAATGGCTAAGCTATGGAACCAGCCTAGGTTCCTCCAAACAGAGGAGTGGATAAAGAAAATGCAGTACACATACAAAATGGAATATTACTCAGCCATAACAAAGAATGAAATTATGGCATTTGCTGGTAAATGGATGGAACTGGAGGCTATCATCCTAAGTGAAATAAGTCCATCACAAAAATACAAAGACTGAATGCTCTCTGATGTGCAGATGCTGACTCACCATAGGCAAGGGGGAGGGAGGAGTGGGGACTCACTGGATTGGACGGGGGCAGGGGAGGATGAGGGAAGGAGAAGGGGCAAGACAGTGGAATGAATTGAACGTCACTTTCCTATGTTCATATACGTGACCAGTGCAACTCCACACCACGTACAACCACGGGAATGGGAAGTCTTACTCCATGTATGTACGGTATGTCAAAATACATTCTACTGCCGTGTATCACTATAAAGCACACATAAAAATGTTTCCTCATTCTCTAAAAAATAATGTCAGCTCACAAAGGGCAAGCTTCACCAAGCAGAGCTAGTTACTACTTCTTGAACAATTATTCTGTGACAAGTTATTTCACTTGGAATCTTTCTTTCAGCTCTTACACCAGCCTCAAGAGATTGTTATTCTTATTTTCCACGTGATACAGGAGGACACTGAGGCTTGGAAAAGCTAACTGATTTGCTCAAAGTCACCAGACCCATAAAAGGCACTACTGGTTTTCAGAACAAGTTTTATTTGGCCCTCCAGATTGAATTTCAAGGGTGGCACATGCCTGTAATTGCAGTGGTTTGGGAGGCTGAGGCAGGAGGATCATGAGTTCAAAGCCAGCCTCAGCAACTCAGTAAGGCTGTAAGCAACTCAGTGAGGCTCTGTCTCAAAATAAAAAATAAAAAGGGCTGGGGATGTGGCTCAGTGGTTGAGTACCCCTGGGTTCAACCCCTGTACAAAAAAAAAAAAAAAAAAAAAAAAAAAAAGAAAGAAGAAAAAAAAAAAAAAAAAGAAAGAAAGAAAAAAAAATGGAAAAAAAATTAGTTTCGGATGTTTATTACCTGCCCCTCTTCTGTGTTTCAGGCTCAAGTGGTAACCACTCAAAAGTTGTCCAAAATCACTTTTTAAAATGTGCAGAAAAAAAAAATCACATATCATAATATGTTTTTTTAAATCAGGAGGGCATGTTCTAAAATTTTAAAATATTGTTCTGAGTATTTTTAATTAATGGAATTTTGTTAGCAGGCTTTATTTCTGCACCCAGTTATAAGTAACAATTTCCTGCTCTGCATTCTCTTGACTGCTTTCTTTCATGATCATTACCCACTCAGTCGTCTTTGCTCATGTTCCCATCTCCTGGGTGTGGTGGGCTGGCTCCCTGAGATGATTTGTCTTGATTTATCTCAAATGACTAAATGACACAGTATTCTAAGGGAAAATACAGTAACTCTGCTGGGAGCTAAATGGGGTAGCTGGTCAGTTACATTAGTTTCTTCATTTTCTGAATGTGTAGAAATATAAAAACAATGTTTAGCTGTAGTCCCAAGCTTGGAAAACATGTTTGGCAGGGAGGTAGCACTATGCGTTCCAAGCAAACACAGATCAATTGAGCTAAAACACGAAGAAACAGAGCACCGATTGCAACACCTACATTCCCTAAAGTTTTGTGCATAATCCTTAAAGAAACTGCTCCAAAAAACTAAGATGATACTCATAGTGGGTCTATTTTGGTCCTTCTGTGTTATTAGATCTCAAATGCAAAGCCTGGAGCTTAATATCTCATGCAAGCAATCATTTCTGCTGCTTTCCTGAAGGTGGACTCCTAGCATAATAAAAAGATTTCTGATAATTAAAAACAACAGTGGAATGCCCAAATCTGAATTCTACTTCTGCTTTGTGCTAGCTGAATAAGCTAGCTGCAAGGGACCAGAAACTGGGTATTATGAATAAAATGGAGATGATGACATAATAATTAAGGTGATAATAACACCTGCCTTTCCAATCTCTTTGCAGTTGTTGGGAGGATCAAAGAAAATGATACAAATGAATATGCTCTGTGAACACACAGTATCATTACATAGGCATATTATTAAAAGGGCCATTTCATTTTTACATGGTCCTGTCACCAAAGAAGGTTTTGATTGTCTTTGGTTGAATCTCGACTCGGCTCATTACTGGCATCTTTTTTTCTTTTTTTTTTGAGGGTTTATACCTTCTGTAAACTTTGAGGATAGTCTTAATTCACTTGTGTCGTTTGTTGTGTCTGGACTGGCATGTAGCCACAGTGAGGTTGTAGTAGTCCAAGGTATCACGCCGCCTTCCTGAATATGACAGAATCTTTTTCAGGACTTTTGTGCCAGGCCTTTAGATGTCACAGATGTGCAGTGGCCCTCCTGAATAACGTTCAGTTTGAGCATGGTTCTATAGGAAGGTTTAAGAAGCTGGGTTTGATATCAAGCTCCAAACTCCTGCAGGAGACAACAGGCCTGGGTATCACCCCCAAGTGCCTCATGCTTGGAGAGTAGCTGTCATGCTCTGACCACAGCAATGATGAGCCCGTGCCGGGGGTGACGGTGGGCTCCTCGACAGAGAATGCTGTTTTAGAGGCGGCAACACATGCTGACCAAAGGTCCAGGCTCTGGGATCAGACAGATGAGTTTTATTTAACTTCCCTTAATACGTCCACGTGACTTGAGCTCCCTAAGCCTGTTTTCTCGTCTGTAAAGGGAGATGACTATAATTCCACATGGGTTGTCAATCACCGGTGACCGAAACAGCTGCTTTTGGAAAGTGGTGTCTCATGTGCTGTAATTATGTTTGCCAATCCACCTTGCTGTGGAGGGAAGCAGACTCAGATAAGGGAGAAGAGTTGGATGTCTGTGGTGCAGCTGTTAGAATCATATCTGCCTCGGCAGCTTGGATCATGGGTAGTGAAACTGACCCACTCTCCTGGTACCCGGTCAGCTAATGGTTCTTTTTAGCAGTAATTGTACTAGTGTATCAGTCAAATGATTACGTTTTAAGTTCTGTGGCCTTTTCTTTATAAGATCTAAGCATAATTCCTGCTTTTTTTTCTTTTTCTTTTTTTTTTTTTCTTTGTGGTGCTGGAGGTGGAACCCAGGGCCCCAGACATGCAGGGCCAACACTCTACCACCAAATTACGTCCCTAGTGGTTCCTTTTTTCTTTTGGGACAGGGTCTCGCTAGATTGTACAGGCCAGCCTTGAACTGAGATTCTGTTTCCTCAGCCTCTCAAGTAGCTGGGATTACAGGCGTGTGCCACCACGTCGGGCTAGTTACTGCATTTTCCATCGAAAGTTTCAGACTATATAATCTGTGTTTTGTTGAGGGAAAAACAACTGGAGGAGGACTACCCTCCCCCACCTCCTTCTATGCATGTCTAGGTGGAGGCTTTTCTTGGAAGTCTAAAGAGCCTAGCCTTGCTCACAAAACAACCAATGGCCTGAAGCATTTGCTTCAGAAATATGACAAAAATTGGCCTACTTCTGTTTTCTGGCTACTTGCATCTAAGTGCTCCCCCACCCCCATTTTTTTTTTAACTTTCTTTTTTCTTTCTTTTTTTTTTCCAGACAGGGCCTCCCTATGTTGCCCAGGTTGTCCTCAAATTCCTGCAGGTGCACCCCACCCTTCCTGGTGGGTACAAACAATGCTTCCAGGCCCCTTCCCACCTGAAATACCTCAAGTAAGCTGTCATCTTGCTCAAGATAAGACGGACACTGCTTCAAGTCTGGTCATTTTCCAGGACTCTGAGATATTTAATGAGTCTGCCCAGCCTAGTCATCCTCAAGTATGCGCCTGCGTGTGCATGTGGTGTGTGTGTGTGTGTGTGTGTGTGTGTGTGTGTGTGTGGTGTGAGTATTTTTTGTGCAGTGAAGCAGGGATTGTGGCTCGCTGGTGATCTCCTCTAAAATGTCTACTGGGTCAGGGAGTGGTGGCAGCAACTTTTTTTTTTTTTTTTTTTTTTTTCTCCTTAGCAGAGGACACCGATGGAGAAATTCTGGCCTGGAAAGTGACTATGGGGTGCAACTCGTTGGTGATGAAACCCTGAAACCCCGGAGAAGGCAGCAGAGGCCGTTGCCCTGGGGAGGAAGCTGGTGCCAGCGCTTGGCAGGCTTTCAGGTCAATCTGAAGCTGGAGGCCACATTGGGAAAGTCTGCCCCAAAGTCCCTGCTGCCTGCTGCGTTGGACGCTCCACCAGCGAACCCTCATCCAAGTGATGGCATCCGGAGGTTCCCAGGCGACCCAGTGGCCACAGGCGCTCTGTGTTCTTTGGCTTCCTCCCCGTTAGCCCAGGGCACCCACTTCCAGAAAGCCTTTCACCACCTAACACCCGGAAATTCCTGGAAAGGATCTGCGCGATTGTTTTGGAGACTTCTTTTAGACACGGGGGTCTCCCTACGGTGCCCAGGTGGTCCCTCCTGCGGTGCCCAGGTGGTCCCAGGTGGTCCCTCCTGCGCTCTAGCGATCTTCCTGCCTCAGTCTCTCAAGTGGTTGGGACTACAGGCGTGCGCACCACGCCCAGTTAAGATTTTTATGTCTCTCAAAATCTATCAATGAATTACTTTCCCAAGCGGCACAAAGGCACTGGGGACTGGGAAGACGAGAAGGGGCAAGGGACTGTATTTAGGGCCAGTTCCATAAAAAAACAAAAAACAAAAAACAAAAACAAAAACAAAAAAACCATCACCAGGCGCATCGCGAGAGAATAAGCCCCGTTCCTGAGAGGGGTGAACTAATTCTCCATCCAAAGCGACCGAAGCGACGAGAGTGCGCAGTCCTCTGTACCTGCGTGTGTGGCACAGCGCACGCGGGGCCGGGGGGCGCGGCTGGACCCGGCAAAGTGGGTACCGAGGCGCCCGGGCGGTGGGCGGGCAGCCCCGGGGCTCGGTGCCCAGCCCCGCCGGGAACCTTCCGCGGCTGGAAAGGAAAGCGCAGGACGTCCAGGGGCGCGGGGACCGAGGAGCGCGCGGCGACACCCGGACAGGGTGGGGCCGGGCTGCTCTCGGGTGGCAGGCGCCCGCCCGGGAGCCCGGGTGCGACAGTTCCGTGGGCGGGGAGACGGGACGGCGAGCTCGGGAGGAGGGAGGGGCGTCGCTGTCCCCCGGGCCGGCCTCCCAGTCCCCGCGGTGCCCGCCGCCCGCCCCCTCCGGGCGTCCCCGGCAGCGGGGCCAATGGGCGGCGAGAGGAGTGGAGCGGGACGCGCGGCGCCTCCCCGGCCTCCCCGGCCTCCCCGGCCTCCCCGGCCCGTGGCCGCCGCGCCAAGCCAAGTTCGCGCCCGGAGCGTGGGCGCGGCTCGCGTCGCCGGCCTCCCGCGCGGGGCCCCAGCCGGCCGCCCCTCGGCGCAGCCGCTCTGAGCACCCGGGCCGGGCGGGAGCACGCCCAGCAGGGGCCGGGGATGCAGCATGGCCCCGGCGCCGCCGTCCAGCCGGCCCTACCGCACCACCGGCTCCACCTGCCTGCACCCGCTCAGCGAGCGCCTGGGCATCCCGCTGGACCAGGTAACTGCGCCGCCGCGCGGGCCGCGCCCCGGGCGGTCGCCAGCCCGAAGTCCGCGAGAGCGTGTCCACCCGACCCCCGCCCCGACCTGGACAGGTGGGCTTGTTGGGGGGCGGGGCCGGGGCGTACCGAGGATTGAACTCGGGGGCGCGCGACCCCTGAGCCACACCCCCGCCCTATTGTGTATTTTATATAGAGACAGGGTCTCGCTGAGTTGCTTAGCCTCTCGCTGTTGCTGAGGCTGGCTTTGAACTCGAGATCCTCCTGTCTCAGCCTCCAGAGCCATTGGGATTACAGGCGTGCGCTACCGCGCCTGGCCTTTAAAAAAAAAAAAAAAAAAAGTTGGTTTTAATGTTTTTCTTTCTGTAAATGTACTAAAGAATATTCTGTACACCCTGCATGGCAAGTTCGACTGAACTCCACCCCCCACCTCCAGTTTTGGTTTGTGCTCAAATTCTAAGATGGTCTGATAAATGAATCCAGTGTTCCTTCCGTCATTATAGTCAAGTTTTTTTTTTTTTTAACTTTCTTTCAGTACTGGGGATTGGACTCAGGGGCGCTCCACCATCAAGCTGCATTGTAGCCCTTTTTAAACATTTAAATTTTTTTTTTCTTTTTCTTTTGAGAAAAGGTACTGCTGAGCTGCCCAGGCTGGCCTTGAATTGGGCATCCTCCCGTACCAGCCTCCCTACGGCTGGGAGTGCTGGAGCGAGCCAGGGTAGCTAAATCGTCATTGCTGTTAATTTAGGTGATCCCGACTGATGCGGAGACCTCCCAGTCCGTGGGTTTTGAGTAAGAGACCCGGTTTTAGACTTCATCCGCGGGCCTGGGCCGATAGGCGTGACTGTTATTTTGTGTCCTGTGAGATGCCATCAGGAAGGCAGGAGTGAGAAAAAGGATACTTTGTTTTCTGAGGACCTTGTTCATTCATCGGGTGTATCCTTGAGGTTGGAGGCTCGTGAGTGGGAGCAGAGGGGCCCTGGTGGCTTTGGGGCTGTCCAGGAATTGTCTGCTGCCATTACAGCTGCGCACTGCACGGCAGCGACTGCCTTGAGGCTGCCTTCCTTCTTCTGTTCCTTTTGGGGCCGCGGCCTGGATCAGCTCTGTGCTTAGTATCCACTCAATAAACCTGTGCGGCTCGCGGCCTCCGTGTTTTGTGCCGAGTGTGTGCTAGCTTCTCCCCGCTTCCTTCCGCTGGCGCTCTTTTCTCTTCTGTTCTAACAAGCGCATACCTGCTTCCCTTTCCACTCATTCCTTCAGCAATGAGGAAGTGAGCCCTGGCCTTTTGCCCTGTTCAGCTACTGTTTACTGAGCCACCCTCTCCCTGGCTCCCTCCGAGGATCTGACCATTGCAAATTCCAGAGAATCCGGAACTTGGGAGAGGTGTCTGACGCCGGGGCACTGATGCCTTCTTCAGTGTCCCCCCAGCTTGCAGAGGCCCCAGAGACCCAGGGACACAGGCGGAGGCAGACACAATAGCAAATTCTTGGGCTCTGAAACGGAATATAACTCTTTGTTGAATTTCCTTAAGGGGGATTTATTTTGTACTTCTCTCCCCACCTCCTATCAGAATTCATTGTGATTGCATTTTCTTTTTAAATGTATTCTGCACCACTACAGGAGAGAATCCAGGGTGCTTTTTGCATGGAGATACAGATGCAGTGTTATTAATGCCAGTCATCTCCATCCCTCCCTGCTCCCTCTCCTGGATTTCTGATTTTAATTTATAAAAGAGAACAGTGGGGCCATAAAGATATCTAGGAATGAGAGGGATGAGGGGAATTCTGGAATGAGCCCAGGGGAAGATGTGGGCCATGGAAGACTTGAGGTCTGTTAGGTCTTAGGTTGTCCTGATCACCCTCCAAACAAGGTCAAGTCTGAATGAATGACTTTTTTTTTCCCCCCGGGGTACTGAGGATTGAACCTATGGGTGCTTAATCACTGAGCCCTTTTAATATTCTATTTAGAGATGGGGTCTCGCTAAGCTGTTTAGGGCCTCACTAAGTTGCTGAGGCTGGCTTTGAACTGTCCATCCTCCTGCCTCAGCCTCCAGAGCTGCTGGGATTACAGGCGTGCACTGCTGTGTTCAGCCTGAATGACTGTTTGTAAAAGAAGCACCCACAGGGCAGTGCCCCAGGTAGCTTGTCTAGACCCAGGGAGAACCCAGTCCCTAAATAATGTGGCTTGAGGCTCAGCTGTGGCCTGGGGGTTTGGGAGCTTGGTGTGTTTTCTCTTTCACACTTTTGAAGCTTTTTAAGGACTTGGCTGTCAGACCCATCTGGATGAATTCCTGCTTTACCAGCAAACTACCTTTGTGACTTCTGCCTGGTTCTCTGCCCTCTCGGAGCCTCAGTGCCCTCGTGGGTTTACGTAGGAGATGGCAGTAAGGTCTACATTTTGGGACTGAGCCATGTCATACAGAGTGCCCGAGGTTGGGAAGCCCTTGCCTCAGGGCGTTGGCAAGGCACAGAATTGAACTGCACTGGTTGACACGGAGACTTTGATGGAGTGCTGAGACTGGCATAGGCAGGGTTAAGGAAGCCAAGCCAGGACGGGGCTGGGGGTGCAGCTCAGTGGTGGAGCGCCTGCCTGGCATGCGGGAGGCCCTGGGTTCCATTCCTGCCACAGGGAGAAAAGGGAAAGAAAAAAAGATGTTGAGTTACCACATCTGCAGCTGCTGGGGAGAAGGGAGGAAGTCGCTACCAGGCCCTGCAGGGTGTGGGGGGGTGGGGGGGCTGGGCCCCACCCCTGCATCCCAACCGGGAAGCAGTGACCTTTGGCCCTTCCCTCTTTGCTGGGGCTCTTCCTGGGGCACAGAAGGGGGACAAGTGAGGTGGAGTCAGACGGTGGCAGGGCAACCTGAGGACAGGAATGCAGTCCTTGATGAACACTTACTCCTGTCCCAGGGAAGAGTGGCTTTTTATCAGCCCAAGATATGCTAAAAATGATAAAACACACGTCAAGTTACCCAAATAGTCAAAGTCATCAGATCAGTGTCTTGGTGGTTCCTGCGTGAAATCATAATTTCTGATTGATTGATTGATTGCACTTCTGTGAATGTCTCGAGCCTCTGGTGTCCCTGGGTCCAGTAGTTGATTGTCTGCAAAAACGGAAATACCTTTTAGGCATTCTGGTTCGCAAGTGAAGAACTCGTTATTGCCTTTCATCTGGTTCTCCCATTTGTCTGTTTACTGAGCACCCTGGAAGGGCATGGTTAGACATACATTAAGGATGAGCTTGGGTTTTTGTTTCTAGGAACTTTAAAATTTTTTATTTTATTTATTTATCTATTTATTTATTTAGTAGTTGTAGATGGGCAGAATGGCTTTATTTTGTTTATTTTTGTGTGGTGCTAAGGACCAAACCCAGAGCCTCACACGTGCACTCTGCCACTGAGCCCCAACTCCAGCCCCAGCCTTGTTTTCTGGGGACTTTAACTAGCCAGACAAACTATGGAAGACGTTAAATGCAAAATCACTGTATTTAGTTACAGACAAATACAGTGTAGCAATTCAGATGCAGAGTATAGGAAATCCTGAGGACTTGGGGCTTGTTTTTTGCACTTTGAACTGAGCCCCTGTCCACTGAGCGGTCTTGGAACTCCAGCCCAGCAGGATTATTTGGATCCAAAGCTGCGCTTACCCTGGATGAATGAGGCAGGAACTTTTCTTTCCCATTTATGGGGAATCAAGGAACAGAGAGTGGAGTTCTAAACATCATCATTTGTGAGCTCTCCACTTTGTTTTGGTTGTCGCGCATGGTGTGATCTGCGGTTCACTAGGAACTTCCAAATGGGAAAGATGATTCTCCAGAATGGATCTTGAAATGCTGCTGATATTTATTTGCGTGGAGCACTGTTAGGTACTGGGAGATTTGAAAGCTGAAAAAGAAACTGTTTCCCAGCTTTGAGGACCTTTCAGTGGTGGGGGCAAATTCTGGATGCCAAGGACATCTGGTGTCTTTACCTGCTAGGTGTCCTCAGACTCTGTGTACAGCAAGCGTCAGTTCAGTCTTAAGCCAGGATTTTACCCACCCCGGCAATTAGAACAAATAAAAAAAAAAAAAAAAAAAGGAAAACTAGACCAGGAAATAAGAAACCGATTTTGAGATTAAAGCAGGAGAGGTTTAGGACTATTCAGGTAAGCTTGTGTTGCAGTTTCAGTCTGGAGGAAGGAGGACCAGCTTTAAAGACTGTGGACCAATGGTGACCCGTGACCGGTGACCACAGTAGGTCTTGATGATCCCTTGGAGGTCTGTGACCTTGGTTTTCTCTCCCTACCCAGAGCTTTCCGTCACCTGGCTGGTTCCCTTGGTCGCGCTGGGAAAGCCCAGCCTTTAGGCCTCTTCTTATCTAAGTCTTGCCCTTCATTGTAAGCTCAGCTCACATTCCACAGTCATTATTAGATCAATTAAATATTTATTCAATGCTATTAGTACCAGGTGCCTGGCTGTGTGGTAGAAAAGGAAGGATAAAAAAAAAAAAAAAAAAAAAAAAAAAAAAAAAAAAAAGAAAGAAAAAAGAAAAGAAAAGAAAACTAAGTCTCCCATCCTGGAAGACCTCCTATACCTGTGGAGGAGACTAGAGACCTATGTCAAGTATACAGGTGGTGCTGCTCAGGGGTTCATGAAAGGAGCCTGGGAGAACAGAGAGGAAGCCCACAGGCCACAGTGACCTCCTGTAGACTTTGCTGTTTGCATTTAACACTTGGCAAATGTTTTATTATAAGATCGTGATCTTACTGGTTTCATATGCTGAATTCCAAACTCATTTAAAGAATCCTCGTAGCCTGGGTTTTTATCCTCTTTTGCATTCTCAGGAAATAGTAAGTGCTCAGTAAAAGCTGATCATTAGTAACAATATATACCAATGTTATAAATTATTAAACTTCAATATAGAACACCTTGTTTTATTTTTATTTTTTTGGTCCTGGGGATGAAGCCAGGGCCTCGAACACCTTAAGCACGTGCTCCACCACAGATCTATGTCCCCAGTGCAGGGGCTTCGTTCTTTTTTTTTTTTTTTTTTTTTTTTTTTTCAAATTCATTTTTTATTCTAAGTTGTTAGAAATGACAGCAGAATGCATTACATTTCATATTATTCTTATAGAGCACATTTTTACATATCTCTGGTCGTATACAAAAATATATTCACATCGTTCGTGACTTCATACATGCACTTAGGGTAATGATATCCATCTCATTCTACCATCTTTTTTTTTTTTTCTTCACTCTTTTACCCCCTCCTTTCCCCTCCCTCCCCATTGGCCATTCTAGTGTTCCTCTAATCCTCCTATGCTCCCCATCCCAATCCCACTGTGAATTGGCCTCCTTATATCAGAGAAAACATTCTGCATTTGGCTTTTTGGGATTGGCTAACTTCACTTAGCATTATAGTCTCTAACTTCATCCATTTACCTGCGAATGCCATGATTTTATTCTCTCTTATTGCTGAGTAATACTCCATTGTATAAATATACTGCATTTTCTTTTTTTAAAAAATATTTATTTACTTACCTTAGTTGTACACAATGCAATGCATTTATGTTTACGTGGTGCTGAGGATCGAACCCGGGCCGCGCACGTGCAAGGCGAGTGCTCTGCCGCTGAGCCACAACCCCAGCCCCTACTGCATTTTCTTTATCCGTTCATCTACTGAAGGGCATCTGGGTTGGTTCCACAGTTTAGCTATTGTGGATTGTGCTGCTATAAACATTGATGTGGCTGTGTCCCTGTAGTATGCTGTGTTTAAGTCCTTTGGGTACAGACCGAGGAGTGGGATAGCTGGGTCATAAGGTGGTTCCATTCCAAGTTTTCCAAGGAATCTCCATGCTGCTTTCCATATTGGCAGTCCCACCATTTTGCAGTCCCACCAACAATGTATGAGTGTGCCTTTTTCTCCACATCCTCGTCGCCAACATTTACCATTGTTTGTGGTCTTAATAGCTGCCATTCTGACTGGTGTGAGATTAAATCTTAGAGTGGTTTTGATTTGCATTTCTCTAATTGCCAGAGATGTTGAGTATTTTTTCAAGTATTTGTTGATTGATTGTGTATCTTCTTCTGAAAAGTGTCTGTTCAGTTTCTTGGCCCATTTATTGATTGTGTTATTTGTTTTTTTGGTGTTAAGAGTTTTGAGTTCTTTATATATTCTAGAGATTAGTGCTCTATCTGACGTGCATGTGGTAAAAAATTTGTTCCCAATTAGTAGGCTCGCTATTCACCTCACTGATTGTTTCTTTTGATGAGAAGAAGCTTTGTAATTTGAATCTATCCCGTTTATTGATTCTTGATATTAATTCTTGTGCTACAGGATTCTTATTAAGGAACTTGGGGCCTAATCCAACATGTTGGAGATTAGAGCTTACTTTTTCTTCTATTAGGTGTAGTGTCTCTGGTCTAATTCCTAGGTCCTTGATCCACTTTGAGTTCAATTTTGTGCATGGTGAGAGATAGAGGTTTAATTCCATTTTGTTGCATATGGATTTCCAGTTTTCCGAGAACCAGTTGTGGCAGGGGCTTCGTTTTAAGGTGGACAGTCGATTGCGTTTGTGGGAGGAAGCTCCTCTGCCCAGCCTGCTGTTCTCCAAGATGCCCCTGCTGTGTCCCGGGGGATTCTAACTCCACAGCCCACCCTGCCCTGGGCTCTCCAGGCCCAGCTCCTCAGACCTGGAGAGACCAGCTTCCTTCCTTTCTTGGCCAATGCTGTTTCTGCAGTCAGGACTGCTGTCCCCACTTAGCGCCCCCTACTGGTCTGACGTGGAAAGTGCCTGGCTTATGGGAAGAAATTAATTTGTCTAGGCTGCAAAGGGTCCAGTCACCACTGTCACAGGCACCGCAGAGCCAGTGACGGGTGGGGACGACGCCAGCGTGAATACAGTATTGCCACCCTGTGACAGCTCGCAGCTTTGCAGGGACCCCCCCCCCCCCCGCCCCCCGCCAGTGGAGCTCATAGGTGGAACCTGGACTGGGGGGTGGGGCTCTGGAGCTGGGAGACCCCTGCTGTATCCAAATGGCTGCAACAAGTGAACCGAGGGTGGGGGCATGGGGTGGGGAGCCGGCTGGCTGGTGGAGGGGGTGGGGCCTGGCTGTCACCCCTGAGGCTGGACAGGAGTTGAGTCTTGAGGGATGATCAGAGTTGGTGAGGCCAAGCGGGGTGGGCTGTGCGGGGTAGAAAGAGCCCCAGGACAGAGGGTGAGGCCTGAAGTTGTCTGCTTCCTTCAAGGAACCCAGAGTCCCTGCAGGGGACTGCTCGGTGTGGTCGTGTGGACTTTGGGAATGTGGGATGGAGGGGGAAGCAAGGCCCCAGGGAGGCATTTGCACCTTCAGGCCAGGGGTCAGCAAGCTTTTCCTGTAAAGGGCCAGACAACAAACACTGGACCGCGCAGTCCTTGTCACGACCACTCTACTCTGCCATGGGTGACATGAAAACAGCCGTAGATAACACGTACACCGTTGGGTACAGTTGTGTCCCATCAAACCTCACTTATGGAGGCTCAAATTTGAGTTTCATGAAATTTTCAGGTATCATAAAATTTCTTTTTTGATCTTTTTTCGATCCTTTAAAAATGTATCCTGGGGCGGAGGTGCACACCTGTAATCCCAGTGACTCGGGAGGCTGAGGCAGGAGGATCGAAAGTTTGAGGCCAGCCTCAGCAACTTAGTGAGGCTGTCCTTCAAAATAAAAACAATAAAAAGAGGTGGGATGTATCTCAGTGGTAGAGCCCTAGTGTGCCTGAGAAATTGCTGTCACAGTTGTCTTTGAGACCCAGCCTCTACCTACTGATCTGAATATCAGGCCAGGAGACTCCCTGGGTGATTCTTTCTATTCTTTGTGTTTGTTTTTCATTTTTTCTTTGTGGTGCTGGGGATTGAACCCAGAGCCTCTGAGCTACATCCCCAGCTCCCTGGGTGGCTCTTTTGCCAGCTGATGTTTGGGATCCGTTACCATAGTCCAAGGGAAGGCACTGAACTTCTGAAGCTGTGCAAGGACTTTCATTTTATGCAGGGGTACAAGAGGCGGCCTAGGGGAGGAAGCAAGGGTTCTGAGGACGACTGGAGGCTTTGCATGGTCCTTTTTTTTTTTTTTTTTTTTTGTACCAGGGATTGAACTCAGGGCACTCGACCACTGAGCCACATCCCTAGCCCTTTTTGTGTTTTATTAGAGACAGGGTCTCACTGAGTTGCTTAGGGCCTCACTAACTTGCTGAGGCTGGCTTTGAACTCGTGATCCTCCTGCCTCAGCCTCCTGAGCTGCCGATTAGTCTTTAGGGGGCTGATGGGAATGAGTTTAATGGGTTGTGAGTGTAGCCAGTGCTGGAGGCACAGGTCTGTGCCCGCAGTTTCTTTTCCTCTGAGCTTTTCTTTTCAGGAGCAGAAGCGAAGCATCTGGAAGTGTTGAGAAGGCTTTGGGGAGTGAAGCCTGGGTGTTGGAAGGTGCTGACCGAGGTTGGACGTGGCCACAGTGTGAAGGGAGCTGTCTGGAGAGGAGGACTTGGAGCAGGTGTGGAGCAAGTGAGACCTGGGGCCGGGGTTCCTGGGCCAGATTTCTGGCGATGCCTTTCTGGGCCGTCCTGAAAGCTGGGACGAGGCCATGTGTGTGTGGGGGGGTGAAGGTCGCTGCAGCTTGGCAAGCTGAGGAGCTGGGCCCTGGGCAGAGTCCCCTCCCGACACTGCAACTGCCCACGTGCGTCTGGGATTTGAAGTGGCGGAGGCTGTGGAGGAACCTCAGGTTGCCAGGAAGGGGGGGGATTTCTGCAGCAGAAAGACCAGAGAGCCCCACCTGCTCTGCTGTCGGGCACTGAGCGCTCTGGATGCGGGGAGTCCCGGCAGAGGCTGCAGGGAGGAGGTGGCCCACAGCGGCGATGGGGGGCTGGGGAGCACTGAGCCTGTCCTCCTGTGACTTTGCTGTTGTGATGGTGGAGTGGGAGCAGAGGGAGGCCAGAGGGGGAGGGCGCGAGGCCGGAGGACTCAGGCAGGAGGAAGTCAAGGGCAGCGCTCTGGCGACGGAGAAGGGGAGAGGGCGTTCTCGAGTGGGCCTGAGTTGGAGGGTCCGGTGGGGAGGGGCCACCGGGGTCCCAGCCTCCAGTGACTGGCCCCAGCATGTCAGTGTGCCGGAAAGTTCCTCTGTGGTTCTGAAGAGGTCGCACTGGGAGGTGGAAGGTGGCTTTTGGAAGTGGCTGAGCGCCTGGGTGTGTTGGAGAGGAGGGGCGGGGGCCACCGGGGCATCCCTGGGTCCAGCCCCTCTGCTTCCCAGTTGAGGAGCCTGTATGCAGCCGGAGGATGAGCGGCCTCCACTCTAGGGAGGACGAGCAGCCTCCACTCTAGGGAGAATGAGCGGCCTCCACTCTGGGGACCCTAGCTAAGCCCAGGAGGTGGGCCACCCCCTGTGGAGGTGCTGGCTGCACTCGCCATCTGGGGGCCTGATCTGACCGTGATGGGAGGCAGGGCAGGCAGGGGTGCGATAAGGCCAGACACCCCGGGCATTCGCAGCAGAGACCAGCGCTCCTCGGCACTCTGACCTCCCTGTTGCGGGCAGATGTGGTCTTCTCGGCTCGGCCTCGGTTCACCTGCGCGGCTCACGGATCAACTTCGTACCTCGCATGCTCACCACGCCATCTGCACTCAGCCAGCGGCTCTGCACACACTATCTCATTTAACGGGTCCGACAATGCTAACAGTTATTCCTCAAATTTCAAATGGAAGAGCAGGTCCTTAGGGCTTACGTGACCTGTGTGGAGCCCTGCAGCCGGGAAGGGCAGAGGCCGGACTAGAACCCAGGCCTGGGGCTGAGCCTGGTGCTGGAGCTGGCTCCTGGCTAGCTGGGCTGCGGACATCGCATGCCCTGACCCTCCAGCACCCCGCGGCCCCCGCGGCTCTGCAGCGCGATCCTCGTCATGCGCTCATCCCGAGGCCCTGTGACCGCCTCCTCCTGGCCTCTGTCACCTGGCCCTCCCCTCCCAGGGCCCCAGGGAGCCCCTGCTTGTCCTCTGGTTCTTCTGTTTGTTTTCGTCGTTTAA
Organism: Tamias sibiricus; assembly: GCA_025594165.1. Lineage (NCBI taxonomy): Eukaryota > Metazoa > Chordata > Mammalia > Rodentia > Sciuridae > Tamias > Tamias sibiricus. The sequence goes on along the minus strand of CM046666.1, from coordinate 20,342,579 downwards.
TATCTGGACACTATTCACACAGCACCGAGGGCTGTCCAGCGGATACAGCGTCTTCACGTAGTTTGAAAGGAGCCCAAATCTGGGTGAGAATTTAGTCCTAACAAGACGGAGGAAGGCAGCCTTTAAATAGTTGCATTCATGTCTCAAGTACATGTGGTTTTCTAAAAAGAAAATATGTATTCTTGCCTCCAGCGACCATTTTTTTTTTTTTTTAAATTTGGTGCCAGGGATTGAACCCAGGGGTGCTTAACCATTGAGCCACATCCCCAGCCCTTTTTAAGAAATATTTTATTTAGAGACAAAGTTTTGCTGAGTATCTTAGGGCCTTGCTAAGTTGCTGAGGCTGGCTTTGAACTTGTGATCCTCCTGCCTCAGCTCCCTAGCCTCTGGGATTACAGGCGTGCGCCACCCAGTGAATTTTTTTTTTTTTTTTTTTACGCACTTATGACTTAATACTTTGTAACCGGTTCTCATAGCTTATAAACATTGCACCGATGGTATACAAGGCCAATGCACACAGCACCATTTCCGCTTGAAAGCGCTAGCGGATCAAGCCCATTTTTCCTGATCTTCACAGCCGTCTGTCCACACTGTACAGTTGTGCGCTTACCTTCTGTCTCTGATATTTATTTATTGGTCTTTCTGCTCTGCCCAACTCTGAAGGGCTTCAACTGTTACCTACTGAGCGCTGTGTACCACAGCCTGGGCTAGAATGGGGATTCAGGAGTGGATCGGGATGTGTGCCTTCTAGAAGACAGACCTCCCAGCGCTTGTTAGACTGCTGTAAACCCTTGCGATATGCAGTGCTCCCTGCCCAGGGCAGGTGTACCTACCCCCTTGCCCAGGACCAGGGGCCTTAGCATCTGTGGGCTGGCCCAGAGGCTGCTGGGGACAACTTCCTGGAATAGCCACTTTAGGAGAAGAGGACAGGTAAGAGGAATTTGCGGGGGCAGCCGACCAAGTGGGACAATCAGAATACCCCAGGAAGAAGCTGTTTTAGCAAGGAGTGAGACTATAGAAAAGAGGGATACTCTTTGTGGGCAGTGACCACTGTCAAAGAAAAATGTGTCACAATTGATTTTCAAGCTCTGATTGCCTTTCCTCAGTGATTCACGGGTTGGGCCGCATCTGTCTCCAGGGTAGGTAGGCGCTCCTCTGAGCGGCACAGACCAGGTGGGCTTTATAGGCAGCAAAGGCCGAGGGAGGCAGAAACAAGCAACAAAAAGCAGATTGGTCGTTTCAGAGCTAGTTTCCTTAAGGATTAACAAAGACAGGTCTTTGCTGGGGATGGTGGCTCACGCCTGTAATCCCAGTGGCTCTGGAGGCTGAGGCAGGAGGATCTCAAGTTCAAAGCCAGCCTCAGCAAAAAGTGAGGTGCTAAGCAACTCGGTGAGACCCTGTCTCTAAATAAAATACAAAACAGGGCTGGGGGTGTGGCTCAGTGGTCGAGTGCCCCTGAGTTCAATCCCCAGTACCCCAAAATTAATTAATTAATTAATAAAAAAAATCGCGGACAGGGCTTCTGCATCACGTGGGCTCAGGTTGGCCGGGCCCCTTCCTGTTGGTTGGCTGTGAATGTTTTCGGGGAGAACTGGCTCACTTTAAAGTTCACCTAGCACCACGACCGCTTTCTGGTTTGGTCTGATCTGTTGAGGCCTAATGCAGGAGCTTAGTCAAAACAATGGCCTCCCATAAATTCTATTTAATGCCACTGAGAATGAATGTGAAGCCCCTTTGTATGCTTAGTAGGGACTCAATTCGTATTTGTTGAATTAAAATGGAATTTTATTTACATTTGTGGTTTGGAATGAATGACGAAGTTTAAGATAAAATTGGGAGCCAGTTCTTTTTACCAACTGAGTTGGGCCTGTTTGTTATTTGGTATCTGAATTTCAGATCGAATAGGCCTATTACTAATTTAAAAGTTAATTCATGGCTCAGTTGCTGCTGGTTGAATGCTCATCTTGGGCTACTTCATTATAACACACTTTCGTTTCCATCGTATGGAGCTGAAAGTTTCATCAATGGCAATGACAGAGGCAGCTATTAACATTTGGGGGGGCTAGTTGTCTCAGATTCGTGTGGCCAGCATGTAGAAATGTCCAAGTGAAGTCACACCTATAAAATACTCTCAAGTGCTCTGTAGTATGGTCTCTGAATTACATTTACAAAAGCAATTTCAGGAAAAGACCCTACTCAGAGATGTGCAGACTGGAAATCTCTTTTTGTTTTTTGGTGGGGGTACCGGGGAATGAACCTAGAGGCACTCGACCACTGAGCCACATCCCCAGCCCTATATTGTATTTCATGTAGAGACAGGGTCTCAATAAAGCGAGTTGCTTCACTTTTGCTGAGGCTGGCTTTGAACTTGCAGTCCTCCTGCCTAAGGCTCCCTAGCTGCTGGGATTACAGGTGTGCGTCACCGCGCCCGCCTGGAAGTTTCTCTTGTACCAGCAATTTATAAAGAGGATTCTGTGTGTGCCATTTGGTAACAGTGGTTGTATGCTGCTCCAGGAAATTCCTATTTTAAGCAAGTGAGCCCTATTGGTAAACAAGATAAAGGGAAGATTTGCTGAGGTCTCATTCATGACAGTCCTGAGTAGTTTGGAGCTGCAGGATGGGGCGTTATCAGTGGGAAAATAACTTTAGGGAGTTCATGCTGGTTTAAAACGTGCTTTATTAAAAGGCTGCTATCCCCCTAGGCTTACGAAATGTGACCATCTGCAGTGAGATGGACTCATTAACCCACTTGTAATATGTTTTTTTAGTAATCCTAAAAAAACGTAGGCTTGGTGAATCACTTACCAACTTCCTTGTAATAGTGGGGCTCTGGAACTTTTTAAAATTACTAGAGACTAGTCTTATGTCTTGGTGATTTGAGGTATGGATTTGAAAGTCCACAGTAGCCTTCAAACGGTTTAAAAGGTTGGATTAAGCTTTCTGGACCAATATTGCTGGGGATTTCCTAACCCTCACGTCACCTACACATTCCCTCCGCAGGTTTATTTACCCAAACGACGAAGCAGAGCTCAGGTTAGAGTTTAATTTGGAAAGAGCATGGGTACATTTGAAAAGTTCAAGTTCAGGCTGTTCTAAACTCTTCTTTTTTTCAAACAAGGAATTAACATTTTAAAAAGATCACTGTGGGTTTCTTCCCTTGCTCGTTCACCCTTGTGCAGCTCTGATCCAGAGCAGATAAGTCAGCAAAGGTACCCAGGAAAGGTCGCCAAGGCTGACAGGAAGTTGCCACGTTCAAAAGTCACTTTATGAAACTTCATGAAGTGGTTTAACTGTGAGTGTCACCGGGATGAGACCTTTTTTTCTTTTTCCCCCAGTGTTATTCTTTGTTCTTTGTTTTAAATCATTTACTTATTTAGGACATGAAGATCTTCTGTGTTTTACCAATTTCTTTTTTTTTGTTTTTATTTGGTATTGCTACAGTTTAAAAATAAAACTTTAAATTTCCAACGAGGTAGTACACACACTCAGTATTAAAATCACAGGAGGACAAGGATGTATACTCTGTCCCCTCCCTGGTCTCCACTTTTCTGACTGGTCAATCTCCTGCTCACACCGGCAGTCCCAGTTAGATCCCTTCAGAGAAATCCAATGCCTTCGTGCATCCGGAATCTTCCTGCTCTCTGACAGGGGTCTGTGAGCCGTCCCCTTGTTTTCTCCTGTCTCTTAACTTACCATGGTCTCTTGGGACTCAGGCCCTGTCTGCATATGCAGAGCTCTGGGGACATCTGAATTCCTTTCTGCCTGTTCTGGAAGCTGTCTTGCTCTCCTGAGAACTGCCTGTCTTCTAGCACACTGTGAATGTGCGGCCCTTTGGGCGCCTTGGGTCACGATGCCCAGGACTAGGGAGGGCTCGGGCTTCCCATTCCAGGGCGCCTGTGAGAAGGAGAGCCAGGGAGGCAGAAGCCTTGGGCACCTCCAGTGTCACCCTGCGGACAGCACCGACTCTGGATACAGGTGCGAGGACACGGACGATTCTCGCGTGCCCTCTGCGTCAGGGGTGGAAGTGGCTCTGCCCTCGGTAGCGAGCGCTTCTCCAGAACCTGCGGGTTCCTCATCTGCTGCTCCTGAAGATCAGTTCAGCTCTGCCATTCCAGAACCTTCCACGGTGGCATGCAAGGCTTGTTTTTAGATTGTGAAGATGATCTTGGAGAGAAGGGCTTCTCTTTATTTTGTCCACCAGCATTCTAGAAGATAACTGGCCATCTTCTGAGAAGTGTCCCTTCAGTTCCTTGGCCCATTTATTGATTGGGTTATTTGTTCTTTTGGTGTTAAGATGTTTGAGTTCTTTATATATCCTAGAGACGAGTGCTCTATGTGATGTGCGTGTGGTAAAGTTTGCTCCCATTCTGCAGGCTCTCTATTCACTTCACTGGTGGTTTCTTTCACGGAGAAGAAGCTTTTTTAGTTTGAATCCATCCCATTTATTGATTCTTGATTTTAATTCTTGCACTACTAATAGAGGCCCTTCAGTAGATGAATAGATAAAGAAAATGTGGTGTATATACACAATGGAATATTACTCAGCAATAAAAGAGAATAAAATCATGGCATTTGCAGGTAGATGGATGGAGTTGGAGAATATCATGCTATGTGAAGTTAGCCAATCCCCAAGCACCAAATGCTGAATGTTTTCTCTGATATAAGGAGGCTGATTCATAACAGGGATGAGGGGGAACATGGGAGGAATAGATGAACTTTAGATAGGGCAAAGGGGAGGGAGAGGAAGGGAAGGGACCTGGGGGTAGGAAAGATGATGGAATGAGATGGACATCATTACCCCAAGTGCATGTGCGAAGACACAATGGTGTGACTCTAGTTTGTGTACAACCATGCAGGAGCCCTGTTTGGGGATTGGCTTGAATTGCGGTTGACTATGAGCCGTGGAGATTTGGGCATTGTCACCTCCCGTAGTCTCACGGGACTTGTTGCGGGATCTCGAGTGACTTGGCCGAAATTGCTGATCGGGTCAGCGCCATTTTGGTGGTGTGTGTTTGGCGTGTGTTAGTCGTTGTTAGAACCAGAGAGAAAAGTTATCAGAATAAAAAGCTGTTTGTCTCCAGTTTGCTTCTGAAGTTTTTCCCGCGGCTCCGTTGCTCCAAGCGCTTCAGGCGGCAACACAACCAGAGACATGAAAAAGTGTGCTCTATATGGGTACTATGAATTGAAATGCACTCTGCTCTCATATATAATAAATTAGAATAACTAAATAAATAAATTAAAAGATAACTGACCACTGTCTCCAACAATAAGCTATTTAACAAAAGGGAAGCTAATCAACCCTGATAGAGATTTATATTCAGAGAGCCACTTCTTACAAGTTATGGAGAGAAAAACAAGAAGAAAGTTTTCCTTTTCAATTTTTTAAAAAACATACAGGTCCTTGGATAGGGTTTACAAAAGCAGTTGGAGGATCTTGGTTCTCTTTAGTTTCAGCCTTATTGAGGTAATGTCTACTTAATGTTATAATTAGGTTTACTAAGTTGCGAAACCTAAGTTGACTTTTTAAAAAAATTTTATCTTTCCAATGACGTATTTAGATTGTTGTAGATGCTTCTTTATCAGACTGCCTGTTTGGTTATCCAGGTTTAAATGATGATGAGGCTGTAAACTAACAACAGCCGTTTCATCAAGATGTAGGGCGGGGCTCTGTTTCACCAGGGTCAGGAATAATGAGGTATGGCTGCAAGTCTTTGCTGGTTGAAATTGCGGGGAGAATCGGAAGAAAGGGAGTGGGTTGTAAAATGATTTAGAAATTGGACTCCTTATGACTTTTTATGAGGGCTGAAAAGCCACCTCTTGTGTGCTTGGCAACCTTCAACCATTTATTAGAGTCATGTGTGTCCAGATTTGGTTCCCTGTGGAGTTTCAAAACAACCGGAGAAGTTAGAAAAGAGTGAGAAAATTGGTGTGAGAACAGCTAGACTGCAGATTGCCAAATGAAAGGACACGAAGTTAAATAAGTCAGTGAAGTGGCTGAGGAGGGCAGAAGCCACAGGAGCCCAGAGCAGACTCCCCGAGGCCTTCCAGGGCAGGGGAGGTGGCCCGGGCCTCTCCTTTCCTGAAGAGGGCCCCACGGTGTCGCCCTGAGCAGAGAGCCTTTCTTCTGCTGCTTTGCAATGACCCCTTTTGAGCTCAAGAGAAAGTGTTTCTATTCCCACGATGCATTTGTCACAACCAAAAAACTGACACGAGTACAGAGCTGTTAAAAATCTCCTGAGCTTTTGAATTTTATCGACTTTTCCACTATTGTCACACCAGACAATTTACCTGCCGAAAGTGTGAACTTTTCAGTATAGTCACAAGATGACATAACCAGTGTCACCACCTGATTTCAGAGGACATTTTCCTCTCCTCTGAATAGAAAGCCCATCTCTAGCCATCCCCGTCTCCTCCTGCACTGGGCCTCCCTCCTCCCGCCGCTGACCCCAGCTCTGGCTCCTGTTAATCTACTTTCTCCCCACATCACTTTGCCTTTTCTGGACATTTCATGTCAATGGAATCACAGGATCTGTGGTCTGAGTGACTGGCTTCCTTCATTTCCGGGGGTCTTGGGTGATTTCCGATTGCGTGCTTATTCTCTCTTGTGTTTCACCCGTGGGAATATTTTGAGGCCTGGATTTAAGGTCTCCGTACTTCTGCTAGGCATGCAGGGCTTTCTCAGCCTGGGCTCATTTAAACTGCATCTCCTGCTTTGGATTTTGTTTTGCCACACAGGGCATGTGAAGTTAGGCCCCCAAACTCTCATCCTCAGGGGAGTCTTTGCACTTTGGACTGTCTGCCCAGAGCCAAGTCCCGTCTAAGCACACATCCGCTGTCTCTCTGTGGGAGGGCAGGTCTTTCTTCTGGTGAGGTGTCTCCTGGGAGAGGCTGAAGAGGGAGCCTGGCCTCAAGATGTGTCCTAGCTTTATGTAGAGCCTCCATCTCTTCCTGTGGTGTCTCCCTTCTAGAAGTTCTTCTCCAAGCTCTAGGCCACTTGGTCGGGCCAATGCCAGCTCTGATGGTGCTTGCACCTCTGATTTCTGCTTTCTTGCATTTCTGGTTTCTGAGGAATTCTTTTGCTTTCGTAGCTGGTCAGCTGTGCAGGCATGGGAATGATGGGTATGTCAGTACATCAGCTAAGATTCATATGAATACAGGTGGTTACATACAAGAGTATTTATAGGTATGTGAAGAGTCAAGGATTAGCACACATACTATTTCCTTGCTTTATCAGGTGAGAGGGTCTACAGTAAGTGACACTCCATCAGTCACAGGTACACCCAAGCCTCATCTTGGCTCCTAGAACCATTCTCCAATAGAAGGTACCAGGGCTCCTTGAAGAAATAGCCAATTCTAGCACTGGGCCAGGAAATACACAAGAGGAGTTTGGAGCATTTTGTAAGTGTGGGAAAGTATGGAAGTACTCAAAAACAAAACCCATAAATGATAATGGTGTGTCAAGTGGACATAGGAGCAGTTGAAACTGGCCAAAGCTAGAATAATTTGAGCAAATACATAAATAAATATCAGTCTATAGGAGTACAGATTAAAGAAGTATAGATTATAGGTAGTATAGATAGAAGTTTTAGATTGTGATTCCAAGTTAAAAATAAACATTCAGTGAGTTCAAGCTTGATGTACCCAAGGTGATTGAATAAATAAATAAATAAATGTAAAAAAAAAGATAATTTGGGATGCCCTGCAGAATTTCAGATAGCTTCTTTTGCCTCTCTGCCTTGAGGAAGGGGAATAGACTCTTCACTCCTTAAATGTTGGTCGTGTGTGGTGACTTGCTTCCCCAGAGTGCAGTGGAGAGGCTGGACCCCAGACCGTCATCCAGGGCTGGGGGGCAGGCCCACAGCAATACCGAGAGCTGTCAGGATGTCACCCTCACAGTGATGTGGGGGAAATGGCACTTAACTCTGTGAGCGTCCTTGCAGAACCTTATAACCCCCAGGCCCTGTCCAATTCTGAGAAAAACAGCGGACTGATTTTAATTGGGTGTTTCTATAAAATACAGGACCAATGGCACTGAGAGGCCTGGCCAGGGGGGCCTGTTGACCCCAAGGCTGCTGGAGAGCAGAGAGGGAGAGGAGGGGGCCCACTCTCTTTGCCAAGGGCACCCTCCATGACCTAACCCCCACCTCGTCCCCTCTCCTGAGGGTTCCACCACCCAAACAACAGAGACCACGGAGACCCACCCAACCAACCCCCTCCGGCGTTCGCCCTACGCACCGAGCCCCTGGAACCCCCGTTCCTCCTCTCGAGGAGGCTGCCTCTGTTCTCCATTCAGTCTCTCCTTACCACGGAGCCACAGAGCATATTGTCTCAGCCGCGAGAAGCCATGCCGACGTCTGCTCGTGATGATGTAGGGACCCAGCCTGACGTGGTGCCTACACGGTACCCGCCGCCACCTTGCCTTCCAGGTGACTCTGGCCCGCATCCCAAGCCCTCGAGGACAAACAGAGTCACTCAGATAGACACTGCCGCCTGCCGTTGGACGTGTTCATAGGGTTTGAGAGAGGTCAGGAACATTGTGGTGGGCCTGGCCCACCTTTGTCTAGCTTAGCGTCCAGACCCCTTCCTCTGCTGCCCAACACACAGTTCTCTTTGTAAGTCCCTAATAAATGCCACTTGGTGCACTTCTGGGTCTGAAAAGAAATCGCCTCAGCTTTCTGTCTCCTGGCACCATCTGCCTTTGGTTGTTGGTTCTCGTCCACTGGGACTTGGTTTTTCTGAAACAAGGCGTAATGAGATTGCAGTGGAATAAAGGTGGAAAAGACTTTCAGACCCAGGCGATTGGATCCCTCCTGGGACGTCCTGTGAGCTCACCTTGATCCGGGGCAGTGGGCATGGCTGGGACAGGACTGGGAAGGGCTGCATGTGAGGCCTACAGTCGGTGTTTCCTGGGCGTGTGGCCTTGGGCAAGCTCTTTCAACGGATTCCTTATCTGTAAAATGCACTGATAATCCCTGCATGAAAGGGCTGGTGTAAATATGGAGCGGTGAGTGACCTGGGACCGTCTCAGCCAGCTGTTTAGTCAGCACAGAGGTGTCGGCTCCTGCCACCCATTGCCAGCCCATCCGTCTGGAGCTAGAGAAACAGGTGTGGCTGTGGCGGCCCTAAACTCGGGAACCACAGGCTCCCGTCCACTTTGTAAGGGTCCAGGCTGGACCATCTGGGACGCGGGTGTGTTCTCAGGACCACCTTGAGGAATAGGTGGGGTGCGTGGCGGGGGGAGGAGGTGTGGGTGGGCTTTGGAGGAAGTTTGGTTTTCAGTTAGCATTAGTTAGTGGAGCAGTATTAATTATTAGCATTAGTCAGAAGACAGAGCAGGCTCAGTGTGGGGACAGTGAGGGAACCCAGGGATTTAAGGCCCGCAGCAGAAAAGCTGGGGCAAAAGGAGGCAGAGGGGAAAGAAATGGATGTCAGAAAGAAAAATGTTCTGATTGCAGTGAAATGGGAGGGTGGGAATCTCCCCTCAGACGTAAGGTTGATGTGCCCAAGAAACACGAAGAGACTCTCAAAGGAGTGGGTCTTTCTCTCAGGAACAAATTACTTCTGATCACTGAAGTCCGGGGGCTGCTCGTCGAGCTGTTTGTGGTTACTGAGGTAGCTTTGCTATGAGAATTCTAATCAATCAATCAATCAATCAGTTGTTTTCTCAAACAGACCACCAGCTACCATTTCTACTTACTTTCCAACCAGTCGGGCATAAAAAAGATAGAACTTCTTTCTCTGTCTTCTTTTTTTTTTTTTTTTTTTTTTTTTGGGGGGGGGTTGCTGGGGACTCAACTCGGGCACTCAGCCACATGGGCTGAGCCACATCCCCAGGCCTATTTTGTATTTTATTTAGAGACAGGGTCTCACTGAGTTGCTTAGAGCCTTGATTTTTGCTGAGGCTGGCTTTGAACTCACGATCCTCCTGCTTCAGCCTCAGGAGCTGCTGGGATTACAGGCATGAGCCACCACACTCAGCTCTTTCTCTCTCTCTTAATGAAAAGAAGAACAGGACAAACACAGTCATTCAGAAAGGCCTGGGCTGTGGGTACCCTCACGCACTCTATCACGTGGGACTACTCCCGCCGCCAGCGCTGGCCCTGGTGCTCACACAGCTATGCGTAAGACGCCCACAGAGTTTCCCGTGCTGCTGGTTGTGCTTAGGGCTTCACAAGGAGTGGCTCTTGGAAGCCACAGAACAGCCCAGCTTGGTAAGAAATAGCTTTCCTCCCTGAAAGCCCCGGGGCTGATGACGGACGTGGGTTCACGGCTGGGCAGCGCAGAGCCAGGATTTGGACTCAGGCCCAGTGGGCCCCTGCCCTGGGCTCTTACTGGCTTTGTGCCTAAAGGCAGGAAGAGGAGCCTCCCAGCAGAGTGATCAGAGACTGGGTGAAGGTGGGAATGACTCACAGCACTGAGCAATTTAGAAGCCGCCCTATCTGGCTTGTCCAGTGTGGTAAATGACCCAGGGAAACTGCTTTGCTGTCTTGTCCGTGGCAGGTGTCACTGCGGCAGGACAGGTGGCTGCAGCGGCCCTGTGTGTGTAGGTTTTTGCCCTTGCTAGGCTGGGATCCAGCCCTCTTCTGACATTCTTGCCCACCTGCCCTGAATTCTGCCCCAATCTGGCTGTCAGCCTGCCGTGACTCCCGTCTAGTATGAATGAACAAGTCCACGGTCAGAGGGCCAACCTTTCTCAATGAGTGTTCAAAGATAGAAAGATCCCTAAACATTAAGTAGTAGAGGAAAAGCTAGGTCAAAGGTGGTAGATTCAAGCTGCAGACCCACGACTGTTAAGAGAAAATGAGGTCGGAGGGAAAGGTGTGCAGGATACTGATAGAAAGAGTAAGTCATGTTAGGGCCCCATGTGCATTGAGACTAAAAACCACGAAGACTTTGTCGATCTATTTGTCTTCAATCTGGTTTTAGAAATGTAGTCACCAAAGCATAGACAGGAGTCACAGTGACCTTGACCCTCTCATGCACCCTGAGGATCAAGGACTGGGGAGGAGGGTAAAGGAAACTTTTAAAGTTTTCCCATATGAATTGTTTCCAAACAAGCATAGCATTATCTTATTTGAAATATAAGAAAAAGCTCTCACAAAAGCCAACATATGAAGCCAGCCAGTGGCCATCAATGGACACATGGGGAAAGAGAGTCTGGTGCTAGGCAGGTGCCGCACCACTAAGCCAAATTAAAGGGGAATGAAGGGAAGGGAGGGGGACAGGACAGGAAAGACAGTGGAATGAACAGGACGTCACTTTCCTGGGTTCATATATGAATACCTGACCAATGAAGCGCCACGTCAGGTTCAACCACAAGGACGGGAAGCGATACTCCATGTGTGTATGGTAGGTCAGAACACACTCTACTGTCACGGGTAACCAAAACGAACAAATGAGATTAAAAAAGAAAAGAAAAGAAAGAACGTCTGGAGCACATGTGCCCACGGAACAGCACCCAGCCACAGGAAGAAGGAGGCCCTGCCACGTGGGCCCCGCGGAGCCGCCAGGGGGACGAGCTGTCAAGTGAGCTCGCCAGCCCAGAAAGACGGAGGCTGCATGGTGTCACCTGCGTGAGAGCTCCGAAGGGCGGAGTGCGGGAGGTGGGGAGCGGAGGGGTGGCTCTGGGGCTGGTGAGGGGGAGTGCCACTGGCCACAGGAGCGAGGTGGCAGGGAGGGGACGTGGTGGGAGAGAGCTGCTGTGTGGCGTGGCGCAGTGGGTGCCCAGGTGTCGCCCTCTTGAAAACTGCTGCAGAAGGACCTTCCAAGTGTCCTCAACGCCCCATGCACGGGATGTGCGAGGACATACTGTTAATGGCCTAACTCTGCTCTCCGGCAGTGGGTACATTTTTCAAAATAGCTTGTCATCCATGATCAATATATACTTTTGGCCAATTAAAATTTCTAAAATAAGTAAGAAGAGTCTGGGCCCTGAGCCGACAGGACTGGAGGATTTGTGTTAGTTTGTCGAGGCGGGGAGAGAGCTTGCCGGGCATCAGCGGAGAAAAAGAAAAGAAGGAAATCTTCAGGACGACATGGAAGAAATACTGGTGCAGAGCACGAGACGCGGGGTTATTGGGGGGATGTTCTAGTCCGACAGCCAATGGGGCTAGGAAGGAAAAGAGAATCGATACCAACCGAGAGTCTGGGGTGTCATGGAGAAGGCGGCACTTAGGACGGGAGGGGGACCTAGAAGTGACAGGTTGGCCGAGGAGGAGAGAGGACATTGCTCCTTGGGCCACATTTAAGACGGAAACAGGCTGAGGTCAGGTGTGCCCTGACCTCCTGGGCATCCAGCAGCAGGTGGGACCGAGAGGGAGTGGGCCGCCGTGGTTCCAGGAGGGTGGCATGAGCTGAGGCCACAGCAGAGGTGCCCCTGGGGACTTCTCATCCACCTGAAGGACGCCCGGGTGAAACGGGAAGACCACTCCACAGTTACTCTAGGGGCAAAGCCAAGTAGGTGGAAGCCGTCAGCTGGTGGGGTGGGCCTCAGAGTGTCCCCAGGACCTCAGGCCTCCTCAGGAGCCTCACAGCAGTGACCCTGGCTTAACGCACGGATTCCCAGACATGGGCTGCTCCCGGTCACCCGGGCACCTTTTAACACATGGTCTTTCTGAGCCAAAGTTTCCTCGAGACGCCCCCGTCTCAGATGGCAGGATCTAAAGAACTATTCTACCCTTCAGACGCTGCCGGGGTCCTGCTGAGGGCGAGGAGGGGACACAGTTTTCAGGGCACAGGACTTGGGTGCCGTGCGGGGTCTCTGAGACTCCTCCTTTAGGGATTCTTGGCTGGTTCCAAGGCTGAGGTGTGGGGCTTTTGTTATTTTCCAGGGGCCTGTCTGAGCACCCCCTAATCCTCCTGGGACCTTTGACAGCTCACGGAGTCACCTTGCGCCCCACGCAGTGTTGCAGTCTTAGGAAGGAAACCTCCAGTCTATTCAGTTCCTTCCTTCCTTCCTTGACCTGAGCAATCCCTTTATTCTTCCCACTTGTTTTGTCTTGTTAATTACCAGGGACTTTTCACTCAGTGCCGTGACTGCATTCCTCCTTCCCTTCTTTGTGGAAAGCAGAGATAGTGCAATCTCTTCTGGCTTTGTAAATGGCTTTTATGTTTGTAAAGTTAAAAATGTAACACTCTTTTCAGAGGGGAAGTGGGGAGCAGAAAGTAAATTCTGTGCAGCGCCATCAGAGACTCGAGTGGCACGGTATGTGCGGAGAAGCCTGTGCGACGTGTGTTACGTACTTGGTTGGGGGAGTTTGAGAATGTCCTAGCAGTAATCTCCTGCTCTTCCTCATTTTGCAGAAGAGAAGACTTAAGCTCATTAAGACTTGATCCCTTGCCCAGGGACACCCAGCTACCTAGTAGCAGAACCGGTTGCCTACGCCAAACTCTGGCTCTTTACAAGTTAGCGTGCTTACCACTTTGCTTGTCATTTAGAATTAGTAAAATGTGGCCATATTAAGAAGGCCTGGCGTCTGCGTTAGGTTAGTGCAGACAGGTCGTCGCTGGGTGTTTAAACATTCCAGGCAGTTTGGGAATCCTCCGTCATGGCCCTGGGAGGACTTTATATTAATATCTGAATGAGCAAGCTGTGGTCGTCAAACATGTTTTGGAGGAATAAACATACAAGGTTATTTTTATCCCAAAGATGTTTAAATTTGTAATACATGTTTCCAACCAACTTGGTAAATAGTTTGTAACCATGTTCACAGGCTGGAAACTGAGCAGCCCGAGATGCCAACAGCTTGGCTTTGCCTTCTGAGTGTCAGAGCGGGGAACCCGTTACGTTAACTGAAATTGATCATTGGCATCGACCCAAGGGGCTGTGGCTTTTCTTCTGGATTTCTGGTTAGTTCATTTCCTTTCAGGAGGAGATGTTTTCTTTCTCTTGTGGTTTTCTGAAGCCCCAGAGCCAGATAAAGTTTCACCCCTTTACATAGTTCAAGGGGAGCCGTGGGTAGAATGTTCCCATTCACGCCGGTTTTTTGAAAGGTTCCCGCAAGGCTCTGCAAGGCTCTGCCCCAAAGTGGTGGCCTTCCTGGTCTGCCTCACAGCCAGCCCAGGGGACGCAGAGGTCCAACCGCCCACCGGCCGTGCTTGCCTGGGGAGTGGCATCTCCATTCCACACAGGACCAGCCCTGCCTCTTTGTGTGGCTGTGCCTGGTCCTGGGCTGCTGGTAGGGGAGGAACCAACCCCCCCCCCCCCCCCCCCCCCCCCCCCCCCCCCCCCCCCCCCCCCCCCCCCCCCCCCATGCTCCGACCTGCACAGTGGAAGAGGGCCTGGGCTCGGGGCACTCCGGACACCTCGGGACGGTGGCATTGTAGATGCCTGGAACGATGGCCACTTGGAGCAGCGACGCTGCGGGAGAAAATTCGGAGGCAGGATGGAAATGAAAAAGTTCTTTTATTCTTCTCTCTCCGGCTCCAGCAACCTCCGACACCATACACGCTCCTACAAACACCACCACACCACACACACAATGGCACTGATCCCATCTGCGATCTCCCCGGCCAAGTCTCCCGAGACCATGCAAATGGCGCCGACCTGATCCACAATGTCCCGGGCCAAGTCTCAGGAGACCATGGAAGGTGGCAATGCTTATGGCTCACAGCTAGCCGCAATCTTAGCTATCTCCTTAATTAGGGCTCCTGCATGGCCTGGGGAGCCGTCCAAGCTGCGGCCTCCTTGTTCTCCTTCCTTGTCCTCTCACCTGGCCACAAGCAAGATGGTGCTATGAGCAACGGTTAGCCCGCTTTCCTTCTGCCGGTCGCTTATCTGGGTGAGGGAGTGAGTCAAAGAGAATTGGTCTTAATGACCCGTGGGCCTCGGGCAACTTGCTAAAACCTTGTCGCTGCCTGAAGCGGAAGTCGCTTGGAGCAGCGAACGCCACAGGAAAATTCGGAGGCAGGATGAAAATGAAAAAAGGTCTTTTATTCTTCTCCTCTCTCCAGCTCCAGCAATCACTCCAAATGCTCTAACTCCAACCACCACCTTCTTCTTCCCCACACACACTAACGAACCTCACCCAGTTATATACATATAGCTTTAACAAGGACACGTGCTTACAGCTCGAGCTTACAGGTGCGTCACGCAGTGTTCACGGGCATACAAAGATTCTTTGAATAATGTATCAACATCAGGTGGAAACTAGAACATCTTTTATGGCTCTCAGCTAACCGCAATCTTTAGCTATCTCCTTGATTATAGGCTCCTTCAAAACCTCCCTAAGTTTTAGCCTTTCGTTTGTTAAATGCAGATAATAATGCTTGACTCATACGTTTGCCAAGAGGGTGGATGCGAGAAAGTGCAGAGTGCTTGCATACTAAAGAATAAAATTGTATTGTCATATATTAGGCACTGTGCTAGGTGCTGGGTGTTAGTCAGAGCTCCCTAGAAAAATAGAACCAACCAACGCGTCTATTTGATTGTCTGTTCTATCTATCTATCTATCTATCTATCTATCTATCTATCTATCTATCTATCTGGGGTTGATTTATTTTAAGGAATTAGCTCACATGACTCTGGAGGTTTAGCAAGTCCAAAACCCACAGATCAACTGGCAGGCTGGAGACCCAGGAAAGAGCAGCAGTCCAAGTTCAAAGGCAGACTGCTGGAGGGTCCCCTCTTCTTCTGGACAGGTCACCCTTTCTCTGCTAAGGCGTTCTACTTAGATTGGATGAAGCCCACCCACGTGAGGGTGATAATCTGCTTCATTCAATGTCTACTGAGTTAAATGTTAACCTTGTCTAAAAAAAAAAAAAACCTTCCCAGAAATATCTAGAATGATGGCCAAATGACTTGGTATCCTGGTTTAGCCAAGTTGGCATAAAAAATTGACCATCTTTCTTACAAAGATGAATAAATGAAACTTGTTCCCTGCCTATGGAAAGCTCAAACTTGGCTGAAATACAGACACACACACACACACACACACACACACACACACACACACACACAAAGTGCATTTGAAATGCTAGTACACACAGCTATCTAGAGGGGGTGAGGCAGACCCCTAGCCAGCATGTGTGCACGCCCCAGGGTGGGTGCAGGAGGGTGAGGATGAACGGGGAGGCCCCCTTGGCAGAGGGAGGTAGAGGAGAGAGGGGTTAGCTGAAGGGGGTCTCCCTTCTGTAGGGAACAGTGTATCCACAGGGCCTGAGCCTGGGAGAGAGGTGGCTTGGGACGTCTGCTGATCTTTTGGTGGAGGAGGCTTGGGGGAAGGACAGACTTACCTGGTTACCACAAACTTTGGAGACTCTTCTAAACACACAGGGGCTGGTCATCCTCCCAGAAATGGAGTCCTGACCCTCAACCATGGCTTACTGGCTACGGCCCCGCTGTCCAAGGTCACCATCTCTCTCTCGCCCGCTATCTGCCAGTGTGGCCTGCACGCGTGGTCTACACTGGATTACCACGAGCTCTTCTCTGTCCCTCCATCATGACGTGACCTTGGACAGCCTCTGGTCCTCTGTCAGTTCCCCCGCAGGATGCTGTGGTCAGTGGTGCTGGCTTGGCAGGCGAGGCTGGGCTTCCAATCAACACCAGTACCCGGAGGGCTCCTGGCACGCCCGGCCCGCGTGGGTGGGTCTGAGGCAGGCCCTGCCTCTTTTCACCCGTCTTGCTTGGAATTACTGGCCAAAGACCCCACGGGGTCCCGCGGTACCATCCCACTTGGGCCAGGCGTCGGTCACAGTCTGGTCGCTGCTGGTGGACTCACACTTGCCGAGGCCCAGGCCTGGACATGGACCAAGCAGACGCCCTCCTGTCTGTTTCCTGTGGCCCGCCCCCTCATAAGCAGGATGCGGATGGTGGGTGATGGCACAAGGTGTTGGGTGGACGTTCCACTGCACAGGCTCTCCCAGGAAATCCCAAGCATGATCCAGGGGAGCGAGCTGGGTGAGTGTCCTGTCAGACGGACCAAGGTGCCTCCTGGGCTGCTCCTGGCTTCGCTGGCTGTGGTGCCCGTTCAGCCAGCGCCTGCTGGGGGCGACTGCCCCGAGTCTCAGTGAACCCTTTGTTTTGGTTTTGTTTTGTTTTTGGTTCCTACCTTGTGTGTCGATTAGGTCACAGTTTATTTTGGCCACATTCCAGCCTCGAGGACAGGGCAGCCCGCCAGGCACCTTGAGTCACGAAGGGGACCAGAGGACAGGGGTCCTGGGCCTGCTCTCCAGGGAGGAGTGGGAGGCAAGGCCGGGGCGCTCTCACGTCTCCAGTGCTCTGTACATCCACATCCACTTGTTCTTTCATAAATGCGATGCCGACCCTTTCTCCTGTGTTTTCTCAATCCGTGAAAAATTCTCTGTCATCATGCATATTTCTAATGTCCCCTGAGGGTGTGGGTCCGTGGAGAAGCACGTGCGGGTCTCTGCTGGGGTGGCCTCTGTCAGCCTTAGGCACGGCCAGCACGGAGGCCTTGATGTGAACCTGGAGCTAGAGTGGGGGCGCTGTACCCCGGTCTCAGGTGGGCTAGAGTGGGGGTGCTGTACCCTGGTCTCAGGTGGAGCCTTTGGACATCACAGCCAGGGCCTGACTTGTGGAGGGCCCGAGGACAGGGAGACTGTCAGCATGGCAGGCAGTAGAGAGGGGTGCAGAGAGTAGACCCTCACCACACCACCCCTCTCCAGAGGAAGGAAGGGTCTTCCCATCAGTCCCCTCCCTTGGGCGGGGGGTGACTCTGGGAGAGGGAAGTCGGAGGAAGGTTGCTTCCCGAGTTCTAGAAATGAGTGGTCCTTGTGTGTGGGCCCAGGGGAAAGGTTAGCAGCTGCTGGACGCTGCTGCAGTCTGAGCATCTCCTTCCCTCCGCCGTCCACCTGTGGAAGCCTAGTCCCCGCCCAGTGGTGAAGAGAGGGTCTCTGGGGAGTGACCAGGCCTTGCGGGCACTGCCCTCCTGAGGGGAGTTCTGTCCTGATGAGAGAGGCGGGGGCCGTCCACCCTCTGCCGCTCGAGGACTCGCAGAAGGTGGCCTGGTGAGGACGGGCCCTCCCCAGGCCTCAGGCCTGCTGGCACCTGGCTCTTGGCTTCCCCAGCCTGTGGCACGGGGCAGTAGGTTTCTGTTGTCAGCAGATCACCCTGTCCAGGGTGTTTGGTTAGAGCAGCACAGACAGGCAGAGACATCGAGCGCTTTCTGCCCGCTCCTGCCGCCCTCCTGACGGCTCTGGGAGGAGGCCTTTACTCGCTTGTTCTATGGCCACGGGATTGAAGCCGTGTGTCCGGGGTCCCCCAGCCATCTCTGTAGGTAAGCAAGGACTTAAACCCAAGCCAAGGCCACCCTGTCACACCAGGCTGCCTGTGAGAAATTGTGTACGTCCATGTCCCTTCCCTGGGCTCACCACACATGTAAGGTACCCCTGCAGTAAGCCGAGGACACTAAGCCACCAGGTACACACAGACCCTGCAGGTCCCAGAGCTCTGTGCCGGGGCACGGGCTCCCGTTCACTTGACCCCTCTGGACTCACCTGGTCCCTGGACAGGCGTGCACCCTCCCTTAGACACCCCCAGGGCTTGATCTCACATGAGGAGGGACTGAAGAGGCCTCAATGGGTGGTGGTAGACGGTGGCACCGTGCCACTCAGGACCTGAACGGAGAGACGGGCTCTCTGGGGATATTTGTCTAGTTGAATAAATCCGGGATCACTTTTCCTCGACTGTAGAGTTAAAGAAGAAAATAGATGAGAGAAAAGGCCTGCGGAAGAAAATAGAATAAGCTGGGGGTCGGGAGAAGAAGAAAGCAGAAGGAAGGCAGTAATAGGAGAGAGAAAAAGGACTCTAAGGAGGGAGTAAGGACTGGCCTCTTCCTCCTCCTGTGAGGTGGTCCCACCCCTCTGGGGGTAATGGCCACACAACTGTGGCCCCGGGCTTCTGTCTTGTGGTGGGACTTAGGATGGGTGCCAGCACAGCACGGCCAGGGTGGCCTCTGGTGGGGTCAGCTGTCATTCATCAGCCCTCTGTCCCCCTGCCGCCTGGGAAATGCCCTCGGTAGGCAAGTCCTTGTAGGCAAGATGAAATCATCTGGTTTCTATTTTAATCTGTCATTAGCACTGCCTCAAACTGATTGGTTCAAGGTAATCATTTGCTAGTATTTCCATTTTAATTATATGTCTCATTACGCTCAGTTTGGGCTACATCAAAGTGGTTTCTGGTCATTTCATTTTCTTTCATTCTTAAAATTTAAGCTCTAATTAAGCCTTTTTGTACCTCCAATTTAAAATGTTTTGCAAGTTTCCCTAAGAGATGCCATTTATTAAATGAAAGTTTTAATTAAATCCATTTTCCCCAAGTATGTTTCTGAATTATTAAAAACAAAAAACAAAAAAAACAAGTCATCAGTCTTGAAGTGGTGGAAGGGAGAGCTGGCGTCGTGTTTAGAGGGCAGAAATGCTACTTCAGAGCCCAGCAATTCTGACGATGGTTCAGGTCGCTCCGAGTGGAGTTTTGTTGTCAGGTTCATTAACTGTAGATGCATCTTGAGCTTCGTTAGTGAAAAACTGGAGCAGCGGATTGCACAAGGGTCGGAGAGTGGGAAGCGAGTGACCCAGAGCCCTGTGTTCATGGAAGCAAGAAGGGGGTTCTGGCCTGCTGCCTCCCGCAGGGAGGGCTCGGGTGGCAGGGGTGGGCCAGCGTGGAGAACGCAGGGCTGCTGGGCGGGAGGGTGGCAGGAGCGGCGGGGCTCGGCTGGAGATGGGGATGGCGAGGCCAGGGCGAGTGCCGGGGGTGACTGGGAAGAGGAATGAGGGGGTTCGAGCGGGTTGCAGGAGACCGAGGCACAGCAGGGGTGTGTTGGCAGGGGTCTGTTCTGTGCAGCGTGGAGAGCAACAGGTGAGGGTCCCGTCTTTAGAGACCATATGGTGACAGAGATGATGGAGATGATTGCACAGGGATCCTCGTGGTACAAGGGTGCCTGTCACGGGGCAGTGCTTCACATGAACACATCCCAGTGGCTACCAAAGGGAGGGGCGGAGCCAAGCCTCTCCTGCCCCAGCTTTTGGAGGGAAGTCACTCTATTATTTATTTATTTATTTTGGTACCAGGGATTGAACTCAGGGACACTGGACCACTGGGCCACATCCCCAGTCCTTTTTTTGCATTTTATTAGAGACAGGGTCTCACTGCGTTGCTAAGTGCCTCGCCATTGCTGAGGCTGGCTTTGAACTCGTGATCCTCCTGCCTCAGCCTCCCAAGCGCTGGGATGACAGGCGTGCGCCACCGTGCGCCCAGCTCTATTATTTATTTAATGCAACCCTTGGGGTGTCCCCGCTAGCTGTTGGACGCCCAGTATGTTTGGTGAGCTGAACTCTGAGGAGCGGGTGCTGTGCCACGCCTTGTCCCCCTTCCCTGTATCGAGTGCCAGGACCGTGTGTCTGTTCACACGCTGTCTGCGTAGAGTCAGCAACTTGATTATATTTCATTTTTAAAAAATTAAAGTATTTATTTATTCGAATTTGTTACACATGCTTGCAGAGTGCAATTCATTTCATATTACATATAAAGAGCACAGTTTTTCAAGTCACTGGTTTTACATAAAGTGTTTTCACACCATTTGGCTTTTTATACATGCACTTAGTGTATTGATGTCCAACTCACTCTGCCATTACTCCTATCCCCGTGCCCCCTCCACTCCCCTCCCTCCCCTGCGTTCTATTTAACATTCCTTCATTCCGCCCACCCCCCCCTTGCCATTATAATTCAGTATCATCATAGCAGAGGAATCAGAACCAGCGGCTTTATATGAGGCACATCACTTAATCATTCCCTGTCAAAGGGCAATCGCCCGCTCTCGGGGCTCTTGCGTCATCCCAGCCAAGCCACAGTCATACCCAGGTCTGAGTTAGAAAGGAGCTTACAGAGCTCCCGTGTGTGAGCCTGATTTCCCGAGTTGGAGGGTTGCCACCCCAAGGGGTGAGGGGAGTGGTCTGACGCTCGATTGGTACTGGACGTCCCGGGAGCCTGTCCCAGCTGGTCATGGCTGTCCAGGATCAGGGCACCGCCCTTCTCCCTCTGACTCCAGGTGCACTTGGAGGGCCGTGTCTGAGCAACAGCAGCTGCTCATCATAATGTACACAGTTCCCAGAATCCTGTGGCACTTTCCCAACACTGGTGTGTCTTGAGGGCGTGGGCGGTTTGGTCGGGATGGCAGTGATGGGGCTTTGTGGCGGGAGGTCACATAGCAAGCTTAGCTTTTGCTCGGAAAGAGGGGGTTCCTCGTGGGCAGCCTGGAGTCATCCACCGAGCCACGACAGGACCCTCCCGCGCTGTGTCCTCGCACGCCGGTGGCGCTCCACCCACCCTGCCCCCTCCCACAGAAGATTCCTAGGAACTCACTGGCACAGCAGCGGTGACTTCTGCTTTTACTGTGGAATGGTTCAGTTTAAACGTAAAAACAGAAATAGAAAACCACAACAGGAGACAGGAAGTTACATCGTTAGCCGAGTTCCTCAGGTGAGTAGTTTTTTTTTTTTTTTTTTTTTTAAGTTTACACTACTGAAAAAAACCGGTTGTGTACGCGATCAGCCTAAAACACAGAAAACCTCAGTGCTTCCCCGTCACGTGGGGACAGCGGGACTTTGGAGCGTTGGGGAAGCAGGCGTCTCGCAAGTGACGCGTGATGTCAGCTGTCTGTCCAGGTTTCATCTGTCCTGCCTTCAGGGACCTGGCGTCAGAGTACCGGGAGGGGGAGTGAGGGCTCAGGGGTGGGGGACAGGCCGTGGGAAGGATCAGCAGCCAGAGGACAGACGGGAGAGAAGGCCAGCGAGGGGGGGCGTGCAGGACAGGACCAGGGACACCGCCAGGCCTCGGGGGGCCGCAGCCCGGAGCCCCACTCTGTGCTGCACCCCCACGTTTCTTGGAGCTTTAAGACAATAGAGGCAGGTGTCGTCATGGCATCCCTAGGTAGGCCCCACCCCCTGTTCAGGACAAATGAAACCTCCTGAAGAGCCAGGGCCACGTTGCTGGCAGAGAGGAGGGAGTCCCTCCTGTGCCCCGTAGTTGGAATGCCCTCCATGGGCCTTTCCCTCTGTGCTCTCCAGAGCGGCCACCAGCAGGCCCACAATTCTTTATTTTATTTTATTTTTTGTGGTGCTGGGGATTGAACCCAGGGCCTTGTGCATGCGAGGCCAGCACTCTGCCAGCTGAGCTGTGTCCCAGCCCGGGCCCGCGATTCTTGACGGGTTGGACTGTCCAAATGTTGGGGGGTTCTTTCATGTATGAAATGGCTTTGTAAACCGTCAGGTTCCGCCCATCCTCAGAACTCACAATTGTTTTTTTGATATTTATTTATTGGCTTTAGTTGTGCACAACGCGATTACGTGGTGCTGAGGATCGAACCCGGGCTGCGCACGTGCTAGGCGAGCGCTCTACCACTGAGCCACAACCCCAGCCCCAGAACTCATGATCATGAAACCAGACCTCTTTATGATCTTTGAAATGGAAGAAGAACGCATTGTACATGTCATCCTTTCCTCTGGGTCTTATTTAAGGACTGTTTAAAGCCAGAGCTTAAAAAAAAAAAAATAGTGATTTCTGAAGTCAAAATTGTCATCATTGCAAACTCTGAGAGAGTCCCTTGCAGGCACTATCATAAATGTCCATGTTGTACCTATGTTGATATATCAAGACCTCCCCCGCCACGGGGTAGGCATATGTCTATTTTATAGATGGGGAAGACATTAGCAGTCAGTGGGTCCCAGATTTGGATGCAGACAGGCACAACACTATCGTATTCACCCCCAAACAGAAACCCAAACCCAAACCGTGCACCCCCATGGTCAAGCTCTGAAGCGCTCTCGGCACCTAACCGTGGTGAGGCTGTCGGTCTCCATGGTCGGCGCTGCAGTTACACGGACCTTTTTCAGGAGAGGGTATTGTTTCTTCAATTTCTCTTGGAGAGAAAAAGGCAAATTTCTTTTAAGAACCTAAGCTTAAAATACCATAGTAAAGGAGAAGCGAGGAAAGAAAGGTAATTAACCCCCTTGCAAATGCCTCACTGTCTTATTTTTGTTAGTTGATATTTCCTGAGGGGGCCAGGCAGGGAGAGGGGGTGGTTGGGGACGCACTCTTTCCCTACCTCCCTGCCGAGGTCTTCCCTCTGTGTCTGGAACGGACTACGCAGTGGCTTTTCTGTGAGCTTTCTTTCTCGACTGTCTTTTTAAATGATATCTCCTGGGTGAGTTCATCTGCCTCTCGTAGATGCCGTTGCTTCACTTCTGACACTACCCATCCCGCAGATGGGAAAATAGAGATGAAAGGGATTTGAAAAATAGTTAACTTTTGGCTTTGGATGCTGGTTATTCGGTATGATTTCCATTCGGTGTGAATTCTCTGAGTGGAACTGGGTTTAAGCACTCTTGAGTTTCTCAAGTTCCTCACAAGAACTGGCCCTTCAATTTTGAGACTGGATTCCCTGTCTTCTGTCCCCCAGCTGTTGCACTCACCAGATTGGTGGCCTGGGAACCTGCTAAGCTTGTTCCTTACTTTCCTCTCAAGTGTCTTTGTTTTGTCTGTTAGAACAGGCTAAACAGATAAAACCCATCTTAGTTCATTTTTTGTTGCTATAACAAAAATACCCAAACCTGGATAATTATTACAGAAAGAGGTTTGTTTAACTCACAGTTTTGGAGGCTGAAAGTCCAAGACTAGGAGGCCTCATGTGTTTGGCCTCCGGTGTGGGCCTCCTTGACTGGCTCACAACATGGTAGGGAAATGGAAAGGGAGCCAGCTGCCTGCAGCAGGGGCAAGCATGTGGGGTGGCCTCACTCATAACAACCTTCTTTTTGCAAGGACTAACCTTGGTCCCGTGAGGACCACATAATCCCTTCTGAAGGCAGTGCCCCCCGTGACCTAACCACCCAATGACCTGGGCCCAGCCCCTGGCCAGTCCACCACCTTCATCATCACCACACTGGGGACAAAGCTTTCAGCACCTGATCATTTGGGAGACAAACTGTGTCCAAACCATGACCCGAGGATGGACGAATCGGTACCGCTTGAATGGACTGCACGAGAATTACGATCAGAACTCACAGTTTTGTTTAGTTTGCTTTTGTAAAGGTTCTTCCAAATCCTCTTGTTTTATTTAGAGCACACGAGACTCTGCAGAACACCCGGCGTGATCATTCGCTCTGTCTTCCATTGGCGTCGGCAGGGCCTCAGTGAGTATTGGGCCCAGGGCTTCCAGACCAGCCATGAAGCCCGTGAGCGGGTCCCCTGGTCGGGAGGTGAGCTGCGTGGCCCAGGTTTGTTCCTGTAGGACAAGGGATCGCCGGGGCTTGGAGAAGGGGTGGCTGAGGCCAGGTTTGCTTGTGCTTTTCAGCTCTGAGAAGAGCAACCAAGCCGGCAGCCCCCAGTGAGTGAGGAGAGTGCTCAGCAGGCTGCGGCCCTTGTGCAGGGCAGGGAGGAGCGGGTCTTTCAGGGTCCTTCTTTGGAGCTGCCAGTTTGGGAGCCAATGAGTGGCATCTGTCACGGTCATCTTAGTCCTCGGCTCTCTCCCGGTTGTCTCCAGCTTCCTTGGTCACGCCCGTCCTTCACTCACTCAGGTATCCTGCAGAGATGGACGGCTTGCTGCGTGCCAGCCTCTGTCCTGGGTGCTGAGCCCCTAGGTTTCTGTGCCGGAGACGCTCACATTCTGTTTGGAAGTAATTAGACTGCCCTGAGGGTCTTCATCATGACATCAGGCTGTCGAGACCAAGGTCCTATCCACACTTCACAGCTGTCTTGTGACAAAGCCACTGTCACTACTCACCCCCCCACCCCTTCGTCTTTCCCCTTTTTATCTATTTCCTTTCCTCAGTATTCCATCTTTTCCTTTCCTCCTTAAGCCATATGGTCCTAAATATTTGCCTGCACCTCCTGGTCTGCAGAGGGCGCTCAATGTAAAAAGCCTCCTGCCTTCCGTCTGCCTCTTCTTAGGTCAAACACGATCTGGATTCTCTTCTGTGCCCCGCGCCCCGTCCACGAAGTGCCAAGTGCCTTTTGCCGTACCTCAGGTTATTTTCCAGGATGAGTGCTTCACCATTTGGATGACGTATTTCCACTCGTTTTTCATATCTTTAAAAAATCCTGTTTTAATGTCTGTGGTTATTTTATAAAAACTTGAGATTTAAATGCTAGATTTACTTTCAGAAGTGGGTTTCTTTTATGGAAGCAAAGGTGGAGAAAATACTGTTGTTATCACTCAAAGGACACGGCATGTCAACTGTGCGTGATGCAGGTGAGAACTCACCTCTTCTTCATGGGATCCGTGCAGGAAGCTAAACGTGTTCGTGTGTTTCTGCCCCTTTTGTCTTTCCCACCTGTGTTTTTGTGCATCCTAATATGTTGAAACACACACACACACACACACACACACACACACACACGTACCTGTATATGTACACATGTTATGACAATTGTGCTATATCCCAGATGGTCCCACAAGACCTCTGTTTTGCAAATGTTAAATGGCATTGTGTTTCGTTTATATGTATACATATATGTGCATATTTCTATTAAATATGACTTATTTACTATTAAATCTACTATTATAGTATAAAATTACTAATTATTAAATGTCCTAATCACGTCTGGAAGATCAATGGCACGTGTGCATATGACTTTTTATATTTGTGTGTGTTTGCATGACTTTTCATTGTAGTTCTCTTTAGAAGTTTCTCTTCTTGGAACAGAAACTGAGGCCTACAGGGGCCTCAGGGCTAACTACCAATTCTGGAAGCAGAAAGTCTCTCCTCACATTCTGGTTTGTTTTAAGCAAGGCAGGGGGCCCTATTTGGTAGGTATAGTATGAAAAACTTTAGCCTCCCTGTGAAGCAGTTTTT
Organism: Tamias sibiricus; assembly: GCA_025594165.1. Taxonomy (NCBI): domain Eukaryota; kingdom Metazoa; phylum Chordata; class Mammalia; order Rodentia; family Sciuridae; genus Tamias; species Tamias sibiricus. The sequence continues at coordinate 20,316,773 of CM046666.1, read as the reverse complement.
ATAGCAGTTTATATGCAGTGTACTTAATCACTTCTCTTATTTTTCTTCTTTCATGATGTAAAAGGATTTTCTGGTCAGTGATGCGGTTTGGGTTGGATTCACAGGGTTCACTATCACATTTTCCATGTAAATTGGGGACAAGAATGTGGTTTGAAAGAGATCCTCAGATTTGGTTTACATTAATATCTGAACAAAAATATATGAAGTAACCTTGATAACTAAAAAAGTGACACCTGTATCTCAAAGAGGAACACTCTTTTAACTTTTTTTTGTTTTAGTTGTAGATGGACATAATACCTTTATTTTTTTTTATTTATTTATTTATTAAGTATTTACTTATTTGCTTTAGTTGTACACAATGCATTTATTTTTACATGGTGCTGAGGATCGAACCTGGGTCGCGCACGTGCTAGGCGAGCGCTCTACCACTGAGCCACGACACCAGCCCCTTTTTATTTATTTTTATGAGGTGATGAGGATTGAACCCAGGGCCTCACACATGCTAGGCTGGCGCTCTACCACTGAGCCCCAGCCCCGGCCCCAGGAGGAGCAACCTTGAAGAACTTACCCGTGACTCCAAACCATTCCATGCTCACGCATCGGCCTTTGTAGTTGCCTGAAGCGATGGCCGCTTGGAGCAAAGAAGCCGCGGGAAGAAGTTTTGAGACGAACTGGAAACAAACAGCTCTTTATTCTGACAACTTTTCTCCCTGGCTCTAACTACACCCCGACACGCCGTCCACGCTCCTCTAACCTCCGAAATGGCGCAGACCTCATCCGCAATCTCGCTCAAGTCCCTCGAGATCTCCGGCCAAGTCTCGCAAGATCCCGGGCCAAGTACGGAAGGCGCCAATGCCCAAACATGTCCAAAGCCAAAGCCCGTAGTCCACCGCAATTTAAGCCATCTCCCCAAACAGGGCTCCTGCATTTCCCCCCTTTTGTTTTAAAAGAGGTAATGCTCTAGGACGTCTATGTGCAACCAACATTCTTACCCGTCATCGGATAATCAAGGCTGTGCCCTTGACTCCTGTCTTAGGTTGATATGTCGGCCACATGAGACTGTCCCGTGCGACTGTGCCTGTCTTAGGTTGTCCCCCTCTGGGGATCTTACCCGTCATTGGCTAACCAGCCATCCAATGGAGCCCTTTAAGATCGACTGTGTATGATGACTAACAGCCGTCCAATTGTGAGGAGATGTTGCGGCTTTAAGGCAACAAGCCTTTTGGTGACGAGCCAAATTGTATAGCATATCAAATTGTTTAAACAAATTAGTTGCCCTAAGTTTCATCAAGTAACACACTGAATTCTCTGGACAAATGTCCGCAAGGCATTGTCCCGTAAAGTCCCAAACAATGAAAGATCAAAATGTCCATTTGTTATAACACGTTGATGTAGGAGGTCCCATGTATGTAGAGCAGAGGCCACACTGTTGGTGAGGTTGTTTGATGCTTGAGCAGCAGGGATGCTTGTGGTGACCGCGTTCCCTGCAGCTGTAGCAGCAACCGTCTTTTTTATATCTAGATAATGCCACCGGCAAATCTTCAGGGCCCGCTACCTAGAAACTCAAGCATCAATTATTAAAGGAAAGGCAGTGTTATTTCAGCACTGAGTGAAGAGTCGAGTTGTCAAACTAAAAAACAGAATTATTAGATTAGAAAATTAAAGTTGATTAATGAACAATCTTATGTCAAAACACCAAAATATTAGGTTATATAGCACTAGTCATATTGTTTGCTAAAGAGAAGTCCCAGGGATACCTATAATCAAAATTGAAAGTACCTTCATTTATAAAATTATTTACCTAAATTGAATACTCTTAACCTAAAATGAATTAAAGTTATTTGGATCCATATATATATATATGTATATATATATATATATATATTCTTTTTCATAAGCGCTTTGTTCTTTGTGACGTCACACTGGACAGACGAACAAACATACAAACATATATTTGTGACGTCACATTAACATGAAATGTAGACAAATGTACAGACATAAAGACATGTATAAAAAGAAAAAAAAAAATACAATTGTGTGCACACTAAAGAGAGATCTCCTCATCCCGGCCGGGAGGAATGACTCTTGAGTTGTGAAACATTTTGAAGGATACTTTTGAGGGAGTCATTCTATATCTTCATCTTGGTCTTCTTGATTTTGTAACTTTTTTATTAATCTTGATTCCTCAACAACTACATCTTGATCATTTTGATGTGGTACCTGCTTTATTAATCTAGATGGTATCCATATTGGAGAGGATTCGTGTTTTGGAAAAACACAAACAGATCCTCTCCCCCAAATTAATACTGGATCTGGACCCTTCCATGTACCTGAAAGAACATCCTTCCAGTAAACCAAGGGTTTATGTTGTTGGTGTGGATTCCAATGTCTGTCTCCAGCAGAATAACCATTAGAGTCTAAAGTTAAAAAATTTAAGGTAAACAGGGCAACTGCCAATCTGTCTTTAGGACTTTTCCAATTTCCTTCTTTTTGTTTTAATAACATAATTTTCAGTGTGCGGTTTGCTCTTTCAATAATGCCCTGACCCTGAGGATTGTATGGGATGCCTGTTTTATGGGATATGTTGAATTTTGCGCAAAACTGTTTGAAAGATGAGGACGTATATGCGGGGCCATTATCTGTTTTAAGCATTTTGGGGATGCCCAATGCAGCAAAAGCTTGTAAACAATGAGATGTGACATCTTTAACTTTTTCTCCAGAATGTAAGGAAGCAAAAATCATGCCTGAGCATGTATCTATGGTTACATGAATAAATCGCAATTTTCCAAAGCTTGGCTCATGAGTAACATCCATCTGCCACAAATGATTGGGCATTAATCCTCTAGGGTTAACACCAAAATGAGGATTGGGCAAATGTGTCATACAAGATTTACAATCTTTTACAATTGTTCTGGCTTGCTCTTTTGTAATTTTAAACCTACGTACGTTGCAAGGTGGTGCTGTTGACGTGAAAACTGGGAATGAAATAAAGTAGCTTGTTGTAGCGCTGAAAGTATAAATATTGTTTTTGTAAGTTCATCAGCCTTTTGATTACCTTCATGGAGGGGGCCAGGCAAATTAGTATGTGCTCTAATATGGCCTACGAATAGAGGTTCTTTTCTTGCCCACAAAAGTTTTTGTATTTGATAAAACAATTTAAAAGCTGGAGTATGAGGTGCTATTGGTCCTGCTAACTCTAATTTTGGGACGGCTTGTACAATATAGTGGCTATCTGAAAAAATGTTTATGGGCTGGTCTCTAAAATTTTCCAGAGCTCTTACCACAGCTTCCAATTCCACTAGTTGAGCTGTGCAGTTATGTAAGTCATATTTTCTTTTGTAGTGACTATTGCAGCAGTACCATTTGAGGACCCATCTGTAAATACATTAAATGCCTTAGGAATAGGTTGATTTTTTATTACCTGTGGAAATATAATAGGATGATTAATACAAAAAGATAATATAGGGGACTTAGGAAGATGATTATCAAAATTTGCAGAAGTAGAGCATTTAGCTATAGCCCAATCATTATCATTGAAGCATAAATATTCAATCTGTGATGATGAATAGGGAGTAATAATAGTAGCAGGGTGAATGCCAAATATTTTAGTAGAAGTTTTAAGTCCTTGAAGAATAAGTTTAGCCACCATGGAGGTATAAGATTCAATTATACTTTTAGGAGAGATGGGCAAATGTATCCATAATAAAGGCCCTTGTTGCCAAAATACTCCTGTGGGTGTATATTGTGAAGAAATAATAATCAATATCAGCGGTTGAGTTAAATCAAATCTGTCACAATGAGCTCCTTCGATGGCTTTTTCTACTAACTTTAAAGCTTTCCTAGCATCTGGAGTCAGTGTACGTGGTGAGGATGGATCAGGGTCCCCTCGAAGGATATCAAATAAAGGTTTTAATTGGCCAGTAGTGAGGTTTAGTGTAGGGCGAAGCCAATTAATGTCACCCAGCAGTTTTTGGAAATCATTGAGGGTGGTTAAATGTTCTTTATTTATTAAAATTTTTGGGGTCTAACAAAAGTATCCATGATTTTAAATCCTAAATATAATATGGGAGATCTAGTTTGAACTTTTTCTTCTGCTATATATAATCCGTATTTTTTAAAATTTTCTACCATGTCACTGAATATATTAAATAAGATTTTTTGATTAGGGTGGGCCAGTAAAATATCATCCATGTAATGTAGACACATGAGGTTTGGATAGTTATTTTTAATGGGTTGGATAGCCTTGTCCACATATATTTGGCATATGGTGGGGCTATTAGCCATTCCCTGTGGTAAAACCTTCCATTGATATCTCTGATCAGGGCCATTATTGTTAATAGAAGGAACTGAAAAAGCAAACCTGGGGGCATCCAGAGGATGTAGGGGAATAGAAAAGAAGCAATCCTTTATATCAAGACTAATAACATGGAAACTTTTTGGAATAGCTACAGGATTCGGAAGTCCAGGTTGAGTAGGGCCCATGACTTGCATGGTTTTATTAATTTGTCTAAGATCATGTAATAATCGCCATTTTCCTGATTTTTTTCTTGATCACAAATATGGGGGAATTCCAGGGAGAGGTGGAAGGTTCTATATGTCCTGCTTCTAATTGTTCCTGAACTAGTAGGTGGGCCGCTTGTAATTTCTCTTTAGATAGGGGCCACTGAGGGACCCACACTGGCTTATCAGAAAGCCATGGTATTTTCAAAATTATTTTCTCAGTGGCCCCGAAGAAAAATGTCTTTTTCCTATATGATAATGATTTCTTTTAGGGTTACGCTTACCCTGTACTTTTTGATAATGATTTCTTTCAGGGTTAAGACTACCCTGTATATTTTCACATTTAACACCTGCAGGTTTGGTTGCAAGGTGTACTCCCATTTGTTGTAAAAATATATCTCTTCCCCATAAAGTAACTGGTAGGTTAGGTAAAACATAAGGCTGAAACGTTCCTTTATGTCCTTCATCATCCTCCCATTTTAAAATTACTGCACTTTTTTCTGGGAGGTTATTATATCCCAAGCCTCTTAAACTGGTTGAAGCTTTTTGCAGAGGCCAGTGTTTGGGCCATTGTCGTAAATTAATGATGGAGGAATCAGCTCCAGTATCTATAAGTCCCCTCCATTTCTATTCCTTGGATTCTTATTTTACACATAGGCCTCCTAGTACAGTCTCGAACCCAGCAAGCCATGGGACTCGAATCAGTGGAACAAAATCTTGTATTGTTCCCTTTTTGAGGCATACTCATTTTAAATGAATTATGTAAATTTGGAAGGAGAAGCAGCTGAGCAATTTTATCTCCTTGATTAACAGAACTTATACTTTGGGGTGAGCTAAGCATTATTTTTATTTCCCCTTTGTAGTCTGAGTTTATTACACCTGGGGTCACTTGCAAACCTAATAAGCTTTGAGGACTTCGCCCGATAATAAGTCCTACAGTCCCTGAGGGAAGAGGTCCCCTGACTCCTGTGGGAATCAGTTGAACCCCCATTTCAGGTGTTAACACTATTCGGGCGGTGGAACAGAGGTCTAATCCTGCATTTCTTCCTGTTCCTCTGGTGAGGGAGTGGATGGGTAATAGGGGTTGTGTCGGGGAAGCATCTGAATGGATGCTTGAGGATACTCCTCTTCCATGCCTCGTACATTTGTGGGCCCCGGGGCATTGGGCCCCGTGCCCCATTTTTTGAATTCCTGAACAAAGGATTTCCATGGATGTCAAATTTTGAATAACATTTATTGGCCCAATGATTTCCCTTTTTACACCTGGGGCAGCAACCTGGAGCACGGTATGAATTTGGTCTTATTTCTCTTTTGGGATTTTGCCTAGAATAGCCTGATTGACTATGATAATTTTTCCTGGAATATCCTGATTGATTATAGTGTCTAGGTTGAGTCCTTGTGAAATTCTGAGGGGCAGCATCTCTAACAGCTGCTGCAATCATATTCCCTGTGACAAAGGCATCATTTATATCTTTACATAGTTGTATATATATGGAAAGATCCTTTTTATTTCTCCATGGCCTGATGGCTTCCTGGCAATATTTATTAGCGTTTTCATATGCTAATTGAACAACTAATGGCATAACTTGATCAACGTCTCCAAAAACTCTACCTGCAGTTCTCAAAAGTCGATCAGCAAATTCAGCATATGGTTGGTTCATTAGGTCCTTGAATTACTTTGGACAAGCTACCTTATAGATCCCCAGGTCCTTGTACAGTTTTCCATGCCTTTAAGGCAGCTGCGTTTATCTGAGCATATACTCCTGGGGTATAATATTTTTGAACCTGTACGTCTGCGAATGGCCCTTCTCCTGTGAGCATTTCTATATTATGGTCTCCAAACCCTGCATCTGCATTTATTTTAGCTGTTTCTATACAAAGTTCTTGAAATTGTGATCGCCAAACCAAGTATTGTCCCCCACTTAATGTTGCTTTACATAGACGTTTCCAGTCGGAGGGGGTTAAGCTAAAGGTGTTAAGGGACTCCAGTATACTCAACGTGAAAGGAGCTTGGGGTCCATATGTCATTACTGCCTCTTTGAGAATTTTTATTGTTTTGAAATCTACTGACTGGTGGCCCCTCTCTCCATTTTCATATTCAAATACTGGCAGTTCCCAACGTATCTGTGAGTTACCCTCGAGAGCACATAAGCGCTCAGAAAGACTTTTTATTTCTATTTCTAGGGTATGCAAACGCCTAGTGATACCCTTCATATTTTCTGTAATAGATTCCACCCATGGGGGAGTGGAGGACATAGGTTCCTCCACTTGATGGTCCCTTATCTTGGTCTTCCTTAATTTCCTTTTGTTCATTTTTTCAGAATCACTTTTACTTAATTCCTCCTCACTACTACTACTCTCATTGGTCCTAACTGACTCAGTAACATCCTGAGTCCCGGATTCAATTGAGAGCATGTATCCTTGAACTATCTCTAATAAATCTTGAATAGCTTTAGCAGCTCGGATCTTTGTCATTTTTGAGCCCGCACTGATACTATCCTTACTGGCCCTAACTGACTCAGCCGAGGCCAAGCTTTCATGATCACTTTCACTTTTTTCCAAATTCTCCTCACTAATAACTGACTCAGCTATATCAAAGAATCCATCAAGAGCCTTGTACACTTGGGTCTTAGTTATTTTCGAACCCATTTTAACCGCTCTGACTAGAGACTCCTGCGAGGTTCCTCAGTTCTTACCTGCCGTGTCGATTCCCCGTCCGGGCCACCACCTGTAGTTGCCTGAAGCGATGGCCGCTTGGAGCAAAGAAGCCGCGGGAAGAAGTTTTGAGACGAACTGGAAACAAACAGCTCTTTATTCTGACAACTTTTCTCCCTGGCTCTAACTACACCCCGACACGCCGTCCACGCTCCTCTAACCTCCGAAATGGCGCAGACCTCATCCGCAATCTCGCTCAAGTCCCTCGAGATCTCCGGCCAAGTCTCGCAAGATCCCGGGCCAAGTACGGAAGGCGCCAATGCCCAAACATGTCCAAAGCCAAAGCCCGTAGTCCACCGCAATTTAAGCCATCTCCCCAAACAGGGCTCCTGCAGGCCTTTGGGTAAAGGTTCTCTGAATGTCTGGGAGAGGCCTGGAGCCATGTTCCTTAGGGAATCCAGAGAAAGCACCGTCTTTAGGACCCTGTGCTTCTGCTCTTGGCTCTGCCTTTGCTTGATGTGCCCTTCAGGATTCTCTCCTGTCTTAGTGGCCCCTGACATAGCACTCGCTCGTGCGTCAACCACATTGAGACCCCAATAGATGCCAGGCAGCATGGGTGCAGTGGTGGAAAGGGAAGGCGTGGCCTCTGCGTTCTGGAAGCTTCTTGCCCAGAAAGAGAGATGATCATAAAGAGATGGTCCTGATGCCGCCTGGGAAGTGCCGCGACTGCAGAAGCTGAGGTGCTGCCACATGGCGATGGCAGGGCACCTACCTTGGACTGAGACAGCAGGGGGCGCTTCCTGGAGGAGGTGACACGGAGCTGAGGTCAGAAGGACCAAGGAGGCAAGGTGGGAGGGCTGGGTAAAGTGAGAGGCAGGGAGATCAGTTCAGTGGCTGCAGGAGTCGTCCAGGTGAAATGAATGGTGGCCAGAATGTGTGTGCAAGGGGGGTGGATTTAACACAGAACTGGGAGGTGGAATCAATAGTGTAGGGGATTGGTTCTCCTTGGGGGGAAGAAAGAGGGTGATACACTGGTCTGGTTTCTAGTGCCAATCACTGGGTGGTGCGAGGGCCCCTCCCTCAGATTGAAGACCAGCAGGAGGAACAGGTAAGGAAGAGAATGCTGAGCTCTGGTATGGACAGGATAGAATTGAGGTGTCTGTGGTTTACCAAGCGAGGATTTCGGTGGTGTTGGGGTGTATGTCTGGGAATTCCAGGGAGACCTCTGGGTTGAGATGAAGATTTTGAAGTCCTCAGCTGGTGTTGCAGGCACCGGGGTAGAGAGATTACCTTGATTAACAGGTTGGCACAAGAATAGGAGCCAGCCTGGGTCGGCCCCTAGAAGGACCATGATTGCAAAGGTGGGCAGCAGGGGAGCAGCCCGTGGGGAGAGGGACACACAGTGACCAGAGAGGTAAAAGGCAACCAGAGAATGTGGGGTCAGGGAGTCAAGGAGAAGGAGCAGAGAGTAGTGTGCATTGGCCCGGGCTCAGGGCTGGTGAAGACTGGCCTTAGCAAAGGAGGAGGGAGCTGGGAACCCGGCCAGAGCAGCCGTGGAGTGACAGGCAGTGCCGTGTTTGTGGCATGAAGCAGAGGTTCCAAATGGAGTGGGTGTTCAGAGGTCCTGTGGAGTTAAATTTTGAAAACAGAAGCTCCTCTCTTTGTTCAACAACTCCATAGAGAGATGGAAGGCAGGAGAGTTAGTAGGCACTAAACAGAAGCTTGCTTGCTATTTAAAAAAAAATTTTTACCCTGTAGTTGGTAACTTGTTTCCCAACTTTAAAACGGTCACCTCATCTTCTGTTGAGCAGGTCAGGTCCTTTTGCATACGGGTGTGCAGTTACTGTGATTCTTGGTCTGCTTCAGTGTTCTTATTACACACACGTATTTTGGAAAAGGCGATTAATCACAGGAGCTCAAAATAGCTTAGCTCTCAGGGACCAGACAGATATTCCTATTTTGACAGTTCCCCATTCCATAACAGCCACCAATCCTCGGGTCCCTTCCACTCTTGGAGAAGCGTCAATCATTCTATATCCCAGAAGGCCCCACCAGGTCTCTGTTTTGTAAATGTTAAATGGCGTTGTGTTTTATTTTCAAATCACACCAAATCAAAATTAATTTTGTTTTGAGACTCTTGAGAATTTCACAACACACTCTGAGATAATTGGTCCCACCCTGGAGTATTGCATAAGAAGCTGGAGCCCTGGTTCTCTTTTCCACGGTCCCGGAGGACCTGGCTCATGGTAACTTCTTCAACAGCAAGTGGTATTGCTGGCGACAGGAGAGTGTGTCTGGCTACGGAGGCACTATCTTTGGAGTGACAAAGTTTTGACTCAGGTCCACCAGGACAGAAAGTGTACAAGTCTAGTTTTCTGTTTAGCAGGCAGCATAGTTCATTGGGGAAAGAAGCCACTTGGGAGTTTGTTTTTCCTCACTCTCTTCAAATAACCTTATTTAACCTCTTCATTTTATCCACTGGGAAAAACACTGATGATATTTGTACCGATGCCTCCTTAGTGATCGAGACAACCAGATTCTATGTGGGCATACTTGTGAGGAGAGACACACACACACGGTGACAAGAGTATTAGACAGTTACTTTTCTGCAAGAAAGGCGACACTATATAATTCATAGCATAATTGGTTGGTGCTGGTTGGGCTTTTTTGGAGGGGGAATTTTATTATTTCAAATGTAAATTGAAATGTCTAGGAATTTCAAAATAAGTGATGAAGAGATTAAAAATTGAGGAATGAATGTGGTCTCTTTAAAGCACAATTATAAAGCCACATTTCCTGTGGGAAAGAAGATGGGCTAATTGCATGTGTATGTGAGGACGCTTCAGCTCTCTGTGCAGGGGCTTATGAATTTGCTAGGCCACTGTGGTTCTGGGGAGGTCCTTCATCACTGATGCGCTTCCTACTGAAGGCTGTGCAGGGAAGTTGATCCACTGTTAGTGCTTTGAGCTTTCCTCTTTCACACCATGTTGGTGAACTGTTTAATGGGACAAAAGCGATGACAGTGATAATAGCTAGCACCTAACTGCGCCTTGAAAGCTGTGACAGACTCCTTGCTGGTCACGTGACATGTGACGATTCTGTGAGCGTGGCTGCAGAGTAAGAGTCAGAGCCGGGCGCGGTGGCACATGCCTGTCATCCCAGCATTTGGGAGGCTGAGGCAGGAGGATCGCGAGTTCAAAGCCAGCCTCATCAATGGCGAGGCACTTAGCAACTCAGTGAGACCCTGTCTCTAATAAAAAATTAAAAAAAAAAAAAAAGGGGCTGGGGATGTGGCCCAGTGGTCAAGTGCCCCTGAGTTCAATCCCTGGTACACCACCCCCGCCCCCCCCAAAAAAGAATAAGAGTCAGAGACGCAGGCTAATGGACTCAGCAGAGGCTAGGGTAGGAGTCCATCGCCAAGCGTCTGTCGCACAGCTGTGTTCTCAGTCTTTCCCAACTCCCAGTCACTGCTGGTTAAAATCTAAGTGTAGTCCATGCGGTGACCCTCCCCTTTTATAGAATCTGTCAGCCTAGTAGCCAATGAACTAATGGGCCAGAGACGAATAATAAATGAAAAGGTGCTCAGCCAGTAATCAGGCAAATGCAAATTGAAACGAATGCAATACCATTTTCTTACCCTCTGGTTGATGAAATTAGCAGCTGTGTACATCCAGCGTTGGGCAGGGCGAGGGGGGCACTCTTCTGTGGCTGGTGGGGTGAAAACCAGCTTCAACCCCTGGGAAATGTAACTGGCAATATTTATTAAACTGTTAAATAAATATACCATTTTATAGAGCTAGGCATCTATCTCAAAGATGTAAATTCACCAGGGCATAAGGACACGGGGTCAGTGGTTTTTATGGGGCTGTTTGTCATAGCAGAAAACTGGAAACCACTTGGAAGTCGTAGAATGGCTGAATGAATCATGTCACATCCATAATATTGAAGTTGGGGGCTTTGCTCTCCTTCTTAGACCTGGAACCAATTTGGAAATCAGACACGAGAAACAGAGGGAGGTTGAGACAGTCCCTTTAGTGATGGCGAGGCTGATGGCCTCCCTTGGTCTCCTGCCTCTCCCCCTTTGAACAAGCCCACGGGGTTCCCGGTGCTGCTGAGCAGGCACCACAAGAGCCTGGGGCAGGACGACACCCGGGGAGCGCAGGGTGCAGAAGGCCTTTGTGCAAAGGCTGGCAGAGATCGGGCGGGAAGTCCCAGCTGCAGAGCTGGGCCTGCCCAGTGCCCGCTCTCCCCTCATCAGTTGGTGGACTCTCCTCCCTCCCCGGGCAGGTCAGGGTGGACACGGGCGGAAAGGTTTCTTCTGTGCTTGCCCTCTGTGGTGGTGTGAATCTTAAATGTCCCCCTAGTGCCATGTGTTGAAGGCTGGGCCACAAGCTGGTGGCAGTATTGGGAGGGGGAGGAACCTATAGGAGGTGGGCCTAGTGGGAGGAAGGGAGGTCACTGGGTTGTGCCCGGGAAGGGGACGTGGGGACCCTGGCCCTTCCTCTCTCTCTTTGCTTCCTGGCTCCCATGAGGGGGACTGACTTCCTCCGCCACGATGTTCTGCCACACCACAGGCCCGCGGGGTGGAGCCACACAGATGGGGTTGAAACCTCTGAAACCATCAGCCAAAATAGACCTCTCCTGCTTTAAGTGGATTTATCTCATGCAGGAGCCCTGTTTGGGGAGATGGCTTAAATTGCGGTTGACTACGGGCTTTGGACATGTTTGGGCATTGGCGCCTTCCGTAGTCTCACGAGACTTGGCCCGGGATCTTGCGAGACTTGGCCGGAGATCTCGAGAGACTTGAGCGAGATTGCGGAAGAAGTCTGCGCCGTTTTTGGAGGTTAGAGGAGCCTGGACGGCGTGTTGGGGTGTAGTTAGAGCCAGAGAGAAAAGTTATCAGAATAAAGAGCTGTTTGTTTCCAGTTCGTCTCTAAACTTCTTCCCCCGGCTTCTTTGCTCCAAGCGGCCATCGCTTCGGGCGACTACAAAGATGAAAGGACTGGGAATGTCCACGCTCCTCTGCATGCTGTGGAACAACACGCAGCGTGAAAAGATCCGAGTTAGCCGAGCGCGGTGAGGCGCGCCGGTGATCCCAGCAGTTGGGGAGGCTGAGGCGGGAGGATCGTGAGTTGCTAAGCAGCTCAGTGAGACCCTGTCACTTAATAAAATACAAAATAGGGCTGGGGATGTGGCCCAGTGGTCGAGTGCCACTGAGTTCAATCCCCAGTACCAAAAAAAAAAAAAAAAAAAAAAAAAAAGTCCAAGTTAGTTTAATATGAGTTCACTTGGAAATCTGTCCATCTTCTTAGCAGTGAAAAACCATATTATGTAGTAACTTTTATACTGTGATTCATTAAACTAAAGGAGAAACCCCCGTGTATGAGAATGTTTTTGGATTTGTTTTTCATGAATATAGAAAAAAGTATTAAAGAATATCTTCTGATCTGCTAAGAAGGAGGATGAGTGAGTGATGGGTGTAGAAGGTTGTGGGTGGGGGAGATGATGAACTTTTTCATTTGCATCTCATTGTATCATTCAATTTTAAAGTGAGCATCTGTTAATTTTATTATTAAATGAAATTACGGAAAAAGTGAACTGTGTGGCTTCCTATGATTGACTTCCTTGAGATGCGGGAAGAGGACTTGTGTTTTCGTTCTGTCTTGGGGTGCAGGGTGCTAGTTTGATCAGCCAGATGGCTTTTCCCCATTCTCTGTGGACCCGTTGGTTCCCTGTTCACTTTTAAGCCTTCTGCAGAAAGTTAGGCCCATAACATGCCAAGCCTTTCCAGTAGCCTTCTCCCCGTCCAGGAAGCAGGCGTGTGGAGGGGCAGCAGTGTTAGCCCAAGGCTGTCAGGGTCTGCCAGCCAGCAGGAACGCACGATCCATCAGAGAAGAGCAGTCTTTAGAGCTGGCGTTGGCTGTGAACGTGAGCCCACCTCTATCGTGGAAACAGGACTGTCTCTAGAGTCAGGAGAATCTGGCTGCTGTAGCCGTTTCTGTCTGAACCAGTTTCCGGACCCCCAAAATGAGGGTCTTGGACCAGATGATTGATAACAGCCTGAGTTCTTGTCTATTTCATGCCTGTAATTAGTGTAACACACACTTACCAAACTGCCTCTTGCTTCCCATTAGCCTGGTAAGTCGAAGCTGTGGATCTCAGCCCCGGGCTGCATATTAGCATCACCCAGGGAACTTTTAAAGAAAAAAGGTGTCCTTACCCAATTTGATCTGGAGGGGGCCCTAGCACCCAGCATCAGTCTTTTCTAAAACTTTTATAGACTTTTATAGCTCGTTGGTGTTCTAGCATTCAATGTTGAGAGCCTTGTCTTACAGTGGTCTGCTTGTGCTAAGCACAGATTTGGAGCTTTGGAGTTTACAAATACTTACATATTAGTTTCCACCACACGTAGCCCTGAAAGTGTGGGCGTCCTTAAGTTGAGGTTACTTTTCACTGTGGAACCAGATTGAATGATGGTGACTCCAGCTTCAGCTGGGTGGACTTTGGGCAGATGAAAAATTCAGGTTTTTATATTTGTACCTAAATCATGCACGCACACACACTATCATATGTTATATGTGAAATATATGTATGTATTATTTACACCATATACAAGTTATATAAATTATATTGAATGTATGCACAACATTTATGTTACATTTAAATTTATTAGTATTGTTTATTAGTATTATTATATTTATTAGTATTATTGGTAAATTTCTTAGTATTAAATTTCTTAGCATTATTTAAATTTATTAGGTTTTTTTTTTTTTTTGTGGTACCGGGGATTGAACTCAGGGGCACTCAACCCCTGGGCCACATCCCCAGCCCTTTTTTGTATTTTATTAGAGACAGGGTCTCACTGCGTTGCTAAGTGCCTCGCCATTGTTGAGGCTGGCTTTGAACTCGCGATCCTCCTGCCTCAGGCTCCCAAGTGCTGGGATTACAGGCGTGCGCCACCATGCCCAGCTAATTTATTAGTATTACATGTTTACATGCATGTAAACATACTGAGATTCACGCCTGTTGCCTGAGGTGGTCTCTGTCTGTGTGTAAAACGTGACATACCCAGGCTCCAGTCAAGATTGCAAAGTCGTCCTCAGACATTCCGCTTCCCCATCCAGTGGCGTTCCCTCCAGCAGTGTGACTCCTCACTGCCTCTGGGGCCCAGGTTCTTCACTGGGCCCTTATTCCTCCATGGGCCCCTGGCCCCTGCACCCTGTTTTGCTTGCACCCCATGCCCAGTGGTGGAGAGTCAGGTGGCGTGCTGGGCCTGAGTCGGATGGTTCTAGAATGTCCTCCAACAGCCGACTGTGGAAGGCTGGTCCTCAGCTGACGCTGCCATCAGCAGGTGGTGGGACCTCGAGGAGGTAGGCCTGTGGAAGGGAGTTAGGTCACTGGGGGCGTGCCCTTGAGGGGGACATGGGGACCCAGCCCCTCCTGTCTTTGCTACCTGGCTGTCGTGAGGTGAGCAGTTCAACTCTAACACCTTTTCCTGCTGTGGAGAGCTGTGCTGCCGCAGGCCCAAGGCAGCAGGCCCAAGAGACCATGAACCGCTGAGACCCTCAGCCAGAGAAGCCTCTCCTCCTTTCACATTGTTTATCCCAGGCTTTGTTGCAGTAACAGAAAGCTGACTGACACGTAGGACGCGTGAGGTGTAGTCCCAGCTCCTGACGCTCAGTGGCTGTCTGACCCAGGTCAAGTCCCCTAGAGTCCAGACTCCGGTTTTGCTTCATTTGGAAAAGGAGATTTGGAAATAGGCTGAGTTAAACCCTCATGTCTTGGCTGAGCAGATAGATAGTCTTGGGGACAAGACTCCAAGAGCAAATTCCACGGTTGCTGCTGATGAGGTGTGTGATTTGGGGGTCAATTTCTTACCCCTGTGACTTAATTTCCTTATCTATAAAATGCGTGCCTCAAAGACCTCAGAATCGTGAACCTGAAAGGAGGAATACTGGCAAAGGACCCAGGCCAATTCCTGGCCTGTAGTTAGTACTGCAGACGCTGGGCCCGACGATGAGAAGGAGGAGGGGGGGAGGAGGCAGGGGAAGAAGATGATTTTATATCCTCCAACAGTAAAACTGACTCTAAGGGGAGATTTTCTTCCTTCCCAGAGCTGGTGACTGACAGCTTGTTCGTGCATGGTTGCTCAGGGCTTCTACGCGATCCTGGGTTCTGTTCAGCCTTCTCTGCCTACTGGGCCAGGGGTTCTCAGGACGTGATGCCTGGGCGGAAGGCAGGCTGCAGGGGATCCTAAAAAGATATCACTTGTGTATTTCTGGGTTTTCCGTTGCCGTGGCTAAAGAGACAGCATGATCTTTCCCCCCTTTATATCCAATGGAGTCAGTTTTTAAAGGGGTTTCGTTCCGAATCTCAGCTAATGAACATGGCGTGATATTTGCAGACTGAGGCGAGCCGGAGGGCTCCTGTGCCATCTAAACTCTGACCAAGTATGTAAGGATGGTTTCTCTGAGGATGAGGAGGGCTTATCTCGTCCCAGAGGGACTGGGTGGCTTACTGTGGACTGGTGAAGGATGCTTGGCATGTGGGCGTAGCAACTCCAGAGAGTTAGAGTCACCCTCGGGAAAGACTTTGACCCTGAACAAGAGGGACGCTGGGAGGCGGCCACCTGCAGACTCAGAGTGCTGGCCCGAGGCTGAGGCTGAGCGTTCTGAGGACTGTGCCTCGCATCCCCAGCAGTCCACAGAGCGCTGATGGGAAGAGGAACTGGACTAATAGACGCGAGGCGTTCAGCAGATGGCTGTTGAGCTCAGCAATTGCAGATTGTCCCTGCTTGAAAACTCTTGTGTTTGAAACAAAGGCCAGCGGCGGATGGGCTTTCTGCACAGGACCAACCTGGAGAAGGCTAACCCGCTTGTGATGGTGTGGGGGCAGCAGGCAGGGGCAGCCACGGGGCCCTCTGGGCAGCTGTTTTGCTTGGTGCCTCTGACCGCCTGTGCCACCTCTGCAGAGGCTAACGCCGGCCCTGTGGTTGGGTCCTGCTTAATTTCCACCTGTAGGAGCAAGGGCAGTGTTGTCTGTTTCATTTCATGTGTTTGAGCAGAGAATTTTTATTGGGCCGTGTTACGGGCTGTTTTCACATGTTGAAGTCCTAACTCCCGGGACCTTGGAACAACGTGCCTATATTTGGAGATGGAGGGTCTTTAAAGGGGTGATTGAATTTAAATGAGGTCACTAGGGTGGGCGGCAATCCAGCCTTGTAAGAGGAGGAGATGAAGATACAGATACCGTAGAAAGAAGACCGCGTGATCACGGGAAAGACAGCCATCTTCAAGCCCAGGAGAGCCACCCCGCTGCCACCCTGCTCTCAGACTTCCAGTCCCTGCGCTGTGAGGGGTCCATTCCTGTGGTTTAGGCCACCTAGTTTGTGGAACTTTGTTATGGCAGCCCTAGAAAGCTAACGCGGACGGCCAGGAAAGTCTGAGCGGTGGTGCTCCTGGGAGAAGCTGGGAGCCCAGGAGGCAGCGGAGACAACGCCGAGTGAGGACCCTGGCCCCGCTTGTCCCTGTCTCTGCCACACCCGGACTCTGGCTGCAGCCACTGTAATCCGTGATCTGTGTCCTCCTGAGTGCAGCAGGAGCAGGCTTCTCACAAGCCTTACCTAGAGCCCCACACGTGGGACACACTCAGCAAAGACGTTCCTGGTGGTGATGAGACAAAATGTCCACTGAGCCGGGCGCCGTGGCGCACGCCTGTCATCCCAGCACTTGGGAGGCTGAGGCAGGAAGATCGTGAGTTCAAAGCCAGCCTCAGCAATGGTGAGGCACTCAGCAACTCAGTGAGACCCTGTCTCTAATAAAATACAAAAAAAGGGCTGGGGATGTGACCCAGTGGTCAAGTGCCCCTGAGTTCAATCCCTGGTACCATAAAAAAAAAAAAAAAAAAAAAATTGTCCACTGATGGGCTGGGGCTGGGGCTCAGTGGTGGAGCGCTTGCCGGGCATGTGTGAGGCACTGGGTTCGATTCTCAGCACCACATAGAAATAAATAAAAAATAAAGGTATTTTTAAAAATGCCCATTGAGAATTTGGCTGCAAATTATGCACATTGTGATCCATCTTAAAGTTTGCTTTTTAAAAATGTTTCTTGCTGATGTTCTAAGGAGTTGAGAATGAAAGTATGACAAGGGTCTCTTTGGAAGTGCCCAGTAGTTGGAGAGTTTGGTACACCTTCAGTTCTGCTGGACAGAATGGAATAGGGTCTTCAGAGCTCCTCCCCAGCTGCATTTATTTGTAAGGGGCAAGGCAAAAGAGCACTGTTGGTGGCAGCTTGCCTTAAGTAAGGAATTGTTTAATTAGTGACTTGGAGCAGATAAAGCAGTGTTGCTGAGAAGGACATTCCACGCCAGGACAGTCACCTGCACCCTATTGGTGATCCACTGGTAAACCACAATGTGAGGGGAGGGGAATTAACTGTGGCCTGTTAAGCTTTGCTCTTTGTTAAAAATAGCATAGTTGCAATTGTGCATTAGGGGGAAGGTAATATTTTTTAGGTCCTGACACATTTTGTTTCTTGCTTTTTTTTTGTCATTGTTGTTGTTAGAAGCCACAATGGCTCTGGTCAGAAACCCCCACCTAATGCCTTTCTAACTGCATGAGAGGGTAGAAAGATTTAAGACTCACACTGGAAAACTGCAGCACAGTTTCATTTTGGTGGTGAAGTAAGAAGTCAAACACTTGGGCATGCGTTTTATTTCCTTGCAGCGACTTTGAAATCTTGCAAGAACTGTGGAAATTGAGCTCTTGCTGAATCTGAGCTATGCCAGCCTCGCTTTGTTTAGGAATCTAATGGAAACAGCTGTGCTCCGCTGTTTCTCTGTGTGGAGGGACCCACACAATGCCTTCATTGTGGCCAGCATATTGTTGGTGATCACCAATGAAAGTGCCCCTTTCTTTGCTGCTCCAGGGGTAGCAGAGCCACAGGAAAGTGAAAACTCTGCACATGTTTCTTTTAAACATGAAGGGTTATTAGAGAATATCATGGCTCATACTTTCCCATTCTCTGACCACCCACATTGTTGCTCTCGATATTTTTGCTGCTTAGAAGAGTGTGTTTTTCTTCAAGATGACACTTTTCTTTCTTTTTTTTTTTCTTTTTTTAAAATAGGATCACTTCTTCCATTTCTGGCTAACTCCTTCCTAAACTTTCTTTGTAGTAGGTGCTAATAAATAATGACCCAGAGGAAAGACAGAATAAGAAGAATCAAATAAGGATTTTTTTGTGTGTATGTATATAGAAGATAGAATTGGATACTAGTCATAGCCTTTTTGGGAGAACCCTAATATGTGTGTGTGTGTGTGTGTGTGTGTGTGTGTTTGTGTGTAAAATTTCACAGGGAAGTTTACAATTCAAAATTGTACAAAAGATTTACAAAACAAAGGCCTAGATCCTTGTCACCCTGGTATAACAGCTATGTTCAATTTTTTACATGTTCTCTCTTTTCCATATGTTGCTGTTGATTGTTTTACATGGCTGTTTGATATTCTGCTGTTTATTAGTTATAGCAGAACGTCTTTCATTTTATTACAGGTGCCATTTTAATTGATGGTGTGCTATGCCACAGAGGGATTTACAATGTCCACTGTCCCTCTAGTATCCTCTACTTAGGTTGCTTTTACTTAGTTTTGTCATGTAAATGATACCCCGTCATTTCTGGGGCATTCAGCTTTTCATCTCATGAATAAATTTCCAAGAGTCAGTCAAAAGTTATGGCTGATAGCAAACACTACCACTTTTAGTTTCCTTCTTTTGGCTACTACAAATAATGCTCAAGTCACTATATTCGTGCAGAACTTTTGTGCACATTTCAAGTTATGTTAATAACTGGTACGGGACCCTGGGAGCAGCAGAGGCCAGATGAGACCTCATGGGCCTGAAAAGTTCTTGGGGTTGGATGGAGAACTGTTATAGTTTCTGGAAGGTTATTATGTTAATAACTTGAGATGTAGGTCTAAAATTTATAGTAGGTCTAAAATGTATACAAATGTAACTTTTATTAAGCTTTCTCCCCACTAAAGTTAATGGAGCACTCAAGTCATGCGGCAGTTCTGGGCGATTCCCTTTAGCATAATCCTGGTTAACTGAAGGAGCTGTCTTTGTCTTTCCTTGGAAAAGTGCTCAGCTCTGAGAGATTCACAGACCCTCCTGGCCTTCCAGTGGCATCCGGGCCTGCCACTGGGCCCTAGCCGGCCTCTGCTCAGGGGAAGCTCTCCCCTGCGGTCTCAGTCTTGCCCTCGTGCTGCTCCATCTGCGGCTGCCTGCAGCCCCTTCCGTGGCTCCTGGTGGTCAGTTCACAATGTTCTTAGGTCCGTCAGCTCTTTGTTGCCATGACCAAACTACCTGACGAGAATAACTTAGAGGAGAAAAGATTCCTTTTGTTTTGTGGTTTCAGAGGCTCGAGTGCACGGTCAGCCAGCTCCATTTCTTTGGACCTGAGTCGAGGCAGAACGTCATGGAGGAAGGGCGTGGCGCAGGAAGGCTGCTCAGCTCCTGGATCCTGGAAGCCGAGGGAGGGGAAGGGGCTGGGGAGAAGACAAACCATTCCAGGACGTGCCTCCAGGGACCTGCTTCCTCCAGCCAGGCCCCCCTGCCAGTAGTCCATTCAGCTCTCAATGGATTCACCTATTAATCCTTAAGTGGATTAATCCACTGAGGAGGTAGGAGCCTCATGATCCAATCAGAGCCTAAAAGCCCCACACCCAAACCTTGCTGGACTGAGGACCCTGCTTTCAAACATGAGCTTTGGCTCATTTGGTTTGGATATCCCAGATTCAAACTATAACAGTTCTCCGTCCAGCCCCAAGATCTTTTCAGGACCATGAGGTCTCATCTGGCCTCTGCTGCTCCCAGGGTCCAGGAGAGGGCCCCGAGGCGCCCGAGGTCTGTATTTGACACCTACTCAACCTCCTGAAAGCAGGGCTTCTCTGAGGCCACCTGCTCTCTTCTCCGGGAAGCCAGGCAACCGTCTCTTCTGCTGGGGTGGCTCCATCAGGCCTCCAGTCCTCTCCAGGGATTCCGTCAGTTCCTGTGGTCGGAGCACCTTGGTCCCCGCCCCCGCTGCCCATATCTAAGAGCCAGTTCTGTCCGCCTTCAAACTGGGGACATCCCTTCTTGAACCTGCTCACCCAACTCTTGATCTCCTTTTGTGCAGGAAAACCAGCCTTTCCATCATTCCGAGTTTTCCTTCCCTTCTTAATTGTGAGAAAACCTGTTATTTTCTTCAGCGTAGCTTTTGATTCACGAAGACAAGCTTTTAGAATTAAAAGGGGAAAATGATCTTTCCCGATTTTCATTTTGGAAACAGCTTTGACTTTTATATTTGTCTTTGCTTTTAGGTTTATAAAATTCTACTTAGGAGCAAAAACCCAGAGATTGACGGTCCTGGGCTGTGTCCCTTCTCCCTACAAAGGAAGGATTCTGGAAACCTGAGCTGCTGTGTAGATGCTGGGTGGGGGACAGAATGGGTACCAGGCAAGTCAGGGATGGTGGGGGCAGCAAATGGTTAACAGCTCGACAGAGGTTACCACTTACTGAATTTATTCTGGGCAAAATTTGTGCAAGTGTTAATTTTGTAGATATAGAATGATTTAATAGGAAGTGCCAGGCACTTTGAGGGTGATCATGAAACCTGAGTTTGAGGTGAAACTTCCTCCCTTCTGTGGGCGGGTGGGGCCTGTGGCGGGCTGCTGCAGCCCATTTTGTGTTAGCGGTCAGGCCCAGCAGGGATGCCTACCCAGTTGCAGCTGGCAGAGTCAGATTCTTCTCTCTACTCTTGAGTGGCAGCTGCAGCTCTGGTCAGTGGGCTATGCCCGCCTGTGTTGCTACAGACTTCAGCGCCTCACCCCACCTCCTCCCAGGCTCTTCCAGGTCTCACAAATCTGGAGAATGAAATTTAGGGAACACGGGAAGGCAAGAGTGAAAGAAGAAGTGTTGTCGCCGGAAAGGGATTTGTAGCCCCAAATGGCGGCGCCGCGGAAAGGAGCCCGGAGACAGGATGGAAATGAAGAAATTCTTTTGTAGTCGCCTGAAGCGATGGCCGCTTGGAGCAAAGAAGCCGCGGGAAGAAGTTTAGAGACGAACTGGAAACAAACAGCCCTTTATTCTGATGACTTTTCTCTCTGGCTCTAACTACACCCCGACACGCCGTCCACACTCCTCTAACCTCCAAAATGGCGCAGACCTCTTCGGCAATCTCTCTCAAGTCCCTCGAGATCTCCGGCCAAGTTTCGCAAGATCCCGGGCCAAGTCCCGTGAGACTACGGAAGGCGCCAATGCCCAAACATGTCCAAAGCCCATAGTCAACCGCAATTTAAGCCATCTCCCCAAACAGGGCTCCTACATTCTTTTATCTTTCTCTTTCTGTCTCTTGTAATTTCTAACACCACATACACACTCTAGCAAGAAACCAAGGCACGTACTCTTACAAGAAACTACAATATATAGACACAATAGCGTTAACGCGTCCGTTCTCTCTCAGGTCTCATCTCACGCGCCCGAGCAGCAATGGCGCTGGGCCGATCTGCTGAGTCACGGCTCAAGTCTCTCGAGATCCTGGGCCAAGTCCCGCGAGATCCCAGGCCAAGTCCCGTGAGACTACGGAAGGCGGCAATGCCCAAACATGTCCATGACCCATAGTCAACCGCAATCTTAGCTATCTCCCCAAACAGGGCTCCTGCAGAGAAGGATTTATTTAAGTGTGAAAATAGAACCCTTGAAGGGGCAAGAGGGGACCCCCAAAGGTTACCACCTGAGTGTGGTAGCCCAGGGGTTTATATAGCTCTTGGGTCAATGCTGTTGGTCCAAGTTTATGATAATTGGGGTTCAGAAAAGTACGAAGGGCTTTTGTTAACCCTGGAGTCTGCACTTCCATTCAGGCCTGCGCCCCGTCCGTCCGCGTTCTTGCTGCTCGCGGGAAGTGGGAGGTTGAGGTCGTGGGATCGGGGATGCTCTGGGTTTGGGGCTGCAGCACCGTTTGGGCTTCTGCAGGGGCATTATGGGAACAGGTGTCTCCACCGGCTGTGGCCTGTGCTTGCTGCTTGAGCTCCAGCCCCCCTGGGCCACCTGGAGGAAGTAGGAGGTCGAGGTGGCGGGATCGAGGACGCTCAGGTTCCAGGCAGTGGTGCATCTGCACGGCCCACGTGGGCCCTGCCTGGCTGCCGCATTGTCACAGGTTGGTGCATCTTCACTTGCCTCGGCTCTCACTCTCTGTGCCTCGGGCCTGCACGGCCCCGGCCCCTGCTTGCCACCTGCACTCCGGCTGGCCTGGGCCGCAGCTGCTCCTTGGGGATTAGCGGGCTGGCTCAACAGCGGGGGAACCATGTCTGACTGGAGCATGGAGGGCTTCTCAGCAGGCTTCATACTGAAACTGATCTGATAAGGAAGTGCACAGATGGAGCTTGGAGAAGATTCAGCAGCTTGATGAGAGTTTGGTCAAGCAAAGAACCTTTGTCACGTCAGACAGTATCACACGATTCTTTTTAGGTTGTCTTCTTTTTTTCATAAGCTCCCTGAGGGCAGGGAACAGGCTTTCTTTCTCCTCTCTCCCGGTGGTTCCTAAACTGGAGGGTGCTGGTTAAAACACCCGTTCCTAGGTTCCACCAGGAAACGCCTCACTCCGCAGGCCTGGGGCGCAGAGAGTGTGCATTTCCAGCAAGTTTCCAGATGAGGTATGTGCAGCTGGCCCGGGGACCACACTGCCCTGTCCCCTGTGTCATTCCTTATGGGCAGATGCTCAGTAGTTACTGGCCAAACCAAAACGATGGAGCAGATTTCTCCACAGTTGATCTCTTGAGTGAATATGTTCGTGGTGACTCTGCCGCTGGTCCCTGGGCTGAGAGAATGAGAGACTGTGATTGGTCACCTCAGAGCTCCTAACCTTTTGACTTTCCAGTTGCTGATTCTTTCTTATTTTTTTCTTTTTAACTATTTATTTATTTGCTTTAGTTGTACACAATGCATTTATTTTTACGTGGTGCTGAGGATTGAACCCTGGGCTGTGCACGTGCTAGGAGAGCGCTCTAGCGCTGAGCCACAACCCTGGCCCCTCTTTCTTGTTTTGAACCTTGCTGAGTTGATCATTTCTCTCTCTCTCTCTCTCTCTCTCTCTCTCTCTCTCTCGTCTCTGTGTGTGTGTGTGTGTGTGTGTGTGTGTGTGTGTTAATTTAGTCCACACAAAAGATGTGGCCAAATGTTGCGTGACACACACATAAGTCACCCTCTCTGTGTCTTTTGAGGTGAAAAATGAAGGTGAACTGCAGTGATCACAGGTTTTTGGGGACAATGGTGGGGTCTAATCTCCAACTAGGGAGGAAACCCAATAGAGTTCATCTTTAATAATGAAATAAAAATTCTTTGAAGGCGATATTTTCTATGACTTATAAGGAGTCCAAAGTATTGTTGCTTTTTATTGGGAAAACAAAATGGGCTCAAGGGTTCCTCCAGCCTTACCTCCTTGTACAACCCTAATGACTTTTATTAACTGCTGTAGTTTATTATAGCATGAAAAACCCCTGATGGAAAATCTGACCATTTATTCATATTTTCAATATTTTTTGATTAATTGGCTTCTAAAAGTGAATTAGTAGGGAAGTTTTCATTCTGCACACATTGGAGAATTTCAATCAATTTTCTAGTTTTTATTAATGGTTAAATCACTCCCTGTTTGATTTGCATAAATTTATGCTGTGAAGATACACATTTGCTTGTTCTTTAAAACAAAAAATCTCTCCTGTATTTCAGTGAATCATTTTATACTTTCTCTTAGGTAAAGTGTGTATGTATATGTATTAGTTCCTGGGGGTTGAACCCAGGACCTTGCACATACGGGTGCTCCCGCTACCACTGAGCGATGCCCAGCCCCTCTGTGAAAATATTCTTTTTTTAAAAAAAAAAATTTAATTTCTTTTATTCATTTGCTTTAGTTGTATACAATGCGTTTTATTCAATGCGTTTTATTTGTATGTGGTGCTGAGGATCAAACCCGGGTCGCCCACGTGCTAGGCGAGCGCTCCACCTCTGAGCCACAATCCCAGCCCCTGAAAATATTCTTGAGAGATAAATCACTGTGACTTTTCCAGGGAAACTTGTGGCTACCTTGCAAAATTGGCCAGGTGTGGCTCTGGAGGTTTCATGCAGGGCTGTGTTTCTTTTGGGGGTGTCTTTAGTGTCACACCTTGACTTTGAGGAATGCACTTACTAATTTACAACAAGAAAATTAAAGTCATAAAACACCTGATCACCACTTTGGAGGACACTTTGATTTCCTAGGTACCAAACAAGGGAACACTGGCCCAGCTCTGCATCTCCAAGAGAACACGCCTCCCTCTCCAGGTCCGGCCGGAGCTGGGAAGAGACCTCACAGTTGTCCATTAGGACCTTGCTGCCCTGGGGAGGGACGCAGCCTGGCTGGCTGTGGGGCTGCAGGAGTAGCTGTTGGGTTTATCATTCCTTATCCCACCTGAAGGCAGGTACCTTTTTGTCTCTTGTCCCCCCTCCAAATACTCCACTGAGGGAAAAACCAAAGCCAAGTCTGGGGTGCATCTTAATGCAGACACCTGGCAGACACCAGAGCAAACCCTGCCTGGGCAGGACACTGATGGCTCTCTTCTCCCCCAGGTGAACTTTGTGGCCTGCCAGCTCTTTGCCTTGCTTGCTGCTCTCTGGTTTCGCCTCTACCTGCATCCTGGTAAGAGCAGCTCCGAGGTCCGGCATGCCTTCGCCACCATCTTGGGCATTTATTTCGTCATCTTTTGCTTTGGCTGGTGAGTATGAGCCTCATAAATGCTAATGGTTGTCATTTGGATGTTTTGTGGTGATGTTCTTGGTGTCACACCAAGGAGAGAAAAGGACAGGGTTCTGAAATACCATACGGTGAAATGAGAGTTGGAAAAAGGTGTGTGCATTGTAAAGCATTGCAAATAGTTCATTGTAAAATAATGGGGATGCTGCAGGAATCCCCCTTTACTATATTTAAAAAAAAAAAAAAAAAAAAAACCTAGAACCAATAAGCTGACCACCCACGGGAAGTCAGCACAATGATGTTTTTCCTTAAAATCAGGCTTCCACAGCCCCCTTGGGTCAGGTCCGTGGAGGCTGGAAAGTTTACCTTTTTCCCTGCCGGGAGCCTTTCCCAGCCTTCACAGACTCTGGTGGGGTCTGGCACCGCTAGCTCAGGAGCCCCTAGTGTCAGTCCTGCTCCTAGATTAGAACAGTGGCTTCAGAGCAGGTCTGGGGGAGGCTTGAGTCATCCTCTGACAGATAGCGAGACCTGTGAAAACCCGCCGATTGGACTTCACTGGGTACACTGGGCAATGTCCTGGGAGTGGCACTTTTGAAATTGTAGGGACCGACATTTCTAGAAGTGTATCCTAAGGAAATCTGTGCATCTACTTGAGGTCTGGAAGACCACGCCAAACCCTTCAACAAACATTTGGGAAAGGACAGATATTCTAAATCAGCCAGTAGGTGAAAGTCTCCGTGTCTGGAAAACCTGGTTTTGATCCTAGTACTTTTAATAAATAAATAAAAATAAATAAATAAATAAATAAATAAATAAATAAAGTCCTGAAGAAAAAACATCCTCTCTCTGGACTCTGCATTGTTTATGGATGTGAAAAAAATGTAAGCAGTCCATTTGTGGATTTGTGACATTATGTGGTGCAACTGGCAAATTGTGCCATGACTGGTGTCATTTCAAGATGTAGTATCTTAACTACTCAGAACAAGCGTCCTTGATTTATTATCTCTTCCATCAGTTCACTGATCATTGCTTTTGGGCAGGGGTGGAGGCCGAGTAGCCATATACTCTGAAATAATAACATATAATAGGACATAACAACATATTTCATATGTTAATATGAAATATATTCAGTGTCTCCCTCCCCTCCTGTCTTCAAGGTACTCTGTACATCTTTTTGTGCTGGTGTTGATGTGTTATGGAATCATGGTCACCGCAAGTGCATCCAGCATACACAGGTGAGACCCTGGGCTTGAACAACACAAGGTGAGGTTTCTTGTGGGATCTTCGAAATGTACAAAGCTGTGAGTTCCCCGTTTCCCGCGGTGGTGCGTCTTAGCTTCTCCAGGATGTCCGAGGGAGGGATGGGGGTCTTCGGAGAAGGCTCTGTGAAGAAGGCGGGATGCAGATTGGGCCTGGCATGACAGAGAGTTCATCGGGATTAGGCAGCTCAGTTTGTGACATTCCCCAACGGGAAGCCAGTTCGGTGTTCTTGGTGCAGCACTGCCCAGCAGTGAAGGGGACTGGGCTCAGGCGGACACCATGACATGGGTGCATCTGGGACTAAATATGCTGAATGAAGGGAGCCACGCACATCAATTCCAGAAGATGCAAACTAAGCCACAGGAACAGAAGTTCAGAGGTAGCTCGGGGTGGGTGGTGCAGGGTGCAGGGAGACAAAGAGGGGCTCAGAAAAGGCATGGGTGACGCAGGTCCCCGCCATCTTTGATTTGGTGATGGTTTTCTGGGTGTACACCCCACACTCGTTAAGCTGTATACTTGAAAAGAAAGAGGGAGTTTACTATGATGTGTTTTGATTTCAAAGTACAAAAGTAATTTAATTCTTTTTTTTTTTTTTTTTTTTTGTACTGGGGATTGAACTCAGGGGCACTCGACCACTGGGCCACATCCCCAGCCCTTTTTTTTGTATTTTATCAGAGACAGGGTCTCACTGGGTTGCTAAGTGCCTCACCATTGCTGAGGTGTTGAACTCGTGATCCTCCTGCCTCAGCCTCCCAAGTGCTAGGATTACAGGCTTGTGTCACCACGCCTGGCTAGAAGTAATTTAATTCTATTTGAAGGCTCTATGCTTGGATAATCAGTGGGTATATCTGTTTTGCAAGGTCTCTTTCCCATGGTTTTTCTAAAAACTCAGTGCTGACTCTGCCTTTTGGGGGACACTGGAATGTGAGTTCTGTGAAAAGCTTTTCTCTCATTCGCTGTTGTATCCTCAAAACCTAAAATGGGGGGTTGGGGATATAGCTCAGTTGGTAGAGTGCTTGCCTCACGTGCACAAGGCCCTGGGTTCGATCCCCAGCACCACAAACAAAACTACAATAACAACAACAACAACAACAACAACAACTAGAATAGCACCTGGCACAAGCAAGGACTCAATAAGAACGAGTGACTGCATTGCTTTTAAAAGTTATTTATATTTTTGTGGCTTCTTTTCTGATGGTGTCTCTAAAAAGTACACGTTTTTCCTCAGCTTTGGTGAACTCCCTGATTAATAAGACTATCAGCACAATCTTTTTTCAGCACAATCTTTTTTCTTCTTAAAAGCATTAAAATCTATCCTTATAGTATATAATTTTATAGCTACTTATAGTAAATTTCTGGTTTTCAGAGGAAAATGGTTTTGCATACTTTTCAACTTTACCTTCATTCTACTTAGTATCCAAGTGAGCTCTGAAATTTTGAGTCATCATCTCTCTTTTCAATAGCCCCCTTGAGAGGAGAGTATCATTTCTTCCAGAAGGGAAATAGGAAATCTATTTTCTGATTCGGAAAGAGTGGGTTTTGGAAATACTTCATATGATGAAATCCTCATAAAAAAATTTTTTTTTAAAGGATGGTGAGATGTGTGTGAAATTTCTTGGTTTTTCTAAACAAAATTCTGAAGGCAATCATATGATTAATAGTAATGCTGGATAATATTGTGTAGTTCCAACTACCTCTCCGTTGTCGTTAACAGCTTTCCTGATACTTACATCAGGCTGACGGGGCCCGGTCCCTGTTTCTGGGCGTCGAGAACTCACACACACACACACACACACACACACACTCATCCCACGGTGGGCCCAGTTTCCAGGATTCCATTCCAGGGGCTCGGAAGGGAACACTCCGTCCTTGACAGAGGAGTGGTTAGTAGCCAGGTGGTGACTCCTTCCCCAGTCCTCTCTCAGGGCCAGAGGGCTCTGCCTTCCGAGGAAGAAGGAAAGACACCAGAAGAAGCCCTTTTTCTCTTTTCGTTTGCTTGGGTGGTTGCCAGCAGGGAGAGTGCTTCCCAGTTCCCAGTGGGTGGACTCGATGTCAATTAAAAACTAAAAATAAACAAACAAAAAAAAAAATTCCAGAGTTATTTCCTATGGATTCAGGGGAAGGGCCCTAGAGTGGAGTTAGGAAATCAGGTGACACGGCATCTCTGCCCATGAGATTTCCCACCTGTGAAACGTGGTGTTTGGAGACTTTGAACACCAGTTCTCTGCAGGACCCTGATTTTGTGATTTTGGTGTCTTCTCCTTTCCCTTCCCTGAGTCACAGAGCTCTGTCCTGTGGCTCGGAAGAGGAGAGGACTGGCATCTGCTGCCGTTTAGGACTGCCCCTTTTCTGCACTAATGCTATTCAGGATTTTGTTTAGAGAGTTCTCGAAGGAATCACCCCTGTTTCCTTCCTACGCCACCGTGAGGGGCAGGAGTCACGGGGATCAGTTCACCAGGTGTGGGCCAACTGGAGCAGAGGAGGTTTGTACCTCCTGGGTCAGAGGCACCGTGCAACGACGGTGCCACAACTCTCCGTTCCTGCTCTATGCCACGTCCCAGGCCAACCTCCTTTACAAATAGATGACATTTCATTTTTTTAATATTTATTTTTTAGTTATAGGTGGATACGATATCTTTTTTTTTTTTAGTTTTGTGTGTGTGCTGAGGATAGAACCCAGCGCCTCGCACATGCCAGGTGTGCGCTCTACCTCTGAGCCACAACCCCAGCCCCGGACATTTCATTATTTTAAGTACACAAACTATCAGTCAACATATTATTGGACATTTTATTTACCTCATTGTTTCAAATGCTTTCCTTCTAAGACAACTCTTTGGGATCTATGTGTATATCCATATTTTTTCCCTTTATTTTTTTTCCGAGATGTGGAACTGAAAGCGCGGAGAGGCAGAGGAGTGGAGTTTGACAGATTTCCACAAAGTGAGCAAATACCTGTAGCCACCAGGCAGGCCACAGAGGGAACAGCGCCATTGCTCATGGCCCAATCTCTGCCACACCCCTCTTTCCTAAAACAGTCACTCTGCCAACTTCTCACACCAAGACGACCTTTTCCAGGGCTGGGGTTTGAACTTGGATTAGTCTGTCTCCAGACTACGTGTTTTCCCTGCCACTCCTGGATTCCTTGGATTTTCCAGGTCCGGCTGGGGCTTGAGATCTTCGCCCTGTTGTGTTAGGAGTCAGCTCTCGGCCCCGTCCTTGACAGCGGAGGGCCTGTTGGGATGGTTGACTTGAACCTGCTTTACCCCTGAGCCAGGTTCAAGTCTGGGACTAACTCACTCCTGTGGGAGACAGAGGGCAGGTGGCCGGCATGGCTGCATTTGAACCGGGCCTGGAGGAATCTGCCCCTCCAATCCGCTTTGTGCTTCTGCCTGGGGCTCATGGACTGGCCGGAGAAGGGGGCTGGGCGCTGGAGGCAGGGAGGCCTCGTCCATTGCTCTTGAGAGGAGGGTTTCCTTAGCCATTTGCTTTGCTGACTGACTTCCTGATTTAGAGAGGGTTTGGGATGAATCCATGGAAGGAAAAAAAAAAATCTCTTTGCATAGTACATGTTGAGTATTTCTTACCCAAATGCTTAGGACAGAAGTGTTTCCAATTTTGGAGTTTTTCCAATTTTGAATATTTAAAGAGACTTTAATGGTCGAGCACCCTGAATCAAAAACATCTGAAATCAGAAATGATTCAAAATTTGAACATTTTTTTTTTTTTTTTGGCACCAGGGATTGAACCTAGGGGTGTTTAACTACTGAGCCACATCCCCACATCCCCAGCCCTCTTTTATTTCTTATTTTGAGAAAGGGTTTTGCTAAGTTGTGCAGGGCCAAGTTACAGAGGCTGGCCTTGAACTTGGGATTCTTCTGTTTCAGCCTCCTGAGTTACTGGAATTATAGGTATGTAGCTTCAAAATTTGAAACTTTTTAAGCAGTGACAGAAAGTTTTAGATTTTGGAGTGTTTTGAATTTCAGAGTATTTTAGATTTCCATGTTTAGGATGGTCAACATCATTGTAAATAACGGTAAAAAGACCTTATGCAGTGCTTTAGTTTACTGAACTCTTTCACACTCACTGTCTGGATTTTTTTTTTTTTTTTTTTTTTTTTTTGCTGCCAAATGATTTTTTATTATCCTTACTTTACTATTTCTTAGGTTGACCTATTTTTCATGACTTTTTTTTTCTTCATGAGTTATTTTAATGTGGACATGTGAGTTTCAATATAATTTAATATCAGAATATTCATCTTCCCTGTTTTGTGACACATGTTCAACGTTGAACCTTCTGAATGTGTCTGTATCTGATGGACTCTAGACCATTCAAAAGCATTTAACGTGTTCAGTTCAGTTCATTTATACTCAGAGTAGCTGAATCTCCCATGCGCCCCAAGGTTGGGACGCCCAAGGTCACCGTGCATTGGGAAACAGACATCTGTGTAAATAACTTTTAGCATTATAATCATATAGGTTAGTGTGTAGTACTGGGGAAATGCAGACAATGGAACAACATATTGTGCTGGAGGTTGGGGAGCAGGAGATGGGGTGAGGTGGGTGGAGCTAGACCACGCCAAGTGACAGGGAAGAAGAGGTGGCATTGGAGCTGAGCCTTATCTGATCAGTAGCGTTTCCTGAGGGACTGTGGGATGGATGGAGAGGGGAGCTGCAGGCAGAGGAATGAGCGTAAAGAAAGTCCAGGGTGCAGCCATGGAGCACGAGAGGCCAGGGTGACTGAGCATCAGGTGGCCGTGAGGCTGGCTGCAGGGGAGCTGGGAACCCAGAGGTAGAGCTCAGAGCTGTCATCTGACAGGAGAGTGGCATCCACTGGAGACTTTCACCTTGGTGTAGTCTGTCCACTTGCCAACGCACGTGACCGTCTTGGCCTTCGAGTCCCTTACAGACAGGTGAGGGCACAGCCGTTCCTCAGGTTGTCGCAGCCTGCTCAGGCCGCTGTGGCAAAGTGCGATAGCTGGGTGACTTATAAACACGAATTTCTTTCTCCTGTCTCTGGAGGCTGGAAGCCAGAGATCAGCCAGCACCGTCGGGTTCCAGCGAGGGCCCCGCTCGGCTGAATTCCATTGCATCTCGGGGTGGAGAGAGCGTAGGGGAGCTCTCTGGGATCCCTTTTATAAGGGCGTTAATCCCATTCACCAGGACCTCCCAAAGGCCCACTTCTTACCACCATCACATCGGAGGTTAGGATTCCAACATGTGAACTTTGGGAGGACGCACATGGTCAGCCCGTTGCACACATTCTCAGGGATATTTATTATTACAAATTGATAAATGTTGTGAACGACAAGAGTGTGTTTGTATGCATGTGTGTGTCTGTGTGTGCTCTGCTTGCTTATGTGTGTGTTGCTGGTTTACACCTCATAGAGGAGCAGACGGTGTCTCTGCAGGAAGCCAGGCGGTGCCAGGAGAGAGTAGCAATTGAAGCCTGAGGTGTGGGTGGGCAGGGTCCCGGGCAGAGCAACGCACCTTGGAAGAATTAACCAGAGGGGTGGCAAGAAAACAGGGGCATGCACGCCAAGAGAACCAGGCCTTTAAGGAAGGGCATGGTCTGTGGTACGGTGGTGATTGTGTGAACACGGTGGTTGGTCAAGAGGAGAGTCCGAGCACAAGACCTTCAAGGCCAGCACAAGACCTCCCAGCCCGGCTGCACGTTGGAATCCCACGTGCACCTGGTACCACTTAACCAGGGCACCTGGGGGAGGTCCCAGGCAAACACAGTTCACTAAGCTCCCTCAGTGATCCCAGTATGCTCTTGGGACTGAGGGCGACCCCTGTGGTCCAGGTGAAAAGGGTCAGGCAGGGGGAGACGGGATGGCCTGGGACGTCGCTGGACCAGGTGTGCCTGACCACTTTCCTCTAGCGGGTGGAGAAGAGGAGGAAGAGGACATTCACTGAGTGCATTGTTGGTCTGCATGATAAACTGCTCATC
Source organism: Tamias sibiricus (assembly GCA_025594165.1). Lineage (NCBI taxonomy): Eukaryota > Metazoa > Chordata > Mammalia > Rodentia > Sciuridae > Tamias > Tamias sibiricus. The sequence continues at coordinate 20,284,652 of CM046666.1, read as the reverse complement.
TGTGTTTTTGCTTTTAGATACACTTTTTTTGTGGCAATGGGATACCTTACAATATGTCACATCAGCCGAATATACATCTTTCACTATGGAGTTCTCACTACAGATTTTTCGGGGTGAGTATCTTAGTTTGGGGAGTAGGGATTGCCTGCTGACTTTTGACTGAATCTGGGGGGTCTGTATCTATCAAGTGTGTATAAGAATCATCAGGTGCGTTTAATCAGTTGGTAAGATGTTGTGCAAATGAGGTGGAGGCCGAAGATGGGATTGTTCTGTGGGATTATAAACCAACTGTGCTCAGCTGTAAGGTCGGGGTCACAAGCTACAGCCTGGGGTTCTGCCCCACTGCCTGTTTTTTTTTTTTTTTTTAGCAGTTCTATTGGAGGTCAGCCAGACCCTTGCTCATTGTGTGTTGTCTGGCTGCTCTGGTGCTACAATGGCTGAGCTGAGTTGTTATAGTGGAAGGCCACTCAGGTGGCAAAGCCTAGAACACTCACCATTCAACTGTATAGAAAAAGTTTGCCAATCCCTATTCTCAGGCCTGTAACGCAGGGCCGGTTCTCACCTCTTACTGGTTAATGATCCAGAAATTCTTCCCGGTGAGTTGAAATAGCTGCTATCCTGAACCTGGTGAGTGTCCCCTGGCTGCTCTGTCTCCTCCCCTGAGACACCCCTAGACCTCCTCCTGCCAAAAGGATCATGCCTGGAACAGTGTGAGGTCCCAAATGGCTTGTGAGCATTATTTAGTCTGCTGCCTCAGCCTGAGCCTTGTGGAGCCTTCCTGTCCTAACTGGTCACCTGGTAAGGACTACGGATGGTCAGTGTTCTGTTGCCGTTAACTTGAGAACGACTTTTTATGAATCTTGCAGGATGAGTAGTGACATGCATGCCATTCACCTTCTTCCCTAGGAATTTGGTTCTGTTCTTTGCAGGTGGCCTGAGTTGGGGAGAACTTGTGTGGGGGGGTTGGATTGCATCTTATTTATTGAGTTGTTGGTGAGCAGATTGGAATAAGGGGCTACGCTCAGCTTACTTGTTTGAACTTCACCATTGTGCAACTCACCTGTCCCCCCAGGTTAGACTCAGGAAGGTGAAACACTGTTGCTTTTGGACACAGAAACTGTTACATGTAAATCTTCACCACTTCTGTGCATCTTTTCTTCCTCAGGCCTCTGGGATTTTAGCCGTTCCTTTTCCAGCTGGGTGTCTCTCCTCTGCATGGTGAAGCATGCTTTCCCAATTTTTCTGAAATAAGTTCACAAAAATCATTTTATTGTTAACTGACATGTATTGCTATAAAATACAGAAAATATGGGAGCAACAAAGATAACAAATAGCCAGAAAGTGATACCATTAAAAGTAATCGTATCTCTGCATAGTGTTTAATCAATAAACTCTATGGTCTGGTTTCACCCCAGAACCCCACTGTACTTGAAAGAGTTCTTGCTACTTAATATCTGTTCAATAAGGGAATGGATTAAATACTATGGAATTTATTGGCATATTTTTCAATGTTTCCAAGAGACTCATTCTTATTATCCAGCAGCCGTATTGGTTAGGATGGTGAGCAAAAAGCTTTGACTTTGGCTCAAAGTATGTTATTACCTATTTCTTGTGAATCTCATCCTCTCTTCTTAAGGAAGTGAATGTTCATTCATTCGTTTATGCAACCATCTTTGAGTCTCCAATGTGCCAGGTGACAAGGACACTGAATTCTAGGCAGGAACATGGGTGTTGACGGCAGATGGAACAACTGCAAGAGCACAGGGGTGTGAGACAGGTGCCCACAGAGGTCCTTCCTGGAAAGTCCCTTCAGTCTCTCTTATCACCCCCATCTGGTGACATCAGGCGCTATCAGTTCAGCAGCCTGGTTGTCACTGGACTCCATCTGCTGCTCCTCACGCCCATTGCCACTAGCTGGACCACTGCAAGCCTGGTGCACCTTCTAGCATCTGGTGTCCTTCCCTCCCCCTTGTCCCTTCTCCAGCCTCTGTTTTCTGTACCTGCCAAAGTGAGGTTCCAAACTGCAAAGCAGATGGGATCTGGACTTGAATATCTCCACTTGCTTCCTGCCACCTCCTGCCCCCACGTGGGACACGGAAAAGCCCATGTCCCACACACGCTGGGTTAGTTCTGTGCCTCGAGTTCCCCTCATCAGAAAGCCCTTCCCCATCTTCGTCCACCTGGAAACCTCTTTCTTCATTTCTTAAAACCCAGCTCAAAGATCGAGTCCTTGCAAGCTTCCATGATTGCCACCCCCCACCCACCAGGGAGTCATGCAGTTTGGACCTGGGACAGCAGGATGCCCCTCAGCCTGGTTTGTGCTGGTCAGTGCCACCCTTGCCTGCTCATCATGGTCATCAGCTTGCTGGAGTGTGGCATGTTCATAACTGGCAGATGTGGGCACCCCTCATCATCAAGAAGTCCCCCCATCTGCTGTCTGCAAGCTGGAGACCCAGAGGTGCCGAGGAGTGAGTAAGTCTCAGGCTTACTCACTTAAGTGTGTAAGTCTTACTTACTTAAGTGTGTAAGTCCTCAGGCTGAGGGATCTCTGATAGCTAGACCTGGACAGGTGTGTCTCAGGGTCTAAGCCTAAGAACCTGGTGTTCTCGTGTCTGAAGGCAGGAGGAGATGCATGTTCCAGCTCAGAGAGGGGGGGGAGAGAGAGAGAGAGAGAGAGAGAGAGAGAGAGAGAGAGAGAGAGAAAAATGAGAGAGAATTCACCCTTCCTCTGCCTTTTCGTCCTGTCCAGGCCCTTGGTAGACTAGACGATGCCCACATTAGCGAGGGTGGATCTCCTTCTCTTACTCTACTGATTCAAATGCTCATCTCTTCCAGACACACCCTCACACACACCCCAGAAACAATGTCTCCCAGCTGTCTGGAGACCCCGTGCCCCAGTCCAGTTGATGCACAGAGCTAGCCATCTTGACTTACATATATAAGCTCATGGTAGATGGATGTGGAAGTAAAGATGGTGATTTTTCTAAGACTAGATCGGGTCCTTTGTAGAATCACAAAGCAGGATTAGCACTTTAAAAGTAATTGCTGTTGAATGAGATGTGGATGAGACGCTGGAAGGATCAGGAGGGCATCGTAAGCATTAAGTTTCTTCACTCAGAGGCTTTGCAAGCATCTTTATCATTGCACCTTCTTGGTCTCCGTGAGAAGAAGTCACTCTAGAGATGGCGGATGGGGTGTATGTAAGAGAGATGCTGCCATTGAGCAGGTCCGTTCTGCAGGGAAAGACTTGGGTCCTGCCTCAGACCCTCGTTCATTCACTCTTCAGCAGACGCTGACTGGGAACCCTGGATATACCAGGCCTGGCTGCAAGAGACGGGAGTGAGCAGACGGCACAATCAGTGTGCACCTGTTGCACTTTCAAGATCTCCTAGATTTCAAGATCTCCTAGAGAGTGAAAATGTGGCCATATCATTCTTTGCTGGGTTGACTAAGTATCCCCCTAAAGTTCATGTTCACCCAGACCCTCAGACTATGTCCTTATTTGGAAAAGGATCTTTGCAGATATAACTAGTTACGATGATGCCATACTGGGTTACGTTATGCGTTAGGTTCAATGTGTCCCTGTAAGGAGGCCATGAAGGACAGACCACAGAGAGATGACTGTGGGAAGATAGAGGCAGAAGTTGGAACAATGTGGCCAGCTGCCAGGGAATGTCAAGGGTTTCTGTCAATCACCAGAAACAGGAAGAAGCATGGGGCAAATTCTCCCTCGCAGCCTGCATTGCGCGTCACATGCAACACCACTGGATTCCTGTCTGTGCTCTTACTCTAAAGGTGTGACCAAGTGTGCTAAGCACTAAGATTTGCAGGCATGGTCCAAGGAGAACAGTTACCACATTCAGTTACTCTGGAATGCCAGGTACTGCTTCAAGACACGACTTCACCTCTCCCCCGAATCCTACCCATGATATTTCAGCTGAAATAAACAGTGGGGTTAGGTGAATCCCACTCTGGAAGAGAATCTATGGCTGCCGAAGTTGACATCTTCGTTTTGGACTTCTTGCCTCCGGAAGTGTGAGAAAAGAAGTTCTGTGTTTGTAAACCACCACCCGGCTCATGATGATTTGTTATAGCAGCTCGAGGAAACACATGCATGTTATTTATGATTCTTTACCTTTTCATGCATTAACAACTGTCCCCTGCCCCGCCACTGTCCCCATCTCTGGCTGCTCTCGTGATACCTTCTCCTCCATTCATTTTATTAAAACCACAAGAGCTTGAATGATTTTATCTTCTTTTCAGTGCAGTCAAAATTGTGGGCAGTTACCGAAAGGAAAACAACTCAGGGCATTTGGGGGAAAACGTGCTTGTGAAATGGGGTGACTTTGGGGTTGACAGCATGGGAGGACGGAAGTCAGATCCCATCAACCTCGCTTTCAGAAGCAGAGTCTTGACATTTTCTTCAAGTGATGTTTGTTCCGTAGCATTTTTGACATCTCCTTGAATTAAGAAACCCGACATTACACACAAAACTGCAGAATGTTTTAACTAGAAAGGCGCTGTTGTTAGGAAAGAATACAAGGAAAAGGCATCTGCTACCTGGAAATCACACCTGCTTTAGTCCTGTGATTGCTGAGTGGCCAGGCATCCGGTTTGTGGAGGGTGTGTCCTCATTGTCATCTTTTCATAGAATACTGTCACACAGCACTATTTCCCCCTATCGCATAGGTGCCCGCTGCCTCGCTATGGGAAGACAGTACATCCGTCTTCTTGGAGTGTGCCAGCGTCTGTGTTGACAAATAGAGGGGTCTGTACCACCCGGAAATTGGCAAGATGTTTTAAATCAAAAATTGCCAATTAGAGAAGGTCCTGTACTATTGTCTGTTCTCATTATAAGTGTGCGAGCAGCCATAGATTCTCTCCCAGAATGGGATTCATCTAACCCCACTGATTATTTCAGTTGAAATATCACGGGCAGGATTTGGGGGAGAGGTGAAGTCATGTCTTGAAGTGGAACCTGGCGTTCGAGAGCAGCTGGAGGTGGTAACTGTTCTCTTTGGAGCATGCCTGCCAATCTTAGTGCTTAGCACACTTGATCACACCTTTAGAGTAAGAGCACAGACAGGAATCCAGTGGTGTTGCATGTGATGAGTGATTTTGTCAAACACCACATATATATGGTTTTAATTTTGGAGAACACATAAATTTGTACTTTAGGCTATTCCAGAATTTGCAATTTTATCTATCATTCCCAAAGTAGTCAAGTTCCCATGAGCCGGAGTGGTAACAGTAAAATACATTTTTATTTGTGCTGCTAATACGATCTGTATCATTGCAGGTAGTAGTCAATGTCTGTTATGTTTTTCTGTGATTGTGGGCTGCGAAAGGCACCAGCATGGTTGCTGTTCTCCTGGGGGAGGCTCGACAGTTGCAATAAAGCTGATTCCTTTTAGGTTTGTGATTGTGAATGCATTCTTCCGAGGGCAGCGGCAAGAACTCTATTTCCTTTTTGCAGTTTTAGCCAGATTCAGGCAGATAATTGCTCCCCTCATGTTGGTGGCTTAGTTGCCCAATGTGTTTTTTGAAAATAGTATGAAATAAAAACCCTGGACATGGCCAGTGGGAGCATAAATTGGTAGAACCCTCCGGAAGGCAATGTTGCCATGAATTTCCAGTGAGAGTTTTAAAAAAAGTTCATATCGCATAACAGTCTAAATTCTTAGTAGTTGAATTACTGTAAAGACGTCAAATGTATTTTATTTTTCACAAAGGATGTTTGAAAAACTAGAAGCATCCCCAAACAATCTACAAGAGATGAACGATCAGATTAAGGCTGCAGTATGCTTCCATTACATAAAAACTACAAGACAAATTCATATACCAAGATTCCGTTTTTTTCTTTGTGGACTTACATAGAAACTGAGTGAGAGGAAATAATGAAATGTTACGACAGGTTCTGTCTGGGGGGCCGTTATTGTGATTTGAATATTCATTTTACTTATTAATCTTGCTATGATAATGAAAACCCTGGAATGTTATTTAAATACATTTGCATGCATAGTAAATATTCTGGTGAACTACAGCCCATATGACTGTTGGAACAGTGGCCCTGGTAGTCCCTGTTGCCTTTTTGGAGTAAAACAGAAACCCTGTTGGCCTGGTCTGCTTTGCCCTCTTGTTCCACAGGCGAAGTTTTCTTCTGTCGCTTTGTGACATTCTGGTCACCCCGTTTGACCAACCCAGTATGTTCAAATAATTGGGTTGTATGGTATGCAAGAAAAGATATTTGCAAATAAATTCCAAGAATTGCTTGTTCCATATTTCTTCTTCAGGTCACTCCTAGCTTTTTGTAGTAACAGGCTGTTGAATTCTGCAGACACAAGTGACACCAAGTGTACCTGATGGGTCACCTGTTAAAGTGAGCCCTTGGTGGTTCTGTTGTTGTTGAGTGCTAAAGGATAGAGGTCAGATCTTGGAAAAGTGTGTGTGTGTGTGTGTGTGTGTGTGTGTGTGTGTGTGTGTGGGGTTGTCATTGTTCTTTTTACTTCAAACATCTTCATCTACCTGTTTTTCTTCTTCATTTCCCCATTATATTTCTTTTTGTTTGTTTTGTTTTTTAATTTTTAATTTTATTTGTTCTAATTAGTTCACATGACAGCAGATTGCATTTCGATTCATTGTACACAAATGGAGTGCACTTTTCACTTCTCTGGTTGTCCACGACGTAGAGTCACACCATTCGTGCAATCATACGGGCACCTAGGGTAATGATGTCCTTCTCATGCCACCATTTTCCCTACTTCCGTACCCCCTCGCCCCCTCCCCCCCTTTGCCATATCCAAAGTTCCTCTATCCTTCCAACCCCCACCCCAATTATGGGTCAGTATCCCCGGGAGTTGGAGAATATCATGCTAAGTGAAGTAAGCCAGTCCCCCCAAACCAAAGACCAGACATCTTTCCCCATTATATTTCTTTTTTTTTTTTTTTAATTTTCATTTTTAAAAACCAGAACATTTATTGGGTGGCTAATTGTTGAAACTCCCAAGATGAACTGGAGGCTGCGACAGCTGCCCTTGTTGGGTTCATGAGTCATTCAGGGAATCCGTGCCTGAATCTGTGGTAAACGATTTTTAGGTGCCTCATTCCACCAGTCCGGCGGTATTTCCTCTTTTAGCCTTGGCGCTCCAGTTCTACTTTCTCTTGTGCTTGGCAGGGCAGCCTCCCTCGCCACAGGTCGACTTCTGAAGGTGGTAGGCCTTAGAGGCCACCTTAGAGCCACTTAGAGAGACACAGTGTGTGCCTCTCATTACGATGCTTCCCAAATGATGATGATGTTCCCTTGGTCATCTCGCTTCTGCTAGAGAGACCAGAAAGACACCCCCCCCATTATATTTCTTTACCTAAATTAGACTAAGGTTCTTAGGTTTAAGAAGAAAACTATGGTTTTTATTTATTTATTTTTTTAACCATGAAAAAAAAAATGCTAGCTTGGAAAGGAGATGGGCCTGCCTCCACCATGCTGGCCTCAGCCCTTGATTTCAGGTTGTTCAGAGGCTCTCAAGGAGCCAAGTGCAGGGCTTGTGACTGGGGGTGTGTGTTCAGACCAAGGATGAGGGGGCGAAGGTCCCAGTGCAGCTCACATCCAGCCCAGCCTCACTGTGTGGAGGAGGAAGTTCTTGGACTGCATCAAGGAGCCCCGTACGAGTGCCCTCCTGTGTTTGTTCTCTCTGTTCTCGGAGCACGTGCTCACGTGTACAGAATTTGTGGTTTTGCCAAAAAGGAACATAAATTCTCATGACAAACCAACGAATGTCCTTTGGGTCATTCTGCTTGAAATACAACATGGGTGGGAGTTAAGTTTTATCTTCAATCAGTAGCTCTAAGGGATCTGATTCTTGAGTCGTGGTAACGTGTACAGTCTACATTTTTTATCTGATCTGTCCAATAAATTTAAAGAAATTAGTCAAAGGGTTCAGGGAGAAATTGTTCTGGGGAAGGCTGTGTGGCTTGTGCTCTTCCTAACACCCATGGAAAAGTAAGTATGTAGGGTTTCTGAACCGTTCCTTTCAGTGCACAGGTTTGAGTACTAATCTGTGGCTTTTTGATCTGCTTTATCACAAGTTACTAGTGCATCATGTTTTTATAAATGCATGATCACATGTGAGTTATTCATTTTTATTTAAATTGTTAGAAACTTCTTTGGATATTTAAATCAGAAACAATACAGTGTTGAAATACAGACTGGATGATGTGTAATAATATTTGATACATAGCTGCTTTTTTTTTTTTTCCTAGAAAAGAACATCTTTTCTAACTCATGAACAATATGATTTTTACGTAGATCTAGAGGCACAGATTTCATCTTGAAAAATTAGTATTTTTGATATAGCAGTAGCTGTTCAGTACTACTAGGGCATTGGTCTGGATCCTCCCATAAGCAGATGCCAAACTGGGAACAGATGTACCAGGTTTGTTGGATGAAAAGTTTCCAGGGACAATGGGGAGGGAGACGGGTGAGGCTGAGGCAGCCAAGGGACTGAAATGCAGGCTTGACTCCCGAGAGGAGAGATGGAAGGAAGGGAGCTCTTGGACTGCAGCAGCATTCTAAGTTTGCCAAGTTCAGCGGAGTCCTGCTGCAGAGTTCCCGGGGCAGAGGAGTTTCCTGGTTTTGGAGGGTGGTGGCTCGGGTATCCCGGCGCTGCTCATTCATTGGCTGGCGCAGGCCAAGGGAGGCGTGGCCTCTGCAGGAGCGCAGCGGGCCTGATGCACTGCAGCTGCGCACTTGAGAGTCCTGCCTCTGGATCTATGTCCTACACTGGTAATTGTTTCCCTGAGCAAAGACTAGGCTTGGGATAGGTTTACTCCAACCGAGATAGTGGGCAGTACATGTCGTATTTCTACAGAGACAGAAAGGTGGACTAACCAAACACAGTCTCTCTTTTTTGATATATCAATTTTGGTGTCCTGAGATGGAAGTTATGAATTAAATATATTGTAGACACTTAATCGGCTTACAAATTGAGCGGTTGCCAGAGAGCACGCCACACATTTTTAAAATTATGTGCTGGGTTTTGCATGAGGAAGGCTGGTTCCTAGGGTTTTCAAACTTAAAAAAAAAAAAAAAAAAAAAAAAAAAAAAAAAAAAGAAAGAAAAGAAAAGAAAGAAAAGAAAAAGAAAATGGCAAAAGGCATTAGAAAGAAAACTGTTATGCTTTGAAGACCAGATTTTAAAACTACCTTGAATGCGATGCTTGCAGTGAGTCCCTTTAAGAAAATGAGCTCTGGGACAGAGGTCTTGTTGAACACCAAGAAGGTGAGCTGCAAAGTTACACTGGTCTGTAAGACCAACTTGGCCTTGCACAGAGCTCTGATGTAGCCCTTATTCCTGGGACCAGCACCTCAATTTTCTGGAAGAGCAGGTTTTTAACTTTTTTTTTTTCCTTCAGGGTAAGAGCGTGGTCTAAGTGCGCATCACTGATGGGCATGCCCTGAGACACCAGACTGAGTGTCTTGGTGGCCTTGTTACTTATTCCTACCCCGTTCTGGCAGGACACAGACAACCCTTCTCTCCTCCCACCGGAGGCTTTTCCCCCTTCTCTCAACATTTTGCACAGTATTAGGAATCTTTTATTTTTTAATCTTTGTTGTTGTAGTTGTAGTAAATGCCTTTATTTTATTTGTTTATTTTTATGTGGTGCTGAGAATTGAACCCAGTGCCTCACACATGCTAGGCAAGCCCTCTGCCACTGAGCTACAGCCTCAGCCCAGCATTAGGAATCTTGTTTTAAGTGGTGGCCATTGGCCATTGGGCTTTTGAAAATGAGATATCAAGTTAGGTGTAAATGTGGAGATTTCCAAGTATAGTTGTTGACAATTTGTTTGGAATGGTTTATTTATTGGTGTATATTTATGGCTTACATATTACATGTGTATTCTTTTAAAGGAATGGAAAATAAGAATTAGAATGAGCAGAATTAGACAAGAAAGTGAACTCACAGAGAAGGGGATGGATGTAGTTGACACATGTCATATTTGGCCACAAGATGGCTGCGTCCGGCCCCATCCTCCCTCACAGCTGCACGTGGCCTGCTGGGGACTGTGGGGCATCACCTGTCAAACCCTCAGCCTTCCAAATAAGCAGGCCGTCTGTCCATAGGGTGCAAAGACGGCAAATGCAGCAAGAAGCCATAAGAATGGAAGTCAGAAAACCAGACTCAGGCTGAGGGCTTGAAGGAACGTATGGCAGTCAGAGCAGAGGGGTTTTGTCTTGTGGGGCAGTGCGACAGCCCGGATGCTTGTGTCCATGTCAAAATCCTCACCCTCATGCCAAGGCATTGGGCAGTGGGCCTTGGGGCTGCAAGGGTGGAGCCCTCATGCCTGGGGTTAGTGCCTTTCTTAGGGCCACAGAGCGCCTTTGCCCTTCCTCCCCGTGAGGTGACGGAAGACAGCCGTCTTGGAAGCTGGCCCTCAGCCCGGCACTGCCAGCTGACCTAGGACGTCCAGCCTCCAGGACTGTGAGAAATGCAGTCTACCCTTTGCAAGCCGCCCAGCGTGCGGTATTTTGTCACAACAGCCTGAATGAACTTTGATTGACAAGAGAGAAGGTGTATTACAAGTACTAAACTAGGGTAAATTGGAAAAATAGATGCCACTTTTTCTTTTCTTTTGAAATTGGGTCTGACTGTGTTGCCCAGGCTGGCCTTGAACTCCTGAGCTAGTGATCTTCCTGCCTCAGCTTCCTGAGTAGCTGGGACTATTGGCATGTGCCACTGCACCTAGCTCACTTAAAAATCTTTATGATAGCTTTCTTGAGATAGAATTTGCATCCTTTGAGGTACACAATTCAGTGGTTTTTAGCATTCTCCCCCCAGTGAATTAACAAAGCGTAGCCATGACCCCAGTTAAATTTACATTTTCATCACCTACCTAAAGAAACTCATGTGTATCAGCAGTCACTCCTCTTTTCTGCCCACTTCCCTCAGCCTTGTGTAGCCAGCAGTCTTCTTTGTTTTTCCATGGATTGGCCTATTCTTGACATTTCATGTACATAGAATCATAGAGCTGGTGATTGATTGTGTCTGCCCTCCTTGTAGTGGTATATGTGAGTACCTCACCCCTTTTTACTGCTGCATCATATTCTATTGTATGGACATACCACATTTCATTTACCCAACCATCAGTTGATGGACATTTGGATTACTTCTTTGGGCTGTTGCCAGTAATGTTCCCTGAACATGCACATGCATGCTTTTTTGTGGACATATTTTCATTTCTCACGGGTGTATATCTAACCGTGGAATTGCTGTGTCCTAAGGTAACTCTGTTTACTTTGGAGAAACTTTCAGACTGTTTCTGCAGCAGCTGCACCATTTAATACTTCCACAAGTACTGTGTGAGGCTTCAATGTCCCCAAATTCAACACTTTCTACTGTCTATCTTGTGGATCCTACTCATCCTAGTGCTAGTGTGGTTGTATCTCACAATGTGATTATGGTTGTGAGATTGTGGTTTCAATCTTCCTATCTCTGATGTATCCTTTAATTAACTATCCATAATTACCATTGGGCATCTTTTCAACAAAAAGTAGCTTATTGGTCATTTGTGTATGTTTCTAGAGAAATATCCACTCATTCTTTTTTTCATTTTAAAATTATTTCTCTAGTAGGTTGTAAGAGTTCTTCATATATTCCAGTCAGATATATGATTTGCATTTTTTTTTTTTTTGCATTCTGTGAAATCTTTTTACTTGCTTGGAGGTCTGTCTCCATGAAATCTATTTTTTATTTTGTTGCTTGTGCTTTTGGTGTTATGCCTAAAAACCTAGCGCCTGATCTAAGGTCATGAAAATTTGCACCTATGTTTCTTTCCCAAAAGTTTTGTAGTTTCAGCTCTTAGGTCTTTGATTCATTTTGAATTGTTTTTGCTCTTTTTGTATGGACACCTGGCTGTCCCCATCATTATTTGTTAAAAAGACCATTCTTGCCCTCAATTGTGCCAGCATTCTTTCTGACTTGCGCCCCGCTTCTGAGGCAAGTGTTTTTATTCGACGACCCTTACCAACTTAAGGTTGGCACCAGTTTTGCCAATAAATGGTTTGTTTACAGAGAGCTGCATTTTACAAACATGCCTTTTACCACGTAAAAGATGGGAGAATGGCCTCTAACAGAGCAAAGGCTATTAGAACGCACTTGGGTGGAGAGGCAGGTGTGTGTCACTTAACGAGTAGAGCACATTCTGAGCAATGGCTCACTGGGCGGTTTTGTCATTGTGTGAAGATGAGAGTGCACACGTGCAAATTTAGATGGTCGAGGCTGCTGCACACCTAGTCCGTGTGGTATAGCCCCTTTCTCCAGGGCTGTGAACCTGTATGGAATGTCACTGTCCTGACCCCAGTGGGCCATTGTAGCACAGGGTAGGTGTGTGTGCACTTAACACATCCAGACAGGTTTGCACCAGCATCAGCACAGACGTGCGAGTGACACATGGCGCTATGGCTTTGTAAAGACTGTGATGTCACCAAGGCGTAGGAGATTCTTGGCTCCACTTTAATCTTCTGGGACCACTGTTGACCGAAACATCACGATGCGGTTCATGACTGTGCAGGTCTGTCTGTCCAGGTGGAACCAGGTTAGGTGTCTCCCAAAGCGGTGCTTTCCATGCTTCGTGTGTGTTTGAAGACCCTGGCCGTCTTGTGAAAATAGATTCCCATGTCCCAGTCTGGAGCGGAGTCCGAGGTCACGTGTCACTGAGTCGCTCCAGGGGAGGCTGAGGCTGACAATTCTGGTTCTGGGTCTAGTGCGAGCTCCTTATTCAGTGTCGCGACTTCTATGTATTTAAAGTGATTTGGAAGGGAAACACAAACTGAATATTGTGGACTTCCTGTTTTTAGATTTTATTGAATAAATCACAAGATGAAAAGCCACCGTACCAAGACATGGAATCACAGCTTCTCCCAGAGGTGTTTTTGCCTGTCTTGATTTTTCTGTCTTCCTTCTAGGCCTCTGATGATCATCACTCAGAAGATCACGACCTTGGCTTTCCAAGTTCATGATGGTGAGAACAACAGCCCTCCTTTTGGCTCTCAGAGTGAACCTGGCTTTCCGAGCTCTTCTTTCTCTGTGTACTGTATGCACAGCCTGGGGTGTAGACAAGTGCCCCTGGACCTCGCCACCTCTTTTTCTAACTTTCCAAGTCTCTTTAACCATGGTCTTTTCCTGTCCCACCGACTACCCTCCACTCCCTGGTGAATCTATAGTGTCTAAATTTGCTGAAATATTCATTCCAGGAACAGTGGGTTTTCTGTTTATCTTTGCAGTGTTTTAAAGTTGGTGATTCTCTGGGCTGGGGTTTTGGCTCAGCCAGAGTGCTCACCTAGCATGCGCGAAGTGCTGGGTTCCATCCTCAGCACCACATAAAAATAAATAAATAAAATAAAGGTATTGTACTCAACGACAATACCTATATATATATATATATATATATATATATATATATATATATATGAGATTTGTGATTCTCTGAATCCATTTCCAAATTGCTTAAGAAATGGCAACCTTTTTGCTTTGGTTTCATCTCCAGAAAGCTTATAAGGTAATTAAACAATTAAACAGTATTGGATGTGTAATCACTTCTTAATAATAGACATTTTTTTTGACTTGGAAAATCATCTAATGAGATTAGCCCGACCCTATAAAAGGCCAGGAGAAGGGCTGTGGCTGTGGCTTAGTGATAGAACACTTGCCTGGCATGTGTGAGACACTGGGTTCGAGCCTGAGCACACATAAAAATAAAATAAAGGTATTGTGTCCATCTATCAATTTAAAAATTTTTTTTTTTTTAAATCCAGGAGAAGGAAGAACGTGTTGTTTGTCCAGTGAATGTGATTTACACTGTTCATGCCAGGACCCAGGGAAGGGAGGAAGGTTATTTCAGCTGGTGGGGGAAAGATTTCTATCTGGCTTTAAGAGGTGCCAGGTGCAGTTTCTAAAAGCACACTCTGTGGATTTGTACGTCTCCGGCCAGTGCGTTTGAGTGTTGGGATGTGGTCCCGTGTTGACAAGTGGGGACCGTCTGTCTCCAGTAGCTGGTTTTCTTTTCTTTTTTTTTTTAATTTTTATTTATAGTAATATGTATTACAGTTCATACTATACATATAGAGCATCTTTTTACATAAAACAGTTTGTATTCAAAGTATATTCACAGCATTCAAGTCTTCAATCATGCATTTAGAATAATGATATCCATCTTATTCAACCACTTTTTCCCCCTTCCCCCCCTTGCACCCTCCCCTCCCCTCCCTTCCCTTTGACCATTATAGTGTTCCTCTAGTCCTCCTATCTACCCCGACCCATCAATACTGTGAACCGGCTTCCTTATATCAGAGGAAACATTCGGTATTTGGATTTTTGAGATTGACTGATTTCACTTAGCATTATATTCTCCAACTTCATCCATTTACCTGCGAATGTCATTATTTTATTCTCTTTTATTGCTGGATAAAATTCCATTGTGTATATATACCACATTTTCTTTATCCATTCATCTACCAAGGGACATCTAGGTTGGTTCCACAACCTAGCTATTGTGAATTGTGCTGCTATAAACATTGAGGTAGCTGTGTCACTGTAATATGCTGTTTTTAAGTCCTTTGGGAATAGACCCAGGAGTGGGATGGCTGGGTCATAGGGTGGTTCCATTCCCATTTTCCCAAGAAATATCCAAACTGCTTTCCATAATGGTTGTACCATTTTGCAGTCCCACCAGCAATGTATGAGTGTGCCTTTTTCCCCACATCCTTTCCAACATTTATTGTTGTTTGTGTTCTTGATAGCTGCCATTCTGACTGGAGTGAAATGAAATCTTAGAGTAGTTTTGATTTGCATTTCTCTAATTGCCAGCGATGTTGAGCATTTTTTCATGTATTTGTTGATTAATCGTGTATCTTCTTCTGAGAAGTATCTTTTCAATTCCTTAGCCCATTTATCGATTGGATTATTTGTTTTTTGGTGTCAAGTTTTTTGAGTTCTTTATATATTCTAGAAATTAGTGCTCTATCCAATGTGCATGTATTAAATATTTGTTCCCAGTTAGTTGGTTCTCTATTAACCTCACTTATTGTTTCTTTTGCTGAGAAGAAGCTTTTTAGCTTAAATCTATCCCATTCATTAATTCTTGGTAATAATTCTTGCGCTACAGGATTCTTGTTAAGGAACTTGGAGCCTAATCCGACATGTTGGAAATTGGAGCTTACTTTTTCTTCTATTAGGTGTATTGTCTCTGGTCTAATTCCTAGGTCCTTGATCCACTTTGAATTGAATTTTGTGCATGGTGAGAGATACAGGTTTAATTTCATTTTGTTGCATATGGATTTCCAGTTTTCCCAGCACCATTTTTTGAAGAGGCTATCCTTTCTCCACTGTACATTTTTGGCGCCTTTGTCTAATATAAGATAGCTGAAATTATATGTATTAGTCTCTGTGTCCTCAATTCTGTACCATTGGTCTACTGGTCTGTTTTGGTGCCAGTACCATGATGTTTTTGTTACTATTGCTCTGTAGTATATTTTAAAGTCTGGTATGGTGATGCTGCCTGCTTCACTTTTCCTGCTCAGGATTGCTTTAGCTATTCTGGGTCTCTTATTTTTCCAGATGAATTTCATGACTGCTTTTTCTATTTCTTTGAGAAAGGTCATTGGGATTTTGATTGGAATTGCATTAAATCTGTATAATGCTTTTGATAGTATGGACATTTTGACAATATTAATTCTACCTATCCAAGAACAAGGTAGGTCTTTCCATCTTCTGAGATCTTCTTCGATTTCTTTCTTTAGTGTTCTATAGTTTTTGTTATAGAGGTCCTTCACCTCTTTCGTTAAGTTGATTCCCAGGTATTTTATTTTTTTTGGTGCTATTGTAAATGGAGTAGTTTTCATCATTTCCCTTTCAGAGGCTTTGTCACTGATGTACAAAAATGCCTTTGACTTATGGGTATTGATTTTGTATCCTGCTACTTTGCTGAATTCATTTACTAGTTAAAAGTTTTCTGGTAGAGTTTTTTGGGTCTTCTAGGTATATTATCATGTCATCAGCAAATAGTGCTAATTTGAGCTCTTCTTTTCCTATCTGGATCCCTTTAATTTCTTTCGTCTAATTGCTCTGGCCAGAGTTTCAAGTACTATGTTAAATAGCAGTGGTGAGAGGGGGCATCCCTGTCTTGTTCCAGTTTTTAGAGGGAATGCTTTCAATTTTTCTCCATTTAAGATAATGTTAGCTTGAGGTTTTGCATAGATAGCTTTTATAATGTTGAGATATGTTCCTGTTATTCCTAATTTTTCTAGAGCTTTGAACATAAAGGAGTGTTGTATTTTGTCAAATGCTTTTTCTGCGTCTATTGAGATGATCATATGGTTTTTATCTTTAAGTCAGCGGTGTGGAGTCTCTTGTATTTTCACTGTCTGTATGTATGTGCGCGATGTCTCAGCTCCCTTCCAGTTGCGGGAATGTTGCTAAGAACGCGGTCAATCTTCCCGATAAGCCTGTTTTATTGCCAGTCTCCTGAGCGTGCTTCTCTGCTGTCCGCCATCTTTTCTCCAAGCCTGGTTTTCTTGTTCTTCCTTCCAGCTTGGGAACTGATGAAACTTGGCCTGACCCAGCGTCCCCTTTCTTACCGTCGGCTTGCGTCATTCTGTAGAGAACTGAATGACTTTCAGTCAAGGTGGAGTCTTTCTAGGGGAACTAGCCATCCTGCCTGCCCAGTGCAGAGAGGTTTTCCTGGATGTGAGACTCAGAGTAGCCCCTGCAGACTAAGACTCGCCATCAAACCCAATCGCCAAAGTCAATGTGACTTTGGGAGTTGCTAGATGGTACTATTTGATGAGATCTCGGCGTGGGGGGGGGGGGGATGAATAGATTTTCTTCCTTTTCTTTTTTTAAACTGCTTCTTCTTTTTTCAAACACTGCGCCTTCTTTTTTTCTTTAAATGGACTTTTTGCCTAAATTCAACTTTTAAAAGTACTCTCAGCTCGCCACATGCATTTTCTGGGACGTCCCTTGCTTGCATTCAGTGTTTGCTTGCCTCTTTTTTTCCTTCTTCTTGTGTGTGGGAGGAACGAGGAAATTCCAGAAACGCTCTGTGCTCTGCCTTCTCGGAGGCTGCTGGAGTTCCTTCGTGGCTGGTGGCTGTCACCTGCCTTAGCAGGACAGGCAGTTCCACAGTGGACTTCCCGCTCATAACACTTCAGTGACTTCCCTCCAGTTCACACGGCCATTTTATAGGGAGCACACGCCCTATGGTTGGAAGTCTGTCTGCCGTGGGCAGGTTTTAAGAGGAAACCTGGCCGTCTCTTTGTGCTTTCCTTGTGTCTATTGGGGTGACATTTCTGCTCTTGTTGGAAAAGGGAAGTCCCACTTCTTTTCCCTCTGTATCGCTTTCCTGCTTTCAGCTCATTTCAGGTCCACAGCCAGCCCAGCCAGGGAGGTGTTTCCACGGGTGCAGCCTGTGAGTGGCAGTGTCATTTCTCTGCCGTAGCAATGACATGGTACAAAGTGGGAGGAGCGCCCCCCCCCCGGCCCCCCTGTGGCGGCGGAGGAGGGGTCTCTGGAGCCCACTGGGGTGTGTGTCATAGTGTGCAAATTAAACAGGAAAGCCCGGAATGCCCCCTTGTCATTGGAACCTGCAGAGACTCTCCTTCTTCACGTGCGCTGCTGGGCAGCTCTCGGACCCAGGAACCCGCCCTCCCCATGCCAGGGGGTGGAACCCAGGGCCTCGCGCATGCTGAGCCCGTGCTCCACCGCTGAGTCACTCCTCCCAGGACATTCTTATAAAGAGAAAACCAGGGGCTTTATGATTTATGAAGCAAAAATAATTTGCCTTTTTCAAGTGGGTTTGGTAAGACTCGTGAGGAAGAGCTGTCTACTTCACTTCAAACATCGTATTTCTGATTATTTTTTCTTTTTTCTAGGATTAGGTCGAAGGGCTGAAGACCTTTCTGCTGAGCAGCATCGACTTGCTGTAAAGTAAGTTAATGTTTTTGAGTCCTTGGCAAACCAGCATTTAGAGGTTGTCCTCATTTTTGTAGTATCTGTATATTAATTCTATAATATGAATATCGTAGTGTTTATTTATCAAATCTATTGATGGATACTTGGATTGTCAACCAGTCTTTGGCTTTGACAAGCAATCAGTGATGAATAACCTTGTGCATGGATTCATTTATTTTTTAAAAAATTTATTTACTTTATTTTTGTTTTTTCATTTGTCCTTGTTAGATATACATGACAGTAGTGTATATTTTGACATATTATACATACATGGAATATAGCTTATTCTAATTAGGATACCATTCTTTTTTAAAAAAATATTTTTAGTTGTAGATGGACACATTACCTTTATTTATTTATTTTTTATGCGGTGCTGAGAATTGAACCCAGGTCCTCACACATGCAAGGGAAGTGGTCTACCACTGAGCCACGACCCCAGGCCCCTAGGGTCCCGTTCTTGTGGTCATACGATGTGGCGTTACCCTGGTCGTGTATTCATATGTGAACACAGGAAAGTCACGTCCAGTGCATTCTACTGTTCCCCATTCCCGTCCCCCGCCCTTCCCTTCATTCCCTTCTGACTAGTCCAATCAACTTCTATTCTTCCCTCTTCCCCCCTTATTATGTGTTAGCATCCACATATCAGAGAGAATATTTGGCCTTTGGTTTTTGGGGACTGGCTTATTTCACTTAGCATGATAGTCTCTAGTTCCATCCATTTGCCAGCAAATGCCATAATTTCATTCTTCTTTATAGCTGAGTAATATTCCAATGTGTGTGTGTGTGTGTGTGTGTGTGTGTGTGTGTGTGTGTGTGTAACATTTTCTTTATCGCTTCATCTGTTGAAGGACACCTAGGTTGGTGCCATAGCTTAGGTATTGTGAATTGAGCTGCTATAAACATTGACGTGGCTGCATCGCTGGAGTATGCTGATTTTAAGTCCTTTGGGTATAAACCTAGGAGTGGGATACCTGGTTAAATGGTGGTTCCATTCCAAGTGTTCTGGGGATTCACATGGATTACTTTAAATGTGTCTGAGTCTAGCCGTAGGACAGATTCCCAGAAGTGGATTGTTAGGTCAAGGAGTAAAAGGATCTTTAACTTATTAGTTCTTCAAGAGTCTCTGGGGCTGGGGCCGTGGCTCAGCGGTGGAGCGCTCGTCTTGCATGTGTGGGGCCCTGGGTTTGATCCTCAGCACCACATAATAAAGGTATTGTGTCCATCTACATTAAAAAAAAAAAAAAAAAAAAAAAAAAAAAAAAAAGATCTCCCTTCCCCACAGTTGTTTGCCTGCTCTGGAGGTGTTTTCATGGGCCTGTGTCTGGGGCCCTCGGTGAACAGTTGTTTGTCAACCCGCGTCAGTGTGCCGAAGTCGCGGGGAGAGAGGCAGGGTGGGCAGGAGAAAGGGATGCGGGCTGGGGACCAGGAGCAGCTGCGTGGGCTTTGGCAGTGCAGGGGAGGTGGCGCAGAGGACAGCAGCCCAGGACAGGAGGCAGCAGGACACGGCAGGGCAGAGGCTCAGGGTGCTGAGGACAGTGGTGTGCCCAGTGCGGGCTGGGAGAGTGCCCAGAGCCCCTGGGGGAGGCCCAGGTGGTTTCCTCACTGAGAAACTGGGGTGTGGAGGCCGCGGGAACCTTTGGAAGATTCCAGTGGATTCCGTCTCCTCTGGAGGCACCAAGGACATGGGCACAGTCGCAGGGCTGGGTGGCCGGGGAGTCTCAGGACGCCTTTCCCGTGATTCCCAGCTGCCCCGCAGCCTTCAGCAGAACTGTTTTCCCCAGATTCTCCCGCCACCTCCCCGGGCTGGGACTCAGGGCCTGGGTCTGGATGCCAAAGCAGTCAGCAGAGTCGTGGCTCTGGTCCCCCGTGGCTTCTGCCCAGCGGAAACGGGTTCCACCCGTGGTTTGTTTGGGGTTTACGTTGGCAGCCTGGAGGGTTTTCCCATTTCGGAGCATCCCAGTCAACTCACACTAGGTCAGGTTCTCCCCCCCCCCCCCCCCCCCCCGCCTCATGCTTCGTTTTTGTGATGCAGACAGGTAAGGGTGAGAGAAAAGAGCATTTCCCACCCTCCCAGTAGCTTCTGCCCCGGCCCTGGGCAGTTACAGCTGTGGCCTGCAGAGGGCGCCACAGAGCCCTGTGCTGTTCTGACCCCCTGCCTGGTCAGTGGGTCCTTTGAACAAGGCTGCTCTCTTCCCTGATTTCCTTATTTGCACATCACGAAGAAAAGTTAAAGAACAAGGAAGGAGTTTTCAACTTTTCAAAAGTTAAAAATTAAATTAAAATCTAGTGCTTTGTAGTTATAGATAGTAAGTGAGGTTCATTTTGACACAGCCATAAACGCATATGATGTAGTTTTCTCCATATCAATCCTCAGAGCTATCCCTTTCTCTTCCTCCCTCCCTCCTCCTGTCCTGTATTTATTTATTTTTAAATTGGTTCATTATAGTTATATATACAATTGGAATGCACGGTGATATATCCATGTAGGCACAGAGCATAATTTGGTCGACTTTATTTCTCAGTTCTTCCCCTTTCCCTCCTCTCCGCTCTCCCCCTTGGTCCCCTGCTTCTACTCTACTGTTCTCCTTTCTAGTTTTGCAAGATTCCTTTTTTTTTTTTTTATTCCTGTTTTCTCTCTGGCTTCTGCATATGAGAGAAAATATTGGACCCTTACCTCTCTGAGTCTGGCTTGTTTCACTTATCATGATACTCTCCAGTTCCATCCATCTACCAGCAAATGACAATTTCATTGTTCTTTATGGCGGAGTAGAAATCCATTGTGTATGTAGACCACATTTTATTTATCCATTTGTCTACTGATGGACACCTAGGCTGGTTTCATAACCTGCTATTGTGGATTGTGCTGCTATAAGCATTGGTATGCATGCATCATTATAGTAGGCTGATTTTAGTTCTTTTGGATAAAGATCAAGGAGTGGGATAGCTGAGTCATATGGTGTTTCCTAGTCTTTTGAGAAATCTCCATATGGCTTTCCAAAGTGTACTAATTTGCAGTCTCACCAACAATGTATAAATGTACCTTTTTCCCCATGTGCTTGCCAGCAATTATCATGATTTGTATTCTCTATGACTGCCATTCTGACTCGGGTGAGATGAAATCTCAGTGTAGTGTTTTTTTTTTTTTTTTTTTAATATTTTCTTAGTTGTCAATAGATCTTTATTTATTTATATGCAGTGCTGAGAATCAAATCCTGTGCCTCCCACATGCTGGGCAAGTGCTCTACCACTGAGCCACGACCCCAGCCGGTCAGTATAGTTTTTGATTTGCATTTCCCTGGTTGCTAAAGCTGTTGAACATTTATGAACCCCTAGTTGAAAGAGCAGCTGGCAAAGATTTTGTCACCTTCTTTGCTCTCTTCATGTTCTTCATTGTCTCCCTTGCTCTGAAGAAGTTCTTTGATGCTGTCCTACTTGTTGATTATTAGTCTTAGTTCTTGAATTTTAGGAGTCTGACTGAAGAAGTCAGTGTCCATGCTAATGTGTTGGAGTGTTGCCTGTTTTCTTCTGGCATCTGCACTGTTTCTAGTACAATTCGTAGGTCTTTGATCCACTCTGAGTTGATTTTTGTGCATGGTGAGAGGTAGGGACCTAGTTTTATTCTTCTCCATATGGATATCCAGTTTTCCCAGCACTTAAGAGGCTGTCTCTTCTCCAACTTGTGCTTTTGGCACCTTTGTCAAGAATCAGATGACTTTAATTAAGAGGATTTGTCTCTGTGCCTTCTAGCCTATCCCATTGGTCTTCATATCTGTTTTTCATGCCAATACACTGCTGGTTTTGTGACTGTAGCTCTGTAGTATAATTTGAGATCAGGTATTTTGGTGCCTCTATCCTCACTCTTGTTGCTCCATATTGCTTTGGCTATTCTGGGTCTTTTATTCTCCTATAAGTTTTAGGAATTTTTTTTTTTTTTTTAGTTCTGTAAAGAATGACATTGTTATCTTGATGGGGATTGCATTAAGTCTGTAGATTGCTTTTTGTAATATGACCATTGGGATGATATGAATTTCACTATCCATGAACATGGTATGTCTTTCCATTTTCTAAGGTATTCTTCAATTTCTTTCTTCACTGTTTTATAATTTTCAGTGTAGAGGTATTTCACCTCATTAAATTTATTCCTAACTTTTTTTTTTAAAGCTATTGAGGCTATTTTGAATGGAATCATTTTCTTGGTTTCTCTGAATTTTGTGTGTTGATCATGCATCTGGAAACTTCACTGAATTTAATTATTAGCTCTAGAAGTCTTCTGGAAGAGTTTTTTTTGGGGGGGGGCAGGGAGGGTCTTCTAGATATAGATCATGTCATCAGCAAACAGAGATAGTTTGATTCTTCCTTTCCTATTTGTATCCCTTTAATTTTCTTCTCCCGCTTGATGGCTCCAGGAAAGGTCTTGTCACATATAATAATTCACAGAGATAACAACTGTGTTTATGAGTTGCTTATTTGGACATCCTGGAGGAAAATCAAAGACTAAAGAGTTTTCAACCTTCTTATTATTATTTTCACAGAGCAAAACCCTCTTTTTTGGAATACTTAAGTTACCTTCTCAATTTCATGAGCGTCATAGCTGGCCCTTGTAATCATTTCAAGGACTACATAGCATTCATTGAAGGGAGACATACCCACATGAAGTTGCTGGAAGTGAACTGGAAGCACAAAGGTTTCCACAACTTGCCAGAGCCTTCTCCAACTGTAAGTCTGTAGTACCAACTGTTTACTCAGAGGTCCAGAGAACAGATTTTGCTGCTAGGGTTGACTCACTGATTGTTTTAATTAAAAAGCCAGGACTGGGGTGTAGCTCAGTGGTGGAGCATTTGCCTAGCATGCATGAGGCCTTGGGTTTGATCTCCAGCACTGCAAAAATGGGGGACAGGGGGAGCTAAACAGTTTACCAGAGAGCTTGGCTAATAACTTTCTTCACATGTACCTAGAATGCCACTATTGATATTTATTTGCTGGGGTTCTCAGGGTTGGAGGACTTAACTGGGAATCAGGCACTGTTCCCAGGACCTAGTAAATATTCATCCACTTCCACCCCAAGCCACCCTCTGAGGGAAGTGCCATATTATAAGTAAAAGTCTGTGTTTGTGTTTATGAAGTTGGAAACTATAGATCTACAGAACGACGTTTTCTGCAATGTCAGAGAACCCGGGCAACGTCATTCTGTCGAAAGGAATTAAAAAGCCAGCATGACTTAATTCCAGAACAGACGATGCCTGTGCCACAGGGGAAGGCTGAAGCTCTCCATCCCCTGCCCACACACTGGTTCAGGGTTCTCTCCCTTGCACAGAATCCTCTGTCCCTGAGCCTCTGTCCTCCTTGCTGGGGACTCGAGCCCGTTTCCTGGGTTCTGATGGTTACAGAAGCAGAAGGCAAATGGTTGTTTCTTTCTGGTTGTCACCCTGCGATGCTGTCCTTCTCTCTGATGTCATGGATGATAAAACCCCCTGCCCTTTGTTGGTGGAATACACTGAAGGAGGTGGTCTTCCATGCTGGACATGTGGTCCTCCATGGCCAGTGTCAGGCCGCACTGTCAACGTGCTCTTGCTGAAGTTGCCCTTGTCCCTGAGTCAGATCTAAGTGTCACGTTAGTTTTTCCCCCATTTCCAGGGAGCTGTGATACGCAAGTTGTGCATCACACTGGTGTCTCTCCTTCTGTTCCTGACGCTCACCAAGACCTTCCCAGTGACCTGCCTGGCCGAGGACTGGTTTGTCCATGAGGCAGACTTTCCGACCCGTCTCTGCTACCTGTACATCGTCATGCAAGCCTCAAAGCCCAAGTATTATTTTGCGTGGACACTGGGTAAGTTTGCTGGAGTGGCCCTGCTCCTCGGATGGCTTAGCCAGTCTGTCTTTTGGATTGCCCAATTCAAAACCAGTCCAACCCATAGTGGGAAGCTCTTGGGCCAGTGTCATTTTTGACTTTCCCACATGGCCCTCGTCTTCTCTCCCACCCGCCATAAACTCAGTCATCCGCGGCAAGGGGAGAGCCTCTCCTGGCTGTTGTTTAAACCCAATGTTATTAACAGATGCCAAAACTTGGACGCTTTGGCTTCCACCAGTCACACTTGGCCACTGAGTAGAGAGGAGCGTCAGGGGAAATTCCAGAGCGATCTGACTTGCCTCTGATTTTTCTGGATGCTGTGTCATCTAGGATGCCTGCCAAATTCATTTTACCTCACACATGCTAATTTAGGCCTCACTGCTTTAAGAAAATTAGCTTTATATTCAGTTAGACGCCAATTTCAAGTTTTTTCACTGTTTAAGGTAGAATGTTCGATTTTATTTGGTTTTATCACACTTTTTTCCCCCTTGTGGAGCAACTTGGTCAGTATTAAGTTTTTGTGGGGGTGGGAGGGTGGGACTGGGGATTGAACTCAGGGGCACTCAACCACTGAGCCACATCCCCAGCCCTATTTTGTATTTTATTTAAAGACAGGGTCTCTCTGAGTTGCTTGGAACCTCACTAATTTGCTAAGGCTGGCCTCAAACTTGCTATCCTCCTGCCTCAGCCTCCTGAGCTGCTGGGATTACAGGTGTGTGCCAATGCATCTGGTTTTTAAAAAAATTTTGAGATAGGGTCTCCCTAAATTACTGAGGCTGGCCTTGAACCTGTGATCTTCCCACTTCAACCTCCCAAGTTGCTGGGATGGCAGGCATGGGCCACTCACTGTACCTGCCCATTTACTGTTATTCTGTTGTGGTGAGATACACGTAATATAAAGTTTACTGTTTCAGCCACCTTTAAGCGTACGATTCAGCAGCACAGCTCATGTTCAGAAGGTTGTTCTGCCCTCCATCCCCAGGGGAAACTCTGTACCATTCAACCATAACTTCCTGTTCCTTCCCGTCTGGATTATTTTAAGGGCCAACATGCCCACGCTCATGTTCAGTCCCATGCAGTATTTCTGTTCAGGTTGGCCGGAGAGATCAGAGGCAGAGATGTTCTCAAATTAACAACGCGGGGCATTTTGTTTCTGATGACATTCAGTTTCACTCAGGGAGTTTGGGTGAGCACCAGGCTTTGGGCTGGGAGGAATTCAAAGATGGGCGAGACACTTTCTCTACCTCAAGACTGAGACGGTCTGGGGCACCGTGGACATGGCCAGTGACCAGGCAATACACCTCGAGGGCTGTTCTAGTGTCAGGGCACAGAGACCACCATCCTTATGCATGGGGCATTGGAAAGGCTTTGTCTCATTTCTTCTGCTATTGCTTTTTTTTTTGCTACTAGAGATTGAACTCAGGGGCACTCACCCACTGAGCCACATCCCCAGCTCTTTTTATATTTTGTTTAGAAACAGGGTCTCACTGAGTTGCTTAGAGCCTCACTAAGTGGCTGAGGCTGTGATCCTCCTGCCTCAGCCTCCCAAGCCCCTGGGATTATAGGCATGCGCCACTACGCCTGGCTTGCTATTGCTTTACTGTTTAGAAATGTTGCTTTCTTTCGCAGCCAGGCCTTAGACCTACTCAAGGTTGGAACCCGCTTGCAACACTGGGTGTAGTTTTCTCTGTGAAACAGTCAATAGTTCTCTTTAACCGGAGTACGTGTGTGCGCATGCGCAGCAGAGAATACCTTGCGTCTCCCCCTGCCCCTTTACTACCCTCTCCCTCCTCGCCTCCCTTCCTTCCCTCTTCCTTTCTCCTTTTCCTTCTGCTCCCGTGTTCTGTAGCAGGCATGGAGCCTGGAGGAGGAAAGAAAGCTCATCTTGTGCCTCTTAGGGACAGGCCGGCTTGCGGCAGGTTGTGCCGGTGGGACCTGGGGTGACAGGGAACAGGGCCCCTGCACCCTTCAGCATGGGGCGCACCCCAGTGGGGGACCCTCCTGGGGACTCGCTCTTCCCTTTCCCAACCCTCCACCCCTTTTCCTTTATCTTGCTCCGGTTGCTTCTGTAGCAACGCCTCATTGATTTGTAGAGCCTCAGTTTGAAGTTTGTTGCAGCTCAGGCTGGTCCGAAATTAACCTTTGTATTATTTATGAATAAAGAAGCAATGAAGAGTGTATCAGGGAATGTTTAAACTGCTTAACCGAATAATTGTTTGATCCAGCTCTCTAAAACACCATTTACATATAATTGATGTCCTAATTATACGCGATTATAAATTTAATCCTTCAAGCTGGCCTCTTGATGCATCTCAGCTGAGCCTCACTAGCTCCAGTTACTGTTTATATTGAAATAATAAAATTATTGTCTTTGGACTTAGCATACAATTTTGGTTATTTTCGCCCTACTAATTAGTGCTAATTAGAGAGCCTCAATTCCAGCCCAAGCTGTGTTCTAAGGATCCAAACTCCAATACAAGGGTGTTGGAATGAAGGTATCCGCAGTAATAGGTCAGAGCCACGCACGAGCCAAGGAAGTCAGTTTTGGACCCATGTGCTCAGAACCTCTGACTGCTCTGGGACACAAACACGTCCCAGATAAGCTACCGCAGAGCGGGGACTTCAGAGTCTGTTTCGGTGGGGCAGTTCTGAGAGCCAGGACTTGGAGTTGCTCACCGTTTGCCCTTGAGCGTGGCTTTCCACTGTCCAGGTGGTGTGACCAGAGCTCTAGCATGTGGATTCTGGCACTGTTTACCCTCCGCGTGGCCTTAACATTCACCTAACATGACCCTCAGGCCCCTCCATAGCCCACTGAGAGGGGGCCATACGGTGATAACAATGGCAGCCGGGCGTGGTGGTGCACACCTGTGATCCCAGCCACTCAGGAGGCCGAGGCAGGAGGATGGCAAGTTCAAGGCCAGCCTGGGCAACCTAATGAGACACTGTCTCAAAATATATGGCAAAAATGCGTAGCTCGGGCTGGGATTGTGGCTCAGCGGTAGAGCGCTCGCCTAGCATGTGGGCGACCCGGGTTCAATCCTCAGCACCACGTATGAATAAAATGCATTGTGTACAACTAAAAGCAAATAAATAAAAATATTTAAAAGAAAAACCCTTAAAAAAATGTGTAGCCCACGGTAGAGCACTTCCCTGGCACGTGCAGGGCCCTGGGTTCCACCCAACACTGCAGGAAAAACATGGCAGCCAACGTTTCTTGTGGGCTGCCTTGGACCAGGCCCCGCCCTCTGCACTCCACACACTCATTTCATTTAATCTTTTCAACAGCCCTTTAGAATCGGTACCATTGGTGTGTCCATTTTCTGCTTAGGGAATGGGTTCCTAGAAGGTAGACAGCTCTCCCGAGGCCGGGCACACAGTACAGCCGACCCCACCCTTGGCCACCTCTAAGACGTCGTGAGGATTGCAGAAATGCTGAGCGGCTGGGATTGCCCCGTCCTGGGATGACGGGAAGCTGTCTGTCACTGCTCGGTTCTTTCAGTCTGAGCAATCCTGGGGGTGGCAGCAAGAGTTTAGGGACCTCGGCATGGGCCCGGCCACAGGTAGCCAGCTCTGGTCTCAGTGTCCACGCGGGCCTCAAGGCCCTTCCCCCTGTAGTTCATCTCTGTCGTTCGCAAGTTTGTTTCCACGCTTGTGAAGCTTCAGATGCCTTCTGGCACTTTCTCATTTTGTTCGTCATTTTCTTTGACTCTTTGGGAGGATGATGCAGAAAGTCTCAGCACTCCTTCATTCTGTCTTCTAAAAGGAAACCAGATCACTTCGCAGTGGGCAGAGCCTGCGAGAAGCAACCTGAAATCACCAGCTATGCCCAAAGTAGAGGAACCTAGAAGAGGGTTTTGTTGTCTCCGTGCTGGGGGTGGAACCCGGGCTGGCGCAGGCGAGGCAGGTGCCCCACCGCCGAGCCGCACCCCAGCCCGGGACAGGTTCTTCTCCTTGGAGTAGCACCTCTAGAGCCATCTTGGTTTGGACGTGAACTCTTACAGGCAGGATTTCTCCACGCTCTCCTCCGGGTCTCAGACTCTGCAGTGCTGGGAGTTAATTAGTTGGATTAATTGTTTTCTTAAAGGACTCGAACAGAATTTGAAACAAGCTAAATGAAAAGAGAAAATTAGCTTCTTAGACATTGTCCTGAGAGTGTGTTGAGTTTGTCGGGTCCTAGTGGGTTTCAAGAACACTTGGTTAGTGCCTCTCCAGGTCCGTGCCCTGCTGGCTTCAGTGACAGCGTTGGTTCTCTGCCGGGTCCCCTGTTTCTTCCCATCTCTGCTCTGAGTGTAGGTGTGCGTCTGTATTTCTCCCTGCACTTCTGGTTGGCTGGGAGACCCTGCGGTTCTGTCTTCATTTCGCTGCTTCTCTCGTGTTCACGGTCTCTGAGCATCCTGCGTCTTTCCTCTTCGCAGGTGCTCCCTGGATGCTAGGGAGACAAAAAAAACCAAGGTCACCAAACAGCCAGATGGATTTTTCTGGTTCACAATACCAGAGCCTTTGAGTTGTTTGGTCCCTTTCCCCAGGAGCTGCCACACATCTCTGCATGCCGAGTTGGACAAGTATTCTGGGTCTTTTCTGGCAGCAACGGGACTGTCGTTCCTCACCCTAATGTATTGTTTTTAACAATCACAGCTGATGCGGTGAACAATGCAGCCGGCTTTGGGTTCAGCGGCGTGGATAAGGACGGCAGGTGCTGCTGGGATCTGCTGTCTAACCTGAACATCTGGAAAATAGAGGTGAGTGAGTTCCCCCGCAGGGCGCTGCTGCTCCATCCAACTGCTGGCGCCGGTGGCTCGCCCTGAGCGAGGTTTCCCTGACGTTCTTCAGCACACGACTGAGGGAAAGCTGCTCCTGGGAAGGCCAGGTCCCGCAACAGCCCCTGGACATTTTGCATCTCTGAGTTCCCCCCTCTTATTCTTTTAGAGATCCCTGCCTTCTTGATAGCTTTAATGCTTCCAGGAAGGATGACCCCCAAAAGCTGGAAAATCTCTCTGCTGTTTCCATTCCTGCTCTTTCAGCTGGGAAGAGCACGGGTCGTGTTCTCTTGCTCACATCCTACTTGCTTCAGTAGAGTGCAGACCGGAAGCTCCTGTGTTTAGATTTCAATATGGCAAGTGTTTTCTGTGGTTCCTTTGGGAAAAGTTATCGTTGTTTTCTTTTAAGAGGAATTGTCATGGGCCGCTGTTGGGGCTCAGTGGCAGAGCGCTCGCCCAGCACATGGGAGGCACCGGGTTCCATCTGCAGCATCACATAAAAATAAATAAATAAATAAAATAAAGGCCTAAACAAAATATAATAACATTATTTAAAAAAGAAGAAGAGGAAGAAGAAGAAGAAAAAGAAGGAGGAGGGGGAGAGGAGGAAGAGGAAGAGGAGGAGGAAGAGGAAGAGGATGAAGAGGAAGAATGAAAAGGAGGAGGAGGACGAGGGGAGGAGGGGGAGGGGGAGTTGTTGTGATGCCCAGCATCGGGGCTGCTAGATCTGTGTGGTTTCTGCTTTCCCTGTCTTTATTCTCGGACCACGAGGGTTTGCACATATTGCTCTCACACTTGGCGTCTCTGGGCCGCCTCACCCATGGTTTTCTTTGCTCTGCTTGCATGAGGGTGGTTGTTAATCTAAGACACAAAGAAAAGACTACCAACTCCAATTTTAAATCAAATTAAAGCAAGCTTATATTGTGTACACAAAGAGAGCTGGCCAGCGGATACCCCTCCCAAACACTGGGCTCAGGATCAGCCCTGCTCTCTGGGAAGACAAGGTTTTTATAGCACAGAAAGTTACAAAAAAAAAAGGGGGGGGGGATGTCTTGGGAACTTACAGCTAACAGGGTTTTGGCAAATGTGATGCAAAGGCAGATTGCAGGCTAATGATCTACATGGCTTAACATTTCAAGGTAGGGAGTAAATTAAGATTCCTATTGGAATTTATGAGGCACCATGAAGTTCTAGGGGGGTTGTTATCTGGTCCAGGAGAGCCAGACCTGTGTGAGTTAGAGCACGGGCAGGACTTCCAGACAAGACGTGCCCCAGAGTTTGGTCAGGCCAAATAAACATCTTAGTAAAACAGCAATGAGCTCTTTTTTTTTTTTTTTTTTTTTTTTAACTTTATGGCTCCCAGTCTTAGGATAGGGTTAGGTTGGGTTCATCAGTGGTCAGCAGGGCCGAGCCCCAGAGCCTTCCCTCCGCCCAGCTGGCGGGGTCCTCAGCACACCTAGCACCGCATCCCTCGCCAGGTGGCCTCTGTCCTCTGCTGGGCTTGGTCTTCTTCCCAGCCAGGGCAGGCACGGTGCCAGGGGAGCGTGCGGGCAGAAGGGGTTGCGGCATGGTGCAGGAAGCCAGGGGTGTGTGGAGAGGGTCGCCGTCCACCCACGCGGAAACTGGGCCGTGGGGAGAAGGAGGCGCCTGCCTCTCCTTCCCTGGGACTCAGGGGAGGCTTCCTTCTGGGGGACGGACGGCCCCCGCCCCACAGAACACAAAGGCTTTATGGGAAGGATTGGGTTTTATGTTCTTCTCCTTCTTTCTCTCCTCCTCCTCTTCCTCATTCTTCTCTTTCTGTTTATTCATTTATCTATCGATTTATTTGTTAGCACAGAGGCATTGTTACTTCAAAAGGCAGAAAAGCAGGAAGCGGTAGACACGCTCGTGCCTGTTGTCTAGCGAAATGGCAGCAGGCCGTCACCTCGGATGCCCGGTGCCCTCCTCATGTCAGAGCCACGAGTACTCATGAGTGCCCGCCAGGGACGGAACACTCACTCTCAGATAGTTGTAGAGGATCCGGGGCCCAGGTGGGAAGGGAGCCTTGGCACAGGTGGTGAGAAGGTGGCAGACCCAGGACTGGTTCTGAATGAGGAAGAAAGCTTAGCCTTAGCCTCCTGGGAGGTCAGAAGCAGCCCCGTCCCGGCATCTTCAACAGACGGGTTCCTGCCTTCCCAGCGACTGTCCCCGGTCTGCTCAGGCCCTGTAGGTCACCTGTAATCATCTCTTTTCTACTTAGATGAGGTCAGAGGGAGTCTGGCTGAGTCACGCATCCTCCCTTTCCCACTTCTAACCTTCTTCCCTCCCTCTGAACTCGGGGACTGCCCTGGAGCTTGGGCAAGTGTCCTTCAGGGGGCTCCCCTCCCTCCTGGCTGCCTACCCGTGTGCCCCACTGGGCCCCACAGGGTAGTCCTTCCATGGGGGTATGTGTTCAGGGGCACGGACCAAGGTATTAGTTATGTGTTTATTATAAAGGAAAACCAGCAGAGAGAGATCGCATCGCCATTGTATGGGACTTAGAGCAAGAAGCCAAAGAACAACATGGCGGCCTGATGTAGTTCAGGTGCCCTGAGGCTGTGCTCACAGCATTGTGTGAGTCATAGAAAAAATGGGCCAGCAAAACCCTTAGTGTGTTGAGATAAAAACAATAAAGATCTAACTGTTTGCCTGTCAGTCGATCCATCTGTCTGTCTTCCATCTGTGTCTGTCTTCCTCCCTCCTTTCCCTTCCCTTCCTAACATGTGTCACCAGGCCCGGGTGTGGCCTACTAGGATGTTCTTGTGGTTGATAACCTTCAGCAGGAAACCGTGGCTCCCACACTTCTGCTGGCATCAGGAGTCATGGTCGCCCTAGGTATGCTTCATGCTTTTTACCACTGGCCTTTGGCATGACAATTTTTTTAAACGAGAAGGCCCAGTTGATAGTTAATTTGGGGACATCTCTCCCTCGGAGGTCCATTGGTTTTCATCACTGCCGGCTGGGTGATATTTCCTTGTTTTCTTTTCTGCATTGTGATCCCTTCATGCGGAAAGCCTCTTACTCTTCCAGACACAATTGGAAGCTTCTCAGCTCTGGTCGCTCTTTATAGAATTAACCGCCAGGAGTGACCTGGTTTGTGCATGGCCCCAAATGCAAAGATGACAATTACGTTTAAGCTGTCTCTATAAAGGCGTTAAATTCACACGATTACACTTTTCCTGTGGTGAATTTCCTTTTTGGGATATTTACTTTTAAGATTCAGATGACTTAAA
This sequence comes from Tamias sibiricus, assembly GCA_025594165.1. Classification (NCBI taxonomy): domain Eukaryota; kingdom Metazoa; phylum Chordata; class Mammalia; order Rodentia; family Sciuridae; genus Tamias; species Tamias sibiricus. The sequence continues at coordinate 20,252,797 of CM046666.1, read as the reverse complement.
TTTTTTTTTTTTAAAAATCAGAGCGGAAGGGAAACCCACACAATGTTCCTTCGGTTTTCCTATAATTTGAAAATAAATGTGGAGAAGAATTCAGACGTTGCAAGCCAAGTTTTAGTGGCCAGGTTGATCCTATGAACACCACAAAGTGTTCCCGCGGGTCATGCTGCGGCCTCTCTGCTCTTGCCTGAGACCTGTCATTGTGAAATGCCACATTGGCTCTGCCGCTGAGGAAAGTCTGGAGAGGACTTTCGTGACTTGGGGTATTTTCAAAGCTAATGATAGGTGATATTTTCTTCTTTCTAGACCGCCACGAGTTTCAAAATGTACTTAGAGAACTGGAATATCCAGACAGCTGCCTGGCTGAAGCGGTAAGGAAAACAGAAGCCGGCTCCTGACTCGGGCACGGGGTGGGGGCAGGCTTTGAGGGACACCCTAGGCATCGTCTGAGTAGTGATGTCATCTGACACTTGTGTTTTGCGTTGATATCTATGCCCTGCAAATGAAAATAAGTCAAAATGTAGCAACTTGAGACGGTCACAATGTAACATTTATTTTATCTCATACTACTGCCATTACTGGGTGCCACTCCATTTATTCCTCACATTAGCTTCATGAGAGGTTGATCATTAGCCCCCCTTTACAGATGAGGAAAGTGAAACACAGAGAGGTTATGCAACTCACCCAAAGTCACACAGCTAATGGGCAACAAGTTCAAGCCCAAAATAGTCTGTCTGCAGGACCGGGCTCTTGACCTCTGGGCTGTGCTGCTGTTACCTGTCAGTAACAGTCTGTCAGGTGGCAGGAGGGTCGTATCAGCATCCAAGCCCCGATGCTTGCTCTGCTCATCCCTAGCACTGACTGAAACCTTTGTGGTGGGCCACACGTTTATGCTTTTTAAATTTGCATTTTTGTTGTGATTCCTCTGTCCTTTGTCCTTTTGTTTCCCTACGTGTTCCAAGATTAGAAGCATTTCTTACTGTGGCACTAATGATATGTCGGAGCAGGAGACTGCCCTAGTGGGATGTACAGACATGACCTTCCAGCACATCTCCTCTTTCTGCCGGGCAGCTTCTTGCATTCGTCAAAACCTGGGGCAAGAGGAGAGACAGGGTATGGTCCTTCCTCCCAAGGGCGCTCAGGTGACGCTTTCTGGAATTGGATCCAGGCTTTGAAAGTTTGGCCTTAGCAAGATGGCTTTCAGTCAGCATTGCACATAGTCATCACACAAACACCATTTCTTTAGCATAGCGATCCCCTGGGTTAAGAGCCTCCCCAGGAGCTGAGAGTTCTGAGATGACTAAGCATACCTGTGTGTACATAAAAATTCGACAAAAGTGAAGGAGCCCTAATTAGGAAGGGCTGTTGCAGCTAGCTGGAAGCCGTAAGTTCCACCTGATATGTATGTGACGCACCTGTAGGCACCCGCAAAGCTGAAGGTATATAACCGGGTGAAAGCGGTCCGAGTTAGGAGAACGGAGAATTCATTCAGTCAGTCGTGCAGTAGCTCGGTCAGTCAGAAGAAGAGTTCGGGTCGGAGAAAAGAATCAGAGCGGCCAGAACGTAGGCAGAGCGGTTACAGAAGAGAAACCAGATAGAAGAAGTAATGGCTGGTCAGAGTTAGGCCGAGGCTCCCGAGGGCTGGTCAGAGTTAGGCTGAGGATCCCGAGGAAGACAGAAGACAGAAGAAAGAAGCAAGAAGCTCTAAAAAATAATCTTTCTCTAAGCTCTATCTTTCTTTCTCTCTAAGCTAAGAAGAAGAAGCTAAGCTCTATCTTTCTTTCTCTCTAAGCTAAAGTAGAAGTAAAAGTAGTAAAAGCTTTACTCTGCCTCTGAGTTTTTCTCCCGTGGCACCGTGGCTGGCCATGACAGGCAGCTTACACAAAAGTGCTTTAAAATTTTTGAAAACAAACATTTCACTCATGAAAAAGAAAATACAAAGAGTAAGAAACAAATGTATGCTGTACTATATCTACTTCTTATTTCAGGAAAAAAAAAATTACAAATGAGGTCTCGGTCTTGCATTTATCTCCTAAATGCCTTCTCTCTCCTCTGAGGAAGAGGCAGCCATAATCCTTAGTTTGAGTGTAAATCAGTGACTTTTGAGTCGGCAGTGAGGGGCTGGTGATAACTGAATTTCTGTTTCGTTTTTTATTTGGTCCTCTCATTTGATCACCTGCTCAGTGGCTTCCTTAAGAGGGCCATTGGCTATTTGTAGACTGGGTTTGTGGGGAATCCCTTATCATTTTAATTTCATGAACAGCCTAAGAGCCAAAGGTCTCCAGGGTCTTTGTTGACATTTTCTAGATCCTTACAATATCCCTACCCTAAAAATCTGAAGTCTAAAATGCTCCAAAACTTGACACTTTTTGAACATCAATATGATGTCACAAGTGGGCAGTTCCACACGTGACCTCAAGTGACAGGTTGCAGGAAAAACACTGGTACATTAAAAATATTGTAGGGAATCACCTTCAGGGTGCGTGTGCAAGGGGTCTATGAAACAGATGAATGCCGTGCCTTTGACTTGGGTCCATCCCCAAAATGACTCACGATGGGTATGCAGATAGTCTAGAATCTGAAAACATGCGGAATCCAAAACACTTCCTGTGATACTTAACCCGTGTCGCTCTTCAAGGCAGATCACTGGATCAAATCTGATGGACAAGTGGGGCCTGCGCAGGTCACGTGACTGGTTTTTGTGCCGGAGTCATTGTCCGGGAAAGACTTGAGTGAGGGCATACATTTCTCAGGACCTTTAGTTGATTCCAAATTTTTGAATGCAATGGCCCTCATTCAAGTTCCCCAAGATGATGAGACCACAGTTGGAAACAGCTCCCCGGAGGCAGGAACTCTTGCTCAGACCTTCGTTAGGGTGTAATGAGTCCATGACGTTTAGTCTACGTAGGTTAGATATTTATCACGTCTGCCAAGGATGAGGCGTGGATCATTTCTCTGGTAGTGCTCAAGGGACCCCAGAGCAGCACAGGCTTGTGTTCCCATAGCAAGACCCTGGACAGCGTGAGGCAGGCTCCCATCAGAAATGGCTCCTGCAATGGGACCACCTTATGACCCAGCTATCCCACTCCTTAGTCTATACCCAAAGGACTTAAAAACAGCATACTACAGGGACACAGCCACATCCATGTTTATAGCAGCACAATTCACAATAGCTAAACTGGAACCAACCAAGATGCCGTTCAGTAGATGAATGGATAAAGAAAATGTGGTATGTATACACCATGGAGTATTACTCAGCAATAAAGAAGAATAAAATCATGGCATTTGCAGGTAAATGGATGAAGTTGGAGAATATAATGCTAAGTGAAGTTAGCCAATCCCAAAAAGCCAAATGCCAAATGTTTTCTCTGATATAAGGAGGGCGATTCACAGCAGGGTTGGGACAGGGAGCATAGAAGGATTAGAGGAATACTAGAATGGCCAATGGGGAAGAAGGGGAAGGGAGGGGGCAAAAGGGTGAAGAAAAAAAAAAAAGATGGTAGAATGAGATGGATATCATTACCCTAAGTGCATGTATGAAGTCACGAATGGTGTGACTATACTTTGTAGACAACCAGAGATTTGTAAAAATGTACTCTATAAGTATAATATGTAATGCATTCTGCTGTCATTTACTATAAGTATAATATGTAATGCATTCTGCTGTCATTTATAACAACTTAGAGTAAATAATTAAATAAATCATTAAAAGAAAAAATGTTCAAAACTGAAAAAAAAAAAAAAAAAAAAAGTCTCCTGCTGCAGGGCCTGCTCCGAAGAGGAGCCGGGACGCTGCAGGTTCGGCACACCTGCCTTCCACTGCTTCCTCCCTCTCTTCCCAGCGTGTGCTACGAGCGGGTTCCCTGGTGCCCCACGGTGCTGACCTTCATCCTCTCTGCCCTGTGGCACGGCGTCTACCCCGGATACTACTTCACCTTCCTGACTGGAGTCCTCGTCACACTAGCAGCCAGGGCGGTGAGCTTCCTCGGGGGCAGGGTCTTCCCTTTAGCCTTCTGATGTTTGGATGTCGGTTGGCATCTTTGAGGTCCTGGCAGGAACTGGGGGCGAGAGGCACAGTGGGAGTGACGTTTGGAAAAATCAAGCAACATACAAGGATCTTCCTACTAGAGAGACACTGCTTCAGTATACGTGAACCTGTGATCATGAGGAGAACAACCGTTTTATTTTTGTATCATTTACAGAGGGTTTTTGTAAAACAAAAGGAATTTTAGGAGCGGTATTTATTACCTTAAGAGATGAGCACATTATTAATCATTAATAATGAAATAAATAATAAATGAAATAAATAATAATAAGGCTGTGAAGACACAGTCTACTAGTTATAGACGTTGGTGATTATTAATTAATGTAGGCTCCATAGGACTTCAGTTTGCTTATGTCCTGTTTAATTTACCTTTTTTTTTTTTTTTGGTACCGGGGATTAAACTCAGGGGCACTCGACCACTGGGCCACATCTCCAGCCCCCCTTTTTTTTTGTATTTTATTAGAGACAGGGTCTCACTGTGTTGCTAAGTGCCTTGCCATTGCTGAGACTGGCTTTGAACTCGCAATCCTCCTGCCTCAGCCTCCCAAGTTTCTGGGATTACAGGCTTGCAACACCATGCCCAGATTAATTTAACATTTAAAAAAAATTTTTTTTAAAAGATGGACACAATATCTTTAATTAATTAATTAATTAATTTTTATGTGGTGCTGAGGATCGAATCCAGTGCCTCACATGTGTGAGGCAAGCTCTGTTGCCGCCTGAAGCGATGGCCGCTTGGAGCAACGAAGCCGCGGGAAGAAGTTCAGAGGCAAACTGGAAACAAACAGCTTTTTATTCTGATAACTTTTCTCTCTGGCTCTAACAACGACTAACACGTGCCATACACACCACCAAAATGGCGCTGACCCGATCGGCAATCTCGGCCAAGTCACTCGAGATCCCAGACCAAGTCCCGCGAGACTACGGAAGGCGACAATGCCCAAATCTCCATGGCCCATAGTCAACCGCAATTTAAGCCATCTCCCCAAACAGGGCTCCTACAAAGCTCTTTACTGCTGAGCTATAACCCCAGCCCCTAATTTAATGTTTTATTATCCCAAGTCTAGAGAGAATTCACAGGGGCAGTGAGGCAGCAACCACAGGAGCTGTGCCCTAGGGGACTGACCTCGCCTCCTATGGTCTCAAGTTGGATCCCGTTAACTTTGTGTAAAATTCTTTGTGAATTTCACAAATTGAGTTCCTTGAGGTTTGTTTGTTTGTTTGTTTTGAGGAGCCCTCAGTTTGTCCTAGATTGTCCCTGCTGTTCGCTTGTTAGAGAGCCAGGTCATAAAGGAATGAAAAATGTGATCATCTTCCAAGAAGATGAACGTCTGTAGAAGTAATTGCAATTCCAAGTGCTTTCCTGGCCAAATGCAGAGGGTTGTATTTGGTTTGATGTCAGCCCTTGGTCATCATGGTGGTCTTCCTTATTTCAGATGCTAGGAGCTTTGAATGACATTCATTGCACTGTACTTTAGATGTGAGTTTCAGAGCCCCGCGTAGCTGTCGTCCCTCCTTCAATTCATTCATTCTGTGAATCTGCCGGGAGCCACGCCATGTACCTGTGGTGCTGAGTCATCTCAGGAAACGCGACATGCCCCTGAGGAATTCCTGCTTTCCTTGGGAAGCGTGCGAGGGTCCACCTGTAAGCAAGGCAGACACCTCACTGCTGTTTGCTTATTAAAATACTTATAAAACTAAACGCATAATGTGCCTATTTGTACACGATGAGTAAGGCAGACATTTTCTTTTCTCCCATTCATAATAAAGCTATGATTATGGAAAAAAAAAAAAAAAACCTAGAGAACAGATGGCCAGAACAGACTACGAAATAAAGGTCAGAGTTTTGTTTGTTAATGTATTCACAGTATTATTCCTTAAAAGATCCTTTGGTTCTGTGGCCTTAACTGGCGTAAAGGCTTTGATTTATGAAGAGCCTTTCTTTCAGAGGGCTTGGAAATCTTCCCCACCATAAGGTAGAGGAGGGGAGAGGGAGGGTTCGTGCAGCAGAGCGTCCGTCTTTTCTAGAAGGAGATTGACCTCAACAGTCAAGAAGTCTGAGGCCTGTGGGAGCCACCCAGTGGTGTCACACAGATGCCCAGCCTTGCTGAGGGAGGCATCCCTGGTCTCTGTCCTGGGGAACTCAGGGGGCCCTGGCTCCCTGGCAGCCCCAGGCCTGAACCCTCTCCTGTGGGCTGCACTGCCCGCCAGCCAGTTCCGTCCTCAGGAACCTGGAGACGGTGCCCCTCTGGAGGCACACCGGTCGTAGCGTCTGAGCAGAGGCCGAGGGGGCATCCTCTGACCTAGCCGTTTCCATTTCAGAGGACTGTCTGAGCGTCTTGACCTGTACCATGGTGGTGCAGGTGCTTCCTTGGCAGGCTCTTGATCCGCCCGAGGCATGGCCCAGGCCAGCTCACTGGAAGCACCCGATCAAGGGCAGCTGGGCTGACTCTTGGTAATAGTGACACTGTTTGTTTCACCATCACCCAAAGGAAACAATTAGGGGACAGTGCAGAGATTTATTGGCTAGGGAATGTGTCACAGAGTTGTTTTTGTAATAGCAAAACAGGAGGTGAGAAGACAAGCTAACTTTTTCACAATTCACTTAAAATTATAATAGAGATTACTATTTACTAACATGGGAAAAAGTTCATGATAGATAATTAAATGAAAAAAGTTCATGATAGACAGTTAGAATATGTGAGTGCCATTAAGAATATTAATGTGGATACATATAAACAGAAAAAGCTTTGGAGGGCTATTGTATTTTTTTTTTTTTTTTTTTTTTGGTATTGTGGATTGAGTCCAGGGGTGCTTAACCACAAAGTCACACCCCCAGCCTTTTTAAAAATATATATATATATTTTTGAGACAGGGTTTCACTAGGTTGCTTAGGGCCTTGCTAAATTGCTGAGGCTGGCCTCCTCCAACTTGCAATCCTCCTGCCTCAGCCTCCTGAGCCACTGGGATTATAGGCATCTGCCACTGAGCCCGGCTATGTGCCAAATTTTTAAACAGTGTGTTTTTTTTTCTTAGGAAGATGTTTAAAAAGAATCTGTTTTTCTTTTTTTTGCTTAGTTGTTTCTTTAATGTTTTTTCTATGGTGAACCTGTATTTTCTTTTGTTAAGTAAGGAAAGCCATCCTGGTATTTTGACCTAGATGGAGGACCCAGATGGTTGGTTATTCTCCGCAGCCCGTGTTCTGGGGGGGTCAGAGCTGTTCTGTTTCTCAACCCGCTCCCTTGACTTGCAGGTGAGGAACAACTGCAGACATCACTTCCTTTCTTCCAAAGCTCTCAAGTGTGTGTACGACCTGGTGACCTGGGCTGTCACTCAGCTGGCCGTCTCGTACACGGTGGCGCCCTTCGTCATGCTGGCCGCGGAGCCCACCCTCGGCTTGTACACGTGAGTGTCCCTTGCTCTCTGCTGCACATTGCTCTCCTTCCCGTGTTGGACTTAGGATCCGCTGAGTCACATCAGCGTCCTGAGACTGCACTAAGAGTTCCTGGATGGGACCGCGCGTGAGAGGTGCCCACGATGCTTTAGAAGGGGCGCCTGCCCCAGGGTCCCAGCACACGCCCTCAGCACCTGCGGGGGAGGTTGCAGGAGATGCCTCAGGGTCCGAGGGGAGGCATCAGTGAGGGGCGCTTCAAGGGACCGATCCAGGTCAGAGATTCTGCCTCCTGCTGCTTTCCCTGGGGAGAGGCCTGGCTGGCCACAGGGGGGGGGTGGTTCAGAGGGCAGGAGCTGGGCTGCTGCGGGGGCTCACCGGCATAGTCTGTGGCAGGGCTCTGCGTTCTCCATGAGGTGCTGACTCTGTGGGTGTGCGTGGGGGGTCTGCGTTCCAGATGCACGTGGTGGAGAGGGGTGTGTGGGATTTAGGGTCGAGAAGGAGGCTTCCCCAGAGACTTGAGCGGTTCTGGAGTGAGGCCACCTCCTCAAACACCTGTGCGGCAGATGAGCTGCAGACCCGCAATGAAGGGCAAAGCATCACACCGGGGACAGCCATGCAGCCAAAAGATTTATTTAACAGCCTTCGTAGCCAGTAGCGAAAACCGGAGAAGAGGTGCTCTGGTCGAAGGTCGAAGAGGTGGGAGAGGGGAGTCAGGAAGAAGGGAGTGTGCTAGCTCTGGTGGGAGAAGGGAGTCAGGGAGAGGGGAGTGTGCAAGCTCTGGACAGAAGGTGGGTGCTTGGTTGCACCGGCTGGGATCTCTGGAGCTGTCGGCTAAAGCAGCTGCTGTCTGGCTGGAGGCTGGAGCTGTCAGCTGGGAGCGGCCGTCGGGCTGAAGGTGGTCGGTCTGGAGCTGTCAGCTGGAGCAGCTGCCGTCGGCTGGAGGCGATGGGTCTGGAGCTGTTGGCTGGGGCAGCTGCCATCGGCTGGAGGCGATGGGTCTGGAGCTGCCGGCTGGGGCAGCTGCCATCGGGCTGGAGGCGATGGGTCTGGAGCTGTTGCAGTGGCTTCCTCCTCTCTGCAGCGACGAGCCGATGTATCTGTCTTCCTCCTCTCAGCAGCGACGATCCGATGTTGTGTCCGTGTGTCTCTCTCTGGCTGTCTGGCTGTCTGAGTCTCTCAAACAGGGCCTTATATAGGGATTTCTGGTGGGGGGTGCACTAGAGCAACCCCAACACCATTGGCTAGAACAGGATGCCCTTTAAGCCTATTGGCTCTTGCCTGGGGAAAAGAAGCATTCTGCCTGGGGAAGGAACATCCTGTCTGGAACATCTTGAAACAAGGTTGCTTCTCTTAGGGTGTGGAAAACTCTGAGGGCGGGGGAGGGTAACATATCTATCATTCCCCCCTTTTTGTTTTCTTAGGAAGTGGGACGTCGTATGTCAGTCTGGCTACTTCCTGCTGAAACGGGGCGACGTGGGGTGTTATGGGGGGGATATGATAAGACAGGCAGGTCAGGCTTGAGGGTGAAAAGGATTCCTAGGAGGTTGGCACCAAAAAAATGAATTCGCCCTGAGGTGATGAGAAGTGACAGATGATCCCTAAGGAGAAACTGGTTAAAGGTTGAGAACAAGAAAGACATGAGCTGTGGAGAAGGAAGAGCTGCAAAGGAGAAGATCATCTACATATTGCAAAAGAGTGGAGTCAGAGAATTCAAGGTCTTTGAGATCGGCAGCTAGTGTCTGTCCAAAGATATGAGGGCTGTCTCGAAAACCCTGAGGGAGGACTGTCCAGGTCAATTGTTGGGACCATTGAGTATCAGGATCAGTCCAGGTAAAGGCAAAGATGTCTTGTGATTCCTGAGCTAAAGGGACAGTGAAGAAGGCATCCTTAAGGTCAATGACCGAGAAATGAGTAGATAAGGAAGGAATTAGGGAGAGAATGGTATAAGGATTTGGGACCAGAGGGTGTATGGGCCTAACAGCCTCATTGATGAGACGAAGATCTTGGACTAACCGGTATGACCCATTGGACTTCTTGACTGCCAATATGGGAGTATTATATGGGGAATGGGTGGGTCGGAGAAAGCGTTTCCGCAGAAGGTCTGAGATAATAGGTTGGAGACCTCTGAGGCTAGTGGCTGGGAGTGGGTACTGGGCTCTATTAGGGAAATACTGGGGATCTTTAAGGTGTATTCGTATAGGGTCACAGTGAGCAAGGGATGGAGTCTGGGTATCCCAAACTTTGGGGTCTACCAGATGAGAGGGGGCAGGGTAACAGGAGGTTTCCGCATCAGGCTCTAAAATGCTAAGAAGGAAGACGGAAGAGGAGACGGAGTGAGACGAGTCGGGGAGAAGAGCTGAGCGAGGCGGGTCAGAGAACACAACTGAGGCCTGAAATTTGACCAGTATATCTCGGCCCAATAAAGGCACAGGACATTGAGAGATTACTAGAAACTGGTGGGGAAATGAATGGAGGTGGAGGCGGCAAGACAGCATGGGAGTCTTGTGGGGGTGAATGGCATGTCCCTCTATCCCGACAACAGGGGACAATAAGGTGGTGGGCCCCCAAAACTCCCTTAAGACCGAGAAAGTGGCTCCTGTGTCTAGTAGGAAATTTATGGGGTGGCCATCAACAAGAAGGGTGACCCTAGGCTCCTGTAAGTCGATGTCAACTGTCGGGAGAGGAAACCCAGGGCCCCGTCAATCTTCTGCGGCTAGTCCAAGTAGGTTGGGTTTCATGACTGATCCAGTCCCCCTGCGGGAACTGGGGCAGTCAACACCCCAGTGGCCCATCTTGGAGCATTTAGGACATGGGCGCGTAGGGGGCCTGGGGTTGGGGCAAGCTCTAGCCCAGTGTCCTTCGTTCCCGCACTTGAAACACGGCCCTGGAGGTCCCCTCTGCGTGGGGTAATGGCCCCTTGTTTGTGAGGCCCGAGAGTCGGTGCCCTGTAAAGCCTGGGCCAGCATTTGAAATCTTGCTCGTTCGGCCTTTTCATGGTTCTGAAACCTACGGCGTTCAGTATTCTCATCTCTATTATGATAGGCCTTAAAGGCCGTGGCCAAGATCTCGGTCTGAGGTGTTGCAGGTCCTTGCTCTAATTTTCTCAATTTAGCCCGTATATCAGGGTAACTTTGGGACAAAAAGTAAGTCATAAGGACATGACGTCCCCCTGGAGATTCAGGATCTAAATTGGTGTACTGTTGGAGAGCTTTTGTTAGTCGATCTAGAAATTCAGAGGGGGTGTCTTCCCTTTTTTGTATGATTTCCTGCAGCTTGTCAAAATTAACTACTTTTTGTGCTGCACGCTTAAGACCAGTTAGTATACAAGTGGAAAACTGATCTCGCAAGGCCACGTCCCCTGGGGAATTATAGTCCCAGTTAGGGTCCCTTTCGGGGACAGCCTGAGGTCCAATGAGATGGTTAGGGTTGGTTCTATGGTTCTCATCGGCATAGGCCCGTGCCTGCTCCCAGACTCGCCTACGCTCCTCAGGGAGGAGGGTATTTGCCAAAATCATATAGATGTCATGGAAGGTAAGGCTATAAGCTTGGAGGACCCATTGAAATTCCCTGAGGTATGTAGTGGGGTCAGTGCTATAAGAGCCCAATCGTTTCTCGATTTGCACTACCTCAGTCATTGGGAAGGGAACATGGACACGGACAATTCCTTCTGGACCCGCAACTTCCCGGAGTGGGGTCAGGACTTGGGCGGGAGTAAGTGACAGAGGGTGAGCAGACATTGTGCGAGATCGCGTAAGGGGTGGGCTGGAGGAGAAGGTGGCAGGAGTGTGTAGAAGTGGGGCTGGAGGGGCCGAGGGAGGCGGAGAGGTTTCAGATTGGTATGGGGGCGGCTCATCCGCGGGATCGAAATCAAGAAAGGAGGGGGATGGTAGGGGAGCAGCCGGTTGGCAGGCTAGGAGGCTATTGTTGGAGCTGCTGTGGGTACAGAGTGAGGGATTCGAACGGAGGAGGGAGAAAGCCTGAACATACGGAATCTCTGCCCATTTTTTTGATCGCTCACAGAAGTAGAAAAGATCTCTCAATATAGAGGGATCCAGGGACCCAGAAGCAGGCCATTTTGTTTTGGTTATCTAAGGGGTATGTGGGCCAATCTTGGGTGCAAAATTTGGTAAGTCTTGTTGGTTGTATATCGGGAGTTAGGCCAAGAGTGGCTAGGTTGTTTAAGAGGCACTGTAGAGGACAGTTGGCTGGGAGGGGTCGGAGTGGGTACAAGAGTGACAAATAGTGAGTGATAGCAAAACCAAAGAAGAGAGTGAGGACAAGAGCAAAGAAGAGAGTGATCGGAGGGTAGTCAGCCAGGAGGGATAGGAGTGAGTCAGCCAGGAGGGGTGAAGAAGCAGCAGCAGAAGAAGAAGAAGAAGCCCCCATTTTCCCGTTCCGAACGGGACAGATATATTGTCCTGAGGAGCGTCCTCCTCAAGATATATATATCAGAGAGATCCAAGTCTGTGAGACCCAGTCGTCACTGGAGTCAAACAGAGATGGGGTCCAAAGGGACCGAAGAACAATGGGTCACCTTGCGCAAGGATTTTCCGTGTCCCGTCCTGGACGGGAAGGAGAGACCCAAGTCCGGAGGCCAGAGGCCGAAAAAGGGCTTTTTTCAACTACTCCCAGGAAAGGGAGAGGGAGAGAGGGAGGTAGAGAGAGAAAGAGAGAGAGAGAGAGAGAGAGAGCGCCAACAGTCAATTCCCACTGTACAAGGCCTGACGGGTTTAGGAGCCCTGGGGATGAGGAGACCTACCTAGGAAAAGGAGAAAGAGACAAAAAGAGAAAGAGCTCCACGAGGTCCACTGTGACCATGAAGGTCTAGGTGGGGTGCGATCCTCCCTGTACAGGCCACCAGCGGGGCTGCCGGACGATCAACGGTCAGTTCCCACTGTACAAGGCCCGACAGGTTTAGGAGCCCTGGGGCGGGGGGCTTACCAATCCGATGACCGGTGGTGGATGCGTCGGAGCGGCGATCAAAAACCGGGCGAAGGCTGAGGCAGTTCCGGGTGATTATGCCCTCCGGCTCAGATAGGATCCGAGTCACGGCACCAATGAAGGGCAAAGCATCACACCGGGGACAGCCATGCAGCCAAAAGATTTATTTAACAGCCTTCGTAGCCAGTAGCGAAAACCGGAGAAGAGGTGCTCTGGTCGAAGGTCGAAGAGGTGGGAGAGGGGAGTCAGGAAGAAGGGAGTGTGCTAGCTCTGGTGGGAGAAGGGAGTCAGGGAGAGGGGAGTGTGCAAGCTCTGGACAGAAGGTGGGTGCTTGGTTGCACCGGCTGGGATCTCTGGAGCTGTCGGCTAAAGCAGCTGCTGTCTGGCTGGAGGCTGGAGCTGTCAGCTGGGAGCGGCCGTCGGGCTGAAGGTGGTCGGTCTGGAGCTGTCAGCTGGAGCAGCTGCCGTCGGCTGGAGGCGATGGGTCTGGAGCTGTTGGCTGGGGCAGCTGCCATCGGCTGGAGGCGATGGGTCTGGAGCTGCCGGCTGGGGCAGCTGCCATCGGGCTGGAGGCGATGGGTCTGGAGCTGTTGCAGTGGCTTCCTCCTCTCTGCAGCGACGAGCCGATGTATCTGTCTTCCTCCTCTCAGCAGCGACGATCCGATGTTGTGTCCGTGTGTCTCTCTCTGGCTGTCTGGCTGTCTGAGTCTCTCAAACAGGGCCTTATATAGGGATTTCTGGTGGGGGGTGCACTAGAGCAACCCCAACACCATTGGCTAGAACAGGATGCCCTTTAAGCCTATTGGCTCTTGCCTGGGGAAAAGAAGCATTCTGCCTGGGGAAGGAACATCCTGTCTGGAACATCTTGAAACAAGGTTGCTTCTCTTAGGGTGTGGAAAACTCTGAGGGCGGGGGAGGGTAACATATCTATCACGCAATTGCTTACTTGTATTGTTTCACACTGATGTTTAACTAGTCGTGTTTTCCCACTATTGTGAAATGGTTGGGCACAGAGCCTTGAAAACTTCCTGTGTGACCTCGCCAGTGAAGGACGGTAGGAGTAGAATCCACTGTGAGTGTGGTGGCCGGGACTGTCCTTAGAATTGAACAAGGATTTGCAGAGGGCTCGGGCCAGGACCTGGCATACAGCTGGAACTCAGGAAATGCAGCTTGCATTATCCGATGGGAAAAAGCACGGGCTTTTCCAGGTTCTGTTTTAAACCTAGTTTGGTTACAAAAAAAAGCGACTCTGGAAAAACAGAAATACAGTGCGAGTCAGGGCTCAGGAAATGACACCTCAAGTTTTCATGCGTTGTCATGCGGAATGCTTTGAACTAAAGGAGGGCCAAGGTCCCCTCCATGTCCCCCTACTCTGACCCCAGTCTCTTGCCCCTCTTTTTCCTCCCAAAGTGCAATCAGAGGCTTTCTCTGAAATTCCCCTGTGTTTGTAAAGGCTGAAGGCTAGAGAAGAATAACTTGCAAGAAGAAAGACCACGGTTGACACACACCCGACGCCCAGGCCGCCTTTGTCCCAGGTGGCTGCCTGCTGTCAGGCCTGTTCTCCCCCTCGGTCACTTGTGCTCTCTCTGGAAGTGCCCACAGCTCCCCTTCTCTCTCCCCAGTGAGAGGATATTTAGCTTCCGCCGTCTGGCCTCGGCGTTCTTCACATGACCCCATCCACACACGGTGCACGTACTGAATCTGTACCCCTTTCTCCTGTGAATCTGCCTGCTTTCCGTTTGTTTCTGCAGACACAGACCCTGCATCACCACATCTTATTTGTGAGCTAGGGGCTCCCTGGACTGGTTAGGAATGGATTGAAACTTTTCCTGCCCAATCAATACATGTATCTCAATTTCCGTACGTAAGATGATTTTCTTACGGTCATAGGAAAAGAAGGTGGAGGGAACTGTACGACGCTCATCAGTAAAGTCTGTTCTGCTGCACCTGTTTCTATGGTGTCATTAGGTGATGAGAAGTCACGTCGGTGTGATGTGGGGTTGTGCTGGTCCTGTGCGGTGTTCCTAGGAGGCCAGAAGAGTAGGGAGAGAGTTCCCGTCTCCAGCCAAACCAGAAGCCCTCAGTCCAGCTGCGGCAGCCGCAGGAGCCACGCCGGCTCTACAGGAGGAAGCTTGACTGGAGCGCCCCTTCCCTGGGCTCCCCTGGAGCGCCTGCCCTGCATGCTACGCCCTCCGCTCCCGGCTGGCTTTAGCCTCTGTACCTTCCCTGGGGCCACCCCGTGTCCTGGCTTTGTTTTCCTTGTCCTTATGCCAGGGCCCTCAATTAAGCCAGCATTTTTTTTTTCTTTGCCTTTGCATTTTTAATACCCTCAGAAGAGGTCTCCAGCCGTGTGGAGCTGTCCACTCGGGCTGTCCAAGATGTCACCGCAGGTGTGACTTCATCTTGGTCAGCCATCTGGTCCCTAAGTCTCCTAGGTGTTGAGTTGTCTGCTTCGAAGAGCAGGCCCCTCTTCCCCCACGAGCCCCGGTGTTCTGATCACATGATCTTGCTACAGGGGAGATTTTTCAGGCATATGTTTGTCCTGTGACAGCAAAACTGCGTGTTCGGCTGAGTCTCATTTAATCCCTAAAAGCAAGCGTGCTGGCCGTCGCTCTGGAAGCTGGGGGTGGAATGCCAACAGAATAGACAGGTCATTCCTGCTCCCCCGGAGGTGATGGCTTGATGGGAGAGGTAGATAAGGGTTGACAGATTCATAAACACACATTGAGACCGTGCTCTGGGTGAAGGGTACAAAGCTTCAGGAGTTTATCTAACAGGAATCTGACTCTCCTGGGGGGTGGGGTGGCTCTGGGAGGAAGTGGCATTTCAGCTGGGCCCTGGGGGCCTCTGTAGGGGGACTGAAGCTCAGTGTGTTGTGTGTCATGGGCGAGACAGGGCTCGGTGGGCTATGCTTCTGAGATGGGAACAGCGTGAAAGGAGGAAACTCCAGGCCGCGAACTCCTGAGAACCACGAATGTAGGCAGAACATAGAATTTAAAGTGAGCCTGGTGGGCTGGGGGTGAGAGGGGCAGGTTATCAGTCTCCCCATTTATCCTGTGAGGAAGTGGAGACTCAGAGAGGGTGTGTGTAACAAAACTCACACAGCAACCCAGAGTTTGCTCTGACTTTCAACCTCAAGGTTCCTTTAATGGCAACATCGGCAGTGTAATCACTAAAAATTTCTTGAGGAGAAGCTATTTTGGAAGCAAATTACTGCTTGCTGATCAAAGTAAGTTAAGACATGTTTATGATAACATGCGGTTAACCAACTAAAGCGTATGCTAATTCCTGCACTTAGGTAGAATCAAATTGTTGTCAAGCAGCTTAAAAAATAATCTAAAATATGTTTTAAAACACGTTTGTTTAGGATAAAACAAAATTTTTTCCCAAGTCGGTCCACTAAAGTGGATCTAACCTAATGTCATCTGGCATGCATGATCACACGTGTGACACGTGGTGGGGGTAAGTTTCCTACCTGCATCAGCTCTGTCCAACGGATGCGTCTGTGATGACTGACGTCCACTTTTCTCTGGGCATTAGATGGCCCATATATTAGGCACAAGCATGTGTGGCCACTGAGCATTTGGAATGTGACTAATGACTGAGCTTCCAATCCCATTTAATTTTAACAGCCACGCGTGTACCCATGGCCATTGGAGATCGACCGCACCTCAAAATGTGTTTTCAGACTCTCTTGAGAACCTCTGAATCTGAAGAGAGAGCCCAAATCACCAGCCATGCAGTGGAGTGAGCCTCTGCACCCCACTGGGGCTCACTGCTGTCACTGGCTGCAAAGGACAGCTGTCCGCAAACCCGCTTAGCAGCATGCCCGCATTTCCCAGCCATCGGGTCCCTCCTGTGTTTAGTGTTTGCGTCCAGTCTGCTTTCAGTCTAGAGTCAAGTTACAGCTTTAAATTTCTCAACGTTTTTCCTTTGAATTGTCAGTGAGTGTCAGATTTAATGAACTCTTGACTGGATGATGATGATGATGAACTGGAGATTGAACCAGGGGTGCTTCACCACCGAGTCACATCCCCAGCCTTTTTTTTTTTTTTTTTTTTGTATTTTATTTTGAGGTAGGGTCTTGCTAGAATGATTAGGGCCTCGCTAAGTTGCTGAGGCTGGCTTTGAACTCACGATCCTCCTGCCTCAGCCTCCCAAGCCAATGGAGTTAGAGGTGTGCACCACTGCACCTGGCCACTTAACTGTATTATGAAAGAAACTTTCTATGAAACCATTTTGAAAATCTAAATCCTCATACATTAATATGTCTTTAATGAGATAACACTTTCTTAAATTCAGCGTGTAAGAATGTTAGAATGTGGGAAGAAATTTTGCAGATGGAAAACTCCTTGAGGGCAAAAATTGTGCCTTATTCATTTTTATATCTGAAGGACCTAGGTCAGCACCTTGGCCTGCTCAGGAAATGTTGAACTGAGTTTTTCCTTAATAAAAGGATGAAATATCCTTTCGTTTTTAATTGGTAAAATTATAAAGTATAGGGTATATCTTTTTCTAATTAGGACCTCATTCTTTGTAATTCTAGGAAAATATGGAATCTCAGAATAGGTTACTAAACCTCTCTAGGAAATTCAAGTTTGTTTCCCTTGATTGCCAAAGTATTTGGATTTATTTAATCATATTTGCAGTACTAGGGATTGAACTCAGGGGTGCTATACCACTGAGACACATCCCCAGCCCTTTTTACTTTATTTTATTTATTTCACTAAGTTGCTTAGGCCTGGCTAAGTTGCTAAGGCTGGTCTCAAGCCGGCAATCCTACTGCCTCAGCCTCCCAAGTTGCTGGGATTATAGGCATGCACCACCATGCCTGGCTATTTGAATTTAATCTAACATAGTTGCTGCCATGTCGATTTGACCATGTATAAAAGATTAGAAATGCAAAACCCCAGAACAAAGTATATTTTAGTGTGTAGACTTCAAAAGCCGTAGTTACCTATGACTAGAGCATACTTTGAGAAAGCCCCAGTGTATATCTGTTAATCAGCATGTTTATCTGTGGAGTCCTTTTTCACTCTCAATAATGTTCTTGGAAGTATATTAGATGATTAATTACTGCACCTGTTCACCCTTTGCTTCTGGTTAGGTGAGCATTAGTCATGTCCAGTAGGTCCTCTGTAACCGTGGGTTCTGTAGACATGGATTCAGCCAACCGTGGATGGAAAATAGGTGAAAAAAATTTGCTTCTGTCCTGAATGCATATGTATTCTTGTCATTACTCCCTAAATGTTATAGTGTAACAATTATTTACATAGCACTTACAACGTGTAAGGTGTTCTAGGTAATCTAGAGACGATTTAAGTATGCCAGAGTATGTGCATATGTTACATGCAAAGACTGCACCATTTCATGCAAGGAACTTGAGCATCTGCAGGTACCTTGAGCATTTGGTACCTTTGGGGAGTTCTAGAACCAATTCCCATGATTCAACAGAAAGATTGTTGTCTTGTTGCCATTATCCCAAGAGAGGGGGGAGAGGCTTATGTCTTTTTATAGATCCCAGTTTAATGCTTCATATATTTTTCTTTTCTTTCTTTCTTTCTTTTTTTTTTTTATGTGGTACTAGGGATTGAACCTGGGGGTACTTCACCATTGAGCTACATTACCAGCCCCACCCCTCCTTTTAAAAAAAAATTTATTTTGAGACATTGTCTTACTAATTTGCTTAGGGCCTCACTGAATTGCTGATGCTGGCCTTGAACTTGCAATCCTCAGCCTTCTGAGCTGCTGGGATTATGAACTACCATGCCTGGCTCATGCTTCATGCATCTTAAGCAGTAAATGTTTATTGAAACATTTGAAATGAATGAAAACCTATTACTGCTCTTGACTATTCTGCAAACCACTTTAGGGAGATTCCTCCTGCTAAAGGATGGGGCAGTTGAGGGCATACATGACTCCTCTGGTCCTCATGTGCCTAACGTTCTGCTTAGTGAAGCTGAGGAATGGTACATAAATCATTGTGATTTTCCCCTTCTTCTCTCACTACTTCTCTTGAATCTTAAGAAGGTGTTGGAGAGCTGGGTATGGTTATAATCCCAGTGACTTAGTAGTCTGAGGAAGGAGGATTGTGAGTTCAGAGCCAGCCTCAGCAACTTAATGAGGCTATAAGCAACTTAGTAAGACCCTGTTTCAAAATTAAAAAATAAAAAAGGCCTGGGGGTGTGTCTCAGTGGTTAAGTGCCCCTGGGTTCAATCCCTGGCACCCCAAAAAAGGCATACACTGGAGAAAGCACACATTCCAGCCTTCCAAATGGACCCAGAACAGTCATGCTCCTGTGGGCTGTTTCTGAGTACATACGTTTATTGATATGCCGTGCCCAATAAATATCTGTATCTACATCGTGCCCGCTGCTGAAGGATGTGGTTTTGCAATGAAACTCAAATCTCAAACAGAATACTTGTTTCTTATTAGTTTGGATGGAAGTTATTGTCAGGATTATAGACTAGTTCTCAAAATCAGAATTCTTCATGAGACACACAAGAAGAAACCCTCCCACTTACAAAGAACACACGGGTGAAAGTGTTCATTCTATTTGTGTTTAGGGCAGAGCATTGGTTTGGAGTTTGGTCTTGTGCATTGTGAACATTGAGGATTTCTGGCTTACAGGGCTAATTCTCTAGGTCTGCTCATTATGTTCATGGAGCACCATGATGCCTGTCTGCTGACGGCTGGTCAGTTTGCTCTGCACAGCTTGGAGAGGGTACTCCGAGGGGCAGTCGGGGCAAGCCTGAGTAGGCTCCTTGACACCTCTTAAACAGCGCCTCCACTCGCCTACTGAAGATGAGGACTCAGGAGATGTTTCTTATTTAGGTCTTTCAGAGTATAACTTTATTTATTTATTTTTTATTCCTAGGTCCATGTACTTTTACTTACACATCATAAGTCTCCTGATGATACTTTTTCTGCCAATCAAACCACAAGCTCATATTCAAAGGCAGCCTCAGACCGCAAATTCTGTTAATAAGAAGAAAACAGATTGATACCTCCAAGAAAGCTGAACAGTAAAATTGCAAAACATCGGACAGACCACGAAAGGGCTTGAGGGCTCTCCAGTGACTTAGAGGCCATGTTTACATGCTTTTTTTTTTTTTTTTTTTAACTGCAGGGAGTATTTTTATGAAGCCTTTTTGTACAGTTCAATTGGCCATGTGCAGTTTATTCGTTTTAACATTTTCTAGGACCTGTCAGTGGCTGGAGGTCTGGCGACAGTCCATTCTGGGCTGCCGAGTCTTTGCTTTTCTGGCATGGTTTCCATCTGCTGGACTCTGGATGCTGCAGGTTGGACATTGGCTCTGGAAGCCAGAGGTGATTGCTGAGAAGATGTCATAGACAAATCCAGACATGGCTGTTCTCCTTTGATGTGTGACATTATTGGTTTGCGGATACAGTAACTACACTCAGAAGACCCTGGAGGAGAGGGATCATGGAGGGAGGGAGGTTTTCAGGATACTGAAAACTCTACAAGCCGGGAGGACTCTCCCTGAAAACTTGAATGGACTGGTGTGCCCTCGGATAGGCTGCGTTTTCCCCCAGGAATGTAACCCTTTCCCTTCTTTTTTTCTGAACTGAGCCAAGATGGGAAATGAGTACCTCTCCTGTGTGTGCCAGGAGCCACGGAGGGGACTGCTGTTTCCGTTTCCCATGCACCTGCTTCAGGATGGCCCCAGGAGACACCCGATACTCTGTCACAGGCAGCAGAAGGCCCTCTGAAGAAATAATCTAAAATAATTTAAAACAATTTAAAGTTACATAGAAATTTGGTAAGAAGCAGAGGAGGGGTTAGTGATTGTGGCCATGACTTACGCAGGGCCTGATTTTTCATTTTTCCAGTTTCGTAGCTGATTAAATCCAGCTTTGTTTTAGTTGACTTATCATATTGGAAAGCAGAAATTTAAAGACAGTTTTCTTTTCTATCTTTGTTATGAATTTACTGTGTTTCCTTTTGGGGACTACTATTGGGTGATATTCTCTGTGGGAGAAGGAAACATACTATTAGATATTGTGGAAAATAATGATGATAGTAATAAAATATATGCTGCAATGATGTGCCTTCAATCATACAGCTTGGGGGGATAAAAATTCGTTCAAATCAGATGGTAAAAGTTAGTTTCTCACTGAATAAATACTATGTTTCTGTATAAAGAAAATGTCTCTGAATATAAGCATTGCTTTTTGCTTCGAAATACCCAATATTCAGAGTGTGTGTGTGTGTGTGTGTGTGTGTGTTTTAATAAATGTGCACAAAGTTTTACTGTTTTATAGGACCTTTCAGCAGTGTGGCTTTATCTGCCTAAAAATTGAGCATTGTAGCATGCTCAGTGTTTACGACATATGTCAGGCACTTGGATGGTTTTCTTTTTCAGTATGATTTGTGATCTTTAGTCCCAATTTTGCAGGTAGGGCTTATTTCCTCTGTAGAGGAGGAGGCTGATAATTGGACATTTGCTAACTGCCCCGTGGTCAGGGTTAGTGGTAGAGCTGGCCATCTTGTGACAGCCAGTGGCCATGGGTCTTCCCACGCGGTACCCTGCGAGTGCTTCCATCTGAGGACTGTGGCCCCCGGAAGTGACGTGCTCATCCATTCAGCGCATTTCCCCCATCCTGGTGCCGGGGGAGAGGACGGTCATGCTTGCTCTGCAGCCGTGGGGCGTTGGTCGCAGGGCCCCTTCAGATACCAAAGTCCAGGGACGCCTGAGTCCCTTAAATAAATTGTCTAGGGAATAATAATAATAAGTGCGCGTTCAGCACAAGACACCATTCCCCGCCAACATTTCCAGTTGGTGCAAGAAAAACCAGCAGAGCAGAGCTGGTGATGGGGCAGGGGGAGCGGAAGCGGAAGCTGAGAGAAGCGGAACCAGAAGCCAGAGGGAAGCGGAGGCGGAAGCCGGAGGGAAGCATAGGCCAGGCGGAGCGGAAGCCGGCGGAAGTAGAAAAGCAGGGGGAAGCCCGGGAAAGGAGAGGCGCACCGTGATAATGGGATGCTATCCCAAGCTACGGAGGAGCATGTGCGCCAGTGCAGGAGACTCTCCACTTTAACCCGGCTCCCAGGGCAGCCCTCCTCCTCAGTCCGACCCCAGGAGGATCCCAGGGGCAGCCCAGGGCATGTAGATGCCTAGCATTTACCAGTCTTTCCAACAGGAATACCTTGAGGTGCAGGACTAAGCAAAATGCACATCTTGCACACTAGTGAAAAAGGTAAATGTCTCCACTGGCAGGAAGCATGTGCAATAGTGCATACTCCAGTGGAGTCTTTGAGCTCACCCTGTGATTTCTGGCTGTATGATTTGTGGCCAGGTTTCACTGTGCTTGAGTACCCTCAGTTCTGAGAGAAGAACTTTGATAATGAGAAGAGAGGTGACTGCAGGGTGCCCAGCTTCTCAGTGTGAGACTCTCATCAGTACTAAAAGGACAGTGCAGAGACAAGTGATTACTGCCCTTTTTCTCCTGAGAAATGTTTACCCAGAGGAAAAATGTTTCAATTGAGGATCAGAGTTTAAAGAGGTTGGGACTGTTTTTATTGCCTCAGATTTCTATGTTGTCCCAAATGTGATGTGCATTTAATAAAAATGTATTGGATTGGTGAGCTGAAATACATTTTCTGTTTTCTTTTCAAAGCCAAATCTGAAATGCTCTATTTTAATGCTTCCGTGCACGTGTGTTTGACTTTTTTGATAACCATAAGGAGCAGGAATGTTGTTCAGTAGTTGCAAAAAGCAATAGATAATTCTGTTTGCGATTTTGACTGGTTAAGGGAGAAAAAGGGAGGAAGAAAAGACTGGGTCAAGAAGAGAGAAATGGGCTGGGGTTGTGGCTCAGCGGTAGAGTGCTCCCCTAGCACGTGCGCAGCCCGGGTTCGATCCTCAGCACCACGTAAACATAAATGCATTGCATTGTGTACAACTAAAGCAAATAAATAAATATTAAAAAAAAAAAAAAAAAGAAGAAGAAGAGAGAAGTTAGCAGGTGGTCCCCCAGAATTGATGGGCTCCTTGACCACCATTACTGAAGGTCACTGATCAGTCTGTGAATGGCTGGTCCTCCTGGTCTTTCTCAACTCCTGCTCATGTTGGAACCACATCCAAGGTTAGAAACATTGATCACAGTGTGGTCGCTCTAGGGACAGCATCTTCTCTCCTCTCTGGCACTCAGTGTGGTGCCTGTCACATAATGAAGATTCAGTAAGTATTTGTCAATTGAATGAGGGAGTGAGGGGATTAGTTTAATGCATCATTGCACTTGACAGCTTTGATTGAGCTGCTTTTGCTCTGGGAAACATTGTTTCTGCTTTTCAGAATTAGGGTATGAAATAAAAGCTTGTATTTTCAGGGAATTGTGTAAGCAAGTTATATGAAATAATCACTGAGGCAGCCCAGTGGACACAGCCTGAACCTGCTTGGTTAGTCCATCCACTAATTAATGCATTTACTTATTTATCAGATGCGTCAGGCCTGGTAGGGGATTGGCACTCTGTTATGCACTGCAAGTGAAAGATGCTGAAGATCCAATCTGTGCTTTAGACATGCTCACAGTATGCTCAGAAAGAAGTGATCCAGAGCTGTGTGCTGTAGGAGTGCCAGGAGAACCCCAGCAATCAGAAAAGGGAGAGTGATTGGTGGCCTCATCCTCATCTTCCTCAAAGCTTAGCGCATCCTCATTTCACAGTGCTTAAAGGTGGCCCAGTGCAGGAGCATCACTGCTCTCCAGCTTTCTATCCAGGTGAAGTTAGCCTTGCCCTTATCCTGAAGTTGCACTTTGACCTTGAACATGCCAATGCCAGTCAGTGCAGTAGCTGCCAAAGGAGCAGTCTGTGCTTTCATGGTTGCCCATGGAGGCAATTTCCAGGCTCAGCAATTGCCTTCATGAGGCCCGGGAGGAAACACGTTTTCTAGAAAAGTCCCAGCCCACATGAGCTTTGTCTCATTCCCTAAACTTAGTTAAGGCTACCTACTATATGCTAAGAGGAAGAAAACTAGCATTCATTGACAGCTATTTTCATTTTTAGTACCTAATCTAGTTCTGGGAACTTGGCAGTATTTCTGCTTTTTGCAGAAATGGAAACCAAGCCTTGGAGACTGGAAGTAACAGGTGTTGAAAGATGAAATGACAACAAATTTAGTTCTAGCTCTAACTGGGTCTTTTCCCAGATTCATTCACTGAAACAGCCTCTAAAATAGAATGAGAGCTCCCAGTGGGCAGTGGAGGACAGTGAGTTTTGTCATTTGGAAACAAGGGAACAAAAGAGAAATAGCTGGGTAGCATCAGGTTATTTGGGTTATTTATTTATGTTTTGTAAGGGATAAAGTAGAGGGACTTCCAGATGACACTAAAGCAGGTGGAGTGAAACTTCCTGTAGTCAGGAAAAGCCTGTCTGTGTGGAGGTCTACTTGCTTCCTTAGCATGAGTGGCACCACTCTGGTTTGGTCAGGTCTACTGGGGCCTGATGCTGGAGCCAAACCTCAAAGAGTGACCTCCCATGAACTCTGTTGAACCCAAATAACTTGCCTATGGGAAGACACACAGCTAGTTATTGGGGGAGTGTAGTCGCCTGAAGCGATGGCTGCTTGTAGCAAAGAAGCCGCGGGAAGAAGTTTAGAGACGAACTGGAAACAAACAGCTCTTTATTCTGATAACTTTTCTCTCTGGCTCTAACTACACCCCCACACGCTGTCCACGCTCCTCTAACCTCCAAAAATGGCGCAGACCTGATCAGCAATCTCGCTCAAGTCCCTCGAGATCTCCGGCCAAGTCTCTCAAGATCCCGGGCCAAGTCCCGTGAGACTACGGAAGGCGCCAATGCCCAAACATGTCCAAAGCCCGTAGTCAACCGCAATCTTAGCCATCTCCCCAAACAGGGCTCCTGCAGGGGAGCCTGGGTTCGAGTCCTGGGTTGGCTGACTCTAAGATCCATTTCACTCTCTATTGCCAAAGGACGTTGGTTTTCAGAGAGACAAAGTTTTAGAGCTGAAAGTAACTCAAGCCTCACCTGGTCTAGATTTCCAGAGAGCTTCCTGAGCATGCAAGGAAGGAGACGGGCAATAGGAAGGGGACCAGGTCGGATAGCTGTAGGGACCTCTGGGCCTCCCTTTTCCTGGTGAGCAGAGCTCATAAACTGGTGAGGTGGAGGTCAAGCCAAATTGTTCAATCATGTGAAGAGAAGACCTTTTGGACCTTCTACTATTGCTTTTATTAGTAAACCGCCTTTTGTTTAGTCTTGATATATTTTGAGATATGCAGAGCTTGCCTGAGACTTGAGGTGGCTCATGTATGCTGTGAAGAGCATGCTTCATTGCTGGAGAAATCAAGGGAACTTTGGGGAATTAAGGCATAGACCACTCAGGAGACGAATAAGAGATGGCAGAAATGTAGACCTGAGGAGAAGGAGAATTGTCAGTGGGTAGACGGGTCAGGGTGACCTTTAAGAATAGGAAGGTGTCAGCCGGGTGCGGTGGCGCACGCCTGTGATCCCAGCACTTGGGAGGCTGAGGTAGGAGGATCCTGAGTTCAAAGTCAGCCTCAGCAATGGTGAGGCACTTAGCAACTCAGTGAGACCCTGTCTCTAAATAAAATACAAAAAGGGCTGGGGATGTGGCCCAGTGGTCAAGTGCCCCTGAGTTCAATCCCTGGTACCAAAAAAAAATAAAAAATAAAAAGAATAGGAAGGCATTTAACTGCTGACTCTTGTATAATGTTTCTCTCTTAGCTACAGAGACTTCTTTAATTTTTATTTTGGCAATGCTGGGAATTGAACCCAGGGCCTTGTGCACAGTAGGCAAGTACTCTACCCCCAGCCTCCTAGAGATATTTTTAATCTTAGAAGAGTGTAATCTTGATTCCAGTTTTGCTTACTGTTAGGAGAGAAGGAGATGGACTGAATAAGATAGAAAGTGCAGTAGGAGCAAGAGATTGGAACAAAATGTGTGCTGACTAAGCGTCCTGTGAGAATCCCCAGATACACTAGCTGTGCTGGTCAGCTTTCCGTTGCTATGGCAAAACACCTGAGAAAATCAACTTAAAGGAGGAAAGGTCTATTTTGGCTCATGGCTTCATCCATGGTCATTTGGCTCCACTGCAGTGGGCCTGTGATGCAGCAGAGCCTCCTGGTGGGGAGCACTGGCAGAACAGAGTGGCTCGTCCCGTGGCAACAGGGAAGCAAGGGGAGAGAGACAAAAAGGTAGGGGACAAAATAAGCCCTCAAGGACAGGCGCCCATGACCTGCCTCCTTCAGCGAGGCCCTACCTCCTAAAGTCTCCACGACCTCTCAATAATGCCACCAGCTGGGACCAAGCATCCAGCACGGGAGCCTTTGGGGACGTTCCAGATCCGGGCTGTCGCCCTGGCCAAGGCACCGTCCATGGGTTGGGGTGTGCTGCGCTTTTGTTCTTGGACCAAGAAAGTCCACCTTCCTTCCCCCTTCCTTCCTTCCTTCCTTCCCTCCCTCCCTCCTTCCTTCCTTCCTTCCCTCCCTCCCTCCTTCCTTCCTTCCTTCCCTCCCTCCCTCCTTCCTTCCTTCCCTCCCTCCTTCCTTCCCTCCCTCCTTCCTTCCCTCCCTCCCTCCTTCCTCCCTCCTCCCTCCCTCCCCTGCTTCCTTCCCCCTCCCTCCCTCCTTCCTTCCCTCCCTCCCTCCTTCCTTCCCTCCCTCCTTCCTTCCTTCCCTCCCTCCCTCCTTCCTCCCTCCCTCCTCCTTCCTCCCTCCCTCCCTCCTTCCCTCCCTCCTTCCTTCCCTCCCTCCTTCCTTCCTTCCTTCCCTCCCTCCCTCCTTCCTTCCTCCCTCCCTCCTTCCCTCCCTCCTTCCTTCCCTCCCTCCCTTCCTTCCTTCCCTCCCCTCCCTCCCTCCTTCCTCCCTCCCTCCCTCCTTCCCTCCCTCCCTCCTTCCTCCCTCCTTCCTTCCCTCCCTCCTTCCTTCCTTCCCTCCCTCCCTCCCTCCTTCCTCCCTCCCTCCCTCCTTCCCTCCCTCCTTCCTTCCCTCCCTCCTTCTTCCCTCCCTCCTTCCTTCCCCTTCCCTCCCTCCCTCCTTCCTCCCTCCCTCCCTGCTTCCTTCCCTCCCTCCTTCCTCCCTCCTTCCCTCCCTCCCTCCCTCCTTCCCTCCCTCCCTCCCTCCCTCCCTCCCTTCCTTCCCTCCCTCCTTCCTTCCCTCCCTCCTTCCTTCCCTCCCTCCTTCTTTCCCTCCCTCCTTCTTTCCCTCCCTCCTTCTTTCCCTCCCTCCTTCCTTCCCTCCCTCCTTCTTTCCCTCCCTCCTTCCTTCCTTCCCTCCCTCCCTCCCTGCTTCCTTCCCTCCCTCCCTCCTTCCTTCCCTCCCTCCTTCCTTCCCTCCCTCCTTCCTTCCCTCCCTCCTTCCTTCCCTCCCTCCTTCTTTCCCTCCCTCCTTCCTTCCTTTCCTCCCTCCCTCCCTCCTTCCTTCCTCCCTCCCTCCCTTCCTTCCCTCCCTCCCTCCCTCCCTGCTTCCTTCCCTCCCTCCCTCCCTCCTTCCTTCCCTCCCTCCCTCCTTCCTTCCCTCCCTCCTTCCTTCCCTCCCTCCTTCCTTCCTTCCCTCCCTTCCTCCCTCCTTCCTCCCTCCCTCCCTCCCTCCTTCCCTCCCTCCCTCCCTCCCTCCCTGCTTCCTTCCCTCCCTCCCTCCTTCCTCCCTCCCTCCCTCCTTCCTTCCCTCCCTCCCTCCCTCCTTCCTTCCTTCCTCAGAAATTTAACTCAGATGCACATAACCACTGAGCAGTATCACTAACCCCCCCGCCCCTCCCTTTTTATTTTGACTTAGAGGCTCCTTAAGTTGCTGAGGCTGGCCTTGAACTTGTGATCCTCCCGCCTTGGCCTCCTGAGTTACTAGGATCACAGGGGTGCACCAACACATCTGGCTAAGACCTCTCTTTTCTGAGTAGGCATGCACCTACTGACCTCACAGCAAGGAAAGAACGCAAAGCCGTGCCAGATTCAAGGGACGCCTGGCCTCACAGGGAAGAGGAACATGGAGCCGTGGCTGGCCTCTACATTTCCAGGCAAAGGAAATGTGTCGTGCAAGATGCCGCTCCCCCGGGAAGTCCTTCACCTCTGGTTCTGCTCTTGGATCCCCGATGCTACCTTGTGGGTGACTGGCTTGATCCCATTTGTCTCTCCCCAGCCAGACTGCCTGCTGCCTGGCAACCCTGAGTTGCGTTCCTTTGTATCTTTGCACCTAGCAAAGCCCTGTCTTGCGGGCTCTGGGTGACAGTTAGCTGAACAAATCCTGCACGCCACAGCAGCTTGCTTCTCTGGCTGAGGGAGAGGGACATCTTGAAGATTGATTTTGGGGTTCCTGCCCTTGCGTTTGGAGACCAGCTCTATAAATGGCCCTAGCAATGGGCCAGCAGCTCCAGGTCTCCCCTTCCTTAAACTCCAGGATTTCCCTTGAACACGGTGCTGCTGGAAGCTCTCCTGTCACCTGGGCTTGGCCAAGTAAGAGCAGCCTGCTGAGAAGGCCCTGCTGGGGCTCTCCAGTCTCTGGACCCTCATTTCCTGCATCTTTGCCTTTCACAGCTTCTGGTAGTTGGTGATTCTGCTAGAGACTGTAGTGTTTCATTCACTGCATGAAAGGGTGCAGATTCCCTCCTAGGATGGGCTTGGTATTAGTTCGCTAGCACTGTCACAACCAAACGCCATTCACTGCCCCACAGTCCTGGAGGCTCCAGGTCCAAGGCCAGGGATCTCCAGGGCTGGTTTCTCCTCAGACTCTCCTCCGCTTGCAGATGGTGTTCCTCTCCCTGAGCCTGCTGTGGTCTTTGTGTGTGTGTGTGTGTCCCCTAAACTCCTCTTCTTGTAAGAACTCCAATCATATTGTATTAAGGCTCACTATAATGATCTCATTTTAACTCTTTAAGGACCTTATCTCCAAATGCAGTTGCATTCTCTTGTATTGCACAAAACTTTGACATTTGAACCAAGGGAGGATACAGTTCAGCCATACAGACCTTCAGGTGGTTCTCGTTGCTACCATGGTAACAAACCAGCCACAGTGAGCAGCCTTTTGTGTTTCTCTGGTGCACTCGTGGGGTGTGGTAGGTAGGTGTGGTGGAGCAGCCCATCAGGATCGGATTGTATTATAAAGAAATGGACGTTGAGCGTGCCCAGGTGCTCTTGTTCAAAGGGGGTCTTATGAACTCTTCCCTCCCTTGAAATGAGAACAGATTGCCTTTGTCCACATTTCTCTCCTTCCTCCCTCCCTCCCTTCCTTCCTTCCTTCCTTCCTTCCTTCCTTCCTTCCTTCCTTCCTTCCTTCCTTCCTTCCTTCCTTCCTCAGAAATTTAACCCAGAGGCACTTAACCACTGAGCCATATCACTAACCCCCCTCTGTTTTGGTATTTGGTCTCACAGACCTTTATTTTTTGCCAATCTGATCAGTGTGAAAAACTGTACAGAGAAAAGTAATTCTCCTTCCTTGGGCTGCTAGAGCTTTCTGGTTCCACTCCCTGGAAGCAGCCACTGTCACCTTCTTCTATGGCCTGTCTGAGAAATTCTCTACCCTGCATCAGGCTTGTATCACTGGTTTCCCTCCACATGCTCACAGGGACTTCCTAAAAGGTTTTTGATGCCTGCACAATATTCTCTGTGAATAAATGTACCATAAGTTTGAAAATATTCCCCAAATTTTGGACCCTTGGTTGCTGGTTCATTTACAATAATAATAAAATAAAATAATAAAATAATAATGATAATAATAATAGTCCTTCTAGAAGACTTTGAAAATATGTAAACAGAATAAGGCATCCACTACCTCAGCACCAGATGACATTTTATTTCTGGTTTTCATTTTGTAGTTTTGGTTCATATTTCCAGTTGTTCTTTTGTATACTTACCGCTTTTCACAAAAGTCTAATACTTCCGGTAGAGTTTGGGGTTTTGATTTCTCGTTGAACCCTGCAGTGTTGGCACGTCCCCTGCGTGGACACGTCCAGCCCTTTCTCTTCACTCCAGGGAGCACCTGAGGCAGGAGGCGAGGGAGGCTAGCGTGAGAACTGCTGAAACATCGGCTAGCAAGTTATTTAATTTTAAAAACATAAATCGGTTGCAAACCTAGCGCTTTAGGCCAGAGATGACTTTGAGATGTTGTATAGTTCATCACTACGTTGTGATTGAGGCCTGTTTCTCAGAACCACTTAACCCAGTAAGTGGAAGGGACAGTTTGTTTACCCTTCTAGAAAGGGGGATGCACTTGTATAGGAAATATGACTGTAGGTTAAACCGCTGTTTCATCTATGAAGTTGAATAATTTCCCCAAACATAACAGTGTGAGCTTCCCTCTTTTCTAGGTTTATCAAACTTCAAAGGCCATTAAAGAAGATTATTTATTAACTTCAATAAAAAAGTTAGAAAAGGAACCTCAGTAGGAATACTAACAAAATACATCAAATCCCCAAACTTTTTGAACCTTTAAAAGTAAAAAAATCCTAGTTCAGTCCCCAATACCAAAAAGAAAAAAAAAAAAAAAAAAAAAAAAAACCCACAAATATGTTGTGCACTAGTGGATTTCATATGAATGAAGTACTTAAAATAAATGTAAGGTTTATTTTGTCCCTGCTAACTATAGCTGAAGTTGAAACATTGTAGTTTTGGTGTTTCAACACTTTTAAAAACTTGAAGCAATGAAGTGCACACTGGGTCCTAATGATACTTTTTTCTTCTCTTAATACCCATAAGCACAGGGCAGGCCTAAACTAAATGGTCCAGTCCACGTGTGCGTGAACTCCTGACTGTAATTTGAACTTCAGACCTGAAGGGGGAAAGTATGAGAAAAATATTACAAAAAGAAAGCACAAGGGGCTGGGGTTGTGGCTCAGCGGTAGAGCACTCGCCTAGCATGTGCGCGGCCCGGGTTCGATCCTCAGCACCACGTAAACATAAAATGCGTTGTATTGTGTACAACTAAAGCAAATAAATAAATATTTAAAAAAAAAGAAAGAAAGAAAGCACAATTTAAAACCCCCACGTGCTTCCTTTTGGATGTTGCTGCGTTGCTGTTCCCTGTGAGTCTGAGACAGTGAAGGTGATGGAATTAAAAGAAAGTGCTGAGAGAAGTTTGCAAAGTGAGCAGGCTTAGGGACAGGGACAGCCATCAGGGCTGCCAGTGTTTTTTGTTTTTTTTTGTTTGTTTGTTTGTTTTGTTTTTGAAATGGGTCTTTGCTAACTTCTCCTACCTGACTTTGAACTCCTGGGTTCCCCCTGGGAGTTGGGGCTGTAGGTGCCACATTGCCGGCTCCTGCCTAGGTTTCTGTTAAACAGGTGAGTGAATGACGACTGTTGGCTAGCATTGCCCAGCTTTAGAGAATTCAGTCTCAGCCTTATTTAAAGTCTACACTTTGCAGTATCTCCTTTTTGAAAAATATTTTTATTAGTTGTTGATGGACCTTTATTTTTTTTTTCGACTTTTGCCAGTTATTTATTTATTTATTATTATTTTTTATTCTAAGTTGTTATAAATGACAGCAGAATGCATTACATTTCATATTACACATATAGAGCACATTTTTACATATCTCTGGTTGTATGCAAAGTATATTGACACCATTCGTGACTTCATACATGCACTTAGGGTAATGATATCCATCTCATTCTACCATCTTTTTTTTTTTTTTCCTTCACCCTTTTGCCCCCTTCCTTCCCCTTCCTCCCCATTGGCCATTCTAGTGTTCCTCTAATCCTCCTATGCTCCCGGTTCCAACCCGACTGTGAATTAGCCTCCTTATATCAGAGAAAACATTTGGCATTTGGCTTTTGGGGATTGGCTAACTTCACTTAGCATTATATTATCTAACTTCATCCATTTACCTTCAAATGCCATGATTTTATTCTCTCTTATTGCTGAGTAATACTCCATTGTGTGTATATACCACATTTTCTTTATCCATTCATCTACTGAAGGGCATCTAGGTTGGTTCCACAGTTTAGCTATTGTGAATTGTGCTGCTATAAACATTGATGTGGCTGTGTCCCTGTAGTATGCTGTTTTCAAGTCTTTTGGGTATAGACCGAGGAGTGGGATAGCTGGGTCATAGGGTGGTTCCATTCCAAGTTTTCCAAGGAATCTCCATACTGCTTTCCAGATTGGCTGCACCATTTTGCAGTCCCACCAACAATGTATGAGTGTGCCTTTTTCTCCACATCCTCGCCAACATTTACTGTTGTTTGTGTTCTTAATGGCTTCGAAGATATACAATCAATCAACAAATACATGAAAAAATTCTTATCCTCTCTGGACCTTTATTTTATTTTGTTTTATTTATTTACATGCAGTGCTGAGAATTGAACCCAGTGCTTCACACATGCTAGGCAAGCGCTCTACCACTGAGCCAGACCCCAGCCCCTGCAGTATCTCTTGAGGTGGGTTTGAGAGAAAGCAAGGCAGCAGTCTTGAAACACACGAGAAATAACTGAGCCCCTCTCAATTATGAGTGACAGATCCTGTCTTAGTACAAAGGATCTGAAATTCTTGACCTGGATGTGATTTTTCTGAAGTGGTGTGAAGTAGTGACACCTTGTGGCCATTTGGGGGAATTTCAGGCGGCTCTTCCCTGTTGAAGCAAGTCAAGTATTCATCCGTTCCTTCCTTCCTGCCCTCAGCCACTTGCCTTCTGAACACCTGGCCATGGCCACCTTCATCTCTCTGCTGTTTATCTTGAGCAGCAAATGCCAGTCTGTTGTAATAAAGATCGGACTTTAAGGACTGTTCCTATAGGGTCTAATACTGAATGGAGTCCCCGACAGGTCCTTTCCCACCTCACAAACAAAATCAGGAGGGATGAGGGTGGTCCAGGAAGGAGGCAGCATTAGGGGCACAGGGCTTTGTTTAAGGTGAGCACCTGCTTCCCGCTTGCAGTGTGCCCCTGGAGAAAGAGAGCAACCTCTTCACACTCCCCCTCTTGGGGGTCAATAGCAAATATTGTGAGGGTTTGTGAGTTAAGTTATAGTGAATTACTGAGCTGATAGATTTCTGCAGTGGTGACACAGTGACAATAATCACGTCATTGGATTTGGGGCCATGTAAATTTGTTGGGCATCAATGCTATCATCTGCAGGGGATGTGTCTGAGATCAGCAGACCAGCAGGCTGGCTGCTGCTGGCACAATCTTTGATTTGTTGTTTTCTTCCACACTCTGAAACTCACTTGTCTCAGTACTGAGCTCCCCGTTGTGCTATCTCATGGCGTGGCCTGCAGCTTTGTGGTGAAGTCTTTTGTTTCCTGGGTGGTAAGTTCTGAGTGACCAATTTCTAAAGAAAAACAGAGGCATTTTATATGTTATATTTCTTCATTGACATTCCGGCTTTATGGCAGAGGCCGTTGACCAAGGTTCTGAATTTGGAAAGAAATAGATTGACAGGCTGGCAAATATTTAAGTCTCCTCTGTGTGTCCAACAGGTACAGTAAATAAATTCCTTGCTCCCATGTGAGAGTCCAGCATGAGCCTTGACTTCCTGTTTCTTCCTAGGTCTCCCTTCCCAGGTCATTTGTTTCTCAAAAAACAGGGGACTTGGATCAAATTCACAGATTCGGTCTATGCCTTCCCATCACCAGGGAAAATATTAGAAAGCCACGTATTTTTTTAGGCAAGTCTATTTTTCTTTCCTTCTTTCTTTCTTGTGATTAGTTTTCTAAGCACTTCAAGAGTAGTGTCAGTCCCTATGGAAAGAGTGACATATCCACTTTATCACATGTTCTATCTGTGACTCCGTTTGTAAAGCCCTTTCCCATCCGTTCTCCCCGTTGTTTCCCCACACCAATCTGAGGTTAGTTGAACCAGATGTTCGATCCCTTTCTAAACTGGCAACCAGAGGCCTGAAAAAGTTGAGTGGCTTCCTCACAAACAGCCTTCTGGCCTGTGATGGTGTTAGCGTTGGAACCCTGGGCCACCTTCTGGCACCCACTTCTGATATTCACAAACTGTAAATTTCAAGAACTATATAAGAAAATCCTCCTTGTGCTATTGGTTTGCATGAATCATATTCAGATTTCCTTTTCTAAAGGCTTTGTTAAGACCTGGATGTTAGTCCCTTTAGCGAGACAGAAAGGCCAAGGGATAGTGGTGGGCTGCGGACACAGACCCGGAGCTGAGGATGGAATTTTAAGTAGAAGGAATTTGGGAAGTGATGCCCAGGAGGATTTGGAAATGGATGGGGAAGGAGACCGGATGAGCTGGAAACCAGTGCAGGGCCACTGATTAGCAGATCACCTCTGTGGCCAGTGGAACTCAGTTTGCTGGGGACCTTGGGGAACAGTAAGGAACACACCTCAGCACTGTCCCACCTGGGAGAAGAGGAGGCTGGGTGTTCTGGGTCAATTCTCATTTGTCACTGAGACAGCTCCCAGCACACTGCGTGTCCCAGGGTAGGCATGCTCACCACTTGACGGGCTTCTTGGCAGGGTTGCAGGGATTAGGGTGAGGGGCTGCCGGGCACTCGGGAAGGACGTGCGGAGGTGCAGGTGGAGCACTCGGCTCTGTCCCCTGCGTGGATACACCTGCTCTTCCGCATCCTGTGTGATTACCGACAGCGAGTCATGCCACATGCCTCTGCCTGTCACAGAGACTGATTGAAAATATGTGCAAATTTGAAAAGTAACACTGCAGGAGAGTTCATTATCAAGCATCAAAATGGGTAAAATGAACATTAAGCTCTGTAAGAGTTTAGAGAAGGGAGATATCGGCTGAGAGATTCGGGTGGGGAGAGTGAAGATGGAATGGGTGGACAGCGCGGGCCCCTGTGCTGCTCATTCTCAGATGATGGGATGTTCCCCCCCCTGGTATCAAGGCAGTGCTATACAGGGAGCCTAGAAGAGAGGGACCGTCTAGAGGCTAAAGATGGGACGCAAAGCTGGATCTAAGTTTAAAAAGAATGATTGACAGCAGGAGGCTTGTAAATACAAAGTGACCAAGATGTGGTTACTAATAATGAAACAGATGGGGGTGCCATGTTTAAAGTGTATCACACTAAATTTATATGAGAAAGAATAAACTAAAAAATACGTGAGCAAATCATCCATAAAACTAGAAAGAAGGAAATCAAAAGGTAAGAGGAGAAAATGGATGAAGTAGAAATCAATACGTAGAGAGGTTTGATAATGCTGAAATCCAGTTCTTGGAAAGAAGCAATAGAATTAGTAAATTCCTGGACAGACAGAGAGAACGAGATGGAGAATACACATAGCCCTTGGCAGGACCCAGAGAGGGGCCCATGCTGCGGATCCTGAGGTGAGCATGTCGATGGTTGTAAGGACGTCACAAGCAGCTTGAGACAGCAAAGTGACAAATCAGATGACTTCAACCCATTCCTCAGAAAAACATGGCTAGCCAAAACTGACAGAAGAAGAAATAGAAAGGTCAGGATGATCTTGTAACTATTAAGTAAATTAGATATATGATTTACAACCTCCACAGGAAAGCTTTAATCTCAGAAATCTGGGGTTCAGTTCTTCATGATATTTAAGAAAGAATTGATGCTAAACTTTTGCAACCCTTTCAAAGAAAAGGAAAAGAAAATAAAAAAAGATAATCTCTAATCCTTGAATAACCTTGATGCCGAAATATGAGAAACATTATAAGGAAAATTGCAGTTAAATCCTACTTAAAAATCCTAACAACAACAACAACAACAACAACAAAGAATTAACAAAATGAATCATGGAATATGTAAAAAGAATAAGAAATCTTGCTTAGATTGATTTATTTTGGGAATGCAATTTTGGCGCAATATTAAAAAAACGTTAATCACACTGATTAGTTTTTGTAATGAAAAGAAGCTTTCCTTATCTAATAAACATTTACAAAAACTGATCAACATATGTGATAATGAAATGTGAAAGCATCTCCCCTACAAACCATGCACTGGAGCTTCTAGAAGTGGGTAATTTACAGATAAAGTTTTAGATGTAAGTGAGCTCCAGAAAGTCTTGAAATCCAATGTCTATATACAAAAATACATCTGTGATAGTGAACAGAAATGGAGAAATAAAAAGCAAAAATTCCGCATATGAATAAACACATATGATAGTGTCCCATTTTATATAAAGTCCAAAACCCAGGAAAATCTGAAGTCTATCGTTAGAAGTCCTAACAGTGGCTCTTGAGGAAGAGGGCTGGTGGGGTGGGAGCGGGCAGAGTGCTTCCAGGGGCTGCTGGACTCAGTTTCTTGGTCTAGACACTTGTTCCAGATGTTCCTGAGGCCATTCTGCACTGTACATTTATGTTTTGTCCACTTGCTGCGAGATGAAAAGTTAGCATGATGTAAGAAAAAGTTAGGCCTGTTGGTTTAGTAGGCAATAGTATCTATAAATGAAATGTAATTTAACTTTAGAAACATGAAATGATTTGAATGGAATTGGAAGAAAACCAGCCAGCATTAATATATAACCACAGAATTTCACAGCAGTTTGTGTCAGAAATACAATGACGTAGTAATGCAAGAATGTATAGTAGTGCCCTCTCTATATATATTTTTTTCTTTTTGGTGGTTCTGGGCATTGAACCCAGACCTCATTCATGCTAGGCAAGCACTATACCACTGAACTGCATTCCCATCCCCCTTTTAAAAATATTTCATTTTGAGACAGGGTCTCACAAAGTTTCTGAGGCTGGCCTCAAAACTTGCAATCCTCCTGCCTCAGCTTTCTGAGTAGCTGGGTAGTGCTACCACCCCTGGCTTCATAGTCCCCTCTTATCTTCAGTTTTGCTTCTCATTATTTCAGTTACCTGTGGTGAACCATGGTCCAAAAATATTAAATGGAAAATTCCAGAAGCCAACAACTCATACGTTTTAGATGACCTTTGCTACGGTGTGTCATTATGAGTTTTCTATTTCATCATCATTGTTGATCTCTTGCTCTACCTAATTTATGAATTGAACCTTATTGTAGGGGTGTGTGCATGGGAAAAATCATTGTACGGTCACCCCTCAGCATCCCTGGGGGATTAGTTCCGGCATCCCTTGCGTGTACCCAAATCTGTGGACACTCAGCCCTTATATAAAATGACATAGTATTTGCAGGTGGCCCCTGGCCCCCCAACACACACACACCTGAAATCATTCTAGATGACATCGTGGGGAGGGTTTAGTACTATCCATGGTCCCCCCAGTATCCACTGGGGCCTTGGAACGTGTCGCCTGTGGATAGGGGCACTACCGTAGGAGTCTGGGTGGACACAGATGTGGACAGCTACGGGAAAGCTCAAGGAACTGCTGTGACACTGAGTGGCAATCCAGGAGCCATCGAAGGAGGGACCAAGAAAAGGATTTGTAACTCTGTAAAAGTATCGGAACCCAAACACATCTTGTGGGACTCCCAGCCCGCTGCAGGGGCGTGGCCGCTTTCAGCCTCTCTGGTCACATGGGTAGTTACTTCCCTGATTGTGCATCTGGGTTCCCGTGTGTGACACCGCTGACCAATGGCTGCGTCAGCGATCTGGGCTCTGGAAAAGCTGTGGGGAGCTGAGCCGGGGCAGAGGACCCCGTCTTGCTGGAGCGCTGGCTCTGCCGGCTCCACTGCCCAGAGACCAACGACCTCAACTCTCTCTCTCTCTCCTCTCTCCCGCCGTTTATCTCCATTTTATTTTATTTTTTTTTTAATATATTTAGGTATTTTGTTTTTAATTGTAGATGAAAACAATACATTTATTTGATTTATTTATTTTTATGTGGTGCTGAAGACTGAACCCAGGGCCTCATGTGTGTTAGGCAGGCGCTCTGCCACGAGCTACAACCCCAGCCCAATCTCCATATCTTTACTTGACGTCCTACTGATATTTCCTGACTTACCAATTTTAGGTTTTGTGGACTTTCCATATTCTCGTCCCCTTCCTCTACTCTCCTAATATTCAATATTGATATTACATCACCACGTAAACCTTGCTCACACTGAAGCACAGCGGCGCGTGATCGTGGTGTTTATTTTCTTGAAGAATTTTTATGTTACCTGGGCTAATAACCATCTCTTTTTGGTTTGCCTAGTTTCCTTTGTACCGGGGGTAACCCTCCCTACCATCTCGGGGGCCTCTTAGGTGCTTCTCGATGTTGTTTTTCTTGGAGCCAGTTTCTGGTGATCACCTACCAGTCCCCTCTCTTTTCTGGAGCCTCCCTCCTGCTCTGGAGAGGCTCTGGTCCCTTGGGGTCTTGCCCCTGCCTGCCTGGCCCTCTGCCTTCACCACCCCTGTGCTAGAGCTCCTGCTTCTCAGGCTGGTTTTATTTCACCTTGTTCTTCACTGGAGCGGTGCCAGGGGGAGGCAGACCATCAGGACCTGTGGCCGAGTTAAGAATCTGGTGTCTGGGGCTGGGGCTGGGGCTCAGCGGTAGAGCGCGCGTCTAGCACGTGCGCGGCCCGGGTTCGATCCTCAGCACCATGTAAACGCATGGTGTGCAACTAAAGCAAATAAATAAATATTAAAAAAAAAAAAGGAGAAGAATCTGGTGTCTGTTTCGAGGGCATGGCAAGTCCTTAGAGGGCTCAAGGCAAGCGGCTGGACCTTGTGGGTGAGAGTTGATGAGGAACAGGCTATTTAGCGTCTTGCCACCAAGTGCTTATTGGTTACACAGGGGAGGAGAATAACCAAACAGAAGAACAGCAGGCACCACCTTCCCGGGTGGCCAGTGGCCACCAGCAGGGACCCATGAGGGGGGACCCATGCCTCCTCCTGCGAGCCAGAGAAGGACATGCCTCACTCCCCAGAGGTCCCTGCTCCAGGCCAGACTGGGTCTGATCATGGAGAGTGTGAGATGCACCTGCCAGGAGGGCCTGCCGCAAGACACAAGACCCAAGTAACAAAGGACAAGGACAGTCTGAGGAGCTGCTTCAGGTTGAGGGACACTAAAGAGACATGGCCATGTGTGATCAAGGTTAGAGCCTGGATCAAAACTGCCTTTTATCTTTTAAAGGACTTTACCGGGATAATTGGGAAAATTTGGACAAGGCCCATACATTAGATCTTAGATCAATCAATGTCAACTCCTTGATTTCAATAATTGCACTGTGGCTATCTAAAAGACTATCCCATCTTTATATTCTGATATGTAGGAGGGGAAAGGGCGTGTTGTGTGAAACTTATTCTCCAATGGGGAAAAAGTATGCTACATACATACACAGAGAGGTCACGGAGTGGGATGATGAATGTTAAATCAACCATGACAAAACATTGAAAATTCAAGAATATTTGAAGAACCTGAGCAAAGTGAATTCTTTATGTTTTTTTACAACTTTTCTGTAAGTCTGAAATTATTCAGAAATTAAAATAAAAAGAGATTGCCCAGGGTGTAGCCGGAGAAGCCACTGGAAAGAGGACAACAGGGAACAAACGTGGAGCCCGTGTAGCAGGGAAATCCTTGTGGTGACTTGGTGTTGAGGGGTGGCAGAGGCTGTGGAGAAAGTGATGGGCCCAGAGGTATTCAGGACACGCAGTGGACGGGTGTCAATGAGGAGGCAGGGCTGGTGGGAGTGGGCAGGTCATTCTCCCAGATAGGGCAGAGCAGGGGAGATGCAGGCTGAGGTGCTGGCGGGTCCCATGTGGAGTAACATGCATAAGGTGCCTTCAGAGTGCTCGAGCAGCTGATTGGAGTGGACAGTGGATCTGTAGTTCCAGGGCTCAGAGAAGAGGTCAGGGATGAGGAACTACCAAGAGGGCTCAGGAAGCCCAGCGTATCTGAAGGTGGGCTAGAAAGGTGAGCAACAAGGCAGCGTCAGGAACGGAAGCTATGCATGCGGTGACATAGTCGTCATCGGGTGTCACGTACAATCGTATGACGTATTTGAAAGGGTAGAGGCAACGTAGTTTTCTAGTAAAACACAAAGTAAAAATCACAAAACATGAGCAGATTATTCCCAGGAAACAGATTATAAAGGCCATTGAAGATCTACTCTACTTACTATTGAAAAAAAAGAGACATGCCCGGATGTATTTCATAGCTGAGCTCTTTCTGACCTTCATAGAACTGAAAATGTCTGTTTCTAAGGTCTTGACCTTGGAACAGTTCATTTGAGAGCAAAAGAGGAATTAAGAAGAAAGGATCAGAGAATTCAGAAAAGCATAAAAAAGTGTGATGGTGTTATAATCACAGGAGACAGGGAGGTCTAAGAGCTGGCCTGATTCCGGCCCCAGAATTCAGTGTAAACCTCTCAGGACGCCCTGGCCTGCGGCTGTTGTTGTCAGTGTCTCTGGACCAAGTCAGAATGTGGGCAAGGACTCTGATGCTCGTGAGTACTTAGACCATGCGGAATGCTTGCCAGGCCTTAAAGAGAGAAATTGTCATATGGAAATGCAGGACTAGTTCTGGTTTTATGTTATAAGCATCTGCCATCGAAGATCTGGGTACAAGGACAGTATTCTCCCCTTATTTGTGGGGGATACATTTCAGGACCCCCACTGGCTGCCTGAAAATATGGATATTACTGAGCCCTATTTATACTTTGTATTTTTCCTACACGTGTATAACCATGATAAAATTCAACCTATAAATTAGGCGCAGTAAGAGATGAACAATAACCAATAATTAAGTAGTACGATCGTAATAGTCCAGTCTAATAAAAAATATGTGAACGTGGCCACCTCTCTTGAAAGAATCAAGGAAAAGATCAGCATTTCCAGATGGTGGCCGACCAGGTAACTAAAACCCCAGGGAGTGCATATGGGGGTGGCCACTGAACCTTCAAGGCGTTGACACTGTGCTGGGGCCTGGCTGATCTCCCTCCTCTTGCCACCAAAGCGCCAGGAAGGGGACACAAAGTCTGGACTCTCACTGCAGGGAGACTGCAGTACTGGGCACAGACCAGGGTAAAGGCCAGTCTGGGTGCCAGCAGAGGAGGTTGTGGAGAGGACGCTGGCCGTGAGCTGCGCAGGCTGCAGAGGCCGGGCTCAGGGTGGCTGGGTAGGCTGCTGGTGACTGCCGGTGACTGCCGGGAGGGCCGTAGGCCTGGTCAGAGTCGCCCTTGCTGACCCTTGTTCTTGGACAGCGTGAAGCAGAGCTCGGCTTCCGACACTTGTCCTGTGGGAGCTCGGCACGTGCTCTCCTCAGCACCTGGCTCTGGACGGAGACAGGAAACTGGACGCTCCTTTGGGGCTCACTCTAAAGCCCTCGAAGCTGTGAAGTGAACAGTGGTTGAGCCTCAGTGTCTCTGGAAACACTTGGAGGAAGACAGAGATGTCCACGTTGGCTTCCGTGTTGTGCAGAGGGGGACGTGGGAGCTGAGGGAGATTGGAGTGACGTCGCTGGGACGGGGTTGGGAGCCTGGTGTTAAAGAGTGGGTTTCTCGGTGCCAAGGCCTGTGCTGTCCTCCGTGCCCATGCTGACCTTGGAGACTCAGCACGGTCTCCACTGCAGAACAGGTGGTGAGCCAGTCCTCCTGCAGCTGCGAGGGTGGCATCACTGAGCTCCTACGGTGAGTGGGCCCGCAGCGGGGACAGGGAGGCTGGTGTCCTGAAGGGCAGCACTCTTGGTGAGGACAGCGGCCTGCTCAGGTATTGCTCCTCCGTGTGTGGTCCTGAAGGGCCGAGGACACAGAGCGAGACTCCAAGAGGGACGTGGGTCGCTTCATGGTCCCAACATCTTCCTCAATCACCATGTGCAGGAACCAAGTCACTTTCTGAAGATAGAACACGCATGTCACTTTTTCTTGACAAAACACTTTGGGAAAAAAATGGAGAAAATAAATATAACATGTCTGGGTAGAGTTAATAATATGCCATAACTGTTTTTGCAAACAGCCTGGGGTGTTTAGGATGTCACTTTCTCATTGTCACTCTTTCCTGAGATTTTGGTCGCCTGGGTTCCTAGGGAGACCGAGGCCCCTGGCTCTCAGGCTCTGTGAGCTTAACCCCAGAATTCATCCACACCCAAGCCCACCCCATCTTTTGTATTATTTAAATGGGTCTGAAAATGATGTGCTACCTGCAACCGACAGAAGCCCCACTTTTCCGTATTGCCTAGTGTCCTTTACCGTGGGCGTGGGCAGTGTCATGAAAACAGTTTTTTAACAAAAGGAACAAGTTGTTCTTGCATAGCTGGTGAAAAGCGCCCTCCCAGCTTCTGGGTTCTCCCACAGTCCCTGTGCTGGTACAAATACGCGCAGGCTGGAGCTGGAGCTGGGAGGCTGGAGTCAGAGCCTGCCTCTGCCGCTTCTGGGCTGTGTGCCCTTGAACATGTGACTTTATTTCTTCTGTCTCCCTTTCCTCATTTTTATTGTGGGATAATAATAGTAATTATCTCAAAGGGACGTGTTAAAGATGAAACGAAAATGCACATAAAACACCAGGCACACGGCAGGTACTCAATAAATGTTATTAGTAAATGCTTGGAATTAAAGGTAATGGGGAGACTTGAGCACCTATGATTAAGCCCATCTCTGTGGATGATGAAGGATAGGAATAGCAACTAACCTTTACTGAGCATTTACTATGTGACGACGGCTCTACTAAGAACTCAGTCTGTGCTATAGCATTTGATTCCTACCCTCTGTAAGGTCCAATCAGCAACCTGGCTGACTGATGGCTTTCAGTGTCCATTGTAAAACCTGATGAGAGATGATTTTTGTATGTGATTGAGCCACCTGAAGGAGGTAGGCAAATGATGGTCCTCTTGATGATTTCCACATCCTAATCCCCAGAAGGCATGAATATGTTACATAACAAAGGGGGCCGTGGATTGAGGTTGCAGAAGCAATTACGGTTGCTAATCAGTTGACTGTAAAAATTGGGAGATTATTGCTGGGTGTGGTAGAGCATGCGTGAAACCCTGCATAACCAGGAGGTTGAAGCAGGGGGAATCGAAAGTTCGAAGCCAGCCTCAGCCGCTTAGTAAGCCGCTTAGTAAGACCCTGACTCAAAACAAAATAAAAAGGGCTGGGGATGTAGTTCAGTGGTAGTTCAATCACCCATTTTATAAAAAAGAATAATGGGAGATTATTCTAGGTTATCTGGGTAGGCCCATTCTGTCCCCCAGCCCTAGTAACCACCTTTCTACTCTCCACTCCCACGAATTTGGCTTTCTCACAATCCGTGCTAGTGCAAACACGCAGTCTTTATCTGCCTGGCTTATTTCACTGCACTTGTGTCCTCCAGGTTAATTGATGTCCCGAATGACAGGATCTCCTTCTTTGAGTATCCCTGCACGAGTGAGTGTGTGTGTGTGTGTGTGTGTGTGTGTGTGTGTGTGAGATGCACGTGTGTGGGTGTGTTTCACACTGTCTTTATCTGTTCATCCATCGATGGACACATAGGCTGCTTCCCTCTCTTGGCTCTCGTGGACAATGTCACAATGAACGCGGGTGTACAGATGTCTCTTTGACATACCAACTTCATTTCCTTTGGCTATGCTCAGGAATGGGATGGTGAGACCCCATGGAGGTGCTACTTTTAGATTTTTGAGAAACCTCCATGTTTTCATAGTGGCTACACTGACTTATGTTCTCGCAACAGTGTCTATGATTTCCCTTTTCTTGACATTGTCACCAGCATTCGTTATCTTTCATCTTTTTGGTAATAGCCATTCTGGCAGGTGTGAGGCAATACCTCATTGTGATTTTAATTTGCATTTCGCTGATGATTAGCGATGTCAAACATTTTATCATGCACCTTTTGGCCATTTGTATGTTTTCTTTTGAGCAATGTCTGTTCTAATCCTTTGCCCATTTTTCTTTCTTTCATTTTTAAAAAATTTATGACACAGGGAATTGAGCCCTGATTCCTGGGCATGCTAGACAGGTGCTTTACCACGGAGCTGCACTCTTAGCCCTTTTCATTTTATTTTAAAACAGGTGCTCTATAAGTTGCCTAGGCTGCACTTGAACTTGTGATCCTCCGACCTTAGCTTCCTGAGCAGCTGGGATTATAGGTGTACACCACTGTGCCTAGCTTCCTTAGCCCATTTTAAAATTGAGTTATTTGCCTTTTTTACTATTAAGTTCCTTATATATTTTGGATGTTAACCTCTTATCATATATATGGTTTGTGACTAAGTCAGCTTTCTTGCTACTGTGACTAAAATATCTGAGCAGAACAATTTTGGAGGAGGAAGAGTTTATTTGAGGGCTCACAGTTTCAGAGGTCTTAGTCCATAGAAGGCCGGCTCCATTCCTCAGGGCTTGAGGTGAGGCTGAATATCATTGCGGGAGAGGGTGGCAGAGGGAAGCAGCTCACATCATGGTGATCAGAAAGCAGGGAGACTCCACTCTCCAGATACAAGTATGTACCCAAAACCACACCCCGATTCCCACCTCCTCCAGCCACACCCTTACCACTTCAGTTAATCCCATCAGGGACTAACTCGCTGATTAGGCTAAGGCCGTAACCCAATCATTCCTCTTCCAAACTTTCTTGCATTGTCTCACATGTGAACTTTTTGGAGACACCAAACACATCCAAACCATAACAGTTTGCAATTTATTTCCATTCCATAGGTGCCTGTTAACTCTGTTGGCTGTTTCCTTGGCTATGCTTGGCTGTTTCCTTGGCTTTTAATTTGATGAAATTCTGTTTGTCTGTGTTTACTTTTGTTTCCTGTGCTTTGGGGTCCA
Source organism: Tamias sibiricus (assembly GCA_025594165.1). Classification (NCBI taxonomy): domain Eukaryota; kingdom Metazoa; phylum Chordata; class Mammalia; order Rodentia; family Sciuridae; genus Tamias; species Tamias sibiricus. Next base: position 20,208,891 of record CM046666.1, on the reverse strand, counting down.
TATACAACAAAACAAAACACGAAAACATTGCTCCAACTAATATCATGTTTTTCTCTAGTAGTTTACCCTTCAGGTCTATGTTTAAGTCTTTAATCTATTTTGAATTGGTTTTTTTATATGGTATCTGATAAAGGTCTAATTTCATTCTTCTGCACGTGGATATCCAGTTGCCTCAATAACATTTATGAAGAGACTGTCTTTCTCCCATTGTGTGTTCTTGACATTTTTGTGGAAAATTAATTGGCCATAAGTGCATGGATTTATTTCTGGGCTCTGTTTGGTTCCACTGGTCTATGTGTCTGTCTTATGAGGGTAGCATGCTACTTTGATTACTATGTCTCTGTAGTATAGTTTGAAGTCAGGCAGTGTGAGGCCTCCAGCTCTGTTCTTTTGGCTTAAGATTGCTTTGGCTATTTGCTACTTTTCAAGGTTTCATATGAATTTTAGAATTGTTTTATCTATTTCTATGAAAAATCTCATAGGAATTTTCACAAGAATCGCATTGAATCTGTGGATCACTTTGGGTTTTAAGGGCATTGTAGCAACACTAATTCTTCCATTCCATGAACATGAGGTATTTTTTATTTATTTGTATCTTTTTCAGTTTCTTTCACCAATGCTTTAGAGTTTTCAGCATATGTGTCTTATAGGTCCTTGGTTAAATTTATTCCTAAGCATTTTATTTTACTTATGGTGGGTATAAATGAGGTAGTTTTCTTAACCTCATTTTTAATAGATCATTGTTAGTTGTACAGAAATGCTGATTTTTTTGTATGGTCATTAATTTTATATTTTGCAAGTTTACTGATTTGATCTGTTAGTTCTAACAGTTTTTTGATGGAGTCCTTAGGATTTTCTGTAATTAAAATCACGTCATCTGCTAACAGGGACAATTTAACATCTTCCTTTCCAATTGGATGCCTTTTATTTCTTTCTCTTGTTTAAATGCTCTGGCTAGTTCTATGTTGAATAGAACTGGTGAGAGTGAGTATCCTTATCTTGTTCCTGATCTCACAGGGAAAGCTTTTAGCTTTTTCACTGTTGAATACAGTGTTAGCTGTGGAGTTGTCATACATAGTCTTCATTGTGCTGAGATATATTCCTTCTAGTCCTATTTTTTTTGCATGTTTTTATCATTAAAGGATGTTGAATTTTGTCAAATGCACTTTTTTGCACCAATTGAGATATTCACATTTTTCCCCATTCATTCTGTTAATGTGGTATATCACATTTATAGATTTCCATAGTTAAACCATACTTGCATCCCTGGGATAAATCCACCTTGATTGAACAGAATGATCCTCTCAGAGTGCTATTGAATTCAATTTACTAGTAGTTTCTTGAAGGTTTTGGCATCTATGTTCATCAGGTATATTGGCCTATAATTTTCCTTTCTTTTAGTGTTCTTGTCTGGCTTTGATGTTAGGGAAATTCTGGCTTCATTACATGAGTTTGGAAGAATTCCCTCTTTTTCATTTTTTTTGGTAAAATTGGAGATGAATTGTTATTAGTTCTTTAAATGTTTGGTTGAATTCAGCAGTGAAGCCATCAGGTCCTGGGCTTTTCTTTGAAGGAAAGCCTTATGATTTTGTGTTATTTTAGGCCACTAAGTTTGTGATCATTTGTTACAGCAGCTGTAGGAAACTAATACGCAATGCCCGTAGTTTAAACTGGGGAAACTCTCCTAGCGCTCCTGGACTCATGCTCCAGCCTCATAACTGGACTCCACTGCTTCTACCCTCACACCACACCAGATCTCCACCCTGTGGTCAACAACACAAAGGAGCAATGCCTTTGACATATAAGTCGGGCCCTGTTGGTCCTGCAGTCACTGCTCTGTCCTAGACATTGCTGTATTCTCAGCACCAGAACCATGCCTGGTCATAGTGGCTCACCAGTGCATTCTGTTAATGAAGGTCTAGACTCTAGATCACACAAAAGCTGAGATCAGCAACATGGAGAAAGCTAAAAATCATCCCAACGTGACCACAAAGAAATAGTGAATGACATCATTTCTTCTGGACATAGCTCTAGGTACACATGGATTTGAACAAGCTCATACTTCATCATCACTATTGTGCTTTTCAGTCTTTCCTTTCTGAGATCAGGACCTTGGCCTAGTTTTACCCTACATGTTTAACCGTCTTGGGGAAACTTAAGAATTTTTTTTAAAGAAGGTGTGTAAAGAGTAAGACAAGGCAGTTTCCAGCTCTGGCATATGAAATAGGGCTGGGCAGTAAACAGGCTGTTGTCTCATTAGCTTGATTCTCTCTTGAGTCTCTCTTTTCAGTATCTCAAGGGCCTGGAGTATTAGCATCCAGGACCCTCCTCCCCTCGAGCCTTGCAAATTGCAAGCAAAAGGAAGACAGGAAGTAGGAGGACTCCTTCCTTCCAGCCCTGGTCCTGGGCCCTGAGATTCGGCGACAGATAAAGCTGTACTATGTGGGAACGCACATGCTATCTGTTCTATAATCTACTTTTCTTTTTATTATTATATAAGCACATATCATAGACAGCTTTCTGAATTAATAAGTGTAGCTCTCCAAAAAATCATTTAACATAATCATATAACATATTTTCTTAGTATTCCATTGTCTACACATGTTAAAATTCAAACACCCAGACTCCTGTTAATGGATATTTTAGATTATTTATAATTTTTCATTCTTGTGGACAATGCTAAGAGTCATTCACATAGGAGATAACTGCACGCCACCCTTAAAAGCTTTCAGAGACTCCCAGTTGTAGCTGTGGCTTTTTTTTTTTTTTTTTTTTTTTTTTGCCATAGTATAATTTGGCAAGAAAGATAATCCCCCCACCCCATATATATAGGAAATAAAAAGGAAGGAGAATAGGGATTTGACAAGGAGCTTGTGCACAGCCATGGGGACACACAGAGGCTGGGGCCTGTCCGTGCCTTGTGCACGCCCAGTCACTTGTTCCTGCCCAACCAGGACAGAGCTGGCAAGATAATGGAGCAAGGTGGTGATTACTCATGCTCTCAGAATCTGCCCACTTGCCACACACAGGGTCCCCTGGTCCTGGCCATCACCGACCTCCCTGAGTCTCTGGGGCCGAGAGAGAGAGGAGGGTGAAGCTGTGCAGAAGACACACCTCTGTCACGCTGCTGGGCTGACAGACTGGAGGAGACCGGAGACGCGGGGCGCCGTGGCCGGACTCAGCGGTCCACAGCGCGGGGGCCGTGGTGAGCTCTGAGCATCGAGAGCCTCCTGCTCCCAAGTGCAGGCTACTGCGTGGCTTCCATTAGACTTTTTGACTGATGGCCAGTTTAATGAGCCTATTTACAGAGGGTCATTCAACATAGCAATTACACCTATAAATCTATTTGCAGCAGGACTCGAATAACCTTCTGCACACAGCCCTGTATAAAACTGCTGTCTGATTAATTAACATTAATTTCCCCACCGTATGGAACCCGCTGCAATTGGTGTAAATGCTTCCAGCTCCTCTCAGCAGGCCCCCAAGAATGGCAGGGGTCCTCGGGGTGGGGTGGGGGCTTTTCAGGGACTTGGAGGAGGGGAAGAGCTGGTGGTCATGTAGTTGCTGTTCCAAAGGAGCTCATAGTTGTCCTTCCCTCCCTCTGTTCTTTCTCTTGTCCCGTTTGACTGATGTTCCAGGGCAGTGTCATATATAGGGGGCAAAATTCAATTAATTGGATATGAAATATTTATAACCCTGCTGCATGTGTCTATCAGCAAAGAGCCCTTAATAGATCTTCTCATTAGTATGAGCTGGTGACTCATTTCTCTGCTTTCACAGTCATTTGGAATTAAAATCCAATTAATCTAATATCCCTGTGAATGTTATTAAATTATTGGAAAAACTGCATTCAGGAGATAGGGTGAGGGGAAGGAGCGGGCCTTGTGGGGACTCATTTCCTCTCTGCAAAGCACACAATGCCCGGGCGGGGGTGGGGGGAGCAGCCCTTCTTCCCCTGGGCTCTCAGATTCCAGCTCTTGCGTTGTGTCTACTCTTGGCAGATGAAGCGCAGGATTGTGAATCAGGGGCTCTCAGCCGCCACTGCCAAGGCTACTCACCACAGCCACCGCCGCGAGCCCAGAACACTGGCCTCTGAAACCAGCAAAGCATTTGCAAGCACAAGCTTGTAATTAAGCGAAGAGGTAAGATTTGCATTGTTCCAAGAACTCTCTAAACGGATCTCTTGAAGTTGGAAGCAGCAGGAGGGACGAAGGCTGAAGCAGAAGCCCCCAGACTCCGTGAGGTTCTAGAATGCTGTAATTTTGCGTGCTCTTAATCTGGGTGCCCTGTGAAAAAGTTAGAAATAACTGCCTATGATTTCACAGGAATGACCAATGGAACCAAAAGCCAAGACTAGTTGTATTTGGAGAAACAGGGGCCATTGCTATCATTATGAGAAAATTTTCACACCGTAGGACCTCATTTTCTTTGTCCAGGTTGTATGGAAGCACTTGATCTGTTTGCATTTGAGGGAGAAGAAAAGGAAACGGATGCTGCGATTTTGGCAACCAATATCCTGAGGCTTTGCTGATTTGACTGACAAGGTGATATATTAGGTCATTATTTGGAGGTTGCCAACTCCAAACTTTAGGTTATGATGGCAGCCTAAGGATTCTAGAAGTCATTGACCAAGGCTCTCAGAGTGATTTCTCCTTGCAGAACCTGACACTGCGGTTGGAGGGACATTGATGGAGACCTTGCTGCACGCCCGGCATGGCATCAGCTTCTAGGGGGTCACAGAGCTATCCTTGCATCTCCAAGAGTCCTTGACTTACAATGAGTGGCTCAGCTTAATCACGAGTCAGAACTTTTGACATACCTGACTTATAAATTTCCCATTTCACAATGGTACCAAATTGGTACCTAGTAGGGAAAACTGGACTTTGAACTTTGGTCCCTTCCTGAGCTCCCGATGTGCTGATGCTGAGCAGCACAAGCAACAGGATCAACCAGTGACACTCCGGGGTCCCAAGTCCCTAGGCTGGGATGTCTGGCAGGTCAGGCATCCTAAATGCATTTCCAATGAACATTTCAACTTATGATGGGTTTATTGGGATATAGCCCATTGTAAGTTGAGGAGCTTCCGTACATTTATACACTGAAATATCCCCCAAAGGATGTGATGAGGAAGAAGACTTGGCCCCTGACTTTGAGATGTTTTAGATGTGAAAACAGGTCATTTAAGCCCTGAGGGTTGAAAGGTTTTGCTGCAGGAGCTGAGCAGGAAGACGGAGGGGCCAGGGAGGGCCTAGGGAGTGGCCCGTGCTGGGGGACTCTGCAGGGCGTGTCCTGTCCCACGAGGCTCACAGGGTTCCGTTATGACTCCCCCCTCGTCAACACAGCTTTACTTTCCAACAGTGTCATGTAAATGCTACGCTGGGGCTCATGAGCTGAGGGTCACCTTTCCCTCTGCATGCTGGTGGAGTGGCAAGAGAATATAGACTGTATGACGCCGCCAAAAGGTCTTCCAAACTGGCTGTGCTTTTTGATTCCTTCCACCAATGCATGAGCATTCCAGTGCTTCCCATCCTCACTGGCATTTGGTATCGTTAGCATCAAATACTGTCAGTATTTAGCATTTTAGCCATTTGACCATGGATAGTATTCCATTTCATCATGGTTTTCCCTTGAATAGCCCGGGTGGTCATGATGTCATCCATGTGCTCCTTGGTGAAGGATGATGTCTGTCTATCTATAGCTGCCCTGTCCCCAGGTCTCAAGCACTATTCCTTGTTCAGGGAGGGAGGGATCCTCCTGAGCACGGGAGTCACGTCATAATGACCGTTTTCCCCATTTGGAGGATGGCAGTGATGGTTCTTAACTCCACTGGCCCGGGGTCGGCCCTCGAGGGAGAGGTAAGTGACAAGGAGACATTATGGCCTTCCACGGCCCCTGAGGGATTGGATGAAGATCCTGAGGAGCCTCTCGGGAGTTCTTTGCTTCTGTCTTACTGGGGGGACCCTGGAGTCCTGTTTGCTCTAAGTCCACCTGGCAGGGAGACCTGTCACCACCACTGGCCTGAGAGAGAATGAACTCACAACCTCCCAATGGCCCTCCGAGGATTTGAGTCACACTCTCAAACATTTTGAACTCTGTGTGCCTGGCCTGGGTGAGGAATACCCAAACTGTCTCTGATTTCAAAAACTCCTCAAATGCCACCGTTATCAGGAACACTGGAGTGACCTCTCAGAGATATCCAAGGAGGCTGGACCCTCATTCTATAAGGAAAAATGGAGGTGCCGAGAAACGTAGTTCTGTCTGACTCTAAAACCATGCTTTTCCTAATACACAATGATTTATTTTGCCATCAGAAGTCCGTTTGTTTGTTTTTCTTTTTTTTTTTTTGGTACTGGGGATTGAACCTAGGGGACCTTAATCACTGAGCCACATCCCCAGCCTTTTTCATTTTTCATTTTGAGATAGGGTATCACTAAGTTGCTCAGAGCCTTGCTAAGTTGCTGAGGCTGGCCTGGAACTTGCAATCCTCCTGCCTCAGTCTCCGGAACTGCTGGGATTACAGGCGTGTGCCACCACGCCCGGCAGCCATCTGTTTTTTACGCTTATCTATACACGGTTGTGTCTGCCTTAATCAGGGGGAAATCTAGGCATTAAACTTTAGGTTGCAAAAATACAGAACATCTTTTAAAAAGTATAAATATCTCCATCTCCCTTAGAATAAAGTCTGGTGTATTATGTTTTAATATCTTTAAATCAAAAAACCACAAGCCTATCACATCAGGGCCATAAGTCAGAGCAATGCAAAATAGCTGAACAGCTTCCTCGAGGAGCTGAACAGTGACCAAGGGACAGTGCCACCTTCCCCCTGGGCAGTTCCAGGTAGGGACACGGTCTACCTCTTGCTAAATCTGCTTTATAGAAGGATTTTTATACAGTGTTAAAGCCAAATATTTTAAAACCTGCAGCAGACCTTACAAGGAGGCGGTAAGTCCTAGATGCCCATGAACTCAGTCGAGCAGGTCACTGGCAGAGGACAGGGTGTGGGAAGAGTCACAGGAAGTGGTTCCGTGTGGACCACACGGAACGGCTCTGCCCTCCACACCCACATCCCCAGGGCCAGTTTACACGACTCTTCTAGAAATAGCCAGAACTCAGGAAGTTCACTCTACCCTCATCTTTCAGACTTGACATTTCCCACTGCTGTCTGAGTTGAATCTATTTTCATAGCACGCTAATGGTCGTTTAAAAAACCTAGCAGCTCCAGCGTCCCGTCACGTTCGTAGACTCTGTACAGCCTTCCTGGTCTATTTCAAATATTCTTACAGATGATCGAGAGACAGTGATACGAGGAAAAGAAAGAGTCCGTGAGAAAGGGAGCGACATCCTCAGGACGCAGACCCACAGCATCGCCAAGGAGAGACTCTCCAACAGAGCCAAGAAATCCGATCAAAAACGCCCTCTTCCTGCCTCAGCCACTGTGACCAGGCATGGCAGTCCTGGGTAGAGGTCAGCTTCCACCACAAATCTCGGTCTTTAAATTCTTTAAGAGAATAACTCCAAAATACATCAGTAATTTTAGGCACTTCTAAAATGTAAAAAATTCAGAAGTCTAGCCATAGTCAAAAAAAGAGGAGGTCACAGGTTCCCTTGTTTTACCGTCGATTTTGAGTGACGATATAAGGATCACGTGAGTGAAGGCATGTATCTCAGAGACAGATGTCAGACAGAGTATGGAGCATAAGAAAAAGCAATGAAAAGATTACAAATAATTGTGTACATCTAGTAATGAAAATGACTTTTTCACTTAAATAAATCAATATCCAACATAAACCATAATTTGTAACAATCCCCCCCTGTTTTTTTTTGGTACCAGGGATTGAACTCAGGGGCACTCGACCACTGACCCACATCCCCAGCCATTTTTTTTGTATTTTATCAGAGACAGGGTGTCACTGAGTTGCTAAATGCCTCGCCATTGCTGAGGCTGGCTTTGAACTTGCGATCCTCCTGCCTCAGCCTCCCAAGTGCTGGGATTACAGGCATGCGCCCGGCTACAATCCCCCTCTTTTTTTTTTTTTTTTTTTTTTTTTCCAGGCATGATGGTGCATGTCTATAATTCCAGTGACTGGGGAGGCTGAGGCAGGAGGATTGCAAGTTCAAGGCCAGCCTCAGCAACTTAGTGAGGCCCTAAGTAGCTTAGCAAGACCCTGTCTCAAAAAAATAAAAAGGATTGGGGATGTGGCTCAGTGGTCAAGTGCCCCTGTGTTCAATCCCCAGTACCAGGAAAAAATAAAACAAACCCCCAAACTCCAATGTTGAAAAAAAAAATTATAAAAAAGAATCACCTTCTCATCGCTATTCAGGTTTTGTGTTGACAATAGCAGTTGCTTAAGGAGTCAATGGTGTGAGGATGTGGCACCGTGCTTGTGCTATTTTACAGAGGGTGTAAGACTACAAGGAGGTCTTCTGCATGGGGAATGACCTTACGGGAACTTCTTCATTTAAGAAGGACAACAGTCATTGGGGCGTGTATATTTCACATCAAATTGGGGTCTGACACCTTCTCCAGGTGGGAGGCATGTTCTGAGATTAATAAGATCTCTGTCACAAGTCAAAACAAAGGTCATCTTTGCATTTAGAAAATGGGGTCCTGTTTGGTGGGAAAGGAGCAGGCAGGTCCCCGTAACTATGCACACACTGTGATCTGGTCCCCGGCCTTTAGGGCAGATGCTTATTGAAGCTGAGGACCAATTCAAAGTCAATCTGATCAGCATGGCTATGTCCCAAGCTCAGGAACTAGGAAAACTTCAACAAAAGCTTCTGGGGTGTATTTCCGTGGTTTCTTAACATCTTGTAACTAATGGCCTCTTCACTCTTCCCCCTCTGTGGACCTCGTCATTCATAATCACGCTCAAAGACCTCTTCAAAGACGTTTGTGTCCACTGGGAGGGAGCTTTCCCAGTGAGGAGACCACACAGCCTCTGCTTGGTCACCCCTTGGCCCTGGCCGGGGAGGCGGGTCCTGCCCTGGCTCCTGGCCGCTCCACCCAGGGCCACGTGCTCCATTCTCAGGCGACTGATTGGGGAATCGAGGATGACCTGCCACTGCGCAGCCGCAGCCCGGAGGCCACAGGCAGAGGCATGCGGAGGCCTCACAGGGGAGAGTCTCTCAAACATCTGTGGCTACTGCTCTTCAAGAACCTCTTGTTCCCCTCAAAATGAATAAATAAATAAAGGAAAAATAAACAGAAAAAGGAAAAAGAAAAGAAAAAGCGGACACACCATTACGCACCACTTTTATAAGAGATACTCAGTCTTTATAATACGTGAAAAAACTGTATAGAAGAAAAAGTGTTAAGATCGCAAAGAAATACTTGGGTATTACTGTAATTTAGCTAATGACGTGCGCAGCGTGGGAGGAGGCCAGCAGGCCAGCGTGCCTCTGTGTGCCCTAGGGACGGTCACACGGTGGGGGGGACCCCTTCAGCCACACCTCAGGGGGCAACTGCAGAGCTGTACCTGCGGGGCCTCCCCGTGAGGGTGAGGCCAGAACAGAGGTGCGGCTCTCCAGCTCGGGCATCCTGGAGCAGGCCCAGGCGGCCCTCCTGCCTGCTTCCGGGAGCTCCTGGGCCTCTCCGGCCGCTCTTTGGGGCACAAGCCCGCATTGGAGGTTGCGCGGCCCACCTGAGCTCATGGCGCCCTGCCCTGCTGGCTGGTGGCCCTGTCGGCTGAGAAGGTGTCTTCCTTCCTGCTCCCACCTGGAGCTGAAGCTCCTCACGCGGAGGGAGCAGTCACCTCCAGCTTAACGACCCCACCTCCGTGGGCATCGCGGTGAGGTCACCATGCCACTGGTGCTCTGCTCTTCATGCTATTTATGGGCCCTAATTGACACTGTCGTGGAGCTTTAGGTTTAAAAAATCCCTTCTACTGTTCACTTGATATAGGATTAATAAAAAAGAAAGAAGGAAAGAAAGAAAGAAAGGAAGAAAGAAGGAAAGAAAGAAAGAAACCATCATTAAAATATGACGCACCAGTCTGTAAGGCATAAAAAGAAGAATCACATTAAATACGCTTTTCTTCCTCACCTTTTCAGCGTAGTGTGGTGTGGACACAGCTGGCCTTCATGTCCTGTCTGCGCTTCCACGTTCACAGATTCAGCCAACCACAGAACAAAAAGTCACCAAGCCTAGATGGCTGCCCCTGTACCTAACGTGTCCGGGCTCTTTTTCCTTGAGCGATGCAGTCTGACAGCGGTTTACATCATATTTTATTGAATCATATGTTGCAAGACATCTAGAGATGACTTGAAGTTTTAGGAGGTCGTGCATAGGTCATATGAAAATACTATGCCATTTTCAGAAACTTAAACATTGATGGATTGGTTCTGGAACCAATCCTCTGCAGATACCAAGGGACAGCTGTATACACGATTTGTCGATGTTATCAGGTGTGTTAGCTATCTGTTGCTGTGTAACAAATTAGCCCAAAGCTTGGCAGCTTAAAACAACATCTCCCAGTTTCTGAGGGTCATAAACACAGCTCAGCTGGGTGGTTCTGGCTCAGGGTGTCTCAGAAAGGCTGGGATTATGTGAAGGTCACTGGGTGAAGGACTTGTCTGACAATCCCTCACAAGGCCCGGTTTCTTACCAGGTGGGTTGTTTGAAAACATGGCATCTGGCTGTCCCCAGAGTGAGCCACCTGAGAGAAAGGAACTGCAATGTCCTTTACAACTGGATTTCAGAGGTGACATTCCTTTACTTCCAGCACATGCTGCAGGTCACACAGGGGAACCCTGGTACCCTGTGGAGGGGCTACAAGGAATGAGGGGCACCAGAGGCCACCCTGAAGTCTGGCTGCCCCTGGGTGTGTGTTTCTGCCACAAAGACTGTGACCCCAGAGCTCCCCACAGCCTGCCCCTCGGTAGCGCCCACGCAGTGTGCAGAACTGGGCCGCCTTTGCCCCCAGCTCAGCTCCTCTCCCCCTCCCTTCCCCTTCAGTGGTGAGTTTGCAGAGTGACCCGTGCCCCCACCCCGGGCCTCTGCGTTCTGAGCACACGCCTGTCTGATTCCAGGCCAGGACAGACTCCTCGGCGTCACCTCTCCCTGTGCCCCAGCCTGGGCCAGGCGCGCAAGTGTTCTCCTGCGACCCCCTCTCCTCTGCCGACGCCTGCACGTGTGATCCCGTAACTCGGGTTGGCGTCGCAGGCTCTGCCTCCTGCGCAAGGGGCCTCGTGTTTTACCGAGGGACTCAGGAGGTGCCAGTTCCCTCTACGTGGGAAGCGGCTCCTGTCCAACGAACACATCAACAAATGAATGTGCTGTGAACGCGCCCCGGGCCGCGGGGGTCCAGCAGAGCGTGACCCGGGAGACTTTTTTCACTCTCACCACCGCCACCACCATCGTCAGCGTCATGGCCACCAACGTCCCTGTCACGGCACTTGCGAGTGTCACGGCTGTCCCCAGCCGGCTGCAGCCAGCCAGAGCCCTGGGAGGGAGCGCTTCCAGAGCGCGCGGTGCCAGCCGGCGTCGCCGCCGAGGTCCGTTTCCATTATCCAGGCCTCCTGTGCGGCTTCAAATTAATTTTAATCCTCTTCTCACTTTTACGTCCTCTAAAAAACGGCTGTGTTCCCACCTCCCTTGGTAACCTGGGGCCCATCCGGTTCCCCTAGGATGCTCTCGGGCGGGCGAGGGCTGCGCTGCCCCGCGTCCTGTGCCAGGGCAGCGGGCTCCGGCTCCACGCTGGGGGCGGCTCTCCACCTGGGCTTCGGGGAAGCGTGCCCAGGCCACCAGCGCCCTGCCAGGACCCACCTGGGCCTGAGGGGCGCTTCGCTTATAAAATCCACCCAGCACATGCATTATTATTAGCTTGATGGCTTGCTTGGGCCGCTGTTAAAAGCAGACAATATGAATTATGAATCATTCTGCAACTCTGAAATTTTGCAAGTGTTCCTAAAATGCTTGCTCTGAAGCTGACTGTGGTACTGGGAAACGTGTCCAGTAGGTCACAGGTTGGAGGACTGGTTCCAGGGTCCCCTAGAAAACAAAATCCTTAGATGTTCCAGCCCCTTGAATAAAATGGCATGGTACTTGGATCTAACCTACCCACGGCCTCTCATATACTTTGATTCTATACCATACACTCCAGATTACTTACGTTATCTAATGCAATGTAAATACCATGTAAATAGTTGCTATACTATATTGTTTAGGGGATAATGACAAGAAAAAGGCGGTACACATTCAGCCCAGATGCTTTTTTAGTTTCAGCGGTTTGGATTCCCGTTCGGTTGACTCCAGAAATGCAGAGCCCACGGATACCCGGCCCACCTGTACCCTTCCCTCCCTTCTTGGCAACAGATCTCCATCCTTTGGCCTGCAACCACTTGGATATCCTTCAGACTCACTTGTGAAAGTGAACGTGGTGCCGTGGAAGCTACTCCAGGTCTGTGCCATTTATTTAGTGCCTACTGTGTTCCAGACCCGACATGAAGCATTTCCACGTGTCTGACCTCATCAGCGCCTCGTGCAGTCCTGCGCAGCCGACACCCCGAATCTTTTGCAGAGAGTTTGAGTAATGCGTTCAGGGCTGGCCTCATAGGGGTCTGATCCTCACTCTTGCCTCTACCCAGGCCCCGGTCCCCACCTTCTCGTGCGCGCCCTCTGTGTCAGCACTTTGGTCGCCCCAAGAGGAATTTTCCCACTGAGAGGGAAGGGTTCAGGGGCTGGGTGGCAGCGTAGAGTGGATGGGACGGGTCGCCGCGCCATCCTGCTGCGGGCTCTCAGGGGAGTTGAGCAGGACAGGTCATCTGGCTGGGCTCCCAGCCACGCCTTCTCCACAGGGTGGGGAGTGGTGACCGCAGGGCCCACAGATGGGCCTCTGGGAACTGTTCCGGAGCCTCTTCCTCCCCCAGGCTTCCTCCTGTGGCAGCCACGCTGCTTCTTCAGCCCCTTCCACCTTCTTTGTGTATATTTTTTCAACAAAATTTCTAGGATCCAGAGATGGATGGTGCCAGCATAGATGTCATGCAGGCTGAGGCTACCAGCTCTCTGAGATATTGGCAGCCTCAGTTTCCCCAATTAATGATCAACAGCCTCTTTTTTTTTTTTTTTTTTTTTTTTTTAAATAATAGAGATTTGCTGGTCTCTCCAGGAGCCATGGCTGGGTTCCCACCGCCAGACCCACACATGAGGACCCTGCATTCATCTCAGGCTTGGGCCTCCCATGTGGCAGCTGAACCATCAGGCTGGCTGTGAAATGCCTTATTTTGTTTCCTGCCTAACATCAGGCTGCAAATGAAAATACCTTTTCAACCCTGGTATTATTACCCCTATGGATGGCACCTTTAATGTGAGCTATTCATTGTTATAATGGCCGCACCTGTGTAGCAAGCGCACATTGGAACTGCAGCAGCTGTGGACTGTAATTGCAAAACATTATTTTCTGTTTCTCCCTGAAAGCTCCCGTGCATGTGTGTGCGGGTGTGTATCTGTGTCCGCGTGGTTGTTCCATCTCTGATGACTCTGGCCCCAAGATTCCCTCCACCCCTTCTTTTAAACATAGGGCCAGGCGTAAATACATTTATTTCTAAAAGCATGTTTCAGAGAGAGCCCCGATGCAAACCCCATCCTCCCGCCACACCCAGCCAGTAATGATGAGACTTCAGAGACCTGCTTGGGAGCGCGTGGTCTGCGCGAGGTTCCCGGGATGGCTGCGGCTGGGAGCAGTGGTCTTTATGAGCTTGGCACCCGGCCTCTGCCATGATTGATGCATTTGTTCTTTGATATGCAGCCCCTGGGTGTCTGCAGGACAGTGAATCAATTTAGCACTTGCAGGCCCAGATTATCACCAGCACCAAAGACAGTTTTGCACCAGGGACTGCCCAATTCAACATAAGACCCCCCCCCCCCATTTCCTTCCTTTCGTTCTCTTTGTGCTCTTCCAAGAAGCCCCTGCAGCCTCCCAGGCGACGCTCAGCCGCTGGAAAGCCGCTGCTCCGCTGCGGTTCAGGCTGTGCTGTCCAAGGCAGCTGTGCAGCTAGGAGTCGCAGGTCTCTGTGCAGGCAGTCCCCCGGTGGCTGAGTCCCTCTGTGTCCCCTGCACCATCCTGCCACTCCCCTGGGGGACACATCTGGCCACTGGCCTCACAGGTGGTATTTGATGTAGTTGTCTCAGCTAGCGCCTGGTGCCGAAAGCCCAGCTGTAGCTGGTTAGAGACATCGGGCTTCTGTCCTTCCCTGACACCTTGCTTATTTAGAAGGACACCAAAGAACTTGCCCAGCCAGGGCACGAGTGTGGAGGACCCCGAAGCCACACCTCTAGCACAGCATTGAGCCACTACCCTTGACTGGGGGACAGGGCTTCTGCTCAACTGCCCCAAGGATTAGGGGACAGAGGGTGGGCTAGGCACAGTTTGGGGGACGTGCTGCAGGGTGGGGCCTCACTACAGGATTTCTCCCCTGGGTCAGCGTGGACAGGGTTGTCAGTAACCACCAACCACATGCTCAGAGCAGTAGGGTTCCTCGGGGAAAGAGGGGCATTTTCCTTGAAGCCCTTCGTGAGGCTCCAAATAAAGAGGGACTCGGGCTCATTGCAGAAACCTGTGTGCTCGAATGCCACCGGGAGGAGCAGCAGCGCAGGCAGGTCCTCGGGGCTCTCCAGGGCAGCAGCCACTGTCCCACCTTGCAGACCTCATGCTGGGTCTATCGCGTCAGGCACAATGTCCCTCAAAAGACCGCTAGCTTCACTTGTGATGGGTGCTGGCCGAGCGCCAGCTCTTTATTTGTATTTGTTTCTCTTTAGTTATAATGGAGAGCTGTTCAAAGAAACCAACATGCCGTCTTACGTGGTCGTGAGAACCGGCTAATAGGAGGGGGGTTCACTGAGAAGGTAACAGAGATGTTAGAATCTTACCAATGATCAGGACAGTCCTGGAGACTCTCTTGTTTTGGGTGGGGGGTACCAGGGATTGAACCCAGGGCACTCAATCACTGAGCCACATCCCCAGCCCCTTTTATATTTTTATTTAGAAACAGAGTCTTTCTAAGTTGCTCAGGCTCTTGCTAAGTTGCTCAGGCTGGCTTTGAACTTGCGATCCTTCTGCCTCAGCCTCCCAAGTGGCTGCGATTACAGGTGTGTGTACCACTGCATCAGGCTTGGAGTATCGTTTTTTTAATGCTCAAAATATTACTGATGACTTTAAAATCTTAATGAATACTGAAACAATAAATGAAATTCAAGACTATTTATCTAGGGGAAATTGAACCTATTTTAGAGAATTGAGTATAATAAAAAAGAGAAAACATGGTTGAGAATATATCCACCTTTCATCAAGCTCTGTAAAAGTTAAGAATTCTGTGAGTGACATTTTTAAAAATCAGGTCAACTTTGTCAATGTGATCTATCACTCCTCCCTGAAGAATCTGCTTAATTGGTGAAATGGGCTTTCTGTCCTCTTATACATGATTAGTGCTTTTATAGTGACTTTTTTTCGTATACCAATGTTGTGCAGGAACTATTATAAAACAGAAGGCGTGGCCCAATTCCTTATGAACCCTTGAGAATGAGGGGGAAAACTCTGGACATCAAGGTGCGACGCCTGCGTATTGAGCTCTTGTCCAGAAGGTGGCGACATTTCCTTAGGAATTTGCTAGAAAACCGCTTGCTTCAGAAAATGACAATTTATCTCAGGACACTGTTTTGTTCTCTTGTCAAAGGTCCAGCATTAGACGCATGGTCGCTCCTTATTCTCAACAGATGAGTATTTTCTCTTTCTCTCTCTGGAAGACAAATTTAAATTGCTATGATTTTCAGGCTGGAGTGAGTTTATGCTAAGTGAGTAGATGTAACTGACCATTTTAGACTACTGGTCTCCCCGCCTTCCAGAAGTGGGGTGCTTTTTGTAGAAGAGGGTCTGAGTGAAGTGTCTTACATTCACAGCAGTCAGATCAGCTGCCCGCTCATACCCTGAGTGTGTTTTACTGTCTGAAAATCCCAGTAAACCTCAAGATGTTTCTTTGCAACGATAGCTCTCTGTTCTCTCTCCTCTTAATGCTTGTTCCTGGTGCTGGAGAGACCCTTGTTTGAGCTGAAGGAGTGAAAATGGAACAATGGAACAGGTTTTCCTGCTCTAGACATTCAGAACACCATGTGAGGTGCAGTGTCTCAGTAGCAAGGGGGAGAACTTTTGTGGGAACTGGAAACCGTGTGTTGACCTCCAGCCTGCCTCTTTCCAATAGTCCCCCATTTTCTGATGTATTTTAATTTTTGGAAAGCATGGTAGTTGTCAACATGCCATACCTATGCACAAATGGTTTAAAGTAACTTCAGAAACTGCTCTTACTCTGCCCCTGACTTTTGTTTCCCACTCGACCATCTACGCGTAACATACCTGTTTCCCGATTTGAAAAGGTTTGAGCCTAAGGTTGGAAGAGAAGGTTTGAAAATGATAAATGTCTGAAGGGATGGAAATGCCCTTTACCCTGAGTTGATCATCACAATGCACCCACGTATCGAAATGTCCCATGGTATCCCAGAAATAAAGAAAAGAAAAATTGAGATAGATATTATTTAGGCGTGGGAATCACTCTAGTCATAACTGAAGAACGTGGTTAACATTTCAAGGTGTGTCTGGGTGCGTCTTTTGTGTTTATGTTTGCCCTTGGGCTGGCGTCTGTCCTGCTGCAGGGACAGACGGCATGGACCTTCTCACTAGCCAGTCTCACCGTTCTCTCTCTCTCTCTCTCTCTCTCTCTCTCTCTCTCTCTCTCCTTCTCTCTCTCTCACACACACACACACACACACCCACCCACCCACACCCACACACACTTTCCAGCAGGATGTGCAGTTCAGTTCAGTTCCTTACCTCTGGTTCAAGTATCCCCCTAGCAATTTCCAAATCTCCTAGGGCAGAGGATAGCAAGTGGCTTCTCCGACCCATTCAGATGGCCCCCGTGCTCCACATGCCACAGTTTGGGTTCCGTAGCCACGACGCGGCTGCCTCTCTGACCACAGGGAAGACCTCTCCTTCTGACGAGATCCCTTCTCTTCCTCCCCTCTCCACAGGCTCCCCTCCTCTCTGAGTTCCTCCTCCTTCCTGGCCCTGTCTCACCGAGTGGCCAGTATTCCTTTCCTGTTTTATTCCTGACTGGGGCAGGGGAGCTCTTTGACTTGCCCCAGAGAGAGTGCCTGTGACCCAGACGTGGCAGGGAGGAGGAGACAGATGTCCTGCCACCTAGACACCTGGCACGTCGACTACAGCAGAACCCTTGTAGACTACACAAGCCCAGGATACCACGCACACACAATGCAACCACAGGGTCCGAGAGTGGGATTTTATTCTCTTGGAGTCTGTAACACCAGCTTCTCCCAATGCTCAGAATCTCCCATCTGCACATGAAGCTAATTCAGACCTTCCCTGAAGCTACTGGACTCAAGCCACAAATTCGCGCACGCTACCCTCCTCTGCCGAAAGAAACCGTGGCCTTGTTTATGGGCCGGGGTGGTGCTGGGCAGGGACACCACCTTTTGTAAGAGTCCGTTACCTTGTCTGTTATATGGGGTAACCTCTGCCTCTTTGGGGCTCTGAGACCCCTGTCCCCAGGCTCCGGGAGCTCCTGGAGGTGAGGTCCCTCTGTGTCCACACCATCTTCTGAGCAGAACGGCTGGGCTTTCCTGCTCCCTGGCCTGGTGAGCAAGAGGAGCGTGGGTTCTCTCTGGTTCCTGGGAGGCTGGTGTGCTGGCACCTTCCGCTGGTTTGGGCCACTTCCCCTATCTTGAGGCCCCACCTGAGGGCTTCCACCTCCCCAACCTGTGCTGGTGTCCCTCACAGGTCCTCACGCCAAGCTACTCTAGTGTCCCCTCGCACACCAGACGAGGGGGGTCAGAGGGCCGCCAAGGCCAGCTCCACTGATGAGGGCTAGCCCGGGCTACCCACGCTGCCACACCCGGGGAGGTGTCCCCAGCACAGTGCTGGATGGTGACAGAGCTCCACCCACCCCAGGGACGAGGAGTGGAACTCGCTTTCCTACCTTCCTCGGCTCCCCCCCCCCGCCCCCTGCTGCCAGGCGCAGCCTCAGACGCAGAATCTCGGGAATCTTCCTCTGTGCGTCTTCCTCGTTGGCGTGCCCTCTTCCTACTTCAGGAGAACAACTCTCGGCCTGTCTTGAGCAGAATGGGGTGGTCTCCTAAAGCAGAAGCCACCACTCTTTTCTTCTAAGGGAATTCCAGGAGGTGGCATTGGGCGCAGGACGGCTGCATTGGGCCTTCTGGAATCTCCTGGCCTCAGCCTCCTCCTGGTGCACTGTGGGGGCTGAAACAGACAGAGGACCTTCCCCGTGAAGCCTCCTAAATGTTGCTGAACAACAAAGAATCATCAGAAGTCACATACAAAATCTGTGAGTTAACCCAGACTGTCTATATGGAAAGATGATCCCGATGTCTACCGATTTAGGCCCATCTGCACCTCCACTGTTGATACCAGTAGTTTTGGGTTGAAGCTGAGGTCCCGGTGTAGTTCACTTCACTTCCTGTTGGTTTGTAGGAGATTATCAGCGCGAGTTTCAACCGCACGTGTGAGCCTCAGCCTCAGTCAGTCTTTACCCACAATGATGGTTCTCCTCAAGGCGGAGGGACTTCGCTGTGAAGTGACCACACATCAGGGCGCATCTATATCCAGGATCTTAATCATCATCGGCAGCAGCAACCACAAACCTGTGTGGAGACGCTACTGCGTGCTGTAATTGAATCAGTGAATTTTATGATCGCTACTTCCTGTTCCCACAAACATTTGTTGACGTTCTGTCTCCGTCAGATCACGGGCGGCAGGCTGAGATGGCTTGTCGTTCACAGAGATTGTTTTCTTATGATATGAGGAAGCTTCCCCTCGTGTGTGTGAGTGTAACTCAGGTTTTCCTGGCAATTCCCAGTGGACAGGAATCTATGTCCATGGTGGACTTTTCCAGAACATCCGGCAGTGGGGCCCTGGGGTACGGAGGTCCCCAGGGGCGGTTTGCCTGGCTGGGCCTCTCGCTCCAGCACCCCGGGGTCTTCCCTGACCCTTGCATGGCTCTAGGAGCCCCTGGTAAACATGAGGTCCTCTCTCTTCTGGGTGCCAGGGCCCCTACAGGCCAGCCCTGGGCACCCACACTGTCATGGTGTCCCCTGCTGGCAGTGTGCTGGTCATCTCTTTGGTCATGGGGGAGACGACTTTCTTCCAAATATTCAGTTGGATTTTAGGCCCAAAGTTAGGATGGCCTCACGCATGCTGTTGGTGCTTGGCTCTTCATTTAATTCGCCCCTGCGCCCAAGCTGGGGACCTCTCTGCTCAGGATCACTTGAGGGATGTGTGGGGGAGGACGGGGCCCTGCCGGGAACACTTACGACTTTCTCTTGGTTCTCACACTTGGCCAAGGATGCGCCTGGACTGCGGCTCCTGTCTGTGCCTCCTCTGTTGGGGACAGTTGGTCCTGCCCAGATCACGGCCAAGACATCAAGGACAGCTCTTGTGCCCTGCTTCTTTATGAGGCCAAGGAGACAGGATAATTTTCCTGAGATTTCAGTTTTGCTTCTTTCTCTACAGTCACTTCCGTCCTTCTGTTTCCAACAGATATCTGGGGTTTGCTCTCTGTTGCCTCAAAAATCAGATGTCCCTCCCAGCTTTTGGAGACGTCCAGGCTCAGGTGGGGTTGGGTGTCTCCAGAGGAGGGGGAGGCACTGGGGAGGGAGAGGAGGGGTTGCTCATGCTGGCCTGGGAGGAGGTGGAAGAGCGTCACGGCAGCGGGGTACCCAGCGCTAACCCACAGTGGCAGCCGGCCATGGGAGTGGACTCTCAGAAGGGACACTTCCTGAGACCTTGGGGCTGGGGCTTCCAGTTGCAAGGACTTTCTGGGCCCCACGGTAGAGCTGAAGCTGCTGAGCTGCTGTATCTCAAAGGGTTGTTACCCCGGAGCCCCAGGCGGATTCCACGTTCCCCAGGTTTTCAAGACCAGTGGGGCCTCTCCTGGGGTTAGTGCAGCTTGAGCTCCCTGGGGACCTGGGACAGCACCCTCAGTAACCACTGAGCTTGACCTTTCTGCACATCAGGGGAGCGGAGCTTGGAGTTTACCTTAAAGTGACTTAAGGAAACGTGACATTTTTTTGACTCTGTTCTAATGAATGGTCACTGCTGCCCTCTGTCCAGTCTTAACACCTCTCAGGCCCATGGCCAAGAAATTCAGTGCAGCTCCACCTTGGCAGGTTTGGGGTCCCGCTGTGAGCAAGCTCAGGGGACAATCCTGTGGGACTGCCGTGACGTAAGGATCACTGAAGTTTCTTCACACAGAAGAATTTCTTCCTGTGACGCCAGATCCAGTTCAGATGAAAGCAGCAGGCCGAGCTGGTCCTGTGTGAGGGGCGGGCCTGGTGGCTCAGCAGCCCGCGGCAAAAGGGAGAAGGGCAGGCCGCGGGCGGCCCCGTGAGGGAACAGTGGGTGGGTGGCCTGGCTGGGGAGGGAGCCACCTCCTGACTCTGCAGCGTGTGAATGGCTACCTCCCTAGCCGGGGCTAAACAGGAATGGGATGTTTTAAAATCCCTGAGAGAGTCCATTTCAAGTATCTCCCCATCCAAAACGACAAGTAAGTGAGGGACGGACATGTTTATCTGCTTGGCTTAGTCAATCCACGTTGTGTTTTATTCATATATATATATATATGAATAAATATATATATATAAATATATATTTTTCAGGTATCATATTGTACTTCATTAGAGCATGTAATTATGATTTGTCAATTAAAAATCATGTTAATTAAAAATCACTGCAGAGGGGACTGTTGCCATTCCACACATTCCTTGTGTGGAACTAGGGACGTGAACACGATGGCGGCCACTCTGCCTCCCACCTGGAGGTTCCCTGATGGGGTAGGTGGTCACGGAGTGTGCAGAGGCCTGGAGACCCTTCCTTTGGAGGCTCTGGGGCCCGGAGGTGGCGCAGGGCCGGCCTGCTGAGGGGAGGCTGCTCCTCTTCCTCTGCCAACGACATGCAGGGAACCGAGCTGCCCGAGGACAGGGGGCCTCTCCGTGGTCCCCCTCAGGCCATGTGCTGTCCCTGCTCTTCGTCCTGTCAGACGGTGTGGGCTTGACACCCCCAGGAGCAGCAACCACACTTACATAACCATAAATATCAATATAAAAGTCACTTACCAAATAATACACAGTGTTTCTCCCTGAAGATCGACTCAGCCTGCTCACCTGGCTGACCCTTTTGTTCTTTTTGCTAATTGGTTTTTTTGGGATTGGGAAGCATGCATGGGCCTCCCCCATACTCTGCTGGGACCATGTGGGTGAGTTCAGGGAGTGTGACAGACACCACCACATCGGGCCTCCACGCTGAATGCGGAGACGGCAGAGGTGCCCTTTGGGAGGGGGGAGAGGCCGTGGCGGGAGCTGAAAGGGCTTCGTGGGCCAGCTGCGTCTAGGGAGTTACTCCTCTTAATCTTCATAGCAACTTTGTGAGACAGGCACTAGTGTGACCACTGTCCGGACGAAGAAGCAGAGTCCGAGAGAGGTCACCATATTGCTCAGTGTCTCGCACAGGCAATAAATGTGGATCATTTGTACCTAAAATGTCTGTACTCTTTGCATTCTGCCACACGGCCTCCCAGACTTAGAAATTGACCGGAGAGGAAGGAGGTACGAGAAATCTAGAACTCCAGGATTTTATATAACCGGTAACAAAATGGAACCTACAAAGTCACCGGCCAATTATTTGATCATGTTAGGAGACAGCTCTGACAGCTCATCTTGGAGGACGGTCTCCGTTGTTGGGTCTAGATTAAAGTGTCTGAGAAATCCACAAGAGGGTTAAAGTATAATCACTTTCTATTGCTTTATTTAAGTCATAAAAAAGATTAACATGTACTAAGCTGAACCGAAACGACGGGGCAAAGCTAACAAGACGTAATTTTGCTTCTGACAGATTCCCTTCCTGATTCTTCCACTCGCTCCAGATGGAGGGTAATGTAAACTGGATATCACAGGAATAAATGCCTATTGATTGATTAACATTGATGACGGCTCTGCCTCCATCTGTACGTGAAAGTGACTGTTCCCGGAATTAACCCCTTTATGGGCCTGGCACATGCCATCAAGATGCATCCCGAATTCTGGAAGCCAGACTGCCCACAGCTGTGCAATTATGTAAACGAGGCTCTTTCCCAGACATCATTTGCATACAGTGGTAAAAAGCTACTTTTGTAGTTTAGTTTAGATACAACACACATCAGAATATTGTTATTGACTTCTTTTTTTTTTTTTTTTTGGGGGGCGTGCACAACGCCTTCTAATGATGCGGGACTTTCACTGCACAATGAAACAAGATTTTTCTCAAAGTCAAGTTCACCACGAAGGCGTTCCCCATGTAGTCAGGATCAATATCCTTCACTTCAGATGTTTATTTCTTATCTAGGCAGCGTTTTTGGTCTGATGAGAAATAGATGCATCTTTCTTCTTGCATTCAGGGTGTAAACTACAAGAGGGATTTGTACCTATTTTGTTGACCTTTCACCCTGACAGCAGCTTTTCTGTAACATACAATTCTTCATTTGATTTGCAATTTTAGGGCATGAGAATTTCCTGTTGATTTTCACCTGCTATTCATCTCATTCAGGGTCCTGTCCTTGGCAGAGGTCCTAGGAACAGACTTGATGGGCAGTCCACCACGTTGACGGGTTTTCATTCAGCAGCAACAACAAGCAGCTACCCTGAGCCAGGCATGTGAGATAATAAGGGCCCCAAATAGAAACTCTCTGCCTTTACAATTTGGTAGGAAAATTAATATGCGTACGTGTAGATTGAGATACGAGGTAATCATGATGCTTGCTATTGAGTATGTTAGAGTGGAGGGGGCGACAGAGATATTGAATAGGAGTCCATAGGCCCCGCGTGCACGGACCTGTCTAAATCCTTCTTGAACATTTTCCTCATAACCATCTCTATTCTTAACCAGGACATCTTCTTCTTGATTCACGGCACCTGGGATGACATGTCGTAAGCTATGTCCACGGAGATTTAAGAGTGGCTTTCTAAGAGTTTCAAGTTCCGTCCCCTTTATTCTTGTAATGAAGTAGCTTTAACAGAATTGACTGGGTACTAACCAGTCGTAGGTGCTTAACAGGCCAGCATTCAGGACCGCAGCCACCAGGGGCAGAGAGTCAGCTAGTGTGGGAAGAGGCACACTGAGGGCCCCAAGAAGGATGAGTTAATAGGATGAAATAGGGGGTGCTGGTTCCACTCCTATCACTTGATCGTTGGATAGTCACTTAACTGCTCTATATTTTAGTTTTCATAGCGATGAAATTGAGATAATAGGAGTTCAAAAGCCATTATAGGAAATTAATGGTAGAACAGGTCTTTAGAATCCTAATATCTTAAAAGGCATCACTTGATCAATGTCCAGGTATAATGTACAAGGAGACACATTAAAATACCCCTGAACTAACATTATGAAAATCTTACAAATATATGAAATATACATCCAAACACACAATGGGCATCTCCAGTTTGGAATGTCACTGGAAGCCTCAAGTTCATGTGCTAGTCTGGGCACCTCATCTTCCTGTGTCTTCTTCTCATGCTTTGTTCGTTTTTCCAAGGCCTGGGAATCTCCTAGGTTTCTCCTTGGCTTCTTACACTGAGTCAGTTGCTAAGTACTGACAGTCCATGTAGGAGCCCTGTTTGGGGAGATGGCTAAGATAGCGGTTGACTATGGGCCATGGAGTTTTGGGCATTGCTGCCTTCCGTAGTCTCACGGGACTTGGCCTGGGATCTCGCGGGACTTGGCCGAGATTGCTGATCGGGTCAGCACCATTTTGGTGGTGTGTGTGGCGCGTGTTAGTCGTTGTTAGAGCCAGAGAGAAAAGTTATCAGAATAAAAAGCTGTTTGTTTCCAGTTTGCCTCTGAACTTCTTCCCGCGGCTTTGTTGCTCCAAGTGGCCATCGCTTCAGGCAGCAACAAGTCCAGCCTCAGCGACGTTGCTCAGGTCTGTCTCCCGTTGTCCATTCCCACCACCCCTGCAACAGGGCTGTCGTGATTTTTCTTTTAAAGTAGTTCAGCAATTCCCATGGGTTTCCCTGCCTTCAGTTCTGCTCAAAGGTCGTCTTTCTTCATTTCTCTACCAAAACAATTGATCGAACACATAAATATGATGAAGTCATTCTCTTCTTGAACAACCATTGATGGCTGCAGCATAGACTCCATGCTCCTGAGCTGGGCTCACAGAGCACTCTCTGAATTGCCGGAACCAGCTCCTCTCATCCCTGCTACAACCTTGGGTCAAGTTATTTTCCCTTGGTTCTGCCCTGTTTCACGTTTTTCCTTCCTCAAACACACAGGTACCCGGAGGACTTGTGGGGACGGGTCTTTCCCTTAAAGTTCTCTCTCCCTGAGAGACACTCCCTAACCCTTCTCCATTCAGGCCCCAAATCATTTCCTCCTGTCGCCACCCCACAGCTCTGCTCCATCTTCTACCTCTGTGAGCTCACTGCATCCTGTGAGACGCTTTCCTATCCCTCCCGTGTCATATGGAAGAGACCCATTTATGGAGAAATCCTCTCCCTCACTAACCAGCCGGCTCAAGAACTCTGCCTTGCTTTGGTGTCTTTAGACCTCAGCACAGAATGTGTTTACTTGTTTACTACGTGCCTAGTGGCATCTCTCCAACACCGTAGCATCTCCGTTGGTATACGAAGAACTCTAGCCCTGTCGATGGAAGGAAAGCCCTGCTCCACCCTCCCTCATCCAGTGACATTTCCGGCACCAATGGTGCAATTCTCTAACCACGAAGACACCATTGCTGGAGACTCCTGCGTGACCTGGTGTTAATTCATGGGCACAGCCGATCTGCTCAAAGGGGAGATTTGACAGACAGATGGATTGATAACTGACAAACTGAGGGGCTGTTGACTTTTGGTCTGCAGGGGCACCAGGCGCGTGAAGGTGACGGCAGAGAAGCGATGAGCAGGTGTCATCTCCCCACACGTGCGGGGCCTGGTGAGGTCCGCCGGGCGGGTCCTGCATCTGGGACTCCACTCTGTCTTAGGGGTCGTGCAGCAGCGGGTGGGGCCTGGGGGGGCTTTTATTTGAAGGTGGCGGCGTGTTAATGCCTGTGTTGGCACTGCCTGGATCAGGGGCCTTCGTGCACGTGCAGATCTGCTCTGTGGACTGACACTGTGGGGACCTACTTTTCTTAGTCTTCCAGTATAGTTGAGATAAGAACAAAGGTGAAAAAATAAAGAATTTCTACCATTCTTAGAGTGAAATCCAAACTCCTTTCCATAGCTGGTAACGCCTTGCAAAACCCTCTGCCAGCGCCCTGCACGACCCGGCCCTCGTGCCATCTTCCAAGCCTCGCCTCCGTGCTCCCTCCCCTCCTGCCAGTCCTCCTGCAGCGTTGGTGGGGCTTGGGGCTGGGTTGGCCAACGGCAAAGGTGGAGGTGACCCTCCGCCAGTTCCGGACAGGCAGCTTCCAGTGCTTCCTGCTGGGAATGCCCACTACCAAGCAACCATGTGGCGAGGGCAGGAGAGCCACAGCCGTCCTGTGGCTGGGCCCCCAGCTGCCAGCCAGCACCCCCTTTCTGGCCTGTGGGACATTTGACTGACAAGTGGCTTTTCCATCTCCAGTGGAGTGGCCCCGACTGACAGTTCACGAAGCAGAAAAGCAGGGTGCCAGTAAGCCCCGCCAGGACAGCACAGCCGTAGCACCCAGTGAGTGCTGCTGGCTCAAGCCACAGTTCGGGGGACAGTGGGCGGTCAGCAATAGATGCCCAGCCCGTTCTCACAGTTTGCCACCTCTTTTCTGTCTCTGGACCTTGAAAATGGGTCCTTTGTCTACACGGAATGATTCTTCCTTTCTTGTCTGCTCTGATGTGACCACTGATTTTCATCCTCGTCATCTCCTCACAGAGTCCAACCCTAAAATCAATCTATTAGAGATGATTTATTTTCTGTTTTAATTCATCACTGACTGACCTTGGGCAAGTTACTCAACCTCTCTGGGCTGTGGTTATTCTTAGCTCTTAAGTGGGGGGATGTCGTGAATTCCTGCCTCATGGTGGATGGGGTCCACCATGGTGGATGGGGTCAAATGAAAGGATGCATGTGACGCAGTGTGACACCAGCACATAGTAGGCCCTTCATAATGCAGGCCCTTAGCTTGAGAGGGGATTTTATCTGTAATCATTTTTAGCTTCCAGGACTTACAAAAGTATTTATGCATATTGTGGGGAAGGCGTGTGGGTGGCTCCTAAAACATTCGTTACCCTTGGAGGAGGATGGGTAACGTCATTTATCTTGATGGTCTTCAGACCCACCAGTGGCTTTGGGACTGGAGATGAAAATCTCCCGTCCTATTTTGAGACTCGGGTCTGGTGTAGGGTTATAATTCTGCCATTAGAGCCTGGTCATCTCCTTCTATTTGCAGGGCTCTTCTCCTACACTGAACAGGAGAGGCCGGGGAAGATAATGATCCTCATTTGTATCAGTTAGGGTCTCAACCTGCTCTGAAACGTTCTCCATTAGGCTTGTAGGCTGTATTTATTTTCATTACTCTTGTGCTTTCGGAACCATTTGCTGCTGCTGCCTGTTCTGGACATTTCTCCCTGCAGAGATGTTTTACTGCACAGCCATGCGGCTCCCTATCTCATTTTATTTTATAGATCACAGAGCTCTCCTCATCACCGGCAGGGTAGCCTGAACTTCACCTGGCCTTGGGGAGCTTGGGCCAGAACGTCTAAGTCCCTGCCACCTTCACAGTCCCTCTGCCCGTCATCTTCCCACCCGGTGAGCACCTTGCCTGCTGTCCTCTTCCCATAACTGTACACACGGGCATGGGAGGTCTGAAGCTTTAACCAGCTCTGTCCTGCAGTGAAGATCGCCCTGCTGGCCATGGCTGTGTTCCAGAGAAAGTGTTGGATCGGGAAGATGGACGATGCTGGCTTCCTGTCTCAGAGCAATCAGACCACTACTGACCAAGAAGAAATGTCTTGCGATTTCGAGGTGTGTGCAATCTTTGAAGAGAACGGCATTAACTGCCCAGAATTGTACCCCGATAGCAGGAAGGGTGTGTTTGGGATGCGGATGGTGTGGACTCTCCCAGGACCTGGCTGGAGGCCGTTCGGCTAGCGCTTCCCATCGCAGAGAAGGGCCTCTGCGCCCCTGATAACGGCAGGGCATGTGGCCCTGCCGGCGGCAGCACCACAGAACGCCCTGGAAGAGCTCCCGCGGAAGGTGCCATTGTGCAGAAAGTACTTGGTATTTACTCCAGCCTGGCTCCCACGTGGTCTCTCACAGTAACAAATGTGATTCTGTTAGTAACTGTTTTGGTAAATGAGTCATATTGTAGCAATCTTCATGAATCAAAGATAATTATATTTTTACTCAGCTAGCACTGGTTAAGAAAACGCTCTCATTCTTCAATTAGCTATCTTTTCACTGTGGTATTTATCCACAGGGTCTTTCCTATAATTTTAACCTAATTCCTTGCACCCTTTTCCCCATCAGTTAACGCCTTTTTAGATTTTGGAGCCTCCCCACGTTTCCCTGCCCATTCTTTGTCATTGTTCTTCTTTTTACATGCATAGGAAACAACTGAGGTGGATTAAATTAGGCTTGCCCGGAGGGGCCGGAGATAACATTCTTCCATAGCCAGGAGAGTTATTTATAAACCATGACATTCGTTCCTCATTCTTCAAAGAGAAGGTTATTGTCTGCATCTCATCTGTCTCATACTAACTTAAAATCTTCTTCAGAATGTCCAGGGGAAATAAAAGCGCCACTACTTAAAGCCACTATTGTTGTCCATATGTACCTGTCAAGAGATTTATACATCCAGTTCCCGACAGGTCACAAAGTCTCCACAAATCAGCTGTTATTTTCTCCATTTAACAGATGAGCAAATTGAGGCTCACAGGTTAAATAATTTGTGTAAGGCCACGTAGCTGTGGCAGAACTGGTAGACCCCAGCTTTGACTCCGTCATCTCTTACTTTGCCCACTTCATGGCCTTCTTGTGTAGGCCATCTGTGCCACTATGACAAGTGACCCGAGACTGGATAATTTTAAATAGCAAAAATTTATTTCTCATAGTTCTGGAGACCAGGAAGAGCAAGATGCTGGTGCAATGTGATGGGGTGTCGCTTCACTTCCAAGATGCGGCCTTGCTGCTGTGCCCTACTGCAGGAGCAAGTACACCCTGCCTGCATGAGGCCTTTTTCGTAGGAGCCCACTCCCGAGGTAAGGGGCCTCTGTGACCACTCACTCCTAAAGGGCCTCCTCTCCATGTTGTGTTGGAGATTGAGGGTCAGCATGCATCGCGGAGGGGCACAAACACTCAGACCACAGCGCCCCTCTTATCCAGCACTGTCACTCTTCTGCTCTCGCCCTGCTTTCTGGTGGGCACAGAACAGCTGCTGTGATTGGGGTCAGCTGCAATTTGCTCCAGGTCCTATCACTAGGGGAGGGGCAGGGGCCCAACACCACAGGGCCTGCTTAGCTTCCACTTCTTCCCGCCCCCGCTTTCTCTCCTGACTTTTTCTGGGCCTTTGTGAAGTTGGAATACAGATCGAGGCCTCTGAGCTCCTATTTTGTGTCCTGTTCTCCTCTTCCTGGTCCTCCCCTCTCTCAAAACCACACCCTACCGTTGTGGTGGTGCACGCCTGTAATCCCAGTGGCTCGGGAGGCTGAGGGAGGAGGATCGCCGGCAGGTTCCAAGCCAGCCTCAGCAACTTAGGGAGGCCCTGTCTCTAAATACAAATATTCATAAAAAAGGCTGGGGCTGCGGCTCAGTGTTTAAGCGCCCCTACGTTCAATCCCCCGCACCAACACGACAACAAACCCCACAAACAACACCAAGCTACCCTCTGGGTCCAATCGCTAGGCCTGGGTCCAGGCCGGGTGGCAGGTGGATCCCGTGTGCAGCCACGCAGCACTTCTCAAGCCTTAACGCGGGTGGGCGTCACCCGGATTTGCAGCAGAGGGCCTGGGCGGGGCCCGCGAGTCGGTATTTCTAACACATCCAGAGGGGCTTGCCAGGGTTAGGACAAGTGCCCCCTAAAGGCCCATGCACCTTTAAGAGGCGGGGCCTGGTGGCAGGAAGTGAGGTCACTGGGGGCGTGGCCGCGGAGGGGCTACTCCTGGGAGCACCACCCTTCCCGTGGTTTTCCGCTGCCGGGTTTCCTGTGAGCCAGAGTGAACCTTTCTTCCTGGTAAGGCCTTACCTCAGGTGTTTTATGACAGTGCTGGAAAGCTGACTCGGGTGGGCGGGGCCCGGGAGATGGGAGTTGGCGTCTGGGGTGCAGCTCGGGCATCGGCTGAGCGTGGCAGGGGGTGCTGGGGTTGAGCCAGGGCGCTCTGCGGCCAGCCGCACCCCGGTCCTTTTTATCTCTTATTTTGAGCCAGGGTCCCTCCAAAAGTAGCCTCGAACTTGGTCTCCTCCTGCCTCAGCCTCCCCGTGGCTGGCCTTACAGTATTTCTCAGCGCCTGGCTGGCGGCCATCCTTGTCCACCCTGGACGCTGTGGAGGAGTGCCTGGGCTGGTGACCTCCAGGCGGGGCCTGCTGCTGTCCTCCACAGGGGGCTTGTGCTCAGGTGCCTTGTTTCCCGGACTCCAGGGACTCCAGGGTCGGGAGGATTGTGTTTTGGCGTCCGTCCTCCTTAGACCCCTCCCACCCCAGCCCTGTTTCCTAAGACTCCCCGGCCTTGACCTCTGCGTGGCCTCGGAAGCTCTCCGCATGCTAGGTGGCTTTGGCGAATCCGTGCCCCACCCGGGCCTCGGTGTCCTCGTCGTGAGCAGGAGGTGGGACCAGAAGCCCACCCGGGCCTGCCATGCCCCGACTCCTGGTGGATCCGCAGGAGGGAAGATTGCGGTGCCCGGGGCTCTGGGAAAGTCGGGGTGTGGGGCTCGGGGGCTCGTTGAGGGAGGAGGGCCCCCAGGAGGGGGTGGGGGCCGCTGCCTGGGCCCCTCTTTCTGGTGGGGGGATTTCCCTGTGGGCCTCGGGAGGAACGTGCCAGGTGGGAAACCCGCCTGTGGCGACCACGTGGCAGGGAGGTGCGGCCAGCCTCCAGCCCCCAGCCCCCAGCCTCCAGCCTCCAGCCCCCCAGCCCTTTGCCAAGGCGACGTTAGCACGGGAGTCTCCCTGCAGTGCCCATCTGGGAGCCACCGGCTGCCTCCGTGTCCCCCCTTGAGACCCGCGAGCCCGTGGCTGGACGCACCGGGGGCTTCCCAGGGAAGTCACCCACACCTTCCGTCAGGCTGTCTGTGAGGGGCAGGAAGCGCCTTCCCGCCTCATCCCCATCATAGGTAGGGGGAGGAATTAGCGGCTGGATGCGCAGCCTGGGGCTGTTCACGTCGTCACCATGAGGAAGGCCCTGCCTCCTCAGACACTTCTGCCTCTGCGGGGTTGAATGACCACCTAGGTGACCTCAGAGTCACCCTGGGGCCCCGTGTCCCTGCCACCTTCCCCTCACCTGTACCCCACGCACGACGCTGCAGCCCTGCTCCTCAGGCGTGGTCCGTGACCAGCAGCCTCGGGGTCACCGGGTGCCTGTTAGACGCGTGGCCTCTGTAGCGCTACCTAGACTTCCTGAGCCGGAAGCCGCGAGCACGTAGCAAGATCTGGGTGGGTTCGTGCCGCGGGTATCAGAGTCTGGAGAGCACAGAGCACTGGTCTGAAGGGGCCACGGCAGGGTTTGTAGGTTCGGGAGGCGAGGAGATGGTATATAGCACGTGGCCCGGCCTCGGGGACTCGTGGGTGGCATCCCCTCTCCAGGCCTGTCTCAGTGCACACGTGGTCAGTGAGGTTACTACGCAGGCTTGGCACCAGGCACCAGGACAGGGAAGTGGCTGAGCCGGTGAAGGTGTCCCAGGAGGGAAGGCACTGGTCCTGTCACACGGGAGCAAGGGACAGGGTGTGCCTGTTAGACCGACTTCTGTAATATTGTGCTTAGTGCTGGAGGAGCAGACGGGCTGGGGGTGCGGAGAACCCGAGGACTTGGGACCCTGTGACCTTCAGGTTAGAGGTGAGCATGCTCTGCTGCACGAAGATGTCACACAGGTGGACCTTGATCGGCATCATAGGGCCACCGGAACAAAGTGGCTGGTGACCCCAGTGTCACCACTGGGGCCCAACAGCACCCCTGCATTCTGGCCATCTTCTGGAGGCTGGCCCTCCAAGGTCATGAGGTGGGCAGGGTTGGCTGCGGAGGCTCCCCAGGTGGCAGATGGCATCTTCTCTGAGTCTGTGCCCCAGTCTCTTATAAGGACAGCAGTGACACGGGGCCGGGGCTCATTCTGTTGGCTTCATCTTATTCACCTGTGCAAAGTGAGATGCTGCTTCCCCGGCGACTCTGAGGTGGATCCGCGTCACGTCCTCCTCCTGGCCTGGATTTGCGGGCCATCTTGGCAGTTCTGGGCTGGGGGCTGCGCCACCAGGTCTCTGCCTTCATCTTCACAGTGTCTGTCTGCGTCCCCCCGACCCCTTCTACAAGGACACCATCCGGGTGCGGCGGGGCTCACCCACAAGCTCATTTAGCTTGATCACCTCTGCAAAGAGCCTCTTTCCAAACCCCAGCACGTCCTGGGGTGCCGGGGCTCCGGACTCCGGCATCCTTTTTGGAGGATGCATCTACAGCCCTTAGCCAACCTGAATTTGAGGGTTCCATTTGCACTACGCCTGATGTAGCGGGGTGAGGGGGACAGCCACTCTCCTGGCTCCTGCCCTCCTCTGGGAAGCTTTTGGGATCAAGAAGGAGAGTGGGCGGCAGGTCAAGAGGACAGGCCTGGCAGAGCCGCTGGAAGAAAGAAAGTGGAGCCAAGGTAGGCCTTTCTGTTGTTGTTGTTGTTGTTGTTTAATGTTTAGAAAACTGAAGAAAGGGAAATCAATTATGGGGCCTACCTGAATTTTATTTCCTCACCCAAAACCAAATTACTCAGCAAACTTATCGCTCGCTATTGCAGGCTCCGGTATTAAAGAAAACAATCAGGCAGGCAGGATTAATCTCCGACAGGCGCCTTATCTTCCACTTGCACCTTTGTTATTTTCTGATGAGCTTCTCCTTTGCTGCTGCCACGTTGTACCATACCTCACTGGTCCCTTTCATTTTATCATCAGGCAGGAGCGGAGGACCTTTCAGTTTATTAAAAAACCTTTATTTGTGAAGAACAAAGAGGGGGGAAAAAGGCAAACAATGAGGTCAGACAATCTCCTTCCTGCCAGGAGTCACTCACCTGTTATTTAGAGTGTTATCAGTTGGGGGAGACTTGCATCCTGGAAACGAGGCTCTGACAGGCTGCTCGGTACACACACACACACACACACACCCTCACATCTGACTGACACACATCAGCCTCCACAAAGGCCCCGCACTAGAAAGCTGCAGCATTTTCTTTTGTCTCTAAGCTTCTGGAAAAAAGGAAAAAAGGCCTGGCAGTCCTGCCCCCGGCACTTCCTGGCACACCCCACTTTCTTCTTCCACGCCGCAGAGGCTTCCTCGCCACCTCAGTGCCCCGTGGCTGGGAGCACCTTGCTTGGCTGTGTGAGCTCTCGGATGGTCTCTGCATCTCACCTGCCATTCACTGGGGCTGGATGGGAGGGAGCTGTTGGGGCACATGCTGGTTCTGTTTGGGGTCCAGGGGGTATTTGCTGTGGCCTCATCTGCTGCCCACATGTGGCTAGGCAGTGGTAGGCACCACAGATTCCCTCACGTTTCTGGGCCTCAGTGTCGTGTGTCAGAGAGCCTCCAGCAAGAGTTGAAGACTCTGTAGTCTCTGATGCTGTGGATCCTTGATCCACTTTACAGACGTGGCCAGGTCTGCTGCCACCGTGTTTGCCTTTCGTTGGTGGTATGGCTTTGAGAAGGTCACTCACACCCTGGACAGCCTGCTTCTGAGATCTCATGTGGACCTGTGAATCTAGGATGGGCATGTTTGTTGTCCTATGGTATAGTGCAAATCTAAGAAGCCTGGGCTTCAGGGAAGCCACCTGCTTCCGTCCGCCAGCAGGTAGGCAAGTCGTTTTCATTTTTTATTGCTGAGGAGAGTGCTGGTACTTGGCCATGGTGCAGGTGCGGATCGCTGGGTCTTCTGCTCGGGCTTTTGCGGGGCTGATCCCAAGGTGTCACTGAGGCCACGTGCTCATCGGAAGCTCCCTCCAAGGCCAGGCACTGTGCTCAGCTCTGGGGCTGGGGTTCTTCCTCTTGGGGACCTCACAGGCGGCTCGCAGCATAGTGGTCATTTCCTGGGACAGTGGGGCAGCATCTCCACACACTTCTCCTTTTGAAAAAGCCTTCTCTGATGCAGTCAGGTTGACCCAGGACAAGCTGCCTTTGGCCCGCAGGTGACATACCTTATTCACAGGTCCCTCTGTGCGAGGGAGGGTGTGGTCCAAATGCAGCCAGCACGCCAGGAGGGGGGGTCCTGGGTGCCACCGGGAACCCCACCCGCCATACTGTGTCTCCGAGTTCTTTGGTCTGAACGTCCCTCGGCCCCGTCCCCCTCACCAGTCCTTCACACTCTTTTTGTGTTGGTTTGGGGTGAGGGCAGATCATGGGGGGGGGGGGGGCTCTAACTTTTCTGCTCACTCTCTTTACCCAACTAAAGAAATGGGGAACAAATATCATGGTTTACCTGATAGCAGCCAGGAAGGACCCTGAGGGTGTCCGTCCTCTGGGGACAGTGGCTAAACCCAGGGAACAGCCCCCCGTGGGGTGGAAGACTGCCCACGGCGGGAGTCAGCCAGGGGTGTGGGGCCCTGTCCTGTTACTGGCCGTCTGCTTCCCTGTACTTGACCAGGCTCAGTGGCCTTGAACCCTGTTGCTTCTTCAGTCTTTTCCTGCCCCCAGTTTCCCTTGTGAGTGATCCTAATTTAGAAGCTCAAATCAGGCCTTTTGGTTTTTGACCCCGTTTCCTGTAATTTCTTCTGTTTCACTCCGGATCCTAGCCTCTGTGTTTCTGACCTCCTTGGTGACCTGATACCCGGGTTCTGAGCTTCTCCCTGTTCGTATCTAATGCCATCTTTGAGTCTGGCTGGACCTCAATTGTCATTGGATTTGGTCTGGCAACTTGGTGAGAGGACCTCAGTCCCTTCCCTTAGAGATGCTGGGCCCTGTGCGCCCTCTCCTTCGTCATGCTGGGCTCGGTGTGCTCCCTAATTCCCCTGTCTCTTCCCCGCTTCCCTCTGTCCTTCCCTCCAAGGTTTTGAAGGACCTTTGGGGAGTTTGGATGGCCATGGAAGGGTGCCAGCTTCTCAGCCTAGCAGGCCTCTGTGAACTCTGGTGAACCCGCTCACGGCATCCGTGCTGAGAATGAGCTCTGTCCTCTCCTGAGAACCAACATCCTGCCCTTACCCGGAGGACGGGGCTCGGGGTCTACAGGGAGAGGCCCTTTCCAGTCCCGAGAGAGCCCACTGCTCTGTTTTGATCTCATACACGCACAGAGGCACTCAGAACCTCCGCGAGGCACCACTTCACACGCACTTGGATGGTCATAGAAACAGTAACCACAGAAAACGACCCTTGTTGGAGGGGATGCGGACAAGTCGGAACCCTCGTGCGTCCTTGGTGGGAGCACAGAGGAGTGATGCAGCCACGCTGAGACAGCCTGCAGCTCACCCAGACCCAACAGAATCGTCAGGTGGCCCTCACAGTTCCACTGCAGGGTGCATCTCAAAAAGAACAGGAAATGAGCTCAAAGAGATATTTGCAGAGCCAAGTTCATAACAGCATTATTCACAACAGCTAAAATGGAGAATTGACCCAAATGGCCCTTGACAGATGAATGGGTAAGCAAAATGGTATATATGTACACAGTGGAATAGTATTCAGCCACGAGAAGGATGGAAATTCAGATGTATGTCACAACACGAGCCTTGAGGACATTATGCTAAGTAAGAGAAGCCAGGTCAGAAGGACAAATATTGTATGGTTCCATCTATATTAGGTACCTAAAGCATCAAATTCATGGAAACAGAAAATAGAATTGTTGCCAGGGCCTGGACGAGAGAGAAACAGGGACGTTTTGTCAGCAGGTATGGAGTTTCCATCATGGCTTGAATGAGCGTCCTGCAAAGGCCCACGTGTTAAAGGCTGGACCCCAGCCTGTGCTGCTGTTGGAAGGCGGTAGAACAGGTCACCTGGGGGCCTGCCCTTGAAGAGGCACTTGAACCAGGCCCCTTCCCTCTCTGCTTCCCAGCTGTCATGAGGTGAGCAGCTCCCTCTGCCCTGTGTCCTGCCTGGCGCATGCCTTCCTCTCGGGACTAAGAGCAGCCTGACCAAGTGGCATGGGCTGTGCCCAGAAAAATCTTTGACTTTATAAGTTGATCATCTCCAGTGCTTTGTTAAGGTAGTGGAAAGCTGACAAACACAGTTTCTGTTTAGGACGATGGGAAAAATCCTGGGGACAGGTGACGGTGGCGGTTGCACAACATCGTCAAGGTATTTAAAGTCACTGGGGTACGTTTGAAAGGGTTAAAGTGGTGAGTTTTATGTTACATATATTTCAACACAGTAAGATCAAATGGTACACAGGCATGGTGATGTGTGTGCTTTGAAAGCTTCCAACATGCAGGTGAGGCAGTATCCTACAGAGATAGAGAATGCTTACATGGAAAATGGCATGGCAGCTCATGACGCCCTGTCAGAGCCAGAAAAGTTGGTGGGAAAACCACAAAGTCAGAGTCCTTTCCAGCTAGGTGGCACCACATGCAGAGGTATTTGTTTCCTACTTAATTGAACACAAAGCTGGATTCCAAATGAAGGCACCCTACTCTGTTTTCATAACAAACTTTTGGAAAATAGTAAAAGTTTTCTTCTCATGCACACCCCACTCTTCTATTATGGAATTAAAGTGATACAAAAATCCTGTGGGAAGCAAAGATGAAATAAATAGCCCTCAGCAAGGAGAAGGAAAGGCTGAAGCTCAGTGCAGCGAGGCCCGGGTCAGCGAGGCAGGTCTGGGCACCAGCCAGGCGGTCCTCCAGGCCGAGGGTTGGACTGGGGCCCTGCTCCATTCCAGGTGTGTTTCCGGGCGTTGTCTTGGGGTGAATACAGGACCCTGCCAGGTCTCTGTATCCTCTGGGAACCACGGGAAGACCTGGTCCTGGCCACTCTGGAGCTCACAGTCCAGCAGAGGTGGCCCTCTGTACCCTCCGGGGGGCACCCACCTGCCACCCTCTTCACCTCTGCTCCCTGGGCTCTGGCTTCTCCTGGTGGCTGTGCCACTTGGCGTGCCTCTGCCCTCTCCTGCACTGCTGCTCCTCGCGCAGAGCGTCACTGTGCCCTAGGCTGTCTGTGCCAGGGCTGTGGCCTGCCGGGGCAGCAGGGCTGCTGAGCTCCGTGGACACGTGGAGTCTCTGTGGCTCATTCTGACAATGTTGAAAATAACGTGATGATCAGTTAGGCCCGTGGGGCTGCCACCCTAGTCCTAGGAACTGCGCTGAGTTCACTCAGGGCCTGAGCAGGGACGGCGGACGCCGGGAGCACCTGCACGGTGGACTTGCCCCATTTGCAGCCCAGTCCTGAGAGCGGCCTGAAGGGGACCGGGCAGGCCCGCGGTGGCCACACCCACCTGTGCCGACGGGAGCATCAGGTGGGTGGGTGGGGCAGGGAGAGCAGGCTGCAGGGCGTGGAGGCAGGTGGCAGGTAGAAGCCCCGGCAGGTGGTGGGTGTTGGAAAAGCAAGGCCTAGGGTGGGAGGGTGCGGCTCAGGAAGCCAGGGCGGCCTGGCCTCGTGCGTCAGCCTGGGCAGCGTTAGTGTCCTAGGAGACTGGCAGCAGACGGGAGGCTGCCTGGGGTGGAGGAGGGCCAAACCCCCTGCAGGCCTGGCAGCGTGAGGGGAGGACCAGGCTTGGGGAGGTAGTTGTGGGCAGAGCTCTGGAAGGGAGGTCCCTGTAACAGCTGGGCACAGGGTGGGGGCTCGATTGTGGGGGAGTGGAGGCGCGGGTGTCGCAGGGTTTGGTGTGGGTCTGTTCTCCCCTCATTCGGCAGATACTGGGGTGTTGGGCTGAGCCTGGTGCACTGCTGCACCAAGGCCAAGGGTAAGACGGGCCGGAGGGCGCGCGGTGCTCGAGTGTGCAGTGAGCAGTGTAGAAAGGCGGTGCAGGAAGAGCAGTCCTGAGAGCCGGGGTCGAAGGACAAATGGAAGGCGCTCCTGCGGTGGGGCCTGTAAGGGGCACGCGGAGGAGAAGGGCCCAGAGGAAGCGGGCGTGGTGAGGAGGGCGCGGAGGGGCTGCTGGCAGGAGAGGGCCCTCGGCGCCGGGAGGGGTGACGTGGGACTGGGGCTTTAAGACACTCTGAGGGCCTGAGAACTTCAGGACAAGGGGTGTCTCTGGGCCAAGGGTGGCCCCAGGGGAGCAGGACTTCACGGCCCACAGCCCGCAGGCTGGAGGCCGGGTCAGGCGCCTGCAGGGGTCTCCGCCTTCCTGGCTGGCCAAGGCTGGCCGTGGAGCCTCCTGTGTCCTCACTTGGCGGGAAGAGGGCTGCTTCCCTCCCCTCGCCGGGCTCTGGCCCTGCCGTGGGAGCCTCTCCCACCGCCTCATCTAACCCCGGTCAGGGCTTCCACGTGGATCTGGAGAGGAGGGGACAGGAGCATTGAGTCCCCAGTGGGGTGACAGGGACATTTCAGGACGACCCGCTGCTCCGGGGATGGGTTGTGCCTGTGCCCATGCAGACACTGGGGGTCTGAGACACTAGTTCCCCGAGGTCTGACAAGGAATTCCTTTCACACAGGACGGGAAAAATTCCAGAGTCTGGACCTGGCAAACTAGAGTTGCACTAGTAACTGGCAGGTCACTGCAGTGTGGGCGTGCGGCGTGCGGCGTGCTCTCGGTGCTTCTGCAGTGGTGGAGAGTGGAAGGGGAAGGCGACGGAGGGCCGGAGGGAGAGGGGAGCACAGGTGACCCTGGGACCCAGGGTTTCAGTCACAGCCACCTAGCAGAGCACTGGGCCACCTCAGATCTCAGCGTGGCTCCCAGAGGTGGAGTGGATGTGGCACATCTGCCGACGGTGCCCTTGTCCTGAGCGACACTCCTGGGTCACCAGAACCCGGCTCCACTAAGAGAACGTCCCAGGGCCCACTTCCCCGGTCACCCCTGCCCTGGCTCCTGGTGGCCTGGATCAGTCTTGCCTGTTGGCGTACCTAAGAGAGGGGCTTCACTGGGTTCTGTTTTAACGTCGACACCAAAGCTGTTCGGAAGCTTTTCCCCGAGTGCTGTCCCCACTGGCAGAGGGGCAAGGGGGTGGATGGAGATGTGCTTGACTTCCATGTGGCTCACAAGGGAAGGGCTGCCCCCGTGGGCCCCAGGTGGCTTTAGGTCGGGGCAGCGGTCTGTCACGGACACCCAGCTCCGCTGTCCTGGCGGGCTCCCCCTCGGTCCTGCTCTGCGGCAGACGCCCTGCGCTGCCAGGAGAAGTAGAGTGGGCGGCTCCCTGACTGCCCAGGCCGGGCCCTGGGTGGTGCTGCCCCGACGGACCCCACACCTTGTCTTTTGCAAAGCAAAAATAAGAAGATCACAGGTAGAAAGGAAGCCCATCAATTCATATTCCACGTGTGTCTTCAGCTCCACAACATTTTGAAGTAGACGTTTTATTGTATTTTGCAGATGAGGAAACCGAGGCTCAAGAAAGAGTCTCGAGACCACCCCGCTGAAGATGCCCGGGTCACTTCCCGCTCTGCAGCTCCGTCACCCCGCGTCGCCTCTCTGGACCGTGGGGTCCCAGCAGCATGTCTTCCCTTGTTTTTAAAACATAGGACGTAATATATGTTTTATTCATTTATTTAGCAAATGAATGAGACTCCTTACGTTAGCGAGACCCTCCGGTGTTGAGCCGGGGTCTTGGGTACTGAGGAAACAGTGACGATCAGACACGATGGGGCTCCTGCCCTCGTGGAACTTGGTTCAGTAAGGGAGACAGTTATACGCACATAAAGAAGAAACCGTGAGAGGTACAAGAAACAAGGGGGTTAGGAGAAGCTGTAATGTGGTCTCACTGCTCCAGGGATTTCAGAGAAAGCTCCTTGAGAACACCAGCTGTGAGTGGAGTTGTTGGGGTGAGTGGGTGTTAATAGGGTGAAATGGTGGCAGGAAGGGTGAATCCATATACAACGAGGAGCATGTGCAAAGGCCCTGGTGTGTGTGTGTGTGTGTGTGGGGGGCGAAACCATTGTAAGCATGAAAGCATGAAAGAACAGTGTGGCTGGGGTGCAGAGAGCAAGGCAGGACACTTGGGGAGATGCAGGAGAGACCCCGGGGGCCAGACCAGGCTTGAGGAACCAGGAGAGTCGGCAGCCGTCGCACAGTGATTTTTTACTGACTGGCAAAGAAAAAGAAACACCAATTTTCAGCTTCCTTTATCATCTCCTGTATTACAGAGAATGCTTTGCAGCAAAGTGTGAAAGTCCCTTGGAATTAACATTATTTGTTTTCCTTTGGGGAAATATGTTCATCCCACAGTGCTCTCCAGAATCAAATTAAAAATAAACATCTGAACCAAATTAGGCTGCCTAGAAACACTGATAGCATGAGCCAAAGGCAAGCCAAGTTGAAACGCTGAGTTCACGTCAGGTGAGCATGGCTCGCGCCCACCGCGGGCTCACCTGTGTGATTTCCTAAGAAGGCCAGCTCTGTCCATTGACAGGGGAGCCTGCCTTGCACAGCGGGCGGGGGCAGGTGCTCCCGGCACCTCACCCTGTGCTGTGGGTGAGGGCTCGGTCACTGTGGTCCAGGCCACATCACTTCGGGCAAGTTCATTTCTACTTGTTTCACACCGTGTTTATTCCTCAGATGCACAGCGCAGGCAGCAGACCCACAGTTACATAGAACTTAAACGAACAGTTCTCAGCCAGTGGGTGGCAGACCCCTGGGACCACTTGAAATGAGACCCCACTGACATAGACAGAATGCAGATAAGGTCACGCCTCCCCCCAGTTTACAAATTGCACATTGATGCTTTGTGATTATGTAAATTTATTGTATCTCTTTGTCAGATTTAGTCTTAATCAACAGAGAGCACCAGCATACCTGCTCTGCTGGAGGTGGTCCTTGCGACTTGTTGACATTTAGAGGGGGCCTGCTACTCAGAAAACGCGCAGAGCCCTCCCTCCCTGATCAAGCAGTCGGCACAGGGAGGCTTGTCAGCGTTCAGTGAGCATGGTGGTCACTTGTCATCCTCTCCAGGACTGTGGATGCGGTGGGAAGGACCAGGAGACGAGGGGCAAGGCCACGGTGGCGAGCAGAGGTCGCAGACCCAGCGAGGAGATGCTTCTGCAGCTGACCCTGCTGAGCTTTCTCTCTGAAAGACAGGGGCCCTGCATCCAAGGGTGCCACGGCGCCACTGGGCTGGGAGGCTGGGCGTGGCCACCTCAAGTGCACCTGAACTGAAGCAAACTCTTAGACACCTTTTCTGCCAGACACCGCATACCTCCCGGCTAGGCGGCTTGGGATCTGTGTGAAGCTGCTTCACGCAGATGGGTAGCGGGTGGTGCTGTCAGTCTGTCCCGGGAGAGAAGTGCTTGGCTAACCCTCTGA
The DNA here is from genome assembly GCA_025594165.1 of Tamias sibiricus. Taxonomy (NCBI): domain Eukaryota; kingdom Metazoa; phylum Chordata; class Mammalia; order Rodentia; family Sciuridae; genus Tamias; species Tamias sibiricus. Next base: position 20,168,390 of record CM046666.1, on the reverse strand, counting down.
GCATGCACGTTTTGCTTAAACCACTGGGTTTTGTGTGAGAGTCCAATGTTTTTCACCTGTTTTGCTTGGCAAATCAGGATTCAGGTACTTCATAATCATTTTCAAGAGACAAAGACGCCAGCAATCTCTGTCCCGTGGTTCCCTAGGGGTAATGGGAAGAAGGGGCAAGGAAAGGTACCAACACCTGGTGGCCTCTGCACACTTGCTTTCCCACACAGGGTCTGCAGTTCTTACCTCCTGACAATCGATGGATGATTTTCTCACTTTGCCTGTGCAAAGATCGAGGCTCAGAGAAGCTGCATGACTTGCCCAGGGTCATGGAGGCAAGAGGAAGGGCAGGGCTGTGAGCCAGGTCTGCCCACTTCCGTCTGCCCCCTTCCTCCACACCTTGCTACATTCTGGTCATGTTCAGTGGAGGGAAGCGGCTTCCATAGGACATTGGTGGCACAGGGGCTTGCTTTGCCGAGAGGCAGGTCCAGGTGGTTGAGTGGTGGACTGGGCAACAGCTGCTCTGGGGGTGAGGTGGCAGCTTAGGCATGGCAGTGTGTCAAGGCATCCTTATCTCCAGTGGCCTTCCCTGTAGAGCCTGCCTTCCCATCCGCATGAGCATTGCTTTGAATCTGGGCTGGGTCACCATCAACAATTAATGCCAGTTCACATTGATTTTAGTGTGTGTGCATATGTCACCAGTCTCTCTTTGTCCTGGGTAATTTTCAAAACTCTGCCATAAAAACAAACAAAAACCAAGAGTGACAAGCCCAAACAGGTGGAGAATCGCCGGGGAACTGAAGAAATTAGGCTCTCTTATTGGCAGTCATATGCCTCCTGATTCAGGGTAGGTTCATTTTCCCTTCCCTCGCTCATCTTTGCTGTCTGGAAGCGAAGGCCGTGTTGACTCCCGGTGCCTGAAGACCGCGAGGCCACGTCTGCCTTTTCTTCCCCGTCCTCTTAGTCTTTCCTCCAGGGTTCGGGTTTCACCCCTCTGCTGCACCACGGAGCTCTGCTGACGCAGGTGAAGCAGCGGATGGCGGTCTCGAGGTGTCTCGCTCCCAGGCGTGGGGGCCCTTTGCCATTTGTCCTTTCATGACCTTTCCCCCTGAGCTCCTTTTCCTTAGGGTCTCCTTAAAATTTTCCCAAGTGGCCTTAGATGTTTGCAAGAGGTCACAAAAATCCCAGCAGAGATCTTGCTCATTTCTGGGCCTGAACTTCACACAGGGAAGCCCAGAGGGATGATGGTGAGGGATGATGGTGACCAAGTGAAACTGTGCTGGTTTGGGGGACCGCAAGAATGATGGAGAGGGCCACCAGTTTCTCTTCTGAGGGTGTTGACAGAACACGAGAGCCTTGTGGTCATGACCATCACCCAGGGTGGACCTGCCTCCAATACTGTCATCCACAAAGGCAAGGGTTACATGACCTTGAGTACTGGGGAGGTGATGAATCTCATGTCATCGTCACTTGAGGGTAGCCTTTTGAGTAGATTGACCCATGTCACCTGCATCACCCACTGAGAGCTGTGTGCCCTTGGGCAAGGTATTTACCTGCTTCACACAGCTCAAGGGCTTCTGAGCGTGAGATGACGCCAGGTTGAGATGTTCTGCCAGCGAGCCCACCACGGCTTGGACCAGCAGACTTGCCCAGGCCTGTCTTCATGGGGCATTTGGTCAGAGGGGACACAGCTGGCAAAGACCCAGTCTGGGCAAGCTTTCCTATGTGATTTAAAAACAGAAGTTACTGTCAGCTTAACCGACAACTAACTGCATTCAATTATAATGAAAACAAATGAGGATTACCAAAATATCTATACTATCAAAGAATTATAAATCTGAATGTAGAACATAAATATTCAGTGTTTTCGTCATGGGCTAATTGAAAGGTTATGTTTCTTGTTTGCTTGTTTTTAGTGTTATTTATAAATGAGTGTGAGTCCATACTGGTTATTTGTGAAAAAAATGTTTTTTGGGGGAAGGTGGGTACTGGAGATTGGACCGGGGTGCTTTACCACCAAGCTGCATCCCCAGCCCTTTTTAAATTTTTATTTTGAGACAAACTCTCACTAAGTTGCTTAGGACCCCACTAATTTGTTGAGACTGGCCCCAACCTTGGAATCCTCCTGCCTCAGCCTCCTAAGTTGGTGGGATTACAGGTGTGTGCCACCATATCCAGTGAAAAGTATCTGGTTTTGAACAAAGTTAGACTGTTCCGTGTACACACACACACATTGCTTATGAACCGTGGTGATGATTGTAGCAGGTGCCCACCTGCAGCGAGCGCGCTGCTCCAGTGCCCTCCAGGTTCTATTCAGGGTTTGAGCTCCTCAACCAAGTTGTGTGTCATTGGCAGGACGCGTGGCTGGGGCATTGCGTGCTCTCTGTGGGTGGTGTGGGGGGCCCGGTCTGATGAAGGACGTGCGGAGCCTGAAAAAACCCAGGCACTGCTCACCCTGCCACAGGCCTGGCCTCTTGGGGTGTGGAGAGTTGTCTGTTTCGGGAGCCAGGGACCAGATGGCTGGAAAACAGGTATTTTATTTCATCAGTGATTTATTTCTTACTTCCTAGTAGCGTTGGTTGGGCTGCTGGGCTCTCCCAGCCCTGTTCCGCCTGGGACTCTCAGAGGCTGCTCAGGGAATAGTTTATTCTCATTTGCTTTATGTGCTGGGTGGAATTTACATCCTGTGGATTTAGCATCAAAACCTGCTGTCCAATAGCCTGTGTTTTCCACTTTCCAAATTTTGGTGTTTTGTTGTCATTTGAATTCATTTTAGGTGTTTCTATTTTCTTAGTTTTTCAAATCCCTGCTCTAATGAATCTGAGCTTGATTTGAGGAAGTAAGTCTTGGGTACTGCAGGCAGAGATTTTAGGTAAAGTTATTTCTTTCATGCACTGAAGAGATGGGTGTGCATCTTGTACATTTGTTGTAACAATACAAAATGTCTCAACTAATAATCCACACACACACATAATCCTGTGTATATTTTTAAAAAATATTTATTTATTTGATTTAGTTGTACACAATGCATTATTTATATTTATGTGGTGCTGAGGATCTAACCTGGGCCGCGCACGTGCTAGGCGCGAGCCACATCCCCAGTCCCTCCTGTGTATATTTTACCTGCTGCCTGGCCCATAGATTTATAAGAGCATTATGGCAAAGGGAAAGTGGTAGATATTTTTTTCTTTTATTTTAAAACTTAATAAATGAATAAGCATGCCATTTGTCTGTTAAAAAATTAATGAATTTTCTTAGTGACAACTTTTAAATATATGATGAATAAACTTCATAAATACTGCACCAATATGTTATGAGCTGGATTTCTGTAAGGAGATGGTAGTTATCAGGTTTTATTTGAAACAAGATGAGAAAAACAGAAAAGGGGGTGCATTTCATTCATTTTACCCTGCTTGGCATTTGTGGGTATGCTTTGTCCCGATGAACTCAGCGCCTAGCAGACGGGTCCCAGTGTGTCTCACAGGATGCTCTGTGCCACTGTCAGGCATAGGCACAAAGGGGACAGGTGAATCCATGTCACCAGGAGGGGGTTCTGGACGCTGCAGACCATTGCTGCCGACGGCTTCCACCAGGGAGGAGCATGTGTGGTCAGCTCGGCTGTCCTTGTCCAGGCAGCTCTCTTCACCCACCTCCAGGGTGGCCGCCCCGTCTTGGTCGCTGTTGCACTAGGCAGCTCCTGTAACACACCACTCTGCTCACGCGTTGGCTGTTCCCTCCATGACTTAGAGGTTCCCTGTGGCAGGGGCTGTCTTTTGTCTTTGTGTCATCAGCGGTTGGCGTAGCACCTGGCACGTGCCCAGTGTAGGGTCACGGTTGATGAATGAATAAGCCAACTGCATGATGTCTTAGGGTTCTCCAGAGAAACAGAGCTGGCAGGGTGTAGGTGGTGGGGGGAGAAGAAAGGAGGAAGCAGGGGTGGTGTGGGGGGAGAAGAGATGTTAAAGAATTGACTCATGTGATTGTGAGTCCTGCCAAATCCAAAATCAGTGGGGAGGCAGTCAGGCCGGAGACCCAGAAAGAGCCTATGGTACTGCTCAAGTCTAAAGGCTGGTGGAATTTCCTCTTGCACAGGGGGCATCGGTCTTTTATCCTCTTGAGGCCTTTAACTGATAGGATGAGGCTCACCCACATTATGGAGGGCAATCTACTCTACCAAATTAAACGTAAATTTTATCCAGAAACACCATCACAAAAATAACCAGAGGAATGTTCACCCAAATACCTGACCATTGTGGCCAGCCTAATTGACACATGAAAAGAACCATCATATGTGATTTAATCACATTTTAAGTAGGCAGTGCCTGATCACTTCGCAGGCATCTCTGAAGTTATCACCTCCGTAGGGGAATATTTAACTGGCTGTAATGTATTTAACCCAGACAAATATTCTAACACTGACAAATGTTGGTGTCAGGAAAATAATAGATTGCTCTTCTGTTTCAACTCTAATTCCCAAACTGATATGTAACATAAAATCAGAATTAATGCTAAGAGTAGGGAGTTGTTTTCTTTTAGATAGTTCATGCCCAGGGATGGAAAGTTCAGAATGGTTATATAGCAAAGAAATACTTTACTATTTCATTTAATTTCTCAACACCATACATTGACATAGTTTAGTAGTCAAATGTAAAGAAATCAGTGAAAACGCTTGCTGCAGCCTCACACTTCCTAGTTCTCCACCCTACTTCCTCGAGGTGCCTGTCCCCACATCGTTAATTGTGCATTACAGTGGTACCTAAGGGTGGGGTTTGTTGTCACACTTTCATATGTGGATACAGTACAGCCGCACTACGTGACCAGTCCCTCTCCCCATTGTCACCCTCTCCTCCTCTCCCTCTCTCTGCTCTGCTCCACTGGTGTCCCCTGGATCTTCAAGAGATCTGCCACCACCTTTCCTTGCCTTTTCCCTCTTTAACTCTCACCTACGAGAGAGAACATATGAGCCTTGACTTTCTGAATTTGGCTATGTTGCTTTAAATAGTGTTCTCAAATTCCATCCCTTTTCCTGCAAATGACGTAATTTCATTTTTCTTTATGGCTAAATAAAATTGTGTCTATATGCCACATTTTCTTTATCCATTTATCCACTGATGGACACCTAGGCCAGTTCTATTGTTCTGCTAATGTGAATTGTGCTACTATAAACATGGCTACGCATGTGTTGCTACAGTGTGACTTTGATTCATCGGGATAAGTACGCGGGAGTGGTACACCTGGGTCATGTGGCTTCATGCCTAGTCTTTTGAGGAACCTCCATATTGATTTCCATACTGAATGTACTAATTTGCGGTCCCACCAAAAGTGTTAAAGTGTTTCTTTTTCTCCACGGCTTCTCCTATTATTGTTTGTATTCTTAATAACTACCATTCTCACTGGAGGGAGATGAAATCTCAGTATAGATTTGATTTGTATTTTCTTGATTGCTAAGGATGTTGAACATTTTTTTTCATATATTTGTTGGCTACTTGCCTTTCTTCTTTTGAGAAATGTCTGATTCATTCATTTTCCCATTTATTAATTGGGTTATTGTTATTATTTTCTGGTGTTAAGTTTTTTTTGAGTTCTTTATATATTCTGGGTATTAATCCTCTGGCAGAAGAGTAGCTAGCAAAGATCTTCTCCCATTCTGTAGGTTCTCTCTGCACTGTCCTAGTTGTTTCCTTTGCTGTGAAAAAGCTTTCTAGTTTGATGGCATCCCATTTATTAACTCTTGGCATTATTTCCTGAACTTTGGTAGTCCTATTTATAGAATTGTTGCCTGTGCCTAAAAGCTGGGATGTTGACCCTATGTTTTATTCTAGGAGTCACATAGTTTCTGGTCTAATTCTCGGATCTCTGATCCATTTTGAGTTGATTGATGTACAGGGTGAACAAGAAGGATCTAGTCTCGTTCTTCTATATATGGATAATCAATTTTCCTAGCACCATTTGTTAAAAGGCTGTCTTTTCTCCATTATAGGTTTTTGGCACCTTTGTCAAGGGTCAGATTACTGTAGACGTGTGAGTTTGTCTCTGTATCTTCTATTCTGTACCATTGGTCTACGTGTCTGCTTTTATGCTGGTACTATAACTCTAGTACAATTGAGTCAGATATTGATTTCTCCAGCACTGCTTTTTTTGCTTGGAATTGCTTTGGCTATTCTGGTACTTTTATTCTTCCAAATGAATTTTAGGACTTTTTAAAAATAGTTTTGAGAAGAACATCATTTTTTTTTTTTTTTTTTGGATGGGGATTGCATTGAATCTGTATGTTGCTTTTGGTAGTGTGGCCATTTTAGCAATATTAATTCTACCTATCCATGAATATGTAAGTTCTTTTTATCTTGTATCTTTGATTTCTCTCTTCAGTTTTCTGTTGTTTTCATTGCAGTGGTATTTCACCTTCTTGGTTAGATTTATTCTAAGTATTTTGTTTATTTTTTTGAGTTTCTTGTGATTGGATTGTTTTCCTGATTTCTTTCTCAGCAGATTCATTATTGGTGTATAGAAAAGCTATTAAATTTTGTATGTTAATTTTGTAATGTGCTACTGAATTTGTTTATTAGCTTTAACAGTCTTCTGGTGGACCTTTTTGAATCTTCTAAGTATAGGATCATATCATCTACAAATAGTGATAATTTGACTTCTTCCTTTTTTTAATCCTTCTTATTTATTTCTCTTGCCTGTTTGCTCTGGTTAGAATGTCTAGTATTATATTAAATATGAGTGGTGAGAGTGGACATCTTTGTCTTTTTCCAGATTTTAAAGGAAATGCCTTAAATTTTCCCCATTCACTATGATGTTGGTTTTGGATCATGTATAGTCTTCATGATGTTGAGGTAGATTCCTTTTATCCATAGTTTTTTCAATGATTTTTTTCATGAGTGGACACTGAATTTTTTAAGGCATTCTCTACATCTGTGGAGATGACCCAATGATTTTTGTCTTTAACTCTTAATTCTATTTATGTGCTGAATTACATTAATTGATTTGTATATGTTAAGCCACCCTTGCATTCCTGAGATGAGAATTTGGTCATGATGTATAATCTTGATGTGTTACTGAATACAATTTGCTAATATTTTATTAAGGATTTTTGCATCTAAGTTCATTAGATATATTGATCTGTGGTTTTCTTTCCTTGATGTGTCCTTATCTGATTTTGGTGGGCTTGTGATATTGGCTTCATAGAATGAATTTGTAAGTGTTCCATGCCTTTATAGTTCATAGAATAATTTAAGGAGCACTGACATTAGTTCTTCTTTAAAGGCTTGGTAGAATTCAGCTGAGAATCCATCTGTTTCTGGGCTTTTCTTTGTTGAAAGTCTTTCTGATACTGCTTGTATCTCATTATTAGTTATTGGTCTGTTTTGGTTTTCTGTGTCCTCTTGATTCATTTTGACACATATATCTAAAAAGGTATCCATTTCTTCTGGGTTTTCAATTTATTGGAGTATAAGTTTTCAAAATAGTCCCTAGTGATGCTGTATATTTCTGTGATGTCTGTGGTGATTGCTCCTTTTTCATCGCTAATGTTATTAGTCAGATGTTCTGTGTTTTTCTCTTGGTCAGTTTGGCTAAGGCCTTATCAATCTTTCATTTTTTTCAAAGAACCAACTCTTCATTTCATTGATACTTTGTTTTGCTTTTTTATTCTCAATTTCATTGATTTTGACTCTTAATTATTTCCTTCCTTCTATTGGTTTTGGAATTGTTTTTTTCTTCTTTTCCAGTAGCTTTGAGATGTATCATTAGGTTGTTTATTTGGGATTTTAAAAAATTAATTTTTATGTGGGCACTCATTGCTATTAACTTTCCTTTCAAAACCACCTTGATAGTATTCTAGAGGTTCTGGTATGTTGTACTAATATTATTTGATTCTAATGAAATTTTAACTTCTTCCCTGCTTTCTTCTATTACATATTCATCATTCAAAAATATTAAATCTCCATGTGTTTGCATAGTTTCTGTACAGTTTTTTGATTTTGATTTCTTATTTCTTTCCATTATGATCAGATAAGATGCAAGGAATTATATAATTTATTTTTGTATTTGCTAAGAATTGCCTAGTGACCTAACAGTTGTTCTATTTTGGAGAAGGTTCCATGAGCAGCTGAAAAGAAAGTGTATTTGACTGCTGTATGAAATATCCTATAGCTATGTTAAGTTCTTTTAATTTGTAATTTATTTATTTATTTATTTATTTATTTACGATTTGAAGAGTTTTTACTGAGCTTATGTCTGGATGACCTATTTCTTGGTGAGAGAGGTGTGTTGAAATCACCATGTAGTATTGCACTGTGGTCTCTCAGAGGCTTTAATCTGAGTAGTGTCTATTTTTGTAATGAGGTACACTGGTGTTTAGGACATTAATGTTCACTATCATTGTATCTTCTTTTAAAATTTTTCTCTTTACCAGTATGAAGTGACCATCTTTGTCTACTCTGATTAATTTTGGCTTAAAGTGTGTTTTGTCAGATATGTTAGTAGCTAGTCCTACTTATTTTCAGGCCCCATTTACACGGGATATACATTTCTGTCCTTTTATTTTAAGCCTATGGCTGTCTTGGCCTGTAAGTCGAATCTCTTGCAAACAACATATAGATGGGCCTTGTTTTTTAATTCATTCTCCCAGCTATGTCTTTTAATGGGAGAGTTGAGGCCATTTCTATTCAATGTTATGATAGGAGGATGTTTATTTCTGACATTTTTATTTATTTCTAATGTTAATTTTGGTTTTGTTTCTCATTTGCCTAGCTACTCTTCCAGTGAAATTTGTCCATTTGTGAGCTCTGGGGTTTGTTTTGGATGTCTTCTGGGTAAAGTGTTTCTTTAAGTATTTTTCTATAATGTTGGATTAGTAATTATGAATTCTTTTAGTTTCTACTTATCTTGGAATCTTTTTATTTCTTCCTCAACTTTAAAGGATAGCTTTGCTGGATATATTCCTGGTTGACATTTATTTTCTTTCAAGACTTTGAACCCATCATTCTAAGTTTTCCTAGGTTTTAGAATTTGTGTAGAGAAATCAGAAGTCATTCATTTTTTTAAAGCCTGATTTAACTTTTAAAAAAATTTTAAATTTGTTTTAATTAGTTATACATGCCAGTAGACTGCATTTTGATACATCATATTTGATAATATAATGGAGTATAATTTCTCTTTCTTCTGGTTATATATGTAGAATTTCACCAGTTATATAGTTATATGTACATAGGGTAATAATGTCTGATTCATTCTACTATCCTTTCTACCCTCATACCCCCTCCCCTCCCTTCACTCCCCTCTACCTAATATAAAGCAGTTGCTGGGGGGAATGCAAATTGGTGCAACCATTATGGAAAGTAGTATGGAAAAAGTGGTATCCTTGTTTTATATGTTAGGCATTTTAATTATAATGTGTCATGGAGAGGGTTTTTTTTTTTTTTTTATCTTGTTTGTTTGGGTTTCTGAATGTCTCTTGCATCTGGATGTCAATCTCATTCTCATTGGAAAATTTGTTATTAATTCCCCTGAAGAGGATATCCACACCATTGCCCTGTATCTCACAATGCTCTTCAATTTCAATGATTCTTAATTTTAGTCTTTTAATGTTCTCCTAGAGTTCTTGTGTACTCTGGTCATGGTTACTTCTTTTCTTTTCTTTAATACTGTCTAAATGCTGAAGATGGCCACTTTGTCTTCTGGCTCTTTAGATTATGTCTTCTGCATGGACTACTCTATTAGATAGATTTTCAACTGAACATTTTATTTGATTTATTGTGTTTTATTTCCAAGATTTCTGTTTGGTTCTCTTTCAATATTTTAATCTCCTTATTGAATTTCTCATTCATATCCTGTACTAAGTTCTTTAATTCATTCGGTTGTTTTCATCTGTTCTGTTAGCATTCACTGATTATTTTTATAATTGTTCTTTTGAATTCTTTATTCTGATGTTTCACCCACTTCAGTGTCTTTGGAGCCAGTTGCTGGTGAATTATAAACTTAAAGAGATTCTGTGTTACGTTGTTTCTTCATGTTTCTTGTATTCCTGTTTAGGTTTTTATGCATCTGTTGGGATGAGTTTCTCTTCCGCTCATGCTTGGGCCTTTTCAGGAGAGTTTTTCTTGCCAGAGTGTCCTAGAGTGAACTAAATCGAGACCCCTAGTCAGTGTGGTCTCTGTCAATTCTGTGTTTTTGCTGTGGGAGTGAATGTCTACGAGCGGGACCTGAGGTACCCCCCAGTTATTCCTACTTGTGGCCTGCTCTTTAGTTTGGGATTTTTGTCTTTTTAAATTATTTTTTATTAAAGTATAGCTGAAATGTGGATGTGGTTAATTTCTGTGTAGAGCAAGGTGAGCTGTCATATTGCTGGGTTTAGTTCACCAAAAAGTACCTATAGATTCCTAGCACCTCACAGGACAGGGGGAAACAAACAATAGAAACAACCAAAGCAAACAATAGACAGCATAAAACAAATATCCAGTGCCTACTATGGCATGTACAACATGAATTACAACAAAACCAGGAATGGGTCTTCAGCAGTTTCCAATTGGAAGAACGAGATCTGGCTTTAAACAGCAGGTGTCAACTATGACATCCAGAATACTAACAACTAACAACATGAATGGTGGTTGTGGGAGAGTTATGTAAACCAAAAAAAAGATCTAAATGATGGTTAAAAATACAGTTCCTTAAGAAAAAAAAAGAAAATGTGATAGGAAAGTGAAAGAAAGTTTAGAAAGTTCAAAATGTGAACAGAGAAAATGCATAAGAGATGTAGCAAGTGATGGCTATTAAGAAGGAGGAAAAAAACAAAGGAACAGGAGAGAGAAAAAAAAGACTTAGATGCTTAGTGGGAGAAGAAAGGAGAAAAAGAGAAACACGATAAACAAGAACAGCAACAACCAGCTGCCATCCATCACCGCCATGCTGCCCCTTCTTCAAATGCAGCCGCCAGCCCCATGGCCCTATCACTGATCGTCGCCATCTCTGTCTTGGGACACCACTGCCACCATTGCCATCTCAAGACGCAGCAGCCTCCATTTTGGGACACTGGCCAGGGCCTGGAGGTCCTTTGTCAAGGTGCCTGCTGTTTTGGTTGCACCTGGGGTCTTCCTGCTGGGTGTGCTAGTAGCCACCATATGCTGTAGAGGTGGGAGAGAGCCAGGCTCTCCCCAGCCGCCCAGTCCCTGACACCAGTCTGGTCCCCAACTTCCTCCCCAGTCTAGCATACACTGATCCCCGGGTCCCACCAGGTCTAGCATCAGTCTGGCACCTAGCAGGGCCTTCTGGCTCCCCAGTCCCCCAGTCTCCAGTCTCCCAGCCCCTCCCTGGCCACCAGCCTAGCCTGGTGCTCGTAGCTACGTGACTGACTTGCAGCTCTTAGCACCTGGTCCTGATCCCCCGCCTCCCCTGGATACAGAACAGCTCTCCATGACAGGTGCTCAGGTCCTGGTGCTCAGCCCTCAGGACACCTGGGAGGGAAGTGCCTGTTGTTTTAATAGGAGCTATATTGTTTGCATTGGATACTGTAATATTGATTTCCCCCTTAAAGGCGAGGTACTGGAAATCTTCAGGGACACTGTAAGTCTACAGGGTAGAAACTATATATACTACCTCAGATCCACACTGCTAGATGGGAAAACACACGAACAACATGAAGAAACAAGGGAACCAAGCACCCCAAATATACCAAGATGCTCCAATAATAAGATCCATGGACAGCACAGGAGAAGAACTGTCAGAGAAGGAGTTCAGAATGGACATAGTTAAACTGATTTATGACATAAAGGATGATGTAAGGAGCGAAATTAGAGATAAATTCCAGGAGGTTAAAGGTCATTTAAATGAAGAGAGATGAAAAGAAATCAAGCAGAAATACTTGAAGGAATCAATAAACCAAATTAAAAATTCAATGGAAAGTATCACCAACAGACGAGAACTCTTGGAAGACGAAACCTCAGGCAACGAAGACAAAATATATGATCTTGAAAATAAAGTTGACCACATAGAGAAGATAGTAAGAAACCATGAACAGAAAACTTCCAAGAATTATGGGATAACATGAAAACACCAAATATAACATTTATTGGGATAGAGGAAGGCATGGAGATATAAACCAAAGGAATGCACAATCTTATCAATGAACTAATATCAGAAAATTTCCCAAACCTGAAGAATGAAATGGAAAATCAAATATAAGAGGCTTGTAGGACCCCAAATGTACAAAGTTACAACAGACACATACCGAGGCACATTATAATGAAAATGCCTATCATACAAAATAAGGATAGAATTTAAAAGGCCATAAGAGAAAACTATCAGATTACATATAGGGGTAAACCAATTCAGATCTCAGCTGATTTCTTAGCCTAGACCCTCAACAATAGGAGGTCCTGAAACAACATATACCAAGCTCTGAAAGAAAATGAATACCGACCAAGAATTTTATATCCAGAAAAATTAAGCTTTAGATTTGAAGATGAAATAAAAACCTTCCATGATAAGCAAAAGTTAAAAGAATTCACAACTAGAAAGCCTGCACTGCAGAACATTCTCAGCAAAATATTCCATGAGGAATATGCAGAAAAAAGCATTTGACAGAATACAGCTCCCCTTCATGTTCAAAACACTAGAAAAACTAGGGATAGTGAAAACATATCTCAACATTGTAAAAGCTATCTATACTAAACCCTAGGCCAACATCATTCTAAATGGAGAAAAATTGAAAGCATTCCCTCCAAAAACTGGAACAAGACAATGATGCCCTCTTTCACCACTTCTATTCAATATAGTCCTGGAAACTGTAGCTAGAGCAATTGGACAGATGAAAGAAATTAAAAGGATAAAAATAGGAAAAGAAGAACTCAAACTATCACTATTTGCTGATGACATGATTCTATATTTAGAAGATCCAAAAAATTCCACCAGGAAACACTTAGAACCAATCAATGAATTCAGCAACATAGCAGGACATAAAATCAACACTCATAAATCCAATGCATTCCTGTACATCAGTGATGAAACCATTGAAAGAGAAATTAGGAAAACTCTACCACATTCAAAATAGCCTCAAAAAAAAATTGGGAATCAGTCTAACAAAAAGAGGTGAAAGACCTCTACATTGAAAACTATATAACACTAAAGAAAGAAATTGAAGAAGACCTTAGAAGATGGAAAGATCTCCCATGCTCTTGGATACGTAGAATTAATATTATCAAAATGGTCATACTACCAAAAGCATTATAAAGATTTAATGTAATTCCTATTAAAATCCCAATGACATTCTTCATGGAAATAGAAAAAGCCACCATGAAATTTATTTGGAAAAATAAGAGCCCCAGAATAGCCAAGGCAATGCTTAGCAAGAAAAGTGAAGCAGGAGGCCTTACAATACCTGACCTTAAATTATACTACAAAGCCATAGTAACAAAAATGGCATGGTACCAAAACAGACATGTAAACCAATGGTACAGAAGAGAAGACACAGAGACAAACCCACAAAAATACAGTTATCTCATACTACACAAAGGCATCAAAAACATACATTGGAGAAAAACCTCTTCAACAAATGGTGCTGGGAATACTGGAAATCCATATGTAACAAAATGAATTTAAACCCCTGTCTTTCACCCTGTACAAAACTCAACTCAAAGTGGATCAAAGACTTAGGCTCTAAAACAGATGCCCTGTGCCTAATAGAAGAAAAAGTAGGCCCAAATTTTCACCATGTTGGCTTAGGAACTGGCTTCCTTAACAAGACTCCTAAAGCACAAGAATCAAACTAAAAATCTTCTCAGCAAAGGAAACAATAATGTGAAGAGAGACCCTATAGAATGGGAGAAAATCTTTACCACATGCACCTCAGATAGAGCATTAATCTCCCTGATATATAAAGAACTCAGAAAGCTCAACACCAAAACAACAACAACAAAAAACGAAACAAAAACAAAAACAAATAACCCAGTCTAAGGGCTAAGGAATAGAACAGAGACACTTTACAGAAGAAGAAATACAATTGATCAACAAATATATGAAAATCTGTTCAACATCTCTAGCAATTGGAGAAATGCAAATCAAAACTAAGATTTCATCTCACTCCAGTAAGAATGGCAATCATCAAGAATACAAACAACAATAAATGTTGTCAAGGATGTGGGGAAAAAGGTACACTCATACATTGCTGGTGACTGCAAATTGGTACAACCAATATGGAAATCAGTGTGGAGATTCCTCAGAAAACTTGGAACGAAACCACCATTTGACCCAGCTATCCTACTCCTTGGTTTATACCCAAAGAATTTCAAATCAGCATCCTAAACTGATGTAGCCACATCAATGTTTATAGCAGCTCAATTCACAATAGCCAAACAATGGAAGCAACCTTCAACAGGTGAATGGATAAAGAAAATGTGGTATATATACACAATTACTCAGCCTTAAAGTAGAATGAAATTATGGCATTTGCAGGTAAATGGATGGAGCTGGAGAATATCATGCTAAGTGAAATAAGCCAATCCCCTTAAACCAAATTCACCATAAGGGGGCTGGCTAGGAAAAAACAGAGGCACTTTGCATTAGGCAGAGGGGAGTTAAGGGAGTGGAGGGAGTATGGGGTTAGGAAGGATAGTAGAATGAATCGGACATTATCACCCTACTATGTACATATATGGCTACACGACCGGTGTGATTCTACACCATGTACAACCAGAAGAATGAGAAGTTATACTCTTATTTATGTATGATGTGTCAAAATGCATTCTACTCTCATGTACAAATAATTAGAACAACAACAAAAAAAAACCCAAACCCAAACCAAAATAAATGAACTCCAAACCCTAACCCTCAAAACACAAGACAAGGAAGAAGAAATATTGTAAAAATTACTAAAAATGAGAAGAAACAAATATGTGTGTGTATCTCCACAAACCAATACAGCAAGAACACACACACACACACACACACACACACACACACACACACAACATACACATACAAAAGATTCTTGATGAAAACTGAAGAGAATTGTCTCCCCTGAGGTGGTCAAAACTATTGATGAGGACGGATGGCCACTGCCTCTACCCAGCTCTCCTTTTCCCCTTTCTTCTTGGGCTATGGGAGGAGGGGAGGGAAAGGAGAAGGTCAAGGGTGTTAGGACTTCTTTTTCTGTTGCTCACTGACCAGCTGCCTAGAGTGGCCTAACTCTGAAGCGGGTTGATAGAGCTCTGACTCCCTTCTTCTCAGCATAAGGTAGGGTGGAGTGGGGAGTACTGCAGGTTAGCACTGTGTCTGGACAGAAGTCCCTGGCTGGGCTGCTGCAGAGTTTTAGGGGCGGAGTTCCAGAAGCTGGGGCTTAGGTTTAACTGGGCCTTAGGGACTTCGTTGGGTGGTGTCTGTTCTCTAGAGATTAGATCAACACACCGCTGGGCCCAGGTGGATGCTGACCTTGGCTGGGAGACTGAATCTCCCGAGAATTCTACTTGTGGGGGTGGGGAGGAGTTGACCCTTCCTAGGTCTCATGCCTTGTGCTGTCCCAGAATTCTGCCTTCCCAGGCTTGGTCCCTGAGTGTACTCAACACCTACCTGTTCCGTTTCTCAACTCTCTTCAGCTGGTCATGGGAGCGCCAGACTCCAAGGAAAAGTGAGTGTTCCTCCCCCCCATATTTTGGACTTGAGTTCCCCTGGGTGCAATCCTCTCTGTGCCTGTTTTACTCCTGTCCTGCCAGGTACACCCTAGGCCACAGGGTGCTTGCTGTGACTCCCAGCTCTGTCGCAGCTGCAGCATGACCACCTCAAGATGGCTCTGCCTCACCTCTCCGTGGTCAGCTGAGAAATGGACCACTTTTCAGATGCCAGTTTGCTGTGCAGCCTCTGGATCAGCTAAGTTCAGGCTGCTTTGCTGAACTGTAGGTTTTCCACACCAAATTTGTCCGTGGTGTTTCTGGGTTCGTATTATGTCACCCTCTTGCAGTGAGGTGTCACTGCTGATGCTGGCGCTACAGGCTGGCTCCAGTGTGTTCTTGTTCTTTGTTCAATGCACCTGAATTTCTGAGTCTCCAAGAGACTCTGACTGTCTGATACTGAATTCTAGTGAAATCCTTCTTTCAGCCACCTAGCTGAGAAGCAGTCCTTCCACTGCTAGGATCCTGAGCCGTGCAGCGATTGCAAATGCAGCCTTCCTCTAATCTGTCTCTTGAATCTCTCCTCTGATAGCTTTTTAAATTTTGGAGTATATTCTAGAGTTTCTTTATGCGATTAAAGACAAATGCAGATATTTTATTTATTTTGTATTGTCCTTTAAATTTTTTTTTTTCATGTAATAGGAAAGTGTTTTACATTAAGATCAGACTATGAAGTTTGTTAGGTAAAAGAAATTAAAATAAAAATGTAACTTTAAATTTATTTGCTTAAAAAGTTCAAGAATGAAGGGGGTGGGTCAGAGAAAGAACCACAGAGAAAGGAAATAACTCAGGAAAAATCAGGCCAGACACAGACACAAGGAAGAGATTGGAGGCTTTATTCAGATCTGCCACAGAGCAACTCAAACCAGAGAAGCCACATTCTGTCACAGCTAATGCCTCTGGGTACCTCTGTGGACTTTTTTGAATCTTTGTGAACTATTGGCCTCATAATCTGGTCTTATAAGACATGGCTGTAAATTAACTTTAATCGGGCACATTGAATTTTTCAATAATAGGGATCAAAGTTTCCTTTTGGTACCATCAGGTAGACTTGTATGGAAAGAAGATTTCATACATATTTTAGTCTTTGGAAAGGGACACAGCCTTTTTAGAACTATAGTGATTTGTGAGGTTATACATTCCTCAACTCTAGAAGAATTCAAGTCCATGCTGGAGACCACTCCTTGGAAGTTCTCTTGGGGTACTTCAGGATGAGGGGGAAGAACTCAGACTGGATTCCATCAAGGAAGTGTTCTTACATTTTGGTTTCTAAATGCAATGTAATGCTTAAAAATTCACATGTGAAAACACAACGTTAGGTTCAAAAGTCTTGTAGTTAAGAAGAAAGTTTATTGGTTTGATTACTGATTATTCTGATCATATAAGTCATTTTTTGTTAATTATGAAATTTATTAACACCAATCTTTAGCCTTAATAAATATTAAAAAAACACATTTAGAAAGGAGAAGACCTGGATGGACTGTTCCTGTGGCATGATGGCCAAGGTCACAGAAAAACTAAGCATGTGCCCTTGGACCATCACCAGTAAACTACACAGCCATCATTCATTGGAGTAGAAGGTTGTTTTTTTTTAAAATCCAGGAGAGACAAAATGAAGTCAAGGTTTCAGTTTTGGTTAATGTCATTGTCTTAGAACTTTTGAATTAGTTGAAGCAGTTGAACTTTCAGAGGTGAGAAGGTGGATTTTCATGTATGTTTT
This sequence comes from Tamias sibiricus, assembly GCA_025594165.1. Taxonomy (NCBI): domain Eukaryota; kingdom Metazoa; phylum Chordata; class Mammalia; order Rodentia; family Sciuridae; genus Tamias; species Tamias sibiricus. The sequence continues at coordinate 20,151,020 of CM046666.1, read as the reverse complement.
GTTAAAGTCACCGCAAAATCACTTAAAATTGACGTCATTATTGGGAACACTCAAATATTTGTTTATAAGTTTTTGCTTAAGCCTTGTCTTGGCTTTTCATTACTATAACAAATACCTGAACTAATCAGATTATAAAGAGAAGAGGTTTATTGTGGTGCAATTTTAGAGGTTTCAGTCCTACGTGGTTGGTTCTGTTGCCTTGGGCGCGTGGCGGGGCAGCACATCACGGCGGGAAGTGAATGGCAGAGGAAAACCACTCACCTCATGACCCAGAGCTGAAATAAAGAAGGGGCCAGTGATCCCACTGTCCTCTTCAAGGGCAAGCCCCCAATGACCTGAAGACCTCCCACTAGGTATCACCATGTATCAGTAGCATCACTTTGGGGACAAGCCTTTAAGATATGGGACTTTGGGGGACACTCCAGATCTAAACCATAGTAAGACTATAGAAAGTAGAAAGGCAAATGTTTAATGATGTGAAAGCTATTGCATTTATGTTTATGCTATGATATTTTAAAAGATGAATGTGTCATGATTGAATACATCCATAGAATTCACTTATCAATACTCAGTATTGGAGAAGGGGAAACCTTCTTGAATGACTCCTTAAGGTAATTTTTACAAAAATTATCTTACTAGATAATTATTAAAGAAATCTCAGATGATAGAGTAATGATTGCTTAACATGTCTCATCCAGGTAAGAATTTATCTTGCAGATTTGCTACTTGAGGCATAAAATGTTTTCTGGAAATCATGCACCTAAAGAGGTGGTACAATACATTTGTCTAAGCAGCCACCAGTGAAATAAATATTACTTTGTCTTCATTTTAGCTCATTTTGTGTTGCTATAACAAAGTACCTAAAACAAAAGAGTTTTATTTAGCTCACCGTTCTGGAGATTCAAGAGCATGGTGCTGGCATCTGCCTGGCTCCTGTGAGGGCCTTGTGGCAGATGGCATCACAATGGTGGGAGTTATCACATGCAGAAGAGATCTCAGGTGAGACAGGAAGCCAGCGATGGGAGGGGCTAGGCTTGCCCTTTATAGAGCTCTCTCTGAAACTGCTCATCTGATCTTGCAAGATCAGGAATGCCCACGAAACAGCATTACTCCATTCACATGGGAGGGGCCCATGGACTAAGTATACCTCAACTTAGACTCCACCTCTTAAAGGTCCCACCATCTCAACACCCCCACGCTGGAGACCACACTTCCAGAACATGAACCTTTAGGGGACACACACAGCCTATGAAAAGCATAGCAGTCATACAACAGAATCATTGGAAAACTTCCAGGTGACTCCATGAGAGGTAGCTTCAGACTCCAGGGGTGGACATGGCCAGCTCTGGAGTAAAGCTTTAGCTTTGTAGGAGGCGAGGCAGAAAGAAGCACTATGGATTTCATGGCCCACTGGCTGTGGAGACACTGAGGCAGTTGGCAGTCCTAGAAGAGTCCAGTTTTCTGGGGCTTGCTTGGGATGCACATTAGACTATAATGTTGCTCCCATGGGTGAAGAAGTGTCCTTGGATAGTTACTTTGTTCTGGGATTTCTTGCTGAAAAATGGAGATGATGACAATCTTCATATCATATGATGTTGTAAGAATAAGTGAACAAATGAACATACCAGGTTTAAACAGTGCGGACTTGAGGCACTTGATCAGCTCTTAATAAAGAGCGAGAGGACATCAGAGTATCACACAGGTACAGGAAAGCTATTCTACTGATAACATTGGCTGCAGTTCCTCCAGAGGGGAAGAGCCAGGTCCAAGGACAGAGCTTCCAGTAGATAGAAGTAGGGAAAATGGTAGCTTCTCAGGAAAAACTGGTATATGGGGTGCTGCAGAAGTGAAGGTTCTAGAGCCCTGTTTCTGGGTTCAAGTCTCTATTCCATTGCTTAACAGATGTGTGACTTGCTTATTTAGAACAATACCTGTTTATTCAGCCTGAAAATGATCATGATGAGCCCCCTTCTGAGACCCCATATTCTACACCCTGCTATGTAAGCATGATGTATCTTTCCAACTAGAAAGAAAAATACCAGGTTGCAGATGCTTAATGGGAACAAGCAAACCAGAAATGCTATTTAGGAGTGTGAATTATGTAATATGCACACATAAGAAAACTGTGGAGAAGGGGATGAAGAGGCTAATTCAGTGTATATTTAAAAAAAATTAGTTACAGTTAACAAAACACTGTGATATTGGCATAAGAAAAGACTGATCAATGGAACAGAACAGAGACCAAGGCTAATTAAATAAGTGACAGAGATGGTATTTAAGCTCACTAGAGGGTAGTGTGGCAAAATTATTATCTGTGCCAAAGCAAAGAAGGTTGTACCTATCCTTCACACTATATAGAAAAAAAGTACACACTAAAATTTACAGTGAATATTCAAGTATTAAAGGACAAATGTTTTAGATGAAAATATAAAATAATATCAGTTTTGGTGCAGGGGTGAGGTGGGTACTTTTAGGCCAGATAACAATCTTAAAGGATATGAAAGAAAAAGATAAACACTTTAAGACGCAAGAAAGGCAACTGGTATATTTTATCTGTTTATCTGTCATGAAAAATACAACAGAGGCTCCATATCCACGATGCCTGAGCGCTCATACTGACCTGTAGATAATTACCGTTATAATAGGAAAATGAACCAAGGGTGTGAGCATTCACGTACCGAAGAACTCAAGGGGCCAGAAACCTGCAAAAGGACGGACGACTTTTCTAGTCCTCAGGAAAACCACAAGTTGATGTGCTAATATAATTTCAGCTTTATTCACTCAACCTTTTGTCAAAAATTAAGAAATAGCACTAAACATCAGTGCTAGCTAGAAAGCAAGAAAAAGGCATTCTTTATTGCTGGGGGCCCAGGAAACACTGTGGTCTTTTGGAAAACGACCCAGCAGCGGCCATTCAGTGAAAATACCTCTGACGGACCGGGAAGACTCCTGCTAGGAAGCTCTCCGTAGAAGCAGAGTCAGCTTTGAGACCAGAGGAGTGACGATCTTGACGCGGCACCACTCCTGGTGGCAGGATTCACAGTGAAGCAGCCGCGGTGATCACTGGTAGAGACGTGTGGATAAATCCAGGTACACTTACTCACGGACCCCGATGCGTCCATCAGGAGTAATGAGTATCTGTCAGTCAAGGGGAATGTTCCCGATGCATTGTTAAGAAAACAAAGGGCAAAGAAAGGCATGTGATGCCAAAAATGTGAAATTGAGATTCTTTACGTATGCTTATCGATATTTGTGTATGTTTGCATGACCATGAATAAAAATTTGTCTTTAATGCTGAAAATTGGGAGGGAATGATGTTAGAGAGAGGCTGTCCATCAGTGGAAAAGGGGCATTCCCCCAAACCGTCAACAAGCAAAGGAATAACAAGTAGACGCAGCTCAACCCTTAACTTCACAAAGTACTGGAGGGACTAAGGGGTGAAAATAGTTTGCATATGGATTGTGGACAAAGACCCAGTTCAGGAAAAGAGGCCTGTCGGTGGTACCTGGTGGTTGGACTCTTTTGCCCACACGGGGTTCCTGGACGCTGCTGTTTGGAAATCCTACTGCGACTCGCAGCTCCCGTTCCCTTTGTGCCCTTTCTCTTGGTGCTCAATGGGGCTGTGCACAGGTGGACGCTCACTAAACGGGGTGCTATTGTGGCAGAGGACAAGGAAGCCAAGCAAGAGCCCTGGATGCAGACAGGGGGGCGCATGTGGCCTGTGGTTGGAGCTCAGCTGACAAAGCAGCCTGCTGGGCTTTCTGCCTGGCGGTACCAGAAGGGGACAGAGGAAAGGCCATTCCTGGACACCCTCTCAATAGGTGTATTGATTCTTTGGACAAAAAGTGAATTTGGAGCTGGCAGACGCTGCGTCCAGTGGTCTGAACAGAATGGGGGGGGGGGGGGTTGAGCAGGCAGCATTTTTTCGGTCTGTGCTTCTGCCACAGGATGCGACAGCTTTGGATCTGTTTCTAGGACGGGGGACCCTCCAGTTCTGGCATGCCTTTCTGTGCACTCGGGTATTCAGTCGCTGGCCGGAGATGGAGACCCAACAAAAAGGACTACTGGGAGAAGCAAAGCCCAGCTTTGTGGAGACGGCAGAGCTGCTTGGGAAAGCAGAACCCGGCCACACGGCTGGAGCCCGCGCCCGCCCTTCCTGTGGCGCTGTCCCTGCACAGTCCCCACTCCCTGTGCCTGTCCCTCCTCCACACCCTCTTGTTTCTGCAGTGGTCTGATTTCATTTTCTTGGGTTATTTTTCATTGCCAGTTTCAAAATCCTGCCATTAGACTGAATATTGTCTGAACAGGGAAAGAGAAGGAAGGAAACAGCAGGAAACCCCGAGGTGGTGGACGGGGGAGCCCTCGGCTGGAGAAACGAGTGTCCACCACTCGCCTCTCAGGCTGGGTGCGGCTGAGTCCTCGGTGGCTTCTCCTTTGTTCTGCTCTATTTACCTCTTGCTTTCTATTAGGCAGTGCTTTCTCTAGAGACTGAAGAGAATGGGAGTGCTGGCCCAGTCCTCTCAGGTTCTACCGGAACACACAATCACAGACCCACGTACCCACGCATACCTCTGTGTGCCTTTACACACCCTCACGCATGCACGTGGACAACACTCACAGTGGTGTCACTGTCAGTGTCTACAGAGAAAATGAGCTCTGACAGTTTCCCAGTGGAATGGCGCAAGGTAGATGATGAATCAAAATAGAAATTCACTCTGGAAGCTTGGGAAGGTCTTTGGAAACTTCTCACATCCCTGATCCATTAGCACTCAGAGGTGAGGCCACCAGTCTTCACAGATGTCTGTGTGAGTTTCCTAGACCTGCCGTAACAGATGGCCACTTAAAACAACACTAGTTAAATCTCTTGTGATTCTGGAAACTGGAACGAAAAGATGGAGGTGTTGGTGGTGTCCTGCTCCTCCGCAGGCGCAAGCTTCTGCAGGTCCCAGGGCTGCCTTGGCCTCACCCCCACCTCTGCCTCCATCTCCCCCTGCTGGTCCTCTTCTGTTTCTTGTAGGATCATTGCCATTGGATTTAGGGCCCACTTGGCTAATCCGGGATATCAAACCTTGAGATCCTTTCTCAGCCTCACCTGCAAAGAACCTTTTTCCCAGTGAGGTCACGTTCACAGGTTCTGAGAGTTTGGACATGAACATATCTACTCAGTGGCCACCGTTCAACTTGCTCCAGTGTCCAAAAGCAAGGTGAGACATGCCCATTCCAAACCCAGCCCGGCTTGCCGTGGCGTTTAGAATCACAGACTCCGTTCCATGACCTGCAGGACTCGCCCATCCTCGCCTCTCTGCCTTCCAGCTACGTGGTTCTTCCTTCAGAGTCCCAGGCAGACCTTGGCCCCTCTTCGTTGGGCTTTTGTCCACACTGGGCCTCTGCCTAGAACGCCCTCACCCACGTTCTTCACTGGGGCTCCATTTCTTCTGTTACATGTCGTGACCCGTAACCATAAGTAAACCCGGTCTGACCCTCATCCTCGGTGGTAGCGACTTCTCGACTAGTTTACTGTCATTACTTACACTGATTTAGCTATGATTTCATTGTCTGGGTCTAGGCTGGGGGTGCTGCGAGCTCTACCATGGATGTTGCTCATCCTCATCACTGTTTGGGCCCTTACATCTAGCACGCGGTGATCACTAAGCACGTGTTGAGTGAATGGGTGGGTGAACGAAAAGACGCTGCTAGTCTGGCTCCCGTGGCGGCGGTGGCGATTTGACACGTGTGACCTGTGCCAGAGATTGGATGGCTAAGCAAGGAGCCATTTCTCATCACACCGTGAGGCAACTGTGACAGATCAGCAAGATGTGCAGACATCTCTGCCTGTGTGGCGGGTTAGAATCAGGTTTGGAAGACAGTGATGAGGCTGCAAAAGGGCGAATGCCTCAGTGCTTCCCACTTCCACCTTTCACAGAAAAGCAGCGCGCTGTGGTCTCTGTCTTAAGAGAGCCATCCAGAAAGACCCGTTAACCCTCAGAGAGAGGCATTCCTGTTCAGCAAACACAAAGAATAGACAAAACCAGAACATGTGGACAGGACCTAAAATTGGGTGCTTCCTGTTGCCCTGGAGTTTTGCCTACCCCCTAAAGCTGAGGTCATTGGGTTCTGAACATCATGGCTTCATGATGGTGGCCAAGCGGCTGCTGGGCTCACCTCCTGGGGCTGTTAAGAATCACCAGGCTACCCCATTGCCCCCGTGGCCACATGAGCAAGTTCCTAGAATAAATGGGAGAGGGCCTTTGAGGAGTACCATGGCTCCGCCCAGCGAGTGCTGGCCTGGGGCTCAAGCACAGTCCTCCAGCAGAGCCGGGGAGGAGAGACGTGCGGCCTGCGCTGGTGGAGAGGAGAGTCTGGAAACGGGGACAGTAGCGTTCTGATCCCAGCGGTTAAAACAGGACTCTTCTGAGAGAGGGAGAGGGAAGGAGTCTGCAGCCCAGTGCGGTCAGGGCAGGAGAGGGCGTCGTTCCTTCCGAGGAGTGTGCTGGCAAGTTGTTTCTGGGAGAGAGAATCAGAAGCACTTCCTGTTTGATTCCCAGGATGTTAGTCATTTCAAAAAAAACAATTGGACACGTGAATAGTAGGCTGAGGAGCCTCCCCCTGGTAAACGCAGGATGGTTAAACTTGGCTGAGCACTGGCACCAGGCACTGCACCGAGCGCCTCCTGCTCTCTGTGTGTGGGTGTGCCTGTGTGCATGCAGGTGCGTCCTGGTTGACGTTCTCCTGAGTGTCCATGACCACTTAGTGAAGTGGGTACAGCTACGTCATGTCTTTGGGGATGAATTAACAAAGATATGAGATGAGATCATTTATCTAAGGTCAAAATGAGAATTTGAACTTCACTGTTTTCCTCCATGACCCCAGGATGAGACATTGCTCTGCCATCACTGTCTATAAAAATACAAGCACATACATATTCTCTTTGAAAAGGAGGATTAAGAGAGAAAATGTTCTGGGTTGTTTAGGAAATGTGCATAGCCTGTCACTGTGTTCTACACACAAGGTCGGAGAAGACGTGGTCCCGTTTCCTCCTTCATTTTCTTGAGGGCCTGTGCAAGAAGCGCTCTCCCACCCTGTGATCCCCGAGTCCAGGGTCCTCACATTTTTGCTTACATTCATGAAACCGCCAGAGAAGTTCTGCATCCCATCCCACGTGTGCCGGCGATGTCTGGGCCATGTAGACTTCAAGGTGCTGCGGGAATGCAGAGCAGACGGTGGCAGGTGGGCTGTGGGGTCTGTAGGTCACCTGATGGTGTCAAGAGCGTTTTGGTTGGGGCTCTGCCATTCTCTAGAGGTATGATCTTGGGCAACTCATATCACTTCCTTGGACTTCAATTTCCTCATTGGTAAAATGAGGCAGCTGGGTCATTTCCAAGGTCCTTCCTGATGACAAGTTCTGTGATTCTGCGAGAGAGTGGGAAACAGTTTGAACAAAGGACTTGGGGAAAGAAGTGACCAAAGCATGAGGGGGGTGTTCAAGGCAAAGAGAAGCTCAAAGAAAGACAAGCTACTTTTTGACTTCCTTCTTTACCTCCTAAAGAAATAAGCTCCACAGTAAAGGCCGCGCTGTGCTGCTCAGACAACGCGAGGCAGTAGTTGGGGAGCAAAGGAAACCCAGAACAAGCTCCCCAGTGCACACCGGAGCCCTGAGGTCCAGGAGCTCATGTGTGGGTCTTCGAGGAGACCCGGCGTGCTCGGGAAATTGCCTGATAAATATGCCATGGCTCTGCCAGCTTCTTGCCCATGTCAGCATTCGATGCTTCCTGGGGCCCTTCTCTTCCTCATTAGCATTTTCAGAAGGCTACATGGCTCGAATCTATTAGACCCACTCCCACCCCCCCCAAATTGTGAGGGGCTGGAGAGAGAGAAGACAGGGTGATGAACTGGGAGGAGACTCCCACCCCAGCCCCACATTCTTCTGGGAGCTGGAAAAGTCTCTCTGTTCCATGGTGAGAACACAGGTGGTGACCCCTTCAGACGCTGTCTGCAAGAGGCAGGGGTCACAGGCTGCGGAGTAGGGGGCACTCATCTAAAGGACCCTTGCTGCCATCTCCATCCCTGTCCTTGAAGAGACTCTTCTGCAGCTGTAGACTCTTGCTCGCTCCCTGGTGAGCTGACCCCGGATGCAGAGCTTGCTTTGAGACCAGCTCCTGGCTGTCACATCCACATCAGCTGAACCTCCTTTCATGAGAATGACCTAGAGGTGACCCTCCCGAGGAGACAGTGTGTCTGGGCTGTTTGGCAGAACAGATAACTGGAGCCTCTTCTCAGGAACAGCCAGGAGGGGTAGCGAAGAAACAGCAGCCCCCTGGAGTTCTGTCGAGCTACTCAAGAGATGTGAAACTAGAAACAGGGTCTGAGAAAAGGAGAGCAGGACAGGCCTCCGTGCTGCGTGACAGTGCAGAGGAGGCAAAAGGTTGTAACGGGAGCGGATGGATGCCCAGCGTGCCTCTGGACCAACGGATAAGTAGATCTGAAAACAGGCAGATATTTGGGGGAAATCTGCTTAGAGGAAGCTTTGGGGGCAGGGGGAGCCAGGCCTGAGTCCTTCAGAGCAGAATCTAGAGGAAACTAAGTAGTTACTCTTGCCTAATCTGGACAAGGCTAGAAAACATGTTGGGTCTCTTAGGAACAAACGCAGTTTCGTCCACATGAATGCGTGTGTACCGGCGGCGGCAGGTCATCTCTTCTACCTGTACAAGGATGCAAAATCACTGGCACGAGGAACCTGGTGCTGTCAAGCAGGAAGGGTCTGGAAGAAAAGGTTGCAAAGCAGATCCTTAGGCAGAAGGTTAATACTAAGCTAATGAGAGCCAGAAGAACTTTCTACAGATCAAAAGGGCACAGAACTATTGGCCTTTCAGAGATGCTCCTCAGTGAAAAGGGAAAAAATGTGGCAAAATGTGGAAAAATCTCTTCCCACAAATGCTATGAACAAAAGTGAGCATTCCAAATATCTAAAAGAGTGTCTTCAAATAGGCAAAAGAGACCCCCAAAGCAGTATAGACAGAGGAAGTCAGAGAAAATCTAAGCGGGTTCATAAGCCTGTGGAGACTTTAATCTCACTAGGAGTAAATGAAAAATTTAAATAGTAAAATATACAGCAATCACATTATTCATTTTAAAAATGTTAATACTCATACATTGATGTTGCATGCCTTAATGGGAAAATTAGCATGACATTTTTGGAAGGGAATTTGCATATTCATACACATATATATATACATATGTATATCATATACATAAGATATTTCTACCCCTTGATTTGCATTCTACTTTCCTGTGACTGACTACCCTAAAGAACAATAAGCAAGTTCATATATGTTAAGTTATTTATTAAAATAGTATTTAGAATAGCATGACTAAGGAAGAGGAGAACCACCCAAATATCCAATCTTGGGAACTTTTATAGGACAACCTGTCATCTGGTAAATTATTAAGAAATTGTTCAATTGTACTTTTTCAGCAAAAATGTTTCTATACAATGCTAACACATTCATGGAATGTTTCATGCAGTTATTTTATGATATGATCACAATTATTTATATATAAACATACAGTGACTATATATATAAAAAAGAAGATCAAAACAAAGTTGATTTTTACATTTCCATGATTTATTGCATAAAATAATGCCTGTACACCATTACTAATAGGGATAAATGGGATCGGATGATGGGGCTTGCTGGGTTATGAGTGATAGCAGGACTTTAAACGTGCTATCTCTTAGCTCCAGGAGTAGGCCTCCAGTAAGGAGGACACTGGTCTGGACTAAGCTCTTATATAAGTGATTCTGCAAATTGGTTCACACCTTCATGCACCAATTTCCTCATGTTTAAAATGGAGTCTAAGACAACATATAATATTCCCATTTTTTGGAACTGTATTGCCTTAAAGCTTGTAATAGCAGATCATAAGATGCTAACATGTCATTGTTTTGAAGTTTTTGACATTTGGATGAATAGAAAATATCTCACGTGGTTTCATTTTTCATTTTCTTCATTACTTGTAAGGTTGATGTGATTTCATGCTTATTAGAAAGTTGAAATTCTGTGATTTCTATCTTTTTTTGTGATTTGAAGTTCTTTGTAAATTCTGAGTAGGAGTTTTTGTTATGTTATTGTGAATGTCCTATCAGTTTCTTTGCTGTCCTTCAACTTTTTTATCCAAAAATTCTCATTGCATAGAAGTTAAAAGTTTTTATGTTTGTAACCCTGCTTGTCTTTTTCTTTAGATATTGCATAGAATGAAATTTTGAACCAAATTATAAATTCTTTCTGTTACATTTTCCTCATACTTACATAGTTAAGCTGAATACATCTATAAACCCAGAACTCAAAGTGTGTTGCAGCACTAGGTGTTTTGAAAATGCCTAACATCAGTCCTCGCCCCAGAACTCAGGTCTGCTCTTTCTGCACATACTGAAGTTTAAGAGGCACGGCTGATGGAAATAATTTTGTGAGATAGGGACATGATACTGTGTTTTGCTATCTTAATGTCTAGCTGGCCCAATACTCTTCAGGTCTGTATTTTTTTTTTTTTTTTTTTTACCACCTCATTCCTCTACTCAACCACAGCCCCCAACCCCAGGGCTGATGTGGAGGAGAATGTGGGTCTAGGAGGTAGGATCACTTTTGATCTTTCAGTACCCAGTAGGTCAAATAGGAACCTCTAAAAACCATATGTGACACATGCATTAATTCTGCAGGTGCAATTAGAGGAGACAGGGAGAGTGACTTGTTCAGGATGAACGTGGTGTGGGTTTGGGAAAACGTTTAACAAGCACGCACATATATGCATATGTATTTGAAGCATTATAATCACACATCATAATAAAAGTCATCATTACAGGCTTAGAACATGGGCACAACTTATCAGTATAATTTGGTCAGTTTTGTGCCCCAGTACCTCCAGGTACAATCCACTCTTATAAGTGAGACCACAGTTCTCTCGTGTGGGTGGCAGATTATACATTTTCAAGTCATGTGTGACTGGGTACAGTAAACAAGGGCTGCACACACACACGCAGTTCTGTGGGTACCCTCTCGTTCTCATGCTGTCTGTGGTGCTGCTAAAGGTTAGAAATCATGTTGATTCACTAGGTTAACTTCTAAGTCCAGAGATAAATAACTGCGGCCTCAAACCCACATATATCTTAGCAACGTGACAGTGCACACACTGTCACTGTTCCACACGGCTGCTGCACACAGCTCCAGGTGGCTGACGGATGTGCTAGGTTTTGTAAGGTGAGACACTACGTAAAAGCCCCTAGAAATAAAGAATCAAACAATTAAATGAATTATAAGATAAATAATTTCTATTCCTAAATGACACAAATATTTGCTCCCCTGGAGCCCAGTGCAAAAGAAAGTATGGATTGTGTTTTGTTTTCTCTAGCCTACAATATGGTTTTATTTGTTGAACCTGTGAGCTTATGTGCAGGAGTTCATTGTGTACATATGGAGTGAATTCAGTTTGCAGGTAGATCAAATTACTCAAAATAAAATAGTGCCCAGATTGTGGGTGGCTTGAATGACAGAAATGTATCCTCTCAGAGTTGGGGAGGCTGGCAGTCTGAGGCCAAGGTGTCTGCAGGGTTGTTGCTTTGGAGGTCCCGAGGCAAAGAGCTGTCCCAGCCCTCTGCCGGTGGCTAGCCTGGCCGTCCTCTGTCCTCTGTCTCCTCATGCTCTCCCCTCTGGACGCGGCTAATCTCTTTCTGACGCTGCAGCCTGTTGGATTAAGGCCCACCCCAGCTACACCGATTTAATTCATTCAGCTGTTTAAAGACCCTCTCTCGTTCTGAGGGGTCGGGGCTAGAACTTCAACATGGGGACTCAGAGGGACAGCTCACCCTGTGACAGATGGTGTCCAGGGAGGGCCGGGAACAGGGTGCAGGTCCCTGGTGACCTCTTCACCACCGGCTGTGCTCTCGGAGGTTGTCCCTGGGCCTGGTGGCTTCTGCTCCCGCACGCTGGCTTTTGCTTCCTGGTGAGATCCGAGGACCGGCAGCAGGCTGACTGTGAGCCCTTTCTTTTTTTTTTTTTTTTTTTTTAGTACCGGGGATTGAACTCAGGACTCGGGGGCACTCGACCACTGGGCCACATCCCCAGCCCTTTTTTTGTATTTTATTAGAGACAGGGTCTCACTGAGTTGCTAAGTGCCTCGCCATTGCTGAGGCTGGCTTTGAACTCGCGATCCTCCTGCCTCAGCCTCCCAAAGTGCTGGGATTACAGGCGTGCGCCACCGCGCCCGGCTTGACTGTGAGCCCTTTCTGTTCCACTGGTGTAGCCCAGACGGCCCCTTCCCGCCAGGTTGAGCGGCCATCCGTCAGTGTCCAGAGAGCAGGGCTGGCGTCTGCATGTCACACCAGCACTCCTGACGCTGCCTGACTCTTCAGAGAGGCTCCTTCCTCTGAGGGCCGTGGGGCCCCCGCCGTCTGGATGCTGAGGTGGCTCCTTTCTTGGAGAGCTTCTCCTGAGAAGGACCCAACCCTGGTTCCTTCTTCCAAAAGTGTCTTTGCAAGGGCTGCGTGGGAACAGATCTTCACATAAGGTTTTAAGGGGGCGTGACAAGGTGATAACAATAGTGGGCTATAAGAAAATTCTTTAAAAACTGAATTGTCTTAAAAATTCCACGACCACTTGGCGTGGGCTCTTGCTGTGCCCTCTGTTTGTGTCCCTTTGATTGATTGATTGATTTTTTGGCAGTGTCTTGCCATGTCGCCCAGGCTGGTCTTGGATTCCTGGGCTTAGGGTCCTGCAGCCTCAGCCTCCCAAGTTCTGGTACTAAACACACACACACACACCGGGTTCTGGATCCTTCCTTGTCCTCAGAGCTCTTCTTCCATTTCTCTTCCTTCCTCCTTCCTGGTGCCCTCAGGTCCTCATCCTGGGTCTCTCAACTCAGCGAACAGCACCTAACTTCCGGCTATTTTCTTATGCCACCCTATAGCTCTTTTCCAGTGACCGCTTTGCTTTTAGGCAGCCCCCGGGAGGAGTAAAGTGAAGGTGTGCTCACCTCCCTCAACCAGAGGCTCAGCAGGAAACGCCCCGAGCCCAGTTGTCTCCTCCGGGGTGAATTATGTGCCTGCAAGAGCAGAGCCGCTCAGTCTCCGTCTCGGTCCAGTCTGTGCTGCTCTAGCATGACCCCTGACCCTGGGTTATGTGAAGGACAAGGATTTAGTTCTCGCAGTCTTGGAGGCCAGGAAGCCCAAGGTCATGGCGATGGCAGGTTGGGTGTCTGGTGAAGGCCTCCTGCTGCATCCTCAGGTGGTGCAAGGTGTGTGGGTGGACAGGAGGGCCAGACACTGGTCTTCTCCTGGCAGAACAGCGGGAGAGAGCAGACCCCCTCCTGTGAGCCCTTGTTGACGAGGCAGCGCCCTCCTGGCCTAGATACCTCCCACAAGCCCCCCTCCCAGTCCCACTGCCCTGGGGATCAGGTTTCCAACACATGACCACGGCAGTTGCTCTGTTTCCGGTCAGGTCCTCTTGCTCTTCTTCCACACTCCCCATTACACCTCATGCAGTGGCTTTCGGAATCCTTCTTTAATCTGCCCATAGATGAAGAGCAGCTGTGGCCATGTTTTGATATTTTTCTGAACTGTGGACACCAGTGATAAGAGGAAAGACCTAGCTTGTCCTACTGGTCACAGACCACTGACAGCTATTTCAGGTAGAAAAGCCTCATGGCCCCAGCTACTGGACTCCCTCTCAGGTGGAAATTAAGTGGGTCAAGGGAGAGAGAGCCCATTTCACGCTTATTACTGGAGGAAGCTGTCAGCCCTTTTTCTCCTGTTAACACAAACACAGCCCTGACTCGCCTGGCTCTGCAGCTGTGCTGATGTCCCAGCGCTGTCACCTGGCTCACTCCTGCTGTAGTCGGTGCTCTCTATCTCGCTGGGCCGAAGGGACCTGGATAGCCTGTGGTGAAAGCGCAGACTCTGGACACCAGAGGTTTGCGTTTCTGCCCTGGGCCCATGACTCGTAGGTGGTGTGACCCTGGGTTGTCACTCACGCTCTCCGTGGTCCAGTGCCTTATCCAGAAGGGAAGGAAGCCTGCTCAGGTGGCCACCGGCTCCAGCGAGGTTCCGTCCTCCAGGGCCTTCTTTTGGCTAGAAGGCCTTGAAGCCAGGGCCAAGTGGGGCAGCTGCGGTGACTCTGCATGTGCTCAGGCGTGTCTGGAGGTGTAGCTGGCACTGTGGCCAGGTTTGGGCTTGCCCGACACCCTCAGGGGAGGCACAGTGACTGGTTTTGTCGACCCTCACAATCGGCCCCTGAGAGTAGCAACTGGCACCAGGCCTCCTGGGCCACCAAGTGCTTCCGCCAAGTGCAGGAGAGCCGAGGGCGGGCGGGAGGGAGCAGTCCCCGCCTGAGGAGGGTTGTCCCTGCCTGAGGGGCGAGTCCGCGCTGTCCTCCCACTCAGCCTCGGCCTGCACCACGGTCTCTGAGTGGAGGAAGTGGATTTGAGGAGTGAATCCCAGGAGGAGGCTGATCCCTGGAGACTCCCTGGAGGGCCGAGCTGAGGACAGTTCCCCTCAGAAGCCTGGTAACTCTGAGAAGAGCCATTGACAGGGCAGTGCCAGCCGCTGTGCTGGGGTGGACGCGGATTTGGTGGGGCCTGACGGTCATAGATACTGGGGGCTCTCTGGAAGAAAATGACGCGCAATTATATGATTCGACATGAAAAGGACGGAGTCTTTGGAATGATAAAATAAATTGTAATGATCGCATCTCTTTACAAAGCTGACAAATGTTACAAAGCCCAGAAAAAATAACAATTTGAATCTATTAATTGTCTGACATTTCTCTTTAAAACCTTCCTTCTCACTTTCTTTGGTGGCATTTCTTTCGATCGTGTCTCCCTGAGACAATGATCTTATTATACGATCACTTTCTGTAGAGAGAATGAAAACATAATTTGGTTTTTCTTCTAGGATAAATAATCAAAATTAATTCTCAATTATTGATTGCTAGGATGAATAAGAGTGAAAACAATGTGAACAATGTACTTTGTACTATTCTTACAGCTTGTGCTCAACAAACACAAGCATTCTCAAAAATTCTTTTTTGAGTGATTCCTATAAGAAGGAGGAGCAAAAACAGGTATGGCACATTTACAACTGGATATGCTGACAAAGGACGATCTCTGTTTTGACTTGGCCTTGATGAGGACCAGATGGTCTGCTTACGCGTTGACCTGACCAATGATGAGAGGAGATCCTCAGAAGCTTCCGTGCATCTCTAGCCCCATCCCCAGCAGCCCCTCCTCTGGTCTCAGGAGCCACAGGGCCTGCACACACCCAGTTAAGGCCTCTGGTTTTCCTCTTTCATGTTTAGACACCAGGAGAACTGGCACAGAGGGCAGTAGCAGAATTCCTGGAAGCTATTTCTATATGGTACAGCTAGCAATGACTTAAGCGTACCAGGAAGTGACTTTGAACCAGTAAGTCCAAAATAAACTTTCCTTAATTAGGTTCCCCAAATGCCCGTGGACACTATAACTAATGTCTCTTGAGACAAGGTGAAGTATAGTGGAAGGGAAATTGGAGAGGAAAAATTTTTGTGCAAACTTTAGGAAAAAAATATGACCACGGGAACTCATTGCCAAAGTCTTTTCTAGATACTTTGATGGGGACCATGAAAGTAAAGGGTCCCAAACGTAAGTATCATTACTTCTTCAGGAACTGTCTCTAGCTATAATAAATGCCCCAATTTTGGTGATTTAACTTGGTAGTTTATATTTTGTTCACATAAAGGTCTGCTGGTGGGTGGCGATGGTGGGCTTGAGCAGGGGCTGGGGCAGTGGTGGTGGGAGAGACCCTGTTCCAGGCAGTTGTCTAGGAACCAGGCTGACGGAGGTGCTGGCATCTCCAGCACGTGGCTTCCTTGGTTACTCTGGGCACTGACAGCTAGCTACTGGATAGAGGAAGAGGGAGGGAGCACCGAGGGGCCCTTGTGGGAGTTCTCATGGGCCAGATCAGGAAGTAGGCGTACTCACCTCCTCGCACAGCCTGTTGGGTAGGTGTCAATCACCTGGCCATGCAACTACAAAGGAGGCTGGGAAATGTAGAGTAGCTGGTGCCTCAGAGAAAGAGGAATCATGGCATCCCTGGCACTGGAGGGGACAGAACTTTTCCTCAGTTGGGTTTGCAGTGGCCCAAGCATGTAAAGACAAGGCTAGGACCGCAGGAGGCTGCTGAAAGGCCACCACAAGCTGAAGAGGGACTCTTGGTGTCCTCTTGAACTATGAAGATGCTCAGGGCCTGGTGCAAAGATATGTTGCAGGAGCTGACAGAGACTATTGCTTCTTCATAACTGGTGTTTTTACTCTTTGTGCCCCTACATAACTGTGGTTTCAGGAAACCAGCCTAAGGGGTGTTGGTTGTGAATAAAAAGACACAGGGAGAAATATGGAAGGCAGAATCTCTAATGACTATTTCTATTAGGTTGTGAATCCCAGGAATGAGCACACTTCCTTTATGTTTGGGTTCCATTATCTAGCATGGTGCTATGTTGGATTGCTATAAGGAATATTTCTTCTACTCTCCTATGGACATAAACATTTTATAGTTAGCACATGAACATTTTTGAAATGTAGCATTGTTCAAAGTCTTGACAGAATAGATTTCAAGGCCCAATTCCAATGCTTTAAGGTCATCCTAATCCACAGTTCCCGGAATTCCATATTGATGAATTTAGGGTCATGCTTTGTGATTGAGACTTTCCAAGAGAACTTTTGCATGGCAACTAGAGAAAATACATAAAGTCTATGTGTAAATATACGTTTTTTTTTTTGTTTTCTTGGAATATGGAAATTCTCTAAATCAGTTGGAAAATGTAAGTGCTTCATTTCTTCTGGCAAATGGAAAATTACTTTTCCTTTCCAGCTTTATTCCCTCTCCATGTAAGTTAAAAATCCATTAGTAAATTAGGCTTAGCTGGGTCCATTCCCTGATATTTGATCCTCAGAACCTCTCAAAGCAATCAATGTGTGGCTTTTCAGTTAATTAACATCATGTTAATACAACGTGTAATGCCGGCAGAGCTGGAGTCCTTGTACTTAGGTTTCATCGTAGGCTGAGTGACAGAAAGGGCAGATCAATATTTTTTCAGATGAGAACATATCCATACTACTCGAGGGAGACCAGAGCAGGGCTGCTGTCAGGTTAAATAACACCTGTCTGCCCTCCCCACATGCCCACCTGATGGGGTTGGCTAAGGCAGGAAGGAAAGTAGCTAGAATGAGTCCCAAGTAGAAGGTGGGGGTACAAACTCTGTACATGCCAGGGGAATTAGTGGCCACAGTTAGTGTCCACATCAGAACCTGATGTGAGTGGCAGATTCAAAATCAGGTGTTTAGAACACAGAGTTTGGAGAGGGGTACGATGAGGAAGTGTGGTTATGGGATGTAGCTGTGAGCAACAGCCTCCCAGGACTGGGCCCAGGTGCACAAGAGGCAGGTGTTTTCTCCCCTCTCGTCTCCCTTTAAAAACTTTTTAATCGCAGAAATACAGAAAAACAGAAAAGTTGCCTTTTTAAGCATTTAAAGCATATAGTTCAGTGGCATTAAGTTCATTAACATTGTTGCATAAGCATCACCACCTCCGTTTCCAGAATCCTTTTTACCTTGCAGAACTGAAGTTCTGAGCCCAGGAGACAGTAACTCCCCGTTCTCCCTTCTCCAGCCCTCGAGAATCACCATCCTACTTTCTTTCTTCCTGAATTTGCTTACGAGGCCCCTCATGTAAGTGGATCACGCATACTTGTCCCTTTGTGGCTGGCTTATCTCACCTCGCATGATGTCCTCTAGATTCCTGTGTGTTGCAGCATGTACCAGAATTCCTTTCTTGGTGAGGCTGAATTACGTTCTGTTTGCGAGTGGACATTATTCACCTGTTAAAGGACCCTCGTATTGTTTCCACCTTTTGTCTTTTGTCAATAATGCTGCTATGAACTTGGGTGTACAAATCTCTTAAAGTACCTGCCTTTGATTCTTTTGAATGCATATCCATAAAAGAAATTGCTAGATCACATGATAATTCCATCTTTAATTTTTTGAGGCATGACCATACTGTTTTCCACAGTGGTTAGGCATGCCACTTTACATTTCTACCCAGAGTGCATGGGGGCGGGAGGGGCAGTTTCTCCACATCCCTGCCAACCCTTGTCATTGTCTGTTTTCTTCTTTGTTTAAAAATAATAACAATAGCCCCTCTGGTGGGTGGGGGGCAGCATCTCATGTGGCTTTAATTTGCATTTCCCTCCTGATAGCTGACCTTGAGCATCTCTTCATGTTCTCAGTAGCCATTTGTCCATCTTTTTGGAGAACCGTCCACTCAAGTCATTTGTCCATTTTTAAAAGAGGCCATTTGTTCCTGCTGTTGAGTCCTTTCCTACGCAGGAGAGAAGTGGAAAGTAGATGGGCTGTGCATGGCCGTGGTGGGCTGTGCGACGCGGGTCTTCTCTCGGGTCCTTCTTGTTCCAGGCACTGAACCGTGCCTTTTGATCTCAGTGTTTTGGAGTAGTGGCTTTCAGACTGTGCTCTACTGAGGGCCTGAGGCCAGAGGAGCCCAGGGGACAACGGGGAGAGGGAAGGCGGGGGTGGTGGTGAGGTGGGGACCGGCTCACTCTTGCTCCAGCCAAAGCAGCTCTGTTTTTACCTCTTGTACCCATTGGGACGTCCAGCTGAGGTGGCACTCAATGTTTTCCCTGCTAGGAATAAAAAATTTCCAAAGCCCTATCCTAGGGATGAATTTGGCTTTAACTACCTCTCTCAGTTCTACCTAGTTTGAAAACAAGACCTGGCCCCACGTTCCTTGAATTGTTTCCCCCAGAAGTGAGTCGAAGGGAAGCATCCTTGGGCTTCCTTCCACAGGTCACTGGGGACTGCCCACTGTGTATGGGGCAGTCTGGATCCCCATGAGATTTCTGGCTCCCATGGAGTGCAGTCTGTGACCTGGGGATGGCCAGGTGAATGGACTTGTCCAGAACATGGTCCTGGCCTCACATGCCTGGTCGTGTAGCCACTGGACCTGCCCAGCGACAGTTCTCTCCTGTGGGGCCCATGCTCCCCTCCTGTCCACACCCCCTCCTGAAGGTCACTCAGGCTGTTGGTCAAGGGCAGAGGCTCAGCCTGGACCTGCCTGCTGACATCATTTTCCCTCTGCAGGGTCTCTCCTCCCAGCCCTTTCTCCCACCGCCCTACCCCCAACCTCACACCCTGCGACTGGTGGACTCGGTCACCTCTTCCTGCTGGTCTCCTCCTCAGCAGGAAGGAGCTGCAGAGGCTGACGCCTGGTCTGCCCACTAATCCCCTGTTTCCAAATCCATCGTCCCACCCACCAGCTCTGTCCCCAGTTGCTGCTGCGGCCTCCCCTGAGCGACTGAGGGGAGAAAGTGGAGGTGCAGCTGCACCAGACCCCCTCCAAAAGAAGGGAGGAAGGAAGGGAGAAGGGAGGGCAGGGAGTTTTCCAGGGAGTGGGGAATGAGGCTGTGGATTGTGGAGCGGCCCCCGGCGATGACAGTGGCTAAAAGGGTCTCCTGTCCCCACTGCACCAGGGGTGGAGGCCACTCACTTGACTGGGCTCTGAGCTCTGCCCTTTCTGCCCTTTTCCAGTGAACACCTTGAGCAAGGTCACCTGAATAATAATTTTCTGGATAGCTTTTCAGAGGATAGCTGTAAGCTATGTTTCCTCTTCCTGTTTTTTATTTTTATTTCTTTTTCATGGGAAGTAGCCAAGGTTAGAAAGAGCACAGGAAACTCAGTTGCAAAAAAAGTGTGGCCCTTGAAATATAAGGTGTGACCAAAGAATTTTCCAATGCACATTTTCATTACTCTTTTACCTCAAAAATGTGCTCCCACATGCCTGCTTCCCTACACCTAGCAGGGCAGAGGTTCTGCTTTATATGCTACCATTAGCACCACCTCATACTGGTAAGGCCAATTGATATTTCCAGAACAGTCTCCCTATTTTCCCTTTAACATATACATAAATTCTTATATGTCTTCTTTTCTTATAAATCTGGCAGATGGAATAGACCAATTTTTTTTTTGGCTCCTTTTAGTATGCTGTAGTATAAAGTAAGCATGCTTCAAGCACAATATTGAAGTGCTGAGGAAGGCACTTTGGGGAAATGAAACTCAGGTAATGCGTCCACTTGCTGGAAAGGGGGAATTATGATAAAGTGCTAGAGTTTTGTCACTGTTACTGAACGAGTGTGTCTTGGAAGGAAGTAAATTGTCATCACGACGGCTGTTCTTTGTCCTGCTACTCTATCCACAACCCCAACAACGTGTTTCAAGTAATAAAATATATTCTTGGAACAAATGGGAAAAAAACCCCTGTGGTCAGAGGGTGGAAAGTGGAGCTGATAAAATAATGAAATAGGCCAGGTTTTTTGCTATCTTTTTTCCCCTAAGGGAAGCGACATAGTGCTTGTTCCATTTCAATTCTTTGAGCTCCAAAAGTTTCACTTCGTTAGGACACTGTTACAGCCAGTGGTTTTACCTAGCTGGTCCATGGAGACCGTAAGCTCTGGCTTTAGAACACTGGCATTTTAGGGATTTTATGCTGCGTTTTCTTCTTATGACTGTGTACATTTCATTCATGAGTGGCAGGATACTGCAGCTGTGAGGAAGATCTAGTGCATGAATTGCTTGATTAGCAAACAGAGGAGCCTCATGGCTGCAAGGGGGAGGGGGTCCATTTGGCTCTGCTTCATTTCTGGGAAGAGAAAATAGTGACGTAATCTTTGGCCAGAGGAAGAAAGTTGTGAGGTCCACAGGTTATGTCACAAGTCAATAGCAAGAACTTTGGAAGCTTCTGGAAGGGTTGAATCGGTACTTACTCCACAATTCACCCAATTCACTCATGGCTATTTACTGAAGAAAAAGAAAGATGCATGTCCCCAGAAATACTTTTACAAGAATGTCCATAGTAACATCACTCATAACAACCCAAGGCAGAGAATGTCCATCAACAGGAGCGTGGATGGACAATTCATAGTGTATTTACGTTCGTATACGACTCGACAATAAAAAGAAATGAACAACAGCCGTACACGAGTGCGTGGGCGACTCGTACAGGATTCACGGTGTGTGAAAGAAGACAGCACGAAGAGTGCGCATGTGTGATCTCAACCATGCCAAGTCCTAAAACACACAAATAATCATTAGCGATAATAATTAAGAGCGGCTGCCTCTGGGTGTGAGGGAGGATCGGCTAGAAGTGGAGGGAGGTGCTCCCTGGGCCACGAAGCTGTTCCCTGGCTGCAGGAGCGTGGGTTTAATGGGATTTATAGTTGTCAGAGCTCATCAAAATCCCTGGAACTCAACACGTCAGGTTGCGCATTTCACCTCAAAATAATAATAATAATAAAAAAGAAATAGAAGAAAATATGTGTTTCAAACTTAGTAGTGAAGGTGGGTGCCGTGTCCCACGAGTGGGGGTGTTTTGTGCATCACTAGTGTGGCATCCAGACTCTCCAGCCTGGCTCTGTTGGGCTTGTCTGTGGACCCGTGTCCTGCCAGATGCTGGGAGGCTCGCCAGAGGTTCTGACCCCAGAGGTTTGTGAGGCGGTCCAGGAATCTGGGCTTCCGAGTAACTTTCAGGGCTTCTCAAGGTGCACCTTGGAGGAGAGAGAACTCGAGGCTTTAGACAGGGACAGACGTTCATCACAGGCCGCTATGGTATTTGGTCAAAGTCACATCTGTTGTTTTGAGCTATCGCACTGATGAAGAAGAAAACGAGTGTTTTTATTCCTGTCTGTGTGCATGTTCATAAAATAAGCAGGTGTGAAGTGAAGACGGAGGGAAGGAGCCAACCTAAGAAGGGTCTGGGGCATGCTAGGGATGGGGCAGGCGTTGATGTGGGTGATGTCATTGAATTTCTCTAAGGAGCACACTTCTCGCTGCTTTCCATGTCCACGGCCATCACAGTGGTCCAGGCTCTCAGCTGAGTTACACTCCAGCTGACCCAAGTGTCTGGCCAAACCAAATCTTTTAGGTGGCCAGGCTTCCTCATGGCCCTGGGTCTTGGCAACGTGTGGGATGCTTTTCTCCCTAATGTGCCACACAGATCAGTACTCGTCCTTGAGAGTCCAGTTGACATATTTCCAGGTTCCAGTCCTTCCTGCTTCTTCCCTCTCCCTTCCAGAGGGACCTCCTTCCCGTTCAGGCAGAAACTGTATTGACTTTCCTAGGACTTGTACCAAAGCACGATTTCAAGTTTTCTCCTGTGAATTAGATAGTCATCGGTGACTGAGTCCATGCTCCATCTGCTTGAATGGAAAAAATGCGCTGAATGTTTTGGTAGCTGAATACATTTTACTTTTAGTGTTCCATTCATCACCTGCCAATACCACTGTCTCTCTCACCTGATAGTCAGAGACGTCCCCTGAAGATAGGACTACGTCTTATTCACCTTTGTGACCCCAGGACTGGGATAAAACATGGCACCCATTTGATGCCCAGTGAATTATTCTTGAATGAGTGACTGGATGAAGGAAAGAGATCACCTTTCTTTTCCTTAAATCTGGCTTGCACCCAGGGAAACAGTGAATTTTCAGAAATTCCTCATTGACCTCAAGTAAAATGTAAACCCTCAAAATGGATTTCAAGGCTGTCAATTATTGTTTGCTCTATCCTAACTGTAGCTCCAACTAATCTCGTGAGCTAATGGCTACTAAATTAAATTTGCTGGTCAAGACATATGGATCCCTTCCTTGAATATCACACACTGATGTTTTTTGTGTGACCTTGGTTAAATTGCCCTTCACTCCACAGCGTAATATAAAGAGCATGCGGTACCTAAGGTGCTGAGTAAGTCTTGATTCCCATCACAGGAGCTGCGTGACACTGGTCAAGTGACTTACTATCTCTGAGCCTTCTTTATTTTCATTTATTAAGCAGGATAATGGATTGCCCTGGAAGCCGCGAAAAGCTGTACAGTTATTATTTTTCTATTTATCCTTTTGTGCGAAGCTGAAGGCCCAAGTATTCTCTGAAGTCAGGGAGCCTAGTTTGTTTGTTTGCTTTCCCTGCACTTTCAGGTAACTTGCTGTCTAAACCATTAACTGTAACACTTCAACATACCCTGTCATTAGTGCTTTTTAGCCGTTTCATTTATACATGGCCTTTCTCCTGAACAACAGTGGAAGATCCTCAAGGGCAAGCGCGTGGGACCTCTGACACCTTCTTTCATGAAAGCATGAGAAGATCACTTAGCAAAGTGTAACGGATACTAAGTTGTGTAAATATTATATTAAATCATATTCAATAAGGAAAGTGGAGAATATATTTAGAATCAGATAATTTTAGAGTGATATTGTTAAAGATCCTTCTCTACAACCTTTTCTTTTTTATGGAAACTATACACCTACAACCTACCACCTTCTCTCCTTTTAAACTTCTGTATGTTCTAGGTCTTTGCCAAGATGCAGCTAATCTTAATACTAGCATATGTTCTTGGGGAACCTCAAGCCACCGTGCCAAGTTATTTAAATGAATGATATAGTTTAGTGAGTCTGGAGTCATTATTATTTTCACTTTATAAATGAAAAACCTGACACCTGGAAGCTGGGATTCAAACCGAGACGCCTTTTCCAGACCCTGCCCAGACACCTGCTTTTAGCGTGGAGGCTTCCTGGTTCTCACACCAGTGCATTTCCTGCCACCCTGACAACCAGAATCTTCCTCCAAGGCCAAGGTTCTTCCAGCAGCGGGAGCGTCACCTGGGAAGTGTTAGAAAAGCAAGTCTTGGGTCCCACCCAGACCCGATGAACCAGACACCTGGGGATGAGGAAATGTTGAGCTTTCATAAGTTCTTGTGCGGATTCTCAGACACTCTCGGATCTGGGAACCATGGCTTTAGGGTGAATATCGTATTCCTCTTTTTGCTTCTTGTATCATGATCTTGTGGCTTTCCAGAATTTGTATTCTGTGCCGTTATAGCAAGTATAGATGAGTCTGCGTCTCTGCATCAGTGATCAATGGCTTTGATGTTCAGCATATGAAACTCCAAGCAGAGAACTAACAACTCTGAACTCTGCCTCTACACATTTAAGTATCTTAATTGGCTTTGTGAATTTACTTGAGTTGTTTTTATTTTTTATTTAACTTGATTGTAAGGAACAATTAGAATTTCCCCTGCATGGTGGCTGGATATTTAACAAAAAAATGGCGTCTCCGTTCCTCTGCCAGTGAGTCTCTGTTCTGGTTAAAACCCTCAAGAGAGCTTTAAGCCACTTGAGGGAAGACTCAAAATAGTTTTTATTTAAATATTGGTCAATTTTCATCATGCACTCGATATATTACAAAATATAATAATTAGGGACAAATCTAGACTTTGTTTTTTATCCTATACTGACATACAGACCAGTGAAAATAGCAAGTTGTAGTTTTTCACTATTCAATGTTCATAAGCTTTGTTTACGTGAAAACAACAGAAATGAAGTTTATATGACTGAATGTGATTTCTTCAGAGGAGACTTCCAAAAATTCTTGCAGTGATTCCCCCCCTCCCCAATAATATGGTAAAGTGCAAATCTACACTCAAGATGGTCATGAGACTACATGTGTGTTGTCATTCAAATATTCTGGTAAAGTCATTGCCATTGATTTACTTAGAACAGTAACTAAATTAAAGTCTACCATATTTTTCTAATATTAGAAGGGCAAACATCTCAGCATCTCACCACTGACAATTTTGTTCCAATCAAAGACAGCATCAGAGACCCCAAATTTACTGGGACATGTTAGACATTCAGTATATTTGGCTTGGGGCTCTAGTGGATGGGAAGTTGAGGATTCAATTTTCCACAGAAGGAAAAATGTAGGAAAATGAAAAAATCTCATGGTTGGAAGAACGCCAGACTTAACGATCCCAAATCACACCGAGTTCCCTGTACGATCGGGTGGTCTTGGTGTGGGGAGGGAATAGCTGCTCTTTTGAATAGACTAGGGTGACAGCGGGGCAGTGTTCTGTGTAGCACTCTGGAAGAGATGAGCAAGTCCTGAGCATCACCATTATGCACAGCACGGCTGGTTCTGTACTTTGAAGTAATATGGTTAGTGTAAACATTGTCGTTCTTATGTAAAGGTGATAATTATTGATGTAATGAGGACTTCGTTTGGAGTAATAGATATAGATTTTTATCTTCTAAGGAGAACTCAGTAATGATAGCTTACCAGAGAAGGGGCCCTGAATTGCTTTGTGAAAAGTAACGCGTCATCAGGGAGTACTAAGGATGGAGTGGGACTCGCGTGGCTTTGGGCATGCTGTTGACATCTAGTCTAGGGCTCACCTCGCCCCGCGCCTGCTCAGCATCAGCTCTGGGGGACCGCCTTCCACGTGCTGTTTGATTACCTCCCCCAGAGACAAGAGACCGCTCGTCTAGTCTTGGACAATCGGTTCCACCTTCTCACTTCTACTCATTGGCACAAGTTCTTCCTCTGGGTCACACTGAGGGGCCAGACCCTCATCAACAACTGGATCATCTGTAGTTCGTAAACGTCCCTCTTTAAATTGAGTTTTCAGAATAAGCACCATTAATTCACCATCTGTCTCCAATTAATGCCGCAAGGGGCAGGACTAAGCACAGTCTATCCACAGTTGGTGGTCAAACATATTTCTCTTTTCTATGGCATATATTTTCTTTTTTTTCCCATGAGAGTAATATAGATATAATTTATATACAGTATAATTTGCCCATGAATATATAGTCCTGTGAGTTTTGATGAATATGTGGAGTTGTACGACCACCACGAGTGAAGATAGAGCACCTGCATCACACCCTGTGTCCTCTTTACTCATCCCTGTCCCTCATCCTCAGCCTCTCGCAATCATTGGCTTAGTATTCTTTTATGGGCCGGGCATGGTGGCACATGCCTGTAATCCCAGTGGCTGGGGAGGCTGAGGCAGGAGGATTGCGAATTCAAAGCCAGCCTCTGCAAAAGTGAGGCACTAAGCAACTCAGTGAGACCCTGTCTCTAAATAAAATACAAAATAGGGCTGGGGATGTGGCCCAGTGGTCGAGTGCCCCTGAGTTCAATCCCCAGTACTCCTCCCCAAAATGAGTATTCTTTGTATGGTTTTGTCATTTTTATTCAGTGGCATTTTGATCGATCAAGTCCCATGTTACTTAGTTAGAGGTCTGACCTGAGGACTACATAATATGCATGACAATCTATGGAGTAAAGAAATGGATAAGAAAAAAAAAAAATCAGTTAAAAAAAATTTTAGGGAGGGGGGGGAAGGAGGAAAAGACCTAGAGAGAGGAAACAAAGGCCCAAAGAAGGGCATGTGATTGTGATGCCAGGTGCCTTGGACATTGATGTTGGATGTCTGCTTGGAAGCCTTACCTGTGCCAGTGCTGAGCTGACCCATCATGTGGGCTGGGAACCCAGGAAACCTGCAGTTGGTTGCACAGGGGAGCAGTAACTCTCAAAAGCCAGGATGCTCAAGCGTAGAGAGAGTAAAGGGGTGGCACCTTCCCGCGGTGGCACTGTCCAAGGTGCTGACTGCCCATCTCTTGTTAACACATATGCCTTGGCCTTGGATTCTGTGACTTCTCTCTGATCTCTGTCAGGAATTCAGATCTGTGTGAGGGACAAGATTCTGGAAAAGGAAATCGAATGTGGACTTGGGCCCTGACTTCTGGAGAGACACTTTCGGAAAATAAAAAAGACATTTATTTTAAAATAATCTCAGTTGCTTAGCGAAAACATTTTTTTTTTTTTTTTCCTGGCCAGTTGGAAAGATATATACCTCCCTGTGTCCTTCCGCTCGACTCATTTCTGTGCTGCGTGGTTTCCTTCTCAGATTCAGTAAGTGGCGGCTTTTCTCCTGGCTTCCTCTTCTCTGGAAGGTGCTCAGAGCTCGGCGTCTTGAGATTGGAATTCTGCTCTCAGCTGTGCCCAGTGAGCTGGCTAACCCCACTGTTGCCTCTCAGAGCCTAGGAGTGCACTTGTGAGATTTAGCAAATTAAAATACAGAATGTTTTTAATTTGAATTTTTATTTGAGTTATTTTTATTTTTATTTGAATTTCAGGTAAACAATGAAACATTTTTAAGTTAAAAATATATATCCACACCGAGTTGTTAAAATATTCTGAAATAATGCAAATTCTGTGAAATATTGAATGGTTGTGTTATTTACAGAGGTGCCTTTGAGCTGGGTGTAGTGGCTCATGCCTGTGATCCCAGCAGCTCAGGAGGCTGAAGCAAGAGCATTGCAAGTTCAAAGCCAGCCTCAGCAACAGCGAGGCACTAAGCAACTCAGTGAGACCCTGTCTCTAAATAAAATACAAAATAGGGCTGGGGATGTGGCCCAGTGGTCGAGTGCCCCTGAGTTAATCCTCAGTAACATCCCCCCCCACCGCCAAAAAATATGGTGCCCTTGATTTGAGGGTGCTCCCTAGTGATTTGAGAGAATAAGTAACATATAAGCCACGTTCAGGACGTTATTTTTGAATTCTACACATTGAAGGAAGCCTCACTCTGTGAAGTCACCAGGTTGTCCTGGCCCTTGCAGTTCAGGGTGAGGTTCGTGAAAGTGTCCCTTGGCATTGGATGAGGACACTTTGGGGTGACAGTATTTCTTGTGATCTTGCTCTTCCTAGCTCAGGTGTGTTTTCTGTGGTTGTTTTCAAATGCTTCCTTTAGCTTCTCTTTTTCTGTTTGCTCATCAGCACATTTGTTCTCCCCATTTGTGTTTTAAATCCTCACTGTTTATTTTAATTTAGAATGTCATCCCATGAAAAATAGATTTTTTATTCTGTGTCCTGGACACAGCATTGCCAATTTTTATTTATCCTGCCTGAGGGAAAACAAGTATTTAAAATGCATTGTTGTTGCATCTGTGAGTAGATAAATTTGTTACTTATTTGCGATGGTGCCATAGTGTACTTCCTTACTCCTAATTTTGCCACCAGCAATTGTGGCTACAATTGTGAGCAGATTGTCTATACTCTGAATGTCCCTGCAGAATCTCACTAAGTACTTATAAGATTAATAAGAGTAGAAAGAACAATGGAAATGGACATTAGATAATTATAGTTAATTCTTAGCAAAGAGTAAATTTACTTCCAAGTTTTAGCTTTTTAGAAAATGGCTATATTAAGAATTTCATAAGTTCATCTGTCTATCAAAATTCTAGTGAGTACAGATCAGAATAACAGATTAATGTTAAACATGATTTTGAGTGGCAGGAGATTTTGTTCTAGATGGAGCTGATGTCTTATACATATGTGACTGACAGGTTCATAATGGCATAGTACATTTACTTTCCCACTTCTCTCCTGTGTAGGCTAAAAAATATCATTTACAATAAAGAGAGTCGCATTTCCAATAACTTACTTTTAACCCGTCATGCAATGGCAAGTTCTTTCAACGAGTAGTTGAGCAATATATTTTATGTTGATTTTTATCTTAGTGATGCTTCTAGCTTCCCGAATCTTCAGGTACAAACTAAAAGAGGTAAATCAGAAAAACAAGATAATGATTTTTATGAGCCTGGATAGCTCAGTATTTTAGTGAACCGAACCAGCTAACAAAAATTGGCCTTCTAAATGTCACTTGGCATCTATCATCCAAGAGCTGGGCATTACTGGGTGTGTGGTTGTTAGTGGGGACCGTGCTTTAAGAGGTAACTCTGAGACAGGATAAGGAAGCCCACACCTCAGAGGCTGGGGCTGAGAAACAGTTGTCTGGATTATCCTTCTGACCACCCAAATCATTTTAGTTATATCAATTTTTCTTCCTTTTATAAAATGGAGAAATTTCAAGTTAAGAAGGACTTGAGGGATCTCCAGCTCAACCATCTCTTTGTATCTATGAAGAATCTAATATGTAGATGGGTTCATGGAGCTAGTCAGTGGCACAAATAGTATTCAGTGGAGTTGGGAGAAGACTTAATTCTGCAGAGTATTAATTTAATGCTCTTGCAACCTGCATTTTAAAGGAGTGAGATGGAATGTAGGTTTTGAGTTTAGTAATACTGAATATGAATCAAATGACAATCAAAATCAAGTAACAAAGTCCTTTGGTTCAGTTTCCTCATCTGTAAAATGGGGGTATCATTACTTGTCTACTTTTCAAGTATAAGCATTTAAGGGAGGTAATGTAAAGTGCTCAAAACCAACCAACTAAACAAATAATCAAAAAAAGTATTGTATTGCTTATTTGCTGATGGGTAACAAATTATCCCAAACACAGCAGCTTGAAATAATGCTTATGAGCTCAGACTCTGTGAATTCCTAATCTGCACCCAGCTTAACTCTTGTCTGAATCCAGTTCTCTCCAGGGGTTGCAGTCAGGCTGTCGACTGGAGCTGCAGTCTCATCTGAAGCCTTGACTTGCAGGTGTGGGGTGGTATCTGCTCCCAGCTCATCCATGTGATTGCCGACAGGGTTCCATTCTTGCAGGGGGTTGGCGGGAGGCCTCCCGCAGTTCAGCGCATGTGGGCCTCTCTGGGACTGCTCACAATATGGAAGCTGGCTTCCTGAGAGCAAGTGAATGAGGAAGAAGGGGTCTGAGCAAGGTGGGAGCGGGCCACTTTGTCTCTCATCTTACAGGTAGCCTCCCATCACACGGGCTGTTTTCTGTTTATTAGATGCAAGTCACCAGGAGCATGAATTCCACAAAGGCAGCAATACCAGGCCATCTTAGAGGCTCCTATTCCAAGTGTTAGTCTCATTTTTATGTGTAGTTTCAAGGAAGCATTAGATAGTAGATGGATACCTTTAATAAATGAAAGATTTTATGAAACGAAGATGGTATTAATATTTTCATTCATATCTATTGATTGACTCTGCTTGCAAAAGGGATTTGAGGTGACATTTATATCTACCTACTTGCATATGCTATTCCTCCTGTTTAGAATACCCTCCAGAATTCTCAGCCCTTGTTCACCTGAGAACTGCTAAATCCACCCAAATCCTTCTGCAAATCCACCCAAATGTTACCTCTCTGATTTGTTACTGTGGTTCAACTATTATACTTTGTAATGTGAAATTTGGCCACAGGACCTCACACAATCTGAAATACAGTTGCATTTCTAGTTGTATCATAGTCAGTGGGTGCCTGACAATTACTAAATATGTTTAGGAGCACTAATAAATGACATTAGCAGGAGGCACCTATGTCTCATTAGTTCGTTCTATTTTAAGCCTAGAACTTCAATGATTTGTTCAGAATTATTGGAAATCTTTCAGATACCTTGCTAGGGATGGAGAAGCATTTGAAGATCTTGTTGTTTGGAATATTTACCAAAGAGAGGCTAGAGGATCCCTTGCATCCCAAACATCGGAGGACGTTACAAGTGTGAATTCCTGTGCCTGGCTTCTGTCTTGCTGGATCAGAATCTCCACAGTTGAACCAGAAATATGTGTTTTTAACAAGGTGATTCTGATGTAAAGTTTAATAAGCCTAAATACGAAGGAACCCCAGGAAGCTTGTGTGTGACGATACCCATACGGGTGTTTTTTTCTGTCTTGTATTGGCTATGATTTGTGATTAGAATCTTCCACAATGCTGAGAGTTGTAAGGTGTGCCATTATCGATGAACCATTAGGAAGGAGGGAAAGAAAGAAGGAAGGAGGAAAAACTCTGGTTATGATACTTTTGAGCTTCCATAAATTGCACGATCCATTCCATTTTGGAGATGTTAAGATGAGAAAAATCTCAGAATTGATGTGACAAAATATATTTCTTTTTGGACCTGATCTGATTTGTAATATAGAAACTCTATATTCTATTCTCTAGAAATATATTTGTCTGCAACTTTGACCTTATCTGTCCCCTCTCTGGTTCATTCATTCATCCCACACAGCTATCCAGGCTCTGCTGTGGGCCTGGCCCTGTGCTGGTTGGCAGTGGGGATATCACGTCAACGAAGCGATGCCCCCTGAGGTTTGAGAGTGAGGGACAGAACCTAAACAGATAAACACAAGTCAATTCATTTCTGCTAATTAGGATGAGAGCAACGAAGCACAAAGAGGGGCTGTCACCTTGTAGTTACTATGTGGAGAGAGTCAAAGGACCTGGGGCTCTGTGGCCATCCCCTGTGTGATGCTGAGGGGCAGGTGATGGTGGTGCGAGGTGGTCGGTGTCAGCCAGGCTCACGTCAGAGATTTCTGTAGGAAACACCCAGGAGCCTGCCAGCTGAGCAGGCCACCCTCTTGGTCCCGCAGAGACATGGACGTGCACAGCGCAGAGGCCAGCCATCGAGGTCAAACACATCTGAGGAGTGGAACCAGGTCAGAAGGGAATGGCCAGGGTGAGCTCCAGCTGCCCCCGTGCACAGCCTTGCAGCCTTGCCCTGTGCCCTGCATTCTCTGGGGTTGATTCCTAGGCTGCCATTTGCCTGGGTGTGGACTAAGGATGAACACCCTGAGTCATCACTGCCATCCCCACATGGACTCCTCACAACCCTTGATGTGACAAACCAGATTGATCTCCTGCCCACTCCCTGTCAGCTCTCTGAAGTCTCGCCTTCAATCTCCTCCCCCTCCCTTCTGCTTCCTACAATGGTGCGCTCAAGGGAAGGTGTTTTCCTGTGAATGTGCCACATCTGCATGGCGGGGTCAGGCAAAATGAGCGGCTCCTGAGTCCACCCTCGCCCTCGTTTGCCTTCTCATGCTAGTTTGATTTGATGGAATTCTACGTCCTTGTCAGCTCCCTGAATGCACTTCAGTCTTTATTTTGTGAGAATTTTGTATAAAACCCAAGCACCCTCCGTGTCATCTGCAGTCTAGGACGAATGACACTGTTAAAATGTTTATCACTGGGCAGTAATTTGAATACCCTGCCCACCCCACCCCCTTCCATAGAAGGAAAGCAGATCAGTTGTCTCAGGGAAATTACAAAAAAAAAAGTACTGTTCATCTTAAAAAATGGAACTCAGGATGTCGTTGCACTAAGTATGCTGGGCATTCAGTATTCATGGAGCTAAACATAAAAGAAATAACATGGATTTTTTAAAAAAGATATTTTTCTACTGCATGCTGCTTCTATCAAACCACCTGAGAGGTGATTTGAGAAGGGCATTGCAGAATAAAGACATTGTTCTGACAGCAAATACAAATGAAATAAAATTGGCCCAAGGCTTTGATGCCGGAACTCACATGGTGAGCTGCGACGTAGCAACGCGCTAGCTTAATGCACTGGAGGAATAGAACCAGCCTAATTTGTGGTAGAGTGTGAGGCAAAGATGAAAGAGAAAAACACTGAAAAAATAAAAAATAAAAATCACAGAGATTGAAACAGACTTTTCAGGTTGCATCAATTCTCCTATTGCAAGAACTTAACCGTACACACAACAAGGTAACAGACATTCAGAAACAGCATTTGTCTCTGTTGTCAGGGGAAGATTTGTGAGAGGGGAGGAATGAGCTGCATCCCTTTAATTTTTCAGAGTGAGAAGAGGATGGAAGTCTTTTGGCCACCATTGAGATTCTTCCCGGCTTCAAACATAAGACATTCTCAAACATAAGGTCACGGCTGTGGCTAATGTGTTCACCTGTGTAGGTTTGCTCTAAAAATTAAGTTTCTGAAAATGGTTTCTAGTCATATGGCATACAGTAAATCAGAGAGGAGTTAAAATAACAAGAAAAAAGAACAGAAACGTCACCGATGTCGCAGAAGACCTTTGTCCTTGAATTGTTTTTGATGAGCCCGTGTGAGAGATTATGAAGAAGAAATAGAGACCCAGTCACCTACCCCATCTCAAAGACGGTCATTCCCTCATTCTCTTTATACCAGTCACAAAGTCCTGCAGCAGAGGCCTATAGAAAGGACCCTGAGAGTGAAGAACTCAAGGACCAGAGAAGGCAGGCAAGGGAACCATGGCTGGGAGTTGACGTCTTACTCTTAACTGGAAGATAAAGCAGCACTGGTTGATTTCAGAAAAGACCCTTCTTGAGTTCCTTTCCTACTCTTTAAGCCTCTAAATGAACAACAACAACAACAACAAAGGCAACTCAAAAGCTCAAATTAAAAATGCAGTGTAATTTTGTCTTTAAATTCATAATTTATGCTTTCTTCTTGATAAATGATTTGGCCTGGAAGGAGACCATTTCAGGCATGTCTAGCCTTGGGAATAATGTGGAAACAACGCCATGTTCAAAGGCCAGTTCTGGTTCTTATTAGCCACAAAATCCTGGGCAAGAAAGACGCTCACACATTTGTGAGCTTCAGGTTCTTCATGCCTCAAATGGAATCAATATCTGTTTTTCAACGTTATCACAAAGATTAAATAAGTTATGTCCGATTACTTAGCAGAGTGCTTGACATGTTAGATACAAATAATTTCCCTTCTAAAGATTAAATATTTAGACAGATTTCATGTATCTCAGAAGACCCAAAAAAGGAAAAAGGAACAACTTCAGCTTTTCAAATGTTTTAAACCTGTAATTTTTTCCAGTTTCAAAAGGGACCTATCTTCCCATAAAAATTAAGATGTAAAATATTAAAACAAAAAAGACTCATCTATAATCTCACCACCCTTAATATTTATCTGTTGACAATGTGCTGCATGTATTGTAGTCCTTTAAAGGTATTTTTATATTATATATTTGTACATGTGATTAAAGCAGGAAAGCCTTTCAAAGAGAATCTTTTCTAAAAGCAGCCAGCTCTTCAAATGAGACACAGCAATTAAATCCATATTCTATTCTTCTTCCTTTAAATATAGTCATGTCTGTGGGTGTCATAAACATGTGGGGTACTATCAGTGTTTTGCTATTGAAATTCACATTGAGGTAAATATTTTCATAAATTTCCTGTTATTTCCAAGTATTTTCTATAAAAGAATTCCAAGGTCAATGAGTATGATTATTTTTAAAACTTTTAAACATTGACAAACTGCTTTCCTATAGAATCTGGTTAGTTTAAAAGTCACCAGTGACATTAGACCCAACTTTGCCTCAGCCTAGTCAAAAAGATTTGTGAAAGTGAAAAGTGGTATTTTTGCTGTTTAATTTTCATGTGTCACTGGTTGTAGGCTTCTAATGGTTTCTTTGTACCCTGTGCCCATTTGGAGATTGGGAACCTTTTGTTTTCTTACCACTTAAGTGTATTCTCTATAGAAAATATTGACATTTGGTCAAATTTGCTGTGAATATTTTTCTACCTTTTGCTTTTTGAAATAAAACATAAGAAAGTTTCTTTAAACCTTTACAGTTGTATTTATTCTTTCCTTATGTTTGTTTTTCTTTCTTCCAAGGTTACTCCTTAAGAGATCATTCTGGGACTATTATTTATGTTGCTTTTGAAAATTTTGCCACCGAAAAGATTTCTATGCAATATCCAAGAAGTGTCCATTATTTTCTTTTTATGTGGTCCCAGTTAGGGAATAGAAACATAGAATGGGAGAAAAAGATCATAAATGCAAATGTATTTCAAACATGATGAAAATAATTTGTAAGTTTTTTTTTTTTTTTTTTTTTAAGCAGAACCAAATGCCAATGAAACATTATTGTGTGGTCTCAAGGTTTGAGGAGAATAGGAAGCGCGGTTGACCACAAAATAGAATGTTAAAATCAGCAGGTTTCTCAACAGATGGGACAAACAGTTACACAAGGAGCAATTTGAGACAACAAGAGTCTGTACGTAAGTGCAGCGCCTACCCAGGACCTGGCTACTCTCAAACAGTTTTCCTATTTGCGTGTGTCTGAGACTGCCCGTGACAGATCTAACTGAATCTGGCCCTGGGAATCTGTGAACAGCAAAAGAGAGACGAATGATTTCTGAATGAAAAGAAAGCTACAAGAGTGTAATTCTTTCTCATGCTAACAGGAAAACAGTATGAAAAATCTGTCTTTGTTTATGGTCCCAATTATGCTTTCTCAACACTCCTTTCAGCAAATTCTGTAACCCCCTAACAAACACAGTTGGTCACAAGCACACATTTCAACAAGCAAGATGTTTTCTAAGTGTATTCTCTATTTTTGTATATTTTTCAAACACTAATTCTAGAGAAAGTTTTGAAATCAAACCCGAGAGCCTACCCTTTCTAGCTCTCTGCTTTTAATAAATTATTAAGCCATGAGTCCTGCATGTAAATGTCCTGAGCAAAGGGATTCAGATAGGTACCACGTCTGATCGCAGGGCATGTGTGACATGAGAGAGACTGTACCATACATGTACTGTAGGGAAATGGGGACAGTAAGATGAAATATCAAGTCAGTATAGGAATGGACCAAGAGCATCACCTGTGACATGCAAGCAGAGGCACAGTCATGCACCTATTTGTTAATGGTAAGCCATTTTGATTAGCTTCAAGTCCTTAAGGTACTTCCTATGAGGCAACCTCTCATGATACAAACCCCCTTACAGTAATGTGAGGTAGAAAAACATTTCTTTAAAAGGGCAGCTACCAAAACCCTACTGCTAACTTCATACTCAAGATCCCACCCATGGAGTATCCAGTGAAATCTACAGGAAAGCTTCTGAGCTAATGCGTGGGATGGCCGGTGGGCCATCTGGCCACTGCATACTCCACTAAAGACTTCAGCCTTCTGTTGATGAGTGACAGAAGCCATGCGGCACTGGACCAAGGAGTGAGTGGTCAGCACTGGACCAAGGAGTGAGTGGTCAGCACTGGACCAAGGAGTGAGTGGTCTGGCCCTCTACTGAGAAGGTTCCTATGGGCAGTGAGTGAAGGCGGGCCTGCCTCTGTAAGTTGGGGGACAGAGAGACCAACAAAGGATTGGCAATAGCTCCAGCGAGACCCGGTGAAGCATAAGATGATGATCGGCTGAATGGAGAGCAACACGCGGGTCTGGGTTTCTTTAAGAGCCCCAAACATCAGACGTGATGTGTATGGGAGCCAGGGAGGGACAGGAGCCACAGGGAGCGGCAAGGTGGCAGCGCACCGCTTGAAACCAAGGTGCTGCAGGGCTTCTGAGGTGTCTAGACACTGACACTGAGCTGAGAAAGGAAACAAAACAAGTAGAATTCACATTTTTCTAAAGGAGAAAATATATACTGTGTGTGTGGACCTGAGCATGCAGGCAAGGATTATGCCAGGTCATTTGTGTGTAGTAAGTGATTGCTGTCACAATTTTGAGTTTTGACCTCATCTTTTTTTTTTAATATTTATTTATTTGCTTTAGTTGTACACAATACAACGCATTTTATGTTTACGTGGTGCTGAGGATCGAACCCGGGCCGCGCACGTGCTAGGCGAGCGCTCTACCGCTGAGCCACAACCCCAGCCCTTGACCTCACCTTTTGGTGGCAGTTTTGTACATTTGTGCCCCCTCATTGAAAATGATTTTAGCAGCTCTGGAGGCTGAGGCAGGAGGATTGCGAGTTCAAAGCCAGCCTCATCAAAGCAAAGCGCTAAGCAACTCAGTGAGACCCTGTTTCTAAATAAAATACAAAAAAGGGCTGGAGATATGGCTCAGTGGTCGAGTGCCC
Source organism: Tamias sibiricus (assembly GCA_025594165.1). NCBI lineage: Eukaryota > Metazoa > Chordata > Mammalia > Rodentia > Sciuridae > Tamias > Tamias sibiricus. The sequence continues at coordinate 20,114,596 of CM046666.1, read as the reverse complement.
CTGAGTGTAATCCCTAGTACCTGCCCCCCGAAAAAAACAAACAAACAATAAAAGAACATACAAAAACCATGATTTTAGGTTTGAAAGATTGCAAAGATCTGCCAACCTGTGATAACAAAGGTTTCCCTCATTAGGTCTCTGAGAAGGAACTGTACGTTACAATGAATTGTAACTTTCTAGAACTAATACCAGTTTTTGTAAAGATGAAGGTCCACGATGAGTTCAGTCCTGAACAAAACAGTTCATGTTCTGATCTTTTCCCTTCCTGCTTTCAATTCCTTCATGTCCAATATGAAATATTAGCGGTTAGGAAGAGGCTTTCGGGTGAAAAATGCCTTTGCTTCCAGGAAACTTGTCCCTTTTCCTTGCCATTCCTGTTCACTGGGGAGTAGACATCAGGCCTTCTTGTTCTGCGGCTATTATTCGAGGGGGTAAATACAAAGAGAAGCCAAGAGTATATTTTAAAAATTGAAGAGCATCAAGACACGAGAGCCCAAGTTGGCCATAAAGATTTACAATTACATTTCCATCACAAAGACCCTGGCCCATCATATTTGGCCATGACCATTTATGTTTTGATTTCTATTTCTTTGGCGGGACAACACCCCAATTAGACAGATGAGCGTTCAGTTCTGCTTTTGGAGCCCATCCTTGCTGGCCTAGGTTGCTCCGGGACTCCCATGGCGATTCTCCACTCCACTGTGCCGTGGTGGTTACAGTCCTGCTGTCCCCGAATTCTCCATGTAAAAATCTCTCCGGGTCAACACTCCCATGGTAACTGAACCTTGACCGTGTCTGAGTTACCTGGAGGCAAATGAGCAGAATTTTCTCCGAGTTCCCTTGTTCTTTCTTCCTGGTCCTTTTTGCTCTATGCTGCATGGATTGAGTGGGGGTGGGGGATTGTTAGGAATTCATTCTTCTCCCCTTAAGTCCAGCAATGAGGTGTGGCCTGGCTGCCTACTTTAGCCTCTTGGTGGCAGACAGCATTCTTCTTTAAAATACCCTCCTAGAATCATAACTGGAGGAGGATGGTAAAAACCGAGTTCTGACTGCACATTCTGGCTTGTGTGGGAAGAGAACCGTTTCATGTAGAACTCACTCTTGCTCAAACAGCCCAGAGCTCAGATTCTCATGGTTGTGCATGATGCTGGAACGAGGTCCATCCCACATCTTCAGGGAAGGAAGCACAAAAGGAGAAATAACCAGACTTCTGCTGCTTGCAAGAAAGGAAAGCCGCAGTCACAAACAGGGCTTCCCCTGTAGTTCAAACCATTCCAAGAAGAGGGGAAAAAAAATTAAAAGTGACACCACGGACAGATCTTCCTTTCATGGGGTAAGAGCTGCATTGCATTACTTTAAAAATCCTCCTTCATTTAAACAACACTCAATGCTTCCTGCTCTGGAGATATAAAATTATTGGATGGCCACTGCTGGCCATTCATCTGAGACCCTGATGTGCCACAGTCGATTTTTGAGAACTGCTCTGCCACTTAATGTGACAAACACCCAGCCTTGCCGTTTAAGGGATCTTTGAGAAAGGCCATCCCACATGAAATGAATTTAACAGCAGCAATTTGTCATTTTGCCCTTCCTTTGCTGGGGGAAAAAAAATGCTAGTGATTTCTTTTGACTTAAACTGGGCATTCAAAAAGCTGTTTTTATTAATGAATCATATTAAGCCACCAGCGAAAGGCTCCCTGACTCTGTTTAAATAACAGGCTATGATTCCTCTCCCCTCGAGCTCCCCCCACCCCCCATTTGGCTGCGCTGCTATTAATTGAGGAGTTTCTTTGTTTCTTTCCTAATGAAGCTAACAGAACACATCTGTCAGGTGCCCGTATTCTTCGCCTGTCTATAGTATGTAATAGACCAGCTGGAGGCTGTAATGCCACACAATACCCCTGGCCGTTACAGCAACTATTTATTCCTGGGCTTTTCCTCCGAAAGGGATTTGAAAAAAAAAAAAAAAGTCTGAAATTTGGGCCTAATTGCTATTTACCCAGCGATAGACACCTGTTCTAGCTGAGACATTGGCTCATGAATCCCACACCTGAGACCTTAGGGAGAGTAGAGGGGAAATTTCCAGCAGCTGCCAGTCCATTAGATGTGGAGAGCTTCAACTTGTAGGGTTTGTGTGTTTATATGTATATGCATGTATTTTAAAATACTGTATGTTTAGTATGCACACCCATAACCAGAGGGTATATATTAAAAGCTGTGTACTATTATTTCACGGTCAATTGCTTATCTGAAGGCTACACACATACTGGCGTGCAGCTACAACTGCGATCGCTTTAAAAATATTGCAGTGAGGCTGGATTCTGTATTAATAATGGACATGGGTCCTTCAAAATGTCCATTCCAGGCCCCTCGAGGGAAAATGGTTTCTTAGGGAGGATCAGGGGGAGAAATTAATCAAACATAACTTCTTGGAAAGATTCGACTTTGTTTCAGCCCTTCCCTTTGCCAAATAGCTCCAACTCTGCTTTTGACACATTGAACCCATTTGTCCCTTCTCCTCTTGGGCCCATCAGCACAGTCTCTGTTCCTTCTCCATTTTTTGGAGTCAATGGCATTTAACCTTGTTTCCCGGTTGGCTGTCATAGTGCCTCTTTTGCCCATAAATAAGAGAAAGAGCCCGCGGCCATGATGACAGGGACTGAGCTGTGAAAAAAATTAAATACAGAAAATAAAATGTAATTAATAATGGAGGCCATATAACATAAGTTCCTATGTTGCCTCATGCTAAGTTTAATTATAGAAATTTGCTTATTAAAATGGCATTAGTTCACAAAAATTATTGCCTGGCATTTGTAACAGAATGGGGTTATAGGGCTAGTCACGGTGCACACGTACATTTGTGTGAACCATGAGTGTACTCCCCAGCTCCACGCGCTGGCTCCCGGCCATGGAGATATATATGAAGAGAGAGACGGGAACAGAGAGATGGAGCAGAAGCTCTTTGGCAACAAAAACAAAATAAAAGTGTTTCTTTGCTGTCATATCTGGTCTCTGGCCAGGGCGGTCCTGCTGCAGAGGGCTGGTGTGGAGATTGGGCTGGGACTCAAAGGGTTAGATATGGGGGGCATCTTTTTTTTTTTTTTCCCTTGTCCTTCATACCTTTTTTTCTTTTTTTCAATCAGGAGGACTTCTGACCTTTTTTTTCTTTGCTCTTTTGGTACTGGCGATTGAACCCAGGGGGAACTTACCCACTGAGCCACATCCCCAGTCCTTTAAAAAAAAATTTTTTTTGAGACAGGGTCTTGCTAAATTGTTTAGGGCCTTGCTAAGTTGCTGAGGCTGACTTTGAACTTGTGATCCTCCTGCCTCAGCCTCCAGAGCTGCTGGGATTATAGGCATAAGCCACTGTACACAGCTAATTCGGAGCTTTTTGATGGATGCTCCATTGGTATCACTGGAATAACCTCCTATTTAGTTACTGTTTGAAGAAATTTGGCCTTTCTCAGAAAAATCAAATAAATGACACCTAATTTGTTATCAAGCTACAAAATTATTATTCTCCCAAAGGATATATGAGACATATTGCATACTGGTATATGAGTATTCACAAAATAAAATTAAAAGGATGAAAGGAAATTTAAACAAAATGCAAAAATACAAGTCATAAGTGAGATAAAAATTGTCTGCGTGATATGAGCTTCTGTGCGTGTTGTCCCTGCACACACCACTCCCCCAGCCCTCCCACCATGGGTAAAGAAATTCCCTTTGGCCTCGTCTGAAGCCAGAGATGACCAGAGAGCCAGGGCCTCAGGAGGGTGGGATGACAGGAGAGATGGACAGAGCTCACATACAAATGAGAGCTCTGCCTCAGGGCACGCACAGTTGCATGGAGAGCTGATGCCGAGACAGAAATTCATTTCCCAGGAGGAAGGAAAGAAGTGTGTGGGGAACTCAGGGTCACACCAGAACAGGTGATAATGAAATTAGAGTTAATGAAGGCTGGAAGAAACCAAGGCCAGATGGGTTGGTGGAACTGTTATCTGAGATGCACACTAAAACCAGACATGGTCTCTCAGTGTGGAGGGGGCGGTGGTTGCTGGAGGCACAGGAGAGAAAAATCCTGGGGAATACAAGAATCCTGTCGTCATCTCTGAAGCAGCTCGCGTCTTTTCTGTTACAAAATCACAAAGGGGATGATTCCAGGTGGTAGATCATGTGACAGACTGCAAGCCTGTGGCTTAGCCCCTGTTTCCTCTCTGGTAAAATGGGCTGATAAGGCTGCCTTCTTGGGTAGATGAAATAGGAAACTCTTTGTAGAACAGCTAATATAGGTGCACATAGTTGGTGTCAAATATAGATAACATTACTGTCTTTTTTTTTTTTTTTTTATAAGCAATTAGGACATTCTTCTAAAAACATCGGTAGAGGCTATGCCGGATGACTCGTTGGAGTAGCTGTCTTTTACCTGGAACCCTGGTAGTGAGTGAGCATGCCAAGTCGGAATAGTGAGCCTTAAATACAGCTCTCTGTTCTCAATAGGTTCATCATCTGCAGAGTGTTACGAAAGATAATGATTTTGTCCGAAGGAGCCTAATACACAAGGCAGTTGTTACAATCCGAGTGTCTATGTCATGTCAGGGATCAGCAGAGAAGTGGATCTTGAGCTTGACAGAGGTGTGGGTGGAGGTGGCGAGGCAGGCTCCCCCTCCCTGCCAAAGTGCCCTGTTCATGAGGCCACCCTGGTAACTGAGGGGTATGTTGCAAATCATTTGCTGAAAACTCCTTCTTTCCCTGGGCTGTGATTTATCTGCCTGGAGCACATTTTCCCAAGCCCACAGCGGCAGGGAACGACGCTGCACATTGTGTTATCATTCAGGGCAGCTCAAAAACCTTCTGAATATTCCTCTTTATTGGTGCATATTAGCTGTACAGAATGGTGGATTCTCTGTGGCGTCCTCATACAAGCATGGAAACAATTTGATCAGCTTCCCTCGCAATTCCACCCACCCTCCCTTGTCCCCGCCACTCCCTTCCTTGAACACTCGTGGTTTCCCTCCTACTTGATGTCAAAGCTCAGTATTATGATATCCCATTTCATCCATTTTCCTGTAAATGACATGATTGCATTCTTCTTTATGGCTGAATAAAACTCCACATTTTCTTTGTCCATTCATCTGTTGACAGATATTTAGGCTAGTTCCATATCTTGGCTGTTGTGATTTGTGCTAATTTTTTTTTTTTTTTCCCTGTACTCAGTATCAAACCCAAGGCCTCGTGCATGTAGGCAAGTGATCCAAATGCCAAGTTAAACGCCAGCCCTTGAATACTCTTCTGGTCTTGAATATATTCCACGTGGAATCCGACCTTCTCGGGAAGACACCCAGATACCCCCTCACCAGGCTCCCAGAAGTGCAGGTTCAGGCACACAACCGGGGACCTGGGCCCTGTCACACAGCCGCAGGTGGACAGCAGTCACAGGCTTAATGAGCAGAGTGATCTCTCAGTAGTCGTGGTGGCAAAGATGGTCAGTTTCTCCAGGTCGGTGCTGCCAGTTTCTCGGGTTTGAATGTCACGTTGCCAAATGGTATTTACATGATTTTTCAGTAACAAAATCTTGGTGTAACTGAAGAGCTTTATGGTCTAGTTCTTTGACACTTCTGAAGATTCTGGGGATTCTCTAATTCTTTTTAATAAAGTCCCTCCATTTTCACTAGTTGGAGTAGATTCAGTTGGTTATATTAAGAATTTTGACCATCACAGGTTGTAAAAGTTTGGATACGAGGTGTCTCCCAAAAGCTCCTGCATTAATGTTCAGAATGATAAATGGTGAAATGATTAGATCATGAGATCTGTAACCTAAGTGGTGAATTAACCCATTTGATGGACTACCGTGAAAGACCACTGTGTTGGGTGGTAGCTCTAGGCAGGTAGGCATGGCTAGAGGAACTAGATGTCGGGGGGTGTGCCGTTGGGTTGTATCTCGCCCCCGGCTCCTCCATCTCACTCTCTGCTTTCTGTCCATCCTGAGCTGAGTAGCTTCCCTCCACCACACACACCCTTCCACTGTGATGTTCTGCCTCACCTCTGGCCCAGAGCAGTGGAGTCAGCCAACCATAGACTGAACCTCTGAAATTATGAGCCAAAACAAACTTCTCCTCCCCTGAGTTTTTCTTGTCAGGTGTTTTGGTCACAGCAACGAAAAGCTAACCGACATACAAATGGATTACATTCTCTAACACAACAAAAAGTAATGGAAAAGTTTTAGTTAATGCAGTGTTGGGAAAGGAATGTGTCCTATCTACTAAATAATTAAAATAAAATGACCAATATGATTCTGCAATATGTACACTTTGAAAAATGAGAAATTATATCCCATCTACGTATGATATATCATAGTGCATAAATGCATTCTACTGTCATGTATAACTAATTAAAACAAATTAGAAAATTAAAAAAAGGAGTGGTAAGATGCTAACCCTAATATGACTCATCATATTTTATGAACTATTGAGAAAGGAAAAAAACATTGCCAATTAAACTGGCACAATGTTTTTGGTACTTAGAATTTTTGTCTTATACTTTTTATGAAAACTCTTTTACACCTATTTAGATGTTTTTCTTTGTCCTCTATCGCTTCTGGGTATATGTTTACATTAAAAAGGAAAATGTCAGTGAGATAAATCTATGAAATATTCTAAAACTTCGCAGCCTGTTTGTCCCCTGAGATGTGTCTTCCCTGTCCAGCCGGGTGCCGTGGGCTGGATCTCTCGTGCATGGTGCTGACGGGGTGTTGACTGGCTCAGCCAATGCAAGGTGCCATTGGAGACGGAGGCCATGGGAAGGGAGCCCGCGTGGGGCCACCCTCCCCTAAGGCTTGGTGTCTCCGGGCTACAGCGTCCCCCAGTCTTGTAATTTCCTATTAACATTCCCTCCCCTTGCAAAAAGGTGACGGTTTTCTGAGAGAGATTTCCTTGCATGTCCTAGTTTGTCAGGATGAGCCCAAATACTGTGTATAACCTTAAAGATCTAATAAATAAATAAATATCTAATAAAAAAAAAAAAAAAGGTTTCTCTCCCCTTGTTTCTTTACTTCTGGGTAGTGAGAGCTTCTTGGTGGGCCCTATTTTTATCGAAGTTCCTTGGTTTGACTGCTGAGGGCGATTCCAGTTCCTGACAGTTCTCGGGGACTGAATCCACCTCTTTTTTTTTTTCACACTATCTTCTGCTTTTCTTCCTTGGTCCTTCCCTGTGCCTTTGAGAACCTAGCTGATGTAGCATTTCTTAAGGTGCACTCACTTCACTCCAGGAGTGCTTTAAGATGCTGCCACCTCTGCCAGGCGGCCACGTCCCTCTAGATGACCACTGTCAGCTCCTGTGTAGTGCTGCACCCCTGCGCACCTCTGTGCCACGCCTCCCTCTGGCCTTCCGATCCTGCCTGGAGGAGGCTGTCTTTCCAGAGCTCGGCCTCCAGCCTTCCTCTTCTCCCACTCACGTGCACAGCAGTGCCACCCTTGGACTCAGGGACCATCCAGCGCTCTGCAGTCCCCTAGAACAAAATGGAACCCCTTGTGGGGTGATCGGGACCGTCTCCGATCTCGTTCTTCTGGATGTAATTTTTATTTTTAAAGCCGCATGTTTTTCTTGCATTCCTGGGCATGTACCCGCTACGGTCCCAGGAATGGCAGATGTCAACACAGGACAGATAATGTGCAAGATAGGGAAGCCACGATCGTGCTGGAGGGCAAGGGCAACATACAGACAAGCTGTGCTCTGCTCACCGTACGGTCTGGGCAGAGGAAGCTGCGTCGCTTCAGCAGCAGGAAAGCAACAGTCACCATCATCGGACTGATCCTTTCAACATCTACTTTTACGTGATTCTCCATTTGCAAAGATTTTCCTTGTGGATGCCCTTTGTCTTGAGTCTCGAGCTCATATTTCATCTATTTAATGTTGTCCATAAAAGTTTGACCTGTTAAAATAGCCGAAGGGTGATTTTTATATTAGTTTGTTAATGGCACTAGAGCAAAAGCTTTCTTGATGCCCAGATAGATTAAATTTATACCATCTTCCCATTGGCATCGTTTTGGACAAAAGACTTTCCAGTTTGTTATGCATTAGATTGCACACTCTGCCGCCTTAAGAATCTACAGTCTGTAACTAATTGCTCCACATTTTTCTCAATTTTAGTTGTGATACTTGTGTTTCCTGTTTGTATCCCAAACCTTTCAAATACATGACATGAATTTGTGTGTGTGTGTGTGTGTGTGTGTGTGTGTGTGTGTGTGTGTAAACTTTGGTATACCTTTCTCTGATGCCTTTAATGAAAATTCAAATTTTCATTTTCTGGTAATGATAAATTGGATGAGAAGGAAATAGAATCTCAAATTAGTGTCCAGCAGGGAAACACACGTTGGCTTCTGTGCATAAAATACATTTCTCTTTTGCCATTTTTCTTTTTTACAGAGGCACTCTTGGGTTGGTTGCAGGTGAATAATAAAATCTGGCATTATGAGAAAAAGAATTTTAATGATTGCTAACTATAAATAATTACCATTACTGACTAAAAGAGCCCATCCCCTGATTCTGGACAACCATTCTTTGTTTGAAACATTTGACAGTTGTCTTCCCTGGTGTCATGATTTGGATATGAGGTGTCCCCCAAAACCTTATGTGTGAGCCAACACAAGAAAGTTTAGAGGTGAAATGACTGGGTTATGAGAATCTCGACCTAATCGGTGTGTTAATCCCCTGATAGGGAATAACAGCTGGTAATTGTAGGCAGGTGGGGTGTGGCTGGAGGAGGTGGCCCCTGGGGTACACATTCTTGTCCTTGTTAAGCAGAGCTCTTGCTCTCTGTTTCTTGGTGTGGTGTCCTGAGCCCCGCCCCGCCCCCGCTTCTGCCATGATGTTCTGTCTCACCGTGGGCCCAGAGCAGTGCAGCCAGCTGTCTGTGGACTGAGGCCTCTGAAACTGTGAGCCCCCAATGAACATTCCCTCCTCTAAAATTGTTCTCATTTGGTCTTTTGGTCACAGGAGTGAAAACGCTGACTAAAATACCTGGTTACTTGTGAAGGTTTTCATCCGTTGAACCAGGCATGATTTTCCAGAACTACATGAGGGTTTAATAAAGTAGGAAAAAATAGTTGCATCAAAAATGTAATTTAGAGCCGGGCGCGGTGGCGCACGCCTGTAATCCCAGCACTTTGGGAGGCTGAGGCAGGAGGATCGCGAGTTCAAAGCCAGCCTCAGCAATGGCGAGGCACTTAGCAACTCAGTGAGACCCTGTCTCTAAATAAAATACAAAAAAAGGTCTGGAGATGTGACCCAGTGGTCGAGTGCCCCTGAGTTCAATCCCTGGTACCACAAAAAAAAAAAAAAAAAAAAGTAATTTAGAACTATTTATAATCTCTTCTCCTTCTCTTCTTCCTTCTTTGTAACTCCTGTTTCCATCTTATCTTAACTCATTCTGAAATTAATTATAAATGAGTGATAGCTAATTTGGAGATGGGAGGGAAAAAATTCAGAGTAGAAAAATGTATTTAAGGGCTGGGATTGTGGCTCAGCGGTAGAGCGCTCGCCTAGCACGTGTGCGGCCCGGGTTCAATCCTCAGCACCACGTACAAATAAACGCATCGTGCACAACTAAAGCAAATAAATAAATATTTTTTAAAAAAGTATTTAAAAATATTGGACATTAGAGACAATGTCTAATACCCAAACCACTGCATAACAACAGAATTATGTTATTGAGGTCAATTTGCAAAAATAACTCAGATGAAATAAGTCTATGTGTAAATTAGCAAAAAGGCTTTTAAGATTTTTCACTGTGTGACAAATGTTTATTAAACACCTACCATGGGGCTGGGGTTGTGGCTCAGCGGTAGAGCACTCGCCTAGCATGTGCGCGGCCCGGGTTCGATCCTCAGCACCACGTAAACATAAATGCATTGCATTGTGTACAACTAAAGGAAATAAATAAATATTAAAAAAAAAAAACCACCTACCATGTGTTCAGGCACCCAGAGGACTTCCTAACTATACAACCTTACTAGTGCCCACAAACAGCTCACAGCCTTCAAAGATTCTCAAGCAATTCCCCACAGACAGAAGTACTATGTCCAATGTGCCCAAGAAATGAGTCACAGGGAATCCCATAGAAATCTTAAGAGAAAATCACACTTTAATTTCTGATGATGCTGCAGAGGTCAGTATTATGGGAGATGACACAGGGGTGCATTTCTCTCAACATTCCCGAGGTTGAAGTTTGCACCTTGCCTGTGACCTGGACGGTATCTAGTAAGGAGTCTATCTGGGGTAGATAATCCTGACATTTACCACTTGTTGCTTCTTTTCCTATATCTTATCAGTGGAGGAAGTGGCATGGGGCCCCTGCCTCCCTGTTGGCTTTGCATAAACATGGGACAAGCAGACAGACATTGTCCCGACTTCCTGCACCCATCCTGTTGTCAGTAAGCAAACAGAAGAGCGGGGGCACTCTGGAAGCTCACACAGGGTCTCTGATGCCGGAGGAAGGTTATGTCTAAGCTTGAGTCTGGAGCACAAGCAGATGTGTCCTGGGCTGCAGGTAGAGCAGCCTGATGGAGAGCCAGTCACGTGGAGGAAGCTGAAGGAGGTGCAGTGGGTGTCAGCCCAGAGACTGAGGCCAGGAGGTAAGATAGGCCAGAGGCAAAGAGAGGCCTGATGACGCCAGGCCTCAGCAGCCAGGTGTGACCAGTTTGCATTGGACACGCTTTGAAGTGTTTCAAAGAAGAGAGGGATGAGCAAAGATCAAAACATCTCTGGACTTGCTGATCAGATCTGCAGTTCAGACACCTCTCGGGGCTTACTGGAAAATCTGTGTTAAAACACAGAAAATCGGGGTTGGGTTGTGGCTCAGAGGTAGCGCACTTGCCTAGCACATGTGAGGCCCTGGGTTCAAACTTCAGCAGCACATAAAATAAATGAATAAAAATGAACCACAGTAGCTATAATAAAATTATTTTTTAAGAAACACAGTAAGTCTAGGTAACCTTGATGAGCTTGGGAATTAAGTTTAATCAGTGGAAATTAATATCAAGGATAGATTCAAACAACAAACCCTGATTTGTAGCTGCCTCTACAGAAAACTGTATAGTATGGAAACTTATAGTTTATAGAATCAGTTGAATGAACTAAAAATTTAGGTGACATTCACTGTGTTTAAGAGTGTATTTGCCAGGTGTGGAGGCACATGCCTGTAATACAGTGGCTCAGGAGGCTGAGGCAGGAGGATCACAAGTTCAAAGCCAGCCTCAGCAACTTAGCAAGGTTCTAAGCAACTTAGGGAGACCCTGTCACAAACAAACAAACAAACAAACAAACAAACAAACAAACAGATAAAAGGGCTGGGGATGTGGCTCAGTGGTTAAGTGCCCTGGGTTCAATCCCCAGTACGTCACCCCTGAAAAAAAGCATATTTGCCAGACTTCTGTCACTATAATGAAATACTAGAGACAATCAATATAGAAGAAAAAAATGTCTGTTTTGGCCTGTGGCTTCCCAGGCTCCAATCCCAGGTTGGGCAGACCCATCCTTTGGACATGTGGAGAGGCAGTCCCTCCTGGCAGGAGCTCACAGTGGAGCAGAGCAGCTCACCCCTGGCCAGGAAGTGGAGGAGGAAGAGGCGGGGCCCCACGGTCCTTCCAGGGCACGCTCCCAGTGATCTAAAGACCTCCCCAAGGCCACACGTCCTAAGGGTTCCGCAGCCTCCCACGTGTGGCCTGGGAACTAAATCCTTAGCACACGGGCCTTCAGGAGATATTCGAGATCCAACCATAGCCAAGAGTGAATGTGTTAGTTGCACAGTCACACTGTTGGTGAACATAAGAAAGCACGTTTTGCTTTTCTTCTTTAAACTTGCAAACTTAACAAAGTGAGATATTTGGTTTGTTTATATCTTATACAACTAAGGTCATCTGCTTCCTACAAAGGAAGAAATGATCAGATAAAGCTTTGAAGGTGTCTGTGGTCAAAATGATTTATAAAGTGATTTGTGGCATATGCTCAACTAGTACATCAGACTATATCAGAATAGATTTTGAAAAATCACTTAATAGGTTTTTAAATTTTTATACTTGTACTTGAAAATATATAATATTAAACAATTTGGCTTAGAAGGCTGAGGCAGGAGGATCACAAGTTCGAAGCCAGCCTCAGCAAATTAGTGAGGCCCTAAGCAATGCAGTGAGACCCTGTCTTAAAATAAAAAAAAAATGAAAAATAAAAGGGCTGATTATGTGGCTCAGGTTAAGTGCTCCTGGGTTAAATCCTTGGTACCTACCCACCCCCCCACCACCCCCCCCCAAAATTCATCTTAACCATTTTTAAATGTACAGCTCAGTAGTATGGGGTGTAACCATACTTTCGTGAGACAGCTCACCAGAACTTTTTCATCTTGCAAACCTGAAACTGCACATATTAAAATGCCTGTTCCCTTTCTCCCTGTCAGCAGCTGGTAACCACGGTTCAAACTATTTCTATGAATTTGACTATTTTAGATACTTTGTATAAATGAATCATACAACATTTGTCTTTTTGTGACTGGCTTATTTTTCTAATATGATGTTCTCAAGTTCATGGTGTAGCATCTGACAGGATTTCCTTTCTAAGGTTAAATTATTTTCCACTGTATCTATTATATGCTCACTTTTGATCAACCAGATGTCTTTCAACTTAGAGCAGTGTTTTAGACCTAATTATCTTTAAATTTTCAAGTTAACTTTCAAATACTCTGGATCTGTTGAAATCAGGCAGGCAAAGAGCAGATGGAAAGAATTTGGAGTTTTGGAATTTGCCATCTTTCTACCAAGTCTGGTGCTTTGGATGCTCCGAGATCCCTCTCTGTGAGTCCTGTATTAGTTCATCAAGGCTGCTGAAACAAATCAGCACAAACATGGAGACTTAAAACAAAGCAAATTTGTGACTTTGTAGTTCCGAGAAGTCCAGAATGCCTGGGTTGGACTGTGTTCCTTCTGGGGGTGCGAGTGACAAGTCCTTGCTCTGCGGTGCCAGCTTCTAGAGTCTCCCGCATGCCCTAGCTCACCTCTCCTTCCTGCATCTTCACAACGCATACCCCAACCTCCCGTGACAAGCTTCTGTTGTCACATCTCCTGTGTCTGCCTTTCACATCTCAAGATCACACTGAACTCTCCAGAAGACACAGTAATCTTTTCTTCTCAGTTTAATCATTTCTTTACATAATATTTACCTTTTATTTTTGCCATGTAAGATAATCTATTCATATATTCACAGGTTCTGGGAATTGGGACATGCACATCTTGATGAGGCTGCTGAGCCCAGGCCGTGAAGAAGCTTAGAGTGTGGTAGCCATGTTCCTTTAATGTCTTTTCTTTTTTGAAACAGATATGTTTTTAATTGACAAAGGCTGTTTATAGTCATGGTGCATAACATGTTTTGACACATGTGTTCATGGTGGAAAGGCGAAATCAAGCCAATCAGTGGATTCTTGGCCTCACATATGAAATCATGTGATTCTTTTGTATGGTGAAACATGTAAAGTCTTCTCTCAGCAATTTTCAACTATATGATACATTGTTATTAATGATAATGGCCGTGATACACAATAGACCTCTTGAGTTTATTCCTCCTGTCAGTTGAAACTTTATATCTCTTGGACCAACACCCCCTTCCACTTCAAATCCCTAGTACCCCATTCTATTTTCTGCTGCTTCTTTTCTTTGTTTCTTCTTTCTTTTCTGAGACAGGCTGTCCTGTGTTGCTGCTCCTGAACTCCTGGGCTCAGCAGTGCTCCAGTCTCAGCCTCTCAAGCAGCTGGGATGCACTTTTGCATCCAGTTTATTCTCTGCTTCTTTGAATTCAACTCTTTTAAGATTTCACATGTAAATGAAATCATGTGGTATTTGTCATCCAGTGCCTGGCTTGTTTCACTCAGCATAATGTTCTCCTCCCGTTCCATCCGTTTTGCTGCACATTATAATATTTCAATCCTTTTTCATGGTTGAACAGTATTCCATTGTATATATGTACCACATTTTCTGTATCCATTCATCTAATGGATATTTTTAATGTCACAGTAAAGTTTTTTTAAAAAATAGGCTCATTCGAACATTGTTTAACTATCTAGGCACCGTATTTGTATTTGAGTTTGCTATGTTCACACACTGGGCAGTACGTTAACTTGTAAACCTGAAAAGAAATTCAGGATAATTGTTGCCTAGGGAAGATAACCCCAAAAGTTAGTATTTTTATCATCTTTAGGGACGTTAACCAGTTTTTTTTTCTCTAATTTGGCAAACTTATTTTAAAGTTATATCCTAAATCTATTCCTCTTAATTTTAATTAGTGTTCCCATTTTAATGCTTCAACTTATTAATAAGTTTAATACCTTTTTACAAAAGTTTATTGGTGCATAATAGTTATACACAGGACTAGGATCGTGACAGATTCATACTCACACATAATTTGATCAATTTCATTTCTTTTTCCTCCTGTTGGCCTCCCCTCTTCCTTTCCCTTATCCCCTTCCTCTACACTACTGGTTTCCCTTCTATTTTCACGAGATCCCTTTTTTCCTTTTTCATTGTGGCCTCTATATAGTGGGGAAAATGTATACCCCCCAACTTTCTGAGTCTGGCTTATTTTGCTAAACCTGTTGCTCTCCACTTCCATACATCTTCCTGCAAATGAGATCCTTTTGTTCTTCTTTATGGCTAAATAAAACTCCCTTGTGTATATGTACCACATTTTTAAAAATGCATTCATCTGTTGACAGACACCTTGGCAGGTTCTATGACTTGGCTATCATGAATTGAACTGTTATAAACATGGGCATGCACATATAGATATGATAGTGTTGACTTTCTTTTCCTTCTGCTCCTCCTCCTCCTCCTCCTCCTTTTTCTTCTCTTTTTTTCTTCTCCTCCTCCTCCTCCTTCTCCTTCTTCATACCAGGAATTGAACTCAAGGGTGCTTAACCACTGAGCTACACTCCTGCCATTTTTATTTCTTAGTTTTGAGACAGGATCTCACTAAATTACTTACAGCCTCACTAAGTTGCTGAGACTGGCTTTGAATCTGTGATCCCCCTGCCTCAGCTTCATAAACTGCTGGGATTACAGGCATGTACCACCATGTCTGGCCTGACTTTCTTCTTGATAAATATGAGGACTGATATTTGTTTACCAAGGAGCTGGGTCATATGGTGATTCCATTTCTAGTCATTTGAGGAACCTCCATTTGACTTCCACAGTGGTTATACTATTTTGACCAACAGTGTATAAGAGTTTCTTTTTCTCACATCCTCTCACCAGCATTTATTATTATTTGTATTTTTGATGACTGCCATTCAGATTAGAATGAGATAAAATCTCAGTGTAGTTTTGATTTGCATTTCCCTGACGGCTAAAGATGTCAAACATTTTTTTCCCATAGATTTGTTGGCCATTTCTTTTCTTTTCTTTTAAATATTTATTTATTTGATTTAGTTGTATTTATTTTAAAATGCATTTATTTTTACGTGGTGCTGAGAATCGAACCCGGGCCGCCCACGTGCTAGGCGAGCGCTCTACCGCTGAGCCACAATCCCAGCCCTGTATTTCTTGTTTTGAGAAATGTCTGTTTAGTTCTTTTGCTCATTTATTGTTTGGGTTATTTGGGTTTGGGGTTTTCTTTTCTTTTTGGTGGTAAGTTTTAAAATTCTTCATATGTTCTGGATATTAATTCTCTGTCGGAAGAGTAGTTGGCGGAGATTTTCCCCCATTCTGTGGGCTGTCTCTTCATGTTCTTGTTTCCTTTGCAGTGCAGAAGCCTTTTAGTGTGATGCCACCCATTTATTAATTCTTGGAATTAGTCCCTTAGCTTTGGGAATCCTATTGAGGAAGTCATTGCCTGTGCCCATATGCCGTAGTGTTGATCCTACGTTTTCTTCAAGGAGTTGCAACGTTCCTGGCCTAATCCTAGCTATGTGATTCATTTTGAGTTGACTCTTGTGCTGTCTGAGAGACGGGGATAGGATCTAGCTTCATTTTCTCCATATGGATAACCAGTTGTCCCAGCACCATTGGTTAAAAAGACGGTCTTTTCTCCAGTGTATGTTTATGTCAGCCTTATTGAGGACCAGACTGCTGTCTCTGTGTGGGTTTGTCTCTGTGTCTTGGTCTGTGTGTCTGCTTTTAAGCCAGTACCTTGCAGTTTTGTTTCTAAAGCTCTGGGGTATCATTTGAAGTTGGGTATCATGATGCCTGCAGCATTGCTCTTTCTACTCAGAGTTACTTTGCTATTCTGGGTCTTTTGTTCTTTGCATGAATTTTGGGACCGATTTTTCTGGTTCTGTGAAGAATGTTGTTGATATCTTTTAGAGGAAATGCTCTCAGTTTTTCCCCATTCAGGATAATGTTGGCCTAGGGTTTGTCATAGATAGCCTTTGTGATACTGAGGTAGGTTCCTTCTGCCCCCAGTTTCTACAGAGTTTTATCATAAATGGTTGCTGAATTTTGTATTGAATACATTCTTAACAGATTCAGGCAATATTTGTAGGAGATCCATGGTCTTAAATTTTGACAATTATTCTTTGATAAAGAACTTGACTGGCAAACTGTATGAGGTAGCCTAGCAGCCAACAACATTGGCTCAGTAGATATTCAATCTCTCTCCCAACTCCAAGGGCCGGGAATGATCTTTACCTCTCATCTGTGCTTTCAAGTCGGTGCTGTACTCTCAGGGAAACCTGATATAGATGGAATTTTCATTCTAAATGTTAATGCCTAAAGCTTTTTTTTTTTTTCTTTTCCTTTCCTGACTTGAATACTATTAATTTTCTACGCCATTTTTCTAACTGATCTGCGGACTTGGTGGCAATAGTGATGGAGAGCTGATGCAGCCCGTGGTAGCATTTACATCCTAACAGCTTAACGGAGCCTGACAGTCAGAGGTGGCCAGAGGCACCTGGAGGGCTCAGTCCACTGGATGTTGGCTGGCTTGGCTCTGAGGAGCCCCAGGAAACTGAGGTGGCTACTAATGGGGAGTGAAGCCAGTCTGTACTGTGGCATGTTCACAGTAGGCAAAACCCACGACCTCGAGGAAAAGCAGTGAACTCCTCTGTTTACAGAGGGGAAGTCCCTCTCCCTGACCTTCCTTTTAAAGGTAATAGGAGATGAAACTTAAATTGTCACGTTTTCAACAATGTGTGACTAGGTTCTGCGTTCCCATGTTTTAAAGTGTGATATCTTAAAGATAATAGGAACGTGTAAATAACTGTACAGAAAGACACACAGAAAACACTGCATTAGGATCCTGAGGGTCCACTTGCACCCCATCAGCTGTCCAGACAAAACTGTCGTGCTCCCGAAGCCACAGGGTGCAGCGACATATTCACTAAGGAGGCACAGGGGCCCAGTGGCTCCGTGTCCTCACACCCTGCTGTTATTTATCAGAGTATATTCGTAATCGATCAGAAAGTACACGGAGGCGCAGAGATCATTGGAAGGCTATGAGGATTGCGTGTGCTCTGTGTAACAGTTTCCTGTTTGTGTGCTCAGAAAAATAAAGAAGGGGGAGTGTCACCTTCCTGGTGGAGAAGGGTGAATGCCGGAAGCAGACATGAAAAGAAGGATACAGACAATGCTGGGCTGTCTCCCGTATCTGCAAGTTGTACTTGGACTTCTTCTCCACTCCAGTTCCCTTCAGTCATTCCACATCCACGCTCTTACATTTGCTTTCCATTGCATATATTTATTGCCCTGCATTGCAATCAGATCAAATATCTTGCATTACTTACTGAGATAAACGTGGTTTTTGCCTTTCTAGCAATGCCTATCCTGCAAGCAAGTGCCACCCCACTCCCTGCAGTCATACACCCTAGGTGGGGGGCAGTCTGGCGAAATTACCTGGCACAGTTTCAGTAGGGAGTAGCTTCTTGCCTCCCTGTTACCTCAAGGCAAGAGTCTGAGAAAGAGAATGCTAGTACCAGAAGTAGGCAGACCATTCGAGGCATTGCAGTGGGTTTTTTTTTTTTTGTTTTGTTTTGTTTTTTGGTAACGGCAGAGAATGCAAAGCACAGGGGAAGTATTGGGGGGACCGCCTCCCTTGAGATGTGGTACTGGAGGATGATTCCTAGGCACCAGGGAGAATTTTAATTAGGCCTCTACAGATACCTATAGATAGCATCAAACGGCTTCCACTTGGCTGCCTGGCTAGGGACTGGTGGCCCCTGGATGTGATCAAAGCCCCCTGCGCTCTCGGGGGTCCCCCTCGAATCCAGCCCACCTTCGCTCACTTGGACGCCGCGCGGCACTTGGCAGGGCTTGGCGCTGCTTTTCCTCCCCGCGCTTAACCTCTTCTCCCCCAAGATACAAATGTCAATATTGGATTTAGTCTGGTTGAATGGATGTGTCAGAGGGGAGATGAGTGACTGGCAGCCACAAAAGGGTTTTTCAATTGGCAAAAGTAAATTTCTCACAAATGAATCAAAACAGTTCGAGGTGGAAAAGAAGCAAGGGGAAGGAGCTTGCCAAATTTAGTCATGATGCCTCATTAAATGGATCCAAGACTTTGGCGTGGGCATTTGCTCTAGAAGCTGCTGCATTGACCCAGCAGGAGGCCCACGGAGTGAGGAAGGGAGAGCATCGCCTTACTTTAACACCCTCAGCAGGCCGTTCCCTGGGAGAAGTGGAGAAGCCTCAGCTATAGCGTGCCCCAACGATTTTATTTTATTTATTTTATTTTTTTTTAGCATGAAACCACGCACAGCCCTGCTTCAGATGATCAGAGAGCCACTCCACGACAACAATCCCTAGGCCATTCACGTAATAAATTAAAATGGCATTTTTAAAAATCAGTGGTCGCGTTCATGCCTTTAGAAATGGGCCGTGCTGCGGGCTCTGCTGTTCCTTCTTGCTGTGAAGACTCTTCCCTGGTCACCCACCCCTGCGTGGACCAGTGGAGAACGCGTGCAGATGGTTGCTGCGGCCGCGTCGAGGCCACTGCAACCAACTGGCAGTGCTTGCCTGTGTGCTGAGGCCCAGCGCCAGAACCTCTGGGCGGCTCCCCACACCAAGAGATAAGCAACACGTGAAAAGTTCAGAGGGCACATTAAAAAGGCCTTCTTCTAATAACAAAGAGCTGTCAGGCTGCGTGCCTCGGGGTTAGATCTTGCCCTGGTAGCAAAACCCCACCAGTCCCCGTGTCTGAGACGCCCAGGCTCCAGTCTCCGGGGGTGAGTTGGGGGTCGGCAGTGGAGGAGTGGTGTGGAGGCTCCCTGTTTACTTAGGGTCCTTTCGACGCCCCGCTTGGCATCCTGCCATCTTTTGCCTGGCACCTTAACAAGCTACGAGGTTCTTTCGGTTGTAATTGTTTGAAGATGCTTAGGATCTTGTAGGAGAGAGGCACATACAAATTTAGCCGTGGTGAGTAAGTGAAATGACAACATAAGCACACAGAAACATGATTTTCTAAAATTTTTCCTTTCTAAGAGAATTTAGGATGAATTAAATAGGAAAATCTATTTGTCTGAGTTGGGGGCGAGAATGGAGGTTCCCTGCTGCCCCCTCTCTCCTGTCTGCTTCTCATGGTTACCAGCCCCCAGCCCTGCCAGCTCTTCCTGCCCAGAGTCCTTTAGTCTTTCCCGCCCAGGGCTTCCTGTCCCCACTGACCTGCCCCGAATGCCCTGGAGCTTGAGTGGGGCTCTCCTCCAATTCTTCTTGAACACCGCCCTCATCTTGTCATTCTCCTTTGTCGGGCTCAGGCGTTCCCCTGGTGTTGTGCGCATTTGGAGCTTCTTAGCCTGGCCTGCAAGGCCCTTCACGCCGTCCCCTGTATCTCCACAGACGTCTCCTGTCCCCAGCCAAACTGTCGAGGCTATGTCCTGCGTGTCCCGCCCTCGTGAACGCTCTCCCCTCCCTAGTGCCTTACGCACGTCAGGAATCTCATTCCTCCACCGCACACCCACCAGGATGGCTGTTACGAAATATCAACACAATGGAAACTAATAAGGATATGGAGAAGCGGGAGCTTTCTGCATTGATGGTAAGAATATAAAATGGTGTGGCTGCTTGAGAGAAGAGTATGGTGATTCCTCAAAAATGGAAAATAACATGATTATGTGATCCAGCAACTCTACAACCTTAAGAGGAACTCTATCCACAACAATGGACTCCCATAATTTTTGTTTAATGCCACATACTGCTTAATTCCACTTAGACGTCCAAAAAGGGAGAATCTAAAGAGGCTAAACTAATATCTGTGCTTTCCAGGGCTGGAGAGGATTGGGGATTGGCGGGTGAACACTCCAGGGCATGGGGTGTCGTTTTAGTATGAGGAAAATATTCTAGAATGGTGACGAGGCACAACCCTGCCGTACACAGAGTCACGGCTTGTGCAATGTAAATGGGTGAATTGTTGCATGTGTGAATTAGAGCTCAAAAATATTATTTAAAAAAGCAAACCAAAAAGCCTATAACAATACACAACATGTACTATTTCCTTGTCTTCCCCTCTGTCGTTATTTCTGTGTGTGTGTACACACACACACACACACACACACACACAGTACATATTTTGGTACTTTTAATTCTCTATATTAAAAAAAAGTCCCCCGATAGATTACAGTGTCTTAAGTTCAGGCTACATGTCATGCTCTGTGGATCGTTGCCGCCAAAGGAAGTGACTTGCAGTGGTGATGGTCACAGGGGCCAAAAGCACTAGCTCGGCGCCTCTCCACCCTTAGCGATAGAAACGTCCTTTAGACTCGGGGTTGTAATGCGGGAACAGCTCACAGGAGCGTCCCCCTCTCCTGAAGCCTCAGGGATCATTCCTCAGGGACAAAGGAGGAGCACTGTAGGGACCCCTGCAGGCTAAGGTCGCAGACAAGGAGCACAGCGCTGCCCTCCTCTCTTTCAGCCTGGTGGCACGCGGGTTCCTCAGTCACAGGGACTGTGGCCTTGCCCTCAGCTGCTCTACCAGGGTGGAACACCAGAGGGTCAGGAATCCATGGGCTTAAAACAGGGGCAAGTTGGTAGCCACAAGCCAAATGTGACCTTCAGGTATGAGTTTTGGGCCAGCTTTTAAAAATGTAATTAGTTGTCAGAATTTAAAAATTGGGAGATTTCAGAGAGCAATTGGACCCTGGCTTCTCTTGAGGAATTAGATTAGCTTGGGGTGGGTGGGACAGCAGCTCTCTAATACTGAGCAGGCGCACGTGGAGGGCAGCAGCCCCCTCCCACTGAGTGGGCCCAGCACGCTGGACAGGACGCTCTCCCCACTTCCCACTGACCTGCCCCCCTTAGTGCTTTATTTTAGTATCATGGCCCTGCTGGGACTCACATTTACAATTTCTACTCTGAAATTTTTGGTGCCTTCTGTAAGTGCACCCTGAGGCAGGTGTGGTATTTCAGGGCCAAATGCTTGTGCCGGTTCCCTCCAGTTGGGGATGCCTCTCCTCATGTGATTTCTAGCACTTTCACTTGGCAGGCCTCATGCCTACCTCTGGTCATCACGGACCATCACAGCCAAGATAGACCAGAGATGCTCGGAGGACAGCAAGCAGAGTGGACCTGTCTTCTTGTGACCACCTAACAGGGATCATGGTGGAACTTCCGATCCTCTGCATGCTCTTATGATTTCTCCCTCACAGCATCTGAAGCTCAGGGAGGACCTCACCAAAAACATCAAGTTGTCCCAGGAACGTGGGCTATCGTTTTAGTCAGCTTTTGCCTTGCTGTGACCAAAAGACCTGACAAGAAAAATACAGAGAAAAAGGTTATCTGGCTCACAGTTTCAGAGGTCTCAGTCCACAGACGGCCAATTCCATTGCTCTGGGCCCAAGGTGAGGCCCACCATCGTGGAAGGGTGTGGCAGAGGACAGCAGCTCAGGACATGGCCACTAAGAAGAAGACAGAGAGCTCCTTTCACCAGGGACAAAATATAAACCCCAAAGGCACGCTCCCGGTCTCCCTGGGCCACAGCTCACCTGCTTACAGCCACCATCCCGTCAGGCCCTATCAGGGAATTAGTGCACCAACGAGGCCGAGGCTCTCAGAACCCAGTCACCTCAACTCTGAACCTTGCATTGTCTCACCTGTGAGCTTTGGGGGACACCTCAAATCCAAGCCATGACGTTGGATTCGGGGAGACAACTGTCAGGTACTGCCTGCTCTCTCAAGCAGAGCCGACCAGGACTTCCCATAGTCCTCTGCTGTGCTTCTGTGGTGAAGGCCACGGTGGAAACTGATGGTGCCAGGCCTCAGCTATGCTGAAGTGCCAATGTCCCCAGAAACCCCAGGATGAAGTAATCAGGAGTGTCTCAGCTAAGTGTCTTGGAGCCACAGTTTAACTTGGAATACCCTCATTATCTGTGACCGCATCGCCCTCTCTCATTCTAAATCCACACAGGTGTTCACTACCCCGAGCTATTACCTAATTATTCCTGAACAACTCTATTACCTAATAATTGTCTTTAGGACAAATGAAAAAGTAATTTGCTGGTCCCTCTCTTTGCTTCTTTGCAAACTTTTTGAGTTTCCAAGGCACCTAGCAAGTGACTCAGCAGTAACTGAGACTATCTCATTAATGGGGGAGAGGTTTCTAGAAATAAGGTCAGCTATATCGATATCTATACCTAAATTATTTGCACAGTTGAGGACGCTTTACTCCCATTAAGTGTGTCTGGCTGTGTATAAGAGAGTGCAGAGGTCGGTCTTAACATGTGAGGGTCACCTAGAGCTGAGTGTGTCTTAGGGACTAAGCGTATCCTGAACCCCCCTCGATGACTCTAGGAGGCAGGTACTGCTATGTATCCTGAGGCACAGACGACGAGTCCAAGGCACAGAAGGGTTAGGTACGTGCTTTGGCCCATGAAGCTAGGAGGTGGTGCAACTGAGATTCGCCCGACAGTGGCTGGCTTCAGAGTCTCTTAAACAAAAACATAATTCCTCTGTCTTGCAGGGCACCGTGGTTCTGCAGGGTGATACTGAGTAATGTCCCATGTAGCTCACTTCATGGTAACTTACTCTACGATAATCCACTTTGCATAAAAGTGATAAGAACATAACAAAAACATCATAATAAGCATTAATTGTCCATGTAGAGGAGACTCCTGAAATGCATGCTGCTTCTTTTAACTTATTTTAGCTGTTCTCTCTTCTTATTTATTGCAACACACCTAAGGATGATTTTGAAGGTTTGGGTTCAGATTGATTAGACTAAATGGAAAGATTAAGTATCAGCCAAATGTTGTCGCCTGAAGCGATGGCCGCTTGGAGCAGCAAAGCCGCGGGAATAAGTTCAGAGGCAGACTGGAAACAAACAGGATCTTTATTCTGTCAGTTTCTCTCTCTGGCTCTAACAACTCTAACACGTACCACACACAGAAAAAAACCAACAACCAAAATGGCCCCGACCCGCTCCGCGCTTGGCCCAAGTCTCTCGAGATCCCGGGCCAGGTCTCGTGAGACTACAGAAGGTGGCAATGTCCAAAACTCCATGGCCCAAAGTCAACCGCAATGTTAGCCATCTCCCCAAACAGGGCTCCTACAGCCAAAGCTAATGACTAGTGAACTAGAAAATGTGAGATTTAGAGAAATTTTCCACAAAGACTGAAAGAAATATTAACTATTGAGATATCAAGACTAGGATGAGTTCCACCATGTGACTTAATAGAGTTCCAGAAAGACTGAAGGGGAAAGAGACACTATTCAAAAAGTTACATGGATTAGAAAAACTAACTAGAAAGATTTGAGAACAGATATAAGTCACTAGGTCCAGAAAGCATATGGAATCCTA
Organism: Tamias sibiricus; assembly: GCA_025594165.1. Taxonomy (NCBI): domain Eukaryota; kingdom Metazoa; phylum Chordata; class Mammalia; order Rodentia; family Sciuridae; genus Tamias; species Tamias sibiricus. The sequence goes on along the minus strand of CM046666.1, from coordinate 20,090,842 downwards.
AGTCGGAGCAGTAAGAGGAAAACATATTCAGATTTACTACTGTCAAACGGCGGAACACCAGAGACAAATAATTCTTAAAAGCAATTAGAAAGACCAGAAGAGCATCAATAATTAAGTAGTGAATAAAGTAGCAAAAATGGAAGCCAGACAACAGTCAGATATTTCCAAGTGCTGTGAGAAGATTATTTTTGAATTTTCTCTTTAAAAAAAATATTATTCAAATATCATATTCACTAATGGGGGCAATATAAAGACAGTTTTGGACAAACACAACTCTGTTTAGCAAGAGATTATTACCCTCACTAAGGGAACTTCTAAAAGGTGTCTTGCAAGAGGAAGATAATCCCTGAAGGATCTGCAGCAAAGAAGAAATCCTGAGAAAGAGGAGGTTTCTGAGTGTCGGTCTAGACTAATCTTGAGCACATGAAACGATAGTTATTGTTGTAATTCTGGAGTTTAAGGGAGCAAGACGGAGTGACATGCTCACCACACACCTGTAAGATGAGACCTGGAGACTGGTCCTTGTGTTGTGAAGAGGACGTCAGGAGTACTGATGGATTTTAAATCATCTAAGTGTGGATATTAAATCATTCACGGTTACTACTGAAAGCACAGAAATAAAACAGGCAACTGCCAAACTAGTAGATGGGAGAAGATAGGATGAAAACCATGATCGATTCAAAGGAGTATGGGGCACTTTTGTTTTTGTTTTTTTAAGGAATCTCCACACTGTTTTCCACAGGGGCTAGGCTAATTTCCATTCCCACCAACCTTGTCTGAGAGTTACCTTTCCTCTGCGTGCTTGCCAGCATTTGTCATTTTACTTTATTTTATTTTATCTTATTTTATTTTACTTTGGTCATAGATGCTGACGGAGGGAAATTTCCAGAGGGCACAGTGGAGGATGTTTTCAGAGGAGAGGGTGGCATGAATTCCGGGGGTAACGGTGCCACGCGGGGATGAGCGGCTGCAGGAGAGGCTTGCTCCTGGGATTGACAACGAGTGATGCAGGACATTTGGGTCTGATGATCTTCTGGGGAACGTGGGTTGCTTGGACCCTGTCCTGTGGTCCACAGTCTTCACATGGGGAAGAGGAGAAGTTTCTGGTGGGCCTGGAGGAGCGGCCCCGGGAGCAGTTGTGGAGCCGGGCCTTGGCTTCTCATAGACTTGCACCTTGAGGACGCGTCCTAAGGAGTGACTCCTGGCACCACACATGCATGCTGGCAGTCCCCACCACCTTATTTTTAGTACCCAAAGGAGGCTATTTTAGATATCCAACAATAACAGACTAGTAAAACTAAGTATGGCACATTCATAAGGGAATTCTGTGTAGACACAAGAATCAAGGAGAAGTGTACTTAATGACGTGAGAAAGCACTGTGATATCGCTCCACACGAAAGAGTATCAGCCATGTGCATGCGATTATGTGTAGACGAACTCAATGACTGGTTGGATCCTAATTCTTGGATTGGACGTTGGGTTCATGAGTGGACATTATATCACTAAAACCAGAAATGAAATAAGAGCCCTGGGGCTGGAGGAGGAAGTGTCTGTCATGATCCAAGACTCACCACCGATAGGTTATGTCCATCTGTGTTTCAGTTTTTTTTTTTTTTTTAAAGTCATTTAAGACATACCACAAATAGTGTGATCCTGACTTCTGTTAGGAACATGAACCACATCGTCTGGATCCGTGTCTCGGTACCATTGATTAGAGTGATGACCATATTCAGGCTCAGTCTGTGCTGGTGACCTGCGCAGCACACCAAGCCCACCCCATGCCTGGAAAAACTAAAGAGGTTGAGAACAAGGTCGGTCATCTCAGCGCCTCCCGGGACAGGGATTTGGCAGCAGCTTAGCTGGGTGTCTGTGGACCAGGAGGTTGTGGGCCGGGGGTCAGCAAGGGCTGGTGGCGTCCCGGGCTGGGCTGGGGCTGGGGCTGGGGCTGCACTGTCCACTGACTCACCGAGCTGCGGGCCTCGCCATGGGCTCACGAGGTTGTCCTCCCAGCAGGGCACCGGGCCTCCCCAGAATGACTGATCAGGAGCAAGGCGGGACCCACAGTGCCTTTTATGACCTCGTTTCTGAGGTCCCCCCCCCCACTTCCGCTGTCTGCTGCCCATTAGAAGCAAGTCACTAAGTTCACTCGAGGGGCAAAGAGAGGCAGCAGTGGGGGCTGCGGTAACAAGGCCCATCCGCTGTGACTGGAGCCCTGACCGCGGTCCCTCCCCAGCCTTCAGAACCTCTTGGGACAGTCCTCTGTGGGCCTCACAGCCGTCTGTGCCCAGCTTTTTGCCTCGGGTCACAGTTTGTCTCCACGTTCCTCAGCTTCCCGCCATGTCCAGGGGCTTCCCCTGAATCTACCTACCACTTTACTTTCGTGGCGTGTTCTCCGCGTTCGCTGGCATCCAGGTGGCTTCTCCTGTCCAGCCCTTGGGGATCAGGTGGCTGGTTGCATGGTGTCGGAGCCGGACCACGCCCCCGGGCCCCTCCAGCTGCTCACTCGTTCTTCCTAAGCGCTTTTTATAGGTGGTCCCTGGGAATCTGCCTGCATCCTTCAGCTGAAGGGGCCTCGTGTCCCACTACCGTGTCCAGGTGCTTAGTAGAAGCTTCTGAGAACAAGGATGGTTCCTTCTTACACAAGCCTGACCTATCAAAGCGAGCGGGCCCATGAGTCGTTAATGCTCGGTGGCAGCCCATGCTAGGACTCACCACTGCCTTCCATTCCCAAGACGAGATGAGATCTTTCTCCTCACCTTTTAGGGCGCCCTTCATCCTCTGATAAACACTTTTGGCAGAAAGTGATCATGGAGTTCAGGTGCTTCTCCCGTCGCCCCCAAATTTGTCACTGAGTGTGGGGTGATGGAACCCCTCCCCGGGTCCGTTTTCTCTTCTCCCACAGAGAAAATAGGAAACAGTTCTCGTTTCTGGAAGCTGGCCTGGATTCCTCAGCATGCGAGTAGATGCGTCAGTACTATTTACCTAGGACGTTCATAATGATTATTTCATGTTTCAAATTCAATCCTGATTTTCCTGCAAATGCAGCATTCAGAAGCACAGAAAGAACTCAGCTGGCTGTACAAACATATGGAAATCAATGATAAATGGACAGAGACTGCACAGTACGTTTATTAACCAAGCTCGGTAAATCATAATTTTTCAACCATTTATTAAACTAATAGGATTGTTTTGGGAACATCAAAGAATTCTTTATTAAGTAAATAATCGTGTTTATCCACTCGGTTATGGGGAAAAGCAAATCATTCACACCGCATTGACTCTGCCTCATCAGATTTCATTTCTTTTAAATGTCAACCGTTGATGATTTTTACCAAACAACCTGAGGGAAAAGTCCAAATTCCTACCCGGCTCCAGCCACCTCTCCCGTGCAGGAAAAGGAGGCTGCTTTCTTCTTGGGTTTCCATCTTCCCTCCCAGCTGGGCGGATTCCCCGTGAGGCTCAGCATGGCTCCCTCACAGTGCAGTCAGGCACAGGGCCTTGGCCATGGTGGCCGACTGCCTCCTCCCTTCCTTCCCTCCTCTTCCTTCCTCCTGGACTCACCCTGTGCTGTTCCGTTTCTTAGTTGACCAGCCGGGCTCACAGTGCAGGCCCCTGAGCGGACCCGGGATGTGCCAGTTCCCCTGGTCTTGGGTGCAGTTCTCTTGGCTTCTGCTCTTGACGTCTGCCTGCAGTCAGCTCAGAAAACCCGACTGTCCAGCGTGGGCAGGAGGAAAACACAACCAGGGGTTTAAGCCTGCTGCCCGGTGAGGAGGACATGCTTGGGCATTGTTATCTTGATTTTCCACATTAATGTTGTCCTGAAAAATTTTTTTATAAATCATAATTGTATAAATTAAAAGTACTTTAACCATATTTAGCATGTATGAGGGGAGTTCTGTCTTCCACTCATTAGTAGATATTGATTTCTCTAAGGTCAGCCATTGGGCGTAGTGGGAAATAGGAAGGTTTTTTAATTGATTTAGTCAACAAACTTCTGCTGAGTGCTAGCTATGTGCCAGACCCTGTTTGTGACACTGGGAATTTAGAGATGGACAAGAAGAAACACAGCACTCCTGATCTCAGGGAACAGTTAATCTAGTGGGAAAAGACATGTGATACAAGTAAGTAAGCAAATAAAATGACCAAGCGTTATCAAGAAGAATTCAACAGACCGACCTCAGAGTGACTAGTGGCAGCAAGGGGAACTCTAATGTAGATGGGAGAGGTCAGTGAGAACACCTGCAAGGTAATACTTTCTCTGGCTTTAGTGATGGGTAGAAAAGTCCTTGTTACTTTTCTTGGAGGAGTTTACAATCAAAGAGTTTAAGCTGGGTGTGGTGGCACCACCTGTAATCATCTCAGCAACCTGGGAGGCTGAGGTAAGAGGATCACAAGTTAGAGGCCAGCCTCAGCAATTTAGAGAGACTACATCTTAAAATAAAAAATAAAAAGGGCTAGGAGTTTAGCTCAGTGGTAGAGCCACCCTGGGTTTAATCCCCAGTGCAAAAAAAAAAAAAAAAAAAAAAAAAAAAAAAGATTCTAAGAATGAACTCAATTTAGTATATAACCCGCAACATGTTAACTGTGTTTTAGCATCACACAATGAAAAGAAGAAAACAAATGTCTATGATAACACACTGATATAAATTGATCGAATAAATAGCTAATGGTGGGGGAATAGGCAAATCTTTCTTCAGAAAGATTTCAAATGATGAATGCAGTTCCTCTCTTTGCTGAACCGGAGAGCATTATATTCCCCTCCTTTTGTATGTGGTTTGTATTTCGTGGCTCGATTCCAAAGAAGAACGTATGAAAAGGGAAAACAGAATGTCACGGTGGAAAAACCTCACCAACACTGCCTCACCCCCGTGATACAGGTTAGCATCATCAGAGACAGTCATGCCCACATCAGGTGCCCTCTGAGGTGTCTGGAGAAGGCCTTCACTTCCACCTTCTCCACCCTCCACTCTGCGACTCCAGTCTACCCAGGAGAAGACATCAGAAAAACTCAAATTGAGAGTCGCTCTTCAAAATTCCTGACCAGTCCTCTTCAAAAGTGTCAAGATGATGGAAAGCCTCGGCAGTCCATCACCTGTTGGGGGAGACCCAGAGTCTGTGTGGAACCCAGATTAGGAGCCCAAACAGAAAAAAGGCATCAGTGGGAAAACTGGTGACATCCAAACACCGTCTATAATTTATTCTAATAGTGTCAGATCAATATTAGGCCTCAGTTTTGCCCAATTGCCATGGTTTACCATGGTGTTAACGCTGGGAAAGTGAATTGAAGGGATATGGTGAGTCTTGAGTAATTCTCTTGCAACTCTCCTGTAAATCCAAATTTCTTCCCCAAATAAGACATTTTTAAAAAGTATACCAAGTGCTCCAGGGAAATCATGACTTCCTTCAAGAGTGTTGGTTAGACTTAGAGAATCTTGGGGGAATGAGACCGTGAAGAAGCCACGTGTGCTGTCTTCTGAAGTTTGAAGCTTGGTAGCATGCTTTTCCTGTTTATATTTTCCCACTGGGCACATCAAATTGAGCTGAGCCCCACATTGTGTGAAAATCCAATATGGTGGATTCATCTGGAGGAGGGTCACAGTCATGTTGCCGAGATGTTCTGCTGCCTTGGATGAATTTGCTACATGTATTAGTATAATACTAGATGCTGTGACAAATAGTGCTAAAAATCTCACACGTGGGCTGGGGATAGAGCTCAGTTGGTAGAGCGCTTGCCTCGCGTGCACAAGGCCTGGGTAAAACTCACATATGAGTTTGATAAAAGTAATCTTTAAGACCATGATGAGCCAAGGACAGATGTGAGCAGCAGTGTATTTGAGAAGTCACCCAGGAACTTAGTGCTACCACCCTCCTTTATACCCTAGATAAAGGGGAAAGAACATGGGGAGGACACCTGTCATCTCTTCTCACTTTCCAGGGCCAAATACTGGTTCTATGGCCATAGCAGAACCACAGGGTCTAGGCAGTGAAGTGTGGTAGCATATCCAGGAAGAAGCAGAGAACATACTTATTGGTGAGTCCTAGCAGTCTGACATAGTTTTTGTGTGTGTTTTCCCCTTAAACTGGTTATTTTGTATATTTGGTATCCATCAACTACAGTCCAAGCTCTCTGAGAGCGAGAACTAGATCCTGTACTTATTGAAATCTCCTCCTTCAAAGCTATCTGGAAGCCAGGCGTGGTGGCGCATGCCTGTCATCCCAGCACTTTGGGAGGTTGAGGCAGGAGGATCTTGAGTTCAAAGCCAGCCTCAGCAATGGCGAGGCACTTAGCAACTCAGTGAGACCCTGTCTCTAATAAAATACAAAAATGGGCTGGGGATGTGGCCCAGTGGTCGAATGCCCCTGAGTTCAATCCCAGGAACCAAAAATAAAAAAAAAAAAAAAAAAAAAAAAAAAAGCTATCTGGGTCACATGGGAGCTGGACAGGCATGGCAGCCAGGCCCTGGCATGGCTCTGGTGGCCCACCTCCAGAGTTCACCCTCCTGGAGCTCTCCCAGTCAGTGGACCTGACCTGCCCGTGCGCTCGTGAGCCAACGCTCAGGAGGAAGCCAGCTGCCACTTCACGGAGACCCACGGCAGCCCCATGGAGAGGTCCCTCTGGCGAGGGATCGAGGCCTCCTGCCAGCTAGCTGCCTGCGCTGACCTGCCAAGTTGGTGAAGAAGCACCTTGAAGTGGGTCCCGCCGGCCCCCAGCCGGGATCTTGACGCCCGTTCTCCAGGCTTGTCACAGTCACAGCGCTCTCCCTGCAAGATGTGCATGGGTTCACGCGTTCCTCAGACGACTCTGGCGCGTCTTCCACGGGGCTCCGCTGAGATCATCAGGGCACCTCACCCCCGCGACGGGTGGCGCACTGGAGACTCCTCACACGGCAGCTCCGTCGGTCCGGTCGGTGGGGATGGCGACTGCTGCTTCCAAGGTTCTGAGACTGTTGCCAAGGATAAAGGGCGCAAGCCATTATCCATCAGTGACACTTGCCAGGACCAGGAAGCCGGCAGTGGTGGCTTGCAGGATGTGTGTGGGTCTCATCTCTGCCCCTGTGTCCCAGCTCCTGTTTTGCAAGTCTGTGGCCTCAGTTAGGATCTCTAGGCTGGTAAGCACCACTTGGTCTGGGAAAGGGCCCCAGAGCTGCAGGCCTGACAAATGGCTGAAGGGTAAAGCTGAAGCCAGATGCTTTGGGGCCTTACGTCAATCGATCTGGTCTTATTCATTGCTGACCACGTGGCTTCTCCTATGTAGGGATTCTGTTCTGGAGCTGAGAATCATAGGGCTCCCAGCTTTTGTAAAATACTTTTTAGCTCAAGTCTCCTATTTTTGTGATTGGATTTTTCTAGATTCAGAATCAAGGGCAAAAATATTCCAGTTGTTAAGTAACTACTGGAACTTGAAAGAAGCATGAGGTTCATTTTACCCTATCAGGGCTTATTTATATTCTCAGCAGAGTCTAGTAGCCTGTTTGCTAAATGTATAAATTTTCAGGTACTTGCAAAATGCCAGGATCATAAATCTTTTTTAAAAACAAAGCTTATTTATTTTCCCTAAAAATAAAGTGGGTCCCTTCTTTTCCATGAAAAATGGAGAAAAGCTCAAAGAAGAAAATTAAAATCACAACTATCTACCCATGATCCTTCCTACAAGAGCTAACCATTGTTTTGCTGTTGTGCAAGTAGGAAAACACATATAATTAGAATATCAGGTACACAATCTTGTTCTTATTTCTTTAAAACCAGTTATCAGCATAACAAAAGTATTTTCTGCATTATTTTTAACTCTACAAATATCACTTAAAATTGTTGCTTATTTAATACCCATTTATCAAAATTTACTGATCCATTTCCCTAATGTTATTTTCATGGGGGAAGGAGGGTGATAAATTACTATAAATCTTCAGATAAGCAAAGACACAATTATTACAAAGTGAAATCATTCATTGACCCATGGAATCTTAAACCTGCATGGCTGTCTTAGCATGAGTGCAATAACAAGCTTTCATTGTGTAGAAGAGGAAAAGGAGACGCAGGGTCCTGACTGGTCTTGGATTCCCCGGCCAGCCAAGGGCAGATGTAGCTCTACAGCTCTGTGCTTCCAGCAACTGTAGAAATGGCAAAAGGCAAAAGCCCTTTTCTCCAGCAGATATTCAACCTGAAGCCTAACCTTGGAAGAAGTTGTCACCTTAAGAGTAGCTCAGTTGGGAGCAGCGTCTGTCTGGGAAGGGCTTGAGTGTGCAGGCGCAGTGGGGAGCCGCCCTGGGGGAGACCTGTCCTAAGGTGGGGTGGAGTAGTGCTTTGCCTCACTGGCTGTAGCAAGTGCTGCGTGCGCCGGCCTACCTCCCTGGGGCTCCACTTTCTCATTTGTCAGTGAGGAAACCACATTCCTTAATACTTTCACATTCTAACCTTTTAGCTTCTGAGCCTGATCTCTTTGTCAATATCAAACTCAATGGACATTGAGTCCTGTGGTTGGGAGTCAGACTTCACAGAATTTAGGAATGGGTTGAGGGTGGTAACCAACTGCTTTGCTTTGGATGAGTGAATTTAATGCACATATGTGCAATCAAAAGCTACTTGATTGAGTGACATTTCTGTCTCCACCACAGAGTACATCTTATCTCTCTATACTGGGGGTACAGGGGACAGATCGAGAACTTGAGGTTGGGGCTGGGGTTGTGGCTCAGCGGCAGAGCACTCGCCTCGCACGTGCGCGGCCCGGGTTCGATCCTCAGCACCACGTAAACATAAATGCATTGCATTGTGTACAACTAAAGTAAATAAATAAATATTAAAAAAAAAAAAAGGAACTTGAGGTTAACTCAACGTGGAGGCCACAATTAGCAAGGGAATTGTAACTCTGTCTCTAGAAGGACTTGATGATAGCAACTTTTTGTTCAGTTTTCTCCCCTGTTCAACTCTCCCTGGCACTTTTAATTTCAATGGGGGCATTAGTCGGCTTTTGGTCACAGTAATCAAAAGAACTGACAAGAACAATTTAGGGGAGGAAAAGTTTATTTTGGGTCATGGTTTCCGAGGTCAAATCCATGGTTGGCTGATTCCACTGCTCTGGGTCCAAGGTGAGGCAGAATATCATGGCGGAGGGCATGGCAGAGGAAAGCTGTTCAATTCACGACAGCCAGGAAGTAGAAAGAGCTTCAGCACAAGGAGCCAGGGATAATAAAATTCCCAAGGGCATGCCCCCAGTGACCTACTTCCTCCATCCATACTCTACCTGCCTCGGTTGGCACCCATTAATCCACTCAGATGATTAATCCATCAAATGGATCAATCCACCAATTAGGTCACAGCTCTCATGATCGAATCATTTCACCTCTGAACATTCCTGCATTGTCTTCCACGTGAACTTTCAGGGGCATTTCATCTCTAAATCATAGCAAATAGGAATTGCCTCTGACATTGCAGTTTCTTGTACTTTGACTTAGACACATCCCACTAGGCAGCACTTTGTGAAAACAGGGAAGAACGTGCTGGTACTGGGTGGGGACTTCTGTGCTCTGATGCCGCGGTAACCCACCTTGCCAGCTTTCTTCCTCTGGTGTGTGTCCCTGCACCGGGACCTTGTCTCGCTTTTCTTTGAAATGCGTCCTTTCGACTGAAGGCAGCGGTACTAACCAGTGTTCACGGTCATAGCAATGACTTCTGTTTGGGGCTTTGATAATGGACAGGAATGTACAGCCACTCCTGTGGCCAGTTGATTGTACACTTCTGAGATCCCCTGTTATATCCCCATTAAAAAAAAAAAAAGTTGTCGTGGCAGAGATGGAGTGAAGGGGATGATAGTTTTGTAGCTAAAACCCTACAGATTTCCCCTTGATTTAAATCGTAGAAGGGTGAAGGGATGGTATTAGAAAAATGATGGTGGATTTATGGGATATGAAGGGTTCGGTGGTGACATGCCCACATTCTGTTGGGTGTACTGTCCATTATTGGGGTTCAATAACTTGTTAAATAAATGTTTATTGAGCTCTACTGCATATCAGGCAATGGAGAAGAGTTCTTGCTCTCACAAGGAATGTATCCCTAGTCCAGATTCTAAATATTGAAGGGTAGATTGGCCTTGGGGTCCTTGAATGAATTTACTTTCCATTTGCTCCATTTTCCTTCCACCTGTTAAGGTCAAAACTAAAGAGCCAACTTTAATTTTCCCTCCTTTTCCCAAGCTCTACCTCTAAACTGTCAGAAAATTCTGTTGACTCTGTCTTCAAATATATCCAGAATCTACTGACTACTCTGTACCAGGCTATTGCTACCACCCTGGCTAAGATCACCATCCCTCTTGAGCTTCCCCTCTTGCTTATTCCAATTCCTGGCCCATTAAGGACCTGAACATCAGCTCTGCTCTCTGCCTGGAATGTGTTGGCACCAGCTGACTCACTCACTTCCTTTAAATCATTTATTCATAACTTGCTTTCTTAATGAGGTCTGCCTGGACTACTCTATCTCATCCTGTAGACAGAGCCCTACCAAGTACTCCCCATTTCTGTTAGCCTACTCTACTTTTTGTTTTTAATTGCATAAACTTATTCTGTTTCAACACTATAAGCTCTAAGTATTTATTCTATTTTTTTATCGTCTGCTTCCTCACCTTCATGTAAGACCCACCAGGGTAGAGATCTTTGTCTTTGTTGTGGCCTGATGTCCCCCAATGTCTAGAACAGTGCCTGACTAATTGCAGGTGATAATATTTCTGGATTTGGAGGCCCATGATCTCCTTGAAATTGATAATAAAATGTATGCATCAGCTTCCCAGAAAGCAGCAGTATAACCTTTATCTAGAAATTAAAGGGAATTGTGTCCAATGCCAGTTTCAAAATCACTTTTATATTTACTATAATGTGATAGATCAGGGGATTACTTGGAAATAACCTAATTGGGACAAAAGCACATGAAATTGTGACAGTGTTATTGGAACCCATGTACTCGCTGGCATGCATAACAATCTTGCTCGTGAAGGCCCATGCTCTAGAAGAAAGAGGAGGTGAAAAAAGAGAGGGGAGGGGGGGGTGGAGAAAATGCATGCACACATAAAAAGTAAAGAGATTGTCTTTCTTAGCAAAAATTAGAAAGTGAAAACAAAGCTGGTAACTAGCATTGTTATGTTAATAATCATGCTAATACTCATAATTACTGTGTGTAGAACTTTCCATTTGAAAGTCTCAAAGTGCTTTATAAACATTAATTAGTGACATTTCAGAACACCCTAGTGAGACAGGTAAGTGTTAATATATCCATTTAGTATCTTTAGATAAGAATTTCTAAAGGTCAGACGGGAAGTTAAGAGTAGACACTGGGCAGCACGTGGCAATCCCTGCTGTCCCCCATTTCCAGTGGGCCTACCAGTGCCTGTGGGTGCATGAGTCTCTCTCCTCTAGAACTGGCTTGGGATCTGTAGGAATGTGGGGATGATGAAATGTGCAGGGTATTTTTACTTTAAAAGAACGTTTCACAGCAGATTATTACAGCCCCTTTCATCCCGAGTCACTTCTGTCTTTCCCTCTGTGGGTCTGACAAGCTGGTCTAGATTCTGGCAGTGTCCTCTTTATCACCTCTTCAGCCTTATGTCACGGAATTGTGTTCTAGTCCCACCTATCAATGCCACTGAATAACCCCAAGTCTCTGAGCCCCGAAACCTCGGTTTCCTAATCCATAAAAACCCCTAATCCCTGGCTCAGGCATCTCTGCTTCCCTTAAGCAGCAACTTGTGCTTGGGATGGGGAAACGCGTTTGGAGGACTCCTGCAGGCAGTCTTCACGCTGGAGCAAAGGGGGAGAGTGACTGTTCCGCCACCAAAAACATCAGGAACGAGTTTTGCGTGGGTTTCTATCCACTCCGAGGCCCTCTCAGTGGTGATCACAGTCGTTTATCTTCTTGTGGACAGGTGAGGGGGACAGAGCTGTCTCTAGTTCCTCTCCCAAGGGGTCTGTGAGGAGGGGACCCTGTCTCTGGGAAGGCTCTTCCTCTTGTCCCTCACCCGTTGCTGCTTCTGCATCTTTAGGAGCCTCTTTGTCTCTCCCAGGGAGTGTCAATTCACATCTTAATCACTTTGTGTGTAATCTCATTAGAGATAATCCCATTTGCCAAAGTGTCAGTGTCTTTCCCTGGTACAGAGGCAGGGATTTCTATCATGGATTTGGAAACCAAGCCAGTCTGAGTTATAATAGAGCAGTCATAGCTGAGTTCCTTTGACTTTTTGATGCTAGCAATGAAAGAGATTGAGGTGGATTTTTTAAACCTGTCATGCTAAATCCCTATCAGTCTGACTTTAGAAAGAAAGGACATCATCTTTTTTATTCCAGTTTAAACGAAGCAAATATTTTGTTCACTTACAAAAAAGCCTAAAATGGCTCTAATAAATCTGGTAATTATGTCCTCTTATGATTGCCCTGTTTTTATTTGTGGGGGTGAAAAAGTACTCACAATAAACAAACAAAAGAGCACACAAACAAAGGTGCAGCACACGTGAACAAGCCAAAGACCACCGTCTCCTGGTTTACCTTAAACACCTTCCTCGCAGTGGTGCTTGTCAATCAGTCCTGAGATGATGGTGACATTCCAGTTATCCAAACGACCACAGTTAGAGGCCGAGGAGGCTCAGGATGGATTGCATGTGAAGCTTGCTAAGGTGACCAGTGATCAGTTTTTGCAGGAAATGCCAATCCATACGGTTCCCTGTCTGTCATAACATATACCATATTAAATGCGTGAAACAACTCCTACCGGAACCCCACCTCTGCCATCTCCCTTCCCCCACGTGCAACAAATTCAAGTCCTCATATTCTTAAAGTGGGGGTGAGGGTGGGGGTGGTGGAGAACAGCAGTCATTCTCATTTGATGGTTTGAAAAAAGAAAAGATGTTGGTACCACTCACTGACTGGCTAATGAATAATCAGATTTCACAGCGTGAGTGCTGGGGTGGTAATTTGGTTGCACGCCATGCTCCAAACCCATGGAATAGTGCTTCATTAATGTGAAGACCTGTATAATCAAACAATTAGCAGTCTCTCTGCAACGAAAGCAGCTTTTCATCAGCATATATATTTTGTCGAAAGATGAGTCCCAAATCAGTACCTCTGACAGCAGCTAGACTTTGCTAACTCCTAACACCATGCCATGGGGCAACATTGCTGCCTCTTTGCCCTTACCTTGAGCTGAGGGTCCAGCAGCAACCTGGGCATCACCGAACAGAAGCAGGCACCATAGGGGCTGCAGAAGGAGGAGTGTGCCTTCTAACTCTGCTTCTGTAAGTTTCTCTTTTGCAACTTCCACACTTCTCATTTTGCATTCTTTCAGGTGAAGATGCTTGGAAAGACACTGTGAATTATCATGGAGATAAGAAGAACTTTGATCCTCCTTTTATTTTGCTTATTTACATCAATGATTTGTGTCATCTTCATTCTAATATAGCTGATTAGCCTCTTTGGAGACTTTGTCTCGGTAACCATGGAGAGAGGGTGCTGTTTTATAGCACGATCTCTCATCTGCTTTGTTCACTAATTCGCATCAAATGAATGCCCAACCGGGCTGCTCAGAGGACCAGGAGGCAGACACCTTGGGTTTCTGGTACCCTACAGTTTCGAGTCTCTTTGTACCCCTAAACAAGCCCTGAATATATTGGGTTGCTTTCAATACATTGCTCAGTGCTAAGGAGATGATAAACACTAACTTGATACTTTAAAAAAAAAAGATGAAATGTAAATTATCAACAAACTTCGGTGGATCTGTGACTATTTTATGATTAGTTTGCTGTTCTAAATCAGGTGCAGCACAAGGCCAGATAGCATATATATTTAGGTTTCTCAGGTCAGAGGAAAATCAAAGATATTCTATAAATACTATTATAATGATGATTTAAAAACCATTCGTGGCTTGTGGGCCTTATAAAAACATGCTGTCAATTGAATTTGGCCAGTGAGTCATTGTTTGCCAGTGCCTGGTCTAAATCACAGGCTTTTAAAAAGAATTTTTTTTTTTTTCCTGTGGTGGAGCAAATCAGTAGCCTGTGCATATTTTAATTTCATACGTGGGTGCTGTTTTGTTGGGGATAATGGAAGTTTTGCAAACATTGTGTGTTTGTGCAGTAGAGATTCTTTGCAATAAACAACAAACACGGAATGGCTACCGTGCACTGTGGAGAGCGGTAAAAAATGAATAAACTTGAAATTCCTTGTGTATTTTCATTGACTTAGAATGGCATTGGAGCAAGTATTCTCATTGATTTAGAATGGAACTGGGTGGTTTGTGTGGCTGAAACCCAGTCAACTGAGGGAGCATGTTCCTGAGAGGGTTGTGGCCTGGGGGCTGATCTCTGTGGAAGTGTACCAGTTCCAGACACCGTCACCGGCTGCCAGCTGCATCTTCACTCGTCACCTCTCGTGGAAGCTGGATGGACTGTCTGCGGAAGTGTGGCTGAAGTCAGGACAGGTCACGCCAGGCCCAGAAAGCGCGTGCCCCTCATGGGTGAGATCTCCGGTCAGATTCTAGCGTCGGATGTTGAAACAATCGTCTGTGAACACAGTTACCCGCGGGATGGAGCCACATTCCAGAACAAGTCTCTTACCAATCAGTGTCCTCTTCAACAGGTGACCTCCAGGTTGAGTCAGGACAATGGATGCGGTATTTCTAGACTCCGGAAAGGTGTCCGACAAGGGTTCTCGAGACAAGATGGAGTGATACGAGTAGGAGACCCCACGTCAAGGTGGGTCTGTAGAATGTCAGGCTCCATCGGGTGCTGGCTAATGGACAGAGGTGTCTAGTGACCGACTACTGTGATTTTGATGTGTTTTGTCCACCAAAGGTTGATGTACTGGATGCCTGGCCTCCAGTGTAGTGACATTAGGAGGAGGTGGGGCCTTGTAGGAGGTCCTTAGATTGGGGGGTGCCCTTGGATGGGATCAAGGTAGTGCTCTTGGGACCCTTGGCTAGTTCTTGAGAGGCAGTTATAAAAGAGCAAGCCTGGCCCCACCCAGCTCTCCAGCTTCCTGTCTGGAGTGCTCCAACTGTTGTCACAACATCTGTCAAGAGGTCCTCACCAGAACTGAGCTGATGCAGGCATGATGTCCTTAAACCTCCAGAACTATGAACCAAATAAACCTATTTTCTTTATAAAGTTAGCTTGGCAAAGGTATTTTGTTATAATAATGTAAAACAGACCAATATGCTGCCCACTGGACATTGTTCTCAGCCCTATTCCATTCTACATTTTTAGTAAAGATTTGCATGAGGACACAGAAGGTATTCTTGTCAAGTCCACAGATAATGATAAGCTAGAGAGTGCACAAATTCAGTGGGTAACAGGGAATCAACACAATTGTTACAACTTAGACTGTGAGCAAAATACAACAAAAATACAATTTAACTGGGGCAAATGCACAATTTATTATCTGAATTAAAAACAATAATAACTAATTATACGAATCCTGGAAAAGTCCTTCCTTCACAAAGGAGAAATGAAAACTTGATTTTCAATTTGCAGTTGTTCAATGAGTCCATGGGGTAATTAGCATTACCTATGGCTGCATGCACAAGATTCAATTATCCAAGCAAGTCCTCTTAGGGTGCCAAATCTCTCTCTATTCCATTCCAAGCACATTTAGATGATATGCTAAGAAGGAAGTAGATAAAATACAAGTATGTTTGATAAAGAACTACTGCAAAGTCAGGGATGGAAAGTCAAGTTGCGTTGCTCTGTTGAATGGAGACTGTGGAAAAAGTCTGGCCTTTAAGATTCCTGGGCCCCGTCACAAACAGACTCCAAATTCCCAGGAGTGGGGCTAGGGGGTCTACAGTTTCAAAACCTTCTCCAGATCATTCTGAGGAGAAGCTGTTTGGGGGACACCAAATTATCAAGAAAAGACAAACAAATCTACTAAACTAGGTGAAATAACATCTTTTCCATTTGTTTGGGCATCTTAACCCTAGACCCTGGTTTCTTGGTTCAGGACCAGCTGACTGCTTGTTAGTGGGCTCAGACTGTACCCCCTAAAACCAGTTACTTTGATAATTCCTGGAGTCTAAGATCTGGATAAATAGCTGTGTTACTATCACTTTCTTCTGGAGACAGTTCAGTTGTTTTCCCCCACAGATAGCCAGTCAGGAGGAACGTCGAAAGGCCAGTGGCCACAGAGAAACCCCGCAGCAAAGGGCCTGGGTCTGCTGATCTCCCTGACTTAGTGCAAACACAGCCCATAGGTGTCCACGGCATCCACCAGCTTCCATAGGCACACCCTTTTCAACAGCCACCCAAGCTCAAAATCTAGGACTTCTTTTTTTAATTTGCTCTTCATGTGGAGGTATTTGCAATTTCTTTCTTTTTTTTTTTTTTTTTTTTTGGTTAATATTTGTTTTTTAGTTGTAGTCGGATACAATAGCTTTATTTTATTGATTTATTTTTATGTGGTGCTGAGGATCGAACCCAGGCCCTCGCTCCTGCTAGGTGAGTGCTCTACCACTGGGCTACACCCCAGCCCTGGGATTTACAAGTTCTGATGAGTCAACTTCTGAAAGGTATTCTTTTTTTTTTTTGAAAGGTATTCTTCATCCATCCTCTACCCATCTTCTCTCCATTTTTACCCAGGTGAAAGTCTCGTTGTGTTAGCCTCCAGGTCCCCAATTCTTCTTCCCTGCCCAGGACTACTTTATTGATCCTTGTAAGACATGGGTCAAATCCTCTTCCTCTATCAGAACCTTCAGGATGGAGTCCAAGTACCTACACCTGCAGGAGAGATGCTGTGGTGTCAGCTTCCAGACTTCCTAATCGCTCATTCAATAATGATTCACCAGGTACCTACTTTTTGCAAGGTACGGGAGAACGAAGGTGGAAAGGCGATTTAAGATCTCACTGCAGCGACCCTGCAGTCTTGCTCTCATAGTTTGCTTGTGCTGAGTTCTCTTTTACCTCTCAGTCTTTGAATATCAATTACCATCCAACCATAAAGCCTTCATTTCTTTCTGAATTCTTCCCCGATCTCAACAAGGAGACATAACCTACTTTTTGAATACTCTCAGTGCAATATTTATGGAAATCATCACTGTTTAGTAGGTTTGGATATTTCTACATTGATTTTCTGCTAGAATCTAATCTTCGTTAAGAGGAGGACCTAGGCCTTATTTCTCTCCACTTCCTCTCAATAACTATTTGGTGGAGTGAAGGGTGATTCAATTGGGTTAAAGGCAGGAGCTGTTGATTTATGACGCACGGCAACCATAAACAGAAGAAATAAAACACAAAAGCCCTCAGATTTTAAATAATGCATGCCAGTGTTCTCAGTGAGAAAGATGCAGCCTGCTGCGGCCACGTTGTGGCTGCAGTGTCGCGCTCCAGTCTGGTCCTGTGGCACACAGTGAGCTCGTAGGCTGCTGGGGTCACTTTCCAGAAGGGCGGGCCCGGCCCCCTCAGTGGGCCCTGTCTGTGGCACACAGGGGCTGGCCGCAGGCGGGCACAGGCAGTGCTTTCTGGCTTCCCTTCCCCAGCCAGTCCTTCTCATCCTGCCGTTTACCCAGCACCTGGGGAGAAGCAGGGTCCTCTCCTCTTCCCCTCTCAGCCGGCCACCTCCGCCCATGCTGCTTCCCTGGGAATCAGAAGGCTGAGGGTGGCGGTCCACGCCCCGCTGCGCATGGTGGGCCCGGCCACTCTCCTCCCCTGTCTGCCTTCCTGTGTCCTACCTTCTCTCCAAGGACCAAGAAAGAGAAAATGCAGCTCGAGTTTTAAAAACACCCAGTGTCTGTGTTAGAGAGAGGAGTGACCGTCAAAGCAGGTTACCACGTGGGGTCCCTTCTCCTCTCAGTACCTTGTGTTTCAGCAGAAGGATGTTTTAGAATTCATAAGCAATAATTGGCCTTTTAAAAACCAATTTCAAAGAGGAAGCAGAGGAGTAAAATCGGACTGGCTAGGTTCTTTGTTTTGGGGATGCCACAGGAAAGATATGACCCTTGAAATGAGCGTGGGCTCTGTCAGCCCCTTGGTGTGCTGTAGGGGTGGGCCCTGGGCAGGACAGCTCACAGGATGTCCGCGAGCATTTCCAACAGGCATCCCAGCCCCTCCTGGGGGTTCCTCACGTGGAGACCCAGCTTCAACACAGCACAGGGTGAACAGCCTGCAGCCCACCGATCACCAAGGAAAGGGGTCAGGTGGCCCTACGCCCCTTTTGAAGTTCACATACAAAAAAGTGTAGAAGCAGTGGTTAAAACAATAATATTTATTTTTACTTTATTTAATTTTTGCAGTGCTAGGGATAGAACCTAGGGCCTTGCATATGCCAGGCAAGCACCCTATGTCTGAGATAAACCCCAGCCCAATAAGTTATTTAAAATATATATATGTGTGTGTGTATATATACATGTATACACACATATTTATATGTATACACATATATAAATAAATTATTTTTGAAAGTTATTTTAAAATATAGTTCTTCTTAAAACCATTGAGAGAAAAATTAAAGATTGAGAAATTAAGCATTTATTTATCTGCCAAGCTTAAAACATACCAACTTGTCTAAACAGCATGGTGTTATATTGATGTGTCCGTGAATCTGATGCTACACTATATTAGTATAAGAAAACAATGAGCTTTGATAACTCAGCATGTCACTGGAGAAATACATTATTATTCACTTACGGTTGATAAATAGTAAAACCAAGTACAAAATTAAAGCTAGCCTTTTATCATAAATCTTAGCAATCCCCCCCCCACTAAAAATCTAGCAAAAATTCATCTTTTTAAATTATTTTTTTCTATTTCATAAGTAAAATAATTTTTTTCTGTTTTTGCAAAAAATTTAGATTCAACAACTCATCACCATGAGCTAACCCACATTTGAATCTAGAAAATGCACTTGGCATTATCCTTCTCTGTTCACATATATTTGAAGTAAATTACATCAAATTGTATTTGAAATACCAAACTGGCATTAATGGAAGCTTTTTTTGCTCCAGGCACCATTTTAAAATAGATGAGCATAAAAAATGCAGACTGCATCATTAAGTTTATATGAAACTAGTGAGAATAAAAATCACCATGTAAGTTCTAATAAGATGTGTTTTTCATTCCAGTTTAATAACCCAAGACTATATTCATCTTCCGGTATAATAAATATACAGAGTGCAATGTATTCTTTTGTGGGCTTAACATGTTGAGGCTCCTGCCCCCACCCCACCCCCCAAGAAGATAGAGTTTTCTGGGAAGCTGGGTGAAGAAAATTCTTTAATATGGCAGTGCAGAGTATTATTATCATAAATAATTAATGTGCACAGCAGAAGAAAGCCGAGCTTCATTAATAATTCTTATTTTTAGTTGGCATAAGCTAGAGTGCTGTATCTTCTTTCATCCTATCTATGTCAATTTCCTTGATTTTAATTTAATAGATGTTAAAATTTTTAAAGGTACGGCACATTATGCAGTGGGTTTTTGTTTTTGACTAAACAACATCCTACTGCTAATTCTTACCTGCCAAGGTATTTTTAGAAACAGGCAGAGGGGAGGAGGGGAAGTTGTGAGGAGGCAAGGTGGAGTGGGCATTGGCGGACGCCTTCCATCTCCCTTCCCTCGGGGACCAGTTAAGATGTTCCTTTGATTAGAACCTCAGGAAATCCTGAGGAGCCCTGCCATGAATCTGAGCCCATCAAACTTGCCTGTTTATTCTGCACATTCCGAGCTGATCCACCTTGTCTGTCCTGGAAACACCAGCTCTCCCTGACACAACCTTGCATTTGTGATCAAGTGCTTCACTTGTCAAAACCCCCCAATCTTTGATAACAGGCGTTTGTAATTTATTAATTCAGCCTCTGAGCAGGGGAGCGGCTCAGCCTTTCTGGTGAGCACAATGACGGAAACGAGGAGCTTGCTAGGAGGGCAGCCGGCTGCGCTTCACAAGGAGAACAAGGAGCCAGAACACCGTGCCAGTTTAGGAGGGCTGGGATGCACCCCGACAACCGTGAGAGCCGTCCCCCGATACGTCACAGGGAATCGAGCCAGAAGAAGGCATGGTTGCTATCATCTTGGGGGAGAGTGATTCCGATACGAAACCACTTGATCTTGGTTCTGTGCGTGTTTAGCCCTTCTTGCGGGACGCTGGCTGAGATTCTTATTTGCAGTCACCGAGCTCCTTATCTGGCTTGCCTTCATCTCACAGGTAGCACGTCGCTTTCCGTACAGTTCAGGTAAGGTGAGGATAGAAATCCAAGCGGCTCCTCCGATATGATCTGAGATACTCCTGCACTGTCTCCTGTGTTCAGGAAAATTCTAGCGTACAGCTTAATCCCTTAGTATAGATCCTCAGTCCCAGAGGCCACAGCCAATGCCAGATGAGCACAGCATCCACGGGCTGCCCGCAGGTCCCCAGAGCCACACCTGGCACGAGGCCTCCTCCTTCAGGAGTGTGGCCCACCAAGACTGTCTGCTTGCTTTGGGGTGGATTTTGTATTTCCTAATTTATTGCAAGGTTTGAGATAGAAGATTCTGGGTGGCTAACCCTCTCCATATTCATCGTTACTAGCTGAGAAGACTGAGTGACTAGTAAAATGCCATGTTAGTCACCCTTCCATCACTGAGACCAAAATTCCTGACAAGAGCAACTTAGAGGAGGAAAAGTTTATTTTGGCTCATGGATTCAGAGGCTCAGTCCATGGTTGGCTGATGGCATTGATCTGGGCCCAAGGTGAGGTAGAACATCATGGCGGAAGGGCTTGGTGGAGAAGCCCTGTTCACTCACAGCAGCCAAGAAGCAGAGAAGGAAGGGAAGGGACTGCAGGAAGATGCACCCTTCTACTGTACCCTGCCCCCACCGATTTCCAGTGCCCTCCAGTTACATGCCACCTGCCTACATTTACCACCCGGTTAGTCCATTTGGATAGGATGATTAGGTTTTTATGAGTGTGTGTGGTGCTGGGGATTGAACCCAGGGCCTTGTGCATGTGAGGCAACCATTCTCCCAACTGAGCTATACTCCCAGCCCTAGGATGGACTGATTAGGTTACAGCCCTCATAATTTAATCATTTCACCTTCTGCATTAACACGGGAGCTTTGGGGAGACACCTTTTATCCAAACCATGACAAATGTCTTGCATTTATTGACCAGTGTGTACCAAACTCGTTTAACACAGGACATCTATCTAATCCTCATAGGGAATCTTACATGGGCAAGAAAATTTACCATTAATCAAATTACTTTATCTGTGAGACGGGCAGAATTTTAGTTTATTGAGAGGTTAAGTAACTTCCTATGGTGAGTGACATGGCCAGGAAGATTCATCACTTAGAGTAGCAGCTAAATCTGTTTGGAGATTCACATCTTTATTGTTCTCTCTCTATATATGTATATACATGTGTATGTATGAATCGTTCTCTCTATGTTATATATACATATGTGTATGTTATCTCTCATATATGAAAATAAATTTATTTTTAGTATCATTGACCCTCAATTTTTTATTAATTAATATTTTAGCCAAATGTTAGGTGTTTTAACTTGACCATTTCCTTCACCAGGCGGCGCTCGTGTGGACTGCCTCTCTCTGTCCTGACTTGGGGTGCAAACTTACCCTAATATTAGCGGGCTATGAGCATGCAAGGAAAAGCCAATCTCATGCTGAAATTCCTATCACGCTACGATTTTCCAGCGTTCCCTCTGCACCTCCTACCACCCCTGCCTCCCCCACCCCTGCCTCCATGGGTGGTTCATTCACCCACAGGTGTGGGGCCGTCTTGACTCTAGACCAGAGGCCTGTGGGGCCTGCTCTGCCCTGCAGCGGGAATGGAGCCTGGGCAGAGGACACGCGTCTGTTTCAGGTATGGCCTCAACGTGCTTGACATTCTGAGCCTCGCTGGGGTTCTTTAACCTGCAGGCGTGCACCTTACCAGTGGGCCCTTGCCTTCGCGGGTGCTCCTGCCAACACAGTCCTGGAGCGCACGCTCCCCAGCCTCTCACACCCTGCACCTTTCACCTTGCCCATGGTTTTGGTCCTCTCTATCGCTTAGTCTGGGGTGGGATGGGGAGGAATCTTGA
Organism: Tamias sibiricus; assembly: GCA_025594165.1. NCBI lineage: Eukaryota > Metazoa > Chordata > Mammalia > Rodentia > Sciuridae > Tamias > Tamias sibiricus. Next base: position 20,068,812 of record CM046666.1, on the reverse strand, counting down.
TTTCTGGCTGACCTGGGTTCCTGGGCCAGGCTGCCTGTGCCTTATATGAGCAAGTAAATGGTTAAATTCAAGCTGCACTATGGGAGACAGCTGATCCCGCTGGCTGCTGGGCCCTGCGCCTGTTGTCACCCCACCAACCTGGTGCTGCTACTGCCTGGACCTCCGAGTCGGGTCAGTTAGAAGCCGATTGGAGCCTCCGCTGTCTTGGCTGGGCCACTGTGATCCTCCCACGTGAAAGACTGCCTCCGCACGCAGTGCCTGTGGTCGGAGCACCTGCCTTCCACCCTCCTCTGTGCAGGTGTCCCTGGCAAGGGCACAGTCTGTGCTTAGTGCCTCCCCATAGAGTTCTCCATCTCTCTTGTTCAGTGACACAGAGCATTGCATGATCAGCCTGGGCAGTATCTTAGAACTTCCATGGCAGAGATTCCAGGGAGACAAACACACCTGTGTTTTAGTTGTGTGTTTGCTTCAAGAACAGCAAAGGAAGAAAAGCTTATGTTTAACACGCCCAGGGTCAATAATTGGCAAAGGAGCAAAACTATGTAAGAGGGGAAAGTTAGCAGCGTGGAGCGTCAGCATGCACACTGCAAAGCAAGCAGGAGCTCCAGCAGGGCCCTGCCCTGCCCCTGCCTCCCCCGGCCCGATCATAGTCTTTGCACCTAGAGTATTCACTCATGGCAAACTTGCTGTTGAGAAGGAGTGTTGTACCACATGTGAAAACCCTGACCTCAGACACACCAGAGTCATGAAGACGGATATTTTCCTGAACATCGAAGTCGAACCAGGGAGAAGATAACTAGGGATGCTACTGTGAAGAGGGAAACCTTGTTTAAATTCAGCATAGCTTTTGTCTGGCTTGATTGGTGAATGGAATATAGTTCTTAATAATTGTCCAGCGATTGAGAAGATGGGCAGAGTTCCTAAATCCCCAGAGTTTGAACCTTGACTGTGCCTTTTACTAGCTGTGTGATCCTGGACAATTTACCTAATCTCTCTGTGGCCTCGTTGCCTCATTGGTAAAACAGTGATACTTTTAGGGATATGTCAAGGATCAAAAATAAAGGTACACAAAATACTTGAAATAGTTCATGGCACTTAGCAAATACTCAGTAATTATTAGGTATTATTTTAAGGAATTAGGATGTAACACAATTTCTACTGAACATTTTCTCGGGCATTGAATACAGAGACATGCAATAGCTGGGGACCAGCACTAGGTTCCGTTAGCAAAGGTGTCAGTCTCGATTTAAGCCTGTCCTCACTGCATGGTGTGACTCAGGGCTGTACATCCCAGCCTCACCCAGTGGTCATTCCAGTTACAAAAGAAGAAACCTTACCCGAGTGAAAGCGGACTATGATGGAGCATAAATAACATGCCACCCCATCGAATGCCACCCCATCGAATGCCACCCCATCGAATGCCACATTTGCATGACTCAATTTATTCTCTCCTTTGATTGAGAAACCAAGTTAAAATTCGAGGGCTGGTGTGTGAACACAGGGTGCAGTGATCTAGTGTTTCTGTGGTGTGCTGGTGGTCAGTGAGCTAGCTGTGTGTGTGGGGGGGGGGCGGCGTAGGCCACACCTTCAGCCTTGCAGCAGACTTTCCCGAGCACTAGCAGATGACCAGTGAGACCTTCTTTCTCTCCACCTCTGTCTTTCCTGGGTTCATTTTATGTCCCTGTGCCTCAGGGCTATTTGGGATACCAGTGCCCTTTCAGATGCTAACCTACAGGACTGAGCTTGCAAACAGGCTGCTCTTTCAAGTAGACACAGACTGGATTTTCATTTCCTAATGACATCAATAGCAGCCCCCTCAGTTTCCAGTATTAGAATGCCCCCATCGCACGGTAGTCCTACAGGGAGAGCTCTCTTCTCTACCAAAGGTGCTGCTTTCTGACGTTCCTGGTCCTGGTGACAGTTTAGGTCACCATCTGACTTTTTGGCTCAGAACCTGCTGCTGTTTTCTTGTCATCATTACAAGTATCAACTGTCATCTTGCTGGTAAAATCAGAAGTGCCATTTGCTAGATTATTTTGGTCAATAAAATGCCAGTCAGAGTAGATTTATTGTATCTTTTAAAGTAGTCAATAAAATAAAATCCTCTAAACCCAGACGAGAAAATGGCTTGTCAGAGAAACTGGCCTGTGCGAGTAGAAAAGGGGCAGTGTGTCATTCCTAAAGTGACTTGGGACCTTCTTATTATCCAGGTGAATTCATTCTGCAAACAAAGGAGCAGCCTAATCTTCATCTCCCTCACTTTTCTTAAAAAAAAAAAAAAAAAAAAAAAAAAACCACCTTACTCCAGAAAATTTTTTCCAGAAAGGACACAACTAAAATAGGTCTTAACCATGTCCGCATCCTAACGCGTTTCATTTTTGATTAAAACATATCACACTTGAGAAATGATTGAACAACTGGTTGGAAGTCACAAAAATATTAACTGTAATGAGCTCATTTAAATAGAAACAGACGGGCTTCCCCGCTGGTTCTCAAAAGTTTTCAAAGACGGTTTCTTGCGAGGAAGCAGGGTCCTGCAGACCGTGTCCATCTGTCTCCACGAGAGAGTGTCTGACAGACTCCGGGAGGAAGTGCTCCCGTGGAAGCGCCATTTGGAGTTATTGATCTCCCGATCATGGGTAGAGCTCAGTGGGAAGCTGGAATAGCAGCGGGCTCCGGCAGGAACTGCCCGTGCCAGGAACATTTAAAAATTTTTTTTGGATTAGTAGGTGGCTGAAATGAAAATGAAATCATACTCATCAAGGAAGGGACACGTTCCACTCCTCTCTTTGACTCACAGAATGGGCTGTTTCCAGTTTTCCCAAAGGTCTCCTCGGTCGTCTCTTACAGTGGTGATTGATAGGTCCCCTGCTCCCAGGCCCTAAATGCCTGCCCTTGGTTTCCGGGGACTCTCACTCTGTAGCTGAACACCGAGTGAGGCTGAGGCGCAGATTCTGTGTTCCTGCTCAGGCCTTGGTGACCGGTGAGGTAAAGAAGGCAGCGCTACACAAACCCTGATCATTGTCTGGAGCTGTTTATCTAAACCCAGACCGTAGAACCCCAGCCGAAGGAGGGAGGCTGGGGGTCAGATTTACTTCTCATTTTACGTGGAGGGAATGGAGACCCAGAGGGGTGCAGTGAGAGCTTGAACTTCACACTGACTTTTTCTTTAGGAAAAACAGCTCTCAACTTGGTGACCTAGAAGTCGGAGGTTATACAATAAAAGCAAACGGGTCGTTTTGAGACTGTAGAAAAGCAGGGTGACCCCAGCGCATCATCCTTAGCGATCTTCTCTGTGATTTTACGTGGGTCTAGTAACACTTGCGGAGTGACTAAGCCCACGAAAGGCGGAGGCAGACTGGAAATGAGTAGGTTCTTTATTCTTGCTTCTTCTCTGCTTTCTCCTCTGTATTCTCCTCCAACTCCAACCACCCCTCTCGCCAGCCCTACCTGGTTAAATGCTCTTCGCCTAAACAAGTACACACGTGTCACAAGCTCAACTTACAGGTGCGTCACACCGTGTTCACGGGCACAGAAAGATTCTTAGTTGATTACATTAAGGTCAGGAGAAAACAATTAAATGCCTCCTCTTTGGCTCTCAGCCAGCCGCCATCTTAGCTACCTCCTCATTAAGGCTCTTTACTCGTATCACCATTACAGACAGCAGCTCATGGGCGTGGTCAGGCTGGTTACACAGACAAAGTGATGCGTGAAGACGTGTGGAATAATGTCAGCATGGAAAGGGAGAGACCGTGCTTTGTGTCCAGCAACTCCATGTACCAGGGCACTCACCAGCCTTCCGAGGCCGGGGAGGAAGTGAAGGGCACCCAACAGGAAGTCTGCTGAGAGGGTGGCTGGACTCTAGTTAAGATGAGCTTCGCTGCAGGGTTCAGGGGTCTGTGAGCTCAGCTGCAGCGATCATTGCTTTCCTTCACCTCTCCCTTTTTAGTTTTGCTTGAGAGACACATATTGAGGGACAACTAAGCAAACAGAACTGGGCTCCATGGTGCTTTGGGGGAGCACGGGGAAGCTCCTGTGTAGAATGTGGGTGCAGCTGGTCACCTGGTCTCCATCCCATTGGCAGAGAAGAACCCAGGCCTGGCTTGTGAGCGGCTTTTCTGCCCAGGACAGCTTCCTACACCCTCAGCCTTGCAGAGATTTTTCCCCGAGCACTAACAAATGAGCAGTAAGACCTCACTCTCCGTCGGTCTTTCTCGGGTTCCATTTAAACCCCTGTCCCTCGGGGCCATTTGGCATGGCAGTGCCCCTTCCTCCCACAGGCATGTCACACACACGTTCTGGTTGGTGCAGAGCTAGGAGGAAGCATTGCGGGACGAGAGGTCATCTGCAGGAAGCACAGCTGACCCTGTCAGCACAGTCACTTGCTGGGCGCTGTGGCTGGACCCCTTCTTACCCAAGGTTCTGAGCACCTCGGCTGCTCAAAGGCGCTTGGACACCCAGTCCTTGCATTTCAGATGCTAACCCAGCACACAAAAAGAAAAAGACACTTCCCTAAAGTGATCCATACCTGGTTAAATGAAGAGACACTTCTTTAAAAAATGGTAATGGGTAGAGAGGATGGCAGCGTTCAGCTGGTGAGTATTGTACATCTCCCTTGTTGTGGGCAGCCTGGTTTTGTCTGCTTGGCACAAGGCTGGCTGGGTATTAAGGATGAAGTGGATTTGAGTGCGGGAGGATCTAGCAACGCTGGTGGGGCTGGCGGGGGGACAGCCTCCGCCGCAGACCTATTCAGCCGCCTTCAGTTCATTTCCTATTTTTAATATTAAAGGAATATGGAGAGAAACAGGACAGAACATAGTGTTCTGGGAAACCAGTAATCAAACAGCCTGCAGCTACTGTTTACTTTTTGGAATGTTTTGCGAAGGCATTACTTGGAGATGTAAAAAGGAGAGAGAGCACCTAATCATAGCCTTTCAGTTGTGGAAATAGAAAGCAGCGCAGACATGATAATTGAATTTGGTTCGGATGGTCAAAATCTTTGTGAAACTACAGCTGTATTTTCCAAGCCGTCCGTTTGACTTCTAGCGCGTGTTCTACATTTCGTCTCCTTTGCCTGTCGCTGCATCTCGAAGTGGCTAATTGCCTCACGAGCCTGCTCAGTTCTCCTTTGCGTCTATTTTTCTCCCTCTCTTACCAATGAAGATGTTTTGTCTTCATTGTCTCTGGATCCCCAATCTTGTCTCCCAGCACTCAACATGGGGCAACAGGAGACTTGGGTCAAAGCAAACCCTGAAATTGTTTTTGTGGAGAAAGAACGTGAGACAGCAATAAACAAGAGCAGCTCCGTGTCCCAGGAACAGAGGTTGGTGTCCACTTGCCCTTGACCTTACAGAACTCAACCAGCTACACAAGACGGGCAGGCCAAAGAGGTGGCTGAGCTTCTGTTGCACTTGGAGATGAAATACCGTTCGCATTCTGGAGCTGGGGTTCCACAGAGGTGGTGTGTCATTTTACTTATGAATTCCAGGCCCTGCTTGTGTATCATGTAAACTATTGTGTCTCCAAACCTTTCTTTGAGTTATCCAGGAGAAAAATCTCAGTGCATCTCAGTAGGGGTTCATTTGGCCTTGGATTGCTATAAAAACCAGTGGCATGTCCTTGCTATAATTTAATATTGCTTCCTAATGTTTATATTATGAGTTCTGGACATCTGGGAAGTCCTAGGATGACTTTGGAATTTAAAAATCTGTCCCTTATATGGAGACTTGCGTAGATGTGCAACATTAAGAAAATAAAAGACCTATTTTCGTAGGACTCATAAAAATTATTCAACTATATTTGTCTTCTTTACTGTTTATTGGCAGCCCAGAACAATAACTCCTAACATTTAAATAAAATATTCATAAAGCATTTCCAAATTTACTATCCCATTTGATCTATACAATCACCATGTGAATTCAGGCACTACCTCCTTGGAACACGGAGGTCTACTGAGTTACTCAAGGAACAAAATGGCTAAGAAAGTCTAGGGCTGGAGGAAGAGCCCCTCAGGGACGCCTTGACCTGTCCATTCCCCAACACTTGCCGACCATGATGTCGGGTGCTGGAATTACAACCCAATCCCCATCCTGGAGGATTTGCTGTCCAGCGGAAACAGCAAGTATGCGCCAAGAGGAAGGGATGATTTGGTTGTGGTTGTGATGTTCGCCATGAAGCCAGTCCAGGGAGCTATGAGGCTGTCCACAGGAGAGCTGGATTAATCATGGCATTGCAGGAAACTGGGTCTGCTCTAGCTAAAGAATAGAGGGATTTGCTAGATGCTAGCAAGAAGCTTGCAGAAATGCCAGGAGGGACAAGCACCAAGCTAGGACGGGACTGCCAGGAATAGAGCAGCCAGAAGAAGCATCCACCCTCTTCCAGGAGGGCTGGGGCGGCAACCTCTCTGCTGCTGCTCTCACTATCAGCACGGGGTTCCCGCGGTGCTGGAGCTCCTCGGACCTCGACCAGGATCTCAACCACAAAAGGGCCAAGTGTCTGTGATCGTGACTCCAAGAAGAGTGGGTGTGCCTGGTGCCCAGTCCTGGGCAGTGCTGCTCTACCTGGCTCACCTGGCGCACCTGGCGCACCTGGCTCACCTGGCTCACCTGGCGCACCTGGCGCACCTGGCGCACCTCCACAGCCAAGACTCTTACAGGTCCACCTACCTGGCAGAACACAGGCCATACCCAAACCTTCTTGCAAGAGAGTCTTACACTGTTAATTTTAAATGGAATGTCTATCAATAAAGTGTAGTTCTCAATAGAGTGTAATTCTGAAAGAAGTTTAAAGTTTGCAGCCATTTTTATTTTAAAATTCCAACATTTCTCATGATCCTTATTTTGGAAATTTACTAGAATTTAGACAATCTGATGACATTCTCATAGAGCCAGGCAGTCAGTTTTAAAAAGCTTTTAGGCCCATGGGATTGCCCGCTGATTCTCCCGTATCTACAGCTGCATGATTTCAGGGACTGTCATCTCTCCTGTTCATTGCCCTGTCCCCTTTGTCCTGGGATCTTAGTTAATATTTGTTGAATGAACAATGAAAATTGTTCAGTGCTGAATATCAAGCCAGTAAAGAATACCATCTTCCTCCCTAAACAGGATGTTTTTGAGAAATTCTGGGAATCTTGTGTTCTCTAAACAGAATTATTCTGACAGTCCTGGAAGTGTCAGGAGAGATTGTCATAGGTGTCCAGAGAAGCAAGCTTAGACTTCTCAACGAGCGTCATATCTAATAAAACAACAACAGAAATTAAAGGTGTCTGCACAGCTCCTTGTCTGCAGAGATGCTGAGACTCAGAATAGTTCTCCGGGGACATAGCGTCAGGGCAGGGTTCTCTTTCTAAAGCCACGAGGGAGGTGCCCAGTCATCCCAGGGCAAGGCAAATGCCTTTGAACGGGCCCGGAGGCAGGGAAGGCGAGGAAGTTTGAATTGACATGTTGTCCTGATCAGAGACACCCAGTGTGGCCCTTCTTATCTCACAGCACACGACACTTCCGGTCTGTGCCCCCAATCCTAGTTGAGATCCACAAAGACAGCGGAGACTGCATCACGTCCAGAATGGAATGAGGTGATGGCTATCCCACGTTATTCCGGTCTCCATAAGTAATACTCCGTTGACCTTCTTTTACTTATTAAAAAAAAAAAAAATGCACCCACCTCTGCCTCCACCTCCTGCCTCTAAGAGAGCTGTTTCCTCTACCCTTTGAGTGAGGTCATGGAGCAGGACCTAACAAGCAATGATCCTCAGATACCCCCGATGGTTCTGTTGACTGCCGTTTCCCCATCTGGCAGAGACTGTGTGTATGGGAAGCCTCTTGAGTCACATGGGAATTTCTTTAGGATATTTTTATGATGTGGACAACTGCAGTCTCTTCTCATGGCCTTTTGCTCTCAAGGAAAAGAAAAATATAATCATGTCCCAGCTTATCAGATGTATTCTTTTACTGAGGCATAATTTCATTTGGTGTTATGGTACCCAAGAGTATGCTTCATTTGTTAGCTAAGAACAAATGCCTGTTTGATGTATCATTTTTGACAAGGAGAGAAAGCTGTATTCCTTCAATAGGTGCATGGGTCAACAAACTACGGTCTGTTCCTACAGTGGAATATAACTCAACAATGAAAAGGAACAAGCTGTTGATTCACGTGACCTGGAGGAATGTCAAGTGCACCTTGCTAAGTGAGAGAAGCCAGACCCCCAAGGCTACATAATGCGTGACTCCATCAAAATGACCTTCTAGAAAGGCAACACCACAGCATGGACAACAGGTCAGTGGTTGCTAGGGACTGGGATTAGATGGGATTCGTGGACTATAAAAAGTGATGCGAGGGAGTTTGGGGGTGCTGGGACGGCTCTCACCATGACAGTGGCTGTAGACACACAGTCTGTGTCTGTCAATACCCACAGAACTGTACGCCGTAGAGAGAGAACCTCACTGCCCACCAATTAGCAAAAGCACGGGTTGTATGAAGCAAATCTAGAATCAAATCAAACGTTATCAAGAAAGCAGGCAGCATCTGTGACAGCCGTTATCTGCATAGGGTAGAATTGGGGTTTATCAAGGCATGCAAAGAGGGTCTACGGGAACATGTCCCAAATCGTGCTCTGTGGGACACAGACACCTCCAGATGTGTCACCAGGTGTCACTCAAAACAGGTTTCCAAGTCAGCTAATTTGAGCTAACTCGCATTCTGTTCCTGTCCGGACCAGGTAGGTCAGGGTGGAGGAGCACCTGCCGCAAAAACAAAAGACAAACAAAACCCCCAAGACAGCCACCCCCACCGAGCATGACCAATGACAGGCACTGAGCCTGAACTCAGTGGCTCCTGAACTTGCTGGAAAGCAAAACTGTTGCTGACAGAACATCAGCTAACCTCTTACAGACACAACGTGAGGCCTGCTGGTCTGCATGGGCGGCCTCTCGGCACCGAGGCGCACCGTCTTCATACTGGGGGGACTCTCTTGGGAGGCCGTTGTGAGCAGATGTGCAACTTGGATATCTTTGACAGAGCAGAGTGTATCCTCTTTTCAAGAATGCCCAGCTCCTAGTTTCGCGGCTTCTTGTATATGTGTGTGGCACATTCTGCGCTTAATGACATTCTCTGCCTGGGCCTTCTCCCTTAGGCACGCCTGGCTTCTTCCTGTGGTGTGCACCTGTCCCTCTCCCCCGTGGCGTCTGCACACAGCTCGTCTGCACAGAGGTGGCTATAGGGGGCAGCGGGTCCCTCTGGGGTGGCTCGTGAGGCTACCCCTCGACTCCAGCAACTGCTTCTCGAATATAGGCGTGGTCACCCAGCTGACGCGCTGGGCACTGTTTCCTCCCTGGCACAGTTGAAGGGGTTGCTCCTAGACCCCAGAGAGATCCTTCCTCCCAGAGCAAGGGGGGAAGGCTGGGAACGGTAAACTTAAGCGAGGCCCTAGAGAGAAGGTTTATGGTTTTTGTCCTTCTGAAAATATCTTTTCTTTCTTTCCTCCTGTACTGGGAACTGACACAGGGGTGTTTTACCACTCATTTTGTAAATTTTATTTTTTGAGACAGGGCCTCCCAAAGCTACTGACACTGTCCTCAAACTTGTGATCCTCCTGCCTCAGCCTCCTGATTTGCTGGAGTTATAGGCACGAGCCACATGCCTGGATAGGGGCTTTGCTTATTTGTTGGCTTATTTCAACTTTCATTAGCGTTCAGTGAGTTACTGCAGAATGTTCAAATAAATTCCCTTATAGCTAAAGTCAGTTTCTGTACCTGCCTTCCAAAGCAACTTAACTATTGCACTGGAGGACACCTAATATCTTTTCTGTCTTCTAATAGTGTATGGTGGCAAAATGGAGCAAATAATGGCCAAATTCCCCAGGTTTCTGGACAGGTGTCAGAGAGATGAGGACCACGCCAATTTACCAGGAGATTAAGTACAAAATTGGATTCAGGCCCTGGTCCTTCCCACTAGCTCACTTCAGGTCCTCGCTCCCTGAACCCGGGGTCCTTCCCACTTCCCTCTGGTCTCTGGGGGTCTATGGGGTTTTAGTGGAAATCCCACCTAGAAGCACTTTTATTTTCACTTAGCTCTCCTGTTAGCGCACAACAGTGTCCTCCCGTCATTTTTCCTTGTGATTCTTTTCTCACACTTTAGACCTTTTCAACTCATCTGGGATTCTTTTCTCAGCCTTTCACGCCGCACTACATACTTTAAGAAGTGACTTAGTCGTGCAGGGGTGCGTGTGGGATTCTCTGACACGGAGTCCAAGAAAGGCCTTGATTTCATTTCAACATCTGGATAGGCACATTTAGCTAGACTCTGCATTTTGGAATGGTTCCAAAGCACCTGAGGGTGGTTGGGATCCCTCCGAGGTTTGCAGTAATGCAAAGATTCAGACGCAGCATTTACCCCGTGCTGGCTTTGAGTGTTGTTCTCTTTCATCGTTTGATCTCTGTGCCTGCTCGCGGTTTTGTCAGTCACAGTGCTGTCTCTGTGTTCGCCTTTGCACACAGGCCTGCAGAAGCCGCATCTTGCCTTCACACCCCTCCGTGCCCAGCACAGAGGCAGGCAGAGGAGTCCACGCAAGGGACAGGCTCCCAAAGATTCCTTGTGTTGCAAAGACTAGAACTTTGCAGCCGGGCAGCACCTCAGGGGCTTTGATGCATTGAATCATCATGCGTCCTTGAAGGACACACACACACACACACACACACACACACACACACACACACAACTAAACCTTTTAGAAGTGGCAATAGCTTTCCAAGAAGAAATTTGTCAAAATCTATACATATTTCTATATGAATTTTCTTAGCTCCTGCTGTGAAGCTGATTTGCCTGCTGTCTCGGGAACGTGGGTTCTCCCTTCTGCCACCCCGGAGCCCCCCAACACGCACGTTTGGCAACACTGGCAAGCCCTGGCACCCCATCCCCCTCTCTGCCTCTCCATCCAAGACTCTCTAAGCCCCGTCGGAACAAACCAAGGAAGTCTCAAAACCCTGCCAAGGTTCATGTTTTGAAACTTTGTGGGAAATAAGCACTAGTTTTAGTTTTATTTAAACTTTACCTACTTAAGCGAGGGGGAAATCAAGCAAATAGATCAGGAGACTGGTCAAGGAATTCAGGGGAAGCTGTTCCTGCTGTGACGGGAATGGAGCCCAATCAAGGAATGCCTGGGAGCTGGCACATGGACTTGACCAGGTGCCTCAGCTCCATGCATGTGCCACCCACGTGGCAGCCTGGTTTGCCACCCCCACCCCCATAACCACGAGTCCCCTCTTGGCAAGGCTGATGAATTTAGGGCCCTTCCAGGATGGTTTACTTTGCTGGGGCAAGTATTGTTCCCCAGGCTCACCATATGGATGGCCAGAGGGACAGCTGTCCTGCACTCTCCATCAACCCCCATCTGTGTTGATGCCCCTGTCCTGTGCTGTCGCCGTGCCGAGTGCTCCCTGACCCCACTGAACTTGTGGACTTGCTGGGCCTCCTGACTTGACCCTGAGCCCCTGGTGCGCAGACCTGGGAACTCCCATCTGACTGCTGGGTGAGCGCTGAGCTCCTTCATTCAACGCTGGTCTTTCCGGGTGTGCTCCGTGTCTTACTTAGCTTTCTGTGTTATTTGGGCGTGGATCATTGCGTGTGCCGCTTGGTTAAGAGGAAACCTCCCATGTGCCCTCAATGCCCCAGAAGAGCTGCTGTCTTTATCTTTCAGGGTTCCTAGGGGCTAATCTGGAGAGACGGGGGGAGAGAGAAGGATCGAGAGGAGAACTAGAGGTTTTAAGCACCCATGTGGCTCATGCTGGAAAACGGTTCTTTCATGGTCCCTTAGACTCTGGCCTTGAATTCGTACACCTCTTTGATGTTGAGGGCGAAGCTGACAAAGTGGAGAAAGACACCTTCCTGGTTCTCCTCTGGAAGTGTGCAGTGGTGACAGCCTGGACCCCAGGCTCACCATTTACTAGGCTAGTCATTACATGTGGAGTGTTTGTCACGCGCGAGGCAAGGAATCAATCAATTACAACGAGGAATTAATCAATTATAACGGTAGTCTCATTTAATTCCAGGAAGCCTCTGAGGTTACTGATATCCTTTTTTTACAGATGATTTTTTTTTTTTTTTTTTTTTTTTACAGATGAGGAAACTGAAGCTGGGAAGAGTAAAAAATGTTTCGTAGGTGACCAGCCATTCTGTCTGCACTCCAAAGCGAGTGGACAGACCCAGGGTGGCCTCCAATACACACACCCCAACCCGCATGCCTTTCCTGGCAGAGATGGTCACATATAAGCCCTGCAATGCCAGCCAGGTAACTCAACCTCCCTGAGTCTCTGTTGACCCAAAAGAAATGTAGGAATGACAATACCTATCTCATAAGACTTGCAAGTGACGACCCAGATAAGAGTGGGAGGCTCACTCTGGCTCAGGAAGGCACTGAACAGGTGTTTCCTCCTCTTTAGAAATGAACGTGAATCAGGCACTGGAGAAACTGGCCAAGCAATAGATTTATAGGCAAGGGACAGAGGCGGCAAACCGATCCCAGTCACTGTGGAACTTGCGTGGGCCTGGAGACGTGTCTCATGACATTCGGGAGCATGTGAAGGCCACAGGGGTCTGTAGTGTGCTCAGGTGTGCGGTGCCGAGCCCCAGGGCTCTGTAGCCATTGCCTTGTTCCCGGCTCTCTGCTCACGGACCTGCTGTTCACGCAGCACGGACCTGCGTGTGTAAAAGCCGTGCACAGGGCACGTTTCCCGTCACGACTGCCAAGACTCCCTCACTGGAGACATTCCGGAGCTCTGATGCCGCCTACCTCCTTGTCACCTCCTGCTCGACATGAATTCCACTGAGGCACAGTGAGGGCTGAGGCTCAGGACAGAGTTCTAGGCCCAGCGCTGACTCTGCTCCTCGCCTGCTGTGTCAAGTACAGGTAAAGACTCAGTCAAGTGCAAGCGGAGGGAAATCCTGCCCTCCCTGCGCCTTCCCCGGGGACGTCAGCACCGCGCACTGCTGTCCCGCGCAGTGGTGCCCGCGTGATGCCCTCAGTGTGTCTGTGTGATGAATGTCAGGGTGGAAGTGACAGCTTAGTCCCCTCTGCACACGGCACTGGACCTGCCTTTCTAACACGCTGCTCGGGCAGGCCCCTGGCACACCTGTCCCACCTCAGGTCTCTCGGGCCCACGAGCGGCCTTGATCACGGACCCTTGCCTGCGTTCTTCCTCTGCTTCCCTCAGCACCATCCACCCCACGACTCCTTCTTACTCTTAAAGATGGTGACCTGTGGAACTCAGCCCACCTTCCCTGGGAGAGCAGGCCGCAGCTCCTGTGCTCCCGAGGCACGGGGGACCTGCCTCTCCTCCAGCTCTTGGTTCTGTTCTGAGTGACACTGTGATGGCCACATGTTGGCTCCTGCCACGTGACCGCTGCCTCTGTAGGGCAGAGAGTTCTGTCCGTTTCCAGTCCCCGGGGCCAGAGGTGTGAACAGACGCCATGTGTTCCATGTGTTGGGAGGCTAAATGAAGAAGATGGTTACAAAGAGGCATGGACAGGACTGAAAATGGAGAGGACGGGAGTATTAGCTAAGAAAAGAAATAGAACAGGTTGCACGAGTCGAGGGGCTGCCTCTGTCAGTGCTTTTTGATCACTGAGTCTGACAAAAAGAATCTGTATCCTTAGCCGGGTGCGGTGGCACACGCCTGTAATCCCAGCACTTGGGAGGCTGAGGCAGGAGGATCGCAAGTTCAAAGCCAGCCTCAGAAATGGTGAGGCACTTAGCAACTCAGTGAGACCTTGTCTCTAATAAAATACAAAAAAGGGCTGGGGATGCAGCCCAGTGGTTGAGTGCCCCTGAGTTCAATTCCCAGTACCACAAACAACAACAACAACAACAACAAAATAATCCGTATCCTAAAGAGGAGCTATCCTTCTCTGTACACACCACCACCAATCAAATGATGTTTGGCCTAGGAGAGGCTAATTATGCAGCAGTCACAAAAGCAGTCTGTTATGGGTTACATATGAGGTGTCCCCCAAAAGCTCATGTGTGAGACAATGCAAGAAGTTTCAGAGGTGAAATGATTGGATGATGAGAGGAGTACCTTAATCGGTGGATTAATCCACTGGTCTGGATTAACTGGGTGGTAACTATAGGCAGGTAGGGTATAGCTGGAGGGGGTAGGTGCCTTTGGGGTTTATATTTTGTCCCAGGTAAGCAGAGCTCTTTCTTTGCTTCCCGATTGCCAAGTCATGAGCCACTTTCCTCCACCACACTTTTCCACCATGATGTGCTGCCTCACCGCGGCCCAGAGGATGGAGTCAGCCGTCTATGGACTGAGACCTCTGGAACAATGAGTTCCAAATAACTGTTTCTTCCTCTAATTGTTCTTGTAAGGTCTTTCGGTCACAGCAGCAAGAAAGCTCAAACAGCCATAGCTTTGAAGTTGAGACTCATCATAAAGAGGAGGGCAGAGGAGAGGGAAACTGGGTCTTGAGTGTCTAGAGTTGTGCTATTGAAACAGGCTGGTGAGCAGTGTCTGGAAAGAGAGGCAAGTAGGGTTCAATAAATCAGCTTCTGTTCAGAATTTTCTGAGAATGATCAGATGGATCACTTTAAGATTTGAAGTTGTTGGAGTTGTGCAGAACACAGCGTTCTATCCTGTTAGCCCTTCCTTCTTCCTGGTTCAACAGCTCAACATGGAAGTAGTTTGGGGAGAGGGCTGTACCTGTGGTGAGAACCGACCCAAGTCCTGGGAACTTAGGAGGCGGCTCTGGTTCCCCACATTGGCTCAGAAACCAGGCTTACAAGTGATTCCTCAGACTCCGCCAGACTTAAAGGGAGACAACTGGTCGACCAGATGTCCAGCGCTGGCACACACAGACGGGGTGTGGGAACTGACTGAGCCTCCCGTGGACTCCTATCAAAGGCGAATTCTGAAAGACAGCTCAAAGCCAAGCAGATCCTAATTGGTCCACCTTATCTTTGAGATGTGACTATCTTCCTCAGCCTGCTGGCAGCTTGCCCAGAACCCAGTTGGCCAGAGTTCACCTGGGTTTATCAGTCCCCCAGGGGAATCTGTTTTCTCTGTGTGCTTCTTTTGTTATTCTGCGGGAACTGGGTCAGCTTTTCAAGAGTGGAAATGTCAGAGGAATAAAGAGGCTCCCTTGAAAAGATCTTTGCCACTGCAGAAAGGAAGCATCTCAGCATAGCCCTTAAATAACAGCGTACAGTGTGACAGCCTTGCTTCCGACCCAGAGAAAGAAAAGAGGCCCAGAACAGCGGGCAACATTTACATACACCCCTCTGCTTGCTTGCTCGGGAGACAGCTGGGCTGGGGCTGTGTCATCCCAAACACTGAATTAAAGGAACGGAAACATCAACTCGGTGGAATCTTATTAGATGGCAAACTAGGCTAGAAGGCGAACAAAGGCATGCTTTCAGTGAAAGCCCCATTTTTTTTTTTTTTTTTTTTTTTTTGTATCACAGCACACTTCGAACATAAGGCTGCTGCCCCAGAAGCAGGAATCTGTGACTACTGGGATGAAGCCCATCCAGACGGCGGTCCCCTGCTGACCCCAGCGACAAACAGAAGGTCGTTGTATCCAGGAGGGCAGCGAGCTGTGGCCGCAGCAGTCTATTTGGCTGTTCGAGAGAGATGCCGCTGTCAATGAAATAGATCACACTGGATTAATCGGACTGCCCAAAAGTTGAGTTTTGCAAAAGCATGGCTAGCAGGATCTCAGGGTACATTAGTATCCATTTGCCTATCTGCGTCACAGAGTGACCCACCAGAAGACTAAACTCGACTCATAAACTTATATGCTGCATCTCTTTCTGATTATAGTATCCTTGACTGAGCCCCCAAGTTCAGCACCACCCTCAGCCAAGAGTACCATCTCCCAAATGACTAGTGCCCCTTAAAGCAGGACTGGCTGCCATTCAGAAATGAGGGAAGGGTATGCTGGTGGCTGCCCTTTATGGTTTCACCTAGTGTTCTTTCTCTTATGATCCCCAATGGCTATGGAAGGCAGGACTGGCCAGTTTGCTCTGTGAAACACCCTTTTTGTGTCAGGATTCTTTCAAAGCCTTGGCACCAGGGGCTCTGTTCAGACACATCCATATCTACCCCCTCGTTCAGTATTAATATATTAGAGATAAAACAGACACCAAGATTGCATAGGCAGGTCAAATCATGAGAAATGAAGGAATTTTAACTCCAGTTGAATTGTCTTGAATAAAAATGAATTGCAAGATGTCACACAAAACCCTGCCCAGGCCTGGGATCTGAAGAGCTGAGATGTCTGTTCCAGATCTTTGCTCCCTGGATGCTGGTGTCAGTTCTACCCAAGCACCTCCTTTCAAGACACCCTCATGGGACTGGGGATGTGGCTCAGGGGTAGAGGATTGCCTAGCAGGTGTGAGGCCCTACACTGCAAAAACAAAACAAGAATAAACAAAAACAAGCCACCCACATCACTGTCCATTCTTTTTTTTTTTTTTTTTAATATTTTTTAGTTGTAGATGAACACAATAACTTTATTTATTTATTTATTTATTGCAGGAGCCCTGTTTGGGGAGATGGATAAGATTGCGGTTGGCTGCGGGCCAAGGAGAA
Organism: Tamias sibiricus; assembly: GCA_025594165.1. Classification (NCBI taxonomy): domain Eukaryota; kingdom Metazoa; phylum Chordata; class Mammalia; order Rodentia; family Sciuridae; genus Tamias; species Tamias sibiricus. The sequence continues at coordinate 20,052,229 of CM046666.1, read as the reverse complement.
GTTTGGGCATTGCCGCCTTCTGTAGTCTCACGGGACTTGGCCCGAGATCTCACGAGACTTGAGCCGAAATCGGATCCGGCCAGCGCCATTCCTGCTCAGGCACGTGAGATGAGACCTGAGAGAGAACGGACGGGTTAACGCTATTGTATAGATATATTGTAGTTTCTTGTAAGAGTACGTGCCTTGGTTTCTTGTGAGAGTGTGTATGTGGTGTTAGAAATTACAAGAGACAGAAAGAGAAAGATAAAATAATTTTTTCATTTCCATCCTGTCTCCGGGCTCCTTCCCGCGGCGCCGCCATTCCGGGCTGCAAATCCTTTTCCGGCGGCAACAATTTATTTATTTATTTATCATGTGGTGCTGAGGATTGAACCCAGTGCCTCACATGTGCGAGGCAAGCGCTCTGCCACTGAGCTACAGCCCCGGCCCTCACTGACCCTTCTTCAGCCCGGTTTTATTGAGCATGGACGACACACTGCTGCTCCGATGACTGATCATCCTAGCATCAGACAAGTGTTTCTCAGACCGAGATTCAGGGAAGAACGCGTTGAGGAGGTTTGAAAGTGTAGATTCTGGGTTGCGGCATCAGAACGGGGCAGGGCCTGCAGGTGCAAGATGGCTCAGAGGTTGGGGAAGTGCTGCTGAGCGGGAGGGACGTGTGAAGGGGCCTCCATTCTCCGTGGGTCAGCCTCAGAGGTGAGGGGCAGGACAGAGCAGTGCGGGGGGAGCCAGCCAGGTTCTTGGAAAAAGAATCCCGGAGTTCTGACACGCTCCCTTCCCTTCAGCCTCTGCTGCCCGCTTGGGGACCGCTGGTACTTTGCTTGGATCATATGCCTTTGGCTGATCCTGGCTCTGCCACATAGAAGCCTTCCGTGACCTTGGAGAAGTCACGTTATTGGCCTCAATGTCCCTGTTTGTAAGATAAGGCTCTTGGTCGCTTCTTGATTGGCGACTGTCACTGTGCGTCAGAATGGCTGGGAGAGTATTCGTGGCCTCCCATGCCTGGGCCACCTGCAGGGAGGGGTTCAGACCTAACTTGCCCGATGCAGGGCTGCGGCGTGGGGGCTTGCAAAGCTCCCGGTGATGCTGTTGTGGGACGGCTCTGAAGTCGTGTGACCAGAGTGCTGGCTTCTTACCTGAGCTCTTCACGGTTGATTAGCGGCCATCCGCGTCATGTGTTTGAGGTACCGTTTTCAGGTCCTTGTGAAGGACCGTCCCATGCTTGCTGTCATTGGGGAAGTCCACGGTAAGAGAACAGGATGGGAAGGTTGCTTGACTGGAGGAGGCATTGTTACGGGCGGGGTGTGAGGTGTCCCAAGCTCCTGTGTGAAGGCAGGAAGGTTCAGATGAACAATGGCTGGATTATGAGAGTTGTCACCTCACGGGCCCATCCCCGTTCGAATGGACTGAGTGGGTGGTAACTCTAGGTAGGTGGGGCATGGCTGGAGAAGGCGGGTCCCTGGCGTGTTCCCTGGAAGGGTGCATCTTCCCTGCGGCCCCTTCCTTTCTCTCTGCTCCCAGGCTGCCGTGAGGTGAGCGGCTCTCCTCTGCACACCCTCCCTCCATGATGTCCTGCCTCACCTTGGGTCCAGAGCAGTGGACTTGCCTGAGCACAGACTGAGTCTCTGAGACCTGGAGCCAAAAGAAACGTCCCCTTCTCTAAGTCGTTCCTGCTGGGTATTTTGGTCACAGTGACAAAGAGCTGACGGACGTGCAGATGAAGCAGCAAGGTGTTGGTGAGGATTGATTTCATGCCTCGGCTTGGCTGGGGTAAGGGATGCCCAGACAGATGGTCAAGACGTTGTTCGATTGTGTCTGTGAAGGTGTTCCCAGAAGAGACTAGCATCTGAATCAGTAGATGAAGACCGTCCTCACCAACGTGACTGAGAAAGTCACCCCGTCCTTTGAGGGCCGGAACAGAATGAGAAGGTGACCTGAATCTTCACGGGCCCCCAGAGACACTGGTGTCCCTGATTCTTCAGCTCTCAGACACAGGATGGAACTGACACCACTGGACCTCGGCTCTCGGGCCTCAGGACTCGTTCTGAATCATGCCTGGCTTTCCGGGTCCCGGCCTCCACAGCTGCATGGCCCAGGTCTACAACGTACCTCCTTATCTGTGTGTCCAAGTCCCACGTCTGTTTCTGCTTCCCTGACTGATAACAGCACCGTACAGGGTTTGTAAAAAATGCATCTTTTCATATGTTTATGCCCATTTTAATATTTATTTATTTATTGGTACTGGGGATTGAACCCAGTGTGCTAAACCTGTGGCCCTTTTTTATTTTTTCTTTTCTTTTTATCTTCAGAGCATCGATTTTATTTTAAGGTTTTTTTTTTTTTTTTTTTGGTACTGGGGATTGAACTCAGCGGCACTAGACCACTGGGCCACATCCCCAGCCCTTTTTTGTATTTTATTAGAGACAGGGTCTCACTGAGTTGCTAAGTGCCTCGCCATTGCTGAGGCTGGCTTTGAACTCGCGATTCTCCTGACTCAGCCTCCCAAAGTGCTGGGATTACAGGCGTGCGCCACCGCGCCCGGCTTTATTTTAAGGTTTTTGAGAAACACAAATATTACAAGAACCATCTCTGCTGTCACAGAAACATGGGAGAAAGGACAGAGAAGGGAAGGGCCGGGGTGGTGTCCCAGGAAGCAGAGTCTCTTGATGTCTCCTAAGCTGGGGCTGGGAGGGCCCTTACGGCTCTGGGGGGCTCCAGATGCCCTGGTGACTGGAATCTGTGCGCAGGAGCCCAAGGCAGTTCACGTCCCTCCTTCCTGCCCCTGTTTCAGTCCATGCCTGGCGCACATGCACGCCATGATGTCAGGGCCCACGGAGCTCAGGGTCCTCTGGCTGTCCACTGAGAAATGCAGAGAGACGAGTGACAAGGACTCTTGGTGATCACAGTGTACCACATAAATGCATACAGTTGTGATTTGTCCCTGGAAACGGCATTAATAAAAGCATATATAGAGTAACATAAAGCAAAATAAAATGCTGGACCTGCCGCCTGCCTGGTTCTGACTGTCTCAGCCACCCACTGTCCTTGCCGCCACTTTGTTTCTGAGTCCTGTCCTTTGGCCTGGTCCACGACATGGGACACAGCCACAGACCTGGAGAATGCAGGTGGCTGTCCCCCTAGCCACCCCTGCAGCCCTTGCTGTCATCATGAGCACAGGCTGTGGGCCCACCGCGGGGTCATGCAGTGGGGAGGGGGTTTCCTCCTGGCCAGGTGCTGGGGGCACGTGCGGCCCACTGCCTCCCAACCACTGATGGGAGTCCAGGAGCTGGGGGCAGGGGTCCTCACAGGCAGGGAGCAAAGGCAGGCCTTTGTGCTGCCCTCCTCAGACCACTGGTGATCGAAGGGGGAGGGTGAAGACCAGGGTCACTGGAACCCCTCTTCCACGGGAGAGGGGAGGTGGAGGTGGAGGGCTCTGCAGGGTGAGGCCAGGCCCGGCCTCCGGGTGCAAGGACTTAACTGCCCCTGGGTTCTCTGGTGCTGGAGCCTGAGGCCAGAGGCCATCGCATCGTTTCTCTTTTAACAGAACAGCTTTGTGCTGTGTGGGTTGTAGCCCGTGTACACAGGGGTCACTATTGGGGGCCAGGGTGTTGGGGCGTGGCTGGCGAGGCTCCCCCCTGGCTCAGCTGGGGGCACAAGGCCACGAGGGAGCCTCGCTGCAGGGCCTACTCCTCAGCTGCACACCGGGGGTCACCTTGAAAGGGAGGCGCCTGTGACCGTGACACACAGGAGGACACTCAGGCTCCTGATGTCCCCAGCAGGGCCATCGTGTTCTTCGTGCCCGTGGAATTCTGGGCACAGTCTGGGAGAGCGCCACAGAACAGCCTGCAACTCAGGGCAACGTCGCAGCTTCGGTGGCTCCTCGGGCACCCCCGGGGTGCCCTGCAGCGTCAGGTCTGTGTGTGACGCCCCGTCATGGCCGCCGCGCACAGCAACGGGACCTGCTGAACGCCCTCTGGCCTCCTGCTCCCACGGTAGCAGCTGTCCCCACGCACGTGCTCCGTCGTGATGTGGATGTTCTCCGTGGTCCCAGCCTCTTGAAATAGCTGGGTCACCGCTTTGGACATAATGAAGGGGAAGTTCTGCTCTGCCTTTGGGGGTGTCCGTGGCTGCCTCTGTCCCTGTGCCTCACTTGGGCACAGCTGCCCTGCCCAACACCCCTCAGGACACTCTAAGGACCCTCCGAGACGGTGTCCAGAAAGGAGGAGCTGGCAGAAGGGTCCGCAACCCCCTCGTCCTTCCCCACCGCATCAGTGCTAGCCAAGAAGAAAGAGAAGCAGCAACAAAACAGAAGCAAACAAACAGAACCCCAGACAAAGAAACCCCCAAACAAAAACCAAAATAAAAAACCTAAAACCACCAAACCAGCAAACCATCAAACCAGCTGACCATTTTGTGAATCCAAAAGCCACCAACCCAGAGCCCCCTGTGCTTCCGGACGAAACCCCAAACCACAAACCACAAACGACACCGTACCTAGGTGGTGCTTCAAATGTCCTCACGCTGACTCCTTAGGAGGGCAGAGCCCGAGATGGCCTAGTCACTGCTGGGTGCGACCCATGGCCTTTTAATTTTTTTTGAGGCAGGGTCTTGCTAAGTTGCTGAAGCTAACCTCGAACCTGCGATCCTCCTGCCTCAGCCTCCCAAGTCGCCGGGATTACAGGCCTGCGCCCCTTGATGTTGCACGTGTTTTTAAATTTATTTTTTATTGTGTTGAAGATTCCTGAGCAGCGTAGTTTCTCCTGATCCTTCCTCATGGGATAACTCAGTCATATTCTGGTTCTCAATCTGTTTCTTTTCTGAATCATCACTAGGTCTGTCACAGTGTGTGCTTGTGTGTGTGTGTGTGTGTGTGTGTGTGTGTGTGTGTGTGTGATTTTTCTTGCTATAAAATAAATCGGTTCCCAGAAGCTGCAGGCTCCATCAGGGACTCAGTGTTTCAGGTAGCCATGGTCTTCTAGTTGCTTTTCCTGTTAGGATACTAATGAAGCGCTGCCAAGTACTTACTAGGAGTCAAGCATGGCACTGAACACTTTATCCCATTACCTCCGTCATCCTGACTCAATCTGGTGTGTCTTTCCAATACTCCCATTTTATGGATGAGGGAAATGAGAAACAGTCCATTCAATAACACCACCCAAAGTTACCTAGCCAGTGACAGGAGCAGGATTTGAACTCAGGAACTGTGTTTCCGGAAGCTGTGTCCTTTATTACTAACACACACTGCCTCCCCTGCAACCCGCAGTTCGGTGTTTGTAATGGAAAACCAGCAACAAGTGCACAACTGGCCTTCGCTCCCCAACGTGCTGGGTCCCCTTGGCTTTCCCTGCGGCTGAAGATCACGAGGCTTCTTCACACCAGGTTTGCCCTTGAGTTTGCAAGCCTGGGTGAGATGCCCCAGCCGCAGCGAGGCCTGTCACAGCTGTGACTTGCCTGACTCCACGGGAACCCTGATCTGGACGGGTCGCCTCTCCTCGGCTCTCCTCAGCCACCTCACCACACACACCCGTGCCTGAGGCCGCTGGAGCTGGCTGCGGGGGGGGGGGGGGGGGGGGGGGGGGGGTGGGGGGGGGGGGGGGGGGTGGGGGGGGACCCTCACAAGGTGGCTGCGCTGTGACTCAGCCAGATGGAATCCGGTTCTCCAGGTTGAGTGTCCCTGGGCTCTGGCCTCAGAGAGCCAAGCCAGACAGGCACACGCCCTCCTTCACCCACGGAAGCCCTGCTGCGGTTTTATTTGTTTACTCAGAAAACTTTGGAGTTCTAAGGACAGAGTGACAGTTTGCACATGTTGGTGTTCTACGAATTTTTGCTCCATTCTTCACACACCAACACAGCCCGCTGGAGGGCACCTAGGACGTGATAACGCATGCCCTTCCTCCTCCCTCCTTTCCTCCTCCTCTTTGTCAAGGACACCCTTCCCTGTATGTCCCATTAACTTAAAAGCTCCGTATTACAGTATTACAGCCTATTATCATTTTATAAATTGCATATTTTCTTGTTTCATTACTGTACAAGTCATACATGGAAAGGTGGTTTCTCACTCTTAGTGGAAATCATTTTATGATGTGTCTGGTTGGGGAAGGCTGCTTAATGGATGATGGGGAATGTGGGGTCATTCCGTGAAAGGGGGCAGCTAAGAGAACTTTGCTCCATAAAAGTTAACGAGAATTGTGCTGCTATAAACATTGATGTGGCTGTGTCCCTGTAGTATGCTGTTTTCATGTCTTTTGGGTAAAGACCAAGGAGTGGGATAGCTGGGTCATAAGGTGGTTCCATTCCAAGTTTTCCAAGGTATCTCCATACTGCTTTCCATATAGGCTGCACCATTTTGCAGTCCCACCAACAATGTATGAGTGTGCCTTTTACTCCACATCCTTTCCAACATTTATTGTTGTTTGTGTTCTTAATAGCTGTGCCATTCTGACTGGTGTGAGATGAAATCTTAGAGTGGTTTTGATTTGCATTTCTCTAAGTTAGCCAATCCCATAAAGCCAAATGCCAAATGTTTTCTCTGATATAAGGAGGCCAATTCACAGTTGGGTTGGGATGGGGAGCATAGGAGGATTAGAGTAACACTAGAATGGCAAATGGGGAGGGAGGGGAAAGGAGGGGGCAAAAGGGTGAAGAAAAAAAAAGATGGTAGGATGAGATGGATATCATTACCCTAAGTGCATGTATGAAGTCACGAATGGTGTGAATATACTTTGCATACAACCAGAGATTTGTAAAATAGTGCTCTATATGTGTAATATGAAATGTAATGCATCCTGCTGTCATTTATATCATCTTAGACTAAAAAATAATTTTAAAAAAACAGTCATAATAAAATCAAAAATGAAAGGTCAAAAAAAAAGTTAATGCGAGTCAAGAGTCAGGCCTGTGCCTAAGGGCGAGCCTGGATGGACAGCACACTGATTTCTCTTTTGGGTTGATGCATCGTTCAGGCCAGACAGCAGCAGTAGCTTAAGTCCACTGCTACCCGCAGGGTGGCCACTTCCCCCCCTAGATAGGAGAGTCTTGGATTTGCTTCTCCCTCAGTATTTTCAAATGCGCTTTGGGTATGTGCTAGGTTGGGAAACAGCTTCCTAGAATTCCCAGAGAGAATCAACTGTGGAAGGAAAAGTTTGTCAATGCAATACCAGTATTACAAGTTCATCATGCACATATTGTGTTACATCACACATAACAGGTGGAGTCGTGGCACAGACGCGCTGAGGAGAAGCTCACGCTTCCCACCTCATCTCTGTCTTAAGGCCTCTGTTTTGGAACTTCCCCTCACAGAGATGCTCCTCTGTCCAGCTGAGGGGCCAGGAGTCCTCCTGCAGTCACTTGGGTCATCTCCTCACAAGGCCTTCCCTACCATCCATTTAAAGTATTTGCCACACTCGGCCACACCCACTACCCATACACCCATCATCATGCATCTTGCTTATTTAATAGTTTATTGTCTGTCTCCACCCTTCAAGATGTAAACTCTATATAAACAAGAACTTATCTATCTTGTTTACACCTGTAATCTAGTTCCTTGGGAGTTGAGTGCCTGGTATACAGTAGGAAGTTAATAAATACTTATTGGAAGGAAAGAAGGAAGGAAGGCGAAGGAAGGTAGAAGGAGGGGAAGGACCTGAGAGCTGAGCTAAGGTCCTAGATACTGATCTGCGTAATCAGGGGGAGTCAAGGGATGTGGTTTAGATCTCAAAGGACAGCAGGGTGTGGTTTTAAGGTGGTAAGAGGAGAGGATGCGGATTTCCAGGTTAGAACCTGGACAGAGCCAGTTATCCCAGAGGGCGATGAACACTCATGGGTGTCAGGGGAGTTCAGAAGAGAGGTCATGGGCAGCAGATCTGGGAAAGTGGCGGGTTGGGGGGCTTTGAGGGAGCAACTCAAGTCTGTGTGGCGTGCAGGTGTAAGCTGCCTGTCGTGGCCAGCCACAACGCCGCGGGAGGAAAACTCTCGGAGGCAGAGTAAAGATACTACTACTTTTACTTCTACTTTCTTAGAGAGAGCTTAGAGAGAGAAAGAAAGATTTTTCTTCTTCTTAGAAAGAGCTTAGAGAGAAAGATTAGAGAAAGCTTTTTCTTCTTCTTCCAAGAGCTTAGAGAGAAAGATAGAGCTTTTTCTTCTTCATCTTCTTAGAGCTTAGAGAGAAAGAGAGAGAGCTTGAAAGAGAGAGATTTCTTCTTTAGAGAGAGAGAGAGCTTAGCTTTTAGAGCTTCTTTCTTCTTTCTTCTTTCTTCCTCGGGAGCCTCGGCCTGACTCTGACCAGCAATTACTTCTTCCATCTGGTTTCTCTTCTGTCCGAACTCTTACGTTCTGGCCTCTCTGATTCTTTTCTTCTTCTCCGACCCGAACTCTTCTTCTGACCGACCGAGCAACTGCATGACTGACTGAATGAATTCATTCTTCTCCTGACTCCGACCGCTTTCACCCGGTTATATTCCTTTAGCTTTGCGGGTGCCTCACGTGCTTTTACAGGTGCGTCACATACATACTTATTATCAGGTGGAACTTATGGCTTCCAGCTGACCGCAATAGCCATCTCCCTAATTGGGGCTCCTTCATGCAGGGATCAGTTTGAGGTGGGACGGGGTGAACTAGGGGGCAGTCTGCAGCAAGCAGAGGGACGGGACACAGCGGGCGAGAGCTAGGTCTCAGGAAGATTGGCAGCTCCTCAAACCCTTGCCTCACATCGTTCTGCAGAGGGAATTGGAAGGTGACAGCCATTCACTCTGGGCCATCTACCACAAGTTTGGTGGAAATGGGAACTCAGTTCCTGGGCTGAGAAGAAACTCCGCTTATGTGGTTAAGGCGGTGGGATCGCTATTTCTCTCCTGGCTCTTTGGGGGTTTGAAAGTACCAAGAAGATGTGGTCTGGGTGAGGCCGAAAGGCAGTAGGTGGTAGGAAGCGTTAGAATGGAAACTGGGACAAAATTTTGCTAGAAGATATTCTCAGGACAACGAAATGTCCATGACAATTATTCTACCCTCTCCTGTCTCTGACATTTGCTGTACACTTGTGGAAACAGGAAGACAATGGCAGTGGGGGTTAGCACTGGAGAGGGAACTCAGGGGTAGTGCCCAGCCCTTTTTGATCTTGAGACAGGGTCTCCTAAAGTTGCTGAAGCTGACCTGGAACTTGCCATCTATTGTGGATTAGATATTAGGTGTCCCCCAAAAGCTCATGTGTGAGACAATGCAAGAACATTCAGAGGTGGAATAATTGGGTTATGAAGGCCTTAACCCATTAGTGAATTAGTCACCTGGTGGGGATTAACTGAGCGGTACCTGAAGGCAGGGAGGGCAGGGGGTGGCTGGAGGAGGTGGGCATTGGGGGCATGCCTGTGGGGTATACATTTTGTCTCCGGCGAGTGGAGTCTCTCTCTGCTTCCTGGTGCCTTCCCAGCTGCCTCCCTCTGCCACACTCTTCTGCCTCGCCTGGAGCCCCAGGGAATGGAGCTGCTGTCTATGGACTGAGACCTCCGAAACGGCGAGCCCTTAAATAAACTTCCTCCTCTGATTGTTCTTGTCGGGTCTCTTAGTCACAGCAGTGAAAAGGCTGACTAGAACACCATCCCCCTGCCTCAGCCTCGAGTCTCTGGGATGACAGGCGTGACGCCACGCCTGCCAGGACAGTACCTCTCCATCACCTGAACACTGAGGAGGAGAGTAGGAAAGGCCTTGGTACTTCAGGAGCACCGATCTTGCCTTGAACATCAAGGATGCTGGTCTGTGGTATATGCAGAATTCAAAGTAGTTTTCAAAAGCTTGTCAGCTCCTTTGGAAATCAGGACGGTGGAAGGGACGCACCGTGAGGGTTGGAAGATGCATGCCACAGCTGGGTGGGTTTTTCACAAGTGATCTTCCAAATCCAGTATGAATCCATACGTCCACGGTCCATGGGGTCTTTCACAGTGGATCTGCTGATTCTCAACGTCTGCTCCAAACCCAGCTATTAGCCTCTTCCCCAAGAGGCATGTCCCCTTTCCAGGGCTCTGCTGCCAGATGGACTTCTCCAGGGAGTTTGAGCAGACCCCTGTAGTGACTCCCCCACCCCAACCATTTCTCCGTCGTATCTCAAATACGGCTGTGCCGTGGCCCATCCTTTGCCACCAGCACTCAGGAATCCCGCCCCCACGGCGCTCTGACTTGGCTCTTCCTCGGAGCGTGGCAGTGGAGACAGTCATTTAGGCCAGAGAGTCAACTGACTGTCCATTTCTTCACGTTTCTTTCCCAGCCCGGTGTAGGCTACCTCCATTCAGAGAGGCCGCTCTCTTGTTTCCTTTGTCACACTTGCCTGGACACACAGAGGCCTCTTTGGTCAAGAGGAGCGAATATCATCATTGTGCCCTGAACCAGCGGAGTCCTAGCTTCACTTCTATCAATGCAAAGCCAGGAAGAGAAAGAGAAAAATCGCCTCTCAAAACCCATAGGAGAGCAGCGACCTCTTTTCCTTTTTTGCTCCAGGTTGGAAGCTTGCTGCTCCCTCCCTGATTAGAATGAAAATATTTATATTAGCCATACTGCATCCCCAAATGAGGCAATGTTAAATGTCTTTTGTGTCACACACAAAAATTAGTTCTGTGTTCCTCTGAAGTTATCTGGCCTGCTCACCACTGTGCGGAGCGCCACTGGTGTTGGCTCTGGGGGAGGGGAGCCCTGCTGCACCCACGTCGGGCCTTGGCAGGTCGCAGGGCGGTGTGCGCGGGGAAACTGAACCGCGTCGGCATGGCTCGCTGCTTATCAGGAGCGCACACTGGCTGCCATGCTGTAGGGCAGCAAAGGAAAACAAAACAACAATAAAGGGAGGCCTTTGTCATGGATTAAAAGGGTTTAGAAACATCTGAGCCATGCAGTTTCTGAGCACTGACATTGCCAATGACTTCATGACAGAATGCTAGGAAATGTGCTAACTGAGGTGGGGTTGGTGGGGCCGCCGGCACCCGCGCCTTTGTTAATAGCCTCTTATCTGTGTGAGTGTGTGGACGCACAGTTCACAGATAAAGTGACCTTTTGCAGAGTGAGAGGAATAAGGTTAATGACATTACAGTATTGCTGCTTGTGATTGCAGCTAAGGGGGTCCCTACAGATTGTTATTCCTGGGCAAATTCTTCTGTTTTGAGAGGGCTGGTCTCATATGCATTCTCAGCTTCTTTCCTCAGAAAATCCATCACTGGCACTAATGGAAGGCTCCTGTCTGTACCCATGAGTGCGAGAGTTGGTTACATAACAGGGTGTGCTCCAGGGCTCAGCCAAAGTCTCCTCCCATGCGTTCAATTCCACACGTAGGGATTCATTCCTTTGTGTTAATTGATCCCCCATCCCCAAAATTTGTGCTTTAAAAATATTATCATGTGGTCCTCTTCTTAGTTTAGTTACTCAATTTGCCTCTGAGTGCCTTTAGATGGATTTATTTCAAGATAGTTGGATATATCCATACTTGTCTCTCAGTAATTGATAAAATAATAGAAAATCAGTAAGGATATAAGATTTGAACAACTCTACCAACCAACTTGATCTAATTAACATTTATGGGAAACTCCCCAAAATGTTCTATTCTAATGCAAACGGAACATTTGCCAAAGTAGATCATATTCTGGGCCATCAGACAAACCTCAATAAATTCAAAAGAATGTAACCCTTATAAAGTCAATTTTTTTGATCGCAGTGGAATTTAACTGGAAATCATTAATAGAAAGATATCTTCTGACCCACATTAAACTAACCTTTAGTTTTCAGTTACAACAGGGCCAGTCTTATAGGTAAACAGAATGCAACGTACAATGTCAGTATCTAGAACAAAGAGTTTTCTTGTTTCTGAATGATCCCTGAGATTCTGTCACTGGGGCAGTTTTATAGCAGGCTTTGGTCTCTTAGACAATTCAAGTGTTCCTGGAAAGGATCGCTCTCAAAGCATGGTGTGTCTAAAAAGTGAACCCAACTGCGTGTTCTGTACTTAAATTTCTTCATTCACTCCCTCTCCTGCACAAATGCACAATCCGACACAAGGAAGGTGAGGCTCTTTAGGATGAGGGCCCAGGCTGGAGGTATGCATATGCAGTGGCGCTCCGCACAGTGGTGAGCAGGCCAGGTACTTCAGAGGAACACAGAACTAATATTTTTGTGTGACACAAAAGACATTTAACATCGCCTCATTTGGGGATGCAGTGTAGCTGATATAAACATCTTCATTCTAATCAAGGAGGGAGCAGCAAGCTTCCAACCTGGTGCAAAAAAGGAAAAGAGATCGCTGCTCTCCTCTGGGTTTTGAGAGGTGATTCTTCTCTTTCTCTTCCTTACTTTGCATGACAGAAATGAAGATAGGGCTCGGCTGGTTCAGGAAACGATGATGACATTTGCTGCTCTTGACAAAAGAACATTTGCACCAGGCGCTGCCTCTTGTCCAAGACCTCACCTGCCAGCCATTTTGCACTGGAGCACTTCCCTGAGAGCACTTTTGGGGTCCCCGTGCTCTCGCCTTCTCACTTCCTGGTCCCCTCTTTCCTCTGACTGTCCTGAGAACTCTTGCCTCAGTAGTTGCCATGTGTTCTCTTCTTTGTAAACCTTCCCCTGACTCTTTCAGGGAGATTTAGGAACTCTTTTCTCTACTTCTATCCTTTGTGTACCACCTTCATGGTTATTTTGATCTCACATACGGGTCCAGCATCCCTAGTCCAAAATGCCTGGGACCACAGTATTCCAGATTTCATATTTTGGAATATTTGCATACACAAAATGAGGTGTCTTAGGAATGGGACCCAGGTCTGAACACAATTCACTTGTTTCATATGCTCCTTTTATATGAACCCTGCAGGTAATTTCATACAATATTTTGAATGCAGAATTAGTTTTGACTGTGACCTGTCACATGAGATCATGGGTGGAATGTTCCACTGCGGTATCACATTAGCATGAAAAATGTTTCAGATTTTGAATAAATTCAGATGTCCAATTTTCCCATTAGGGATTCTAAACCTGTACCACATATGCTATTATGTCTACTATTTTTCCTAAAATGATTCACTTTAAATTAAGTACCATAAAAACAAAATAGTGTTGTTACATTTAACAATTAAAATTAGCAAAAATGAAATATAAACATGCATCAAACTGATCTTTAGAAATCATGTACCATGAGTAAGTTAATTATTGAGAAGAGCAAACTCATTTCTGTTTGTCAGCAATCAAGTATATTTGACTTCATATGCCTTAGTTTATGGTGAAGATGAGATTCTTAGTAACATAAGTCTAGATCCTAATTTTAGGGTAAGCATATTCCAACTCCCATGTATGTAACTAGAAAGGAAAAAGGTTATTTAATGACTACTGATTATGTAGATGAGGTTTGTAGTTGCAAGCAACAGAATTCAGTGTGAGTACTTTTGACAGGTAAGAAATATATTAAAGGATTTTTGAGCAACTCACAGAAGGCTCATTAGGACCAAGAGACCAGATTTTGAGTCAACCCAGTTGTGAATAATGCCTGATCACACTGGGGCATCTCTTGGGAAACTCCTGTGATGAGTAGGCGTGACTCTTAGCCCTGGACAAAGATCTCTGCTCCTGCCCTGCCTTCATGTCTTCATGATGGGCACTGCTAAGTATAAATCTCCTAGTCAATCATTTATATACTAGCTGCAAGGGACTCTGGTAAAATGAATTCTAAATGCCTTTTACCTATATAGAAAATTAAAATCTGAAAATGGTGCACAAAAATGTTGGAAGCCACACATTTTGAATGTTTTCTAGTCTAGTCAAAAATTTCCAGGTGATCATTGTTTCAGGAAGTGATTCCAAATGGTCCCCATCTTCTATTAGTCCATGGAAGTTTGCATTATTTGGTAATATCTATGAACTGGAGGGGGAACTGTTTCTTGTCTAATTTTCTTTGCATCAGACTGGGGAAATACTTATGGAGATCTTTCATCAGATCCTTCAAGGGGTCCTTAACAAGGCTGAGCATGTTTTCAGCAAATACAACAGATGAGTACACAAGCAGATGCTCAGACCATGGCAAGAGTCCAACTCACCTCCCTGGGGTGTATACCCTGCAGCTCCAGGTTAGAATCATGGTGTTTACCTTGATTTACACACGTAATGCTGAAGGGGGCTTGCCTCGTAGGGGTTGGCAGAAGATGCAACTTTGCCAAGCCATTTTAAGTCATGCATACTCCAGACTGAAGCTTCCATCCAGTAACACTTGAAGTTTCTACCGTGACTCAGTAAGAGGAGTGAGAATTTTTTCCAGTGAGCATTAATATGAATAATATGTTTTCACAGACTCTGTTCATCTTCTCACCTAGCTGAGAAAACAATTCAAGAGGTCAGGAGGCGCCCCTTAAGTGATTAACTGTTTTAACACATTTGCTGAGTGTTCCTCTTAAATCTTGTGTGTCACAAGTACAAGGGCTTTCTATGTATTCAAAAGAGAACAAAATTTGTTTCCAAGATGTGTCTTTAATAGCTGAAACAAATCCTCATTTTGAACCTACCTGGTATAAGTAAGGTTTCTCATTTGTATTTTTTCTCCTATCCATGTTGTTATTTGTCCATATAATTTTTCACTGTTATCAATATCACCTTATTTCAATTTCTTTTGATGTTTTCATCTTGATAACCTCAGTGCATTCATCAAAACTAAATTTTGCATTGCTCTTAACTCCCAACTTTATTTGAATTTCATTGGCTTTTCTCTAATGCTATTTTTCTACTCAGGGTCCCAGATGGGACCCCACATTGCATTGTGTCTTCCTGTCTCCACTGGTCAGTGACAGTTTCTTAGTCTGTCTTTATTTTCACGATCCTGACAGCCCATGTGTTTTATAGAGTGAGAGCCAATTTGGGTTTGTTGGATATTTTCTCATGATTAGACTGAGTTTGTGAGTTTGGGTTAATACTGTCATGGGTGAGGTTCATCTTATTACCTTGCATCAGGGAATGTCTGATAGCAACACAATTTGTCACTGGTGAAGTTAAACTTGATCAATGAATTAAGGCCATGTGTGCCAGTTTTTTCCATTGGAAAGTTACAATTTTCTGCTTTTCAAACCCTATTGTTCTTCAGAAGCAAGTTAATAAGACCAGCCTACTACATCTTAGAAAGGTGTGGATCTTTCTTTGAGGATTATTTGGAAATTTCTGTATTGAAAATTTGTCTCTTCTCCCCCATTTATCAGATCATCTGCTTATATCAATATGGTGTCATGTACATTATTTTATACTTTAACTTACAATCCATACAATTTGGGGATCTCTTTCAAGTTGGCTCCTATAGGATGTGACTCCACCTTTTTTGTTTGTTTGTGTGTTTTTAGCACTTCCTGATTTTCTGGTAGTACACCATACTCCAAACTCATCTTTTATGGTCCTTAACTCAGACTAGAATCAACCCTTTCAACCAAGGAGCTCTGGGCTTGCAGAATTATATGTAGAAACCAAGATATAGATGCTGAGTGTGTTAATGCATTTTTAAAACACACTCAAATTATGCGGAATAAAGTGTCTTAGACTTCTTTCATTGTCAGACAAACACTAAAAGATTATCCATGTTCAAAGGAATTTTGAATCTCTCAATTTGCATTGAATAGTATCCTCGTGGTTGTACTTGGGATAATAATCACTACCTCATGTTTTTATGATGAATTGTTTTATCTCATAGAAACCAGAGGATATCAGGAGGGGAGGGGAAGAGTGGGAGGATTCTGGGCCTCTGGGGAAGGGGAAGTGGAGTAGCTGAGGCACCTGGAGAAAGCTGCACTCCTCGGGGAAGGGGGCCACCTGCAGCCTTCAAGCACAAGGGGTATTACAGGAAGCTCTAGGTTTATCAGCTAATCAATTTAAGTTTGGGGTTTTGGTCTGCATTTGGTGTTGACTTGACTCTCTGTCTGCAGAGACCTAGAGGCCATATTGAACAACGTCTAACAAGACAGACGAGGCATCTGCAACTTCCCAGGGGTGCTGCCTTGGGCAAGTCACTTCCCTGTTGAAATCCTAAGGTACCTTACATTTGAAAAGATGATGATGATGATGGTGGTGGGGATGGTGATAATGGTGGTGATGATGGTGGTGATGGTGGTGATGGTGATGATGATGGTGATGATGGTGATGATGATGGTGATGATGGTGGTGATGGTGATGATGGTGGTGATGGTGGTGATGATGGTGGTTATGATGGTGGTGATGGTAATAATGATGGTGATGATGGTGATGATGATGGTGGTGATGATGGTGGTAATGATGGTGGTTATAATGGTGGTGATGATAGGGGTGATGATGAGGGTGATGATGGTGGTGTCTCAGAATTGTGAAAATTAGAGACTGTTCATAAATGCTTAGTACAGCATCTGGCACATAATAAATGCTCAATAAAAAACCGGTTAAGGTTAAATTTTTTCTGCTGTTTTAGGGAGCTGCATGACATAGTAGGTTAAGAGTTTGGTCTTCCCCTCCCCCCTTTCCTGGTATTATTTTCAAGTTCAGGGCAATGCTTACTTCTTCCTGCACAGGTGAGGTAGAGGCATGGGGACTTGTGGTGATCTCTTGAAGTCCTCTGCCTCTCCTTGCTGAACCACCCAGAGTTGAGAATTGACTTCTCCAATGAGTCAAATGGAAACCTGAATTTTATTCAGAAAATGTCAGCTGGCCCTTCATGTGCAGTGACTTTGCATCCTTTGACGTATCATGTGACTCTGCCTAAATGCTATCCTCCCGCGTCAGGAGCTGTCCAGGAACCTGTGAGCAGGAGTTTTCTAGGTGATCATTTTGAGCTGTTGCAATTCTCATGTTCATAATGGGTGAGACTTTTTTTTTTTTCTATTTTGGAATAGTAACTCACCATGATGATAAATAAAAAGAAGTATCTGTTGCTTTTTTCCCATTGAATCTGCAAAGCTTATAAATTATTTTTGTCTCTGGTATGTGTCTAAGTGTGTACATCAATGTTTTATGGTCCACTGTTGAAATCATCTTGCTTTTTCATCCTAAGAACATCAGTTACTATTGCAGCCAAAGGAGGCAGTGTCTGAGGATAGGGGTCTCCAGTGTCCTGGGCAGGCCTGCTGTGTTAGCTCTTACACACACACACACACACGCACACACGCTAAAAAGGCCTTGAATCCTGAGAGCAAACTAATTCACAGGATAGCAATCCAATCCGCTCTCCATCTGATTGTGTTTTGCTTTAACATATTAGATTCAAAGAAACAACTGCTCTCTGTCCTAGACAATGTCGAGTAAATGATATGCTTGAACTTGCCACTTGTTGGCAGCTCATTTTGGTACTGCAGAGGCTCAGCCAGATAGACTCCAGAGGGGGTGTGCAGTTGGAACCATTCTTCTCTTCCAGGAGAACCTAGTGAGTGTCCTTTCTGAAAATAAAGAAGAAATACTATGCTGTCACTATCTGCTAGGTTTCCTCTTTAATTTAGACTTATATCAATTTCTGGAGGAAATTTCTAGCTGCCTTTTGGGTTACTTATTGAAAGAAATGTTTCCACAGTGGACTTCCAAACTGATTTATGCAGGCAAAATTAATGCATGGGTTCAGAGGCCAGGATACTGGCCAGCTCCCAGGACATCAGCTGGGTCAGGGTGAAGGGAGCTCCTAGGTGATGGGGAATGTTTTGTTTTTAGATGCTGTTGTTGGCTGCACAGGAGGGCTCACTGTGTGTGAATGTACCTAGTCATACAGGAGTGATGCCTCTACTTTCCTGGAAATGTGTCATGCTTCATTTAAAAGTTTGCTTTTTGTGTTATATCCAGAAAATGGAATATTGTTCTGCACTAAAAAATGAGCTATCCAGCAACAAAATGACATTAAGAAACCCTTAAATGCATGTTACTAAGTTAAAGCATCGAGACTGAGAAGGTCGTGAAGCACGTGGTTCCAACCATACAGCATTCTGGAAGAAACAAACCCTGGAGGCCGCAAAAGTATCAGTGACTATCAGGGTGTAGAGGGAGGGGAAGCTGCAGAGGCAGAGCACAGATTTTAAAGACAGTGAAGCCACTCTATGTACTAGAATGGCGGCTGTATACGAGAATGGTGGTTGTCCAAATCCAGACTGTCTGACTCGGAGGGTGAACCCCGATGTGAGCTGTGGACGCTGGGTGATGAAGCACCCACGCAGGTTCACCTGTTGTGACGGATGTGCCACTCTGGTGGGAGATGTTGACAAGGAAGGCAGCTATGCTGTGAGGGGGTTGGAGAATATGGGACGTCTCTGTGCTGGCTGCTCAAGTTTGCCATCAATCTAAAACTGCTTTAAAAGATAAAGTCAAGTTTTAAACAATCACACACACACACACACACACACACACACACACACACACACACACACACACACTGTGTTAGGCAGCTTTCTGTTATTATAACAAAAAGCTCAGAGAAACAACGTATAAAGTGAAACACTTCATTTTGGCCCAGTATTTGAGAGACTCCAGTCCGTGGTCAGTGAGCCCTGTTGCTCTGGGCCAGGCAGCAGCAGGTGAGGTGGGAGTTCCTGGAGGAGCAGAGCTGCTACCTCAAGGCAGGAAGCAAACAGAGCGAGAGGGCCTGGAGTCCCACAGTCCCCTTCAAGGGCACACCCCCAATGGCCTAAAGATCTCCCGCTAGGCTCCTCCTCTTAAAGCCTCCACTACCTCCTAATAGCACCGTTCAGGATCCAGGCTTTACCACAGGGTCCTTTGGAGGTCATTTGAGGTCCACGCTACAGTGCATGCAAAGTCCACTTTTGAACAAAAGACTTTTCTTTCCATCTTAAACACAAATGCCCACTCCTCACCTTCTAGATGACTCAGCCAGGCTGTGCACAGGTATAGAGGGTGATGGGAAGTGCTCTTAGTGCCAATCCTTCTCTCATTGGGGAGGTTTAACCTAATAGAATGGATTTCATATTTTTAAAAATGTGAATTATTTTACTATAGAATTATTTACCAATACTCATTATTCAGAGCAGCAAACAAAAGATTGGAATAAGCTGACAGTTCTCTGTATGAGTTATTGGCTGCAGAATTTCATTTCCAGACTTCTACTTGGTTCATGATTATTTAACATGGTCTTAAATTGTTTGGAAAAGATGGTGGACAGGAAAATCACCAGATATGTACATGATGCTGATCTCTTATGAGTAGTAAATGTCTAGAAGGTCTCAGACCTGTTTTTAAGAGCTAAGTACATGGGGAAAATGTAGCAGATGAATTTCACTGTGGGCAAATTTTGATGGAGTATGAACCAGGAAGTCTTCATTCATTCATTCACAGGCAAAACTGCCTATTAAGTGTCAATCATTGTACCTTGTACTGGGATTGCTGCCTCTGTGAACTCACAGCCATGTGGGAGAGGTGGAGGAAGTCCAATGATAGCAATGAAGGTGACGTACGCTGTGACAGAATGGGTTCCAGAGAGCTTAAGGGGCCCTGACCGAAGATGGGAGTGAGGTTTTGCGGGGCCTCCTGGGGGTGGTGGCACCCAACATAACCCTTAATGCAAGAAGGTTCTCTCAGACCACCAGAACCCAGGCCGCAGGGGCTTTGCTGGCACACAGTGCCCGGCACAGAAAAGAGATGGCTGATCAGGAAGCAGCAAAGGCCTTGAAACCGTCACATGTCCATGTCCCTTTTGTGCAATTCAAGACAGTTCAAGAAAAATATTAAAAAGTTGAGCATGTGTCAGAGAAGCGGGATTCAAATGGCACAAGAGGTCAACTTCCACTTGGGGACGCGGCATGTTACAGGGTGCGAGTCCATCCCAGGGACTGCATCTGTCGCCATCCTGCCTCTCCTCACCATTCTTTCCTCCTCCCTGCACTCCAGGCATCGCTTGTTGCTGCCTGAGTGACTGATGGGTAAAGATCTGCTGCTGGGACTTCATCCAAACAACACCCTGGACAAAGGCATCTATGGACTGGGAGCTTAGAGGTGAGACTGTGAATAGGGGCTACCATCTGATCTTGTAAGTTTGAGAATGTGTGTCCATAGAAATGTGTCTCTATAAATATAGCTTATGCTTTGTGAAACTCTGATAGAGAAAAAAGAAACTGGGGCTCTTCTTCATTGGAAACAATGATGGTTGAAAGGAGGAGATTTGGTTAGATTTTATAAAAAAAAAAAAAAAAACACGTGGAGAAAGCTGGCCTGCCGGGCGCGGTGGCGCACGCCTGTAATCCCAGCACTTTGGGAGGCTGAGGCAGGAGGATCACGAGTTCAAAGCCAGCCTCAGCAATGGCGAGGCACTTAGCAACTCAGTGAGACCCTGTCTCCAAATAAAATACACAAAAGGGCTGGGGATGTGACCCAGTGGTCGAGTGCCCCTGAGTTCAATCCCCAGTACCACACAAAAAAAAAAAAAAAAAAAACAAAAAAAAAGAAAAAAAAGAAAGCTGGCCTGTCTTTCACATAGCACAACTCCAGGGGTGCCAGGCACCATACACATTACAACCAGCAACCCTGGGGTTCTGCAGCACAGTGGCCTTGGAGGTGACATGCATTTGTACAGCAAATCTCAGAGTCCCAGAACTACGGGGCAACCACTGAAGCTGGAAAAATATAAACTTAAGATAAATGAAGTAATTTCTGCCTAACACAACTGATGAGAAAAATCTAGATATTAATTTCTCAAAAATTATGCAGGCTGAGAATATAAAAGCAACAAAATGAATAATGCAATATTGGAATGCAGTCCAAAAAATAAAACAAATAGCAATGAGTCTAAACTAATAACAATGAATGGTTGGACAGATAAATAATGGGAAGAAGAAACAAATGTTCCTTGCAGAGTTCAGATACTATGTTTTATTCTTTCCCTCTAGACAGGGCTGTTTAGTTCTCCTACTCTAACACATGGAATCGACTTAGTGACTCGTTTCTAAAGAATGGAGCAGGGAAAATCCAAAGCAGCACTGTTAGGGTGGAGGAACCTGGCAGACATGACCATAAGGGATCAAGATCAGCATCATGAGCAAGGAGTCATGTGGCACCAGGAGCCCTCTGCTAGGAAGTGAGGAGGAGGTGCCTCTTCCCTAGGGCTTCTTTCCAAAAGCTTACAGTCCCAGTCTAATCATGAGCAAAACACCAGATGCACCCAAGTTGACGGCCATTCTACAAAACACCTGGCCAGTACCCTTCAAAACTGCCAAGGTCACAAAAAAAAAAAAAAAACAAAAAAAAAAAAAAAACAAAAAAAAAAAAAAAAACAAAGCAAGCCTGAGAAGCTCACAGATCAGAAGAGACTAAGATGACATAGCCATGCAATGTGGTAACCCAATTGGCATCCCCAAACAGAAACAGGACCTTGGTAGAAAAATTGGCAAACTCTAAATAAAGTCTGAAGCTTAGATAATAGTTTTGTAGCTATGTTAATTTCACAGTTTTGAAAAATGTTCTATGCTAATGGAAGATATTAAAATCACGAGAAGCCGAGCGATAGTTATATGGGAACACTGTACAATCTTACGACTTTTCTGTAAATCTAAAATTATGCCAAAATAAAAATTGCATTTAAAAGTATATAAATAGATCCAAGAAGAATTCAGTTAGGTTAATAAATGATAGCCTCATGATGCGACATTATAGGAAGCCAGGGTACTTCATGCAAATCTTTTATGTTTGGGGTGTTCATCAAGGATTAAAATCAATCCAGCCTTACCAACAGATGATCTTCCACAATGTATGCTTTCTTTCTGACTTCAACTTCTATTTTTTTTAACTTCTATTTTTTGTAAAAACTGGCATGTCAGTATCCACTTTATAGGATTATTAAGTGAATTAAATGACACTAGCGACATGTGATGCTTGGCACACACAGGCCTCTCCTTTCTAGTAACCCATGAGGTTGTCACAGTTCCAGTGTTAGGAATTTTGTACCAGGAGACTAAACCCAAAATAAAATGTCTTAATAGAAGAATGTTTTAACTGGAAGGAGGGCAGTGGACACAGAGAAGTTTCGTCCTGCAAGGAGCTGTTGCATACGGAGGCTGATGAACAGCAAAAATCTCACTGCAGAAAAACAAGTAGAATGAACAGAAAGCAAAGAGAGCAGTTGCATATCGAGGACATGTAGTGAAAAGTTGAGCAAATTCAGGATGAACTTCCTGGGGAGGTGAGATAGGGAGAGAAGGAGGGTCGGGGAGGGCAGGGCAGGGGCTGGCTGGAGGGTACAAAGGCAGAGCCCGAGGCCAGTGGAGGGCAAAGGCGCAACGTTCAGCGTGACCCCAGCTTCCCTTCTCCTTTCCCAGGGGCTCCCTCACTCCTCCTAGCCTGGCCTTTCTCTCTCTCCTCCAGCTTCTCCTGTCCCTCGGGCCATGTCCCAGCTGTTGAGGACCAAAGCCTTCTCAGATCTCTGGCCCCTTGTCCCAGGCCATCAGCCAGGTGCTCCACCCCGTGTGGCCTCTCTAGGCTGTAGCAGCGACTTCCGGTGGGCATGCCTGGTGATCGTGGGCCCCGCTCTCTTCCCCAGGGAGCACTTGCTCCTTAGCTTCTTTGTCCTCAAGAGTGACTGAAGTAGAAATTGTAGTGATTGCAGTCTGGACCGACAAATCTTTGGGGCAGCACCCAAATTTGTCAGCAAGGTAGCTTGGCTGGAGTCTGGGTCACAGAACAAGTAGTAAACATGGAAGATGAGTTAGGAGAAGCCAGGGAATGCAGAAGCTAGGCAGGGGAGAAGAGACTGCAACGTGAGAACACGGCTCACCTGGGGCAGGCCTTCTCAACCCACCTGTCACGTGAAGAGAAGGGAGCGTTGTTTAACAAGTGCCTCTGTGTGCCAGACTCCGAGCCGAGCATGTGATAGACCTCGTGTCATTGAAGTAGCTTAATAATTCTGTTAGGTGGACGGTGGCATCCCAGTGTTTAAAGAAATGGAGTCTGAGGTCAGAGCAAGAAAGCCGAGATTGTGCGAGATGACACCGTTGGTAAGTGGGAGGCGGGGCTGACTTTAGTCCTTGATGAACAGCCCCAAATTAAAGACGTGCATAGCATGGTGGAGCGCATCACTGCTGCTGGCCAGACTGCCCCGCGCACTGCGGGGTGTGCCCAGCAGCCTTGACCTCTTACTCCTCAGATGCCAGGAGCATCCCCTAGTTGAGCCCAGATATTGCCAAATGTCCCTGCTGGCAAAACCACCTTTGGCTGAGAGCCACCGGGCCAGAGGGTCAGACAGTTGTCACCGTGGATGACGTTTGTTTTAGGGTAACAGAGTTTTAATTTCTGGTGAACTGTCTTGCTGGGGGCAGGTGTGTGTCTTGCCTTGGCTAATTGATCATGCTCTTGTTTTTCGAGGTAGATCTGTAGGTGATCTATCTGGACCTTGTGACTTTTCCGCCACCCGTGGGAGGTAGCCACAAGGCACCCCTCAGTAGTATCCTGATGAGGAGCCACAGCGGCTCCTAGGTGCTTCGTGGGCTAGGTGAGCTTTTTGTGAAAGGAATAGGAATCGAGGTGGCAACGCAGATTCCCACGTGTGGCGGGCCAGTCTCCTGAGAGGTGCTGTGTGTGTCTTCCAGGAGGACTGGGAAGGAGAAGGCTCCTATTTGCAGTTAATAAGCAGATCTGGGATCAGTCGACTGATACATCTAGAGGAAGCTTCCATTTCATAGGGTGGTCCTGATGCTCTGGGGAGGATGGGCTCTCTCTTGCCCCGGGGGACAAGGCAAAGGGTCAGGCAGGGAGGCATGGCTTGGCACCTTTGTGGGCTTCGCCTGGTCAGGATTGTGTATCCCTGTCTTCCTCCCCCCGCCCCCCCCAGTGTTCCAAACACTTGTCTTTGAAGCCGAAGAGGAAAGGGTAGCAGCGCGCTTGATGCTTTTCTCTTTCTTCTCCTTCTTTGCAGGTAACCACCATGGTGACATTTCTTCCCCCATTCCGGCCCCTCACTGACCTTGGTCCACCTTTTCTTTCTTTCACTCTTTCTCCTTCCCTGTCCCTTTTCTTTAACATCTTGTCATGCTGTTTATTCAAAAAAGAGCCGCCAAGTGTCTGTTATGTCCAGAGCCTGTCCGACTAAGGACAGCAGGACCTGGAGATTCCATGCCTCCCTCAGGGCACCAGGTAGGGCAGGCCAGCTGGGCAGGGGCAGCAGCAGGAGGGGGCAGTGTCCAGGAGAGCTGGGGGGGCATGCAGAGGAGGCCCCAGTCTTCAGCCTGAATTGGGTTAAGCAGGAACCTCGTCTCCTGGGAAGAGGACCAGAGAGGGACCCCTCCCCGAAGAACCAGGGTCCTAGACAATTCATCCATAAAGGGGCTGAGGGGAATAAGTCAGAGGCCAGGGACAGGGACAGACGGCCAGTCCTCAGCTGGCCAAGCCCCCGGCTCCTGCTGAGGGCAGGGACACCTGGCCATTTCTGCTGCTGCTCAGGGCACATGAAGGCGATCGATGCTGAGCTCTCGGCCTGTGGCCTCCGCTCCTGCCATCGCGGTGGGGTGGTCCAGAAGCAGGGCTGGCCCCAGGCCTTCAGGGCGCAGCATCCCAGGCCGCCCTTGTGCTCGGGCAGAAGGTCAGGGTCGGGGGTGGACAAAGGCCGGGGATTCTCAGAGCTCCACTCCCTAGCTCGTCTGTGTCCCACATAAGCGTGCCTGGATGGTCCTGTGTGTGTGTGTGTGTGTGTGTGTGTGTGTTGTGTGAGTCTGAGTGAGTGTGTGTGAGTGTGTGTGTGTGAGTTGTGTGAGTATGAGTGTGTGTCTGAGTGAGTGTGTGTGAGTGTGTGTGTGAGTTGTGTGAGTGTGTGTGTCTGAGTGTGTGTGTGTCTGAGTGTGTGTGTGTTTTGTGTGAGTGTGTGTGTCTGAGTGAGTGTGTGTGAGTGTGTGTTGTGTGTGTGTGTCTGAGTGAATGTGTGTGTGAGTTGTGTGTGAGTGTGTGTGTCTGAGTGAGTGTGAGTATGTGTGTATTGTGTGTGTGTCTGAGTGTGTGTGAGTGTGTGTGAGTTGTGTGAGTGTCTGACTGAGTGTGTGAGTTGTGTGAGTGTGAGTGTGTGTGTGTGAGTGTGTGTGAGTGTGAGTGTGTGTCTGAGTGTGTGTGAGTGTGAGTGTGTGTCGTGTGTATGTCTGAGTGTGTGAGTTGTGTGAGTGTGAGTGTGTGTGTCTGAGTGAGTGTGTGTGTGTGTGAGTTGTGTGAGTGTGTGTATGAGTTGTGTGAGTGTGTGTGTCAGTGTGTGTGAGTGTGAGTGTGTGTGAGTTGTGTGAGTGTGTATGTCTGAGTGAGTGTGTGTGTGAGTGTGTGAGTGTGAGTTGTGAGTGTGTGTATGAGTTGTATGAGTGTGTGTGTCTGAGTGCGTGTGAGTGTGAGTGTGTGTGAGTTGTGTGAGTGTGTGTATGAATTGTGTGAGTGTGTGTGTCTGAGTGTGTGTGTGTTGTGTGTGTGTATGAGTTGTGTCAGTGTGTGTGTCTGAGTGACTGTGTGTGTGAGTTGTGTGAGTGTGTGTATGAGTTGTGTGAGTGTGTGTGTCTGAGTGTGTGTGTGTTGTGTGTGTGTGAGTGTGTGTGAGTGTGTGTGTGTGAGTTGTGTGAGTGTGACCGTGTGTGTCTGAGTGAGTGTGTGTGTGTGTGTGTGTGTGAAGCACATATTGGTTTCTCTTCTGACAGCATATGAAGTCTCACAGTCCCCACCCAGCCCATGTTCCTGACCTGGTTCAAGGCCATGTCGGGAAGCCTGTGAGTCCCTGGACCTGCAGGCACTAGGAGGAAGGAGGTCCTTAGCCTTCTTCACATCTTCAGGCGGCCTGTGATCTGCAGACCTTGTGTGGGACAGGGGACCCCTCTCTCCTCGTGTTGTCCCCTGCTTGTCTTCAGTTTCCTCTGTTTTCTAAAGCTCTCCTTCCCCATTTGCTCCCTCAGAGTGGTGTTCTCTGAGAAATCCGTTTTAGAGACAGAGAAGCAGACACCAGTGACACAGGCTCTGGCCTGACTCAAACAACTTTGAGTCCTGCCAACACACCATGCCAGAGATTTCATTGTCCTGTTTCCCTTATCTTGTTTCACACAGCTAGGCAAACCAGGTGTTACTCATCTCTTCTACCTGACAGGCCAGCCGAGGCTTAGACAGGTAAAGTGACCGGCCCAAAGACAGAGCAGGCACACGCTGCAGCTGGGACCGTGCAGCTTACCCCGATGCTGGAAGGGCAGGCACCGTTTCCACAACCCCATGGTCCTGCCCGACTGGAGTGTGAGGACGGAGACCACAGTGGCCAGAGATCTACCAACGATGTTTAAATACCACTGCTGATTCCCCATGACCACAAATGCCACCATATCTTTCTCGGTTGCTTTTAACCAATACAGAAATGGGCTGCAAGGAGCTATTATCAGCAATGTCAAAAAGTGCAGGAGACTGAATTTCTTGATCTTTGTTTCTCCTGAGGCCTTTAAACAAACAGCAATGATGAAGAACGGGTATTAAAATAAAAACCTGTGTACCAAAATCTGTGTTGATAATCTTGGACTTGGCCTGCCTACTGTGTTTAGCAGGGATCCCAGCCCAGCACGCCAGGCAGGTCTGCCCAGCTGAGAATTGAGGCCATTATCTGATTATTCAAGGTGAAAAAACACTATTGCTTCTATCACCTGGAGACCTGGGGCATTTTGTTTTTCTGAGGAGGTTTCTTTGGTCTGTCTTATCTGAATAATCCCCTCGTCCTCGGCTTTGTTTTGCTTGGTGTCACTCTGATCATAAAGGAGCTGATATTTCTGCAGCAAAACCGTTTATGAATTTCATGGAAATCGTGCTTGAAAAACAGTTCTCAGTGGGGCAGACACTGCTGCTGTTCCATAGGCTCCTCAAAAACACACATGCACGCACACACATGCACACACGCCACACGCACACACACAGAGATTCAGTGATTCTTTTTCTGTGTGCACACAGCACCTTTATTTCATCTGTGGCCTTCACCTCGTAGAGGAATGCTGCATAATCTAAACATAGATCATGTTTACGATCGGCTAATTTTGCCCCTGCTCCTCGATCTCCCTCTTCCTCCTCCTCCCATCCTTGACTTCCTTCTGCTTCTCAGTGCCTCTAAAAGCCCCAGCAAATATCTGAAGAGCTGTGATACCCACGGCAGGTCCTTGCTCTGTGATGAGCTCGCAAGACACACAATGCTGGTGCCGCTCAGTGACGTCCCTGTCAAGCCTGCCTCTCTACCTTCCCAGCCTCATTCCACGAGCCTATTAAATTAATGAGATAGAAGTCAGTGCTACAGCGGTCGACATGTTATTGGTGCACAGCACCCGTGCTGCTACAGTGTGCCTGTTTTCTCTCCTGGGACATTTAATTTCCGCTTCTCAAATGAGCTGCGAAGCTGTGAGGCCTGGCAGTGCTAGTTCCCGGCACTCTGCGATGCAGATAATGAGGGTACTGATAGGTGCCTAGGAGACTTCGGCGGCTCTGAGCACAGCCATGGTCTGATAATGCTTTATGCCAGCGGTGTCACAGCGGAGCCACTATCGTCCCTCAAGGAATGGTTCATCTTTATGTGTAATACAGCAGCTGTCACCTAAATGGCTAATGGGGAAGCAAAGTAGAACCTCAGTGCTAGTAATCTTTGTCACTTAATAATTTTAAAGGTATCAGACTTCAGTGGCTCCTGCGAGTTCTAGTAAAAGTGCACTTACTGATTTCATGTTGTTTGTGGTGGATTAAACGTAAATTGAGAAATCCATGGTGCTGTCCTGTGCAAATCTAATTCAGTATGATTTGAATGGCCAAGTAATTAAAATGTATTATAGGTATAAGATGCTGGGATGGTGGAGTGCCTGCATTTAAGAGGAAGATTTATTGGGCTTGCAGCATCCACTGCAAACCTTCTACAACCACATTAGCTAACATCTGTTGGAAAATGTCGGGATGCGGGGCAGAAGACGTGCACGCAGGATATATGCCTTCATGATTTGGAACAACGAACCGGAAACACGGGTGGCACTTGCAAGTTAAATTAATTAGTCATGAGACCTGCATCTGCATGAGCCCACACACGCAGGCCGGAGGGGTGTGTGGCTGTATGAGGGGCATGTGTGTGCACACGTAGGTACACACATCCTTTCCATTGAACACCAACCCCTACAGAGTGAGAATTGAAGTTTGATTGGATTCAGGGAACAGGGTAACTGTAATACGATGGTTAATGCAAAGGACGTCTGTGTTGACGTGGCCCCATTCCTGTTTCCTGGCAGAACTTTTTGTTTGCTTTGCCTAAGTGCACAAGATTCTAGGAGGTGATTCAGTGGGCTAGGATGCTGATTCTGAAGGAGAGCCAAACCCATTTCTATCACACCTACAACCAGACTGTTAGTCTTTGGGGAGTTCCTGCCTGTGTGCTTGCAAAGGCTAAAAGGTGGGAGATTCTAGAAGGCACTGCTCTGGTGATTGTGCAGGGGAACGGAGAGATAGAAGGGACCCATTATTCTCTTTGGAGATCAAAGAACATTTTGAAATCCGAGAAATATGCTTATAGATAAGTACAAGATACACTGTCCCTACACAAAACATGTTCCAGGGAAATCTTGGTGGGGAGCCTGTCAAGAGCTTTCCCAGATAAGAGAGAGTCAAGTGCATGTGGAATATGTTTTAATAAGGATGCATGTGGCAGTCTTTCGTCATCACTGAATGGCTTGGGACGACTTGAAAATGTAAACCTTGCTAGGAGAAAAATAACCAGACAGCATGGAGGAACCGAGGTCCTGGATGATCTTTGACATTTTCCCTTCCCCTCTGCCTTCCTTCCCAGTCGCTCTGCCATTCTCATCCTCAACCGTTGGTCAAACACGAGCAAACCTCCTGGGAAATTCCAAGAATGTAATCTACTGCCCTCACAAGACCAATCTCACACAGTTGAGCTCGCTCACGGGGAACCACAGGCCCTTACATATGGCGGGTCCATGGGTAAAAACATTTAGCTCCGGACCCTCAGCCTCCACCTGATTCCCATCTCAGAGGATGCCGCGATAGCTGACTGTTTTGAATAAATATGTAGATTTTAAATAATGTTTTTTAAAAGCACCCTCTGGTTTGTGATGTCTGAGCCAAAGCAGGTATTGACAGAAGCGTTGGAAACATTTACCAACACCTGCAGCCTGTCTCCTCAGTCGCGTGTCTCTCTGCGAGGAAAAGAAGAAGCACAAACACAGGAGTCATCCAAGGGAAAAGAGGACTGGCAATGCGAAGATTTAAAATGGTTGCTGTTGCCTAATATGATAATAACATGATATTCAACATATAATAGGATTGGTCACATTTCTTTGGCATTCATTAGAAGATTATTAATCACCAAGAGCTCTTTGGGGATCCTTATGGATCTAATTCAGAAACTCTAGGCAAAATCTGCTTGGATTTAGTATTCATTAAAGTCCACTTTATATAAAATGTCATATTTTAGGTCAGATCTTCATTTCACCGCCATTTCGTTAGGTAGCACTGTATTTGTGCTTTGAAAGTCACTGAAAAGATGGCCTTCCAGAGAGGGGAGTTTGAAAGTCAATATCGTCAGCATGAAAAATAAAAAAGGGAAGCTAACATATCAAATGTCTGACTTCTTTCATTTATTCAGACCAAAGGTTTTGCCACACATAGAATGTGGAGGTAATGACAGTGCATCTCATGCGGTAATACCGCGAACTGGGAAGAACTAACTATGTGCAATTCAATAAAGTATATTTAGCATATTTTCATTGCACCAAATATCAGCTGATCCACCTCTTATTAGTATAAATGGCATAGATTAGTGTCAGGCATTTTCAACAGTGAAGAAATTACAGGAGTCTGCAAGGCTCATTAGGTTCTGGCTGCATGTTAACGAGGGGCCAGGCCTTATTAATAAGAAGAGGAAAAGATAAAATGAAGCCGCGAGAAAAGAAAGGAACAAAACAGAGCTTTAAAAATTCTCTGGCATTTAAGTGAGAAGACTGCGCGGGGGCCATTCTTTTCTTTCCTAATCTCCTAGGCCTGGGTGAGGATGTGTCCTCCCTCTCCTTTACTATCATTATTTTTTCAGCGTGTAGGAAAATCATTCTGTTTCAGTTTATGTCAGATACATACAGAAATCATGCGATTGAAAATGGGTGACATCGTTGTCAGCATTGGCCTTTGAACGGCTGCTCTGAAGTTGGGTTCAGGTTTTCTGTTGGTATTCTCCCCTCTTTCTCTGACCACCAGCAGTTCGTGAAGGTGGAGAGATCGGGCCTCCACCTGGAAAAATAGAACGATGTGTCTCTCTCTGCTGCCACACCCTACGGAGGTGGGAAACCTGAGTGGCCATATTTAAGAAGCAATCCTTCCTTGGGAAGGAAGGTATGGAGGAGAGTTTCTGGAATGTTCTATCTGACCCAAACAAATGAGGGCTTTCTCTGTTAATACAGAAGTCAGCATGTTGAATTCTGATTGGAAAACAAAAGGGGCAACTCTGTCATTACTAGCATTTGCTTATGTTAGTGTACAGGGGAAAACAGGAGCCACCCAGGGCACAGTAGACCCAAGGGTCCTGGTGAGAGTTGCACTGATTCAGAACCACATCACAGGCGAAGAGCTGGAAGCAGAGGAAACCCGCAGGCCCAGAACACACCACGAGAGGCTTCCGAGAAAAGGAGAAAGAAAAATAAGGTGTTTTGTTCTGGAGTCTTTAAAAATCATGCGATACATATACACACTCATGTTGGAACAGTTTTATAGCAAAGCTGTTTAAAAGCAACCCCGGAAAAAATATAAATGATTGTTTTTTAATGCAAAAATTAAAACCGCTCATATTTGGCTCTTCTGAAGAGTCCTTTAGCCAACAATATTTCAGTGTTTCTCTTAGGATATGTTGTTAGACAACGATAAGTTTTACATTAAAGGAGAGATAAATGTGCTAAAGTGATAGTCTATTGTTGAGCAGTCGACAGTAATTAATTTGGAGTTTCAGGTGCTTTTTAATCGGGCTCCATTGTGGTTATACTATTATCCTATAAGCTTAGAAATTCTTTCATACCCATCCCTCTCCAGTCTGATTCACCTGCCCCCCCCGCCACCCCCACGTTCAGAATGAAAGTGAAATGACCTTGCATCTTCTGCTCTGTTTTGAAGCAATCTGATAATTCCAAAGCACTGCTATTTTTGGTAGATAACAATTTCAAGGTGAGACAGGCAACTCTCAGCACCTGCCCATTGGTGACTGCAAACATGTCTGCACTGTGGGCCTCAACAGGGAAATTCTTGGATTCTGGGATGTAGAGGAATGAGTATGTAGGGCCCTCTGCATTCTGCTTTGTCTAAACTGGGTGATGGAGGCAATTATAGTTGTCATCTTAATCTGCATTAATACTAAAAAAATCAAATAAAATAAAAATAAGCTTCCTTTTTTTCCTTCTCACCTTACCTGGATTCACACTCCAACAACTGGTGGCAAATTATGGCAATAGTATTTGTAAAAATGCTTTCTCCAATAAAACATTGTGCATGCACATTTATACCCACATGTATTTGACTCTATGCTTATGTAAGCACGGTGGTTTTTAGGTGCGGGATAAGTCATCTCCCAAGACAGTTAAATCAGATTTCTGGGAGAGCGATTTTTTTAAAATGAGAATTACGTGAACGTGTATATTTTAACCATGTCAGTTTCATCTGGGCAGCTTCTGTGAAACAATGCCACGAGAGGGCTTCTCAGTGTCACTGCAAAGGAAGCCATCATCTCCCTTTTCTTTTTCATCTTTAATGTGGAGACATAGAAATATTTTCTGGTCATCGTCTTTCAAAGCAGTTCTTCCCAATGGAATTGGATTCTGGCTCATGAAAACTTTGCAAAGCTCGAAACTCCAAACCCCCATCACAAGAGATGGTGTGTATTACTCGATTTTCTGAAGTGACAAGACGTATATTAAAAAATATTTCTTTTATTGTTACATTTTAGGCACGTTTACTGTTAGCTGCTTGGCTTCATTATGTATCATAGTCTGAATCTACAAATCAAGTATAATTAGACTTAGCGAACTGATTGGATTTCTAATTAAGCTACATTGGAAACAATGTACAATCAGTAAATATTCTGACTAGGTACATTTTAAAGAGCAACTCTTGGGCTTTTTGCTGATGACTAGACACCAGTGTCATTAAATTTGTTGGTGGCAAGCAAATTTTAAAGCTAAAATAGAGGCAATTAGTAAAGATCTTGAAATATTTAATCACGTTTGTCCAATTAGTGTGCAATTAGGCAGTGGTGTGGCATGGGACAGGCATTCTGCTTCACTGCTCGGTACAGAAGGATCCCTTTGAAATTTTGCTGTTTAGTTTATTGATATATAAAAAGGAAGTTATGGTTGTAATTTCCAATTTAAAAAAAATACTGTGCAGATGGTTGGACTATATATTTAACAATGTTAAACAAATCCAAACAAGGGAAGCATGTTACCTGAAATTACACAGCTGTGATCTATGAATAAGCTCTGGATCATGGTAGATTACAGCTGTGCTTATCTCGATCCTTGAAACCGCCAGGCGTTTTACACTGGAGGAATCGGGAACCTGATAAGCTTGCCCAACAGGTCTTAAAGTGATTGGCAGCACCTTGCTTGTCTGAGTGTATGTACTTCCTGCTGGTGAGCGGGACACCTCTGAGTTCCATTGGTTTCCACT
Source organism: Tamias sibiricus (assembly GCA_025594165.1). Taxonomy (NCBI): domain Eukaryota; kingdom Metazoa; phylum Chordata; class Mammalia; order Rodentia; family Sciuridae; genus Tamias; species Tamias sibiricus. The sequence goes on along the minus strand of CM046666.1, from coordinate 20,019,625 downwards.
CATGCAGAGGGAGAGATGGGCACAGGTGCTGTAAAAAGTTGACTTGGGGAGGTGGATAAATGGAACAGCAACTCTACCTCGTGTTTTTGTTGCAAGCTGGCTGCTCCTATCCACTGAGTTTTAGCCTTGAGTTGTGACCTTACCTGTAGGGGGCTTGGCGTGCCCAGTGCAAACGGGAGGAAGAATGCCTCTTATTTGAAGCACTTACCTGGTTTCACCCTGATGCAGAAAGGAGTGTTGCATGGGCAGGCAACGAGTGTTTTTCTGATATTTGTTGTGGATGATCTTTGGAAAGGCAACAGCATTTCCATTTTTGGAGATGTGATCTGGAGGGCCACCGTGCCGGTGTCTCCAAGCCTCAGTCCGTCCTGGCACCAGATGACCTGGTAAGAGAAATGAGGGGGATGTGGGAGAAGCTGAGGGAGCCCACTGTGGCCCCGGGGCATTTGTGCAACTTGTCTGGATGAAAGAGCGGTCCCCTCATTTTCTTCTCTGGCCTTTGCTTCGTCTTCAGTCCCATTGAAACATCCCAGTACCATGGGAACTGGAAGATGAAAAGATGTTCATCAGCAAGCTCACTTCTCCAGACCTTGTAATGGAGAAGGTCCAATACCCTTCGTGCACCGAAGCCCAGGGTCTGCATACAGAAGGTGCATGGCCCTGTGTGCGCCAGGTGCACGGTAAGCTGTCTGGGTGACTTTGGGACAGGTGGAAGGAATTCCCCTGGGCAACACAGAGACATGTAGAGGACAGAAGAAAAGTGAGATTTTAGGGGCTGGGGTTGTGGCTCAGCAGTAGAGCGCTCACCTAGCACGTGGGCGGCCCGGGTTCGATCCTCAGCACCGCGTAAAAATAAAATGCATTGTGTACAGCTAAAGCAAATAAATAAATATGTTTTTAAAAAGTGAGATTTTTAAAATGTCCTTAAAAAAATGAACAGTGAGTTTATGTGGAGGCTGGGGTTGAGGGGCACAGGAATGGAAGCCCTTACCACAGGTGCACTGGGGGGCTTGGCTTGGGAGGGCTTTGTCATGTCTCATTTCCTTTCTCCTTTCTTTCCCTAATGTCAAAGTTTGTTTGTTTTTTCCTACCTAACTTTCTTTTTATTTAAAAAATACATATATGCATATACATATATATATATTTTTTTTTTTCAACACAAAGTGTATTTTTTTAGATGTTGATGGACCTTTATTTTATTCATTTATTTATATGTGGTGCTGAGAATTGAACACAGGGCCTCACACATGCTAGACACATGCTCTTACCACTGAGCCACGGCCCCAGCCCCTTCCTACCTAACTTTCTAGAAGCAGGTTACTATTGCCAAAAGTCAAAGTCAGACTTTTTGAAACCTTTCTGTATAATTAAATTCTAGAATGAGATTTAATCCAACTCTTAAGTCTATATTTATATCTTTGATGAATTTATAATTTTAAATATGGCAAATTCTAAATGTAAAACTTTAGAATACTAGCAAGTTGACCAAGGATCACACCTCAACCTGGTTCTTGCTGGAGCAGGAAGAGTCAGATTCTAGACTGAAGCTTCAGATGGTCACAGAGGAGACCTGAGGAATCCTGTGCCCCTGATACCTAGTCCCTGCCTCTGTCTGAATTGGAAAGGAGAAGAAGGCCCTCCGACTCTTACTAGGATGCGGCAGAATGGAGAGTTGGGTGAGTTTGGTGAGTCGAAGGACCTGGTTTGCAGAGCTGTTCTCCACCTTGTGGTCCTCCAAGTGTCCTTTGTGCCCTGCCCTTAGGGTCCCTCTGTCCCTGTAATTTCCCGCACCTGCCCCACTCAGGAAGCCTTCTGGAAAGGCTTGGCCACATGCAGCAAGTAGAAATACAATACCTGTTGAATCTGAATAAAGGCGTGGATTTTTTTTAGCTTTAAGTCTATCCTCAATATTGCACAGGGCATACTTATTCGAAAACCTATGTATAGTCTATCTAGAATTTAAGCTTAGCTGCGTGTCCGGTATTCAACCTCAGTGTACCGTATTCATGTTGAGATGTAAGTAACTGAGAAAAGAATCATCTCTTTCCCAAGAACAAGCATATTTTCATCCCAGTCAGCAACTCAGGAGAGAAGCAGACAGTCTCAAGTTGGGATTTACGGCATCCATTGAGGGATTGTTTCTTCATTTTGGTGCCACATTAGAATCTCCTGGGGAGTTCATAAACCCTCAATGGCCATGCCAAAACTCAGACTTATTAAAATTAAATCCAAATTTCCAGGGTGGGTCCCAGATAGCTGCATTGTTTAAAAGCTCCCTGGTGATTCCAGGGAGGGGCTCGGTATATAAGCCCCTTCAGTAAGGAGGGGGTCCTCAGCCATGGAACGTTGGAGCCAGCAAGGGAATTAAAACACATGCTCATGTTTGGACCCCACCCCACTTACTCGGTCTTGGTGAAGCTCTGGTATCTGTAATTTTTAAACCTCCCCAGGAGCTGGAGAGCTGCTGGTTAGAAGCTATGCAGAGGGTCTTTAGAAGACCCGTGGGTCTAAAGTCACCAGGGTCCTCACTGGCCCAGGTGGAAAACCAACTGTGACAGTTGGTTGCTGAGAGCAAAGATCCCGTCTTCCCCTAAGGGATCAGCTTTATCTGCTGCCCAGCGACATTAGGGCCTCACAGTGAAAGGGGACACTGAGGATGCCCCTGACAGTAGCCTTTGAAAAGAAAAAAAGTCAGATATGACTGTTTAGGATTGAAGGCGATTTTTTTTAAAGAATGAAATAAACCGTGCCCTGCTGGGCTAGAAAGGTGGGCCAGGGAGATGCTGTGAACAGTGATCTTCAGGAGACCCAGAATACTGAGGGGAGGAAAATGGCCAAGGGGAAAATAAATCAACAAAAGGGAGAAATAAAATGGCAATGAAGCTGTTATGAAGGCTCCAATGAAACTCAGACAAGTCAGCCTGTTATGGCGGAAGACTTTTGAAAGCCACAAACCGAAGCAGGCAGTAAGGCTTGACGTGGGGTGACAGACGTCCCAGAGAGGAGCCGGCGACGTCGGTCAGACGTCACCCCGACAGTGGCCGTGCAGGTCACATGTGGCCCGACGTGCCCTCACAGCCAGCGTGTCTGTCCACCTGTCACACACTGTGCGCTCAGAACCTGGGAGCCCCTGGGGGACACCAGGCCTGACGAGAGCCGCCCAGCTGAAGCCAGCTGGGGCCCGAGGTCGGGTGCTGGGGAGGACGCGGCCAAAGCCAGACAGAAAGGGGAGTGGGCAGCTCCAGAGCTGGGCAGAGCACTGAGAGTGGCCAGTGCTAAGCCCCAGCGCGTGTGCCCATGTGGGCGGCCCGTGGGGGCCAAGGAGCAGGTAAAGTAAGAAAAACTTGGAAGTGCACGTGGCAGGTTCAGAAGTTGCAGACAGCTCTTTCCACCAGGCCCCTCAGGGCTGCCCCGAGACTATGGCCCTGAACCTTCAAGGCAGAGTTGGATCTGGTGGGGCACCAGGCCCGCTTGCAGCACCTGCCCAGACAGGGTCCCTTCGGGGATGCCGCCTTGCTCAGAGCTGTAGTACCGTGTGGTCCCGCTCCACTGTCTCCCCACTGGTCAGGGTAGGAGGGGCGTCCCACTGTGGGCAGAAGGCCCTCGGGCTGGGCAGCACCTGTCAGACAAAGACAGGCTGCGCTGATGTGCTGCTCTTGGCAATTGAGGAAGGCACCTTAAGGTGGGCCTCAGGTGGTGGAAGGGCAGCCTGCGGCAGAGCAAGGGCAGGAAGACACAGCGAGTTGTGTCTGGGGGAACTGGGACAAGCAAAGGCAGCCAATGACAGCAGGAGAACAAAATGCAGGGTGTGCTCCGGACTGAGGGGACAGGAGCAAGGTCGTCACACCGTTGAGGGGAGAAGTGGCGTTCTGGCACTGAGCCTACAGGCCCTGGAACCTCAGTATTTATATAAGCTATTGTGTCACAGGCCCCCACCGTGCACCCACCCTCAGAAGGGGAACTGTCTCCTGCAGTTTGCTTTGGGTCTTTGGCCAAACTCCCTCCTGGGCTGAGCACCATCTCCTGGCTTGTGTTAAAGCTCAAGTCCGAAAGACACTTAATGTGCTAGTGAGAGGAGTCTATTTTATTTTTGACCTCTGGAAACAATGTCCCACCTTTGTGAGCCAACCCATTTGGAATTCAATTGGTGTTTAATCTACGCATAATAGCTTCATCTCAGGCACTTTGCCTTTGACCTGGACGTAGACATTCACCTCCCGCACTTAACCTATTGGGAAACCTGAGCAACTTTGCTATTGTGTGGACACCCCAGCTCATCACGAAGCAGTGTGGGTCAATATATGCCCTGGTTGTTATCTGGACTCTGAAAAGAGCAAAAGCTAAAGGTAAAGAAATGTTCCAATGAGCAACATGAACAAAATCATGAGCACTCACTATGGATAGCCACCAAAGTCAAGGCCCTGTGCTGCTTCCTTTGTTCCAACGACCTCCTTTAGCAAGGCATATTGCATGGATTTTCAACTTTATTTGTATCAGTGAGGGAGCTAACGCCTCTAGAAGTTACATGACTTTTCCAAGCTAAGTAACCATCAAGTGGCAAGGCCAAGGACTGCCTGGTTCCGTCTGCCCCAGCCCAGCTCTCTCTCTGTCTCTTTTGCCTCCGACGTGATAGTCCTGTGTTTGCAACATGGTGGGTGATGGAGAAGCTTGGGCTTCCTGAGTGCCAGTTCCATCCTGTGGGCTGTAGGTGGAGACCACGACAAAGAGGAAAACAGACCTGAGGAATAAACACGTGCCTGGAGCTCACTGGCTCCTTCTCTTTTTCTGTTGTTTCTGAAGGACAACAATAAACAACTGAGCAGCTTCTCCTTTTTGGACAAACCGATTCTAAGCTAAAAGATCACCTATATTGGGGGAATCCAAAGATCTCAGCTACAGGGATGCTTAAACGAAGCATCACTGATCAGAATAGACCAGGAATTTTATTTCACTTTGAGAATTTTCTGTGGATTTCCAAAGGCCCCTTCAAGTAAATGATGTTCCTCTGTGGGGTGTGGAAAGCAGGGAGGGAATCTTTTTCTTGCCCACGGCAGCCCCATTGGGTGCATTTGCTAGACTCTTTGGGCAGGGGGACCGTGGTCACAGGCCACTTAACTCTGATCTGTGGAGGAGAGCAGTTAGGAGGGAGCTGTCGCTTCCTTCCTAAGAGAGACGCTTGGCACACTCTGTGGTTTGGCCACCCGTCTTCCTTAGTGTGATCTCAGGAGACTGAATTTGGTTCCCATAAGGATTGCAGTTTTTGCTGGTTTAAAACTTGTTGCTGGGGGCATGTTTTTATGTTAACTCAATCCCTCATTGAGCTGTGACAATCGCCTGCCAATCTGCCCGGCTGGTGCAGGACTCGGCTACTTGGATATGAAAGAGGAGAGAAGATGGCTTTGTCCTCCCTTCCTGGTTCCTTTCCCCAACACTGCTGCCCCCCCCCCCCCCCCATATTGTACAAAGCCATGTGGATTTGCTGAACAGGTCTGTAAAATTAATTATACCGTGAGTGCTTGGTAACCAATGAATTGTAAATTGTACATTATTAAAACAGCATCGGAGCTCCGACTGATCTATTATTCTTTGGGGAATGAAGGAAGATAAGAGCTTTATGCATTTTCGAGGTCTTTCTTGCCACCATACAGCAGGCAGGGAGAGGAAATGTCGTCTTGTTTTGTTTTGTATTTTGGCAAGTTGGATTAAACAGAAAGAGTGTTTTTCTGTTATTAACTTGCATATACTCTCACACGTGTGTTTGAGCACCTACTGTGGTGGTGGGCATTCAGCGATTTCATGATGATTGTGATGACGTGTCCATGACACTCCTCCACCAGTGCAGGGCCACGTCAGCCAAACACAAGCCGGAGCTGTCGGACTGCATGGCCTGGGGATGCAGTAAAGTGTGTTGTCACCCAGGAGGAACTCGGCGCGCAGCCAGAGATGGAATAAACATTGAGTTCCTACCAAGGGCCTCGTGGCTTCAGTTGAATGGGAAGAATCTGGAAGGAAGAGGTTTCCTTGTCTTCCTTCCGGAGTCAGCAGGATCACCCCGGGGAGTTGCCCGGGAGCCATTCCTTTTACTTGGTGACCTCCCCATGCAGAATTGCTCAGCTTCTTTCTACCTCCTGCGATGGTTCCTCCTGGGCACATCCCCCTGGTTCTCCATGGAAACTTTCTCCTGTAGTCTACTGAGCCCCCAGCCCCAAGACCAAACTGCCAGTCAGCCTGCAGACTGCCCTTGCCCTTCCGGGCAGGCAAGTTAGCTAGGAGAACCACAGCAGGTACCAGGCAGACCACGTGCCATCCCACCCCGAAAGTACACAGTGAAACCCGTCGTCTCAGCAGGGACAGGGTGCCGCAGGACTGGCCATCCCGGAGTGCCGTGCGGGGCCAGTTACACAGTCTGTGGGGCCGACACAAACAGAAAGGAGGAGCCCTTTGTTCAGAAATTGTTAACAATTCCAAGACAGTGGTAGCGAAGCCAAACTGTGCATGCCTGTGAGGACCTCCCCTCACTGTTGCCCTGGATGGACAGGGAGGGTCCCTGGAGAGGCTCAGGAAACGTGTCCTGGCCTGCTGCTTCATTTTGGTGTCTTTACCACCAGTGTTGTATGTGGGCACTCTAGGACAATAAATAAATTAGGCCAGAGGGCACAGCCTTCTGGGTGAAAACCCGGATTAAGAAATTATTCATAATATCTAATGTGGAACAACAACCTAAATGTTCTTTGATGGATGAGTGGATAAATAACATGTGGCATGTATACACCATGGAATATTATTTGGCCTCAAAAAAGGAAGGACATGCTGCCGTTTGTGACAACACGGATGAACCTGAAGGCCAGTGTGTGAAGTGAAGTGAGCCAGGCACAGAAAGCTGTCTCCTGCTTGTACATGGCATTGAAACTAGCACGACTCATGAAAGTAGAGCTTAGACTTATAAAAGTTGGTAGGGGGGAAAGGGGCAGGGAATGAGAAGATGCTGGCCCCAGGGTACCAAGTTCCAGTCCTACAGGATGACGTTCTAGAGATCTAATGCCTGGCGAGGCAACTGGCGTTGACAGTGCTGTGCCAGGCACTGAATGTTTTCTGAGTGTCTCACCAGGCACACACAGAAAGTAAGGATGTCAGGTGACGGATGTGTTGCTTCACTGGATTGCAGTGACCCTTTCACATCGTATATGCACATCAAAACATCAAATTCTATACCTTAAATATACACAATTTTTTTATCTGTCGATTATATCTCAATAAATTTTAAAATTAAAAAAAAAAAAACATAGTCCCGTGTCTTTTAATTCCTTTGCTGCTTTAGAGATTCCAGTTTGCTTTCACAGCAGAGACGCCCTGCGAAGAAAGTAGTACTCCAGGGGAGAGTTGGAACACTGGGCCAGTGTGGAGCAGCCAGGTGGAAGCTGCCCCCTGACAGGGAGAAGAGACCTTCTTCAGGCCACTGGCCCTACTTAGGGTGCAGTGTGCCCTAAAATTCAAAAGAGGGCAGCAGATAACTCGCACTGCCTGCAGGGCCAGGCAAGCTTGTAACCTGAGGAACGTCCGCAGGAGATTTGCTGGGGTTTCAAAACCCGGAGGCATGCTAGGGTCCGCTGCGCCAGAGATTTGTGTTTCTAGAACTGTTTAGATTTAAAAGTAAATGCTTGATTGATGGCCTCTGATGAGCCTCCGTGATGCCGAGGAGCAGGTGCAGGCACATTGCCAACTGCGGCAGCCTCGTGCCCTGCGAGCCATGCAGAAGCTGCCACGGTGTCAGCAAAGTTAGGGCCCAAGTGCCGGAGAAATGGCCACGGAGTGTGCAGCGTTCTGCCTGGGCGCTTCTGCTGCCTTGTGATTGCTTTTGCTGCTTCTGCGATGTACAGACCCTCTTCACCCAGTGCGCATCCTCCTACCTGGGGGCTTGCAGGGGCTGCAGGAGAGAGCAGCTCTCTCTTTGGGGTTTTCCTGTGCTTCCAGAGGAAACTTCCTTCAAGTCCCTGGGATTGGGATTTCAGGGAGGCTGAGGAACAGCGGCTCCGAGGTTCCCCATCAAAGACACAACCTTAAGCAAGCCTGCAAAGTTCAGGTGGTGGGTTTTCATCCTTAGGATCAGGCAGTAGGCCTTGTTTTGACCCAGTTTCCTGAAAAAGGTCATATTGGGGTATGGATCCCAAGGGCAGCTTCCCAGAGAAGCTCTGTATCTTTTGACAGGAGAGGAAGAGTAAAGAAAAGAAAACTTATTCTTAAAATACATCTTTAAATGATGTAGCAGACTCAGCAGATCGGTGGTAGTTTTTTTTTTTTTTTTTTTTTTTTGGACTTGTTTTTGTTGTTGTTATTTTGGGGTTTTGTTTTTGTTTTGTGGTGCTGGGGATTGAACCCAGGGCCTTGTACATGTGAGGCAAGCACTCTATCAACTGAGCTACATCCCTAGCCCTAGAACTGGTTTTAAGTCATCATTTTCATTCTTCAGTTTTTCTGAAAAGCATTTTAGAATCGTTTCGACTTGCCAAGAAAACGTCAAATGACATAGCAATCCAGAAGGTGTGTCTAAAAGTTGAGCCTTCTGTTTATTTTGAGCATATTTTTTTTATTTTTTAAAAAAGATGAGAAGAATTGATAACATTTTGTTTTTTTACTCCATCAACAAGTTAGATTATTTAAACGGCCTTGGGAAAATACACATTATCTTTTTTTTTTTTTTTGTCTTTTTTCTCTTGTAACCTCAAAATTACCAGATGCTGTACTGTCTAGATACACACCTGCTACTAGATAAAGGGTTTCTAAGAAACGTGCCCTTAAAGTTTGGACTGATTTAATATTAAAAATTCCTACAGAGCTGAGTTAATCAGCCCCTTTATGGGTGTCGGTGAGCACAGCATTCCATTCCTATGTATAATTATAACACCAGGCTTGATAAAAACACGCAGGTCCACACGATCCTGTTGTGTTTCTTGGTAATCTCTCCAATCCTGAAGCAGAAGATTATTTTTACTGGTGTTTCATGTCATGAAATTCGAACTGCAAATTAATACATTGATAGGGTCTCCAGTGCCCTCTGCCATCATTAAGAACTCTTGGGGTCTTTATAGGGATCCTTGGAGTCTGCTATAGAGTGAAATAGTCCAGAGTGATCATGAAGTTTGTCATCTCAAATAACTCTAGACAAAAAGATACACGTCTCTTTTCTGGAACAGTCATCTCTAGAGCTCAAAAAAAAAAAAAAACAAGCAACAACAACAAAATAGTGCTGTTAGGAATAACTCTACTCAGTCCTCAAATTACATACACAGAAAACATGGCTGTGTTTACAGAATTTTTATAAGAAGAAAATGATCTGTAAGGAGAAAGAAATACATGCATCAGAAAACGGGAATTTTTTTTAAAAAATGACTCAAGGTAAATGCTGGAGAGAAAACAGCCCACCGGTACAAATGATTATGCCACATACTGAACTTAGTAAGGTCCCTTGTCCCTGCACGTTGGAAGGCCTGAGTTCCACGGGCAGTTCTGCCTCAGCCTCAAGTCACCTGACAAAAGGCACATTTTAAAATTTCACAGCCTCAGTTTCCTTATCAGAAAAATCAGGGAATTTCACTTTATCTCAAAATTCTACTATTTTATGATTCACTGAAGTATGCAGTGGACACACAGCCCTCTGAGGGTGGGTTTCCCACTCTGTTGAATTAGCCTCCACGTTAGCCTCGTGGGGATGCACAGCTACCAGGAGTTATTTTCAACATAAATTATGAAAGGTTCACTTTCCCAAGCCATGAAGAAAGATCCAAATCTTCTGCAGCTCTCAACCTGAACCTGTTTCTGAAGTACCACTTGCTGCACCTAGCAGCACTCTCGCCGGGGGGTTCTGTCCCTGGGGAATGTTGCGAGGGCACCTGATGCCTCCACCCGAAGGGGGAAGTCAGCCTCTCCTCAGTCCTGTGGCACTCATCTGTGCATCAGAAAACAGATCCAAGAACACACGCGCTCTGGACCTGGCTGCGCTATAGGCAAGACCAGCAGGCAGCGGCCCTCACCTGGGTTCCTTCCTGTGCCCTGGAAATAAAGAGATGCGATGGAAAATAGTTTCTGCAGTGAGAAGGTTTGAAGCCTTTGTCTCCTTGAAAAGGTCGTGCATTTGTGAAATCTTTGTGCTCCATATTGAGTGAAAACACACACACACACACACACACACACACACACACACACTGTGCTCCTCCCTTTTTTTAAAAAAAATATTTATTTATTCGCTTTTAGTTGTACACAATGCGTTTATTTGTAAGTGGTGCTGAGGATCAAACCCGGGCTGCGTGTGCTAGGCGAGTGCTCTACCGCTGAGCCACAACCCCAGCCCTTCCTCCCTTCTTCTTATCCCTATTTTCATTCTGGAAGAAGTTAAGTGCCCTCCAGTCGTTCCTGTCCCTATTCAGCAAGCACCTATCTGAAACCTAGCTCCATGAAACAGTAAGATAAACAGGAGGACTAACAGATGCTAAAGTTAACCCGCCTGGCAGTGCAGGAGGGGCTCTGACTCTCATTGCTACCAGAGTCCTCTTTAGAAAGTTGAAGCAAGGCTCTGAGAGGTTCAGTAACTTGCCTGGGGCCACATCACATCAGCGTTGAGAATCAAATTCCACAGACTTACTTTTTTCTTTCATAAAAAAATCTTATTCAATTTTGGAAGAGTTAAAGCTATTATTTTCTCCATTGCTTTTTGATTCATAAAAATTATACGTAATTCTACCAAAAAGAAATCTATCACATGAAACTAAGGTACAATTGCACCATTCACCAGTTTCCGTATTCGATGGTCATGATGTAGGACGGTCCTGAAGCACACACAGCAGTCGGGGGACACTGTTGAGCCGTTTGCTCCCGTTGTGCCCTAGGCGGTCTCTCAGTAGGGTGGGATATGGCCAGGGAAATGAATTTTTTTTTTCCAAATGTGTATTTCCCAGAGAATCTCTTAACCATGAAAGCCATCCTGCTCAGGGTCCCCACATAGGCCACCTTCTCCGATCATTTTTCAGGTCATCACAAAGATGTAGTGAGGGAAGGTGTGATGTGGAGGGGTTTTACATTGGAAAATAATATCATTTAATATGAAAACAAAGTAGGTTATCACGAATGTTTTGAGTCAAATCAAGACGGAATGAAAGCCACGGCTACCGAGAACCCAGCGCTTGGCCCTCCACCTGCCCCAGCGTCCAGCTCTTGAAGCAGCTGCCTCTCAGGCGACCCCTCCTGTCTGCACCACACCGGCCTTTCCTCTTTACTTGATGAGAGTTCCTGCAGAGTTGGAAGTTGATGTCAAAGAGGAGGAGAAATATCCCAGGGATGGCTGAAGCCTACGTATCATTTTATGACTTCTGAGGCAGTTTCTCAAACTGGGGTCCCTAGGAAAAGCTAAAATGCCAACACCTGAGCTCCTCCCCAGGCCTGATGAATCGGGATCTCAATGGTGGGGACAAGAGAATGAGTGGAACTCAGGAATCGACAATTTTTAAGATCTCTCCAGATGATTTTTACATACACCAGAATCATCACCATTGTCTGGAAAATTTTTCTCATATGTGTTACTTTATTTTATCTTTAGAGAACCCGCCAAAGCTAGGTTATTATGATTTTATACTCATTTTACAGATGAGGCAATTGAAATGTGGAAAAGATACTTGCCTCAGGGAACACAGCTAAAACTCGGTTAGCTCTGCAATGGGTCTGACCGGCTGTGCCCCTTCTCCATTTCCCCGACTGGAGGGTGGGTCTGAGCACACAGATGTGGTGGATTTAATTGTAAGAACAATCTAGCGTGGGCTTCCTCTACGGACCATCATCACCAAACATACGAGCTCTCCTGTTTTCTTCTAGAAGTTTTATAATTATACACTTTGCTTTTAGGTCTACGATCTGTGTTGAGATATCTTTGTGAAAAGCAGGAGATCTGGGACTAAGTATCTTTTCCTTTTTTTTTTTGCATGTGGACATTGAGTCCCTCCAGCGTCATTTGTGGAAAAGTGTGTCGCTTCTTCACTGTGTTGCTTCTGCTTCTTCATCAAAGAGCTCTGCAATTCTTTTTTTTTTTTTTTTTTTGGACCGGGGATTGAACTCAGGGGTACTCGACCACTGGGCCACATCCCCAGCCCTTTTTTTGTATTTTAGTAGAGACAGGGTCTCACTGAGTTGCTAAGTGCCTCGCCATTACTGAGGTTGGCTTTGAACTCATGATCCTCCTGCCTCAGCCTCCCAAGTGCTGGGATTACAGGTGTGCACCACCACACCCGGCTAGCTCTGCAATTCTTGATGCTGGTTATAAAAGATACTCACCTCTGTTCTCTTTTGCTAAGGGCAGCAAGATCAGTTCAGCATTTCGTAGTTATTTATTTAAGATTTGAGCCCTGCCTTCTTAGAACACGGGGGAAGCTGCAGATGAGACTACAGAACAAGCTAGCCCATGGAGGTCAGCCAGATGAAGTCCACCCACACAGGGTGTTGTGATCCTGGCTTAGAAAACAAACCTGTTTCCGGAACTGGCTCTGCCACTCACCCCTTAAGCTCCTGTTCCCTTTACTAGGAAGTGTGGGGATGCCCTAGGACATAGTTGAGGCTCCCAGCCCTACACCTCCACCCCCGGGGCTCCAGATCAGAGTAGGGTGATGAAAACTCCTATCTCTAAACGGCTTTCCCATGTGTGTGGGAAGCTTGTCCCTCAGCCTGACTACTCAGGAGGATCTGCTACAGGGACTGCGGCTCCACCTCTCCCACCACAATCCACCAATCCACGAGAATGGAAGACGTGATCGTCCAGTGCCCTCCCCCTGCTTCCTGGGGGGCTCTGTGCTGGTCCCCCTGGCCCAGCCCAACTCAGGCACTGAAGTGTCTTTGTTCACTTATCTCAACTTGGGTCAGCGGGCCGGTGGGCTGGTTGCTATCCTGTGGATACGGGATCTGCTCTTTTTGTCCCTTCTCAGTCTCTCCTTCCAACTCTCTTTGCCCAAGGCTGACCACACTCCTTCATTGTCAAGAGCACACAGCTTATCTATTTTCCATGTTCGAGGCGGCCAAAGGCTTTTAAAGATAATGAAAATCTCTCAACTGCAGTTTTGAGCTGAAAAGAATTTGCTAGATTTGCTGGTACCGAGAGTTACTGGAATGTTCTTCTAGTTCTTGTGGTCAGGAATCCTTGGGGGGCTGGGGGTTCACCAGGAGCATTGTCATGTGACAGTGATTATATTGTTGCATGGGGAAGGGGCCTATACTTGGGGTGAGAAGAAGCATCTAATAACTTTTGCAAAGGAGGTAGCAACCGAGTCTTGAAGTAGTAGCAACCCAGACGGGGGCGGGGGAGGCAGGGGTCAGGGAGGGGGTGACATCACCGCAGAGGGAACCGGCATGGACGAGCAGGACATTTCAGTGGTGGGGAGGTCAGCTCGCACCCACGGGAGTGTGAGGTGGACTTAGTGGCTAGGCTGGCCGGGCAGCCCTCTGTCCCCACCCTCCTTGGTCCACATTCCACAGGTGTCCTTCCTGAGGCTGCTCCCTTCGTGACACTCGGGAACGCGATCTGCTCTGTCAAGACAAAAAGACCAGCATGCTTTTCTGTCCAGCACACACAGGGTGAGATCTCGGGGACAGCTGAAGCATGAAAGGTGTGGGTGGAGGCAGCCAGGAGTGGAGGAGGGAAAGGGCTGTGGGGAGACGATTCTTGAAAGACCCACAGGCCCTGCTCACGGGGCCCTGGGTGCTGGCCCAAGGGGTTGGAGTTTCCCTGGTGGGCAGCAGCGGGGCCCTGTCGAGGAGTAAAGTGGTTAGATTAACGTGGAAGAGAGAAAGGTGGGACAAGGAGGCCCGAGGTGACCTAGAGCCCAGATGTGGAACCGAGAGGGACTGAGCTGGAAAAGCAGTGATGACTAGGAGGCTGGGGGACTTGAGCGAGCTTCAGCGGGACCGTTCGTGCCCAACTGAATGCGTGGGTCAAGTCTCAGGTGAGCACTTGCCCTAGGTCTCTGCCCTGACCACAGTTCCATTAGCCAAGATGGGGAGCCCAGAAAGGGAGGGTGTGGGGGAAGACCACCACAGCCTATTCCAAATCTGTGGCTTTTCAGAGGCGCAGAGGACCACAGGCAGTTAAACGCCTTGGTGTGAAGCTCAACTGTGACTCAGTGCAGATTAAAGGGCGAGGAGTAAGGGGAAAGGCCATTTTCAGGACATTCTTCATGCAGTTCAACAACTATTTTACAAGGCGCCGTAGGACATACAAAGGAAAGTCGTGCACAGCCTCCTACCTTAAAGAGACTGCTTGGTTTTAACCATGGCCATCAACTCAGGTTCGACACCGGGTGTGAGAAGTGTCTTCCAGAACGATGCTGCTATGTAAGGTGTGACGCTTGCCTCTGTGTCCATCTCCCAGGCTTTCTCTGAGGCTTGACATAGGAATAAGAACTTCCCTCTCTCTCTCTCTCTCTCTCTCTCTCTCTCTCTCTCTCTCTCTCTCTCTCGATACTTGAGGAGGTAAGCCCAAATTGTAGGGAATGTGAAGCACAACAATTGATTTACCAGTGCTTTGCTTTTTATCCTGCCTTGAGCTATATAACACAACACTGTTGGTTATAACCACCCCCCCCAAAATGGAAGGTACATCTTTGTGGAAATCCCCAGCCTTACAAAGTCAAACCTGGGGAGAATTGCGGAAAATTAACATAGTCTGTTTATTTTATTAGGGTGAAAAATCCCTCTTGAAAGACATTTTCCTGCACATGGCTATTTTTGGTTTGCATACCCACAAGTACGGCCTCTTAGTTGAAGTTAAAACTTGAGAAGGAAATAGGAAATATTTAAGAAAATCTTTTAAATATGTAAGCAAATGTTCAAAATATTTCAGAAATATTGAAAATACTTCTGTAAATATTTAAGAAGCATGAATTTGCATGAAGAACCGTAAGACCACAGCTCTTTCCCTTGGAACTTAAACTTCGGAATAAAAGATAAAATTTTCAAAAGTCAATTTTGTTATATGCTTTTCAAAAGTGCAGGGCAGTATTTTATGCCATAAAGAATTGAGAAACAGTCGTCAAAAGCCGATAATGGCCTCTCGTTTCCCCATGAATTTGAATATTTTACCAATACTTACGTAATCTCTTAGAAAGTTCCTATTTATAGTATGAGCTTTCTTCTCAGAAAAAAAAAAAATTTTTTTTTTAGATACCAGTGGATTCATGTAGAAAATATGTCTTGGTTCTCTTTATTTAAACATTGTAAGTTCAGTTCCTCTTTAGCCATCTTCCAGCCAGAGGAACACAGGCAACACACTTTGCTCCTCTTTCCCGGACCCTGAGGTGTATCCCCTTTTATGGACTCAGAGGGACTTTACAAATTAACTCTGGTTTTTACAGTGCTCTTTTCACACCCCATGTGGCGCCTTATGAATGAGGGGCTGACTTGAGTCTCACTGCTGGCTTGCTTTGCTTGGGTGAGTTAGAAAAACCCTTGGCAATGTGGGTTACCTGGGTTTCAGCACTTAGGGGAAACTGTAGACAGAGCCAGAACACATGAATAATTGTAAAGGAGGCACTTGGACACAAAACCTTTGTAAAACTTCACCGAAAATTTCGAGCATTTTCAGTTACGTCTAGATGACTACAGGTTGCCTCCCGGGGGGAAATGAGTTCCCTTTGGTAAAGTTGTTTTTGTCTGTTGGTTTGTTGGTTGGTTTAATCTTTTTAAGTATGGATTGAGTTAGGGCTCCGGGTAGAGAAAGTAAAACACAGTTCTAAAATCTAATGGGCAATGGTTCTAATCAATAAAGCCAACATTTTAGCAGAATGTCACGGGTTACGATTGCAAGGAACCTTGGGGTCTGAAGAAGGCCTACTGAGGGCAGCCCTATGAGGATTCGCTCTGTGGTGGGCAGATGAGTTTCTGGGCTTAGAAAGCAGCAGTGGAAGGGCTTCCTTCCTCAGCAGACTGCAGGGGTTTGGGTGGGCCTGTTGAGTCCCCAGGGCTAACTGGGCTGATTAACATGTATATAATTAAAGTGTGCTAACCAGAAAGGCAAAGCCGGTTTTACTTGGCTGTGTACTACTGTGAGATAATTCCCTCTCCTCTCTGTGATGCACCTTTCTGGGTTTGGGCCTAGTTTCCCCTGGACATCGTCCTGCGTTTTCTTGAGGCTACTGCTTCCTGCCCTCGCAGACACTGAGGAGTAGGGCAGCTTTTCCCTTTCGAAGGAGATTCCCTTTCTAAGCCCCATTTTTCATCATATGGTAAGAAACACTGTAAATAATTGAGGTGATCCATCAAGAGACCCATTCTTGATAATGAAAAATCACATAACTCAGTAAAAGTCAATTAAAAAACCACAAACTTCAGAACCTTTTGCTCAGTGAAGATTTATTGTTGTAGAAGGCATCTAATACAATAGGTATTGGGGGGGGTCAAAATTTTAAAAAGTTCTTAAAATGCAGTTAAAGCTTCACAATAAACTTGAGTATGATTTATACAATAGCAGAGTTATATGAGTTCTTTGAAATGAAAAGGTATCTTTTTCTTTCCAGCTTTACCATAAGATGTCTGAGATGTCAGGATTTTATAACAACCTTAGAAGCAATGTTCACTGTGTTACTTTCTTTCAAGGGTTTCAAATGACTCTTACTCTTTGGTTGTGCCTATACAATGAAAGTCTAGAAATTAAGAGAAGTCAGGAGTTTTTCCTTTGTTAAACTAAATATCTGAATAACTAGAACTACCTAGATTAAGAGACAAAATGTTTTTTCTTTTTTTAATTTTTTTTTATCTGGTTGTTTGGTTAGGACACAGCCAGCATTTTAACTATCTTATACAACTGTATATAGTATTTTTTGTTGTTTCATTAACAAAGACTTTGTTTCTTTAGAGACGTCCAATGCTGATTGAGTAGCCAAGGGGAAAATGTCAAGTCTCTGAAATATAATATCTATAACACTTTCTTTTCTTTTAGTGGTTTTTAATGCCCAAATATAAATTTAAGTTGCAACCTCTACGTTCAACACCCCCCCCCCCCAATTCTATCCATTTGTTTTGAGACTCGGCGACCACCAGTATGAGTTTCAAACTCTGCCCAGAGGCTTAGGTAGGGTTCAGCAGTCGGGCATGATAAACACTCAACTCCAACCAACACTGCACATGTGACATGCTTCCTACTGAAATTAAACTGCCAAATAAAAAGGAGGAATTGTGCCCTTCTTAATAACAAAGAATGCAATCGTTAGAATTCTTTAGATTTGGAATTCCAGCAGTGTGCTAGTGTTTTCCTCTTGATATGTGACGAGAATGAATAATATCAAAAATAAACATAAATCTCACCTAAACAAGCAGTCCTTTGATTTTATAAGGTTCAACATCAAATACATCAAATTCTAAAAATACCCAAAAGACCAGGGAAATGTCAGAGCCGAGGGGAAAACATGCTGGGAGTGGACAGATTTTTAAATCCTCCGATTGATTTTAACCTCCCAGCACTAATTGCGTTCATTTCTGCAGAGACACTACCACTTCAGCTACTAGGGACCATGATGTTTCATATTCATATAAATATTTGACTTTGACCTCATAAAAAGTCCCTTGGGTCTATAATACTTTTATTCTTGTATAATCTGAAACAAATCCTTTCCTTTTAAAAATCAAACAGACCACGTTACACACACAGTTGACTATTTACAAAGCACCCAATTAAATCCTACTTAATTCTCTCACTCTAACAATTCCATCTAACTGATGTGTAGAGCACCCAACACATTAAATGCATAATGTTCTCAAACCCTGATGGTCTTATCTAACCAAGAAAATAATACCTTCCTTGAGGAAAAGGTCCTTAAAAATAAGTTTTAAGGTTTTAAAGAAATGAGACCAGAAATCACAGTACAAGACGGATAAATCTACTTTAATTTTCACATGTAAAAGTTACACATCACAAGAGATTGGACAGTAGCTTTGCAGTAACTGACATAGCTATAGTGAAAATCATTTTTATAAAAAAATAATCTAGATGCGGTCATCAGAATTTTTGGTCTACTTAAGTTAATGTTTGAAGATCGACTTTTATCCCTGCTTGAAGGATTTGCCATTATGCCTTTTTTTTTTTTTCTCCCACTGTTAATATTCTTTGGAGGAAGGAAAGCAGAAATGATCATTTCCAAGAGTGTGTCCTTTGGTAGCAAGCAGAGAACATTTTTCATTTCTGAGTTAAATAATCTGTACAGATATGAAACTTCATGACATTATGCTTTAGTGTAAAATGAAGAGTGACAAGCAATTTTTTTCACTTTGATAAAACAGATTTTGTAAACTCCTTAAGGATCCAAGCATTTCCCATCCTATATGTAGAATCATTCAGAATCCATTTTGACCTCAGTTAAAAAAAAAAACACAAACACTTACTCTTTATATATTACACTATAAAACCCTGTACTTAAAAGTTGATAAGGTATATTTTCAACATGTACACTTCAAATACAAAGATTTCAATGTAGGTTAAAGAAAACACATTTGAATGGACTCAGAACAAGTTTATTTTATGATCAAACATCTCATGCAGTCATGCGAGACCACTACCTATAACTGCTACTTCAGAGTCTACCATACTGGGCAAAACAAAACCAAATTAAAAGCCAGGCCAAACAGAAAAGACATTCAAGATATCAAGAGCTCTACAATGGAGCTGAAAAATCATTTTCCAAAAGAAATGTTCCCACAGATTAAAAAAACACACACATAATATTTACAAAAAAATATTTAATTAAAAATATCTTATAATTACAGTAGTCTATTAAAGCATATACTTTCTCACACTTATAGAACATCTCTATATATACATGGTATGAAATGTCACTCAGTTATCTATACAATATGTAACATTCTTGCAGGGAAAAGAAAGTTCCCTGCCCCATTATAATCATCTATTTTAAACAATAGATGTAAAAAAAAATATCTACAATGCTCTGGGGTATATTAGTAAAGCTTCAAAACAAAAATTGAGCTCCTTGGTCACAAAGTAGCCTTCTAAAGTCGGATTTACTCTTGATCTTCTATTTATCAGTCCTGTCACACTTAAGAGTTTAACTGCACCTCCAAAAAAAACAAAACAAAACAAAACAAAACAAAAACAAAAACAAAACAAAAAAAAAAAAAAACACAGAAATGTACAATTCACAGCGGTTATAAATGAAGAGACAAAAGAGAATGTGTATGTAGAATGTTTATGGACGTGCAAAAAAAAAAAAATGAAAGTTTGATTTTCTTTCCTGTCCCTCTCTTGGAATGACGAGTGAAACGTTTCTAGACTTGCTGATGTGTTTTCCTCTCCTCCGGTGGCTTTTCTCTAACTGCTGCTCTTCCCCCTCCCTCTCTAGAGCTCCTGGCTCGGGCTCAGGCGGCCGCACACCTGTGGAAGAGGAATGAATAGAGGGGTGTGTGAACCTTCCCGCTGCAGACTAACTGGCGCCACCGACCGAACTCAAGACGTGCTTGATCAACAACCCAAAACAAACCGCCGGGTCCGACAGCACCCGCAGCCCTCGGCCGGCGGCGCCCGGAGCCAGCGCGGGCCTCGGCGAAGCCCGGGGCGCGGACCTGCCCGCGTCCCTCTTTGTGGGTGTCACACGGCGCGGGGGAGCCGGCAGGCGCCCACGCTCACGAGGGTGCCTTCCCTAGGGGTGCACAGAGGACTGGGCGAGCCTGCCGGCCACCGGGAGAGGCCCGGGGACGACGGGGACAGGGCTGACCAGTCTCCGTTAAGAGGGCAGCCCGGGTTCTAAAGCGCTGTGCAGGTTCGCTCTCTGACTGGGTGGCAGGGAGAGTGCCCACTTCCTTGGGAGTTTACACCCAGAAACGCTGGGGGCAAAGAACACCGCGGTGCCTGGCACCGGAAGCCCCCGGGCAAGGGCGTCTCTGGCGATCCGCCACCCGAGACGGGAAATGCGCGCTCACCTGGACAGCGCGGCTCAGCGGCACAAAATGCTGTCGCCCTGCTTGTTCACCGATCCGGCCTGGAACAGCAACCGAACACCAAGGTAAAGGTTAGCAGGCGCAAACGACGCTCTCGTCACCGCCCTCGATGCGTCCTCGGACACCGAGCTGGCGCGCGGAGCCCCCACCCCGTCTGCAGCCCGGGGAGACCCCTCCGCTGGACTTGACAGCTCGGGAGGCGCGCAGCCCCGAGTCCTGCCCCGCGCGTTCTCCCCGATCCGCCCTGGTCCAGCTAGCAGGCAGCAGGCGGCCCCAGGTGCCCGGAGAGGAGCTGGGGGCTGTCATTCTCGGCCCGCCCCCGCTCGGAAGCGAGGGAACGCCCGCTCCCCGCCACCCTGCCCCCACCCTCCTGCACCCCCTGTGGCGCTGGCCCCAGCCGCCACCGGGCCTCTCACCGGGTCGGTGTTGAGCGCAGTGAGCGGGGTCCGCGGCGGCGCTGCCGGACACGATCCGGCCGGGTGGTGCGGCGGCGCGGGCGGCGGTGGCTGCCTCAGCAGAGCCGGGTGCGTCTCCAGCGCCAGCTGCAGGTCCAGGATGTAGTCGATAACGTGCTGCAGGATCTCCACTTTGCTGACTTTCTTGTTGGGCGGGATGGTGGGCACCAGCCTCCGCAGGCGACTGTAGCAGTCGTTCATATCGCACTGCAGGCACAGCGCCGGCTCGTCGGCCGCCGCCTCGGCCGCCTTGCAGCGCGCTGCCGCCGCCGCCGCCGCCGCGGCCGCCGAGCCGCCCAGGCTGTGGCCGTGTTCGGCCAGGCAGCGCAGCGCCAGCTCCCCGCCGCCGCAGCCCGACGGCGCCTTGCGGCCCGAAGGGCGCACCGGGCTCACCGCCTTCATCGCGCGCGCCCTGCGCCCTGCGCGAACGGACCTGCCGGGGCGAGCGGGGGAGTCGGCAAGCTCCGCTGGGCCCCGCCTGCGGCCGGTTCCTCTCCCCTGTCTCCGCGCCCGGCGCGCTCGGGGCGCCGCGACACTCCCGGCGATCCCGAGCCCAACAATTGAAGGAAGGGTCGCTCGGGTTTGCGAGGGGAATCTCTGCTCAGTGGGCGACACTCGGCCCGAACCAAAAGGCAAGAAAAATCGGAAGTACCGGTGGAAAAGTAGCCCACCCGGGCCCCTCGTTACTCCCTTCGGAGCTGCGACTAAGCCGGACCGCCGTCGCCGCCGCCGCGCTCCCCGAGCCCGAGAGCTCCCCACTCCCGGCCCCGACTCGCTACCGCGCCTCCGCCACTGCGCTCTCCCCCGGCCGGCCGCGCAGCTGCCTTTATAGAGCCGCGCGCCCCGGGGGCGGGGCCTGCGCGCGGGCCGGGTCGCTGCGCGAGCGGAGCGGAGCTGGGCCCCGAGCGCGCAGGCGGGTGCGCGGAGGGAGGTGGCGAGGGTGGGGGCTTCGGGCGGTGCTGGGAGGCGGGGAGCCGGGCAACCCGAGTGGAGGGAGGGGTGCGGAGTCGGGAGTGGCCAGCCAATCAGGAGGGCAGTGCCACCTCAGGGAATGACGCTCGGGCCAATGGGAAGGGCACTCCATTCCGTCAACGCTGTGGGTCGGGGCTCTGAGAAAAGAGAGCAGGGTGGGAGTCGGGGCAGGCTGGTGTGTGCCCAAGGGAGGGGAAAAGAGAGAAGTTCCTGCGAAGAACTGCGGGAATGTGCGGCCGGAATTCACTCTCCTCCCGCCCAGGCTGCGGAGGGAGCGCTGGGCCCTGCTCGCGGATATCCTGCTACCCTAACGGCGCGGCGCCCGGGTCCCTCCGCCACCCATCACTCCATCCCTGGGATTCCAGGGCCTTAAGAAAGACGCGCTGTTCAAGAAGGCACGTTCGTTCTGTTCCGTATTTCCCCCCTCAGTTTCATTATTCGCCTTTTCACAATTGCTGAAACCATAATGATGGAATGGAATGTGGAGCCTTCCTTTTTCTTTCTTTCTTTCTTTTCTTTTTGTCTCCCCCCCCCCCCCCTTTAATGATAAAGCTTAGCAAAAGAAGAAAAGAATGCCGAATCGAATGCAGGGTTTTTTTTTTTTTTTTTTTTTTTTTTTTTTTGGTGAAGGAACGTATAAATAAAACAGAACCGTCAGGGGGGTTTATTTTACTCATCTAGATGCACAAGTGGGCTAAGGAAATGCAATTGCCTTGTACATAAATTAGAGCGCGTAAAGATTAAAAATGCATGGACAAGGAGTATTTAAAATTCCGCTACGACATATAATATTAATCCGTTTTATGTAAAATTCATACCTGTAACTTAATTTAGGCCATTAATGCACCACTTCACGCATTAGCGTATCCTGCTTTAAATAAGGTGGTGAGAATGTCCACAGTCTCCTTTGGCAACAAAGCATAAAATTCACACTTCCAGTCCTGAGATCCTGCTTGGGCCCCACCCTGCAAAAACCGCCTGATCATTAAGGACGTTTTTGTGTTCGATTTCTAACGGAAAAGCTGTCCTTCAAGGGTTCAAAATAAAACTGCACAATGAACCCTGGTAGGGCGTTGTGTGTACCCTTCAAGAAATAATTAAGCCCTTCAGATGAGAAATGAGCATAAAAACTCTTATCAGTGGGGAAATGAATTTTGAGTGGCTTCACCCTGCAAACCCTCCCACTTTTAGACATGCTTGGAGATGAATTATCCCAAGAATTTTCTTCCTTCATGTACATGGCATGGTTTGCTGCCTTCATTTTTATTGAAAATTGAGAGAAAGAGATGTGGACCTCATTTCTTCGGGGCTACCTCCTGTGTGGACTTGATTTTCTTCCTGTCTGCCTCCCTTCCCAGAACTGAAATACTTGTGGAAGGCAGGTATTTCCTTGCACCATGTGGCTACTTTATGACAACTGCACTATTTCCCCAGAGCACATTCCTCTTTCCTGATGAAATGAAGAGCAACTATTTGATACTGGCTTCACAGGTAGATGCAACAACCAGTCCGGTCCCCTAATTCTCATTTGTCACTGCCTCGAATATTTGTTTAGAAGCCAATGACACTCTCATTTACACATGTGCCTGTGTAGGATAGTCTCCATTTATCAAGAAAATCAGAATTATCAAAGTCAAAGAAGAATTTTCTTCTCAAACCAGGCCTAATCTTATACATTTGTAAAGTAATATAAATATACACAGAGAGAATACTGTAATTTTAGATTGATAGTTGGGAGAGGGAGCCCCAGTGGGTGAAAGCTATTATCTTGGAGCCTGTCATATCAGCACAGATGATAATGATAAATGGATATATATACAGATTTTTGTTCCATGATTTTTCTCTTACATAGAGTTTAAAATCTGCTTCCAAAGGAAAAACCCAATATTTTTCTCCATTTTTCAAAATTGAAGTATGTTAATGTCACCAGGGCACACCCATATGTTTAAAAAGTTTTATGGATCCTAACTTGATTAAAATTTAAGTTTTAAGTATGTGACACAAAGGAACAATCATACTCATCATTTTGGATTTTGCTAGATCTCAGAGAGCCACACCTTGGGTGTGGCAAATGCCAAAGTTTCAAGTTTTGTTGGAGGTGCTCTGTGGGTCTGGCTTAAAATTAGAAAGGCTGACTTTCTTTGGGGGCAGGGAGTTCAAAGGATGTATCTTAGCCACCTGATCAAGAACATCTAGGAAAACTGTGATCTCCAAAATCCTGCCAGAGGAGTAGGCAGAAGCAGTTAACTGTATTCCTTGTGTTGAAGGTGGGAAGACATGAAGGCTTTGAAGGGGGGAAAAAAACTTTATATACTAGGAATAAGAATATGATCCTGTCCTTTTGTCCCATGAAACTAGAGACTATTAGAAGGTACGCACTATATGTTTTTGTAATCTTAGCCATAGGCACTGACATGACATCAAAAAAAAAGAAAAAGAAATCATAAAAGACTCCTGGCACCAAGAGTTCCAAACAGAGTTTACTCAGCAATTACCAGGTTTTGAATAAACTGTGCAAGCCACATTATTTCTACTGCTCTGAGAAAGAAATTTAGTTTGCCTGTGGCTCTTGCTTTAATATCAAAGTGGTTTACCTGCGCTTGTGAAAATGAGGCGGGCTAGCCCAGAGCTGGTTACAATGGAAATTCTAGGTCCTCTCACATTCACCTCAGTGGGAACCTGGGGTGAAAATGCATAGAAGGATCACTAGGAAAACTTGGTGACCAGGGTCATATACACATCCCTCCCAGGACAAAGAGATCTGCAGTGCTATCTTGGGAGCATGCTAAATGCCAGTCAGATTTCACAGTCACCCTGTTTACCGGAAGCAGGGGTATCCAAGCCTATGTGGCTATTCAGCCCGATGCTTCTAGGACTGGTTACTTCCTTCTTCAAGGACTGCCGGGGAACCGGGGGTGGGCTCAGATCTACAGAAAAACATGCGTTTCCATGCCTTGGTCACTCTCTAGGTGTAAGTAGTTGCTGAAGGAGGTACACACATTCTTTTTTTTTTTTTTTTCAATTTGCTTTAGTTGTACGCAATGCATTTATTTTTATGTGGTGCTGAGGATTGAACCCGGGCCGCCCACGTGCTAGGCGAGCGTTCTACCACTGAGCCACAATCCCAGCCCCCACATTCTTTTGGGGCATAAGAAACCACTATAAACTCTACAGCAGGAACATCCCTGGTTCCGAAAGAGAAAGTTGGGCAATGTGGGAACTACAGCTCAAGGCTGCTGTGCTGGGCGCTAGTGCTGATACAAACTTACTCACGCTACCTTTGGATTGCTGATGCTAGGCCAGAAACACTGATAACCTCTTGGTTTGCTCAGTCTTACTAAAAAGGCTTACAGAAAAAGGACTTGTAAATTCAATATGGCCAAGTAGACATGGCCAGCAAAATGCCTATTCCAGGAGGTTTTAAAGGTAGTCTGTTTCAATAAGATGTAGCTAAGTTTTAAAAAGCCCTCCTCAAGGGCTGGGGTTGTGGCTCAGTGGTAGAGCACTTGCCTACCATGTGTGAGGCACTGGGTTCAATTCCCAGCACCACATAAAAAAAACTAAGTGAACAAAATAAAGGTATTGTGTCCATCTACAGTTAAAAATATTTAAAAAATAAAAAAGCCATCCTCAGGCTAACTAAGACAAAAAAACAGGAAGAAAAAAATGGCATTTGTTTTACCTTGGAGATATGAAGAGTCCAGGTTCTGTAGTCTGATAGAGAGCCTGTGCTCCAATTTTGACTTCTTTGCTTGCTACTTTTATATCATTAAACTAGCTTCCTAAACACCTGTACTTTTCATATATTCAATGAGAACAAAAATTGTATGTAGGACACACAGTGCTTATTTAATACACACACACATTTAAGTGATTCTGTGGTCTCTGTGTTAGAAATTGTGTTAAGTGAATGTCACATAATAAATGGGCAATGTTAAAATTTGTCGTTGCTTTTGGTAAATATTATCACAGTCTGTAGCTTGTCTTTATATTCACTTCATCTCTTTTAAGAGCAGAAGTTTTAAATTTTGTTGAAGTCCAGTTTGTCAGTGTGTCCCTTTACAGATCATACATTTGGTATTACATCTAACAGATTTTTATAATTCAGGATAACAAGGATTTTCTCCTATGTTCATGTAGCTGGTCCTTATTTTCTGTATTATGTCTAGGTCTGTAATTTATTCTGCAGCTTTTTTTTTGCATGTATGCAAGATATGGATTGATATTAATACTTTTGCATATTTTGATTCAGTTGTTCCTGAAACTTTTGTTGAAAAACTTCTTTTTGCATTAAATTGCCTTTGCACCTTTGTCAGAAATCATTATCTATAAGTGTCCTTCTATCTGTCTTCTAAATTCTATTCCATTATTTTACTTACTAGTTTTTATGCCACAGCCATATTGTGTTTATTACTATCACTTCATAATAAGTCGTCTTAAAAGCAGAAATGTTGGCCTTTGAGCTTCCCGCTGTGTTCTTCTTTTTGGCTATTCTGGGTCTATTGCCTTTTTATATGAATTTTTGAGTCAGTTTGTGAATTCCTTCCAAGAAGGACTTATATTCAAAACATATAAGGCAGGGAGAGCTCACTGGGAGAGCACCTGCATAGCATGCGTGAGCCTCTGGGTTTGATTTCCAGCACGGAAAAAAAAAAAGTATTCATAAGACATATAAAGTATCTATTCCCATGATGTATAAAGAACTCTCAAATTCAACAATAAGGCAGCGAACAACCTCAGTTTTAAAAGTGGGCAAAAGAGTTCACCAGACAACCTAGTGAAGAAGAAATAAAAATGGTAAACGAATACATGAAAAGCTGCCTAATATCATTAGTCATACGAAGCCTACATTTCAAAACTGCAATGAAACACCACCGCATACCTGTCGTTAAAGAGTGAACATGCTAAGTATTGGTGATTCTGGAGAGCAGCTGTCATGCATAAATTGAGGAAGACTACTTTGGAAAAGAATTTGGCAGCTTCTTAAAATTAAACTTTTAAGTGTCATATGTATGTAAGCCCAGCCACTAGGGAGGCCGAGGCAGGAGGATCACAAGTTTGAAGCTAGCTTCAGCAATTTAGTAAGACCCTGTCTCAAAACAAAAAGGCCTGGAGATGCAGCTTATTGGTAAAGACCCTTGGGTTCAGTTCAATCCTCAGTAACACACACACACACACACACACACACACACACACACACACGTGCACACATTCGTTAAACACACATATCATATGGCCCATCCATTCCACTGCTAGACAACTGTTCTAGGCCTAGATATTTAACCAAGAGAAATCAAGTCATCTATCCATGGGCCATGAGGGGGCATGGAGAGGCATAAGAATGGTGGGTATGTTCACTATTTTATTCGCTCTGCATCGTTAGCCAGCTATCGCAGCATTAACCGAATGGGCAAGCTGCCTCCAAAGAAGGTAGGAGGCGTATGCTGTAGTGGCTCAGCCACTGTGGCGGCCCATTACCACGTTCTTTCACTGGCTAGAAATGGTCTATGCTGAAAACCACACCCTTGTTTCCTATTGTTCTGGTGCGACACGGATTCAAGCCTCTGAGGAAGACCAACCTAGTTATCTGAAATGTTCTCGCTGTGCAAAGAGTGTCCTGCACTCTTGCCTCTGCACTTCCTCCAGCTGTCGCCTCTGCTACCTTAGTCGTTCCCAGGTCCAGGCTGCTTTGGCGAGAACACCCAGTGGGTGGAAAAGGTAAGGAACGTCCCCATGCCATATTCAGGCCCCTTTCCTTAGGAAGAAAGATCAGCATTCTAACGGGGCCAAATACTTTCTATTGCTCTGTCTAGAGTAAGAAGCAAAAGTTCTTAATGGGTACCGTATTTTTCCCCCCAAAAGCTCTGTTAATTGATCTGTGTGAACTCAGCTTCTTTATGTAACAGGAGGGAGGAATCCTAGGGATAGGCTGAGGATTAACTTGCTTTGAAAGTCCCAAATAAACAATGGAGAGGAACAATGTGTGCATGCTGGTGCCACTCAGTGTCCTCTGATGTCTAAGCTGTTGTTGAAGGGGGCTCCTACTAGGTAAAATGATCGTGAAGATGCCAAGGAGCTCAAGTGCTTGCTTTAGCTCCCGGTATCCTTAAGTAGAGAAATTCAGGGCAAGAATATTATTATTATTACCACTTAAAAATTCAACCCAGTAAGCCAGGCGCGGTGGTGCACATCTGTAATCCCAGCACTTGGGAGGCTGAGGCAGGAGGATCGCAAGTTCAAAGCCAGCCTCAGCAATGGTGAGGCACTTAGCAACTCAGTGAGACCCTGTCTCTAATAAAATACAAAAAAGGGCTGGAGATGTGGCCCAGTGGTTGAGTGGCCCTGAGTTCAATCCCTGGTACCAAAAAAAAAAAAAAAAAAAAAAAAAAAAAGAATTCAACCCAGTGGATGGAGATGTGCTTCTGGTGCTGCCATCTTGCTTCGTCCAGTTATTGTCACAAGGAGAGTGATCACCAAGCACTGTTCCATTCATGACGCAAACTGTTGCTAGATGTCACACTAACGAAGAGGTTTTAATTATATTTCTCTTTCCTCTAAGAGAATATGAAATAATTCCAAGATACTGAAAAAAAAATCATATTTAGTGTGTTTTAACTATGTAAAGGAAAAACACTTAAAACAAATGAACAAAGAATAAATCACATTTTGAAACTGAATACTGATCACGACATGAGTCCATCTTAGTAAGTCTGGGAGAAAAAGCTTTTCCATTTGGTTGCTATCTAGGTCATGGTTCCTAAGAATGGATACAAGGTTCAAGACAGTTGCAACTTTTTTTCCCCTGAAGAGGAATTTTTCAGGCATTTTTGTAGACCCCCACGCAGTTGTCATGGGTTGTGGGATAGGAGGGAGTTCCAGGGAGCTTCGCTCCCCGCAGCTGCAAATGCCTGTGTGGAAAGCAGGTGAATGGTGTGAAAACTCACTTGTTTGTGTAATAATCAAATTAGTGCCTGTTTCTCTACTAGTAAAATGTGCAATAAATCCTAAAGGAATTAAAGATGCAAAATTGAAGGAAAATGGATTGCTTAACTGCTCTTTATGATTATTGGTAATTCTATGTTAGGACAGTCCAGTTTAAATGAGACCATCTTTGGGGAAAGAATTGTAAAAACCTATTTTTTCTTGAAGACAATCAAATATATAATCTTTAGGGATTAAAAGTCTTGACTAAGCCGGGCGTGGTGGCGCACGCCTGTAATCCCAGCACTTTGGGAGGCTGAGGCAGGAGGATCGCAAGTTCAAAGCCAGCCTCAGCAATGGCGAGGCACTTAGCAACTCAGTGAGACCCTGTCTCTAATAAAAATACAAAAAGGGCTGGGATGTGACCCAGTGGTCGAGTGCCCCTGAGTTCAATCCCCGGTACCACAAAAAAAAAAAAAAAAAAAAAAAAAAGTCTTGACTAAATATCTTTAAATATCTTTTCTTAAGATGTAACTGGTTGACAAAATAATCCAAAAGTGTGATCCAACATGAATTCGTGTCTGCTATATTCATATTTACCATTTTGAAAACATCTTGTTCATTAAGTTAAAGTTAATGCTTGATGTTTATGTTATGTTTTCAAAGTGGGTAAAATGGATGTCACCAGGAGGGGATATGACAGTTACAGTGACAGCATTGCAATAATGCAAAGTACATTGTCATCACAGTGTGTAGGCATAGGACTGGAGTTACAGGACATCAAAGTAACTTGCTAAAAATGTTTTAACGTAGTTCATCCATTCTTCTGTTTATCGGGAATCTACAACCTGTAGAATATGAAATGCTTTTGCCTCTCAGCAGATTGCTAAATGGACAGTGTTTGGTACTTTCCAACACTGTCTTTACAGTCTTTCTAGACCTGCCAACTCTCATCTCTGGTAACACAGTAGAAAGAATGGAAATGCTTTCTTTATCCAGCTTCTAGTAAAACCATCCTCATATGCTAATGACACGTATGTTTACAACCTCTCTAGTATGAATTCTACCAAAATCAACTCTCCGTCTCCACCTTTTAGACGCTGTTAACTGATCCTTCTCCAAAACTGTTTCAACTGCATTCAAGTCGGTTCGAGTCAAGCCAACGCAAACATGTAGGGTACACCTATTATATGACAAGACTGTGTTTAAAAAACAGGAAGTCCCTTACTCTTTACAGAGCTTGCTGTTTAGACAATGTTTAAATGAATTGAGAATCAATTCATGCAATTCAGTATATACAGGCAAGGATAGGGCATGGCAGGGGCAGAGGCCAAAGCCTGTGGGTAAGGCAGCTTCATACAGGAAGGAAGAGTTGCTAGAGTGGCCAGAGGGGTGGCTTTATCAAGGGGAGATGTTCCAGGTTGTGCGAAGAGCATCTGCAGAAGCTTGGAGGAGAGGCCCAGCAAAGGTCACGCTGGTCCTCTGCTTCAACTGGACCAACTTTATATTTTCTTATGTTCAATTAGTACCTCTCTTCCTTATCTCATGATAGTCTTCCTATCTTAAGTGTTTCCCACTGGCTCTTGTGTAGTGCAGTCAAAAACATGTTGGGACTTAGTGATACATAGCTTCTTCCTCCAGGAAGCCATCCATCATTCATTCCCTGATGATAATCACTTAAAAATAACATTGGTTTTGCATTTTGCAATCAAAGCATATACATACTGCAAAAAAATAAAACCAGAAAATACAGACAAAAATAAAATGAAAATAAAGGTCATCCATGAACCCACACCTAGATAAAAAAAACTCTATGACAATTTTATTGTACATACTTCCAGATTTTCCCCATCCATGCAAGTATTAGTCCTTGAACAAAAATAACAGTGTGTGACACTTATCCTTGGAAATCTAATTTTTTGCTTCATGTAATGTGTGTCTATTTCCTACACAAAACTTACCTGTGGCACAACTTTTATGGTTGCACAGGATCTGCGCTGGATCTGCCTTAACTTATTTAACAAACACTTTATCACAAATATTTTTATTGTTTCCATTTTTGTCATGTTCTCTTGTCACGTCTGATGTGCTTCTTTAATCTTAACACCACACATTACACAACAGGTGGCATTTGTTGACATGTTACTGTGCAATTATTTTCAAGTTATGTCAGTGCTATGGTTTGGGTGTGTCCCTTGGAATCCCTGTGTTGGAACCAAATGTCTAGTCATATGTTAATGATGGGGGTGAGACCTTTGGGAGGTGACTGCATCAAGAGAGATCTGCCCTGATGGGTGGTTTCATGCATTCATGGGTTAATGGATTAGTGGGATAGTGAGTAAGTGAGTTAGGTATCATAAGGGTGGATCTGTTAGAAAATCTAGATTGGTCATCTTTCATGAGCCCCTCACCATGTCATGCCCAGAACTGCCTTGGGACTCTGCAGAGTCCCCACCATTAGGAATGGCCTCCCCAGATGCAAATCCTTGACCTTGGACTTCCTAGCCTCTAGAACTATAAGAAATTAATTTCTTTCCTTTACAAATTAACCGGTCTCAGGCATTTTATTATAGCAACAGACAACAGTAAGAGAGGATTGCATGTCTTTTGGTCTTCCATGAAGTCAAAGCATCTTCAAGGCATGGGCAGTATTTTCTTGTTTTTTTAATTTTTATTTTTTATAGGTCAGTAAAGGGAATTATTCATATAGCAAGTGTTCATTAGGCTGCTCAGGTGGGTTGGCAGAGTCTGCTGGGATGACGTCCAAATGAACATTGGTCTAGGGGTGGCCTGCAGATTTTGCCCATGTTCATGCAGTGGCTGGCCTGTTGGAATGAAGAAAAAAAGGATAGGAGCAGATCATGGTAGATCCTCTGGTTCAGCTGATGGCCCAAGAAAGTTCCAGTTCACTTCACAGGAAGCTTTAGGAAAGCTGCTAGAACTTTAGATTACAAATTTGCAAGAGATTAGAGGACAAGGACAGACCACACAGGTAGAAAGCAGAGCACGTTGTCCTGGAGATCGTGCAGGGGGCAGCGTGCAGGGGGGTCTCAGTGCATCTGCAGCTCTTGCTGCTTCCTGCTGCACTCTGGATTCACGGCTATGTGAAACTTCCTGTTCCTTCCTTTCAACCCTTTATTCTTTTGCTCAATCATCTGCTGCAACCAAGACATGAATGCAGTTCCAGACAAGGTGGCAGTGAAGTTTATGTCCCTTCTGCACACCACCCAGTCGTCCTACGCACTCCTATTGGCCCAAGGTGTTTTATTCACCTGGATCAAGCCAGTTTTCTTCTGCAGTCATAGTGACTGGACACACTTGTGATCTTAAAGCAAAAACAAACAAACAAAAATAACACCAAAAAGAAACGAACAAAAACCAACCAAACAAATAAAAACCCAACTCTCTGTCTGTTGGTCAAAATCTAAACAAGGAATAAATAGTAAAATGCCATTTTTGTCCAGTTTCCTTTTGGAAATTCAGAGGCTCGTTCATTTTATTGAGCAGCCAAACACAGAGCTCTGTAACTTAAGATGGCATGATGGTTCCAGTGAAATGGCAATACAAATTTAGAAATGGGCAAAATCTGTCTTAAAAGAGAGGTATCCGGGCTGGGATTGTGGCTAAGTGGTAGAGCGCTCGCCTAGCGCGTGGGCGACCCGGGTTCAATCCTCAGCACCATGTACAAATAAAACACATTGAATAAAATGCATTAAAAAGAGAGAGAGAGAGAGAGAGAGAGGTATCCTTAGGATAAAAAAAAAAAAAAGAAAAGAAAAAAGAAAACTCTTCCTTTTCTGAATTGGAGTATGATTAATGTTAAACTTGTTGATGAGGCAGAAACAGCTTTATAATCCAGGTGGTCAGAAAGCTATTTTTTTAATTTCTGAAAGGACATGAACTAGCAGCTGCACAGCGGTCTTCCTTCAGCCTGCCATACGTGTGTGCTGACCCGTCAGGCTCCGGAGGCACCTGTAGCTCTGTCCTGGGGAGCTGAAGAAGAGTGGCTGTCATGTTAGTAAAGCAGTGGCTCTAAGATGTCTGCAGCAGGTGTCATGAGGGGCCTCCTCTTTTTTTTCTGGCTAAAACTGTTGTTTGTCCTATGTCTTGATCGATCTTAGATTTATTTAAAAAATCAGGAAGAGGGGCTGGGATTGTGGCTCAGTGGTAGAGCGCTCACCTAGCACGTGCGCGGCCCTGGTTCGATCCTCAGCATCACGTACAAATAAAACGCATTGTGTACAACTAAAGCAAATAAATAAATATTTTTAAAAAATAATCAGGAAGAAGGGCTAAGAGTGTAGCTCAGTGGTAGGGTGCTTGCCAGCAGTGCATGACCCTGGGTTCAATCCCCAGCGAGACACACACACACACACACACACACACACACACACACACACACACACAGTTGGAGAAGTAGTGGCCACAGTTCTCTCTCGGCTGTTCTTGGCACTAAATTTACAGATGATTCCAGATTTTAGGGGTGAGTAAATGGAGGAGGCAAGTGTGAAATCCAGCTCCAAAGACCATTTCCCCACAATCCGTTAATGCGCCCCTGAGAGGGTTCGTGACAGAGAAGGGGAATTGTTTTGTGAATAAAAATCCCCCATCTAGAACAACACAGCTTCTCTTCCTTCCCATTTTATTGCTATGGTTCTACCAAAGATTATGATTCGTGCTGAATAAAGGCTATTTTTTTTAGCCCAGGGGGTAGAATTTGGATTAGTGGTTGGGAAGTAGCTTCAAACTTACTGAATAAATACTCAAACTTTTCAGAGATAACATAGAAAAGAAAATATGAAGGGCAGGGTGAGGGGTCTGGGTCTGACACTTAGGAAAGTAAGAACAAGGAGTGAAAAGATATTAGAGACAGTACTTTGAAACACTGAGCTATTTAAGTTTTTTTTAAATGTATTTATTTATTTTAATTAGGTAAATATGACAGCAGAATGCATTTTGATTCATTATACACAATTGCAGCACAACTTTTCATTTCTCTGGTTGTATACAATGTAGTGTCGCACCACATGTTCAGTTACACATGTACCTAGGGTAATATATCCATCTCATTCCACCATCTTTCCACTGAGCTATTTTAATAGCACATGCTAGTAGAACATCTCTCTCCCTCTCTGTGTGTGTGTGTCTATAAGCACATTGCTCTATATTCAGATATTTAAGTTGGAATATTATAATCAGGGTTGGGCTGGAAATTAGTCTTTCCACATGCAGGAGTCTGTGATTCCACAGCCTTCTTACATCATGTGCTCACTGTTATCTCTTCGTTTGAAATCTCCAATTAGCTGTGCGATTATTGATGTGGTAATATGCTCCACTGATCTGCTTTTAAACACCTAGTACCACATTAGTACAGGAAGCCAAGAGATAAATAAGCACCTTAATGCAGAGGGTACTTGGCCTAGGCCAATAATACTATTATTTCATCTTGCAAAATAGTCAACATGGTTTTTTAAAGCACAAAGTCCACTATGTGCATGCCTGGTGAATTCCCATCTAGCAAAACAGTCCCAGCTATAAGTTGGAGGATGTTTAATGACTATATTCTCAAAATACAAAATATGGCTCTACATTATCATTTCTGATTTCTGCGAATCATCCAAGAAATCTAGTCCTATTGTTCAATATCTGATTGTGCAGATGAATTCTGGTTATTGTCCACATTTTTATTGACATGATTTTCTACAGAGAATAGTAAGTGCACCCTATAGAGTTCCAAAGAGGACTTGCAACCACTCAGCTAATAGACAACAGTACTGCCAAACTCAGTCTTGTAGTTAATGCATGGAAAACCCTGTGTCCCTAGAAGTGTTACTTTAAGTCCACAACTTAAAGAAGTATATGCGTTCATTCTTACATCTTTATAAATACATAAAGCATTGAATCCCTGATGAGGCTTAAATCATGCCTTTGTTACCTACCAATATTTCCCAGAGCCTTCCATTCCCGCTAGAGATTGAAAACTTTGCAATAATGATATCGCCTTAGTCAGTT
The DNA here is from genome assembly GCA_025594165.1 of Tamias sibiricus. Classification (NCBI taxonomy): domain Eukaryota; kingdom Metazoa; phylum Chordata; class Mammalia; order Rodentia; family Sciuridae; genus Tamias; species Tamias sibiricus. The sequence continues at coordinate 19,985,297 of CM046666.1, read as the reverse complement.
TCATGCTGCTATACCAGAATACCACAGAGTGGAGAATGTATAATGAAAAGAAATGCATTGGCTCATACTTCTGGAGCTTGGAAGGTCCAAGATCAATCAATGTTCAGGGGTCTTCGAAAGCCTTCTTTCTGGGTCATCGCCAGCAAAGAGAGAGGAAGAGAGAGTGAACATCTGAAAGTGACCCAAATTAGTCCTTTCCTAATGAACCCACTCCTACAATAACCAGCCCACCCCTGCAATAAGGACTTGAATCCACTCATGAAACCAGTGTCCCCAGACCCCAACACATCTTAACCCACTAGGTCCCACACTTTCAATTCTGAGAATATTTCAACTAAATTGATGCAGATGTACTAACATAAGGTGGGAAATCATAATCTAGAGTTTATAAAAATGAGCATATTAATCAAATTATATATTTTATATATATATGTAAGATTATAATTATAATATTTTATATTTTTAAATATATATAAACATATATTTATGATATTTTATATAATTATAATATAATGATATAGTTCTTATTATATATAATTATACAATTATATATATAATACCTAGTCTGGGTATATAATATATTTTATATATACACAAAATACAATTATGTTATATATTATATTGAAGTTTTCATAGGTGTCCTACACCTGGGATGATGGGACAAAATAGGTTAAAGGGCCTACCTCCTAATACCGTTGCAGTGGGAATCAAGAATACAACACACTGACTTTGAGGAATGTTCAAACCATGGCAAATATGTCTTTTATTCTGATCAATAGGCCCAAGGAATTACACTGTACAAAGACAGCATAAGGATGTGGTAAGATCAAGTTCTCTTCCACTGTCCTAAAAATCACTGGTAAAAGGGATGGCATTGATGGTGTGGTAGGAATTAAAAGTCGGTTAACTGGTGCCCAAGTTCTATGGAGGAAGAGTCACCTGGATAATTGTTTAAGACAGAGCTATCTGGCCACCATCCCTAGTGACTCTCTCAGGTGATTCTGATGTAGTGATTCAAAAACCAACAGTACGTGTAGCCGTAAATGTCCGAAAACAAGCACTGTCAAGGCTACAGGTGAAGGCGGTAGTTCAAGACAGAATTCTCCGAGGAATCTGTGTAGAAATGTTGTGAGTCGACATCCTGTGAGTAGGAATGAGCTGGAAGGAACAAAATGGGTGCTGAAAGTGATGACAGTGGGGGTCTCAGACAGCAGGCTCAATCAACGTGTTCATTTACTATCGACTGACTGTGTAAGCACGTAAGATGGCTCGACACACAGATACAATATCAACTTCACGACCACTCCAAGGCTATGAGCTCAAACTGAAGGAACAGAGGAAATCAGTTAGCAGTTTCCTTCAGTGGAGGAGTAAATGTTGCTTGAAAACTTTGAAAGAAAAAGAGGTCCATCTGAGGCAAAGAGATGAATGATCTTTATCTACCACTCTATCCATAGGTGCGTCCATAGGTGTGCGTGGAACTCTAACACATCTGGCAACTAATCGTTTAAATAGGAATATCCGTGGGCGGGCTGTATTTCCAAGCTTAATATCAAGCCAGGCATAATTTGGAGGAGAAATTATTCAAAAAGTAAATATTAAAAATCCTGAGATGAGCAGGGTGAACTGGTTCTCCAGATACAGCCTGTTAGGAGAGAAGGGAGGAGTGGAGTTGGCCCGCCAGGTTTCACCGTGGAGAACTCCCGGGCCCTGCCACCACCACCGCCGCAGAGCTGGGCGCTCCTGCTGGTCTCAGAGGGTGGAGCCCTCTTCCTGACAGTGAGAACTCTCCAGAGCGTGGTGAGAACAACAGCAGCTCACGCCCTCAGAAGATCTCAAACTTCAACAGCAGAATTCTAAGTCATGGAAAATCTATTACTAACTCTGGTTCTTCATTTGAAGTCATGCATAACATGTTCTTTTATGATACTGAACAATAATAACTGCTGTGATTAATGAATTATCTGAAGATCAAAATCAATTGACTTGGGGGACAATATGACTTATAATCTGCAAAATAGTCTCACAAAACGAATTGAACCCAGTTCTGGGGAAGTCATGAGAACCGAGGCCTAGTCTCGGTGCCGTGCCGGCTCTGCCCCTCACCTGGGGGAGGCTCCCGCAATCTCCTCTGCTTCAGCTTTCTTGTCACTGCAAGGAGAGTTAACAACCGATTGATTCGTATGGTTGTGCCCGACTCTAATAGTCTATGCTTTTAGTTAATTAGTTGTTGACACGGGGTTTTGTTTCCAAACAAGGTTAGGTTGCAGGCTATTATGAGCAGCCTTCTAAGAATGAGAGCTACTTCCTCAGGCTGGTTTTTGTGAAATGGTGGGCAGCCAGCTGAGCGACACAGGGAGGACCCTCTGGCTGCGGAGTTGGGACCATGCTGTAGAACGCAAGAGCAGCAGTAGCAATCATTCAGGCTTTGACTAGAGTAAGATTCGGCAGGTTTTGATAAGTAACTGGGTACATTTTCATGTATCTACTCCACATTCTGGAGGAATGTGGACTATAAGGATAGAGGATCAAAGGCAGCTCTGTAGAGTTTGGTCTGACCAACTGGAAGCACAGGATTGACACTGATTGACAGGTAACCCTGTGTGAGGAGCAGGGCCGGGGAAGAACAGTCTAGTCGTGCATGTATTAATTAGGAACAGCTACTGAACATTCGATGGTGGTGTGGACTTGGGAACTGTCTTGGGAACAGTTCCCATCGGATGGGAACTGGACTTGGGAACACATGAATCTAGAGCTCAGGAGAGATGTTTTTGCTGGAGATACAAGTTCTAGAGAGATCATCTCCACAGGAGGGACGTGCAGAATTGCAAGAGTGGATAACATCTTCCAGAGAGAGGGCACAGCTGGAGAAGGGACCCAGTCCCTTGGCATCACTTGGTGTTCAGAGGCTGGGGAGAAAAGGAAGAAGCAGCCATTGAATGTTAGGAGAGCAGCCAATGAGACAGGGAGGTCAAGGGCAGACGTTGCTGGGAGGAGCAGGGAGGGATGCAGCCCAGTCAGACGCTGCTACAGTGGCGCAGGCTGGAAGAAGGCCCACAGACCAAGAACGTGCTCGTAAGAGGTAGAAGTTGCACCGTCTGCCTCACCTCGTGCCCTTGGACAGTAAGCCCCGTGAAGGAAGAGGACCCTGAAACCGTATGCATCCAGAACAGAGATAGTAACTTATCAATTTGGGTAAAAATATTATAACCTGCTTTTAAGTTCAGTCTGTTAGGGAACCATCTGGAAAGTTCCTTAAAGAAGTAATATTGCTGTTCTGTTTTCAGTGACCTGATAGAGTGGATATGCTGGCCAGGGTGACTTCATTTCAAAAGTCTCCAAACACAGAGCAGCGTTCTCCCTCTTCTTCTTACTGAGCGTGGAAACACATTCCTGGCTTTCCTTGTGAATGGGATACGCGAAGTGAATGAATGAATTCCATAACGGAGGGTCCCCTGATTAAGGGAGACAGCTTGGCTGAGCCTTATGCGACATGCCCAGAGCCCCCCCAGCACTCCTCCTCCTCCTCTTCTTCTTTTTTTAATTTTTTGATAATATATTTATTTGTTTTATTTATTTGTATGTGGTGCTGAGGATCAAACCCAGTGCCTCACGTGTGAGGCCAGCGCTCTGCCGCTGAGCTGGACCCCAGCGCTCCCCCAGCATCCCTGCTAGCCCACTGACGGAGATCTGCCACCCTCTTTGCATCTGATGTTCTGCCCCAGAGAACATTCAGGGCTTCCCACGTGGTCTGTGAGGTCACCTGGAATTCTTTTTTTTTTTTTTTTCTACTTCTCCAACTGTGGGCAGCCAACAGCTCTGACAGCCACCTGGAAGCTAGTTATGGGGCTAAGTTGCTCACCTGCCTAATTGCTTTGCAGGCAGTCAAACAAAATGCTTCCCGCCTCGCTGATCTCCACTAGTCCCTCTACTCTTTGATCCTTTTGGCCTAGGGATTCAGAGACTCATACGAGAATGTTTTTGCATTTCCTCAGAGACAAGGAAGCTTTAGAGAAAGGAGGCCCATTTAGTCTTGGAGAAGAATGGATCAGTCGACTTTATTATTAAGCTTATATTTTCAATAGCCAGACTACGCAGCTTAAACCAATTAATTATCTGATATTTCCAATTGCTGGATATTTAAAACATTTGGTTCCCAGTCACACAGATTGTAGTTATATTTGTCCATGCCTTGGGAGTGACCTGGTAAAAGATGCTTCCTACTATGTTAAGCTGTATACTTATTTTTACTACAATATAATTGTAGTATTGATTTATATCAAATAATTTTTTTGCTATTCTTTATTTAGTATTATTATTCAAGGAGTATGGATTACTTCCCAGTGAATTTTTCTAACTTCATGAGGGATCCTGGGAATATCATAAGCAGGTGAAGACAATAAGCATTAAATAAAAAAAAAAGATACACGTGAGATTTTTCATACAAATATGAAATCCAGTGGGTCTGGAATGGCAGAGGAAGCTGTTGATTCCCCTGCTTTGTGAAGTGCCTGTTGAACTGTAGTAATACAGCCTGGCTCAGTCTTGCAGTGAATTTGATTTCTGTGTAGGTGATCTCACATGTTCTCTGCACATAATTCATATCACTTTCCAACCTTTTTAAGAATAAAATTTTTATTTAGAATTATTGCAGGCGAACAGAAACGTTTCAAAGATAAAATAGCAAGTTCCTATACACCTTCACCCAGTTCAGGTTAACATCTCACCCATTTACTATTAACTAAACTGTTGGCTTCATTTGGAGTTCATCAGTTTTTTTTTCACTAGTATACCTTTTGTATTCCAGGATCCAATCCAGGAAACCAAATTGCATTTAGAATTTTAACTTTTAAGGAAAATTAGGACCAGAGTTAGAGCCGAAAAGATCCCAGAACCTGATATATAACAACTGAGATTTGCAATCAGGAAAAATAAACAGAAATAGCACAGATGCAAGTCTTGGAAAAATCTTGGCTTCAAAGATGTAGCCTGAATTATTTTTTTATTTCAAGCAATTTATTTGTGTTTCTGATGTTACTGTCAGGATAGTTTATATTTACCTTTATTATCAGGATCCAACAAGGGTTCTTTTAAGTCAAATGATATTGAAAAAGCTGTAACTATGATGTACTGTTGGACTCAAATGAAGGACAACATCTCTGAGACCTTTGGCCGCAGCACCTTAGTGAAACTGTACACTATTCTGGGAAATAGTTATCTTCATACATAGCTTGTGTATCTCATCTGCTTCCAGGTTCTCCACTCACCCTTGAACTGTGGTCATATTAATTATCACAGTGGTTCTTTAATTCGTTCACCAAAAACATGCATTGAGAACCAGTTATGTGCTGAGCTCTGGGCTGAGCTCTATAGAGCCCACAGTCTTTTGGATGGATTCAGACAAGATAACCAGGTTTGATTGTACACTGGATAGGTGCTAATGAGGCACTCCTAGGCTGCTGTGGAGAGAACCACACCAGACATACACGAGACCAAGAAAACTCACGCAGAAGGCATGGAGGCATGTGGTTCCGTGGTCTCTGCGGTGTTCCAGTCTAGCCTGGCCTGGGAGGAGCTGCCTTGGACGTGTGGGTGGGGGCTTTGAATGACAAAGGCCTCAGGTGCCAGCCAAGGGGTCTGAGATCATTGTGGAAAAGATGGGAAATTAGTGGTGATATTTGTGCTTTGGAAATATCAATGTAGACATGGATTACTGAGGCAGGAAAAACAGCAGGAGCTATTGGGTCATAGTGGTTTAGGCCTCAAACCACGAAGACCTCCTTCATCTTCTCCACTTGACCAACATATAAATCATCCTTTTAAAGGCAGGTTAAAATGCTATTCCTCTGATAAGGCTTTGTTTTTTCTTTTTTTCCTTCAGCTCAGACATACCAAGTCACTTAGTCCCATAGCTCTTAGTTCATAACTCAATTTTAATATTCATCATAGAGTGTTGTAAGGACTGTTTTCATGTCTGTCTCCCTGCTGCAAAGAGTGTCTCTAGGTCAGGCCTGTGTCGTACTCATCTTGGCGTCTTCAGCATCTAGGACAGTGGCTGGTACAGGCGTCTGCTCAAATATTTGATGAGTGAGCAACAGGAGGGATCATGCCTAGAATGTAGGAGAAAGCTGAACTTTTCCCCGAGACGGAACCATCACTATTGCCCAAATTCATTTTTGTAGGATTCCATGCACAACCATTTAATTAGTTCAATTGAGGAAACAAGGAGATGAGACTCAATTAAAGAAATTGTAATTCTTTAAGCAATGGGCATGGAGACGATTGCTTTGTCACGTGTAGAATGAGCCAGATTTGTGAGTTGCTAAAAGAGAAGTGTTCATGGATGCAGACCTGTGGCAGGATATGTTATAAAGTCAATGTTGTGCACTTTACCTAAATTATAGCATCTGAACAGAAATTGCTTTAGTTTTGAGGGTTAGCTATTTTTTATGAGAAACCAAAGATCTTAGTTTTTATTGAAACTGAATGTTTTTATTGTCAGTAAATAAAATGACTGATACTGTATAGATACATCCTCCTCCACTAGTGAAAGATTAGTTTGTCTTGGAGCAGCCTCCCTCTGTGAGCAGCTAAGGAGTGAAGCTAAGTGCTAAAAAATAAAAGTCTGAAATGGCTACAGAGCCAACAAGGCAGTGAGGAATAGTGGAGTTGAGATCTAGGAGAAGATAAATGTCCAGATGTTTTCTTAGTTTGTTTTCTGTTGCTATATTAAACTACCCAAGACTGGGTGATTTATAACTAATAGAAGGTTATTTTAGCTCATTTTTCTGAAGTTCAAGGACATGGTGGCAGCATCTGCTTGCTTCTAGTGAGGGCCTTGTACTGCTTTGACCCAACACAAAAGAGCAAGAGATTGATAATGGAAGAGGCAAAAGCAGGAGAGGAACCTTGCTGTGGAACAACGAAGGCTTACAGAGAATGATCCAGTCTCCCCAGAACTGCACTAATTCCTCTTACAGGCCCCATGGCCTCTCAACACTATTTCGGTGGAAATCCGACGGCGACGTGAGTTTCAGAGGGGACAAACCACATCCAAGCCATAGCAGAGGCAAACCTGGTATTTGGTTTCACTTTTCTCTGAAAACAATGGCTGATTCTGAGAGCTGTGGCCTAGAGGATGAAAACTGAGAGAACTCTGGATACCTACAGAGCTGGAAAAACAAAGATCAGAGGCAATCTTTGCCTAGGAGTAAAGATCTTGGTAAATACCTCAGGCAGTCAGTTTAGACCCAGAACCCGAAATAGCCAAACCTCAGAGGAACTGACCCCCACTTGTGATGATCACCACTCATTGAGGTGCTTTGAGGTATCAGTGCCCCAGCCCAGCTGCCTGCTGAAAGCATGTCTTCATTCTCTCTGGAGGAATATAACATCATACAGGCTCTTAACAATTAGCATGTAGAATTTATGGCAATGGAAAAGTAACCAGGCAAACAAGGAGACGGGATGTGACCAAAAATCAAAAGAAAATAGGCAATAGAAACAGACTCCAGATAATGGAGTGTAGAAACAAACATTAAAACAATGACCATTTACATGTTAAGAAATTAAAATTAAGTTAAAATGCATAGAACCAGAAATGAACCAAAAGAAATTTTCAGAATTTAAACAACTATGAGCCATACATAGGAAATGATATTTTGAGCATTGCTCTAGACATATACAATATCAGATTTTAAGCATTTCTCTAAAGATTCTAAGTTCAGATGTAGCACATTTCATGGTACCAATGCAATAAATTGCACATTGCCTTGGATTATAGTATAGCATAAAGGAATGGGCATAAACGGTGAAATATTTCTTTATGGGCCACAAAAGATAACAAAGATTACAGATATTAAAAGATGAAGGGAGGGAGGGAGAGAGAAGACGATGATGATGAGGTTCAATGAGCTTCAACAATGAATTAGACCTTTGATAGTTTTTACAAATAATCAGCTAATCAAAATCTCCAATCTAAAACTGTACCTGAAAAGTTCTGACAGAGAAAGACCAAGAGGCAGGATAGTAGGTTCCATGTCTATGCAGTCACATAGATTTCAGTTTGATTCCTGGGTCTTCTTGGGTAGGTGACCTTGGACTACTTAGTAAACAAACAGGTATTACAACAAACAAACAGGTATTACAACAAAGCAGGTATTTTAGAAATATTTTAGAAATATTTCTAAAACATGGATAACATGGATAATACCTGCTTTGTTGTAGTTGTTAAGAAAATCAGAAAATGCATATAAAATTTCCAAGAACAGAAAGCCTTAGAGCAAGCGTGATAGTCCACTCATGAGTTATAGGCAGAGAGAGGGTCTCCACCTAGGTCTTACCACCCTCTGTACCGCCTCCTTCCACCGTGCTGTCCTCAGTCACACGCGTGTCTTTGTTCTCTGTCCTTTTTCTCATTCTTCTTAACCATCTTATTTTAAGAAAGAAACAGAGGCTCTATCTCATGGAATTAATTACCATTATCTGGAAGTGAGTAGATTTTAAAACATTATTGATTTATATTTATTCCAAGAATACCAAAAAAAAAAAAAATGACCTTTCTACTTTTCTTACAGTACGTGAAGAATACAACATCAGTATGGGTTGCCTGCTCAACCTAAAATATTAGGTTTCTACTTCCTTGCCGAGGAGAGAGGGTTATAGATCTGTATCTTAGTGGTTGACAGACTCCCTGTGATAAGCGAGAGGACTTAGCAGAACCTGAGCCATCAGCAAGACCCCTACCCACTGAGTCAGTGCTGAGAATCTTGGCACAACAACAACTTCAAAGTCATTATCTGAACCTTTATTGGGGCAGGGGGTGGGCATCTTTCCTCTCTTCTGCACCTTCTTTAAGTCTAAACTTTCACTGGACCTCACCATATTCAAAAACAAACATCATGAGCTATGCAACATTTGAATGCACAATGTCTCTAGTACAAGTTATTTTGAGGTACTTCTCCTGGATGAAATGCATTATTTGTCAAGTGACTTTTACTAGACTAGAAAACATTAGAGAACAAGTTTATATCAAATATACATGAGCACTTATTTAGCACAGTGTTCAGTCTGTGTACCTCAAATATTAGTACATATGAGAATTTTAACATGTTTGCTTTTTGTTATGTGAAAAAAAAATTGAACCTTTGTTCTTTACTTAATAAACTACTCAGACATTACGTACCTGTTCTTTTTGTGTGTTTTCTGTTTTTATTTTAACATCTCATTTTTGTAAGGATGGTTTTCCTCCTGGTTTGGTTGACAACAGAAAACATGGTAGTGTTCTGAAAGAATGGAGTCTCGCTATTATTTTCAGCAGTCATAGTTTGTTTTACAACATTCTTTCTAAATGTTAGGATGAACTGCTCTGTTGAACTATATATATATATATATATATATATATATATATATATATATATATTTTTTTTTTTTTTTTAGCCAGGTGCAGTGGTACACACCTATAATCCCAGGGGTTTGGAAGGCTGAGGCAAAAGGATCATGACTTCAAAGCCAGCCTCAGCAAAAGTGAGGCACTAAGCCACTCAATGAAACCCTGCCTCTAAATAAAATACAAAATAGGGCTGAGGCTGTAGTTCAGTGTCCCAGTGCCCCTGAGTTCAATCCCCAGTACCAAAAAAAAAAAAATCAACTTAGGTAGACAAAATACATTTTGCAGTTTTAGTTATGATCAGAAGAAAATCTTTCCTTTACTCCTTTTTGTTTCTTATGGCAAATAATTCAGGAACCATGGAATGACCACTTTTTAACACCAGATGCTGTGTTCTGACCACTGAGGCTGTTGGGAAGTGCCAGGCCCTATAATCAAGGAGTTGATGGACTCAAAAGCCCTGGGCCTCCATATCCTGAGGGTTTTGAAGGAGATAGCTTCACAGGGTATGTTTATGTTTTAGGTTTATGTTTTTCTTATTCTCCTTCTCCTTTTTCTTCCCTTCCCCTACCCTTCCCTCTCTTCTCCTTCTCTTTAAATAAACTTTATTTTTAAGAACTGTGTTCAATTGGAAAGAGCTATTCCACCATCTAATTTCCCTTGTTCACATCCTCCCTTAGAATGGGATATGTAATTCAAATTAATGAACCAATACTGATACGTTACTATTAATGAAAGTCTCTACTTTATTCAGATTCCTTTAGTTCTCCCCAGCGTCCTTTTTCTGTCCCAGGGTCCCATCCAGAATGCCACATACCTTTAGTCATCAAGTGTCCTTCAGATTCCTCTGAGCTGTGACATTTATCAGACTCTTTGTTCTCTGTTATCTTGATAGTTTTGAGTAGTTTCTTTTTGTTTAAAAGAAACAGGAACTTGACCACAGGCTGCAGATCACATTCTGTGGCTCTTTGTCCGGTTGAGGCAAAATTCCCATTCAAGCCAGGCACGGTGGCGCATGCCTATAGTTTCACCAGCTCTGGAGGCTGAGGCAGGAGGATCGCAAGTTCAAAGCCAGCCTCAGCAACTTAGTGAGGTCCCTCCCTAACTAAGCAACTTAGTGAGACCCTGCCTCAAAAAAAAAAAAAAAAAAAAAAAAAAAAAAAAAAAAAATCAAAAGGGGTGGGAATGTCTTTCAGTGGTTAGGCACCCCTGGATTCAATCTCTGATCCCCACCCCCTCAAAAAACCCCACTCCACTAGACAGTGCACTGGTGAGGGATGTGAAGGGTTTGCTCAGTGTGACTCCAACAGTGCCCCTTGTCATGGTGCCTGGCTCTTCTCCAAGCCCACTTGCCTGGCACCTCGAAGCAGCAGCTGTGTTTTCAGATCACTTTCCTGTCTCTGGGCTGTGATGTTTGGCTTTCTCCAAACCTTTTCCACACCACCACAGTCTCTCCAGCTTCCAAATATTTCTTTGTACCAGAAGTTCTAATTGCTTCTTTTAATTAACAATGAAGTACAAATGTTTATCCAGCAGAAATCTTGTACCTCCTCACTCAAAGGCAGAGAGACTCTGTCTTCAAGACCTGCAATTGCTGGCTTTCTGCTTCCTGGAGAGCAGGGGTATTCCTTCATTACATCCTGTTTCCAGAATGCCCGACAATTCCTAACGCAGCAACGAAAGCACACAACCCTTGAGTTTACACTTTTAAATATGTCGAGTGTTCGTATTCTGCCAGACACGGCGCAAGAGCAGAGTTCGCACTGTTGTGCGTCGGATGCTGAGGTCAGAGCAGGGAGGATGGACTCCATCGCTTTGGAGAAGCAAGTTCAGCATCTGAAGAGAGGTTTGAGCAGTGTGTGGCACACAGAGCCAGCACCCCAGGGGGAGGGAACGGTCTGCGTGAAAAGGCAGGGGCATGAATGACATGGGGCATTTAAGGAACTGCCGGGAATTCTGAACTGGTATAATATAAAGGGGTAACGAGGGAAGAGCAGGAAGATGAGTTTGGAAAGAGAAGCAGAATTCAAGCAGTCTGGAGAGTGTCTTTCACGTCAGTCACTCTAAGGTTTAGAATGCTGTTGGATGCTGTGACATTGGGTCACCATGGTGGCCAAGCAGTAGGGTTGAAGATCTAGACCAGAAAGATGAGGATGAGGTCAGGAGTTTGTACACTCAGGGAAGAGATATCCCAGCCCAAAGGGGACCATGGAAATAGGCTGGGAAAGGAGCACATTTAGATCTTGACTTAAAACCGATTTAAAAATTCGTAGCTCGCCAGCCTGTGGCCCACTAGGAGTTGGTAATGCAAGATTTAAGACTAGGTTACATGACACCTTAAAACCACTGTCTGAACTGAGATGCTCTTTGGTCAAAGAGAAGTCCAAGAGGCTATTTGCCCTCTAGTGGCAACCACAAAGCATTTTCTATTTTGCTGAAGACCAGAATATACAGCACAGAAGAGGTCATCTCTGGAAGCCAGTGGTCACTATTGTTCATGAAGCTGTTTGAAGTCATATCTAGACTTATACACAAGCCTAATATGAATTAGTTAATGAATAGTTAAAACAGGAAAAAAGATGCTGTTTCATAATAAAAATCGATCATATCATTAGGTTATATCACTCACTGAAATTATTTAATTTTACCCACTTTTCAATACCATGTGTAATAGAATATGATAGAATGTCCCATTGTACCATAAACGACATTGTTACAATTTTCAGGTGTGGTGATTTGTTTTACAAACAGCATAGGAATATATTTGGAGAAGATACTTCCCTGCATATGCAGGAATCTGCTTGAGGCTCTCCTCTGTTCTTAGAGATCTACACTTGCCATCCAGAGAAAGGTGGCCACTCAGTGTGACAGTCTAGTTTCCAGGGGGCTGGGGTGCAACCTGGTGGAGAGGATTTGCCTCACATGTGTGAGGCCTAGGGTTTGATCTCCAGCATCATCACCAAAATAATAACAACAATAATAATTAATGAAGTTTCCAGTTTAATCCTTTTCTCTCCCCACCCCCATGTAAGTGGTTTATATCCTGTTGCAGAGTCTCTGGTATCAGTTTTCAATCTTTCAAATATACAGTCTTTTGAGAAGCAATGCTTTCCCCTGCCTTTGCTAAAGGCATTTCACAGAAACATCTCATTATTTATTTATAGGGCAAGTCTCTAGAATAAGGTAACATTACCACTGGTCTACTATCTCCTCTACACACATGAATACATTCATAATTGATAACGGTCTATACTGGCATTGCAGCTAGAATATAAATCTACGGCTAGATCTCTGGGAGAGCAAATCATGTCTCCTCATTTTTGTTAAGAAATAAATAAGGGGCTTAGTTAAGAAGTATCCAAAAGGAGGTTTGCAGGTGGGAGGGCAAGGTGGGAAAGGAGGTGGAGAAGGAGGGGTGGGAAAGAGGGAGCAGAAGGCCACACCTGTGGAGAAAGCCAGCCAGAAGGATATTTGGAGCTTGGCTCTGCTAAGGAAGCGGTTTTGTTTTCCTTCTGCATTGTCCCTCTGGCTGAGCAGGTTAATGATTGGCCAGTGTTAGCCTTTTTGTGCTGGAAGTGAGGCCCCCAAAGAAACTGAAAGTCTTTGAGAAACAATGGGGTTAAACTGCTTTAGGAAATTCTAAGCTGACGAACATCACACAGGCAGGTGACTCTCCCTGGATGCTCTGTCCTGGTTTCCTTCTCTCAGAAGTGAAACTGATCTCATGAGGGAATTCTCCGCCATGCCACGGGTGACTAAAGATGAGGCTGCAGAGCCACCAGCCACCAGGACATTTACCCCTGCGGCCAGAATGGTGGGGGCCGAGGAGCAGGTTACCAAAATACCCGCAGAGTAGAATGCCATTGCTGTAGACAAATAAAACACAGTGATATATGTGTATAGACATATTTACACACAGAAAATCATCTAAATTTGCTGTAATCTTTAACAGGGCTTGTCTCAGGTTGGTGGAATTGTGGGTAATCTCAGTTCTCAGTTTTCCCCCCTCTCATTTTTTTAGTTATTTGTTAAAAAAAAAAAAAATTTAAACAAGGATACAGATATTTTCTTAAAACAGAAAAAGACTGTTACCTTGTAGGTGGCTAACTCTTTGCAAATATTAAGTGATTAATTTGGGATTTAAAAGTTATTAAAACTCCCACTGGAACCAGAAAAACTTAAAGGTGAATACTAATATGATTTTAGAGTGCACAGATTTTTTTTTTTTAATACATCAAAGTGAACAAAAACCATAAAGACTGGTTTATTTTATTACATAACTTTTTAAAGCCTCTTTAGGTTTTTATAATGTTTAAGTAGGGATTAAAGACACATACCAAACATAGATAAAATATTCACAATACATAAGACCAATTAAAATTCCTTAGCACAGAACCTAAAATAAGGTAAGGGTTTAATAAATGTCTTTATTATTATGGAATAATTTATTTTACATCAGTAAGAATGTAGAACTTCTTCAAAACTGGACAAAGAAAATTAATAAACAAATCCCTAATCACGCAATGTCTAACAAACATGGTAAAATTCAAACTGTTTAATACCTATAGAAATGCAACTAAAATATTAGATATACATTTCTGTATCTGTGATGTGAACAAATATTTCTGAAGGGAAAAAAAGACTATTTTACAGTTACTGACAAAGTCTCAGAGAAATAGGTACTTTTATTCCATGCAAGTGAAAAAATGAATTGTTACTTTCTATATGACTTGTCAGTAAATATTAAGAAAAAACTTAAAAATATTTATGTCATTCAACCTAGGAATTCTATGCATAGAAATTTAGAATTTATCTTAAGGAAACAATGAAAAATGTTAATGTCCACTCTTTGAAAGGCCTAGTAACTTTGCTTGTAGAAGTGTATCCTACAGATAAACTTAATGTGTGCATGGGTAAAATGACACAGGTTACTACTTATGCACTTTTGTAATATAAGACTGAAAACAATCTAAATTGCCATTAATAGCAGCAAGATAAATAAATTATGGTATTTCCAGATAATAACTTATTGTGGGAAAAATAACAAAATGAAAATAGAATGTGCTATTATAGAAAGGTCCACCCCCCACCAGTGCCTTTAAATAATAAAAATGATGAACAGAGTAAAAATGGGGAAAATTAGAATATATTTGTATATTCATAAAAATAAACTAGAAAGACACTCAAGAAATTAATTATAGTGGCTTCTGTGGGTGTGACTGGGAAATTAGGTAGATGCAAAATAAGAATGGGAAAGAGTATTTTGTTTTAGTTTTTTGAATCATGTGAAATCATTAGTTTCTTTTTTTTTTTTTTTTTTAAAGCACTAAATAAAAGAATGAATTGAATTGAAAAACAACATACACCAAGTGTGGCTGCAAGACCATGGAGGAAAAGTCAGGTAACTTTTAAATGTCCACAGCAAAGAAAATAACACATTTGGAATTTGCTGTGCTTGTCTTTTCCTCTTTGAGGCAGAGAAAACTCTTCCCTTCTCTTGGCATCCTCCTCTCTGAAAGAGTATCTGACACTGAGTAGGTCTTCAATTAAGTTCAGAGGAATAAATGAATCAATGAAGTTTTAAAGGTTAATCACAGGAAGAAATCACAAGTGCTTCTCCCATTCAGGATTACTTTTCTAGTAAGCAACGCAAATCATGTTTGAGGGAAGATGCAAAATAAAAGTTCCAAAGGTTCAAGTAGCTCTTTCATCAGCTCTAATTCTAGAGGGTCTGTTAAAGCAGATTATGAAAGCAAAGATAAAATCAAGGCAACCGAGTGCAAACCAGCACGGTGGGTACTCTGGAGCCATGCAGGTTCCTACACCAGGTTCATCATTTCCATCCAATCATGTGCCCAATCACTTCTCCTTTTCTTGCCAATGAGATATCAGGATATGCTTAGCCATGACAGTTAATGAGGGATGGAAGATACTGAGCTAAGAGAATGTGCTCTAAGCCATCAAAATCCACCAGAAAACATACCATGTATTAAAAATGATCTGGTGCTAGCATAATGGTTAACACTGGGGAAATGTTCGGGGGCAGAGCAAAGCCTAGGGAATGAGCTGGTGACTGGATATTAGATTAGTCATTCTCAACACTGGCTGCACATTATACTCACCTGGGGAGCTTTTAAAAATACTGATGTCAGGGCTCTACTCCCAGAGATTCTGATTAAATTCCTGTGGGGTCTCGCTCAGGCATTCCTAGTTGATAAAAAAAAAAAAAAAAAAAAAAAAAAAAATAGTAATGCTGATGCGAAGCCAGAAACCAGGTTTGAAATATTCTATACTGGACCATGGAAAGGATGGAGGGAAGCCTTTTTCATTATTTTACTTGAAAAGGTATTTTAACTTTCCCTTTTATCCCTCATCTCCCTAGCCCAGACCATACCCAAAATCCCATGCTTAGACTATTAATATTATTTCCTGTAGGTTGGTGTCTCTCTCTCTCTTGCTTTTCATTCTTCCCTTTTCCACTTTGTACAGCACTGACAAACTGTTTTATTTTTATTTTTAAATATATCTAGGACTCTGCTATAGTTTGGATCTCAAATGTTCCTCAAAGTCCCATGTGTTAAAGGTTTGGTGGCCATTCTGCACTGAAATCTCCAAAAGTGTGAGCCAAAATAAATGTTTACTCTTTGCAAGTTGATTATCTCAGGTATTTGTTATAGTAACATCAAGATGACTAATACATATATGCAATCAAAATCTCTCAGATTTGGCTTTTACTCTGAGCTCTGCCATTATCTATTGAAATCTGACTGCTTCGTTTACACCAAATTAATTGCGACTGATATCCTCTAAGGTTCTTTTCTGCTCTGAAATTGTAAGTTCCCTGGTTCGTTGTTTTACTAGCATCAAAATACCCAATCTCATCTTTTGTAGTTTCCTGAAATATTCCTTAGATGGAATCAAACAACAACAACAAAACCTCATCAACTTAATTATTGCAATTACTTAGGTTGTCTTCTCTCCCAGAAGCTTTTTCAATGTCTTTAGCCAATCCCTCAATCATCTGGCTCAAGCTTCTTTCTTCCACAGACTTCTGGAAAGGACCCCACCTTTCCTCCCTCATATTCTTTCTTTAAGCTTTCCTTGGTAGTCAAGACCCACCTTACTCCATTGAAGCCGAGAGCAAGGGTATCAAAAATCACCCTGGTGCTTGTTACAGATGCCCGATCCCAAGCCCTACCCCAGTCTGCATTTTGAGTTTAGTTTTAAAGACTGATAAATACAATGATGACAAGATCATAGAACCTCAGGGGTCTTGAAAGAGCATCTCACCACATCTCATTTTACAAAGAAAGGAAGACCCAGAGGGGAGGTGACTTCAGATTTCTCTGATAGGCCACACTACACAGTGTTTCCCTTTCAGTGACTGGGTCACCAATCTTGAACACCACCGAAATCAAGTAAGCACCCCAAAGAGATATTTAGGAATTCAAAGGCATTCTCTGTTTTCACTCCAGCCTTGGTAAGATTATTTGCTCTCGTGTCGTAGATCATCCGCGGACATCTTCCCACCCTTCCCATGTCTGAGAGTGGTGGGGTTACCAATGTGACCATAATTCAGTAGTTGGCCTCCTGGAGGACACCGTGATGGACAGCAAGATAGGACATAGGGAAAACAAAATATAGAGACGCTGGAAGACGCGAGTCCTTTGGAATCACTTAGTTTCTAGACCCTTCAAGGCACTGCCTTACAGGCCGCACTACAGAATAATAGGAGCAAACGCAGTTGGCTGCAAGCCCGAATCACGAGTTCCTTCTATCTTTCTTCCCTGTTCAGTTCTGATTTCTTCTGAGCCCTCTGATGCATTTTTTTTTTTTTACTTACTACCCAGCACCTAGCGCGACCTCCCTCCGTGCAGCACGCGGGGAGGCCACAGTGGCTGCCATCCACACCTTCAAAGTCCATTTTATCCCCAAGGGCGTATTTTACATTATTTTCCTTTCTAAAGCAAGTGCCAGAGTCGCCAGGAGCGGAAGGCAGGTCTGTCCTAACAGCCCGCCCAGCTCGCAGGCCTCCCCCGGAGCGCGCGCCCGCGGGCGACCCGCACAAAGCCGGGCGCGCGGAGCCCGGGGCCGCGGAGCTCGGGGCCGCAGAGCTCGGGGCTCCCGGGCCCAGGGCGGCCGCCGAGGGCGGGGCGGGGCGGGGCGGGGCGGCCCCTGCGCGGCCGCGGCCCGGGCGCATTCCTGCACCGTCCTCCCGCGCCCGCCGCGCTCCCTCGCCGACAGCTGATTCCTTGGCTCCGCGGCCCAGACTGCCTGGCGCCGGGCGCGTGACGTCACCCATTCACGGGGCCCGCCTCCCCCTCCGCCGGCGCCGGCCGGGCGGTCGCCCTGGCAACGCGGACGCCAGCCCGCACAATGACTTCCAGCTGGAGCGGCCCGGCGCGCGCGCGCGGGGCTGGCGGGGCTTCGGGGCGCGGGGGCGGGCTACTTATTTTCTTTCTTTCTCTCTCCTCTATCTTTTCTTTCTTCTTCTCCTTTTTTTCCCCTCTTTTCCCCCCAGGCTCCTGCAGGGTTCCCCCTGCCGGGAAATGCACTTCGCTCTACTTTTCTAGGGCTCTGGTCCAGTTCCTTGCTGAGACGGGCTTGCAGGCGTTCCGCCTCGGCCGCCGCCTCCTGGGGCTCTGTGTTTTGCTGGGCAACCTCCCGGGCTCGGCTCTGCAGACGCTGCTCCTGGCCGTTGGGTTCAACACCTGCCCAGTCCAGGCTTCTGCCAAAAGGCGAAAGAGGATTGTCATAATAAAGAAAATGATAAACCTCAGTTGTCTTAAGAGAAGACTGCCTGAGTAGGCGTTGATGACCTCCCACGACCACACAGCAACTGTAAAAGAATTCGCAGTGTTCCCTGTTCAGAGCGCGGTGGTTCTTAGCTGTTAAATCGAACTTCAGGACAGCTAGGAACGAGAAGAACGCTTCCAAGTGGATAAATCTATCGGGAACAGAACAACAAATCCGAGAAGTAGTGCTGTAAACTCTAAGAGAAAGTATGCCAGGGTCATATTTGAACAGAAAGGGAAGAGGCTGGTGGTGTGGGAGCACAGCGAAGAGTTCGCTCCCATCCTCACCCTCGCCCCATTCACATCTTCATCGGGGTCCCAAACCTTGAAGTCCTGAAGGAGGGGGAAAGAGGAAACAGGGGCTGGTCAGAACTGGGTGGAAGGTAATTCCTCCTGCGCGCGCGCATGCACCAGAATTTTGCTTCAAAACAGTTGCATTTTGGAAGTTAAATCCACAAGTGAGAACCAAGTGAAATCACCCCGGGGAATTTCGTAAATCTGCATTGTTGAAGCTGCTCAACTGTATGTACATCTATGAACCCAGAAGATCCCAGAAGACGCAAATTCCCTTCCCAGAACATGCAGAAATACTTCCAGTAAAAAGAGTGCTTTGGCCCTTTTCCACTTTCTGTCAGTATAGCTTTCAGCATCTCCCTCTTTGCTTTATTGCTTATCATTTTATGTGTTTGGTCTCCTCCTTAAACAGATTTTAAACCCTTTGAAGGCAGGGACAGACTCCTTCCTATATTTTTATTTCCTGACCCAGCTGAGTAGATGCACAGTGAGCATTTATTGATGGTGATAAAGAGTAATTATTAACCATACCAGGTATTTAGTTGGTCAAGTCATCGTTTATTGGTTCATAACCACCCTTGGCTTCTGTATGTCTTGAACACACTTCCCGAACAAATCAGTCCAAAAGACTACTAGGCAATAGTCGGTGGTCATTAATAAAAATAATGAATCCATTAGAGTCTGTAGGCAAGACAAATACTCGCTCCTCTGGTGTTTCCCAGGGATCGCTGCTAGTAGTAGGACATGGTAAAAAAAAACAAACAAAAAAAAACAACAACAACAACAAAAAAAAACAAAACTAGTAAAAATAAAAATTCAAACTCATTTTGTTACCTATCTGAAATGAGGGCTCAGTGAAACATTAATTTTCTCAAATTGCTGCATATTTAAATGTGATTGTAATAGCTCCTTAGCATTTTAAAATTACAACATTGATCCCAAGGCTTAAGAATCCAAAGAACAGTCTATAGGGGCTGCTTTTTTTTGATAAAATGGTCTATAACACAATGGATGACTGATTATACCATGCACATTACTTGGATTCACTTAAATGCCACGTTTTAGAATTGGGGGGGAGGTGGGGGGTACCCTCAAGACGCCTGAAACAAATTATTCTGTTTCCTTTTTTCCTTCTTCCTTAAGTTCCATCAGGTTTCCACCCAGGAGATGTACTGGCCACAGTTTCAGTAATGACAGTAGCTGCCAGGGGTTCTCAATCCTAGCCTCACTTAAAAAATACCCTGTTTAAAAATAGAGTTGACTAAGTTACCCTCTGGAAGTTTTTATTTATATGGTCTGTGTGTGGCCTGGGTACCATTTTCTTTTTCACTTTCTTTTTGTGAATGGTAGATCCAAAGGAAGTGAAAGCCTGCAGAGAGAGGCCCCATATAGTCTTCACTTTGCTTCTACTGTTGTTTACATTCTATGTAACTGTTGTCCAACAATAAAGAATTGAGATGAAGTGTTCGGGTCATCTTACCTCATGTAGATTCTTGCAATTGTTGCTGAATTATTCCTACACCACTGGGAAGATCTCCCTCACGCAACACCTTTAGAGTCAGCCCCCTCTATTACACCATCCCTAGCCCTTGGCATCACTAACCTATTACTTCTATAGTTATTTCATTGGGGGAAGGTTTTTAAAACTATTTCTATCATTTGTGACCTACTGAGATTGCCCCATACACACTCAGCACAATGCTCTTGAGATGTAGCCAAGTGGTTCTGTGCTTAAGTGGTTCGTTCCTTCCTATCAGTGAGCAGTGTCCCACAGTCTAGCATTGTCCCGGTCGGTAGACGAGAGGTTGTTCAGCCATTTGCCTATTGGACATATTTCATGCCCCCCGCCTTTAGCTATTACAAAGACAGCATCTGTGAACAATCATATGCTGATTTTTACATGGCTTTAAGTTTCTATTTCTCTTATATTGATGACCAGGAGAACAATGGCTGGATCGGAGGGTTAGTATGTGTTTACTTTTTTTTTTAAAAATATTTATTTATTTACTTTAGTTGTACACAATGCAATCCATTTATGTTTACGTGGTGCTGAGGATCGAACCCGGGCTGCGCACGTGCGAGGAGAGCGCTCTGCCGCTGAGCCCCAACCCCAGCCCCGTGTGTTTACTTTTTTTAAGAAACTGCGTTACTTTTCCAAAATGCTTGTACCACTTTGCATTCCCACCAGCAGTGTACTAGAGATCCAGTTCTTCCACGTTCTCATCACCCCTCAGTATTGTCACTACTCCTTACCCTGTTGTGACAGGTGTGTGGGGAACCTGGTCTACATTTTCCTGAGGACTGTGATGCTGGACCCTTTTCACTCTCTTGTCTGCCTTCCACGCATCCTCTTGGGTGAGGTGCGTCTCTTACTGCCTTTCGCTTGTTTTCTTATTGGACTGTGTGTTTTGTCACTGCTGAGTTTTGAGAGCGCTTTATGAATTCATCACAAAGATCATTTGCAAACAGTGTGTCCCAGGAGTTTGCTTGTCATTTCATCCTCTGAAAAGAGCCTTCAGAGGGCAAAAGTTCTAAATTTTGATGAAATCTGATCTTTCAGTTATTTCTTTTATGAAGCATGCTTTCCATGTCATGTCTAAGAACTTTTCACCACGTCCTAGGTCTTTCCGATTTTCTCTTATGTTGTCTTCTAAAAGTTTTAAAGTTTTACTTTTAAAATTTTAAGTCCATGTTCCATTTATATATATGTCTGTTGCCGCCTGAAGCGCTTGGAGCAACGGAGCCGCGGGAAGAAGTTCAGAGGCGAACTGGAAACAAACAGCTTTTTATTCTGATAACTTTTCTCTCTGGCTCTAACAACGACTAACACGCACCACACCTAGCACCAAAATGGCACTGACCCGATCAGCAATTTCGGCCAAGTCACTCGAGAACCCGGGACAAATCCCGTGAGACTACGGAAGGCGACAATGCCCAAATCTCCACGGCTCATAGTCAACCGCAATTCAAGTCAATCCCCAAACAGGGCTCCTGCATTTCTATGTCTCTGTGTATGTGTGTGTGTTTATGTATTTATTTATTTATAAAGTGTAAGGCTTAGGTCAAGATTCATTTCTTGTCTATAAATTTGTAATTTGTTGGAAAACATTACCCTGCCTCCATTGAACTGCTCTTGCTTCTTTGTCAAAATCATGTTCATGTGTGTGGGGGTCTATTTCTGGCTCCTCTGGTTTGTTCCACTGATCTACATGTCTGTCTTTCTACCAGCAGCGCACAGTCTTGATTACTGTAGCTACGCAGCAAGACTTGCATAGACTGGATTCCTCCTATATCATTCCCTTAAAAAAAAAAATTCTTTTAGCACCTGGCATGGCGGTGCACACCTATAATCCCAACTACTTAGGAGGCCGAAGCAGGGGGATTGCAAGTTCAAGGTCAACCTCAGCAACTTAGTGAGATCCTGTCTCAAAATTAAAAAATACGATCTGGGTGCAGGTGGCACATGTCTACAATCCCAGCTACTTGGGAAGTTTAAGCAGGAGGATCACAAATTCAAGGCCAGCCTCAGAAACGTAGTGAGATCTTGTCTCAAAATAAAAAAAAATAAAAAGGGCTGGGAATGTGGCTCAGTGGTGGAGAACCCCTGGGTTCAATCCCCAGTACTACATCAACAAAATTCTTCTGGATATTCTAATTCAAATCCCTCTGCATATAAAATTGTCATAATCTTGTGTATATCTATAATAAATCTTACTGGGATCATGACAGAAATTAAAACTTTATATCCACATGGGAAGAATCAAATCTTTGTGTTGGCAGTCCTCTCCCGTTCTGTGAGTATAGCATATTTCCCCCACTTATTTAGATCTTTGATTTCTTTCATTAACATTTTGCACTTGCCAGCATACAAGTCCTGGTCATGTTTCATTAGATTTAAACCTAAGCATTTCATTTTGTGGAGTCATTTCACACGGCATTTTATTTGAAATTTCTGTTTACGTGAGCTCACTGCTAGTATATGGAAATGCAATTGATTTTAGTATGTTGATCTTTTATTCTGTGACTTTGATGAACTTTTAATTCTATGGATTTTTGTTATTCTTACTATTTCATTTTATTTTCCTTTGTTTTTGATAGATTGCTTGGGGTTTTCCAGGTAGAGAATCATGCTCTCTGCAAAGAAGGACAGATTAAGTTCTTCCTTTTATTTCCATTTCTTGCCTTATTTATTATCTTGGCTAGAACTTCCAAAAGTATGTTTAGCAGCAGTGAGCTAGGACACCCTTTCTTTGTTCCTGATCTTAGGGGGAAGGCATTCACATCTTTCACCATTACGTATAATATCAGTTGTTGGTTTTACTTTAAGTTTTATTTTTATCAATTTGAGGAAGTTACCCTTATTCCTAGTTTTCTGAGGTTTTATCATGAATGAATGTTGAATTTTGTCAAGTGCTTTTTCGGAACGATTGGTAGGATTATATAGTTTTCACCCCTTAAGTCTGTTAATATGGTATATTATATTGATTGATTTTTGAATGTCAAACCAGCCCTCCATCCTACAACAAACACCATTAGGTCATGGTATATGCTGTGCTGATATGGTACTGAAATCCATTTGCTAAATTTATATTCATGAGGGATATTGATCTAGATTTCCCTCCCTCTCTCTGTCATATACACACATACCCCCCCACACACACTTTTGTGTTCTCTCTCTCTCTCTCTCTCTCTCTCTCTCTCTTTTTTTTTTTTTTTTTTTTTTTTTTTGTAACTGGATAATATTGGCTTCTTAAAATGAATTGAAAAATATTCCTGCCTCTTCTATTTTAGGGTGATTGCATGTGGAATTGGGGTTAATTCTTCTATAAATATTGGGTAGAATTCTACAATGAAACAATCCAGGCCTTGAGATTTCTTCTTTTGGTTGTTTAAATTTCAGATTCAATTTCTTTAGTAGTTATAGTGCTGATACTATAATGGCTCAGTGTGGAATTATTTGTTTTTCCTGCTTGGCATTCATTTATAGTTTTATGAATCTGTTGGTTTATGCCTTTTCCTATATTTGGGGAATTTTCAGCTGTTACTTTTAAAAATATTTTTCGACCCTACCCTCTTTTTCCTCTCATTCCTGGCTTCCAAAGACACAAATGTTAGATGTTTTGTTATAGTCTGTGTTAGTCAGCTTTGTGTCACTGTAACAAAATACCTGAGAGAATCAACTTATAAGGAGTAAAGGTATGTTTTGGCTCAGTGTTGGAGGTTTCAGCACATTGTTGCCTTTGGGCTTGGGATGAGATAGGACATGAGACATTGTGGGGAGTGCATAGTAGAGAAAGCTGCTCACCTCATGGTGGTTAGGAAGCAAAAAGAAAGAGAGAGGAAGTGGCTGGGCATGCCCACTTGATGTAACTTCCTCTCACAGGCTCTGCCTCTTACACGTCCCCCTACCTCTCAATAGCACTGTAGGCTGGGGACCAAGCTTTTAGCAGAGGAGCTTTTGGGGCACACTTACCCAAACCATGGTGTAGTCCTACTGGTCTTGAGGCTCTGCTCACTTATCAAAATTCTATTTTCTTTCTTTCAGATAGAGTAATTTCTATCATAGCGATAGAAATTAGTTTACGGATATATGTTTGAATGAATGTTGAATGAGTTTACCATATATTTTTCTTTTTTCTGTTCCCTCCATTCTGTTATGGGGATCATCTATTGAATTTTAAGGTTTTGGTTGTTATTTTTTCCAACTCTGTGGTTTCCTTTTGGTTCTTTTTGATGTATTCACTGGGAATTTATATTTTTTTTTTCATTTGTTTCAAGTGTGTTTGTAATTGCCCATTGAAATGTGTTGATCTGCTGCTGCCAGGCAGAGGTGGAAATTCACGCCTCTGCTTACCCCTGGGTGGGCTGCGCCCTTTATGCTTCTGGGCAGTGGTGGGAGTTCTGGACCCCTGGCCTTGCTGATATCACCCTGGCTGGAGGGGCGTACCTTGGCTGTCACTGACATCGTGAAGCTGGTGGCCTCCTTACTGCTGTGCAGTCCTGGCTTTCCACTGAGCCTTCTCTGATGCCACTCTGGTGAGGAGAGGAGCAATGTCATACTGCTGGTGGAATGGAAATCAGGCTGTCTGCATGGTCCCCATCAGTGAGTGGGGGCCTTGGTGCAGCCTGGCTCCCTGCTTTCGCCTCTGACACCACTCAGGTAGGAGCGTGGCACACCTGGCAAGAATGGAGGTCCAGGTGTTTGTTTGGGTTGTGCTGGTGGAGGGGGGGGGGTAGGGCCACAGTCCTCCCACAGGGTTTGGCTGGAGTCTCAGCATCTTGTTTCTATCTGGCTTTGTTGCCCCTCCTGGTCCTCTGTCCAGAGACAGCAGGCTTTTGTTGAAGCTTTTCTCTTTTTTTTTTCCTTGTGAGTGCTTGTTGGCATTTCCAGATTGTTGGGACCCCATCTGGGATATTTGAGGCCAAAAGAAAACCCAGGGAACTCAGCCCGCCCCTCCGTAGTTACTCAGGCCCCAGTTCCATAGATGGTTTACCTACTTCTCTTCACCTTGATTTCTGTCTTCCTTATGTTTATTTTTATAAAACGTTCAGAGTTTTCAGTTTCAGAGGAAGGACTAGCGAGCCAAGTCTTCCCGCTCTGTCTTTCTAGGACTAGAAGACCAGTGCTGTCACATGTGACGAGTGCTGCTTCACACACAGCCAGAGTGTGGAGACCAGCCCGGCTCTGCCTCTCTGTTCAGCACTGGAAGATCACGTCTCTCCCCTTTTTTGTGAAAGGCGCTCATTTTCCATTGTTTTAGCATGTATGGACTTTTGCTTATCTCATAGCGAAAATACTGTAAAGTGGAGGAACAATGGCTTTTATTCTTTGGAGGGCAACTGAGCTGGTGGAATAGGTGAGGGCTTTAGGAGCAAAATATCTGCATAGAAGTGAGATAGGGGGCAAGGTTCTTAGCTTTTTAAAAGATCAATACAAATTAATTCTGGCGTTGTCTTAAGCTAATACGTGGCATGTAAAAGACCTAACACGTTGCATGACTTCCACGTAGTCTATGTTTGAACATTAGTTCTGTCTTCCTGTGTGAAGCTCTTGTGCTGAGTGTCTGATGCCTAGAACTTAAGCCTCTGAACTCTAAGGCTCAGGAGAGGTCCAAAAAGCAGTTCTAGGGAAGATATCCTTACAAGAACAGAAATGCGGGTTTTATTTTCATTGATCTGAGGCCTAGGTTCTGGTGGGATAGTGGTACAAGTCAGTATGAAAGGCACTCCTCAGGGCAAAAGAAAGCTAACCGTGACTGCTCGTGGTCTGACTGAATAGAGAAGAAAATAAACCTGTCAACAGGAAGTGAAGGACCAGGAGAAAGGTGGAGGTTAAGGTTAAGGGCCTGGAGATTTCATTAGATGAAATTCTTCGACTTCTCTGACCGTAGCTTCTCCTTCTTGTTTAAGGGACCTTATTCTTTACCTATCTCTTAAAGGTGGGTGTGACGGGAGGTTCTGCCCTCTCCTCACACACACTCACTCTGCATGATCACCATAGTTTCAAGGGTTATAAAAAAGCAGACGGCTTCCTGCCTATGACTTCAGCTCAGATCCTTCCCTTGACCTCTGATTATGGCTGGTGTGTCTCCGTGGGGATGTCACACAGGCTTTTCACACTCAGCTGTCCAAATCCTTCTCTTCTGTGAATTCTCCTTCCTGTCTCATGAAAGGGCACCACCAGGGAGTGAGACTCTCCAGCCAGAAACTCGGGAATCATCTTTCTTCTTTTCTTTCAGGCGACATCCCCTTCTGTGGATTTTTCCTTCAGGAGTCTCTGACGAAGCTAAATTGAGCACGAAGGGAAGTCGTGTTGGAAGAATGCTAAAATAGGTCACCAAAGAGGTAAAATATCCTCCTCAGTCTCAAAACTAACACCCCTGCAGATCTGTTTCATTCTGTGCCTCATAATAAGGTACCTGGTGGACTTTTGTCTGAGTGGCGACCAGTTATTGACAGTGTTTGGATCCTCAGTTTTCCATTCTTTCTAGAACTTCATAGCCTCTTGTACCATCTCTGTTCTTTTCTCAACTTTGTCTTCTCCTTTCAATTTTGTGACAGTTGCTGCCATCAGTTGAATTCTGTGTCTCTTCCCTCGCTCACTGTCACAGTCAGGTTATGTTGGAATAAAATCTCAGTTGCTTAAAGAAGCCAAGGTTTGTTTCTTGTTCCTGTTTCACGTCCATGATGGCTTCTCTTCTCCTTCCAAGGTACAGTGAGGCTGTGGGCCTCCACTGTAGGGAGAGTCGTTGGAGGCTGTGGCACAAGGAAGGGAAGGAGCCCGGAGTGTCCTGCACTGGCTCTGCCAGCTCTGCCAGGCACTGAGGCACATGCACTGAGATCAGTGGCCAGTGGCCAAAGCACATGGCCTTTCCACACCCACCCTCAAGTAGGTGCACCCCATGCCAAGAAGGTAGAAAACTGGAATATGGGTGCATGTCTCCCTCCTGGCCGTCAGACTCCCTCCTGGATCTCTGGCCTCCCTGCCCACCTTTCTCCCCTCCCATCCTTTCTTCCTCCATTTCTCCCACTTTTCCTCCCTTTCTCCGTTCTCCCCCCCCCCCACTTTCTTTCACCTTATAAAATGACTGGGAAACATCCCTGGGAATGTCCCCCAAGTGGGAAACCAAGCATTCAGGATGGTTGCAGGTATTGCAAAAGGAAAAGATTGACTTGCTAAGACATCTGCACGGTGAGTGCACAGCTCCTGTTTCTAAGTGCAGCGTGATTGACAGCCATGATCCGGAACACCGCAGACAATAGAAATCAGGGGCCTTCAAAGACTGCAGGCAAGTTGGAGTTTTAGTAAACCAAAAGCGCATCTCTTAGCACTTATCCCATAGCTGTAGGGTGTTGAGGCTTGGTATTATCAGTTCCATGAATCACCATGGCAATTGATGAATGTAGAAATTCAATATGTATTTTTCTCTTGTAGCGTTTTAAAATTCTTTCTCTGTTATTCTGTTAAATCTAAGCAACAAGAAAACATTCTCTCTCTTTTCAATAATATAAAAGCTTTTTTTAAAAAGATCAGGTCTAATGTATTTAAAAATGTCCGAATGTTGACTCCTGACAAAATAGAATTCCTCTCTTTATGTAGTATTTCTGTTGAACTAGATTCCTTTCATGGTTTGTTGTTAGTATGCTGGCATTTATTCCTACTCCCAGGAATACATCCTCCATTGATAGGATGGTAGATCATCCCAGAAAATGGGCTGTGGTTACACTCGTCCCTTAGGTAGGAACTGGGGCTACAACCTCATAGATGACTTGCTAACTAACTCTAGATCAATGTTAAATGCGAAGCAGAACGACAGGTATGAAATCCCATCTACTGCATGTTTTAGTAGCAAACACACACGCGAGCACCGAGTCATCTGTCTATTCATGGGGGATTGCTTCCAGGACTCCCCTCACACACCAAAATCTGAGGATGCCGTTTGTAAATCACATGGTATTTCTGCATAATCTATACACACCCTCCTGTACACTTTAAAACCACCTCCAGATTACTTATAATACCGAATGCAAAGTAAATGCTGTGCAAATAGTTTCCATATTGCTTAGGGAACAATGACAAAAGAATTCTGTTGGTGTTCAGCAGAGATGCAATTATCTTTCCACATATTGGAAATTCTCCTTTTTCTGCATATTGGATCCAAATTTGGTTGAATCCACAGATGCAGAGCCATGGATACGGAGGGTAGGTTGTGTGTGGCTACCCCCCACGTGTGAGTCGTCCCCGTCCCCCCCCCCCCCCCCTCCCCCCCGACCCCCCCACACCCCCCCCATCCACACCGGTACCCACTCCCACTTCAGGGTGTCCTTTCTCCTGCCTTGGCCACGTGCCCCTCAGAGTGCTCCCATTTATTTGCTACCCCACTAGGCGGCCATATTCATGTCCCCTAGACTCAGCGGGTCACTCCCAACCCACTGTGTTGGGACTAAATGGAAAGGTGCCCTATAATCATGTTTTTTTTTTTTTTTTTTTAAAAAAAGATGCGTTACCATCATTTGAAACAAAGCCAATTATTACTTTTAAAAAGCTACCTGCTTTCAATTAAGCAGGAAATTATCTAAGAAGTCACTTAATTTGCTTTGGTCTGTAGTCCCACAACCACTTTATGCTGAGTGGAGCATGAAATTAAATATGTAACAACCATCCTAATGGCTGTTTCCAAATGCCGGCGTTTTAGGATCTTAGGTATACTCCATGGTAGCATGTACAAAAACATACGAGAAAAGAATAGAAAATATTATTAATGTCCTCTATGTATCTTTAGTAAAATCAAAATTAAAAAAAATCCTCTATGTATACAGAAATAGAAGCAGTGCATGTATGGAAAATCTTTCAAACTTACAATAAAATGACTTTTTCCCCCTCCATGGAAAATGTGACACTATTTTCTCTAGTCCAAATGTAAAGTAGATTATGCAAGGATATGTTAAAGCAGAAAGTTATGATGGATTTTTACCATTTGTTAAAGAAACATCAGCACTAATCTCCTGTTCTGGGGCTTGCCTTTGTTTAGAGCTGAAGGACACACTGTTTGCAGTGGAGAAACTGTTTATGTAGACATACAAGGACCCTAGTTTATGCAGGAAATTTTAGAAGCATTACTAAAATGACACTTCAATCAGTACTTAACAATGTTGTAAATGCTAGATGGTTCTCAGAGCCTCTTATTTATTTAAAACATTTCTTTTACAACTTTAAAACTATTTTTATACTAGATAAATCTTTTCAAACACTAATCATATTATGAGTAAACAGTTTTCAAAATCTCTGTATAAACGTGGATAAAAGCATCCTTGCTGTTTTGTAGTAACTTATTTCAAAGCAATCATTTTCTTTTCTTTTCTTCTTTTAAAACTAGGTCAGACAGTTTTGCCAGAAATTTTGACAAACACAGATAGGTTTGACTGGTTTGCTTCCCCTCCATGTGTGAAGCAGGGTCAGTTTGAGCCAAGATTGCTTGCAAGACTCCAACATTACTCGGGTACTCATTTATTTGATGCTAAGGATGCTTCATATTTTAGTCTGTATCATTGAATGTATCTATACTTGATCATGTTATTTAAAAACATTCTCCAGCTTTACAAAATTACTATTATCTTTAAAAATTCTCTGAGAAGCTATATAAAAAATAAATTGTGGTAATGTATGGGGCTTAGGTTTTTTTTTTTTTTTTTTCATACAGGAAATTCTCCTTTTTCTGCATTTATTTTTCAATTCCTTATGATCAGGGAAAGATCACAGACTGTAATCACACAGAATCTTTGTGTGGCAAGCTGTGTGACCTGAGAGAGATGCTTAACCTCTCTGAGCAAGATGCCTATAAACCATAACAGTGTTTCTCATGTAAATTGGGAATAACAAAACACCAGAATTATGAGGAATATTTAATACAAGACAAGCACTTAGGAAAGTTACTGGTATGTGGGAGGGTCTCATTATCCTGATTTAAGTGCCTTCCGTTCATTGGTGGGTCATCTCTCCCTCTCTTTTAGTCTCTGTCCTGCCTTGGCAGACCCCCTGGCCAGCACTTTGTGCTTCTTCATTTCACCTCCCGACAGCCTGGTGATGTGGGTCCTGTGGTTATCATCCCATTTTAGAGCCTGGAAGTGAGGACACAGGGTCTCACGGTGTCCTGTGCACTATGTCGGGCAGAAAGAAGCAGGCGAGGGTGGTATTCGAGTTGATGAGTCCTTTTTGCCTGAAACTTAGCGTTCCCCTCTAACAGGACCTACTTTCCTTCTCATCAGCCCGCAAAACCCTTCTCCTCCATCACTGGGTGTCTTTCAGCATGGAACATCAGTGACCAAATGAAGGACAGGCTCCTGGATGTGGGGGCTCTTCTGAGCAAAGCCAAATCATCGCTATGTTAATGTTCTCTGTGATAAGTGGTGCTGATCCCTAATGGGGGGGACCATGGGATGAATGGAGGAACTCTGGATTGGGCAAAGGGGAGGGAGAGGCAGAGGGGGTTGGGAAGATGGTGGAACGAGATGGACATCATTACTCCAGGGACATGTATGATCGCATGAATGGCATGACTCTACCTCGGGTACAACCAGAGAAGTGGAAAATCGTGCTCCATTTGTGCACAACGAATTGAAGAGCATTCTGCTGTCACGCATGACTGATTAGAACAAATTAAAAAGAAGATATTTGAGCCGGGCGTGGTGGCGCACGCCTGTAATCCCAGCACTTTGGGAGGCTGAGGCCGGAGGACTGCGAGTTCAAAGCCAGCCTCAGCAGTGGTGAGGCACTTAGCAACTCAGTGAGACCCTGTCTCTAAATAAAATACAAAAAAGGTCTGGGGATGTGACCCAGTGGTCGAGTGCCCCTGAGTTCAATCCCTGGTACCACAAAAAAAAAAAAAAAAAAAAAAAAAAAAAGATATTTGAGAGCAACCTAATTGCATTTATTAAACAAGCACTGAAATAAAAACTTAAAGGCCTTTCTGTAGCTGGTGGCGTGATTTATAAATACACTCGGGAATATAATTTTCCAGCTGGAGAGTGGGGTTTTACACATATGTTGTCCACTAGGGTTAATGAATAATGTGTGTGTACCCTAGGAGAGGGCTGTGGGAGACACATGGCACTCCCTGCCAAGCAAATCTGCACGTGACGTGTATATGTGATATCACACCCATGAGACCAAGAACATGAATTAATTATATTCACAAATGTTTTACAGAAAAATCATTTTCAGCACATAACCCATTCTCTGAGAAACAGGATAATGTTTGGAAGGAAGTAAATGGGCAATACTTTTAAAAATTTCAACTCGGAAGAGAAGGTATTTCCTTGAAAGGAGTTGATCTAAACACAGGAACTGGAAGTATTTAGAACCCTCAAATTCAAAATTGGTCTACTTTAGAGTGGGGACATCACATGATCTTAGGGAGGTGGGACATGTTTTACTGGAAACTGACCCTTGAGAGCCTGGCTGAGCCCTTGATATCTAGTGCAAACTTCATCCTCTTTATGAGATTTTATCTATTCTGAAATCATTAAGATATTATCATGTATTTTCTTCTAAAAACTTTCATATTGTGCCTTTCACATTTAAGTCTGCAGTCCCCCGGGGCAGATTTTCTCATGTGTGTGAGATGAGGTAAGAGTAAAGATTTATTTTGTCCATGACGATCCAATTGACCCAGAGCCATTTGTAGAAAATTCTAGCATTTCCCCACTGCATTGCTGTGAGTGGTCTCTGTCATCAATCAAACGACCTCATAGATGTTTTAGTTTCTGGACTCTGTTCTGTTCTATTGCTCTATTACTTTATGTTTATGACAACTTATCCTGTTTTAATTAAAATAGTTTCATAATAAATCTTGGTCTCTGGAGCATAAGCTTTCTTCAATGTGGAGAGTAACAGGTTTTGGGTTAATTTTGGATTTTTGCATTTCTGCATAAATTTTAGGAATTCATATGTCAGTTTCAAAATACATTTACAAATTGTTAGGGATTTAATTAATATTGCATATCTATAACTAAATTTGGGGGACACTGTTAGCTTTAAAATGTTGAGCTTTTCAGTTCATGAACATGGTATAACCCTTCATTGATTTATCATAACATTTCTTTCTGAAAAATTTGGAGTTTTCAATAAAGAGATCTTACAGATTTATGTTATGTTTATACCTAGGTTTTGGATTTCGAAAATACTATTTTTGGTGGTGTTTTGATATACCAACTTGATCAGTCCACTTAAAACAGGAAATTAAGGATGTTTCTTAAATGACATATTGTCCATTGTTTTTACAGTGAACTGAATTCTGCCTGTTATGGCTTGGATATGAGTTGCCTCCCACAGTCTTTTGTGAGACAATGCAAGAGAGTTTAGAGGTGAAATGATCAGATTAGGAGAGCCTTAACATAATTAATGTGTTAATCCACTTGAATAGATTAACTAGGTGGTAACTGTAGGAAGATAGGTAGGGTGTGACTAGAGGAGGTGGGTCATTTGGGGTGTGCCTTCGGGTTTATATTTTGTCCCTAGTGAGAGCTCTCTGTTTCCTGGTTGCCAAGTCCTGAGCTGCTTTCCTCCACCATACTTTCCATCATGATGTTCTGCCTCACCTTGGGCCCAGAGCTATGGGGCCAACCATCTATGGACTGAGACCTCTGAAACCCTGAGCCTCAAATAAAATTTTCCACCTCCAATTGTTATTGTCAGGTCTTTTGGACAGAGTAATAAAAAAGCTGAGTAAAACACTGCCAAACTATGAATTCTATAAGGCAGTACCTGCTCACTGCGTTTTACCGTTTTTTCTTTGTCTTATGTTAAAGGTCCAGCATAAGCAGTTTATACAGACCACTTGAAAACACAGGTCTCTTAGTCAGTTAAACACTAATCTAGGTCTCACAGTGAAGGCATCTTGCATAGTAAATCCTCTAATCCCTTTGCCTTAAGTAAGGGAGGTTATCCTTGATAATCTGGGGGGCCTGACTGAATCATTGGCCATCCTTAACAATGGGGCTGAGGTTCCTCAGGGAGAGATGAAGTTCCACCTGTGGATGGCCACATTGGACTGTGCCCATGGAATTTCATTCTTCCTGTGATCTTTCTTTCCTGATTGCCTGGTCTAGGAATGTTGGGCTTCCTTAATCAGCCCCACAACAGGAAGCCAGTTTTCTGTAATAAGTCTCTGTCTGTCCATCTACATATCCATCATCTACCTATCAATGTATCTACACCATGTATCTCCTCCTGATATCATTTGTTTAGTTGAACACTGGCTGATACACATTTTGGTACTGGAAGTGATTCAGAATAACAGAGTCTTTTTTAAAAAAAAAAATATTTTTTTAGTTGCTGATGGACCTTTATTTTATTCATGTATTTATATGCGGTGCTGAGAATTGAACCCAGTGCCTCACACATGTGAGGCAAGCCCTCTACCACTGAGCCGCAACCCCAGCCCTAAAGAATACTTTTTTATTGGTGGATAATTATACATAATGGTAGGATTTGTTTGTTAGGTATCTGTACCTGCACACAAGAGCACGATACAATTTGGTCAATTTCATTCTCTAGTATTTCTTTTTGCCCTCCTCTCCTCCCTACCCACTGGTTCCTTCCCTCTACTCTACTGGTCTCCTTTCTATTTTCAAGAGATTATCCCTAACAACCCCCCCCCCCACACACACACACCATCTTTTTTCCCCTTTTGATGCTTTAATTTCCACATATGAGAGAAAACATTTGATCCTTGAATTTCTGAGTTTGGCTTAATTCACTTAACATCATGATCTCTAGTCCCATCCATTCTATTGCGAATGACATAATTTCATATTTCTTCATGACTCAGTAAAACTTCATTATGTATAAACACCACATTTTCTCTATCCTTTTGCCCACTGATGGACACCTAGGCTGGTCCCATCGTTTGTCTATTGTGAACTGTGCTGCTATAAACATGGGCATGCATGCGTCACTGTAGTAAGATGACTTTAATTCTTCAGGATAAGTACTGAGGAGTCGTATAGCTGGGTTGTATGGTGGGTCCATGCCTCATCTTTTGAAGGCCCTCCACACTGATTTCCACAGTGGTTGTACTAATTTCCAATCCCACCAACAGTGTAAGGTGCTTCTTTTTCTCCACACCCTTTCCAGCACTTGTCATTGTTTGTATTCTTGATGGCTGCCATTCTGACTGGAGTGAGATGAAATCTAAATGCAGTTTTTATTTGCATTTCCCTGATTGCTAATGATCTTGAACACTTTTTCATATATTTGTTGGTCATTTGTATTTCTTCTTTTGAGAAGTGTTGGTATAATTCCTTCATGCATTCATTGATGGGTTTTTTTGAGGGTTTTTTTTTTTTTTTTTTTTTTTTTTGTATTTTAAAGTCTTTATATATTCTGGATATTAATCCCTTGTCAGAAGTGCTCTTCTTTGCAGCTAGCAAAGATTTTCTCCCATTCTGTAGGTTCTCTCTTCATGCTAGAAGAGCAGAATCTTAAGAATGAGTTCTCTGAATTGGGGCTGGGCCATCCATGGACCAAAGTAGTCAAAGTTATTATTATTATCTGTGAATTCCCCTAGTAAAATATCAACACTTCAAAAACAGTAAAAAGACTTTAGTCAAGGTTATTGGGTGTCAAAGAGTCACATCCAGTATGCAAACATAGACTTGTCAGACTAAGGTCTTAACAGCCAGGCTGTGCTGTTTCTTTATAAGGAGCTGGACACTTACATCAAGATGAATTAATGTTTTAATAGTCACACTCTATGATGCTATAAAACTAAGCATCTTTTAAACGACTTTCTTTTTCCTTTTGGTATTATTGTTGGAAAGAACATAAGGTTTAGGAGATGCTGAAGTTGGGTGCAGTGGTGTATACCTATAGTTCCAGTGACTCAGAAGGCCGAGACAGGAGGATTTCAAGTGAGAGGCCAGCTTTAGCAACTTAGTGAGGCCCTAAGCAACTTAGCCAGAACCTGTCTCAAAATAAAAAAAGGGCTGTGGATATAGCTCAGTGGCATAGCAACCCTGGGTTGAAACCCCAATACAAAAGAAAAAAAAAAAAAAAAAAAGGTAGAGAGGGATGGACCAACACTTTCTGATAAGGTTTGGACTATTTGGTTCTCTACAAATCTTTATCTACTCATTTCACAGTGGCTTCCGTTTTACTCTTCTGATGTCAAAGACCATATTGATTTACTCATTCAAAATCCAAAGAGGCTTAAACGCCAAAGAGAATGCATTTGAAAGGAATTCGCTTGCTAGTTCGGACACCCTGATACTCACGAGTCCTCTCTTTTTGGCAGGAAGGTTGAGTGTGAGGAGCTGAGGGCTCCCCTTCCTCGGTTGCTCTCCCAGGACATTTGTGCGTGGAGATCTTCAGGAACAACACACCGCCACATTTTAATTCTTACAGAGACCAAAAGTCTGTGTGAGCTGAACCTACCCCACGTGAACCTTGCAGCCCTAGTCTCCAGGAGAACCAGGAACTGAATGGCACCTTAGCCCACCCCGGGAGCAGACGCTGCCAGGCAGAGCTGATCTGTGAGTGGGCAGGGCCAGGGCATGCAGGGCACAAAGTTTCCCCAAAGGACTACTTTGTGTAGCCCTTTCTCATTCCTAAGGCATATGATGGGGTATGGAAAATCTATTAGGAAAAGAACAACTTAGAGAAAAAAATAAAAGAGAGAGAGAGAGAGAGAGAGAGAGCGAGCGCAAGGAATAGAGAGAGCAAGGAACACTTTGGGTTCTACATTCCATTTACATTTTGGGAAGACTGTGTTGTAGTAAAGAAAGTATGAGCCAAACATGCAGCTAGGAGGGGCCCCGGGGGACAGGCAGAAGCACAGATTTTGCCTTTATGTGTGTGATAGGAAGGGTTTCTGCCCTTTCAATGTGTCTTAGGTACGAGACATTTTATTGGAAGAAACACTTAATGTATCAATGTATAATTTTTGCTGACCTTGGAATGTGCAGAATGCTATTACAGTACTTTCACATTTCAGAATAATCTAGCAAGATTAAGTGTTGATTCACATTTTCCAGATAATGTAACAAAGTCCAATGACTAGTCCAAGACTCCCAAGGAGTCTGAGAGAGGACATTTCTTGAATGTTTCTCAAGTTGCATTTTGAGGAAATAATGAGTGGTTATATTCCCCAAATCTATTTTTGGGTGGCCCTTTTCTTATATGATTATCAAATAATATTTTGAGGTAGGTGAAGCATGTGTTATGATGGAAATGTGACTACAGAAGGAAACTAAGGCTCAGGTTTCAGTGACACCTCTATTTAGCCATGGAACCTGGAAGCTTTGGGCCATATCTGTCACATTGCCCAATGCACAACTGCCTATACAATGCCACCTTAACCTCCTCACCTTTACACAGTCCCTCTCCCTTAGGGCCTAGCCTGTGATGGTTAATTCTGCGTCAACTTGACTGGGCTATGGGATGCCCAGATATGTCTCTGGAAAAACAGAGCTACGGTTGTGTTCATGAGGGTATTTCTGAAGTGATGAATTTGAATCAGTGTCCTGAATAGAGATCCCCATCCCCAATTTGGAGGGACAGTATCCAATTCAACAAGAGACAAAATACACAAAAGATGGGAAGGGGGCAAATTCCCTCTTCTTAAGTTGAAATACCCATCTTCTGCCATGGGTCATCAGAATCTCTGGTTCTTGGGCTCACACCATTATCTTGCCTGGTTCTTTAGCTTACAGATGGAAGACTATGGAACTTCTCCATCCTTTATTGGCATGTGAGTTAATTCCCACCTCTCTTTCATATATAAATACATACTGTCTGTTTTTCTGGTGAACCTTGACTAATGCACTCCTCTTACCCTCAACTCCCTAGCCCAGCTCTCAGGCCTTGGGTAGAAGCTCAAGGTCAGCACAGCGGGAGCGGGGCTGAACCTGGGCTCTGGGACCTGTGGCGCTGACGCACACCTGGGCCTGCTGGGAGAGACGCCTTCAGGATCCACTCCGGCTGACTCAGGCGTGCTCCCCGGCAGGCGGGAAACATCCATTTTGGGCATAGTGCACGTCTTTGGTACGTCTAAGGGACAGATTCTGCAGGACAGAGGAACCTGCCATCCTCGCCTCTGGTTCAGTTGTTTCCCAGCCTGAGAGAGGCTCTCTCTCCTCCACTAACAGAGCCGTCTGCCGCACAGTCTGCAGCGAGACCAAAGCCCCGCTTCCCTGGGCTCTGCCAACAGGTGACCAGAGGTAAGGGTAATGCTCCTGTTGATGGAGTGCTCACTGAAAGAGGAAGTGCTTCCCTTACATGGCCTCATTAAGACCTGCGAGGCTGTTTCAAAATGACAGAAGGAGACAAGGCCTGGAGAGGGAGATAGAGGAGCCTTAAGTTTTCTATTTAATAATGAGCTAGAACAGAGCCTGGGCATGCCGTGAAGGAGTGTGCATGTCCGACACCTCCTAATTCCATTTACCTTTAGTCAGGGCAGGAAGGAAGGTCATTTAATGCTGTACTTGGAACTCTTTTTTGCCCTACTGAAGATGTCACTGCTGAACTTTCTTGGGAAACCAGCTGAGTCCCGCTTTCTTTCTATTAATTACCTGTGTGGGCAGCCTTGCACTTTTAATCTTGCCTCACACCTGAGACTCTTCCAAGGTTATTTGACTGTGTCCTAAGGTGAGGGAAATTCTTTCCAAGCATTAGTGCTTAATGGACTTCAGCTTAAAGCGATTGAACCTACAATGAACCTAGCAGTATCTATCTTTACCCAAAGTAAGGATAAATGAAAACTTGCCCTTCTCTTTGGGGGCCTGTAGTCTTTAGAGAAAACACTGCATTCAAATGAAGCAGCTGGACATTTTTCTAGTCAGACGATAAACATATCAAATAAACAATGCAAATATGGACGATATAAATGATTTAACAAAATGGGCTATGTGATATAGAACAATGATCAATCAGAAAAATGGCAGGTAGGATTTGAATTGTCCCAAGGAATATTTGATATTACCCATATTACCACATAATTTAAATTTTTATGACATGGACTTGTGGAAAGGTGGTCAAGAGAAGCCAATCATGTAATTTAACAATTCTGGATAAAGTCAGGTAGAAGATATCATTTACTATGTGCAGTTATCCCATGAATTAATACAAAACATTAGTTCTTAGAATATTCTATTGGTGTATGCTAAAATTCAGCAAATATTATTTTAGCAAACATTTGATATTATTATTACCTATTTGATGAAGCAATTGTCTGCTTTTTGGGGAGTGGTTCAAATGAATATGTTGTATAATGCATAGCATTTGGGAATTGAGTTGCATCCCAAATGGTATATTTTTCATTGCAAAAAATATACTTTTTCCATTTTGTATATTTGTTCGTAGAGTGTCTTTTGAGAAATGCATAGCTTCACAGCTTGGCTCAATAACTCTACTCCATCAGGCATTTACTGGTGGTAATTTCACAAATCCATACATTTTTAAAAGCACAGATATCCTTTCTTGTAATTCAAAAAATGTTTTCCAGGTACTTGTTTATATTCAGAGTCTGTTATCTGGCATGAACATGCTCTAAAACACGCACCAGGCATTTTTCTTCTATTTTCGGTTGTCAATATGAAATGTACTTGAATTTTCCCTCAGCATCAGTTTTCTTTGTAAAACTTTCAACACATCTCGTGTGCTTTGATAACAGATAATACCTTGTTCTGCAATTACTTTCAAGAAAATGACTTCTATGGTTTTGCACCTTTAACTCATATTAAGAATACACTAATAAGCATGTTGTCACCGGGAACTATCTATGTGTCAAACTGAATGGAGCATTTGAAGGAGCTATTTAAGACGAGGCAGGTTCCATTTCTGAGCCCCGTTGATGTCACGGTGTGGAATCGCTGGCCTGGCTGGTGAGCGTTCCCAGCCATTGTTGTCTGGCTCAACTGATTTGTTGAAGCTACACTATTTGCTGGTCGGACCATCATGTGCAAGGTGAGGAAACATGTTTGAAAAGTTTCTCCATCACACGGGAAATGTGGATGGAACAGGCAGAGGCAGAGGAGCGGAGAAGATTGTCCACCATGACGAAGTCACTGGCTCTTTCATCCGGGAAAGATGTTTGTACATGTTCTTTGTGTTCCTTTCTGTCTACCCAAAGCCAATATTATAAAATTGCATGTTCTCATAAAAATTTGGAGATTGTAGAAAGGAATAAGACATAAAAAACAAATCAACAATCCATTCATGGGCAACCACTGTCAACATTTTTATGTATGTCTTTTGATCTTTTGTGTATATTAAAAAAAAAAACATTGAGGTCTGTACATATCATTTTGTATCCTTTTAAAATACTCCCCACAATAGTTTTTTGTTTGCTATTCATTTTATGTATAGTCATAACTGACTACAGAAATGTTTATCAACATAGAGTCCTTGATTTTAGACTTGGCGGCCAACAGACTAGACTTGCATTTCATTTGCTGATAGCTAGAGACATTTAGCCCATCAAAGATTAAAAATCCATAGATAGAAAATGTGTGTCCACCATTTATTTGCTCTTCCTTCATTTTATTTGTCTGGATTCATGACCTTTGACAAAATGGCATCAATCAAGATTTTTGCCATAATAAAAAAACAAGTAAAGGACTAGCATGATTAATTTGTTGACATTGCTTCTGATCACTGTCTTAAAGAGACCTAGCAAGTCCAAAATTTAAAGCAGCTTTCCTAGCATTGAACATCGGTTAGAACCAGTATTTTTGCCATTTTTTGTTTGTTTGTTTTTTTTACTGGGAATTGACCTCAGGGACACTTTACTACTGAGCCACACCCCAATCCTTTCACTTTTTTAAAAAAATGTTGAGATTTAAATAGTTGCCCAGGCTGGCCTGGAACTTGTGATCTTTGTGCCTCAGCCTCCCAACTCATTGGGATTACAGGCAAACACCAATGCACCCAGCTCCACCATCTTTGTTATATAAGACCTCATAGCCTGACCGTCACAAATTACGTCCTCACATCTAAACTCCAGCACGAATTTTGTGTTATTCAGATTGACATGAAATGAATGAGAGCTTTAGTAAAGGAAGATTTGTAGCTTTGAATTTTGCTAGGTGACTTTTCTGTGTTGAGGTTGGCACGAGGCATGGTTAATTTCACCAGTTTGAAAATAAGTTCGTGGGGAGCCTTTCCTTGAATATGAGCAGTGGCAATGAGGAGGTTCCTGCTGGTCCAAATATTATCCACATGGGACTGATTGCAGCCTCCTGCTTGACAGTTTTATGGAGGTGTAATTGATAGGTAATGAAATTCAGGCGTAAGCATATAATTTGGGGAGCATGTGGCCTTGCAGCCACCAGCACCATCACCGGGGTGCATTCCCATTGCCTCTCAGAGTAGTACTTGTTCTCCTTGCAGTGAATCCCTTTTCTGGAGACCGCGGCAACCCTGATCTGCTTATCATCGGTCTAGTCTGGATTTTCTAGAATTCCACATACATGGAATCCCATAATCCTTTTTGCCTTTTGCTCTCACTCAGCACAAAGCTCCTGAGGACACCTGGGTTGGTGCATGTCATCAGTTTGCTTGTTCCTCTTCACTGCTGAGCAATATTCCATTACATGGATGTACCACTATTAGCTTATTCCTTCATCTGATGATGGGTATTTGAGTTCTTTCTAGTCTTTGAAAATTATTGCTATTATGAACAAAGAACCTCTGAACTTCAGTACTAACCTTTGTATGGGCATATGTTTTCATTTCTCTTGATCAAGCACTGAGGGGTGGAACTACTAAAACCTGTGGTAGATGTATATTTAACTGAGAACCATGCATTCGTCTTCAGATGGACAATTCCATTTTGCATCCCCAAATGCAAGGACTAAGGGTCCACTGCTTCCCATGATCACTGACATG
The DNA here is from genome assembly GCA_025594165.1 of Tamias sibiricus. Taxonomy (NCBI): domain Eukaryota; kingdom Metazoa; phylum Chordata; class Mammalia; order Rodentia; family Sciuridae; genus Tamias; species Tamias sibiricus. The sequence goes on along the minus strand of CM046666.1, from coordinate 19,944,436 downwards.
GGCCATCCCATTGTCTTGCTTGTTTGTCTGCTTTTAATTTTAGCCATTCTGGTGGGTGCATAGTGATTTAATGAGTGCTTTTCTAGTGATGACTGGTGTGGAGACTTCTTCCGGAGCTTGCGTGTCATTCTTACATTGTCTTTAAAATTTTTTGCCCTTTTATTGGAGGGCTTTCTTTGCTTGTGGAGTTCAATGAATTCTTAATATGTTCTATATACAAGTTGTGTATGAGTACATGCTCTGCAAATATTTTCTCCTCATCTGTAGCCTAACTTTTTATTTTCTTAACAGTGTCTTTTGAATAGCAAAATTTAGCAAATACTTTAAAATTTGAGGATGTCCTATCAATAATCTTTTGGCAGGGATCCTAGTTTAAAAATATTTGCCCAACCCAAGGTCAGTAAGGTTTTGTCATTAAACTTCAGTCTTATATTTTGGTCAATGACCCAGTTTTTTAGTTAATTTTTGGATGTGGCTTGACTCATGTCATATTTCACTTTTTTTTGCAAATGGATATCCATTTTTTTCTAGTGCTGTTTTTTGAAAATCTTTTCACTTCCCCAACGAATTGCTGTAGCATATTTGTTTTTTTAAAAAAGCAATTTATTATATATGTGAACCTATTTCTGAACTCTGTTCTCTCCACTCAATTGTCTATCTTGACACCGTAGCACACCATCATGGTTACTGCCATTTTTGCATATGTCTTATTGTTTTTCAGACTTGTTTTGGCTTTTCTAGGCCCTCTGAATTTCAGTATGAATTTTAGAAGCAGTTTATAAATTTGCTCAAAAAATGACTCTTATCCACAATATATAAAGAATTTTTATGTGGAAAATACAAGGAGCTCTCAATATGTAATAAACACTGATAGCAAGGTATAGGGGTGGGCTGGACCTGGAGTATCTCTTGAAACTTATTCTAGGTTCCTTTAGCACCTGTCCAATGTAGCTCTAGATTCTATTAGTGAAGGTACCCGTTAAGTTAGAGGTCCTAGAACGTTTCAGATAATTGTTAAAACACTTAAAAATGTGAATATGCTTTTGTTGCTCCAAAAGAGAAAGAAAGGAAAAGAAAAAAAAAAAAAAAAAAATGACGATACTTTTGCTGGTTTCTGAAAGTAGTGGGCACATCAGGCCACAAGGCAATCAGGATCTCGGTGTGCTGCATTAAAAATAGGCTGGATCTTTCTGAGCAGAAGAAGGTTTGCATTCTGCTGATCACTGCTGCAACCAGAAGTCAAAGGATTCTTTCTTGTGTGTGATGTAGAGAGAACTCAGTTCCTGCAGCCACAGTGCCCACAGTCTCATTATCAGCCTTGAACATGTAGGACAGTGTTACAATGTCTTGACCTTCCTGGTGGCAGCTGTGGGCACGATCCTCTGTAAACTGAGTGCCTTTGTCCTCTTGACAGTCGTTAGGCCAGATCATGGATCTATTTTCAATTCACCTTCCATTGAGCTTCTTTCTTCCTGTGTTCTCTGCTAGTAGAGAGAAGCCAGAGTTTATTGGGGCTTCAGCCTATGCTCTGTTTAGAGTGCGTATTTTCAGGCATCTATGGTATTTGTAGATCAGACACTGACAATTACCAAGCACTTAAATTATTATATTCTGATTATCAAAATTCATACCCTTGCAACAGGATACCTGAGATAATAATGCATTTCACATTCCAGCATCTCATTTGATGATCAATGTATTAATCAAAATCAGTGATCATAGCATACTATATACTTGTCGAAAAAAACTTATTAAAAATACATTAGTTCTGAATACAATCTTGTATTGATTTGTCATTTGTTTTATTAATAGAAAGCTTTACACCTGCTCTCCAATCAGCTAATCAAAAAATGCCTGTTTCCCCAGACAGATTGAAGTTCAATGATTAGTACAGCTCTTCTGTGTGGGGGGGAGAGAGGACACAGCTCATCAGTATGCACCATTGGCATGCCTTACAGAAAAACAAAGAGGGGACGGCCATGGAAGGCATTTGACATTCCTGCACAGGTTGGCATCAATATGCAAATGGATAAACACAGCATCCCCAGCCTGGGCGAGCTGTATAGTGGCACGCCAGCAAGGGTTCCAGACTGTACTTCCTTGTTTTAACTCCGTTGTCATTTCGGAAGCTTGGAAACTAAGAAGCTCTGAGAGATGCATTATGGGATTCAAAACCCCAACAGAGAACTATGTAACAATTAGCAATCACAGAAAGTAAACAGTAAAGCATGAACAATACAAAGAGGGCCTTTGGATCAGTTTGGTGTGACTCTGTTACTCTGTTGTTAACACAGTGCTTAAGGATCTTGGTTAGATAGTATATATATTGGGCTGGTCTAGAGCTAATTAGGTAATTGTCTTTGTTTTTAATTAAGCTCTGTGTGACTTCAATATCTCTCCAGGGGTCTGATAGACATTGCAATTCATTTGTTTTGGAAGGGGGGGGGGAGGTGGGCTGGGGAGTGGGGTGTGTGTTAAACCTACCTCTAAGAGTTCTGCATTAAAATTTAAGTACAGAATATCTGTACTTTTGAAGCTCTACTTTTTAGCAGATCTCCCCTTTGGATCTTAGAATAGTTGAAGAAGGATCAGAAGTGAGTCGGCGTAGAGACTCAGGGCCTTCTTTCACCAAGACAGAAAGCAAGCCACCAGACCCTGCTGCTGTCTTGGGATGAAAGTCCTCTCTGCGCAGCTGCACCACCTGTTCCCAGGAGTCGGGCAAACAGCCTCCCTGTCTTTAGGGCCCGCCAACTTTAGTGGAAATCAAGAAGTTACACGTGCTGCGCGCTCTCGCTGGCCTGCGAGTCAGATGAGGCCTTGGATTCCCGGGGACCTCCGGATGCCCACACCCCTGCCTTGCTGAAATCCCTAGGGCTTCACGAGCTGGTTCCCAGCAGCAGAAAACCAGCAGAGCCAAGGAAGGAGCAAAGCTGGGCGGGACCACCCAGAGGTTCACCAGGGCTTTCCTGCGCCCTTGCCAGAGGCCACGTCTCCAGCCTGAGGAAAGGAGCCTCTTCCAGGTCCTGACTTCCAGAAGCCCTCCTCATTCTGTCCCCATCTGACCTGATCCTGTGATAATAGAAACGAAGCAAGCACCAGAGTCTGGCTTTCTGTCTTGAGCTCCTTGCATTAAATTACCTTCTGAACAGGAAGTCCATGTCGGCCTTCCCTTTATTCTTCACTCTCTGCCTTTAAACCCTTGTCTCCCCCCCCCCCCTTCCCCCAATAGGGAATCTGGTGATGCTGCAAATCCGCTTTGTTTACTTTCCTTGGGAATTCGTCCTGGTCCTGGGGTGGCTGGTGGTGGTCTGTTCTCTACAAGGAGACACTTCAGGCAGGAATGATTCATCTGCTGAGACTGATCTCAGTTTAGGAAACAGGGCGCTGGCCTCCTCTTCAGGATCTTAAACTGGCCAAAGCAGCGTCAGGGTTTACAAAGGCACAGGAGCCTCTGCAAAGGGCTGGACACAGAGCGAGGGGGGATGGAGGAATCTTCTCCAGTGAGATTTCACTTGCATTAGGAAAGAAAAATCTGTTAAATAACTCGTCAAACTCCTGTGTAAGTGGACAGTCCCAGTGAACACCCTCTTAATAAGCTCATTAGCCCCATCAGGAGGACATGGCCTTGCGATTGGTCACATGGCCAACCCTAATATTCATGGAGGCTAGAAAGCCAATAGCCCAACTTTTGTCTTTGCCGAGGGAGGCACGCAAGAGAAAAGAGTGTCCACAGTGGTCGTGGCTGCAGAGATCTCTTCTGTGTTCACTCAGCTCCCTTGACAGGGCCTCTGAACTTCTAGCTCTGAGAATCACGAGTTCTTCATACTTCCTTCCTCATGCTGGTTGCGTTTTTCCATGTGCACATTGAGTTACTTGTGTTTCTCCTCCATGGGTGGGATCAAGTTCAGGTTCCAGAGAGAAGCATCTGGAACCCTTTCTGATTGGACCCAACTCTCCTTTCCAGCCACCTCTACCTCCACTTCCTTGAAGACACTGGTGTGCCCCCCACCCCCAGGTGTCTGTTTTTTTCCATGCAGCACAAAATCTCAGGCCTATGCTACCTTAAAAATGGAGTTAACAGCCGGGCGCGGTGGCGCACGCCTGTAATCCCAGCACTTTGGGAGGCTGAGACAGGAGGATCGCGAGTTCAAAGCCAGCCTCAGCAATGGCGAGGCACTTAGCAACTCAGTGAGACCCTGCTCTAGTAAAATACTAAAAAAGGGCTGGGGATGTGGCCCAGTGGTCGAAAAATGGAGTTAGCGTTTCCTCATTAACCCCAGTCACCTCATCCATGTCTCTTCCAGGAAGCCTCCCCAAGGGCCACCCTTCAGTTAGCACCGAGCTTGCTTCCCACACGGTTCTCTTACATGGCTGTCTGCTGCTCTCTTGAGGGGCTCCTGTCTGGTGAGGCAGACAGACGTGGGAACCGTGTCTGGCCCAGGGCTAAGACTTAGTAAGTGTTCAAGCTGGTGTAGTGCCAGCACACTGGCACACGCCTGTAATCCCAGCAGCTCGGGAGACTGAGGCAGGAGGATTCTGAGTTCAGAGTGAGCCTCAACAACAGCCAGGCGCTAAGCAACTCAGTGAGACCCTGTCTCTAAATAAAATACAAAAAAAAAGGGCTGGGGATGTGGCTCAGTGGTTGAGTGTCCCTGAGTTTAATCCTGGTACCCCACGCCCCACCCTAAAAAAAAGAAAGTGTGAGACACCTGAGGGAAGGAACCATCTTTCCTCACTCCCTCCTCCTCTAATACAGTCTAATAAAGGGAATCACTCAAGAAGGTTTGCTAGAGTAAACTCATTTGATTATCTGGTGAACCAGATGAGCAAAGAACATTGTTAAACCTTCTAATAGTGACGGAGATTTATACTCTAGTCAGCCCACCACTAGGGTGACTATCTAAGCTACTGATACCTATTGCATGGGCAGTCGGTAGCTGCGTGTGCGGCTGGAACTTCTTTATTTTTCTTTAGGTCTAATTTCTGTAGTGGTAATTTCACATCCGTCATTGTTCATCTGCTCATGTCTGATTAACATTATCACCAGGTAGGAGACTCTTCTTTGCCTCAGTGGAGCACGGGTATTTTTTTTTTTTTTTAATCCAAAAGCTGGTATAAATACAAATGTTCTAGCATGAAAGTCATTTCCTATTCGCAGCACTGACCTCTGTGAGCAGATTTTGTGCACAAAGCCATGAAGCTTGATTCCTGGAGGAATGAAGAATGACTTTTCTCCCCACAGAAAATGATCTGAAGTCTACTTGATTCTCTCACAGACTTTTCATTTCATTAAAAGTGACAAGAATGAATTCACATTGCTTAATACATACTAATAGATCTCAGAAAGTTCTCTGGACTTTTCTCCCTTCTCACAGATTGTGAGCATCTGAAGAGTCTTTATACACAAATTTTCAGGGAAACAGATCATCATACAACAGAGATGGGTGAGCCCATGACTCACTTCCTGACATAGACAGAACAGCTCTAATAGAAGACACCGCCCCTAAACCATGGCAGAAATAGCATAAAAAGGTGTATCTGCAGACACACACTTACTTTTAATATCTATACTTTTTTTTTTTCTAATGTTAGAGCTACTGTCAATATAAGCTTATGAAATTGGGTTTATGTAGGCTGGGCCATATTGGACAGTGACCAACAGTACTGGAAAACCTCTTCTCTGGCTGACTGTGCTATTTACAGGACAAAACTGGGAAACGGGTGAGGTTTTACTATCCTTATTCTTTCAATAAATACTCACTTAGTGGTGACTGGAGAAAACCAGGTCCTCGGGGATCAGATATGACGCTAAAGCCACCTGCTGCTTGTCTGACTCTGGGGAAGTTGCTTCACCGCTTTAGACTTTGGTGATGGACTTATCTCAAGGGTGTGTGGCTGGGGTCGCAATGGTGAGACCTCAGTAGTGGGTGGCCATTACTGTGCAGAGCGTCACTGTCATCCTGCTTCTGACGTGCTGGGGATGGTGTTAGGGAAGCTGTGCTGCTCGCCCTTCCAGAGCTCACTTGGGTTGGGACAGAGGACCGTGAACAACTAGTTATAGCACAAGACAACATGATTTTTTTTTTTTTTTTTTGTGGTACCAGGGATTGAACTCAGGGACACTCGTCCACTGGGCCACACCCCCAGCCCTTTTTTGTATTTTACTAGAAACAGGGTCTCACTGAGTTGCTAAGTGCCTCGCCATTGCTGAGGCTGGCTTTGAACTCGCGATCCTCCTGCCTCAGCCTCCCAAAGTGCTGGGATTACAGGCGTGCGCCACCGTGCCCGGCAAGACAACATAATTTTAGGGTAATAAAAGTTGTATAAAGAACACATTATGGGATTAGAGGATGGGTAACTGTACTGCGGGGCGACGTCAAGAGAAAAACTTCCTGAGGACAAGGCATCTCGGCTGAACCTGCAGAAATGATGGAGAAAGGAGGAAGGCGCTCATCTCCTCCCGCCCCATCTGCCCTTTCCTTAACCTGTTTGCTTATGATGCTTCCACCTTTCTCCTCTTCCTTCGTTCAGTACCCCCCTCGGAGAAGAACGTGATGTCCTTGTGAACAGGGAGAATCTGCTCTGCCCCTCGTGTGTGGGGGACTCTCGTGAAGAGGCACACGGAGGGCCCGATGGCTTAGGTCAGGGACCTGCTGGGTTTGGGTGACAGTCTTGGCGTGTCTCAGGCTGGACAGCCAGAAACCAGAGAGAGAATTCCAGGTGGGCTGCCTGGGCTTCCCCGTGACGTCAGTCTGACGTTGGAGGCGGTTCCCTTTGGAAGGTGCCAGCAGCCACCCCCCAGAGACAGACTAGGCACGGGGGACTGTCAGGAAACTCAAGCTGCCAACACAGACGCTGTGGGGACCCCATGCCCTGAATAGATGAGCCCTTCCTGTTATTCCTGCGTTCTCTGCAAGGTGTGCATGCGGGTTTGGATGCCAGCTCTGTCATTTGCCAGTGATTGGCACCCAGCAAGTTACTCCGTCTCTCTGAGTCTTGTATCATTTATAAAGTGTGAATAATCAGAACTTCCCTGTGTGGTTGACATGAGGATAAATCGCTGCAGACACGCCAAGCTCCTCAGTGGGGAGTCACGAGCGTCAGCTCCTCTCTTTCTTGTTTTTTGGTCTCCGGGTCCCTGCCAGGGTTGCATTTCTATAGAAAGTAGACATGAGTACTCCTGGGGACACCAGCTGTGGCAAGAGGCACTAACAAGGGCTGGGGTGCAGCTCAGAGGCACAGCACTTGCCTGGCATGCACGAGGCCCTGGGTTCTACCCCAGCTCTGCAATATAAATAAATACAGCTTTTTTTTTTTTTTTTAAGGGACACCAAGAAAAGAGGCTTTAGCCATACATGACCCAGATGGCCCAGAATGTTAACTGAGGAGCACAGCACTCTTACGGGTGGAATGGGTGACCAAAGGAGAGCCCCCAAGAACTAGAAATGTAATCAGGGAACTTGGGACAGGCAGTACCCTGACCATCCTCCCCATCACCAGGAGTTCTCCTTCCGGGACACACGTTTAATATCTCTGAGTTTGACTACGGTTAGGAGGTTCCCCTGGACAATGTAAAGTTAAACGAATGTATACCTCCTCCTAGCAGCATTTGGAAAGGGAAAATTTGGCTCCACGAGAATAAAATTGTTAAAATTCTTAGGCAGTCAGGGATAATTTTGTGGGGGGTGACAGGGACAAGCTGGGGGACAGGGACAGGGACATTTGCTCAAGGTCACCTAGACTTAGAAGTTAAATATTTACATTACCTAAGTATAAGTGGCTCTATCATAGTAGAACAGAAGCTCAGAAATTCCATTTTAGTCATTGATGGACGTTTATTTAATTTATTTATTTGTATGTGGGACTGAGAATTGAACCCAGGGCCTCACACGTGCCAAGCAAGCACTCTACCACTGAGCCACAACCCCAGCCCCAGAAATTCCATTTTGTTTAACTGCGCAGCCTCACTTAATGAGCCATGGGAAATGATAGACACTGAATTTCTTTGGCATGGTTAATTGTTTTTTCTTTCTTTCTTTCTTTCTTTTTTTGGTGGTGCTGGGGATTGAACCAGGGCCTTGTGCATGCGAGGCAAGCACTCTACCAACTGAGCTACATCCCCAGCCATGGCTGATTAGAATATATTCTTATAATCTGACCCAAGAATACGCTGGCTAGCATCATTATCTATCAGCATTCAATTCTTCTTGACTTGAGTCTCCAGCACCAAGGGCTGAGGAGAGGCTCTGGGAGCAGATGGTGAAGCTGAAGCAATGTGGGCCCAATGGATCCAGAGAGCTGTCTCCATCCTCAGTCTTCTTTTCTTCTGAACAGGATGTCTGAGCCTAATGGGAAACAGCCGGGACCTAATGAGAAGCTAGGATTTGAGATTGAGCAAACCCCAGTTTTGCATTTGAAGTGTGAAAATTGTGGGTCCTTGATAGAAAGTCTCGTCAAAATTCACCTTCTACTCCTCAGGCGTACATTTGACAGTCCTGTCTGGAGGGCTGTCCATGTCGGGCCTGGTTGTCATGTGTGATAGGACATTCCTAGGATAACTCAGAGTAGCCTGCAAAGGTTTGTGAGTGAAGCACTCCTAATTCTGTGAATGGTACTAGTGGATGTGGCAGGCCTAACGGGTGAGAGTCAGGGGCCAACCAATTCGCAATTACAAGCGCATTAGTCCTGACCTAAAAATAATCAACCACGCTAAGCACACTTGGGTCTCAATGCCGTCTGTGCTTCTCACTGTGGAAGCTGGAGCCAGATGAAAGAATGATATTGAGCGTCGCCTGACAAGATGAATACATAGGAGTATTGTTGCTTTTTAATATTATAAACAGTACTATTCACGAGGGTGGTCTTTTCAAAGCATTTACTCAACTCAGTCACAGTTCCAGTAGAATTCTAGTTGTTCAGAATTAGCATTGAGGATATTTATTTGTCTCTGGATTGAATGTCTTGAGTTAAAAGTTTAGAAAGTTTCAAAAATCAGATAATTTCTGGGTGCAGTGGCGCATGTCTGTAATCCCAGCAGCTCGGGAGGCTGAGGCAGGAGGATCCAGAGTTCAAAGCCAGCCTCAGCGACTCAGCAAGACCCTAAGCAACTCAGTGAGACCCTGTCTCTAAATAAAATACAAAAAAACGGTTGGGGATGTGGCTCAGTGGTCAAGTGTGCCTGATTCAATCCCTGGTACCAAAACAAAAGAGATAGTTTTTTTTTTTTTTTTTTAGGTAGATACAGGTAGCATTTAAAGTCTATAGTTAAGTGGTGGTCACTGCCCACCACGCTCCAGTGGGCTGCACTAGATGCCCTACACAAGGCCAGCATCAGCTTTCTGTTCTGTGCTATGATAATCACGTCGCACCGTGACGTGCTGCACGATTTTCACGCTCTCGTCCAAGTTCAGTCCTCTTTTTCCCTTTCTTTCCTTTACTACCCACGTATCCACTGTGGAAATCTTTAGCATTGGGTTATTCGTCATATCTCATTGAGTATATGGGACATTTTAAAAAATGCCACCAATATCCTGATGCACCCAACCCCCCCAGAAAAAAAATATCCTGTTTCACCTCTGGATTTTTGCTTCCATCCCTGATACAGGAGGGGGCGGAGCGGACACTTAACCCTGGTGGATGAAGGTGCACAGGTCTGCAACCTGCTGTGCGCCTCACAACCAGTGTCCAAACAAAAGTCACATTTGAAAGAGGAGGAAATGACACACGTGGTCAGTCCTGGGAATAGGAACTCGTCCTTATTTCTCTTGACTGCTTTGTTTAAACTCCCAGAAACCTCTTCTATTGACCCTCCTGGGGTGGGCTCTAGTAGCAGAAAATGGTAGTGAGGGGTTTAGTGTCTCCATATTGTCACTGCCCCTCAGTAGGTAACAAGCTAGTGGATTCTGAACACATCTGGGTTGCTAGGCGGCTATTTGGGATGGGCACGAGGTTAAAGGGGCATCAGCGTGTCTGATCAAGGACGGGACCCAAGATGGGGAGGAAGGAATGAGACCAGCTCCCTGCTCTCTGCAGCGAGGAAAGGAGTGCGGTGGGTTCAGAGTTGACCTGTGCCAGCTGCAACGTCCAGTGCTTCTCATTCATGTCACATGACCTCGCCCCAGGTCACAGGGTGGGTGAGCAATGGAGCTGTCCCTCTGCTGAGTGCACCACTCACACCAAACTGCCCTTCTGCAATTGGTGACAGCATTGATCTAACCGGCTTTATGAAATGCCCAACAGTGACCACAGCAGGCAGAGACATATTTAGGTAACCTTCTCTGACAATAGCAGAAGCCAGCGACGTCCTCTGCGTCTTGAACCTGCTGAAAGCTGGGCGTTGTGTCTCAGGGTGCACTTAGGGAAGACGTCAGTGAACGTGTAATAGGAAAACATCCCCCAGGAGCTTGGTTGCAAGCGGAAATGGCAAATTGGTAAAAGGGATTTATTTCAGATGCATTATGTTTGAAATTCAAAAGGGCCCAGACATCATTAGTGACCTCCACCAGTTTGAAGGCTTCTTTCAACAACACCTGCAGATTATTATTTCATTTCCACTTTAATTTCTCTTGGAGTAGTTCATGCTATAGCGACCAAGGTGTCCTTATTAAATCCACGTTCATTTACCATTATTTTGCATCATTTTTTTTCTAGTTCTATTTAATATTTCCAGATCAAGAGTACTAGGAGGCAATTTCTACACAGCTCTTCACTTGGACTCCGCTTCACAGCTCAGTATGGATACCGCGTTTTCAGCCAGACCCTCCTCTCTGTCTACCAGGTAAAGCAAACAAATAGAAGCAAAAGAGAAAAAAAGTACACCTGGCTCTGTGATCACTTCCATTAGCAGGGATGCCTGTTTCCGTGATTGAGATGCAGCCCGTCTCTGCTGCACCTCTCATTAGCTCCCAGGAAACAGTCCCAGGTGCCTAAAGAGTCAACACCTCTGACAGGCACCATCTGGCCAGCCGTTCCCAACTCCCACTGTGCGGCCCCTGCGTTTGCCTCTCTACCCGTGGACAGTGACCCCGCAGAGAGATACCATGGCTGAAAGGAATACTGTTCTTCTGCTTGGCTCACCCTGGAATCTTCAGGTATGACTCTTGTAGGCATGATGTGCTCCTTGGGATGTAGATTTGTTTATAGAATCAAATTTAATACTTGACCAAGTTGTAGCATTTTGAAGTTGAGGGTTGTAAATAGCAAAAAAAAAAATCAGCAGATCATAAATTATGAAAGATTTTCTGTTTGGTTTGAAGACAGAAAACAATTTAAAAAATTCTTTGGTGGTAGCAATTTTTTTTTTTTTTTTTTTTTGAGGGGTAACTAATGAATAGGAAGTCAGGAACTAAATTGATTCATTGTGTGATGTCTCAAAATCTCTTCTGTGGCTGGGTGCAGTGGTGCACATCTGTGAGCCCCGCTACTCAGGAGGCTGAGGCAAGAGGTTTGCAAGTTGGAGGCCAGCTTCAGCAACTTAATGAGACCCTTTCTCAAAATAAAACATAAAAAGGGCTGGGGGTGTGGCTCAGTGGGTAGGGAACCTGTGTTCAATCTCCAGTACTAGAAAGAAAAAGATAAAGAAAATGAAAATGAAAGAAAGTCCTGTCTGCTTTCTTGCTATATGGTTTGCTTCTATTTTTCCATCAGTTTCTCTTGCTTTTCATTCTACACCCAAGGTAGTGTGGTTTGGTTGGCAGAGGGGAGAATGTGAGGGCAGTGCCAAGACCTGGAGGGAAAACTTGTGCTATCTCTGTTTATGTGACTCTAGACCGCCACTTCTGAATGTTTTCTACTTTTGCTTTTATCACTTGACGATGGGTCAAACCTGTCCTACCAAAGGCACAATTTCTGTGGCGAGCAAATAGATAATGCAAGTGGAAAACAGCTTTGTAAGCCACAGATCCCTAGTGTCTCTTTGGGGTTACACAGATGTGGTGATCTCAAAGCGTAAGACAATAAACTCACCCTCAAGGATGGTGCAGTCTGCGGAGTAACGGACACCAAGACACAGAAAGGTGACAAGCTCTGACTGCTAGGTTCAAGTTGTGAAGAGCAGGGTCCAATGTGACTCTGGCAGAAGGCATGTCCTGTGGGAAAAGAGGGCAGAGAGACCATGTGGTACTTTTGAAACTTTGAGGGGTTAAAACTGGGTAGAAGAGATGGCGAGACAGGACACTTAAGAGCCTGGTCCCTGAACAACCTGTTTGCTGGCAGAAGCCACGGGGTGTGCACTGCGGGCGATGGGGAATACCGCGAGTTCTGGACCGGAGATAAGAACTACCGTAAATACCTGTCAGCCACGTTGGAGGGACCATGAGAGGAGCTGGAGCCCAGAGAGCAGAAGCTCAGCAAGGAGGGTTAGGAGTGGGACCTGCTAGAGGTGGCAACAGGGAAGGGCAGGAGGACTGAGCAGAGAATAAAAAGGCCTGTGGTCAGCAGAATCACACTAATCCAGAAGATTCCATGTCAGTCTCAGATTCAAATTTTCCAGGTTCATCCCTCCCCCCCCTTTAAAAAGGGAAGATTTTCAGATTTGTTCTGTAAAAGTTATTTGGTCGACTCATGAATTGATTCTTCTTTAAAATTCCCTGATGCCAAGATGGCCAAGAATCTCAGGTCTTCAAGATCAGTCTTCACGATCAGTTCCTGTCCTAGTCTGAAGCTCTGTGAGGGCAGGAATCCAACCCACGTGGCCCCCTGTTACACGAGCAGGCCTCTCAGCCATGGACCTGACGTTCCATGACTACTTGCTGAATTCACCGCTCAGGACAGCGGCTTGCAAACAGGACTGCAGAACACGGCTTCTCAGGAGAAGCTGGAGGGATAGATATAGATGGTAAAATGAAAAAGTGATCTCCCTGCACAAGGCCTTCATAACGGCAGCAATAATAGAAAGCATGGGTGCAGCTCTCCTAAGTTCCACACACTACAATGAAGGCACGTTGTGTTCATCATCTGATGTATTTCTTTCAGTGACTCTTTGGGGTGCTGTTTTTATTCCCTTTTTGCAGAAGAGGAAAGGGAATGTTAGAGGTTCATGCCTAGGCTTTGATCCTGAGTTATTTAGGGACAAACAAAAACAAAAACACAAATCATACCCCTGTACTGGATTCAGTGGCCACTTTAGCATGAATTCTGTCAAAAATCACAATGTAATAGGTTGGATCCATTGTCTCTTACTTATATTTTGATGTTTTTCAACCCTGAACTGTTCTGCCTTGTTCTTTAAAACCTGTTTTATAGGCAGAGTTATCTTCTTCTCTCTCCATTCCTCTTCTCCCACCCTAAGTAATAACATGTAGTCACACTGCTTGTCTTAGTCAGCTTTCTACCACTGTGACAAAATACCTAAGAGAATCAGCTTTTATGAAGCAAAGGTTTATTCTGGCTCATGGATTCACAGGTTTCAATCTACAGTCAGTTGGCTCCGTTGCTTTTGGGCCTGTGGTGAGGCAGAACATCATGGTGGGAGTGCGTGGGGGAGGAAAGGACTCACCTCATGGAACCTGAGAAGCAAAGAGAGAGGAGCAGCCAGGGTCCCAACATCCCCTTCAGGGTCACACCCCACCAGCCTAACTAGGTCATCAGGCCCTGCCTCTTAAAGGTTCCCCCACCTCCCAGTAGCCCCTCGGACCCGGGACCAAGCCTTCATCACATGTGCCTTTGGGGGTTGTGTATCCAAACCACAGCAGGGTTGAAGTTCATGGGGCAACTGGTTGGATATGTGGGTCTCCAACCCCGCAGTGAGAGAGACACACTTTCCTCTCCAGCCTTTCTCCTGAGTGGAGGCTGAGCCTTCTTATCCACCCTGCTCCGTCTCCTTAGCTCCTCTCCTTTAACACCCCTACAGGTGGTGGCTAGAGGTGTGGTGTGATTAGTATTGATGGGTAAAATCATTAGAACAGCAACCTTGAAGGATGGTCAGCTCACTGATGGAAGGGTCCGGATGTTTTCAGCGTCACCGAGTCCACTGCCTGGCACTAAGAGGCACTAGGTAAACATTTGCGCGTCTTAGGTATGAATGTATGTGAGCCGAGAGGCGAGAAAACTCATTGCCCCTTTATTTTCTGTGAATCCTATCCCTTTAAATATACTTCAACATCTTCCTAAAGATCAACACACCCAAACCAGACCTACCAGCATTCTTTCCCTTCCTTCTTCTGTGATTTATCTCTTTCCTTAAGAGTTTATTTGTTATAAACAGGCTACTATTAAAAATTAAACAATTACGCGATGCAGACATGGAAGTTTACTTGCCTTGTTGATCTAAGATGCATAGCTGTACACACCATGCAACTTTCCTTGTAAACCATCTTTTACTCTAAGTATGTTTCTTTAATTCTTTTAAAGGCTAATAGCACAGTATATATATATACATTGCTTGAATTGCAGACTTTAGTAATGTGCCTTTTTTTGGTTCTTTGCTTTTTTTTACAAATACTGTAACTAGTCTTTAAAAAAAATCTTTGTATAATAACTTGCATTCTGAATTCAAGAGTGTCTCTTATTTGTGATATCAATTCTCCTTGTGCCTTGGACTTTGTTTTTTCCATTTCACCTCTAAAACTTGCATTGAAAACATCTGCTAAGGACTTATTTAAACAGCTAGTTAATGCTTTATAAAGCTCAGAGGTGCGCCCATCTGTTCCAGGAGCGTTCTCTTTTCCTCAAGAGCTATATCATATTTTCTACCTGGCTGACAGCTGGTTTTCCCTCAAAACTCTTAATTTCTCTTTATATCTATCAGTAGTACGGCACCTTACTTTAAAGCTTATAACTGATTTTCTTCATCTTGCTTTGCTCCAAACAAATCTAAGACCAAGCAAGTCCCTGCCTTCTTTATTTCTTAGACTTTCTTAAATTTTCCAATTTTGTTTTAATTTTGAAAGCCAGAATGCCTTTTTTAAAAAAAACAAAACAAAACAACAACAACAACAGCAACAACAAAACAACAAAAAACAAAACTTCCATAGCCAAACAGAAGTCAGGATGTACTCCTGTCAGACCTGATCTCCAGCATTGGCTCCCTGAGTCCCTCACACTCCAAGTGGGTGTTTAGGACCCATCACAAACTCCTTTCCCTCAGATCTGGTCCACAGGGTTAATTTACATGTCCCCTACTGGAAAGCAAAAGCTAATCCCAATGTTGCCTCAGCCCGGGCCCACCGGGGACTTGCTTCAGCTTTCTGTGTGATGACCGAGGGACCAGTCTTGGCATGTCCTGCCTGCAGGAAACCCACCTCCAGATCCTCAGACAGTCCCGTGGAAGCCCCTCCCCAGCCTGTGAGGACAGAGGACGCGCTCCCCCCTTCTGTCCTCTTCAGGGACGGCCTACTCAGGAGAGGTGTCTCCGACCTTGTGCATCTGCTGTGACAAATGGAGACTCTCTAAGAAGAGAAGTGCATGTGGCCACGGTTCTGAATGCTGGGGAGCCCAAGGCACGGCGCTGGCACTGGTGGGGCTCGCGCTGCCCCACAACACGGCGGCAGGCATCGCACGGTGAGGCAGCAAACGTGCCAGCTTGGGTCTCCTTCCTCTTCTTACAGAGCCACTCACACCACCCTGGGGCCCACACTCATCACCTCATGTAACCCTAGCTACCTTCCAGGCCCTCCCCAGCAGCATGGCCACTGCCTTCTCCCGAAGAGGTTTTTCACCATCCTCTCTCTTTCCCTTCTGTCCATCTTTTTCTATTTTCAAAATATTCAAGCCGGGCGCGGTGGCGCAGGCCTGTAATCCCAGCACTTGGGAGGCTGAGGCAGGAGGATCATGAGTTCAAAGCCAGCCTCAGCAATAGTGAGGCACTTAGCAACTCAGTGAGACCCTGTACAATACAAAAAGGGCTGGGGATGTGGCCCAGTGGTCGAGTACCTCCGAGTTCAATCCCTGGTACCAAAAAAAAAAAAAAAAAAAAAAAAAAATTCAGAGTGTTCAGGAGTTATAGAATCAATCCTCAGAATTTTTATTTTTTATCTTTGTATCTTTGTAAACTCTGCATGTGGGATCTGTCTCATGTTCTTCAGGGTATCTCTTTCCAAATATATTGGCACCTTGGTTGAGTCCTGATTCAACACCCAGTTACACTTCCCTCATTGCATAATTTTGTTACAGCGATAGCAATGCCCATGTAGTAATTTGTGTTCTGCCCTTATTAAAGAAAATCAGATGACATCTTGCAGCTACTTAACTCTTTATGTACTGAAGATTAACTCACCCTTGGGCCTCCTTTTTTTCTGATTAATTCCCTTAACTTTCTCAATAGCTGTCATTTTCTGTTCGTCTCCTGATCTTCATGACTATCCAAGAGGCAGCTAAGCATTTGCTGTTTCCTTTCTTTGGCCTCATCAAGTATAGGGGACACTGGAAAGGGGAAGTGTGTCACACGTTTCATACTGACTTAAACTTCAGAAAGGTTGTTCGGGCTGAAGTTGGGGATTTGAAAATAGGCTTATCTGACTCAGGTTTGCCTGAGAACATATTCTGTCCCTTGGTGTCTGATTCCTTCTCAAAATAGAGCTCCTGTGTCTCAAACACCAACCATAGTTTTCCATTTGGTCCAGAACCAAAGAAAATACTGTCTGTTCCAGTGAGTCAAATACAAGACTGTCTGTGCTGGTCCACCAGTGGCTTTCAGTAGATGACATTTTCCAAGGGCAAATCCAGAGAGTTTAAAAAAAAAAAAAACAAGTATTCAGTTACTTTTTATTGATACAGGCATGGCTATCTAAAGACTAATCGCTATACCCTTTTGTGCACGTGGGTGATAGAGGACAAGGTTCTCTGTAAGCCAGTGTGCCAAGCAGGCTAGTCAAGCAGGCTAGTTCTGTTCTTAGCCTCGTCGTCAAGGGCTAAGAACAGAACCGGAGATAATCCTGACACCCCTGCATTCTGGGGCCATTCTGGTTCCGTGAATTGGGCTTTTAGCACTTGTCCCTGCTTCTGATGATCCACATGCACTTGGAGACAGGTTTTCTTTGGGGACCAGATCTTTCAGCTGGAAGGGGGTGGTCACAACAGGGCTGTTGGGAAGTTTGCTGGTGCAAGGAAGTCGCTGTTGGGCAAGATGTTTTCAGGAAGTGCCTGCAAGTACTTTTAAATACTAGAAGAGAAGCAAGTGGTTTTTTCTTTTAGGGGAGGTCCATGGATGGCCCTCTCTAGGGAGAGGAGCAGTGAGGAAGGGGAACGTGCCCCCCAGATGTCTCTCTTTTACAAACCGTTTTGAAAAGCCTCAGTGGCAGCACCAAGGGCACTTCTTTCCTGCAGAGCAGATGGAGGCAGACAAGAGCAGAATGAACTTTCTCATGTTTTCCAGTGAGAGTCCAGGATTTCCACCCTGTTCCCTGCACTTGAAGTCATCCTTTCTCACAACAGATTTTTATGATCCTGAAGGTGAGACACAAAACAAATATTCATTGTGCATCGAGAATTTGTATTACTAGGTTATTCCTAACTTTGAGAATCATTAAGCCTTTTCCTAAGGGACAATGTGGATAGTCTCCTGGTCAGAACAAAATATGTATTCAAGAACAGGCTATGAAAAATAAACTGTGTAATTCCAGAGGTCAAACGCTCTTCTATTTGCATGTAAAACTGGCATTGCACAATAGAGGTATGAACAATGAAATCTCTGCTAGTGATTAAATGTTTTTTTATTTACTTAGAACAACTATAAATAGTAAATAAAAATACCATGTAAAAAAGTAAAAATACTTTTCTTTTTAAGAAAGAAAGACTGCAGAAGAAAAGGAGTTTTTAAAAAATTAATTATTTATTTTTGCTTTAGTTGTACACAATGCGGTTTATTTTTACGTGGTGCTGAGGATCGAACCCGGGCCGCGCGTGCTAGGCAAGCGCTCTACCACTGAGCCAGAATCCCAGCCCCAGCAAAGGAGTTTTTATATGCTAGCAACTTTAATGGTATTTTCCCTGTTTTTGGAACAACAGACCCACATCTTCATTTTGTAGCAGGCCTGGCAATTTATGTAGCTGGCTCTGGGAAGATACCTTGCCTCTCTGCCCCGAGGAGGCCAGTGGCCAGGTGGACACCGTGAGGAAGAGTGGTGGATTCTGGAACAAGCCCAGAAAGAAGCTTCCATGAACTTAGAACGTCACCAAGAAACAGCTGGCCTCCCTCCCATTCCTCCACATAGAAGCCCTCCCGGGCTCACCGGATTCGCCATTGCCTGTAGGCCCTCACTCCTCTAACAGCAGGCATAAAACCTGAAAATATCAGAGGAAAGCTTCCAACTGGAAAGACAGCCACCGAACAAACATCAAATCCCTAAGGAAGAGAGGGAGCATGAGTAAAGTATTTGATGTGATAGAGCATTTGGGGGGAAAAAAATACTACTGAGATTATTATTGCATAATCAAGCATCTGGGGAAGTATCAATGACCAGCATATGGAAAGAAACCAGCCCCTTTAAAAATCAAAATGAAAAATGGGAAAATAGCATAATCCGAATACACTAATAAATAGCTTTTGCACAGACCTGGTAATGTGGACACCGTATACTGACCTAAATAAAATATTCATATAACTGCATTTGAAAGATGGGGCTTGGGCAAGTAGAAGTATAGTAGAAGGGTTCGCTCCTAATCTAGCATTAGCACCCCATGGGCTGAGGGTGGCTCTTGGGGGTGGCACCTGATTGGCTGAGGCTAGATCACGTGTGCATGAACCACTGCCAGTTTGACACAGGCTTCTGTCGGGGTTGCTACAAAGAGTATCATATGCACACCGTGACCACTCTTAAGAAAATATAGAGTGCGCCCTTTCTCTCTCTTGGTGGTGCTGGGGATTGAACCCAGGGCCTTGTGCATGCAAGGCAAGCACTCTACCAACTGAGCTACATCCCCAGCCACATGTTAGGCGTTTTTAAAAAGAAAAGAATTTTAGCCGGGCTCGGTGGCGCATGCCTGTAATCCCAGCACTTTGGGAGGCTGAGGCAGGAGGATCGCGAGTTCTAAACCAGCCTCAGCAATGGCGAGGCACTTAGCATCTCAGTGAGACCCTGTCTCTAAATAAAATACAAAAAAAAAAAAAAAAAAAAAAAAAAGGGCTAGGGATGTAGCCCAGTGGTCGAGTGCCCTTGAGTTCAATCCCTGGTACCAAAAAAAAAAAAAAAAAAAAAAAGATTTTAAGCTTTGGGGAACTTCAGTTTGGCAGAGGGGACGTAACAGTCATCTCTCTCTCCATCTATCACCTTTTAATCAATCCATCTCATGATAAGCTCAAGGATTATCATTAGTAAGACAATAATAGGACACACCAGATACCCCAGAAAAGCGTGTGTGTGTGTGTGTGTGTGTGTGTGTGTGTGTCTGTGTCCCCACTGGAGTGTGACGAGAAACACAAATTCCAAGTGAAACCAGAAAACTCTCTGCAAGGCAAAAACTTCTAATAGGAAAAAGATGAAAGAGGCTGGGGGCTCAGCTCAGTGGTACAGCACCTGCCCAGCGTGAGCGAGGCCCTGGGTTCCTTCCCGGCTCTGCATGGTGGTGGTGGTGGATGAGAATCACAGTGATTACAAGGGGAAAAGAGCTTCCCCCAAGGGGGAGGAGCCTTCGAGTTCTGATATTTTAAGACCACGATGAGTGGAAATGCCTTGCTGAATAATTCCAGGAACTGGGCACAAAGATCAGGACATGCTGTCAAGGGGCCTGTGCTTTGTCCAAGGTATGTTTAAGGCGGTCACTACAGGGACCCTTGGGTTGATGGAAGAGCCCTGCATTAGGGAACATGTATCATGTTAAAAGGAAAGTTCCTTAGAACAATTAAGTCTCGTGGACTTTACTTGAGCAAAGCAGAACAAAATAAAAACTGTTCATGAACTGGCAGCTCCCAGAACCAGAGCCGGTTCTGATAACTCCAACAACAGCATGATCAGCAGCAAGGAAACAGTTGAGCTGACACCAGCTCAGTCAAGCCAACCAGTCACTGGTAACAAGTTGACCACACAGTGTTCCGTAGCGTAATTATTTAGCAACAGGGCCTTCTGCCACCCACTAAAGCTCAGTCACTGTGACTGCAATGTATATAGTCTGGTCTGTTGGTCTGCTGCGGGTACCCAGTCCAAACTCATGGCCTACCGCAAAATTTTATTTCACAGTTCAAAGAAATCAACTCAGGAGACCTTTCATTGCTTCAACCATGACACAGCTGGG
Organism: Tamias sibiricus; assembly: GCA_025594165.1. NCBI lineage: Eukaryota > Metazoa > Chordata > Mammalia > Rodentia > Sciuridae > Tamias > Tamias sibiricus. The sequence goes on along the minus strand of CM046666.1, from coordinate 19,924,270 downwards.
AGTTTGGTGACACAAGGTGTGTTAGTCAGATTTCTGTAACTGTGACAAACACCTGAGATAATCAGCTTACAAAGAGAAAAGGTTCATTTGGGCTCACCATTCTGGCAGTTTTATGTTAATTGGCCACATGAGTTTGGGCTGTGGTGAGGCAGCACATCACAGTGAAGGCCTGGCAGAGCCAAACTACTTAAAACCCCCTCAAGCTTCCACCACCTCTCAAGAGCCACTGCAGGGACTAAGGCTTTAACACATGGATCTTAGAGGGACAGGTAAGGTCCAAACTATAGCACAGGGCCATTGCCACTTTTATCTACCCTTTGTTGGTTTGTCTTATTAAATGTAATTTCCTATTAGTCAACTTTTATTCCAGTGATTTGGGACTTTCAATCAGAAACTAAGAGCCTTAACAGATATTTGTCATAGTTTCATGTATTCCCCAAATTTGGGGCATTGAGAGGAGTCAGACATTGGGACAGGAAGAAATGGACATACCAGCACGGTCAGCAGTCCTTGGAAACAAGCTGGGGGACCCACCGCAGGGGTGAGCCATCACGGTCTAGATAACAGGGGTCCATCTTGCTCATACGTCTATACAGCATGGATGTATACGTGCAAATGCACAGGAGCTATATCTTGAATTGGAACAAGTGAAAACTTCCAGCTTTCTAGCTCTTACTAAATCTCTAAGCTGCCAGGTTTGTTGTGCTGTAGGATTTTAAATAAATACTTCTGAGAATACTCCTCCACCTGGATTTAAAGTAATTTGCATTTCCTCTAGTGTGGAACCAATTCATCACAGGTATAGGCCTAAGTAATTACAAATATCAGATGCAATTTTAGTAATTGCATGTCTTGTCTGAAAGTGGTATTCGTAGAAAATATAACTTGAGGTGAGTGTGTCAAGTGTGTGTTTGTAGGAAGAACAAAGCCCTCTCGGATTTGTGGCAGGGGAACTCTGATCGGGTTAAGACCTTGGTCTAATCTCTACATTTAATGAAGTTGATGAAGGAAAAAAAACATCATTAGTTCTGCTTTTTTTTGGAGGCATCTCTTCATGCTGGGCATAGAGGAAAAGAAGATTTAACAGGTGGCCATGGTGTTTGGGAGAAGCCTGGTTGATTTTAAGCGGCAATTCAGAGCGAGGAACAGAATGTTGGTACTAGCAGCGACTGGCAGCTGCTTGCTGGAATCCTGAGCCTTGCTAGAAGCAGGCTTCCTCCCAGCCCCACGCGGTCCCGTGCCATGACTGGTGTCTGATGGAGACACGACAGGTGCTGTGTGCATCGCTCCTGACCCTAAGCTTGACCGTCCACTCTACTGGAACCTTCCCCAGTGTGCAGGTGGTTTGGGGGGGACTGGGGGTTCAGGTATGAGAAGAGAGGCAGGAAGATTTACAATTAATTTGGAAGAAATACAACCTACTTCTTACTCTTCAATTTAAACAGAAGCTTTCTGGGAGGGTAGCCTCCTTATAAGTCACTTAACCCAACTGGTTCTTTCCACTTATCTGTGCATATCACATACACTGCTCTGACTTCTAGTCCATGGGTCTATCTGGAAGAATCGAATCCTTTTCCCCCCATCACGTATTACAAGGCAACTGTGGTGCCTCTGTAATTGTCCATGTTGAAGATCACCGTCCCTGTTTCTTTGCACCACCCCTCCCCACAGAAATGTCACCTCTTTCATCACTTCATCACCTTCCCTGAACTCATTTATTTATCAAATATTTATTGTGCACTCACCATATCCCAGGCATGCCTAGAGCGAGGGGACAGGAACAAATGAGTAAAAGTCCCCTCGTGGAAGAGTTCTGGGCTAGCAGGTGAGCCCAGTGGGAAAACCTATAGACTGTGATCATCGCTGTAACAGAGATGGGTACACAGCACTACGGGAAATCCTTTTCTTTTTTTTTTTTTTCCAGAAATGAGAAGATGTTTCAGGTAGTGTTTGACAGAGAGCAGAGAGGTCCACTCATATCTTAGAATTTCAAAAGTCTCATCCAGAATTATAGTTGTGCCCCTTTTCATATTTGAAAAACCTCTGATCTCTCTGTTTAATGAAGATGATGAGGAAAAAAATCATCAACGCAACGTTTGGGTAGGAAAAACATTTGTATCTCTTTTTCTTTATCAGATGTTTCAAAATATAATCTATTTCTTTAATTCTTTTTTTTTAAATAAACATCATTTAGCATTCTTATTCATTTACTTTTCAAACATTTTCCTATTTTTTCCCTAGGTTTTTTGCATGTACTTACTTTGGACCCTCTTGGTCCGGAGGACCAGTCTAGCTCTTTCCTTTAGGCCTGTCCTGGCCACAGTCTGCAGGCTTTGGTATATGAGGTTGTACAATTTGTGCGGTTTGGCTGATTCCAAAGTCCTCGCGCCCTGCCTGCCCCACGATGCTGCTGCTAGATGACCCTTGGGCGGCGGCCCCTGGAGAGGGTCTCTCCCCCTGCAGCACCCGGTCACCCCCACGGTTGTTTGGAAAGGAGGACCACATCCTGTCTAATTAGGGCAGACGATGAGGGGAGCTGGCAAATGGTGTGTTTTTCTCAGCGTGTGTTGCCAACGCGAGAGCTTTCAGTTCTGGAGAAGGACCCTTTGCCAGAACAGCTAGTTAAAACAAGAACATGATTCCATCTAGATTTCATCAGGAGAGGATGGGCATCGCCAGGCAAGTCTGGGGGTGGACTTGCGAACGTCTGTTCTGTTCATTCAAAGTGTGAATTGCCAGGGAGCACAGGTGACCTCTAAGGCTAGGTTTCAGGTGGACGCCGGCTGGGAGGCACCTCAGAAAATGCTGTGACCGACTGTCCGCTCTGTCTGTCTTAAAGTCACTTTTTCTTATCAAGGTTCTTCAGGACCCAGTGGTTTCAGGAATCCCTTCTTCTCTTTCCTCTGGAAATTCACCCTAAGGAAGCCTCTGGGAACCCCAGGATATAAATGACTGATACTTCCTAAGCTGCCTCCCCAGAAACTCATGTTAAAGGCACTGTGAGGGGAATTATCATCACTGTCACACACAGGGCTATTTGGAGGTAGCAGGGGAGCTGGCCTCAAATGCTGATGGGGGTGTCTAGTCATAGGTGGACAAAGAGGCCCAGGTGTGTATAGAACAGTGATCTCAACCAGGGGCAGCTGTGCTCCCCCCCACTAGGGGACCCAGAGCAATGTCCAAACATGTTTGGTTGTCATCATTTGGGATGGGGGCTACAACTGGTGTCCAGTGAGTGGAGGCCAGGGGTGGTCCTATCCGACAGTGTCCAAGACGGACCCCACCACAAAGCATCAGCAGCCCCACGACCAGGGAAGCTGAAGCACACTGGAGGAGAGTGGGAGGGATCTGGCAAGACCCCTGGTCCCCATGTTGGAGAGCAGCTGAAGACCACCTCCCCTGAGAAAAGGGGCTCCCATTCTCAGTGGTAAGAGTCACTTTCCCACAATACAGTACATCCAGAACTTGTGACTTCTTTGGAGAATTCAAAAACCCAGATTTGTGTGTGTGTGTGTGTGTGTGTGTGTGTGTGTGTGAGAGAGAGAGAGAGGGGGGGGAGAGAGAGAGGAGGGGGGGAGAGAGAGGGGGGGGGGGGAGGGAGGGAGGGAGGGGGAGAGAGAGAGGAGGGGGGTCGGGAGAGAGAGATCTAGATTTTAAAATGCTTCACAAAGTTGAGAGAGCCATGCTAACCATGACCCTGGGCTGGACTGGACAAGCTATGACCAGAGTCCTGGCTGACCATGTAGCTGTGCACGGTGAGTCCAGGTCACTCTTCTGTCTGCAGAGAGCAGGACTGGACCCTCGAGGAACCAGCCATTGAAAGGTCTGAGGACCAAAAAGCATCGCTTGCTGTAAAAATCACTCTATCACGACTTAACCTAAAATTGTCAAAGTGATTTTACCTTTTTTTTTTTTTCTTGTGCAAATCTCTTTCCTGACTTCAATATGCACTTTTCAGTGGCTGGAAATTTCTCTTTATCAAACACCAACCTAATACAGTTGGTTATTGGAGAGACTAAATGAGATAATAAGTGAAATTTCATGGTATAGTGTAGAGTTGTTTGTCACTAAAATAAATGAATTGATTTTGAATACAAAGATAAAACTTTGCTATGTGAATGGGACCATAGGCTTGCTTTCTTTTCTTTTCTTTCTTTTCTTTCTTTCTTTTTTTTTTAACACTGGATAGAATCCGTGGCCGCTCCTGGGATAATGAGCTGAGTTCCCTGGCTGGAATCTGGAGGGCGAACACTTGCCCTTTGTGTCTGGGAGGTAGGCTTGTGATTCCCTTTGTTTCTCCCTGCTTTGGGGAAAAGCAAATTTGGCATGGCCTCCGAGCGTGTGCCTCCCCCACACTGTCTTCAGCATGGAGGCTTTGTAAATTCGCCTTGTTAAAAACAAGCACCATCTTCATACCTGCTGAAACCTACTTCTTATCCAGAGGCGACGGGATGAGCAAAGGGGGCGGCGGTCCCCGCGCGCAGCCGGCGTCCCACGCGGGTTCGCTGGACCCCCCGCGCAGACCCGCGCGTAAAGACGCCGGTCCCGGGGGCGGCGCCTCCCCCAGCCCAGCCCCAGCCGCGACCCGAGCAGAGCGTCGTCAACGAGACAGGCCGGTTTTACCCATCTTACACAATAGTGCATTACAGACTTTCCAAGAAGACGCCATTCAGGGTGAATCACCAAATTCGGGATGAAAAGGTTCTGATTTGCAGAAGCGCCCGAGCTTTTCGCTTAGGCAGGGAGGGAGCCCTGGCGCAGGCGCGGTTCCACCTTGGGCCAGGTGCGCTGGCAAGCTCTCCAGAGCCACCAGGCCTCCTGGGCTCCTGGGCACTGGGGCTCCGCAGGGCGTTAGGGAAAAGAAGGCGAAGGGGCCATGACGCAGAACGCCGGAGCCAGCGGTGAAGGGCAGGTCAGCAGCGACTGGAGTTGATGTTAGAACATTAGGTCCTCAAACGGAGATCAGAGGTGATCGGAGAGAATGCGAGGTTGAAGTCTGTGTCATTTATGATGATTTCAGGTTCTAATCACTAAAAAATCCATCTAAAGTGAATTAAATGCTTCTTTTTCAAAGTGTGGGCTTAGAACCCATTGGCATTACCTAGGAGCTTGTCTGAATTGTCCACAGCCGCTGTGCAGAATCTACAGTTTCACACAACAAACAGGTTATTTGTATGCCCACTATAGTTTGGGAGAAAAAACACTTTAAAAAAAAAAAAAAAAAAAAAAAAAGCACTTGTTATTTTCAGATAACAAGTGGACTGGTTAACGAACTAGTTGGTAACTCAGCAACTCAATGTAAAGAAGGCCCTGGATGTTTCCATTTTCCTTCTCTGTGAAACTTATGCAGTTTCCTTTTATACTCAGGTCCTGTGGTCACAAGATGGTTGCAGAAGCTCCAGGTGTCACTTCACACAGTTGAACAAAGGGCCAGAATAGTAATCACTTGCCCATTCCTAAACCAATCACTACAACTGTCAACGGGATGCTAATGGTTATGATTACCTAAAACCAATAAACATTTAACCCTTGGGGCAAAGTAAATCTTGTCAATTAAACATATGAGCAAAATAGAGTTCTAAAACTTGGAAGAAATAGCGGTGAGCAAGGGAGATAGCTGGTAGAAAAAGCAGTGGTGTGCCCTGCAGGGATTATTTTTTTATCTTCGGTCATGTGTGTCTTGGGATATTAGGAATTTCCTCTTGAATACTTGTTTGGGGGTTAAAAAAGAAATGAGCTTTTGAGGGTTCCCTCCATGTGTGACTGATCCAAGGGCTATTGTCCTATGATCTATGTCTGTCTTACTCCCTCCCCCTCTCTCGACTTGGACAGTTTGTGCTATGAATGACAGAAAAATGTAACCACACAAATATCAGTTTAGAATTAGAAGGTATGGACTGGGTGTGGTGGTGTAATCCCAGCTCCTTGGGAGGCTGAGGCAGGAGGATCACAAATTCACAGCCAGCCTCAGCAACATAATGAAAGCAACTTTGTGAGACCCTGTCTCAAAATAAAAAGATAAAAGGGCTGGATGTGGCTCAGTGGTTAAGTGCCAGGAGTTCAATCCCTGGTACCAACAAAACAACAACAGCAGAAACTTAGAAGACTAGAAGGGAGTTTTTGGACTTTTCAGTCTGGTGCCCTTACTCCACAGATGAACAAAAATCTTTGTGATTTAAACACAGGTCAACTGTGTTGGCATTGGAGCATGTGCTCCTGTTATGGGTACCATCTTGATAGGAGTAGTCGTTAGTAGTTTATCCTTTCAGTTTGAAATGTGGATTTCAAAGACCCAGATAATTTTACTTCTTTGAAAAACATGCAATTATGTAGCACAAAACATACAGAGGACGTTTTAAGATCATCTAAAAGAAATAGGATTTATTTGAGCAGGCCATAGCCTCACAAATACCACTACACAACACAACCCCCATGCAGTGGCGCACGCCTGTGATCCCAGTGACTTGGGAAGCTGAGGCAGGAGGAGCACGAGTTCAAAGCCAGCCTCAGCAATGGCGAGGCACTAAACAACTCAGTGAGACCCTGTCTCTAAATAAAATACAAAAAAAAGGGCTAGGAATGTGGCCCAGTGGTCGAGTGCCCCTGAGTTCAATCCCCAGCACCAAAACAAACAAACAAGCAAACAAATAAACAAATACCACCACACCATGAGACCAGAAGGACCATGTCTGACACCAGCTCTAGGCATTTTGGCAAGTGTCTCAGCTGCTGTGGAGGCTACATCAGGGTTTCTTCCTGTAAAGAGAATTCTCAAGAATTGACCTGCCTTCATCACTGACGTTCTTATTTGGAAGATGTTGTTTTTATCGACTTATCCTGAACGAGTGGAATAAACCAACGAATTCATGAGTATGTTTTTCTCTTTCATACTCTTATTCCTAAGGGGTGGAAAGGGGAAGGACAAATATTGTATTAGACTGCACGAGGAAGTAAGTCACATTTAGGGCAAGGGCGAGGGGCTTCCCACTGTCCTGTGGGCTGACCCTGGTGACTTTGGGAATGTTTTATTAAAGTTCCCACAACCATATTTTTTGAAGGAAATTAAGTGCACAGTGATGATGAAAAAAAATGAGAGCCAGACACTAACCACTTAGTCTATTTTTCATTAAATCATTTGAGAGATGGACCTGTCAAAGACGAGAAAACAAAAGCCCAGAGAAATTAACCTGAGGACAGTTGGCATACAGTGAGGCTGGGATTCAAATTCAGGACCCTCTCTGAACCATGTCTGTGCCTTTACTGTCCTTGTACCAGCCACCATGTGGTTCTGAGTGCATCTGTTGGCCTTGGGAGCATATTTGTAATTCCTCTCCTAGGAAAGGAAACAAGTTCAGAAAGGACCAGTCACCCACCAGTAAAGCTCCCCCGTTAACCTTGGGTGCGAACCTCCCTCTGTCTGGACCGGGGGCAGCACAATAGTGTGTCCTAGGTTGCTGAAAGGAGCAGAATCAGGATTTATGCAGGATTTCTTATTTATTTGAGGTACTGGGGATTAAACCCAGGAGTACTCTATGCTGGGCTACATCCCAGCCCTTCTTATTTTATTTTATTTTATTTTTGGGTCTCACTAAGCTCCTCCTGCCTCAGCTCTGAGTAGCTGGGATTACAGGTGTGTGCCACTGTGCCCGGCTAGAACTTTCCAAGAGTTAGTCTGTGCCAACAATAGATGCATCTCCTCAACTACAGGTGAGCTGATGAGAGGGATTCACTGTCACTGTCAAGGGCCCATAGCTGGATTTCTTGCATGTAGAGATAGGATTGAGTCCTCTCTCACTTCCTTCAAGAACAGGGTTCTATAAATAAGTATTTTATTTTCAGTAGTGGGCATTTCCTTGACTGGATGAGTGTATTCTGCAGAGAGAGAAGGGGACAGGTAGAGAAAAGGGACTCTTGGGTCTTCATTCAGGTCCTTGCTCTCTGGGTACCTGCAGGAGTTCTACTCTCACACGCCCTTTCCTTGCAGTGCCCTGCCAGTGATGTCACCTTGTCCACACCTGGACAAGGTCTCCTGCCCCGCCACTCTTTTTTTTTTTTTTTTGTGTGTGTGTGTGTGTGTGTGTCTGCATATCTGTTCAACTCTTGTTTTTAAACTATTCCACTGAATACTGCATATGAAAATTAAATTTCAAGTTTTAAAAAATAAGAGCCGGACCCGCATTTGGATGTTTTTATCACTTGTCCCCAAACCAGCATTTGATAAGCTAAAAGCCTGTGTCTAAAAGCCACAAGCAGTGGCTGAAGCTTTCATCCGTGTAAGCTGGGGGCCACGCTTCACTGCAGAAAATAGTTGCTGAATTTCAGCAAAGTCAAGATAGTGGTCAATGGCAGCTCTGATCTGGTCTGAGAAATGTGTACAAAATTAATGTTTGCCCAGAGAAGCATTTTCAAATGCCTCTGCCAAGGCCGGCTTCACTCTGAGGGGAGAGAGAAAGATGCTTTAGCAACTTGGAGCTTTGCAGAGGGCACTAGGGCTGGGCTGGAGTGGGCAGCTTCTCACCAGTAGCGACCACCTTCTTCTCCTTCTCCCCTTCCCTTTTCTCTCCTTCCTCTCCTCTTGTCTGTCCTTTCGCTTTAGGAACCTTTGGTTTCCAAAGTGCATCTGTAGCTGTTTATTTTGCTCGTGTCTGATTTTATGGGCTTGCGGAGCTCCTGAAGTTAAATTAATTTTAAATGGGCTTTAATTACTAATGCTCTGGGCCATTGCCTTTAGCAAAGTCAACATCACAATCAGGGTTACCTTAGTTTGTCTCCTGGAGGAATGTACTCATTGGCTGGGCCTCCTAGTAAACAGAGAGGCTTTCTAACTAGAAAAACAAACAAAATAAAATCACTGCTATATTTGAATGCCTGGATTTATTGCACTTTCAAAAACAGCCACTCTCGGTTTAGGGAACAGGATTCTAAGGGTGCACAAAAAGATAATTGTTTGTCAATAATATCGCCTTATTTTTCCAAGATGGAGAGGGGCTGCGTGGTGATGTGCTATGCAAATGTGGAGGCGGAGGACCCCGACCCCAAGGTCTCAGGGCTGTTGGGCTCAGCTCCGCACAAAGTGGTCTGTGTGTAGTCAGAGAAACGAGCTTGGTTCTCAGTGCAGTGTCCCCTTGTAGATTAAGGGTAATCAACTCCGGGTTCACGAGAGAATGGATATTGGGGTCACGTTCAGATGGCTTTTGAGTTTCTACCTACAGAAGCTGAAGGTTAAAGCTGTGTCCCTGGCATGGTGGCCACGCCCCTCCCCCAGGAGGGAGGCCATGCACCTTGCACCTTGTTCCCAAGGAACGTTCTGTCCAGGCAGGGGCGGTCACTTGAGTGGTTCCATAACAATAAGCTTAGATTGGCTGCGGATGAAAAACGAGGAAGGTTGATTAAGTCATTTAGTTCCTTGACAATTTTGCAAGCCAGGCGGTTCTCAGAAGCCTTGGTTTTAAACTGTGCGATACACACACCAGCTAAATCACCGAGATTCTGGTTTCCATATATTCCAGGATTTTGACCACTTCCCCCCAAATTAATATCAGATCTCCTTTATCTTAAATATATGCTATCCTTATTAGTGATTCCCCAGTGGTCCTAACACCTCCTGTTATCCCTGTCTGTTGAAAACTTGGTAAAATTAACCCCAGTGATTGAAAGTCCTGTGGTTGGCAACTGGCTAATTCATTATTGAATTGAGTTTATGGTTTAATATGATAGAGATAGAAATCCTAAGCTGTATATTACATTCATAGCCAGTCTTTATCTCAATACCCAGACATATTAGTGTAGAAGATAATTAGTATAGAAGACATATTAGTGTAGAAAAGAAAACAGGTGTTTAAAATAAAACTCCACATATAAACTTCTGAGGATAAGTAGAGAAAGAGAAAAGCAAAGTTTTCTTTCTGGATTCTTTTTAAAATTTAATTCCCCTTCATGTTTAAAGCAGTTCCCAATCCTATTTCAGTTTTACAGTGTTATCTAAATGTGCAAAGTCAAAAAAAAAGTCTGTGATTATTTATTACTGAGGACAATTTATTTCATTTGTATAATTCTTTAGTTTCTAAGCTGGGTAAAACCCCTTCTTCATAATATCTGCTTGTTTGTCTCCAAAGGTTTTGAAAATAAATGAGCTTTGTAATTGCTTCATCTTTGCACTGGGCTCATTTTCCATTTATCCATTGACTGTTGGGTGTATGTCTATTGAAGATATTAAAAGTGGCGATGTCTGTGAACACCCAGAAGCTCCCATTCCAGGGTTAGGAATCAGCAATACCATCAGGAGGGACCCGTGCCAGGCATACACGGGCACTCAGCGCCATCTCTGTGGCTGGTATTCCCAGTCAGAAACAACCATTATCTCATGGCCCCATTGAAACCACACTAGATGTGCTTTCTCTCAAGAGCTGTCCAACACTGGGGACTTTTCCTTAAAGGAAGAAACCCTAGCCAGAAGATAATTGAGCCAGAAGAAGAGAAAACACTTTGAGCAAGAAAACATAGTTAGGTAAAAGAGGGAAAGGCAAATGGCATCTTTTCCAAGTTCCACTTAAAAACTTGTGCTCCATGAGGATTCTTGGCATTGGGTTAAAATCACATTTTCTTGTTCTGGATCATGTTAAATATTTGGAAAAAAAAGAAAAAGAAAAGAAAAGAAAACCAACAGTGATGGTTCTGTGATAGATGGGCTTGGGCTTATGGGCCACCTCCCCCATGGAAATTTCCGTGAGAAGCAACTTGGTTTCATTTTCCCTGGGCAGAAGCCAATCGGCTTAAAGGTTGCCCTGTTCCCCAGGCAAAGAGCCAATAGGATTAAAGGTCGCTCTGATACACCCCCTCCCAGAAATCCCTACTTAAGCTCCTGCCTGCACAGAGCTCAGTCACAACAGCTCGTCCCTGCTGAGAGGAAGCAGCCACTGCGACAGCTCCAGACCCACCGTCTCCAGCCCGATGGCAGCTGCCCCAGCCGACAGCTCCAGAGACCACAGCCAGCATGACCAGGCACCCACCTTCCATTCACAGCTCGCACATTCCCTTCTCCCTGACTCCTCTCTCCCACCAGAGCTTGCACACTCCCCTATCCCTGACTCCTCTCTCCCCGTACTTCTACCTCCGACCAGCCATAAAGGCTGGTGAATAAACCTCTTGGCTGCACGGTTGTCTCCGGTGGGATTTTTGCCCTTCAGTCTGTAGTTGTCTGAAGTAAACAGAACAGTGGCATTGACCATAAGGGACCTCAGAAAGCAAGTTAGGAGGGGGCTCCTGCAGAGTGAAATGAGGGGCTGGATGGGAAAGCAGGTGTGAGCAGCATTGGCCAGGTGCAGGGACCTCAAGTTCCTTGGTAGCTTCTTAGCCCACACCACACATCTTAGACAACTGTAGGCACATAATGCAAATTTTGTCACCATCATATTTGGCCGTGGTTGCTGTCCTCACTCAAGCCACTCTGGCCTTTTTGTTCACAACTTTCCCTGCCTCGAGGCCTGTCCAAATGTTAAGGCCGCCAGCAGCTGCCCTGGCTTGTGTGCGGCCTGCCTGCCCCATGGTAGATGATACCGCGGGTTCTGCAGATGTGGGGGCACACAAGGACTCCTCACATGGGAACGAGCTGTCGCCAGAGCACAGAGCAGGAGGATGGCATGCCATCAAGGAGGGAATCTGGGTAGCAGCCTAACAGCCAAAGGAGGCCTAGGAGGCTTTGAGGGAGACAGAGGAGTAGTCATGGAAACAGAAGTATCAGCTTAGGGCAGCATCTTAGGAGGCAGGAAAGAACGGAGCTCTAAGAAAGTAGATCTAGCTCACACTGGAGGGTCACTGTGCTAAGCCAGGGCCCACAGCCAGGAGGACGTCTCAGGTTCCCCCCATTTATTGTTTGCTCTGTTTTTTAACTTGTTCTACAAACCTGCATGCATAGCCATGAAGTACATACACCAGGTGCTCCTGTCACAGACGTGACCACTACGCCCATCGTCTCCACTCCATCATAAAGCTCACACTCTGCGGGGAGAAGGGTGGGTGAGACAACCAACAAAGGAAAAATAAATATGTCAGATAATGTCATGCAGTAGTGAATTCTACAAGGAGAAGCCCGTAGAGGGGACACAGAGATCTGAGAGCGTTACTGTGGGTGGGGCAGCCGTGACAGATGTTCTGATGGGTGGATATTTAAACAGAGACTGTCCAGAAGGGAGGCAGGAGACGCTGGTGTTGGCCTGAGTGGTGATGGAGATGGTCGGGGTGAATGGTTTGAGGAGCAACGTCCAGGAGCCCAGAGAGGAAGGCACTTCAAGGGAGAGATGACAAGCAGTTGGCAGTAGAGATATCAGAACGTCAGGAAACCATCAGCAAAGTGTTGGTTGGGCTCGGCCAGGAAGGGGGTTGGTGACTCTAAAGAAAGCCGTTGCAGAAGATTCAGGAGCAAATGGGTGCAAGAGATGTTTGGGAAGAGCTGGACCATGGAGGGAAGGGCACACAGGGAGTTGTCACACATAGAGTGACATAAAATTAGGGGCTGTTTTGTTTCCATGTAGACCAGAGGGCCGCCATTGTGGAACGACTGACACTCAGGGCTGGATAATTCTTCCTGTGGGCTGCATCCTAGGACATTCAACAGCTGCCCCGAACTTGACCCCTGAAGCCAGTGTCTAACTTCACCCAGTTTGAAGACCAACCCTGACTCCCACCTGGCCGGATGGCCCTGGAGGCAGGCTTCCCCTGTTGAGAAGGGTGCTCTGGGACAATGGAGAGAGAGGCAGCCAGGAGGGAGCAGAGGAGCTTCTGAGAGGAGAGGGCCTCGTGGGGAGGAGCCACAGTCGCAAGATCAACCTGTCGAACTTGCAAGTTCAACTGCAAGTGAGGAAAAGCAGAGCAATAGCGACTGCTAATAAACACTTTGTTGTGTGAGTTGAGGAACAAGGGTTGTCATTCTAGATTAAGAAGGGGCACTCAAGCTGAAAATTAAAAGAATAAAATATCTTTGTTGTAACAATTTAGAAACCAGCATGCAAACTTCCAAAGAAACGCAGTATTATCAAAAAAAAAAAAAAAAAAAAAAAAAAATCAGTTATCTTTGTACGTATCAGTAGAATCAAGTCAGAGGAGCAAATAGCTTCTGTTGGAGAATGGAACATGTGATCCAAATTGTCCCTTTGCCTGGGAAGTCCTCAATTTGGGGTTGAAGACAGATGTTTCTAATGTGACTCATGTGTTTTTTTACCACTTTCTCATGGGCAAGGGCTGAGATGATTCCTTTCCCTCTACTGGTGATGTCAGCATCTTATTGACACAGGATGAACCTGCCTACATCAAAGCTGGCTGCTACAGTCTGGATCCAGAATGTTCTGATGTATCAAGGGCGTGGTCCCCAGCTGGTGGCTCTCTTGAGAGGTGGTGGAGGCTTTTGGAGAAGGGTGAGTACCTCTTCTCCCCGCAATGATGTTCCACTTTGCCAAAGGCCCGGAGAAATGGGGTCAAGTGAGTGTGGATGCAAACCTCTGCAACTGTGAACCAAAATAAATGTTTCCTCCTTACATTCTTTTTCTAAGGCATTTTGTCACAGCAATGGAAAGCTAACACACTGGCCCTTAGTCAGATTGCACATGATGTAAATACCTAGGCATATTTCTGTTTAGATAGAATAAGAGTTGTGAGCTTTGGGGAATGGACATTTTTTTTTTTTTTTTCTGGGTCGAGTATACAAAGTTTAGACATTGGGGACTGTTCTAGAATATATCAGCATTTCTGAGTTGAGAGGGATTGTCATGATTATCTTCACAAACATTTGATGAGTCTCAAAGTGCCATTTCAAGTATAGTTCATTAAAAGTAAACAAAAGTTGTGTCTCTTTTAAGGGGAAGACAGATGAAACATACTTCTTGGCAATTTTTTCCCCCTAAATTAAAATCAAAAGTTAGTTGGCACCTGAAAAGGCAGCTAAAGGCAGCTGGCATCCACTGTGAGCCAACAGGGATGGAGAACTGTGGTAGTCATCTCATACACGGGACGCTTTGAAAGCCTCGTGCCAGCTTAGGGGGCAAGCACTATTCCTACACATAGCCAAGGAAAAGTAGTCACAAAGTCACATGGCAAAACCCAACAACACAGAAAGAACTACTGATGTCCAGAGCTTGTCTTTGGACACCCCTCCCCTGGGACTTTTTCTAGTCTCTGATGAGATCTGACGTTGTTTTGAAATTGAAATGAGCATGAGCATGAACATCCCATTGGACTGCTACCAGGAGCTCATTTTCAGGCAGCCGGTCCTGGTCCCTCCTGTCCTACAAAGTCAACAGACTTGACGTGGCCACGCATTCACGTCTGGCAGCGTCCCCCACCTTTCCTGCCCCAGCTCTGCAGCCACATAACCTGGACATGATCCATGGAAGGTCAAAAGGGGTGCCACTAAGAAGTAATTGTCTTTGAGATTTTAAATAAGGACCTGAGTTTGGCCATTGGCCTCTATAGGAGGAGATAGTCATGATCTTTTAATTTAGTAAAGTTTTTCCAAACAAACTTAATTGTGTTGTAAATTTGTTAGAATGTATTGCACATAAAAGTCGGGGGAAAATCCACTCCAGACCATCATTAATTTCTTACAAATGACTAATTTCCATGACAAGGACCCTTTCATTGGATGAGTACTTCTGGTCTCATCTACACATTTTCTTAACGTTCACGGCAGCTGTTTTGGTGTGGTATAGCTATATATTTACATTTTTAAAGCATATCTACTGCTTCAAATAATTTTTTGCTTGCTTGCTTTTATTTGACTTTTAAGGGTCCAAGTAACCCACAATAACTTGCTGAGTATATTTAGTCCCAGAAAAACAGAATGTCTCTGATAAGCGTCCCTTGTCCCAAACAGTAAAAAGGGGCACACTGAAGTGATTCACAGGGGTGTATCTGGGGGTGGGGGGGCAGCTTCAGGACAGTGGGTGTAGAAGCATCAGTGAGTCTCTAACCCAGCAGCTCATGCAACTGAACTGGGCTCAGTCCCCAAGGTGCCCGTGGATAAGATGATTTCCAAGGCGTCCTTGGGTGGGCCCGTGAGGGAAGGTGGACAGACAAGAGGGCTCTGCGGCCCCGAGGTGGTCAGGGAGAGACAAGTCCCTCCCCCACCCCCATGGCCGTGTGTGCCACTCTTCCTCTATACAAAGACAATTTGCTTTTCATGTAGTAATGAAGAACAATGTTTAACAGACAAAGCAGCTTCTAGTTTATTATTGTGCTGTCTTTGACTAGAGCTAGATGCTGGGAAAAATGGTAATTCACAGTGTGAATGCTTCTCTTCCAGCCGTACGGGTTATGGCTGAGCATGTACATTGTATATTGCAGACGGTACAATAGCAAACACTGTGAGAACCAGGAAAAGAAAGAATTACGGCCTGTTTTCTTTTCTTCTTGCGAGCCAAGAAACCAAGAATTTCTTCACCATGATTTTTTATTTGTGTGTGTGTATCTGTGTGAGTTATTCCTTAGCAGTATGCACTGCTGGGTTCTGATGAATGATTTTAGGTTGGGTGTTTTAAATTAATGTATAAAAATCTACCACGATGCTCTTAGAACACCTGCGTTATCCTGTTTTTTTCCCCCCAGCAAATGGATACAAGGCACAGGTGATAACTCATTAACTTATTTCATGCAAATAAAAACATATTGCATGATTTCTTCCCCTTAACTATATAATCACTGAGACATGACGATGCTGATTAATGCAACACACTTTGGGAGGGGGGACTTCAGCATCTTTTCTCAGTTCTCCTTCGCGGAAGGGATTTACCATCCATGTAAATCTGGTGTAAATGGAAAAGTGATGAGAAAACCTCTTTCCCATGTTAAAAAAAAATTTTTTTTTTTTGCTTTCCTCTAGTTAGCCTTTATTCTGTCACAAGACACTCATGATGTAGAGTTGAAGATTTAGAATTGGAAAAAAGGAAGATCAAATATCCCATGTTGATGGAGGAATTGGAAGCCCAGAAAAGGAACCATCTCCAATCAGCAAGCTCGTATTTTGATCTAGTGTTCAGATATTCTCATCAATGACTTCCAGAAAGTGGCACTGATTTTTTTTTTTTTTTTTGGAAACAATGATGGAAAAACAGCAAATGTGTACCAGAATGCTTTTAGAGTTCTAAAATCATACTGGAAAATGTTGGAGCATTCCAACCCAACTGTAAACAATCCCATGCTGTATTCATGGAAGATGGAAAGTCTGTGTTGGAAAGTCTTTTGCGATATGATTTCTATGTTTTTAATTTATTGAATTAAAGCCAGATTTATTCAATTAAGATAATACACTTCAAGGTTAACTGCCATTCGCTGTTCATTTAGGCAAGCTATTGTACAGTTATGTAAATTTCATGAACAGAGACACTACTTGAGTGTCTTAATTACAAGCAAAAAGTGTCATTTAAATATGAATTAAGTGAATAGTTGCCTGTATTTCCTGTTTCTGTATTTTCTGTCTTAAAATCTAAGGGCTACCCCGGTGGTGATCATAAGATTTTTCTTTTTTATTGTGAAAGAAAAACACCCCTAGTACTAAATATTATGCAAAGAAGCAGGGAAACATGTAAAAACGCCATTCTTATCACAATGATCTGCACTCAGGACAACATCATCATAACAGGTTGCCAAATTTTGCCAGCCAGCCAGCCACCAATAGCCATTTTTATATCATTAATGAAATTAAAGAATTATTCCAGCTCATACGAGAGCCAATAATTTGTTACATGTGACATTTGTGCAAATGCTCTATAAAGGTGACTCCGTCTTAAAACAACAACAACAACAAAAAAAAAACTCTTTAAAAATGATATATTATAATGCATCCAAACATTCCATTTTCAGAGTTAAGCAGAGGGATGGGCTTTTTTTTTGAAAGGATAGAAATGAAAATTTTTTTCCTTTTTTCCCCCCATTCCTCTATCTTAGTTGAAAGAACATTCACTTTAAATTTAGAACTGTCAAGATTGGGGATGTGTTTAGAGACAGTGACCCATGACTGGGACTCCGCTGGTTTCTGTGAACCAATTCCCCAGGCCTCTTGGACTTACTGACAAATATTGTTTGCGTTTGTCTCTGTGGTTTTTTTTTTTTGTTGTTGTTGTTGTTTTTTTTTTTTTTTTTTTTTTTTGGACGGTTCTTGTTTACAGAAATGACCCAGAGATAAATCTGGCATTCATCAGGAAGGAAGGGAATGATCTGCATTAGCTAATGAAAAGCACACCTCGGTGGCGGGGGCGGCGCCCAGCTCCTGTCCTGAGCCCGGATGGATGGACCGACGCGGCTGCAGCCTGGGAAGATATTCCCAGCGCCCCCCACGGCAGCTCTTGCTCGCTCCCCCAGGAGTGAGAAGTTCACTATTCACTCAGCGCTTGCATCATCCTTTCCAACATGTTCCCACTGATACATTAAAGGAATTAATTGCTCATAATGATCTCACCATCTGTTAACAGGGGTTCATACCTACAGGCTGGTGGCATGCGGTGGTTCTATTCAGGGATCAATAGGCAAGGCCGGGCGAACGCTTTCCCACATTCCCTGTCTTTGCGGGCTGAAAGGGGGAGGAGAGCTCGGCCGGCCATCTGCTCCTTGTCTTTCTGAGCGAGACCTTGATGCGGTCCAGCACAGCTCTGATCTGACTCCAGTCCGATTGGAATGTGGCTGATCTGAGAGGCTCTCAAAGCTGTGAAAGTGAGTCAAAAGGAGATGCCCATTGTCCGGCATGGCTGAAAGAAAATGATCACTTTAAAATTCATAACTCCCAGGTGCCTGCCATCTATTCATGGGAAAAACCCTCTGAACTTCTCTTCATTAAAGAGACGGGAGTCTTGCTAAAAAGAGAGAAAAGGAAGTAGTTTGTGGGAATGTGTAGGGGATTTTCAGGCTAAACAAATGAGGAATTTGGAATTTTTCACTTGTATTAAAAAGGCTGTGTAAGGAAGGGGAAGCCCTTATTTAAAAAGAGAGAGAGACAGAAAGAGAGAGAGGGAAGAGGTTTTCGTGGGGCCTCTAATAAAGAACATTTTAATTTTTTCTCCCGAGGAATTCAAAATCACCCTCTCTTTTTATTTTTTTATTACCTGAAATGGAGAAAACTTTCCCTTTTGATCCTGAACAAGATTCTTAGCCAATTTCCATCGCTACTGCAGAGGTACAATTTGAGTGAGCATTTAAGGGTGAATGAGAGTCTGGGAAATTCCTGAATATCGTGTGGGACCCAGGGACACAGTGAGACTCAAACCTATCAGTTGTTTCTTAGGTTTATTCAGCAGGTTACCTGCACCCACCCAGGGGTCTGTCAGGAGCAGAATTCTCTCTGTGCCTTAAACAACAAAAGAGCCATTAGGAAGTAGCTAGGAAATAAAGAGAAAAACCTCTGTGGCTGGCAGTTGAAGGCTCAGCTGAGTCCTAGAGCTGTGGGAATCACAGTTCTGGTGGATTGTGGCCATTGGCCATCGCAGAAAATCAATGTTGCACCAGAGTCACACAGGAATTCAAAGAGGATTTGTGGATTAATGGATTGAGAGCCAAACAAAAGTACAAATAGAGAGACCTGTGTTCTCTCTCTTGAAAATCTTTTATCATCCAGATGATGACACTTCAGTCCCCAAGAGATTAAGTGACACGTTCAAAGTCACGCAAGCTTGTTACAGAACCCAGGCTGGACCCTGACTTTGCAGTGTTTCCTGGTACCTTCTCTGTGGCTTAGGGGTTAAGATTATTTTTGCTCAGTTTTCCATAATTATAGTACAGATTAATATTGCCAGCCAAAAGAATGTCATCATTTCTTTGAAAATAAATTCTGAGCTCTAAGGAAAATTATGAATACCGATATTCATCACTAACACATACGAAGTAGAACATGGATCAGTTAATATCTGACAGAAGGCAGGAAGCATTGCCACAAAGGCAGAGAGCCCTTGACAAATAGGAGTCAATGGAGTCCAGCTCTCTTGGACATCAGTAGCCAACCAAAGGAAGGAGGCAGGAGGAGAGATGAATGCAAAGTCAGAAAATCACTCCCTCCACAAGCAGGGGTCAGAAGGAACAGAGGGTGGGAAGGAGGTAGAAAATCCTAGAAACAACCCAAACCTCTGCAAAGAGGTGAAGGTCCTCCTAGCAGAATCCACATGACTGGCCCTTCCTAACAGATAAGAGGGTACGACCTGAACCATAGTTTTTCTAGAAGTTTCCATTTAGTCATTGAGAGTCTTTGTTTTGTGTGACTTCTTCTCTGTGGGAGCCTATCTTTAATTTTCAGTACAGTGGACAGGAACATAAAATCCTTTGGATAAAATTGTGACACATTGTATTTCTAGTAGATTTAAGTGGGAAAAAAAATCAAGGTCAGGTGCAGATTCGTTCATCAATCCAGTTTGACTCTTCAATTATCAAATGGTTGGGCCTTAGAGTTTATGTGGTGCCAAACTCCATGGTTTGTGGAGTTAGACTTGGTGAAATGCAGGGTGGGAAAAAAACCCTAAAAAGCCCTAAATATTGCAAGCAGACTGAAAATTGGCATGAAGATTGACAGCAGCTGTGAGGGGATGGCTAACCTCTTCTCCTGAGCTCCAGCATTAGCCTGGAGCTCTAGGGGAACTTGAGAGGTTTCTTCCAGAAAAAGTAAAAAACGTAGGTAAGCCAAAAGAAGAAATGACTTAAGATGTATGCATAATCCGCCTCCTAGGGATAACTATTACTGGCTTTGCAGAGTTTATATTAAACAATAACAAAATCAGATCATAATGTTAATATTATCTGACACAGAATATAAGTTAACATTTGGCATTTGGCTTTTTGGGATTGGCTAACTTCACTTAGCATTATATTCTCTAACTCCATCCATTTTCCTGCAAATGCCATGATTTTATTCTCTCTTATTGCTGAGTAATATTCCATTGTGTGTATATACCACATTTTCTTTATCCATTCATCTACTGAAGGGCATCTAGATTGGTTCCACAGTTTAGCTATTGTGAATTGTGCTGCTATAAACATTGATGTGGCTGTATCCCTGTAGTATGCTGTTTTCAGGTCTTTTGGGTAAAGACCAAGGAGTGGGATAGCTGGGTCATAAGGTGGTTCCATTCCAAGTTTTCCAAGGTATCTCCATACTGCTTTCCATATTGGTTGCACCAAAAAAAAAAAAAAAAAAAAAAAAAAAAAGAATATAAGTTAAGATATGAGATCGCCAACATTTAACCATTTTTGACTTATGAAAAAATGGCAGTTTTCATTATTGGTCAATTTAAAACTTCGCAGTCAGTGGTACATTGTGGGTTGCTTTCCTTTTCAATCAAAAAGCATCCAAATCTTTTTAAGATGAGTTCTTACATGGTTTAAGAACTATCTGAATAAGTACTGAAGGTTCTGAGAGCATTCCAGCTGTTTGCAATGTTGGATTTAGAACTATATACAGATTTCACCATTGAACTGAAACAAATTATGTGGTAGGAATACAATTCGTCAGACATTGACTTTAACATCCAGTATTTTTATGTCTTGCAATGAAATGGTGGCCTCTTCCTACTGATCAAAATGCCCCTTCCTAATTGAAAGCTTATCTTCGGGATATTCACAATAATTAGACTAGGAGGACCAGAGGTGCTGAGAAATGCGCAGGAAGAGTGAGACACTCAGAGGTACCTAACTGCAACAATGACAATGACTTAAGCAGTGCCCCTAACAGATAACAACAGCAAAACCCCAAACCAACCGACCAACCAATCAACAGAAAGAACACGGGGTACCGGGGAGGAGCCCGGCAGGTGAGCTCAGGAAGGCCGCTCCAGCTGGCTGCCCTGGCTTGGGGCTCCCATGGTGTTGACTTCCGCGTCAGCCCTTAGGTGTTCTGACCCCAAGAGGAGTGCCGGAACTGGACTGTGTTCACAGCTACCTCATTTCTAATGTCCCTCTTCCCCTGAGGCTCATCAGCTCCTGCCCTTGTTCTCAGAATTCCACCCCCCCCCCCCCCCCCCCCCCCCCCCCCCCCCCCCCCCCCCCCGTCCCACAGACTATTATTGGGGCCAGAAATGCCCATCTTTTCCATGCATGAATGCATTTACTTTCCTTTCAGGGCTCCTCTAGGAAAACTCCTTCCGTTTTTAAATGTTCGCTTTTGAAAAAAAGCAAAGAATTTCCCTCTAACCTTGCTACTTGGCAGTGTCACCATGGGTTCAATAATCAGAATCAATTTTGTTCCTAGTTCTGTGTTCAAAATTAATATATAGGGAAGGTTGGAAAAAAACACACAGCAAAAGCAAATACACTTTAATTCTGCCCCATCCCCATCCTCCAATCTCACACTGGGCTTGGAGGGTTAGCTGATCTCTGGGTTTTATTATTTCCCCCCTCTCTTTTCTTTCTTTCTTTAAAAAAAAAAAAATACTGAGCATGGAAAGTAAAAGTTTATTGGGGGCAAGAGTTCAATGACTATTTTTTTCCCTTGAACAAATTAATCTTGTATAACCTGCATTATAAAGGCTATTTTTAAAAAGAGGAGGAAATAATCATGGGGGCCTGACTTGGAACTCTTGTGGGTTTGAGTTCTACATTTGCACCAGCCAGGGATTTTCAATTAGCAGCGCCTTAGAAAACAGGGACCCCTGCCTTTGTCAGTGTCCTGTGGAAGAAGAAGAGCAAATAGATTGGAAATGGTCTTATGGCTCAAGCTCCTGGGAAAATGTAACAGGTGTTACCGCTCAGCTGGGTGTGAGATTTATGAAAAAAGCCCACTCAGACTTTGCCCATAGAATTCTGCTTTCCAGCCAGGGTTTCAAGTAGGAAGAAACTAATGACTTCATTACCATCTCAATTCTGGGAAATGCCTGGTCCAGACCTGACTCATTAAAGGAAAGGTATAGCACTCTGCGTGACCTTGGGAGATCAAAATGTTGTTTAGAGCCCTTCCATCAACCTGAAGGAGCATACCCTGGAGGAATAACGCTGTGGCCATAAAATGAGAAACAACAACAACAATAACAACAACAAAATAAGCCTGAACCAAAAAAAAAAAAAAAAAAAAAAGGGGAAGAAAGATGAAGAAAAGGAAAAAAAACTGTCACCCTCACGCTGTCACGTTTCCTCCACTCTGTAAAAAGCCTGCTTCCCTCTCGGCTTCCCCTCGCCGGGGTGTTGTGACACATGAAGTGGCTCTTGTTGCTGTCCCATTTCTAGTGGATTATAATTGGGGATGAGATGGAAGCCAGGAAAGATGTCAAATTTCTAAGCAGTGCAAGATGAAATACATCTCTTCAGCACTAATAGTACTTCATGGTCCTGACGACGGTGGTCGTACTTAACTGGTATCAATTAACAGGGAATTTTTTTATTAGATAATTGCCTCTCTTATTAATCTGCAATGGGAAAAGCAGCACAGGAGAGCCTGTGGCCTGTCCTATTTATCCACACAAATCATTCTTCTCGGCCATTGTGTCGCGTTCTAGTTCACGTTGCTCCTCCACTGCACTGAAAGAGAACTTGGCCAGTAAATGCAATCTCAGTAACCTTCTCACAGTCCATTTATCTCTAAATGCCAGTCCCCTGGTGGGGGTCCTCCACCCGCCTTGTGACTCATTTTTATTATGCTCCAACTTGCTCTCCTCTCCAGAACACCTTTGGGAGGAAAAAGAAAAAAAAATATTGTTGTTAAGGCCAAAGCTGTAAGTTTATGTACTGTGGACTTGCTTCAGAAAAACCTAGCTGTCCCCTACCACACCCTTATTCCTGGGAAGACAAACTTCACATTTAAGTTTCTGGTCACAAGTTCCTTGTTCCCAGTGAAGGATATGATGATGGCTGCCCAATGTGTCCTCCTGAGCCTTAACTAGAGCTGGTCACCAAGACAGCTTTGGGCTGGGTTGGACTGACTCTTTAGCATCAGAGCCAAAAGCAGTGACCATCTTTCAGAAGAGAGAGAACCCAAAACTACCTCTTACGGCAAAAGTTTCAACCCTTGATCATCACATACCAACCTAATGCTGCCTCAGCATTACAGATATTATTTAGGATTATAATACAATTTTTGCCTTATTGTAGGGACCATGAAGTGGCCTTTTTAGTGATAACATTGATTATGATGTTTGGGATATTATTTTAGGATGAAGGTTTTAGGTTAGAGGTTAGAAACTTCCTAACAGAAGTGTTTGACGGTCGACCATATTGCTACAGAATGATGTCAAGGAAAACCTTGCAGAGATTTTTTTTTTTTAACTCTGCGATCTCTCTCCTCTTCCCAGTGTAAACACATATGGATAAGATGATATAAAAAGCTTACATGAGTAAGTTTGTACATATATAAAGGCCTATCTCATGAAGCTCTTTGCAATAGTCCCTGAGGTGTCTGGGTAAGGGAACGAGGCTCACAGAATTTGTCACTTAGGCTTGAGATCCAAATCTCCTGGAGGTGACCCAATGCACTTGCATTGTCCTGAGTCCCTGAGGACAGTGGGGTCCTGGGTCATGTTGGCCATCAATGGTTTGGTACAGTCTTGAAGATATTTCTCATCACAGTTGCACACAGCAACCTAATGATTCTTGATGATGAAACAGAGAAACAGTTTTTTAAACTAGTTTTATGTACTGCTTTTTGCTTCAGAAGCAGGGTTTTTCTGGGAGAAAATTAGAGTTATTTCTAAGGACACCTGAGGGTTAATGATGTGTAACTTCAATGTGATGCAACATATGAACGGTAGTACCTCTGACTTCAAAGAACAGGAAACGAAGGGATGGAGTTGTCAGTGGAGGAAAATGTTTTGATTATACTAGGGGAATCCTAAAGATGCCCTGGTGGGAACTGCACCTGTCAGTTACCATCATCACTCCGTTTTCCTTCTGACTGGAAATAAAAGCATCCTGGGAGCTCAGTGCATGGTCAAGGGCACCGGAAACACGGTCTAGGGTCCTTGCTGAGTTAACACAAAGCAGTCACAAGTTCAGTACCCTTGCTTGGGTTGCTAAATTCCAGTGGAAGAGGAAACCTCAGGGGTTTGCACAACTTCGAAGCTACTAAGAGAATTGTGGAATTATACATAAAGTGCAAAAAAAAAAAAAAAAAAAAAAAATCCCCCCCAAAAACAAGTGAAAAGAAAAAGCGATTTAAACTGAGCTAGAAAAGCTGTTTGTTATTTAAGCCTGAGGTAAAATTAACTTGAGGAGGGCAGAGCAAGGTGGGATAGAACTCTCCAGTGATTATGCCTCCAAAGAAATGTCCATGTGAACAAGTATCCGTGCCTAGGGATACCTTCATAGGAGCTAAGGAAGCTGGGCAGGTGACTGCAGTATCTGGTTATGGAAAAATAAGAGAAGACACGTGGAAGACTGTAGGAGGGACAGTTTTAGGTGACTTGCCTCACCCTTTTCCCCAGCCTTGGGAGCCCAATGCAAAGAGAGAGAATGTCTACTTGGAGGAAAGAGTAAATTAAGCCTAAGACTGAACCTTGGATCCCAGTACTGGACTTGCCACTGTAATGCCCAGCAGTGAGCAGATCCTCAGCCCCGAACTCCAGGCTGGTACCCACAGACCAAGTTCTGGACCTGCCCCATACCAGGCAAGAGCTGCGGGCCCTGAGAGGTGAACTCGAGTTCTGACATGTGTCACTGCCAGCCAGCTCCATTGGCCTGCGGAAGGGACAGCTTCTTCAATAAGTAGTGCTGGGAAAACTGGATATCCATGTGCAGAAAATAACGAAAGCAGATCCTTGTTTCTCACCATACGTAAAAGCCATTTCAAATTGATTAAAAATTTTCATGTAAGACCCCAAGCTATGAAACTACTAGAAGAAAATATAGGGGAAGAAACCCCAGCAAAAACAGACAAATAGGATTGCATCTGACCAAAAAGCTTCTGCATGGTGATCAATTAACAGAATGAAGACACAGCCAGCAGAAGGGAGAGGATATTTGCCCTGTCCATCGGTTAAGGGGTTAATATCTAGAATACACAAGGAACTCAATGAGCTGAACAGCAAAAAAAAAAAAAAACCCCGAATAACCCAATTTAAAATGAGCAATAGACCCCCAAATACATTTTTTTCCCAAAGAAGATATGCAAATAGTCATAGATACCTATGAAAAAATATTCAACATTGCTCATCATCAGGGAAGTGCAAATGAAAGCCACAATGAGCTATCACTTCACTCTTGTTAGAATTGCTACGATCAAAAAGACCAAAGAGAACAAGAGTCGGTGAGAATATGGAGAAAAGGTGGGGCTGGGGATATAGCTTAGTTGGTAGAGTGCCTGCCTTGCATGCACAAGGTCCTGGGATCAATGCCAAAAATAAAAATAAAAAAAGAGTAAAGGAAACCCTTACATCCATTGGTGGGAATGTCAGTGAGTACCACCAACTTGGAAAACAGTATGGAGATTTCTCAAAATCCAAAACATAGAACTACTGAATGATCTGGAAACCCCACTAGTAATATCTAAAAAAAAAAAAGAAATCAGTCTGTTGAAGAGATATGTCCATTCTCATATTTATAGCAGCACTATTCATCACACTCACGATATGAAATCCATCTAGATGTCCGTCGGCCGATGACTGGATAAAAGAAAATGTGGGCCACATCTACAACAGCATACTGTGTAACCATAAAAAGAAGGAGGCCCTGTCATTTGCACAACATGGATGAACCTGAAAACAGTACATTATGTGGTGTAAGCTAGACACACTAGATCACTGCATGATCTCGTTCTCATGTAGAATCTAAAAACATTGATCTCCTAGAAGGAGAGAACAGAATGGTTTGTTGCGGGAGTTTCCCGAGAGGCAGTGGTGTTTAGTTAGGAGAAAGGGATCTGAGCATGTTGGCTAAAGAGAACATAATCACAGTCATTCAGGAGGAGAAATTCAAGAGAGCTGTTGTCCAATATGATGACTATGGTAAGTGATGACATATCGTATTATTTTTAAAAAATGCAAAGGGAACCGATGTTAAATGTTCTCATCACAAAAATGGTAACTATGTGAAGTTTTGCAACATTTGCAAGTTAGCTAGATTTACGCATTCCAGGATGCAAACATACTTCAAAGCATCACGTTGTATATGGTAAATATATACAATTTCATCTGTCATTTAAAAAATTCTTGAGGTAAATCTGGTTTATAGCAAGATTAACAGATTAACAAATTTGGGACTTCTTGTTATTAACAAATAACAGTAATACTTGCTATCTTTTCAATGTTTGCACTAGCATAAGGAAAAGAGAGATGAATAAGACATTCCCTTGCTTTGAAGAAGGAAAATGAGGGAAAGTTTGCGAAGCATTAAAAATTTCACAGTGGCACTCTGACACAAAGGTTCAGTTTATGCATCGAATATTGGGTTGAGCTTCAGCTTGGATTTTGCAGATCAGCTTGCAAAATCTCATCTATACCGAGCTAAGAGACTTAAGGTGTGTTCTAAATAAATGTGCAAGAAATGAAACGTTAGTTAGAGAGTGGTGAGATGTGGCGACCACTCTTCCTCAGCCAGTGTTCTGACTCCATGATGGAACCTTTTCTGGTTCTCTGTCAAAACTGTGTCGGAGTCAAGAGTAAACCAGCCTTGCAGGAGAATCACTTGACCATTTCACAAACACAGAAACAATGTCAATATGAGCTTCTTGACATTTTTACTCTTGCTAATGATGTGCTATTAAGTAGCTAAAAATGACACTACTGGCCAATTATCAGAATTGCACTGTGATTTTTAGAAGTCGGTTAGAGCATTTTTTTTAGAGGTATTACATGGTTTTGGCTGATGTGCGAAATACGAGTTGTTTTTCTTATTTTAGAAGTTGGCAGAACTAAGAACTGTGATGGTATTAATATATATCATTTCTCAGTTGGAATTTTGGTGACATAATTTAATCAGAATGCTTATCATCTCTTTCTCCTTTATGCTTATTTTATCCTCACTTGTCAATATAAACAGTAGGGCAACAAATTCAAACTGCAGTTTCATTCCTGTGTCCATTTGATGTTCTGTAGTTAGCATCAGCTCAGATAATATGACACAAAGATAATGTTACTTCATGTTTATAAAATGCCTTTTCTCTCAAGGTTACAAAGCAGAAGATTATAAGGCTTACTAAATTTAAATCATTCAGCCAGGCCATGGTAACTATGTTTATTCCTGTTTTACAGTTGGGTAAGTTGAGGTATGGAAGTTTTTTTTTTTTTTTTTTTTTTTTTTTTTAGGTATGGAAGTAATTTCCTATTACATCCACTATTTTGATTCTTCTTGATTATTCACTTTTGTTTCTTAAAAACGACAAGCATTTTTTCATGAATTAAAGCAAAAAAAAAAAAAAAGCTATTTTTACATTGGGTTTAAGATTTTCCATTCATTTCCTGATAACAAGGTGGTAAGGAGAAGGAGATCCCTCAGAGTCAATGACTCAGATCATGAATTTTTAAAAGCTGTGAAATGTTAGTGGGGTTTGAACAATCCAATGAGTTCATATTGCATTTTATATTTCCTGGGTGCCCCGTGTCTCATCACAGGTCACCCCTGTGGGAAGTACTCACGAACCGGACCTGGGGAAACCATGTCTGTGCTGCATTTCCATGAAATCTCAGTGCACCTCCCATGTGCCCCCTTGCAAGTGGAGTTTTTTATGTTATTTGCTACATGTGAGGCCTTACAGGGGCCAAGAGATCGCCCAACTGCTGACACATAGGAAGTGCTGGGCCTGATGTTCAGAGATCTTATTATTGCCATTGAAGTTCCCCTCTCTAAAGCCCAGGATTAGATGACCAGGAGCAGGATTCTAGTGTCCCTGATAACAAGATTCCTGCAACTACAGGAAGAGGAACTGAGAGGGCCAGTTCTCTTTGAGCTCTTCTCCCACACTGCCGCCTCGATTTCTGTCTTTCCTGCAGCTTCATGTGAATCCAGGCACGTTGGCTGCCTGTCTAGCTGTGTGCCGCTGAGAATGCCATGGCTTGGCGACACATGTATACCTCCAATGCACATCTTCAGGAAAGCCACTAGAGAGATGCCCAGTATCTGGAGCGCACAGACGTGTCAAGCAGCATACAGCAGGAGTGAGATGGGGGGACGGGCCCCTCCATAAACTTTCCATGTTCATCCTATGAATGTGTCCACGTGGAAGAATTGCTGTGTTTTAGATAATATTAAGCACTCATAACTGCTTTTCAGCATATAATGTTCGTGTTCTGTGACATGCAGTCAATATCTTTATTGTGTTTGAGTTCTGTGAACAAGAAAAAAAATTTAAGCTGGTCATATGAAGGAAATCATGGAGAATTATGAGATTTTGTATCTCAGGTCATCCTTATTTGCAGATGCAGAAAAATACATATGTTCCTTTCCTCCTGGGAACTGGGGTGATAATGATATTTCAGACAGTTGTTTGGAAAACTTATTGTTTAATTTGTTTTACTCAAGTGAACTAAGCTTTGTTCAAATGATTATTTTTGGATCACTTTTCTAAGCCTATTGCTCAAATAATAACCCATTCCTAAGTCTAGATGTGGATTCAGTTATTCCATTAATTTGTGTTGTTTCCTATATATGGTTACCTAGTGTAGACAGAGGGCAAAGATTTAAAGTTGTGTTAGCTGTTCAACACCATGACAGATTCCAGAGAAGAAAAACTTTAAGGAGGGAAGATTTATGTTGGTTCATGGTTTCAAAAGTTTCAATCCATAGTCAGCCAGTTCTGTTGCTTTGGAACGGAGGTGAAGCAGAACTTCATGATGGAAGGGTGTGGTGGAGGAAAGCGAGAGAGAGAGAGAGAGAGAGAGAGAGAGAGAGAGAGAGAGAGAGACACACACACACACACACACACAGAGAGAGAGAGAGAGAGAGAGAGAGAGAGAGAGATGGATTTTCAATCCATCATCCACTGATGAGGTCAGTGCCCTCGTGATCCAATTATTTCCCCCAAAACTCCACCTCTGAACACTGCTTGATTAGGGACCAGGATTTCAACACATGAGCCTTTGAGGAACATTCTAGATCCAAACCATAACAAAAGTTGAAGTCTGAGATCCTATAAAATAGTGGGAAACTATAGTCATGAATTGCAGTAATAAAAAATAGAGTTTTATATAAAGTCCAGGGCTCTTATCCTGGGGGAAGAAGCGCTGGGCTATTGAACTGATGTGACTTTTGCTAAGCGGAAGGCTGTAATCGCCTTCTGAAAACGTCATGTTTGGTGATGAAGAGTAAAGAGGAAATCTCTCACGCACTGTCCCAGCTTGCACCCCGGCCACCTGGGCTGCAGGTCCAGCTCTGCGCTGTCTAGTTCTGTGGTCCTGGAAAGACACTTTTCCTGAACCCTGAAAGCATACTTTCTCTGAACCGTTGTTCTCATCTCTGATGTGAGGAAACAAATTCCTGTTGATCTCTGAGTGGCTGGGAGAACAAAAGTACTGCATTGTAGTGTGCTGTAGCATGTGAAAGTCTTTTCATTGTCATTTTGAGCTCAGACGTGAGACTTGAGTACCCAACCATGAGAGGCAAGTACGATTTGCTACTGAATGTGAAAAAAAAGTGATTTTATTTTAACACATTCTTATTGCATATTTTTTATAGGACCAGCAGAGGCTGAAACTCTGTTGCCAATAATAGCTTCATCTAGGATGAGAAATGAGTATCTATACTTCAAATCTATAGATAGCTGTTTCCAGTAAGGCTCCTGAAACCAGAAAATGCTGTAGCGGGGACAAGGACCCCGACTGACTGGGCCCCGTAAGCCCCAGCTGGTGTTTGGAGATGGATCCATCTGTGCCTGTGGGTGACATCATCCATTCATAGAAATGTGAAAATCTTGCCCCTAAACTTTTCACCTAAGTCAAATCAGCATTATGTTCCAGGGTATTTTTTTTTTTTTTCTTTCTTTTTTGGTACTGGGGATTGAACTCAGGGGCACTTGACCACTGGGCCACATCCCCAGCCCTTTTTTTTTTGTATTTTACTAGAAGCAGGGTCTCACTGAGTTGCTAAGTGCCTCGCCATTGCTGAGGCTGGCTTTGAACTCAGGATCCTCCTGCCTCAGCCTCCCAAAGTGCTGGGATTACAGGCGTGTGCCACCGCGCCCGGCTCCAGGGTATTTTTAATATGTTTTTATTCTATGCCAGCCAGCAGGTAAGAGGGGGCTTATTTGCTTATTCATTTATTTATTTATTTATTGGGTCAGATTCTTATATTTTTCTTCTGAAATCCTAGAGCATTTCCCCCCGTTTTCCTTATACTTATCACCTGTGTCCTTGACTTCTACTTATCTGAGTAGCTCTCTTTTTATCCATGTTGAGCATGGAGGAAGACAGTTCTGTCTCTACTATTTCTAATTCTAGGCTCTTGTTTCGACATGTTCCTTAAGTTCTTTGAGCCTCAGTTGTTGTTGTTGTTGTTGTTTCTAATCCATCAAATAGGGATAATATTTCCAAGTGGAAAGCATGAATTGGTAGCATGTATATATAATATGGTACATGCTAGTCAGTCATAAACATGAAGTTTCTATTCTAAAGAAACAAAACAAAACAAAAAAAACCAGAATGTGTTATGATTGTACTTAAGTCTCCCATAGTCCCCTTAGTCATTGTAGATATTGGGCAAACATTTGTTGACCGAGAGAATGCAATTTCTCTGTCTCTGCAGTGACAGTTTTCCTTTCTCAGTTACGGGGGTCTGTTTGACTGTATCAGGGCTTCCTCCCTCTCATCCTCCATGGATTTGACATCTTAGTTTTCACTGAAGTCCTTGACGCTCCTGGGTCAGGGAAGCCAGACCTGGAGGAGAGGTATGTCTCTTGGGACAGGAAGCTCAGCAGCAGCCTGAAAATCTCTGAAACTGCCAGGCAACTGTGGGGAATGAGGAGACCCCACACACAGCTCACTCAGTGGCACTGGCTACAGAGCGCCCTAAAAGACTGGACACGTGCTAGGACCGTGTCGACCCAGAGTCTGTCCACCTCTGGACCCAGCATCCACCATTAAAGAAGCTCCAGTCCCTGCCTTGGGGCTCTGTCCTCTCCCACCATTCAGGAGAGGAGAGGAGAGTTTGGAGAGTTCGCAGGTTTGCTAAGACTGGGAAGAGTCTCCCTCCCAGGGGTTCTCATAAAACGGAAAACTTGCTTCAGGATTTAGAGAGGATCATTCTCCAAACTCGTGGAAACCAGTGGAAACCAATTTGCTAGAGGCTTTGCAAAATCATCATCCTGTTTTCTCACATTTTCACGTGACGTGTGGAGAGACGAGAAGAGGATCATGAAGGTAGAATTTGCTTTGTGAACGGAAGCGTGGGGTTGGAAAGGAGGCCCTGGGAGCTGCGTGCGCAGCCCGTGTCCCCAGCAGGTCCCTGTTCGTCCACCGATTTCTTGATTCCTCCTCTTATCGTTCCCTTCTGCTTTCCCTCCTGCAAACAAATGACCCTTGCAGGCCTAGGAGTCCCTTCAATGGAGAGCCATGGTTGTTCTTAATAAAAGTACAGCGGTCTGGCAAAGTGTAGCGTGTGCTGGGACCTGGCTCTACTGGCTTGAGTTTGATTTCTGAATATGTCATTAAGGCAGTTAGAATGATGAAGGAAAGGAGAACTCTACGTTGCTCTATGTTGATGGCACAAATGCCTACTGGTGTTCTTCTTTAGGTAAGGAGACATTTGATTCCGGGTGGGTTGTCCCAGCACTATGATCCATTAACCACTCCCACCATCATTAAGTAGAATCCAAGTATACTTACTAGTTAGGAATCTTCTAAGAGTGATTGAAGATGTGCGATTAAAATTATTGTATAGAAAATTGCTTCCACACCCTTCTTGGGAAGAACAGAGCACCCCACAGGTGAGTCAGAGGACCTACAGGGGAAGGTGTCCCAAAGTTGGGGCCAAAACCCACGAATTCATTGTCCCTGCTCTTTCGCTTTCTAGAACTAGCCTCGCCATGCAGTGGCTCCCCCTCACTGGCTATCTTTCCATCAGAGCCTGTCCCAACTTTGAGTCTATTTAACTGAGGAGTCTAATTTCTAATAACATTGACTTTTTCCTCCCTATTCCAAAACCAGTACAAGATTTTCTCACTTTCTCTTCCCTGCCATGTTTCTCACAAGGACAGGTCCTGCTGAGAGCCCGTGACTCCAGGACCCGTCCCCTGCATGTTCTGTGTTCTCTCACTCTCACGCCAGCCAGCTCGTCTTCTCCTGGGGGAAGCAAATTCGTAATCCTGCTGCAGCGTGATCCTCCTGCTATCGCTGGGCCTTCTCTTTCTGGGAGTGGAGAAACATACTTCTCAGGTTTAAAAAGCAAAGAACTAATATTTTCTCTGCCCCAGAAGCTTGCACCTGTTATAAACCTCAATGATTAAAGATCCCCAGGGGGCTAAGGGAACCTTGAGTCTAGACACTACATAGGACCATTGGCGAGATTTTTGCAGAGGAGTAGACAGGAGAAATGGTGGAGAATCTTCAGTGCAGTATATGATTCTGTGAAGTTGTATGGCATCATCCACAGATATATGTGGCGGTTATTGATCTTTTCATTTCATTAGAATGTAAAATATATCCTTTGTGATAGCCTGAATAATACAGATTGCTATGTGTTTTAGCAAAACAGATTCAACAATAATATTCTTTTTATTTATTTACTTTTTCTTAATTAAAAAACATTTTTAGTTGCAGATGGACCTAATAACTTTATTATTTATTTATTTATTTATTTTTATTGGTGCTGAGGATTGAACCCAGTGCCTCAACTGAGTTAGGTGAGCGCTCTACCACTGAGCCACAATCCCAGCCCCCATCACACATATTTTTCACTTAATATTCATAATAAGCTCATAGGCTATTATTATGATGATGAGCCCTCTTTTCCAGATGAGGAAACCAAAGTGTATAGAGTTTGAATAAAGTGCCAAGGCATTGCTTCTTGGAAATGCACGAGCCAGGGATCATACAGGAGCCTTACGATTGCAGACTGAGTTCTGAATCTCTGAGCTCTTGGTAGACAGGTGGAACATTCTTAGAGTGATTTCTGTGCTTAGGAACGTTATTCTGCATAAAATACAGAAGGAAGGAAAAAGGAGGTCTGTGATTTTGTGAGTTGCCCAGCTTAACCTGAAGTGAACGTAGAACGAGCTACGCTGGCTGGTATCATTCAAGGGGAGCCGCTCATTCCAAACCTCTGCTCTTGTCCCATCAGGGTCTTCCAGAGTTGAGGGAGCTCAATGAGTGGCGCTGGGCCGTCTCTCCTCAGCGGTCACGGAGTGGTCTCCCTGCTCTGCACTGGGGTCTCTGGTAAGGTCTAGCCCTGTGTGGGGACAGTGCTCTGAGGAACGAACGGTACCTTCAGATGCACAGGTCCAGGCAGGCGGGGGTCCAGATCTGGGTGGAAATACACGGAAATAACTGCAGCCGCGGTGACGTGGCAAAGGAGAACTCGAGCAGTCGGGGCCCTGCTGGAGACATGGGGACGTTTATGAAATCTTGATTACTTCCCACCTGCTAGGATAAAGGGGTTGTTCTGAAGGGCAGAAAACTGGTTTTCTATCTCAATTCTGCATATACAAAGATGCTTCCTGCAGGGTTTGTTTATCCTTTAGCTTCGTCCTCAAAGTACAGACCGAGATGATTTTTTTTTCCTAGATATGTAATTTTGAATTAACACCACCTGTCCCCATTCTCTAACACCACCTGTCCCCATCCCAAATTGGCTCCCATTTCTCCCTCTATTCTTCAAGCACCCTCACCAGTCTCTGTCCTGCCATGTAGAATAACATAGTAAAAATGTTTGGAATAGCATGGTTTTTAAAATAATAAATCATTGCATCTGGTTTTATTGGTACCAAACCGCCTCCTTCTCTCGTGCTGCATTTGGATGCTGGGGGGTGGGGTGGGGAGATGAGTGTGCTCCTCTCGGGTACGTGGCTTCCTCCCCAAGCACAATCAGACCCTGAGACTGGGAAGGAGGACTGTTCTGGCTGGAAATAAGACAGAGCCCACAGATCACAGATCACAGGGTCACGCTACCAAGCAGCCCAAGTGGTCCCAACGAGTGCAATTTCATGCATTGCCATTGGTTCCTGTGTCCCACAGGCTGAAAATTCAGATCAGAGGGAGATCCACCTCAGGGGAACAGGCCACCAAAGACAGAAGCCACACAAGCTTCTCTTTTCCACAGTTCCGGATATGGGAGATCATCACTTGTTCATTATCCACACGTTCACCATTGTATGTTGTTGGAAATACAATAGACAATATGTATATATTAACAACATAGCAATGTACCACATAAATATATCAGTTAAAATTAATATTAGTAACACATTCACAATTATGATAGATATTGATTATACTTGATATAGTAATGTATTTCTGCTATATGATATGTAATATTGTATTCACATGTGTGATATACATAGCTAATATATAACATATATTACTATTTGTACCCACACACATACACAAGGATGGCATAGAAAATGTGTCATCAGACTGCATGTTCCTTCAGTTAGTTCCTCTACCCTTAATCCTGGACATTCAGAATTTTTTGAAGAAAAGAAACTCTTTATCCTTCCTTTGAATTCCAACAAGAGTCTATTAGGAAGCAGAAAAGCCATTGAATGTTTCCTTTGAATCTGAGACTGCCCCGAAACAATTACTTAGTAAATACAAAAATTGCAACAACTGAGACCTTGGGTATTTGTTCATTGTTTCAGATGGAAATTGAGGTAGAATTTTGAATGGGATGTGAGCCCTGGCTTCACCACATGCTACAGAATTTTCTGCTTCTTAGTTGATGCACAGAAGTGGAAGGCTTGTCAGTTTCCAAAATATGAGGGGCATTGATACTTTGATACATGCATTAGTGTGTTTATAGAGTCTTTCTCAAACTCTCTTCAAAGTATGAGTCCAGGGGCTGGGATTGTGGCTCAGCAGTAGAGCGCTCGCCTAGCAGGTGCACGGCCCGGGTTCGATCCTCAGCACCATGTACAAATAAACGCATTGTGTACAACTAAAAGCAAATAAATAAATATTAAAAAAAGTATGAGTCCATGTTTTAAAGCCTTGGATGACTTCTTCAATTTCATAACCCCCTGGTCACTGGTTACTTTTATTTTCTTCTCATATTCAAGCAGAATTTTCACAACAAGCATCCAAGTGAAAAGAAAACAAAACAAGGAATGATTGTACAAGGAAAAAAAGAACATATGCTGAGCATTTTTATAAGAATAACAAGCATGTTTAGAATTTTGTTACAATAAGAGTTTTTTCCCCCCTTTACCTACTGAGACACTAGCAGTTTGGAATTTCTGAATTATATTTGATAACTTCCTACTGCATTAGTGAGTTTCCATTTGGTTACACAAAATTTCTTGATAAAGCACTATCATTTCCATGGTTATGAGGCAAAGTACAATCTGATTATGTTGCTACTTTCATTGTAACAGTAGCTAATGTGATAATATACACCATATTATTACAGAAATGATTTGTGGCGTTTTTGCTTCTGAAAAAGGGCAGGCAGGTTCAGAGGAAGAACAACAAGAAAGACAGGAAGATTGAAAGAGATCAACCAAGTACACCCTTGAAAAAGCGTGGCCACCTCACAGTCGCATACTACTATTTATTCTCCTGGGAAGAATGAGGAAAGTGGGGGAAGCTCCTTTTATTACAAGTCAGGAAGATGCACCACCTGTCTGGAATCAGAGATCACTTCTCTCTGCGTCCAGGAGGACACCTGGCAACAGGGTAGGCAATCATATTTTCTCATTAAACCGGGTTGCTCATCTCATTTAGACTGAGTATAGCACTAAGTCATTCAAGTCCAGCACACCTACTGAACACCATTGCGTCCTCCGCTAGATAGTGTAGATACAATGGTGGGAAAACAAAACAAAACAAAACAAAACACACTGGTCTCCTTAAGCAGCTCATGGAATTTAACAATCACAGCACAATGTGGCGGGAGATGTTTAAATTAATGATTATGATGCATTGAAATAAATGCTCCGAAAAGATGTTGACGAGATACCTAGAATGTGGAGGGCAGTGCCAGGTGGTAGGGACAGCCGGGGTGTGCTGAGCAGGGAGAGAAGAGGGTGGTTGTGAGAAAAGTGCAAAAGCATTGGGCACGACAGGTGAAGGCCACGGACAGGACTTGCTTTGACTAACATCCCGGACTTCACCCACGGCTGGAGGGGAAGGTGGGACCAGAGGTCTTCAGGAAGAGCAATCGCAGTTCCAGTCTGTGTTTTGGAATTATGACCCTGGAAATGGTGCAGGATGGGGAGGAGCAATCACCCCTGGAACACCTAGAGACAGGAAACCAGAGGGGAAGGGCGGCGACCTAAAAAGTTGTGCTTATATAAGGTTTGAGGAAATGTGTATCTTTATAAATATATAAATGCAAACATGCAACTTCAGATTGGCTACATATGCTTAAGGCAAAATCATTCAGGGTAGGGATTGAGGGAGAAGCAGGTTGAGGGGAGCTATGAGATTTCCCCTTGGTCCACTAGGTAACTGGTAGGCCCTAATCACTGAAAAATGTTGTGGCTAGTCAATTTGCTTCAAGATGTGCTCGTTTTGAGGTGATATCCAGGACATTCATGTGGGGGTGCCTGGGAGGTGTTAAACGTATGCTTTGGAGCTCAGAAAACCCTGGGCTGTCAGCATGCTGGTGGTAGCGGGCGCTGGGCAAGCGGATGGAATGACTGAGAGAAAGTGGAGGGAGAGGAGACGCCTGAGGATGAGACCCTGGGAAGGGGGTCACCGGCGGGCAGAGGGGACAGGGGAGGCAGGGCAAGGCAAAGAGCAGCTGAGGGCTGGGGAGGGGTCCAGTATGTCCGAGATTCCTGGGGAGACCGAGAAGGTCTCTAGAGAGAAAATCAAGAGGACTCAGAGACAGTGGAAGCAGATCCTCTTTGCCCCTCAAAAAGTTTGGTATGAAAGGAAGGTAAGAGGTAAGGAAGGGGTCAAGAAATTCATATCTGGTGAGATGTGGGCTGGTATGTAGTCTGAGAGATTAAAAAAAAAAAAAAGCGAGAACATTTAATACAAAGACCAGCCTTGGACTTGAAGAAGGAGGGATGCTGATGTGGCTATAGAATGTAAAGGAAGTCATCTTTTTTTCTCTGAGACCTATTTGTTCATCTCTTGTGTGTGGAAGTTTGCTCCTCTGTGGCCTCAGACTGACTTAAACCAGGCTAGTCATCTTATAAATGCATTGTACTGTCTATAACAATTTCTATGAGAGAGATGTGTTAATCATTACAAACACGTTACAATGTCACAACACCCAAACCCACGTCCCTTCACATATACAGAGTTTTGGGTGATGAGCAGAGTTGTGTCACCTTCCTCTCCCAGACATGCAAGTGGCAGATAGGACTTGAAGCAACAGGTGTTCACCTTAGAGACATTTCATTCTACCAAAACTTTAGGAAATGATGTGAATCTGATAAATAGGCTAGTATGAGGTTTGTGGAAGTAAACTTTGCAGAACTTCTATTAGTGCTGCATGCTGAAACATACATCTGAGATGATCAACTTAGAAAGATAGAAGTCTCACTTTGGCACATTGCTTTTGATGGGTTTGTCCTGATACGTCTTCCCCTGGTAAGGCAGTACACATCAGGGCAAGAACTCATGGCAGAACAAAACTGCTCACCTCACGGCCAAGGAGCTTCAAAGAACTCAGAAGGGGCTGGGGTCCCATCATCCCTTTGGGGTCATGCCCCACAATGACCCCAAATATCTTCCACTAGGTCCCGAACCTCCAAGGTTCCACCACCTCCCAATAGCACCACCCTGGGGGGCCTGAACACATGGACCTTTGGGAGACACGCGAGATCCAAACTCCAGCAATTTCTCTCCCTGTATTCACTCTGTATCTGATGTCCTAGATAGATATTGTGAATATAATGCGCTGAGGAACAGAAAGAATATGGAAGCATTTTAAAAAGATCAAATTATCTTCATATTTTTGCAATAAGAGGGGAAATGATTTAAAGATTTTCATTGGAATTGAAATAAAATTTGTTCTTCTTTTGACATCAAGCAGAAAACAAAATTTCCCAGAACCCTCATTCCATCATTCTCAAGAGCATTCAAGCAGTGATTACCTAGAGTTGGTCTTTATTCTGTAACACAGAAGCTGGAGTTGGCCACAAGTATGATCTTGCTAGACATAAAACGAAGAGGGGCCGGGTGTGGTGGTGCATACCTATGATACAAGCAACTCAGGAGGCGAGGTAGGAGGATTGCAAATTTGGAGCCAGCCTGGGCAACTTAGTGAGACACTGTCTCAAGATAAAAAATGAAAAGGGCTGGGGATATAGTGCAGTGGTAGAGTGCCCCTGGGTTCAATCCCCAGTACTGATAAATAAATGAACGAATGAATGAATAAACAATTAAATAATTTAAAAATGCAGAGGGTCTTTCATGATGGAATGTGAATCTTTTGGTGGATGTTATCTGACTCACTTAGAGCTACTCTAGACCCTACACATTCTAAAATGGACACTCAACACCTGTGGCGCATGGGACAATTTCCCAGGATTGCCTTTCGCTTTCGTAAACCACACTGCCACACTCCAGGAACTGAAAGGCAAAGCTCGCTGCG
Source organism: Tamias sibiricus (assembly GCA_025594165.1). Taxonomy (NCBI): domain Eukaryota; kingdom Metazoa; phylum Chordata; class Mammalia; order Rodentia; family Sciuridae; genus Tamias; species Tamias sibiricus. The sequence goes on along the minus strand of CM046666.1, from coordinate 19,885,699 downwards.
ATGATGTGGCTATTTTTACTCTCAGAACTGTAAGACTGTTGTGGTTCAAATTTTTGTTTAGGTTTTAAAATTTGTCACTTGGATACGTAATGTCAACAAAGACTTTAAAAAGGTAATGCTTGACTTAAACCTGGGTATTGTTTACTAATTTAGCGTTAGTTCTCACTTAGAGCAACTGGCCATTTGAGTATTTTGTCCTCTGCAGAGATGGTTTCCAGGTACAAGCATGATGATTGGGAGGCCATGTGATATATTGAAGAGACATTGGCTCTGAGCAGATATGCATATGAACAGCTAAAACTCTTACGATCTTAATTTCCTAACTTGCAAAATGGCATAATAATATCTGCATCGTGGGATTATTATATGGATTTGTGTCACTATATGTAAAACACCATGGACAAAGCAATAGTTGGTATTCAATATATGTCAGCCGTTATTTTTATGATGTTAGCTCTTAATAGATCACTAGCAATCATGTTAACGTCCTGCTTTATGAAGCCCCCCCCAAAATGTTTTGGGCCAAATACAGTAGGATTGGAGATGTTTGCTCTTGCAGAAATGAGCTTCAGCATGGGCTCATTTGTGTTGGGGTTTTGTTTGAGTTGCTGGGGTTTTTAGTTTTCCCCGACCTGGGTTTAGCCTCTTCCGGCCAGAGGAGAGGGCTAGGGGAAAAACATGCCCCAGCAGAGGCATGATCAAGAACGGTAGAAGCCAGCTGGAGGCCCACGCCAGCCCTCACGATGGAAGACAATCAGAGACGCATCAGGGAGAACTTGTCAAGGCACGAACTCGTTTATTGAAGAAGATGGACGGCATTTATAGAAGACATGGGCCAATCAGCAGAAAGATCATAGGAGCACATAGGGAGCATGAACAAATCACATTGGTGGAGCCATTAGCCTATCTTAGTGGTGATCTGATTTCTCACGACACGTCAGGGTAGTCAGGGTAACGCCTCCTGATTAGGCCAAGTTCCAGTATCAGGAAGTGGGAGGCAGCCAGAGAGTTAAGTTTTTCTATTCTTTCGGCTGATGTGTTCTTAAGTCCCCAACATCTCCCCCGTTTTGTTTTATTAATGGGGGCCCACCTTACTTGAGGGTGTGCCTGTCTTAGGTTGTCCCCCTCTGGGGATCTTACCCGTCTTTGGCTACCACCCTAGCACTTCAGGTGGACTCACCCAAGGCCAGGAGGCCACAGCCGGGGGGAAGACATGGGACAGAACAGTCGCCTTTGGAAGGCTTCCCAAGGATGGTTCAAGGATGGTTCAGACCTCCACCTCCTGATAAGGACCATGGCCAAGTTCATAGGGCTCCCACTCAGCATAGCTGAAGGCACCATATTATTGGCAGACTACCAAGCTGTACCGATTTGGCCCTGTCTTTAAGGGATTGAACAAGATTGTTGATTACACAGGGCCCAAAGGTGAACACAAGGATAATGGCAACCAGGGGTCCCACAAAGGGGAGAAGGTAGGGGAGCCACCCATTTAGTCCAGTCCAAAGGAAGCTGTCTTGGACAAAGCCCAATCAGTTGGCAAAAATAACACTCTTCTCCTAGGAACAGGCATAGTCCCCCTTCTCTCGCTGCAGAGAGTTGGAATGCTCGCAAAGGGTGTCCAGGACAATAGTGCTCCCGATGAATATTAGGATGGAGATGATGAGAAGTCCAATCACAACGAGACAGAAGGTCCATCATGGCTTTTTCACTCCTGTGGAAAAAGGGAAAAAATCAACCCTCAAGAGAATGTGCTCTTGGGTGGTCATTTTGTTCTGATTGGCAGTATTTGAGGTCCCTGGCGGGTACCCAAATTGGACTTAGTTCCCCAATTGGAAAGACACATCCAAATCTTCTGTTTGCACTTATAAGCGGGTCAGGACCACGCCAACATCCAGGTAGTGGGTCCTTCCATTGGACCTCAACCTTTAGGTAGGGTGTCTGGCTGGACCAATGTCTCTGAAAGGCAGTTAAGGGCTAATGCTTGGAAAAATTTAAAATATTTAATGTAAGCACCACTGTTCTTAACTGATCATGGGGGCTGTTCCCCCCTTTTTGTTTTATTAATTGGTCTTTTAGGGTTTATTGTGTCTCTCGATGATGGCTTGTTCTTGTTTTTACTGGGCTTAACGTATTTAAATAGCGTGCAGAGGTTAATGAAAGTGATCAAGGAGCATTTTACTTTTAGAATTACCAGTGGAAATGTGAAGCCAAGGCCTTAACCGGTTGAGTTCCCCTAAGAGCTTTTGCAGCTTTATCAAAGAGTAAGATGATTGGAGAAGCGGCTGAGCTTTAAGGGGACAGACAGAATCCAATTTAAGCTCAGCTCTTAAGATTTTAAAAGGAGGTGTAGTTTGAACCTTGTTGACAGAAGCCTGGGCTATTAGAAAAGGTGAACTTTTCCGCGAAACAGCGGGTGACACCGCAGCGTCCCGCGGCTCGCTGTCTCACGCTGGGGCATGTGTCCCCAGGGCGTGGTCACATGTGTGCCTCTTCCCTCGGCATGAGCCCTGTCCTGGCAGTGTGGGCATGGGCAGCGGACCAGTGGTGGCGCATTTCTTCTCCTTACCAAGTCGCGGGCCGGCCAGGCGGGCGGGAATGTTGGCAACCCTACGTAGCCTCGGAGGGCAGCTGTTTTTCGCTGCTGGCCCTGGGCCCGATTGCCCGTGGCTTTGTTCCCATGCTGGCACCCGCCCTGAGTTAATTGCATTTGGCAGAGTTTCCTGCAGCCAGGCTGGGCAAGAGGGCCTGGGCGTGACATTTATCCTGCGCACAGGACAGGAAGGTGTACAAAATGGCGAACGGCCTTTATCTGAGCAAGGGGGGGTGCTGTGGGACCCGAGGAAGAGGACTACTGAGACTGCTGCTATGAGATCACCCCATTTTCCTATAGGAGATGCTCCTACCTTGTATTGCGCTTGGCTTGATGCACGGAAAACCTTAAGCTGCAATTTCTTCATGTCCCACGTTGGGCGCCATTTGTTGGGGTTTTGTTTGAATTGCTGGGGTTTTTAGTTTTCCCCGACCTGGGTTTAGCTTCTTCCGGCCAGCAGAGAAGTCAAGGGGAAAAACACGCCCCAGCGGAGGTGTGATCGAGAACGGTAGAAGCCGGCTGGAGGCCCACGCCAGCCCTCACGATGGAAGACAATTAGGGCCACACCAGGGAGAACTTGTCAAGGCACGAACTCGTTTATTGAAGAAGATGGACGGCATTTATAGAAGACATGGGCCAATCAGCAGAAAGATCATAGGAGCACATAGGGAGTATGAACAAATCACATTGGTGGAGCCACTAGCCTATCCTAGTGGTGATCTAATTTCTCACGACACGTCAGGGTAATGCCTCCTGATTAGGCCAAGTTCCCGTATCAGGAAGTGGGAGGCAGCCAGAGAGTTGCGTTTTTCTACTCTTTCGGCTGCTGTGTTCTTAAGTCCCCAACACGTTTGTAGACTGGGTTTCTGGTTCTGGTCCTGGCTCCTCTGTGTGACATCCACTAGCCATTCCCCCATCTGGACCTAAGAATGCTTACTTGTCATGCAAAGGTTTGTCTAAGCTGAACTTTGAGGGCCCTTTCAGATTTAAAATGCTATATTTCTATACTATTTTATTTAATAACCCAATTTTTTCAGCTCAGGGTAATTCTTCTTGGATTATTTTCTCCAGCAGGCCAACATTCTTTAAGATAACTCTCTTCAAAACAACATCTCTGGCTATTAGAGAAATGCAAATCAAAACCACTCTAAGATTTCATCTCACACCAGTCAGAATGGCAGCTATTGAGAACACAAACAACAAGAAATGTTGGAGAGGATGTGGGGAAAAAGGCACTCAAATATTGCTGGTGGGACTGCAAAATGGTGCAGCCAATCTGGAAAGCAGTATGGAAGTTCCTTGGAAAACTGGGAATGGAACTACCTTATGACCCAGCTATTCCACTTCTCGGTCTATACCCAAAGCACTTAAAAACAGCATACTACAGGGACACAGCCACATCAGTGTTTATAGCAGCACAATTCACAATAGCTAAACTGTGGAACCAACCTAGATGCCCTTCAGTAGATAAACGGATAAAGAAACTGTGGTATATATACACAAGGGAGTATTACTCAGCAATAAAAGATAATAAAATCATGGCATTTGCAGGTAAATGGATGAAGTTGGAGAATATAATGCTAAGTGAAGTTAGCCAATCCCATAAATCCAAATGCAAATGTTTTCTCTAAGGAGGCGGGTTCACAGTGGGGTTGGGATGGGGAGCATAGGAGGATTAGAGGAACACTAGAATGGCCAATGGGGAGGGAGGGGAAGGGAGGGGGCAAAAGGATAAAAAATAAATAAAAAAAAGATGGTAGAATGAGATGGATAGCTTTACCCTAAGTGCATGTATGAAGACACAAATGGTGTGAATATAGTTTGTATACAACCAGAGATATGTAAAAATGTGTTATATAAGTATAATATGAAGTGTAATGCAATTCATTCTGCTGTCATTTATAACAACTTAGAATAAAAAAATCATTTTCTTTTTTTACCTCCAGCGATCCTCCCATTTCTTGTACAATAATTTCCTGAGAGGGTCGTCACTCCTGGTTGTCTCTCTTCCCTCACTTTTCATTCTGACTTGAAACCGTCCCCACCTGGGCATCTGTCCACGCAATCTCACTGCAACCACTCTTGTCAAGGTGGATAGTAATTTCCATCTTGCCAGATCCTTTGGTCAACTCTCCATCTTCATTTTACTCACATGACCCATTAACTCACATGGTTCTGTTAATGGTTCTCTCCTCCTTGGAATAATTCTTTCTCTAATCATCCGTGCACTACATGTGCCTCGTGTTTTCCCATATCTCACTAGCGGAAGTCCCTGCAGGGACTTGTTCCTGCCCATTCTCTAAATCTGTGTGGCCAATAGAAAGAGAACACGAGTCACAAGTGGGATTTTAAATTTCTTACTGTTGAATTTCCATACTAAATAAGTAAAAGGAAGCAGATGAAATTAATTTTAATAATATTAAAACCAACCCAATACATCTCAAATATTATAATTTCAACAAGTCATTACTATAAGTAACTATGATACTTTACATCCTTTTAAAAAAATATATACTTGGTCCTTAACATTCTGTGAGATTTTATACTTCCAGAGCATACCAGTTTAGATGAATGTATTTCTAGAGCTCAATAGCTACATGAAGCTGCCATATTGGATAACACAGCTCTGAATGTTGGAGTGGCCCACGGCTCAACCCTATATTCTGTTTACAGTCTTTCTCTTTGGGTGACCTGGGTGAGCATATGTTATGTATATACTGATTCACTTGTTCAATAAGTATATACTAAGAACCTAATTAAGTGTCAGGTTACTGTGTTTGAGGTAATGAGGGGATATAATCGTAAATAAAGTAGAAATCACTCCCACCTTACCAGAGCCTATTTTCTAATAGGAGAGAGAGACATTGAACAGGATAACTGAGTTGATTAAATAGTATAATAGGAGGTGATAAGTAGGGACAGAGAGAATGGGGCAGGAAAGTGGGAAGTAAAGTCAGAGGCAACGAAGGGGCTCAGTGATGTAGGACATTTTGCAGACTATCTGAAGGAATTCAGCTTTTATTATATTGAAATGGAACATGACTAGAGATATAGACACAAATGAGATCGTGATACGACTCCGGTTGTGAAGATCATTTTGGGTGCTGTTTTCAGAATGAATATACCATAGAAGATCAGGGGGTGGGGGAATATGACCAGATAAGAGGTGGTTGCGGTCATCTAGGCTAGGTACAATGGCTTTGGCCTCTTACTAGGCGGAATGGTGAAGTTTTTGAGATTCTGAAAGATGTTCATGCCACATGGCAATCAGCTACACATATAAAATGTGTCCCAGAAGGTAACCACCTGCCACCTATCTTTATTTAAACTTAAAATAAAATTAAAATTCAGTCCCTCACCAGCCTAGCCCTATTTCAAGTGCTTACCATTCACAGTGCTTAGAGGCTTCTACATTGAACAGCAAAGATACAGAGCATTTCCATCATCAAGAATGTTCTACTGAAAAAAAAAAAAAAAAAAGAATGTTCTGCTGGACAGTGCTGACACGGATGACGTTTACAGTTCTGCCCTCCTGCACTCAAATCAACTGCCTGCTGGATGTGTGCACTCCTGATGAAAACATCATCACACAGTATCTGTAGAATAAGCATTTCATCCATAACACAGTCGGTGCTCCTGAGTCCAGTTTTCGGGTCCACGGTTCCAATTCCCCAGTGTGCCCGGCCTTTGTTTTCCCCATGTTGGTAAATGAAATCACTATCTGTATGGTTTCCTCAAAGCAAGGGGCCATTCCTGGTTCCTATCTTTCTCTCTCCACCCACCCCCATCATTTCCAACCCACTGGCAGGTTAATCTCCTTTTACCTCTAAGACATATCCTGACTATGATCTCTTGAGCATCTTCATGTCTATCACCCTGATAAAAGCTACTGGCATCTCTCCCTTGGACAAATAAGGGTACTTCTAAATTAGTGACCATAAATTAGAATCATCTGGGAATCCCCAAAACAACATAAAACAATATCCAAGCTGAGGCTTGGCTTTGTAAATGCTTTCCAGGTGATTCCAGTGTGCAAAGGGGTAGCGGGGGTGGATTGGGGGCCCTCTTTAGGCTGCCTCCCCAACTCCTCCCATTTTCTCCTCTCTCATGTAGGAGCCAGAGTGACCTTTCTAAATCATAAAGCAGGCCATGTCTTTCCCTTGCTCAAAATGTTCTCATGATCTCTCATTGCTCTGAGAAGACTTCAAAGTTCCTGACCTTGCAGGGTCTGGTCCTGCTTATTTCTCTAGCCTGTTTCTGACTGGCTGGCTCTCATCATTGTCACTTGCTCAGAGAGGTGTCCTGTTCTGTCTTTAAACAGCTCCTTCCCCTTCTCCAGCAACTACTGCAGTAACTTTGTTTTTTTTTTTTTTTTTTTTTTTTTTTCTAATTCCCAGGTTTATTTCCTTTATAGGGCATATTTCTCTGCAATGATCATGGAGAACACTTCCTTTGCTGCTTATCTCCTTGACAAGAGTGACTTCATGGCTGTCTTTTCACTGTTTCTCTTTGCCAATTAGAGACAAAATCTGACAACAAATAAATATTTTTGAATGCCCCTTCATTTGCTGCACTTGATAGATATATTTAAAAGATTCTTTTAGAGCCTTCGGAGAAAAGACAATGATAGGAAGGATAGAGATATAATGCACAGAGCAATGATGTAGGTGGTGGTTCCCCTAGGCAAGGCACTGAGCTTATCCACTGTGACAAGAGCCTTAAAAAAGGCACAACACACCCATTTTACAGTATGTTGGGATTCAGAAAGGCCAGGTGTGGCCACGTGTTTGAGGTCACCAATGCTGTTCAGTTTGAGGAAATTAGAACTGGAACGCAGGTCTGTCTGAGAACAAGTTCTGAGTCTTTAAAAAACAAGCAAACTTGCAGCCATTGGATAAATATTTTTGAAGTAAACACATTAACACCGGCATATAATTTATGCCTAGAAAAACAATAAGCTTCATCTTTTATGCCCATACAGCTTTGGTCACTCTTGCACCCTTTTTGCCCCTGTGCAGGACTCGAGGGCCACTCTGCATTTCTCTTTTTGCCAGTTATTTGTGCAACATGCAGTTTTACTCTAAAGAATTCCATCTCCTAGCAGCTACCAGGGTTACTTGCGGCCTCAATGATCTTCCTTTGAGGAGAGGGAAAAATCCCCGAACTTTGTAATACAGTCCAGCGATGCATGAGAAGCCTTTGTTAAGTCAAAGGAGGAAAAAGGGAAAATAAAAATACCGTTCTCCCCCTGGAATGTCTCCTAGGACTAGAGGAAAAATGCTAATTCCGACGACAGGAAAATAATTTTAAAATGAGAGCACCTTTGAATCATACGAGAAATGAGATTAAAATGAGAAGCTGGGAAAGAAATTCATTATTTTCTTCGAATCTGACATCATCTTACCCTCCAGCTCTGCTCTCCTGGTTTACGATCCCCTAGGTCTCTCCCACGAATTATGTCCCGGACTCGCTGTGGACAAGCTTTGTGTGCAGGTTGGACGCAAAGGTGCAGAGGGATACGGGGTTTTCCTGGATTCCTCCACAATAGGCTAATGGTTGGGGGTTTTGCTCTTTTTAACAAAGTCCAGTGGTTCGGTGTTTTTATTTTTTAACTACTCCCAGATTAATGCGCCCTAAGCGTGCTTATATTATTAGGTTTGGCTAGGTGGGCTATACTTGGGTACTGAACGAGACCAAGTTAAAAGTGGGCCAGAAAGCGCTGATAAAAGATGGATTTTTTTTTCCTTGGGAGCGCGCGCTCGCGCGCAAACACCCCCACGCCCCCCACGCCCCCCACGCCCCCCACGCCCCCAGGCCACCGCGGCCACCCCGCCGCAGGCCCTCGCTCTCCCCCGCGGGCGCTGCTCGCCCAGCCTGCAGGGGCGTCGGCCTTTGGAATGCGCCCTGGGAACAGGCAGGGACCTCGGGACGCGCCGTCTGTCACCGGACGCCTCGCTCCCGGCGCGCCGCTCCCACGTCCCGGCCTCCCCCGCCCGGCGAGGAAGGCGCGCTGGCCGAGCCTGGGGGCCTCGCTGCATTCTTTCCCCGAAGACTGCGGCCCTGCGCGGCGCCCCTCGGTCCCCGCGCTCTGCCAAGGAGCGGGGGCGGGAGCCGCGCGCCCAGCCGCGGCCCAGATGGCGGAGCAGCCCCGAGCGGGGACATTTTCTCAGGCTTTCAAAAAGAGCACTTTCTTTCCTGCCTAATATTTAGCTCCTTCAAATGCAAATGGAGAGGTTGCGCTCCAAGGTTAGCATAACAATTATGGGAAAGCTTTAAATCTGATGCGTTTGTTTACACGATGAAAGGCGGCAGGATCCGAAGGCTCCGAGGCCCCGGCTTTTCAGCCACTATTTTCTAACTAGTGAACTGCGAGTCAATTTTAGATGACAAAGAAAACCAATTTATATCGCGGTGTAGGCTAATTTTGGAGGGAGTTCCACATTATTTTCAATTTTTTTTTTTTTTTTTTTTTTTTTTTTTTTTTTTTAATGACCGCTGCTGAAGTAGTGATTTCTCTTCTCCCTTCGTCAAGGTTGGTGTGAGCTGATGGGCGTCGGTGATAGGCCAGGAGGCCTTTATCATCGGGGACTAGGAGAACCAGGGACGGGGCTAGCTCAGGTGGAGGATTTTCTAGAGACTTGGTGGGGTTCTGGCATAAACTGCATAAAACTGTCTTTGTATGCCCGTTGAAGAAGTCCACTGGACTGCGGTTTCCGAAAACCATGCCTTAACCGGCAATGACAGTGAGGATTGGGCCAGGCCCTTTGGAGATGGGTCCTAGCTGTCTGGACTAAGACCACCATCAGGGTCTGCCAAGGTGCAAGAAAGAAATCTCAGGCTCCTGGGCCGTTTCCTTAGACACTCCAGGGGACTTTCCCTCCTGGGGCTGCCCCTTCCACACACACACCCTGTCACAGGCACAGGCACAGGCTCTTCTAGGAGATACTGTGAGGTCTCAGACTCAGGAGGCAGATGGAGACCCTTGAGAGCTCCTTAAGTCTGTTGGCTTCACTGACAATATATTAGAAAATGTTTTGTAAAATACGACAATCTGCGATGTCTACAACTCTGAAAGTTTGAGTACGTAGTACTTAACAATATTACCCCACGGGGGACGGGTAGTTATTGACCAATAGACATATGCAGTTTTCAATGTTCAGAGTCAGTTACAAACCCTTTTTATTTTCTTTGCAGTATTTCTACAGGTGAGCTGGAATGCCTGTTCTGAGTGGGCCAGAGTAAGCAAGTGTGCTCTATTACCTGTCGGGTGTGAAGCAGTGGTTTTGACCACTATACAGCAGAGTCACTTGAGGGTCTAGTTAAAATAAAGATTGCTGGACCTCATCTCCAATGCTCTGATTCTGTAGATTTTGGGTGGAACCTGAGAATTGCCATTTCTTACAAGTTACCAGAGATGTTCATGGCCCCTTCTCCAGACCACACTTGAAGAATCATTGGCCTAAACAAATCAGATAAATAGATAACTTTTATGATTTTGAGAGAATCCAATATGATATGAGTTTCCATTTTGCAGGAATAGCTTAAAAAAAGAAAGAAAGAAAGAAAGAAAGAGAGCAAAACCAAAAAATTAGCTACAATTGAATGATTGAATCATTCAAACCAGGAATTAAGACTGAGACACTATTCTTAAATTTAATATTTTTCCAATAGAAGTTCTTTTTTTTTTTTTTTTTTTTTCAAAGATTGATGGCTTGAGGTATTTAGGAACTCAAAGCACTCAAAGCAAGTAAAGTCTTTCTTTCTTTTAAGTGTTAGAAGAACAACATTATTTGACCCTGCTAGGCAGATGAATGGGTCCTCAGGAAATGGTGGTGTATTCATGGAATATATTTGTTTAACTGATATTCAGATACTTTGCGATCTGCTGCTCTGAATTTCCCCCTTGGCTATCTCAAGAATCATGTTCCTTTTATCAGTTACCCTGTGCTTTGGTCTCTTCAGGAGTGTTCTTTTTCTCTGAAGCCCTTGACAGACTCCTTCTGATTCATTATTAAGACATCTCTTCAAACCCAACTCCTCCAGTAAGCCTTCAGGACGAGAGGTAGAGATTTTCCCAAGAGAACTTCGCTGTTCCAAAGTCAGATCCTAAAACTCCATTGTATTCTTGTAACCATTTACTGCAATCCAACATCATTATCTGCTTGGTTTTTGTCAGGATCTGATGACAGTGTCTTCAATGTGTACATCTCTCCTGTTTTGCTTTAAATTGAATACCCTAAAAGGGCAACAGTTTCATTCTGAATTTTTTGTGGTGGCTAGCTAGTGTAGAGTCCCCCAGAAATAGATTCTCCTTGGCTTGTAATGGAGTTGCATCTTAATAAACCCATCGTAACTTCAAAATAGCAATAGTCAAAAGTGCATGCAGCTACACTACCCAACATCCTAGCTTAGCCACACGGACCATTGAGGAGTGTCACTGTTCACACTGAGACTGTGTGGCTGACTCTGGACAGTGCTGCCACCTGGCCTCCAGGGAGAGGCCCAGACTGCGAGTCATTAGCTTGGGCAAAGGGAGAGATCAAAATTCAAAATGAAAAGTATGGTTTCTATTAAATGTGTGTTGCTTTTGTACCAAAGTTGAAAAGCCTTAAGTTGAACCATTCCAAGTTGGAAACCATCTGTAGACATATAAAAGCAAATGATTTTGATGGTGATGATGCCTCATTAAGGGTTGGCATTAAATTAGTTTCTCTTTACATCTGCTAAAATAGGTGGATGGAAAGACACCTTCTGAAGAACTCCTTAGCTTGCACTGGTCACTCGACAGGCACATACATCAGTGTAGTTGAGCAGCAGGTAGGAAACAAACGATAGGAGACATTTTACTCATGGTATCTTTATGTGTGTATAGGAAATATAGAGCTGATGAAATCATATGTAAATCATTTTGTAAGTAAATGAACACCTATAATTTATCTTTTGCTTAATGTGCATCATAACATGCTGGGGGATGCGGACCTAGGAGATAAGAGGCTCCCCAGTAAATCGCTTTGTGATTTGGGCATTAAGGCTGGAGGGCAAAGCTTTGAACATCGTTAACTGGTTTCACTCTTTTCTCATCCACAGCAACAGGGTGGATGATCTTTGTGGATTTTTCTGGATTACATGTCTTGCATCTGCTTTGGCTGATTTAAAACCACATTACGCACACACACGCAGTAGGGTCAGCATTGGTTTAAACAGGTGTTGCGATTATGATAATACCGCTGACGCCCTTTCAAATTATAGTGATCTCTCCCGTGTGTTACAGACGTCTTGGATTTATGGGAAACGCTCTGTGGAGTGGTTTTCATCATCAAGGAGTCATTTTCCTTGAGCAACTGCCATTTCTACCTGCACATTGAAGTCAGTGAGGAGATATTTAATTTAGGGAAGGAGCAGCTCCTCTTTACCCTTGCCATGATCCTGCGTCGCAGCTGACCGCTTTAGTGCCAATAAAATGTTAAGGGCTCTGGTTTTACTGGGCAAAGCACTGGGTGGCAAAGTCATTTCTATTAAGTATTAACATCACTTACTAAGAATATAATTAGAAATAAAATAAACTAGCATATAAAATTTGTCTCTTAATCATCCTCTGCTCTTGTTCAGGTGTTGAAAAATGGTTTTCTTGGTCCTAAATAATAGAGTTAGGAGTTAGAGTTTTAAGGGCATTGAGCTACCCTCACAGAGAGGCAAGGAATGTTTGCACAGGTATTTTGAGAGACTTGAATTTTTTAGAGGTCGACTGAAGAGTATGTCAAGAAGTGTGTGTGTGTGTGTGTGTGTGTGTGTGTGTACAAGCATGTGCATTGTGACTTCAGGGGAGTGGCAGAAGATGGGAGAAAGTGGAAATAATAGAATAAGTAGGGCTCGGATGTATTTATTTTCTAGTTCTGAAATAAAACCACAGTTTGGATCCAGTAGGTCAGTTATTTATAAACACACTATGCAGAGGCCATATATCCAGAAATAACAGCTTCTAGTCTCCAGAGGGAGAGGAAGAATGAATCAGAGCAGAGGCCTCTGCAGTTGGGGTACTCCATTGGATAAGGAAGGCTTGAATTTATTTATTTAGTATACCCTGTTTTGTTGGTCTGTTCTCCTGATGGTGGACCTTTAGGTCATTTCCATTAATTTTTGCTATTTTAAATATTGCTATTATAATCATTATTATATTTGCTTCCCGGTACACAGTTGCTAGATTCTCCCTGGAACATCTTCTCTTTGTGATGCTTTATTCATTTGTATCATGTCTTGTCTCTACTTTTTATTAATAAAATAGTCCCTCCTAAACTGATTTCATGTGTTTGCATAGTGGAAATATTACGTTGGCATGCACCTCTTCAACTTGTGAGATGATGTCAAAATTGTCTTCTAAAAAGCGCGCTCTGCCGTCACAGTGCCCCAGCTCCTGGTCCACGTCCTTCCCAGCGCACGGGTGTCTGAATTTAAAATTTCTCAAGCCAGCTGCGGTTTGACCTCCGTTTGCTTCTTGTTCCCCCTTCTTGGTTACTAATGAGATTGACAAGCTGTAGGAAGAGCCCCAATTCCGCTTTGTCGCGAGGGTGACTGTGTGTTCGAGGTTAGGGGAGACCTGCTTCCCAGTTGATGTGTGCTGTCACATCAGTCGTGTACAAGGCCTGACATAGACCCTGGTCTGGTTCATGCCATCAGTGGTGCTCCCTTAGTGCAGCTGACTCTATGTGACCTAATTCTGCACCATCTTCATTAAACACGGCTTTTCCGTCTACATATCTCACAGTTGCTGGCCCCTTACTCTTTCATATACACTTTAGAATCTGTTTGATAAGTTCCATAAAAGTCCTTTCTGAAATTTGGCTGAAATTACCTGTATGTATAGCTCAATTTGAGGAAAATCCTCCTCAAGACTAGAGCATAGCCTGGCACGGTGGCGCCTGCCTGTGATCCCAGCACTTGGGAGGCTGAGGCAGGAGGATGGCGAGTTCAAAGCCAGCCTCAGCAATGGCGAGGCACTTAGCAACTCAGTGAGACCCTGTCTCTAATAAAATATGAAAAAGGGCTGGGGATGTGTCCCAGTGCATAGCAGGGCACAGTCCCACACACCCGTGATCCCAGCGACTTGGGAGGCTGAGGCAGGAAGATTGCAAGCTTGCAGCCAGCCTCAGCAATTTAGGGAGGTCCTGTCTCAATATGATAAAAAATAAAAAGGGCTGGGGATGTGGCTCAGTGGTAAAGTATCCCTGGGTTCAATCCCCAGTACCAAAATTTAAAAAAAAAAAAAAAAGTTAAAGTATTACATTTTCTAATCTATGCACATGATAGGTGGCCTCCACTTATTCATACCTCTAACAACTTTACTGCACTGTCTTATTAAATTTTATAATTGATCTACAAACACATTTGAGTTACTTTGTGAAGAGCTTCACATCATGTGAACATAGTAGTTTTATTTTCCCCTGTGCCTTTGACTTTTCTTTTTTTCTCTCCCCTGCCTCTCCTGTCATTTCCCTCCTTTCCACCTCTCCTCCTCCTTTTCCTGTGCCTCCTTTATCCCACTCCACCGTTTTCTGCACTGGTGGGGACCTTGGCATAGTGTCATGGGGACATGATGACAGCAGGCAAACATGCTTTGCCCACGCTGTTAAAAGGCATCCCTTTAACGTTTTACCGTTAAGCACGGTGTGCGTTGGAAGCTGTGTGCGGATGAACTGTAATTGGCTAAAGAGTTCTGAGGCCTTTTAAGAGTCAAGAATGAACACTGATTTTGATCAGTCCTGTCTCCCATCCCTTTAGATAGATAATCGTGTTATTTCCTTTAATTCATTCATGTGGAAATCATATTAATAATTATATTAATAATTTCCACACTAATTATATTAATAGTACATTTGCTAAAGTTGAAACGACTTTACGTTTCTGGGATAAATTAAAATTGGTATTTAAACATTTTTTATTGTGGTAAAAATCAGAGCACATGAAATTTATCACGTTAGCCTTTTTTAAGTGTGCAGTTCTCTGGTGTTAATACATGCGTGTCACCGAGCAACAATCTCCACAGCTTTTTCATCTTGCAAAACCGAAACAGCACTTTGAGCAACATTCCTCCATTACCCTACCCCCTGTGCCTGGCAACTGCCTTCGACATCCTGTTTCTATGAATCCGACTCCTCTAGAGAGCTCACATAAGCGGGGTGATATGCTACGTTTCTTTTGTGACTGGCTTATATCGTTTAGCGTCATGCCTTCAAGGTCCGTCCATGTTGCACTCTGTGTTTCAGCCACCTTCCTTTTTAAGGATGAATAATATTCCACTGCATGGATACGCACCACGTTTTGTTTATGCATTTATCCATTCAGTTTGCTCCCACCCCTTTGGCTGTTGTGGAGAGTGGGGGGTGCGAGTCTGTCTCTGAGATCCTGCTTTTAAATATTTGGGATGTAAACCCAGAGGTGGAATGGATGGGTGCTGTGGTAGTTCTAACTTCTCGAGGAACCTGCTTGACACAGCTGAGAATGTCGAAGGCCCATGTGTTAAAGGGCCTTCTGTCCCGTCAAGTCTAGGACTAGGTGGAGGAAGCTGGGTCACTGTGGGTGTGTCCTTGAGGGGCATACTGAGCCTCTGACCCTTCTGCTATTTCTATGAGGAGAAAGGGCCTCCTCTGCCCTGGGCCCGTGCCATCATGTGCCACGCTGCCACAGGCCCAAAGGAACAGGTCAGATGACCTCAGACAGAAGCCTCTGAAACCATGAATCAGAATACACCTTGTCCTTTAATCGGTTGATTTTTGTGGGCTATTTTGTCACCATGGGGTTAAGCTCACACAGGCCACACTGTTCCCCACCACCTGCTCCACCTGTTCCTGCCCCTGCCCCGTAAGGCACACAGGCTCCTATTCCTCCACGTCCTTCTGAGACTTTAGTTTCTGTTTTCTCAGTAGCCATCTCATGGGGTAGGAGGCGATCTCTCCCTATGCTTTTGATTTGCATTTTCTTAATGAGTAGTGATGTTGACATATTTTCATGTTTGTTAACCTTTTTGGAGAAATGTTTGAGTTCTTTGCTGATTTTTTAAATTGGGTTGTTTGTTTTGTTGTTGAGTTGTAGGAGATCTTTATATATTCTAGATATTAACCCATATCAAGTACTGTCTAGGATTTGCAAATATTTTCTCTCATTTTATAAGTTGCATCTTTGCTGTTGATTGTGTTCTTTGATACATGGAAATTTTAAATTTTGACTTAGTCCAATTTATCTATTTAACTTTTTTGCTACCGGTACTTTTGGTACAAAACAGGTTTTTAATTGTTCTGTTTGTTAATATTTTGTTAAAGAATGTTATATGGGCTGGGGATATAGCTCAGTTGGTAGAGAACTTGCCTCACATGCACAAGGCCCTGGGTTCAATCCCTAGAACCACACACACACACACACACACACAAAAGAAAAAAGAAAGAAAGAAAAAAAAAAAAAAAAGAATGTTATGTATCTATATCCATGAGGGAGACTGGCTTGTAATTTTCTTACACTTCCCTTTCCTGGTTTTGTATTGAAATTAGACTCATAAAATGTGTTGAGAGTCTTTTTCCTGAAACAGGATGTTTAAGATTAGAATTATTTGTCCTTGAATAAGAAATAGGATTTGCATGAGCCTCATGTTCCACTTTTGGCAATATTTTAAACTCGATAAAATTTCTTTGTCACTAATCAGAGAAATGCAAATAAAACAATGCGATCTCACCTCACACCTAAAAAGGCTACTATCAAAAAGACAAAGGGTGAATACTGGAGTGCGCGTGGAGAAAAAGAAACCCTCACACACTGTTGGTGGGAATATAAATTAACAGAGCTTATATTCAAACAGAGCACTTGGCACCGTGGCACAGGACTTAATCCCAGTGACGCAGGAGGCTGAGGCAGGAGGATTGCAAGTTGGAGGCCAGCCTTGGCATCTTAGGGAGACCCTTAGCAACTTACTGAGCTCCTATCTCAAAATAAAAAATAAAAAGTGCTGGGGGTAGCTCAGTGGTAAAATGACTTTGTCTTCTATCTCTAGTACCAAAACAAAACAAAACAAAAACCCCACAAAATAGATATTGTTTTACATATTAGAAGTCTTTTTTGTTTTGTTTGTTTAGGCTAATCCATCTTTACTACTTTCTTTTCTTAAATTTCTCACTGTTTTTTCTCCAAGACTTTAGTCTTTGCTCATTTTTATTTTTCCTAGATTAAATACTATCAGTATTTCTTCAGTGACTTTCCATGAATTGTTCATATGTTAATTTTGTTGAATTCTTTGTTTGGCCTACATTCTTAAATCATAACTCTACTCAAGGTAGACTTCTGGCTTGACAGTTATTTTTCCATAGCCCTACTTGGTATTACTGTGCTCTTTTCTGGTTTCTGTTATTACTGTCCCAATGTCAGTTATTATCATTTTTAATTTGCCTTTACACCTATGACTTCCTAAAAGATCTTCTGTGGTCTCTGTTGTGCTACAGTTATGTCCAGGGGTGGAGTCCTGTTTATCTATTCTTTGGATCTGTTGGGACTCTGAAAGCTTACATCTTTTCCCTGAATTTTGAAACAAACCTTAGCCAGCATTTCTTTGCGTATCGTTTCTGTCCCGTTTCGTGTGTCAGTGGACGAATGTTAGACAGCCTCTCTTGGGTCAGGGCTTCCCTTCACCCCCCATTCTGTATCTATCTCCCTCTTTATCCCTCTGGGTTTATTTTCCAGATCTTCAGGTGCATGGTTTTGTCTTCAGCTTTGTCTTTCCAGATGTTTAACCAGTTCATAAACTTTTTAATTTCCGTGTTTATATATTTCATTTCTATAAGGTACAGTTATTTTTCAAACAAGTCTTAACAGTGGCTTATTCTTTTGAAATAATTTCCACACTCTCCTCTTATTTAAAATGGCGAGTATATTTCATTTACTTTCAATTTATATCTGATAATTCCAATATCTACCGCTTTTCTGGGCCTGTTGTTTGTGGTCTCTCCCAGCTCTAGTTAGTTAATAGTTGATTCAATGTTTATTTTTTTCATAGTTGTGGGAATTTAATTTTTGACAGTGGGTGTTCTTGCTCACTTGGGCTGAAAGTGCTTTTTCCCGGTGGGATTCACTTTTGGTTTTGCCAAGTTCCTGTAGCCACTAGCAATGAAGGGCCATTTAAAAGTAATTTTAAGCTAGGCACAGAAGCACAGGCCTGTCATCCCCGATACTCAGGAGGCTGAGGCAGGAGGATCGTTTGAGCCTCCGCATTCAAGGCCAGTCTGGGCAGTAGAGTGAGACCTTGTCTTGAGTGAAAAAAAAAAGAAAGAAAGAAAAAAAAAAGAAAAAGAATTAAAAATAGTTCTGGGCTGGGATTGTGGCTCAGCTGTAGAGCGCTCGCCTAGCACGTGCACGGCCCAGGTTCGATCCTCAGCACCACGTACAAATAAACGCATTGTGTACAACTAAAGCAAATAAATAAATAGTAAAAAAAATAGTCCTCTGCTTGTATTTTTTCAAGTCATAATGATAGTGTGAATTCGGCCCTAGTAATGCATGAATACTGGCTGTGAATGTGGAATCTTAGTGGAGACTCCTGATGTCCTGAGTTAAGGAAGCACTAGGTACATGTCTGCATCTCCATGCATATTCCCTAGTTCACTGTTTCCTACCTGCTCACGGGAGAGGCCAGTCTAGCTTTTGCTCTAAGGCTGACCATCGTCTTGGGTCTCTGTGTCCAAGAGCACCTGAGCTATTAAGACGGAAGCCATTGGCAGGCCTGGTTTGGCAGGTGGTCCCAAGGCCCTGCTGATTTTAATACTTGGTTGACTCTGCATTCAAGATTCCTAGATGTTTCCAGCCTTTAGGAATAGCCACTAAATGCACAGTGGAAGCTCAGTTACGTATCTAAATATGCAAATGTGTATTAGTTCTTCTGCACCTGAAATTCTTTGTATTTGGTTCTACCATACTCTTACACAGTTTTTTGTTTGTTTGTCTTTTAAGTGAAGTAGTCATAAGGTGAAAAGCCAGTGTCGAAACTTGTGTTTAGTTATGTCATATGGTTCAGAGAAATTTGCTAGCTCTCAGCTGCTCGATTATACGACCACACTTACAAAGACGAAGACATAATAATAGCAAAACTATTTCCTAAGCACATGATGGTTGTTTCCAATTAGGAGACTAAAGGAACGTGATGAGTTTGTTTTCAAGTACTGTAGAGAGGGCTTTAAAGAATCTCAAATATAGCCGGGTGCAGCGGTGTACACCTGTAATCCCAGCACTTGGGAGGCTGAGGCAGGAGGATGGAGAGTTCAACGCAATGGCGAGGCACTTAGCAACTCAGCGAGACCCTGTCTCTAAATAAATACTGGGGATGTGGCCCAGTGGTTGAGTGCCCCTGAGTTCAATCCCTGGTACCAAAAATAAATAAATAAATAAATAAATAAATAAATAAATACATAAAAGAATCTCAACTTCCCCAATTTGCAGACCCCCAAGGAGAACAGTTGTGCTTAACACTCTGTTTGGCCAGAGTAAACCAAGTCCAAGTCTAATTCCGAGAATCCAATTTTTGTCCAGCGTGCTAACCCCACCTCACTTACCGTGGCTTTGGCTTGGTGTGTTGAATATGTAGAACAGAGAGAAGGGGTGAGAATAACTATACCTGGTAGACCCAGCTGCCTTCCTTCTTTAAAACTGGCATTATTTACTCTGACCATTGGGTATCATTGCACTTATTTGTAAACATTCCCAAATATTTATGTTTATTTCTGTATTGTGGAGGAAAAACATTACTAATACAGAGAGAGAGAGAGTGCTTTGGCAGCTTTCATTCCAGGGAAATGGTGTGCATATCTTATTTCCTTTTAAGCAATTTCAGATTACTGGATATATTTATAGTGGGTGGCAATTTTTAATCATTGAGGATAATAACCTCATGTTTCTAAGTTACTGGCATCAATAGGACATTCAAATAATGCTTTAGCTAATAGTTTGTTGTTTTTAGTGGGAGGGAAAAACATTTTGTTATTATTCAAGAAAAGCGTGTTGTCTCTTCGTAAGTTGTTGCCAATGGGTTTCTTGTGTTCTTATTCGACACAGTGTCTGCCATTTAGTATTCAGAAGATTAATTATTATTTTTATGGAATCGATCATAAAGTTCTAGTTTGGCTGTGTGGCAATTATTTAATGCTTTGTTCCTTATTGCATCTTAGAATGACCATATTTTCGGCTCTTGCTGGCTTAGTAGAAACCATGCCATTCCATTCGGTCGAAAGAAAAAAAAGTTGTATTCGAAAAGGTAAAATGCAAAATCAAGAAGAATTACTTATAGCTTGAATTTTTCTTGCTATTTTATACCTTATTTGTTCTCAGTGTGGTCTCTTCAGCATTGGAAATGTCTTGGTCCACCTTCCCGTGGGTAGCCTGGGGCTCGGATCATCATTTTTGGTGTGATCAGGAACCTTGCCAGAGTGCTTCTGGAGCAGAGGATGTCACCAAGCCTCAGTGGCTTGGAACAAAGTATAATTTAGAATCCAATTTCGCTTCCTTTGGTGACAATGCATGTTGTCCCAGTAAAATTTTGATAACTTTCATGGCTGCTAACTTATACAAGTTTTTATATAAAATTGTGTTTGCTGCTTTTGTGAATTGTTCCTTTTCCTACTTTTTCCTACTGTGGAGGAGCGTTTGCTCCTGGGCTTGCACAAGGCAGGCCAAGGTTCTACCGATGAGCCACACCCCCACCCCAGAATCCTTCCATTTTTAATAGAGCACAAAGTAAGAGTTTTCTTCAAAGAAAGAGGTACATTAAAATTATTGTGGCTTTAAACACAAAACTTCACATTTGACCGATTTGGTTCTTCCATTCTTCCATTTTGGAAAAAAGCACAATGAAGCACAATGTTGGGATACGAGTGGGGTGTAGAACAAGGTCGTCATAGAACAGAACCTAGTGGAATGCAGTTAATAATCCCTCAGAAATAAAACCCTAGGTATCGTGGAAAAGGACAAAGTGGAATATGTTCCCTGTGGACGGAAGTAGGATTTAGACTGACAAATCATGATCTCCTCCCTCCCTCCCTTCCTTTCTTCTTCTTGTTCTTGTCCTTCTTCTTCTTCTTCGTCTTCGTCTTTTTATTTATTTATTTATTTTGTACCAGGGATTGAACCCAGAGGCACTTAACCAGTGAGCCACATCCCCACCCCTTTTAAAATATTTTAAAATATTTTTAAAAAATTTTGAGACAGAGCCAGGCACAGTGGCGCATACCTTTAATCCCAGCACTTGGGAGGCTGAGGCAGGAGGATCGTGAGTTCAAAGCCAGCCTCAGCAACTTGGTGAGACCTTGTCTCTAATAAAATACAAAAAAGGGCTGGGGATGTGGCCCAGTGGTTGAGTGCCCCTGAGTTCAATCCCTGGCACCAAAAAAAAAAAAAAAAAAAAAAAAAAAAAAAAAAAAAAAAAATTGAGACAGGGTCTTGCTAAGTTGCTGAGGCTGGCTTTGAACTTAAGATACTCCTGCCTCAGCCTCCTGAGCTTCTGGGATTACGGTGTGCACCAACTCATGGCTTTGATCATATTTCTTGATTACAGTGGCTGGGAGGGACTGGGAAGGTGCAGGAGCACTGTGGGCACACCACACCAGAAATTCGACTTCCTAACTGCAATGCTGATAACCTTCAAACCAGCTCGAATTTAAAAGATTGGTCCTCCCAGCTTTTGATTCCCCCCCCACCCAGGTTTCTTCTCCTTCCTTATTTCATTATTTTTGAACATTGCCTATGTTTCTGAGTCACCAGGGTGATTTTTAAAAATACGTATGTTACTCAAGCTCTGGAATTAGAATCTTTAGGACCCAGGTGCATTTTAAAACGTTCCTTAAATAGATGTGATACTGTGACCCACCAGCCCCTCACTGTCTGTGAGCGGTGGTGTTGGAAGGTGACCCATCCAGGGTATTCTAGTTGACTGTCAATCCAGGGCTCCCAGTTGACTGTTGGTCTGGCCCACCCATTACAGGAGCAGGGACACATGACCGAAGACCTGGAATATACAACCGGGATGGCCTCCAAACCAGGAGGGAAGGGCACTTTAGGTCAGTTCTGGTGTCTAGGTAGACCTGGTGAGGGGACATGTCGTCCTGATCTTGAAAGCCTGCCAATCAGACGCTTCCTCGGGGGTCACAGAGGTGTCCACGGAAGGCTCAAGTTCCTACACCTGTACATGCACATTTGTCGCTCCTGTCACCTCTCTAAATAGAGAACCGGAGCAGGTTTGGGAAACAGGTTTGGAATCCTCATGTAAAGCCCTGCTGGAGCCTGGGGGGGGGGGGCAAACACCCCCCGGAGTAGACTCTGCGTATGTGGAAACACCTTCGTAGAAAAGGCGAACTCACACTGAAGTTCAGTTCTCCTTTTTACGGTATTGAGCGGGACCTTGTCAGCGTTTCAAGGAAAGAAGCCACTCTAGCGCAGGAGGGCAAGAGAGGGTGTGCGCATGCGCGCGAGCAGGTGCCCCCGAAGGAAAACTCGTTTTTTTTTTTGTTTTTCTTCATTTAATTCCCACACGGTTTTCCCCAGATTTATTTTTCATTGTGATTCATTTGCACAGACATGCTAATACAACCTGGCTTTTTCTACGATCTCGTGTTTGTTTGAGTTACAGACAACACACATCGCTTTGCTCCTCTCATGTTGGTGACAGGTCTGTTTGGATCTTTGATAAACTTGGGCCCTTTTCTCAGGACTTCGCTCCAGATCCTGCAAATTCTGGTAGCTCCTTTGGAACTAGTAGAGCTTATGACCTCAGTGAGTTCTAAATCGAGGAGCTTTTTCATAGTTCAGGCTGACAACATGCAGGAGGCTTGGTGACCTTCAGCATGGGGCTGTGATTGTGGGTTATAGGACAGAAAGTCCAGCCAAGGCTTCTCCTCAAACCACTCCGTTTAAACAGGAGAGGAGCACGAACCAGAGCTGCAAATATGCCAAAAATTAAAAGCAAAACAAACAAACAAACAGAAAGATCGCCTGTGATGTTGGGAAGGTAAAGCAACAAGAACCCTCCTGCATTGCTGTTGAGATGGAAAGTGGGCAAAATTTTCACCAGAATCCGGTAAAGAGAAACATACAGATGTCCTGTGAACTAGTAATTCCACTCTTCTGTAACTGTCCCCCACAAGCTACTGCTGATGTACAGAAAAAAAGACTTTGCAAACAGCAATTTAATGAACCAAAGTGTGTGTGTGTGTGTGTGTGTGTGTGTACATTAAAAATGAATCTAAATACCCGCCAATTACCAAATGAATCAGTCAATTGTGAATGCTCAGGCATTGGAATAGTATGCAGCCATAAAAATGAACAAGTTACAAATATATAGAGGAGTGCTTATCAGCTGGCTAGATAATATGGAACAAAATAGCCAGATAGGGTGAACTTTATTCTGTATGAATTACATTAAAAAATACTTTAACCATATTTCAGGCATATGTAATTATTTAAGAAAGTATTAAGGAAGGTCAAAGAAGTAAATATAGTGTGTTTTAGGGACACTGGTGACAACTGTAGGAAGGGAAGCACTTGTATGCAAGAAATGGCAGGCAAGTCTAGGAGGGTTCCTTTCTGTGTGGCCACAAGGTGGGTTATGTTGCTGTCGGTGTCAGTAGAACATTACGTTGTGCATTAGTTCCGTGCACATTTTTCTGTGCATCATGTTTGATAATTTAAAATAGCAATTATTTTTAAAAAGGAAATTAAGACACAATGACAGGTGTCTGTGTAAAGAAAGTTTCAGGGTCGGACTTAAACTTACACAAGCAAGGACAGCCTGTGCTATTTGCATTTTGCTCTTCCCTGGTCCTGCTGTGTCTCCTCATCAGGGCCCAGGCGGCAGGTGGGCATGCTGAGAAGCCCCCTGCAAGGGCTTCAGGGGATGAATAAGGTCAGAGCGGGAGCCTGATGTCTGGAAGTCATTGCTCAGTGAGGTTAAGCCAGATGCTGCTTGTTACCATTGCACGGGTGTGTGTGTGTGCGCATGCTTGTGCATGCGAGTGTGTGTGTGTGTGTGTGTGTGTGTGTGTGTGTTCACAGCTTAATTCTACTGTGGTGTAATGAGGGAAGTGAAGGAATTCAGTAGCAGCCCAGCACCCAGCGCACCCTCCCACCCGGATCATGATGGATGTAGAACGTGGTAGTCACAGATAGATGGAAATGAAAAACCCCTTCATCTTGGCATGTGAGAGATTTGGAATCACATTTGGATTCTCAAAGTGCTGCTTGATTGGGGATTAACGTGTGGGTGGACTGACCTTTCTTGTAAGAACCGTTGTTTTTGCACTAAATGTGTGAAAAACAAATTTCAAATAGCTGCCCTATTGCACTTCTCTTGTGATTCATATTAACACCCTTTTAGGTTCCCCAGCAATAACGGCACTTATTAAACTCGCTGGGGCGATTTTCCCCACCCTTTCTCCAAACATCCTTTTCTTTCTTCCATGGGGGTGGGATCTTCTGCCAACAGAAAGGTTAATTTCTTCACATTTCTTATACTGTCAACGCACGCTTTCTTGATGGACTTGTATTTGAGTCCCAAGAATGTCTGTTTTAGAAAACAGACATTGTGTGTACTTTTGTATATAGATTGTTCATTAATTCCTGGGGGAAAACACCATATTTTATTTGTCTCAGTTTTTAAGTTTATTGGCTATTCCTTTTCTAAATATAGGTTTTTCTCCAGTGTTAGTTTGAGTTTTCATAATAAACGATTCCTACACGTCCCTTGTACAAGAGTAAAGCATTTTTTTTAAACCACCAAATTGCATTGAGTCCATTTAGTTTTGACCCAATTCTAAAATGTCTTTATTTTAAAAATGTAGGTGATCTGAAATGACGCTTTCAGTGTCTCTAAGTAAAATGATTAACCTGAAACCACTGTTTGTTTCCTTTCTTTTGTGCTCTTTTGAGTTGGGGTGAGTGAGGGGTTTGGGGAAGCCAATGACTGTTTTGCAAATCAGGATGGCGTACTTAGTGACTCTGTATGTTGCTGAGCTTCCTCTGTTTTAGGTAGACTAGGATAGAAGTAATTTTATTTTTCATCATGTATGCTGTTTCATAATACATACATACATCTTTCTACTTGTAGCTGGTTTGAACTTATTTTAAAGATTTGGAAGAAATTTATAGAGTATTGTACAGTTTCTGTTTCATAGCAATGAAAGCCAATACAAAATTAAATATACATAAGAAATGTTTTATTCAATCGAATCAACTAATAAAAAATAATACATATTCTTTACAGTTAAGTTTAGATGTCTGGATGTTAAGTGTCATCTTTGGTCTCATGGCAGTGTGAAGGCATTAAAAGGCTTAAATTCTGATTCTGGGGTCCAAGGTTCTTCAGTAGCATCTGTGAAAGAAGACTTCCTGTTTTAGTGTTTCACTGTATTATTCACATTATTATAAAAGCACACCACAAAATATGTTTTCCCAGTAAATATGTACTGAGTTTGTTCAAGGAGAATCATCATCCTTGGACATCAGTTGGTTTTGTCTTATTTTCCATAAGGCTGACGCATAAATGCGCGGTTCCCTTGGTTGGTTGCCTTTCTTTTCATCAGGCCCCAGGGGAGCGACCTGGTGAGTCACCTTGCGTTTAAAAACGGCTCCTTGTCCATTTTAGTCCACTTGGGACTGAAACCTAAATGGGAGCAGCGTGTGAGCCAGAGCTCCCGTGCTTTAGGTGGTCTTATGAACAGATTGGTGGTGCATTCTTACCATTGGAAAACTCTCTCACCGGGGTTTGTAAGTCAGAAGACAAAGTAGGCAGGGCCACTGGGGAGTCTAGGTAAAATGCCCTCCCACCAGGCAGTGGCTGCCAAGAGCAAGCCACACTTTTGCCATCTGGTAGAATATGAGACAGAGTGGAGCCATCCAACTTCCTGTGGCCCTGCTGTCACTCTCAAAAAGTGGCTTCCTGGGGCTGGGGTTGTGGCTCAGCAGTGGAGCGCTCGCCTAGCACGCGCGCGGCCCGGGTTCGATCCTCAGCACCACGTAAACATAAATGCATTGCATTGTGTACAACTAAAGCAAATAATTTTTTTTTTTTTTTTTAAAGTGGCTTCCTAGATGGTGTCCTTTGTCAATGTGACTTACGGTGGAGAGGAGATGGCTTGTCACAAACATCCGCTGGTGTTGATCCTCGCTTCAAGATTTTCAAAGCCCGAAGCCCCCTGAGCTGCTTGAAGCCTTCTCAGCAGAAACGTGGAGGAGGGGATGTGGCCAAGAGTCGTCAGGGCAGGCAAGATCCGGGAGGGGGCGCGTGCCTCTCCACATCGATGGCACCACCCTTGCAACACGCACGAAAACCCAAGTCCTCAATGGGGTGAGCGGCAGACAATGGGAGATGTGGAGCTGGACCTGGAGGAGGGACGGCGGCCGGTTACGCAGACAGCGTGGCAGAACAGGAGGCGACTCCGTCCCGCTGGTGTGGGTGACAGGGAGTGCCACACAGGAACGCCAACCACTGTGCGCGCTGGCAGGATGAGGACTCCCCGATAATGAAGCGCCTTTGCTGTGGGGAATGTTCCTGTTTCTGTCCTTGTGTGAATCTACATAGCTGTCAACACACACACACACACACACACACACACACACACACGCACGATGATCCTGTCTCTGGGGTGCATGTCTGTCAGTGTGGGGCGCCTGAGGTGGTGGGTCTGCTCTGCTCCTGGGGTGAACTCGGGGTGGTCTGCCTGAGGTGAGAGGTGCGGGCTGACCGGTGACCCAGCTGAGGCTGTGCCCTGACTAACGAGCCGTTGTCTTCTAGCTAAGCCTTGAACTCTGCCCAGGTCTGCTGGAAAGCTAGCCGATTTCCCCTCCAGGGTTCAAGGCGGCCCCAACAAGTTTCTCTTTGCTTTCTATGATGCATGAAGGGACTTAAGAAAACGATCCTGAAAGCTTGTTGGCATCTTCACTTGGAGGGAAGCACAGTGGGTCCTTAGAAAGGTCTTCCCCTTTCTGTGCCCTTGGAGGAGGGAGGGCACTGACTGCAGAGGAGCCACCTGACTTGAAGGAAGATCTTTGTCCCTGAGGTGCCAGTGACTCGGGGGGGGGGGGGGGCAGGCGTGTCTTGTCCCTCTGTAACAGCTCTTAGTCTCTGCGGCAATTCTAGAACTTCTTCCTCTAGTTCTGTGGTTGCAAACCCCAGAGCCAGAATGGCAGTGGGGAATCATTCACCCCTGCTTTGATCCCAGCAGGACAAAGTTGAGTAGGACCCTAGGGCTCACTGCATGCTGTGAGTTCCAGAAATTGCTTTATTTTGAGTCCATTTCTGGATTTGCAGTTTTGTGTATTGAAGCACTGGATCCGTAGAACAACCCAGAGTTGATTTGTCTTAAGCCAAACCTTCAAATGATTTGATTTTAAATCATTTTGACCTTTACCCTGGTGCCACCTCAATTTTTCAGATGACGCATCATTCCGTGCATCCAGGAATCACACCCCAGATGACAAAACCAAAGGTATTTTTAGGATGTGAAGATAGCTGAATTTCATGATAAAATCCAGAAGTGTTTGCATTTAAAAAAAGGAGATCTATCTGGTTGCTGAGAAATCCAGAGAAACAGACCATTAATGACAGATTGTTAGATATTTGTCTGATTGGGCAAGGGAGAGGTTTGGGGGCAAGGGAACCATCTTGCATTACATCCCACTGTGAGTCCTACAGAGGACGGGGTGTGTCCAAGCAAATCGTCAGCGTTGTGAGCTGGTGAGAGGAGAGTGTCAAAGCTGATTTCCCCCCTCCCCCATGGCCAGAAGAAAGTCACATCGTCATTTAATTTTGTTTTGCATGTTATCAGCAGCTTCTAAAATGCTTTTCCGTGTTACTCGCGATGATGGTTAATTAAAGCACAGGTAAGAGTTAATGGAATTCGAAAAGTGCTTGGGCCTCAGCGAGGGGACAGTTCTGGCTGAAGGAGATTCCGCGTGGAAACGAGTGCGGCCGTCTCACCGCCATTACTGTCATCATCTTCGTCACCACCATCCCCGTCCATAATTACAGCCTGCATTCAAAGCCTCGCTCTTCCCAGACGTGTCAGCGTCTGACAGATAATTTGCTTGCTTTCACAATATCCTCTTGATGACACAGGGCAGTTGGGGTTTAAGAAGTCATGCTGATTATCACTTGTAGATCCCTGCTGTCTAGTCAGGCCTATGCCTCCGTCCCCTCTGCTTGACTTTCCTGACCACCGGAGCTGTGCGGCCACAGTACAGGAATGGCAAGAACCCTGCATCCCCGAGTCTGTGAAGAGAGCTCTGTCCCCCTTGGTTCCGATTCACGCTACAGATAGCGTGCATTCCACTTGATCTCAGTTCATACTATTTTTTTTTTTTTTTAAATTATTGGCTTTTGAGACAGGGTCTCACTAAGTTGCTGAGGCTGGCCTTGAACTTGGGGGCTTTGGTGACTGTTAGCGGGTTTTGGTCACCGCTAGGTGGTTAGGTGGAAGTGGCTGGTTTTTGTTTCTAGTTCAGTTCTTGTTCTTCCTCCATTAATTTCCTAGGTAGAAATGAGAAATGAAAGTTGGAGGGTTTCAACACAGGGCTTTTCAGGTGTGTGCAGATAAGGGAGAGGTAAGAAGGTCTCGGGCTCAGTGGGGTCAAGTGCACACCCCCCGTAGAGTAAAAGCCAGCAGCTCACCTTGAGCAGGTGCTATGTGTTGAGAACTGCTGAGAGCACTGCACACGGCCTGCTCTGGGTGGCCTGTGTGGTCAGCTGCTGCTAAAATGACCGGCTCTCTGTGAATGCCTTGCATTTGTTTTGTTTTTTCCTGAGTTCTTGGTAAAAATTTCTTTCCCATAATTTCAAATTCATCATGCCTGAAATAAAAGAACAAGGACATACACTTCAGATGGGATGCAGAAGGTCCCTCCTGTGGTCTCCCTTAGGAGGGTGGTTTTCCTGAGAAGGGGAGATTGAGGGCAGTGTTAAAGACTTACATTGGGTAATGAGAATGAGCCTCTCTTGACAATATTCTTTCTGTTCTCACATTTTTTAGTATTTCTGAAGATAAATATTCTTTTATAAAAAAAAAGGATTTTTTTTTTTTTTGTAAAAATGGAATTTGTCCAGACTGTGATAGTCCCAGAGAAATTAGGAAGAACCTGTAAATGGCTCTGGCCAAGTGTTTTCTGTGGTTATGGGAGGGGTGCTGGTGGTAGGGTGCAAATAAATAGCCCTGCCCTTGTCTGCAGTTGACTCTGACCATTCCAAAGAAAGAACCTTCTTTTTAGGCATACTCTCTGCAGATATATTCATTTATAAGGAAGAAAAACATTTTTGTAGATGGTCAGAAATTGCAACTACCTTCTGTTTTGAAAAATGGTACATCTTGAAATGCAAAAGAAAACAGAAACCCAAAGTACCTTTAAAACACATATTTTTTTCACACCATAGAAACTTGATTCTCTTGGTTTCTCCTGGGGAGATGTTTTGATGTTCCCCTCTTTGCTTCTTTGAAAAATAACCTTTTATATTCTAGTGCTTGTGAAAAATACCTTTGATTCTCACTTGGCCTCTTCCACTGAATTGGAAAATTTGGTTCCATTCTCTTAGCAGGTAAATAGCCTTAAAACCATTCATGGTTTTGTCAGGGTAGAGCAGGGCTGAAAAGCATTACATATGTTCCCAGTTAAGAGAGGCCAATCTTTTGCTGTTTTCAAGTGGTTCCTGCTCCTCCTCCTATTAAGGGCTCACCCACAATGGAGCTTTAATCAGCTTCATTGATTTAAAGCTAATTTGCACTTGGCTTCAAGGTTAAGGTCCACAGCACAAGCTGAAGACCTTTAAATCAGAAGTCAGAATGAAAAGCCTGAGGTATATCATATTGTCTGCTGTGTATAAGAATGACAGCTCTTGATGGCTGTGAATTAACTATTGGGGAAAAAAAGGCACAAAGCCAGTTTTTCTTCAGTGTTAATATAACCTCCGCTAGCCGAGTTATACAGCATTGCTATCAACGTTTCTGCTTCATCATGTAAATTGATGGAGTTGGCTGAAAATACTCGGGCATTGTGATGTTTGTCGCCGTCAATTTCTGCTTGGTTTCAGTTGGGTTTCAACCTAATTGCCAAACTGATTCCATCTGTAATAACTTTGAGCATTTATTTTTCCCAAAGGGAAAAATGTCTTGTCTGTATTCTGCAATTAAGAAGGCGATGAAATATTCAATGTATGTCTCCACTCTGACTAAATTCTTTTGTTAACTTTATCAGATAAACTATAAAATATTAACCAGGCTCACTGTTTGAGCATGTGCAGATGGCATAATATTTACCAGGCATATTTCTAATACACATTTAATTTTATAAATTGAATTAACTATTACATGGCTAATTTTCTCCTCTTTCCAAATTGATGCAACGGGCTTTGGTGTCATTTGGCTGTATGTACTACAATAGAACATTTGTGGGTAATTACATAAGCTTAGCTGTGTACATAATAAATAACATTTCCTCCAAACTTAACAGCACAAAATCAAATCAAGCAGAAATAATGCTATTTTCTAAGAAAAATTATGCCGAGTAGCAATGTGTAGGTTCCTTGCTTTTTCTTTTTCCACAGCTCAGTTTTTCAAATTTCTGGAACATTTAAATAGGTAAGTTAATTTCACCCACCTCTCTTATCCTTCATACAACTTACCTTAAATATCCTTAGCCTATCCTCTCTGCCGGTCCCAAATGTGCTGATTTAATAGCCACCGTAATACTTCAAGCAGATTTTCTCTCAATGTGGTTGGGATTGAATCAAGGTCAAATTCTAAATCATGTTATAAGCTCATTTTAATTAAGAGTCATAAAAAACTTTTATTTTTTCTTTTTCAAAACTAAGGAACAAAAGCCTTGATTATTGGTGAGCTGCTAAAATATCTAAATGGGTCTGCTCAGCAGAGAACAGTCTCCTTCTTGGTCCGGTGCCCGCGGGAGCTCAAGGTCTGCAGGGAGGACACGGAAAGAGGCGATCGCAGTCCACGGGGGCGCATGTTAGGGGGTGCACCCCAGGGGTTGGGGAGGCAGGGGTGCTGGCTAAACCGGGAGTCCAGGGAGCCTTCTGGAAGGGATAGTGACTTTGCTGACATCTGAAAGGTTGCCTATGTGGACAAAGTGCGTGCAGGGAGAAAGGACATCCTAGCAGAGGGAACAGAATATGTGGAGTGACGGACGTGTGACTCTCGTGGTGGACGTGACGATGCACAGAGCGGAGGGAGAAGAAACGAGGGGGTAGGTGCACCCGTGGTGGATTAGCAGGACGTGCTGACATCACCTGTCGGGGTCCACGTGGCCATAAGAGTAGGACATGCAGGAAACTCTGGCGGCAGACTGAAGACAAGTGGGGGAGGAGACAGAGGAGGACTGGAGACTGGATTCCTTGAGGTCCTCAGGAATGAGTTGGAGACCTGTGTTTAAAAAAAAAAAAAAAAAAAAGGAAATCGGCTCCACAGGCTGGGGACAGCGTGGGCATTCAGAACAGAGTGTTTGGGATACGGGACATTGTTTTGTACCACAAGTTGGTGAGCAGGGGCTGGACTGCTGCTTCCTCGAATCATACTCAAAATTCTGGAATCCAATTTAATCATGCACTCAAAAGTGGTATGAGAGTCCATCATTACCCTCGTTCCCCATTAATTGATTATGAATATAATTATATGAAGACGTATCATATAGCCATGTTTGTAATCTCAGCTACTCAGGAGGCTGGGGCAGGAGGATCGCAAGTGTGAGGCCAGTCTGGTTGCCTTAGCAAGACTCTGTCCCTGAATAAAAAATAGAAAGGGCTGGGGATATAGCTCAGTGGTAGAGTACCCCTGGGTTCTGTCCCCAGTACAACACACACACACACACACACACACACATCATGCAATGTTAATTGTTAATCTTTAAGAAGAGTGAACAATAGACAAGACTAGAAAACTTAAGTTTGTTCCTAAGGGACTGTGTAGGATGCTGAGGGGTGGAGGTGAATGGAGCCTCTAAGATCTTTCACTGGAGTTGAGGACAGAAAGCATGAATTCATCACATTTTAAATAACAAAAGCGGCAAGCTATTCAAAAGAACACAATTTAGCAGAGAGGGGATCAGAGGCAGAGGGTGCTTACAGCACCAGGCCGTATCATTGTCTCTGCTTATTTCAGAGTGTGACCGTCCATGGTAATGCTGACAACCCACTTCAATTTGTACATGTAAGTTAAACATAAAACACATGTTTCATAGATACGCGGAGACAATAATGATGGGTTATCTCAAGGCAAGGAGGGCGGGTGACGCCAGGGAGACATTTGTGCAGGACCAGTGCGATGTGAAGCTGGAGCGAAGCTGAAATTTGTTCACACAAAGGAGCAGTGCGTGGCATGCACAGGGACCAAATCCCCCCGAAGCAAGAGAGTGAGTTTGGGGAAGCATTGTTTTAGCATCAGATTTATTTGCAGCAATTTAGCATTAAAACATTGGTTTTTATCTCCTGTGTTAAGAAATACAATCTCCTTATGCCACATTTAGTTGTTCAGAGGTCATTGGCACACGGTCATTATCACCCTCAAGGGCAGCCCCAGGCTAGCTGGTAAGGACCAGTTTTAGCCCCCAGCCTCCCCTTGCAGGGCCCTTCTCTGCCTTAGTGGTGGTTGCCACCAGCTCAGGACCAGAGCTCTTACCACTTCCCTGACAGTCCCCCATGGACATGTGCTCTAAGAAGGACAAGCCAGCAAATGTCTTCACACCGAGGTGCTAAAATGTGCGCAGTTCAGTCTCCCCTCCCCTGGAGGCCCCGTGGTGGCTGGAAGGGCGTTGGCTGGCGTTTTGAACAGTCAGCTTGCAGATGTTGGTCTTTCCCTCGCCCCTGAACTCACATCAGGGACATGGTCACCTACCCTGCCTGCCCCGGCCACCACCCCTTATCTGTATTTTGACAACTGCCTTCTGATTGGTCTCTTCATTTTTTAAGACTTTCTCCTATCAGGACCTAGGAAGCTAGAAGGATTAAATAAGCCTGTGTTGCGTGCAGAGAACACTACCTCATGTGTCTTAAACCGAAGGCATTTGAGAAAAACCACAAAACATAAAAGCAAAAAGGTCTCTTTTTGTCTCCGTCTACTCTTCTCCCATGAAACAGGCCATGAGGCCTAGGGAGGATTCTCTGACCTCCCTGAAGCAGTTCATAAGACCTTCACATGAGAAATGCCCTCTCTCAGCCCAAAGGAAGGGAGTGTCCTTACTGCTAAAGACAGGGTCACAGAGAAGACTCTCAATGGACAGGCCCTGCTCAGGTTCCCTGTTTATTCTCACAAGACCATACCCTCTTGCCTCTTCTCTACCCCTGTCTGTTCTTCGTGAAATCCAGCAGTGAAGGAGCCCTAATCAAGGAGATAGCTAAGATTGCGGTTAGCTGAGAGCCATAAAAGATGTTCAAGTTCCACCTGATAGTCATACATTATTCAAAGAATCTTTGTATGCCCGTGAACACTGTGTGACGCACCTGTAAGCTCGAGCTGTAAGCGCTTGTCCTTGTTAAGGCAAAATGTATATAACCGGGTGAGGTTGGTTAAGTAGAGGTGGCTGGTGGAAAGAGTTTGTAGTTGGAGTTTGTGGTTGGAGTTGGAGAGGTTGCTGAAGCTGGAGAGAGAAGAAGAATAAGACCTTTTTTCATTTCCATCCTGCCTCCGAATTTTCTCCCGCAGCGTTGTTGCTCCAAGTGGCAATCGCTTCGGGCAGCAACCCAGCAGGAATGTGTACCGCCTACTCCATTTCTCCCAGCCGTTTCCTCGTGGAGATGCTGTGTTACTTTGAACCTATGCTAAACACATTTGTATGTCTTTCTTTTCTTACAGGAGTCTCAGCCATGAACCTAAGATGGGTGAGGAAAAGAGGTGTTTTCCTCCGCTCCCTGGGTCGGGGGAGAACTGGCCAAGTCCTGCTCCTGTTGTGTCTTCAGCTACTTTGACTAGAGCTGCTCTTCTCCCACCTCCTCCGCACCAAGACTCGCCCCCTGCTCGAGTTTGGATCTGGAGCGCCGCGGAGGGCCACGTGTTAGAAGCTGGGTCCTCAGACTGGCCCCAGCAGGAGGTGGTGGGCCCTTGACGAGGGGGCGTCGTTGGAGGTCTTGGGTCCCTGGGGGTGAGAGCCCTCACCAGCAGTTTGTGGGACCCTGTTCTCCTTCTGTCTTTTTTCCTTCCTGGCCATGAGGTGAGTGGTTTTGTTCTACCCATACTCTTCCCATCAAGTGCCAGCTCACCACAGGCCCGAAGCTGCCGGCCAGCCGACAATGGACTCACACCTCTCAGAATGAGAGCCCCAGCAGACCTGTGCCCTTAGTACTCAGGTGGCTATCTGGGTGGTTGTTAGTGACAGGAAGCTGCTGAAACACCCATGGAGGCCCAGCAGTCCCTCCCATCTCATGCTTGCCCTCGTCTTTCCCCCAGTCTGGGTGGGTTGGTTCAGAATTCAGCCTCTGTTTACCCAGCCATCTTTCTTTCTAACCCTACTGGTGATCATCATTCACTTTCCTGTATGGTTCTATCGTTTTGTTTTTCATGTTTAATGGCTGCTTAGGAAGTAGTTCTTGATGCGTTGTTTTGGAGGCATAATTTTTAAAATTTGCCATTGGCTTGAAGTTCTTGGTGAACAAGGACTGAGGAGACATCAACAGCGTCTGTCTGTCCACACGTCAGACACTTGGCCCACACTGCTGGCTATCCCACCACGTGACTGTTGTCCTCATTTTGTAAATGAGGAGAAAACTGAGGCACAGGGAGGTGAGGAAACTTGACCAAATGTAGGTAGCGAGTGGAAGAAGAGGGATTTTTTTTTTTTTTTTTTTTAAGCAGGAATTTTTGCCATCCTCTCTTTGTTGAAACACCGCCTTTCTGTCACTTTTCTGTTATTCAGACCTGTCCCCGGTCTGTGGGGGAGAAGCCTTGCTTTTATTGTCAAGCCTTTCTTTTATGAGTCCTGAAAGCCTAGTAAACATGACTTTCTTTGGACCTGCCCTTTAAAATTAAAAACAGAAGATTTAGATACTATTAAAGTGACAGGCATTTGCAAGCACTGCTTAATTCACCTCACTGCAGTCCCTGGTCACATGACAGTAATATAATTTAGCCCGATTACAGCCACATAAGAACCTGACAACCTGATCCCTGGGAACAGAGTCCTATAGCTAAATTCCCCAAGCCCCATTTTGTAGATTTACACTGAAATATGAAAATTTATCCCATAGCATCAAGAATAAAGAAAGTGTTTGAGGTAGTTATTCTATACTTCTACGTATTGATCATGTATTGATGCATAGTCAAACTTGTCTGGGTTAAGCCAAGGATAGACCAGGAGATAAAATTAAAAGGAATAAAATATAATGCTTTAATTGCATTTGTGGCCAAGGGACCTACATTATACAGCAACCAGCGTGTAACAGTGTACTCCATGTTCCATGATTTACCTTGCTGATAATTGCTTTGCACTCCTAATAAATTAACCCACAGAAAATCCATTCATATGCATCTTCTTTTTATGCAGAGCTAGAGGAAAAAGGACCAGTATAGCAATTTGAGTGGCAATCATGCACTGATTGTAGCAAAGAAAGTAGCATGGTGAGAGTCTTAAGCATTCTGAAAGCATTTCTTTGTAAGAAAAGAGGAAGAAAAAAAGAAGAGAGGGCTTTTGCTAATTAAGTTCTGTTTTTTGTCTTATTTGCTATGGAGAATGTATTATGTTCTAGATCAAAAATTCTTATTTAATACAGTATATTTCTGGCCAGATCTTTGTTTAATATCGTTAACTTATTTCCTTTAAATATTCATAGAAAATTCTCATTGTTATGCCTAAGAGTCTTGGAAGGAGAGAATGTGTAATGTTATTGCATTCCTCCAAGGTTCTTTCCACAAATATTATTCCATATTAAATCTCACATCATAAGCTGCACAATGTTTTTTGGTTAGATTCTGTAATCAAAATCATTTTTAATACTTTATCTGCTTTCCTTCTAATGCTCCACGTACTTTCAGCGCTTTATGTTCTGCCTGGTGCCTTGATAGTGCTTAGCTCATTTGATCCTCAGGGTCAACATGGTGGAGTGCAAAGATTGTCAAGTGAGTGACAGTCAGGATTCCTGGTTTCCATCCTGCCCCGAACTGGGTGGAATATGGGCTTTATTGTTTTGCTTGCCTGAGTCTCTGTTTTCTTTATTTAAAAAAAAAAAGGGGATTAGAAAAAATGATTTCTCAGGTCTTTCCCAGATTCAGTGATACACAGAAATTACAATTATAATTACAATTATGATTCATGGGGCCAGTGGCTTCCGGAGTGTCACAGGTGGGCAGGTGGTAGGACAAGGAAAAGAATGACTTCCCTTCCAGCAGTCCTCTGACTCGATACACTGACTGGCCATCCTGCAGGGAACAACTAAAAAATGCTATTTAATATAGTTTTTTAAAGGTTCTTTAGGTGCATCCATGAACTGGCAAGAAAATAAGAATTTCCTTAGTGCAGTGTTCCCTGGGGGTGGGTGGGGGATGACAGGAAAATCTATTCCAATTTGAATTTCAGACAAGCAATGAATAATTTTTTTTCACTATGATTATGTCCCAAATTTTGTGTGGGATGTACTTATGCTACAGAATTATTTGTTTACCTGAAATTTGAATGTGATTGGACAGCCTGTGTTTTTACTTGCTAACTCCGACAACCTATTCAGAGGCCGAGAACTAAGTGAAAGCAGGAATCTGGAGTCGTGAACCAGCACCGAGGCTGTTGGCACCATGGAGGTATTTGCTGCATACAGATGACCCTGAGCGTTGGCTTTTTCATTCCCACAGAGAAGGGGAGAGGAAGGGAAACTAATTGGAAATCTGTTGAATAAAATTGAGATCCAAAAAGGCTACATCCTCACTGTGTAGGTAGCTAGAATTAAACCTGGTCCCTCTCCTGGGTTGCATGAATGGAAATAAACAGCCCCAGAGCATTAACAGTTTCCTGATTCAAACCTCAGTGCAGGCTGGGGGTCAGGGAGGAGGCTACCCCCAAGCGTTCATGTGTGGATTTTGTACCTGGATGGTCTCAACAACCTCAAGCCAACAATTTAATCTAAAGTAAATCTTACTTAACAATATGACCAGTTGTCAAGGAGAAGCAAGGGCAAATCTTTTGGGAAAATCTCACATTCAACTCAGTCCTGAAGGAACTTTTATATATAAACACCCAGGAAAGCAATAAGAAATGTTTCTCTCTCACCACGAGGGTCATGGCTGAGACCCCAATAACAAAAGGCAGATTAACAAGAGAAAAGAATACAGATATGCTGAATACATGTTTTAATGATATAGGAGGCTTCAGAAATGAAGACCCAAAGACAATGTGAAATACGTGTATTTTTGTGGACAGTCGTACACACGTATGATTGGAGGACGAAAGGGTCGGGTTTGACAGCAAACAGGGAATCAGCAACCTGCTTGTTCAGGTTGTTCTTGGTCTCTCTGTCTTCATTTGTTTCCTTAGGATCCAGGGAGAACCTCTCTGGAATGAGGGCTTTGTGATCCACTTTAGCAGAAGTTCAGAGAATTTTTTTTATGGTCTGCTTCAGAGCAGAAGGGCTTGAGCTGTTTTCTCAAACACCTACATACCATATTTTGGGGGAGCATGTCCTGAATCCTTTCTACTATAAACATAACAAAACATCCAAAGAAATAGAACACAATAAATGAGACTTGGCATAAACAAAGGTTAACAGAGACTCCTAGATGTTAGATTTTGGAATTATCAGGTAATATAAAATATATGTTGTCAATATTCAAAAGATAAAAGAGCTATTGAAAATGAGCAAAAGACTTACCAATGAGTGAGCAGATTTCCAAAAATCAAATGTAATCTTTAAGAATGAAAAGAGTGTGCAGTGGCTGGGACTGTAGCTCAGTGGTGTGAGGCACTGGGTAGCACCACATAAAAATAAAAACATTGTATCCATCTACAACTAAAAAAAAAATAAAAAGTGTGCAATATTTGAAATCAAATCTTCAACAAATGATACAAATGGATTAGGTCTATACACATTAGAAAGTACAGAGATACATGTTAAGAATATACAGCATATTTAATAGGAAAAAAGAGATGGAAAATAAGAAAGGTGAAAAAAATTTATGGTTCTTAAAGGGCAGGAAAAGGAAGAGAGGTGGTCATTTAAGCCAAAACAGTGGCCAGAAAATTTTAAAGTCGTCAATCATGAGGGTCAGAGACCATAACAAAGGTTGCAGGAGAGTTAAAAAAGAAATCCACACATACTTGTAATAGAATGCAAATTCAAGACATTAAATACAAATAGAAGCTCTTAAAAGTAGACAGAGACACAGAAGAGAGAGAAAGAGAATATACACACACAGAGAGAAGAAAATTGAGATAGTTATGTTGATAATCAGTCAAAATAGAAACTAAGTCAAATAGTTAACAAAAGATAGAGTAATATGTGATAAAACCTTCTAGGTATATGTGTGTTGAGCTTATATGTGGTTGCTAATTCAGCTTTAAGATTGACAAAGCAAAGCAAAAATCAACTGAGCTAGATATTGACAGCCAAGACCATCGTTATAGGAGATTTGAAATCTGATCGTTGTAATTGTTAGATAAAACAGATGAAAAAAAAATCAGAAAACATAGAGGCAATCTAAATAGCATAAGTAACATCAGCTAATTGTGAACCTTACATTTATTTCAAGTATTCATAGGAAAGAAATAGACCATATAGTGGGTCATAAGATAAAACTTAATAAATTTCAAAGGAAATTTTTGATCATCCAAATAATTTATTTTAGTACAAAACAATTTAATTAAAAAAATGAAAAACAACCTATAATCAACAAAACAGACATTTAAAGATCAAGAAATACATTTCTAAATAAAGCATGGGCCAAATAAGAAATTACATGTATAATCAAAATAGGGACAAAAGCAAAAATACTATGTGTCATAACTTGCGGGATATAGCAACCATGATAACTCAGAGGAAAGTTTATATTTAGATGCTTGAATTAGAAAATAAAAAGAACACTAATCAGCTAAGACTTTAATTTATGATACTACAGGGAAAAAATCCAAAACAATATAATCTAAAAATCTAGATCAAGTGGAAATCATAACAAAATTGAAAACAAAACCATAATAAAACTCACAAAGCCCAAAGTGAGTTCTTTGAAAAGATAATTCACTCACCAACTTGATCAAGAAGAAAAAAGAATATTAAAAATTTTTAAAATAAAAAAGTGGTGTGGTTTGGATGTGAGGTGTTCCCCTAAAAAATTCACGTAAGACAATTCGGAACTATTCAGAGGTGAAATGATTAGATTGTAAGAGCTATAACTCAATCAGTGGATGAATTCCATTTCATGGGTTAGTGATTTGAATGGACTCCTAGGTGGTAACTGTAGACATATGGACTTGGCTGATGGAACTACATAACCGGGGGTGTGCTTTGGGGGTTTCTATGTTTTCCCCTGGCACCTTGCTTATTCTGATTTCTGCTACCATAAGTGAGCAGTTTTCCTCCACCATGCCTTTTTGCCGATGATATTCTGCCTCCCCTTGGGCTCAGGGCAATGGAGTTGGCCAGCTGTGGACTGATCCTCAGAAACCATGAGCCTAAACTAAACTTTTCCTCTGAGTTGTTCTTTTTGGATGACAGTGATAAAACAGAAATTAGTACTGAGAGATGGAGCCATTGTTTGGATTATACCTGACCATGTGGTTCAGAAGCCTTTGGAATTGGTTTGCAGGAGGAGTTTGGAAAAGTTTTAGTGGGGCTGAATGGATAAGCATTAGAATATTTAAGCAGAGCTCAATGGGTGATTCTGGTGATAACTCAGAAGACCAGAATACTAAGAGGAATGGGGACAGTACTGATTGTGCTTATGAGGTTTCAGAAGTGAATGAGGAATCAACTGAATATCGGACTAGAGGCCACTCACATTACATTCTGGTGAAGAACTTGCTTAATTCTGCCCATGTCTTGAGACTTTGTGGGAAGTTGAATTTAACAGTGATGGACTAGTTATTCGCCTGGAAGAAATCTTGAGGCAGCACAGAATTCAGGCAGTGGCATGGGTATTGCTGGTAGCTTTAGTGTAATAGCCAGAAGCAGACAGCAAAGAATGAAGATCTAAACAACTTTAAGTTTGACCAGAGAAGCATATATAAATGGTATCAAGAAGGGTGTGGTTATTGAAGAGATTAGTACCATTAAAGAGAAGCTAAGTACTTTGTAGAGGGACAAGAGGAAAGATGCCTTTTAGGTGTTCTCAGGAATGAGTAAGACTACACTCATTGCAGGTTTAAGGGCATAGAAATAAGGCCTCATTTAATAGAATTTGGGGGCCCTCTGCTCACACAGGTATGCCTGGAAAGCTGTTTCCCAGCATTAATTTCACTGTGCTCAGCTGTCCAGACACTCAGAAGCCATTATAGCCATGGTTCAAGGGGGAGATAGCTACACAATAGCTGGTGGTAGACATTGGAATTTCCACGTTGTACTGTTCTGCATGAATGCAGGATGCTAGAAATAAGTGGTCATTGGAGGCTTTCCCCAAGATTTCAAAGGAGGGGGAGGCCAGGAAAAGTGTAGCAGCATTAGAATCCCTGCAGGCAGCTTCATAGAGGGTGATTGTGAAAATATAATAAGGAAGCAAAAGCTGCAGTCGAGGCCCCTGACATGAAGACGTGCAAATAACATGGCACATCTGCCACAGAAAGCTGCTGGATGAGACTAGAGCCAGCTTAACAGAGAGGCCAAGTGGGATGCAACCAACAAGGTTAGAGTGGTGGGGCAGCCCAAGTCCTTTGGATATCACATCTCATCACCAGGTGCCCCAGATGTTGGATGTGACGCTACAAAACTTGTTTGCCTGACTGGGGTTTGGTCTTGCTGTGGTCTCATTCTTTCTTCCTCCCTTTTTGGATGGAAAGTTTTACTCCACGCCATTGTATATTAGATGCAAGTGACTTGGTTTTGATTGTTTTTAATGACTTACAATGAAGAGTTTGCCTTGAGTCTCAGAGAAGAATTTGGACTTTGAGGGCAATGCTGGAATTATTAAGACTATTGGGACTCTTGGTGATAGACTGAATGCATTTTATATTATGGGGTATACACGAGTTTTGGGAGGCAAGAGGCAGAATGTGAGGTGTTCCCCTGAAAAGTTCATGTAGAAATGTTCAGGGGGAAATGATTAGATTATGAGAGATGTAACCTAATCAGTGGTTTAATTCATTTGATATATTGATAATTTGAATGAACTGGATGATAACTGTAGGCAGGTGGGGAATGGCTGGAAGAAGTAGACTCCTGGGAACATGGCCTGGATTATGTATTGTTCTTGTCTCCTCTTTCTTTCTCTGCTTCTCAGCTGCCTTGAGGTGAGCAGCTTTCCTCCACCATGCCCTCCACCATGATGTTCTGCCTCACTTCAGGTCAAGAGCAATGGAGTTGACCAACCATGGACTGAACCTCTGAGACCATGGGTGAAAATAAACTTTTTGTTCTTGTAGATGTTTTCGTCACAATGACCAAAAGCTGACTGACGTAAGAGGCCAATACTGCAAAGATTGTGTATATTCAAAGAGTAATGATCAATATTCTGCCAACACTTTTTTATTAGATTATGTTCTCAAAATACAATTTCATAATAAGTACAATAGGAATAGGTAATCATAATAATCCTATAATTGTTACTAATATTATTTTTGCAGTACTGGGGATTGAACCCAGTGGCATTCTACCACTGAGCTACATCCCCAATCCTTTTTATTTTGAGACAGGATCTTGCTAAAATGTCCAGCGTAGTCTTCAACTTGTAATCCTCCTGCCTCAGTCTCTGTAGTGCTGAGATTATAGGTGTGTACCACTGTCCTGGCTTAGTACTATACTTATTAAATAAATTGATTTAGATGTTAAAACCTCTTCTCTCTATAAAAAAAACAGAAACAAACAAAAATCAAACCCAAAAGCCCCTCCACTAATCCCGATGATTTATTCAATGAACATGATATAATATTCCAATTTCATACAGACTAAATTATTCCAATTTCATACAGCCTAAACAAGAATTAGAATGACTATCATCTTGCTCATAAACAGAGACATATATCTCCTAAGCGATATATTAATAAAATAAATCACATAGTGCACAAAAAAAGACAATATTGAATTATATTGGCATTATCTAAGGAATGCAAGTCTGGCTTTACCTGGAAAAATTTTATTTTATCATGCAATAAATAGACTACAAGAAGAG
Organism: Tamias sibiricus; assembly: GCA_025594165.1. NCBI lineage: Eukaryota > Metazoa > Chordata > Mammalia > Rodentia > Sciuridae > Tamias > Tamias sibiricus. Next base: position 19,843,813 of record CM046666.1, on the reverse strand, counting down.
CATTATCATCTCAATAGATGGATAAAAAAATTTTGACAAAATTTACGATCTATTCATTGTGAGTTTATCTTCAAGAAATGTACATAGCATTTTAATGGAATAATTCAGCTAAGGGAAAAGTATTGAAATTATCTCTTTAAAGATCAGGAATATGACAAATTAGTATTCTATTAGTATTTATTTATTTATTTTAAAAATATTTTTTAGTTGTAGATGGACACAATATCTTCATTTTTATTTATTTATTTTAATGTGGTACTGAGGATCGAACCCAGGGCCTCACGTGTGCAAGGCAAATGCTCTATCACTGAGCCACAACCCCAGCCCCTTCTATTAGTATTTCTTATTTACATTATACTAAAGATTCTAATAAGCACATTAAGACAAACATGTAAACTGATAGTATATGGATTGTAAAAGAAGAAATAGTTATTTTCACATAATTGTCTGTTAAAACAGAAGATTTCACAATAATTTGTTTGAATTAGCAGGAGAATTTAGCAATGTGGCTAGATATAAAATCAACATGCAGACATCAACATATTTCTATGCGTAATTTTAAAAGGATTAAACAATGTTTAACAGTTGTTTTGTGGCATATATATGGTCTATTTTGGAGAAGGATCCATGTGCTGCTGAGAAGAAGGTGTATTTGCTTGTTGAAGGATGAAATATTCTGTATAAGTCAGTTAAGTCTAAGTTATTTATTGTATCTTTGAGTTCTATAGTTTCTTTGTTCAGCTTTTGTTTGGAAGATCTGTTCAGTGGTGAAAGGGGTGTGTTAAAGTCACCCAGAATTATTGTGTTGTGATCAATTTGACTCTTTAACTTGAGGAGAGTTTGTTTGATGAACATGGATGCTCCATTGTTTGGGGCATATATATTTATCATTACCCTAAGTGCATGTATAAAGACACAAATGGTGTGAATATACTTTGTATACAACCAGAGATATGTAAAAATGTGCTCCATAAGTATAATATGAAATGTAATGCATTTTGCTGTCATTTCTAACAACTTAGAATAAAAATTAAATTTGGAAAAAACCAAAAACCTCTAGACTAGCACACCCAAGCTGGAAACCCCTATTGGGGGGGGGGGGTGTTCCCTCTTATCCTGCCAAGAGTTCTGTTTCTATTCTTCACACTTAAATAAATCCTACTCCTTTCAAAAAAATATTAAAAATAACCAATATTATTTATAATAGCCTAAAAAACACAAAGATTTTCAGGAAATAAATCTACAAAAGCGGTGCCTGACTTTGTTACAGAGAAAATGAAGTTTTTATGGTAACACATTGGAAAATCCCTATATAAACAGAGGATTCTATGATATTCATGACTAGAAAATTCAATATCTTATAGGTGTAAATCTTACCAAAAATTAAACAGATTAAACAGAATGCTGATAAAAATTATAAATAATATTTTTTTTCTGGTGCTGTGTTAGACTGCTTTTCATTGCTTTGAACAAAATACCTCTGACTGTAGGAGCCCTGTTTGGGGAGATGGCTAAGATTGCGGTTGACTTCAGGCCATGGAAATGGAAATGTTTGGACATTGCCACCTTCCGTAGTCTCACGAGACTTGGCCCGAGATCTCGAGAGACTTGGGCCGAGCACGGAGCGGGTCGGGGCCATTTTGGTTGTTGGTTGTTTGGTGGTGTGTGGTGCTTGTTAGAGTTGTTAGAGCCAGAGAGAGAAGCTGACAGAATAAAGATCCTGTTTGTTTCCAGTCTGCCTCTGAACTTATTCCTGCGGCTTTGCTACTCCAAGTGGCCATCGCTTCAGGCGGCTGCACCTGACCAGAAGAACTCAGAGGATGAACAGTTTATCTTGAGCTCTTGGTTGGAGAGGCTCAGGCCATGGTTGGGGGCGCCTTTGTTCTGGGCCTCAGGTGAGATGAGCATCATGGCAGAAGGTTATGGCGGAGGGAAGCGTCTCAGCTCAGAGCAGCTGGGAGGGAGGGAAGGAGAGGAGATGGGGGTGGGGAGAAAGAGAGAGAGAGGAGCCTGTGACAAGGCCTATCCAAGGTGACACTCTCAGTGACCTACTTCCTCTAGCCACACCCCACCTGCCCACAGTCACCCCATAATCCATGCAGATTATTAATCCACCAAATGAACTAATCCATTGATGAGGTTACAGCTCTCATAGTCTGATCGTCTCACCTCTGAACGTTCATTGCTTAATATACAAACTTTTCAGGGGACATAAAAGATCCAAACAATGACAGATGGTTTACAAACTAATCTTAAAGTTTATATGGAAGAATAGAGAGCCAAGTAGAAAACAGACACTGGTCAGGAACAAAAACTTTAGGAAACTTTCTTGCCAGATACTAAGAATTAATATAGACATGGAATAATTAAGACATTTTGAAATTGGCAAATGGGCCAATAAAGAGAACCATGGGATTGAACACAGTTCCTCACAAGTCTGGAAATTGGACTTATGACCTAGATGACATTACAGGGTAACTAGAAAAGTGCAAATTTTGAACAAATGAAGATGATTTTTTAAAAATTTTTATTTATAGTACTATGTATTACAATTCATACTGCACATATAGAGCATCTTTTTACACAAAACAGTTTGTATACAGAGTTTATTTGTAGCATTCAAATCTTCAATCATGCATTTAGAGTAATGATATCCCTCTTATTCAACCACTTTTTCTTTTTTTCCCCCCTTCCTCCCTTGGTCCCTCCTTTCCCCTCCCTTCCCTTTGACCATTATAGTGTTCCTCTAATCCTCCTATGTACCCCGACCCAACAATACTGTGAACCAGCCTCCTTATATCAGAGGAAACATTCGGTATTTGGATTTTTGAGATTGACTGATTTCACTTAGCATTATATTCTCCAACTTCATCCATTTACCAGCGAATGCCATTATTTTATTCTCTTTTATTGCTGAATAAAATTCCATTGTGTATATATACCACATTTTCTTTATTTCTATTCCCAAAGGACTTAAAAACAGCATATTACAGTGACACAGCCACTTCAATCTTTATAGCAGCACAATTCACAATAGCTAGGTTGTGGAACCAACCTAGATGTCCCTCAGTAGATGAGTGGATAAAGATAATTTATTTTACTACCATATTTATGTAGTAAAATAATAAAATCGGACCACATATTTTATATAACACTGAGGTCTGGTATAGGCTGATCAAAGACCTGTATGTGAAAGTATATACTTAAAAATCTTGTCTAAGATAATGTAAGACATATCTTTATGACTTTTAGTGTAGGGATAGATTTCTTTAAAAAGATGCAAAAGCACAGACCATAAAAAATAATTCTGTAAAATTTAAAACATTTGTTTATAAAAAGACCTCATAGAGAATCTGAAAATATAAGCTTCCAACTGAGAGCAGATACCTGCAGCACACATAGCAAAAATAAACGAGTATTTAATATATATAAAGAGTGCATGCAGATCCGAATGGAAAAGACCAACCACCCAGGACAGAAACAGACAACAGACTTGAACAGGCAGTTCACAGGACAAACTTGAATGGACCATAAATAGATGCAAAGATGCTCAGTCTTATTAGCGAAAGCCCACAATGAAGTAATATTTCATGCTCAGCAGATAGGCAGAACTTAGGAGGTTGACTAAACTAATTGTTGGTAGGTCTGTGGAGCAACCTGACATTCACAGACCTCAGGAGGGGTGCACACACATACACAAGCACTTTGGAACATTCCTGGGTGTGATCTAGCAAAGTTGGCCAGATGAGGATTCCTGAGCCAGCACATCTTCTTGTGGGTATATACTCTAGAGAAATTCTTGTTCTGGAAGAGGGATGGAAAAATCTTTAGAATAGTAACTATTATAATACTAGCAAAAATCTGGAAGCTATGTCCTTTAAAACTAGCATGCGTAAAAATCATATGGCACAATCATACAAAAGATAAATGTTTCTGCACAGAAACTGACTGAATGATTCCACAATGTGTATATACTTCAAAACCTCATGTGCATGTTGAGTAAATAGAGCTTTATATGTCAATTAAAAATAAGCTTGAAAATAAGGTATGAATAATGGCTCTAAGCAACAAAATCCAGCAAGTATATGAACGTAGCTCACAAATCTAATGCTGAGAGAAGAAAGCAAGATTCAGAGGACTACAGATGAATGTAGAAAATTCTGTGCACTAAAATGAGTATGACTAAGAAATATGTTGTTTGTGGCAGAACTACAAAGAAACAGAACAAGAGATGTGAAACTGGGGAAAGTTGTTCCCTGTGGTGGGAGTAAAGTGTGGGTTCTGCTGAGACCTCCTGTTTAATTGAATACTGCATAGATGGTGTCAATTTTACCACAATTCTTTGTACTACAGATATGTATAAGTGCTTCTTTGCATCTATTCAGTATTTAATAAAGGCATGTTTGAGGAAAATGGAGTGGAAGTCAGGTTTCTGATCCCTGTTGAAATGCTCATTCTACTGAACTATGTAATGGTCACTGGAGTTTCTGTTTTGTGGATTCTACAGCAATTAATCACACACATATACTCATATTATTGTTCTTATGTGACAGTCGCCTTTCAGTTCCTCATCACTCAGATCTGTGCCCCGCCTTCAAAATGCAAACGTGTTATTACTCTTCAGGCTGAGTCTTACTGTGTTCCCTGAGAATGAAAAACATTAGTGAAAGCTAGGTTTGTGAAAAAATAAGCTGTAAAATGAAAGGAAAGAGGATCTGCTTTTGAGTAATCTGAAATAGCTGCAACAGTATGGTGAAGGGGTTGGAGATGTAGGTTTAGGAGTTGGCTGCTTGTGGGTTTTCTTCCTGACTCCTCTATGGCACAAAGAGATCTTGCCCTTAGATTTCTGAGCCTTAGAGTCTTCATAATGCTTACAGGGTTGTGAGGATTATGTAGGCTGCTATAGGAAAGCAGTTAATTGGCTGCCTAAGTGAACTCAGTATCAGATAATTGATTGCTATCAAAATTATTATTATTATTGGATAATATTATTATTATCAGAGTTAGCACTTGGAGTAATGAGAAGCAAAAATATATTTCTATGGTTTTCCATCACTATAACAAATTCCTGAGATAATCATCTTATGAAGAGTAAAGGTCTATTTTGGCTCACGATTTTGAATGTTTCAGTCCATGATCAGTCTGCTCTGTTGGTTTTGGCCTCGCATGAGGCAGCATATCATGGCAGACGTGCACCAAAGCAAAACTGCTCACCTCATGGTGGAGATTCAAAAGAGAGGGAGCAGAAGAGGCTGGAGCCCACAATGACCTAAAAACCACCACAAGGCTCCGCCTCTTAAAGGTGCCACCTCCCAATAGTGCCAAGATGAAGACCAAGCCTTTGACACGTGGATCTTTGGGAGACAGCTCAGATGCAAACTACTGCAGCTTTTATTAAAAATGCAGAACTTCCAGCATTTGTAAGCTTCAGAAAACATTTAAATATTTTCTGGGTAAGAAATAAAGTGAACAGAACTCCTTTACTCTCATTGCCACACATTTGCATGTGACCTGACCTTTCACAAGCTCATTTTTTCTCACCTGAAATATGATGATGGGTCATTGTGTGTCTATATTGGACTAAAATATAGCATAAAAATAATTTAATAAATACATCATTATTATTCTGAGAAACTTTATTTTGGTGTATCCTTTGTAGTTTTCTAGGGACAAAACGGCAAATGCTCCAGTTTTTGAGCACGTGTGATTATATTTTCATCACCTCTGGTCATTACCACTGGAGCTGCCCAAGAGTGGTCATGTGGAATGTCACATAGCAACATGTTCCATCCGCCTAGCAACAGGAGGAGGGCAGGCAACAAAACATCTCCAAACAGAGAACCTGTCGAAAACTAGAGTCAAAAAAAGCCTCAAACCCTAAACCTACCTCGGCTTTTCCCCTTGAAACATGATGAAAACCAATGCTGAAATGGTTGTCTTTGAGAAATTCTACCAAGCTCCCTCAGAGCGTTCAGTTCATTTTTGTTATAAACCTCACGTTGTGTTTCCTTTAAATGTCAAAACTCTAAAGTGTCCTGTAATCTAGATGACTTCCTTCTCTACATGATGGATGTGAGGCTGAGGAATAAAATAACCTATAGGAGAAAAATTCTCCTCTGTGGCAAAAGAACTTCCCAGAACATCTGGTGACAATTTAGTGCCTGTAAGAGGTGATTCATTAAATGGTGTCTGGAAGAGTTCATTTACCTTATAGTAATAAGTAGTTTGCTTACAAGAGAATCACCTACTCCTCTTAGACACTTTGGAGTCAATTTGTTACAGGTTCAACTCACATCGGGGCTAAAGGAACGGATTCCTGTAACGATGGATAATTATACGGCATAATTTCTGCATTATTCTGTTTACCAGCTGATGGACCACTGTTTTTAGCAGGTTTTCCCTCTGTTTTGATACGGATTAAGAAGTTTGAAAGCATTTAAACTTATTCTTCAGTGAGTGCTTTGTTTCGTTGATTGTAAAGCACCATTCATCGTAAGATGTACCATCGATTGTATTATGTACCAAGACAGAAAAAAAGAGCTGTTAATTAAACCCTGACACAATGTATTCTTATTACTTAAGAATTTTTTATTTCATACTTGTTAGCAGAATGCTTTTAGACTTATTCAGTGTATGTGTTTGAATCACCTTGTGTTAGTCAGCTTTTGGATGCTGTGACCAAAACACCTGGCAACAACAACTTAGAGGGAGAAAAGTTTATTTTAGCTTATGGGTTTAGTGTAGGTTCAGTTCATGGTTGGGCGACTCCATTGCTCTGGGTCAGAGATGGGTAGAACATTATGGCAGAAGGGAAGAAAGTTTCTCAGCTCATGGCAATCAGGATGGATAGATAGATAGATAGATAGATAGATAGAAGAGGGAGGGGCAAAGGACAAAATATAATACCCAAAGACACATTCCAAGTGACCTACTTCCTCCAGCCATATCTCACCTGCCTGTAGTTATTACCCAGTATTAATTATTAATCCATCAAATGGATTAATCTCCTGATTAGATTGTAGCTGCCATAATCTAATCATTTCACCTCTGAACATTCCTGTATTGTCCCACACACGAGATTTCAGGGGTACCTCATATCCAAACCATGACACATCTATTATACTTATATATTCATAAGAAGAAAACAAAAGTACAACATGTTACAGAAGTATATAAAGCATATATACAGCATATAAAACAGAAGTACAGTATTCTCAAAGTGTCTTCAAATTCCAAGTGTGACTTTTCTGAATTATTTTTCAGTATAGCGTCATTTATATCTTTGTTTTTCTGCAATATGCTTTCAGTAAGTCAGGGCAGCTAGACTACTTAACTGTTGTCACCAGCATTAAACTCTAATTAGCAACCTTAACTACTTTTGATATCGATTCGGTCTTCTCAGAAAACATCAGTGCAAGGATTTCAAGCAACGACCCAAGCTCCTACTCATTCTCTGTTGGCCTTCCAGCGTTTTCTTCACTGAGAACCAACAAGTTGCACTTTGCCAGTTAAGCCACATAGTAAAGCAACCAGCCAACTTTGCTCGTGAGCAAGCAGATGCCTAAGTCACATGGGCTCCCTGGCTTCAGTGATTTAACTGGCTCCAAGATGCACTTTTATTTCAATACATTATAAACGAAAAAAGTACCACTTTTTTTTTTGGACACTCAACCACTGGGTCACATCCCCAGCCCTTTTTTGTATTTAATTTAGAGACAGGGACTCACTGAGTTGTGAAGTGTCTCTGCATTGCTGAGGCTGGCTTTGAACTCCTGGCAATCCTCCTGCCTCAGCCTCCTAAGTGCTGGGATTACAGGTGTGCACCACCATGCCGGGAAAATTAACATATTTTTATTGATGAAACATGGTGTGGAGTTAAAAAATTACTGGACTCTATTATAGGCATATCTACTTATATCAACCTATCAACATGTAACTCCAATTATTATTATTTGCAATCTCATTAGTCTCATTGTAAGTTGGTACAAGGATAAGTATTTTGGGTAGCCAGGCGCGGTGGCGCACGCCTGTAATCCCAGCACTTTGGGAGGCTGAGGCAGGAGGATCGCGAGTTCAAAGCCAGCCTCAGCAATGGCGAGGCACTTAGTAACTCAGTGAGACCCTGTCTCTAATAAAATACAAAAAAGGGCTGGGGATGTGGCCCAGTGGTCGAGTGCCCCTGAGTTCAATCCTCAGTACCAAAAAAAAAAAAAAAAAAAAAAAAAAAAAAGTATTTTGGGTACATTTTTTCTCTTTCTTTTCCCTTATGTATTTGGTGTCACAGTTTGGGTCTTGATTTTGAGTCTTCCTAAAACTACAATGCATAATTCCAAGCATCATTTGCTGAGTATTTTCCACTTCTAGATGGCACTGACCCACTACAGGTTCACTGTGATTCCCTTCGGTGGGGCCACTGATGCTGCCTGAAAGCATCTTTTTTATTTCTCCTGTTGCATGTGGTGCATTTCTTATTCATTTTCCTTCTCTAAGCCTCCTCTGTCCAAGGACCCACTTAATCTCCACCTCCATCAGGTTTTTCATGAGGAATGCAGCTCAAAATTTGCCTTCATTCACCCTCTCCTCCCCTTCCCAGCTGCTGCGGCCTCTTAAAATTTTACCCAGGAGACGATCATGACCTGGTTACAAAGGCAAGAAGAGCCTAGCATGCCACGCTGAGGAATCCGTGATGACCAAACCCATCCAAGGTTTTAAATTCTTTATATACTATTTCCCCACCTACAAAATGGGAACAGTCATACTTAGCAGGAGTTTTGGTAGAGAAATGTGTGCATTTAGAACATCTCACAGAAGGCCTGACCATGGTAGTTGCTTAATAAATCAGCAGTTACTGTCATCATTACCATTAGGCAGTGGAAGGCCATTTAGGGGATTTTTCTTCTGAAACCAATGAGAAGACAAACAGGTCTGAATAAAGTTCATGAACTATATAGCATTTTCAACCAACTTCATATAAATGATGAGTTGAACTGGGAGAATCATAAATGGATTTTTGAAGCGTTGCTTTCAGAGTTTGTCTTCCTGTTTTCAGATGTGCAGGGACATCGGTGGTAGCAGTGGTCCCCATTGCTTTAGAAATACCACTCTGGAAAGACAGGGAGGGAAAAGTCTTTCCCACATATCGCCTCTAATCTTCATGGGAGTCCTCAGAGAAAGGTAGCATTTCTGTGTTACCTATGAGGCGACCGAAGCCTAGAGAGGTAAAGTCACTCATTCTGGACCCCATCCTTCAGGGAGACAGAGCTGGGGTCTGGTGAGGACCTGTTGGCTGTGAGGCTGGCCCTCTGCCTGCATTGCACTGAGTCTTGCTGGTCCTTCTTTTCTGATAGTTCCCTTCAGGTCAACCGCCATCCTCTGTTTCATACCGTTAGCTGGGTCATTTGCTTGAGGTTAATCTGTCGCAACTGAAGGATTTGAATAATATTCCTGCCCATGTGTTCTTTAAGCACAGATGAAATAAGCACCAGAGCATTGTCAAAGCCCTCTGTCGTCTGGCACACCTTCCAGGTAATAAGCCTGGAGCTACTGATTTTACAGCAGAATTTTGAATCAAAACCAGGAGAAGTCTGCTGCCATCAAATTGTTCTTCTCTTGGACCAGTCCTGCAAAATCAATAGACATGTAGATACAGAACCCCAAAATGGGAACTACTATTTTGTTTAGAAATTTATCATAAACATTTCATTAGTTAGTAATGATTTTTCATTGTGATTTAAAACATCTGCATTAAAGTTCACTTCATGATATCCTCAAGTAAGATTTTATTTTGATAATTATACATACATTTATTAAATGCTGTTATGTGTTTGATATCTATCTCTAATACTTCCTTAGGCTTCATTGTTGCCAGGAGAACATAGGTCAAAACCCTGTTCTTAAGGATTTTCATACATTTTATTATATTGGCTTTGAGAGAAATTTTATTCCAACACAGATCTGCTGCCCAATCCCTTGAAAATGTTGAATTTTATTATTTTTATGAATTACTATTTATATAAATAAAATGACAATTTATTTTTTATTTATTTATTTTTTTTTTTGTGGTACCGGGGATTGAACTCAGGGGCACTGGACCACTGGGCCACATCCCCAGCCCTTTTTTGTATTTTATTTAGAGACAGGGTCTCACTGAGTTGCTAAGTGCCTCGCCACTGCTGAGGCTGGCTTTGAACTCGCGATCCTCCTGCCTCAGCCTCCCAAAGTGCTGGAATTACAGGCGTGAGCCACCGCACCTGGCGACAATTTATTTTTTAATGTGCATTTTGTTCATTATAAATGAAGTTGAATTTTTCATATATAAACTACATGCATTTCTTCTGTATATATCCTATTCATGACTTTTGCCCATTTTTTCAATTGGAATGTTCATTATTATTGATTTGCAAAAGCGTTTCATGAATTAAGTCACATGTACTTGTTTTAGTCAGCTTTCTCTGCCACTGTGATCAAAACACCTGACAAGAACTATTTTAGAGGAGGAAAAGTTTATTTGTGGCTCACAGTTTCAGAAGTCTCAGTCCACAGCTGATGGATTCCACTCCTCAGGGCCTGAGGTGAGGCAGAACATTATGGAGGAGAAAAGTGGCTCAGGATGTGATAATTAGGAAGCAGAGAGAGGGAGAGACAGCTCCACTCAGCAGGGACAAAATATAAACCCCCAAATCACACCCCCAACGACTCACCTCTTTCAGCATACCCTGTCTACAAGTACCACCAATCAATCCACTTAAGTGGATCAATGTACTTTCAGGTTAAAGCTCTTATAATCCAATCAGTTCACCTCTGAAATTTCTTGCATTGTCTCACCCATGAGCTTTTGGGGGACACCTCATATCTAAACCATAATGCCACTGAAATTAAATTCCTAGTTTATTTGCCTTTTAGTATTGTTTATGCTGCAGTTAGGGTTTTTTTTTTTTTTTTTTTTTCCCCTCCCCTCCTCCGTTTTTCAACATGGAGAGTTAGACAAGGATTTTAGGTTATTTTCTCATGGAAATGGCTACCTTTAATGGGTTCCATGGTGTAACATAGATGAGCATGCTATTGAAATCTTCAAAATCAGAACTGAATCAACTCAAAGGTCAAAGCCTTCCAGCCAGAATACTTCTCATTTGGTATGTTATGTTATTTATTTGGTCATCAAAGTGTCTGACCACAGTTTTCTGAAATGCCACGATGACCAAAGTGACCCTCTGGGGGCATGCGTGATGCTTCTACGCTGTGAACGCTGATGTCCCCTTACAGCTTTTTATCTGTGGGTCGTGTTTTTCTTCTTCGGCTTCCACATTTCATTTTTTGGTACTAGGGATTGATCCCAGGGTGCTTTACCACTGAGCCACACACCCCCAGCCCCTTTAATTTTTTTTTTATTTTTTGTTTTCAGACAGGGTCTCCTTAAATTGCTGAGACTAGCTTCCAACTTGCAATCCTTGTGCCTCAGTCTCTGAAGTGACTGGGATTACAGACTGGTGCCACCCATTCTCTTTAAAACACAGCTCAATTTGCCATTGCAAGTAACTAATAGCTTGCATTTTATCATATCCTATGTTGTATCTCATATAGTATCTTATTGTAATGAACTCTTAATTTGTGAATAATTTAGACCCAATTAGGTGAGAAAAACCCAGAAACATCTATTTTTCATCTTGAATGAAAGCATTCCAAACTACAAAGTCATAATCCTGGCTGTATGTCTAGAATGTATGGAAGGATTAGAACTCCAAGGAAATTTCGAGGTGAAGTTATGATACAGTCAAGACAATGGAACATTATGGAATTAAGCCTCTATGAAAACTGTGTGGACTTTGGTCTGATTTTTCAAATAACAGTATCAGGTGGATTAGAGGACAGATTTGACCAATGACAAAACTCAGAGAGCGGCAGCCTAGAGAAGAGCCCTTGTAGTTCTCCCATATAGCACGTGAAACTGACAAGGGCCTGGTTGCTGGGCTCTGAATCCGTTACCATGTTTGAGCCCAGGACACTCTTCACACAAGTTTCTCCAAGACTCAGTGCAGGGGACAGACCCAGGCAGGCCTATTTCTGTGAGTCTGGGAACTGCACCGATGGCCAACTTTGATTTGAGAATTCCCCCTGCCGTCTTGCTCCCCGTGATGTCCAAGCAAGCTTCCTCCCCTCTGTTCTTCTCCTGAGTTCTGACTTGTGTCTTGATTCGACAGCTCTCCCCATCTTCACCACCTCTATTTCCCCCGATTTTCTCGTACAGGCATTTACTTTAATAAAACCCTTGTAAGCTTACTCCTGTTTTTGGCCCCTGCTTCTGAAAGGACTTCCATTAACCCAGAGACAAAGTGCTGTTCAATTTTCTAATTGGAGGTTCTAGAATATTTCCTACTTCAAAATCTCTCTAAGAAACTAACTACAGACTTATTTCTCCAGTGCATGGCAATTGGGTGCATGTATATAAAGTTTGCACGCAACTTTGGTAGGGGCACGCAAACTTAGGAGACCATCCAAGGATCCTCTGAAAATTTACTGGACACGGGGTCAAGTATCCTCCTAATGCTTTCTGAAGCTATTCTAGTCAGTACTGATGAAGACTAATTATGCTTGATGGACCTTTATTTCCCCCTTGTGATGCAGGTTGCGTGTCCATTCGTACCCCGTGGGGACATTCGAATTGCCTAACAACCAATCAGAGCGATGGCCATCCTCTACAACCTGACCTAGTTCCCACCCAATTCTTTCCCCTTTATCTCTTTTCCATGAAATCAACAACAGTTCTTAATTTGTACTTTCTTCTAATTTTTTATTATGAAATTTCAACAACATCTGTTAAATGTCAACAGGGCATGTAGCCTCAGCTAGGGGAAAACATCAGACAAATAATAATAATAATAATAATAATAATAATAATCCACAGAAACTAAAATCCAGGAAAGCTAGCCATCAAGAGCTCCTCTTTTACTTAAGAGTTCAGTGCAAGCGTGGCTTCAGCTTGAGCAATGGCGCGCACACCACTATTCTTTAAACAACAAACAAAAGCTTTTCCAGGCAGCCATTTTTAATTGGGCCAATCCTCATTCATATCTTTTGAAAAACCCTAACAATTTGTGTTGAACCGCATGTCTACCTTCTTGTGTTCCAACTCTTTGGTTCACTTTGTCTCTTGTCTTTCCCATATGGTTCAAAAAAGCACCATGCATAATGCTTTTCTCTGGCATGCCCTTTTGATTCCTAGCATTCTTCCGAGGGCCTTAACTCTATAACCATTACCTGATCATGGTGCTTTCATCTGGGATTAGGTTTTGCACTTCTATTGATCTTCCTCTATGGGGTTGAATGTAGTAAATGAACCTCCTAGCTCCCAACAAATTTGCATGTAATTGCCTGTCCGGTCCTGAACACTGAATACGGGGCTGGAAGAATACACTAGCATGAACACAGCCAAAAATGTTTTTCTTTCAAAGGCTCTGCTCCTTTGTGAAAACGGCATATATGGGAAAAATCAGAAGGCTTTCTCAAGGTTTGGGAAAATGGTGAGGTGGGGGGGATGTCCGGAAATTATTATCATGCTATCAAAATCATTACAACCTCAAATGCACCTTTTGAATCCATCTAGAGCTGACATTAACCTCTTTTTGACCACTGGAACATACTGACCTACATTTATATGTTCCCCAAAGAGAACTGAAAGGCTTTAATCATCCCTTCCTTTCACTCCAGTTTCTTTAGATGGGTTTTACTATGTAGTGATAAAAAGCTTCAGCCTTGTACTGTGACTTTGATGGATTTAATGATCAATCATATTTGAAGGGTTATTGTTGAATTCTTTTGAATCAAAACGTATTTTTATTTGAAGTTAGACTACTTTCATATTTAATGTGTTATATGCGCCCTCAAACTTCTCTGATCTGTCACACTGGACAAGATATGGAATTTAAAAAGGGGATATAAAATTTACTACAGAGAAACGAATGATTACTGTACTTTTATCACAGTTAATTTCCAAAATTCAGTACTGCGTTGTTTCAAGGTTTGGCTTTCATTTTCTTTGAAATGCTGACTTGATCAATATTTGTGTGGCATGATGTTCCCTGTCACCTCTAATGCAGCCATGTTACATAGCCCATGGTTTATTTACTCTAAAACCTCAGATGAGGGATTGAAGAAAAATCCAATGAAATAAAGCCTGATTTGCTCTGTAGTAACCGCCATGTCTCAGATCAAGAGACTTGGGAATCATTTCTCATAAGTTAACTTTGTTGCCTTTTGGAGAACACAGAAGCCCTGCCATTTGATGGAATATTGTTATGTATCTGGAGAGGGGTCAAGGTCACTCTCCTGGTTTCATTCTGATGAGCTGATGGAGTCAGCAGGCTGAAGATGGGCTCTGGAGTGATAAAGAGATATTACTTAGGAGGAGGTGTGGTACTCCAGGAAATGCTGAAAGGATTTTTAAATTGCATTAATAACTGACGGAGTTGGAGCGTTATTAGCATTGACAGGCATCCAGCTGTGTCTTTAGTAACATTCTAACTTTTTATTCCATCTCCACGAAAGTGGCAACACTAACATTAATTCCAGTTAAATTCTTAAGCATCCTACTTCTGATTAGTTCAAAATGCAAAATATTTACACTGTCATAAAATTCTGGGAGATGAAAATTAGAGATGTTTAAGTTCATTTAGAAGAAAGATTTCAGAAAATAAAACAAGTATTATTGTTTAGACCAGATCATCATACCCCCAAATTTTTCCTGTCATTCCCACTCTGTGGGTTGTCATTCAACTAATACTCATACTTCCATATGTGTTAAGCCCTGTATGTGATCACTCATTTGATTCCACAAGAATAACAGGGATATGAAGTATGGGCCACTGTAAGATGAGGAAACAGAGCTGTAGGGAAACAGGGGACCAGTTGGAGGCCCCCCAACTTGTAAATGATATTCTGTGGCTTTGAACACTGGTTGTAGGATACATCTTTCTAACTAAAAAAGAAAAGATCAACATATATGCCATGCATGCACTATTCTGCAATGACAACCACATCATAAAGTGAGAAGGGTTCCGGGTTCAGACTGAGAAGATCTCTGTTCTAATCCTGACACTGATCTTGCTTTGCCCCAGAAATACTTTTTAAAAACTAACAAACAGAATTTAATTAAAATTGTGTAAGCCAGAGGAAGTCAAGTGTAGCCGATCTGGCTCCGCATCTACACAGGTTTCTTCCTAGCTGTGCCTGTCTTTATTACTCATTTTTCATTAAGTTCACATGAAGAAATATCTTTAGGTACCAAATATGAATAAAATATTTATATAAGGAGATATGTTGTTTTCAGTTAATATGGATTCAGGTCAATATAAAATAATACTTAAAATAGCATTATTAACTTTGCTATCATTCTGAAAGTGCAGGACAGAGTTGGTTCAGAGGGAGAACATGCACAGCCCTTTGACATGAGTTCCATACCTTTTGGAGAACACAGTTTTGATTACCCACATCCTGGGATACAGAGGTAATTTCAGTAGTACAGAAGTGTTACTGCTGGGGAAAAAAAAATTGAGAATTTATGGAGAAAGGAACTACTGTTGAATAGAAAATACTGCCTTGATCTCATAAAGGGGATGGAATACATGTTTCAAAACAGCAAAACAATCAACATTCTGTAGAGGTGGTCTGTGGAGGCGCAGGAACTGGGAGCCAGCGTGGGTTCACCAATAAATAGTCATGCCAAAGTGGCTTGTTTCACGTCAGGGGATTTATTCAGCTGATAAGTTTGGAGAATTTTAGAGACATAGTAGATGTGTATTCCTTGATTTGAGTTGAAGTAGTAATACATGTTTAGAATTCCCAGAAGTTCTGTGTGTACTGTACACTAATACTCCCTTATCTCTTGGAACCAGGGACCAGGAATTTGTACTTTGAAAAGCCCCAGGGAGTTCTGATCATCTTCCATGTCTGGGAAACTCTGTGTTAAGCAATATATATATATATATATATATATATATATATATATATATATATATATATGAATATTTAACATTTGTTTTAGCAAATATAAATAAATTTCCTTTGACTTCTACTCCCGATGCATGAATTTGCCATACATGTTTGAACCTTACAAGATTTTGACAATTGGAGGGACATGAGAAGAAAGCAAAATGCTTCCTTGGGAACCCACTGAGGTGGCGCTGATGAAGAGCTGGTATTCCGCATCCAAAGCTGGCTCCCTAGCTATGAACTTTACCAGTTTGTGCCTTTGTTTCTTTGTTTTTATGTGTAATATAGTAATACCGCCTACCCTCTGGTTGTTCTCGTGGTTAACTAAGACACAGATTACTTACCGCGGTGTCAGTGTGTAGCGTGTTCTCGGTTAGTGTTCGCCATTGTGATTACCACCCGTGTCACAAATACCCGTTTTTCCGTTGAGATTACCACCTGTGTCATAAATACCTATTTTCTTCCAGGCAGTGGGACTACCAGGATGAAAAGACGCAAGCCCTGATTCCACAACCTCCCAGTGTATTCTAAGAGTCAAATGTGCAGGTAAACCAGTGCTAGGCAATTTGAAGCACACTGGCTTGAAGATAAGCGTGGGCTTCTTTGGGAGGTGTCAGGACAGCTTCTCAGCTGTGTTGCCACCTGAGCTGGGGACTGGGGTTCGGGGCTGGCAAACCTGGCTTCCCAGAGACTCAGTGTTGCTCCAGCGGGCAATGGGAGGCCAGAACGAAGAGAGGTACATCGAGGTGTGCATTAGGGGACCCAGAGGCCTGGGTCCCGAGGAGCCTTGCTTACCATGCCAGGGAACTTGGCTTCATTCCCTTAGTAATGGGTGCCAGAAAAGGTTGTTCAGCAGGGAATCAATGCTACCGATTTTCATGTAGGCCTGTAGGAGGCAGTTAGGAGAATTAAGGCCAGAGGCAGGCACAGCGGTCAAGAGGCTGCTCCTGTCATTCAGGCAAGGCTTCGTGAGCATCAAGGTCATATTGATGACAGTGGTGTGGAGAGAAATAGGCAATGATGACTGCAGGAAAATCACACATGTTGGAGGAGGGATGCTGGTTACCTGGAGGTGATGAATGAATGGGAGGAGGAAAGTCTTCCCAGATATTTCACTTGGCAAATAAGTAGGGGACATTCTCTCCAACTGAGCAAGGTAACACAGAGCAAGCACATTTTGGAAGAAGGATGAGTTTTGTTTTAGTGCTTGGGCCAGGGTGTTCACACATTCAGATGAGGCTATCCAGTAGGAAGCTGAATTTCTCAGGTCATAAGCTTGGGGAGAAAGCAGGACATGGAATGCGACTGTGGAATTACCTCCTACGTGCACATTTGGAAGTTCAGATTAAGCTTACTCCTTGTCACACATGATGCAGAGACCTGGTGAAGACAACAGAGCATTTTCCTCTCATCTAAGAGAATTCTGGACACACCGCTCAGCCCACTTCTCAGCTGTCTCTGGTCCAAAGCAGCTGCTAGGACCTCGCCCCCTACTTTCACGTACCGTTTACTGGTAAAAGTTTGGAGGGATGAAGAAGGAAGGTTGTGAGACTCCTTATAAAACAGAAATTCTTTGGAAGTACGGCGCTTCTGTACATATCTCGTTGGCTACAATGTAGTCACACAGGTTAAAGGATGTTTAAGGGACCCTGAGTCATGTAGTAGCTTTGCTGGATGGAGTGGCACCTGGCTAACAGGAAAACTCCTTTTTGTTTAAAAATGTGGGGGAAATAGCAAAGGTGAAGGTTGTTATCAAGGTGAGAGATGCGTTCACCTAGGGAGAGGCTGCCCTGGGGGCGGGGTGCTGAAGATGGAACTCTGGGAATACTCCGGTATCTCTCCTTTTATGGGTGCCACTGGCAGACTCTGCCCCACTGTTCATTCCTGGGGGGTGACATCTGAACATCTCTTTCTTGGTTCTCTCCAACCCCTGTTCTCCCCTCCCAACACCTGGCTTCTGTATCTAGAATATGTCTACCTCCTACCAAAGACATGGCTGCAAAAAATAAAAATAAGTGTAATTAGAATATCTAGGTATGTTTATGTTCATTACTCAAACTGATGGTATCGCTGAATGAAATATTCCCTTTAAGCATAAATATTCTAAGTATTTGAGAGTACAAATGATCAAAAACATGCTTCCCTAACTTGGATGGTCATGGATTTTGAAAATGGTCTTATAAGCTTTCTGTAAACCCTAGCTGGGCTTCCACATTAAGAAATCTTATTGGGGTGTTGCTGCAAAATATATTGATGGCAGGATAAACAATACCCGCATGTTCCTTTTCTTAAAATCAAGCCAACAAGTTCCACATAAGATAGTGGAATGAAACAGACATTATTACTGTATGTACATATGTGACTTCATGACCAATATGATTCTGCAACATGTACACTTAGAAAAATGAGAAATAATATCCCATCTATGTATGATATATCACAGTGCATAAATGCATCCTACTGTCATGTATAACTAATTAAAACAAATAACAAATTTTAAAAAAGTTAAGTATATTCTCCCTCATAACACAATTATCAATTTTATTTCACATAGAAAATTCATTCTTGTTTTTTTTTTTTTTTTTTTAATTTTTGAGAGATTCTGATGTATTGAGGGTCAGGTGTTTTTTTTTTCTCTGTTTTATGTGAAATTTCTAACCCAGAAAAGGTACCATGAATAAGCTAATGAGGAGACATTTTATTTTTGTTGTTCCAAATTGGAATTTTTATTGCCACAACATCTGGTACAAATTGACCATAGATGGTGACAGAGGTTTCTTTCCACTGAACATATGCATGGGGTTTGGAAAAGGACCATTGTAATATACTTCATATGTACAATACATTTATATCAAAGCTCACCATCAGGAATTTCAGAATAAGCTGACTCCAAGACTATCAATTGATATACTTTAAACAGTACACACAGAACTTCCAGTAACCAGATTTATTATAACATCATGTACAATACAATGAAATCTTGTAAGATAACTGTCAATTATATTTTCCTTCATTTCATTAGCAGAGAGACCAGATATTTTTGTTCAGCTAAGTGCAAATCCATGGCACTAAGTATACAATTGTATTGTAAATTGCTTTATTTAAAAAAAAATGCCTGTTTGTGTCAGGGCATGATTGACATTTTGGCAGAACTGTGTAGAACTCTGGAAATAATGTTTATTACTTGACTGATGCATTTACAGGAAAGGTTCAAAAATGGAAAGATATTTCTTGTAGAAAAATGGTAATGGCTTTTGGGGCCATATGGCTTCATGGTTTGCGATAGGTAGCTCTGGATAGTAGCTGAGCTATATCTACATATTTTTATGAATAAGTAAAAAAGATGTGTTTTCATGTATGCATTCACCATGTAACTACAGCACAAATGCTTGTTATTGTTCCTGTATTGAATTAAGTGCTGTGTATTTATCACAGCATTCCTTCCAGTATGGTGAATGCAATCCACATGGCCCATGCCAATAGTGCTCAAATAGTTCTGTAGAGGAATCAGAAATTAAACAGGGAGATATCATTAAATGCATATATACAAGAGGGGTGTTTTAGGCAGCAAATTCTGAAATGAAGTGGCGTTGAACCAACATTTTTAAATGAAATCAATGTTCAGTATCTCTAGCATTTAGAGAAATGCAGATCAAAACTACTCAAAGATTTCATCTCACTCCAGTCAGAATGGCAATCATCAAGAATACACACAACAATAAATGTTGGCAAGGTTGTGGGGGAAAAGATACACTCATACATTGCTGGTGGGACTGCAAATTGGTGCAACCTATATCAAAAGCAGTATGGAGATTCCTCAGAAAACTTGGAATGAAACCACCATTTGACTCAGCTATCCCACTCTTTGTTTTATATCCAAAGGACTTAAAATCAGCACACTACAGGGATACAGCGACATCAATGTTTATAGCAGCTCAGTTCACAATAGCTAAACAATGGAACCAACCTAGATGCCCTTCAACAGATGAATGGATAAAGCAAATGTGGCACATGTACACAATGGAATATTATTTAGCCTTAAAGAAGCATGAAATGCTGGCATTTGCAGTTAAATGGATGGAGCTGGAGAATATCATGCTAAGTGAAATAAGCCAATCCGAAGGAACCAAAGGCCTAATGTTTTCTCTGATATGCAGATGCTGATTCACAATAAGGTAAGGGGAGGCTAGGGAAGAATAGAGTTACTTTGGATTAGGCAGAGGGAAGTGAAGGGTGGGGAGGGAGTGTGGGAGTTGGAAGGATAGTAGAATGAATTGGACATTATTACCCTACGTGCATATATGATTACACAACTGGTGTGATTCTACATCATGTACAACCAAGAAAATGAGTTACACTCCATTTCTGTATCTGTAAAAATGCATTCTACTGTCATGTATAACTGATCAGTACAAAAAAAATCTTTTTTAAAGAAAAGGTGGCAAGAAACATTCAGAAAACTTCTAATTCTCTCACCTACATAAAGGACCTAAAAGGGTTCAGAAAGGAGAGAATGCAAGACAGACACTGGGGGAAGACCCGAGGGAGTGCAGTGAGCTTCCCTTTCCTACCTCAACTCAATAAGAGAGATCACTGGAGTTCACTTCTTTGGCTGAACAAGGAGATTTCACCAAGGAATCCTGAGAGTGACACCTGCCCTTTGCAGTGGGGAGACCCTCTGGGCAGCCTGACTCCTACCTATGATGTGCAGCAGGTGAGAGATGGGCTGGCTGCTCCCCACTGGCCAGGCTGATCAGGAAGTGGCCGCAGCGTTAGGGAGCCTTCATGATCAGGGGTCACTGAGGCAAATGCATATTTCCTTATTTCCTGTGCATTAAGTTTGGGAGAAGTGATCATCTCAGATCCTAAGATCAGATCCTTTTTGAAGAGGCAAACAGACTTCAACAGACTTGATCCATGTAACTCCTTGATCACAGAGGAAGTGACCCTGGTAATGAAGGATCCAGGCGCTGCCAGCTTCCAGGGAACCCTGGTGGAAGTTCTTCCAGGGATGAGAGACACTTGTCACGCCTGCCTCACTCTCAGAGTGGCATGCCAGCTCCCAAGCTCTGTGGAGGAGTCATAAACTACAGAAACCAAGATGGGGCAGAGAGTCTATATGAGCAGATTATTACCTAAACTTCTACCCTGAAATTTCCTCATCTTCAACGACAGGGTTAAAATCACAATGTTGTCTGCATATCAGAGAAAACATTCAGCCTTTAGTTCTTTGGGATGGCTTATTTCATTTTAGCATGATCTTCTCCAGCCCTCTCCATTTACCTGCAAATATCATGATTTTATTCTTAAGGCTGAGTAATAATCCATTCTGTATATATACCACGGTTTCTTTCTGTTGAAGGGCATCTAGGTTGGTTCCACAGTTTAGCTATTGTGAATTGAGCTGAAATGAGCATTGATGAGAATGGTCACATGCTGGTTTTAAGTCCTCTGGGGATAAACCAAGGAGTGGGAAAACTGGGTCAATGGTGGTTCCATTCTAGGTTTTCTGAGAAATCTCCATACTGCTTTCCATAATGGTTGCACCAATTTGCAGTCCCACCAGCAATGTATGAGTGCACCTTTTGTTCCCCACATCCTTGCCAACACTTATTGTTGCTTGTATTCTTGATGATTGCCATTCTGACTGGAGTGAGATGGAATCTTAGAGTAGTTTTGATTTGCATTTCTCTAATTGCTAGAGATGTTGAACATTTTTTTAAAATATATTTGTTGATTTTGTTTGTATTTCTTCTTCTGTGAAGTGTCTGTTCAGTTCTTTAGCCTATTTATTGATTGGGTTATTTGCTTTTTTGGTGTTGAGTTTTTTGAGTTGGAGATTAATGCACTCTCTGAGGTGCATGTGGTAAAGATTTTCTCTCACTCTATAGGCTCTCTCTTCACATTATTGATTGTTTCCTGTGCTGAGAAGAAGCTTTTCACTTTGAACTCATCCCATTTATTGATTCTTGATTTTGTTTCTTATGCTTTAGAAGTCTTGTTAAGGAAGTCAGTTCCCAAGCCTGAATTAGGACAGCAGAGGCTGGACACCTGAGGAATTTTCAGGCACAGGTTTATTGACTGCAGCCTTCAGAAGTGGCTCTCACCTAAGCATTTTCCTCTGAACAAAGATTTTGGAAAGTTTTTGAATTTTATGCCCAGTGGTGGTGGTGGGGACCTTGGAGGCTCACATGACTAATGCTTTCTGTTCCATCCTTTAGAATAGACACAGGTTTCACAGGTTTTTACCAAGAAAACAGAGATAATATCTTTTTGTACAACAAGCTTGCAGACTAATTCTGTCACCCCTTTTGTGTGCAAACCTGGCATTTGCAAGAAAGAGGAAACTACCAACTGCAATAACCTCTGTAGACATCCTGCTGATCTGACAAGGGTCTTTTGGGTGGGAGTATCTGGTCTGCTTCAAGCTGACATGGTGAAGACTTGGGCCTACTTTTTCTTCTATTAGGTGCAGGGTCTCGGTTCTAGTGCCTGTCTTTGATCCACTTTGAGTTGAGTTTTGGGCGGGGTGAGAGATAGGGGTTTAATTTCATTTTGTTACATATAGATTTCCAGTTTTCCCAGCACCATTGGTTGAAGAGGCCATCTTTTCTGCAATGAATGTTTTTGGCACCTTGGAAGCTAGGGAAAAATAAAGGTACTCAGGATTTAGGCAGAGGGGAGTGAAAGAAAGGGAGGGGGTATGGGAGTAGGAAGGAGAGTAGAATGAATCAGCCATTATTTCCCTATATGCATATATTATTATACAACCAGTGTGATTCTATATTACATATGATCAGAAAAAGGAAAATTTATACTCCATTTATGTATGATGTGTCAAAATGCATTGTATTGTCACATATAATTAATTAGAACAACAAAAAATGTACTACATCATAAAGTTATCAAGAGGAATACATGCCTAAATACATAATGAGCTTAAAAGAGTGATGGGCTAGGCATCATTTAAAAGAGAAGCGGCAGATCCCAGAACAGGAGCGAAGTTTCCATGGGAGGAGGCTTCAAGAAGAGGAGTCCGAAACACGAAAGAAAAACCCAAATAGGGAATGAAACATCATACATAGTCTCGTGGAAAATTTGCATTTATTTATTTATTTTTACAAACTGATTCCCATTCTCCAAACCATTTTTCCTCTGGAAACTTTTATTGGAGATCTGACTTGACATGAAACAAAAATTGCAATTTTATCTATTTGGCTTAAAAATATTTCTCCCACTTTATTGTAAAATTGTACAGAATAAGGCCCAGCACTGTCAAAGAGGGTGCTGATGATCAGTGTGAAAACACCATTTGACCCAGCTATCTCACTCCTCAGTCTATACCCAAAGGACTTAAAAACAGCACACTACAGGGACATAGCCACATCAATGTTTATAGCAGCACAATTCACAATAGCTAACTTGTGGAACCAACTTAGATGCCTTTCAGTAATGAATGGATAAAGAAACTGTGGTATATATGCCAATGGAATATTACTCAGCATTAAAAGAGAATAAAATCATGGCATTTGCAGGTGAATGGATGGAGTTGGAAAATATAATGCTAAGTGAAGTTAGCCAATCCCCAAAATCCAAATGCCGAATGTCTTCTCTGATATAAGGGTGGTGATTCATAATGGGGATGGGGGGAGCACGGGAGGAATAGATGAACTTTAGATAGGGCAAAGAGGAGGAAGGGGAGGGAGTAGACAGCCGTGTAGGAAAGACGGTGGAGTGAGACGGACATCACGACCCTAAGTACATGCATGAAGACACGAATGGTGTGACTCTACTCTGTGTACAACCAGAGACATGAAAAATTGTGCTCTATTTGTGTACTATGAATTGAATTGCATTCTTTTGTCATGTATAACAAATTAATATAAATACAAAAAAGAAAAGAAAATGCCAGCAAGCACTCTACCAACTGAGCTATATCCCCAGCCTTTAACAGTAGATTGAGATATAATTCATGCATGATACAATTTGCCACATTTATTTATTTACCTTTTGGTACTGGGGGTTGGACCAAAGGGTGTTTACCCACTATGCCACATCCCCAGTCCTTTTAATTTTTTCGAGACAGGTTCTTGCTAAGTTGCTTAGAGCCTTACTAAGTTGCTGAGGCTGACTTTGAACTTGTGATCCTCCTGCCTCAGCCTCCAGAGTCGCTGGAATTACAGGCGTGCACCACCATGCCCAGCAATTTACTGCATTTACACTGGACAATTCAATGTCTTTGAGTTTAGCTACAAATCTTTGCCACCATCCCCATCCACAGTTGACCTTGGAACAGTTTCACACCCAGGAAGAGCTATCACTCCCCTATCTGCTCCCTGTCTACCCTGTATCCCAAATGGCCACTAATTTATTTCCTGTCTGTGTAGACTCGCCTACTCCAGTCACGTCATATAAATAAGATCATATAACACACGGCTTTTCGCGTGCGCGCGCGCGCGCGTGTGTGTATGTGTGTGTGTGTGTTTTGGCTTCTCTCACTTAACATGATGCTTTCAAGTTTCACCGGTGTTGCTGCATGTATCCGCACCTCATTCCTTTGTACTGCTGATAAAACTCCACGATGTGGGTATACCTTATTTGTTTATCCTTCCATCTCTTGATAGATGCTTGGGTTACTTCTACCGTATGTCCTTTTCTTTCCTTTCTTTCTTGATTTTGCATCTGAGAGCTGAAGTACACCAAACCATGCCATTAATGTTTGGATGAAATACCTGGACCACTGATGTCTGTCCCCATACCTAGCTGAAGAGAGAGGGATCACGTAGAGAATTACAAGCCATAAGGTACATGCCGCCAACCAACAACGCCCAAACGTTAAAAAGCTTTCATGAGGGGCCAGTGCTCAGGGGCTGCCCGGGCCTCTTGGAATCTTGGAGTCTGGCCCCTGTTCCTATCCCTGCTGCTAACCACTGTGGACACTTCTTTTGCAGATTGAAGAAAAGGTGAGGATGAAATCATCAGGAATTTCAAAAAATGGATTCTTTACTTACATCACAATCATTTTGAACTTGAGCAAACATCTCTCTTACAGAACATAGCAGTTTTTAAACCACTGCCAAAATATTAGGGTGAATAAGCTTTTTTTTTTTTTTTTTTTTGTCTTGGTGCAGTGTACACAAACACACAATGCCTCGCTTAAATATTCATAGACTCCCAGCTCGCAGTACAGTAACTTAATAATAAAATATTTTGAAGAGGGAGCAATGCTTTGGAGCTTGTGATACCACTAATGGATTTGAAGAGGACGCTAATGCATTGTAGGAGGAAGAGAATTGAGCTCTCGTGTGTAAAGGAGGATTATAAAATATAATTATGAAAAAGCAACAGTAGCAGGCTTGAGGAAGTTCTGTTGATGTGTGGGTACTACAAACAACATGTTTTGTTGATGAGAAAGAAGGCTTAGATGGATATTTACTGTGCTTGCAATCTTCCCTATCTGGGAACATGGAATGCATGATAGAAATGGCCATTTTGTGAACTCCAGAGTGAGAATTAATAGTGTAAGATGGAGGCAGACAAGACCCACGCAGCTTTTCATTCTGAGTAACCATTGTCTAGGAAGGCTAAGCTTTCATAGCAAGAGCTTCACGAAGGCACCGAGAGGGGAAAAAAGTGACATACCTGTCAAAGTAGAGGAAAAACTTTCTTGTAAAAAGAAGCTCTAAGAATTCTAGAAAATTAAATAATTCATGGAATCCTGCTCGGAGCAGAGCAAGCGCGAGGGCCTTTCTGAATATCATTTCCTGGGTGCAGCTTCGACGACCTGTTACAAATCGGGGGTATCGGTGGAGCATCTGGACTGGGGCATACCATCAGGAGTTCCAGTTCCAATCTCCCTACTTTACCTTGTGCCTCTGCCTCCTCAAAGGAAGAAATGGCCTTAGAACATTAACCTGGTATTTACTGGGGGAAAATCCCACAATGCCCAATAACTCAGTAGTTGTGAGGACATTCAAGAGATGGATCCTAATTGACACAGTTTTAGTGTGAAGCTGCAATCCTTTCCTTTCTTGGGAAATTCTTAATGGTGTGCGTAAAGTTCAGCATTTGACTCCAGTCTTTAAACAAGGGGTACATAGGTAATAGCAATAAATCTTGTTTTTCAGATGCACTTAACTAAATGAATATTGCCCTTTAATGGTGCCATTCGGGAGAACAATGTGTATTCTAATAATTCTGATACTGTTTAAAACATTTATGAAATGCTGTTTCCATAAATACATTGTTTAAAAATTATGCAAAATTCGAACACAAAGAAAATGCACATAACACCAACTTTAAATAGTTCCAGTATTTGCCACATTTACTTCAGCTCTATTTTCTCTTTCTCGCTCTTATTTTATGCAAACGAGACTATACTTTTATGTTCAAATTCTTACCCTCATTTATTCTACTCTCCCCTCGGAAGAAGCCCTTGTGAGCTTCTTCCCAGGCACTTTTGATGCTTTTCATAGTTATGAATATGTGCATATATATTACGTGTTCAAAATGTGATGTAGAAACACACCTTTTTGGCGTTCCTCTAATGGTGTGCTTTGCAGCTTACTTTTTTCACTCAAGAATATATTTTAGGATTTGTGTAGTTTCTCTATTTAAACTGTCATTTGAACTAATTAAATTTAAAATGCAGTTCTGCCGGGCACATTGTCAGCTCTCAGTAGGCACATGAAGCTAGTGACTGTGTTCTTGAACAGTGTAGCTTTAACTAGTTCTACTATTTTCTATTTTTCTGTGTAATATTTTGGCCTTTGATATTTTTCTCCTATTTTCTTTGAACATATTCCATTGTTTATCTTTTCCAATTGGATGATTATTTCATTAATTTTAATTTTCCCTTTATGTTATTATAATCAATTTAAGAAGATTATAATTTTATTCACAGTACTGCTTTACATATATCTCATTGTCACTCAGTTTTGCCTTCATTCTAATCCCATTTCAGATTTTCTGTGACTCATGAATAATTTAGGGGTATTTTTTTTTTCAAGTTTCCAAATGTATGAAAGGTGTTAGCAGTATTTTTATCATTATTTTTATTTTATTGCATCACAGAGAATTTAGTTGGTATATTCCTGGTATTTGTTGAGACTTGATTTGTGGATCTAATCTTAATAAATCAAGATCTAAATTTTCTTCTTTTTAAAAAATATTTTTAGTAGCAGATGGACACACTATCTTCATTTATTTATTTTTATGTGGTGCCGAGGATCAAACCCAGTGCCTCACACATGCAAGTCAGGTGCTCTACCACTGAGCTACAGCCCCAGCCCCTTGCTTCATATTTTTACTGATTTTTAGTTGGTGTGGTCTGTCCATTGCTAAAAGACATCCTGTTACAGTCTCCTACTGTAATTGTTATTTTGTCAATTTCTTTGTAATTTGAGTTATCTTTAAATATATTTGAGATTATATTTTTTCAGTTCACATTTGTTCCTATCCTTTTGTAAAAGTGATCATTATCTATCTATCTATCCATCCATCCATCATCCTTCTATCATTTACCTATCTCTATTTTGTTCAAAGCAACTAGTTTATTTGGGAGGTGAGGCCAGAATGCATAAGTTGAGAAGATGGGGGAAATGGAATGGGAGACAAGTCCATGCTGATAACCACGACAGTGAACTGGGACTCAGTTGCCCTGGTGACTCCTGAGTAGCTTTCTGCCTGGGTTGGGAGAGGCTGGAGTTATACGCGGACTCCATCCCTTGAGGTTCCCCTGCGTTGCTAACCCTAACACGTCCAATTTAGCTCCCTCACACGCCCGTGCAGGCAGCAAGCTCACAGAAGGCCTCATGCAGAGACAAGAGAACCAGGCATTGAGCCTGGGGCTGGGAGGGGGGGGGCGCGGGCAGGTCAGGGTAAGGCAACCCACAGCAGAGGCAGAGGGACTCAGGGGGACAGAGGGGCTTCAGGTGGGGCATCCACAGGGTCTGCATTTTGTTTCACGATGGTTGGGTTTAATTTTTCACATCCCATCTGAGAATCTGTGTTTCTCAGCTCTTGGTTTTTGTCTACTTACATTATTTGGATTTTTTTTTCCTCACTATTTACTTTTATGCTATCTCTATATTACATTTTTCTTGGATTTTTTCCTTCTCTCCTGATAGTTATCAAATGTATTGACTTTTTTTTGAAAAGATTTTTAAAAGATGGACACAATATATTTACTTCATTTATTTTATTTATTTTTATGTGGTGCTGAGGATCGAACCTAATACCTCACACGTGTGAGGCAAGCGCTCTGCCGCTGAGCTCTAACCCCAGCCCCTGTACTGACTTTTGTTTATGTTACTTTCCCCCTTTCTACTAGTTTTGAAAATAAAACTTACATTTGTATTTTCTTAGTGGTCATCCTGAAAATTTGAATAGTAAATATTTAAATTTAACTAAATTAAATATTTGTTATCTTTAACTTTTTCAAGGTAAAAGAAGTTAGACTTCATACACTGCCAATCTCCTTTGCTAGATGTGCTTTGCACTTTGTCTTGGGATCCCCACAGGATCATTTTGTGTGGCCAGTGCTTACTTACTCTTTGTTTGCTCCTTATTGTTTCTTGCATCACATAATTTCAATTTGGGTTCACCATGACTTTACATTTTCTAAAAGTTTTTGAAATTCAAATCCTGCTTGGTCTTGTGCGTGTTGGATTAATTCCTTTGGGTCTGGTAATTTTTCACTGTGACTGCATCTTTCTTGGATAGGATCAGGTGGGATCTTATTCCTTCCCTCAGAATCCTTTGGTCTGAGTTTTGGAAGTGTCCAGCTGCCACAGGACTCTCCATGGTTCATGACCATTACATTAATTTTCAGCTTGGGTTTTCCCCTGACCATGTGGTGGTATTTAACCATGGGGGAAAAAATGTATCTGGGTTACATTTTCAGCAAGGCTTCTTGTACGTTTGCTTTTCTTTTCCAGCAGAGCCCAAAGACGTTGACTTTCTTGTCCTCCTATGCCTTTGGTAGGGTTGTTCCCTTGCTCTCTCTGCCTCAGATACAGGTCAAGGGTGCCAGCTTTGATGCCGTCTCTACCCTAACTCCATTCTTTACATAGAGGTTGGGCTTACCTTTGGTCACCACACAGACACTAAAATCCAGCTGACCAAGATAGAATCAGGCTGTTTCCCCAAACACCAAGGCAGCCACAGGGGATGTCCATGTCTTACTATTCTGATTTTAACTTCCTTTTTCCTTGTGACTCCTAAAGAGTACCTGCTAATTACCGAATGCTCAAAGCTAAGCAAAAAAAAAAAAAAAAAAAAAAAAAGCTCAGTATTTTTGGACAAGTTCAGAGGTTTGCGTTGAGAGAATCTTCAGACGCAGTCTGCCGTGTTGTTAGAACTGATAACTCTGTAGTCATTCTTTTGAAATAAACTTCAGAACACACTTATGATCTATAAGTAATCTTACTGGTGGATCCTCACATATTACATGCCTAAGGTTTCCAAGGCTTAAATAATAGCCCATAGGACCAACGCCACTAACCTTGCCTCCACTGTGAGGTTGGAACTAGAGCTTTTGAGGGTAAAGTGAAAGGAACATGTATTTTTCTGATGTACATTATGCAATGCTGTCACATTATACAGACCTGTGACATTAAGTAGACCAAATATAAAAACTCAATATTTGTGCATTTTTTCTCTGTGTGTAAGAGTGCTGTTGAATAATTCAGTCATAACAAACAGATTGAATCCATCATATTTGAAACTGTACTTTTAGCTGACCCAGGGGTTTGGGAATTCTTGTCTTCCATTTTCTTTATTTTTTTTTTTTCCCTATGTATTCTCTTTCCCAGATAATCTGACATGTGGCTGACAATGATTTAAATAGGGCTTAATCTGATCAGCAGGAAAAAAAGAAAAAGTAGAAACTCACTTTTCATACACTCTGAAATGCTGTATTGTAAGATGATAACCCTCACACCTGTGATACAGAAATGGCGTCTCAGGTGCATTTGGTTGTCAGACATTGCAAAAGAAGTAAAAATTTGTGCATTGTATCATGCAGAATAACCACTATAATTTTTAAAAAATAGTCCTTAAAATGACTAAAAAAGCCCTTTGAAGGGTTGGAAGGAATTAAACATGTTAAGATTGCTAAACGCCCTATGATTTTACTGACCTTTAGGGAGAATCTTTTACAGAGGAGTCTTTGGTGAGTACCTGGAGATGCTCCACCTTCCTGCAGAGATGGAGCTCACAGACAGGAAGGATCCTTGGAGATGTTTTCCAAATGGCCCCGAAGAGAGAATATAGAGAGATGGGGGAGAGAAGCGCAAAGCGTCATAACCTAGCCAGGAATGCATCTTGTAAAACCCAACACTGTAGGAAGGATAAAACAAAGTCAAGCCGGAAATGGACACAGGCACAGACTTGGAGGCTTCCAACCCTAAGAGTAGAGAGCATTTGTACCCAGGATGGTAAAGAAAGCTGAACATATCAGAAACTTCCTGATGACTGAGATGGTTCAATTTATTTCCATGTCCCCTTCACATCCAAAAGAGTGCTTTATATATACCAGCAACTTATTCATTTGCTTTAAGAGAGAAAGGAAAGGGAATGGATGGAAGCAGCCTGCATGGCACACGCATGGATCATGACTTTTGTATCTTGCTACTGAATGCATCTCTTCCTTGGTCCACATTTGAGAGTTGACTAATCACATGGTCATCTTAGTACTGCCCGGGATGTTATATTTTTACTTTAATTAAGTATAATTAGCTGGATAATCTGTTCTAACCTTTCATTCTTCCATTATTATCTACAACTGGCACCATTTGACTGTTCTAAGTATGCACTAACATCTCCTGGGAGAGGTAACCTAAATTGCAGGTAGGGCACAGTTTAGATCTCAATTCTGTATCAATGACAAATGTATGGGATCGATTTGGAACTTGTTTGTTTTATTACCATTTTAAAGATTTCCAGACAGCGTGTGGGAATGTCGTCCGACAGGTGCGGCCCGAGCACTGGTGAATCTGCGAGGCCCTGGGTGTGTGGAGACAATTGAGTCTCATATTCAAGGAGCCCTCAGCAACCTCCCTTGGACCCACTGGAGTTCTCAGTTGGATGGGAAAGTTGCTGCCTCTCCATCTACTGCCTCACAAGGTGTTTTCCTTTGGGGACTAACTGCCATGATATGCAGTTCAAGTTGCTTTTCTGGTAACATCTGGGACCCAGTCATCCCAACACTTGGGTCTCCTTTGTGGCAAATGGTTGGCCAGTGTTTTAGCAGTTAGCATGTGATGATGGAGAGGACCTTTCTTCTCCCCTCTGTGAATGAAACCCCCATTTTTCAGCCTCCTTTTCTCTGTTCCCCATGAGTGTATGCATTCATGTCCGTGTGTTCTGTGTGTGCACTGCCCGTGCCTCTGCCTAGCTTCTGAGGCTCTAGTGAGCTTGCCCATGTACTTCAAGCAATGACTCAAAATATAAATACAACTGAAGAGTAAAGATAAACATTAAAAAGGGAAAATGTGGAAGAAGTAGACATACCAAAGGTGACATAGAGGAAGCAGGGGAAATTGAATAGAAGCTTGCTACTGGTTGGTTACTGTAGCTGAAACTGAATTGGTCTCTGTGCTTCACAAAGGACAAAGCATAATATGGTTTTGGCACAGAAACAATATAGGAAACCCAGTGGGTTAGCTGGTATGTATCGAGTGGTAATTAGGGAGGCTACAAGTTATTTTGGAAAGATAATTACAATACATTTTGGAAGGAATCTATCACCTGGATCTCTGTGTAAGGGATATTGGGTAACATGATAAACAATGTGTTCAGTTATTTTGTAAAAGATACAGTCTTTCCACAAGTGGAAGCTAGTGTATGTTGACTATAAAGCCTGAAGTTGTAACATGAAATCATCCCTCAGAGAACCCATTCATGATTAAGTTATCTGGCCACAGCAAAGGCTAGAAATTTTGCATTATTTACTAAAAACAAGTTCATATGTTTTAGATACCAGACATATAGATGTTGTTAAATAATTGGCACATGATTTTTCTTCTTACCCATGGAGATGGATTGTGAGAACAATTATAAATAAGGCCATTATTATTTTGTAAAATAGAATCCAGTCTTTCCATGTACTTGAACGTGTACTCAAAGATCCTGGCATCTTGGGCACGCACTATGAAAGAAAGATTTTTTTTCCTCTAAAATAAATAAATGAAGTGCAAGTACTGGCATGGTCAATTGGACCCTTCAGCCATCAAAGAGAACAGGAGAGTATGTGGCTTAAGAAACCCACGTGTCCTCCTCCTGGCCTGATGATGAACACGCGTCACCCGTGAAGAAACCATGCTGTTCAGCTGTCAGCCCCGTCTACACTTAGGTCACAGACCTAGGTTCAGAGCCTGGCTCCATCAGGTCACACTCACACCAAAACCAGATGAGGACACATCAAGGAAAGAAGACTACAGACCAATATCCTTGAGGAACTTAGATGCAAAAAAACTTAAACAAGATATTAGCAAATCACATCCAACAAAATATTAAGAAGATTATACACCATAACCAAGTTGATTTTATTCTAAAGAGGCAAGGATGGTTAGTAGACATGAATCAATAAATATAATTCATCACATTTCACAGAATTAAGGACAAAACTCACTTAGTCATTTCGATAGATTGAGAGAAGATCTTTAACAAAATTCAGCACCCATTCATGAAAAAAAAAAAAAAAAAAAAAAAAAAAAACACTAAAGAAACCAGGGATAGAAGAAAACTACCTCAACATCATAAAAACTATATATGAAAAACCCAAAGCCAACCTCATAGTAAATGAGAAAAACTGAAAGCATTTCCTTTAAAATCTGGGACAAGATACTCTAAACACTCCTATTTACTGTAGTGTTAGAAGTTCTAGCCAGAGCAACCAGGCAAGAGAAGGAAATAAAAGGGATTAAAAATATGAAAGGGAAAGTCAAATTATCACAGTATGCAGATGATATGAAACTATACCTAGAAGAACCACCCCCCCCCAAAAAAAAAAAATCCACCAAAAGACTGCTAGAGCTAATAAACAAATTTGGCAAATTAGCATATTACAAAATCAACATATAAACATCAATAGCTTTCCTGTATATCAACTATGAATCTACTGAGAAAGAAATCAGGAAAACAATTCCATTCACAATAGCCTCAAACAAACAAACAAACAAAAGCAACAACACTTAGGAATAAATCTCATGAATGAGGTGAAAGACCTCTACAAGAAGACTGTAGAACACTGAAGAAAGAAATTGAAGAAGACCTCAGAAGATGAAAAGAACTCCCATGTTCATGGAGAGGCAGAGTTAATATTGTTAAATTGGCCACACGACCAAAAACAATATACAGATTCAGTGTAATCCTTGTTAAAATACACTGATATTCTTCACAGAACTAGGAAAAAAAAAGTCCTAAAATTCATTTGGAAGAATAAAAGACCCAGAACAGCCAAAGAAATGTTAGGCCAAAAAAGCAACGCTGGAGGTATCACAATACCTGACTTCAAGTTACACTACAGAGCTATAGAAACAAAAAGTACATGGTACTGGCATAACAACAGACCAGTGGTACAGAACAGAGGACACAGAGACACACCCACATGTCTGCAATCATCTGATGCTTGACAAAGGTGCCAAGAATATACATTGGAGAAAAGACAGCCCTTTAAACAAATGGTGCTGGGGAAATTGGTTATCCATATGTAGAAGAATGAAACTAATCTCTCACCCTGCAGAAAAATCAATTAAAAATGAATCAAAGACCTAGGAATTAAATCAGAAACTGTGCAACTCCTAGAAGAAAACATAGGGCCAACACTCTAGCACACAGGCACAGGCAACAACTTTCTCAATAGGACCTCCAACGCTCAGGAAATAATGCCAAGAGTTAACATAAGCTTCTGTTTAGCAGAGTAAACAATTAGGAATGTGAAGAGAGAACCTACAGAATGGGAGAAAGTCTTTGCTAGCTACTCTTCAGGCACAGAATTGATATATAGAATACACAAAGGCCTCAAAAAACTTACACTCACACAAAAAATTCAAATAGCACAAATAATAAATGGGTAAATGAATTAGACACTTCTCAAAAGAAATACAAATAGCCAACAAATATATGAAAATATGTTCAATATCACTGACAATCAGGGAAATGCAAATCAAAACTACACTGAGATTTCATCTCACACCAGTCAGAATGGCATTCATCAAGAATAGAAAGAATAATAAATGCTGGAGAGGATGTGGAGAAAAAGGAACATTTTTACACTCTTGGTGGGAGTGTAAATTAGTGCAACCACTATGGAAATCAGTATGGAAGGCCCTCAAAGACTAGGGTGTGGTATCACCATATGACCCAGCTATACCACTCCTGGGTTTTTATCCTCAGCAATTAAAGTCATTATACTATAGTGATACATCCATAACCATGTTTATAGCAGCACAATTCACAATAGCCAAAGTATGGAACCCACCTGGTGTCCATTAATGGATGAGTGAATTAAGAAAATGTGGTATATATACACAGTGGAGTTTTGTTCAGCCACTAAGAAAAATGAAATCATGTCATATGCAGGAAAATAGTTGGGACTAGTGATCATCAGGTTAGCAAAATATATAAAACACAGAAGGTCAAGAGTCATATGTTTTATCTCATATGTGGAAACCAGAGAGGAAAAAGGAAGAGAAGGATGGGGACAGAGCTCATGAAAATCAAAGGGAAATCAAATAGAGGAAAGGGACCAAGGGGCAGGAGGTCAAGAGGGAAGGGAAATGTTGGGGAGTGATATTGGCTAAATTATATTGTTATAGTGTGTGCATGTACAGCATGTAACAACAAGTTCCATTGTTATGGACAACTGTAATGCACCAATAAAAAAAAATGTGAAAGGAATGTGGGAAAAAAATCCTGCTGGGCACAGTGGCGCATGCCTATAATCCCAGTGGCTCAGGAGGCTGAAGCAGGAGGATCATGAGTTCAAAGCCAGCCTCAGCAAAAGTGAGGTGTTAAGCAACTCAGTGAGACCCTGTCTCTGAATAAAATACAAAATAGGGCTGGGGATGTGGCTCAGTGGTCCAGTGCTTCCACCATTTACTAGCTGTGGTGGCTTGGACAAATGACTTTCTATACTGAATTTTCTTACCTATGAATAAAACAAAACAAAACAAAACAAAACAAAACAAAAAAAAAACCCAGTAGTGCTACCAATTTTGGGGTGCTGTTCTGAGTGGCAAAAATCATTTCGTTTTGGCAGAATGCCAAGTATGTATTATATGCTCAATGCTGTTAATTACATATATAATTATGAAGTCAAAAATTCTTTCCTAGGTTTCTGAGTAAGTTGGCTTATTTTTAAAAATTCTACCAAATTGGAAAATGTTTGTGAAAAACACTACTTCTAGTTTCACATGGCTAATGCCAAGCTGTCATTTCTGACCATAGCTAGCTAGCTACCAGGTCCAGCTATTTCTTAACATCACCCTTAGCGGGTGCCAGTAAGTTCATTCTGTTAGCGTCTGAAGATCTGCTAATTTTATAATTCCGAACATCAGTCTGCCCTCAACCAATTCCTGAGGTTCGCAAATAAGATGTCCATGATAATATTTTATCAAGTTACTTAAAATAAAAAAAGAAAGAGGAAAGGCCCCAGGCCTTACTCTGCACAGTGTGGGGCTCTTTGGATGCTCCCTGAGGTTTACAAATTGTGGTGCTGGCAGAGGGCCTGGGTGGAGGGCACAGTCCGTGTGCCAGGGAGAAGGAGAACTCCTAGGTTTGGGAATACTCTTGTTTTCCAGTTAGGGCTGAACTTATTGTTTCATTGGAAGCTGGTGAATGTGTGTATGGGGGGGAGGGCAGAGGGAAAAGCTGGGATTTGCAGAACAATTCTGCCTGTGCTTTTACATGTACAGTCATCGTCATTAGAACAGGTTGCTCTTGGAGCAAGGATACCACCCCAAAGCAGAACAGGAGATGTCTTTCTGGCAGGTGACTCTTGGAGGAATGGAGAGAAGGGGGACCTGCTTTTATGTTTCTTTTTGGGGCACAAACTGTGTACAACATTAATCCCCACTCACTGGGTCTTTCTGACTTATTTAGAATAACAAAGAGGATGCATACGTCTACAATAGAATCAAAATTAAACAAGGGTGGTAAACTTGAAGGTAACATTGATAAAACTGACAAAATTATAGCTGAAAAATATTGACCCACCAACCCAAAACCTCCACCAGTAACCAAGAAATGCTGCCGTGAAGTTAAAATTAGAGAACAATCTTTCAACGGCCCGGTGCATCCTGAAGCAGCCACTCTAGACTGAATTTGATTGACTGACAGCATGGTAGATAGTGAAAGGCATTTTCTAATCATTGCAGTTCTCAGTGTGTGCTGAGTTTTAATTCCATTTTACAGATGAAGAACAATGAGACCAAAAGCAAGGGACAGCCCTGATGAAAAATAACTTTGGGGGCTCCCAGCAACCGTGAAGCTTTGCAATTGAAACCATAGCTCACCTTGTACCACTGAACCTGCTAATTTACCTTGGTTTCTTTTCCTTTTATCAGCCCAATGGGAAAGTGAGAGGCAGAGAGGTCTGCCCCCTCATGGACCTCTCTGTGAAGACCAGCGTTTGGTAAACTAGAGCCCATGGGCCATATCCAAGTCTCCTGCTTCTGTGTCACTTGTGAGCTAAGAATGGCTCTTACATTTCTAAATGGTTGAGATGTTGCTGCCTGAAGTGATGGCCGCCTGCAGCAACAAAGCCGCGGGAATAAGTTCAGAGGCAGACTGGAAACGAACAGGCTCTTTATTCTGCCAGCTTCTCTCTCCGGCTCCAACAACACCCCGACACGCCGTCCACGCTCCTCCAACCACACCACAAAAGTGGCACCGACCTGGTCCACAATCCCCCGGGCCAAGTCTCACGAGATCATGCAAATGGCGCCAACCCGATCCACAATGTCCCGGGCCAAGTCTCACGAGACCATGGAAGGTGGTAATGCTTATGGCTCACAGCTAACCGCAATCTTAGTTATCTCCTTAATTAGGGCTCCTGCATTGAGAAAAATTCAAAACAGGATGATATTGTGTAATATGTGGTAATTATATCAAATTCAAATCCCAGTGGTCACAAATAAAGTTTTATTGAAACCAAGCCACACTCACTCACCTATCATTAATAACCACTTGGTGCTATGACAGTTGACCCAAGGCCCCCAAAGCTAAAATATTCACTGTCTGGCCTTTTATAGGAGAAATCTGCTGAGTCCTGTTGTATAGATAAACCAAGGACAGAAATGATGTTGCCAACAGTGAGCCCAGAGTAGATTGCATGGAATTCATGAATGAATAAACCAATGAATAATGTAAAAATCTTTGAGGCCTATCTTTTTAAAATTTCCTTTGTAATTTATTTTTGTGAATCGTCTGTGTGTGGGAGTTACCAGTCTCAAGCTGGCAGAGTTGGTGCTGGGCTACCTGAGGACTGTCAGGTGTCCCTTGTATCTGAATCCATCTTTCTCCCTCTTCCAGTCATATTCACACCATTTGAATCTTTTTTTTTTTTTTTTTTTTTTTGGTGTTGTTCCCTGAAGGTTCTTTTTTCTGGGCATCGCTTGCTGCAGTGTGTGTGTCTTTTCAGAGATGATGGTATCTCCTCTTTTAGCTAGTTAGGTTCTGATTGGCTCTGATAGGACCAAGAAGTAGGAGGCTGAAGGTGAGGTGGAACCTAAACCAAGGTACCCAGGCAGGCGCCAGAGAGGCAGCAGCTCCAGGAAGGGGCAGATAGACTTCGAGGGGCACCAGAGTGGTGTGAGGGTCCCAGGTCCACCTGTGCAGAGGAGACAGGGACCTGCAGGGTGAAGCCTCGATCTGCGGGTATCTGGCCAGGCACCGCGGGACCTGTGGTCACAGTGTTGAAGGACAGCCAGACCCATGTCTCACCCTGCAGACCACAGACTAGCTGCTGTCACGGCCAGCCTGTCACCTCAGTATGACAGGACACCTGTACAGACTTCGAGTTTGGTTCCAGGAGTGTGACCAGCAGGAGGCAAGGGCAAGGCCAAGGGCATGTTCAGGAGAGGTCCACCGTGTTTGCGGTGTGGACGACTCTACCTGGGTCCCTTCCACGAGTCCTGTCTGAAGTCCTGGTTTGCCTGCTGGGGCCGGGCACCAGCTGTCTGTGGAGGTGCTTTGACACATGACTGCGCCACTTAATCAGCCGTGCGGGCTCCTCACACAGCGCGTCGCGTTTGACAGATTTATCACAAGACTGCGGGCTCTCCTCCCCCCCAGCGTGGAACCCCCGCCCACGAGCGGTGGCAGGACTGATGTTTATGCATGAGGAGAGGCCGAGGACCCGGCGACGGCAGCCCTCCTCTGCAGGCGACACTGCCCCACTTATCAAGTGGGG
Organism: Tamias sibiricus; assembly: GCA_025594165.1. Lineage (NCBI taxonomy): Eukaryota > Metazoa > Chordata > Mammalia > Rodentia > Sciuridae > Tamias > Tamias sibiricus. The sequence continues at coordinate 19,805,412 of CM046666.1, read as the reverse complement.
CTAATGGGGGATGCTCATATGCACCAGAGAATCAATCCTCTGTACCTAGACCTCTACTACAGAAGTAATTGCCACTCACTGGTGGTAAAGATCTCAGCAGTGTCAGAGCCTTAATGGTGAGATTAATGCTCCATCGCTCCCAGGCTGGGCCATGTCTCTACAGAGAGGGGAAAGAAAATTCCTGGGCTCAGAGCTTGCAGAGGTGTTTTTCAGGTGAAACCCGGAGCCACACTGTTGGTAGACCTTTTCTCGGTAGATGACTTTCTTTCTGTAGAAGAAATTGGTGGGAGCCACCAATGAATGGGTTGGGGTTCATTCCCTGATCTGCTGCCTAAATATACATCTTTTTCCTGAGCCTCAGTGTTTTCACCTTTAAAATAAGGGAGCTATATTAGGTGATTTCTAAACATTTGCACATATATCTGGCACACAGGTATTTTGTTATATTGAAAATACATTAGATTTTTCTTTAATTTTTTTTCTCTTCTCTCTTTGGTTGTGATCATATCTGTCAATTTATCTTAGGAGCCTGACGCAGCTCTTGGTACACACACACACACATACACACATTATATATATATATATATATATATGTATATATATATGCATATATATATATATACTTGCACACTCACATACACACATGCCTCAACATATGTAATAATTTTTGTGTATATAAAATATATTAATCATATGCATAAAATTATAATTATGTCTATTAAGACTCCATAAATATGGAGTATATAAATATTTTAATTGAAAATAAAATTTTATGATCCCAAACTGTATGTCATTTGTGGACTCATTCAATAATAATACAACTCCTTAGAATGAGATATTTATGGCTCCTCTTTCTTGTATGAGCAAAATTTTGAAAACATTCAATGCACTTGTATTTATTGCAATGGTGTCACTGGTATTGTGCTACTTTATTATATCATAAAGGATTTAATAAAGAAGGACATCAAGTATTTGTTATTGGCAAGTTATAGTCAAGGGGGACTTCGAAGATGTTTAATCAGTGGAGCTTGATTTGATCAGCAAGGGATAGTTATGCTTTGTTGAATAGGTAGGGAAAAATGGAGGCAGTCAAAAGAAAATAAAGGCTTCCTGATATGGGTAGTAAAGAGGTTTTGTAGAAGAATGGAGTGATGTGTTGATTGAAAGCCAAGGGCCGGGTGTGGAATTGGAGGACATGTGGTTGAGCATGGTGGCCATGATGTGGGGGTCGTGGTGGAGACCCAGGTGTGATTCATACTTATTGCAACCACCAGGTAGCCATGGAGTCCACGGTCCTTCTTGTGACGCAGAGTGTCATACTAAAGCGGAGTCAGAAACCAGAGTCCAATACCTTTCTTTTTAATGGGGAAGCTCAGCTTCTGCCCTCTGTGGAATATCTGTGTTCCACCCAGTGTCTGGCTTCCACCCTGAGGAGTGTGTTTAGAAAAGTCACACGTGACGATACCACTTCATGTCTGCTGACTCAGCCTTTCCTTTGTTCCCTGGTTCTCTCCATTCCTTCAAGTGTTTGGGTTTTGCAATGGTGAATTTTACGTGTGAGGTTGGCTAGGCTGCCGAGCCCGGATGGTAGTCAGACACTCGTGAAGATGTTGCTGTGAAGGTATTTTAAATGTGATAGCTTTTAAGTTCGTCAAGTTTGATGAAGCAGGTGACCCTCCAGAAGGGAGGTGGGCCTCCTCCCAGCCCTTGAAGGCCTCAGAACGAAAGGCTGAAGTTCCCCAGGGAAGAGGGATTCTGCTTTGAGGTGGCCTTTGGGGTCAAGCTGTAGCACAAGCCGCAGTGGCCGTGGGCCTCAAGCCTGCCAGGGTGCTTGTGGCACCTACAGTTTCCAGCCTCACATTTGCATGGGCCAGTTCTTCACATGCTCACGTGTGTGTGCGCGTGCACACCACACACACACACACACACACACACACACCATGTTGGTTTCTCTGGAGAAAAGTAGACTCACACAGTTTTATTTTTTTCAGCTAAGCTGCTCTGATGCAATATTTCTAAAAACCAGTTGATGGACTTGAAACTCACCCAGCCATGTTTTCTTTCCTTGGCCTAATTCTTCTGTCATTCCTGTCTTTCACCCCCATCTTCCCAGTGGAAGAGAGTGCACGTTTTCTCTACACCATTTCTCTTTTTCATTCCTGGAGTCTAAGAGAAAAAAAAAAATGTTTTTTTTTCTGGTCCCTAGGATAATATAGACTAGAAATTTCACTATCACGAAAATGACGCTCCTCCTGTATCCTCCTCCTCCTCCTCTTCCTCCCCCACTTCCTCCTTCAAACAGCGTGGCCATCTACTCCTGCTGTCCTGGTGTCTTCTCTTTCTCACCTCAATCTAGAACTCACCTCATCCAGACACAAAAAGGTAAAATGGGTACTGTTTAAAAATACTGTCTTGTGATTTTATTCTATAGAAACTCAGAAAGCTTAACTTGACTGATGTGACTGTAAACACATTCCTGAAACCTGCCACAGTCGTCTGCCTTTGGAAAATCAGAGAGTCAGAGTTAGCCACCGAGGTAGGAGCTACTCTGCGCTCTGCCCGCAGCTGGAGCCCCAGGTACTGAGTTCCTCTCCTCTCTGGAGAACTGGTGGGCTTCCATTTTCCTGCTCTGCCTTTGACCAGATAAGCTTCCTTGTGTTCTGCTTGGAGCCATGTGTCAGATTACTGATCAAGAGTCAGTGCTAGGGCTGGGGTTGTGGCTCAGCGGCAGAGCGCTCGCCTTGCATGTGCGCGGCCCTGGTTTGATCCTCAGCACCACGTAAACATAAATGCATTGCATTGTGTACAACTAAAGTAAATAAATAAATATTAAAAAAAAAAAAGAGTCAGTGCTAGAGGCTGGGGCAGTAGCTCAGTGGCATAGCACTTGCCTAGCATGTGTGAGGCACTGGCTTCGAACCTTAGCACTAAATTAAAAAAAAAAAAAAAATCCTAAAGAAATAAAGTCATGCTGTCTGTCTACAACTATAAAAGAAATTAAGAGTGCTGGAGAGTGGGGCATACATGGGGGTTTTGCTTGTCATCTAATTAGACTTTATTCTCTGTTTTTGTACTTTTGAAGTTAATGCATATTCACTGCAAGAAGACAAAATCCAAAATTAAAGTGTCAGACATACTGTAACAGCATAAAAATAACAATTGTTAATAGTTGTAGTATGTTTTCTTTGGGGGGGGGGGGAGGAAGGGGGAGAGGGTGTGGGAGGGATAGAATAGGTCTAAATTGCTCTTCAGATAAAAGTAATCTCCATTTCTCCACATTGAGTACAGTCACAGTTTACCTACCTGCATCTGGTCCATTGCTACGGAAGTTTAATCTTACTTCTTTTCAGTGCCTCCTTCCTCGTTCTCAGACTTGAACAGAATGGGAGCGTTTCTGAAATCCAAGAAGTTAGGGAGGGCCTCTGCCTTGCAGCTTGCTTAGAGGCTGTGTCCCGGGTGTCCTTGCTGCTCACAGGGCCACAGAGTTTAGTGGTCCCACCTGTCAGGGCCCTTCCATGCCAGGCCTTTGGTTTGAAGGTCCTGCCACCTCTAGCACACTTACACCTGCCACCTAGACTCTCTCCACGAAGATGCATGCAACCCTCTACTTCTTTCCTTATGGTCCAGAGGCAGCCCCCTCTACTCCTCTAACTACTGCCTTCCCCAAATCAGGCCCTGTTTTCCTCTGGCCCTGGGACACACTTGGCCCATTTTCTCATCATTTGAAATACAGGATTTAAAAGCTCCTCCAAGCAACTCCATCTAACTTTGGCTCTTACACCATCTAACTTTCCAGGAGCTGAGAAGACTGCAGTCCTTCCGTCCACCACATAGGCTTTGGTGTGAGCATGTGGCATTTGGCATGAGGGATTCCCTTTTGGTTTGATTTGGTGCAGTAGGACCCAGGAGCCAGTCCAAGACAATGGTTTTGGACTTGGCTTAACACACCTGCATTTATTCTATATAAGTAAAAACACAATTGGGACAGTATAGTAACTCCAGGTTTGTAATTCTCTTCCTTTTTAAATTAACATTATGACTGTTTTCCTATGAAACTTTGCTTCCCCAATTTTCATTAAAACATTTGGTTAAAGTAAGTGGGCAGATAGATGTTCAGGGTGTTAACTAGTCTTATGTGCAACCGCCTCGTGGTCAACGCTTAGACCATCTCAAATGCTTCCTAACAATAGCATCCATCACGCCCTAGTGGGCAATTTGGGGAAAGGTCAAGTTTTTGTTTCTGAACTGTAAGAATCAGCTTAAAGCACTTGGCCTGAGCATGGCTTAGCCCAATTATTCACAAAGTGAAGTACCAAGTGGCTCTGTTTGTTTTCCCCTTTCAATTCTTCCCATCCTATGGTTGGTCAAAGAGAGCTTGACATTCTTGATCACTCCTCTGAGAGGGAGACTTATTTCTCTACCCTTGATTTTCACTGGTGCTGTGACAGCTTAACTAAGAGACTATGGACTAAGTGATAGTGTGGCAGTTCTGAGTCGAGCTTTTATAAAGGCTGGTATCTGTCGTCTCCTGCTCTTGGAAGGCTAGCTCTTGGTGCAGCCTCTTGTAACACAGTCCTGGTGCTGAGAGACGGTCATGCATCTTAGGCAGAAGCCTCAGGCAGAACTTCCAGTTGGCAGTCCAGTTGTGCTCCCAGCCAACAGCCAGCATTGAGCGCATGCACGGGGTCCTGTGTCCACTGAGCTCTCAGATACTGCAGACCCAGCCAATATCAGAACTGCCCGGGCCAGGTGCAGAATATTGACTAATAGTAAGACATTTGTTGTTCTAAGCCAATAGCATTCAGAGTGGTCTGTCAGGAAGCAACACCATAAGGGAAATGTAGTCTTCTCTTGTTCTTTATTATTATAGGACCATGATTGTGGTTAATTATCTTTAACCTCATACCAGGCCTACTACTATTGGTTTCCATATAGTGTAGTGATCTTCTTAAGAAGAATAGTTCAGCTCAAGAAGAGTTATTGGGAACTAATTATGTGACAGACACAGTGTTAAGCCCTGAGATAAACAAGGCAAAGTTCAAATCAGCAAGAAGCAGGTTTGAGCAGAGAAAAAGTGTTCAGCAAGCGATTGATACCACATCATGGTATTACAGAGATGATCTTTTGTTTCTCAAATACTTGGGCATCTACTGCATGATATTGGTATCAAGCAATCCACTGGGAATGGTGAAAACGGAGCTCTTGGTCTGGAGGAGTTTACCAGCTAGTGGAGGTGGCAGGTTAAAGACGTCGTACCTCTAAGGTGGCCTGGGCTAGGACAGAAGCATGCAAACATGAACTCAGTGGTATTGTGTGTAAATAACCTGGCATAGCGTGGCTTCTAAAAGATGCTAAACACACATTTCACTTCCTGTCCCCATCCCTTGATGGCATGGCAAATTGGATACTCCAAAGATGGCTCTGACAGTATCTTCCAGCCAGTGCCCTTTGACATCATGGCCTTGCACCCCTTCATCAAGAGGAAGGTCACATTGCACACCCTGTGAAACTAGGTTGCTTTTCATGACTCAATTTGTAAACAAAGGAGTCTGGTGGAAAGACTGCGGCGGTGTCCTCCCTGAGCCTGGGCCAGGAAAGGCCACGCGGTGTGAGCCGTGGTCTCCGGGAGCACTCCGTTTCCAAATGTTTCATCTCAAAGCGCTCTTTGTGGAAGCCAGCTGCCATGCTGTGTGCCAAGCCCAGGCCACATGCCACAGCTCTGCACTGGCAAGCTGGCTGACAGTCCCAGCTGCACTCAGCCCGAGTCACCCTAGCTTGGACTGGGCATGCTGGTGAAGGAGTCTCTGGATGATGGCCCTGACCTGTCCAATCACCCTCAACCCTCTGAGCCTTCCGAGCAGAGGTGTAGAGGCCCTGGATCCGACATAGGCCATCTCCACCGTGTTCTGTTCAAACCTTGACCCACGGAACCTTCAAGCATAGTAAGGTGGTTGGTATTTGACGCCACAGTTTGGAGTACTTTTTTACACAGCAATAGATAATTGGAACAGATGGGGTCCACAAAGAGCCACTTTACCATGAATCACATTGTTTTTGAATAGTGTCTATGCTGAGGCTCCAGGATTCCTGCATGTAGGTCTTTTAGTGAATTTAGAAACTGGGAAAAAAAATTTAGTCAGTAATTTCTGAATGCAGAAGTGTTTGGGGAACCTACCCTTGCCTGAGATATTTTTCCATCATGTGTAAAATTATGGGTTGACTTGCTTGAGGAATACCTCATTTCTCCTGATAAGAACCACTTTTCTTCATCTTTAGATTTAGTGTAAATGGAAATGTTGGAAAACCTGATTTATTTGATATTCATTTCATAAATCTGTGAGACACAACATTTGTAAATGATTAGTGTGAGACTATGCCTTGGTTATTCAGAGATACTGGTTACCTCAAATGTAATGTCTTCAGTGTCTTTTTGAGACTTTTATCACTTATTATTATTATTATTATTATTATTATTATTATTATCATTGGGGATTGCATGCCTGGCAAACTCTCTACCACTGAGCCACATCCTTAGCCCACTATTTATCATTTATAGGGAGAATTTGTTTCTATAATAAGGATATGGAGAAAGATGCTATTAAACTGTTAAGTTCTCTACATTTTAGTTATTAGTCCTACCACTTTTTAACAACTAAACCATGTACAATTCCAAGATTGGCAACTTGAAAATTGTCTACGGAAGATAGATATTCATTTTAATTATGTGAATTGAAAGAGGCACTTTTTTTTTTGCTATTTTTTTTATCTTACAGCAATTGAGAAGTCATTAAAAATTAGAATACACGTTCATTAAATTTGGGGGGGGGGGAAGAGACTGTTTTAATATCCAAAACAGTTCTTTTCTTAGACCGTAGTCTTGACAGATGAGATAATTAAATCCCCGTCTCTGTGGTGGCAAATGGGTGACACAGAAGAAAAACAAGGACTGTGATACAGGTTGACTAATGGATGCCAGCAGAGTCTCATCAGCCTTGAACAAGTGGCCCTGGGGGCGGTGAGAGGGCTAGTTGAAGGACATGGAAAGCCAGAGCCCGGGGCATCACGTGCGTGGAAGTGTACCACTGTTCCTTCTCCATGGCTGGGTGCCCGTAGGCCCAGACAGGAAGAAAGCCCCCCACAATCTCCTGGGCACATTACACATTTGGAACCTGAGAATTCTGACAACGAAAGCCTATTGTTTGCAGAGAAAGCTTGCTTCCCAGTCCCCAGCCCTCCCATACTTTGCAAACTTAGTAGAGCAAAAGGACTTGAGAGGCAGGAAGGAAGCCCAGGGTCCGGGCCATCTTTCCAGCCTCAGATTTGCAGGGCCCTCTATCACTCTCTGTCTAGATTCTCAGATTTCTCTAGCACTGTCTTTCAAACCTTTTGCTTGTCATGTTAGTGCATTTGTAAGAAGCCTTCAGATTTTACCTTCAGATTTTACTCATCACACATTTAAGAAAAGACCAAAATGCAAAGTGAGCCCCTGGTTGCTTCCTCTACCACCTGTTGAAGTGGCTCATGGTTGGGCTGTCTAAGTACTTTCTAAGTGGAGGAAAAAATTCAGGGTGTTACCTGAGGCAGGAAAAGTTCAATTAATTTGAGATGCCGTCCACGCTGCAAGTGATTTGGAATGCGTCTATGCTTTTCTATCTGTTGTTGGAGGATATGCACATATACTAAAAGTAATGAAAATTATTCTCAGGATTTTTCCTAACAAATCAAAAAAGGCTCTAATTTAATTTTGAATTTAGATGATTTCTGAGGCAGTCACACACCTCTTGGTATTGGCATGAGGGAATGCACATTTACAGCATTTTTCTTCCATTAAAATAATTTTTTTGAGCTTGCTTGTCAGTTCAGTCACCAAGCTTCACTAAGCTTTGCTAATTTTGTGAAATTTGGAATAGTGTTTTGCCACTTTAGAGATAATCCCTGAAAGCTCCCTTCTTGCAGATGGCAATAAATCGTTCCCTCCACTAAAAGCCTCAATGTCATTTGAAATTTATTACACAGAGCTAGTAGTGGACTTAAAAGCCATTTCACGTGTCTTATTACTTCAATCATCTAATTTATGGGTTTCAGCTGCAATTGTAGTTGAACAAAGTATTTTCCTTCCCCTGATCGATATGAGTCTGGTTTTGTATTCATGCCGCACTAACCTTCCGTGGCGGATCTCACCCGCGTGCCTCCCCTGCACCTTACGGGTTTTGCAGTTGTTCTTTAGCTTTGCTCATTCAGGGAAATGCAGGTCTAAAATGGAAAGAAAGGGCCAGCAAGGCTGAGGTAGATGGAGTGAGCTTTACCAGCTCTTAGCTGCACTTGTCAAAAGATATCTTAGATATTATTAGTTGAGCAATCTTGCCCTGGGGAAGAGGAAGCTGCCAAGAACTCCTGTGTTTAATATGTACACTCTGGCTTCGTGGGGAGAGCATGAAGGTGGCCGATTAAACACAGGTGAGCTAAGCTTGGGGAACACACTGCACACAAAGGAGGACAAGAGACTGCGACTCTTTGTTGCCGTATTGGAGGTGGGGTCTTTTTTTTTTTCCCCTTCCACAATGAAAATTCATCTCTGTTCCCCTGTGCCAGTCATCCTCGTCCTCGCGATGAAAGAGTATTAGTGGGTTGACAAAGTGGAGAAAGATAGGAAAGTAGCAGTCCCCACAGCAGCCTGGACCCTCACAGGAAAAGCACCCTCCCACCCCCAAGTACAGAAGTGGCTGGACCCGGTTGGTCTCTGGGTGCTACCAGGACGGTGGTGAAAGGCGACGGCTGTCTTCTTTGATTTCAATATCAAATAATAAGAGGTGCACCCAAATACCCCATCCTGAGTCGCCATGGATACGCCAGGCCCTGTGGACCTCAGGTTTCAACACGTCCAGCCTCATGAAGAAATGAAGACTTATTCAAAGCCTGCTACGGGCCAGGCGCCGAGGGACAGCTCCCTCCTGCACTCCCTCCTAGGCATCCTTGGTCCATGTTGTGAAAGGAACAAGGGTTTGTCTTCTGTACCCCAATATGCCCTCCTTCCTTGCTCTTTTGACCTCCCCCAGCGAACCCAACCTGGCCTCTTCTCCTGTGGCAGAGCTCTGGCTGCCTCCGTGGCCTCCACTGACCTCTCGCCTGCTGGGTATGGAGAACCCCTTGTGCTCGCCTCCTCGTTGCCCTCCCAGCGCTGGCGTGGACACGGGCCCAGTCCTGCTAACAGGAAGCAGGGGTCTGCTAGGGCACTCAGGGAGCATTGACCTTTTAAAGTGACATGGGGAGGAAATATGTCCCTTCCTCTCTGGATATGGTTTTGTCGGACTCGAGCACCTTGCTAACATGAGGAGTATGGTGGAATGGAACTGGGCCAGCAGCTGGGTCCTTGGTGCTGAGCGGCCCCATTCCTAGACTGTTTTTTATATGAAGGACAAGCCCCACGATCCAGATAACATTTACATGTCTTCATTGAGACTGCTGTGGAAACTAAAGACAAGGTTTGTAGTATTCGGATGTGGGCAACTCTATTTTTTAATCTTTCTTTCTTAGGTGAATTATCTGGCCAAGTTTAAGCAACAGAGATGGACTTCAACTTACAGTGGGGGTACATTCTCATCAACTTGTCATAAGTTGGAAATATTATAGATCAAAGATGCATCTAAGATGCCCAACCTACTCAACATCCTAGCTCAGCAACAGCATGCACGGTGCAATGTTGGCTGTTTCCTCTGAGGGTGACAGTGACTGGGAGCTGTGGCTCCCTGCTGCCGCCACCGCTGAGCATCATAAGCGAGGGTTGGACCACATAGCACTAACCAGGAAATGTTCCCAAAGGGTCCACCAAAGGCCCACGCATTAAAGGTTTGGTCACAGGCCCAGGGTACATTTGGGAAGCAGTGGGACCTTTAAGAGGTGGGGCCTAGCAGAAGAAAGTTAGATCATTGGGGGCGTGCCCTTGAAGGCACAGTGGCACCCTGGCCCCTTCCTCTCTCTCTCTCTCTCTGTTTCCTGGCTGCCATGAGGTGAGTGAATTTGCCCCGTTCACTCCCTGCCATGATGTTCTGCTTCACCACAGGCACAAAAACAATGGAGCCAGCTGACCATGACTGAAACCTCTGAAAAGAGGAGTCAAAATAAGTCTTTCTTCCTTTAAGCCGATTTTCTCGGGTATTTTGGCACAGTGACAGCAAGCTGACTAACACAGATCCAAATTGAACATTTCTACTCAGTGTGTATTGGTTTTGCCTTTTGGTAAAGTTGAACAACGAAGGCAGAGCATCATATGTGGAGGATCATTTGTACAGAATTCCACACCTATTTTCAGTGTTGTGGAGCATGGACAAAAATACACACACACACACACACACACACACACACACACATATATATATATATATTTTAAATGAACATTGGAAACAAACTTGGCATAGATAACATGATAAAATCACAGGCAAGTTTTGCTTTTGAATCATGCAGTCATCCTAGATAAAGCATAAACAAGGGAACCCAGAAACACAGTAAGAGTAAAAATACCTCGACCATGTGGTGGTTATATTAACAATTCAATATTATGAAATATCCCAAAATAATTCTCATATTTTAAACTGGAGGATAAAAATCACATGAGCCTTGTCACTAATGTAAGAAAAAGGTACACTGAACAACATTTTTAATCTTTAGTTCATAAAGAACTCTTCATAACAGAGAAACAATGGCTACGTCATGGACGTAACTGATAGGTTGAGGTGAAGATCCTAATGATGAACGTATAGAGTGAGAACTTTGCAGCCAGAAAATGTCAACTTGTATTTCAATTTCTCCATTTGCAATCTGAACACATATGTAATGGCTGTTCAAAGTAATCCTCAAAATAATCCAGGAGCACAAGCTCTTCTTCCTAATTATTCTTCCAGATGTCATCAATGGCGACAAAGTAGAAGGTTTAAAAAACCGACCCTGATCCCTACTGGAGTAGAAGATTGACCCTGTCCTGCCTGTAGATTGGAGACAAGCCCATTGTTCTCATGCGTGTGCCACTGTCTGTTGCCTTTGGGTCCGTGGCCTCTGTCTTCCTGGGGCTGCTTGTTTGTAGAGTCTCCTTCTCCATCTTTCTGTTCCTCCAATTTCCCATTTCTTCTCCAATCAAGTACTCATAATCTGTGGAAGTTGGAAAAGCAATTGACATTTTCCCTTTCTCCTGTGACTCTCCTTTGAAATTGCAGATTGATTCCCACAACATAGCTCTACAATGTCTCTAATAGGTAGCTCTGTCACCTCTCAGAGATGAGAGGAGGAAGAGATGGGTACCAGGCACCAGTCAACTTCCATGCTGAGTCTGAGCAACTTCACGACTTTACAAAACCTACTCACTAATTGTTATGTTTCGTAATAGTTTCAATTCCATTGTGTTCCAATGCCTTGTCACTTCAAGAGGTATAATATTTTTATAAATCCAGTGGGGATCCAAGGAACAGAGTTTGTGAGAATCCTGTCTAAATGATGTGTTCATCTGAGGAAGAAGTTTAGTAAATTTCTTCAACAAATTTCCACAATGTTGCCTGAATTTATTAAAAATAAATAACCATGTTCTGCTTCAAGTTCATACATAATCAGTAGATAACTTATAATTTTTATCTTTTTGTTCATCACACCACGCAGGGAATAGTTCTAGAAAAGTTAACTGAGCAGTCTTTTGCTAAAACTATAAAATGTAAACTGTGCATGATAACCCTCACTTGTGACCAGAATACATCTTTTTCTTTTTGTTCTAGGTGCCCCATCTGGGGCATGTGAATTTAGCTTTTCTATATTTAAATCAAACTCCTTATATTTCTTGCTTGTAGGCACTTGGGCCACAGATGCTCTTGTAGGCTAAAATTATTTAAAATTATTTCTTGCTAAAAATTTCAATCAGACCACATCCAGGGGACTATTAGTAGAAACAAATTAGTGGTATCAAAATATCTTTTTTCTGATTATAAATAGTTGGAAATTTAGGGAGTGCAGAAAAAATATGTAGAACAAAATAATAATTGTTTGTAGTTCCACCCTCCGGGGTAAATTCTCTTGATAGCTTATGTCGTGTGCCTCCCATCCTTTCTGCAAGGTACATATTTGAGGTATATAAATGTATCTGTGTACCTATGTCTGTCTGTGTATAGAGGGCAGGGTGGGAGGAGAGGCTGTCTTGATTTTTCTCGATCTATCTTAGGTTATTATGTGTTCACCAATTCACACGCACACTCTTGCTTGCTTAGTATGTCTTTAAGTATTCTTTTGCTTTATTCATTTTGTCAATATTTTATTAGGAGCTCAGAAAATCACAGGAATCTGCCCAATAATCTTCTAAATCTTCTATTATGTTAAAATAACCCATTTATCTAATTCCTGTAAGAAAGTAGCGGAAGTTACAGTGTTTAGGATTATAAACTCCCTGCATTTCTTAAGAAGAGAAAACCTCTTGATATCTATTGTAGACAAACATTTTATCCAATTTCTGAGCCTCAGGACCTCACAGATTGAAGAGCTGATCCATAAAGATGATCAAGTTTAGCTTTCCCATTTTACAGATAGAATCGGTGGCTGAAAAAGTCAATTTCTAATTCTTGTAGTTCTGGTGATTTCCTGATAGCTTCTAATTCAAATCCAAAACTCTTTTAAATTATAGTGAAAGGGTGGTTGTGAACTCCTCTATTTTATGGAGCTAGAAGAAATCTACAAAATACATTGATTAAGAGGTTTATCTGATCTGCAAAGGGCTCTCTTGAGATTCCCATCATCTTCCTGTCTTTTCCCCTCCTCTCTCCTGTTAGGTCGCTCCACTACAGCTTATGGGGACACTGAGTCAGGTACACAGCAAATAGGAACAGAGAGGCAGGGAAGGTCATCTTGTAGTCTGCCCACCAAGGAAAGGCCCGTTGGAGTGACTAGGGAATCGCCTACGACCTTCCTTGTCTTTTGGAGCATGGTAATGTGTGTGTTTCTGTAGCACTGCAGGCAGAATCCCTTCAGGAGATTAAAAAAGAAGTCAATAGAATTTTCCTTTAGTTCAAACCAGTTTTAGAGAGTAACCACTGCTACTTTATTTGGACTAAGAAGATAATAAAATTTAAATTAAAAAATTCTTAAATAAAAAAAAAAAACATGACTTCTCAGTATTTTTCACCATCAGTAAGAGTTTTGGTTTTACTTTTGAAAACTATGTGTATTGTCCCTGAGAAGAACTAATTATAGCCCTAAATAGTCCTCGCTTCATTAATACTATATGGTTTTAATGTGTCGATATTAAGGTTGAAGCAAAGTATTATCATATATTCTGTTTCAGTGAAGGCAATTTCTGTCTTTTTAAACCTGAGGGGGAAAAAAAGGATCTTTTTGGTGATCACAAGGCTGAGTTCATATTGTACGGTCTGATAGATGTTCCTGTCACTCTAAGGTGGAAAAGGGACCCCAGACATGGTTTAGCACACTGTGCCCCTTTCCTGCTCTTTCTTATAAAGCTGAACTTCCAGGGTAGTGATTTACATAACCATTCAAGAATTCCATGAACAAATGACAAAAAGTGGAATCTCTACCTCATTCTTCCAAGTTTCCTTTCTCAGGAAAGCACCGATGCTACGTGATCTGGCCTTATGCTTTTCTGAATCGCTAGGCTGTGTGTTAGACTATCTATGAAATAACCCTCACGTGTTAGTCTTTGTGACAATATCACTTTAAAATTCAGAGTCCACTATTTAAGAATTGATTAAGACTTGTATTAAAGTTCTATCCAAAGGGTATACACAAGTGAACGCTCTTGCAGACAGGCTTCTGTGTGATCTGTGTTCCCCAACAGTGGCCTGACTTCCTTCTGCCCAAGCTCTTTGACTTTGACATGGCATTGAGCTTGGTGTATTGTAAATCTTTGTTTATTTCCTTCTGTCTTCAGCTGGACCGAACTTCTTGAGGACCTGAGCGATCTCTTATTCATCTTTTTGTTCTCATAGCCTATCATATAGCACCTAATACAAAATATGTATTTAAAATACATAGATTTTTTTTAATTAAGTGATTATTCTCAAGCATTTTGGGAATAGCCATTTAAGTATGTGAAACACCGTAACTGAGTGAGCAGAGACCAACTCTTATAAACTGGTGCCTTGATGTGTTAATATAAAATGATTCTTACCTATTTATCACCAAAGAGAGAATTTGGTGGTGAACAGATTGGCATCTACTGTGGCATTTATTAGGTGTTTAACTGTGGACAAAGTAGCTCATCACTTTGAGTCTTAGATCTTTTACATAAGAAAAGTAATTATTAATTGTATCTTATTGTATCTTACAGACTTTAAAGGATTAAATGAATTAATATGTGTAAAGGGGACTAATCTATCCATAAATGTTATTAAAATGACTTTCTTATTGCATCTCCAAGATAATTCATTTATTTTCTCCCGGCCCCTTTAATATATATTTTCTGGTCAAAAGTTAGTAATTAAAAGGTCCAAATTCCTTGTTAGAAATATTCTTCACAAAACCATCCTCCAGGTTATGTATTCATATACATAATCAATCTACTCACACATATCACATACACACATGGGTATGGTTATATGTGGGACCATGTTACATATAGGATTCTATGGCATATTTTTCGCACAAGACTGTAACTATTATATTCTTTTTAGAAGCTGCATAAAGTTGCATAGACTCTATATACAACTTTTTTTTTTTCATCAACACTCTCTGTAGGATGCTAGCATCTCAGAAATGCTTTCTGTTTTGCCCTATTTCTGTCCCTAGGTTGCCCTTCATTCACTTACTCATTTGCATTGCTTTCCTGGCTCTCCAATCCCAGGCCTTATACATGGTACATGTTTTGGTATTTTTCCATTCTAGGATTGTGAAAGAAAAATCCTATATGTTCTTCTACAATTTCTTTATATTTTAAAAACTGACAAGTGCACTTTCTTTTCATCATCCACTCACTTTTGTGCATGCTGAGAATCCAGCTGGAGGGAGGGAGGTCCGTGCCCAGGCCCACGGCTGCTTCTCTTGTATCGTAACCAGTGCCCAGGTCTGAAGTGCACAGAGAGGACAGGGAGGTCCCTTATCTTGCAACTGCATTGCTGCAGGTTAATACCTGCTAGTTTGCTTTAGGCCGTTGAACAGGCAAATTGTCTTAAATTAATAGAAGCAAGATTTCCAGGTTGATGCCAAGGCATTGTGTGCTGCCAAATCACAAATCAGTGCAAAATGACCTTAAAAAATGTCAATATTTCAGTAAGAACCAATTTGAATCCTCGATTTTCTGGTCTGCTTAAATTCTTAGTATCCTCTATATGAATGTGTGTATGTGCGCTCCTGATTCTACGGAGAAAGCATGTCTTCTGTGGGTCTTGAGGCTTTGGAGAACTTCTTGAAAATATCTACTCTAGAAATAGGTTCTGTTTTCATCCTGGGCCATCCCAGGAAACAAAACAGCTTCACATGGATCATCAGAAACTCATACTTGATTGAAAAATATTTTTCCTTTTAACCAATATATCTATAAGCATTGCTAACAAAGAAGGAAAAGAAGACTTACATTTTCTTCCTTTCTGCAGAAGGGTAGCCAATGGTAAAGTGCCCGAGGGGCTATAGAAGAGAGCAGATGAACCAAGGCCCCCCAGCAGCTCTGAGCCGGACTCACCCTCCACATAACTTCACAGGGGCTGACCCAGAGCCCTCAAAGAGGAGGCTTCCATGGACAAACTTGGAAATCTCTTCATAAAATTCAACCTTCCACTTGTATGAAATAATTCTTTTTTTAATTTTTAAATTTGTTTTAATTAGTTATACATAGTAGAATGTGTTCATGCACTTAAAAAGAACTCTTCCATACAACTGTGAAAACATAGTTAATATCATCACACAGAAAAACTACCTGCATATCAAAATGAAGCAGAATGCAGAGAGTTCATAAGTAAAATGTAAAATATGTGTTCAATTGATACACATTCAATAGCGTACTTCAAAACATTGGTTCCATTGTTTCTGATAATGTCTAGAAACTCAATATGCACATAGGCAACCTCTTATCTATTAGGACCATAAATCTCACTTTTGCAAATAAAGACATTAATTGAGCCAAAAAAAAAAAAATTCAACCTTCCAAGTAGAAAACCAGAGGGAAAGATCTCTGACTGCATTTTCTGTGAGTAAAACAATGCATTATTTTTCTAAGGACAGAGTGCACTAGGAACATCAAGATTCCAAGTCTGAGAACCTGAACTTCTCAAGTCACTTTAGGACCAGGTGGCCTGAAGAAGTCCTTTCACATGTCTTCTGATTTTCAGGGGAACATACTATTTTTATTTTTTTACTTTTAATGTTTTTGGTACTCGGGATTGAACCCAGGAGTGCTGTACCTCTGAGCTACACTCCCAGCTCTGTTTTTATATCATTTCTTGAGACAGGATCTTGCTAATTAGTTCAAACTTGGCCTTGAACTCGCGATCCTCCTGCTTCAGCTGCCTGAGCCACTGGGATTACAGGTGAGCACCATGGCACCTGCTTGGGAACATATTTTTAAACTACTGAAAATAAAAGTGAAATTTTATGCTATCTATAAAAAAACTCTCTTGGAAAATTATTTGATAATTTCTCTTTAGATCCATTTCAAAGAGGTTTTTCTTAGTCCAGAAAATGTCCCATCTCAAAAGATGGAGAGAAGGTGGATTATGGTATTTGGGGACTGGGGGATGGGCGAGAGAGTGAAGTTCTTTTTATCGTAGCGTTCTGTCCCCCTGAAGTTGCAGAACTCCCGCTGAACAATGGTTCTCAAGTAGTCCAGGGGACACGAAGGGCACTGTGTCTGCTTTGCACCTGCTGGCTGTGCTGTGTGTCTTGCACCGTGTGCAGCCACCCCCCCACCCCCACCCCGCTGCTCCCGTGCGGGTTGCCGGCTCCTCCTTGTAGTGGTGGAGCGCGTCTGGCAAACAGCCCCAGCTCCCACCCTGCAAGTCATTATTAATCCATCAAACCACTTTTTCCCTCTGAGCTCAAGAGCGTGAATCAAGCAGCTATTACAAATCAATCAGCACTGTCACAGTAGATAAAATCTGATCATCTGAGCCCTAGATTTCAATCAGCCACCACACTTGCGTCAGGGAACAGAAGGCTAAAGATTTTAGTGCAAGATGGACTTCGGGATCTAGAAAGAGCCCTCAACAGTGATCTTTCTGTCACCTCTTCCTTTCCAAATGTCAGTTCCCTCAGGTAATAATAAGTATTGATTAGATTTATGTGTTCGCAGACATTCTTTGCAGTTTACAATTGCACAAAAAGGCTAACACATTGAGTCAAGAAAATA
This sequence comes from Tamias sibiricus, assembly GCA_025594165.1. Classification (NCBI taxonomy): domain Eukaryota; kingdom Metazoa; phylum Chordata; class Mammalia; order Rodentia; family Sciuridae; genus Tamias; species Tamias sibiricus. The sequence goes on along the minus strand of CM046666.1, from coordinate 19,788,092 downwards.
CCCCTTATGGATAAGGATGATTATAGGTGGTAGCCATAAATGTGCTGTTCAATAGAACTTTCTGTGGTGTTGTCCAGTATATGGCCACCAGCTATTGAGCACTTGGAACTTGATGAGTATGACCGAGAACCTGACTTTTAAATTTTATTTAATTGTAAAGAATTTAAATTTGAAGAGCTACATATGATCTGTGGCTACAGTATTGGACAGGGAAATTCTATAGAATAGTTCCATGGGAAGTATCCATTCTATCTATGGTTGAGAGTTAGTGTTCTAATTAGAATATGTGTTTTCCTGTTGTTATAAGCCCACTTAAAATGTGTACTATGAAAAAATAATTATAAAACCTGGGATTACGGCATGCTTTGGAGGTGTGTAGAAGGGATGATGGTGATGTAATTAAAAACAATGAAATACAAAAAACGTGGTGGACTGGTTGATTAGGAATCACGCACGTGGCCTTCTTCAAGGAATAAAGACATGTTTATTGTGGATGTTGTAGTCATTGTAAATATATAGGCTGAATCCACAAGGCACGAGGTCCTGCTATTATAAGTAGAAATTCTGTCTTGTATAGTTTTTTTTTTTCCCCTCACATCTATGGCACAAAGGAATTATTCAAGCTTTTTTCTTTTTTAAAGAATGAATAGAGTTTCCCAGGTTCTTGTGCTCATGATGCACCACTCAGAACCTGCTGAGGACAGTGATCAACAGACCAGAAAGAGGAGTTCTTGGACAAGGCATCATTTTCCTACTGCAGGATTTCTCTTGGTTAACCAACATACTGCATGAACTTGAAAAAATGAAAACAAATGTTGTTGACCCAACAACATTTCTTACTGTCTATGCAACCTTTTACCACAAAAAATAACAACAAATTGTAACCAGTTAACCTGTGCTTTATTATTAGGTTATCTGTGCTATATGTGTGAGTCCAGGATTCCAAATGATTCTATTTATTGAATCTTAAAATTATCTAAATATATATGTTGCCTTCACATCAAGTGCTTGGTCTTCATCAAATAGTGCTAATTTTTTTTTTTTTATGCCAGATAATGACACAAAAAAATTATTCTTGTAGTTCTTTACATCAGAAAAAAATGGCTCTGCAGTCATTGTCACGAGAGGATAGCTCCGAATTAGCAAATGATTAATGTGAATCTTAGACTATATCTTCCGGGTCTGGACCCAGACCACCATCTTGGAACCCCCAGGACTTGAGGCAGAGGTCTGTTTTTCTACCAAATGGCAGTAAGATTATGGGATGTTCTCAGAGTGGTATTTCCCCATAAACTCCCAGCTCTTTATCAATTGGGACTGTCAAGACTTGTAAGTCTATTCAGAAGGATTGACTTTTATTCTTGATTACTGAGCAATACAGGAGTTTTAGCATCTTCTTGCTAACCACCTCAGGGTCTTTTTGTTTATGTCATCTCTGTAGCCTGCCCTTAAATTCCAGGATGAGACATTTAGCATAGAGCTAGAATATATTCGTAAATGGTTTGCATATGATGTCACCAGCACATGGGATGATAGAAATCTATCATTATAAATCAACTCTCAAAAAAGTTGTATTTATGGCAAGTGATTCATGTTGACTACAGGTGACCAACTTGACTTTCTTAGGAAGTTTCTCTGTCCTCCAAATCCTGCACCTGGTATCAGATACAAGCCAGTACTCAATGCCACGTGGGAAAGTACATGCCTTTTTATCAACATGTAGCTGTGGGTCAGGGAGATTGTACACCTGGAAATTTTCCCAGGAAGTTACATAATATCATTGAGCATTTTTAATGACAAGTGGCTGCAAGCCTCAGTATTTTAAATTGTTTCTTCTGACTGGTGAAATTGTCACAGGTAAGGAAGATTTCAGTGCTGTGTTTTGGTGGTGTCATTTAGGGGACAGACTCACAATGGGAATGAAGTCCTGAAATAGCTTTACAGTCAGTTCAAATCTAAAATCATGGATCTTAATACATGATCGTGGGACTTCTGGTCTCTGGCATTCATAGCCAAGATTCTTCAGGTTTGGTGTGGCTGCGTTTGAGAAGACATCCTAAGTGGTTGGCATCCTGGTGCCTTCGGGTACATGATAGCGAATGTGAACCCATTACATACAGTAAATCCCTGTAGAACCAAGCCGCGGCTCCGGTTCTTTGTGATGCTAACGAAAACTGTCTTCATGTTGGTGAATTTAGTATTGGGGGCTGCTTATTTCAGACCATGGGATAGTCTCAGGAAGATCTGAGGCTGCTCTTTTATGTGCACAGAGTGGGGGTCATCATGACATCCTGCCTATCATTTTGGTTGCTGATTGTATTAGGTTTCTATCACCACTGTAAAAATGACAGTTTAGTGCCTTAAAATACCAGCTGTTTTTTTCTCATGGTTCCTGTGAGTCAGAAGTCTGGATGCAGGGTGCTCTGTTGTTTTCTTTGCTTGCAGTTTCACAAGAGTCACATTTAGGTGATGGCAGGGCTGCAGTCTTTTCTGGATAAAAGAAACACGTGCAGAATCCCTAGCTAAGTTCCTTTGGGTTGTTGGCAGAATTCAGATCTTTGTGGCTGTAGGACTGTGGTCCTGTTCCTTGCAGGTCATTAACCAGGTGCAGCCCTTAACTCCAGGGGTTTTCTGCTACCCTTGCACAGGGTCCCTGCACCTTGGAGCCAGCAATGCATGGGGTCCAGTCCCTCCCACACCTGTGATCTCAGAACTTCCTTTCTGCAACAATTCTCTCTCTGACTCTAGCCAGAGAAATTTCAGAGAAAGTTTTTTGCCTTTAAAACCTCCACCCGGATAATTTAGGATAATCTCCATTTTAAAATACATAATCTTGCTCACAATGCTGAAGTCTCTTCTGCCCCGTAGGGTAACACAGTCACAAGTCCCAGGGATTAGGACATAGGCATGTTTAGGGGGAAGCACTTCTTCCTTTCCTCAACATTTGTCAGGTTGATGATTTATTATGAGTTTTAGGAAAGTTCTCTCTCTCTTCTAATTGAGATACCTTGAAATAAAGGAAAAGCTTTTTTTTTTTTTTTTTTTTTTTTTTTTCCTGTAAAATTTTCCCTCACGCTTTCCCAATCAAGTATAACCTTGGCAGTTGGTATATCTGGAAACGTGAAAAGCACTATCTCTGCAAAACAATGAATATTCCAAGGCAAAGAAAAAGCCACTGATGTCAGGGTGAGTCTTTCATTGTATCCTTTGTTATAGTTTTTAGTTAAAAGCAAGCAAACAAACAAGAACAAATTTAGGAAAGGCATCCATGTTAGTCAAAACACCTACGTGTTAATTGCCCACAGACATGGGCTAGCGAGCTGCTCAAATCCCCAACTGTAGTTCATTTCAATACCAACAGTCTTCTTTTAGAGATTAGTTCAGCGGGAGGCCAAGTACAAGTAAGAAGACGACACCAGGATAACAATGAATCAGTAGAACTGTGGGAACAATTTTTTTTTCAATTTATTCTGTGCTGATTTTTCTATGTAGGCTTTCTACTTCTCCTTGGTAATTTATATTTTTTTCTAGAAAGTTTTCCATTTTATCTAGGTTTTCAAATTTGTTGGCAATTTAAGAATATTTCAACAGATTTATGTTAGCATTTTGGTACCAACACTGTAGTGTAGAATCTGTTGAAATCTGCTAACATTTGGGTACCAATACTGTAGTAGAATCTGTTGAGCCTTCCTATGTATCTAGGGCAGTCTTTGTCAAATGGTCTCTGTATTTGAGGAGAATGCTTTTGGATGCATAGTTCTTCACAAATCTGCACCATCACAGTCATTAAGCTGTTCAAATCTCCAGATGCTAGCTTTTCGTCCTATTTGGTCTGTTGGTGTGATGTGTACCATGGTTATGAAGTTGTCTGTTTCTCTTTATATTTCCAGAAGATTTTGCTTTACAATATTTTCTGCTTTTATTGGCTTTTTGCAAGTACAAAACTACATGCCATTAATATATTTTTCTTTTATTGATAAATGGAGTAGCTCTCTAAGTTCCCTGAATTCTATTTTGTTGATTTTAATATTATTATATCTTGGGGGATCCAAGATGGTGGGCTAGAGGGAGACTGCATTCTGTGTCGCTCATGCCCTGGGATTCAAGTAGTGGGAATATTGTTTCTCTGCAGGTTAGTAGAGGCCCCCCACCCCGACAGCTGCTCTCACACAGGAGCCCCGGCTGTTGTGCCCCTGCATGTCTCCAGGCCTTGGTGTCAGTGCAGGACTCCTGGCCGCTGAGCTGGTGCAGGTCCTCAGGCCTCAGCGTTGTTAGCACAGGATCCCGGGCCACTCACCCACACAGGACCTCCAGCTACCACTCCTGTGTGGACCCCCATCTACCAGCATGGGGCTCCCCTGGTTGCCTCTGTCTTGGGACACTGTAACCACTGCTATAGTTCCCTACAACTGGGGCCACCAGACAAGGTCTGGAGACAGCCACCAGCCACAACATTGCACACCACACAGCTGCATCTCTGAACATGCCGCCCAACACCACCACCTGGCCCAACCCTACCAGATTCCCCATCTCTGAAAGCAGCCACCTCCATTCTGGGACACCTTTGTCACCAAATTGGGTTATCCTTGCTACCCCCATCCCCATATTTTGTTGGGGCAACTCCCAGTTTGGGACACCAGCTAGGGCCTAGAAGCAATATCAAGGTGCTTATAGTCCCCACCTCCCCCCACCTCCCCCCCACAGCCACTAACTCTGCATCGTGCTTGTGGCTATGTGTCTGGTCCATAGCTCGCAAAGCCTGGTCCTGAACTGCCCAACACAAAAAAGCTCTCTGCGAGAGGTGTGCAGCCTCCAGAGTGCAGCCCACAAGACCTCCAGTGAGAGAGAGGTTCCTGACTGGGAAGTAGAAAGGGAGGGGGTGCATGAGATACAGCTTAGAGACTACAGTAGAGACCAGGAATTGTGAGGTTCGCAGGTGATGTAAGGAGATAAGGCCAGGCGCTCACATCACCTAAGTCAACCCCAAAGGAGAGCCTTGGGGTACAGTCTCCCATCAGGGACTGGCAAGTGCTATACCCCACTTCCAGGAGCAACCCTCTCACCTTAATAACCTTCACCATCCTGAGGGTGGAGATACCAGCAAACAACACACAACCCCACCTATTGGATGAAAAGGGAAGCAGGAAAGATCCTGATCTCCAAAAAAACAATCCTTGAATCTTCCTTTGAGATTTCCCCCTCCCTCTCTTCTCCTGCCCTCACATCTCCAACATTTGTGAAACCATGTACTTTTCATGAATTAGGCTACTGAGGACTGGGATGTCTGAATAGTATATTACAGTGGTGTTGTATGTTCTTTTATCTCCTATTTTTTCATTTTTTACTTTTCTTAATATTTGCCTGTTTGTTTTTTGTACTCTACTGTCTTCCCACTTGTCTTCCCAAAATCACTTTCTCCCTTTTCTCCTGCTACTAACCAACTTCTTTAGATTCCTCTTTCACATTTCCTAAGATCTAACAACTCCTACCCCCTCAACATCTCAACCTACATCTCACCCCTGGCTCTTTGTCCACCATCAGAAACTATAGACCTTTTTGCAAATCTTCAGTTTATATTGTAGATAATAATTGAACTCACCATTTCTGTATATTGTGATAAAACCATAAATGTCTTAGTAGCAGCTATTTGGTTTAAGGTTGTATATTGTTTGTTTTGGGATGTGTTCACATTTTTCTCCCTCTTAAAGGAGAGGTATTGGAAACCTGCAGGGACACCATAAGCCTATAGGGCAAAAACTGTAATGCCTCAGATCTGCAGTGCTAAAAGGGAAGACACAAGAACAACATTAAAAAAAAAAGGGGGAAAATGTGCCCCCAACAAACCAAGATATTACATTATTATTCCATGGCCAGCACAGCGGAAGAAATGACAAAGGAGTTCAGGATGTACATAATTAAAACATTCTGTGAATTAAGGATGACATAAGAGAGCAAATATAGACAGCAAACAATCATTTTGATAAAGAGCTACATAAGCAAATACAGGAAGCAAAAGATTACTTCAATAAGGAGATGGAGGTTCTGGAAAAAAAAAAAAGAAGAAGAAATCCTTGAAAGGAAGAAAATAATAAACCAAATTGAAAACTCTGTAGAAAGCACCACTAACAGATTAGTTCACTTGGAAGACAGGATCTCAGACAATGAAGACAAAATATATGATCTTGAAAATAAAGATGACCACACAGTGAAGATGGTAAAAAACCATGAGCAAAGCATTCAAGAATTATGGGATAGCATGAAAAGACCAAATTTAAGAATTATTGGGATAGAGGAAGGCATAGAGTTCCAAACCAAAGGAATGAATAATCTATTCAATGAAATAATATCAGAAAAATTTACAGACATGAAGAATGAATTGAAAAATCAAATACAAGAGGCTTACAGGACACCAAATGTACAAAATCACAACAGATCAACGCCAAGGCACATTATAATTAAAAGGCCTAGGATACAGAATAAGGAAAGACTTTTAAAACCCACAAGAGAAAGGAATCAGATTACATATAGAGGGAGACCAATTAAGATCTCTGCAGATTTTTCAACCCAGACCCTGAAATCTAGAAGATCCTGGAATAACATATACCAACCTCTGAAAGAAAAGGGATGCCAACCAACAATCTTATATCCAACAATATTAAGCTTTAGACTTGGTGATGAAATAAAAACCTTCATGATAAACAAAAGCTTTTACAATTAGAAAACCTGCACTACAAAACATCCTTGGAAAAATAGTCCATAAGGAGGAAATAAAAAACAACAATAAAAATCAGTAAAGGGAGGTATTACACTAAAGGAAAAACTAATCAAAGGAGAAACCAAGTTATGTTAAATACCCAAAATAAAAAGAAATGGCTGGGAGTACAAATCAAGTCTCAATAATAACCCTGAATGTTAATGGCCTAAACTCATCAATCAAAAGACATAGACTATCAGATTGGATTAAAGAAAAACAACAACAAAAATATGCTGCCTTCAAGAGACTCATCTCACAGGAAGAGACATCCACAGGCTGAAGGTAAAAGTTTGGGGAAAAAAACACACCACTGACATGGACTGAGGAAACAAGCAGGGGTTTCCATCCTCATATCAAATAAAGTAGACTTTAAGCCAAAGACAATCAAAAGGGATAAAGAAGGACACTACATACTGCTCAATATACTACACCAATATGACTTAACAATTATAAATATATATGTCCCAAACAATGGAGCATCTACGTTCATCAAACAAACTCTTCTCAAATTCAAGAGTCAAATTGACCACAACACAATAATTCTAGGTGATTTTAACACACCTCTTTCACTGGATAGATCTTCCAAACCAAAGCTAAACAAAGAAACTATAGAACTCAATAATACAATCAATAACTTAGACTTAACAGACATATACAGAATATTTCATGCATCAATGGGTGAATACACTTTTTTCCCAGAAGCACATGGATCCTTCTCTAAAATAGACCATATAGTATGTCACAAAGCAACTCTTAGAAAATACAAAAAAGATACAGATACCACTTTGCATTCTATCAGATCACAATGGAATGAAATTAGAAATCAATGATAAAATAAAAAATAGAAGCTACTCCAACACCTGGAGACTAAATAATATGCTATTGAATGAACAATAGATTTCAGAAGACATCAAAGAGGAGATTAAAAAATTCTTAGAGGTAAATGAGAACAGTGATACAACATATCAAAATCTCTGGGACAAAATGAAGGCAGTACTAAGAGGGAAGTTCATTGCAAGGAGTTCATTCCTTAAAAGAAGAAAAAGTCAACAAACAAGTGACCTAAGATTACACCTCAAAGTCCTAGAAAAAGAAGAACAAATCAACACCAAAAGCAGTAGAAGACAGGAAATAATTAACATAAGAGCTGAAATCAATGAAATTGAAACAAAAGAAACAATTGAAAAAATTGACAAAACAAAAAGTTGGTTCTTTGAAAAAATAAATAAAATTGATAAACCTTTAGCCATGCTAACAAAAAGAAGGAGAGAGAAAACTCAAATTACTAACGCCCGTGATGCAAAATGAAATATCATGAGGAACACTACAGAAATGCAGAAGATAATTAGAAATTATTTTGAAAATTTGTACTCCAATAAAATAGAAAATATTGATGACATTGACAAATTTCTAGAATCATATGATTTATCCACACTGAATCAGGATGATGTACACAAGTTAAACAGATCAACTTCAGGCAGTGAAATAGAGGATGCCATCAGAAGCCTACCAACCGAGAAAAGCCCAGGACAGGATGAATACACAGCTGAGTTCTACAAGAGCCTTCGAAGAAGAACTAATACCAATACTCCTCAAATTATTTCATGTAATAGAAAAAGAGGGAACACTTCCCCAAACTCATTCTATGAGGCCAAAATCACCCTGATTCCAAAACCAGACAAAGACACATCAAAGAAAGAAAACTTCAGACCAATATCTCTAATGAACATGGATTTAAAAATTCTCAATAAAATTCTAGCAAATTGAATACAAAAACATATTAAAAAGATAGTGCACCATGATCAAGTGGGGTTCATTCAAGGAATGCAAGGTTGGTTCAACATATGGAAATCAATAAATGTAATTCATCACATCAATAGACTTAAAGATAAAAACCATATTATTATCTCAATACATGCAGAAAAAGCATTCAACAAAATACAGCACCGCTTCATGTTCAAAACGCTAGAAAAATTAGGTATAACAGGAACATATCTCAACATCATAAAAGCTATCTATGCTAAGTCCCAGGTCAACATCATTCTACATGGAGAAAAATTGAAAGAATTCCCTCTAAAAACTGGAACAAGACAGAGATGCCCTCTTTCACTACTTCTATTTAACATAGTTCTTGAAATGCTAGCCAGAGCAATTAGATGAAAGAAATTAAAGGGATATGGATAGGAAAAGAAGAACTCAAACTATCACTATTTGCCAATGACTTGATTCTATACTTAAAGGATCCAAATAATTCCACAAGAAAACTTCTAGAACTAAGAAGTGAATTTAGCTAAGTAGCAGGATATAAAATCAACACCCATAAATCAAAGGCATTTCTGTACATCAGTGACAAATCCTCTGAAAGAGAAACTAGGAAAGCCACCCCATTCACAATAGCCTCAAAAAAGCAACAAAAACAAACAAACAAACAAACAAACAAAACCACCACCACCACCAACAACAACAACAAAAAACTTGGGATCAACTTAACGAAAGAGGGGGAAAAGACCTCTACAGTGAAAAGTACAGAATGCTATAGAACAAAATTAAAGAAGACCTCAGAAGATGGAAAGATCTCCCTTGTTCTTGGATAGGCAGAATTAATATTGTCAAAATGACCATACTACCAAAAGCACTATACAGATTTAATGCAATTCCAATCAAAATCCCAATGACATTCCTCATAGAAATAGAAAAAGCCATCATGAAATTCATCTGGAAAAATAAGGGACCCTGAATAGTCATACAGCAATCCTTAGCAAGAAAAGCGAAGGACGTGGCATCACTACACCAGACCTTAAACTATACTACAGAGCAAGAGTAACAAAAATGGCATGGTATTAGCACCAAAATAGATTTGTAGACCAATGGTACACAGAAACAAACCCACATAATACAGTTATTTCATACTAGATAAAGTCTCCAAAAACATATATTGGAGAAAAGATAGACACTTCAGCAAATGGTGCTGGGAAAACTAGAAGTCCACAGGCAGCAAAATGAAATTAAGCCCCCCTCTGTCACCATGCACAAAACTCAACTCAAAGTGGATCAAGGACCTAGGAATTAGGCCAGAGACCCTGCGCTTAGTAGAAGAAAAAGTAGGCCCAAACCTTCATCATGTAGGGTTAGGTCCCAACTTCCTTAACAAGACTCCGGTGGCGCAAAAAAATAAAATCAATAATCAATAAATGGGATGGATTCAAACTGAGAAGTTTCTTCTCAGCAAAAGAACCAATCAGTGAGGTGAAGAGAGAGCCTACAGAATGGGAGCAAATTTTTACCACACGCACATCAGATAGAGCACTAATCTCCAGGATATATAAAGAACTCAAAAAACTTAACACCAAAATCAAATAATCCAATCAATAAATGGATCTGGGAACTGAACAGACACTTCTCAGAAGATGATATGCATTCAGTCAACAAATATATGAAAAAATGTTCAACATCTCTAGCAATTAGAGAAATGCAAATCAAAACTACTCCAAGATTTCATCTCACTCCAGTCAGAATAGCAGATATTAAGAATACAAACAACATTCCCTAAGTGCATGTATGAAGTCACGAATGGTGTGAATATACTTTGCATACAACCAGAGATCTGTAAAAATGTGCTCTATAAGTGTAATATGAAATGTAATACATTATGCTGTCATTTCTAACAACTTAGAATAAAAAATAAATTAAAAAAATAACAAACATTTGCACAAACATTAACAGAGCCTTCTATAATTGATAAAAACACTTTTACACACCTAAAAAAAAAAAGAATACAAATAACAATAAGTGTTGGTGAGGATGTTGGGGAAAAGGCACACTCATACATTGCTGGTGGGACTACAAATTGGTGCAACTAATCTGTAAAGCAGCATGGAGATTCCTTGGAAAACTTGGAATGCAACTACCATTTGACCCAGCTATCCCACTCCTCAGTATATACCCAAAGAACTTAAAAACAGCATGCTACAGTGATGTAGCCACAATTCACAATAGCTAAATTGTGGAACCAACCTAGATGCCCTTCAGTAGATGTGTGGATAAAGAAACTGTGGTATATATACACAATGGAATATTACTCAGCATTAAAAGAGAATAAAATCATGGCATTTGTAAGTAAATGGATGAAGTTGGAGAGTATCATGCTAAGTGAAGTAAGTCAATCCCTTCTTTACTTAGAAGGCCAAATGTTTTCTCTGAAATGTGGCTGCTCATCCATATTGGGGGTGAGGAGTGGAGCATGGAAGGAATAGAGGAACTTTGGATAGGGCAAAGGGGAGGGAGGGAAAAGGAGAGGAATGAGATGGGCATCATTACCCTAGGTACAAGTATGAAGACATGAATGGTGTGACTCTACTTTGTGCACAACCAGAGAAATAAAAAATTGTGCTTTATATATGTGCTATAAATTGAAATGCATTCTGCTGTCATATGTAACAAATTAGAATAAATAAATAAATTTTAAAATTATTATATCTCCTTTCTTTTCCTTTAGTATTTGTTTTTTTTTTATTTTTTCCACTTCCTTGTTTTCAATCTTTCTTCTTTTGTTTCTGATATATATGCCAGCCTTGATTTGTGCTTTGTAAGATTCTGTCTTTTAATAAGGTGTTCATGTATATTATGGTCATAAAATCTTTAGGCATATTGTTACTTTCTTCTTGGCTGCATTTTCTATTTACCTTGCTTTCTCATTGTTTCATTTTATTTTCCTTGATTTCTATTGACTTTGCCAAAATGTGTTTGCTTCATCTTTTCCTCTGTGGGATTATAAACTATGTATTCATTTTCTATTGTTCCTTTTACATTTTAAGCAGACATTATTGAAATTAGAGCTCCTTAATAAAACCTGATGTCACTCAATTACTTTCTCATTTTTGGAAGAAGATAAGAATACCAGAATATTTTTGAGTCTAGGTTTCCACTCATAAACTATCACCCCTTGCAAAATAAAACAAAACTTAAAACACAAAATAAAACAAAACACACAACTACCCATGCTACATTTTGGAATTTCAGCTAATTGTAGAAAATTTTGTTTATTATCAATATTTATTCAGATATTACCAGGAGGTATTTTACTGCTTATGGTATTACTTGCTGATGAATTATTTATCTAAATTCTTCCTTGTGGACTTACTTTTCTTCATGTTAAAATATTTTACTTAAAAGTTCACTTCTGTCAGAGACTATAGGTTATAAAATCTCTGAGAGCTTTACTATATTAAAATACTCTTATTTTACTTTCACATTTCAAGAGTTTACTTTTACTACTGAAGTTTGATGGTGTTTTGAATTAAAGTTTAAATTATTCTCTCTCTGGATTTAGAAATATTTTCCATTGCTTTCCTGTATCCTATAGTACCGAGGGGTCTGAAATCATTCCGATTTCATTTCCAAAGTTAATCTTTTTTGTCCCTCTGGTAGATTTTATAATTTTCTCTTTATTGTTATGTTTGTGCTCATGGTATTTTGAGCAAGGTTTATATTTGTTTTCCTTCTTGGCACTTAGTAAGTGCTGTCAATCTAAAGACATGTCTTTCTCCTGATTCTGGGGAAATGTTCAGCCATTATTTTTCTAGTGTTGCCTCTTTTTTTCATTCCTTTTGTTATTTACTTCTAGAACTGCACTAAAGAAATATTAGACTTCTGAGTGTCTATTCCAGATGTTTTAAATTTTCCTTTTGGCTTTTCATCTTTTTTTGTGCTACATTTAAAATAATTCTTCAGTCCAATATACCAAGAGACTAATTTACTCTTTGGCTATTAAGACCATTTGGTGAGATTCTTTAGTTACACAAAATTGGGCCAATTACAATCTGTGGCTCATGATGCACTGACACCATCGCTCCAGCAGGTTTTGTTATTTATTTATTCATTTCTGTAACATAATGCATATCCAGGATGATGTTCACAAAAGCAATACTTGACTCAAATGTAACAGCTCACATTGCATAAATGTTCCCCTTTTATTTTGCCTCCTTATTTCTCCAACCCAACTTTCCTAAATTGTACCTATTTTTAAAACATTTTGATCACACAGAGATATAGATTTAAAATAACTGGTTGAATTTTACTTATGTTATAATTTATTAAGAGGATAATTACATGAGTAATTTTGTGGGACTTTTTTCACTCCTTATTAAAGTTTTGAGTTTTATCCATGTTGTCGATCTATCTGTAGGTCATTCGTTTTATTGCTATACAATATTTTATTTTACGTCTCTACTGGTATTTGTTGTTCGATTCTCAGATTAATGTCATTCTGGTTGTTTTCATTTCAAAATTGTAAAACATATTCAGTTCAGAGTATGTTGAGCAGAAAGGGATCTGACACAGGGAGTTGTTCATAATTGCCTGCAGGCAGGGAAGAGAAGGTTGTGAAGACTTGTCTGCTTATAGGAAACAAGGCCCAGGAAGCACTGGGAAGCGGCTACCAGTGGCTTCAGAACCACAGGGTGAAGTGGGCTCTTCCCAGAATAGTCAGGGGCCCCATTAGTTCTCTACTAATGCTCCCTGCACCACGCATAGTAGCTGCTTGACAGGAATGGTTTCTTCTTTCCTTTTGCTTTCTAAACTCCTTGGAAATATCTAATGTATAATTCTGTTGGCTAGATATCTGGAAGCATAGTTCCTATGCTGTTCTGCCACAAAGGAGAAAGCATGGAGGAGGGTGGGGATAATGCTAAGCTAATTGTAGAAGATCTAATGCAGCATGTGTAAGGGTTTCTCTTACCTAGATGAACATTGTAGGTGAACCTCCAAACATGGGTGCAAATGCTAGGGCACAGGACTTGTGACTATTAAACTTACCAGATATGATGAATATTCTTTTCTGATATATTTTTTCACTGGAGATATGTGACATCCTGCTGATCACTTTCTCCCTGCCCTTTCACGTTGTCTAGCACTTTGGCCTATTACATGGGTATGGACCAATATCTCGTTACGGTCTTAACTTGCATTTCTCCAACTTTTGATATATTTATTCATCATTGGATATATTTATTTCCTATACATTTCCTGCTCTTCAAAGTGTCCAGTTGACTTTTTAAACTTAAACCATATTTTCCTATTGTGTTTTTTGCCTTATTAAATTTTAGGAATTAATTTTTGTTGAAATAGGACTTCTGGCTTTATCAAGTAGCAGATAACTTTTATTGGACTGATGCTCCTGCTGCTAACAACGATAAACTCTGGACAAACACAAACAACAGCCAAGACCCGATGACAATTTGTGGGGAGGCACTGGGAAAGACAGAAACCAGACATAGACTGGATCCAAGGCAGTCCTTGAACACATGTAACTGTAGTTGGAGAGATCAACATTTGCCTAGGTTCCCTCCAAAGCTCTACTCCATTCACACAGCACAGCTTGGATCGTGGTGCCTGTTAAGAAACCAACTGTCTTATTGGGATAAGAAACCACAGGTCCGTGTTAGGCCAAACAGACCAGAAGTCGAGTGAGCAAATCCTAGGAAGGTGGGAGACGTGGCTCAGGGAGCACCTAAGTCTGCATGCAAATTCCCACTGAGTTCTTGGCTGACTCCTATACTGCACATGCGTGTGGTGAGACTCCACATAGCTCAAGAATCAATGAGAGTTTGGAGCCCGAAGGGATGAGCAACAGGTTTCAACAGCCATCATAGGTAGGTAGAACTCGGAGTTAAAATCATTCCAAGGTAGTTGATGTGCAATTGGACTTCTCAATGAAACTTCAAAAGGGCCATGACTTCACCATACCGGACTTTAAATTATACTATAGAGTAATAGTAACAAAAACAGCATGGTATTGGCACCAAAACAGACTGGTGGACCAATGGTACAGAATTGAGGACACAGAGACTAATACATATAATTTCAGCTATCTTATATTAGACAAAGGCGCCAAAAATGTACAGTGGAGAAAGGATAGCCTCTTCAACAAATGGTGCTGGGAAAACTGGAAATCCATATGCAACAAAATGAAATTAAACCCTTATCTCTTACCATGCACAAAACTCAATTCAAAGTGGATCAAGGACCTAGGAATTAGACCCGAGATAATACGCCTAATAGAAGAAAAAGTAAGCTCCAATTTTCAACATGTCGGATTAGGCCCCAAGTTCCTTAATAAGAATCCTGTAGCGCAAGAATTACACCAAGAATTAATGAATGGGATAGATTTAAACTAAAAAGGTTCTTCTCAGCAAAAGAAACAATCATTGATGTGAATAGAGAGCCAACTAATTGGGAACAAATATTTAATACATGTACATCAGATAGAGCACTAATTTCTAGAATATATAAAGAACTCAAAAAAATTAACACCAAAAAAGCAAATAACCCAATCAATAAATGGGCTAAGGAATTGAAAAGACACTTCTGGGAAGAAGATACACAATTAATCAACAAATACATGAAAAAATGTTCAACACTGCTGGCAATTAGAGAATTGCAAATCAAAACTACTCTAAGATTTCATTTCACTCCAGTCAGAATAGCAGCTATCAAGAACACAAACAACAATAAAAATGTTGGAGAGGATGTGGGGAAAAAGGCACACTTATACATTGCTGGTGGGACTGCAAAATGGTGCAACCGCTATGGAAAGCAGTATGGAGATTTCTTGGAAAACTGGGAATGGAATCACCCTATGACCCAGCCATCCCACTCCTGGGTCTATTCCCAAAGGACTTAGAAACAGCATATTACAGTGGCACAGCCACTTCAATGTTTATAGCAGCACAATTCACAATAGCTAGGTTGTGGAACCAACCTAGATGTCCCTCAGTAGATGAGTGGATAAAGAAAATGTGGTATATATACAAAATGGAATTTTACTCAGCAATAAAAGAGAATAAAATAATGGCATTTGCAGGTAAATGGATGAAGTTGGAGAATATAATGCTAAGTGAAATTAGTCAATCTCAAAAATCCAAATACTGAATGTTTTCTCTCATATAAGGAGGCTAGTCACAGTGTTGTTGGATGGGGGTATATAGGAGGATAAGAGGAACACTAGAATGGTCAAAGGGAAGGGAGGGGAAGGGAGGGAGCAAGGGGGGAGGGAGGGAGGATAAAAAAGGAAAAAAAAAAAAAAGAAAAGGTGGTTGAATGACATGGATATCATTATCCTACATGCATGATTGAAGACCTGAATGGTATGAATATACTTTGTGTACAAACAGTTGTATGTAAAAAGATGCTATATATGTGCATTATGAATTGTAATACGTACTACTATTATAAATATAAAATAAAATAAAAAAAGAAATTATACACAGAGTTTCTATATGACCCAGCAATTCTACACTTAGGTATTTATGTAAGAGAGCTGAAACAAAATGTCCACACAAAAACTTGTACATAAATGTTCATAGAGGCATTACTTGTAATAATCAAAAAATACAAACAACCCAAATGTTAATTAACTTATGAGTGGATAAACCAATGGTACATTATTCAGCAGTAATGAGAAATGAAGTGTCGACGTGAGCTACAGCATGGATCTACCTTAGAACATTATGACAAGTAAAAGAAACTACACATATTGTCTGAATCCATTTATATAAAATGTCCATGTGGACAAATCCATAAATATTGAAAAGATCACCATGTTCAGCCAGAGGAGGAAGTTGTTCGCCATTTGTGTACAATGTGTCAAAATGCATTCTACTGTTGTGTATAACTAATTAGAACAAATTAAAAAAAAAAAGATTGAAAAGATTAGTGGTTGCCCAGGAATTTGGGATTGTGGAAGGATAGTTACTGCTAAGGGACATGGGGTTTCTTTTGGGGGTAATTCAAATGTCATGAATTAGAAAACAGTGATGGATGCACAAATTTGTGACTATACTAAGAATCAAACTTTTAAGGGATGAGCTTTATGAAATGTGAATGATATCTTAATAAAGCTATTATTTAAGATAAAGAAAAAAGGGCCATGACTAGGGTTTAAGGGTCACATCATAGGACCAAGAGATACACAGGTGGAACTAAACAGACCTGCTTGACCAAAGCATAATACCAAGTCTCCACGAGAACAAGGTGGTCTGAAAATAATTTCACTGTCTGATAGGAAAAAATCAACAGTTTTCCATGGAAAATTAATATGAAGCAGAATTTTGTAATGTACTTTTTTGTAACATCCAGTATATAGTAAAAATTATTAAGCATGGTGGGGTGGGGTGGGGGCACTCAGTAGAAACAGGCCAGACAGTGTTAGAACCAGCAGACAAGGAACTTTAAAGTAACTATGCTTAGTATTTTAAAAGATGCAGGAAAAAATGGATATAGTAGTTGAGCAAATTATGATTTTCTGGAAGCACATAGAACCTTCAAGAAGAACCAAAACAAAATTCCAGTATACAATAACAAAACAAAAACTACCTAGACAGAATTAACAGCGGATGACAGAGGGTAAGAATGGATTCCATGAGGTTGAAATCCAGCAAACAGAAATCATCCAAATTGAGGAATAGACATTTGAGAAAAAAATTAGAAAACCGATGATTTTAATAATTGTGGTAAAATATAAAGAAACCTAAAGTTGGTATAAGTGGAGTCCCAGAAAAAGAAAAATCTGACTAGAATTGGCTACAGAATTTCCATATTTGAAAAAAAAAATCCACAAATCTTAGCAAACCCCAAGCAGGATAAAGGACAAAGGAAATGATCTTAGACCATTACAATTAGATGGTTGTAAATCAGGATAAGAGATAAGGAAAAATAGCAAAAGCACTCAGAGGAACGACAAATACATTACATTCCCATTTTGTAAACCAAGTTTCAGTCTTATGTTCGTTCAATTTTCAAAAATTCACTCTATATTGGTGATATTAACCATTCATCTGTGACATATAGTGTGAATATGTTCTCCCAGTTTTTCAGTTGTCTTTGACTTTATTCATGGCATATTTTTTTCTAGAATTAAAAAAAGTATGTATTGAACTTATCAATTTTCTTTGTCTTTGAATGTTGATTCACAGTTAGAAGCCTTCCCAGACATTTTGAATATTTAGATCACGAATCCAGTTATCCTTGCATATGAGATGTAGGTTTCACTTTTTGCAATGAACCATTTCTAAATGTAACAATCTTCGCCCCCAGTGTTTCAAGATGCAACCTTGACCAGCTACTAAATAACCATACTTATTGCCAGACATGGTGGTGCACACCTGTAATTCAAGCTACTTGACAGGCTGAGGTAGGAGGATTGCAAGTTTGAGGACAGCTAGGGCAACTTACTGAGATCCTGTCTCAAACAAAGAGACAAACAAATATATTCAGGCCTATTTTTGCACTTTCTCTTCTATTCCATGGTTTTATTTGTATATTTATGTGCTAGCATTAATTTGTTTTTTAATTTTTTTCTTAATTTATTGCCTTCAATGTGTTGCTGAGTCCACTCCAGGGAAGATATATATATATGTATATCCTGTTGACAGGATATATATATATTTAAATAAAAATAAATATATTTTTAATGTAGTGCTGGGGATTAGAACCCAGAGCCTTGTGCATGCGAGGCAAGCACTCTACCAACTGAGCTGTACTCTACCACTACAATTTTTAAATGAGAGTCTCTGTAGTCTGTTTTAATGTCTGCATGGCTAGCTCTTTCTTGTATTTTTTCTTCTCAATTGTCTTTCTGGCTATTCTTGCATTTTTCCCCCCATGGGAACTTTAGTATTAACTTGTCTAACTGCTAAAATTTCTCTTCGGTACTTTTATGAAGATTGCATTGAATTTATAAATTAACTTGGAGGAAGCTGACATCTTTACAATGATGAGCCATCACACTGACAGTTTTTTGGTCTTTCAAGAATGACTTACAGTTGTCATAATATAGTTTTTGCACATTTCTTGTTGAATTTAATCCAAAGCAATCTCTTTGTTGCAATGGTAAATGACTTTCTCTACTATATGTCTTCAAACTACTTATTGTTTACGTACATAAAGGCTATTGGATTTATTTTCTGACGTGTTGCTGAGTTATTTTACAATTTTAGTTAGCTTTGTTATTGATTCTCTGGCATAATATCTTGCCATTTGCAAATAAAGATAATTCTACTTCTTTACTCATTCTTGTGTCACTAATTGCTTTCTCTTGTTTAATAATATTGCTTAATAGTCTAGTACAATGTTGGATAGAAGAGACATTGGGAATCCTTGCCTTGCTCTTGATCTCATATTTTCACACTAAATAAGTTGCTGGCTTTAGTACTTAAGTATCTCAATTTATCTCTATCTCTAGATAGATAAATAGATGACAGACAGATAGATGTTATGTTATAAAAGTATCTCTCAGTACCTATTTTCTCAGGCATCTTTTTTTTTTTTTTTTTATTAATAAATGGTTGTTAAATTTGGTCAAAGGTTTTGTCTGCATCTGTGGAGATAATCACAGATTTCCCCCTTATATTTATTGAGATGGTGGCTTATATTAGCATAGTTTCTAATATTGAACAAACTTATATTCTAGGAATAAAGCCTATTTGGTCATTGTGTACTGTTTTCTTAAAGTGCTATTCTGTCTGCTAATATTTTGCGTTAGTATATTCACACTTATTATTAATTTATTATTATTCACATTTATTATTATTATTATTAATGTTGGACTCTGGTTTCATTCTTTGTCATTAGCAGGTTTATCCATTTGTACCATATTTACATCAAACAAGATATTTGGATATTTTCCTTCCTCGTCATTACTATTTTTTTTCCAAAACATTTGAAAATTGTATTAATCTTAAAGTATCATGCTGTAATCATATTGGGCTAGAAATATGATCTTGTTAGCCAGTGTAGATATGTGTATCTGTATCATTTCATGAGTATCAAGTTAACAGTGACAAGATTTAACATCAGGCCAGCTTTGCTTATCTGTGCTCCTTCTCTGTTTCCAACTCATGCAATTTGATGGGCAGACTGTCATTCTCGCTCTGTTTTTGTCTCTGCTTTCCTTTCCTTCTTTCTTCGTGCACACTCACAGGGAGCTCCGGCGTTTATTCTCTGCCCAAGGCTCTGAGCCCCTCCTCGCCATTGTGCTTTCTGGACCAGGTTTTTTGTTTATATTTTCCTCTACCAGAGCACGATATTGCACCAATATCAGTATAATGTTTTATTTTATTTTTTTAAAATTATTTTTTATTCTAAGATGATATAAATGACAGCAGAATGCATTACATTTCATATTAGACATAGAGAGCACTTTTTTTTTTTTTTTTACAAATCTCTGGTTGTATGCAAAGTATATTCACACCATTCGTGACTTCATACATGCACTTAGGGTAATGATATCCATCTCATTCTACCATCTTTTTTTTTTGTTGTTGTTGTTGTTGTTTTAGTATAATGTTTTAGTTTGTCTTTCTTCTTCAGTAGCCTCTGAACTCTGAGGTTAGATTTTTGTCTTGTTGATATTTGGGCCTTGTAGAGATAGCTTTGTGGCCAACATAACATAGCAAGTCGTTTCGGAGGTTCAGTCCATGGTTGGCCAACGCTATAGCTCTGGGCCCCAGGTGAGGCAGAACATCATCATGGTGGAAGAGCGTGTTAGGAGAGGGCAGCTCAGTTCATGAAAGCCAGAAAGCAGAGAATGCAATACTCTTGAATAATTCACACAGCATCAGGATTGTCTGGTGTTTGAAGATTTGTGGGAGCACTGTGGCAAGGCCACTGCGGTGCAATTTGATAGGTAGTTTTTTACGGTTTTCCTGACTTCATCCATGGAAATGACATGTTTAAGGAGTGCAATTGTTGTTTTTGTGATTACTGAAAAGTCTTGCTCACTACAAGTCTTGCTGCTGGGACCAGGCAGGAGGGAGTATGAGAGATTGCACGCTGGAGGTTGATGGGTTTTCTGTTTTACTCTCATTTATTTTGTACTTTTGGCATTCTCTGCTTTTAAATAATGGTGTGATGATCAATTTTATGTGTCAACTTGCCTGGGCCACAGGGTATTGGGTAAACACTCTGGGTATTTCTGTGAGGGTGTTTCTGGATGAATTGAATGTGTTAGCCAGAGACTGAGCAAAGTGTCTTGCTTCCTTAATGTGGTTGGAGCTCATCCAATCAGTAGATGCCTGAAGACAATGAAAAGTTGACCCTCCTCTAAACAGGAGGGGTTTCCTCCTGCTGGACAGTCTTGAGATTGGGGCATCATTTTCCATCCTTTATCTATCTATCTATCTATCTACACACACACACACACACACACACACACACACACACACACACACACACGAATATACAATAGTTTCTGTTTCTCTGAAAAACCCTAACTATATATCTTGAGACCAAAAAGTGGAATGCTGCTATAACAATTCCTAAAGATGTGGAACCAATAATAAGTGTATATGAGAGGGGGAGAGAGAGAGAGTTGGCTGAGCATCCCTGGGACAGGCTATCCCCAAGCTGGTGATCCTGGGAACTAGGTAGCATGTCTCAGTTTAAACCTGGACGTCTCAGAACTAGGAGCCGGTGGTGTGAGTCTCAGTCTGAGGCCAAGGCCTGAGAACCAGAGTGAGGATTAAGACTCATCCTCCAGAGGCAGGAGAACCCAGAGTTCTGAAGCCCAAAGACAGGAGAACGAGAGTGTGTCCCAGCTCCAGGGGAAAAATGAAATCCCCTTCTCTGCCTTTTTGACTTACCTGGGTTCCCAGCCGGTTGGGTGGTGCTGCCTGTGCTGAGAGCAGGTCTCCCTCACCCAGTGCACAGACCCACATACCAGTCTGCCCTGCAAACACCTCCACAGACATGCGCTGAACTCATGCTCCATCAGATCTCCAGCGTTCTCTCCTCCAGCCCAGCAGACTCCTGAAATTAGCCTTTACACTGCATAATGGGTAGAGGCTGGAGGAATGTCCAGGTGACTGCTGAACAAAACCTGGATGACTGCAAAGGCATTTATCAGAAATATGGGTGTTAACGATGATTCTGGCGATGGTCAGAAAGAAAAGAGGAGAGCTGAGGAGATGCCTCCATCTCCTTAGAGAACACAGAAATGATGATGAGCTGAGGGTCGGTATGACTATGGCCACAAAAGGCCATTCTGGTGAGGTCTCAGGCAGAAATGAGAAAGAGGTGACTGGCAACGGAAGGAGAGGCAGTCCTTGTCATGGAGTGGCCAGGAACCCGGGTGAATTGTGTCCCATTGCTTTGTGGAAGGTGGAATTTGAGAATGAGAAAATTGGATGTAGTTAGCTGAGGAGCTTTCTCGAAACACCTTGACGGTGTTGACTGTATCCTCCTGTCTACCTACAATAGAAGGAGAGAGGAGCGAAACCCATCAAAGGAGTTGTCAAGCAAGAAGGATGCACAGCTTGAAGATTTGGAAGATTCTCAGCTTCTCCATGTTGCAAAAACAGGAAGAGCTTGTTCTGAACAGAGCAGTGAGGTGTGACTGAAGGATCACCCAAGAGTTCCTCTGGGTTACAGACTGCAGGAGCCCTGTTTGGGGAGATGGCTATGATTGTGGTTGACTTCGGGCCATGGAGTTTTGGACATTGCCGCCTTCCGTAGTCTCACGAGACTTGGCCTGGGATCTCGAGAGACTTGGGCCCAGCGCGGAGCGGGTCGGGGCCATTTTGGTTGTTGGTTGTTTGCTGGTGTGTGGTACGTGTTAGAGTTGTTAGAGCCAGAGAGAGAAGCTGACAGAATAAAGATCCTGTTTGTTTCCAGTCTGCCTCTGAACTTATTCCCGCGGCTTTGCTGCTCCAAGCGGCCATTGCTTCAGGCGGCAACAACAGACTATGAATTTAATCAGCACCTCAGCAGAACCCAGGGACAGAGACGGAAACGCTGTTAGTTGGGACTCAACTGGACAGAAGAAATGGGACAAATGAAAGACGGGTGTCAGACTACCAAGATTCTACACGACAAGTGGGCTTCATTGGGCTCCCTTGTTATCTTTCAAGAAAAGAATGAGTTTGGAGGGAATTCAGAGATGTGCAGGGCTGCCATTCCCACCACCAGCCCAGAACTTGTTTCTCTTCAGTTTCAAAGAAGGGGCCTCTGGTTTTGGTGGTCAGGATGCCAGGACACAGTGCTTCAGGACAGGACTGAAACCACCCTCATGGGGCCATTGGAGTGATTCTTCCACCGCAGTGGGTCTGGAGGGCAGAACATTGAACTCAAGAGGATGGCTCTAGAGCTCTAGGATGTAATGGAATTTTCCTTGTTAGGTTTTGGATGTGCTGGAGATCCACCAGCCTCCTGCACTGCTTCCTTGTGGAACAATAATGTCTATTTCACGCATGTTTCACTGTTATATTTTTGGAACAAATAACTTATTTAGTTTCACAGGTTCACAGCTGGAGAGGAACTTTGCCTCAGGATGATTCACACCTCAAGTCCCACTATATTTGATTGAGATGACATTTAAAAGAGACTTTGGATTTTAAGCTTGAGAGTTGATGCTTGAATGAGTGAAGATATTTGGGGCTGTTGGGATAGAATGAGTGTATTTTGCATATGAGAAGGACATGAATGTTGTAAGGAACAGGGTCAAAATGTTATGGACTGAATGTGTGTCTATCTCCCAATTCATATGAAGCTCTAATACCCAGTATGGCTGTATTGGGGGAAAGGAAGTAATGAAGGTTACATGAGGTCATGGGGTGGAGCCTTCATCTGAGAGGATTAGTGTCCTCATAGGAAGAGACACCAGAAAACCCACTTTCTCTCTCTCTTTCTCTCTTCTCCAGGTATGTGGTGAAGAAAGGTCATGCAATGACAGAATAGCCATCTGCAAGCCAGGAAAAGCCTCATTAGGATCCCAACTGACCCTGGCCTAAAACCTCCAACCTCCAGAACTGTGCCAACTAAGCATCTGTTGTTTAAGCCTCCCAGCCTCTGGCATTTTGTTATGGTAGCCTGAGCAGACTGATGCAAATGGTGAGGACATTTTTAAGGAATTTTCCCAGTTATATAATTGTTTCATTATTTCTTGGGAAGTAGATTTAGACAGATTGATCACTACACAGCTATCCTTATCTGTAGCTATGGAATAATTAACATATTTTTAAAGATTCTGAATCTAGTCCATTTGTTTATCTTGGTCCTTGATATATTTGGACTTTTTCAATTAATTTCTATTTGTACCCTTTTTCTCTTCTCTGACAATATTGTTATTGAATATTTTGATTTTTTCCTCACTCAACTTCTTCTCTTATTCAAATTTATATGCTCTATTTTAATCTTTTATTGATTGCAATTAAAATTTTACAATGCATACTTAACATAACAAAATGAGGTTAAACAATATCTTCGTCTTTATTCTAGACAAGACATGATCTACTCTTTTCTCTGGCTGCATTCAAAATTCTCGGCTTGTCTGTGGCATCTTCTGGTTTTGCTAAGGTACGGCTTTATGTATTTCTTTTGACTTACTCTGTCTGGGACAAATTGTGCTTACTTGATCTACAAATCCACTTTTACTTATTCTTTCTGAAAAATTAAATATTGTCTTTTATCCACTCCCTCTACCTTCTCTATGTGGTCCATAAGTAGTCTAATGATGGTCCTTGTTATTCTATTTTCTAATGTCTTTTAAGTGCTCATATTTTCTCATCTCTTCATTCCTCTTTTTGCTGCAGTATAAGCAACTTTTGGAAGTATTTTCCAGTCTATCAATTCTCTCTCTACTGCATCAAAGTGATAGTTAACCTCTTCTTTGTTACATCAAATTGATATTTAACCCTAGAATTTTTGTTCTTTACATATATATGTTCGATTCTGGAAGCCTTTTTTTCTAAAATTTTCTTCCTATTCACCATAATATCTTGGTGAATGCTTTGCTTTATATTGAATATTTTACTTTTTGAAACATTTTCTATAGCTGTGACATATATCCGACAAGTTAAACATCTGCAGATTTTGTGAGTCTAAATCTGTTATTTCTTATTTATGCATACTGATGCTAATAGCAGTAATTTTGCTAATTTTGTTTGTGAGTTGATTACTTGATCTTAATCATGGTGAGTCCTTCAGGACTAACGTCTTTAATAAATCCAATATGACTCTCTTTTTCCTTAAACCTCTGTGTTTAGTCCATTTGACTATCCTGATTATTGCTATACTGGAATTTTCTATTAGTTTCTACTTGTCCCCTGAATTTTTTTTTTTCACTTACTATTTTTAAATTGAAGGTTTTTGTTCTCTTTCAGTTACTCTGCTTTTGCTGTCTTTCAATTTTATATCCACTCCTTTTCGTCTCTGTTGGGTGTCATCGAACTTTTACCATACGTAGGTAAGACAGCAAAACATCAGTAAAATGACACATTAACCTACATCCTAAATGATGCATGCACTTTGGATCAATGTGCCTCCAGTTGTCTTCCTGCAGGCTTACACATTACAGATTTCCATTGTGTGAGTTCCTCTCTGGCTCCCCAGTGCTGCAGGTCTCTTCTGCTCTAGCTCAGTGCCTCGAGGAGTCTGTGGCCCTGACTCCCGCCTGCCCCGACCTCATTTCCTGTGTGTGGCTGAACTACGTCCTGAAGGCTCCCATCTAGGATGTCAGCTGGAGCCACCCCAGCCCCGAGGGTTCCAAGCAGTGCTCATATTTATTACTCTGAAGTTTTCCCTGGGGGAACTTTCTCACCTTTTGTAAGACAAGTACATCTCTGAGAGTAAGTTTTCTTCCAGGGTCTAGTTATTGTGAGAAGTAAGACAAGTACATCTCTGAGAGTAAGTTTTCTTCCAGGGTCTAGTTATTTCCTCACAGAAATAGCCATATATGATTTATTGATTATAAACTTTTTATTTTTTCCCAATGATTGTATTTCTCATATTTAAGATATTTAATTACTTTTTAAATAAAAACTTATTCTTGTTTCATAACCACTACTCTTGTTTAATAGGCTGTTATCTTTTCATGTACACATTTACCTAACTTATTCTTTTAGTGAAAAAGTAGTTGTTCAATTTCTACTTTGTATAGGAAATTATTCTAGATGCTGCAGAATATAGCAGTAAATAAAACAGACAAAATTAGCTTTCTTCATGGAGACAATTTTGTAGTGAAGGAAAATAATGGCTAATATTCATGGAGTGCTTCGTCTATGTCAGGCATGACTCAATAGTGATATTTTCCATATTCTGTAAAACACAAGTAGCTATTTCCATCTTGGCTATTTTCTCCTTGGAAGTACACATATGCATATGTATTTTTAATATAGAATTTCATGTTGCTCTATTGTCTCTATACCTTCAGGCTTAACGCCTTCCTATGTTAGATTTCTAGATGTTTGACCTCTTACAGTTTTCCTTCCATTTACTGAGAATACTTCCTTGTTCATTATGGATTAAGATGACCTTCTGATAAGATCATTTACAGCATCACAATGCAGACCTAGAGAACTTAAAGTTCAAGTTTTAAATGACCCTGAGAGTGTAAACAATTAGACGGCATGTTAGAAAAACCATCACTGCAAACACACCCACATATACTGGGTGTGTGTATGTGACTGTGTACCTGCATAGCAGTGAAATCCTTTAAAGCTGGGTACCACTGTACTCTCCTTTTTGTTTCTAATTTGAGATGTGTCTTTCTAATATATGGAAATACTCTTTTCCGATTTTCAAGCACAAATGTGCTTAGATGAGTTAATTTCTTTTTTAAATTAAATGTCTTTAATTTTCTATGAATTTGGTGACAAAAGAAGAGATTTTATATCATGCTTAATCTGCTACCTTAAATTGAATGTCCAGTTTAGATTTTGCACATCATTTTCAGACCCCTGATAAAAATATACCTGTGTTTTAGCCCCAGGATTTATTTATTTTTGGTACCAGGGAATTGAACCCAGGGGTGCTGAACCCCTGAGCCACATCCCCAGTCCTTTGTATTTTTTATATAGAGATGGGCTCTTGCTATGTTGCTTTAGGGCCTCACTAAGTTGCCGAGGCTGGCCTTGAACTTGCATTCCTCCTGCTTCAGCCTCCCAAACTGCTGGTATTACAGGCCTGTGCCACCATGCCCAGCACCATAGGAGATTGTTTAAAGATTAGAAGTCCCCCTCCACCTTTTTTTTTTTTTTTTTTTTTTTGCATAAGTTGACATTGTCTCATTTGTTAAAACATTTTCTTTGATTTTGCAAATAATAATAAGATGCAGTTCAGTAGGTAAAGCTATTGAAAATCTCCATAATCAACTTCACATCCAGAGAGGAATTATAGTTAAGAAAATTTCAAGATTGTGCTGCTGAGCTGTCATTACTTGCTGATATAAATAAACATCATTGTCCTTGTTTGGTGGGTGATTTTGCTTATGTCCTTTAAATCCTTAAACACAGACACCAGTGTCATTGTGAAATGGACTTCCTATGGATTCCTCAAATTCTTTTAGTCTTCAAGGAATGAAAAGTGGCAAAATATTTTTATTAACGCTGACATTTGCATTATATTAAATGCCAGCAATAGAGGCTCAAGGCCATGGGCACGAGCTAGTTCATGACCGAGTAAGATCCTGTTAGCACACTCCTTCAGTGCATTCCTGCACACAGGCTGTCATTTCCCTCACATAGATGATGAAGAGCGCGCACAGAGCCCCCCCCCCAGGGGTGCCACTTGTTATCTTGTGTTCCTTCTCTACCTGGAGACGCTTTTCTAAGAATTGATGCTTTGAAGAGGACCTGCCAGTGCACTAAGTAGCCACCTCATGGTCGCATGTTACTCCAACTGTGCGAGCAGCAGCTGTGAAGGAGAGAAATGCATCTCATCCCGCAGCTTATGGAGCCCAATATGTTCGTTCTGTTTATTCAAAAGACCACCTGTGCTCCTGGGGAAATTGGAGAAGTTCCAAAGGAGAATGAAGACACAGCAGACAGTCACGAAACCCTCGGATTGCAAGCTGACGCATCGCTGCTTTGGGGTAAGCACAGCATGCCGTCCTGGGGGAGACTCGATTTCCAATAGCTGTGGCACAGCATTTTGGGGGAGAATATTAATTAGCAAATAGATGGCTGAAATCCTCAGCTCCTTTTCTCACCTATGGAGGGATAGGAGATTAGGACCCTCACCGTGAGGGGAAACGTATATTGATATGTGAAGGCAAGGTGCCCAGTCGCCCATTGTATTTTTCCCTGTTTACTTTAACATTTATGGATGCTGTTTTGTTGACTCTAAATACACAACTGTTGTGCTCTCCCTTGAGTCGCTGATCACTCATCTCCTCCAGGTTGCTGAGGGAGATGGAGCTGTCTTGGAGCTCCTCAGCACACCCTGCCTGTCGCTGTGATGGTTCCTGGTGAGGAGCAAACCTGGAGTCTGGTGGAGTAATGCCTGGCTGAACGATGCTTTTGACACCTGGTGCTCTTACATCGCAGGCTGCCAAAGAAGTGCAGAACATGCTGGCCGGACATCTAAACCGAGCAGAGCTTCAGGCTGTGAAGGATGAACACAGTTCCTTCTTCTTCTTTCCTGGTTATGGCCAAGATAAGATTGAATCTGAGAAGGCCAATGCCACAACAAGGTCCCGTTTGCTCCGTGTTAAGAATGGTGGCGGTGGGGACATCTCTCTCCACCTTCCTTACGCCCCATGAAGGGTGTTGTGGCAGTATCAAAGCCATTCCTTCAAAGCGCTGGCGTCCACCCTAACCCAGGCAGTGGGTTAACTTTGGCCAAGCCCTTTCTTCACACACCCTGTAGGTGCATCTAAAGGTCCTGCAAGCAGCTTGAGATTATTTTGCATTAGAGAAAACAGTTACTTGAGACCTAGTTGGTTGATTTAGAGGTGACCCAGAGCACACTCTTCAACCTGGTTCCTCCAGCTGTTTTAAAGGCAGAGGCACATTGTGGGAAGCACAGCTTCCAGACCATGTGACGTGCACTCTGCCCGAGTTCTTTAATTCTTTGCCCTGTTTTGTGCTTCGGTAGGATCTCATTCAGAACCCAGAGACTGGTTTTCAAAAATGAGTTTGGGCAAAGATGTAAGGTAGGAGAGGAAACATAGACACAGGCGTTTGCCCTTAAGAGGTCAAGCTACTGTTTTGCCAAAAGCCAGGAAAACAAAAAGAACATGGGCTCAGCTGGGTACGTTCGTAGAAGGCAGAGGACAAAAAATATAAGGTGACAGGTGCTGCAGAAAGCCAGCTGTGGACGAGCTCGGTGGCAGGCGAGAAGAGCTCAGGTTTTGGAAATGCGTTCTACATCCGTGTCTTCCCTCTTCTCCTCCCTGGTTCTTGTGGTATGGAATCGTGAACTCTGCCACACAATGGGGTTTTGTGTGCATTGCATTCTGGGCCAGCGCATCTGGGCACCCTAGCTGGGGCTGGTTAATTGGTGGTGAAAAAGAAATGCCTGGAACCGCCTACACACGATTTCCCAACCATTTCCCTCGCAGCGGGCCTGCCCGGGAGTGGGTTTATGAGTGGAGATCCGGTGTGGGCAGGTGGCCGCGGTCAAGGAGATCTTGCCAGGGAAGGCCCCTCAGAGACGCATTCCACACCTGTGTTTCAGGAAGTGCAACCCCTCTGTTAGTCCCGCTCTCTCTCTCTTCTGTCTTTGCTAGTGGAACAGTGTGAGATAGGGAAAAAACTGGGGTCCTGTCCTTTTTGCTGCCCTATACAGCCCTTCTATAAAGAGCAAAAAGGTAGCTCTTCACCTTCAGCAAAAGCAATCTGAGCAGTGCTTCTCAAGGCTGGTTTGGGAACCAACTGCCTCAGCATCACCAAAGAGCTTGTTAGAAATGTCAGGTTTTTAGAAGCCAGGTACGGTGTCGCACACCTGTAATCCCAGCACTTGGGAGGTCGAGGCAGGAGGATCGCAAGTTCAAAGCCACCCTCAGCAATGGTGAGGCACTTAGCAACTCAGTGAAACCCTGTCTCTAATAAAATACAAAAAAAGGGCTGGGGATGTGGTCCAGTGGCTCAGTAGCCCAGTGGTCGAGTGCCCCTGAGTTCAATCCCTGGTACCAAAAAAAAAAAAAAAGAAATGTCAGTTTTGGGTCCCTAACTCTGATCTGCTGAATCAGAATCTTTGAGGTGGGGACCTGCGATCTGAGTTGTAATAAATTCTCTAACTAGGGCCAATGTAAGGAGGGAGGGTATTGGGTTCCCCAGGACCTGAATGATGCAGGGCAGTAGGCTCTAGAGCTGGCCAGTGGTGCCTATCTCCATGTCATGCTCCGTAGGTGGCAGGTCCTTTAAAGAGAGCCCACAAGGATGCCGGGAGATAGATCACCAAATGTGGCCTTGAGTGTCAGGGAGGACCCTGGTGGCTGACTGCTTGGAAAGTATGGGCACTGTCATCAGAGTCATCTGACCACCCAGGTGCTTTGTGAGCTTAGACCATCTCCTGGTGGCTGGAGGGTCCCAAGGATGGAAACAAGAGCCCCCTTCCCAGGACTCTGTACCAGCCCAGAGTTCCCAGATCATCCCAGCAAAGTGGGGCAGATCCCTATAATATGCCTCAAGTTGAATTTTCTTCCAAGTCTGGCTAGTGGGGAACAAGCAAGATTTAGTACCCTTTCAAAAAGTAAATACAATATACACTTGAGTGTATCATAAAACCATTCCGAGCTGTGACAGGAGGAAGAAATATAGTCCAAGAAGGGACGCCAAATATAAGATTTTCCCCCCTTTTTGTCTTTAGTAAAAATGGAAAATTTTTATATCCAACCTCCTCTGAGCACTGCTCTTTAGAAGGTATTTAGTCAATTCATTCTGGTTAACTAGCTGGCAAAAAGACAAACATGTTTCTGCCTTGTTTGTCTTGATATGAAAAAAAAAATAAAGGCACTTGCAGAGAATAAAAAGAAAACAAAATGACAAGACAGATCGATCGAGGTTGTCCTGCAGGAGCCTGGTGTGTTGGAGAGGAAAGCAGGCAGGACTGGGAGACTTGGCTTTGACCGCCAGCCGGGCCACTGGCTAGCTGAGACCTTGGGCGAGGGGACTCTGGTTTTCTATGGTGTGGTTTTGTTGTAATTTTCCAAGGCTTTATGTCATCAGAGATTCCTGTAGCTTATTGACTCTTTCTCCTGCTAGTGGTTCTGCTTAGATATCATTCAAGAATGGCCTTCTCGGACCTCTCAATTTAAAAGACGCTGCCCTGGGTACTTCTCAATCCCTGTCTGTGACTTAGCCTAGTTCTTGACAATTGCCTGAAAGTATGTTCCTTCCTTACACGTTTTGTTAAGGTTTGGATCTCAACCGTCTCCCCAAAAGTCCTATGTTGAAGGCCCGGGCCCTCGTTTAGCAGTGTTCTGGGCCTTGGGCAGGAGATTGGACCACATGTGTTCTGACCTCACGGATGCAGTAGTCCTCTGATGGACTCAGGGCTTCGTGGGTTAGCGACGAAGGCCTTTACTATCAAATCAAGCTCTTTCTCTGCATCCTGGCTCTCAGCAGGTGAGCAGCTTCTGTCTACCACATATTCTCCACACTGAGGTTCAGCCTCGCCTCAGGCCCAGAAACAGCATAGCCAAGTGCCCATAGACTGAAACTGAAGCCCTGAGCCAAAATAAATCTTCCCTCGTTAAACTGATTTTGTAGGTATTTTGTCACAGTGATGGAAAGCCGACCAGCACACGATTGTTTGCTTTTATCCTGTTTTTCCCCAAAGAAAGTAAGCTCCAAAGGGGCAAGAACTTTATGTATCTTGTTTACCCCTGTATCCCCATGAGTAGAGGAGTGGTTGGCATTAAAATATTGATAAGGGCCAGGGCGCGGTGGCGCATGCCTGTAATCCCAGCACTTTGGGAGGCTGAGGCAGGAGGATCGCGAGTTCAAAGCCAGCCTCAGCAATGGCGAGGCACTTAGTAACTCAGTGAGACCCTATCTCTAAATAAAATACAAAAAAGGGCTGGGGATGTGACCCAGTGGTCGAGTGCCCCTGAGTTCAATCCCCAGTACCCCCCCCCCCAAAAAAAATTGATAATTATGAGGAATATGAGGATATATATATATATATATATATATATATATATCCAATATATATATATTGGATATATATATATATATTGGTATTTTTTTCCCTTTGGCTACATGAAGTTTAATTTTATTCCATGAGAGAAAATGTTCATAAAAGTTATGATTTCAAGGATTTACAGCTGCCAGGTATGGTGGAGCACATCTGTAATCCCAGTGACTCAGGAGGCTGAGGCCGGAGGATCGCAAGTTTGAGGCTGGCTTCCACAAGTTAGCAAGGCCCTAATCTACTTAGTGAGACCCTGTCTCAAAGTAAAAAATGTAAAGGGTTGGGAATATGGCTCAGTGATAAAGTGACCCCAGGTTCACCCCAGCACCAAAAGGAGTCATGGGAAGTAGCAAGACAGAGTAAAAGATGCTGCCCAAATGGGCTCAGGAACAATATTTACATTTGTTTCAAACGCAGCTGTACCGATAGCTAAATATGGATAAAATGAAAAAGGAGAAAAGAAAAGAAGAAAAGAAAAAGGAAGGAACAAAGTACATAATAAAATCAGCTCCTGCTCAATTCAGAGTGTGAACTGTTCTCCATAAAAGGCTTCCTGGCTGAGCACCAGCTTCTCTAGCAAGTCCCATGGAAACAGAGCAGCTCAGGGCGCCGCTGGTCTCTGGCCCTCCTAAGCTACAGGTCTTAGCTCCTGCTTTGGCTGATGCCCTTCCCGAGGACGCAAGGTGAGCTCTTGAGCCCATAACTGCACCAAGATTCTCCATGGCTTTGTAGAGAAAAATGAGTTCTTTTCTAGAATCCGCTTCCCTTCTCCCGTCCTTCAATTCTGATTGCCTGAACTACAGAAACGGACACTTAATTATACCAAAACATAAGCCCAAAGTACGTACAAAATACTGCCTGGTTTGTTCTTCATTGTGTAATCCTTTCTCCTACATCAAGATTTCCCCTATTTCATTTTTTTATCTTCCTACTTGCATCAAAAGTCATTATGTTTTTATCCGCCCCCCCCACCCCCAGTTTTGAGAGTATGATCATGGGAGGTTGTAGGGGGGAGCCCTTCAAAGGCAGGTTGATGGAGTGATCGACTCCATCAAGAACCAGCATAATGTTCCTACACAGCACCGTTACCCGGTGTTAATGTGCACCTGGGAGCACCAAGGTGACAGAGGTCCTCTTTTAAAATGAGATAAGAGACTCAATAGAGCATTTTAGTGCAGCCTCATCTCACTCATCCTCAATTATTAGGACTCCGTTCACTACTGTTTTTAAAAACGTGCATGCAAATGGCATCATTAGTCTATAATTAATGCTGCTTGTCCCTGGGAGCTCTGCAGTGGCCTCTGGGTGATGTGAAGGACACTGTCTGCTTCAACTGCCCTGCGTTGGCACCACTGTTATTTACTGTGAGCGCTGGGTATGGCCATTACGTGGACTTCTGTTCCCTGCCATGCCTCGGTGCCCTCTTGTGATGCGCAGGCAATAAAGTCAAGTTTAAAGGAATTCTGGTCTTCCAAAGAGGTCGCAACAAGGGTTCAGAGATCATTTCGTATTTTTTCTTGTGCAGATCAGCTGCCTTGCTAAGCGTCTTCCTGTGTACAACTGAATCAGGGCTGTAGTTCATTTGGGGAAAAAAAGTGTCCGACCACAAACAAAGGCTCAAAGTTGTTAGCGTATGATTTTGCATATGATTTGCATGTTAATGGTCTAATGTCAAAACATGCAGTCATCTACCTGTCCCTGTTCCTTCCCCTCGATTGTCAAGATGGGCTGATTAGTCTTAGGAAAATTAACTCTTTAGCCTCAACTGCAACGAAAGGAAAAGCAGCTACAGTGATGCAGATGTCACTTGTGCTGATTCTTCTGGAAGGTCCCTCATATTGATGGGAAAACCTGAAGGGAAGAAGTCTGCTCAAAGATGGAATTGTCCCTTTGTAAGACGAGAGGCTGGAGGTTGTTAATCTTATTCTCCAAACCCAGTGAAGTTTTTCTTCGTCTCGCTGCTAGAAAGCTCCAAAAAAAACAAAAAACAAAACAAAACAAAACAAAAAAAACCAACCAAACAAAAAATAAATAAATAAATAAAACAAACAAACAAAAAAAAAATATTTAAATGTTTTGTTAAGGATCTCTTCCCAATGGATTCCTTTTTAAATAAACAAAGAAGTCTACAACCACATGCTTAAGAGATGCTTGCATTTCTATACAATTAAAATATTTCAGATATTTAGGAATAAAAAGAAACTAAATGAAACACACATCGAGTACAAAATTTTAATGAGGAACATGTTTGTCCTAGGATGGCATTTAGATGTCATTTTGATGGGTAGAAGGAAGATTTGTTTGTGGAAGATGTTTTCCCCAAATTAATAACAGAGATACAGTGCATCTGGAAATACTTGCTAATAAGGGTGAGATGTTTGATTTCTGAGTCCAATTATTTCAGAAGTGATTCTAGCTCTCTGGCCTGGTTAAATCACTCTCTCTCTCTCTCTCTCTCTCTCTCTCTCTCTCTCTCTCCTCCACCCACCCACACACACACACACACACACACACACACCCTTCCTTGATCATTTGAGGAACTGTATTAGTGATAATGACAACATTTGTATATTATTGCTAAAAGATTTGAAGTTATTGCTGACAGCATAGATACTATGCAGGAATACAATTAGGCATAGTGAAAGCCCTGTCCTTATTCAACTGTGATCTATCTGAGAAGATAAGTCAGATTCACATGAAAATGTAGCTAAAATTTTAGAGCCCACAGACTCATGAGAGTCAGAGGAAGAAAGCTATGGTGTTAGAAAAAGTTCTTCACGAATCCCAGGAAATAGCAAGAACAGTCACAGTGTCATTCATTTGCCCATGTGCATGGCTGGTATTCATAAGGGCCTCTGCAGGGTGTGAAGCAAGGACTAGAAGAGAGTTCCTGATCCTTCCTGCTTTTAATATCAGCCAATAAATTCCTTAACTCACATAGTTGGATAGGTTCATGGGACTCTTCTTGTATTTGCTATTTAATTTTTTAATCGATATCACCTTAAGATGAAAGCACTTATTTTTGATAAAAATACTCCAAAGAGGGAAATGAGTTTCCAAATTCCCACAGAGATCAGGTGGCTGAGGCTGAACTTGAACTCTGATCAATTCTCCTGGCATGTCAAGCATACCAGAGCAGAAGAACAGAACTGGAGTGAAAGTTTCATGTATGGAAGAAGAGAAAAGAGAATCTGGAAAGGGTAAGACTGCGCAAGCTCTTAGTGTAGGCGAAAAAATGGAGTAATGGGAGGGGCTGGGGATATAGCTCAGTTGGTAGAGTGCTTGCCTCACATGCACAAGGCCCTGGGTTCGATCCCCACCAGCACCACTAAAAAAAAAAAAAAAAAAAAAAAAAAAGGGAGTAATGGAAACCATTAAATTTTGAATGAAGGAATTTGAGTATAGAAAGCCATATCTACTCAATCCTGTGGTTACAAATAGAGTGAGTTTGGCAACAGATTAATCACCATCCCACCACAGCTGGGATGATAAATGAGTTTACTCCAACATTTAGAGAGTAGATCTAACCTTCATGGGTAGAGGTTGTCACAGAAATGGGGACTAAAGAGCAAATATAAGAATTTTTTTTGCCCAGCACACCTCTGTAATCCAAGTGGCTTGGGAGACTGGGGCAGGTGAATCACAAGTTCCTTGGCCTCTCAAGTGGTGGTGGAGAATTGGGGAATTGACTGGCACTGGAAAAGGAGTCAGGAAGGAAACATCTCCTGGTGGTCCTGGAGAATACTGAGTTGGTTCATAATATTCATCATCTCTGGTAATGTCCATCCCCGAAACCAGTCTCTTCCTGTCCATCTCTAAAATCAGTCTCCTATCCCATGGAGTATTTATCCAGCTCCGGGTTCATGAATGTCACTTTCCTGTAACTCCAAGTCAACAATTCACATAAAATGATGAGGAGAGAGGTCACCAATAATTTCTGAAAATATGGTTCCAGTAAAATGTGTGATGGCAGAAAACAATTCTGAATGTAAGAAGGGAAACTGTACTTTGAGGCTATGGAGACCAGGTGCTGAGGTCTAAATGTGGCTCTCTAACTCACCAGTGTGATGGTATTAAAAGGTAAGGCTACTGGGAGGCGGTAGAATCCTCATGAATGGGCTGAGTGGCCTTACAGGAGCTAACCCCTGCCCTTGGGAGGACACAGTATCCATCCCCTCTGGAGGATGGAGCAACGGGTGCCATCTTGGCAGCGGAAGTCTGACCCTCAGGAGACGCTGAACCTGCTGGTGCCTTGGTTTTAACCCTCCGCTCTCCCAAACTGGGAGAAACAAATTGCTATTATTTATAAGTTATCTCATCTGTGATTATTTTTTTTTAATAGCAGCCTCAATGAACTAAGACACCAGGTACACCACCACTCATTTGAGAAGCACTGGCAGAAAAGAAAGAAACACAAACTCTTCAGGCATCCTGGTTCAGCTGATGGATTGGATGTCCTCCTGAGAGAGCTCTGTGATCCCACCCTCGCCGTGTGGCCGGAGCTGTTTGTGTGTGTGTGTGTGTGTGTGTGTGTGTGTGTGTTTGCTATAAAAATGCATAGACCAGGACCAGAGGGATCGTCCAATTAAACCTGTTCATTTCACCTGTGGAAGGGCAAAGTGACTTTTCTGGGTCTCATGACTAATTAGTCGTAGGGCTGAGGCTTGAGCCCTGAGACTCACTGCCCTAAATATTTCCTCCTGTTCTTTCCTGATGTCCCTCTGACTTTGTACCTGGTCACCCTGCTTCAGGCCACATGAGCACTCTCTCCTAGCAAGCTTGCCATCTCTGTGCTTTGGATCAGATTTGTTCTGTTGGTCCAACTTCATTTCCCTACCTCTCTGTGCCAAATCCTTACCTTCCTTTGAGGCTGACTTAAAACATCATGTTCTCCATAATGACATCTCCAAATACCCTTCCTGGAAGTTCTCTCTCCTTCTGAATTCTTAAAGCAGATGATATTCTTTTTGTATTATTCTTACTTATATACTGGTCTGAATGCCTCACCAGATTCCCTGCTAAGGAAATATGCCTTATACATTTGCTCTTCCAATAGCTTCTATCACATCTTTCCATTTGGTCCTTATTTCTGTCTAATTTCCTGGTTGATGGTAAGGAGTGTTTTGGTCTAATTGATCGACTGGGTCTTGTTTTAGCACCAGCTGACTGGAGTTGCTTTTCTCTTTCTTCATACTGGTCTTTCTGAACCACTGCCCACATAGATCCACAATACAGAACATAAAATACAGGAAGTAAAGAATAAATATGCAATAGGTTAAGGGAGGACTGAGATTAATGTAAATCCTGATTAGTGGAGACTTATTCACAGAAGGTCAGACTTAACCTAGCACACCTCTCAGAACAGGCCACTCGGAAGGAGAAAGGCTTTTTCTCATCAAAACATATTTCATTGACTCTTTCTAAAAAAAAAAATTATTAACCTATTTATTTGTTGTTTTCAGGTCTACATGACTCTTTCTAAAAAAAATTAGGGTATTTGTTGTTTTCAGGTTGACATATTATATGTACATGGGGTGCAACCCATTACAATTTTGATCCCATTCTTCTTGAGTGGGCTATGCTAGTGTACTTTATGCAGAAGTGGATCCGAATTGAATAGTAGTCAGTGGGCTTGATTCACAGGCGATCTCGATCCTAGACACAGCCTTTTGCAGAGGAAGGAGAGAAATGCCACTTGAGGGTCTAGGAATGCAGCCAAGGTCCTCTCCCCACCCATTCCCTGAGGCCCCCAAGTGCCTCTGCTCACTGGATTATTAATGCTAGAAACAGCCTTAAAACCACAATAGCTTTTTTAAAGCCGAGAACATATAAAGTTGTGGAGAAAGTTTACATTAATGGCCCTAGGAGTAGCAATCCATTCACTTAAGTTTAGGCCAATTTAAGAAAGTGTAGAAGACTGAAGAAACTCTGTGACTTGGAAATGTGACAGGGTATATATATATATATATATATATATATATATATATATATATATATTTTTTTTTTTTTTTTTTTTTTTTTTTTTTTTTTTTTTGTGGTCCCAGGGATTGAACTCAGGGGCACTTGATCCCTGGGCCACATCCCCAGCCCTTTTTTGTATTTTATCAGAGACAGGGTCTCAACTGAGTTGCTAATTGCCTCGCCATTGCTGAGGCTGGCTTTGAATTCGCAATCCTCCTGCCTCAGCCTCCCAAGTGCTGGGATTACAGGTGTGCGCCACCGCACCCCGGCTGACAGGGTATAATTATAATAAGGAAACAGAGTTCTCCAAAGAGAACTTCGTGCATTTGACAACTTTGCCCTGCTTTGTGACACGCGCTGGAGGTGAGGTACTAGTTCTGTGTCTCCAACTTTGGGTTTCTATGAGCTCGTTACATAAAAGTAAATCAATATGATTCACGGAAACTGTCTCTTTGTAAAACCCTGACTAATTAATTTATAACCACTGTTTCCAAGTCTTTCCCAATGTAAGAATAAGGTCTTTAAAATGTAATCAAATTTGTATACATGTAAGTGAAAACACGTTTTCTTTAATTTTTGAATTGCTTGACTATGCCATTTAAAAGTGACGTGGTATTTTACATTGTATGCATGTCTTAAATTATCACACTGTACCCCCCAAATACTATGATTATTGCATTTCAAAAATAACAAATTTGTACTTTTAAAGGGTGATGCTATAGATCAATATCTGAAGTTGGAATTAGAAAACATGACTTTCCTCCCCAAGAGTAACAATGGACTAAAAATTCCAATTTTAATCCAAAAGATTAAGTAGGTACCCAAGGACTCAGAAGGTAAGAAAGAGATGTTAGTCTCACATCCTTTACTCCAGAGTCAAGTTGTGTCATTTGAATACCCCACTAATGTGAACGCTTCCACAGTTCGGTTACCTCCTATCCTAGAAGCATCTGTGCAAAGGCCAGACACAGGTGGGCACTGTGAAAAGAGACAGTACCAAGACAGAGCTCCCAGGACTTCTAGCCATTTCTGTTCATAGATTCCGTGACATGATGAAATTTCTCCACGGATGTTGCCTTAAACCAAAAACAAACAAACAAACAAAGCCATGAAACTAGGACCCACCCGCATGACCTGTAACACCTGCGTCTGACTTGAAAGATCAAGCCCTTTTCCAGGAAGAGCCCCCATATTAAATGATTCAGCAACAGTTAAATTAAAAAGATACAAAATAGAGAAACCTTATTCTCAAGCAAGCTTCTGTTCTTTAATATTCCTTCAAACTTCCTTTTCTTTAGTTCCTTTCCTTCCAGAAAGTATTCCTAGGAACATTTTGGATGGCTGTTGCATATAAAAAAAGAAAATTAGAGGCTTCTCTTTCTTTCCCTGACCAAACCTCACAGAGTTATCTGCACCGTGGCCAAGGCCAGCTTTGAAGAGTGCAATCTTGGGGTCCCTCCCATCCGCTGCTTCCTGCCAGACACGTTTGTGGGTGCTTCATCCTTTAAACCTGCCCACCAACCGAGTGATCATGATAGGAATTTTTTCCACCTCCAACTTCACATTCTTCTTCGGTGGTTGCTTGTGACTGGGAGAATAGGCGTACAGAGCATTTTGCATTCTCTGGATGTACCACACAGTAATTCTGCTGTCTGAAAACTCTGTAATGTCAATAATTGATGCACTTGAGAAGTGGTAATTAAATTAGTTAATTATGCTGGTAAAATTACATGCAATTATGTGACTGCAGGGTATGTTTAGTAAATTAGGCTTTCCCATGCTCGCTACATATTGTGGTGCCAATTTTGTTCCTTGATGATTAGGTAGCTTTTGATACTTCTTAATTGATTTAATACCTGGATCTTCATTAGCCCTTGATTGCTATGCTATGTATGTCTGACATTTTTTCTCTCTGATATTTTACTGAGATCGTACATCAGGGAAAATAAACGTACATGTTTGTGGATGATACATAGATGTGTGTGAATTGACACACAATTTTTGTTTCAGATATTTAGATTTTGAAATTTTGCCTCCCCCGTGGCCCTCCTATCTTCCTGGAAATAACTAATCCTAAATGTTGACTCAAGTAGAATCCAAGAACATAAATCTTCTTGGACACTCTAAAAGAGGGAAAATGTCATGTTTATTTTGCTTCTGAAATATCCACACACATAGTACTAGTCAGTCAAAAAAGGAAGCACACACACACACAAAAAAAAAAAAATCAGAAATTTCAGGAAAGTTAATCATTCCTCTTCTTTAAATAAGAAGCAATAATCTTTAAATAAGATCCCTACCAATGCAGAATTAACGTAAAGTGTATGAAATATTAGAAACTGTAAGGCTGTCATTGGATCCTGAGAGGTTTACTGCCCATTAAAAGCTTCCCATAAGTATGGGTCAGCCTCCGTGGGGTGGGAGGCTGAGAGAGGAGAGTATTCATCCCGTGGATGGAGCTCATGGGCGACCTTTTGGTTTAAGACTCAGAATCATCTGGAGCTAGGAGGAAGCCTGGGCGTTTCTTGGTCTACCCACTTTAACTAACAGATGAAACAATGATGATTCCATTGGTACCTTCTAGATGTTCTCAGAGCAGAGCAGCACCCAGGCTGTTCTGGAATTCAGGTCCCTGGCTGGTGGCAATCTACTCGATTACTCTGCCTTCTGTGCTGCCCATTTCTTCCCAGTTCGTCTAGACCTTTACTTACACAGGGGTCAGGCACATGCTCAGAAGAGCTCCTTTCAACTATAAATAGAGGAGGCTACTTGAGGTAGTTAGAAGAAAGCAGGGCAATGGTAGTCATCTGCAATCAGGAGCCAGGGACTGGGTGGAGCCTGCAGCTTCTCTGGTGTCTGACAGCCTGCCCTTAGTGTGGACCAGGAGGGGGCTGACCTGGCTGGGGGCTGACCTGGGAGGAGGCGGGGGCGAGTGGCCACAGCTCGCACTTCTGTCCTTCCTCTGGACAGACAGTCCACCCCACACACCACAAAGCTCCTGCCAGGACTGTGGTCATGTGACTATTAGAACACTACATCTTGGAAAAGGAGAGGGCTCTGTCCAGTCCTTGTAGACTTGTTTGTTTTTGTTTGTGTTGTTTTGATGCTTGGGCAGGTAAGAAGGAACACGAGAGATAAATGGTAGTCAAAACTTTTATTTGTACTTTTTCCTAAGCATGTCCACAGCTTTGGTCTCTGTGGGGTTTCACAGCCACTCTGATGACAATAAGAGTGATCAAATGGCCCCTTTTTCTGGATTCTTTATAACCTAACCCATACATTTTGCAAGGTTTGAACAGTAAACAGCTGCCCAGAATCATCTAACCTGGTAAGAAAGGACAGTGAGTTCTGATTCTTGAGCCTTATGAATTCAAATTTGTAACCCAACCTGTCTGTGAGGTCCCCTGGGGTTTTCCCAAGTGTCCCCCAACTGGAAGAAGCCCTCTCCTAATACTTGGGTGTCAGTCACTGCATTTCTGGTCCATATTATGTTTGTCTGGTCATATTTTCACAAAGGACAGTAAGATTTGAAATTCTTGACAAAAGACGCTCTGGTCAATCTACTTCCTGTCATTCACCTTTAGCTCAGCGCCTGGTGTCTGACAGACACCTGGTCTACCAGCCTCCTTATCATCACCGGGTGCATTTGAACTCTGGCCTCTGCACTTTCTCCCAGGGAGCTCTACCTATTGTGGGGACTCTCCAGGGTGTTTTTTTGTTGTACCACAAGCCCTGGACATCAGAGTGCATTCTCTCTCTTTCTCGCTCTTTCTTTTTTTTTTTTTTTAGAGACAGCCAATACCACTAACTGAATACAAACTGAAAAAAAGTTTCTTTTGTCATTTAGTTGAAGATTTTTATTTTATTAGCTTCCAATTGACTTTTGTTCTTCTGGGTCTATCTGCTTCAAAGGTACATATATGACTTTTCATTCCAGTCTCACACAAAACCTTGGTTTTAGACGCCCATTGCAGCCAAATGTCTTTCCCTGAGTCTTGTAAGAATAAACTAAGTGGATGGATT
Organism: Tamias sibiricus; assembly: GCA_025594165.1. Taxonomy (NCBI): domain Eukaryota; kingdom Metazoa; phylum Chordata; class Mammalia; order Rodentia; family Sciuridae; genus Tamias; species Tamias sibiricus. The sequence continues at coordinate 19,746,448 of CM046666.1, read as the reverse complement.
TGGGGGGAAGAGAGGTAAAGGAGGAGGTCTTTGCTAAGTCTTACAAGCAGCAGAACGACTGGGGAAGAGAGGAGGGGTCTCAGTGAGTAACGCAGAAGCTGAGGACTGAGAGGAGGGACCCACACAGTGGGGTGGGACCCTGCTGTCCCAGTAGCTTCCAGGAGCAGCAATACCAACACCTGTCTATCTGGCCACCACAGGCCTCTACGCATGGTTCACGCTCTTATCCTCTCCAGATTTCAAGACTGAGATTGGAAACACAACTGGTTAATTCAACAGGTGAAATAAAATGAAGCAAAGAAAAACCACGCTGGTCATCGCTGGGCAGGAAAGGGAGGGGAACCCAGAGCTCCCGACTCTCTTCCTCCTTGTGAATTTTGTCAGGGCTCCTTGAAAACCTTTGCTTGGCCTCTGGGCTTTGGCAGCGCCAGCAAGCACTCCTGGAAGCTGGCATGGTGCCATCGTAACAGATGGCCAGGAGCGCAGGCAGCAAGAAAAGCGTGTAGGAGCATCACCAGCGAGCGCCGAGGGCCGGGCTCCAGACGCTGGCCTCCGTGCATGCGAAGCTTCTGAGCAAGGTGGCCAGAGGGGACATTTTGTCTGTATCTTTGCTGCTTACTTGAGACAGAAATGCCAACACTGCTTCATTTGTGCTTCAGTGTTAGGTCTTCTACGCCAGCTCTGATATGTGTGAGATGTTGCAAGAGAGTGAGAAAAAGAGAGATCCTAAATAAAACCATCGGTGATTTTAATCTGCTCGCCCTGTCCAATTCACGCTGCTCACTCCTGCCAAATTCATCTCCCAAGCCACGCGGTGGATCTTGGGTCCCCTTCCCTAAAAATGTTGATCACAGTAATGATGGACAGTGCAAGTGGCAGTGGCCACCATCTGATGAGCACTTAATGTGTCCACAGTTGTTTTACTTGGTGGACATCTGGTGCTGAACAGCAAACTTCCTAACAAAGGTCCCAGAGCCCCCAAATGTCTGAACTGATATGGAACTTCTACCTCGCCGATGGTAGCAAGAACTTTAACAAGCATGATCCATACTTGCAAGTGTAAGCGAATTCATTGGCCAGTGTTTCTCTGGAAATTTCTTTGTGGTCATCAAATTACAATTTAATAAGCCAAAATTATTTTGATTTGATTCAAAGTTGAGTTGAACCAACAGTTCCATGTTTTTTAGTTTTGGTGTTTCTTGGTTATGGAAGAGAAAACTCGTTCTGAGAATGCAAATTCTGAGTTCAAATTCATGAGGACTGTGAGGTAAGCCAGATTTAAGCAAGAGTACTGGATAGGCTTGCGCCTCATGTAGACGTGGTTACCGGGAAGGCAACTTTCCTCCCTATTTCAAGAAAAGAATTATCGATTTTGAGTCAAGTGAGCTTTCCATTCTTTATGATTTTGTCTGTGATTTTCTGTATGAAATCAACAAGTGTGAAGGAACAAAGATTCTGGTTTTTTTTCCTAGACATTAATGGAAGTTCCCATTTTTGGAACTCTCAGAAGAAAGATGCAGACAATACTTATTTTTTTTTTAAGTGAATATCTTCAAGCAGGTTCTCCTTTCTAGTAAACAAAGAAAATGTCTTCATCTACTCAGAGACAATTATTCTCTGTGTAACAGCTAGCTGTTACTGTGTAACATCACCAAAAACTTCACTGACATGCAAAAATAGATATTTATTCTTACAGACCTAAGGACTGCCCTGGTGGCTGTCTAAGCTGGTGGAGGCCCACCTGATTGCTCACTCTCCAGCTGGGGTGGGGTGGGCTTGGTTAAGTTTTCCCTTAGCTGTGGCAGAACTGTTAAAGGACAAGCTGGGCCACTCGAGATTTGGGTCACATTGTTCTGATTAGCATTCTATTGGCCAAAGCAAGTCCCATGTTCAAACCCAAAGTGAAGACATAGTTTCTATTTTTTTTTGGAGGAGATGCAGCTCACATGGTGAAGAGTGATGGTGGGGGAAGGAGGAAGGATTGGGGCCATCGACCCATTTCCCGCCAGTGGCTTAGGGCGTGTCCCCACACTGTTCTTGCTTTACACGGTGGTTCTGCGTGGCATGGCTGTGCCTCTGCATCTGACCTTTTATTACCTTTCCACTTCAGATTGCATTTCAGCCTTTGCATTCATTCAAAGTCCCTTGTTAATGATATTTTAAAAATGTCACTGTCCTCTTTCAGGGGACACCTGAAAAGTTCTGTCCCAGGAGGAATTATCATCCCAGCAATGGTGCTCATCTTTCAGGGTGTGGTAAGGCCCCTCTTCCCTACCTCGCTGGAGTCTGGTCGCTGTGTATGCTAACAGCCAGGCATAACATGTGCCTTTGGGAAGGAAGAACAACGTCCTGATAGGGAGTGAGCAGAAATCGGCTCCTCCTTTGGGAAGGAATATTGATGATGCCACAATTTCTGAGTTACATATTTCCTCATCTATGGATCAAGCATGAGAATGAACTTCATACTCTGTCCATTTAGGGATCCAATTCCCCTTTAACAACTAGACAAGAAGTTATAGGGCAGTGACAGAGGGCAAAATTAGTGCTCTACAGAGAACGTCCCTGTGTTTATGCAGCTATGTGTATGTGTGATTAAGCAGGATGTATTTATTTTATTATTAAACATAATCTTCATTTATTTCTTTAATAGTAGTAGTGCTAATTGTCTCCTAAATCCATTAACATGTATGAAATGTTAATTTGTGTTTATATTTTAGAATGAATACACACACACACACACACACACACACACACACACACACACACCTATGACCACCACTTAAGTTTCATTAAATGCACTTTTACAGTTCTTGGTCTGGGAACCCGTGATAGAGTTACCATGTAAGGATCTTGCCCACATCTCTTTCATGTTAGCCAGGCAGAACGGGCTGACACAGATGTTTGGGAGCCTCGGAGCACTTAATCTGTTACCATTTCTTTGCAGCATGTTCTAGACTTCTTAGGAGCAATCTTTATTTATTTTTGGAGCTCACAGATTGCATTTGCACGAGTCAGGAATATTTTCCAGCTTATTTTAGTGAACTCACTCATAGTTTGCCCCCATGGAGAAATCAATACACTGTTTTTCTAAAGAATCAGTATTAGTGCTATTCTAGTGTCAGGCTATTATTCTACTTAACCACCCCAAGGGCAAAACTATTCCCATACTTGTCTGTTTTTTATTTTTATTTTTATTTTTTTATATCTAGTGAGATAAGACGAAGCAAAAACTCTCACTGAAATCTTGTCTTCATTTTACTCCGCATAGGCAGATATTTTATGTTCTGTGATCATTTTTCTTCCTTGAGCCCTTTAGTCAATCTGAAATCAGGTGTTCAACTTGAAGAGACAATTAGGTGACTCAAAGCCCATACTCCCAACGATGGCTGGGCAAGTCACCTGGTTGTTTGTGGTTATTTTTGTGGCACCTGTGGTTTCCAAGATTGGTGGTTTGTTTCATCCGGAGTATGTGTCAGAACTTTTTATTAATTCATCGAATGCAGGTGTTTTCCTGACTATCTATTTGATTAACTACACCTAGCGACCAGATTAAAACAGAGCAAATGAGCCCTGGGATAGTTCCCTTCCCTCTCCGAGCCATTCCATGATCATATCCATGGAGCCTAAAATCACCCTGGACTCTTCCAAAGCCAGGCTCAATACCTTATAAAATAGTTTGCTGAATGGATAAATGAACACATGCCTGAATATTGTATGGGTGAATACCCTTAATATAAATGGTCACCAGGAACTCCAGGACTATGGGTAAGGCAATCCATTTTTTATTTCTATTCTTATTCCAAACTTCTTTTGCAGGTATTATTTCTCAAGTATTCAGACACAGCCGGAAGCAGCATGCATCAGAAAGGAAGAGAGATAAGGAAACTCAAATGGACCACATCTTTCAGCCCATTAATCAAACCCATAATTCCCATTAAGGCAGGTAAGACAATGAATAGTGCTAAGAAAAAAAAAATTACTCTATATCGGGAACATATTTAAAAGCTAAAATCAGTGACTGTTGTCCCAGGGCACAGTGGAGACACTTCTAAAAGGCAGAGAAGTTTGAAGACCCTCATTAAGAAGATGTCGCCTGCATGCACTGATAAAACAGAAAAGAAAAATGTATCTGAAGCTCCAAGAGAATGTAGCTCACTTTCTTCCTCCCACTCTGTTTCTCTGAATAATTCTCTAAGTTGCAATATGAGTAAAATGGAGCTTGAAATAGACAAAATGGGACTGAAGTTTTTTTCATATAATCTCTTAATGGAATTGCTATGCCTGTTCTTCTGCAAATTTTTATTTGCTTCACCTCCCCCGTATTTAAGAAGGAAAAATTTAAATTTCCAGTTAGTGTGCTTATTTTTAGTTGTCACCACCACCCTGCTTGTGGAGACCCCATCCTTAGTGTATTGGGGGTATATTTCTATGGTTGTTCCTGCCCAGATAGAGTAGGTACCGTTTGTACTTGTGCATTTTAATGGGAGTGATAACTGAAATGGGAATGAATGCCTCTACTGTGGGGAAAACCAGGCAGAGAAGCCAAAAGCTATAGCAGTTAAATAACGTGCCAGTTCTCATAAAAAGAGCAGCCACCAGCAACGAGGGCTGGGCTGACGCACAGTTCCAGAACAACCCTCCGTGAGGCGCCTTCTCTGCAAGCTGCGCGCCTGCCTCACTCTTCACTACTGTCGCCCTCAGCCCTCCACAGATGCAGGCACCCAGGCAGAGCCCATCGTCAAAGAGCAGAATTTTTCTCTCCTTTCTTCCTTAAACCAACATTTCAGTTCTCTCCCCCCTCTCTCTCTCTTTTAAGTGGTTTTGAAAAAAAAAAATTATGCATCACTACTTGGAATTCTCCAAATCACCATATTTCAGATTTCACAGAAAAGTGATTCTCAGAATGATTTGTGCTTTAAGCATGAAGGGTGACCGCCAAATGGCTCATGTGCCCAGTTAACTATGTTAACATCTAGTGTTTAAGGATCCTAAAACGACGCTCATTAAAACCCCAAACCAAGACCAAACCAAAACAAATACACAAAAACCAATTTTCTCTATCATCCAAGACATGGATTCAAAGCCTTTCTGAATCATCTGGCCTTGACCATTCTCATGAGGAGATCTTGGAGGGGACAGAAGCTCCTTGCCTTGTGGTCTACAGCATGATGAGCTCTCTCTCTCTCTCTCTCTCTCTCTCTCTCTCTTCTCTCTCTCTCTCTCTCTCCCTCTCTCTGGTGATTCAGTGGCCTCCACACAATATGCAGTCAGACACGTCCTTCCTTGACTCAGTGAGCAGGCACCAGGTCCTGTACTGCTTTGCAAAGACTGCAGAATAAATCCAGAGATAGTCCTGTCTTTCAGGAGTTCAAGGAGTGGTGAGGGAGATAGACGCAAATACATACAGCTCCAAACGCACCGATTTGCACATTTCAATGACTTGTGGAAAAGGAGCTGTGGAAGCAGCAGTGGAGTCCAGCAATCCCACTTGAAGTTGTGATGCTTCACGGGGAAGGGACAGGACAGTCCTGACGGATGAATAGCGACCGACCCAACTGAGGAGCTGAGCCCAGGGAGGACACCGTGCGGCTGGCAAGAGACTCCCTAGGACAGGCACCGAGGCGGGAGAGACGCTGTATTTGCATCAGTCAGTATGGTAGATGGTACCACATGTGGCTGTTTACAAATTTATTAGAAGGAAAAATATGAAACATTTAGTGCCTCAGTAGCACTGACCACATTTCAGATGCACAATAGCCACATGTGGCTAGAGGACAGCTGGACAGTAAAGATACAGAACATGACCATCAGACCAGAATGTTCCGTGGGACAGTGCTGGCGCAGAGCAGTTGGGGAAGGTGGGTGAGACGTTGGCATTGAAGCCATAAAGAGAAAGGTGGAGTGGAGTGGAGGGTTTTACCCACACAGCATGGAGTGAGGAGAGGGGAGGATCCCCTGATTTAAGACCAGTGTGGGCAGGAGATGGGGCCTGCAAAGAAGTCCCAAAGGAATGGTGAGGAGAAGATGGGAAACAGGAGGGTAGACCCCAAGGAACCCAGCCAGGAGGATGTTAGGGGAAAATGTGCCGTTGTTAACCATGGCCAGCATTACAGAAAACTCTTGAAAAAACTTAAAATTGACCTTTAAGCCAAAAAATTGGGAGGTTCTCAGTTTTATCCAGGAAGGTTGGTTAAGGGGAGTGAGTGAGTGTGTGTATGTGTGTGTGTGTGTGTGTGTGTGTGTGTGTGTTTTTAGGATGGATGTGGATAGAAGATAGGTTGAAATGTGTAGTGCAAATGGTGGCCCCCAAGACACATCCCTGTGACAACCACCACAAGACCGCAAGAGGAAGGAGCCTGGTTCCCCTTCAGCCTCCAAGAGTGTGGCCCTGCTGACATCTTGGTTTCTGGTATTGGGTCCAGGCCTGTGAGAGAATAAGGTTCTGGTGTGTCAGGTCACGGGTTGGTGCTCATTCGTCACAACCACCTCAGGGCACTAATACAGAGGGCTTTCAGGAGCCGGCAGGGAGAACAGAACGGAGCCTTGACGAGCAGTTACAAAGTCGAATGTTCTCGAGGGACGGGCTGACAAAGCAAAGGGTGTGAAACGAAAGCGGGAGGGGAGAAAACTGGTGAGTGTGGGATTCACGTCCAGCCTTCCAAGTCAACGCACAGACCCCTGGGCCAGCCCACGCCTTGCCCTGGCGATACCACCTCCATATTTACTGCAGTCTTTATTTTTAACCTTTCATATACATACCATCATGCCTAGATTTTTTTGTTTAACTATTTTAGCAAACTCCTTACTGTCACATGAAAATCCCTCTCATTCCTCTGTTCTTACATTCTTACATTCTTCTTCCTAGTTCCTAAGCCTGGTTAAATTCTTCTGCTTCTCTGCTCCTGGGAGAAATTCTGGGAACTATGATGATTTTTCCACTGCGTTTTCAAGTTCTCTGACAATGCTTAGGTCTCCCCTGCCGAGCAGCTTTGCCTTTATTCATCTCTAGTTCCTTCTGATTTCTCTACCGAGGCTGTCCCCAAATGTTCCACTTGAGAACAAAACCCTTCTGCCCCTTGTCTTTTATGAGGAACTTGGGATCACCCACTCGCTTGGCTCTTGTTCCTTTCGCTTCTCGATTCCTTTAGACCTTTCGCCATCTTAAGAAAGATTTTCCTGCTCTTTGAGACGAGACCTTGCCTTTTCCATCGTCTGACTCTGTGTGCTCCTGCCCACCCTCTGCCTCCCTGATACGCCCTCCGTAGTCCTCCTCTGGGTTCTTCTCCTGGGTTCATCTTCTTAGGGTGACCACATTTTGATTGCCACCTTTACTCCTGGGCTCTTTGACTGTTGGTCACCTTCAACTGGGTGACTTGGAAAAGTCCAAATGTTGAGCCCAAACCTCCACTTAACATCTTTTCCTCCAAACTCCACTGAACCCCACGGATGCCCAGGTTCTGTTGACTCAGGGGATATCTGCGTAGATTTGAGGGAATCAGCTCCACACCTGTGCTTTCTGTTCACCTCCCTCCAGGCACAGTCGTTATCACGGTAGAACGTTCCTCATTGCAGATGTTTGAAGGACGTTTGTGGTCGCTGAAAAGTGGGAGGAACCCTAGATTTGAGCAGAAGTCTTGAAGGTGGATCCAGGATTTGTCACTTGGTGCTACCTCGGTGTCTTCTGGCAGTAGCTCAAGTTCTCTCTGCTCAGTTTCCTGTGTGCAAAAAGCTGATGTTGACACACGACTCAAAGGATTCTGGTGAGGTTATGGAGAAAAATATGCGTAAGAGTCCTTTGTGAATTCCAGAGTGACAGACTTTGATTTAACCTTTGGTTATGACCAAACGTGTATCCCCACAAGCTGTTCTCACAAAGAAGAAAGGTGTGTGAACACCAGCAGGGCTTGACCAGTTATGAAGCCCTTGATTGCAGGGGGCAAACTTCTTTGTACAGTTTGTAAACTATTACCGGGGACCCACAGGAGGTGGCTCCTCTTGTAGACCGTTTTAAAGCAGAACTAACCATCAGTGGAGATGCCCCCCTCTCCATTTCCCTCGGGAGTCTAGGTGTTGGAAGGGTGTGTAGCTTCACTTGACTTTGCACTCCCAAGACCTTTCTAATGACATTGGGTGGTGGCAAAAGCTCTGGCAACCTTTGGGGCTGTGTCTTGGTGGCCAGTGTCCCTGCCCATCAGGACACTCTAGTTTCTTGGTCTCTAATAGAACAACTGTGAAGCACCCAACCCATCCACATCAGTCACCCGGACTCATCATAAGTGCAAAACATGTCTAAGTAACACGGTTCCTGTTACCACCATTAACTTCACGGCCAGCATCATGATCCCTGATATGGGGCTAAGATTTGGAAGTCTGTGGGCTGTGGTTGTGGCTCAGCGGTAGAGCGCTCGCCTAGCATGTGCGCGGCCCAGGTTCAATCCTCAGCACCGCGTACAAATAAACGCATCGTGTACAACTAAAGCAAATAAATAAATATTAAAAAAAAAAAAAAAGATTTGGAAGTCTGTGACTTGATACATGAAGCTGATATTGTGGATCATTTGTTAAGTGTGTTTTTAAATTTGCTGTGACCTGTTCTAAGTGTTGAGTACTCAGTACCTAGGTCAGTACCTGGCTTTCTTTCAGCTGACAAGTCGATAAGACCATCTTTACAAAAATCACTCTTTCTTAGTAGTCCAATAAATATCAGCAAGTGCTACGAGCTAATAGATTGCTTATCTAAAATATAACTGAGATGAAGATTGGCCTGATAAAATTAACTGACTCAGAGTGCTACTCTGCTTATATTTAGATGTAAAGCTATAGAAGAGAATCCTGTTTTTATAGTGCCTGTCAGGGTGATTATGTGTCTATGTGTATAAAGAATGATATTTTGAAGTGTGGGACACTTTTTATTTAAAAAGACATCACAAATAACCTTGACTGTGTGAAGGAAAGGCACCCGGTCTCCTCAGACTCTGCATTTCCTGATTCTACACCTGATTAGGTGCAAACCCAAACCCCAGTTCTTATGTAGTGTTTAATTGTACAGAATCCATAAAAAAATCACTTAATATAAAGAGAACAAATACTCTTTTTTTATTGCCACACTAAATACTTTTGCCAGCAAATGCTTTTGGGGGTGCTTTTTATTTATGGATTTTTTTCACAAAGCCAGAGAGCTTTTGTCTTTTTTAGTGCTTTATATTTATAGTTGTTGGATGATCATTTTCTGGTTGGTTTCACATTGAAGCTCTTTCAGAACTAGTTGGAGTAGTAATAGTTTCCTACTGTTTATACTTTCTCCCCCTTGAGTCCTACGCTAAATCTTCTTCACTCTATCAGTGACTCTGCAGTATATTATGGTATACATTCTTAGGCTATTAACTTTGGGCACTGCTAATGATTTCCTTTGTATATATGTATACAGCACATAAAACATGTAAATGTTTCTTATTAAAACAAGAAAACTCAAAATACAATCAACCCTATCAGCTAAAGAAAAAAGAGCTGAAGATCCCCCCCCCCCCAAGTGAGATTGCAAGAAAGAAACAGGTTTGTAAACCCTCAGTGTTGGAAAACAAAGTAAATTGTAAAAGACCCCCGAAGGGAAAGATTTAGTTTTCTTAAAAAACAGCTTGTTTGGCATTCCATTCCTACACTTAATTTTTTTTTTAAAAAAAGTAACACATTTGAGAACTCAGCAATTTCAACACAACCGATTTCTCCACCAGAAGAAAATATCTTGGGTTTCTGAGAAGGCAGAAAGGAAGAGATGGAGGAGGAACCTCAGTGTCACCTGAGTCCCACGCGGTTGTGCACAGGTATATGTAAAGAATCTCTGTGGACCAGCTCACCCTCGTTTTGGTGGCTCAAAGCCTGTGAGGACTTAACTTGGAGAAGATAATTTGTAAGTGACTGAAAACCAAACACTCTTAGCTGCAAAGTTTAATGACAAAAGACTCTAGGAAGCAGGATGATTCAGAAAAGAGCCAAAAAAAAGAAATGGAAGTGATTAGAACAAAAGCAACCAGTGTTTGCATCTTACAAATAAGGGTGGCCTAGTCCTGAAAAAATGATAGCTGGAAGCCACTGGATGCCTGGTGAGCCTCACTCTTGCTCTCTCTTTCTACTCCCGTGTTTAAAGAGGATAATCCAGGAAACACATCTCATGGAGACATAGATAACTCCCTTGGCCATTTTCAGGCAAAGGAGTCTACGGCTGGAGAATAGGTGAAAGATGGAGGGGATGGACGCTGGAGAGAGGAGAGCAAAGAGAAATGGGATGAGACCACAGGTCACGTTGGGAGAGGGAGAGGGAGTAAACAACTGGGAAGGTTGGCAGGGAAGTCAGACTTTTTGCTCTAATGCAATTCTTGCTTAGAACTACACGCTAGTGAGACGGTGATGCAGAGATGAGAACAGAAGGTGTTTTCATTAACACACCAAAGGAGACTAAAGAAACGTTTATAAGACACTTATTGGGGTTGCCCCAGCAGCATGCAGAGGACCACAAATGTTCATCTGCTTCCAGAAAATGGTGTCCTGGGTGAGCAGGGTCAGGAGACAGGAAGTGAGGTCAGCATCCGGTTTCCATGCCAGGAACAGGAACTCTGGGTATCTTGGAGGGCTGCAGCCAGTCTCACACCCTGGGGCTGCTCACTGGAAGAGTGAGGGGCTGCTCCCACAGCCATCTTATCAACTCTCCCCAGAATTTTGATACCATGAACTTAGTCTGGTTTGGAGGAGCTGGGCAAGAACAGACGTTAAAGTAAAAATCCAAAACCAGAAGACGGTAATTGTTGCACACTTTATAAAACACTTTTGAAAACGATGCATTATAATTTGCTGTCAACCATCCAGAGTTTTTCTTAGATTTCCCAAGTTCAGGATCTGACTCACTGGCAGAGAGATCTTTCTCAAAACAAACTCGGTACTGTCTTGGGAGCTGCATTGGCAAGGTTAATACTATGGTGTCTACCTGGGCCTTTTTGGAGAGCTAATCAGTGGATCTGTTGTCTCTAGGAAACGGAGAAGGAAAACAATCAGCTCTGTTCTCTCCGGGCCAGGGGACTGAGCAGTGATAAAGGAGCTCCCTGATGCACTGGGAGCCCACAAGCCCGACACACAGGTTACCACCGCCTGGCTGACCTGGCTCACAGGTGCGCCGTTGCCAGGTAACGCTGGGGCCTGGTGCCTTAGAGGCCCCGCAGCAGTTGGCTTGGGGCGGCAGCGGGGGCGGGGCAAATGGAGTCACTCTCAGGACAGCTGGCTGCCAGGCTGCTCCTCACCCCTGTGGCAAGTGGAGACAGGCTGGGCTTGGCCAGAAAGGCACTTTTGCTCCTCAGCTGGAAGGGCTGTCTCTGGAGAGAGCAAAACCCACGCCCTGCCTTACACAAAGCTCACCCTGTATACGCGATCGTATTTATATTTATGTTCACATGTATTTATATTCTGCCCTTTGATAAAGTTAGAGTCTAAAAAAATTCCTCCCAGTTTCATGCAAGTTTATAGAGCACATTTTCACATATGTGATTTGTTTTGGAAAGAACCACTGGGCTCTAGTCTCAAGTTTGCGACCTTATGCCCGGTGTGAGCTGGGAGTCACCCTGAAATCTTCTTGGATCCTCCTGTGTCCTGAGAAACCAGCATTCCCTGCAGCCTCTTGAGGGATCCTTGAGGGTTTGGTTTTCTTTTCCCTGAAAGGCCTGCACTTCCTTCTTGCCCAGGTAGAATTCAGATGGAGTCATCACGCGGTCCGTTGTGTGTGTTCTTCTTAGAAACTGCTGTTTCGACACCATTTATCTGGAAAATTCATAAATCTGGGGACATCTTGCTCCCAAATAATGCTTGATGTACAAGGACCTACATTGTTTTAAGTTAATGTTGATTTGTCTCTTGGTTGGTAGGATGCATACTAGTCAATTTGTGTACTCTTTTTTTTAAAATTATTTATTCTAATTTGTTATATATGACAGCAGAAAGCATTTCAATGCATAGTACACATATAGAGCACAATTTTTCATGTCTCTGGTTGTACACAGAGTCACGGCGTTCGTGTCTTCATACATGTACTTGGGGTAATGATGTCCATTTCATTCCACCAAGTTTCCTACCCCCCCCCCACAGGCTCCCTTCCCCTCCCTCCCCTTTGCCCTAACTAAAGCTCCTCATTCCTCCCGTGCTCCCCCTCCACCCCCATTACGGATCAGCATCCTCATATCAGAGACAATATTCAGCATTTGGTTTTGGGGATTGGTTTACTTCATTTAGCATAATATTCTCCAATTCCATCCATTTACCTGCAAATGCCATGATTTTATTCTCTTTTATTGATGAGTAATATTCCATTGTGTATATATACCACAGTTTCTTTATCCATCCATCTACTGACAGGCATCTGGGTTGGTTCCACAGTTTAGCTATTGTGAATTGTGCTTTTATAAACATTGATGTGGCTGTGTCCCTGTAGTAAGCTGTTTTTAAGTCCTTTGGGTATAGACCGAGGAGTGGGATAGCTGGGTCAAATGGTGGTTCCATTCCCAGTTTTCCTAGGAATCTCCATACTGCTTTCCAGATTGGCTGCACTAGCACCTGGCAGGACTCCTGGCCACCCACCCATGCAAGAATCCCAGCCGCTCCCATATAGGACAACGGGCTGAAGTCCAGTTTGTGTACTTTTAGGGATGTGCATTTCATTCCATTTGGTCAAGAGAGCTTTATAGATAGACAGAGGGCTGCCATGTACAGTAGAACAGGTTGTGCACTGTCATGGTCCCAGACTGGAACTAACTTACCGAGGTAGGCCCAGTACTTAAGAGCCAGCATCTTTCAGAATCTGCATCAGTGGGGCAGTTCGGTTCAGAGAAGGGTGAATCTTCTCTGGATCCGTGTCCCTACGCTTCTGTGGTTCCTACGCATAGAACCTTCCCTTTGCACCTGGGGATCCACATGTTCCTGTCTAGAGTAAAGAGAAGATGAGTTACCTCATAAGAGGACGGGAGAGCCGAGAGTTGGAGCGGGGCAGCCAAGCTGCTCCTCCGCACCTGGAGTCAGTCAGGCAGACGGGGGATCACCAGGCCAACCTTCCTAGCCGCAGGGCCTTCATTCTGCTTCATGTGTCTGAGTCACCGTGAGAAGAGAAAGATTTATGGGCCTTCTTTCAACACTCATTTCACAAATATTTATTGAACACCTACTCTATTCTGAGTTCTGCCCTGCCTTCAGAAAGCCAGGTTGCAAACAAGTTGTTCTCCGCGCTCCTCTGAGTGCTGCTTTTGGTAACGGCCTCTAGACACATCCCAAGCATCAACCCACATATTGCTTGAGTGTCAAGACTCTTACAGAGCCCACGTTGTCCATGTTTGCAAAATCTAGGACTTGGAGGCAGCTTCTGTTTTGTGCTTGCATGTACCTTAGAGTGAAACCCAGGTTGAGTTCATGTTAGAAACGTTAAAAAAAAAAAAAAAAAAACCAACCAACTAACCAAACAACAACAGAAATCTATCTCACAGACAGAGCACAGGCTGGGGAAGAGACTTCTGGACATGCCTCAGAAGCCAAACCAACCTGCTTCCCGTGGCTGGGAAGATGTCTTTCTGAACACACTGTAAATACAGGGTAGAGATGTTCACAGTTCAGGAGATGAACTTTTCCACTTGACCACCAGTTACTCCAGGGCCCAAGAGGTGGGTAGAGATGCTTAGTTCATTAAGGAGATGCTGAATTTGGCACAGAAGGTAAAAGTATGGCCTTGGTGCTAGTCATCACCAATGACGTTATATCTTAAATGTGTCGATGAGGAAAATACAACCTTTGTAAACGGTCTGGCACGCACCCGGAGATTCATACAGTGCCAGAGACAAGGATGGGGAGAGGATCTTCTCTTTCCCAGCGTGTCCACTCTCTTCAGGGGCCCCCCTTCCCACTGAAGTGGAGAGTTCAGGTCCTCAAGTGCAGTTCACAGAGTTTGGTGGGTCCCAAAAAAGAATTTTGCCATGTAGTCCCTCGGTCAGTGGTACCTACATTTCCAAAACGCAAACCTCTGTAGTGCTTTCTCATTCTGACTTCTAGAGGAATCAGGCCAGGCAAAAAGTTGATGTCCAGCTATAGCGTGTAGAATATTCTTTATCAAACTGCGTATCCCTTGTGCCAAGGTGGACAGTCTGATATGGTTTCCTGAACTAGGGGCCCATTGTCCAGTTTCCCTTGGACAGCTCCAGCTGACTCTTGTCCTGGTACAAATAGCACGGTGCCCGTTTCCCTGTCTTCCTAATCTGAATGGTAAAGACCATGGTCACCTTGTCCTTAACCTGAGTCTTACCAGTTGAGAATAATTCCTCCCAGGCCATCCAGACGTTGTCTCTATAATGAGGATGAATTTGGGCAAGCCGTCCACTATTTGGCGGTTCAGCATGGTCATCCATGTGTAGGGGTTGTTGTATGGACAAGCATCATGTACTTTCCCCAACACTAACGCAGAAGATGTTGGTCACTTCAATCAAATTACTGTGATCACCATCCGGGTAGGCCATTTTCCCTCAGGGCTGTGTGGGATAGATGATAGAGATTGTAGGATCTGCTATGATCTCAAAAGCCGGAAGACGGAGGATTCTTCATGCCACGCTAAGAAGTTTGGGCTTCGTGCTAGGCCAAAGAGAGTGGCAAAGTTTTCCAATGGGTGACTGATGTGATTAAATATGTGTTTCCAAAAAAAGTGTATTGTAAGAGTACAGGTGAGGAGACATGGGGACACTAGCAATGAACTTGGAAGAGTTACACTTCTATGTGAGAAATCTTGAAACAAACATCCTCTTGAACTCAGAGAGAGAGAATTGCTATTCAGAGTGACTTTCAATTAGATTTCTATCACCTCTGCTCCAGGCTCTCCGATGTAGGCCAGTGGTATAGCATTTCCCTGCTCTCATCTTTCAATAAGGTTTGTGCATGCTATTAACAGCTACTGCTGCATCCCAGAGAAGGATACCTTTGCCTAGTGAATCGAGGGGTTCTCACACACTAGTATATACATTGTTAGCTGCTTGGGGATTCATAGGGATGAAAGATGTCTTATTTATTATCCTCTGAGATGAAAGACGCATGATTTCTAACACTAGGATTACTATTTTATTTATTCTTGTGATGCCAAAATCACATGCTTTTCTAGTGATGGAATGAAGAATCCCTTTTAATTTGTGGGCCAGTGGCTTAGTAAAAGCTTGAGACTTGGAGGGTCTGTCTACACAAAAGTGGGTGTTGTGTGAAGGACGCAGTACGATCCTTTTGTTGTTAACACAAAGGCTGTATTCTCCTGCTCACACGCATTAGTGAGATGTTAAACATGTGCATAAGGTAAAGATGTTGGCTTGTGCTCTGTCCATGTAGGCTTGCGGTATATGGTGATATCATCAGGTAAATTCTGCAAAAGTTGTCTTAAAATATCCCAGTCCTTGACTTGGCAGATTCTTGTCTTGCAGCTGCCTGGGACCTTTGTACGGCCTCCTGCTGGGTTCCCATGCAATCAGAGGCTTCCTACATCTAAACATATCGGCAACTTGGCATTTAGGAAAACTGTCAATGTTCTTTGTTAATAAAACCTTCAGGATTTCCTTGGCTGGAAATGTCATTGTAGCTCTGTAGGAAAGAACAGTTTTATTTGTTTTATTCATTTGCTTTCTTGCTTTAAACAAAAAGGTGTGGCTCACTTCTTGGCAGGAAGTTTGGGGACAATTTTATTTTATTTTTTTTTTATTGGGGGGGAGTTTACAGTACAACATCTCTGTATCATTTGGACTGTTGGAAACCAGGGGTCTGTGTGTAAATTGCCAGGAGGCAGGAATGGTGGGGGGAGCTGTGTTTTACCTGTTTTTCTCCCCAATATTTTCTTCCTTTTTGGAACCAGCATCATCTCCTCAACATTTTAGGAAAGTATAGCAACCATGGAAGGTTCGGAAATGAGAGCATTAAGGCAACTGGTAGCTTCTTCTTCCTTCTAGTCATTTCTACTGTAGGAAGAGTGCTTTCCTTTAGACTGATAGCCATGGCAGGGAGAGAAAGGCATCTGTCCATAGACAGAGGGTCCCAGAGGCTGGAGAGCTAGCCCAAGGAAGCATCATTTTGAGATAGAAAATTCTGTTTGGTTCCATGATTCCATTTTACTGGAATACAAATTTGCTTTCTTAACTGGAGTCAGTTTGACATTTTCAAGAATATTCTTTGGGGACTATAGAGGGTATATCTAAGAACTGTAATTCCCCTGCCCTCTACCTCCAGGGCAGGGAAATGTGACTTAAAACAACCAACCAACCAACATCCTTTCTATCTGACCCTTGAAGCAAACAGAGGGAAGCTAAGACCTGACCAGCTCTGTGTGTGTGGAAAGCCTGGCTTAAGGTAAGGAGGACTTGCAACTAGGTCCTCACTGGGGACAGAAATGGACTCGGCCAAAGGGAGAGGTGAGACGCGGGTCGAAGAAAGTCCCTTCTATCTGAGACGCTGCTGCCAGAGCTGGTTCATAGAACGGTGCTGCTCCTATTCCTTTGGTTGTCATCGCTATGGTTAAAGCTGTTTTGGCAAAAGACAAATGTTCGCCAGTCTGGAAGGACTTCAAGAATCTATAATGTTTGGCATTCTAGCATGTTCCAGATAAGGAACTAAGTCTGAATTCTGTGAGTCACTTGGCTGGTGCCAGGACAAGAACCTCAGTGCATTAATACCAGTGCCAACGGGTTTTCTGTGCCCAAATTCTGGGGTAGTTCTCAGAAGCAAGGAAATGAGCTCAAGAGTTCTGGAGGCTTCTTCCTACTCTGAATAGTTAAACCCAGATAAGGATGCTACCTTCGCAAAACTTGAAATCATATTTATTGAATCAAAATGGAAAAGATCTCTATATTTCTTCAAAATGGGCAAGGTATCAAATTTTACTTTTTTTTTTTCCTTAAAGTTTGTCTTTTTTCCAATTTAACTATTGTCTTTGTTTCTCTGTGTGTGCGGTGTGTGTGTGTGTGTGAGAGAGAGAGAGAGAGAGATATTAAATGTGCCTCTGGCGAATAAAGCAAAAGTGTTTTTCTTGTTGCTTTGGAAACTTTATACGGTTGTTCAGAATGGCTTCTTGTCATTGCCAGGTCAATAGAGCTGCTTTAAATATAGCCGTATATTATTAAAGCTGTGACAAATACATTTGTGTTTTATCACTTGTGATGAATGTTTCATTTCATTGGGATCGATTCTAATTCTGGAAATAAAGTGCTTATCCAAGAGAGAGGCACATGGCACCATTTATGAAGAAGAAGAAGAAAAAAAAGTATTCCATAAGAGAAATCTGGCTGGTCTTGCTTTCCAAAGTCTGATGAGTCGTCTCAGGAATAATGAACTACGTTCTTTTCCTTTCCTTTTTAAATATCTCTGCAGGGTGTGAAAGATACATGCCTTCTGCCCCGTGTTCTGATTGTCTGGGGAACTTGGCTTTAGAAGATGGAATCTTAGAACATTTAAACTAGAAAGGAATTTAGAATTCTGTTCAAACCCTTCATTTTAAACATGAGAAGTAAAAGACCCAGAGAAATAGATTTGTCCAAGGTCGTATAGTTTAATGGAAGAAGCAAGACTTGGAATCTGTTTCTGGTCTCCTGCACCCCCATATTTCATTCACCTAAGTATTTTTTTTTTCTTTTACAGCATGTTCTCCATGTACTGCCTGTTCTAGAGTAAGTACAATATGGTTGCCATTAGACAGAAGCAGAGACACTGAGAAAGAAAGAGATTCAAAGTCAAGGTTAATAGACACCCAGTGGCACAACTTGTACTAGTTTTGTACACACAGGGAGAGAAACCTGCATGTCCATTCTGATAGATGCATTTGGGCCATAAGGGTTGGGTTTTAGGACCATTACAGATTGAGAAAATCCTTAGCTATTGTACTGTCCCCTACTTTGTGCCTTCAGCCCTAGAGCAGTAGCATAAGTGAAGCTATGCAAACCCTGAATGACATTGAAGAAGTTCGTACATATCTTCAGCCTTGTTTGTAGTAAAACCTCTTTAGGACCTGAGCATCACCTACAGTTGCGAGGACAATACTGTCCCCCTGCTTCACTGAACTGTCTGCCTGCTTGTTGCTATGATGTTGCAGCATTTACTTGCCAGCTCTGATCAAACAAGACAGAAGCAAAAACATCAGATCTGCTCATCCACCGCAGTTCCCATTTTCTGTCTGGAAGGCTGTTGTGGACAGGAAGCATGGACCAAGGAATTGGCTTCCTGGAGAAAGAGATCACGGTGATGTTCAGACCGGAGGACTTACAAATTGCCTGGGGTGTCATGGGAACTTCACGCTGTCCCCGTGCTTGTCTGCTCTGTCTGGCTTTGCATCGAGGCAGCTCCCTCAGGATGACCTCTGTTTCCAGCTCAGAGCCCCACGGTGCTGCGCAGTGGCTGCTGCAAACGCCTCTGGGACATTTCAGCAGCCCCGGAGGGTGGAGATGTGTGAAGAATGTGCCCACGTCCTATTCCACAGCTCCTCTAGCTCCTAACCGCCGCGGTGACCCTCGTCTCCTCTACTTTCAGTTCATGGATGTGTGAGGATGCCATAGGCCAAAGTTGGAATTAGGATAGCTCCTAGATTATTTTAATTAATTATTTTTCAATAATATTTTCTTTATTGTCCGCAAATAAACCAAACATTCCCTCTCTCTCTTTTTTTCTCTTACACAAACATATATTAGCCGGGCGCGGTGGCGCATGCCTGTCATCCCAGCACTTGGGAGGCTGAGGCAGGAGGATCACGAGTTCAAAGCCTGCCTCAGCAATGGCGAGGCACTTAGCCACTCAGTGAGACCCTGTCTCTAATAAAATACAAAAACAGGTTGGGGATGTGGCCCAGTGGTCCAGTGCCCCTGAGTTCAATCCCCCATACCAAAACCAACCAAACAAACAAACATATATTAAATTAAAAATTCACAGTTCTGGGATAGATATCATTGCTCTCAGTTAATGGGAGGCTCAGAAAGAGGACTTGGCCACATTCCCTCAGCCAGAGTCAGAGCACATGTTAGATACATCTCCATTCATCTCCGTTGCCCTGGATAATTATTAATAGATCTCCATTTTACTCTGAATGCTAGGTTTGGTCAATACACGGTGAATGAACACCAGGTTGTTCTAAAGGGCCTTTGTGAAGTGCGTGGAGTGTCTCTGGGCCTATCTTGCTTCATCTGTCAGGCCCCCTCTCTCTCCTGGGGCCATACTTTTCCATCCTCTGGCTCTCTTAACCTCCATGCTACTCTCATGAATTCAGTCTCAGCTGGTTATTAACTGGTTTCTGTTCGATGTGGCTGCAGTGTATGCCTGGTGATCTCCATGCACAGTCTGCCAAGTGGTGTTCAACTACTGCTGCTCTGCTAAACTTGGTCCAGATGCTGCCCTCACCTTCAGAGAATGAGAAGAAAACTTCCGTATATGCAGCTGGTATTAAGATTTTCTCTTGGTATGGGCTGGGCGTGTGGCTCAGTGGTAGACGCTTGCCTGGGATGCAGGAGACCTGAGTTCAATCCCAGTACTATAAAAAAAGGATTATCTCTCATCATTGGAACTCTTGTCTCTTCTAGATGCTTCACAAGACTTTATATAGGACCTTCCCTCCAGGATTTATAGCTCTATAAGCAAATTACATACTAGGATATTTCTTTCAAAAAATAGATATTAAAATTATTTTTATTGGTGGTAAAAAATGAAAAATATAAAATGTACTATTACAATCCTTTTTAAGTGTATATTCCCCATATTAAGCAGGTACTTGATTGAATTTCTACCTTACCCACAGTATTATGAAACTATGGACAGCACGGTTAGTTGGTGACTTGTTAATACATCCTCAGCCTATCAGCGTACCTGGAATAAAATAATCAGTCAGTGAAGACCTGAATAAATGAGAAACCCATGCTTTCCTGTGTCTTTCCCTTGTTTCCTCAGTTACTCTAACTTTCTAGTTGCTAACTTTTACCCAGGACTTTAGGGCATCTACTTTTTTTCCTCCTCCTCAACTTCTGAGAGTTCCCAGTTCCCTGCTTCTTTTTGAGTTTCCTGTTTCATTGCTTTTCCTGGTATTTATATTGCTGTGCTCCTTGCCTTTCTTCCTAGCTGTGAATCCATGTGTACCCCAATTTTGCAAAGCTACAACTGCTGTCATGTCCAGCTGTCCTCAAGAGGAGTACACTCACCTTTTTGGCCTTTTTTGAACTCATATACGTTTGAATTCTGACCACCTTTATTTTTTCTGTTGGCAAAATCTGATCTTAGAAGACATGGACTTGAACCCCAAATTTGTGTTCATCCCCCTTCATGGCTATCAATTTAGCCTCTTTGAGCTCACACTCCACATTTGTGAAAATCAGGTAATAGTGATATTCTTCTCTTAACAATGAATAAGACAATTGAAACAGAACTTCGCAAATCAACACTAAGCTACTTCTGACGTGTCCAAAATTTGTGGCATGTTCCTGCTTTGCACCAATCCAAAGGAAATTCTTAAACATAGACAATCTCCTAAGGACATAATAAGATTCTCCTGAAGCAAGGAGTGAACTTTAGGATTTGGCTCAGCACCTTGGAAAGAGAGCCAGCCTTGGACCAGATCATCGCTGGAATCAGTTAGAACTGCTGTTTTATAGTTTGCTAAATTTAGGTATGTGAGACACACCAAATTAAAGGTTGAATGTTCTACAAACTTAGATTAATACCTGAAAATTATTCTTTAATTAGTTTCTTAGAGTTTTAAGTTATTCTGGATTGTTTATTCCTGACAATACATTCGGCACAACATATAATGGATGCAAAAATTACACACTGAGGGCTGCTTCACCCTGTCAGACTCAAATTGCCTTTACAAATGTGTTACAAAAGATACGAGCACTTTCAAAAAAGTCACACACAGCAATGCCTATTTTAAGTTAAAAAATGGGTGTTAAAATTTCAGATGAACTGACCTCAAAATTAGAGAGAATTCTGTCAATTGGGATTTGAAAATATTCTCTGAATTTTATCTTTTATTTTATACACAAAATATTCTAACCACGTTTCTGTTTTATAAAAATCACACATGTACAAGGCCACACCCTTAGTATCTTCCAAGAAAGAATATGAATTTTAATGATATTAGTTTTTCTACATTAAGAAAAGATTATTTATATAGCAGCTCAATTCACAATAGCTAGACCATGGAACCAACCTAGGTGTCCCTCAGTAGATGAATGGATAAAGAAAATGTGGTATATATACTCAATACAATATTACTCAACTTTAAAGAAGGGTGAAATTATGGCATTTGTCAGTAAATGGTTGGAGTTGGAGGATATCATGCTAAGAGAAATAAGCCAATCCCACAAAACCAAAGGCTGAATGTTTTCTCTAATATGTGGATGCTAATTCACAATAAGGTGGGGGGCACTAGGGAAAAATAGTGTTACCTTAGATTAGGTAGAGGGAAGTGAAGGGAGGGGAGGGAGGGGATGTGGGGATGGGAAATATAGTGGAATGAAACAGACATTGTTGCTGTATGTAAACACGTGACTGCATGACCAATATGATTCTGTAACATATACACTTAGAAAAATGAGAAATCATATCCCATCTATGTATGATATATCACAGTGCATAAATGCATTCTACTGTCATGTGTAACTAATTAAAACAAATTAAAAATTTTTAAACCAGAGAAGATTTCAGAAGTTTTGGTCAAAGAAGTTACTTATAGAAAATATTAACTAAATGAGAACATTTGATACTACCCTGTATAATTAAGAGATATTAAGATGCTATATTTATAATAATTTGAACAGCGTAGATTTTTCCTCTAACTCGCTATATATTTAAAAGTGCTTTTGAATACTAGTCTTTAGTCAAAAAAGCATTTGAAATGCACTCTAAGCTAAAGTGATTTAAAAGCATTAGAAGTTTGGGCGTTGACAGCAGTTGTATTATAAATCTCTTCTTCTGGTACAGATGTGGCTAATACCTTTTCCTCTACTGTACTATCTTGTAAATCAAAATCCAGCCTCCTGATAATAGCGTGTTGCTTCAAGCTGGCTAAGTAGTTGTGGAACCCTTTGGAAGAGTTTGCGTAATGCTTGGATCACATTCCGCTGGAGGCCTGTGGACTTCTGGGATTCCCTTTGCTCTGTTCAAAGTGGTCAAAGGGAGCCAGAGAAACCCCCAGATGATGATTGGGGCCCATGCAGCTCCGAGGAGACTTCAGCGTCTATTGTTGATACATGCTTCTGCTAATTCCCACGCTCTTCATATCCTTTCAGCAGCAAACTGGTTATGCATGATTGATAGACACGAAATTTAAGAATGCTTGTACTGCAAGATGTAACACTGTAGTCAGGGGTGGGCAAGCTTTTTCTGTAAGGGCCAGATAGCTAGTGCTTTTGGCTCCAGTGCAGCTACTCAATTCTGCTGCTGCTATCACCAAACAGCCATAGTTACTACATAAGCAAATAAGCATGGCCGTGTTCCAATAAAACTTTATAAAGACAGGCAACAGGGGGGGCTGGGGTTATGGCTCAGCGGTAGAGCGCTCGCCTGGCACGTGTGCGGCCCAGGTTCGATCCTCAGCACCACGTACAAATAAACCCATTGTGTACAGCTAAAGCAAATAAAGACAGGCAACAGGGCAGATGTGGCCTGTAGGCTATAATTTACTCACACCTGTTATGAGCAGTAAGTTCATGATTACTTTAAAAATATCTCACCCACCTTTCTCTATAGGTTGAGAGAATTCAGTTCAACATAGGCGCTCAAAGGGATATTGATCCTCATTGAAACTCAAGATAAGGACACAGACTCATTGCTCTAGGTGCAAGTGCTGCTTTGGGA
The DNA here is from genome assembly GCA_025594165.1 of Tamias sibiricus. Lineage (NCBI taxonomy): Eukaryota > Metazoa > Chordata > Mammalia > Rodentia > Sciuridae > Tamias > Tamias sibiricus. The sequence goes on along the minus strand of CM046666.1, from coordinate 19,723,582 downwards.
TCAAGCAAATGATTTCCTTGCTCATCCTACAGGCTTTAGTCAGAGCAAATAATCACCAGAGATGAGAAATACTGCTAGGAAGAGAATGTGACTCTCTCCTTGGTCTATCTCTGAAGGTAATTACTGAAGAGTTGACCACATGTGGATAGATCGTCTCTGAAGCAAACAGAAAGGAGAGTCACAGTCCAGGAAAAATGCAGTCAGATGCTGTGATTGGAGGCATCTGAGTGCCCAGTAACTGACAACTCACTCTGTTACTCTCCCCTTCTTGCCTGTGGCTTCAATTTAATAATTCCTCTGCTTGTCCACACATGTGCAGGAAGAACAGAGAGGGAGGGGAGCTAAAACAAATAAATAAATAAGCATTGCCTTGGTGGAATAGAAAAAACTCAATTGGTTACCGGGCGTGGTGGTGCACACCTGCAATCCCAGCACTTGGGAGGCTGAGGCAGGAGGATCACGAGTTCAAAGCCAGCCTCAGCAATGGTGAGGCACTTAGCCACTCAGTGAGACCCTGTCTCTAATAAAATACAAAAAAGGGCTGGGGATGTGGCTCAGTGGTCGAGTGCCCCTGAGTTCAATCCCGGTACCAAAAAAGAAAAAGGCACAGAAAACTCAAATGGTTTAAAAATAAGGAAGGAGACAGTTTGAATTTTGTTATTATTTTTAATGCAAACCTGGATTCAGGCAAAATACTTCCGGCACCAAAGGCTGCTGTTTGTGAGGCCCTGAAACCTTCTCCTTGTCTTGGACCAGGCTTACAGCTCTTGGATTCCCATCTCTTCTTTTTTTTCTTCTTTCATCAAAACTTACAGATATTTTAAGTCAGCTTCTAAAAGGGAGGGCAATTTCTTTAAACTCATTTTACACTAATGTGGAAATGACTGATATGTCCCTATAGAATCCAAATTTATCTGTAATTTACAATACTCAAGAAGTGTAGGAGAAATCATTTGAAGCAGAGAGGAGTTCCATGCTCTCTCTTAAATGACACCCAATAAGCCGTTACCTGCTCAGTACAGTCATGTGCTCCCAACGTTGATGATGAAAACAAAAATACAGCCCCTGAAACTCTTGTAGTCCATAAGTCAGCAGATGGGATCTCATAAAGTATTCTAGATTTTGAATATCACCCTTTCATTTTAGCATCCAAATACATGGACCCAAGACTCTGTCCCTGTCTTAGTTAGCTTGTGCTGCTATAACAAATACTATCAACAAACCTGTGTGTCGGACAGTTCTGGACGCTAGAAATCCCAAATCAGGTTTCAGCATGGCTCTCTTCTGGTTAGCTGACTCTGCCTGCGTCCCCGCCTCAACCCCCGGCCCCTGGGTCCTCTTGTGCCTCAGAGAGCTTATCTCCTTCTCAAGCCTCTTCTTATATGGACGCTAATCTCATCCATCACCTACGAAGCTCCCACCTCCAGACACTATTGCATGGGGAGGTGCAGGAGCCCTGTTTGGGGAGATGGCTAAGATTGCGGTTGACTACGGGCCAAGGAGATGTTTGGCTGTTGCCGCCTTCCGTAGTCTCATGGGACTTGGCCCCGAGATCTCACGGGACTTAAGCGAGATTGCTGATCGGGTCTGCGCCATTTTGGTGGTGTGTGTGGTGTGTGTTAAAGTCGTTGTTAGAGCCAGAGAGAAAAGTTATCAGAATAAAAAGGCTGTTTGTTTCCAGTTCGCCTCTAAACTTCTTCCTGTGGCTTCGTTGCTCCAAGCGGCCATCGCTTCAGGCGGCAACAGGGAGGCACATGAGCACTCAGCCCATAGTCACCTGTGTGAAGTCTTGGAAACCCAGGATGGCTGGGCCTTGTGGGGATGGGCATCTCTTGGTTGGACCATGGTCATGGTCTTCTTACCCATCACTCTCAGGGCATGGAGAGTCCTTCTTTCTTGCTGGCTCAGTCTCCTTCATGGTGGACACCACGCTACCTCCTCCTCCTCCTCCTCCTCCTCCTCCTCCTCTTCCTCCTCCTTCTTTTTGATACTTTGGATCGAACCCAGGGCTACTTTGCCACTGAGCCACATCCTGTGCCCCTTTTATATTTTTTTTTAGAGACCGGGCCTCCTGAGTTGCTGAGGCTGGCTTTGAACTTGGGATCCTCCTGCCTCAGCCTCCCAAGCTGCTGGGATTACAGGTGTGCACCAGGCTCCACCCTGCCTTCTTGTTGTTCTCAAGAACAACTGTGGCAATGGTCTTTTGAATGGCAGAACTTTTCAAAGGCTTGACGTCATGGTGGATAATTAAAAATACAATACCAGGTAGACATCAACTTAAATTTAGTGCTAGATATCATTGTCTCAAAAAATCACTGGCTGTTCCTAAAAATGGTGCATTAATTTCTTCTCTTCCTAAGGCCTTGGCACAAACCTCTGTTTTCTACCTAACCCACTCTCACTTATGTCATTATGTATTTTTATTTTATCCCCAGACCCTCAGCCTCTCTTACTATATTTGTTCTCTCTTCTATGCAGAGCAATTAAGTTCTTTGTTTTTTAAACCCTCATCTAATTGTGGAGTAGGACCTTTCTATTTACATATGCACACAAAAAAGATCATCAAAGTAATTTCTTAAACATAGAAACTTCTCCTAAATATGAATTATGTCATTACCCCACAAGGAAAAAACAGGTGCAGTCAGGTATTGTGTTTATAGCAATTCCCCTTTTCCTGCTATATTTGATTACTGATTATCTAGTGATCTTTCTAAAAATTTTTGTTTTTAATTTTAAACTGACAAATTATGGTTGTAATATCTAGTAGTCTTCACATTGCAAGCATTTGCCTTTTCCCGGAGTCGCTTCTTGAAATGTCTGGCATATCGAATCATTTTCTACTCTCTTTTCTTTGAAGTTCCTTCCCATTTTGAACTTCAAGTCATTGAGCTTGCTTCCTTCTTTTAATTCATTGAGCAATTCTTTCCTACTAATTTCTTGGCTCTTTTTCTTTATGCTATTCTTGGTAGAAATGTGAGTCATAGTCTGGGGGAGTCAGGTGAGCCATGGTGGGTAGAGAGGGGGTCCCAGAAACCATCAGATGAAATCATTCACTTATCCGCTCCTCCCGACCTCTCCTGCAATAGTTAATAATATACAACTAAGTTCACTTTGGTTATTTGTTTTGCTTCTTCAATAAAAAACCAACCCCTTCCACTCTTTATTTCCTTTTCACTCGCCAGTGGTAGAAAGCATTCAAGTTGGAAATACTGTTATCATAGAAAACTTTTCTCCCTTGTCCCTGATATACAGATGACAGCCAGGTCCTTGTCACCTTTCCACGTCTCTGTCTACAGTGTCCATTGCTGGAAGCCTAGTGCAGCCCTGTATTGCCTTAGAGTTTTTCTAGCTACTCATGGAGGCAAAATGTAAAAACTTTCCATGTGCCCCAGGAGTGAGTCAATGGAACGGATCCTTGAAACTCAGGGCCTGCCGTGTTCTGGTTCCTGGCGGCATTCCAATGTTGCATGAGCATTCTGCAGCTTTGGATGCCATTAGATCAGATGATGGTTTTTAATGGGGTGCAGAGAAGGTATCTGCATTCTTCTCCTGAACTGGCAGGCCTAGAGTCTTGTCCTGCTGGGACTTCGGGAAGCGGGGTCCAGTGTGGAAGTGGACAGGGAGGAACTCTGCTGCAAGCTGCGGAACAAGCAGAACAGGGAACAGGCCAGCACAGTCTGAGCCCAGAAGCTGAACATGCTGCAACCAGATTCTGACCACAGCAAACTGCCTGGTCTGAGAGCACTTGGGCTCCCTAGGACAGGGGCAGGAGGACCCTCTCCAGGAACAGGGGCTTCGCCTCTCTGAAGGAGGTGGGTGGTGCAGGGACAGTCCTGAGCATACCAAGGGGAAGGCGGAGGGCTGGGATCACGCTCTATAAACCGCAAAGAGCTAGAGATGGCAGTGAGAGCTTAGAAATTAAAGGGACGCCCTTGGCTCTTACTCCTCTGGTACAGTCATCTTTTACATAATCGGGACCTCATTGTACATCTCTAATGAGTTTCGGTTGTCATTGTCACAAGGGTTGCGTTTGAATTTTGAAACCCACATTTCTAACGTGATATGTTTCAAATTACCTAATGGGTGCGTTTCGTCGAAGAAGTGATTTTCTTTGCCATACTTACATTCTCTCTCCCTTAACAAAATTCATAAATTAAAAAAAGAAATTTCCCAGTAGACTACCCACTGTGGTAGAATGCAAAGCAATGAAGGAAAAACAATAGGAAAGTCAGAATATAAACTCAGTCGATTGCATAAATAAAATGTTATTATTATCTTCCGCTCTCCAACAATTTTATGAATCCAAAGTCTATAAAAAATAATTAGAATCTCTGTATGACCAGTTGAAAGAACATTCCGAGACTCCAAGGAGCTGTTCTGGGAAGGCGAGGAGCGTGGGCGAGGGCTGCAGCAGCCTGGTGCGGGTGGCGGCGGCCTCCTCCTCAAAGCCACATGCATGATGCCATTTGGTTATGAGGAGCAGAGACACAAGTCACTTTAAGGCAAATGTGGGCTACTGTAGGAACACACGTAGCCTGGAACTGCAATAGAAGCCCACCAGACACGTGTCTGTCTCGTCACGCTGTCTCATTATCTTTCTGCGCACTTATTGATTCTTAATGTTAACAATCCATTATTTATTATTATTATTATTATTATATATTAATTATTACTATATATTAATAATAAGTAATTATTATTAATGGCTCACAATGCCATTCAGTCTTCCAGTCAATGAAGGGGCATGGACAAGTAAGGCAATGGCTCCTTCTTCTCTTGTGTGGTTAATTCCAGCGGAAGGAGATGGACAGTGAAAAGGGAAACAACGGGGCTTAAGACAGGGGGAGCACAGTGACGGAATGAAACAGAGAATGACCAGGGGACCAAGGGGGCCCTAATGTGGACTGGATTGTATGGGAACCAAGGCCACTGAAACTGTGTTCTGAGTGACGGGAAGGAGCCCATCGTGCAAGGCCAGTTGCTCCAGGCAGAAGCAAAAGGAAACCCAGGAACCGGAAGCACCATCGTTCCAGGACAGGGACAGTGACCCCAACAGCAATGCGCTTAGACAAGCCCGTGGGATTGGAGCAGAGGGGCGAGAAGAGATAATGATGGGCTGTCAGATAGACAGATGTCGGACATACTGGAACTTTGGGGCAGAAGAAAGAAGTTTGAGCTTTACTCTAAAAAAGCAAAGGGCAACCATTGGAGGGTCACAGAGCGTGGTGGCACTAAGCCTTGTGCCTCCTTCCCTGGCTCATAGAGTCACTTTATAACAGTTCTGCACCTCAGTGCTGACCTTCACCGTTTTAGGCTCATCATATGCATTTTATAATCTGTAAGTGAGATATTGCATATAATATGAAATACATATAAATCAGTTCATTTATTTTATAAAAGGTGCTATATAATTATATGATGATATGTTATGTGCTATTGCTTACTTTCACAGTCTACAGGATATATTTTCTTAGAGAATGGAGATGATGGGTTGTGGTACAGCAGACTCAGTTCTATAGGCCCTGGAGGCATGTCTGGTCTATGCAGCTGGAAGAGATCAGCACATGGTTTGTGGCCCTTGATGGAGATGTCTTTGTGCACCTTTTTGGCAGCTCTGCGGATAATCTGCCCATATACATCTGTTGGATCCGGTGAAGTGTTGCACTCAAAGCTTCTGAAACACCTGCTACTTGTTACTTTCCTTGCTGAGCAGCAAATAGTTTAGATTTTTATCTTCTCACACATTTTTGGCATATCTCGGAGACGCTGGGCCGACCTACATGGTTACAGGTGAGCCTAACGCTTATGGAATAAGACTTCCCTGAGTCACCAGGTTAGGCAGTGGCAAAGCCCAGACAGAACTTGCGCCCTCCACACTCCAGCTGCGTGATTTTGTGGCATTGTGTCGGGAGATGGCAAAGGGGAGAAACCAAACGAAACGTGGGAAAACTGAACCATGGAGTTGGCTTTGGTTCAGGGAGGGAGGAAACGGTGAGGATCTTCAAGGAAGAGCAGCTCACTGAGAAAGAGACGGGGGCAGTAGCCAGTGTGGGAATGCAGGCCTCCTGACACCTGAGCTGTGTGAATGCAGTGAAATCCTTTAGGTCTTGAGAGGGTTTCCATATGGCAGCATTTCAATCAGACTGATTTCTTTGAACCATGTTTGGGATGGAACTGGAATGTAATTTTATAGAAAAATTATATTTAGACACGCATACATATGTGCTAGAGATGGGATCTGCAGTCTCCCCAAAAGACCTGCACATTGAAGCCTTGTTCCCCTGGAGCTGAGTTGTTGGGAGGCTGTAGGACCTTTAAGAGGCGGGGCTTAGAGGAGAGTGGCACCCCACCCCCTTTTCATCTTCTCTTTCACTTCCCAGCCATGAATTGAGCAGCTTGGCTCCATCGTGCACTCTCCACCATGGTGTGCCACTAGAGGCCCCAAAGCAAAGGGGACAATGGACCATGGACTGAAACCTCCAAGACTGTGAGCCCAAATGAACCTTTTCTCTTTATAAGGTGATTATCTCAGGTATTTGTTATAGTTAGGGAAACCTAGCAACATTATTTCATATATATATATATATGTATATGTATAATATATATATTTCATATATATATACATATATATAATACATAATCAAATATATATATATATTTATATTATATATGTATTATATATATATATATATATATATATATAATCAAAATATGTTCTTGACTGTGGGGGACCATATCTAATTTAAATGGCAAAAATATAACATCTTCTACAAGCATCTGATGGTTTCCCAAAGATGGTAGTTTCAGAGTAAAACACATTTTTCACCAGGAGAGTTATATACCCTAAGCCAGCACCTGTCTTGACCTTGTGGGATGAGCAGAGTTTAGCATTGGCTTTCAAGTCTCTCCTCTTTATTTTCTACCGTGTTTCATGCATGACTTCCTATGGGAATTCCTTCTGGGAATACAAGAAAAATAATAATTAGAGTGCTTATTCTTTGTAAAAACTACACAGTAGTTTTTGTGTAGACAAAATACACTATTCTAGGTAGGGGTCAGAAAACATTTTCTGAAGAGGTCCAGATAGTGAATACTTGAGGGTTTTTTTTTTTTTTAATTTAAAATTAACAAAATGTTATAAATATTTTATTATTAAAAATTCCAAATTTTCCAGTTTTATAGAGGACTTATAGAACTGAATTATAGTGAAGAAAAATCAATGACATAAAGAATGACCAAATTAAAATATGACAATATAAAAATCATTGCATATGAATAGTATTTTCTCAAATTAAAAAATCATTAGGGAAGAGTTTGATTTGTTTGATAAGCAAGTATTTGAGTGAGAGCTATGTAGAAACAATGATAATCAGCATCAGCTGGTATTGAAGACAGTTCTACAGATGTTCAGATCCAACAACTTAAAACCCTTCCTCTGGCCAGTAGCAACAGGATTTGTCTCTAGTCCGTCCATATGTTTGATTCTCTTGGGTGCCATATTTTCAGTCAATGCTGTTCAAAAGTGAAGTATCACTGTAGTGCAGGAGCAAAGCTGGACAGGACTGAGCTTGCAGAGAATGGCAGTGTCCATGGATTCCAGAGATAGCATGATCCTTGGATCTGCTAGGAAGTAACAGTGGTTCCTGGTTTTATAGTGAGAAAATAAGGTAGCTCCGGGAACTGTAAGATTTCATGAAACTTCACAAACTTTTGTCTTATTTTAATGGCAATCAAGGTTATATATAATTTACAACAGAATAGGACTAACATTTTGTCAAAACATTTTTTTCTTTATGATTTTTATTTTATCATGGAATCTCCCCTTAAAAGGAAAACATACCAGATAATTGATCAATTGGAAAATGATTATCAAGGTTCTATTTATGTAACTTTCCCGGAGTGTACCTCTTGCACAAAGCAAGTGGGTTACTTGATTCAGAGAACAAGAATTTGCTATTTAATGACTAAGAAAACTCCCCTTAAAATTGATAACAATCTGCTAGATTGTGTAATACAAATGTCTATTTGGTCTTTTAAATGATGTGGCACCCTTAGAAAATGTATTTTGCTTATTCTATAGACTTTTACAAGGCTTTAGCTACAAATATATAGCACCAAAAAAAATCCATTTTCATAGTATTAATATTGGCCACAAATATTGAGTTTTAAATACAATTTCACGTAGGCATACTGGAAAAATTTGAACTCCAGACAAATATGAATATAAAATTTTATAAAATGGGCAATTAAATTTTTTTTAAAAAACAGCAATTTAAAAAATGAAAGGACATTCTCTTAGATAAACATGTAAGTTGAAATTGATAGATGAAAAAACTTAAGGTCTTAAAAATTCTAAGACTTAAACATTAAGATTATATCAAAACCCAGTTTCATTTATTCTTTTATAAAAATTTTAGAAATACCAAAAGTTAATAAAAAGTTAAAAGGTACCAGAGTTTTTTTTGTGTGGGGGTCCTGGGGGTTGAAACCAGGAGTTATATCCCCAGACTTTTTCATTTTTTAAGAATTTAAACTTTATTTTATTTATTTGTTTTTTATGTGGTGCTAGGATCGAACCCAGTGCCTCACCCATGCTAGGCAAGCACTCTACCACTGAGCTACAATCCCAACGCAAGACTTCTTAAAATTTTTTATTCTGAAACAGGGTCTTGCTAAATTGCTAAGGGCCTCACTAAGTTGCTGAGGCTGGCCTTAAAGTTGTGATCTTCCTGCCTCAGCCTCCCAAGTCACTGGGTTTTACAGGCATGAGCCACCATGCCTGGCAAGGTACCAGATTTATTCAAAGTAAACACTGCTATTCTCCCTAATAATTACATTTCTTGAAAGATTTCCACATTTAATTGGATGAGTATTCATATTAAAATTATTTGTAAAAAAATCATAAAATGTATTATAGCACGGAGCTGGAATGGTACAAGCAAAACACTCAACTCAGTCATACTTTGATAAATAGTAGGTAAAAAGATATTCCCATAAGTATGGTACAAAATTCTACTTAGGGAATACTTGAGGTTTTATAAGCCATACTTAGAACTGTAGATCAATATACCATTGCAAGTCCTCAACTCTGCCAGCATAGCACAAAAGGGACAGAAAGTTCACAATACATAATTGAGTGGGTACATCTGTGGTTTAAGTTAAAAAAAAAAAAAAATAGCAAGTCATGCCCATTTGAAAATATTTAGCCAGAGAGGCAAAAAGAAGCAGACTGAAGGAAAGCCAAGAGAGGCTTAAGGACCCACGTGTGCAACGTGGAATCCCAGAGAAGTCACCGGAGAGAGAGGGGCAGAGAACTCACTTGAAGAAATAAAGGCAAATACTTAAAACATTTGGGGAAGGAAGTGGACCCAAATGCAAGGAGCTCAAGAAACTCAATCCGAGAAAACCTAAAGACACCCAAACCTAGACACGTTAAAATCAAGCTGTCAGAAATCACAGGCAAAGGGTCTTGACTGCAGTAAAAGAACTGATCATAGACGTGGGAGTTTCTATGAGATTATCCATGAGTTGACCAACAGAGACCTCACAGGCATGAAGGGAGAGGGTGATAGACTCAAAATGCTGAAAGAAAAAAACAAACAAAACCTGTCAGCCCAGAGTACTATTTCCTGTACAACTCTTCAAAACTGAAGGATAAATTATGACTTTTCCAAAGAAACAAAAGCTGAGAAAGGTGATTGCGACTGGACCTTCCCTACCAGAAATTGTAAAGTGGGTACTTTGAGTTGAAATCAATGCTGGACAACAATATCAAATGAAAAATATTAAGCTTTCTGGTAAAGGGAGATATGTGGAAAATACAGAATACTGTAGTAATATAATATTGGTGAATAGATCACTTTCAATTCTTATATAAAATTTAAAAAGCCAAAGCATTAAAATAGCTTTAAATCTGTTTTAATAACAACACATTATAAAAATATGTAATTTGTGACATCAATGACATAAAGTGTGTGTAGGGAAGAGATGGAAATAGGAAGTAGTGGAGTATTTGCAATCAACTGGAGTTAAATTGCTGACAGTTGAAAATACATCATTATAACCTGAACATGTTTTATGTATATACCCCCATGATTACAATAACAAAAAAAAAAAATCTATGTAAGATAAACAAGAAAACATGAGAAGGGAATCAAAGCATTTCACCATCAAAAAAACGTTTTTCTAAGGAATTACTTCCAGAACATATGAAAAACTTCCACAACCAAAAAAAACAAGCAACTCAATTAAAAAGTGATGAAAAAACTCAGACATTTCTCCAAAGAAGGTCTACAAATGGTAACAGGCATATGAAAAAAACTATTCAACATCACTAATCATTAGAGAAGTCCAAGTCAAAACCACAGTGAGATATCATCTCATGATCTTTAGGACATTGACTATAAAAAAATAAAAACAAATACAAAAGGCAAAGAACAGAAAATAACAAATATTGGAGAGTATGTGTGGGAATTGGAACTCTCGTACGCTGTTGGCAGGAATGTACAATGGTGTGGCTGCTATGGAAAATACTATGAAGTTTCCTCAAAAAATTAAACATAGAGTTATCATATGATTCAGTAATCTGCTCCTGGGTATGTAACCAAAAGAATTAAATCAGAATCTCCAAGAGATATTTATATACCCATGTTCATTGCAGCTTGAGTCTCAGAAGCCCAAAGGCAGAAGCAACCCAATTTCCATGGATGAATGGGTAGATAATATGCAGTATATACATGCAATGGATTATTATTTATCCTTGAGAAAGAATCAGTCACAAGCTCCAACACAAAATAGCCTTAGGAATAAGCCAGTCAGAAGAAGACAGATACTGTGTGACTCCACACATGCATGATATTGAAAGTAGTCAATCTCACAGAAATGGAATGAAGAATGGTGGCTTTCAGGGGCTGGGGTGAGAGGGAAATGGGAAATTGTTTAACTGGTATAGAGTTTCAGCTTTGCAATTTGACAAAGTTCTGGAGATCTGTAGCAAAACAATGTGAATATACTTCACACTGATGAACTGGACACTTAATTGTTAAGATGGTAAACTTTAAGGTATATATTTTTTTTTTCTTTTTACAATTTTTTGAAAGCCAGGCTATCCTCAGACTTGGGGGGAGGCCCCTAGCTCACTGGCCCCTAGGGAGGATCAAACATTTCTGAAGTAAAAAGGAAAATAGAAGACGTAAGATAGGTGCTTTTTTGGTGGTTACCAGGAACCATGAGGTGAAACTTCCTTTTGTAAATTATTTTAAGTTGTGTTGGGAGGAAGACTGGGCATTTGACTGTATGTTCTGCCTACGCAGTTCAGGAAACATAGTGCAGTGCAGGGGTAGGCACTTTGGGCCTGTGGTGTGAGGGAGGCAATGTCTCACTGTTGGGAGTGAAGTAGAAGAAAGATGAAGTGTGGCTTAGGTTCATTAAATTTATTGGGAATTTGGTGGTGTGAAGTGACCACCAAACTTTTAAGAACAGAAAAATATCACAATGCAAAATCCATCCAATCTGATTTTTCCTTCACACAATGGGGTTGAGGATAGATTTTCGTATATTGTGTCTAATAGAACTGTATTCTAATTTCCTTAAGTGAAAGCACTATTTTGTTGTTTGAACTTTGCTTTCTTAAAAAAGCCAGGGGTTCCACAAGAAATAAGTTGATGATTTTCTTTTTGGCGGGGGAGTTAAATTTTTTTCTTACATGTTTTATTTGCCTAAATCAGATTACAAAATCTTTGGCAGGGAGGCCAGCTCTTTTTATAAGTTCAGGAATAAAAACTGTACATTTTTGGGGTGCTTTGTAGATTATAAATACCACAAAATGATATTGAATATAGTAATCAGAGGAGTTGAAAGTAAGAACATAACTAATAGTTAAAGAGAGCCATATAAAAGACAAAGATGCTAATTTTAAATTGAACTTAAACTAGATTGTCAAAGTTGCAGTGTTGCATGCTCATGGGCTCATGGGAACTTAAGTAATGTGAAAGTGAGACTTTTCTTATTTCTGACTTTTTTTGGTGTTAATTTCAATTGAATGCAATAGCAAAAATATATATGTGTGTGTGCGCGTGTATGTATATACATACATTCACACATATATAATGCACAGTACTTATTTACCCAATGGCAACAAATATCATAATAACGTCTAACTTCTAACTGTATATATTTTTCCTGGCTAATAGGTGAGAATAGTTATCCTAAAATTTAGAGAAGAAAAAAGCTGTTATTTGGGCAATTTCTTTAGAACCCAATGAGGGAGCGGTTCCCTCTTTTTCCCTCAATGCCGACATCCTGTCTGGGATGGGCAATCCCAGCCGTCAGATTCCCCCCTTTGGGCTGGGAAAGGGGCAAGCTCCGCCCACTGCAGCTCCGGAACGCTCAGGGCTTGGCACGGATGAAGATCATCTGCATTCTCAGAAACCATGCGAGTGGTACTACAGATAGGATTTAAACGACTTTATGTATTTCTTGAGAACAAATTTCTCCAAGTAGAATTTGTGCTCCCCCCGAAAGGCTGGACGGAGAGACGTGCTGCGCCATCACCAGGGTGCGGGAATGGCTGCTCGCTTACCTGAAAATGCTTCCTCCATTCCTCACGCAGTAATCAGTGCAGACTAGTCAGTCTGGAGACGACGGCGCAGTCCCCTGGTGGAGCCACACGTGTGCTTTATGGGGCCTGTAAGTAGGCGCGCCGACGCGTCCACGGAGGAAGCAGAGGGGCAATTTGAGAAACGGCGCCCCGGCGGTCTCTGAGTGTTCTTCTGCTGTAACAAATTGCCCCCTGAATTGGAGATGCAATTTATTAAACACGCCCTTTTATGAGGGGAAGGCAGTTGGAGAGGTTCTGCAGATGTGAAGAACACAGATTAAAAAAAAAAAAAAAAAAAGAATTCTATGATTGCTGGTTGTTTTAAAAAAAAAAAAAAGATGGAATTTATTTTATGATTAATTTAGGAATTGAGCTAGTGTTTACTGAGCACTGCCCTGCGGGGAACCATGGCCAGGCCCTGGAGTATGGTAGAGAACAGAGCAGCGGTGTGGATTTAGCAGCTCCCAGTGCGGTGGCGGAGGAGAACGTGAAGGGGGACAACCGAGGAGCTCAGGCACCTAGCGGCAGGCCTCTCCTCCAGCCAGTGTGTGCACACAGCTGTCTGCAAGCGTGAGGACAGAAGAAAAGGGGGACAGTGTTGGCTGTACGTCCTTTGCTATCTCTCACTTCTCACCTGTGATCACAAATTGGGGCAAACAGGTGTGATCACTGAGCATCTCCCCTCTCCCCCCATTTAAATACAGAGACACTTCTTCCGTGTGAGCTTCAGGTCTCAAATATTTCAGCTGTCAAAAATAAAATCAGATGGCGTTAGAACATTTTTTACTGTGCACACGAAAGAACTGTTCGCCAACCAGGAGGCGTTGGAACTGAGAATGGTGCGAGGCTCTGCTTGCAGCAGCTAGAGCCGGAAGCACTTTGACCTTTGTCCTGATTGGCTGCCGCACACTAGTGTTCTTTTAAGGCAAGTGGAGCTGTTTCAGTTGCTTGGTCTATAGCTGACGGGTTTCTTTTCACGGAACCATGCTGGCAAGTTCTCAACCTGATCAGAGGTGACCTTTGGGAGATCAGGATAGTTTGGCTACAGGGTTGAGGGTGGGTCGGCCTTGAGGCATATCTTCACTGCGGCCTCCATTGTTACTTTTCATTAATGCTACAGATGCATGAAATCCCAGTGCCCTTCATCACAAAATCTATAATAGGAGCACAGAATGAGGAGAAGCCAAAGGCCCATTTACCTCTTGCTATGCATATCTTCTCTTTGAAAAGCAGTGGGACTTAATGCATGAGTACTAATTTTAGATTGTCAATTAAAGCTCAATTTAAAGAAAAAGGAATGATTCTCCAACCCCAGAGTGATTTAAAATATATGAACTTGAACAGAAAATTTCCATGTAGCTGTCAGTGTTTCAGGGGGTGCTTTGCTTCAGCATCTTTTCCTGGAACACGTCTCCGAGGCAGGGGACTCTAGTTAACATGTTTGCAATATGATGCTTAAAGGATAAATCAGAACCTCAAATTACAGTCGTGCCACGGATACATCTGTATTAAAATGTGTAATCTTTTGAACAATGACTGAAAGGGAATGTCACCAGTGTGGACTTATTTACGCCCTTGAATTGGAAGAAGTGGACATGATTTATTTTTCAGCGTTTCAACTTCTTTAATCTTGCTCTCAAGACTGCTTCTATCATTTTGCAAAGTTTCATAAATAATAATGTTAAGTGTAAACACCTTGGTTGGGAAGATAGAAGTTATAGTATAAGTCTTATAAGATTGTGCCCCTGCTGGGGCTGGGGTTGTGACTCAGTGGTAGAGTGCTTGCTTAGCATGTGAGAGGCCCTGGGTTCGATTCTCAGCACCACATAAAAATAAATAAATAAATAAACAAAGGTCTATTGACAACTAAAAATAATATCTAAAAAAAAAAAAAAAAGATTGTCCCCTGCCTTTGATTTCACCCGACAGTGAGGCTACTGATGAAAATGGGAGAGGCTGAGGCTAAGTGTCTGGCTCGGACCTTAGCAAAGAAGGGGGAAGGGCTCCCCTACCCTCTGCTGTCACCATCGCTTTCAGGAGAGACCATTTCAGCACTGAGCAGTTACACTTAATGAACTCCAGAGACAGCAGGGGTGTTGGTGCCTGAGGGCACCCGTGTAGGGTGCTGGGGTTACTAGGCAGCAATGTCTCTGGAAGGAGGGAGGTGAGACCAGGGAGCTCTGCCAGCGCCTCCTGTGATTGACACAGTCACGTCCTCAGTACCTCTGTCCCGCCTTTCTTTCCACCACAATAGGAATCCCCTCCCACTTTCCGTTCTGTTTCCGCTTGTGGAATGGGATACAGATTCCATCTAAGCTTCCTATCTTCATGGCATCCTGGTGTCTGGTTGTCCAAAGGCCTTGGTATAGCATCCATTTGACCCAGTCAAACCAAAGATTTAGAGCTATGTGGGGACTGGTGTTCTCACTCCCTGTTTTGTCGAATAGTCCCAGTTTATGCCTTATTATTATTATTTTTTTTGATATGACAATTAACACTTCCCCTTTCATTCTCAGAAGCACTGTGGTTTGGAGAATAAATTGCACTTTTGTCTTTACTATAAAACACACTTGAGGGAGACATTTTCTTTTTCTGTCTCTCCACCCAAATAGAAACAAAAAAATAGCATAGCTGCATTTATAGTCATCTCGCCAATCTGAGGGACAGCTCTCGGGATGACTGACTCTTCAATCTAGGAAGCAGAGAGGCTGAAGGAACCTCCGTGCTTGGTGACCACATTGATGTCTCAATGCCTGGATCCACTGTACCCTGGACTTGAATGAAGTAAGAAATCACAATACTGTGTATGGCAGATTGATTACTATCAGTCTTGCTGATCTGATGATCCTAACTGATCTATTCCCATAAGTCAGTTTTCCTTTCCTCTAGCAAATGTCTCCCAAAATCTATACGTATACATGCACATCAGGTTCCTTCAAAGTTTTTTCTTTGTGGTTATTAATACTCTTGTAAGAAC
Organism: Tamias sibiricus; assembly: GCA_025594165.1. Taxonomy (NCBI): domain Eukaryota; kingdom Metazoa; phylum Chordata; class Mammalia; order Rodentia; family Sciuridae; genus Tamias; species Tamias sibiricus. The sequence goes on along the minus strand of CM046666.1, from coordinate 19,708,007 downwards.
TTTGCCACTTCTGTGGACAGCACTTTATTTTTCCAAAAGAACTGATGATTTCCTATTGTTAAAGACAAACAGGAACATCCTGGAGAAGAATTTCTCAAACTTCAGTGTGCATGACGCACATGGAGAGCTTGTTAAGAATGGAGATTCTGGGCTGGGGTTGTGGCTCAGCGGTAGAGCGCTCGCCTTGCAGGTGCGCGGCCCGGGTTCGATCCTCAGCACCACATAAACATAAATGCATTGCATTGTGTACAACTAAAGTAAATAAATAAATATTAAAAAAAAAAAAAAAAAAAATGAAGAATGGAGATTCTGACTTGGGAGGTCTTGGTGGGAACTGGGAGTTTACATTTCTAATAAGCTCCCGGGTGCTGGTGCTGCCTACTGCATGGATTGCACAAGGAATAACAAGGTCCTGGAGGACTCACGGCCATTTAATATCTCTACGTATTTTAGCCTCCTCAACTGTGAATTATTTGGCCTCCGGTTTCCTTCCAACTCACAGAATCTCTTTAGCTATGTTTCTAGGAGATCATTTCCCAGGGCTATTCAAAACAGACAGATGTTTGATGGCATGCCTGGAAGAGACACTGGAGATATTATTAAATGCAATGTGTGTTCCCATTTGTTTGGGATCTAAAATAATATTGACTTTTTAAAAAGAATAAATTTGAAAGATTGCCATTATGATATTTTTTTTTTTTTTCAGTTTGGGAGACAGTGGTGTGTGGGCTAATAAATGACTTCAGTCCGGAGTCTGCCTGCCAGTGAGGCCCATCAAATGACTTCACTGTGAGTATCTTTAAAATTGTGTAGCAATCAGGTCATTTCCAAATTCCTTTTCAGAACCAAAGCTCTTCAAATACAACAAGCACCATTCTATCTAATGCTGGTTTTAAAACCATTTGAAGCTGGGATATTTGTGACAAGATGATCGTTCTGCCCAGTGAGTGAATTCTGCCCAATGAATTGGAACTTTGCAGAGAAACCAATTCAGAGATGGAGAATTCCAGTTCTCCTTCCGAGGATAAGAGGTGTCTCGTGTCAGCAAGACCAGCTGTTCCTAAACTTCCGTGCGCATCCAAGTCTTTGTAAGGCTTGTGAAACACCAACGACTGGGCCCTGGCCCAAAGAACGGCTGATTTAAAGAGTCAGCGGTGGGAACTGGGAATAAGCATTTGTAAGTCCTTAGGTGATCCCAGTGCTCCTGGTCCTGGAGCTGCACTCTGAGACCTGCTCTGCCGGCTGTAAACCTGCAGGTTCAACTTCAGGCCTTCCTTCTTGATTAGATGTTCCTGCCTCTCACAAATCCTCTACAGGTACGTGAGGTGGCATGGGCCTGGATTGCTCTACAAGAACACAGCTCGTGTGTGTGTCTGGCTATGCCTGGCCCAAGCCTCCTCTACTCCAGTGGCAGAACCCAGGACAGGTGTGTGGTAGGAGCCTTCGCCCTGTTCCCTGGTACTGTGTCATGTGACAGCTTCTGTGTTGACCCATGCCACTCTCGACAGATTTTAAAGTAACTTTAAAAAGACAGACATTTTAAAAAGAGAAAAATATGAAAAAGATGAACATGCAAATTACTTGCAATTTTCCCATAGAGAAAAATATTATGCATTCATGTGTTTTCTTGCTTGTTCTTAAAATTATACTATTTATAGAATTTGGACTCCTGGCTTTATTTGTCCCCACTTCATGATATAGCATGATCATTTCAAATGTATTTAAAGTTAGAATATTAAATGGTTTCACAATATAGCTGATATGATTATGAATATGGTTTAACTATTTTCCCTGTGGTTGAATACTTTTTTTCCAATTTTTCATAATTTTAAATGCCAAACATCTTATACCTACCCAGGACTCTGATTGCTTTCTTATAATACAGTCTTATAAGTGGACTTATGGGCTCTAATTAGGAGCATTTTTAAGGTTTCTAAGTATTGCTGAATGGCTTGGCAGAAAGGTTATACCAATGTATCTTCCAAGAGCAATTACAAGAGAAATCTTGACCTTTTGCCTCCCACTAAGTCCTTCCTTAAAAGTCTTTGCTATTTTAATGTAGAAAATTTGTATGTCATTATTATTATAATTTATATTTCTTTGACTACCTTAGCAAATCTAAATTTAAGTTTTCTTGTTGGGCATATGTATTTCTAGTATTGTCATTGTTTGTTTCATTGTGGTTTTGTGGGGTTTAAAAATGTTATTTCTTTGCAAATTGCATATGCCTTCTGAGGAAAAATGAGAAAAAATAGACACAAAAAGATACTTATAATACAACAATACAAAATTAACCACTGTTAACATTCTACCAAATTTCTTTGTGTATGTATATACATGTGTCTGTGTAATTTGATAATAAAGAACATTTACAGAAAATTGTTTGCAAAAAGGTAGTCACAGTATACATAAGATTTATAACCCATCTAAATTTTAAAGTATATTATAAAATATTTTTATTTCAAAAATAGAACTTAAAATATCATTTCATAGCAGAAAGTACAGTAGAATAGAAGAAAGGGAACAGGGGGAGGGAAAAGACAAGTCTGGGGACTGAATTGAAGCAAATCATATTCCATGCATTTATAATTATGTTAAAATGAATGCTAATTTATGTATAACTAAGAAGAACTAATAAAAATATAATTTACCAGAAAACCCCATAGTTTTAATTTAGTGAATGGAATATAATTGTGTATATTCATATAATATTTAACATAGTTCTTATTTGGACAATTTTTTCTCATTGGAATATAATATTATTATTAGGACAGATTTCCAGAAATGGAATTTTCCAGCCAACGTCACACACAAACATATATTTTCTTCTAATTATAAATGAAATATAAATTTCCAAATACTTAAATATTCCAGAAATAGACATGCTGATAAATATTAATATTTAGAAGCTAGATTACCCTTAACATTTTTAAAATTTGTTCTTTTTAGATATACATGACAGTAGAGTATATTATGACATGTTATACATACATAGAGTATAACTTACTCTAGTTAGGATCCAATTTTTGTGGTTGTACGTGGAGTTCCACTGGTGGTATATTCATATGTAACAGATTATTTAGCATACTGTTCTACAAATTAATTTTTCTACATACTGTAAATGGATAACGTTTCCATCAATATAATCAGATGTATCCAACTTTTATGATTCCTATTTACTATTCCACTTTATGAATGAGCTACATGTTAATTTAACACGTCCTTTACTAGTAGCTGTCAGGATCATCACATTTTGTCTGTTAGGTGTCCTTGTACATTTGTGAGACTCTTTCTTTTGATTAAAACTCCTATACATAGAAATGCTCAGTGCATGTAGACATTTAAAATACTAAAATGTATTTCCAAACTGTCCCTTGCAAAGTTTTATAGGTCATGCTCCCACCAATAGTGTGTGAGGATGCCCATTTTCATACATAATAATGGGCATTTAAAAACTTGGTGTAGATGTTAAATGAGTGTTCTGAAAATCTGAACCCATTCAGTTTCCCTCTTTTTATAAAAAAGAGAGAGGAAGGAGGCAGGGAAGGGAGAGAGAATAGAACGAGAGAAGAAACCTTGGCTACTTTGTCATCCCAGAATTGTATATTGCTTTCATTTGCACCTGTGATTACTAGTAAACCTGCTTTCTTTTAGGTGTAGCATCTACAGCAGGAAATAACTGCCCTGTGTTTTTTCCTCCTTGGTGTCCAATCCACGGATGCCCTTTGCTCTTTCCTACTGCAGTACTAGTGCCATATTCAGAGATTTAAAGGTTCATTCTGAAGCTCAAATCTTTAAATCACTAGCTTTTATGCTAAAAATCTTCAAACAAGTAAAAAAAAAAAATATATATATATATACATTAGATGTTTACTCATCAATCATTTCTAAAATAGCTGATTCAGATGTGCTTTCTCTAAGCCTTTTGATAGATCTTTACTGTAGCATGAGCTCAGAGTAAACAGCAGCTTCATAGGTTGTCTGAAACTCCAGGAAAAGGGCAGATGTTGGTATAGAGTGCAGTTACCAAATAATATGGTACTAACCCTTTTAAAAACAAGACATTGAGATGGTTTGGAGCAGCGCAGGGAGATAGATGAGTTGATTTTGGCTGCTTGCCCTCTCTCTTCAACCAATTCGTATTGACGGCCTATCTTGTGACGAGAGCCAGGCTAATGGCTTATATACTGTGGAAGTTTGCAGACATTAAATTATCGGCTCCTGCTCTGTACTAGCTTAAATGAGATAGTGACACTAATACAGAAAATACTTCTCAGGGCTCCGATTGGCTGCTCAGGGAACATGTGACAGGACCTGGCCCTCAGTAGCCTCTGGGCTTGGTGTTTTCTTTTCCACGTATTTTAAGGAACAGAAAAATACATTCAGGCCCCCAGGGTTCTAAAGGGCCATAAAAGTGCCATATAATTCAGTATAAAAATGGTCTTTCAAGAATATTAAAATAGCCAGGTTCAGCTGCCCCAGTGTTGGTAAGTGGTGTGTGACCTCTGTGATGTGAGGTCAAGGCGTTCCCAGTATGAACAGCACCCACTGCTCCTGGTTCCCAAGGAGTGTGCATTTATGGACATGAGGATTTGGCCCCATGTTCATTTAGAAAGTAAATAAAAAGGAAATGCAGAGGAGTTATGAAATGAGAGTCGGTTTTATGAACTGTAAGCCCTCAAATATTTTCCCTTTGATTTTTATTTGAGTCTTGAGTTTAGTTTTTGTTTGTGGTGCTGTTTATTTTGGAAGATGTATCTATTGTTTTCCCATTCTTTGAAATTTCCAAAGGCCAAGAGCAAATTATAATTTATCAGATGAAATAACATGGGATTATTTGACAAAAATCAGTGGATCTGATAACCTTTGATGAGGCCTGCAACTCTGAGATAATATAGAAAAAAAAAAAAAAACATCTCTGGGAATAAACTCAGTAACCTGGAATTCAGAAATAGAGCTCCCCATTTGAGCAGATATACTTTTCTTTCTTTCTTTTTTTTTAAGAGGATATCAACAAGATAGAAAGTATATTGCTTGCAAAAAATAGATTCTTTTCAGGGTGAAATGATAAATTAAAGGTTTCAGAAATTCATTATTGTGTATTTTCTGTGGAAGCCACAAATAGAAATAGTCTATTTTCTTTCATTAAAATTGATTTGATTTTTAATTTTGACAGTCAGTGGAAGTTATCTATCATCTATATATTTTAACAGCGAAGGAAGAAAAGGGGTCCAATGAATAGGACTGTTCTATGATTGGGGTAGTTGTCATTACTAGAAGGTTCTGTGTGAAGAATGGATGCCAGACTTGGCCTGACTCCTCATTTCCAGTCCTTTCTACTTCTTTTGTGTTGAGCTGCTAATAAGCAGCTTCATCCTTTGTCACCAAGAAAGAATGGCTTTTTTGTTTGCCCACAGAACCGCCTTGCTCAGTGCTGTGCTGAGTTATCACAAGCTGATAATCCACTCTCTGGAACCGGCTCTGCAAATCCACGGGCACTTGCTCAAAGAAGGCCACAGGCTTTGGAGCAGACACTTGTATGTCCCTTTTGAAAACTGTTTATTAAATCCGGAGGGAAACTGGTTGACTGACGGAGAAAGCTGCACCACACAGGGCTGTTTCTCTGACTGTAGTTACATTTCCTTTTTCCTCGGTGGAATGGTCCCGGAGACACGTGAGTAACTTCAATCTATGTTAGGTGATCCAGCTATTTCTGGCTCTTGCTCTGTCTATCTACACAGATAAAGCTATCCTTCAGTTGTCTTCAGTATTAAGGAAATACTGAGCCACAGTCTAGGACATTTTCTTAAAAACAGAACTAATGGCAGGCACTTGGTATTGTAGTTCAATATACCCATAAGAAAATCACTTAACAAGAAAAATCACACTCACTGGAGAATTGTTTTTCATGTTTTCCTTGTCACTTGGAAGGTGTGTATTTGATACTTGTGTCACCCAGGAAACCCTGGGTGAACGAAGGGACAGGTTGTCATGATAGGAATCATTGTGCAAGAGGAAGGTGTCCGGAATGTCCCCCAAAGGCTCATGTGTTGAGGCCTGGTCCCAGTGCAGATGTTCAGAGGTGTGGCTTTGAGAAGTGATCAGATCACGAGGGCTCTGACCTCATCAGTGGATTGATGAATTAATAGTTGGATGGAATTACCGGGAGGAGTAGAAACTGTAGGAGGCAGGATCTGGTTGAAGGGAATTAGGGTTGGGTTATATCTCATCCCCAGCCCTGTCTCTGTCTCTCTCCCTCCTTCCTCAATGCCTTGAGGTGCTCGCTTTCCTTCACCACACCCTCTACCTCCAGGTCCTGCTTTGCCTCAGGCCCAAAGCATCAGAAGTAGCTGACCATGAACTGCAACCTTCTGAACCCAGAGCTCAAAATAAACTATTTTACCTTTGATTTGTCTTCCTCAGGTATTTTGTCACAGCAGTGAAAAGGTGACTAACACAGAGGTGGAGTTCAGGTGGGAGCCAGAGTCCGCACCCAGGCAGGGTCAGCCGTGAAGGTGCGCATGCGGGAAAGTCGGCTTCAGAGAGCTGTGCCTCTGCCTAGCAGCCACTTCCAAGTGTGGGTTTGCTGCCGGGTGTGGGTGCTGGGCTCAGACTGATGTTGGTCAGCAGGGTCAGCTGGGGCAGAAGAGTGGGATGCAGAATGGAGCAGAGGAGAGGAAGCCGGGGTCCCTTACCATCTCGGCATTGCTGTCACCTCCTCTAGCCATGACACTTCATGAAGAGAGCGCTGGCTGCTGCTTGGCTTCTTCCAAGCCTCCTGCAGATTTCTCTTTAGTGTCGATTTGAAACTGGAATTGTACAGGAAAGGAGATTCTAGGCATTATAGCTCCAGCTTTTTCAAGTTGATACATCACAAACTCCCTTGGAGTTTATAATGGTTAATTTGAATTGTCAATTTGATTGGATTAAGAGATGCCAAGGATGAAGAGGCTTCTGTGTGTGGTAAGGAGAGCGAGTCTAGGAATGATGGGCATGTGGGATAGCCAACTGAAATGGAGACCCTCCCCAAGCATGGGCAGCCCCGTTGTCCAGTAGGATGATGGCTTGGATGGAATGATAATTGGGAGAACAAGGAAGCAGCAGCAGATGCAAGCTTGGTTCTTCTTGAACAGGTTCTTCATTACTGCTCAGGTCCTCTGAGGATATCAGACTCTTCCGAAGCAGACTCTGCCAGCGATCCTCCAGAGGTCTTTGGTCTCAGATTCGGGCACCACCATTGATCCCTCTGGCTCTGGGGCTTCAGCCTCTTGGACTGCGCAGCTACCTGGTTGCTCCTGCTCTCCAGCCTGCAGACGGCCACTGTGGACTCTCCAGCTTCTGGTCACCAACTTAATAAATCCCCCTTTTGTAATCGTACTTCTTGGTGGTTCTGTTCCTCTAGAGAACCCCGATTAATACAGAGCTTCACTCAGAGAACTGAGAAATTCTTTAGGAATTTCTCCAGTGACCTTTGAAGAGTGTCTCCACGGATACATGGTAGCTTGTGACCATTGTACAGTGCAGTGACAGGTGGCACCCCAAGTACCAAAACTAGTAGCAGAATAAGAACTTTAGGGTGAAACCGCCCTGGGGGTGATTCTGGGTAGCCTCAGCTCTGTGCTCTAGAATCTTCCTCCTCGGGCGGCTTTCCGCCAGCCTTCCTGTACATAGACACACGGTCTCTCAGATGCACGCCTCTCCTTCACACTACCGCTCTCATCCACCCACCAGGTTTGTAATGACCATGAAGAACTTCTGAGTTCTGTCTTCTGGAAAAGAAAAGGGGAAGAAGTACTGATTGAACTTATTCCCCACCTATGTTAAAATAGAAAATAAATATTTTCCCTTGCAAATACTAGAGGAAATAAAAATTTCCACATTCAGAAGATCCGTTTTTGCAAAAGCATGACTTTATTTCTAAGCCATTCAGAAGAATAGGACTTTACTGTTTATATTTCTAGCCAGAAAATGAGGACAGGAATGCCATCCATCACCAGCTGAATAGAGGTGCCCAGGTTGACTTTGTTCATAACACCCCTTAGTGTTTCAGGAGAGGAATACCTACAAGTTCTACTTATTAGCTTAGTTTAGGCCCACACTAAGCTGCTTAAGTTAATTTAGGTCCAAGCAACTTCATAATAATGGCTCATATAGTACTGGGTGGATTTCTCAGTTTCCCTCCAGTGTGTGAACCACCCCAGGGCGCCCCGTGGGTTCACAGCAGCTCTGGGTTCCTCAGTGTGTCCTTTGGGAACTGCAGAGCAAGGCTCAGAGAAAGCTGGAATCACGCTTGCTCTGTTGCCTCACTTCTCTGCCTAGACGCTTTCCAGATGATTTTTCACTCTCATTGATTTTTTAAATATATATCAGTGTAGCATTGAGCACTGTTTCTGTACTCTAGTCTACTGATACCTGGAGCAAACACCATTAATTCTTTTTAAATAACATTTGATTTCGAAACAGATTTTATGAAAACAATTTCATTTTCATACATTTCAATTTCATAAATCCAGCTTGCTGGCTCTTGTGGTACCTAAACTGTAGTTTCACTATTTTATACAAAACTATGTAAAAACGTAGCTCCCCGGAACTGCATCCCTTCTCCCCACACACTACTTTACACAGATTTGTGGATACCTGTTCCAGGCTGGTTCTTTGATTCTAATCATCATAACATGGGCCAGCAGAGATCCCAGGTACCACGCAGTGACAGAAGAATACAATTCTTGTGGCTCAGCCATTCTCCCGGGATGCACCACGGGGACAGAATCATTGTGTGATTAAGCTCTGTTGTGTAACATGTGGGTCTTCAGCATCATTCTCTGGGTCTCCTATTTTAATTACAGCAGAGGAAATGCAATCCTCTTCTCACAAGAGCCGTGATACAGACCTGTGTCATTAAGGTCACCAGTACCCAGTTGCAGGGCTATTCTGAATCATCGTGGCCTTGGAATGAGAGAAGTCAGGTTCCTCACACCCAGCCAGGGTACTTCTGAGCCTCTCTTCACTCCCTGGAAGGAGGAGACAGACTCAGGCATTGGGAAAGAACTCCCAGCTAGTCCAGCTCTCCTGGGGAGTTCTTGCAGCAAAGCCCTGACTTGACCAACCACAGCTGTGCATGCACAAAAGATAGGTCTGACATGTGACTTCCTACAAATACAGTAGTAAACATTTTTCTTAAGGATAGAAAGTGGGAGCTCAGAGCCACAAAGATTTGGGTATAATTTCCTCATGTCTTGGTGAAGATCAATATCCTCAGGTGCATATTTGGTTCTTTGCCTCTTGTCTGCTACTTCTCTCCTTTGGTCTTGTGCCATGTCCATTCCTAACCTCCCCGGTGCTGGGGATTCTTTCATGCCAGGGATGGTAAGAGTTTGGGAGCATGGATAGGTCAACAGATGGGCATTTGTACAAAGGTCAAGTTCAAAAGCATTCTCAGGCTATGCCTAACCTGTTCAAAACACCATGCAAGCTCCCCTCCCAGGCAGAAGGCTGAGTCTGCCTTGTGTATTCTAGCAACTCATCCTGGTCATCTCCCAGATCACCTTATCAGATTCCCAGGAGGCCGAGGGCTTCATGTGAACAAGAGTCTTTGCTGCCCACTCAGGATTGAAAACCCACCTTCGTTTAACGACACCACCCTTCCCCCAAAGTAAAAAGCTATTCAGCCAAACTTCTCTAAAGTCTAATTTCTTCCATGAAATCTTTACGAACAACTCTCAACTCCAGGACTCTAATCACTTAATGAACCCTCTTATCTTTTTGCTGTTCCACCTTCTGAATTACTTATGGAGCGAGCCAACTTAAAGTGCCATTGATGGAAGTTTTGAATGGAAACAGATGCAGGCTCAATTTTGCATGCCAGCCCAGAAAGGCAGCAGCCGCCGCTCTCAGGATTCAATTTGAAAATTCCAGGTAATTAATTTTAGCCTAAATAACTCTGATAATGTGGAAAGTTCATTAAGGGAGTTATCATAGAGATACATATGCTATTCCTGAGAAAAATTTCTTGACTTTTTCTCTTTCTTCATGAGTATTTTTAATTCTTAGAGTGACTTTTTTATATCTTTACACTAGACTGGAGGCAGAAGAGCAATATCACAGATTAGAACCAAAGTACTTATCTGGAATAGAAATTTGCAAACCTTTTAAGTGAGTGTGTATGAGGTATGTGTGTGTGTGTGTGTGTGTGTGTGTGTGTGTGTGTGTGTGTGTGTGTGTTTCCCATAGGAGTTATTTTTTTCATAGTTTTCTATTAAATGACAAAAATGATTTGAAGGTGAAGTCATCCCCCAAAGCTGGAAAACTGTGTCTGCATTTGTGAAGTTGAGATTACTTTTATAAAACCTTGTTTAAGAATTAAACATTATTTTACATTGTTTTAATGGTTATGGATCATGGATATTTAGAGGAATTTTGCAACAGATTCTTCTAAAGCATGAAGAATTCTCAGGCTAAGTCATTGGATCCTCCAAAGGTATGATGGTAAAATAGATTTCCTTAAAGCAGAGGACTCTCAGACCTAAGAGATTCCTTATGCCAGATTCTGAAGTCCTTCTCTCTCCTTTCTCTCTCTCTCTCTCTTTCTCTCTCTCTCTTTCTCTCTCTCTCCCCTCTCTCTCTCCCTCTCTCTCTCTCCATGAATGGGCAGAGGATAGGAAGGAGAAGGGAAAACATTAGCTGAAAGATTAGAGCTGGCCCCTCTATAATTGAACATCTGCTGACCAGCAGTCACTGGGCTACTATTTTTTGGACTCCGGACCTCAGAATATACTCTTTACTGATGAGGATCTGCATGTTCCCTACATTCTCTTTCTCATGGATTTCATTCTCTCCGGGTCTGTCTGATCCTTCTTCCTCTGTCTGTTTTCTCTTTTCTCCCTCTCTACCTCTGTTTCTCTTCTTTCTCTCCCTCCCTTCTACCCACCACACATCCTCAGCGTGTGCATGAGGTCATTTCGCACTGGACATCACGTGAGCAGGAGGAGCTGTGAGGGCCCTCCGCTCACCAGAGACGGAGCATCATAACCCACCTCGCTGTGGGTGCTCTTCCTGGGGATTCCTTGTATTTTCTGTTTCGTGAGGGAAAATGGAGGGAGGGGCGGATTTAAGAAAATTAAAAAAGGTGTTTGTAACACATCATTTGTGAGAAGAAAAGAAGATATTAGTATTTTCCTGTGACTAACAGAGAGGTCTCCACAGGGAAACCTGAAAATAAACCTGAGACTGGGGATGGGTACCACAGGCCAGACGCTCAAAAAGAGAGAACAAGAGGTCTAGAATAGGGGGCGCCAAATGATAATTGAGGGTGAAATACAAAATTTTTGGAGGAAACATCACATCCTTCAATCAATTACAAGTAAGCATGTTGAAGAAAAGTGCCCACAATGGTGATTTATACAGCTGTGTTCCCCAGATAACTTTCTTATAGAGAGTCTCCTGAAACTCAAATTATCAAAATTACTAGACTTTGATTTTAAATATTTAAATCATATGATAATAAGACTGATTGTTTTTCTGTGGACAATTTGTCTCCAGGGGTATTCTAAAGTGATCTCCGGTGTGTGGCAGGTGTTTCCTTTCCATTGAAAATGGAGGGGGGTGGGATTTGAAAAGCCAGCAATGTGCTAGAGAAATGAACACACATTCTCATTACCAAATTATCCTTCTCAGTGCCACTAAATAAAAACTGAAAGTTATTTTTGCCACGGATATTGATTTCAAATAGAAAGCTTGAGACAGTAGCTCTCAATACATGCTTGTGGAATTTTAAAACCTGTGGTTCAAAAGTACCCAGAAAATGTGAATTTGACCTCCATGGGGGATTTGCAGTCTGATCACTGTGATGGATTACACTGGATGTGCTCTACTGTTAATTTTAAGTATCGCACAAATAAAGGCTGTTCATAGCAACGCAATAGTCAAAATGGCAATTCACGTTCAATTTCATATTTTGTTTCTTTTCCCATCACTACCTTCTACCCCAGTGTTCTTTGATCACAACACACAGTGACTTTCAGGAATAGTAATGGAGACGACTGAGAGGAGCCTGGGACATGGGACCAGGGAGGTGAGAGTTTAGATGGAACAGAGAGTAGAGGGAGGAGTTGATGAATAGTAGTGACAAATGCTTAGCCATGCTTTGTATTTGGAAGGATTCCCCAAGTTACCTCCCTGCTTGAATCTCCTGAGTGGAATTCCCACCTGCCTAGGTCAAACCCTGAGTTCATGCAATAGCCTTGCTTGGATCTCCTCTTCCCATTTCATTACAACCAGAAGACATTTTCACAACCCTCTCTTAACTGCCCAAACTCACCTCTTAAATCATGGGTAGAGCCCACAGCCACAGATCCCATTACTTATCCGACATCCTCTGATCCTGATCTTGAAGCCTTCTTCTTGTGCACATATATAATTTTCCTGTGCCAGACTGGCTGCAAAATCTGTACGTACAACAATATTATGATCAGGCTAAGAGGTGAATCAGCTCACAAGAAGACAAGTAGATGAGTGGGAGGCAGATAAGAGGCAAGTCGAGGCAATTAGACAGAGAACTCCCAGTAGAAGTCAGGAGCCAGGGAATCTATAAGCCCTGATGTTAGGAGCTTGATGGGAGAATGTCACCACTCGTTCAACAAACATTTACAATATTCCAGGCACCTTGATTATAAAGTTACATCAGTTAACAAAAGCTCATACACTTCTGCAAGGGCAGAAACTAATTCAGGGCATTAACAAACCACAGCAGAAGCCTGTGGATAAGGAGACCGAGCACACCTGGCTGAGGGAAACATGCTTGGATTAAACTAAGACAGTAGTCTAGGCAGAAACCATAGGACCGTGATTCTCCACTCCTGATCAAAAGGTGGGCTGGCTGTGTTGAGCTCAGCATGAGCGCGCCCAGAACTCTACCTTTACAACTGTCAAGGGGAATCTGGTGTGCATCCAGATTATAGAATTACTAATTAGGCAAATGGTATTGATTCATACAACAGAGATACCTTAAACATTTGCTACAAGTTTATACACAAAGATACATTAGAAAGGACGCCAACTCAAGTGGTTTATATTCTGATAATATACAAATGTATATAGCCCAAACTGAAACTAAATAACATTGATACAGATCTGAAGTTTAAAGGATGATTCTCATTAAAATCATTTTTAATACCAAGGCAATTCATTTTTACTTTGGAAATATTATAGAATATAAACTAAATGAATGTACACAAAACAAATCCCTGACCCATAGGTAACACACACATACATACATTGGTGGGTATATCTAGACTCTCAATAGAAATATTAATATGGATAGAAATGAATATATACATAAACCAATTTTTAAAATTCTAATTTGTTATATATGACAGCAGAATGCATTACAATTCATATTATACATATAGAGCTCAATTTTTCATATCTCTGATTATACACAAAGTAGAGTCACACCATTCATGTCTTCATACGTGTACTTTGAGTAATGGGTAGGAAAGACAGTGGAATAAGATAAACAAATATTTTTAATGAAAGTAATCATTCTTATGTGCTGATTTGTGACTTAATTTTTTCCACCAAAAAATACATATATATGCATCAGTATTAATCTATAGAATCATTTTTATTGCCTTATCTGTCTTTGCATTTAGACATAATAAAATTTATTTAACTATTATAAAATGTTAGGAACTTGGAATTGCTCTTTTTTCCCACTATAAACATGCTGAAAAGAAAATCTTGAGACCAATTTGTTGGGTTAGTGATGACAGTCTAGAAGTGGAATTTCCAGGACAGAATGCCTGCCTGATGTTTTAATGTCACACACAGGACGAGATGAATCCCAGAGGCGGAAATCACGCATGGTAGCAAGAGATGCCTGGATGTAGGAAAGCACAGGCCTTAAGGATGAGACGAGTGACGTGATTGACCTGAGAAGAGGGCAAAGCAGGAGGGATAAGGCTGGGATATGGCTGGGAAGTTTGGACCAACACGTTCAGAGTCTTCCATTGCAGATCAAGGAACGTAGGGTGGCAGCCCGGTGCTCAGTGGCTTTGAATTTGATGCTATGGGAAGACTCTGAGAGCTTCATTTTCTCAGCCCCGAGGGTTTGGGATGATTCTAGAATCCTTGAGACCACTGCTGGCATGCTTTATCCTGCTGGAGAGTCAAGGAAGTGCCCTTGATAGAGAACAGCCGAATAATGAGTTTTCAGAAATCACCAGTACTTTGCTAAATGGGCTCCTGTGGCGGAAGCTCCTGCAGTGGCTGTTCTAGGTGGGTGTTGGGTGCTCAGTGTCCTGGAATCCCAGAGTCGCTGCACGTCTTTGCACATCCGCCCCTCCCCTGCGGACACACTGGAGACCTATGTGGTGGTTGACCATTATTATTGTTATTTTTTTTTTTCACAAAGGAACTATCCATTCAATTTTTCTCCTATGTATGTGGAAGAGGGCTTCTACGATGGCAGCACCAGAAAACGTCTTCAGCCACCATCAGAGGGAGGAGGAACGCCCGCGGGGACAGTCAGCACTCACTGTTTTCATTTGGGAAGAAGTTTTCATTATCCTTTGGATTTTCTCACACTGGGAAGTCGTTATTTTTCTGGCATTCCTCCTGACATTTTTATGACTTTGTTTATTTTAATCCATGGTTCATTATTTGTTTTGGAACAGACCTCTCGAATATTCCTCCAAATGCCGCTCCAGCCCAGCCAATGAGATGTTGCCTCATCTCCTGTCGCCTCTTGCGACGCGGCTTGACATTTCAGCTTGGTTCTGGAATGCTCCCGTGAAGGCACTTCTGGCCCGGGATGTGGACTTACTCTTCCACGGAATGGGAAAAGCCAATACCTATTGATCAGCTCTAGAATGGAGAGATTTGTATTGGGTTTCCCCTCTTGGTAGATGAAAAGGATGATCTCCCCTGCTCAATTAAAGAAAACGAAAACAACAACAACAACAAAAAAAATCTAAGCCGTCCAGCTCACCAAAGCCCTACCCCGCAGAAGCAGAAGCAGGTCGCGGGAAGCCTTCCTCTCTCTCTGCCTCTCTTTTGCAGCAGCCAGAGGCCCATGTTTGATTGACTTTGCTCCCGAGTTGATGTTTACACTGCTGTATTCATCTTGCTCCAGTGACTGTGACATGCCACCCGGATGTGGCGAGGCTGACAGGGAACGTGAGGGGGACCAGACAGATGACAACATCTCCGTTCTTCAGAGCCTGTGCAGGATGATCTGTCACCTGACGATAGGCCACAGCCTGTCATTTATTTACTTACAGCTTTAATGTGGGTAAAACGAGCACAGGGGAGGGGGAGTGACAAAGTCAAAGAGAGTGAGTGGCTACAGGAGAGAAAAATCTGACAGACCCTTTTCAGCATCAAAATATCAACAACAGCCACTGCATACATCTCAACGGGCATGCCAGCCCAGAAGCCAATTATAAATAGCATTCTGGGCAAGAAATCAGATTTGCAAAGCAGAACTTCAGCCATTTGGTCTGTGGCAGTGGTGCAGGCAAACCCCGCTGCCACTTGATTGTATTAAGTGCCTTGAAAATTTTTTTCTCAACATTTAATTTCTGCAATATTCCATGACTGTTTCAGCAAACACATTTTTTTCCTTTTAGTTTTTCCATTGGTACACGTTATATGAAGTAACTTTCATGAGTGATTGAAATCACCACCCCAAAATTCTCTTCACTAGGAAAGTGTGACTAGAAATCAGTTTCTAGTATATATATATATATATATATATATACTAGATAGATATATGTATATATATACTATCTATATAGATAGATATAGATATATGTAGTAGTTAAACACAATATCTTTATTTTATTTATTTATTTTTATGTGGTGCTGAGGATCGAACCCAGTGCCTCGCACATGCTAGGTGAGTGCTCTACAGCTAAGCTAAAACCCCAGCCTCATTTTCTAGTATTGAAGATTAAAATTTTGAAAATAATTGGCCTATTTGTTTTATGTGATGACAACTTTGTTATGGATGGGGGGGACCCTGAAAACTCAGGAAAAATGACAAAAAGTATTTAGCTGTAAGTCAAATCTGTAGGAATGAAAGTGACTATTTAGATTTTCAGGGAATTTGGTAGACCAAAAAGCATTGATCTTTGCACATATAGAAACAAATTAAACCTTCCCAAGCAAGGAAAGCTAATGACAAAATGCATTAGGTATTTTATGTATGAATACATATTTGAACAACTAAAAGTTTTTAAGAGGCATTTGGCATTTACAGTTTGGGCATTCTTTTCTTATTGTGATATCAGGTCTTATTTTGTCACGCAGCATTTTGGGAGAGAGACCTTGGGAATTTCCTACATGCTCTGCTGATCTTGTACCAAGGGTGTGATGTGTACAGAGATGGCATGCTTGGGGGTGCCCCTTTATGTGCCCCCAAACCATAAAACATTCACATAGCATTGCGAACAATGGGCCTGACGCCGCCCAGGTGTTGAATTCAGCATCATGTCAGTAAAATCCATCATGCAAAAATATCAAAGAACTGACATATTTCATAAGAAATAGACCCAGGAAATCATCCTGTAGCCTGTAGGAGGCTGAATCCAGCAATCCCAAGAGTAAGTGTTATCCTTGGGGCTCTCTGGTTCTTGGTGTGCCCTTTCCAAATGTCTCTCCTGGCACGTGCACTTTCTATATGTAAAACGACTCTGACAATTATCCCTTTTAGAAGACTGAGCTTTGCAGCACCCAGATTAAGCCTCAGCAGGCAGCTTGGGACATTATAGGTCTCCCTTTCGCCCAATGAGGGCAGAACCTCTCAGTCAGGGCGATCTAAGTGGGAACTGCAGAATGCTGCAGGGGTGCTGCATTTCAGTGGTGCTTTGGAAGTAGTCCCAGTCAGTGCCAAGAAGCTCACTGGAGCAGACGGGACACGTTTCACCTTGTGGCTCGCTGTTCCGTCTCCTCCACTCCTAGATGCAGGGGCCTTGCGGCTCCAGGTGGCAGTAAGTAAAGGAGACGCTACGCTTCAGCTCCCCCCCCCCCCCCCCCCCCCCGGTGAGCTCTGTGGTGGCTGACTTATCTCCTGTGAAGCTGGAAACCAAGCTGCACTTGGTTTCTATTCCCACTTCTGTAGCCCCTTTACTGAGGAAAGGGAGAGCTTACCAGGAACCCCAGTACCAAAAGGGCCCCATGAAACACAAAACTCCCAGCAAGCATCTTGCTATGCCTGTTTCTGGGGCTGGTGGTGACCTTGACTCCTGGCATGTGTCATTTGGCATTATTGTGAAGCCAGGAGTGACGTGGGGTCACATGGCTTTGAGAACTGTTTGATATTCTTTATTTGTTTGTTTGTTTGTTTTGGTACCAGGGATTAAACTTAGGGGCACTCAACCACTGAGCCACATCCCCAGCCCTATTTTGTATTTTATCTAGAGACAGGGTCTCACTGAGTTGCTTAGCACCTTGCTTTTGCTGAGGCTGGCTTAGAACTCGCGATCCTCCTGCCTCAGCCTCCCGCACGGCTGGGATTACAGGCGTGTGCCACCACACCTGGCGCCTGTTTGATATTCTTAACGCACTTTTAGAAGCTCCATTTTGAATTGGCTAAGGGTCTCCTTCTTTCCCAAAGAATTTCAGGAGGGAAGAAAGTTTTGTACCCTTTGAAGTATTTGGCAGTGTGTCTCTGGTGCTTCCAAAGGCCAAGTTACCTGTCCTCATTTTCCTTCCTTGGCATGGGAAACATGATGAGCCTATAACCTTGAGCACGCTGAGCTATTGATATTGGATTTATGTGATCACAGTGGTGCCCTTGGGGTCCAGGCCTCATGGGGAACACCTGCTTCCATCCATTGCCTGCATTATTGCTGGGTAAGACATGTGGGGTGGGGTTGTATCCTCAAGTCCAATGAGGGGAAGAGCGTTAAATGTGATTTTATTACTGCTAAGCTTTATTGTTCTCAGCAGCCCTCATGACTATTTAGCCTTTTTATATCCCTGGTTAAGATGCTGTTAAAATCGGTGACACGGGAGTGATTAAAAGAAAAGGAAAGAAAGGGAGAGGATTCCTGGAGTCAATCCTGCCTAAGAAATGTCCACTCCTCGTCCTCTCTGCACTAATGGATGCTTTTTAATTTATCAAGGATTTCTCTCTCCTTGACCACACTCCAGAATAACCTTTAATGAGGCCTGGGACATATGAAAAATCATTACTGTTGGTTTTTCCATCAAATATCAATTGGGGGTCACCCATGTAGAGTCCCTGAAGCCTGAAGCTGGGTGATGATTTCAATCCTTTTATTATGGAAGCAGAGATTTTTAAAAATACTCATACCCTCTGTTCTTTTATAAACGGAAGCAATCCTTTCCTGTTTCATATTTTTCATATTCTTTTAGTAGGAAAGGCAAAAAGTAAAAGCAATTATCATCCACTGGGACCGTTTCTGTTGAGACCCTAAGATATGCCCCCATCTATAATTTGTCACTTTTTATCACTGACATTTTTATTCTCGACCTAGATGGGTTTTGAGTCCCATTCAGCATCAGTCTTTGCATGAAAAGCTCTGAACATGAAATTATATCAAACAGAAAAACAGATGAGCAACTAGACACTTTCCCCTAACCCCCGTGAGAGAGAGTATTTAAGCTGGTTATCCTAGTTAGCAGCTTAGCCCTGGACAACTAGAGTGGAGGTCGCCTGTAAACCAACAGTAAGTCATGACAGGTGCCATCTGAGGACGCTGAAACTCACCCACTCAGGGGAGCACCCAAGGGTGCAGGTGGCGGAGAAAGTGCCCTGCTTGTGACAGAGAAGGTAACTATCACCTCTGCCTTAGGGTCACAGGGCCGCCATAGCCAGTAGCCACAAACTAGGGGGCAGAAATAATGGATATTTATTCTCTAATTGTGGGAACCAAGCGCCCAAAATCAAGGTGGCAGAAGAGCTGTGCTCCTTCTAAGAGTTCTGGGGAGAGCCTCTTGCAGCACCTGGGGCTGGTGGCGCACCTTGACTGGGGCAACACCACTCCAATTTCTGTCTGCACCCTCACCTGGGCTTTTCTCTCTGTCTCTGTTCTTTCTGTTCTAGGCAAGCACATTCTGCCACTGAGCTACAGCCCCAGCCCAGCTTTTTCTATGGACACTCAACGATGATTTCGAGGTCCACCCTAAATCCCGGGCTGATTTTATCTTGAGCTCTCTGATGACCTCTGTACAGGCATTGTTGCCACATTCTGAGGTTCCAGGTAGACAGGACCTGGGGGCCACCGTTCAGCTCAGTACACCTCCCCAGGCATCTCAGAATGTCAGCAGCGCATGACACTCACACGGTAGGAGCAAATCTTTTCAGACGAATTTTTTTTTCCCCCTAAGCAACATGGTAGAGAAGAAGTATTCACTCTTAATTTTTGTATTAATTAATGTACGTATTTATTTTTTCTCTCTGATTAATAAAAGAGAATGCAGCGTTTTGAGAAGCTCCCCACAGGGGCTTAGAATTTAAAATTATAATTCTCTCATGATGCTCCTGCCGCGGGTGCGTGCGTGGGTATCGTTCCCCTTTGATCCTGTCAGCAGCCTGGAGAAGGAGGTGGGGCAGGCTGCCTTAATCCAGCCTGAGATCAGCATCAGGCCCAGGTGAGGCTGGGCTTTGCCAGTGCTCCTCATTAGCGGTCCTTGGAGCCAGCCGGGGTGTCACTCTCTTCTCGTTCTGTAAAGAAACAGCTGGATTTTCACATTTTTTTTTCCCCTTGTCACAGTACTGGGGAGACACCTGACTCCATTTCCATTTCCATATTCAGGTTTTCACATGGTTTTGAGGTTTAAGGACCTGTTAGCTCAGCCCCTGTGGCCTTGGGGGCAGTCTGGGCTGTGTTCTCTTCCAGGTCTTAGCTGCCAGGGACCTTTGTGACATCAGGGGAATTGTGTCCCTTTCTGGGTCTCAGTTTTCTCATCCAAATAGACACATAACTGTCTTGTGAGAAGATAGCGAGCGTAAATAATTGACTATATTTAAAACTTCTAGCAAAGTGGCTCAGGAAACAACCACCTCTTTGGATGGCATGTTATTTCACTTCTGCACAGAAGAGCGAGCGTCCGAGTGCTCGTGGTGCTTTGGGTCTGCAGAACCAGTGGGACCATCATGCCACGTGTTACACATCCTGGGTCCCTGTTCCACCACCTACAGAACAGTGGAGGGGGGTCTCTAAGTCCATTCGGTTCTGGTTCCATGATTTGTGGGCAAAAGATTGAGAGGGAATCACAAAGATCTTTCCAATCAGCCCCACCACACAAAAACTTCCTGATACAGCAAGAGGAGCAGAAATCCTCTGCTAGAGGCCTGGAACCTTCTTGGTGTTGTTTCAATGTGTTCTTTAGAGGAAATGACAAATGAAGCATTCCTTGTGTGTTTAAGGTTGAATAGGGTTTATCCTTTGTAAGACACAACACTTTACATTCTTTCAAAACATAATTAATTGCCCAATGTTCATATTCCTCAGAGCACATGAAAGATGATATGAGAATCGAAAATTTCCGTTTTTCCAAAGTTTAGAAACACCAGATAATGTTAGGCTCAGATCAAACAAAAAATAACTTTTAGGTTTCCATTTATTAAAAATGTATGTCTTCCATTTATTAAAAATGTTTACTAAAGATGTATGTCTGGGGTTCATGAGTTTTCTTGCATAGCAGTAATACACAGGTAGGAACTAGTTTGGAGCTTTTTTGTTTTTTTTTTTTTTTTTTTTTTTGGTACCGGGGATTGAACTCAGGGGCACTCAACCACTGGGCCACATCCCCAGCCCTTTTTTGTATTTTATTAGAGACAGGGTCTCACTGAGTTACTAAGTGCCTCGCCATTGCTGAGGCTGGCTTTGAACTCGCGATCCTCCTGCCTCAGCCTCCCAAAGTGCTGGGATTACAGGCATGCGCCACCGCGCCCAGCGTAGTTTGGAGCTTTTTAACGAGTGCTTTTTGACAACTCCAAAGCCCTTTCCCTCCTGCCCAAATGTGGCTCCTTCATTAAGGCCCCCAAGGAAGCAAAGAGCCAAAGGCAGATGAGACACAAGACCCTCCATCTCCCAATGGACTTGTTTCTTTCTTTTGCCAGGAAACGGGGAGAGACTTGTGAGAAGCCCAACTTGGAAGGAACCCTGCCCAGGGTAGCCCTGTTTGGCTCTGTATTTTCACATAGATGGTGGGTGAGGATCTGATAAGCTGTCCACCCACAAACTAATACTTGAGACAATATTTATAGAAAGTGGTTCCAAGGCCCAGTCCCTCTGCGCTCTCTTCGAGTCCTCCTCTGTAGCTCTGCGTGTCCTGTGCCGTTTTTAGGACACACACCACGGGAACATGAAGAGCCTACAACCTTCTTTCACGACACTTTGTCTTCGGTTGCTCCCCCCTCCCCCTCCTTTCCAGTTCACAGGACAGCAACCTCAACTGTTTCCTGGAATTTATCCTTTCTATCCAAACCAGGTGACTGTATCATCCCTTTGTTATAGAAGTACTCTTGTTTTTTATCTGACTCAGAGTAGATAGGAAGCAAAAAAATCAGCCTGCTGCGATAGCTTACTTCAGTGTGAACATTTGTACCTTCGTCTAGCTCCATTCAATGGAATGTCCGCATCGCCTGGGCCAGCTCTGTGCTGGTGACAGGGCCATTAATGGATTTGGTCCCTACTGTCAACTAGGCTGGCAGTCCACGAGGCAGAGTTGAGATTTAGCATGAGCTGTGTGTGTATCCTCTTAAACAAGAGGACGCGACCGGTTGCTAGAAGTCTTACCTTCCAACTCAGACTTCCCCCAAGATGATAAAGCACAGTGTGATACAGCTCCCTTCTCTACTCTCCTTAGAGCGTGAGTCTGTGTGACAAGGCCGAGATAGTTTTCTGCCTGACCACCCCACGTGGGGTTGAGTGAGGAAGCCTCCTTGGGCTTTCGCACAGTCTGCTCTGATTTTTCTGTGGCGGTGACATCCAGTGTCCCTTGGGACAACTGAAGAGAGGGGATGGAGAAATGAGTCCTAAAGACCGGGACTTTAGGACTTCTGAGTGAGACACTGGGCTTTCCTGTGTTTTGCTAGTGGAGGTGTAGGGAGAACGGATCAAGTCCACACAGGTGCCCAAGTTTCGCAAAGCAGGCTCTTGCAGGCTTTGACGTTGAGCGCACCCGGTCAAGTACACCAATCCTCAGCGTCCGTCTTCATTATGATCAGATGCTCAACGTCTGTCTTCATTATGATCAGATGCTCTCACTGTATTGGAGGTGGAGTGTTGCCCTCCAGATTCCAACTGAGCACCAGGGGGCAGGGCCTGGGTTCTACCTGGGCTAGAGGCTTTCTTCTAGTGATGCTTTTACATCATTAATTTATACATTCACCGAGAAGAAATGGCATCTCCAAAGCAGGGATCCCCTTCCATATTATTCCTGCTCATTGTCAGACAGAGGAGTGCGCCACGGAGCGGGCATTTCAGAAGTTGCTGTCTTTCCACCTAGCTCAGGGTCAGACACAGCCTTCTGCAGAGCATTCCAAAAGTCCCAGTTCATTTTGAAGCTGTAATTACTTCAAAAGTATAAGTGCACTCGTGTAAAAGCATCTTTGGAAACATTAATTATCTATGTTCCTTTTATCCATTTGCAATTTTGTGAATCTTGAATAATTCTTTCTCATTTTTTAAAATCAGTGTGTACCATCCTCAGTAAGAGGAACTGGAAAAATTTAACAACAGATTTTTTAAGAATTAAAAAACCCAACTAACTGTAAGGGAAAGTTATAAACTTTTCAAATGATGGACTTTGTAAGTTTGTGCCATTTTTTTCTTCTTACGTTATAAAAACTTAAAATTGCCCTAAGACTTTTAGGATGCCCTGTAATAGATGACAACTTATTTTGGAATTCAAATAATCCTCAGGGTTTAAAAAAAAAAAAAAAAGGTTTAAAACAAAACACCAGAAAGAAATCAACATGTAATTTCAATATGAAACCAAAAGTCTTTAAAATTACTATCAGACTACTATGCATGCTCATAAGTCAGTCAGCTTGCTCATGCAGGTTGCATAACTGACAAATATGTTTTTACATAGAGAAAGCACAGAATTTTGCCAATTCTGGAGGTGACTTGGAGCTCCTGACGGAGATTTCAGGCAGACGAAATCAGCAATGAAGGCCCACCTCATGGAACATGCTTTGTGATCCAAATTCCTAGGTGCTTTTGATGTGGCCTCTACTCACACAATCAAGCTGTGTTCACTGCTGAGGTTCTGACTGTGGCCCAAATGGATGTAAAGTATTAAGTGATATGAGCAAATCTTGTGCTTCTCTCTAGAAACAAAGGAGTCACATTCTCCTGTCTGGTCTGACATTTGGTTTACAGACTACAGCAAGTGCCCAGTAAGTAGTCAGGCTTGTATCTTAGATACCTTGTATCTGTAGGACAGATCAAAATGCGTGCCGATCCTGTTTGCTCTGAGATCAGTATTTTCCCTGGAGTGAACGCTCTGTGGTTGTGCCTGCAGGTTGGGGATGGGAATTGGACTCTTGCCTTGTTGTGTCCTTTAGAAGCCCTGCTCTCCAAGGACCCCTGGCAGTGTGGAGAGCCAGAGTCCCCTCCAGCTTGTGTGTGTGCATCTTCAGTCCTGCCCCACCCAGCTGCAGTATTGCTTGTGGTCTTCTGAGCTCCCTGATCAAAGGAATTTTCCTAGTACTGACCTGCTCACAGACTTCCTGCATCTTGCCCAGCCAGATATTAGCTGTACCTTCACCAACACCATCATGATTAAGCTGTTACAACAAAGTGCAATGATTCTGTAAGGTGTGATGCCCTGGGCTTCTTGGCCCCTTTATTGGGTGGGGACCATGCACTCTAATCCAGGCTTGCCCCTGGATTTGAACGGCTTTGACACAAATAACAGAATCAGATCCAAACCTTGACATGCCACTTATGAAATTAATCATGCTACCCTCTGAGTTCCAGTTCACCTTTCATGTTTCACAGGGAGGCCACCGTCCCTTTAATGATCAAGTGATTCAGTGTTCAGGGTTACTTGTAAAAAGCAATTACTTAGAGTGACAACAACTTTGATTTTTGGCTCCATATAATGGTGCCCTTTGTAAAAATTCAATTCATTTAGAATTGGAATGGGCTGCCTGGTAGGTGGTGAGTGCCTATCACTGGAAGTGTTCAAACAGAGACTACAGGGCCACCTGCCAGGAATGCTGGACAGGAGCCTCCTGTTAGGTAGGGCATAATACCGGGAAGCCTCTTCCTGTCTGAAGTGCTGTGGTTTTGTTATTATAATGACTCGACTCACCCTTCCCTTCCAACCTCCTTACTGTAGTGTGCTCTTTCCCTGCCTGCAATTTTAAAATGTGCGTGTGTCCAAATAAGAGCATTCTTGAGATTCTTAAGGTAGCTTTTCTTTTTTTTTCTTTTTTTAACAGCTATAGTTGCTGAGAAGTCTGTGCTGAGTAGGCCCCGGGAAACACTGAGGTGCTCAGATTCAACTCTGGAGTGCAGTGCCCAGCTCTGCCACTTGCAGGATGTGTGTCATGGGCAAGGTTCATAAATCCCCATCTCAGGTTGCTCCTCTGCCCAGTCCAAAGCACAACTACCATGTACCTACCTCATAGATCTGTCAAAAGCCTGAAAAACCAGCTATGACATAACTAGCTCAAGGCATGGTGCTGCTAGTGGTGATAGTAATGGACTATAAGTAACACATATAAGCTTTCGATGTTGGTGGGTTGTGATGGGTTTTTTTGTTTTTTGGTACTGGAGATTGAACCCAGAGGCCCTTTGCCACGGAGCCACATTCCCAGCTCTTTTTTATTTATTTGTTTACTTTAAATTTTGAGATAGGGTCTCACTAAATTGCTTAGGGCCTTGCTACATTGCTGAGGCTGACCTCAAATTTGCAACCCTCCTGCCTCAGCCTCCCCAATCACTAGGATTACAGGTGTATACTACTGTGCCCGGTGTGGTGGTTTATTATTATTCACCTGGCCTTTTGCTTCTCAATTAGTCAGCAAATCTATCACTTTTTTTTTTTTTTTTTTTTTTTTTTTTGCCATGGATAAATAATGGGTTCAATTTCAAGAGGTTTGTTAAACTATTGGCATTTGGAAAGAACGAATAAATTATCAATAGCATTATTTCTACATGTGTCTTTTCATGTTCCTGTACCTCCATTTCTATAGTTTCCATTAAAGAAGTCATTTTAAAGAGTGGATTTAAAGAAAGTTTGAATAATGACCTTTTGAGAGTACAGTAAATTTAAAGTTCTTTAAATAGCTCACAATCACGTCGTAGTACCTCCCTTAAATTCCAAGTCCAATTTTAAGAGTCCGTGTTACTTATGGTCCATTACTATCGCCACTGTCATTGTGGGAGCTTATTATACATATCTGACAGGGAGTATGTGGACTCGAAATTTTTCAGATTTTTGTTTTGTTGACAGAGTGCTGATCCACACGGAAGCGGTGGCTCCAGTTTGACGTATGAATTATGCTGGTGCGTGCGGCTTTCCCCCTTCCCATTGAGACAGAACCCATCCCAGGGAGTGAAAAGCAAAGATAAGCCAAGAATAGAGTTGCAATCTGAGTTGGTGCAGATGCTGTTTTGTTAACATCCTGGTACGTGTGCTTTGTATTTTTGCACACACAGTAATAGTCAATTTTTTTTTTTTTTTTTTTTTTTTTTTTTTTTTTTAGAACATGCATTACAATGTTCAGCTCATTACAAGTCATGACAAAGCCCTGTTGGAACCAAAGGAGAAGGCTCAGGCTCTTTATACCCTGAGAAGCTGTCCCCATTGTAACTCAAAGAATTTTAGTTCAGGAAGTATCCACGGGTGACCTGCTTTGTGGGTTGTTTACAGACCAGCTTCTTCTTGCCTCACGTTTCTTACGTGCTGTGTTGAGACAGTCTTGCACTTGGAGGTTGATCTTCTCCAATGTGCTTGAAGATGGCAAAAATCACGCCAGGACCAACTGGATCCTTGTGTCACAAAATTGTGTCTCCCTTTTCTTTCTCTGCTTGTTTTCCTCTATTCTGAGCTAAAACAAACCATTTCATAAGACCCTCATAAATTTTTCCCTGTGTGCAAGTTAGTTAAAAGAGCCTCCTGTGTTGTGCATTCAGCTCTGTGGGGACACTGTGTCACAGTCGGCTTGCTGGGAGATCAAAGTGAAGCATCCCAGCTTGCAGAAGGCCTGACGTGTCCCCATAATGCACCGAGCAGGCCTTCTGAGTGCATCACTTTGAAAAGGCTAAGGGGAAAGGGCGCTATCACAATGCATAATGCATTCAAATTTTGAGACAGTTTATAGAATCAAAGATAATTATACTTTCAACAGATAAAACGACTTAGTGACTTTGTCCAATAGAAATTGTCAGGCTCTTTTTAAATTTTGTCCTGGGATTTCTTCTCTTTTCTACTCAGAAGTGTTTTAACTTGATTGCAAAATTTCAGATACAACTTCCTGATCCTTTAAAATACATAATTTATGGAGAAGGTTGTGCTTGTTACTATGTGCTCCAGAAATTAGGTAACGTAGTGTGTGCATTTTAAGAAACACAGAAACATGTTAAATATTGCATGTGCAGGTTTTGTTTTCTAGACTTCTGTCTAGAACTATCTCCACCCTTCTTTCCACTTTCTGTCACCCCTCTTTTTTGGCGGGGAGTGTACAGTGATTGAACTCAGGGGCACTCAACTGCTGAGCCACATCCCCAGCCCTATTTTGTATTTTATTTAGAGACAGGGTCTCACTGAGTTACTTAGCACCTCGCCATTGCTGAGGCTGGCTTTGAACTCACAATTCTCCTGCCTCAGCCTCCTGAGCCACTGGGATTATAGGTGTGTGCCACCATGCCCGGCCTACCCCCTTTTTTTGATCTTGACCTTGTCCTCAACTAAATTGTTTCCTCCTGATTAACTTGAAGCAACAGCTTCCTTGCTAGGTCATTTGTCAGTGATATCTCAATCCCTTTACCATATACCTTCTTTGCTGGAAATCTAGGACATAGTGTAACAGGTTTGGAATATAGAAGAAATATTAAGAAATCATTTTAGTTAAGCAGTGGCCTTCACATTTTATAAAGTAAGGATCTTAAATTTGTCCAATATTACACTTTGACTGAGTGCCATGTTTCATTGAATTTATAAGAGCAAAGACTGTAAAAGATACCATTACTTAATGTACTGTTAAGACAGAAAAATAAGCATTTTCAACAAGGTTATCAATTTGCTTTAACAGTAAGACATCCCAATATCAGAGATTGTAGTGTAAGACTACACAGTTTACACACCTCGCTCTCATTAAGAAATATGTAATTTGCACCCCATGTTCCATAAACAGAGCAAATGTTGCAATGAACATGCACATGCACATAACTTCTCCTAAGAGGAGGTCAAGATAGCTGCTTAGATTGGTGAGGGGGAAGTGGAGGCCCCCCCAGCCCCCTAGGCCTACACATGAGGCCAGTATCTGCAACATCTACTCCCCATCCAGGTTGCTTCTTTCCCTGCATATGGTCATTCTTTGTGACAGGGTGTCCTGGGAATGATGGTGGCTTCTGAAATTCCTAGGCTTCAGGGGACTGACATTGGGGCCATGCTGTTACCCTGGGGCTGACTGCTCCCCAGCCTCGTGCACCCAGACACCGGGTCAGAGGCTGTTTGGAGGCCACCTTCCTGTCTGCTCAGGCATTTATTCACTGTCTGCCCAAGCAGAGCCACCTCTGGGGTTTGGCGGAGCCATGGTGTCTTCTTCATAGGGAAAGACAGAATCCTAGGTCTAGAGATGATAGACAGCTCTTAGCAATGCAGGAGGATCAGAAATCCGACAGCAGTTTCATGGTCCTGTCTTACAGCACCTACTAATGCGCAGCAAGGTCTGTCAGTGTGGGGGGAAGACACTGCACCATATGCACCTGCTCCTCCCCCTGGAAGGAACACTGCCTGCAGTGTGGCCTTTGGGGAAATTTGTCATTTCAGTTCCAATTTGCCTTGGACATTTATTTTTTATCCCCATAACCCCACCCTTCTTCTCACTCCCCTCTACACAAACCCAAATTCCCTCCTTCTTCCCTATTCCCCCGCCCCACTATGGGTCAGCATTCGCTTATCAGAGAAATTACGGCATTTGCCTGGGAAAAAGTTTGTCTTCCTAATATGGATGATTGATTGCTTTCTCCAAACACGATTGCAATCTCCAATAAAAATGGAAGAACGATCGTGTGTACCCAGAACGGTCTCAGAAGGGGCCCTTTTTGGCATTCATTTCTTGCTTTTGTTACTCTATATTTTCCATTCTATTCAAAACACTGTAAGATTAAGATAATAGCTTCACAAAAGTGATTCAGAGATATTACTTACTTACTTCTTTACTTATTTCCAAACATTATAATTCCTTACATTTTCCTGACGTGGTTAATACTGTTGTAGTTTAGGGCTGGTGTGCTGTGCCATTAGCAATTTCTATAAGACTCCACTCACTTTGATGTTTGAAATGACCTTATATTATCGAAGTTATCAAGTTGATATAAAATAGCCATCTTCTAATGAGAGTGAATTTTCAGACACTATTTTTGTCAGATCTCATCCTCAGATGGTGTATTTGGCCCATGCCGCCATTAGATTTCCTTTATTGCATTGTCTTTCTTAGTTTAATAAAATATATATTATGTGGAATGATTGCCTATCATTGATTGTAATATGTGAGGTGTATTATTGCTTGTTTCTATAAATGCTTTCCAATTGAAATGTTAGCAAATAGAAGAAAGCATTTTAAAGCTAAATGTATGAATCACAAAGCAAAATGAGGAAATCGATGGCTTTCCTGTTACACTCCATGGCAGACATTCACTATAAAATGTCTATCAACATTTCCCTTCAGCAAAGGAGTGGAATCTACCGGGACGACCACAGTGTTGTCGCTTCTTTCTCACCTTTGTGTGGGGTGGACCATCAGCTCCATGACCCTGAACTTGCATTGTCTTGTATGCAGGCAGGAAGTCTGCAGTCTCTATTTAATGAGATTCCATTACTATTGTGGTTTGGAGGTGAGGTGTCCCCTAAAAACTCATGTGTGAGACCATGTAAGAAGGTTCAGAGGAAAAAATGATGGGGTTAAGAGAGCCATACCCCAATCAGTGAATTAATCCCCTGATGGGATTAACTGAGCTGAAACTGAAGGCATTCGGGTGTGGCTGGAGGAAATGGGTCATTGGGGGGGCGTGCCTTTGGGGTATAGATTTTGTATCTGGCAAGTGGAGTCTCTCTGCTTCCTGATCATCATGTGAGCCGCTTCCCTCCACCACCGCCTTCCACTCATGCCTCAACCCGAGCCCTGAGGAACGGAGCCTGCTTTCTACGGACGGAGACTTCTGAAACTGTGAGCCCTCAAATGAAGTTCTCCTCCTCTGCAATTGTTCTGTCAGGTCTTTTAGTCGCAGTAGTGAAAAAGCTGACTAAAACACTTACCCAGGAGGTTGCCAGTTCTCTCCTCGTGGGAGGCCATAGCGGGGAGATTGGAAGGTAGGAAGAAGAGGGAAGGCATTTCCTTTCCTTTTGGCTCTGGGCGGTGCTTCTAGAAGCAGGTTCTCTCTATGGCTTTGCGAAGTAGAAGCAGTTGCAGCTCCAACAGCAGAATACCATGCAGCAGGTTTAACAGAAACACTGGGCTCTGGCACAGGATTCCCCCTTGACTCTTCCCACTAGTGGGCTGTGCACATCTTGCAGGTGCTGATCAAACTCTCCCCTTTTGACTCTCGGAGCCCTTCCACTGTTGAGCAACCAGTAGCCCGTATCCTATCTCCACCACCCCTAAAGCTGTGTTTTCTTGACTGAGCCCTGACCAACCCATCCAGTGAAACCAGTTAAAAGCCTCATACACACACAATGAAAAAGCCCAGAGGAGGGACCATGAGCTCTTTATGCTAGTTGCTCATACAGGTCTCAATTAATGAGCAAATACTAGACGCCCACAGGTGCTCATGAAGGTTGAAGAATATAAAAATCACGTATTTTGGCTCTGTCACTACCACTCAAGAATATTCCAGAAACTCTAATAATTTTTCTTAGCTTAGCTTGCACCCATTTGATCACAAGAAACAAACGCCTGTCATGCCTCCCCATTTTCCCTCCATTAACACAGAACTCCGCTGCTCCTGACCTTGACTGCTTCCCAGCTCCCACTGCCCTGCTCCAGCAAATACGCCCATGCTCATGAAAAGCAGGATGGCAAGGGCAGCAGGAAGCCTCTTCCTACCTCCTCTAGCTTCCGAGAGCTGCCAACGCTGGAGGACAGTCTCTTTCTTCGTCCCTCCAACACATGAGTAGCCCTCCCCGCAATCTGTTGCCCAAATTTTACTAACATACCTAATTGAATTCCTGGCCCTTCGTTGCAACTTCCTCACCCTGAGGTAGAGGGAAGGGGTGAGCTGAATTGCAAGCACACAGTCAACTCAGAATACCCGTTCCCTGTAGACTAGATGTTCACTTCAGTGTCTTAAATGTCTCAATGTGTTCCCCCTCAAGATAAAAAGCAAACACATGGAAACTTCTTGGTGAGGACTCTTCCCCTCTTACATTCCCACTAATCCAAATGGGTCAGTATGCTATGGTGAATTCAATTTATGCTCAAGCTGGAGGCCTGGCTACTTGCTTAGGTCCCTCACTCACCCAATACACTCAGGCCTTGAACACCTGGAATGACGCCATTTTGGTCAACAGACCATATACACGATGGTGGTCTCATAAGAAACCATAATGCAGTTGAAATGCTATTTTCCCATTTGCTAGTGAAGTTGTGGCCATCCTAACACGGTAATACAACACGTTAGCCATGTGCTGTGGTGACGAGGAAGTAAACAAACCTACTGCCCTGTGTGTCGTGTGAAAGGATGGGGCAGACCGCCCTGCGCCCTGGGAATACTTGGTGATGGCAGTAATGACCTTCACTATACTGGCCTATCCATCCATAGTTTAGTGCACGCCTCTGCTCATAATAAAAGTTTTATCCTGTTTACTGTGTTTCCGGGTGTGTGGAGGGCCTGGAGGGGTTGCCCTAGGCCATCCAGGTTTGTATAAGTGCACTCTCCTGTGCTGGCCCGGTGACAGAGCACCCAGTGATGTATTACTCAGTGATTAAGGGACACGTGACTGTATTCCAAGTGTCCCTGGTATTGTCTGTGCTTATGTTGAACCCTACCATTTGGGAGTTGGACAAACCAATTTCTCTGTTCTGGAATTCCCTAACATATTAAAAAGAGCAAAAAATGGGAGAGGGGAGGTGTGTGTTTGGCTAGCTGCTTTGCCGCTGCCGACAGCGGCTGAGCCCAAAGTATATTCTGTAAATACCTGTCATAGATGTTTGCTAAGTAATAGTGAAGTGCATTTCACTCTTTTGCTTCAAGAACGTGGAGTCTCAAATTTTCTAGTCTCCATTTTCTAGTCATTTCTTCTTAGTTACCAAATATCGTAGCTGTGTGGGATTCAAGCCCCTCAGTGTTAATTGAGGGAAACAATTACTTCTTGGAAATTTGCAGGCTTCTAGATTTTCAAATTTCCTAACTAAGGGTAGAAAGTCTTACTGAATGTCATTTCCAGTAATGTTTAAAAGCAAAACATTCTAAGCTTTCTTTTTTATTAGGGTTATGGTGCTAAATAAAGTTTAGCTCCTAAAACATTAATTATTAAGGAACGAATATGTCCTGCTCATGGGTTTTGTGTTCTCTTCTGTGCTAATTGAGGACCATTCCTTGCTTTTAATCAAAGTGTTCATGTACACACACATGCACGCACACACGCGCACACACACACACAGTTGCAATTCAAAGTGCCTCTTCTTCATGCCATTCATTTTGTGTAAGCCAGTAAGAACCTCGGAGGCATCACATCACAGGGAGCTGAGGAAATGAAAGAGAAACTCATTTTTCACCCCGTTTTATTGTTGCCCTCCCATCTGTAAGTGTAGCCTGGTGGTAGCACCGGGCTTTGGGGCCAGGCTCCCCACAATACCTTTCTCTGCTATTATAAGTCCATCTCTGAATTAATCATTTCCTCCAAGGAGGGATGCTGTAATAAAGATAATTAAATTGAAATTTAATATAGTAGGGCACTGCACTATAGCTGTATATCAGATGAGGGTTCTGAGAGGAATCATTTACGGTGAGGGTGGAGTGTATGGTATGTAATTAACAATTATGTTTGTCAGGTTTATGAAACAGAAAATTAATAACATGGAGACTTTAAAACAGTGAACAAAGCTGCAAGTCTGAATTAAGGTGACCAGGCAGTCATTTACCCACATAGGAATGGTTTCTTGATCCTTTGGAGCTAGGACATTGGATCGTTTGATTTACTCATTTTTTAAACACCCGTCACTCCTGGCCAGGGGTGGCTTCCTGTGCAGCAGGGATTCTCCACCTCGGCTGACAGCAGACTCACTGGAGAGCTCTTCAGAGTCCTGATGCCCACCCCAGGCCAAAGACCTGAGCACAGGTACTGGGAAAGCTCCCAGTGATTCCAGTGTGCAACCCTGGTGCAGGGCCACCATGGTTGATGCTGAATGCCACTCATTTCCCTAGAGGAGGGTGTTAAGTTAAAACAAAAGGAAAAAGAACAGAAGGAGGGGGAAAAAAAGAACAAGAAAGAATAACTACACAAAAATGCGGTATTCTCAGGCATGAACATGCGCAGGACCTGTCCCCCAGTGGGAGGTGTTATTAGTACAGTTAGACACCTCTGCTTCCTGGGAGAATGGCTGCGAGAGGTCGGGCCCTTGCTGTCATTCACTCCCTGGCCTCTGACAACCCAGGAATGTTTTAGGTTTCTCAATGAGTCTGACCACAACCTTCCCCAAATGACTTTGGGAGGACGCTGGCTCTGTCCTTGCCAGTCAGGGCCCTGGGAAGGTCCATTGCAGAACAAGAGGAGAGGAAATCCTGGTCAGAGGGTGATCTCTCCCCTGGGAAATGGAAGCAGTCCGCTTGGCCAATCCCCAGGCTGACCACACCTTCCCCGTGAAGCAGGGGCTGTGGGTCATCTCTGTGCAATGTGAATGCTTCCAAAGTCAAACTATGCAGTTTTTACTCTAGGGGGAAAGCTAGTGTGTGTGTGTGTGTGTGTGTGTGTGTGTACACATATGGCTACTTAGACTGATTATTATGTGTATGTGTGTCTGAACACATATAATAAATACACACATCTTATGAAGAATATCACAGAATACTCCTGGATAAATGGCATTTCTCTTTTGGTCTCTTTTGAGTTTGACAGGTCACCAAACTAGAGTCGATTGTCGGTGAGCTTATTATTCATTGATTTGCATAATTTATCTTTGGTGAAATATGTTTCAAAGCTACTCTCCTGGTGATTCTCCTGTGCTTCTATTGAGAACCTTTGAATCTGACAACAGTAAACCATTTAAATATGCATTCAAAGACTACTTAGGAAGTAATTGAATTTTGCCTGTTCTCTGGAATTTGAGTGGGTCCTGTGTTGAAGATGATGAGGGAAAATAAAGAGATGTGGGAGTCGTCTGAGTCCTGGGATTTGCAGGCTGATAATTTCTTTCTTTCTCTCTTTCTTTTTTTTTTTTTTTTTTTTAAAAAAAAATCATACATGGAGAAAACAATATATTTGTTTTTAACCCAACCAGTGAGATTCTAGAGTTTTCGTTTTACACTTGGCCCTACACGGTGCAACCACAAGACCTGGATAACATTTATTCTCACTCAGATCAGTTTTTCCCACTGTATATTTTTCTACAAAGCTTATTCAGATTTTTTTGACATTAAATCAAAAGACTGAGGAAAAGCAATTATGCATGTGACTAAGAACAAAAGACTAAGCCTATTAAAATATTAAAGCTTTGAAATTTAAATTGGGTTAATCACATTTATCAATACAACTCATTTTTAATTTGCCTTCTCTTTTTATTAAACACTATGGCTTAAATTGGTAGACCATGGCTGTGTTTATGTAACCAAATAACTAAAGTGTAGCCTTGTAATCTTGGCTCTGTCAACTATTTCTGGTGGTATCTGTGAGGTTCACCCACACGTGACAGAGGTTATCTAAAGATGTCAGCTTTATAAATTGTCCTGGTGTCACACAATTGTACCTAAAAATCCCACACTTTCAAAGTGACCCTGTGTTTCCTGTCATCACAAATTTTAGAATTTTGGAGCACTTAAAAAATAGGAACTGCTTTTAACAAGTAATTTGCATATATTAGCAATTATTTTGGACATACTAAAGATAAATTTCTGAAACTGGAATTCCAAGTGATCCAATTTTTAACTCCTACAAAAGCATACATTTTTAATATTTAATGCTGAACCTAACATGTTAGCCAAAGTTAGTAAATTCTGTGAAAGCTCTTGGGATAAAGTATAGTTCAGGCCAGAGATGTAATATTTTTGAGAAATGGTTTTTAAAGTTCTTCATTATTCTGTGTGTCACCAGGATGAACGTTTTTATTATGTCAGCAAATTAAAAAAAAATCACTTGTTATGTCGAAAAATATTTTTCTAACCATCAACATCGATTCGCTTATAAAAAAGTTAACCTCTGGTCCTTTCAGTTTTGAATCTGATATTGGTCAAACTGTTTGCTACATGCTAAGGAAGGCAGGTAAGAAGGCTCAGGAATAAGTAATTAAAATGTCTTGGGTAAGAGCAGGGTCCAGGGAGTCAGCCTGAGCTGTGGTGGCTAGGTTGAGTCCCTACGTGGATGGGGTTTTGCCTAGGAGCCGCACAGAGGCCCCTCGTCACCCACTAACCTCAGCCAGCGCACGTCTTCCACAGAGACCCCTTCAGGTGGTCTCTAGAACCCCCAGTGTATCCTAGGACAGAGGGGAGGTAATGCATCACTGGGAATCGATCCTTTTGGTTGGGAGGTTGGGAAGCTGAGGGTATAGATGTAGCCCTGGCCTGGGCTGGGTAAGCAAATGCAGCCTCCTCCTGGTCTCCTTGAACTGTCCAGTGGCACTCTGTGAGGGTCCACTTCAGAGTTCCACAATCAAAGAGACCACGAGCAACACCCAGCGGCCCTGTGTAGCCAAGGAGATGTTTCAGCATTGAGACGTGTACCTCGGTGCCGGGGCAGAGTCTGTGTTTGTTTGCCCATTACTGACCAGGGGACAGGGACCTCTCAGAGATTTGTGCAAAGTGCTCAAAGTGTGTGTCACTCAAATCAAAATGTGACCTCCAGGTGGTAAACCAGGGATGAGAGGAAGGCTACTACTGGGGGCATTCTGAAAGGCATGATCCTTATCTTCACATAAATTGTAGACTTGTGTCTATTCACTGGCTGTGCCTCTGGTGGCACAGAAGCTAGCTGCAAGGTGGCTTCCCTAGCAAATGTATACATGTTTTGCAAATCAAAGTTTCAACATTATTTCTGAAATGCCCAATACGAAAAAAGTTCACCTGGGTTTAAAGACCAAACGTATCTCAAAAAATTTTAATAATCTGGTTGATAATTTAAGAAAAGGAAGAGTTATTAAATTCTTTTAGGAGTCAACATTTTAAGTTATTGAAAGATTTTAAAGATGATTAAAAATATGTTATGTATTTGTATGGAAGTATTTCTTAGGTAGTATGTACCAAGAATTTGATGAAATCATCATTGAAAAGCTTTGACTAGGTATCATATAGACATTTCAAGTTTAGCACCCAGTATATAAACAGAAGAAAACTCCAATTTCTCTTTAAATACCTTAAATACATGGGAGTCAGATAAAATATAATAATTAATATCTCCCTAATATGTAGCATTGTATTTTTCTTACCATAATTTTATAATATAGATAAAATATTTGAAGCCCAATTCCAAATGGATGGTCTCAAACTTCTTCCTGTTTGCCAGAGCATATATTAAAAATTATCATTTTCTATGTGTTTCATGCAAAAAGAGTTTGGTAAGAATCCTGAGTAACTGTATATATTCTCAAAGGATGTACTGGCAACTCTATTGCCTAACTGGCAAAGTAAAATCATCTATCTTCTGGATGCCATCTTTCTTCTTTCCTTACCCATTCACAGTGGTGCATGAGCATGCATTTTCCTTTCAAAGTGTGGTAGAGAGTAGAATGTTCACTATGAGCCCAGATATATTAATGCTACTCTGATGGTAGGATGTCCCATAAGCTCAAATATGTGTATCTCTAAACCATCGTAGCCAAGGAAGTTCTTTGTGTATACCCTTTAGGGAAATACCAAACTAAAAGCAAATTAAAGGAAAGTCTAGCATTTTGAGTTCATGTCTATATTTTGGATTAATTTCATCATATCATGGAATAAATTAGAACAAAAGGAATTGGGGCTGGGCGCCACGGCGCATGCCTATAATCCCAGCACTGGGGAGGCTGAGGCAGGAGGATCGCCAGTTCAAAGCCAGCCTCAGCAATGGTGAGGCACTTAGCAATTCGATGAGATGCTGTTTCTAACAAAATACAAAAAAGGGCTGGGGGTGTGGCCCAGTGGTCGAGTGCCCCTGAGTTCAATCCCCGATACCAAGAAAAAAAGGAATTGGGGACGGTCCATGACGATCAAGCCCTTGTGTCCAAAACCTGAAAAACTCCAAAGTATTTCGTTAAATCCATGTAAGTAAATGTGTGTAGTAAGTCCCTTCTTTCACTAAATTTCTTGACCAATACACTTTTCTGAAGTCATCTATTGCTTGGGCAATTAACTGCTATTTTGGATCTGAGACACTAGAATATATCTGCTAGTTCCCATGACACTTGGATGTGATTTTGAGGTTGAAAATGTCTTGCAATTAAAAGCTATTTCATTATTTTGAACTCTCTGTTGCTGCCTTTGTTTTCCATGGGAGACAAAATGACAAGGTTTTAAAAATACATTTTCTTATTTTCTTCAATATATATTTTTAAATCACATTGACAGTTTTATTCCACAGCTCACCAGCAATTGCTAAGCTCTCATGAGCAACTCTATCCCAACAAAATCACTCAGGGAAGAGAGGCTTAAGAAGACAGATCTCAGCTTCACGCTTCAGAAGGGAGGTCATAAATCATGGTATAGGAGGAGGAAAACAAATATAAAAATGATGAAATGCACCTTGATAGGAGAGTGTTTTTAATCACTATTTCCTCAGGCAGGTGCAATTCGCAAAACTCTTCCTCTGTGGGGTTGTTCTTCATGAAATCCACCTGCTTTCTTCTCTGCGGGGTCAATGCCCACTCGCTCCTGGGCTTATGGTGATGCCCATGTTCTCCACAAGGGGCGGGATTCCATGCTGGGACTGTTAACAGCAGACTCCCAACATTCCCACACTGGGGCCTCTCCCAGTCTTCCTGCCTTCCAGAGGATTCCTGGGTAAGTGCTTGTCAGCCTTGAAGCGACGGAGCAGCTTCCCGGATCTCTCAGAGCTAGCTACCATTCACCAGCCTCCAAAGTGGCATTAAAGCACCATTCATTTTTTAATGAGTATTAAATTTACTTTTAGCCAAACCCTCTAGCTGACAATAAAGTGCTCGTTGGGTTTGCTATTGGCTCTAACTTTGGTAATTACTCTGCGGCTGGTGATTATCTTTCTTTGGATGGAGAAGCTCAGTATGTTGGAGACCTAATTTCAAAAGAATGAACAGCAGCAAAAGTCTCTAGATTCACGTCTCGGAGTAGGGTCTCTCCTCAATTTTGAAACAAATCCACATGGTGTAGTGCAAAGCCCTGTGGTGGTGGTAAAAGGCCTAGAATTGAACCCTGATCCTTCT
The DNA here is from genome assembly GCA_025594165.1 of Tamias sibiricus. Lineage (NCBI taxonomy): Eukaryota > Metazoa > Chordata > Mammalia > Rodentia > Sciuridae > Tamias > Tamias sibiricus. Next base: position 19,670,272 of record CM046666.1, on the reverse strand, counting down.
CCTTGTAGTGGGGATGATGACCCGCAGGCTGCCTGTGGGCCAAATCCAGCCCAAGGCCTGTTTTGGTGCCACCTGCGAGCTAAGAATGGATTTTACATTATTAAATGTCTGGGGAAAAATGAAAAGAAGAATCCTATTATTTCATAACAGGTGAAAATTATATAAAATTCAAATTTTGGAAGTCCATAAATAAAGTCTTTCTGGAAGACAGCCTCGCTCACACCCATTCACATACGGGCCAGGGTTGTTGGGTTGTTTGCTTGCTCCGATGGGAGCACTGAGCCTTTACAACAGTGACGTAGTTGTGACAGTGACTGTTTGGCCTGCAGAACCTAAAATGTTCACTCTCTGGCCCCTTACAGAAAAAGTTTACAATGTCTGACTCAAATGGTTGATTGATCACAGGCACAGTAATTTCTTCTCAGAGCCTCAATGGCTTCATCAGTAGGAAGGGATCAATGACACGGTGACATCACAGAGCTATTGTGAAGAACAAATGAGGTTGTCAATCCCCAGCACTTAAAAATCTCCCTGTTGAAAGAGTAAAGACAGAATTACTGGTTATTAATTGCTTCGCTCTGATGATTATCCTTGTCCTTCTACCTATCTGACTGAATTTATTTTTTAAATAGTGAGGTTTGGTGCATTGAATAAGTCTATTTATAATTTAGAAATAGGCATTTCAAAGGATGCATCTTTGTGTTCATTGACTGGCTGTTCTAAACCAGGTATTCACCCCTGGAATAGAACATAAGAAAATTAAACTCCCCCAGCCCCTCAAAATGTCCTTGGGAAAAATAAAACTTCTTGAAGGCATAGCTACATGTATAATTTTTCAACTTGATCTTGTTTTTTGACATGTCTATCCGGTCTCTTTAATTGTTCCCGGATCACCAAGTGCATGCAAAGTGAATTCACATCCTTCAAACACATTTGGGCTCTATCAATGATTGAGCCCAAAATAAAAGGAAAAAAAGGTATCGAGGTCTTTATTCTGCTCATCATCACGTGAATTATGTTTGTCTTTATTACAAATTTTAATAGTTTAGGAGACTCGTTTAAATTTTCCACCTAGACTCTGACCCCCCACACTGGTGTTTGGATAAAAATCCAATGAAGATTTCTCTTCTGACAGGATGAAGGCATTTGCCGTGCTGCTAATGAAGGAAGAAATAAAGAAAATCCATTTGGTTTTTTTCCTGATTCTTGTCCAAAAGCAATTGCCTCCTGCTGTGGTTTGTTCTTAGTGCTCACACAGCGCTGGTCCGGGTCCAAACCTGCCGTCTATTTTGATCTGGGAGAGCGAGCTTCTTTGATGTGTATCAGTGGTTCCTAAAGTGCCGTGCCAGGTTTAATCAAAGGTACACAGCTTCAGCAAAAATAAATGACGAGAAATGATCACAGTGCCACACGCAGGGTTTTTCAGCAGCCTTCAGACTTTGCTGCGCTGGGCCCCCCTCCTCAGACGACAAACGCAGGAACCCCAGAGGGTCCCTCTCAGATGAAATAATTGCAGAAAAACAGAACAAAGGAAGTAGGGCAATATCCGCAAGCCCTTGGATCTCGCTGTGCCACTGATATTCCTCTGGCTGCGGTGGCCGGGGCCCAGCACCGCCCAGCAGGAGGCTTACAGGGCACGTCTGATCCAGGAGTGGACGCTGGGGCCGGCACCAGGGTCCCCGGGGACCTCCCGACAAACAGGAGTGCTGGCCCCCGAGCCTGCCCTAGCTGGAACCACGGAGCCCCCTACCCACACGTCCAAACGCAGGGATGGACATGATTCCCGAGGGTCCAGACAGAGCACACTTAAAAAGCTGAACGTTCCCATCAGCTTTCTGCAATCCTGTCACCACAGTGGAGTGTGGCCCGGCATCTTAGATCTTACCTCGAAATTTGTTTTTAGACACACACACATACCCACACGCATTACTGTCAATTCACATAAAGTGTATAAGATACGATAGTAACGTATTCGATTTTAATTTCTTCTAAGACTGGTGCCTAATTAATGCTTCCTTCCCATTCTCCAGTGACTTGTTTTAGGTTACCTACAGAGCTCTGAAGATTATATGTGGAGGTCACTGCTCGATTAGTGCTACAAGTTAAAGTTATTTTCTGCAAAGTCCTCCCAATATTAAACCTCAAAAGTCACAAGATTTTTTTCATTCTGTTAGGACAGCCTATAACTGAGTAGAGTCCTATTTGACCACTCTACCAGATTTTATGTTGTTAATCACTCTTGCAAAATTCTCGTTTCTCTGCACCAAAGCCCGCCCCACACTGTTCCTCCCATGCCCACCCATGGCTATACAAACCACAGATATCCCCTGACTCCCGAGGGTTTAGCTCCAGGCTAGACCATGCCCTCCCACGGCTGCAGATCCACACGCCTCCCTACCAATTCCTCACGTACCCAGTGAAACCCACCTCGCTCAGTCCTCCTCAAATCAGTGATGTACCCGCATCCTGCTGCTCTAAAGGGGGACTCACCTTTGACCTTCCACTTTGTTTCACACCCTATATTAGCAAATCCTGTCGTCTGGATCTTCTAGCGACATGTACTTTGTGCCCCTATCACAACTCTCTCCTCTGCATCACTGTGGTCTTTCATGAAGATTATTGCAGCCACCTCTGATTGGTCCTCCATACTCCTTCATGGCTTTTCCTAACATAGCATTCCACGATGGACTCTCTATCAGCTAAGCTTTGCTCGTCAGTCGTTCTCCACTTTCCTCACTGAGAGGAAAGAACGGGCATTTTTCTCCCCCTTGTCTTCCTGGCTCACAGTGTATTCTCCTTTCTAGTGTCTTGTTTTTCCTAGGATTCACCACCTCAGGATCTTTGCACGTGCTCTCTGCCAATCTTCTCATCTTGGCTACAATATCCTTGTCTCAGTGAGTCCTTCCCAGACCACTGTAGTTAAGAGCGTAGCTTACTCTACCCACGCCACCTCCTCCCTTGCTTTCTTTTCCTCCGTAGAACTTCTCACTAGTGGATGAGCTGTAGTTTATTCACTTATTTTCTGCTCCCCTTGCCTTGAACGTAAGATCCACGAGGGCAGAGACTCGTGTCCCATTCACTGCTGTGTTCCTGACAAAAATGACAAAGCCTGGGACACAACAGTTCCTACCAAAATGTACTGGAAGGAAGGACAGGAGGAGGTGTTTAGGTCAGCTTCTTTTAGCTTCTGTGACTAAAAGACTTGACAAGAACAATTTTAGAGGAGGAAAAACTTCTTTGGGGGCTCATGATTTCAGAGGTCTCGGTCTGTCCATAGAGAGGGTGACTGCATTCCTTGAGGTTCAAGGACATCATGGCAGAAGAGTGTGGCAGAGGGAAGCAGCTCACATGCTGATCAGGAAGCAGAGACTCTACATGTGGACACTAATATGTCCCCCAAAGCCACGCCCAATGCCCACCTCCTCCAGCCACACCCCACCTGCCCTCATTCCCACTCAGCTAATCCTATCGGGGATCAATTCACTGATTAAGGCTCTGATAATCCAATCATCATCCCTCTAGACCTCCTTGCATTGTCTCACACGTCTTTACACCTCACATCCAAACCACAACAGAAGGAAGAAAGAAGGAAGGAAGGAAGGAAGGAAAGGAGGAAAGAAGGAAGGAAGGAAGGAAGGAAGGAAAGGAGGAAAGAAGGAAGGAAGCTGAATCAGAGATGAAGAGGATATACACCGACACGTGGTTATCTTTACTGCCTTTGAATTAATGATTCTGATTTTGTATGTACCCTTCTATAGTGTGATGGTGAGATTTTGGTTGTCAACCTGTCTGGATTCAGAGATGCCCAGGGAATCAGTAAAGCACAGTTCTGTGTGTGTCTGTGAGGTGTTTTCAGCGTGATTGGCATGTGGGAGAGCGAACCGAGTGGAGCAGACTCACCTGGATGTGGGCGGCACCGTCCAGTGGGCAGGCGGGTGGGACAAACGCAGAAGAGGAGGCCACTCCTCCAGCAGGTGCATCCTGTGCTGCTGCCACCACACCAGGACATCAGGCTCCAGGTTCCTCAGCCACTGAAGGTGGCCTCTTCCCAACACTCTCCAGGGCCTTCCAGGCCTTCAGCCCAGGGCTGGGGCAGCGCCATTGGTCCCTCTTGTTCGGAGGCTCCAGCTTCCTAGACTGAGCAGCTGCTAGTTTCTCTGTCTCTCCAGCCTACAGATGGCCATTGGGGGACTGTCCAGCCTCTGTGCGAGCAGCTCTGATAATCCCTCTTATGCTTACATATGCCTGCTGCTGGTTCTGTTCCTCCGGAGCGCCAGGACTCTTGTGCATAGGTGGTTTTTATTTTTTCTTTAAATAAAGAACATCTGTTACATTTATCATCAGACAAAGAGAAATGTCCTAGTAAATGCACTTTAACATCTAAAGAAAATAGACATAAAATCAACAAAGAATGGGAAACGAAATTTTGTTTATGTGGATGTGATCATAAGCACGTACAAATATATACAGGTAAAGAATGAAAACCAAAAAGAAACAGACGAAAATTCTAACAATGGTTGTCTTTAAGTGCTCGCCATTTTTTATTCTACTTTATTTCCTTTGATTAATGAACATGTACTTCTTTTTTGTTTTGTTTTGTTTTCCTTGTGCATTTTAATTTTTTATTAATTAGTTTAAATTAGGTGTATACGACAGCAGAATGCCTTTTGATTCATTGTACACAATTGCAGCACAGCTTTTCATTTCTCTGGCAGTACACAATGCATTGCACCATTTGTGCAGTCACAGGTGTACCTAGGGTAACGGTGTCCACCTTATTCCACCATCTTTCCTGCCCTCAGGTGCAGGAGCCCTAACTTAGGAGATAGCTAAGATTGCGGTTAGCTGTGAGCCATAAGCATTACCACCTTCCATGGTCTCGTGAGACTTGGCCCCAGGGGATTGTGGATCGGTCGGTGCCATTTTGTGGTTGTTGCGTCTTGGGGTGTTGTTGGAGCCAGAGAGAGAAGCTGGCAGAATAAAGAGCCTGTTCGTTTCCAGTCTGCCTCTGAACTTATTCCCGCGGCTTTGTTGCTCCAAGCAGCCATCGCTTCAGGCAGCAACACTCAGGCCCCCTCGCCACCTTGAAAATAGAGGTTAAATGGCTTTCCATATAATGATAAAGCAGATAAATGAAATAAGTTGATAATCTTAGCTGTGGATTATTCACCAGCAGTACTAATTAAGTTGTTACAACTCTGCTACTTAATTTTTTAAAAAAATATTATTAAATTATTCATTATTGTTTACCTATTGAGAGATTTGATTCAAAGATGTGATTTCCTCTCTTTACTCTTACTTGAAGCTTGTGTTCAAACACTGAAGTCACTGTCATCACAGTAGGAAGCATCCTTAGGTTTATGCATTTAGGGTTTTGCTGCTATTGTGTTTCTGGTAGAGGGGATCAAACCCAAGGGTGCTGTGCCACTGAACTACATCCCCAGCCCTTTGTTTCATTTTTACTTTTGAGACAATGTCTCGCTAAGTTGCACAGGCTGGACTTGAACTTCTGATCCTCCTTTCTCAGCCTCCCAAGTCACTGGGATAATAGGTATGTGCCACCATACCCAGCTACGCATTCAGTTTTTAATGGTTAGCATTTCTGTAAAGAGTGCTTCAGAAATTTGTATTCCTGGGAGTTAAAAATTCCAGTGGAGTGTGGTGAGACCCCTTTATGTTTCTCAAATGTCAAGTTCTTTGAGATGCAGCATGACCTGACACCTTATACTTAAAAACTATTCCAATTAGCAGTTTATTTTGAAAATATTCTATGACATTTTAACAAAATGTCACTAAAATAAATAGCCCTAGAATAAATAGCCCTTTAACAATCTCTGTTGCTATCGGGGCATTTGCTAAAATGAAGGGATCTTCTTGTACCCTGGCATGGAGAGCAATGAAGCCACACAACAGCAATCACAGCTTCTTTTCCTTGCCCTCCTGTTTGGATTTGTAACACTTGTTTTGGGGTATTGTGTTTTTCCATAATTTTTAATGCATTCTAGTTGTGCATAATGATGAGATTTTTTTTGTAACTTACTCGCACATGCACACAATATTACGATATAATCTGGATGCTACATTTTGGGAAACAGGCGTGGAAAATTATTTTGTGGAATCCATTTTATTATCACAAGGGAGACCCAGTTATGTTTCCTTCACTATGTGAAATCCAACAAAATGCACCCTCCAAGTTCCTGGGGCAACGGCTCACCTCCAGGACTTGTTTTCTCCACCAACCCCAGACTCCAGGACAGTCTGATGCATGCTCAGGATGCGCGTGGCTCTAGAAGGTCCCAGCTCTCAGCTTGATGAGGAGGAAGCTGTGATCTCTAGGCAGGGGGTGGGTTTACCTGTCACCTCCCTGCACCAGAGACCCCTGTGTGTCAGGGGAGAAATCCTGCCTTTCTTCAACTTCAGTTGCTTTCAAAGTGTTAATTTCTACAAACCTGGTTATTAATGTTTCATATGAAATCCTCTGAATGATACTTTCCACGGGAAGTGTCTAAACTGCCTTAGTGGATCAGAAAAAGCTAATAAATAAGGCATTGAGAGTAGACATCTATTTTGTTTTTAATAAAATCATCTGAACTTTCAATAAAACTTAATGTTAAGCATGCTCCCACCCCCCCACCCTCCCCCAAAAAAAAAACTAGAAATTGAGCGGGCATCTTCTGTGCTCATTAGTCTTTGTTCTCACTGACTGTCCATCTTTGTAAAATCTACCTTCACCTTATAAAGTTTGAATAAACTCCCTGTAATCATTGTGCTCAGAGAACAAGGTTTTTGGCTTGGTTTCTTTCTTAGGAGGGAAAATGTATACATAAATCACATTACTGGAAGAGAATATTGGTCTAAGAAATTGTCTTCTCCTAGGTTTTAAAAAACAAGCCTGAAAAGGTTTTATTTTGTTGTTTATAATATTTGTTAAAATTATCAATTGTGACCTGTGAATTGCATGCAGTTAGTTAGAGCAGGGCAGGGGAAGGAAAAGAAGATAGTATCAGCTACAATCAAAAGAAGAAGAAGAAAAGAAATCCTGCACTGCAGTTCTTTCTTCCTGGGGGTACTCTTCAGAACAGAAAAGACAAACTGCTTGCAAGGTGGCACCCAGCCAATCTCTAACTAGAATCAATTGCTTTGCCAACAAGGAACACAAAAGATGTTCATTGTTTGCAAACCCAGTTTCCTGCAAGACCACCTCTTCTCCAGGCTTGCAAAACAGGAGATCAAACTTCTGCTCCTCGTCGCTGTTTCCCTTCTCCCGCCTTCTGAAACCTTTCTGGAAGAAGGCACATCTGCATCTGACCCCAGAGGATGGAGGACTTTTCACTTCCTGGTGTGAGCTCTTCATGACAGCGGTGTGACCACAGCATGCGGTTGTTCAGAGAGACAGTGGCCAATGTTAGAATTATCCACATGAAACAATTCACCAGGTAGCCTTTGTTTTTTGAAGTTTTTTTTTTATTTGTATACAGTCTTTTATCTCAACAGGATGTGGTCAGATTTAGGGAGTGGGGGGCTGGAATCTAAGCGCAGCGGGAAGGAGCCAACATTAGAGGGGGAGGCTGGGAGGGGGGAGAGAGGGGGAGAGAGTCCTCCTTCACCTTCAGCTTCTAGAGGGCTCTTTATTTCCTCCTTCAGGAACCACCAGAGGGGTAAAGTGAAAGTGAAATTGAAAACAGAGTCAGGCTGATGAAACCTCTCTTTTTCCACAGTCTCAGACCTTGTCCTTGTTCCCGGTCCCATTGAACACAGGTTCTTTCTTGCTTTCCCATTCACGGTCTTTGCTCAGGCTGCTCATGGCTCCTGCCCTCCAGGTCCTTGGGTCCCCGGTCACTGGATCCACAGTGCCCTAGCTCCACTCACGACCCAGAGCACTGTACCTCAGCTGGAGACCTCTCCGACCCATGCGCTATTTCTACGGCAAACCTGTATTCTGAGTCCCAAACTGCTCACCCATCTATAGCCAGGTGCCTTTTGGAATCACATGACAGTCCTAGAAAGTCAGTGTGACAATTACAAAGATATTTACAAATCATTGGAGAAATAATATTGAGGTCCTAAAGAGGCATTTTGAACCAGTGATCATTTTATTATATGTGATTACACTTGCGGTGTATTTAGGGGACGATCTTCTCCCAGAAGGAGTTTTTGTTTAGATGTCAGATATGGGTTTAGGACACCAACATAGTTATGGTGTAGAACTAAAATGGTATTTTCCATTCTAGTATTTTTTGGATACTTTGAGATGAGCTATAATTACCATCTGTAGAAATCTCAGATGGACATAAATTAATTTCTAGAATGGTTTTTGAAACAGTATGACTGTTTCCTTTCTATGGCGGGAGAGAGGTTATAAGAAAGCAAATGTTTCTTTCATTGGCAAGTAAAAGGACATTCACATTATGCGAAAACCTATTTAAGGTAGAACGTCATCCATCACTAGAATGTATCTTTGGAAAGACACTTTAATTTAGTATTTGAGAAATTACTAATCTCCAGTTGACCTAAAATATAACTAGCCCAAGAGCTTAAACAATTTGGATGCTTTTCCAAAACATTATGCAATGATAACGGATGTCTGAAGTAAAACTTGCAAGCACTTGAAGAACCTGATTACATTACACTCAATGATGAATTGTATTGGATGTGCTCAGTTAAACTTGAGTTCTTTGAGGGCAAGATGTCATGAAACTTCTGCCAGTGGATATCAAGACTCCAAGGTGTGCCCAGGTGGCCACCTGAGGCCCCAATATACACTTGCCATTCAAACTCACCATCGCTGAAACAAAGCACACCTCCGTTCTTCCTAAGTTAAGAAGGTGCATGTAGGACTCCTCCTCCCTCCACCTACACGTCGAGTCCAGACCAGAAAGTCCCTCTTCATGTCCCACCCTGTCACCTCTCTCTCCTCCTCCGCTCACCTGCTGTCTGCCTCCAGCCTTCCTCATCCTTCACCTGCCTGTTCTAACAGCTTACCTGCAGCCTCTGCCGCAGGCTCTGAGCCTCTCCACCCTTCCTGGGCTCCCACGGAACCCCATCCCATCCCATTCTTCTCCACTAACTCCCACCCCTGGGGCTGAAGGCCAAACCACTCACGGTGGCTCCTACACCTCTCCAGTGCGTGAGTGAGCCTCCTGTCCTGCCTCTCGGTCCAACAGCTCATGAGCTGAGCTTGTGCTGTCGGGTGGGAGGGCCACCAACCAGGGGTGGCTGCTTCAGGGTGATTTAAAATGAATTAAAAGAGAATAAAACTGAAAATTCCACTCCTCATTCACACTGGCTAACTCTCCAATGGTTAGTCCGCTGCGGCTGGTGGTCGCCTCCTGAAGAGAGGAGAGGATGGACATTCCACAATGCAGGAAGTTCCACTGGACGGTGCAGCCGGGTGGGGAGTTCCCTGACATCCTCTTGCTCTTCCACCGGCAGCTTGGGCTCTTCCCTAGCTTCTTGGTGTCCTGTCTTTCTCTTAGCTAAGTCCTGGTCACCTTCTCCGGTTACCCCCATTGCAGCTGGGGCAGGTCCTCTTCCCCTGGGTTTCCATGGCCCAGTAGATCTTTCCTTGAAGTTCACTCCCTGTAGTTTTTGTCCATGTTTCTTAGTAGATTTTTGTCCATTTTCTTAGTAGACTTTTGTCCATTTTCTTAGTAGACCGTGAGCCCTTGCTGTCGGAAACTGTGTCTTTTAAGGTCCAGTGCAGCGCTGGAGCCACAGAAGTCACTTGAACCCTTATCTAAGGATGAATCAAGCATTACAGACAAACCAACCTGTCTCTTTGTGACAGGACCGACATTGTTGGTAAGCACTTCCTGTTTATAGGTAGGATCAGCTGAACTTATGATAAGTTCTGAGGGAGAATTAAGAGTGAGAATGTTTTTCTTTCCAAATCGTTTTTGTATCTAGGAAATTGATCCTAAAGTGCTTAATTATCTTACTATCTATCTTCAATCCTCAATACAAAAGTAGAAGATTAAACTATTGAGAAGTAAGTGACTTATAAAATTCCAACTTGATGTATAAAATTCTAACTTAATGCTTAGGGAGGGTTGTTTTGAAAGATCTCTCTGTATTGAGTATGTCAATCAGGTATGAAACATACAAGTTATTTTAATAATGTCATTTGTTTAGATTTCAACATGCTGCTTTGAAAATGTCCTTTACTTAAAGTGGGGATTTATATCACTCTTCACTATTGGTCAGTAAAGTTTCTAGCCCGACATATAGACTTTATATTTTCTTTTGTTTTTACAAATCACTGGACTGTGCATGTAAATAGAACATATAAAAATTGATTTGCTTTCTTTAATTTTACTCCATTTGTAAATTGGTGAATCATAGGTAGTAAGCATGGCTGTGTTGTACTTTTTATTTTTTTTTATACACTGAAATAATTAACTTGTGGATCATTTAAAGTGTCAATCAAAGTCTTTTCTGCTTTGAGTTTTCACTTATTCTTAAAAGTATTATGTAATATTCAGAGATTTAGAGGTTGGAAAAAACTATGTTGATGGGTTCTGTATGAGTTATTTTACTTCTAGTCTACCATCTCTTTCTCCCTGCCTAGTTTTATTCTGAAATCAGCTAACACATCCATCATTGGATAATAACACATTCTAGATTCTCAAAATGTCAAAACCATTTATTGGTTTTTTAAAATTGGTTTGTTTTTGTACCAGGAGTTGAACCCAGGGGTGCTTAACCACATCCCCAGACTTTTATTTTTTTTCTTTTAAATTTTCTTTTTTATTTACAGACAGGGTCTCACTAAGTTTCTCAAGGCCTCACTAAATTGCTGAGGCTGGCTTTGAACTTGTGTTCCTCCTGCATCAGCCTCCTGATCCACTGGGCTTAGAGGCACATTTATTGTTTTAATAATTAAAGATTCATAATCGATAAATTTCTTAACTTTACTACTAACTTTATTAATGTGTGTGTGTGTGTGTGTGTGTGTGTGTGTGTGTGTGTCTGTGGTTAAAGACTTCACAGAACAGCTAGTGAGTCCGGGTGTTCATTGGAAGAAGAAAGGATAAATAAGCCCCAAATAGAAGGCCTATATTTGCACAAAACGCCTTGAGGAAAATTAGGTCAGGTTAGAACTTATGACTGTGATTAATAGGAGTTAGTAAAATATTGAAAAATTTTAGGTCATCTCTATTCTTAATTAAAAGTGTTTATTTTTTCCTAAATATAGCACCCGTTGAAACTACAATGCTCACATGCCAGGTGCTGGGGTGTAGTATCCAGTCCACACGTGGCCTTGCTCACTAACTAGCCGGTGACCCAGTCTGAGTGACAGTTGTGAAACAGGTAGGCTACATTTGTAGTTGCCTCCTTATTGCATAAATGCAATAAAAATAAGAGCCTCAATTGTCTCAAGGTTACGGTTCTGTTCAGGATTGGCTAAGTTATGCTAGGCTAACAAATGAGCTCTGAAATTGTTGTGACATAGCCACACGGGAGTTTTTCAAGCTTGCAGTTTGTACCCAGTGTGGCTGCATGTGTGTGTGTGTGTGTGTGTGTGTGTGTGTGTGTGTGTGTGTGGGTCTGAGTCCCCCACTCCTGGCTGAAGAGGGCTCAACTGATGGCCTCTGCCCCGGGGAAGAGAGAGGCCATGGGGAATGCAGCTTTCTGTTCTAGCTGTGGTTGGACAGTGCCCCCCGCCACTTCTGTTCTCTACCCCACAGCCAGTCCCGTGGCCCTGCCCTGGAATAGGAAGCAGGAGACGCTCACACTGGGTGAGCACTACGCTTCTGTCATCCTCGACTACAGAGAGTCCAACCCAAGATGCCCCAGTTCCCACTCCTGTCAAGTACAGTAGCTTGGTGGTAAAAACTAATCTCAGACAACTCTTTTCCAATTAAATGAAAGATGAATTGACGTGGGCCCATTTCTCTCCTTTTAAACACTGATTCACTGTCAGTAGCTTTTTGATTCTAGATATCCATTCAGAGCATCTAGCAGATGGAGGGGAGAGAGAGCATCATCCAATCACCAGAGAACACAGTTAACCCGAGTATCACAGTGGGACATAGAATCACAAGACGAATCAGCTCCTTTTCCATGGATGAACGGCCCAGTGTAGATGCGGGTCCGGCTGTGCGATGGTGCGATCACCTCCAGCATGGGGTGCACGCACAGAGTGGTCCTGGCTCTCTCCTTAGGTCTGCATTTCAGTGCCCTTCATCACTTACGGCATTAGAGGACTTCCTGGGGGGCCAGGGGGAGCTCCGTATCACGGAGAGGCTGAGAATGGCACCACATTTGCTTATTTGATTGTGGGATTCGCGTCTTCTAAATGAGCATGGGTTCATAAACATGGGGCTCCAATAGTCTCTCTCCTTGGGATTTTCTTCTCTGCTTTCATTACCCGTCTGCTCTCACAGGTTGGCTCCCTTTCTCGTGAGGGCTCTTGACCTATCACACGTGAAGCATTCCCAATTCAAAAATCCAAACGTAGGAATGCTCCAAGATCGGAAACTATTTTTTTTTCGGTATAGAAATGTCCTTGCCACAAGTGGGAAATCCCACACCTGAACACCTCAACACGCGCGGCTCATTGGAGTCACACCCAGACCCACTAAAGACACTGTGAAAGTTACCTGCAGGCTCTGTGTGTGCGTGTGAGGTGTGTGTGTGTGAGTTGTGTAGGAAACAGAAGCGGAGTCTGTGTTTGGACTTGGGCTTCATCCCCTAGACATCTCATTATGAATATATAAATATTCCCAAATCTGAAAAAAAATTCAAAATCTGAAACACTTCCAGTTCTAAACCATTCAGATAAGGGATTCTCAACCTGTGATCCCAGTATCTGAAAACTGCCTGATGATTCCAAAATCTATGTTATGTACGGGACTGGTTCCGATGATGGTTTCTTCTCTCGAGACTGTTGTGTTTTGTGTTTTTCTTCGCTTTTCAGTGGGCCTTATAGTTTTTGTTGAAAAGCAGACATAATATAGCGGGGTAATAAGACCTGAGGTACTTTGGCCTTTAGTGTGGGGTTTAGTTGAGGGAATGTAACTAGGAGGTGGGCGGTTGATGCTGGCTGTGGCCATGGGTAGGAGAGGCCTCATATGGCTCTAGTGTCACTGTTTTTGACCCCTTGGTCTGAACGTCTGTGTTTTCATGCAGTGTATGTTGACTCCCACCCCAGCACGAGGCTCTGCTGGTGATTAAGTGCCCTCCTAGAAGAGGCCCAAGGGAGCTGGCGTGCCCCTTCCTTCCTGCGAGGACTCAGAGAGAAGCTGCTATGCTTCCCTACCAGGAAGTAGGCCCTCACCAGAGAGGGAACTGGTTGGCAAATCTCGGGTTTCTCACCCTCCGGAGCTTTAGAAATTGTTGTTGTTTAAGCCCCCAGTGTACCGTGGTGCTGCCAGGGCACAGGAAGGAGCTGAGGCCGAGCCTCCCTGCTGCTCCTTCCTGTGGCCTGGCGCCTTCTGCTAGCGCCCTTGGGTGGTGGGAAGGAGGGGCAGGAAGCGCTCGCTCTGCAGCCCAGTGATCACGCCAGACTAGCTCCACTTCCTGGGCCTTGACCTCCACCAGCGCGGCTTAGCTCTCGCTCCTCCCTGAGCCGAGCCACGGAAGCTGAGGGGAGGTGAAGGAAGAGAGAGGCCCTTCCTCGGGAGGGAGAGGCCGTGGTGAAGGCCTGCTTCTCTGGGAGCAAGCGCTCTCACAGGGACGGCTCTGGGCCTGTTTCACGGTGGCTGTCCTGCCGGAGCCTGCGGGGGCCTTTCTTGTCTCACACCCTGAAGACTTGGTGGGGTTCCTACGTGGACAGCTGGGGCCCCTCCAAGACGGTAGCCACAGTGATTTTCTCTCTGGGAAGACAGTCCACCTTCAATCCCATTGAAGGGCAAAGCATCACACCGGGGACAGCCGTGCAGCCAAAAGATTTATTTAACAGCCTTCGTAGCCGGTAGCGAAAACCGGAGAAGAGGTGCTCTGGTCGAAGGTCGAAGAGGTGGGAGAGGGGAGTCAGGGAGAGGGGAGTGTGCAAGCTCTGGACAGAAGGTGGGTGCTTGGTTGCACCGGCTGGGATCTCTGGAGCTGTCAGCTAAAGCAGCTGCTGTCTGGCTGGAGGCTGGAGCTGTCAGCTGGGAGCGGCCGTCGGGCTGAAGGTGGTTGGTCTGGAGCTGTTGGCTGGAGCAGCTGCCGTCGGCTAGAGGCGATGGGTCTGGAGCTGTTGCAGTGGCTTCCTCCTCTCTGCAACGACAAGCCGATGTATCTGTCTTCCTCCTCTCAGCAGCGACGAGCTAATGTTGTGTCCGTGTGTCTCTCTCTCAAACAGGGCTTATATAGGGATTTCTGGTGGGGGGGGTGCACTAGAGCAACCCCAAACACCATTGGCTAGAACAGGGTGTCCTTTAAGCCTATTGGCTCTTGCCTGGGGAAAAGAAACATTCTGCCCGGGGAAGAAACATCCTGTCTGGAACATCTTGAAACAAGGTTGCTTCTCTTAGGGTGTGGAAAACTCTGAGGGCGGGGGAGGGTAACCTATCCATCACCCATCAAGTCACCAAAATTACCATTTAAATGATTTTACTAGTTCACGGTTCCTGCGGCTTCTGCTCCAGACAAACCAATCTCGGTTGTGAGATTTCTGGGGCGTGGTTTACCCTGGTACCTCACTTCTCTTCCATGGCCAGAAAAGCCACCGATTTTCAATGTGGACAACTTTCTCTTGATGAACAGATGAAAGGGATGACTTCAAGCCCTGTGCACATCAGAGCTAAAGCTGAAACTCTGAGCCGACTTGTTAATAATATACAATTGCAGAGTCTTAGCATCTTCTGGTTAGTTTGCAAGAATAATTAGCTAAGGTCAGATAAGAGGGACATTTTCAACAGAATCTTAGCAGAAAACATTGCGTGATTTGTGAATGGACTTGAAAATGATTTTCACAACTCCATCAGTATGAGCAGTAGGCACTTCTGCTTACATTTACATATTCATGTTGAGTGGCATTTCCGGTTTTATCTGGTCATACAATCAAGTTCATGAATACACTGAACTTAGAACCAGAATTTCAAATGAAAAATCACTAGTATTGAATTAAAACTTTCATTATATATGGTGTATCAAAGTGCATTCTACTGCCATGCATAACTAATTAAAACAAAAAAATCTTAAAAGAATAAATAGACTAAACCTTTTCAAAAATAGCAAAGCATATTGTCATACTTTTTATACTAAAAACATCTTAATATTAGGTTTTGTAATATATTCAACAGATTAGTGGAGTATCATGTATATCTCATCCTATTTATGCGTACATAAATAAATGTACAGAAAAGACTATTCTGATTTTCACTAATATTGTGCACAATTAAAGCAATCGGTTTACTAATTGCTTCTTGAGCAACTTTGGCCAGATCCTCAGAGATCAGCTTTCATGTCTTTCCCAGAAATTACCCAGCAATTGTTTAGAAAGTCTGGGAGAAGAGGTGCACAGAGCCAGGATGCTTTGGTGTGGGGAAAGAACACTGGATTAGAGTCCTAGAAAACTCAGGCTTCTGTTCCTGCTCCTGTGTCAAATCAGTGACCCTTGGGCAACTCACTAAATGCTCCTCAACTTGAACCTCCTTCTCCATGAAATTGAAATGAGACTCGTAACTAGAACCTAGGAGAAGAATGTGGGAAGATGTCCACTGACAGGGGTTAGGAGTCTGACTTCTTCAGAGACATTGCTTCAACTGAAAACATGCACATTTTTTATAATTTGTCTATTGATGATCAATTTTTTTGTGTGATCAAGTTTGTTTTATAAGAGCCAAATACATTGGCCTCCATAAATGGTCTCATGCAGTATTTCAAGGTGAAGTAGAAGATTCAGAGGATGCCCTATTCCTGCTCTTGGCCTGAGCTCAGGGAAAGTAAGGTGTTAGGGCTCATACAAAGGTGTGGGCATCATCAAAGCTCAGGGTGTTAAAAGTAAATGATTCCTTCAAGGGGCAGACAGGTGAGTGAGTTTGGAAAGGTGTTAATTGCCTGTCATAACATTCCTATTAGTTACATATCTTACTAACGTCAATAAAAATAATGTCATTGCTTAACCAAATGACCAATTAATGAAGATAACATGTAGAAGAAAACAGTCATAGAAAAACTAATAATAATAGAAGAATGCATTTAGGGCTACAGGCAAGAACAGAAGGTTTGAAACAAAAATGATAAGCTGTAGAGAAGGGAGAGAAATGCAGGCTGACCTGTGAACATCTCACTCACCTGTTTCTATAAATGCTCTAAAATCTGGCACTTTTTGAATAGTGACTCGATGTCACTACCAATGGAAAAATCCACACCTGACCTTATAAGATAGGTTGCAGAAGGGAGGAAGAAGCTTGGGGGAGAATTCTCTGAAGAGAGTGCATGGGTAGGTGGACCCTTTTTCAGCATTAGCGCAGTACCTCTGGGTGAGTCCCATCTCTGGATTGCCATATTCCAAACTTTCCGTAGATCTTCATGTTTCAGAGGATAGAAACAATCAGATGTGCAGAGCAAAGCAGACATTAGCAGGACCAAATAAAATGTGCATTAAGATCATTATGTTGCAAAAAATTTCCAAGCATCTTTACCCATGAGTATGTGTTCAGAAACATATCAACAACAGTGCCTCCTCTACATGGAGGGAAATACAAATAGCAGTTATTGAACAACCAAGGTGTGCAGGCATTATGCTAGGCAACTTTCATAGAATAAGTTGTGGCTTACTATGTTAGGTTGAATATAGACTGAAAATCCATAATCTGAAGATCTGAAAATCCTCGAAAATCTGACACTTTTCGAATATTGACACGACCTCCCTACCAATGGAAAAACCCACACCCAACCTCGTATGACAGACTGCAGTCAAAATGCGGACTCATTAAAATTTTTGTATGAAATTATCTTCAGGCTTTGTGTCTAAGGTAGGTGTATATGAAACATGAATGGATTTCACATTTAGACTTAGTTCAGTCCCCAGAATACCTCATTATCTATATGCAAATTTCCCCCAACCTGAAAAAAAAAAAAAAAAAAAAGTGAAATCCAAAACATTTGGGTCCCAAGTATTTTGGTTAAGAATCACTCAGTCAGTATTATTGTTCCCATTTGTAGAATGCTAAACTAAAATTTTATACATTGAAGACAGTTTCTCAAGCTCCCAATAGATATATGACTGACACCGAATTGGAATCCAAGTCTGCCCCTATAGGGACTATTCGAGGCCACGTGTGAGTGCTGAGCATTCTTACTGGAAGGACCCAGTTCATATTCTTTCAAGAGTGTTATAATAAATACATTAAAATAAACACTTTCTTTAAGCTTAAGTTATAGATTACCATATATATTGAGTTACAGTTAAAAAATTGAAATGTGATTTCTGTTTGAATTTTTCAGCTAATATTCCTCCCCCTGCCAGGGTGCCAACATTTTCACAGGCTCTTGAAGAGTTCCTGGGTTCTTGCACCGTGGCTTGGTGACTGCTGGACACGAGTCTAAGAATGAACTGGGAGATTCTGCTCTTCCCATCAGACAGCCTGGATAGGCCTTTACAGCTCTCCCAGCTCATTTGCTTATGAAGGTATTTGCACCAAGATGGAAAGGCTGGCCTGGCAGAGCCTGGTGATGTTTCCTTTGACAGAGAGGAATATGAAGCAAGCATTTGGTTCCCTCTCTGCTACAACACTTTGTAGGTGGTGCTGAGGCTAAGGACATTCAGTCATGCAACAGCCATCTCTGTTTTCTGTCTCCCTCTCCACTAGGAGCTATTTGAGTCTGCTGGTCATTTCTAATTGATTCCTGCATCCAGAATTTATCAATTTTTTAGCACATAGTAATAAGAATTTTAAGAATTACTGAGTGAACTTAAGAAAGAATGGGTGGATAGGGTTGGGTGACAGCTCTCCTCTTAGAACTTTCTTCAATTATTTTCCTAGCTGATCATTGTGTTTTAATCTCTTCTATAATCTCTTCTATATTCTGAAGAATGCCACTAGATGGTTTTCACATTAGCAACTGCTGACCACAGGGGAAAGATATTCACTTAGCTGTCAAAGCAGAGACGTTAAATACACGTAGAGCATTTCTCCTCTAGTCTAAATTTTTCTTCAGTTTTTTAAAAATGTTTATTTATTTAGTTGTACACAATGCCTTTATTTATTTTTACGTGGTGCTGAGGATCGAACATGGGCTGCACTCCTGCTAGGCAAGTGCTTTACTGCCGAGCCACAACCCCAGCCCTCTCTTCAGTTTTCTGGTTTGCTAGTGTTACAGTTTCAAATTTGCAACTCATTCTCAATCATCCATCTGGCTGTGTGTGGACTGTGAGGACTATCTCTGATTTCTAATGCCGACTAACTGCAAAATCCCTGCCTTCACCACCCCATCTCCACACCCTCTCTTTACACACGTCACCTCATTCTCATAGTCACCACAGCATTATGTGAACATCTTTGTTCTCAAGGCACAAAAAGAAGTAGGCACTCAATTTACAAACAGAAGAAACAATGGAATAGAGTTCCAGAAATAATAAATGACAGGTATAAAATATTTTAAAAGAAATAGCTTGACATTATCAGAATAGCATGATAATTTTTTTTTTATTGAAACAGCTTGCAATCATCCATTTAAACCAATTTGAAAAACACACTTAAACTATTTTCTTCCTTCTTCAGAATCAATGGCTAGTCAAAGACAAACCAGGCTAACTTGAATAGACATTTAAATAATTTTGTACATTCATTTTTAGAGCATTATTTTCTATATGTAGAGCTATCAGTCCTTTTCAAATACGTACTATGCATTAACTAATAAGCCCTCACAGAACTTATTACCCTATAATGAATGGATCTGTGTTAAATGGTGGTTTGGTTAGCTAAATGGGAGAGACTTCTTCTCTTATTGTTTCTCCATCTTCAAGGTTAAAGAGAGCACCAAGGAGTCCCTCCCTAAAATGCAGGAGGAAAGAGAGCACTTCGCAATCCCCAGCAGAGCTCTTTGTGATGGGTTATGCCAACAACTCCTGCCAGAACCTGTTAGAAGGACTTGGCAGACATACCCTATGTGCTGCCTCTGGAAATGGTGGTCTGAAAAATCATATGACCAGACCTTGGGCCTGAGTTGGGTCAGAGGAACTGCCCCTTTTGGTGGAAAACCACAGAAAAGGGTGGGCCACTGTCTTCAAGGAGGTAAATGCATCTGAGAGCAGGTGAGGTGAGGATAAAGATGGGGACATAGAGGAAAGAAGATTAGGCTCTGTCCTTTTGTTTGGAGTGGAAGAGAAAATGCATTGTCACAGTTACCTCTGTGAAGGAGAAGAAGCATATGGAGGGTCTTTTATCCTGCTGATCCCATAGGAGTTTATGGAGATAAATGTGGGGACAGGTGCTAGACAGGTCTGGGTTGCTCATGTGATGAGAGGAATTTGGAGCTGTGAAGGAGAGTAGTGATGCAGAACAGGGGAGGATCACAGGCATGAGGAAAGCAAGCGGGAGCTGTGATGAGTTGGGCGTGGGAGGAGGTTGGGTGTTACAGGTGTGACGAGACTGACATGACATTTAGGAGCTGAGTGCCTCAATTCAACCTGAAGTTGTTTGCATGCTGTAAAGATCAATAATAAAGGGAGACAAAGAGACAAGGTGCAGAGGCAGGAAAGTGGCCCCTTGTCCCAGTGGTCACGTTTATTCATATCAACAGGTTACATTAGGTCATTAGTGCAATAACCACATTATTGTTTAGAGTATCAGTAAGGTTGCTTATTCTGCAGTTCCATTTCACAGTTACAATATGCAATGTCAGGAGCTTCCTGCAGCTCTCAAGAAAGTCCATTGTCTAAAGTTACTGTTATGCAGGCAGACCCAGGAGCATAGGAGCTTGGAAAAACATAGTAGTTATCTAGCAGCAAGTTCCTTTATTCCCAGGAACTATGTTCCTAAGATCAAGGTCGAAACTGACAAAACTCTTTTAACACAGAGCTTCCTCGTGAAGAACATTGCTACAGCGCCAGGGATCCTGTGTCTTTTATATGGAGGTTTCCCAGCAGCCAGGCATTCTGTACATTTGCACAGAAACTTCCTAGCCACCAAGCATGCCACAATCATGAAGTTTATTAGAG
The DNA here is from genome assembly GCA_025594165.1 of Tamias sibiricus. NCBI lineage: Eukaryota > Metazoa > Chordata > Mammalia > Rodentia > Sciuridae > Tamias > Tamias sibiricus. The sequence continues at coordinate 19,650,177 of CM046666.1, read as the reverse complement.
ACCTCAATTCCAAACACAGAACCCCTATGGCGTGGTGGATTTGAACAAGCCCCATGTCTCATGTCTCCAAATCTTCAGTGAACTCTTTCAATGCGTATGTCTATGTGAGTTTTAATGCTTCATTTTGCTTTGGTGGAACTGAGTGGAGTCTAGGAAGATAGAACGTAGATGTAAGAGCTTTTTTGGGAGTGTGTAAAAATATTTATTAACATGGAATAATTCAGAGGAATTAGGAACTGAGAACCAGAGGCAAGCTCCATTATGAAGAATTTGTAGACATCCTTGAGAAAGCTGGGCATGGTGGTGCATGTCTGTAGTCCCAGCACCTGGGAGGCTGAGGCAGGAGGATCGAGAGTTCAAAGCCAGGCTCAGCAATGGTGAGGCACTTAGCAACTCAGTGAAACCCTGTCTCTAATAAAATACAACAAAGGGCTGGGGATGTGGCTCAGTGGTTGAGTGCCCCTGAGTTCAATCCCCGGTACAAAAAAAAAAAAAAAAAAAAAAAAAAAAAGACATCCTTGAGAAAACTTCAGTTTCCAGAAGTGCAATAGGAATTCAAGGCATCTTTTGACAATCTGAAGAGGCAAGGAGGAAGCAGACAACATCTGAGCTGAATGTTTCTATTAAGTCATATATTTTTTGTTACATACGTAATACTGTTTTTAAAAAATAAGAGAAAAATAGAAACATTATTAACATTTCTGTGCACATTTATTCTGTTTTAGAATAATTGTGGTAAAATATAAATAATATCAAATTTATCTCAACCATTTTTATGTGTGCAGTTCAGCAGTATGAAGTACATTCATAGTGTTTTATAACCATGGCCATGGTTCATTCCAGAACTTTCATTTTCTTCCCAAATTGGAAAACTATAAACACTGAAAAATAACTCCCAAGGCAGCCACCAACCATCTGACACCACACAGAGTGCAGTCATGGAGTCATTGTCTTTGACTTACGTCACTCAGCATAATGTTCATCCATGGTGTAGCATGTGTCAGGATTTCTTTCCTTTTAAGCCTGAATAATATTACATAAACATACATGTACACACATACCATATTTCATTTATCCAATCATCTGTCAATGAATGCCTGGGTTGTGCCTAGTTTTTGGCTATCACACATGGGTATAAAACTGTGTTTAATTCTTTGGGGCATATACTCAAAAGTGGAAATGTTAAATCAATGGTGATAATGCTATTTTTAATATTTTGAGGCATTGCCATACCATTTTCCATATAAGCTGCATCATTGATATTCCCAGTGGTATACAAGGTCTCAGTTTCTCCACATCCTTGCCAACACTTATTATTTTCTGTTTTGTTGTGTTAGCAGCCATCCTAATGGTTTTGAAATGGTGTCTCATATGGTTTCAATTTTTATTTCCCTAATGACTACTCACGTTGAGCATCTTCTCATGTGTTTACTGGCCATTGGTCTACCTTTGGAGAAATGTCTCTTCAGTTCCTTTGTCACTTTTTAATTGAATTGTTTGTTTTTAATTGTTGAGTTACAGGAATTCTTCATATATTTGTATATTAAGACATATGATTTTCAAGTATTTTTTATGTTCTATGAATTGCCTTCTTACTCTCTTATGTTCTTCAATGAAGAGAACATTTTAGTTTTGATGCTGTTCAATTTGTCTTTCTTTTCTTTTATTGCCTATGTTTCGGGTGTCATATCCAAAACATCATGTCAAATCCAATGTCACGAAGCATTCCTTCTATGTGTTCTTCTAAGAGTTCGTAGTTTCATTCTTTTGTTTATATATTTTTAAACATATTTTTTACTTAAATTATCATGAAAATCTTTTTATCTCATTAAAAGTTTTTCTGTCAAGATCATGTTTTATAAACATGCCTTAGGCTATTCTACCTTGTATCATAGTTTTTCTTTCTTTTTTTTTTTGACTCATAAGTAAAAGTTATACATATTATAAGGTACAATGTGATTTTTCAATACATGAAATGTTCAAATCAAGGTAAACATATATAACGCCTCAAACATTTTTCATTTTTGTAGGTGAAAACATTTAAAAATTTTTCCTAGCTTTAAAAAAAATATACAGTGTGCCGGGCATGGTGGCGCACGCCTGTAATCCCAGCACTTTGGGAGGCTGAGGCAGGAGGATTGCGAGTTCAAAGCCAGCCTCAGCAATGGCGAGGCACTTAGCAACTCAGTGAGACCCTGTCTCTAAATAAAAAATACAAAAAAAAAAAATATATATATATATACAGTGTATCATTATTACATGATATAATATCAGAACTTCTTTTGTAAACACTTTTTTTAGTTGTAGGTGGACACAATACCTTTATTTTATTTATGTGGTGCTGAGGATCGAACCCAGGGCCTCACACATGCGAAACGAGTGCTCTATCTCTGGGCCAGAGCCCCAGCCCCATATCAGATCTTCTTTGTCCTATTTAGCTATAACTTATTATCCAATAATCAACCTTCTTCCATTCCTCTGTCCCCTCTACCCTTGGCTCCTGGTAATCACCATTCTATTTTCAACTTCCTTGAGATCAATTTTTTTTTAATATTCCACATATGAATGAGACTATGCAGTACTTGTTTATCTGTGCTCAACTTGTTTCACTTTAGTGTAATTATCTCCAATTTCAACCATGGTTTTGCAACTAACAGGACTTCACATTTTTATGGCTGAATAGTATTCCATACAACACTTTCATTATCCATTCATCTATGATGGACACTTATGCTGTTCCCATTTCTTAGCTATCATGAATATTCAATAAACATGGGTGTGGAGCTGTCTCGTTAACATACCCATACCATAGCTTCCCATGTTACAATTTATAAAAATATACCTTCAAAAATCAAATTTAAGGTATAGATTCAGTTATGATCACCAACCAAGCCAGTTTGTCTCCATTAAGGTGTTCAGAAGAACTTTACTACAGTGCTAGGGGAAGATGAATTTGTGACTTTGTAGGAAATACAATGAAACATCATCTTATCATGTATTTATAAAGAGGGGCTATTTGCAGGTGACTTTCCAGTGTACATTGGATGCTTTTTATTGTTTTCTCAGCCTCCATTCCCTCCCTTGGCTTTCTTCCTCATAGAACCCCAATTTTGTTCCTATGTCTTCATATCCCTCATAGAGCCCATGCATCTCATGAGAAACTCCCCCTTTCTCAGCACCAGAAATAGGTCCTGATGATTCAAAGACAGGTCCTTCCAGGAATCTGTGTCTAAGTCAACCATAATGTCACTTGCCATTCAATATTGTTGGTCCAAGAATGGGCATGGACGGAGGATTTCTGTTTAGTCTCTGGATATGAACAGAGAGCTTCTGTTAATGGCTATTCTATAATCAGTGGAGAATAAGCCCGTGCGTCAAGCCAAATATTTGGACACAAAAATGTGAGTAAGAAAGAACATGTATTCCCGATGGTGTTGAGGACCACTGAAGCCATCGGCTCTGAAATTACCTGTCTTTACAAGCTGCTTTGACTTTGGTTTTAGAAAGCATGCAAAAGGACACACAAGGCATACTTTGGTTTTTGAAAGCATGCAAAAGGACACACAGGCATATTTTACTCTATGACATAGGTCAGATAGAATCACTTTAGAAATGAGAATGCAAGCTCAGAAATGAGGAGTAATATTTGGGGGTTGCTAACCAGGAGATGTTCTAGAAAGTGCTCTGAGGTCCAGTGAGGACTTTCCTGTTGGGTCCTAGGCTTGCTTCTCTTTGCCTGTGACCACTAGAAAGAACACATTTAGAGTCAGTGCAGCTTCAGCTAATAGCTGCAATGATACATTTTTGCCAAATATAATCTACATGTCTCTTCTTACGATGATTATTTATTCATATAGTATTCTGTCAACCTCCCTCAAACTTACACTCTGTTTTTCTTTGGAATGATGGGGAGAGATTGACTTTTATAAACTTCCAACCTATGTTTCTTCTGTAGCCAAAGAACACCTATCTACCTCCTGAAGAAGGAGACCATTGTAGAGACTATGAAGTAGAGAAAGGCTTTGGTTCTTCTCTCTCATGAGGTCAAGTTTGCATACTGCTTTGGCCACTAATGACTGCTTATACCTGTGATAGTTGTGTAGGGTATAGATTGGTCAATGTCATTTGGCATTTTTATTCTGCATTGTTAGAGTTCACCAGAAGAGGGAGGGCAGGGTAGTGCTGTTGGGGTAGGATTGTTGGTAGCACTGGCTTCTGTCCTAGAGCTATGGAAACAAAGTAGATTTATATGTATTGCCTCAGGAATCAAACTGAGCCTCATCTTTGAGCTCTAATCAATTTTTTTTTGGGGGGGCTGTTCTTAATGCCAAGGACACTATTCCTGTATATGGTTTGAATCATCTTTCCAAGGCCATTTATGGCCCCCTGTTGCTCAGAAAGATTGGAAATACTCTATGTGGGACACCTACAGTGATTCCCCTGCTTGTGTATTGAGCCCAGATGAACAGAGGATAAAGCTCAAATCCCACGGGAATTGAGCTTTTCCTTCCTTCTCAAGATATGCAATCTAAGGTAGCTATTGAATTCTGTTGCTGACTTTTCTTTACAAGAAGTTATCTTCTTGGTTTTCAGACTCTTTTGGAATGTTAAGATAGAAGACAGAAAATGAGAAGTCAGGTTTTAATAAGCAAGCTTATCTGAAGCTGCTTGTTGTGACAGCTGGTTGTGGCGGCTGAAAAGAGGCAGACTTGAGTTCTTGGGCACTCCTCTCATTAGGAGCTGGAGGCTGTTAATGATCTTCTGCACTTACCCAGACTCCGTGACTGCTGAGCCAGTAGAACGTGGTGGGAATGGTGCTCTGACAGTCTCCACGTCCAAGCTTGGAGATGCTGGTGACTCTCCATCGCAGGAATTCTGGGAGTCTCCAAATCTTCACTCCTCAGAGCTCACGCCCTGTGCTTCATCCTCCTCTGATTGTGGGTGAGGCTTGTGATTGTGATGGATATCACCCCAGTGCTTGTTACCTTCCGTGGTAAAAGCAAAGCAGTTTGCGGGTGTCATTAAGCTTCATACTTTTTTTTTTTAATTATTGGTTCTTTCTAGTTATACATAACATTAGGATTCATTTTGACATAATTATAAAAGCATGCAATTTGTTCTAATTCCATGTACTTTTTCTTTCCCTCCTCTCCTCCCTCCTGCTGTTCCATTCCCTCTACTCTACTGATATTTCTGCTATTTACTTTTTTTTTTTTTTTTTTTTTAGTTAGTGTCTTGTGGATGTACATGATGGTGAGATTCACTGTGGTGTATTCATATATGTACACAGGGAAGTTAGGTCAGATTCATCCCACAGTCTTTCCCTCTCCCAACCCTCCTCCCTCTTCCTCATTCCCCTTTGTCTGCTCCACTGATTTTTCTTCTATTTTTTTTCTAAATCCCCACCACTGTTTTGGATTAGCTTCCACATATCAGAGAATGTTAAGCTTCATATTAAGTTGGTTTTCAGTTAGCCAAAGAGAGATTAGCTTAGTTAGGCAATATTTAATCAAGTTATCCTTTTCATAGAGATCTAGGTTTTCCAACAAATGGTGCTCACACAACTGGATATCCAAAGAATGAAATTGGATCCCTTTCTCACACCATAGGCAAAAATTAACTCAAACTGGGTTGTCAGACTGAAATGCAAGCATTAAATCAATAAAACTTAATAACATAAGGGTAAATCTTCATGAACTTAGGCTAAGCAATAATTTCTTAGCTGCAATATCAAAGGTAGAAATGGAAAAAGACAAAAAAAAAAAATGAGAAATTGTACTTCTTCAAAATTAGAAACTTTTGTGATTCTAAAGACATAATCAATAAAATGAAAAGTCAACCCCAAATGAGGGGAAATTCACAAATCACATATTTAGTAAGGGAGATAAAAGCCCATAATATATGAATAACTCTTATATTCCAATAATAAAAACATAAAAATATAACTAACTCATTTTTTAATGACCAAAGGATTTGCATAGACAATTTTCCCAAGAAAAAATTTAAATGACCAATAAGCACATGAAAAAACAATGCTCAGCACCTGTAGTCATTAAGAAAGTGCAAATCAAAACCACAGCGAGACACTACACACCCACTAGGCTGGTTATAGTAAAAAATACAAACAATAATAAGGGTTGAAGAGGATGAGGAGAAATAGAAATCTTCACACATTCCTAGTGAGAGTACTGCAGCTTCTTTGGAAAATAGCTTAGCAGTTCCTCAAACTGTTAGCACAGGGTTTATGGTACAATCTAGAGATTCTAGTCCTCCGTGTAAAACCAAGTGAAATGCAAACATATGTCCACACAAAATCTTCTGTGTGGATAGAATAATAGCGTATCACGCACAGTTGCTCCAGAGTAGAAAGAACCTGAATGTCCATGGACTAATGAATTGATGAGTAAACCGTGAAATGTCCACAATAGCAGCAGGGTTCAGCAACGAGAAGAATGAAGCACTTACAAAGGATGAAACGTGGGTGACTCTTGAAAACATGCTAAGTCACCAAAGACCACATGTCAAATGATTCTATTAGTGTGGTATGACCAGAACAGGAGAAATCTACAGACCAAGAGCAGGTTAGTGCTGGCCAAGGGCTAGGAGCAGGGGCGGAGTTGTGGGTAATTGGTAATGGATACGAGGTTCCTTTTGGGGATGGTAATAATTAGATTGCAGTGATGGTTACCCAAGTCTGTGAAGATGCTAGAAAACTTCAAATTACACACCAAGATGAGTGAAATATGTTGCACGTGAATTAGTGAGTTTTATGTCAACAAAACCACCCCCCCCACACACACACACATAGAATTCAGGTCTTCACTGAGCTCAGAGACACTCTCTCTTGTTGGTCTCAAAGAAGTCAGTTGCCATGAGTTTTGGAGATGCCAGGAAATGAATTCTGCCAACCCATGAGCTTGGAAAAATGTCTGGAACCTTAGGTGAGACTGCAGTCCTGCTTGACACACATCAGTCACAACCTTGTGAGTTCCTGAGTGGAAGCCAGGCCCAGACTTCTGACCTACAGAAACTGTGGGAGAATGAGGGGCATGGTTCTATGTCCGCTGTTCGTGGTTCTTTGTTTCACGGCATTAGGAACCTAATGCACTTCCACTTTTTTGGTCTCTTGGAATGCTTGCACTGGGACTCCAGCTATCGTGCGGTGAGAAGCCCACATCCCATGGAGAAACCCTACCTCAGTTCCTGGCTACAAGACCGCATCATCAGCCAGCCATGGATGGAGCCGTGTTGGCCATTCGGGCCAGGAGACAGGGACAGGAACTGCCTGAGAGCCCCAAGCCAAAGCCACTCAGCTGTGCTCTGCAGACCCACGGACATGTGACAGGTGGTAGTAACTTTAAGTTTTAGGGTGGTTTGCAATACAACTACAGATAACAGCAGTTTTGAAAATGCCTGTTTTATCCCTTCAGAGGGGATACCTACCCTCTTAGTCTTATAAGGGAAACTGCTTTGGATTTCTCCATTTTGTCCCCGTAATCTTTTTGACTAAGTGTTGAAGGTTGGTAGGTATCTTAGGAAAAGGCGTCTTTAATTCAAAATTAAACGATTATCTTAGTGGAGTGGAGATGCTTTGATTCCTGCTGTATTTAAAGGAAAAACCTCACAAAGACCACACTGGGAGTGCTACAATTAACTGAAGAATGCTTTTTCATTCTCAGGTAGGTGTAGATAGATATTCATGTTCCGAAAGAAAAAAAAAATGATGCAGACAAATTGAATTCAAACTAAGAAAGTGTAATAAATATTACTGAGAAACACCCCTAACTATAATCTTGTCAATATGGAGAAATTGCAATTGTGAATGAATTCCTTATGTTTTTATACTTCTAGTTGATTAGTATTTCCAAACTAAATAAAAAGTACTGTGTAGTAAGGATTTGGCGCTCCCAACTGTATGTATTATTCACTGTGGCTAACGCCCATTTGTTCACAAGTATGATAATGATCTAATTCTGGATAGGGAGCAATTTCCTCACCACTGGAACACAGTTTCTAATTCCAGTAAAAAGAATTTTAAAATAATCTTGGGCAGAAAGTGCATAAGCGTCAGTCTGCTTTGTTTGGTTAAAATTGGAATCAACATTTGGAGAGCTGCAGCCTCATAAGGAAGTAATCGCATTAGTCACCCTCCTGGTACCACAGGGGCATTAATCTTTTCCTTTCATCAGCCTCTCTGATCTTGCACAATTTTATAAGGTCCCCCACAAAGCCCAATTAATAGTGTTTCTTTCTTCGAAACTCATGAATGTACAATTAATAATCAATGACCTCGGGAGAGTGAAAGAAGCCACTTCAGAATTTCTAACTCATTTTGATGGCAGCTGTATTACATGAGATATTCTGAAGAGTAGTTTCCTACCTGGTAACCTGTTTATCGCAGAAAAATTAGATGGAATATTTATTGCCTGGACTAAGTGGCTATATTATTATAAAGCTTTATGAATGCACTTGGTATTTTTTTAAAGTTCATTTGGAATGTTTGACAATCTTTCCACTTGATTTGTATTTAAAGTCTTAGTTGCAAGACCATCTCTGATCATACAAACTATCCAGTTGCCCACATTCCTTCACATCTTGCAAGTTTAATGATCTGATATTTTTTCTTTTTTTTGTTTTTAATGAATTGCTCCTTCCTCTTAGACCAAAAGCTCTGCCAAGGCAATGGCCTTACTTGCTGAGGTTGCTGTGGCATTTTGAGCACCTGCAATAGTAGCTCAGTAACAGCTTCCTCTAGGATTATGAGTCTAGCTTTTTTTTTTTTTTTTTGGTACCGGGGATTGAACTCAGGGGCACTCGACCACTGGGCCACATCCCCAGCCCTTTTTTGTATTTTATTAGAGACAGGGTCTCACTGAGTTGCTAAGTGCCTCACCATTGCTGAGGCTGGCTTTGAACTCGTGATCCTCCTGCCTCAGCCTCCCAAAGTGCTGGGATTACAGGTGTGCGCCACCGTGCCCGGCTTTATGAGTCTAGCTTTTTTATCGTAGCAGTAATAATGCACTAATAAATGTCTAGTTGGTCTTCACTAGTGGCAATCTAATCTATTTGATACTATTAAATGCAATATCTAACTAGAAAGTTCCTTTGGTTGAGGGAAGGAGCTTGGTCAGCCCTCTAAGCCAGATGGGATTGCTCATTTCCTTTGCTGAAGTCAATGGGTCATTGGAGTTGAAGCAGATCACAAACCACATTTCTAGTATTAACCATTAAATTCAAATACAGTACCCCATCATCACACAAGCTGGTAGGGTATTCTGAGCTATCAAACTTCAACTATGCAGTTTTACTTTCTTAGCATGTCTAAGACTGAACTTTTTTTCTATCTTGAGCCCAATCTTGGTACAGTGTTGTCAAGTTTTATTCACAGTATAGTGGGGATTGGAATAGGAGATGCCATATAAGAACTTCCTATGCAGAAAGCATTTCATAAAATATGACATTGTGGTTTTCAAGAGCACAGAGTCTGGAGGTAGACCTACCTGAGTTCAGTCCCAGTCGAGCCTCTGTTTATGACCTTGGGCAAGTTAATTAACCTCTATAACCTTTGTTTGTACATGAGCATAATATAACCTGCCTCCCAGCATTCTCATGGGAGATTAAATCAGAAAAACCTGTGAAAAAGAACTAGCTCATTATCCGATGTAAAATGGTAAAATGGCACTGGATAATTATAGCATCACTATTGTTAGCTCTATGACTTTTGATCGGTGGTGAGCAAATGGGTGTACTATATGAAAGCTCACCCTGACCCCTGAAGTCTTCCCTCATTCTGCTTTCTCCTGTCAAGGTGGCAATTCCCCTTTCGCTATCCCTTCTAGATTTTTCCTTACCCTAGCTGTCCCTGGTGCGTCTACTCATCTACAAAGTGCTTTGTGGAGAGTGCTGATCTGTTCACTAATCCCGACTCCGCCTGTGCTTACGTCAGTGTGCCCTCAGTGCTCCTGTCCCAGCTGGGTTCGCACCTGTCGCCCCTTGTGAGCATAGACTTCCTGCTTCAAATCGAACTCAGCATCATCAGGCTAGTAGCTGGGGGGAGATGATCTTCTGTGGCAGCCCTACATACCTGCAGGGCCTGAGGAAGTCCACCCTGATGGGGTGAGAGGCACCTTCCCCTTTGTGCCCCAGTCCAGCAGGACAGGCAGGAGACCACGGCTCAAGGGTGGACCAAAGGGCTCCTGCACTACTGGACCCTAGATCCCTAACTAAAGATGTTGGTCTTCTTCACATCATTCATTCAACCACACACAGAAACCTTACTATGCACTTACTGCTTTTTTTCTAGGCAAATGTTAGATCACATAATAAAAACCTTTATCTGGAATTTCTGAATAAAGCATTCAAACTGTTGACATTGGTGCAAATGAGAAGCACTTGCTACGTTGCATGTAGCATACCAGGAGAGCTAACCATATGTAAAATGTCAGTTAGAACTAAATAAGAGAACTGAGTATTTTTTTTAAATCTGTGTAGGTAGGCTAAATTCCAAGATCTTCGAACAACAAAGTATTGAAAAATATTTAGCTTTAATTCTAACAAAGAGTCATCTTTAATTAGTTTATCTTGCTGGTGGAATAAATGAAATACAGATATGTTTATGTAAAGATGCATTCTCCTACATGCCTATTACTACCTACTTGGGGCAGTGTGGTATATTCTAACTGGAGAACGGATAAACAGTTTGCACAAAGAAAAAAGTGGAATAAAGTTTTCCCCCACCTCTACTTCGGTGCCCAATTATGTTAGCAGGGTTTGAAGTCTGTGCCAGGTCATTTTTCATTTAACTGTGGGGTTGAGACAGTACTAGTTGTAGCTTGTTCCTGCTTTGATAAACAACTGTAGGAAGCGCTGGAGTGTGGCTCACGCTGATCTCACCAGGAAACCATCCCCAGGTGGAAGCATGGTCAGACTTCAAGGTCAGGAAAGTAAAAACTGTCCAGATAATTCTCAGATGCAAAACAAACAGAACACTAGCTACTCTCCGTCTCTTCACTCAGTCCTTTGCCCTATTCCATTGCAGACCTGAGTTTTAATAGTGATAGTGCTCTGGCCACTAGTTTCTTAGAGTGCTTCGGTCACTGGTGTTTAGGTCTTTGAGAATTTTGGTGTAAATATGCTTCCATGCTCCCACTGATGCAAGTCAGGTCTATAAAATGGAACGGGATTGAGGCGGTACATTTGAGAATCATGAATTCAGAAACAAATCACGGGAGTAAATTATCTAAAGAGAACAAAGAGAAGAGAGAAGAAGGTGGAGCCCTGGGAAATGGCATTGTATCTGGTGAGAGGAAAGGAGACTTAAAATGTGGTCAGAGAATCAGACAGCCATGGAGAAAGGAAGAAAAGGGTGTTTGTTTGTTTTTTTTTTTAAATACGGGGGCTGGGGTTATGGCTCAGTGGTAGAGTGCTCACCTAGCATGCATGAGGCAGTAGGTTTGATCCTCAGCACCACATAAAAATAAAATAAAGATATTGCATCTACCTAAAACTAAAAAATAAATATATTTTAAAAATATGAAGAGTAGTCAGGTGTGGCAAGTGTCCCTAAAGCGTCAGCTCTCCTTGCTTCTGTGTAAGAGTGCCACCATTGGACGTGACTCACACCAGGTTCCTCAGAGGTTTCCTTTCCCCTAAGGGATCTGGAAGGATTCCACATCATCTTTCCCCTTCTCCCCCTCCTCTTCCTCCTCCTCCTTTTCAGTACTGAGGATGGAACCCAGGACTAAACACATGGCAAAAAAAAAAAAAAAAAAAAAGCTCTACCACTGAGCTTTTATTTATTTACTTTACTTACTTACTTTTTGAAACAGGTTCTTGCTCAGTTGCCAGGTGGCCTTGAACTTGAGCTCCTCTTGTTTCATCCTCCTGGACAGCTGAGATCACAGGTGTGGCCACCACACTTGGCTCGCATCTTCTTCTTCAGTTACAGACTCACCCTCTGCCTGGAAGGGAGTACACACGACTAAAGTCAAAGAAATAAGAAAACCCATCTGGTGATTCCCCGGACAACTTGCCCAGTGTAGGTGGTTGATTCTTACTTCACACCCAGTAGTGAAGCTTAACAGCACAGATTTAGATGTGCGCACACACTTGGGCGAGCTAAAGACTTTGATCTGGAGAGACAGCAAGGAATAGTTTTGGAAATCTTTTTGTAAAGTTTTTATTTCATTTGCTCTTTTTAGATATACATGACTCAAAGCTAATTCCTGTTGTACCAGAATTATCAGTAATTTGCCACCCAATATATACCCTGAATACAGAAAGCTGAAGAATCTAGTGGCCATCATTATTGTTCCTGGAATGAGAACCGTAAGCGTCATTATTTGGGTGTTGCAGGAGCACCTAGATAGGAGGATCAGAGGAAGATGTGCATATGACTTGTGTGTTATTTAAAAGATGATGAAATTGCTAAATAAATTGCATTTATTTTTCTAGTGACATTTATGCCATGACTACCTAACTGTCAAATAAGAGCAATTTTGTGATTTTTTTTTTTAATCATGAGATACATAGTAAGAAATGTACTTTAGATACTTAGAATATTTTCAGGGTTTACAGAGAGGGACGTGGCATTGTAATAGGAGCACTCAGATAAAATACTTAAAACTGAAATGGTCTTAGAAGATTCTGGCTAACAGTGGTCAAAATATAGCTAAGTTTTCTGTAATATCTTTTCCATGCAGAACAGAGGAACAATAGCCTGCTTGGAAATTCAACCTATTGTTTTGACAAAAATGAGAATTATTATAGCTTATAAAGCTCTTTGTGTGACATATACACATTTGTATACATATGATGCCAAGAGTGAGTCTCCAAAGTGGTCTTCTCAGTGTTGAATCTAGTTCTTAAACCATGATAACACCAAACAAGCAAACTTGCTTCTTTCTAAAGCCTCAGATGATCTATGTGGTTTGAATATAGGACTTTGGCATTGGTTCTAAGAGGGAAGCTGTTCTGTAGTGCAGTCAGCTACAGGTAATATTGTCTTGATACCTGGTGTCAGATAAAATCGGGCAGTCAGGCCATACCCCCAGGTGCCTTCCCAGAAGGGCTCTTCTCTTGCAAGAATCCACCTTTGGGTGAGAACCCACATTTGGCGGGCTTTAAGTCCCTTCCCTTCCTGATCCTGGGAATACTCACCTCTCGTGGGAATTTGTCCCAAGGCGGGCTCTCCCTTTCTGAGCCAATCCGGACCAGACAAGTCACGCTCCCGCCCCTCTGTACTTAAGCCCCGGCCAGGCCAGAACGCATGCCTTTTCTCCCTTTTTCTCTTTTCCCTCCTTCCCCTTCCTTCTTCTCCTCCCGCCACTCGTCTCCTCACGCCGGTTCTCCCTCCCCCTCCACTTGTCCCTTCGGCTGATTAATAACCCCCCCTTTTTCTACACGGCGGTTCCAGTGCGTGTTCATCTACCCTTCATTCTGGTGCTGTGACTCGGATGGGAAAGCGTGTCTGTTCTGAGGGCATAAACCTTCTGGAAACCGCCTCCATTCATCTGTTCATCCTTTCCACTACAGCATCGCTGGATTTTGGTAAGCCGCCCCCACCCCCTCGTCCCTTAAACCTGTCTGGTCACTACGTGGTGAGAATTGACCGTTGATTTTCCGGCAATCTCGCCCGTGATCTGTGCAGGGGGGAAAGCACCCCACCTGAGTCTTTAAAGGCAACGGTGGACCCCAGGAACTCCCCCCACCCCACCTCCATCTGCCCACTCTAAAGTTTTCAGCTGGGAGTGATTAAAGAAGCCCCTCTCCACACTCCGGACTTGAGGCTTTCTTTCCCATCCGGGATGGGACTCGAAAATTCCCTGCGCACGGTGCTCATAGTCCTCCAGTATCTTGAGGAAGACGTTTCTCACAATACCCCGGTGTCTGCCTGACCCGGTGACGACTGGGCCAGCGAACTTGGATCTCACTCTAATACATATTTTGAAAGGGACGCTTTTCAAAATATCGTAATAGCCTCTCCCCGTTAATGGGGAACTATGGGAGCTTCTCTATCCATTCCAGCTGATTCTCCTCTTAACTGCCTCCTAAAAAATCGGGCAAACCTAGGCTTTAAGCCACACATGGAGAAAAAGAAATTAATACAATTATGTACAAAAATTTGGCCTTCCTCCTACCCATTATCCAATCGGTGGCCAGAGTCACGGTCCCTAGATGCTCAGGTCTTGCAGGAACTTTCCAGCTTTTGCCAATGGTCGAAAAGATGGACAGCTTTGCCCTATATAAATGCGTTTTCCCTTCTCCGTTCAAATCCTTCCCTGTGCACTCAGTGTACTCCCGAAACCGTTTTGCTTGCATGCAGACCCAGTGACCCGCCTCCATCTTTGATTGATCTTGATTTTGACCCGGGGTTAGAGGCTTCGCCCCCTCTGTACCGACAGTCTAGACCTTCCGACCCTCCCCCTCTCCCGGCTCAGGCTCTGACTTCTGCAATCGCCGCGCCTTCGTCTGTAGACCCTCCTCTTCCTTCTACATCATCTTCTGCCCCTCCCCTTCTCTCCATTCCGGCTCTGACTTCCGCAATCTCCGAGCCTTCTTCTGTAGACCCTCCTCTTTCTTCCACGTCATTTCCTGTGCCTCCGCTGCCACCTTCCCCGCCCACTCCTCCTCCACCGTTTTCCCCGCCCACTCCACTTCCCTCGCTTGGTCCTGCGTCATCTTCTGCCACGCCTTCTCCACCATCTTTTGCAACGCGTCTTTCACCAGCCGCCCCACTTCAGACTTTAGCCGCACCCCCTGTGGATTCTGCGCCTCTTCGGGTCTCTTTCCCAACGGCGCCGGTGGCAGCGGCGCAGGGAGAGAGCTGCACAGTGCGCGCTTCTTCCCCAGCGTCTCCCGCGGAGTTTCTCCTGGCCCCAGTGGCTCTTGTGGAGTCTCTCCCAGACTCGTGAGATATTCTGCCGCCCTCCGCGTTCAGTCCACCCATAACCCCTTCGAGGAAACAGGTGAGACAGTGCACCTATATCATCCCCCCACTAAGGGCGGTTGCTGGGGTGGAGGGAGTTGTAAGAGTTCACATTCCATTTTCCATGTCAGATCTGTCCCAGATAGAGAAACGATCGGGTTCATTTACTACAGACCCTACAACTTGTATAAAAGAATTTTAATGGGTCACCCAAGTGTACAGTCTCACGTTTCATGACGCATACTTCATTTTGTCAAATACTCTACTTCCTGAAGAGCATCAATGAGTCTGGGAGCAAGCAAGAGCATACGCAGAGGAGACCCACAGAGTCAATCCAAACTTCCCCTTAGGTCCTGAGGCCGTTCCTGATCGAGATCTGAACTGGGATTATAATGCCCCAAGGGACGTGGTCTTGAGAGATCAGTTTTTAGTTCGCATAGTAGGTGGTCTTAAACGTGCAGCTCAGAAACCCGTTAATTTTGACAAGCTGCAGGAAATTATTCAAAAAAGAGAAGAGATGCCTTCCAAATTTCTTGATCAGCTGACGAAAGCACTTCAGCCTTACACGAATTTAGATCCTGAGTCTCAGGGGGGCTGTCAAGTCTTTATGACTTATTTTCTGTCCCAGAGTTACTCCGACATACGGGCTAAATTAAGAAAGTTGGAGCAGTGGCCTGCAACACCTCAGACCGAGATTTTGGCCACGGCGTTTAAGGTCTATCATAACCGTGAGAAAGACGCCGAACGTCGCAGGTTTCGAAAATATGAAAAGGCCGAGCGATCAAAGTTCCAAATGTTAGCCCAGGCCCTTCGGGGCCCTGATGCTCAAGCCTCAAAAACAGGGCACATAAGTCCACACAGGAGGGACCCCCCCAGGGCCTTGCTATAGGTGGGGAAGGATGGACACTGGGCCAGAGCCTGCCCTGATCCCAGGCTCCCTAAGCGCCCGTGCCCAAAATGTTCCAAGATGGGCCATTGGGGCATTGACTGCCCCAGTCCCCGCAGTGGGGCTGGACCGGTCACAAACCCCAGCCTGCCGGCACTGGCCGTGGAAGATTGATGGGGCCCAGAGGCTCCTTTCCCAACCGTTAACACCGCCTTACAGGAGCCTAGGGTTACCCTCCTTGTTGATGGCCGCCCTGTAAATTTCCTGCTAGATACAGGAACCACCTCCTCGGTCTCGAGGGAGTTTTGGGGCCCCACCACCATAGCACCATCCCATATTGTTGGGGTAGAGGGAAATTCTATTTGCCCCTGCAAGACTCCTATCCTGTCTTGCTGTCTGCACCACCATCTCTTCACCCACCAGTTTCTAGTAATGCCTCAATGCCCCGTGCCTTTACTGGGCTGAGATATATTGGCCAAATTTCAGGCCTCAATTGTGTTCTCTGATCCGTCTAGCTCAGTTGTGCTCCCTGGCTCTTTTTGCTCCGTCTCCTCCCCGATCTTTCTTCTTACTGTTTCAAAGGCCACTGATGAACATGAGGAGATCCCGCAATCCCCCACTGATGCCCCTCAACCCCCTACTGAGGCAGGAACCCCTCAACCTTCTACCAATGGAGAAACTCTTCAACCCTCTACCAATGCAGAAACCTCCCAATACCCTGTCCCCACCGATCTAGTTGATCCCAAAGTTTGGGATACTCAGACTCCCTCCCTTGCTCATTGTTACCCTGTACGAATACACCTTAAAGATTCTCAGTGTTTCCCCAACAGAGCTCAGTATCCACTTCCAGCCACTAGCCTTAGGGGTCTCCAACCCATTATCTCAGATCTTCTGCGGAAATGTTTTCTCAGACTCATCCATTCCCCTTATAATACTCCTATATTGGCAGTTCAGAAGTCCAATGGGTCGTATCAGCTAGTCCGAGATCTTCATCTCATCAATTAGGCTGTTAAGCCCATACACCCCGTGGTTCCAAATCCGCATACTATTCTCTCCTTAATTCCTTCCTTATCTACCCATTTCTCGGTTATTGACCTCAAAGATGCCTTTTTCACTGTGCCTTTAGCTCCGGAATCACAAGACCTCTTTGCCTTTACTTGGACAGACCCAGATACCCAGTGGTCCCAACAGTTGACCTGGACAGTTCTCCCTCAGGGTTTTCGAGACAGCCCTCATATCTTTGGACAGACATTGGCTGCAGACCTCAAGGACCATAAATTCTCTGACTCCACTCTCCTGCAATACGTAGATGACCTTCACCTCTGCAGCACTTCCTTCTTCACAGCTCGTGAAGACTCTTACACCCTTCTAAATTTTCTTGCCTCTCACAGGCATCGTGCTTCCCCATCTAAGGTGCAGCTTGCCCAGACCCACATAGTGTATTTAGGAGTTTAGATTTCCCACCAATCGAAGGCCATTACTGTAGACAGAAAGGCCCTCATTGAGGAGCTCCCATGTCCCAAGACAAAGGAAGAGATTTTCTCCTTCCTAGGGCTAGTGGGATATTTCTGTGCCTGGATTCCCAAGTTTTCTCTTTATGCAAAGCCCCTGTATGAGCCATATAAGGGGATTTAGGAAAAGTTCCTCCCTGAAGGCATTCAGGATGAGTTTAAGCATCTGCAGCAGGCACTGTCACAGGCCCCAGCTCTTCATCTCCCAGACCTTCTTCAGCCATTCACCCTTTATGTCCATGAAATGAAGGGCTTGGCTCTTGGTGTTTTAGGCCAATACAAGGGCCCCACCTTTGCTCTGGTTGCCTATTTCTCTAAACAACTTGACCTCACTGTTCGCGGATGGGCCCCTTGTCTTAAGGCTCTGGCTGCTGCTTACCTACTTCTACAGGAATCAAAGAAGTTGACCTTTGGTGCCCAGGTCACTGTTGCCTCTCCTCACCATTTAAAAGAACTACTAACGTATAAAAGTCTTCAAACTCCCCCACCCTGTTGCGTTCTCTCTCTCCTTGTTTCTTTTCTGCATGACTCCTCAATCTCTTTCCAACCCTGATCCTCTTTACACCCAGCTTCCCTCCTCCCAGTCTCCTCAGAGCCCCCAGAGCATGATTGTATAGAGATGCTTGAAGCTTTAATCCCCCACCCTCCCACATTCAAGAGGGACCACTTCCTGATCCATCCCTAATTTGGTTCACAGATGGCAGCTCCTTCTTTAAGGATGGGCAACTTTTTGCCAGTTACGCTGTCGTCTCCCTATCAGAGGTTATTGAGGCAGCCCCTTCCCCCCAACACCACAAACCAATGGGCTGAATTAATAGCTGTTATTCGTGCCTTCAAATTAGCTGCTGACCAAAACCTCACCCTTTATACAGACTCAAAATATGCTTACCATATTTTGCTTTCCCATTCAGCAATATGGAAAGAGCGAGGACTCCTGACCACAAAAGGCTCTGTAGTTACTAATTCTAAATTAATATAAAAACTCCTGCAAGCCTCTCTTCTGCCCAAGCTAATAGGGATTTCCCATTGTCCGTCACACCAAAGTGGAGACTCTCCTATAATTCAGGGAAACACGAAGGCTGATAGGACAGTAAGGGAAGCAGCACTATCTTCTTCTTCTCTTCTGGCTCCAGTCCAATCTACTACCCAGACCCCCACATCCCCTTCTGTACAATCAATCCTCTCCTATCTCCATTTTCTTTTCCATCCTAACCCTAAGGCCCTCAAAACTTTTGCTACCTCCTTCCTCACCCACTTTTTCCATTGTCCCAAATAGACCTTAACTTTTAGAAACTCCAACAAGTAATCCAATAGAAAAAAAAAATTAAACTCCTTAGACATAAGGTTTCTGCTCAGAATAAGTTTCCCTGCTCCCACCTTCCAGATCTCAGCTAAGACTTACATTAAAATGCAAATGGGGAAGCCAGCAAGCTTAGTGGGAGATGGCTCGGTCTCCCAAAGAATGGGAAAAAAAAATTTTTTTAACCTAAACTTACACTGGACTAAACCAAAAAGCAAACTGTATGGTAATTACTGACTGGTCATTTTTCTAGGACTCTTGCTTTTCCTTAGATTAAATATGGATTTTTGAGCTCATGATTTTGATACATGTAGGTTAATGTTTTTCTGATCAGTCCTATTCAGCTATGGAGTTTTTAAACATCTGTACCACTGCAATGGAGATTGCCTAAAAAGCTACAAGGCCTTTGCTATTGTGTTGTGTGCACACTTGTGTTATAAAGATTGGCAAATATAAAATGAGCACTCATAAAAATTTTATAAATGGATCCAAATCCTTTAATTCACTTGATTTAAAAGTGTTCAATTTAAATAAGGTAAACAAATGAAAATAAAGGTGCCTTTAAAATGAAACTTAACTCACAAGTCTCTCTAGGTGGTCAAAAAAACTAGTAAAATATTATCTAATATCCCTTGGTCCTAGAACTTCTCTTCAGCATGGAAGGAATGACTAGTACTGTTCAGTCTGATATTTTGGTAAAAGTAAAGTAGATATGACATGGGACTACTCATTTGTGAGTAACTTTGTTAAATATCTGATTAATTTACAAGGTTAAAATGCTAACTATTAAATATGCCATCAAGTAACTCCTTGAATTCCATTGGGTAACATTATTATTTTCATAAATTGGTAAATTAAAAAGAGGTTTAAGGTTGCTTTGTCATCACTGAAAAAGGTTGAAGTTTCAACAGGTATAATTCTATATTCTTGAACATTTTGTTTTCGTGAAGTGGTTAACAGATGTGTGTGATTCTGTATAAAGGTTTATAAACGATTGCTATGTATATAGAGGCTCAAAGGTTTTGACTATTACTGTAAATAACAAAATATTTTTATTAAGATGAAATAATTTGTCTAAATTCAAATTATTATAAGGATTGCTTCAACTTTTCCACAAAAGGTTAAAAGCTCTCAGCCTTTCCTTAATTAGTTCTAAATGTAATATTGTGTTAGCTAATGTTCATGGGAACTCGAGCAATAATATATGTAAACTGTAAAATTCTATTTAAGAAGCAGAGATAAGCTTCAGAACTAGAACACCTGACCTAAGATTTATAAAGAGCCCCACCTTACCTGAGATAAGGCTCTGGCCTTTCACCTTTACTGCATGTCAGAATGGCTCCAGGGCAGGCCAAACTTCAATTTGTTTATGGTTATGGTCAAAAGAATGATTCTTGTTGTTAAGAAACAGGGGTTGTAGTATATAACTCAGTCAAAATTCAAGATGGTTATTACACACATTAAATGTGTTTTTACTCTTGTTAATTTTACTTTGTATTTTCCTTATAAACTGTCTAAAAGTTGCCTGTTAATGTTTTGCAGAGGTATTGCTTCAAGAACACAACCTGAGTTAATAAGCAATCACCTAGGATGGTACAAACCCCAATTAATGGAAAGGGTAACTGACAGTAAGATTATAGGGATTAAAGTAAAGCTCAGTGCTCTTAATTTAAGACTGGTGAGACTAACTTGCTATATGTTTAAGATCAAGACTTTAAAGTTAAATTAAAAGGGCCAAGAAAACCAATATTTGGCTCTTGCCCTTAGAGTTGGTCTGATCCAGGGAACAGGGAACTTCTCTAAAGAGCTTTGCAACTTTGGGCCACATGGCCTCTCAAGCAGGGAGGCTAGGAGACTTCTGGAGAAGAGAAAGCCAACCAGTGCACTTGCTAAAAGGAGGGTTTTTGGAAAAGGGAGACATCCCTGGTGCTTCCAAGGGAAGCCACAAGGTCAAGCAAGACCTGGACCTATCCTTGCAGAAGGCAGTAGCAGAATGGAAAAGCTGCTCTTAAGTTCCCCCAAGAGTTATTCCCACCAGAAATCAGCTGACTCTTACCAATAGATAAAAGCAAAAGTCAGTTTGACTTACTTCATCTTAAACACCAAGCAAAAACAGTTGAAACCAAAACACAACCATTCCTGGGCATTTAAGAAATAATAGTTAAGTGTAACCAAAGATATGCACTTGTATTAGCCTCAAGAATTGGTAAGACTGAAGGCTACAAAAGAGATTCTTAGGCAGGAATGCCTGATAACTCTAAAAAGAAATAGTTTAACAGATCTTCCTAACTTACACAGGTAGGCTTAATATTTACTAGTATGATTATCTAGCCCTCCGGTAGAAAGATTTTATAGGATCAGATGACATTAAGTAGCTTGACTACCATATTATCAGGATTGACATCTGATCTGTAAGATTAAAAGTTAAATGTTGTGTTTACATTCCTGATAACTCTGTGGATGTTAAAGATTTATATTCCCAAATAAAGGCCATATCCACTCTGGCCTTATTATGGGGACAACTTCTCAGCCCTCACACCTCCTGGTGAGAAATTATCATCTTCATGGTATACATTGACATGTTTCAGATGCTGCAACATTTATTCAGTACTCATGTTTTTTTGTTTCTCTCATAGAGGATCCTGTCCCTGATGACTTTACAATCTTCCCCAGGCTTCAATCTGGCCTGACTTCTAGAAAGGGAACTCCAAACTACTTGTCCCCATCTCGTCGCCCCTGTTCAGCATGAAGAAGCCAGATCCGGTCATCATCCCATTCCCTTACAGTAGTAAGGAGTTCCTAAAATTAGAAGGGAAATGAAGCCAGAATCTCATAGGCAGTCAGCATGTATAGGTAAATCAAGTCAGGTCGAAAGCCAATTTGAGTGAGCCAATTTTGGGAACTTGGGAGACTGTCTGCTGAGGGATTGAAATGTTAATTCTCTCAGAGCCCTTCTTCCACCCTTATCAACAACCTGCCCCAACCCGTTGCCAAGGTAACCTGTCCCAGGAATTGCCCCTCCCTACAGGGAGCTATACAGTTTTTAATTCATGTGTCCTGGGATGCACCATCCTGCCCTTCCTACCTCAGCCCATCTGCTTCCCACCTTTTGGCTATCTCACTGGGCCTGGTCACTGTACAGGCCTGGTCACAGTATGCAGGAAGGAGAACAGTTAGAAAGGGAAAATTACAACTGGCACGACAATCCCATTGGGACATGTTCACAAAACTTTATCAGCTAGGCTCTCCCAATATGGGGACCTCTAGTTAGAGTTCTCTTATTCTATGCCTTCCTTCCCTGTGTCATAAAATTTCTGCAGGGACAACTAAGTAAAATCTCTAACCAAACCTTTAACCAGCTTCTCCTCAGGATTATCAACTGTAAAACCACAGATGACTTCTCATCACTTCAAGATGAATTTGCCAGACTCTAAAGGGATCAACTACACCTGGATGACTCTTGGCCAGCTTGCTCCAAAAGGCCTCTCACCTGCCACCCTATGCTCATTATGATGCACCTCTCCATTGGCCTCTTTACCTGCTACCTGTAAACTCGCAAGGCCTACAATTCCTGCATGCTCTTCTAGAAGATAGCTGGTTGATTCCCCCGTTGACCTCTGCAGAAGCTTGGTTTGACACCCTCACTGATTTGTGGCTTCAAGAAAACTTCACCCAATTCACTCCTGCAGAGAGTCATCTTTTTGGTGCCTGCCTCCTGGGAATTTTTTTGCCCTCAACCCTGACCTACCTGCCCACATCTTTCCCCCACCCCCGCTCATAACACCCCACGTCGCCCGATTTCAGCTCTGAAGCAGCCAGATCGAAACACAATGCCCCACTTCCTAAGAAAACAAAAAGAGGGGGGGATGTTAGATAAAATCGGGCAGTCAGGCCATACCCCCAGGCGCCTTCCCAGAAGTGCCCATCTCTTGCGAGAACCCACCTTTAGCGGGCTTTGAGTCCCCACCTTTCCTGATCCTGGGAATACTCACCTCTCGCGGGAATTTGTCCCAAGGCGGGCTTTCCCTTTCTGAGCCAATCCGGACCAGACCATACAAGTCACGCTCCCGCCCCTCTGTACTTAAGCCCCGACCAGGCCAGAGTGCGTCCCTTTTTCCCCCTTTTCTCTTTTCCCTCCTTCCCCTTCCTTCTTCTCCTCCTGCCACTCATCTCCTTGTGCCGGTTCTCCCTCCCCCCTCCACGTGTCCCTTCGGCTGATTAATAACCCCCCCTTTTCTACACGGCGGTTCCAGTGCGTGTTCATCTACCCTTCACCTGGTTCTTCAAAATTGAAAGAAATATGGGATCATTCTAAATAATCTTTTCTTTCTTTTTTTATTCTAAGTTGTTATATATGACAGCAGAATGCATTACAATTCATATTACATATATAGAGCACATTTTTACATATCTCTGGTTGTACACAAAGTAGAGTCACACCATTCATGTCTTCATACACACACTTAGGGTAATGATGTCCATCTCATTCCACCATCTTTTTTTTTTTAAACCCCTTGCCCCCTCCCTCCCCTCCCTCCCCATTGTCCTTTCTAGAGTTCGTCTTTTCTATGAGTTTTGCATGTGTGACAATAGTCTGGTGGTCCTATGAAGAAGAAACCGTGTCAAGAAGAATTTTATAATCAAGCAACTTTTCATTCTTTTTAAAATAAGGAAGCTGCTTCTGAAAGTGGGGTTCATTTATTTTGATTGAATAGAAAGGGTTTCTTTAAAATATCTGGCACACTGCGTCTCTTCCTGGGGTGTTATTATCCCAGTCTCCTTTCTCCTCACTTCAGCTTTCAACGAAAACTCAGTCTTTGGAAGAACTTTCTCATTATTGCTCAACTCTTAGTGCTGGTGATTCCTGGAGGAGGGTCAGGTGCTGTTTTAAAGCGATGATGTGACATCGTGCCAAAGAGGCAGCTTGTCACTAAATCGCATCTACTCCTGCTCAGGTGAGTAATGGCCAAACCAGAGAAACTACACTTCGCAGGGAGGGGAGAAATTGCAAGGAATTTGGGGGGGGGGGTGAGTCCGTAGAAATCATCCTTGACAAGGCTTTTAAACAGGGCAGAAATTTTGTATCCTATGTATGGAAGAAATGTCTTAGTGTTTTTCAAAATAAGAATTAAGATGCTTTAAAAAAAAAATAATGATTTTTCTCAACTATGATCAGAGACTTGTAGAAAGTCCTCATCTTTCTAGCGTGAATGATGGATGAGCTTTTCCCACTATGACCACAGGGACTTATTGAAGAGGATGTATTGAAAGAGCTGAAAGGATTTGGCCCCCAAACTGTTTTTTTATTCTCGCCCATAAAGAAGGTTCCACGGTTGTAATTCTCGGCATGGCACGCAGCACTCGGTGGCAGCATGTAAGAGTCAGTTTGCAACTCTTCTGTGTAATCAAGAATGAACTAAATGTCAGAGATTCGAGGTTCTAGATCAACAATTTTCAGGATTGATACATCTTAATCAAGTAATTAGGTGACTTTTTCCGGTGGTGTTTTCCACACCGGAGAGAGGAACAGATTTGCCGCTTTGCTCCGATGGCTGCTAGCAGCAGTGTTGGTTGTTAACAGAGACATTTACACGGAACCACCAGTTGGCAGGGGCTAACACTTTATTACTTGCTATTCCCACATGCTGAGGATTGTGGGAGCCTGCCAAGCTTTTCGTCTCGTGGAGCTCTGCAGTATAATAACAACAATAGCAACAAAAGCCTTCCAACGAGAAGAGAGAGGAGAAAATCGAGTTACAGGCACGGTGGCACCAAGTCCCTGCCTGCATGTGGGACAGAGCTGGAATGGGCGACTTTCAGTGGCTCTTTGGCTTCCTGTTCGTTCTCTTTCCCCTCTCTTCCTCCCATCAGAAAGCATTTTAAATTGACGTTGATGCTTCTCAAACTTGAGTCCTGTGAGTCAACCCGGGCGCCCGTTGAAATGTGGACTGTGATTCTGCGGCCTGGAGGAGGCACCGGGGCGCCATCGTTTTTGACACACTTAGATGCAGCTGGTGCTACTGCCCTGGAGGGTGACTCAGACACCCAGGGTGGAGGACGGCAGAAGGAATACACCTGGATGGGGCTGACGGTGATGCTGTGGGTACTTGCTGGGCAAGGACTCCTCAGTGGCAGAAACACCTTTCAGCCCACCTTCCAGGTACCTGGGAGTGAACCTCTGTGGCATTATGATCCCAACCAGTGACCTCACCTGTATTGCAGAAACCATTAGACTTTAGAAGATCTGGACCCTAGTCCCAGTCCAACACTAAGCAACGGCAGATGACAGACAGGCTGTGTGTCCTTCCTGGCTCCCAGTTGGCTCATCTGCATCTTGCTGGATTGCACATTCCTAAAGTGCCAACTCGGTGACCTGTCCTAACCTGCCTGTTGAAAGGTCATGGGATCCAGTGACGTGTTTGAAATCAATCACCGCTACCTCTGCCTTGGTCGTTTTGTTTTTGATAAAATACAAAATAAGAAAGATCAGCTTCAAAGAATGAATGGGCCTTTAGCATCTTGTGGGTTCATAGGACGCCTGAGCCCAGGTAACTGAGGGAAGACCATGACGGAGGTCAGGAGATGGTGGCCAGGCAGACCCTGTGTGCATATGCAAATGACACAGAAGCCCAGAAATGGCAATAGGGTGGCTAGGAAGACAAGGAGGGTGTCTTGTAAGAATCAAGGACCCAGCGTGGACACTAACCAGTGTGTAGGTTGCAGGAATTGATCATGAGGACTGCCGCTCTGCTTCCTGGGAGGGTTGATAATGCGGAAGCTGAGCTCTTCTTAGATGGACTTGGATGAAATGTGGGGACTATGATGGAGAGGTGGGAAGGCAGCCTTCAAAATGTATGAGACTCGGGAAAAATGAAAGCAGAGAACCCCTCACCCAGAATGTGGAGAGACAGTCCCACTACAGGACTGATCTGGAAAGCCAGCTCCTTCCTTCTTTGAACATCTGTGTTTTTGTTTATTGTTCTATATCACACTGCGTGAAGTAAAATCAAAAATCTAGATTATTAGCATGAATTTTGATGGTTTTAAAATTGTGTAATACCAATTAGAGTATTTAATTTGTATGTGGAATTATCAAAATGGCATATTTCATAGTTCATACGTGCATATATTTTAGTTTTTGCCACAGCAGTGGAAACACAGCACAAAACCATTTGTGACTCTTTGTTATGCACACTCTGACCAGAACTCGTTACCTTTGGTTTACTGGTAAGTAAGCAATGATTTTTAAAAAGAAGGAAGGCAAAAGGGAAGGGGGGAAAGGAGGAGGGAAGTGAGTGCTGGCTCTCTTTCCTCCTGTGCATCATTTTCAGCCTAAGTAGTTGATCGACACAAGGCAGTAATATGGTTGAAGGCACCCAGTTGGGTTGCTGATGCACTGTGCTCTTGAATGCCAATGCCTTCTTTCTAGAGCGTTGGAAGCAAGTTCTGGTTAGGAAAGGAAGTGTGGTTTCCTGGACTTGTATCCCCACCCCTCACCCCACTTACTCAGTGGCTGACGTGGCATGTTTTTCTTTCCCTGGCTCTAGGTCTTGCTGAACCCCCAAGTAGCGTGGTTGCAGCAGGACTCTGTGCCCAGGGAGTTTCATGGATGCTATGGTCAGTGGGGAGGTAGCAGACGTGAACAGGCTTATGGAGCACATTTCCTCTGTTCATAGATGAGATGTATGCTCCTGCAAGAGCCACAAGCCAGAGCTGTGTTCCCCATGTGTCTGTATGTGGAAGTGGGAGGTCTTTGGGAGGCAATTAGTTTGCGAGAGTAGAATCTTCATGAATGACGTCAGTGGTCTTAGAAGAAGAACAGGCTAGAGAGCCAGCTGGCTCTGTTTCTGCCATGTGGGGATGCAAGGAGAAATTGGTCGTCTGCAACCTGGATGAGGGCCCCCAGCAGAATTCAACCACACAGGCACCTGATCTTGAACTTCCAGTTTTCAAAACTATAAGCGATAAATATCTGTGTTTAGGCTACCCAGCTTATGGGCATTTGCTGTATCAGCCCAAACTGACTAAGTCAATCCCATGTCCCAAGGGACTTCACTCATAAAATTCAAGTTCACAGATAAAATTGTTAAGGATTCCAAGTCACAACCTGCAGAGTGTTGAGCAAATGAGGGGCACTAGGCAATTCACAGGTCACACGCACATTAAATTGGATGGAAAATTCAAGGCACTGGTTGACCCGAAAAGTCAAGAGAAGAATCCAGTAACCAGAATTGCACTACAGGGTCAAAGTGCAAAGAAATGTTAGGCTAAATTAATATTGAGCCTTGGGGATTAACAAAAGGATTGATTTCAAAGTTGGGAGTCATGGAAGCTATGAGGCTTGGAGATATGTGGCTTCACTGGATAATCTACACGCTTTGTCAACGGATTCATTACATGAACATTTGTGTAATATTTTTCTCACTGTAGAATTGAAGGGACTGGAAGGGATGCTGATTTTACAAATGAAGAAATTGAGACCCAGGGGGGTTCAGTGATTTGCTATGGCTCTTTCACCTTGCTAGTCACAGAGCAAGGATTAGCCCAAGTATCAAGAGTCCTAATGCAATGTGCCTTTGATTCCCCCAAGCTGGTTCCTTGGGAGCTCATTAAGATGGCAAGAGGTCTCTACTGCGGTGCTGCAATGTGCTCGGGGGCTGCAGCAACAATCAGAAGAAAGCTCAGAGAAAACACACTGTGTCCTCCTACTCAGATACTCTAGAATAAAAATATTCTCTTCCTCTGACTTTGGTGAGTGGTGTTAGCAGTAGTGTTTTCCCAGCAAGACATTTGAAAATGGTGAGTGGTATGGTAAAGGACCAGAGGCTGACTTATTCAGAAGGAGTGATGGATTTTGCTTTGCCCTGAAGATATAAGGGAGGCAGGGTGACAAAGGCAAATGTTATGTAGGTGGTTGCTGACAGATTAATGCAGAGTAAATGAATGAGGGCTTCCAATGGCGACGGTGGAGAAGTGTTCTGATGACCTTCTGATCGAAAGTGTTGTCAGATACGCTATCCCTACGCAGGATCTTGGGTTTTTATTCCCTAAAATCTCCATTAAGACACGGAAAGTAAACAAAAACAATAATAACCAAAATTAAAGCAAAAGGTGCCAGTCTACTTTTGCCAAATTTGAGAACCAATTCCATTTGCTGAGCTAACTGAGAATAGTAGTAAATGATCTCATCCTTTTGCCAGGAACCAGGATAAACTGCCAAGCCACCAAGATGAGCCACGGACTCTGAGGCTAGGGGTCTGTGCTGCTGCTGGCAATTGGCTTGCCTCATGAAGGTCGTGCTTGAGGCCACCGGAGTGCTCCCACCTGCTCCTCGACCTCCCTGGCACCTCTCTTGGGTATCTGTTGTGAAACTAAAATGACCAGAGAATAATATGAGAGGGAGGAGCAACTGGAGTGGGTGGAAGCAGAGCTGGCTGCGGTTCTATTGTGTCCTGAGAGGTCAGGTTCCAAGAAGTTGAACACCGTTGATTGGAATGCGGACATAAAGAACATGTTGGTTGAAAACTTGGCACTTTTTGAAATTTTTGCTATATATTCAAAAGTTTTTAGAACATGAAGTAAATAATGGAGAAATGATGAACTTTAAGCCAGCAGAGTAACACACATCTGAGGTTTACTAGATGATGGGACTTTTAGTAGGGAGAGCAGCCATGAATACGTCTTCCAGGTTCAGATTAGGAAAAGAATTCTACCTGAGCCCAAGAGGACACTGAAGGGGATCGAGACAAAGATACAAACCATTTCTCCTGAAAAGCGTTGTTTCTGGGTAGAAATCTCCTTGGTACAGGATGGGCACACTGAAAATATTATGTTGGTCGAGTTGGGTGTCATGGACTGAATGTTTGGGTCCCCGCCCCGCAATCCACAGGCTGCGACCCTGACCTCCAGTGGGATGGGTAGAGCCTCTGGGCGGCCAACCAGAGGCTTCAGGAACAGCATTAGTGCCCTCAGAATAGGACCCCAAGAGCATTCTCCCCTTCTACGCGCCAGTCACAGAGAGATGACAGCCAGCCATCTCCGAGCCAGGAGCAGCCCCTCCCTCCCAGACCTCAAGTCCACCGGTGCCCCATGATGGGCTTCTCGCCCTTCAGAACTCGAGAGGAAGAAGCCGCCCAGTTTGTAGTACTTTTGTCACAGAAGGCTGATTGACTAAGACAACTGGCAAATTAGAAGCAACGCAAACTAAAAGGGAATATCATGACAGAGATCCACAACAATGGCCATCTTGGAATGTGATTTCCTGGAGGAGGCAGAATAAAGTTTTGGGAAACCCCTGGAGAGTCTCAGTAGGCTGCACAAAACACGTGAGAGAGACCAGAGGAATTCCCCGAGGGTGAGCAGAGAGGCACTGTGATGGGGAGGGAAGGGGGAGTCCTTCAGGAGAAGCACAAGGACACAATCAGTCAACAACAGAAAAGAGAATCGCCGGGAGAGAGAGAGAGAAAAGGTCCATTAATACCCAGAAAGACTGAACATTTTGATCCTGGGGACAAACTGAAGAAGTTCTCTAAGAATATAGATATTCACAGAGTGAATGTTTCCAAACTATTTTAAAAGAAAAACCACTGAAATTATAAGAATAGTAAAAACAAATCTTCACAAGTAATTAAAAGGTGAGAAAGAAGATGACAGATGTTGAGTAAAACAACATACACCAACAGAATATTGATATTTCTGAGAGAGAGAGAGAGAGAGAGAGAGAGAGAGAGAGAGAGAGAGAGAGAGAGAGAGAGAGAGAGAGGAGTAGATACAATTATCAATGGTATAACTTAAAGGACACTTTTGGGGAAAAGTGACCTGTGTCTTCAAAGCACTGCGTCTCCTCTCTTCCAAGCAAAATTAATTAAAATTAATTGAAAAGGAGCCAAACTGAAACCCATCCTAAAACAACAACAACAACAAACTGTTTGCAAATAGAAAAGGGAAGAGGAAAGATTTTCTGATAGAAAAATAAATTGGTCAAAGGGCCCAAGGGTCTTAGGAGCATCTGCATATTTTGGAAGCTGTGAGTGTGTCCCCACGGATATTAAGGCACAACTGCATTTTATTTTGGATTGTGCTTGCCCACATGAACACAATTGTAAAAAACACCAACAAAACACTTGGGATCTGTGATTAATATTCAGTTTTTACAAAAGGATATTAAAGTACACGCTTGGGAGAACTTGTTCCCTCTGTACACGTTTAAGTGTCTGTGGAGATATGTAGGTGTCTACCTACATGTGTGCATGTGTGCCTGTGTGTACATACATGTACATAGCATGTATATGCCCAAATCTCAACCTGCAGGCAATCTCTAAAATATTGAAGTGACCACTTTCTACTTGGTTTATTTTATTCCTAAATATGGGTAAGCAGGGTAGAAAGATGATGCCAGCTAGCTCTGCTTTTGTCACTAATATCAGACACTCCCTAAACAAAAAGTGATACTGCATGACATAAATGTGTTCTTCTTTAATAGTGCTTAGTGCAGTTTTACTGCCGTAAGCAAATTGAGGAAACCGACATGATGGAAATGACCATCTGAAATTAAGTTCATGAGCTTTAATGGCTAAGTTATTGATTGTTTTAAGGCATGACTTTGCCCAGACAAATGACCTGGGAGAGTTCTTTTTTGTCTTTTTTCCCCCCAATGATTAAAAATATAACAATTTAAGGAAGAAAAAAGTGTGTTTGTATTTGACAAGACACTCAAAAGTATTTTTCTCTAACTGGTAAACTTTTTTAAAAATCATTTTTCACTTCGTGTTTTGCATCTGCTACAGAGCAAGTTAGGAAGCAGAAGGCAGGTGGGGGTGGACCAATTATTCTTCTTAGCCTCACTGAATGGGGAAGGATGCAGAAGCAAAAATCTAGAATACTTTATGTAAGAAGGAACATTAGGCTTTGGAAATATTGTCCTTT
Source organism: Tamias sibiricus (assembly GCA_025594165.1). NCBI lineage: Eukaryota > Metazoa > Chordata > Mammalia > Rodentia > Sciuridae > Tamias > Tamias sibiricus. The sequence continues at coordinate 19,619,629 of CM046666.1, read as the reverse complement.
ATAGCTAATCTTTGCAAAGCACCTAATACGTGCCCATCATTTCTATTTTCTTTTTTTGACAGAGTACTTTATTTAATCCTAATAATAATTCCGTGGGGTTCTCTATCTTTTCCAAATACTATAATTAATGTGGAATATTAATACATACATGAATCATATATGAATTCATACATACATCCACACATGAATCCATACATGAACGATGTGCCCTTCTGTCCTGTCTCCCCAGGGCTTTCTGGAAGCCCCAAATGGAAGTTTGAATGAACTAGGAACTCAGTGTTTGAAGACAGGTCGCCTGTGCACTTGTTATCATGGCCAGGCTAGTACAGAGCTGTGGACAGTCACAGGCTGGGGGACAGTGGCCAGGGAGCCAGGAAAGGCCTCCATACCAGAAGCTGGATTCCAAAGCTGTCCTAAGGTGGCGATGTTAATGCTCAGAGTCCTGGGGCTGATGACCAACTCTTTGTTATCAACTCTTTGTTAAAGGAATCTTTAACTTGAAAATGGTAACAATTACCAAGATAATCCAAGACTAATGTGAACTTCATTTCATCTCTCCTCCCCAAAACTTAAAAATTCCAAACTTGTTGCTTTAGGATAAATTGTGCAGAAACACTTCAGCTATATGTGACTTTGTGAAAGCTATATTCAGCGTTCCCTTTATTTCTTTTCTTTTTTTTTTTTTTTTTTTCAAGTGTGGTTCTAGGAGGATCAATAGGGTATTAGAGAGCTATCTATAATTCCCTCTATATTCTTATCTTTTCTTCTTGTACTGACATTTAAAAAAACATTGTGTATCTAACACTACTATTTGGTTCAGTCAAGCTCCCAAACCTTTAGTAACCCCAAAGAAAATTCGAACTGTATTTCCAGAAGGCTCTTGGCAACATTTGTCCCCCTCCAACAGGGAAAGAGGTACATGCTCACAGAGATACGGCAGTGCAGTGGAAAATACACAGGCTTTTCAATTAGATGTGCCAGGTGTAAATCTAGCTCAGTTCAAATCTGTGACTTTGAGCAAGTCATCTATTTATTTTTCTAAGTCTTATTTTATTTAACCAAATGGGCTAAGGAACTGAATAGACACTTCTCAGAAGAAGGTATACATTCAATAAACAAATATATGAAAAAAATGTTCAACATCTCTAGTAATTACAGAAATGCAAATCAAAACTACTCTAAGATTTCATGTCATGCCAGTCAGAATGGCAGTTGTCAAGAATACAGACAACAATAAATGTTGGTGAGGATGTTGGGGAAAAGCCACACTCATACATTGCTGGAGGGACTGCAAATTGGTGCAACCAACCTGGAAAGCAGTTGGAGATTGCTTAGAAAACTTGGAATGGAACCACCATTTGACCCAGCTGTCCCACTCCTTGGTCTATAACCAAAGGACTTAAAATCAGCATACTATAGTAACGCAGTCATGTCAATGTTCATAGCAGCTCAATTCACAATAGCTAAATTGTGGAAGCAACCTAGATGCCATTCAATTGATGAATGGGTAAAGGAACTGTGGTATATATACATAATGAAATATTACTCAGCATTAAAAGAGAATAAAATCATGGCATTTGCAGGTAAATGGATGGAGTTGGAGAATATCATACTAAGCAAAGTAAGGCAATCTCAAAAAACCAAAGGCTGAATATTCTCTCTGATAAGTGGTTGCTGATCCATAATGGGGAGGGGGGAGGTATGGGAAAAATGGAGGAACTTGTATTGGGCAAAGTGTAGGGGCATGGAGGCAGGAAAGATAGGTGGGATGAGATGGACATCACTACCCTAGGTACATGGAAGATTGCATGTATGGTGCAACACTACATCGTGTACAACCAGAGAAATGTAAAGTTGTGCTGCAATAGTGTACGATGAATCAAAATGCATTCTGCTGTCATATATACCTAATTAAAATAAATAAATTAATTTTTAAAAAGTGGAGGGCAGAGACATAACAATTAACCAAGAGAGTTGTGAGGATGAAATAAATATGTATGTCCATGTAACACATAAAATACATAGCATGTTTGGCTCTTTGTGGAAGATCAATGCATTTCAGCACCCCTTTCCCTGTATGTGTGGAAAATCGCTTGTCTAGATTCTTGGGCATATTTCTGGACCATAGATTTTGAGCTCATGTTTGTTTCTGGTCTCTGTATTGTTCTTCAGTTTATATCTTGCTTAATCAATGGCACAATCTATACCAGAGTTGAAGGAGGATCTGCCCTGGATTTGGTAGATTGCAGCTCTGACTCATCAGCCCCTCCACGGTCACTTGCAGCCATTCCCAACCAACCTACAGGAAACTTGGGGATTGCAAAAGGGTATTCTGGATGCCACCAAAGCATGGAAAAACTTGCCCCAAAGCAGAATCACATGGTTTAAATGTGAGAAGTCACCTTAGATATCACCAAACTAGTGACTTCCAAATTTCTTTGTTATACATGTTAAGAGATATTATGTATTATGAAACAGCCCTCACAAACATGTGTGTCTGTATGCCTGTAAACAAAGAAAAATCTTAAAAAAATAAAAACAAAGACACGTTTACTGTGGGCAGAATAGTCTGCTGTTTTCTGTCCCAGTTTAATTTCAAAATATTATTTACCAGGGCCCTTAAATTGACTTCTTAACTGATGATTTGAAAAACAGTGCTCTATGCCTGTAGACCTACAATGAAGAAGAAATGGAAATCTAGAACTTCTCTTCTGTCCCATATGTCTATCTGGTCATGCTAAATAAAATCTCTGTGGTTTATTTTTACTGCCTATATTTAAATATAATCCCTGAAGGGTTTTCCTTTTGCGTGTTAAACTCATGTGTTCCTTATAAGGGGCTGAGAGCTAACAGAATTCACGATGTCAGACGAACAACACACTTAAAGGTGCTTCCCTGGAAGTTTTCCAATGTCGGTTCAGCTCTTCAGTTTAGATTGAGTAATCAGAGTCTGATGTGTCACCAAAAGCTATGGGTGTACCATGACCTTGTGAATAACCCAGGGATATTACAGGTCTGAGTCATGTGTTCTTGAGAGAAGTCTTTAGCAGTATCCTAAAAATAACTTCACACTCTCTTGTTCCTCCGACCACCTGCTTTGATAGTCGGTGAGGTGAACTGAATAAAATGAACACCGTCACTGCTGTTTCTAGCCTGGTTATGGCAGCTTCTGGTAACTCCTGGCTTCTGCCTCTGCCAGCGACCCCTCTAGTTCTGTCCAGCATGGAGTTCCTCTTAACCCTCTTTTGAAAGTTGCCTCGTGGAGATAAAAAGAAATATTTTTCATCCCCAGAGATTTGGGGAACACAAGTTTAAGTAGCGGTCATAGCAAGAAATACCATCAAAACATAGAATTATTTTTAAAAAATCCACGTGACATTAGAGTTCTACGCAATTATGTACAGTTTGGAATTATATGTAATTGTCAACTGGCTTACTTATTATTTGCTTTCATTGAATTCTGCTGCAGGTGCATAAGTCCCTGTCCCTCTGGCGAGCTGTCTGAGGAGCGACTGGGCTTTGGACTCGGAATGATCGGGATTCAAGGGCCACCTCTCACTGACCAGCTTTGTGAAGAAGGAAAAGGACTTATTTCCCCATCTTCAGTTTCCGCACAGCCAAAGACTAATAATAAAGTGGAGGAGAATAATACACGGAGTGAAGAGGGTGACGTGGCCAGCACCTCTTCTGTGGCCATGAGTGTCCCTCCTTCCCCTGCCATTTCCCTTCTGGTAGGCAAGTTGCTACAGTGAGCAGAGCAACATTACCCTCCGGTTGGTTAGATGTGTTTTAAACTCAACCAGATGGTTAGATGCTCTGGGAACAAGTAGCCAATTGCTCAGAGAGTTTGTGAGCCACAGAATCTGTGAGCAGATATGGTTATCAACTCACTTCCGGTGACTTCCCTGAAGTTCTTCACATTAGACCATAACAGAAACTGGAACTGACAGGCTCCTCATTGGTGATCAAATCCAGATCTCAAACACACACTTACATTTTCTGGGTAATAATTATTGGGTCAAATAATCCCTAAGAATAGATAAGCTCAATTATTCAGATTTAATAATTATCACCCATCAGAATTCCAGCTGTGTTGTTGGCACTTGTATCTCTACGAGGCAGTGATGTGTCATTGCCATCCTGTCAGAGGTGAGTCATCTCCCCACTTCATAACCCAACCGTCTGTCTGTCCTGTGGCGATGCTCTAGCGCCTGCCTCGTCAAAAGTAAGGAGGCGGGGGCAGAGAATCATACCTATGTCCCCAGCTGGGTCAGCCCGGCCACTGTGACTTTTTTTTTTAAAAGTAAGTTTCCACGACAGTAAAATCTTCTGGTTCTTATCATGTCAATCACGTTGATCCCTATTGTGCTTCTGAGAATAATAAATAATTCAAGGTCAAAGACAGAATGAAGGGAAGAAGGCTTATTCTGGCTCTGGTTATACACATTTTTCTCTTGCTGCTTCCAATGTCCTAGAGGCCAGAGGACATGATGTAGTTAGTTCCCCAATACCCATCACTATACGTGCTGCTCAGAATTTCCATTGTCTTTATCCTTTTCATCCTCTTTCCTGGGGGGAAAATACTGTTTGAAAGAAGAAGCAAAGATTATTTGTATTATTTCAGGCTTATCTTGTTATTATTATTTTCTTAGTTTTCTCTTGACTTCTATGTTTTGTACAGATGACGATGGTCTGATTTGTGTGATGGGATCCGGTGTGAGCACTGGTAATTAGCCAGTATTGAAAGTTCCTGTTAGAGAAGAGCAGACACCGAAGAGAAGTCAATTTCCTTGGGCTCCCATGAACAGGAATGACCTTTTGTGGCTGTGAAGTAGACAATGCTGACCCAGGCTGCCTTGCAAGGCCACTGGTCTTAAGGAATAAAATGACCTCAGAAGGCTTTTCAAGAACACAATCAATGTGCTGTTAGTAAAACAAACTAGTATTGCCCTCAAGTCCCGTCCAAAGTGCTGCTGACTTGTCACAGAGCTTTACGCAGAGAAGTCTCTGTAAAGAAAAAGAAAAAGGGAAAGGGAAACCAGACTCTCTCAAATCCCTATTAAGATATCGGGAACTTGAGCTGCTCCCAGAAAAATGGGTGAACTGGGTGTTTCTCCTCTTGGGAAATGACGGCTGAACATTCTAGACTACAGAGAAACTGAAGGAGGGGGCATCACAGAGGGCAGTCACCAGCCAGAGCAGAGCTCAGCAGGCACAACCGTGGAGGTGGCCAGGAAGCCCCCTAACGTCAGGAGTAAGAGAAGAATGTGGAAGCAGAGAACGTGTCCTTCATACTAGTGCTCACGGAACCAGGGTCAGGCCACATGTGGTCAAGCAAAATTAAAAAGTGATGATAAGACCTGGAGATGGAGGAGATGGTGAAGGAGCCTATAATCAAGGAGATAGCTAAAGATTGCGGTTAGCTGAGAGCCATAAAAGATGTTCTAGTTTCCACCTGATATTAATACATTATTCAAAGAATCTTTGTATGCCCGTGAACACTGCGTGACGCACCTGTAAGCTCGAGCTGTAAGCACGTGTCCTTGTTAAAGCTATATGTATATAACTGGGTGAGGTTCGTTAGTGTGTGTGGGGAAGAAGAAGGTGGTGGTTGGAGTTAGAGCATTTGGAGTGATTGCTGGAGCTGGAGAGAGGAGAAGAATAAAAGACCTTTTTTCATTTTCATCCTGCCTCCGAATTTTCCTGTGGCGTTCGCTGCTCCAAGCGACTTCCGCTTCAGGCAGCGACAGGTGGCGGCCCGTACGGGGAATTCGGCGGCAAGGTAAGAAAAAAGAAAATTTAAAAAGATGGGAGCAAATATAACAAAAAGTCGGTTTATAAAAGCCATGAATGAAATTTTTGATATTGAGAACTCAGAGGATAGTGAGAAAAGTGAACAAGAAAGCATATCCTCTGACTCAGTGGAGACCAGCAAGGAGAGTAGAAATGTAAATTCAAAAGTAAGATCTGCAAAAGCCATCAGAAGCTTAATAAAATTAGCTGAGGAGTATGTACTCTCCTTAGAAACTGAAACGCAGGATACTAGTGAAAGTAATAATAGTAACAAGGAGCCAAACCATGAAAGTATAGTCTCCTCTACTGAGCCGGTTAGGAATTATGAAGCTAGTAGTGAAGAGGAATCAAAAAGCGATTCGGAGAGCACAGTCTCCAATAAAAAGAACAAAAAGAAATTAAAAAAGAGAAAAGACCATCAAATAGAGGAACCACTAGCGCCCTCTGCTCCTTCATGGATAGAATCCCTAACAGAAACAATAAAGAGTATTGATCAGAGTGTACGTGCCCTTGAGGTAGAAATTGGCGGCCTTTCAGAGCGCTTATACGCTCTCGAACAACATAGACCGCAGGAGCACCTAGAACTGCCAGTATTTCAAAATGAACAGGGACAAAGATATCACGAGTTCCTAGACTTTAAAACAATAAAGAATTTTAAAGAGGCGGTAATGACCTATGGGCCTCAAGCTCCGTTCACATTAAGTATGATAGAGTCACTTAACACCCTAACCTTAGCCCCCTCAGATTGGAAAAGTCTATGCAGAGCGGTACTAAGTGGGGGACAATACCTAATCTGGAAAACTCAATTCCAGGAACTTTGTTCAGAAATAGCAAAGAGAAATGCTGCAGCAGGTTTCCCTCAACGCAATATAGATATGCTCACAGGGGAGGGTGAGTTCGCCGAACTACAAAATCAGCTACAATACGATCCAGGTGTGTATGCCCAGATACACACTGCAGCTGTGAAAGCCTGGAAGATAATCTCAGGCACAGGGGATCTTCAAGGCAGCCTATCAAAAGTTATACAAGGGCCTAACGAAGCTTACGCTGATTTTGTAGATAGGCTCTTAAAAACAACATCTAGAGTTTTTGGAGAAGTCGAGCAAGCTATGCCCCTAGTTATCCAATTAGCATACGAGAACGCTAATAAATATTGCCAGGATGCAATAAGGCCATGGAGAAGTAAAAAAGACTTATCAATTTATATCAGACTGTGCAAAGACATTAACGAGGCTGTTATCACAGGCAACGTAATTGCTGCAGTGATGAAAAATTCCTCCCCTCAAAATTCCCAAAGGATTCAACCTAGAACAGGATATTCCAGACAAAATTATTATAATCAACCAAGATATGCTAAGCAATATCCCCCAAGGGTAATAAAATCAAATTCATACCGTGCTCCAGGCCGATGCCCCAGATGCAAAAAAGGTATACATTGGGCCAATCAATGCCATTCTAGATATGATATATATGGAAATGATTTATCAAGGATTTCAAAAAACGGGGCACGGGGCCCAATGCCCCGGGGCCCACAAATGTACGAGGCACTAGAGGAGGAAGGCCCTCAGATTCAAATGATTCCTCGTCACAGTCCCTCCTACCCATTAACTCCCTTATCAGAGGGACAAGAGGAAGTGCAGGATTAGATCTCTGTTCTACTGCCCGGATGGTCCTGACACCTGAAATGGGGGTTCAGCTGATTCCTACGGGAATCAGGGGACCTCTCCCTTCAGGAACTGTGGGACTAATCCTTGGGCGTAGTTCCAAAAGTTTATTAGGCTTTAATGTTATACCAGGGGTTATTGATTCAGATTATAATGGAGAGATTAAAATAATGCTAAGTACACACAGGGGCATCATCTCCGTAAATCAAGGAGACAGAATCGCACAGCTGCTCCTCATTCCCAGTCTTCATAATTCTTTTAAAAGCATGCCACAAAATAGAAATAGCAGAGCATTCGGTTCCACTGGTTCAGGACCTATGGCTTTCTGGGTCCAGGACTGTTCACGGAGGCCTATGTGCAAATTAAAAATTCAAGGTATAGAGATGGAGGGGCTGATTGATACAGGAGCTGACTCTTCCATCATAAATCTACAACAATGGCCTAAGCACTGGCCTCTACAGAAAGCCTCAACCAGTTTAAGAGGCTTGGGATACAGTAATACCCCAGCTCAAAGTGCTGTAATCTTAAATTGGCAAGACAATGAAGGCCATACAGGAACATTCAAACCCTATGTTTTAAACAGCTTGCCAGTTACCCTATGGGGAAGAGATATCTTACATCAAATGGGGCTACACCTAGCGACCAAGCCTGCAGGTGTTAAGAATAAAAATCCTACTCATAATAAAAAAGGCAAAGGACATTTTTTCTAGGGGCCACTGAGAAAACAATTTTAAAAATACCATGGCTCTCTAATAAGCCAGTTTGGGTCCCTCAGTGGCCCCTATCCAAAGAAAAATTGCAAGCGGCCCATCAATTAATTAAAGAACAATTAGAAGCAGGACACATAGAGCCTTCCACCTCTCCCTGGAATTCTCCCATATTTGTAATTAAGAAAAAATCAGGTAAATGGAGACTATTACAAGATCTAAGACAAATTAACAAAACAATGCAAATTATGGGCCCTACTCAACCTGGACTTCCTAATCCTGTAGCTATTCCAAAAAACTATTACCTTATAACCCTTGATATAAAGGACTGTTTCTTTTCCATTCCCCTACATCCTCTGGATGCCCCCAGGTTTTGCTTTTTCAATTCCTTCTATTAATAATAATGGCCCTGATAAAAGATATCATTGGAAAGTATTGCCGCAGGGAATGGCAAATAGCCCTACACTGTGCCAACTATATGTGGACAGAGCTATACAGCCCATTAAAAACAAATATCAAGACCTTATGTGTCTACACTACATGGACGATGTTTTATTAGCTCACCCTAATCAACAAATCTTATTTAATATATTTAGTGAAATAACAAAAAATCTAAAAAAATATGGATTATATATAGCAGAAGAAAAAGTTCAAAGCAGATCACCTATACTATATTTAGGCTTTAAAATCATGGATACTTTTGTTAAACCCCAAAAAATTCTAATAAGTAAAGAACATTTGACCACCCTCAATGATTTCCAAAAATTACTGGGTGACATTAATTGGCTTCGCCCTACACTAAGCCTCACTACTGGACAATTAAAACCCTTATTTGACATCCTTCGTGGGAACCCTGACCCATCCTCACCTCGAACATTAACTCCTGAGGCCAGGAGAGCTCTAAAATTAGTAGAACAGGCCATTGAAAGATCCCATTGCGATAGATTTGATTTTGCACAACCACTAATATTGATTATTATTCCTTCACAATATACTCCAACAGGAGTATTTTGGCAACAGGGACCTATATTATGGATACATTTGCCTGTCTCTCCTAAAAGTACAATTGAGTCTTATACCTCCATGGTGGCTAAACTTATTCTTCAAGGACTTAAAACCTCTACTAAAATATTTGGAATTCATCCCGCTACTATTATTACTCCTTATTCATCGTCACAGGTTGAATATTTGTGCTTCAATGATAATGATTGGGCTGTAGCTAGATGCTCTACTTCTGCAAATTTTGACAATCATATTCCTAAATCTTCTATACTGTCCTTTTGTATCAATCATCCTATCATATTCCCACAGGTAATAAAAAATCAACCCATTCCTAAAGCATTTAATGTATTTACAGATGGATCCTCTAACGGTACTGCTGCAGTAGTCACTCAAAATGAAAAAAATGATTCATATCACTAATCAAAAATCAGCTCAATTAGTGGAACTCGAAGCTATAATAATAGCTCTGGAAAATTTTAAAGAACAGCCTATGAATATTTTTTCAGACAGCCATTATATTGTACATGCTGTCCCAAAATTGGAGCTAGCAGGTCCAATAGCACCACATACTCCAGCTTTTAAATTGTTTTCTCAAATCCAAAATCTCCTATGGCAACGAAAAACCTTTATTTATAGGTCACATAAGAGCTCACACTAATCTGCCTGGTCCTCTCCATGAAGGTAATCAAAAAGCTGACGCCCTCACTAAAACAATATTTATATTTACTACAGTACAACAAGCTACTTTATTTCATTCCCAGTTCCACGTTAACAGCACTACCTTAAGACAAAAATTTAAAATCACAAAAGAACAAGCTCGTAGAATTGTAAAAGAATGTCCATCTTGTGTAACACTTTTGCCCAATCCACATTATGGGGTTAACCCACGAGGTTTGATGCCCAATCATTTGTGGCAGATGGATGTCACACATGAGCCAAGTTTTGGAAAATTACGATTTATTCATGTCACCATAGATACATGCTCAGGCATGATTTTTGCTTCTTTACATTCCGGAGAAAAAGTTAAAGATACTATATCTCATTGTCTGCAAGCTTTTGCTGCATTGGGCATCCCCAAAATGCTTAAAACAGATAATGGCCCTGCATATACATCCACATCCTTCAAACAATTTTGTACAAAGTTCAATATTATCCACAAAACAGGTATCGCTTATAATCCTCAGGGACAAGGAATAATTGAAAGAGCAAATCGGACACTTAAAAATATGTTACTAAAGCAAAAAGATGGAAACTGGAAAAATCCTAAGGACAGATTGGCAGTTGCCCTGTTTACCCTAAATTTCTTAACTTTAGATTCTAATGGACATTCGGCTGGAGATAGACACTGGAACCCACACCAACAACATAAACCTTTGGTTTACTGGAAGGATGTTCTCTCAGGTACATGGAAGGGTCCAGACCCAGTATTAATTTGGGGGAGAGGATCTGTTTGTGTTTTTCCAAAGCACGAATCCTCTCCAATATGGATACCATCTAGATTGATAAAGCAGGTACAAAGTCAAAAGGATCAAGAAGAAGTTATTGAGGAGTCTAGATTGAAAAACAAGTACAAAATCAAGAGGACCAAAATGAAGGTATGGAGTGATTCCCTTAAAAGAGTTCTCCATTAAATTTACAACTTAAATTTCATTCTTCCCGGCCGGGACAAGAAGATCTCTCTTCAGTGTATACACAATTGTAATTTTTTTTTTCTCTTATATATGTCTTTATGTCTGTGCATTTGTCTAAATTTCATGTTAATGTGATGTCACAAATATGTTTATATGTGCGTCTGTCTAGTGTGACGTCACAAATAATTAAGCGTTTAAAAAAAAAAAAGAAAAAAAAAAAAAAGGTAGATAGATATAGATCCAAATAACAAATTACATTAATTCATTTAAGCTTAGAATATTCTAATTTGATAATCAATAGATAGATAGATAAATAGATATTTATATAAGTTCAGAATATTTTAATTAGATAATCAATTATAATGATAATCAATTTTGATTTATAGTTGTCTCCGGGACTTCTCTTCAGCTGTGAATATGTTTAATGTTGTATAACCTGATATTTTGGTGTTCCGACAGAGGATCATTTATTTGTTATTGACTTCATTTGTTTAGTAGCTGATTAATTTGAATTATTTCAACAGGTATAGGATTGCTGTGTATATAGAGACTCGAGGATTCCAGCTAACAAATTATTTTTCCAAAATACCTTTAGCTTTTCTTTATCTTTAATGCAGTAAACACCCTCAGTTTCTCTTTGATTATTTCTGAATGTGATATTTTGCCAGCTTATGTTTGTGGGAGCTTAAGCAGCAATGTGTGTGAGAGCAGAGATCAAGATCCTGAAGGGCTCTATTGGATGGCTGGTTAGCCTATGACGGGTAAGATCCCCAGAAGGGGACAACCTAAGACACGGCACAGTCGCACGGGACAGTCTAATGTGGCCGGCATGTCAACCTAAGCCAGGAGTCAGGACAGCCTAGACTCCCATGACGGGTAAGAATGTCGGTTGCACATGGACGTCCTAGAACATCCCCTCTTTTAAAACTAAAAGGGGGAAATGAAGGAGCCTATAATCAAGGAGATAGCTAAAGATTGCGGTTAGCTGAGCCATCTCTTTGGGGCTTGCATCCTTTTATAGAAATGAAAACACAGTGTGTGTGGGGAAGAAGAAGGAAGATATTAGAAGAGTTTTTTTTCAGAGTTTTCCGCTTCAGAACTGCTTTTGGGGATATTTCTTCCTGCTCTTGGAAACAATTCTAGAAGCAGGAAAAAAAAATGAAGATGTTTCTTATATAGCATTGTTTATAGTGGCAAAAAACTGTTAAAAATCTGAATACTTAGCCGGGCGCGGTGGCGCACGCCTGTAATCCCAGCACTTTGGGAGGCTGAGGCAGGAGGATCGCGAGTTCAAAGCCAGCCTCAGCAATGGCGAGGCACTTAGCAACTCAGTGGGACCCTGTCTCTAAATAAAATACAAAAAAGGGCTGGGGATGTGGCCCAGTGGTCGAATGCCCCTGAGTTCAATCCCTGGTAACCACAAAAAAAAAAAAAAAAAAAAAAAAAAAAATTCTGAATACTTGTGGTCAGGGGAATGGTTGAGGGATTGTGATATATTTGTGTGTTGAAATGTGATGGGACTATTAAAGAGAACTAGCCATATCTCTACTATTGACTTGGAATTTTAAGTGAGTAAAGTAAGACAGAGAAAAACATACAGTATGATCCCTTAAGAAAACCCTTAACAAAACCCTAATAAATGTGGATGAGTGCATATGGGATTTAAGAGCCCAGAGAAAATTGTGAAAATGATAACCATAAAGTTGATCATTTTGGTTGCTTTTGATAGGAAAAAGTCAAAGGTGGAAGTAATCATAATAGAATATTTGGCAAAATAAAAAAACAGTCCTTGACAAAATGTTAACTGAAAATGTAGTCTATCAAAAATTTCGTGATTTTGCTCTCTGTTAGCAATCAATACATAACAAACATGGCAAATGTAGTGGCCCTGAAACAGTCATTACATATTTCTCATAAGTTTCAGGGTGGGTGGGTGGTTCTGCTTGTCTTGACACAGGGCATAGCTATTTTCAGAGGGGCTCAAATGAAAAAATAAGGTTAGTTATCTTAGGAAATGATTCTAAGTGACTTATGTATATCCTAAGTCTCTTATAAGGATTCCTGGATATGTCACAATTCAATTTCTAATACCAGGTGTCTTGTACCACTATGACAATGATGACAACTACTACTCTATTGCTACTACTACTACTACTACAAGTTATCATTTATTGGGCACCTGCTGTATGCAAGGAACAGGAAAATGAACTTTCACATAACATTTTCTCTTTTTTTTTCCATAAGCAATTCTATGAGGTACAAATTCCAAGTATTGTTCTATAAATAAGCAAACTGAGACTCAGGGAATTTAAATACCCTATATGGGGATAATGCAGAAACTGGCCAGCTTTTAGTGTTCTGCATCCTGAATATTCTAATTATCTCCAATCAAGAGAATAATGATAATAAGACACAGGTAGACATGATTTGTCTTATTAGCATAGTCAATGTATGGAAATCCTAACTTAATAAAAATGAAGTGGTGGTATGAATTAGATGTTGTCCTTTCGTATTATGTGTTATTGGCTATACCATGTTTCATTCATAAGTGTTCACAGGGAGGTTGAGCATGTGCACCACACCAGGAAGTTATAGTGTTATTATCAGCAACATCTGGTGGCCTAAGTAGGTTTTCCAACTCCTAACCTGATAAGGAGTGCCCCACATTTCGGTGTGATCCGACAAAGTCCTTGCTGGTGGTGGTTCTTTTCTGTTCTGTTCCACATCTATACCCTCTCTTGTTTTTGCCAACAGTCTCTCTGTTATCACTTTCCTTCATTGGTTTAGGCACCAAGATTTTTTTTTCTTTAATGCACCAAATAATCTCATAATTTCTTCTCACTATAATAAAACGTACTTCCGGAATTGAACGGCCACCTTGGGAAAACGTCCTATGTCCTTATCCTGTGCTTGGCCAGTTCTGAGCACTGGCTGGTTCTCACACATTTCCTGTGGCTGGGAATCCCCTTTTCACTAGCCTCCCTAAGCAGATCAGCTTGCATTCATAAGTTCCCAAAATGACAAACTGAGGGCCTTATAATTGAGGTCACTTTTCACAGGGGAAACTAGCCTGGATCGGGCTCTTCGATGTTTTCAGTCCACGTCAGCGGGAGAGGGTACGACTGCCAGGTTGGTTGTGGATGGACACTTGGTTTCTTCCCCTTTGCCTGTAGCTAAGTGGCCTGCCCAGCGCTTTCCCCTGCCACCAGCCAGCTTTCCCAGCTGGATTCTCCTCTGTCCAGCTGTGCTGGAAAACAGAACAGTTTCTAACTCCCCTTCCCTCCTTGAAACTGGCAACGCCGACTCCTCCCTATTTTTAGGATTTTCTACTGAAAGAACACACAGCGACGTGCTGCATCAGTAGGTGCAAGGCAAGCGCGGACGCACCGCGGAGGCCTCAGAAATCTCAGAACAGAAACCGTGAACCCACCCTGGCCCCTCGTGGACCTGCCCTGGGCTCCAAGCTCGCCTTTCTCCAGAGCTCGTCTCTGCCTCCCTTCCCCATGATTCTGGTGTCGCTGCTGCGGGTCCTCTGGGAGAAGAACAGACAGAAGTAGAAGTTCAAGAGATTTGGTGAGGGGGATAAAGGGTGGAGGCAACAGGAGTAAGAGGGCGAGCTTTAGACCATGATGCCCGTCTGTCACCTGTGGAAGGAGAGAGGGGAGGAGGGGCTGAGCAGAGAAAGCCTGGGGGCCTGTTGCTCCAGAGAGTCTCTCGCAGGCGGAGGGAGACCCCGCAGCCAAGACGCATGTCGGGGAGCCCTCTGCCAGGCAGAGAGGCCCTGGCTTGTGCGGCTCAGCGTCTAGGACCATGCTCAGAGAGGCTGGCCTTGCGGCGAGCACTCTGGTGGATACCGAGGCTGGGAGCTGGACACTGTCCATTTCCTACTCTCTCTCCTCTCAACAAGCTTCCTCTCAAAGGAGATCTGGGCAGCGGCCTCCCTGGCTCGAACAGCTCACCCCATGAGACGCTCGGATCCCCCTCCTGGCACAGTGGGCAGCAGAGACCCCGCACTCCCGTGAGACTCCTCCTTCTCCTTTTCATGAAAGGAAATTTAGAAGACAGAAGATAGTGAGACCGACTACCGTCCTTGCAGCTGCTGTTGACCTTGACACTGCAATGGGGCTTGCCATGGTCCTACTCCACCCACTCCACCCTCTGCCATTACCTTCACAGGTACAAGTGGCTTATCTGGTGACATGATCCAAACCCTTTTGCCTATGGTGTTTGAGGCCCTGGCACTTAGACTTATCTCAAACCAGAATTCCTGCCTCTGTCCATTTGGATTCAAGTGGGCAGAGGAGGACTAAGAGATACCCAACTAATCCACTAGAGTTCCAAGTGTTTTCCTTTCCACCTCTGTTATGTGATGGCCACTCAATCTCCTCTTGCTGACCAGGATTAATTACACCTGCCAAGATAGTGACTTGTTCTTTCTTGCTAATCTCTGTGTACAAGGACTTCCAAGTGCCCAGGCAGCAGCTGTACCTAGTGGTTTGATAGGAAATTTGCTGGGTCCCCTGGTCTGCGTGCACTCTCTTAGGCACCAGACCATAAACACTGAGGCACCCAGAGTTGCAGGGATCAATCAGCAGCATAAAAGTCTTCCGATGGGTCACCGTGAGTCCTTTCCTTTTGTCGAGAACCCATAGATTCTTTCTATTACAGCAATAGTCCCATACAGAGTATTTGACATATGTGCATACTCAACCCAGAAGACAGCCCCTAATCCTTGCAGAGGATTGGCTGAGCTAAAGCTTCAAACATCCTTTAAGCAAGCTGTTCTGTTGGCCTATCAGTGGGCTTCCTGCACGTGCGGTGACGTGCGGTAAAACCAGGGTCCCCCATGGTCATCCACCCGGGCTTGTGCCTTCTTCACCTGGATGTGGATCATCTTGTCGGCGGTGTGCTCTGGGGCACTCTGTGCCTGTGAATCAGACATTCGGGAACCCCTGATAGCGGTGCTGTCTAAGGCTCTGCTGGTGAGAAGGGCAAAACCCTGCCTGGCTCACCATCTCTGGGTTGAACAGCGCAACTCTAACTCGGGCCCTGCAACAAGGTCCTTTGGTCTCTTCAAGGACCTATATCAGGAGCTCAGCACTGTCCTCCTGCTAGAGGAGGCAGTGTTCACTGGATGGCTGTGGAAAGCCCATTCTGTTGAGCGCTTGCCTGTTCCCTATCCATCTGGCATGGCCGTTTGGTCATGTGCCCGCGGTACTGGTCCTAGCGTGTCCCGTGACGCAGGATGGCTGGGGTTCAGTGGTCAAGTCATCAAGCTGGTCACGCAGCACCGTTTCTGTGCTGGGGTTTCTGGTGGGTGTTAACACGTGCTACAAGAACCCCGATGTTCACTCCCAGGTGATGTTCACAAGCCCCTGCATCCACCTCCTCTCCTACCTTCCAGTCCTTTCCTACCAGCATCCTGGTTGAACGGCCAGGCCATTAGCCCCACAGAAGTCTAGAAGCCTGCAGATTTTGACCTTGCACCATTTCTCTGTCTGTACCACGTGTACTCTGTTAGCTGGAAAGCGCTTGTCTCTTCACGGTCTTCGAAGACCAGTCTGAGCCTTGCAAATCTGTAGCCGCCAGCCATTTCCAGCCGGCACTCCTATGCCCAGCTGACCCGTTCGTGAAACAAACAGGCTCTTCCTTTTTCCTTCAGCTCATCACCATGGGAGGACCCAGGACCTGCACAGGTAAGACACAGGAGAGGAACGTGAGTGGTGACCCAAGTCGGAGGCTGCACGGCCTTGCAGCTGACCTGTGCCTTCTGATCCTGCGCTGGCTCGATTCTGGATGCACTGTCTGTCAACAACCAATGGATTGTTCCTGGCAGTCCACCTCTGATGACCTGGGGGGTTTGATGAAACCCAGTCCATAGCGGGAGGTTCTGGCAGTCCACCTCTGATGACCTGGGGGGTTTGATGAAACCCAGTCCATAGCGGGAGGTTCTGGGTATATAGTCGCTTGGTGCTCAGTGGTGAAATATTCTTTCCATACCTGGGACTGGTAACGTGCCTAGAGCTGTTTCTATAGAGCTGTTTAGCTCTCCACTGCAGACGGCACCTTGCTCCAAGCACCCAGAGAACTGTGTCTTTGGTGCCTCCCATTTGGCTTGCCATTAGCTTTACATGCTGTCTTTTCCCACCAGCGATGCTACCAAAACAAGAGGGCTGCAGAAGGGTGTAGGCCAGGAGGCGGGGCTTCTGGCACGGCATCTTGGACCTGAGCCAGAACCCTGCCCTGCCTAGCCAGCCACTCCAATCCGGCAGACTTCCATGTTACCTGGACCAACGTCCCAGGTGTGGAATGTGCTCCTTCCAAAATCCAAAGGGGCTTCTTTCTGTTCTGTCTGGTGGTACGCTTCTTCCTTCTTCATGAGAGGGAGCCCAAGATGCAGCGATTGCACTTGCTTCGGCAGCACATGCACTAATTTTTTTTAATTATTTTTTATTCTAAGATGATATAAATGACAGCAGAATGCATTATATTTCGTATTACACATATAGAGCACTTTTTTACAAATCTCTGGTTGTATGCAAAGTATATTCACACCATTCGTGACTTCATACATGCACTTAGGGTAATGATATCCATCTCATTCTACCATCTTTTTTTTTTCTTCACCCTTTTGCCCCTCCCTTCCCCTCCCTCCCCATTGGCTATTCTAGTATCCCTCTAATCCTCCTATGCTCCCCATCTCAACCCGACTGTGCATTGGCTTCCTTATATCAGAGAAAACATTCGGGATTTGGCTTTTTTGGGATTGGCTAACTTCACTTAGCATTATATTCTCCAACTCCATCCATTTTCCTGCAAATGCCATGATTTTATTCTGTCTTATTACATGCACTAGAATTTAAACAATACGGGGAAGATCAGCATGCCCCCAAGGATGACATGCAAATTCATGAAGCATGCCATATTTAAAAAAGTAAAAGATACAGAGAACCAATCTTTACTTCGGAGGGGACGTCCTAGTACAACCCCTGATTCCTAAAAACTTCACTGAAATGACAGGTCCCCAATCAGCACAGGGTTTATTTCCCAGTCTGTGGCCTGCATGAGCTTCACCAGTACAACCACATGCTAGCCAACTGGCTTGAGCCGCTCTATCAGCAAGAGTTGATTGATGCTCTGGATCAAGGTGATTCTGCTAGATGTCTAGATGATTGAGACATTTTTGGACTTTGTTATGACCGTGGGCAGGAAAGGGAACTTGGGGTGGGGTGTCAAACTGCAAAAGGACATCATTGTCTCTGTCCCACGAGTGCAGGCTGCTTCTTCTCCTTTTTCCTGAATTAAAGCACTTGCCAGATCCGTAGCAGGGGCTCAGGACGGTTTATGGGGATAAATGCCCTTTCGCCTCTTGCTCCCTGATGCTTTCCTACTTGGGCTTGCAGATGTTAAACGGCATCCTCGCAGGCTGCTCATCCATTTCCCTCTCTGTTCTATTAACCATCTCCACCATCTCACGTGGGTCAAGCCTGATCTGCTGCTCCTCTGACCTTGCTGGTCATTATGGTGATTGCAGCCCCCTGGTTTCTGGCAGTTAAGTGGCACCACCTGGCCACTCTCTTTCTGGATCCCTAGTCTCCCTATCGCTATTAATAAGCCAAAATCTGAGACCACTTTTGCCATCAGCTGTAACCTACAGAGAAGAGTTGCTCTGATCTTATTGATGATACCCCTCTCAGAAGCACGTCCCTGATGGCCTTACTGGGTGGTGTGTCCTCTGGTCCCTTCTGAGGAGCACACAGCTCTGGTGGACCTTCTAAGTTCACATGATACACCCCCTCCCATTGGGCTTTGATTCCTGTTTGTGCTGTCTGCTTTGACAATCAGACATTTCATCCTTGCTCAACATAGACAAATACTGGTTCCTTTTGGTTTCCAAGAGTCATCTGTCCTCAGGATCCTTGCCAGGGTATTGTGTCCTGTGTTCCAAGTGCTTCCAAGTCGATGACTTCTTGTTTCTGGTCTTACACGCTGGTTCCTTTGACCAAGTGTGAGCAACATTCAATCCTGGCTCCTGCTAGTTCTTGTAACTTCTTTGGAGACGTAATGTCCCTCCTCCTTTACTAACCCAAGCCATCCCCAAGCAGAGATGTCCTGGGATTTATCAGCCTGGAAATCCAGAAGAGGTAGAAGTTCTGAGGAGACACCTACTGCCTTGCAGGGGAGACAAGTTTTTCAGTGTCTCCCCCCACCCCAGGGAAAGTGCTAGTTCTTAATAGGGAGGAGGGGGCATCCTGGTAAACTCAGATTACAGCTGTGTCTGCAGACACAACATCGAGGCATCAGTCCCCTGTTCAGGGATCAGTTTTTCCAACAAGAACCAAGATCTTAGCATAACAGATTTGTTCACGTCTTGAATTATTAAGTACTGCATTGGCAACTCAGCCTCTCCACTGACCTACTTACTGCAGGGGACAATGACTTCTTTGCAGGTCCCCTAGCTCTCACCCTTAGTCTTCACTCATTCACAACCTTTATACTTTCGTTCTCTCTTGGTCATGCTAGCAAAACTCCACTGCCCTCGTGTGAACCTTTCCCTCCACACATTTCAATTGCCTGAATTATCACATTGGCAATGTCATTTCCCTCCACTGGGACCCTTCCCAGGTCACCCGGTGTTAGATGTAGCTCCCAACTGGAGTACCACCAAATGCCATCTGTGTTTCCTCCAACTCAGGGGACCACTGCCTTCTCACCAGCTCTGTAGTGAGCCATCTGCACCCAACCCCATCTTATCGCCGGCGTCCCCACCCCACTCCCAGTGCTAACGGTGTCACGTCAGACCCTCCCAGAAGCAGTTGACCAAAATGAACTGGAAGTGCAAGAGACTTTGGTGTGGGTAAGACACCATCTGGGAAAAACAAGGGACTAAGTAATCAGGAGTAGGTTGAAAGGCCCTCAAAGCACAGTGCAGAAGGCTGACACCCCCACAGTGGGCAGAGAATGGTGGAAGGCTCCATAGGAACCACCTGCTCAGGTCCGGGCTCAGCCATCCCTGGGGGAGGTGACCTCTACCTGACCCGCAGCAGGTGCTGAAGGCAAGTCCCTGGAGGCTTCCCCTCCTCCTCTCACCGCAGGCTGTCCCTTTAAGGGAGCTCTGGGGAGTGGGCCTCTATGGCTGCTGAAGCCCCGCGGAAGTCTCTCGGGGTCTTTGGGGTTCTCCCATCTTGTCGCCTCTTGACTAAGTCCCAGCTCCTCAGCCTGTGTTAGCTTCTAGGTGACACTACTGCCAGTTCTGGAGAGTTCCCTGTCTCTGCAAGAACCTGCTTCCTGGTCTCTTCTACTGATTAAGACATTTTATTATCAACCCCCAAAGACTCCTGCCGGTCGGCTGCCCGTCACCTGGCTCAGGTGTGCTTACTGCTCCTGAAGCCTCCTGGGGTCCCCCAGTTGCTAACAGTCAGACGGAGCTTGGCTTGAATACCAGCTGCGTGATGTGATCCTCAGAAAAAACACTTAACCCCCGTCATCCCACCTTTCCCCTCAGTAAAACATGGAATAGCCTTCTTGCCTTAAGTAACCCTTCCTACAGGGTTGGATGACGTCACGTGGGGCGTGTCTAGCAGGGTGCCTGGCCCTGTGCCCCTCCAGGACGAGTGCCTTGTGCCCTGTTTGCTCAGATTGCCTGCAGAAAATTTCCTGGGCCACTAGAGAAAGTTGACACCACAGTCCAATAGAAGCATGAATCCCCATGACCCGGGTCCCCAACTGGACCCACCTGCCACATGTTCCCTCAGATTTCTCTGCTCAGTTGTCACATTAACCTGCCTGCCGTCTCCATCCTCCTGCATGGACGCGATGATAGTAAAACTCTTTCAACTTGCTGAAATTACAACAAGGCATTTTTAAAAAGGTTCATTTTTAGGGAAGAGTTTTGTTGTTCCTCCTCACGCTCGCTACTCAAAATACACACGTTCTGGGCATATGTCGCACGCACGCACAGACGTGCTGGCTTTAAACAAGGCATATTCTTGCACTCCTTGACATCTGCTTCTGTTGATTAAACACACATCTTTTTTTATTTGTGCTTCAACATGGTCACAAAACACACTCGAATGTGTCAAAGCTTGTCTGTGTGCCCCTTAATAATTGACTGATGTTGTTGCAGACAGAATCCAGCATCCGGAGTCGGGTCACCGAGGGCCCTTGGCTGGAGTGGTCTCCAACAAGGCCATCACTGCTGGGCTGGCAGGGGGATGTAGATGGTTGTTCTTTCTCACACCACCCCCTCCCCATTTTTCTTTCTATCCTTAGATGGGCTTGCCTTTCAAGACTCGAGTAAATTAAAGAAAACCAGAACCGGTTTCTCACTGTGGACAACGTGAAGAATGAAAGCAAGATGAAGAGGCTGGTCCCCACTCTGTTCTCCTATGTCACCACCAGTGTGCGGAGTGATATGGCTGCTCCGGTTCTCACCCTTCAGGGACAGCGCGCACCCCCATCCAGACTGGGGCGATTTTAAGCTTAAGTTTTACAGATTCTCATTCGTGAGCACCTACATCTGCCACCGGAGGGTGGCTTCCCCTCTGGCATCCACACACACACAGCGGCTTCCATTTTTCTTCCGTTTTCTTCCATTGCACGTTGAAATTCTATCCACAACCATCGTTCATTTACATACATATATTCAAATGGTTGTTGGATTCTTTTCACAGCACTGCATTTTATGAGCGGGCTACCTTCATCCACATTTTATTGCAAAGAGATTACCGTTATTATTAGACATTTTAAAAATGTGAGCAACGGTTACTTATAAAACAGGAAAAAGAAAATCAAATGACCTAAAAGCACACGAAAATAACACATCAAATTGAGATGACTGGAAGTAGAGCTGGATGGTTCCCTCTCCCATGCAAACTCAACCCTTTAGCAATGGCTGCATTTTAATTCTGTAAATGACAGTCTCCCAGCAGGCTGGACTGGCCTGCTCGCCCTCACATCCTCTCTCTAATTGGCTGCCCAGGAACCCCTCCTAGCAGATAGCCTTGTTAGCTCATGGGGAAACAATGGATTGGGCAGCACATCGAAAAGGTTGAATACGGAGAGAAATGAAAGACTCTACCGGCCGGCTGCAGCCTGGTAATTGAAGAGTAGGAGAATCTTTGTGTGTGTGTGTGTGTGTGTGTGTGTGTGTGTGTGTCTGTGCACGCGCACGCGCACACACACGCGCACACAGTTCAGATGTTGAGGGCTGCCAGATGAGGAGAAAATAATCAGGTGCGAGATCAGAGATACTGTGGGACCAAAACAAGAGCAAATGCACCCTGGCAGAGAGCACACATTTCACAGAATAACTTCCCGGTCTTCAGATGAAATCTCCCACGGCTGCACCGAACACCTGTGCAATTATTGCCTGATCACTGTTATCAATGGATTTGATCATTACAGTCCAGGGGCTCCGAGGCTTTCACTTTTGCCTTTCCTTTAAAATGAAATGTGGGGCAGAGAATAACAGCATTTGCAATTAGAACTCTGATTTCCATGTGGGTTTGAAAGCCTGGGAGAGTATTAAGGAAAAAGCTCTGGCAGCCAGGGAGAACTGGTTTTGATCCCAGGTCTGTTGACTCTTGGCTGTGTAACATCAGGGAAAGCTGTCACCCTTCTAATCAGCAGTTGCTTCAAACATTAAATAGGGAAAATAATGCCGACTACACGGAGGTGTTGGAGATAAATAACTTGATGTGGCCAACACATCATGCTGTAAGAAAAGGGCCTGCATCTTAGTAGACCTCCTTGGTGGCTGCAGTTACCGTTATTTCTGCCTGTGGTGAGGAAATACTTTGTATGCACCAAAAGAACAGAGATTCCCTTTAACTTGACCTTAAGCCTGACTTGAGCATGGTATTGACTTTCCTAAGCATAGGAAAGATGTTGTCAATCGTGCTCCCAGTGGGCACCAGAAGCACAGAACATGTTAGGGTTTGGATCTAAAAATATCCCCCAAAACTCATGTTTTGAAATCATGATATCCAATGCAGGGAAATTTAGGGGTGGGGATTTTAGGTACTCATGAAAGCTGGAATAATCCATTTGAAGAACTGCTGGGTGGTAACTGTAGGCAGGTGGGGTGTGGCTGGAGGAAGCAGGTCAGTGGGCATGTGCCCTTTCGGATTATATCTTGTCCCTGGCTCCTTGAGCATCCTCTCTCTCCCTCCTCCCCCCTCACTCCCTCTCCCTCTCCTTCTATTTCCCTCTTCTTCCTGGCTGCCACGCCCTTCTGCCATGATGCTCAGCCGTGACGATGTGCCTCACCTTGGGTCCAAGCTGCGGAGTCAGCTGACCGTGGACTAAACTTCTGAAACCTGACCAAACAACCTTTTTCTCCCCCTAAATTGTTCTTGCCAGGTATTTCGGTCACAGTGACAGAAAGCTGACCAACATAGAACATAAGGAATGAGTGCATGTAACTAAGAGAAGGCACACTTCACTGATAGGAGGTGTGTCTCTTGCACACACACAGTAACGGTGCTTGTGAGGTGCTTTCCTGGGTCTGCTTCCCTAATACCAGAAATGAGCTCTCCTCCAGCCAGAGCTTAGTAGAAGGTGATGTCTTCCTTCCATAAAGGGGCAGAAATGATCACCATTGTCCTTTAATCGTCACAGTGGTTGTCAGTTTTCTCTTTGCAGCGGAGGCCCGTGTGTTGCTGGATTCTCACCTTGGGGACAACGCGCTTACTCCCTCAGCTGCCAGGACTGTTTGCTGCTAATGGCTCCCAGCTGGGTCCTTCCCTGGGCCTTACTCTCAGCCAAAGGAAGCTGACTCACGCAGGGCTGTGCCCCTCCCCTGTGGCAGCCTTTGTCCAGTGACTCATGCAGGGTACAAATCGCTGGCCCTCTTGCCTCAGATTTGGCATAATTCAGAAATGCTATTCCAGGTTCTAGGACTCCTCATGAAATAAGATAGGCCCTTTCCTACAACTGCACTACTGCTTGATTTCTCCTCTTGTACTCTTCCTTTCTTGAACTTCTGATAGGAGTAAGTCCCCCCGAGCACTCCTGTGGTAGTCAGGGTCCTTCACAGATGTTCAACTAGAACTGGGCCTATAAATGTGCATTGGGGAGTCACAGGGCAGAGGACGCAGGGGGAAGCAAGAGCCTGCAGACCGAGCTGCAGGCCTAACACCGTGAAAGGAGAGGGAAAGGAAGGGGGATCGGGTAGGAAAGATCTCAGGCAGGGTGTCCGGTGGTCCGGAACAGTGACTGACCACGAGAGGAGTCCTGAGGTGAACAGAAGTGTCCCAGGCTCAGAGCTCCTGCCGGTTTCCGTTGCCCATCACTGACCTGGGGGAGCCCAAGGGGACTGTGATCACAAGGTCAAGGTCATGGCATCTCAAGGCTGTCTTTCCTCCGGTCGGGTTGCCCTGAGCGCACACCTCCATAGCTACCGAATTTCCTCTGATTATTTTTCAGTAATGAAAATCTCCCACCTTCAAGTCCATTTCTCAGGGAACTGGACCTAAGATAGTGGGCGCCAGGACCCGTCTGAAGAAACAAGTCTGTTTTGGGGGTGACTGTGCGTGGACTGGTTGGCATGATGCGCCTTCGCTGCGCGCTCACAGCCCCTGTTCCGAGACAGCGGGGCAATTGTTAAAATTTCGCAGTTTTAACGTGGGATGGGATACTGGTGATGGGGAATGCGCTGCTAGGTGCAAGATCTCTGACATTTGAGAGGATGGGGTAAGAATACCAGGAAGACAAAGGGCTCAGATGGCAGTCGCAGAGCACAATTTTTGCAATGGAAAAAGACAAAGAAAGGTTGAGAGTGATTAATCACCAATTAAAGGTGAAGAGAAAAAGTCGGAGGGTCTCTCTGGCAGCACATAAAGAGACTCTTATCTCCTACAGCCAGAGGGCAGAATAAGCCAAAGTTCAGTCCTGGGACTTAATCAGACGGAGAACAAAGCTCCAGAAAACGGTTAAATTCTCAGCCCTAGAAAATATGCTCTTCCAAGGTCAGGGCCCTTGCTGGAGAAGAGTAGGCTCTGAAAGATGTGAGTCAAAGTGCTCAAAAAATATCCAAATCACAGATACTTGTGAAACCCTGCAGCCAGAGGAGATGGCCCACCCTTCCTTTTAAAGATGAGCACTTCCTTCGCTACGAAGACAAAAAAGACACCTCTTCTGCAGGACAGTGTCAATGATGTTACAATCTAACCCTCTCCCCAGGCCATTAAGACAAGAAAATGGGCTTGCGTCATTACGACATGCCAGGAAGTTCCGTGCTGGGTAAGGAAAGAAAAAGCCGGACCTTGGAAGAGCCACAGAACTTGCCACCATATTTGACCAAGGGCGAGGACAGTGTCATGCAACTAAATCCCGAGGATGGTAGGGCACAGGGTTGGAACACATAATTGAAGAAGGGAACGAATGTTTGTTAACATGGGAACACCCTCCTCTGATACCAGATTTAAACACCTTCCCAATTCCCAAGAAATGGTGTTCCCATGCTGGTGGGCTGGCTGGTTGGCCACGCTGAGACAGCAATAACCCACATTTAATGAAGTGAAGTTCCCAAGCTACCTTGGCTGAGGGTGGGATAGGAAATTAAGTGACGTGAAGCAGCCAGCATGCAGAAGTGGCTATGTTACACGTGGCCAGTAAACCCGACAGCCGGCCGTGCTCTGCCGAAGGGCTCACGGAAGATTCCATTCACCAGAGTGGTAAGAAATGTGTTCATGAGAGGGGCCCAGAATTAGTAACCAGTCCCTACAAGCCAGAGCTGATAGGAAGAAACGCTGTTTCAGAATGGGACTCCCTGGTAGCCATGTGGCCGATCGGATGCCAAATGAATGATTGAAGCCCAACTAGTAGCACTTAACCAGTAGCATGGAGGTGGATACAACCATCTTCATGATTGCAAAGTTGGAGTAACATCCAGGGGCCCTGAGCCACAGAAAGCTATGGAGATTAGAAATAGGACATAGCATCCCAGGGAAAGAAAAGTGGATAGCCACCAAGAGTGCCCCGTGTGTGGAGAGGAGTCAGTAACAGGTGATCTGGAGGTTGACAGAAACTTCCTCCTTAGGAAGTCATTTGCCTAATCTTCAGAGTTGTGCTAGGTTGTAGACTGTGAACCCACAAGTTGAGGAAGCCTCTGGGTTCCCAGGGATAACCTAACCCCATGATGACTACGCACACAATGATCCCGCCAGTCTACAGAGATGTGCAGCCACATCCGTGGGTAACCACACACT
Source organism: Tamias sibiricus (assembly GCA_025594165.1). Classification (NCBI taxonomy): domain Eukaryota; kingdom Metazoa; phylum Chordata; class Mammalia; order Rodentia; family Sciuridae; genus Tamias; species Tamias sibiricus. Next base: position 19,593,620 of record CM046666.1, on the reverse strand, counting down.
GAGGAAAGACAGCTACTCACACTCTAAAATTACAACATGCAGAGTCCAAACCAGAGGAATCTTGACCTAGGTCTAGCTTGCAGTAGCCCTACTACGTCCACGGACCTGCATAATGGTCAGTTTCCCCAGTCCTGGTCTGTGGAACTGGAATAGAGCTGCCGGTAGTTTGCAAAATCTGCACATTGGCTCCTTGATCTTTGGAATTAAAACTATTGTAGAGAGGAAGGCCAAGTGCAACCAGTCTTTGAGAATGACCCTCACCCAGATGGTTTAAGTCAGCTTTTTTGCTGCCATGACTAACTGACCCAACCAGAACAATTTTAGAGGAGGAATGGTTAATCTTAAGGTCCATTCTTCGAGGCTTGAGGCCGAACATCGTGGCGGAACATCGTGGCGGGAGAGTGTGGCAGAGGGAAGCAGCTCACATCACGATCAGGAAGCAGAGACTCCACTCGCCAGTTACAAATATATACCCAAAGCCACGCCCCAATTCTCACCTCCTCTAGCCACACCCCACCACTTCAGTTACCACTCAGTGAATCCCTGTCAGGGGATTAAATCGCTGATTGGGTCTCACCTCCTACAACCCAATCATTTCTTCTTGAACCTTCTTGCACTGTCTAACATGTGAGCTTTCAGGGGACACCTTCACATCCAAACCATAACACCAGACCAAGATAACATTGTAGCAGTGATAGAATCACCTTAGCAACCTAAAGGATACAGGTGCATGGTCCTCATCCTGCCCCCATTAACTCCCCAGTGCTGAGGGAATGGACTCACGGTACAAGGAACCGAATCAACAGAGATGTTGGGTTTTTCCTGGATCCAACAACATCAGCCCCCACTCATCAAGTTGGACTTAACTGCCTCAGCCACCAGATATCTAACTACCAGCTGCAGAAATCAACCCTGAGCACAGTACCTTGAGACCCACCAGCTGTTGAGTGTCACACTGACTGTGTTGACTCTCTCTACCCTGGAAGGGGCTCTCATTCATCTGGAGCGGAAATGACACATTCTAGTTAGGAACGTGCCTTTTCTGATTTCAGACACTTAGCTAGCGCTGCTCTCTGTGGTCTTAATGGGTGTGAGAACCCCACATAGGGATACTAAATAATAGCTCATTGGAACAACCCACCTACTTTACAGAAGGAGGCGACAGGGAGGCATGCACGTGGCCACGGAGCTGATTCTTGTCGTATGCCCCATCCAGAAGCCGAGAGCATAGGATGATGGGTCAGCCTTATGACAGCAGCTGAGGAGATGATGCCATGCCCTGCAGAATACCATACGTTCCCCAGGCCCAAGCCCTTGTGACTAGAACACGTGGGCCCAGGGGCTGAGGGCTGGCGAGCAGGAACGTTTGTTTGCGGGCACTCACCAGGGGGTGACCCACCTGTGGAATCCAGCGCCTCACTGCACACCTCTGGGTTCTGCAGATTTAGGCGTGCTGCTCTCAGTGGGGATGACTCCCTCCAAGAGCCCTGTTGAATCTTAATTTGGGATCAGTTCCTAGTCACTCCAGGCTCCTGATGCCAAGAGACTAGCTCTAGTCAAGGAGAGCATCACACCCTGGCAAAGGGAACTGACCCTGATCCTCAGAAGCTCTGGGCTGCAGTTGTAAATTGGGCTAAGTAAGAACATGTTTGGCACCTATAGGTGTTCCTGGGTGCTCCTAGGAGAGGTTTCATATTAAAATGACAAGACCAGCAGCCTTAGAAGGCATGGAGACCAGGCACGCGTCTCTCAGGGATGGGGCTCTGTGGACGTCATCAGATGAGCCCTCTAGACAAGCAGTGGTGCTGGCGGAAGGTGGGAGCCCAGGGTGGGAGGGGAGAAGACCTCTGAGTGATGAGGAGGCGGAGAGGACCAGCCGGAGCCCGGGGCCAGCGTAGTCCCTCTCACCAACAGTCTTCTTCTGAGTTTCCCCAGCACAAGACCATCCAGAATCCGGAAGAAGCTGCTTTAGACGGGATCGATTCGTACACAGCAGGCCGATCCGAGGGACGCAGAGGATTGCAGTGGCTTTGGGGGTGAGGTACACCCCTGTCCCCCACAGGAGTGTGGGCAGCTAATGGACCACAGGAGAGGCCCTGCTTGGGACCTCCTTTTTCAGGATTATGCCTGCATCAGATGACAAGTGGTGTGGGGTAGGGACAGTGGTCTGACTCTTTGTACTGAACTGCCTTGTTCAGTGCTCACCTGAGATCTTTCCGGAAGCTCATCAGTTCATTTCCTTCTGTCCTGTCCACTTCCTGTTCTCCCACAGGCCTTGGTCCCGTGAGAACACGCCAATAAGCCTTCTGCAGACAAATCTCTATCCCAGAGCCTGTTTTCTGGGTGATCTGACCAAGAAACTCCTACTTTGTATTCTCGTTCATTTACTTTCTTTTTGGGGTTCATCTCCTCTCATGCTTTTCCATTTTCCTTTTCTAAAAGGAGAGGGTTAAAAATATCCATTTCTTCTTTGGCCTCTGTGCAAAGGTACTAGCATGCCATATATGTGATGGGGTCTTGGTGAGACCAATAAAATAGCCCAAGAATAGGTCAAGTTATTTAAAACATAGCAAAGCATGCATTTATTGTGGAAAATCTGACTCGGCACAACATTTTAGAGAAACAAACCTCTGCAGAACATTTCCAAGGCAGATATCCAACTGTGGAGGCTTCAGAACACACTGGGTGGAGCGCCTGGCCACCCACTCACCTGTGCTTCCAACTGCTTTGCGCTCACCTGCCCCAAGCGAGGCAGACGCACGTGGTCTGCTGTCAACACGGTCAGCTGTCAGTGGACACGGTGAGGACTGGCGAGGTTGACGTTGAGGGCTCACCGTAGTTGTGGTCTCCTTCACTGTCTCTCTTCCACGGTGGCATTTCCATTATCAAATGTTTATTTTATTTTATTTATTATTAAATATTTGTTTTTCCATGCTAGAGTAGAAGGAGAATGAAAGTTAGATCAGAAAACCTGGTCCTGGCATGAGTTCAACTATTAACCCATTGAGGGGATCTTCCGGCTTCAGTGTTCACATCTATAAAATAAGGGGTGTGCCTGGAATGCTGGTTCCTTCAGAATAGGTCACAAGCCTAGGGATCTAGTTTCTCAGCAGAGAAATCCGCAGGCACTGTTTTTATACACGTTTCCTCTGAGGTCACCTTGTACATGATCCTGCCAGAAGTGACTTCTCGTCCTGTTGTCTATAGAGCGGGACGCTCAGGCTTCTGTTCACTCCTTCTCTGGTTTACACCTTCCTTTTGCCCTCACGTAGGTTGATGACGATTAATAATAAGGACAACCAGTATTTATTGAATGAATGTGTAGAATCAAGTTATGGGATTAGGTTCTGGGATGTCCTTGTGCAAGACAGGGCTTCATCAGTAAAGGGGAAACACTGCGATATGGACTAGGGAACCTACTCTAGCATAGACCTTCTGAGCCAGCTGTAGACACTCAAGAGGTCTAGGAAGGCTACTGCCTCTATGTCTGATAGTGGGCTTGAAGTCACGGTGGTCAGGAGGGACAACTGTTGGGAAGAAATGTCTGAATCAGGGGAGAGCGAGGACAAACCCTTGCAAAGACAGCCGGCAACCTATGCCATCCATGGCATGCCTGACCCGCACAGGAAGCAGGTGTCCTTTGCCTTGGAGCAGGAACAGTACCTGGCCTGGGCCTTGGAGAAGCTCTGGTGTGGGCAGAGTGTTGGGCAGGGCCTTGGGGAGCTCTGAGCTCAGCTGGTCTCTCATAGCAACCTGAGCCTGCGAGTTGCGCCAGCCATCCGTGGCCTACGCCGACCTTCAGGGAGAATGGCTGCTCTTGCACTTGAGCCTCCAAATCTTGTGCAATCTTCATTCACGCCAACGGAGAACAGAAACTTTACACGGGATTGTGGGAATCATAGTTCCAGCTAAGCCCACTTGATGGAATGCAAATCTTCCACAAGCATGAATAACACACGGTTCTTCCCTCAAGACTGGCGATAAAGACAACAAATACAATACAAATAAATGCAATTAAAGATATCATGTGGAGTCCTTTTTCTGGAGGAAAAGGTACATAAAGAGTGGCTAATCCCTGGAGAGAAACCAACATTTTATGCAGGAGAAAACTCAAGACAGAGGGAAAGTTGACAGGTAGGAAAACAAGGCATAATCATGTTATTTTCAAAGAACCAAAAATAGTTGGTTGGAATTAAAGAATGAAGATAAAGAAGGGGAGACAAGATTGGAGAAAATACACAGGAAAAGATTAGTGTCTGTCATGGTGATGTGCTTAGAAGCTTGGACTTGATTCTACTTTATGGCTGTTGATCTGAATTTTATATTGTTATACTTTGTTTCAATCACTGTAATAAATGGAAGAGGCCCTCTCAAATATGTAAGAACCACACTCAAACAAACTAGAGTTGGCTTGTCCGGCCAAGCTCGCATCCCTTTGCACAACCCTCAAAATAAAGCTTCTCCCATCATTTCTATTTAATTGAAAATATTTCATGAGATTGCAAAAGGAGCTATTAAGAGTCTGCTGCTAATTTCATGTTTTTATCATTGTGAATTACAACAAATTTTATTTTCAGCTACTCTACATTCTATATCAGCTCAGAAATGAAATTGGATATTAAGGTTGTTGCAAGACTAAAAGTTTATGCAAGAATCTGATTTTTTATAATAATAAAGAATATCTCAGTGTCCTCACAACTGACCTGATAGTAGTTTCGATTCATAAAGTAAATTATTGGGACATGATACCAGTTGGATCCAAGTGCTTAACACTCATTGGTTCCTTTATTTTCAAAAAGTGTCTCACCGTCTAAAATAGAAATTGAAAACAGCTCAAATAGATAACGGTGAGTCAATAAAGGATATGAAAAGCAAGATGATGATATTTTATTGATGATAATTTTAATATAAAATTTGGTATATTAATATAAAAAATCATACTGCTGAAAGGTTAAAAAAGAGCTGTGGAGAGATAAGTCAGAGGGATAATTCTTATTTTGGTGGGGAGAATGGTTCTAAGGTTATAGAAAGTAGAGGTAAGAATGGGCACAAGCGAGGCAGGATGGCATGGGGGGGGGTCTACAGCACGAAGGGGCTGTCGGGATGACAGAGGAGAGGCCGGTGGGATGAGGCCTCCAGAGCCTGGACATGGTCAAAGCCCCCCTTGTCCTTGACTTTCTCTCCAAGCCCAGCACAGCAGCGCTCACAGGAAAGTAAAAAAAAAAAAAAAAAAAAAAAAAAGTTCAATAAATATTTTTGCATTGTTAAAATACATGCTGAATTGTTGCTTTGGTTGGCTCGTGACACACAGAAGACCTTTCCCATTCACGATTAGGGTCTTACCGAGTGTCCCTTTTTCTCTAAAGGAGTTTTGTCAGAAATAAGAGCCTAGGGCTGGGGCTGGGGCTCAGCAGCAGAGCGCTTGCCTAGCATGCGCGCGGCCCGGGTTCGATCCTCAGCACCACGTACAAATAAACGCACTGTGTACAACTAAAGCAAATAAATAAATATTAAAAAAAAAAAAGAAAGAAAGAAGAGCCTAGCTCCAACACCTGCACTTCTTTCTCCTGGATGCTTCTTCTGAGGCAAAGGATGCTTTGCTTCTACTGAGAAACCCCCACTCTCTAGAAGCCTTTTTGCCCTGTAATTTGGATAGCAGCTGATGGAAAGCCCTCTTTTCACCCTGTAGCCTTTCCGTATCTCCGGTACTGCTTTTAAAAAGCAATAGAAATGCTTTCACCAGAGCCCCAAATTTCCTTCTCCTTTTCTGTGTATTAGAAATATTTGGGGAAAGGTATTTGTTTTTAAAGCAATTAAAAATCCACAGGAAGTTGCAAAGAAAGGGACCAAGAGGTCCTGTGTGCCCTTTGCTGGGAAATGCCTCTTAACAAGGATCTACGAATTAATTTCCTAGTGCTGAGGATTTGGGGATGTGTCTAAATAAGAACTGGGTGAGGCGAGGGTCTGAAGAAAGAAAATAGCAATATTGACACCTCAATGACTCATTAGTCTCCTCCAAGAGCAGCTAAGTGTTGCTGTGTTTCCAAAGGTGTCCTGTTTGGACCGGAGTCAATGACAAAATCCTCACAAGCGTGTGGAACTCGAGACGGTAAACAGATTTCTCTGGTATTTAATTAACTCCACAGAACATAAGGCAAGTAAAATCCATGTCTAAAGGAAATGCAGCAATCGCAGCTATTAGCTGTGATTTAAAAGCACACATGCCCTTGCGCACGCACAGACTCACACAAGAAAAATTAGTAGCTGATGGGTTTTTTTTTTTTACTTTTATTTTTTAATTTTATTATTTTTTATTTTTGGCTTTGAATTCTTTTTTAAAATTATTTATTTACTTATTCATAATGCTGATGGGATTTTAAATCTAAAATGTGCTCAGCTTCTCCTGTGCATTGCACTCCTACACGCTATAGACTTTTCACCAGGTAAGAATATCAGATATTGTCCTCAGGGACGGTGGCACACACCTGTAATACCAGCGGCACAAGAGGCTGAGGCAGGAGGATCATGAGTTCGAAGCCAGCCTCAGAAACAATGAAGTGCTAAGCAACTCAGTGAGACCCTGTCTCTAAATAAAATACAAAATAGGGCTGGGGGTATAGCTCAGTGATTGAGTGCCCCTGAGTTCAATCCCCAGTATCCGTCCCCACTCCCATTCAGATAAAGTAAAAGAAATTGGTCAAGATTTTGGCAAAATACCTTTGAGATATGAGACTAATGTGAGACCAAATTTTTGGACCCAAGTTTTCCCTTATCCTCAAAACAAACAAACAAACAAATGTTTACCCTTTTAGTGTTTTCAGTCCTTTCCTGAATCCTCCACCATGAGCCCTTAATGTTTCCCAAACAAATGTGAGGTGGTCAGGTTCTGTGCTTTCCAAGCCAGTGGTCCAGTTCCACCCTCCATTCCTTTACCATTTCACAGGTCCACGTGCACTTACCATACCTTGTTTTATTTCCTTGGTTAACAGACCTTGCAATGTGTTTTTTCCTAATTTAACTGCCTGGAAGGGCGAGTCTATGCTAATGGAAAATTTTACACTAAATCAAACAACTAGCTGGTAACATGGGCTGGATTATGAAGATGCCTGGATTTCTTATTTATTTATTTATTTTTAATTTTATTTATTCTAATTAGTTATACATGACAGCAGAATGCATTTCAATTCATAGTACACAAATAGAGCACAATTTTTCATGTCTCTGGTTGAACACAAAGTAGAGTCACACCATTCATGTTTTCATACATGTACTTAGGGTCATGATATCTATCTCATTCCACCGTCTTTCCTACCCCCCCTACCCCCTTCTCCTCCTTCCCCTTTGTCCTATCTAAAGTTCATCTATTCCTCCTATGCTACCGCCTCATACCCATTATGAATCAGCATCCTTATAGCAAAGAAGACATTCGGCATTTGTGTTTTTGGGATTGGTTTACTTCACTTAGCATTATATTCTCCAAATCCATCCCATTTACATGAAAATGCATGATTTTATTCTCTTTTAATGCTGAATAATATTCCATTGTGTATATATACCATGTTTTCTCTATCCATTCATCTTCTGAAGGGTATCTAGGTTGTATTCACAATTTAGCTATTGTGAATTGTGCTGCTATAAACGTTGATGTGGCTGTGTCCGTGTAGTATGCTGTTTTTAAGTCCTTTGGGTATAAACTGAGGAGTGGGATAGCTGGGTCAAATGGAGGTTCCATTCCCAGTTTTCCAAGGAATCTCCATACTGCTTTCCAGAGTGGTTGCACCAATGTGCAGTCCCACCAGCAATGTAAGAGTGTGAGTGTGCCCTTTTCCCCACATCCTTGCCAACACTTATAGTTGTTGTATTCTTAATAGCTGCCATTCTGACTGGAGTGAGATGAAATCTTAGTGTAGTTTGATTTGCATTTCTCTAATTACTAGAAATGTTGAACATTTTTTCACATATTTGTTGATTGATTGTATATATCATCTTCTGAGAAGTGTCTGTTCAGTTCCTTGGCCCAAATATTGATTGGATTATTTGCATTTTGGTGTTATGATTTTTAAATTATTATTTATTTATTTTTTAAAAAATTTAATTTAATTTATTATACATGCTTGCTGAGTGCAATTCCTTTCATATTACATATAAACAGCACAGTTTTCCAAGTCATTGGTTTTACACAAAGTATTTTCACACCATCTGAGTTTTCATACAAGCACTTAGTGTATTGATGTCCAACTCCTTCTGCCATTATTCTTATCCCCTTGCCCCCTTCCCTCCCTCCCCTTTGTTCTATTTAACATTCCTTCATTCCTCTCATCCTCCCTCCCTTGCTATTATAATTCAGTATCATCATAGCAAAGGAATCAATCAACCTTTGGTTTTTTGTGATTGGCTGACTCCACTTAGCATTATTTTCTCCAACTCCATCCATTTACCTGCAAATGCCATGATTTTATTTTCTTTTAGTGCTGAGTAGTGTTCCATTCTGTATATATACCAAAGTTTCCCTATCCATTCATCTATTGATGGGCATCAGGGTTGTTTCCACAATCTAGCTATTGTGAATTGTGCTGCTATAAACATTGATGTGGCTGTGTCCCTGTAGTAAGCTGTTTTTAAGTTCTTTGGGTATAGACTGAGGAGTGGGATAGCTGGGTCAAATGGTGTTTCCATTCCAAGTTTTCCTAGGAATCTCCATACTGCTTTCCAAATTGGCTGCACCAATTTGCAGCCCTACCAGCAATGTATGAGTGTGCCCTTTTCCCCACAACCTCGCCATCATTTATTGTTGTTTGTGTTTTTGATAGCTGCCATTCTGACTGGCATGAGATGAAATCTTAGAGTACTTTTGATTTGCATTTCTCTAATTGCTAGAGATGTTGAACATTTTTTCATATATTTATTTATTGTATATGATCTTCTGAGAAGTGTCTGTTCAGTTCCTTGGCCTATTAATTGATTGAGCTGTTTGATTTTTTTGGTGTAAAGTTTTCTGAGAGCTTTATATATCCTTGAAGTTAATGTTCTGTCTGATGTGTTTGTGGTAAAAATTTGCTCCCATTCTGTATGTTCTCTGTTCACCTCACCGATTGTTTCTTTTGCTCAGAAGAAGCTTTTTAGTTTAAATACATCCCACTTATTAATTTTTGCTTTTAATTATTGCCCTATAGGGGTCTTATTGAGGAAGTTGGGGCCTAGTCCAACATGATGGAGATTTGGGCCTACTATTTCTTCTATTAGGTGCAAGGTCTCTGGTTTAATTCCTAGGTCCTTGATCCACTTTGAATTGAGTTTTGTGCATGGAGAGAGATAGAGGTTTAATTTCATTTTATTACATGTGGATTTCCAGTTTTCCTAATACCATTTGTTGAAGAAGCTGTCTTTTCTCCCATGTATTTTTTATTTTTTGGCACCTTTGTCTAATATAAGATAACTGTAGATGTGTGGGTTAGACTGTGTCTTCTATTCTGTACTATTGGTCTACTGGTCTCTTTTGGTGCCAATTCCATGCTGTTTTAGCTACTATTGCTTTGTAATACAATTTAAAGTCTGAACTAGTAATGCCACCAGCTTCATGCTTCTTGCTAAGATTTGCTTGGCTATTCTGGGTCTCTTATTTTTCCAGATGAATTTCACGATTTCTTTTTCTATTTCTATGAGGAATGATATTGGGATTTTGATTGGAATTGCGTTGAAATTGTATAGTGCTTTTGGTAGAATAGTCATTTTGACAATATTAGTTCTACCTATCCATGAACAAGGTAGATCTTTCCATATTCTAAGATCTTCTTCAATTTCTTTCTTTAGTGTGCTATAGTTTTCATTGTACAGGTCTTTCATTTCTTTTGTTAAGTTGATTCCCAAGTATTTTTTTTTTTTTTGAGGTTATAGTAAATGGGGTGGATTTCCTAGTTTCTCTTTCTGAGGATTTGTTGCTGGTGTACAGAAATGCCTTAGATTTATGGGTATTGATTTTATATCTAGCCACTTTGCTGAATTCATTTATCAGTTCTAGAAGATTTTTGGTGGAATTTTTTGGATCTTCTATGTATAGAATCATGCCATCTGCAAATAGTTATAATTTGAGTTCTTCTTTTCCTATCCATATCCCTTTTATTTCTTTCGTCTGTCTAATTGCACTGGCTAGGGTTTCAAGAACTCTGTTAAATAGTAGTGGTGAAAGAGGGCCTCCCTGTCTTGTTCCAGTTTTTAGAAAGAATGCTTTCAACTTTCCTCCATTTAGGATGATGTTGGCCTGGGGCTTAGCATAGATGGCCTTTACAATGTTGAGGTATGTTCCTGTTATTCTTATTTTTTCTAGTGTTTTGAACATGAAGGTGTGCTATATCTTGTCAAATGCTTTCTCTGTGTCAATTGAGAGGATCATATGATTTTTTTTAATCTTTGAGTCTATTGATGTGGTGAATTACACTTATTGATTTCCTTATGTTGAAGCAACCTTGCATCCCTGGAATGAACCCCACTTGATCATGATATACTATTTTTTTGATGTGTTTTTGTATTCGATTTGCCAGAATTTTATTGAGAATTTTTGCATCTGTATTCATTAGAGATATTGGTCTGAAGTTTTCTTTCTTTGATTTGTCTCTGCCTGGTTTTGGAATCAGGGTGATATTGGCCTCATAGAACGAGTCTGGAAGGGTTCCCTCTTTTTCTATTTCATGGAATAGTTTGAGAAGTATTGGTGTTAGTTCTTCTTTAAAGGTCTTGTAGAACTCGGTTGTGTATCCATCTTGACCTTGGCTTTTCTTGGTTGGTAGGTTTTTGATGGCGTCCTCTATTTCTTTGCTTGAAATTGATCTATTTAAATTGTGTATGTCATCCTGATTTAGTTTGGGCATATCGTATGTTTCTAGAAATTTGTTGATGCCTTCGTTATTTTCTATTTTATTGGAGTATAGATTATCAAAATAATTTCTAATTATCTTCTGTATTTCTGTAGTGTCCATCATGATGTTTCCTTTTTCATCACATAAATTGGTAATTTGAGTTTTTTCTCTCCTTTTCTTAGTTAGCATAGCTAATGGTTTATCAATTTTATTTATTTTTTCAAAGAACCAACTTTTGGTTCTGTCAAGTTTTTCAATTGTGTGTGTGTGTTTTTTTAAATACTTATTTATTTACTTTAGTTGTACACAATGCAATTCATTTATGTTTACGTGGTGCTGAGGATCGAACCCAGGCCATGCACGTGCAAGGCGAGTGCTCTGCCGCTGAGCCACAACCCCAGCCCATCAATTGTGGTTTTTGTTTCAATTTCATTGATTTTGGCTCTGATTTTAATTATTTCCTGTCTTCTACTGCTTTGGGGGTTGATATTTTCTTCTTTTTCTAGGGCTTTGAGGTGTGATGTTAATTCATTTATTGACCTTTTCTTCTTTGAAGGAATGAACTCCATGTGATGAATTTTCCTCTTAGTACTGCCTTCATAGTGTCCCAGAGATTTCGATATGTTGTATTGGTGTTCTCATTTACCTCTAAGAATTTTTTAATCTCCTTCTTGATGTCTTCTGCAACCCATTGTTCATTCAGTCATTCAGTAGCATATTATTTAGTCTCCAGGTGTTAGGGTAGGTTTTGTTTCTTATTTTATCATTGATTTCTAATTTCATTCCATTATGATCTGATAGGATGCAGGGGAGTATCTATAATTTTTTATATTTGCTTAGAGTTTCTTTATGGCATAATATATGGTCTATTTTAGAGAATGATCCATGTGCTGCTGAGAAGAAAGTGTACTGACTTGTTGATGGATAATATACTCTCTCTATATGTCAGTTAAATCTAAGCTACTGATTGTATTATTGAGTTCTACAGTTTCTTTGTTTACCTTTTGTTTGCAAGATCTATCCAGTGGTAAAAGTAGTCTGTTAAAGTTACCTAGAGTTATTGTGTTGTGGTCTATTTGGCTCTTGAACTTGAGAAGAGTTTGTTTCATGAACGTGGATGCTCTATTATTTGGGGCATATGTATTTATGACAGTTATTTCTTGTTGATGCAGTATGAAATGTCCATCCTTATCTCTTTTGATTACCTTTGGCTTGAAGTCTACTTTGTTTGACATGAGGCTGGAAACCCCTGCTTGCTTACGTAGTCCGTGTGAGTGGTATGTTTTATCCCATCCTTCCACCTTCAGTCTGTCGGCATCTTTTCCTATGAGATGTGTCTCTTGAAGGCAGCATATTGTTGGGTCTTTTTTTTTTTTTAATCCAATCTATCAGCCTATGTCTTTTGATTGGTGAGTTTAGGCCATTAACATTCAGGGTTATTATTGAGATATGATTTGTATTACCAGTCATTTTTAATTTTATTTAATTTTACTTTATTTTTGGTATTTAGCTTGACTTGATTTCTCCTATGGTTAGTTTTCCTTTATTGTAGTTCTTCCCTTTGCAGGTTTTCATTGTTGTTTTTCAATTCCTCCTCATGGAATATTTTGCCAAGAATGTTCTGTAGTGCTGGCTTTCTTGTTGTGATTTCTTTTAGCTTTTGTTTATCATGGAAGGTTTTTATTTCATCATCAAATCTAAAGATTAATTTTGCTGGATATAAGATTCTTGGTTGGCATCCCTTATCTTTTAGACCCTACTGTATGTTGTTCCAGCCTCTCCTTGCTTTGAGGGTCTGGGTTGAAAAATCTGCTGAGATGCGAATTGGTTTTCCTTTATAGGTTATCTGATTTTTCTCTCTTACGGCCTTTAAAATTTTATCCTTATTTTGTATGCTAGGCTTTTTCATTATAATGTGCCTTGGTGTAAATCTGTTGTAATTTTGTACATTTGGCGTCCTATATGCTTCTTGTATTTGGTTTTCAAATTTGTTCTTCTTGTTTGGGAAATTTTCTGAAATTATTTCATTAAAGAGATTTTGCATTCCTTTCTCTCCACCTTCCTCAATTCCAATAAATCTTATATTCGGTCTTTTGATGGTATCCCATAATTCTGGGATATTTTGTTCATGGTTTCTTACCATCTTCACTGTGTGGTCAACTTTATTTTCAATATTATATATTTTGTCCTCATTGTCTGAGGTCCTCTCTTCCAAGTGATCCAATCTGTTGGTGATACTATCTATTGAGTTTTTAAAATAGCCTATTGTTTCTTTCATTTCAAGTATTTCTGCTTGATTTTTTCTCAGACTATCTCTTTCTTGAAGTAATCTTTTGCTACCTGTATTTGTTCTCCTATCTCTTTGTTGGTGTGATCGATGGTTGCCTATATTTGATCTCTTATCTCTTTGTTGGAGAGATCACTTTTTGCCTGTATCTGCTCACTTAGGTTATTTTTAAAATCCTGAATCATTTTAATTATGTATATTCAGAATTCCTTTTCCAACATTTCACCTACTGTGCTTTCCATGGATTCTATTGCTATAGTATCTTGGTTTGTTTGGGGCATTTTTCTCCCTTGTTTTTTCATGATATCTATGGGTTTTCCTCTCTTGCAGTGTAAGTCTGAGGTATTACTGCTTCTGTCCTATTGTCTTTAGCATCTCTACAGGTTACCCGATGCCTCACTTTTAAGGGAAAGATCAATATTACAGCATTCAAAGTACCCAATGTATTGCCATATATTAGTTAGTTTCTATTTTTATATTTACAATTTTGACAGGGTAAACATAAATGATGAGATCAATTATCTTCACCATTTAGTCAGTATTTTTGTGTGGTGGTTCACAGTATCTAATGGTAGAAGGGGGGACTTAGGGGTTGGCTAAGACATTTGTGAGGTAGGATGTGAGAAGATAGAGGTATTAGATTATTTGACTAGTGAGAGGGTAATCATGGGAATTAGGGTGTTAGTAGGAGAAGCAAAAGATAGGTGTCCCCCTGTAATACTCCCTGTTCCTGGGCCCGGGGCCTGTTCCCTGACCTGCAAGTGGAGGCGGTGACTACCTGTGGCTCCAGAGTGGACGGACAGAGCTAGGAACGCATGCAGGGACTCGTTCTCCTGCCGTTCCCAGCGGCATATCCGAGGTGGGCAGGCCTAGCTGGGAATGGTGTTAAGATTTTTGAGTTCTTTATATATCCCAGAGATTAGTGCTTTATCTGATGTGCATGTGGTAAAAATTTGCTCCCATTCTGTATGCTCTCTATTCACTTCACTGATTGTTTCTTTTGCTGAGAAGAAGCTTTTGAGTGTGAATCCATTTAGCCATCTCTCTGTGTCCCACAGCTCTCTGTGCCATTTGTAACCTGAAATGCTCCTGCTTTCTGGAACCAACCTTAGTGAATATTTCAACATAAAGGCTGGATGCTCCAAACCTCATACCCTAGGAAACCCGCATGCCCATGTATCTCTCAAACTGATGGGGGTTTTCCCCTTGGGCTGTAACTCTGTGTTTTCCTATTTCTACTGCTTCCTGAAACTCTGCTCTGAATTGGCCTTTTCAGTCAAGTCCTCTTTCTGGGAGTGTGGATGGGTAAATTGGCTCCCCCAGCAGAACATGAGTGCAATGGACAGGTGCCTCTTCCAGGCTGCTCAAGGTGTGTGTGCTCCTCCATGCTCTTCCCCCTTCCCGAGGGTTGGATTGGCTACATATTGGAAACCAAGTCCTGAAGATGGCAGGGGACCTCCACTGGTTTCATGCATGTCAAGTGCAGGAGAGCCATGTTCTGGACAGATATAACTGAGATCAATATGTGACTGAGAAACAAACTTCTATATGTCTTACATCACCATGTTACCATTGTCTTATCCAAATCCAACAGACCTAAGCAAACTAATCAAAGTGGTGCCCTAACCAAAGGTGTAGTTCTCTCTTTAGGAAGAGCCCGAGCTTTACCTTAGTTCCACCAACCTTTTAGGTATTCCTTTGTGTCCTGTCACTGTGTACTGTGGTACAGAAAAAGCAGAGGCTCTGGGTTCATGTGTGTGCTACACACTTTTTAGGGACATGTCTTTGGGTAAATGACTTCTAAGCCACACTTTGATTATTATACAAATGGGGTGTTTTATGATAATAAAATATGATGATATATAAAATATTTTAGGTTTTCTTGCGTGCGTCTGGTACGTGGCATACAACCAACAACATTAGTTACACTTGGTCCCATGGAATACATGTTTCAGATGTCCCCCATGGGGGGAAAAATATTGCGAATTATATTCCAAGAGGATCATAATGCTGGGTCTCAGGGGTCTTACTCTAAAGTGAGGAAGGTGGTCACATATCTTGCTAAATTGTCTTGCTAATTGTCTCCCAGATCATGGTCTTTTAATTGTTTTTATCTTTACCAACCCAAACTCTTTTCAACCTGTATCTGCACAGAGGTCTGTCCAATGCTTTACTCATCCAGAAACTTTACTCTCCTGCCTGGGTACCTTGTTTGTAATAAGCATTTGAAATTGTCCACTCAGCTTAACTATGTTAGAATTAAGTGATAATTACAAGATCACTGGACTCACTAATGCCTCCATTTTCCAGCCTCCAAAAGACAAGAAAGAATTTTGGAAGAAGAGGGAAATTCAAATAATTCTTTGCAAGAGGGCTCAAAGAGGGAAAATATAATGATCATACAATAAACCAGTTAAGACTATAATTCAGCTCCTTAAAACCTTCTTATCCTTAAACTGTCTTTAGAAAACCTATTTTGTATTTTTTTTTTGTAAATACAAGTATTAAAACAAATAACCATAAATATTCTTACTACCCATTGTTAACATTTTGGTCTAATTCCATTCTCTTTTCAAATTCTCTCTCTCTCTCTCATATTTTGTCTTTGTTTCTATCTTTCTTTTCCTTCCTTCCTTCCTTCCTTTCTTTTTTTTTTTTTTTTTATTTTTTTTATTTGTTCCTATCACTCAGTTTTGTATTTCTCCTTTTTCACTGAACATCATGTAGTAAACATTTTTTCACCCAAGTACATTTTTAGGCCCCGATTTACATTTGTATGATTATGCTACAGTAGTCATTTAAATTTGTAATGAGAGGCAGAGGAAGTTTTGGAATTTCTAAATTTTCTTTTGTGGCACCCCTTCCACAGCTGCTGTGATAAACGCTGCTCTTAGCTACATGCTCTGGGGTCCTGTCACCTGACCCTCACTCTGCAGAGCAGCAGTGCTGTTGGTGGGACTGGGAATCCCTGCCATTCCCTGTGCTTAGCCTCAGGGCTGCTCTCTGGAACAGAGAGGGGAGTGCTAGAGCTCATTACCAGTAGTGAACATCTCTTTACCTCCCCCTCCAAACACCACACACACAACCTGTATGTCTTTTGCGATGGTTTGAACCACATTTTACTTTTCTTTCAGACATCATGATTTCAAAGCACGTCCCAATACTCAAACTACTAGAATATACTAAAGGTAACATGACCAAGAAAGGGCAATAACGATGCCCTCCTGTATGCTGGCAGTTTGGGTGCTCTGGAGAAATGCGGCATGCATTCGGTTCTAGAAACGTCCCAAGCCACAGATTAGGATGTTCTGGCAAGACTGAGCGTTTTGAGCCAAACGTGACCATACATGCTATAGGCAAGGGGAGAGTCAGTTTGAACGCAGGTGGGGTGAGGACAGGAAGAAAAGAGCTTTTGCATTTTTAGCCTACAGTTTATACTTTATCTCCCTCTCCCTGTGAAACATGCCAGGAAAACTGAGCAGATTCATAATGCTGAATTGGCAACCAAGTTTGTAGGCAGGGAGAAGGAGGGGGAAGAAGAAAACCAAGGGATTCCATTAGAAATCGCCTCAGCTACCTCATTAATCTCTTACAGCAAATAATACATGCAGAACTCAGGCTACTGAGGTCTCCAGAGAATATAATTTTTTGCGGGGTTATAAGAAATTAAAGAAATAAATTAAGTCATCAACCCAGTAGGAAGTGCTTGAAATCCTGGGTTTTGTAGTCTTTACTGCTGCCGTGAAATTAAAATAACAGCCTGAAATGTATCTGTTTTATACATACAATTAGGTATATGTAGATTGTTAATGTGCTTGTGTTATAATTAGCCTTAGCATGCTTCAAAAGTCCCTTCTGTGCCCCTAACCCCCAAACTTATGCCCGCCACTTACTAAGTCCAAACAGAGAAAAACAAGGTGTAGAAGAGTGTGGAAGTAGCAATTTGGTGTTCTTTTTTTTTAAAAAAACATTTATTTATTTGCTTTTAGTTGTACACAATGTCTTTATTTTTACGTGGTTCTGGGGATTGAACCCAGGCTGCACACACGCTAGGCGAGCGCTCTACCACTGAGCCACAACCCCAGCCCAAATTTGGTGTTCTTTTGCCGAGAAATACTGACATTCACACTCCGTCTTTGGCTTTGTGGGTTTCCGGCATAGGATGCATGCCTGTGGTTTTGCACAATGACAACCCTGATCCCCACACATGGAGAGAAAACAGAGTTGAGAGCTCAGGGTCGGTGGCACTCTCTGAAGGAAGGCGAGCTGTGTTGGCAGGGGACCCTCTGCTGATGTGTCTGCGACGGTGACAGCTGCTGTGTGGTCCACAGTCCCCCTATCAGCATCTCTGCACAGTGTCCCTTCCTGATGGGTGAAGAAGGAAGGCAGTTACAACAATAAGAAGAACAAGAAAGTTGCAAACTGCAGTTTTCCCCCAGCTTCGACTTTCATGAAACACATGTTTAGCTCGTCTTTATAAATCCTGGTAGTGATCTGTTTTAACTAGTGTAAATAATCTTTCATGGAAGCAACAAATTTAGAAGACACTCTATCTGAGAACCCTAATCTACAAGGAGGTCAAGTGGACACAGACATCTGGCCGCAGTTCAAAATGCACCTCTTTTTAAAGCATTATTGGATGTTGGAGCCAAGACCAAACAGACCATGTCCACTAGTCATTGCTCAAGGCAGGAAGAGACACTGTGAGGAATATGCGACTGCTTCAAACTTGCCTTTCCGCCTTGCAGCTCAGCCAAGTGTCTTTCTTGTGCAACAGGCATACTGTCCCCATGGCGCACCCACGTGCGTGCACACACACACACACACACACACCCCTTTAAATTGCTCCTATGATCCTGTGTGCTGTCTTCATAGAATACTGTAGAAAGACACAAGTTTAAATTCTGGTGAGAGGCAGACTTAGTCCTAAGGGGAAATTTCCGTGCTGCAAAAGCCCCGGAACAACCGGAAAGGTTTGTGGAGGGAAGGCTGCGTGTGCTCCTCGCGTGCCTGTGTGGGTGTGCACATCTGGTCTTCTGCTTCAGACAAAGATTAACCCATAGGATGGTGGTAAGTCCCCCACGCCCACGTATCCAGCGCTGATCCCGTGGGCATTTAAGACATCACCATCTGGAGCATATGCGGTGGCACCGATTTCACACACACCGAGGACTCTTCTATTTTTGCATTATAGGATAGAGCAAGTCTTTGAGGCTCAGTCCCTACAGTGTTTGAATGTGTTGTTTTTCTGCACTGTGGAGCAGCTGTCTGATGATCACCTTCTCTCCATGACTCACAGAACAGGACACAGTACTGAGAGCAGCTCACCAATCTATAGCATTTGACCATATAAAGCAGATAAATAGGGTATCAAGAGTGTCAGTTGTGGAGTTAGGAAAAAAATTCCTAAACTTGCCGGGCGCTGTGGCACCCACCTGTAAATCTAGCAGCTTGGGAGGCTGAGGCAGGAGAATTGTGAGCTCAAAGCCAGTCTCAGCAACTTGGTAAGGCCCTAAGCAACTTAGCCTCTTCTCAAAATAAAATATTTAAAAATGGCTGGGGATGTGGCTCAGTGGTTGAGTGCCCCTGGATTCAATCCCTGGTATGAAAAAAAAAATTCTTAGACTTGAATCCTATTCTCTTCCTTATTAGTTGTTGGCACCAAGTTAAATCTTTTAAATTCTTGGTTTTTCTCAGATGTCAATGGGAATGATGGTTAAGGTGAGGATTAAATGGAATGATGTTTATTCAGTGACTGAAATAAAACAGTGAAGGAGCCCTAATCAAGGAGATAGCTACTGCGGTTAGCTGAGAGCCATAAAAGATGTTCTAGTTTCCACCTGATATTAATACATTATTCAAAGAAGCTTTGTATGCCCGTGAACACTGTGTGACGCACCTGTAAGCTCGAGCTGTAAGCACTTGTCCTTGTTAAAGCTAAATGTATATAACCGGGTGAGGTTGGTTAGAGGAGGTTGGAAGGAGGAGAAGAAAGTTGCTGGTGGTTGGAGTGAGAGCGGTTAGAGTTCGAGAGGTTGTTGAAGCCGGAGAGAGAAGAAGAATAAAAGACCTTTTTCATTTTCATCCTGCCTCCGAGTTTTCTCCCGCGGCGTCGTAGCTGCAAGCAACAGCATCAGGCGGCTACAAAAGAGTTCTGAGCAAATTTTCAGAGATGAACCACACGTGTTTAGTTCTGCAGAGGGCCTGCGCCCCAGGCCTCCTGGCCATGGCTGTGGATGTGGCCAGCTGGCTACACATCTGGACCGCCTCTTCAGGAGCGGCATGTGGGCTTCACAATATCCTAAAATATAGGTTAATATCCAAACCAAATCACCTAAAAGAATGGTCTAGCCACAACCTCCTCAGAACAATGCTAAACAGGAATTTTCTGTGATACACAAGCACTTGTCAACCAGGTGATGGTTGAAGATGGTATTGTAGAACTTGCAACTTATTAGAAGACAAGAAACCAGAGGAAAAGGTACAGACAGGGTCTGCCCTGAATAGTCTGTTTTTTTTTTTTTTTTCTCCTTATAAGAGAAGCATAAGTAAAAGGGTAAGAATTAAGGATATTAAAATACAGTATAGGAATTGTAGGATTCATAGTCTTAGAAAAAAATTAGGATTTATATGAAGTTGCCTATTTGGCAACAAAGAAAATATGAAATCCACTTTTACTACACTGTTACTTTTCTGTTTTCCTAGGCTTAAGAAATGAAATCATGGAGGGTGGAGTGAACCCCAGAGCTCGAGGGAATGAATAAAGAAGTACACTCAGGGTGAGATTCTGTCCTCAAGGACAGAACATTTTTATCATCCAGAAAGGTCCCCGGTAGGTGTTTGCAGTTACGTCTCTTCTGCTACCCTAGACCCAGGCAACTACTAATCTGCTTTTTCTGGACATTTCCTATAAATGGATTCCTTCTGTGCCTAGCTCTTTTCTCTTAACATAATTATTTAGAGATTATTCCATGCGATTGCATGTATCAGTAATTCATTACTTTTCATTACTGTATGATACTCCATAGTAGGGATACACACATTTTTTTTTAAATCCGATCAGTACTTATTGGATATTTGCGTTGTTTCTACTTTTCGGCGACAGTGAACAGGGTCACTCTGAGCATTTCCGTCCAGATCTTTGTACAGGCATGGCCTTTATTGATATTGGGTGATATTAGAGCCACTTTATGTTTATTAAACACATTGGATTTATGTTAATTTTTTACGTCAGGTACATGAAAAAAAAATTGATGGTTGAATGAGATGGAAATCATTATCCTAAATGCATGATTGAAGATCTGAATGGTACTTATATACTTTGTATGCGAACAGTTGTATGTTAAAAGATGCTATATGTGTGCATTATGAATTGTAATACATACTATTATTATAAATAAAAAAACAAAAAAAGAAATGCATTCTATATGACTTCAAGTTATAATATAAAAATTATATTAAATTTAAAAAAAAATGCCAACTCTCCAAAGTGTTTCTACTAGAATAGCATCTATCCCAGAAAAAAATTCAGAGCTGCCAAAATTTTGAAAGGCAACACTAAAGGTAAAGATGCAAATAAATGTGAATGTTTGATATTGACTATGTAAGATGTTTGTAATTATGTCTGTGGAGTTTTAAATGTATATATACATAAATGTAAATTAGAATGTGTATTAACAGCATGTGAGATGGGACAGGAATAAATGGTACTGGGATGTATTAGAAACTTTCACTGTCTAGACAAAGGTAAATGCACACATTTATATTAAACCTTTCTAATGCCAAGAAGGAGTCTGTGTGATCTAAGAAAGAATGCTATGTAAATTTTGTTAAGTAAATTCAAGTAAAAATGTTCCTGAAAGTACAGTAGCCTCATACCAATTTTAAATTTCTTTATATAGTACACATGAAAAAAAAGAAAGTCGACCTTTTAAGGAACACGGTGCAAGGAATCGTTCATAAGCTCAGATTCAACTTTCTCCTTAGCCGTACTTTCTACTCAGCCTGAAGAGGACTCTAGCAAAGGACAAGTCCTGTTTTAAGGTTGGAGGTGTTGAACAGGACAGTCATGTTGATTCCTTCTTGGCTGAAGGCAGCTGTCACGTTTTCAGAGTGGAGAATGGGAATCGGCTCCTGCAATGGGCCAATCGGCTTGAGGGTGTGACTCATGTCCCTGAATGACGTGATGCATCTTAAAATGAAGACAGGCACAGGAGAGACAGCGGAAAGGAAAAGAGTTCAGGAGACCTCCTAGACAGGAAGCTCCGCAACCCAGTTAGGATATAAGATCTTTGAAGGTGAGAACCAGTACCTGTGTCTGTTCTTAGTACCTGGAAGGACCTAACCATTGGGCAAAGGGGCTGCCCTGGGCCGCAGCTTAGGCAAAAGAAAATTGCAATCTTGGTTCTGCAGCTTACTGGCTTTGTGACCTCTGTCAAGTCACTGTGTAACTCTGTTAGTTGTCTTTTCTGTAATATGGGCAAAAGAATTTAATTCATAGGTTCAGTATGAGAACTAGTGATGTTTGTGAAAACATTTGAGAATAGGACATTATTCTTATTTAAAAATGCATACCACACAATTCAAGTCAGTAGCATTCAAGCCCGTAGCTCTATAGTTATAAAGAAATGGACAAATTTTTGGTACTCAGGAAAATGAAACTGCAATATTTAAGTTAAAAGCAGTCATTCCAACATCTGTGGGGGCTGGGAGGGGCAGTCAGATTTCCACAGGGAAAATGTTAGCATGTTAGCATGACCAGATTTTTGATAATATGTAAAATAGCTTAATCTGGAACTTTTTTTTTTTTTTTTTTTACAAGCAAAGCATTCATTATCAAAGGAAAAATAAATATCTGCATGTGGATGAGTTTTGGTTTTATGAATGAAGCAATAGATCTGTTACTCTGCCATGATGGCCAACGTCTTCCTAATTCTAAATAAGTGGAGGGGAATTTGTGTTTGAGCATGTTAATTTTGGATTTTCGAAAAAAATGCAAAAATGTAGAATTTTGAGCCAGTGGTAATGGAGTTTCCAAGAGATTCTTCGTTTCAGTCTCTGGAGATTTATGCGTGGGATACTGATGTGAGAAGAGAGAGCTTTTCCTGATGTGCATATCTAATGTCATTTTACGTAGAGATCCAATTTGGTTAGTTGGGAATAAGCAGAAGACCCGAATGAGAGGAAGGCAGGGATCGCTGTTATGCTTTAGAAGGTGCTGGTCTTCTCAAAATACCTCGAATGTCACTGCCCATATAAGTGGCGTATAATTCTCATTATAGATTAGGTAGAGCTAATGAGCTGGTTTTCTTATTAATGCCACAAAGAAATTTATGTTGTTTAATATCTTGTGAAACCAAGCCCTGTCCTCAGATCATAATAATACATTGATCAACATTAAATAAACAACCTAGCGAAATATTCTGGAGAGAGATTTCAAGAGAGAGATGAGACTCGGATTATGGTCTTAGAGGGTTTATGAATGACGAAGTCCTGTATCAACAATAATAAAGGAATAGCTACTAAAGCTTCTTAAAAGATCCAGCAGATTGATGCGCTTCTAAGAAAGGATGTTCCTGGTGAAGGTGTTTCTCTGTCCTCGCTGGCTGCTTCCCGGCCAGCGCGGGCTTTCCCCACCCTCTCCACACTCCTCACCTCCTCTGGCCTCGCCCAGCTCTGCGTCCCTCTACTCTCTGGTCTTTGGCCAAACCACCATGTTCTGAGTCAGACTAATGGGATGGCCTTTGACATCACAGAGTTCTTGGCCCTATTTCAAAGCCTTTTCTTCTCCTAATTTAATTAGCTAATTAATGTCAACTTTCCCCTTTGCTTTGTGTGCGTAAATCTGGCTACAAATAAAAATTAACAAACACATTTTTTTTTCTTTTTAGTAATTCTTCCCTCTCTTCCTTTCTTCTTCTTCTGTTTCTCCTCCTCCTCCTCCTCCTCCTCCTCCTCCTCCTCCTCCTCCTCCTCCTCCTCCTCCCCCCTTCTTCCTCTCTCACTCTCTCTTCCTTCTTTCCTCCCTTCAACTCCATCATCCCCTCCTCCCTGGTCTGAAATTGGAAAAGATGACCCCTCAGTCATTCTCCTCCTCTTCTTTTGCATTTTACTCTCTCCTGGGGCTCTGGATGAGTCTCGGGAGTCCCTAAAGTGTTTACAATGGAACACAAAGACCTCATAGCCAACAGCTTCTCGTGATGAGAGAGGCTTGCCCCTGTGGAAGAGAGAGGGCCCACCTGTATCATGTCCATTTGTCCCAGGGGACAGATGGGGTATGACCCAAACAGGGAGAGGGCAATGACACCCCAGGAACTACAGGGTTCTAAAATTCCAAAAAGTTTTGAACTTTTCTTTAATTGGGTACAACATGGGAAATGTGATGAGAAGATCACGCCTTTGAAGGTCTCCAGAGTGCAGAAGGCAAAGGCAGTTGGCTCAAGCCACGAAATTTCTTTCAAGTGCATTCAATGTAATAATAAAAAAAATGGATCTAATATTACTTACAATTAACTAACTTAAAAAAAAATGCTTTCTAAAAGGATTTAGAGAAAAACAGATCTATTCAAGTCTTCAGGTCATCTAATCATTTGGCTGGGAAGAAACAAACCCCAAAGTTTATTATTTTTGTTGTTTTATGTTTTCGTTTTGTGAGAAACAGAGAAAGAGCCTGATGCAGACTTACCCCCACCTTCGATGACACTGAAGCGACCTTAGCCGGTTGTGAGACAGAGGGCACGGCACTGCCACCATGGCCACCCTGCTGCGGGAGGCGTCTTTCCGAGCCCGGCTTCCTCCTGGGGCCAGCAGCGTGGCGGGTTAGGACGCAGGCAGGCGCAGCTCCCGCCTGAACGCCTGTGGTCGTGTGCAAATCCTCAACGTGCCGAATCTGAGTCTCAACATTGATAAGAGAAAAGAAGAAGGAAGAAAGATAAAGAAGTATAGTGGGAATGCAGGCCGGAGAAAAAGAACCGTAGTGGCTGGTGCATTGACTATTGAGCAGTGTGCAAAAATGGTGTGCTCTGTGCCCACTGGTACCTGAGTGCTGGGTCAGTTTTAGTGGCTATACTATCAGTGCTAACATGTGAGCAAATCGACAAAACAGTTTGTTTTTATTTACTTGGCATAGTTTCTTTGGACGAAAGATTCTGGGGGAAGGCCCACTGATAAGAAAGTCAGCACATTGGAATATTTGGAGGAAGAACCTCCGAAAGGAGGTGATGGTCATTGTCAGTGATGCTTTGGAGAAGAGAACAGGGCTGAGGTCCCAGAACACCCTAGAAGGACTGGTTACATGGAGCATCTGTGGTGCTGGTGACTGTTCTACTACACAGCTTGGCGGAGGAGGAAGTGTTCCCTGTGTGTGTCGTTTCATTTATTTGGACCAAACTTTCTTGGCTAAATTTGCATACAACAGGTTCTTCAAGACAAGGCTAAAGGACAGACAATTTTAGCGGGACACGGATGATAGCCATTTATGGTTTGGCATGATACTTGGCCAAGGAGCTGAGACTGACAATGACTTCAAGAAGATTGAGCATCACCCCCCCACACCCAACCTTTTTTCTACAAAAGGAGTAAAACTATTGATAGTCTGCAAAGAAATACAGGATCTCTTTCAAGATCTCTAAATTAAGGATTTTACTTAATGATTCTGTTGGATATATAGCTGAAGTTGTCAAAATTGATCTAACATTTATAAGTGCCCCATAGTACTTAAAAGAATAAAGGGGGCGGAAATGGGCTTTGGAGTTGGAGCTGAATTCCAAAGTCAGGTCTGGAACTTTGTAACCATCCAACTACCCAACCTGGCTTTTTTTTCTTTATCTCTAAAATCAGGAGAGCAAAATCTTATCTGTAGTCTTCCTGCAGTGGTTAAGTGATGGAGAGCCCAGGAAACGCTTAGAACAAAACCTATGGCATAGCAGCTGTGAAGCCAACCATGGAGGGCAGCTCTGTTGGTCTCCTAATAATCAAGCTATTTCCCAGATGGCCGTTAGCCTCACTTCTTATAACACACTGAGATACATAGCCATGTGTCCTAATGGAGACTCGTTAAAATGGCAAACTCTGAGAACTTTCAGCAAGGTGGATGACTGCTTTGTTTGTAGTGGAGACTGTTACCTCAAAGTTCCATTTTTATTCTATCGCTCTCAAAAGAAGAACCCAGACACATAAAATTTACCCAGATTTCTTTCTCCTGGTTTCCCGGATAGTGGAATAGACAGAACCAAATTAAATTTTTACATTCATTCATTATATTTCCCTTGTGAATCAGAGGTAAAACTGAGTCAGTGGCTAGATCAAGAAGGGGTCCAACAACATGAAAGTAAGAAGGGAGACAATTATAGAGAAGAAGAAAAGAATCTGCAGGGAGATGATAAGGGAGATAACGGGGTAGAAATTATCAAAACATATCATATGCTTATGTGACTATGCCACCAATGAAGTCCATTATTCTGTGTAGTTAATACGCATAATAGAAAGGAGAGGTCCAAGCCAACCACAGATCTTTAACATTTTCTGTTTCTATAACAACATACCTGAGAGTGGGTGCTTAATAAAGTAAAGAGGTTTGTTTTGCTTGCAATTTTGGAGGCTGATAGATCAAGAACAGGCAGTTCCATCAATTCAGTCTTTGGTCAAGCCCCCCACCCCAACTATCTCACAACATAGTGGAGGAGCAGACAAGGGTTAAGCACGTGGGGTGGCCTTGTACAGTAACAATCTGCTGTCATGAGACCTCACTGTACCATACCAGAGTTGGTCCCTTCTGAGGACACACCCCACGGACAAAGTCACCTCTCATTAGGCCTCACCTCTTAAGGATTCCACCACCTTCCAGCATCGCTGCAGGGGGGACCAAGCTTCCAGGACACGAACCTTAACATATCCAAACCTCAGCCAGACCCAAAGATGGAGTCAGCGCAGCTCTGGAGAGGTCTTGCTGTCTGTTGTGCTGCCAGTTCTCTTTCTGGTCTTCCTTTCTCTTTTCTGACCCCCTTCCTACACTCAGACTGGCCTGGAAGCCCACCCTGGGCTTGGCCTTGCAGTGGGGAGCAGAGGGGGGGAGAACGGCCTGGAAGCAGCTCCCAGGCCCTCGCTCACCCCGCAGGTGGTCTGAGCCAGCCTCTCCCTGGGTTGCTCTGTTCAGAGGCAAAGAAAGGAGAGGAACTAATTTTTGTGTGTTTCATTTCATTTTTTGACATGATGTGATACATTCCCCTGCTAAGGGTTTACGTTATTTTCTTCTGTATATTTACTTTTCCATCTAAACTACTTAATTTTTTTCCTAGCTAGCTGGTTCTAGTGGGGAAATAATGTAAGAATCTTCTAGTCTCCTGGGTCCCAGTTTCTGATTTCCTTATTATGTCAAAGGACAGAACAGTGTTAGTTCCTTAGACTGTAGGCAACTTACCAGTGCGTCAGAGCTAATGGAGAATATATTTTATTTTATTTTAATTTTTAAATATTTATATATTTGCTTTCAGTTGTACACAATGCGTTTATTTTTTACGTGGTGCTGAGGATCAAACCCGGGCCGCGCACGTGCTTGGCGAGCGCTCTACCGCTGAGCCACATCCCCAGCCCGGAAATATATTTTAAATCTGTGGTTGCCCAACCATTGGAAATCCACTAGGTCTTCAGTTGGATTGGAGCTGAGGAAATCTGGGACGGTTAAAGGATTTGTGACCCAATACATGCACTTTTAACCTGTTCTTTGTGGAGAGTTATCATCCCCTGGCTTAGGATGTGCCGTGAAAGCAATCGTCCTAATGAAATGAAAGAGCCGGTTTATCGACAGTGCATGTTGTAAAATTCTATGACGGAAATTTCTGGAAATCTCAGTTCAAAAGAAAATGCCCATTTCTTGGAAATTTCAATATGTGCATTTGGTGTTGGGTATTATTAAAAGAGGTTGAGCAGAGACTTGACTAAACATGATTTCAAGACTTAAAAAAGTTGTCAGCCACAGAAGCAAAGAGTTGGGGAAATGCTGTCCTCAAACTGAACGACGAACATTCCTTTAACCTGCTCTTACAGATGTGGACGCTGGGTTTGAAATTTGTGTCCATGTGCAAATTGTCCTAGAGGCCTGAGTTGTGGGGTACGACTGGAACACTAGACCTGTAGACTCCATATCTTGTGGCACCATTTTAACTTGAAACGAAGTACTTGGTCCTCTGCATTTCACCAGGGGAAGCACATTTATGCCACCCGTGCATGATTTTAACCCCTTTGCTTTTATGAAGAGATGCAGCGGTCACAGAGAGGAGTTGGGTCTTCCTGCAAAGACTCGCGCGCATTCGGTATCCTGCCCCCACACCGCACCCCACCCCTTAGGATGGGGAAGTTGGAAGGTGACTGGCCTGTCGCTGATGAAAACTTGTCTTGGTGTCAGGGCGGTGGAAGTTCATGCATGATAGACATTTCCCAGCTCTGTGGAAAGAGCTCCATATCTTGCACAAATTCTGTGTCCTCTCTATCTCATGTGACCAGGCAGCTCATTGCTAGACTCTCTCAGAAAATACAAGGAGGAAAATAGCAGCTAAATCTTCATGACCATTTGAAATATAATTTAAAGTGTGTAGCTTAAAGTATGTTATAGGGGCATAAAAATCACACACAGTCACGTCAAAGGGAGTTCATGAACGGCAAAGGAAGGGGTCATAGAAGGAGAACCCTCCCCTGCGCCACTGGAGATCTGTTTATTTGGCAGTGACCAAAGAGCTAGGGATTTTTCTAAATCCTGTCCTGTGATCCCAGCTGTCAACCTTATATTGGACTCTTTTCGTACATAGGTTGTCCCTGACTTGCTAATGTTCAACTTATAATTTTTGACTTGATAGTGGGACAAAACTAGTAAGCATTCAGTAGAAACCATACTTCAAATTCCGAAGTTAGGTCTTTCCCTGGCCTGCAGGTAGGTGGTAGGATGTTCTCTGGGGGGTGCTGAGCTGTAGCGGGGAGACGCAGCTCCCAGCTGCGGTTGGGATGATCACGCCGGGAAGCAACAGAGAGTCCACGGTATAATGTGCCACTGACCTAGGATGCTCTGCAGGCAATTACGTGCATATTTTTACTGCATTTTTAGGCTCTGGATGGGTTTGTCAGGATGTAACCCCTTTGTAAGTAGAGAAGCATCTGTACTTTCTAAGCCACGTGCTCAGTTTAGCCGCCAAAATGAGGCTGTTTAAAGGATGAATCAGATCTCGATGTGCAGGTCACCTCATGACATTTAGAATAGGATCCAAAGTCGAGGGCCAGCAGGGCCCTCCAGAACTGGCCCTTGGCCATCTCACTGAGAGGAACATTGGTTCCCTCTTACCAGCTCCAGCCCCAGTAAACTCCAGGGGGAGGGATAATGGTCTCAAGCTGGTGGCTATAGCTATATTTTAGATGCAGAAGAAGCAGGTATTTTAGGGGGGAGCACAAATTATCTTTATGAAGCAGGTTGTGTTGATCTATTAAATAGGAGAATTGAAGAGAAAAGGGAATAAAAGATTATTTGGGGGGCCCTAACAGAGATTCAGTAAGTGTTAGATCTTTCCATGAGGACTACTGAAACTCAGTAACCACTGGGTAAATTATCACACACGCACGCACATCATCATCATCATCATCATCATCATCATCATCATCATCATAATAATTTCCTGCTCTAGTTTGGGTGTTGGGTGCTCCTCTTGGGATCAGAACTGTTGTTCTCATCTTCACCTGTGAGTCAAGTTCTCCAGGCTTTCTGGATCGCGGTACTGCTTATCATCGGAAGAGCCGCCATATTCTAGTTCCAGATTTACTCCAGCGCTTTCAGGATTTTTTTGAAGTCAGCTCCAACATGAGCCGGGTTCCCCTCCTGAACACAGGACCTGCGGGATGTCCATTTCAACACATTCCCCATATCCCTTACAGGTTCTAAGCCTGAAAAACACCTGTTTAACAGACACCATGGGAACCTTTGCACCTTGTCAAGGGTATTGAAAGGTGATCTTGAACTAGTTGCCTGCATTCCTCCACAGCAAATGCAGCATCTTGCAGATGCACAAGAGACCGAGATTCAACTGAGAGCCCGGACGAATGGGATTGGGATCCCAGTGGGAAACAGTACTTGGGTACCCAGGAGTCTGAAGATGGTTCAGACCCAGAGAGCTGCCGTGTTCACACTCGGCTACGTCAGGGGATAAACTGGGTTTCCAAACTCACAGGGCAGCTGCCTCCATCTCCTCTCGAGAGCATGAGTTACGTGCTCTCTCTTTTCCACGTGACTTCTCAGAGACACCGCGTAGTTCCAGATACTGGAAAAGGCTTGGAAAAAAACAAGAGCAAGCAGCCCATCCACTCTGCTCGTCTTTCTTTTTCGAACTTCATAAAAGACAGGAAGTATTTAAGGGTTTCTTTTTCATCATATTCAAAACCAAAACAAACATTATAATCTCTAATTTTAAACACAAATTAAAGTCCCGCAGAGGAGGGCACCGGCCATACCCAGATCCGTCCCCTCCTGGGGAATCCGACACACTCACAAATTTAAATTCAATTTACCGCATCCACATGAAAAGGGGCTGGATTTCTAAGCCGGGTGGTGGGCGTGACATTGAATACAAGATTGTGTAGCACTTTAAAGAACTTTCCTTTTATTAGCAACTCCATAATCACATTAGCTTAGACGGAAAATTCAAACTAATTCTTTCCCTGGAGGCTAGAGTGGTAATAATTGTAGAAAATCTGTGAAAAAGGATAAATACAATTCAATAATTATATTGATAAATAAAATGAAAATCAACTAATTGTGTCGTTCACTCCGACGCTCGCCTGGGCTGTGGCCGGCTTTCTGCTTCACTGCCTGCTAAACTTTTTCTGTCACACTTCAATAAATTTAATTGTGCAGAATAAATGAGCTAATTTTTGAAGTCACAGGCTCTGTTTGCAAGATAAGGGTGGTGATTTATTGACCTCTCCCAGCTCAGTAAGAGCGCCACCCCCCTCTCCTGCTGACAAGTTGGCGGCAGCCGAGCCGCCACCTCTCCGGGGTCCCCCCCACAGCCCTTGCTAAGTTCTGTCTTGGAGTCCCTGCTGTCCTCTCACCTCCTTTCATGGAATCCCTGGCTGCATGTCTTAGCAGCCTGGCACGTCCTGCTTTCTATTGGTTGCTGAAGAAGAGTCTGTGGTTTCTCTAGTGGCTCTTCCCAAGTTGATCATTTTCCCGTTTCTGCGGCTGTCTGAACCCATCACTCAGACCTGGGCCCGGTTAGGAACCAGCTCTGGGCAACATGCAGCTCACCTGTAGGTGTGACACAGAAGAGGAAGCCACCATTTCCATTCTTGGACTTGAAACACCACCCTTATCGTGAAACACTCTGATGTCACAATATTTCAGAGCTCTCCAGGAACCACAATGTTTAAAAGCAAAGCCACTTCCTGCGTGTTGGCTGAGATGTGACAACTTAAAATGTAACCATTCGAAATGCCAAGAATTATTTGAACAAGCAACATAAAATCTGCCTGTAGAGGATATGCCCTAAACCAAACACCTTAGGGCCTGAAATTACTTTCATGTACAATTTCTCATGCAGTACAGAGAGTGTGGATCAATGGCTGTTTCTCATGTCAGCCCCACGTCTTTTACTCCAAGCCAGAGAACTTGTGTCACTTATGCCGTCTCACAGAGTCCAGCTTCCGGCCCGACACTTAGAATTAGTAGGTGTTCAATAAATAATTGCTGAATGAGCAAATTGATTGACTAAGGAATGAGTTACACTGGTATTAAAAACTATCCTATTAAAGGAATTCATACATGTACATTTCAGCCTATTATGGGATGCTCGGAAAACATGCAATTTTATGCCAAATTGTGACATACTAATCCCTAGGAAATGGCTCCAAATGAGGGTTTAGAAAAGAATTCCCTAAGGGGAAAATAGAAATGTCACTCTGCTTTTTAATAGAGCAGGCCCTGTAAGTCATCACTTGGTGCCAGATTCACACATGTAGAAAATATGGCCCATAGCATCGCACAGCTATCTATCCACCGAGGGGTCTGTCTGCTAGGAGTGAGCCCTGTCATCTGCTTCTCCTGGTGTCAAGAAAAGCAGTGGGACCACCAATGCTGAGAGCTGAGGTTCTCGGTACCAACCGTGGCTTCCATCCTCTGACTTGGGAAGTCCAGGGTTACAAATTTGCAGCCAGGCAAAAGGGCTCATGAAATGTGTGTGTGTGTGTGTGTGTGTGTGTGTGTGTGTGTGTGTGTGTGTGTGTAATGGGGGGGGGATTAGCTGGCTCTCTTGAACATGAAGAAAGAAAATCTTTTATTTGTTATTATTTATTTTTGCTTTCATTTCACTTTCTTCCTCCATTTATTTTGGAACCTTGTTTTTACCTGACTTTTCTCGTACAAACCAGAATGATCTCTTTGAAAATTTGGCTTGGGGAAGGGTGGGGCTGGCTGCAATTCTCTTCATGAAGACTGTATGCGACAGGCGCTGCTCAAATGCTACAGGAAGGTTTGCAGTGGGGTCCAGGCAGGATAGAGTCCCCGCAGCCAAGGAGACGGAGCACCTACGCACACTGTGTGCTCTTGCTGGCCTAGTTGTCATGTTTGTTGCAGTAATAGTAATTCATTGGTAGTGCCGTGTGTGTATGTGTGGGTGGGTGGGGTTTAATGGGAATGGAACTCACGGGCTTGTGTGTGTTAGGCAAGCACTCCACCACTGAGCCACATCCCCAGCCTGATAATGCCATTTTTAAAAATTGCCAGTAAGAACTGTGTGGTGGTGCACGCCTGTCATCACAGCAACTGAGGAGGCAGAGGCAGGAGGATTGCAAGTTCAGGCAGCCTCAGAAACCTAGTGAGCCCTGTCTCAAAATTCAAAAAAAAAAAAAAAAAAAAAATAAATTTTAAAAGGGTAAGGATGTGACTTAGTGGTAGAGCACTACTGGTTTCAATCCCCAGTACCAACCAATGCCCCATAAACAAACAAACAAACAAACAAATAAATAAATAAATAAAACAGAAGCCAGTGAGGGACTGAAGTGTGGCTCAGTGGTAAAGCACTTACCCAGCATGCCCAGGTGCTGAGTTCAGTCCCCATGTCACCAGACTCTGGGGCGGGGAGTGAGCAGGTATTAGATTTTAGCCACCTGGTGTGACCTCCAGGGACAGAGGTGGCCCTCATGCTATTGGCTGTGCCCCACTTCACTCGTGTGAAAATATCTGCCTTCAACCAGAACTGGGAGAAGCCCTGGGTCCTTCCACGGGACTGGGCTCAGGCCTGCCAAAGTGTTTATTGAATCCCTAACGAAAACCACTTGTGCTCTTGAACTCTCCTCTTGGAAAAAAACATAAGCAATTATTGTTTCTTTCTCAGAGGGACGCACCAAGGGATCCCTGCAGGAAGGCCAGAGTGGCTTTGGGAGACAGCTCGCGCTGAGAGAGAAGCCGGAAGCCACCGAGCCCACCGCCTCACGGGGCCTGGCACCGAGGCAGGCACCAGACAGCAAAAGCCACCGAGCCCCTGTGCCAAGGAGAAGCGGGCACTCGTTCCCAGCCAGCCGCGCTCCTGCCGAGGGCCTGGGACTCTGCGGGTCTGTGCTTATGGTGGTGACACTGATCTGTATCTGGGTACGGACTTAAATGAAAACGTGAATTGAACTCATTACTGCAGGAAGGAAACACTGCCAAGTTTAACAGGATGATGTTCCAGCGGGGTGTCGGGTTTTATGGGGCTGCGGTGGAATACCTCGTAGGAAGGTTTCCAGTTCACAAAACACTTTCAAAACATGCTCAGCCCTTTTAAGTTGAGGGGACATTATCATTTCTATCTATGGCATTTCTCTGCAAATTGAACTCAAAAGTCCTTTGTGCTGACTACACAGAGAACAGAAGAAAGACGTGGAAGAAACTTAGACTAAAGATCGCCTCCCTGAAAAGATTCCCTTGGGGCCGAATTAGGTGAGAACAAATGACATCAGAAAATAGCAAGTCCTCAAACTGCTGCCAGCTCCATATGGCCGGCTTGTTTTCACAGACACTCAACACAACAAATATTTATGGAGTCCCTATCAGGTGCAGAGAACGGCGGTAGGCACCTTGGTACACTGGCCAATTAAATCAACCCACTCACGTGGTACACACATCCTAAAAGGAGGGGGAAAAAAAAAAAAAACAGAATAAACCAACAGAAGATACATTGTCAAGGGTCAGGTGGTAACTGTTGCTATTCAGAAAAATGAACCAGAAACCAATGTGATAGAAGGTGATGGGGGTGTTGGGTGACATTTTAGATAGGATGTTTATCGAAAGCCACACTGGGGTTGTGACATTTGAACAGGAGCTTGAATGAAATGATCTTTGTGTTGAATCCAGAAAATTAATTTTATGTACTTTTGGAAGGGAATTGGGAACAATGACATAGTAGAAGGATTGGGAAAATATGTTCCTTCAAAAGCATGCAGTTTAAAAAACCATGAGACAGGTCCCTTTCTATCCCCCAGTGTGTCACTTTTTGTGGTCTTTTTTTTTGTGTGTGTGTGGTACCGGGGATTGAACTCAGGGGCACTCAACCACTGGGCCACATCCCCAGCCCTTTTTTGTATTTTATTAGAGACACGGTCTCACTGAGTTGCTAAGTGCCTCGCCATTGCTGAGGCTGGCTTTGAACTCGCGATCCTCCTGCCTCAGCCTCCCAAAGTGCTGGGATTACAGGCGTGCGCCACCGCGCCCGGCTTTTTGTGGTCATTTGAATAGAGCTCTGGACATTCCCTAGGGATTTTCTGGTGTGTGGCCTGGTAACCCCCAAGTATCCTGTGGTCTTCTCATTTGATCTCTTTTTATTTTCTACCAAGAAGCAAAACATGTGGGAATTGGCATATTGCAACATAAAAGGATTTTTTTTTTTTACCTTTCATCCTGCACAGAAAATTTGTAAATGTAGGTGGGAGTGGAGAAACAAGAAGTGAGAAAGGCATAATCTCAGAGAGATCTCTGTTCTGTGTTCTATCTGTGCTGTTCTGGGCATTTCTCAGGGCATCTGCTGGAAGTAAATACCTCTGCAGAACTTCATTCCACTCTCCCTCAACAGATGCACGAAGGCTTGGGAAAACACTGTTCCCTCCTGTCAGGTGCAAACTCCACCTCAGCAGGTCTGGGAACGTGCGCATGTTCACACAGCAATGAACTTGGCCAACATCAACACACCCACTAAGGGTCCCTTGCATGTGCAACGTTGGCATAGAAAGAAGCTGCAAGGGAGTGTTTGCCAATCCGACTACACACGGTTTATTTAGAATTATGCAATGTGAAAAAATAGATTTACTTTAGAAAGCTGGAACCATGAGGAATATTCACTTTTACCCCCAAATTATTAATTGGTTTAAATACTAAGATGGTGCTGCATGCATTTATGAATGCTGGAAGTATTTATTATCTGAACTAAAGCCCACTCCCATGTCTAAAAAGAGAATTAGTAGGAGGT
The DNA here is from genome assembly GCA_025594165.1 of Tamias sibiricus. Classification (NCBI taxonomy): domain Eukaryota; kingdom Metazoa; phylum Chordata; class Mammalia; order Rodentia; family Sciuridae; genus Tamias; species Tamias sibiricus. The sequence goes on along the minus strand of CM046666.1, from coordinate 19,559,010 downwards.
AGAGCTCGCATTTGCACACATGTGTATTGACATATTTTTCATGATTACACGACTGTGTGAGGGCATGCTTTGTGTGCATGCATTCTTTGTCTCTTTCTCTCTCACACACATACACAGCACACACACACACACACACACACACACACACACACACACACACTTGCCCTCAACAATAAGTTCATCTGAACATCAAGCTTGAGAATCTGATGTTCTCTGAAGTGGTTTCTGTCCAGGTCCTCTTTTCTCCTGTAGGAAGTCCTGCAGGTGAGCTCACTTACATTCTCCGTTCTAGATGAGGAATGGGGACGACATCTATAGTGGGAGGGTAAATTGCAAAACCGGAGGCAGAGTAACATTGTGGACAAGAGACCCACTCTTGGCATCTGACATGCTTAAATTTTAGTCCTTCCACGTTCAAATCTTATCTTGAACAAGTTTCTCAAATTCTCGAAACCTCAATTCCACTTTCTGTAGAGTAGAACAATTTCATAGAGTCATTTTGGGTTACCTGCATAAAGTGCATAGCCAAATGGTTAACACTCCATACTTTTTTAAAAGAAACGCTTCTAAATATGTTATAGTAAATGTTAAGGAACTTTCACAGTTCACAGAATTTCCTTCTTGGACAACCCCCCTGGGCTACGGTGATGACCACTCTCGTCAGCACTTAGAAGCAACCCTTGAAGACCAATCGTGGCTGGAGCTTCGGAGATGTCTGAACTTCCCTTTCCTGTGAGACTGTGCTTTCTACGAATCAGGCATCACCTTGAACAATGATCAGGGGCCTCATTTTCTGTTGCTCATCAAAATGACAAGAGATGCTTATACTTTCCAAAAGCAGGAGGAAGATAAACTAGGGAATTGGATGTAATGTTAGTGTTGGGACTTAGGTTTTTGCCCAATCTGACTTAATTGATGTGAACTTTGTGCTTCGAGAAGCACAAATCTATTGCCTGGGTTGGATCAAAGGGCACTGGCTAAGATAAGCAATGAATGTTTGTTTTCTTCTCTAGGAACTGGAGCAGGGCTGGTGATGAAATCCCAAATAAGTGACTCATTGGGTTCTAGAAAGAGTGCAGCAGTCATTTTAGGGGGCTGAAGGTGGTATAATAACTTGGATCTACTTTGAACACTGAATTATTTTTTCAGGGTTGTGCACATACATGCAGCACAGAAATCCTTGGAATCTGAGTAAGATCTATCTGAAGATTCACACCCTTGGAAGTGTATGTGGTGTAAATGCTATTTAAAGAGAAGAACCATCTCATGGTGGAAGTAACATTGGCTAGTGCTGAAAAGATGAAAAAAGGATCTGTAAAAATAACTATAAGGATAAACTTTCATTTTGAGAAATCTAATCTTTTAAGCCCAGATAATTAATGATGACTTTAATTTTTTTCTCAATGGGTTCATGCAGAAAAACTTCTAAGACCTGCAGTTCTATCAAACCAACACAATGATTAATTGGCTGCTTGCTATGAGACAGACTCTTAAAGGCACTTTAACATATACCCGTTCAATCCTCTCAACAGTCCAAGAACATGGTATGACTGCCCTGGCTTTATAGAAAAAGAGTTTAAAAGGTCCCAAGTGCTTAACTAGCTCAGATAATCTCCCTTAAATAGTAAGACAAAAGTCCTGCATCGAACCCCAGCCTTCAAATGCCAAGTTTCCCATTCATATATTGCCTTCTCCAGAAAAAGTTTAGATATAATAAAAATCATGCCTAGGGCTTTCTCCGTTCCTCCTTTAGCCTCCTGGCTGCCACAGACCTCAAATGCGATTGGCCAGTGCAATCTTTAAGATCTATTTGTTTCACCTGTAAGGCCCTTAGTCAGCAAAGTTTTGTCAAATAAATATTTTAAAAAAGTAGTTTCTTATTTCTTGAGCATCTATGATTAACCATCCAGTACCATAATCTCTAAAATCTGAGTGTGTATTAGACCTGGGTAGGGGTAAGAGCTAAGAATTAAGACCCAAGTGACCCATCCTTCATGTCTAAATCTGGCCACCTGCCATCCCTTAATTCTAAGGACAAAATTGGCTGCGTAATTTGCAAGGGTTATTGCATACAAGGTGGGGCTCCTTGTTAAAAAAAAAAAAAAAAAAAAAAAAATACCAAGAGTTTCAAGATGGCCTCAGCAGAGTTTAAACCCTACCCAGGGCCTCAAAGAGCAGAGGGCCATTTACACTTGAATAGGTGACACCGGCAAAGCCACCTCTAGTTAAAGAGATGAATGTTCACTTAGTACACTCAGAGTATTCCCCAAAGAGGTAGAGCCCGATTAAGATCATTGATACAGCAGCATCAGTGAGAAAACAGGGGGATAATACAGGTCAGCTTAGGAGGAAAAGGAAACCAGCCTGAAGTTTGGACTCAGACTCATCCGTTAGAGAAGGAAAAAGAAAGTAAAGTCTTCCTCTTCTTGTCCACAGCCCCAGAGAGCGACGCGGTGAGGGCTCCCAGTGCTTCTACATCTGTCTTCCTGAGGACATTATGTCTTTCTTTGGTTAATATTCGTTGACCAAATGCACCTTCTCTCTTGTCTGCAGAGATGTAGTATTCCTGACAGTGTCTAAAACTTCTGAGGGATTTTGGAGTAATGATCCCTGCATCATTTTTAAATTTAAAAATTCTCCTAGATTTAGGAGGGAGGAAGGCAGGGACCATGCTGTCATAGCCACTGCTCTGGTCCCAGCACCATGTACATGCCTGCTACCTAATAGGTGCTCAATAAATTGTCACTGAATATTAAAAATAGGTGAGGGGCACGTAGCAAGAATGACAAAAACTCATGGCAGAGAAAACAAATGGTAGAAACATTATTTCTATGGACGAACCTCTGTAAAGGAAACTGTAAGGGACCAAGTCAATAACGTCAGATTCCTTTCCATAAATCTAGTGATGGAAACAGGCTCTCTACATCCACATATCTTGTTTGTTGCTCTTTCTTGGTTTTTATTTTACCACAGGGCATTGCCTCCGCTGTAACTAAAGTCAGTGAAAGAGGCAAGAAGATCCTGAAGGTTTTGCAGCTGATTTCATCCACTGAAATGTTTTTGTTGTGCTACTTTTGGTCAGTAGAACAAGTTGGTCCCAAAGCTAAAATCAGATCAGTGAACATTTGTGTGCATGCACGCATTCTCTGTGTATCTCTGTCTCTGTCTCTCTTGCACTAATGCACACACACACACACACACACACTAGCTCTCATCAGTAAATTATTTGCAAAATAAATTAAGCAGGACTGAAACAGAAAACATGCCCTGGTGCTACGGAGCGCACCTTGACCGTGGCAGGGAAGCACACAACCACGCCGAGTCAGCCTCGAACCCCAGCAAGCCACCAGCAGCATACAGAGGGCTGGAATTGACTTTTTCTTCTCTCCAACAGCAACTAATCCTAGGAAACTAAAAATACAGGCAGTGTAGAGTGACTCCCTTCCCTGCCACTTTCCATCGTGCAGACAAATCTGACTGGTAAAAGGCTCGATTCACTCAGCAGAGGGCTGGCTTCTGTCTGATGGAGTTTTTGCAGGGAAAGCAGTTGGAGCCTTTCTCTCGCCCATCCTTCTCTGTGGGAGACACAGCCTTATGACTCTGAGCCATAGCAATGAGCAGTCTGGGACACGTTGGTGGCAGTGTCTTGCAGGCATCTGACAAGAGGGGGATATGACTGCAGCAGTGTGCTTGGAAGCCTGGCTCTTTCCCTGAAAGCCCTCTTTATTCGGAGGTTACCTGCCATTGCACAAGAGCCAAGCAGGCAAATTAAATTCCTCCTGTTCAGCCTTGCAGAGAGGTGAAAACACTCCTCCTGGCTGGTAGTGTGGGTCCCTGGCTCTGGCCGTCCAGCAGCAGGGCTGGGCACCCCAAAGGCAGGCACGTCAGGAGTGAGTGTTGTCATTTTTACTGATGTGTGAGTTTTCTTTACTTCAGGACCCTCCTGATTAGTTCTAGGCCCTGCGTTCCTGGAGTCAGGCTAATTCCCATGGCGACTGTCCTATGGGCCACTGTGTGTCCTTTCCTTCTAAAGGAATTTTTATCTTGGATGATCATAGCCTTGAATATTTCTCAGGTTTTTGTACACTTTATTCTTGATTCCTTAGGTTGAAACTTGGAGTTATTTTAATAATTTATTTGCTTCGCTTAAAATATCCATCTCGTATTTTTATGGTGACTTGGGCACGTTGAAAATGCCTGAAATACTTAGAACAAGAACTAGCCCACAAGAAGCACTAAGCATCAGCTCATATCAATATCAATAAAAATAATAAAAAGACATAGATGACATGCCTATTAAATGTATTATTTCTCCCAGAAGTTTGGAGAAACAATAACACTGTTAAACCAAAACCGTCAACTGAAGCTAATAAAATGATGATTAAGGCAGAAATCTGAGGCCCCATCCTCCAGACTTAACAGGATTATAGTTGACTTCCAGCTCAAAATAAGCACTTATTTATTGGTGCTTACAGCCCACCCAGGTGCCAGCCACAATATGAAGTGATGGTTAAGAGAAAGGGTCAGAGCAAGAGGGAGATGCAGTCTGAGGATCTCCGTGGTCCTAATGGGAATGCATCCTTCGATCCAAGTGATCTGCTGCCCTGGCAATCACATTTTGAGTACGAAATTCGGTTATAGCTGTTGCATGTGCTCAGAGACATTGGCAAACTGCCAAGTGTCCAAGGAATCACCCCCAGGGTGTAGCTATGACTTGTGACCAAGTGTGGAAGGGTCAGGGATGTGTGGTCTGGAAGTAAAAGGGCTAGGTAGGCTCCTGGAACAGTCTGCTTGCTTCATGGTTCTTGTTCAAGTACAATTGCAAAACGTACCAGCACATGGTTTACTCTCAAAATGTCCTAGTTTGGACAAAATTTTCTCTCTCTAATGATAACTTTCAAACATTTTAAGATCCATTTTGAGTAAGATGAATTATACTGATTCCTCCACCAAATCTTGTATTGGCATGTGACAGCAACACAACTTGAAATATCTTAAGCAAAGAGGAGGGGTTAATGGCTCACATAACTGAATCACGGGTGCTTCTCTCTCTCGCTCCCTCAAGCCTACTTTCCAAAAGACTTGACCTTCTCTTACTGCTGTATAGGTCACAGGACTGCCATCTATCAAGCTGAGCAACCAGAGAGTAAAGAAAGCACTTGACTCTCAGCTCAACCTGAAAAATACTTGGAAAGGACACTGCTTCCCTGTGGTTGGGTCATGGACAAGGTGAAGGGCAGGGTGGGAGCGCGCAGGGAGGCAAAGCGATGACCACGACGCACTGCTCTCGGCCAGAAAAAGGCACAAAGAAACAGATTCCAGCTCAGCCATAGGGGTAGCTTTGTAAAGCTGTGTTTCTGATCACTGAAGGCAATTAATTAGCAGGTCAGTGACGTGTTGTATAGATAGATTCATGATTAGGATGAAGAATTGGACTAGAAACTTCTAGAATGTCCATGCAATATCAGTATGCTTTACTTCTATGAATTTTCCTTATTTTTGTGTACAGTTGATTTCAAAGAATCCGAGTTCCAAGTATAATAAGTGAAATAATTGCCACTTTAAAAAAAAAAAATTGCATTGCATCTCAAGGGGCCCCAGCATTGATACAAAAGTATTGGAATCGACCCAATAAAGCTACACCGTAAATTTCAACAGTGTTCTCCAGGGCCATGTTGTGTTCTGCAATGCTGTGATTCCATAAAAGCAGCCATGGCAAAGTCAGACCATTTGCATTTGTGGTGCTGAGCATAACTAAATTATTCCAAAGTCACATTGAGGATCTGAGGTAAGGGAAGCAGTCTAGACCAGCAATCGTGGGAGCTGTAGTCTTGGAGTGAAAACGTTAATTGAAGATTTGATGAGATCTCTCCCCAAACCTTGTTCTGTCTGTTCTCAAAGATAACAAAGCATGGGGAGTTCCAGGAGGCCCTAGTGATGTGTGCTGGAGGGGCTACTGCGGAGTACTTCCGGGGGCAGAGGTCACCCTGCAGAAATCTACTTCCTCACAGATATAGAGGTTGGAAGTGTGCGATCACCGGGAGGGCAGGCTTAGTGTTTTATGAGACGTCTGGACTTGTCTTCTCCCTGGTTCTCATGGGGTCATTCCTCTGGATGTGTCTGTCTGTCCTAATCTCCTTTTCTTAGAATGCCAGTCACATCTGATTGGGGCCCAGCCTCAGGTGAACTTCACTGCTTATTTAAAGACCCTATCTCCAGATGCAGTCACATTCCTGAGGTACTGGCGGTTAGGAATCGAACATTATGTCAGAACAGGATGTGGTGGCTCAGCCTGTAATTCCAAAGACTCAGGAGGCTGAGCCCAGGAGGATCATAAGTTCAAGCCCAGCCTCAGCAATTTGAAGAGACTGTGTCTCCAAATTAAAAAAAAAAAAATAAAAGAAATAAAAGAACTGGGGATATAGCTCAGTGGTAAAGCTCCCCTGGGTTCAATCCTCAGTTCCAAAACAAACCAAAAAAAAAAAAGAAAAAAAAATTATTTGATGGGGACCAATTTGGCTTACAGCATATGCTAATTCCCTTCAGAATTGCTTCTTTAGAGAGCATTTATCTTATCTTCTGCTCTGTTTCTTCACTCCATTTTTCCCCTGTCCCAGCTTTGGAGGAGATGGGGACTCGATCGCCATTCCCCACACAGTACCTGTCTAGGAGTTGGTCTGAAGTGACTTGACACCCCGCCCCTCCCCGGCCTCTCGGTGTGTGCCCCACTTTCCAGCAGGGAGACCACCCCAGGGCTCTCAAGAGCTGCCTCCCTGGAATGCCCCAAGCTCAGGCCTGTTTTCCTGGCAGTTTAAGCTACTCAACTGCTGCCGCGCTTATCCCAGGGCTCCGGGCGCGTTCTGCGTCCACTACTCCTGTTCTCCCCCACCTGAGCATCTCCTCATCCCTTCTGCCATCTGCCCTGGTGATCTTGAATTCTATCTCAGACCTGAATTAGGAAGGATCCTTCTACCCAGTGACACAAGAGCCACCCAGTGAGGCTGGTTCTGTCAAGAGGAAAACAAGGCCCAGAGAGGTGAATTCAGGGCTGTGGGACGAGATGGCACGAGACGGCAGCATCTGCAAGCCTTCCACTCTGACTGTGGTCTGAGCCCCTCCTTCACAGCCTTGCCACATCTCAGCCACGTCCCCAGCCTCCCAGAATACCGCGGAGCCATCAGCCCTCTCTTTTGCTCTAACCCGGCATGAGGCCTTCTGTTTCCCCTGAACACATGAGTTGGGCATTCTCTTCTTTCTGCTGCTGACATCAAGCTACCTGTGGTCAGAGCCTCCCACTTGGATCTTGGTTTGCCTTCTCTTCACAAATCCAGCAAGATGGCGGAGGCGGGGGCCAAGAAAAAGCCCGGCCAGAGTGCAAGATGGGAAGATGAGTCATTATGTCCCTGTGTAGGGTAAGTCTTATTACAATTGCAACTTCCCCCACAGTTCTGTTTTCTAAATAGACAAAAATAAAGTGATGACTGGGAACGAATAGAACAAGGTCTTCCATCAGGTCTGTGGGGAGGGTATGAGGCCCAGCTCAGCAGGTAAGACAAGACTCTCCCAGACAAGGCCCAGTGGCCTTGAGCCACACTCATGTTGGGCCCACTCTGGTCTTCCACCCTCTGCCTGCTATTTCTGTGTGTCTTGCTCAAGTCTTTGTTCCAGACACCGAGTACCCAATCCCACTGGACCCTCAACCAGCGTCATGAAGATATTCTCTTCCGTCACTCTTGCCTTCCCATTGCTGAAGAAAACACTAAGGACCACCTTGTGTTGCTCCAAAAACTTACATGTTGCCTTTTGACCCCCAAGGATTTAGTTAAGATTAAACAGACCCTTTGCTTCTTTAAGTTGGAGCCCCATTTCCATGAGACTGAGTGTTCATGAATAGAGAGGAAGTCACCTGAGGATGTAGAAAACCACACCATTTGCAAACCAAGGAGAGGCCTCAGGAGAAACCGAGCTGCCCACACCTTGACCTTGAACTTCCATGCTCCAGAACTGTGAGAAGTAAACTGGTGTTGTTTCAGCCACTGTGTCTGTGAGCTCTTTATGCAACCAGAGCACATTAATATATAAAGGAAATGTAAAGTCTTCATCTGGGCCATTGAACCCCCAACCGTTGCATCCTAGCCTACACCCACACTCATTCCTACAAGTCCTTCCCTCTTTCTTCCCCAGGCTTTTGTTCCTTTCTGGGAGGGCCTTTTCCTACCTTGTCCCCCTGATAGGTCCTACCTGTTTGTAATAAGGAAGCCTGATTCCACTGTTTTCCTTATCTGGACTGTGAACCTCTGTGGGGTCTGAAGGACCGGATGCCACATCTGGCCCTGAAGCCCAGCAGGTGTCTAATGATTGACTCACCAATGCGTCTGGATTGTCAGGATTTCTCTGACGCTCGCTCTTCCGCAGTTTGAAGGTGTAGCTTGCATGATAACAAAAGCAAACATTGCCTTGTTGGAAGAAGGGATGGCCATCATCTACAGGGAGTTTGCTCTGGGCTCTAACATTCACAAACTGGAATTGTTGCAAAATTCTTTCCCAATCATGAGCCTTTCTGCTATAGTGGCATTTTCAGCTGAAGCTGGGACGTTCACCCACAGGCAAGAAATACCAAGAGCGTGCACACACAGGAGCACAGGTCTGCCCTCGGCACCTCCCGCAGCCTTCTCCTTGAGCCAGCATGGCCTCATTTTTAACTCTGCTGGCATTTCAAGATTTTAACTTCCAGGAGAAAATTGTTTCAGGAGTGAATGGGGAAAGTGATTTTCTCCCTGTTCCTTCTCAATTTCCAGGTTAAGCTGGTAGGAGATTGGTCCTGTTCTCTCCAGATTCTTTGATTATCTGCTGTTAAAGGTTGGAAATGAATCCTTGCCTCCTCTCTTCTTTCCCCAGCTGAAACTCTGAAGGCTTAAAAACTTCATCTACTGTTCTCAGCGACGACGAGGAGTTAAAGAAGTTGTTTAGAAGCCTGGTAAGTCCTTGCTCAGAGGCAGTGAATGAAATGCGCTTTCTACTTCTGGCTGGAACAAAGAAACCCAGCCATTAACATAGGAAGGCCTCTTGTTTGCATTTTTTAACAGCTGACATTTGTACCTTTTGGAGGAAAGTGAAGGGCATCGCATTGCTGCCTAGTTTAAATCAGCCCGGAAATAATAGGGACGATAGGGCCTCTGGGCTAATTTCCTTTGTCTCCTATTCAACAGATAATGGTGGTCTGTGTGGGGTGTTAAAGGCCAGGCAGCCCTGGTGACCCGGAGATGACTTCATTCTTCCGAGGTTTATCAAAGGCTCCTGTCAGTCAAACTCACGCTGGGAGACTGGGGAATGGCCATCTGGCTCCCTGCTCATCAGAGAGGAGGGAGGAGAGCTGGAGGTGAGAAATCTCCATGAGGTTCTGAGCCAGGTGGAAGGGCAGCACGTTTGGAGGTGGGCTTAAGCTCCTGTGCACAGGCAGGCCTCTAAGAGGAGCAATGCAGGGTGTCAGAGAGAGAGAGAGAGAGAGAGAGAGAGAGGAAGAGAGAGGAAGAGAGAGGGCCGCAGAACAGAGGAGGTGAGAGACAGCCACACCGTAAAGAGGAGAGGCAGGGAGGATTTTATTTAAGCCGTGTGATCATCTTGAATCGATTTTAAGTGGAAAGATGGAAGGTCACTCGTGCTGCTAACCATGCGGAGAAACCTCAGGATTGTTTCCTGACTGTGGAGAAGAAAGGGAGTGCGTGGCTCCCAGCAGGGCGTGGCTCCCAGCAGGGCGCTGATTTAATTTAAAGCGCAGGGCTTCAGTTCTGCAGCCCGGACCCTCATTCTGGCCCTGTTGATTACAAGCACTAACAAGGCATTACAAGGAGCACTACCAGGAGGTCTCCCCTGGCCCCTCACCTCCACGTGCCGTGGGGCCCCACTGCAGGGCTGCCCGACAGGGTAGACAGGGTAGCTGCTCCCAAAGCCTCCCTGGCCCTTCCCTTCTCCAGTCCTCCAGCCACCCTGGTTGGTGACAATTCCTACCTCCCCCAAACCTGACATTCTACTCCTGGACTTTGTGAATATTGAAGCAGGGATGTTTCAAAGCTTCAAAGATCAATGAGGACAAAGGCTTCCTCTCCCTCCTCCGACCCTCCTCTCCTTCCTTCCTTCCTCCCTCCCTTCTCTCCTTTCTATCCTGCCTTTTTTCCTTTTCTTTCTCCCTATTGTGGTAAAATACACACCACATACGTTTTCCATACTGACCACGTCAGTGGTATCAAATACATCCACACTGCGTGGGGACAATCACCAACATCCATTTCCAGGACATTCATCATTCCAAACTCAAACTCAAACTCTGCACCCGTGAAATGTTACCTCTCCGGTTCACCCTCCCTCTAGTCCCTGTCAACCAACATTTGACTCTCTGTCTCTAATAGCTAGGTTGTGGAACCAACCTAGATGTCCCTCAGTAGATGAGTGGATAAAGAAAATGTGGTATATATACAAAATGGAATTTTACTCAGCAATAAGAGAGAATAAAATAATGGCATTTGCAGGTAAATGGATGCAGTTGGAGAATATAATGCTAAGTGAAATTAGTCAATCTCAAAAATCCAAATACTGAATGTTTTCTCTGATATAAGGAGGCTAGTTCACAGTGTTGTTGGATGGGGGTACATAGGAGGATCAGAGGAACACTAGAATGGTCAAAGGAAAGGGAGGGGAAGGGAGGGAGCAAGGGAGGAGGGGGGGAGGAAAAAAAATTGGTGGTGGAATGAGATGGATATCATTATCCTAAATGCATGATTGAAGATCTGAATGGTACTTATATACTTTGTATACAAGCAGTTGTATGTAAAAAGATGCTATACTTGTGCTATGAATAAGTAAATAAAAAAAAAAGAATGTGACTACTTTAATAACTCACTTAAGTGGGGTCACATGGTATTTGTCCCTTCGTGACTGTCTCATTCGCCGAGCCTAATGTTTCTGAGGTGCTCCCGTGTCGTGGCATGCTCCACAATACCTTCTTCTCCAGGGTGAAGAATAATAATATTCCGTGGTGTGCGCACACCCCGTTTTGGTCATCTATTCATCTGTTGGTGAACACTTGGATTGTTTCCATGGACACTTGCTTTTAAATTGTGCTGCTTCCACACACAACAGGTTCAGGTCATGTTACCCCCCAGTGGTGGCACCCTGGCATTTGAGCCAACAGCAGAAGCAGAAAGATCAGTCTCGCCTTCCCCTGGCTCTTCATCCCTGAAGCAGGTGGTAAGACCCCTGCGAGAGGCGTCTCCCTGGAGGAGGGAAGGAGCCCCTTACTTCTGAAGATGCAGGGCTTGCTAGCCTCCCCCGACTTGGCGCCATCACAGCACCCCCTTAGCCCTCTCAGACATTCCCACGTCTGCCCACCTCTTCACCAGACCTGGAGTGAAAAGTCAGTGGCTCCTTGGGGTCTTCATTCCTGAAGGTCTCCACGTGACAGGAGATTCACATTAAATAAGTTTGCCTGCTTGTCTCCCGTGAATCTGTCTTTTGTTCAGGGGCCTCCGTTGGTACCTAGAGATGGCAGAGGGACACAAATGTGGCCTTCCACCCCCCACTGCGACCCTCTCCTTCCAGTGCCCAGCATCAGCTTAGGCCAATGCCCTGTAGATACTGTTTTGTTCACAGACAAAGGAGAGAGGAAAGCGGATCGCCAGGCCGATGACGTCACGCCATGGACACTAGTCTCCTCCCCAGACCCCACTGCCCTGTCAGGAAATGGATGTGATCGTGACTGGCTTTCTGGCTACTTGAAGTAGAGAGTGGCTTAGACTCGGACAGAGAAAGGAGGAAGGCAAGGAGGGGGTGAGAGGGAATGCTCCTACCCTACTTCTTAAAAACCCCAAACAAGACATTCCAAAATAGGCAGAAATAGATCCTATCGATGAACCTTTCATGAACCCTTGAGCCGGCACCATCAGCTGCTGATGCCTGAACCATGTGGTTCTCAGCCCTATGGGACACACCACCTCCCCAAACCCGTGTTGTTCCTGATTTCTCTCCTTTTTATTTTAAAAAGTTTAAACCAACATAGAAGTTTCCAAGAGAGACCAGCCGTATGTCATGCCTTCACCTCGACTCCCCAGCGGCTGACCCTGCCTCCTCTGCTGCCTGCTTCTCCTCTCTCTCCCTCTCCTTCACCTAGATCTCATCGCTCACCTACCTTTGCATTTTTTTCTTGAATCATTTGACAGCCAGTTACGCACATGCTGCCTCTCTGTTGGTACCTCAGCCTCTAGCCAAGAACAGGGCACTCTCTTCTAAACCACAATACACTGGTCATCCTCAGGACAGGTCAATTTTATACCACAAGATCATCTCATGAACAATCTATATTGAATTTCCCCCGTGGTGGGCCCAGTGTGAGCTGTTATAGATCAGTTGTCTCCTATAGATGACCCAATCCGGGATTAATCAAGGCACTTAGTCGTCATTTCTCCTGGGCCTCCCTCAGGCTCCCAGGCTTTTTTTTTGTCTTTGACACCCACGAGCTGCCTTGTTAGAATGAGGATTAGGCTTCTTTCTGAATCTCATGTCATCCATAGATTCCTCCACATTACGTTGCTGCTAGCAGAGATGGAGAATTGGGAGTGCAAAATCTATAAATCTTTTCCTACTTTTTGACCCTCAAATATCTCCTGAGATATTTGGAAAGAGCAAGAGTGATAAGGCATTAACATTCAAATAAATTAGTCACACATTTAAGAAGCATCTCGCTTCTGCCTTTTGAATTTTTTTCCGAAAGAAGAGGGGCACCGCCTTTGTTCCTGTCAGTACGTAATCAGCTCCTCCTCATGTGAATCTAAATGTATTCTCCAACATCCACTGGTGAGATCTTGTAGAACACTGAGTCAGAACATTTCATTTTTATGTGGAGAAATGGAACACGGGGGCATCGTGGGCCTAAGATACCCAGAGGGCGAAGAGACAGGTTTGCTGTCTTTCTTGGACCGCACAATCTGCTTGTAGCTACTCAACAGGAGTGGCCGTTCCTTTGGCATGTCCAGATGCAAACCCCAGGAGCACAGAAGGCACTTCCAGCGTGTTCATCCTGGGTGGGGTGTTGGGCAGTGGTGGGGGGTCTGGGTGCATAGAACCCTCTTACCATGTGTGTATTTTTGTATGTAATGTTCCATATTATAATTTTTCAAAGGACTTTATTTTTTTTTTTAAAGTAGTTTAACAACACATGTATCATCCAAGTCTAAGTTTGTACTCACAGTGTCGAACATTTCTATGAGTTTGGACAAATGTTTGATGATGTATATTGGCCCATTAGTTTGTACTCACAGTATGAGTTTGGACAAATGTGTAACGGGGGAGCATTTTCTCAGCCCTAAAAATTCTATATGCTCTGCCTTATTTTAATATAACTTTTAAGAGTCAGAATTATCATTCTATTAAAGTGGTTACTCTGGGCTTTATAAAAGGCAACTAAAAATTATTTTAAAAAATTGTATTACAAGGGGACAAAAACTTTAGGTCTTGCTTTTTGGAAGGAAAAATGTGCATATTGACTGGAAGACAGACCCTCCCACTATGATGTAATAGGCTGCGCCATCCTGCTCCTTCATCCTCATGGTTGAATCAGTAGCATAAGGCTAATGGGCTTGCAGTACTTTCAAGATGAATCTGACATGTTGAAGTTTGCCTATCACATTTGTGTTGCTTGACTTATGGGGGAAAAAAAAAAAGTATTTTGTTCAAATCCAGTTTGTTTAGGTGATGGGAAAGGTCTTGCTGGGACTTGGCAGATGGGACTTTTAAAAAAAAATCTCCAATCCCTTTATTTTTAAACTCTCTCTACCGTGTACCCAAAGGGTGGCCCTAAAGGCCCTCTATCTATGATAGCCAGTGTTTTAGCAGAGCTTGTGGATGTGCCACCATACAGCCTTAAACACACAAAATAGTTAATGTGTAAGACAAAGGTCACAAGGTGTCATCAAAACAGCACAACAGCAGAAGACCCAGGTGGCTATGGTCCAAGCGAAGGGAGATTGTCTTCCAGGGAGCTATCGGGAGGCCCTTGCTTGTGGAAGGGCAACTCAGAACAGCCTTGGAAAGTGAGAGGCTGAGATGGAGAGGCAGGATGAACACAATTATTTACAGCGACCATGAACTTGGTTATCCATTTTTTAAACTAGCTTTGCTTACCTAAGCCATAGATTGTCTGGAAAGATTATATATGCCCTTTGAACTTCCATCATCTGTCTTTCTGTCTCTCTGTCTCTTCTTAGAAATCTCCTGGAAGATAGTGTGGCTCCTTTCCTTCCTTTGGAAGTATCCTGGGAAATGCACATGATTTCCATATCGTTTTCTTTGACTCACTCCACATTAAAGGCTTCTGTGTTAATTTCAAGATGCATGTAGCAAAATTTCCTTATGTCAATCTTGATTTGGCTAACAGATTTCCCAGTAGAAATAAGGCTGGGATGAGCTGCATATTTGGCAAAGATAAGGAATGGTAGGGGGAAAAATGCCCCAAAGATCCGGGAGTTCAATCTCTATGTTTACTTTTGTCTGTTTAGGATTATTTTGTCTCCTGGCAGTGCTACAGCTGGATGAATCCAACGGGCCCATCCTGAGCTCTTCAGTCTACGTAAGTGTCTGTCTTACATACAGAGAAAAATACAAAGAGAAATTTATTTCTCCATTACTTACTTTTCTTTCACAATAAAAATGCATCTGTCCCAGATTCCATTCTGTTTCATCCAGGTATTAACCTGAAAAATAACAGCAATAAGTAATTATTGAATAAGTAATATCCAATAAGGTCCTGATGGCCTAGAAATGAACTGATAGCTTATGTCTCTACAAATTTTAAATTGTAATGGGACTATAGATTCAGTGTCTAATTGTAAAGATAGCAGTGTAGTTTAGCAATGAAAATGTAGGGAAAAAAAAAGCATTGTGCAGGACAGTCCCCAGGTAGCATTAAGCAGCTGCAAGGAGGGTCCTACTATCGTGCTTTCCTGGCATCCATTAGGATCTCAGAGACCAAGGCCAAGTTCATCAGAGAAGGCCATGTGTGTCTAGCTTCAGAAGGCAGAGTCCTTAAGGTAGAATGTGAAGTGGGGTCATTATCATATTCCTGTAAGGCATTAGCAACCATCCTATCCTTATACCACATGGAGTACCAGGGTCTTTATCCTAATGGTGGAGATTAGCGGGATGAACAGCATAATTGACCCATTCTGATCCTGAGCATCATGTCTCAAGGGGGATCTAGGGCTCAGCGGTCTATTATAAGTGGTGTTTAGTTGTTATTCAGAGAGATGGCATAGGGCTAGGCTAATGCTCAGGGCTTAGCCATGGCAGCAAATGATTCCAAGAGCAGGAAAGTAGAGATGTGAGCTTGAACACAAGTCTATGATATCAGAGTATGGTGGAGAGACAGGTGTCATAGTACAAAGTCCAGTTCAACCCTAAGATCTACAGTAGCCATAATCACACCCTCAGTGAAGATCTGGGAGGGCAGATTCCTAAAAGAGGTATCATAAGTCCAGTAACCAAGAGAATGGAGGACATCTCTTGTAGGACCTGGAGAAAAGTTAGGAGCCCAGTTTTGGAGAAGACTAATGATGGAGTTCAGGATGGGACCTACAAGGTGGTGTTCGACTCTGTTCAGCAACTTCCCTGCTTGGGCCCAACTTCTGCTGTCCTGGAGGTAAAGTTGGTCCTTGGAATTTGGAAGAGAGAGCGAGAGAGAGTTCAGTACAGCAGTCTCACCAGTGCAACAGCTTTGGAGATTAGGAATTCATACCTATGTCTAGCTTCAGAGAGAGAGGGTCTGGCTTTGATGTGTCTTTGGAATTGTCCCTAGTGAGTGAGACACTACTGACCTCTAACAAATGAGGTCTCTGACCTCAGGGCCCCTGAGTTCCCTTCCTGGGTCACAGCTCTAATGGTCTTTTTTGGCGCCTAGGAAGAAGGACTTTCTCAGATGACTCTCCTTCCATGATCCAGGGAGAAGACGTGTCAGGCCCAGTGATCCTGTGGGTTGGTCCTGCCAGCCTCACGGGAGGTAGAGCTTGTGGGGCTGGAAGGATGTGGGAACTCAGCAGTTACCTTGGTTTCCAAGAAGTGTCTCCACCCTCCAGTTGGTTCTGAAAGTCACAGTCTGTTTCCC
The DNA here is from genome assembly GCA_025594165.1 of Tamias sibiricus. Lineage (NCBI taxonomy): Eukaryota > Metazoa > Chordata > Mammalia > Rodentia > Sciuridae > Tamias > Tamias sibiricus. The sequence goes on along the minus strand of CM046666.1, from coordinate 19,542,863 downwards.
TTGAAAAGGGAATGCATGCTGAGTTCTCTTCTCAGCTTATAAATTATGCTGTATTAACACTGGCAACAGTTTCATTTTCGCTGTGTAAACATGAGGCAGCACAGAATGGGAAGGGGGCTGGAAGGGCCGGCTGCCAGGCCCCAACGGAGACTCGCAGGCGGCTCTTTGAATGTTGGATGGTGTCCTCACTAGCGGTAGGGGTGGGCTCCCCGACACCTGTCTCCAAGAGTCAGCCCTTTCCATTATGAGTCCTCTGCCACTGTGGCTGGCTTTGTGTGTGGGGTGCATGGTTTAGCAAGTGCTGAGAAAGGTGCCGCTTCTAAAAAAAAAAAAAGAAAGAAAGAAAAAAGGTCCAGCGGCTAACTATGGTGTCTGAGATTCCACTATAAATCCTTGGTGGGGGTTAGAATGCAGTTATTTTGGGAGATCACCAATCAACCACGAATATTCTACAGATGAGTTAATTGTGCTAATTCACAAATACCCATAAGAAAGGGAGATAGAGGAAAAAAAGTGGAAAATGACAAAAATCCCCTGTTGGCCGCACAGATTTGTTGTGGAACCACCTGTGTAGCCACTAACTGGGAGCAAGAAAGCCCTTGGAAACAGGAAAGGGCGTTGGGGTATGAAATCCACTCTATTAAAGTCCACCTGTGAAAATTAGGACTCTTCTTTTGAATTAGAAAAGTGAAAATTTTACTTGAAATATCTATCAAGAATGCGAGGATGTGTAGGAGTTCCTCTACGTGAGTGTTTGTTCAGTCCTTAAATAATGGACCTCCTGAGCAGGTAAGATAGTCCCACTGAAGCAATGAAAACCCAGCTCAAAGAGTCCTGGCCAATGGAGACTTTCCTAGCTTAGTAACACTCCCATGTGTAGGATGAGCTTCAGGATGGAGAGAGCCAGCTATTGAATGCACTCATTGAAGACCTGGTCCTTTCTCTCTCTCCCTCCAAGTTCTTCCCAGGCTCAGCCTTGCGTCAGCTTCCCCGATTGGACAAGACGGGGCTTTTCCAGGTGGTATGCCAATAGAAAGTCTTTCTCTTTCTCTCTACCGACAAGTATGGTGTATCCCAAAAACGACTTGCCCAGTACCCATCAGGGGGCTACCATTCTTGCTCCTTCACATCTGCTGGGAGAAAAATGTCTTCTTAATGCACAATTATTTTTTTCCTTTTGATCTCAGCAGACCAAAAAAGCTGACATGCCTCAGGAGAATGGCATCCACTGATTGGCTTCTGCCTGGACTCCTGAACCAGTCATCCCAAGGACAATGAGATGGCGTGATCGAATTGAGGACTAATCAGCAACTGGGATCAACTCCTGTGCAGGGTGACAGATTAGCATACAGTAAGATGGCATGGCTTAGGAAGTCAATTGTGGCATCCATACCCTAACTAGTAAAATCACTGAGGTGGCAGGAGTGGGCATGGGGTCCCCCATCACCTGCCAAGCCCTGCCTTTCTCTCTCCTTTACCCTGAAACACCAGATAGTAATTTCTTGTGATTTGCAGGATTCTAGTTTAAACACAGAGAGAGTGTCTGGCTTTGCTGCATCTTTGGAATTGTCACTAAAGGAATAAATCCAAGTAACCATGTGGGTGGGAAAAATGAGTGACAGCCTTCTCCAAGGACTTAGAAAACCTGAGACTTTGTCCAAGGCTCTTTTGCCAGATGATCTTCACTTTTAGACTCCTATATAAACGTCTCATCTGTGCAGGAAAAGCAACCCAGATGATGGTTTGAAAGTTCCTTTCAAAACAAACAAATAAATAAAAAAAAATGCTGAGTCCCCTGATTAATAATTTCTTAAACAAACAAACAAAAGGTGTATAACAGTCCAAAATAGAGTCTAACGTACATCCAGAATGGTCGATATCCTTCATCTGTACTACTGGGAAAAGTTTTTAGTCCTTTTTTTTTAAATACTTGAATCGGTCAACAGAATTAAAGAAGAAAAACTATTTAGATGTAAATTCTGACACACTTTTTGAAAAAGTGGTTTTACTTATTTGAAGCCAAGTTTAATAAGGACAATCCTCGCCACACATGTGCCTTAGGAGCTGCAAAGAGCAGCAGCTAAGCCAGTGATCACCACTGACCTACACTCTGGAAAGGATGAACCAAGCATGGTTTCTGCTATGGTGAGCTGGGACCTAGGACCGCCGCTTTTGATAAGTTCACCTGAGAAGGACATTGGAAATGATTCATTTTGGCAATTTTACTGGCAAAATGGGTTTTCTTCATGAAAACACGTTCTCGACTACTTCTTGAGAAGTCTCTCAGGATTGTTTTGGTTGTCCCCCTAGCGCTGTGATCGCAGTGGAGTTCGTCCTGCGGGTTCTGCTAGGAGACGCCCTGCAGGCCACTGTCTGCGCATGCGCTCACCCCTTTGCTCCCAGAGGCCTTCTGCTTCCCTCGCCCAGGCACAGAGCTGAGCCTGCGGGTTCCCCAGGCTTCCTTGCCCACGGGTTTCCAGGTCGGAGGGTCCGAGGCAGGGACAGGTCTGACTACTTCCCTGTATCCCTTCCCCTACCAAGGTCTCTGCTGTGTCTCCTTGGGGACTCCAGCTAGCTGGGTTCTTCCCTGCGAATCCCCGACTCCCACCAGACCCCGTGCCCGCCTCCAGCAGCTGAGCTGCTTGGGTACAAATTCTGACATACTTGGTTGGAGAATTATTTGAAATCACGTTTTATAAGGGTCCTCGTGGATCTCAGCGGCACCTTCCCAACGCACATGCGTTGGCAGCTGCAATTGGCTTCAAGGCCTCAGTTATACCATCTCCCCTCCTCTTCCCTCCAGCCCAGGGGTGGTAATTGCTACTCAACTTCCCGGGTTTCTCTTTTAGCTCTTCTAAGAGCTTTGAAAACATTCTCCACTATTCCATTCCCCCCTATAGAATTATATGACAAAGTGGTATTTTCTTGGTTGGACCCCCCAAGACATACCATAGGAAGTATTAGCTTCTTGGATAGGAGGTTCTTGGGATACCCACCATGCCACTGCGTAGAACTACAAATGAGGACAACATTCTTTGAAAATGGAATCATCTCCCTGCTAAAATTTTTCTTTCTTTTGTCTCTTTTGTGGAAAATTTTAAAATTTTAATATATTCCAAGTGTGGCTATTTTGCACTGATGCCTGTCCCCGTGTTTGGACAGTGAGCAAGTTTCCAAAGAATCAAATCCTTTCCTGTATCAAATAACAACGGTGACTATCAATACCACAAAACAATAGTACCTGCAAAACAATAGTACCTGGAGCTCCAATGTCTCTTTATTCTAACATCTTTCAAATTTCCTGCTAAATAGTTTGTGTGTTTTACAATGTCAAATAATGATGGAACAATGCGCTTTGGGTCCAATTTAACATTGATGAAACTGAGTAAAAGAAACTGTGTTCGATATCAGCAGATAATCCCCCATGTTTCCTATTTTAAAACACCAGTGCCGGTTAAAAGGTACACACAACTTGTCATTTTTGACCAAGGATCAGTTAAAGTAAGGGGGAACTGAGAGTTAGCACTGGTTGAGTGAGTCTGAACCTCTGGCTAACATTCCCCACAGAGGTCTCAAATCAAATTACATGGAAGCACAAGCAGGGTATCCTGGCAGGGCCTGAGGGTTTCTGGGTCAGCCATCAGGAACACAAAGGTAGGATTTCTGAGCACTTGTCTGAGTTAATTACTGCTTAAATCATGGGGTGGAAGATTAGCACAATATGCATAACTCAGGTGGGTTTTTATTTACACACCACGGCTTTGGTCTTTTCCTTGACAATCACTGAGGGATAGTATCTGGGAAAGGGTAGCATTCATAATTTCTATGATTTAAAACAGCAGACAGGACAGGGCTTTGAGAAAAGGGCGTTGACATTTCCTATGTTGCTTCAGGACTCAGGGAAAAAAACTTACATAGTGCTTACATAGACTGTTTTGCATAGTGCTATCAACAAAAATCAGAAAGCCACACTGTGTGGAGAGGATGCCCCACTCCTTGTTCAAAAAATAAAATAAAACCAACCAAACAACAAACCCCCACAAAAAGCAAAAAGCAGATCAAATACAGCATTTTCTCTTTCCTGCCCTCCCCAAAGAAATAACAGAAAAATCTGTATTTTTGGTTTTCAAGGTATAGTAGAGAGAATTTTTTTGTCTTTAAATATGCTTTCAAATCTTCAGGGACTTTATAATTTATCAAGAAAGACACATTCTTCCTAATGAAAGGTTACTGACCTTCATGAATGTGACAGTTCAATTACAGCCCATTCATATGCAGAGCAGCGTTGATAAAGGATTTGGGAAATGTGACTAGCATAGCAAAAAAAGAAAAATGTCTAGGAAATTATTATTCTTTTTTTTTTTTTAATTTTAATTGTGAAACAAGAATAATAAATAAGATTGGCTCAGGTAGTAGAATCTTTTCTTCAGCAGCCCAGTAGATTTTCTTCAATTGATACGTTGGTTCCTTCTGTTTTCTTTTTTTCTTCCTAATATTTCTGTCTTTTTAATCCTCTAAACAGCTAAAGCTAACAAATCAGAAAGCCCTCAGTTCTGAAATGCAGGGTTTCTGATTTTTTTTTTTTTTTTTTTTTTTTTTTTTTTTTTTGCTTCCTTTTTCTTTTGACTGGCAGGACAAGCTGGAACGTGTCTTAGTGTTATTTTAAGTGCTTGACTACTATGTAGATGCTGCAGTGGGTGGCGGGCGGGGAGGGGAGGTACCTACTCTCAGCCACCCACGTACACCTCTGTGCTCACGCCTAAGCTCTCAGGAGACCACCCCTCCAGGACAGGGATAGCTATGCATGGTCCCCACCAGACCAGCCACACTGGAGTGACACCCAGCCCCTCCAGGTGTGGGAACTATGATCTGATTGCCACTTTCTAAATCAGCAGAGTCTGTTGCCCCGGCCCAGCTGCCTGGGATATCCTGAGATCTAGGATATTCAGCAACTGCTAGTAGGAAAGCTCCAATAGCAATAATTTTTTTTTCATCCAAAATAAGATGAACTTCATTAAATTATAAAATTCCTCTTGGGATAGAGCCAATATAAATATTTGAAGCAATTTTGAAATGAAAGCATTATTTTGATTTTTAATACTTTACCTCGGAAATTAATATCACCCACACGTGTGTGGCATGTGTGAGTCGTTGAACAGCAAACTGCAGGAAAAGCTCTGAGAAAACAGACGTGCCCCCCACACCCACAGACAGTCTGGCACGTGGTGGCCATTCAAGAGTCCTACAGCATTTCTTTTCCACTCCTTCGTTTTTGGATAAATCATACAACCTGTCAATTATTCCTTTCAGATGGTTACCTTCTAATTTGCCCTTCTAGGTCTTCTTTTTCCTTCACTCTTCCTGGGCCAGGTATTTGCCTTCAAGTCACTCTGAATTCCACTGCATCTTTGGTGCAAATCCATCACAGAATCAAGAATGTATGATGTGGGCTGGGGTTGTGGCTTAGCGGCAGAGCGCTCGCCTCGCACGTGCGCGGCCCGGGTTTGATCCTCAGCACCACGTAAACATAAATGCATTGCATTGTGTACAACTAAAGTAAATAAATATTTTTTTTAAAAAAAGAATGTATGATGTATACATAGTCGTAATTAAAGTTTTACATTAGCTTTGTTTTCTCAAACTTCACTTTAGTTCAGATTCATTATTCATTTCTGTACAACCTCAAGAATATAGCTTTTTTTTTGGTTTTGTTTTGGTACTGGGGATTGAACTCAGGGGCACTCAACCAAAGAGCCACCCCTATTTTGTATTTTATTTAGAGACAGGGTCTCACTGAGTTGCTTAGTGCCTCACTTGTGCTGAAGCTTTGAACTGAGGATCCTCCTGCCTCAGCCTCCTGAGCTTCTCAATAAAAATTTCTTACTATTAATATTTTTGTGCATTTCAGTCCTATCCATATTCTGAAGTCTGGCATAGCTTTTAGAAACTCCTCAGTTCAGATTCAGTGCTCTGAGAAGATGCATTTTGGACTTTCCAAAATAACTCTAGGTCAGAGTGGCATGCATTACACCTTCTGAGATTGTTTCTGATGTTTCTTCTAATATGCCTCATTAACTTTGAACACCACCCAGAGCCTCTATTTAATTATTAACACAATTTCTTTGAGCAAATACTGTGCATAAGGAACAATGTTATACCTTTTATAGTTGATAGATAAGAATAGAATCCCACTGATAGCAAGTGGTAGAGCCATCCCCCAAAGTAGGATTTCCCTGACTCCAAAGTTTTTTTTCACTTGACCAATTCACTACTCTATCATCAAGTGCACTTAGCAACTAGTAACAGGAAATTGAGCCACATAAAGTGTGTCCCTAGTTTGGATGACTTCAGAGCCATACAATTCTGTAGTTCAAAACTATTGAGGAGGACTGGGCTCTTTCCATCTGTTTTAATCTGCTGTCCTCAGATATGGTAATTCTCATGGTAGCAACGTGTCTGCTTCATACAACTTTAGGAATTGCATTTTTACATTTAAATATTAAAGGTCTACGTATGGCTAAATAAAAAGAGCACACCACCCTATTTTCCCTTGAACACTTTTTAAGAGCTAAGAAATCTTTCTCTGCAGCTCCACGGTAGTGTGACCCTCAGAGCTGTTTAGCCAGAGCTCTGTCATGTGGTCCTTCCTTCCGAGATCATTGATAATGAGATGAAATGGCCAAAATTGGTTTATAGCAATCACAGTTTATCAGAGCTAGGGTTGTCTTTTCCTCGGGGATATTGTGTAGAGGGGGAAATGTGGGAATCTGAATACAGTATTGTTTAGCAAGGTGGAGAACAGCGGGGTTAACAGATAGAGCTGGCTAGGGCAGGGCTGTCTGAAGATCACCAGGGAGAGGGAGGAAGAAAGGAAATTCCTGGAAGGGGAAAGTCAGAGATCAGCGGAGAAAGAAAGGGAAGAGGAATCTTGTGCAGAGCAGGTGTTCCCTAATTGCTGATGACAGAAAATGAATGAAACACAATTTACAACCGAGTTGAATCTGACACATATTTAATGATATGTGTTGTTTTGTGACAGTTCAGGCCAATAGTTTAGTAGTTCGCATAAATAACTGTAATTATTACTATTCTTGACAGATTTTGTAGTTTTTAATCTTCTGTTGTTAATTAACTAGTTTAAGAACAAGCATCAGTGTGCAGAGGTTTTTTTCTCACTCATAGCTCTACAGATCTCACTTGGATGTTTGTTGAGATGATTCCCAGTATGTGGAGTAGCTAATGACTCCTCTGGTCTTTCCCTGTCCACCCAACCATGTCCAGAAGTGAGCCTCGCTTCACTTCCTTGAGAAGTTTCCAGCGGTAGAGAGAAAAACCAGAATATCAGGACCTAGGAGTGTCTATCAGATTTGGCACAAAGGCCTCCAGGGAACGCAGCCGGGCCTCTCTGGTGTCAGATCCTTGCCTATGTGGGTAAGGAGAGAGCCCAGGGCAAGCGTCTGAGATGCTTGCGCGGTGGGTAACTGAAATGGCACTAAACGATAACCAGGAAACTGTCCCTTGTTGGCTAAAATGTGTGATGACTTAAGATTCCTTTTCCTAGATGGGAAACGAGTGGCTGGGCTAAGTGATATCTAAGGTCCCTTCCAGCTCTCCCTTCCATGATTCTACTTTACAACTTTAGTCTGGAATAGCTTGATTCGATTATGAGTAGACATAAAGAAATTGTACGCTGATTTTGATTAGTTGAATGGCATATTGAAGATTTAGGCTGCTTCCTGTGTTTTGATGTTGTTCATAAAGCACTCGACCGAGAGTTTATCAACTCTTAAGGGTGAATCAATGTATGTTACACATTTTGTTTTCTTTTTGGAATCCGGAACCCAAATCTGAAGTATCTTAAGCTAGTGCAAAGAAAATGGAGATAAAATGTGACAAAATTATTCTTTATTATTATTATTATTATTATTATTAATCTTCAATTCTTTGTATGTTTCTTTGTAATCCAATGTGATTAAAATGATTTAAAAACAAAAAAGCAAGTTCTGAGGCACGTCCATCTTTTTCTTGTTCCTGAGACCGTATCTTCCAGACAGTTGCCAATTTTGCAAGATGAGTGTCTTGCTGTTGAATAGCTTTGAGTGTCTGGAGGCACATTTGAACAGCCACCTGAGATGGAACAACGTTCCTCAAAGACTCCACCCAAGCAGCCAGCTCCAGACGCCCGCCCCGGGCAGTCATCTCTGGTCACCCTCTCCCGCTCTGTGCGCTGCTGGTCTTTTCTCTGTTCTCGCCACAGATCTTCAGTCCTTGGCTGCCTAGTACACGTACCCAAAGCAGGCCCTGCTAGAACCAGCTCAGTGAAATCCAGTGTTACTCAAAGAAGAGCGTGAAGATGCTCATTCTTGGGTCCCATGGGCTCAATCAATGAGGATACGTGATTGTCCTTGGACAGATTATTTGCCACACCCAAAGCACAGAACTTTCCAGAAGGAGCATTATCTTCTTTCATTCTGTATTCAGCCCAGATCTTCCAAGACCTGTGAAGATTATAGGGCCCATTTGACCAAGGACTCCCCTTACCCTGAATGTTGTCTCAAATATCTGATTTTACATCAGTCTGCTTTATTGATGTAATTTAAGCTAGGTGCTATTATGCCCATAAATTTCTCTGGGAATCTGAGCCTAAAAACATAATTTCTCCTTTATTTATGCTTACCTACTCTTTAGAATATAGGCTATACCAAAAGTAGGACATCTCCATCAAGGGTAAAAAATCCTAAAGGATGAAATAATCATAACCTCTTGATCAAAAAATGCATGCAAGAAGGAAAAGGGAAATATTTTAGTAAATATTTGTTAATTTCACACATTTTACCCATTGCTGTTTGAAATGTTTTGCTGAATCTTACTTGATTTTACTAAAATATTCAGTAACTAGAAGAAGATCCGGTTCCTGTACTCAACCTCAGAACACACTTTGCAAAATTAATTAGAAACTAGCTACTGTGACTTGGTGAAACTAGGTTATATTTGCTGAACTTGAGATGGGAGATTTTCTTTTGTTTCGTTTAAGCAAAATTCAGGTGATTCAATAAACACCACTTAACTGGGGCAGACTTGATCAGGGAAGTTGCTGAATTGGGAAACCAATTAAGTCTAATGATAATTAGCATGCGCTGCTGCTTAATTGGGATAGGTGGTCCATTGAGTTGGTATCACTGTAGGTAATTAAATGATGCTCTTGGAGGTTAAGAGATAGTCTTCTTGATGCTTGCAAGATTGACGGCAATTTATTTCCTCTCGATCATGCTATTGCTGGTTAAAGAAGACTCAATTTCTAAATGCCTTCCAAAATTTTACTTGCTTTGAAAGGATCTCTGTCACACACACACACACACACACACACACACACACACACACACACACACATTTATCTCTCCCTCTGGATAAATGGGAAATGAAGGAGTATAAGATCCAGACAGTTTTGGTGATTTGCTTGGTGTGGCTACTGTTTAATGATCAGACTCAGGTAGAACATGAGCCTCAGAATTCCTCTATGGAGACCCAGCACGGGAATGTTCTGCAATGTTCACTCTCAGAGCTGAGTGGAGCCTTGGGAAGCACCTTCCTGGGAGCCCAGGGACTTAGCTACAGCTCTGCTGCTGCTACATGGAGATAAGATACTGGTCTTTCTGGACTTCAGTGCTTCTTTTATTAGATAAAGATGTGGGACTAAATATTCAGTAAGACCCCTTCCATCCATAAAAACGAAAGTATCTCAATTCCATTGTTCTATTTAAATATTGTTAGTGGGGAGATAATCTTCATTTTAAACTTGCATAAAGTCTGCATTAGGCCAGGTCACTGGCAAAAAGCAATGATAATCTCTAGCTCCACATTTAAAAAACAAAAAAAGTGTGTTGTCTAAGATGTAGTTGGGTGCTTTTTGTAAGAGAGGTTGGGAGGGAAGCAGGGAGGATATTCCTGAAACGATTTTGGTCAATGCTTCTTGAAAAAGCATAAAACCACAGAAGGGTATAGAAAATGAAGGAGATGATCCTGAGTCTGGACAGTGTGAAAAAATATCTGGAGATAACAGAGGGAAGGCGTGCAGAAGAAAATGAGACGTACTGGGTTCCAGGAGAGACAAATGCTGTGAGCCAGTCATGAGTCCTGGTTCTAAGGGGTCTAGGGGACGAGATGGTTGGGAACTTTGGACATGGTATGTGGGGAAGATGGTGGTGGAGAGATCAGATGGTCGAGCATCTCCTCACAGTCAGACATGGCCCGAGTAGTAGCTGTGAGACCTACTAGTGAGGCCTAATTATTTTGACCTGGATATGATGAAGGATTGGATCAAAACCAAGTTTCATCTGCATTTTCCTTGTAAGAAATCAGCATAATACTGAGCACTTGAACCAACATGCTCAATCATAGTAGAAATCCATTGATTAAATAATGTGCAAGAGCCCGACTACCCTAGCTTATATTTTATTTCTTCTTCTTCCTCTACTACTACAACTTCTTCTTCTTTTTCTTCTTCTCCACCTCCTCCTCCTCCTCTTCCTCTTCTTCTTCTTTCTGAAGGCCTCTCTTTGCACATTCTCTCAAAGTAACATCACCAATGATTCTAGATCATGGATGACTCATGACTATATTTTGAATACTTTCCAGATCTGTAGAGTCCTGTACTGGCTTTTGAACCTGCAAACTGCTTTAAATGCCTCATCAACCTGCCAACTCTAAATGCTGTCTAAATATTTATTTTTTTAGCCACTGTGTAGATAAATATTATAGAAATATATGTAAACACACCTATATTTATGCACACATAAATGTAAAGAGGAGGATTGTCACTCATATCTTTAAATAAAATGATATGCACTTGAAAATCTGTTTGCTTTTGGAAATTTCTTCTGCTTCCCCTGAGTCACATCCCAGTTTAATGCTGGTGAAAGGCCACATTTAAGTGACTTCCCCCTTCATTCCTCTTTGTGTTGTCATTACACGCAGGCTTGTAAAAAGTCAGTGAAACATTTCCAACTACAATTTGAAGGAATGCTTGTGATTTATTTAATAAATAAACCATCAAACAAATGGACATTAAATTGCCTGTGGACTGCTTCAAGTTCAGAAGGCTGTGCCCTTGTGAGAGAGTTATCAATGCTCATGCATTTAATAAGAGTCTGATGGCAGTGGCCCTGGGCTGAAATGGCACCCATTCCATGTGACATTGCATAATTTTCTTATTTTTTTTTTCTATTTTGCAAATATAAAATCAACTTCTGGTGTTAGCTGGGTTTTATCTTAGGACTTATTATTCTATTAGTCAGATGACTCTTGAATAAAGATGTCTTTGGTGGATAGACTTTGTAGAAAGAAAGAGCTATCCATCTGGAATTAAGAGGTTGGTGGCAGCGAACCAACATTATCTCTTAAGCTCGCTCTTCACTGCCATTTGGGGAGTGCAGTCAGGCGCACGAGGAGCAGGACTTGGGGGCAACTGCAATGAGCTGGGGGACAGAACAGTTCACTGCAGCTGTAGTTTTGATAAACTTTGTGCTCTGAATGCGTTACTGCTTGATTACAGATGTGCTCATGCTTGAAGGCAGAGTGCCGAGGGTGTTCATAATAGTACACAGGGAGATCTACTGCAGGAACTTTGTGTAATCATTTTTCGGGAATATGATTTTGTTTGAGAAGTTATTAGAGGCCGGAATGACAACTTCTCTCTAACTCTCTGGTAAGTTTTCCGAATCAGCTCATGTGGAAATCAAATTGCACCTGAGCAAATATTGAAGGGTGTAGCAAAAGGAAGGAATGGCTTTCATTTTGCAACCACAAATATTACAATAGCCTATGCACATATTTTAGGAAAACATTTTTTCCTTATGTGAAGTCACTTTGCATGAAATTGCAGGATAAATTTTGGTGATGTGGCTCATCTGAGTTGTTCTTTCACAGTTATAGCCTCCAGGAGGATTAGGATGTAACTGCACGTAGGAAAATAAATGGGAGGAAGAGACTCATCTGACTTGTCACCTAATTGCATTACCGGTGTCATTTTACACCATGATGGTAAATGGAAAAAAATAATCTAGAAATTGATAAAAGCACTCCAAATCTTACTGTAAAGTAGGTGATAATCATAAAATAAGGCCAACATTTAAAAACTGATAGCACTAATAAAAGTTATATTTGTAGAGTGTTTAATGTTCCGGGGCACTGTTCTGAGAGCTGCATGTGGTTTCTGTGTTACACGGCACGTTTCTATGCATTAGGTACAATTATTGAACCATTGGACCACCGGGAAACTGAACCGTGGAGAGAGTCAGTGTCAAGTTCAATGTTGTGCACACGTTGGGGTAGAATTGGGGTCCACGCGGAGGCTGTCTGACTTGGAAGACCATTCTCCCAGCTGTATGTGACTCACCTCCTCAGATACAATGTGGGAGAGCTCAGCCTCCATAAGGGGAAGTTGACGTTAGTGGCCAGATGACCAAGCTATTGGCACTTGGAATTGCACCTGAAAGAAGCTTCCAAAAGCAGAAGGAAGGCAGTCTCGATGTGTTTCGGGTTGGCGAGGCCAGCTGAACGGAGTGGTGTCCAGACAACTGCAGAAAAGACTATGAGGGACAAAGCCACGCTGTTAAGTCACAGACGCCAGCTGTCCATATTGACAATATGGTTTGGATACACATCCCCAAAGGCCACGTGCTAAAGTCATGCCCCCCACCTGTGGCAATATTGGGAGGTGGTGGAACCTGTAAGATGCAAGGGATAGTGGGAGGAAGTTAGGTCACCGCGGCTGTCCTGGAAGGGGACATTGCAACCAAGCCCTTTCCTCTCTCCATTCTTGCTTCCTGGCTGCCACGAGGTGAGCATCTTCCTCTGCCACAGACCTCCACCATCAGGTACTGCTTCTCCACAGGCCCAAAGGCAGTGGGGGACGGAGGGACAAGTGACTCTGCACTGAAACCTCTGAAGCTATGAGCGAAAAGAAACCTTTCCTCTTTTTAAGTTGAGTTTTCTGAGATATTTGTTACAATAACAGAAAACTGGCACACAAATTACCCAAATTTATCAATACCTACTTCCACATCTGTAAAACGATGATTAACAATAGCCACCTCAGATATTCTTGGGGGAGGACACAATACAGATAATTAATATCCCTTAGCTGTTGGTTTAGCTCAGGGTTTGGCATCTGATATGTCCCCAGTCGGTGGTGTATATCACTATTATTAATTAAAAGCATTTGAGCAAAAAAGAAAACAAAACAAAAAAAATCAACTATATCTTTATTTGCCACTTCTTATTTTTTTCTCTTCATTTTTCTTTTTCTCTATTTCTTCTTTATATTTTTACTCCTTTCCCATGGACCTTATTAAGGGGAGAAGTCCTTTTCAGAGTATTTTAAAAATATATAAGGTTTGAACTTTTTAGGAAAAAGAGGAAAGCTGTTTAAATCTATTTATAAATAGAAGTAAAGGACTAGAGAGAGAGAGAGAGAGAGAGAAGAAACACAATTTGTGGGCATGGAAAGGGTATATTTGGGGATGGTGATAAGTTGGATGAATAAGTTAGAAATATATATATATATGGGCAAAGAGAGAGAGGAAATTTCTAACTCCAAAGAAGAAGCATGCTTGGAAAGAATTTGACAGGGAGAGGGTGATGCTAGCTAAGCTGATAACAAGTGAAATGTCACCATTTTAGAGTCCAGATTCAAAGGGCATCCAGGAGCATACGGGCAGGTGATGGCATTTGCACACGCTGCCTTAAGCCATAACTAACTCTGTAAAAGACTGTCTGCACCACTGACTTTACATTTTCAAAAAGTAAAATTTGAGACAAATTTTGGTTTTCCATTGAAAACCGTTAAGGACCTGCTCAGGAGAGTCATCCACTGAAGGATGGCTTTGAAGAACATCGTGAAACGGCATGGTTGGGCTCAGAGAGACCCAGGCTTCCATCTCACCTTGAGCCTCAGTCTCCCTAGCTGTGATATGCACCCACAGGTTGTTGAACATGTTGTAATCACGTGTAAATGCTTGGCACAGCTTAGCCTGTGGTCCCCAGCCCAACACGTTAAGGCATGATTAGAAATGAAATGCCCATGCTGTCTCTTCAGATGAAGTTTAAGCGAGCCATCCAGGCTATTCTGATGTATTCTGATCTTTGAGAACAATTGGCCTAACATAATTTTTTGACATATAATTGGGATCAGGAGAAGGGAGATGTGGTTATTATCATTATGTAACAAGCTCTGTGCACTAGGATCTAGGGACAAAGCAAAATCCAGTTTCATCCAGAAGAACTCAATTGTTACCCTAAATGCACGTATGAAGACACGAATGGTGTGTATATACTTTGTATACAATCAGAGATAGGTAAAAATGTGCTCTATATGTGTAATATGAATTGTAATGCATTCTGCTGTCATATATAACAACTTAGAATAAAAGGAAAAAAGAACTCAATTGTTGCGTATGGTTAAGAATTACTGGAAACCATCATTTTGTATGAGCTTCTCAAACTTGATTGTAGTGAAACACCTGTAGAGTTTTTGGTTTGTTTGATTTTTTAAACTAAAAACAAGGGCTCCAATTTCTCTATTCTTGCCTGCATTGATTATCTTCTCTTTTAAAACCTTTAAAAAAGTAACAGTCATTTGTGCATATGAAATAGGATATCAGTGTGGTTTTGATTTTCATTTTCCTAATAATTCATGATGTTGAGCATATTTTATTATGCTTATTGACCATTGTATATATTTTCTGGAGAGATATCTACTTAGGTCTTTTCCCATTATTCAATAAGGTTGGTTGGGTATTTTTTGTTGTTGAATTATGGAAACTATTATATTTTCTGAACACTAACCACTTATCAGGTGATCAGATGCATGGTTTGCAAATATTCTTTCCCTTTCTACAGGTTGTCTTGTCACCTAATAATTATGTCCATTGATGCACAAAAGTTTTTAATTTTGAAGAAGTCCAATAGATCTTTTTTTTATTTGTTGCCTATGATTTGGGTGTCATATCTAAGAAATCAATGTAGTGAAGATTTTCCCCTATGTTTTCCTTGACGTCTTAAGTAGTTTTAGCTCTTAATTTAGATATTTAACTCATTTTGAGTAATTTTTTTTATGTATGATTTTAAATAAGAATAAAATTCATTCTTTTCCATGCAGATATCCAATTTTCCCAGCACCATTTATTGAAAAGACATTTTCCCTTAGAATGGTTCTGGCATATTTTTGTAGAAAATCATTTGGCCATGTATTTGAGGGTTTCTTTCTGGGTTTCATTCTATTCTTTTGGTTTAAGTGTCTCTCTTTATGCCAGTACTAGACTGTTTCACTTGCAGTGTAGTGGGTACTGTACTATACAGTGAGTTTTGAAAGCATGAGATCTTCAAAATTGCCTTTCATTTTAAAGAATGTCTTTGTTATTCAGGGTTTCTTGAAATGTCATGAATTTGGGGATTTTTAAAATGTCTGAAAAAATGTTGGGATTTTGACAGACATTGCACTGAGCTTGTAGATTGCTTTGGGTATTATTAACATCTTTAAAATATTAAGCTTTTAATCAGTAAACATAGGCTATGTTCCACTTATTTGTATCTTTAATTTTCTTCAGCAACATTTCATGGATTTCATTACGTAACTTTTGTCTTCTTGGTTCAGTTTAAGTATTTTATTCTTTGTGATGCTATTAAAATTGGAATTGTTTTCTTAATTTTCTTTTTGGACTATATGTTTTGTGGTATAAAATGCCATTGATTTTTGTGTGATTTAGTAGGTGGACTCTGTTGAATTCTTTTATTAGTTCTAATAATCATGAGTACGTGTGTGTGTGTCTGTGTATAATCTTTAGGGTATTCTTTTAAATTTTTAATTGGTGCATTATGATTATACAGAATAATGGGATTCATTGTTTATTCATTTATGCACACAACATAACAACTTTCTATTGATAAGTTGATTTTAACTGTGAACAGAAAAATAATTTACTCCTTCCCATCTGATTTGAATGCTTTTATTTCTTTTTCTTATCTAATTACTCTGGCTAGGACTTGCAGTTCTGTGTTGAATAGAAGTGGTAAAAGCAGGCCTCCTTGAATTATTTCTGATCTTAGGAAATGTTTTCAGTATTTCATGATTGAGTATACTATTAACAATGGGGTTTCGGTATAGGCCTTTGTTATATTGAGATAGCTTCTTTCTATTCCTAGTTTATTGAGTGCATTATTGTGAAAGGGTGCTGAATTTTGTCAGAGGCTTATTCTGCATTGAGATGGTCGTGTGTGTGTTTTTTTTCTTTCATTCTGTTGATATGGTATAGTAGTATATTGATCAGTTTTCAAACGTTGAAGCCTTTTTGCATCCCAGGAATAAATTCCACTTGATCATGGTATACAGTCCATTCAATACGCAGTTGAATCAGCTTGTCAGAATTTTCCTGAGGATTTTTGCATCATGATTCATCAGGAATATTGGTCTCTCGTTTATTTGTTGTATCTGTATGGCTTTGGGATTAGGGTAATGCTGGTCTTGAAGAATGCATTGAGAAGTGTTTCTGCCTCTTCAATTTTGGGTAAAAATATAAGGATTGGCTTTAATTCGTCTTAACTAACACTTTTTTCCATGCCAGGGATCAAACACAGGGCCTTGTGTGTGCTAGGCAAGGGTTCTACCACCAAGCTGCATCCCCAGCAATTAATTCTTCTTTAAATGATTGGAAGAATTCATCAGTGAGGCTAACTAGTTTTAAGGATTTTCTTTTTTGATAGGTTTTTGATTACTGCTTCAATATTCTTAGTAGTTACAGGGTATTCAATTTTTCTATTTCTTCATGGTTCATCCCTTATAAGTTGTATGTTTCTAGGAATTTTTCCATTTTATCAAGTTTATCAATTTGTTCACATGCAATTGTTATTGATATCTTCTTATAATTCTTTTTTATTTCTGTGAAACCGATACTAATGCCCTCCCTTTCATTTGTTATTTTATTTCAGTCTTCTTTCTTTTCTCTTAGACAATTGAGCTAAGGTTTTACCAATTTTGTAGATCTTTGTGCAGACCCGCTTCTTCTTGGTCTTGTTGATTTTCTCCGTTGTTGGAGAACTCTTTCTGAAAGCACCCTGGCCTATTTCAGAGTCTCTGCTTTCATTTAACACCGGATCTGAACACAAATGTTTCCTAAAAGCTTCCTAGATGACTTCCAAGTTTGAAAGTCACTCATATAAAAAATTCTTGATGCCAGATACACTTAATGGCATTTTTCAATTCAATATTAGATGTATGATGGGAAATTCTTGTACACGTTAATGCAAAATAAAGTAATTATATTACTTGTAGATGGTCAGTAAAAAAATACTAAGTTGGAATTTTAACGCTGCTTCCTCTATTTTCTGCTCAGTGGTCTTGTTCTTATAATAAATGACTACTTATCTGTGTTACAAAAATGTAGTTAAAATATTCATAACACACAATACTGTAAAATATACAGTACGCAGCTGACAAAGGGCAAAAGAACCAAACACATACTGTTTAACTTATGAAAATTTCATATCTAATATCTAAGTTCCCTTCCTAAGTTTATTTCCTTTTGCTTCCTCATTCCTAGCATTACCAAAGCAAAAACTTTCCAAGCCATCCCAACTTTTTAATTTTATCTAAGACACTATCAATTTTATGATGCAGTATTTTTTTACTATTTTAATAAAACCACCCAAAGACACTAATGACTGATAATAAAATTTGTGTCAGAGCATCTATTACAAAAGTGTGTCCTAATATAAGAGATATTAAAATATGGGGGAAAAGATGCATCTTTGGATCAATGAAATGTGCAACTTGTTGCCTGAGCAAAAGAATAATGGGGAGAAGGTAACATAGTATATCCCAAGGCCCAATGTATTTAATTGTAATTATTTGCTGACATGGATTAGCCACGTCCAAGGCCTCCTTCATTTATATGGTAAATCCAGGGTGTGCATCAGTTTATCTGGGATGATTCAATCTTGCTATGAAGTCAAGGGGACACAATAGCTGGGTACTTGCTGGCCCTTCCAGTGCTCTGATGATGAATTCAGTGTTGCTGTGGGATGAAGACTTGAGCAGCTAAAGCTGTGCATGTGCTTTCAAGAGAAGGGCCCTCAAGTCATGTCTGTTCCTCCAGATCTTTGCTCTTGCCAGGAGGTGAGGCTGGGATGAAGCCAGTTCCTCTCAGTCCAAGTCTCTCCCTCACTCACGCTGAGAAGAAATCTAACCTCTGGGTTCGATGAAATAGTGAGGCCATGGAGCCAACCCACCCACGCTGGTGACCCTGCAGAACCAAAGCAGCAGAAACACCTCTCCTGAGTTCTGGGAATTGGGCAGGTCACAGGAGGGGATCCAGAGGGGAAGATGTACACAGTACCGAGTCCCAGGACCAGTTGCAGGAGATCAGTAGAGTACTCATGCTGCAAACACATGCAGTGGCCTGCCAAGGCTGTGTGGCTGTGGTTCAAGTGCAGAAGCGAGGTCAAGACAGCAGAAAACCAGGGAACAGCAACCCCTTGGTGGCTCCCCTCGTTCTCCCATCTGGCGATTATATATAGGCATTTGTAGGTTTTTATAATATGCTGCCCTAATGCCATTTTTTTCTCCTTGGAAAATGGTGAAGTCTCCTTTAAATGGAACATGTTTTAGACAGACAAAGAATTCAGCTGAAGCAGCAGCCTGCTGCCGTGCAGTGGGGAAGGAGCTAAGGGCACGCATGCGCTAGGTGTGCTGACGGCTCTTGGGTTCCCCGCCATTGTTCCACTGTCCCCTTCTCTAGGAGTGGGGCACCACCTCCTCAATCTTCCTTCCAGGATCTGCCAATCTTGTGGGTAAAACCCAGCAGGGACCAAGGCACACCCTTCCACGCCTCCCAGGCTCAGATGGAGGGGACTTGCCTCAGGATGATTGTCCTCGAATATCACCCTTGTCTGGTTCAAGCAAGAGTCTGCACTTCTGAGTTGATGTTGGACGAGTTAAGACCTTTGGGGGTCCTGGGGTGGAATTAATGTGGATTGCCAGCGAGGGGGACATTGGTTTGGGGCAGCCAAGGGCAGAACGCTATGGGTTGATTGACCCTCCAAAACTCACGTTGACATTTCATCGCCATCGTAGTGGTATTTTGAGGTGGGAGTTTTAAGCGGTGTGTAGGCCATGGGGTCTGCCTTCATGATGGTTTCATGCTGTGACCTGGGAGGGGTGTGGTGCTAAGTACCAATGAGTTCTAGTCCCTGTCTTCTCTCCTGATTGCTCTCCCTCTCTTTTACACATATCCTCTCTCCAAGTGGCGCCCTCTGCCATTTTATGCTGCAGCTCAAAGGCCCCTGCTCTGAGACTTCCTGGCTCCCAGAACGGTGTCTTTATACATAGCAAATTTGCGTAAATTACTCACTCTGTGGTATCCTGTTATAGCAGCAGGAGGTTGACTGAGACACTCTGCAAACTCAAACATCCCAACTTCTCTTACTGCAAACATGTCCAATTAAAACTGAAGTGCTTCAAAATAGAAGAGGATGGAGAGGGAGTAATCATATAGATAATCACTCCCTGGGGATATTAGCAGCAATTGAGAAGGAGAGGCAGAGACAGGGAGAGCTTGAGGGCCGTCAGAGTACTTGGGATAAAGATATCTCCTCACTGTTACAAAACAAGCCAAGGCAAGGAAGTAAGAGAAGCTCCTGCTTCAGCCCAGGGGAGCAGCATTAAAGAAACATAAAGTAAAACTACAATGTTCAGCAGACTCTGGAGTTTCAGACTGAAAGGGAGCGTCAGGAGAATCTCAGTACAGCAGCCTCTGCTGGTTGGCAATCTGTTGATCTCAATGGAGCTGCATTTGCTAAAAGAAGAGTGGAAATTAAAATGTCAGGAGGGGGCTGTGCATCAATTCTGTGATACTTAAGTAAAGAGTTCCAATAACTAAAGAGTGTGCCTCCAAAGATTTCACGCAGGGTTGCAGAAGGATAATTTAGAATGTACTTCTTTTATGTTTTAGACAAAATATGATACATTAGAATCATATAAAATAAGTAATGAAACATGAAAGATGTCTAACAGAGGAGAAAGATAAATGTAGCCAAAACAAAACTATTCAAGGCTTAAAATTCATGGTGGAAGCAACTCAAGAGTAGAACCACTAGGGCAGAAAATAAAAATAAGAACAACACTGGGGAAAGAGGCATGATTCTATAAGGAAAATTTTTGAAAATGGAGAAGTATACACAATAGAACCCTTTAAGCCCAAAACATGTGAATGTAGAAACAGAAAAAGGTCATGACACAATCTAGAAAGAAAAAATAGGGAAGAGAAGTTCTACTTAATAGAGGCTATACAGATTTCATTTTTGTTTAATATGTTTTCTAAGATGTTTCATAATAACTGAACAGAGAATAATGTAACTTTCGGGATTGGATAACTTTCCTTTACAATGTGGAATGGCAGAAGACAATGGTGAAATCTCAGCAGAGTTTTGAAGCAAAGGGAATTTTGAGCCCTAAACCTATTTATTGTAGTTTGGCTTCTTCTAGCATCAGGTCCTAAAGGAAGGCCCCTGAGTGTTGAGTTGTACATCTTGGAGTTGGGGAGCAGCAGGAAGTGTTTGAGAAATGAGTCAGAAAGGCAAGGAAGGGGGATAGTAAAATGTTGTGTTAGTTAGCTTTCTGTTGCTATGACAAAATACCTGAGGGAAACAACTTAAAGGAGGAAAGATTTATTTTGGCTCATGGTTTCAGTCCATGGTCACTTGACCCCATTGCTTGAGAGCTGTGGTGAGACAGAACATCATGGGGAAGCACATGACAAAGCAGAACTGTTCACCTCATGGTGGCCAGGAAGGGGTCAGGGAGAGAGAGAGAGAGACAGAGAGGGAAAAGAAGGAGGAGGAGGAGGAGGAAGGGGTTGTGGACAAAATATACCCTTCAAGGATATACTTCCAGTGATCTACATCCCCCAACTAATCCCCACCTCCAAAACTTTCCACTCTTTACCAATAGCACCAACAGCAGGGACCAAAATTTCACGACACAAATATTTTGGGAACATTTAAGACCCAAATTATAAAAATTGTGAATTACAAACATTGATTCAATTTGGGAACATTGGGAAACAGTATAAGAACACATGCTTCAATATCTTCCCGACCTTGGATTTGGCAATAGATTCTTAGGTATGATAAAAACACAAGCAACAAAGGAAAAAATTCAATAAATTGGACTTTTTGAAAATTAAAAATTCATGCGTCTGAGAACACTCTGAAGAAAGTGCACAGAACGGGAGAGAAAGTTTCAAATCATGTAAGGGTCTAGTGTACAGGATAAAGAGCCCTTGCAACTGAGCATCAGAAGCACAAAACACTTACTAGACATTTCTCCAAAGAAGATACAGAAATGGGAGTAAGCAAACGGCGCGACACGCAATGGTATTCATCACTAGGGGAATCCAAGTCGAAACCTCAGTGAGTTACCGCTTTACATTTCGAGGACGGCTATGATTTTAAAAATTCAAAGAGCAAAAAGTAGCAAGCATTGGGAACGATGAGGACCACTTCTTATTGTTTGGGGAATATAAAATGGTGCAGTCACTACGGAAAACAATTTGGCTGTTACTCATAAAGCTAAATGTAGCTCCACGTGACCCAGCAATTCCACAATAGGCACCTACCTCAAAGAACTCAAAACACGTGAACGTCCATTGTCCACAGAATTCCACAGTGATAATATCCACCATATCCAAAAGGTGATGACAACCCAAATGTCCACCAACAGATGAGCAGATAAATAAGGGGGTATCCGCCCAATGGAATACTTATGCAGCCATAAAACCAGATATACTGATAGATATGACGTGAATGAACTTCAAAAACATGCGAAGTGAAATAAAATAGACACAAAATGTTATGTACTATATTATTTCATTTATAAGAAACACCCAGAATAGGAAAATTCAGAGGGAGAGAAAACAGATTACCTTTTTCCAGGTGCTATGGAGAGAGGTTTGAGGGGTCTGAGGTTCCTTTTTGGAATGCTGAAAATATTTTCTGTCTGGATGGAGGGGTTGACTGCACGACACTGTGAATATACCGAATGTCATTTGTTGTAACTAACAGGCTAATTCTATGCTTTCTGAATTTTACCCCAATTAGAAAATGCTTTATAATTTTTCCGTAGAGTTGAGATATTCATGTTCTCTGTCATGTCAACCACCGGTGATGGTTTGAAAGCTTCTCACTGCGGATGTTTTGTACTTCTAGGCTACTGCAGAGGCAAAGGCAATAGCTTCCTTGGACTGGGAAAAATAAACATCACTCAGACACAGCAAAAAACCTGGGATCACAGGGTCTGTAGGATCTAAGTAGGCGCTGAGGGCAAACACTACACTGGTACCATTCACGTGCAATTTCAAGCTATTTCACAATTTAGATTACAGATCACAGTGAACAATCTGTGAAACATTTACTCAAAGTATGTTCTATTATTCATGCAACAAACTATCAGTTAAAATCCAGTAAACATGCAGAAACTTACCTAATCACCTGTAGTAACGTAGTGACAAATTTAAATTCAAAATAAAAATATTTTTAAGGAGAATTTTTAAGTATTAAAAACCAAATTGATCCAATACTTTTAGCATTCTCGGCTGTTACCTACAGATTATTATATCATCAGACTGATCTTCTCTCTTTCCTTAACCCCATTTCAGAAAAGACAGGCACCTAGACTACCTATATTTTTTTTATTAGTTGTAGGTGGACACAGTACCTTTATTTTATTTATGTGGTGCTGAGGATCGAACCCAGGGCCTCACACATGAGAGAGGAGCACTTTACCACTGAGCCCCAGCCCCAGCCCCAACTACCTGTTTTCAATGTTACACATCTAAGTTCTTGATGAGAGAGGTTGATCATCTTTCTCCTTTTTTTTTTTTTTTTTTTTTTTTTTATTCCAAGATTTTTAGGAGACCAATTAGATGGATCAATTTATATTGGGTACCTACCCCTGACCAACCAGCGACATGGTAGACACTTTTCCAGGTGGGACCCAGACCATAATGACCATTTCTAATAGCAAATGTAACAAATTGATCTCTTTCCCACAGAGCCTGGAATCACAATCACGACTTGCCCCTTCTCAGTAGTCACCACCATGGTAAGATATTTTTGTATGCCTCCATATTGTCCCGGTAGGCTTTGATGGCTCAAGGTTTATCAAACCCAATGCAAGAAGTGTTCCGTTTGCTTTGTGCCCAATGCTAAAACAAAACAACAGGAATCCAGTTGGCCTGTCCCAAGGCAGGCTATCCCTGCAAGGTGACTTTGCTCCCAGGACTGTGAGCATATCAGAGATCTGCCCATGATGTTCCAAGAATTTACCAACAACTGCAGGGAAAACACTTATGATTTCGCTCTGGTTAGCCCCACAACCCGAGTGACAGGCTCTAGGAATCTGGGACAGTGCTGCGTTTCACACGGATTATGAGTCAGATTGCAGGCAGAACCTCCTGAAGTCTTTCGGCCCAGAGCAGTGCTCGGTTTGCTACCTGGTAACAAATCTGATGAAAATTCGCCTGACCCCATTGTCAGAGGCAGACAATCAATCCTGTGGCTCGCGTTGCTGCTCAACATGATCACGGAAGAGTCCCAACCACAGTCTCACCAGCAGTGGTCTGAGAGTGAGGAGTCAATCTATGCGGAACACTTGCCTTTACAAAAACTGAAACAAAAAATAAATGCAGAAGCAGTGATGGTCGATAACCAGATAAAGGACCTGAATCCAATGCCAGCCTGAAACGCTCCTAAACAGAGAAACACAAATTGGAATTCAGCCACCTGCCACGAAGCTCTGCTTCCTTCTTTCATGACCATGTGGACAGTACAAGACAACCTGAGAAACTGCTACCAAATGGTTAGGAGACTGAGGCGCCCTTTCTATCTTTGGCAAAACTAATAATGCAGCTATTAAGAATGCTAATGTTCTAGTGTTCCTCTAATCCTCCAGTGCTCCCTGTAGAATGGCCAGTGGGGAGGAAGGGGAAGGAAGGTGGCAAAAGGGTGAAGAAAAATTTAAAAAGATGGTAGAATGAGATGGATATCATTCCTTAAGTGCATGTATGAAGACAGGAATGGTGTGAATAGACTTTGTATACAAACAGAGATCTGTAAAAATGTGCTCTATAAATATAATATGAAATGTAATGCATTCTGCTGTCATTCATAACAACTTAGAATAAAAATAAAAAAGAGAGACAGGGTCTCACTGAGTTGCTTAGCACCTCGCTGTTGCTGAGGCTGGCTTTGAACTTGTGATCCTCCTGTCTTGGCCACCCGAGCCATTGGGATTATGGTGTGTGCCACCGCACCCAGTTTCAATGTCTTTTGATTGTAGAATTTGATGCATTTACATTTAAACCAGTTACTGATAAATGAGGACTTACTATTGCAAAAAAAATTGCTAATGTTAATGATAATAACAAAGACTGAGGAAGTAGCACCCAAGCTGAAGGAGGGAGGGTCTGAAGAATTAAGCCAGATGGTTGGGAAGGGGGAGAGCGACTTTGGCAGAGTGAGTCTGATGTAGGTAAAGACATACATGATAAAGCACAACATGTTCACCACGAACACAGAATCGTGGCACAGCTGGAGAGGGAAAAGGATGAGAAATGAGGGCAGGGAGAAGCCTGGGTGTGTTTGATAACGTCTCCAGACAGAGACTTCTATGGCACACGGGATCATTTTGGTCCTGTCTTTCCATACTATAGAATCCTTACTTGGTTGAGAGCAGCAGGGACCTGGGCTTTATAAAAACGAACTGTGTGAGGGAGACGTTCTAGCCAAGGAGACTCATGGAAGCTGTGGCTGCAGATTCTGGAGGGGCTTCACCGATGGGGGTCACTCAGCACACCTTTCCCCTTGCCGTTCACCTTCTGGTTCTTCTCTTTTTAACTTTAAAATCGTATTTATTCTAATTAGTTATATATGACAGCAGAATGCATCTCAATTCATAGTGCGCACATAGAGCACAATTTTTCATTTCTCTACCTGTACACAAAGTAGAGTCACACCATTCGTGTCTTCATACATGTACTTAGGGTCATGATGTCCATCTCATTCCACTGTTTCTCCTACCCTCGTATCCCCTCCCTTCACTTCCCTCCCCTTTGCTCTATCTAAAGTTCATCTATTCCTCCCATGTTCCCCTCATCCCCATTATGAATCAGAATCCTTATATGAGAGAAAACATTCAGCATTGGGTATTTTGGGATTGGCTGACTTCACTTAGCATAATATTCTCCAACTCCATTCATTTACCTGCAAATGTCATTATTTTATTCTCTTTTATTGCTGAGTAATATTCTATTGTGTATACATACCACATTTTCTTTATCCATTCATCTACTGAAGGGCATCTAGGTTGGATCCACAATTTAGCTATTGTGAATTGTGCTGCTATAAACATGGATGTGGCTGTGTCCCTGAAGTATGCTGTTTTTAAATCCTTTGGGTATAAACCATAAACCGAGGAGTGGGATAGCTGGGTCATAAGGTGGTTCCATTCCCAGTTTTCCAAGGAATCTCCATACTGCTTTCCAGATTGGTTGCACAATTTGCAGTCCCACTAGCAATGTAAGAGTGTGCCTTTTCCCCCACATCCTCGCCAACACTTATTGTTGCTCGTGTTCCTAATAGCTGCCATTGTGACTGGAGTGAGGTGGAATCTTAGTGTAGTTTTGGGTTGCATTTCTCTAGTTGCTAGAGCTGTTGCTGTTCGCTTCCTGTGGCTGACAAGAGCAATCCTCCCATGGGTAGATCTGGGCATGTGCCCTCCAAGCCCTCCAAAGAGGCAAGGCTCCCCTCCCCTCTCCTCTCCTGTGCCCTCGGTTGGCCCAGTTCTCCAAACCCTCCGGAGTTCTCTGTCGTCCACTTCAATAGTTTGATTTCTGAGACATCTCGGAGCGCACCCGAGGAAGGGCCCTGTTGCTGTTACCGCAGACGCAGATCTGGAGGAGCTATTGCGCCCTCCTCTCCGCCATGAGCTGTCTCCAGGAGGAACCGTCGAACCCAGCAGCCACACCTGCATCGTCCACAGGTCACCCACAAAGTGTCTTCCTAGGTCTGTGTCCTGTTCTCCTGCAGCTTTTCTCAAAATGGACTTCAATGAGAATAGTGTCAGGAAATTAAAATCAAGAAAGTGCTTTAAGTATGCCTGAATATCTGCTAAATTTCCATTTTTTAAAGAATGACAAGACATGGCTGTCCACCTACCAACCCCCCTGCCTAGATCAACCCCGTGACAACTGGCTTGCTCCTCTCCTGGCCTCTCACCGTGGCCTCTCTCTTCTTCTTTTACCTCTCAAGCTATTTCCTCTCAGTCTCCTGTGCCATATTCTTCCTTCTTTCCTAACTCCAAATATTGGGATTTTCCTGCGCTCAGTCCTCTTGGCCCTTTTATGTTTTGACTTATGTTCATGGGACTTGTTTAAAGGTTATCCGTATAGTGACAACTAAATTGTTACCTTTAGCTCTGCCTCTCCTGTGAGTTTTCCCACCAGTCTTCAAGATATCTCCACCCAGGTGTCCAATAGGCACAGTGGACTCGAGTCCCCCTCCCTGAGCCCACCTTGTTACTTTGCGTTCCCTTCCCCAGCTGCTCCTCCACAACCCCGTGGTTCACCTGGAGTTTTCTCTTTTCCATATGCCCCACCTCTAGCCCAGCTGTAGCAGCTATCTTGTTACCCATCCCTCCAAACCAGTTTTTATCCCTTCGGTCCTACCCTGCAAATCCAAGCCACCATTGTCTCATGCCTGAAGTATTCCTGCAGCCCACTGACTGGCATAATGATGCAGGTGGAGCTTTAAAGGTGAAAATCAAGTCATGTCACTCATCTGCTCAAAACCTGACTGGTGCATCCCACAGCTCCTAGGAAGAAGCCCTCACGCACATGCAGGACAAGGTCCTGTGTCCTGACTGTCCTCGATGATCCTCCCGCCTCTTGCCTCATGCCCCAGCTCGGCTGACTTCCTATGAATGAGCTACATTCCGTCTTCAATGTCCATGAGCAGCTGGTATTTCACAAGTTTCTATTTCTCTCATAAGAATGCTACAGCAGGTCTGTCTCCACTCCAAACACGGTGACGCAAAAAGCATCAGGCAGTAGTACCTCAACCAGTCTGTCATAAATCTCAACAGATAACTCAATAAACCTATCTTTAAATATTGATTTGTGTATGTGTCTATACACACACTCACATATTTGTTTATACACACAAAGAACCAAAATGTTAACAGTGGTTATCTTCTGATCTATCTGAGATCTCATGTGAAAGTGTATAATATGTTTTTACAGTATCACTCTCCCATCTTTTTTCTTGCCCCTACAAGTGCTTGCAAGTGTATTTTTATATTTATCCTATTGCACGGTGATACAGACTTTATTCCTCCCTTCCCTCTCCTCTCCCTCCTTCCATCTCGGGCCCGTCTAACCAGTTCCCTCTTTTGTACTTAGAACTGTCATATCCCACTCAAGACATCCCCTCCCACCATTATAAAAGATGTGTTTGCAGTGTCTCAGTCTGTGTGAAAGACGGTACACACGGATTAAAGACCATCTGAATCTAGGTTTGCTTCACCACCTTCATCGGGTAATGCCACCTTCATCAGGTAATGCCACCTTCATCAGGTAATGCCACCGATGCCGAGTTCCACTCTGGCTGTCTTGCTGACGGCTTTGCAACCTAGACAAGCAGGGTGAGGACCGCCCTGCCACCCTGAGGTGACCCATGAGTTCGGGTTCCTAGAGCTTTTAGGACTGTGTGCACAAGGAGTGCCCGATGAGCGTCACCTTTATTTCGTCACATCCTGCCATGATTTCTCCTGCCAAGGAAGGGCTTCTCACCTTCTTCATGGTTACATTTGCCATAAAGCTATCAATTGCTATTTTAAAATCACACCTGATATCTGTCATGATACCTGGTCTTAGAGTTGACTATTCTTTTCTCCAGAAGTATCTGGTTGACAAAGGTTTTGGGAAAAAACAATCTTCCTGGTCTTCCCACCTGTGTTTCCCTCCTTGCTGACTTATCATTCCATTTTCATAAGCCAGAACAACTCATTCCTATCTGGTGACCTATAGAGCCAGGCGTTCTCTTCAGAAATTTTCTCTTTTAAAGGTCATTATATTTCAATTACAAAAATAGTTTCTTCCTCCATGCCTCCCTGCCTCCCCGAGGTTTTTGACTTATTATCCACCCTAACTTTTAAAAATACATGCATTGCTGTTTCACTTGGCTTCCTTTGTGTGCCTGTGGAACCTAACTGTGGTCACTGGTTTGGTAACTCTGGGCAGATGCCAGCAAAGCCATGCTGTGGAAAGTGCATGGTACCAGGAGTCAGGACATTCACAGTCAAGTCTGGGGCTTTCCTGGTCGATGTTTGCTAAGTCACTGAACTTCACAAAGCAGCAGTTGAAGGTAGGAGAGTGTCACTGAGGCACTTGATAGCTCTCTCAGTTTGAAGAAACACTGACTGCAGGGGGACTTCACATGTCCACAATGAAACCAGGGAAGTCTAATCTGTACCTTGCTCTGAGCCCCAGGGCAGGAAGTTGCCAATGCTGATCATGTCTGTTCCGTGTGAGTAGCATCATTGCCTGAGTTTGCAGGGTCTTGAAGCTATCCTTGTCTTTGTGAAGCAAGGGAGGAGCTGCTACTATAGCTCATGTGTGAGACGGCATGAGTGAAATGCTGATACATTTTAAAAATATTTTTCTTAGCTGTAGATGGATACAATACCTTTATTTTATCTTATTTTTATGTGGTGCTGAGGATCGAACCCAGTGCCTCACACATGCTAGACAAGTACTCTACCACTGAGCCACAATCCCAGCCCCTGAAGTGATAATATCTCGAAGTCTTCAGAAGCATCCCTGTAAAGTTTCCTTCTAAGCTATGAATGATGTTTGTGCTACAAAAAAAAAAAAAAAAAAAAAAGGAGAATTGTTCATTTAAAATTATGTGATCCGTATACAGCTACTATAATGTTTACCAAAATTACTCCTTGTGCCAATTCTAACTGGTGGACATGTGATTGGTGAACAGAGCAAAACGTCAAGACATTGACCAGGTTTTCCTTTGTGGCTCAGTAGTGAAACAGGCCTCATGAAGAATGTCTTCCCTCCCTGCTGCTTAAGCTAGGCTTCCTTAAAGAAACTGCCCAGCAAGGCCTTGGGAAGTGGAATTCCTCCTCCTAGTCACAAAAACATATTTTTGATCAGTGTTCAAAAAAAGATTTTTTCCCCCCTTTAGAAATTGTGTGTTTTGGAGGAGATCTAAAGCTCAGCTGGCTGTTTGGCTGAAACTGTTATTTGTTACAAAAAGCCTTCCTCCTAAATTAGGTTTCAGTGTATTTCTGTACTGAGGTAAGTTGTAGCTCATTGCATAAGATCTCACTGGAGACAACCTCAGGATAGTGGCCTCTAGGTTATTTAATTTAGCATGTGTGGTGTCCGGTATATTTTGTTTCTCAGAGAGACCAAAGCTGGCCCTTAAAGATTTGTGATATGTAGCATTGCTGCATTTTCTAGGGCTGCAGTGGTCTTTGATCTTTGATCTTGACTTGGTGTTTGGAAAGCCTAACTTTGTGGATGGTGATGATTGCATTCATTGACTTTTCTCCAGTATGGGTTTCTAGAAATATCAGATTTATTTTAAAGAAAAAAAAAAAAAAAAAAAAGAAATTGTGTGGGTTGAAAAATTCTCCATGCTGTCAAAATCTTCATGACTAATAAATGTTACCTGTATCAAGTCTTCTAATTATCTTCAAGATTCTGGATGTTAGAGCCAGCAAGTTCATTATTTCACCATCTGCCAAAGAGTGTTTTTGGCAGGGCTCAGTAGAAAAATAGGCAATGTGGATGAAAACCTGATTAATTAGATACTAAACCTATGTACAAAGATAATACTGTGGTACTCTCCTCAAGCCCATCTGAAGCTGCCTTTGGTACTACAAAGGTCCAGGGTGAATTTCAGCTCCTACCATGCCCGGTCCATGGGACATGTCAATCATGCCCAGGGAAATTAAAGAGGAAGAGGGGAACGCTTTTTGTAGCAGTTATTATCCGATTCTTTAGGAGAGTAGTTTATGTTTAAATAACTTGTAATTTCAGGTATTAAATATCAAATTAATAAAGAAAGCTAAAACATAAATAATGCATTTTACCTGTTTGTATTATAGCAATGTCTGCATTGAGGCCTAGTGTACGTTTTGTGAGCCTCATAAATTTTTCTCTATCCATAACACAAGAGCAGGAAGCATATGAATTTGGACCTCTGGAGCAGTTTTAGAAACCTCACAGACTGGGTGAACTGCTTGTAAAAAAAAAAAAAAAAAAAAAAAAATGCTGTGCGTGTGAACCTTCACCGAAAGAAGACATTTAAATGAGATGGCCCAATGCCCCCTGTGTGAGGCAGGGGCCACCTTGCCATTTAGTGGAGAACTGGCGTGTTAGCGGCCTGTGCTTACCCTGGAAAGGCTGGAACGGGTGCTCATCTTGGGGGTGCAAAGTGGACCTGTTCATGGGTGCCCCTGCAATGCCGTGTCTTTAGAATGTGACCGTGAACCCTAACTCCCCCACCTGCTCCCCAGCCGTGAGGAAAGCGCATGGCTCAGGTTCTGCTTCTCTGGAATCGGGATGAGAGCAGCCCCTGCTTTAGCCGACTGGTGTGAAGATCACAGGAATTATGTGTGGGGAGCATTTAGAACAACATCTGGCGTAAGGTTAGTACTCAATAAATGTCTCCTGGCCAGGGACAGTGGTTCACGCCTATAATCCCAGTGGCTGGGGAGGCTGAGGCAGGAGGATTGTGAGTTCAAAACCAGCCTCAGCGACTGAGCCAGTCCTTAAGCAACTCAGTGAGATGCTGTCTCTAAATAAAATGTAAAAAAAGGGCTGGGGATGTGGCTCAGGGGTTATGTGCCCCTGGGTTCTATCTCCAATACCCAAATAAATAGATAAATATTACCTATATAACACATTATTTGACATAGAAATTCTATAAAGCAAAGATTTCTTTAAAACAGATGTATATTCAGAGAGAAAGACATTGCAACATTTATAACTGTATAAACATGGAAGTAATTGTAATGAACAAAAATGAATAATAAGAGAAGGAATAAGTAACCATGGGCATGACCATGCTGTGGAATATTAAACCAAGAATTTAAAAAATTTAGCAGTATGTAAATTCCACTTTCATATCTTATTAAAAATTAGAAATACGATGCACATTTTATTTGGATATAATTGCAGTGATATAAAACAAGGTAGCAGTATAGAAACATGAAATGATGTTGATAGGATCAGATTTAGGGGTGATTTTTTCCCCACATCTTGCTGTTCTTGCTGTAACAAACACGATCTATAAATAAAAAGTAATATTAGTGTTAGTTTTAAAGTAAGTTGATGGCATGGATAAATTAGGACCCAGTGGGTGTGGAAAGGGAATACGGAGTATGGAAATGGGGGGAGATGTTCAAGGTCTCTCTGTCACCTCTCTCCATTAACAAGGAAATAAGCCCACAAAGGAGAAGCAGCTTCTTCAGTCACGCAATTAGAGTGGGGACACAGGTATTAAATTTCTGTTATAGTCTGCCTTGCTAAAAGGATGCATTGGGTAACATTTTGTATGACACAATCTTATGCCTATTGCATGAATATTGCCTTCCATAAGAAAAACGTGAGATGATCCTTTAGAAATTACACACTCTCTCCTTTGGCACTATGTGGGAATATATCGCTAAGTCTTTGAGGGAAAATATCATTATGACAGCGGCTGTGGGACAATATTGATATTTCCGAGACAGATTTCATCGGTTTTAAGGGAACGGAAGGAAAATGTTTTTAATTAGGAAACTACCCTGACTGAGTAATATTTTTGTGTCAGTGTGTGAAGTTAACGCTATACAAGACTCACTGGCTGACAGGAGAGTGGCTCTTTGTGGTCACAGACCCATCAAACAAGGCTCTGAGAGGTGTCACCTTAGAAGGAAAGGATATGCCAAGTGTCTTATAGACTGTAAATCTGTCTTAGTCAGCTCTTTTGTCACTGTGACCAAAAGATCTGACAAGAACAACTAGAGGAGAGGGGAGGAAGTTTATATGGGGCTCATGGGTTCAGCGGTCTCAGTCCATGGACAGCCCACTCCCGTGCTCTGGGTCTGAGGTGAGGCAGAACATCATGGCGGGAGGATGTGGAGGAGGAAAGAGTTCAAGACATGGCCACCAGGAAGCAGAGAGACCTCTGCTCTCCAGGAACACAATAGAAACCCCAAAGGCACACCCCAGTGACCCACCTCCTCCAGCCACACCCTACCTGCCTGCGGTTATCACCCAGTTAATCCATACCTGTGGATTAATGCACTGATTAGGTTACAAATCTCATCATCCAATTATTTCACCTCTGAACATTTTTGTATTGTCTCACACGGGAGCTTCTGGGGGATACCACATATCCAAACTCAAATGCAATCTTTTTGTAGTGTTTTATTTGAAGCCAGAATGGGGTGCATGTACCTCACCTGTAACTGAGTCCTATCATCACAGCTTGACTCTCCTTATATTTTAGATTTAGGTAATTATGCTGTGCACAATATTTCTTTGCAAGTCACCCTAATTTTTTGCTAGAGTATAGTGAGGTATAAATAAACTATTTTGTAATTCTTGTGACTATTGTGACACTAGGACTCATTTCTAACATTTTACTTTGTATTCTATTTCTTATGCTCTCATCTCATGCCATTATGTTTTTCCATTGCATACGCAGAATTTTTCTTTTTCTGGTCTTAAAACTATACATTCTCTTTGTAATTCTCCTAGTGATTATCCCTAATTTTCTAAGACTCAAAGACATGCTTATTTATTGCTTAGCATTATTGAAGCCAGTTTATATCTAGGTAGTGCTCTGGAGAACCCTAAGTTAATATGCTTTTATATTTTATTGGTGCCCTGAATATTGCCTTCAATTCCCAATCAAGAGAGCATTTTCTTGAATTTTAATATCAGAATATATAAAATAAATGTTTGCTTATTTGGGTGTGCGTAAACTTTAATAAGTTCATCCCTCTGCCTTTTCCTGCATATCTTATTGCCCTGTCTACCTTCATTTTTCCTCTTGAAGGCAATTTCTTAAAAGTTTTTCAAAGTGGGTCATATTGTGGTACTATTTGAGATGCTGTATGCCTGAGACTATCTTTAATCTCCTGCATTCAATGTAAATTTAGCTGTATATGAAACTTTGTTAAAATTTAATTCCTATAAATTCTTATTATTGTAGAAAATTTAATTTCTTTAGCAGCCTCAAAATAATATTCCATTTTCTCCTTCAGCCAGTGTTGCTGTTAGAAATACATTTTTTTTTTTTGTACTGGGGATTGAACTCAGGGGCACTTAACCTCTGAGCCACATCCCTAACCCTATTTTGTATTTTATTTAGAGACAGAGTCTCACTAAGTTGCTTAGTGCCTAGCTTTAACTGAGGCTGGCTTTGAACTCATGATCTTCCTCCCTTAGCCTCCCAAACTGCTGGGATTACAGGCATGCACCACTGCACTTGGCTAGAAATACAATTTTTACACCTTGGAGAGATCTGATTTTTCTCTCTAGGAACCTTTATAGTTTTTCTTTGTCCATGATGTTCTTAAATTTCACTAGAATGCATCTAGAATTCTTATCTACTCTATTTGGTATTCTCTGAGTCCTATTAATCCAAAAATATGAAATCATTTACTATTGTAATATTCCCATTTTATGAATATTCTGGGGATTGAATTCAGGGGCACTTAACCACTGAGCCACATCCCCAGCCCTTTTTATAATTTATTTGGAGACAGGGTCTCACTGAGTTGCTTAGGGCCTCGCTAAGTTGCTGAGGCTGGCTTTGAACTCACAATTCTCGATCCTCCTGTCTTAGCCTCAGAAGCTGCTGGGATCATAGGCATGCACCAATGCGCCTGGTTCCCATTATATTGTGAAACACTTCCTCCTCTTTATTCACTTTCTCTGGGACTCCTCTTGGTTTGACGTTGAATGTTTTCCGTGTTCCTCTGTGTTTTGTACATTTTCCTGTCTCCTTCACCTTTCCTGGTGCCCTCTGGGAATATTCTTTGACTTACCCTCTTGCTCACTACATTACTTCTTAGTCTTTCCACTGAGATGATTGCAACAACTCTTATCTCCCTTACACTGACTATCTCCAATTAATTTTCCTTCATAGCTTTGTTTCCTACCTCATGTAGGAATCCTCTTCTCTCTAGGAGTATTTAAAATTTTAAAGAACTTTTAGCATCTTTCATTAAGTCTATCTCCTTTTGCACAGTTTTCTAAGTTTGTTATCTTCTTTTTATTTTCCTGTAAGTCCTCAAAAGCCTTGATTTCCCAGTGACTGGAATTCAAGCCCCTGTCAATGTCAACTGTATTGACTAGTCAGCTTCAGGGACTGAAGAAAACCAGGCGGGACTGCAGGGAGGGGCACTCTGGGACAGGGAGCCTCTGCCATTATAATGGGTACCTCCCTGCATCCCCCAAACCCCTCAACTGCTGGGGAGTTGCCTAGGGCTTCTGACCCAAGCTGAACTGTAATCCAAGAGTCCATTACTGCCTAATTCAGGGAATGGAAGACAACTGGCTGCCTCACGAAGCAAAGGCATCAGCCATTAGGGAAGAGGCCACTCCTAGCAAACTCTCCCAAGGTCAGCGGCAAGAGCGCACCCTGGAGGTCTCAGACTGGGACCTGCTTCCAAGCCTGGCACTCATCCACTTTCTTCCTCCCCTGGTCGGGCTTTCTGCTAGGAGTTAAGAGATCTCCAGATCAGGCAGAAGGAAGGAAGCCAGAAGCCTGCACTTGTGATTTGCTGATAAATACTTGCTACATCATTTACATGTCAATTCTAGGTACATTGGCATAGTTTTTGGCCAGCCTAGGATTCTATGATTGAATTTCAAAGGCATATAGAAATTTGAACTCAATGAAAACTATTATAAACATCATTATTAACATAGTAATAAACATTTTAAGTGACTTTTTAGTTTTGATTGATAAACTAGATGCAAACTGCAGGGATCAATAATCCAAACACCATAATGAGAATTAATTGAATACATAGGAACATTTGTATTCTACAGAGAAAATCTTCACTTTTTTAGGCACTTTTGTCATATCCTACCTATACAAGTGCCAGAAAAAAAAAATCTCAACACATTCTGAAAAGCCAAATTTTTACCAATCACATTCATGTAATAAAATAAATTGTTGGAAGACAATTTTGAAAAACACAAAACTAACAACAACCTGAAAACTCAAGCCTCTTGGAAATTATAACTTATCTGCTAAGTGCCACGGAGATCACATTATAAATTAAAATGTTGGTTATTATCAAGGTCAGCCAGGATGTAGGAAAGTGTGCATGGATACATACTATTGTGTGAATTGATACAGGCTATTGTGGAAAGCAATTTGAAAAGACTTATCAAAATTAAACATGTACATACCCTCTGACCCAGGAAACCCACTCCCTGGAATCTATGGTAGAGAAATATTTACACATGTGGCCAAGGATATGAGCATAAGAAAGGACATTTACTGACTTTTTAAAAGGCAATGCATATTTATGTGCATATACATGTTTGAAAGAATAAAGAGTTAGCAGTTGGTAACTGTTAGCAGTTTGGTAACATTGTAGAGTTAGTTAGAGGTGAGAGGAGAGTTTATTTATTTTTATTACATATTTCTATATTGCTTGAAATTTTATAATGAATAAAAAGAACAATGATATATTTAATTTTAAAACACTTAGGAAATAATTATAATGTGGTTTAAAATATCATTATGATAAGTAGCCAAAAATCTACTCACACACCAATTCAGATCCTTGAATGTCAGTTAACATTACACTCAAAAGAATGAAAATACATAAACAAAATAAGCAATGGCAGAAATTGTGCACAATAAAGCAACTTTAAGAAAAGTAAGAAACTTTCTTTAGAAGTTAAGGGTTAATGAGTGTACAAATATATATAAGGGCTGGTCTTTGAAAACTTCAATAAAATAGAAACCCCTTAGGAAGTTCAGAGAAATTGTAGACACTCAAAATTATGAATGAAAAATAGGAAATAATTACACAAAGAAAAAGTAGAACATTTTCTATACTTTTAATATACTTTTATATGTTTTGGTGAAATGCATGATTTTCTAGAAAAATAAATTAACAGAATTGATCTCTTTTTCTAAACAATGAAAAACCAAAATAAACCAGGAACCAAGCTCTGTTAAAGGTTTTAGGACCTAGTAACAGAAAAGATTTTTCAACAAAAAAGGAGGATGATTCACAGCGGTGTTGGGTCTGAGTACATAGGAGGATTAGGGAAACACTAGAAAGGTCAAAGGGGAAGAAGGGGAAGGGAGGGCGCAAGGGGTATGGAGGGGAAAAAAAAAAGAAGGTGGTAGAATAAGATGGATATCATTATCCTAAATGCATGATTGAAGACTTGAATAGTATGAATATACTTTGTATACAGTGTATGTAAAAAGATGCTCTATATGTATATTATAAATTGTAATACATGCTACTGTTATAAATACAACAACTTTGAATTTTAAAAAAAATAAATAAATTAAGGAGAAAATAATTCATAGAACAATGAAACAACAAACACATAGAAAGATTTTAAATTATTTTTAGTATTATTATCATAACCATTGCATTAAATCCTGTTTTGCAAATGTATGTTTTGAAATGTTGAAAAAACAGTTTCAGATCAAATCTGGTGTCATATTAAAATCAAATATTGCAACGCTTAAGTAAGGCATATTCTGAGAATGTAAAGTGGGTGTAATCTTAGAAAAAGTCTTAATAAAATAAGGCTTATCAATAAGCTAAACCAATAAGGTAGACCAATTGCCAACTCTATAGTCACCAAAGAACCCAAAACAAACAAACATCTAGGTGTGGTGGTGCACATCTGTAATACCAGCAGTTCAGGGGTCTAAGGCAGGAGGATCGCAAGTTCAAAGCCAGCCTCAGCAAAAGTGAGGCACTAAGCAACTCAGTGAGACCCTGCTTCTAAATAAACTACAAAATAGGGCTGGGGATATGGCTCAGTGGTCCAGTGCCCCTGAGTTCAATCCCTGGTATCCTCCTTACAGAAGAAAGAAAAAGAAAGCAGGACATTTGACAGAGTAATACACCGGTTTTTTTTTCTCAGTGGAGTCAATATAGAATGGTCCTTTTTTTAACATTATGGAAGTCATCTCCACCGACACCTGACCACCATTCCTCACGACAGACCCAGGAGGTCTGCCGTGAAGGACACGCTATGACACTAAAGAGTAATGGAGCCATGCTCTCTCTGGGGCTGGCCTGCTCTGCCTCAAGAGTCATTTCCTTCTTCCTTCTGGTAGAAGAACCTCAGAATGATCAGGAACCGTGATCCCATGTGCTCTATGGGATGCTGGGACCCCTCTTTAGTTCCAGAGGGTAAATCTTGACAAATCCAAGCCAACCCTGGTAACATCCTGTTCATCTAGGTAAAGGTTGACACAGAAACGAGCATAAGAGAAACTTCTCAAAATGAAATGGGATTTGTTCCCTGTGGGATGTCTAGGAGCAAGGGCAAAAAATCAATGCACAAAAATTTTTGCATTCTGGTTTAAGTTTGTTTTGGTGTGAGAATGTGAAAAGGCAACATTTTTGCAGCTATGGGGAGTGGCCGATTTCCTGAGGGAGAATGAAAAGAACCTGGATCATTTATTGAAATAGGGATGTATTAGCCAATCCTGAAATGACCCAATTTTAGGGTTATCTGAAGGGAAATAATCTTATTTGTCATTTAAGCCATTTTTATTTGGGATTTCTGTTAACTAGATCCAAAGTCTTGTTATTTCCATGCTTACCAAAATTATTTAATGGTGTTTTAGAATTAGAACAAATCAAATGTAACTGGTAAAACACAACTTAACTTTTAGAAAAGAAAACATAATTGTTATTTGCAGATATTATCATTGTTCCCATGGAAAACTCAAGAAAAGGCATACAAATTATTGGTGTCTGTCTGTTGGAATTCTCTGAGATAGTTCCCTCTATAGGGTCTGTGTATTCATCCATCAAATGCTACTTTGTGAAGACATTTTTGTTTAGGCACCAAACTATTACCCAAGAGTGAATGTATTAGGCATTAGGTTTAAACTTAATCTTGATTTTAACAGAGACATTTGCATGTAGAAGCCAGAGATATGTTCAGAATGTAAGAGTGCTATTGAATTGCAGTTTGCTCAATGAAATCTGACAAAATGAAAAGCTGGAAACCATTCGGTTTTAATATGCCAAGTAATAGAACATGGGCAACATCTCATAAACCACATTGGTATATTTATACCTGTTGCATCTTTATATATCCTCTCTTTCACTGAAATGGAATCAGCAATTTAAGGACCATTTCTGCTATAGATGAGCATTTGGGTTAGAAGGAGTTTTTCTACCTTAAAACACTAATTTTAGACCTACTACAGAGAATTCCCAGCCACCTTCACCCAGTTCACTCTAATGATAGCATCTTACATAAGCATGGCACAATTATCAAATGTCATTAACATCGATGGCATGCTTTCACCTTGTGCATTGTATCAGTCCTCAAATATACCTTCATTTTCAGTTCCAAGATTCAATTCAGAATTCCCCATTGTATTAGTGGTCCTGTCTCCTCAATTTCTTTCAATCTGGGGCAATTCCTCAGTCTCTCCTATGTTGCTGTGGTTTTTATTTATTTATTTTTTGTTATTATTTGTTGAGCTTTGTTTGTCTCTGTGTTCATAAAGGATATTGGTCTTTAATTTTCTTTCCTGTAACAGTTTGTCTGATTTTAATATCAAGGCACTACTGGTGTCATTGGATGAGGTGAAAGTGTTTTCTCCTGCTCAATTTTTCTTTTCTTTTTTTCTATTTTTTTAAAGAGGCTGTGAAGAATTAGGGGTTATTTCAGTGAGTCTGACAAAATTTGCCAACAAAGTCATCAAACCTTGGGCTTTTCTATGTAGGACAATTTTTGATTACCCATTTCATCTGTTTACTTGATGTAGGACTATTCAGATTTTCTATTTCTTCTTGAGCCAGTTTTGGTTGTTTGTGTCTATCCACACAAACTTGTCTATTTCATCAAAAGAAAGAAAGAAAGAGAAAAAGAAAAAAAAGAAAAGGAAATGATTCTAACAATATTTGAACCTAAGAAGTAGTCTGACAGATGTCTGTAGAACGCTTTATGTAATGATGGCAAACTCACAATGTAGACGGTGTACACAGAAGCGTGTCCGGGATGACTGCACAACCATATGGAAGTCATTACAAGGCAACAAAATAGTCTCAAAATAACTTGTAGGTCACGAATTTAAAACTCTAGAAATCATAGCATATTGGTTGTTAAAACACAGTGAGGTTTTTGTTGTAGTTGTTATTATTTTGATTTTGGATTTCATCAGTTTTGCTGGTGGGCAGATCCATGTTCAAAGTCAAGTTCAAAGTCATGTTTTCTGGCTTTCAGGGTACCCAGGGCTCCCCTAGGGATCTTCCAGCCCCTGTGTGGCAGAGCAACCTGGACAACCTGAGCATGAGAGAGGGAGCCTAGAAATCATTGAGATTTCATCTTACTTCAGAGGTAATCATAATTATCAATAATACAAATAATAACAAATTCTGGTGAGAAGGTGGGCAAAAAGGCATATTCATACCTTGCTGGTAGGACTGCAAATTAGTACAATCACTCTGGAGATTCCTCAAAAAATAAGAAATGAAATCACCATGTGACCCAGCTA
The DNA here is from genome assembly GCA_025594165.1 of Tamias sibiricus. Lineage (NCBI taxonomy): Eukaryota > Metazoa > Chordata > Mammalia > Rodentia > Sciuridae > Tamias > Tamias sibiricus. The sequence goes on along the minus strand of CM046666.1, from coordinate 19,503,008 downwards.
TCCCACTCCTTGGTGGGTATCAAAAGAACTAACAGCAGCATACTATAGGAATGCAGCCACATCAATGGTTATAGAAGCACAATTTGCAAAATCAAGCTCTGGAACCAGCCAGATGCCTGCAGATGCCTGTCAACACACAGATGAATAAATAAATAAAATGCGGTATATCCGTACTTGGAGTTTTACTCAGTCATAAAGAAGAATGGGATTATAGCATTTGCTGGTAAATGGATGGAGGTGGAAGAACATCATGCCAAGTGAAATAAGCCAGACCCAGAAAGTCAAGGGTCAAATGTTTTCTCTCATATGTGGAAGCTAGACCAAAATAAGGGGGGAGGGGCAAAGAGTTGGGGGAGAATCCCATGAGAATGGAAGAGAGAGCAGTGGGGCAGGAGGAGGCTGAGGGGGAGGGGGAGGGCTGGGGAGCGGGAGGAGGGAAGAGCGCAGTGGGGCAGGAGGAGGCTGAGGGGGAGGGGGAGGGCTGGGGAGAGGGAGGAGCGGGGGATGGGTCTGACAAGTTGTCCTATGTACAAATGTGGATAGACCACAGCAAATTTCACCTTTGTGTGTGTCTATAATGCACCAGTTTAAAAAAACCATAAATAAATTGAAGAAAGACCGGTGGCAGAGAAGAAAGGGAACAGGGGAATGGAGGAAGAGAAGGAAAGAAGTACTGGGACTGAATTAGAGCAAATATCCCATGCTTATATAATTATGTCAAAATGAACCCTGAATGTTGTGTATAATTATAATGCACTAATTAGAAATTAGTGAATCAATTAAATTCTGACCCTTTGTAATTCTATTTGGATTTTAAGATCACTTCAAAATAACTTATAGGTCAAAGAAGTAGTTTCAAGGGAAATCCTAAAATACTTTGAACAGAAATAATCAGCTCTGTGACACATTTATCAATGAAACAGGATAGAAGATCAATACTCTATAAACCAATATCTTTTCTATAGTACAGTAGTGATTCAGCTGAGAAAGAAATCAAACCATTCTTTTCACACTATTCTAAACACAAAACAGAAAACTGGGAATTAATTAATTAAAAACTTAATTAATTAACTAAGGAAGTAAAAAAAAATCTCTATAATGAAAACTATAGAACACTGAAGAAAGAAATCAAAGAAGACCTCAGATGATTAAAAGACCTCCCAAGTTCTTAGATAGTTAGAATTAATATTGTCAAAATGGCCATAAACAGATTCAATGTGATTCCCATAGAAATACAAACAGCACTCCTCACAGAACTAGAAAAATGGTCCTTAAATACATTTGGAGGAATAAGAGACCTAGAATACCCAAAGAAATTCTGAACAAGAAAAGTGATGCAGGAGGCACCACAATAACTGATCTCAAATTATACTACAGAGCTATAGCAGCAAGAAAGCATGATATTGGCATCAAAGTAGACATGAAAACCAATAGAAGAAAATAGAAGACACAGACAAACCCACACCCTTACAGCCATCTGATACTTGACAAAAGTGCCAAAAACATATTCTGGAGAAAAGACAACCTTTTAAACAAATGGTTCTGGGAAAGCAGTATGTTTATATGTAGAAGAATGAAATTAAATCCCTATCTTTCACCCTGCACAAAAGTCAAATCAAAATAGATCAAAGACTTAAGAATTAGGCCAGAAACATTGCAACTGCTGGAACACACATAAGGCCAACCTCCATCATATTGGTGCAGGCACCGACTTCCTCAAGAAGACCCCCAGAGCTCAAGAAATATAACCAAGGATCAATAAGTGGGATGCCATCAAATTAAAAAATCTTCTGCATAGCAAAGGAAATGAGTAAGAGAGCGAGGAAAGGAAGGATGTACAGAATGGGGGAAAAAATCTATGCCAGGCACTTCTCCACCAGTGGGTTAATATCCAGAATATATAAAGAACTAAAAAACCCCAATGCCCCAAATAAAAATAACCCAATCAATAAATGGGCAAAAGAAGTGAACAGATATTTCTCAAAAGAAGAAACACAAGGGGCTGGGATTGTGGCTCAGCGGTAGAGCGCTTGCCTAGCACGTGTGCAGCCCGGGTTCGATGATTCTCAGCACCACGTAAAACTAAAAACACATTGTATACAACTAAAGCAAATAAATAAATATTTTTTTTTAAAAAAAGAAGAAACACAAAAGGCCAACAAATATATGAAAAAAAAATGTTTAACATGTATAGCAATCAGGGAATGCAAATCAAAACTATAGGAAAATTTCATTTCCAGCCAGAGTGGCAATGATCAAGAATACAAATAATAATAAATGCTGGTGAGGTTGTGGGGGAAAAGGTATGCTCAGACATTGTTGGTGGGACTGAAAATTAATATGACCACTTTGGCAAGAGAGTGAAGACTCCTTAAAAATTCACAATAGCTAAACTATGGAACCAGCCTAGGTGCCCTTCAACAGATGAACAGATAAAGAAAATGTGGCATATATACATGGAATATTACTTAGCCATAAAGAATGAAATTATGGCATTTGCTGGTAAGTGGATGGAACTGGAGACTCTTAAGCTAAGTGAAATAAGCCAATCCCCCCAAATCAAAGGCTGAATATTCTCTTTGATATGTGGACACTAACTCACAATAAGGGGGGCAGGTAGAGAAGAATAAAAGTATTTTGGATTAGACAAAAGGAAATGAGAGGAAGGGAGGGAGATTGGAAATAGGAAAGATAGTAAAATAAATCAGACATTATTTCCATATGTTCATATATGAATATATGACCAATGTAATTCCACATTATGTACAAACATAAGAATGGGACGTTATACTCCATGTATGTATACTATGCTAAAATACACTCTACTGTCATGTATAAGAGGAGGGGAGGGGGCATGGGGGTAGGAAAGATGGTGGAATGAAATAGACATCACTGCCCTTGGTACAGTTTGTATGTATGGTACAACTCTGCATCATGCACAACCAGAGAAATGAAAAGCTGTGCTCCATTTGTGTGCAAGGAACCAAAATGCATTCTGCTGTCATGTATAAGTAATTAGAACAAATAAAAAATAATCTAGGAATGACCCAGCTCTTCCTCCCTCAGTATTTATTCAAAAGAACTAAAATTAGCATACTATAATGATACAGTCACTACAATGTTTACAGGAGCACAATTCACAATAGTGAAATTATGGAATCAACCCAGATGCCTGTCAATAGATGAATGGGTTAAGAACATGTGGCATATATATATACAGTGGAGTTTTACGCAGCCATAAAGAAAAATGAAATAATGGCATTTGCCGGTAAGTAGAGGAAAATGGAGAAAATCATGCTAAGTGAAATAAGACCGACACAGAAAATCAAGAATCAAATGTTTTCTCTCATATGGGGAAGCTAGAGCAAAATAAGGGAAAGAAGGCAGTGGGGGAGGAGATAGTATATCATAAAGATAAGGGAAGATCAGTGGAATAGACGGAGAGCGAGAGGGAGGGAGTTAGGGAAGGGGGAGAATATGGGATGAATGTAACAGAATACTGTCAGATACATATATAAAGGTGCCAAAGGGGATTTCACCTTTATGTAAATGTAGAAGGTACCAATAAAAAATAAATGAATAAAAAAGTGAAAGGAAGATCAGTGGAGTAGAGAAGGGAGAAAAGGGAGAGGGAGGATGGGGAAGACAGGGTGGGGGAATGGGGATAGAAATCAAATTCCTTGCATGTACCATTTTGTCAAAAAGAACCCAAATACTATGCATAATTATAATGATCTAATTTTTAAAAAACAGCTCTAAAAATATAACAAAAGTTATGTGATGCTATTAATGCAGTATTACTGGAGGAAAATTGTAGCTTTAAATGTTTATATTAAAAAGATCAAATGTCTCAGGTTAGTAATGTAAGCTTCCATTGTTGGAACCATAAGTTTGATTCAAAATTTAATTCAAAGAATAAGCAAAAGAAAATAATTCAAAAATTAAGTGTAGATATCAATGAAATTTAAAGCAAAAAAAAAAAAGTAAAACCAAAAGATGATGTTTCTTAGAAAAAAATTAATAAATTTGTTTAAAAAGCTCTAGCGAGAATGAGCAAGGAAATACAATATAGGAAAGTACAAACAATTGATATTACAAATGAAAAATGAGTTATCATTACAAACTTACAGACACTAAAAATATGTGAATAAAGTACTGTGAACAACTCAGTACCTGTGAATTTAACAGCTTAAATGGAAGCAAGGAAATACTGGAAGGATACAAAATAACAAAACTTACTAAAAAAACTAAATAATTAAAATTGTTATAGGGAAGGACACAAAATAACAAAACTTGCTAAAAAAATAAATAATTTAAATTGTTGAACCTATTAATGAAATTGATTTCTAACTTATAATCTTTGCAATTAAAAAAAAAAAAAAACCTCTAAAAGCAGATGATTCCACTGGATGGAATATTGTACCACACATTTAAGAGAAGAAATGGAATAAATTCTAGTAATCTTTTCTGAATTTCAGAACCATGTCATTATGAACCATTGTTCTTTTATTGATTCCTAATCTAATTCCATATTCTCTGAGAATGCTCAGTTTCCGTTTATTTTACATTTTCAAGGCTTAAAAATGCATGAAGCTCTGTCTTTTGGTCCCCTGTGTATCTTATTTTTGGTTGAGTTTCTTGACATTTTCTACAAATGTCTATTAGGTCAATAAGGTTGATAATATTCTCAGGCCTTCTATGTTTTATTTTTATTTACTTACTTATTTTTATTATAATCATTAACATGTCAATTGGTTATGTCACGAAGTAGTGAGTTTCATGTGACATTTACATAATGCAAGTGGCATGCAGTGACCATGTCCACCCTCCCTTCTCCTACTATCTGCGGCTCCTCCCTCCCTCCTTGCCCCTCCCCATTTCCCCCTTCCCAGGCCTTGGCAGTCCCTCTTCTACTTTTAGGACAGTTCTTGCCTTTCATTCTGTCTTTTTCTTTCTTATTTTCCACATAGGAGGAAAAAACATGCAATACTTGTCTTCTGTGTTTGCCTTATTTCACTTAACATGATGTCTTTCAGTTCCATTCAATTTCTTGCAAATGGTAGGATTTCATTCTTCATGGTGGCTCCATTGTGTGTATATACCAATTTTTGTTTTATCCATTCACCTGTTAATGGACATCTGGGCTGATTAAATATCTCAGCTCTTGTGAATAGTGCATGGCACGTGCAGAATCTTATATACTGGCTTAATTTCCTTCAGGTACGTGCCCAGGTGGGACAGCTGGATCAATCGATAGTTCTTAGGTTTTTTTGAAAAAACACCAAACTGATCATATCAGTTTACATTTCCACCAACAGTGTATGAGTGTTCCCATTTTTCCACATCCTTATCAGCAAAATTTTTAATAATAGTAATTCTGACTGGAGTGAGGTAGTTTTGATGTGTATTTCACTGATGGCTAAAGATGTTGAACACTTTTTTCATATATTTATTGATCATTTGCACTAATTTGAGAAACATCTATTCAGATCATTTGACCATGTTTTGATTGGATTATTTGATTTTTTTTTTGTTGCTGAGCTTTTGGAGTGTTTCATAGATTCTGGATATTAATCCTCGGTCAGACGAATACCTGGCAAAGATGTTCTCTCATCTTGTGTGTTGTCTCTTCACTCTTTGATTGTTCCTTTTGATGAACAAAAGTTCTTAAATTTGATGTAATCCCATTTGTCAATTCTTGCTTTGGTTTCCTGAACCACTAAAATCCTATCCAGGAAATTGTTGCCTGTGCCAATATCTTGAAACCATCTCTTTTCTATTTCTACTGATTTTTCTCTCTGCTTCTTTTATGCATTACTGAAAGAGGAATGCTTCTCCTTTAATTCTGTGAGAGTTTTCTTCACATATTTTGAAACTTTATAGGTGGTTAGCATTAATGTTCTTTAATCTCCCTGGAGAATTGGCCCCTTTATCCCTAGCCCTGATAATACTTCTTGATCTAAAGTCTACTTTGATATTGATGCAACTACTTAGTCTTTCTTTGCATTGGTGTTTGTATGACATCTCCCTCCCCCCTTATTTACAACATGTAACTTTATACTGAATGTGAATTCCTTACAGACAACAAATAGTTGGATCTTGCTCTTGTACCCGATCAGACAATTTCTGATTCTTCACTGGTTTAGTTATCTGTTTTCATTCATGGTGATGTTGATTTATATGGTTGGATCAAACTATAACTTTGTAGCTATTTTCTATTCACTCCATTTTCATTTAGTTCATTTCTCTCTTTGCTGCCTTTGCGTGTATGAATTTTTTATGATTTCACTTTATCTTCTCTATTGACATATTACTCATGCCTTGCACTGCTGGTCCTGGGCTATACAAATTGCATCTTTAATAATTCAACATGTTCCTTTAAATAAGATACCTTCTTGCATGTAGTATAGCAACTTTGTAGCAGTAGATATCCAAGACCCCCCTTTTATCCATCTACTTCTATCATCAGACACTGTGCTTGTTTCTGTGCTATAAACACAGTGTATGTCCCTGCTATCTATGATCTAGACAATTGTCTTTTAGAGTAATAAGAAAAAAAAAATAAGAAAAAATTCACATTATCTCCATTTTCAGGGCTCTTCTCTGTGTGTAGATTTAAATTTCTTTCCGTTATCACATTCCTTTGTCCAATATTTTCTGAGTATGTATTCTGTCAAATTCTCACGTTTGTTTTACTCTAAAAATGTTAGTATTTTTCTTTGATTTTTAAATATATTTTTACTATCTAGGAAATTCCAAGCCAATTTCTTTTCAGAAGTTTAAAGGTGTCACTCTATATGTTTTCTGATTCAGAGTATTTTAATTCTTATCCTTATTCTTGTGTAGACGTGCTTTTCCCTTCCGACTTCCTTCAAGATTTTCTTTGTGTCTTTGAAGAATCAGTTAGAATCTGATGTGGTGTGCACATGAATGAATGCTTGGTAATTCTTCTAATTGCCATTCCCCACATTTGTCTTTTGATGTCTGACAGTAGCTTTTAAAACTTCTTCATCTTTATTTCTATTTTCCCTCTGATTTGTCTTTTCCTTCTAAGGTTGCAGTACATGTATGTTAGACTCTTTTTGTTTTCTCTTCTTGATACTGGTGCTTGAACCTGAAGTAATTAACCACTGAGCCACATCTCCATTCCGTTTTACTTTTTATTTTGAGACAGGGTCTCACTAAGTTGCTTAGGACCTCACCCAGTTGCTGAGGCTGGCTTTGAACTTGTGATCCTCTTGCCTCAGCTTCCTGAGCTGCTGGATGGTAGACCATTTGATAAGATCTTGGATGATCTGGGGGAGTTTTCTCCTCTTTTTTTTGTTTTTTTTTCTCTTTCAGTTTCAATTTGTATAATTTATACAGACTTAATTTTTGCGTTGAGTCTGGTATTATGGGCTAGGACCTATCCACCCTCTCCCCCACATAGTTTGAAATCCTAATCCCTGTGTGTCATAATATGAGTGTGTCGGGGAATAGGGTCTTTAAAGAGGTTATTAAGTCCTTGGTTAGGCACTAATTAAATAGAACCAGGGATGAGAACATACACCCAGAGGAAGCCACGTGAAAACACAGAAATGACAGTCAACCAAGAGCCCAAGAGAGACACCCTGGATGGCACCCACCCTGCCAGCCCTGGGATCTCAGGCTTTTAACCTGCAGAACTGTGAGGAAATGAAGCCACCCAGTCTGTGGTGCTTCACCATGGCAGCCGTAGTGCGTCCCCCTGTCGGGGCTGCTAAGGAACCTGGTAAGGGTGCCGTTTACCTCCATTACGGCACTTTCCATTTCTAACACGTGTGTTCGATGCTGTCTCACAGTTTGCTTCTCTCTGCTGAAGTCACCCAGTTGATCCTGCATGCTAGCCACCTTGTTGGGCTACCCTTTCACACAGCGGTCATGGTCATTTGAAATTCCTTGCCACGTGGTGCTGATAAATGTGTCATATCCGAGTCTGCATTTAAGGATTACTGTTATTTCTTGAGAATGTGCTGGCCTTTCTTTACCCTTTTTTTTTTCCCCCTTATGCTCTGTAATCTTGATTGAAGGCTAGACATCTTGAACACTACGGTGAGGGCTGAGGTATGTGGCGTTTATTCCTGGGGAGGGCGTACTTGGCCTACTGGGGGGATCCTATTGAGGGGAGAGGCACTAATGTCAATCCAATTACAAGCTGGGCTGGGTTTGAGGGCTCCTGTTGCTATGGTTACTCTCGGTGCATCATGTGCTTTTCTGCTTTGTGTTTGGGGTGGGGCCTGTTTTGCCAGGACATTCTCTCTCTCTCTCTCAGTGTCTACCCCACCTCAGCTTTTGGTCTTTCTTTCATCAGAGGCCACGTGCCTTACTAATGCTTGCTGGCCTGGCATGAAGGCTTGGGGTACTTACTCTCTGTTTTGGTTCAGCCTCAGCCTTACGCCATAATTGAGTTCCTACATCTGTGCTCATGGCTTTCTTCACTGTAGTCCCAAGCCCAGCTTGTCCCCCTGCTTGTCCCACAGGGACAGAGGTTATTCCTCCTCTCTCGTCTCCCTATTTGCAAAGAGCAGCAGTGCTTCTTAGTGTTCCCTCTCCCCCCTACAGATTAAGCTTCTGTTCCACAGCCACACCAGGGGGAAGGGGCTTGCTGATGCATTTCTCCTACTCGTACAAGTGTTTACAGTGTAGTTTTTTATCACCTTATACAAAATATTCTTGTTACCAAATTTCATATAAAATATATCTTAAAAGGCCTCCCCCTCCTTGCAAGGTCCAATTAAACGGTAAAATTTGCCTGAGAAGTCTGTTCCATTGCTTCATTTTTATCAGTGTGTGAAACAGAGTCAACTTGACATGGACACGTGACCTGAGCTAGAAAGAACTGTTGTTGCTGGGCGGCACTAGAATTTTAGTCGCATGTGTTACCCCTCTCTGACCGAGCTGTCCTGACTAATGCCACTGCCTTCCTCAGGGACAGGGATTTCTGTAATGATCGCCACATCTCAGAGGACAGCCCAGGCCAGGTTGCACAGTGGGTCCCCAGGATATTTTGGCTGTGGAAAAGACACACTACAGTCCACAGGAAGACCTCAAGTCTTACTCAGGGACACAGACAGCAAGAAATAAAGCAGGCACATAATTTGTACAAACACCTTCAAGGGCTTTTAGGTTTTCTTACAGGTAAGATCCTTTGTCTAAAATTTCAAATGTGCAAATATTTCCAAGTTCTTCCTCTTCTTCCTCCATTCTGGGAATACTCTTTTTAAGACCAAGGCGTTGACTCTCAAAAGCAGACATGCACATACACCTGCTCGATGTTTCTTCTCACAGAATTGCTGTGGAAAATCATGTGAACTTATTTTTTGCAAGTTCTTCCATCCATGGCCGGTTTAATTCTCCTTTAATTAGTAGTGAGATACATGCTCCCGTGTAAAGCAGAAATGATGGAATGCTATTTTACAATAATCACTGATAGTTGGGTCAGGAATAGAAAAATCGCACTCAAACTAGATGGAAGAGCTCGCATCTCCTGTCTCCAAGTAGCAGCAAAGGGGGGTGTGGCCTCTCCTCTGAGCGCTCTCAGCACCACAGCCAGGAGGCCTGGGGCGGCAGGGATGCCAGGACGGCGACAAATACAGCCCTCTATCCTCCAGTGATTAATTTTCAGGCGATCTTATCACCAGCCCGAGCAGGAAGAGATGCTGAGGGTGCCTTATAGGGAAGAAAAATCAGGCTTGGAACTCGGGGCACCCGGATCTTGGACTCTTTCAGGTACTGTGCTCATGGGCTGAGACCATTGCAGGAGGGATTTTGTTTAGTTTTTCTATCAGCATTTCCCCTCACACTTCAGTGACATGTAAAATACACTTACTAGCTGCCAAAACCAAGCGTATAAGTAAACAGAGCTGAGAGAGGAGGCCGCGCTGCGCTGCGCTGGGCCAAGGCAGGAATGGGCCGGAGCCACGTCGGAGCTCTTTGCCGTGGCCAGCAGAATCGGAACCAAACTGTTAAGATTTTAAAGACTGGAGAGAGAGCAGAGAGGCTGGCGCCGAGGCGCGGCGTGAGGGGTTCTGAAGCTCCTGCCCCCCGACCCCCACAGCTGCTTCTGCTTGGTTTCAGGTTCCAGGATGTGGCTCCAAGGACCTCTGTCTTTTGCATGCCTCTTCTGTGCCAAGAAGCCCTGGGCCAGGATGCCCCTAGGAGCCTGGCCTGGGGCCGGGAGCTGGCGCCGACTCTGGAGACCACGGAAAGCAAAAGGATGTATATAGCCGTGTACACTTTTTCTTAAATTCTAGACTCTTCTTCTCCTCCTCAAACTGGTTTGATCCCCATTTTCCTTACAGTTAGTGATCTCCTGGTGCAGATGGAAAGCAACCAGTCAGACCACCTGTAAGCAGGAAGGAACTGCCCCAGAATTACAGGGGAGGGGTCAGGTTGACTCTGTTCAAGGCTCTGCGGAATCCTGGACATCTCTGTTCCCTTGAACTCTTGCAGTTGTGGCTCGTGCCAACGTCTGATTTTCCCTTCATCTGGATTCCTCCGGTTCTTACAGTCTCCACATTTGTAATGGTTTCATATTATAAATATTAGTTATTATATATTAAAATATAGCGTAATTTTATATATTTTATGATAGGTATATTAGTTACAGAATTACTATTAGCGATTTCAAATGTTTTGGGGCTCATCATATACTTTTTGTACTTGTTCAGAGTTTGCTCTCTATTGATAAAACACGTGTGGGAAGAATATGGCAAAAAATGGCATTTTATTACTATGTAAATATTATGCAAGGAAAAGAACTGGAGAGGGGAAAGACAGTGGGTCTGTTTCCATGTTGCCTCATCTACCATTGCTCAGAGCCAGAGTTTGTCGAGAAACACTTAACTCAAACAGCAGACGCATACTCTTGCATAACAGTATGTAGTCAAACAATAATACTGATAAAGAAAATAAGGCAGAGGAAGGAAAAGTACTTGGAGACAATACAGGCCAATTTTTATTATTTTTCATGTTAAGTAACTAATAAATATTGTATAAAGCAATACTTAGCTAAAGATACAGCAAATGAAGATAGAGTAAACCACAGCATATGGGCCAAATCTGGTTCAATGCCTGTTATTCTGTGGCTTACAAAATGAGAATATTTTTTGTGTATTTTAGTAGTCAGAAAAAAAAATCAAACATCTGTGACATGTAAAATCTCTGTGAACTCCAGTATGTGGTAGCCATTATCAAGTTTTACTGGAACACAGCCAAATACATTCACCTCCATATTTTCTATGACTGCTTCTGTGTTACAATGGCAAAGGTGATTAATTATAAAAGAGACCCTCTGGGGCCCATATCTCCTAAATCCAGAAGGATAAAGAAATGATAAATTTAGTCAGGACGAAACTTGATTGTTTGAACAAAACAGAAAATCATTACCTAACTTAGGGGAAAAAGGAGAAAATATATAACTTAAAAATAAATAAACAACAAAACACACCTGAATAACAAAAGGAAGCTAATCACACAGGAATAGAAGAAATTAAAAGACTCACAAGAAAACTAAACTGAAAACCATGGATAAATAAATAGATTTTTTTTAAAGAAAAGTATGATTTATATAAAAACCACGTCACAAAATATAGAATATCTAAACAGAATTGCTTCAGTAAAAGCAATAGATAAAATTATCAAAAAGTCATTTCCTACAAAGCAGCATATTCACATACTTCACAGGGGAATTTGAAGCCTTTAAAAGAAAATAATGCCAATGGCATTTCATTTGTTTCTGAGAATTGTAGACAAAAGAAAATCTCCAAAGTATTTTTGAAAAGTAGGCATAAAATTGATAGTGAAACCTGATAAGGATGTCACACACACAAGCAACACCATCCATTAATCTCAGCTATAAATGGTGATGGAAATATTCTAGAAAATATTTTAGCACATACAATTTGGAAGCACATACAATGTTTTATTGTTTTGACAGGAATTTATTCTGGAAGAATAATCTGCAGGAAAATTCAAATCAAAACCATAATAAGCTACTGCCTCCTGGCAAGGGTGCAGAAGGAAGGGGAACCCAGGACATTGCTGGTGAGAATGTGAATCAGTGCAGCCTAATGAATGGAAACAGCCTGGGGGGCCTCGACAAACAAACCAACCCAACAACAGTAAACCAGAACCACCTTGTGACCCAGAAATCCCACGCTGGAAATGAGGTCAGGATCTTGAAGAAATACCTGTGCCTCCAGGTTCAGCGATTGTAGCATTGTGCACAATAGCTAAGATGTATGGAAGCAACCTCACTCTCCATCAATGGATGAATGAGGAAAATGCCGGCAACTGCAAATTGGTGCAACCGCTCTGGAAAGCAGTATAGAGATTCCTCAGAAAACTTGGAATGCAACAACCATTCGACCCAGCTATCCCATTCCTCAGTTTATACCCAAAGGACTTAAAATCAGCATAGTGACACAGCCACATCCATGTTTATAGCAGCTTGATTCACAATAGCTAAACTATGGAACCAACCAAGATGCCCTTCAACAGATGAGTGGATAAAGAAACCATATACATATACACTGTGTACATATACACAGTGGAATATTACTCAGCCTTAAAGAAGGAAATCATGGCATTTGCAGGTAAATGGATGGAGAATATCATGTTAAGCAAAATAAGCCAATCCCAAAAAACCAAAGGTGGAATGTTTTCTTTGATAAGTGGTTGCTGATCCATATTGGGGGGTTAAGGAAGAATGAAGGAAGTTTGGATTATGCAGAGGGTACTAAAGGGAAGGCCGAGGCCGTGGGGATGGGAAGGACAGTAGAATGAGACAGACATCATTACCCTACGTACATGTGTGATTACATTACTGACGTGACTCTGTACCATGGACAGCCAGAGATAGAATGAGCAGTTGTGCTTCACTTGTATACAATGTGTCAAAATGCTTTCTACTGTCATGTATAACTAATTAAAACGAATCTTAAAAATTAAAAAAAAAAAGAAAATGTGCTACATGCATATAATGGGATATTATTTGGCCTTAAAAAAAAAAAAAAAGGAAATCCTTTCATTTGTGGTAGCATTTGTCCTGAAATGGTGCAGTTGCTACCAAGGAGATTTGATATCACTTGTCACAATTATCCATTTATATAACTTTTAACCCATTTCCAATGAACCTGGAGAATGTTATGGAAAGTGAAATAAATCAGACACAGAAAGATAAAAATATGCATTATCTCATTTGTATGAGGAACCTAAAAATAGTCAAAAATCATGAAACTGAGTGTAGAACAGTGAGGGCCAGGGGCTGGGGAGAAGAGAATCATTGAGTCAAAAGGTGCAAAGTTTCCCCTACGCAAGAAGAGTGAGTCCTCGGCCGTCGCAGCCTGTGGTTAACATCATGGTATATTCCTAAAATTCAGTAAGAGGCCAACCACAAGTTACCTGCTCTTATCATACACCTGCACACACAAATAAATAAAGAGGTGGGATGACACTTTTAGAGAGGGTGGACATGTCTATGGAATTGGTGGCAGCGATAGTTTCACAGTACGGACAGATCCCCAGAGTTATCTGGTTGTATGCAGTAAATACGTGCGGCTCTCCGTATCACCACCACACCTCAACAAAGTGTTCTGTTTGTTTGTTTACAACAAAAAGTACAAGGCGGTTCATTATTAAGAAGTCCTCCGTGTGTAACTTGTAATATGAGGGGAAAGAAAGCATTTTCACGTATGCCGAAAAGTCATCTGAAAGTCCAGCAGCCCCTCTTCCTGAACACGCTCAGTTCATAAGGACGGCTGGACCTGGGCTGACCTGGTGCGAACGTGGCCGCCCCAGTCCAGGGAACCGCCGCAGGACTCAGCGGGGACGCACTGGAGGTGTTCCTGCTGAACTCAAGCTCAGGGCAAGAAAGCTGGCCACCACATCTGCTTCCACACAGGGCTGGTGTCACGAGCCAGGACACTTAGACAAGACAAAAGAAAGGTCAAAGCATATGTGTGTACACTGTAACTGCGGAGATGATTTGATTGTGTGTTTAAAAACCCACGAGACTCGACTACTGCAGAGAACGGAGAGAACTCAGGGAAGTCATCGGCACGCACGTTCATCAATAGGAAAGGATACCTGTATGACGCACCAACGGCAGGCAGTTAGAAAACACCAGGGGAGTACCATTTAAAATACCCCCAACTAGCAAACTGGTGCCTCTAGAAAGAAGCAATAAAATGGACCAACCCACACCAAGGAAAATTGAAACACTTCTTACATGTGAAGGCAAAAGATAAGATTTTAAAAAATGGTATTAATATAACCCATCTGGGGGAAAAAGAAAGTGAAATCCACGCCTCACACCAAACATCGGGAACAATTCCAAATGGAGTATTTCTTGTTCAACATTAAAAAAGCCCTAAAACTTGTAGGAAAAACTAGTACATTCTATTTGTATTTTAAATTGGGGAAGTCCTTTGAAACCAACTCAGAATCTAGATTTTGAAAGACCATGTAAGAACACAGAAAAGAAACTTCTTCCACACCCAAACAAAAACAAACAAAAGGAAAACATTACAATGAAATCAAGAGATAAATACAGCCATGCACGGTAGTGCACATCTGTAATCCCAGCAGCTTGGGAGGCTGAGGCAGGAGGATTGCAAGTTCCAAGCCGGCCTCAGCAAAAGTGAGGCACTAAGCAACTCAGTGAGACCCTGTCTCTGAATAAAATACAAAATAGGGCTGGGATGTGGGTCAGTGTTCGAATGCCCCTAATTCAATCCCTGGTACCCCACCCCCCAAAAAAAGTTAAATACACATTGGGGAGAGGGAAAGAATCGTAATCTTTGTCCTAGACACGTGAATATTGCTTAATATATAAAAAGCTTCTTCCAGTCAACAATAAAAGACAAACATTTGATTAGAAAATATAAGAAATCGATTAAATAGTTCACAGACAAAAAGATGACAAAATGCAAACATGAGAAAAACGACCAACCTCACTTATAATGAAGACACCGCATTCTTTACCTGCTGAGTCACTTTCGTCTCCAGAGTTGATAACCCTGCTTTTGTGAAGGCAAGGGAAATAGTGACTCTCATAGGTTACAGAGGAAGCATGCAAGACACAGAGCTTTCCAAACATATGCAGGGAGAAACAGATCTCAGGACTCAGGCACCTGCATGGAACCTGGCCAGCCACAACTCCTAAGCTTGTCCCCCTTCGCCACAAGTCACCTTTTATAAGGCTCCAAATCATTTCCAGTTTATCCCTAGTGTTATTTGACGATTTTATTTACTGTGTTATGATGTGAAAAATCCCGGGGAGCTCTGACATGGTACCATTGCTGCAAGAGGCAATTTGATGTTTCCTGTCAAAACTATTCATTGATATCCCTTTTGACCGATATCCAATTTGGGGATTGATTCTACAGATACATCCGCACATGAATTAAATGAAATACATTCAGGATTATATGATACATCAGCATTTGAAAAAGCAAAGTATTGGAAACAACCCACGTATCCATCAGGAATTTAATGGATTAGATAAATTATGATCATCCAAACAATGGAATCCTGTAAAGTCACACTTGAAACACTGACAAACCATGGGCTGATAGGAAAGGATATCTAAGTAAACAATTAATCAAAAAAGAAGAGTGCAGAAATGCACATACTTATGCTAACTTTGGTCTAAAAATGGAGAGAAAACTATATTTTCTTTTTCTTTTTTTGCATATGCTTTAGTGAGTCTGAGAGAAACAATAGACAGTGATTTCCTGGGGTCAGGCAATGTGTGTTGAGACCCAGGAGATGGGGATCAGAGGCAGGGCTGAGACATTTCACTGTATATACTTCTGTATTTAAAATCATTTAAGAGGCTGGGGCTGTAGCACAGTGGTAGAGCGCTTGCCTCGCACGTGTGAAGCACTGGGTTCGAGCCTCAGCACCACATCAATAAAAATAAATTAATAAAAAAAAGATATTGTGGGTTCATCTATAACTAAAAATATTTTTTAAACATCACTTAAAATTTTTGAAAAATGTAAATGTGTCACCTATGAAAATCATTAAAATGAAATCAATATATCAGTGCTTACTTCCAAAACAAGAAAATAGGAGGAATGGTAGAAGTAGTGCTAAGTCTGCTGCCAGGTTCCAGGAGGAAAAGAAAAATACCAAGTCCCCGAGGCATATCAGAGACATTTCCTGTGCAGGAGGAGGTACAAGGGGTGGCTTTGCTCACTACCAATAGTGATGTCACCTTGTTTCAATGTTTGAAGGCAAGAGAGGGTCGGCTCCTGTCTGAATGTGCACTTTCCCATCAACCAGGTTCAAAGCAGACACATGGGTGGTATCCTTAGGAAAGCAAGAACCAACCAGCTTTTTTGGAATAGAAAGTTGGTAGGATTTGGAGACCTGAGATTCCAGGGAGCCCCCTAGACACCAGTCCAGATTCCAAACAGGGCTACTTAGTCTCCTCATCAGGAAGAAAGATCACAGCATTTCCCGCCTCCGAGTGCTCTTTAGAGTTTATTCACAGTGTCCAGGAGCATGGGCGCCAC
Source organism: Tamias sibiricus (assembly GCA_025594165.1). Classification (NCBI taxonomy): domain Eukaryota; kingdom Metazoa; phylum Chordata; class Mammalia; order Rodentia; family Sciuridae; genus Tamias; species Tamias sibiricus. The sequence goes on along the minus strand of CM046666.1, from coordinate 19,486,467 downwards.
TTAGCTCACCATCTGCAAGTGTCAGTTATTATTCTCCTTGTGATGCACCTCTTGGGATCATCAACAGTGTTTAACTTAGCCCACAGATCTGCCGAGGACCTGCTATGTGTTTCTTCTCTACCTTGCCCTGTTCCTGCAGAGGCCTGCATGTGATCGGTTGTCTGAAGTTGAAGAGCAACCACTTTCTTGGACAGGCCACCTAGAAGCAAGTCTTCAGATGACAGATTGTCTCCTAGTTTTGAATTAGTTCAGTGCAGTGACTCTAACACAAGCCTTGGGGACAGATGATGAGATATCGTATCCCGACTCTACCGGTTGCTCACTTCTCCAGGTTTTGGTTTCCCCACCTCTACCAACCTCATGCCAGGCTCACAAGGACCTTGTGCTGTTTGCACGGTTCTGGACAAATAAATGGTAGGTGCTGATTAGATAGGGGCTATCTTTTTTCAATATGTTATCATGACCCACCTCGGAGACATTGGTCTAGCACACAGTAAATCCTAAGAAAAAATAAATGCAACCCAAAGACACATTCCCAGGATTAGTGAATAATCTTGATGCTGAAGGAAAGGCTGAGGTTGATTTTTTGGAAAACTTCCACCTCATCCGCTGCCAGATCCCATTCCAGAGCTATCAAGGTCAGGACGGGTATCGTTTTCTGACTTCAGAGGTTCATTATGCTCTCTCCAAACTCTGTGAAACAGCAATTGTGCTTTCTGCCTTAGATCTCAGCTCTTAGAGGAATACTATCTTTTTCTTATAAATAGCACAAGGTCACATGTTACAGAAGCCTTACAATTCACAGGGGACATCCTTGTGAGGGGCTGCAGCTGTCCCAGATTTTACTGATCAAAGCCTGGCTTCTTTCTCTTGCCCCAATAAAATGTTCATTGGGTGAATTTTATTTTGCTACGATAGTAATTCAGTTTAAGTTTCAGAACCCTAACCATCTTGTTTGGTGCCTCAAGCCTCCTGGTGAAAGGCCTTTGTGCAATTTGCCAAAAGGCAGATTAAGTTGCCTCCGAGCTAAGTTCAGTACCCAGACAAACTGCAGAGTCCACCGCGGTGACTCCTCCGACTGGCCCGTGAAGGGGGATTCTGCTCTCCTAGTCACGTCCCTGGGGTCCTCGCCATCAGATCATGGACTTCCAGGGTAAAAGGTGCTCCTTCGTTTCAGTTCAATCTGTTCCAAGTCCCTTGGTGGGGGACCATGAAATGCTATTGCTAATGAATTTAGTATTAGAATAACCTGCTGCACCAACACAAGCCTCAGGTTATAGGACGTATCGTAGGAGATAGACCATCTGTCATGATCAAAACTGTTTTGCTCAAGAATATATGTGGAGAGTTTGTAACAAATTTCATGGCACAGCAAAAGGATTTGTATCCTGTGATAGAGATACACGGTACGTGTGTGTGTGACTGGAAATATGCATATGCATATATATGAGTAGAAATATATGTATGTTTCTCTCTATATATACATATACATATATATAGAAAGCATGGATATATATATATAGAAATAGTGAATACATATGTATATATATAAAGAATGAAAAAAGTGCATATATATACATATGCATGTATATATATATCTATGTATATATATATCAGTTTTACCCATTAAATAATGGGGATAATGACATTTCAAAGTATAGGTATAACAAACTACCTTATAAGTATAGGTAGAAAGATTGAAGGGAGGGTTAGTTAATATCTTAGGCTCATGTGTCCTAGTCAGAATGTAGAATATTAATAATAATTATCATTATTAATAATAATGATATTATTATTAATAATATCATTATTAATAATAATTATCATTATTGATAATTAATTATTATTTATGATTATTAATTATTAATATATAATTATATAATTATATATAATTATATAAATATATAATATTTATATATAAAAATATAAATATATAATTATATAAATATATGATTATATAATTATTATTATTTATAATAATTTATTATTATTAATAACGATAATTATTATTAATAATGATAACAAATAAATAAAAATAACAAATATAAAGGCAAGAGAGAGGAGATAAGAGGAATGAAAGAGCTTTAAATAGAACAAAGAGGGGGGGAGGGAGGGGAGGGAGCAAGGGGATAGGAATAATGGCCGACTGAGTTATCCATGATCACCCTAAATACATGTATGAAGACACAATTGTTGTAAAAATACTTTATATAAAACCAGCAACTTGAAAAATTGTGCTCTTTATATGTAATATGAAATGAAATTGTACTCTGCAAACATGTATAACAAATTAGAATAATAAATTTTTTTAAAAAGAGAATGTAGAATAATAATAATAAATAATAATAATAGTAATAATAATAATAATAATAATAACAAACAAAGCCCAGGTACCCCTTTGTCAGGAATCCATCTTAGCACCATTACAGCTCTCTTCCTTGGCTTGAGGACAAAATATTGATTCGAACAGGCTTGCAGAACCAACAATTGGATGAATTAAACAATGTTCACAGTAGTGATATCAGGAACCTTGAAATGAAAGGCAGCTGTAGGTCATCTTTCAATGAAATATATGTCAGATGAATAAGTCCTGATGGGTGTCCTTACTGCTCCACTTATCGGGGAATCTGTTGGGGGAATTTCATGTCACATAGCCTGGGTCATTTTGGTGACACCATAAGCCATGTAGTCTGGGGTTATGGAGAATTGCCTCTTGCTAAATCATATGATATGATAATAACATGAAATAGAACTGGTTCAAGTACCACACCCGTAAATACTCCAATTGTATTATTTTATCTTGTTTTATGCTCAAGTTAGATTTTATGAAGCCAAAGCTGTCACCACTCTCTGTGATCACACATCCTATAGCAGATGTCACACGTTCCTTAAAAGCAAAGGCTGGGATTATTCCCCTGCATTTATTTCTATCCTCGCCTGTGCAGTGCTTTCTGTATTTGAGATTCCTCATCTATGCTTGAGGGATGTTAAATGTTTTCTTTAAACAATTTTTCTTGTTCACTCAGATAATTAAAGGAATATCCTATTTGGTGTTAAAATTTATTTGCAGACCAATATTTTTAATGTTTTAGAAAGCATGAGATTCATGGACTAATTGGGGTTGGCTTTGATGTGATATTTCCCACAAGGAATAAATGGGAAGATGAATTTAATTAATGTCTCTTTTCTAGGTCAGTATTTCAGAAGGACTTTGCTAGGCACAAGCACCCAATACAGACATTGTGTGACTTTTCTCTCTTACTAAGTTTTGCTATTGATCTTTGTCTTTAAGTGATAAATGTTCATTAGGATGCTGCACCAGAAAATGAAGTTTTTATTTACTCCCACCACCATAGTTTTTTTAAGGGACAATTCACATTTTATTTTTCTTAGGGCTTTAAGAAAAACTTCAAGGCTATTTGTGACATTTCTTTCAAATTCACTGGAAGAAAATAGCCAAAAAGATACTATCTTGAGTAATAACTTCCCTCAGGAAAGGCCGTTCTATCCACATGGTTGAGATGGGCTTGTTTGGTTGATTAGCACCTGGGACCTCTAAGGCCATGCCCAGTGGTTAATATGCTGTAGCGATGGTTTCATGACCATGATCTGTTATGGGCCAGGCTATATGGGCAATGACGAAACAGACTCCATTTTGCCCTGAGACGCCACATCATGTACCAACTACTTCTCCCATGAGAAAGCCCTGCCTCTGTACCCACCAACAGTTGCTTAGCATGGCATGTTTGGCAACACAAAATGACACTTCTTATACAATGTAAAAGTGTTCTCCCTTTGGGTCCCATTTTTCTTGGACATTGGACCCTATCATGATCGATTGTCTAGATGTTAGCAACCACTCTTCAGCTTGTGCTCAACTAGGGACGTTTTGGCCCACTCCCTTTTCTGGTTATGATTTTAGACCCCGTGATGTTTGTTTATGGTTTTGAATCATAGCAACAGCCACTTATGCTTTAATATGGTTTTAGACTATTAAAGGTGTACTCAAACCCTGGGAAGGGGTTGAAGGGTGTAGACTTGCTGCCTGCCCCTTGGCTTGCCGGCTGGTGAATAAAGGTTCTATCTCCTGCTTTAGGATCAACTCAGTGATTTATTGCAATCTTGCCTTAACCTATCTATGGTGGGGGTCAAACTTGTTCTGCTGCTGATCTCCAGGGCCTGGGAGGTAGATCAGTGCCCTTTATTGCTACCAGCAAAATAACCCAGAATGCAAGCTTCACATTTGGTAACTAGGGTCAGGCCCTTCCTACCTGTTCTCAGTACTTGGTACAGTTTCAGGTATGCAGAATACATCCGACTGGCACAAGGACACGAGGAGCACACGCTCTCCTTTGCTCCCCATGTTCCATGGTTGGTGTGACTTTCCTTACCCCGGGTGCACTCCCACATCCTGGCCCTCGTTAACTTTTTCCCCTTGGGTTTGAAGAGTCTCTTTGTTTACCTGATTTTACTCTCGCTCTTCACCTAGTGAGCTGTTTGCAACAAAACTCACAGCTAACAACGTTGGAACAACTGCCCTTCACCAAGCAGCCTGACGGTCACTTTGGATGCTTGGCTGCATTTGCTCCTTATGGTGCTCCTATTAGGTGGGTGTTGTTCCCAGCCACACTTTAGCACACCAGGAAGTGCAGTTCAGAGGATTGTGTAATCAGATTTAACAGCAGGTTTGCTGTTTCTTGCAGTATAGAATCTATCACATTGTGATTATTCACTTAATTCTCTACCTTCACCATAAAACTCTTTCATGACTGCTGGGCAAAATCTCAAAGAACTTTGTATCTTGGGTACATATTCCAGAGGCCAAAACAATTAAATCTCAGCATTTTTTTTTAAATGAGCTAATATGTGAGTCATAACCTTTTTGAAAGACCAAGGCAAAAACTCCTTGTGAGAGAGAAGGAATGTCATCCTGAAAATTCATGGGAAAGTGTATTTCATTAAATGAGAGGGAAAATATTTTGTGTATCTTTAGGCTCTTGGTATGATTGGGTGGGGAGAAGTGTCTTTGAAATTGGAATAATGAGTTTTCAGAAAAATAATGAACAAAACACTAAGGTGAACCATAGATTAAATAAGAAAGAAAGCTAGTTGGTTTTATGAAAAACTGCAAGGAAGTTTAAAATAGAGTAACACGTTTAAAATCTTAATTGGAGAATCTCAAAACTTAATGAGGGAATATAACATACTACTCTCAAGCTACATCAGCCTAAGTACCTGAAAATTAAACTTGGGAATGGAACATTTGAATATGTAATGCCATTAATAAATCCAACAAGACATATAAGAACTTTATGAAAAAACAGTATAAAACGCATGAGAGATACCAAGAAAGCTTAATAAATAATGAGCCAAATGTCACTGTGACTAGCCAACATTATAAAAATGTCATTCTGTGTTCAATTTTCAGATTTAAACGTTATTCCAAATACAATTAATCATATTTAAGCTAAATATATTTAATACTAATAAAATTTTAAAATATTTTAAAAATATATTTAAATTAAATTATTTAACTTTGGGAGTCTTGACACAATGGTTTAAAGCCTTCCTGAATAATAGAGTTTTGAAAAGATTAGAAAAAACATGAGTAGAGAAGATGTAAGGGGGTGATAATTATTTCATTATTTAAATAATTTTAAATTATTTTAAAGCTAAAACATTTTAAAGCTATAGCCATTTAATCAATACAGTACAAAGACCAGTGGAGGGAATAGAGAAGACTGTGGTTTGGGAGTTCAAATCATAGGTGTTGGTTTATGAAATACCCAGGTTTAGAGACTTCTAGTTCCAACTCCTTCAGGTAAAGACCTTAAAAGTCAACATTCCCATCTGTGTAAGAAAGCAGCTAAAAAGCTGAAAATTGTTGATTTTGTTTAGCCCCATCATAAAACTTTGGTCAGAGGGCAAATTGTCACTCAAATCGAGAGAGACAAAGTATCAGTCAAAATAAGCCACCTGGGTGAGAGCCACTGGTGTCATGAACTGGCAGGAATCTTAACTGATTTCAACAAAGGAACAAAGGCAATTCAATAGGGGAAAATGACTCAAAATAAATTACAGACTTACATATAAAATACATCCCAGGAGAGAATCTGAATGACTTTGGATTTAGCAAAATTTTTAAATACGACACCAAACCCATGAACCACAAAAGAAAAACTGATGTTTGATTTACTAAAATTAAGAACTTCTTTCTGAAAGTTACTCTTAAGAGAATGAAATAGCAAGCCACAAACTAGGAGAAATATTTGCAGAATACCTATCTGATAAATGACTTGTATCCAAAATACACAAAGAATACTTTAAAGTTAATAATAAGAAAAACAAATAATGGGCAAAAGACCTGTTTTGGCATATGTTAAACAATACAGGAGTGTTCAGAGGCAAAATGATCGTGGGAGCTGTGACCTCATCATTCACATGATGGATTGCTTCATCAACGGATTAATACGTTGAATGGATTACTGGTAATAGCTAGGCAGGGGGGTACAGGTGGAGGAAGGAGGTCATTGGGGGCATGCCTGGCTCCACGCTTTCATTCTGCTTCCTGGTTGCCATGAGGGGAACACCTTTCCTCCACCCTTCTATCATGATATGCTGCTTCACCTTGGGTCCAGAGCAATGGAGTCAGATGACCAGGAACAGAACCTCTGAAACCGGGAGGCCCTAATAAACTTTTCCTCCTCGAAGTTGTTCTGGTTGGCTATTTTGGTCACAGTGAAGAAAAGCTAACACAAGATCTAAATAGACACCCTCACAGAGATACACACGTGGAAAACGAACCCAGGAAAGATGCCCAACGTTACATATCATTAGGGAATAGTTGAAAAACAACGAGAAAGCACTGCATACCTGCAAGAAGGGCTCAATCCAAAACACCAACAACTCCCAGTGCTGACATGGGTGTGGACCAGTCACCTCATCCAAGCTGGGAAGATGAAAAAATGGCACCGCCACTTTGGCAGATTTTAGGAAGTTCAACACTATCTTGCCCCATGTCCAGTAATTATGCTCCTTGGTATTGACCCAAATGAGTTAAAAACCTACATCTACACAAAAACCTGCACACAAGTGTGTATAGCAGCTTTATTCAGTATTGTACAAACTTGGATGCCAACAAGACATACCTTATCAGGTGGGCGGATAAACAACCTGTGGTATGGCTACACAATTGAAGGTCACTCAACTATGAAAAGAAGCAGAGTGTTGAGCCATGAGAGGACACTGAGAAATCTTAAATGGATATTGCTGTGTGAAAGAAGCCAGTCTTGAAAGGCTACATGCTTATGCTTCCAATTGTGTGACATTCTGGAGAAGACAAAACTCTGGAAACACCAAAAAGATCAATGGTTATCTGGTTTTGGAGGGGGAGAGTGAGGAAAATAGGAAAGGTGGAACATCAGGATTGGTAGGGCAGTGGAACTATTCTGCACAAGAGAAGAATAGTGGATACACAGCTCTATGCATATGTAAAAAAAACCTACAGAACTTTTCAACACAAAGATTGAAGCTTAACGCATGCAGATTTAAAATGATTTAGGAGATCATGGCAGACTATAACAACGGACTCTACCTATATTGCATATGAATGGAGCAGCCTCATTGAAAGGGGTAGAAAAGTGCTGACCTAAGTAACTTTGGAAAAGAATGGAATTTGTAAGATTTAAAGAAAATGACATTGTACATCAGTACTACAATCTAATTGATCATGTTATTTTCCATAGGGGGGTATGGTTGACAATTATAATGCTGAGATTAAATATTAGATTTTATATATATATATATGTAATTTCCCCCCTGAACTTGAATCTGACATGTACGATTGGTTTCTCACTACTGGAGTGGGAAGTTACAGATAAGAAAAGGTATAAAGGTTGGAGTCTAAAACAGTCTATGTTATAATGGATTAGGGTTCATGACATTGGTAAAAAGTCATAGTTAATATATATAAATGATTATATCTAGAATATTTATAAATTTTTGTATATACAAAGTATACCCAAATATATTTTTGTTCTCTCAGCTGAGAGGACCTAAAGGAAATAACATCCTAGTTGTAATTAGCACATCTAGTGTCTGGACTTTAGTTTCTAACACATTCATTTAAAAATGAAATCAATCTCAGAGAAATCACTGAGTATAGGATGTGAACAGCAAATAAACAGAATAGACCTGGAATGCCCCATAGCACCAGAGAGGAAGCCCATGTCCAAAAAGAATCCGCCCCCCAACACATAGTGACAGGGTGTATCCAAGGGACACAAGACCCTGAGATTCTCAATGGCCAATCTGAACCAATGGAGTAATCTGGGCATAACAATAGGATAATAACTCAACATACAAACAACCACCTGTCTATCCATACTGGTATAAATAAATGATTGAATGAATAAATAAGGAAGAGGAGACAGTTTCCATGCAGGAGGATTATAAGTGAATTATGTAGGCAGTCTAGCCTAAGGGAAGGGCAGCATGATTCCCCCCACTGCTCAAGTATGGGCACTGACTAGTGACTTCCTTCCAAAGCACACAGGTTAGAAAGGAGGGGCCATTAACTGTCAGGTAGAAAAACGTGACCAGCTGCTTCACACAGGTGAACAAAGCCAACATCAGCAGTCAGAAATCAGGTTGCTAGTAGACAACCTTGATATGGAAAGGTGAAAATGGCACTTGACGTCTGTGATTTTCTCCCCCTAATCCTATAAGTCAGGCTTGTAAGAAAACCATCAAACAAATCCCAATGAGGTGCCTCCAAGAATTTTCCTGCTCAGGACTGATCAAAGTTATCAAGGCCGTGGAAAGCAAGGGATGTCTGAGAAACCATCGTGGTCAAGAGGAGCCTTGTCAAGCCATGCATTATCCCAGATGGGATCTTGGAACAGAAAAAAAAACAACATGAGGTAAAAGTAAAAATGTGTGGACCAAGTATGGATGTTAGCCAATAAGAATATATCAATACTGGGTCATTAATCATAACAAATGCACCATACTAATGTAAAATAATTAATAGTGGAAATTAGGAGTGGAGTATATAAGAACTCCTTGTACTATCTTCACAACTTTTCTGTAAGTCTAAAACTTTCCTAAAAAACAAAATCTGTTAAAGAAAAAATGTTGGAAAGCCTAGGTTTGAATCCTGGCTCCACACCTTCATAGATAATCTACTTGTGAAAAGTGATTCAAAGCTCAGTAAGTCTCGGATTCCCCTGCTGCAACATGGGGAAAATTCCAGACGGTCTGCCCTGTGATGGTTTTGACACTACAAGATTTTGACTTTACCATGGTGCAAAGGCAGAGAGCATTGAGTAGAAGCCACATGTTGAATTTTTTCCCTTTCCCAAGCCAAGTGTGGGCAGAGGGATGCTGTCGGGTGATTCTGTTCTGTGGCGCGAGTAGCGGCTCCGTCAGCCACCGGATCAGAGCGGGAAACAGCCTACACTCTACAGCGCCCGCGTTGCTAAGCTACGAAGCTTGTAGCTTGGGTGTATTAAACACACTTTTGTCTTAGGGTATTTCAAGGTCTGTGGGTTTATTAAGAGTGTAGCCCCCTCATGAATCAAGGAGCCTCTGTAAATGTTTGTTTCTTTGCATTCTTTCAAACATTTCACATAATGCATGTGAACTGCTATCAGAGTGCCTGACATAGTCGGTGCTCAGTAACCTCAGTTCTACTCACACATGTTACTATGACCCCAAACAAATGGACCACACTTACAGCATTTCCCATACATTAATAATGACCTCACAATACATGGACAAGGGCAGCGTTCTTGGTTAGTTATTTTGGGTAGAACTTTCTTTTCGGTTGTGTCAGTTCTATTAGGCTCTCATGGGTTTAATGATAGATCATGGAACCATAAGAAATGTGAGAGTATAGTGAATATCAAGTCTCCCAATGGGTACTATCTTTGTAAGTTGGAATGTGTTACAAGGAAAATATCAGTAGATCTGACTTTATATAAATGTGTAAACGTATAAAAGAGCAAATTACATTGGGAGGCAGACTGCAATAGTGGGAAAATTTGTTTAAAAAAAAGTCACCTGGGGCTGGGGATATAGCGCAGTTGGTAGAGTGCTTGCCTCACATGCACAAGGCCCTGGGTTCAATCCCCAGCACCATAAAAAAATAAGTCATCTGACTAAAATCCATACTGTTGATGTATATATAACTTAGCAAATTTAAAAAGAAAAGGTGGTATAATAAGATGGATATTATTATCCTAAATACATGATTGAAGATTTGAATAGTACAAATATACTTTGTATACAAGTATATTTGTATACTTTGTATACAGTGTTATATGAAAAGAGGCTCTATATGTGTATTATGAATTGTAATGCATTCTACTATTACAAATACAACAACATTGAATAAAAATAAAATAAAATAAAAATATGCAGCTCATACAAGGGTGTGAAAAGGTAGGCACTCCAAAATGTTATTGTTTGTTATACACAGTGGGATAATATTTTGCTAAGTATCTTAGAAATATGTATTACAAGTACAAAATGGCTGGTTTTCTATAACCTAGTAATTAAACAGATGAAATTATACTGTTAAAATATAATTTTGAAGCCAGGAGTGGCAGTGCACACCTGTAATCCCAGCGGCTTGGGAGGCTGAGGCAGGAGGATCACAAGTTCAGAGCCAGCCTCAGCAATAGTGAGGTGCTAAGCAACTCAGTGAGACCCCATCTCTAAATAAAATACAAAATAGACCTGGGGACTTGGCTCAGTGGTTAAGTGCCCCTGAGTTCAATCCCCAGAACTCCCCCACCCCAAACTATATATATAGTTTTGAAGCAAATATTGATACACAAAAATGAAAGTATTTCTGGGGCTGAGGCTATGGCTTGGCGGTCGAGCACCTATCTTTCATGTGTGAGGCCCTGGGTTCAATCCTCAGCACCACATAAATAAAGCAAAGTTATTGTGTCCACCTACAACTATATATATGTGTGTGTGTGTATATATATATATATATATATATATATATATATATACATATATATATATAAAAGAAAGTATTTATCATCTTAGTGTATAGCTGAACACAATATAAATATTCCCTAATAGAAAGATCATTGAGTGTTTTTTTAGTATATTCATAATGGATAGTATCATACAGTTGTTCAAATAGTTTTCAAAGTCTGTAAATCTTGTTATTATTTTTTAAAATCTCTACTCATAGAGAATTTAAGCAATTCAGGGTAAAATAACAAAGGAATAAATTGTCGAGCCTCCTTGACCTGCACCATTAGTGAATGCTACAGAACACCATTTAGGCATCTTTCTATGTATGTAACAGTGTAGGTAGGTTTAAACAAAAAGAATAACAGCTAAGCACTTATTGGTATGGATTTTAAAAGTGGCAATACCAACTAGAATGAGCGTCCATTTCCGGCTATAATCCACGGTGGCCCAAGCCCTGCGGAGCAATTCAGCAGTTTCAGGTTGACCCCTATCCACTTCCTGTGCATTACTGTACTCACATGCCCTTGAAACAGACTGTACTGGGGCCCATCTGAAGTTGGGAATGGTGTCCTCATGCTTAGAGTGGAGATGGGGCGGGGGTCGCACCCAGACTAGCCCAGAGGTGGGCAGGGAGGTCGCCCGCTCAGGCTGGCTAACCAGATCACTGAAGAACCTCTGTCTACCTCCTGCCTTCTGTCTCAGTCCCTGCCACTGCCCCTTCTCCCGGGCCTCCTCTGCTTGAGAGTTCGCCTCAGTGTCAGGAATTGTGGAGACAAAACTCTCAAAATAAGTTTCTTCCACCTTCCTTCAAAGCTGGTGTTGACTAACACCTGCTCTCCTACCAATTTGACTCTGACTATTTCTGGAGCACTGAGGGTTATTTCCCAGACTCTGTCCCCTGCGTGGTATTAGAGTTGCATTCTCTCCAGTTTGATCCAACTGCACAAAGTTCACTGTTCATTTTTCCACATTTTGTTTCTTTCTTGTGTGGGTGCCAGCCAGGGCACAGGCAGGGTCCTTGGGCGGGGCTACTGGTGACACCTTATTGTATGTAACTTAGCAAACCCATCTTAAAGGTACTGACCCTAGAGAAGTAGCCTTCGACCCCAGGTCTGCATGGACCCCAGTGTGCTGGGGGTGGCCCGCTTCCCCTCTCCATTTCCTTCCACAGTCCTTCTCTCACTGCCTGGAAAAGCAAAGCTTTCCTAGGCCGTGACTCGTGTTCACCCCAAAAATAGAATTGAAGGCTGACATGTAAGTCTGCCTGGGAACATTCTTTGTCATAAAAACTAGAAACAACTCAAATGTCCTGAGATGGTGAATGGATGGATTAACCAATTATGGTAGATCTGTACAATGTTTAGCTATTCAGCAGTAAAAGGGACCACCACACAACACCAATGATAAATGACTTCTAATGAAACTGAGAGAGGGACTCAGAAACAGGCCTCATTGTGCTGATGTTTGTAAGCATAGGGTATAATGAGGATACCGCTGGTAGGTTGTGCTTACCTTGCCATAAATACTACCCTGTGGGGGCTGGGGTTGTGGCTCAGCAGTAGAGCACCCACCTAGCATGTGCGCCGCCCTGGGTTCAATCCTCAGTACCACGTAAAAATAAATAAAATAAAGGTATTGTATCCAACTACAACTAAAAAATAACTATGTTTTTTAAAAAAAATACTACCCCGTAAATATGTTAGCCGGGTGCTTTCTTAGCTATATTCCACTTTCGTTGCTGTGACATCACCACTAGCCAAGTATTTCTGGCTTCTAGTGTTAGGTCAAACCTAACAGCCAAACTTTCTTGCAACTGCAATAAAATCCACTTGCAGAGGGCCACATAGATTGAGTGCTGTCACAAACCTAGGGACCACTGGTTGGCCTGCATGAAGATGCTGTGGAGGTGCTAGACCTCAGATTAATCTTGCAGAAAATGTGAGAACCCTGAAGTTTACACGTGGCTTACTATTGCACAGCGTAGGTATTCACTCTGTACTTGATAATTGATTGATTTTCCTTCTGGAGCCTCACAGAGGCCTAGAGCAAAAACAAATAACAGGATCATTTCCCTTAATCTCACCCCAGTGTGCTTTTCTATTAAGTTTAGAAATGAAAACAAACCAAATTATTATTCTTGTAATGGCAAGCTCACATTCTGATTTGGTGCGCATATGTGAAAAGCCAAATTTTACAGGGCGCTTACAATCAGATTTGAAACCCAAAATGGATTTAGTGGGGGAAGGGTTTTGCCTGCACCACTACCCTTCTCCCCGAAAGGGACTGCAAATGATTGGCTGAAGGACTTTCTATGTTTCAAAGATGAAACAGAGTTTATTATCATCTCTAGAAAGTGATCTTAAGGTCAACCCTAACTATTCCAACTTCCCCTTCCATAATCGATTTCTAGAGCTGAAGAAAGGGCAGCCTCGTGCATGGCACACAGCAGGCTGTGAAGGAATTGGGGTTATGAAAGGAGAATACTCTCCTGTCCTGCAGCTCCCTGGCCCCTTCAAGCCATCTGACCTCCCACGGCTGGCATTACAAAGAGACAGTGCTGTAGTCAGCAAGATAAGGGAAGCAATCCTTTTGGCCAGCCCCATACTGTTGGCCAAGTCAAAGACCAATAGGAGTGAGAGGAGAGGAGATTACAAGAGTGGTTTTTCCAAGGCACACACACTGTATTACCCAGGTTTTATCTAAGTTAAAAGCTGCATGTACCGCTGGGTGCGGTGGGTGATGCCCTCCTGTAATCCCAGCGGCTAGGGAGGCTGAGGCAAGAGGATCTCAAGTTCAAAGCTAGCCTCAGCAATGGTGAGGCACTAAGCAACTCAGCGAGACCCTGTCTCTAAATAAAATACAAAACAGGGCTGGAGATGTGGCTCAGTGGTCGAGTGCCCCTGAGTTCAATCCCCAGTAGCAAAAGAAAGAAAAAAAAAAAACAAAAGGCTGTATGTCCCCGCTTCCTTGGGAAAATAAGCCCTAATCTCTTGGCATTGTGCTCTGGTCTGCAAAGTTTAAAAGAATGGGAAAGCATCTTTGAATGAGAAAAGAGCTTTGAGGAAGACACTTCTCTCCACCAAATAGGTAAACCCCAGCCTCTACACTGGGCTGTGTTCGTTGGCCTCAAGGCTCTTGGCACCAGGCAAGGCAGCACCCTGGTAGGTCACAAAGCAGCTGAGCTCTGAGCTGGCCTGCAGTGAAGCTTAGTGAGGAACAGTAGGGTGAGCCGCTATTGCTGAAAAAAGGAAAAGATGCTTTTTCATTCACCTCAGAGCCACGTGAAAGGTTAAAAAAAAAAAAAGTCTTCCTAAAGACAACAGGCTGAATACAAAGAAAGCAATTATCTTTTATTCATTCATATTCCATTTGGTAAGAGAAAAATTATATGCTGTTGGGCTTGGTACCCTTTAAAACACTGAAAAATCAATCAATCAAATAAATTAGGTACTTCAGAATTTTATAGTCGATGCCAAGGACATGCCGTAGGGTTGCTTGTGAATTCAGAACTATTTTCTTTTCTAAAATGTTGCATTAAAAACATTTTGAAATGATTTGAAACAATGCAACACAATAAAAATAAATGTGGAAAGAGAAATCGTAACTGAGCAGGGGCCTCATTTCGAAGGGTGAAAAAAAAAAAATAAAAGCATGAAAGCTTGGCCCTGCTATTTCAAGAAGGAACTTGAAATAGAATAAAGTCTGCTGAAGCCCTGAGGTGGCTTTGTTCAATGTGAAGTCTTTGTACCTAATTCTGAACCTCAGAATTCACGACGTGGAGGTGTTGTCCCTTAGCCCAGGAGGTCCGAAGGTCCATCTCTGCACTGAAGCCAAAGCAACTGTACCAGGTCATGGCTAGCAGTGTGAAGATGCGCGTGCCAGCCAACGTGCTGTCCTCTCCACCCAGCTACCTGTAGAGGTGACTGCTCATATGTGTACTGATTGTCATTGGTGGATATTTCCATATGCATTTTTTTCTTTTGTCTTTTTTTCCTTTTTATTTGTTCTTTTTAGTTATACATAACATTAGGATTCATTTTGACAGAATCATAAAAGCATAAATTGTCTTCTCCTCCCTACTCTCTCTATCTGTCCCCTTCCTTCTAATTACTGATCTTTCTGCTATTTACTTATTTTCTTTTAAAATTAGTGTCATGTTGAATGTCCACTGTGGTATATTCACATATCATAGGAAAGTTACGTCAGATTCATTCCATTGTCTTTCCTTATCCTACCCTTCCTCCCTCCACTTCAATACCCTTGTTTACTCCACTGATCTTTCTTCTATTTTTTTTAACCCCTTCCTTATTTTGGATTAGCTTCCAAATATGAGAGAAAACATTCGACCTTTGACATTTTTTTTTTTTTTTTTTTTGGTACCAGGGATTGAACTCAGGGGCACTCAACCACTGGGCCACATCCCCAGCCCTTTTTTGTATTTTATTAGAGACAGGGTCTCACTGATTTGTAAGTGCCTTGCCATTGCCGAGGCTGGCTTTGAACTCGTGATCCTCCTGCCTCAGACTCCCAAGTGCTGGGATTACGGGCATGCGCCACCACACCCAGCTCGACCTTTGACTTTTTCAGATTGACTTATTACACTTAGCATGATAGTCTTCAGATCCATTCATTTATGGGCAAATGCCATAATTTTATTCATCTTTATGGCTAATGCACATATATATATGTATACACACACACACACGCATGCATACACACACACATATATATACCCACACATTTATCAGCTACTTTGGATACTTTGTTATGTAAGAACTTTAGCATCTGAGGATACTGATCCACATTTTATTTGTGGTCTTCTAATGTTAAAGCCCAGCACATATAAAGTGGAAGTACTTAAGATGCTGAACTACTTTCCAGTTTTTCAAGAAGAAACAGATTATATTTAGTGTAATTTATTAGAGACCGTATTCCAATTGTACTCCAATATTTTTTAAAAAGATGTTAATCCCTGTATGTTAAACATGGGAATCCTCTTTATGACACACAGGATTACTCATAATGTATAATTTCATAACTCTTTCTGGTGACAATTCAGTGTATATGCTATCTGCTTATCTACATTTTCATGTCTTAGTTTTTACATCGTCTGGTAAGTAACATGATGATATCTGAAAGGCGTCTCAGGATTCCCCAAGGACAGAGCGTAAGAGAGCTCTCTGTTAATGAAAGGGGGCCATCTTGGTTGTGGGAAAATAGCCAGGATAAAAATACAGAACAGAGAGCAGGAGGTCATGGGAGGGCGGGGAGCACGATGGCAGGACCTGGGGACCCAGATGAGGGCATTAGAGAACATCTCTGAGAGGAGGACAGCGAAGGACGGGAGGCCTGCTCCAGGGCTCCGCGGCGTGACAAGAAGACAGAGTCACGGGCGCTTGGCAATGCCTGCTGCACCCCCACACGCTGGCCCGTGGAACCTGGGAATTGAACATGGTGGCTTTCTTCAGTGATGACACAGAGGGCTGAAAGGAAGAGCATGTTCAAGTCAGTGGTGGAGACTGAGAACAGGGGAAGAAAATGAGCCCAAGTAAACCAGAGCAGTACAAGCGCCCCCCGGGGACCCTCCAAGGTGTTCCCATTCCATGTGGGAGAGAGGGTTATGTAAATATTCCTTACATTTTAAAGTTCTTAAAAGCCATGAGAGGGTCCAAAAATCGAATGTGTGGGTTACATTAAGTTATCTCAAAATTCTGAGAAAGAGTCCAATCATATTGAGTATATGACCAGTGCAGGGAGAAATGGTTGTCGCTAAGCTAGTGCATCAGTGTACTTACTGATCACCCACACGAATGCCCAGTCAGGTGGGTCAGAGGGAACTTCATCCAGGAATCCCTGGGACAGGAGACTAAAGTCAGTGGAGAGACAAAAGGGAAGAATTGCTTTGGGGACCAACTTGTTCTAGAAGTGTCATTATTTGTTTATTGCAACTTGAAAACACAGAAGACTCCTACCTTCCTGTCATTACACTCTGCCAAAACTTAAAGCACTTTTTACTTGGAGGTATGACACAATTGTTTTATGACTAAATTGTGTTCATATGAGTAAATTGCAATGGTTTGACTTTTGTGACTCCTGTGCACCTCTGATGATTAGCCACGTGACAGAGGACAAGTTACTAAGCTTTAGTTTCCTTGGATGCAAAAATGATATATTAGCAGGCAACTCAAATATGTTGTTGGTAGGATTAAATGTGAAAAGTATCTAATCCAGAACCTGGTTTTACAGTGAGGTGCAACACACTTTAATCCCCTTTCCCTTTTCTCCAAGAATCCCCCCTCACTGGGAGGAGCACCCGCTTAGTACCCGCAGCCTGGGCAGGAGACATCTGGCAGCGCCAACTGCCCTGGCTCATGGAGGGTCAAGCACCATGGCTGGGAATGGGATGTGAGGGCCATGGGAGACCAGGGAAGTAGGAAGCGACTAACGCAGCACATTCAACCTATCCTAGAATTCAACTTGACTTTGGAGGGTCAAAGTCAAGAAAAGTTCAAGAGACTTTCAGACCAGATAATTCAAAGTTTGTGTATCAGACGACCAGTTAATCCCAGCAAACTGGGCTCTGTGCAAAGTGCTCCCAGCTGGTGGGGGGAGGGGCTCTTAGGATAGGGAAATTGCTTAACAAAGAAACAACCAAAACCATTTTGCCATGGTCAGTGTGGTAAGAAGCTCTGATGCCTTAAAGCACTAGCGCTTCTGCTGCTGAAGGAAGTAGGAGCTTCCCATTAGTTCATCACTGCAGCCAATGCACTTGCATAGTTTCTTGAGTCTTACTAGGACCAATTTGAGGAGGAAAATATCTTAGGTATCTATATTAGTATTGCAATGTATTTTTCTTAAATCTTTAGAATTCCTTTCAGGGATAAAACCTGGGATATTATGGCTCCACACACACACACACACACACACACACACACACACAAAATATATCGAGAGTGGAGTATCTCTGTCTTTCCTTTTGATTTGCCACCTTCTTCCTATCTCAATGGTTTTGGGATCAGACTTTGGCTCTACCACAGAGACGGCATGTCTTTGGTACATCTCAGTTTCTTTGCCAAGCTAGAGAGGCTCTGGAGAACCAGACGGCAATAATGCATTGGTAACCGCCTTGAAAAGCTAAAGTGTTATTAATCTAGAAAGCCATGTGAGGGCAAGAGATAAAGTTGAGTTGTGATAGTCAGATTTTCATTGTTGTGACCCAAATACCCGCAAGAACAACTTAGAGGGGAAAAAGTTTAGTTTGGCTCGTGGTGGTTTCAGAGCTGCCGACCTTGGTCGGCCAGAGCTTCCGACCTTGGTCGGCCGACTCCAAGGCCCTGAACCTGAGGTGAGGCAGAACATGATGGCAGAAGGATGGGGTGGAGGAACTGTGTTTGGCTCACGGCAACTGTGAAGCAGAGAGGAGCCAGGGACAAAATATATTCCCCTAGGGCATGTGCCAATGACCTTCTTCCCCTAGGGCATGTGCCAATGACCTTCTTCCCCTAGGGCATGTGCCAATGACCTTCTTCCCCTAGGGCATGTGCCAATGACCTTCTTCCCCTAGGGCATGTGCCAATGACCTTCTTCCCCCAGCTGTTCCTGCCGAGTCACCACCCAGCAATCCATTCAAATGACTAATCCTCCAAATGGATTAATTCACTTATCAGGCTACAGTTCTCATAACCTAATGATCGTTTTACCTCTGAACGTTCCTGCATTGTCACAGGAGGTTTCTGGGGGACATCTCACATCTGAACCATAACATGAGTGTTCTTCCCAGCCGCAAAACAAAAGGTTCACATTTCTTATTCAGCATCTTCCTCCTTCTTAAGTTTCTGACTCTCCTCTTTCCTCTTGCCTGTACACATGAATTTGGCCATCATGGCCTTGGATTTGTCTGGGGCCCTCTGATAAGGTGCATGCTATATACCTCAGGGCACTGGTGGGAAGGGACGGTGACCCATTGTGGACAGACAGTGACCCATTGCGGACAGACGTTACTTCTTGGTGCAAATGGCCAGAGCGCCGCAGTCAGTCCTCATCTTTCTTCCTGTGCTCTTGGTAACTCAGGCATGACGAAACAGGGTGACACATAGGACTCAGTTTTCAAAGAACTCCAAACCTGGCTGTGGGAAAGGATTTGACTACTTTAGGAGCAAGACTTTAGAAGCCAATGCCAAATTTTAAAAAAAATTTCCCATCAGAACATCTACTGAAAAACCTTCCACATAGCACCAGAAAATGGGAATGTTGAACCAGTCTTTGATCTCCAAGGGGGTAGGAGAATATTATAATGTGCTCATAAAAATAAATTATTAAATTAAATTTATAGGTGGTACCTGGGATAAGCACTTCTATCATTAATTTATCTTAGGCAAATGTACCCTGACTCAAACAGCTGTAAGACCCTGGTAGATGTTCATACCTGTGGTCTCGAATAGGTCCTCAAAAAATTTTTTTGTGAGAAATTACCAAGCTTGTAATTGAAAATATTTGTATAACTTGGATAGGCATTTCTTCATCTCCCAGGTTTCATTGAAAGGAGTACTATAATCATGAACTACAAATACCCTGATATGCTCTTATAGTTACCTACCTTTCTTATTTAATAAATGGAAAAAGAACTGGACCTAGAGTCAGAGAAAAGGTCAAGGCATCAAATCTAAGCTGCCATGAACAGGTGATGAGACTTTAATCCCTTTGTTTCTAAACTGAAAGACTTGACTTGAGTGCTGTATTCAATGCATATCACATGATCTTGTGCAGATGCACAAAACAAACAGATCTTGAACAAGGGTCAAAGGAAACCTTGGAGTCTACCAATGGTAAAACCCAGGAGTATGTGCCAACTTTCAAGGTGTCATTCAAGTTCATGGCAGTCTCTTTAATGCTGAGGAGTCCAAGAGCAACTTACATAAGTCCTGATGGGGCCTTTTATTCTACCTTCAAACATTCCTGTACTTCCTATGTTCTGTTCCTGGGGCCTCGAGGCGGCAAAGCTGATATCTCCTTCTGCTCCCAGATTTCCTAAATTACAGAGCAATGTGGTGTGGCTTTGTAGAGATAAGGAACTAAGGAGGGGCTGGGGTTCCCCAGGAGGATCAGTGGCTGCCTTGGATAAGGTGACTCAATAAGAGAAGGGATCAGAGAGGGAGGCTTCCTCGTGGGACTGGACAGTGTCTCCATTCGTGGCTCTAACTCTAAGACTTCCTATAACCCTTTCCTACCCTCCTGTCCTCTATTCCCATGAATGGATCCCAAAGCCCTTGAGAGGCTTCATTTGGCAACGTGGCGTGGGCTCTCTGGGATGCACGGCCGTAGCATTGGAGGTGGGGATGGTGGGAACAGGGCAGCACAGAAATGTGCCAAGTCCCTCTGTGCCAGGCCCTGGTCTGGAGATCCTCACATACCCGCACTCTTTATGAAAACTGTTTTGCTGAGTATTAAAGTTTATAAACCTCTATAATATCACACCCCTGTACTTGCCACCTAAGGTCAACAAACACTGATGTTAATGCAGATATTTTATGATATTGATAGAAAATCTTTTTTTTTTTTAAATAAAGAAAACCTTACAGACCATCAAATGCTCTTTTCCATCTGTCTTCTCTTCTTCTCACTCCTCTGAGGAACAGGGGAGGCATCTGTTAGATAAATTTGGGCCCACAGGCCATACCCCCAGGTGCCTTAAACTGGCCAGGTGCCAGGTGCCTTAGGTTATCCAGCGAGCCTGAGCTTTAACCGGAAGTGCCCATCTCTCACGAGAATCCACCTTTGGCGGGCTCCGAGTCCCCGCCCTTTCTGATCCTGGGAATACTCGCCTCTCGGGGGAATTCACCCTGGGCGGGCTCTCCCTTTCTGAGCCAATCCCAATGTACAAGCCCCCTTCCCCCGCTCTGTACTTAAGCCCCCACCGGTGCAGACCTTCCTTTTTGCTGCTGTCTTCCCTTCCCCTTCTCCCCTTCTTCTCTTCCCCTTGGCTTCCTTTCCCTCCATGGTCATACCAGCCCTTTTGCTACATGGTGGACTCCAGCATGGGTTTTTGCCCTTCAGCATCCATCTACCAAACACAGGATTTGAGGGGAGGTCAAAGGTGGCCAACTGGTAGATGAGAGGCAGGACCGGGTCAAGGTCATGGTGAGTGACACTTAGGGATGTGGAATCCATGGTGCATCCATAATGTGCCCTGGAAAAGGAAGGGCAGCAACCATCCCGGTGCCACACCCAGTCTGCTCCAATGTATGTCCCTGTCCATCAGCCTTAGGCGGGAAGAGCAGCCGCAGCTTAGCTGTTCTCACCTCCTTCCGTTTCCCCACGAGTACACGGGTCTTTTAAATTAAATCGATAGCCCTGATTCAATCATGGCCCCAACAAGAAACAGATGGCACTTTCAAAACAGTATAATTTAAAGAGGGTTTATTTACTACAGGATTGTTTACAAAGATGTGGTTTTATTTACAGAGGAATCACAAGAGATAACAAAGCAACCCGGGCCAGGAGCAGCTGGGTACTTAACCTTGAGGCCGAGGAGAGGAGGGGAGGGTGCAGTCACAGAACCAGAAGAGAGCTACTCGGAGCCAGCCGGAGACTACTCTTGGGCTGGATGCCAGAAGAAGACGTCCTGACATCACTTTCCTAACTTCATCTGATCTCTGCCTGTGGCTCTGCGTGGAGCCAGAGGGTGCTGGAACTCACAGGAGTCTATACAGGACAGCCATACACTGACAGGCCGGTAGTATTTGAGCAGAATTACAAACCTTTGCTACCTGTATTTCATCTTTTCATTTTAAGTACTTTGCAAGTTGTATTGCAACTTCTTTGCCTTAAAGATTATTTAAAAACAAAATTTGAAATTTTCAAACATAGTTTTATAACCATCTTTCCATAATCAAACGGCAATTTTCCGGCATTACAATCTGAAAATGTGCTCTCCATCATAGAATTTTTTTTTTCCATTTGTTGAGTCTTTTGAGTTGCTGACAAAAAAATAACCAGTAATTTGAATCTATTTACTTTTATGGAGATTACTAATCTATTGATGATTTTTTTTTTCCAGTAACAATGTTTCCTTGCTTTACTCTTCTTTTCTGCCTTTTATTGTATGGACTCCTTTCTTCTTTCCTTCCATCCTCTCTTCCTGTTCTGGGATGGAATTATACATTTGCTTATTCTATTTCTATTCTGTTATGCCATTTTGTTCAGTACTGGGGACCGGACCCAGGGCCTTGCACACATACTAGGTCAGTGCTCTGCCCTGAGCCTTACCCTAGCCCTGTTACGGAATTCTAAATTCAACAGTGTCTAAGTCAATTTTTCTACTGTGCTGCAAAAACAAGAACATTAAGATGCTGTAATCTTCCATTTTCCATTTCTTGAGTGCTATTTTGTGTCTCATTCCTAGTGTGCTCACTAACCCCACCAAAAGTATTGCTATCGATTATTATGGCTTTTTGGAACCAATTCTTCCTTAGTTCTTCCTCTAGTTTCTTGGAACACTTTTGCTTCTTGGTCTCATTTCTCCCTTTAAATTGAGCTCCTCTCCAGATCATACATTCTTCTATCATTTTCATGGCAAGTCTTTGTGGATGGCAAGTTATCCCATTTTTTTTCTGACTTATTATTTTACTTTTACTTTTATAATAGTTTGGTTGGTGTTGAAATAATTATAAATTCACATTTAGTTTCCCCTTAATTCTTTGATAATCTCTTTTTTTATCTTCCTTTTTGTTTTGTTTTGTTTATTGCAAGTAATCTGCCTCAGCTCTCTGGCTGCTTTTAAAATTTTTTCCCATTCTGGTTTCTTCAGTTTCATCTCATGTTTAAATGCAGAAGAGTTTCTTAACTTGTCTCAGTGTGCCTTTTCAACAGGAGAACTCATGACTCCTTTCAATGCCAAAAGTACCTCAGCCGTTATTGTCCTGAACCGTGCCTTGTCCATTCTTCGCAGTTGCTTTTGCTGGAAAACCTGTCCTTTGTGTTTTGGTCTTTCTATTTCTACCATCTATATCTTTAGAGCTCTCTTTGCTGTTCATTATTGTCATTATCACTGTAGTATTCTGTAAGGTTCCCCCAGATCCATCTCCCAGGTCACTAATTCTCTCTGGAAATGCCTTTTCCCCCTGCTATCCTCTCCACTGACCTTACTGCAATGACTAGTAGTTCATCCTGGATGTTTCACAAATCCATTTTATCTCCAGGAAATCACATCCTTCCAGGATGGTTTTTATTTTTTATTTTATTTGGTCTCTTTAATTATCACGTTGAATATACTTATTTTGTGATCACACTTAGCTCTTCTAGTACCACAAGTTTTAATTCTCCTGTTTGCTTCTGCTGATCCTTTTTCATGGCTGATCATTTATAAATGATGTTGTTTTTTCAATCTGAAAAATTTTTCATAGTGCCTGTCTTTCCATCACAGCCTCATTCACTCTGGGTTGTGCCCTTAGAGAAGGGTTTTATTTTCTTCTTTTATGGGGTCTGGGATATCTTCAATTTAAGATTAACTAACTTATGTATGAATTGGTCATTGGTGACTCCTTTTTTTTGGCACCCAGGATTGAACCCAGGGGTGCTTAACAACTGAGCCCCTTTTTTATACTTTATTTAGAGACAGGGTCTCACTGAGTTGCTTAGGGCCTTGCTGAGGTGCTGAGGCTGGCTTTGAACTCATGATCCTCCTGCCTCAGGCTTTCAAACTGTTGGGATTATAGGCGTCTATCACCACGCCCCACTTATTTTTGACTCTTAGATGTTATTGGGACTTGGAAATCAGAACCTGTTTTCCTGCTAGAGTCTCAATATCATTTTCTAGACTGGTTTGGATAAAGGGAGCAACTCTTCCAGGGACCCAATTTTTGCAGGGGGCTCTAATATAGCTCCTCACCTAGCATGGGCTCAAGGTCACTTCTCCTTTTCCAAAGCAGACATTACAATTCTCATATGTAGCAGTGTGGTATATTCTCATCTAATGTTCTTTAGGACTCCTTAGCATTGGTTGAGCTTGAAACTCTGCCTTTGACTTATTTAACAGCATGAAGATTTTTCCTTCCTCTTATTCAGAGCTCTGTATGCTGAAAGCACCATGTGTTATATCACACCTTGTCTTTCCGAGAGTTTGAAGGAGAGGTTGGGTGCCCATCCCCTCTCAGGCCACCCTAAGCTTGCTCTTCACACATTTGGCAGCTGCGAGAGGAAGGCACATTTTTAATGCTCATTATAAAGCCTCATAGAAGTCCTACAGCAGGCAGTGTTCTGAGCTCTGGGACTAAGAGGTAGCTAAGATGCAGTCTGTGATCTTTTTTTTTTTTTTATAATTTAATTTTAAGATTTTACTTTTAAGTCATATGTGCACATAGTAACAAACAAGAACAACCACACTGCATAAAATAGTTTTGAAAAAAAGGCAAAACTCCTTTACATATCCTGCCAAAATACATCAAGTCTGGTTATACAATTGCATTAATTCTTTTGTTGTTGTTGTTCTTTTCAGATATACATGACAATAGAGTATATTTTGACATATTATTCATACATGGAATATGTATAAATTCCCATTCTTGTGGTTGAACATGATGTAAAGTTACACTGGTCCTGTATTCATATATGAACATAGGAAAGTATGTCCAATTCATCCTATGTCTTTCCTACTAGCATCCCTTCTTCCCTTCATTCCCCTTTGTCTGATCCAATCAAGCATTAATTCTTAGTTTTTTATCTTGAGATCACTGCTAGGTTCTGTCACAGTGTGTGTGGAAGTTCATATGCTAAATCCCTGATCCCCAAAGTGGTGGTTTAGGAGGTGAAATTTTGGGAGATGATTAGGTCCTGAGGGTGGAGCCCTCTTGAACAATAAGAGGGACTCCCGAGGTCTGCCCTGCCCGTCCCCCATGTGAGGACTCAGTGAGACAGTGCCCAGGACGAGTCAGAGTCACAAAGTTGGCCCTCCCAGAACCTTATCTTCTGGCACTTTGATCTTAGACTTACTTTGTGGCCTCCAGAACCTTTGGAAATAGATTTTTGTGACCTATAAGCCCCCAATTAAGTCAGAACTGTGAGCAATAGATTTTTGTGACTTATAAGCCCCCCAATTAAGTCAACAATTAAAGGTAAGAATTTCCAAAATAGAGATAGGAATAAAATGATATCAGCACAGACAGGAACATGTGGCTCTCTGGTTTCTTAGAGGAGAATATTGAATTGTGAAGTAGGGAAAATGACTTGCCTGATGTCAAGCAGGTACAAATGAAGGAACCAATTTACACGTTCCACTTTATTATTTATTTATTTATTTTTGAACTTGGGTGCACTCGACCACTGAGCCACATCCCCAGTGCTATTTTGTATTTTATTTAGAGACAGAGTCTCGCTGAGTTACTTAGTGCCTCACTTTTGCTGAGGCTGGCTTTGAACTCATGATCCTCCTGCCTCAGTCTCCCCAGCTACTGGGATGACAGGCATGTGCCACAGCACCTGGCTTACATGTTCCACTTTCTCACATAAAAATCTCACACTTTTAAATGAAGAAATGTCAGGAACAACAGCAGCAGCAGCAGCTTCAATAGATCATGAGCAGTAAGAAAGTTGTCCTAGAATTCTGGGTGTATGTCAGATTTATGATGAATAAACACATTAACTGAGTAGTATCATGGTAAATGGATGAAGCTGGAGAATATAATGCTAAGTGAAGTTAGCCAATCTCAAAAATCCAAATGCCAAATATTTTCTCTGATATAAAGAGGCTGATTCACAATGGGGTTGGGTCGGGGAACATAGAAGGATTAGAGGAACACTAGAAAGGTCAATGGGGAGGGCAAGGGAGTATGAAGAGGGAAAAAAAAGAAGATGGTAGAATGAGATGGATAACATCCTAAATGCATGACTGAAGACATGAATAGTATGAATATACTTGTATACAAACAGCGATACGTAAAAAGGTGCTCTATATGTGTATTATGAATTGTAATGCATGCTACTGTCATATATACAACTTTGAATAAAAAATGCAGCAATATACAAACAAAAACAAATTAAGTAGTACCCAGAGGGTCTTGTGCCCCTCATGTCTACCTCCATTTAAGAAAAGCATGCATATTGCTCTAAGTCTGAGCTTCCTTTTGCTATTGCTGCCCCACGGCTCGACAGAGGACGTGAGGGCTACATGAAGGTGGATTGCAAGCCAGAAGTTGGGGTTCCAGAAAGTCAGAGGTTATGGAAAACAGTGGGAAAGAAGTCCTTGTAGAAAGAGCGTTCAATTCTACTGTAAGGTCTGATGTTTTGCATTTTCGAGAGGGAAGGAGAGCGTATCAAGGGCAGGCTAGCCTCACGGGACAAGGACTTCACACTGAAAACATCTGGGAACAACCAGGAGAGACCACCCAGCCTCCTGCCGCTCCCGCCTACTGGCCAGCAGAGGCTCCTCAGGGACCTCACCTTGGTCTCAAGCCCAGGTCGCAGCCTTTGCACTTTTCCGTAAGTTTTATTTTAAATAAAGTTTTTCTTCCTTCTTCTTGAAATGCTGATTTTCTCACGTGTTTGTGTGTGCTTTTGATCTGCAAAATGCTGTGAAAGGCATTAATTGTTTCGTTTGATTCTGGTTTGAAATGAAAAGCAGGAACGAAGGGGTGAGCGGGTCTGCTCCTGGATTGCAGCTGATCCGAGTCACTGGGAGGAAGAAAAGCCAAGAGAGCTTCAGCTGCACGTCAGCAGGCCTGTCTGATGGCTCTGATCAACCCAGCCCCTCCTCTTTTCAGAAAAAATCCAGGTAGAGAAAAAGAACCAGCCTCGGAAACCTGTTGGCCGTGAACTTGGCCTCGTGATTCAACTCTGGAGATTGTCAGGTTTCAAACGCGGGGTCAGGGGGGCTCCGCGGGGTCCTGACCGTGCCTCAGCTTCCCTCGCAGGTTCAACTCCCCACTGTTCCAACCTGAGCTCTTATCAGCTAATCATTCATTTGTTGACTGCTGGGGTGATCGGAGTATGAGCCAATGGAAAGGGGGGTTTACAGAAGGACAAAATCAACACTGAGAGGAGAAATGGAGGGCATTGTTTTGTATCTGTGGTGACATGCGCATGTGGAGCTGTCATCCTGGGGCCAGAGCACTCTCTTCAGACCACGGCCTGCACTCTCCACGTGCGGCTGCCCATTGGCCCCAGTTTGACGCGTTCAGAGTTGACTCTGTTATCCGGATCCCCACCTCAACATCTGCCTTGCATCCTATGTCCCTGAGCTGAGTGAATGTCAACAACATTTAACCATAATAGAACCATTGGCGATTCTTAATTGGGCACCTCCTGTATGGTAGGCTATGTAGTGGACACACACACACATACACCCATCTCATTTCACGTTTACAACAACACGTTTCCGTTTCCCAGGTAAGGAAGCTAGGGTTATGAGAGGTTGAGTTACATGTTCATGGTCCCACGAGATAAGAATGACAAAGTCATAATGGGTGACTTTGTTTCTAGGACATTCTTCAGTGCCCTCTATACCTCTTGGTCTGACTGACCCCTTCTCACCTTTCCAGGAAGACTTGGCTTAAACTGCACTTCCTCCATGCTTGGTGGTCTCACAAGCCTGGTCTGGACAGCATGCTCCTTCCACACCCCGTAGGGCCGTTCCCTGTGGTGTCTCTATCTCAGGGCACCACAGCTGTGTTTAGTGGCTGGCGTCCACCATGCCCTGCAGGCTTGTGAGACTACAGAGAAGCTGTTCCCTTTGCCACCAGCTCCTTAGGCCACAGCACGCAGCAGACACAAAAGGGTTGGTTTACTGAATGGATGAGTAGGTGGGAGAATAAGAAATACTAAGGTGTGGATGTGTGAATGATACAGTGCTATGGAAAACAGGGTGGCGTTTCCACAGAAAGCTGACGTGTAGGGTCACAGCCCCATCTCACCCAGGGATCCCACTTCCGGGTCTGTGTCCAAGGACCACCTGCACCCCTTCTGCTGCGTCCACAGAGCAGCAGTGTTCACGACACTCGGATATGGAGGCCACCCGGTGTCCAGGCTCAGAAAGTGGATGAAGAAAATGTGGAGCGCGCACACTCTCACACTCACACACACACACACCACTCAGCATTAAAAATGGGGAAGTCCTGTCATTTTCAACAACATGGGTGAATGGGGAGGACATTATGCCAAGTGAATGGAGCCAGGCACAGACAAATGGAGGCAGACCACACTTTTCACTTGAATATGTAATCTAAAAGTGTCGAAGTCATAGAAGTGAAGAGAGGAATGTGGTTCCTGTTGGGTTTGGTTTTTTTGTTTTTTTTGTTTTTGAGTTGCTGGGGTCTTTAGCTTCCCCCCAACCCAGGACAGTCTCCTCCGGCCGGCAGAGAAGACTGGGGGGAACACGCCCCACTGGAGGCAAACTCTGGAACGGTAGGGGCCGGCTGGAGGCCCACGCCAGCCCTCACGATGGAGGACAATCAGGGACGCAGCAGGGAGAACGGTCAAGGCACGACCTCGGTTTATTGAGGAAGTTGGACGGTCTTATAGAGGACATGGGCCAATCAGCAGAAAGATCATAGGGACACATAGGGAGCATGGGCGGATGCCATTGGCGGAGCCATTGGCCTATCCTTGGGGTGGTTTCAGTTCTCATCTTACATCAGGGGAACGCCCCTTGGCCAGGCCAAGTCCCCGTATCAGGAAGTGGGAGGCAGCCAGAGAGTTTCTATCTACTGGCGTGTTGTTAACGTCCCCAACAGTTCCCAGGGGCTGGTGGCCAGAGGGGCAGGATGGTGAGGGGAAGATGCTGCCCAAATATGCAAAGTTCAGGACAAATGAGCTGAGTGAGCTCAGCACAGAATGGTGACTGTCACGAATAACACTGCATCACGACCTTCAAACATGCTGAAGGAGTAGGTCTAAAATGCTCCCACCTTGAATTAATCAACCTGATCGAACCAACCCATAACTGCAAACCATATTGATCTAATCACTTTCCACATGTGTAATCACGTCAATTCATCATTTGTTGATATATACAATGGTGTCAATTTAAAATGAAATTATAGAAAAAAACTAAGCCTAAGCCATGAAGAATGAGGGTCTTTTACAAAACCACAGATGCTGTTGCCTTCTGAATCGTTGCTTAGGGCTGGCCCTCTAACAGTTCCCTTTCTCTGGTGACTCCTGGGCCTCGAAGCCACGCCATCTTGGTTCCCATGCACTCGGCTTGCGGCCCGGGTCTAAAGGCCGCTGGTTACCAAGAGCAACTCCAAGCGTTTACTGTGTTTATTCAACAAAGCAGAATGTTTTGCTTTTTTACATTCTCTCCCATGAGTTTGGAAGGACCAGTCTTTCTTGTTTATCCTTGCTCTGTGGTGCCATTTCATAGGATTATGGAGTGTCACATTCAAGTGGAGCACTGATTAAATCTCTCAGAGGGAACAGAGTCCCCGAAAGATAAGGCAGTGTCCCCAGGCTCCCGCTGTTGGCAAGCACTGGCCAGTTTCTATTTTACTCACTCTGTATCTCCATCAGTCTCTGGGGGTCAGGCTGAGCTCCACTGGGAAGGTGGCGGCACCTGCTAGTCTGGGCTCTGCGACCTGCGACGGACCCTCAAGAGGGCTTCAGGTCGTGCCTCACTGCCCCAGGATCAGGAAGAAGCTGACTGCAGGATCAGAGCCCTCTCCTGCTGTCCGGCTTTGCAAACTCACACATTAACCAGTCACACATTAACAAGGAAGACGCTAAACAGAGCCACCAAGTCTGCACCGACCAGGGACAAACAGCCCAGCCACAGCAGCCGCTGGGGAAGGTATCTGAAGTGTCCACGGCAATGCTCAATGAAGCCAGGGACTCGCATCTGCAATCTAGGCTGGGCGGCTGCCTCCTTGCGCCCTCTGCCTCCTCAGCCTCCTGCACTTTCTGGAACCTCTCCCTGTACTATTTTTTCACTTTGCCAAAGCTTTGTTTTTCAAACTGCCTCTCTCTCTCTCTCTCTCTCTCTTTTTTTTTCCTCGAATCACTTCTGGCTAAAGTTTTTACAGATACTCCTGACAAATATGTTCTAGAAAAGGTTTTTCCAACAAGGAGAAGTTTGTAGAATGGAATGTTCTGGTTGACAATGTCTTAGCAAGGTTCTGGTCAAAGGGCTTTTACTAAGTAGCTGCATGACCTTAAAAGCTATGTTACTGGGATATTGGTCAAGTTACATTGTGTGCATGTATGGATATATAAAAATAGATCCCATCATTATGCATAACTATAATGCACCATTTTAAAATGTGGCAAGAGAAAAAAAGAAAAAAAAAAAAAGCTATTTCACTCAGACTTGATTTTTCTTTAAATTGCAGAAGAGCACATTTGTGATAGTCCACCCTTATTCATCTACCCACGCCCTGTCTTTAGCAACAGAATCACTTCTTTAAACAAAAATGTTTTAAGGAACATCAATATGGAAAAAATATTGAAGAAACGCTTTTCTGGTTTTCGTGGTCTGGGGGAGGAGAGGGAACAGAGTAAGTTTTCCACCTTCAGGAATCCCTAATGTTTTCTAAGAAGCAATAGATTTCCCTGTAATTCACAGTTGAAAACCCCCTAGTCTGGAAGACTTCAAATCAATAATGATCATCACATATTGGCTTCACACCATTAGTTAGGAGCACTTGCAGTGAGATGTTCTAATGTAAATAGTTCTGGCCAAAGTGGACAAAATGATCTGGCTCTTGTGAACGGAGATGGTGAAAACTCAGTGCATGTTCTTTCACTCTTGCTGCAGTGAAAACAAGGTTACCCTGGGTGCGAGTCCTGCCTTTCTAATAATTCTCAGTCAGAGCGCGGTTGTGAGGTGAGGGACCCATTGTCAGCCTGGGTCCTTGAGTGACTCTGTGGAGCAGACAACTTTGTGTGGCCACAATGAACATATGGTATGATTGAAAGATGACCCTCTGTTAATTAGTCGGTTGGGGTTTGGGGTTAATTTGTTAGTTGGAACAAGAGCAGTCTGTGTTGATGGAGGTAGCAGGTGAGCAGGAAACACTTCAGAGATCGAGATGAAACTTTCTTTGATGTTAGGTCTCCTTCAACCGTCTGGGCATTATGGAACCACAGTGCAGCCGTGAGTTATACCACTGGACGGACCAGGCCATTCCTGAACTGGCTAACTTGAATGAAATTCAGCAGAAAAGGGGGGTATCCTGATGAACAGAAATAGCAGCACTGAGAATATTATTAATCAGAATGCTTCAAATCCAAATATGAACATTTAAACAAAACCCTTTCCCCGAACAGAAGCTTGAGGTTGCTGCAGTCCTGTGCTCTGGACTTAGGATGTGAAGTCTTTTTTTTTTTTTTTTTTTTTTTTTTTTTTTTGGTACTGGGGATTGAACTCAGGGGCACTTGACCACTGGGCCACATCCCCAGCCCTTTTTTGTATTTTTATTAGAAGCAGGGTCTCACTGAGTTGCTAAGTGCCTCGCCATTGCTGAGGCTGGCTTTGAACTCGCGATCCTCCTGCCTCAGCCTCCCAAAGTGCTGGGATTACAGGCGTGCACCACCGCGCCCTGCTAGGATGTGAAGTCTTAAGATGTCCAGATGCTGGGCATCTTTGGGTGGGGGCGCTGGGGCCTGCCGTCCTCCTGGGGGGCTTCCTTGCTGGTGGGGACGATGATAGCTATGTATAAATGCCGTAGCTCCCTCTGGCCAGGGAGACGGCAGGGGAGCTCTAGGCCACTGTTCTGCCCTCAGTCCCTGAGTTTTCAGCTGGGTTCCCCTCCAGCTGCTCAGTGGCCCAACTGCCACAGCAGCACCTCTGTCACCTGCCTCCCTTGCCCGGCTCTGCTCTCTTGTCCCTGTTTTCTGTTGGTACCACACCTAAATGAAACGCTCACACCAAGGCCTTAGCTCAGAATTTGGGGAGAAGCCAAACTCCACGGCCATTAGGCCCGACCACGCTGTCTCTGTTCAGGTCTTTCTTGTCTCTCTGAAAGACCTGACAGTGCCACAGGTCCATCGCCGAAGTGGCAATTCCAAGTTGCTAGGAGGACTTTTAAAAATGGTTCTAACAAAAGACTGGAAGTGTTTTGTAGACATTCAGGTATACCTTCTGTGGACACGTCTTTACTTTTAAGGAGTTGCTAGAACGTCTCTTTTTTTAAAAAATATCTTCTAGACAGCACCAGGCTTCTATATTGGGTCTAGCGTTTGCATTGGCTCACAGTACAGGAGCACTTGTCACACGGCCACTGCCCTCAAAGTGTTCCTGGCTTCCTGGGTCAGAGTTGTCCAGTGTTCTTAGAAGCGGGCCGACCCGTGGAGGGGGAGGAATGGCCAGAAAGAAGCAGGTTCAGTGCACCAGGGGATCCAAGTCAGAGAGATCTGCGCTCCCGAGGCACCGGAGTGAGTGAAATGGGGGAGGCCAGGCTGGTGGGCATAGCGGAAGGGCCGCCTCTGTGATTCCAGGAGCTGCCCGGCCACAGAAGAGGGTGGCCCAAATTAGAGAAATGCAAATCAAAACCACTCTAAGATTTCATCTCACGCCTGTCAGAATGGCAGCTATTAAGAGTACAAGCAACAAAAAGTGTTGGCAAGGATGTGGAGGAAAAGGCACACTCATACATTGTTAGTGGGACTGCAAAATGGTGCAGCCAATCTGGAAAGCAGTATGGAGATTCCTTGGAAAACTTGGAATGGAACCACCTTATGACCCAGCTATCCCACTCCTCGGTCTGTACCCAAAAGACCTGAAAACAGCATACTACAGGGACACAGCCACATCAATGTTTATAGCAGCATAATTCACAATAGCTAAACTGTTGAACCAACCTAGATGCCCTTCAGTAGATGAATGGATAAAGAAAATGTGGTCTATACACACAATGGAGTATTACTCAGCAATAAGACAGAATAAAATCATGGCATTTGCAGGAAAATGGATGGAGTTAGAGAATATAATGCTAAGTGAAGTTAGCCAATCCCAAAAAGCCAAATGCCAAATGTTTTCTCTGATATAAGGAGGCCAATTCACAGTCGGGTTGGGATGGGGAGCATAGGAGGATTAGAGGAATACTAGAATGGCCAATGGGGAGGGAGGGGTAGGGAGGGGGCAAAAGGGTGAAGAAAAAAAAAAGATGGTAGAATGAGATGCATATCATTACCCTAAGTGCATGTATGAAGTCACGAATGGTGTCAATATACTTTGCATACAACCAGATATTTGTAAAAAAGTGCTCTATATGTGTAATATGAAATGTGATGCATTCTGCTGTCGTTTATATCATCTTAGAATAAAAAATAATTTAAAAAATTAAATAAATATCATTTAAGACCATGCTAAAAAAAAAAAAAAAAAAAAAAAAAAAAAAGAGGGTGGCCCGACATTGGCCTGAAGATCGCAAAGAAGTGCAAAGCCCCCGAGTGGGGTTATACCCTGGCTGGTAATGAACCTCACGTTTCTACATGTGCACTTCCCCGTGTTTGTTTGGATTGACTTCCCAAAAAGCGTCACCAGTGTCTACTTTGTTTCTGACAATGCACCCGCCCCACTCTCCTAGGCTGCTTCCCTCCACCCACTAAGGGGTTTCGTTTTTCCCTTATCTCTTTCCGTGTTTGCAGATATCTTTTTTTTTCAAATCTTGGTGGACCCTGGGTGTGCATCCTCCCTTCTTAATAATTCTCATCAGCGTTTTGGCTGGATGATCGCATCCCCTCCAGGGTGTCAGCCCCCCCCCCCCCCAACGCGGCTCAGTCTCCATCCGTGTCTCTAGCCCAGACTCCTTCCTGAGCCGCTTCAGTTAGTCTCTACTTGGCTACCTCACAGGCACCCCAACCCAGCATGTGCAAAGCAGAATGTTTTTATTGGCTCTTTTTAGTTATACCTAACATTAGGATTCATTTTCATGTAATTGTAAAAGCATGGAATATAATTTGCTCTAATTCAGACCCCAGTACTCCTCCTTTTCCTACCCAGCTCCCTCCCCGTCCCTGTTCCCCCCACTCTACTGATCTTTTTTGCCTCTTTACTGTCAGATTTATCCACAGGTGTTTCTTCTATCTTTCCGGCATCCTGCCCCCTCCTTTTTCTTTTCTTTTTTTTTTTTATTCTCTCTCACTTTTCCTTAGTTTGGATTACCTTTCACATGTCAGAGAAAACATTCGACTTTTGCTTTGGGGGGATTGGCTTGCATATTTCACTTAGCATGATAGTATCCAGTTCCATCCATTTACCAGCAAATGCCATAATGTCATTCTTCGTTATGGCTGAGTAATACTCCACTATGTACATATACCACATTTTCTCTATCCATTCATCTGTGGAAGGGCACCTAGGTTGGTTCCACAGCCTGGCTATTTTGAATTGTGCTGCTATAAACATTGATGTGGCTGCATCCCTACAGAATGCTGATTTTAGATTTCAAAGCAGAATTTTATATAATTCCATCCCACATACACACACAGACACACAACATACACACACCTCCCACTAAAAAACCATTTACATTCTACTTTTCTTTTTTTTTTTTTTTTTTTTTTTTTTTTTTTTTTTTTTTTGTGGTACCGGGGATTGAACTCAACTCAAACCACTGGGTCAAAATTTTATTTAGAGACAGGGTCTCACTGAGTTGCTCAGTGCCTCGCCATTGCTGAGGCTGGCTTTGAAATCGCGATCCTCCTGCCTCAGCCTCCCAAAGTGCTGGGATTACAGGCGTGCGCCAAGCTGAGGTCCAAGCTCTGTGAAGTCAAGGTCTTTTATGAATTCGGTCTACTGGTGTTTCCCAGAAGCGGGGAAACATCGTACTTGTTAAAAAATATGTCTAAAACATCGTACTTGTTAATAAATATGTGAATGAACAAATGAATGCTGACTCCTTCAACTTATATAAAATCAAGTAAAAATATGAGTTAGCTCTGACTCTGACTAGTTGCAGGCTAAATGTCTGTGCTTGTCATCACAGTGCAGAAACGGTAGGAATCTGATAAGAGGAAATAAGTTTATAACATCATTATTAGTAGTGGTGAAATTTGGTCTTGATGCAACTTTTTAATTTTCTTTTTCTGTTCTTTTGGTGTGGGATGTGGGACCCAGGGCCTGGTGCAGGTTACCTACATGCTCTGCCACTGAGCTACACCCCCACTTCTTTGTGTTTGACTTTCAATAGGGGAAAATAGGACATTTAGTCATAGCATGACTGCATAATAACATTCAAGGACCAAAGAATTTGGAATAGTATGGGGAAAAGAATAATGTAAAATATTACATCTTTAAAGAAGCATAAATTATTTTAAATATAAGATATCTTTGGTGGCTATATATATGATTAATGTAAGAAGAAGTGACCAGAAGAAAACAGAGTGAAATATTAATGCTAATTAGCTCTGGAATACTGATTTTTATTTTTATACTGTTACCCTTCCCCAAATTGTCTACAAATAAGCATGCTTTTACTTTTATGATCATAAAAACATACCATCTAATTTTCTTATGTAATAGAACCAAGGTTTTCTTTTACTAGTCAGTGAATTGTACTGCAGATTTTTCTTTAGCTTTTCAATAAGGGAGCCAAATGTTTGCTTTGCCATGGAGCTATGGTGTGGCTCCTTTTATGTCCTCTGTCTTATTGTTTTTTAAAGTCCTAACATACAATGAGCTATGACATGCTTTTTTATTTATGGCAGTACTTTCAAAAGACCTGGGCCCTAGATACTTCATTAAAGAAGACAGAGCCAGGCAGCAGATCGACCTTGCTTTTCATGTTAATGAAGACGTAGATGAAATATCATCATCTTGAATTTTAACTGCCATTTATGAACTTTATGATTCTTCAGCAAGTAAAACTACATTTTGCAAAGCAGTAGTGCCCATCACCATGAGAATCCATTTCTCTCTCGCCAGAAATATTAAAACATGATTAAATGTGCTGTTAAAAATGAAGATGTTACATCCCCATAACCTTGTCTGAGGAAAGACTTTTCCAAAAACGGGAAGTAAAAATGTGATCATGGACACAAATCTCCCCATGTCTACAAAATATAAGAGCATATGTGACATCTTTAAAAGTGACCCATAATAAACAGGATTCACATAGCACACAGAGAAAAGGACGTATATCTTAATTTCAAATATCTTACATTTCAGAGAACAGCATCTAAGAAAGAAAAGCCTATCTTTTCTTTGCATCTGGGCTCAGGGAGGAAGAAGACACACCGGATTCCTTTTTGATGCTCCTCCCAGCCACCTGCAAAGGCAGCTCCGTGTTTGAAGCAGGCAGGGCTTTACGTGTGTGCCTCTTCTTCTTTCCATCCTGGTCTCCCACACACACTGGGTCACCCTCCTTCTTCTATTTTGGAATAAGCAGTCATGGAATTTTGTTAAAAATATCTTACCGTGCCTTTGAGATTAATTCTCTCCATTAACTGAACACGGATGGAAATAATTAACCTTTCACTTGGTACTAATAGGAAAAAGTAGGATTTCGGTAGCACTAACCTACTTTATAGGCTATTACTTCCATGTCTCCATCCCATCTCTTCCCACGTGTGACCATCTGGCTCGCGGAATGCAGCTGTTCCTTTGTGTCATTTGCATGACTGCTGGTCCAAAGAGCCCAATAAGGAGCAAAGGAAATCATGCACGTGTTGGAAGGAGAGAGCTGAGTTATGTACCCCAGGAGTTCTCATTTTGGATAATTTCAGAAAATGTGTAGCACGTCACTGATGGTTAAATTCATGCTCTGACTTCAGAAATAGAATGCGGGTACTGCAATTGGTGTTTGGGAGAAGAATCTTGTTTATGGCATCATATGTTCGAATGACAAATGATACTTATTAAGCAGGAATCCAAAGCCCCCCGCCTTTACTGCTCACCTACTCTGATCGTGAGAAATGAGATCTATGCAAAATGGTGCTTGACATTGAGTATCAATCCTACCTTCTGTGGAATCTCGTAGACTGTCTGCTGAACGACTGTATCCCACCAGAAGGGAGAACTCTAGGCTTCACACCCACAGATCTGCAGAAGGCTTTGGGGTCATTTGAGTTTGAGAGCCACTGTAACAGTTCTTTAGCTATGTTTCTTCCTGCTATCTCAGATCCAATTGTTTGTTTGTTTTTATTCTTCCATTTATTTTGCTTTTCCAGATATCCAATAGCTCTCCATGGACAATTGGAATTATCTCTATTTTTTTCTCTGTTCTGAATACCCCCTCCTCTTGACTTTTATTTTCTATTTCTTTCAGTGGTGTTGAGGATAGAACCAGGGCCTCACACATGTCAGACAAGTGCTCTGCCACTGAGCCCCAACCCCAGCCTTAACCTTTTTTGAACACCCTTCTCATTGTGGCCCCTTTCCTTCTCCCCCAGGGCATAGGCACAGCCACCTGGTGAAGGCCAGCTCTCCTACTCTGCTTACTAACTGCTCCTGACCTACCTATGACTTATTTTTCCTTTCTTCCCAGCCTAGCTGTCATTCGGTGAGGTTTATTTTCCTAATGTCCAACTATTCCTTGCACACATTCTTCCTCTCCTCCGTGCTATCACTGACCTCTACTTCCAGGTCAGGATCGCTCCTCTTTAGCTCATCTTTGTCACCTTTCAAAGTCACCTTCTTCTAGAAAGACTTTCCCACCGGATCATCACACCGTTATCTCTCCCTGACTG
Source organism: Tamias sibiricus (assembly GCA_025594165.1). Lineage (NCBI taxonomy): Eukaryota > Metazoa > Chordata > Mammalia > Rodentia > Sciuridae > Tamias > Tamias sibiricus. Next base: position 19,448,859 of record CM046666.1, on the reverse strand, counting down.
CTCGTTCCTGTCCTCGGATGGCTACTTACGTGCTCTCTTGTATTCATACACTTCTTGTCCTCAAGGTCACACATTTTGACTTCTACTTCTTAGTATTTTCTTTTTAACCCGACAGCTAAAATGAAACAGACCTAGTTTTCAACAGCTACACTGGCCTTGGAATAATAACTTCAGTTTTGAAAAATAGATAAAAGGCTTATCTTCCGCTCCACTGTTACTCAGGTGATGGACACATTATAATCTACTTCTTGGTCATGACTCAGTGTCCTAAGTGTCCTGTAGTGTTTTTGGAGGAGGTCACTGAGATGAGAAGTCATTCTTGTATAGAGGCAGGGACAGTGAGGACCAGAGATGCTACCCAACCCTGAGGTGCACTTTTCTCCCCAGGACGAGAAAACCAGCCACAGCTTGCCAGAGAGAGTTGGAAAGAGCCCAGTAACACCAAGATGAAAAGTCCCCATTTTCTGTCAAAGAAATAAGAGGCCAAAGGAAAGAAAGGAAATCCGTCTCTTGCTGCTTGCCTTTGTTACCAAAGAGGAAAAATATTTTGGAAATGATGAAGTTACATCAAATACATAAATGGTATGATAAAGAAAGTCAGGTTGTAGGTTCCAGATAATGCAGTGACTTGCTATGTGATGTTGCTCAAGTAACTTTACACTCTGGTTTTCAGAGACTTTTTCAAATGAAGATCATAATGCTTTCTCCTTAGGGTCCTTGTAAAAATTCAAGGAGAATAGTGGCCGTTCTTGGATCAGAGATTGGGAAATGAAGTCCTTGACATTCTGGGCTGCCTTGGTGACAAGGTGTGAATTGGGGGGCACTTATCCTATGTGCAAACATGAGAGGCTTTATCTTATGGCCTGCATCTCCACCCCACCACTGAAGCTCTCAAGTCCACAGGAAAAGAAAGTTACGTGCTTTAGCAGTTATGAGAGAAATAGGATGATGACACCTGTCTTAGGGACAGCATATGTTCTCCCTGGGTTTTCATGTGTACAGAAATACCAAAGTCTGTTTACTTTTAAAAGATACTGCGTAGCATCCATAGACTTCCTGAGCTCCAGGAATGCTGGGTGCACTATATGTGTAAGAGCCTTTGATATGAGGAAGTAGCTCCAAGATGGTGGCTGGCTGAGAGCCAAGAGGTGGCGCTTACTTGTTTGTCAGACAACTTACACCTGACCTTTATAGTAATTGACTAAGAATTTTTCCGTGCTCGTGGGCACTGCGGGCTGAGCTTGTGATGCTTATTAAGAGAACTAATGCACCTGTGATGGGAAGAGGGTATTCAACCAGACTGTAGAGAGGAATGGGAGAGAGAAGATAGAGAAGGAAGGAAGAAGAAGAAGGAAAAATAAAGGAACCACTCATTCCCAGTCTGCCTCCAATTTCTTTCCCGTGGTCTCGTTGCTGCAGGCGGCAACATATACGTACTATCTCATTTCATCCTGCCCACGTTTCCATGATGTAAGTAACCAGAAGGAGAGAGTAATCAAAAGAGGATAAGTAGATTTCCCCAATGGCCAGATGGAGATTTTTTTTTTCTTTTCTCATTGCAAAGATGATGTTTTTTCCCTCTATCTATCAAGATGCCGTTTTGAAGTCAGCACGACCCACAAGAAGGAGCCACACACAAGAAAAAGCAAACTTACACAAATCTTACAGAATATTTTATCCAGTAGAAGCGATATATCAGAGGCCTGGGCTTTCTATTTTATTTGGAATACTCTATGCAAACACGTGTGGGTTAAGAATCATGAAGAATGGAAATTCATTTAAAAAAATATGTCTATGTGTAGGAGATCGTTTCACAAAACTTTCAAGCGATGGAAGAACCACGCCTTTCTGATGTAGCTTTAAGAATCACTGGCATAGATTATGTCTCACGCAACACTGGTCTTTGGCTTCCACACTGCTCCCTTAGGAGAGCAGTGTTCTTGGGACATCAGAGGTGGGTCCTTACAGGATGGTTGGTTGAGTACCAGGCAAGTGTAGCAATGAGGATGAGATGGGTCCCTCACCCTCCACTGTCCCTAAGTCTTCCACGGAGCTCCTCCTGTCACTTCATGTGGTCCACAGGCTCCATTTTGACCCTGGCTTTAGAACATGATCACAAATCCTGAACCATTTTTTTTGTTTTTGTCCTCCTCCTCCTCCTTCTTCCTATCTTTTCCTCATGGTCCTGACAACCCTTGAATTTTTTTTTTTTTTTTTAATAAAAAGAGCTCTGCCATGACTCCTCTTTTTCAAAAGAGCAGATTATCCCTTCTAGAAGAGAGGCATGACCCAGGTAGAAAGGTCCAGTTGCTACAAACACAGAGCCAATCTTTGTCCCGCTTGGAGGGCTAATGGGACAATTTCTTGTTATTTGGTTCTGATGCTTCGTTTCTCAAAAGCATAACAAAACAACTTTCTTTCTATAGTGAAGGGAAATAAAAAACAAAGTCAAGTCTCAAGGCACCCCATAGGATAAGCCTTTGGCAGCATGATCTCCCAAATTTAATTTCAACAGAGGTTAGTTTTCTACTTTTCTATATTAAAACAAACAGAGGGAAATCAGGAGAAGGAAGAGGAATGGAAAACATGGAAGAAATATTATAAATATTCTGAAAGAAGAAATTTAGATATAAGGTTAACGGTATCTCTGAAATTCTGTTCTGTCTGTGCTTAATTTATCTATACATTAATGAAGACAAACATCTGCTACTCTAGCCTTGATATCTCTGTGACCTGACACAAGAAAAGCACATTTCTCCCACACATCACAATCTATATATATATATATATCTGCCTTGGGAGGGAAGGGAACATGCTGTTCCACACAGTCATTTTCTTTGCTTTTGGCAAAGTTGAAGAAAATCAAGCACAAGTGGAGAGTTTCTCGGAAGTTTCTAGGGCTCAGATCTGGAAGGGGAATACTTTACTTTCTGCCACGTTCCACTGGCCAGCATTCAGAAACATGACCTCATCTATCTGCAAGGGAAGCTATAAACAGTTTAGTTGTGTAAGTAGGAATAAAAGAAGGCAGTGTTTGGAGAAAATTGTCATTATTTGTGTAAGAATTTGGGGCCAGAGCTAAGAAAGCCTTCTCCACCAAGAGTACTTCAGGCAGGACAAAGGGGTCCAACCGAACCTGGCAAGTCTCTGGTTGGCATTTCTTGTATTCAAACTGCCATTTGGTACAAGTAAGTTTGAAATCTGTTTTGCACTTGCACAAATTCACAAAATACACGAGTCATTAAAATGGAGGATGCTATGAAAACATTTAATAGTTATCTCCGTTTGTACTGGCTTAGAAATTTTAAAGGATCTTAATAGATATGACTGATAATGATCCTGGAACAGAATGTTTTAGTAGATAACTTAAGAGCTCTTAACCTTATCAAAAACAAAGGAAAAAAATTCCCAAAACCAGTGTGTTATTTTCCTCCAAATGACTTCCCTTAACAAGAAATAGAAAGGATTGTTATGAGGTTAGCAACCATGACTAAAAAGTTCCTTGCAGTAAAACATCTTTTTTTCACTCACTCAAAAATACATAATGGCAAATATTCAATAGTTACCACTCTACCTCTTGGTTATAGTTAAATTTGCTGTAATTTTCCCATACTCCTCTATGTTGTCATTACAAGGCTCTAAAATAACACCAAATATGTTATTAAGAACTATAAAGAATTGCTGGGTGCTGTGGCACATGCCTGTAATCCCAGCACTTGGGAGGCTGAGGGAGGAGGATCGCAAGTTCAAAGATAGCCTCAGCAATGGCAAGGCACTTAGCCACTCAGTGAGACCCTGTCTCTAATAAAATACAAAAAGGGGCTGGGAATGTGGCCCAGTGGTTGAGTGCCCCTGAGTTCAATCCCCAGTACCACAAAAAAAAAAAAAAAAAAGAAGAACTATAAAGAAGTTATGTACATAGAGGTTTATAGATAGGAAACCAAAAACCAGTTCAGATACCTACAACAGGGAATTGATTGCAGCAGGTGGTCAAGGAATTGAGAAACCAAATCAGAGACAGTGGAATAAGGAGAGATTCCGACAGCAGAACGCCACTCCACTCCTAGACTGGAGGTGATGTTTCCTGAGCCCCGGGGTCCAGGGTCACTCAGAAGAAACTGGAAACAGCAGACAGGTCCCGCAGAAGCTGAGGAGGTGGACAGTATGGAGGGGCTGGCCACCTGGAGGATGCAAAACCAACGCCCAAGAGATTTCTCGAGGCAGAGGAGGGACAAAATACCTTAGCTTCTTCTCTCTCATTAATTCTCACCCCCTCCTCAAGCTTCTGCCTGTGTCTGCCATTGATCGAACAAAGCGAGAGCAGGGTGGATAGATCAGAAAGTTCTCAGCATCCGCTGTTCCCTGGTGATAGAAAGGAGGAACGGGAGGGCTGAGGAACTCATGTGAGAGCAAGGAGAGCAGGAGAGGCCAAAGGAACCACGGACCAAAGGAGAGCCTGGTCTATGCTCTATAGTCTGCGCTGGGTTGCTTTACTCATTGCTGAAGAAAGATGGCCTTACCCCCTGTGGCTTCTTTAAGACCAATGACTGGAGTCAGAATGCAGCTATTAAGAACACAAACAACAATAAATGTTGGAGAGGATGTGGGGAAAAAGGCACGCTCATGCATTGCTGGTGGGACTGCAAAATGGTGCAACCATTATGGAAAGCAGTATGGAGATTTCTTGGAAAACTGGGAATGGAACCACCTTATGACCCAGCCATCCCACTCCTGGGTCTATTCCCAAAGGACTTAAAAACACATATTACAGTGACACAGCTATCTCAATGTTTGTAGCTGCACAATTCACAATAGCTAGGTTGTGGAACCAACCTAGATGTCCCTCAGTAGATGAGTGGATTAAGAAAATGTGGTATTTTACTCAGCAAATGTGGAATTTTACTCAGCAATAAAAGAAAATAAAATAATGGCATTCGCAGGTAAATGGATGAAGTTGCAGGACATAATGCTAAGTGAAGTTAGTCAGTCTCAAAAGTCCAAGTACCAAATGTTTTCTCTGATATGAAGAGTCAGAGTCACAGCGGTGTTGGGTGTCGGGGTACTTAGGAAGATTAGAGGAGCACTAGAGTGGTCAAAGGGGAGGGAGGATAAGGGAGGGAGATAGGGGGGTATGGGGTGGTGAAAAAAAAAGGGGGGGAGGTATAATAAGATGGATATCGTTATCCCAAATGCATGATTGAAGACTTGAATAGTATGAATATACTTTGTATACAAACAGTGTTATGTGAAAAGAGGCTCTATATGTATATTATGAACCGTAATGCATTCTACTAGAATGGCCAATGGGAAGGGAGGGAAGGGAGGGGGCAAAAGGGTGAAGGGGAAAAAAAAAAAAGATGGTAGAATGAGATGGACATCATTACCCTAAGTGCATGTATGAAGTCACGAATGGTGTGAATATACTTTGCATACAACCAGAGATTTGTAAAAAAGTGCTCTATATGTGTAATATGAAATAATGCATTCTGCTGTCATTTATAACATCTTAGAATAAAAAATTGAAAAATAAAAAGACCAATGACTTTCAAAGGGATTCCAAATGCTTGAGTCGGTCTTTGAGTGATAATGTTCGTTAAAGGAAAGTGCTACCCAAGGTTCCAAAACACATCTTGGAAGCGTTAACTTTTAGATTGGTGACCTTCCTGGGCAGGGACCCCGAAACTACAGCCACTGGAAAAAAGCATTTAGATGTTAGCCCATTGAAGATCTCCAGAAATGCCAGAGAGAAGAACACAGGAAGGGGATGGTGTTCCTCGAGAACCAGAGAGGGAGATATTTCAAACTAAATGTCAAACTGACAAAACAAGTTGACAAACACTGGGAATTCACTCCCCAGTCAACAAGTAAGAGTTACACCAAGAAATCCTGACACTGCCTACACATCTCTAAAATCTATAAACTCTTCTTGGAGTTTAATAATGTGAATATCCTCAAGAAAATAAGTAAGTGCAAATAGGCAGCTCTTTGAAAGGTGATAGGCATGAAAACCATGTAATAGAAATAAAGACTTGAGCACAGGGAGAATCTCAGGCAGTAATAAGAATAATCCATTTCAATCCAGCAGTGCTGAATTTATTAAAGAAATGTCCAGAAACAGGTAAAATGCTTTAACAGTTCACAAAAATAATCAGAGTTCTCAACAAATATAGCCAAGGGAATGTCACAGGAATTCCCTAAGGATGGTTTTTAAATATGTGTTCTTTGCCTGTGAAAAGGCTAGTTCTTTGTTGTTGTTGTTTGTTTGATTTGAAAGGATTGTGGCTTCCTGGAGAAAAGCTGAGCTCTTGGCCAAAACAACCTAAAATTATAATTCTGATGAAGATATCCACCAAATGCCAGATCTTTGGAACAAGACATGTTACCCTCAGATTTTTCTTCGTTGAAAAGAGGGTGTCACCTATCTCATGATTTATGATAAGAATCAATAATAATTCTTATAATGGAACTAATACACCCCATGTTCCATAATTCTTGCTTCATTATCTTATTCTCTTATTTTGAGCATTTGAGTTTTACACACTTTGACAAGGTACCTCCTTTTAATACTATAATTTCTTCCTTCTCACTGAGAAAGACAATATAACTTCTCATAGACCACTTAAAAATACAGATATCCTGGGAGGCGTCTCTCTTAAAATCGTATGTATAAACTTTGTGGCTATTTTTCACGCTTCTGTAGAGAAAGTTCAGTTGATCGCCACCTAAGCAAGATTGGAGGGGTAGATGAATGGAAGAAGGACTTACAGAAAATGTTACTTCACGTGCTAATTGGAGCATTTGTCAAACATGCAGGCAATGAAGTACCCTCCTTGGCATGCGGAAGTCCAGGCATCTGTGTATTAAATAGGCAGGGCAGTGGACTTGGGATGATGCAGTGTGAATCCTACTTTTAAAGTCATTGCCTTAATAAGGAGCTAGTTCTCAGGCAGAAGAGACTGAGGGCTTAGTGGACACCCACACAGACTACAGCTCCTCTGTACCATTTTGCTGCATGCAAGTTTTGCTAAACTTCTTGGTTCTGCCCTATTTCGTTGCCATGTAAACAAGGAAAGGTGAAGAGTAACCTGAAGGTTTCCATGGCTTGATATCATAGTTGCAAGTACAGGAAACCCCTAGAATGCCAAGCCTTTGGGTAGGGGGTGGGATGAAGATGATAACTACTTGGAATCTTAGTTTGGGCAAGAGAAAAGACACAACTGTCATCTCCTCCAAGTATAATGAATGCCCCAGTGTAGACAGAGGGCAAAGAGCCAAGATCACAGGGAATGGACAGCCCTCCCTCAGGCATAGATGGAGGCTGGGCAGGCTGCTGTGCCCTTGACTGTGATCTGAGACTAGTGCCTGTGCTTCTCCTTTTTCACTTGACCTTGACCTTCTCTTGCCATGCAATATTTTCGGACTTCCTTCATTGTCTTTATTTTGTACTCCCCAACCCATTCTTCCTACTCCTTACTGATTTGAGTTGTCTTGTAGCTAAAACGGGCACTCATCCACCCAACACATGCCAGACTGAATGGAAACAGGATTCCTCCAGGTTTATAATTATTAACAATAATAACAAGTAGCTACAAAATTAGGATTGCTTCCTTTATTAATTCTGCCACTGTTAGGGATATAAAAAAAATGAACAAGCCGGGCGCGGTGGCGCACGCCTGTCATCCCAGCACTTGGGAGGCTGAGGCAGGAGGATCGTGAGTTCAAAGCCAGCCTTAGCAAGGGCGAGGCACTTAGCAACTCAGTGAGACCCTGTCTCTAATAAAATACAAAAAAGGGCTGGGGATGTGGCCCAGTGGTTGAGTGCTCTGAGTTCAATCCCTGGTACCAAAAAAAAAAAAAAAAAAAAGAACAAATACCCAGTGGCTCAGGAAGCTAAGACAGAAGGATGGTAAGTTCAAAGCCAGCCTCAGCAATTGCAAGGTACTAAGCAACTCAGGGAGACCCTGTCTCTAAATAAAATACAAAATGGGGCTGGGGATGTGGCTCAGTGTTTGAGTGCTCCTGACTTCAATCCCCAGCACCTCAAAATAACTAAATACATACATATATACATAAAATGGTACGGTCTCTTTTGGGGGGAAAAATAAATGAAACTGTATGCTATGAAAATTTAAAATGAGGTTTTTTTTTAAGGTAAGGTTTTATTTTTCTTATTTTTATCTTATTGTTTATCCCCACTTTAAAAAAAAAAAAAAAACTTGAAAAATGTATAGGCCCATTTTTTTTAAACAGCATTTTTCAGGGTCATCAATAAACATGTGCATGATTCAAAGTAGTCTGTGTTTGTAGTTTGCTCCTTCTTGCATGATATCTTTCTGTGGTCGAAATAAACACAAATTGCCAAACAGAGTGAACAGGCGGGCGTCCCTCTTTGTGGGAGCCTTGCTGCCTGGGTCTGTGCACGAACTCTGGATCTAGCTGACGCCTAAGAACCACACTGCTTCCCACACCAGCCCGTGTCCCTCTGGGTGACCCAAGGTACTGACAGCAGACCTTCTGGATCCAAAAAAGGCCCTTGATCTGATTTTACGGAACGCCTCCTTTTCCTTTAGCTTCAGTGTTTCTGTGAAGTATAAAACCTGGACTGTTTATCAATTCCAGTTGCTGTGGGTGTAAATTTTATGTATCATGACCAGTCTCACAGCTGCTTCTCCTCTTTGCTCCAAATCTGGAGAAATGGTACATTTACCAGCTCTGGTTCACCATAAATAAGAAGCAGATATAGAAAACATATGATAAGGCCAAATTCTTCGTTTGTTCAAAATCCTTAAATATAACCACAAAATTTCCTAAATGAATTGACTTTGTTTTCTGAACCAGTTACAGGTTTACAGAAAAATCGAGGAGCCAGTACAGAGTTCCCACTCCTCGTCCCATTCCCTGTCACCAACACCTCGTGTTGGCACGGTCCATTGTCACTGATATGACTACGTCATCCTCCAAGTCTGGGTTTCCCGCTGAAGTGATGTTGTTAAGATAAACAATGTCCCATCAGTCTGCTGTTTCCACCGTGGGGCACTTTGGGTTGCCCAAGTCTGTGGGTTTTGAGGAAGGTGTGATGACCAGCGTCCATTACTGCAGCATCACAGGGAACAGTTCCACCCTGAGTCCACCGTACTTCACGTATCTACTCCTCTCTCCTTCCCTCCAACACCTTTTCTTCCAACAACTGCTGATCTCTTTTCTGTATCCAAAGTTTTGCTTTTTCCAGAATGTCACATAGCTGGACTCATAAGACATGAAGTCTTTTCAGGCTGGATTCTTTCGCTTGGTAACGTGACTTTCATTTTCCTCCAGGTCTTTTAATGACCTCGCAGTTCTTTTACGTTTGTCCATTGTTTCATGGGGTTTTTGTTTTGGGACTGAATAATATTCCATTCTTTGGATGTGACACAGCCTACTTATCCATCCACCTATCAAAGGACATCTTGTGGCTTCCAGTATTTGGAGACTATGAATGAACTGCTGTAAATATTTATATGCAGTTTTTTTTGTGTGGACAGAAGGACTCAGCTCAGTTGTGCAAAATGCAATTGCTGGGTCATAGCAGGAGACTGTGTTTAGCTTTGTAGGCAACTGCCGGGCTGTACAGCACAGCGTCCACCCTGCAGTGACTGAGAGGGTCAGCTGCTCCACAACCTCCCTCGTTTGGTGTTGTCCTTTTTGGATTTCAACCACTCTGATAGGCATATGCTGACTTCTTGAATGAATCTGCCATTTCCTGAAGATACTACACTGAGCATCATTTAATACACTAATGTTCCATGCACCTGAACATATCGTCTCCGGTGAGGTGACTCTTCAGATCTTTGGCCCATTTTAACTGAGTTGTGTATTTTCTTACTGCAGAGTTTTAAGAGTCCTTTGCATATTCTGCACACAAATAAATTGTCAAATACCTTCTACAAATATTTTCTCCTGGTATGTGGATTCTTTTTTCACTGTCTTCACAGTGTCTTCTGCAGAGCAGAAGCTTTTAATTTTAATGTGGTCCATCTGTTTAATCCATGGACTGTGCTTTGGTGTTGCATTTACAAGCTCATTACTCACCCCAAGGTCACCTGGTTGTATCTCTGTATCTTCTGACAATGCTGTATTTGTGCAGTTTACATCCAGGTCTATGATCCATTTTGATTCTATCTTTGTGAAAGACTTTTAGACAGTCATAGAATCTTCTTTTCCATATAAATTCTCCAATTGTTCCCACAACAGATGCTGAAAAACTACCCTTTCTCCATTGAATTGCCTTTCTTTGTTCCTTTGTTGACGACGGAAAAATCAGTTGGAAGAGTAAGTTTATTGACTCTGATTCTTAGTAAAAAGGGAATTGATTACACCAACTATAGAAGACCTATTCTGAAACGTGACTTATTATATTAAACTTTTGATAATGTGTATTAAAATCCTTAAACTCAAACACAGTCATTAATTTTTTTTCTCTCTTCACAGACTATTCAACTGTGACTTGTGTTATAATAATGACGCAACCAGAGTTGTTGAGTACTAATGAAACAGGCTAATGTACTTAACAACTCTGGTTGTGTCATCATATATATATTCTAAGTAGAAATATCATATATGTGTATATGCCCCTACACACATACACACATGCACATGTGCACACAATTCAATCCCCGCAAAACCCCTATGAGGAATTATTCTCTTCCTTCTTATTTAGCAAACCATGGAAGAGTGGTTTCAAGTAGTTAATACCTTTCCATGGTCACCCAGCTAGAGTTCTTAACCGCCTCGTGATGCTGACTTTATGTTCTCTTCTGAGAATTTGAGTCTTCAGCTCAGTTGGGTTCTCCTCTGCAAAGCTGGGTCTCACGTCTCTTCCAGTAAACTTTTCAAAACTATCAGTGAAAATATGGGTAAAGCACTTGTCTGGAATGTGTAAGGTCCTGGGATAAAAAAAGGAGAAGAAGAAGAAGAAGAAGAAGAAGAAGAAGAAGGAGGAGGAGGAGGAGGAGGAGGAGGAGGAGGGGGGGGGAAGAGGAGGAGGAGGAGGAGGAGGAGGAGGAGGAAGAGGAGGAGGAGGAGGAGGAAGGAGAAGAAGAAAGAGAGAAAGAAAAGCCAGTGACACATTTTCTCATATGATTGCACAAACTCTTCCTGCCTCTCATGGGCCCTCTGGGGTCACATGTTCATTCTTAAAACAACCCCAGTCAGTTGAGGAGTGATGAGTATTGATCAACCACTGACAGAGAATGAAATTATCCTTTGAAAGATAAGGCCGCTGGAGCTGGGACGGGTGGTGGTGGATGGGAAGCTCCCTACTTGACAAGGAGCCAGGGTTGGTGTAGACAGTCAACAGCTTCCCTCACTCCTGTTCACACCCCTCTGTGCTCATTTCCTACCTTCCACCCTCCTCTCCTTTGTGATTTTCTACCTTTTCAAGATAGGACCATCCCTGATCCAGGCAAGCCCACCAAACCCCCCTCTATGCCTTGGCTACTTTGTAACAGCACTAAATAGTTTGATATTCTTAAGATTTTACTTGTACTTGTTTATTTGCTACTATGTAATAATTTGATACATGTGTGCAACCTAGAGTGATCAAATCATCTCAAACATTTAAAGAACATTTGTGATTAACACATAATAATTATACGTATGTATGGTGTAGAGAGTGACATTTCAAAGTGTGCATACAGTGTGTACCATGTGAATCAGGATAATTCATATTTCTATCTCCTTATCTTTATTTCACATTGAAAGCCCCTGAGATTCTTTCTCTAGCTATTCACAAAATGTGTAAGGTTTCTGGCGAACTAGAATCAGCCCTCTGTGCTGTGGAACATTAGGACTGATTCCTTCTACCTAGCCGTGTTTGGGCTTAAGCGTGAGTCATTTGACGTTTTGGCTCTCCTCCATACAGAGTGAGTAGCTAACCTACCCAGGCCCGATTCCCCTACTGCTGACACAGGAACACTTTGGCTCTCACAGAGTTGTACTTAGTATTAAATTAAAAGAACTTATCACAAGCTCATCACAATGCCTGCGGAAGGAGTAAGAAATGGCTCCTATTCCCTTGTGTTCGGTCCCTGGTAATACTGCAGAAAACTCCTCTGGCTTTTTGTCCCCCTCTTATGCTAGTCAAGAGTCAAAATAATACTAATAATGATAATAGTAATGATAATAATAATAATCAAAGAATGGGAATATGACAGCAAATGGATTTTCCTAAAAGTACATTTTAGACACTGGAAAAATGGACTTCCAATGTATATCCGATTATGGCAGAGGACACGAGGCAGGAAGGGGACACGAGGCAGGAAACGGGCGGGCCTCTTACACCACCTCACCCCGCGCCCACGCGGGAAAGCCCGGCCGTCCTTCTGCCACTTCCTACGTGGCCCACGCCTTTATTCCCCAGCACAATGGCATGTCCTCAGAGCAGATGCCACGGATGCTCCAGGCCTTCAGACTGAACTAGATACTCTGTCACTGGCTCACACCACCCCTGTCACCCACCTTTGTCACCCTGACCTCACTGGTGAACACGGGGCCTCGCTCTGGGTTCTTCTCTGGATCTCGTGATCTCAGAGGACCCAGCTGGTTCAATCTGCTCCACGGCCGTGATCCTAGTGTCTAGTGTGTCCTTGGTGCCCACACAAGGCCCCAAAGGTGCTCTTAATTAAATCAGTGAACTAGCACCTTGACTGGAAGGTGTCAGTGCTCAGGCAGCTGACCTTACATGTTTGGGTATGCTTGAGGTAGGATACCAAAGCATACCAAAAAAAAAAAAAATCTACAATAGGATATAAATCTCTCTATTGTCTTGAGGGAGTATTCAAGGTTCAGAACATTCTCTGGAAACCAAAAAGATAACTACATCAGGAAAGTTTCCAGTTGACAGACACATTCTTACACAAGCTCCGTATCATTCTTATTGGGTCAAACAATGTTTCACAAATGCAAAAGAAAAAAGGAAAAGAAAAAGAAAAAAAGAGAAGAAAAAAAACCGAAGTAAGAAAATGTAATATAAGGAAAAGTGGAGCAAGATGTGACAAAAATTAATGTAAATTAAAATAAAAGATGGGAAGCAACGTTACTAGCATAAGCTTTGTGTATTAAAAAATTAAAGTGGAAGATATGTTCTCAGAGAACATTTATGGTGAGAGGAGAATGGTATGGGAAACAGGTTGGGAGTCAGGTTTTACCAGGTAGAAACTCTAGTTTTATATAGAATTTTGAGTCAGCTATTTAATGATTATTTAATTACTGTGATGCTGCTTTTGAAGCTATTTGATAAAGGTACTGATTATTGTAACAATATGCATATATGGGTACAAACCTAAAACTTTTTTACTTTCAAGTAGGCATAGATAGATATATTATATACAACATTATGAAGACAGAAGTTTGATTTTCATTATGTGTAATATCATAAGACACACCGAGCTCCTGACACATAAACAAGTAGCACAATTAACAGTGGGTTTAATTTTGTTTAGGATGAGAGGAAACTGTCATCACTCCATACTGGAGGAAGACAGTAAGATACTCCCTTAACATGGAACCTCGTCCTTTTCAACTTTAAAGTTGGAACCACCAAGAGTTATGCAGGCCCATGTGAAGAGCAGTGTGTTTGGCAAGTGTAGAATAAAGAAAGAGCGCTTGTCCGCTACAAATTGCCTTTATCATAAATCCTGCCGACAACTTCATTAAGAAGGCCTCAAAAGGAAAATATTTGCAAAACTAGAAAATGCATTGAGAACGGAAAGGAGCAAAGGACAGAATTGCCAACAAAAAATACCTGTGAGAAAGCTTTGTTTTCACTTGAGCTTTTTTTTTTTTTTCCTGCCAAACTCAAAACCACCAGCTTCCTCCCCCAGCTGTGTGGGGGGGGGGGGGGGGGGCGGGTGGGGGGAAGAGTAGAGGAAGCAGAACTGAAGGATGAGTCCAAAGCCACATTCCTTTGAGCCTGCGACAACGTCAGCTAGAGTCAAGGATAACAGGAGCTCTTTCAAGAGATCTGATTCCTTGAGCTTAATTTCACAGTCTACCAGCTACCTGAGAGACATTATTTTCTTCAGTCTGGTCAGATCAAAAGTGAGATTTCACAGATACAAATAAAGAGAGAGACTAATGTCTTCTCTCAGGGGAATACTAAGCCCAGAGACAGGAGCCAATTTCTTACAGCTCTTTATGCCTGTGGTGTTTTCTGAAATGTGGATTAAATCATGGGATACTTTTAATTTCTTTAGCTTCTCCATGTAGAAAAAAAGATCTAACCATATCTTAACTGTGTGAATGCAAGACAGTGCACCAGTAAAGAAAATGTAACCATAACATTTATAACATCAGAGATGTTGTTACTGTTTTTAGGCATATTGACATCTTTAATATATTTCCCTTAGAAAAAGACTCCTCTCCCTAAAAAAAACACAAAACCAAGACAATTAAGTAATTTTCAGAAGATATTAACCTTTTGTGGTGGATTTTTGGATTGTATGGTACAAGGTGGCTAATTTTCGTAGACTTATGTATCAATTCATTTTAATGTCTTTATATCTTGCCTTGCTCCAAAAATGATTTCAGATATCCCACAACAGCATGATGTGATTATTACAAATTAAAAGCTCAATAAGGAAATTAGGGCAAATAAAAGTAAGAGAGATTGGCAGTTAATACAAAAGCTGGTGGCCATGTGGTTTTTCCATATGTGTTGCTTTGGTCTGTGATTCAGAATTTATTTTCCAGTGGGTAACAGTTGCCCAAATAGCTATGGACCAGCAAAGAAGAAAGAGAGCAGCCTTGTCTGGCTTCCTCTGGGGACGCCATCATGGTTCCGCCATGATGATCCGTGGACAGTCTGTTTGGTTGTATTTACTGTATTTGGCAACCTGAAAAAAAAAAAAAAAAATCACAGCTTGAGAACCAGGAACACTCCAACAGAGGGAGAAGTTTATTCTATATATAATAAAAGTTAAACGTCTTCCTGTATGACGCTCTATACTCTTCAGGGGATCACCACAGATGTTCCTGACAGAAAAGCACCAAGAGCTTCCTGAAGCAATGAAAATTCAGAAACCAACCTCAGCAAACAGCAGCTCCTACTGTACACAAGCCCCCTTGAAACCAGAGAGGTTTTCCAAGTTTGGGACTGTGTAACCTTCCTCTACTCCTCACCCAGGCATCTGCCATGTCATCAATGACAAATACATTAAATTACACCTTTGCTCAGTTGTCAATTGGGAGTAGATTCCTAAAACTGAAGGCTGAGAAAAAATTATGTACCCAAGTGGGAGAGACGGGTGTGATAAATGAATGATGCCGGCCCAGTGAGTAGGAGGAAGAGAGAGGGCAGTAGTGTCAGGGACTTCTGGTTTTAAATACATTTTGCTGCCTTGATTCCGATTGCACCCCAGAATTAAGAAATTTCAACTTATGGTACTTATATTCCTTCCTGAGACCCTTTTAAGAAGGATGATCAAGACTCAAGTATGTTTTTCTCTCCATGTAACATGGAAATAGAAGTGATTCCTCCATCCACCCCTTCTGTGATTATTTCCGTGTGTATTTGTTATTGTAAAAACAAGTGGTAATGCGCATGACACCATCTCAGATATATTTTAAAAATTCCCCAATTGAAACAGAATTGATTTGAATTGTGAAAGAGGAGTAAGAAAAGAGATCCCAAAGCCCCCCATGCAGGATTGCCTTTTCTTTCATTGCTTTAAAGATCCTTCCATGATATCAATTTACCCTGAGCCAGAGATTGTCAGTTCTGACACATTCTGCTTCCAATACTTAGGTGGGTTCCAATTTTAGACTCTTCCTATTATGGAGGAAGAAGACACCAGGTCCAGGGAAAGTCATGTTTGCCCTCTAAAATTCTGAAGGTATGACTTAATCCTTCAGGAATATGGAAAGTGTTGGGGACGTTATTATGATTGAAAGGGTAAACACAGATGTGTGTTGCCAGTGAATTTTTGAGCATGCACAGTGTGAGAACATCATCCATGGAATTCTAAGAACTTTAAATGCTGTGGGAAACTGGCTTCTAAGGAATTAGACAACATCTGACATGCCACTGTCCTTCCACTAAGAATTTCATCAAGAGTCAACAGCATGTGTCAGGCTAGTTGGTTGCTGAAGTGTTTGAACTGCAATGAATTTGTAACAGTAGATTTAAATATGCATAATAAATTCAATAATAGATGATAACAATAATAGAATCCTGGCAGTTATGGCTAATTTTCATGTATAAATGTAGACTATATTGATTCATGACAGGAGTCATTTATAATGTTGTAAATGATCAAACTTGTTTGCAGAGCTAAGGCATCCCCAAATTGGTAGGTAAATTTCTTTTACTGATGTTGGATGTATTTACATTTTTAATATTGGAGTAGAAATCTGTTTGGTAGGATGTGAACAGGTGTCTCTGAAGAGATATCACAGTGGGAAATGTTCATGGAATTTCCATACTTGGTTCCAACCCAATAGTACATATTTCATAACATTTCAGCTAAATTAGCACATCCATTTTTGTGTTATGTGGGGGTGGGAAAAAAATGATCCTTTCTGAGCTCTTGAAAATTAATCAGACTTTTTAACTTTCATTTTATGAAATGAAAAAAATGTGAACTTCTACCTTGGCAGAATTAAAAAACCCATTCAAGCGTAAAGAAAACCAATGTCAAGTCAGGAGAAAAAGGAAATGAGAAGACTCAATTATGAAGGTTTGAAATGTAACTCCAGTGCACAATGGGTCCCCTCTTTTCAATGGTGGCTGTTGCTCTCTACAGGGGCACAAACTTACGAAGTGGGAAGCATCGTAGGGCGTCCTCCACTACAGGAGGGCCTCTGAGTCACAGCTCCTCCTTCTGGGAGTCTCATATCCATTGCTTACACCTCTGAAATCCATTGCACTTGGAAGATGGAAGCCTGACCTAATGTTGACGCTGTTTTGCAGTAGGCTAGAAGGAGACCGGGCCAATGACTTGTACTTGGAGAAAAGTCTCACCTGGTCAGGAACAAGCCTTATGTTATTGTGAACAAGAGGCAAATTTTTATTGTGTTAAAGTCATTGAAATATTGATTTGTTAGTTCCAGCTGTTATCACCACCTTAAATTACATAGGTAATTCTCCTTATGATCTAATGAAATTCCTCCAAGTGGGGGTGGGAAAAAAATGAACCTTTCTGAACTCTTGAAAATTAATCAGACTTTTTTTTAGCTTTCATTTTATTAAATGAAAAAAAAAAGTTGCATAAAATAAGTGTGCAACTTAAGTGAAATGATGTACTTGCTAAGTAAAGCCAGCTTTTGGACAAACACTCTTAACCCCAAATCCCTCCTCTATAAACATCCTTCAATCCCCCACCTTCTACATACTTTCACTAAGGGGTACACAGTCAATAATATGCCCAGCACAGACGTGCCGTATATAATGGGTTACCCTGTAAATAAGATCCTGGGATATTGTGACCTACTAAGAAATATGAATTGGCTTCTGCCCTGATTCTTGGCACATATAACTCTTATAACCTTTGCAAATAGAGGTGCTAGGAAAATCTTTTCTTCTAATATTTGATCTTTGCCCCCTGGGTCTCTGACAGAGATCTCTTAAGACCTTAGTAGTTTCCTGGATGAGAGGCACCTCTGGTACGTAGTTGCTACATGCCTTGGAATTTCCTGGGTGGAAGGAATAAAGGCATCTTTTGTTGCCTGGTGGTGGTTCTTGGTGAGCTCCTAGATTGCCCTTGGATGGGGACAGCTTGCCAGGGAATTAGAAGATTGGAACTTTTACTCTCACTTTCCACCCTCCAGAGAGGGCAGAGGAGCTAAATGTCCAGTTGATTACCAGTAGCCAACAATTTAACCAATCTTGCCTATGTGATACAGTCTCCATAGCAACTCAAAAGGAAGCTTCTGGGTTGGCAAAATAGCCACATACTGGGAGAGGGACACCACCCGACCCTATAAGGATGGAAGAATTCTACCTTCAGACCCACCCTGTACTTGTCCTACCTACCTCTATATGGCTGTTTGTGTCCTTTATTAATAAACTGGTAAACATAAGTAAAGTATTTCCCTAAGTGCTGTGAAATGCCTTAGCAAGTTAACTGAACCCCTAAGAGAGGGTTGGCACCCCATTTTATAGGTAGTTGGTCAGAGCACAGGTCACAACCTGGGACTTGCAATTGGTGCTCAAAGTGGAGGCCAGTCTTGTGGGACTGAGCTCTTAACTCAGTGGGATGTGATGCTATCTCCACCAACAGTGTCAGAATTGAATGGAACTGGAGGACAGACACCTCACTGGGGGCCACTGGAGACTTGCTTGCTATGCTTCGCAGACCTTCCGACTCAGCCTAGCTACTGCTTCCATTTTTCTGAAAGTAGTTGCCTCCACTGTAGACACCGTCTTGGGAAAACTGAACAATACACAGCTTGTGAAAGTCCAAATGTTCTGTTGGAGGTGACGCATTGTACGTTAAGATATTTTGCCCTTTAACTTGCTTTTCACACACAGTGTTGAAGCAATGAAAAATTGTTACATAAGGCTAATAGTGTGGCTGAAACAAGAAAGTTATAGAAGTAGTGAAAGCAATGGTTTATGCTTCAAACTTAAAGGGTAATCACATGAGCCCAGACTGGCAGATTCAAAAGTCAAAATTGCTGCCGGTCACCTGGAAGATGCCAAATATTCAGATGTTTAGCACTGAGTAAATGAAAGATTTAGATGATCAGGAGTCACTGTTTTTTTTTTTTTTTTTTTTTTTTTTTTTTTTTTTTTACGTTTTAGCTTTTGGGCAAGTGTTTAGTGTATGTTCAAGGGTAAGCGAGATAATGTATTTCACATACATATTATAAATAATATAATAACATAGCACTACCACGATTCTCAAACCTTCAGTTATAGCTTTGATAAGAGGGTTATTTAAAGGATACTTTAAATTTTTTATTATGTGAGAGATTCTGCCCATACTTTTATATAATCTCTCTCCAGAGATACAACCATGCAGCAATTTTGCTGAAACATTTCCTATTAGGGTTTTGGTCTTTCCCAGTATATTGTGAACAAGCATATGGAAACGCAAACCTGTCATGAAGTGATGATTTTCTACAAGCACTGAAAGCAAAGCAGAAAAATGCAGCTATGTGTCTGGGCTCAGATATGGGGGAAAAGAAAATCAGGAGGAGTCCTAAAACGTTTAGGCTGCACAGGTCCATGCTCTGTGATTTTCCACAGGATTTGTACTCAAATATGCATAAATAGTACAAGTAGTCGTCAATTCTGTACAGGTTATGTTTTAATCGAATCTGAGATAATTACTGTGGATCTGCATTTATCAATAAGATCCAATGAAAGGAAAGGAAGAATCTCCAAGTTTATGTCCTTTCTGTTTTATGAGATTCTTCTATCAAAATACTGAGATTATCATGACAGAAGAGAACTGGGAGGTTAACTAGGTTTATATGCTTTGCAGCATAAAAATAATAATCCTAAATACCCAGCAAACAGAAATCACTGGTCTTAATGTAGATGCAATTTTAGGATTTTTTTTTTTTTACAGAAGGAAAACAAATTTCATATTAAAAAAAATAAAACTTACAATTGAGTTAAGATGAAAGCAAACACTTTAAGGATTAATACAAAGCAAAATATTCAAAAGTAAGTGTTAGGGGTTGCAGAGGAGGACTGGTTTTAATGGGTAAAACCATTTTAATGGGCAAAACCATTATCCCCATAGAGCTGAGATTTTGAGGCAGATCTTCAAGAACATGACGAGTATAAATCAGTGAAGAATAGGGAGAGAAGAGCTCAAGACTACCGCAGAGCCTGCCGGGGAGGAACTATAAATGGAAATTTACATTTACAGAAGCTTCCATGCAGGTGAGAGCTTCAGGTACCTGGAGAATGTTGATTCTAGAAATGGAGGTTTTTGTGCCATTTTCAGCAGATTTTTAGTTCATAATTTTCCTCAGGCCTTGGTTGGAAGATATTTATGCTTGACTGTGCTCATTGTTTTTTTTTTTTTTTTTTTTTTTTTGTGAACTTATAAAAATTGCTTTTTTATTAGTCTATAAAAGCCATGTTTGGAGACAGCCTAAAATAAAAATTAATGCAACTTATCACCCTACAGCACGGAGCGAGTGCCTGTTTCAGCCTCTTATTTAAGCACCGCAGATGCGTTGAAACCTAATAAAAATTGTTCCCGGCCCATCAACCCTAACCAGAAAGCAAGAAGCTGAAATCTGTGAATTGCCTGCAACCCAGAGGGAGGCCTTTTGAGAGCCACATTATTAAAACTGAGAACAGGTATGCTGTGGCTGAAGGCATAAAATTTGGGCTTTGTGAAGAAGCAAATGTTTATTACTTAACAAGCTTCCCCCCAACTCCCGTCACCTTGATTATTATAGGACTCACTTTGTCTTTGAAAAATCCATCTTCTTGGACAGAAAAGGAGGCTGCCTTTTCTATGGTCCTTAGATGATATTTGCAAGTAGTCAGACATGTGAGAGTTGCTAGTTTAAGGCACATTTCATAATCATCTCCCCATAACCAGGAAAGCGAGGGTGATAGAAAATATGTAAAATGGGCTGGTTTGAAGAATTGCAATATGGCAATGATAATAGCATTGCTATTATATTATAAAGCAGAACCTGGCACCCAGCCCTGTAGATACGTTGGTTCCCCAGGTAGGTGGGTCCTCCCAGCTGCTGCTGCTGCTGCTTCTTTTTCTTTTTCTTTTCTTCTTTTTTTTTTTTAATGATTAAGATGGTATATTTTATGTTAATGTGTTTTACGAGTTAAAAAATAATAATAATACTTTCCTGGTGTAGACAATGGTAGCCAAGATTCCCAACTCCCTTGATCTGTATCTTTCCCAGAATGCAAGACCACTTAGTAAATAGAGACAAATAACAAATACCACAGCACACAACTCAAATCAGAGAAGTACTTCCATTGGAATGAGAAAAGGTAGGAGTTGTCTCTTTCCTTTAATTTAATGGAATTTATGTTTTATTTTTTATGTATAAAAATAACATATTCAACTTAATTAATAATTATAGTTTTAATATTCCAGGAAAGGTTTAATGCAGCATTTCTCTTGTACTGAAAAAAAAAGATGTTCTGGGATTAAAATATAAGCAAGTGAATGGGCCAGACCCACAATTATCAGAAACATTCAATTGCAGAAAATAAAAACAAGTGCAGCTAGGCATGGTGGTGTGTGCCTGTGATCTCAGCACTTGGGAGGCTGAGGTAGGAGAATCGAGAGTTCAAAGCCAGCCTCAGCAATGACAAGGCACTTAGAAACTCAGTGAGATCCTGTTTCTAATAAAATACAATAAAGGGCTGAGGATGTGGCCCAGCGGTCTAGTGCCCCTGAGTTCAATCCCTGGTACCACAAAAAAAAAAAAAGTACAAGTCACTAGTCCCATTAATACCTGGAAGTTCATATCTGTAACTATAATTTGCATCATGTTTTGCAGTCTACAGAGAGCTGTCACCAGCTGTACATTATTTCATTAAACTTTATACTAACACTGTAAGGGAATTAAACAATCATTATTCCTATTCAAAGATGAAAACTAAGGATGACAGAGGATAAATTATATATCCAGGGTTAGGAAGTAAGAGCAGGGTAAAAATCTAAATCAGAAGGCAAAAATACATTTCCTCAATTGCATCATGACGCACTAACAGCAAGCTGGTAAACACCAAAAGCAAGCTAGGATGCTATGTCTTTTAAATACATGTGTAGTTTCATTTGTTTTTAGGATTTGGTGTTTTATTCTTTCATATTTTCTTCTCAATGGGGAAAACATGCCTCAAAGCTTTGTTTTAAGTGAAAGCCAAATTTAAAGATCTTAAAAAGAAAGAATGTGAGGAAGTTCTGATTTGCTATAAGAAGAACTAAAAACATCGGAGTCTTCCAGCTCTAAGCACATATAAATGCAGAACAAAATATAACAAATACTTTTTCAAATTACAGCAAAGGGCACCAAACCAAAGAAATCCCAGGTGCCGGAAATAAAAAGGAAAACTGAAAACCACACAGTGCCCTTGTGAGTTGACACGGAGGCAGTGCTGGAGCCACAGACAGCATTGGCCTTGGAAATCCGGGGAGCTCTAAGACCCACTTTCCAGCTGCTTCTGAGGGGTGTCCAGGATGTTTCCCGGATGCTGTGCCACATGATGGCACAGAAAGCCCAGGGACCAGAGGGAGAGCGCAGAATACAATGACGTTCCCTGCGTTCTCCACCTAGTCTCTCCCGACCTAGGCCAGCGGCCTTACAAGAGGGATGCTCCCTCTGGAGTCCCACGTCCCTTGGCCGCCTGCCCTTGACCTGCTTGAGGGTGCTTCTTGAGAAGGAGCAGGTTCAGAAGGATCTGAAACAGCACCCCAATACTGTGTTCCTGAGGTGCTCTTCAGACACATTCTCAAGGACAAAGCCATCTTTGAGTGAGGATGCCAGCTCCCCTGTCCCTTATTTGAACTGTGAAGAGCAATTGCTGAGTCTGGTTAGTCTTTGGGAAAAGCATGCTGGCCCTCCCAAATGTGATAAGAAGCCAGTTAAAATGGTGTGGGCGTCAAGGCAGCCACAGCAGGAGAATTCTAGCTAAATAGATACCATCTGCACCCCCAGAGTGAGCACATCTTGTCCAGCTTCCGACCCGATTATCTCTGAGCTATTGCTCTTGCGGCTTGCTCATGAGTTCAGGCCTGGGGTTCCCAGGACACAGACCAACTGGTTGTGCAATGAAGACTTTATGGGAAACTTTTTTTTTTTTTTTTCCCTCTCTCTCTTTTCCTAAGGGCCTGAAGTCAGCAAGCCAAAAAGCATTTTATCCTAATATAGAAAAGAATTAGACAGCAGATGCTTCTTCACAGAGCCTGCGCCATGCTGGGGAGGGGGGAAAAATGGTGCAGCCCTCTCTCTGGCAAGAGTTAGGACTGAATCATCATGGGAGTGTTTGTGGCAAAATTACATTTTACCCTTAGATAGTGGAAGTACTATCACTGGGTTATGCATAGCTCGTCCAGGGTGACTTTGGAGAGAGAGATTCTGTTTCATCACATAAAGAGGGTGTCTTTGGCTTCACAGGAAGAAAACATCCCACAGTATGTTAAGGTGGGAGGAGAGCAGAGAGAAGGAGACCCCGGAAAAGAGTTGGCTGAGCTCAGGAAGCGAGAGGAGCCACAAAGGCATGAAGAGAATTTGCTTCCTTTCTGAAATAAGGGTGGGGATTTAGTGGCATCCCCATAATCATGGGGAAACCAAAGGTTTCCCAGTGATCCCCATGAGGCAAGCCACAAAATCCATCCTACGTCACCCAACCAGAGACACCTCCAGAGGCTGGGACACTTTCTTAGGCTTGATGAATGGAAATACGGTTTTATCGGCATCATCTCATTTCTCCGAGCCTTATTTGGATCAGGAAAGGGAAGGAGGGCAGGAGCAGGGAGCTGGTGAGGCCGGCGCACCCCTCTAGCGTGGGATCTTCCCACTTTTAATGCTCTTTCTAGTTCTTCCTCTACGCCAGGCAAAAGGCATCTATCTTGACTCCTTGTCATTTAATCAATTTTTCCGTGTGGCCTCTGTCCCATATTTCTATCAGATTAAATTGCAGCCTGCAAACTTTCCCCTTTCCGATTGCCCAGGGAACTGTCTGGGATCAAGTATTTCTACCTGAATATTTATGACACACAGGGAGTCCCTGCCTCCTCCAGTCCTACCTCCCAGTGGTGTCCTGACCCAGCATGACTTTCTTCTTGCCGTTCCTGAGAGATTCCCCTTTCCCTTCTGGGTGGTCACTAATTTGGTTTTGCTGCTCCATCGAAAATGAGGCTCACCTTCCACAATCTGTCCGTTAGATCCATCCATTGCCTGAGGCCACCTTCTACTTTACCAGATGTGGCTCGTGGATCTCTGAATTTCTGCAGCATCCTCTGCTTATACTTTTGTAATTTTGGCAACCCATTCCAACTTATTTGTATTTATTTCAACACTTTTAAGTGTTTCTGCAGAACGTCTTCCCCCTATAGAGTGAAAAACTACCCATGACATGGACTGCATCACAGACATTTTTATATTCCTTCTACTAACACAAAACAGCTTCAATATAAATGTTCAAAAACAATTTTATTTTTACCAAAAATCCGGTCAACATGAGGCCTTTCAGCCTCACTGCCGGCCTTTGGGAATGGGAAATAAATATAAGCAAGGCAGACCATTGGAGGCTCTTTCTCAGACATGGCGTCTGACTCTCCCCTCTCCCCTTTAAGGCAAGCAATATAAGAAACTTTGAGCTGACCAGGCCAGTTGGTGACACCCAGCGCAAGTACTCGTTTACAGAGGAGCTAGCTGAAGAGGCAGCTAACCCCTTCCAGATCCTTCAACCACAGAGGTTTAGAGCAGGGACTGAAAAATCACATCTCTGGCCGGGTGCGGTGGCACACACCTGTGATCCCAGCAGCTCAGGAGGCTGAGGCAGGAGGATTGCGAGTTCAGAGCCTCAGCAAAAGCAAGGCACTAAGCAACTCAGTGAAATCCTGTCCCTAAATAAAATACAAAATAGAACTGGGTGTGTGGCTCAGTGGTCGAGTGCTTCGAGTTCAATCCCTGGTACACCCATACCCCCAAAATAAAGAAAGAAAAATCACACCCCTGCTCACAGCTTGGTGATTTCTTCTCCTTTTGTTACATTGCTTCCCATCCTGGCCTTCCCAGGGCTGCTGGACTAATAAATATTAATTAACTCAATTTTCAAAAAATCTCTAAGGAGGTGGATGTAGTCAGGGAGGGAAACAGAGTTTAGGGTCAGGCGGATCCGTCAGAGTTTTCTGGAGCTTCTCAGCACTCCGGGAGTCCTGAGCTGGGCTTCTTCTTTCTACTTTGGGTCTATTTTGATGGTTTCTTTTTGGCATTTTAGAAGCTCCTTTGGATTGAATTAGCCACTTTGCTAGCATTGCTAATTATACTCCACTGTCAAAAAAGGGCCACATTCTGCACCCCCACCCCCCGTTGTTGGGTGCTGTTTCATTATTATGCAAAATTCTCGAAGAGAGTTGCTATGAAAATACGGATAAAATACTCTAAAGTAGACAAATTCTTACAATGTGTCAGAGACTGGACATTTGGTGCACTACAGAGATATTCTAAAGTCACTACATTTATGCTTTGGGATGCCAAAAGGCACTGCTGAAAGAAATAAAGTTAACCTATCAGTAGGGATTTAAACAGAGAACTCTGAAGCAGGATTGGAAAGTCCTGGAATTTAGCTCCTTATGAAGGTCATGACTTTCTATGAGTTCCGGTTTCCCCACCAGATAAAAATCACTTTTGTTCTGCACAACTCACATGTTGGCTTTGCTAAAATTAGGATCACATGTAAAGGTGTATGGAAAATTGGTTTATATATTCCATTTATTTTATTTTATTATATATATTTTTTTTGGAATTAAAGAGGGATTATTCCCCGGACCGAGGCTTATTTTACTGGTTGTATTATACAGATTTTTCATAGGCATTAGCCAGGAAGAAAATAATGCTAAGATTTCTATTATTTAAACGTGGGGCTGACCAATCAAGCTACAAGATGGATGAAGTCAACCATATGGTGTGCAACTTTGTTTTCCCTTTTATTCCTCTACGGTGTCCTCCTTCTATTTTCTCTCCTCTCCGCACATCACCCCATCCCAATCACTGTCAATCAGTTTACCATTTGTTTTTCTTGTTATCATCCCCTAACCAGATAGATCCACAACTGACAGGAAGTACTCCG
Organism: Tamias sibiricus; assembly: GCA_025594165.1. Lineage (NCBI taxonomy): Eukaryota > Metazoa > Chordata > Mammalia > Rodentia > Sciuridae > Tamias > Tamias sibiricus. Next base: position 19,423,088 of record CM046666.1, on the reverse strand, counting down.
GAGAGATACAGCAACTCAACACGCAAGCTGCAGAGGAACCTGACAGCCCCTCTTAGAGGTGGATGCGCACGGGATAATGATAGAGCAGTCGACAAATAACTAGCAGTTTGGCTCATTTACACTGAAGGAGTTTTGCACGCTGGGGTAGTTACATGCCCATTTATTGCACCTTTACTGCAGGCAGGATGAATCTGATTTAGTCTGCTTAACCCTTTGCTGTGATAGTTTTTGTTTCAAAAGCATTTACCCAGGCTCATGGTAAGAGAGAACCTCAGAACTGAGCAAAAAATTAAAACTAGATACTAACTTCCTCACTTCTTTCCCACGATCACTCTTAATATCACTCCAAAAAATATAAATATAATTAATGACCCTGTAAAGCAACATTCTTTTCTCTTATGTACAAAGGTAATTCTGTTAATGTAATTGTTGCTTATAACCTAAGTAGGTCTCAGATTCTACTTTCAGCTTATAATAGACCAAAGTTTTAGTGATAAGACACAGAAAACAGATCAAATTAAATAATTAGGAAATTAAATTTTACACACACACACACACACACACACACACCCCCTAAAACAGCACCTAGATCATCACATCTGTTGGAAAGATGTTCAAAACCTCTACAAAGAAAATTAAAAACAGTATTGAGAGAAATTAAAGAACATTTACAAATAAGCAAATTCCATGTTCATGGATGGAAGACTTTTATTTTGTAATTAAAAACTTTTTTCTCAGAGCTGTGAATGAATCGTAGTGCACCTTTTATGAATTACATCCTACTTTTTTTTTTTAAATATTTATTTATTTACTTTAGTTGTACACAATGCAATGTATTTATGTTTATGTGGTGCTGAGGATCGAACCCGGGCCGCGCACGTGCGAGGCGAGCGCTCTGCCGCTGAGCCACAATCCCAGCCCTACATCCTACTTTTGACCACAGTATTTCATCAGTTCCAAACTGAGGACAGCCGTCTTGCCGGTGAGAGCCACCTTACAGCTTAACACTCTCAAAATATTAGGGTGGCCTCATCTGCATTCCCACAAGTTGGGGCGTCAAGAGCCTGTGTGTACAGTGTAGCACTGAGCAATGGTGTCTAGGATGTACCTTGGGTTTCTAAATTGCCTATCGCCAGCCACGGCAAGGGTGTGTACAGTGGCACATGTGATCAGTGTAACGGGTTGACTCGTACCCTCCCCAAATTCACGAAAACATGGCGTCTTCAAGATTTCTAGTCTTCCCAAGTTGATCTATATGGCTATCCCCAGTAAGATCCCAGGAGATCTTGCCAGTGTTGTCCTAGTGGGGAAAGCCAGGGTTTCCAGGCTTCCGAATGATAGGAGGACTAACACTATCAGGTATCAGGACTTATCCTGAAGATTTATTATCAAGACATGTGGTATTGGTTCAGTAATGAACACACAGACCAACAGAAGAGAATTAGAGAATCCAGAAGCAAACCCACAAATACATCGCCAACGGAAGTTTAGCAAGGCTGCCAGTGAATGCCAAGAGGGAAGGCACAGTATTTTCAGCACATGATGTCAGGTGAGACAGGTGTGTGTTTGAGGACAGGATGATTTTTTTTTTTTTAAGCAGGACTCTGAAAGCACTGATCATAAGGAAAAGTTTGGCGAGTTGAGCACGATTAAAATTAAAATAGACCATGGGGAGAGTGACGAGGCAAGCTACAGAGCAGGAGATGGCATTGGTGAGGCATGGATGACAGAAGACTTGCTTGCTTGGGAATACGTGGAGACCTCCTACATGCCATAGTCTGAAGGCATGTCAGTACAAGCAGGAGCTAAGGATTTGAACAAGCACATCCCCTATAAACACATCCAAATGGCCAAGACAAATGAAAAGCGTCCACCTTCATCAGGAGTCTAGGAAATTCTAATTGAAACTAAATGTGAAACCTCCACCCTCCAACTAAATTGGCTGCATTGATAGAGACTGAATGTATCAAGAGCTCACAAGCATGTAGGGTTTCCAGGACCTCATAACTTCCAATGGTGTGACAATTGACAGGGCTGTTTGGGACACAGGTTGACAGTAGGTACTAATGTGTACAACGTACATACTTATGACCCAAAGTGTATGCCCAACAGAAAGGCACACGTATGTGGACCCAGACCACGTTGACACAGCCCTGTTTGTATGAGTCAACTACCAAAGAGCTTGTAATATCCCGTTGATTGACACAATAGGTTACTGTGCGGCCATGAGAATTAACAAGCCGCCGCCAAAGGCGGTGACATGAATGGATTTCTCCAAAGGTACTATTGAGGAAAAGAAACAGGCAGAAGAGCACATATGACATAATTCCACTCAGATAAATTTCAGACACTGTCTAAACTAACCTATAGGGACCTAGTTATAAGGGTGATGGTCTTTCAGGATATTACAGCTGGGTATAGCATGTAGACTTCTGGGTGCTCATTCAGTTCTGTTTCTTAATGTGGTTGATGGCTACAAAGATGGGCCTATTTACCGGGCATGGTGGTGCATGCCTGTAATCCCAGCGGCTCGGGAGGATGGTGAGTTTAAATCCAGCCTCAGAAACTCAGCGAGGCGCTAAGCAGCTCAGTGAGACCTTGTCTCTAAATAAAATACAAAATAGGGCTGGGGATGTGATTCAGTGGTGAGGTGCCCCTGAGTTCAATCCCTGGTACCAAAATAAAATAAAATAAAATAAAATGATATGCTTACTTTGTATAACTTTATCAGACCGAGCAGTTAGGATATTTGCATTTTTCTACATGTATATTACATTTCATTAAAATCTTAAAATCTCTCCAGATCTCCAATTGCTCCTTCTTTGACTCTCTGTTTGCAATCACTTGCTACAGTTTTGCTATTGCTCTCTGAAATCGCCGTGCAATCTCAATGCAGTGTGTACAAGTTTGCCTGAAATAATCAGGCCATTCCAACTTTAAGGGTTTCCTGTTGTTGTCCTTTAAAAATCAACACACATACAATCAAGTTGTCAAGGACCTAGTTTGTCTAACAGAGATAGGGAGATTCAGTCCAAGAAGGGAATTTTAATATGGTCATGCATTATCTATAACCTGTAGGATGAATAAAGATAAGAATTAAAGTGGACTTAACTGAAAATAGCCTTGCGATAAAAACAAGTCACTTTATTTCAATGACACTCACTTCCACTGTGATTTTTATCTCCTGCTTATTTAGTTCGTAGGCCTAAAGCAAGCCATCTTGGTTTTTTTTTTTCCCCTTTCATTCTTTTCCTTTTTTTTTTTTTTTTTTTTTTAGCTTTAGCTCTGCAAGGTCAATGTAACCTATGGAAATAGAATGGCCTTTTTAATTGCTTTGCACAGTGTCACTGAAGACCTAGATGAGGAGGAAGCAAGTGTGAAGCCAAAAGTATCTGTAGTCTGAACTACTCGATCTGAACTTGAATTTCGAAAGCACTGTTTGAAGTGACTCTGATATTGTTTTGATTTATTATCTTAGAAACAGCCCTTTCTTGGTTAGACAGACTCGCAAACCAGCCCCGTAAATTAAAGCAGAATCTCTTGAGAGGGTAGAGGAGAGGGAGAGAGAGGCTGCAGGTTCCATCTTAACAGGCCAGCGGGAAGGCATGCTTTTTAAGTGAAACTTTGGGCTGCAGTTGTGGCCAGGTTAAAAGTTCTCGTCCTCGGTATCCCAGGTGGTGCTGTCCTCGGGCCGTTCAAACACGATGCTAACTTCTGTCCATTCGGACTGAGCACCTACACTAGTAAGTACTTGCTCCTGTGTGGCTCTCTGGTCTCTTTCATCTTATTGCTTTCATTTCATACGTGATCCATCCAAATACACAGGCAGAGCCACCTTGAAGGACTTCCTAAAGGGAAGGGACATAAAATCGCTTGAGGGCATTTTAAAAGTCATCTCAAAACCTCTAGGTAAGGAAATAGAAAACTGCTGAGGGTGGGAGGTGAGAAGAGGACAGCTGCACCCATCTTGATTCTGAGGAATCAGGCCAATGACTCTCTCGTCACAAGGGTTCTTTGAAAAGGCGAAGGAAGGTGAATAAATAGGTCGTCCTCGGTCATTTAACTTAAGGATGTTTATAACTTAGTATGGGCCTTTAGAACTCTCCGATTTCCCAAAGACAGGGGGAGATATTAATGAAGCCATGTTAAATTTACTGTGATCAGTCAAATTGCTCAGTGCAGGTGAATCTGGAATCACAGACCTCTACCTCAGCAAGTAATAAACTGGCGATGTCTACAAAGGACAAAACTGATATTTTGTAAAAAGACATCTCACAGGTCTGTTCCTAAGGGAAGGAAAATATAATTTCTAAGATTTTCTTTTTTGTGGCTAAAATTGCATTTTTAAAAAATGCAATCAACGGCCTCAGAAGAAAACTCATACCACCAACAAAGCAGTTTTCCACCACCCCTCACAACAAGTGCTTCTTTTGATCTTCTTGCTTCTTAAACAGAAGCCCACTGTGCTCTGAATGAAAATAGCCTTACATTCCAAACAGGGGGAACCATTGCAGTTCTTTCTGTCCATGTTCTTGTTGAACCAATTCGACATGCTAACTTGCTCCAATGAAAGTCACTGTGTGGTCTAGGACTGACAAATGACCGTCCGCTGGCCCTCACCATCGGTGTTTAGCCACGTCACAGTGTCACAGTGAGGATGAGGATGTGCAGACAGCACAGGAAGCAAAGGTGACACAGAGAAAAGCTAACAGGCTCTGGCTATGGCTAATGCCTCCTGGTGCCCAGCCTAGCAAGATTGAGCAGGTAGTCAAAGGCACTTTTCCAGGGCCTGTACTTAGTGATTTGCTCCCAGGCACTGGAAATATTTGCATGAGTGTTCTAACAAGGGTGAATGATCATTTATCATGTCCCACTCAATGAAATAAAGAACTCAGGAAGTAATGCACTTGGTTACATTGTGTATTAGCTACGAGAATCTTAACCATTGACATAACTTTATATTTCTAAATATATATTTGCCAATAAATGGGGGTACTGAAAAATCAGAAAGCCTAGAAGTACTTTCATGTGCTGCTGTGAATCATGTGACTCTAGATTTTACTGAGGGTATTAGACTAAACTAGGTATTCTATCAAGTGGAAAATGGAGAGGCTCTGCCCAGGTTTCTTACACAGCATTTCCCTTAGTACACACAAATGCATATTAGTATCCACATTTGCATCTCATAGTCATCTATTAGTAAATGGTTTCCAAGCAAAATAAATCCAGTTTAATTTTTAAGAATGTATGTTTGCATTGGGTATCTGGAATCCCATCCCAGCAACTTGGGAGGCTGAGGCAGGAGGACTACAAGTTCAAGGCCAGCCTGAGGCCCTAAGCAACTTAATGAAAGCCTGTCTCTAAATAAAATATATAAAGGGCCAGGGATGTTGCTCAGTGGTTAAGCACATCTGGGTTCAATCCCTGGTACCCCCCCCAAAAAAAAATGAAAAAAAGAACCTATGTTCTTTTGCCAAAGGCAAAGAAACCAGTGTGTACAGGCTTATGAGTAGGAGAGTGAAGGATAATGTGGATTTAGAAAACCAGAGAACTCAAAGATGGAAAGTTCTAGACAAAAAGAAAGATGGTATCTGTCAAAGATGGAAGGGAAACCAGGTAATTCAAAATGATTCATTTCACATGTTCTAGACTAGGAGGCTGAAACTTAAATTTTACTTTTTCCACATGCATACAACTAGTCGGGGGCAAAAACAGGACTGCAAGAGACATCTCTTAATTTTTGGCCCAGTTTTTGCACCAGACACCATACTTTCCTGAGATGATGAGATTTTCATATCTGTAGCTCAGTGCACTTTGCTCATATTTTGTATAATTTTTTTTTCTTAAAGACTCTTGGGAAATGATGTCTATGTGTGAAAGCAGCAGTGTTGTATAGGAGGCAAAGGGGGCCTTGAATGCAGTTCCCGAGGGCCAGTTTGGTCCCAGCTGAAAGTCACGATTCCAGTCTTTGTGTCCTGATTTTAACACATTCAGAATGTGTTAAAATCCCCTGGAGACTATTTTGCCATGGGCCTGAAAGAATTTAGGCAGTCATTAAGGAGAGTCCAGAAATAAGCTCAGTGATTAGGAATAGTACACAGCGTCCCTGATAATGTGCGGCGATGCGTCCTCGGCCGAGACTGGGCTCTACAGTGCTGGACTCCGTAAGCTTCATCTCAAGGAAGCCCGGGCTTGGAGAGCACCTGAAGCCCTCTTGAATTTTAAACGGATCTGCGATGTAGAAAAGCCTTTCAAAGGTTCTGGCAATTTTCTAAATGATACTATTTACTTTGCCGTTGCCCTGTGATAGGAGTAAAGCTCGTTTCTCCCACATCTTATGCTTGAGAACCAGAGAGCAAAAAAGAGGCCATAACTCTTTCCTCAATTAATCAATTTGTCAGACGTTGCACTCGCAATTGCCTGGTAGTCACCCACCCAAATGGCATATAGACAAGCAGGTTTTTTTTTTTTTTTTTTTTTCTTTTTCTTTTCAAAGACAAGCTGTATCTCATGATTGTCATTTAAATTAGGCAAAGAGGAAACTCTGGAGGATGGTGCTCTGTTCCAGTGAGTCCTCTCAATGACTGTGTGGAAGCGACAACCAGGAAGAAAAATGAAAGCGGCAGAGGAGCAGGTCAGTGTTGGAGAGGTGTCGGGGGCAGAGTCGAGTGCCCGTTCCTCAGTTAGTATTTATTGTAAATAGCATTTTCTTGCAAGGAGCGCACAGCCTAATGGTAGACATACATCAGCAGAAACAAAGAAACAGATAATTATGTACAGGTAAATATCCTGGTGAATTTTTTTTATTAGACTCATTGAAAATATTGAGCTGGGGAATGAAGTTAAGAACTTACAGATCCATCTACAGGGGAGAGATAACAAAGATTGGAACAGTTCTAACCCGTGTCCGCGGAATTCCTTTTAAGGTGGGAATTATGTTTGCTGGGAAATATAACTTAGAAGCTTGGGAGAGAAAGGGGAATTCTTATTACGAGTTGGCTACTGTTAGAATTTGTTAGGACAAGAAGTTACCCTGGAACGCCGAGCTGAAAAGGGATGGTTTATTGGGGTGCCACGTGGCATGGTAGGGGACAAAAAATGGCATGGAGGGCAGGGAAGGTAAGGGACAAGGGGAAAGGGAGGACAGGGACAGGAACAGGGGCAGGCGCAAACAGAGCGATTTCAGTCCAGGGGAGGCTTAAATAGCAAAACTGGTAGTCAGATACCCCCTGGAGTGAGTCCTTGCCCTATAGGTTCCCGGAGGTCAGGAAGTAGTGGCCAGGGCACCTGCTGGCCAGGTTTGCTGGCCAGGCTGAGGCACCTGGGAAATGTAGTCCTTTCAGGAAGTACCTGGGAGGCACAGCCTTCTGCCTGGGAGGCGCAGCCTCCTGCCCAGAATCCAACAGCTACAAGGTTTCTAAGACTAGAACTAAGTTGTTGGTTTAGATAAAAGGGTGGTGCATGTGCACATGTTTGTGTGTGTGTGTGTGTGTGTGTGTGTGTGTGTAATGTGTAAGAGAGGGAAAAAGTGGATATAGGTTGGGGAAGACAAGAAGATTCTAGAATTCTTCTAAAACTTGTAGTCTTCAGGATTTGGGGGGTCCCAGGTACGCTTTCAGGGGGCCTAAAGTCTAAACATTGTAAAATAATACTTAGATCTTATGTTTTACTCACTATGTGGACATTCACCTATTGGTGGGTAAAGTTTCTGAGACTTTGGTAGGACACCAGGTGATGACGCCAAGAAAATTTTTTTAAGCTAATTTCATTTAAGAATGTCATTGATAAAGACATGAAAAATACTGATTTTATTAAGCCTTAATTCTTGGGTGTATAATTCCATTTGCAAGTATATATTTGTGTATGGCTATATATTATTTATAATCTTCATCCAAAACTATTACAATAGGTAGAATGCAGAAGCACATGTGTCTGCCTTCTTCTGTTATGTCAGACATTCAAGAGATTTGCAAGAACACAGAGTAATGCCACACTCCTAATTTACAGAATGACCATAGCCACATGAATAAACTATAAAAGGAAATTAAATGTGCATCTCTCAGTCATACTAGCTCATATTAAGAGCTCCATTGCTACCATGTATCTGGAAACGTGTCCATTCTCACAGAAAGTCCAAAGGTCTGTGAGTTCCTGGACTAAAACAAAGGTGCTGGGTTTTTGTTGTCATTGGTTTTTGGGGAAAAAGATATGAAAACTGCATTGGGATGTATAAGAAGAAGCAATTTTCCATAAAAGCTGGTCTGTGTTCTCCTTTTCAACCTCCCTTCCTTTGGGCTCTTGAAATCTCAGATTCCCACTTTCAGGGTCATTTCAGAAGCAAGCTCCGTGTGCTTGACTCCCCAGGGTGTCACCCACAGGGAGTCCAAAAGCAAAAAGGTCATCTGAGGTCAGATGTCCCCAGATTCAAGTGGCCTTGTTGTCAGGGGAGCTCTTATGCAGAAGGGGGTGGGGGAAGTAAGAAAGCTTTTCTTTCCAGCAGGAATTCAAGTTATCCCCCAAATGAATTTCCTGGGGGCACACTTGCTTCCAAAGACACAGTTGCCTCTTCCACGGCCAATTCTGCGATATTCACAGCACGCATTTTTGATAATAAGGCTCTACCCCAGAGTTTGCAAACTTGTTAGAAACTGGATGAGAAAATGCTCTTCAGCAGATGCCAGTGCTTTACTTTCCCAATGTTTTCTCTTCCTGTGATAACAACTGTCATCTTTCTTTCTTTAGGAGAAAAATACCCTTGCTCAAAAGTTTGCGTGCAGCTATTTGCAAGGTAACGCTATCTGAGTGTTTGTTCTCACGCTGGTGTTAATTAGTTCACAGCGTATTTAAGCCTAGGAACAACACAAGTCAGCTCACATCTCCGAAGGACATCTTTTACACAGCTACATTATGTTCTGACAAAACCCAGGCAGCATTGCCAAGACACCAATGGTGCCTGGTAAGTACGACTTTGGCAGAGTGCAAGAGGGAGCTTTCGCAACTGGCAACCAGGCAAATTCAGGTTTACAAATGTGCCACCCTTGGTTAATTAGTGACAGTGCTGGCTTTTAATTTAATTTGAAGCAACATGACAAAAAAAAAAATCTCAGGGAAAAAAAAAGTGGGTAAACAAGCTCACTATTCTCACTGCTGGAGAAATGAAGTTACACAAGCATGAATGATCGAGTCCCACAAAGAACTTGATGGATGCGGTTGCTTCTGAAACACAGAAACATCTGGCTGAGCTGCACAGCTGAGGAGGGGAAAAAAAAAAAGAAGAAGAGTCCAAATTCACGGACACATTTCTGTCACAGACATCCGGCAAACAGATGGCACTGGTTCCAAATAAAGTCTCATGGATATGCTGAGAGGTGTTGAAACTCATGTGTCCATAAATGCATCCTTTTTACCCCTTTATTTCCAGCCCAATAACTGGTCACCAGCTCCTTCTTCACCCGATACCTTCACAGCGATGCTTTCTGAAGGCAGAAGCGGCAGGTGCCTGAAGATGTCGCTCCACCACATCCAGCCTGATGGGTTGAAGAACAGGATGGAGGGGCTCAGCCTAGGCTGCAGCTCCGTCCTGAAGAGGATGAGCTGCTCCAGAGAGATGCTAGATCATATGTGGGCATGGCCAGCATGCAGTGAGCACAGTGTTCCAGTCCCCAGGCCAAGTGTTTGCAGGAGCTCCTGCAATGTCCACTGCAGCCTCAGGTCGTGGCTACTGTGGTGGGATCTCAGTGTTAAAGATATGGAGCTCCAATACATCCGTGAGGTTGTTTAACTAGTCAGTGGCAAACCTAAAATCCACGCTCAGCTCCCTCTTGGTGGAAGAGTAGTTTCTGAATCACCTGCCTGCGCTGTATAGAAATACTTTGGCTGAAGCGTGCACTTTTTGTCTGAGGTGGACACGTCTCAGGCGAGCACAAGGTGAGATGTAGCGTTCCTATCAGCCATGGGCTGCTGGAATCTTGTAAACTGGGAATGGTCCGTGGTTTGGCAAATACAACAGGAATCTGAAATTTGAGAAGGAGTGTTGGTGCTTCTTATTGTAATCTACTTCTGACCCAGAAGATTCCTTGTATAAGGAGAGGGGAGGAGAGGGAGGACACAGTTTAGTAGTAACTGAGACTCCCAGGAGGGGCAGCGGAAGTGAGTATCTGCTGGAGGATTTGCAGGCCAGGGAGTTCATAAAAAGCCCCCCTCCTCAGATAAAAGCCATCAAGAACAGGTTACTAAAAATCATCTCTATGTTCTCATAGGCAATCACAAATGCCCATAAACATCGATTTTGTCCATACAGAGGAGATTTAATATCAATGAAAGGTTCCAATACATACAGCTTAAAAACCCTGAACTCAGCGTTATACAGAGACAGCAGACAATCCTACGGTTTTTCAAAACTGACAATTGGTGACACTGAAGCAAGACCTACTTTCATTATGCATGACTCTAGTGATCTAATTTTCTCATCAGCCAAAGAGGATTTGATAACAAGACCATCTGCAGAAAAAGGCTTCGAAAGGTAAGAACAGTGATTTTATATCGCGTATGTTGCATACGTATGCCACACAATTTTTGAGACCCAGACTTATAACTCAAACTGATAGTGGAATTTACGAACGTGAAAGAGGATTTTTCGTGTTCTCTGAGTTCAGAAGCTGTGCAAAATCCCACACAATCATTTGGTTTGGTTTGGGGCTGTTTGCATGACGGCCTCCCGAGAAGAGGTAGCAGGAGACTCATATTTCAGGTCATAGACTTTCAGAACAAAAAGAAAAAAAAAAAGACTTTCTTGTTTCAAGATCCATATTTCTATATACACAACCATATATGTGAAGACTACAAAACGCCTTGTGAATGTAGGCAGTGTGAACCAGAATGCTGGCTATGTGGTGTTGTGAGCATGCTCACAATTGTTCCTTCTTGTTCTGTCCCCTCTTCGGGGCAGGCACAGGAGTGACTGCCAATTACCATGGAACCTATGGTAAGCTCCCGGTTGAGATAGACTCACATGGGTGAAAGATTAAGAAGGGCACCTGCAGGAGCCCTAATTAAGGAGATAGCTAAGATTGTGGTTAGCTGTGAGCTATAAGCATTACCACCTTCCATGGTCTCGGGAGACTTGGCCCGGGACCTTGTGGATCGGGTCGGCGCCATTTGCATGGTCTCGCGAGACTTGGCCCTGGAGATGGCAGACGGGATCAACGCCATTGTGTGTGTGGTGTGGTGGTGTTTGTAGGAGCGTGTATGGTGTTGGAGGTTGCTGGAGCCGGAGAGAGAAGAATAAAGGAACTTTTTCATTTCCATCCTGCCTCCGAATTTTCTCCCGCAGCGTCACTGCTCCAAGCGGCCATCGCTTCGGGCAGCAACAGGCACCCTTACTGCACTGAGCAGCAGGGAAAATGCCACATACAGTGCAGTCCTGGCACCAAGATATGGACACTCCTTTAGAATAGGAGGAGGTTGTGAACTGCAAAGCCCACCATGGCTTGAGATTAACCCCAGTCTGTGGAAGGGATCCAGAAGGGTCACGGACAGCATTAATAATAAGGATGACAATGGCTGGTAATATCTACCGGGTGCTTTTGCATGCCCCAGGCAATGTGCTCAGCCATCTGGGGACATCACCTCATTGCATTAACCACATTCGATATATTTTATCATCATCATTTTCTTTTGCCATTTCAAGGAACTGAGGTTCAGCGAGGTTACAACTTGCCCAAGAGGAAACTTTGCCAAAAAAATGAGGCCAGATAATGAGAGACTCTGGATTCAAATTCTGGTCCATCTCATGGCCGAGCCCATACGTCGAACCATTATTTTCTGCTAAATACATGGAAATCCTCGGAGCAGGGTGCACATGTGACTTAACATCCTCCTGGGGACACGGTTGAAAGTGGAAGGAGCGGCTGTTGATAGTCACACCAGAACGGCTCGATCGGGCTATGCTGAGCACCCCCACTTGAGAAGGCGTCTGCCAAGGAGGTGACCTGCTGGGAGAGGAAGGGACCCATCTGGAGGCACCCCGACCTGGATATGGGTCAGCTGAGAGTTGAGCAGAAAGGACGTCTGAAGAGAGATTTCCACCACCAGAAGGTCAGTGCCTCCCTTTGCACCTCTCTCTCGGTTCTGCGTTTGCTGTGGCATTACTTTTAAAAAAGCCACAGACATTTGGCTTTTGAAGTTTTTTTTTTTTTTTTTTTTTAAATATTTATTTGTTTACTTTAGGTGTACACAATACCTTCATTTTTATGTGGTGCTGAGAATCGAACCCGGGCCGCGCCCGTGCCAGGCGAGCGCTCTACCGCTGAGCCACAACCCCAGCCCCGGCTTTTGGAGTTTTTATTGCCTTTCTAGCTTAGAGTGAGTTGATTTATTTAGAGACACTAAGACAGCATGATGACGTCTTTGCCCCCAACTGACCATTTTCTACTGGTTGAGTTTGGTGTTGAAACCTTTGGTTCTCGTGAAAATAGGCTCCGAGCCTTTGGCTTAAAATATTAGTTCTCCCCATGGTCAGGAGGCTGACTCTGGGAGAAAGGCCAAGGATGACGTCAGCCTTTCTTCCTCTTCTTTCTACCTTCTTCTTTCCTCTTCTTTCTACCCTCGCTGCCTGTCCTGAGGCACGCCACACGGAACAGGAGCATTTCTTTTAATCAAGGCCTGAATATCATGAGCCTCCGATCACACCTGACACCGGACCACATTCCCTCTTTCTGAAACTTTGTTCTAACAGCCATCGGGCCCTTGTCTCCCTCCTGCTCTTTCCTCCTCCGTCACATCTGCCTTCTCTGAAATCCGCCCCACCCCTGCCCATGTTGCCTCGACTGGCTCATTTTGTCTCATTTTTCCCATGTACCGTGTCGCCACTTGGCAATTTCGTCTCGTTTCGTGGATTTGATGGATGTTTCCACGTGGTTCGAGACTTCCACGTTCCTATCTCCAGCTCCGGCGTTCTCTCCCAGCGCCGACACACTCGACTTGAAACATCCCCTCCAGACGTCCTCTGGCATCTGGAAGTCAACGCAGCCAAACTGGCCTCACTCTCGGTGTTCTCCCCAGCACCAGGCCCCTGTGCCCCACTCCCATCCATCCCAAACACGCCTCCTCCTGAGTGGTCTCGCTGCAAACAACACAGGTTAACCTAGGCTTGGAATCTTGGCATTCCTTTGCATTTCCTCATCCAAAACAAAAATCACCTGGAAAGTTCTCCTCTCAGGTCTGCTGTCTGAATGCCCGAGACCCACCACTGAATTTTTCTAGCCAGATTTCTTCAGACTCTTAAGATCTCTCCCCTCTGTGAACTAGTTCTCGCATTCGTCCTGTGCACATAAAGAGCCGTTTGGGCTCTGCCCTTTCTTGCTTCAAATTTAAATGTAAACCAAGATCATTATTTGCAGCTCAGATTTCTCAGCCTGGCATCCAAGAGCGAATATTGGTGCGACCCCCTCTCATCATTCAGAGGATAAACGGCAGAACGTTTCTTCGGGAATTCCTTCTCAGAGTCCACAGAGAGGTTTGTAGCTCTGTTCTGAGCTTTTGCAACACCTGCCCCCACGATGACCTGCTTCTTGCTTTATCGTAAAGATGCATCTTCTCGGCCTGATGTGGTGGCCCACACCTGTCATCCCAGCGGCTCAGGGGGCTGAGGCAGGAGGATCGCGTGTTCAAAGCCAGCCTCAGCAATGGTGAGGCACTAAGCAACTCAGTGAGACCCTGTCTCTAAATAAAAAATACAAAAAAGAGCTGGGGATGTGGCCCAGTGGTTGAGCGCCCCTGAGGTCGATCCCCAGCATCCCCTAACCTCCCCCGAAAAAGGCATCTACTTATTTGTCACCTATAGGCGGACACAAGGGCAAAAGAATGGGAGATTATTCCCAGCTGTATTTATACTCCTGGCCCAAGGGAGAACTTTAACAAGCATTTCTCAAATTCACCAACAAATGAGTGAATTTTCTCACGTTACACAAATAAATGGATCTAACTCACTAGGAAGCTCTCTGTAGCTCCGGCCTAAGTGACTCATTGTCCCAGGTGATCCACTTTCCTCCAGTGATCCTGAGTAGGTCCCGCTCGCCCATCTCACTCAGCCCACGTTGACAGGAGAGTGATTCCAAACGCTCCTTCCACCATGGAACCTTCTCTGAGGCTCTGGGACACGCGTGGCCCGTTCCACTGCTAAACCCTCACAGTGTTGTCTTTGTACCTCTCACGGTACCGAGCACTCTCCTCGTCGTGCATGCATTTCTTAGCTCCACAATAGATCTGTAAGCTCTTGGAGACCGAATCTGGGACTGTTCCTTTTCTTTAATGAGCTTAAGTAGTTAGTACAGGGCTGTAAGAAAAGAGAAGTTCAATACATCAATATTTATTGGTTGCAACGACTGAATGAATTCTCTATATCTGTAAATAAAAAGACATTCTTATTTCAAATCACCAAACTTATATTTCTCAGAATGTTTCTGTAAATTTTTATCCTTGGATTTGAGAATGACACTTGGCGTTGTCATGCTTTCTGCATTGCATTTTTATTATTCTGATAGTATGAAGTAGTATCACATTGTGGTTTTAATTTGCTTTACTCAGATGAGTCATGAACTTGAACATCTTTCATTATGGGCCATTTGCATATCTTCTTTTATGACACTCAAGTTGTTTTTCCCCCTGTGGTTTCTTACCTTTTCTTACTGATTTGTCAGAGCGATTTACACATATTTAGACATTCAGTGCTTAGTTAAGGGCATGTATTGAACTACAACTGTCTTCTACCACTCGGTGGCCTTCTTCGCACTCTAAAAGAGGAGCAGACTTGTTTTCTGCTTCTTGATATTCGAGTTCAAGGACCAGACCACGTAAGTGCAGTTCAGGGAATGTTCTCGAGTTTGGCAGACCCTAACCTGAGTCTGAGTTGCCTCTCTGCACTGCCTAAGGTAGATCATGAGGAATACGTGTCAGCCCCTGTGGCCACTCGAGAACATTCCACGTCAGCTCTCCCCGTACTTTGACCATCTCAGGACGGCGGCGTTCGGGTTTGCACAGGAATGACACGCTTGCAAATCCCTGTGGCAGCCAATCGTCCTGGGTCACATGGAGTCAAGTGACACAGAGGGCAGGAAGTGAACCGAGCAGGTACCTGGATCAATGCATCTCACCTGGGGTCCCGTGAGCCCCAGGGCTTCAGGGTCCCTTACACATGAGGTGTGGGCTGTGAAGGGAGCAGGAGCCCTGGGGGCTTCGTGGCCCTCTCTCCTCAATTCATGCGGCTTCGCTGTCATCTGTGTTGTTGAAGAAGGTTGCGTAAGACTTCATTTGACAAAAATGGAATCTGTGCTTGAGAGCTTATCTTGGTCAAGCAAAGCATCTAAACCGGTGCTGGTTGCCGTGTTTAGCTGCTGGGTTAAATTGAGTCGTGTCTCATTCACGAGAACTCTGAGCCCTGGGGAAGTCAGGCGACCCAGTGACTCTATCCAGAGCATCTGACACCTCTCATCCACCACGTCAGCTCTCCCCGCACTTTGACCATCTCAGGACGGCGGCGTTCGGGTTTGCACAGGGATGACAGGCAAACCCTCCCTCCGGCTCATCCCACATGCCACACGTTGTGTCCTGAGACAGCTCTGATGCCAAGGTATGGAACACCTCGTGGGACACACCCGGGTACTTGTGCATGGACAAGACAGAGGAGTAGGGAGTTAACACCCAGTCCACAGGAGCTAGGAGGGCGGCGCTTCCTAACACCACTGTGATGGTCTAGGAGGACAGAGCTCTCCTGTCCCCTCTGGTAGCCAACTGGGCAACACTTCGTGGTACTGGCTTTTCCTATTCCATTCCTCCTGCCCTGCCGACTGCTCCTGAGACATGGTGTCAGTTCTGCTAGCAGGGAACCCAGCCCAGGAAATAGACCTATTAAGTGGGGACCGGACCCCAAGCTTAGACTTTGGCTTTCTGAGTTGAAAATGCATCCTTCCTGCTCCTCTGTCCCAGAGGGGAAGAATTTTGCAAAGAATGATCATGTTCTCATTTTATTTTCTCTTCAAGTCTCCTCACACCTAGAAGCAAGATTAAACAAAGATATTTTACTTGTTGCTACCTTTTTTTTTCCCTAATGAAAGAATAAAATAACTATTGTCCAGAAAACTTGAAAGCACATAACTCCGTTTCCATTGCTCATCAAATGCTTTTTAGCAGAGCTTTCTATGAAATAGATTAGAGTACTAACTGCAGATTTGGATTATGGGTTTAAACATCAAACATTCAGTCAATGGTTAATTATTATAATTTGGTGCCAAACTTATACATTAAGACAGAAAGAAAGTGAAGAACTGATAATGCACTATCACATAAGTAATCAGGAAAAGATGTCAATGAAAAATGAACTAACCCAAACCCTGATCTGCAGCCCTATCTTTCTGCAATAGAATGTCCTGGTGCTCCCCTCTCTGGGCATTCTTTAGAATGTTGAGCAATAAATTACAGTTACAATTACAACTCTCTTTTGTTAAGTATGTGCTATGAGAAAAGCACTAGTTTAAGCATTTATATTTTATTTATATATTTATTATTTTGCACTAGAGGAAAACCTGTTTATTATACAAGGCAACAAATTTTCCCTTTGATTAATTTTTATTTGTTCATTTTTAAATTGTTTTTATTTGTTGGTTCTTTTTAGTTATATATGACAACAGAATCCATTTTGATATAATTAGATAAGCATGGAATATAACTTACTCTAGTTGGAGTCCCATTCTTATGGACGTACAGGGTGGTGGGACTCACTCTGGTGTTTTCCTATATGTACATGGGAAACTATGTCAGATTCAATCCACTGTCTTTGCTTACCTCCCTTCCTTTCCCTCCATTCCTCATTGTCTAATCTACTGAACTTCTATTCTCCACTCCCCACACACACACATACCTTATTGTGGTTTACTTTCCACATATTAGAGAAAACATTTGCCCTTTGGTTTTGGGGGGGACTGGCTTATTTCATTTAGAATGTTAGTCTCCAGATCCATCCATTTTCTGGCAAATGCCATAAAGTCGGTCTTCTTTCTGGCTGAGTAATATTCCATTGTTTATACATACCACATTTTCTTTGTCCATTCATCTGTTGAAGGGCATCTAGGTTGGTTCCATAACTTAGCTATTGTGAATTGAGCTGTTATAAACATTGATGTGGCTGTGTCACTGGAGTATGCTGATTTTAAGTCCTTTAGGTATCTACTGAGGAGTGGGATAACTGGGTCAAATGGTGGTTCCATTATAAGATTTCTGAGGAATCGCTATACTTGGTCTTCAGCAAGAATGTTAAGTTCTTCCCAATTGATGCTAGAGGGAACGTCAACGAGATGAAATAATCCACACATGGGCCAGGTTGTAGAAATCCTTCTACTGTTCTGATTTTACTTTTCTCAGCATGGTTTTTTATACATCTCAACAAGCACAGTAATTCACATTTTTTCTTTAGGAGGTAACATAAAGGAATTTCAGTAAAGAAGATTACAATAAAGGATTTTCAGGAATTAACTATACAATAAAAATTTCCAATAATTGACTATAGGGGGTTACATTAGGTTTCCAGTAATTAACTCAATAAGGAATTTCAGGAATTAACTATAATAAAGAATTTCCAGTAATTAACTATAAAAGGTTACAATAAGGAATTTCAGGAATTACCTAGGGAAAATCAAATATTATCCTAAGTACATACTACTGATTAATCTTATCTATGGGCAGGGGAAAGTATTCTAAAAATCTTAAAGCTAATGTTAAAAATTCTTCAACTCTAGGTATGCCTGCTCATAAAGTTATATTGCCCTAGTATCTTCTTTAAACTTCAACTGGGCTCATCCTACCGGCTTAGCTAGTTTCTGGCTTTAGATTCCACAGGGCCATTGAACTGCTTTCATTATTGATAATTAAATGTATTAGAACCTGGTGGTCATATAATAGAAATACATCAAGAGTACAGACAAAAGCACACAAAGTTGATTCTTGGTGGTCGCATAAAGTGGCATCTCATCGGCAAAGAGGAGCCAAGCTCAGACCCCCAGGCATTTGGAGGGAGCTTGGGCTCAAACTCATTTGCATAACCAAGGAAGAACCCAGATTCCTGGATTAACAGGCGGACACCTGGCTTGATTCTTGGTTTGGAAGAACTAGGCCCACACAGCCCTGAATTAACAGGTTGGGGGTCAGCTCAATTCCAGGTTGGGGAGATCTCAGACTCACAGCCCCAAATTAATGGGTTGGGGGTCGAGCTCAGATCCCCGGATGAGAAACACCGCATATACTGTTTTCCAAAGTGGTTGTACCAATTTGCAGACCAACCAGCATTGTATGAGTGTAGCTTTTCCCCCACATCATCGCCAACAATTATTGTTACTTGTATTCTTGATAATTTCCATTCTAACTTGAGTGAGATGAAATCTAAGTGTAGTTTTAACTTGCATTTCTCTAATTGCTAGAGATGTTGAACATTTTTTCATATTTTTTTGGCTATTCATATTTCTTCTGTGAAGTTCTTGTTCAGATCCTTTGCCCATTTATTGATTGGGTTATTTGGGGTTTTTTTGGTGTTTTTCGAGTTCTTAGTTTGATACCATCCCATGTATTATTTATTTTCTTTCTTGCACTTTAGGGGTCTAATTAAGGAAGTCAGTTCCTGAGCCAATATTTTGGAGAGTTGGGCCTACCCCAACTTCTAGTAGATGCAGGGTCTCTGGTGTAATGCTTAGGTCCTTGATCCCTTTTGATTTTGTGCATGGTGAGGGATAGAGGTTAAATTTCATACTCCACATGGATTTCCTGTTTTCCTAGCCACATTTGCTGAAAAGGCTATTTTTTCTCCAAGATGAGTTCATGGTGGCTTTGTCTAGTATGTGATAACTGTATTAATGTGGGGTTTTCTCTGTGTATTCTATTCTGTTCTGTTGATATTCTTGCCTGTTTTGGTGCCAATACTGTGATGTTCTTATTACTATAGCTCTGTAATACAATTTTAGGTCTGGTATTGTGATGCCTCCTGTTTCACCTTTCTTGCTAAGGATTGCTTTGGCTATTCTGGGCCTCTTGATGGAAATTGCATTGAATCTGTACACTGCTTTTGGTAATATGGTCATTTTGACAATATTAATCGTGCCTATCTGAGAACATAGAAGATCTTTCCATTTTGTAAGGTCTTCCTCAATTTCTTTCTTTAGTGTTCTGTAATTTTCACTGTAGAGGTCTCTCACCTCCCTCGTTAGATTGATTCTCAAGCATTTTATTTTAGTTTTTTGAGGATATTGTGAGAGGGATGGATTTCCTAATTTTGTTTTCAGCTGATTTGTCTTTGGAGTATAGATTCTTGACATGGAACATAACTTATTTTAATTAGGATCCCATTCTTGTGGATGTACATGATGTGGAATTTCACTGGTGGCTTATTCATTATTCAGATATCAAAAAGGATGACTTTATTCTAAGCATTTAAAACTATGTGTCATTTAACACTCACCATAAGCCTAAAAGTTAAGTACACTTATTATTCCCATTTTCAGATGATGGAATCAAGGCTTACAAGACTCTCTCACTTGTCTAAGGCTGCAGAGCTGGTAACAGGTAGCAACAGATGACGGACCCAGGCCTGTAACTCAAGATCCAAAGTTCTTAAATTCAGATTGATTCTGGAGCCTTCGACAGCTTCCCTCCTTCCATGCATCCCCTGTTACTAGTGCTCCTGGTCTGAGATCTCCTATCATAACACACTCAGCCATACTCTGCTGCAAACTGTGTTCCTAATCTGCCTGCTCCCCTAATTCTGCTCAGTGTCAGCAACTGTTGCCCTGCTTTCCCCAGGAATCACAGCTAGTCTCTGTCCCACACTTTCCTTTGAGATGTCACACTCACCTCAGTGTTTGATGAGAATCTTCTCGATAATGTGGGCAAATGGAACTTCCTTCATCCTGCACAGATGGACTTTGAAACACAGTCCTTTCCCCAAGGAGGTTTCTTCACCATGGAGAATTCTTAAGTTTGTTCTCTTGAGATCTGCCTCCATTTTTAAAACTGCTATTACAATGGGTCAGACATAATCTCAAACGCAAACTTTTCTTTATTTTCCAACTGGCTGTTCTCAACCATTTTCTTGTGGACATGCTGTATGGTTGAAAAACCACTCCAAGGTCACTTTCAACTCACAAAGTTTCTCTTTCTGAAAGCACGTTACAGAATTACATTAGGGCATATTCCTCTACACACCACTTTGCCAGAGCAACAAAATTCTCTACATGCACTGGAAAGTGAACTCTTAGTTTTAGCATGGTTTTATGCTTACAGATACATTGGGGAGATGGTGCTAAGAGTTCCCAAACACCCAGAATCTACTGTCTCCTCTCGTGACGTATAGTCTTCATAGTCTTCATCAGGCACATTTGGTCCATTGACATGAACTGAAGTCCATACCTTGCACAGATTTCCTTTTTAGTGTTTCAAACGCTCATGAAGGTGCCACAGTACACTTAGTTGTCCAAGACTCCTTAGGCTCATCCAGATTCTCTAAATTCTCAGATTTTTCTGATGACTTTGACATTTTTGAGGAGTATGGGTCTGGTATTTTGTAGAATGCCCTTTAGTTAGGACTTGCCTGGTGTTTTCTTCAGGATTGGAGTAGGGTTACACAGGCTGGGGAGGAGGACTATAGAAAAGCCACTGCGTCGCGACAGTCAGACGCACACCACCTGTCATTGTTGGTGTTGACCTTGGTCAGCTGGCTTCCTGGCCTTCTCCCGGTGTCTGCAGTTCTCTCTTCCCCTTTCCATGCTGTGGTCTTGGGAAGGGGTCGCTGTATGCAGCCTGTGTTTAAGGAGTGAAGAGCTGTCCTTTCTCCTCTAGGGTGGAGTGTTCAATAGTTTTATACGGAATTACTCTGCCTGGGGGTTTGTCCCGTTCCCTTTATCTGTTGAAACACCTATATCCATAGAGACTCACAGACACTCACTTCATGCTTAAGGTAACAACCCCAAAGTACTATTTTTTCTCCAATTTTTCCAGCTTTGGTCCTTGAGAGAGCTTTTGGTCATTGAGAGAGCTCCTGTGTCTCTTTGACATGTCCTCAACCTGTCAGTGTTTTGTTCTGCCTTGTTTCTACCTTCGGGTCTAGCAGGATGTTTGAGGTACATCTTGTGTATTTCCAGCCCCAGTCTCAGACCAGCCATTTCTCCAAGTGGCTTCAGTTCCTTTCATTGGAAAGTTGTATTAGAAACCAAGATCTGGGTAGTAGGTGTGCTTGTTGTTACCTGGTTGCTGTTAGTCCTCCTCCACTGATAGAGCAAGGAAATATAGGTGTGTACGCTGAACTGTATACACACATTTCCACAAGTATTACGACATGTAACCGTCTGCATATTATGTGTTTATCTGCTAAATGTGAGTTCATACTGAAGTCTCCAAATCAAATCCATTATGATGGATCATTCTAGCCTCCTTCCCTTGCCTATTTATAAACTTCCTCTTGAACAGTAAGAGACTGGGCTTCCACCATCTGCCATTCATTTACTTCATTGTTCCGTTCTAGTACACAGCCATAGAAATAGCAGGATTGTTAACCCATTTCCCATGGGAAACAACTTTATCATCTGAAGTATGGAGCACTGCCATGTTTTAAAAATTTATGCATGAATAAATAATTCTAAGGAGCTCTGTTGATTTCTACTTTTGGTCCACTTTATAAGGGGAATAAAATCTGCAGACCAGAATAAACCAGAAATTATCTCGAAAAAGGCTTCAAAAAGAGTAAAAATGAAACCCACGAGTATAAATAGAGAGTTGGTGCAGCAGGCCTATGAGAAGAGAGTGCAATTTCAGATACGCCTGTACCAACCCCGTGCAGACAGCTGCACTGCTAACTGGGAGCACAGCACAAAGCTGACTTTGATTGACAGGCTATCCGAAAGCTGTTGGCAGGCAACAATGGCCCAGTGCTTCCTTTCTTTAGTACCTGGGCTTCCGAAACAACTTCAAGGCCTCACCCTTATCATTGCCAGGTGACTGCAGCGATGAGGACAAAACCAGAGGCTCTTGTTTTCTTTTGTGAAAATAGGCTGTGTGTGTTCGGAGCCGTGTGACGTTCCTGGCAACACTGCATACAGACGGAGCACACGGAGAGCTCTCATACATGCTCTCTGGCCCCACACAAGCACAGCCTCCCTACTATCGACACCCTGCACGCAGTGGTGCATTTGTTATAAACTTTAAGCCCACAGTGACAGGAGGTTAATCTAAAGGCCACCTTAGGGGTCATTCTTGGCAGTGTGCATTCTGAGTTTGGACAAACGTGCAGTGATATGGACCATCACTCCAGCATCCAACAGACTGGCTCTCCTGCCCTAAGAATCCTTCAAGCTCTGCTTATGTATCCCACTCTCCCACCTAACTCCTGGCTGGTTCTCTTACGGTCTCCACAGTTTTGCCTTTTCTAGAACACCATATCTTTGAAATCATGCAGTATATATCTTTCAGATAGGCTTCTTTTACTTAGCAATATGCATTTAACCTCCCTTTCTATCTTTTCATGACTTCATAGTACATTTCTTTTTAGTGCAGGATAGTATTTCATTGTCTGGACGTACCACAATTTATTTATTTATTCTACTGGAGGACACCTCAGTTGCTTCCAAATTTTGACAAGTGTGACCCAAGGGGTGATAAACTTCCATGTGCAGTTTTTTATATTTTGTGTGTGCGTGTGTAGACACGAAGTTTTGACTCTGTTCAGGAACTACAAGGAGAGTGATCACTAGATCGCATAGTCAGCATTTGTTTACTCTCTCAAGAAACACCCACACTCTCTCCCGAAGTGGCTCTGGCTCTGCACGCCCGCCTGTCATGAGCCAGCGTTCCTGTTGCTCCAGGTCCTTGTCATGCTTTGGTGTTGTCGGTGTTCTGGGTTGTCACCCTTCTAACACAGGTGCCGGGGCCACTTGTTGGAACTTGCAGTTTACAAATAACATGCTATTCAGTGTCTTTCCTTGTGCAGATCTGCATTTCTGTTTTGGTGAGAAGTCTGTTCAAGATCATTTGCTCATTCTTTAATTAGGTTGTTTGTTTTCTTACTAAGGTTTGAGTTTCTTGTATATTTTAGTTATATAAGTCTTCTATCAGAGCTGAGAGTCACAAACATCTTTTCCCAGTCTGTAGCTTGTCTTTCCTTTCTCTTCTTTTATGCAGCAGAATTTTTTTTATTATTTTAAAGACGTCTGACATTCATCTCCTGGACCATAAATTTGACATCACACCTAAAAAGTCATTGCCCAACCTGAGTTCACACATATATACATATATATACACACATATATATTAGTATATATAATATATATATTAAAAATATAGGGCTGGGGTTGTGGCTCAGCGGTAGAGCGCTCGCTTAGTGCATGCACGGCCCGGGTTCGATCCTCAGCACCACGTACAAATAAACGCATTCGCATGTGTACAACTAAAGCAAATAAATAAATATTAAAAAAGAAAAAAGAAAATACATGTGTTTAAATATATATATATATGTGCATATATATATGTATATATATACACATGTACATATATATACATACATATATATGTGTGTGTGTATATATATACATACATATATATAATCTTCCAGGAATTCTTCTGATTTGAATTTTATATTCAGGTCTATGATACATTTTGAGGTCATTTTTGTGAAGTTGAAAGTTCTGCATCCAGGTTCACTATTTCCCATGGGGATGTGAGTTGGTTCAGTAGGATTGGTTGAAAATACTCTTTTTTCTCTATTTTGTTGCCTTGTTCCTTGGTCAAGAATCAGTTGACTATATTTATAGGTCTTTTCTGGGTTTTCCTATTCCACTGATCTATTTTTCTGTTCATTATCCCGTGTCCATCTTACACTGTCTTAATCACTGCAGCTTTGTCCTGGGCAGGAGCTCTGGGTTCTCCAACCTCTTTCTTCTCCTTCTGTGCAGCCTTTGTTTATTCATTTATTTATTTGTTATTTTTTAAAAGACCAGTTCTTTCCCAATGTAGTGCAAAGACATTGAACCACATTCTCTGGTTCTCTTTGTAGCTTTTCACCTTTCCTACAGAGCTTAACTTGGGAATAGCTGTCAGAGGGGGGGGGGGGGGGGTGGGGGGGGGGGGGGGGGGGGGGGGGGGGGGGGGGGGGGGGGGGGGGGGGGTGGGGGGGGGGGGGGGGGGGGGGGGGGGGGGGGGGGGGGGGGGGGGGGGGGGGGGGGGGGGATGGCAATCTGGGGGTTTTAGCCTTACTTTAAGGAAATCTGATATCAAAGGCATTTTCCTATTAATTCTCTGCCTTCCTTTTAGGATGAAATTGGTCTATCAGGGAGAGAGAGAGAGAGAGAGAGAGAGAGAGAGAGAGAGAGAGAGCAACACTCTGGATGCTTCTGTAGTGATTTCAGGCTTTCTCTTCTTGAAAGAGGCCAGCAAACAAGCCAAAACCTGGGGTTCTGTTCTTCACTGGGTCAGACCCTCTCCTGTCACCACAAGGATTGGGACAAATAGTTCTCAACCCTGACTGGTGAAAAGTGCTCTTTGAAATATAATGTTAGAAAATAAAGAGATGCTGCAACAGAAAGATGTCACAAATACTCAAAGATCCTCGCTTTTCTGAATTAGATATTCCTAGTATTGGTCATACAGGAGAAAGTGAAAATGTAGTTTTTAAAAGTGAAAATGTAGTTTTTAAAAATACAAGTATAATGTATACACTGTTCCAATTAGACAAATTTCTTTCACACGTTTGTTTGGTAGCATTCAAAATAGGCTAAAAAATAAGAGGATTCAGAATGCTTGAGGCTACAACAGGCACTTCAGACTGTGTTTTTTTTTTTGTCACATTTTTGTGGCACATTCTTTAATTCACATTTTAGAAGACATTAATGCAAATCATGATTTTAGATTGCTATCAGATTTTTAAACATGCAACACAGGCAATTTTCATTTTTGTTAATTTTCTCAGAAAAAGAAATGAACAGTTCAAAACATAAGCTTACATTCATGAAAGATCATCCAAACTATGTGTAGTAAAGTAGAATTAAGAAAAGTACTCACTCTACTTAAAATGCATTGTACCTCGCTGGATAGAGAGAGTTATCAAAATGGGAAAAGAAGAAATGTCATGCTTCATTTTCTAGAATACCTGGAAAGACAGAGTTACACTTAAGACTTCTTAAAGGATGTTGTATAAAGTGTATTTCCTAACTTGAGAAATGAAGTAGTAATTTTGAGAAAGATGCTTTAAAGTATCTAATTCGAAATAATGAAGAAAGCCCAAACAGAATGGTTCTGAAAGAGCAGTAATCAACATACACAGAACTACTTGAGACTATTTGTAAACACTGGTTAAAAAAATGCATTTTTTGTTTTTCAAATAGATTATGGCCACGCAACTCCCAGTATTTTCTGAGTTGTGGACATCATTTTTATAAATGTTCCTGATAAACTAAGGGGGTTCACACAGTGGTTAGGTGCTCAGTTTTATTGTTGTTTTATGTTTTTGTTTGTTTGTTTGTTTGCTTGTTTTTGTTTTGTTTCGTTGGTTGCTTGTGGCCCAGTCCTTGGCCCCAACAAATTTACCTGAATAAATTTCTCTTTTCACTCTTAAGTGCATCTGAGCCACAGTCACCACCACAATCACCACGACTCTCCATGCATGAATTGAACACAGTTTACAGGAGTGCCAGAAGATCTTGGGGCTTATCATTCAAATGGGGACTGATTCTGAGCATGCAAAGGTGCACACTTCAATCTGCTTCTTAGCATCCTACCAGATGCTTCCTGCTGGGTTTCCTGACCTCTTTACCTATGCCTAGGGAACTCAGGAACTAGCAACTTCGTAAAGGGCGTATTTGGCACAAAGCACAGGACTTGTTTTCCTGTGGTTCTGTTCTGTTCTTTCTTTCTTCCCTGGGTCCTCCTGCATGTTGGCTGCCTAGTTGTCCCCTAAGTTAGTGACTCTTCCCCCAGCGTGAGGCTTCCCACTGGGCACTAGACTTTGCTACATGAAATGAGCAACTGAACCAAGCGGGGAAGATTCTGTTGTGTACAGAATTTGTTTTTTCTTTTCCTCCGTGATGGTAGGCAAGGAAATCTGTCAATCTTAGTTGAATTCTTTTCTCTTCAAATGACTGTCTTGTTAAATGTGTATTATTTTTTTCCCATTTCAATGTTATTCTCTGGGTTTTTTTTTTTTTTTTCTTGACAGACATTTCAACTTTAAACCAGAAACTCCACCTCATTTCTTAAGCTGTGTGCTGTACCTATTTTGTCTCTTTTCTCCATGTCCTCTACCGTTACCCCTCACTTTTCCTGTGATCATCACTCTGTCACTAAATAAAAACTGGCCTAGTCAAAGGGCCGTGCATAGGGTGAACGCTAGTGGTAAACCAAAGAAGGACAGCCAGGGTGAGGAATGGATTTAAACACGAATCCACAACCGCTCAGCAGTTACCATCCCTCCCACCAGCCCTTTCCTCCCTGGAATGCTTTTTGAGCGAACCCAGATTTCAAATAATTTCCACCACCTTTAGACTGTCATGATTTTTGCTTCACTTCCCTCCTTGGATTTCCTGTTCATAACTAGAAGCATTTTCTTTCAAAACTATTCAGTGGCTTTGCTCTTTTTTTTAAATTATTATTATTATTTTATTCTAATTTGTTATACATGTTTGCAGAGTACATTTCATTTCATATTGCATATAAAGAGCACAATTTTTCAAGTTGCTGGTTTTATATAAAGTATTTTTACAACAATTGTGTCTTCATACATGTATTTAGGGTAATCATGGATAACTCAGTCTACCATTATTCCTATCCCCTTACCCCCTCCTCTCCCTCTCCCCCCTTTGTTCTATTTAAAGCTCTTTCATTCCTCTCATCCCCTCTCTCTTGCCTTTATAAGTTAGTATCTTCATATCAAAGAGATCATTCGACCTTTGGTTTTCTGGGATTGGCTGACTTCACTTAACATTATTTTCTCCAACTCCATCCATTTACCTGCAAATGCCATGATTTTATTCTCTTTTAGTGCTGAGTAGTGTTCCATTGTGTATATATACCAGAGTTTCCCTATCCATTCATCTGCTGATGGGCATTGGGGTTGGTTCCACAATCTAGCTATTGTGAATTGTGCTGCTATAAACATTGATGTGGCTGTGTCCCTGTAGTAGGCTGTTTTTAAGTGCTTTGGGAATAGACCGAGGAATGGGATAGCTGGGTCAAATGGTGGTTCCATTCCAAGTTTTCCTAGGAATCTCCATACTGCTTTCCACATTGGCTTCACCAATTTGCAGTCCCACCAGCAATGTAAGAGTGTGCCTTTTTCCCCATATCCTCACCAGCATTTATTGTTGTTTGTGTTTTTGATAGCTGCCATTCTGACTGGAGTAAGGTGAAATCTTAGAATAGTTTTGATTTGCATTTCTCTAATTGCTAGAGGTGTTGAACATTTTTTTTTTCATTTTGATTGTTTGCATATCATCTTCTGAGAAGTGTCTTTGCTCTTTCCATCAGTAGTTGGCCATATGGTCCTGGTTTGGGCCAGAGATACAGAATAGCTGCTGGTAGCCCCTTTAACCCTCAAATGTATTCCAGTATGGAACAGTTTCTGTCATTCTGCATTAGCCACACGTGTTTAGTAAACGGATCCTGGTTGAACCAAAATATACAAATTCCCTCCCAAGCTTTTGCTATAATGGATCCTCTGTGTGCTCCAAAGATTCCCATACTCGAGGCTCAGTCCCCAGGGTGGTGCAGTTGGGAGGTGGAGGAACTTTGGAAAAGTGGGCCTAGTGAGAGATTCTTAAGTCACTGGAGACATGATGTTAAAGGGGCCTGTAGGACCCTGGTTCCTTCCTATTTCTATTACTTCCTGGCCATGGAGTAGGTGCTTTTTTTCTGCGAGGTATGCCTGCCATAATGGTTGCTTCACTACAACAATGGGGCCGAGAGGTCATGGACTGGAACCTCCAAAACTGAAAGCCCAAATAAACCTTTCTTTTTAATAAGCTGATTCTCTCAGGCATTTCATTATAGTAATGGAAAGCTGACAAACAATTGCTTGAGACTTATTTAATTGCCTGCCTGATATCTTTAGAAAGTGTAATGGCCATCTCATAATTGATACTGCCCCCTAAGAACTTTTGCCCTCCCTCCCCATTTACATTCCCTTAAATTAGTTCTTCTGTTTAATCCTCAATTGTAAATGACACTAGTGTTCACAAAATAAATCTAGGAGTCACCTGCAGATTCTACTCTTCTTGCTGCCTGCAAAACATTTGTTGAATCCTTCAATTTTTCTACAACCCAAATAGTATATGTAGCTGGGTTGCTATAAGAACTTCCTCACATGAAGCTGTCCAGGCTACTTTTCAGGTTGTATAATACTTCATTGTATACAGTACATAGTTTCATTTTTCATTCTTCTCTCAATGGACACTTAGGTTGCTTCCACATCTTGGCTAGCACTGCCAACCAATATGGAAGTGTATTCAAGATAGTGATTTTATTTCTGTTGGACTTAGAACCAGAAATAGGATTGCTGAATAACGTAGTTTTATTTTTAATTTTTTTGAGGAATTGTCATAGTGTAGTCTATGTTAGCTATACTGGTAGACATTCCCACCAACCACGTGTAAGGGTCTCTTTTCTCCACACCCTTGCCCACACTTGGCAGTTTTTATCTTTATTGATAACAGCTGTCTAGCAGTTGTGAAGTGATATCTCATGTGGCTTTAATTTGTACTTCCCCGATGACTAGCAATATTATTTCTTTCATACATATTTTCATCATTTGTATGCCTTCTTCTAAGAAATGCTGATTCAAGTCTTTTACCCATTTTTAAAAGTCAAGTTATTCTTTTATATTGAGTTTCTTGTATGGTTTGAATATTAACCCTTTATCAAATATATGATTTACAAATATTTTCTCTTGTTTACTCAAATAATTACTTCCTGGGCCCGGCTGGCTGCTCAATGGTAGGGTGCTTGCCTAGCATTCATGAGGCACTGGGTTCGATCTCCTGCACCACATAAAAAATAAATAAACAAACAAATAAAATAAAGGTATTGTGTCCATCTCTTTGCTGGGTGAAAGCTCTTTAGTATGAGGAAATCTCATTTTCCATTTGCCTTCGTTGTCTGCGTTTGGGTTTTTTTTTTTTTTTTTTAAAGAATCATTGCCCAAACCAATGTAGTGGAACTTTAATCCTGTTTTCTTCTTATCATTTTATAGTTCCAGGTCTCACACATAAGTCTTTTATCTATTTTGAGTTCTTTTTTTTTTTTTTTTTTTTTTTTTTTTTTTTTTTTTTTTTGGTGGCATGAGAAAAGCGTCTGATCTCATTCTTGTGCATGTGGAGAACCAGTTTTCCCAACACCATTTATGTAGAGAGACTGTGTTTTCTACATTGCATGTTCTGGGGCACCTTTGTTAAATATCAGTTGATAAATTTATGTAGATTTGTTTTCTCGGCTCTCTCTCCTACTCCATTGGTTGATATGCCCATTTTTATGCCAAGAACATGATGTTTTGATGACCTGTAATACATTTTGAAATCAGATATTGTGATGCTTCTGATTTGTTCTGTTTGCTCAAGATTTCTTTGAATGTTTTTTTTTTTTGTTAAATACAAATTTAAGGAGTACCTTTTTATGCCAGTGTAAATGGTACTGTTTTCTCTTATTCAATTTTTTTTTTTTTTTTTGTAGTTGTAGGCGGACAGCACTTATTTATTTATTTTTGTTTATTTATAGGTGGTGCTGAGGCTGGAACCCAGTGCCTCACACATGCTAGGCAAGCGCTCTACCACTGAGCTACAGCTCCAGCCCCAATGGTACTGTTTTCTTAATTTCTTTTTTGGATAGTTCATTATTAGTGCACAAAGACACTGCTAATTTGTGTGTGTTAATTTTGTTTCCTGACCATTTATTGGATTTTATAATTGGTTCTAACAGCTGTTTTAGTGGATTTATAAGATTTTGCCATTAGCAAACAGAAAATTTTGCTTCTTCATTTTACATTTGGATATCTTTTGCTTATTTTTTTATTGTTGCTGTTGTTTATTTTTGGCCTGGTCACTCTGGCTGGAACTTCCATTACTATGGTGAACGGAAGTGGTCAAGAGTGGGAATCCTTGCCTTGCTCCTTAGGAGAAAAACTTTCAGTTTTCAAGAGTATGATGTTAGCTCTTGGCTTGTCATATATGGCCTTCATTGCGTTAAGGTACATTCCATCTACATCGAATTTGTTGAGTTTTTTTTTTTTTTTTTAATCATAAAAGATGTTGAATAATGAAAGATGATTTTCAGCATCTATTGACGTGATCACCACGTTTATCCTTCTTTATCTTAATGTATTGTGTCATATTTATGGATTGGCTCATGTTGACTCATGCTTGCAGCCCAGGGATAAATCCTACTTGATCATAGTGAATGATTCTTTTGATGTGCTGTTAGATTCAGTTTGCTCGTATCTTCCTGAGGACTTTTGTGTCTGTGTCCATCAGGGACATTGGCCTGCAGTTTTGTCTTGTTTTGGGCCATCTTCTGACTTTGGTTTTAGGCTTTGTAAAATGAGTTTGGAAGCATTCTTTCCTCTTCGATTCTTTGGAAGAGTTTGAGAAGAATCAATATTCTTCCTTCAGTGTTTGGTAGAATAGAGCAGTGAAATGAACCGGCTCCGGACTTTTCTTTGATGGGAGATTTTTTTTTATTACTGATTCAATCTCCTGACTTTTTATTGGTCTGTTCAGACTTTCTATTACATTATGATTCATCCTTCACCTAACTCTTGTCCATCTCTCTCCCCAGATTTGTGAAGTTTTCAGCATTCTATATGGACTTTAAGTCTTTCAATCCTTTCCTCTTTCTTTGTTCCCTGTTTTCCCAAAATGTACACATTTGTTTGCTTTATGATATCACACCTTAAAGGCTTTTTAAGAACGCTTTCATTTTCTTCTTTTTGTTCCCCTGAGTAGATGCTTCCAAAACACTTGTCCCCAAGTTAATTTATGCTTTCTTCTACCTGATTGAGTTTGTTGTTGTTGAAGTTCTCAATTTAACATTTCCGTTGAGTCATTTTGTTCTTCAGTTTCATCATTTCTGACATGTTTTTCTCTTGTTATGGTTTCATCTCCCTTTGTTGAACTTTTTGTTTTGTTGATGTATTGTTTCTCCTGATTTTATTTACGTATCTATTTTTGTTCTCTGGTAGCTCAACTGAGTTTATTTAACAGAAGCATTTTGAATTCTTTGTTTGGCAATCCATAGATATCCATTTCTTTGGAGTCAGCCACTGAAGCTTTATTTATTTGTTTATCTATTTATTGTTGGTGTCGTGTTTCTTTGATTGTCCATTTTTCTTAAAGCTTGTATTTCCGACTTCACATTTAAAAAAATAAAATAAGCTGGGCGCGGTGGCGCACGCCTGTAATCCCAGCACTTTGGGAGGCTGAGGCAGGAGGATCGCGTGTTCAAAGCCAGCCTCAGCAATGGCGAGGCACTTGAGCAACTCAGTGAGACCCTGTCTCTAAATAAAATACAAAAAGGGCCAGGGACGTGGCCCAGTGGTCGAGTGCCCCTGAGTTCAATCCCTGGTACCACAAAAAATAATAATAATAATCAAAATAAAATAAAATAAAAATTCACCTCCTCCAGTCCTTACCGCCGGGCTTCGTGACAGAAAGACCTTCATAGACAGCCTGGCTAGAGATCCCCGAATACCTGGGACCTTCTCTGTGGATGTGTCTCCTCCACTCCTCTTGTTCCCCCTTGAGATAGAAGTTCTTTTGTCTGTTTTGTTTTTAGCATATGTGCCTTCTCTCAATCTCACGAATCCAGTGCGGACTCTTAGATTCTTCTGTTTATTTTCCCTAGGGCAATGACCTGAAAATCCAGTATGGTGTGCCTTCTCCTGAACCATTAGGGCTGTGTGTGCAGAGTCAGGGGACACACATCGGCCAGCCGGACAGTCGTTGGGCGAGGCAACCCCGGGGCTCATGAGCAGGAACCCTGGTGGAGTCCAGTGCCCACAGTGGGGTCTGCCGCTGGTGGTTGTGATTGGTAGACCAGCTGCCACACAAAGCTTCTGCCTTTTCCCTGCTGTCCCCAGATGATTCAGCCATGCGGATTCACCGTGTTGGGGTGAGGGAAAGAGAAGTGAGCCTTGTGGGCAGCAGCCCAGAAGATGGGGAAGGCAGGGACTCATTCAGCTTCTCTCCCTCTCCCCGGGGAGAGATCACTGGCTGGCAGGGCCTCTTCATATTGTGCTCTGCTCCATGGGCAAAAGGAAGTCATTCTTTTTACCCTCTTCAATGTATCTGTTTCTCATTGTTTTCTGCACTGAGTGGCTGGAACCTTTCAACTGGGCTCCCATAAAGGCAACTTTATCACGTGTGTTTGTTAAACCCATGTTTCAAAAGCTGGGTGCGGTGGCGCACGCCTGTAATCCCAGCACTTGGGAGGCTGAGGCAGGAGGATGGCAAGTTCAAAGCCAGCCTCAGCCATGGCGAGGCACTTAGCAACTCAGTGAGACCCTGTCTCTAATAATAAAATTCAAAAAAGGGCTGGGGATATGGCCCAGGGGTCGAATGCCCCTAAGTTCAATCCCCGGTACCAAAAAACAAAACAAAACAAAAAAACATGTTTCTATGAGGGTCCTAGCCTCCCTTCTGCCACCTTGCTGTTGCCCGCATGAGGCCCTCCCTGAAGGACGTTCCTTTCCTACCTTCTCTTTTTCACTCTTATTGCTTATCTCTTCAATTTTAGCTTTTAAATGTCAATTCAACAGTGTCTCTGCTCTGTCGAAATCGCCCGCCCACTACTACTCTCTTTTACGCCATAAGCCTTATTTACTTTGCAACATGTGACAATGATTTGGTTTCCATTGTTGTTTATTTGTACATTGTTACTTCTGCCATTGTAGTGAAGCTTTAGAAACTTACCTATCTTGTTTACTCCTCTTATAACACCAGCACAAACTGAAACCAGGGTAGATAGTCTGAATAATTATTGAATAAGTAAATTTTCGAAAGATGTCTAAAGTTTTCTTCAATGCTACAAAAAGTTTTAATTAATCTATTACTTGGCTGAAATAAAACCTGATTTCTCAAGTATTAGCATTTGTAATAAAAATGATTTGTTCTTCTGCTTTATGTTTTGATTACATATGTGGTATAGCCAATTATATTTTATTGCACGTTTAAAGCATTCTGTAATGTTGTAGATCAAATAAGCTTTATGAGCCTTCCAGGAAGCCTAAACTGTATTCATTACATTGTTTCTATATGAAAATATGATGCATGGTCCAAATATCAAAAAGTTTTTTTCCCAAAAAGTTTTAGAGCACGAATGATTTTCACATTGATGACAGTCTGTGTGAGTTCTGAGCTATCATTAAATCTGTGGGTCAGAAGCCAAGTTTGTAGTCAGCACATCCTAAGATTCAGGCAACAAATAAGTTAAGACCCATCTTCAGAAGTAGAAAAGATATAAATGGCAAATAGGCAAATGCAGTTCTTTACATGGAATGAAGAAGGCATATACCACAGAACTTCAGGCTTTGTTGGGTATTTATTTCTGTTGTGGCTACTGGGGTTTTGTGCAACACCTCCATGGTATCTGGCTGATCAGAATCATAGTCCTTAACTGGCTGTCTTTCCTGCTGACTATCTAAAAACACCACTTTTTAAAAACAATATTTATTGGTACACATTTGCCTGTCATTTAGGAAAGAATTTAGAATGGGTTGAGTCCCACTCAGTTTTGTAACCCTCATCTGAGACAATGTAGAAAAGCTATTCTTTTCTACTTTAAATATTTTTTTGTTTTTGTCTTGTATTCCTATTTTTCTTTGATATTTGCATAACTACTTGTGAAATTACTTAGGACTGTAGTTTCTATTTAGCTCAACTATTTTTTAAAATTTTATTTAATTAAGAGATTATTTTTTTAAAAAATAAATAGGACTTTAATGTGTGTTTTCTGGCAAGGAATTCATGTACAATTTATCACAGATAATATCCAGATTTCTGTATGGATAGTCACAAGGTCAAAGTGCTATTCAGACACAAAATTATATAAATTTAGTGGCTTTCAGTGTAAAATTAAAAATACCTCCATATTCATGTAACAGCAGAACTCTTATTTACACGTTATTCTTTTTTTTTTTTTTTTGGTACTGGGGATTGAACTCAGGGGCACTTGACCACTGGGCCACATCCCCAGCCCTTTTTTGTATTTTATTAGAGACAGGGTCTCACTGAGCTGCTAAGTGCCTTGCCATTGCTGAGGCTGGCTTTGAACTCGCGATCCTCCTGCCTTAGCCTCCCAAGTGCTGGGATTACAGGCATGTGCCACCACAACCGGCCTTACACGTTATTCTTAAATGAATTTTAGTTCCTATAAAGTGTAGCAAAACAGTTTAATCTTTAAAAGTATAAGAAAATAGAGAAAATCAGCTAAAATTGTTGTAATATTTGAATATTGCACATTAGCATTATGTGTGTGTGTATGAATATTCCTCATATGATTAAAACACATTTTTCTTCCTGCAAGCCCAACCTTGGGCATAAAACTTCTCATAACAGACTGTAGTGGTCAATGTGTCCCTGGAAGAAGGTGTTTTGTATCTCAGAGGTAGTATAAGCACCATTAGATGTGGTGTTGCTATGGTAACTGTGCTCTCTCTTTTAATTGAACAGCATTGTAAGTAGTCTTATAAAACCCACCAACCCATAACTGGCTGGTGCCTCAAGGCAGCTTTAACTTAAGCACCTTCTCTTTGTCTTTATTTTATTTTATTTTATTTTGAATCTAAGGGATTCAGGTGTTTGACTATACCTGTTTATGAGTCTAATGTGCTTTGGGACTAAAATCCTTGGTTTGTTGACCACAGATACTTTCTGAACAGGAGCTCAAGACAGTTGTAAAATCAAAGCAAGAATACCAAATTTCCATTGCAAGAAGAATAAAAGCAAACTTCTGTATAAGGCTGTGTCTATAAAACTCACAGTGAATATGATCCCAATATCTGATCGTCTGACTCCATCAGAACTTGCTTGCACAGTGAAAAGGTATGCTAGAGACATGAGCTCTACAGAGCGTTGTGCAAAAATGAGCCCTGAGCAGCAGAAACACATATTTTAGATTAGATAGAAACTCTCCTGGGATCTGAGAGTCTTATTTTCTTTTCTGACTCAAGCACACACATTGTAAAATACTGATGCCCTTGCAGAGAGAGACTGCATAGGGCCAATAAAACCTACTGTGACTCCATCTCCACCTCCTTTGCTCCCTGGAGACAGTGACTACTCTGGATATCTTGTTAGTTATTTATGCTTAAACTGTTACTAAGCCTCTTTAAATTAAACTGAACCTGAAAGAATCACCAATGCTCCCTAAGCAGAGAGTGCAGTTATAACCTGCCCTGTTTATGTGATAAGGTATTGTGATGTGGGTAAAGAGATCATTCTAATAATATTAATCTAATTCAAATAAATAAAACATTCTATTCCTACTGAGAAGCAGTGTCACTTTCCAAGTGTTATAAGGACAGGTACAAATAATAGTATATAAAATTATGTTGTGTATAGACCCTTGACAGGATCAAAGAAATTCAAAGTTCAGAGTTTAGAATTTACCTTGTCCAACTTCCCATGCAGTTAGAGATCTTCTTTACAACACTACCTACAATTAATCTGATAATATGTTTCAATGTAATCTCTCAGTGCTTCTAAATTTTGACATAATGCATATAAATGATGATTGCCTTTTCAAATTTGCTAGCAGCCCCTTACAAGGTGAATCATCTAGTTTATAGTTAGGCAATGAAAGAATGCATATCTGAGAGGTAATTATTGTAGCTTACTCTTTCCATGGCATTCCTCTACCTAAGTGAGAGAAAGCACAGAGGAAATAAAACTCTGAGAATAAAATGTGTCCATAGTATATTTAGAAGAACTCTTTCCCATCAAACCCAGGGTATGAAGAACTGCAGGTGAGAGACCTTGACTTTTCTCCATGGGTATCTTTTGCTGTGACTGTCTTGCTGATTATGCAAATAATTTAACAAACACTCTTTACCTCGCCAGTGTTTTTCAGTGTTGTGTTTACAGTGAACAACCTGGAGGGAAGAGGTAATGGGTCTCTCTGGGACAAAGTGCCGGCTTGCTTACTGCTTGCTATAAAACAACAGGATTCCAACCCTAATGTCCCTTGTCCATAAGGTAAAGTCACTGCATGGTAGCATCAATCTGGGTGCTCTGCATTACCCCTGTGGGACATGGGGCCAAGGGGAAACTGATTCCAATGTGCTGAGCCTTAGACTCCTTGCTTTGTTGTGTAATGAAGCTCTTTGTCTCTGATTCAGGGGTCTTATGTCTTCTGTCAGCATCCACGCAATAGCAGCAGCCTCCATTCCTGGCTTGTAGGCGGGATAAAATCCCAGACCAGAGAGGGGAGAACTGCATTAGTTCACTTCAGCATCCTTTTGAGATTGATATTAATAGAACACCAAAACTGAAAGCTAATTCCTGCCAGGAAAGAGAACTATGATTTAATTATTTTAAATCAGAAGTCATTACTGTAGGCAGATGTTCCATAAATGAGTAAAAATTTTTTTTAAACCAAATATAAAAGGTTTGGGGAGGTTAGCATTGTTCAAGGTATGTCTTCTTCGTTATTTAATAACACGATGATTGTTATTTCTCAAACTTGTATTTTTTAATTACTCTCCTAAGGAGCATTTTTAGACTTTTTCTTCCCCCACTAATCACTTGTCTGCTCCCAGGGAAACTTGAATATCATGCAAATAGTATATATCTTTATGTGCTTAGGCCCTTTGGAAGGCCACAAACCAAGGTAAAATCTAAGATTGGTTTTGTTTCATTCTTTCCCCTTACAAAGTGATGGTTGCTGCTTGTGGGTGACATTGCCTATATGGAGAACTCATGTTCTGAGCACCTGTAAAATCCATACCTGGATCTTAGTGACTTTTTAAAAAACTGTCTTGTGCTTTAGAATAGTGCTTATATTTAGTGATACTGTAAGAAATAGCACCACAAAACTATGTGAGGCACAATGACTTGGTTCTCGGGGGCAACATAACACAGTGATCACATGTTGCACCTCAATACCTAAATTTCATCTTGACATTATCACTTCCTGGCTATGTCACCTTGGGTATGCTGAGGAGCATTTCTAAGTCGCAGTCTTCCCATGTGCAAAATGAGGATAATAATAGAAACTTAGGGCCGGGTGCGGTGGCGCACGCCTGTAATCCCAGCACTTTGGGAGGCTGAGGCAGGAGGATCGTGAGTTCAAAGCCAGCCTCAGCAATGGTGAGGCACTTAGCAACTCAGTGAGACCCTGTCGCTAATAAAATACAAAAAAGGGCTGGGGATGTGGCCCAGTGGTTGAGTGCCCCTGAGTTCAATCCCTGGTACCAAAAAAAAAAAAAAAAAAAAAAAAAAAGAAAAGAAAAGAAACTTAGGGTGGCAAGGGGTAAGGATAACCTGCATCTACCATGCCTGAAAGGGAGAAAATGTTTGGCAACATTAGCTCTTAAATACATACAATTATGTGGAGTCCCTCCACAAAGAGTCCAAATGGAATATTTTCACTACTTTGTTGATTTTGTCCCAGGGATACCAGGCAGAGATGTGGAGAGGAGTGATTGAGTAGATTTCCTTTCTTTCGCCTCCGAAAGTCTTATGTCCAATTTGTGTTCTGCATGAGCAAGGGCATACATAGTTATTCATGATATATACTTCACTCCTGGTGTCAAATTATGCTCTCACTGTGGTTTTTCTTTCTGAGTTAGCATGGGTGTTTGGGTCTTATAGATCTGGGTTTGAGTCCTTGCATCGATTACTCATTAGCTGGTTGATCTTGTTAAGGTTTTTCAGACTCCTTAACATTGCTTACCTCCACTTATGGGGTTAATGGGGTACTAATAGGATTGCTTTAAGTCAAGTACATAGTGCCTCACAAGTAATAGGGTTTCAATAAATGTCAGTTACTTGACTTATGTTATCTTGTCATATTTTTTTAATCTGTGTAAATCACTGTAAATCTTCACAGGAGATGAATAAATAGAAATGTTCCTAGGATGTTGCCTTGACAACACGTCTCCTCTTAGGGTCTGGAGGTATTTTCTCAGTTGCTCAAGCCTCCTTGATCAGGTCTGAAAGGAGTGTGGGCATTCACCCCGCTCCACCCTAGTCATCTCTGCAGACCCTCCTCTTCAAGTCCCCCACTGTGGCACTGACTTATGGTCTGTGGAGGACTGACAATGAGAATTTCCCCATCTTGATGAATGCTTCCATAGGTTGAGCCCTGGAACTAAATTTAGATACGCAGACACTTGCCCTGAAGGTCAGTGAAGCACTCTGTGATTCTACGCAAAGCAACCGAGGTGCCCTAGGACCTCTCACACCTGCTAACACAGACAGTTGTCTTTTTTTCTTTTTCCTAGCTGGCACCCAAGCTATTTTTATTAATACCTGCAACAATCCTCAACCCGGATTACATGCTAGCTTCTTCACTTCACTTCTGTGGCCTTGAGTAAGCTACTTTATCTCCCAGGCTTCTCTTCCATAAAATGGAGATGGTATTCAATAGATGTGGAAATGAAGTAAGTGAGCTTGTATGTAAACATGTAAAGTCTGGCGCCTTGCTTAACATAGACACTTTGTCCATGTGAGTTTGAGGTGTTTCCGATTTCTTTATTCAGGGGTTTCAGAGTGACCCTTGGGTCACTAATAGAAAAGGTAAAGAATTCATTACCTTACATTCTTTATGGCCTTATTTAGCCTGGTAGAAAGAGACCTCACTAACATCCAGCCATGATGATTTCTTGCATGTATCCTTTCAAAAGCGTTTCATGGATGAAATTAATGAGGCAGGTGAGAGAGCAGGAGGGAAAAGAAGAGGAAGCAGGAGTTGGACAACACAGGTAATTTATTGAACACAGTGCCTTGTATGACCCCAGACAATCGCATGTGTGACTGGGACGACAGCTGTGGCCACTGCCCAGCCTCTAGAGAGACGTCACACTGGCCTCTAGCACACTAGCCCATGGTTATGGTTTAGATCTGAAGTGTCCCCTAAAGGTTCATGTGTTGAAGCCTTGGTTCCAGTACGGCCATGATGATTGGCTCATCAGGGCTCTGACCTGGATTCATCCACTGATGGATCAATAATTTTTGGCATTGAGAGGAGGAGTTGGAGACTTTAGAAAGTGAGGCTGAGTAGGCCACTGGGCTCACGCCCTGGAAGGAGACTTTTTGGCCACAGTCTCTCTCTATCTCCCTGTCTGCTCCATGGATACAGCCCGTGAGTGGCTTTCCTCGGCCACACCTTTCTACCACAGTGTTCCTGCACTGGAGCCAACCAGGGACCGAAACCTCGGAAACTGTGAGCCAAAGTAAATATTTCTTCCTCAAGTTCATGTTGTCAGGTATTTGTCACAGCAGTGAAAACCTGGCTAACACACCTGAGAATACAAGGAAATTCAAAATCCAATGTAGTTTCTACTGAATGCATATCACTTCTGCACCTATGCTAATGTCAAAAAATTCTAAGTCGAATCTTCTTAAGTCAAGGGTTGCCTGGGTGTGTCAGCCTGTCTTCAAAATCTCTTTTCATTTCCAAAGCATTTTTTTTTTCAAATTTTCTTACATCGATGAGCTTTTCCTACTATCTGCCCTGGGTATTTATGTGTGTTTTTTGCTTCTCCCATTCTGTGAGCTCTTAAATATTATGGTATATAATTCAACACAAAACCTGGTCCTGAACCTAGCACGTCCTTGGTGAAAGAAGGTCCAAGTGGCAGATTATCTCCTAAATAAGGATGACAAGATGACAAAGTTTACCCATTGCATTTAAGGTTAGTTTGTCTTATGTAATATGTCTTATTACTATGTTTTGGTGACAGCCACAGAATTTGGAATTTATGCTACTCTGTATGCTGTAAATATCATTGTTTTCATTTGTAATGTTTAGGGAGATGGAAAAGTTTGTTTACAAATGCTGTGCATCTTTTAAAAATTTTTTTGTTAGTTGTTTTATTTCTCTTTCCACAATTATTTATTGGGGCATTATATTTGTGTATAATGCCGAGATTTGTTGTTACACGTTCATATGTGACACAATATAACAATATGACTTGCTCAGTATCCCTCCCTTCCACCCCCACCTCCTAGCAGCTGGTCCCTTTTTTTCTAGTTCTGTGAAGAATGTCATTGGAATTTTGATGGGGATTACACTGAATCTGCATATTGCTTTTGGTAGGATGGCCATTTGAACAATATTAAGTCTGCCTATTCATGAACATGGGTGATCTTTCCATCTCCTGAGGTCTTCTCCAATTTCTTTGTTCAATGTTCAATGTTCTATAGTTTTCATTGTAGAGGTCATAGAGGTCTTTCATTTCCTCGGTTAGATTTATTCCTGGTTTTTTTTTTTTTTTTTTTTTTTTTTTAGACTGGTGTAAGTTTATTTTTCTGATTTCTTTCTCAGCAGACTAATTGTTGGTATATAGAAAAGCTATTGATTTTTGTATGTAGATTTTATACCCTCCTACTTTGATGAATTTGTTTATTAACTCTAGCAGTCTTCTGCTGGAGTTTTTTGGATCTTCTATGTATAGGATCATATCATCTGCAAACAGTCATAATTTGACTTCTTCCTAACTTTTATCCTGTTTACTTCCTTCTCTTGCCTAATTGCTCTGGCTAGAATTTCTAGCAGTATCTTCATTAAGAATGATGAGAGTAAATATCCTTGTCTTGTTTCAGATTTTAAAGAAAATTCTTTGAGTTTTTCCCCAATTACTATGAGGTTGGTTGGTTTTTCATACATAGTCTTTGTGATTTTTATGTAGGTTCCATCTAAACCTAGTTTCTTCAGTGCTTTTTTCATGAATGGGTGCTGAATTTTGTCAAAGGCCTTCCCAGCATCTATGGAGATTTTGTCCTTAATTTTATCAATGTGGTAAATTACATTTATTGAATTGCATATTTTAAACCATCCTTGCATCTCTGGAATAAAACCAACTTGGTCATGATATACACTTTTTTAAATATGTTGTTCAATATGATTTCCTAGTATTTTATTAAGTATTTTTGCATCTGAGTTCCTCATGGATAATGGTCTATAGCTTTCTTTCCCTAATGTGTCCTTATCTGGTTTGCGTATAATGATACTGGCTTCGTAGTATGAATTTGGAAGTGTTCCATCCCTTTCTAGTTCATGGAATAATTTAAGGAATACTGGCATTAGAATTCAGCTGAGAACCCATATGGTCCT
This sequence comes from Tamias sibiricus, assembly GCA_025594165.1. Lineage (NCBI taxonomy): Eukaryota > Metazoa > Chordata > Mammalia > Rodentia > Sciuridae > Tamias > Tamias sibiricus. The sequence continues at coordinate 19,381,751 of CM046666.1, read as the reverse complement.
GGGCTTTTCTTTTTGGAAAGCTTTCTACTACTGCTTCTATCTCATTGCTAGTTATTTGTCTGTTTAAGTTTTCTATTTTCTCTTAATTCAATTTTGGCAGATTATATTTCTCTAGAAATGTATCTGTTCTAGATTTTCAATTTATTGGACCATAAATTTTCAAAATAAATCTTAATGATCCACTGGATTTCTATAATGTCTGTTGTGATATCTTCTTTTTCATCTCTAATTTTATTAATTTGGCTCTCTCTCTCTCTCTCTCTCTCTCTCTCAGCTAGTTTGGCTAAGAGCTTATCAATCTTGTTTATCTTTAAAAAAAACAACTCTGTTTAATTGATTCTTTGTATTGGGTTTTTTAATTCTCAATTTCATTGATTTCAGCTCTATTTTAATTATTTCCTTCCTTCTACTGATTTTGGCATTTTTTTTCCTAGTGTTGAAATGCATTATTAGGTTGTTTATTTGAAGTCTTTCTCATTTTCTTTTGGAGGCACTCATAGCTATGAATTTTCTTCTTAGAACTCTTCATAGTGTCTCAGAGTTTCTGGTATGTTGTATTACTATTCTCATTTGAGTCAAAGAATATTTTTTTTAATGTCTGTCTTGATTTCTTCTATTACTCATTCATCATTCAAAAAATATTGTTTGATCTACATGTGTTTATATAGTTTCTGTAGGGTTTTGTCATGTTGATTTCTAATTTCATTCCATTATGATCTAATAAGATGCAAGGAATTATATTATTATGGTTATTATTTTTGTATTTCCTAAGAGTTGCTTTGTGGCCTAAAATATGGTTTATTTTGGAGATGGTTCAATTAGCCACTAAGAGGAAAGTGTATTCAGCTCTTGTTGTGTGAAACATTCTACAGATGTCCTTTAACTCCATTTGACTTATAATAGTTTTCATGTCCCAAGAGTCTGTATTGAGTTTATGTCTGGATGACCTATCTAATGGTGTGAGAGGTGTGTTGAAATCACTCAGTATTATTGTACTGTGTCTATCTGAGGCTTCAATTTGAGTAGTGTGTCTTTTATGTAATTAGTTGTGTCCACATTTGGGGCATAAATATTGTTATATCTTCTTGTTGTATTATTTATTTACCAGTATGAAGTGACATTCTTTGACTCTTCCGATTAATTTTGGTCTGAGGTCTGCTCTGGCAGATTTGAGTGTAGCTGCTCTTGCCTGTTTGGGGCTTCATTTGCCTGGCATATAAACTTCCATCCTTTAACTTTTAGCCAATGGCTGTTTTTACCTGTAAGGTGAGTCTCTTACAAACAGTGTATAGTTGGGTCTTGTTTTTAAATCCATCCTAACAGCCTATGTCTTTTCATTGGAGAGCAGAGATCATTTATATTTAATGTCATTATAGAGAGATGTTAATTAGCTTCTGTCATTTTGACTTATTTCCATTGTTTAATTTGGTTGGATTTCCATTTGCTTAGCTATTTTTTAAATGAGAGGTGTTCATTTGTAAACTCTGGGCTTTGTTTTTTATTTCTTCCGTGTGGAGTTTTTTTCTTTCTTTCTTTCTTTCTTTCTTTTTTTTTTTTTTTTTTTTTTTTTTTTTTTTTAAGTAAGCTCAAAGAATAGGGCAAAATAAACAATAGCAATAACTTATGCAAACAATATACAGTATTAAAGTAAATACACAGTTCCTACTATGACATCTTCAACCTTAATTATCACCAACCTCCCCCCCCCACACACACACACACACAAAAAATCAACATTTTGGTGTCGTCAGCAATTGCCAACAGTAAAAACAGTAAGTGACCATAAACCAGATCTGACATTAAAGCAAAAACAGGTGTCAACTACATCATCCACAGCAGTAATGTCTGTGACAGTATGGATGGTGGGGGCAGGAATTATATAAAACAATTTGTTCTAAAAGATGCTAAAAATACAGTTAATGAAGAGAAAATGTGATAGGGAGGTAGAAAAGAGTTTATAATTTCAAAAAGTGAACGGAGAAAATACAGAAGAGCATAGCAGATGATGGTTATAAGAAAGAAAAGAAAAACAGGAGGAAAAAAGGTAAAGAGGAAAAGAGAATTTGTCTGTAAGTCAAAGAAGAAAGAGAAACAAATGAAAACAAATCTGAACCAAAATATACAAACCGAAAACCTTAATTCTCAAAAGACAAGGCAAGAAAAAAAAAACTACATTAAAAATGAAAAAAAAAAAAACATGTGTATGTGTTCATAAACCAATCAGCAAAACAAGAACACACACACACACACACACACACACACACACACACACACACGAAATAAGATTCTTAATGAAAAATGGAGTGATTTGCTCCACTGAGGTGGTCACGTAGTTGACGAGAATGGGTGGTCACTGCCTGTGCCCAGTGTCTTTCTTTCCATTATTGAGCTGTGTACTGAGAGTGACCGCAAGGGCTGGAGGGCATTCGCCCCCTTCTTCTTTCTGTGTTGCTCACTGAGCTGCCTGTCGGAGTGGCCTAGGCAGGAGGTAGGCTGGGTGGGCCCTGTCAGCAGGTGTTCTGTCTGCACAGACCAGAGCCATGCATGCCCAGGGTGGGGCTGCTGTAGGGTTCTGTGGGGGACTTCTGGTGGCTGGGGCTTAGGTCTACTCAGGCCTCAGGAGCTTTGTTGGGTAGTGTTTGACCTGGAAAGATTCGATCAACACACCCCTAGGGGCTCGGCAGTTGCCAGTCTCTGCTGGGAGTTTGGATCTCAAAAGCCTCCCAAGAATTCTACTTGTGAGCCGGGCGCGGTGGTGCACGCCTGTAATCCCAGCACTTGGGAGGCTGAGGCAGGAGGATTGCGAGTTCAAAGCCAGCCTCAGCAATGGTAAGGCACTTAGCAACTCAGTGAGACCCTGTCTCTAATAAAATACAAAAAAAGGGCTGGGGGTGTGGCCCAGTGGTCGAGTGCCCCTGAGTTCAATCTCTGGTACGAAAAAAAAAAAAAAAAAAAAAAAATTCTACTTGTAAAGGATGTGGGGAAAAGGTACACTCTTACATTGCTGGTGGGACTGCAAATTGGAGCAACCACTATGGAAAGCAGTATGGAGAATCCTCAGAAAACTTGGAACAGAACCACCATTTGACCCAGCTATTCGATTCCTCAGTTTATACCCAAAGGACTTAAAATCAACATAGTACAATGATGCAGCCACATCAATGTTCATAGCAGCTCAACTCACAATAGCCAAACTATGGAACAACCTAGATGCCCTTCAACAAATGAATGGATAAAGAAAATGTGATAGCCTATTACTCAGCCTTAAGGAAGAATGAAATAATGGCATCTGCAGGTAAATGGAGGTAGCTGGAGAATATCAAGCTAAGTGAAATGAGCCAATTCCAAAAAACCAAAAGTCAAACATTTTCTCTGATATACAGATGTAAATTCACAATAAGTGAGTAAAGAGGGGGGGCTAGGGAAGAATGAGATACTTTGGATTAGGTAGAGGGGAGTGAAGGGGGGTATAGGTGTAGGAAGGATAGGAGAATGAATCAGACATTATTATGACCCACGTGATTCCACATCGTGTACAACCACAAGAATGAGAATTCATACTCCGTTTATGTATGATATGTCAAAGTGCATTCTACTGTCATGTATAACTAATTAAAACAAATAAAAAAAAAAAAAGAATTCCATTGTGGGGCCGGGGCCCACCCTCCGCCTGCAGCACCCATGCCCAGTGCCTCTCAGAGGCCTGGCCCCTGAGTGTGCCCACACCCACCCGTTCAGATTCCCCACCCACTTCAGCTGGTCACAGGAGCCGCCAGACTCGGAGGAGGAGCAAGTGGAGCTTCCCTTCGCTCTTTCAACTTGAATCCCTTGGTACAATCTTCCCTGTGTCCTGCTAACTCCCCAGCAGGCCACACAGGAGGCACTTGTGGGGACAGCGTGGTGGCAGTGTTTGCCGTGACCTCTGGGCTCTGGAGCAGCCACCGCAGTGTACTGGCTTCAAGGTGGCTGCACTTCAGCTCCTCTCCTCAACCCAGTGAGAAACACAAGGCTCTGTGCAAGCCCAGGTTCCCAGTGCAGCCTCGGAATCAGCTGAGTTTGAGCTGCTTTGCTGATCTCAGGGTTTCCCAGGACGAATGTGTCCATTAGGTTTCTGTCTGTGTGCTCTGACACCACTGCTGCTGTAGCCAGCTGGGTGCCAATGTAGTCTTCCTTCCTTGTTCAATGCACCCAATTTCTGAGTCTCTAAGACACTTTGGCCATCTAATATTGAATTTTAGTGACCTTGCTGAGAAGCAGTACTGCCACTGCTTGAATCCTGAACCATGGAGCAACTAGCAGTGCAGTTTTCCTCCACTCCGCCATCTTGAATCCCCTTAAGGAATCTGTTACTTTCTATATCAGATTATATTATGTGTATTAAGAGAGCAGAGGTTGGTTTTCATTAATAAGAAATGCCAAAATGTTTGGCTATGTCTATTTTTATTGCAAAGATTTGTATAAACTGCATAGTTAAAGCTAATTTCTAAGATATTATCACTTAAATTCTTGCAAAAGTTATAACATTCTCCCATAAAGACAAATGAGACTTTCCATGTGCATTGTCTATAACCCTAACATCTGAATGAAAATGTCTTTAAGAGATGAAATAGAGGCAGAATTCACACTGTAGTCAAAGCAAGCAATTTTCTATGATTTTAGTATGATCAAACAAATTTGGCCCAATCTGCACATTCAAGTTGAGATTTCCAGGAAATAAAGATGTGGGGTCTACTTAAGTTCCAAGGAATTTATTTTTTCCCTCTTCTCCAAGGCCTTTCCTTTTTGTATTATTATGGATGAAATTGATTTAGAACATTATTTTTAAAAAAAGAATTGGTATTTCTTTCTTGAATAGTACAGAACATAATATATGCAGGAAAGTTTTTCCAAAGCATGTCTGAATATCTACCTTTGAATTTTACTGGAAAACATGTCATTTCATTCAAAACTCTGAATTAAGATGCACTATTTTTTGCCAAAGGCTATTTTAAATTAGGCTAATAAATTGCTACTCTCTGCTTTGCGTGATAATGCATTACATTATCTACTGATGTACATGTATTGTTTGACTCTAATGGTGTGGAAATTAAACGTTAGACATGGGCCAGATGTTCCTATAGATGAATATGAAGTATGACTCTGGCAGAGTTATGTCTCATTGGGATAGCGGGGAAGAATGCAATAACCAACAACAGCAGCCACCAGAAAATTCCTGTGATATTGATCTCTGGTAAGAACTAACACTGTACAAGACTCCTTCTGAGTCTCTGTCTTTGAGGAGTGTTCTAAATGTCAGTAGTATTTGCACCTGCTCATAAGGAAAGAAATCTTATTTCCTAAAATAGAGAAGAAAATAAAACGGTGAATATAAAACTACCCGGAAGGGTGTCCAGGGATGGTAAATATTTGTCATCTCTCTTTGACAGACAGAGAGGCAGCTCGGATGGTTCCCTGGATTTTGTACCTCGACATGACAGTGAGATTCCCCGGGTCATTCCTCTTCTCTGCACAGTTCACAGCAGGGTGTGAGGGATATGGGACTTGGGGGAAGGGACTGCAAACAAATGGGCTTTATAGTGAATTTTAATGAAGATTCCCTGCTGGCTTTAGACCCATTGGATAGAAAGGAAAAAGAAAAGAAACCCGGAATCTCCTATCCAAGGCTCACTTACAAATGAAGTTATAATTCAAATAGGAGAGACATCACCGGAAGGAGATGGGGACAGGGGAGCATGCAAGATACTGTGCCTGCTGCTTTTACTGGTGCAAACTAGACTGTTAATATGCAGATATAACTTTCAAAATCGGCAGAGAAGGAGTAAGAGGAGACAAACGTATCACGTCATCACAGTGAGAAATGCTTCTTGCAGATGCATGCCGATGGATGAAGAGCAAACTTCTGGAGGTTTTGGGGTGGATGTCCCACAGCCACTGATAGGAGAGTGAGGAAGGAAAACCATGGATTCATGGACACAAATATGAATATAGGGATACAAAGCTACAGCTACAGCAACATCTGAGATCCGTGGAGAGCACCCGTGTAACCCAGTGAAAGGACAGGCCAGGGTTTTAAATTCTCCTAGAAGAGTTGCGGAATACCAAGAGGAAGGTCAAGGGGGAAATACAACAGGGGACAAGAGACATTAGCCCTTGAAGAGTTATTTCAGCTGCAAGCGTTGCTATCAAATTTCCACTCTCTTGTGGTTGACTCCAGATGTGGGGTAGCAAGGGTTCACTGCTGTGCGCACAGTAGGATGTCCTTTCTGATGTATGTGAATTCATGCCCCCCCCCTTTTTTTAGTATTGCTTTTGATTTTCGGCCTAATGCATTTTGATTTCTAGAAGTAGCCTGCTATGGTTTGGATGTGAGGTGTCGCCCAAAAGCTCCTGTGTGAGACAGGGCAAGAAGGATCAGAGAAGAAATGATTGGTTATGGGAGCCTTAACCCAGTCAATGAATGAATCACTGATGGAATTGAGTGGTAATTGGAGGCAGTTGGGGTGTGGCTAGAAGAGGTGGGGCGCTGGGGTAGATATTTGTATCTGGTAACTGAACATATCTCTCTCTGTCTCTCTCTCTCTCTCTGTTTTCTGATCATCATGTGAGCTGTTTCCCTCTGCCACACTCTCCCGCCATGATGTTCAGCCTCACTTTAAGTCCTAAGGAATGGAGTCTCCTGTCTGTGGACTGAGACCTCTGAAACCATGAGCCCCCAAATAAACTTTTCCTCCCCTACAGTTGTGCCGGTTGTGTCCTTTAGTCATAGCAGTGAAAAAGCTGATTAAAGCATAGCCTCATTCCTGTCTTTCGACATTTCTCACTTCTTTTTATTATGCACCCTTTAAAAAAAAAAAAGCGGTATTTTGAAAATCTTTTCCTTATTAATAATAAAGGAAAAGTGATCAGTTTTCTTTCTCATGTGAATTTTGTACACAGATGAATGTGTTTCTGGATCCCCCTCTGAAACAAAATGTGATCAGAAACCAATTGGTTTCTCATTTTAAAATATTAATTACATCTGAGCCCAGTGGCACTTGCCTGTAATTGCAACAACTTGGGAGGTTGAGGCAGGAGGATTGCAAGTTCAAGGCTAGCCTCAGAAACTTAGTGAGACCCTGTCACAAAATTTAATGAAAGGGCTGATGATGTAGCTCTGGGGCACAGTGCCCCTGGGTTCAATCACCAGTATCAAAAAAATAAAACATTGCACATTTAGCAGGATGTCGGTGTCATGGGTTCCTGAAAAATTGAAAGTGTGCATTTCTGTCCCCAGGACTGCTGAGGTGCATAAGTCTGAGACTCTTGCCTTGGGGATAAAAGTGCTTCCCATCCCCTCCAGTGAGTTTTCCTTTCTGGTCCCCTAATCAAATCCTTTCTTGTGATCTTGAAAACAGATTATTTGCAAATTACCCTTTGATAGGTTGATGTTTAGTTTGTTAGTGGTTACAAGTTTTCTGGTTATTCCGCCAACTTCAAAAGTTGAAAACCTCCATTTTTTTTTTTTTTTCTTTTTTCTCTTTTGCAGGGCTGAGGATGGAACCCAAGGCTTCACACAGGCCAGGCAAGTGCTCTACCAGCAAGCCACACCCTCAGGCTGGCATTGCTGTCATTTAAGGGGCTTACATTTGGCATCCAGCTCATGCTTTCTCTCACTTCCGACCTTTACCTCTGTTTTGGGCTTTTCTGTCCCTAATTTCACACCGACAGCATTGAAAGGCATTGTCCATCTTGCTGCCATGAGTAAATGTTCTGAAAAGCAATTAAACATGTGATTAGGCACTAGCATACGATGGAGGCAGGGGAACCGATTATACAAGGGCACATAAAAAAGTCAGTAAATGAGGTAATCATCCAGGACAGACTTCATAAAATGAGAACAATGACGATCTCACTTAGTTTGAAAATGGTGTGTTTATCTTCCATGCCTCCTAACTTCATTCATTTTTGTTTGGTTTTTATGTGACATATGATTATATTCTCCCTACATGACATTCAAAGAAAACAAAATATACAATTTGGTCTTCTGAATTCAGGGGTCCATATCCATGCATTCCACCAACTGCTGATCAAATGTATTTGAAAAATCGTGTCCTCACAGAAGACGTTCCGAATGTTTTTCATGTCATTATTCCCTAAACAATACGGTGCCCCTCCTGACGGAGCATTCACATCGCATAGGGTATGATAAGCAATCTAGTGATGATTGGAAGTACACAGGAGGGTGGGCACAGTTTCTATGTGAACACCACACGATTTACATAAGAAACTAAGCCTGAGATTTTTGTTATCTGCACAGGTCTTAGAACCAATTTCCTGCAGATAAAGACAACCGAAGAGAGTAGAATCCACTCTTTGACATCGTCCCCAAAGCACTGTCTTCTTCAGAAGTAGCTACTATTAAGAGTTCAGTGTACCCTGGCCTGGGGGTGGGGGGGAGGTGCTGCTCAGCAAAGCACCATGAGGGACAGAGGGGCTGTCAGCCTGTCACCACTGAACTTTTCTTGGAACAGTCTCTGATCTCTCATTAGCTCTCCCCAACAAACCATATGTCTCTCGTGCACTTTCTTTGGCTTTCCTGCAACCTACCTACTGCCCTGGCACAACTGGGCAGAAGATGGTTTGAGATACCTGAGCAGACTGCTTAGGTCGATGCACAGTTACCCATAGATTAACAACATGCTTTATAAACTGAGCACGTAGCATTGCAAATACCAATTTTGTGTTGGAACACAGGTATTTTTCACACACAAAAAATGTTATTTGGGGCTGGGGTTGTGGCTCAGCAGTAGAGTGCTCACCTAGCACGTGAGCAGCCCGGGTTCAATCCTCAGCACCACGTAAAACTAAAGGCATAAAGGCATTGTGTACAACTAAAACAAATAAATAAACATTTTTTTTTTTTTAAATCTCTGCGTCCACATTAAAGTGATATGGAAAATTTGTGATTAAATCTTTTTTCCATATCTCAGTATAAACTAACGTATATTATATGTGTACAGCACAAAAATTAATAAATATTAAATACCTGAAAAAAAAAAAAAAAAAGTTCAGTGTAAACCGGGCATGGTGGCGCACACCTGTAATCCCTGTGGCTCAGGAGGCTGAGGCAGGAGGATCGCGAGTTCAAAGACAGCCTCAGCAAAAGTGAGGTGCTAAAGCAACTCACTGAGACCCTGTCTCTAAATAAAATACAAAATAGGACTGGGGATGTGGCTCAGTCATCAAGTGCCCCTGAGTTCAATCCCCGGAATCGCCCCCTTCTCCCCCCAAAAAGTGCACAAGGAAAACATATTTTTAAGTCAATCTTTTACTCTATTACTTTTATTCATTGGCTATACCTTGGTGCAGTTTTTACTAATATAACTTTTTAGGGAGATAGAATTCATGTACCATAAAATTTAGTCCTATAGTATACAATGCAGTAATTTTATTACATTCAAAATGTTGTGCATCCATTAACAATATTAATGAAATATTTTTATCACCTGAAAACAACCCCCTTAATTCATTAGCAGTTGCTTTCCATGCCCTCCTCCCCTAGCTCCTGACAAATATTAGTCTAACTTGCATATCTATATATTTGCCTATTCTTGATATTTTATATGATTGAAATCTGTGGCCTTTGTATCTGTCTTTTCTTTCATGGCCTGTTTTTAAAGTTTATTCATCTTGTAGCATGTCAATACTTCATTTCATTTCATGGTTGAGTATTTTATTGTATGGATATACCAAATTTTGTTTATTCACTTATCAATCCATAGGCATGGAGGCTGTTTTCACTTCTTAGCTATTATGAATAATGCTGCTATCACTGCATGCACAAATGTTTGTAGGAACATGTATTGATGCTATTTCTTTTACATATCTGCCTAGGATTAGGATTATTGAGTCATGTAGGAATGCTCCATTTGAGGTATGGTTAACACGGATTTGAGGAACACCAGATGCTTTTCCAATATGGCTGCTACATTTTACAATTGCATCAGCAGTATTCAAAGTTTCTCATACCCCCAAGCCTTGTTACTGTCTGTGTATCTGACTATAGCCACTCTAGTGGGGACACAGTGGGACTTCCCTGCAGTTTCAGTTTGCATTTCCCTAATGACTACTAAGGCTGAGTATCATTTGCATGTGCCCGTGTGTATTTGCATATGTTTATTGGAAACATGTCTGTTCCTATCTTCTGTGCACTTTATTGTTGATTTGTAAGAGTTTTTAAAAAAAATACATTCCGAATAGTGGACTCTTTTTAGATATATGATTTGCAAATAGGTTGTCTTTCACTTTCTTGGAATTTCCTGTGATGTACAATTTTAAAACATTTTTATTTTTGTGGTGCGTGTGTGTGGTGCTTGGAATTGAACCCAGAGTCTTGTGCATTCGAGGCAAGCACTCTACCAACTAGGCTATGTCCCCAGACCTTAAAACATTTTTGGTGAAGTCTGACATCTATTTTTTGTGGTTACTTGGACTTTTGATATTATATATAATAAACTATTGCCTACCTCAAGGTCATGAGATTTATGTTTTCTTATAAAATTATAGAATCTTAGCTCCTGCATTTAGGTTTTTGCTTCATTCTGATTTCATTTTGGCATATGGCATGAAGTGATTTCAGAATCAGATTTTTAATTACTACATATAAGTCAGCAATATTTTGATAGGGATTGTATTGAAGGTGTAAAACAATTTGGGGACCACTGACATCTTAACAATATTAATTCTTCCAATCCATGAACATAGGATGCCTTTTCATTTATTAATTTCTTTGTTAATCTCTATCAACAATGTTTTAATAATTTCAGTGTATAAGTCTTACACTTACTATAGTTATATTCTTATGTAATATATTCTTTTTGATTCTGTTGTAAATGAAATGTTTTCTTAACTTTATTTTCAGATTTGTGTTACGAGTTTATAGAAATATAATTGGCCTTTGTATATCAATCTTGTATACTTGCTGGATATGTTTTTAACTTTAAATGTTGTTTTTTTTTTTTTTAACTTTGTAAGATTTTCTATAGACAAGAGTGTGTTGTAGAAATAGTTTTAGGTTTTTATTTCCAATTTGGATGCCTTTTATTTCATGATTTTCCTTAATTGCTCTGGCTAGAATTTTTAATGAATTACTGAATAAAACATACTTGCCTGGTTTCTGATATTTTTAAAAAAAGACTTTCATTGTTATGCAATTATGATGTTAAATATGGGTTTAGTATGTATACCACTTATCAGATTAAGGAAGTTCCTTTCTATTCCCAGTTTGTTGAGCATTTTTATCATAAAAAGTTGTTGGATTTTATTATATGCCTTTTCAAGATTCATGGAGATAAAAATGTGCTTCTGTCCTTTATTTTATTATATATTGATTGATTTTCACATGTCGGACCAACTTTGCATTTATGGGATAAAGCTCACTTGGTTTGGTACATAATCTTTCTAATGTGTTACTAAGATTTTTAAGCTTTTTTTTCTTTTTATTCTCTATGACTAAGTAGATTAAGATTTTTTTTTTCTTGTTCTTTCTAATCTATTTTATTTATATTGCTGGTTTTTGCAATTTTCTTTTTTTCATATAATATCCCCTTTGTTTCACTCTGGTTGTATTGTTCCTTGGATTGTATAATGTTTCAAGTTGTATTATCTTCATTATGTTTTTAAGTCAATACCTTTTTCCACTGACTGTGTTGATTTTTTGGCTATAATATGTTTAAGAGCTCACAAAATATCTGTTTTCCTCTCTCTGCCTTTGATCAGATCTTGTCTTTACTCTGATATGTTCTCCTTGGCCTCATTCTTACCATGTGGGGGCCCATTTGTCTTCTGTGTGAACTCACAGGAACAGGGAGCAGGACAGTGAGAGGGAACACAGCTGGGCTGACTGCAGTCTTTGCTCAGGTCCAGGGTTCACTCTTACTGCTGAGATCCCCCCAGACGTTCTTCATTGTATTCAAGTCCATCCAGCTTGGCATGAATTCAACTCTTCCAGGCTTTGGCTCATTCCTCCAATTTAGCACTATGTACAGGAGCAAGAGGGCCAGTCTCTTCTTGCTTCTGCAAAGGTCCAGATATGCTTTGTGTTTTATCTTCACTTTCCCAGGCATATCTACTCATCACTTCACTCCTTCTCTTCAAGTTAAGAATACAGTAGTCCCTCCTTATCTGTAGTTTTGCTTTCCATAGATTCAACTACCTGTGGTTAACTGTGGCCAAAAAATGTGTTAAATGGAAGATTCCAGAAATAATTTATAAATTTCAAACTGTGCATCATTCTGAGTAGGGTGGTATAATGTCCTACCATTCCACCCATAATGTGAATCATCCCATTGTCCAGTGTATCCGAGCTGTATATGCTACCTTCTGTTAGTCACTTGGTAGCTACTGTAGTTATTGCAGCTAATGTGTTCAAGTAACCATTATTTTACCTAATAATGACTTCAAAGTAAAAAAGTAGCAATGCTGGCAATTCAAGTATGCTAAAGAGATGCCATAAAGTACTTCCTTTAAGTGAAAAGGTGAAAGTTCTCAAGGATAGGGAAAAAATTGTATGCTGAGGTTGCTAAGGTTTGTGGTGAAAATGAGTCTTCTATGTGTAAAACTGTAAGGAAAGAAAACTAAATTCATACTAGTTTTTTTCTGTCACATCTAAAATTGCAAAATTTATGGCCACAATTCATAGTAGGTGCCTAGTTAAGATAGAAAAGACATTAAAATTGTGGATGAAAGACATGAACAAAAAATGTGCTCTGATTAACAATAATGTGTTGCATTAAGTCTAGACATTGTTAATCTCTTACAGTGCTAATTCATAAATTAAACTATCATAGGAATGTAGGTGTAAGGAAAATATAGCGTATTTTTGGTATACTAGTTTGGTACTATTTGATAGTATACTTGGTTTGGCACTACTTGGTACTTACTTAAGGGTTGGTGGCGGGGACTACTGTATTCATGAATATTCTCAGGATTCATGCAGCCTCTTTAGCCTCGGTGCTGCTTCTAGAAGCAGGCTTGGGAATCCTGTCAACTTATCTGTAATTTCACTGGTCATTACTTTTTGAAGTTAATAATCATTTCCTATTTCTTTCTGCATCTGAAAAATTAGGGTCAGGGTTGCTTTGGTTTTGCCTTTGGCTATTGGAGGAAGGAGAGGTAAATGAATGCCAAGTGACTTACCCATGTGTTTGTTTTAAAAGCAAGTATTAAAAAAGAAAGAGCATGATATGAATCAGCCAGGAAAAATCAACATCAATCCAAAGCAAGACACAGATCAAATCCTAGGACAATGGAAAAAATGCCACACTGTGTTGTGAGCCTTGGGGTCTTGCTCCAGTTTTGCATCCTCTTTAGATGCATGAGATTTGGGGTGATTAGACCCCTTTTGTCTCCACTGAATTTTTGAAGTAAGGATGGTGAATGTGGCTTCTGGTATTTAGGATACCTTTCAATATAATCTGTATATTGTAATGAGGAAAACATGGGGAATCTGGAGACTCTTTTAGCATGTAGTGATAATTTTGGCAACAATAAATGGAGGAATAAATTATGGTGATTGGAGTACTTACAGACAAAAAAGTTTATATGCAAAGGAATTTGCAGAGGTGAGATCAAAAGGAGAAATTGCCTCCCAAGATGATTCCAAGTTTCTGATTTGGGGTTATTAGAGTACAGATGACTTTCAGAATAAGTGTGAAAATCAAGCTAAGGAGCGCTTTTGGAAGAGCAGGATCATCATATCCACGTGGGATATTAGAAGGTTAAGGTCGTGTTGCCTAGTATAGTGATGGAAAGTTGACAGTGAAGAAATGCAAGCCTGACACTACCAAAGAAACGTTTAAGGAGTTTGGGACTCCCTTTATCAAAGTGATTATTGAATGATAGAAGTGAAAAACAGACTGAGGTGTGTCCCCCCAGAATTCATAAGTTGATGATCCCCCCCCCCCCCCGTGTGGTGGTATTTGGAGAAGAGGCCTTTGGGAGTTGTTAGGTCTGGATGAGGCCATGAGGGTGGGGTCCTCAGGTTGGGATCAGTGCCTTCCTAAGAAGAGAGCGAGGGTGCTCCTCTGTTAAGACGGGCTCTCCCGCTCTCTCCACCACCTGAGGAGGCCAGGAGACAGCAGGAAACAGCTTGCTGTCAGCAAGCCAGGAAAGGCCCTCGCCATCTTCACCAGCCAAGGAGTGCCAGCTCCCAGATCCTGAGGCCGCCCACCTCCAGAACTGAGAGAGACACGGCCGCTCGTGAAGCCGCCGAATCCACGGCATTTTGTTCAACCCGCCCGAGTAGACTAAGACCCGGGCGAAGGTCATGTGTAGACTAGAGAGAGAAAGGAAAGAAGGAGAAAAGGCAACATAAAGCCAACTCTCGGAGAAGTGCCTATTAGCAGTTAAGATGAGCCAGGCAAAACATCAGTGATAGAAAAATGAAAAAGGATAACACCAATAACTTGTTCCCTTGTTCAACAGATACTTGAGGAGGATTTCTTGAGAGACCTGGCACTGGTAATTTTAGGAAGCAAACTTAAATTGCACTTTCGCATCTGACAGAAGTATGATATATTTTTATTTTTTTGTGAATCATGGACATTAAGAAGGTGATAGGTAAGTGGCTTGGGAAGTGCAGGAGGGGAGGTCTCAGTTCCAACTGGGAGATGCACCGCACTTTGTACAGTAAGTAACACTAGGTCTGAGGCTGTGAGTCTGCAACTTTCTCACCGTCTCCTGACATGATGTTCACATGGTGAGAATGCTATAGCAACGATTCTGGATGAAATAACTGGTATTGGCTGTGGTCATATGGCAGTGAGGATCCTTGCAGGGAACCTGAGGCAATCCGGTGGGTCTCTGGAAAACACTCTACGGAGGGGACTATTTATAGTGGTGCTGGCAGAGTGCAGGTCAAGGACAGGGGCATTGAGGAGCCCAAGGACAGACAACAGTGAGAAGTCACATTTAGGAAAGAGCATTCTAGGAGCCAGCGGAGACTGGAGCCATGGAGAAAGAGGATCTCCTGAAGGAGTTGTAGTCTGGGGACACAGCCATGTAAGACCAGGAAAGAGGATCTTCCTCTTCCTCTCCCGATCTCCTGAGGAGTTGTAGTCCTGGGGACACAGCCACGTAAGGACCAGGAGGCTGATGAGGGAGGAGGCAGGAGGAACAGCACCCACCTCTTCCTCTTCCTCTTCCTCTCCCGTCCCCTGCTGGGACTGTCATCAGCTGATCCTATTCGGAAACAAGGGAGCCAGGGAGCCTAGGTGACCCAGTCAGCAGGGACAACTCCAGAGACCACAACTTACATAGGGACCAGATGGAGAGTAACCACCATTGGTAGGTGTGGGAGAGAATGCAATGTATATTTAGCAAAACAAATTGTTAATATTTTTAGAATACATTGCACATGCAAATGAGAAGTAAGTGGTTGTTCACATTCATAGGATAGTGACAAGGAAAGAGAAATAGTGAAAGCTTGTGAACCCGGTGCTTAAATCATCGGAGAATTTTGGTTCTTTTCCTGGAAATTATGGATACAAGCAACAGGGATGGAAAGAAATGAATATAAGACGCGACAAAAGTAAGTTAGTTTTGAAAATGTTAATGTAACAAAGGCCAAGGAGAGGTATGGGGAGGAGGCAGCTTAGTCCCCTCGGATATACATGAGGGATTGGTTTTAGGAAAACCCAGAGACACGCAAATCTGATGATGCCTAAGTCCCTTATATGAAATGGCATATAACCTGTGCGCCACCTCCTGTGTGCGTAAAATCATCTCTAGTTTACTCATAATAGCTAACACAATGTAAGTGCTTTGTAAATAGCTATGGTCCTGTGTTGCTTAGGAAATAATATTAAGAAAAAAGTCTGGACATGTCCAGTACAAATTCATTTTTAAAAAAAAATATTTTTCATCTGTGGTTGGTTGAATCCGCAGACAAGAAACCCACAGATACAAAGGGCTGACTGTCCTGATTCCTCCGCCTCCCTCCTTGAGGTGAAGAGGAAGAATACCATCTATTTTCTGGGACAAGGACAGCATTGTCTTCTATTACATGCAGGGATCAGGAGGGGCAGACTCCTTCCAGATTGGGGTCACCCTGCGGGAAACAGTGAAAGAAAAATGGAGGTTCATTCACAGTAAAAAAAACCATGAAAGGATGTGTGGGACTGGAAGGGAGGCGGCCGTGGGGTGGGGACAGGAGAGCAGGGCAGGGGGTGCAATGGTGTGAGTAGGAGCATGATTATCTAAAGAAGGATCAGGGTCGTGGTGCTGGAAGTTACAACAAATTTATATTAACTCCTGTGAGGATTCTCTGGAGAGGAAAACCAGTCATAAGACCTGATTAAGTAGTCTTAAGAGAAATCCTGGTAGTTGGTTTCAGAGCCAAGAAAGAGTGGGTTTCAGGGAGGACGTGGGAGGTGGTTCACCACACCGACAAGGTGTGCTGAGCCTGCCTTGAACCTCCCCTAGACAGAAATTATGTGCATCGCTTTTCAACTCTGGGTTCAGGTGCCTCAGATAAGTAACTAGAAATAGGTCTCAATGGTGTGTGCACTCCCCATAAATTAAACACTAGGAGTCAGATTCCCTCAACCCCCCAGAACAGTTGACAACACAGAGCCAGTTGTTAAACATTTACCAGCACACCACTGACCTGCTGCAGACTCAGTTTGAGCCCAGTCGGTTGCATTAATTAATGAGGATGGTATCACATGAGAAAACTTCCAGGAGGGGAGCAGCACCTTCTGCATCAGGAGAGTTTGGATGAGCATGTCCTGGGTGGGGACAGGCCAGCATCTCTTTAAACCACCAGAAGGAATGGCGGCTCATGGGTCAGAACTATATGTTGATCCATCTGAGAGAGTTCCACATGATACAACCTGGAAAATCTAAGCAAAAGAAAACAAATCCCCAATAGTGTTTCAGGCCTGCAGAATTTCAGAGAGTAGAAAATTAACCCATTACTTGGAACAGGAAATGCTTCAGTTAGCTTCAGGGAGCTTTCTTGCTTGTACCCACTTGCAAGGAGTAAAAACATACACCACCCAGCTGACCCCGTCACGGTCACTGGGACTGCTATAGAAATTCTTTCTCCTGCGTCCCAAGTTACCACTAGAAATTGCCAGCAACTGTGACTGTTTCCAACTGGGGGAGAACATACTCTCCATGGTTAACTGTTGCTTTTCCCACCTTTCCAGGCCTTGCTCTGAGCTTAGTGGGTTCAAAGTGACTCTGCTGTTGAATAAAGACAATTTTAATCTAGGAATATAGCACTGAGTACAAGAAGAGAGTCATCGGTTTTGCCTTTCTTGTCCTTTTCTTCCCTCTGAATATTTCTCTTTAACTGCCCCTTTTAATGTTCTCCCAGCTGACAAGTTTCCCATGTCAGTTATTTACACAGAGCTTTTTTTTTAAAGTTTTTGATAGACCTTTATTTATTTATATGCGGTGCCGAGAACTGAACCCAGTGCCTCATACATGCAAGGAAAGTGGCTCCCGCTAAGCCCCAGCCCCAGCCCAGCGACACAGAGCTTATTAGGAGCTAGAAATGCAGACGTTGAACAAGTGAGTAGGTGCTGACTTAATGATGTCATTGCATCCCGGCCACTTATCATTCATTCGATGACGTTTGTTGATCGTCTACAACATGATAGACACGGATGTAGGCATCTTATGTCAGGCAGAGCCATGATTCGTAAGGTGCAGATTGGACTAGAGAAGATACAGCCCTCAGACATGAAGGTTCTACCCTAACTTAGGTTTTAATGAAATAGCTTCGTATTTGTAGCACTGTCTATCCGAATATCCTTCAGCACTGACCACCATTTCAAAATGTTTTTTTTATTTTAAAAGTCTTAGCCTGACCTAAGGGGAAACTCATACTCGGTTCTCAGCATGGAAGCAACTCAGGCCCGTCGTGCTAAAGGACTCTGTGCTGGAGGTGTCCTTGCAGGGGGTGCTGTGCACTTTCTCCCCCAGGGTCAGCCACACACAGGGCAAAGTGGGGATGGCAGCACGGTAGAAACGTGTCACTTGAGATGCCCACAGGTCCCAGGGCACAAAATCACCACCCTCACAGGTCAGTCGCCAAGCCGGGCATCTCCACTGTCAGTCGCTCTTCTTTACTAACACAGCAAGAACCTTGTTTGAACTGTGAATACTGCTTACCACTTACAAAAGTTCAGCTTCCTAAGGAAAGCCCTAACCAGAGCCCTGAGTGAATTTTTCAAATCCCATGTGCATTTTCAAAGGAAATAGTTTTAGGAAATAACTGAAATACAGTCTTTCCAGAGGAGGACCCGGGGGGGGGGGGGGAGTGGGGCATGAGAGCACTGGCTGGGGAATGGCCCGAGGTGGGAGAGAGGCTTTTCCAGAATGCAGGATCTGCTGCAATTAGCAGAGACCCACAACCACACTGGCCAAAGGGAGCTCTCTTCCTCTCTTTCTCATTGAGTGGCCTGGAGAGAGATAGCCAGGGCTAGCTGGCGTGAAGTTGTCAAGGACCCAGGCTCATTCTATGGCTTGGTTCCACATGGCTAAGGGGGTTGCCTCCCCTCTGTCTTACTATTAGTGGCTGCAGATTCCCAAATGTTACTGCACCTGAGCTCTTGAACATGTCTGCTCTGCCCAGTCCTCTGCCTCTCTGCCCCAAACATCCTGATACCTCCTTCTGGTTCCTGCTGCATGTCCACTAACACTGGCCCTGATGGATGCCACCTGCTGCTGACAAGCTCTCTCACCCACTGGCCATTTGCTTTGCTAAATTGGTGAGGTTATCTGTGGCTGATTAGAGGAAAACGTTTCTTTCTCTTTTGGTTATGTTATAGTATAGCATTCCTAAGGTAAGGTTTTTATCCTTCCGTGTTCTCCAATTCTTCTTAAGAATCAAGACTAAATAATTTCAACATTGGTGTATAGTCCTTGATCTTCATTGCCCTAAATATGCATCTAGAAGAAACTAGGTTGCAAGATTCAACTAAGAAATAACAATCATGCTATATTCATAATCATTTCTCACTCATAATTAAGATCTTTATTATGGGAAACTCATTAACCTAGGTTGTCCTCTCAAACAAAGTCTATTATCCTAACCTCACACTCCCCCACCCATATGACTTTCCATTAGACCTGCCCTACCAGGTCAAGGATATCATATATATATATATATATATATATATATATATATATATATATTTTTTTTTTTTTTTTTTTTTTTTTTTTTTTTGGTACCAGGGATTGAACTCAGGGGCACTCGACCACTGGGCCACATCCCCAGCCCTTTTTTGTATTTTATTAGAGACAGGGTCTCACTGAGTTGCTAAGTGCCTTGCCATTGCTGAGGCTGGCTTTGAACTTGCGATCCTCCTGCCTCAGCCTCCCAAAGTGCTGGGATTACAGGCATGCGCCACTGCGCCCGGCTAAGGATATCATTTATATTTAAATTGAGATTTAGGTAAAGCAAGGTTTAGGTAGGCATAGCTTTGAAAACCATGACACGTAAGAAACAGAATAATGAGTTTGTTCATTGGGAGCCCTCTGTAGCATTAGGCCTAGTAGTCTGAGATTGGGACATTTGTCTTGCCCAGAATAACCAACTACTGGGTGTAGTCTCCCTCTTGAGGGTTGGCTCTACCAACTGAAAGTTCCACTATGATTCTAAAGTTGATTTAGTCGACCATGTTGTAAATGTCAGTGGCTATGGATTTTGAAACAACAAATGGAGTGCAAATAAGTTTCCATGGTGTTTCCTCAAATAAGTTAAAAACTCACACCCAAACAAAAAAGCCTGTACATAGATGTCCATAGAAGAATTATTCGTGATTTTCAGAACTTGGAAACAACCAAGATGTCCTTCATTGGGTGAAAAATGAGACAGACACTGGATTATTATTCTGTACGAAACGGAAGTGAGCTATCGAGACCTGAAAAGACATGGAGGAAACT
Source organism: Tamias sibiricus (assembly GCA_025594165.1). NCBI lineage: Eukaryota > Metazoa > Chordata > Mammalia > Rodentia > Sciuridae > Tamias > Tamias sibiricus. The sequence continues at coordinate 19,361,816 of CM046666.1, read as the reverse complement.
TCCCTGCATTTCACAAAGGGAAAGGAGATGGTCTGAGAAGGCCACAGACGGTCAGATTCCAACTGTGTGACATTCAGGAAAAGACCAACTATGGAGACAGTAAAAAGGTCAGTGGTTGCCAGGGGTTAGGGGGCGGGACCAATGAACAGGCCTAGAGCGCAGAGGACTTTTAGGGCAGTGACACTGCTCTGTAGGTTTCGGTCCCCATACACGTGTTCAAACCCATAGAACGGGCATCACCAAGACTGACCTGTAGACTTCGGGTGATGATGATGTGTTAGGGTAGGTTCACTGATGGTAACACACATACCAGCAAGCCCGGATGTTAACAGCAGGGAATGGTGTATCCATGCACAGGAGAGCATGCAGGAATTCACGTCCACTGTAAAACTAAAACTACTCTAAAGTAATAAAGGACAAACAGGACAACGAGGGGTGGGTGTGAGGGAGGGATGGAGACTTTTATGAAGTATTAACACCCCCAGCATAATCCAGATTCCATCAACATAAATGCGGCCCTTAAATCCACTTGTGAAAATTGTTCTCTCTAAATACTTGAACCCTGATACTCTATCAATAATAGATGAGGGCTGGGGTTGTGGCTCAGCGGTAGAGCACTCGCCTAGCATGTGCGCGACCCAGGTTCGATCCTCAGCACCACGTAAAGACAAATGCATTGTGTACAACTAAAGCAAATAAATAAATATTTTTAAAAAATAATAGATGAGATGGATATAGGTACATTTTTTTTTTCAAAGCTCCTGAGTAAGAAAACTAGAAAAAAAAAAACTTCACACCCTTCTTTCCTTGGAACTACAGGGATATATTTCATATGTTCCAAACCTGAAATATTAAATAATCATAAGCAGCTGGATGAGATCCTTGCCCTTAAAGAATACAGGGGAAACTGACTGTAAAGTTGGAATGTGCTAATGTATGGCAGCTGCACGGAATTCATCATTTCCTTGTAAACTCAAAATAACTTTTGAGCGGACATCATCATTCCCACTATATTACTATTTTGCATGAGGCAAAGCATTGTTTGGTTTTGCAGCGTCTGATTCTTCAAGTCTCCAAACTCCCTGATAGGGGGAAAGGAATGCCACTCTCCTCCAGCTCATTTGCTCAGATATATGAGAAAATGTATCAACTGGGCCGGTGGCCTTGAGTAAGAACACACACTGTAGAAACAGACCCGTGAACGGATCCTCGGCAAAGACAACACAACAGGGCATGCTGAGGAATCCTTAGGAAGGAAGGCGACATTAGGGAGCGAGGGAGGATAAGCAGCACAGCTGTTTCCTTCCACTGAAGGAAGATGGGGATGAGTGTAGACTTTGAACATAAAAACCACAGATGGATGAAGACAGACCGGAAGCTGAGGCCCTCTGCCAATCATGGGCCTGTGTAGAGGGTGAGGAATGGAGGAGGTGCAGCCATACGCTAGAAGCAGGAGGGGTTAAAATGAAGTGTGTGTCAAACAACAATAAATGTTGGAGAGGATGTGGGGAAAAAGGCACGCTCATACATTGCTGGTGGGACTGCAAAATGGTGCAGCCGTTATGGAAGGCAGTATGGAGATTTCTTGGAAAACTGGGAATGGAACCACCCTATGACCCAGCCATCCCATTCCTGGGTCTATTCCCAAAGGACTTAAAAACAGGATATTACAGTGACACAGCCACTTCAATGTTTATAGCAGCACAATTCACAATAGCTAGGTTGTGGAACCAACCTAGATGTCCCTCAGTAGATGAGTGGATAGAGAAAATGTGGTATATATACAAAATGGAATTTTACTCAGCAGTAAAAGAGAGTAAAATAATGGCATTTGCAGGTAAATGGATGAAGTTGAAGAATATAATGCTAAGTGAAATTAGTCAATCTCAAAAATCCAAATACCGAATGTTTTGTCTGATATAAGGAGGCTAGTTCACAGTGTTGTTGGATGGGGGTACACAGGAGGATTAGAGGAACACTAGAATGGTCAAAGGGAAGGGAGGGGGAGGGAGGGAGCAAGGGGGGAGGGAGGAGAGGAGAAAAAGAGAAGAAAAGTGGTTGAATGAGATGGATATCATTATCCTAAATGCATGATTTAAGACCTGAATGGTACAAATATACTTTGTATACAAACAGTTGTATGTAAAAAGATGTTATACATGTGCATTATGAATTGTAATACATATTAATATTAAAAATAAAATATATTGTAAGAGCCCTAATTAAGGAGATAGCTAAGATGGCAGTTAGCTGAGAGCCATAAAAGATGTTCAAGTTTCACCTGATATTCATGCATTTATCTAAGAATCTTTTTATGCCCGTGAACACTGTGTGACGCACCTGTAAGCTCGAGCTGTAAGCACTTGTCCTTGTTAAGGCAAAATGTATTTAACCGGGTGATGTTAGTTAGGTTGTGTGGTTGGAGTTAGAGTGGTTGGAGTTGGAGAGGTTGTTGGAGCCGGAGAGCGTTGGGTCTCTGCTGCTGTAAGTGGCAGCAGCAGGCAGCTACAATATATAAAAAAATGAAGTGTGTGTGAGTGTGTGTGTGTTTTTGTGAGATAATACTTATGAATTTCAGCTCCAGCTTGAACCCAGCCATATTCTCACCCTGCAATGTACCGGTATGGGAATCGGTGTCATTAAAGCAGAAACTCTAACAATCCTGTACCTGAGGCGCTGAATCTGATCCATTGGGGTGGTCCTGACATTGGAAAGCTGGTCACATGCCGAACACCACTGTCCCACCACTGTCACACCCACTGTCATGGGCTGGGAACATGAAATAATTATTTCCCACAATGGTTGAAGAATTCAAACCAAACTGACGCTACCTTTTCTTTGCCTCCCTTTGCTGCTTCCTCCTGCTTATCCACTACTCTGTTGAGAGCTGCCCAGTGCCTTAGGGGTTCTCAAGGCTCCCTAGCAATTAGACTCACCTGGGCAAATTTTACAACTAAAAAGCCTGGGCTTCCAGAAAAATCGAACTGAAACCTAGGAGGTGGGGAGAGCAGAGCAATAACACTTTTAAAACTTTCCCATTTGACTCTAATGTGTAGTCCAGTTTCAGACCTACTGAATTTAGTCTAAATTTTCCATAGTGAAACAAAGACTGGGATGGTACTTATTTAATTCCTAAAGAGGCTTTTATTTCTTTTATACAAAGTAGGCCCTTTGCTGTGAAATAATTTTTCTATAATGACAGTATCTTCAAAATATTTTGAAGACTGATTTTCTGTTCTTAGCACAAAAAAAGCAGCATATGCTGTTATCAAAGTACCAACAGGAATCTGGATTTAAACAGATCTGGCATTTTTCCTATATGCCATTTCTTAAAGTCAATTTATTATCATTTTCCCTGAGAGAAACAGCAAGAAGTGATCATTTCCCCCTGGGTAATCACTTAATGTGAGTGCCAATAATTCCATTCTAAACAGCCCAGATACACAACTAGAATCTGTTAAGAAGAAAAATAAAAGATATTGAATTCATAAGCACAGCTTCCAAATACTGAACCTTTAAAATAATTTCAGATCACAGAAGGTCATTGCTCTATCTGGCGTGTAACTAGCGATGTCAAACAGCCAAAGGATCCTTAAAAGTGCAAACCTTCAAAGAATTCCTCGCTCCTAAGAATGTGAGATCTCATCAAGAATAGAAGTTATGAATGTTTGGATAAAAGGTGTTTCCCAGGACACTGCCTTCTGACTAGAATATTTGCTTAATTGAACTAAAATGAAGGGAACACTGAGGTTCAGTATTTGATGGCATAAGCCAAGAGTGTCTCCTTAGATACAGCCCCCCCCCAACCTCCTGGCATCCTGCCATTGTCATTGCTGAGGACATATGGTCAGGATGATGTGCACATCTGCTAGAGTGACATGCATGTGGTCTACAGTATTTTCAATGTGCATGAAACTCATAGACCATGTTCAGGGTTGACTTCTCCATGGTCATGTATTTGCAAGAAATCTCCATAGGTTTTTTTTTTTTTGTCACTTAATGAGACTATTCATAGATTATGGTTTCATTTTTCATTGCTATACAACTGTGTTCATAATAGAAAAGAAATCCTAAAATCCCACCTCCTTTATAAAGATTTGAAAAGTTAAGTTCTTAGACTGACTCAACGTTTTCCTGGATCCAACAGTTATTGTCCACCAAAAATCTTTATATACTTACCTGTGTTCTGTGTTCGTCCTTCCTATGTATGATAGCCCATTCAGTTACACATGTACGAAGTCATGCTTTGTCCCAACAAGTAAAAAGTTGAATGAAACATCCACTTTCACTGGATGTGTGAAAGAGGGGAGGACACAGGGAAACTGCTCCCCCCAAGACTGGAAGGCAGGGCAAGTGCAGGGAGACTGGCTCGCTGGAGCAGACCCTTGTGAGCAGAAGACTCCATGGGGATCAATACCTGGGAGAAAAACCCAAGCTTTAATTGACGCATTGCTGGAGGCGCAGAGTAGACAACTCTGAGACCTAAACACTTCAGGAGAGCCCAGCCATAGGGTATCTTCATAATTTTTTGAGATTTACTTTTTGGAACTTGGCTAAGTTCCCAAATATCAGGGGGAAAGTTCCTTTGTGCTTCTAGCAGGAGGGGGAAACAAAGCATTTTGCAATATACCAGAGTACCCTGTTCTTAATAAGGCCTGTTCTCAGGAGATACGAGTTAAACAGAGCCTACGCTGGTAGGGCATCATTATTTCATCATCATCATCATCATCATCATAACTGACTAAAAAGACTATTCTAGAGTAGCTACCTCCACCCTTGCACAAGAAGGAAAATAAATGCCAAACTCCAACCAACTGTGGCCATCCTGTCTCACCCCTGGAGGGAGAAAACGACTGGAAGCACTTGTGAAGGTCACAGCCCAGAGGTGCCAGCTCCCCAGAAGACAGAGCCTGGCTCATAAAACCACAGAACACTCTTGTTCCCCAAACCATCCCACCATCCCACCACATTAGTAAGACCTATTTCCATAAATTCCTTTTACTGAGTTTATCATGTTCAAATATCAAGGAAAAATTAAAAGTCATACCAAAAGACAAACCAAACACATAAAAAACAAAACTACAAGACCCACAATATGGAGAGACAAAGCAAGAACCAAAGCCAGATGTGGCAGGGATGTTTTAAATGACCAGACCAAGAATTTAAAGTAACTATGACTAACAAGCCCGGGTCTCTACCAACAGAGTAGGCAGCATGCAAGAATAGACAGGCACTGCAAGCAGACAGATGGCTATCCTACAAAAGAATAAAAAAATAAATTAAAACCCCCACTGTAGCTGAAGCGAATGATGCATTTCAAGGACTGATTATTAGACTTCACAGGAGTAAGGAAAGAATCTCTGAGCTTGAGGATATACCAACATAAATTTCAAAAACTGAATCAAAGAGAATGAAGATGAAAAAAGATGAAACAGAATATTCAAGGACTGTGGGACAGCAACTAATGGTGCAACACGTGTAACAAGATTATCAGAAGAAGCAGAGAAGGAACAGGAGAAATACTTGAAATAATAATGACTGAGGTTTTCTGCAAATTAATGTTAGACACTAAGCCATAGTTTCAGGAAGCTTAGAGAACACCAGACAGGATAATTTAAACAAACAAAATACCGTACCTAGCTGTAGGCGCCGGTAGCAAGCTGTCGCTTGGAATAGCGGTGTTGTGGGAGAAAACTCGGAGGCAGGATGGAGACAAAAAAGTTCTTTTATTCTTCTCTCTATGGCTTCTGTAACCTCTAACACCACACTCACACTCCCACAAGAAACCACGGCACGCACTCTTACAAGAAGCTACAACATATACACACAATAGCGTTTTAATCTCGCACGCTCTCTCTTGGGCACAGTCTCACGCGCCCAACCAGAATGGCGCCGGCCGGCTTCCCTTCCCGGCGTAAAATCTCTAGATCTCGCGCCAAGTGCCAAGTCTCTCTCGCGCGATTCCGGGCCCAGTCCCGCGAGCGAGATTTTGGGCCAGGTCCCTCGAGCAAGATTCCAGGCTTCTGCACGTCCCCCTTTTCGTTTTAAAAGAGGGGATGTTGTGGCTTTAAGACAACAAGCCTTTTGTTGACGAGCCAAATTGCATAGTATTTCAAATTTCTTAAACAAATCAGCTGTCCTGAGTTCTATCAAGCAACACACTGAGTCTTTTAGACAAATATCCGCAAGGCATTGTCCTACAAAGTCACAAACAAATGAAAGACCAAATGTCTACTTGTCACAACACGTTGATCCAGGAGGCCCCATGCATGTAGAGCAGAGGCCACACTGTTGGTGAAGTTGTCCGATGTCTGAGCGGCAGGGATGTTTGGAGCGACTGGATCCCAGTAGTTGTAGCAGCAGCCGTGTTTTTCATGTCTAGACAATACCGTCGGCAAATCTTCAGGGCCCGCTACCTAGAAACTCAAGCTTTTATTATTGAAGGAAAGGCAGTGTCATTCCGGCACTGAGTCAAGAGGCGAGTCGTCAAGCTAAAAAACAGAACTATTAAAATTAGAAAGTTAAAGTTGATTTGTGTTCACACACATTGCTGTTTGAGCTCCCGCAGGCATAAGCTGGCAAAATATCATATTTAGAACAAAACAAAGAAAGACTGAGGGTACTTATTGCATTAAAGATAGAGTAAAGAAAAGTTAAAGGCACTTTGGAAAAATAATTTGTTAGCTGGAACCCTGTAGTCTCTGTGAACTTGTGTGAGATTATCTGTTGAAATAACTCAAATTAATCAGTTATAAAACAAATAAAGTTAATTACAAATAAACATCTGTATGTCTAAACACCAAAACGTCAGGCTACACAGCACTAGTCATATTTTTCACTAAAAAGAAATCTCTGGGACACCTATAAATCAAAATTGAAGGTACTTTTACTTATTAAATTATTTACCTAAATTGAATATTATTAAACTTAAATGAATTAAAGTTATTTGGATCCATATATATATATATATTATTTATTTTATTTAAGTGCTTAGTTATCTGTGACGTCACACTGGACAGACGCACAAACCTACAAACATATATTTGTGACATCACATTTACATGAAATTTAGACAAGTGGACAGATAAAAAGACAAAAAATACAATTGTGTGCACACTAAAGAGAGATCTCTTCGTCTTCACCGGGAGGAATGACACTTAAGTTGTGAAATATTTTGAAGGACCCTTTTAAGGGAATCATTCCATGTCTTCATCTTGGTCCTCTTGATTTTGAGTCTTTTTTATTAATCTTGATTGTTCAACAACTTCATTATTATCCTTTTGATTTGGTACCTGTTTTATTAATCTAGATAGTATCCATATTGGAGAAAATTCGTGTTTTGGAAAAACACAAACAGATCCTCTCCCCCAAATTAATACTGGATCTGGACCTTTCCATGTACCTGAAAGAACATCTTTCCAGTAAACCAAAGGTTTATGTTGTTGGTGTGAGTTCCAATGTCTGTCTCCAGCAGATAACCATTAGAGTCTAAAGTTTAAAAATTTAAGGTAAACAGGGCAACTGCCAATCTGACCTAGGATTTTTCCAATTTCCTTCTTTTTGTTTTAATAATATAACTTTTAGTGTGCGGTTTGCTCTTTCAATAATGCCCTGACCCTGAGGATTGTATGGGATGCCTGTTCTATGGGATATATTGAATTTTGTGCAAAACTGTTTGAAAGATGAGGACGTATATGCAGGGCCATTATCTGTTTTAAGCATTTTGGGGATGCCCAATGCAGCAAAAGCTTGTAAACAATGAGATGTAACATCTTTAACTTTTTCTCCAGAATGTAAGGAAGCAAAAATCATGCCAGAGCATGTATCTATGGTCACATGAATAAATCGCAATTTTCCAAAACTTGGCTCATGAGTAATATCCATCTGCCACAAATGATTGGGCATTAATCCTCTAGGCTTAACACCAAAATGAGGATTGGGCAAATGTGTCATACAAAATTTACAATCTTTTACAATTGTTCTGGCTTGCTCCTTTGTGATTTTAAACCTACGCTGCAAAGTGGTGCTGTTGACGTGAAACTTGGAGTGAAATAAAGTAGCTTGCTGGAGCGCTGAAAGTATAAATATTGTTTTGGTAAGGTCATCAGCCTTTTGATTACCTTCATGGAGGGGACCAGGCAAGTTAGTATGAGCTCTGATATGGCCTATGAATAGAGGTTCTTTTCTTGCCCACAAAAGTTTTTGTATTTGATAAAACAATTTAAAGGCTGGAGTATGAGGTGCTATTGGTCCTGCTAGCTCTAATTTTGGGACGGCATGTACAATATAGTGGCTATCTGAAAAAATGTTGATGGGCTGCTCTCTAAAATTTTCCAGAGCTCTTACCACAGCTTCCAGTTCCACTAATTGAGCTGATTTGTGTGCAGTTATGTAAGTCATATTTTCTTTTTTAGTGACTACTGTAGCAGTACCATTTGAGGACCGATCTGTAAATACATTAAATGCCTTGGGAATAGGTTGATTTTTTTATTACCTGTGGAAATATAATAGGATGATTAATACAAAAAGATAATATAGGAGACTTAGGAAGATGATTATCAAAATTTGCAGAAGTAGAGCATCTAGTTATAGCCCAATCATTATCATTGAAGCATAAATATTCAATCTGTGATGATGAATAAGGAGTAATAATAGTAGCAGGGTGAATGCCAAATATTTTAGTAGAAGTCTTAAGTCCTTGAAGAATAAGTTTAGCCACCATGAAGGTATAAGACTCAATTATACTTTTAGGAGAGACGGGCAAATGTATCCATAATAAAGGCCCTTATTGCCAAAATACTCCTGTGGGTGTATATTGTGAAGAAATAATAATCAATATCAGCAGTTGAGTTAAATCAAATCTATCACAATGTGCTCCTTCGATTGCTTTTTCTACTACCTTTAAAGCTTTCCTAGCATCAGGAGTCAATGTTCGCAGTGAAGATGGATCAGGGTCCTCATGAAGGTTGTCAAATAAAGGTTTTAGTTGGCCAGTAGTGAGGTTTAGTGTAGGGCGAAGCCAATTAATGTCTCCCAGTAGTTTTTGGAAATCATTGAGGGTGGTCAAATGTTCTTTATTTATTAAAATATTTTGGGGTCTAACAAAGATATCCATGATTTTAAATCCTAAATATAATATGGGAGATCTGGTTTGAACTTTTTCTTCTGCTATATATAATCCATATTTTTTTAAATTTTCTACCACATCACTGAATATATTAAATAAGACTTTTTGATTAGGGTGAGCCAGTAAAGCATCATCCATGTAATGTAGACACATAAGGTTTGGATATTTATTTTTAATGGGTTGGATAGCTTTATCCACATGTATTTGGCATATGGTGGGGCTATTAGCCATTCCTTGCGGTAGTACTTTCCATTGATATCTTTTATCAGGGCCATTATTATTGATAGAAGGAACTGAAAAAGCAAACCTGGGGCCAGCCAGAGGGTGTAAAGGAATAGAAAAGAAGCAAACCTTTATATCAAGAGTAATAAGATGGAAATTTTTTGGAATAGCTACAGGATTAGGAAGTCCAGGTTGAGTAGGGCCCATGATTTGCATGGTTTTATTAATTTCTCTAAGATCATGTAACAATCGCCATTTTCCTGATTTTTTCTTGATCACAAATATGGGGGAATTCCAGGGAGAGGTGAAAGTTTCTATATGTCCTGCTTCTAATTGTTCCTGAACTAGTAGGTGGGCCGCTTGTAATTTCTCTTTAGATAGGGGCCACTGAGGGACCCACACTGGCTTATCGGAAAGCCATGGCATTTTCAAAATTATTTTCTCAGTGGCCCCGAAGAAAAATATCTTTTTCCTTTATGATAATGATTTCTTTTAGGGTTAAGCTTACCCTGTACTTTTTGATAATAATTTCTTTTAGGGTTAAGATTACCCTGTAGATTTTCACATTTAACACCTGCAGGCTTGGTTGCAAGGTGTACCCCCATTTGTTGTAAAATATCTCTTCCCCATAAGGTAACCGGTAGGTTAGGTAAAACATAAGACTGAAATGTTCCTTTATGTCCTTCATCATCTTCCCATTTTAAAATTACCGTACTTTTTTTCTGGGAGATTATTATATCCCAAGCCTCTTAAACTGTTTGAAGCTTTTTGCAGAGGCCAGTGCTTGGGCCATTGACATAAATTAATGATGGAAGAATCAGCTCCAGTATCTATTAGTCCCTCTATTTCTATTCCTTGGATTTTTATTTTACACATAGGACTCCTTGAACAGACTCGAACCCAACAAGCCATGGGTCTCGAGTCAGTGGAACAAAATCCTCTATTGTTCCTTTTTTGAGGCATACTCATTTTAAATGAATTATGTAAATTTGGAAGAAGAAGCAGCCGAGCAATTCTATCTCCTTGATTAACAGAACTTATACTTTGGGGTGAGCTAAGCATTATTATTATTTTTTTATAGTTTGTCCATTTATGTATGTACACATATATCATATGAATGTACATGCAGTTTTGTGGGGGGGAGCACCAACATTTAAAATGAATAGACTTATGCATTTCTATACTTACTGTTTAAATAAATAGTAATGTTTTTAAATTATAAAGGGAAGAATATAAGAAATATACCACTTAAATTCTTACCTATTATTGTCTACACTGACATTTTTCTACATTAGCTTACTCAGTATATATTTAATATACTTATTTTTTCCCCTTTGTAGTCAGAGTTTATTACACCTGGGGTCATTTGCAAACCTAATAAGCTTTCAGGACTTCCCCCGAGAATAAGTCCTACAGTCCCTGAGGGAAGAGGTCCCCTGACTCCTGTGGGAATCAGTTGAACCCCCATTTCAGGTGTTAACACTATTCGGGCGGTGGAACAGAGGTCTAATCCTGCATTTCTTCCTGTTCCTCTGGCAAGGGAGTGGATGGATAGTAGGGATTGTGTCGGGGAAGCATCTGAGTGGACGCTTGAGGATACTCCTCCTCTAATGCCTCGTACATTTGTGGGCCCCAGGGCATTGGGCCCCGTACCCTGTTTTCTGAATTCCTGAACAAATGATTTCCATGGATGTCAAATTTTGAATGGCATTCATTGGCCCAATGATTTCCCTTTTTACACCTGGGGCAGCAGCCTGGGGCACGGTATGAGCTTGGTCTTATTTCTCTTTGGGGATTTTTCCTAGAATAGCTGATTGATTATGATAATTTTGCCTGGAATATCCTGATTAATTATAATGTCTAGGTTGAGCCCTTGTGAAATTTTGAGGGGCAGCATCTCTCATAGCTGCTGCAATCATATTTCCCGTGACAAAGGCATCATTTATATCTTTACATAGTTGTATATATATGGAAAGATCCTTTTTATTTCTCCATGACCTGATGGCTTCCTGGCAGTATTTATTAGCATTTTCTTATGCTAATTGAACAACTAATGGCATAGCTTGCTCGACTTCTCCAAACAATCTACCTGCAGTTCTCAAAAGTCAATCAGCAAAGTCAGCATAGGGCTCATTAGGTCCCTGAATCACCTTTGACAAGCTACCTTGCAGATCCCTAGGTCCTTGTAAAGTTTTCCATGCCTGCAAGGCAGCTGCATATATTTGAGCATATATGCCTGGAACATAATATTTTTGAGCCTGTGAGTCTGCAAATTGCCCCTCTCCTGTGAGCATTTCTAGATTATGGTCTCCAAACCCTGCAGCTGCATTTCTTCTAGCTGTTTCTATACAAAGTTCTTGAAATTGTGATCGCCAAACCAAGTATTGTCCCCCACTTAAAACTGCTTTACATAGACTTTTCCAGTCTGAGGGGGTTAAGTTAAAGGTATTAAGGGACTCTAACATACTTAACGTGAAAGGAGCTTGGGGTCCATATGTCATTACTGCCTCTTTGATATTTTTTATTGTTTTGAAATCTATTGAGTGGTGGATCCTCTGTCAATTTTCATTTTCAAATACTGGCAGTTCCCAAGGTATCTGTGAGTTACCCTCGAGAGCACATAAGCGCTCAGAAAGACCTTTTATTTCTGTTTCTAGGGTTTGCAAACACCTAGTAATACCCTTCATATTTTCTGTAATGGATTCCACCCATGGGGGAGTAGGGGACACAAATGGTTCCTCTACTTGATGGTCCTTTTTTCCTTTTGTTCTTTTTACTGGAGACTGCTCCCAGAGTCATCCTTTGATTCCTCTCCACTACTATTATCTTTACTGGTATCCTGAATTTCAGCTTCTAAGGAGAGTACATATTCTTCGGCTAATTTCAATAAGTTTCTGATGGCTTTTGCAGCTCTTACTTTTGAATTTACACCACTACTCTTCTCACTGGTATTAACTGACTCAGAGGCTATGCTTTCTTGATCGCTTTCCTCACTATCCACTGAGTCCGCACTATTGAAAAACTCATCCATGGCTTTTATTATCCAACTTTTGGTTATTTTTGCTCCCATTTTCAGTTCTTACCTGCCAGCCGAATTCCCCGTGCAGGCCCCCACCTGTAGGCGCCGGCAGCAATCTGTCGCTTGGAACAGTGGCGTTGCAGGAGAAAACTTGGAGGCAGGATGGAAACGAAAAAGTTCTTTTATTCTTTTCTCTATGGCTTCTGTAACCTCTAACACCACACACACACTCCCACAAGAAACCACGGCATGCACTCTTACAAGAAGCTACAACATATATACACAATAGCGTTAATCTCACACGCTCTCTCTCAGGCACAGTCACGTGCCCAAGCAGAATGGCGCCGGCTGGCTTCCCTTCCCGGCGTAAAATCTCTCTAGATCTCGCGCCAAGTCTCGCCTGATTCTGGGCCAAATCCCGCAAGCGAGATTCCAGGCCAAGTCCCGCGAGCAAGATTTCCGGCCAGGTCCCACGAGCAAGATTCTGGGCTTCTGCACCTAGGAAGATCATGGTCACACTACAGAAAGTCAAACACAAAGGAAAAAAATTGGAAAAAAAAATAATGGAAGAAAAAACACCTTATCTATAGAGGAACATAGAAACAGGTACATCTGAGCTCTCCTCAGAAACCATACAAGCACAAGAAGAGAATGGAGAAAATGCAGTGTTAAGGGGCAGTATTGTATCCTGTGAAATTGTTCTTTTTTAAAAATATTTATTTGTACACAATGCCTTTATTCTTACGTGGTGCTGAGGATCGATCCCTGGCCACACACAACCCCAGCCCCCCTGTGAAATTATTCTTGCAAAGTGAAATAGAAATAAAAATTGAGGAATCTTTTAAGAGTAGACCTGCCTGGCAAGAAATGTTAGAAGACACGAGAAGTAAGGTAAGTCAGAAACTCAGATCTGCATAACAGAAGAACATAAAAGAAGGAACGAGTAAATGTAGAATAAATGTTGCTTTCTTACTCTTAATTGATCTAACAGACCAAAGTTTGTTCAAAAATAGTAATATCAACATTGTATTTGATTATTTTCTTAGTCTGTTTTTAGTCACTATAAGAAAATACCACATGTTAGGTAATTCATAATAAATTGAAATCTACATTTCACAGTTCTGGGTGCTGGGAAGTCCTTGACCAAGTGTTATGGTTTAGATATGAAGTGTACACCCACAGAGCATGTGTGATACAGTGCAAGAAAGTTTAGAGATGAAATGATTTGGTTAGGAGAGCCTTAACCTAATCAGTGCATTCATCCTCTGATTAATCGGGAGGCAACTATAGGCAGGTAGGGTATGGCAGGAGGAGATGGGCCATTGGGAGCCTGACTTTAGGGTACTTATTTTGTCCCTGGTGAGTGCAACATGCTGTCTGCTTCCTGGTATGCAGTCCTGAGCCACTTTCCTCCACCACACACTTCTGCCATGATATTCTGCCTCACAGTGGGCCCAGAGCAATGGAGCCAGCTGTCTGTGGACTAAGACCTCTGAAACCATGACTGCCTGATAAATTTTTCCTGCTCTAAAATTGTACTTGTTGGGCCTTTTGGTCACAGTAATGAAAAAGCACTGGTACCTGGTGAAGGCCTCCTTGTAACATCCCCTGGGAAGGTGGAATGTCCTACCCTTACATGGTAGAAGGCAAGGGGTAGGAGAGGAAATGCACTCCTCCTTTAATCTTATGCCCATTTATAGAGGCCCTAATCCCATTTATGATATCTCCACCATCATGATTTAATTATTTCTTAAAGATCCTCACCTCTTGATACTATAACATTGGCAATAAGATTTTAACCTATGAATAATGGCATGATCATGCAAACCATAGCAATTGTGTGTATGATTAAGTATATGTATATAAAAATAAAACCAATAATAATGAGATGAGATGGGTGGGAGGGATTAGGATGATTCTGTTTTTATAAAGTAACTACATCACCTACAAAGTTGCATAGTGTTATTTGAACTTTAACTTAGATTCATTGCAAATGTATATTGTAAACTGTAGGGGCAGTCCTAAAAACAAAATAAGTACAATAAATATGCCAAAAAAATGAAATTATGTAAAATACTCAATTAAAACCACATAAAGTATAAAGAGAATAAAAGACAAAAAAGGAACAAACAAGAAAAATGAATAGAAAACAGTAACAAATTAGTAGATATTAATTCAACCATATCAATTATGTTGAATGCCAGCAGTTTAAATGAAGCAATTAAAAAACAAAGATTGTCAGAGTGAATCAAAAATAAGACTCAACTCTGTTCTGTCTAGAAGATGCTCACTTTAAATATAAAGGTGTATATAGAATAAAAATAAATGGATGAAGGAAAACACACCATGATAACATTAGTCAAAAGAAAGCAGGAGTAAGCCGGGCGCGGTGGCGCACGCCTGTAATCCCAGTACTTGGGAGGCTGAGGCAGGAGGATCGCGAGTTCAAAGCCAGCCTCAGCCATGGCGAGGCACTTAGCAACTCAGTGAAACCCTGTCTCTAATAAAATACAAAAAATGGCTGGGGATGTGGCCCAGTGGTTGAGTGCCCCTGAGTTCAATCCCCAGTACCAAAAAAAAGAAAAAAAAAAAAAAAAGAAAGCAGGAGTAGCTATATTAATTTCAGAGAAAGAAGACTTTTTTAAAAAGTAAGTTATCAGGGATTAAAAGAAGCATAGTGATAAAGGGTCAATTCTACAAAAAGGCTTTACAACCCTTGATGTGTATATATCTAATAGCAGTATCAATATATGTAAAAGACAAACTAATATAAATGCAAGGAGAAAAAGATAAACCCACTACCATAGTTGGAGACTTCAATGCTTACCAGAAATAGATCCAGCAGGTGGAAAATAGAGTAAGGGGATCATTGAATTCAACAATACCATCAATCAATTAAACATAATCCACATCTGTGGACTACTTTATCCAACAAAATATACATTGCTCTCAAGCTCACATGAAGGTAGACCATATTCTGGACCATAAAATACACTTTTATATAAATTCTGAAGAGTGTAAATCATTCAATATCTGTTCTCAGACCACATTGGAATTAAGCTAGAAAATTTCAAAATACATAGTGACTAAACAACACACTTTTAAATAGCACATAGTTTATAAAAGAGATTTCAAGAAATTTAAAAATATTTTAGCTAGATGAAAATTAAAACACAACTTGTTGAAGCCTGTGGGATGCAGCAAAGGCAGAGCTAAGAGGGAAATGTATAGAACTGAATACATACATTAGAAAATAAGAAGATCTAAAATCAGTTGTCTAAGATTCCACCTTAGAAAACCAGGAAAATAAGAGCAAACTAAATCCAAAGGAAGAAGAAAAAAATAATAAGAAAAGAAAAATTAGAGCAGGAATTATTGAAATTGAAAACATGAAACCAATAAGGAAAATCAATAGAACCCTAAACTGGTTCTTTGAAAAGAGCAACGAACTAATAAAACTATGGCCAGCCCAACTATGAAGAAAAGAAAGGAAACAAATTACTAACATCAGAAATGAAAGAGGAGACAACACTATGTATCCCATGGATATTAAAAGTATAATAAAGGAATAGTAGGAACAATTTTGTGCCCACAAAATTGATAACCTAGCTGAAATGGACCAATTGCTTAAGAGACACCACCTACAAAAAATCCCACAAGAAGAAAACGGAATAGGTCTTTTCCTATTTAAAAAGCTAATAACTAAATTAATAACTAAATAACTTTCCTAAAGAGAAAGCACCAGGCCCAGATAGGTTCACTGTTGAATTCTACATAGCATTTTACCAGTTCTCTATAATCTACTTCAGAAGATAGATGCATAGGGATTGCACCTTAACATTGTGAGGCCAGCATTACCCCAATGCCAAAATCAGACAAAGAAATTCTAAGAAAAAAAATGACAGAACAATATCTCTTGTTAATATAGGTGCAACCCTTCCCCCAAATAAGGAAATCAAACCCAACAATAGATAACAAGAGATATGTACTACCACCACATGAAATTTGTCAGTTATACAAGGTTGGATAAACATTTTAAAAACCAATTAATGAAGACCATCATATCAACAGGGTAATAAATAAAAGTCACAGGATCATATCAATAGATAAAAAAATTACTTGACAAAATCCAATACCTATTCCTGATAAAAAAAAAAAAATTGTGGAACTTCCCTAACTTGATTAAAAATAAAGCAAGGATGTCTCCTCTCACCAATGCAATAAGACAAGAAAGGATATAAAAAAATTTTCAGATTGGGAAGCAAAATGAAGCACTTTTTGTCCACAGATAATGTGATCACCTATATAGAAAATCTGAAAGAGTTGGCAAAACCATAACAACAAAGACAAACCAAACCCTGGAACAGTTAAGCACTTACACAAAGTTGTAGGATCCAAGGTTAAGATAAGATACAAAAGTCAATCACTTTCCTATATACTAGCAATAAACAAGTGGAACTTGACATCAGAAACAACATTTGAATTAGCTCTCCCCAAAATGAAATACTTGAATATAATTCTAATAAAGTATGTATAATATCTACATGAGGAAAACTATAAAACTGATAAATGTAATGGAAGGACTAAAGAAATAGATGTTTCATGATCCTAGATAGAAAGGTTTGATGTTTTCAAGATGTCAGTTTTTTCCATACACATTTAATGCAATCTATATAGTTAATACAATTCCAATTAATATACAAGGAAGTAATGTTGTAGACAGAAATAAATTGATTCTACAGCTTATATGGAAAGGGAAAGACCCCAAATTGCCAACACAATACTTAAGGGAAAGAAGAAAGTTGGGGGACTGATGCTGCCTGACTTCAGCATGTACTATAGAGCTACAGAAATCAAGACAAGATAGTATTAACTAAAGAATGGATTAGAAAATCAATTGATATTTGGGCCTACTTTTTCTTCTATTAGGTGCAAGGTCTCTGGTTTAATTCCTGGGTCCCTGATCCATTTTGAGTTGAGTTTTGTGCATGGTGAGAAATAGAGGTTTAATTTCATTTTATTATATGAGGATTTTCCAGTTTCCCCAACACCATTTGTTGAAGAGGCTGTCTTTTCACCAATGTACATTTTTGGCACCTTTGTCTAATATAAGATAACTGTAGATGTGTGGGTTAGTCTCTGTGTCTTCTATTCTGTACCATTGGTCTACTGGTCTATTTTAGTGCCAATACCATGCTGTTTTTGTTACTGTTACTTTGTAATACAATTTAAGATCTGGAATAGTAATGCCACCAGCTTCACTCTTCTTGCTAAGAATTGCTTTGGCTATTCTGGGTCTCTTATTTTTCCACATGAATTTCATGATTGCTTTTTCTATTTCTATGAGGAATGATATTGGAATTTTGATTGAGATTGCATTGAATCTGTATAGTGCTTTTGGTAGAATGGTCATTTTGACAATATTAATTCTACCTATCCATGAACACGGTAGATCTTTCCATCTTCTAAGATCTTCTTTAATTTCTTTCTTTAGCATGCTGTAGTTTTTCATTGTACAGAACTTTCACTTCTTTTGTTAATTGTATTAGGCCCCAACCTCCTCAATAAGACACCGATAGTGCAAGAATTAAAACCAAGAATTAATAAATGGCATGGGTTCAAACTTAAAAGCTTCTTCTCAGCCAAAGAAACAATCACTGAGGTGAGCAGAGAACCTGCAGAATGGGAGCAAATCTTTACCACAAGCACATCAGATAGAACACTAACCTCAAGGATATATAAAGCTCTCAAAAACCTTAACACCAAAAAAACAAATAACCCAATCAATAAATGGGCCAAGGAATTAAACAGACACTTCTCAGAAGATGATATACAATCAATCAACAAATATATGAAAAAATATTCAACATCTCTAGCAATTAGAGAAATACAAATCAATACTACTCTAAGATTTCATTTCATTCTAGTCTGAATGGCAGCTATCAAAAATACAAACAGCAATAAATGCTGGCCAGGATGTGGGGAAAAAGGCACACTCCTACATTGCTGGTGGGAGTGTAAATTGGTGCAGCCAATCTGGAAAGCAGTATGGAGATTCCTAGGAAAACTTGGAATGGAACCACCATTTGACCCAGCTGTTCCACTCCTTGGTCTATACCCAAAGGACTTAGAAACAGCATACTATAGTAACACAGCCACATCAGTGTTTTATAGCAGCACAATTCACAATAGCTAGACTATGGAACCAACCTAGATGCCTTCAGTAGATGAATGGATAAAGAAACTGTGGTGTCTATACACAATGGAATATTACTCAGCATTAAAAGAGAATAAAATCCTGGAACTTGCAGGTAAATGGATGGAGTTGGAGGATATTATGCTAAGTGAAGTAAGCCAATCCCAAAAAACCAAATGCCGAATGTTTTCTCTGATATGAGGATGCTGATCCATAAGGGGGGAACATGGAAGAAAAACTTTAGATAGGGTAAAGGAGAGGGAGGGGAAGAGAGGGGACAGGGGAGGAGGAAAGACAGTGGAATGAGATGGACATCATGACCCTAAGTACATGTATGAAGACACGAAATGCTGTGACTCTATTTTGTGTACAACCAGAGACATGAAAAATTGTGCTCTATATGTGTAATATAAATGCTAGTACATTCTGCTGTCATATATAACAGATTAGAATAAATAAATAAACAAAAATAAGAAAATCAATGGAACGTCAAGAGAACCCAGAATTAGACCCACATACATGTAGACAATGGAGCAAATGCAATATAATGGAGAAAAGAGAGACTTATCAATAAATGTGCTGGAATAAAGTGGCTATTTGCATGCAAACAAACAAAAAAAATAGGAGATCTTGCTCCATTTACCAAAATTAACCAAAAAATGATTGTAAAATGCAAAACTATAAAACTGCTAGAAGATAACCTGAAAGAAAATCTACATGTCCTTGAGGATACCCATGTCTTTTTAGATAAAACAACAACGATACAACCATGAAAGAAAAATTGACCAACTAGACTTCATCAGCAATAAAAATCTCTTGTCTGTTAAATACAAGCACAAAACAATGAGAGGACAAGGCATTGACTGGCAGAAAATATTTGCAAAGCCACATCTGATGCAGGACTGTTATTTAAAATACACAAAGAACTTTACAACTCAACAATAAGGAAACAATGGCCCAAGATTTTAACAGACATCGCACCAAAGACATAGGAGTGGCAAACAAGTATATGACAAGATGCTCTCCCCTCCTACATCATCAAAGGAGTGCAAATGAAAACAATGCAATTGCACTACATGCCTATTAGAATGTCCCAAATACAAGCACTGATTTGACAGCACCGATGCTGTCAGGCGTGTGGAGCCACAGATATTCCCATTTATTGCTGGGAGGATACAATCTGTATTGCAAGGCAGTTGAAGTCTCTTAGAAAACTAATAGGCTCTTGCCATATAATCCAGCAATCACACTCCTTGGAATTCACCCATCAGAGTTGAAAACTTATGTCCTCATAAGATCTACATGTGGATGTTTATGGCATCTTTGTTCACAATTGCCAAAACTTAAAGTCAGTGAAGATGCCTTTCCATAGGTGAATGGATAAATAAACTGCTGTACATCAAGACAATGAAATAGGATTCAGCTCTACAGAGAAATGAGCTATCTAATCAAGAAAAGACAAAGAGGAAATTTAAATGCATATTACTAAGTGAAAGCTGCCAACCTAGAAAGGCCATCTACTATCTAATTCCAACCATATATATGAGACATTCTGGAAAAGAGAAAGCTATGGATATAATAAAAAGATCGGGGGTTTCCAGGCTTGGGGAGTAAGTGATAAACATGTAGAACACAGAATATTTTTAGGGAATGAAACCTAATCTGTTGATACAGTAGCAGTAGATAAATGTTATTATAAGTTTTTCCAGAAACATAGAATGTACAACACCAAGAGAACCCTAATGTTGACTATGGACTTTGGATAACAAAATGTCAGTGTAGATTCATCAATTCTAATAAATATACCATTTTGGCAGACGATATTGATAATAGAGGAATACTGATAATATTCATGTAGGGGGAAAGGGAAAATATGGGAAATCTCTGTACATTCCTCTTAATATTACTGTGAATCTAAAAATGCTCTAAAAATAATGTCCAGGTGCATAGGTATGCAGGCAGACAGACTGAATAAAAGAAAGAAAAGTCAGGGTAGGAGGAAGAAAGGAAGAATTTTGTCTCTTTCTCTTTCTCTCTCTCTCTTTTTTTTTCCCCACAAAAAGTAGAGCAACTTCTGTAGCAGGAAGGACTTATGGCTCATGACTTGTGGGTCATGGTTGGCTTGCTCAGCAAGACTCCCTGCTAGCTATAGAAATATTTTCAGAACGTTGGTCTCCCTTGTGGAATTGCAGATAGTGGGACATAGAATTTTAAGAGATAAAAAAGATGTTTGCTGATTCTATGGTGGAATATTGAAACAAGGTACTAGACACTGAAATAATAAATCTGAGATATGTGTTCTATACACAGAGCCTATTGTTTAGAAATGAAAAGAAAGAGAATCACAAACCGACCACATGGATTTGGTAACTAAACAGATCTGACTCAAGTCCTGCTTCTGTCTTTTCATCTGTGTAAAATTTCCCAGTTTCCAAAATTTCTGAAGCTTCTCAGTCAGCTCTGTAGCATGACACAATGCTATCTTCTCCACTGCAGCTAGGAGGGATTGGAAAAGAAAGGGTCTATAAGACACCAATACAGCATCTGGAATATACAATAGAGCCGGTGAGCTCCTCAGAAATGTCAATTCAAGGGTAGTTACAACACCCAGGATTTCAGAGGAGCAGAATCCCAATTCAATATCTTAATACCTTATGTTATTCTCTTGGACCCTGAAAAAGTACAGGACGAAGCCAGTTTCTTTGAGTCCAAAAGAAAGTCAGATCTGCATAAGGAGAGTTTGGGGGTGCACTGTAGTTATGCCAGGTTGCTTTTATCTAGGACATGACAACCCAATCTCCAGGGCCTTCGGCAACCCTGAAAATGGGTGCCATCAAAACATGACTAATATGAATCTAGGCATTTTCAAAAGTGCTGTGAAATCTGGTCATGGTGGTATCATAGAGATAAATGGTAAATTACAAAATAAGCACATGTCAGTGGTGCATTTTTTAATGAAAATGGGCGGGGGGTGGGGGAATGGAGCCACAGAGGCACCTGCTTCCTGAGTTTTCATTGAAGCAAGAGGAATAATCAAAAGTAGATCAGGAGCTTCGCCCAGAAGTTGTTGGGGATGATGGGGCTTTAGAGGACAAGGTCCTGTCACCTGCTCTGTTATACTCATGAGGACAAAGAGGCATGCTTTTAGCTAACAGAGTAGCCAAAAAATAGATGCAGAGAAATGGCTAGTAGATAGTTCAAATGCTACTTGAAGCAAATACTATCAAGAAAAGAGACTTTCAGAATAAGAAAGGACTTCAGAAACAATCCTGTCCAACATGTATCATTTTGCAGACGAGAAAAATGGAGCTCTAAGATGGATAGGACTCACAGTATTCAGTTTTACAGCCCAGAACTGGATGCAGGCCCTCTCATACTTTAGAGACCTTCTGACCTTTCATGTGCTCTTGGATCCCAGAGTGTGAGTTGAAAAGACTTAAGAACAGCTACAATTTCCAATTCACAACATCCACAGAAAGCTGGGCAGATTTCACAAGATAAATGAAAGGCGATTTTAACCAAGGAAAATGTTTGTATTTTAATTTAAATTGTACCTCGTAATCTATAGTTCTTTTCAAATTGCAAAGTATAGGAGATTAGGAACGAGTTTTGGAAGGGTTTTTTCACACAGGGTTTAATGAAAAGTGGTTTGATATGAAACAATTATTTTAATTCCTGATTAGGTTTGTACAATTTGGCAACCGACTTCTCTTCTCAGGAACCATTGCCTGCGAATTCTCCAGCCCAGAAATCAGAAACCAGGACGCTCCCAGGTCTCTCTTTCTTCCTTGCTGAACTTCTGCTTAGATGCGTCTTCTTGACAAACGTCCTGGCGAAGCTTTGTCCCAGGCTGAAGATGCTTTATATGAGGTTGCCGGGAAAACAAAGCCACATTCTGTAAATGGCAATCCTGACCGCGGAGGCCTGCTCCCCCTGCACTTTTGCTGGCTGCTCTCTGGAGATCTCGATACGGGTGATGAATAGATTGCATGAGTGTGGCGGGAGATAAAATGATCTCTGTTGGCCCTTTCCCAGCCACAGATGTCACAGCCTTGACCTTCAACACCTCATTCCAGCTCCAGTGCACTGAAATGCCCCTGGGCAGAATACTCTGTGGCACTCTGCCTCAGCGTGGCCAGGGGCTCCCAGGGCCTGGGAGTGCACGCGGATTTGGGGAAGTCTTCCTGTGTCACCAAAGCAATCAGGTGGATCGAGCTTGGAAAGACAGTAAGGGCTGTACAAAACTGAGGAGGCAAACAGGTGGGTAAGGACCCCCTCCCCTATCACCTGTTGTCTATGGAGAATTTTTGGGCCAAACTCAGCTCTCTAATGAGCACAGACCAGAAAGCTTTAGGCAAGGAAAATGCTTGCCTAAAGCTTGTTTCTGTGCCTTGAGAAGGATCTAGGAGGTAGCTGTTCGTATTCATCACAGTAGAGATTGTTGCCAAATAAAGGGTGTTTACTGCAGTCCTACTGGTGTTCGTGGAACCCAGTCCTCTGATACCAGAGTGAGGCCTGCAGACCCCCTTTACCTTGACCCAGGACCTGCATGGGACATCTGCATCTGGGCTCAGGACCCTGACCAGGGACAGATAGGGCTTGGGAAAAGAGATTCTAAACTGACCTGGAAATCACAATCACCTAGAGAGTGGAGGAGATAATAACCCACTCACTGACCCCTCCCATTCTGTCAGTTTTGAAATAATTCTGTGAATTATTTCATATACACAATAGACATACAGTGATTGTGAATTGGAAACCATGAATCGGAAAGCTTTAGGAATAGGCTTCAGAAAAGAGAGTCCCCTGCACCCCAGGATGAGGAAGCTGGAAAGTTGGACATTGTTTGCTAAAATGAAAAGTGAATCAGCTACTTTTATATTTGGCACGGTCTGTCAACAACCTGACCCCCAACTGCAGGACTCCGGGAAGGTTCTGCAGGATCCACGGGTACCTGGAGAGCGGGGCTGAGGCATCAAATCCCCACCAAAATTAAGACTCGGCTCCCCGTGCAATGGCGGCGTGAGGTGTTGGGTCCTTTAAGAGGCCTCTGGGTCACGTGGGGAGCCCTCATGAATGGACTCATGCCTTTCTCGCGTGAGTGAGTTCTCACTCGTGAAGAGCTGCCTCACGATAGGGTTGTTACGAAGTCTGCCCGGCGTGGCTTCTCCCTGCTGCCCAGGCCCACCAGTGGGCTCTTCCTCTCCATACCAGGAGCTGAAGTTGTACGAGGCCCTTGCCACAGGCCAAGTGGATGCCACGTCTTTCCCAGGCACCGAGTCATGGGCCAAACACAACTCTCCTTTATATACCATGCAGTCTCAGGTACCGGCCGAGCAACAGGAAACAAACAGGAGACACCCACAAACACATGGTGACTTGCTTAAGAAAATACAAGGGGTGAACTTTGGAGCCCATGATTGGCTGACTCCAAATCTTAAGGTCCTTATACCAAACCAAACTCCTTCGTCTTGCAGTGATTGATTCTGCATTGATTTATACATACTTTTAACTCCCTGTTCATGTTTCCTTAACTACGTTGTAAGTCCCTCAAGAACAAGAGTCATGGTCTATATATTTCTTGTCTCCCCCATGGAGCAAAACGTAGTCAGTCCAGCAAGCAGGGCCACTAGCAGACTTCACTGGGACATGGTGACGGGAGGCGGCCACATCGTAAGATGAACAGTCTGAGTTTATTAGTGATGGAAGAATGAGAGGTCGGTCTTTCATCGGATTTTCTGGAGGAAGAAATACACTTCTGGTTTCCTAAGCCCCTGAGATTTGGGGCTTTTACGTAACTGCTGCAAACCTTCCCCTTTTCCTATTCATAAGCCACGCCGTAAGATTGAGAGTTAAATTTTGGCTGAGTTGGAACACAGAAGCTTTCATGTAGGGAAACAGAAACTGTGAATACCTTAACTATCAAATTAGCCGATTTAAAATCATGACCTCAGCTGGACGTAGTGGTGTACACCTATAATCCCAGAGACTGAGGAGGCTGAGGGAGGAGGATCTTAAGTTTGAGGCTACTCTCAGCAACTTAGCCAGGCCATAAGCGACTTAGCGAGATCTCCTTTCAAAATGAAAAATAATAAAAACGGGCTGGGGAATGTAGCTTAGTGGTACAGCACCGCGGGGTTCGATCCCCAAAACTGCCCCCAAATAAATCATGTCTTAATATTTTCTCCGCTCCTGAAATTTCCCCTGGTCTTTTACCTCTCACTCCTTCATTCAACAACTTAGTTGCTGAATTATTAATTGTTGATTTTTGCTCGCCTTATTTATCTACTGTCATGTGTCTGGGTGGGACATTCAGGTAATTTAGTTATTTATTAAATATTAAAATACGGCATCCATGCCAGACACTATTGAAGTGCTTGTCCAATATTTATTTAATATTCATGGCAATTCTACACAGAACTGTTATCTTCCTTGGGCCTATGAAGGAAATTGGAGCCCAGAGACATTCGGGAACTCGCTGAAGGTCACAGAGCTGGGAGTGAGAAGCATGGGGACTTGAACCCAGGCAGCTGGCTTCAGGCCCCAGGCTCTCAGACACCCAGGCAGCTGGCTTCAGGCCCCGGGCTCTTAGACACCCAGCTCTGGAGATGGGGTGAGAGTCTAATCAGCACAGAGCCATGATGGACAGCTTGTCCTTGTTCCCACGGGCCTTCTGAAAACTGGTATGACCTCCTTCTAAGTTATCATCAACCTCACCTTGGGTCTAAGACCAGGAGGGTCTCAGGAAAATGCAGAGGGACCCATCAGGGAGTTAATCCCATCTCCACATTCCTTCAATATTTTCCCTAGATTCCCACCCAGCCACGGCTTTTCCCACATCTTTATTTACTTGGTTATACATAAATTTTACTCATTTTGGCATGTCTACAGCACTTACTTCACTACACAAATATGCCGAGTGAAGATCTGACAGATGATGTGAGTGAAAGAAGGAGGAAGCGGATACGACCTGAGCCATGCCCACTGCATCCGTGGGGACTTCGGCAGGGCGGGCAGCCCTGCAGGGAATGTGCCCTGTCTGCGCACCACAGGGTCTGACTCTTCAGCCTTTTTAACAAGTGCCTTTTGGATAGCTTATGTTGTCGTCTCCAGTTGTGGAGGGAGTGTTTAACGTTCTAGTCCTGAGAAGTAGAGGGTGTTCATGGAGTCTTGACTTTGAGATAAGTGGTTGCTCCCGATTGAATGTTTGTGTCTGTCACAAAATCCCTGTGAGAAAGCCCTCATTCCCAAAGGGAGGTGTTCAGAGATGGGGTCTCTGGGGAGATAATCAGGCAACGAGGGTGGGGTCCTCCTAAGTGGGATTAGCACAAGAGACAGGAGACAGAATTTCTCTCTCTCTCTCTCTCTCTCTCTCTCTCTCTCTCTCTCTCTCTCTCTCTCTCTCCCCCTGCCATGAGAAGATACAAAAGTCATCCACTGCAAACCCAAAAGCATGTCCTCCCTAGGAAGGGAATCCACCAGGAGTTTAATCTTGAATTTCCCAGTCTCCAAACCTGTGGAAAGTATGTGTTTATTGTTTAAGCCACCCACTCTGTGGCGTTTGCTCGAGCAGTCTGAACTAACCATCTGTCCTGTCGGGACTTTATATTAACTTTTTAACCCTCATAACAACGTGAAGGTCATATGCAATCGAGTCTCATTATTTACGGTGGCTAAATTCTAGAAAATCTCCATAAACTTTGAATTAAATAATACTGAATTTCTGTTCCTAGGGCAAATGAAAGGTTGGGTTCCTATAAGCCCCTGGTCACAACATGGTCCTCAACTAATCCCTGTATGACTATCACGTGGCTTTTTGTTGAAAGACACCTTGCCTAGCTGGTTCCTTGACATGGAGTTCACGGCCACTGCGCTGTACCTCGGGCCTGAACGAGCTTATCTTACACTTGCTGTTCTTCCTGCACTTAGGAGCAAGAGACAGCTCCTCAACACCACACGCGGGGCCTTTTTAAACAGTGAAGTCACCAACAGAAAGGAACCAACACGTGGAAACCGTGGCACTCAATAAACTCGGAAAGGAACGTCTGCGGTGCCGGAGCTGCGACCCCGGGGCAGAGCATCGCGATCGACCTCTGCTGGGAGCAGGTGCACCAGGTGACGGGGGCTTGTCACTGCTCCATGCCTGTCTGCAGATGGCCACCGAGGGGCCTCCAGCATTGACTGGGGGGCGACAGATAATGGTGGTGAGTAAGTAAAATCACGAGAAAGAGTGAGCGAGTGACGAGGGCTGGGGACTGAGTGCCTGTGTCCTTCCCGGGTGGGTCCATGCGGAGCTGGGGGCTCTGCAGCAGTAATCGTGGCTGAGCGAGGTCATAAAGGCAGGGCCTGATCTGACAGGATGAGGGTTCCTCTAAGAAGAGACGCTGCTGGAGAACTGGCAGGCCTCCTCCCCTTGCCTCGCTCCCTCCCTCCAGAGGCCTCACGGTCAAGGTCAAGGCCGTGTGAGCAGGTGGCCGTCTAAAGCCCGGATCAAAGCCCTCACCAGGCAGAATCCACCAGAGCCTCCACCTTGGGCTGTGCAGACTCCAGAATTGTGAGAAAGTACGCTTCTGTTGCTTAAGGCACCCCCCGTGGGTGTTCTGTTACAACGACCCAAGCTACAAGCACATTAGAATGCTACTCGAAGGATGAGCGAGGTTGGGGGCACGAGATGACACGTCACTAGCACGCGCTTATCACGTCTGCTCCTGGTGGACCAGGTTGCCAATCTACGCGGGATCGCTGCCCAGGACTGCTGTTAGCACCGGAGCACGGGCCTCGCTCCGACCCACGACGGGGTGGCTCTCCTCCTTGTCTCTAAACTGGTCTGGGAAATCATGAAGCACGCTCCTTCCTGACAACGCAGGTCTCTGTACCTCTCAGACTCCCCTGAAGGTGAGAAGAGAATGCAAGCCCACGCATCCTTTCAGACCTGCCTGCAGCAACCTCAGTTATCCCAGCTCGAGCCAACAGAGTCCCCGTCCTCCTGGGACTCTCCTGTCCTTGGCCACACCATATCCATTAGCCAGGGAGAAAGCTCTCCGAGAGCTGTCTGTCTGTGTTACTGCACCGTCATGATATAAACCACTGGGCGACATTCTTTTCTTTCCATGGAGCAGATCATCACCTCTGCTCTTTATTTAGTGACACTCCAGTTCATTGGTTATTAATGAGCTTGGGGCCGTGGAGCGCTTTGATAATCTGAGGAAGATTATAGATGCATTGCCCCAGAAAAGTGCTCATATGAACTGATGCAGGAGCTCTTGCACAAATTTCCTGGGCTTCGGAATCAGCAGTAGCCCACTCTTCCTCCTGAAAGCTGTTGCTGTGACAATAGCGATCTCATGGACAGTGGAAGGACAGAGGCCTCCGTCTCCACCCCACACAGTGGTACCAACGGCAAATGGCCAACCTAGGCCCAAAGCCACAGCGCTCAGGAGAGGTGTGTTTCTGGCCGACGCAGGGCTCCCGTTCCACCGCACCAGCCTGGTCTTTATCTTGTGTTTCAATGCTTCATCTTTATTCCCACAGTCCTTTGGCTCTTTGCAAGCTCTTCTTCTAAGAAACGGGCAAAGGACAACGTGTACTTGGAAAGAAAGGAAGGCCCTGCTTCCCTTCCGAGGGGCGCGGGTCCCTGAACCCTGGGAAAGGGGGGATGTCACCACACAGCCAGAGTTTCCAAGGGTGACCGAAAGCAGAGGAGCAGGAAACCAAGCACTTTTCCATATGCAAAGCGGCCTTAAACCCACCAGAGACACTGAGAATAAACTCTGTGCTTTCTTTTCTCTCTGCTTAATACCACATGGGCCGGGAAGAAGCCCTGGAAGCTTTTAAAAACGCACTTATGAGTTGGAATCCAAGCTGCGCCAGGACCGGCTGGAGACAATGCTCTCTCATGGCCTGCTCTGAATAAACAATCGCGGCCCTGTGTGATGTTCCTTCTTAGCCAGATTCTAGCACTGAGCCCTGGCTCGCCATGGTTACTCGCATTCTAACCCTGTGGCTCCTTCCCTTCCCCTTGGCCGGGAGTCCTGCTTCCTTGGCAGAGCCTCCTTCTCATTTGAACTTTTGCCCTCTTTTAATCTCCACCAAATTTTCCCCTCAAAGAACCTTTCACGGGCACCTTTTGTTGCTCTGAGTTCCTTTCTCGTGTGAGAACCAGCACAGGCAGCCGCTCCTGGAGGACTCCCAAGCCAGGCCCGTCCTTCCTCCTCTGTGAACCCGCAGTGGCCGGCGGTTTTGTCAGTGTCCTTTTCTTTCTTTCTTTCTTTCTTTCAAGTGAAGGGAGCATAAGATGCGAGCTGTTTGCCGAAAACAAAATGTGTGCTTTCTCCAGCCCGCGGCTCTGCTCTTGTGGGATTCCAGGGCTGTTCCTCTTCCCGCCTTCCGCAGAAACTCTGCTAAACTGACCTCGCAGCAAGAGCGGAGCTCAGGAAGGGTCCCCTTCCCTCTTCACTGCCCACACCAGCCTCAAATCCATGGGGTCTCCCAGGACCTCAGCAGCCACAGAACCTCTTTTGCCCTGCAGAGGAATAACTGGCATTTCAACCCCTCCCGCCACTTCATAGCTGGAGGGTCTACCGCCCGCGCCAGGGGCTCTGCCACTCACTCAGAACTGCAGGCTGCAGCCCGCCTGCCTTCTGGATCTTTCTCCTCAGCCTGAACTCAGTTGTTCTGCTTGCCCCCCAACACCATACACACACACACACACACACACACACACACACACACACACACCATGGCAGCTAACCATTGAGCTATATGTCACTTTCTTTCCCAGCATCATATCTGTCCCTCTACGTTCCATTGCCGAGCCTCAGAATGTGTTAGGGTGTCCCACTACAGCTCCATTATCTCCTGCGGTTGGGTCGTTTGGTTCTGCCAATTCTCCCCGACGCCTGGCCTGCGCATTCTAGGCTCTCGCTCCTGTTCTTTTCCCTCGGTCACTCTCGGGGGTCTTCTTGCCATCTACTTGATTCAGAAGATGGGGTTGACTGGCTGTGGCTTCGACTTTTGCTCACACACTGCATGCTCTTCCTACCCTGGTAATACCTGCACCCCCTCAAGTCCTGGAGGGAAAATGAGCTTCCTCCTCTGGCTACGTCCTCCCAGGTGTGGGGGGACTGTGGGTCACATTTTCTCTACATGCTCTGGACCACCTCCTACTCCTCTGCCTTCGAAGATGCTTAAAATGCTAGAAAACAATAAAACAACTCCCAGACCAGCTCTCTTGTTCCACGCGTCCTTCTACCTGCCCCCCCCCCCCATCGTTCCCTCCTTGTAGTCCACGCTCAGTGACAGCAAGCGCCAATTCATCTCCTTTCCTCTCCTCCTGTAGCTCTCTTGTCCCTCTTCCCTTGCTTTCAGCTTCAACCCCTGATGAGAATTTCCTTATGATGGCCGTCCATAAACCCGGGATGCTGCCTTCGCCCTCCTGGTCTTCTCGACCTGGAGGGATCTGCTTTTCACAAACTCTTATTTTCTGAATCACATTGGTTGGGTTTCCCTCTCCTTTGATGCCTACTGCTTCCTCACTGATAGCTCTCCTCCAGCCTCTGACTTTAACTCAGTTAAGATCATCAAAAGATATTGTCTCAAATGTAACAGAATGTAGAATGGGGCTTTTCTTGTAATCTGGGAATTTTAGCTCGTTGCAGTCCCAAGGATAATAGGCAGGCTATCAATCAGCTATATTCATTGCTATATCATCTGAATTTATTGCTAAAACATATAAATGCTTCTGCTGGGCTGGTAAATAGCTACTTCCCTGAGCCCCACTGCTCCGCTGCCCCGGCCTCTCCCCAGACTTCCTGATGATCCAGAAATTAAAGGATCGAATCCTGGATGACCCAGGCTTTGCCATACTCCTGCTTCTATGGAGTGATGGGAATCCATCCCAATGGTCTGCTGTAGTTGCTGTTGAACATATGGAATCCCACTGCCAATAAGTGTCTCCATATCCAAGGACCCACCAGAGAGACACCCTCCTGGGTTTACTAAGAGATGCTGGAACTGGAAATTCTTTCTCCCACTCGCCTCCATCCATCCTATAAACACAAAAGACAAGAGTCCCCGGAGAGAGACATAAATTGTGGCAAGGCAGAACTAGCTCTTTACAAACAAGTGCTACTCCTTGAGGGAAGTACACCTGACAAAAGGCAGAGAGGGCCCACTCCACCTGGCCAACCAAAGGAGGCCCCAGGAGCCCGTGCATGGATTTTGGGCACGTGCAGAACAGGAGACACGAGGTCTTCATCTCCAGTCAGATGCTTTCACGCTAACACTTTATCCTTAATCAGAACATCTGCACTTGAGGATGGAGGCCATGGGGGCCTTTGATCTTCAGGAGGAATTTTTGTGTCCCCCGAAGTTCAACAGTGTACCTGAAGACAGAAACTGCTGAGGGCTGGGGTTGCGGCTCAGTGACAGAGCATTCGCCTAGCATCCGTGAGGCACTGGGTTTGATCCTCAGCACCACAAAAAATAAGGTAAAGGTATTGTGTCCACTACAACTAACAATGTGATGAAAATTAGACTGGCGCTGTCCTCCATGGAGGACAAGGAAGAGAGGGCCCAGCTGGGGCAGGAGACACAGAAACGAGGCAGGAGTTCCCTTCAGACCAAGAGAGCTGGAGTGTCTTAAGGGACCACAGGTGGGAACATGCTGGGGATGAGGGCATCTGAACTGGGCAGGTCCCTGTGGACACGCCTGAAAGGCTGTCCCTCTAGGGCAGCTGGGAAGCATGTTACCCATGTCACGAAACCATGACCTGGGACAATCTCAGGGAATGCTGTTTGGAGACACCGTGGAAGGACTTGATAAAGGGAGATAGGAAAGAGGCGGGGAAAGGAGAGGGGAAGGGTAAAGAAGAAAGGAGGAGAGGGGAGGTCAGGGAAGGAAAGGTCAGAGAAGGTCAGGGAAGGGGCGGTTAGGTCACACACACACCAGAGCAGCATTTAGAAGTCTCCTTACAAAGCAGAACATTTACTGTCAGCCAAGCAAGAGCCACAACGATCCAGCAACTAAACAACGGTACAAGAGGGCAAGGGGGAATTCTGAAAGAATCATTGCCCAGAATAGGCTCAGAGTTATGGGTCTGGCCTGAGCAACAAGAGCAAAGATGTTCCAATCAAATTGGATGAGACTGGGAATTTATTTAAACTTGCCTAGAAATCTTACTTCCTGGAAGTCTTATACGTAGCCAGTGATTGAAAAGCAGTAGGAAACTACAGGACCATCTCAAAAACAAAGAGAAAGAGAGAGATGATGCACCATGTCAGAGACAGAGAAAGAGAGAGAGAGAGAGAGAGATGACCATTCTGCTTCTGTGTATCCCTGCTCACAGACTGGTCATACACGTTTTCAAGCATTCAGATTACTAATGCACTTTTATTGTCAACTCCTGTTTTTGTTCAAGACTCTTTTCACTTGCAAGTGGCAGAATCTTGACTCCAATGGGCTTAATTAAGCAAAAGGACCAGCAAGTGAAGCTCTCTGGGAACATTTTAGTTTCAGGAATGATCCAGGACCTGGACACGGTGTGGTCAAGGCCCTGGATTTCTTCTTGTTTGGAATCCATCTGTCTCTGTTTGGCTTTGATCTGCATGCATGTTCTTTCTCAGTTGTAGGCATAATGGATCGTTACCATTCCTGCTTTATAAATCTTGTAAAACAAATGAGGGACAGCACAGCAATAAATTTCCATGAAGTTCCCTGAGGGGCCCAGTGGCCTTGTATTCTACCTCAACTCCGAAGCCTAATTTGTGAAATACAGGTCTGTGCCCATCTCTAGTTGGGAAGGTGGCCAGCCTCATGTGACCCATGAGACATGAATTTCCACAGAAGGACCTTTTAGAAAGGAGACACTGGGGATGTAGCTCAGCGGTAGACCTCTTGCCTAACATGTGCAAGGCCCTGGGTTCCATCCTCAGCTTGGCACAGACAAAGAAGTGGAGGGGAGGATACTGAAACAAGGATAATAGAAGTTCATTAGAGCACCCTCACTATCAGCCTCCTCCTGAGCACTGCTGCCTATTTCCCCTTTGGTTCCGTCAATTATTTGGAAGTTTTCTTATTAGGTACATATATTGATTTTTACTATGATACAATGTTCTTCTTTGGCTCTAGTAACAATTTTTGTTTTAAAGTCCATCTTGTCTGATACCAGTCATAGCTGAAGAATGGCTTGAGGGCATCTCTAGCGATTAAGAAATGCCAATCAAAACTACACTGAGACTCCATATCACTCGTCAGAATGGCAATCATCAAGAATACAGGCAACAATAAATGTTGGCGAGGATGTGGGGAAACAGTATACTCATACATTGCTGGTAGAACTGCAAATTGGAGCAACCACTATGGAAAGCCGTGTGGAGACCCCTAAGAACACTTGGAATGCAACCACCATTTGACCCAGTCATCCCACACTTAGGTCTATACCCAAACGACTTAAAATCAGCACACTACAGTGACACAGCCACATCAATGTTTATTGCAGCTCAATTCTCAATAGATAAACTATGGGACTATCCTAGGTGCCCTTTAACAGACGAATGAATAAAGAAACTGTGATATATATATATATATATATATATATATATATATATATATATATATATATACACACACACACACACACACACACACACACATACACACACAGAATATTACTCAGCCTTAAAGAAGAATGAAATTATGGCATTTGCCAGTAAATGGATGGAATTGGGGAATATTATACTAAGCAAAATAAGCCAATCCCAAGAAACCAAAGACCAAAGGTTTTCTCTGATATGCAGATGCTAATTCACAATAAGCGGGGGGGGGGGGCGATAGAGGTATTTTGGACTAGACAGAGGGGAGAGAAGGGAGGGAGGGGGAATAAGGGTAGGAATGTTAGTAGAATGAATCGGACGTTATTACCTGATTGCATATATGATCACACAACCTGTGTAACTCCACATCATGTACAAAGAGACAAGTGAGAAGTAAAACTCAATTTCTGTAAGATGTGTCAAAATGCACTCTACTGTTATGTATAGCTAATTAGAACAAATAAAAAACATATTTAAAAAAGAATGGAGGAGGAAGTCAAAACAGCATAACTTAATGGGCTACTTTAGAATCGTAGGATCATCTAATTATTTGGTATCATGTCCATTTTGAAATTTCAAGTTGTATGTGGGCAAGGAAATATCCTGCCTGCTTATAATTCTATAATGTCTAGCAGTGTCTCCTTTCTAAAAAGGAAATTCATGTCCCATGGTACGATCCGTTATGCCTACAACTGAGAATGTTAGCTGAAGTTAGATGAAACGCTCAGGAATTAAAAGATCAATGAGAAGACTTGACATTTCATGCATGTCCCGACATTTTAAACAAAACCTAGTCCCCCGAGGTTGACATTTTCTTTCTTTTGAATCATGGGCCATTGAGCACTTTGCTTCCTTTCCTGGAGTAGCCGTCTTTTCCTTTCAGACTCTCCACTGAGCCTATCTGTCCTTCGGTTCTCAATTGGGATTCCACCTTCTCCAGAAAGCCTGACCCGGGACTTCTGTGCAGTTCCATCCACCTACCCCCGGGCAGCTCCACGTGCATTGCTGGAGAGCCTGTCTCGTGTGGGTAAATAGCATCTCCTTTCTACTATTTTATCCCTAGTAGAAAGCATAAACATAGACATTTAGCAAATCCTTTTTGTATTGACTGCTAACCATATTTAGTCATAAGGAAAGAACCATCTGTCAGGTTGCCTATTTAACATTTCTACATCAGAACACCCTGGCCTTAGCTCGATCGACTCCTGA
Source organism: Tamias sibiricus (assembly GCA_025594165.1). Classification (NCBI taxonomy): domain Eukaryota; kingdom Metazoa; phylum Chordata; class Mammalia; order Rodentia; family Sciuridae; genus Tamias; species Tamias sibiricus. The sequence continues at coordinate 19,327,451 of CM046666.1, read as the reverse complement.
TCAAAACTGAGTCACAAAACCATTTAAAGAGGAATGAGTGTGTCCGAGGTAGATGTCCCAAGCAAAAGATAAGAAGACTTTCTTTGTGGAATTCTTATCACCTAAATTCTTTTCTGGGGTTCAAATTCCATTCAACTCTAAGGTGCCCAATAGCATGAATTAAGTTGTTTTGGAGAAGATTGGCTGGGTGATCATACTATTAGGTATCCTTGAGACCCTATTTCAATGACACACACATTTCATTAAATGTAAGATAGCATGCATAGCTACTTTACATGCATCATTATTTTATGTACCCTCAAAAAATAAATAAATAAAACCTGCCAATCATGCTGTGGCACAGCCATAGAGAAATATCAGCTGGAAGACACACTGCTCTTCTAGAGATATCGAAATGTGACAAAGATACTTGCCACAAAGTCAGTAAAGTATGTTGCATAAGATGTGGAGTCACAGGATGCAGAGATATCTAAGGCTTTATCCATCCTGGGATGCCTCCATTTATAAATAAACTGAGAACCAAAGATTTTTTAATAAACACAGGTAAATAGATTTTGAGCAAGTCAATGCACCTTAGAAACCAGATGGGCTGGTTTGCTCCAGGGTCCGCATTCCAAACTCTGTGCACTAATGTTCATGTTGAAGAAGACACCCAGAGGAATGGACATCACTATCAAATGACAAATGTTTGCTTCTTATGTTAAAGGTAGCTAATTTATCTCAGCAAAAAAAATGTATCCCCAGTGAATCGAGGATTAGCCTAGAGAGAACTAATTCAGCTTTCAGCAGTCAAGGAAATATCTAAAGAGGTGTATGTATACCTAATGGTATGCATGATTTTTCTTTCTTTCTTTTTCCTTTTTTTTTTTTTTTTTTTTTTTTTTGGTACCAGGGATTGAACTCAGGGGCACTTGATCACTGGGTCACATCCCCATCCCTTTTTTGTATTTTATTAGAGACAGGGTCTCACTGAGTTTGCTAAGTGCCTCGCCATTGCTGAGGCTGGCTTTGAACTTGCGATCCTCTTGCCTCAGCCTCCCAAGTGCTGGGATTACAGGCGTGCACCACGTGCCTGGCAATGCATGATTTTTCTTTATCTACTACCTGAAGACCTTTCATTTAATCAAAGACCATTACTTGGCATTAGATATTCAGCAGTTCCTAGGAAGAACTATTTCCAATGGCAACTTCAAACTCAGTTCTCTCCAGCAAATTTCAGCTGCCTTGACACATAATGCTGTAAGTTTTGTTTTAGAAGTCACTTATTCTCTTCCTCTTCTCTTTATTTTCTCCTTCCCTTAACATCGCAATTGAAAAACTCCCCCTCCACTCCACCCCCTCTCCAATCCCCCTACCTACCCAGAACTTGCTGCCCTCCTTTCATTACTTTGCTAATAACAAAAGCATCTTCATTTTCTCTGGAACTCATGCAGAAGAAACATTTTAAGCTCAACTAAATAATTATCCACCTACTTTATATTTCCTCCCAAGGAAAAAAAAATCCTGATTGACTGAAAAATCACCAGGTTGTTGTCACCAGAATCCTTAATGTGAAACCTTCCTTACAATCTTCCTTCTTCAGCTTTCTGTTTTTGATGTGGGAAGTGGCAAAATTAAGGGAATTTGTGGGTTGTGTTGGAAAATGCCACCAGATAAATGAAGGTACAGTTAATTGAGCCAGTCATCGCAAATGCATTCAGTGTGTGACTGACATACCTAAGAGAACCCTGGAGCCCGTGGGGCGTGTGGTGATCTTTCAGCCTGCCACCAACACTTACAGCAGGCCCCCGTGGTCCCTGGGGAATGTGCTCAGAGCAACACATACAACAGAGGCGGTTAGGAGTCTGGTCAGGGGCTGCCAGCTAAGGAATGACTCACCGAGCGAGCGAGTCAGGACAAAGCCTGTCTCCGCAGAGCCAGAGCCCAGCAGCCTTTCATCTTCATTTTGCAGAAAACACTCCTTTGCTTAGGAAGAAGAAGAGAAATCATGATTTAGTTGAAGAAGTTCCCACAAAACAGCTCATTGTTAATTAATCATTCCTGCTTATAAATTCGGATATGTACACACACACACACACACACACACACAAAAAAATTAATCTTAGTATAAAGCCTTTTTTCCTCTGAGCAAAATGGTAATCTAACAAAGTCTGATTTGCTGCACTCCCTCTTCTATTAAATACTACCTTTCTTCCCTTATCTCATCCAAGTGTCTCCATACGATTGTCTCCAACAGCTTTAAACTCCTGCCTACAAACTTGTTCACTAATAACTGTCTTAGTCTGTTTGGGCTGCTGTAACAAAATACTTTAGACTGGGTGACTTAGGAACAATAGACTTATTTCTCACAGTTATGGAGGCTGGGGAGTCCAAGGTCAAGGCACCAGCAGACTCAGTCTGGGGAGGTCTCTGCCTTAAAGACAACACCTCATTGCTGCATGTTCAAATGGAAGAAGTGGTGGGGGGCTCCCTTCAACCTCCTTTTTAAGGGCACCCATCCCATTCTCTAACTCAGTCATTCCCCAAAGGGCCCACCTCCTAATGCTATCATATTGAATTTTAAGCTGAATTTTGGGAGGATTCCACTAGATATTGGAAAAGAACTGTCACACCAGAGCCTGTTAAACGGAGAGTAAGAGGGTCTCCAAGGGACAAGCACAATTCAATGTGAATGTGAGCGTGGTGACTGGTGATTTGGAAGTGATGGCATTATTTTTTGAACTTCTCAATGGCTTGCTGTCTAGGAAGGGTCCATTGGACAAACCATTTTCTAGTGCCAGTAACATTTCTCTTAGTTATTTTTAAAATACGAGAGATAGAGAAGATCACCATCAAATGTTCTTCTTAAACCACCTCCACATGTTATGAAATTGGAAACTGAGGCCAGCGAGGCAAGAGAGTTACTACCAGAGGCCATCCCCATCCTCATCAAATCCCCATGTTGGTAGTTTCTAGAAATCCTGGTTTTGGAAAACTGACACTGCTTGCAGATCTTGAGTCTTTGGCATTTGGCAAGCTAAATAATTAGTATATGTCATCTGAGAAGGCTAAAGGAACATGTCTAGTTTAAGGACCCTCGTGTCCCAAAGGATATTTAAACTCAGCCAGTACATTTCCATCATTAAGTCAATGGATGCTAGAAAGAAGTCTTTCATCTGGATCCTATTGGACCACAATGCCTCTGGTGGCAAGAAGCTATCTGCTCCAACCCTCTGTATGGGCAGGTCTTGGTGAAATTTCTTTTGCTTACCTGCTTCTACCACTATGGCTAACGAGGTACACTGAAGACCTCTGCTAATTTATGGGTTGCAATCTTCAAAGCATTAGTGTTTGCATTTGAGTTAGGAGGAATTTTCAAATGCCCCTCCCCAGCCTCTGCCCTGTGAACTGCTGTGAAAAACGGGCCACAAGGCATTCAGGGGTCAGAGAGTATTCAAAGGAGACTCAAGGGCCAATCAGGAGGGTACCACAGCTCCTGGGCACTCAACTCCTGCACAAATATCCAAGTAAGGAAGGCGAGTCTGAGCTTTTTGCACGGACCCAAAGCCCTGAAGGTGAACAGAAGTTTTCTACCATCTATAGCACCCAAAGCCACAGGTGGAAAGTACGTCCAGTCTAAAAGAAAGCCTTCTCATTTTTGAACTCTAGAATTCCCAAACAGATCAAGTAATGTCCTTAAAATCAAAGATTACTAATAAACAAGAAGGTACGTTTTATTAGTTATCTAATGCAGCATGCCAATTGCTCTGAAACTTAAGAGCTTAAAATAAAAATAAACCTGGATTATCTCTCTGTTTCTAAGGGTCAGGAATATGAGGACTTGAGTTTTGTGTACTGGCTCAGGGTTCAGAGACGTTCAGTCCTCTGAAGGCTCCTCTGGGACCCCAGGCTCCCCTCCAGCGGGCACCTGCTCCTGGGCTGGCATGGGTCAGTGCTGGCTGGAGGCCTCACTTCCCCTCAGGGGGTCCAGTGTCCTAGTGACGTGGCAGCTAGAGTCCCCAAAATGAACAACCAAGAGAGAGTAATCCGGACAAGAGCCATTCCTTTTATGTCCTAAGTTGGAATGAAAACATGGGCAAATTTCTTTGTAATCTTAGGGAAAAAAGCCTAATCGTGGTGGAAAAAAGGAATGGAAGATGGAAGAAAGAATAGAAGGAAATAAATTCAATCACATTTACATTAAGAAATTCGGATTTTCAAAGGCACCATTAAGAGAGTGAAAAATAACAAATGGCAGAGATATTTACAGATATTTACAGTTCCAGAATACCTAAGTGACATCTACAAATCAATGACAGATGACTCAACAGAGAAACAGGGGAAGACCAAAACCCAGACACTTAAGAAAACACAAGTGTGGCCAAGACACATGTCACAAAGGTCCCCGTCATTGCTAATAATCAAGAAAATATGAATCATGACCATGATGAGATACATTTTCACACCTACTTGACCATCTCAAATTGAAACACTGAGGAAAGGAGTCAGTGGGAAAGCCGGTGGGCAGAGAGGGCCTGCCGTCGCTCTAGAGAGCAATCTGGAACCCACTTCTGCAGATGAATGTCCGCAGCATCTCTACCCAATCACTGTATTTCTAGGTCAGTGATTGTGAACCACAGGGACGCTTGGCAACATCTAAAGACACTTGTGGACACTACTGCACCTAGCGGGTAAAGACAGGGCTGCGGCTGGACACCCTGCAATACACGGAATGTCAACAGTGCCGAGGTCGAGAACCCCTGGCCTAGCTCTGCATACTAGAGGAATCCTTGCACGTAGCACTCCACGATACAGAGGAACAAATTCTTAACAATAACAACAAACTAGAAGCGCTGTGCCCCTTGATAGGAGAACAGGCAGACCCATCCTGGCATGGTTATTTCATGGAATATACCCAACTGATCGAACTTTTATAATCACATGCAACACAACTTTCATGAATTAAGTGATATGAGAGAGTGATAAAGAACAAATCTCATGAGAAAATATGATGATATATTTAATGTAATGCTCCAGAGAAAACAAAAATGTTACTTGAGAGTCCTAGAAATAGATGATAAAACTATGAAAATACACTGGGTGAGAATAACACAAAATTCAAGGTACGGGTTGATTGTTACACAAGATGAGGAAAAGATTTCAGAAGGAGAAGAAAATTAAATAGAGGGCAATATCATGGCCATGTTCAAATGCTTGGACTGGATGATTAGTTCAGTTGCTCATTACATGATCACCTTTATAACTTCACACACACACACACACACACGTAAGTCATATATATTCCTTTGTACTAAATATATTTTTTAAAACAACAGTACATAACAATCAATTGGGGCAGAAGTTATGGGTTGGGCTGTGCGATATGACCCCATAAGTAATTTTTAAATTAAGGCAACACATTCATTTTCATCCCTTTGAGGACAGGAGATGCTATTCTTGTGTTAGGATTAGGCTCAGAGTGAAGCGTCATTCATCTGCCGTCTCACCACAAGAGGAACCACCACACCAACACTGGGGGCCCCAGCGCCTCTCACCCTGGGGCAATGTTGGCAATGAACACAGGGCAAATAAAGAAAGCATGGAAACCATAACGACGTTTTCCTCTCGCTTTCTGTATATTGTAGTCATGCCCGGGTAGGGACATCATGTCATTATGTGACAGTTGTGAGAAGGTGGAAGATCTGCTGCTTTTTTTTTTTTTTGCCCCTTCTGAGAAAACCCTGATTCTGTCTAAAAATCAAATTTGCAAAATCATATCCCTTTAAACCACTGGATAGAAAACGGAGGCAGCCCAAATGAATTTTCTGACCACCCACCCGCTTTAAGCAGAATTGTAAGGAGGTCCTTCCTTTATTTTCTTTTTCTTTCTTTTTCTTCTAACAAGACTTTCCCAGTGCTTGCCTGGCCCTTCTTATTCTCAGCTGACTTTCAAATAATCCCTGCTAGAGTGTTAATTGAAAAGGAAGGTATTAACTGATTATAGCTCAGTATGATCCCTCCTAGGGTGATTTTTATTTTCATAGGGGACTCATAAAGGTTGATGTGGGTAGCAGGGAGCGGAGGCTCAGAGATGACCTTCAGAGGGCTCTAGCTGACTCCAGCACCTGATGAAGCAAATAAAGAATATTTGTTATGCAGCCTCCGAAAGGTTGGCAAAACCTTGCTTCAGGCCCTGTTTAAACATCCAGGTTCCGTCTACCACTTTCGGAACTGAGCTGCAGTAAAACCTCTTACTTTCCTGACCCAAGAGGAAATATTTTATAAATAATAGTGTGGAGAATTATTGGGTCAATATTTAGACCTGAAATACCCCAAAGAGTGACAAAGCCAAGGGGGAAAAAATAGATTTGGAAAACTACAAAGGCCAAAATCAATCAATAAAATGCTTAATAGTGTAAAGAAGAAACTTTTCAAGGGTCCAAGCATAAATCTCAAAGAGTATTTCAATAAAACCGGGACGTCTTGAAACTGAAGTTAGCATGAAATAAGAGAAGAGAGAAGATTCCCAAGAAAAGGAGTATGTGGGATGTATCTCTCTTTACCAAATAATTTCTCCACCACCTTCCAGTCTCGCAGTGCTTGATATTGGCCGTTTCTTGCCTGTTAAGACATGGACCGGCCCTAATCAAAGAGGTAACCCTGAGTCAGGGTGTTCAAGCCAGCGGACCTGGTCCCCGCAGAGTCCAATCCGGGCACTGGGCAGCGGATCAGCCCTGCTGTGCAGGCTCACCTGCTCGAGTTGATGTGAAGTGAAGACTCCAGCTCAGCAGCTCTGGAGAAGGCCCAGGCATCTGCCTTTTTGGAGCCTGCCAGGTGACTCTACCGTGGGCCACCGGACACACAGAGATCTTCAGGGACATCCTCACCAACTACCTTTTGCTCCAGCCATCGCTGGAGAAACCGGTTTTCCTCCAGTGACGCCTGAGAGCCCCAGCTCAATGGCAGCACACCTCCTGGCTTTGTGTCTGCGTCTCCTCTGGCCTTGCCGTGTCATCCACACTGGCTCCCTGCGACCTTACAAAACCGGAAACAGGTGGGAGCTAACATGTGGGGTCAGTCCGTCTGGCATTCCTGTGAACAAATGCGAAAGGAAAAACCGCGGAGGGAAAGCTGGGTGGGGGCTCGGGGTTTCCCAGGTCTCGGGCCACACAGAGCTGAGCGGCAGCAGGCAGGGCACTAGGGCCCAGTGGAGGAAACGTGCGCACCTCATGGCAGCGTCAGGAAGCAGAGAGGGTGGGGAAGGGGCTGCAGAGAAGATGCACCTTTGCAGGTTGGCCCCCAGCCACATGCCACCTGCCTGCCGTGACCACCCTGTCAGTCCGTTCAAACTAGGATGGACTGATCAGGTTCCAGTTTCTACAAGCTAATCATTTCACACCTCTGACCCTTCCTGCCTTAACACAGGAGCTCTGGGGGACCCCTCATATCCAAACCATAACACATCTCAGGGGGTACTCCTTGGCTGGTAAATATTCCCACTTTTTATTCCTCCAAAGGACAGTTTTCCGAGCTACCCAAAACCTTTCTCACTAGCAGATCTTCAAAGGTATAATTTCATGCTCAGTTAAGATGGAAAAGAGCGTTAGGTTTGAAGACAGGTCTATTTACTTGTGAGGGCATTTTGCTAAATGAGTGTACCAAATTACTAGGGATCACTCTGCAAAGTGGAGGGGTAGCCAGCTGTGTCACACGGCCCCTCAGCTCCCTCTTCCTTCTCTTCCCAGGCCCCAAGCCTTCCTCCCGGGATCTCTATCCAAAAGTGAACTACCTACACATGAGCCTTGTCACAAACCCTGCTTCCTGGGGAAAACCCAAGTGGAGGAAGGTCCTATGAAGGCCACCTGGAGAACTGGGCCTGAAAGCCGGGGAGGAGGAGTAGGTGAGGGGAGCACAAAGAGCCCTCCTCTCAGGGCTGCTTCCTGCAGAGCCCCATTTTGATCTTTTTTTTTTTTTTTTTTGTACCAGGGATTGAACTCAGGGTCACTCGACCGTTGGGCCACATCCCCAGCCCTTTTTTGTATTTTATTTAGAGACAGGGTCTCACTGCCTTGCCATTGCTGAGGCTGGCTTTGAACTCGCAATCCTCCTGCCTCAGCCTCCCAAATGCTGGGATTACAGGCATGTGCCACTGCGCCCCAGCCTCATTTTGATCTTTTTCTTATATTATACTTCCCTGTTGTATCTCCCTTAACAATAGAAGTTGTAGAGCTAAAAGATATTTAACAATCACCAATCTCATTGATCAAATTCAAATCTTGATAGCAGGGCCTGACTTTCCCTACTCAAATACCCTGAAGTATAGACTGCTCCAAACATCAGTCATCTTGTCTACACAGAGGGTTCTTGAAAGAATAGCACACGACTATTATTAGCTGATAATGTGACATGAGACTAATAGCAATAGACTCTTTCTGAGGCCCAGATAGAATCCCTGTCCTTACAGTAGTCCTTAGGCTCTTGCTCACCCCCATGAGTTTGTTCAAACTGATAAACAGTCGGAAAAATTTCACAAAAGCTCTAGAGTTGTTGGTTAGAATTCTTTTGATGTTACTGAAAAAGACGGTTCCATCAGTAGGTGCTTCACTGACATGAATCTTTGGTTTCAAGAAAGAAAAGAAAGGGGAGGGGAAGGTCTAAAGAACTTCTCAATGAAAGGAAGCACCACTGGGTAGCTCGGAGGGCTGGCTACGACACAGGTGCCTTCCAGTCACCCTGGTTCTGTTGTGCCCTCCAGAGCTGCCTGCGGTCACCTGGTGCTCAGCTGCTGCCCATCCTCACTGCAATCCCGAGCACGTCTTAGGTTCTTCCACAGGTTCTGCTGACGTGGAAGACAGAAATAAAATTCTTGCCTGTTATACCAGAACTAAAATACCTTGTTACTGGCACCCACCAACTTCTCTATTCACTCCCCAGTGTTTTACTATAAGGAAAAATCAAGCAAAATGGAAGCAAGATGAACCTATTATGATCATATCCCACATCTGTGCATTCAAAAACTTGGAATTGAAGTATAACATACATAGAAAAAAAATGTACGTAAATCATAAATGGACAGCTTGAGGAATTTTCACAAAATAAATTCCCCTTAACATACAGACCACCAAATAGATGGTCACAGGCCCCCAAATCACCCCTTTAGGCCACTCTCAGTCATCACTTCCACTCAAAAGAGAACCAAAAGGCTGACATCTATTACCATCAACTTATTTTGCTGGTTTCTGAAGTTTGGATAAATAGAATCATGGTGTGCACTCCAATGAATCCAGCTTCTTCCATTCAATATTGTAAGATTCGTTCATGTTGTTACTATAGCAGTAGTTCATTATCATTGTAATAGATAGCATTCACTTGTATAAATATGAGAATATATTCCTTTTATTTGTTTATTTATTCTATTCACTCGAGAGGTTTCCAGATTTTGCCTATTTCAGAGATGTTGGTATAAATATTCTTGTACATGTCTTGTGGTACACTGTGCTTGCATTACTTTGGGGAATGTGCTTACAGTGAAACTCTGAGTACACACGTTTAGCTGTGTGCCAAAATATTTTACCAAAGGGTTAGAAGTTAACGAGATGATTTAAAATTTATATGTTAACATGCATGGCCAAGTATACTCAAGACATTCTAGGGTACAGAGAACCCTACTACTTCCAAAGTAGGAAGACTGATACTACCAAGCATGACTTGTTATAAAACAATTGCAATTAAGCAAGGTGGTACAACAGTCAAATAAACAGTGGCATCTATAATGGTGTCCAGAAATATATATGTATGAATACTTGATTTAGAATAAAAGTGACTCTGTTGATGGTTGAAGAAAGGACAGTATTTTTTCAATACGTGGTGTGAAGTTAATGTTATATCTATATAAAAATAGAGATTTTGATCCCTGTCTCACACCATACACATAACCAATCCCATAGTCTGTGTAAGACCTGCAGTCTTTACTAGGCAAGCAGGTCATCAGAAATGAATCAGTAACAAAAAACTTATTTACATTTGTGTTGGGATTCAAATTAGTACCTCAGATTATCTTTACAGAGATGAATATTAAATCTTTATGGATATGGTGAAAGATTCATTTCCTTCTCCCTCTTTTCCCCATTACTCCTCTCTTCGCCCTCTTTCTAGTTTTCCTTTAACTTCCCACCCTCCCATCACTTATTCCTTCATGTGTTTTGTTTTGTTTTGTTTTGTGTTTTTTTTTGGTACCAGGGATTGAACTCAGGGACACTTGACCACTGAGCCACATCCCCAGCCCTATTTTGTATTTTATTAGAGACAGGGTCTCACTGAGTTGCTAAGTGCCTCGCCATTGCTGAGACTGGCTTTGAACTTGCCATCCTTCTGCCTCAGCCTCCCAAGTGCTGGGATTACAGGCGTGCACCACCGCGCCCGGCTCCTTCATTTGTCTAATAGTAAATGTCAGGCATTAGGAGTTACAAATCAGCAGCCCATATGCCAAATATAAACACGTTACGTTTAATCAAAAATCTGGTTGCCAATATGATTGTGAGATTTTACATGAAATCTAATGGTGGGGCATCTCTTGAAAATCTGGTATATCTGGCCTCCACGTATTTTGGCGGCCAAAGTCTGCAGGACTTTTGAAATACTGGACTACTTAAGACAGAGCTCTCTCACGACAACCTTAATCCTCCCTGGGCCTGCCTCACTGGCTCATACACCTGCGTGACCACTGCAGGAATTTGTATTTAAGATTCCTGGTACCACGAATGTTTGAATAGAGTAGTTACATACAAAAATATGTTCCTAAAATTATAGATGCAAAAATGTCAATATTGTTTTCTATTTATGCACAGTTTTCAGTGTTCTACATATGGTAGCTAAAAACATTTTCTTCTTCCTCTTCTTCTTTAGTTTTTGGGCATAAATCTCTTCTTGTTTTCACAGGAACATTAGCTCAAATTTGCAGATACTGTGCGCTGCCGATAAAATTGTTGCACTTAAAACCATATGTCACACTGAACTGTTGAAGAGGCATCAAGCCTTTCTCACTTGAAGATCTTTAAAGATATAATTTTATGCTCAGTTAAGATAGAAAAGAGCATTCGCCTTAAAGATAAACCTATTTACTGTAGAGACATTTCACTAAATTATTTCACCAAATGACTAGGTAGAGAGACATTAGTGTAGCTTGTTAAAAGACAACTTTTAAAACTTACATCTGTCTTCCTTCCTATCAGTCAGCTAGTCTCATCTTGATAGTGATGGCATAGATCAAGATACAATAGGTCCTGGGCCCTGCTGACTCACATTTACATTCATTTTTTAGAATTGGTAATAAAGAAAGATCTCAATTCATAAGCTGGCTATGAATCATTTAACATTTTATGGAACTTTTTTGCTCTGTTTCAGACCATCATTATGGTATAGCTACAGAAAGGCATAAAACTCTATTACCATTTCACAGAGGCTCAAAAGAAATCAAGTTGAATTGTACAAAATAAGTAGTTCATAATGGTGAAAAGTCCTTCAGGAAGAAATGTGTCACTGTAACTCTTCTTTACTCCCATACACATAACGTGGGCACTGTCGGCAGACACAGAAGCACATAATGGGAATGTATGTTTTGTTTTAAGAAAATCTGACCCTTAGGGCCCTCTTCTCTTCCGAAGTACACTTCAGACAATAAAAACGACTTACGTGACAAGAACTCAGATCTTGGGCCTTACAAATTGCCTTCATAGCTGTCTACTCTATGTATACAACTTTTCTTCTCCTTCAAGTGAGTGTTAAAATGAGAGGTAAGAAATAGACTTGGAAGCAATCACAGTGAATACCAGTGAACAACTTCCTGACTCGGAGATAACCAGAACCCCAGTACCATTTAACCAATCGAAGTCTTGCAAACCATGACACTAACTTTGTAATATTCTACATGAAATATTTACACAGGAGTAAACAAACAGAATGAGCACTCAGTTTGGAGTGCCTATGCATACATCCAGCATAAACCAGTTTCTGACCTAGCAGTGTCAGAACCACAGGTAGCTCCCATCACCTTCAGAATGCAACCTCTTTCAGGGCTGGGACCGATTTCCAGCTTCACCTTGTGCCCTCTGTTGGCTCCCGCCCCCAGCCATTTCCTTGCCTCTACTCTGCTCCAGTGGTTTATTTTGAGTTTTAAGAGCGAAAAAGAAAGTGTGACATCTATGTTCTGCCCCCCACACCTCCTTTCCTGCTTCTCCCTGTGCTCCAGTGCATGGGATGCGAAGGGACAATGGGGACTTGGGGCGGGGCTGATGATGTGAAAGGTGGTTAGGAGAAAAAACACACCAGGAAGAACTTCCAGAGGCTTCTACAGTCCGGGAGCAGCTGCGCTTCCTTCCTTTCACATACACTTAGTGCTGAGCCCTAAACCCATTTAAGCATCTAGCTAAATCTCCGTCTTTGAGGCCAGGACATTCATCTTGACATCTCATCTTCCACGTTCAGCGGTCACATACCTTCTCTAACGTCACCAGGTCCTCATCGGCTGTTTCTCCTCTGTGATCTACACTTTTCCGTGAATTCTTCACTATTTACCACCTTGCTTTGCTATCTTTAGATGCCCAATCAACAAATAACTGACAAGTTTTGCCCAATCAACAAATAACTGACAAGTTTTAAACATGTAAACCTTGAAATTTTTCATGTGAAAACCCCCTCTTATATTGGCCGTACGTTGAATCCAAATTATCATCCCCAATAAACTGGTTGTCAAACACCCACCTCTTTCTTAGGGGTCATCATGCTGTTGGGGGAATTTGTGATACGTGATAAAGTGGCACCCACAGGTTGATGGCTTTCAGCTTCATGGGACAACCAAAGCTGCACAGCATATCTCTGATTTGTTCCCTGTCCTGTTTCCTAAAGCATTTTCTTTATTTTCCTTGTATTCAAATGATACATGTGTGTACAAAGCATTGCTTTAATTCCCTTGTTGTCAGACTTTATATGTATCCATGCACAGAGACAGGCAATCTGAATCCATCCAGTTCTCTTGCATTTTATATTCCCCAAATATCTCTCTCTCAATCTCTCTCTCTCTCTCTCTCTCTCTCTCTCTCTCTCTCTGCCCCCCCCCCCTTCCTTCTTTGCAAAATCAACATTGCTCCTTGGCTTGTGCTCTTCGTTGCATTTCTCTCTCTGTGGATGTTGTGTGAATTCCTGTTTCTGTTCTCATACTTGATTCTCTCTGCTGGTTTCTGTGCTTCCGATGGTAGATATTTCCTGAACTTCTTGCTTTCCTCAACTCTTTCTTCCACCTTCCTTTCAGCACATAACTTCTTCAAAGCCAAGTGTACAATACATATTGACCATTCCCCTCCCTTCCCTTTTCTCCTTAGCATCCTGGTCTCTCTTCCCACAGCCGTATGCTCAGCAGCTCCTGTGGTTTCATTAATGCTCCAGCTTCTATCGCCATTTGCAACTGGATGTCTCCAACTGGCACTTCAAACTCAGTATGTCTGAAACCAGATTTAGGTCTTCCCTTCCCCAAATATTCTCCCTCTCTGATCTCTCTCAACCCAATTAAAAACACCACCTAGAATAATCACCTTTACTGTTTTCTCCTTTGATTCTTCCTCTTGGAAAGGCTGAAGGAGCCACAAACAGTGAGTTAGTGCTTAGCTCTTACCTAGCTACAATAACCAGCTCCATTCACCAGGCACTTAGGGAACACAGAAGAAAAGGCCGTCCAATTTCACCTGGGTGTTGCACTGGTGTCTCTTGGTGTCTCGTCTGCTTAGTCAATAGAAGGTGTAATAGCTGTAGATTTCCCTTCTAGATGAAACTCATTCTCATTTCAGAAAGAAGAAGCCTGCACCCATTTTAATTAATAACCTTAAGTCAATCAATTCACTTCGTCAGACATTAATTCCACAGAACATTCTTCCTAATCAACACACTGAGTGTGTGTTGTACTCACATACATGGGACTGGCATTAGGAATAGAGTAAGAAACCCACTTCTTTGTCAGAAAATCAAGTTTATTAAAGTGTGATCTCCACATACCAAGCTGCACCAGTTTAAGTGTATGCTTTCGTGTGCTTTGATAGCTGTATACACCTTGCACTACCCCCTTCACAGTCATTGTATAGGACGTTTCCATAAAACCAGAAAGATCCCTTATGCCCCCATAGGATCCATTATCCCTCCTTAATTCCGAGCAAAATACTTACCTGCCTCTGTCACTTACACTTTCTGGAACGTCAGCTCTTCTGGTCCTGGCTTCTTGGGTGCAGCGTGACATTTTTGAGATTAGACTCCCTGTGCCATGGATCTTGCTTCTGGTTTCTGAGTCGTTTTCGGTTGTAGGAATGCAGCACAGCTTGCTTATTCACTCGCTTGGGGATGGAGTTGTGTCCACTTGGGGCTATAACGAATAAAGCTTCTAAAGATATGCTTACCCTGCCCTTGTGTAAATACATCTCCATTTCCCTTGGATAAATACCTAAGAGCGGAATTAGCGGATTAGGAAGTGTGCCACATTTAACTTGATAAGAAACTTCCCAGCTCTTTCCCACCGTTGGAACACCTTACATTTCTGTCAGTACTGCCAACTCAGCCAAGTTGGTTATTGCATTTTTCAAGTCTTCCATATCTGATCGATTTTTATGATTGCATGTTTTATCAGCTGTTGAGGATGTAGTGCTGAAGTAGCCAGCTATAATACAGAGAGTTTGTCTAGTGCTAGTTCCAGTTTGGTCAGGTTTTCTACCAGGTGTCATTGAAATTTTGTTATTTGGTACACACACATTTAAATCGTTACACCATCCTGAGGAATTTCCCCCTGATCAAGTGCTCCTTTTATTCCTTCTCATGTTCCTTTCTCTGATGTGTCATCTCATCAGCGCTAGCACAACCTAACAGCTTCCTCTTGAATAGTTCTTGTGTTTTATTGTTTCCCATTCTTTTACTTTTAACTATCTGTAAATTCACATTGGAAATGTTTCTCTTGCAAGCAGCACATCACTGTGTCTTGCTTAATAGTGCAGTTTGACAGCACGCTTTTTTTTTTTTTTTTTTTTTTAAACCTGGAGTGTTTAGACTGCTCATATCCATGTCGTTGGGATTATAGCAACCATCTATCTTGATTTATTTTCCCATTAGTTTCATTTGGTCTTTGTTCCTTTTTTACTTCTCCTTCTGTCTTCTTTGGGACCAATTGAGTATTTTCACTATTCTACTTTATCTGCATTAATATCACTTTATTTTCTCAATCCTCAATTCTTTTGGTCATTTGCATCCTTGACTTATAATAGTCTACCTTCAAACGATATTAGATCACTTTATGAATAATGTAAAAACCTTAAAGCAGAATAATTACGCCTCTCTCTTCTCTCCTTGATTTCCAGTATGCTCAATTGTAGGTTACCTGAAGCTTTGTTCTTTATGATTTTTATTTCTCCTTTGTCTATGTCAGTTTGGATAGTTTCTAGTTTCTAATGCTAGATTTTCAAATTCACTAATTTTTTCTTCTACAGTATCTAATTTTCTTTTTACCTAATTTAATGGCTTTATATGAATTATTTTTTCATCTCTAGAGTTCAAGAGATGAATGTATTTACAAAAGCTGTCTTAAAATACCTGCTATTTTCATGACCTCTGTGCTATTTCTTGTTTTTAATCTTCATTACATGTTTTTTTTTCCTTGCTTCTTCACATGTATATTTTTATTAGATGCTAGACACAGTGAATTTGATATTGTTAAAAGCTAGATTTTGTTGTCTTCCCTTAAATAATTTTGGACTTTGAGTTAGTCCTTACTGCATAACAAGCCACCCTAAAATTTAAGTGACTTAAAATAACAACCACATTTCTGTGTGTGTGTGTGTGTGTGTGTGTGTGTGTTACTGGAGATTGAACCCAGGGCCTTGTACATGCTGGACAAGCAGTGAATCACTACCCTACATCCCCCAGCCCACAACCACATAATTTTTCATGAATCTTTGGGTTGAGCAACCAGTTCTGCTGAGCAGCATGAGCTTGCTGCAGCGCATTCACCATGCTCGTCTGTAAATCTGTTAATTGTCTTTTATTTCTCAGCTGGCCTCTCTCCTATGGTTCATGTCTTTGCTGGGATGACTACACTGACTCAGCTGCACTCTGTGAGTTCTCTGCTTGTCTCATGACTGGTGGCAATTTTCTAAGACAGCAAGCAGAATTGTTTACTTCTTGATCTGAAACACACTTCTACTTGCATTTCTTTTAACCAATGCAAGTCATAGAGTCAACCCTTACTCAGGGTTTGGAGAAAAGATACAACCACCACCTCTCACTTGATCTTCTGGGGAAAACCGTTGCATCGGATTGCAAAGCGTTTGGACACAAAGAGCAGTGGAAAATAGAGGTCATTTTTACAATTCATCTATTACATAAACTTACCTTTATACAATGATCTTATTTTGGGGGACTAACTACACTCAAAAAGATTAGGAATCTGAAGTTTTCTCTGCTAAGCTCACTGATCATGATGACTCACTGTAGCATATGGACGATGAGAACACCAGGAAGTCTCATGAATCAGCATCTACATCTGCCCCCCTAGCCTCTACTTATCACTGTCTTCATCTCCTTCACTGGATTTCCCCCCCAAATCTTGCAAATAGATCCTAACTTCTGATCAAACACATTCCGTTCTATGAAATCCATCCTGAATGTCTTGCAGAAAACCTTTCTTAACACTTTGTACTTCCACCCCATGGTCATTACAGCTATTTAATTATATAATTTTCTTTTTATATTATATAATATAGGAGGCCAAAATCATGTCTATTTTTACTTTGCACCTCCTTCAATATTAATTTGGAGCTTTTTATGTAATAGTTGCACCTTTAAATAAGCTGAGTAAAAAACGGATTAATGCATATATATTGTGGTGACATTTCTAGTGAGCAGGAAGAAAGGCTTTAACTGTAATTTGAAGCAGTATTATAAATACTAACAGCTACCATTTATTACGTTCTATGTCCAAACACTGTTCTTAAGTTTATTTTAAACATTAAGAAAAACTAATAAGTCTTCATTTTTTGCCTACCTCTTAATTGAAGTCCATATTACAAATTTACAAGCTAATATGTGCTTTCTTGCCAAGTCATTTTTTTAAAAATTTATTTATTTTTTATTCTAAGTTGTTTTAGGCAAAGGAAAGATTCAGGCTTTGAAACCAGAGGATACATTCAAATCTGGCATTGCTACTTCTCAAATAGTTTGCATCTTGACATTCTTTACCTACCAAATGGAAATTTACCAATACTTAACTCATCACAAAATAAGAAGATGAAAAGAAATAAAATTTAAGAAAGCTCAACACACGGAAGGGACCTGTTACATATTTACTCAATTCTGTTCCTCCTCTCAGAATGCGGATCTGCTTTGAAGGCCAATACTACAGAGTGTAAATGGGTCTCTGTAATTCTACAGATGTGGCTTGGAAAGAAGAGGAAAGAGGTACGGTTTTTGTTTAAAATAAATCTCTTTTCACTTCCATCTGGACTTTCTGGAGAGAGTTCTTGTCAATCATCTGAAGAGTTGAGGACCGCGGTGGAATGACTTCCCACCACGTGTAAAGGAGAATGGACTTCTCCCTCCCTGTAGCTGCAGACTTAGGCACGGAGACTCCAGAAGGTGAACCAGGGAAGGTACTCCTGTCCTTTCCCTTTCTAGGGAACCTGGTGACCCATGTCTGCTGCTCATGAATTGTTTATTTGTTCATATTCCTTCTCTTTCAGTCTTCTCTTGTGAGTTACAATTGATCTATGTCTAAAAACTTTTCACTCTTTACATTCCTCAAAATTCCCTATCTCTAAATCACGAAGAGATACTTCAGATTTTCAAATTGTCTTTGATCAATAATACTACTTTTTGGTTGAAGTAGGTGTCTACTTGTCCCCAGAGCATCATAGCAAATCTGAAAACCTTTGAAGAGAGAAGTCTGGAGGACATCGTAGGAGATGTGGCTTTGGTAATAATACCCCACCAAATGTTGCCCCACCCAAAATTGTCACAATCCTAATTTCTGAAACCTGCGAATATGTTTCCTTACCTGGCAAAGGAGCCTTTGAATGTTAAATCAAGGTAGCAGGTAAGTGAGATGGAAAAGTAACCCTGAGTTATCCAAGTGAGTCCACCTTAGTCACCCCTCCAGGTTGTGGTCAGAAAAATGTGCCAATGGCAGAAAGATGAGAGAGCATGTGAAAATTGAGGAAGATGCCACCGACTAAGGAATGCAGACATTCTCTAGAAGCTGGAAAACACAAGGCATAAGACTCCGCCCTGACCCCTCCAGGAGCGCAGATAACCTGACAACACCTTCATTTTAGAGCAGCAAGAACATGTTAGACTTCTGACCTACAGACTCCAAAATAACAGACTTGTGTTGGAAATAGAAAACAAATATGGTGGGAAAGGACAGGCATGAATAGAAGAGGCATTTCCAAGAGGGCCCAACTGTTTTCAGACGCTCGCTTTGGGCATCTTTTACCCAGACTTAGGAGGATTCTTTATAAGGTCATGGAATATATAGTCTCTCAAGATGATGGAAAATTTGTCCCTAAGGTAATATCTTTAACAAGAGTTTTTTTTTCCCTTCCCCTCCTTTATGGGGTTTCTTTGCTTATGCATATTTGAAATTAAAATTTTAAAACTGTGCAAGAAGCAGGAGTCTATAGGCAGGCCACATTGGAGGTCGCCAATGTTCTATCACCATCATTGCCCACAGACCTTTGCCAACTGCCTGCTGTATGGAAGACATATTGCTACGTACCGAAGATACAGAAAAGTAAACACTTGGTTTTGCCCTCAATGAAATACCTCTTATGCTTTGATTAACTTCATTTTTGCTAACTCACTGCTTTTAGGGGAAACTAGTAAATGACCCAAAAAGTAAATTGATTTATTCTATGCTTTCCAATAGTCATGATTGTCCCAACAACCAATGGACCCCAGAAAGTACCACATCCCCAAAGTAAAATGACCTTGTTAAAAACATTAATGACAATCATCCTAGAAGGGGACAAATGGCCTGAGGGGAACACGTCCGATACCAATACCTTATAGTTATGCGATCCTGAGAGAGCACCTGAACTTCTATGGCTTCTGTTTTCTCAGTCTTCAAAACATGTGTAATGATATCTGAATCACAGCAATGTTATCAGAATTAGCTTACACATGTAAAAGATATAAAAGCACCTAGTGGTGTGTTTGGTATCACATCATACCAATAAAAGATCTCTTAATCAGTCTTCCATTTGTTCAAAATCTACTTGGAAGATCAGCGACATAACCCTTAATATGATTTCACACACCTCAGAATTGCTGACTTTCAAATTCTGAGATTTGCAAATGGAGTCGCCAATCTGCAGCGAAGATCGGCATGAAGTGCTTCACAGAGCAATTATAACTTAACTCTCTCTTTTGTTTTATGCTTCATTTTTAGACGTTTCATAACTAACTTCTTTGGAAAGGAAAATGTATCTTATCACATCAGCGTTTTTCAAGCACATTAGGATTTGAGCAGCTGAATGACAATATCTCCTGGTGGAGAGATTTTCTACTCACAGAACCTGAGATGAGAATTGTCTGTCCTAGTTTTACAAATTAGAAAACAAATAAATGAAATGCCTTTCTGTTTTTTGCCAATACTTTCCTGATGTTGGAATTTCAATGCAAACATTCAAGTTCAACATGATCTCTCCATCAGTTCTTGAAGATAAGACTATGCCTTTTTCAATTGTCTGTGCTCCAATTCATAGTAAAGGTGTGTGTGTGTATGTATGTGTGTGTGTGTGTGTGTGTGTGTGTATGGCTGGCTCCTGACAACCAAGAAAGCTTTATCATACATTTGAGAATTAGTATATGACTTTTAAATTAGAAAGATACTAAAGAGTGTTTAACTTGCTTTGTGAGAAAGCTAAGCCTCTACCAGTAATTCTCAACCCTGGATGCAAAGTAGAATAAACTAGGTAATATTTTTAAAATACCTATATATTTACAGAAGTGTCCCATTCAGATTAAATTGGTCTAGGATGGAGCCCAAGCTATAATGGGAACTTTAAAGAGTTTCTTGGGTGGTTTTAATGGGTTGCAAAATAACGTCTTGCACTAGTGATTTGTGATGCAGTCTTGGTAGTACATTAGAATCACCTGGGGGAGCTTTAAAAAAAATCCTGATGTCCACGCACACACCAGATTGATTAAATAAGAACGAGGTGGGCGAAACCCAAGCATCAGTATTTTTTAAAGCTCCCCAGCGTGTGCTACCCGGGTTGAGAGCCACGGCCTGGGCCATGCCAGTGATGTAATGATTATGATGTACATTAGGCATCAAATGATCCATTATGCAGCCTGATATTTCAGCTCTCCACAGCTGGGATGCACATTAGACGCCTCATCTTTGTTTCACGTATGGAATTAACAAAGTTAATTTCAGGTTCGATCATACCTTTACTAAGATGAATACAGTGTCAGCGATCAGAGAATTGCTTCCGATGTTTGTGATGTATTTGCTTTCACAATATTTTGAGAACTGATAGTCTACTGTGTGCAAATATTTATGTCATTCTGTTAGAAAACTTGCAGGATAGTCGGATGCACGCTGGAACCATCGTAGAGGAAAAGGGAGGGGGTTTATTGAATTCCCAAAGAAACACGTGGGGGGATGGGGATGAACCGTGCGGACGAAGGAACGGGAGCCAGAGCGAGCGGGGGAACAGAGAGCAGCAGGAACCGAGAGCGATTTTAGTCCGGGGCTGGCTTTAAATAGAGTAGGGGTCATAACACCCCCTTGGAGTGAGTCCTTGCCCTATAGGCTATCAGAGGAGTGGGGGGGGGAGGTAGTGGACAAGGCATTTGCTGGTCAGGTTTTCTGGTAACGCTGAGGATCTTGGGAGGTGTAGTTTTTAACAAAGCACCTGGGGAGGTGTGGCCTCCTGCCTGGGAGGCGCGGCCTCCTGCCTGGAATCCAACACATTCCATGGAAGTAAATCTCACCCTTGAATTGGCCCTGGGTAGTGCATGGTTTCATGAGCACTGGGGTCGCTCTTCCTTTGCTGGAAATGTTAACTTTGCTGATGTGTTACACTTTAGGGGTTTTTAAACAGTTCACTTGGCTTTAGGTAGTCCTGGGCTCTCATGCTCAACCCCTCTTTAATATCTACTAATCCCAGGAGGTCTTTCGAATATTATAGGGAAGTTTGCTATCATTCTTCCAAAGTTCAATCATGCCAGAACATTAAGGAAGTACCAGGGAAGTGTCCCCTTATCTTTATATTTTCATTTCTGAATTAGAACTGGCATTAGTTGGCTCGCTATACTTCAAGTAGCAACAGAGGCACTGGTGTGGAGTTATTGAGTAGTTTGACTTGATAATAATGATAGGAGTCTTTAGAACAAGAGACTGTTACACATCTTATGAATGTGGTCTTTGCTAGAAGCCTTTTATTCCACGGTTTTGGTTGAACCTCTTATAAATCTATTTTGAACAGGATCTTCATGCGGCTGAATTTGAAGTGAGGCTTTGCTAGATGTTAAATCAAGTCCAGTGTTGTTCTGTGGCTTTGACGCCAGAGCTCTGCCTAGACCTGGGTCAGCCTGCCTTCCTGACTCTGCCTGTGCCCTGGGGACAGAGTTCTCCTAAGAATTTGAACACTTTGGTTCTGAATTAAGCAGTTGTCTTTCTCCTTGCAGTTTCTCATCTCTCTGTGAGCATCCAAACCCCAGGAAACTAAAACGAGTGGGGAAAGATATTTATAATGAAGAAATACAGCCTCCTCATCAGAATGAAGTGTTGCTGAACTATTCTTCTGGTTTCTGTTTTGCTCAGGGTAATGAATATGTTTTACTTTGTTCTGAATTTGTTGATGTGCAAGTTAGGTGAGTTCCATTTCCATGAAAATTAGCATCTTAGTGTCACAATCTGATCCTCTCTGCCATTATCTTATCAGGCTTTCCAAAGGAGGCCCTTTAAATGACAAAGCTTTGGGAAGAATAAAATGGCTTTCATTGTTAAGGTGGAAAGGGAGCACAAATCAATCTTCTCACCCTAGGTTTCATGTGTGTATGGGTACCAATAGGTGATAGAGATATAAAGACATACAGGTGTGCCTGAGTGTGTTTGGCACAAACTCCACTGTGTACAATCCACATGGCCACTTCGCCCCGGGTGGGGAAGAAATACCTCACACACTGCTTTCTTTACCTTTCTTTGCCTTTATATGGACCACTAGGAGTGGCCTTAGCCCTCAGGGATTGTTCTTTAACCTCTTACAATTGAAATAAAATGGTAAATGCCAATTCTGGGACTGTGCCCCATCGCTACAGATGGGAACATGATGTCTAAAGTAGGGCAGGCACGTACCCATGAGTAAATCGCCCTGAAACCTGGGCTGGGACCCGCTGTGGTGGATTTCCACAATAAGAAGGACAGATTTCCTTTGTGCCTTCCCTTTTCCTGATGTCTGACAGATTCTTAGATATACTCCATTTTCAGTGGAAATGCACTGCCGCTAAAGCCCTCAAACTACCTTAATTCCAGAAGTCTAATTTTAGACGATTCTCCATCATCTCAGAAGGAATGGGATTCAGGGAGAGATCTAAAGCCATAATCCCCAGAAGATAAATTTGCTTGAGCTCTGGGGCTACCATTTAAAAGAATCACCCAAAATGCTGTTTCTAGGCTCATGAATCTCAGAAGTTAGTGTTCGTAAGTATTATCTCAGAGACTTATTGAACGCAGAGTCCCAGGTCCCTTATTTCTGACTTAACAGGTCCGGGTTCAGGCTTGGGTAAAGAGCCAATAATGATTCTCATGGGGTTATTGTGTGGAATTAAGGTGTGTTTATTATCCCATCTCTTGGCTTATTTTGCATACCCAGTAACCCTGAGAAATGCTTAAACCTGAAAGGCACATGAAGTTCTATCCATCTTTCTGTACCCAGATACCTGAATTGTGATTAGATAATGGGGACACATCTATTCATTAAGCAAGTGATGGATAAACTTCTGCTCAGCTGAGAGTTGTGCTAGGTACTGGTAGCACAAAGCCAAATAAAATTAGTCCCTACCCTTGAGAAGTTCAGTTTATTGAAAGACACGGTGATATGAATTAATTAAATATACTGATATAAAAAAAAGTGTTATCAATGAACTTAGGGCAATACAATTTTCTCTGCAAGAGGAAGATTTAACAGACAATGGGACTAGCTTCATTCCAACTAGTACTAGGAAATTGCAAGGCATGGAGAAGAAAATTTTGGAGAAATAGGGCAAAAAGTTGCATACAAAAACAAGGAAGTAAGAAATGGGCTTTATAATCCAGCCATGTTATAAATTTCAACAAATTTGGAAAATTGCTTCCAGGACCCCGCTTCTGTTCATAAGACAAGCTCTGCAAGCCCCTCACAACTACTGGAGCAGAGAATACCAGAGATTTATAACAGCTAAGATATGGGGGTCAGTGTTGGTGCCTGTCAAGAGATGAATGGATAAAGAAAGTCATGGATGGATACAATCAATGCACAATTTATGCATGCATAGAAATCTCACAGCAAATCCCATCAATTTGTATAATTAGTACGTGCTAACAATTATAATAAAATTAAGAAAAAAGATTGAGTTTTGATATGTATGATCGAAAACGTTGAGAGAAAATAATGAACACCTAACTAAATGAAGGAATGCACCACTATATTTATAGATTGGAAGGCTCACTATTTTAAAGATAGCAATTTTTCCTAAATTGAACCATAGCTAAAAAGCAATGAAAATTAAAATACATGACATTTTGGAAAACTCAGCAAGCCTATTCTAAGTTTTGTGCAAATGTTAAGGTTAAAAAAAAACAAACTATTTTGATGAAAGAAAGCAGAGTTGCAGGTATAAAAGACATATTATAAAGCTATAATGACTCAGGCAGTGTGATATTATAAGGATAGCTAAACAGAACAATGTAACAAAGATGAATAGAATGAAATAAAGAAATGCACCCATACATGCGGTATCATTTGATTTATAAGAAGACTGTATATTTCTGTGAAGAAAAATGGACTTTTCAAAAACAATGTTATGCCCACTGGATACCATTTTAGAAAAACATCAATTTTTATTCATACCTCATTTCATGTACAAAATTAATTCCAGGTGGACTACAGATTTAAAAAAAATTATACTAAATAACATTTCCCATGCCAAGATTTTCTTTTTATTTTATAAAATACTAGCCAAAAATGAAGAACTATGATAAATAGGTCCTCATTAAAATCAAAAGCTTATATAAAGACTTTGTCATAAAAGTGATAAGTCAGGTAACAGAGTAAAACATTTTTGCCATAAATAAGCCAACAAAGGAAGCTTGTACCAAATAAACTAAATAAACTAAGCTAAAGAAAACAACTAGGTTTTTTTTAAAAAATGTTCAAAATGTTTGAACAGGTATTTTACAAAAAAAAAAATCCAAATTGTCAGTCAGCATAGAAAAGTAGAATCCATCTAATTGGTCATCACAGAATACAAATTAAAACCATAATAAAACAAACTAAACCAAAGTGGTTAAGATTAGAAACACTGACAATACTAAGTGTGCCAATATTTGGATAAAGAGGCACCCGTATACTGCTTCTAGAAGTGAAAAAAAAAAAAAAAAAAAACTTAAATATTGGGGGAAAGCATTTGGCAATGTTAACCAAAATGAATGTTCCTACAACTTAACAATTGTCCTCCAGGATATACCCAACAAAACTGAGTACATGTTTGCCCCAAAAGACAAGCAAAAATAATAGCACTCCTTACAATAGCCTAGCACTGAAAAATTCAAATACCAGTAGCAGACTAGATAGTGGAATACCCATACAATCAAATATCATACTACAATGAGAATAAACAAATTACTGTTTTACCTAACATACATGGACGTGAGCTTTATAGTTGAACCAAAGGAGACAGACACAAGAGAGTCATACCATTATTCCATCCGCACAAAATTCGAAAGCAGGATTGCTGACAGATAGCAGGGGAAGTCCCCGTGGGTGTCACTCTGGGGAGAGAATGTGAGAGTTCTTGGGAGCGCCAGGATTTTTTATTTTTTTCATGTGTGCTAACCTTTAGAAAATTCACTGAACTGTACCCAGGGCTTGCTCACACTTTTGTACGTGTGAGCGATCATTGAATTAAAATGCAGTTCCATGGTAATTTAATCAGAATGGAAGTATGCCTTTTTCTCAGGGGGACATGACTTTGTCTGGCATTCGCTTGAACGTAGACTTCCTTCTTGCTGGACTTGGTTTCCTCTTGGACAATGTTTTTAACGACAGAGGTTGAAGCGATTTGCTTTTCAAGAGAGAGAGCAAGATTACTGAACAAGGGTAGGAAATCGATGATGAGGGACGTACCTGTGTGGAAAGGGAGGCATGAGCTGGGTTGGAAGACAGAAACCTTGAGACGCGATGTCCAATCATCTACAGGGAGGGGAAAGAGAAGACGGAAGTCACTCTCAAGTTGTTAGGTTGGTAGATTTGAGCAGTTACGCAGTTGAACAAATGAGTCTTTAAAAAACCATTTTTTTTGAAGCTGTTTGGTTGAGGTATTACAGGGTTATCTGGATGGATGTATTTTTGTGCTATTGAAAATCTGGGTCTGGAACATAGTAAAACTGATGACCGGAAACATAAATTTGATTCTCTTCAAATTCAGTTTTATGACTATAGCCTTGAGACTAGAAGCAGCCACCCTCCTCTCCTCACGTGGGGGAAATGTGTAGTACGGAGAGAGGGAGGGGTAATGGCTGGAAGCTGGGGGCACGGGGTGAGGAGAAGATTCCAAGCAAGGAGCTCATTTATCTGAACTGCTTTTAGTTTGCATGTTCCTAACGTGTCCAAACACCCAACTGCCCTGAGTCACCCCCATTCTTTCCTATCCTGTGGCATCTATTTCCTAAGTATAAAAATTATTATCAGGAGTATTACAATTATTACCTGGTGTCCCACAGACCTTAATTTATCACTCGCACCTAAACTACACTGTCACCAGCAAACAGAATTACACGGAATTGGTTATAATGGTAGTTGTTTCAGAAAGATTTTACAGCTTAAGTAAAACCAGCGTTGGCTCATCATGTTTATAGCCTGGCATGGGAATAACACAGGTCTCAATCAAATACTCCTAATAATCTTCTGGAAAATAAATATTTTTGAGAAAAAAAAAAAGCATATTTTTAAGTGAAATATCCCCAGGTGTGTACAAGATTGCCAGAAAATACTTATAAATTATCCTGCTTGCTAAAAATATTATAGTGTTTTTTTCCCTTGCAGCTTATTCCCAGTTTCCTGGAGATTACAGCGTGTCCTCTGAATTCATTTGAACAATACTCTCTGATGAAGCAAACATGTTCTACTTCCCTTTTTATAAATCCATTGTTCTGACCATGGACTGATATTTAAGAAATTATCCCCAAAACTTGGTGGCTTAAAACAATTGTTATTTTATTATATCCCATAGTTTGGGGTCTTAGGAGAGCACATATACACACAAATATATATGCTGATGTTGCCGCCTACAGCAACGATACCGTGGGAAAGAAATCGGAGGTAGACTGGGAATGACTGGTTCCTTTATTCTTGCTTCTTCTTCTCTGCTTTCTCTTCTGTATTCTCCAACCTGTCTTCCGTCCTCCTGACGCCCCCAGCCTGGTTAAATACTCTACACCCATCAAGCATACACACGTTACAAGCTCAACTTACAGGTGCGGCACGCAGTGTCCTAATTACATTAAGATCGGGTGTAAACAATTAAACACCTCCTCTTTGGCTCTCAGCCAGCGCCATCCTAGCTACTTCCTCATACAAGGCTCTTACATGCTGAGATATTACTTATAAAGTATAATATGTATACATGATACAAAAGTACAATACATGAGTATACTGTATATGTATATTTATAATGTATATATTATGCATATATTTATTATACCTATAGTATATATATATGCATACATATAGTATATATGCATATATATGGTATATATATATGCATACACATATACACATATATATGTTTATTATATAGAGAGTATACTGTATAATATATTATACATATAATATACATACATTATACATATAATATATACGTATATAGCTGTGAATGTACTCTATGAATGAAGTACCTGGTAATCTCTTGAATGTGTCACCCCACTCTATAACGCAGCATGCCAAAATGCCTCTTTCAATTATGCATGTCCTCACGCACATGGAAGGTAAGATTTCTAGTCATCTCTTTAAGGACAGCCAAAATTGAATGAATAGTAACTACTATCAGCAGTTTTTTGATGCAGTACAACAAATAGTACACTTCCAAGCTAGAGTTTCAAAAATAAACCTGTGCCCCCATCATAGTTTGAGTTCCAATGCTCGCTTTTCTTCACATGATCAGCCATTCTGAGCTGGCAGCTGGAAAAAGCAGAGAAGATCATGGGGATGTGACTGCGCAGGGCGGGCCTGGTGCTGGCATGATGCACAGGTCTGGTTTTTAATCATCTTAATAGCAGCCTACAGAGCCAGAGCACAAAGAACCTGATTGGTATTTGTCTGGTTCTGATTAGAGATATTTGTGCAAGACATGCATTTGCATTGTTCTTAAGAAGTAGTGACCTGTCCAAAAGGAAGGGCTGGGGATTCTGCATTCAGACATGCTTCCGTATATTCAGCAAGAATGGAATGCCATAGTCTACTTAAAGCATTTTATCGGCTCCACAGTGTCCTGAGGGTTAAGACCAATTTCCTTTATTGGCATCTCAAGCCTTTGATCTGGCACCTGCCCGTCTCTCCGGTTCTGTCCCCACCCCTCCCTCTGTGGCACCTGAACTCCTGCTGAATTGAGTACCCTTAGTTATATTCATATGTGGTGCTTCTCTCTGTAGGTGTCCCCACTGGTTAAGGAACCTGGGAAATTTTGTGGGAAGCCCAGAATAACAAGTAGATAGGAAGACACTCCAAGCCAGTGTTTAATTGTATGTACTGTACAGGTGAGATCCGCCCCAGACCCCCGAGAAGATGGGGAGAAATAGTTACTCTGCACAGCAGGGCTGGTGGGAAAATCCAGCACGCGCCTGAACCCAGTCAGGAGAGCTAAGGCAAAACAGAATCCAGGATGTTCCACCAGCACCTTATTGAGAAGAGAGTCAGGCAGACACCAGGCATGCGACTAGGCTGGCACCCTGACAACCAGAAGTTAGTCTCCATTTCCTGCAACCCTAATTCAGGATAATGTTTAGGCTTACGGAATGCCACCTAGGAATCTCAGGTAAGGAGTGACAGTCAGGACAGGAGGTGTGAAAGAACGTCCCTGATGGAAGACACAGTGAAAATTCATCGTGAAAACACGGAAGATTTGACTAGTGACGTTTTTACATATGCTGAATCAGGCGTATCTTTATACGTGGCTTCACAGGAGGCTCTGACTAACCTGTAGACTTGAGCAAACCTCAAATCAAAATAGTTTTATCAGAACTGGTAACTCTGAGATGTCAACAACCCCAAGGAAAGACAAGAAAAGTCGAAATTATTTTAGGTCCAAACTTCAGGGGCAGAGAGAAGGAGGGCTACTTACTATTGATCCTAGAGATGTTAGATTTTGATAAAGAAAGAAGTCTTATGTTCCATACCACAATTAATCCTCACTGGGGAAAATTCCATGCATTTTCTAACTGACATTCACTTGAGGGATGTAGCAAATCACAGCTGATGTTGCCCAGGTCACCCACAACACCCAGAGCTGCTCACTGGTACATCCTTGCTCTTCTATATGCTTTAAGTCTTATTAAATCTGAAAAATATAGGAAATTGTCAGGGATGATATGTAATGATATCTGTAAGTCAAAACCACTAGATATCTTAGGTTCATCTTGTTTTCAGGTGTCCCCCGCCCCAAAAGCTATGAATATAAGAATTAATACATAATTCTGTGAACATTAGAGAAATTAGCTCAATGTAGAGCTTGGATTGTTTTAGTAAGGACAAGAGTAGCCACCCACAGCAGAACAAAGGTAGACTATGAAGAAAGAGGCAGAAAATGGAAAAAGAGGAAAGAAAAACAGCATTATGATGTTGACTTCTGCCATCATGACAGAAATGTCCTAATGGCTGTAAAAAATTCACAGATAAGAATCAAATTTTTTATTATTACTCATTTCAGTTTAATAGAAGCCAAGTTTGGACTGAGAAAACGATTTCTGTGTACAGAAGCAGCCTTCTGAGAGCACGGGCCAAAGAAAGATGGTCTAGATCCCACTATCTAAATGTGGAACCCTGGGCCACTCTAAACATCTTCAGCCATTTTGCATGACAGGAAAATCTGAGTTCAGGTCCCCCCCAGAATCAGACTCTAAAACAAGGATTTAGGTCTATAGTGAGTTGAGTGGACAAAATCTATGTCCACTCAGAACCTGAATGTGGCTTTCTTTGGATGAAGAGCCTTCAAGATGTGCTTAAAATAAGATTCCTAAGCTGACATCATCGAGATTACAGGAGCACTAAATACACTAAGCGTCCTTAGAAGAGAGAGGCAGAGTGACATTTTGACCATGGAAGAGCAGTGTGCTAACAGAGGCAGGCCCTGGAATAATCCTGCCACAAGCCATCCAATGCCCAGAGGCCAGAGAAAGTGGAAGAGGCAAGCTAGGTGTCTCTTCTGGTCTCTTCAAAGGACAGAAGTTCCAGCCAGCACCTCCGTTTCAGTCTTCTGGCCTCCAGAACTATGGGAGAATGAATTTCTGTTGTGGTCATTTTCTTTGTTTATGGCAGCCACAGAAAACTAAAGCAAGGTCCAAGTGGTTTATTGGTGAGGCACAAGAAAACACGGGCAGGGAAAAGGTAAGTGAGACAATGCAGAGAAGGCAGCCCACAGTCATGGCTGTCCAGCTACTGATGTGAGCAACTGGGGCTTGCTGTTGCTGGGGAAAGCACGAGAGCCAGCATGAAATATATGCCTCCAAGTTCGAAGGTCTGAGGCACAAGGAGATGGGGTATTTATAAAGCCACCCCAGCTAGCCATTGGTGGAGGGTTGCTTCAGGGACATTAGTTCTGCAGGACCAGTCCCCCACATGAATAGCAAAGCTGGCCCCAGGAGCAGGGGACTGGTTCCATACACAGAAGTGCAGGTACCGTCCGTCAGAGGTCTGACCACAGTGGTATGTTTTAACTGTGTCACCTTTGGGTGACGTATGGAGAGTTGTCATAGAATTTTATGCTCTAGGTTCACTGGGAAGAATATGCTACAGACCACTCAGGGAAGCCCTGGAGTCAGTCACAAGGCTGAGAGAGAAAGCCACCCATGGGCAAGCACCTTTACTATAGTGTGCAAGAGAAACGAGCAAGACAGGCTAATTTGGTTTAAGATTGGCTCGTCTAAAAAATCACAGCAGGCATTGAGGTGGGGGTTGTCTAGGGTCTGGTATCCAGCTGACATGTTTAAGGCCCTGAGAATGAGCACCTGTAAGGAAGGTAGTTGGAGCATCGACTTATTTGGCTATTCAAGAATGTGAATTGTATATAAGGCCAAAAGATTAGGTACAGGTCACGTTTAAGAGCACTCTATTAAAAACTACAAAATTCTAGGGGCTGGGGTTGTGGCTCAGTGGTAGTGTGCTCACCTAGCACATGCAAGGCCCTGTGTTCGATCCTCAGCACCACATAAATAAATAATAAATAAATAAATAAATAAAATAAAAGTGTCCAACCACAACTAAAAATAATTATTTCAAAAAAACTACAAAATTGTGATGAAAGGAAAAGAAAAATAACCAAATAAAGGAATGGGTAGTCCATGTTCATGAATAGAAAGAATCAATGCAACCAAAATGTCAGTTCTTTCCAAGTTGATTTATAGATTCAATGTAATCCCAATCAAAATTCCAGCAATTAACTTTGTGGCTATCAATAAGGTGATTCTAAGTTCATATGAAAGGCAACATAATATTGAAGAAGAGCAAAGTCAGGTGACTGACTATACTTGATCCAAGACTCACTGTAAAGCTACAGTACTGCAGACAGAGTAGTATTGGCAAGACTAAAGACAAATCCAACAATGAGCCCAGAAATGGGCCCACACAAATGTAGTTAACTGATTTGACAAAGCAGTAAATGTTATATAATACAATGGAGAAAAGATAGTGGTTTCAATAAATGATGCTGAAACAGTACACATACACACACACACTCACACACACGCAAGAAAGGAAGAAATCAAGAGGAATTTAGATTCAGAGCTTACACTTTCATAAAAGTTAACTCAAAATAGATCACAGACCTAAATGTAAAATGCAAAATTATAGAATTCCTAGAAGATAACATAGAAGAAAATTTAGATAGAGGTCCTTTGAGATGTGATTAAACTAATATTCCTAAGATGACATCATCTAGTACTCCAGCATCAAGAATATACCGAAAACTCTTATATGGACGGCAAGTAAGCACGTGGAAATAAGACATAGAAAGATGCTCCTCATCACGTGTCAGCAGGGGGATGCAAATTAATGCAATAATGAGATACTGTCACATACCCCTTAGAATACCCCAAATTAAGGACACTGACTCCATCAAATGCTAGTGAGCACGTGGAGCAGCAGAAACTTGCATTCATTGGTGGGAAGCAAAATAGCCAAGACCCTTTGGTAGAGTTTTGGGCAGCTTATTCAGAAACTAAGCCTACTCTTACCATACACTCCAGCCATTGCACTCCATAGTGTCCACACAGAGGAGCAGAGAGATTATGTCTATACAAAATCCTGTACACACGATATTAATAGCAACCTTATTCATAATCCAAAGCTTGGATGCAACTAAGGTGTCTCTTGACAGGTGAATGAATAAATGGATACAGATCCAGGCAATGGAACCTTGATCATCTTTGTCCCTTGTGCTGGTTTCAAAATATTAAAGTTACTAATTCATGTGCTGATTTATTCAGTCTGCACATGTTTATTGTTTATACCAGTGTCTAGAGTCTCAGGATGCAATGAGCAAAGCAGACAAAATATCATTTCCTAGTGGATACTATTTTATTTTAATTTTTATTTGTTCCTTTATTTATACCTGACAGTAGGACGTATTTTGACATATTATACATATATGGAGTTTAATTTCCCATTCTTGTGGTTGTGCAAAATGTGGAATTACACTGGTTATGAATTCATATATGAACATAGGAAAATCATGTCCAATTCATTCTACTGTCTTTCCTATTTCCACCCCTTCTCCCTTCCCTTCATTCCCCTTTGTCTAACCCATTGAACTTCTATCCTCTCTTCCCCATTGTGTGTTAGCATCCACATATCAGTTACAACATTCAGCCTTTGGTTTTGTGGAATTGGCTTATTTCACTTAGCATGATATTCTCCAGTCCCATTCATTTATCAGCAAATAACATAATTTCATTCTTCTTTACGACTGAGTAATATTCCATTGTGTATACGTACCCTATTTTCTTTATCCATTCACCTGTTGAAGGGCACTTAGGTTAGTTCCACAGCTTAGCTATTGTGAGTTGAGCTGCTATAAACATTAATGTGGCTGTGTCACTGTCACTGTAGCATGCTGATTTTAAGTCTTGGGTATATAAGGAGGAATGGGATAACTAGGTCCAATAGTGGTTCCATTCCAAGTTTTCTAAGGAATCTCCACACTGCTTTCCAGAGTGGTCGCACCAATTTGCACACCTACCAGCAATGTATGAGTGTGCCTTTTCCCCCACATTATTCTTTGTAGATTTTATATACTCTACTTGAGCAAGAGATGGCAATAAACTGATGAATATATATATATATATATATATATATATATATATATATACTTATATATAGTATGGCAATAAGTTTTTGTTGATTTAAAGGTATTCCCACCTAGTATAATAATAACTACAAATTAAATGTTATGAAAAGCTTATTTCAATATCAGATAGCCACACTGTAATTTTCAAAACATCTTTGCATCCTTGGGCATTGTGGAAAAACCACTTGACACCTGTCTTTGGAATACTACTGCATTCTGCTGGCCTCTGCAAACACTGTTGTCTTGGGAAAGGAAATGTACCTTTAAACCCAGAGAGCAGAGGTAACAGATCCTGTTTCAAATGGTTGCTAAGGGACCTTTCCATATAAATAAATCAGTAGATATCAACTCTGGTTTCAAAGGGCAAAGAAGGCTTCTCGTGTGAAGGGCAAAAACCCCAGTGACAGCAAGGCTGTGGCAGGGTCTCTCATGAACACCAGCAATAGTACACCAATGCATGATTTCTTGCTTTTCTTTTTGTTTTAATGCTCGCTTTGTCCTCCTCATCCTTCATTGTCCATAGTTGTTTTTTTGTTTGCTTGTTTGTTTGTTTGTTTTGTTTTGTTTTTTCCTTTCAGAGTTTGTTTGTTTGGAGAACAGGGAGATCAGGCTACTACAGAAACTCAGCTAGGTTTTTTTTTTGTTGTTGTTGTTGTTTTTTGTTTTTTGTTTTTTGTTTTTTTTTTGTACCAGGGATTGAACTCAGGGGCACTCGACCACTGGGTCACATCCACAGCCCTTTTTTGTATTTTATTTAGAGACAGGGTCTCACTGAGTTGCTAAGTACCTCGCCATTGCTGAGGCTGGCTTTGAACTCACAATCCTCCTGCCTCAGCCTCCCAAAGTGCTGGGATTATAGGCGTGCGCCACCGCGCCCAGCTCAGCTAGGTCTTTGTAACTTTTAAAAAGTGAGCACCAGATAGGCATGCCTTCCCTGCTACAAGGGTCCTTGACAATAAGTTGAAAAATGCCCAAAATGATTATTGAAGCTCCATACAAGCCCCAAACACTTTTTATCAGAGATTGAAACATTAAGGGTGATTTCTGCAAAATCTCTATGGGAAGGAGGGTTAGGTAAGGAAGTTAAGCATACCTTTAAGTTTGTATTCTTTAAATATTGTTTTAAATAGTTCTTCTGATGTGCAAATATTTTGTTTAAAATGATATTTGGTTGTCTTTTTTAAAGGTTGAATTTTCATAAAGAGTGTGTATTGAAATATCACAGTGCCTCCTGTAACTATGTACAACTATGTGCCAATGAAAAATTAAAAATTTTAAAAGTGCATAATTTAGAAGAAAATAAGGCAAAAATTTAACTCAAATAACTCGCAGGAAGTCTAGCAGTTGGGGGCAAAAATATCAAGATAACATAGTAGTTCATCTGGTGACAAGTTAATTGAATTTCAGCAATAATTATCAGAAAGAAAAAAAAAAACCAGCATGCTTCTAGTACCCAAGCCTTGTAAACATCACAAAGTATCAAAATAAGAGCAAGGGGAAGGTTGGGGAAATTGTAAAGATAATTTTTCCCTTTAGAAATTATTTGTTCAATGTCATTGTGCTTCTAAGTTGCAAGAACAATTTTATTTTCAAATGTAAACCTAAATGAGGGATTCTTCCTTTAAGTGTGCTCTTGATACAAGTCTGAGCCAGCACTTCAGAGAGGCTTTCTAGAGTGAATGCTCACTCACTGGTCCTTGAAATGATCTAGTTACCTATCAGGTTATACGTAGGTATAGGTAGAAAGGCTGGACTTTCACTCTGTGAAGATGCAAAAGCAAGCTATCATGGCACTCAGGGAGATTAATGGAATGGAAGGATAATGTTGGTTATCACCCTATTCTTTCCAAGGAGCCAACTTGTATTAGATATTGGGAAGAACTAACATATCTAGCTAGTGTCATCAGGTAAGAAATGTTGATGTGATACAGTACATCCATCTATCACCTTCTTCTGGGTTTCGTGAAAGGGAATGTTTCAAAAGATCAAAACCTAGACTCTCAGCTGTCGCTTTCAAACTCCTTTGCCTTCATTCAATTTCGTGAGTGGGATCAGTGAGCTTGTGGCTGACTTCTCGTCCTGCACCAGCGTCTTCTCTGAAATTCAGGATTGAACGAATGTGTGAAGAGTCAAACCAAGAAGGTGGGGAGTAGGACCAGAATACAGAGCTCCTTCCTGCTGCTGAACGTGACTGTGAACTTGGCCTGGTACATAGCATGTTTGTTGATTTCCTCCCTGCTTTTCGAATGTTTGAGTCACTGGGGGAGTTCGCCTGGGGACTCTGCCCCACCGGCCTTCCCCTGAGGCATCAGACTGCATCAGCAAGTGTTGGAGACCTCAGTGGTCCACTGACCACGTCAGTGGGTCCAAAAGTGAAGTCCACTAGAGAACAGAGGGCGGGGACATGTCACCCGAGGCAGGATAACGTTTTCCTTTCCCATGTTCCTTCCTATACGCACCGAAAATCCTGTCCGGCTTTCACCGTGGAAACTCTTGGCCTCCGCCCACCTACCTTCTGGTTTGTGTGTGTCACTCCCCCAAAAAACTTTAGAGGCAGTGAAATACACATACAAATTGGCACACGGTCTTGCAGTGTTGAAATGTACTGAATTATACACATCCGTTGCAACTAATGAATAACTAGTTTTTAAAAAACAAAATAAACAAGGATTTTTCATCGCAAAATAGGCTTTGTTGTTATTTTTTGTTGTTGTTGTTGTTTTGGTTTTTCTTTTTTCCAGATTTGATATGTCCGTGAGGAAAGACTTCTGTTTCCCACCATCTAAAGAGAACTGTGGCACGCATCTCCCTTCTATTTCCCTTTCAACTTCAGAGTCTGGAGGAAGCTGTCCACCAGCAACCAGCTGTGCCTGGACCCTGGAGGCCAGCGACACCAATTTATCCAACGCATCCCTGCCTCAAAGTAATCTTGCTCTGGCAGATGCTCTAATTGTGCAGCCCCAGAGCCCTCCTGGCATCCCAAGAGGAGGTCCCTGGAGGAGGAGGAGGACGGCCAAGGGCGCCCCCTAGAGGCCACGAGGCTCTGCAGAGGGAGCGCACCTGGCGCGTTGCCAGGAAACCAGCTCCTGGGTGATGCAGCCGGGGCCACGGTGCAGAGGTGGCCTTTCTGCGCTGGTTGGTCAAGGAGTTTCCTCTGTCTCTAGATCAGCTGAGTGCGGATCCTGAATCCACGCTCCCAGGCCAAGAAGTTCAACTCAGGAATCCCAGTGGGGAAAGTGTCGCTTGTCACTTTCTCCCTGTCGGAGGGACCATCTCTACCCCCTGCTTTCGGTCCACTCTGCATGGTTATTTCCATGCTGGCTCTTGCAAACACGAGACAAAGTTAAGGAGCGGGCTGGGGGAAGTACCTGGCTGAGTTCCAGTAGTGGGCCGAGCCACGTGACTTGGGGAGGGTCTTTTTTTCTCCTGGCTCCATACCTACCGAGCCCCTTCCCTCCTAAAAAGCCAGGAGAACAATTCTGGCCTTGATTTTGCCTCAGCGAGATGCTGTGAGGTTTTAGCAAATACAACTTCAAAAGAAGGCTCTAAAGAAAATCATACAGTATTTTTGTGATTACTGTATTTACGCAGAATTATAAGGTATATAGTTATAGGTGGTGCTGGGCCCGATCATTTATTATTCTGATTATGCTTTGAATAACCTTTGTGTGCTTTAGAAAGGATTTCACAATTATTTTCTTCCCCCCCTCGTATCTGTGTCCTGGCATCTCCTTAGTGTGGAACTCCCTCGCTGCATGATCTAAAGCTGCAGTTCATTCCCCACCAGCACATTCTTCCTCCCTGCCTTGCTTGATTTCCCATGATGCTTGTACCAGTCAGGGTGCGGAGAGGGAAGCAGGAACACCAAGAACAGCAAGGCCATGGCTTAGTAGAGAAATGAGACCTTACCCAGAGAAGCTGGGGAAGAGACTATCTGGAGAGGGAACCAGGAGACAGAAAATGTCCCCAGCCAGGCCGCGGATGCCGGGTAGCAGGTGGACAAGAAGGATTGTTTAAGAGAGTTCTGGAGGTCAGGTAAAGCAGGTCCAACTGGAGTGGACAGCCCAGGAGGAAGTCACGGAAGACTCTTGCCTCTGCTGGCCAAGCTGAGGGTGCTGAAGGGTGTCAGGCCGCAGTCAGGGAGAAGAGCTGGGCAGACAGCAAGGGAGAAAAGGCGGCAGACTCCCGGCACCTCCTCATCTCTCTCCTAGAGCACAGAACGGCTGCTACTTCACTTCTAACGGGCCAGTGGTGTCCACATTCAGCTTCCGTTGGACTCGAACCAGGAGCCATACAAGGAAAGAACCTGAAGAACATTCTTCCAGCTGAGCCGAGTGGCCACAGTATGAAACTACTAGCGTTTCACCTCTCGTTTCCCACGCTGTGTACTTATATAAGTACTTTTAAAAAAACATCTGTGTGTGAACAAGCAGGATCCCATAGTGAGCTGTGAGCTGGACTTCCTGCCGAAGCACTCAGAGACGACACCCTAGAGACACAGCAATCTGGGCACCGAGACCTGCTCTGGAGCCTTTGGTTGGGCCTGAACCTTGGTTCGCCAGGGCTCTGTGCAACCTGGGCCTTGCTGGCCTGGCTTCCATTGCAGGTAAGCCCATGGCACGACGTGGCTGGCGTAGGCAACCCCAGAGACTGACTGGTTAAGCCCCACAAAACTGGAAGGCCCCATCTTCAGGCACGGATAGATCAGCGCGCCAAACGCCTTCCTTCTGTTTCCTCATCTGTGACTGTTCCATCTGTTACCCGCTGACTGGCTTCACGGGATGGCTACCCACAGCCACAGAGCTACATAGTTCCTTAGTCACATGCACCAGGAGCAAACGGGCATGCTTCACCATCACTGAGCAAAAGCCCCAAGGATTAGGCTAATGGGAGACCCCCCCTGAACCAACTGCTGTATCCGGGAAACAGGAGGCTACCAACAGGCGAGGGCAGGGCTATCTGAGACAACAGAGTGGAGAGGTGGGCTGGATTACCTGATGGTCCAGTTCAGGTCCCAATGATTGATGTATTCGTTTGCCAGGTTCGCTATGACAAAACACAGACTGGGTGGCTTTAACAATAGAAATTTATTTTATTATAGTTCTGGAGCCCAGGAGCTCAAGATCAGGATGTTGGCACGGAGGCCTCTCTTCTTAGCTCACGTTGCTCATGAGGCCTGTTCTCTGCAGACACGCATCCCTGACATTTCTCCATCATCTCACAAGGCTCCCAGTCCTGCTAGATTAGGTGCTTGTTCTCATGACCTTGCTCAACTGTAATTACCTCTGTAAGGTCCTACCTAACTGGCCAGTGTTGTCCACATTCAACTTCTGTTCAACTCAAACCAGGAACCGTATAAGGAAAGAATCTGAGGAACGTTCTTCCAGTTCAGCCAATTGGCCACAGTATGAAACTCCCATCTCCCATGCTGGGTACATATAAGCATGGTCACATTAGGTCACATTAGGGGCTAGGGCTTCACCATATGAATTTTGGAGAGGCACAATTCAGTCCACAATTGGTGTTGAGAATGGGGATAATTCAAAGGGAATGACTGCAATAGTTTAGGGAAGAGACGGGTCTTAGGGAATCAACTAAAATATCTATTATAGTCCACAAAATTCTCTAAAGTCCGTTCCTTTTACTCTTGATAAAAAAGAAATCATTACTTTTGTGTTAAGCTTCCCCAGGGAAAACTACTACTACATGAGGATCTCCTGGGTTTTATTGTTTTGTCTAAGCAAACATTTCCAAAAGTGTATTCCAAGGAGCATTTGTCTCATGACATACTTCAACACACACACACACACACACACACACACACACACACACACACACACACACACCTTGTTTAAATAGGTAATGGTAAACTCTACATAATATATTTATCAAGACTTTAGCTTGCAAATCAAAACATTTAATGCTCCAAAGACTCCAGGGTTTAAAACACCTTTACTTTCATATAACACAGGACTTCCCAAACTTTTTGACAGCATGGGATTTATTCCTAAATGTGACCTATTAATATTGCCAGGGACACATGTTAGGAAATACTCTTCTTAGGAAATGTTACCTATTATTCAAAGTAGGAAGATAAAATGCAGAAGAGCAAACACAGCACATTGAATGATGTCATGGGCCTAAGTTGCAGAAGAAAGGATTAATGGAGAATCAGTTTCCTGCTGCAGGAAAGGAAGCTAATGCACGGGTCCGTCTGTAGCTCCCACACTCCCACAGAAGGGTAGCTCTGGTGGTCACTTGACAGAAACCACTGCAATAGAACTGGGAAACCTGTGGTCATCGCCTGTTTGCACCTGTTGCAGCCACAGGCTGTGAGAGACCCACACAGAACCAGGGACAGGAAGGTTCAGGAACAATGAAGCGTCCGTGCCAGATCATCGCACATGAAGAACTCGGCAGAGCAGGAAAGTAAGGAGCCAGTGACCAGAGGAAAAAATCAGTGGCAGCAGTCCAGAGACCAGAGAAGCCCAGAGCCTCAATCTGCAATGAGTGCGTGGGCTCGTGTGCCAAGAGCTCGGCTCCACCCCCTCGCTCTTGGGACCCTCTTTCCAATTTTAAACACTTGGACACCATACGGAGTGGAGGCTTCCAACACATAACCCAAGACATCTGTTAAAGCAAAGTAAAACAGAAAAACCTGAAGGTAATTTGGAGCCTTCCAAACACCTGTGAGTCAGACGCTGCACAAACCTCCCCTTCCTTAAAAGAACAGATGAGCTTGAACCTTCTGGGCATTTCGGCAGTTTACCATCTGTACCAATAACCCTTTTCTGCAGTGCAGAGTCTTCTAGGAGGATGTAAAATCCAGGAACCAAGATAAGGAAACATGTTTACACCTGCTACATCTGTTCCCTCATTTCCAGACTCTGTTTCACAGTGGGCTATCTGTGCAGGCCCACTGTGGAAATCATTCCTGTCCATTTAAGTTTCACAGATGCTCCGTGGAAGTAGAGTGGAAGAAAAGAGTAACCAACCTTGAGAGCGCCAAGGCGGTGTTTAAAGGGAACACGATCTCTGTCTCCCTTTTACTTTGAACAATCGCAGAACACAAGTCATTGTTAGCAAGGTTAAGAACGGCTCTAGAGGTAACCACTGAGATCCCAAACCTGAGATCCCAATATCATTCATAATAATATTGGCATTTCATGTGGAGAAATATAGGAAGGAGGGTCTAGAAAATCAAAAGGTAGCATGTAAATTAATGATAGACCCTATTTTTTTACACATTACATTTATTTATTTTTTTATTTATTCTAACTTGTTATATATGACAGCACAATGCGATTCAATTCATACTACACAAATAGAGCACAATTCTTCATATCTCTGCTTTCCTCCGGAAAGTAGAACCTTTAGGCAGCCTAACTGCAGTGAAGCAGTGGATAAAATAATAGGTGAAAGGACAACAGTAATAACCAACCCCCTAGACAGAGGACACAGTCCCTTTCTTCCTCCAAGAGGAACATAAATAACCCCAAACCAACTGCCCCGTCCCCGGGGTCAGCGAGCACACCAGAATGTGCTTGTGGAGACTTATTGAACCCAAGGAGTTTGATGTGTGCTCAAGGAGTTTCATATAACTGAAATCGATTTCCAGGCTTGTATTGAGTTGGCCAGGGTGAACTCAACGACTATGTATAATTAAAGCTCTAGAAATAAAGAAAGAAAAACCAACCTACATTAATATAAAAAGTATATGCCACAGTCCACAGAAAACCTTTGAAGATGGGTTGGATCGTGGGGACTACGGAGAATGACACTCTTCTGTGGCAGCACTGATGACTTCTGAGCATTTCAGAGCATTTCAGCCACAGCGTTCCAGGAAAACGACTGACACTTACACAACATGTATTTCATAACAATACTGGCATTTCATATGGAGAAATTTAGGAAGGAGGGTCTAGAATCAAAAGGTAGCATGTAAGTTAATGATAGACCCTATTTTTTTACACATTACATTTATTCATTTTTTTATTTATTCTAACTTGTTATATATGACAGCAGAATGTGATTCAATTCATACTACACAAATAGAGCACAATTCTTCATATCTCTGGCTGTACACAAAGTAGAGTCACAGCATTCGTGTCTTCATACATGTACTTAGGGTCATGATGTCCATCTCACTCCACTGTCTTTCCTACCCCCGTACCCCCTCCTTTCTTCTCCCTCCCCTTTGCCCTATCTAGAGTTCATCTATTCCTCTCAAGCCCCCATCCCCATTAAGGATCAGCACCCTTATAAAACATTTGGCCTTTCGTTTTTTGGGATTGCCTAACTTCACTTAGCATTATATTCTCCAACTCCATCCATTTACCTGCAAATGCCAGGATTTTATTCTCTTTTAATGCTGAGTAATATTCCATTGTATATACATACTACATTTTCTTTGTCCATTCATCTACTGAAGGGCATCTAGGTTGGTTCCATAATTTAGCTCTTGTGAATTGAGCTGCTATAAACATTGACAGGGCTGCATCACTATAGTATGCTGATTTTAAATCCTTTGGGTATAAACCTAGGAGTGGGATAGCTGGGCCAAATGGTCCTGGACCCTATTTTAAGAGCAAACATAATTCTGTTGGGTTTTTTTTATTGGGATCTATTCTTGTGCCCATCCAAAAATGGAATTGATCCCCAAAGCAAAAAGTGTTAAAGCTTAGTCCCCCGGCCCAGCATTTTCAACCCTCCTCGCCCGATTTTAAAATGGATCAACTAAGACAAAGAGGACCCAGGGGACCACTCCTGAGCATCAGAGACAATGATGGAGCTCAGAAGAGGGAAGTCCCAGGTTTAGTCAGAGCTTCCTTCTCCTCACGGTCCTCAAAGCTCCTTGAGCTTTCTCCACCCACATCCCACTCTAGCCATACAACATACGGGCCTTTTCTCCAGATGCCCGTTAGTTCCCCAAATCAGCTCCAGTTACTCCACAGGTTGACGTTGTCTGTGTGATCATTGAAGGTTAAACACAGCACTCAAGTGTGAACTGTATCATTTGGCCTCATCAAACTCACAACTTTCTGAAAGAAAGGCACACACACACAAAAAAGACACAAACTTGTGATTTATCCAACTAAATATAAAATGAAGAGGCAGTTTATGCCCTGTCAGATAGCCCCACATTTGTAGAACTTGTGTGTACCTCAACTTGCTTTCTGGGACATTGAACAAATCGATGGCAAAACCAATGTCCAAAGACAGCAGTTTACATTTGCATTTCTTCCAGCATACTGGGATTTTGAATTTGTTACCATTACATGTAGAATGATGGCGGGTCCATGATGGAGGTCCATGATGGAGGTCCATGATGGAGGTCCATGATGGAGGGTCCAAGATGGAGGTCCATGATGGAGGTCCATGATGGAGGGTCCATGATGGAGGGTCCATGATGGAGGTCCATGATGGTGGGTCCATGATGGAGGTCCATGATGGAGGGTCCATGATGGAGGTCCATGATGGAGGGTCCATGATGGAGGGTCCATGATGGAGGTCCATGATGGAGGTCCATGATGGAGGGTCCAAGATGGAGGTCCATGATGGAGGTCCATGATGGAGGTCCATGATGGAGGTCCA
Organism: Tamias sibiricus; assembly: GCA_025594165.1. Lineage (NCBI taxonomy): Eukaryota > Metazoa > Chordata > Mammalia > Rodentia > Sciuridae > Tamias > Tamias sibiricus. The sequence goes on along the minus strand of CM046666.1, from coordinate 19,285,034 downwards.
TGATGGAAGTTCATGATGGAGGTCCATGATGGAGGGTCCAAGATGGAGGTCCATGATGGAGGTCCATGATGGAGGGTCCATGATGGAGGTCCATGATGGAGGGTCCATGATGGAGGTCCATGATGGAGGGTCCAAGATGGAGGTCCATGATGCAGGTCCATGATGGAGGTCCATGATGCAGGTCCATGATGGAGGTCCATGATGCAGGTCCATGATGGAGGTCCATGATGGAGGTCCATGATGCAGGTCCATGATGGAGGTCCATGATGCAGGTCCATGATGGAGGTCCATGATGGAGGTCCATGATGGAGGTCCATGATGCAGGTCCATGATGCAGGTCCATGATGGAGGTCCATGATGGAGGTCCAAGATGGAGGGGTCCATGATGGAGGTCCATGATGGAGGGTCCAAGATGGAGGTCCATGATGGAGGTCCATGATGGAGGTCCAAGATGGAGGTCCAAGATGGAGGTCCATGATGGAGGTCCATGATGCAGGTCCATGATGGAGGTCCATGATGGAGGTCCATGATGGAGGTCCATGATGCAGGTACATGATGCAGGTCCATGATGCAGGTCCATGATGCAGGTCCATGATGGAGGTCCATGATGCAGGTCCATGATGGAGGTCCATGATGCAGGTCCATGATGGAGGTCCATGATGCAGGTCCATGATGGAGGTCCATGATGGAGGTCCATGATGCAGGTCCATGATGCAGGTCCATGATGGAGGTCCATGATGGAGGTCCAAGATGCAGGTCCATGATGCAGGTCCATGATGCAGGTCCATGATGGAGGTCCATGATGGAGGTCCATGATGCAGGTCCATGATGCAGGTCCATGATGCAGGTCCAAGATGCAGGTCCAAGATGCAGGTCCATGATGCAGGTCCATGATGGAGGTCCATGATGCAGGTCCATGATGGAGGTCCATGATGCAGGTCCATGATGCAGGTCCATGATGGAGGTCCATGATGGAGGTCCATGATGCAGGTCCATGATGCAGGTCCATGATGGAGGTCCATGATGGAGGGTCCAAGATGGAGGTCCATGATGGAGGTCCATGATGGAGGTCCAAGATGGAGGTCCAAGATGGAGGTCCATGATGGAGGTCCATGATGGAGGTCCAAGATGGAGGTCCATGATGGAGGTCCATGATGCAGGTCCATGATGGAGGTCCATGATGGAGGTCCATGATGGAGGGTCCATGATGGAGGTCCATGATGGAGGGTCCAAGATGGAGGTCCATGATGGAGGTCCATGATGCAGGTCCATGATGGAGGTCCAAGATGGAGGTCCATGATGGAGGTCCATGATGGAGGTCCATGATGCAGGTCCATGATGCAGGTCCATGATGGAGGTCCAAGATGCAGGTCCATGATGCAGGTCCATGATGCAGGTCCATGATGGAGGTCCATGATGCAGGTCCATGATGCAGGTCCATGATGCAGGTCCATGATGCAGGTCCAAGATGCAGGTCCATGATGCAGGTCCATGATGGAGGTCCATGATGCAGGTCCATGATGGAGGTCCATGATGCAGGTCCATGATGCAGGTCCATGATGCAGGTCCATGATGGAGGTCCATGATGGAGGTCCATGATGCAGGTCCATGATGCAGGTCCATGATGCAGGTCCATGATGGAGGTCCATGATGCAGGTCCATGATGGAGGTCCATGATGCAGGTCCATGATGGAGGTCCATGATGCAGGTCCATGATGGAGGTCCATGATGGAGGTCCATGATGCAGGTCCATGATGCAGGTCCATGATGGAGGTCCATGATGCAGGTCCATGATGCAGGTCCATGATGGAGGTCCATGATGCAGGTCCATGATGCAGGTCCATGATGCAGGTCCATGATGGAGGTCCATGATGCAGGTCCATGATGCAGGTCCATGATGCAGGTCCATGATGGAGGTCCATGATGCAGGTCCATGATGGAGGTCCATGATGCAGGTCCATGATGGAGGTCCATGATGGAGGTCCATGATGGAGGTCCAAGATGGAGGGTCCATGATGGAGGTCCATGATGGAGGTCCATGATGCAGGTCCATGATGCAGGTCCTGGATGCAGGTCCAGGATGCAGGTCCAGGATGCAGGTCCATGATGCTAGTCCATGATGGAGGTCGATGATGGAGGTCCATGATGCAGGTCCAGGATGCAGGTCCAGGATGCTAGTCCATGATGGAGGTCCATGATGCAGGTCCATGATGCAGGTCCAGGATGCAGGTCCATGATGCAGGTCCGTGATGCAGGTCCATGATGGAGGTCCATGATGCAGGTCCATGATGCAGGTCCATGATGCAGGTCCATGATGCAGGTCCATGATGCAGGTCCAGGATGCAGGTCCAGGATGCAGGTCCATGATGCAGGTCCATGATGCAGGTCCAGGATGCAGGGCCATGATGGAGGTCCATGATGCAGGTCCAGGATGCAGGTCCAGGATGCAGGTCCATGATGCAGGTCCATGATGCAGGTCCAGGATGCAGGTCCAGGATGGTGGTCCATGATGCAGGTCCAGGATGCAGGTCCAGGATGCAGGTCCAGGATGCAGGTCCATGATGCAGGTCCATGATGCTAGTCCATGATGGAGGTCCATGATGGAGGTCCATGATGCAGGTCCAGGATGCAGGTCCAGGATGCAGGTCCATGATGCAGGTCCATGATGCAGGTCCATGATGCAGGTCCAGGATGCAGGTCCAGGATGCAGGTCCATGATGCAGGTCCATGATGCAGGTCCAGGATGCAGGTCCAGGATGCAGGTCCATGATGCTAGTCCATGATGGAGGTCCATGATGGAGGTCCATGATGCAGGTCCAGGATGCAGGTCCATGATGCTAGTCCATGATGGAGGTCCATGATGCAGGTCCATGATGCAGGTCCAGGATGCAGGTCCAGGATGCAGGTCCATGATGCAGGTCCATGATGCAGGTCCATGATGCAGGTCCATGATGCAGGTCCAGGATGCAGGTCCATGATGCAGGTCCAGGATGCAGGTCCAGGATGCAGGTCCATGATGCAGGTCCATGATGCAGGTCCATGATGCAGGTCCAGGATGCAGGTCCATGATGGAGGTCCATGATGCAGGTCCAGGATGCAGGTCCAGGATGCAGGTCCATGATGCAGGTCCATGATGCAGGTCCAGGATGCAGGTCCAGGATGCAGGTCCATGATGGAGGTCCATGATGCAGGTCCAGGATGCAGGTCCAGGATGCAGGTCCAGGATGCAGGTCCAGGATGCAGGCATGATCTCCCCTCAGTCACCAACCCCCAGCCCGTGTTCACTCACCTCACTATGGAACAGCACATACTATAGGCCAACAGAGCAGCACGATGTGATGCTGACTGTGGATCTGGGGCCAGGGAACAGGAAGACAAAGATGAGGGCTCCTCAATGACAGCACTTTACAGAGGAGGACAAAGAGGACACAGGGAACCTTGTGGCTTTTCAGGGTGTTGGCAGTGCCCACCGTGGTGATCCCAAGAGGCCAGCCAGGTCCATGTGTGTCCTACCTACCATGGGCCAACTTGGATGCAATTTCAGAAACTCGGAGCAAGCTGTGCAAACTTTCAGGTAGATTTTCCCTTCCATGCTCTGACCTTTAAAGGCTCCAAAACCCTTAAGTACTGAACAATTTCTCCTTCCCAACCCTGCAGACTGTCATCTTGACTTTGAGATGAGGTCATCATTAAGGGAGAAATACTTAAACTGGGTGGAATAAAACAAAATTCAGTAAATCACAATGTCACCTCTCCCAAACCTTGTTTTCAATATTAAAAACAAAACCGTTCAGCTACTTGTTGGCCCCACCCCAGTCCTCCTCCACTCCCCTCACTGTAGCTGAAGATGGAGTGTAGGGTCTTCTGGCTTTAAGATTCAAACTTTCATCTCTCCTGATAAAGATTTTCTACCCCAGACCAATCGTTTCTCCCTGTCCCTCCTTGAATACTCACCTTCTCAGGCCTCTCTCTGCACCATGCTGATCTTTCTTCCTGCACAATTTGTCCCCATTGTTTCTACCTTTAAATTAAATCCGCCCTCTTGCAGCTCCTGTGCACAGCAATGCCTCTCTTCTCCAGTCCTTGCTATCGCACTGGAGAAAATAAGCTCAATCTGTTTTTCTAACTTAAAATACAAGGCACGACTTCATGACTCTGAATACTGGGAGAGACAGGAGAAAGTCATTGTTCAACATTTATTAAGCACCTACTATGCACAGACCACTTATTTAGTGTGAACTGCTGAAGATAAACTAGATTCTCCATGGGCCTTACCTCCAAGGAGTCTATAGACCAAAGACTGGCCAAATGCAAGAGCTGGGAAAGGTGACCTCCAGTCCTTCTCCGGGGCCTTGACCCCTTGTGTGGCCAGCACGACTTCCCAGCTGCATGTGATTTCGTCACTGAAATCTCTACAACTCTAAAGGAACTCCCACCACCTTCACTGTTGGAGACACTAATGCTTGATCAACAAGGAAAATATTTCTCCTCAAATGCTTTTCTTGGTGAAAACCTCAGGTCTAATGTGGTACCACTTGGTCATTCCAGGAACTGAAAACCTACTGTGTGTGAGGAATCGTGCTGATTGTCGTCACTGATTAATTTGTTAGATCACCAAGGGTGAATTATGATAGGGTGGCTCTGGGATGTTAGAGACTCATACAAATGAAAAGGTTCAACCCAAACTAAATTTGTTTGTCCTCCCCCTTCGAGAGCACCCAAATTTCAAATACTGTTTTGTCTAGAAGACAGGGGTCACGGGGACACTTGCGTGGCTTTCTCTTTCCTTGTCTTCAGTGAGTCTTGCGATTCTGATCGTCTGCTCCTGCCTGTGAGATGAACACCAGCTACCTGTGACATCCTGAATGGGGACAGCTTCCTGTGGGAAAGCTTCGAGACAGTGCAAAGAGCCTGGTTGATCCAGATATAAATGGACTCTCACTTTGAATCTGGAGTACAAAGAGTGTGCTGGCCACTGGGCCACTTAAAGAAAGGTGCCTGCTTTCTCTGCAACAGCCAGTCCTTGCGTCAGGGGCGTCTCTGGGCCAGCAAGACACCAAACTCATGGCAGTCCCAATTCGCGCCCCCGCCACATCCGATGCACGCCCACCAATCTGTTTGGTCATCACATAAGCTTGTTTGGCTTCCAATTCTAACATGGAAACTAGGGATAATGACAATTTCCTCCAAGACCCTGAAGAGTAAGGAGATAATTCCCTCAAAGTGACTGACGTGTGCTTGGCAATTGCTCACCGGCCTGTCTCCTTTAATTGCACTGTACCAATTTTTCCATAGACTAGCTCACACCCAAGCCTGGCCTTCTGATGTTGCTCACTTGCCTCCGATCTGCAGAGTGAGTGCTTTTGAAACCTCAGCTTTCTATCCGTGGAATAACTGTCTTTTGGGCCCAGATATTTTGAGATTCGATTCTGAGTACCATGCATAGGTATAAGATACACGAACACAGCAACACACACTGTCCTGTGCACATGTCCATATAATTATAGATACCCTTTAAATCAATCAAGCTGATATTAGCTAACATTAATTGTCTCATTAGGATTTCTGTTAGCCAGAGCTGGAGTCAGGGATCCTTGAGAAATCTAATTGACTCAAGTTAATTGTAATTCTTCCTAGGGGTTTTATTATGATAACTCCTAAGTTAGTTGTAATATTCTACATTATGCACACTACGGAGATTCTTCAAATGAATTAATACGTTGATGGTAATGGAAGTCTTGATAATAAAGGCAAAGCCTGTTGTAGTTTATCTAGAATGTTCTTTCCTGTGGTTTGTCCCCATCTTCTCTCCATCCTCAGTGTTGACTATAACTTTACTTTGGTACTTTCTGTTTTTCTTAGTTTTCTGTGTTTTTTGGGTTTGTTTGTCTTTAACTATCTCTTTGTTAATCAGATCTGTATTGTAAAGCTCTTGTCACCTCAACACATCTTGTTGAGAGGTAGTACAGCCAGGAAGAAAGGACTTGTGTTCTAAAAGGAAAGGGGCCTAAGTACAAAAGCTACCTGTAACACAAAAGCTGGCTTTTTCACTTACAGTATGATCTTAAGACAAAAAAGAAGAAGAAGAAATAGAAGAACCACCACCACCTCATGTTAACTTCCTTTTTCCTAGCAGTAAAGCAATGTTCAACACATATGGGGTAGTTTTTAATACAACAGGTATAAATATGTCCATTTTAACAACCAGTAAGTTATTTGGGGATATATCCATTTGGATTTTTTTTTTTAAAGAACTTTTGTAAGTAATTGTGACTTTTACATTTGTTCATTCGTTTTACACAAAAGCTGTTGTATGATGTTCCTGTACTCCTGTGATGGAAAACATGGACTTTGAAATCAGTATTCTTTGAGATGAATCTGCAGTCTCTCTCTCTCTCTCTCTTTTTCTCTCTCTCTCTCTCTCTCCCCTCCTTAGCTGAGTAACTAGAGCAAACCATTTAAGTCCCTGAGGCTATTCTCTCGTGAAATCAAAGAGTTGGAAAAGATCATTTTGAAGGTGTTCCATCTCTGAAAACATTAATTCTAATTTTCATTTACTAGATTAAAGTATTAGCAACAACATGTTCAAATCAAACTGTACAACAGTTTATCCACAAATTCAACTCAATAGCACATACTTAGAAAAAAGTGATTCAACTGACACCATTAAGAATCTTTTATATCACTGTTTTTTATTGATTAGTAGAATACCTATTTTGCACTTTATCCCTTATGTATATGTTTGATACCTACATGCTTTATAACATATTCATCATCTAAAGGGCTGTCAATGAAATGATTCCCCAATGGATGTGTAATGTTTCACAGCCAGAGCATAAAGAAAATCCTCTTTCTCATATTCCACAAAAACTATCTTGGTTATTTCTCCCTGGTTATCTGGCTGACTCTAAATCCTATACTCTCATTTTATTCTTTCTTTAATTTAAAACCAATGTAAAGTAGGAGAGACAGACTATAATTGGTAACTACAGTCTTTCCTCAATTACCAAAAGCCACTGCACAAAGTTAGCTTGTATATGAATATCTTTCCAAAGCGTCTCCAAAGCCTTAGTATCTGAAGTAGTTTTATGTTTCAGATTCCATTTGGATAATGTGGGATGGTAATGACATGTCATATGTTTAATGTGCTTTCCAGATTGAAAGTCATTTAAAGATCTATATCCTGGGACCAACCGTTTCCAGAGGTGATCCTCCTAGTTCAGTTTGCCACATTTTACTTAAAACTATTGCAGACAGAAGGGGACACTGGTTTGTAAATTGGTAATGAAAAGCATAGGTGCCATTTTCCATGTGTCATTCCCATTTTATTAAAGGAAAACGCAGATGGGTGTTTAGCTCTATGCTACATGCACAACGTACCTACGTGGGCTATAGATATTTGTGATTTAATATTGAAATAATGCTAATTTTTATTAGCATCACTGTAGATTCCAAGCCTTCATGAAAATTGATCGATGGTTTGGGAAATTGGATCAATCATCAATCTTTTGAAAGGCCATCTGACTTTTCCAAAGGGGGCATGATACAGCAGAAAGGTTATGGGAGGGGCCAACAGACAGCTGTCAATTTGAATCTCATTTGGAAAAGTGAAATAAATTGGGGAAATTATTTAACCACTTTAAATATGTCTTCGTATTCAAAATGTGGACAGTTGTCCATTCGCCAAGACTACTGCCGAATGGTAACCGCAGCGGATCTGAGGCCTCCGTAACGCGGACCACTTTGTTAAAATTGTAGTTCCCAGAGAACAGAATTCAAAATTACATTTTGAGAATTAAGCATCCTTCTGGTTAATTCGCCAAATAAATGTTTTCTGGTTAAACTGTCTGGTCACCTAACAAGGGTGGGAGGCACCAGGCATCCCAGGGTTGCCAGGCAACATGGGGAAACAAGTAAAGATTCAGCTGGACCAGGCTAGGGTAATGGAAATCAACGGCAGAGGCAGAGCCCCAGAGGCAATCTGCAGAGGGTTTTATTCTTACAAGGGGAAAACTGGCACTATTATTATTATCATTATTATTATTATTTCCCCCTCCATGTTTTAGAAATAAAAAGACTAAGGCTCAGAACATTTATGCAATTGCCAAAAGACAGATATTCCACGATAGTGCTGCACATTATTGCAGGACAGCATTGTCAGGGGACGAGGAAAAGTCTAGAAGTAAACATCTCTCCCACATTGAACTGGCCACAACGTGTTTAGTGGGCATCTAGTCTGTGGGTTCATCAAGGGGCCAGACATCCTTTCCCCCTTACGATCACAGGATCTGCAGCACAGGACCGTGTTCGCTAACCGTTCCTTGACTGACACATTCTACCACTATAATACAAAATGCAGATGATAGACGTGCCTGGCTTCCACAAAGCACAGGCAGCGAATCCTAACGTTGCTTTCCTTTTTTTTTTTTTTTTTTTTAGGTAGAACAAAAACAATTAAAGAAACACGTTTGTAGTAAATGCTGGTCTCGCTCCACCCCCTGTTCCCTGGAAGTTCTCTGACTTTGTCAATGGAGCTAGTTTCCTCCAAATCACGTCTTTGTCGTCTTCTTGCATGGCCACGTTGGAATGTTTACCACTCAAATCCAGCATAAAAGTGTTTTCTTTTTTAGGTAAGATCAGGCAAAGAGGTACTGTATGAATAACACTTGATTGGGAATGGTAAATAACCATGTAATTAAACTGTAAACACTGTGTGTGGTGCTTCTAATGTAATTTGAGGACTTGTAAATTACATGGTCATAAAATGGCACTTGGGCTTATGCTTTACAAAAATATCCATGTTTGCATGAGATTAATTAGTGCAGTTTGCATAAAGACATTGAGTAAAGCACTTTCAGAGCATTCTCGTTTTTGTGAGGTTTTCTTATTTATCAGGCCTTCTGGAAGGGTTGCTCTCTCATCTTCAAGAAATCATCATCATTGTCCACAGATTTCTGTAGCTGAAAATTAAGCTGGACTCAATAAGCCTTAAGTCATGCTCATAAATAGATTCTATTTAATGCTTGAAATGGGTTGGTCATTTTACAAGCCGATCACGTGGTTACTTCGTTGACTTCATTGACGAATCATCAGATGTTCATTGTTAGAGGGTTGCTGCGCCTACTTCTGTGAATCAGAAACACCAAACCCCAGGAAAATAACCAACAGGGGTGGCCACCAAGTGTCCTCATGTGGCCTTTCCCACGTGGCTCTTCTGTCCAGCTGTGTGACAGTCACTGTAGGAGATCCAAGACACCCCTACCATCTGAGACAGCCCTTGTGGTTTTCCTTCTCCAGGAAACTTTCACTGTGCAAAAGCAGACTCCAGCTACCATGCAGCCGCTGGGAATTCCCACAGGTTTACGCTACAGTGAAATACTGATGGTGGCTGTAATATGAAATAAAATGCATTCTGCGAGCACGTATAACAAATTAGAATAAAAATAATGATGGTGATGTATTACTTTTGTGGGTGACTGTTTGCCTGATCCTCTACTAAGCTTTTTATATGCATTGCCTCATTTAATCCTTACAAATGCTACAGTGTTTTATATGTGGACTTTTCCTCGTCATTTGACAATACCGTTCTGCAATACTTTCCAGCATTACTGGGGAATATCTGTCTTTGGGCAAATGTATAAACGTTCTGAGCCTTAGCCTTAGTGTCTCTCTCTCTCTCTCTCTTTGTCTCTCTCTCTCTCTATATATATATACACACATATATACATATATATAACTATAGATATATATTGTGTTTATATATAATTGTTTCCTATATACATATATACATATATATATAACTATAGATATATATAGTGTTTATATATAATTGTTTCATATATATAATATATCCAATATTATATATATAATATATTTTTATATATTATAGATATATATTACGTTTAGGTAAAATGACTAGATTTCCAGTGTGTCAGAGCAGGGATTATATATATTGTTATATAATATATAAAATTATACATATCAATATCATATACAATATATGATATTTAATTTTATTATATATCATGTATTATATTAGATATCATGCTATATATTATTAATATTTTATTATATAATATATAATATTATTACATATCATAATCTAATATTATAATACCTGCTCTGACACGCTGGGAATCCAGTCATTTTACCTAAACAGTCCATGTTTCATCATGATGACTACCTTAAGCTTGATCTAAAACAGACATTAGCTTCTAAATGCCTGATTATTAAGACCTGACATCTAGTGCCAGATTTCCATGGACCAAAATAATCTCATTGAAGCAAACAACTAATTGAGATGAGACAGATGTGTCTTGAAACCAGAACTAAAGAGTGCCAAAGATTTGCCATTCCATCCCTGTATCATGCACTTTGAATGGCCGTGTGGTGTCAGGTGTCACATCAGCTGCTGAGAAGACAGAGATGCATAAACTATAAACCCAGTTTTGTCAACAGAGAGCTGCATATCGATTTTGGTTCAGAAGGGACTATAACTCACATAACATGTTGCCTGGCCATAAACATCAGTGACTGGGGATCAGTCTGTGAGCACAAGTTTCTAGCACAGGTGGAGCTAATTATAGAAGGTCATGTTGCTTTGGACAGCTACATCGCCTGCCCTTTCTTGGATCATCAAACTTCTGTACAAGACTGGACATAGTCTCACCTCCCACATACCGTTAGTTATCACATCCAGCTGCTTTCCTCTCTATAATAAGCTTCTTAAGAACCCCTTCCTGTTTTTCAGGCTCTACACCGTATCCTTTATCTGGGCCACAGTGACCTTGTTCTATTAGCAACAGCTGATAACTGACCGTCTTCATGGGCTGACTTGCCAAGTGCTCTCCCACCTCACTGTCGTGTGAAGACGCTCAAGAAGAGCAGTTCTTCCCTTTGGCTTTCCCTCGGGGGGTCTGTTGGTCGCCCTTCCTTTCCTTTGGATTCTGAAGAAAAGCGTCGCTTTTCGGTAGGACACAAACATCTAGCTTGTGCTCGTTGAAGCAAAATCCTCAAGCGTTTGATTCTTTCTCTGATTAGTGTGCTCCCAGGTAAATTAAATGTCAGCGTGAGGGATGGCTTCACCCACGGGGTCGCTGGCTCTATTTGGTCCTCAAGGAGCAGCTGGTGCAGCACGTGTGCACGATGGGGAGGGCTTCCCGTCACCCTCCGGAGGCTTCCCCAGACACGCCCTGTCCAGCCAGGAATGCCAAGGGCTCGGGACGCTCATCAGATCTCCCAGATAGGACTGAGTGAGTGAAGTCCCGCTCACAGGGGTGGCCCCAAAAGGACCTCCCCTTCTGCATGGCACTAAAAGAAGCAAGCCGTTTGATGTTTTGCAAGCTTTTTTTTAAAAATTACATCATTACCTACACGCCCCGTCTTCTTGAACTTCAAAAAATTAAAGAGAAAAGAAAAAGGATCAGAACCCTTGGAAGCAGAGGAGATGTAAGGGCAGAGAGGGGGACGCAGGAAAGAGGACTGCGCTTTTCCCAAGTTCTCCCAGGAAAAGAACTGTCAGAATCGCCTTTCCTTCCTGCCGTCCTCCCCTCCCCCACCACAGGATCGGCTGCCAGGGGGGTAGATTCCAGCTCTCTCTGAGAATCCAGGGAATACACCCGCTTGTGCCTGCCCGAATGGACCGGGAAGCACCAGGGACAATGCCAGCATCCCCATGCCTGGGCAGGGACTCCGTCACCCAGGTGAGTCCAACAGATGAGCCCCTGGGTAGAACACGGGTAAGGGCTGCCCATCAATCTTCCCGGTTGCCCTCCTCCAGCCTCGTGCTCCTGGGATACGGATGAGAGGGGAAATAGACGATCTGCAAGGAATTTTCAGGTTCCTTTTTAAGAAAGTCAGCTTTGCAGTGGAAAAATGGTCTTCCTGGAGCAAGGTTCCAGATTTGTCACAGCCACAGGCAGCTGCACAGAGAAAGTCACACACTGAAAGACAGGGCAGCCCACTCAGAGAGGGGCCCGAGCCCTGTGGCCCTGGGAGGCCATGAGTCCCTCCTGGGTCAGTCTCTAACCTGGTCACCTTCATGGCTCATTATGTAGGACCAGAGGGTTTGAAACCAAGTGAATTAGAAATGCAATGAGCCCTTGCTTGGAAGTACACTCAGAAAAAAAAATGAATAAAATAATAGGTACTTTTACATATAGCTACTTCCTAAAGAAATAGAAGGCTAAGATACTTGCTAAAGGAAGTATTTATTTATGTATTTATTTTGGACAAAAAGGATCTAACTTTTTTTTTATCCACCAGTGTGTAGCTTAATCACACACATACTTTTGCACAAATTTCAAAATTTTAGAGCAGTTAGAACCCACTGTAAAATCCTCACTTTCAGACACTGAAGGGCCTGGGGTCTGATGAAAGGTCAAAGAGTAGACATGGGTAGCTTGTGTTTGCAGGAATTTCTCTTAGAAATCTGGTGTGAGCAGGAATTCCAAGGTTCGGGAGGAAAGCAGTGTGTTTTGAAGCCGACTTTGTTCAAAACACTTGGTGTGATCCAATGATCCATGAAGGAGAGTCGTATCTGGGAACAGGACCAAGTTGCCCCATCAGACAAACTGGAGATACGATCTGGTCTGTTGACGCTACAGGAACATAGCCCGTCTTCCATTCTGAGCAAAATTAGACTCCCAGGCCGCATGATCTAGTCAGAATAGACTCTGATTCCTACCAGCTGCCGCTTGCGTTATCACCGCCCCTGGGCCAATAAGACAGCATACTGCTGAATTTGAAATGCTCCTTGTCCGTCTCTGGACTGCTATTTTGGCTACTCTGAGGATAGATAGCTGATTTTAAAAATGCTCTCCATCAAAACGAATCTCACATTAGCATGCACTCCGTGTTCATAAGTGCTACCCTAAGAAGCTCTTTAATATTTTATGATAATTAGTGTGTGTAGCTTCGTGCCCCTCTCAAAACTAAACTTTTCTTTTATTAACCCCAGCTGTTTTCTGATTCTGTAGCAAAACTAACACATCAGGGAAACTAATAAAACCAACCAACCAGGCAGTGGACATGTGGACGTACCTGCCGATGGTCGCCAGGGCTGAGGGGGATCAGGAAGTGCATTGTCTCCAAGCAGCTGCTGGCCTCTGCTACTTCAGAGAGGAACAAGGAGACACCTGAGCTCTATGATGCCAGGGCCTGGGTTTCCCCAAGTGCTGGCCTCGGGCCAGCCACTCAAAACTATTTGATGAATGGCGGAAGAGCTTAATTTGGTTCTAAAATGGCCCATCTTAGTGACGGGCGAATTGGAACGACTCTCAAGGACCATGTATTTCCCTTTAGCTTAGCATTTAGGCTAGAAGCAACCTGAACTTCCAGCTGCTAAGACACTTCCCTGGGCACCATTTGGTCATCGTTGATTTTTCTTCCATCTTAATACTTCATGGGTGAAGGAAGATAAAATGGATTTTATTGACTTTGCCAGTACCTGTCCTTTTGAGGTCCCACATGGGTCACTGAAGCCTCATTTTGGACTGTGACCCTTATCAGATGTCCTCTGTCTCCTCCCACTGGAGTGGGCTGAGAATGGGCTAAGTGTAAAGATCTTGGACTGTCAGTGGTTCTTATCCTGGAGTGCATAGGTAGGGGCCAGGGAGAACAGGAAGTCCCTGAAAGTTTAAATATGTTGCAACGGGAATGCCTGGATCTCACTAGACTCTCATGCACAATATTAAAGACCTCTGCCCTACAAATCTCAGCATGGGTGACCAAGACAAACTATGTCCCCAGGAAAGAGCTAAGTCCTAAAGAAGAAACCCTATGCCACAGTCTCACACCCTGTGACCACTGTCTGGTTGGAAAGTAAAGATTATAAAAGTTAGTGCATGCATATCACTTTTAAAAGTGATTCTTGAAGGCTGGGGAGATAGCTGTTATCGTATCTAAACTTGGGGTCCCACCAGGTATTAGATCCCATACCTTTCCCCGCTCAGGGACAGCCTTCCAGACATTGCCCCCTCTCTTCTATATTACTAAAAGTTGTACTCGCTCTTAGATGATTTTGATTGACATACAAATCTGGTTTCATCTCAAAAGTTTGAACACAAAACCTTTTCTTTACCATTATGATATTTAATCTCATGTGTTAACTTGGCTGGTCTATTTGGCCATCTAATTTTTGGTGAAATGCCAATATCAATGATTCTTGAAGGTGTGTTTAGATTCAGTTAACATTTAAGCTAGTGGAGTTTGAGCCAAGCAGATTATTTTCCATAACATGGGTGGGCCTCATCTAATCAGTTGAGGACCCTAATAGCCATGACTGAGGCTCCCTAAGGAAGAGGAATTCTGCCTCCAGGCTCTCTTCAGACACCAGCCAGTGACTGTGACTCTTCTCTAGGTCTCTAGCCTGCCAGACTCTCTAAATGCACTCTTCTATTCTTATTGCCTCCAATTTTTGTTTTACTTTTCTCTCTTCAACCTACGCCATTGGGCTTTGGTCTCCGCCATTCCACTGAAATCTTCTTATCAAGGTTTCCCTGACCTCTTCCTGTTAGTCTTCCCGAGACCCAGATCTTATTGCCCTCGTCTCCTCACTCCCACGGTCCTACCATTCAGTCCCAACGCATTCGATAGTATCTGTATGCCAGCGACTCTCAAATACATATGCACAGCTCAGACATCTCCAGACTCCAGAAGTGTATATGCAGACTGCCTCCTTGACATCTTCATTTGGATATCATAAACATCCCTAACGAAGCAACTTCCAAAGAACACCCAGTCTCATGCCGCATCTTTAAAGCAATATTGAATATATACATATATGCCTGTCTCTCTCAACTATCATACAATCTCATGAGTCCCGTGTCTTTTGTGTTGTCACTCATGATGTATGATGTGTCCCAAGCATCTGGAACTGAGCCTGACCCAAAGCAGGGGTTGAATCAACGTCCGTGTCGTGCAGTTTGCCCTTGCTCATGGCTCTCTCGCAGTGGTCATCAGGACCTCTCTCTGTGCGGGTCTGGCCAACCCCAGCCCCAGCCTCTGTTAATACAGCTTCTCCTCAGAGACCCGGCCTGGGCGGTACCTCCTCCTCCCCCGCCCTTACAGAGTCCTGGGCCGGATCTTGTCTGTGGCCCCCACCAGAGCAGGCAGAGTGGGCGCGACGGGGTGTCGACTACCCGCCCAGCGCAGTCTCACGGGCGGGTCTCGGTGAGTCCACCACGCTCACGGCTCTTCAGACCTACGAGTGAAACGGTGTCCCCTTCGTCAAAGTGAATGGCCTCAGAGATGTTCATCTAGACAAATGACAGTCCCATGAGGTGCCCATCATGAACCCTAAGGTCAGCTCGTTAACTTAGGATAGGTGGCCTTTGTCACATGTGGGACAATCAGACATTCCTCTGAGTGTCCAGGGCCAGAGGATGTGCTTGCGGGCTGGTCAGGACGGGTTCGGGGAGGAAGGAGTGTGATGGCGTAAGTGCTGAGCAGGGGTCTCCTCTTCTCTGTCACCTCAGAGGAATGCCATCCCCAGGAATGCGGTTCAGGGCTGCACCTGAAGCGAGACCCCACCAAGTCCCCGGGGGCCCCGGCTCCTTGGACACACCAGGCTCTGCTCCTATGTGTCCCCTGTGTCCCCCACAGTCTCCATGGCATCCCAGGCAGCCTGAGGGAGGCAGGAGAGGAGAGGAGAGAGCACAGGCCCTGCCTACAGCTCGTCTGAAGGGAAATGCCCGGATGCTGCCATTTCCTGATGACCACGCGGCCCCTCATGGCTGGAAAGAGGCTGAGGAAGTCCCTTTACCCTGGACAACCACGTGCATGACTAGACGCACTGTGACCTGGGGACAGTTGGCTCCTTCTAAAAGGTGTAATCCCAGAAAAGCACCTGCAGGGGTGAGCTGTGCTCCCCAGGCCTCTGTGAAGAGGGTGACCCACCCCTGCCCCAAGGCCAGCCCACCCCTGTAGAGCCCCAGCGTCCCCTCCGGTACCTCTGCCTGGGCCTCCTCTAACTCCCTAGTTCTAGGTTCCTTGGAAAATCCGCCCTCCTCAACTCCTCTCCTCAGACTGGACAGGTCACAGACAGGTTTCAACCAGAGTCAGTGTCACACAGGGAGACGGGGAACCTTGTGTCACTCAGAGCCCCAGATCCAGAGGATTTGCACTCGTCACCCTGAAGTTCTTGATCGTGCCATCTCTGCTGCTTCTCAGTGAAGCATGTGGGACGCTGGAGCAGCCCCTGGCCCGGGGCCTCTGCTGACCCCCAGGGCCTGCCCACCCTCCTGCCTCTTCACCTGGGGTCCCGCCTGGCGCCCCCTTTGTGACGTCCCCAGTGACCAGCACCTGCTGCTGCCCCACCCGCCCCATTTCCCGAGACCCAGGGCTCCACCGCGCCTCCCGCTGCTAGGCCTTCTCAGCTACTGCTGGCACTGTCCCCTGCAGGGGGTCAGCACTGGCCTAGGGGGACACTTGCAGTATAGCGCAAGTCCCCGTGGTGTTTCAGAGCAGGATGTGATGGCCACCATGACATTGTGGGGTGACCTATAGAGGTGAGCCCCCAGGCCACACCCCTCCAGGTATAGTGTGTCCCCACATGGAAATTGCAATCTTCTGGGAGTCTCTGAGCCCTGTGTGTGGGGTGGCAGACCCACGGGAAAGTGAGGTGGCTCTCCTACCCCAGCTGCAGCAGGGTGGCCACGTGCCCTCGTGTGCTGAGCCACAGATCCTCGTGGGCAGGGATCTGGGTATCTGTGAGCACCCACGCTCGGTCAGAGGCTATCCCTGTGCCCGAGGAACATGACATTGAATACAAACAACAAAAACAGAGAGGTTGGGAGATAGACCACAGAAGAAAGGAGCACATTTCAGATTTTCATATTTTAAAGGCACTAACATGTCTTTTCTTCCCCCGCTATTTGAACAGGGATCCTGCAATTTCATTCTGCACAGGGCTGAGCAATCCTGTCGCTGGCCCTGGTCCCCACGTCCTTAATTACTTCACATTCCAATCAGTCTTGTTCATATCACCCCCAAACCACCTCCATGGACACATTGGTTATTGCATAAGCTCCTCTTCCAAACTTCCATAGTCTCTTGGGTTGCTGCTACAGCTGAAGGAGCTCATGCGCTCTGCATGTCTGCATTTATGTGCAGACATCACCTGCTCCTGGGGTCCCGAGACCACTTCTCCCTCTCTCCCGTGCACCTACCCCACGTCACAGCCACTCATACACACGCCTGTGAATCAGCTCAGCACCTCATCAGGGCCTTCCCGGGGAGCAGATCTGTAGTAAGTGTGGTTAAACATTTAAAGGATGAATGAATCAATCCGCCAAGAATGCAGGTTGCGATCTGGCCTGATCCAGTCAGGAATCAAGTTGAGAATTGTCTTTTGGGGTTCACCACAATCCCAGCCATGGATGGCTAGCCCCTGATGAGTTTCAGTCTGTGGTCCCAGACACAGTTGCTTTGTCATCAACGAGGCAACGTTACCCTCGCATCTCTCACCGGCTTCCAATCTGCGGGCATCCCTCAAGAACATGCCCCAAGCCCACAGAGACGGGGTGCTGCCTCTCCTTGGTAAAGAGAGTTCTTGTTTATTCACCCAACCACTTTCATTTTGCATTCAAAAGACAAAGCAGCAAGCAGAAGCTTGTTGGGAGAAGAATAAGAGCTACCAGCAGTAACAGAGGGGGTTCATTCAGTTGTCACTTACAGCCCCTTCCTTGTCTGAAGCATCCTTAGCCTCCTAATTGTCTCCCTCCCCTTCCCTCTGTCTGCTTCTCACACACTGAACGCTCCTAGACAGCTTTACAAATTGCCTCTGGAATTGGTAGGCAATAAAAATTCCACTGAGTCTGAAAATGCACACTTCTCCTGCCCATGTTTATTAATCAGTTGCTGTTTTATGCCCGTCCATGCCCACCTTTGCGTGCTCAGTGCTGCCCCAGGCAACAGTGACCAGTAGCCAAGTTGGTCTTTGTCCGTTGCTTCCGCCTTCCTGCTTCTGTGGTCCTCCGCGATGGATTCCAGGGGTTCTCCAGGGCCTCTGTCGAATGGATACCATCCTTCTTACCAGGTTACGGTTCACATAATGGATCATTCTTCCTGGGGGCGTTCGCATTTTAGAACACCTAGGCCAGAGAGGGTAATGCTCAGCCTGAGGCTGGTGTAAGGATTTTAGATGCTCCAGAGGCTGGCGGGCTGCGGTGGTTCAGGACAGGGGATTCCTAGCGGCCTTCAAATTGTACTTGCCAAAAAAGCTATTTTCTATAGATGTTGGGATTAATAGCCCTTAAGATTCTCCTCCTCTTGTCCAAGATCTAAGAGTTTTACTTCTGCAGCAAATCGACGCTCAACCCCACTGCCAGGGCGCTCAACCCAGTGAGCTCAGGTGGGACGTGGACAGGGGGGGTGGGGGGGTGTTCAGGCTACTTTAGAGCCGGGGCCCTGGGAACGTCTCATTTTGACAGCTTCTCGGGAGAAACGTCAAAGCGTTCAAAGTCAAAGCTGATGGACCGTGTCTCCTGTGTTGCTTTCCTTGAAGAGCAGGTAAGTGGGACCATGGCATTCCCGTGCTGAAGACTGTCCAGTGGCTCCCGGTGTCCCCCAGATAAAATCCTAGCACCTTAGTGGGAGCACGAGACTTTCCACCCTGTCTATGCCCATCTTCTTCTTCTTTTTTTTTTTTTTTTTTTTTTTTTGGTACCAGGGATTGAACTCAGGGGCACTCGACCACTGGGCCACATCCCCAGCCCTTTTTTGTATTTTCTTAGAGACAGGGTCTCATTGAGTTGCTAAGTGCCTCGCCATTGCTGAGGCTGGCTTTGAACTCGCGATCCTCCTGCCTTAGCCTCCCAAGTGCTGCGCCACCGCACCCATCCCCATCTTCTTCTAGCTGCTCCCTCTCTCATCCCCTTAGCGCCGCCTGCTCCCTTGGCACGTGTGTAGCTGCCTGCTGCTGCCGCTTGCACCTTTGACACCGCGGGAGAAAATTCAGAAGCAGGATGGAAATGAAAAAGTTCTTTTATTCTTCTCTCCTCTAACTTCTCTCTCTGGCTCCAACAACCTCTCGAACTCCAATCGCAACTCCAACTCTCCTCTAGCTCCAACCACCACCAGGCACTAACCCTCACCCAGTTAAATACATTTTGCTTTAACAAGGACAAGTGCTTACAGCTCGAGCTTACAGGTGTGTCACACAGTGATCACGGGCATAAAAAGATTCTTAGATGAATGTATGAATATCAGGTGAAACTTGAACATCTTTTATGGCTCTCAGCTAACCGCAATCTTAGCTATCTCCTTAATTAGGGCTCCTACACACGTGCCCTGGTGTTGCTGTGGGCCACCAGTGCTCGAGGGCCTGGGAACAGGTGTATCTCCTCCTGCCTCCACACTTCCTTGGCCTTTTTCCTCTCCAAATGCCCACTGCCTGGGAAATCAGGGATGCTTGAAGTCTCAGGACTTCTGCGCCTTGACATGTGGTCCCTCACACCCAGCACCAAGTACATCACCCTGTCATCATTTGCCTTTCTCAGCTTCTCAAAAGACTGTAAGCCCATTGGGCATTAGGATTCCATATTCCCAGAACCTAGCACAGAACCTGGCACAGGGCAGGTAGGAAAGACTCACCTGCTGAGTCATCGACTGAGTGAGGTAAAGCCATCTGAGAATTCTATGTAGCTACTTTTATTTTGTCAATGCAATTCCCTTTCAGATCCCTAAAACAGAGGTCAGCAAACTACAGTCTGCAGGTCAAATCTGGCCCACGACTTGTTTTATTGGAACACAGCCGCACCTGCTCACGGAGGTGCTGTTTAGGGTTGCTTTTGCTCTACAAGAGCAGAGTTTCAGCAAAGACCCTGTGGCCCCAAACTTACAATCTTTACTATCTGTAGTACCTGGTCCTTTAAACCATAAGCTTTCTAATGCTGCCTTGGAGAGAGAGGAAAGGTGAGCTTGAGAGGTGCATGGGAAGTGGAGGAAGGTAAGAGAGGGAGGTCAAGTGCCCTCTCGGGCTGGAAGCACAGGACCCCTAGGGAAAGGCAGGAAAAGGGAGGACAAACTCTCCCCAGGAGCCTGCAACACCAGAGAGATGTTGACGACTGTTTACTAAGGCAGAGAGAAGGGCAAAGCCAAAGTTAGTAAAAGCACCGATGCCTAATAATAATTGTCAGCAGAGAGCTTTCCAGGTGCCCCATTAGTAAGCGTGCTTTGTCCCAATAAATACCAGAAGAGCAGTCTGTTCGCAGAGCCCCTTCCTGCCCTTTATTCTTAATGAGCCTTCTAATGAGAGACTCATCACCCCCCATCTCAGCCTATTATTTAAAGAGAAGGCATGGTGTGAAAAGCTTGGAGAAAAGGCCAGTGAATCCTCCCTGTCCCTTTTCCAAATGGCCTGCGTCACCCCTTTGGAACAGAGGAGGATGTGTGAACTGGATTCACAAAAGAACCAGTTCCTCTGATAGCCAGAGATGTTGAACATTTTTTTTCATGTATTTGTTGATTGATTGTATGTCTATCTTCTTCTGAGAAGTGTCTGTTCAGTGCCTTGGCCCATTTATTGATTGGGTTATTTGTTTTTTTGGTGTTAAGATTTTTGAGTTCTTTATATATTCTAGAGATTAGTGCTCTGATGTACATGTGGTAAAAGTAAAAATGTTCTCTATAAGAATTATGAAATGTAATACATTCTGCTGTCATTTATAACAACGTAGAATAAAAGATAAATAAAAAAAAATAAAGAACCAGTTCCTTTGCTTTTAACAAAGCAAAACTCACAAATGCTGAAAAGTACTGCTAAACTTGGGGCTATTTTCTAGACATATTTGACATATATGTGTGTGTGTGTGTGTGTGCATGTATATACATATGCATATATTTTACATTCTGCACAACAATTATGAGACACTTAGACTCAAGACATTTCTTACTTGCTTTCTTTTTCATTTCTTGTTATTCAGAAAACAAAAATTGCCACGGAAATAAGATAGCTAACTGGAATCCTTTCAGTGAAGACTCATTCTGGGTTATCAACTTTTCTAGACAGGTGAAGGTTTTCTGTTGTTTTTCATGACAAGGAATTAAAAGGTATTATTTCTTGCCATAATGAAAAAACATCATCTTACCTACCTAAAAAAAAAGAAAAAAAAAAAAAAAGGAAGGAAAAACACCGTATTTCTTAATATTACATAATATCATCAAATTTCCAGTCTGTTCAAATTTCCCCAATTATCTCATAATAATTGGACAGAAAAAACAAACCTTAGTCTCTTTTAACTCATAGGATTTTTCCTAATCCTGTTTTATCCATTGCAATTTGTTTGTTAAAGAAACCAAGTTTCTATATTATAAAATGTCCAATATTCTGGGGTTTGCCAATTAGATCTTTTGGGCATCCTTTAGTATGCTACCCTGTTTTTTTCCGAAGTTAATGTGAGAAGCTTGCAGTGTTAAAAAGAAATGTCCTCATGCTTCAGAGATGCATACTGGTAAACTGATATAATTTCTAGGATTTGCATCAGCTAATGCAGCGAGGGCGTCCAGGTACAGAAGGGCTATGAATGAAGTAAGGCTGGACATGTTGATACTGCTAAGTACGTGGATTTTTTTTTATTTTTTCACTTTGGTATATGTTTAAATTTTTCTGTAATTAAAATGTTGCTCAGTGGTTGAGCCTGTTAGCTCAGCATGCACAAAGCCTTGGGTTCAATCCTCAGCACCACGCTTCAAGAAACTTAAATACATATATTAGTAATTCTAGAAAAATGTTTCTCAAATAGTGATCACAATACCAAAGAAATGCATGAGATTTATTTGAAAATTGAGTAAAAGCAGATCCATTTCCTCTAGCCCAAACTCATACTTAAGAAATTAGTTAGGCTTGCTTATTATTACTATTACATTGTTTTTAGTGGTAACATGGTAATTTATGGTCAGCAGAAGGTGGTAAGAAAAGTCAGACTTTCCGATCTGCAGATTTGAGTTGGAATAACTACTGTTCTCTTGTTTCAAAATGGACCATATGCAATTTCTCCTATAAACCGAGATTAGATTGTTTCTTTTCACTAATTCATTTTCCTGGTTATTTTGGCTAGGAACATAAAACAAAACTTGTGTCCAGCAACCCACAAAGAAAGAAGTAGCCATCAACTCAACGACATCCCTGTTCCTAGTCTAAGGTATTTTGTTAGAGCAGCACAAAGAGACTAAGGCGTATTATCTTCCAAGATTTGAACTCAGAATCTAATCACTTCTCATTTTGACTCCTGTTATCAGCTCCTCACCTCCACCCCAAAATTTTGCAACAGCCTCATAATTAGAAAAATACAGCAATTTTTGAGTTTAGTCTATTGATTTCCTACCTACATCTCATCAAAGTGCTGGTTGCCAACTTTGTTTCTTCATTCAACCAATATTCATGGAAAGCCTTCCAGGAAAAGCATGGTTGTTATTCTCAAGATGTGCCAGAGGCTACACCTGACAAGGTCCCTGACCTACATATTTGCATGCAAATAAAAAGACATAAACCACTAAATGAATACATAAATTAAATGATTTCAAGATGTGCTATGTACTACTGTCAGGCGCGGTGGTGCACGCCTGTAATCCCAGCACTTGGGAGGCTGAGGCAGGAGGATTGCGAGTTCAAAGCCAGCCTCAGCAATGGTGAGGCACTTAGCAACTCAGCGAGACCCTGTCTCTAAATAAAATACAAAAAAAAAGGGCTGGGGATGTGGCCCAGTGGTCGAGTGCCCCTGAGTTCAATCCCTGGTACAAAAAAAAAAAAAAAAAAAAAACAACAACAAAGATGTGCTACATATTGTTAAAAAGAAAACAGATAATAGTAACTGGTGCAAGTTGTGGGGTTGGTGGTTAATTTCAAAAGGCCGGTCTGAGTAGACCTCTCCTAGGAGACATTTGCATTGGGACCTGAACTGCAAGAAAAATCCATTCAGTGAGACCAAAGAAAAGTGGTGGCAAAAGGAATACAATGGTCCCCAAATAGAAACAAGCTCAGAAGAGCTCCAAGGAGCATGATGAGTGAGTGGGTGAGAGCAAGGGAAGTCAGCCGTGCCAGGCTGCTGGCCATCCAGGTCTAACCAAAGAGTTGAATCATTATTTAACTTGATGGGAAGCCACTGAAGTGTTTGAAATAGAAGAGCAATGTGGCCATTTATTAACTTCTTCTGAAAAAGATCTCTCCAGGAATGGAAAACTATAGCCAATGAGAAGCCTGGGTGCTATCAGTTAGGTGAGCAATGATGATGACCTAGAAAGCACAGCAGGAACCAAGAGAAAAGGAGGTGAAGAGATTAAGAAATATTCTCAAGGTACAGCATAGAGCATCTGGTGTGTTTTGTTTTCTTCTGTTTTGTTTTACTGAGAATTGAACCCAGGGGTGCTTTACCACTGAGCTATATCTCTAGACCCTTTTATTTTTTATTTTGAGACAGGGTCTTGCTAAGTTGCTGAGGCTGGCCTTGAACTTGCAATCCTCCTGCTTCGGCCTCCTGAGTCACTCAAATTTTATTTTATTTTATTTTATTTTATTTTATTTTATTTTTTGGTACCAGGAATTGAACTCAGGGGCACTCGACCACTGAGCCACATTCCCAGCCCCTTTTTGTATGTTATTAGAGACAGGGTCTCACTGAGTTGCTAAGTGCCTCGCCCTTGCTGAGGCTGGCTTTGAACTCGCAATCCTCCTGTCTCAGCCTCCCAAGTGCTGGGATTACAGGCGTGCACCACCACGCCCGGCTTCAAATTTTATTTTTGATTTATTTCTTACTGACCTTTCAAATACAAGTTCATTCTCACCCTTCAGTGAGGATATATTTTACAGCAAATTCCCATCAATCATCATTAACTTGCTCAATGCCTTTATTTTCTCTTTCTTCCTTAAAGGATATTCTCGTTGGATAATAATGCTGGATTTAGGGTGCTCTTCATTAGGGATATCAAAGTTATTGTTCCACTGTCAATTAGCCTCCATATTTTATAATGAAAAGTCAGCAGTTTCTAATAATGCTTCTCCTTGGTATGAACTGTTCCTATTGCTTTCAAGATTTTTTGTCTCTCATTGGTTTTTATTAGTTTGATTATCATGTGCCTCGTCATGGATTTATTTTTATTTATCTTTTGTTGATTCACGGAGCCTCTTAAAATTAAATTCTATCTTTCAACAAATTTCAAATATTTGGGGTTCAAATACTTTTCCAGTTGTATTTTTTTCTCTTCACTCCTTCTGAGAAGACAATTGCATCTAGGGTAGGTGTTTTAATATTGGCCTATGAATTTTTAAGTCTCTGTTTTTACTCAATCTCTTTTTTTCCCTGTGTTCTTCACAGAGAAAATTTCTATTTATCTATGTTCATTTTTATAAATTTCTTGGCATATCCATTCTATCTAGCCCATCAAATACATTTTTATTTTAGGTATTTTTTAGCTCTAGGGCTTTTATTTCATTTTTTAAATTGATTTTTATTTATTTATTTATTTATTTATTTATTTATTGTGGTACTGGGGATTGAACTCAGGGGCACTCGGCCACTGGGTCACATCCCCAGCCCTTTTTTGTATTTTATTTAGATGCAGGGTCTCACTGAGCTGCTAAGTGCCTCACCATTGCTGAGGCTGGCTTTGAACTCGCGATCCTCCTGCCTCGGCCTCCCAAAGTGCTGGGATTACAGGCGTGCACCACCACACCCGGCTTGATTTTATTTTTTAATGGATACATAATATTTGTTTATGTGATGTGATGTTTTGACAGGATAATGAGCACATTTGTCACCTTCAACTTTTATCATTTCTTTATGTTGAGTACATCCAAAAATCCTCTCTCCTATTTTGAAACGTATAATACAACATTGTTAACTGTACTCGTGGTACTGTGTTGTAGAACCCCAGAACTTATTATTCGCTCTAACTATAACATTGTACCTGTTGCCCAATCTCCCCCATTTTACCACCTAAGGAAAAAAAAAAAAAAAAAAGATGGATGGTCATACTGACAGGTAAACGGTACAAGGTGTCTGTGTGTCTTGGGTAGCTTTGGGGTGAGATTGAAATTGTCAGGCACTGATGTTTAGTCTTGTCACTGTTTATTCATTAAGAAAAACTTTCCGGTTCATTAAACATGTCATTAACTGTGCTCAAGTTTTGCCAAGCTGGAAACTTGGGCCTTTTCTGTGTCATCACTTTTTAAGTCTAGATTTCATAATCTGGAGATCAAACTGCTGCTTTCTCATGATGTAGGTAGAGTCTCATGAATTGAATTTGGACAGATAACACATTTCTCTGTTGAAAATACAACTTTAAAAAAGTGCAAGCCTGTGGCCCTGTCTACTCAGGAGGGTGAAACAGGAGGACTGCTGAGCGGGGGGTCCAGGCCAGCCGGCAACATAGTGAGAACCCATCTCTACAGAGCAAAATGGAACACGACTACCCAACTCCCTAAAGTCGCATTCTTTAGCATAGCTTTTGCTTCATTTTGTTTTGTTTTAACTGACAATTAACTTGGTTGGTTTCAAATATTAAACGTTTCTTTTCTTTTTTTTTTTAGCAATGGCTCCGGGGTCGGCTCACTTCCTTTTGCCCTTTGCGTCTCTGCTATACCTGCATGTGTCAGGGGAGTCAGGATGGATACTGGTGCTCCCTCATCTGTCTCCTCTCAGAACCCCTCACCCCTTCCTGTCCCAACAGCTGTGTCTGCTCTGAATACCATCCTCTTGTTCCTCAGGTCATCTACCTGAAGCTTAGCAACTTTGCCTGGTGGTGACGACAGCCTGGGCTCCAGGCTGAATTCCTCCCTAATGTGCTCACTCCTCACTCATGTTCTCCTCCTACAGGCTTCAAGTGGATGATTTTTGGTATGATGTGTCATGTATATAACTATTATCTGGGGAATGGGGGCCACTCTAGTAGTGGCTTGTGCAGCTATACCAGAAATGGAGCTCCTGGAACTGATTTTTGCATATGAACCATGTGTCCTGAAAACTTGTCCAATTCACTTATTCTGGTAGTTTTGATAAGTACATTAAGATTCTCTAAGTACATGATTAGGTCATCTAAGCCTATAAAAATTTGTCATCTTCTTCCATTCTATGTATCTTCTATTTCTTTTACCTATGATTAATTTGCTAGTTAGGCAGGTTCTTAGAATGTTAACAAAAGTGATGAAAGCAGACAGTCTTGCCTTGTTTCTGTTATTAGGGGAAATGCATTTAGTCTTTTTACCATAGACATGCTGTCAACTGTAGTTTCTCCTAAATGCCCTTCATCAGATTAAGAGAGTTCCTTTCTATGCCCAGTTTGCTAAGAGTTTATTGTGAATGAGTCTTAATTTCTTTCAAATAATGTTTCTGCAATATGGAAATACTAATGGAATTTCCCCTTTATTATGTTGACATATGAGGTTAATAATGTGACCAATATAAAAAGTTAAATTGATCTAACATTTCTGATTTTAAAAGTACCTGGTTATGGTATGTCATGTTTTATATATGGCTAACTCTGTAAAATTTTAAGATTTTTATTCATAGATTGATAAAAATTATTAACCCATGGATTTTCCTGTTTTAAAATCAGAAATCATTTTTTTTCTGATTTTGGTAATACTGGGACTATAATGAGTTTGAATTCCTTCCCTCACCCTCTATTGTCTAAAAGAGTTGGTAGAGAATTGATTTTTTTTTTTTCTTTTTTTTTTTGTACCGGGGATTGAATTCAGGGACACTCGACCACTTGGCCACATGCCCAGCCCTTTTTTGTGTTTTATTAGAGACAGGGTCTCACTGAGTTGCTAAGTGCCTCGCCATTGTGATCCTCCTGCCTCAGCCTCCCAAAAGAATCGACTTTTTTTCTTTCTTAAAATCCTTGATAAAATTCCACAGTAAAGTCAGATGGTCCTGGAACCTTCTTTGTGGGAAGATTTTAAAATATGCCTTCAGTTATTTTTAATAGACATGTGAATATTCAGATTTTTCTTTTCATGTGTTGGTTTGGGGAATTTTTTATTTTCAAAAATTTATTTCTTCAATGTTGTCAGCATAAATCTGTTTTTAAATTCCTTTTATTATTATATTAATGTCTATGGAAAGTGGGTGGTTTTTTGTTTGTTTGGTTTGGTTTGGTATCAGGTGTTAAACACAGGGGTGCTTAACCACTGAGCTACTTCCCCCAGGCCTTTTCAGTTTTTGAGAGCATTTCACTAAATTGCTCAGGTCCTCACTAAATTGCTGAGGCTGGCCTTGAACTTGCAATCCTCCTGCCTCAGCCTCCCAAGCTACTGGGATTACAGGCATGTGCCACTGCACCCACAGAGAAAGTTTTGGTTTGTTTGTTTGTTTTAGTACTGGGGATTGAACCTAGGGCACTCTATCACTGAACTACATCCACAGCCCTTTTTTTTTTTTTTAACATTTTTTGCTTTTCAATTTTGAGTCAGAGTCTCACTAAATTGCTGAGGCTGTCCTTGAACTTGTGGTCCTCTATCCTCACCCTCCCAAATTTCTGGTATTACAGGCATGTGACACCACCCAGTGAATGTGTTTTGTTTCCCTCCATTTTTAACTCAACATAGGTAGGAGCATCTTCTGTCTTTTCTCATGATCAATGCAGAGTTTTATCAAGTAATTTTAAGATCTTATCAAGAAACCAATTTTGGATTACAGTTACCTTGGGATTTCTTCTCTGATGATTTAAAAAGCATTTTTTAAGGTAAAAGGTTTGGCTATTTCCAGATGTTTTTCTATTAGCTATCATGATTCAATTTGCTGCGATAACATATTTTTTATGTTTCAATCATTTTTAATTTATTGATACTCTTTCATGAGCCACACAGATGGCTGATCTTGGTGAATGATGGCCAATCTTGGCAAATGTTCCATTGACACAAAGAATGTGTATCTGGTGGCTTAGGCTTGTGTGTTCTGTCTGTGTCGATGAGGCCTGGTTAGTGGATAGTGTTACGTGAGTCTTCTTCCTATCTGTTCACCTGTTATCTGTTCACCTGTTACAGACAACACTGAAATGGACTCTTGATGTTGTAAACTATAATTGTGAATTTATTTCTCCTTTAAGTTCTCCTGTTTTGTCCTCTTAAGCTCATTTTAAGGGGCATAAGCATTCAGGCACAGTCTGTCTTCTAGATAAATCGGGGGCCCCCTCCATTCTCTGTGACGCACCTCTCCAGCAGTCCACATTACCTGGTGTCACAGCCGCCACACCAGTGGCCAGCATCCTCAGGTTTAGAGATTGCATGATGTATTTTCCCCATCTTCTTGCTTTGAACTTACTTGTATATTTTATACTTCATGTGCATTTTATAAATAATATAGAGTTGGGTCTTGCTTTCCATCTACTTGGACAATTTCTGCATTTAGAGGGAACATTCTCATCTATTTCTTCACACTTTGAGGTACATTTACTGATATAGAACTGGGAAAAAGAAAGCTGAATCGTGATGAAAAGTTTGTCTCTGGCCTTCTTGCATAAACCTCTGCTCTGCAGCGCGGTGGGGCAATAGGAGGGCCCTCCCTGCCCAGTCCCTAGTTTCACTAATAAGGAGAATAGGAGCAGAGAGGTGGGTGACATGCTCTCGCAAGTAGTGTCTGCTTAGGAGACTGCTACAGGAAAAAGTCTTTCTGAGCCAAGGTGAGAGTGCCGGCCACCCCAGCATCTCAGGATAGGCTGGACAAAGAGTGGCCATTTCTGAGCGACTGAACACCTTCCTTGGTTGTGAGAGCCTTGGTGAGAAGCAGACTGTCATCTCCCACCGTGGAACTCGGTGGACCACTGCATCCTCCTGGCTCCTTACCAGCTCCGCGATCACCATCCTGCCCTGGCTCTGACAGCTGAGACTGAAGGCAGGGCTGCTGAGGGGCACGCACCGTGTGGAGGTCTGTGTGAGCAGCGAGGAGGCCGCAGCCGGAGTCCAGAACAGCCTCTGTGTTCCGTCTGCCCCTTGTCCACGCCCTGTTCCCACAGGGCACTATCGCAGCCAGGAATGAGCAGCACCCCCTGGCCTCTGCGGCCAAGGCGGGTGCACAGGTGACCAGAGTCTGCACCTGGAGCACTTCTGTCACTCTGGTGGCTGCCTTGGAGTTTGTGGCTTCATTTGCAGCCATGCAAGACCCCTTTCCATGCTTTATGCCCATCACGCGGTTCCACATCTTTGTGACTTTGTACACAGCACACCTTCTGTGGCATTCACCTTTATGTCTTGAACCCTGGTCATCCTTCACGATTGGAACCCAAAGCTTGCACTAAGTTCCCTAAGTCAGGATCACATCCGGCACCTACCTTCTCTGTTATCACAGTGATTTCCTTACACACAAGCCTCTCTCTCTGGCCTCACCAAAGGCAGGGCCACTCGTGTGTGTGTGTGTGTGTGTGTGTGTGTGTGTGTACACCTACATGTCTGTCTCCATTCCAAGAGCGCCGCACCAACAGATGAAATGAACTTGCTAAGTCCCTCATCTATTATTTTCTTTATAAAATATTAGTAACAGGTTTTACCTGCCTCACAGGAGCATCTTCAGAATTGATTCACATTTAGAAAGCACTCAGAAATCCTTGGATGTGAGATGCTGTGGAAGTGAACGCATTATTATTATTATCAACTTGAGGCGAATAAATTGTAAAGAGAATACGGAGAGCTGGGATTGCTTGCTATTTACAATAATATAGGTCTCTTTGATGGGAATGCTATCTCTCTAGAAATATATATTAGGAAATGCATTCTCTTTCCCTAGAAAATAGTTTTTAAAATCAGGCCAGACCTCTGCACTAGTTAGATTTGGCTTCATCTTTGGATTTATCTTCCTCGGGGCAACATATTATACAGCCTGCTATGAAACACTTTAGATCCCCTCAAGGTATGTATAAGCCTAGACGGAAAGGAAAGGTAATTTTCTCTTTATGAAGCAGCTGAATGTAATGTCATCCTTTTATACTAAATCATGTAAAGCAAGCTTTCAGGATATTTAAGGTTAGAAATCTGAATTTGTTACACGTATTTTGTTTTTTATCACAGCCAACGTCTGAGGGAGAAACGTCCCCTGTCTGTCGTCCTTTTTCAGCTGTCTTTAAGGCTGCCAGGCCAGAGCACTCAAAGCCACAGACCCTTCCTGGCCATGCGCTGAGTCTCCCTCTCCGTCCCATGGTTGGGGGTTCCTACTCTGCTGAGACCATTTGCTCTCCCTGGATCGGTGCTGGCCTCCTTTCAACTGTCATCTTCTTTTTCTGATACCCAACACGACGCATCCTCACCGTGGGCGGACACTCCTCGGGTCTCCATAGTACTGTGCACCTGATTCCACTGGAGTGCTTTATCATTTCTGCGTTCCACACTTTGATCGCCTCATTTGATAGCAACTGCTTTCAGTAAAGCACTGCAAATTTCGTCTGTGCCTCTAGGGTCCCGTTATGGTTTGGATACAAGGAGTCCTGCTAATTACGGAAATATTCAGAGGCGAAGTGATGGGATTGTGAGATCCACAACCTCATCAGTCCATCCTAGTTTGAATGGATTGATCTGGTGGTAACTGCAGGCAGGCGGGGTGTGGCTAGAGGAGGTGGGTCATTAGGGGCTGCCCTGGACGTGTTGTGCTCCTTGCCCCTACCTGCACCCCCCTCTCCTGACAACTGTAAAGTGAGGTGCTTTCCTCCCTGGGGCCTTCCCCATGATGTCCTGCCTCACCTGAACACAGAGGAATGGAGTCGGCAGTCTATGGACGGACGCCTCTAAAACCATGAGCCCCAAAGAAACTTTTCCTCGTCCACGTTGCTCTTGTCAGGTACTTTGGTCACAGTGACACAAAAGCTGACTAAAACAGATCCTAATGTCATTGTCCCTCAGCATCTGCATGGGATTGGTTCCAGGACACCCCCACAGATGCCAAAATATGAGGGTGATCAAATTCCTTAGGTAAAATGGTATGGTATTTGCATAGAACCTATGAACATTTCCTGTACATCTTAAATCATCTCTAGATTATTTATCATTCCAAATACAATGTAGATGCTATGTAAATAGCTGTGATGCTGTATTGTTTAGAGAAAATGACAAGAAAAATCCTGTACATCTTCAGTACAAATGAAATATCTTTTCAAATAGGTTTGATCTATAATGGGTTGAAACTGTGGATTTGGAACCTATGTTTACAAAGGGCCAAATGTATAGTGTCTCCTTCATAACAGTCACCAAATAATTGTTTTTTAAGCTAAAATAAATTCAAGGGTCATAGTTGGAAAGAAATCGCTACATCACTTCTGCTGATGTACTTCCATATCGTCAGTGACGTGCTGATGGGTGATACACAGAGACCACAATCGTCGATGGCTTTGTATTGGAAGGGAGTTTGTAGTTTCCCTTGGAATCCTAGTAGCCTAGATATTAATATGTTTTCTTGAAGGAGGGTCCCGTTGTCTAAGAACTTTGGGAAACAGTATATATAAGAAAAGATACTTCCTGGTTGTATTATTTTTAACTACAGATTTCTGAGAGCCTTTCCCATATGCCTCTAACATATGAGGAATATGTGAGTATTCTCCAAATTTGTTTGGGGCATATTAGCTTTGTATTATTTTTTATTTGTTTTAATCAGTTATACATGACAGTAGAATGTGTTTATGCACTTTGAGATATCATACATAGATGGGATATAATTTCTCATTTTTCTGAGTGTACATGTTGCAGAATCATATTGGTCATGCAGTCACATACATACCTAAAGTAATAATGTGAGTTTCATTCCACTATCTTTCCTATCCCCACGTCCCCTCTCTCCCCTCCCTTCACTTCCCTCTACCTAATCTAAGGTAAGGCTATTCTTCTCTAGTGCCCCCCACCCCACTGTCTTATTGTGAATTAGCACCCACATACTAGAGAAAACATTCAGCCTTTGGTTTTGTGGGATTGGCTTATTTTGCTTTGCATGATATTCTCCAACTCCAACCATTTACTGGCAAATGCCATAATTTCACTCTTTGGGGCATATTAATGTTATTTGCAGAGCATCTTACAAACCATCTTCTTCAGAATACTTTTTGGACAAAACCCAGTGAGGTCAAGCTCTCACAGGTGACAGATGAAGAAATTTGATGAGAGAGATGCAGCGCCCAACCCAGCACCCCGATGCCATTGGAACCGGGTCTCACAAGCTCGCTCCTCACATTCTCTGCATTCAATGAGAATGGTGGAAATCCCAGACCGTTGACAGGTTCTTGGCATTAGACATTTAGAATTTCAGACAATTCCTAGCCTGCCTGTCGTGTGAGATACAAACAAGAAGCACCGTGGGACAGGGGTCAGAATCTGGAAAGAGGTGGATGTTCTGGTGAGGTTCTACAGGTTGGGGAGGAGCTGTGACACAGAGCATGGGTCACAAATCCTGCACAGGGTTCAGAGGCAGCCCCTGCAGAGGTGGGAGACTTCTGGGAATATAACTTGGGAAAAGGAAGACCCTCAAACCGTGCCACAGAGCCGCTAGTCATTCTACCTCTGAGTAAGATGAACTCATGGTCCATTCCATGTGAAACCACTGTGTAATTGGCCCGTGACGGATATGAAGTAGATTTAAATGTCTCCTGAGGTTGTTTAAAATTAGAAGGGAAACTGAGGAAGAAAAGACCCTATATACAGCCGGGCGCGGTGGCGCACGCCTGTAATCCCAGCACTTTGGGAGGCTGAGGCAGGAGGATCGTGAGTTCAAAGCCAGCCTCAGCAATGGTGAGGCACTTAGCAACTCAGTGAGACCCTGTCTCTAAATAAAATACAAAAAAAAAAAAAAAAAAAAAAAAAAAGGGCTGAGGATGTGACCCAGTGGTCGAGTGCCCCTGAGTTCAATCCTCAGTACCACAAAAAAAAAAAAAAAAGACTCTATACATAAAGTCCATGTTTACATAAATTAAAAAAAAAAAAAAAAAACTTGCAATAGTATCCCACATCGCTCCTCCTTAAAGTTTTCTATTACTCAAAATTGAAGAGGCTTGACCAGGATCACTTTGGAGTATCCATTTTGAATAGTGGGTTGTAAACATATTAAAATACAATGGTTTTGAGCTTGATTTCCCCGATGTTGGCCCATAAAGATGTTTAGTTTTCTTGCTCCTTTCACAATCAGCTTGGACTCACCTTCCTATCTTTAGGATAAAACTGCTGCTTTCTCCACCAGCTGTTAGCTTTCCTTCCTGGGTATAATTCAGAAGGAATTGGAGGGCAGAGTCCAGGTGAAACTAATTTAGGTATTAGCTGGAGGGAACTACTTGTAGATCAATTTTACTCTGACAGATAAATTTGCCTTTGAGATCCAATTATATACAATATTAAGACTAGCATGAATCACCTATCACACTTGCAAACAGCTGCTAATTAAAGCACAGCGATACTAGAATATTCAGAGAGCACGCTGAAATGGAGTTTGTAAGGATGCAAAATGAAGGGAAAAGAAAGATTATTATTTATTTCTCAAAGATAAATTCCAGTAGCACTTTGAGAAAGAATTTTCAGGGTTCAGTGAGCCATCGTGAAATTCATTTTTACCATTTTTTATTGGATGTTCTTTGATTCTCAACTTCTCATACCCTATTAAAATTGTACTCTTCTAGCCAAGAGCCCATGCAAAGGATTATCTTCCTGAAACAAAGGGAGTCCAGCCCAGGAGCTGAAAGCCAATGTCCTAGAATTTCTCTCTGGTTGAAAATTCTAGCTCTACCACTAACGAGTTATATGATTTGGGGTAAGCTTACTTCCGTGATCTAAATCTCTGTTTTCTATGAAAAGAATTAACTTAAGTGACTTCCTCATGCATTGTGGAGTTCAGGTGAGTTAATGTCTGTAAAACACTCAGCGCAGTATTTAGTGCACAGGCATATCAAAAACACACACGAGCTTAGTTTTCCTTTCTTTTTTTTATACTTGGCTGCTTAAAAAGAAATAAGAATTTCTCACTGTATTACCTATGGTGGTTTTTTTTTTTGTTGTTGTTGTTTGTTTGTTTGTTTGTTTGGTACCAGGGAGTGAACTCACAGGTACTCGACCACTGAGCCACATTCCCAGCCTTATTTTGTATTTTATCTAGAAACAGGTCTCACTGAGTTGCTTAGCACCTCACCATTGCTGAGGCTGGCTTTATCTGCTGCTTTTTGATCCATTAATAATTACTCTTTTGCTATAGGGTCTTATTGAGGAAGTTGGGGCCTAATCCAACATGATAAAGATTTGGGCCTACTTTTTATTCTATTAGGTGCAAGGTCTCTGGTTTAATTCCCAGGTCCTTGATCCACTTTGGGTTGAGTTTTGTTCATGGTGAGAGATAGAGATTTAATTTCATTTTATAACATGAGCATTTCCAGTTTTCCGAAGAATAGAACAAAGGTGGGGGGAGGGAAGGGGAGAGAATAAGGGGATAGGAATAATGGCAGACTGAGTTAGCCATGATTACCCTAAGTACATGTATGAAGACACACTTGTGAAAATACTTTATGTAAAACCATCAACTTGAAAAATTGTGCTCTTTATATGTGATGTGAAGTGAACTGCACTCTGCAAGCATGTCTAACAAATTAGAATAAAAATAAATTTAAAATAATAATAATTACTCTTCACCATTTGCTTAAATGTATCTGCAAATCACAGATTGAGTATTAAGGACAGTGATATTTTATATATTTTTATGAAGAACCATAAAAACATAAGAATACAGAATAAAGCAAACACCCCTGCTCTGGCTGAAAACCACCTCCGCGTGTCTAGAACCCTTTACGTGCCCGTGATGGAGGCCATGCCTATGAATCGCTGGGGCATATGTTTATTCTTGGGTTCCACAAATGGCCATTCCACACTTTCTAAGTGCCTGCCACTCATTCCTGCACTGAGGACTCAAAAATGAGAAAACACAATAGCTTCCTTGATAGTTCATATTTTGTGATGCACTCTCTCCCCACCCCCCTTTCAAATTATTCTAGTGGTTTTGTGACTTTTCCATTGAAAGCAATGTTTGTTCTGTTTATGTTTTGTTTGGAGATTGAACCCAGAGCCTTGCACATACTAGGCAGGTATTGTACCATGAGCTACATTCCCCACTCTTTCCTCTAATTTTTATTTTGAGATAGGGTCTTGCTAACTTGCCCAGGCTGGCCTCCAATTTGAGATCCTCCTGCCTCAGCCTCCTGAGTGGCTGAGATTACAGGTTGTGCACCACCACACCCAGCTGTCCTTCTCCGCCTTCCCAGAGATTTAGTGGATTTGCTCCTCCAGCTTCCTGAGAGCGCAAGAATTTTGTGGTGTCTGCCATGCATCATTTTAGACCCCAAGTTTCATTAAAATGTAAAATGTAAGGATTTTCTTCCTAGGAAAACCATCAAAAGAAATGTCAATATGTTTCTGTATCACATGATAAATATATCTGAATTAATTTACCTAGGCATGAGTTTAGACAGAACTAAGTGTAAACTGTGACAACTGTTAAGGCTCCATATCTTCCTCATTATTGACTGAAAAGTGTTGGCCTTAAAAGAATCATCAAATTTGAATTTCCATTTTGTCTCCTCAATTAGAAAGTCTTAGCTGTTTCCAGGTGAAGTATTTGACTCAGGTGATTCAACCTTCATTAAAAATGGGAGCACAACTGGAAATAGGTATTTACTTTTCTTCTCATTAAGAGAAATGAACCTTATTTAAGGGTCAGGACGTGAGAAAGAATGAATCTTTAAAAAAAAAAATGGTGAGGAGTTTTTTCATAGATAGATTTTTTTTTTTTTTCTTTTTAAGGATGTTTTCGAGTCGGCATAAAGAAGCACAATATCACAAAATTTTGCTCATGAGCTTCATAGAATCTCTTAAGGCGTTGCACCCAGAGAGTGTGGAGGAACCTGTGGATACTCAGACAAGGGAACCTCTGACTTTTCATTGGTATGCGGTCTCCATCACCCAAGCTTACGGTCCATTATCGTGTTGAGAAAGCGGATGTTGGTAGATGCGTTCACATCATGGTTGATTCAAAACTCCTGGGTTGGGGCAGCCTGCTAACTCTCCTGCTGCTAACCCTTCCTGTTCTGCTGTAGCTCTTGCTTCATTTTACATCGTATAAACTTGCAAATTGAATTTTACACTTCCCACAGGACCCAGCAGAGCCAACCACCACCCTGCGGCTCAGAAGTCCTCCTCACACGTGGCCTCTGGGAGCAGGACCCTGGCTGTGAAGAGGGAGAGGGCGGGGCCTCTACTGTCCTGCACCAGAAGCAGAATGTGCCTGAGCTTTTCAGAATCCAGGCAGAAATGGAGAGTGGCTTAGGAAGGCCCCAGGGGGGCCGAGCCTCCGTTCAACCCCCTGAGGCCCCTCTGCCAGACCAGCTGAGTTTCTTCCAGAATAAGTACTTTGAAATCGGAGTTGGAACAGGCGTGGCTGGACAGAGTTTAAGTGCTCATGGAAAGTGGCTGTTATTTTTATTTTTAATTACATTATTATAAAGGGGTTATTCATAGTCTTTTTTGTTAGATATTTTTATTGGTTCTTCTTAGTTATACATAGCAGTAGAACCCATTTTGATAAAGTTAGGTAAGCATGGAATCTATCTTATTCTAATTACGACCCCATTCTTGTGTGTGGGCACAATGGTGGAATTCACTTAGGAATTTTCACATGTGTATGTAGGAAAATTATCTTAGATTTATTCTATTGTCTTTCCCATTCCTATCCCTCCTCCCTTCTCTTCATTCCTCTTTGTCTAATCTACTGAATTTCTATTCTTTCCCACTGCTGTGTGTTAGTCTCCACATATCAGTGAAAACATTCAACCTTCGTTTTTTTTGGGGACTGGCTTCTTTCACTTATCATGATAGTCTCCAGTTCCATCCATTTACTGGCAAATGCAATGATATCATTCTTTTTATGGCTGAGTAATATTTCATTGTGTATATATACCATAATTTCTTTATCCATTCTTCTGTTGAAGGGCACCTAGTTTGGTTCCGTAGCTTAGGTATTGTGAATTGTGCTGCTATAAACATTGATGTGACTACATTACTGTAGTATGCTGATTTAAAACCCTTTGGATATATGCTGAGGATTGGGATAACTGGTGGTTCTATTCCTAGTTGTCTGAGGAATCTCCATACTGCTTTCCATAGTGGTTGCACCAACTTGCAGTCCAAACAACAATGTATGACCGTTCCCTTTTCCCCATCACTTATACTCTTAGCCATTGCCATTCTGACTGGAGTGAGATGAGATCTCAGTGTAGTTTTAATTTGCATTTCTCTGTAGTATGAGATGCTGAGCACGTTTTCATATACTTGTTGACCATTCCTATTTCTTCTTTTGAGAAGGGTCTGTTCAGTTCCTTTGCCCATTTATTGATTGCATTATTGGTTGGTTTTTTTTTTTGTTTTGTTTTGTTTTTTTGGTGAGTGTGTGTTAAACTTTCTGAATTCTTTTGTATATTCTGGAAATTAATGCCCTATCTGAGGTGCAGGTGGCAAAGATTTTCTCCCATTCTGTAGGCTCTCTTTTCACACTCTTTGTATCAATTTTTAAGTTGTCTCATTGTCCTATAGTAGATCACAAATTGTTTTTTTTTTCTAATGCAATTTTATAGATATTGGGAGAGTGATTTAACTTTTTTTAAGTTTAATAAACCTGAAATAAATCTATGAGCTCTTAGCTAGATAGCCTTTTTTACCCAAACTAAGAAGTAGAAACCATAGTTTAGGAATAAACAAAAAATTTAAAAGTAGCATTCTTTCTCCAAGAAGCCCATTCAAACCAGTCCCCTAAAATAAAATAAAACAAACAAACAAAGACAACCCAAAGGAGGGAAGAAGGATAATTGCCATTCCTTCCGCAATTGCTTATGGCGGCGACAGGAGATGACAAGTTCAGTCGCGGCCTGCATTCACCATATACGAATGGAAGGCCAGACCTCAAAACATGTGCCAAAGCTGGGCGCGGTGGCGCACACCTGTAATCCCAGCACTTGGGAGGCTGAGGCAGGAGGATCGCAAGTTCAAAGCCAGCCTCAGCAATGGCGAGGCACTTAGCAACTCAGTGAGACCCTGTCTCTAAATAAAATACAAAAAGGGCTGGGGATGTGGCCCAGTGGCTGAGTGCCCCTGAGTTCAATCCCCGGTACAAAAACAAAAACAAAAAACATGCTCCAACAGGGAACATGAACATTCTTCAAGGCCACCTTGCCTCAAGCTTCCTACCAAAACTGGGACCTAAAACAGAGAGAGTGCAAGGAAGGGACCTTTGAGCAGTGAGGGTGTATTTGGAATTGGAGGGTCAATAGCAGACAAAATTTTTGGGTCAGTCTGCTGCCAGAGCTCACAGTGAACAGCAATCTGCAGAAAAATGGAAGAAATAGGGTTTAATGCAAAATAGCCTAGCCTAATGTTCCAGAATATTTATTTACTCAATTTTGGGGAGGAAAAAAATCTAGGGCTGGGATTGTGGCTCAGCAGCAGAGCGCTCTAGCCTAGCATGTGCGCGGTCTGGGTTCGATCCTCAGCACCACGTACAAATAAATGCATTGTGTACAACTAAAGCAAATAAATAAATATTTTTTTTAAAAAAATCTACAATGTCATACTTCCTCTATCCCTAACCTATCTACTTGGATGAGGTCATGACCTTATCAAAGCAGTTCTGGGCAGTGGCCAGTCACGGTCTTTCCCATCAACTGAGATCGTTGAGAAGCGGCTACCGTGTTCTTCTGAGTTAGGTTCCCAGAGGTGGGATTATGAGCATTTCTCTGACTCAACAAATTGGTAGCAATGTTGTACTTGCAAAGTTTTTGATATATTTGGCTGGATTGTATTCATTTATAATGCTACCAGAAATGCACAGGATAAGTGATTTCGCTGCACCTCAATTTTTTTCCCATATTTAGGAGTACATAGAAATATGGATTGTAAAAATAAAACTACCCTGCACCACACACACAAAAAGAAAGAGAGACACCTTTCAGATGATGATATACAATCGATCAACACATATATGAAAAAATGTTCAACATCTCAAAAGTACTCTAAGATTTCATCTCACTCCAATCAGAATGGCAGTTATCAAGAATACAGACAATAATATGTGTTGGTGAGGATGTTGGGAAAAGGGCACACTCATACATTGCTGGTGGGACTGCAAATTGGTGTAGCCAATCTGGAAAGCAGTATGGAGATTCCTTGGAAAACTGGGAATGGAACCACCATTTGACCCAGCTATCCCACTCCTCGGTCTATACCCAAAGGACTTAAAAACAGCACACTACAGGGACACAGCCACATCAATGTTTATAGCAGCACAATTCACAATAGCTAAATTGTGGAACCAACCTAGATACCCTCCAGTAGATGAATGGATAAAGAAAATGTGGTATGTATACACAATGGAATATTACTCAGCACTAAAAGAGAATAAAATCATGGCATTTGCAGGTAAATGCATGAAGTTGGAGAATATAATGTTAAGTGAAGTTAGCCAATATCAACAAACAAAATGCTGAACGTCTTCTCTGATATAAGGAGGCTGATTCACAGCGGGGTAGGGAGGGGGAGCAAGGGAGGAATAGACAAACTCTAGATAGGGTAAAGGGGTGGGAGGGGAAGGGTGGGAGCAGAGGGTTAGAAATGATGGTGGAATGAGATGGACATCATTATCCAAAGAGCACGTATGAAGACACGAATGGAGTGAATATACTTTGTATATGACCAGAGATATGAAAAACTATGCCCTATATGTGTGATATGAATTGTAATGCATTCTGCTGTCATATATAAAAAAAATTAGAATTAAAAAAAAAAAAAAAGAAACCTACTACAAAGTACCTTCTCAGCCTGGAGTGACTAAGGAAATACCAAAAATTTCTATTTCAAATTTTATCAAGTTAAATTTTGAATGTCACAAGTCCTGCTATCAAAGATGTGTCTGCTCACGGTAGCTTAACCTCTCCTGGTCATCCAGGGAATTTTCCACTCCTTCCTGACTAGTCAGTGTGTGCTTAGAGGATATAAGTTTGTTTTCTTTAAGAAAATGACTATTTTAAAAGGTGATTATCATGTAGAAATTTTAGTTACATTAAATTAGTATCTTAATTTGAAGACAGTATTTTTATTATCTGATTGCTCTTATTATGTGCATTTCTGTCTTTAAACAAAGGAGGCAACTACAAAGTGTGTGCTCACGGCGAAATTCCCACTAATGGTGAACTTGTCATCTCAGCAAACATCAAATAAGGCTGAGAAAAGTATTTCTATTAGTCTTTCCTAATTAGAGAAAACTGTACTTTCCCGTTCCCTAGAAGACAGGCAAGTCCTAGCCAGTGAAACGTGGAAAGAAATAATACAGGAGCTATGGAAATAGGAATTCCTGTCTGTCTCTAGGTGGTTCCTTTTCTTATGTGGTAATATGGACCCTCCATTAGCCTGGATCCCTGAGTGACCCCATGGAGAAGGACGCCATCTTTCCCTCTGGCTTTCATCCCACACCCTGGATTGGAACATGTGATCAGGAAACAAACCTGGGTGTATTATGAGATCTGGTGGTAGATTTGCTTTTGCAGTCTGTCCTTCCCTGACCAATACCTCCAGGGGTGGTCGAACACTCCACAATCAGACAGCATGAGCTCTTGGAGCGGGCACTTCTGCAGAGCCCAGTAAGGGAAGTTACTGCTGTCCCGAGAGGCCCCCTTCCGGGGAACTCTGTCTTTACATTTCATAAGCACCAAGCCCAAGCAGAGATATTAAAATGGATATGGAAGAAACGAATCCTCAGAACAACAGTTTCAATTTATAATAACAAACTTCAGAGAACTCATAAAAGCCCATCTGTTCTGTGAAGCATTCCAACAGCAATGACCACTTGGCGCTCGGTGTTCTGCGCCACCGCTCACATCGTATTCATGTGTGTGGCTCCCACGTCCCCAAGTGTGCCTCAAACCAGGGCCCTGCAGGACAGGGTGTTTTATTGTGCTTTCTGCACGGCAGTCCATGTAAGATAAATGAGTAGCGGGAGAAAGCAAAATAGAACAGAAAATTCCCCGTCCCTACAGATGCGTGTGGTGGAAAGTCAAGTTTACAAACAGATCAAAAGCAGAAGCACGTGCTTTCTCCATCCTACCAAATTGCCAGTTCATTGCACCTTCTGCCCTCTACATCTAAGAAGTGCTTTCGGACACAGGGAAACAGAGAAATAACTACACCCAGCTTCCCTCCCTTCTAGTCCGGCAATGTGTGGCTGGGCCAACGGCTCTGTCCTGGGTGCTGTGGGTTAATGTGGATGGAGTTTGTCCTTTGTTGTAAGAAGACTGTTGACTGCAACCTAAGAAGGAAAAGGGAGGGACATTCAGCGTCCCCTGCTGTGTGTCACACTTTTGCTAAGACACTCCACAGGATGCCTTTAATTGACCACCACCCCCCCCATCTATGATGTGGCTATGATGGCATCTTTGACAAGTAGATAAGATTAGGCACATGAGAGTTCTTTGAAAATTGTACAGGAGTAGCTCAGGAAAGAACATTAGTATTTCCAAAATTTTGGCTGTTTGTTTTGTAAAGATGGGTTGCTTTCTCTGGGGCGCAGGAGAAGTTCAGCTCACCTTGCAAGGCTTAGCTGGTGATGACTGTGGGCAGGAATGTTCACTTTCAAAGGTGGGAGAAGATATTTTAAAATGCATCGTGATGTCCAAGAGAGGGTAGGAAGGGGAAAGAGTAAGAGAGAAAGGGAGAGAGACAGAGACAGAGAGAAAAGACAAAGGAGCAGACTGGCTTAAAGGGGAGAACAAAGACAGACACAAACGAACAGGGAATAGGAAAGAAAGAATGGGTGTATGCATTTTGCCTGTGTTAATTTGGAGAATAATAGCATGTATAACCTGTGAATTGGAAACGTTGAGATATCCCACCTTTTAGGTGGGTGATGAGAAGTGAAATAGAACATTCCTTTATGGATGGACATTTGTAGGAAGCCTGAGCTCCCTGGCTGGCCTCAGATTGGTCTGATCTGCAGCGTGATGTCCAAGCCATGATTTTCGTTTTTGCAGTGAAAGAACATTTTCATAGGCAGAGGCCTTGCAGCAGGCGAAGGAACGTGTGGCCAGGCGACTGAATCAAGAGTCCAACCGTCAGCGCGTTCCCAGGGACCGCCAGTCGTCAGGACCTTGGAGCCAGGTTGGCTGCTGCAGCCCCTCGCCTGCTAACGTCTCTGCTGCGTCACCTTGCAGTTCTATGCTGCGGGAGCCAGGCCCCCGTCTGCCCACTCTGCACACAGGGGAGCCCTTGCCACAAGAAACCCTGGCATGTGTGGTCAGAAGGCAGCCCCGTTGCTAAGATCTACCTGCACTGACCTCACATCAACACCCACTGAATTCTTCCAACTCGGCACCCAGACTGCATCTGGACTCACCTGCTTGCAAGGTCAACAGTGGAGGCAAAGCAATGGAAAGGGTTCAGGCACCCCTGTGGC
Organism: Tamias sibiricus; assembly: GCA_025594165.1. Classification (NCBI taxonomy): domain Eukaryota; kingdom Metazoa; phylum Chordata; class Mammalia; order Rodentia; family Sciuridae; genus Tamias; species Tamias sibiricus. The sequence continues at coordinate 19,242,609 of CM046666.1, read as the reverse complement.
ACGCCAGCGCCCCCTGCAGGCTGAGCGTCAGCTCCTCTGCTCATCTTTCCAAGTGCTCTCTGCAGATGAAGACGCTAAACCTGGAGAAGTTACACTGCGCAAAGTCAGAGGTACGGGCCTGGGCACAATCCTGAAGTCAACCCAGATGGTGCCTTTCCGTACCCACTTTTTGAGAAAACCAAAACACTCAGAGGAATCCATTTTTGTTCTTAGATGGCTCCACGTTCATGAGTGACCCTCACATAGTCTGCAAGGGCTTGAATTTGCCACGCGGTACACCATGAAGTGACATCGAGGGAGCACCTTTCAAAAAGTACACATATCGCAAACACAAACAGCCATTGTAAAAACCCTCAAAGACTCCACTAGCAATAGAAGCAGTTTTTACTTTATTAATTGCCATCACAGTTTCAGATGCTTTTTTTGTTGTTGTTGAAAATTGTCTCTGCTAAGAAGATCTACAGGGACCAGGTTGAAAGTGAAGATCAATGGGAAAAAGACTTGCACAGGGAAGTGACACCATAGGTGCCTGTATGCACAGTGCCTCCACCACCAGGTAGCATGGAGGTGAGCACCAGACAGAGCCTCCTTTCCACACCAGCCTCCTCTCCTAGAGCAGGAAATCTGGTGGTTGCTAAGGCAGAACCTTCTAAGCTTTTCTCAAATTTTTACTTTTTTTTCCCAAAAGACTAGGAATGGAACTACCATATGACCACTCCTTGGTATTTATCCGAAAGAACTAAAGTCAGCTATGTATGTACTATAGCGAAATGGGCCTTCCAATGTGTATAGCAGCATGATTCGCAATAGCTTAGTTATGGAACCATCCCAGACGCCTATCAACAGATGAATGGATCAAGGAAATGTGGCGTACATGCCAAGGAGCCTGCCCTTCCAGTATCCACTGTGGGGAGCTTGAGGGCGCAGAGAAAGCCCTCCAGAGACAGTTTCAGAGAAAAGTGTCTGCTTTATTGAGCAGCAAAAATAGCTTTTATAGTAGGTATGTGCCGGTTTACATACAGCAGTCATGATAGGCCAGAGGTGATGATGCACAACTTATCCTGTTATGGGAGTCCAGACACCAAGAGTCCAGAAACTGCCATGTGGGCTGACCTCGTACCAACAGGGGAATCGCTGCTTGTCAAAGGAGCAAGGACACGGCGCCTGCCAGTGTTCTGACAGCACTGTGTCCTCCAAGATAGCATTCTATGTTAGGACTTCCCTGCTGCACAGTGAGCAGCATGAGGGTCCAAGGTCAGGCCCTGCAACACATATGCACAATGGAGTTCTACTCAGCCATAAAGAAGAATGCAGTTATGGCACTTGTCGGTAAATGGCTGGAACTGCAGAACATGGTGTTAAGTGAACGGAGCCAGGCTCACACAGTCAAGGCTGGGATGGTTTTTCCTAATGTGAGAGCTGGGGAGCTATAAGAAACTTTAAAAAAATGAACTCATGAAAATAGAACAGCACAGCAAGGGGATGAAGGGGAGGAAGGAGGAGAGGGAGATGGAAGGCAGTGGGGAATGGAATCGACCAAATTATTCTAAGTGCATGTGTGAATACACCACAATGAACCCATATTACATGCACCAATTAAGAAAAACAAATAGAAGGGAGGCCCTAGAGCAGAGGAAGGGGAGCAGGAGAAGGGAAAAGGGAAGTATGGGGGAGTGACAATGAAGCAAATTATGTCACGTACACATACAAATACATTACAATGAACCCTGCTACTATGTTTAATTATAATGCACTCATAAAAACATAAAAACGTTACTAGTTTTCAGTATTTTATAGATGTTTAACAGAAAAACATACCCATAACATCTCTCACACAGGATTTTCATAACAAGATTAATTAGATTAACAACTATGAGAAGACCTGAAAAAGACAATACACCTATAAATTTAATCCAGTATTCTACAATTGTTTTTATCTGTGGATTCTCTTTTTAATTATTTCATCTTCCCTAAACAGTGTTTGTTCAATGGAAATAGTGTTCAGTGGGAAGGGATTGGAATACTCCCTCCCTCTATTGCTGCAAAGATCCTGTGGTCACTGGGCACAGCTGCCCCTATTAACGAAGACACTGCACAGAGCGCTTCAGTTGTTATTGATGCATGTAGTCTGCGGGATATAACTTCCCTTGGAGGTCACAAAAGTCTCCCCACATCTGTATAAATGAGAGAAAGATTATTTTAATTTTTCCTGAAGCACTATTAAGAGGAATTCTTCTTTCGCTCCCATATTACTCTAACATGAAAACATTCCTATGGGTTGAATAGAGCAGTGTTTTGTGAATAAAGAAAAAGTCAGCAATGAGGGGCTTAGACATAAAGCTGTTTCTCTTATCCATAGAGAAAATGTGTCTGCAGAAAACAGAGGACAGTAGCACTCCTGCTCCTGGTGACCCGTACACAGGCACTTTCTGGAAGCCAGGGAAGGCGACCAGAGTTCTGCACATTCTTACCTCAAAGCCTAAATCCTTCTAAGCAGAAATCATGTCAAATATCTTAAGGGATTTTTCGACCACATTTACATATTTTTACATGTAATGCTTAGATTTCTTGCAATAAGAATGAGACACTAGGATTTCTGCCATCGTTTTTAACTACTGGAAAATACAAGCATTAAAGAATCGCCAGGCCTGTAGCCACAGTTATCATTCCATTCAAGCGACCTGAGAAACATAATGTCCCCCACTCTTAGAAAAGAAGGAGACTTAGTCTCCTGTAATCATCTTTGAACTCTAGAAAGAGGTTCAAATACTAATCTGCATTTGCGAGTAGAAAAATTATACTTCTGGCTTCTCATCTTTGTCCACATCCTGAGCCATAATTGAAATATCAATATCAAAAGTGCCAACACTCTCACGGTCGGGCTTGAAATTGGACTAGAACAACTAAGAAGCTGTAGGGTGGAAATATTTTTAATGATATGGAATCATGCAAGCCAAATAATTAAAATTTCTTAAGAAGTGAAATGGTGTATTATAATTTGTCCTACATACTTCAACTTGGAGAAAAAATTAAATTAGCCATTCCCTACCAAATGAAAAAGTAGTTCCAAAATGCAAGTGTATTTCATGGGTCACTTGTGATTCCATCCATTAGACCTCAAGTAGATTTGGTTTCTGAGCATAACTAGTCTTTGCACATCACATACTTTAATATCACTGATGAATAAAATCCCAAGCACTTTTATGATTTTGTTTGAGGTTTCTTAGGTCATTTCTTTCTAAATCAATAGTATAACAAGCATATATTCCACAAAAACAAAAAAAGGCATAGTTATGTTATTTAATTTTCATTGAACAAACACCTACCATATACTAAATCTTTCTCTCTAGAATTTTTTTTTTTTTATTTTAAGAAGAAAAGGGCCATCTCTGTGTTTCCCAGAGAGTCTAAAAGAACACTTTATAAGAAAAACAGCCATTTACATAGCTGGCCACACACGTTCAGATGAGCAAAGAGGTACCCATCCGATTCCACACGCGACAGCTTGGTTTGAACTGGCAACCTCCCTACCATTCCATAGCAGAAGAATTCTGACAATTCCAAAATTATCATATTGATTTTTATGTCATCATAAGATAAATTCAGATAACAGAAATACAAGCCGAGACAAAACTGCTCGGAGGTAGCCAAGAACTACGGAGAGAGGGGACTTCATCTTGGACAGGATTTGTTGCCCACTTAACAGGTACAACCTTGTACAAATCCTCTCCTCCTATCTCTCTTGTAGGTGACTCAGTGTCAAAATCCATTTAGGACTGCCAAGCTCCGCGTCAGTCTCTTACCATCCTGCTAGTAGGGATCTGTGTCCTGGTGGCCAGTGTGACTCAGGCACTGTAAGCGTGCACAGTAGTTTCTACGAGTAGAATCGGAGATGGATTCCTAGAGGTCCCATTCCTGAAACCAAGATCACTCCAGTGTATCCACAGGATGCCTAGAGCCATAGGATAATGAACAAGAAGGGTTTGTTTAGATCACTGGTCTAACTTATCCTGCTTCAAAAGGAAGATAATCAAGTGTCCAGAAATGAAGTGAGATACTCGAGGTCTTAGAGGGAGACCCAGTGAAGAAACGAGGGCTCCATCCAAATGTGTCTGGGGCTCTGGTCCTTCCACACATCACAAACCTTCCTACGAAGCTTCCGCACACTATTGTGCGTGAAAGAACTAGCCCAGACTGCGAAGGAAGAGTTAGTGGTAACATAGCCAAAGACATGCACCAACCTAAGCTGTTATTTAATGCATCACACCACTTATAGATCACTTGTTTGTTTCCACGGAGATCCCCACGTGTCCTGGAAATACACCCACATCCACATGTTACTACTGCGCGTGTGGCTGGCTGGCTCAGCGTAAGGACTGTCCTCAGCTGGAAATAGTGTATTTGAAGAAAGCCGAAGAACTATGGCCTCAGTGACCATGAACATCACACTGTCTGTCTGGCCAAGAATCTATTCAACGCAGTGGTAAGAACACCTCATTTACCACATGGAGGGAAAGTACAGTGATTCCTTCAGGCACCCACGGAAAGCAAGATTCACTGAAAGATGTGTTTACTAAAAAATTCCTCGGGAATCATCTAAGAGCTAAAGAATCAAATTCAAAATGAAAATGGAGATTTTTTTTTTCCCTCCTGAATTTATGTTGAAAGGAAATAAACTTCACATTTCTCCTTTTTCTATAGCACCATAATGTCGTTGCCTGCTATTTAACTTTTACCTCTCGCTGTTTTATGGGGAGCTCTATTACAGTGAGGGAACAAGCTGGCTCTGGGTGTTTATCTGTACAAGTCTGCTGCTGCTGAACAAATGCATAAAATAGAAAGCAAATGGCAATTACAAGCTCAGCTTCCGTTGACTTCACCTAACATTTCCCATCCAGGAGGCAGTGACTTTCTGCTGACTCCTCTGGTCCCCAAAGACCATGCACATACGTAAAGACTGAGGCAGTGTTAGCACAGTTCGGGTCTCAGAGCTCTTCTGCCTCCAACCTGCAGGACCAAATGCTGCCCTGGGCTCACTCTAGTTTTCTCCTCTATCTTTTTTTTTTTTTTCTTTCTTTTTTTGTATTCCAAATTGGAGTCGTTTTCCTCCTGTGAGTCCCTATTCCAGAGATGTCTGGCTCCCTCGGGTTTATTCATCATATTCTGCCTGATGATAGTTATTGTGACTTTTTCATGACTCGCCTCTCCTTGGAAGCCTTTCCTGATCTTCCCAAGAAGGGACCTGGCTCACTCCCGAAAGCCTCCCCTGTCGATGGGACCGACTTGCACAGCAGCCTGGAAAACACTCCTCTTTGTCTTCAGGCTGACCTCTGTGAGTTCCCTGAAGGCAGGGACAACAGCTTACTGTCTTCAGGTCTTTCCATCTGACAGTGCTTCCCAGCACAAAACACCTATTTGTTTCATTAATGAATACCATCAAATTCATGCCTGCCTAGCCCTCACTAATTCTAGGCCATTGGCTGTGTGGTTGCTTCATGACTACTGTCTGACTGTAACTGTCCCCTTTCCTATCTGCCATTGTCCCAAAGCAACTCCTCCATGAGACAGGAAAGTTGCAGTTCACTTTATTAAGTTGGGCTCCAACGTGGCTGGGACTGTAGATGGATTTGAGGATTCCGGCTTGGCCCAGAGGAAGAAGGTCTGACCAGCCAGCCTGTGGAACAGCTCCATCAATCATCTGGGAGCAGAGAAGAGACACCTTCTACCTTTCCTCCACAAGGAACAAAACACAACCCACCCTTCCCTGGCCACATATCCAGGTCATAACGGGACAACAGCCATTGCTCCACCATTTGGGTTGATGGGAAATTCCAGCAGCCCGGTGCCGGTGGAGGAGTGAGCTGGGGAGGCAAAGTATCCTTTTCTTTTCTTTTGTTTTTAAACAGGGGAGACTGGCTCATTCAAGAGGGATTTGTTGGAGAATCAATTCCCCAAACAGCTTGTTTTGTTTTGTTTTGCTTCCTTTGTATGTAGGCAGATTGCCTTAAGCTGCCAAAGTAGGAAGTAAATGGCATTATAAATGTGTTCCTGCGAAGAAGCAAATTATCTCTCCATCCTAATATTCATCAGAGATTTCCTGAAATTTTGAAAACAGCATAGAGCCACCAGCGACGTCAGTGTGATCCTTTCCTCGGACGGCATCTCGTTCCAGCTTTTTCCTCTCTGCTCTCCAGAGTAGCTAATGTCCATGGCAGGTTGCTGTGGCACACCAGCTTGAGACAGGTGAAGCTAAGAGGAGAGGCAAACTTGCTGGCTAAGTGGTCTCCTGTCACTTATCACACAGAAGCTCAAAGGAGGCTCTCAGGGCTCAATTTTTTTTTTTAAAGGATGCTTTGCATTCGCAAAACCCTCATTGGTATGCAGGAGCTGCTGTCTGGTTACCCACCTCCCCCACCAAGGGCAAGCTGGTGACTCCTTAAAGCGGTACAAATCCTGGGCTAAGACAATAATTGCAAACGATAGAGAAAGAAAAGCACAGAGTACAACCTCATCTGTATTGACGATCAACCATGCACGCTGTATTTGCAATTTTCTTTAATGATGTGATGGCATGCACATTGTCATCTGATAGGGACTTGCCCTGCCATGGGCAGAAGCATCTCCTCTGACACAGAACCCAACAGTTGGCAAATAAGGCACACACCTTGCAAATCTCCATGGCTGATTTAGGAATCCATCAATCTAATGAAGTAGTCATAATTCTTTCTTCCCACTCCCTCCACATACAAAGATTATTATGGACTGGATATTCATGTCTCCCCAAAATCTATATGATGAAGTTGTAACCCACCTGGGATGGTGTCTTGAGATGGAGGCTTTGAGAGGTAATTAGGATTAGAAGAGGTCATGAGGGTGGGGCCCTCAGATGAGATTAGTGACCTTACAAGAAGAGACCCCAGAAAGCTGAATGTTTGCTCAGTCACTCCTTCCTTCCTTCCTTCCTTCCTTCCTTCCTTCCTTCCTTCCTTCCTTCCTTCCTTCCTTCCTTCCTGATCTTTTTCTCTTCTCTTCTTTTTCCTTTCCTTTCCTTTCCCCTCCCTCCCTCCCTTCCTTCCTTTTTTTCCTTCTTTCCTTCCTTCCCCCTCTCAATCTCTCTCTCTCTCTCTCTCTCTCTCTCTCTCTCTCTCTCTCTCTCTCTCTCTCCAGTGAGAAACTGGTCAACTACAAGCCAGGAAGATAATCCTCAATAGAAACTAAATCAGCTGTTACTTTGACCTTGGACTTCTAGCTTCTATTACTATAAGAAAACTTCCTGTTGTTTAAGCCACTTGGTCTCTGGTATTTTGTTATGACAAACCAAGCTGACTAAGACACAAATCCAGTTATAGAAATGATAATATATACAAATACATACTTGAATTTTGATGTCAGAGTAGCAGTGAAGCCAGTGTCCCTGTGTGGTTGCAAGTAGCTTTAGATACAAGTCTACTACATCAGTAGATACAGTTGCTGTTTAAGTCTTCAGCTGCTAAAACTTTCTGTGTTTAGTGGGTTTGGAAAAGGTATTCCCTTTGGGGGGTGTTTAATAAGTCAAAGACATAACAGAAACAGTGTTGACCTCATTACCATAAGCTCCCTTCTCCTGTTTATAACTTGGTCGTAAACCTTCGTAACTGCTCAGTAAGGAAACTGTCTGGATGGTGATAGTACTCAGAGGGGGTGTTGTGTGCAGATCAGTGAAGCCGGGCCACATGTCCCTCCACCAAAGAGCTTTAAAAGTGCTACTCTCAGTGAAAACAAACTCCTTAAAATTTATTAATACATCAGGACCACTATGTGGAAGAGAATGTGGGCATACAGAAAACAGAAGTGGGGGGTTTTATTTACACACTTCAGCCAACCTCATAGAGGCTTCCTCAAATGGTCCCTTGATTCTGAAATGCAGTCAGTAGCAAGGAACACCTTAGATTCAAATTCGCTTTAGAGAAAACATATACATATAAAAATGCATATATCTACATGTGTGTATTGATACATGTTTGTACATATATATAATTATATGTTTGCATACATATATGTGTATGCACACACAGATGTACAATGATAGTGAGACCTATCCTGATTATCAGTTATCAGTGTTAGGTGAAGAACGTGTCATAAAATTGAATAAGTGAGTTACCTTTAATTTTCAGTTCTCATTGTCGGGGTGGGAGAATGTGTGTGTGTTGGAGATTGAAGAGGAGGGAAACCTCTCAGGTCTGAAGCTGCTCTTGTGAACTCCTAAGTGCTGTCCAGGCGGGACCTCCACCACTGCTTAGGGGGATATGGTCTACCAAAACCACCAAAGGTCACTGACTGGGAAAGTTTGTGGTTTAGATGTGACTGTTTCCTCCTTAGGCAACAACGTCCCACTAAGAAACTATTGTAATTTCGATTTAATTTAAAAGATAAAGTGAATACCCACTCTGAAGCATCATGTCTTTCCAATATTGCTTAAATCTATGGCCCCAAAGCTCTTCTTACTGCAGATACAGCTGACTTGTAAGATTTGATGAGTATATGTGTCCAAATCAGTGTTTAGAAGTATTTGAAGTGCATCATGAACCATGAACACAACTGCAGGAAAAAATAAAAGATTAACCATCATAAAGTCTGTAACTTATTTAAATAATGTAGCAAGATGTGAAAAAGAAAAAATGTGGTGAAGTGTACCTCTTTAGAAGCAAACAACAATCAACTTCATGCAGTTATCAACATCAGGATCACTAAGGGTGGCTCAGCCAGAGACCAGACCTGTGTTCCTGGGCTGCACCCTTAAAGCAGTTCTAAAATCCTCTCACCAGATCCTCACAGAGATTGTAAATCTAACTTTCAGTTAACAGAACAGCAGCAGTAGGGGGAGCCAGTTAAGCAAGGAAGCAATCTGAGAAATCTGGAGTAGGGAACTTTTACAGGGTGAGGAGCGGCGTCAGCTCAACAAGTACGTGGCATGGGGGGTACTAAGGAGGAGGGAGTTTGGATCCCCATTGGAGAGCTAAGAGACAGCCGCCAAATGCAATGTGTGGACGTGGACTGGATCTTGCCTTGCACACACCAGTGCTGTAGGCCTCCTTGTAAGGTTATTGGGGGAAATTTGAATATTGACAGAAGTTTATTATAATGAGGACTTAGGGATAATAAGACAATGGTGGTTAAGTAGGAAGATGTCTATCATTTTTGGAGAACTCCTTCTGAAGCATTTAGAGATTAACCATCATAATGTCTGTAACTTATTTAAATAATGGAGCAAAAATGTACAAAAGAAAACGTGGTGGAGTGTACAGTTGTTAAATTGAGCTGGTGAACACACGGGGGGTGGTTATATAACATTCATTTTACTTTCCCACACAATTGAAATTATACTAATAAAAAGTTGAAGCAAATGAATCTGAGTTAACTAAGTTGTTTGTTAGAGATGACATCACTTCAGTGCTTTTAAAATATTGTATAAGATAATGTACATAAGCGTACCCCAAAGCCTATTATTAGGGAATTAACCAGCAAAATAATCATAATATGCAAATTCCATCTTTATTTCCTACCTGATTTACCTTGTAAAAGTAACTTAACATCTGGACTCACTAGTAAATCAGGAGCAACATAACTCTGCACTGAAAATGTTCTTTTGAGGTTCCAATGAAGTAGAGTTTTATAAACTATCTGTTGTGCTAGAAATGCTACTTATAACTCTGGTTCCAAATTGGCTCTTGCTTTATAGATAACTTTTGTTTGGTGGGGGGATGATGAGCAATTGAACTCAGGGGCACTCGACCACTGAAACACATCCTCAGCCCTATTTCGTATTTTATTTAGAGACAGGGTCTCACTGAGTTGCTTAGCACGTCGCCATTGCTGAGGCCGGCTTTGAACTTGTGATCCTCCTGCCTCAGCTACCCGAGCTGCTGGGATGACAGGCGTGTGCCACCACAACTGGCACCTTATAGTTAACGTTTTAATGGCAATGGGCATGCACCTCCCCCACTTGGGGCTGTACCCACAGGTTCCAGACTGTGAGTGTTCACATCTTCAAATGCAATTCCTATTTTACTGTCATCTGACAAGGAAAGAAAGACTAGCACCTTATGTCCCATAAAAGTTCACGTATGCATGCATGCAGACTCAATTATGCTCATGGAGATTGTTCTGTTAGTACAGGTTTTAGTTTCTATCTAATGCACCTTGTATTCCTCCTGAGTACTGCTAAGAGCAGAGACCAACATCATCCAACTAAAGCTGAGGTTGCTTCTGCAGGCTTACTGGGGCATCTGTCAAGAAGGACACTAACATCCAGTTATGAAACCCTACACTTGGTAGGATTTGTAATCACTGAGCAGATTTTCACCTGCTAAAAGTTCTGAATCTCCTCGCCGATCTCTGCTTTAGTTATTTGAACCCCATCACCTTGTGGCACGTCACCACTGAGTTAATTATTTTATGTAACTGATCATGCAAAGACTGACTTAACTCAAATAACCAAGTTAATCAAAAATGCATTTTCCTTCTAGACACGCACAGAGTCCTTCCATGCTACTCTTATTATTAAAAAAATAATAATAAAGCAAATTACTAAATCACAGCCAACTAAACACACATCAGGATAGAAAATTAAGTATTTAAAGTAATGATGCAGTAGCAAGGGTTATTAGGAACTCAGAATTCTCAAATTTAAGGTGTGATACTGTTCTAAAAGTTTAGGAAATATGGTGGCATCAGAGTGTGCATGACTCTTGAACTTGGCTTTGACCAGAGTTTCAGGGGCTCTCTGAGCATCCTGATTAGAGTGATTGAAGATCTCATGCTCATTCAGAATATGCTTCTTCCAACTCCATGATGCCAAACAAAACAGGTTAAAGAGGTCTGCAGAGTGTGGCCAAGCAGCCTAGATGTAGCTTGAATGCAGATGTGGCCAATGGGGACCTTTAAAGTCCACCCGCATGCCTGGTCCTGGTCCCATAATACCAAAAAAAGAGATGGACAAGCTTTGGAAAAGTTCTTATCATCCCCCCACCCACCTGCTCAGCATAGGTTCAGGGGTCCATTAGGAATTCAGAATAGAGGTTAGTGAGCTTTGTCATACCCAGGGGCAGGACACAACAGAGGATACAGGATACTGGGTTCAAAACCAGAGGTCAAGAGAATAATGTCAGGCCGGGCGTGGTGGCACACACCTGTAATCCTAGTGGTTCTGGAGGCTGAGGCAGGAGGATTGTGAGTTCAAAGCCAGCCTCAGCAAAAGTGAGGTGTTAAGCAACTCAGTGAGAGCCTGTCTCTAAATAAAATACAAAATAGGGCTGGGGATGTGGCTCAGTGGTCAAGTGCCCCTGAGTTCAATCCCCGGTACCCCCAAAAAAGATAATGTCAGTGTCTTCAAAAAGAACCCTGGGAAGAGAGTCGGGAGCATATGATGACCAAGGGACCCATCCCCCTAGCTCAGGCATCCAGAGCCACAAACCTGTGCATGTGCAAGAGGTGCACAAGAGACAGGGGATGGACACAGACACCCTTCCCAGAGAGAGCAGGTACCATGACAGAGGCTGAGAAGGACCCAAGAGACAGGACCTTGATGTGCAAAACAAAAACCTCCTAATCACAGAACTTCCCATTCCCAATCCACCCACTGTCCTGGGGCAGAAGATGAGGAAAGAAAATTTGATAGGGGAACAGGCCTCCGTGGGGATTTTAAACTGATTTAGTGAGCACAGTCAAGTTTGGGAGAAACACATCTACCGTTCTGTACATTGGAGTTCTCTTTAAATTCCAGGCCCACCCAGAAGACGCCACCTGAAGCCCAGCTTCAGACCCAGCAGAGGGGCGCTTTCCTGCTCCCCCAGACAGAACTCGCCACCCGTAGCCCAGAGCAGGGTAGACTTTCCTCCCGATCCAGCATCCCGGGCTGTAGGGACCATGTGAAATTGTCAGCGCCTGCCATTTGAACGTGCTCTCGCACAGCAGGCTCATGAAATGCAGCAGCCGGAGGTGAGCGTGGGCTGGGAACAGAGTTTGCCAGCTTCTCAGAGAAACCAGGGTTTCCCTAGTGAAGGTTTAAAGGCACATTACACATCGCCACCTCCAGACGAGAACAAACCCACGAAGCCATTGTGTCCCCAGCGTTTGAGAGAAGAACAGAGTCCAAGTCAACCCAAGACAGGAGCACCAGGAAAGGATGACACCCCTGGCATCAGTGGGGTGAGGAGGAGGAGGAGCCTGAGAAAGAGAAGACGGGCGATGGGACTCGGCGAGGACACCGAGGACAGACCAGGACCGCAGATGGGACATTATCTTAAATGATTCAAAAATTTATGTTTTTTATTTTTTTCTTGTGCCTTGGCAAAATCTTAGTTCATTGATCTCAAAAAATCTTGCTTTGGGTTTCCATGGGTGACCACACATCTCCCTAGAACTTTCTTAAGTATTTGTCTATTTGTGTGTGGGTCTGCTTGAATGTGTGTGTCGCACAGATGCTCGTGTGTGTTTTAAGTAGTGGGGTTCGACAGTCTGCATATCCCCAGTGATCAGAAGATATTTTGAAACCCACTGTTAATCCAAACAGTCTTCCCTCCAAAGTATCAGAGCAGGCTGCTGGAGTTAGGGTGTGATTTTTCACAAGCAGAATCAGAAAGGTGGGATTTTTACTAACATCTGGTGCTGACCACCTACACACAAATTGATTTTTGGAGAAATGACATTAGGAGCATTTCTTTTTTCCTAAATGTAAATGCAGTTTGCAGAGCAAATTATCCCAGTATTGCAATGAGTTCATCAACATAAGTGATCTGGCATTGTCATTAAACCCAGTTTCCAGTCCCCACAGCAAGCAACCAGCTCCGTGTTTGGGGGGACTGTAGCCCTTGACCTTTCTCCCTCACACTACTGTGGACTTCCTTCACTGGCAGCCGGATGAGCTTTTCTGTCCCTGACTTCCTGCGGTTCACTCAAGCCGGTGAAAGGTTCCTGAGGCTCTCCCTCCTACACACGATTTGTTCTGGCTCCTCTAATCACACCTCTTTCTGACAGTTCTGGGTTAGGAACCCACATCCGCCCAACCTGCAAGACTCAGCAAGAACATCTGAGCCCTTGCAAAAGGGAACTGGAATGAGATTTCTACCAATGCTCACCACCCACCTGACTTCTCAATTTATCTCAGAGATCACCATATGCTTTAGAGTCTAGACTGGCCAATTAAAATTCTTCAGCAACTCTTCCACTATCAATAGGTTTGAATTTTACAATTATTGTCAACACAGTTGGGAAGCCTTATTCATTCATCCTTTCATTTATCCATTCATTTGTAATTCGTGCTTTGCTAAAAAAAATCCAAATAAATGAAGTGACAACAAAAACTTATCCTAAATATCTGCTACATGTTGGGAACACTAATAGCCCAGGGACATAAGGCTAATTCAGAAGCAAAGTTGACATAGGTCTATATAGTGGGATTTGGAAACATCATATTCCCCAAATATTTTTTTTCTTAAATTCTACCTTTTTTATTGTTTACTTTTAGACTGAAAAGAAAACAAATTGTCTACAAAGGATTGATAGATTTCTTATCAACAAAAAGAGAACTAAAAGCCACTATAGTATTCTGAAAATAAGATATATGAAAATTATTCATTTGTGAAGCGCTAAGAGTTTATTATCTATCGTCAAACCTATCTGAAAGAATTACTAAAGGATATGCCTTGTCAAGAAGAAATTTAGATCCTAAAGAGCAAGGAGGAAAGGTGAGCACAGAAATTTATCAAATGTCAGTACCTTTTTGTTTTAATTTTAAAAAACCACTAATATTCTGAATTAAAAATTAAAAGTAAAACAAATTTCTAGAAAAACAGATTTGAAGGGATATCCAATGAAAAAGTAAATAACATTGGGTCTTACAGTCAGGAGCAGAAAAAAAGTATAGAAACACCTATAGTTTAGTAGTTAAAGATGACTCTAAATAGAATTCTAAATTGTGTATCCTTTGGAGGGAATCATTTTATAGTCAACAACTTAAATTTTTTCCAAAAAGATTTGTATATACGCGATTTGTATATACAATAATTTTTAAAAAAAACTTAGAAATCAGTCACTTTTGTCTTCTCTTTGTCTTAGGATGTGTTGAAAATCAATCTATGAAATCACAATTGCCTTTCTGAAAAATGTGACCACCTTCTTCTCCCAGAGTTGTGTGGCAAATTGTTTGTACTGTTTCCCTAAGTCTCAGGACACCTGTACATGCCTAAAATCATCTAGTCCCCAAAGAGTTCTGTTCATAAAAGTTTTATATGTCACTGTTGACTATATTAGAAATCAAACTTTAAAAATTAAACATATTCAGTCATTTATTTAAGATGAGTGGTATTGCAAAAAAATAAAAAAAAAATAAACAAACATTTTTATGCAAAATAAGAATACTTTCCAAAGAAAAACATTTGCTAAGAAGGGTGATGGTCTTTTACATTTTTGCAGTTATCTTTGATCACTGGCTTAAAAGAAAAAGACTCTCATATTTAGTTCTGTGTTCTGTCTGCTTAGATGCATGCCTCATACTAAAGATAATGAAAAAAATCTGACTTCACGCGGATACGTACTTGTGAAAAAGAGGAGTATTTTAGTAGTCCTTTTCAGAGAAGTCTAAATATCCTTTCATGAAACTGCATTAAATCTCAGTAAGGGGAAGTTTCTTAAAGTTCAGTTATGATGTAAAAACCAAAATTACAAAATCAAATATTTTGACTCCATTATATTAACATTCTTTGGTCTATCTTGCACATTGAATTTTTTATCACACATGAATTTGTAATGTCCTGCACTGATACGTCTGAAAATATTGCTTTATGAGTTATTCTCATCTTGTTTGTTATACAGTGTCAAAAAGTCACAAATAATATTACCACAGAGCACAAAAGAAATCATTAAGAATCAGGAAATTTCAAGCTCCTAAAGGTGGACAGGAGCTTTCAAAAATTCAAATTTTTGCCTGAAAGTTCAAACTTTATTACAGCTTTGGCAACAAATACCATAGTCGTTTTTTTAAACTGATATTTTCAAGGAAATGTCTGTCCAAGACACACACCGGAACAAGCACCATTTATGTGGCAGGGATTCTCTCAAGTAAAAATGGTGTTCTCTGCACCAAGCTGGAAGTTCAGTTCACAGCTCGATCTTAGATGACCTTCTCACATCAATACGGAGCAGAAACGCTTTACACGTGCCTTCTGTTCTGTCTCAGCAAAGGTTAAAAAACATGTGTACTCCAGATTCAAGATTTAATAAAACCAGCGAATTGTTTTGCTTCATGAAAGACATTCTTCTTAAATGTCTTTTTAATGTTCCTCTTTCTCTACCATGAAGACTACAATGACCACTCTTGGATTTGACGCAGCTGCCCTGAATGGTGCTAGAAGTTTTGCCCTCTGTCACTTTTGCATCACCACTGCAAACCTCACATGGTGGAAAAGGCAACTGACGCCCTGGAGTTTGCACGAAAACACTTTCCACCTGGGGATGCCCCGAATGGGTCCTGGGGACCATCAGGAGTCAGTGGACCACTCTTTGAGAACTTCTGTCCTTAAGAGGTAGGGGGAAAGGGACCTCTGACAAGGAGCAGGCTCTTGGTGGCGTTTGCTGAACAAACAGGGACGCTTTTGCAGAGCTGTAAGGATACGCATCTACCAAGTTTGCCAGAATAAATGACACTTCCATTTCTGGGGCCTGCACAGGAGAGGCCCAAATTGCACTAGCAAAGTGACAGAAGGGAGACATGAGAAACCAAGAGGTTTGTTGACAAAAGTGGCAGACTTTTTTTTTTTTTTTTAAAGGAAAATTTTTAAAATTCCAGGCGGATCTTTGGAAATCGAGTTGCTAAAGAAAGAGCATTTTGAGAAGGTTCTTTCTATCGTCTAAAGGGTCCTTTGGGCCATTTCGGCAGAGTGGGCTATATGCACAGAGTTTTCACGTATGTCCTGAGGGTGATTAGCTAACTTTGGATGTGTTCTAATTAGGGGTAGGCACTCCACAGTGTTTAGTTAGCATCTGAAAGAATAATCCGGCGTCCACACCCCAGAGAGTGAGCGCTCACCTCTCTTCACAGCTTCACCATCGCTGAAGGTTTTATATTCAGCAGAAGTGGTTTTGCGTTGGTAAAATGAGTTTGATATGGGCAGGATGTCACGTGGGCACCTCTGCCTGTGCTGGGCTGAGTGAAGGGCTGGAGATATGCCACCTCACAGCCTGCAGATAGTGCAGCCGGGGTAGGGCACCGCCATGGATTCTGTATCCAGACTCGACAGGATGTTGGTACCTACCTAGATGCCTGAAGGGTGAAGCTGGAACATTCTCACTTCTGCCTCCAGGGAACCTTTGATCAGGTTGACACAATGCCTTAAAGGGACAGAGTCAAGTCTTCATAAAATTTTCAAGGGATTTTTAATATTGTTTTTAAAACACTGATATATTGCCCGACTGCTAATGTGGGAACATAGTTTGAGATTGGCTTTTGGAAAAACATTGCTTAACAACAAGGTTGTCAAGAGGAAAACCCCAAACCCTTATTTATATCCAACTAATAAAGCTTCTGGTAAAAATAAGAGCAGCCGGGTGCGGTGGCGCACGCCTGTAATCCCAGCATTGGGGAGGCTGAGGCAGAAGGATTGTGAGTTCAAAGCCAGCCTCAGCAATGGTGAGGCACTTAGCAACTCAGTGAGACCCTGTCTCTAAATAAAATACAAAATAGGGCTGAGGATGTGGCCCAGTGGTCGAGTGCCCCTGAGTTCAATCCCTGGTTACCCCCTCCCCCCAAAAAAAGAGCAAAGTAAAAGTAATTTAAAATTTTTTTTAAAAAACTAAGCTATGAAAGTAACAATGGAGTAAGAATGAAAATATTTTCATCACAGGTTAGGAAAAAGGATTGAAATTAAGAAAGAAAACAGGTGTCAGATGTCATTTGAATTAGTGAAGCAGCTAGATAACCAGATGTTTTCAAGTGGAAACTCAAGGAAAGACAGACTCCAAGACAGTCTGTCTCCTTGGAGGTCATCTCTATGCCCTTGAAATATCCTGCATCAGAAGTGTCTCTGCTAACCTGGGAGTCTGAGACCTTGCTTAAAATGTGACTGAAGATGAGGGGGCTTCCTGCCACCCTTATTACCTCAGCCTTTGGGGGGGGGGGCGGAGACTGAGGCAACCAACTGAACTCCAGTGAAACCCCAGACACCAGGCTTGGACCAGGGTCCCTGGTGGCCAACCCTCGTGTCATGACCAGGATGAGGAAGCTCGCTCCACTTGATTCTGCAGACAGCACACATCTGGAAGTGTCCCAGACCCTGGGGCCCTCTTCTCTGGCCTGACTGTAATATGTATCCTTTTGCTGTGATAAATCACAACCCCGATTTCATCAGTCTTCATTGGGTCCTGAGTCCATTAAAAATGATTGAACCTGAGGATGGTCTTGGGAACCAGGAACTTACAGCGAGTATCGAAGCATGGGCAGCCTTAGGAACCCTCAGACCAGCAGCAAGAGTGGGGCTGGGGACTCTTGAGCTGGGCAGAGCCCAAATAAGAAACAATTTTGTTCCTCCAGAAACCACAGCGAGATGAAAGTCACAGAGCAGAGAGAGAGAGAGAGAAAAACTTGATACTCAATTGACCAGACCTTCCTCTGTAGCAACTGCAACCCGAGAGAAGGGTCTCAAGACCGGAAGGACCCCAACCAGATGAACCATTTGCACCAAACCCTCCCTAACAGCATGGAAGCTCAGCTCAGTTGGCCTCGACTGCATGCAGATGGAATCCTGAATTTCCCTTGAGTTTTGTGAACCTGAATTTCTCTTGGGAGCAGCAATAGAAAGGGCGGCAGGCTGGGGAGAGCCGGCGGATGAGCAGGCCAGGGGCCTTGATGGGACAGCTCCCCCTCTCAGCCTGGGAGACGGAGCGCGCAGCCAGGTTCAGAGCCACCGTGGAGGAGGAGAAAGGACTGGCCTCCAGCCAGTCTGAGGGCATGAAAGCTGCCTTTGTCCCCACGCCTCCGACAGCCGTGGCCTCAAGCTCACACGTCATGTTCAGGCAAAGAAGGACAGGCAGAAGGGAAAGCCAGAGGCCTCAGGGCTCTGCTGGGCCGAGATGTGCGTTTCAAAGCGAGAAGCACTTAGGAACCCCGGTGTCTCTAACATCCTGGAGGTGAGTTACATAAGATCCTAAAACACAAAGCCCCATTCTATTTCCCTTCAGTAATGTGTACTGCACATGCCAGCCGGGAGGACAGGCAGCCAGGTGTCAGTTACCTGCTCCTCTAAGAGCCGAGCAGGCAGCCGTGCGCAGAGGGGCACCCAGAGCCCGCCACGTGACTCCCTTCCATCTCACAGCCCACCCGGCTCTCCACGAAGGCAGGGCCCACGTGTGACAAAGCCAGGTCAGACCTCAGAGGAACCACGGTTACTGTGGCCCACCTGAGGGTCTGCTCCGTAGGGATCTTGGAAGACCTAAGGGGGCTCTTCCCTCCCTGCTGGCCCTCACATCTGTTCTGTCTTCCACCTCTCTTCCTTTGCTGGTTTGGGAATCCACTCCGTAAGCCTTTGTGAAGTCACCAGCCCCTCATGGAAATCCATTTTGCCAAGGCCCAAATTTAGAAATCAGAGAACGCACGCGGGGTTCGTGTTATTAAAGAATCAAGGCTTTGCTATTTAGGGTTGTGGACGTCTTTTCTCAGCCTGGAGAGTCCTTGTCGTTTGACACACTGGCGGTGTTCCAAGTGGCTTTCCCACCCTGAGGACGCAGGCAAGCGAGATGCACCTGCGCTTGGGTGGGAATGGCCACGCCGTGGTGGGAACCTGTCAAACGCCTGCACAGCATGGCCCTGCACCAGCCCCATGGCTCTCACGCTTCCCAGCCTCGGACCGACTGTCCCCAGCCAGCTGAAGCCACCCTTCGGCCATCCCAACACACTTGCCGAGATGGAGGAGTACCTGGAGAGGCGTTTCCCCAACTCCCCCAGACAGTGCGAAGAAATCGGAGAGGTGAAGCTATTTGCCTACATCTCAAGTTCCAATGACTTTCCGGGAGCCATTCTCAGGCGCTTCCTAATGCTTTGGGGATGTTTAGATGAGGGAGCAATTGATGGGTCGCCTGAAATGTCCTTGGCCTATTCCCATGAGGACAGCTCCCTCACAAACCAAGGAAAGCAAGGACTCTTGTGGAATCGGGCGACCTCCCCAAGGGCGGCTGTGACTCACCCTCCGCACCCTCCTGGCAGATCCCCTTTCTTCATGTCTGTCAGAGACCCACTCTGATGTCCAGTGATTACTGACAGTGAAGTCACAGTCGCCCACGTGCTTTATTGACAGGTCCTCATCATCACCCCATGCCTTTCAGTACCTTCCACAAGCTCTGCAGTGTCTGATTCCCGTGCTCTATTCCTGCCAGGCTCCGGTCTCAGTGCCATTGCTGAGTCTGACCTGACCTTTCAGAGGCGCACGAGCCCTCCCTGTTCATCAACAGCATTTACCTGCTCATGAATATGTCCCGAGCGAGACCTCTCCCGACAGGCAGAAGGCAGAGAGCTACAGTATCTTTGTCCATCATGGCTCAGCTTTCAATGTTTATTCTTCAACACACATATTTCGAGACACATCAACAAAAAAAAAAAAAAAAAACAGCATCCAGACCTTTTGTGAAAAATAATCTATTGTGGTTGAGGGCAGCATTTCTATGTTTCAGAACACTGTCAGTCAATCTCCTTAAAGAGTACATTTTGGATCATTAAGAACTCCAGGAGAAGAAAATTTATAATACTAGTTTGGGGATAGAGTACAAGGAAGATAAAATTTAATGAACCTTCATTTTATGTAAATACAACAGAATGTTGGATTTATAGAACTGATAACATCAGGGAACTCATTTAATTTTATATAACCCAAGGTCCCAAACTTAAGGAATTAATCTGTTAATGTTATTTATCCTGTTAGATGGAAGGTCTGTAACTTTGTAAAATATGTCTGTGAAGACATCAACTCTGGGCAGCAGGGAGCAGATTGAAGTTTCAGCTGATGCAATATCAAGGAGGGGTCTTCTCATAAATGGAAGAGGTAGGTTCGGGCTCAATGACTGTCAGTTGTAAAGAAGGGAAGGGGCACATGAGTTGCCCACTCCTAATGTGGTCATGACTCGTCAGAAAGCAAGTGCAGGAAGTTCTGGGCAGAGTCCTCCAGGGACCCAGGAGAAGGGAGGTGAGATCATTGCAAACCTGCTGGAGCCCAGGTGAAGAAGGTAACTTTGCCCCGGACCTTGGAGCTGAGGATCACATAAGAAAAGCCGTAAACCAAGATGAGCAAGCTAAAGATGGGGCTTGAGACGAGAGCGGCTAGAAGACCAAGTTAGAACATGAGTCAAAGCCGGCCGCACAGTAGGGGAGGAGGTGCAGGGTTAGGGTTAGGCTGCTCCATCTTTTACCCGTGTTTTAGCATAGTGTCGGGTGTTGGGTGTGAGAAGGCCACACTCGAGGAAGTGAGAATAAAGTACTATTTGCAAAGATGTGGAAGGGATGTAGGAAAACTACAAGAGAAACCACACTAACAACAGTGGAGTGTGACAAAGAAATAGACAGCAGAGATTAGAAAGCCACCTGGAACCCATAGGTAGAGGACCACAGACAACCAGGAAGTGACTCGCAGGAGGAAGCTGGAGAGAAATGGATAGCCAGATCTCCATCTCCTTCCCCTCCTCCCACCAGGGCCCCAGCATCGGACCCTCACCAGAAGCCGGAGGGAAGAGGAGCTGGTCTGTGCAAGTCACGTGGTCAGCATCCTTGCACAGAGCCGGCGGGAGAATGGTGGAGCATGAGGGCAGAGGACCAGTTGAGTGTCTCCCTGCAGGTATCACACCACCATGAGAAAGCCCACAGCCAACCAAGGAACGTCAGCCCCAGATTCGTCAACCCAGGGAGCAATTCTAGAGTCTCCAAAAACCTCCATTCAATGTCAGATCCAGGTCATCCAGCGTCCCTTCCATAACCGTGACTAAGATTGACTGTCACCTCAGCGCTGGAAACGGAAGAAGATTCATGAAGTCTGTGGCATGCTTCTTGTTCCCAAGGAACAATTCATACATATAAATAAATATTCATGTTGATTCATATGGCCAAATAGATAACTGCTGAATTCCTAAGGTATGTTATGGACAGATATTTCATCTACGCTTTCAGGGATAATACATAAAATTAAAAGATTTATTTGGAAACCATAAAGAGTAAAAATGGGGAGAATATTATTTAAGTACAAACTCTAAGGAAATTGGGCTCGTGGAAGAGGAATAATACATGCATAGGAAGAAAACATCAACAATTCCCAGACCCTGGTCTGGACCCCTTGCCCTCTACTCTGAGGGACCCCAGTAAGAGCAACACTTAAAAGGCCACTTAGCAGGTTACAGAACTCCTGCTCATCCCTGCCCTTTCATCACAGGCTTCATGCAGGTTTTCAAGGCCGTGGCTGCGTGCATAGTACCTTTGTATAAATGACACTTCCTAAGGCGGACCAACGAGGCAACACCCTTTTCCGGGGTAGAAGCTGTCACATACCAGGATACCTGGTGTGGCAACCAGAGGCAAGTGGACTTCAGCTCCCACAGCGTCTCTTGTCTGGGCCCCTGCAAGGAATACACCCTGCAGGATCTTACAACGCAGCTCTTCATCCATTCAGACGATATTTGGTGCTCATGTGCCAAGATGAGCAATGGTTCTGCAATACTTTACTTTTCTAGTTGCACCCAGGATGGCCACAGGCAGCTCTGATTTCTGGAAAGGCCATAAACTAAATTCTGAGTGAATCCTAACACGAGTTCCTTCAACAACAACAACAACAAAAAAAAACTATTGGCTGCTAGGAACCAAATAATTAAAGAAACTCCCCAGGTCCAAAAGAATAACCGTGAACTACAATACTGCCCCTATAAACCTTCACCTGGGTCTTCCTGTGGTTGATTCCCTTTTCCCACCGAGATGTTTACAGATTCTGAAGCCACAGTCTGCTCAGAGAACTTAGTGGGCTTTCACCTCCCTGTGTGTGGTCCTGCTGTGACCCTCTTTTTGAAATATATCCTGCACCCCTCTGCAATATACATGTAATATAGAAGAACACCTTGATGCAGGTCATCACAGAGGCAACTGAGACAACATGCTGGTCTACCAGATGGATTTCTAAAACACTCTGTGTACTTGGAGACCCTGGGCTTGTTTTCTACAACCATCCACGTTGCTGATTTAAACTGCACCAGGGCAAGACCTCTCTGTATCTCGGTTTCCCCATTTGGATAAGGCACTTCAATGAGTAAGGTCTTCTTTAGCTCTAACGTTCTATGATGCTCATGTGATTAAAAACAGAAACTTCCATTTACATAGGAAGTGCCAGCATTTCTATTTCGAGTACTCCCTGAGGGTATCTGTACGGTGTTATCATTACTTCTTTAAGGTCTGTCCCCAGTTTCCAAACTCGGGCATCCCAATGTCATTGTCTCTGTTTTTCCCATCTTCTCCTTCTGTGACTTCTGCATTCCCCTGGGTGAAAGGGTTTTCCCTCTTGCCCTCTAAGCCACCTGCTAATTGGCATGTGATGGAGCATCCCACCTGTACCAGACCTCTCTCCCACTAATAAATGACACAAATTAAAAAGATCCCACTTATCGTATATTCCACTTGAGATTAAATAAGGGAATCTTTTATTCTGTGTAAGTATCTTCCAGCTGTAGGAAGGAAATGTTAATCAGACATTAAAGATGCCAAGAAAAATAAATTCTATGTGTAAATAGCTACTTTGAGTAATTAGCTATTTACTATTTAATAAATGCTAAATAAGACCTCCCAGTTCAACACACAACTGCAGGGAAAGTACTTCGAAGGGCACCACAACAGGACGGTGCTGAGGAGAGCCCACAGCCCAGATGAAGCATCCAGAAGTTTAGTCAGGTTCTTGTGGTGGTAAAAGGAGAGCGTCAGAACTCGAGGCAAAGAGGAGTGGTTCGGGTGAATGGATCGGAACCCTGAACACTGGCTGTTCCTCGTGTGAATGCGGCACTGGTTAGTTTTCTGGTGCCATCTTACTGTCAGACCCTGAAATTTACTGTAGTATCTCATCAGGAAACAGAAAATAAAGGAAGGAAAACAATGACCGTGACGGTGAGATTCCTTACACATGGAGGACTGCAAGGTTGGGACAGTCACACTGATCTGTCTCGGTGCCATGTCTGTCCCTAGCACACATATATATCCATCGTCAATATTTTGGCATATTTGTTCCCAACCTTCACATACGTATGTGTCATTTTAAAAATAAGAATGGTGCCATGTTATATTTTTTATTCCTTGTTAATATGGGGACTATTTTCTTGCGTTCTCAGTATTTTTCAAAAACACGATCTGAATGAGCATATCATAGGCCACCATATGGCTAGGATATAATTTATTTTACCATTTCCCAACTGATCACTGAGCTTTTAGATAATCTTCAGCTTTCCACTATTAGCAATAATGCTGCAGCAGCAGACTGACTTTGCTGACACTGTTTTGGGTCCAGGTCTTGACAGCCTGGGATAGAGGGAGGGGGATCTGAGATCACCTTCCCGTCTTCTCTGTCATCAGGCCTTGCACAATCAAGGGCTCAAGGCCCAGGTTTCTGAGTGATACTCATCCTGATCCTTGAGACGGAAGCCTGGAGTGGAGGGTGGGGCTCAAGGGGCAGGACACAGCACTTTCCGAATGTCTGTGGGGTGTTAGGAAGCCAAACAAGACCAGGCCTTAATACTGGCATATGCTACCTTCTTCAGCCCGAGCCCATGGAAATTCATTCAGGCTCTGGCAACTGGTCTGTTGTGTTATTTTTCATCTTTTTCCTTGCCCACATTAGTATTTGAGTGGGACATCAAGATATACCATGTCAGGGACTGCTAGTTTTTTTCCACTTTGCTTATAGTTTATATGCTTATGATATGTAGTTGTGTATCTTTGATCCACGCATGCACAGGATTATGTCAATCATACCTTCCATTCTGGGCTTGCTACCATCATCAGTTGATGCGACTCCCCCCCCCCCCCCCCCCCCCCCCCCCCCATCTCTCTCTCTCTCTCTCTCTCTCTCTCTCATTCTTGAAACCCTTATAACCATTTTCATTCCCCTCCTCTCAGGCACCCATTCTCCACTACTCAGTTTATATTTTAGGCTCTTCTTTCTTACTCTAAAGTACATTATATACCTTGTATTTTAAAAAAAAGTATATAAATTTTTGCTACTATACTTCATGTTTCATTTATCATTACAACAATTATGTTTTTAAGGTCTGTTCATGGTTCCATATGTAAATTTAGTCCATTCCTCCTGCAAATTATCCCTTTTGTCCACATGCCACGTTTGTGCATGGCTGTTTTTCATGAGATAGTCACTTAGGCTATTTCTAGTTCTTTGCTACCATCGGTAGCAGTTCAATAGAGTATTCCTTCTTTGTACAGGTTTTCTTGCCGAGAAAAAGTATCAGGTTTTTCTTGTGGGAGACACAGAAGAGCATTGCTGGTGTGCGTGGAATTTTAAACTTAATTTCACTCTTAAATTGCTCTCCAAAAGGGCTGGGTCAGTCCTCAGGACGCTTAGCAGTGATTGACGATACCGGTTTCTCCAGCACCTAATATTATCCAAATTCGTTTTTGCCAATGGTACAGGTGTAAGTTAGTTTTTCATCTTTATTTTTACTTATTTCTTATTAATGAGGTTGAATATCACTTGATACATTTCCCAGCCATTCATGTTTCTCTTTTGAATCTTTTGATTATGATCTTTTGATTATATATTTTTATAATTATGTATTTTTTTATGATCTTTTCATTATATATTTTCTTTGCCTATGTATTTGTAGTGTATTCTATCTTTATGCTGTATATCTAAGAATTGTTTTTATGTATTTTAGATCAGTCCTTCAACAGTTAGATATGTTGCAAATATCTTCTTACAACCAAGACCTCTGCCAAGCAGGTTACTGAGTGGAAATTTAGCCTCCCTAGACCTGTGGGTCTTAAAAGTAAGAGCAGAGTAACTGCTCAGCATGTGTGTGGGGGACAGTAGGTAGATGATTTTTCTTCACTCATGAGATTTCCTTTTGTTTGTACAGGAAGTGCATAAATGAGGGTGACTCTCCCAGCCTGCACCTGAACCTTCACTTGTCTGCAGGAAGTGCAATGGCTACTTGTGATCTTGAAGGAAGCCAGGTGGCAAAGTAGCCTAAGTGATCCTGCCACTGGCCAGGTAGATGGGTGACCCTAGAGAGCTGACCATCTCTCCTCCTCTGTTCCAGAGTCCACAGCCTGTGGTGGTGCCTTCTTGGTCAAACTTCACCTCTGATGGAATTTTCCAATTCCAGGGTTCAGCATTAGAACAGATGCCAACTAGTTCTTCCAACCTCAATGAGAAAAGTAATCACTGTGGCATATTGACTCCATTTTCTCATTTCTCAATTGACTTATAGCTCAGGAGGTGAAGAGGGGTGCTGAAACTCCTAATAAGAATAGAGTTAAACCCCCCACACAGCTAGACCTCACTATGACTTTTCTACCTGAAAGTGTGCAATTTCATCCTGGGTGAGAAAAAAAGAGTAGTGCCATTCTGCAGTGACACCTCTCACCCTGGTGGTGTGAGAATCATAAGTGATTCCAGCAGAGTATTTGTTCTGAAATCTGAAAGAAGCAAAGCACTGGAGTAAATAGGATCTCGTCTCAGTTTCAAAGCCCCAGGGTAAAGAAGGACCAAACAGTCATGTCTCTGCTTCGACCCAGGTGGAATCTCCACCCTGGGGCCACCAGGGCCTCGTTAGTGAGTGTCAGACACTCCCCAGTGGTAACAGTCTCTCTCCCCGTAGCCCCTTCCTGTAAGTCGCACCTGCTGAGTCAGGAGCTCTAGAGATGTCCCCAAATCAGAAACCATCTTTAGGTAGAAGAGCTTCATTCACCAGGCAGACACTTCAGCAAACCATGCCACCCTCCAGGAACTGAGAACTCCCCAAGGGAGTTCCACCTTCGTACCCGACCTATTTCACGACATTAAATAATCTAGGTTTCTAAATGGTAATACTTGTGCCCAAACCCATGGGCACAGTCACGGGTCCCCACGTGCTCCGGCGTCAACCTGTGCATCATCTGTGCCTTTAAGTGGGGTAGTCTTCTCAACCCCAGCATCTCCCTGCCCCGCCCTCACCACGCCACCAAAGTCGCCTGTTACTCATTCTGGTTCTGAGGGTTTCCCATGTGATGTAGCTTTTCCCTTTGCTGATCATAGAAGCTTCCTGCCACCTGTGACCCCACAGGTTTCAGTTGTTTGTTTGCTCATCAACATGAAGCTCGCTCCTGCTCAGCCCTGGACTTGACCCTGACTGCCTCATCCACTGGAGTCTGATCGTGTCCCCTGAGTCCTAGTTACAGCGTGCACCTGGCATCCCCTGCTCCCAGAAGCTGTCCCAGCAGCCCAGTCCTGCGCTTGGGACGCAAGGTGCTTTAAGGAGGAAAGTCAGGTATGCACCAAATGTAGAATTCAAGAACTCCCCGTCCTTCCCTGCCACACAGATCCACAAGGAACGCCCGTGTGTGCTCTCCCTGACAGTTTGAAAGGGCCTTTGAGGTTTAATCAGTAGATAGCAGCAAAAGAATAACACAGTGTTCAGAGTGGGAATTCTTATCTCAGCGTTCCTGCCGGCAGAGCGGCAAAGACTGCCTGCCTTGCAGTTTATTTAGCTGTAAGGAATAGGGGTCAGAGTGATTCTGGGGTTACTGTGTATAAAAATACTACTTTCTCCACTCAAAAGTGATCTCTAGGCAATATGTAGCAGCAACTTGTAAGAAGTTCGGGGTGAAATATTTCTTTTAAGGGAATATATTCCTTTCTGCAGTAATTCATCTTATAATTCCTGAATTACTAATGTCAGTCCTTCTAAAAAAAATCCACTTTACTTTTACTTCAGCAAATAATCATTCCTAATTAAGTTAATGATAGGAAATACAAAAGTTAATCTATTGATTCATCAGAATGAGAAAAAAAATGTACCCATAACTTGCAGTGGCTAGGCAATTCCTGATTTTAATATTTTAAATATTTATTTATTTATTTATTTATTCATTTATTCATTTATTTATTTATTTGGTACCAGAGATTGCACCCAGGGGCACCTAGCCACTGAACCATATCCCCAACCCCTTTTTAGTTTTTATTTTGAGACAGGGTCTCATGAGTTGCTTAGGGCCTCCCTAAGTTGCTGAGGCTGGCTTTGAACTTGCAATCCTCCTACTTCAGCCTCGAAGCCTCTGGGATTACAGGTGTATGCCACCTAGATTCATAAAGACAATTTAAAAATGTAAGGAAAACATCTGACATTTTAATGCAAAATTTGTACATATTTTATACATTTGCCTTATATATTTGACATTATTGTTCTCTGGGGTTCTATTGGAAATGCTACTTAGCACTCCAATTATTTTAACTAATTCAAATGTCTTCGACACATTGGAAAGTGCTTTGCTGCTCCTAGTGTGGTCCTCAGACCCTCAGCGTTGTAGCCCCAGGAAGTTGGTTAAAAAGCAGGGCTTCCTCCTCCACCCTTCCCAATTCCGAATCTGGAATCTGCATTTTCAGCAAGATCTCTGGGTGGTTCAGATATACGTGAAAATGCAAGAAGTTTTGGAATAAAGAAATGAGCTTGGATTTTTTCAGCCCTACCCCTACTAGAGAGCTCAGATTTTAGATACATTTTTCAAACTTCTTTAGATACCATGGTCCTCATTTTTTCAAAGAGCACAGTAATGTATGTTATGGTGTGCGCGGCAAAAGGCAGGGGATACCTGTGAAGTACTTAGTTAGCACAGGGTTTGGGGATGAGAAGTTCCCAAGGAGTGTTTGTGGCCAGTTTTCAAAGCTCATGGGCCGTCAGAGTACAATGGGATCGACATTTCTTCTCTCCTTTTCTACACGGAATTTCTATTTCCACATTTTAATGGATTTTCTAATTCCCTACCATCTTCATCTTGACAAAAGAGGTTATAATACAGGAAATCTGATCTTTTGGGTAATAGGAAAAAAACAGCCTTTATAAGAAGTAAAAGAAATGGGTGTCTGAGCCAATGTCTGTGCATAAATCCTATAACTTAAGTCAGTATTTTTACTCACCATTTATTCATTCATTTTGTATACAGTTGTTTATTGACTCTGCTGTTTCTATGTTACCCGGAATCCTCAAGCCACTACAGATTTTAAAAGCATGCGTGCATAGAAATCTTCATTGTCACACAGAAAATCATTAAAGAGCAATTTAATAGTTTATAAATCTTAGTTGATACATTTCATAGAACGGATTAAGAGTGTTCTTAAAGACCAGGAAAGGGTCTGTCTACATCTGAAGAAAAGAAACTCTTTGAAGACATGGGATGCGAGCCAGTCTTCAAAAATGGGTAGAATGTGAATGTTCATAGATTATGGGGAGAAATAAGACACGATTGTTGTAAAAATACTTTATATAAAACCAGCAACTTGAAAAATTGTGCTCTTTATATGTAATATGAAATGAAATGTACTCTGCAAACATGTATAACAAATTAGAATAATAAATTTTTTTTTTAAAAAAACACATGAGATAATGTACCTAAGACTTAAACTGTACATGAAAACTTTTTTGTAATTTAATTTAGTTTTCATTTGAGTAACACAGGGAATTGATAGAAACAACTGATCTATAAAGTGTATGTATGTTTCCCCAAAATGCCAAAATTCACCCCAAAAGCCTGAGCAATTGTAGTTCCTTACACTTAAAAAAAAAAAAAAAAAAAAAAAAAAAAAAAAAGAAAGAAAGAAATAGCTCAAGCTGTATCTAAAACAATGTTTTTGTTTTTGTTTTTGTTTTTGCCATGCTAGGGATCGAACTCGGGGCCTCATGAATACTAGACCACTGCTCTACCACTGAGGTATACATACTACTGATACATGTAGCTTTTAAAAATCACTTTCAAGTTTTTAATAAAAAGGTAGTGTAGAAAATATTCCCATTATCAAACAGCATAGATAGGCACAAATCCTCCCTGATGTGACTCATGACAGGCCACATCATGCTACATCAATGAACAGTTTTTAAATTCCAATAGTTTCACCTACCAGAAACTCCTCTCAGGCTGGTTCTGAGCCGCAGCCCAAGGTGGTCTCCTCCTCTCAGTATTCCTGGCTGCTTGGATCTATAGCTTAGTCCACATCAGCACATGAGCCCACAATCACCAAAGCCAGGGGAAAGAGCTCAGGAAACATCACAGTATTCCATAATTGCATCTTATCAGAAGTAACACATTACTTCCACTCATTATATGAACATAGCGAGTTACATGGTCATAATTTCAAAGGATGAACAAAATCTGATGTTCAGGTACACCAGAGAGGAGAAAGAAACTGCATCTCTGAGTGAACGTGAATGTAATGAAAAACACCACCTAGTAATCAAAGCCCTGCAGAAATAACTAGGCCTGGAAACATTTCCTGTGCTTCCTATAAATAGATGAAAAATATAATTAAATACAGAGTTTGCTTTTATGCTTATATCTTATTTTAAATGAACTTTGTCACACCATATGTGTTGTTCCATAACTTGCTTCTTTTACTCTTGACATATTTCTTGTAAATCTTTCCAATTCAATACTATTGACTTACTTAATTCAACTTTTTTCTCACAGTGACTCTTAAATATGGAAATACCAAAATATGTCTAGTTTGCTGTATACCTTGTTTGCTTTTAATTTCTCATATGTATTTTGATGCTGTTATAAAGGATATTATTTTATAGTTGGTAAAAAAAGAAGCAAAACTTCATTGAATATTTATATTGATATTGGAAGCCAGCAACTTGCTAAATTAATTTATCAGCCTTAATTATTTTGGGTTATCTAAATTCACAAGAATGTTGTATGCCAACAATGATGATTCCACTGAGACATTGCATTATTTTCCCCTTGCCTTATTGCACCAACCAAGTCTTCCAGGATTATAAAGG
Organism: Tamias sibiricus; assembly: GCA_025594165.1. Lineage (NCBI taxonomy): Eukaryota > Metazoa > Chordata > Mammalia > Rodentia > Sciuridae > Tamias > Tamias sibiricus. The sequence goes on along the minus strand of CM046666.1, from coordinate 19,212,585 downwards.
CTTGAAATGATGAGGGTGGCATCCTTTCCCATAATCCATTCCTCTCAGGGAGGAATATTTTCATAGTTCACCATTAGTTGTGATGTTTTCTGTAAGCTTTTTAAAGATACTCCATCTAATGAGGAAGGATTTCTCCATCCCTAGTTTGCAAATGTTTTGTGAAGAATGGACATTGAATTTATCCACATACTTTTTCCTATATTTTGGATGATCATATAGGTTTTTCTACATCTTATGATTTTAGTGATGTCGCAATAAGCCAACCTTGCATTCCTGGGAGAAAAGCAGTTCTGTAATAATGTTTTTATGCTTTTCCTTAAGAGTTTAGATTGATAAACTTTTGTCTTAGACTTTGTATGTTGAGGAATGATCATGACAGTTTGACTATAATGTGTGTAGGTGTTGCTTTCTTGTAATAAATCCTACAGAAGGAATAGAGTGTCTTTAGTCAGTTTTGAAAATTTTTCAACTATTTTTTTTTAAATAGTCTTTCTCTCTTTCTGGGATCCCAGTTATCCTGGTTAAAGCATTTCATCCTCTTTTTCAAAGCTCTGGTTTGTACATTTTCCCCATGAGAAATGCTCTTTGGATATTGGATTTTTGATTTGGGTGATGGTAGTTTTTAAATTTATCATTTCCTATTGATTTGTTACTTCCTTGGAGTTTCCAGTTGTCTGATAAAAGTCTCTATATTGTGCTCCATTTTCTTCAGCATATCAGTCTTAGCTATTTTTAAATCTATGATTGAATATTACCATACCTGAGAGATCAGGTGCTATTTCTATTCTCTATATTTTCCCTTTCTTGGTAAATTTTGGCTTTATTTCCTGGTATTGTAATATTACCCACACTGATTTATAAATTAAATGAAAGCACAATTAAAATTTCAACCGTTTCTTTTTTCTTTTTTTTTTTTTTTTCCCTCTTTTTTTTTTCTAAATTGAAAATTCTTAAACTGATACGGGAAAAAAAGGACTTGAGTAATATTGAAAAAAAGAACAAATTAGGAGAGATTAACCTACAAGATAAAGAAATTTATTCCAAATGTATAATTAAGACAATTTGATGTTGGAACTAAGAAAACAGACCCAGAAACAGAGCAAAAACTCCAGCCCCAGACCCCCAAACACATCGTCACCTGCTTTTATGTCAAAGGTGTCAGTGCAAAGGAGTGGAAATGGATTGTCATTTCAGTAAGCAAATAAACGAATTTATGATGGTTCAATTTGAGATTTTTTAAAATTTATGATGATGCAAGCAATACCTACTCAGTAGAAACCATATGTTGAGTTTTGAATTTTGATCCTTTCCCTGGCTAGCAATATGCAGTACAATCGGCTCTCCTGATTGTACTGGGTGGCGGCACAGGGGCAGAGACTGGCAGCACCAGTCAGCCACTCACAAAGGGTACCCAATAGCTCTCTGCAGGGTGCTTATGTCACCAAGCTGTAAGGTTCAACAAGCTAGGTATTAGAACATATTTTTGAATTACAGTGTTTTTAACTAACAATTGATTTGTAAGACATAACCCCATTGTAAGTCAATGAGAAACTGCATGTGAGGGGTATGTGTGTGTGTGTGTGTGTGTGTGTGTGTGTGTGTGTGTGTGTGTCTTTTAAAAGCTAACTTAGGACAATATCCTCATAACGCTGATAGACAAAATTAATTAAACAGAACCCCAAACCAGCAACCATAAATTTTAAAATTTAATTAGATTAGGGTAAGATTAAATGTGGCTATTTGTCAAAAGACACCACAAACAAGTATAAAAGCAAGTGACAGAGTGAGGAAGGCATGCTCAACACATATATTTGACAAAGGACTCGTGTCAGAATATATCAAGAAAACCTACAAATTAATAAGGAAATGAAAGGGAACCAAACAGAAAGATTGGCAGAAAAACTATTCCTTCACTAAGGAGGATATCCAAGTGGTAAATAAGCAAAGAAAAAGTGTGTTCAACTTCATTTTTCAATAGGAAAATGAAAATTCAACTATGAAGTGTTATTATTTTGTACCCACCAGAATAAAAACAACAGATCATGCCAAGTTTTGGTGATGATGTGAATTAGCTGTGCTGTTATGATTTTTGAGTGTATGTGTGTTATATTCTAATAACAAGTTAACTAAAATAATGCCTATTTATGCAAAAGCTCTTAGCAAACTAGGGAGGGAAAGGACCTCCCTTACCTGGTTAAGGATATCAAAAAGATGTAAGTAATTGTTTAATGCTGTGTTTCATGAGTCTCCAGCTAAATTGGGTTTCTGGAAACCCAATTCTGGCAATTGAGCTTGTTCTCGCTGGATACAAGAGAAGCTAGGTGTGTGTGCTTACAGCGTGCCTATCCCTGGATGACCTCACACTCAGCTGTGAGCTCACAATCAAGGTCCCTCACACGGAAACTTGTTCACACTGGCAGATGATCGCATGGTCCCTGTTTGACTCCTGTCCAGACTATGTCTGTCTGACTGTGGTTCTGGCACTGGGGAACTGGACTTTGTATCTCCCCAGGAGTTTTGGGGAAAAACCAGCCTGGGGTCTTTAGACAGCAAGTGTAAATTCAATACAGCATCACGATAGGAAACAAGTTCAAAGATTATTACTTACAGATGGACAGGGAGGGCACAAGGAATCAGGGGGACGGTCTTCCATCCCTGGTCAGGCACGGCAGGAATGAAGGATCAGAAGGAGAGAGAAAGAGCACAGGGTGACTGGCAGTGTCTATCAAGTGCCAATCACTTTAAGTTCGTGGGTAAACACCTGAACGTTCCCTTTGAAGGAAGCAGCCAAAAGACAGGCAATCCAATTTTTTAAATTATCAAATTTACAAAGCAAAATATTTTGAAATTTTGAAAAAGGTCAAGAATATGTTCTCAATCTCATTGTATATAAGGGAAACAAAAATTAAAAAACAATAAATACATTCAAACAAATCAGAATTACTACAGTTCGAAAGATTGACAGGGCTGGGTGGCTTGGCGGCAGAGATTGGCTCTATATATGAACCTAGGATGGCCCTGGGTTCCATCCCTGCACACACGCACACACACACACACACACACACACACACACACAAATAAGATTGAATTTTAAGTTTTACTTTGTTCTTGTCCTATGCTAGCAGGAACACAAATTGTTTCAAATCCTTTGAGAAATGTTTGGGAATACCTGCTCAAAGCTGAACAACATTTTCACACACTGTGACAAAAAAATATCACCTCTAGGTAAATATGCATATCATATGCATGTATATATCAAAACCCAAATAAAAGAAAGTTTCTAGCAAGTATAAGTAATGGCCCCAAACTGGATATACTACAAGTATTTAAAAAAGAGAGAAGAATAGATAACTACATTTTAGTATCCTAACTAAGCAGTAGGCATATAAAGGAGATTCTATTGGTAAAAAGTTTTCAATCTACTGGTAACTTTTCCTCACTTGTCTAATGTGTAAATGGGCACTTATGATGTTTTTCTTTCAATTATTTTGTATTTAAAACTGGATATAATTTTAGTAAGGCTCACCAAAAATGCAAAAAGAAAAGTGTATCTATGGCTTCCAAAACACCAAACAAAATAAAAAATAAATAAGCAAAAAATAAGAGTGATTTAAAAAAAAAAACTTTATAATTGCAACAAAAAAGGAGAGAAAAAAGAAGAAGAAAAAGGAGGGAAAGAAAGAAAAAATGCCATAGAAAATATACAGAAATGATAATGCACCAATAAAAAGAAAAGAAAAATTACACAGAAATGCAAAGAAAGAGAAAAAGAGGAAGACGGAGGGAGGGAGAGGGAGGGAGGGAGGAAGAGAAGAAGTTAAAGAAGTTAGTTTTGCCTTGGGATGGGGGAAGCTGGAAAACACCATGACTCTGGGGTTTTTGGTTTTGTTTTTTTTTTTTTTAATTTTCACCCTAGTGTGTATTATTTCATTTATTGGTTTGAAAATATACTCACGAAATATTATTCAGTGAGAAAAACATATAATTAAACTCCTAGTATGTTTTAAAACAATGCACTCGTTTTAGAGTCAGAAGACAGACGATAAAACATTGCCATCGTAAATACAGGTCAACATCTACGAACTCAAAATCTTGCCCTCCTCACTCCTCTCCCATCTATAAGGCACTTAATCAGTGCATCTTACTAAGACTGATCATCACTCATGGTTTTATAAGATACTTGCTCCTACTTGGGTCTGGAAATATCTTAGATTTTCCATTTTTTTTTCATATTAGGACTTATGACAGTTTTTGCTTTTCTCTATTATTGGATTTGTGTCTTTAAACTCTCGTATGGCGAGTCCTGGGTGTGCACTGGCTTTCTCTAGATTAGTTGCTTCCCAGTCTTTTCCCACCCCTCAATCCATGCCCACTGTATGCTTACATGACAGATTTTCATAGCTGTCAATTTCATCTTCTTTGCAACCAGCTGTCATTTATAATTTAAAACCTCTGATTCTAAAACAGATAATGAAAAATGACTTACTGTTCCTCTTTCAGAGACATAGTATCATAATCAATATTGTGATACATTCAGGATTTGCTATTTTTTTCATTGATGTACACTACATATATGTGCAGCTATATAGGAAACACTGTGGGAAATGTTGATAAGAAAGGATTGAGTGTGAACCATTTCCTTTTTGATGGCAGCATTATAGAGGTTCTTTGATGTTCTAGTTGTGGTTCACAAATCACAATGTAATTTATCATATATATACACAGTCAGCTTTGAGGTGACTCACTTGATTGTCCTTAAAGAACTGCAGAATACCTCTCTCTCTCTCTCTCTCTCTCTCTCTCTCTCTCTCTCTCTCTCTCTCTCTCTTCTCTCTCTCTCCATAATGAAAAAAAAATGCATTGTAAGTTGTAGGCAACTGCATTTCCTAGATTGCCCTTGGCTTGCTCATTATGTGCATGGAGGTAAGGTAAGAAAGGGGAAAAGAAAATTACCCTAGCTGTTTCCTTCAACTTTGAAGAGAAAACCAGAATTTATCTATAGGAACTTCTTTCAATAGTTGCCATATGCAAAAGCCAGTGTCATATTTTGCTAGTAAGAGGAAGAAGTCTGACCCCAATCAAGATGCAAAACACATCTGTAGTTGAGTCAAGTTGAGTTAGGATCTTGGGAGCCGCGCCTAGTCCAACTTTCAAATATGGTTATTCTGACTTGCTAAATGCCACTTGCTGTGGGGTATGAGAATTCCTGAAAAGGCAGTTCTGCTGGCAGATTAAGAGAACAGTTTGCTTTTGCCTCAGGCCATTAACATTTTAATAAAACGGTCGTCAACTGTGATAACAATTCATCTTTAGGGGACTTTATCTATTATTAACCTTATTAAATAACAAGTTTATTATTGCTGACATGTAGATTTTGCAGCCCTCATCAAACATGCTCTTCACCCTGGCTCTCTTTCTCTCTCTCTCTCTTTAAAATTTTAGTTCAGTGAAGCTGAATTTCCGTGCCAAGTACATGTTTACAAGTTTGTTGGTTTGTTTTCCTTTGGAGCAATTTGAAAATGATTCTCATTTCCAATAATAGTTGATTAAGCTAAACACATTTTATCGGCTTTGTTGAGGACCACAATCTGTTTAGCCTGGATAATTTACCATTTACTACTTTTGACGGATTTTGGGAAAATAGACAGTTGTCTGACTTAAGAATTTTTTTGTCCTAGTAAAGAGCAGGAGATCAAAAGACACAAGTTAGATTTCATTTTCACATGGTAAGAAGTTGGTATCATGAACAATTACTCCTTACCAACAGTGGAGTCACCACCCTTTTTAATCTACCATTGGTAAATGAAAACAAATCCAGTATTAAGCTTCTGAAATGCAGAAAGAAGAAAACAAAAGTATAGAAGTGTGATTTTTCAGTGAGTGCTTGGGGAACCCAAACCAATCCACTAGGAGGAGAACAGAGACTGGACAAAGAGGAGGAATCCTTCGAGGGTAGGATTCAAACTATTTCGGAATCAACTTTAATTGTACAATGTCATAAAGGAAGTTGGGACGTATGCACTGGCTGGTTTATGCTAAAAAGGGGGAGCTTGACTAGACTGGGGTTCTGAACATCTCTGCAGCAATGCACAGAACCAGTTTGGCTGTAAAGTCTACAGGCAGGTAATATTTGGGGGGAAAAGTTGCAAAAAGGCTAGGTAGGAGATGGTAAGGTCCTATATTTGGTAGAGGACAGTAAGGAGACAAGCAAGATACACAAGGGGTATTTTTGAAGAATACCCAATAGAGATTGGTGAAAATGAATGGTAATCATGAGGAAAAGACATAACTTTGGGGGACTAGGTAGTCGGTGGTGGTATCAACCATGGATTATGAGAGTGACATAAAAAGAGACAAGGTTTTAGTGAGAAAATAATGTATCAGGGTTTTGTTTGTTTCATCTGCATGTTGTTGGAGTCTGTAGGTGACATCTAAGGGTAGAATAAGTTTCTATAGAGATAGAAAAATAACAAATCTGGATTGTATGATCATGTTTCTTGAACTCAGAAAATGTAAGCTTTTAGGTTAAAAAGAAATTTTAAAAATGGGCTTTCATATATATACGAATATATGCATATTCATATATATGTGAAAATACGAAAGCCCATATTTCACATATATGTGTCTATATGTGTGTATATATATATGTATGTATGTATATGATGAAACATTGTCCCAATTTGGATTTGCTCCAACTGCAAGGTACTTTGCAATTGTAGTTCCTCCGAAGATCCCAGTACATCTCTTCATCTCCATGCTCACTGACTTGCCTGGAATTTTATTCTGCAGGATCTACCATAATGGCCACTCAACTGGCCATCCTGCCTTTAGTCTTATCCATGGTTGATGTGTTTGATGTATAGCAATAAGAATGATTTTATGAAATGAAAACACATTTTACAATAATGCTTTGAACCACTGACATTGTGGGACATAACACCTCCTTTTGGTGCAATTTACTTTGTAATGCATTTTCATGCTAAAGTGAAATTTATAGATATTTTAATGCACAAATGAACTTCAGTAAATCCATAAAATAACACAAAGTAACGAGGATGAAATAAAATAGACATAATCTATGGTAAGATATATTTTCAATGTATAAATGCTCAGGCAGCAATACCCCAGATGAGATCATGAAGCAGGCCACTGCTTGTACCTATGTGGAGAATTTCAGTGGATAAACAGACAATATAGTTGAATGTGGATCTTCAGGTTGGTGAACAAGTACTGTGAGCAGTACTGCCTTAATTGCCTTAACTAGTATAAAGCTGTTGGTAAAGATACCGAAAAATGCAATAAAAAGTCTGCCTTGTATTTATATGGTGGCTGCATTCCTGGTGAGTCTCATATATATTAAATTAAACAGTGTACACTTTACATTTAAGGTTCAGGCCATAAGAGTTCAGTTGTAATGTAAATAAACATCCAAAAGGACATTTGAAAATTCCAAGAGAAACAAAAAAAATCCCTATTATGTGGATCAGTCCTACACATTGAAAGGGAGTTGAATCCCCAGCACCCGCCTACTAAATGCCAGGCATGCCCCCTAGATGGTATGAAATCTAGATGGGGCTCTCCTAAAGGTCATGTGGCTACCATGGATGACCTGCTCTGTGCTTCAAAGCCTCTACAGGCATGAAAGGATGAGGTTCACATTTTTTTGCCCTGATGTGTGACACCACCTACAATCTGCTTTTAGTTGCTTCTTTCATAGTTACTGTATCAATATATAAATATACACTGTAATAAATTATACTATATTGCACTGAATTGCTTTGTATTGAGAAGAAATTAATTTGGCTTTTTTACATATAATCCACACTGCCAAGGATGATGGTGATGATGATAATGGTAAAGATGAGGATATTTAGGTATCTACTAGCATATAGTTCCAAATGCTAATTCACTGCATTGTTCCTATATTTCAAGAAATGAATTGATAGAAAATAAACATAAAAATATATTGGGGGATAAAAATTTGGTATCAAGAAATTTCTGCTTCCAGGGTCTGGAGATGTGGTGCAGTGGTAGAGCGCTTGTTTAGCCTGGGCAAGGGCCTGGATTCTATCTCCACCACCTCCAGAAACAAGTAAATAAATAATGAACATAAGAAATTTTTGCTTTCAAAACTGGTAAACGTGTCTCTTAGAAATTGTTTCTCATTTTGAGAGCACCTATAAAAGTCTAGGGAATAAATGTGAAAATATCTAATTACATTGGAGAACTACCAAGGTCATTCAAGCAATGATATGAGAGGCCAAATCTGGAAATAAAGGAAACACAGAGAATAAGTCCAATATTTACTGCTGCCTTTTCTATTGGAACATTTGTTGACTCACAGGCAACAGCTGATAAAATGGAAAGGTATCAAGAAACAGTGGGTGATGGGTAAGAGAAAGTGAGTAAAGATAGCAAACTTCTTATAGGACTAGGAAGACAAAAACTGGGCTTCAGGTCCAATAAGACAAGGTTTTTGATCATCATAAGCTGGTGTTGTGTTGGGATCCTCAAAAATAACTTTAACAGTTTGGTTAGAATAACCACCCTTCACAGAGACTAAAGCCCAGCTTCAGATCATGTCAGTCCCAGGAAAAAATGATCCTTCTGTATCATTAACCCCTGCCCAAAGAAAAAAATACAGTCTGTCTAAAGGAAAATAATATCATTCATAGACTTATGGTTATTTGAAATGTTTATAAAACATTATACAGTGTTCTGGCATTCCCAGAACAAAAGCAGGAAAACAAAAATGAGGAGGAAAAACATATGCAGAAACAGACCAAAGAAGTAAAGGAAGGTTCTAGAACCACGAAACATAGACTGTAAGGTTTGTGACTAAAAGGCTAAATGATTCAGATTATAAAATGCAGAAATTTTCAGTAGAGAAATAGAATGTATTTGAAAAATTAAGAGGAAATCCCGAAAATTCGTAACAAAATCTCTGAGAACTTAATTGAGATTTAAACTACTAGCCACATAAAAGAGAACTTACAGTCTGAATCAAGCTGGATTAATGACAAGTTAAAAAGAAACTTAAATATTTTCCAGAGGATTATAATGGAACCCAATGACCACACAACACAATCATTAGCATGTCTACAACACATTCCAAAATCACCCAACACAAAAAGAAACTGGAAAATTGAAGGGAAAGACCATGAGAAGATGGCAGACAATGAAAAGATATTAGATTTATCTGACAGAGTAGAACATAATGATCAACAACATACAAAGGAACAGATTCTTTAAATACATGAAAATGTGGAAAATATCAGTAGAAAATGGAAATATGTAAAGATAAGAAATTGAAGAACTTAAAATATTATACCTTAATTTAGATACATGTAATATAAGGATGGAAATGCAAAAGGAAGAGTTAGTCAACTTGAAGCTATTCAAAAAAGTTATCCAACCTAAAACATGGAGGAAAAAAATGAACAAAATTAAGTGGGTCTTGGGAACCTGTGATACAATATCAAAAGTAGTAGCATACATTTAATTTCAGACTCATTAGGACTAGATGAAGAAGAAATAATATTTGCATAAATAATCATGAAAAACTGCTCAAATTTGTTGAAAGATACAAGTTTACAATTCAAGAAGCTCAGCAAATCCAAACAGGATACTTTCGAATAAATTCATGCCTAAAAGTGAACATAACTTTCCTGTGCTGATATATCAATACGTGACCGGTGTAACTCCACATCATGTACAACTTAAAAATGGGAAGTTATACTCCATGCATATGTGGTATGTTGAAATACTTTCTACCATCATGTATAACTAAAAAGAACGAATAAAAATTTTTTAAAAAGAAATTCATGCCTAAGTACATCATAATCAAATTGCTATATATCAAAGATAAAGTTTCAAAAAGATCGAAAAAATAATGACACACTACATATAGGGGAACAGTGACACAAATAATTGTATATTTCCCATCAGAAGACAATGAAACACATTTTTGAAGGACTGTAACTAAAGAAGTCAAAACATAATTTTATACCCATACAAAATATCCCATAGAAAAAAATTATTTTTTTAAAAAAGGTATTTTTAAGTGGAACTAAGGAAATCTTTTACTAACAGTCCTGCTTTACAAGAAATGATAAAGGAACTTCCTCCATACACATACAAAAAAAAATTTCCCAAAGAGAAACTAAAATCTTCAGAAGTTGAAGAAAGGGGGTCAAAAATAGTAATTTATCTGTATAAATATAAAAAAACTACTTTTAGCTCTTAAAACTGTACATAAATGTTTAAAGCAAAATTATAACATTACCTGCTGTGCCTGTCAAAATGCATAGTGATAAATATGAAATTTTTATTATAAAGAAGAGTGGGTACGAGCAAAAGGCTCTTTTCCCTAGATTTCTACATTTATATGATATGGTACAATTTTGGTTCTAAATGGACTAGAAAAGATTAAATATGCACATAATAATCCCCAAAACAACCATTAAAAAGTAATATAAAGAAATAGAGCCAAATAAGGGAAGAGAAGAGGTAAGTTAAAATATTTTAAAATGTTTAAATAATCCAAAACAGAGAAGGAAAATGGGAGGAGAAGGAAAGAAAAACCAAGAAGATGAGCAGAAAACAGACAAAAAATTAAAGAGCAGACATAAATAGAAGCAAATAAATGCTGCCTATAAAGAAAGTCCTTTAACTACTGAAATCCATACAGGCTTGAAATAAATGTATTTGAAACTAAATCATGTAAATGATAAGCAGAAGAAGGCAGAGGTGGCTACATTAATATCAGACAAAACAGATTTCAAGATTATAAAAAGAAAGACCACAGATAAAGAGGGACATTTCATAATGAAAAAAGAGAAAATTCAACAGGAAGAAAGAAAAAAGCTACAACAGTGTATCTGCCTTATTTAAAATCCCAAAATTGAGTAACAACTGACAGAGTGACAAAAGCAATAATAACCTTCTTTTTTTTAATATTTATTTGTTTTAGTTGTACACAATGCGTTTATTTGTACGTGGTGCTGAGGATCGAACCCGGGCCGCGCACATGCTAGGCGAGCGCTCTACCGCTGAGCCACAACCCCAGCCCTAACCTTCTATTATTAACTGATCAACCAATTAAGCAAACAAAATCTGTGAAGACATAGATAAGCTAAAAAACATAGAAACTTCCTTGGCCCAATTGACATGCACAGAATACTGAATGACTGCAGATTGCATGTTCTTGTATGTTACATGATACATTCACCAAGTCAGGTGATATGCTGGACCAGAATAAAAACACAATTTATAATCTTAAATTTGAAAACAATAATGTGATACTTCAGAAAAGGTCAAATATCTGAAAATTAAATAGGACACTTCTAAAAAAAAACACATGGGTCAAAGAGAACATTAAAACACATTCTGAAGTGATGAGCAACAGAAGAACATGGCAACATGTATGAGAAACAGTCTTAAGAAGGAAATCTATAGGCTTACGTGCACATATTAGAACATAAGAAGATTTAATTTCCCAAAGTTCCTAACAAGGCCATAAACATATAAGATGAATTTAGAACAAGTAAAAGCAAAGAAATAATAAACGTATAAATACAAAATAGATGAAATAAAAATATAGAAAAACATAAAGAAAATGTACAAACAGAAAAACACCTATTCCTTTAAAAGAGAACAACACTGAGATATTCATACATAGGTTGAGACAAAAAGAGACAGAACATCAGTTTCTGACATTAAGAAAGAAAAAGGGATTTACATCATAGATTCCAAAGACTTTAAAAGGACAATAAGGCAACATTATAAATAAATTTATGCCAACAAATTTGAAAACAGATGACACTGTTTTTTGAAATATAGAAGTTACTGGTATTAATATAAGAAAAATCAGAATAACATTATAGCTATTAAAGAAATTGATTTATCAAAAATCTTCACAAAAGGAAAATTTTCGATACAGATGGATTCTCTGATGAATTCTATCAAATATTCCATGAATTTAAAATATCTTACTTTACATTTTTTTTTCAGAAAATAAAGGAGGCAGTATTGCACAAATCATTTTATGCATGTAGGTGAAGAAAATACTAGAAAATTTGATTTCCCAGAGGCTGGGGAAGAGAACAGAGGGGAAGTTCAGTGACTTTTCAAGAAGAGACGAGTTCTGGAGACTCACTGCACAACATTGTGAATATACTTAACACTACTGATCTGCACCCTTAAAAATAGTTGAGTGATAGGTTTTTAAGCACAATTCAAAAGAAAATCTCTTCCAGCTTCTAAGAGAAATAAGTCAATAAAAAAAAAAAGTGAAAATAGTTGAACACACTTCACAATAAAGAACGTACAAGTGGCCAAAGACATCAACATCATCATCTGTTATCAGGAAAATGCAAACTCAAACCTGAAAGATCCACATTTCTCATTAGAATGGATACAATTAGAAATACCCTATGAAGTATCAGCTTGTTCAATGTAGAATGATACAACTAAATTTAAAGAATTGCTTTTTTTCTTTAAAAGTTATTCATCTGTCATTTCTCCCCGAGGAATTTTCAAAATATATTTGTGACCACATAAAAACTATCCAATTGAAAAATGTACACTGAGTGTATCATTAATGAATATGTACATTTGATACTAATATTCATCTTTCAGTACCCATACTTGTTATGCATGTTAACACTGTTTATTTTCCTCTTGGCACTTAAAATGCTATTTTATTCAAAGTAATTGTACCACACTGTACTCATAATAAGCTTTTAAATAGCAATTTGAAATATAATATGGAGTTGTAAAACATTAATTCTATTTACTGAAAGTATATATATATATTTTCCAGATCCCTTATATACATTGTAACATTTACTCCTTGCATCAAATTATCTTGACCAAAATTAATTGAGCACTTCCTATCTGCTAAACTCTTTAAACAAAAATTTGATATACACATTATCATTATCCTCATTTTGCTTGGCACATGTATACATGGAAAGAACCAAATACACACTTAAAAACTAACAGTCCATGAACAGTTTTGCTCAGCAGTCTTTAGACCAGTGGTTCTCACCTGGCTGTGATTCTGTCCCCCACCCCAACCTCCCCCAGGGACACTGGCCAACCTCTGGAGACAGTTTTGGTTCTCACGATTGACAGGGTACTACTGGCATCTAGTGGGCAGAGGCCAGGAATGCCGCTCAAACACCTCTACAGCCTTCAGGACAGTCTTCCCTAACAGAATTATCTGGTTCAAAATGTCAATAGTGCCACCAAAAGTGAGAAATTCTACTTTGCACACAACCCAAACTCTTATCTCCTCTAGGATTATATTTCCACTTCCTGTCCTGGTCCATTGCATTTCCTAATGGTCCAAACCTGGTCTATGCTTTCCCTATTCTACAAGGCTGCCTTCATGCAACCCCTCCCATTATTTTTCCTGCTTAGTGCTTTCTTCCACAGCCTATTGGCACTTCTCTTGGGATGGCTAATGACCACTGCTATATATCTTCCTCTGCTGTATGAATACTGGGATTTGGTTATGCATTAAAGAGGCTGCCTGGCTTTTCTGAACTTTTACCCCCCCCCTCGTTTCTTATCTTACACCCCTCTGTCTTCTTCCTGATTTAACAAGTAGCCCTCCACGGGTATCCTCTGCCATATCTTTCTTTGGGTACTACCTGATGAAAATGGAGAACCCTACAAAGCACAAGAAATAAGACGCGGGATGTTGGTTACGTGTATAAATCTGAGCCGCCTGGGTCTGATCCCAATAACCTCAGCCCTGTTGGTTAATCCAGTGTCGACTCTACTTGTGGTCAGGGCCACTTGGGAGTGGGATACATATTCTATGTCAACATGAAGCTCACTTCAATTTTTCCATCACAAAAGCCACAGGACTAAAAGGTAATCTTCTTTTACAAAATAGAGTAAAGTCAGCATTCCGGGCCGTTCTTGGCTCTGCCCATATTTCACTTCAAAACATCTACATGAAGCATCAACCTTCTATAATAGAACACTGCCTCCACCTGCAGTTAGAAAGACACTCAAAACTCCATCCTTTAAAAAGAATCATTTTCTCCAGCAAAGAGCTTGGAAGCAAATGATTTGATTACAATAATTTTAGACAACCATCGGTTCTGAGTTCAACTTATGTTTCCTGATATTCCAATATGACTTCTAGAAGCAGTTAACAATAGCCCTTTTTTTTACCTATTTTCTTTATTCATTCATTCATTCATTCATTTTTTTTTTTAAGAGGGAGAAAAGTTTACTTGAGGCTCGCAGTTTCAGAGGTCTCAATCCATAGATGGCTGACTCCATTGCTCTCAGCCCAAGGTGAGGCAGAACATCATGGTGTCATGGTGGAAGTGTGTGGGGGAGCTTAGGACATAGAACCAGGAAGAAGAGAGAGAGAGAGAGAGAGAGAGAGAGAGAGAGAGAGAGAGAGAGACTGCACACTACTTTTACCTATTTCAATTAAGGGACATCCTACAAAGCCCTTGACCCGCTCCCCTTAAAATCATCAAAACCATTAAGGTTAATAAAAAAACAAAAAAAGGCTGAAAGGGTGTTGCAACCAAGAGGCGCCAAAGGAGATGTGACAACTGAATGCAAATGTGGTGTCCCGGGTGGTATCCTGCATGGGCTCCTGGAATGGAAAAAGGAAATTAGGGTAAAAATGAGGAAATAAGAATGAAATAGGGATTTCCCTGAATAATAATTATCTATCAGTATTGGTTCATTGTAACTAGTAAAGTGTACTTATGTGAGTATCAACGGGGGAAGCTGAACTTGAAGTATACAGGAATAATCTGTACTCTGGGAACTCTAAAAGAAAGTATTCTAAAGTGAAAGGATTAGTTTTAAAATAATACAATGTTCTTACTTGAACTTGCTACACGCTTGAGAAAGTGAGACGGACCCTATCAGAGCCAAATATGTGGATGTCATGCACAGTATTAAATCGATTACCCAAGATCTTGCTCCAAAGCACAATCAGCCTGGTGGAACATCCGTATCTCAGCAGCGCCTCTCCTCAACAGAGCCTGTAGCTGCCAGTTTGCCAGTTACCAGACACCCTTCCCCTGGGCGTATTCCTGTCCCATACATCAGTACGCAGCAGGCAAATTTATGGTAACAGAAAAACTAAAAGAGCAGCTGCAAGTTAACACAGCAAACCTTCCCCTGGCGGCCTCCCAAGTCTTGGAGAAAACACACCCCCTCCCCGATGACTCTCGTGACCGGGTTGTGACACCAGGGAGGACAGGATGATGCTCAGAAGCAGACTTGTACCAAGAGAGGGGATGCCTGGTGGCTATTCCCTGATACAGGGTCATGCTCCTAAGGTAGGTCCACTTCTGGAAAGGCAATGGAAAGTCAGGCACTGTATTTCCCAAGATTCATCATAACACAGAGTTCTGGAAAGTCAGAACTAACAAGAAAAAAAAAAAAAACATGTAAGAATAGATGAAATTATATTAGTCTGTAGAAGACTTCCCTGTGCTGTCCTGATTCATGATCCTCACCCTAGTTGGGTGACCACTCTTCAGTCTATATTTCCAGTTACATTCTTCCATAGAGTCGTATCATTCCTTATGTCCCCTCAGAGGCCTGTGACAAAACATCCTCCGGGATGAGCATCCTATTAATATACTAGGGACAAAATTGCATCCAAAGGACTCCATGAAATACTGGGGCCAAATTACACTGGCTCTTTGTGATGCAGGCACACCTCATCCATTTCATCTCTAGCTAGTTATTCCAGTAGCTGCCTCTTAAAAAAAAAAAAATCACTTAAATCAAACCACACTTTCACTTACAGACAGACGAAATCACTTGCAGCTAATCCATCTCCTACTTTATTGCCCATAGAAATGAAGAACAGGTTGCACGAGCACAGGGTACAACAGGAGGCTCCCAGACAGCCACCATCCATTTCCTCGCGGTGTACAAGTTTGATCGTGTTTGCCTAATTATCCCATTAACCTGTACCTAAAGATCCAATTACTCCAGCTGTGGGTGATTGAATAAAGGGCAATCACAACAGATACCAGGCAGGGGACATGTGTATTCCTCATTTGTAAAGTTTGTAATTGCTGGTTCAGTCTTTCACCAAGAAATTCCTACGGCAGCGAAGACAACAGAAGAATTTCCTAAGTGCGGCTCCTGAGCTGGTGAATGCACATTTATGTCTTACATGTTTATTGTGAATCCAAGAACTCCTCTGTCTTTTCAGTTCACTGATGTCATTCCTGTCACTCTAGTGGTTAGAATTTAAAGGATCCAGCCCACTGAACTGGTTTCTTTCCTCCTTGGCATTATTTTTGCAACACGGGTAGCCATCTTGAGATAACCAGAGGTCAGGGATGAATGAACCAACTGCTTAGGCTTTCTTCAGAAGGTGCCATTAAGTGTGTGTAAGTTATCCATTGAATTATATTCCTATAATACATAACTGTATTAAGTAGCATAAACATTTGGCTATGGGCTAAGACCTCAAATGCACTTTTAATGTTACCACAAAGCCTTTCATTTTTTCTACTCAGGTCTTCCATAAAGGATCACACACTCTTTGTCTTCTTGTCGGAAAGACCCAATCCCACCATTCCTGCTGTCCACCCAAGCAGGTGAGCATGCCCTACCTTACAGTAAAAACAGACAAAATCACCAAAAAGTCATGAAATGTGTGCTACCCAGATTCCTCCACCCACACCCAACATCTTCTTCCACCTCCCAACACAGGCTAATTCTTGCTTGCATCTCAATCTCTGATCTTCCCAGATATTTCCCAATTCCTTGGATTGTTCTCTTAGTCCTGAATCTTCTACCACCACCCCTCCCTCCCTACTGGCTTCCTCTCATCAACATCTTACAGCTCAACACATTTCTTTCTTAAAGACAAAGCAAAAAACAGAAAGGCTTTCTTAATCCTGCTTGCACCCCAAGAGACCTCACTAGCTTTCTCTTCCCTTGAAACCATCAAACTCCTCAAAAACTGTTGTCAACACTTTCTCTGTGAGCATGCACCCGACAAATGGTTCAGTCCACTATAATGGGGTTTGTGTTAATGATACGCCACAGAAATGGATCTTGTCAGGGTTACCAGTGATTTTGATGTTGATGGGTCATTGAGCAATGTTTAGTCCTGATTTTTTTCTCTCTAACTGCGGGCCATTGTCTTATTCTCCTCTCTTGGCTTACATGGCAACTGTTCATTTTTGTTCCTCCCTCTTCTCCCCCTTCTCTTATTTACCTCTGCTTTTCCAAAAGATGGAGAATACTCCCTCACTTTCCTATGGTTGTTACTGAAATTTTATCTACTCAGTAAGGCTTACCTTCAACAACCTATTGGAAACTGAAAACTGCTAAAACAGCTAAAAAAAAGTATTGGTGGAGATGTGGAGAAATTGGAACTCTTGTGGCACTGTTTGTTTTTTTTTTTTTTTTCCCCCTTTATGGAACTTCATTAGGAATTAGTCTATATTATCTCTATTTCTAATTTTATGGTACAAAGTAGGTCATGATAATTCCTGCTAATTGTTCTAATGTGCAGAGAATTTTTTTTTTACATTTCATGTTATACTTATAGAGCACATTTTTACATATCTCTGGTTGTATACAAAGTATATTCACACCATTCATGACTTCATACATGCACTTAGGGTAATGATATCCATCTCATCCTACCATCATTTTTGTGTGTGTATGTGGCACTGTTTTTAAAAACATAAATGATGTCATTGCTATGGAAAACAGTAGGAGAGTTCCTTTAAAAATTTGAAGCAGAATCACCATACAATCCAGTGATTTCTCTTCTGTATATACCCAAAAGCATTGAGCAGGGTCTTGAATGCATGTGCATAGCAGAATGGTTTTCAATAACCAAACCCAGTGTCCATTGACAGATGAATGAATAAACAAAATGGGTATATACTTGCAATAGGATGTTACTCACCCTTCAAAGGGGTACAATTCTGACATCTGTTACAACACACATGAACCTTGAGAACATTGTGCTAACTAACAGAAGCCTGTCGCAAGAAAAATACTGTATGATTTCCCTTGCATGAGGTACCTAAAGCTGTCCAACTCATAAAGATGGAAATTATAACAGTGGCTGCTGGGGCTCGAGGGGGGTGTGGGGAGTCCTACAATGGGTTATAGAGTTTCAATTTCAAGAATGCAAAGAGTTCTGGAGATTGGTTGCAAAACAACATTAAGGTCCTTGAGATAGCTACAGCACTGAATTGTACAATTAAAAATGGTTAAGATGGTAATTTTATGTATATTTTGACACAATAAAAATTTTAAAAATAATGAAAAATTCTACCTACATCTCTATTTGCCTTTCCTACTTTATTGTTTCCCATAGCATTTATGACCAATTAGCATCCATTTTATTTGTATATTTTGTTTATTGTTGTTTCTTCCCTATGGAATTAATATAAACCACATGAGGGCAGGGATTTTTGTGTTTGGTTTACAAATCTCTCCACTGTCTCAGATAGTGTTTGGCATATATTAAGCCCTCAATTTTTTAAAAAAATTTTGAATATTTTAATAAATTTTTGTGACTTTTTTTCCTTGTGCTTTTCTTTCTATGTCAATTCAGTTTTTTCATGTCTTTTTAACATCTCAGTCTGACAATCTCTGTGAAATACCTTATTAATTTTAACTAATTATACATATATAATGTTATAAATATATAGACATATGTGTGTATATGTGTGTGTATATATATATATGTGTGTGTGTGTGTATGTATACACACACACACACACACACACACACATATATATATATATATTTTTTTTTTTTTTTTAAATGAGATTCCTCTCCTGGGATAGACATCCTCATGACTTCTAAATATCTCCATTTGGGGGGCTGTCCCATCCATCTTAAAGTCAACAGCTTAAACATCAGCTTCCCTTTACATTCTTTTGCAATAAATATCGTCACATTTTTACTTAATTGCCAAGATAGAAACCTGATGTTCGCCTTGGAATCCTTGTTCTTCCATATTGCCCTCGTAAAACCACACTCATTCCTGAAGTTTCTGTCCCCGACTTGTTGAATCTATTCATTTTTGTATTTAATAGTTTTGAGCTATTCATAGGAGACCAGATGGCCGTCATCAAGAATACAAACAATAATACATGCTGGAGAGGGTGTGGAGAAAAAGGAACACTTTTATGTTGTTGGTGGGATTGTAAATTTGTACGACCATTATGGAAATCAGGATGGAGGGTCGTCAGAAGACTAGACATGGAACCACCATATGAGCCAGCTATACCACCAATTCAGGTATTTATCCTGAAGAATTAAAGCCTTCTCACTACAGTGATACATGCATACTCCTGTTTATAGCAGCACAATTCACAATAGCCAAACTATGGAACCAGCCTAAGTGTCCACAACGGATAAATAGATGAGGAAAATGTGGCATATATAGATACACACCACACACACACACACACACACACACACACACACGATAGGAGTTTTATTCAGCTATAGAGAAGAATGAAATTATGTTATTTGCAGGAAAATGAATGAAACTTGAGAACATTAGGTTAAGCAAAATAAGCAAAACTCAGAAGGTCAAGAGTCAAATGTTTTCTCTCATAGGTGGGAGCTAGAGAGAAAAATGGAAAAGAAAGGTAGGAGGACTGGGGATCTCCTGAAAATCAAAGGGAGATCAGTAGAGGAAAGGGACCAGAGAGAGGAAAAACAGACGAGAGGGGGTTGGGAAATGCTGGAGAGTGATATTTGCCAAATTATATTGCTATATTGTGTGCAGTATACACGTGTAAAAATAAATCCCATCATTATGTACAACTACAACACATCCATCCATAAAAATGTGGAAAGAGAAAAAAACGTTTTGAGCTATTGTCTATAAAGCTGCTATGGACATTCTTACACACTTTGGTGAATAAATAAATGCTTTCTGAGGATCTATGAATAAGTGTAGAATTCCTTGATTATAAGACAATCATATATTTGGCTTGCATGTATACTGACAAATTTCCACAGCATTTGTATCCAATTACCCTCCTCCCAGCAGCACATGGGACTGCAGGTGCTCTAGATCCTTTCCAACACTTGGCACCATCAGTGGCTTTAACCTTTGCCATAATTAAACAATTATGTTTATAGGATGTTTTGT
The DNA here is from genome assembly GCA_025594165.1 of Tamias sibiricus. NCBI lineage: Eukaryota > Metazoa > Chordata > Mammalia > Rodentia > Sciuridae > Tamias > Tamias sibiricus. Next base: position 19,192,436 of record CM046666.1, on the reverse strand, counting down.
ATGATGACATGGTATGTATGCAATACTATCACTTTGTGACTTTATCTCTTTCTCTCAATGACCATAATTAAGCACTCTTTAGTATGTTTAGAGAAGCCACTTGTGTTTCTTCTTCTGTAAGTGCTTGTTCAAATTTTGCACAGTTTTTAATATAGAGAGGTCCATATTATTCTTAATGATTTGCAGAAGTTTTATAAATTCTGTATGCTGATTCTGTGTGGAATATATGAACACAAATACAGTATCTCCTTCTGTTGCTGATTTTTCAATCTTGGTAGATTTTAATAAGCAGAAATTCTTAATTCTGTTGCAAACCATTTATTGATTTTTCTATGATCAGACTGTTTTATGTACTGTTTAATAAGATTTTGCTCATTCTAAAGTCTCAAAGATATCCAATTTGGCATCTAGAATGTTTACATTTCCCATTCTCCTATACACCTACAATTCACCTAGAATTATATTTTGTATAGTAGGACAGAGAGACAAAGATTATTTTTTTCATTATATGTGTCCAATTGTCTTGCTACCTTTTGTGAGCTTTATTTTCAGACTATCACACCTATTGATTTATTTCTCTATTTTGCACCAATATCACACATAACTACTGGCTTTATAATAAATCTTGACATCTAGCAATATAATTCTTCTAACCATGTAGTTTTTATTGAAGATTATCTCAAGTATTCTTGGCTCTTTGCATTTCTGTGTACATTTAACATTGTTGTGTGAATCTTCACAATAACTTGCTTAAATTTTGATTGCTTTTGCACAAGAATTATAAATCAATTTGTACAAAATTGATATATTTCAATATTGAATTTCCCAATCCATGAACATAGTATGCTCCTTAGCTTAGGTATTCTTTAAAATATTTGAATGCTTCATTTATTTTTGTATAGACCTTTGCACATTACTCCATGGATTTGTTTCTTGCATTTGACAAATCTTTTTGTTACTGTAAAAATATTATATAATTATATTTTTAAATTATTCTAGATTTTAAAAATTGATTTTACTTTACTAAATTTACTTTTTTCATTTGAATTGTTTGTAGATTTTGAGTTTTAAAATATTAAATTGTTTTCTACAATAATAAACTGCAGGGCTAAAAGCAGAAGAAACTATACAGAAACACCATATTCTAGTTGGGAAATTTAAGTACACTTAAATCCATACTGATATAAATAAATTATTGAATGAATACCTAACAGGAATGAAGGGTCAAGTTTTCCTTAGAGAAAAATTCCAGACAATGTGAAACAGCTTAATTCACCCCTCCCTCGGAGTGCTAGTGGGACGTAGCATCTACCCTAAAAGGACAGAATATATACAGTCATATTTGAGAAAGGGCACACACCAGCTTGTCATGTGAACAGCAGAATGTCCCCAGACCTGGTGTGACAAGAAGGACACTCACTTTTTGCTATGATTCACCAAAATCCATAACCACCAGCCAGTCACAAGGAAAAAAAAATTCAAATTCCAACTGAAGAAACGTTATACAAAATATGTGACCAGTGCTCCTCAACATTTTCAAGGTTAAGAAAAGCAGAGAAAGGTCGCAGAACCATCGCAGACCAGAGGAGGCTAAGGAGGCACGAAGGTAACCTGCAGAGTGGTGGCCTGGATCGGATCCTGGTACAGAAAAGCATCGAAGTGAGATTGGAATGAAGTAGGGAGCGTAGTGCCCACAGTGGTAGTGTACCACACCACTGTTGGTTTCTCACTCGTTACAAACCCAGCATGGTCATAGGTGTTGACAGTAGGGGAAGCCAGGTGAGGAATTCTTTATTTTTATTTTGTCTTTTTTTGTTAACATGTAATAATTGACAGATTTATTGATGTTACAATGTTTTTCTAGTGTGTAATGGTCACATTGGGGTGATCAGTATTTATTTCTCCTCATCATTTCTTTGTGTTTGGAACCTTTGAGCTCCTGTTGAGTTATCTATAAAATAGGTTATTGTGAACTGTCGTCACCCTACTGTGCTTAGAACACTGGAGCTTGTCTCTGCAAACCGTAATGTGGCATCAGCCTCCCTCTATCCCTGCCTCCTTTCCCAGCCTCCAGGAGTTGCTCTTCTCCTCTCTTCTGCATTGACATCACGGTTTTAGGGATCCTTTTATTATCTCTACACCTTTATTGTAAACATAAAATTATTCCAAAACATAAAGTTTATTTTTAAAGACTTTCGAAGATTTTAATTAATTTTCAAATGAGTTTAAAAAACCTACCCATCCGCAAGTGATCTTCATTTAACATTTTGATGTTAATTAGTGTCCTTTAAATATTTTTCATAAAAAACTTAAGAACTTTAAAGCTTTAATATTTACATTGAATTTCATCTTTAATGAAAATGCAAATTTTGTGGACTTAAAATGCATAAGACATGGAAGACATAAAATCTTGTTTATATCACTCTAGTATGGTGAGCCCTGATGTGACCATTATACAATATATATACATGTGTTGAAATATCACATGGTGCCCCAAGTGTACAACTTTTATATGTCAATTAAAAATAAAGTAAAAATTAAACTTAAAAAATCTTGATTAGAGAGGCAAGAAAAATTTATTTTTGCAAAAAAACTATCATCATTTCATGGCTTTACAACTTCCTGCATCTCTGTGTGAGCGCTGTGGGGTTCTACTCAGACAGAACAGTCCCCAGCAATTCTCAAAGGCAATCACCAACAAGGAGGGTCAAAGTCAAGGAAACAGTCCTCCATCTCCCCTGTCTCACTGCATAACAATTCTTAGATGTGGCCTGCACTAATGAAGGGCACTAATGAAAATGCATTCAGGTTAATCAACTATTATTAGAAAGGAAAAATAGTTCCAGGAACGCTTCAGAGGAAAGTAAACTAATCAACTTGCAAAGACGCTTTTGGCATAGAAAATTAATTTCCTGGCATCGAACTACATATTAAAGAGAAGCAACTTTGTGTACCTGCGTGAAGGTGGTGGGGAGAAGTATTGTAGTTTAAGGAATTTCTCCAGTGGGACTGAGGCCCAGTTTTCCACAGTGTAAGCTGCTCACCAACACAGACTTCTGAGCACTTCACCCCCTTCCTGTCTGAATTTTCTTGCTCTCTCCTTGGTACTTCCTGGGATAACCTTCTTAAAAAGTTGCAGGCACCAAAGTCTTTTCCTTGGGACCTACTTTGGTGGGGAAACATCACTGTACCATTAACAGAAGACTCACACTTCTATGTGCACTGGTAATAAAATTCAGCCAACTTTGCTCTTGTTTAGTCCGACTACAGCCAAGCAGCTCTTTGTAACGGTAATCATGCATTTTTTTTCAGGATAGGAGGATAGAACATATTTTAATTAGCAAATTTGAGAGCTAAAAATATTTAAATAGTTAGACAGATAATGGGTGACTTTCCTGTCCCAGGATTGAAAATGTGAGAGACAGACCCATCAGCAGAGACAGCTCAGTCATGGCCAGAGTTCTGCTAAGGTGAACTTCTTCACCTAATAGCAAGTGAGGGGCCATCATGGAATCCCTTTAAATGATAGCCTGGAATTTGATAAATTTTATAATAATCTTTTGAGGAGCTGGTGAAATTTGGACACAGTGACTAGAGACTTAACAACAATGCACACCCAGTAAACCACTGGTTCTTTAGAAGGAAAATGAGCTTCTAGTATAAGAAGCAACTTTCTATTTACCACTTTTCCTATTCAAAATACACTCACAGATTCTTATGCTAGTGTTGCTATTTTATTCGTGGATTATAACCCATCAATCATATTACTTACTTTGGTGTGCTAATTGTCCAAAATTTATCTAGTAAAACACTGTCAGGTCAGCTCTGGTGTCATTTGGACTTGTTCCCATATTTTCATAGAAACTGTGCTTTATTGCTCAAGAAAGCCCAAGCTTATCTTGCCTTTTCCTAATCTTTGCCTTTCCTTGCCCTGGAATGAGCCACTTCCCCCCCCCCCCCCAGAATCCAGTCTCCTTTCAGTGAAAACTAGTATTTGGAATAACAAATGGAAATAGAATTTACGCAGTTGGGAAAAAAATCACGATTCAGCACTGTATTAGTCAGTTTTGTGTCACTATAACAAAACACTTGCGGCAATAAAATTATAAAGAGAAAATGATTCTCTAGCTCACAGTACTGGAGATTCCAGTCCAAGATTGGTAGGCCCATTACTTTGAGGGCACCAAATGGCAATGGCAGGGAACACATGTCAGGGAAAACCATTCACCTCATAATCCAAAAGTAGAGCAATCAGAGACTGGGGTCCCACGTACTCTTCAAGGACACAATAACTTATGGATTTCCCATAAGGCCTCCCTTCCTAAAGGACCATAGTGCCTCCCAATAGAGCCACCTTGGAGACTTGACCTTCAACACATGGTCTGTTGGGGGAATATCATATAAACTAGAAAAGGCAATAGATAGTAATAACTAATTCAGGCAAGAATGAAACATAAATGCCAAAAACAGGGGACAGAAAGTTTAATGAGGAACATGGTATTTAAATACAAGCTCAAAGTATCGCTCCATGAAATGCTTATTCTTTACAATGTGGGGGGAAAAAAAAAGCAATCTTAAAGTGAAGAGACTTGGTAGAAACCATCTCAACCAAGTGACCAGAATTAATGTCACCTGCAATGGTTCAAGATGACACCATGACCTCCTGAAACAATGCACTAAAGTCACAGAATCACTTATAGCATAGTCCTGCAAAAAGCCATGTAATCTAAGTCTAATAATGAGAAGATCGGACTAACCCAAATCTGTGACTCTACCAAATTACTGGTCTGTACTCTCAAAATGGGCCACAGTCTTGAAAGATAGGACCAAGGAACTGCTTCAGAGTAGAGTAGACAAGATGGAGTAACCAAATCCAGCCCATGATTGGACCTTGGGCCAATTTTTTTTTTTTTTCCATGAACCATTTCAATGATACAGTGGTTGAAATTAGAATGAAAGCTATAAATTGGATATCAGGCTGTTCTGAATGTATTTTATCCCTTTCATAAGCGTTCTGTGTCACATCACGTAGCTAACACATACTGAAGCACTCCGGGAAAGAATTAAGTCTCGAATGGTACCTGGAAGGATTTCATAATACCTTTGCAACTTTTCTGTAAGTTTGAAGTTATTCCTAAAAAAATTCCAAAAATTAAGTAACATGGTGGGTTTTGGAGACTGCATTCAGTGTCAAGAATCCTTCAGAAAGCCCCAAGAACCTGGTCTGAAAAAAGTCTCAGGGAATAATCTAACTTAATATCTAAGTGAACTAACCCCCACCCCTGCAGGTCTCTGCCAAGATGAGAACACAGAAGCAGGCCTGACGTTCTGCCACAAGAGTACCCTCCCCAGCACGTGGCCAGTCTCCAGGCATCATGTCCCTGGTCCCATCACTAATTGTATGCCTTTCCCTTTAAATCAAACTCCTTGCTTGAAAATGGGTTTCAGGACATTCAGGTTCCTCGGCCATCACCTTGGAATGTATCTAAATGAAATTTTCGTGCCAAAATAAAAGCCTCTTGAATCACTGGTTACAGGGTGAGCTGGGACTTCGTGATTTGTAATTGCAGTCCATAGAGTATTTTTATTCACAGCATACAAGTAAATCTCTCAGCTTTAGTAACTTTGTGGGAGTCTGATAAGTCCCAGGAATAAATACTGATGTTCCTCTGCCATCAGATTTGATGCAGAGACCAACACTGAGCCTAGTAAGAATGCATTCAAATTAATAAGCTATCATTAGCAAGGAAAATATCTTCAGAAATGTATCAGAGGAAAATAAACTAATCGACCTGTAAACATGTTTTGGGCACCAACGCTTAATTTCCTGCATTAAAGAGAAGCAGCTTCGTTTAGCACAGAAACAAAATTGGTTTTTTGAGTTACACATATTCCTTGTTTCTAAAAATATCAGTCATATTTCTGATTAATAATCATGATTAAGAACTTGATCATGATTGGTTACTGCTGCTGAATCCAGGGTGGATGGACGGAGCTTTGGGTGGTGGTGGTGCAGGGCACGCTGGTAGAACATTTGCACCATTTTCATGCATTTTGGACCTAATTCATTGGGGTATTAGCCGCTGGACTGAAATGTTCCAGGCTTGTGGGGAGGATTGCTGCCTTAGAGCAGAAGCAACATGCTTAGGGACCCTCAGCAGTAACCCTGTCCCCTGGAGAGAGGGAACCTCACGCTTCACCTTCCAATCTGCCATTTCCCCAGGTGAACTGCACACAATGGTTCTTACCTGGAGCTCTGAGCAAATGGCCACTTTACACCACGTTCTCTGGAACATATTTACCTGGTACCACTTCGCTTTTTTATTCTTCTCTATCCATCATCTAACTCAGTTCTTATAAATACCACAATTTTTCCTGTTTCTTTTTTCCTGTCTGCACCTATTACCTCTTCTATTCCTATCGCTGTTAACATTATTTTTCCACCCTTGAAAACAATCCAAAAATAGGACCATTTTATTTATGGGTTTTCATATGGGTTCTAATAAAAAGATTGATGTGCTCACTGGTATCTTACTGTATAACTTTATTAATAGTGATATTTGAATCAATAAAATGTGAGTATTAATAGCATTGTTAGTAGCCGTTATCATGTGGAAATAGAAGCAAGCTATTAAAATGCACCTGCACTTTCAAAAAAATGTCATTACCTGTTTACAGACAGAAACAGCATTTCCCATCTCAATGAGTCTGAGTTAAAGCACATTTTGGAAATTGGCATCACGCATATTTTGCTGTTTCAAATCTGACACCATAAAGGGCCTGTAAGGGTATTTCCAGGTTTGCAAACACGTGTGAGTCACAGGTAATCTGTTAATGTTCTTCAGAAAGGCTCTGAAGAGGAGGGAAGACCTCAATGGCGGTGATCAGAAATATTTTTGATTGTCAGTCTGGGGGAGGGTTGCTACTAGCATCTAGTAGGTAAAGGCCAGGATGCTTAAAAATACCTTTCAATACACAGAACAGCCCCCCACAATGAGGGATAATCGAGCCCAAGATGTTAATAGAATCGAGATTGAGAAGCTCTGCTGTAAGGAAACTTAAGTTGGAGGATCCATGAAATTCTTTTGCAATGCAGAGTCAAAAGACAGCAGGTTGAGGGAATACATACAAAGAAACCACATGTAGCTGAGGTTGTAATTCTCCCCACTAGTCCCCACTTGTTGAAAGAACCTAGCAAAAGCTGGCATAGGTAAAATTGTAACCACAGGCCATTTGCCCATGCTGATATGCAGGCATGTTCTATTTAAGCAAAGCCCAGGTATCCACAGAGGATCACAGACATCATATTCAGGAGCTTTACAAATATGTGAGGATGTGAGTTACTCTCTGAGATGACGATGGGAATAACTCCTGATATCAACCTACATGCAAAATTTCAAGACAGCCCTGTTGGTAAAGGGATGTTTGGAAAATGCCCAATAATAAGATCTTTATACCTAAGTGGAAAACATAAGAAAAGCTTTTCTGTCATGAATAGAGACATCTAGCCTGCACTTCGCTTCTCGTTCCTAAAGCCACAGAAGAACAGTTCACATTTATGCAACAGCTGACTGGAGAACTAGCGGGTATTGTTCTGTGAAGCACTCCAGGTATTTTGTTGGCTGTTGACCAACTATTTAACAGACTGTAGCTTTCAGTGCGGTGGTGTGACAAGCTAGCTCAGGCATGTTTTTGTTTGTATTCATGTTATTTGAATAAGATTCAACTACTGTCACTTTCATTAATTAATGGGAAACTCATTAGTCTTAGCATTATTATTAGAGATGTTCCCTTTCTGATACACTCAGACAATGTGCTGTCTCATAGCTGCTGCTTGTTTTTAATCATAGCAGATGACATGGGGATAAGAAGCCGTAGTACCAGGCTCCTGGAGGGGCCCAATCTCTCTTCCTTCCAAGTGTGTCTTACAAATGTATACCTCCTGGGATTCTTAGGTCCCTTCTCAGGAACCATTGGGGAATCCCAAGAAGTGATCTTAGCCCAGGCGGGAAGCACAAAAGGAACCTACTCCACAGATATAGGGATGACATCGCTGATGGTGGTATTCAAGAATATGGAAGACAGGGCTGCTAACATCAAAGTGTATTTTAATTATCTTAACGATGTGGGCTCATGATTTTATAGCTAAAATAGGCAAGATACAATTCTTCCTTTGTTCTTGTTTTAGTCAGCATTTTCATTGCTGTGACCAAAAGACCTAAGAATAATTTTGGAGGAGAAAAATTTTATTTGGGGCTCATGGTTTCGGAGGTCTCAGTCCATACACAGCCAACTCCATTGCTCTGAGCCCAAGGTGAGGCAGGGCACTGTGGTTGAAGTAGGTGCAGGAGGAAAGCAGCTCAGGACAAGGCACCAGGAAGCAGAGAGAGCTCTGCTCATCAGGGATAAAATATGTCCCCAGGGAAAAAGGCATGTCCCCAGTGACACACCTTCTCCAGCGACACCCTACCTGCCTAGAGTTATCAGGGGATTAATGCACTGATTAGGTTAAGGCTCTCATAACCCAATCATTTCACCTCTAAACTCTCTGGCTTTGTCTCACACATGCGCTTTTGCAAGGACACCTCATATCGAAAACATTATAGTTCTCAAAGCAATGAGAAATAGGTCACATTACTTATCAAATACATCAATCTAAAAAACAACTTGCCTCTTAGTTTGGGAATTAAAATTCCATTCCATCTTAGTACCTTCATCTCACCCAGGGTAACAGTCAAAACAGCAGGCTCTTATCCAGTATAAAACTGCCCCTCCCTTGCAGCTCAGCCCTCCGTTAGGCTTGGAAATTGACAAAGTCAGGAGCACGTGTTCAGCCTCTCTCCTGTCTAACCCCAAGCTCAGCTTCATTCAATAAGTCCTATTTCTCTCCCTCCAGGGCACTAAACTGTAAGGCGCCCAGAGCTGCCGTGCCCATTTGAAAGAGAGACATTTACATCCAGGGATCTGCAGTCATAAATCCCAGTAGTGGATTCACCAGATGTCCACAAAATTTCCCAAAAGATAGAGTCACCTGGGCTGGGGTTGTGGCTCAGTGGTAGAGTGCTCACCTCACATGTGGAAAGCACTGGATTTGATCCTCAGCACCACATAAAAATAAAATAAAGTCATTGTATCCATCTACAACTAAAAACAATAAAAAAAAAAAATAGAGTAACTTTTGGACGCCCACCATGTCCGGGTGGCACCAATGGTAGATCACAGCAGCACCAAGCCCCTGAGACCATGCCCTTTCCTTCATCACTCCCCATCTCCCCCTCCAAAGCCAGAGAGGTCCACAAGCACACCTTGGAAGGATTCGAGGCACTGCCCTGACCTTTCACCGGACTCTAGGTTTCCATGACTGGGTGAGGTCCAAGGTGGGGGGAAAGATGTATCTGGGCATTCGTTTGAAAGTCTTGCTTAATATTCTGCACTAAACTGGAGTTGTGCGGTTATTGAATCAGACTGAAGCTTTAATCCCCAAACAAGGGACCCTTTGTTCATCATCTCAGAGGTAAGACATGCCTAAAAGTCCATCCTGGGGCAGAAGAAGAACTAACCCGTGGAGAGCTCAGAGGGGCGGAAGATGTACTTTGCAGGGAAAATCACATTCCCTTGTTTTACGCTCCTGCTGCACACAGTCCAACTTACTCAATGAGCCGGTTACACCTTGATTGCATTTTTGGTGGGGTGCCCGACAGCCCAAAGGGAAAGCACATCCCCTCCTTCATTTGCATTCAACCATCAACACCTCCCCAAACACCTTTTCAAAGGAAAGTTCTTTATCTGTCTTTGTAATACCTTGGGCACATTCAAAGCTGAAGATTAAAACTCCATGGACAAGTGGATGAACTACATCTGAGCAGAGAACTGTCATGTTAAAGATCAGCTGCGTGCTCATCCTAGTTTATCCATAATGAGTATAGCAATCAGGCTACATATAAACTAAGAAATCAAGTCCTCGGTCTTGATCAGGTTACAGTGAGAAATCTGAAGCTTAGCTAAAGACAGCTCAGCTAAGCTCAGGACCACATATAATGGTGGTCTCTAGAACTTAGGCCTCCTATTCAGACAGTCTTGCTTCTGTCTTTCTCTAGCGTTTATTTGCACCTATAAGCTTTTCATTTTTATTCATTAATTTTTTGCTTATTAGGATGTTTGACCTAGACTAAACTGGGGAGCTGGAAAGAAATTATCTATATCCAACAGAACAATTCCACTGCCTGGATGCAAAGACAGACATGTATACACAACTTGCATGTGTCCCTTCTCACTGTTTTGACAACTGATTTTTTTTTTTTCAACACATTGCATTGGCAGATGTCCAAAGGGGGTGACATACGTGGCCAGAGGAAACCTGTCCTTGCAAACCTCACAGAGCATTCGTGCTCCATATGCTGGTTCAGCAGCAGAATGCATCAGGCCACCATTTTAGACATGGTACCTGATGTGCCTTTATGACCACTTCTGTGCTGGGTACGCCAAATTAGACTTATGTAGTGCCAAGTGGATAGGTTTTGCCAATTTCTTTCTCACCCTGGAAAATGATAGGATTTTTTTTTTTTTCCCTGATGAAAGAAAGGAATCGTAAGCAGAATTGAAAGCACCTGCATCCCATTTTTGGCCTGCCTTTCACCTTGAGAACCATTTTTTGTTGGCCCACAATGCCTGTGGGTACTTCGAGGACCAAGGGGCTCGATGGACATTATCATATTCGTCCTACCTGCTGTTTTTTTTAGAGGAGAAATGATTTCTTTCAAATAATTGAACATCTGGGGACTTTAGTGGGGCATTTGGTACCTCGAACATCTCCAAATAGAAAGCCTTCTCCCAGTTCATTACTGAAATAATAGGCACAGCAATTTATAAAGTGATAACAGAGCAGTTATTCTGCCTGGAGACAGAATCTTTGGCTGGATAAATAAACAGACTTGAGTCAAGTACAGTGTCAGTCTTCCCACTTTTTAATACTGTAAGCCATTGATCTCTTGGTCATCTTTAAATTTTCATGTATTTGGATCAGAGCCATTTGGTTCAGGTAGCCTTGTTAAAAAGGGATTTGCAGGTCTTTGCAGTGTTACAGCCCTGCCAAGTTAGAATAACTCAAGACAAGGTCAATGTCTAGGACTCTCTTGTATTAAATCAGCAAGTAAGCTTATATGCATTGCAGATTCCTTGCCCATGAGATCTCTTGTCTAAAACAATCTGCTGAAAGGTGATAGGGTTGAAGCAGGGGCTAAACAACATGCACACGGCAGAGAGTTTGTAATATTCTAAGTGGCATTGACTGTGTCCCCCTGGGTCAAGATAGGAACAGGATTGGTAAATCAGTAGTTTGATCCATCTGAGACAAGACTATTTATCAAAACTCTTTCTTATTAAACAGAACTCTGCTCAACAAAATCCTTTGCTGCCTTAGTTGGCAGGAGCCATCTTGTGTCATATGGTGCCGCCTATTCGTACTAAAACAGTAATCAACAGCTACAAACTCGCGTATTTCTGCTCCGACAGAAGGTTTGCTAAACAGACCAAGTGTTCCCCTTATGCTTAGGCACATGGCTATTAAGTAAATTCTGACAAATTGAATTGTAATTATGGAAGATTTGGAGAGTAGCGACATTCCTCAAATATTAAGTCATAACTGAAATGCCTGACTCACAAGCAATATTCAGAAAACTTGCTGAAATCTATAATGGACCGCTGTAATCTTAAGAAGTGTCTTTATATAGTAGTCGGTTGAATATAGGGAGAGAGACTTTCTAAAACACTGAAACCTACCTAGCAATTTCGAAAAATGAAAAAAAACAAAGATAGGAGGCACTGGTTCTAAGATGTTCTATGAGACTTCTGTGAAAGGGTTGAAAAAATACAAACATTAGTTTGAATATATTAGAAACCCTACCTGAACTTCCGTGCTCTTTAAGGAATGAAAGAGAACTCTAGTGATCTAACAAAGAATTGCCTCCGCGGTGCTTATAAATCAAGAAAGTGAGTGTCAACCAGGTTCTCAGTGGAAGGACAGCCCAGCGCCTAGACACGTACGTCATCCAGCCCCTATGCTTGGTGGCTGGGAGGCATGAACATCACTGAGGGATGGAACTTCTGAGCCTTCTCTAAGGTGTCATTCTACAGAGAGAAAAGTAGCCACAGCCACCCCTGCAGTTCTACATATGGGCAAATTATGCCCTACATTTTCCATCTTGTCCTCCCAACTTCCACCAATGAATATCTTTGAACAGATACAGCAAGACAGAATTTCTAGAAAACGGGGCAGCTGAAAATTGACTCTGCTCTGGCCGGCTGGGTTAGGAGGAGCATTTGCGGATGGTCGTTTGGTTCAAGAATCAGAAGGGCGTGATTTTGTAAATTTTTCTTTGAACACAGACATAGAGGATGGATACAAGTTCTTTAAAAATGGAAGCAGTAGACATTTAAGCCTGTATATAGGCGAGCGTCGTAGCCAGGTAAGAACTCAGCTTCTTTATCCATTATGGTGGGATCTTACCTACTTAGAATCAGCAGCCGAGAGAGGAACGTGGAGGCAAAGGAAAACCCTCTCTGTCTAGAGATCCGCTGCATCTGGGCCCACGTCGGGTACCCCCTCACCTATGGGCAGTTCTCCATCTTTGGCTCAATAAGCCAAGTCTCTCTAGCCTTTCATACCAGGTGTTTTTATTTGTGGTGGCTGTGTCTCTTCTAGCCAACCCATAAACCACTGGTTTGTTACAAAGACTTGAACTAAACAGGACTGGAAGGAGGAGAACAAGTCAAAAGGACTCGTGTGTCCTTGGATGACAGGCGCGAAAGATAGAAGAGATCGTGTCTTGGTGACGGTTATGGCGTTGCTTGAATGGTATCATTCTGAGACTGTGTTTTAGCAATATCTGGAGATATGTGCTGCCTCCAGAAATTGTTGCCTAGGTCCACTGGTAGGGGACCTTTCACAGAGAAGCCCTTGGTTTGATTAATCGTGCTCTGGGGGAGCTCTGTGCACGACATGAGAGTCACATGAATTTCTCAGCAAGGTCGCCACATACTCCACAGGGCCAACGCCAGTGCTCCAGTACAGAAAGAAAGGCCCTGTGCAAGGCCTGAGGCCCAGGAGGAAAAGCCCCACAAGGAAACCACTGAGCTGAGTCCAAACGGGCAGGTCCTAAGCAGCGTGGGAGGGGCTGGGAGCAGGAAGCTGGGCCAGACCCTGAGGCAAGACCCATAGTTCCTCTCTGGCTGCATTCCAGCCTTTACCACTTTGGCTTTTAATTTCCATTTTACAAACTAGGAGAGGCCTGCTTGGAGAATTGGGGAGACATATCCAAGGTCACATAGCTGTAAAGTAAGAGATCCAAGAACTAATACCAAGGCTGTGACCACAGTGGTTTCAGAGAAGAAAGGCGCCGGACTGCAAGTGGGGCCGCTGGAATGCTGCTCTGTCACCACGTCCCTGTGTGGCCTTCAACAGGTCACTGCAGAGCTATGCTCTGCTTCCCTTATCTGTAAAAGGAGAGGATTTAAACCAGATGACCTCCAAAGTTTCCTGAGTGTTCTGGCTAATGCATTTAACTCTTGCCTGCTCAGGCTACTTCAAGAAAATCCTGAGAAATAAAGAACAACTACTAGTGATGATTTGTTGTGATCTATATGTTCTAAAGGCACATGACAGTGGTCATTTCTCTCATGTGCGCATGTGGGAGGGACAGTATCTCTCTAAAGCCCAAGATATTTTTAAAATGATAAATCTATTTTGGACTAATATCTCCTGTATTTTAATAATTTTGCAAGGATTATAATTTTGTATTGTTTCATTGCCATCTTTTGATTTGTAGTGCTGAATTAAGAACCAGGTCTATTAAGGAAATTTTTGTGACTGCATTTTATGATTTTTAAATTTATATATTTGTTTATTGTGTAGCCTGCGGGAAAGCCAATAGTCTAAGTATAGTGAGGCCACTCACATGAAGAAATACAACTGTCCAACAAATATACTAAAGATTCTCAGTATCTGTAGCCATTGGGGAAATGCAAGTCATAAACAATTGAGATTCCATGTTACCCCAGTCAGAATGGGTATTAATCCAAAAAGAAAACCAAAAAAAAAAAATGAGAAATGCTGGCAAGGATGTGGAGAAAAAGCAACCCTCAAACACTGCTGCTGGGAATCTAAATTAGTACAACCACTATGGAAAACAGGATGGAGGGTCCCAAAAACTAAAAACAGAACTACCATCTGGTCCAACTGGGCTGCTCCTGGGTAGGTACCTAAAGGAAATGAAGTCAGCAGACCAAAGAGACACCGGCTTGCCCAGGGTACAACAGCACTAGTCACAATAGCTAAGATATGGAATCAGCCCAGGTGGCCACGAGATGAGTGGATACAAAGAAATCATGTGAGATACACACACACACACACACACACACACACACACACACAGAAGTATTATTCAGTCACAAAGAAGAATGAAATAATGTCATTTACAATGAAATAGGCGGAACCAGAGGATATCATATTAAACAAAATAAGTCAGACACAGAAACACAAATATTGCATGCTTTATTTCATATATAGAAATTAAAAAAAAAAAAAAAAAGGTAACCTGAAAGGAGAAGAGTGACTATTAGGGAATGGGAGGGGGTGGGGCAGCAGGGAGCGTGGATGTGATCAAAGCATGAGATGTGTCAATGAGAATGTCACACTGAAACCCATTCATTTGTACAATTAATGTGTGCTGATAATTACAGTAGAAATAATTATACAAAAAAAAAAAAAAGCCCTTAAGTTTCCTTAAGAAAAACTCATGTACCCCAGGGAAGAAATCATTTAAACACAAAAATGAAAGAAGGCAGAAAACAGACTGATCCAGAATTCTTGTGGAATGCTGAATTTTCAGGGTTCTACTGGTGATAAATTTTTAAGGCTGAAATCTTGATAGCAAAATACTTCTTAATGATCAAAAGCATTTCCAACGGCATTTCAATTTTGATTTTTCTTATCATCGGCTTTAGAGACGTCCATTTGGGATATCTCTTAATGTTAAAGAAGATAAAGTGATCTATATATTTCTATAGCAACTTATCCTGCTCTGAGAGATTTGGGAATATTTCCCATATTTCAACCTTACAATACCATGTGAATTAGGTAATTAGTTTCCTGAGGTGGTCGTAACAAATTATCACAAACTAGGTGGCTTCAAACAACATAAACATACCCTCTTACCGTTCTAGAGACTAGAAGTCACAAGCAGGCAGCAGCAGGGCCACACTGCCCTGAACCTCTGGGTGGCCCCTCCTCACCTCCGCCTGCTGCTGCCGGTGCATCAAGCAGTGCTCTTCCCTACTCGGCACCTGCATCGGTCCAACCTCTGCCTGTGTTGTTCCATGGCAATCTCCCTGTGTGCCTGTGTCTAAGTCTCCCTCTTCTTCACACGTATGCAGATTGGATTAGCATCGACCCCAAGGACCTCGTCTTAGCTTGATCACACCTGCAAAGACCATATTTCCAAATAACATCCTATTCATAGTTGCAGAAGTTTGAGGTTTCTATATCTTTTTGAGGAGCCCAAGTCAACCCATAATAGGCAGTTTGGATGTGCTCGGTTCCATTTTATAGAGAAGTGAATAAAGACGCAGAGCACGCAAGTGGCTTCTCCAAGATCCTACAGACTGTTCCCAGCAGAATGGAGACAGAGGATCCTGTGTTCCAATTCATCAACCAGGCATCCTCCACCAAAGGAACCTGAAGGCTACCAAATCATCCGATAGTTTGCCGAGAATCAGAATTGGCATCGCCCAATTACCTGAAGAGGTGTCTTTCCTCTAGAACAAACAGCTTGAACACAGGTACAGGCTTGGTTATCACTTGTAAAAACCAAACCCAATTGCCTTTGGGTATGACTATATCATAATATATAATCCTGATAGGGGAGAATACATTTCCTTTCTAAAACACATTTTATAGCATCTTCTTCCAGCTAACTTGAGTGTAAAAAAAAAATTAGAACATTCTTTAACCAACTCCATTCAAAACCCCAAACCTTCTTTGGCGGCTGTGAATGGTGTGGAAGTAAACCTGAAACATTCTGTGGTATGTGTGCAAGATGTTGGAACCTTACTCTTCAGTTTATATGCCAAGAAACACTTCATTTTGGGTCACAAGATAAAAGGGACAAATTAAAACATGGATCTTTCGAGTACTAGCGTAGATGTCCCAAACAAAGTGTGTTGTCTCCCTTTTCTCAGATCTCTATTTATTAATGGCATCCTCTAGCTAGATGAGTCTTAATTTTTGTACCGGGGATTGAACTCAGGGGCACTTGACCACTGGGCCACATCCCCAGCCCTTTTTTGTATTTTATTAGAGACAGGGTCTCACTGAGTTGCTAAGTGCTTCCCCATTGCTGAGGCTGGCTTTGAACTCGCGATCCTCCTGCCTCAGCCTCCCAAAGTGCTGGGATTACAGGCGTGCACTATGAGTTTTTTAATATAAGCAAGCCTCTCTACTCTGGGATCTCACATGCTTACCATGGTGCCCGTAGAGCTGTGGGTCAGGATATAAGATGTCTATTAAACCACTGCATGGGCTCGCCTGTCTAATTCGCGATTGTTCTTAATTAGAGTTGGCGAGGAATTCCCCTGGAGACTTTCTTCACGGCCCACTGACTGTTGGTGGGATGGATGATTTGACAGTATGGAGCTCCAGCATGATCCGTCTCCTGGAGCTGCAGGCAGCACACAGAGATCCAGGTGACCAAAGACTCAGGGCAAAGATCAGTAAAGCTAATAAACAATTCAAGCTCTATGTGCACATTGATTTGTGTGTTGTTGGCAAAGCGGGACCCACTGGCTTTGGGGGACGTCTTGTAGGCTGCACTTAATCGTGATAAAGTTGCTTTCATTGCTTTCATTTGTGAACGAGCATTAGCCACAGCCACACACTGGAGCTCTTCAGGCAATGCAGTGCTCCTGAGGGAGGCGAAGTCCCACCCTTCACCTTGGTGAGTATTTTCCATTCCAGAGCGATATCATAATGGCCATCCACAGGAAGCTGAGATTGAGAGGTGACCCCCGCGCCGGAAGCAGACAACCTGGCTCTATCATGGTGTGCGTGCTTTCTGATCTCTGTTGTCCAGGTAACCTGTTTATAAGGTGAAAGAATTGGGTAAATAGACTTTAAGACGCCTGTAATCCCAGCACGTGGGAGGCTGAGGCAGGAGGATCACGAGTTCAAAGCCAGCCTCAGCAATGGCGAGGCACTTAGCAACTCAGTGAGACCCTGTCTCTAATAAAGTACAAACAAGGGCTGGGGATGTGGCCCAGTGGTCCAGTGCTCCTGAGGTCAATCCCCAGTACAAAAAAAAATAAAATAAAGACTTTAAGACTCTTCCATCTGCCTCTTCTCTTAGCTACAGCCCTGTGCCATCCCACATGCCAGCAGAGACAACAAACTTGTAACACCTAGAGTGCATTCAGAATTTTCCAGAAGTCCGAAATTACCAGAAGCCTGGGGAGGGGTATTGCCCTCAATATTTAAAGCACAAAATCAACACTTAGTGGAAACATGGCACAAGTGTGTAAAAAACCCTCCTTCAGGACAGAGGAGGTGTACCAGGCCAGCGTGACATTGTAACAATGGCAGCTGACACACTAGCATTCTTTAACAATACCAGTCGGTCACAAATACTTATTGCATGAATGCATGAGCCTCTGTGATGTTACTGCACGACATGGTGATGATTTTTTAAAGAAAAGATTTTTTTTTACAACAAAACCAGTCATTTTCATCTGAAATTTGTTGACCTTTGACTTTGCAAGATAAGAGATGGTGCTATTCTGATAGTCACTAGAATTTCCGTGAGAGTTGGGGCTGCAATTGATCTGGTTCACCACTAGATCTCCAACCCTAGGACAGCATCTGGCACCCGGGAAATGTCCACAGAAACTGGTGAATTAATGAGAACTAAAGAAGAAACTATCCTTCGTCAACAAGATCCCTGAGGCAGCTTGACCCTGTGAGCTTTCTTCAACCCAGAGCTCTCCTGAAAACCCAAACCGCGAATTTCAAAACAATCTTAAGCACATATTTAGACAGAGATTTTTAAGTGACTATCAAGTGTTGACTTCTTCTACTCCTTTCATTCTTGCCTGACCAGTAAAGGGTGCTTCTTCCTCCTGCCTTCCCTGCATGGGACCTTGCACAGCCCATGCAGCTGGAGGAGGGACTGGGGCCAACCAGAGGCAGCCTGCATTTTTTGTCTGTGTCATGTAATTAGAGGGTCCCAAGCCCTCAATTCCCTATTTGCCAATATATGACCTTTCAATTAAAATCGCTGGTTTTCAATCCTCACTGCATCCGTGAGATGGTAAGACACAAAAAGAAACTGCACGATGCTAGGCAGAGAAAGGAGTTCGGAAAACATTGCTAAGTAGTGAAAGATCTGTTTTAGTCATGAGTCTAAGAACAGGCCCATAAGGGTTCAAAAGCATGAATCAAATATAACGGTGTCCTCCTCTCCCTTCCCCATAAAGGACCTACTGTGCCCTCATCTGCAATGCCCCTCATCTAGCAGGAAGACCCCATCCTACGTTACAAGATGGGGAATTCAGAGAAAAGGCCATTTGAAACGCCATGCTTGATCACTGCAGAAATTTTCAATTATTCAAGGGCCTGCTCTGTAACTATCAATAGGAGGAAACCAATTTTTAAGAATTAAAAATCTGTGGTTAAGAAGTGAGACCTGGTGGATCACGTTGCCTGGACAGACTCTGTTCATCAGGAATGGAGACTTCTTCAATCCTGTCTCTCCATCTTTAGAAGCAGCTGCCTCAGTGCAAGTCTAACCCACTAAAAAATGGAAATTTCCCAACTTGCTTGACATATACTCACTCTAGCTGGCCAACAGAATAAATGCAAACAAAGGTGCTCCTGTTTCTCAAGCTAATCTCTATTTCTGCTAGACACCTACTTCTTCCAGCAGGGAAGCAACATCAAGAGAAGGAAAACGGAACCTGATCTGTCGGAGGTGCCAGCCCAGAGCAGTGTGATGGAGACGTTGGACCAACATCTCTGGTTAGGACAGTCAGATGCGATTTGCTCACTGAAGAGGAAACAGAAAATAGACAACAGTGAGAAAGAGCATGGTCTTCTGTTACCTACACATTTCAGGTAAAAAATGAAAAAAAGTAGATCATTCTTAGTGCTGCACAGTGGAAATCACTGACTGTGGAATCAGGTAGACCAGTGTTTCAAATGCCAGTGTTTCCATTCTTATCGCTGAACCATGAATTCGATTCCCAATTCTTACCTATTAAATGAAAATCATACACCTACCTTCCTGGATCATAGGATTGATTGTAAATAAATAATATGATGCACCGACCGCATAGGTGTTTGACTTACAAATGGTGCTAAATGAAGAGTGCATACAGTTTTTGCACATTTTGTTCCAAACATCCAATGAGTGACATTGGTGGATGCTGATTTCAGCTCAGTGAGGAGGAAATTTTCTAGGCGTTAGAACTCCCCAAACATCTAACCTCCTGGGATGCCCTCCATGCGATAGCGATGATAGTGACATCCCCATCATCAAGAGCCTTCAGGCAAAACTAAGTGACCTTTTATCGGGCATGGTGAGCAGGGAGCTAGGCACAAATTCTGGCATTTAAATGCAAAGTTTCTGGGAGGCCTTGGGATTCCTGAAAGATTCTGTAACAATGAGCACAATTTTTCTGATTATTCTTGAAAAGCAAAGATAATGATGTTAGACAGAAGGCAGGAAATTTGTCACAAGACATTGAGTTTGGCTTAGATGGTAACTTTGCATGTCCAAAAAATTAGTATTCAGATTCATGATTTTTCTTTCCTAGCAACAGACTTCAGTAAAACAGAAAGGTCTAAATGTTCCCCAGCCTCTGGCTACTGGTTATCTGTTTGAATAGCTTTCATTTGTGTTTGAGGTATGTTGGCCACCAGAATAAATGCAAACAAGGTGCTCCTGTTTCTCAAGCTAATCTCTATTTCTGCTAGATACCTATTTCTTCCAGCAGGAAGGAAGGTACTTAAGCAAGGGCTATTGATCAACATGGAAAAACATCCAGTTATTTCTGATTCATCAGAATACGCCCTGGGAATTCTCTTCTCTAGCCTATTCTCTGTTTCTCTCTCTGTCCAGACAGAGAGAAAGAAGCACAGCATCCCTCTCTCCTCTGGAGACCCAGGTACAGTGTCCCAAGAAGCTGATCCTGTCCCCACAAGGATAGTTTTCTTCCTTGCACCTCAGACTTGATCTGCATGATCCTAAAGAAAAGCAAAACATGAGGAGATGGAGAGACTTAGGGTCAAGGACACTGAAGTGTCTTACAGGAGAAAACACTTGCAAATAACATATTAGTGTCTAGAATGTGAAATATACAAAGAACTATTATAATCCAAAAAAAATGAAAATATAATTAACACAGCCAGGTGTGGTGGCACACACCTGCAATCCCAGCAACTCCGGAGGCTGAGACAGGAGAAACACAAGTTCAAGGCCAGCCTCAGCAATTTAGCAAGACCCTCAGAAACTTAGCAAGACCCTGTCTCGAAGTAATAAATAGAAAGGATGAGGATGTAGCTCAGTGTAAAGTACCTGTGGGTTCCACCCTGTACCACAAAAAGATAATTAACACAATTTAAAAATGGAAAATAGATGTCAACAGACATTTTTTCAGAGAAGATATACACACAGTAAAGAGACGCATGCAAAGATAATCAACATCACTCGTCATTCCAGAAGAGCAAATCAAAACCACAAATTAACCACCTTCCATCCACTGGACGGGGAGACAGACAATAGCAAATGTTGAAGTACAAACACAAAAAAATTGGAAGCTAGTTCTTTCTGACCAGTAGGATGCTGACCACAAATTAGTAATACAAATGGAATCTGACAAATGACCAATTTTACAAAATAGACATCAATGAGAACTCCCAGGACATCAACATGAGCATCTCCAGCTATTAGATCCCAAGCGGTGAATAATCATCAGAGAGAACGGCAGAAACGTGTCCTTCCTTGTTGATGCCCAGTGATATCCCGGGATTTGCTCCTCCTCTCCAATCGCACACTGAAGCAAGGACACCCCCTCCATGGTATGGCCAGGAAGATTAGTGAAACTGCATCTCCCACACAAATTTTAGTCTGGCTGAAATGTTCCTTGTGATTTTAAAGGGACAGTCATATGTTTTTTCTTTGTACCAAAGAAAATGTCAGCTTGAAAAAGTGTTTGGATGTGTTGCTAAAAAATATTGTTTTATTCCAATAAAATGGAGAATTGAACAGAAAATCTAGGTGACCAGGGTTTTAATAACCTACTGCTGCCTAACAAGCTAACCCATAGCTTAGGGGTTTAAAATAACGACTCCATTTTGCTGCTGCTTTTGTAGGTCAGGGATTTGAAAAGAGCGTGGCTGAGAGCTTCATCTCTAATCCATGTGTCACCATCCAGGGTGACGGAGGTTAGAGGATTCACTTCCAAGATGGCTCACCACACCGCGACTGACAGCCCCGTGTTCTGCCTGCTTGCTCGGGCTCTGTCTCTCCCACCCTCCTCCCTCTTCCTGTCTTTCCACGCCGTAGCTCATTATCTGAAAATTCTCTGTGTGGCTTGGTCTTCTTGTACCACTGTGGTCTTAAGGAATTCATGCTTCTGACGTGACACTAGCTCCTCAGAGAGGGAGGAAGCAGTGCCTGGCAGATCACTGAAAACGAGCTGTGCCCAGAGCTGGCACATTGTCCCTTGTACTGTACCATCTTGGTGAAAGCACTCAAGAGAGCCTGCCCAGACTCAAGGGGGAGGAGAACTACCCTCCACTCCTTGCCTGCAAAGTGGGAGAGTCACATTGAAGTAGAGCCTGTCGGGATAGGAGATAATATTGCAATTGCCTTTAGGAACTACTATCTACCACACCCAGGTACTCACCCTGGTGACTTTTCCCATCAACCTCGTATGATATTCCCAAGAATGGGTCTCTTTACTTGACAGTATAGAAATTGAACTAGAGTCCACTTAGGATCCTTGGTTGCAAGGAACAGAGCCCCACTCAAGTTATCTTAAGAAAAACAAAGTTCTTACAGAACAACACAACAGACTGCTGCTAAAACGAGCAGGCCCTCAAGCACCAGAACCATCCTGCGGCATCTCTTGGAATTTGGGGATGTGGGTCTTCTTTCTTGGGAGAGTGTGGCCTGATAAATCTGATTGGATAGTTGTCCCAACACTTTCTCGTGGTTCACTCTGTGTCTCTAGAGGGTCCCTCAGTCTTAACTCCATGTGAAACACATTCCAGGTTAAGATTTCACAGGGTCAATTGCCCCACATTCCCTTTGCCCTCCACACCTCTCCTTGGCAGGAATTAGCATGAGCCTCTTCCCACTCCACGATTGGCTGCTGTTTTGTCAGTTATACCCATTACTTAATCAGCTGTGACTGTTAGGGCCGGGGAGGTTGGTGTTAAAGACACAAGATGACATCACTTGGTACAAAAAGGGGGAGCATCTAGAAAGCATGATTATCATGAGTAATACTGCTAAATGATCTCCAATGTTACTGCAACTCCAAGTGCATATGGATTTTGTAAAGGTAATTTCCATTAGCTTGGGCAGTAACACAATAGCCTACTCATTCTGCAATGCCTCATGGAGTGTTCTAAAAAACGGGAGCTACTGAGTAGCTTCCATTCCCTGGAGAGAAGAGAGAGTGCTTCAGGGACCCAGCCTCATTTCCTATAGCCATTCTATTATCCCGGCTGTATCTGTGGTTTCTATTAACCCTTCTGTGCTATTGATCAGTCTGGTCACAATGAAAGAGCTTTATTGAATTCCGAGTAATGGAAACTCATTACATGGCCTAGATAATTAATTACCAATTCTTTCCTTTTAGTGAAATTGAAACTGGCCGTGGAGAGCAGGCTGCGTGAGCCTGGTAATGCAGCCTGTTTGAAGGTTTATTTAATGCCCACGAGGAGCTCTCTACTCTGGCCTTGGAGATGTGTTTGATGTACTGCAGACCCTCGATACAACCTGACCACTTTGCTTTAAAATAAACCATTCTTTTTCAAACAGAATCAACTGAAAGGAAGCACTTAAACTATACAAAGCAAAAATATCAAAACAAAAATATAAATCGCATGAAGATAGGAAAGTCAGGTATCTCTTTGCTGGAACTTTTAAACCAGGTCATCAAAATGTTTTTGCAAAGCCCTGAATGAGCCAGAAGTAGGAGGTGAGTAATGTCTTCAATCTTGTCTTTTGTTCTCCTGTTCCCTACGACTGCTAGGTATATTGTTGATTTTCAAAGAACAGTGAGCCACTAAGCAGACAGTAATACCTGACATATGCAGAGAGTTCATCACATCAACACAGATGGAGCAAAAAACGGGAAGATGGTAGTTACCAATCACAGGTGCCGTTGGCTGGCTGAACGCCTACTCTCTGCTGGCCCTGGGCTAGCTCTTTTACATATAGATGGCCATTCTTCCCCTACCCCCATGGTACTGGGAGTTGAATTTAGGTGCACTCTACCACTGAGCTACACCCCCACACCTTTTTTTTATTTTGAGACAGAATCTTACTAAGTTGCCCAGGCTGATCTCAAACTTGCAATCCTCCTGCCTCAGCTACAATTGGCCATTTCTATCCAGGGGTCCAGTATTCATCAATTCAACCCACTGTGGATTGAAAATATTTGGGGAAAAAATTGTATTGAGCATATACAGACTTACTTTTCTTGTCATTATTGCCTAAATAATACAGCATAACAACTCTGTACATAGCATGTACATTGTTTTAGGTATTATAAGTAAACTGGAGATGATTTAAAGTGCACAGGAGGATGTGCATAGCTTATGTTCAAATAGCATACCACTTTGTATAATGGACTTGAGCATCTGCAGATGTGGTAATCCACAGGGGTTCCTGGAACCAATCCCCCACAGACACTGAGGATGATTATATATGGTGTCATTTATTTTCACAACTCTGTAATGCAGGTTATATCAATACCTATTTTGAAGGTGAAGATAAATGCTTAATCAAATCACCCAGGGTCATAGGGCTATAATTCTGGAAATGCAAGTTTAGGTCTGCCTGACTGATAAAACCTACTCAGTCCATTATACTATGCTCGCTCCCCAGTATGTGCGGGATAAAAGGTCAAGTCACTTTAAAAGTCATTTACAGGAGACATGCTAAAAACAAGTTTATACAGAGATAAAAGTGCCACATGGAAAAGACAGTTGCATCTAGGGTCAAAGATTAAGAGCAAAGAGTGCATCCACCAACAAACACTGAGGCAGCCACAGGAAACATCATGGCAGTTTGTGTTTGGCAAAACTTGGCCATGAGACAGTTGAAACCTGTATGGCAAGGATAAAGCCTAGAAATGAATAGCAGGCTTTCGGCACTTCATTCAATCCTCTATTTCATAAGAGGTAGGTATTTGTGTAATGTCAAGTATAGAGGATAGACTTGAATTTGATTCCTTCCAAAAAAAACAAGCACAAGTCATGCTCCAGAGGCACTGACCTGACCTTGATGTTCTCTGACTGTGGTATCAGGCCGTGGGAGAGCCATGGCCTTCTGATCACCTGCAGAAGGCCAGCCACCCACTCTGCCTCCGGCTGACCTCTCGGATCACCTGGAGTTGGTAGCATTTGTGCCCTAACTTGCCAGTCGTACTTGTTATGGCAATGTCACAATTTATTATCAGGCAAACTGATGGAATAAGGAGTCTTAAAAGAAAACCAGTTGCTGGTTGTATTTAAGAAGAGGAAAGAAGGCTGAATGCTTTGTAACACTTGTCTATTGTCCAGTTGGGTGCAGATGATGATTGACAGAGATGAAGTCTCAGAGATTAGATTATTTTTAACTATAAATAAATGGAAGGAAGATCAGTAGAACAGAAGAAGGGGAACAGGAGGAGGGAGGAGGAGAAGGAAAGGGGAAGTACTGGGGATTGAACCAGAGCAAATTATATTCCATACTTGTATGATTATGTCAAACTGAACCCCACTATTATGTATAACTATGATGTAGTGATTAATAAAAAAAAAAAAAACAAAGAATCATTAAAGGTTAAAGATTTTATGAAAACCCATTATTCTGTACTTATTTCATATGGTACTCCTAAGGACTTGCTCATTTTAAGAAAATTAGAATTAACTCATTATGTGTAGTTTATGCAAGTGGAACAATGCAGATATCAGTTAATGCAAACTCACTTAATAGACCTCAGATCTTTTTCAAAGTAGGTAATAATGATTTAAAATAAAACTCTTTTTTTTTTTTTTTTTTTTTTTTTTTTTTTTTTTGATACCAGGGATTTAACTCAAGGACACTCGACCACTGAGCCACATCCCCAGCCCTATTTTGTATTTTATTTAGAGACAGTGTCTCCCTGAGTCGCTTAGCACCTTGCTTTTGCTGAGTCTGGCTTTGAACTCTCGATCCTCCTGTCTCAGCCTCCCGAGCCGCTGGAGAAAAACAGGCGTGCGCCACATGAAACACATTTAATACCCACACCAACTATCGACTCAGTCAGGCCTCTGACTCCACAGGTTCCTCACCATCTGTGGATTCAAACAACTGCAGTGGGAAATTTTTTTTTTTTTTTTTTTAAGAAAATTACAGAAAGTCCCCAAATGCAAAACCTGAGGTTTCCATTCACTTATCTCTGTGCTGGTGCCATGGAAATGAAGTGATATGCAGTCGCGTCCTGCTGCAGCCAGCTGCCCCCAACAGACGCCGTCTCTCTCCAGCACTGGGCACGGTCTCCTCCCCTCTCATTTGTGAGCCCTGTGGTTCAGCCCACGGTGGCTGCATCGGTACTGAACCTCTGAAGACATTTTTTCTTGTCCCTGTCCCTAAGCAATGTAGCATCACACCTATTGATATGGTGCTTACATTGTATGAGGTATTATAAATAATCTAGAGATGATTTAAAGTACATGAGAGGATTTGCATAACTTATATGCAAATACCACACACCCTTAAACCAGCAACCTGAGCACATGTGGATTTTGGTATCTGAGGGGGTCATAAAACCAATCCCCCCTGGATACCAAGAAGCCTGTAGTTTTAATTACCTGCCCAGCTTCTCTGGGATAAATACATCACAGGTTTCTTCACAGGAGGCAGAGTGAGACCTTGTCTGAGGCACACTTTGAATTCCTAACAGCTCCTGGGACACATCTCTCCTGTCCTGAAGCGCCAGTCCCTCTCCAGCTGCCTGGGGTCTATCTAAACCCTCGGGCTTCTCGTTGCTTACTGCCTGGCTGTCACTCCCTCTCCCCCTCCCCCTCTATAGAGGTCAACTGAGGCCCTTTGGCTTCCTCCAGATCCACATCCCCACCTCTTACCTGCTCGGCCTAAGAAGGGCCCTGGAGGCAAAACAGAAAAGGAAAGAAAAGGAAGACTCTTGTTTAGAAACAGAAGTCAAAGAAAAGGTTATACCTGCACACGTTTTAATTTTCATCCCATTTACATTTGAATAACTGATTGGACAGACCTCCTCTCATTCCCAGGAAACCTCCCAAATGGGCCTTTTACTTATAAAACATTAGCGTTGACTCTGGGCTGGCGTCAGTGCCGGGGAAGAAGTCTGTCACCACCAAACGGTCAAAACTCTGCTTTGATGATGGGAAAGTTAAAAACCCGTGTGGTCGAGACAATGGCATCTAGACAGATGAGGCCGATCTCCAGAAGGAAGCTGGAGCTGGGAGGTGGAGAGGTAGGAGAGTGAGGCTCTGGCATGGAAACGACTAGGGATTCGGCTTCCTGGATGCAATCTGATTTCCAGAGGTTAAAGTAGTGAGCGCCAGAAGATGACCCAAGGTCCTGAGGGACTTGTGGTTCTTGACCTAGCAGGGTCCTGCCGCAAAGGAATGCACGCGTGGGGGGACCACAATAGATGTGTCAACGTTTAAATAGTGTGGGGTAAAGGCCCACAGGGAAGATGTGCTGTCTAGATATTTGCAGGAAGAATAATCCAGGCAAAGGCCACTCCAAGTGCAAACGTCTTGAAGCCAAACTGTGCCTAGTATGTCTGAGGAACACAGGGAGCCAGGGTGGCTGCAGCTGACTAAGCAAGGAGGGAGTGAAGAGGTAAGACCAGGGCCCGCAAGCTGGCACAGTGCATTCTGGGCCCCTTTATTCTAGACCAAGTGATCCCACACACAGGATGAGTCTGTGGCTGGAGCTCAAGTCTAGAAACAAAGTCAGACACAAAATAGCAACGTTGTGCGATTGCATTTATAGGAACTTCAAGAACCAATACTAAAGAGGGACAGGAGTCCAGATAGTTGGGGATGATAGGTAGCAGGTAGGGGGACATCCCCCATCTCCTCTTTGACATGACCCCCCCCCTCCGCCCTCAAGTGCATCTTTCCCTTCTCCCCTAATAAACTGGCTAGACTTCTGCTGCAGTGTGTGTTTTGCTCCAATTTTTCTTCTGCCAAATCACAGAGCCAAGACACACAATCAGACTCTGGGACCACCACCAGTAACAGGAAAAGGAAATCACTGGTAGGGAAGGGACGTGAGGAATCTCTGGAGAGATGGAAATGTACAACACTGTGATGCCGGTGGGAGTTACCTGGGTACACATGTAAGTAAAATTTTGTGGGTGAGCTATTTAAATCAGCCATCTTCGATGCCCAGACCTTTATTCACATTTATACAATTAGCCCACCCCATCTTGTTCCTCCAAGCCTAACCACTGCCTCTAATGACATCTTGGCTTACACTCTTCTGAATGAATATATGACCCATCAGTCATGACTTTTCACATGCTCAACAAGAAAAACTTACCTGCCACTACCTCCCTCCCTCCCAAGGTAACAAACATTTTCTGACTTTCATTATCGTAAGTTAGTTTTGCTGGATGTTGAACTTTGTGTAAATGAGATATTCAGTACACACTATATGGTATCAGGTTCTGTGTTAATCAGTTTTCCATTATATAACGAATACCTGAGGTGATTGATGGATAAGGACAGAGGTTTACTGTGGCGTAAGGCTATGGAGGTTCCAGTCCATGACCGGCTGCCCTCATTGCTTTTGAACATGTGGCGAGGCAGCACATTGAAGTCAGCTGAGGCTTGGACACACTGGACATAAATTCCTTAGAAACTAAAGCACTTAAGCTGTTTTACTGGAGATGCTTCAAGAGACCACTAAGGATAGTTGAAAACTGACTTTTCAAGAATGGACGTGAACAGAAGGAGCAGCTCATCCAGTCAATTACCTTTTCAAATTTTAAGCACAAAATCCCCTACAATAACATGATATCTCCCCCCAAATCAAAATGTGACCTGTGAAGGAAGGGCCCTATCACCATCTGTGCTGCGCAAAAGTGCCCCAAAACTCTCCCTTCTCAATAAACAAGCAGCTTCTCCACTCCCTCCCTATAAATGTCCCCAAAACCAACCAATGGGGAGGCATATTTGTGCCTTCTTTTCAACTCCTGTCCTCCTTCCCAGTTGACCTTACAATAAGAAACTTTCTTTTCACAAAAATGTGCACCATGGTATTGGCTGTTAAGCATGGCAGGCAGAGAGCCCTTGTTGGCGTCGACATCATGATGGGAGATTGTGACAGAAAAAAATTACTCACCTCATGGCCAAGAGGCAAAAAATAGAGCAACGTCCCCTTCAAGGCCATGCCATTGATGACCTGAAGATCATGACCTGCCACAAGGCCCACCTCTTAAAGGATCCACAGCCCCCCAGTAGTATCAAACTGGGCTCCGAGACTTTACCACATGGATCTTTGGAAGACACTTATCCAAACCATAGCAATCTGCTTTCTTTCAATATGATGGTTTTAGATTTAAACACGTCATTTTCAAGCAGTGAAATAGAAGATACCATCAAAAGCCTACCAACCAAGAAAATCCCAGGACCAGGTGGATTCTCAGTCTAGTTTTACTAGAACTTCAAAGAAGAACTAATACCAATCTTCCTCGTTTTATCCCATAAAATAGAAAAGAAGGGAACCCTTCCAAACTCCTTCTATGAAGCTATTATACCCTGACACTAAAACCAGGCAAAGACACATCAAAAAAATTAAAAAAAAAAAAAAACTTCAGATCAATATCCCTAATGAAAAATTCTTAATAAAATACTGGAAAATCACATTTAAAAAAAAAAACATTAAGAGAAAAGAACTTAACCCCCCAGAACAAATAACCCAATCAATAAATGGGCAAAGCAACTCAACAGGCACTTCACAGATGAAAAAATATGATCCATCAACAAATATATTAAAAAATGTTCCATATCTCTGGTAGTTAAGGAAATGCAAATTAAAACTACACTGAGATTTCATCTAACTTCAGTCAGAATGGCAATTATCAAGAATTCAAACAACAATAAATGTTGCAAAGGATGTAGGGGGGGTAGTACATTCATACATTGCTGGTGGGACTGTAACTTGGTACAACCATTCTGGAAAGCAGCATGGAGATTCCTCAGAAAACTTGGAATGGAACCACCTTTTGACCCAGTTATCCTACTCCTTAGTATATACATACCCAAAGGACTTAAAGTCAGCATACTACAGTGATGCAGCCACATCAGTGTTTATAGCAGCTCAATTCACATCAGCTAAGCTATAGAACCAATCGAGGTGCCCTACAACAGATTAATGGATAAAGACATCATGGTAGATACACACAATGGACTATAACTCAGCCATAACGAAGAATGAAATTATGTTATTTGCTAGTAAATGGATGGAACTGAAGACTAACATGCTAAGTGAAATAAGCCAATCCCCCAAAAACGAAAGGCCAAATGTTCTCTCTAATATGTGGATGTTAACACACAATAAGGCAAGGGAGGAAAGAATTGAAGTTCATTGGATTTCACAAAGGGGAATGAAGGGAAGGGAGAAAGGGCAGGAATGGGAAAGACAGTAGAATGAATCAGACATAACTTTCCTATATTTATATATGACGCACTACCAATGTAACTCCCCATCATGTACAACCACAAGAATGAGATCCTAATTAGAGTAAGTTATACTTCATGTATGTATAATATGTCAAAATACACTCTACTATCATGTATATATAAAAATACCAAACAAAAATTTTTATGAAAGAATAAAAATCTGATGGTTTTGAGTAGTAGTCGTTTGACATATTCTGGTGGACAGATGTAACTGCACAAAATTGAAAACAGATGAAAGCCAGGATCTGGTATCAGTTTTACCCACCAATTATATAGAGGTCCTGGGGCACTTATTCCAGTTGGTAATGATGGAGACAGTTCCAGTTGAGTGACAGAACAAGATACCTGGAAATTTGGCAACAGACAATAAACAAACATTGCTGTGAGACTCTTAAGAGAATGAAGAACCAAACAGACAAGAGAAAGTGGTGCTAATAGGGAGTAATGGTAATCTGAGCAAGAGGTGGGCCACCACAGTGGGAATCCAGGGGCAAGGGGGTGTCTGAGGAAAGACATGCAGCCAGCAAAACATGGTGGCATGGTAGAGCACTGGTGCATTAATTTGGGGCCACTGGGCTCAGGGAATGCCACCACACTGGCAACCAAGCTGGCAGCAAGTGCCCATATGCTGCATTTTCAAGGGTCATGGCCTGTGGTTGGGATTAAGCTCTCCGCCTGGCTTGCTCTAAGGAAAAAAGGGAAGAATGGGGAGGAATTTCAGGCAAGACCAGAAACAAGCCAACTTGGTTTCCTTAGTTTGGAATCAGCGACAAAAATCACTGACA
Source organism: Tamias sibiricus (assembly GCA_025594165.1). Taxonomy (NCBI): domain Eukaryota; kingdom Metazoa; phylum Chordata; class Mammalia; order Rodentia; family Sciuridae; genus Tamias; species Tamias sibiricus. Next base: position 19,161,671 of record CM046666.1, on the reverse strand, counting down.
CAATTTCTGCTTCACAAAATGATGTCTAAAGTCGAAGTGGAAAACCATAATTTCAAACTGAAGAAATCTCAGTAGGGGAAAAAAAAAACAGTTTGATCATTCAGAGCTCCTCAGTAAAAGGAATTTCTCCATAATACAGGTGTGGCTCACAGACTCCTACATCCGAGTGCCCTTAGTCTCTCCCTAAACCAATGACATGGTAGAGCCCCTCAATCTGCACTTTCAGTAAGCTCTCCACATGATTCTCAAGCACGGTGAAACCTGAAAAGCATTGTTTTAGACTATTCAAGAAGGAATTACAGTCGCCAGCCATGGTCATGTGATGTTGATTGATTAACCATTTCCCCCTCGGTCTACACTGAAGAGCAACTTAATACACAACCTTGTAGCTCAGGCATTTAACATTGTGTGGCTGAGAACCCGCCCACGACAGCCCACAGGGCTTCCTTTATAAGCAACCACAGGGGAGTTTTTGAGCAGAAATGCTGGGCTTTTCCAGAGAAACTCATTGGTTCTAATGAACACTGGAGATACTCTAACTGAAACTACTTTCCTTGTTATTTTGCCTCTCACTAAATTTAAAGCTAATATTTTTACTCATGCTTCAATATTCATTTCGTATCTCAACTCTGTCTCCGGGTTCACTATTGTCCCAGTGTTCTCTTTGATGATCATCTCATCCCCATTTTCCCATAAATATCGCTTTTCGCCATACCTATTAAGAACAAGCGCTATTAAAATAGAAATAACAGAATAAAGATTCTCATGTCATGAAATTCCACATTGTAGCGAAGCTTCTGTCATTAAACCAATTATGAACTCCTAATATTTAATTCCAATTTCAGGTTCCAGGTAAATTCCTTTAAAAATCTGAGCAAAATGCAAAAACACCTTTTTAAAAAGTTAGTCTTTAAGTTACTTGATAGAAAGAAAAAGAAATGAAAACCTAAAAGCCAGGGATTTTCAGATTTGCATATTTACAGTTAAAATGTTGTTCAATAACTTTGGTGATGTCAAATGTCAAGGCACAAAAATGTACTTATCTCAGTATTTTTCTAGATGAGTGTTTTATTGATAAATTTTTACACATATAAAATTATTGCATTATTCCAGTTGCATTTTCATGTCTGTCATGATTTTCTTTCCTTGACAACAGGAGGAGCTTCTTAAATTCTTAAACTCACAACTTAAAAAGAACAGTCTGTGGTCAAAAGTCTTGCCCATAGGTATTTATAGCATAACTTTCCCCCTCCAAAACCCAGAATACCTTTTAAAGCTTATATAGCATGTCACATGTTCCCACACCATCAGTGTAGTTTCCCCAGGGTCACATTATGCCTTGTTCAAATTTCATTTCAGAACCAGTAAAGAGGTGTTAGTAAGAAAATAGTAACTTTGAAGAGATTAAAAAAATATGTAACTTTACCGCAATGTCAACTGACAGTGTTTCCAAATCTATCGGGTCATTTTTAGTTTCCTCTCCGTCTCCTTTCCATGTGTGACAGTTTTAGTCTGCAGGAATTCAGCCTGGTGCTGTCCAACTAACATTTCCACTGTTGTCAAAGGAGTGACAATATTGTACAGTATGAATAAAACACGCAAAGGTATTACTCTGCCAGGTCCGCCCACACCAGCAATCCAAATGAAAGATGGAAAAGACTTCCTCTCTTAGTGAGAAAAAAGTATAAACTAACCTCTACTCAGATCGTTACAAGACTCTCCAAGACCAGGAAATGGCACTGGACTCATGTGGCTATAGGACAAGCCAGCAGGCCAGAAGCATCTTCCTTATTATTAATGGATAGGGTACCACGGCAGTCAGTTTTAAATCTCTACTTTAACTACTCTGGGCCTTGAGATTGTTTTGTTCTTCAGTTTTACTGAAATATCCTCAGGAAAATTAAACTTTGCTTGGATGAATTCCAATTACCATAAAACTTCAACAAGCCAACTTATGAATATTTAGTCTTCTCCTCGTGTTCAAAAACATCCAAATAAAGATGAGAGCACAAAGAAATGGCCCTTAACAGGCATGAGTATCAACTCTAAAGAAATGTCAGTATCTATGGGTTTGAGATAGGAAATGTATTTAATATTTTAAAGGCTCTTTAATGAAGTAGGAACTTTCCTATTAATTATGGATCCAGGCACTGGTCCCCGTTTAAAACTTTTAAACCAAGTGTCTCAAGCATTTGGGTTTGGTACTGGAGGGGAAGGCAGGGATTGACAGGTTGTTTGGAGGTGTGTACAGAGAAGAGTTTTAACAATGTGGGGGAAAATGCACAACCCACTTCCATTATCTTAGACCTTATGTTGCTGGTACCATCAAGCAAGCACTAAATAACAACAGGCAAATTCTGTTGAAATGTTTAGCTAGATGGAACCAAAACAGTCACAGTTGACAATTTCATAAATACATTAATTAGACGTGTCTCCAAATAGCATGTGATTTTGAATTATTAACATAAAACGCTGCATTATAAATGACTGCAAATTGCATTCCTAGTATTCTCCATGCTTAATTTATTATGCCGTAGGAAAATTCGCAAATTACTTCCCGGTTTTATAGTTAATGGCTAGTTTTATGTGTATATTATTTCTTTAAGGTAAAATTAAATCACACTATACGTACACGTAACATGTGGCATGTTATACAAGATACTCAAAGTTGGTTCAAAAAAATGGCCAACTCCAAGTCCCCCTTGATATGGCTTCTTTGCATTCACAGTGATTTGTTATGAAAAATTCCACTCCAGTTCTTGTCTCCCGTCCTCTGTTTTGGGGCTGTCCTTTCTTTCCTGTGGATGCAGTCCCTCTATGATAGTATATGATTATTGACTGAACTCTCCTAAGATGGCTATATATATATATATATATATATATATATATATATATGTATATATATATGTATATATATATGTATATGCATATATATATATTTTGTTTTAGTTGTATACAATGCCTTTTTTCTTACATGGTGCTGAGGATCGAACCCAGGCCGCGCACATGCTAGGCGAGCGCTCTACTGCTGAGCCACAACCCCAGCCCTAAGATGGCTTTTTATTAGTGAATATGTCTTGGTTCCATATTCATAAACACACAGAGATCAAACTTTCTGAGCATGGCAGGATCAGGAATTTGGCCTAATGTAACCTTAGTAGATGTTGTCATTCACTCCACAAGGACAAATTCTGAGTATGCTCCTTCATTTGAAAAGAATGGTTTGTATGAAAAACTTCATTATTACAACTTACCCAGACAGGTATCTTTCAATTCTCCTCATTTCTTGTGATGCCTTTCTTTTTGCTTCACATGTGTATTGCTATTTGACCAAAACACCTTGTTAAGAAGCACTTTTTCACTTCCAGCTGAGTTGTTGCTTGGTTGTTTTTAGCTTTAGAACAGCTTTCTGAAATAAAATTTAGAAATGATTGACCCCAGTCTGAACAAGGTAAGACTTATGCAAATGTTCACAAAGTTAATATAGTACAAACTTTAAAACCACTTAGAAAAATGATTGACTCTCATGTTCAGTGCAGGCATCTAGGGAAAGAAAGCTCTCTGGACCCCGCCTTCCTCCCCTTTCCAAGGGACAGGAAGGTGTTGATGTGCCTACATTCCTGTGCAGAGTGGTCAGGGGATGAGAAGCCATGCACTGTCACTGCCTGAAGCGATGGCCGCTTGGAGCAACAAAAGCGTGGGAATAAGTTCAGAGGCGGGCTGGAAACAAACAGGCTCTTTATTCTGCTAGTTTCTCTCTCCAGCTCCATCAACAATTCCAACACCATCCACACTCCCACAATCACCACAAAATGGTACCCACCCGATCCACAATCCCCCGGGTCCAAGTCTCACGAGATCATGCAAATGGCGCTGACCCAATCCACAATGTCCCGGGCCAAGTCTCATGAGACCATGGAAGGTGGTAATGCTTATGACTCACAGCTAGCCACAATCTTAGCTATCTCCTTAATTAGGGCTCCTGCAATGCACCACAGGCTGGTTCTCTGCTGCCCTCCTCTCTCATTAGTGTAGTCAGCACTGTAGCCTTCCTCTTCGTCACTGGATCCGTTTGTGACTGGTGGTGTTACTGAGCTTTGGGAGGGGAAGAGAAGAGCTGTGGCCCTGTCTAACACAGGCCAGAGGCTGCAGCTCAACTCACCAGCCTTCTTACCACTTTATGTTAGATAATCTTACCACTTTATCCTCCATCATGTACTTTCTGGTGCTAAAAGCCAAGATCAATCCTAATTAATTCTAGTTGGTCCAGCCATTTGTATAGCTGTTTGAATCTCACTGCTGCACAGATATCAGTCAAGTTCTCTAATTTCATCTCCCACAGTTTCTACTCAAAAATATGTTACAATTATCTCCACTTTCCCCATAAGTAACAAAGGCCACCCAGGTAAGTTTTAAAGGAATTCAGTACAGTTACAAAACAGAATAGCTGACTTGGCTAACTCAGTTTTGGTGGATTGAATTCACTATTCGCTGTTGAGGATGATATTAACTGTGGGCTTGTGATGGACGGCCTTCACTGTTTTGAGGTACCTCCCTTCTAACTTGTAGTTTATTGAGTGTTTTTATCTTGAAAAGGTGCTGGATTTTGTCAAGTGCTTTTTCCGCCTCTATCAAAATGATCATATAATTTTTTCTTCATTCTGTTACGATGGTCTATCACATTTATTGATTTACATACATTTAGTCATCTTTGCATTCCAGGGATTAATCCCACTTGATCTTGGTAAATGATCCTTTTAATGTGCTTTTGAATTTGAGTTGCCTTTTTTTGTTAATGGCAAGAGCACCTGACATCTATTCTTTTGCCAATTTCCAGTGTACAATACAATATTACTAACGAGAGTCATCATGTCCTACATTACATATCTAGACTTTCTCATCCTATATAATTGCAAATTTTTGTCCTTAGCCAACATGTCTCCATATTTCCTACCAACTCTACCCAGTAACCACTGCTCTAGTGTTTCTATGTGTTTCACTTCTTTAGATTCCTTAAGTGAGATTTTACGGTCCTTTTCTTTATCTAACTGGTTTATTCCACTTGGCATAATGTTCTTCATGTTCATCCATGTAGTCACCAAGAGCAAGATCTCCTTCTTTTATAAGGCTAAATAATATTCCAACACACACACACACACACACACACACACACACACACACACACACACACCATAATTTCTTTATCTATTCATCCATTGACAGATACTTGGGTGGTTTCCATGTTACTGTGAATAATGGTGCAGTGATCCCAAGAGCACAAATACCCGTTTTAAATGCCAATTTCATTTCCTTTGTGTATATTCCTAGGAGAGGGGTCGCTGTATCCTAGGTGCGCCACAGCTGTGCTGGGGCAGCTGCACAGGTTGCCAAGAGGCCCAGGGAGACTCTGCAGATGAGAGAGACAAGATACAAGGCCGATTAAGAAAGGCTTATGGGGAGTCCAGTGGTGACAAGCTGGGCAGGGGTAACTCTGCTCCCTGCAGTGCCTCCAGGACCTTGGCAGAAATTAGACTCTTACCCCTCACAACGCTTTGTCCAGGGACAGTCACTGGGTGAGCAGCTCTCTCTCCGTGGGACTCTGACAGACACCAGTCAGTCATTATCATAGTAGGTATAAGGACACATGCAAATTTTTATTACCTTATCATTAAGCATATATGAGCAAGGGAGGAACACAAAGTTTCTTGAAGACTGCAGAATGATACTCTTAGAAAAATGAACAGAAAAAAATAAAAAAGATCCCAAAGGAAACAAAAAGTTCAGGGAATATAAAATGTTTTAGTTTTTAATCTCTCATTGGTATCATCAGAGACATTTGAAAATACATTATATCCATAAAACTAGGATAAAAGAAGAAGAAGAAGAGGGGGGGAGGAGGAAGAATTGCTCAGATTATAAGAAAAACATATTTATGAATTACTGATAATAATAATGCTGCTAATTTTTAAATTTCAGCATTTATCCAAGTAAATGAACTTTTATACAAAACTCTGTGTGCATAATCATCTAAACTTAGAAAATGCCTAAATGTCCTCCAATTTATGAATTTATTCTGTTAAGTTAAATCCAAACTATATTAATCTATGAAGTAGAATACTACTCAGCAATGAAAATAGCAAATTACTGATGCACACACACATGGATGAGATTTAAAAGCATTAAGCTAAGTAAAAGGAACCAGGTTTAGAAGTCTTTATACTCTGTGAATGCATTTCTGTGACATTTCCAAAAGGCAAAAAGAAAAGGACATCAGTAGTTCCAGGAACAAGGGGAGGAGGTAGACCCAGTGCAGATGGAACTTGCTTTCTAATCTGCATCTTGATGGTCACCATGATCACACAGCTGTGAACCTTGGGCAAATTTTACAGGACCATTTTTCACTGAGGCATAAAAATTGTGCTTTAGTAAATCTGATCTTTAAAAAAAATTAACAGAAATAAAAGATGAGGTTAAGAGACTTCCCTAGAAAACAAATACAAAAGATAAAGGCATGGAAATTATCAATTTTAAAGGACAGAAATGATAAAATGATCAATTATAATTCAGAACAGAGTTCCATAGCTCTAAGTCTTGAATCTTTAGCTTGTAAGAATAAAATGAGACACTTCAGCATGAGGTTAGGGGTTTAGAGAGGCAGGGAACAGGGGAGAACATTGCTGCCTTAATTATACCCCCCAAAAAAATTGCTGCATGAACTCAAAATGAATAACTTTATTGAACTCATGAAGTAACTGAGTTGAAGTTAAAAGCAATAAACCCATAATCTGAAGAGAGGTAGAAACCAGTAGGAAGGAACAGAACCCAAGTACTAGCAATCCTGGGGGGAATCCTGCTAGATACCACCCAAGCTAAGAAGGAGACCCCGGGACAACCTTTGGAGCATCACTGAGAGCCGGGAATGAGCTAACGTAAGCTGCTGGGAGTGGCAGACAGAGGGGGTATCCTCTTGAAAGCTTTACTTCTGCAAATTTGCCAGGCAAGGCCAGGGAGAATTTTGAGACACTCCCCTCATGATGTTGGCCAGGGAAGGAAGAAAGATGCTCCCAGAGCTGAATCGCCCCCAGCCTCCCCTCCTTGGTCTCCCCCAGGGAATAAAAGCCTGGATGTCGCCCCCAGCCTCCCCTCCTTGGTCTCCCCCAGGAAATAAAAGCCTGGATGTCCAGCAGTGAGGACATAGACACCTTCGCCTGCGGCCAAGGTGACGCCTCCTGGGGAAGAGGGAGGGGAGAAGCAGGGAGATGTTCCACCCAGGGAGAGGCCGGGGCACTTGGGAAGGCCCCACTCCACAGCCCGGCTCCTCTGAGCCTCATAAGCCCCGGCTTCATCAGACACCAGAGAGCCACCGACACCCCTAGGCCACTCTAATGAGCCTGCAGGAGAGCTCATGCCAAGATTCTCTAGGGGGAACAAATCAAAGGGAAGACCCAAAGCCATGCAAGGAACAGACGTTAAAAAATAAAACCCCTGGAGCGCCTAGTCCACACCCGCACTCGGCACCCCGTAGAAAGCTAAAGTCTAAATGCGCTGTGCACCCAGCCCCCTCCCCACCGGATGCACACGAACTCCCAAACCAAAGTCCAGGCAGGGTGGGGCCTATCCATCATGAAGCATAAGACACTTAGCTCAAAAAAAAGAGTGCTTGACTTTCACCAAAAAAAAAAAAAAAAAAAAAAAAAAAAAAGGCATATTTTAAAGGCAAGACCCACTAAGTATGATGGCACATGCCTGTAATCCCAGCGACTCTGGGCTGAGGCAGGAGGATCACAAGTTCAAGGCCACCCTGGCAACTTCAGGAGACCCTAAGCAACTTAGTAAGACCCTATCTCAAAATTAAAAAAACAAAAAGGGTTGGGGATGTGACACTGTGGTTGAGCATCCCTGGGTTCAACCGCAGCATTGCACAATAAATAAAGGAACGTAAGTTTCTTTGGGATACATTTTTACAAATTAAGAAATTATGTGAGGAACATAAGGCAGAGAATGATGAGATTCAGAAAACTGCTCATATAACCAAGAAAGCAGTCTGCGAATCTCCAGATCCATTTGGATCTCAAAGAAGATCTAGTCCAGACGGCAGCAGAAAGATTTCTAGACTTCTAAGAAATTGAAGACAAGGATAAAGTAATGGAGAGTTTGGATGGACTGGAAGTAAATTAATTGAATGGACTGTGCAGCCAAAAGAAAATTCTATTTTTTTTTTCACAATTCAACAATAGGCAAATGCACATTTAAACAGCATTGAAACCATAGCAAAGGAAATGCAATTATACCACACCATTTGGCACAGAGGAATAAAATTATCTGAGCTAATTTTTTTTTTAACAAAGATCAGTCTAGCTGCTCTGTCAACAACAGGCTGAAGGGGAAAGAACAGGGGGGGGAGAGGTGATAGAGGTCTAATAGATTATGGGTCATGGATTTGCAGAATATTTGCCCGTGACAGGAGAGAGAGGCACAAAGAAAGGGGAGTCAGTGAAAGCCAGAACATTGCTGGGCAGACAACCCACAGAGGTGCCACTGACCAAGAGGGAGGAGGAGCAGGAGCTGGAAGAGGGCTCACTGGAAGTATGTGAATTTGGGACGGTTGATAAACAACCAGGTGCAGACCCCGGTGGTGAGCCAGCTCTAAATGCCTCAGTGGACAGAAGTAGGGACGCAGCAGTCTAGGGTTCAGGAGAGAAAGCAGGCGGGACACGCCGTGGCTCAGAGACATAGCCTAGAACAGGAAATGAATCGGACCACATAAAGGTGGCACCGTGGGAGAACACTACGACTGAGCCCGGGAGACAGATCACTGGGATGAGCAGAAGCCACCAGGGAGGAGAGAGGAAGATCAAGTGTCCCAGAAAACAAGTGAAAAAGAAGCCTTCAAGGAAGGCTTGTGCACTGCATCAAACACTGAGTGTGGGTGGAGGACCAGAGGATTGGGGACAGAGCCTCCTATTGGGCAAACTGGGGTGCAGCATAGATGACAGCATTTATTATTAATTTACTTTTGGCAATACCTTTTTTTTTGGCTGGTGGGTGTGGGGGGTGGCCATATACTAGGGGTTGAACTCAGGGGCACTCAACCACTGAGCCACATCCCCAGCCCTACTTTGCATTTTATTTAGAGACAGGGTCTCACTGAGTTGCTGAGTGCCTCACTTTTGCTGAAGCTGACTTTGAACTCGAGATCCTCTTGCTTCAGCCTCCTGAGCTGCTGGGATTACAGGCATGCGCCACTGCGCCCGGCTTGGCAATAGCTTTTTGAAGACGTAATTCAAATATCACAGAATCTATATTCACAAATCAACTCCTTCTAGAAGTTTACCCTTAGACAAAGACAAAAATGGAGAATTAGCTTGAAAGATGATTCAGGACTGGGAATTTTTTTTAGCTATAAGCAATTATAGAATGTGTATATGTTGACAAAATGATCAAGAAGAGAAGCCATATACTGTGGAGCACAGAAGGGGCAGTTGTTGGAGTGATACCCTGAAGTAGGAAAAGGAAGATTGTGAGCAGGCCGTAAGTGGAGAGGCTGGCTTCAGCGAGGCCCATGGGCAGTTTCTTGGTAGCCACAGGGTAGACACACAGGATGGCAGATGGGGTCACCGGAGCCACCAGAGGTTCTCTTGCCATTGCTTATCATTTCTCTGGGAAATTGAAAACAATATCACTTTCTGAAATGGACTATGGTGAAGAAGATATTGGAGCACTTAGGACAAGAACTAAACATTAACATGCAGGAAGACAAGAGCATGAACTAACTCTAAAAATGTAATAGAAAGACAGGATATGATAAGGATGCCTTTGACCTTAGCAATCATGACAGAGCAAATGAAGATGTTCTGTAACCAAGACTGAGGCTTTGTCAAGTGAATATGACTAGAGAACTATTAAGGGGTATTTTTTATAATGATACACTACTGAATCGACTAGATAAAGCATCGTGGTCCCAGGGCAAAGTGAAGACTAAACGGTCATAGGAACAAAACACAATGTAGTTCTCAATGAAGTTCGAGAAATCAGAGGATTAGATGGAATTGATTTTCCTCCTGCGTAGTCAGTCAACAGTCAATAGTTGCCAAAGCCTCATGGTGATTACATAGAGGAAAAACCTTGATCACATCGAGGAAACGATAGAGCTGCATAAAGGTTGCAGGTAGTAGGAAGGAGATGAGACAAAAAATAAAATAGACCAGATGTGTTTCATTATGCAAAATGAGGAGTCAGAGACCAGGCCTGGGGTTAAAGGAGGAAGAAACAGAAACTAAGAGTGTCATTTACAACAACAGTGGTAATCTGTGTAGAGAAACTGGACCTCTAAACTGGGAGGAAAGGGAAAGCAAATTGGTGTGCTCTCTGACAGTTAAGTCACTACCTAGCTCAGCAGTCAATAAGCACTGTCAAAAATTAATAAATTTAAATTAAAGATCTATCAGCACATTTAGGGATAAATAATCTAAGGCAATGTGACCATCATCTTGGTCACACTGTTTGAGAGAATGGCCAAAAAGGGGCAGAACTAAGGAGCAAGGTGAGCAAGACAGGGGAATGTTGTTGCTCTCGATGAAAAGATCTTCTGTACCTTTAGAATTTTGACGATGTAAAGATTTCATCAAAGCCATTTCTTGGATAAATGATATACTTTAGAAATTCACAGCCAATGTTAACATGGACCAAAAGAAACAGGAGTAACTAGGCTAATTTCAAGCCACAGACTTTAGAGAATTGGGGGTGCTACACGATAATAGAGGAGTCGGATCTCAAAGAAGACATAACTGTAATGGCATGATCTAAAAATAGATAGAACACAAGGAGAAATAGGCGAAGCCATGAGTCTCATTGGAGACTTCGATACTCCTCTACAGGAATGGACAGATAGATCTATTAGACAGAAAATCCATAACTCAGCAACATCAGCAATAATCAGATATAATTTAAATATAGAGACTTCATGTAACAACAGCATAACACAATCCTTTCCAAGCTCACATGGGACCTTCACCAAATTAAACCACATTCTAGATGATAGAGTACAACCTTAACAAATCATCTAATGTCTGCTCTCAAATCATAATGGAATTAAATGAAAAATCCATAACATAAAAATAGCAGAATGTTCAAAATACCTAGAGATTAAACAACACACTACTAGGTAATCTGTAAAAACCAAAGAAGAAATCTCAATGGTAATTTTTAAAATTTTGAACCAAAGTGAAAATGAAGATGCAATTTATTCAAATTATGTATATGTATATACATATATATAATTGAATATACATGCATGCATATTATATATGTGTATGCATATATTATGTTTAGAAGATTATGTGCTAAAGTCAATCATCTAAGCTTCCACCTTAGGAAACTAAGGGGGAGAGGGAAAATTAAATCCAAATTAAGCAGAAGAAAAGAAATTTAAAGAATAGAAATCAATGAAATTGAGAACAGGAAAAAAAAAAGTCAATGAAGCCAAAATCTGATTATTTGAAGATCAATTAAATTAATGAAGCCTCTAACCAAACTAAATATGAAAAAGAGAGGCAAATGACTAATATCAAAAATGAAAGAGGATACATACTACAGATCTCATAAACATTAAAAAATATAGTGATAAGCCAGTGGTGCACCCATAATCCCAGCATCTTGGGAGGCTGAAGAAGGAGGATCATAAGTTCAAAACCTCCTCAATTTAGCAAGGTCCTAAGCAACTTACCAAGACCCTGTCTCAAAAAAAAAGTAAAAAAGGCTGGGGATATGGCTCAGTGGGAAAGCACCACTGTGATCAATTCCTGGTACAAAAAATAATAATAATTAAATAAAAAAGAAATCTAAGAACAACTGTATGCCCACAAATTTGAAAATCTAGATGAACTAGACCACTTATTTGAAACAATATCACAAAAAAGAAAGAGACTAGTTCTCTATTAAGACTTTAAATCAGTAATTAATTATCTTCAAAACAGAAAGCCCCAGGCTCAGATGCATTGACTGATGAATTCTGCCAAACATGTAAGGAAGAAATTCTTCCAATTCTCTGCAATATCTTTTAAAGATGGAAGCTGAGAGAATGATTTCTAACTCATTCTGCTAGACCTGCATTTCCTGAATAGCAAAACCAGAAAAAATCATTACAAAGAAAACTACAAACTTCATGAACATAAATGTAAAAATCCTCAACAAAATGTTATTGAATTAATCTTAAAATATACAAAAAGATTATACAACATTATGAAGTGGCATTTATCTCAGAGATGTAACACACTGGACCAACATTCCAAAGTCAAATATCAATTGACTAAGGATGAAAAAAAATCACCTGATGATATCAACAGATTCAGATAAAGCATTTGATAAAAATCACTCAATTTATGATTTTTTAAATTCAAAGTAAACTAGTAATAGTGGGGAACTTCTCAACTTGTTAAAGAATATCTACAAATAACTTACATCTAACATTATACTTAATGTAAAAAAAAAAAAAAAAAGAAAACCTGCTTTCCCACTAATATTAGAAACAAGGCAAAGATGTCTTCATTCACCATTTTTTTTTAATTTCATAGTTGGAGTCCTAACAATTACAATAAGATTTAAAAAAAAAAAAATATACATTGATTAGTAAGAAAGAAATATAAATGTCTTTTGTTCTAAGAACATGATTGTCTATACAGAAAATTGAAAAGATCCAACCCCCCCCTTCTGAAAAAAAAAAAAAATTATAATCTGAAACTAATAAATAATTATAGCATATTTGCAAGTTACAAGGTTAAGATACAAAAGTCAATCACTTTTCTCATATACCAGCAATGAACAAGTGGAATTTGAAATTTAAAAAAAAAAAAAAAAAAGCACCACACATATCAGTACCCAAAAAAGTGAACTACTTACATGTAAATCTAACAAAATGTGTATATGATTTATATGAGGAAAATGGCAAAACACTTGATGAACAAAATCAAAGAACAACAAAATAAGTGGAGAGGTATTTTATTTTCATTTTATTTTTATAGAAAGGAAGATGCCATATCATCAAGATGTCAATTCTTCCCAACTTCGCCTATAGATTCAGTGCAATCCCAATCAAAATTCCATGAGTTATTTAGTTGATATTGACAGATTGATTGAAAAGTTTTTAATGGAGAAGCAAAGACCCAAAATAAACAACTCAATTTTAAAATAAAACAACAAATTCAGAAGACTGACACTACTTGACTCTGAGACTTACTGTAAAGCTAAGGAAATAAAGACAGTATGGTACTGGTGAAACAATAAATAAAGCAATGGAAAAAAACTAGAAATTTCCAAAATAGACCCCTATATCCATAGTTGTCGCCAGCTGGCCGGGCTGGCGAGACAAGCTGGGTTCAAAGAAGCTGGCTCTATCAATAACTAGGAAAACAGCGAAGAAACCACGCAGCACATGAACATGAGTTGCTAAGAACAAGGGCAGGACAGCTTGGTGACCCCAAGAGTCAGCTCCACACTGGGCAGCACTGGAAAAAGCAAGAGAGCAAGCACACCCCAAACCCCCCCCCTATTTATTGGGGAGAAGACACTCAATAGAATATTGCACCCAAATAAGGCAGGAATACGGTTTGAAAGGGGGAGTCTTGCTTTGTGATGTCTTGTGGTCAGCAGATTGATTGACATCTTGGCAAGTCACACCCACCTCAGGTGCTGTGTGGGATCACAGGCAGAGCGAGAGGAAAGGAACATTTGTGTCACACAGCCCAATCAGTGCACAACACCAGACCAGTCCCCTCAAATGCATCAAATGCGCATAGCTCACACACACAGCCCATGGATGGCTCGCAACACTTAGTCAACTGATATTTGAGGTTGGACAAAGGAGCAAATACAATTCAATGGAGAAAAGATCATACTTTCAACAAATGATGCTACAACAACTATACATCACATGCATAAAAATGAAATCAGACACAGACCTTGCACCCTGCACAAAAATTAACTACAAATACCTCATACATCTAAATGTTAAATGCAAAATATAACACTTCCAAGAAGCTAACATAGAATAAAACCTATATGACATTGCATATGATGCTGACATCTTAGATACAACACTAAAGACCTAATCAATGAAAGAAAGAATTGATCAGCTTGGACTTCATTAAAATTAAAAAGTTGTGCTTCATTAAAGACATGGCCAAAAGAATGAAAACAAACTAATGACCAGAAGAAAATATATCCAAAATATATATCTGACATATCTGATAAAGGACTATTATCCAAGATATTTGAAGAACTCTTAAAACTCAACAATAAGGAAAAAAAAAAAAAAAAAACCAAATCAAACAGTGGGCCAAAATTTTTGATAGAACCCTCACTTAAAAAGGTAGACAGGTGGCAAATAAACATATGAAAAGATACTCCAGATGGCACTTCATCAGGGAAATGGAAATTAGAACAACAACGAGATACTACTACACACATATTAGAATGGCCAAAATCCAGGAAACTGGCAGCATCAAATGCTAATGAGGATTGCACCAACAAGAACTCTCATCTTTGCCAGTACAAATAAATGTAAAATGGTACAACCACTTTGGAAGACAAGTTGGTCGTGTCTTGTGAAATTCTATATACTCTTCCCTCACAATCCAGCAATCTAGCTACTTGGTATTTACCCAAAGTAATGGAAAACTATGCCCATACAAAACCTGTACATGGAGGTTTGTAGACGTTTTATTCATAATTATCAAAATTTTAATTCAAATTATCAAAATTTTGAAGCAACCAAGATCTCCTGTAGTAGGTGAATGGACAAATAAATTGGTCCATCTACACAATGGAATATTATTCAGTGCTAAAAAGATTTGAGCTGTCAAGTCATGAAATACATAGGAAAAAATTAGATTTATATTACTAAGTGAAAGAAGCCAGTCTGAAAGGGCTACACACTATATGATTGCAACTACACGAAATTTTAAATCAGTGGTTGTCCACAGAGGGAAATGACACACAGGCAGAGCCCAGAGGATTTTTAGGGCAGTGAAAGGACTCTATGGATACATGCCACCATATTTGTCCAAACAGGAGTGAACCCTAGTATAACTACGGGTTTTTGGATGCACCGCTCTAGTGAGAGATCCTGATAATAAAGAAAGCCAGGAACGTTTGGGAAAACTTGGAAAATTTCTATACTTTCTGCTCATTTTCTTTGTGAACCCAAAACCCTCTAAAAAAATAAAGTCTATAAAAATTAATGGCCACATAAATTAACAGCCAGATCTGTAATTAAGTTGAATCTCTATCTTAAGTATATAGGAAAAAAAAAAAAGTCCACACGTTTTCTTATGTTTGAAAAAGATTGTTGTTTTACCTCAAAACCAGCAGGATAAAATTGGTGAGACTTAGAACCCTCTTAATTCCTCTCATTTAAGAAACCCAAAGTGAAAGGGTATTCACATTGGAAGTTTCCAATGTCACTTGTAATTTGCAAGGGACATAGTGGGAGGTTTTTAAATAGAAATTTAATAAAAAAAAAAAAAAAAAAATAAATTCTAGCAAATAGATTTTACCCATAAACATTTTGGTGAGTCCCATAAACATTTTGGTGAGTCCCATAAACATTTTGATGAGTCCCATAAACATTTTGGTGAGTCCCATAAACATTTTGGTGAGTCCCATAAACAAACATTTTGATGAGTCTGATGGAAACAAACCAAAAATAATCTCCCCCCACCAAAACAAAAAAAAATGTAATCTGTGGGGGAAAGTGCTAGAGAAACACATCTTGCTTTCCCTTATCACAAAATATTTAAAAATAAATTTATGATTTTGTTGAATGTGCTGGGCAAAGAGGCTCCCCACCTCCCACTCCTGGCTTCTTTGCTTTATGTCAGAATTGGGGGAAGATCATGAGAATTACTGGCATATGGAGCATAGGCCGTCCTCATGCTATAAGTTCTTTGGCTCACTCTCAACAAAGATCTGATGGATTTTTTTTTTTAACATTTTTACTTTTAAAGTCTCAAACATATACACAAAGAGAGAATAGTATGATGGATTCCATGTCACACTTCCCCAGTCCCAACAATTAGCAACATATAGTGAACTTTTTCTCATCTATACCACCACCTATTTACCATCATTTCAATTATTTCAAAACAAA
Organism: Tamias sibiricus; assembly: GCA_025594165.1. NCBI lineage: Eukaryota > Metazoa > Chordata > Mammalia > Rodentia > Sciuridae > Tamias > Tamias sibiricus. The sequence goes on along the minus strand of CM046666.1, from coordinate 19,145,527 downwards.
CCTCAGTGGATGTACTTAAAACATATGAATACTATAAATATTATGTAAAGATCTCAGTAGGCTTTGCTAGTGTTTCAGTAACTTGCTCGCTGTTGTGACCAAATGTTGCCACCGGCAGCTACTGCTGCCTGCAGAACGATACCACGGGAAAGAATTCGGAGGCAGACTGGAAATGAACAGGTTCTTTATTCTTCCTTCTTCTAACTTCTCTCTACGGCTCCAACAACCTCTCCAACTCCAACCACCCTCTCTATCCAACCTCACCCGGTTATATACTTTTTGCCTTAACAAGTATACACGTGTCAACAACTCAGACTTACAGGTGCGTCACATAGTGTTCACGGGCATAGAAAGATTCTTAGATAAATGCATGATTATCAGGTGAAAATACTGAAAACCTCTTATGGCTCTCAGCTAGCCGCCATCTTAGCTATCTCCTTATTAGGGCTCTTACAACCAAAAGACCTGACAAGAACAATTTTGGAGGAGGAAAAGCTTATTTGGGGGCTCACAGTTTCAAAGTTCTCAGTCCATAGATGGCTGACTCCATGCCCTGGGGCTCGAGTGAGTTAGAACATCATGGCAGAAGTGTGTGGCACTGGAAAGCAGCTGGGACTATGGCACCAGGAAGCAGAGAGAGACTCCACTCACCAGAGACAAAATATAAAACCCAAAGGACACCCCCAGTGACCCACATTCTCTAGCCACACACTACCTGCCTACTGCTACCACCCAGTTAATCCTTATTAGGAGATTAATTCACTGATTGGGGTAAGGCTTTCATAACCCAATCATTTCACCTCTAAACTTTCTTGCATTGTCTCTCACATGAGTTTTAGGGGAATACCTCATATCTAAACCATTACAGCTAGGTACTGATTTTCAAACCTAGCCACATTTTGCTATTACCACCTATGATTTAATAATAATTCCTCAGTATATTCAAATATCAGATGAGTGTTCCCATTTTTTTTATTTACCTCTCATAGTTTTTTATTTGATAACATGTTTGAGCTGGGAATCTAAAGTTGATATACACATATGCAATCTACAGACCTTGCTCTGTTCAAAATCCAATCCAGGACCTCACATTCAATTGTCTTGTCTCCTGCTTCTCCTCCAGCGAGAACCCACAGAATGGGAGAAAATATTTGCCAGTCACTTTTCTCACAAAGGATTAATATCCAGAAGATATAAATAACTCAAAAAAAAAAACCAAAAGAACAAATAATCCAATTAATAAATGGGATAATTAATTAAATGGATACTTCCTAAAAGAAGAAATACAGATGGCCAACAAATACATAATAAAAATGTTCAACATCATTAGCAATTAGGGAAATGCAAATCAAAACTATACTGAGATTTTGTTGTAGTGTAGTTAGAATGGCATTCATCGAGAATACAAACAATAATAAATACTGGAAAGGATATGGAGACAAAGGAAACACTTTTACATTGTTGGTAGATTACAAACTAGAACAACCACTATGGAGATCTGTATGGAGTTTCCTCAAAAATCTAGTCATGGAACCACCATATGTCCCAGCTATCCCACTCCTCAATATTTTACTGAAGAATTAATGTCATCTTACTACAGTGATATAAGCATACCCATGCTTATAGCAGTGTAGGTGTCCATCAAGGGATGAGTGGATAAGAAAATGTGGAGTACATACCCAATAGAGTTTTATTCAGCCATTAAGAAAGATGAAATTATGTCATTTTCTGAAAATGGATGGAACTTGAGAACATTATGTTAAGCGAAATAAGCTAACTCAGAAAATTGAGGGTCCTAGGTTTTCTCTCTCAACGTGGAAGCTAAAAAGGAAAAAAGAAAAAAAAAGGCACAGTGGGGTCGCATGAAAATAGAGGGAGATCAGCAGATGACAAAAAAGGGACCAAGGGTAGGGAGGAGTGAGCTGGGAAATACTGGGGAATGGTATTGGCCAAATTATATTGTTATACAGTGTGCATGTGCTACTTATGTAACAAAAAAATCCACAATTATGCACATCTGTAATACACAATAAAGAATATGCTAAAAATCCTACTGAAATAAATCCAAAGTCTTCCTGGATATCAAACAAACTAAACGAGAAAACGAGTCATCAATTACAAGAGTGAAGTCAGCAGGTTCACTTTCATAAGCAGGAGTGAGTTTCGAAGTTATAGAGAAGAAATGCTACTATAATTAAATCTTGCAGACCAGTACCAAACGACCTCCCTTTTTGAGAACATTATGAGGCCTAAGAGAATAGCCCTCATGCTGTCTTTTACCCCCAAGTAATCCCTACAACAACCGTAAGAAAATATCAAATCCACATTTCTTCTTCATTTTTCCCCTGGCTTCCTTTCAGAATCCAATAATAAATGAGGTGGTTCTTCACCAGATGGGAAGTCAGGGTGCCTATAGAGCTGGTTTTTTTAGATAGGTCATTTCTTAATCACTAGAACATTAAAATATGAGACTTCTTTCTACATGCAGAGATTTTAGTTAAAACATTTAAAATTAGAACAACCATGAATGGATTGTTAAACAGAATGGAAAATTCACATTGTTAAGACAGAATATTAGACTCCAAGAATGTATTTTCTCTCAGTAGCAGATGGTTTCTGACTGCAGCCCACCACACCCGCATTCTTTGTGCCTTTCTCTCTGCCATGGGGAGGGGGGCGATGCTTAAGATTAATTCAGCAGAGAAGTTCGAGCAGCACTGTGTATGGTACCAATATCAGAGGGTGAATGTAGTTTTCTACTCTGTAACCTAAGACATCTGAAAATCAGAAGACCAAAATGTCTCCTGGAGGGTTTATCTTCTGGCCTTTGACCAGTTCTAAGTCTGGGGTGCTGTGTGAGTTTGCGTTTTAATTCCTACACATCTGTCTCTGCTCAGAGTTCTTGGTTCATCTTGAGCCCCTCTGCAAATGCATATGCATAATTTTAAATGCTCTTTCTTGCTCTCAGACACACAAGGACACAGACAGAAAGAATTCCTAGGATAATAGGGCCAAGGAGGCAAGTATAGATGTCAGGACCTAGGTCCCCATAAAACCCTCTGCTAAAGAGGGGGATTAAAAAAAAAAAAAACACCAGCCAATTTGACTTGATCCCACGAATGTTTTCCCCCTGGCTTTGGCCCTCCTCCACAGCTTCTCAAGGACAGTGCTCCCTGGGCACCACAGATAAGCTAAGCAGCAACTCACCAGCACTCCGAGAGTCCCATTGCCTGTGCACAGTCTCAGTTTAAAACCCACCCGTTGGACGATCTCGTCAAGTAGGGTGTTGCAGTCTCCATGCCTCCTGAAGGTAATGTCTTACTTTTGTTTGCTTCTTTTCCAAATATTAAAATATTAATATTACTGGTATACTTATTAACTTTTATCCATTCGGGACTGCCATGATTCTCAAAAGGAGAAGTTATGACTGCTGTAAACCACAGAGAGACAAATCAAAATCCTGGCTGTGATGTTGGGGAGAGGACGACAGGAGTGGTTACAGGTTTGTTTTCTTAAAAAAAAAAAAGTGTCCTATACCATCCTCTTGGGGCCAAGAAGATTCTGAATTGTGATGGAGTGAAATACCTAGCCCCCTTCTCCACCGCCGTCCCCTATGGCGGAATGGGACACTCAACAATTAAGGTTACTGATGAGCATATTTGCTTACTATGAATCCGGTAAAGGCAGAAAATTAAAGGTTGTGAATGAAACCTATGGAATATTGACCATTTCAGATGCTGATTTTTCTGTTAGTTTCTCAAACTTGTCTTTGAGTTATGAATGCCAGGCATACAGTACTTGCTCTGTAAACATTAGGTGAATTAATCCTATCCAGAGTTGCCTAGAGTTTAAATGTTTAACTGTCTGACACTACACATGAAAGCAAAAATGGCATTGTCTGTAAACAAGATTGGCCAAGCTGATGTCGTATTTTAAACCAAAAGAAGTCTTAATTTCTGAAAAAAGTTATCGACATGGCTCCGGTCTCCATGTAACACAACACGCTGCACAATCTTCAATCAGAACAGTTCAGGAGTCAACAGAAATGCATTTGAATGACAGCCAAGAGGGTGACTTCATTTTGTTTTCCCACTGTCTCTGAGTCTGATGTGGAGAGTAGGCTCGGTCCCAGGAATTAGACTTCAAGGTGTTCGGAAAAGTCACCAAATCTCAGCCTGCTTTTATAACCTCTCTCTTTTGGCCTGGTGTCGAGGAGAGCAGCTTTCCAGGGGCCAGACAGAGTAAGACAAAGACAAGACGTCCTCCTCTGCATCCAGACCTGGGGAGGTCCACTAGGGAAGGAGCACACTAGATCAGTCCAGCTGGATCCCGGATGTAGCCCATAGAGTCCGTGCTCAACCCAAGCTGCCCCTGCAGGCCGAGCTGGGCTGTGGCAGGAAGTTCCTGTAGAATAGGGCCGCGGGTCTGCAGAGGGTTCCCAGGAGAACACCGGCCATCTCCTTCCATCATCCCAAGTCCACTTGAGCTCTGCACTCACAAAAATGAATCCTGCAAAGAACATCTCGTAGGTGTGCTTCAACTCAATGTAAGTGGAAAGGAACGCTACCCAGGCATAAAGAGGACCTCAGGGTCTCCTGTTCTGATTTTCGATCGGTGCTGCTGGTTATTTGCTATCACTTTGCCTATCAATCCCTGATGGAGCAAACCAGCATTGGCTCCAATCTCAACTTCACTAGCCCCCACCATCAGTGAGGCTCTGGCTGTTTACGAATCATCTTCCAGTCCCAGAGAGACCACCATCCTTTCAAAGGAAAGCCGTTTGTGCGTCCGTAACTCTGTCCATGTTTTGTTTCATGAGCTCCCCTACATTTCCACTTCTCTCAAATTTATTCCTCCCTACCTATGACCTCTTCTTCCAGTTCTGCTACTGCAGCGTCAAGACATTTTTTAGGTTAAGAGAGGGTTCCATATAAAATAGACTCTCTGGGTGAAGAGTATCTGCAAAATGTTTTAGCCACTGTTATTAGAAATTTACTTTACTTTCTGTTTTATTTTTATTTTGGGGGATCGGGGATTAAACCCAGGGGTACTTTACCACTGAGTCACATCCTCGGCCCTTTTTGTTCTTTATTTTGAGGCAGGGTTTCACTAAGTTGCCGAGGCCAGCTTTGAACTCAGGATCCTCCTGCTTCAGCCTCCCAAGCCGCTGGGATTATAGGCACGCGCCACCGCACCTGGCAAAATCTGCTTTACTTTCTAAGGGCTATAATCAAGCTTTGGTCAATTGGGGAAGAGAAATGAGACATTCAGCTCTAGTGAGAACGAAGCAGAAGAGGGTGTTCAGATACAGGACAGGTATGAATAAAAACCCATCTCTGAAGAATGAGAATGCAGACTTCTAGCAAACCTCTAACATACTAGTTAAAGTATGTTAACCTTACTAGTTAACCATACTAGTTAAGGTATGTTAACCACAGGATAGTACTCCCAGGGAAACAGACCATCTAGGGTATATTCCCAAGGGCAAGCATCAACTCCATTAGAAGTTTAGTTTCACTTTCTTTTAAATCTTCGAACATAATGCCTTCGATCCACTGCCTCAGGGCCTACCATGACCAACATTATTGGGCGGTTATCCTAGTAAGTCCTCTCCTGGGAACAGATGCAGGGACCTGATTCTCATGAATTCTTTTAGAACATGAGGGCCCCGCTAAGTGGATCGCTAACTCAAAACATGAAACAGTACTCAGGTCCCTGTTCAAAATGCCCAATCATTCACACTTAGTCATTTCCATCCTGGGAGAGTCTGTCTTCTCGATCATTGATCGTGTGTCACATGTCATACCAAAGTCGGCACTGCATAATTTTATATGTCTGTACAGTGTAAACTCTCATAACCCGATAAAAACACAGACTACCTGCACGAACCCAGGTGCACACACAGAGCGATCCCAATAATATTGGTCATGATAGGTAACGTTCCGTGAGTCAGTGGATCTTAGGCATTATGTTCATTTGGCCCTTCTCCAAATTCCGTCAAAGCTCATCTTATATATATATATATATATATATATATATACATATATATATATATATATATGTTTTTTTATTTATTTGCGTTAGTTGTACACAATGCAATGCATTTTATGTTTACATGGTGCTGAGGATCGAACCCGGGCCGTGCACGTGCGAGGCGAACGCTCTACCGCTGAGCCACAACCCCAGCCCAAAGCTCATCTTCATGCATGCACAAAGCCGGAACCTGCATCACCCTGAGCAACGTGAGGTTCCTCTGTCCTCATCCGTGGGGTCTCTCGCTCAGGCACACCCTAACTCGCGCCGCAGGACCCTGGCTGCCGTGAGTCATGGAGCACCCACCCTGCCTGGGTGCGTCTTCTCTCTACAGCTCGCACACAAACTCTCCCTTCGCTTCCTGCCGTTGCACTTTTCTCAGCTCTTCCAGCAGGTCACACCTTTGCAGAAACAGAACAGAGGAGCGAAAATCCCTGACCAGATCCACAGGCTTCTTGACAGGTGTCAGACGCGCCTCACGTGCGCTTTGAATCACACAGCACTCGACAGACACTCGCCACTGAGTGTTCACTCTGGAATCGACCCCTTAGGTCTTTTCTGTAATTCATTTCTCTCTCCATTTCCTTGCTCTCTTTTCTACTTTCAGGTGAGATTTTTTTTTTTTCAATGTAATCTTTTTTTCCCATCTTCCCACTCTCTGCCTCTCCAATTTTTTTTTTCTGTGAAATATAATTACCCAATAGCGCACAAATATATGGCCACGTATGTTCTAAAGGAACAGCTGCAAAATTGCTAATATTAGGTCTAATTTAGCTACAATAAATTAGCAAATGTGTGGAAGCACAATGATGACAACATAATTATAACAAAAGTCGATGTGTTGAAGTATATGGATAACAATACGTACTAATTTTAGAGAGAGAGAAAAAAAGGAACCCTACACCAAATGAAATGCATGCGACGAACAGACGGGGCTAATAGCTCAGACACATACACTTAATGTGGCCAGTCACTGTAAAAACAAAAAGATAGATGAAGCTGTTCAAACATCGAGTGCTAACAAGCAATGCAGTCTGGAACCATTAGCTGTCAGGGGTAATAACACTCACGGTGCTCAAGTGCAGTTAAAACAGCAGCACTTTGCCGGGATGGTGGCTGCCGTACCCAGGCACACCTGCAAAGGGGGCGCGAAATCTTCCCGTGCATTCACGATGACAGAGAGAGGAGAAACAGCACTAATAATGTAAAGTATAAACGGAAATAGCAGACAGCACAGAGTGACATTTGCCTGGTCCCAGTCAGCTTGTTAGCTGAAGTGGGTTTTAATTAGCTATTTTCCAGCAAGCAAACGAGCAAATTAGTGGCAGCTATAAACAAGAAGAGACAATCAGGCCCAAAGAGAAGGAAGGATGATCAGGGTGCCTTTGCCGAGGGTGGGAAGAGGGAGGGCCAGGAAATACAAAGCTTTTATTGAAAACTTTTCTCAATTATCCAGTCAAATGGTGTTTTCTCTGGAAAGCACCTTAGAGATGATCCAATCCTTCCTTCTTTTCCAAATGAAGAAGACCGAGGTCCACAGGCGTTCACTGACCTGTCAGGTTGTACCTCTGACCACAGCTATATCAAAAGCTATCTTCCACGTTTATGTTTTCCAAATAAAAATATGCTTTGGAAATATTGTGAGTGGATAAACCCCTTAAGGATACAGAGATTTTTTTTTTTTTTTTAAATGTGCACAGTTGCTCAGTGATCTAGGAATATAACTGGTTATAATTTGGGGCCCGAGTATGCTGAGATATAGTACAAATGAGAAAAAAATAATAGAAACAAGAAAATGGCATCTTCGTATAGCCAGAGGGCCTCTGAGTAGCTGTTGTTCTGGAGGAATCCCCAGCCTGTGTCCGTGGGTGCCTGTGGTACCCCGGGTGCAGTACCAAGTGGGGGTCAGGACTGGCGCTACTGGACAGGCTGTGAAGGCCAGGACCACACAGGGGGACACAAGCCCTCCTGCCCTGGGTCTGAGAGGGTGCCGCGCCCATCCTAGGAGTCACCACCAGCATTTGGCAGGCATCACGTGGTCCAAGTGGTGCCCCAGAGGTGCCAGCCCCCTCAGGACCCCACGACAAGCACCTGTGTCCTGAAAGCAGCCACCACTGTGAAAAGAAACTGAAAGCGCCCTTCCTCCCACTGGGCCAGAAATGAGAGTGCCCCCCCCCCCATGCACAAACGACAGAATGAAAGAACTACATCATTTTCATCACCCAGTTTAATCTGATTTACAAACCTGAAATGTGCTCTTAGAAAAACAATAACATGATTGGGAGATAGGAAAAAAAAAAAAAATCTTGGACCAGCCAGTAACAGAAGTCCGTTGACTTATTTCTTTTTTTTTTTTTTTTTTTATTTACATAATGACAAGTATAGTATCTTTTTACCACAACTTGTTTCAGAGATATGTTAAGAGATTTGAAAAGGTTGACGCCTGAGACATCACAAATCCAGTGCAGAGGGGAACAATGACAGCCAGGACAAAGGACGAAAGCAAATGGCCCTACAGCTGTTTGCCTCTGCTGGAGACTGTGAACTCAAGGACAGTTTGCAAAAAAAGGAATAAAGAAACTACAGATTGTATTTGTTAAGAGGCGCCAACTTCATGATCATAGTTGCATTTATAGACCTGCAATTGTATATATGAAATATTCTGCATAGGATGGAAAGTTGGCCGGCCTGACCATCCCAAGCCCGGCTTTAAACGTGGGCTAGAACAATGGATATAAACAGGAAAATGGACAAAGAATGTGTCCTGCCTCAGCTGCATGGTTAAATGCAATAAAAAACACTGTGTCCGTTTGTCATGCAGCGGTAAACCTTCATTGAGCTCCTACTATGTAAGACACTAGATTAGACACAGGCCAGAAAGACATGAACAACTCTAGGGTCATGCAGACAGTTGTAATTCCTCCCCCACAAGGCAGCACTTTTCAAAAAGGAAGAGAGCTTAGCCTCTCTGATTGTTCTTTTCTTAATGCTAAGTGACCATATCTAGCTCATCCTTTTCCATATAACATTTCCAAGTGCCTCCAACTTCCTTTCTCTAGTAGTCAGTAGATCTTTTCTGTTCTGTCAAAAGTAAGATTTGCAGACACCACTATCTGTTTATTGTACAACTAAAAGTAATTATTACCTCCTTCGGTCTAGATGTTACTTCATTAATCTAATTCCGATCACATCGGCGTTTTTAGTAGCCACATACAATGTGAACTTTTAGTTTACTGCTGATCAATATCTCTATAATTTTAGCAATGATAATATCCCAAAATTGACAAGACTCAATTGTAGGACCTTAATTTTAATTCATATAATTATAATTTTAATAATATGAATTATAATATGATTTTCTTAGACTTACCCATTTTCCAGCCCATTAAAACTCACACAGACCCTGACTCTGCCATTTAATACCTGCACTCCATCTCCCCCATGCCAATGCAATTTCATCTTCATTAGGAAGCTTTCTACATTTTTATTCAAGTATTGATAAAATTCAGGAAGAGACAGCAAAAACCACCCTAGAGTTTTAGAAACCTCCCTTCTGACAGATACACACTACTTAGCAATTATTGGTGTATGTCAATTATGAAGAAAAAAAAAAAGTTCTCTTATCTTGGGATCTTGTCCACAATTTTGCATGTCTTGGGTTGACATCCCCCAAGAAGCAAGCTCTAAGACAAGAGGCTTTTCTCAGAAAGTGCTGGTGGAGAACAGGGACGGGAAGGACAGAGGGTGACTGGGGGTGCCTCTGGAAGGCTGAGGCCTAGGCTGAAGCTGGGCATAGACTGTGGCTGGAGGTTTTCTTGAAGGAAATCCTTCCTGTTAGGAAAAAAAAAAAAAAAAGAAAATGAGGAAGAAGCTGTCCTGCTTCATCGTGGAACCCAAGTAAGATAAAATAGGCCCCTCTTCATACATATTTAGGGTGAAGATAAGCACTATCGGCAGGATGACAAAAACTGGAAGGCTCGGGACTATGAAACAACAGCCATATTGGATCCCTTGAAACCTCCCAAGAAGAATGATGAATATTGACATTGATGATTAGTATTATTAAGACACAAATTTAACAAAGAAGTGGCAAAAAGAAGTGGCAAGTGAGTACTTAAACACAGATTCAGAATGTGCCAATAGAACTAGAATGACATTAATTACATTTTTGAAATAGGTTGATAGATGAGTTACCTGTTGGACCCAACTGCGGCATCACCTGTGGAGAGGCAGAGGCAGAAATGGCTCCGACAGCAGTTTAGAGACACCATCCGGGTGAAATAGAGGCAAGACACAGGGTGCACAAGGGGGTCTGACACACACTACACAGTGCTACAGGAAGAGAATACAAAGAATGAGTGAGAGAAAATGCAGAGACACGCCCTGAAGCTTCCTGAAAATGGACAAAAGGCAGAAATTCTCATATTTAGAAGGATGACAGATTCTCAAGAAAATATGTAAGAATAAATTCATACCCACAAACAGCTCAAAGAGTCTTCAAAACATAAAACAAAAGAGTCTTGAGAGCAACGAGGGAAAAAAGAATAAGACGCTGAGGGTTTACCTTCAAAGAAATAAACTCGCTTTTCAAGAACAAAGACAAAAGCCAGAAGCCGAGGAAGAGCTTCCAGAGTGTCAGTCACTCTCAACCCAAAATCACAGGGCAAGCTCCCTCTCTCTAGGTGGACCACAAAATAAAGAGGAACAGAAAATGCACCATTGCACTACTGCTTCACCAGCAGGTGGCAGTAGAGAGGGCGTGGGCCCTCAGTCCAGATACAGAAGAAGCAGGAAAAAAAATGTAGGATCAACTAAAACACAAAAGAAGATGATGGTCATAATCCAAACGTGTCATGAATTACAATAAATATAAGTAAACCAAACCGACTAAATTTTTTTAAAAATGGAATTGTCAGGACAGATTTTAAAACGTGATATCCAGCCTTCTGTTACTAGAGGAGATAACAACAAAAACACAAGCACACAGAAAAGATGAAAATAAATAATAAAAAGGAAGCCACGTGAGGATTCCCCACGTAATTTATTTTGTTAGGTTATATTATGCTTATGCCATATCTGGACAAAAATCACATAAGAATTACAAGTTCATCTCATTTTTTAAAAGTAAATGAAAACGTTTTAATAAACTGAAACTAATGACATATTTAAAACGACTGCAACACCATGGCCCAGCTGGGTTTACAACAAGAACACAAGGACTCATTAAAATAGGAACGTCTACTGATTTTAAACAATTGAAATGAAAAAACTAATTTGATAGATATAGAAGAAGTAAGACTAGATTCAAGTTCCATTTTTGATTAAAAATAAAATCTAAGCAAACTGGACACAGGAAAAACATCCAGAATCTCATTAATTGGATCCATACCCAAAAGAAGAAAAAAATACGGCACAAAACAATACGTTTAAAGGTTAAAATTTAAAAGCTTTTTTCTTTAAAATCAGGATTAAGCATCCTATGTAGCTCAAAAAAAAATTTTTTTTTAATTATAAGGATTGCCAAGAAGCAATAAAGATGTAATTCTTGCTGACAGAATGTGGCTTGGATAAAAAATTCAAAAGCATCTTGAAGTATTTGAATAAGAGCTCAGCAATGTTGTGGGATCAATATACAAAAATATTATTGATCATGTTTCTGCACACTAGCAAGCAGCAGAAAGCATGATAAAAAATCAGCCTCCCTTCAGTCCCAGAAGCATAATACTCTGAGCCCTGGGATAGAGGGTCTGAGCCAGGGACTGCACTCATTTTGCATTGTTGGGTGTTACTGTACCCTCCTTACCAATCCTCAGCTTCCCTTCTTCAGTCTAGAGTTAAGAACTGCTTTTTCCTATGCATCCCTTGATGTGACACCACCCGCCAGGCACAAAACCTGTCATTTCCTTGCTTACCTTCTGGCTAACCAAGTCTTTGGGTGGCACGTAGCTGTTTTTCGAGTTTCATTTGGTGTTTTAGCTTCTTTTATGCTCAGTGGTTAGATCTACTTTTCCTGAATCTATTTCTTTCTACCATGTCTCTCTTCTCTTTTATTTTTCTTTTAAAATGAACTACTAAGAAGGCTCTTCAGATGCTGCTTCGATTTCTTCTACATAGGAATGTTTGCACAGCTTTCTGTAAAACCCTTCTCTATTGTCTTTTAGATCTTATAGCTTCTTGACGAGGAGTTAGCTGTCTTTCTTGTATTTGTTCCTTTTTGTCGTTTCTATGGATGGTTTCAAGGTTTTTTTTTTTTAATATCATTAGTTTTCAAAATCTTGATTGTGATGTGTCCTGCTGTGTTTTGTTTTCTCTCTTTTGAATGAATATCTTCAATCTATAAGTTTCCATTTTTATCATATTTGGAAAATATTTTGCCATATTTCTCCAAATATCTTTTTGTCCCCCCCCCCCTTTTAAAAATTGTATTATTTGACTCTACGGTATCAATTACACATATGTTGAACTCTTTGATATTTTCTCAAAAGTTACTGATGCCGTGTTAGTTTTTTATTATTATTTTCCCATGTCGCATTTTGGAAATTCTCTATTGCTACGGTTTCAAGATCACAGATTTCTTTCCCTGCAAGATCTAATCTGATGATCCAAATGAGTCTGTCTTTCATCCCAGGTACTTTATTTTTAACTTTAGAAGTCTTATTTATTGAGAGTCATTTTGTCTTCTATCTTTCTTCTCATCACATATACTTTCCTCCACCTTCATGATTATAGAACATATTTTAATAGTTATTTTAACATCATTGCTAATTGCATCATTTCTTTTATTTCTCAGTCTGAGTCTACTGATATTTCTCTGACCTATGGGCTAGCATTTCCTAATTATTTGAATGCTAGCCAGTTTTCTTTTGGATAGTAGACAGTGCGAATTTTATGTTGTTGAGTGGGAGATTTTGTTGTTCATTTAGGTGATGCTGATATGTTTGTCTGGGATGCATTTAAACCACTTGGTATCAGTTGGCTTTGTGTAGGATTACTTTTAAGCTTTTCTAGGGTGGGTCTAGGATAGCCCTTATGTTAGGGATATTAGCCCCATTACAACATAATTTCCTTCTGAGTCTTCCAACCAATGCCTCACTGATTATGAAATCTCCCCACTCGGACGGACAGGAACAGAAGACATTCCCCTGGTTTTCTTCAGCCTATGTATATCTGGTGGTTCTTTCTCAATCTTGGGTAGTAAATCCTCACTTATAAGCAGATCATTGTTCTGCCAAAGCCTCCAAAGGCTCCTCTGCAGACCTACCAAGCTCTCTTTGTGGAACTCCAGTTGGTCCCCGAAGGCTTCCTGGACTCCAATCCATGTTTATGTGACTCAGTGAGATTCCTTGGCTTTGATTTGTTGACCTCTCTCTGCACAGCAGGTGGGACACAGCCTCCAAGGAAGAAAACTGGGGCTGTCACACAGTTCACCTTGTAATCAGGGATATATTCTGCATTGTCTATCATATAATTCATGTCTGAGAACCATTGCTTTATAAATTGTGTCTAGTTTCCTAATTAGTTGAGGTGAGAGATTACATCTGATCTCTGTTACCCCTTCAGAGCTATATTCAGAAGTCTCTTACCTTGGATCTTAAAAAGGAATAAATGTGAACAGCACATTGTCTTGTATTGACAGCGGAGGGGCCATAGAATATCATCTCACCAAGTGGCACCAGGACGGGTGACACATCCATATCTGATATCCATCTTGAAGAATGGAGCAATAACTTAATTGAGAAAATAATATTATCCGGCATCAAACAAAAGAGATCATATTTACTGAGATGTACAGATCATGAATGGGAACATTCCCAAGTGCAGATCTCATTCCAACACTGTGGATTGGAATGCCATTCAAATTTTGTTAGGGAAGAAAAAAAATGTGTCAGGATAGGGGGTTTATTCATCTCAACGAAAGCTTGACTTTTTTTTTTTAAATATTTCTTTATTTACTTTAGTTGTACACAATGCAATGCATTTATGTTTACGTGGTGCTGAGGATCGAACCCGGGCCGCGCACGTGCTAGGCGAGCGCTCTGCCGCTGAGCCACAACCCCAGCCCCTTGACTTTTTTTAATAAGATACAAAGTGTAAACACTCCAATAGTATTATCATGTCTGTCCCGAAGTGAATAAAAAATGTATCGTTTAAATGTACATTGTTCAAATGTTTGTCATGACTAAAACTTACATAATTTGTCATAAAATTGCCTTGAAAAAAAAAAAAAAAAAAAAAAAAACTCTTCCCAAAACTGTCGACTTCTGATCTGTGAAATTTTTGAAATGTTCGCCTACAGGTGCCAGCTATTTCTCTACATACCAGTGGTCTCAGAGAATGCAAGCCTCTGCCCCATGGCAGACACTGCTAGAACACTGCCCACTTACATACATTTTCATGCAAACTTAACAAAATAGAAAGCAAAGAAAAAGTAGATTTAGTTTGTAGCAGGATCCACTGCCAAGCATATCCTACTTTTATTTGAGTTTGGTTGGTTGGTTCATCATCAGACATGAACTTTGGAATGAAATTTGTTAATGGGCAAAGCATCCTCACCATGTAATACTTTTACAGATTCTGAGCTTTCATGTGAAGTACATCATTTCAAACAACAAAAAGTCCTCTTGCTCATAAAACCAAAACAGATTTTTATGAGCTCTACAAAATACAGCCAAAATTTTAGGAATTGCCTATATATTTCTCAATAGATATTAGAGAAAAATATGGCCAACACCAAAATATTTGAACATAGACGGTGATTCAAATTCACTTTCTTTCTGAAGAGCGGTCCAGATTCCCACAGAACATTTTTCCTCAGCAAATGGGTCAAATAATTTCAAGGTTACAGGTGTATTTTGCTCTCTACCTCAACTTTTTTCATTATTGCTCAGAAATCATGGCATGACAGATCCAAATACATGAATATCATATTGTGAATCATTTGTCTCTGAAATCTTACATGCATTTTTGTAGTTTAGACATTAATATGCACATTATAATTAACTTGATACGTTTTACGACTTTGTCATTTTTCTTTCAGTCACACTATTCTTTATCTAACATATCATGATGTTTTACTGTCTCCTGGATTAAAGAGATCTCATTTTCTTCTACAATCTAACTTTTAAAAAATGAAAGCTTTTATGGCAAATAAAGTAAAATGCATATGATATTTATCGTGTCTGGCATTAATAGCCCCTTTGCTACTATGAGCTGGTACATGATGACATAATGCTGTGTTGTTTTCATAACTAATACTTTACACCCTAAAGGCCACAAGGCTTCTCAGGGTTCTAAAGCATTGCTGCTACCTGTTGTGCTGGTCTATTAGGTATTGGAACTATGTAGTTAGATATTCTTTAAAGACTACCTTAGGTACCTCCTAGATTAGAATGGTCCCTCTGAAGCAGTTACCAGGTTTGTTATGTGAGCCCATAATTAAGTCCATGTAGTAAAAATCTTAACAAAAACTCTTTCAAAAAAAAAATCAACAGCCTGCACTGGGGCAACAGATGACTTTGACTGCACATTAAAAGTGGAAATAAAATGGTAATATATCCAATGTCAAGGGTGAAGATTTCTCAACACTCATTTTTATGTAGGAAGGACAACTAAGATCCTAAATAAAATGAAAGCTCTTCATATTGCAATTTTTCATTATCAAGTCAATTAAATTCTGCCACATTCTATGCAGCCCAGACATGTCATCTTAACTGCTAGTTACATGTATTGCATTTGTAAAGAAGTCAAGCAAGTTAAATAATAAAATAGAATTTAGAGTATCTGCCCTCAAATTAACAAAATTTTAAATTAACTTTTAAAATACTTTTTTAATTTTTATTATAAATCAGCACATATCAATTGCACATGCTTTGGTGATATTTTTTTTTTTTTTTTTTTTGGTACTGGGGATTGAACTCAGGGGCACCAGGCCACTGGGCCACATCCCCAGCCCTTTTTTGTATTTTATTAGAGACAGGGTCTCACTGAGTTGCTAATGCCTCGCCATTGCTGAGGCTGCTTTGAACTCGCGATCCTCCTGCCTCAGCCTCCCAAAGTGCTGGGATTTACAGGCGTGCGCCACCGCGCCCGGCTTTATGGTGATATTTTAATATATCTATACAGTGTTCAATATTAGATCATGGTAATTAACATATCCATCATCTCAAACACTTCTTATTTGTGTGTGGGACCGTCAAAATCCTCTCTACCAGCAATTTTGAAATATGCATAAAATTGATGTCAACAATAGTTACCCTACTATGCTGTAGGGCATTAGAAATCATTGCTTGTAGAAGATAATGGTATTTTAAAAGTCCATTGGCACTACCATACAGAGACATCATGTTGTTAGTTATATACATATGAAGTTGATTAATGTGGAATGTGGCTCTTCATCTGATGTTTTGTATGATTCAAAATTCGGTCTGTAGAGAGGTTGCTATTAATTTGTCCTTGTCAAAACATCTCACCTCCCAGACTTCAAAAATCCCCACATCACCCCAACCCTTGACTTGCATACCCTGCTCAACTGACTCCCAATAACCACTCCCCCGGGTCCTACCCCTTCTCTGTACCATCCAGCCGTGTGAAATGGGAAGCTGCTATTTTCTGCAATGCCTCTCACTTTTCCACTCCCACTGCTGGCTTCTAGCACACATCTCTATTTTGACAAAATTGATCATTGATACTTCCAAGGTCTACTTTCCACTAATTTTCAAAGAAGGAAATATTTCAAACCAAAAAGCTTGTTATTTCCTCTGCATTAACCCATTATACTGACTTTCTATCACTGCAGGACAAACCACCCTAAAAGTTAGTGGCTTACTGCAGTGGAATAATTTTCTCTTATGGTCCTGAGTTGACCTGGCTCTCCTGGGTAGTCAACGCTTGTGTCTTTCACACGGTCATGGTTCAACGGTGGCTGGAGTTGGAGGTATCAGAAGAGCTGGCTGGACTGGAATGACCAGCATGGCTTCTACACTCACATTTTTTGGGGGGTTTATCCAGAGGAATTGGAATAACTAGACACGGGAACTCTCCCTCCACATGACCTCCCTACATGGCTAGCTTGGGAAATAACAGGGAATGGTAGTTTCAGAGTGACAGGTGGCCTCTCACCAGAGTGCATGTACAGTCCAGAGAGTACTGTATTGCCACAAGGCTTCCTAAGCTGAGTGTCGGAGGGTCTGCTAGCAACATAACTTCCACCATATTCTGTGAGCTTAACAGGGAGCGCCTACAAACCAGTGTAAATGCCAGGCAATATGGTTCCTTGGGGGATTGTGCTTGTATAAATAGATGGGCTATACTCATCAAATACATTATCTCAGTTATCAAACATGACAAAGCAGGGCATATGAGCTAGGGAATGTGATAAAGCATGGTAAAAGGTAGTGACAACACCCCTGAATTTCTAGGGTAGTTCATCACAACTTTTCTGCCATGTCTAGACAGCTTCCACTTTGGTAGAGCCTACAGATGACTCCAGATGTTAGAGTAAATCACTTTAGATCCCCATTTACTTCACAGCACTCAATTCCAGAGGAGTTCAAGTCCTTTCAAAATCATCCACACCACAACTGTTTAAAGTTCCTTGCAATCTAAGAGTGAGACACCAAGTTATCTGTCAAATACAATTACACACACACACACACACACACACACACACACACACACTATCTGCTGACAGGTGTGTGGTGACAGAATCCCATTCAGACATGCTGATGTAAATACAGTCATGATCATGATTCTTTGGAAGGAAATTAACAACACATTTATTGCACCTGACCCACTCATTCTACTTTATCTAATTACCTGAGTAGAGGTAAGTCAGAAAATAAATGAACTACAAACAAAGCAAAACAAAAACATAAAAAAAAACTTCTCATGCAAATATGATAAACAACCTAAATGTGTGAACATAGATGAACAGGTAACCAAACTATAGTACATACCAAAGACAAAATTGTTATTGTTTGGGGATGGGGTCTCCCCCAAAAGCTCCTGTGTTAACGCAGTAGTGTTTGGAGGTGGAATGATTAGAGAGTGAGCTCTCACCTAATCAGCGCATCCTAGTTTGAATGGACTGACTGGGTGGTAACTGTAGGCAGGTGGGGTGTGGTTGGAGGAGGTGGGTCACTTGGGTCCTGCCCTGGAAGGGTTATTCTTCCCTGAAGCCCCTTCTTTTTCCTCTCTCTGCTCTCTGATTTGGGGCCCAGCTATGAGCTGAGATGCTTTCCACTGCCACGCCTTTCCGCCATGATCTGTTGCCTCATCTCGGACCCAGAGCAATGGAGCTGGCCGTCTGTGGACTGAGATCTCTGAAACCACAAGCCCCAAATAGATTTTCCTCCTCTAAGTCGTTTTTGTCAGGTATCTGGGTCACAACAATGCAAAAGCTGACTAAAACAAAAATTGTATGCAGTCATGTAAAACTATGTTCCTGAAAAGCTTGCAATGGTAGGGGAAGTAGAATCTTTAACATTTCATTGCGCACATCAGGTACGTACAGTAGGAATGTTGGCATACATCATGTCATTTGATTTTTCAAACAGCTCCCTGGGGTGCATGTGATTATTATGCTCATTTTACAGATGAGAAAAATGAGATTTTAAGAAACTCAATCACTTTCCCAGGTTTGCACAAATGGGGAAATCAGGACCAGAACACACCCTCTCTGCCTCCAGAGCCACGTTTCTATTTTCACAACCATAAAGCTGTCACTTTTGATGAACAACTTTAAGGGGGAAAAAAAATTACACACTTCAGAAAGAATACAAATGCAACCAGTTTATAAAATAATGTATGCAGGAAACAGGATCCCTGCCTATTTTTCAGATTGAAAGGATATACATTGAAACACTGATAACGGTTGCCTCTAAGTGATGATAATACTCTGAGTTGTTTTCTTTACTCCTTTCTAAGTTTCTAATATATTCTAGAATAAACAAGTTTGTGTTTAATCCTGTAGGGGAGAAGAGGACTTGATTTGAGTCCTAAGCAGATATTCCTTTTTGTGCAGATAAGGAGCCCAGCAATACGCACCTCTACCACAGATAACCCCGGGGTGTAGAATCTCAGCAGAAGTTAGTGAAGTTGGAATTAAAGGCCTGCAAGGGCTGAAACCCTGGAGAGACAAATGTCACCTTTCACTTGATAGGTGGTAGAAGTCCTCCACAGGGGGAGACGGTTTAAACAAAGGTATCTGGCAGGCAGGAGGCTCCAGGAGTTTTGTCCAAGGTTAGGCCAATGGAGTCCCGCAACTCCCAGAGTCTGCTGAGCCTGACTCACCAGCGCCCAGAAGGACCCAAGGCAGCAGAGCCCTCCTGCTCTCAGCTGCACCTCCCAGTTGAGGTACGTAACCAGGACTCGGTTTCTTTTCGGTCGTGATTGCTCAAGTGATGAGTTAACTCCTCTGCTAAGATAACATGAATTTCAACAATGGAATAACTGACTGAAATTTTAATGCTCAGTTGCTTGATAAAAGTTCCTTTTCGAAGGGAAGAGTGTATCAAATGAAAAGCAGATAAATCTTTATGCTCTCGTTGAGTAAACCTGGTCTTTTTTAGTCTTCAAGACTCAGGCTTGTGGCAATTTATCTGACTATCGGCGACACCAGGAGGGAAGAAATATGTCTATGGGAATCAGCTCAACAAACCCAAACCTCGGATGGCAACAAATGTCAGACCTATGAGGAGTGTAATGAAATGGAAGCTTTCCACCATTACCCTTCCCTGTATCTGTACCCCTGATTCAGTGATGGCAGTTGGGCAACAATTGGGTAAATGAGTAACTTGATGACTGTGTTGGTCAGTTTTCTGTTACTGCAACAAAATATCTGAGATAATAACATTAAAAAAGGAAAGGTTTTCGGCTCATGGTTTCAGAGGTCTTGGTTCATGGTTGGTTGGTCCCTCTGCTTCTGGGCCTTTAGTGAGGCAGTAGGACGTCATGGTGGGGAACACATGGTGGAACACGTTGCTTACCTCACGGCAGCTGGGAAATAAAAGAGAGAAAGGGGCTGTATCCCCTTCAAGGGCCTGCTTCTGCCGGCCTAACTTCCTCCCACTAGGCCCCTCCTCTTAAAGGTCCACCACCACCCAACGAGGCCAAGGCTGAGGACTGAGCCTTCAACACGTGGGCCTTTGGGGGACGTTTGAGATCCAACCTACAGCAACGGCAAATCAGCAAGCTCATCCACGGGCAGATCTCCCCTTCACCTCGCATACCATTCTGAAACTTGAACTAGAAGAAAACTTTAGCCTTATCTCAGCCCTGCAATTTACTCCAGTCTATGATGAACTAACATAAATTTCAGGTAAAGCTGATTTAGGCAAATTGTAAGGGGAAGATGTGATAAATCATACGCGTATCCAGAGGAGGCCACAGCAATAGAACAAAGGCAGACTGGACAGCCTCTGCCTGCCTTGCCGTGGCTTGTGTCTTATTTAACTTGGGGCTCGTAATACTATGAATTACTATTTCAATTGCATTTCATTTGGTTCCTTTAGGAGGTTGGAAATCCAGGTCTAGAATCATTAGGCCATATAAAAATATGATCCCTTCCATATGAGCCACACTCACAAAAATTTTATTTCCAGCATAGCGTGGCTCCGACCCTGGCTGCCCACACAATAAACTAAGCTTAGGACTTCTTTCTGGTCTGAGTTTCATCCAGACCAACTTTGCCAAATGGATATACCCTAAAAAGATGAAAAGTTTAATCACTTCTATGGAGCAAATAACATCCTCACTGTACTGATGGCTTGCATTTTACACTTAATTAAAATGTCCAATTTTAAAAATAATCTCCGACTTGAGTTCCATTAGAACGGGCCCAGTGCATCAGGGACACAGCTGCTGTCTACAGTCAGTTCCTGGAGTTGTTCCTCTAGGATCTCTAAGGTTGATGCCTAAACCAAATTAAAAATGAGCAACCAGAATTTCAGAGATGAAAGGAACCTTGGACACCCATAAAATCTGCCTCATAATGACACTCTTGCTTTTCTGAGCTAAAGAAGTTTAATTATTGCTGCTTCTCTAAGTTTGTGACATGATTACTATGCCCTAATTATAGCAAGTATCTTGCATCCCTGGAAGATGAGTTTCTTCCCAATTCTCTGGTTAATCATCCACGTGAAGCCAGTCGTCCCCTCTGCAAAAGCGCCCACCCACCCTTCAACGTCCAGCTCAGCTGATTCTCGAAGCTAGCGTGAGCCCTTTTCACCACCACGTCACACAGCGAGTCGCCCTGCTCTGAGCTCAAGGCACTGGTTGCCTGTACAACCTGTTCTGGGTTGAAGTGTTTCTCCAAAAAGACACGTTGATGCCCTAACACTTGGTACCTTTGAACGTGGGCTTATTTGGAAATGGGTTTTGCAGATGCGATCAAGTAGAGATGGAGTCATTACAGTGGACACGCATCCAATGTGACAAGTGTCCTTATGGGCAGAGGAGAAGACACACACAGGAAGTCTGGCATGTGAAGACGGAGGCGGAAGTTGGAGTGATGCATCCATGAGCCAAAAGGAGCCGGCTGTTCCAGAGGCCAGGAGAGCAACAGGGTGCAGACTCCCCTTCACAGTCCTCAGAGGGAGCCCAAGCCGCCCACAGGTTTCCGACGTCTAACATCCACCATAGGAAAAGAAAACATTCCCCCATCATGCTGAACCTCCAATTTTGTGGTGTCGTGTCACAGGGACCGCAGGAGACTTACGTACCATGTTCTTGCAACCCTTTCTTTCCATGCATTGTACTTTACTCATCTCTAAATCTATGCTTACATATTTAACTTATTATAAAGACTTCCTGGTGTAGAAACCACATCTTAATTTTGGTGCTGCTGTTGAGTCCAGAGACCAGACCTTCTCTGTTCGGGTTGTCAGAGAAAATACAGGATTCCCACTTGACTGTGCGTTCTGTATTTTTATTTGCTAAATCTGACAACCTCAGTTCTTGTACAAAACAGATGATCCAAAACACCTAAGAGATAAATGGACGAGTCCCCACTTTATCCATCCTGTAAAAGTTTACTTTCCACCATGTGTAACAAGTGATTATCCACAAAGACTCCAGAAAACCTTTACCTACCCTCCTATTAAATTTGGGTGGCCTACGTCCGGGCTGCTGAGTAAGCTAATGAATGGGAACTTCAGAAAGGGAGAAGGTCAATAAAGAACAATTAAAATGGTCAGACATATGAAGGCAGATGCCACTGTCAAAAGATCAGGGTTCTGCCATTTGAAAAGGGTAAGCTGAAAGACTCATGATCAAAATCCAGAATCACAACACCACATTGATAAGATGGCGAGTTCCCCAAACCCAGAACTAGGAGGCTGGAAATGCAGCTAATGCTGATTGATGGTGTTTCCGTGCCCCAGTCCTTTCACATCCATTCACTCATTCCACCCTAGGACAACAGGTTAGAAATAAACACGCTGAAGTTGGGAGGAATTCAGGATTCAAACCCAGGATCCAAGACCTGCACCCGTCCCATACTCTGAATCTGTCTGTATCAACCTCTGCTTCCTGAGCAATGCAAATCAGGAATGACTAAGGAAGCACACATTCACTAGACAGAGGGCGTGTATTTAAGAATCCAGAGATGCAGACAGAGCCTGGCTGGCAGCAAATTCAGAGTGATGCAGAATTCATGGAAAATTTGAGTAAGAATGCCATCCATGGAGACAAATTTCTGTAGCGCTCACCTTGAAAATTATATTAGAAACTTCTAGAGCCTCCAGAACACCTGACTAACCTCACATGAGGTCTATCCCAGTATGACTCTCTCTCCATATCCCTATGGAAATGCAGCTCTTAACACAGAATCCAGTTATGCCATCATCGTTTGATAAACTTGGAAGCCACAAAAGCAGAATTATGAATTGTAAAGAACACAGGGTCTGTAGTCAAGTGTCTGGCCTTCCTTTTATTCTGTTATCAGCTACATGACAGCAGAATAAGTCACAAGCAATCTCATGACTCAGTTTCCTCCTTTGGAAATGATGTGCTGAGTTCTAAATTTCCATCCAACATACATTTAAGGACCCATTATTGGCTGTTTTTATTTCCTAATGACACCAATGATTTTTAACCCGTATATTATCTCCCTCATATCTTACTAGAATTTTTCTTCTCTTCATGTTTTTGTACTTCATTCATTTATTCAATTAGTTGGTCTCCTACTTTGTGTCAAGAACTGTGCAAGGGACAGGATGTAGAAATGATTAAAAAAAATTAAAAAGTTCTTACTGCTATTAAGATTACAGAAGTACAGCAAAACAAGAATAATTAGAATGGTCAGAAATATAAAGGTAGATGCCAGTGTCCAAAGACCTTAAGCGAAGTAAAATATATCCTTATGATTTTCATAAATGTTTTAAAGGAGAATTGTAGGGTCTTGAGAAACTTTAACTCAAGTCTCTGCGGTCAAGGGGAACTTTCCAGAGGAAATTAACATGTAAACGTAAGCTTGACGGGAGAGGAGAAGTGGGCAGAGAGAGAGCCGGGAAGGAAGCTTCCTGGTAGAGAGACAAGGATTGCCTGCCCAGGCTGATCAGGAAGGAGTTGGGCACTAGGAGCCAAGCAGAGGAGAGCCAGGATGGGCTCGGTCAGCGAGCACGGGGTGGCGTGGGATGAGGCTGCACAGCCACAGCCGAAGTGGAAGGCAGCGGTGGAGTGAGGAGCAGGGCAGGGGGTGAGCTGGTGGCCTTGTTATAATGCAGCCCCTCTGCTGCTGGAACAGACCTCGAGACCATTAGGAGGCCCAGGAGGAAAGGAAGCAACTCACGGCTTAAGATGAAGACAGACACGGAGACTGGAAACCTGGTTCAGACTTATTTTGCAACTAGAGGCCCAGCAGCCAGTGAAGGAAGGAGGCAGAGTCGAAGGGGCATCAGGACTGGCTCAGGTTTCTGGCCCAGCATCTGGGAGAGTAATGGGGCCATCTGTGGAGAGGGGGACGCAGACGGAGGAGCAGCTACACACAGGAGAGTCATGGGAAGAGTTTTGCACGGTTATACTCTGGGACTGTAAGCTGCCTGTCGTGGCCAGCCACAACGCCGCAGGAGGAAAACTCTCGGAGGCAGAGTAAAGATACTACTACTTTTACTTCTACTTTCTTAGAGAGAGCTTAGAGAGAGAGAGAAAGATTTTTCTTCTTCTTAGAAAGAGCTTAGAGAGAAAGATTAGAGATAGCTTCTTCTTCTTCTTCTTCTTAGAGCTTAGAGAGAAAGATAGAGCTTTTTCTTCTTCATCTTATTAGAGCTTAGAGAGAAAGAGAGAGAGCTTGAAAGAGAGAGATTTCTTCTTTAGAGAGAGAGAGAGCTTAGCTTTTAGAGCTTCTTTCTTCTTTCTTCTTTCTTCCTCGGGAGCCTCGGCCTAACTCTGGCCAGCAATTACTTCTTCTATCTGGTTTCTCTTCTGTCTTTTCTTCTTCTCCGACCCGAACTCTTCTTCTTCCGACCTAGCGACTGCATGACTGACTGAATGAATTCATTCTTCTCCTGACTCCGACCGCTTTCACCCGGTTATATTCCTTTACTTTGCAGGTGCCTCACGTGCATTTACAGGTGCGTCACATACATACTTATTATCAGGTGGAACTTATGGCTTCCAGCTGACCGCAATAGCCATCTCCCTAATTGGGGCTCCTTCATGGGACTTCTACGAATGCATCTTGTTATGGAGCCTCCAACATGTGATCGGGGACAACGGGACTACCACTTGCTTTGTCACAGCTCCCTCTGCACAGTCCCACTTCATCAAACCCTTGGTCACTTGATCTGTCACTGATGATCAATGAGAATTTCACAAAGACGAAGAGTGCAGAGGAAGTGAGTAGGAAAGGACTCATCTCTTTATGTGACTTTGTTCAGCACGTCCAGTAGTCCTGTGAAGCAATCATCAGGTGGACAGGACAGTGGTTTTGTGAGACAGTTCATTAACCCCAACCTTTTTCTGACCATTCTGACACAATGCTACCTTGCTATAACTTCCGCCAATGCTCCAAGTTTAACTATCAGTCTCTAGTGAGCTTTTAGAAAGTCCTTATGAAAAAGTCACAAATTACCTGAAGACACTTCCAGCCTCCTCTACCTTTAGCTCAATAGTATGAATTAATGAGCTCAGCGAGGCAGAATAAGCAGGATTCAAGAAAAATGAGTGTCCGCGTGAGGAAGGCTTACACTTCCTACCTGGGAACAGGAGGCTAGCTTAGAAAGGGCGCAGAGAAGCCTTGGAAGTCCGTAAATTAAAACAGAAGAGCCCAAAAGACAGGAGCATGGGAACTGTTGAACTGGCTCCCTGCAGACTGGCAGCACAGATTGACCTTCCTGCTGCAAATGTTCGCACCATAACCAAATAAAACTAACTGCCTTTCACAGTTGGCTTGCAAATTCCTGAAAACCTGAAAACCAGTTCCCTTAAGCAGGTAGGGCCGGCTCCAGCACACTCCTGCATGGGGGTGAAGTTAGAGCAAATGGAACACAAAGAATATCTGCTTTGTTTCCCAAATTTTTCCCAGGGTTTTTTTTTTTTTTTTTTTTTTTTTTTTTTTTTTTTTTTTTGCCTAGAAATTAAAACTTTGGATGAAAGAAATCAATCTGGGTGGAGGTGGGGGTGGCCCATCACTACCAAATCCTGCTTTGCCTTAACTCAAAATTGGATGCAGCGCGTAGTTTTTATTGATCGCATCAGTTATTAACAGACTCACTGGGATGAACCCCAACACTGCCTCGGTCCCACTCTGCCTACTCCACGCCTGTCCATGGCGGGAGGTGAACAGGCAGACATAGTCGTAATGTTGGACTTCAAGGTGGTCCTCGAGAGTCCTGGCAAGACCCCTGTGGCTTCCTCCTCCACTGTCCTCAACAAGAATCTCACCTCTCCTGTGTCTCCAGACCCCGGCACATGTCCCACGTCACCCGTGTCAACCGATGTGCTTCCTCCCTATTTCACTAAGACAACCGAGGGACCCCAGGCAACCCTGAGCAGCGCCCATCACCACATCATGGCCCTCCTCCTCTCTGCCCCCCTGCTGCCCTACCCTGGGGCAAGCCCCTCCCCTTGCTCACCTGCTCAAGGACAGCACTCAACTTCCTCCTCTTCCTCTTGCAACATGGATTGCCCCTTCTTTTCCTCAATCTTCCCCTCAACATGCCACCTTGCTATTATGTCTCCCACCTGAAAAATCCCTCTCTTCTTTTTTTTCTCATTTTTATCAAGGTATCATGTATATATGACATACGTGTGCATACACATAATGCATACACAACAGGGCATAAGTTGCCCTGTGAATTGCACAGTTCTGAAGCTCTGGACAAACACATGCAAATGTGTAGCTGCGACCACAATCAAGCCATAGAATGACTCTGCCAATCACCCCCAAAATATTCCCCTTTGCTCCTTTATAGTCAGACCTTTCCCCCGTCATGGCCAGGCCTGATGACCACTGAACTGTTTTCTCTCTCGGTGGCATTGTCTTTTTCAGAATGTCAAGCGTACCGTATGCAGAACTTTGGGTCTGGCTTCTTCCACAGGGCGTCCATGCTCTGAGGCTAATCAGTAACTTGTTCCTTTGACTGCCTAGCGACATTCCAGGGCATGGATGGAAACCAGTTTGTTAATTCATCCCCTTTGGGGGGCTTTTGGGTTGTTCCCAGGTTTTTGTGATTAAAGGCAACGCTGCTATAAACGTTAACGTGCAGGTTTTTGTTTGGATGTAAGGTTTCATTGCATTTTGGTAAATATTGAGGAGTGGGATGATTCGTTGTATAGTAACTGTATGTTTTAAATACAAAAGAAATCACCAAAAAGTTACCAAAGCGGAGTGCCATTTTGTTTTATCACCAGCACGTGGTGGATGAGAGTTCCAGTTCCTCCACAGCCTCACCAGCAACTGGCAAAATCCATTCCCACAGCTGTATTCAGTAAGCGACAAATCCACCCCCACAGCTGTATCCAGTAAGCGGCAATTCCATCCCCACAGCTGTATCCAGCAAGTGGCAAATCCATCCTCAGGGCTGTTTGGTAACAGCGTCTGGCATCATCACTCCTGTCCTTCATTCAGATCCTGTATCCCACAGGTCAGCAAACCAGCCAGATCTGCCTTCAGCCGTGGCCAGACTGACCACAGAGCCTGATGCAAGCTGCTGTGATTTCTTTCGTATTGCTAAAGGCTCCTTCCTGGTTCCTTGCTTATGTTGAACTCAAATCCTAGTAAAATGTAAGCCAACCATCTCATTTCTGGACTCAGAATCCTATAGTCTCCTGTTACACTCAGAGTAAAGGCCAAAGTCCTTATGATGACCTGGCAGACTGCACAGGCTGGGCCTATGATGCAGCTGCGACCTCACCTTCTCCTACTCCCCTGGCTGGCTATTCTGTTTCTCAAATGTGCCAGGGGATCTCCTGCTTAGGGCCCTTGTGATTGCTGCCTCCTTTCTTGAAACATTTTTCTACCCAAAGTCCATGTTTTATTCCCTTACCTCCTTCAGGTGTTATTATTTTTATTTGTTGGTGTTTTTTTTTTTTTTTTCTTTGTACCAGCATTGAACCCAGGGCCCTAATGACCGAGCCACATCCCCAGCCAATTTTTTATTTTTTATTTTGAGACAGGGTCTCGCTAAGTTGCTTAGGGCTTCACTAAGTTGCTGAGGCTGGCCTTGACCTAGCAATCCTTGTGCCACAGCCTCCCGAGCCACTGGGATTACAGGCATGTACCACCACTGCCAGCTCAGGCCTTTCTTTATTCAAATACCTGTTCCTCCTTGGCTTCCAAGGCCACTTAGTCTAAAATTGTACCCTCCTCTCCCACAACTGTCTCTTGCCTCATTCCTTGCTTTATTGTTCTCCTTAGTATTTATAACCACTTAGCATACTATATAAATTTGATGTATATATTTATATATTATTGCATGTCTGCTACTTTGATGTATCTTGCAAGAATGCACATTCTGCAGACATGGAATTTTGTAAGCTTCATTTACACACCCCCATTCTCGGTCTTGAAAACCATACCTAGCGCATAGTAGGGGCTCAACAAATACCTGTTGAATCAGTGATGTGTGTGTCAGTCTAACATTTTTCCAATAGTCAGGAACGTCACTCTTCCTTCATGAGAGTTGCCGTTTTTCTAGGCAAAGAAAGCTTTTCTTGTGTGCCCAAGCACCCCAAACTGGTGCTGTCATCATTTTTAATGCATCAGGACATTATAAAGAAAAAGTTTTATCTGCCTCTTGTGCTTTCAGTTTATACACTCAGATTTACTGATCTCTAAGGGCACGTCTGCCCCTACTGTTTATTTATTTTGGAATTATTTTATTATCAGCATTCCATGTTCTAAACCATTGCCAAGACGGAAACCCCACAGAGGGCTGTCATTACTCATCATCTGGATACGCTCTGACCTGACCTTGAGAAAAAATTGCAGCTTTCCAAAGAAGACAGAGAATGCAAAACCTTCCTTATTTGCTTTGAGCCAAAGAGATTTCTGCCCAGCATCCAGGAGCAGGTGGCTGTTAACCGTGGAGCACGATGATGTTCAAGAATCACCCCCCCAGGCCCCATAACATATATATCCTTCCCCACATTACAAGGCCGTTGGAATCAGCCACAGCCAGGTACCACTGGTTTTATTCATAAGGGCATCTTTCTGTTTCCACAACAAACAAAAAGCAAACAAGCTGTCAGTCTGCTGTGTGTGGAATGAATAGAATACTGTGGCACTAGGTAATACGTAAAGAAAAGAGGGTATTTGGTCATGAATTTAGGGGCTAGAAAGTCCAAACAGCATGGCCCCAGCTCTGGTGAGGGCCCCTAGCTACATCACAACATGGTGGAGAAGTAGAAAGGAAAGTTGCTGCATGAAGAAGGGGAGAAGAGGTCAACAGTAGGTGCTCAACAAACACCTGTCCAATCAGTGAAGCGTGTTAGAGTCTTTATTCAAATACAGGAAGCAAGAGAGATGGGAAGCAAGGGAGTGGGGAGGGGCCAGGCTCATCTCTCACAACAACTCCCCTTCTTGCAGGAGCTGATCCACTTTGGCAAGACCCACTCCACTCCCCGACACCAGCATTGACCCATCCATGAGGGTGGAGCCCCATGACCTAACCCCATGTTATAGGTTCCCCCACTTTACACCACCACACTGGGGACCAATCCTCCAACACGTGAATCTTGAGGGAACAACCCATATTCAAACCCCAGCACAAGCCAAAACATTGCACAATCCTTCTTCCTTTTCTCACAGTCCTTTAGATTGGGGGAAGAAAATCATTTTACAGATAGTTTTAAAAAATAAGACGAGTCATCATCGCATCACCCCACGACAGCCAACGCCTTCAGTTTTGCATATCACCTGTCTTTTTAATGTGAGTATCTTACATAGACGTAAGCTTAATGTACGTGTAATTGCATACATTTTAAAAGTAAATGTTATAATCACAACTTATCAGATGGTTAAAAAATTTTTGACAAGCACAGACTGTGAGCTCTGAACTCTTAAAAAGACACTAAGTCTACATGATACCTGCAAATTAAACCCTTTCTTCTGGGGGCTCATGGTCTTGACCAGCACTTTCCAATAGGAATATAATGCAAGCCATAGCAAGTTCAAATTTCTATAAGAAATGGATCAAATTAAATGTATATTTGATCTAATCCAATATACCCCAATTATTATTTCAACATGTCATCAATATAAAAACTGTTAATAGCTAGCCTTTTTTCCTACTAAATCTCTGAAATCAGTGTCTGTTTGACTCTTTCTGTGCATCCCAAGTTGGAGGAGTGTCATCTGAAGATGGCTCTCAAAGGCCATGAGGGACAAATGACTGTTTGGCTGGGACAGTGACATTCCAATGGGCACTTTTCACGTTTCTGAACGTAAGTTTTCCTCTTTGCCATGAACATCTTTCATGTTCTCATAATCTGCTTTAGGTTTACTGAGTTGTTCTCCTTTTATTGGAATGTGGTTAATTCCACTTGTAGTGATTATAATTTAGAGCCACGGATTAATTTTTCCATAGTTTGAGTCCGTATTTAATTAGGCCACTCTCACAGATGTGGAATGGTGGAGGCAAAAGGTTCGCACGCAGTAATGGGTTTGGGTACACAGTTTCAAGTTGCCTTCCAACACAGCCGAGTGATTTTATCCTGCCTCCAGCAACGTGTGGGAGCCAGTTTTGCTGAGCCCACAGAGCAGGCTCCAGCTCCAGCATGCAGGTCTCACTCCTTCCTGCCTTCCTTCCTGCCTCCTCAGGCAGTCAATTTCCAGAGTTGTTTTTTTTGTTGTTGTTGTTGTTGTTATTTTGTTTGTTTGTTTGTTTAGTGATGCTTGCATTATTTGATCTGGATGTAGACGGATTTTGTGGTGGTGATTTTATGTTCCACAATAAAATTGAACTCCTCAGAGCCCTGTGTCTAGCATATCCTCCTCAATATGGGGCCAACTACCACCCCAGCAAGAAAATTCAGATGCATGGCAGAATGAAGTTTTCTATCTCTTTCATCTTTTCTGACTCTCTTTGCTCTCACTCCTGGTTAAAGATCTTGCCCAATAGGAATAGGTCTCAAAGGCATGCAGTGGCATACAAAAATAATAATTAGCAAGGGAAAGATTCAGGCAGTTTCTGTTTTGTGAGTCTTAACCATGTGGGAACCTAGACCATCCGGCCTGCTTATTTAAATATGAGGGGCTGGAGCAGGAAGAAAAGATCCCAGGGAGGAAGAAATGAGTTCCATACATTTAGCATAGAGGCTCTCAGCCCTGAAAACAGCAGCTGAGCGATATCAGTGCAAAAGAAATGGTTCCTCCACCACCTAGACTTTAAGAAACAGGGCAAATGGAAGTCTGTGTTATTTCTGGTGATGACCAAGTCTATATACCTGTCTTGTCATTGTGGGTCAAAATGGCAAAGCCAAACATTTGACTGAAATCAATAAATATATTCTATTGATATTTTATTTGCACTTTTGAGAGGACAGACCAACTATTTCCCAGAAATTTGTTTCTTCTGTGTGTATGCTTTTAACTTTACATTTCAAAATGATTTTAGATTTACAGAAGAGTTGCCAAGAGCACACAAGAGAATTCCCACACATACCTCACCTAGCTTTGCTAGTCTTAGCATTTCGTATAACCATGGTACATTTATCAGGTAGGAGTATTTAACATCAGTGCAATACTACTAAAAAGAACTACAGACTTCATTCAGATTATACCAGTTCTTCTACAATGCTCTTGATCTGGTTTGGAATTTCATCTAGAATGCCAACCATATGTATGCCATGTTTCTCCTTAGGATCTGCTTCTATGACCGTTCCTGAGTCTTTCATTATCCGTCATGAACTTGGCACTTCCAAAGTGCATTCTGGTCAGGCATTTTGTAGAATGCCCTTCAATTTGTATTTGCTGATGTTCCTTGATGATTAGGATGGAGTTACAGGTTCGGGGAAAACACCACAGACTTGAAGCACCATTCTTACTGTCTCATTTCATAGCGGTGGCATGGCTTACTACTGATGGACTTGGTTGTATTTCTGTTTAGTCTGCTATTGGTTTATTTCATCCATATTTTCTCTCCTTAGCTATTGGTCTCCCAAAAATCACAAGAGAAGAGTCACACTTGGATATAAATGACATTTCAATGACATCTGAGCAGTTACATCCTAAACGTTACTGCCTCCCAACTAGTCTCCATTGGAGGATTTCATTTCCCAGTGAAGATACCACCATTCCATTTTTTTTTTTCACTTTTCTATATACTTTTTAATTTAAGGGGGGAAAAAAGGCAAGAATGGTACAAGTAACATTTTCTACTTAATCATTTAAGAGCAAGTGGCTGACATAAGTTTCCCTCAGGCCAGGACATTCTGCAACATTGTCACAATACAACCATGCAGATCAGGAAGGTAACATTATTGCATTACTACCCTGTGACTCACAGGCTGCAATCAAATTCGCCTGATAAGGTGCTGTCTAGACAAAAGATCCACTCAGATAAACAAAGCCCTTCTTATGGTCATGTTTCCTCCGTCACCTAATTTGGAAGCAGCTCTCAGTCTTTCTCTGGATTTCAAGTCCTTTGACACTTGTAATGATGTCAGGTCAGCCAAATGCCCCTTCCTTGAAGCCTCCTTGGGCCTTTCCTCCTGATTTGACACATCTGGGGAAAGAACAATGCAGAGATGGTGCTGGGTGCTTGGGTGCTCGGGCAGATTGTTTCACAGGCACCTGATGTGACTGTTCTGATGTCAACTCTGGTCACTTGGTTCAGATTGTGCCTGCCGAGTTTCTCCATCATGGTCTCCAATTGCCCCCTCCTTGGGTAAAACTTGTGTAGAGGAACTCAAGAGTCTGTGAATATCCATCCAGTTTCTCCTCCGATTTTCGCCATTGGTTTCAACATCCATGAGTGTTTCTTGTTGAATGTTGACTGCCGTAATTTTCTTCTGCAAGAAAAAGCTTTTCTTCTCCCCAGACATTATTCTTTGATTTATGTCAGTATCAACACATAGATATTTCTTTTGCTCAGTTGGTTATAATCTGTCACCATCACTTTTTATTTTGTTGCTCAAAGTGTCCCAGCCTTGGCCAGTGGAGCCTTTGAAGTGGCTTCTGTAACCTTTTGAAATGTCTCTCTTGTTCTTGGGACACTTCCTCACTTCCTGGCCCAATGTCACAGTCCAAGATTAACTTACACTGTCCCTTCCCCTGCCCTGAAGTCAGTCATTTCTCAGGGAATTATTTCTTTGTAATGGAGGGGGATTTATAAGCATGATGTCGGCACTGGGTGCCTCTTGCTCTCAGGGTGCCACTGTCACATACACAGTCACATCTGTGTTTATTTTCGTCACTTGTGAGGTACATTGAAAACAGTGAGTTCACCAACCCCAGCCCGGCCTCGCGGGGCTCATGTCCACTTCCTCCCATTCCTCACTGGCAACTCCTTTTTCTGCCAGGGAGCACGGCCCAGCACCCTCGAGGCCTGTGCTTGTTGGGTCCATCCCATCATCACCACCACCGTCCCCACCCACCCTCCCACGGCTTGGCTGAGGGAGAGCCTAGCCGCCAGCTCCACTCCGAGTCGCCAACACCGTTCTCACCCTCTGGCACACGCCTAGCATGGTGTCCTCCTCACCCCACGCAGGCTGTCACTGCCACGCCAAAATGTCACCACCACCCCCAGCAGCCCTGGATACCTGCCTCTCTCAGCCTCACCCAGAACCTGCTGCATGGAATTAATCAGACAGGAAAGGAGGCCTGAAGGTTAAGTAGAAAGGAAGCATGATTTTAAATTGTCTTGACTTTTGCCCAAGAATATATGCATTGTGTCTTGGTTCATTTGGGCTACTCTAACAAAACACCATAAACTGGGTGGCTTAAAAACAATGAAAATTACTTCTCATAGTTCTGAAGACTGAGAAGTCCAAGACCAGGTGCTGGCTGTGTCTGCTGAGGGCCTTGAAGAATTCTTCAGGATGGTGACTTCCAGCACACCCTCAAATAGCAGGAGGAGCAACAAGCAAGCACCCTCGGCCTTCTTTTATTCATGCACTAATCCCATTCACCAGAGTGAAGCCTCCCAAACACCTCCCAAAAGGCTGCGCCTCCTGACACCGTCAACGTGAGGGTTAGGATATTTTTCACTGCTCAGTATTGAATCCAGGGTTAGGATTTTAACAGATGAATTTGGTAAGAGACACCAACATTCAGACCGTAACAAGTTGTATTTTTTAAGGGTCTCATTCCTTTACAGCCATATTTTGACATGAGAGTATTCAGCAAGTGGACTACAAATAATAGACAGTCTGTTACAATATCTAATCTGCTCTGAAAGGATAGATCACAGAAGATAATCAAAATAATGTTATACAAGCTCTACTAACACCCATTAAGGGGGCTTCTATCAAAAGCAAAACAGAAAAAAGCAATTGCAAGCAAGGATGTGGAAAAATTGGAACCCTGAAGCACTGTTGGTATAGATGTAAAATAATCCAACACAGTGGAAAACAATAGGTGATTTATTTAAAAAAAAAAATGAGTTACACATGGTCCAGAAATTCCACCTCCAGGCGTATACCTGAAAGAAGCGAAAACAGGACAACAAAGAAGTATATTTATATACCACATTTATAGCAGCACTATTCACAAAGCTGAAAGGTTAGAAGCATCCCCCATGCCTCTCAATAGATGAACAATTCAGCAAAATGTGGGGCATACGCAAAAATGGAATATTATCCTTCAGAAGTTCTGATGCATGCTGTAAAACAGATGAGCATGTTGAGAATATTATACTCAGTGAAATAAGCCAGTCACAAAGGACAAACACCACATAGCTCTACTTCTAAGAGCCACCTAGAATAGTCAAATTCAGAGAGACGGAAAATAGATCACAGGGGACCTGAGCTCAGGAAGGAAGGGAGTTATTATTGAATGGGCACAGAGTTTCAGCTTTGCAAGAAGGAAGAGTTCTGAATATGGATAGTGATGCTTGTTGCAAGATAATGTGACTATACCTAGGGACACTGACCCATGTGCTTGGAAATGGTTCCAATGGTGAATTTCATGTTGTATCTGCTATAATAAAATTTTTAGAGAATATTACACAAGGTAAGAACACTGTCTCAAGAGAGATGTTTTAGAAATTCCCCAGGTGTGCAAACATAAATGGACCACGTGCAAAGAACTCTCAGATTTCCCTACTCTCTCCTAAAAAATACTCATCTATTTACATAAAGCACGGTAGTTAGCTACCTTGAAATATGAGACTAGAAACTGTGGAGTAAGTGGTCGATTTTGGTCTCAGATAACTTAACATAAATTCATTCTATCTATATTGTTTGAGAAGAAACAAGTGGTTTCAGGATAATTTTGACTAAGCACAAGTCTGAAATGTCCCAAAGTTCCCTCAATCATCCTTTCAGAAGAAAGGTTGAAGAAACAACAAATAACATACAGAACAAATGGTTCCAAGCCCGTGAAATAAATTGGAGTCAATTTGAGTAATACAATCAGTCCACATGAATATTTTCAACAACTTGGTTTAATTCAAACTTTGACTAAGCACCTCTTGACATAAGATATGAGATTAGGGGATGAGGCTACAGGGAGGAGTAAGACTGTTTCTTTTCTCCAGAATTGTAAATATATCAATTGTGAAAAGATGGTGGCTGGGGGCAGAACGGGCATTCACTTATCACCTGCATTCCTAACCTTATGTGATCCTCCCAGCCTCTTAGGAGGCACCTGGAATGACCCACATCTTTCACATGAGGGAATGGAGGCTTAGAAAGACTAAGCAAATCACCCAAGGACAAACAATTCTCCAAAGGTCAAGACACGATTTCCACCTAATCCATCTGATTCCAAAAATCTGTGTTCAGTCTCCAACCTCACCATGATATGTTGAATTTTGCCAACCCGTACCACACAAGAGACATGGGAATAATTAAATCCACTGCAATGAGGTGGTACCAAAAGTACCCACAATGTAGGAAACTCACAGAGAAAGAAATGGCTCCCTGGTGTGGGCTTGGAAAATTTTGAACAGGGCAGAAGGGGTAGTTCTGCCATGGAATTTGAGATTAGATAGGAATTTTCCAGGGGCACAAAGGAGGAAAATATACTCAATGAGAGTGGAGGGACATTTAAAATATTCTCTTCCTCTCTCGGTACCAGGAT
The DNA here is from genome assembly GCA_025594165.1 of Tamias sibiricus. Classification (NCBI taxonomy): domain Eukaryota; kingdom Metazoa; phylum Chordata; class Mammalia; order Rodentia; family Sciuridae; genus Tamias; species Tamias sibiricus. The sequence continues at coordinate 19,109,811 of CM046666.1, read as the reverse complement.
TTTTGCCTCTGATAGGTTTTCTTCCTTTTCCTTCTCCATGAATGTGTCCTTCCTCTCCTTGAAGAAATGAATATTAAACTCAGCAGTATGCAATTCTCCTGCTAATTAGGATGTCTTTTCCCATTCACTCAATCTTCCCATTCACTCCTCTGGTCTGCAGCTCACGCACAAGAAGGTGTCGCATCCGAGTGTTGCTTATGAATGTTCTCGGATCTTTGTCAAGTGAGAATGCTCTGTCTCACTGTTCCCTTTAGATAAATACCAACAAGTGCTTCTTTGAATGCATTCTTTATTTTTGCATCATGTTTATTGTTGGCCTATCTTGGCATATGCTATATACATTCTGTATATACTCTGTAGCATACCATATTCTGTCTCTTTTACCTTGCTACATAGTACCTATAATTGCCTTCTGCACAGGAGGGATGTTTGGGAAATATTGCTAATTGATTTAAGTTATCTTGCAGAATATTCATTATCGTTATCATTATGCCCATACTACAAGTGTCACATGTCAATGTCTACTTGGTAGAAAGAAATTGATTTGTGAATGTTAATACCTTGGTGGAATATTTTTCTGTAGATAACAATTTTCCAGAAAAATGCTCTTTTCACATAATGCCTGAATATAGACACATTCTTCCTCTGGAAAGGGACAAAAAAATGCACCCCAACAATATACACCTCCAGTCTGTGTTAGCAATGGGGCTAACACAGATGCCCAAAGCTCTGTCCCCTACAGAGCTGATAGATTCTTTTTATCTATCATACCTGAAGCATCAGATCACTGATTCGTGTACAGGATAAGACAACTGCCAAATTATTAGACCACAGAGAGAAGCTCCTCAGACACCTGTCATGTTGATGAAAGCAGCACTGTCCTCTGACCTTTGCCAGTTCAAGGTCGATAATGAGATGAGTCAGGCAGGAAGGGCAGCGTGCGCTGGCTCCATTAATGTCCGCTGTGTGCTCACTCCGGAGCCTGCGTCTCCTGTCAATTAGTGTGGGGAGCCAGGGACTGCTGATTACCGGAGACATGGCAGAGCGAGCCACAGTTACCTCTGCTTCTCTGCCCTGCTGCATTTTAATTAGCCCTGTCCCTTGGCTACAGCTTCAGAGCTTCATTATTGCTGTCTTCAAGAAACTCAAGGAAGGCTTTTTACATTTCACATCATTAACGGGAAGAAATGTTGAGCATCCTGGTAATGGGGTCTGATGACACTGCTCCCGTTCTAAAGGCTTTGCAGGGCTTCTAGGAACAATGGAGTCTTAGCTTGCTGAGAGCTGAGCGTAGTGGAACTGGTCAGAGAACCACACAGGGAGACGAGATGGACAGTTTCCAGAAGGCAAGCCATAGGGGTGCCAGGGGACAGGCACAACACACACACCCTGGTGGCCATGCAGCCGGAGTGTCTGCACAGGAGTTGGTACACACTCATCCTAAGCCATATTTAAATCCACAAATAAAAGAACAAAGGAAGGGATTTAAAAATCCACAAAGGGAACAGTCTTCAAACTTTTCACACTTCCCTCTTACAAAAAGGAATGGTTGAAGCCCTTGCATAATCATTGTGTCCAGGGCCATGGAGCAGAAGAGTTGAAAGGCCAACAGACTTTTGTTCTCATGACCCAACCCTGAGGTTCTTCCAGAGCCAAGGTTAGGTTAGACTGCACTGAGCACCAAGGCCTTGGAGGGCTGTGGCTGCAGCCTGCTGGGCTCACACCTCCAAGCCCCAGGTTGCCACTGCTGAGGTCCAGGTGGAGCTGGAGGTTTTGCATTTCTAACAAGTTCCCAAGTGATGCTAATAATGCTAACAGGGAGGCGGGACCTCACTTTGACAACCTCCTTCCTACAGGCGGCTTCCCAAATTGCAGGTGGAGTGTCTCCAAGGAATGATTAACCCTGGCTATTTAAAACAAAGAAGATCTTACCAATGACCATGTAAGTCAGCTATTGTAATGTTATGTGACATTCACGTGCATCGACATGAGTAATTTATTTAGTGGCATGGACTGAAATACATGTTTTGTTTTCGTTGAATTCTTCAGTATGAAAATATTTAAAGAGCTCATTGTAAGGTAAAATGGGGCACCTCTTCATTTAGGACAGGCCTTCTAAGTGCCACCTCTGACCCTAAGAAACTTACCTTTGTACAGGATGAAGGATTACCAGTCATAGACTAAGCTCTAAAACAGTGACCTGATAAATGTTCAATGCAGTCTAGCACCTGTGTGTGGTTATGTTATAGAATAGTGAGCATCCTAGCTCTTGATATATCAAAAAAGTTTTCAGGACCAAATATTATACATGATCACTACAACTGCTGAGCAACTTGCTTTTATCTATATAGGCTTCAGTTACTTATCTGTGAGATGTGGAAATGCACTTAAAAATCTTGATTCCTTCAAGCTTTAAAAATTTCCTGGCATGGATTCTTATTTTCTACTTGAGTCAACATGTTTAGCACCTGGTATGATGACACTCAGATTAGAAGTAAACTTTTAAAATTCTGAGCTTGGTCCCTTTAGCAAGTTTTAAAATCTGAATCAGCACCAAATTGAAAATACCTCTTAACTTGCATCTACTCAGAGTTGCTGCAGGCAGAAGTTCAGAACAACATTTCACATTCCAAATTGCCTACCAACCAAGACACTTCCAGAATAACACATACGTTAAAAAAAAAAAAAAAAAAAGTCACATTCTGTCCCACAGGAAGATCAAGTCTACTAAGAAATTATTCCTACAGTGAAAATCATCGTCCACTGAAAGAATATCCCGAGGCATTGCATTCAAATTCGACTGGAAATTACTAGCATAGATTCTTCCTCCATGTTGACATCTATTAGAAAGACCAAGTTTACTGAGCAGATAGCCTCCTCTTCGGAAACCAGGGCTCTGAATCCGCTCTGCAATGTCCATTTCAACATCCTGATGAAGTCCAACTCAGTTTTTGGAAGCATGGAGAACACAGAAGGAAAGGGTTCTACCCCCCTGGTTTGGGTTCAATACCACTTTGTTTTGTTTCATTTTTTTGGTGGATTATAGTTATACATCATAATGGGATTCATCACGCAATATTTATATATACATATGTGACATAATTTGGTCAGTCTCATTCCATAGTACCTTCCCTTTTCTTCCCCCTTGTCCATCCCTGGATGCTCTACTGATTTTCCTTCTATTATTGTTCTTTTACTTAATGCATTAGACACACACACACACACACACACACACACACAAATTCATTGTGGCATTTTTGTACATAGACATAGCATGACTTGTTGTCATTCATTTCCCAGTACTTGGCCATGCCCTCTGCTCCTGCTTTTCTAGTCCCTTCTTCTCCTGTAGAGATCCAGTACTATTTCATGACATGTTTATTTGGAGGTAGTTGGTTTCTCCAACCCCACTTTTCTCTTTTAGACCAAACTCACCTGTATGGAGTCCAGCAGTGTGACACAAAAGTATGAATGAGTGCTGGGGTCCTGGTTCCAGGTGTTCACGTCTGCCCAGGCCTCCACCATACCACAGGGCTGCAGGCCCACGTGGCCGGCAGATGGGAAACGGACAATCTGGGAGTCCACAGACACAAAGCACCGACAGGCTGATGATGTCGGGCCTCTCACCTGCACTGGGTGTGTGGCCGGGTACACCCAGGTGCACTTCAAGAAGGTCAGAATCTGAAAGCCTAACCACAAAACTGCTCTCTCCTCTCCACCCCAAGCATTTCAGCATTTGAGTGGGTCTCCCAGCTACCCTTCCCCATTCAGAGAATTCCTGTAACCCTCTTTTGCCTCTCATGATGTTTTAGATAATAAATTTAAAGCGGGCTTTCTCTTAAAGCCTGGGGGTAAAAATCACCAAGTTTCAAAAGGGAAAATTCGCGATTGTTATTTATTTATTTATTTATTTATTTATTTTTATTTTTTGGTACCAGGGATGGAACCCAGGGGCACTTAACCACTAAGCCACATCCCCAGCCCTTTTTAATGTTTTATTTTGAGACAGGGTCTCACTAAGTTGCTAAGGCTGGCTTTAAAGTTGCGATCCTCCTGACTCAGCCTCCTGAGGATTACAGGGGTGCACCACCATGTGCAGCTTAGAAAATTCTTTTTCTTTATCCAAATCTTTGAGGGATATAGATGAGGGCAGAACCATGAGGGGAGGAAAAGGAAAGAATCAAGTCCTTGCGTTTTGACATTGACCTTCCACTCCGCACGGAATGCACAAAATGATTATAATGGCCTGAGTCAGAAGTATCTTCACTCACAGAGGAACAAATCGTTGGCCAAAGACTGCGGTGGGCAGAGAGCAGAGGCTCACCAGACTCAAGGGCCAGCACCAGCCCTGCAAGATGTTGAAAATCAGCTCATATTCAGCCCTGCTGAAACGACTCAGAAATCATGTGTTCAAACAGGGCTTTATTAACTACGATTCAACCCTAAATATTCCCTTCACTGTTTCTAATCAGCCAATCGCACATTGGCTGTTCAGAGTTGTACTAATCCCTGTTATATTTTTTTTTCCTTAGTACATTATAGTTATATGTAATTATGGGGTTCATTTTCATAAATGCATATAAAATGAGTTGCTCCATTTCAATTCCCAATACTACCCCCTTTCTTCCCCTCTTCCCTTCCTCAACTCTATTGATCTTCCTTCTATTAATTTACTTTTCTAATTGGTGCACTGTCATCATATATAAAGAGGAAGCCGGGCGTGGTGGCGCACTCCTGAAATCCCAGCACTTGGGAGGCTGAGGCAGGAGGATTGCAAGTTCAAAGCCAGCCTCAAATGGCAAGGCACTTAGCAACTCAGTGAGACCCTGTCTCTAATAAAATACAAAAAAAAAAAAAAAATGGGCTGGGAATGTGGCCCAGTGGTCGAGTGACCCTGAGTTCAATCCCCGGTACCAAAAAAAAAAAAAAAAGAGGAATTCATTGTGATATGTTCATACAGGCTCAGAGCATAGTTTGGTCAATTTCATTCCACAGATCCTCCCTTTTCCCATACCTCCTCCTGCCCCTTTGGTCCCTTTCCTCTAAGTCACTGTTCTCCCTTCTATTTTCTTTTTTCTTTTTTTTATTCAAAGTGTTGTATTTATAATAGTAGTATGCATTATAATTCATAATAAACATAAAGATGCTCTCCCTTCTATTTTCATCAGATCCCCCTGTTTTCAAAATTCCTAATTTCTGGCTAGCTTCTGCAAATGACAGAAAACATTCAACCTTTGACTTTCTGAGTCGGTTTATTTCACTTAGCATGCTGTTCTTCAGTTCCACCTGTTTACAAGCAAATGCCATACTTTCATTCTCCTTTATGGCTGAGTAAAACCCTACTGGGTACACACACCACTTTTCTTTATCCATTCACCTATTGGGGGACACTAGGCTGGTTCCACAACGTGGTTAATATGGATTGTGCTGCTATGAACACTGGTGTGTATGCATCACTATAGCAACCTGATTTTAGTTCTCTTAGATAAATAGCAAGGACTGAGATATCTGGGTCATATGGTGGCTCCATTCCTAGACTTTTGAGGAATCTCCATACTGCTTTTTAAAGTCCCGACAATAATGTTTGAGTGTACCTGTCCCACACATCCTCTCCAGCATTGATTTTTGTTCGTTTTCTTGATGACTGCCATTCCAACTGGAGTGAGATGGAATCTCGGTGAAGTGTTGATGTGCATTTCCCTGACTGCTAGGGATGTTGAACACTTTTTCATATATTTGTTGGCCATTTCCAGGTTCCTGTTTTGAAAAATGTCTGTTCAGTTCATTTGCCCATTTATTGATTGAGTTATTTGCATTTTGGGTATTAAGTGTTTTGAGATTCTCTATCCATTCTAGATATTAATCTTCAGTCAGAAAAGTAGCTGGCAAAGATCCCTCTCCTTCTGCAGGCTCTCTCTACATGCTCCTATTTGTTTCCTTTACTGGGAAGAAGTTATCTTTAATTTGAAGCCATTTAATGTATAGATTTATGATTTTATTTCTTGAGGTTTAGGAATCTTATTAAGTAAGTTGGCGCCTGTGCCTACAGGTTGGAGTGTCGCTCCTGTTTCCTCCTAGCAATGGCAGTGTTTTTGTCCTAATTCCTAGGTCTTTGATCCCTTAGAGTTGATTTTTGTGCAAGGGTAGGGATCTATTTCCATTCTTATACATATGGATATCCAGTTTTCCCAGCACCATTTGTTTAAAAGGTTGTCATTTTCTCCAATGCATATTTTTGGCAGCTTTGCCAAGGATGGGATGACTGTATCTATGTGGGTTTGTACTTATGTGGGTTTGTCTCTGTGTCTTATAGCTGCTACATTGGTCTTCACGTCTGCTTTTATGCCAATGCCATGCTGTTTTTGTTACTACAGCCTGTAGATAATTTGAGACCAGGTATTGTGATGCCTCCAACATCACTCATACTGCTCAGGATTGCTTTGGCTATTCTAGGTCTCTTATTTGTCCATATGAATTTCAGGACTGTTTTTTCTAGTTCTGTGAAGAATGTCACTGGTACTTATTGGGGATTACACTAAATCTGTAGGTTATATTGATTTATATTCATCATTAGAGTGTCATTGGAGTATAGGAAACTGTTGATTTTCATATGTCAATCTTTTAGCCTCCTAATTTGCTGAATTTATCAGTGCTAGAATTCTTCTGGTAGAGTTTTGTTCTGTTTTGTTTGAACTTCAAAGTATAGGATCACTCCATCAACAAACATATATACTTTGATTTTTTTCCTTTCCTATTTGTATCCTTTTATTTTCCTTCCCTTACCTGATTGTTCTTGCTATAGTTTCAAGAATTATATTGAATAAGAGAGTGGATATACTTGTCTTGTTTCTGACTTTAGATGAAAATCTTCCAGTTTTTCTCCAATATAATGTTGGCTTTGAGTTTGTCATATGTAGCCTTTATGATGTTGAGGAGAATTTTGTCTATCCCTAGTTTCTGTTTGGGGAGTGAGGAGCACCAGAGATTGAACTCAGGGACATTCAACCAGTGAGCCACATCCCCATCCCTATTTTGTATTATATTTAGAGACAGGGTCTCACTGAGTTGCTTAGCGCCCCACTGTTGCTGAGGCTGGCTTTGAATTTGTAATCCGCCTGTCTCAGTCTCCCAAGCCACTAAGATTACAGGCATGCGCCACCATGCCTGACCTATCCTAAGTGTTTTTTAACATGCATGAGTGTTGCATTTTGTCAAAGGCTTTTTCTGCATCTATCTAGAAGATCATGGAACTTTCACTTTCAATTCTATTTATGTGGTGAATTATATTTGTTCATTTGCATATGTTGAAATTCTTGCATTCGTGGGATGAAACTAACTTGATCATGGTGTACAATCTTCTACGTGTGTTTTTTAAACACAGTTTTCTAATATGTTGTTAAGGATTTTTGTGTCTTTGTTCAGTAGGGAGGTGGGTCTGTAGTATAGTTTCCTTGATATGCCTTTATCTAGTGTGGCTATTAGGATAATACTGGCTTCATAGGATAAATTTGAGAGTGTTCTCTCCCTTTCTATTTTACGGAATAATTTGAGAATAATTAGCATTAGTTCTTCTTTAAAAGTTTGGTAGAAGTGATGGTACATGCCTGTAATTCCAGTGACTCAGGAGGCTGAGGCAGAAGGATCACAAGTTTGAGGCCAACCTCAGCAACTTAGCAAGGTCCTAAACAACTTCAGGAGACCCTGTCTCAAAAATGAAAACTAAAAAGGGCTAGGAATGTAGCTCAGTGGTAGAGGAGCCCTAGATTTAATCCTCAGTACCAAAAAAAGTGGGAGGAGGGTTAGAAATCAGCTGAGAATCTATCTGGTCCTGGGCTTTCTTTGGAATGCTTTTAGTTGCTGCTTCAATCTCATTGCTTGATATTGGTGTGTTTAGGTTTTCTATATCCTCTTTGCTCAACTGGGTGGTCATACGTGTCTAAAAATTTATCAACATTTCCTAGATTTTCCAATTTATCTGAGTATAAATTTTTAAAATAGTTCCTACTGATTCTGAGGATTTCAGAAATGCCTGCAGTGATATCTCCTTTTTTCATCTCTAATTTCATTAACGTGGAGCTTCTGTCTTTTTTGTTGGGTTAGCTTGGTGAAGGGTTGTAAGCTGCCTGGTACCGTAACCCGGGAAAAAATCTCGGAGGCAGAGTTAAGCTTTTACTACTTTTATTTCTACTTTCTTAGAGCTTAGAGAGGGAAAGAAAGATTTTTAGAGAGAAAGATTAAAGCGAGCTTTTCTTCTTGTCTTCTTAGCTTAGAGTAGAGTAAAGAAAGATAGAGCTTAGCTTAGAGAAAGATTAGAGCTTCTTTCTTCTCTCTTCTTTCTTCCTACTTCTTTCTTCTGTCTTCTGTCTTCCTCAGGAGCCTCGGCCTAACTCTGACCAGTCATTTCTCTTCTGTCTTCTATCTGGTTTCTCTTCTGTAACCGCTCTGCCTACGTTCTGGCCGCTCTGATTCTGACCGACCGAGTGACTGCCCGACGACCGAATGAATTCGTTCTCCTAACTCGGACCGCTTTCACCCTGTTATATACCTTCAGGTTTGCGGGTGCCTACAGGTGCGTCACATACATATCAGGTGGAACTTATGGCTTCCAGCTAGCTACAACAGCACTTCCTAATTAGGGCTCCTTCAAAGGGTTATCCATCTTGCTTATCTTTACAAAGAGCCAACTCTTCATTGCACTGATCCTTTATAATATTTTTTTATTCCCAATTTCATTAGCTCTGATCTAAATTTTTTCCTGTCTTGTGCTGATTTTAGAATTAGTTTGTTCTTGATTTTCTAGGACTGTAAGGGATAACATTAATTATTTGGGATCTTTTTTTTTTTTTTTTTTTTAATGTAGGCACTCAACTTTATAAACTTTCCTCTTAGAACTACTTTCCTATGGCTTCAGAGATTTTGATGTGTTGTTTCTCTGTTCTCATTTGTTTCTATGAAATTTTTATTTCTCCCCTGATTTCTTCTCCTTCCGATTGCTCATATAATGTCCGTATATAACAATGGTTTCTGTTCCTCTTGTTATTGATTTATAATTTTATTCCATTATGATCGTAAGGTCCTTGCTTAGCATCTGGGTGGCCATCTTAAGTGACAGCCGCCATTTTATGGAAAAGTTTCGCTTTCCCACCCAAGGGCCTTTCTGAGACAGGCCCACCACTCCCTCATGCCAATCCCACCCTTAATCGCCCACATTAAGACCCACCCAGTCTGATTCCTGAGCCTCCCTCATAAAAGTCCCGAACCCCAAGCCTGTCTTGCTGCTCTCCGTCTATGGAGAGATGGCTTTTATTTGTCAGCTCTGACAAATAAACTCTCGTGCGTGTCTGTGCCTTGTCCCTATCTTTCACTTCTCCCTGGCCCGTCTCCTGGTTCCTCACTTTCCTTTCAGTGATCTTATAATGTGCAAGGAATTATATTGACCTTTTGTGTTTACAGCCTTGCTTTACATTCTAAAAGATGGTCTCTTTTGGAGAAAGTTCCACACGCAACTGAGAAGAAAGTGAATTCATTTGTCAATGTATGAAATATTCTATAAATGTCTATTAGTTCCATTTGATTAATGGTATATTTTAGGCCTGAAGAGTCTTTACTTATTCTGTGTCTAGATGATCTATCTATTGGTAAGAAAGGACTGTTGAAATTACCCTGCAGTATTGTATTGGGGTCTGAATCTTCATACGAAATAGAGTTTGTTTTATGTTAGTAAGTGTACCAAACTTTGGGGCATAAACATTTATAATCATTATATCTTATTGTTGGATTGTTCTCTCAACCAGTACACAGTAACCTTCTTTGTCTCTTCTGATTAATTTTGGCTTGAAATCCATTTTGTCAGATATCAGAGTAGCTACTCCTGTTTGTTTTTAGTCTCCTTTTTTATAGTATCTTTTTCATTCTTTCACCTTCAGCCTGTGGATGTCTTTTCATGTAAGGTATAAATGATATGGTTGCGTCTTATTTTTTAACTCATGAAATTTATGCCTTTTAATTGGAGAATTGAGACCATTTACATTTGTAAATGGAAATTGCATATTGTTATGAAAAAACTGATTTTTATTTCCTTCATCTCTATTTATTTCTAATGTTTAATTCAGACTTGATTGTTTTTTACTTGACGATTTTTCTATTGAGATTAAACTATCCACTGGCTCTGATGTTTTCTTCTCCTCCTCCTCTTCTTCTTCCTCTTCTTCTTCTGTATATAATATTCCATACAGTGTTTCTGTAGTTCTGGATAAGTTGTGGTGAACAACCTTTGGTCATAAAGTAGTAGTTATCTTGGAAGGTTTTTATTTCATTTTCAATTCTCAAAGATATATTTGCTGGATACAACAATCTTGGTTGACAACCATTTTAGAGTCTGGCTTTTAGAATCTAGGCAGAGAGATTATGAAGAGCCTAATTGGTTTACCTTTAAATGTGACATGCAGTTTTTCTGTGGTGGCTTTTAAAATTCTATCCTTGTTATGTATTTTAGACATTTTATTTATAATGTATGTTGGAGAGAATCTTTGTTAATCTTATCTATTTGGGGTTTGAAGTGCTTCCTGTATTTTGATTTTCATCTCATTCCCAAGGTTTGAAATGTTTTTTTTATTATTTCACTGAAAAGTTGTGCATTCCTTAAGTCTGTATTTCAATGCATTCTTCTAAGCCTATGATTCTCAGAGTTGGTCTCTTATTGTTATTCCAGATATTTTAGATATTCTGGTCATGGTGTCTTATCATCTTTATTGTTGACTGTGTTTTCAAGTTTATATACCTTGTCTTCAAAGCCTGAAAAAAATCTATTTTCTATGTAGTCTAGTCCATTAGTAAAGCTTTCAGATAAATTTTTAATTTGATTTATTGAGTCTTTCTAGGTTTTCTGTTTGGTTCTTTTTTAGAATCTCCATCTCTTTATAGAAATGCTCTTTCAACTTCTGTATTTTCTCTCTTAGTTCATTCCTTAGGTATTCTTTTAGTTCATGGATCATTTTAAATATGAACTTTCTAAATTCTTTGTGCGACATTTCCTCCATGGTAGTTTCAATGAGATCAGTTGTGAAACTATTGTGGGCACTTGGGGTGACTTATGCCCTTGCTTTTTCATATTATTTGTGTTTCTACATATCTTCTGGGAAGATTAGCTCTTCTATTTTAATGCAAGGGATTATTTAATGAGCTTCTTTCTTTGAAGTGCCCAGTCTGGGCAACTATCTAAGTGTTGGTACTCCCACTCAATGTGTACCTACTACTAATCTCAGTAATCCAGCACCACTTTGAGAGAAGACACTAAACCTATTAACTGCAATCACTTCAGAACAAAGCCATGTACTAATAAACCTTAGGACAAAAACTCACTGAAAATGGTCTCTATGATTCCTCTAATCCAAACATAAAATTGGAATAATGGCATTGACTAGATTGAGAAATCAGTTATTAAGGATAGTAAAATAACTATCAAACTACAATGATTGAAAGGGGAAAGGAAAAGGTGGACAGAGAAAAATAATATAAATGAAGATTACATTTTAACTTGATCTGCCTTTGTTTCCAGCTGTTGTTAAGCTTCAGTTTGTGGGCTTTTCCTCTTCCTTTTTCTTATATTTCCCTCTAAGTCGACCCTGGTTAGGATTCAGGGTCAAGGAATTCTGTCCTTATTTTCTGTTCCAATAACCAAATTCCAAGACCTCCCGAGACTCACACTGCCCTATCTTGAGTTTTCAAGGTCACCCCCTCTCCAGTCAGCCGCTCTCTCACTGCCTCCACCTGGCCTGTGGAGGAGGCTGGGGCTGCTGCCAAGGTCCACTTTGCCATCTTCTCCCCCTAGTATATGTTGTTGTGTCTAAATAAAGAAAAATAAAGCCTTGTCTTATAAATAGAAGAATAATGAGAGTGTAAAAGTCTCGAATGCTGAAGTCACACATATTGAAAGGGATCCAAGAAGTCAGGCTATTGATTTTTAGGCTCTTGATTTTTCATGTCTTATACATCCAAAGTCTCACAACCTCAGTTTTCATCTTCAGCATGCATTTAGGTGGCCTCTCTGACCCACCTGAATAGGTTGAACACTATTTCTAGAAATTTTAGAAAACCTCAAGTAATTTTATTGCTTCTTTCAGGTTAGCAGGCTACTCCTTATGCAGACCTAGAGAAGACAGTTGGATTCTTCACAAATTAAGACAACTTACACACACAGTAATTACATGAATGGAGTTTATAAATGAATGTTTTCTTAGCCACCTATTCCCTGAAGAATTGCTTTCCAACAGGAAGAAGAAAAAGACTAAGAGAGAGAGAGAGAGAGAGACCAGATTGCCCTCTGGTGGACACAGTTTACCTCTTTGTTCTTTTAAGATACAACAAAGGAGGGGGAAAAAAGTAACGACAAATAGGAAAAATGAATCAAAATGAAAAAGGAGACAAAAACTAGAAAAGGAAAGAATATGAGAAAATAGCAAAGTCAGAAGAAAAAATGAAACCAGGAAATGCTGATTACTGCAGGGAAGATAATCAAGAATATTTAGGCTAAGAAAAGAAAGGAATGCTGAGTATCATGACAAAAAAAATTAGAACAACAAAAAAAAAAAGGCTAGTCTCACCTCACCATTTGATCACTATTAGAATTACTATGGAGAAATAAAATAATTACCAATGCTAATTATATATGGCATGTTAATTTTTTTTTCCTTTTTTAATATATCAGCTAACTTCATGCATCTGAACCATGTTTTAATAGTATCCATTAGACTTATAATTATGAGTTAGGGAAGCATTTGTAGGACTTAATTCCTCAAGTCCCCAAGCCCAAATTTACCAGAAATGTCACCAGCCTTAACCTTGGTATCTGGGTCCAGCTGTAGGCAAGACAGCTTGCCACACATGCCAGAGTTTCAGGGACACATTGGAGCATCGCCAGAGTCCAGCCTGCACCGAGGAGGCGCTCAGTCCCTTACCTACACTGTCCCACATCCAGCCGCTAAACAAACAGTGGTCTCCCCCCAGTTGAATTCACAAACAATAGCTTTCTTTTGCAAGACAGTAAGCTCTCTTAAATATTTATTTTAAAGAAAACAGTAGCGGGGGTAAGACTAATTAGGTTCATTGAACTCACTTAAGACATCTTGGAGCATGCAACCAAGCCAAAGCTAAGCAATGCAGGCACAGTTGTGGCAGAAGCCACAGGCACAGAGGTAACAGAAGGAACAGAAAAGCCAATTTCAGAGTTCTTTCCTGCATGGGCAGATCTGTCCCATCTACACCAGAAAGAATGGCCAGTGAAGCCCCATGAGCATCCCTCCCTGCTTACAGGTAGGATGAGGCTGTGGCCACCTGTGCCTTTCTTCACATATGCACTGGTGCAGTGGCATCTCTCCGCGTCCCTTTCTGCTCTTGATCTGTTTGACACTATCCCGTCTTTCTCGAGGGAAAAGGAAAACCTACTTCTCTCCACTGAAAACCCACACTTACCTCGAACGTGTGAAATTGGAGCTTCCCGTTCTGCATGCAGAGCTCAGATAACAGGAAAGAAACGCCAAATGGGTCTCCAAACTTCAGCACAGTAAGGTTTTCCTATCCGGGATAAAATCCATTTCCTCTCCTAAGAAGATTAGGAAGACCATTGTCGGGAGGATCAGCTTCTTTGGTGAGAGGCACTGTTGGCCACAGTGTGTTGGAGACTTGAGGGTAAGTTATCAACTTCAGAACCAGACACCAACAAAAAGACTTCAGATGTTTTCTTTTGAGGAACTTGAACTTATCCAAACCCAAATTGTGGGGTTTTCTTTCTCACCAAGCAAATTAGGTTAGTTTACCCCAAATGCCTAAATCAATCTGTGATTATAAGTCAGATAATAACAAAAGCATTGTTACTTCATGTTACAAGAGTGATACAGGGGAGCCTTATTTTGACTTCGCAGCCATTTGGAGTCTTCACAGACAGTAATGTTAACTGCTGAGATGGACTATCAAGTGTGAGGTGCAGAGTGTCTCTCTAAACATAACCCAGGTTGCTAATGTCGGAACGATCGGCTACATTTCCAATTGTTTGTAATACCTACTTTGTGCTTTCAGCAATTAAAGAAAATCAAAAACACTCTCAATTTTGAACATTACATCCAATTTAACATAACTCTAGAAAAATTAAGCTTCAATCAATCAAGTTGGTTAAAAGAACATTTCTGTAACTAGATTAACTCGTGCAATTATCATTTGTAAGATTAATTTTACTTGAGGCTCATAATTATTTCTCTAGTAATTACTAGCTTAGGCCCATAGCTAACTACTCTAAATTTCCTTATTCACCCAGAAAACATGCATTTACTACTAGGTGCTAGGAATAAAATGGTTTTTTTTTCCACTTATTAATCCATATTTTTAAGGTGTCAACATTAAGAGAAGAGACAAATATAGGATTTAGTTTAATAAATGTCTTGACGATATGTCACAGCAGACCATGAAAGTCCATGTCATCAAACCTGGAAGAATCCAGAGGGCTTCCTGGAGGAAGTGGGATCTGAGCGGAGTTTTTAATAACTTTAGTAACAGCAATGCTATTCTAAAGGCTTCCCTTTTTTTTTTTTTTCATTTAATATTCACAACAGACCCTTGATCAATGCACCATTTTATAAATAAGAAGGTATGAACAAAAAAGAGGTTAAGTTACCTGCCCACGTCAGTACAGAGAAGGAGAGGAAGTGTCGGGACAGAGAGTTAGGCTGGACTGAATCCACCACTCTCTCCTGGCTGTGCACTAACACATCTTTCCTATCTGAAGCCGGGAAGGAAGGGTTCAGGTGCCGATCTCTGAGAAAACACCAGGTACCTAGGGACCGGCCAGCAGATCCGTACAGTGAAAGCAACGTACCCAAGGTGGGTATCGAGTGCCTGAAACCAATCTGAATTTACCAGTAAGAACCACGGACGCTGTTGGCTATGACCCCAGAGGCTGCTCACAGCATAGACATCTGCTTTGTCCCAGGGGGCAGAAATACGTCTCTCTGACTTTGTCCTCTAAGGAAACTCTGAGCTTTCCAAGAGATCGCCTGGTGAGCTCAGCCTCTGCCTTTTGCACTGTAACATGACCATGAGAGTGATCTCTCCTGGTACTCAGAGGTCCCACCCACAATCAACAGGAGAAGATTAGAAGAGAGAGAGAGTCCCAGGCAGTCTCTTTAGAAGTCTGCTTACTACGTCCCTTCACATGCCGAGGGCAGCCGTGTCTTTGATTCCAGTGACTCTCAGGGTAAAGCTTTCAATGCCATTTATGGTATTGAAAACAGACTCCTTGATGCCAACTACAGCAGGAGTCCTAGAACAAATGATTGGTTTCTTTCATTGGGACATCCATTCCTAGGGGAAGTCTTCACGTCTTGTTAGGAAACAACATGCCCCCCATTTCTGCACGTCTTGTCAGCAGAAGTACCTAATATTCTTTGTTCTAAACTATCATTTTGAGGATAGCTGTAGAACAAGCAACCTTGGAAGATAGAGAATATGTCTCCCTTTAGAGAAAAAAAGCAAATTTTCTTACTAGGTTGTATAATAAAGATAATAGCTCCTTCCAAAGGAAACAGCAGGCATACTTACTAACCATTATGAAAATTCAACTTCCCAAGTCAGGATTCCTCTCCCATAAGACAGTTCACTGTGTATGAGACACCCACCCGCATCCAAGCCCATGTAAGATGGTGTCGAAGGGAAATGGACCAATCGTGACAACAGTGTGACGACTGTTGTTACTATGAATAATAGATAGCCCTTTGTTTCTGCCCCAGGAGTCTCCCGTCTTCTTCCTGCACCCATTAAGTTGTGGCACACTAACCTGTTAGCTTTTTTTCTTTTTTCTTTCTATTTTTTTGTTTTGGGGATTGAACTCAGGGGCACTCGACCACTGGGCCACATCCCCAGCCCTTTTTTGTATTTTATTAGAGACAGGGTCTCACTGAGTTGCTAAGTGCCTCACCATTGCTGAGGCTGGCTTTGAACTCACGATCCTCCTGCCTCAGCCTCCCAAAGTGCTGGGATTACAGCCGTGAGCCACCGCGCCCGGCGTCCTGTTAACTTTTAAGTGCAGGGAAATCTCATACCTTCCATAGTTCTTGACAATATTCCACGTATTGAATGGGAGAATATAAGGACAGTCGTCTCAGAAGAAAAACACTAACCAGATCCATTTGTAAAGAATTAGACATACATTTTCCCCTTAGGTTATATACATTCTGGCAGGATATTTATATCATTAAAATATCTAGATTAATAGACACCTTGAGTGCTTTAAATGGTCTGATTTTGGTTATAAAGGCAGAAAATCATGAATCTTACTTGAATAGTCTCAATGTATGCTCACTTTTCTCCACCAATATTAATACAGGACATATCTTTATTTCTATGTTTATAAAAATGATTTTATGAAAGAAAATTTTTCATTAATCTCTACAGTTAGTTGGTTTGTAGTCCTGAAAATGTTGTAATTTCAAACTATTTCCAATATTCAAACATAAAAAACTTATAATCAGATATCTTGCTTTTAAGGAACATATAACTTTGTGTGTGTGTGGTACCGGGGATCGAACTCAGGGGCACTCGACCACTAGGTCACATCCCCAGCCCTTTTTTGTATTTTTTATTTAGAGACAGGGTCTCACTGAGTTGCTAAGTGCCTCGCCATTGCTGAGGCTGGCTTTGAACTTGCGATCCTCCTGCCTCAGCCTCCCAAGTGCTGGGATTACAGGCATGCGCCAACGCGCCCGGCAGAACATATAACTTTATATATAAAAGAAACCATGCCACTATGACTAGAGTTTACAGATTATGTATAGTAGACAAATACTATTTTTCCCCAGGAAGGCTTCTACAAACAAAGAAATTTATGTAGAAGTTTGAGTCATCATCAAAGATTATCTTTCCCAGCCGGGCGCGGTGGCGCACGCCTGTAATCCCAGCACTTTGGGAGGCTGAGGCAGGAGGATCGCGAGTTCAAAGCCAGCCTCAGCAATGGCGAGGCACTTAGTAACTCAGTGAGACCCTGCTTCTAATAAAATACAAAAAAAAAAAAAAGGGCTGGGGATGTGGCCCAGTGGTCAAGTGCCCCTGAGTTCAATCCCCGGTACCAAAAAAAAAAAAAAAAAAAAATTATCTTTCCCACTGTTTTAATTAGTTCTAGACATGGCAATGCACACACACACAACAGAAATCATCTTTAAAAGGGATAACACACACACCCCCCACACCCCACACCTAAATTCTTATATAGAAAACCAGTATATTAAGAAGTATGGATGTCTTTTGAGAATCCACTAAAATAGAATTTCACATCCGGAATGACATTGACATGTATTTAATATTTCTCACACAGATTTATTTCTCATTGACTAGCCTTAGATTAATATTTCAAGTGGTACAAGAGATGTCCCGACCTCTGATTCAAAGGGGTCCTCTACACACCTTGTTCCAGGTTCTAACATTTTTCACAATATGATATCTCATCACTTTTTAAAACTTTTCATTTCCATTAGGGATGTAGCATCAAATCCTCAATTAGATTCACCTTGTGTGTCAAATAGCAGATAGTTTGAACGTCAATTAAAATTACTATTTCAGTTTGTTGCAACTAAAATGATGAACCCATGTCCACAGCAGGCAAGCAACCACTCAACACCAGACTTAACTTCATTGTGAACTAAAAAAAAATCACTAAGCCTGAGTCACAATTAAATCAGAAGTCATACGAAAATATTTCCCAAGTCCTTGAACTGTCATGGGTCATGGTTTACAAAGAGTTCACTTTGCAGGGAGAGTGAAGACTAAGTCATCAACTATTCCATGAGAGCTTTTACTGTTTCCCCCTATTACTCAGTTTTTGTTTTGGAAACTGACTCAGTCATCGTCACAATGGTGTCTTTTCTGTATCCGAGAAAGTGAGGAGATATGTGTCATTCTTTATTTACTTGGGAAATCAGTCATGCTACACACACACACAAAAAAAAAAAAAAAAAAAAGTTAAGAAATCACATTTAAAAGGGATAACAGAATGCCTAGTACATAAACCATTCTAAGTCTTGGCTCTGAACAGGTGTTTTAAGAATTAGGTCCTAGCACTTTGAAAGCTGGTTTTTAATTTAGCTTTGATAATATATAATAATAGATAGGTAGAGCTATACATATCCGTAGACTTTTATTATAAAACTTACCAAAACTTCACAAAATTCATAAAAATATAAAGAAAAACTTTAAAATCTAGCATCACACCACCCTGCTAATTCCTGCTAACATTTTGGTGTAATTCCTTCTAGTATTTTTCCTAGAATGCAAACACACACACACGTAGGTAATAGCAATTTAACTGTTGCTTTTTGTACAGTTTTGTGTCATTTTCCGAGACATTAATGCTATTGAAAGGTGTTCTTGGAATCTACGTGTGGGATTCGGTGACACAAAGTAAGTGCAGCCTTAAGAGGAGAGAGGAACAAGGTCTGGAAGGAAGGCATTGATTAGACTCGAAGATTCCAGAGTGTGTCACCACGTGCCACACTGGGCTGCGGAGAAACACAAGCGTGGTCGGGTGTAGGGAGAAGTCCAAGCCAGGCCTGTCCTGGGGGTTCTGGGACAGGCAAGGCAGGGCAGAGTGAGCAGCTCAGGGTTGACCAGGCTTTGGGTTATAAGGGACAATCTCTAGACCTCTAGTCACCTGGTACCTGGCTTTCACGGCAGAAAATGTGGCTTGGAGTACGTGTGTGATAAGGAGGCAACTGAGCAATGAGCTAGAGGTGGGCTGGTGTGCACATGATAGGTGTGCTCTCAGCCAAGCCACCTCCATGACAGGGTGCCTGGGGAGGGACCATCTCTCCCCAGTCAGCAAAGCCACCAACGCCAGAGCATCACCTTAGGAGGATGTAGGAATGTGCACCAACAAAGCCCACTGTCCCGTGTGATTACAATGCACGAATGAAAAGAATTATCTGAGATAGGAACTGGCAAAACAGAAAAGGATAGAATAAATTAAACATATGGTAACACAAAAAAGAAGTACAGTAAAATAAGAAACTATATCTACTACAATGACCCTGTGATGAAAGAAGGCCGAGTGAAATCTAAGAAGTGACAGAGCCAAAGGGACGGTTCCTTATTGGCTGCTCATAACCCACCACAGGGCAGCCTGGCTGTTAGGGGGCAATTCTGCTGTGCCTATGTGGTTGTCTTTCTAGAGAATTTAGACATCATCAGTAATTTCCCAATGAATACACAGGGAAAGGGCAAGAAAACAATATATGTGTTAATCTATATTAAATGTTATCTATAACATTACCTATAACTGCATGCTATATAATATGTATATAAGCTATATCTTCGTATATTATTATATATAATAATGGATCATTTTATATAATATTTTACATAATACTTATGTGCTTGTGTCTACATCAGGAAACTACAAAAGCATGTCTATGTCTGTAGTGACTGACTTACATAAATGCCCACAATATAATATATTGATGAGTAAAAGAAACTCCTAATGATGTATTAAAGCACCACTTCACACTGACACCAACCAACCAAAACCCCCGTAAATATATGATTTATACAGCCCCCCCCACACACACACACATTCATTTGAACAAGGAGACAGTTGTGAAGGCTCCATACCAGATAATAAAAGTGTCTTCCACTGCGGAATGAGGCACCTAAGGCAGAAGGCAGGCAGTGGAGATAATTAACCTTGCTGTGATGCTTTTTTTTTTTTTTGTATTTTGTGATTGATGACAAGAACATAATAGTATAATTTGAAAACATCCAAAAGAAAGATAAAAATATTTTTGTACATGTCATATTTTTTCCTTTCAATAAATTCCTAGAGAGTATTTACAAGTTAAAAAGGAAGTATGAATATGTTAAGGATATAGTTAGTATATATCTATTGTGACTTCTAGAAACGCCCACAATATTTAGGTATTAGTGTAGATGTGTTTACTTCAGTCATCACAAAATGTGAAGAGTTTTTCCCTTTATGTTTACAAATTATTACCAGAATGAAATCTTGACATCTATTTTTTTTTTTTTATACTTTTAGTTGTAGAGGAACACGGTACCTTTATTTTATTCGTTTTTTTCATGTGGTCCTGGGGATCAGACCCAGTGCCTCACGCATGCTAGGCAAGCGCTCTACCACTGAGCCACAACCCCGGCCCTTGACCTCTTTTATAACTCCTCTGATGAGTTTTTGAACTGATAGATACAAAAATTTCTTAAGCTCAAAAAATTTGTCTTCTATTATTTCTTTGGGGATTTCTGTTATATCCAAATTGGAACACCCTGATTTCATGTTTGCACAACTGATTTTCATATCTGTATCCTGTTCTTTTAAATATTGGATAAATATCTTTTAAATATTCTTTTAAATATTGGGTAAATATCTCATTTTTTCCCTTGTACTTCCTTAATTTATTTTTCTGCAGTCTGTAATTGATTTGCCATTTTCTTTTCCATTTTTAAATATTAATCATATTTTTAACTTTAGGTATTACATTTTTTTATTTTTTAGTTATAGGTGGACACAAGATCTTTTTTATTTTTATATGGTGCCGAGGATCTAACCCAGTGCCTCATGCATGCTAGGCGAGCGCTCTACCTCTGAGCCACAAACCCAGCCTCAGGTATTACATTTTAATCCCACATTTTCCTTATTTATATCTGTGTTCTAAACTTAAGTAGATACAATTTCTACTAGAAAATATAAAAGACTTTCTTTTACCTATCAATATGTTATGCTGTGGGCATTTATATAAAACATTTTAAGCCTAGTAGTAATCTATTTCATTAAGAAGGACTTCCTGGGTTTTGTTAAAGTCAGCGCCTTCCTTTTGCCTATGGTATCTCTATGGATTTTTCTTGCCATGATCTATTTTAAAGATGTCATGTGTTTTTGTATGTTTTCTGCAGCTTGGCTTCTTCATTCAATAATACATTTATAGTAAAAATCTGTGTCCCTTTGTATGGGTGTCATCCACCATTTTTACTATCATATAATATCCTGTTGTATGAACATACCACAAATCTATGTATTTGTTTTTCTGTTGATCGACATTTACATTATTTTCATTTTCTTGCTGCTAGTATCTTTTTACATATGCTCTTATGTCCTTAAAAAAGAGATCCTGTAAGGTGTGAAGAGGAGTGCATTCTTGAGAAGACACCTGCTCCAGAAGTTTCTGCTCTGGGAAACCCCCACAGAGGAGGGAGTTCTCCCCAGCTGGCTTCCTGGAGCTGGGTGGCTATGGCCTGCCAGTGCCTGCAGGCTACCGGGCCAGGGCCCACCTTTACCAACACCTCCTCCCTCCCGTCCAGGTGTCACCAGAAGCCACTGCTTTCACGGGATGAAAGGTGATTCTCACAATCATTGGTACACGCTGATGCGCTTTCACATTTTCATGTCAAATGGGAATTTTCCTTACCTATTTTCATCTTATTTTATTTATTCTTTTGCTCAATCACATCAGAAATTGGGAGAAAGCAGGAATAAGATTCCTATTACAATCCAACCAAAAAAATAATAATAATAAACAAAAAAAAACTAAACCATATACACATATGAACAGAGCAATTCTATTTTTTGGAGCAAGGAAATATAAATTATAAATGTGAATTGTTGCATAATGGACAGAGGGAAGAGATTACTTTTTCCTTTGTGTCTGTCCATGTGATATGGGATGGTCATGTTTCCTGATACTGAACGATATCAGTGTACATTATTCTCTAAATGTTTCGTGTAGAATTAGGCTATGTTCGTTAATATTTTATTTAGTATTTTGCATCCATATTCATGAGTGATACTGGCCTATAAATTTGCATGTGTTGTTGTTTTGATTAGATTTACATTTGAATGTTATATTCACTTTATAAAAAGGACCGGAAGTTTACTTCAATTTCCATTGGGACTGAGTTTGGTACAATTCTCCTGCGGAACTTTCCGGAGCTTGTGTTGTTATGTAGGTTGATTTCTTGATATTTTCATTTACTATAAGAAAATTTTCTGTCTTATTTAAGTACACATTTTGTGAGAAGCATTTTTCTTGAAAATTATCCTTCTAGGTTTTATATTTCTTGTCCTTAAAGTGTGAAACATGATCTATTTGTTTTAATTTTTTACATTTCAATATTTATTTTACCCTCACCATCTCTGTGTATGTGTGTGTTTTCTCATTTTTCCTTAATTAATTTAGCTGGTACATTTTTCTATTTTTTTAACATAAAAAGTAACAGAATTTTGACAAATTGTATCTTATCTTAACTGTTTTTTCACACTTTGTTAATTTCTACTTTTACCTTTACTCTTTCTTTTTTTAAAAAATATTTTTTTTAGTTGTAGTTAGACACATGCCTTTATTTTATTTATTTATTTTTATGCTGAAGATCAAACCCAGGGCCTCACATGTGCTGGGCAAGCATTCTACCACTGAGCCACAACCCCAGCCCTACCTTTCCTCTTTCTTTACACCTTTATTCCTTTTTTATTTCCCTCACATTGTTGTGCTTTTTCCTATCTTCTCAGATAAAAATTTGTTTATTTTCATCGTTTCACCTTTTTTGATTAAAAAAGTGCTTGATTCTATGAATTTTCCTCTGTGAACTGCTTTAAATGAATCCCCTAAAATCTAATATATAATATTCTCATTATTATTTCTTAGAAATTCTACAGTTTGTTTGTATTTTCCATTTCATTGAAGAGTTTCATGGACAACTTTATCATTTCCAGATTGAGTTTAATTCTTAGTCCCTCTTCTTTTTTCATACTTTGCCACTTATAAAAAATATCCCTTAAAATCAACATTGCATAGGGCCCCTACAATGCAGGTAGATTTCCCACAGGTTAGAAAAACATGCTTTTTAAGTATTAAATTTCTTGAATTAAACATTTGCTGAATGGGACGCACCTGGATAGCAGCACATGGCATTTTTCTAGAGACTTCTGTCCCCGTTGATACCGGTCTCCAGGGCAGCACTGGGTATGCATTTGCTGAATTGCCTAGAAAACCACGCCACTGCATTGCTGTCTTTGTCACATTTCCATCAGGCCAACAAGAGTATTATAAAATACTTTGCTTGCATGGTTTTTCATTTTGTGTTTAATAGATTCCAATTGATATCTATTAACTAAAGCTATGGCCTCTCTACACTACTTCCAGCCAGACACAGTTGAGGAGAGAGAGAGAGAGATAAGGCAGAAAGAGAGGGGAAATGTAGGTGCAGAATAAACTTAAGAAAGAACTCCAATTTTGAATCTCAGAAGCAATCAATTTTTTGTAGTCAACAACTATGAAAGATCTGGTCAATGAAAAATCAACAATAACTTCTTAAGAAATAGTAGTCCTTGAAATAAGAACTTTAGTGAATGGTGTTCAAATGAAAATATAATGTCACCGAGAAAAATATAAGTTCATCTAAAAGAATCAAAATACTCATGAACAATGCCAAGAATATAGTTATATAGAAAGTCAAAATGACAACTGCTCTTACCATAGAAAAAGAGCACAAAAGAGAAAGAACATATCAAATGAAAAGTGCAATATAGTAGACCTAAAGTCAACAATAGAATAACATAATAGACTTAAAACCAACAAAATTTTCATTGTATATAAAAGAACTAAAAAGCTTTGTATTGCAGGATATACAAAGAACTCAAAAAACTTAACACCAAAAAAACAAATAACCCAATCAATAAATGAGCCAAGGAACTGAACAGACACTTCACAGAAGAAGAAATAAAAATGGTCTAAAAATATATGAAAAAATGTTCAACATCTCTAGCAATTAGAGAAACCATCTCACTCCAGTTAGCATAGCAATTATCAAGAATACAAGCAACAATAAATGTTGGTGAGAATGTGGGGAAATGGGTTCACTCATATATTTCTTGTAGGACTGCAAATTGGTGTAACCACTCTGGAAATCAGTATGGAGATTCCTCAGAAAACTTGGAATGGAACTGCCATTTGTCCCAGTTAAACCACTCCTTAGAATGTACCCAAAACCAGCATACTATAGCGACACAGACACATCAATATTTATAGAAGCTTAATTTACAATATCCAAGCTATGGAACCAAACTAGGTTCCCTTCAACAGATGAATAGATAAAGAAAATATGGTATATATACACAACGGAATATTACTCAGCCATAAAGAAGAGTGAAATTATGGAATTTGCAGGTAAATGGATGGAACTGGATAATATCATGTTAAATGAAATAAGCCAGTCCCAAAAACC
Source organism: Tamias sibiricus (assembly GCA_025594165.1). Lineage (NCBI taxonomy): Eukaryota > Metazoa > Chordata > Mammalia > Rodentia > Sciuridae > Tamias > Tamias sibiricus. The sequence goes on along the minus strand of CM046666.1, from coordinate 19,085,550 downwards.
AAAGGCCAAATGTTCTCTCTGAAGTGGATGTTATCCCACAACAAGGGAGGGTGGGGAAGGGGAGAATATAATTCATTGGATTAGACAGAGTATAATAAAGGGAAGGGAGGAGGAATGGGAACAGCAAAGATAGTAGAATGAATTAGACATAACTTTCCTATTCTTATATATGAATACACAACTAGTGAAACTCCACATCATGTACAACCACAAGAATAGGATTCTAATTAAAATAAGTTATACTCCTTCTATGTATAATATGTCAAAATACACTCTACTTTCATGTATATCTAAAAAGTATGTATGTATATATATACAAAATAAAGAACTAAAAAGTTCATATAAAGACTGAGCTTGGGCTGAGAATGTAGCTCAGTGGTAAAGTGCTCATCTAGCATGCATGAGGCCATGGGTTCAAACCCCAGTACTGCAAGAAAAAAATAAATCTCAGAAAGATAAAAGAAGATGCTTCATTACTAAAAACAAATAGATAAAAAACAAACAGAAACCAAAATGTGCATGTTTTTATGAGACACATTATTAAATATATATATCACAGATAAGAAACATACAGTTTAACAGTAAGAAAATAGAAAAAGTTATATACAAGTCAATCAATAATTATATATCATGGTTACTAGGCAAAGGAAAATTTAAGACAAAGACAAGGTATTTTTACCAAGAGTAAAATTAGAACAACATTAACTCTTTAACCTAACAACATTAACTCTTCAAAATACTGTTGATCAAATACCTAAAGCCAGCTTCTGACACCTGCTTTTCTGTTAAAGTGTAAAGAAAACCAGTGTAGGAATCTTCTGAGCAGTCATCTGAATAATAACATACTTCTTAATATAGAAGATCCCTGGGAAGGTGTTCTCTTTAATAACAGTGATGACTAATAATGACAGCAACAAAAACAACTGGTACTTACATGAATCTTATCTTCCAGGGACTATGCCAGTTTCACCTAAAATTTCATAAGCATATTATTATTTTCTTCTTATTTTAAAGATGAGGAAACTAAAGATTATAAAGAGCCTGAAATACTTCCAAATGGTCATATTACTAGCCGATGATGAAGCTAAGATTTGATATTCTTAACTGCTCACATTGATGTTTTAAAGGGAATTATTCTAATGAGCTAACATACTCCCCTTATAGTAATAATTCATCCATTTGACTTGAAGTAGGGAAGAAGAGAAAAAAGTGAAGACATGAATTTTGATTAATATTTTTCCCTTTGAGACAGGGTCTACGTTGCCAAGACTGAACTCAAAGTCATGATGTTCCAGTCTCAGCATTCTAAGTAGCTAGGATTAAGGTGAGTACTACCTCACCTATCTGTAGCTACAAATAAGCAAAATTTACTATATTCAGAAAGATAAAAGGAGATGCTTCATTAATAAAACAAGAAGAGAACTCTAGAAGAAAAAGAGGAGAAAGAGGAGGTGGAGGGAGGAGAGGGAAAGGAAAGGAAAAAAGAGGATAAAAAGAATGAGGCAGGGGGAGACCAATAAAATAGATTCTCAGAAAACAAAAATGACTGCTGAAGTAGAAAATTAAATGGGATAGAAAATATATTTTAGGAAAAACCTCAGGGCATACTAAAAGGGAGAAAAATTAATGATATGAGATAGAAGGTTTAAAAAAATTCAATCCAAGAAATTATTAAGAGTTCCAGAAATAAATACAGAGGAAGAGATTAAATTTTAAAATGATGAATTAAAATTTCCCAAACTGAAGAGCATTTTTATGTAGATAGAAGGAAACTCAATAAAATCTCAGAAATGTCAATAAAAGTAAATAAGGCAAAACAGGACATATAATGGTGAAATTTCACAACACCCAAGATAAAATAAAACTTGCTTCACGACTGGATAGATATTGATCATTTTTAAATCATCCAGAATAGGAGCAGCCTTGGGATCTTCAAAAGCAACATTGGAAGACAAAAGGTAAGGGAATAATACTTTCAAAGGTCTGTAGGAAAAACAATTTTTAACAATAAGTCTATACCTAGCTAATCTATCTACTGGCTGTGAGAACATCAAACTGATAAGCAAGCTCTAAAAAACTGTACACCAAATATGTCTACATGGAAAGCTACTGAAAGTTTGTACGCAAAAAAAAAAAAAAAAAAAAATCAGTGAAGAAACGATTAAAGAGGAAGATGGGGCACGTAGGTAAGAACAGATCAATGTGGGAGAAAAGGTTAAGAATGGAGGTAAGGAAAAGCCTTAGAACAACAACAGTGCAACAAGTCAGAAAGAACGCTGTCCAGATGAAGCAAGTGATTCGGGGTCCAGCAGGGAAAAGTGAGGACTGAACACCCGACCTGATGTTATGGTTTGGATGTAAGTGTGACCCAAAAGCTCATGGGTGAGACAATGCAAGAAGGTGTAGAGGGGAAATGATTGGGTGATGAGAGCCTTAACCCAGTCAGTGAATTAATCTGCTGATGGGATTAACTGAGTGGTAACAGAGGTGGTAGGGAGTGGCTAGAGGAGGTGGGGCATTGGGGGTGTGCCTTTGGGGTATGTATTTTGTATCTGGTGAGTGGAGTCTCTCTTTCTGCTCTCCAATCATCTAGTGAACTGCTTCCCTCTGCCACTCTTCCGCCATGATGTTGAACCTCACCTTGAGCCCTGAGGAATGGAGCAGGCTGTCTATGGGCTGAGACTTCTGCAACCATGAGCTCCCCAGTAAACATTTCCTCCTCTAAAATTGTTCTTGTCTGATCTTGATAGATAGGCTTGGGCCCACGGGCCACCTCCCCCATGGAAATTTCCATGAGGAGCAACCTGGTTTCATTTTCCCCGGGGAAGGAGCCAATCAGCTTAAAGGTCGACCTGTTCCCTGGGCAAAGAGCCAATAGCATTAAAGGTCGCTCTGGTACACCCCCCACCAGAAATCCCTACTTAAGTCCCTGCCTGCCCAGAGCTCAGACACAACAGCTAGTTCCTGCTGAGAGGAGGCAGCCACTGTGACAGCTCCAGACACAGTCTCCAGCCCAATGGCAGCTGCCCCAGCCGACAGCTCCAGAGACCACAGCCAGCACGACCAGGCACCCACCTTCCATTCAGAGCTTGCACACTCCTCTCTCCCTAACTCCTCTCTTCCAGAACTTCTTCTGCCTCCGATCAGCCATAAAGGCTGGTGAATAAATCTCTTGGCTGCACGGTTGTCTCCAGTGTGATTTTTGCCCTTCAGATCTCTTAGTCACAGCAGAGAAAAAGCTGACCAAAACACCTGATAACTGTATTGAGAAGCAGTCGGAGGTAAGAAAAGAAGCCATGGGAAATAAGAATTTTTTTTTTCACACAGATTAAGGAAACAAACATTTTAAAGACAATTTTTAACTGGAGGAAAAACAAGTTGAAGAAGAAAAACATCATTGAAAAAGGTTTTCATATGTAACTCAGCAGTAAGCAATATTTCATGACTTATTATGCTGTTTTATAATCATAAAATGTAAACTTAAAATAGTTGCATTTAAAAAAATGGAATAAAATAACATCTCCACAATAGGAAAAAAAGGTCAGAGGTGTAAAGAGACAAATTTTCTTATGTCATGAAAAGAAGTTGATAAAACAGCTCTAAAAATGATAAACCAAGCAATGGTCATGTAAGTATATATTTATAATGTGGTATGAGATAGCACATTGGGTAGAAGACCTAACAGAAATTGGTTTTCTATGAGAAATTAAGCAGGTGGAGAAAAGCACTGATGTTCTTTGTGATGAACCTTTTGATAACATTGGTCTTTAATAATATATGTGAAATTCCTTGATTAAAGAGTTTTAAAAGAAATAAAAACAAGTTATATAGATCTTTTTCTCTCAAAAAATGTTCCTAATCTGCCATCAAATGAAAAATCTATGATACCATTTAATGTACATGGTAAATTTCCTATTTTTCACAAAACTCAAAAAGAAACACACACACTTTTAGACAACATTGTAGACAATATTGAAAAATAGAGAAAAACTGATTCTAATTTATTCTGAGGGAGTAGGATTGAAGTGGAGGAGAAGAGAGGAGCTTCATTCCCAAGCATCTTTGACTTATAGTAATTGCTCAACTGAAAAATTCAATCATAAATTGAATTTTGGATCCTAAACAAAAAATAATTCTCTTTTGCTATAAAGGACATTAGTGGAACAGTTGGTGGAATTTGAATAAGTTCTGTACATGAGATAATAGTACTACCCCATGATTAATGTCCTGATTTTGATCATTATACTACTGTCTTTTAAGAGAATTCCCTTGTTTCAGACAAAGTGCATTGAAATATTTAGGGGTAAAAAGTGCTTTATGTGTGTAACTTATTCTCAATCAATTCAGAAAAATTACATCTATATTGTATACATATGTGTATGTGTGTGTGAATACAAAAATTAGCCTTCACAAAAAGAAAAAAAAATTTAAATGTGGTAACACTGGAATCCTGAATGAAGGGATTAAAATAATGCTTTGTGGTACTTTTGCAAGTTTTTGTACACCTAAATTTACTTCAAAATAAAAGTAAAAAATTAATAATCATGTGCAAAAATATCTCAGGGTACTCCTAGAAATGTATCCTTGAGACAGGGACACAAATACTGCCTTTTTGTCATCAAGCTCATAGCAAGATCCCACCATTAGATAATCATTACAGAAAATATTCAGGAATGAAGAGATATTTCCTCTGTGTTTCTCCTAGGAAAGAAGTTTAAAATGACAGACATAGCTCCCCACCCTGCAGTAGTTTCAAGACAAGAGACCATAATAGTTTTAGAAAGAATTATTTGGAAAGGGAAGTTTTTTTTTTTTTTTTTCTGCTCTGCCTCTTATATTGTATCTATATCAGACAAGTTGATCTTATTAAAGATAATTGAAATGGGATTTTAAAGCATATTTTTAAAGTGCTTCAAGAACCCTAAATAAATTGAAATGAAGCCAATTCCCCCAGATACATGCTGGAAGTAATTGTTCTTTTAAACCTCATTGAATGTATTCTGAACTAGGTCAGAGTTTAGTGCAGGTTGACTTTTTCTACTATCTTACTTCCTTTCAAGGACACCCACTGATTGCCACACTGAATTGACTGGTGGACAAGCAGACAGTACTGGGTAGGAGCTCTGTTTAATTGCTCATCAAATCCACCATGAAAAAGTGCCGTGTTTATATTAAAAAATTTAGACAGTCACCGATAGGTGTATAGTCTCTCTGTTAAAACCTGTCTCTAAGTATTATGTACTATATATATATATATATATATATATAATATATATATATATATATGTACTATAATATATATATATATATGCATACACACATATATGAAATAGATATGCTGTACAGGAAGTACAGCTGTATTTGGACACATAATTTAGGTAAATCAATTTATTTCTCTGGATGCTGCTTTTTCTCATCACTAAAAAATTCAAAAGTTGCACTAGGTGACAAGAAGCTCCTCTCCCTGCTCTGGAAATGCCTGTATTAGTGTTTTCCAGAGAAACCCGTTCTACCAGATGTGTGTATAGCTGTCCTTCAGTGTCTGTGGAGGACCAGTTCCAGCCCTGCAGATACTGATATTCACGGATGCTCAAGCCTCTTGTATAAAAGGACACAGTGTTTGCATCTAACCCAGGCACATCCTCCCACATAATTTCCATCACCTCGAGATAACTTCTAATACCTGACACAAAGTGAATGCTCTGCAAATAGATGACACACTATATTGTCCAGGGAATATTGACAAGAAAGAAATTATATGTCTAGTACAGATGCATGTTTCCCAAATACTCCAGATATTTTTAATCCTTGGTTGGTTGAATCCACAGATGTAGAACCTACAGATATAAAAGGCTGACAGACAAAGGGGGAGTGGGGGGGGGGAGAGAGAGAGAGAGAGAGAGAGAGAGAGAGAGAGAGAGATTGATTTTAAGAAACTGGCTCACACAACTGTAGAGATGCAAGCCAGAAACCTGCAGACCTGAAGTTCAAGTTCAAAAGCAAACTGTAAGTAGTGTGGGTTAACATTTCTACTTCCAAGTAGGTCAGTCTATTTCTATTAGGGTCTTCTACTGATTACATGAGGCCTGTTACATGTTTCACTCAGAGTTTACTTATTTAAATGTTAACTCATAAAAAAAATCTTCATAGAAATATCCAGAATGATGTTTAATCAAATATCTGGGCACCATGGCTCAGTCAAGTGGATATAAAATTAACTATCACAATACTATATGTTATAGCAATTGATTACTTTAAAATCTCAGAAGTCAAAACCAGCAAGAAAAGCATTTTAATACTTTTCTTACATAAAGGCTAAGAAATGCCATCACAACTCCTAGGAAAATGTTGTTTTTAAACAACTGAGATGGTTCTGTATATTGTTGGAGTCATGGCATGGAATGCAATTAGATACTAAACAGCAGTTGCATCTAGCAACAATAAATCCTATACAATGGTTTGAAGAACAGTAGTGAGGTTACTACTAAGCCATCTCAGACCTGCTAAGGATGGTTGTGATCTGGGTCACAGGACATAGACATGGAAAAGATGATGAGACCCAGGTCTGTGTCCTTTTCTTACAGACTTGTACCCACTTCCTTCAGACCAATCCCAACCCATCATTGCAGTGTTGAGATATTATATTTGGAATAAGAGTAAGTCATAGCAGTACTCCCATGACATTACAGGAATTATTTATCTCAGCAATAAAAATGTAATAACTAGTAATAATGTTATCACTTATTTTAAAATAGACCATTTTGAGAAGTACAAGAGGAACAGCAATGTTTTATTAATACTGTATTGTGAATCCAAAGTGTAAATCTCTTTTATTTGTCTTCTGACTATTTTTCTTTCCCAACAATTCTGATACCTTGGGATGTGGAACCAATTATAAAGTGAGAGATAATCGGGTCTTCACTAATATTTCTTCCTTACTACCAGATAAGTGAACAGTACCATTTCGGTCACTTCAGTGGCCAACCAGACACTCTTAAGTGAAGCAGCCAGCCACAGTTCAAGAACACAGTGCATCCTAGTTTGCATATTTCTTGGAACTTCTTCCGTGCATGAGCTGGGAACACAGTGCATGCGGTGGGCTGGTTCTAGAACCCCCAGCAAGGTGAACTTCCTTGTGGTTACAATGAATAAAAAGTAGGCTTGAGAGGGTCTTTTTGTCTGTGCATCCTCGGATAAGTTTGAATGAAGATAAGGTTAGTCCCAAGCGGCTGCCCCCACGTTATTGGGCAGGACTGACTCCAGTTGTGGAATGTGGAATGGAAGGAGGAACCTGGTGGTCTTTTTTTTTTTTTTTTTTTTTTAAATATTTATGTTTTAGTTGTAGTTGATATTTTATTTATTTATTTTTACGTGGTGCTGAGGATCAAACTCAGGGCCATGCACGTGCTAGACGAGCGCTCTACCACTGAGCCACACTCCCAGCCCCAGAACCTGGTGGTCTTTATGAATGAATGTCACCCAGCCCTCCCCATAACCTGTACCTCTCTGCTCCCCAGAAAGAGGAAACTAAATCCCTGAAGTAAAGTTGAGTTCTCCACTGAGTATTTTCAGTTCCTTTACAGGCAGATTCTGCATGGAGAGGCATACCTAGAAATCTTTTTATCCCCCGATACCTCAACATTCTATGGACAGAACAATGACAAATACTCAAGTTCAACAATATGATCATGCTTTCACACATTAAGAGAGGTCACTGACATTCAGTGCCTAGGGCAAAGAGATTAATATAGCAAATAACAAAGGGATGCTTTAACAGGCACAAAAAGGTCCTTCAGATTAGCAAAAGTACATGATGAGTGAGACCAATCATGAGCAAGCTCAGGGGAGGGTAGATTGGAAGACAATTGTTGCCACCAACAATGTATTTGCAAAGTGTTAATTAGGAGAAGAAAACAGAGAAGGAGGTACTACCTCTGTGTTCATGGGATGAAAAGGAAACTGGACAATGAGTGGATGGTCAAGGGCTGTGTCAAGCAAGTCCCTTGGAGCTGACCTTAAACATTGTGTCCCAAGCCTGAGTGCAGTGCCTGCAGTGCCCAGGGACTCCCCCAACCTACAGAGCTCTAGAAAACATCTAGCCATCCAATGTTGTCCCAGCTCTTATAGGAATCCCTTGATGTAGAAGAGTGGACCCATCGTCACAACAAACACCTGAGATGATCAACCTGTAAAGACAAAAGGTTTTGTTGGCTCATGTGTTGGAGGGTCCAGTCCATGATTAATTGGCCCCATTGCTTTGGGCTTGTGGCAAGGCAGGAGCTCATGGTGAAGAACACCTGGAGGAGCACAGCCCCTCACTTCACGGCCAGGACACAAAGGAGAGGGAGACAAAGTGACCAGGGTTCTATAATCACATGCCCGCAATGACCTAAAGACCTCCCGCTAAGCCCCACCTCTCAAAGTTTCACCATCTCCCAAGAGACCCAGGTGGGGGCCCAAGCGTTTGACATGTGGGCCTTCAGGAAACACCTAAAATCCAAACCAGCAGGATAGAAGTCTCTCAGTATGCTGGAAGCTGTCTCTTTACCATTTCCTGGGAACATTATGAGGGAACACGGGATCACGCATGTTGTCCCACGTGGAGTTGGGCTAGTTATCGTCAAAACAGCTGTGTGCAGGCATGCACAGCATTGTGATGGAGGCACAGGAGTAACAAACCTAAGAGTAAAAACTCGTCTTGTTTCTGGACTAGTTGTAGTCTTGAAAAACATGACAGTGCTTCCCTGGGCAAGAAAGACCCTTCAGCCTCGTGACAGGTGTGCCACCCCTCCACCACGGTTGGTGCAACAGACACTGTCCAGCAATTTTGATTCAGAAATTAATTCCAGATACACAGGTGTTGGGTTTCAAGGGGTGCATGAACTCCATTTGAGCCAGTAAAAAGTATTCAGATGATGATTATTTTACCTGGCCAACCTAGTTCTTAGTAAATAAAAACAGCCATAAAAATTGCAGATACTGCCAGGTGTGGAGGCTATGGCTGGAGGATGATACGTTCGAAGCCAGCCTCAGCAACTTAGTGAAGCCCTAAGCCCTAAGCAACTCAGTGAGACCCTGTCTTTAATAAAATATAAGAAAAAGGGCTGGGGATGTAGCTCAGTGGTTAAATACCCCTGGGTTCAATCCCAGGTACAAAAAATTAAAAAAAAAAATACTATAAAAAAATGGTCAAAGAACTGTTTCCTATGTGCCAGAGGAAATAAGTAACCATAAATTTTATTTAATTCCCACTTTCATGGGAAGTAAGAGTAATAAACCTAAGAGTAAAATCTCTGGAAAAATTGCTGATCAAAGGTAATTCAGTGTCACAACAGTTTCTCCAGGTACACAGATTTTTTTTCTCAGTGATTTTTTTTTAAAAAATAATGTCTATAATTATTATTAATTATAGGGTACTTGACAAGGTATTCGGTGGTGCCTTAAACACAGACTCTCCCTGAAAGGTTTACAATCTATGAAGATGTGCTAGCCTAACTTTTGCACCATGTGTTTTATAGTTCCCTCCCCTCTTGACCCTCACTCTCCACCTGTAGCTCCTCTCTCAGTATCTCCATTCATAAAATCAAACCCTTCCAGCCTCCTACACAGGAAGCGCATCTTGTCTGTATTCTCCATCTTCTCATAGCCTTGGCTATTCCCCTTCTCTTGACTTTTTTTTTCCTCCTTTCCCTTTTACAACCTCTACTCCCTTTTTCCTCCTGTCTTCCCTTCCCCTCCTCTGCAGCCAAAGTGCCTACTTTCCACTTCTACCTTTGCTTTATGATCTAATAGTTTTATACCAATGTTTGAAGAACTTGCCAGAACATTAGCTAGGGGAAAACAGCAAAGGAAATAAAAAGAGCTTTCAAAAGTGAAAAGGTAGTGTGATAGAAAAAGAACACAGGAGGCTTCCTAGGAGAATAACTGCAAGTACCATGGCGTGGGGAGCTCCCCTCCTTTCATTCCTTAGTTCAACGCCCTCCATGATCCACTGTGGATTTATGCAATTGAATCATCCTCTGCTGAGCTCTGACAGCTAGTTTACGAGGCCAGAAAGTTACAGGAAAAGTTCTTCTGTGTGTACTCAGAAATGTTTTAGAACTTGGAAACTGCAAGGACAGAAGTGATAAGCCCGAGAATAACGAAGGCCAACCCAGGGAAATAAATATTATAAGCATGGTGAAGGGGGAATGTGGTTTCATTAGAAAACTCCTTCTGAGTAATAGAAAACTAAAGAAATACTACGAGAAACCAGCCAAAAGAAAATTAGGAGCCACAGAACTGGAGATAAAGCAGAATTAGAGGCAAAAGAAGCCGAGGCGGGATGCAATCTGGAAGGTCAATTGATAAAATGTACAGCAAGCGCTGAACCAGCACCAATCAATACAGCGCGGTGTGAACCGAATCACAGCCTAATAACCACATCACATCCATTTTATGGTACTATCTATCACACGAACAGCAGGAAGCAGTGGCAATTCAGCTGCCTACACACTCCAGTGGCCTGGCTTCCCAGCACCGTCTGAACCAAATAGTGTGGTGGGCACTGCTGAGATAAAGGGGGCCGGCGGCAGGGAAGCCACTCACAGCTCCTGTAAATACAAACCTGGGTGATATCAAAGCAGGCCAAGGTGGGAGAGGGGCTTAGAGAGAATAAGGGCATGCGGGGAAGCCCCCCGCCAAGTAGGCCTGCTCATGTTGCTCCACTTCAATACAAAAGTCCCTCTGGATACCCCTCCTGTGCAGTACGGAGGAGGGAAATCAATAGCAATCAGAAGCAGGAGGTGAGACCAAGAGAGGGACCAGAGGGAACTGGAATCATTCAGGAATTATGAAGAAGCAGAGACTCGTGAACAAGAGAAGGGTCTACAGCCAAGGTGAATGGACAAGGGCCTCCAGCAGAATTTGGAAATTTTTATTTAGACAGGGTTTTGTTTTCTCTCTTCATACCACCATGGCAGTTACACTTTTCTCCTAGAAAAAAATAATCTGAGATTTAAAAAATACATATTACATCCGTTATCCAAAACAAAACTCAGAGCACTCACTGTCCTCTCTTTGGTAAATGCCGTTGGCTGCCACCAGGGCTGTGCGCGGGCCCTCCTCCCTCCTGCCGTCTTGGCGTCTTCCACGTGTCTCCTACGAACTCAAATGTGGCCTCTTCTTCTTCCTGGTGATTGTTCTCTATCATTACCATTTGTTTTCAAGTGGCTGCACCTTTACTTCCTTCCTTAGCAGACACGTCAAGTCTGTTGTGAGCCCTGAGTGGGATGCAAGACTCAAATACTTCAGAGAATTAAATCCGTTACTGGTTGAGCATGCAATCCCCTTCATGATGGACAGGAACACCCATTAAAAAGCCCATACCAAAGCCGGGCACAGTAGCGCATGCCTGTAATCCCAGCACTTGGGAGGCTGAGGCAGGAGGATCGCGAGTTCAAAGCCAGCCTCAGCAATGGTGAGGCACTTAGCAACTCAGTGAGACCCTGTCTCTAAATAAAATACAAAAAAGGGCTGGGGATGTGACCCAGTGGTCGAGTGCCCCTGAGTTCAATGCCTGGTACCACTGTTGCTGCCTCTTTGAGATTTTTTATTGTTTTGAAATCTACTGACTGGTGGATCCTCTGTCCATTTTCATTTTCAAATATTGGCAGTTCCCAATGTATCTGTGAGTTACCCTCGAGAGCGCATAAGCACTCAGAAAGACTTTTTATTTCTGTTCCTAGGGTATGCAAATGCCTAGTAATACCCTTCATGTTTTCTGTAATGGATTCCACCCATGGGGGAGTAGAGGACACAAGTGGTTCCTCTACTTGACAGTCCTTTTTCCTTTTTAATTTCTTTTTGTTCTTTTTACTGGAGACTGTGCTCCCAGAATCACCTTTTGATTCCTCCTCACTACTAGTTTCATAATTCCTAACCGGCTTAGTGGAGGAGACCGTACTTTCATGGTTTGGCTCCTTCTTACTACTATCACTTTTACTGGTATCCTGAATTTCAGCTTCTAGGGAGAGTACATATTCTTCAGCTAATTTCAATAAGTTTCTGATGGCTCTTGCAGCTCTTACTTTTGAATTTACACCACTACTCTTCTCACTGGTATTAACAGACTCAGAGGCTATGCTTTCTTGATCACTTTCCTCCTCACTATAAACTGAGTCAGCAATGTCAAAAAAGGCTCTTATTACTCGGCCTTTTGTTATTTTTGCACCCATCTTTAAAGATTTCTCAGTTCTTACCTGCCGATTCCAAACTCCCCGTACGAGCCACCACTTGTCGCTGCCTGAAGCGATTGCCGCTTGGAGCAACGACACCACAGGAATAAGTTCAGAGGCAGACTGGAAACAAACAGGCTCTTTATTCCGCTAGCTTCTCTCTCCGGCTCCAGCAACAACTCCAACACTCACCACGCTCCTCCAACCACCCACAATGGCGCCGACCCCGCTCCACAAAGTGCAGGGCCAAGTCTCGCGAGATCATGGAAGGTGGTGATGCTGGAACATCTTTATGGCTCACAGCTAACCGCAATCTTAGCTATCTCCCCATTTAGGGCTCCTACAGTACCACCAAAAAAAAAAAAAAAAATAGCCCACACCCGCATTTGCTCTGAGGACTCAGGAATAAGAAAAGCATTTGAGTTGGCTAATTGCATGCAGCCTACCTTGTCAATGAACATATGCCACAAAGTATATTTATCATAAAAAGAACATTTTTCAGTGAATTGTTCTTTCATTTTAAGACCTTCCCACCATTCATCACAGATATTCAACAAAACATGAAGCAAGAAATGACTCTAGCTAACCTAAAAGGAATGCAAGATTTCACATGAGAACTTTGTCAAGGTGTTTTGTGTAACCACAGATCTTGAGTGTTGGTGTCAAGACATTTATAGAACTATGTAAAATTCAGTGTCATCGATTTTTTTGTAGGCACATTTGCAAAATAGCCTCCCTTCATGTAAAAGTATTCATTGTTATCTGAGGAATTCATATTTTTTTCTCCAAATTATTTGGCATCCAGGTAAGAAAATAAGTCTGCTCTCACAGTGACGGATTTGGAAGCTGGGGGACATGACAGTAAAACCATAGACTGCACACTGGACGTTTCTGGAGCCAAAACAAAACAGACTTTACAGGCTTCAGTTCTGTCCCAGATCTCACATCCAGAGTTTAAGTCCAAATGCCTGAAACACCTTCCTTTTGTTCTCCCACATCTTCAGCAAATAGATATTTTTTCCCCCACATATGACCTTTTAAAAGTGTCGTTTATCTTTTTCAGATCACTTTTGGTATTCAATCTCTTTCCAAGTCCATCAAGTAAATTATTTTTAAAATGAGATTTAAAACATGCAATCACCTTCTCTCGCGTTTCATCCAATAACAGAAGTGGGCAAACCTACAACAATCACCCTAAAATCTTTACAGCTGTGGCCTTTCCTGCACACGCGGCTTTATCATCACGTTCATGGTAAACGTGACTATGCTGACTACAGACGTTGCATACTTTGTGAGAAGAAGGCATGTGTATGTTTGGAAAGTAGGGGACATGAGAGTGGAAATGTGATGGGGAGAGAAGAGAAGCAGGCATGGAAACCTGGGGTGTGCAGGCCAAGGAGTGCATCACAGTGGCTGCCTTTTAACGAAGATGATGCCTTGAAACTGAGACCAGTTGACCTGGGTAGGAAGAAATGACAACACAGAGAAGGAAGAGCAGTGCAGCACTCATGTTCCCAGGCTAGGGGGTAAGAAAAGATGAATCTACGTTATTGATTCTATGTTGCCATCTTAGGAAATGGTATATAAAAGAAGACTGGTTAATTTTAAGGTGGATTTTGGAAAACATGGACCTGTTTTCCTGGATGTTAACCCCTGTCATTAAAACTTGATTCATTTGATTCTAGACAATCAACCATACCTGCTAGAGCAATTTAAATTGGACAACAGTTTTCCAGAATGGATTCACGATTTAAAAATAAATCGGAGGGGGCTGGGGGTGTAGCTGGGTGGTAGAGCACTTGCCTAGCCTGTGTGAGGCACTGGGTTGGATCCTCAGCATCTGTCTTAGTCAGCATTTTTTGCTGCTGTTACTAAAAGGCCTGCCAGAACAATTGTAGAGGAGGAAAAGTTTAGTTGAGGGCTCATGGTTTCAGAAGTCCATAGGAGGCTGGCTCCATTCCTTGGGGCTCAAAGGGAGGGAGGACATCATGGCGGAAGAGAGCAGTAGAGGGAAGCAGCTCTCATGACAAAGAGCTTCAAAAGACTCCACTTGCCAGGTAAAATGTGTACCCCCGTAGCCACACTCCCAGTGAAACACTTCCTCCAGCCACACCACACCAGCCTCCAGTTACCACTCGGTTAATCCCATCAGAGAGCAATACACTGATAGGTTAAGGCTACAGCCCAACCATTTCTCCTCCAGACCTTCTTGCATTGTCTTACACATGAGCTTTTAGGGAACACCTCATTTCCAAACCATAACTGCACCACATTAAAAAAAAAAAATAAAATAAAGATATTGTGTCCATCTACAACTAAAAAAGAAAAAACAAGTTTAAAAACAAAAGTCAGAGGCTTAGAAAGCAAGTGTTCTGTGAGCATGGGATGTGCTGGTGATAGTGACCAACCATCTAAGTTCTCTTCGCTTCTTTGTAAGATGTACATAACAGCATCTACCAGGCTCGCTTAGAGTTGGTTTTGACATCAAATGAGGTAAATGAAAATATTTTTCCAACCCTAAACATTGCAGAAATGTCAGGAGATATTATCATCAATGCATTTGAAAGAAGACCTTGAAGGTCCCAGTAAACTACCCAATAGGAGGGAGTCGACACCAGAAGCCACTAACACAAGAGCCACCATCCTGACTAAGCCACAGTGAGGGTGTGGCCCTGTTCTCATCCTAGCCACTTAGGCAGCACCTGAGAGGATGTGTTTTCCTTCTTCCTCTGTCTGAAAGACAAGGAAGGAGTTACAGACTGAATATCTGTGTCTCCTCAAAGTTCACAAGTTAAATCCTAACCCCACAGTGATGGTAGGAGGAAATGGAGCCTTTGGAGGTGACTAGGCATCAGGATGGCCTTAGGCCTCAGCCTAAGCAGCTCCATTTTAAAACTTCACTTTGACCCTCCAGTCCCCACCAGGCTTGCTTACGGAGCAACTCCAATATGGTCATCAGGCATAGCTTGCTAAAGAAAGTCACTCCTTTCAACCTTGGCTTAAGCCCAGAGGGAAGTCCCTGTCATGTTACCTGGCCCAATAAGTCCCTGCCAAAGGCAAAAGGTGAGAAAATCAGGGTAGGGACCACCTGACCAGATGTCTTAACCTCAGGACGAATGATGTCACTGATAGGGATTGTCACTGATAGCAACTGATAGGAATTGAAAGGGCGGTCAGAAGCCCCAAAATTAAGTATAAATGGTGGAGCCAATGGACAGTCAGCCAGCCAACACTGATGCCCACCCGCTGGAGAGCCTGGTGAGGACCTGGATGGACATCTCAACTCTGCTCATCTGCCTGGACCTCGGCATCTTCCTGGCCATTCTCAAACTCTACAGCCACATCCTGACCCTGGTGAGAACTGCTACTTCTTACCATGGGCTCCTCAGCCAGCCTCAGCTCCAGCCAGGAGAAGCCTGCCTTGGTTTCTGATCTGAGCACCGCGGTCTGAGTGAGTGGGCATCTGCTAGCCTTGAGACCTAAAACTCAAGACTTTTAATCTAGCATGTAAGCTCAGCAGGCAGAGGGACTGTCTGTCATGAGCCTGTCATGATGAAGTGTGTTTGCAGTGCTTAGAATTAACCTAGAATTGTTTGCTGTGGATTGAGTCTGTCTATTGCAGTGCCCAGCATTAAGGATGGTCATTTTCTTGATGAAGGACCTAGAGTGAAATTGTATTGAGTGATTTGAGTGAAGAAAGCATTGAAAAGGGCAGAGCCGTGGACGTTCTTTACTCCTCCCCCTCAACCACATAAGTTGCAGCTGTGCCCATCGCAACAGTAGGTCATGAAAGAGGAACCCTGGTGAATGAGATTACTGCCAAGACAAACGTCCTGAAGAGCTCCCCTGTCCTTTCTGCCAGGTGAGGACACAACACGAAGTTGGCCATCTGTGAATCAGAAAGTGGACCCTCACCAGAAACCCAATCTGCCAGGTGATCTTGGATTTCCAGCTTTCCAGAACTGGGATCAGAAAATTCCTGTTGTTTATAACCCACCTGGTCTAGGGGAGTTTGCCACGGCAGCCGAATGGACTCAGTCAACTGCTCGCCTTGAGGCAGAGAGCAGACTCAAGACAACAGGTAGAGACTGCATGGAGGGGGAGTTCAACTGGTTAAAAACTGACTAGAACCATCTGTGATGCTTTTAAGTAAAGACTAGAGAAGTTGATAGGTACTCTTAGGAGAAAACCCCTGACATCAGTGTTCCTTTAAAAGGCACAGACTACAGATTCAGAGAGCACAATACACACAGCTCTGAATAGCAGGAGCCCCTCCATCCACTGGGACGGGGACAGTTTTTCATGTACATAAATCTACAGCAATGGTCAAGAGTCGCCCAGTCCAACCCTTACATGACCATCCAACGGCAGGTGACAAACGCTTGCTTCCCCTCCCTGGTTTTCATGAAACTGTTTTCTAAAGTGGACATTCCTACTTCCCCAAAATCTTTCCCATAATTGCACATAATGCCTAAAGTTCAGGAAATAATGCCAAGAATTAATAAATGGGATGGCACCAAATTAAAGAGCTTCTGCACAGTGAAGGAAACAATTGGGAATGTGTGTGAAGACAAAACCTATAGAATGGGAGGAAATATTTGCCAGCTGCTCTTTCAACAGAGGATTCATATCCAGAATATGCACAGAATTTAAAAATATATATATACCAAAAACCAATAACCCAATTAATAGGAAAATGAACTACACAGACACTTCTCAAAAAATTCAAATGACAAGAAAAATATGCAAGAAATGTTCAACAACTTTAGCAATCAGGGAAACACAAAGCAAAACTACACTGGGATTTCATCCCACTCCAGCCAGAATGGCAGTCACCAAGAATACAAATAATAATAGATGCTGGAGAGGACAAGGGGGAAAAGGAACATTTTTATGTTGTTGCTGGAATTGTAAATTAGTATGACCACTATGGAAATCAGTATGGAGGCTCCTCAAAAAACTAGGCATGGAACCCCCATATGACTAGCTGTGCCACTCCTCGGTATTTATCCTGAAGAATTAAAGTCATCTTACTACACTGATACATGCATACCCATGTTTATAGCAGCACAGTTCATGATAGCCAAACTATGGAAGCAGCCTAGGTGTCTATCAACAGAGGAATGGATGAAGAAAGTGTGGCATATATACACCATGGAGTTTTATTTGGCCGTGGAGAAGAATAAAACTATGTCATGTGCAGGAAAATGGATGGAACGTGAGAACATTGCATTAAGCAAAATAAGCCAAACTCAGTAGGTCAAGGCTTATATGTTTACTCTCAAATGTGGGAGCCAGAAAGAAAAAAAAAAAAGGAACAAAAAGGTGAGCCAGGGTGGGAGGGTCTCCTGAAAATAAAAGGGCAGCCAGTAAAGTAGAGGAAGGGGACCAGGGGGAGGGAGGAATGGGGGGAGAGAGAAGGTATTGAGGAGTGAAATGCACCCAATTATGCTGTGTACATGTAGGATCAAGTACCAAAGAATCCCACTAATATGCACAATGATCATGCATTAATAAAATTTTAAAAATAAAATTGCCCCTCACACTTAGTAGGTAAAACCGGATGAGTAAAAAGTCAGCTCCTCTTTTCACAGTGACCTCCACTTGGAAAATCAGAGCGATGACTGGATCACGTTTGTGTGTCGACATATTCTCAGTAACCAATGACTTTCTGTAGTCAGATTTCTAATTGCTTTGAGTAGGATATTTAAAATTGACCCCCAAGAAAGACACATATTGTTGCCCCAAAACACATCTATGATATCCGGTTAAGAATAAAAAGATAACGCAGGCTCTGGGAGG
The DNA here is from genome assembly GCA_025594165.1 of Tamias sibiricus. Lineage (NCBI taxonomy): Eukaryota > Metazoa > Chordata > Mammalia > Rodentia > Sciuridae > Tamias > Tamias sibiricus. The sequence continues at coordinate 19,067,533 of CM046666.1, read as the reverse complement.
CTGAGACAGGAGGATGGCAAGCTCAAAGCCATCCTCAGCAACTGTGAGGCACTAAGCAACTCTAGATAAAATACAAAATAGGGCTGGGGATGTGGCTCAGTGGTTGAGTGCCCCTGAGTTCAATTCTTGGTACCAAAAAAAAAAAAAAAAAAAAACCAGAAGAGTTTCCCCACCCCCCTGCACCCCACCCCACCCCCAGCCCACCACCATGTTTCTCAGGCTTGTTCTAATCAAAAGCCAAAGGCAGGAAGTCAGAGGATCCCACACTGAAGCTGTGTGTAGTATGCTGTCTTGTCTGGCAGCCAACGTGTGGCCAAGAGGGATGCCAAAGGGGCATTCCTCCTTGAGTTTTCATCTCAGGAGAACCTTCCAGGGCTGCTCCTAGGGCAGCCTCCTACCTCCCCAGGGCTTGTTGAGAAATCCTTGCAAACTCACATCTTGCTGTAAAGAGTGCTGGATTCACATCTGGACCTGGTCCTTGAAGAATTCTGCGAGGACTTCCAACAGATATCAAACTATCCACAGGCTGAATATACTCCTTTAATTACTTGAATACTCCTTGCAAAAGGAGTATTAGCTAAAAGGCATTAAAATAGGTAAATCTATAGGGTTTCTGGAGTGGAGGAGATAGAAACCAGGAGCGGCTGCTTATGGGTTCTGGGGTTTCCTGTTGGGGACGTGAAAATGTTCAGAACTGGACAGAGCTGATGGTCACACAGAACTCTGAACGCATGAATCACGCTGAATTTTCCACTTTAAATGATTGATTCTATGTTACGGGAATTCCACTTAAAAATTAAAAACTGCATTGGAATGGGATTAATGATTCTGAGAAGACAGGGCTGTGTTCATTCAAAGAGTCAACCTCCCCGCCCACGAGAAAATAGTGTTTCCTCCTCTGCACTCCTCACAGGGAGCCTGTCATGGTCACACTCAGAGGCACATGGAATCCTCTTTCCCAGCCTCGGGCAGCTTGGGCCTGGCAACCAGTTACTCAACAGCCACTGCCCCTCCGGGGCTGGCATTTGGCATTTAGCTTCTTCCTTCCTTTTGAAGTTCAGAAAACAATGGAAAGACTGTCTTCCACTTTCAGACTTGTCACAACACTCACAGAAATACCCCTATGAAGAAGACTTTGTCCAACGTACTGATTGAAGTGTGTCCAAGTATTATTGAAATAGTACTTTTCCCCAGACTGACTTAGTAAATGATTTATATCTACAGGACTCAAGAAACTTGGAATTCATCTACTCTATCTTGGGTAACAGTTCACTTCCAAGCACAGACATTTCCCATAGAAAGGGATATATTGGAGGGATATTTGGGGGATTATCTGGTATATTAGGGTTCCCTGGAGAAATAGAATCAACAGAAACAGAACGTGCCCTCTGTGTACTTCAGGGTTCTCCAGAGAAATAAAACCAACAGGATATATGGAAAAATAAAACAATTTATTGTGGGAATTGGCTCCCATAAACATGGATGCCAAGAAGCCCCACTGTGTGCCATTGGCAAGCTGCAAAGGCAGTGGGGTGATTCCATCTGAGTCTAAAGGTAGACACAGGGTAGTCAATAGCATGATCCCTCGTCTGAGGCCAAAGGCCTGAGAATCAGGAGCTCAGAAGGCTGAGAGCAGATGAGAGATGTCCCAACTCGAGAAGGAATTCACCATTTCTCAGCCTTTCAGCTCTGTTTGAGCCTTCAATGTGTTGAACAATGTACTCCCATACTGATGAGGGTGGTCTTCGTTTACTCGGGATTCCAGTTCAAATTCTAACCTCTTCTGGAAACGCCCTCACAAAACTAATGTTTTACCAGCTTTCTGGGCATCTCTTAACCCAGTCAAGGTGACATGTATGATTAATGATAGATAGATAGAGAAATTAGATGTAGATATACTAGAGTAGATAGATTAGAGATAGCTAAGATAGAGAAATTAAATAGAGATATATTAGATAGAGATAGCTAAAATAGATAAATTTTAGAGCAGGTAGATTAGAGATAGATAGATAGATAGATAGATAGATAGATAGATAGATAGATAGAGGTGTTATAAGGAATCAGCTCATGCAATTACGGACACTGAGAACTCCAATATCAGTGGTCATTGGAAATCCAGGATGTGTTACTAGTCAGAAAAATCTACAGGCTCGAGATACAAGAAGAGCCAATGTTTCATTTTCAGTGCAGAGATCAGAAAAGACCAGCAGCCCCACCCAAGGCATTCAGGCACTGGGAGTTCTTCTTCAGCAGGCTTTTGGTTTTACTAAGGTCTTCAGTGGACTGGATGAGGCCCACTCACATTGAGGGGCCAATCCTTAGTCTACAAATTCGTATGTTAATCTCATTCAAAGACAGCTACATTTACACACCAAGAATAATATTTGACTAAATGTCTGGCACTCCGTGGTCTAGCAAAGATGCCAGAAAATTCACCCTCACACCTGGTTCACAGAACTTTGGGCTACACATTGCATGTCCCATAGCTATCAACTCAGGGTCTTACAAATAAAAGTACAAACCCCAATATCTGTTAAAGGAGAATGTAGATTTTGTTTTTTCTCCAAATTTGTGTATTAAGAACTTCATCCAATAAAAATATTCAAGTGGTTTCCAAGACAAATGGACCATGTAAAATCCATTACATTAAATGTTATTAGCCTTGGATGACTGGTGTAAAGGCTTACAAAAAGGGAAAACAAGAAAGAGCAGGGAGACAGCACCTATCGGCCCCAGTCACCTTCCTATAACTTTCAGATAGATGCAAGTACCCAGAGACGGTCATGTGGAGAATTGAATGAGAGATGACCATAGAGGGAACTGCACTGTGGACCAAGGATCATTATTGTATGTGTAAACCTAATCCATATAATTGGAAGAAAAATGTTCTACCACAACAGAGACTAGTCTATATTAAATCTACTTGAGTGACATAGATAAACCATAGCCCTTGGAGTAGAACAATTTGGCTGAGTAAAACATCCCTATTATGCCCAATGATTCCAGGAAAATTTGTACATCTTTATCAACTTCTTCATAATTGAATGGGGAAGAGAATACTTGCCTCATACGCTCACCACGTTGACCGATTCAAGTATGAGTTAACATACGATGCTCAGTCAACATACTGAAGCTCAGTTGACATGGGCTCTCTTATAGCTATGTGAACATTGACTACACATATGACTAGCTTTCTTCCAAGACTGAAGGTTTCAGCATTTCAGATGGGCCTTGGCAGATGCCACAAACACAACTCCCCTATAAAACCAGATAAAGATCTCAATTTATCTACTCAAGGATACAAACTTATTGGGGCACATGGCCAAAGGGAGCAGAGGCAGACATAGCCTGTTTCCATGGGCATGTTCACTTCCTACTCTTCTAGATTCATGTTTCCAGGTGAGTTCCAAATACACAAGTCCTGCAATGGGCACCTTCAACATGTCACCCTAAATCAGCAACAGAGAGACCCACTCTCTATAGCAAAGAGTTTATGCAGGAATAGCAGGGGATTGCAATCAGGGATTCATGTGCTTTGGTGGAACACAGGTGCATCCAGGGGGATGGGGCAACGGGGAAGAGAATACTTGCCTCATACGCTCACCACGTTGACCAATTCAAGTATGAGTTAACATATGATGCTCAGTCAACATACTGAAGCTCAGTTGACATGAGCTATCTTATCGCTATGTGAATATTTACCACACATATGACTAGCTTTTAAAGACAATAAAAGGAGAATTCCACAAGAGATATTTTGAAACAAAGCTCTCCAGTGGGGCCTGCTGCAGGAGTTGGCATTGGCTCAATAGTGGGGCCGCCATTGTTAGGCAAATGCCCTCATGCTACTCGTGTTCATGGCTTCTCTGGAGTAGTTTAGTTTTGAGAAATCCCTGCATGGCTCCCAACATAGGCATACCTATGTGCGAGCCCCTCTGACAGTGACCTCCTGCCTCCATCTCGTTAGGGTTTGTCATTAGTGACTCCATTTTGACACTGATAGATTTCACAAATATAAAATTGGCATTTCTTATACTCCTAAGATCTTTTAGGGTAACTCTCAGGAGGCAACTGTTGTCGCCTGAAGCGATGGCAGCTTGGAGCAAAGAAGCCGCGGGAAGATGTTTAGAGACGAACTGGAAACAAACAGCTCTTTATTCTGATAACTTTTTTCTCCGGCTCTAACTACACCCCGACACGCCGTCCACGCTCCTCTAACCTCCAAAATGGCGCAGACCTCATCCGCAATCTCGCTCAAGTCCCTCGAGATCTCCGGCCAAGTCTCGCAAGATCCCGGGCCAAGTCCCGTGAGACTACGGAAGGCGCCAATGCCCAAACATGTCCAAAGCCAAAGCCCGTAGTCCACCGCAATTTAAGCCATCTCCCCAAACAGGGCTCCTACAGGCAACCTCCCCACCCTTTGTGTGCCAGATGAGACACCCTAGGCCAGATACAAAAATACAGAGGTAACATCCCAGGACAAGGTTGCAGAGGCATTGGAGTAGGCTGCTCCCTTCCTCCCTCAACATTATCTCTTCCACTCACCTGGAGGGATGCCTAAGGGCCCCAGCAGAATTACTGCTTGTAGAAAGGCAGGAATTGCTGTGGCTATAGTTGTTAAAATTCATATTCCAGAGACAAAAGACTCCCAAGTCTTGAGAGTCATTTATCATGTCACAATTTGAGAGCAATGGAGAGCAAGTTTGGAGAGCAGAAGAAAGAAGAGTGAAAGAGAAGACAGACAGCAGACATTGGACTGGAAAGTCCAGAGCTCAGGAGCAACATGGAAGACTGAGGATCTGAGAAAGTAGCAAAAGGGGCTGGGGCTGATGCTGGAAGGGGAAGGGCTCCCTAGACAGGACCCTGGTGGTAACAAGCAGATTTCCCATTGTTCTTTCTTCATTTAGCAGAAGAGTCAGAACACGCCTACAGATCACAGGAGAGAACACTGGCTTCAAAAAGAGCCATAACTACAAAAACTAAGGGCGTGTAATAATGTCCTACAAGGTTAGTTGATAAACAATCAAATGTTTTATGACATGGGGGAAGGGTGATAATGGCTTTTAATTGCTACGTAAATTTTGAATGGTTCAATTCTCATCTTAGCTGCAGAGCACTGGATCATGTTATTACCCCTGATGCACAATTTGCCTCAACAATTCCACCTTCTTGGCTGATCCTGTCTGTTTAGGCTTTGACTCGATTAAGTCATAACACATCCAAACCCAAATTTTCCTGTGGTCTTGTGCCGGCTGGAGAAAGGAGCATACTACGAGAGATTGAAGACAATGTCCTTCTCTCCTACCACACGCTGTCTCCGTCTTAGTGATGGAATTAAGCTCGAGGATCTGAGTTTCTAGTCTATTAATAAATACAGATTCAGGTAGCAGCACATTAAACACAGCACTCTGAGATTTTAAGAAAGAGGAACGTTCGACAATCTCAGTGATTTAGAGTGGTATATCTCAACCATTAATGTGCACACGAATCACCTAGGGATCTTGTTAAAATTCAGTTTCTGATTCAGTAGTTCTGCATTTCTAACACAATCCCAGGTGATGCTGCTGGTCTGGTCCAAAATCACACTTCAAGTAGCACGGATTTGGAGCTCAAACATGCAAAGGCAGATAGGGCGTGTTTGCAGGTGGAGTCAGAATAATATTAATAATGTTTCAAAGAAACATAGAATCAGAAGAACTCTTAGTGATCATAAATAAGCATCATGCATTCTTGAGCTCATTCACAAAGCCATCAGTAGAGGATGGAACTGTCAGATAACTTCTAATTCTCAGGTTAACTGATGCTTCTTAAATGTAAAATCCAAAATGTAAATTTGCACATGAAAAATTAATCAACACCTTCCTCAGAGTTACAACTCTTGGCACTGCCTAGCTGCAAAGATTTTGTTCTTTATTCACCAAAGAATCAGACTGAAGTTGCTGTACCTAGAGTTTGTGTCTTTGAAGTAATTCAGTGGACGTGGTGGTGACCAGGGTGAATGAATAGTAGAATTTCTCACAGAGACCAAGTTAGAAGAATTGTGAAGGTGTGGCCTGCTTTCAGCTGCTAGTCTGATTCATAAGGAATATTATCCTGTTTTGATTTGTTCATGGTCATCTATCTGGACATATAGCTCGTCTCTGGAAAATCTGGAGTTAAAATCACAAATTCTAAATTCCTGACTCATTGCTCTATCTTCCACAATATTAAGACTTTCCATTTTTAACATTTACTTTTTGTTTTTTTTGTTTTTGTTTTTGTTTTTCTGGTACCAAGGATTGAACTCAGGGGCACTCAACCATTGAGCCACATTCCCAGCCCCATTTTGTATTTTATCTAGAGCCAGGGTCTCACTGAGTTGCTTAGAGCCTCACTTTTGCTGAGGCTGGCTTTGAACTCACAATCTTCCTGCCTCAGCCTCCTGAGCCACCGGGATTATAGGATTACAGGAGTGCACCCAGCAACTTTCTGATATTTTTTTGATTCCAAAACTTTATAAAAAGCAAAAGAAATGGGTTCTAGTAGAGGTTTGGCAATTCAAATAGCATACCAGAAAAAGGTAGCTACAATCAATAGGTCAACAGTATCAACTTAGACTTGAGGTCACAGAACCAGAAGAAAGAACTGACTGTTCTGGGAAATATGTTATCCAGTTATCACTTAAAATAAGTGTTCCAAAAAATTAAGTATACATGTACTCCTCACAAAAAAAAAAAAAAGCACTCCCAAGGAAACTAACTGAAGATGGGGCTATTTCAAAAACCAAGATTGTGTCCACCTGCATGATCTCACTTTCTTCCCAGTCAGTTCAGCTTTCTGCTGCCCTCAGATGCATCTATATGCATATCTTTCCAGGCAGACAATGAACTGCTTCAGGATGCTGAAGAACCCTTCCTCCTGCAGAGAAAGATTGCTAAGGATGCTTGCAGATTCCAACACAGACAGTTTGCTTGTATTTATCACACAAAGAATAGAGAATTTGATTGGGTCTGCTTAAGTTCAGGTGAGAAACTTTACATGACTCCTGATCCTGTGTTCAAGTGTGTAAAAAATTGAGAAACTGGTTGGTTGACTTTATGCTGAATGTACTGCATTTGAGGCTTAAAACAAAACTCTTCATGACTTGGATCCTTTGTACCATTATCAAACATTCTTGTGCATATTCTTCTCCAATCCTTGAAATGTCTCTTTTGTGGACTTTGTTGAGTACTTAAAGACAAATCCAGTTCTAGATGGCAAAGACAGGGGGAAAAAAATGAAGTAAAATAAAAAGCCTAGCCCCTACCCTAGAGAAGCCCACAGTGTAGTTGGGAAGATAGAAATGGACCCAGGTGCATCTGAGAGCAGGGAAGCTGAGCCTGGCTGAATGAGAAATGAGATTGGCTCAAATTTCCAACATGGACTGTTCCCAGACTCTGACCCTAGTTTCCCTACATTCGGATCCTGACTCCTCCTCCGAACTGCCTATGTGACCTGAGGCAGGTTCCTTACTGAGTTTCCATTTGTAAAATCATGCAAGCATGGTACCTTCTCTCACAATATTGGCATGAGTTTAAATGAATTAAAATTTGTAAAGACTTCAGAAGAATCTGGAACAGAGAAGTGCTGGGCAGTATAAGCTGCTCTAGTTACCACCCTGTAGAGATCCGTTTGGTTCCTGGTACCTTCGTTATAATACCATCTTCCAAAACCTGCAGGGCAAGAGAACAAACCAGAACTATGGTCACATGGTTGGCATATTCCTGCTGACATGGTATAGGGAGTAGTGAAACCATTTATCTCCAAAGATCACCAAAGCCCAGGAAGAGTTTGCTTTGTGTGGCTGCTATTTTCTTCTTCAGTCACGTGTACCACACCCACTGCAGTGGACTTCCTTCCACTGAGAACAGGCTCGGCCCAGTGTGCCCGATCTGTTACTGGAAACCTTGGCAAGGACTTCATGCTCAGAGCAAGGTTGATTTACAGTAGGGAGAGAAAATGGAAGGGAGAAATATTAAAATAAAGTGCAATCATGTTTCTATTTAAAAATGGTTACTGCCAGCAGTATTGCAAAATAATGCTGGCTCCAAACCAGAGAGCTGCACCTGCGCGGTTCCAGCTGCAGAAGGCTGGAGCCTCACTGCAATTGCTCAATAACTCTATTTAGCACCACTGGTAAAAATTTGGCAAATCTTATGCACACACATACACACATTCACACACACACACACACACACACACACAGGAAATTTGCTTAGCCCTTGTGACCTTAAGACACTAAGTCACTGACACAAGAGGGTATTCTTTTATAACTACTTCAGGAAAAAAATTTTTTTTTTACTCTCTGAATTGAAATCATACATGAGTTTATGTCCAGCCCTATGAAGCGCCTCGTAAATCAAGTGTCATCTATACTATGAATGTTCCTTTATTTCTCCAATTTAGCAGCCTTACACCTCAACATAAGCTTGTCTGCTTTTAGAAATAACCCTTAAAAAGCTGACATTTGGGGTTCATTCATGTAGTAACACGGTGATACCTTTTTCTGAGGAGCCCTGGTGGAAAATGTGGCAGTAATCACTGTGTTGCAAATAGACGAGCTTGTGTTGATGTGAGGCTGGAGAGGCTGAGTGCTGGGCAGGAAGATGAGGAGCTGCTGCCCCCTTAACTGTGAGCAAGGCCCTCTCTGTGCCTCAGTTTACTCCTGCACACATGGGGGAAGTACAGCCTGCATTGCCTTGCTCACAGTATTTCTATGGAAATGTACATTAAGATAACTGCAAACCACACAGCACCTCCCACAGGCCACCCAAGTTGCTTTTCCAAAGCAGGAACTTTTAAACCCCATGAAAGCCACTTGGAAAAGAGACAATGGTTCTCCATTATCTCAGTCCCTTCTAAAATCGAGGATTGTCTCTGCTCAACAAACATTCTCAAAGCATTCTCTAGCATGAGTGTAAAACACAATATACTCATGAATGGTTAAATGATCCTACAAACATACCTTCCCTTTCGTCACTTCAGACATCACTCAAGGACCTGTGGAGAGGCATGGAGGGACGCTGAGACTTTCTGTGAATAAGACCAGAGGGAAACTGGGGAAAGAGGAGGCAGTTTTAAAAGATGAAGAACAAAGGAAAATGTGATAGATTGATTCAAACTTCTCAAAATCACCGTTTCTCTCTTTAAATCTGTGCTGACAGAGAAGATGAACCATTTTAAACAGCTGTATTCCTTATGACCATGTCCTCAAGGAGAAAAAAGCATGGCCACGTAAAGGAACAGTTGTTACAAAATGTACTAAAAACGATGGCCCGAGAACACCCAAGAGTCACTGTGGCTCGTGGGAACCAGGAAAGGCCTCTAAGGGAGGCAGTCCCTGAGGGGAGGCACGAGCACCAAGCCACAGCCTGTCGCAGACATTCAGGGAAAGGCAGTCCCTTTCCCAGCTGGCCCCAGCCCCTGACTCCCCCGATGGACTTCACGAGAACATCTTCTGTGCTTCGTCCACACTTTCCCCGGGCCCTGCCTCAGTCCACACATCTGGTTTAAATCCAGGTACTCGTTCTGCTTAACCGATCACCCGTATTTACACATTTTCACATCATTCTGTTAGCAAATAGGAGAAAACAAACCCTCTTCTTTTGCCTTTTTTTCCCCTGGAAGTCAGAGGTGAAGCTCCAAAGTGTTTGACTTTTTGATGTGTGGCTCTGAGGGAAACGTGCCCAGCTGAGGATGGTGTTGGTGTGTTGGTGCGAGCGTCTGAGCGCCCGTGCCATCTCTTGCGGCTGTCAGCGTGAGGAAGACGGAAGCGCGGGTGATTCACTCCACACCCCTTCGCACAGCTTCTGCCTGGGGTGGGTGGAAACACAGCCCTGGATTCCAGTGGGTACAGGGTGCATCCCAACAGAAAGCACCCTGTGGCCTGGGACAGACAGAAAGAAGCAAATCCCCGGGACCCTGTCTGATAGCCTCTTCCTCCCAGACTAGTTTTCAATGCTTCTAGTGCTTCCAGGGCCCTTATTTCCCAAAGAAAGGCTCGCAGGCGTCCATCTTGCTTCTCATTACCAAAAATGTATTTTTATCATCCACGACAGCACGAAGGAAAGCCACTGAGAACTGAGAGTGCAAATATGCCCTAAGCAGAAACCAGAAAAGCCCAGAGATATGCGGCCATGCTTTTGTCTTAAGTCAGAAAATGACTACAAACCTCGTCCACATTTCTGTAAACTTTCATGTCTCCACTTACCCCAATGCACAGTGAGCTTATTAATTTATAATACAAGAGATTGTTCTGAGAATTCGTGTTCTCATATATTCTGAAACCCTAGAAAGGACAGTGTTAAAAACTATAAAACTATCTTTATTTCCCCCGCCCTCCACCCCCAATCTCCTACCTTCAAGATCTCCTTCAGGTATTTATTTTCATTTCTATTCTAATCCTTCTACAAGTACATGGACCAAAAAGCACACCTCTGCAGGCAGCAGGCCCTCCTACATGCTCACAGTAAGCTCAGAGGTGTTTGCATCAGCGGATGCCGGGTGACAAACTCTGAAGGAACATAAAAGGACTTCAGGTCCCTTTTCTGCATGCAGCCTCTTTGCTTTGCAATGAGCTGGGTCACCCACTTTCAAATCAGCAAACTAGTGTCTTATTTCAGAAAAGAATTCATCAGATATTCATTAGTAAGGCTGCTGGTTTGACCCTAGTACCTGATTAGTAATTTGTTCCTGGGTATTGTAATCAGAATTTAATGTTTCAAGGACGACAAGGAAATCATCTTAAAAAAGAACTGAAATTTGGTACTGATTTTCCCACTAGCATTCGATCCTTTTGAAAAAATGTGAGCCTTCTCTATGTGCTCAGCCTGCTAACACATAGCTAAGAGCCCAGGGAGTAAAATCCTGACAGTTCCTATTAAGGTAAAAATGAGGTTACAGAATTCATTTTCAAAGTTTCTTCTCACTTTATTTAAAAAAAAAAAAAATTAAATTGGCACTACCAAATTTAATGACAGGGCTACCCTGCTGAGTTCAGAGCCCAGAAAGCTATTGTCTCCCTGGTCTATGGATCCTACTCTGCTCTAATGCTTCTTATAATGCGACTAATAACCAACCATCAGCCACAAATGCCCCGTCATCTCACTGTTGCACACGGCTCTAGCTGGAGTCGCGATACTGACAAATGAACCTGCGTAATCACTTTGGATTTCTTTGTTACATCGCACAGTGTGAAGATGGCTTCCGCTCAGCACGTCACCAAAAAAACAAACAAGCACCATTGCTGTTGTCTCCATCAATCTCTCCTTATTGTTGTCATCCAGACCCTGGCGCTGCCCTCCCCGCCGCCCATCCTCCTTCCAGAAGAGTGAAACACCCCAGATCTGTGAGCTCAGACCTGCACCCCCTTCTCCCACTGCTCCTTTGCCAACCGTATCTCCAGAGGAAGTGGAAATCCAGATAGCAGTGCGTGGACAGAACACAAAACTTTCTGTACCTTCCAGCGCTGTTTTCCTTAGGAAAAAAAAATAATAATAATAATCATAAGCTCATTAAAATCCAGTTGAGACTGACATTCTCCCTTTTACCTTTTCAATCTTTTTATAGTTTCAAATCATTAACTATCAGCATGAAGCTCAAAGGTAGCTCTAGCCATCTATGAAACAGTGACACATTTGACAATAATACTTTTGAAGAGCTTGTCACATTCTCTCCCCAAACAAGTCTCATTAATGCTCAAACTGTCTTTCTTTTCTCTCTGATTCTTTTCTCCTGGTTTCTCTCTAATTAGCTTGTTTTTCTTATGTTCCCTCGTTCCACAGTTTGAGCTTAGGGGGGGGAAAAAAGGTGAATGCCATTTCCCTGAACCCCAAGGCCAAGTTAATCAGCAGAATTAATGACTCTATTACCCATTACAAGGGGGCAGCCTCACTTAACTCCAAGCACCCCTGTTTGCCGTCTGCACACTTCTCCATTTTGCTCTGGCAACTGTAAACTTCGGCTTTCTCAGAGCAAATTCAGGTTCAATCCGTATGTATAGCATTTCTTTTTTCCTTCAGGGAAGAAAAGGTTAGAAGTGTAGCTACCTCTGTCTGCAGTGTCCATGCTGAGAAGGTATCATGCCATTAAATGAGGTTAGATAAAAGGAAGTCGCAGGGAAACCAGAGTCCTAACCTAAGGGTCCCTGTGGGACTTGCCATGATCAATAATTCCTTATTGTAGAACACTTCACAGTTGCAGCATAAGACACACACACGTCTCCCTGCTTCTTAACAATCAGGCTGTGGAAATAAAAGATATATGGAGAGGTAAGCCAGCAGATGAGTTGATTTGATAATCTTAACAAATAAGCATGACTGAGGGTCGAATAATATTTGAAATTTTATTTTCAGTGCAAGAATTCTAATACTACAGTTACTTCCTCTTCAAAAAGTTGCAAAAAAATTTTTTTTTCTTTTAATCCTGAAAGTCAACACTAACACAAAGTCAGCTAAGTATTGAATATGTGTTGAAAATGTTTTCCTTGAGAAGCATCTACCTGCAACCTATCAAAAGATTGGCAGAGATTTTACCTTCATAGTTCAACAAAAACATCCCCTTTAAGAAGCTGCCAGTTTAATTTTTGGGCTGTATCTATTGATAAAAAGGTAAAGAAAATGAATACAGATTTATTTGGGCAATCAAATAGCCTCGTAAAGACTTACAAATACCAAGACCATTTCAGAAAAAATATTTTCTTTTATTGTTTTTCCATAATAACTCAGTTCTCATCTAGTACAAAAATGCTTTTTTGTATCCTTTGATAAGTTATGTTTGAGCAAAAAAAAAAAAAAAAAAAAAAAAAAAAAAAAAAATAATAAGTAAAAAATTAGGTGAAAATCTGGTCCCTGTTGGATCTGAAGTATCTTGAGGCAAAAAAGAATGCATTTGTGTTTGCCTCCTAGTCTTTCCTTGACTTCACCCTTGATTCACTTGACAAAATACACCTGAGAGCCTATTGGCAAAAACCAACATTGAAGGTTGACTTTATTCTTTTGCCACATGTATTCAGACACAATGCGATTCTTGTTAAGTGATTTTTTTTTTCCTAATTACAAAGGGAAATCCTCAGGGCGTTAAAAAAAAAAATTAAGTCAATAGTGGAACTCAAACCTTCAAGAAAAAAAGGTTAGAAAGTAAACAACATTTCAATGGTTATTAATGAGAGTTTTGTGTTGCAAAAGGGCATTGGCAATACTTGGAAAGGAAAGAAGGAAATTTGCAATGCTTGGGAAATATCAGAATAGCTGTCTTCAAATATCGTATAAAATATAAGCTACCCAATGTCTTTTTGATGTGTAGTCAGCAGGCATGAAATAAAAGAGAACCCATCATAAAAAAATAAACAATGAAGCTTGTTCACGTAAAAATGGGTCCCAAAACACTTTGGAAGTCAATATAGCACAGTGAGCTTTGTCCCACATTTGAAACTCAGGAAATGAGAACTCTACTCCCAACCTTCCAATCCCTCAGAATGATTAAGGAGAGAAACAAGTATGGGAAGAAATGCCAATTTTAGCATCATATTTGCCTTGTCTGTATATAAAGAAAAATAATGATATTGATGATAGTATCATGATAAATCATGTTAGGTTTGATAGTCAGTTTTCTGTCACTGTAACAAATACCTTAAATAATCTGCTGATAAAGAGAAAAGTTGTTGTTGTTGTTGTTTGTTTGGCTCACACTTTTGGAGGTTCTGGTCCATGATTAGTTGGCTCCATTACTTTTGGACCCGTGGCAAGGCAGCCCATCATAGTAAAACAAAATGGTATACCAAAACTGCTCATCTCATGGCTAGACAGCAGAGAGAGAGAGAGAGAGAGAGAGAGAGAGAGAGAGAGAGAGAGAGGAGATGAGGATCCCACTGACCTCTTTAGGGGAACATCCTCAATAACCTAAGAACCTCCCACTAGACTCCACCTGGTCTCCACCCCTCCCAGTCGCCCCAAGCTAGGGGACAAAGCCTTTTGCACGTGGGCCTTTAGAGGACATTTGAGATCTGAACTGCAGCACAGGCAAATGGAAATTCTTTATGGACGTCTTTACCAAAAGGTCTACCATGCCAAAAGGAAATTATTCGACAGGACATCATTCAAAAGTTTACCCACAAATATACTGAGACTTGTATTATGTGTGTCCATTAATCCATTGTCACAGACGAACACTCGTTTCATTCTACCTCTTCTTTCTCTTGCCTTTACACAGATCATGCAATACTATAGACCGTGGGGGATTTCTGGAATATCTTTGTGGAAGGGTCTCCTCCTATGTTTTCTTGCAGCATCCCTAGTCACTGCACCGACACTCACCCCTTGTCCCCGCCTGCCCACCTAGAGAGCAAGGAGGGCAAGGCCGGTGTGTCCCCAGTCCTCCTCCAGGTACTCAGGCGATCCTCTGACCTCAGTCAGCATGCACCACTTGTTAGATGCACCTGTAGGGGACACTGAGTATCCATCTAAGCCTAAATCAACATTTGTAAACTTCATGCTTCTGACAAGACCATTCACAATTACCTCTAACCTCCTTCTTACCTGCCTCTGACGAGCCCTGTGAAACACTGCCGGGTATGTGAAAGGATAGCAGTGTTCTCCTGGTAGTTGCAATGAGGAAAGTTGAGGAGAAGAATAAATGCTTAGGTCGGACACACGACTTCACTGGCCATTCTCTTATTCTTGACTCATTTTCATCCTTAAAATTCCAATAATATAATAAAGAAAATATATTCAATTTTTTTTTAAGTTGACATGGCTTTCATTGGGAAAAGGGGATGGTGGCAAAGAGAAGCCCAATAGACAAAAAAGTAACTTAAACACTTCAACATACAATGGTTTTCTTAGAGAGAGAGAGAGAGAGAATGTTACTTTCAACAAATGGGAAAAAAGCACTGAAAGCCCATGAATCAAGCCATAACCAAAACCATGTTCTATCTTAAGTAGGTTCTCCCCACCCCCCTTTTTTTTTTCTTTTTTTAATAAAATCTCTCCCCAAACCATCATCACTTTTAATCCTCCCCAGACGGGGCTTCATCTTCAGACCTTTCATCCCCAGATTTCTCAGGTGGGGGGCTTGCAGGCGTCTTCTTTTCAGGAGAGCTCTCCGGATTCTCATCGTCTTCTTTGGGAGAAGGAGTCTTTTCCCTTGAGGCCTTTGACGCTGTGGGGCGACCCACTTTCCCTTTGCCTTTCACTGGACTTGGCGTCGCTGGAGCCTTTAGTCTGGGGTTGGGCATTTTCTTTTCTCTTCTCTCAGGTTTGGATTTCTTAACCATGTTTTTGTCTTTCCTTTTTGAACTGCCAGAGTCACTATCATCGTTGTCTTCCATTAGGAAATCTTCGTCACTGCCTGAATCTTTCTCCTGGAACCGTGCCTCATCCTCTTCTTCTTCTTGTTCTTCTTCACCGCCCACATCTTCCATGAGCATCTCTCTCTGTTTAGAAGCTGCTTTAGATGCTGCCTGCCTTTGTTGGCCTGCATTTTTATGATCATCTTTTTCATCTCCACTGTCCTCTGCAGAGAGAGAATCATCCTTCTTGCTCTTCACATCTTTTTCTTGCGAGTCCTCACGGTCTTCCTGTGAATTCTTTCCAGATCACCTCTTATTTTTAGCTTCTCGATGAGATGATGGAACTTTCTTAGCAGGAGGACCTCAGTCTCTTCCATGATCTTCACCTGCATCATTAGATTCCTGAAACCGTGAGTAATCAACGACCTTCCTGTTTCTGACGTTCGCTGTAGAAACAGGACCCCCACCCTCCCACCCCACCCCCAGCTTGGGCTGATGGGGCCACTGCCACTGAACCCGAGAGATGCTGGCTTCTCAAACTCCGCGGCTCCTTGGTTCAGGGCCCCTGAATCAGACAAGCCCCCCCCCCCCCGCTCCCCCATCTCTTCCTTCAATTTTTTAAACTAAGATTTTTTCCCCTATTTCTAGAAGAAAGGGAGGGGGGGTCCATTATTTAGTTACTTAAAGTTACTGTGCCACTCTTGAGAAACAGTATATCAGAATCATTTAGCGTGCTTTAAAAAATATTGCTGTTCAAGCCCCACCCCAGGTCCGAGCCCAGGCATTGCACAATCATCCTTGAAGAAGAGGGTGAGCAGGAGACTGAGTGATGGAATTGCATCTTTACATCGAGGTCTTCTCCACGGAGACCTTCAGGTGCCATCAAGAGGCAGCACTTCTTTCCTAGGGACATTTGTCTACTATTCCAGGACCTATGGCCTAGATGGGCTCCATAGATAATTCCCAGGATAGCTATTATGCTGTGAGACACAAATAAATTCAGATTTATAACTTACTTTCTACCACTGGGAGACAGGAGCACAAATTTCTCATTCTTACAGATGGTTGGATATTAGAATTATTTCTACCATTACAAAGGTCTTTTTAAATTTTTTTAATTTGTTTTAATGAGTTACATATGACAGTAGAGTGTATTTATGCACTGTGATATATAATACTTAGATGGGATATAATTTTTCATTTTTCAAAGTGGACATGTTGCAGAATCATGTTAGTCATGTAGTCACATATACACATACAGTAATAATGTGTGTTTCATTCCACTATCTTTCCCATCCTCACATCCCCTTCCTCCCCTCCCTTCCCTTCCCTCTACCTAATCTAAGATACTGCTATTTTTCCCTAGTGCCCCCTGCCTTATTGTGAATAATATGCATCTGCATATTTGAGAAAACATTTGGCCTTTGGTTTTGTGGGATTGGCTTATTTCGCTTAGCATGATATTCTCCAATTCCAACCGTTTACTGGCAAATGCCATAATTTCACTCTTCTTTAAAGCTGAGTAATATTCCATTGAGTGTTTATATAATATATCACATTTTCTTTATCCATGCATCTATTGAGGGTCACCTAGATTGGTTCCATAATTTAGCTATTGTGAATTGAGCTGCTATAAACATTGATGTGGCTGTGTCACTATAGTATGCTGATTTTAAGTCCTTAAGAAACAATTAATAATGTGAGGAGAGAGCCTACAGATTGAGAAAAAACTTTACCACATGCACCTCTGATAAAGCATTAATCTCTAGGATATATAAAGAACTCAAAAAACTTAACACATACACACACAAAAAAAATAATAATAACCCAATCAATAAATGGGCTAAGGAACTGAGTAGACACTTCAAAGAAGAAGAAATACAATTGATCAACAAATATATGAAAAAGTGTTCAACATCTCTGGCAATTAGAGAAATGCAAATCAAAACTGCTCTAAAATTTCATCTCACTCCTGTCAGAATGGCAATCATCAAGAATACAGGCAACAAAGGCCTTTTTATTTTTTTTTTTTTTTTTTTTTTAATTTCAGCTCAGTACTATAACTTCTGCCTCCCAGGGAGAACAATTACTTGGAGAACAGTAGGTTCTCAAACTTCAGCATTCACCAGCATCACTTGGAGGACTTATACAAACACAGATCACTGGCCTCACTCTCAGCATTTCTGATTTAGTATGCAAGGGTTCGAGGACAAGTACATGTTTTCTGACAAGTTCTCAAGTGATGCTGGTGCTGTTTATCCTGGGGCACTAGTTTGAAAACTACGGGCACAAAGTAACCAAGAGCAGAATACCAACATTCCTTTTATTAAAATTCTGCTTCTCTCAGCCAGGCCTCGCAGTCTCCTTCCTCAAGTCAAATCTTCTTAATCCCTCATCCTAAAGTAATGCAATACCATTCCAAATCCACACTCCTGCCCACCTGGAATTTCATTTGTCTCCATTCTCATCCTCTCTCCCCCTCCCTCTCCCTCTCCCTTTTCCTCTCCCTCTCTTTCTTTGTAGTTTCTTCCACATTTCCTTCAGGGTTGATTTTTTGGGGGGGGGGGGGGAACCCTGCAATCAGTTTGTTTAAGCTTCTTGGAAGAACTAGGGATACCTATTGCCTTCCTAACTGATTATCTTAACAAATTCATAATTTTCTATTGTTTTTCAGTTGAATCTTTTGATTCTTTAAAATGTACCAAATATATCATTTTAAATGTCATTTAAATATATCATTTGTAAATATATTGTTTTAAAGTAATTGTAGCTTTGCCTTCTTTTTTTTTCCATATTTATGTCTTTAAAATGTCTTCAAATTGTATTTGCACATTAGAAGGCTAAAAACTGGAGTTACTAGCAGAAATTGCTATTTATTATTGTTGTGACTTTCATATGAATGATTCTGGAGTCAACCCTGAAAGTCAAATTTATTTTTAATTTATATTTTTATCATGTTATGGGAGTATCTTTGTATCAAATGTCTTCTTAGCATATATTGAGATAATGATATTGTTATTTTCCTATTGATTTTTTAATATTGTGAATTTTATTGATAAATTTTCTAGTGACGAACCATTGTTGTATTCATGACATGCCCATCACTTGGTAATGTGATTCACTAGTTATTCTCTCTGTGCACTGCTAGATTTAACTTGCTAATAGTTCATTTAGGCTTGTTTTACTTTGATATTTGTGAATGGAATGGTTCTTTGTCAAATGCCTGATTTATAGTACTTAAAATTTTAGTGCATGGTACTTCATTGTTAGCTAAATTAGCACTCTTCATTCCAATACCACCCCCTCCCAACAAACAAACTGCTGTCTTAGGTACTATGTCAAGCAAGTGGAATTCAGCGACAAATATACCCTGGTTTCTATCATGGAATATAAAAGGGGAGAGGAAAAAGGAAACAAATGCCTACAAAATCGTGTAAAAGTGAAATAGTAAGGGATATTCTTCCTGATTTGATAGCAGAGAGAATAAAGCTTTTGTTATATAAATTATTCAATAAATATTTGTTGAATGAGAAGCTTCCCAGGACTATTGATTTTTTTAAAAAAATTATAAGTATTAGGCTGTTGACTCTTGATATTATTCACAAATAAAGAAATAGAAGCCAAGTTCTTGCTTCTGAGAGAAGTGAACTACTTAGAGAACTAGAAGGACAGAGAGAACTGATTTTACTGTAACTTTTTTTTTTCATAATCAACACCTGCAATTTCAAATGGAATCTGATCTTTTTTTCTTCATGAATTTGCCATGAGTCTAGTTAGTTTCTGAATTGTTTCCAAATCTTTTACCAAAATCAACTAAATACAGCTATGCCATAAGTTCATCAATGTTTCAGAAAATCATCGAAACTGTAGGTAGTTTGAATCCTGAAGAAATTTAGCATTGAGATTTTCACCCTATGGTTAATGGAGATTGTTTCAATTTAAAGGAAATGATTCACATATTCTTGATATCCTGACTACGCTTGTGTTTTCTTATATGTCATCTATGTCATCTTTTCCTTGTGTTTATTGAAGTCCCCCACCCACCCACCCACCCAGCACAGGAAGGGGGAAAGAATGAACACGTACTGACTTCTCTAATGTGCTCTAACTCGGGTCCCATTCGTGCGGTGCCTTGGAATCTGCATTTCGAAGCTCTTCAGGTGAGTCTGGTGAATGTTAACGTTTAAGAACCTACTCTTCTCTGAGAAACTTGTTCTCCCTAGGAGACAAAATTTACAGTACTGAGCTGAAATTGAAAAAATAAAAAGACCTTTGTATGATAAAAAAAAAAAGATATTCATTCCAAGAGATGTATAAATCTCAACATAGATACATGAAAAAAACAAGGCAGCAAGATACCTCCAAATGTTTCTAACTCCCCAATAACTGGATCCATAGATATTGAAGTGATTTAAAGAGTTAGAGATTATGAGAAAAAGAAACAAACAGAAATGTTGGAAGTGAAAAGTTCAAACAGCCAAATAAAAGACTCAAATAAAAGAAAAATAGACTGGATCAAATGAAAGAAAGAATATCAGGGCTTGAAGACAAGGTGGATAAACTAGAACTTTCAGACAGGAATAAAGAAAAACAGTAAGGAACTATGAACAAAATATACAAGGTTGCTGGTACAATATTAAAAGACCAAGCTCAACACTCTTGATATTATTAAGACTCAGAGGTCTTAATAAAGGAATAGCAATGCAGGTTAATGGCACAGAAAACGTAACCAGTGGAATAATAGCAGAAAATTCCCCTTATCTTGGGGATGAAATGAATATTCAGATACTGGAGGCATTTAGAACCCCATATAGACCTGAGCAGAAAATAAACTATCCATTATATAATATAGTTAAAATTCCAAAAATACCAAGCAAGAGAAGAATATTAAAAGTTACAAAAGAGGAGCATCAAGTCACTTATAAAAGCAAACCTATTAGAATAAGAGCAGATTTCTTAGCAGAAACTCTAAAGGTCAAGAAGGCATGAAATAATGTATTAGAATAATGTATTTCAAGCACTGAAAGAAAATAACTGTTAACCTATATTACTATGTCCATCAAAGCTATCCTTAAGAATCAAAGGGAAATAAAGACCTTCCAAAATAAGCATAAACTAAAAAAATTCATGACCATTAAGCCAGCATTGCAGAAGATACTTAAAAAATCCTGAACACAGAAAAGGAAAATAAACACAACCAAAAGAGCATGGGAAAAAATAAGTCTCATTAGAAGAGAAGATAAGTAAATGAGAATTTGGAATAAATCAAACATTAGAAAAATGGCAGGAATTTGTACATACTTTTCTATAATAACCCTAAATGTAAATGGTCCTAATTCTCCTTTTAAAAGACATGGATTGGCAGACTAAAATTTAAAAAATAAAGGAAACAAGACCCAAATGTATGTTGCCTGCAAGAAACACACCTCACTAACAAGGACATACACAAACTAAAACTGAAAGGATGAAAAAACTATTCCATGCAAATGAAATCCGAAAGCAAACAGAGTAGCTACACTTAATACCATCAAAGCAGGCTCCCAGCCAACACTAGTCAAAAGAGAAAAGAGTCATTACATTTTGGGAAAGGGAAAAACCTACCAAGAAAAATATAATAATTGCAAATATTTATGCACCAAAGTTCAGTACACCAAATTTCATAAAACAAACACTACTCTGCATAAATGGACAAATAGGCCCCAATACAATAATTGTAGGTGACTTAATACTCCACTTTCATGAATAAATAGTTGATTGTGGCGGGGGGGGGCGGTCTAGGGAATCTGGAGGACTTAAGATACAACAAAGTTAAGCTACACTATACACCAAATGGACTTAACAGACCTCTATAAACTATTCCATCCAACAACAGCAGAGTACACATTCTTTCAGCAGCTCATGAAACTGTTTCCAAAACAGATAATATTTTAGGCCACAAAGCAAGTCTTAACAAGTACAAAAAGAAATGGAAATAATTTCTTGCATTTCATCAAATCATAATAGAATGAAATTAGAAATAAACAGCAAAAGAAACCATACAAACACATGAGGTTGAACAATATGCTTTTTTTATTTTATTTATTTTTTTTTGGTTGTTGTTGTAGTTTTAAATGTAGTTTTATTTATTTTTATGTGGTACTGAGGATTAAACCCAGTGCCTCACACATGCTAGGCAGGCATTGTACCACTGAGCCACAACCCCAGCCCTGAACAATATACTTTTAAATGAGTGGGTCACTAAAGAAATTAGGGGGAAATTTTAAAATTCCTGGAATCAAGCGAAAATGGAAGCATAACATACCAGAATCTGGGATACAGAAAAGATAGTTCTAAGAAGAAAGTTTATAGCTATGAGTACCTACAATAAAAAATCAGAGAGCTTAAATAAATAACCTAATGATACAGATCTTAGAAAAACAAGGAGAAACTAAACCCAAAAGCAGTAGAAGAAAGAAATAACAAAAACCAAAGTGAAACTGATGAAATAGAGACAAAAAAGAATAAGTCAAAGGATCAATGAAACAAAGAATTGGTTCTTGGAAAATATAAATAAGATTAATAAACTTTTAACCAAACTAACCAAAAGAAAAAGAGAGAAGACCCAAATTAATAAAATTAGAGATAAAAGGGAGAATATTGCAACACATACCACTGAAATACAGAGGATCATTAGTGGTTATTGTGAAAACATATATTTCAATACATTAGAAAGTCTAGAAGAAACATAAATTTATAGGCACATACAAACTACCAAAGTTGAACAAAGAGGATACATAAAAACAAGATAAGTAACAAGCAATGAAATTGAAGCAGTAATAAAAACCTTCCAACAAATAAAAGCCCAGGACTAGATGGCTTCACAACTGAATTTTGCTAGACCATTAAAGAAGAAATATCACCAATGCTTCTCAAGCTATTCCATGAAATAAGAAGAAAAAGGCATGCTCCCAAACTCATTCTATGAAGCCAGTATCACCCTGATACCAAGACTGGAAAAATACATGAAAAATAAAAAAAGGAAAACTAAAGACCAGTATCCTTGATGAACATATATTCAAAAATCCTCAATAAACTATTTGAAAAACTGAATTCAACAACACATTTAAAAAATTACACACCCAAATTAGTCTGGTTTCATTCCAGAAATGCAAGGATAGTTCAACATATGCAAATAAATAAATGTAATACACCACACAAATAGATTCAAGGATTAAAACTGTGTGATCATCTCAATAGATTCAGAAAAAGTCTTTGACAAAATTCAACATCCTTCATGATAAAATGCCTGAAGAAACTAGGAATGAAAGGAACTTACCTTAACATAATAAAAGCTTATATAGCAAAACCCCAATCAACACCATACTGAATAGGGAATAATTGAAAGTATTTCATCTAAGATCAGAAAAAATACTAGGATATCCACTCTCACCACTCTTATTCTATAAAGTATGTGAAATTTTAACCAGAGCAATTAGGCAAGAAAAGGAAATAAAAGGGATAGAAATACAAAAGGAAGAAATCAAAGTATCCCTCTTTGCAGATGATACATAGAAGACCCTAAAGACTTAATCAGAGAACTTAGACTTGATAAATTCAGCAAAGCAGCAGGATACAAAATCAACAGACAAAAATCCATAGCTTTTCCTTCAAGGCCAATAAGGAAACACTAAGAAAGAAGTCAGGAAAACAATTACATACACAATAGCTTCAAAAACATAGAATATCTAGAAATAAACCTAACCAAGGAGGGGAAAGATCCCTCCAATTAAAATTACAGATCATTGAGGAAAGAAATGGAAGACACTAGAATGCGGGAAAGACCTCCCTTGTTCACAGATTGGCAGAATTGATGTTGTTAAAATGGCCATGTTACCAAAAAAGAGCTACAGAGTCAATGCAATCCCCATCAAAATACCAATGACATTCTTCACAGAATTAGAAGAAGAAAAAAAAAATCCCAAAACTCATAGGGAAAAACAAAGATCCAGCATAGCCAAAGCAATCCTGAGCAAAGACAGCAATGTTAGAGGTAGCACAATTTCTGATTTCTAACTCTACCACAGAGTTTTAGTAACAAAAATATCCCAGCATTGGCATGAAAATGGACACATTGATCAACGGAATAGAAGAGAGGGACACAGACATAAACCCAGGCAGCTTCAGGCACCTGACTCTTGGAAAAGACTGTCAAAAATATGTTGGATACAAGACAGACCCTTCAATAAGTGTTGAGAAAACTGAACATTCACAAGTAGAAGATTGAAATAGTCCCTATCTCTCCCCCTGTACAAAAATCTGTTCAAGGGGCTGGAGTTACAGCTCAGCGGTAGAGCGCTTGCCTCATACATGTGAGGCACTGGGTTGGATTCCCAGCACCACATATTAATAAGCAAATAAAATAAATCCATCAATAACAAAAAGAAATTTTTTAAAATCTGTTCAAAATGGACCAAAGACCTAAGTATAAGACCTAAAATTTTGAAATTGCTAGAAGAAAACGTAGGAGAAACACTTCAAGATACAGGCACAGGCAATGACTTCCTAAATAGGACTTCTGTAGCTCAGGAAATAACAGCAAGAATCAACAAACGAGGCAGCATTAAATGTACGAGCTTCTGCACTGCAAATGAAAAATCACAGTGAAGACACATCCTACAGCATGGGAGCAAATCTTTGCCAACTCCTCTTCCAATAGAGGGTTGGATAAAGAATGTATAAAGAACTCAAAAAAAAAAAAAAAATCAAAAACCAAAAAAAAAAGAAAAAAAAACCCCAATCAATGAATGAGAAAATGAACTGAACAGACGCTTCTCAAAAGAAGTATTAACAACCAACAACAGGAAAAACTGATCAACATCTTTAGGCATCAGGAAAATGCAAGAATCAAAACTACATCGGGATTCCATTTCACCCCCCGTCAGAATGGCAATCATCAAGAATACAAACAACAATAAAGGCTGGCCAGCATACAGGGGCAAGGGAACCCTTACACACTGATGGTGGGAATGTGAATTAGTACAGCCACTATAGAAATCAGTATGGAGGCTCCTCAAAAAATAAAACTACCATCTGATCCAGCTATACCACTGCTTAGTAGATGTCTGAAGGCATTAGAGTAAGCATACTATAGAGATACCTGCACACCCATATTTATCACAGCCCAATTCACAAGAGCCAAGCTATAGAATCAACCTAGTTACATGACAATGGATGAATGAATAAAGAAAATACGGCACATCCACATAATGGAATATTATGCAGTCATAAAGAAAAACAAAATCATGTCACTTGCAGGAAAATGGATGGAACTAGAGATCATCATGTTGAGCCAAATAAGCTAGATAGGTATCACATGCTTCTCTCATTGTGAAATCTAGGGGAAAACACAAAAGTACATGAAAGTGGAAGGAGGACTGCTAGAGACAAGGAAGGGGATAGGACGTATGGTGAGGGAAGGGTAAAATGGGATCATGGATGGGGCAGATGATCAAAATATGTTATATGCACATACAAGCATGCCACAATGAAACCCATTAGTCTATGTGATTAATGTGTACCTATGAAGAAAACAAGTGTCAGCCTGGAATCCTAAATCTAAAGAAAACAGCTTTTGAAATAAAAGGGCAAAATAAATAAATTTCCACCCATACAAGCTGAAAGAGTGTGTAGCCAGCAGATCAGCACACGTGGCATGTTAAAGGAAGTCCTTTGAGCAAAAGGAAAATGACAGGGCAAGAAATCTGCATCTGCAAAGGAGTGGAGGACACTAGAAACGGCCCCTGTGCCGTGAGTCTGGAGGACACTTCGCTGACTTTCTCCAGCATTTTATTTTTTAAAAAAATATTTATTTATTTTCTTTTAGTTGTACACAATGCATTTTTATGTGGTGCTGAGGATCGAACCCGGGCCACATATGGGCTAGGCGAGCGCTCTACCACTGAGCCACACAACCCAGCCCCTCTCCATCATTTTAAAAGATCATTGCTTGGGACGAGAATAGTAAAGTGTATTGTGATTTCATCAATATGTCAAAGTAAATACATAATCAAAGTAGCACACAGACCAGAAGATGTCCACAGTTGTAAGATCCTTTAGGATATGTGATCTGACATAATTTCTGGCAGGCTTTTGTAGAAACTGGTATGCTGACTCTAAAATGGAAATGCAAGGTGCTGGACTAGTTTAGGGACTTGCATTCCCTGATTTCAAGGCAGTGTGGTGCTGGTGTAACGAGAAACATATAGCTCACAGGAACAGAACTGAACCAAGAAATAGACCCCCACACACATGGTCGGTTGACTTTTGATGAACTGCCAAGACTGTTAGGGAAAAGGGTCATCTTTTCAGCAAGTGGTACTAGAACAATTAATTAGATAGATGTATGCAAAAAAAAGAAATACACTTTAATCTTAGCTCATACATTGCACAAACTTGGGGCTGGGGCTGGGGCTCAGCAGTAGTGCACTTGCCTGGCATGTGTGAGGCACTGAGTTCAATTCTCAGCACCACATATATATAAATAAAATAAAGGTCTATCAACAACTAAAAACAAATTGCACAAAGTTGACTCGATAAGAACACAGGACTAAACATAAAGGCTATCACTATAAAACTCATCAAATAAAGACAATGTTAAAGACCTTGTGCTTGGGAAAGTTTTTTTTTTTTTTTTTTTTTTAAGTAGAATGCCAAAAATCACAATCACTAAAAGGAAAAAAATGATGTGAATTCTTTTGTTCTTCAAAAACCCAATGCAGTAAAAATAAAAAGGCTAGGGACCAACTGAAAGAAAATATTTGAAGGAACAGAGAAAATATTTGTAAAACATAAATCCTAAAAAGAACTTAGAATATAAGGTAATGTGGCACAACTCAATAATAAGTAGACAAACAACTCAATAAAAACTGGGGAAAATATTTAAACTAATTTTTGACCAAAGAAGCTATACAGATGGCAAATAAATACATAAAAAGATACTTTACATCATTGTTCATTAGAGACATGCAAATGAAAGCCAC
The DNA here is from genome assembly GCA_025594165.1 of Tamias sibiricus. Classification (NCBI taxonomy): domain Eukaryota; kingdom Metazoa; phylum Chordata; class Mammalia; order Rodentia; family Sciuridae; genus Tamias; species Tamias sibiricus. Next base: position 19,041,211 of record CM046666.1, on the reverse strand, counting down.
AATGAAATGCCACTGCCCTAGAATGCTGAAATTTAAAGGTTTCACCATCCCAGAATAAACTATAGTTATTTTGTCATAAAAACCAGGAAACATTGAACAAAAAGACTGAAAAATTAAATATATGAAATTAAACACTCCTTAAATAGGAAAAATAAAAGCACCCTACACATTTGAAAAATAAAAATCAAACTGGGAAATAATGCTTACAAAACATATGAAAGTACGTTTGCAGCCTTAATATGCAAAGAATTCTTACAAACTATTTTTTTAAACTCAAAAGGATATAAAACCATCAAGTTCCCAATGAAAAGAGGAAAGTGTTCCACAATAATATGAAAGGTTGCCTTTCTCCATTATTTTCAAGGAAATTAAAAAAGCAACAAGACATTATATGAATAAACTGCCAAGTTTACCAGGAAGCCTGTAACTCTCTACTAAAGGGTATAACCAAACAAAAACATAAATAAATGAAAGAATTCATGCTCTTTTCAATAGATACCACATTATAAAAGCAAATGTCTCTAATTTGTATGTTTAATTTTATTAAGATATTATAGAACTTTATTTCAATGTCCATTCAAAAGGTCCAAGTAACTTTGAAACTTGGCAAGAAGGAGTTCAAAAATCGTTCCAATTATTATTCCAAGTCCTTAGGGCAATAAGTTGGTCATTTGGTGGAAACATATTACCAATGGTTTGGAACAATGTTCTGGAGGAAAGACTGATAATGCTGAGATACCGCTTCATTTATTTCTACAGAGTAAATTTAAGCCATAAAATTAGTTACTGAAATTTGGATGGAGTTTTTTGTTTTAAATAATAATGCAGTGGGGGAAATCCTTCAGCATATAAAAATTCAGATGCATAAGACAAAAGCCCAGATAGACTGACCACATGAAACTAAATACTTCAATAAAAGAGGAAAATAAAGAATCATGAACATATTTTTCAAGAAAAATACAACCTGGGAAATAACATTTGTGAGGCTATGACAAAGATCATTAGGCTTAATATTCAAAAAGCGCAAATTATTTCAGATGAAAAAATGTAACATGAGAAGAACAGGCAATTACCCAAAGGAAAAATTTTAAATTGATCAGTCATTAGAGAAAGATGTTCTTACTTACTTATAATCAAATCGATGCAAATAAAAGCACACCTTTATCACACTACTAGATTGGCAAAAGTGAAAAATGTCAAAATCTGTATTGAAACAGGAATAAAAAATCAGTCACTTAGGTTTGGTTGGTGAGAATTCCAAGCCACATGCCCTTTCTAGAGATCATTTTGGAAGGCCCCTATGCAGGAAGAAAGTCAGAAGGGAAGCAAGGATAGAGTGAGGGAAGAAAAGGAAAAAGAAATAAAAGTGTTTCTCTCTAATGTTATTTAATCACACTATGAATGTGGCAGTAGCCTGCTATCATTAAAATGATGATGTAGAATTTTTATCATGAATAACTGCTCAAGATCTGTGTAAATACACACGTCATTATTCAGAGTATATCTACAAAGGATAGTGCTATAGTGTGATCCCAAATGCATTCAATTGTGTGTATGTGTGTGTGCGTGCTCACGCGCTTGTGCACAGAGAAGCATCTGAAAGGTTTCCACTAATATATTATTAATGGCTCTCTCTTGCTGGAGGAATGTCATGTGATTATTTTCAGATGAATCTTTACACTTTTCTAATAGTCTGAATTGGTAAAGTAACAATCCTGTTTCATTTTTAAAGTGCTAAAGCTACTTCTTCAGTATGAATCATACAATGAGAGTTAACAGTAAAGTGGAATTGATTTGACTTATCACATAAACAAAGCCACTTAAAAACATAGCTTCCCGGGGGCTGGGGTTGTGGCTCAGCGGTACAGCACTCTAGCTTAGCACGTGCACGGCCCGGTTCCATCCTCAGCACCACGTACAAATAAACACATCATGTACAACTAAAGCAAATAAATAAATATTAAAAAAAAAAAAAAAAAAAACATAGCTTCCCAGGCTGGAGTTGTGGCTCTGTGGTAGAGCACTCGCCTAGCACGTATGAGGCCCTGGGTTAGATCCTCAACACCACATACAAATAAATAAATAAATAAAATAAAGGTATTGTGTCCAACTACAACTAAAAAATAAATATTTTTTTAAAAAAATACATAGCTTCTTGGAGCCATCTTTCTGGAAATTCAATTCCATTATTCCCCTCCCTCTTCACTTTGGAAGAGACAAAGGAAAACATCAGGCACCCACCACTTTCCAAATATAAAGCCATGTTCCTCATTTCCTTTTCAGTGGGGTTAGCAACTGAATCTTACTTCAGGTGAGCATCCTTTTGCATATTCAGAAAGAGACAACTTTCTGACATAGCATGCAGGGAAGATCAGGATGTTCTAAGTGTCTGCTAATGTAGGAGCAAAGCATCACTGTGACACACAAAAGAAAAGACAAAAGCAGAAGAAACCAAGGTACTGAGCGCTGATCTGAGTAGTGGAATGAAAACCCCTGAGAGACTCTAAGAGGTTGTGATAAAAACAGAAAAACGACTGACAGCTCAAGATCAGGAATCACATCACAGACTACATTTGCAGGAACAATGCAAAAATTGAGTTTCAAGGGATCAGTGTTCATAGGGTTTATTCCGTCGCACTTTTGGTCCGAATCCAGTCAGATATTATCTCCAGGTGCAATATTTGGCACTGAGATGAGCATTAAAATTGAATCTTTATTAGTGCCTTAATATTATCAGAGCCCTGTTCCAGCTCTGACCCAGGTTTGTTTCCACCAGGAAGTGCTATATGATGTTTTATGCTATTTCCCTAAGATTTGAGAAATGTCATGAGAGAGGCCCTGTTTTCATTTCTAGTGTCAGTTTTAGGAGGCCAGCAGCCTTTTATACAGAGTGCCTGCCCATAACTCTACTCTCCAAACGTCAAGGATAATCTGGACTATTTTCATGTTAACACAAGTTCAACCATATGGCAAGTAATAAAGAATCTATACAACATAAGATGTCAAAAAGAGATAGTCTCTATGATAATGCACTTAAAAGGCCCAAGATTTTGACCCAGTCATTCTAATTCTAGAAAACTCCACTAAGGAAGTCTTGTGTACATAAAAAGACTTTATTTACAAAGTTGAGTGCCACATTCTTTTTAACAGAAAATTTAAAAAACAAAGGCATGCTAAATATCCAACAATCGGAAGTGATGGGGATTAACTGAGTGGTAACTGGAGGAAGGTAGGGTATAGCTGAAGAAGGTGGGTCCCTGGGGGTGGGCCTTTGGGCTTATATTTTGTCCTGGTTTAGCATATCTCTCCCTGCTTCCTGGCTTCACATCTCCTGCTGCCTTCCTCCACCATACTCTTCCGCCATAATGTTCTGCTTCACATCAATCCCCAAGGACTGCAGCCCACCATCTATGGACTGAGACCTCTGAAACCACGAGCCCCAGGATCAACTTTTCCTTCTTCGAATTGTTCTTGTAGGGTCTTTTGGTCACAGCAACCGAAAAACTGACTAAAACAGCCTCATTCCTCCTTTATTTGCAGTTTTGATCTGAGAATACTTTCCTAGCCTATCTTTCCAAGTTGATCAAACCCACCAAGGATCTCGGATTGGTCCATGTTTTAAATTGGTTTGGGGAAATGTTGGAGTACATATTAATACAGGGAAAAAATAAAACTGTTTTTCAAGCTGTCACTGACGTGCCGGCTCATAAAGAGCACACGTATGGAGCAGTCTTGATGGGGTTCCAAAGGGACTGTCATCACACCATCTAGGTCATGTTATGAGCAATTTACTTAGATTCACACCAAGGTTTGACTATGGAGATATTTTAATCCGAAATTTATAATAACACACACACACACACACACACAAAAAGTAGAATTGTACTTGCCACATTATTGGCCATGATCCAAACAAGATATATTTTTCTCTAATATAGAAAGTTACTAAGAAACCTTACTGAAGATTTCATACTTACTTTTCAAGGTCAGAAGATGACCTTGTTGATCATGACTGACTGCTTTTTGGAGAAGGAATTCCATCACAAACCTCCGCTGTAAATTTTTGAACCAATTATTTGGCACAGCGTTTTCCAGAAAATCTGGATCCTGGCCGTTCTTTTCCATTTACTTAGTTTGTTTCAAGGATTCAACTTTGTCACTCCTCCTTCAGGTAACTAGTCCAATTACAACAGCATACATTTGGCATGTGCTTTATTGAAGTATTCAGAGAGATTTGCCTGCTTCCTGTCACTCCATACTTAACAACTGTTAAATTACTAATCAGGAGCTATTTCAAAAATCTGTATTGACCAATTACAAACTTTGTAGGAAGCATCAATAGACAAGCAAAATACTAGGATTTGAATTTAGTTTATTTCTATGTAGTTCTTTCACAGTTCCACCTGTGAAACTGAGATAAAGTCTACCTCAGAGAATTGTCATAAGGATTAAGTAAATCATGAAAGCTACGTTAACTTTCATTATTATTTCCAATTTGTCACATAAATTCTTAATATCAAGACAATAAGTTTTTTTAATATTTATTTATTTGTTTTAGTTGTACACAATGCCTTTATTTTTACATGGTGCTGAGGATCGAACCTGGGCCACGTACATGCTAGGCAAGTGCTCCACCACTGAGCCACAACCCCAGCTCGCAAGATGATAGTTTTAATGACAGTTATATTCTTGCTGCTGATGATTTTTGCTTGTGGTTCTAAGATTTTATTTTTTAGACCAGATTTAGGTTCATAGAACAATTGAGAGGAAGGCAGAGAGATTCCCCACCCCCTCCTTGCCCACCCCCTCATGCAACACTGGAATGCAAAGAGAATGCTACATTTGTTGCAATTGAAGAACTCTGTCAGGCCAAAATCATCCAAAGTCCATGGCTCACACTAAGGTCTACTCTTGCCAGGCTCTGGGTTTGAACAAATATATAATGACATTTTCCCACCACTATAGTATTATACAGAGTATTTTAATTGCCTTAGATGTGCTCCGTGCTCCATCCTGCTCCCCCCAATCCAACTCCTGATGACCACTGATCTTTTTACTGTTTTGCCTTTTCCAAGATAACAAATAGAATCACACAGTATGTAGCTTTTTCAGACTGGCCTCTTTTGCTTAGTGTTATGCATCCAGTTTCTCCATGGTTTTTGGTGGTTGATAGTTCATTTTTTATCACTTAATAATATTCCATTGTCTGGATGTACCACAGTTTATTTACCCTATCCCTTCACCTACTGAAGGACATTTTATTGCTTCCACGTTTGGGCAATTATGGATAAATCTGATGTAAATATCTATGTGCAGGTTTTTGTGCAGACATTCAGTTTTCACCTCATTTGGATTCATACCAAGGAGTAAAATTGCTAGGTTATATTAAAGGGTTTAATTTTGTAAGAAACCACCAAGCTGTCTTGCAAAGTGACTGAACAATGTTTTGACACCTCTGGCGATGAATGAGAGTTCCTGTTGCTCCACATCCTCACTGTCATTTGGATGTCATCAGGTAGCCTGCACGTGGGCCACACTAACCGGGTGTAGTGTGATCTCTTTGTTTTCCTTTGCACTGCTCTTGTGTCCTACGAGGTGGAGCATCATTTTCTATGCTTACTTGCCATTTGCACGTCTTCCCTGCTGAAGTGTCTCTTAATGTCTTTGGTCCATTTATTAGTCAAGTTGCTTGTTTTCTCATGTGAAGCTTTCAAAGGTTTTTTTTGGTTTTGTTTTGTTTTGTATATTTTGTTTCAGAGTTCTTTATCAACTGTCTTCTGCCAATATTTACTCCTAGTCTGTGGCTTATCTTTTCATTCTCTTGACATTGTCCTTTACAGAACAGAAGTTTGTAATTCTAACGAAGTCCAACTTATTTTTTTTTTCCTTTGATGCTAAAATCAAACCTGGGGTTTCATACACATTAGGCAAGTGCTCTACCTCTGAGGTATACTGCAGGCCTTCAATTCCAGTTTTAATGGATCTTACTTTGGTATTTTATCTAAAGGCATCATTAGACCTAAAATCATGTAGGTTTTCTCCTGTATTATTTTCTAGGAGTTTTATAGTTTTTGCTTTGACATTTAGGTCTATAATCCATTTTGTGAACAGTGTAAGCTTTGTGTCTGCATTTTTTTTTTTTTTTTTTTTTTTTTTTTTTTTTTTTGCATATGGCTATCTAGTTGTTTTAGCAGAATTTGTTGAAAAGACTATCTTTGCTCCTAGCATTACTCCTTTGCCAAAGACCAGTTGACTGTCTTCCTGTGGGTCTGTTTCTACTCTCTCTGTTCCATTGTTATATTGGTCTACTCTTTGGCCGATATCATACTATCATATCATATCTGTAGCTTTATAGGAAATCGTGATACAATTACTTTTTACTCTTTTATCTCAACAGTTAATTTTTGCTAAAAATTCTGGAATTATTAGAGATTATGGACCCAGTGTCATGTAAAGTGTAGCATGACTGTGTGCCCCTGGCATTGATGGTCAGATACAGGCAGAACCATTGCAAATGTCTCTTTGCAGTCATGAGGCCTAGACCTTCCATCATTATATAGCATCATTAAAAACTACCCTAAAACTTAGTGGCTTAACAACAATCATTTTATTTGCTCATAATTCTGTGGGTCAGATAGCGTAGCTGACACCTCTCGATGGTACTAGGAGGCGCAGTTATCCGCCAGATCTGAATGCAATTGCCTTGAACTCTCGGTTGCATGGTGTGTACAAGTCTCATCACAGAGACGTCCCTATTACTAGGAGGCTCCATCCTTATGGTGGCCTTTGGAGCCCCTCTCTTCTATGTCAACCTGGAAATGAAGCTCAACCCCTCACTGGTTTGTACACACACATGCACACACACATGCACATGCACAGACACACCCACTCACATCCTGCCCAAGCTTTTGCCAGGGAGATGGAGAAGGGTTTACATTTTAGAACAGTTATGATTTAGAAATTCAAACATCTCATTTCTTAAACTGCACATTAGCCCTCTTCCCAATCGTGAGGGAATTGTTCTCTCCTCAATTCACCTAAGTTTCTTCTTTCTTATTTTCAATTCAATTTCCTCTTCTCTCCCACTCCTTTACCAGAGAGAAATAACACAACAGCCTTCTGCATTGGGGACAGATCAGATTTCCCGAAAGCTGAGGTTTTGGAACCAACTGATACCCAGGTTACTGGCAGGGTGGGGAGGTAGGGAGGAAAGCCAAGGTGTTTTCGCCAGCTTTTTCACCGCTGTGACTAAAAGATCTGACCAGAACAATTGTAGAGAAGGAAAAGTTTATGGAAAGGCTCACAGTTTCAGAGGTCTCAGTACAATGACAGCTGGCTCCATTCCTTAGGGCTCAAGGTGAGGCAGAACATCATGGTGGAAAAGTGTGGCAGAGAGAAGCAGCTCACGTGATCATCAGGAAGCAGAGAGAGAAAAACTCCACTCTCCAGATACAAAATATGTACCCCATAGCCACGCCCCCAAAGAACCACTTCCTCCAGCCACACCCACCTGCCTCCAGTTATCTCTCAGTTAATCCCATCAGGGATTGATTCACTGATTGGGTTAAAGCTATAGCCCCATCATTTCTTCTCCAAACCTTCTTGCATAGTCTCACACGTGAGCTTTTGGGGGACACCTCATATCCAAACCATAACACAAGGCTTTCACCCAAGCCCCAAATACTCTTGTTCCAATAAGGAATTATGGTGTTAAAAATAAACTGTTGCTGCTTTGAAATAGCAAAACAGAAATGCCTGTGGGAGAATTTCAGGGACTGAATGCATCCTTTGGAGAGAGGGACAGCAAGGAATTTGCAGCCGTCTCTCTCCCACCATGATCCCATCTTCCCAAGACTGATTCATGTGTCCTCCTTTGTTTCACGTGTCTTTAGGATAGCTAAGTGGAGAGGCCAACTCAGAGGTCTGGGGTTCTAGGGCTGAGCACTACAAACATTGGCATTCTGCAACACCAAACCCCAGGTACCGGCAACAAGCCTGCATAGGTTTGGATCACAGCTGGCCCTTTCTCCTAATAGAGGCCCTAAAAATCAAATGACCAAAAGATAATCCAGGAGCGGAGGTCAGTGGGTTCACAAGGGTCATCTTTTTTTTTTTTTTTTTTTTTTTTTTTTTTTTTTGTACCAGGGATTGAACTCAGGGGCACTGGACCACTGGGCCACATTCCCAGCCCTTTTTTGTATTTTATTAGAGACAGGGTCTCACTGAGTTGCTAAGTGCCTCACCATGGCTGAGGCTGGCTTTGAACTTGCGATCCTCCTGCCTCAGCCTCCCAAAGTGCTGGGATTACAGGCGTGCGCCACCGCACCCGGCTGGGTCAACTTTTTTATTGATTGCAGTCTCATGAAAGGAGAAAGTCTTGAAAAAGACGTGCTCGGCAGGACATTCTCCTGCCATATTCAGAGAGGGGCTCCCTCTGTGCCGCAGAGGTCAGCGGCTCTCTCCTCTCCCACGTGACCCCATCCTCTCCAAGGATGCCACACGTCCACGTAGCTCCATGGAAAGTGTCACAGACGGCAGCAGGCTTGGTTATCTGCCCTTTACTCAGAATCCTCTTGCAGGAATGAGAGCCAGCACTATCTTAGTGGTGTGTTGCTTAGAGGGCGATCTTAATTAAACTGTAAAATGTCAAACACCAGGATGCAGACGGCCGGCCTCCAGGAAGAAGGAATGAATCGGGTTCATTATTCACCTAACAAGCTGACAGCCCTTCCTTTAGGAAAGATTAGGAATGGAAAGCCAAAAGTTCATATTACAGAGAAAACTACCATCCCTTCTCCCTGGTGCCCATCAAAGCAGTTCCACCCTGCTCGGCCCCAAACGCCCTGTGCCACTCCGGGCCTCACCCAGCGCCTGCGGACAGGAAGGCCTGGATGGAGAGCTTCACACTCATGCTTAGAGCCTGGCGAATCAAAGGCAGCATTTTCTTGAAGATCATTATTTCTCAGGCTTCCAACCCCATTCACTTGAGAAGTGAGGCAAGATATAAATAATCGCAAACTATTTCAATACTAGAGACGTCCTGCTCACCAAATCCCCAAATGCTGGTAGGCTCCTACTTTTAAGACCAGTGGTGCAGGAAAACCAAACCTAAGCGATGTCTGAACCTTGGTTTAAGAAGCCAGGAATCCGGCTGGGGTTGTGGCTCAGCAGCAGAGCACTTACCTGGCACAGGTGAGGCAACGGGGTTCGATCCTCAGCACCACATAAAAATAAATGAGCAAATATACTGTGTCCACGTACAACTAAAAACACTTTTAACAAAGAAGCCGTGAATCATGTCACTCTTCCTTCAATGCTCCACCTACATTTTGCCTAAGCTTAGAATCCACTTTGTCCTGAGAGCCCCCTGTGACTGGGCGAGGTGTCCTCCCATACACTTTTATGTTGCCCTATAGTGTGCCCATCGAAGCCCCTATTATACAAAGCACTTCTGTCTTCTCCATGAGGTGTCCTCCTCTAAAACAAGGCCACACATCGCCCACCCCCGGACCCCCAGAATGCAGCACAGAGCAGTGGCATGATGTGGGCTGACCCCAGCCCAGTGAAATCAACACACAGGGACTCAGCAACCGGCTTCCCAGCAGAGCCCCAGCCAGGCCTCTGAGCCACGCGGCTCTGCCCTCCACCCGCGCACAGGGCCCGCCAGCCTCCCTCTCGGGCTCTGCCCGCCGTGCCCTCTGGGACACTGAATGACAAAGCTCAAGACTTTCAGAGTCACAGCAATTTGGAGCTGGAAAGAGCCCAGAAGACCCCCACCATTCTACACTCGGAAAAATCAATCCAGAGAAAAATGACTTGCAGCAGATGCCGGCCCAGAACTGGACCCGATGGAGGCCTCTCTATTTTCTTTCCCTGGGCAGTGTGGTACTGGAGCGGGCAGTGCCCCTCGTTGCTGGATTTGAGCTTTCCTCGGAGGCCTATTAATGGCATGCAAACAAGTGAATTTGAAAAAAAAAAAAAAAAAAAAAAAAAAAAGAACATGATTTCCATTCATCTTTCCAGCCTGGTTCGACACACCACAAATGGAGACCATTTGGTGGGGGCTGGAGAGGTGAGAGAGTCCCGGGAAGCGGGTTCTGCACCGCCGCTCAGCAGGGCTGTCAGTAATATCTTACTTAACATACTGTCACAGAATTTTCCTTCAGTGTCACCTCGGTCGCTACTGTAACACTCCATAAGAAATAATGCCATCTGTTAAAACACAGAAGGCAGGAAAACGCAGCTGCTGTCATCACACAAAGATGGAATTAGCCAACACGAAGCAATTACTCTCCTTTTAAATTTCACAATTAAAATTTCAGTCTTGCTTTATTTGTATGACAAAAGTCACCACAACACTGTGCCTGTTGAAGTAACAACACCGCTCTCTTGATGAAAACATAGAGGAGGAGGAGTTTCGTTGGGGATAATGGTAATTGTTACTCCATTGCTGTTTTTTATAAATATTTTTTTTAATTCCACTGGGAGGTGTTAATTATAGGTAGCAGTACTAAGAATAAAGGCTTTGTGTATAGCATTCACATTTAGGACGTCCTGGTATTCAATTAAAGGGAAAAAATACTCACAAAGTGAGGTTCACAGCTGATGAAATGATGATTTTGCTACTCATCCGACCTCTTCCTCTCTCTGATCGTAGATGTTTAATGGACAAGGAAGGGACCCGTTCAAAGGGAGACAGGTTTCTAATTTAAACAGAGATGAAATTCTGCCTCTCAGCTTTCACTCCATTCATTGGGAGAGAGCAGATTGCCGGCTAAATAACAGAAGGGTGGACCTATTCAGAGCTTAACTGCTGAGCTAACTCTTCAAAATGCTGCAAGAGATCAACAATTGCCTTGGCCATACTCCATCACGAGGGGCTTGGCAAGCTGGTGCCTCTCTCTCTCTCTCTCTCTCTGATGCATTTTTTAGGACAGAAATCAGATACGATATTTTCTGGGGCCAGAGAAGAGGCAAGCCTGACTTAACTGCTTTGCTGATGGGCAAAGTCCTCTTGCAAGGTAGAGCGGAATCAGTGGCTATACTGCCCAGCCTTTCTCCATAACCCAATGAGAGCACGTGCCAAAGACGCCACAGGTGTGGAAAGGCCTAAATGCTTCTTACTATACCCTCAGAAAGGATGCACGCTTCTAGTAGTTTCTTTATTAAATACTGAATTTTCAGTAGAATTTCCAGTCAGAAGATGGCATAGGTTGAGCATGCCTCAGATGAAACTCTGAAATCTACCATCTGAAACACTCCTAAATCCAGAGTGGTTTGAGAAACAACAGAATGCCCAAGTGGAAAACCCCATGCTTGTCCTCAGGAGATGAGCTGCCGTCAAAACACAGGTACACTAAGACTATTGTGTAAAATTACCTTCGGGCTCTGTGCGCAGGTGTGTATGAAACATACGTGAATATCATCTTTAGACTTGGGTCTCATCCCCCATTTTGTCATAATGAAAATGTATATATTCCAAAATCTAAAAACACCCAAAATCCAACACTTTTAGTCCCAGGCATTTTGGATAAGGGATCCACACACAACCTGTGTTTTCCCTTTAATGACCCTTCATCTTTGTCTGGGTTGTAGATGGAATGGTCTGGAGCTTATCGATATAATGGCTCTCAAACCACATAGTAACAACATTTTGTTCCACCTTAGAGTAAGTTTAATCTAAACTCTGCAGCCAAGACATAAGCCTTTATACAAAGACTAGATATCAAATTCCATATACTTGGTGCTTACTCCCAAAATATCTTATAAAATTAATATTTTTTTAAATCCAGATAGAGCCTGACTGAGCTTTTGATGTCCCTTCAGATATAACAAATTGCCATCATATGCCAGCCAGGCTCTATCTTTACACACTAACAACTTCATACTTCAAAGCCCAGGGTACTTCCATCTGAGAGTTATGTGTATCCACTAGGTTGAGGGAGAGGGTTCCTAACAAAATTTATTCTCACAAAATCTGGATAGACAATTTTATTACTCAGACCCATAGATTTTGCTTGGCTCTACTAACCAGAATCTCGGTGAACACATTTGATGCAGGATTACAGGGAGAAACTCTGTTTATCACAGACTGCAAGACTCTTGGGGTCCTTAGAATACAAAGGGCTCGATTTTGAAGGAAATTGCAATCTGCAAATATAATGCACAATCAAGGCTCTCAGAGTCACCAGCAGCAATGGGGACCGGATCAGGCACCAGCTCCCTGAGGAAGGAAGACCGGACGGAGGAAGCCCCCTGGGCCAACCTTGTCTGCATTGGATGCCACAGGACACAGGTCCAGACAGCTACCTCTTCTAAAAGATACTCTTTCCGTTGGTGGAGTGATTTATAAGAAGAGGAAATAGGATGTGGTAGGCACCACACCAAACTTTTTAACTGCAGTAATATGTATAGTTGAACGTGAACCACACGCATTAATAACAATCTCTGTTGTATCTTACCTGGCCAGGTAGAGGTGGGCCAGTTTTCAATCACCATATTAAGCTCCTGAATTAAAGTAACGCTTCTTTTCTGAGACAAGCTTAAAAGAGTGTATAACAATGGTAAAGTACATAGTTAGGAAGCTACAAAAGAAGGCAGAGATGATTTTTCTCCACATAATGTAAAAGATCTTCCAGGTCTCAGAGAAGAAAACATACACAATCTGTTCAAACCACCCAATTTATCATTGAATCCCCCACTTGCCCATCTCTTTCAAGCTCTTCATTTTTAAAAAACCTCTTGCCTGTTCAACCCTCCCTCTCTAGTTCTCTGCCGGGTCTCATAGACTCACTATATATCTACACCAAGACTCAAGTTCCCGCAGACATTCAGCATAACCATTTCACATACCATATGAACATTGCTTAAAGTAGCACACGAGGGAAAAACACACACAAACCTTTTCCCCTTGATCTAAAGCAATAATGGAGAAAAACCTCTAAGTGTGAATGAAATCAAATAAAATCTTTGCCTGCTTTCAAGTTTAGATTTTGCTCAACTATAATTACTGGTTTTTTTCCATTCCAACTATTTTCCCTAAGTATGGACAGCTTTATGTAAGTTACAAAATAGAAAAAAATAAGCTTGAAGATGGATGGACAGGGCTCCAGACTGGTTTTAATGCTGCCTCTGGACCCAGGTGTGATGCGAAGTGGTAAATAAGAAACACCTTACACAAGCCGACGATGTCGGCCTCTCAGCTGCAGTCTCACCTACTTCTACCTGTGAGCAGAGTCCAGATGGTTCCATGGCCGTCAAGAGGTTTGGAATGAGGCAATCATTTAGCCTGCAGCTGGAACAAACAGCATTGTCCAGCTAAATAAGATGCTCATTTATTCAGATGGATCCCATGTAGATTTAATGGACCTCATAGGACATGTAGGGTTTTTTTTCCCTTCACATTTTTGAAAAATTTAAAACCTGGTGGGCAACATGCCTACCCCAGCCCAGCCCCCTCGCTTCAATACCATATTGAGTTATGTGCCACTTGAAAAGAGATATGACCGACCGTTTCTCTTTGCTCCTTAGTATTCATATGGCTTCTTAAGTCAGATTTGAAAATCAAGATGTGATCAAGTGTTTGTTCCACATTGCTTATTTACAGCAGAATAGCCAGTTTGACGGTCTGTATGAGGACTTTCAGAAATTCCAACTAACAATCAATTGCTCTAGCAGTTTCCCAGTGTTTAAACAGCTCCCCCTCCAACTTTACATCAATTTGACGAATCCTAAAATTTGGCTGTGTTTTACCCTGTGCACATAATAATCATAACCATACTTATGCAGTGTTTATAATTTTTTATTAAGTGATCTAGTCACTGAAAACTATTTTCCACGTAGGCCCATTTGCCCAACTCAGCATCCTGAAAGATAATAATTTAATTCACATATGATCCTTTCCAACAGATTTCCCACTTGTATAACACAAAGGGAGCATTGGAACCTGGTTGGACAAACATGACCTTCACACTGAAAACACACTATGAAGATGGAGTGTGGGTGGTGGGGAGTTTCCATATCTTCAGACCCACTGATATGTTATTTACTTAACAGTATGCAGATGAACTAACAAGAAGACATGCAGGACTACCTGCAGTAAATGGTTTCCATTTCTGTCCCCACCTAGAAACCACCAGGAAGTTCCTCCTCAATATTCATGCACAGGGAAAAAGACATCAAAATGAATTCAGAGGATCATCTCTCATCCAAGATTTCCTCCTAAAGAAGAAAGGGAGAGGAGAGAAAGAAGAAGAAGAGAATAACATGGTAGAAAAGAAAAAAGAAGAAAGAAATTTTTTCATGATTTATTTTTTAAAAATCATCTTTTTTTGAAGTTTTTAATTTGGGTTTTATATAATTAAGTTTGTCTCATAGTAAATTTGTATACATCATAGTATCAATGTTCATTGAAAGCACAAAACATCCAGAAATTTTGAAAGGCAAACTTTTGAGAAGAGCAATACATAATTAACATTGCATGTTACCTAGACAAATCATTAAGCTCAAAAAGAAAAATAACACTAACTACAATTTCAATTTTTAGCATGTTTGTGTGCCAATAGACAAATCAACAAAAGATATATAAAAATATCCTATTAATATATATAATTTGTGCCATCACATATATTGAGATATATAAGCCTATTCCTGCATAGGAGTATGTAAGTCCTATATGATTTAGGCAACTATAAGGAAAATGCTTTTCCCTTTACACCTTATTATAGATTGAATTGTCTCCTCCCAAAAATTAATATGTTGAAATTCTAGGCCCCAATGTGACTGTGTTGAAAAATAGCATCTTTCATCCCAGGGATGCAAGGTTGATCCAACACAAGCAAATCAATAAATGTAATTCACCACTTACATAGAATGAAGGACAAGAATTACATGATCATCTCAATCGATGTAGAAGAGGCCTTTGATGAAATCCAACACCCATTCATGTTAAAAACACTGGAAAAGCTAGGGATTGAAGGAACTTACCTCAAGATTGTAAAGTCTATCTATGATAAACCCAAAGCTAACATCATACTGAATAGAGAAAAACAAAGTATTTCCTCTATAATCAGGAACAAGACAAGTATGTCCACTCTCACCATTTCTATTCAATGTAGTTCTCAAAACACTAGCCAAAGCAATTTGGCAAGAGAAGGAAATTAAAGGTATACAAATAGGAAAACAAGTCAAATTCCTGATGACATAATCATACACACGTAGGAGATTCAAAAATTCCACCAGAAGATTTCTAGAGCTGATAAATGAATGCAGCAAAGTAGCAGGTTACAAGATCAACACCTGTAAATCAATAACTCCCCTATACTCTAACAGTGATTCCACTGAGGAAGAAATTAGGGAAACCATCCCATACACAATAAATTAAAAAAAAAATACTTGGAAATTAATCTAACCAAAGAGGTAACAGAGCTCTACAATGAAAATTATAGAACACTGAATAAAGAAATTAAAAATGGAAAGACCTCCCATGTTTTTGGATAATCAGAACTAATCTTGTCAAAATAGCCATACTTACAAAAGCAATACACAGATTCAATGCAATCCCAAAATACCAAAATTAGAAAAAAAAAAAAACCTTAAATTAATTTAGAATAATAAGAGACCCAGAATAAGAAAAAAAAAAAAAAAAAAATATATATATATATATATATATATACTGAGCAAGAAGAGTAATGCAGGAGGCATCACAATCCAGATCTCAAATTGTCCTATGGAGCTACACTAGCAAAAGAGCATGCTATTGGCATGAAAACAGACGTGAAGACCAGTGGGACAGAATGGAAGACACGGAGACAACCCCACACACTTAGAGCTATCCAATACTTGACAAAGGTGCCAAAAATATATGTTGAAGAAAAGACAGCCTTTTTAACAAATGGTGCTGAGAAAACTGGAAATCCACACGTAGAAGAGTGAACCTAAACTATTGTCTCTCACCCTGAACACAAGTCAAATCAAAATGGATCAAAAACTCGGGAATTAGACCAGAAACCTTGCAACTGCTACAAGAAAATACGGGGTCAGCCCTCCGTCATATAGGTGCAGGCACCAACTTCTTTAACAAGACCCCCAAAGCATAAAAAAAATAAAACCAAGAATCAATTAGTGGGATGCATCAAATTAAACATCTTCTGCACAGCAAAGGAATCGAGAGTGTGATGAGAGACCTACAGAACAGAACAGGAGAAAATCTTCACCAGCTGCTTCTCTGACAGAGGATCGATATCCAAGTACATAAATAACTCAAAAACCTTAACACTGGGAAAATACTCGATCAATAAATGGGCAAAAGAACTAAACAGACATTTCTCAGAAGAAACACAAATGGCCAACAAATATATTTTTTAAAAATCTCACTATCTCTAGCAGTCAGGGAAATGCAAATCAAAACCACACTAAGATTTCATCTCACTCCAGTTAGAATGGCAATTATCAAGAAAACCAACAAGGATGAATGTTAACAATGATGTGGGGAAAAGGTACAGTGATACATTGTTGGTGGGACTGCAAATTAGTACACTCTGGAAATCATGGTGATTCCTCAAAACACTAGGGATGGATGGTACCACCATTTGACCCAGCTATCCTACTCTTTGGTATTTATCCAAAAGAGCTAAAATCAGCATACTATGGGGATATAGCCACCTCCATGTCTATAGCCGCATGATTCACAATAGCCAAATTATGCATCAACCCAGATGCCTATCAATAGGTGAATGGATTAAGAAATTGTGGTATATATATACAACGGAGTTTTACTCAGTCAAAAAGAAGAACGAAATTATGGAATTTGCTGGCAAATGGATGGAAATGGAGACTATCATGCTAAGTGAAATAATCTAGTCTCAATCAAGGGTTGAATGTTTTGTCTCATATGTGGAAGCTAGAACAAAATAAAAGAATAAAGGAGGGGAGGATCGAATATCATAAAGATACAGGAAAGATCAGTAGAATAGGAGGAGATCAAGAGGGAGAGAGGGATGGGAAAGAGGAAGAAATATGAAATAAATTTTAAAAATCATGCTATGCGCATATGTAAATATTCCATATGGAATTTCACCTTTATATATAAGTAGAAAGAACCAATCAGAAACAACTAAATAGATGAGCGAAAGGAAGGTCAGTAGGGTAGAGGAAGGAGAATGGGGGAGGCGGGGAGAGGAAAAAGGGGGGGGGGACATGAACTGAAATTCAATTTCATGCATGTATGAATTTGTCAAGATTAACCCAACCACTGTGTATAACTATAATGCTCTAGTAAAAAGAGACACAATCAAGGTGAAATGAGGTCAAAAAAGTAGAGTCTTAATCTGAAGGAACTGGTGTCCTTATGAGAAGAGAGAGAATAGATGTCCCCATCATGCATAGAGACGAGGCAAAGCAAGGAGCAGCTGCTCAGCCGGAAAGAGGCCTCACAAGAAGCAACCCTGACGGCACCATAGCGTGGACTTTCAGTCTCCAGAATTGTAAGAAAATACGTTTGCTTCTGTAAGCCACCCAGTCTGTGGTATGTTGTTATAGCCCCTGAGCAGACTGATAGACCCTCGTGCTATTAAACTTGAATCTTATGGAATGACTGATTCGAGTTTCTTAAATAGTTGCCCTTATCTTTCATCAGATTTACATCTCATTTACAAAATGAGAAACGAGCCACTAAGATAAAAAAAAAAAAAAAAAATCCCTGTGGGCACACAGTTTATTAACAAAAAGAAAGGAAGAAAGAAGAAAAAGAAGTTGTCATTTTGAGCAGAGACTCACCGCTCTCAGCACTGGGGATGGAATAATGAATGGGCTACAGCACTGACCACAACCGAGAGGGGCCTGCTGCCACAGAGCCTGCACCTCGGTGGGACAGACAAATCAAAAGTGTGCAGCAAATGCGTTCATCAAATGATCCAACCAGCTGTGGGGCCATGAGAAAGACAAAACCAGACATTGTGATAGAGGGTGACTGAGGGCAGGGACAGGTGACAGGAGGGTCCTCTCACGATGACACCTGCTCTGACATGGATGAAGCATGAAGCCGGCCATCAACATGAAGGGAAAGTCCAAGGCAGTGACACCAGAGGGGGCACATGCCTGGGTCTCCTGTCGAAGGACCAGGAAGAGCATATGTCACTGGAGAGGATGACATTGATGCAATCAGTGTCAGGGAGGTAGGACGGGGTCACACCATGTGAGGCCAAAGGAAAGTACTGGGGACTCGTGTTCCCATACAAAGTTGTTTAACCCAAATATCCACTGCCTAAGTCTTTGAATAGCTAGTTTATTGTATTACTAAACTTGAATACAGATTACTTTGAAGACCACGTTATAAATACATCACTTTTAACACTCAGATCGTATCCAGAGATTTTTACTTTAAAATAAACATTTTTCAACCTGTAATTGGGAAAATCACATTCATTATTTTCCTTACTAGAAATCGTTGACGAAACCATTGACTCAAAAAATTGCTGTTTTTCTTTAAATTGTGCACAAAAGTATACCCAGAAAAATCTTCGTAAGTTGCAATCAGTGGTGTGGAAGAGAAAACCTCCGACATCCTGCTGACCCCCAAGATCCCACCAGAAGCACCCTCATTCTCTCCATTTTGCCAGTGGAAGGCCAGGGTATGGTACAGGACTTTGGTCCCCCGGTGAGCTTCAGCAGGACACAGGACAGGTTCATACTGAGCCCCGGGGTTCCTGTTCTGCCTTCACTGTGGACAGAACTGGCAGCTCTAATCCAGTGTGGAGGTGCTATGCTCCTCCCATTAGTGAGACTGGTTCTTTCTAGAAGTCCTCACCGAGAAATGCAAGATAAAGACATACCAGTCCAAATGCCACAGAGTCCCTACAAACACAACCTCACACAGCAACCTCAAAAGTGTTCCCACAGCTGGGCACGGTGGTGCACGCCTATAATCCCAGCACTTGGGAGGCTGAGGCAGGAGGATCGTGAGTTCAAAGCCAGCCTCAGCAATGGCGAGGCACTTAGCAACTCAGTGAGACCCTGTCTCTGATAAAATACAAAAAAGGCTGGGGATGTGGCCCAGTGGTCGAGTGCCCCCGAGTTCAATACCCGGTACCAAAAAAAAAAAAAAAAAAAAAAAAGTTCCCACAAAAAGAAAAGTCCCTTAAGTATCCTGGGTATCTCTTCACTTGCCTCTACTTTCTACCAGTCTTGTCGAGGTACCCATTCACCTGTTGGCAGTGAATTTTATAACTGATTCTCTACCCATTCACAGTCTGAACTTCTTTGGATTGAATGAAGCAGGTATTTCAGAATTCTGTCTACTATAGTGGGTACACAGAACCATATTTTAAAAAATCATAACAAAAGGATTGCACTCTGTACAATTTCTTTCTTTCATACAATGAAGATAGAGTATATTTTAAGTTGACTGTTATATGCCATTTTTACAATTGGTATAAAAAATATTAGAAAGTCTGTGACTTTGACAAATCCATATTTTGTTCAGATATTGATTACCAGGGAGGGAGAAAGTCTGTTGATATTGGTGGATACATTTAGTCCTCCAAAGTGCAGGAGTGGGGATGGCAAAAAATAAAAAAAAAAAAATCATACCAAGGAGCATGAGTTTCTATTGCAGCATGGCAAGATTCACCTGTCTCCCACAGTGATATTAGCTGTCGTGCTGGGGAGAGGACCATGATTTTGACTCGCCTTTGAAAAGCAGATGAAAAAACAGAAGGCTTATAAAACAAAGAGATCTGGAAATTTGAGGCTATTTATTATAACAAATATTGCATGTTCTTAATTTGGCAACAAAAGCAACCTAGGTTGCAGTTCGAATTTTAATCTGCAAAATAACAAACAAACAAAAAAAGGGGAAAGAGTAATGGTAGAAGGAAGTATAAACAAAGCAGTTTTAATAAAGTGAGAAAGAGGGAGAGGGAATGGAGAGGGGGCAGCTTCCTCCTTCTCCCACTTTCCAGAGACAGAGGAAGTCAATTATGTACCACAGCATCATTTTGTACAATTCGATTCCCTGGCTGACCTTCTCAGAACACTCTTCCCTGCAGGGTGTCCTGACAAGTCACCCTGCACATCAGCAGAGAAAACTTTCACTACCTGTGGATCTAGAGAAGCTCATTAAAAACACACCACGTGTGGCATGGGGCTGTAAATTACTTTAAAACTCAGATTTTTCCCTTCTCTCTCAAATTGTACAGATCAATTATGAAGCTTTGCCACAGAAGGCTGGATCGTGATATCTGTTGAAAGATCACAGCTTTCTCAAGCTGCTGGGCATCATCCACTACAAAGAAAACATGTTTTATGACCATGCTAAAGCAAGTCTTAGCAGAAAAGAGAGAAAGAAGAGAGGAAAAGAGGGAGGAAGGAAGAAAGGGGGAACTATTGGGCAAATAGAGAAAATTATAACAGCAATTAATGAGCTAGCATTAGATACTAATTAGCATCTCCTAGAGGGCCTGAGTAGGTATTTATATCAGCTAAAGACCGCCTGATATGACAAGAAAATATCCACGTATCTCACATCAAAAGCATTTCTGTCTTGTTTCTCTCCCTAACCATGGTGAGCTCGTGAGACTGCATGAAGGAATATAAAATAACCCATTACTTTGTCTCCTACTGCTTTGTATGTTCAACACTTTTTGAATAAATACAAAATCATAAATTAGCTTGTAGCAAAACAGAATTAATTGAATGTCTTAAGTAGGATAGTCAAACCACGGTTTTAGTCAATTTCTCTGCCTAAGATCTCACTAATGTAGTTTCAGCTCATTAGGGAAAGGGTTGATGCTAGAGATGGGACGTTATTAGATATAGAAAGGAAAATGTAAGCTCAGAAAAATCTGATTTCTCTTGTATTTGTTTTTTTTTTTTTTTTTTTTTTTTTTTTTGCCAGAGAATGTCTTGAAGGTCACCTAATGCATGCTATAATCCAAACAAGTCTCCTCTGAACAATAATCCATGACTGAAAAAAAAAATGAAGATCCTTTCATGGAGGTTGGAGATATTCATACGTGTGGACTCTGCCCTTGGTTCTCTCAAAGACCCTTGCCTGAAACCTCTTAGAAGCACTGCAGAGAACAACATGTGAATGTGAGAATGACATGGAACAGCAACATGCATGCACACACACACACACACACACACAACTCTACATGTGCATGCATATATATGGAAGAGTCTGATAGAGTCTATATACGTGTTTTATACTTAAACAGAAAGACGTTGTTCTCATTGTTTCCTTGGAATGAATTTTTCAGACATCAGAGTGAAACAAAAATAGCGATGCAGAGTAAGAAACGGCAATAAGATTGTAGGGGAAGGAAAATTTCCCTGTATTCCTAGTCATGCAATCAATAGTAATCTGTATTTCCCCAGCGAAAGTCTGCCCCACAGGAGAACTTAGGACAGTCACCAAGGGTTCTCCCTGGCTTTGCTTGGGCAACAGGTGCACAGGTTCCCAGGATGGCTCTATTCCCATGTTTTTTAAGTAGTCTTTTTCCTCACAGACAAGATGATAAGATCTTGAAATGCCTCACATACCAATATATAATACAGAACAATAGAAAAAGGAACATATAAATGTTAGGCTAAGACATGTAGCTGCCTGATGTTGTTGCAGCCACAACACTGCGGGAGGAAATTCGGTGGCAGGAATCTTTTATTCTCTAACTTCTCTGGCTTTTTCTAGCTTCAGCAACCTCTCAAACTCTTAACCGCTCTGACTCTTTTCTTCTTCTGATTACGTTCTTCTTCTGACGACGTCTGACTTTCTTCTGACTGACTCTTCTTCTGACTGACTGACTACTCTCTAACCGACCTTACCCGGTTATATATCTTTAGCTTTACAGGTGCGTCACGTGCATACTTTGAATAATGTATGAATATCAGGTGGAACTTATGGCTCCCAGCTAACCACAATAGCCATCTTTCTAATTAGGGCTCCTTCAAAGACATATGTAATACTATCTGGGACCAAAGACACCAGATTTATGATTTGATATTTCATTTGGTTGAGTAAAGAATCCATATAAATAAAAAGAAACATTATCAAGTCCTATCATCAAAGAAAGAACAAGAAGAAAGGATGCAAAGCCAGGATAAAATAACCAGAAGGAGATAAAGTCTGGCTCCGTAGAAACAGAAGGCACTTCTACCACATGCGACCGTGGCCAAGTCACGCACCTCCCTGCTTCAGTGCCCTTGTTTTAGTCAGCATTTCTACTGCTGTGACCAAAAGACCTGACAAGTACAATTTTAAGGAGGAAAAGTTTATTTGGGGGCTCACAGTTTCAGAGGTCTCAGTCCACAGATGGCTGACTCCATTCCTCAGGGCGTGAGGTGAGGCAGAACATCATGGTGGAAGACCGTGGCAGAAGAAGGCAGCCAGGGATAACAGCAGGAAGCAGAGAGAGAAAGACGCCCCTCTTCACAGACAAAATATATACCCCCAAGGCATGCCCCCAACAACCCACCTCCTCCAGCCACACCCTACCCGCTTACAGTTATCACCAAGTTAATCCCAATCAGGGTATTAACACACTGATTAGATTAAGGCTCTTACAACCCAATCCTTTCACCTCTAAACTTTCTCACGCTGTATCACACCTGAGCTTTTGGGGGGACAGCTCATATCTAAACCATAACATTCCACCTCTGGCCCCCAAAAGCTCATACCCATCTCACAATGAAAAATACATTTAGTCCACGTTCAAGAGTCCCCACGGCCTTAACCGTTCCAGGATTTCCCAAATGTCCGAGTCCAAAGTCTCCTCTGATATTCAAGGCAAACTCTCAGTGTGAACTGTAAAAATCAAAAGCAAGTTACATATATCCAAAACGTAAAGCTACATAGTAAATGTTGCCATTCAAAAGAAAGAAATAGGGGCATAGAAAGAAGGAATAGAACCAAGCAGGACCAAAATTCAGCTGGGCAAACAAGTCCTGTAGCTCCATGACCAGTATCTGGGCACATGGCTTCCTGGTGTTCTTGTGGTTTTGCTGGTTGCAGCCACGCGGCCAATTCCTTAGATGCCCTAAAGCCATTTTTCCCCATTATTTCTGGGTAAAGTATTTAAAGAATTTTTTTTTTTTTTTTTTTTTTTTTTTTTTAGTGACTGTAATGTTTTTAACTACCACAACTTCCTTAGCTCCAGTTTTATTCTCACTTTTCAAGTCCAAGTTTTTCAAATCTTTCTAGTCTGCTTTCTGCTCCTGGTTATCACAATAAGCTTAGCTAAAAGCCACCAGCAACATCCATGCTACTGCCTGAATGCTGTGCTGTCTTGAAATTTTCTCCACTGAATTAAATCGTCCATCATATTTAAATTCAGCCTCACAGAAAGTCTCAGGACATGGGCAGTATGTAGACAACTTCTTAGCAAGAACCTAACATGAATGACCTCTAGTGCAGCTTCCAGTGGAGTCTGCCTTCTCCTCTGAAACTTCATGAGCCCAGTGTTTACTATCCACAGTCCCATAGGCATTCTGGTCTTTTGACATCCCACCAGAATTGCCCAGTAAGCTCCATTTACAGCAATCTAAAGCTTCTCTAGCTTGCACCTCTAAACTTTTCAAAATCCCTCCCACAAATTCCAAAAAGCTTCAAAAGCTTCTGAACCACATAGTCAAGTCAGTCACAGCAATGACCCCATTTCTCTGTGCCAATTTCTGTTTTGGTTAGGAAGCAGAGAGAGAGACTCCCCTCATCACTGACAAAATATGTGCTCCAAAGGCACACTGCCAATGACCCACCTCCTCCAGCCACATGCTACCTGCCTACGGTTACCACCCAGTTATTCCCTATCAGAGGGTTAACACACTAATTAGGTTAAGGCTCTCATAACCCAATTATTTCACCTCTAAACTTTCTTGCCTTGTCTTATACCTGAACTTTATCTAAACCATAGCAGTTCTCCTCTGTAAAATCCACAGAATAGTGGCAGCCACAATGGAGATTTACTGTGAGCATTAAAAAAGGTGTTGTGAGCCAGGCATGGTGCACACCTGTGATCTCAGCACCAGGGAGATGATAACTTGCCCATGAGTTTGAGCCTGGGCAACATAATGAGACCTCATCTCAAAAATTAATTAATTAATTAATTAAGGAGATTATATATGCAAAACACTTAATATATGTCAGCTACACCATATTTATTATTCATTAGATAATTTTCTCAACTCTCATATCTCTTAGTTTTTTAAGTACACACTGTTAAGGCCGCATAATAGACATTAAATACCACCAGAAACTTTGGAAATACACAAACAGCTATATGGATCAGGCTTTTAAAAACACCAGGTTTTAAAAATCAAGTTTAAAGCATCTAACCAGATACTTTTCATTTCTCTTTTTCCAGGGCTAAAGAACCAACAGCTGAAGCAACTGTCTGAGACCTGGGACACGTCTGACTTCGTGGTACACAGACAAGACAGTCTCAAGCATTCCTAAGGTAAGCATGTTTAATTTTGCAGTCACTTTCAGAGGAAAACCACATAGTGCAAACTCTGTCCTTTGAAAGGCCTGACATCAACCATACATACAAAGTATTATAAAAACTATCCCTTTATATTTTACTATAGAACCCCCTTAAAACTATGTTCTCCCATTTTTCATATTTCCAGCTGAGTTGAAATGATAGTGTGAATTTCCAAAGTTTGCACTCTTGTAAGGGAAAGAGCATTGCTATTTGCCAGAGTTAGAGATGACCTTGTTCAAATGATGGAAACAAAAGATTGTTTATTTGGGGTGAATTTACATTTATGACCTGCTGAATGTTTCTCTGGTGCCTCTGATCCTCCTCTCTGGTACCACGAGAAGCAACTTTGGTTAGTTGCTTCCACTCATATCCGAGCAGAGCAGCAATAACAGCAAATGGTCCTTGGAAATCACAATCACATTAGGCTGCTGTTCAAATAGCTTTTAGGGTTGTGATAATAGGAGGCATTCCTAATAACTGGTGACTCTGTGAGACCCTGCCCAGAAGGCCTCCAAATGGCAGCACGCAATTTAAATTTTAATCTGGAAACAGTGGAAATGATGAGATTGCAGCTGGGGACCTTCTGGTCAGAGGGCCAGTGTTCAATGTCCGTATTTGAAGCCCCAGAGCTCGGCTGAATTGAGGAGAGACGGCCCCTACTCCTCTCTCTATCCCACAAGTGTCCTTCTCTCACCGGAGTCCCTGGATGCATCTTTGCTTCCATCGTGGCTGTCTTGGGGCCGATCAACCATCCCCAGTTTGCGGCGATCCAACCAAACACATTGCTGTCGACGTAAGTGGAATGAAACTTGTGTCATTCTGACAGCGACAACTCTCTGAACTTTTTCCTTCCATGTGCTGGGTGGGCTTTGGGACGGACTTGCCCACTCTAATCTTCAAATGAGAGCTGGCAGAGGCAGACTCTGGGCAGGAGGAAAACACTTTATTTTTTCCCACAATAAGCAATAACCCTTAGGATAATAACTCAACACAAGTTAAATGGCTACAGGAGGGCATTAGTGGGACCCTGTCGGCATGGAAAGGGACAGCTGGCCGTGTTAGAAATCATCGCGTGCTGTTACTTGGGAAGTCTACTCCTGATTCTGCCACCAACTTGCACTTCCTGTGTGTTTAGGCAGAGCCATGTGACAGATGAGAAAGTGTCACCACAGAGCCCTAGATGTCAAGGTTTGACAGTGCCAGACTTGGTTTCCAATGAGCAAAGAGAGGACGGGAAATATTTACTAACTGAAATAAAGTTGGGAAGAAAATTTTTGAAGACTCCACTAATATCTCTTTCCACATTTATTTCTGACTAAATTGTTTTTAATAGGAAACTTTTGATTCCCGATACACATTAATGACACCCAGGAACGGGGATGTGTCTCTACTACTAGGAGTGGGAATCTAATGAAGGGATGAATGTTAGTACCTGGATCCCTGGAACACTCAGGGTGCAAACTCAGCTTCTTCCACTGGGCTCCATTAGGAAGCCTATTTCTGTACCCCAATACCCTCAGCAACAGAATTAGAAAGTTGTTTGAGTTTTGTTTTGTTTTTTTTTAAACCACACACAGGAGCAAATTTCTGCAAGGTGGGAATGGGAATAAAAACTAGTGTTTTGGAATTTTTTTCTATGTAGATAGTCATCAAATGAGGTACAATATTTGCTAACAGAGGGTAATTTGAATTATCCACGGATAGTTCAAAAACACAAAGAGTTCATTACCCAGATATCTCTATTTAAAATAGATTTGCTTTTGTTCATCAGTGCTGTGCACATAACTGGGAAATGGCAAAGTGCCAGAATGAAACTGCTCCTAATTTTCAGAGGAGGCCACCAGCTAATTACACAGACTGCAGGTGTGAAGAGAGAAGCTCAAAGTAATCAATAGCAGTAATTAATCTGCTAGACTGGAGCTAAAGAGCTAACAGCTGGACATCAGAAATGGACACATGCAACAAGATCAGCAATAATTACCTCTTTAAATATTGAATTTCCATAGCAACAATTAGGCATATAAATAAAGGCTGGAAACCAAGGCTTCGAGGCATGACACTGCATGGCAAACACAACATTCCCCAAATCAACCCTTTTAATAAAACACCAACAATATGCTTGGGCTGGGCCGACCGACCGGTTTCCAGGGCTGGAAGAAGCTGAGTGCATTGCTCCAGCACAGCTTTCTTGACAGCCCGTCATTACCCATTGGATCCCTGAGAACCAAGATGGCCCTAGAAGTTGGATTTGGGAGGACGAGGCCTTCCCCCACAACAGCAGAGCCCCCAGCCTCAAGACACATTTCCTCTCGTCTGTGAAATATTCCTTTCTTTAAAACAATCAGAAAACCTATAAGTTAAATTCCTCACCAAGGCTCTGGAACCATCTGTCTTGAAGAAAGCAATGAATGGGGTGGTACTTTCAGTCTTTTCAAGACCAACGTGACAAGCAAGAGGCCCAGATGTCGAAGCTTCTTTTGCTTTGCAGAAAGAATAAGCCAGTGGGTTTTGTGTTACTTTTGAGGTGATGGGAAAGGGGAAGTTAGTTGTTTCTGAATGTGAACTATATGCTGGTACCATGCCACACACTCTGTTCTTCATCCATTTGAGCCTAATAATATTGGTATGGTTAATGAAGTAAAAGAAGCTAGGGACCTGAAGGCTTGCCAGCACCCCATAGCAAAAGATAGGGGGAAGCAGGAGTACCCCAGTCCTTTGAATTTTTAAGATACTTCAGCATGCACTCATTTTCTTAAACAGTGCAAATTATTGTTATGGTATGAGCTCTCACTGCTACAAAAAAAGTCAGTGATGGGGTTAGATTACTCAAAAGATATTTATGCAGTTGTCTTTCCTGACAAGGAAAAGGTGTATTGGTTTTGATTATAGTTCACACTTTCCATGGACTTTATGCAAACAAATAATCATCCCATAGGAAAGAAAAATGATGAACAATGATTGTCAATCACTCACCCCGATGAAGTTGAATGACAGACTAACTCTTGAATATGGAGGCTGCCGGTGGAACTGAAGTCAGATAGGAACGCGAGTAGGCTAGGTACATGTCTGGATCTATTCAGGCTGGTATAACAAAAGATCATAAACTAGAGGGTTTACAAGCGACACGCATTTCTTTCTCATAGTTCTGGGGGTGGGAAGTCCAAGATCAAGGCACCAGCAAAGTGGCCATGTAGTAAGAGCCCACTCTCTGGTCATAGACAGCCCATCCACAATGTGTCCTCACACGGTGAAGGGACTCTGGTCTCTTCAGTCCCTGACAGGGGCACAAATCCCACTCACGAGGGCCCTGCCTGTGTGACCTAGGACCGCCCCAAGCTCCCACTTCCTAACACCACAGTATTGAGGATGAGGTTTCACATAGGAAGTGGGGGGACACGTTCAGACCACAGCAGTGCCCAAACTTACTTCACGTGCTGCACGTAAACTTTCACCCCACTCAGGCCAAGCTGTTGTACAACCTCTGCACACTCAGCTCTTGCACACGCCCTCTCCCATTAATTGCTCTTTTATGCTTGTCAAAGGGAATCTAAGGTGTGTTAGCATTACTGAAAGATACAGGGCAGAGAACTATATTCTAACAGAACCACAGTGAAATGAAGATAAGACCTTACCTACAGCTTCAACTATTTTTTAATAGACTACTTACAGAGCAATTTCAGGTTCACTGTGAGAATTTTGCTGTGGACCTAAAGATAATGTTCTTCTTAACGTGCCCATCTGTGCCCTCACTAATAGGTGCATTATGTTCCCAAGCTGTTGGACGTGCTGTTTAGTGACTTCTCTCAGGTGTTTGGTCAGAAAACCAAGGAGACAAAGGATATGATTCTGAGTCCGGAAACAGTTTTATATCCCTCGTGCTTCAGTCTTTACAGTACAAAATTCCGCAAGAAACTTTTATACCAAAAATGCCTATGACGGCCTCCTCTTAAATAGCATTCCAGTTTTGTATATAAAAATAACATCATTTAGCCGGGCGTGGTAGCGCACGTCTGTAATCCCAGTACTTGGGAGGCTGAGGCAGGAGGATCGCGAGGTCAAAGCCAGCCTCAGCAATGGCAAGGCACTTAGCAACTCAGTGAGACCCTGTCTCTAATAAAATACAAAACAGGGCTGGGGATGTGGCCCAGTGGTCGAGTGCCGCTGAGTTCAATCCCCAGTACCCAAAAAAAAAAAAAAAAATCATTTCTCTATAAATAATCAGGCCTCATTAATGGGCACTAGATTCACTAACTGAATAGGCACTTGGCGAAAGTCTAGAGTGTGGAAGGCCAGTTAGGAGGAGGAGGCTGACCACGGGCTCCTCGGGGCTCCGTATGTACGGGAGGCCGTGCCTCCACGGCCCAACCTAGAGCAGGCTGAGAGGAACCTCGGGCCGCCCTGTCCTCACTTCTTCCAGCTGGAAGGTAAGCAATGTGGCTGACGTGAGGATGGAGGGCACACGCAGAGGAAGGGAGAGAGAACCCCCTGATGGCAAATGAAGCGTTTGGAATCCCTCTTTGTGGAAAACGCTGTCTAGAACTCGGTAGCAGGCCGATTTCGGGAGGACTGAGGAAAACCGCGCCAATACAAAACACCACTGGACCTGACCCTGGCCCTGAAACGGCTTGTTCTCCGCAGAAGTCGGCAAAAACTACAGGTTGCCGAATACCTGGGATTCCTTCTCCCCAAAATATTTCCAACCAAAGGCAACTGAAGATAGCTTCGGCTGCCATTCTCTGCACGAGGTACTGAAGGGCTGGTGGGGATTCTAGGCCCGCTGTGGGCCAGGCCTGTGCCTCCTGCCCTCTGCTCCTTGCTTTTGTCTTCGGTTCCTTGATTATCTTTTCATCCGTTTACTTTCGTATGGAGGTAAAATATACACCACCAAAGGTTCACCGCAGAAGCTTCCCCCACGTACCCTTTGGTGGTACCAGACGCGTCCACGCTGCTGAGCCTCCACCTTCCACGTTCTCATCCAACAAAACTCTGCACCCATTGAACTATCATTCTCCATTCTTCCCCTCCCGCCAGTCCTGGTAACCACCATTCCACGTTCTCTCCATGAATTTGAGGATTCTAGTAACTTCCCATAAGTGGAATCAGGCCTATCTGTCCTTTGCTGTCTGACTTATGTCCTTAGGATAATGTTCTGAAGGGGATCCATGTTGTAGCATGTGTTAGAATTTCCTTCTTTCTCAAGGCAGCATAATATTCCATTGTGTATAGTTCTATCTTTTTATTTGGTGTCTCCTAAGTTACCCGGACTAGCCTCAAATTTGCAAGCCTCCTGCCTCAGCCTCCTGAGCATCTTGACTGCAAGTGTGGGCTGGGCCTGGTGGTTCCGTTGTATTTATATGCTGTTTTTGTAATCTGCTCAGGTACCACTAGACACTGCTGTTGCTTCCACCTTTGGACTCTTGTCAACGATGCTTTTATGATCATGGTTGTTAGGGTTTGGATGTGAGATGTCCCCCAAAAGCTCATGTAGGAGACAATGCAAGAGGTTTCAGAGGAGATAATGGTTGGATTGTGAGAATCTTAACCCAATCAGTGAATTAATCACTGATGGGATGAGCTGAGTGGTAACTAGAGGCAGGTGGGGCGTGGCTGGAGGAAGTGGTTAATTGGGGGCCTGGCTAGGGGGTGTATGTTTGTATCTGGAGAGTGGACTTTCTCTCTCTGCTTCCTGATGTGAGCTGCTTCCCTCTGCCACACTCTCCTGCGGTGATATTCAGCCTCAGCCCTGAGCCCTGTGGATTCAGACCTCTGAAACCATGAGCCCTCAAATCAAATTTTCCTCCTTACAGTTGTTCTGGTCAGATCCTTGAGTCACAGCAGCAGAACGCTGACTAAAACAATGGTGTTCAAATATCTATTTGGGTACCTGCTTCCATTATTGGGGGGTGAATACCTAAGAGTAGGATTTCTACATGATCTAATTCTATGTTTAACTTTTTGTGAAAACTGGTTCCTGGTTTTACAAATAAAGCTTTATTGCAACATATCCATCCTCATTGGACTATGTGCTGTCTATGGACGCTTTGGTGCTGCAATGGCAGAGCCTAGTGAGTGTAACAGAGCAATATCACCAGCAGAGTCTAAATACTATCTCACCCTTTACAGTCAAAGCTCCCCGACCCCTGCATTGGGGTCCTGTGGTGCACTGCATAAAAATACAGATGCCTGGACCCACTGAATGCGAACTCCCAGGATAGGGCTGTAATTCACGTATTCTCTCAAGACCATTCTGACAGCTAGTCTCTGAGCCAGCATTTGGGGACCACCAAACTCAGACTCCCCAGAAAGATATACAAATGTATCCAGTGTGGGCAACTATAATATCCAATTAATCCAGCACTTAGTAAACATACTCAGGTGTCACCCAGCACCCAAAAGCACAGACATGGAGCGCACACTTGGGCTGACGGGCCACCTCCCCCATGGAAATTTCCATAAGAAGCAACCTGGTTTCATTTTCCCCAGGCAGGGGCCAATCAGCTTAAAGGTCACTCTCTTCCCCAGGCAAGAGCCAATCAGCTTAAAGGTCACCTTGTTCCCTGGGAAAAGAGCCAATAGCGTTAAAGGTCACTCTGGTAGCCCCACCCCCACCCCAGAAATCCCTACTTAAAGCTCCTGCCTGCCCGGAGCTCAGACACAACAGCTCGTCCCTGCTGAGAGGAAGCAGCCGCTGCAACAGCTCCAGACCCACCAGCTCCAGCCCAATGACAACTGCCCCAGCAGACAGCTCCAGAGACCACAGCCGGCACGACCAGGCACCCAGCCTCCATCCAGAGCTCGCACACTCCCCTCTCCCTGACTCCTCTCTCCCACCAGAGCTTGCACACTCCCCTCTCCATGACTCCTGTCTTCCTGTACTTCTTCTACCTCCAACCAGCCATAAAGGCTGGTGAATAAATCTCTTGGCTGCACGGTTGTCTCCCGTGTGATTTTTGCCCTTCAACACTGACACCTGAAAAATGAAGATGAAGAACTCTGGAACGTGAAGGGTGCCCCGTTTGGGGCAGACTGTGGTAGCATTACACAGGAGGAGGGGCTTCAGCAGGCTCCCAGTATTGATCCAGCAATCAGTGTGCAGAAATTCTCCATCTCAGAAACGAACGGCCATGTCACCTTAGCTCAGCATCTCTGACCCTCTCGCCTGTCCATGGTGGCTCTGCTGTTCAGGCTGCATTGCTTCATTTTGCTCTGCACTTCCAAAGCCTGCCCATTGATCTCGCTCCCTTTCTGTCATCCTGGGGATCCTGCGTCCCTCGGTCCATCTTAATGTTGCTACGTGTTCGATTTTGAGACCACAGTGAGTGAGGTCCTGTCCACTCCCTTCTCCCCCTTCAGACGTTCCTTTTTTCTCTTTATGGAAGCCCATGGAAAACATCTGTGGTCTTGTGAGCTGGACTGCACTCAACCTAGACACTACAGCCATACCACAGGCACGTCCCACTGAGGCAGGCTCATTTAACGAAAATCACTTTAAATTATACAAGAAAATATTCTTGCCTGACACTATGAAAACCCTCTTCCTTCCAACAATATCGATTATGAATTAATAGTACAACCTAAGAATTTGGATTTTCCTTAGACATCATTCATACATGGACTGGAATTAGAATTGATGAGGGCTAACAGTTTGGCACCAGCATACAACCAAAGTTAACAACAATTATTTTTAAAAACTGTACTTTCACATACCTCTTTTAATCAAGTCAACAAATATTCAACATGAGCCCCTATTAGGCTCTGAGGAAATCACACACACACACACACACACACACACACACACACACAAGCATAGTCTAGTAATTCTCAGTCTTCTTGAGTTTGCTGAGCACCTTTCACTATTAGAATTTGGGGTGACACAATAAAGAAACTGACAGGCACCCACCATACACTTGGTCATTTTTCACAAGTATGCAGGGACTTAACTATGAACTTCCCTGACTTGGTCCTTTGTAGTACATGGCAGAAAATCCTTCCCTGCTCCCAGCCCTTGACTTTGGGCTTGGTGTTATCCCCTACCCCCTGCCCATTATAGATGCCATGCCCGCTCTGTTCTGATACCAGCTGACTTTTCACCCATCATCACTAACCAGTGTGGATTCTCAACAGCAGAAGATATTTTACACCTGACTAAAAATTGTTGGCACAGTTTTAAATGTTTTGAGAATGGTATAGAAAAGTCCATGCTGAACCTTTCTCCCCTCCTCATGACCTAGGTTGGTTTTCTTGAACTTCTGTTATACTCTGCAAATTTCAAAAGCCCCTACACTATTCTCAATGAACTTGATTTCTTTTTATCAGTGCATTTTAATTATACACAATGGTAGGATTCATTGTTACGTGTTCATGCTTGTACATCATATAACAATATCATTAGCCAATATCATTCCCTCCCCTCCACCCTCCCCTGTTCTCTTCCCTCTACTCTACTGATCTCCCTTCGATCTTCATGAGATCCTCTGCCACCACTCCCACCCTCTATCTTTCTTTTCCTCTTTCCTTTCTAGCTTCCACGTATGGGAGAAAACATACTACCTTTGACTTTTTTTTTTTTTTTAGTTTGATTTATTTAGCTGAACATAATAGTCTCAAGTTCCATATATTTCCTAAAAATGACATGATCTCATTCTTTATTACTGAATAAAACTCCCAATGGACCTGATTTCTTGCACTTTTTTTAAGTGCCTCATTTATTCCAAGGCAAGTTGCTATCTTTCTTTGCAGGATCAGGGATTTAGTGGAAAGAACATGGACTTGGTGGTCAACATATCCAGTTCTAATTCCAGTTTGTCACTAAAGAATCTTGAGCAACTTTATTAAATTCTCCAAACTTCAATCTCCACACCTATAAAATGTGAGCATTGTCTTCCTTTCAGAGGTTTTTAAGAATTAAAGATTAGGCCAGGTACAGAGGTATACACCTGTAATCCCAGTGAATCAGGAGACTGAGGCAGGAGGATAGCAAGTTGCAAGCCAGCCTCGGCAACTTAGTGAGATCCTGTCTCAAAAATAAATGAATAAAAAAGGCTGTGGATGCAGTTCAATGGTAGAACTCTCTGGGTTCAATCCCCAGCACCATTTTGGTGGAGGGTGGGGAGAATTAAAGATTAAAATTTAGTGTATAAAATACCCCCCCAGGTAATACACAGACTCGCCTATTGCTATTTCTTTTATCATTAGTCTTGTTCAAACTACTATATTAATCTCCTCTCTAATCTCCTACCTCATTTTCTGCTCCCTCCTGCAAACAATTATCAACACTTTCAAACCGTTATCAACAATCTACAAGTGTGGCTTTTCTACAGCATCTCCTTTCCTATCCTGCCCAAGGTCATTCAATGGCTCACTGACACTTTGTCCCAAATATAATCCTCACGTACACTTCCCTGAATGGAACTGTATCAGCTTCTCCCAGCTGCTATAACAACTTACCAAACACTCAGTGGCTTTAGAAAACACAAACAAACCTATTATTAGCTCTGGAGTTTGAAAGTCTAAACTGACACGTCAGCAGGCAGTCTCTGGGGGAGACTCTGTTACCTTTCCTCTCTACCCCTAGAGGCTGCCTACCCTCATGGTTCCTGGCCCCTTCCTCCATCTTGGCATTTCCTTCTCTCTCTCTCTGAATCTAACTTCTCTCTGTCTCCCACTTCACACTAAAGGACCTTGTGTTTCTACTGGGCCCAACTTAAAATATCCAGGATAATTCTGTTATTTTAAGGTAAATTGATGAGTAAACTTAATTCCATATAGTCTTCGCCCCCCCCCCCCCCGGGCCATATAACACAGTGTTCTTACAGGTTTCAGGGACTGGGACGTGGGCACTCTGTGAGAGGGCCATCACTCTGCCTACGTGGGGCCATGTTCTCCTCGTCCTGGGTCTTCACGCACGCTCTTCCTTCCGCCTGCATATCTTTTCCACACTCTCCATCAGAGTCAATCTCCCTTCTTTTGAGACTCCAACCAACTAATTCAATAAGGTTTTACACACCCTTGCCCAATCTAAACTACATTCCTGTCCTCTGCCCTTATCTAACACTCTCTGTGTTACACAATACTATTTCTACCCATGAAGTAATAATTATCATATATTTACCATTCCCCAAATTAAAGATCCTGATGGCCAGGGCCTGGATCAATGTTCTGATACCAGCCCTTAGCAGAGTGTATAAATTAAGAGTTCAGCAGGTGTCCAGTGAAAGAGCAAGTGCACCTTTGGAGGGACTCAAAGTGCGTAGTTGTCATTCATGTTTGTGGTCGTGGTTTTGTTGGTCTGTTTAGGTGGCAGGAGGGTTGTTTGTTTATTTCTTAATTTTTATGACCATAAAATGTTAATACAAAATATAAACACAAATCCCTATAGTTGTCTACACTGGCCTCACCTTGGAAATTGGCTAGGGAGTTTTAAAGATTCTGGTGACTTCCACTCAGCCCCTGAGATTCCAATGAAATTCTGCAATATGACCCAGGCACTGAGGATTTTGAAGCTTGCTAGAGGCTCCAGTATGCAGGCGACCCTGAGAACCACAGGTTTATGCCCAATGCTTAAAGATTTCCTATCCCAGTGCCAAGAGCGATGTCCCAGATTATGGGATTAACACATTTGAAGAACACAGCAGTATCAGTTATTGATCAGATATACCACCTCTACTGACAAAGGGCTATATTCATTGATATGCTATTTGAAAAAATACCCTGAGTTTGAGTACACGGTCCCTTTTCTGATAAATCCATCGCATTCTCTTGAAGAAAAGCAAAGTGCTATGTGTCCTTGTTACGTGCCTTCGTTCTGTGAAGTAGAAACTGCCCGGCCTCTGAGGAGCCCCTCCTCCTGGCTGCTCCGAGCCTGGCTCATTGAACTTCAGTGCGTGGGCCCCGCATCCTCCTCTGGGCCCAGCCGGGGAGGCTGCTGTGGATGGCCTTGGAGGCTCTGGGAGGCTGGACGAGGGCAATGCCTACCTCATGGGGCCTCTGCTGCCCGGACTTTTGCCAAACCATCTGTTTTTTGCTGATCTTTCTGTTCCCAAAGCATCAATAATAAGGAAAAAATATTAAAGCTCAAAATGGTTGAACGCACAACATTTTGCTGAGAGGGATCTGTCATCAGCAATCAACATCAGCGCCACCAGTGAGCACTGAGAACATCCCCTGTCCTTTCTCGCCCCAAAGTTAGTGCATCAGGCTGCACACACAGGGAAGAAAACACAGTTATCAAAGTTCACAACTGTTTTGCACTCTTAAAGGATCAGAACAGCTTTAAGAGCATAGTAATTTTAGGCCTGTTTTATAATGTTTGCTAAGATACTGTTTGCTAAGATACTGTTATTTCCTTTTTTGCTTCTTCTACTAAAAAAAAAAAGTAACTTGAAACTGAAAAAAGAAAAAAATACACACCAAGTGTATTTTTTTAATTACAAATAGCTATACAGGAGGCTGGGGCCTTGGCTCAGTGGCAGAGTGCTTGCCTAGCACGCATGAGGCACTGGGTTCGATCCTCAGCACCACACAAAAATACATAAAATAAAGGTATTGTGTCCTTCTACAACTAAAAAATAAATTTTAAATGGCTATATAGCAAATTGAATAAAATAGGCTTGTCTACTTTCTAGTATTAGTTATCTCTTCGTGAGTGTCTTAGTGATCTTTTCCAGTGCTGTGACTAAGAGACCTGACCAGCACAGCTGTGGGGGAGGAGGAGTTTATCTGAGGACTCACGATTTCTGGTCTCAGTCCACGGGAGGCTCTTTTCCTCGGGGTTCCAGGTGAGGCAGAACATCACGGCAGACGAGTGTGGCAGAGGGACGCAGCGCACACGATGCTCAGGAAGCAGAGAGAGACTCCACTGGACAGATACAGAAGATGGACCCAGAGGCACGCCCCCAGTGCCCACCTCCTCCAGCCACACCCTGCCGGCCTTCAGTCTCCACTCAGTTAATCCCATCAGGGGACTGATTCACTGATTAGGTTAAGGCTCTCGTAACCCAATCGTTTCGGCTCTGAACCTTCTTGCATGGTCTCACTCATGAGCTTTCAGGGGACGCCTCACATTCAAACCATGACCGTGAGTAACAAAT
This sequence comes from Tamias sibiricus, assembly GCA_025594165.1. Classification (NCBI taxonomy): domain Eukaryota; kingdom Metazoa; phylum Chordata; class Mammalia; order Rodentia; family Sciuridae; genus Tamias; species Tamias sibiricus. The sequence continues at coordinate 19,004,646 of CM046666.1, read as the reverse complement.
CCCACGAACATGGAGGTGTCGAGCAACGTGTCTTTATCACCTCCATTTCTGTGGATCATTACTGTGGATCATCACCTCCATTACTGTGAACCAAGTACAACCTACCAGGTCCTCATAAGGCTGTAATGAAATTGTCATGGGGCTGAGGTCTTCTCGGGGGGCTCCCCGGGGCAGAACCCACTTCCCTCCTCACTCACTGGTTGCCTTGCAGTGGGACTGATGTCCCTGGCTTCTTGCTGGTTGTCAGCTACACACAGAGCTTCCCCCAGCTGCTCGCCACGGGGACCTCCTCGTGTGTCTGCCTGCTTCTTCACAACCAGCTGGGAAGAGAGTTTCTATCACAAGCCTTCCAACAGGACAGAGTCTAGGCTGCTGGTCCTTTGGACGGTCCCCCTCATCCCTTTCTGACTTCATGATGGTGGGAAAGCCTTCGGTAGGAGCAGCGCCTTCAGGCTTGCATTCTGCCTGTTCCCTGAGCCAGTGACAGGCCGCCCAGGCCTCTCTGGTGACGCTGGGCAGTGGCAGCAGCCCACAGCTCCCCTCAGTCACAAGGACCCAAGGGTGAACGACTGGAGCCCTGCAGCGGGCTGCGTTGCTAAGCAGTGATGTTCAGGAAGTGAGGTGCAGTAAGCGCATCTTCAGCTTAAAACTTGCAGTGGGTTTATTGGGGTAGAACCCCATTGTAAGCCAAGGAGCAGCTGCATGATAATGTAACCCCAGGAGTGACCTCTGTTACCTGGGATCTGCCGGGAGAAAGCCACAGCTTCCACCCAAACTCAAGGGGAAGAGGCAACAGAGGATGTGACTGTCAACAGGAAAGATCCCAAGGGGGCCTGGGGCAGTCCTGCTGCTGTCCTCCCTCTGCATCACATGACTCGAGGAAGTGAGGGAGGGAGTAGGCCAGCCCATTCTACCGTCCAAGACAAGGACTCTGAAAGCCGCCCCTTAGGCCACAGCTTCCTGAGATTGGGAGTATTTAGTGGAGGATTAACTAGAGGATGTAGTTAGAGTTCTGTGAGTCCTTTGCTAAGAAAAGTATTTAAATTAGGAAATATCTGGAAATGCTTAAGAACATTGTTCTTACACAGCTTCAATCTAAGTGGGATATTTTGTTTTTGTTTTCCAAGGGTTCAGTAAAAGTATTTGCATAGTATTTAGGATGGCTAATTAACTCAAAAGACCACCTGGTGGGAAAAAGCTTTGACATGGGGAGAGATGCAATTTCAGCTAAGTGATTTGAACAGGTCGGGTGCTCCGTGAATACCTGGTGAATTCCAATGAACCAAGAACGCACAGGGTCCCACAGTAATGAGTGACTCGACCACAGTCACAGAGTTCAGAGCTTAGGGTCTGGTCTGCGTGTGTTAGATTGTTAGATGACAGGAAGCTTGCCTCTCTGTCATCGACAGCAGGTCCCCTCCTCAGTTCCTTGCATGACTCTGTGTGTGTGTGTGTGTGTGTGTGTGTGTGTGTGTGTGTATACAGATTGTCCTCAACTTATGATGGGAATATATCCCAATAAACTCATCATTAAGTTGAAAACATCATAAGTTGAAAGCACATTTACCCCTCCACACCTAAGGACTCTCGTCGCTCAGCCACACAGCACACCACAGAGGGTGGTGGTCTACGTTGGGACTGTCGCTGCTGAGAGCTTGGCTGCATGCTGAGGCCCAGCGTAGGGAGAGTACCGGACCAAACATGGCTAGCTGGGGAGAAGATCAAATTCAAAGTATGGTTTCCACTTAACATGCATCATATTCACACATCACAAAGTCAAAAGATCTGAAGTCAAACCACCATGAGACCAAGACTGTGCCTGTCTATACACACGCATATATCCCATTTGATTTTCAAATAAATTTTCAGCTCCGTTTGAAACATGAAGAAACTGAATTTCAAAAAAGGTAAAGTAATTTTCCAAAATATAAACTGAACAAGATGAAACCTAAGTGCAGAGTTGTTTAAATCAGGCTTAAAGTCTGACTTAAACGTAGCATTCTCCCCATTGCACCAAGCCAACTTCCCAGTGCTGGGAAGACTCCAGCACTGATTCTACACAGGGAAGAGGTGTAGCAAGCTACATAAAAATTACCTCTCCAGACACTCACTAGCAGCTCTGTCGTACCATCACCGCCATCTATGAGCTTTGCACTACCATAGTGAAAGGGGGCCCTTGGTGCCCACTAGCACGGAGACACCATGAGTTTCAGATCCTTACAGTCTCCTTTCAGACACCAGCTGCCATTCCTCAAGCAGCCGAATGCCAGGCTCCAACACAGACATCTGAGAAATCTCACTGGACGATTGCACAGGACAAAGGAAGAATGAGAAGGAAGCCTCCTTGTCAACCGATCCATTTGCCAGTTCCTTTAGGGACACTAAGGTAGGATTCATTCTTCCTCATAACAGTCTGGAGAAGTGGGTGTTTTCCTCCCTTTACCATGGAGGAAATTAAATCCCAGAAGAGGTAAGAAATTTCCTAAGTAATAAGCTGTAGAGATGGATCCAACCCACACCTATGTGATACCAAGGTCTCTGAACATCCTACCATACCAGGCTGTCTGCTCCACGAGCAAAGTGCAAAGCTCTTTTTCACTTTACTCCTGAGAGTATAACTACTGACAATCCCTTGCCTGCCATGGAACACTAGTTAGATCATCTCCTTTCTCCTTTCCCTGGTATTGAAGGCAGCCGCAATTCTTACGGTAGAGACTAGACATATGGATTATACTAGTCAAAGCAAGAGCAAACAAACTTTCCTCCTCCCCTTTTCTTTAAGCCATAAAAAATTGAGAATATAATTGTCTATAATTTGCTTTCCAGGAATTCAAAGCATCTCATATAATTCATACTGAATACAATACATTTCACAACTACAATATAAGAAAATCTGACTGTGCATTTGGACTTCATTTTTCTCAATTTCCCCACCCCGTACAGCACATGCAAGATTTGGTAGAGGTCTATTGGGCACCATACATAAAAATGGAATTTTAGACAGTGTATACTGTCCCTAAACTTGAAGCATTTAAAATCTAATTAGAGAGTTGGGTAGATTTGAAGTCAAAACACATACCTATACAAATGTCGCCAGAGAAAACGTATCCATTCACTTTTTTCCCAGAAGAAGCAAGACTATCTGACAAATCTTCACAGAGAAGGAGGGTTTGACTAGACTTAAAGAATATGATTCAGCAGAGAGAACATCTACCTACCTATGGGGATGATCAGGCCAAGGTTCTGCAACTTCGTAGGACAATGATAGGATTTAATGGCTCATCAGATGGGATTTTAATGAAGGGATCACTTGTGGAGTTATGGAAAGGATTATGGGACCAGTGAGAAGCATTTCCACACCTAGACTGATGAGGCAAAAGGAAGGAATAGTGTCACAGAGGCCCAGCGAGGGCTGCATCCTGCCAGGAGCCATGGATGTGGAGGAAGTGACTGAGGCTGATCCCCCGCCACCAAGGCAGAGTGGGACCTGTCAATCACCAGCACCTCCCGCTGCCCCACCCACAGTGAAAGCCAGGCCAGAAGGAGCAGCCTCTTGGGAGTGGGAGAGGAGGGCCGAGGAGCCGCCCAGAAGGTGGACATGGCAGGACACAGCACAGGGAATGGCTGTCCTTTTCTCTCTGCATGCTAAGGAAGGTTAGGAGACTTAAAAGGAAAGACTTAAGAGAAAAAGTAAAGTAACAACCAAAAAGCAATACAACTTTTCCCAACCTGACCATTACAGGAAAGTCTAAGAAAAGGCTCACTCGTGCAGGGCAGATGACAGCCAAGCAGTGTCCCTCGGGACTCTAGCAGAGGCCACCACACTCATCCTCAAGTCAAGGCGATCCCTCCAGAGCTGCTGCTTGCCTCCTTCAAATTTCTAATAGATCAACACCAAGATAACCAGACCGCTGTTGCTATCATTTATATGCCTTAGGTGTTCGTAGAGCTCCTCTGAGCTGTGTTCTGCATGACGCCTCAGCCTTGGGCTGTGGAGCTCTGTGTCAGCAAAGACTCCTGCTAGTCAGTTTAGCAAGAATTCTGCGCCCTATCAACTTCTCAGTGATGCTCTCTCCCCTGATCCCTCCCTCTGCTTGCTGGCTATGAATTCCCAGCTGTCTGCGATATTCAGCGTTGAACTCCTCCGGTACCGAAGTCTCTTTCCTCTGCTGCAATCATCTGAATACAATTTACCTCACCATTTTTAACCAGGATTCAGTGATTGTTTCTTTTTTTTCTTCTTCTTCTTTTACACAGATGCTAAGACAAGATCAGACCAGAGTCACCAAAAGCACAGCTTCCTTCTCCTGGAGCCTCGGGTGATGTGACCGTCCCTGATGCCCTGCCGCAGCGGCACAGGCCGTGGCCTAGACTCAGCTTGGAACACACGCACTGGTAGATGAACCCCCAAAGGATGATCTCAAGGTCACAGGTAGCAAAATCACAGGGAACTCACTGTGAAGATAAGAGAGTCCAGCCACAATGGTAGGGTGTGCCCCGCAGCTGTGATGTCCCACAGCTGATCCGGTGACATGACTACAGCTACTGCCCCTGTGACCCGGTCTCCAGCCCAATTCTTCAGCTTTCCAGTTGATTCTGTAAGCAGCCTCTACCATTCATTCGAGTAAACTGTATTTGTAGTTAACAGCCAACATCAGTTTCTACTGTTTCCAACCCAGAAGCCTGATTAATAGGCTTTATCATTACCTAGTTTTTATTCTATCTTTGCTAAAATTAAATAATTTTTAAATATATAAAAGGAAGGTACATTAGTTTCCTAGGACTGCTGTAACAAATTACCATAAAGCATCTTGCTTGAGATGGTTATCATTACAACAGAAATGTGTTTTTATATATTTTGTATAGCAGTTCTGGAGGCTAAAAATCCAAAACCAAGGTGTTTGCCCAGGAGGGAACTTTTCCACAGCTTTCTCCCGGCTTCTCGTGTTTACTGGCAATCGTTGCCATGCCTTGGCTTGCAGGTACATCATTCCAGTCTCTGCTTCTATTTTCTGTGTGACTGTTCAGATTCCCCTTGTACAAGGGCACCAGTCCCTGGACTAGGACACACACCTCGTCCAATGCAACCTCATCTTAACTTGCTTGCACCTGCAAAGACCTATTTCTGCACCCACAGGTGTGAACACATCCTTTGCGGGAAACACAACGTGGCCCACACCAGAAACTACTTATCATGTGCCGCCAGAGCGAAAGCCAAAGAGAATTCAAGGTCAGGGTAGGAAGTTAGCATAAGAGGTTGTGGTGACATCCAAGGTGGTGTGGAGGCCATGAGAGAGAAGGACGGTCAGCTGTGGGGACCAGGAGTGGCCACTTCCATGCTGTGGGAGGGGGAGTCTTTAATTTTAGGTAAACTCAGTTTCCGAAGGGATTTCAGTTCCTATGGGAAGGTGGGGAACTAAAACTAAAAGGAAAAGATAGAGAGGTAAGGAGTTATATGAAAGTAACAAAAGTTAAAGTTAGATTGACAATGGAAAGAAAAGAGACCAAAGCTACATAACAATTAAATAGAAATCTCCCAAAGCCTACCTGTGCGTGCAGCAGTTCCCATAGAAAAGCAAAGCTGTATGGCTTAGTAAAAAATGTGCATGTAGTTTTAATGAGTCACTGAATAAATACATTCTCATGAATTACTCTCAGTTTTGAGCATACCATTTGCTAGAAAATCAGTCTCGAGATAATTGTACACAAACAGAAGGGGCCAAGGAAAAACCCCAGGCGCTAACTTTCTAAAATTGCAGAAACTATAAATGAGTCAAACTTTGTTCTGGGGATTACTTATACTTGAAGTGGCTGTTGCTCTGGTCTTTGGTCTTCCTTCATTTCCTTCTGATGTCTCCGCAAGTCAGTGACAGCAAAAGCATTTCGGCTGAGGCAGCACTTTTACCCCAAGTGATCTCATAACGTCTGAGGGAATGTTCGGAACGTCCCACGCTCGGCACTCTGCAGAACAGGACTTTATTTTCAAGTGCCTTAAACCAAGGCACTTGAAAATCATTGCAATAACCATGTGGCACAGAAGAGGAATGAGAAATAAACTATTCCAAACGGTTAAAGTGAAAAACGAGTGCCCAAAGGCATTGCCACTTACGTCTGGAGTCACAAGCTGGTCGCAAGAGGTCAGAACGCGGACTCGTCATAGTCCCCTTGGTGCTTTTCCTTATTATCGTCCCTCTTCTTTCCGTTCTACTCCTCTAATATGACTCAAGCTTTGCAGTTTTTATTCCTGATTCTTCATCAGTTTATTCCTTTTCCCTTCCTTTCACCCAACAGCCGACCCGTGGAGTCTGCAAATTCCTCTTCATAGCCTCCGTGCTACGGTTCCCACGGGCAACCCCCAGCCCCGGTGCTGTTTCCTGGGAGGCTGCACCATCTCCTAATGACCTCCCAGCCTCCAGGTACTGCTGATCTTCTCCACCCCTGATAACACAGAGCTCCCACCTGCTCCAAACTTTCAATGTCCCTTCCTTGCTTCCAAGTCCAATAAAGGCGCCTCAACCCAGCCTTCCCCCGAAGGTTATCCCAACCTGCCTTTCTAGAATCCTCACTATTGCCTCAGCTATTGCTTATTCTCATCAGTATAGTATCACATACAACTGTTTTTTTAGTCAGCTCTTTGTCTCTGTGACCAAAAGACCTGACAAGAACAATGGAGAGGAGGAAAAGTATACTTTGCCCCCCCTTTCCCTCCCCCGCTTTCAGAGGTCTCATTCATAGATGGCTGACTGCATAGCTCCAGGCCAGATGCGAGACAGAACATCATGGCAGAAGAATAGCTCAGGGCATGGTAATCAGGAAGCAGAGAGAGTTCTGCTCACCAGCAACAAAAGTCACTCTCCCAGTGACCTACCTCCTCCAGCCACACCCTACAGTCCTACTGTTACCACGCAGTGAATCCATATCATGGATTAATTGGATTAATCCACCAATTAGATTTTCACCTCTGAAAATTCTTGCATTGTCTCATACATGAGCTTTGGGGGGACACCTCATGTCCAAATCCTAATTGCACCTTGCAAGTCGTCCCTTTGCTTAGTTCCTAACTATTTGGCCTTATTGTCCCTCCCCGTGTCCCAAATCTCATCTTCTCTCTGCCTATCAGCAAAGCCCACACATTCCTTGAAGGCCAACATCAAAGGTTACTTTTTCCACAAATACGCCCTTACCTCACTCCCAATTAGAACTGAATGTTTCTCTCTGAATCTCTCTAATGTCACTCGAACCATCTCCAGGCCTGTGGAAGAGCCGATTAGCTATTTGCACACATCGTTTTTTCAGTCTATTTGAGTCAAGCAGTCAGGAGGGTAGAGGCCATGTCTTATTTATCTTTGCGTTTCCAGAATGTACACCGGTGAAAAGTATTCTAATTGAATTGAATCTGATTGTCTCTCACATGGAAATGGAAATTTAAGTAAATGAAGGACAGTGGCTTTTGTGGATGCCTGCCACAAAATGTAACTTAGATTCAGAATCATTCTCACTTCTACAGATATAAATAGAATCATCTCTTTGTCTTGTAAGACAAACTCTTATTCCACTGATCACACAAATGAAACCAGTTACTACTATCAAACTCCTTGAAGTGGCCTTCAATGAGGTAAAAAGCAATGGGATAGCATTTTCCAAGACATGTCATAGACACATTGCTGCAATAGTAGAAAACCATGGTGACATTTTTGCCTCCTTAATTAAGGGGAAAAAAAAGTTTGTCGTTGACTTGAAACAATATATAACCTGCTTTTGTAAAACTCTTCAAGCCCCTAAAAATACCACTCAAAATAGCTCACCATTTGTCCCAGCTGCCAGTAATTCAGGATCATGACAATACGAAACTGTGTGTTCTTTGACCTGATCATTTCAACAGTTCCAAGAAAATCCAACTATCATTCTGGTACATTATTCCTCCCCAAATAATTTTGTGAAGAAGATGGCTCAAAACTTCAGTGGAGACATTGTAAGATGCAGTCTTAAAATGGACAACTTCTTGCAGTAACATGAAAAATCTTCACGGAAAAGAGGGGCCAGGAAGCCTGAGGAGATGAGTGATGCTCTTCCTCTGGACCTAATTGCCTGGCTGCAATCTCATTTTCCATCACACTTTATTTAACTTTTCTTTACTTATATCACATAAATTAACTCATCAGCCATGCAGAATAATTTTGCTTCATTTGGATCTAAATTAATGAGCGTGATCACAAAGCCATGTGTACAATTTCAATGAAGATACACTATAATTATTCTATTGTACGGGTTAGCATTTCAGCCATGTATTAATGTATTTTGAATGCGTAATAGATGATGCTTTTGTGGTCTTCTGCCATAACACCCTACTGAAAAATGTCCCTCCAGTTCAAAATGCTCAAATAAATTATTGAGCACAAAAGAAAGAAAAGAGAGAGAGAGAATTCAGAAAATAAAAAAGAAATGACGAGGAACTCATTTCCTCATATAAATTTTATTTCCAAACTGCTTCATTAAGTAGTGCATTAAGTAGCATAACAATAGATCTTTTTTTTTTTTTTTTTTTTTTTTTTTTTTTTTTCCCTCAGCATCTAAGTGAGGGGTTTCACAGACAGGGAACTCAGGGCATTTGAGCATATGTAAGAAACGGAGAGGAGAAATCACAGAAGAACACAGGCACTTGCGTCTGCACTCAGTCGTGAGTTTGGCTGGTAAGTATCAGCTTGAGACCATGAATTATTCCTGCCCGAGCCCCAGAGTTCATGGAGCCCTCTCAGGCAACATTACACCCTGAGGGCAGGCAATTATAGGTCTTTAGTATTAATCCCAAACAAGACAATGATTTAGAAATAGACACATTCTCTTTTCAAGAGCTTTTAGTCATAAAAGTAATTTTTTCTTCCATACCCTTGAGGCCTTCTAACCCCCTCTTTCTCTCTTCCGTTAAAGGTATAAAGCCACGCTCCCACCTGCTAACACTCACAGACCAATAACTTTAATTTTTGGCACTTATTTACAGGCTGAATAGACCCATCCACACCTGCTTTCCCCCTAATTAGCTGGCTATCTGAAGGCTGCAGATTGCAGGCTGCCAGCTTCCTGAACGAAGAGGAAGTTGCTGATGGGAGGGAGCTGGAGGTGGGGGGAAGGAGGCAAGGAGGACATTTTTTTCTTTTAGAGAATCTAGAGAGGAAAACATTAGCACAAGAGGAAGAATCGTTTATGAAGAATAAGGGAGCTTAAAAAAAAAATCAAGGCAACTTGAAGCCAGAAAAATGAGCAGCAACCCTAGCTCACAGTGACACAGTCATTCCTACTAAAAAGAGCACCCGAAATAGTCCACAGTGCCTAACCCTCTTGCCTGGTCACTGCTTGAAGTGTAGCTAGCTGAATGTCGCAATGTGACGTAGTCACACAGCTGGGGTGAGGAATGTGACCCCTGTAGGGTAAAGGACAGGGCTGGAGCCAGAAATCCCCAAGCTCTTGACTCTGCCCTGGACTTTGCCACTGGAATCTAGATAAATCACATAATTAGGAAGCCTCCAGGTCCTCATCAGTCACATGGGACAGTCATGAACAGACAATGCAGTCTCTCAATTTCTCTTTAGTTTTCACATGCTACTGTCAATTCAGCTCCTTTTTGCAACACAAACCACCTCTGAAAACACCCATAAGGGGAAGGGGAAAACATAATGAAAATAAATAGTGAGCTATAAAAATTAATCTTTTCCCGCACACCTGGAAGTTGGAAAAAAAATCTCAAACCACAGCAGGTGAATTTTAGAGCTTAGAAGAAACTTCAGTGATCATCGACTTCAACCTTCTCAAGTTACAGATAAGAAAACCAAGAGCGGAAATGGTTGGCTGATTTGTCCCAACTCAACAGAGCATGGCCAAGACTAGAGATCAAGTTCAATTGCCTCTTGGGAATGAAGAACAGGAGGGTTGCTAGTAAAATAATCTGTGGTTGTACATGTTTGTCTTCGCATTGCATCAGAATGAAAATGCACTAATTAGAAAAGAAGGGCCTGCTTCCTGCTGCAGTTGAGCTGCAGTTTTCTTTTTCCTTGGCAGAATTCACATCCCATATGTATAAATAATACTGAACTCCCCAAAGACCCTTCAAGATTAGTACTAGGCCAGCACATCATCTGCATATTTCAGACATACATGTGTTCCTCACCTTACAGTGGGGATACATCTCCGAAAACCCTTCATGTGTTGAAAAGATCACAAGTCAAAAATGCATTTAAAACACCTAACCTACAAAACTCATAGCTTAGCCTATCCTAAATACATTAGCCTGTAGTTGAGCAAAGTGATCCAATAAAAACCCATTTTATAATAAAGTGTTGAATATCGTACGTAATCTGTCGAATCTATACTGAAAGTGAAAAGCAGAATGATTATACAGGTGCCGTCTTGTGCCACTGTGAACCTGAAAGATCCTGCTAGGGTTTGGATCTGGAGTGACCCGCAAAGTCCCGTATGCTCAGAGGTGAGGCTTTGGGGAAGTGATTGGATCCCAAGGCTCTGACCTCGTCAGAGGTTGAGTGGTGTCCCTGAGTGGGGGACGTAGGTCACCGGGGGTGTGCCCTGGAGGGGTTTTTCACTCTCTGGACCTGTTCTCCCCACCCACCTGCATCCTGGCTGCTGTGAGCTGAGCTACTTTCCTCCACGGAGCCTTTCCACCATGCTGTTCTGCCTCGCCTCGGGCCCCAACCAATGGAGTTGACCACACGTGAACTGAGAGCTCTCAAGGTAGACCTCCAACCTCTCACCAGTCCGGGAAGCCCCTCAGGACCTGAATGCTGCTCACTTCTACAGCTCCCTCCTCTCAGGCTCAGCTCCAGCAAGCTGGACCTTCAGCCATGTGGAACCAGTCATGAGTTTGGGGAGGACGACAGGGCCTGTTCTCTCACCGCTCCAACTCCCGTCTCACCTTCTCTGCACTGAGCTCCCCTGATCACTCAGGTTCCAGACTGTACATGGCCACTTCCAGAAAGCCTTACGTGTGGGCCTCCTAAGACCCAGCTAGCCGAACACTGCCCACCTGGCCCGTCCATCACGTCACCACGCTGTGCTTGCACTTTCCTCTTCACTATCAAAACCCCACAGTGCTGTGCACTGTGAAAGGCGCCCAGAAAGCATCTCTTGCAAAAATCAACTTCAGGAGAGCTAAAAACCATGACATTACCATGTACAATGTTGTCACAGATAATGGATCATAGATCTTTGTAAACTTGCATAACAAAGTGTTAAAGATGTTTCCTTTATTCTCATGGACCTACTGGGATCATGGGTTTCCCTGGGATCCCTTGAGCCCCTCACATTCAGGAATTTTATTGAGACACAGATGCAGGGCTAATGTCGAGGCTCACTCAGCAACCGCAAATCTGGTCCTGCACTCCAGTCTTGTAGAATGAGCATTTCAAATTCTGCTCAAGGGTCTCCAGAAAAGAGTGATCAGGAGTCAAATTCTGGAGTCTGATTACCTGAGTCGAGTCTGGGATCCGCTCTGTGATGTAACCTTGGGCAAGCAGCCTCTCCTGACTGCTTCAATCTGCTCACCCATCAGGTGAGAAAACATCAGTGCCCACTTCAGTGAAATCATCTGTTACATAGAAAAGTCTAACAGTGATACCGGGCACATAATCATTGCTCAGTGCTTTGCTTATCATTTTTGCTATGTGATCAAAATAATCATCCCAACACTTTACGCATGTGGCGTCAGTTAATCCTCCTGACAAGTCAAGGAGGGAGTTACCAGCTCTGTGATGATTGTGCACACCATGAGACATTGTAGTGTTAAGGCAAGATTGCAATAAATCACAGAGTCGATCTTAAAGCATAGACGGAAATTTATTCACCATCCGGTGGTCCGGATCCACCAACTAGCAGGCCAAGGGGTAGGCTGCAAGTCTACACCCTTCGGCCCCCTCCTGGGGTTTGAGTACCCCTATTATAGCCCAAAGCCATATTAATCATAAGTGGCCGTTGCTATGATTCAAAACCATAAACAAACGTCATGAGATCCAAAATCATAAGCAGAAAAGGGAGTGGACCAAAATGTCCCTAGTTGAGTACAAGTTAAAGAGTGGTTACTAACGTCTAGACAATCAATCTCTGACAGGGTACATTGGCCAAGAAAAATGGGAACCAAAGAGAGAACACTTTTACGTTGTATAAGAATTTCCATTTTGTTGCTGCCTGAAGCGGAAACCGCTTGGAGCAACGAACGCCGCAGGAAAATCCGGAGGCAGGATGAAAATGAAAAAAGGTCTTTTATTCTTCTTCTCTCTCCGCTCCAGCAATCACTCCAAATGCTCTAACTCCAACCACCACCTTCTTCTTCTTCCCACACACACTAACCAAACTACCCAGTTATATACATATCGCTTTAAGAAGGACACGTGCTTACAGCTCGAGCTTACAGGTGCGTCACGCAGTGTTCACGGGCATACAAAGATTCTTTGGATAATGTATTACTATCAGGTGGAAACTAGAACATCTTTTATGGCTCTCAGCTAACTGCAATCTTTAGCTATCTCCTTGATTATAGGCTCCTTCACCATTTTGTGTTGCCAAACATGCTATGCTACGCACCTGTTGATGGGAGAAGCATTTCTTACGTGACGCGGAGTCTCAGGGCAAAATGGAGTCTGTTTGGTCATTGCCCATATAGCCTGGCCCATAACATCATAGAATGCCTGAAGTTGAAAAAAGTTATATCTACAAATGACAAGACTCTACTATCCCCACCCTCTAGAAGGAAGCAGCCACAAACATCCTTATTCTATTGATTCTAGAGTGATTCCCTGGGTCCCCCCACACAGAGCCCCGGAATTGCCTTTGATTTGCTTCTCACCAGGACACCCAGCCTCTCCTCTTCTGAAACCCTCCTGGCCCCCTTCCCAGCCTTTCTTTCTTACGCCTGCCCTAGTAACTCAGTTCCTCGACGTCTCAACATCATATGGCTGCACCCTTTACAACTGTTGTTTTTTAGTTTTAAAACTGCATGCATGTGTTGGAGAGCGAGCTCTGCCTTCAGGTCCAAAATTCAGAAAGAGCTCAAGCCTCAAGCTTTTCTCAATTTCTGTCGTTCTCCCCGAACATAAGACAATAAAAGAGAGAGAAAGAAAATGAACCAGAAATAATTCTGTTCCAATGACACCCACATCAATGCTGCCGTGTCACACAGAAAGAGCTTCTGAAATAAGCCAGCTGGTCTGATTAGGAAGATAAATTCCACCCCAATCTGAGTCACACTTGCAGAGACTCACTGGCTTGTTTCTTAGGGATGTGAAGCAGCAGGGGATGCTAACTGAGTGAAATGAATTAAGTTCTCTCCTACAATTTGATTTTCATTGTACTGGGGGCTTCTGTAAGACCAATTATGCACTGAGATATCAATAAACCTTTTCTGTTGTTGTTTTTGACTGCAGCTCTTAGAAATAAACAAGCAAAAAGAGAGATTGATCTCAGTTCTCCTTGGGGATTTGTGGGTCTCCACTTGGCTAAGATAAACCTCCAATTGGATTTTTCTCATTCTTGCAATCTCTCAGTTGTGACAACGTGAGAAAGAGCACAGTTCCATGACTCATAAGCTGGGGAGGGGCTTGGGAACCTAAGTTCCGTGAACTCGCGACTCCAGGGTAGCCTCAGGGGTAAACCCCAGCCACGGCCTCACTGGACATCCAGTCTAGTGGACCAAGTCCTGCTTAATCTTCTTGGAAAGTACCTCCGGCCCAGGGAGGTCATGATCGTTCCCTTGTATCAAGCAACACATCAGATACAGGAAGGTTTCCCAGCACCTATCCCCAACCTCAGAGAGGGCCTCGTTTTCTTTGTTAATCTTTAAACAGACTTCAGGTTTTGAAAGATGACCCTCTCACCAGGACCTGCCTATAGTTGAAGACTAATGGCCCCTTTGGATATGAATGACCTTGAACCTGTATAGCACCTCTCAAGATTCAGAATGCTTTTACCAGAACTTTTCATTTATCCTCAGTACATTTTTTTGTGAATCTTTCAAAACATCTGGGTGAACCAAAGCCCTTTCCCCTGGATTTGAGACTTAAAGTAAATGAGAGAAGGACTGAAAATGTGGGAGATAACGAAAATGAATATAACTTTGTGCCTAAGAAAACTCTTAAAAATTGACATTTTATTTGAAGATATGTTACTCGCAAAGTCATCATGATTGATGCATTTGATTTTTAAGATAACCTAATTAGATAATAACCATACAATGATTACTGAAATTGTTTAGCCTTTCCAAGCTAAGTCAATGTTTAAGAAGTAAAGAAAATCCTGTGAGTGACCTCATTTTAAATAGTCAGAAAGAGAATAAAATGGTGGATTTTCCAAACTAGTGACAACCTCTTAAATATATTTTATTTTCACAGAATCTGCTGAGGGATGAAGAAAAGGCCAGGAGGAATCTCCCCCGTGTACCTCCTGGCCACTTGTGATCTTGAAGATCGTGTCCAGAGCTGGGATCTCACCTTTGGGGGTCACTGTGTCTCTGATAGTCTTTTGAAAAACTGACTGATGTGGTTTCGGCGGTTGACTCAGACGAAGACAAGGGTCTATCAGAGCTTCCCAAAGTGTGAGATTTCCAAATCCGAACACATGTCTTGCAAAAGATGAAAATAAGAACCAGAAGGAAGCAAAGCAAGCAGGACCCTCTAGACGGGCCACGTCCGGGGCCTGTGGCAGCAAGCTGGGGCCTGAGAACCTGTTAGGCTTCAACCCTCGGCCAAAGTCTGGACGTCGGTTTTGTCCCGTGGTGGGATGACGGAGCCTTCCCGGAGCCACCTCGGAGGTCTTGGTTCACACCGATCAAATATGATAAGAGCCTGTTATCCCCTTTCTGCTTTTAAAAAGTGGGTGCTACTGCAGACCGTGCTGAGGATCTCCAAGAAGAAGAACCCAGCAGAGTAGACAGAAAACCCGAGAGAGGAAAAGACGACTCCAGATACGGATTCATCCCACTCCCTCTCTGCAGGGTCACCACAGGCTGGCTCTGTCTCTAGAGGGAAGGCCACAGCTCAGGTCAAGCAGCCCTCTCCCTGCAGTTCTCTCTCGTTGGGGACACTGGGAACTCCCCGCCCTCGTTCTGGATTCTATCACGTGGCTTCTCTACAATCTGAACACGCTGTCGTGAACGGTCCCTTTTGTTCAGATTGCCCAGTCTCCTTCCAGAAGTTTGAATGGCACGTGGTCTATGTTCAGTTGCCGCTCTGAGACAAATCAGGAAAACAGAGCATAGCTACAGATCAACGTCAACTAAAGGAAACCAGAGAAGGCACAGGGTCCCCGCTGGAGAAAATAGCAAGCCAGAAAGTACCCACGCCCTCTCCAAAGGTGGGACTGCACTCTTCCCCTCCAGGGTAGAAAGAACGGTACGATTTTTTTTTTAAATGACACACAAAGTAACTCTAAATAAATGCCTTTAAGAATAATTTAAAATTTAAAAAATTACTAGGAATAAATTTCTAAATTTCAAATAATTTTTAAATGATTTTTTAAATAAAATTTAAAAATTACTAGGAATAAATTGCAGGTGGCAAACATAAAACATTCATCCTAATAATGATTTTTAGAATTCGAGACTATTTTCTCAATCTAGTACTAACATACTTTCAAATATTTCAGAAAGAAACAGAATGAATCTTAAAGTCCCCCACTACACACACACACACACACACACACACACACACACACACGACCCTTATCCATTAGATTTTTTTTCAAGCCATTGTGTGTCTACATAGGCAGAGACATTTTTTTTCTTTAAAATTATTTCAATTTTTAAACAAACTAATTATTTAAATAATTTGTTTCCACAAGAGAATAAACAGATATTTTTCATGTTTATCACCTCGTGGTAACCTCATGATATATTTCAAATTTCTTCTTCTCAACAGAAAGATTGCTTGACTTCTAAAATTAAGAGCTGGGGATGTAGCTCAGCGGTAGAGTGCTTGCCTGGCATGCACGAAGTCCTGGGTTCAATTCCAAATGCCACAAAAATAAATTAAATTAAATTATGTCATGGGCAGAGACATTTTAACACCACTTGAGAACTGAGAAAGCTAGGACACAGAGAGATGGCGCAGCTAACCTTTGCAAAGAATAGACTTCCACCAAAGGTCACCCCACTCCTCCTAGAATTCCTACCTCTTCGCTCACCTGCCTGGAAACATATAAACACCATCACTCAAGGAGAACATGAACTAATTCCTGAGAGAAGTGGTCCTCTGACCCGCAACGCTGATGCACTCATTTCACACAAACAAGCTGGTAGCCCATTTGGTCCTAACCCAAGATACAGCCCTGCGCTCCAGTCCCAAATAAGTTCCCCCGCTTTCCATTTCTTCTGTGGAATTGGACTAATTGCAGTGATGACGTTGGAGAGAGAGCAGTAGTTGGAAAACATTGCCTGAGGGATACAAAAGTTGTTTTATTTTGTAATTAGGCATTTCTGTCCCGGGGGCATCTTATAGTCATGGTTTGAAATAACAACCTATTATTTTATTACATTTTCTATTTTTTGCACATAAAAATATTTAGAACACGTTTCTAGTTGAGTTTTATTAGTCATAATGCCAGGAAGCTCTGAGTGTTATGGATGATGGAATTATCTTTGAGGGCTTCCCTTTAGTGTTATTTCTTCCTTGTAGTCTACATTCTCTCTGCGTTTGGAACTAGAACTGAACTAGGAAGTGGAAATTGAATATTCTGTCCGTTCGTAAAAGCAACCTACACACGGGGATAAAGTGAACTCTGTCAAAGTATCTCCACTCCTCTCTCCCATCAGCACTTAATGCTCCAAGACACGCGTGACGCTACCAATGACTTGGGTAATGCTTCATTAACAAGAACAGAAGTGCACAGTTCACTCAGCAAGCATAGAAGTAACGATTCAAAAATAATTGACATTAAATAATGCCCTTGTAGGGCAATTGGGTTACATTTCCCTCTTTTTTTAAATTTTTTTATTTGTTTTAGTTAGTTATACATGACTGTAGAATGCATTTATGCACTGTGATATATCATACATAGATGGGATATAATTTCTCATTTTTCTGAGTGTACGTGTTGCAGAATCACACTGGTCATGTAGTCACATATATACATACAATAATAATGTCTGTTTCATTCCACTATCTTTCCTATCCCCACATCCCCTCCCCTTCCCTCCCTTCACTTCCCTCTACCTAATCTAAGGTAATGCTATTCTTCCCCAGTGCCCCCCCCCACCTTATTGTGAATTAGCATCCACATATTAGAGAAAAACATTTGGTCTTTGGTTTTGTGGGATTGGCTTATTTTGCTTAGCATGATATTCTCCAACTCCAACCACTTACTGCAAATGCCATAATTTCACTCTTCTTTAAAGCTGAGTAGTATTCCATCGAGTATATATACCACATTCTTTATCCATTCACCTATTGAGGAGCACCTAGGTTGGTTCCATAGTCTAGTTATTGTGAATTGAGCTGCTATAAACATTGATGTGGCTATGTCACTATAGAAATACATTTCCTGCCGGGCACGGTGGCGCACGCCTGTAATCCCAGCACTTGGGAGGCTGAGGCAGGAGGATCGCTAGTTCAAAGCCAGCCTCAGCAATGGCGAGGCACTTAGCAACTCAGTGAGACCCTGTCTCTAATAAAATACAAAAAAGGGCTGGGGATGTGGCCCAGTGGTCAAGTGCCCCTGAGTTCAATCCCCGGTACCAAAAAAAAAAAAAAAAGAAATACATTTCCCTATTTCCCTCTTAAAGAGCCTAATCACCGCCAAGATGTGTGTGTGTACACTGGCATGCATGTATAGGAAGAGGAGGGCAGAATAATGAAGTTGGAGAAAGAGAAGGGTTATCTAATGTGTAGGGGCAATTCCTGAATACAAGACAGGAATAACTTCACTACATCCATCAACTCTCTGCTTAAATGTCTTAGTGCCGGGGCACTGACCACCACAACACCCATCCTGGTACTCTTACATAGGAACAAAATGTTTACATAGGAACAAAATGTTTCTCCTTGTTTTTTCTTTTGGGGAAACAAGAAAAACTCCTAACCCTTTTCATAGATTGCAATCCCACAAATGTTCAAAAGAGTCACCAAGTCCACTGTAGTGAACAGTTTCACTTGTGGCTTGCCAGAATCCATCCAGTGCCCTTCTTCTGATAACTACCTGATTTTCCTCCAGGACTCCTCCTTCCTCACTCCCAATCCCGTCACTGTTCATGGGAATTTGGGGATCATGCAGCTGGAATGGACATATGGCACATACCAGCCAAAAAAAAATTGAAATTTCCTGCTCCAGTACTTCATTTCTAGCTGGGTTTTATTGATGAAAGCTAAATCTAAGAGACAGGCTTCTGTTGTTGTTGTTGTTGTTGTTTTTAAGTTACACATATAAATTGTAGATATTTGTGGGATATGAGCTGATATATGCATACGTATCCATATGTATTATGATATATGTATGCACTGGGGAGTGATTCCATCAAGCTAATTAACATACCTGTAACTTCACATGCTTATTTTGATTTTATGGTGCACACATTTAATATCTACTGAAGGAGCCCTAATAGGAGATAGCTAATTGCGGTTAGCTGAGGGCCATAAAAGATGTTCTAGTTTCCACCTGATATTAATAAAGAATCTTTGTATGCCCATGAACTGTGTGACACACCTGTCCTTGTTAATGCCAAAGATATATAACCGGGTGAGGAGTCAGAGCAAGGAAGAAGTAGTAGTTGCTGGTTGGAGTCAGGCCGAGGCTGCCGAAGAAGAAAGAAGAAAGAAGCGCTCTCCTCTCTCTCTCTCTCTCTCTCTCTCTCTCTCTCTCTCTCTCAGCTCTCTCTAAGAAAGTAAAAGTGAAAGTAAAGTAAAGAAGTAGAAGTAAAGAGTCAGTAGTCAGAAGAAGTAAAGAGTCAGTATTAGAGTTTGAGAGGTTGCTGAAAGAGTCAGGTTAGAGTTTGAGAGGTTGCTAAAGCCAAAGAATAAAAAACCTTCTTTCATCTTCATTCTGCCTCCGAGTTTTTCTCCCGCGGCGTTGTTGCTCCAAGTCAAGAAGCAACAATCTACCCTATTGGAGATTTTAAAGTACACAATATTACTAACTATAACTCAGTGAGCTGTGCAATAGATCTCTGAGCTTATTCCTCCCACGTACCTGAAACTTTGTGCTCTTTGGGCGGCATCTCTCCCCTCCTGCTCCACCCCCAGCCCCTGGTAACCACATCCTATTCTGCACTTGAGTTCAGTGTTTTAGATCCCACGGGTAATCGTGGCATTTGTCTTTCCGAGTCTGGTTTATATCACTTAACACAGTGGTCTGCAGTTCCCCCAGGTTGCTGCAGATGCCCGGGTCTTCTTCTTTGTATGACTGAACAATGTTCCATTGTTGTGTATGTACATTTTCTTCACCCATTCATCTGTTGATGGACGCTTGAGTCCATATCTTAGGTGCTGTAATTAATGTTGCAATAAACACAGGAGCACAGATACCCGTTCAACACATTCATTTCATTTCCTTTGGAAACACACCCAGCAGTGGAACTGTGGAATCATGTAAGCTACCTGGTACCGAAAACCGGGAGGAAAACTCTCGGAGGCAGAGTAATGCTATTACTACTTTTACTTCTACTTTCTTAGAGAGAGCTTAGAGAGAGAAAGAAAGAATTTTCTTCTTCTTAGAAAGAGCTTAGAGAGAAAGATTAGAGAGAGCTTTTTCTTCTTCTTCTTAGAGCTTAGAGAGAAAGAGAGAGAGCTTGAAAGAGAGAGATTTCTTCTTTAGAGAGAGAGAGAGAGCTTAGCTTTTAGAGCTTCTTTCTTCTTTGTTCTTTCTTCTTTCTTCCTCGGGAGCCTCTGCCTGACTCTGACCAGGAATTACTTCTTCTATCTGGTTTCTCTTCTGTAACCGCTCTGCCTACGTTCTGGCCGCTCTGATTCTTTTCTTCTTCTCCGACCCGAACTCTTCTTCCGACCGAGCGACTGCATGACTGACTGAATGAATCCATTCTTCTCCTGACTCCGACCACTTTCACCCGGTTATATACCTTTAGCTTTGCGGGTGCCTCACGTGCATTTACAGGTGCGTCACATACATACTTATTATCAGGTGGAACTTATGGCTTCCAGCTGACCGCAACAGCCATCTCCCTAATTGGGGCTCCTTCATAATCATACGATCCCACTGCTTAATTTTCTGAGGGACCTCCATGCTGTTCTCTCTAATGACTGCGATAATTTACATCCTCACCAAGAGTGTACAAATGCCCCCCTTTCCAACATCTTCGCCAACACTTATTACTTTTTCTCTTTTGATAAAAGCCATTCTGATAGGTGTGAGTTGAGTATCTCCTGTTTTAACTTTCACTTCCCTGATGATTCATGCTGATGAGCTTTTTTTTTTTTAATGAACTTGTTGGCCATTTGTATGTCCTCTTTGGAGAAATATCGATTTTCTTAATCAGCTTATTTGTTTTCTTGATTTTTTTGACCCTTTATCAGATGTGTGGCTTAAAAAGATTTTCTCCCATTCTATAGATGGTCTTTTTGTTCTGCTTATTGTTTTCTTGGCTGTTAGGAGGTTTTTTACCTTGATACAATCCCACTTTTCTATTTTTGCTTTCATTAGCTATGCATTTGGAGTACATATAAAATAATACTTGCCAATATTGATGTCAAGAATCTTTCATCCCATGTTTTCTCCTAATAGTTTTGCAATTTCAGGTCTTACTCTTCGATCAATTTTTAGTTGATTTTTATATATGGAGTGAAGTAAAGAGTCTAATTTCTTTTTTATGGTGGGGCGGGGGGCGGGTACCAGGAATTGAATTCGGAGGCACTCGACCACTGAACCACATCCCCAGCCCTGTTTTGTATTTTATTTAGAGACAAGGTCTCCCTGAGTTGCTTAGTGCCTTGCTCTTGCTGAGGCTGGTTCTGAACTCATGATCCTCCTGCCTCCTCCGTCTCCTGAGCTGGGGGGATTACAGGTGTGCATGACCATGCCTGGAAAGTCTAATTTCATTCTTCTATATGTGAACATCTAGTTTTCCAGCACCATTTATTGCAAAGAATGGCTGTTCGCAATTGTGTATTCTTGACACTTTTGTTGAAGACAATTTAGCTGTAGACATGTGGATTTATGTCTGGGCCCTCTATTCTATTCTGTGGTCTCTATGTCTGTTGCTGAGACAGCACCATGCTGTTTTGATTATTGCAGTTTCATAGTAGATCTTGAGATTGGGTATTGTGATGCCTCCAGCTGTTTCTTTTTCTTTTTCCCCTCATACCAGGGATTGAACTCAGGGGCACTTAGCCACATCTGCAGCCCTTTATGTATTTTATTTAGAGATACAGGGCCTCACTGAGTTGCTCAGGCCTCACTAAATAGCTGAGGCTGGCTTTGAACTCTCAATCCTCCTGCCTCAGCCTCCCAAACTGCTGGGATTATAGGCATATGCCACCATGCCCAGCCCAGCTTTTTCTTTTTACTCAAGATTGTTTGGACTATTGGGGGGGGGGGGCAGGGTTGTAGATCAATGTGAATTTAAGCTTTGTTTTTTGCATTTCTATTTTAAAAATCATTGGAATTTTAGTAGAGATTGCATTGAATCTGTACATACCTTTGAGTAATATGGACATTTTAACATTAATTCCTCTGATCCATGAACATGGGATACCTTTCTTTCTTTTTTTTTTTTTTTTTTTTTTTTTTTTTTTTTTTTGGCTAGTTCAAAATCTTTCATTAATATTTTATAGTTTGTAATATATAGATATATATAGATCTTTCATGTCTTTGGTTAAACTTGTCCTTAACTGTTTTTATGCTATTGTAAGTGGGATTATTTTCTTACCTTCTTTTCCAGATAGCTTGTTGTTATGGTATAAAAAAAGCTACCAGCTTTTGTATATTGATTTTTTTATCCTGCAATTTTGTGAAACTCATGTTTTAGTTGTTGCAGGTTTTTAGTGGAATCCTTAGAGCTTTATATTTAAGATCATATCATCTGCAAACATGACGTCTTTTTTTTTTTTTTGTCTAATTACTCTGATTAGAATTTCCAGCACTATTTTGAAGAGAAGTGGCAAGAGTGAAGATTTTTGTTTTGTTTCTGATCATAGAGGAAAAGTTTTCCACTTTTGAATGTTGAATATGATGCTAACTTTGTGATTTATGACCTTTATTCTGTTGAGTTACATTCCTTCTACCCCTAATTCAGTGAAAGCTTTAATCATGTAAGAAAGCTGAATATTGTCAATGCTTTTTATACAGCTAATGAGAGAACGTGATTTTTGTCCTCATTCTGTTAATATGATATATCACATTTATTGACTTGTGTATGTTGAACAATCTTTGCATTCCAGGAGTGAATCCCATTTGGTTATGATGAATGACCCTTTAAATATGACAATTTCAGTTATTTTTATGGAAGTCTTGAAAAAGAGAACCTCTTTCCCTGCTATGGACTGTAAGTTTACAATGATACAAACTTGGAGTTTCCTGAATGTGAAGAGGTGAGGTGCTTTTCTGAAAACGAAGCCAAATAAATCAAAGCCAAGAGTTAGAAGAAAAAGATCAGATGACGTGATTTGAACTATGGATATCATTTACTTTATCTCAGGTCTACTCTTGACTTTTCATTACATTAATCAATTAATTTCTCTATTAGATCACTATAAGTCATTTCCAATGAGAGTAATTCTGACTATTAATGCGTTTCTGAGTCTTATTCTTTCTACAGAGCATCACAGTTTCTCTAACTATTCCTTTAATGGCATGTCTTCCAAGGTGTTCACCATCTCAATCAATTCATCTTTTGACTTACTCAGTAGAAATGAGCTTCATAAACTGTTATCCATAACTAAATTCAAAATATAAGATGTGCTTTGAACAGTATAATAAATGTCAACCATTGCTGACCTGGATATGAGAATTCAACCACTGCAGCTTGATAGTTCATGAATAATGTGATGTTTAATTTTATGTGTCAAACTTGCTAGGGTACCGTATCCAGTTATTTGGTTGAATGCCACCCTATATACTAGTGTATATACTTTGAGTGAAGCAAATGATACCTCCATACTGTGAGTGGGCCATATTCAATCACTGAAAGCTGTAAGAAAACAGACTGAAATTCTCATAAGAGCAAGAAATTCTGCCTCCAAACAACATTCAGACTCAAGACTGCAACATCAACTCCTGCCAAAATTTCCAGGCTGCCTGATGTCAGGCCCCACACAGCATAATAAGCCAATGTGTGTGTGTGTGTGTGTGTGTGTGTGTGTGTGTGTGTGTGTGTACGTGTGTCCAATTAGTTCTGTTTTTCTCCGTAGAATCCCAACCAATACAAATAAAAATTTCATATTCTTTCCTTGCATAGGGCTCTCAGGCAATGGAAACATATAGTTCTTTTACTTGAATGAAGATTCCCCACCTTAAATATCCTCAACTCACTGATTTAAATTAAGCTTATTATACTTTACATGTATGCCTAGTACCATGATTTCCATAGATTGAGACTTTTTTTAAAAGACGGCTTCATCTAGCCTATTCATTAAGGTTCCCAGTTTGAGACTTAACACACATTTGATAAGAAGGCTTTGATCTCTTTATCCTAGTAATTAGAAAAATGTGCATTAAACTATGGCTTGTATGGGAGCCCTGTTGAACACAACCTGAGCTCCCA
This sequence comes from Tamias sibiricus, assembly GCA_025594165.1. Classification (NCBI taxonomy): domain Eukaryota; kingdom Metazoa; phylum Chordata; class Mammalia; order Rodentia; family Sciuridae; genus Tamias; species Tamias sibiricus. The sequence continues at coordinate 18,980,948 of CM046666.1, read as the reverse complement.
TCAGTCAGTATCCTATTATGTGAGCTCTTTAACCAGCTGTTAATCCACCTAACAGGATTATCACTCAACCCACACTTCTCCATCTCACCTATAAGAATATGATAAAAGTTTACAATGAATGCTCTGAAGGAATAAAATATTCTATGTTCATATAATACCTTCCATGTTTTCATTCTAATAACCCATATAAAAATAATTACTGTGACATCAATTGTTGTTTATAGATTCACCCTGTCTCTAACTTATCACTGTTTTCTTTTGTAAATCGTTTCATCTAGGATTTTGCCAGAGTGCCATCTAATTACTGGCATAATAAGGTTAGATCCCATGTTTTTATTCATTTTTTAAAATACCATCTTCCTCAAAGATTAGAAACATTGGTTCCATGATCATGTCTCCAAATTCCTTTATTACTTTGCAAAGTACTTGATCAAAGGATGAGTAGTTCCACTCACTGAAAAAGCAGTGTTTCTTGCCCCGTGGCTTTTGGCTCTCTTTTATCAATATTAGTTCTACTCTTCCCATTTAAATGTTTTCCTCCCTGATAGACAAGACAGAAATAAAGCATAGTTAAGTAAAAAGGCAAATTAGCAAGAAAAGATACTATCACAAATAAAATCCACAAGTGACTTTTATCTTCATTCTATCAAAAAGCACAAAAAAATGTGGTGTTAAAACCAGCAAAACATGGAAAGATAAATTAGTGAAGAACATGAATAGACAATCCATGAAAGAGGCAATATATCTGGATCACAAAACATGGGAAAGTTTGTAGCTTTATAATATTCTAATAAATGTAAGTTAAGATAGACACTTTTAAGTTTTGCCTATCAAATTAGCAAAGTCTTCTTTAAAAACAAACAAGGTTAATGGTAAATTTGTCACCTCTGTTTGTACATATCTATATACTGTGTAATGACGTTTATTTTTAATGCACCTGTTACTACTCTTTTGTAAAGTTATGTATTTGTATTCATAACACACTAATGAATTTTTTGAATTCAATAACATATTTAGTTACCAAGATTTGTATCATCTGTATTATTTTTCTATTCATAATTAAGATTAGATACCACCTATATAAGCAAGAACAAGGAATAGTAAATAAATTATGGTTAATTATTACAGTAAAAGATTATGTGGCCATTAAAATGTTGATTACTAAAATATGCTATAAGATATTTTTTACATTATTGGTTTAAAAAAGAAAAAAAATTTACATATACGCTATGTAATAACAACTACGTAATAAAAATCAGCAGCTGGGCGCGGTGGCGCACGCCTGTAATCCCAGCACTTTGGGAGGCTGAGGCAGGAGGATCGTGAGTTCAAAGCCAGCCTCAGCAATGGCGAGGCACTTAGCAACTCAGTGAGACCCTGTCTCTAATAAAAACAAAAAAGGGCTGGGGATGTGACCCAGTGGTTGAGTGCCGCTGAGTTCAATCCCCAGTACCAAAAAAAAAAAAAAAAAAAATCAGCAAAACTATCCATTGAAAACAAAGGCCTGAGAAAATCCACCAAGACTATTACATTATGAACACCAAGTGATAATTTTCTTGTGTCCTGCTTTTCTATATTTTCTAAATTTCCCATAAAAAGTAAGAATTATTTTTATACGTGAAAAATAGCAGCAGGTTTTATTTTTTCTAACTGAGGGTTTTTTTTTTTTTCCTCCAAAACCGACAGAGTATGGGCATATATTTTTTAATTGTCATCTACACAGTCAAGAATAATTATAAAAGTGATTTCATCTTCAGATACCATACTCTACATATGAGGAGAGAGGAGTCAGTCGGTCATAGCATGATACATAAGACCTAAGAGAAGCCGTCTTCCTGTCTAACCCTCTCCAAAACACCTTCACGGACATGCTCAAAGGTGCTATAATTCTGCCACAAAAGGTTAGCACTCAAGAGTTTCAGCATCAAATGAATGATTAAGTCACAGCTAGCTGATAGCAGAGCCTTCAGCAGGCAAGGCTAGCTGATCTCGCTGAGACAGGGGATTGGAGAGGACGATGAGGAGCCATACCTCTGCTATGCTGCATCCCTGCAAAACCCACAGGGAATTCCTGGGAGTGCAGTATGTCGGTGCTCACTTCACAGCTGGGTTCCCCTTGTCAATACCACGCTCTCAGGACTAGTTCCATTCTAGGCTCAGTAGCTCTGCCGTGGACTGACCATGTAATAGAGGAATCCTTGAGCACTCCCCCAGAAACACAGACACAGCACAACAGGACATGGTTACTACTAGAATATACAGAAATACCTAGTATGAAGTAGGGTGGGGCGGGTTCTGCATGAAGGGAATGAGAAATACTCAGATCTCATTGTGATTCCAAGCTCTGATATTCATTATTTAAATCACATTTACAGTGAGAAAACCAGAACTCAGATACTGCACTTTTGAAAAATGAAGGCAGTTTTCAGACCCTCTCTGTAGAGTTAGGATTAAGAATACAAAAGGCAGACATATCTCAGAGAAGGCCATGTCAGCACTGCAAGCAGGTGCCCGAGAGTCGTCTAAGAGAAGTTCAAGCCAGGGAAGTAAAGTGAGGCTGGCGGACAGCAGAGACTGGACTTGAACTGACCGGGCTGGTGGTCGGACAAGATGATGGATGAGCAGTGCAGTTCAGGACAAGCAGGGGACAAGGCACAGGGCAGAGGAGATGAGCCCAGGAAGGAAGACCCTGGCCCAAGGATACCAGGAACTTCCCTTTTATTTATTTATTTATTTTTTTTTTTGTACCGGGCATTGAACTCAGGGGCACTTGACCACAGGGCCACATCCCCACCCCTTTTTTGTATTTTATTAGAGACAGGGTCTCACTGAGTTGCTAAGTGCCTCACCATTGCTGAGGCTGGCTTTGAACTCACAATCCTCCTGCCTCAGCCTCCCAAGGGCTGGGATTACAGGCGTGCACCACCGCGCCCAGCTCCCTTTTATTCTTGAAAGGCCCTGTACCAAGCTTAGTAAAAATGATCAAAATTTATCATTCACATGTTTTAAAAAATGATTCATTATATTTCACCTCCCAAAAATGGAGTGGTAGGGAACTGTTGGCTTGTTTTTGTATAAGGGGAATAAAAGACTTTAAGCCCATGAATTGTCTGAACCAATGTAAACATTTTTAGGGCCTTTTCCTCTCCAATGCTGCCCACCCTTCATAATTCTTCTCCTACAGAAGCTAGCCCCTGGATTCCATTCCACTTCCCGCTTTGGATGACATTGGCCTTTACTAATTTAGCTAATGCCAGAGTTGATTCAAATAAAAGTAGTCTTGGTGTTGTTCTAAATTTGCTCCTAATTAAGAGAATTTTGGGAAAAAAAATAGTGATTCTAAACATAGTTGTCTCAGTCTGCTTAAGTGGCTATTATAAAATAGCTATTTTGCTGTAAATGACATGCACCATTCTTTATTCTGGCTGAATGATATTCTATTGTGTATATATCCCGTATTTCCTTTATCCACTCATCTGTTGATGGGCACCTAGGTTGATGATGTATCTTAACTCTTGTGAACATGAGCATGCAGAAATCTCTTTAGTGCACTGATTTTCATGTCCTTTGGATATATACCCAGAGTGGAATAGTTGGATCATTTGTAGATTTATTTTTAGTTTTTTGAGGAGCCTCTGTAGTGGATGATTGGATAACAGGTACCCAAATACAGCTAGATAGGTCTATTGCTCTACAAAACAATGGGAGACTATCATTCACAATACCCTATTGTATATTTTATGAAAAACTAGAAGAAAGAAGCTCAAAGTCTCCAAAAACAAAGCAATGATAACATGTTGGAAGCATTAATAGCCCTGATTTGCTGAACACAAATTATCTATCTACCCATATTAAAATATCACATGGTAACCCATAAATATGTCCAGTTACTACACGTTAATAAAAATGTTGTAATGTTGAAAAGATATGGAAATGCTAACAACCCTGATTTGATCATTACACAATGTATGCATATCTCGAATCATCGCACCATACCCCATAAATCTGCATGCCAAAAAAAATACTTTTTAAAGGTTGAAAAAGATTATAAAGCAAAATACCAGAGACCAAGTAGCTTACACACAACATGATTTTATTTCTCCTAATTCCAGAGGCCAGAAAGGCCAAGCGCAAGATGCTGGCAGATGTGGCACCTGGTGAAGGCAGGCCAGCTTCCTGTCGCACAGCAGGCCCCTCTCACTGTGTCCACACCCGGGGGAAGGAGAGAAGGAGTTCCGTGGACCTCTTATGAAGACACTCCCCCCACTCCCGAGAGCTCTGCCCTGCGGTCTGATAATGTCACAAAGGCCCGGCCTCCTAACCTCCACCACCGAGGGAGTGGGACTCCAACATAAGGACTTTCACAGGGACACAAAACACTCTGACCACAGCAACAGTCATCAGATTTCAACGCCCAGATGCGAGATATGAAAATTTAAATGACTCAAAATGGACCTCAAAGTCTATTCTCAGTGTGTGGATTTTTTTTTTTCTATCACAAATACATAGGATTCTCAGGATGAGATGATTTTCCTCCCTGTGATTGTCTCTGTCCATTTTGATTTTTTTAGAAAGAACTGTAAATGTTAGTCTCACTAGTAATGAGACAACCGTCAGAGATGTGATGCAAGGGGAGGTACAAAGCATCACCAACGGGCTGCTCTTCCCTTTAAATGCTGTCCCAAGTCTCTTCATGGGAAATTGTCAGAAAAATTCAGATCCAACCAGACAACTGGACTTGACTCTTCAAAGATGGCTGGGTAATAAAAGACCCTTAAAAAAAAAAAAAAAAAAAAAAAAAAAACTTGTGGGAGAATTATTCCAGATTAAAGGAAACTAAATAGTTCCAGTAAATGCAATGTGATCCTCACTCAGACTAAAAGAAAGAAAAACCCTAAAGGAGCATTAAGAAACCTGACCGTGGATGGAATACAATGCAATAATTAATATTGCATCAGTGCTAAATTTTTCCATTCTTTATTGCACTTTACGTAGAAGAATTCCTTTGTTCTTAGAAGACACATCCTGAGCTATTTAAGGGTGGTATCTAAAATCTCCTTTCAAGTGATTTGGATTAAAAAGGGGAAAAAGTGTAAAAAAGAAATGCATATGCATACACAAATTTACATATATAAGATAGATAGATAGATAGATGACCGAGTCAGGGAAAAGACCAATATAGCCAATATGGCAGAATGTTAGCAATCAATGAGCAGCATATTGGTATATCAGGTGGTCACCAGATTCAGTATTCATTCTGATTTCCTCTAGGTTTTTAATTTTCAAAATTGGATAGGGGGGAAAATGCCAAACTCCATAGTGCACAATGCTGCAATAAAACAGACAAAGCCTAGCAAGTCTGAAGACTGGGTTTGGGGCCCAGCAGGAGCACATGCACCCTGGGCAGGTAGTCTCACTTCTTGGGGCATTAGTGTCTTCTCCTGTGAAAAGAGATACCTGGGCTGAACCATCGCCGAGGCCCTTTCTTGTGATATGAGAATGAGTTGAACATGATCAGTCGCATGTCTACGCATGTGGATGCATGTTGACCTACACAGGGGGCATAATGAACTGCCATTTCTCGTCATGGAATTCCTCCCTGGTAACTTAATCTATAAATTACTCCTTCGCAGAACTTTTGCTGATTGTATGTGCTGAAGGGTGTTCGCCTACTTGGCACTAAAATTATGTTTCTTGTTCCAAGAATCAGACTTCTTATACCTTTATTTAAAAAATATCCAAAATAGCAAGGAAGGAAGGAAGGAAGGGATCCAGAAAAAGGAGAAGATGGGAAAGAATAAAGGAGAGAGGAAAGAGGAAAGAAGGAAGAGAGGAAAGGGAGCAGGAAGGAGAATCCAAAGCTTGCTGGGAGGGGGTGTCAATGAAGTGTATATTTTACGACCAGGGCCAGATATCAAAAAGGAGCGGATGTTTCTGCTTAGTGGTACAAATCTCCCAGTTATCATCTCTAACTAAGCATCGGAAACAGGACCAATATCTACTCCAGTCACCCATGAACACACATAGCTGACACGTGTGTAAAGGTCTTTGTATCTGCCAGGGACCAAAGCCATGAACGGAAGCAAGAACCAATAGGTGTTTTTAAAAAGAGATCAGTTTTTTAAAAGAATGATACATCACACTCCCCCCAAAATTTTACCTAATGGACATTTTCTAAGATTCTAAGACTATTAAGAAGCAGACCAATTTGGCCAATAGTCTTGAGCTTAAAAAATAAAAATAAGACAAAAGAAGAAGCTTTCAAATTAAAAGCATATACTTGAGATTTCTTTTTTTTTTTTTAATACAAGAAAACAACACAAAAAACTCTATTAAAAAAAGTTAAATGTTTATGGGCTGGGGCTGGGGCTCAGTGGTAGAGTGCTCGCCTAGCACATGTGAGGCACTGGGTTAGATTCTCAGCACCACGAAAAAATAAAAGGTATTGTGTTCACCTACAACTATATATATGCATATATATATACATATATATATTAAAAAATAAATAAATATAAGTTAAATGTTCAAAAATCACTCTAACTTAATATGCTCAAGTATACTCTTACATTCCAATATTTTCCCATGACCATGACTTATGTTTAGAAACAAATTCAAAATCTTAAGCGGAAAAGAAAACCTTCATATAAGAGAAGGTATTTCTTATACCTGACTTTTTTTAAAAAAAAAAGTTCCAGTACTCGCATAAACTGGGTTGATAAACATATAGGCATCCATAAAACGATTCTCTATCTGAAGATTTTTTGAAACAGGAAACACTATGACAAATTATATGGAACGATAGTCATTCTTCTCAGCATTGAGTCGATTCTCTGTTTGCATTCACTGTTCTTGGTGACTTGTCTAGGAGTTGCCGTGAACCCACTAAAGAACTGGAAATTGTGTTTGAATTCTACCGTGTGTATATGTGACAAACTGTGATAATCTCAAGTTGTTATCAACAGACTTCTCCACGGTGTTCCCTCCCATCAGAGAGAAGTCTTATTCTACCTGCTGTCCATCAAGGGGCGTGAAGCACACCCTCTCCTCTGATTTCACCCTCTTTATCCTCCACCTACTTTCTTCAACTAAACAATCACAAAAAAAAAAAAAAAAAAAAAAAAAAAAAAAAGTCAAAGGACATTGCTAGCCATCCACCCGGACAGCAGGACCCTGAGCATGGTACCAGTGTAGGATAAATGAGCCTCTGCAGCAGAGTGTGACCATCCGTGATGGCACTGAGCTCACGCACTCAGAAGTAAAGCTCAGCCTGGAAGCTTCTTGTTGGAGCTCAGACGTCTTCATCTGGGCTGCTGGGGGATCCAGGATTTTGCCTAGAATAGTCAAGAGTCCATGCAACCAGGTGCTCACCGCCAGTAAGACTTTCAGCGAGACAAGAAGAAGCCATCTTCAAATGCACACAGTGCAACAACCCACCTGTGCACACTGATGGAAAACCAAAGTGGGAATTATACAGTGTTTCCTAACATCCTCGGATATTTTCCAATGTCCAGTTCTTTCTCATTTTGCAGACAGCTTCTCCCCTTCTCCAACTAGAATTCTCCCCGAATGTGTTGATTTTCTGCACGACCCTACCTTACTTTGGAACAGCTTCAACATGCTTGTGGGTAAGGGTTATCCCAAATGCCTGGGCGTTTCACTCACAAACACGCACTTTAAATCTCAAGTTGTTATTAACAGACTTCTCCAAGGTGTGCCGTGCAAAATGTGAAAATGTCGATGGCCGCCTTTATTCACTATTAGGCATTCGCTCTCCCGCTTTTGACACGAGCTATGATCATTCACGCTTCTACCACAATGAACATTTTGCATTGTGTGACCATGAGAAGAGTGTTTTAAATCCCTTTGGGAAACACAACTTCTTATCTGAAGTTCATTGACTGATACCAAGATGGTCCCTGGGTAACATTTCCCCCAAGAATAGCAGCCATCGGTAAGACTTGTGATCCTCAGTTCCCACGGGCTGCACCATCGCGCACCCCACCTCGAGCTGCTGCTTGAACCATTTCTGTGGTACATAGACTGATTGGGATTCCCATGCCCCCATCAGCTCAGTTCCTGTCGCTGCCTGAAGCGATGGCCGCTTGGAGCAACAACGCCACGGGAATAAGTTCAGAGGCGGACTGGAAACAAACAGACTCTTTATTCTGCTAGCTTCTCTCTCCGGCTCCAACAACAACTCCAACACCCTCCACACTCCTACAACCACCACCACACCACACACAATGGCGTTGACCCCATCCACCATCCCCGGGGGGCCAAGTCTCGCGAGATCATGGAAGGTGGTAATGCTTTATGGCTCACAGCCAACCGCAATCTTAGCCATCTCCTTAATTAGGGCTCCTACAAGGTCCTCCATAGAAATAGATGTCTGATCCCTGCTTCAGAGATACGACTAAAGCACGCTGTGGCTTTCGGACCACCACAACGCCCAGCTCGAGTTCTTCCCTTAGAACATATTGCTGTGCCCCACATAGGAGAATATGTAAAGCATTGTTCTCCTGCCACTTCCACACAAAAGACAAAGAAATGGCAGGGCATCTGCCCACCACCCATCAAGACCCCCCCGGATGGGCCCCCAAACTAAGTAATACTTAATAGCAAAAAAATATAGGCATTATTCAAGAAGGAACAAACCTGGAGACCCTTCCAATGCCCGGTGTGCAGCCAATTAGAACAGTGAAACCAACACAAAGGGACAGGGAAGATTGCGGTTCAAAAGAGAAACGCTTCTACCAGAGCAGCGACGTTCGCCATGGCGAATCACAAGAGTCCGTGTAAACAAACTCACTGGAGCAGTTTGGAGAACTAAGAGGTAACTACAATCACTTGCAAAACCTACAGACGGCGCTCTGCAGCACCGCCTCACGAGAGAGCCGGGGCAGGAAACTGCCAAAGCCAGGGGTAGTTCGCAAAGTGGAGCCCAGGTCACGCCACACGCAGGTTGCACCAGTGTCCTTACACCGACGGGTTTTCCCATGCCACAGTGTGCTCTGGACTTTTTTCCTTTTGTACACATAGAACTTTGAAGGAAACAAACCACACATTTCTAATCAATATTGTGGTCGGCTATCTTAAATAGGCAATCTTGTCTAAAAGCTAAAGCCAAGTCTCATTAGCTGCTGTGTTCTCCCTTCAATTTCTGTTGGCTGGCTGGACTGTTTGGCTGTTCTCACTAAACTTAGATTAAGGAAAGAGAAACAGGCCGAAGTTTTGCAATCAGATGAGAACCTCTGCCCTTGTTCCCGCAGGTCTCTCTTTCTGCTAAATTGTGTTTTTCCGGCTTAAAATGAGGCCTCGAATGAATATGCCTATCATTATTTTAAAAATAACAACAACTGACATCAAAGGATGAAAAACACAAAGCGTGTACATCTATTCCTGTACCTTCCCCTTCAACTCAATGGCTGTTAAAGGGCAACGATAGTCCCACGGAAACAGGAGGTCTGATAACTGCACCAGAAAATGCACTTGAAAACCTGAACCATACCTTTGTCTGGCACCCCACGCAGTCTCTGCGCCTCGCCCTGTTCCTAGCAACACACCAAGGACGACTCCGCAGCCAGGGATAATAGCTGATCCCATAATCTGGCTCGAACACTTAGAAAGATTAATTACCCTATTAAAATCTTCGACACAACGAAGAAAATCTTCGTATGAACCTTTTAATGCACAACAAACACGGCCTCCTAGGTGCCTTCAGCTTGTCACCCGATGACGGTCCCCACCACCCCTTCTCACCACTGTTTCAGCATCTTCCGGACCATCCACAAACACTTAATGCAAATGCACACGCACACACACACACACACACACACACACACACACACCCTGCACCCCAACCTGGGCAGCCGAGAGCAGAAGACGCCTCCTGAATACTGACGCATAAAGAGGGAATGGGGTGGGACACGGGAAGTAAAACCTCCTCCCTTCTTATAAATTGGCTGCTCCAGAGATGAAGCTGCAGAGGAAAATGGAAAGGCTGACACTGGGTCAGGAACAGGAGGCACCCAAGATGATTCCAGGTGTAATCCCCGTGCAAATCACACACCCAGCGGAGGACGCGACCAGGAGGGCACGTCCTTGTGGCTTCCTGTCCACGTTCCCTCCGGAGGCTACCACCAGTAAGCAGTGAGGCCTTGGGACCGCTCCGCCTGTTTCCACCCCCACACTCTCTGTCAACCTGTCGGACCCCCTTTCTCCTGCAGGAGAGCTGCCTTCTTGGATTTCTCATCACATCGGCAAGGACAACCCATTTCTTTTAAGACATGCCCATAGCCAAACGGAAGAGGAAGTAGAGGGCCAAAGAAATAGGCTGCCATTCATTTACTATCCAGACAAAAGGAAACATTACTATCCAAACAAAAGGTGTCTGTTCCCTGGCGATTATGATATTTCACTGACTGTGTCATCACATAACCCCGATCAAATCTTAGCCTCGGAGAAAAATGCTCTAACGGTATCAGTGGTGCATTGGTGACCAGCATGGCCCCAGGGTGAAATCCAGCCCCAGCACCTGTGGAATCCACGGTCCAGGGCTGGTTACCTGAGGGCTCTCGTGTGCCCTGTCTGAAAGATGGGACTGATATCAGGGAACACCCCACAGGCGGGAATGAGGAGAGGCCTGGCTTGGTGCCCACCACCATGCTCAGGGGACATTGGCTGTGGTACGATCGCCACGGCAGGTCATCACCACAGGCTGCTGTCCCAACTAACCATTTGTCCTTCAGGCTGGTGACCAGGTCAAGTTCCTTCTCAGGCGACGCTTTGACAAACCTCGTAACAGGGACGTACAAGAACGCTCACAATTCGGTTTGCTCACAAAACTGGCAGAACCAGATCAAAAGCCGCACTTCTCCTACCTAACCCCACCACGCCCACAGCCCAATGGCCAGTAGCCTCATCTGTTTCTCCTGGTGTTGTTTTCTGGCTCTAGTTTGACCTAATATTTCATTTTTATAATGATTCTTTTGAACTCTTTTGTCTGATGTGTCATCCACTTCAATATCTTTGGGCTCAGTTGCTGGTGAATTGTGAACTTTAGGGGGTGTCGAGTCCCCTTGTTTGTTCATGTTTCTAGTGCTCCAGTGTTGGGTTTTATGCATCTGTTGAAGAGACTTCTCTTCCACTCCTACGTGTGGGACATTTCAAGGCACAGTCTTCACTTGACAAAGTGCCTTTGAGTGGTCTGGAATAGAGACCCCTTTGCAGGTGTGGTGTCCGCAGCCTTTGTGTTATTTCTCTGTTTTTGCTGTAGCAGTGGCTGTCCAGGGGTGCAACCTGGGAGCTCACCCCTGACCATTTCTACAGGGGGCCTGGTCATCAGTTTGGGTTTTGTCTCTTCTACTCTTTGTTTTAAAGTACAGCTGGAGATTGAGTGTCATTAATTTGTATGTGGAGCAAGGTGCAACGTCATTTTGCTGAGTTTTCAGCAGCAGAGTTTCTACCCTGTGAACCCGTGGTGCCCCTGCAGGTTCTCAGCACCTCACACACAAAAACAAAACAATAACCACAACGGATACAAACAATATACGGCATTAAAATAAATACCCAGTTCCTACTATGACATCTACAACGTCAATTACCATAGAAACCAGAAATGGTCGGGTCAGCAATTGTCAACAGTAAGAACAATAACCGTGAACTAGATCTGACTTTAAAGCAAACAGCAGGTGGACCCACAAACTATGGAGTGGAGGCACAGCAATAATAATCGCATCAGCATGAATGGTGGGGACAGGAATTACATAAATGAATTAGTTTTTAAAGATGATAAAATACAGTTAATTGAGAGAAAAGAAAATGCAGTAGGAAGGTAGAAAAGAGTTTACAATTTAAAAGTGAACGGAGAGAATGCAGGAGAGATGTAGCAGGTGGTGGTTGTAAATGAGGAGAAGAAATAATAGGAGGAAAAAAAAGTAAAGGGAGAGAAGAGAGAACTGTAGAATTTGGCTGTTAGCAGGAGAAGAAAAGAGAGAGATACAAATGAAAACAATACAAAGCAAAACTAAAATATGCAAAGCCAAAACCAGAACCCTCAAAAGACAAGGCAAGGAAAAATAGCTACATTTTAAAAGTGCTAAAAATGAGAAAAAAGAAATATGTATATATGTTCATGAAAGAGTCAGCAGAGCAAGAATGGACTCACACACACACCAAAGGAAAAGGTTCTTAATGGGGGTCACTGCCTGTGCTCAACTGGCTTTCTTTCCATTTCTTCCTGAGCTAAGTTCTGACAGTGAGAGAAAGGGCTGGGGGTCATCACCCCTTCCTCTTATTGTGCTGCCCACTGAGCTGCCAGTCGGATGGCCTGAGACAGAAGGTGGCTGAAGGAAGTCTCGACTTGTCACCAGCATGAGGAAGGCTGGGTGGGGCTCCTGTCAGCTGGAGTTCTGTCTGCAAAGACCAGAGCCAGGCACGCCCAGGGTGGGGCTGCTGCAGGGTTCTAGTGGGGAGTTCTGGCGGCTGGACTTAGGTCTCCCCAGGCCTCAGGGCTTTGGTGCGTGCTGTCTGTCTGCTCAGGAGCAATTAGACCCGCACAGCCCTGGGGCTTGGCAGTTGCTGATCTCCGTCAGGGGTCTGCACCTTAGGTGACCTCAAGGATCTGCGCATGGGGCGGGGGAGCCAATCCTTCACCCCTCTCTGCTGTGCACAAACCCAGCCTTCCCTGGATTCCCGGGCCTCGTCCCTGAGTGCTCACACCTGCCTCTTCAGGTTCCCCACCAGCTCCAGCTGGTCACGGGAGCCGCCAGACTCCGAGGAGAAGCGAGTCGCACTCCCCTTCACCTTTCTGACTTGCATCCCCTGGCTAGGATCGTCCCAGTGCCTGTTCCACTTACATTCTGCTTGGTACACCCTAGGCCACAGCAGGCGCTTGCCGGGACAGCATGGCAGGCCTCGAGGGGACCTCCTGGCTCCACAGCAGCCCCACAGTGTGGCCACCTCAAGTTGGCTCCGCCTCAGCTCTCCGCGGCCAGCTGAGAGTCAGGGCATTTGGCAAAGCCCAGTGCACAGAGCAGCCTCTGCATCGGCGAAGTTCAGGCTGCTTTTCTGATCTCAGGTTTTTCTGTGCCAAATCTGTTTCCCTCTGTGCTGAACCAGCACCATGACCAAGCCGCTGCCGCCATGGGCTCTGCTCCAGGGTGGTCTCCCCCTTTGTTCAATGCACCCAAATTTCTGAGTCTCTAGGACACTCTGACTGACCAATATTGAATTTTAGTGGAAATCCTCTTTCACCCACGGTGCTGAGGAGCAGGACTCCTGCTGCTTGACTCCTGAGCCTTGGAGCCTAGGAACACTGGCCTCCTCTACTCCCGCCATCTTGAATCTCCTTGACCTAAAACTTCAAAGGATCACAAAGAGACTTTTCTATGTAAACACATATGCACAAATCAGAGGCGTACATGCATGCATTTAGATTTTTAGAAAGCTCAAATCAGCTGCAGAAGTACCAGGACTTTCAGTAAAAGGGTTCTTTGCACTTCTAGGTTAGTGTCAGGAAAGTTGGTTTTTCACAAAATTGGCAAAGAAAATATGGAATCGTAAATGGTATTGATAATAAGAGTGTGAGGACTTCATTTGAAGTCAATAAAGTTACATCAAAACTTCACAAAAAGAAAGACTCCTTCACTCCCAGGTGACAAAGGACTTCCATTCCCTGCCCTCACTCCAAGAGCCAAGGGCATTGGATTCTTTGAAGAATTGGAACTCCAAGGGCGTAAGCTCCCAGATGTGTCACTGCAGAGACCTAGATCCTCCACAAAACATCTCTCTGGACATGCAGCTGAAATTAGTGCTCTATGCTGTTCAGAGGAAGCTGGTTCGGTCCATTTCTCACATATGTAGGAGTCTTAAGGGAAGAGAATTTCCGAGTGATTAAAATAAGACCCAGTAAGGAAGTAGTTTACGTGTTCAGAATTCTTCCTTCATAACATTGCCAAAGCACCGACTGCAGCATTTAAATGTCCATGGTTCTCCAGATGGCATTTGTCGAAATCTACTCCAGTGTGTTCGTACTATAAGTAAGGCACGGGACCTGCAGGTGTCAGGATTAATGCCCCTTAAAAAGAGGCCTGAGAGCATGTCTGTTCCTTCCACCATGGAATAGTGCCATTTATGACGTGGAGAGTGAGTATAAGATACTGGCGCCTTGATCTTGAACTCCAAAACTACTGATGCCTTGATCTTGAACTTCAGGCTCCAATATTGCAAGCACTAGGTCTGTTGTTTATAACTGTCTCATGTATTTTGTTATAGCAGACCAAACGGACAAAGACAGAACTTCTGCTGTTACTAGAATGCTTCATTTCTCAGGTGTTGCTATCCACCAGTCTCAGAGAAACAGACACCATGAGCTAGAAATTCTGAGAACAGGGATGGGTATGCCCAAGTTGTCCAGAAGCAGAGTTAAAATGAAACCCCAGCAAGACGTGTGTCAGAGGGAAGCTTGGCACCAAAGCCCTAAAAATGTACATCACTTTTTGAAAGACATCATATATTTACATATATGTATATATAATATGTTGTATAAATATATTTAAAAATATGATATATATGTTTTTAATATATTTAAAAATATATTTATACAAATAAGCTTGAGTTCCAAATTTTAATTGCAAACTTTAAATACAAAGCAGGTTGTCACAAAGCCAGGCTAACCAAGGTGATCAGCCTCTGGTCAAAAATGTCTGATTAAAACATCGACAGCATAATTACAAGCCAAAGAAGATTCTGGACATCATTATTCCCCTAACTAGATTTGCTCTCAACTCACAGATCAGAAACCGGCAGCTCTCCATTTAAAAGGCTCATAATCTATCATTCATACCCTCACACACCTGCAGTCACCAGGGAAAATGCCTATGCCCTGCCAACCTGAGATGATATGCAAAAAGCGAGTTCGGGCAATATCAGGGAGAAAGAATCTAGAACATCCAGACTTCTCCTTACTGGGCCTTCCTTTATCTCCCAAGACTTCCTTTTCAAATATTAGAATCATGGTGATAGGGAACATTTTCTTTTTCCTACTTCTTTGATTTGTATTTTCCTTTTAGCAGAAGGCTGTTTCTAACTGAAGTAAAAGCCTAGCAAAATAACTTGTGTTCTTTATCAAAGACACAAGAAGGACCCAAGAGTCCTTTTATTCAGTCCATCGGCCAATGTGGATGAGGGTGTATTGGATATCGTAGTGGGCACAGTGGACCAAATCAGAGAAAAATCAAATTCGTAACTCTTACATTTAAAATATACATATACTCCATGAAGAACTAATTTTCATGGTAAGCCCTGTTGAGAAAATTCAACCTACAGCTATTAAGAGAACCTTTACTTGCATACTCTTTCTACAGGTCATTTATAAATTTGTCAATCCATTGGTTATTCATTATATTCATATGCAAAGCACTACATGAACTTTATCACCTACATAGACCATGTGGCTTACTGTAAACAGAGGTCCCAGTGAAAATTCAGCCTTTGGGTGGGACCTTGGGACTTATTATTGTTATCTTGCTGCTGCCCTTTTCCATGGTCAGGTTAGGAAGCAATGATGTCAGGCAGTGAGGGGACACAGGGTCCCAGTGATGGCCTCCAGTGAATCACTCCTGATCTCCACCCTCGTGTAACCTCTTCCCAGTGGAGTCTGGATTTGGTCATGTGGCCTGCCTTGGCCAATCAGCAGGCAGTCATGAGCAGAGGCTTCCTTGACATCCCTGCACGGCAACGGGCCCTTCCAGAAGGACTGGCCTGCGATCTGCATGCCCCGAAGGAGCTGAGAAGGAAAGGCCACACCTCCAGCTGACCTCCCATGAACACACACCCACATGCATGAGCCCGGGAGGGCACAGAACCGTGAGAGAGAATGAACCACAGTCGTTCTGAGACATGACACTTTGGGGTGGTTTGTTTCACAGCACTAGGTCACTACGTAATGGACAGAGTGACAAGTGGCATGGGATGCATTAGAACTGAGATCAGAAAACCCAGATTTGAAAAGACTGGGAGTCTCGTCTCCAACAACACGTGGAATTGGAATGTTTAACTATCTAGCACACAATTTGATGAGATTTCATACCAACACTGAAATGAGAGAACCCCCAGAAGATCAAATTATCCGGACTTTGAAGAAAAGCTCTCCAGTCTCCTTTGGCTCCTGCAAGCTTCCCAAGGCCAGCTATATTAAATCTACACAAATCAACCCCTAACACCTTCACTCAACTTCTCAGTCATTAAACCACAAAAGTGTGAGATGAGAAGGGACCTTGGAGAGGATACAATTCCATGAGTGGGAAATTGGTTTTATTTTATTTGCCAACACTAATCGACTGGTAATGGCTTCCTGGTCTGCAGTGCTGAGCCAAATTAGGAGCAGCAGGGGAAACGTGCAGCTCTCTATTAGCCATGCCTTCCACGGGCATGGTAGGTGGAGGAGCAGCCGGCTTACATTTACCTGCCATCCTAGACCTAATTCTACACTTGCCTTTGTGAGAAAGGAGAAAAAATTTAGACCAAGGATAAAAGGCTTTTCCAAGGTTGTGCAGCTCTGAGGGGTGGGACTTTCAACTCTAAATCTAACCGATTCTAGCAGCTGTTCACTACAGTTAGTTATCTGTTTGTCATTTGCTTCTTTAGTTCTTTAGCACTGGGAACGGTAAGAAATAATGGGCATTAATGTGCAGTGTCTACTTTTGTCGCTGCCTGAAGCGGAAGTCGCTTGGAGCAGCGAACGCCACAGGAAAATTCGGAGGCAGGATGAAAATGAAAAAAGGTCTTTTATTCTTCTTCTCTCTCCAGCTCCAGCAATCACTTCAAATGCTCTAACTCCAACCACCACCTTCTTCTTCCCCACACACACTAACGAACCTCACCCAGTTATATACATATAGCTTTAACAAGGACACGTGCTTACAGCTCAAGCTTACAGGTGCGTCACGCAGTGTTCACGGGCATACAAAGATTCTTTGAATAATGTATTAATATCAGGTGGAAACTAGAACATCTTTTATGGCTCTCAGCTAACCGCAATCTTTAGCTATCTCCTTGATTATAGGCTCCTTCATTTCCCCCTTTTAGTTTTAAAAGAGGGGATGTTCTAGGATGTCCATGTGCAACCGACATTCTTACCCGTCATGGGAGTCTAGGCTGTCCTGACTCCTGGCTTAGGTTGACATGCCGGCCACATTAGACTGTCCCGTGCGACTATGCCATGTCTTAGGTTGTCCCCTTCTGGGGATCTTACCCGTCATAGGCTAACCAGCCATCCAATAGAGCCCTTCAGGATCGACTGTGTGTTGACTAACAGCCGTCCAATTTTTAGGAGATGCTGCGGCTTTAAGGCAGTAAGCCTACTGCTGACGAGCCAAGTTTCCATATCGTTTCAAGTTCTTTAAGCGAATCAGCTGCCCTTAGTTTCATCAAGTAACGCACTGAGTTCTCTTAGACAAATACCCTCAAGGCATTGTCCCGTAATGTCCCAAAATAATGGAAAATCAAAATGTCCATAAGTTATAACACATAGATTCAGGAGGCCCCATGCATACAGAGCAGAGGCCACACTGCTGGTTAGGTTGTTGATGCTTGAGCAGCAGGGATGCTTGCAGCGACCGCGGTGCCTGCAGTTGTAGCAGCAGCCGTCTTTTTTATGTCTAGACATTTCCACCGGCAAATCTTCAGGGCCCGCTACCTAAAAACTCAAGCATCCATTATTAAGGGAAAGGCAGTGCTATTCCAGCACTGAGATCAAAAGGTGAGCTGTCAAACTAAAAAAAGAATTATTAGAGTAGAAAATAAAAGTTGATCTCTGCTCACACACATTGCTGCTTAAGCTCCCACAAACATAAGCTGGCAAAATATCACATTCAGAAATAATCAAAGAGAAACTGAGGGTGTTTACTGCATTAAAGATAAAGAAAAGCTAAAGGCATTTTGGAAAAATAATTTGTTAGCTGGAATCCTCGAGTCTCTATATACACAGCAATCCTATACCTGTTGAAATAATTCAAATTAATCAGCTATTAAACAAATGAAGTTAATAACAAATAAATGATCCTCTGTCGGAACACCAAAATATCAGGTTATACAACATTAAACATATTCACAGCTGAAGAGAAGTCCCGGAGACAACTATAAATCAAAATTGATTATCATTATAATTGATTATCTAATTAAAATATTCTGAACTTATATAAATATCTATTTATCTATCTATCTATTGATTATCAAATTAGAATATTCTAAGCTTAAATGAATTAACGTTATTTGGATCTATATCTATCTACCTATTTTTTTAAGCGCTTAATTATTTGTGACGTCACACTAGACAGACGCACATATAAACATATATTTGTGACATCACATTAACATGAAATTTAGACAAATGCACAGACATAAAGACATATATAAAAGAAAAAAATACAATTGTGTATACACTGAAGAGAGATCTTCTTGTCCCGGCCGGGAAGATGAAATTTAAGTTGTAAATTTAATGGAGGACTCTTAAGGGAATCACTCCATACCTTCATTTTGGTCCTCTTGATTTTGTACTTGTTTATTCAATCTAGACTCCTCAATAACTTCGTCTTGATCCTTTTGACTTTGTACCTGCTTTATCAATCTAGATGGTATCCATATTGGAGAGGATTCGTGCTTTGGAAAAACACAAACAGATCCTCTCCCCCAAATTAATACTGGGTCTGGACCCTTCCATGTACCTGAGAGAACATCCTACCAAAGGTTTATGTTGTTGGTGTGGGTTCCAGTGTCTATCTCCAGCCGAATGTCCATTAGAATCTAAAGTTAAGAAATTTAGGGTAAACAGGGCAACTGCCAATCTGTCCTTAGGATTTTTCCAGTTTCCATCTTTTTGCTTTAGTAACATATTTTTAAGTGTCCGATTTGCTCTTTCAATTATTCCTTGTCCCTGAGGATTATAAGCGATACCTGTTTTGTGGATAATATTGAACTTTGTACAAAATTGTTTAAAGGATGTGGATGTATATGCAGGGCCATTATCTGTTTTAAGCATTTTGGGGATGCCCAATGCAGCAAAAGCTTGCAGACAATGAGATATAGTATCTTTAACTTTTTCTCCGGAATGTAAAGAAGCAAAAATCATGCCTGAGCATGTATCTATGGTGACATGAATAAATCGTAATTTTCCAAAACTTGGCTCATGTGTGACATCCATCTGCCACAAATGATTGGGCATCAAACCTCGTGGGTTAACCCCATAATGTGGATTGGGCAAAAGTGTTACACAAGATGGACATTCTTTTACAATTCTACGAGCTTGTTCTTTTGTGATTTTAAATTTTTGTCTTAAGGTAGTGCTGTTAACGTGGAACTGGGAATGAAATAAAGTAGCTTGTTGTACTGTAGTAAATATAAATATTGTTTTAGTGAGGGCGTCAGCTTTTTGATTACCTTCATGGAGAGGACCAGGCAGATTAGTGTGAGCTCTTATGTGACCTATAAATAAAGGTTCTTTTCGTTGCCATAGGAGATTTTGGATTTGAGAAAACAATTTAAAAGCTGGAGTATGTGGTGCTATTGGACCTGCTAGCTCCAATTTTGGGACAGCATGTACAATATAATGGCTGTCTGAAAAAATATTCATAGGCTGTTCTTTAAAATTTTCCAGAGCTATTATTATAGCTTCGAGTTCCACTAATTGAGCTGATTTTTGATTAGTGATATGAATCATTTTTTCATTTTGAGTGACTACTGCAGCAGTACCGTTAGAGGATCCACCTGTAAATACATTAAATGCTTTAGGAATGGGTTGATTTTTTATTACCTGTGGGAATATGATAGGATGATTGATACAAAAGGACAGTATAGGAGATTTAGGAATATGATTGTCAAAATTTGCAGAAGTAGAGCATCTAGCTATAGCCCAATCATTATCATTGAAGCACAAATATTCAACCTGTGACGATGAATAAGGAGTAATAATAGTAGCAGGATGAATTCCAAATATTTTAGTAGAGGTTTTAAGTCCTTGAAGAATAAGTTTAGCCACCATGGAGGTATAAGATTCAATTGTACTTTTAGGAGAGACAGGCAAATGTATCCATAATATAGGTCCCTGTTGCCAAAATACTCCTGTTGGAGTATATTGTGAAGGAATAATAATCAATATTAGTGGTTGTGCAAAATCAAATCTATCACAATGGGATCTTTCAATGGCCTGTTCTACTAATTTTAGAGCTCTCCTGGCCTCAGGAGTTAATGTTGGAAGTGAGGATGGGTCAGGGTTCCCACGAAGGATGTCAAATAAGGGTTTTAATTGTCCAGTAGTGAGGCTTAGTGTAGGGCGAAGCCAATTAATGTCACCCAGTAATTTTTGGAAATCATTGAGGGTGGTCAAATGTTCTTTACTTATTAGAATTTTTTGGGTTTAACAAAAGTATCCATGATTTTAAAGCCTAAATATAGTATAGGTGATCTGCTTTGAACTTTTTCTTCTGCTATATATAATCCATATTTTTTTAGATTTTTTGTTTATTTCACTAAATATATTAAATAAGATTTGTTGATTAGGGTGAGCTAATAATATATCGTCCATGTAGTGTAGACACATGAGGTCTTGATATTTGTTTTTAATGGGCTGTATAGCTCTGTCCACATATAGTTGGCACAGTGTAGGGCTATTTGCCATTCCCTGCGGCAATACTTTCCATTGATATCTTTTATCAGGGCCACTATTATTAATAGAAGGAATTGAAAAAGCAAACCTGGGGGCATCCAGAGGATGTAGGGGAATGGAAAAGAAACAGTCCTTTATATCAAGGGTTATAAGGTAATAGTTTTTTGGAATAGCTACAGGATTAGGAAGTCCAGGTTGAGTAGGGCCCATAATTTGCATTGTTTTGTTAATTTGTCTTAGATCTTGTAATAGTCTCCATTTTCCTGATTTTTTCTTAATTACAAATATGGGAGAATTCCAGGGAGAGGTGGAAGGCTCTATGTGTCCTGCTTCTAATTGTTCTTTAACTAATTGATGGGCCGCTTGCAATTTTTCTTTGGATAGGGGCCACTGAGGGACCCAAACTGGCTTATTAGAGAGCCATGGTATTTTTAAAATTGTTTTCTCAGTGGCCCCTAGAAAAAATGTCCTTTGCCTTTTTTATTATGATTAGGATTTTTATTCTTAACACCTGCAGGCTTGGTTGCTAGGTGTAGCCCCATTTGATGTAAGATATCTCTTCCCCATAGGGTAACTGGCAAGCTGTTTAAAACATAGGGTTTGAATGTTCCTGTATGGCCTTCATTGTCTTGCCAATTTAAGATTACAGCACTTTGAGCTGGGGTATTACTGTATCCCAAGCCTCTTAAACTGGTTGAGGCTTTCTGTAGAGGCCAGTGCTTAGGCCATTGTTGTAGATTTATGATGGAAGAGTCAGCTCCTGTATCAATCAGCCCCTCCATCTCTATACCTTGAATTTATAATTTGCACATAGGCCTCCGTGAACAGTCCTGGACCCAGAAAGCCATAGGTCCTGAACCAGTGGAACCGAATGCTCTGCTATTTCTATTTTGTGGCATGCTTTTAAAAGAATTATGGAGACTGGGAATGAGGAGCAGCTGTGCGATTCTGTCTCCTTGATTTACGGAGATGATGCCCCTGTGTGTACTTAGCATTATTATAATCTCTCCATTATAATCTGAATCAATAACCCCTGGTATAACATTAAAGCCTAATAAACTTTTGGAACTACGCCCAAGGATTAGTCCCACAGTTCCTGAAGGGAGAGGTCCCCTGATTCCCGTAGGAATCAGCTGAACCCCCATTTCAGGTGTCAGGACCACCCGGGCAGTAGAACAGAGATCTAATCCTGCACGTCCTCTTGTCCCTCTGATAAGGGAGTTAATGGGTAGGAGGGACTGTGACGAGGAATCATTTGAATCTGAGGGACTTCCTCCTCTAGTGCCTCGTACATTTGTGGGCCCCGGGGCATTGGGCCCCGTGCCCCGTTTTTTGAAATCCTTGATAAATCATTTCCATATATATCATATCTAGAATGGCATTGATTGGCCCAATGTATACCCTTTTTGCACCTGGGGCATCGGCCTGGAGCACGGTATGAATTTGATTTTATTACCCTTGGGGGATATTGCTTAGCATATCTTGGTTGATTATAATAATTTTGTCTGGAATATCCTGTTCTAGGTTGAATCCTTTGGGAATTTTGAGGGGAGGAATTTTTCATCACTGCAGCAATTACGTTGCCTGTGATAACAGCCTCGTTAATGTCTTTGCACAGTCTGATATAAATTGATAAGTCTTTTTTACTTCTCCACGGCCTTATTGCATCCTGGCAATATTTATTAGCATTCTCGTACGCTAATTGGATAACTAGAGGCATAGCTTGCTCGACTTCGCCAAAAACTCTAGATGTTGTTTTTAAGAGTCTATCTACAAAATCAGCATAAGGTTCGTTAGGCCCTTGTATAACTTTTGATAGGCTGCCTGGCAGATCCCCTGTGCCTGAGATTGTCTTCCAGGCTTTCACAGCTGCAGTGTGTATCTGGGCATACACACCTGGATCGTATTGTAGCTGATTTTGTAGTTCGGCGAACTGACCCTCCCCTGTGAGCATATCTATATTGCGTTGAGGGAAACCTGCTGCAGCATTTCTCTTTGCTATTTCTGAACAAAGTTCCTGGAATTGAGTTTTCCAGATTAGGTATTGTCCCCCACTTAGTACCGCTCTGCATAGACTTTTCCAATCTGAGGGGGCTAAGGTTAGGGTGTTAAGTGACTCTATCATACTTAATGTGAACGGAGCTTGAGGCCCATAGGTCATTACCGCCTCTTTAAAATTCTTTATTGTTTTAAAGTCTAGGGACTCGTGATATCTTTGTCCCTGTTCATTTTGAAATACTGGCAGTTCTAGGTGCTCCTGCGGTCTATGTTGTTCGAGAGCGTATAAGCGCTCAGAAAGGCCGCCAATTTCTACCTCAAGGGCACGTACATTCTGATCAATACTCCTTATTGTTTCTGTTAGGGATTCTATCCATGAAGGAGCAGAGG
This sequence comes from Tamias sibiricus, assembly GCA_025594165.1. Lineage (NCBI taxonomy): Eukaryota > Metazoa > Chordata > Mammalia > Rodentia > Sciuridae > Tamias > Tamias sibiricus. The sequence goes on along the minus strand of CM046666.1, from coordinate 18,957,898 downwards.
GCACTAGTGGTTCCTCTATTTGACGGTCTTTTCTCTTTTTTAATTTCTTTTTGTTCTTTTTATTGGAGACTGTGCTCTCCGAATCGCTTTTTGATTCCTCTTCACTACTAGCTTCATAATTCCTAACCAACTCAGTAGAGGAGACCGTACTTTCATGGTTTGGCTCCTTGTTACTATTATTACTTTCACTAGTATCCTGAGCTTCAGGATACTAGTACATACTCCTCAGCTAATTTTATTAAGCTTCTGATGGCTTTTGCAGATCTTACTTTTGAATTTACATTCCTACTCTCCTTGCTGGTCTCAACTGAATCAGAGGATATGCTTTCTTGTTCACTTTTCTCACTATCTGAGTTCTCAATATCAAAAATTTCATTCATGGCTTTTATAAACCGACTTTTTGTTATATTTGCTCCCATCTTTTTAAATTTTCTTTTTTATTACCTTGCCGCCGAATTCCCCATACAGGCCACCACCTGTCGCTGCCTGAAGCGGAAGTCGCTTGGAGCAGCGAACGCCACAGGAAAATTCGGAGGCAGGATGAAAATGAAAAAAGGTCTTTTATTCTTCTTCTCTCTCCAGCTCCAGCAATCACTTCAAATGCTCTAACTCCAACCACCACCTTCTTCTTCCCCACACACACTAATGAATCTCACCCAGTTATATACATATAGCTTTAACAAGGACACGTGCTTACAGCTCAAGCTTACAGGTGCGTCATGCAGTGTTCACGGGCATACAAAGATTCTTTGAATAATGTATTAATATCAGGTGGAAACTAGAACATCTTTTATGGCTCTCAGCTAACCGCAATCTTTAGCTATCTCCTTGATTATAGGCTCCTTCATACTTTGACAGACAAACCCTCAAAGTTTCAAAATCTGCATTGTATTGCTTCTATGAAGTTTTCACCCATTACAATAATAGCAATAAATGCACCGGATAATACTTCCAAAATGCCAAGGCTGCTTCTAAGCAGGACACTATATAATAACTCATTTAATCTTCCAAACATTGCCATTTTGCAGAAGAGGAAACTAAAGCCCAGAGCGTCAGAGATTTGCAGAGATCAAGCAGAGGTGGGGAGTGTCCGAAGCAGGTGTGAATGCATCATACCTGGTGCGGTAACAATGTCTCTCTGAAGGTCAGGGCAGGAGCTCACTCTGTACGATTCCTATACAGACTGCTGGGGTCAACTACAACATGAGGCTTGACCAAAGGGGACAAACTGGGACACGGAGCAGCACAGGGTCTTCCTCCTTCTTACCACACGGTCCAGCAGAGCACAGTGGCCTTGCTCCTGGAGCCCCTGAGGCCAATTCTGTTCCAGTTGATGGAAAGGAGGATGGGGAGGGGGTAGGAGGGAGAAAGTTCTGGAAGGATAATGAGACAAGCATCATAAGAGAAAGCAAGGCAGCAGCTGTTGATGCCATCCAGACCACCTCCAGGACAGACCCCTCCTCACCACGGAGCTCTGCATCAGCCATGATCACCGAGTGCCCACAGGCAGCATGTTGGGGGTGAGGACAAGGTGACAGCTAAGGGACTCCCTGGAGCCCAAGGGGAGGTGCATGAGAGCAGGACAAAGACACAGAGAGGACAGTGGAGAAATGACATCCAGGTGTGGAGGAGGGACGGGTGGAGCAGCCAGGGGCCAGGGCAGGTCAGGGGCGGCTGCTGTCCCCGCCCTGCTTCTCCATCGGGCTCTGTCCACAGACCGAGGCTCAGTTGGAGGGGGACATTGAAGAGCACCTGAAGAGGCAGATGGCTCCATGTCCCCTCCTGCTGAGCTGAGTGTGTGTGTGTGTGTGTGTGTGTGTGTGTCCTGGCCTTTCTGTGAGGCCAGACTGCTCTGATGAACATCGAGAGACGTCTACATTTGAGCCACTGTTCTATACCTTTCTTGCCGTAGCCCCTGATATGTTACTCAACCTTCCTCAGCCTTGAACTATTAAATAAGCAACCCCTGAAATCCTGGAAGATTCCACAAGATAACAACTTGTTGAAAATGATCAATAGAAATTACATCAATGTTTATAATGTTTATAACAGCACAATTCACAAAGCCAGACTATGGAGCCAACCTAGGTGCCCTTCAACAGATGAATGGATGCGGAAAATGTGGTATGTGTACACAATGGAGTATTACTCAGCCATAAAGAAGAATCAAATTATGTCATTAGCTGGTAAGTGGATGGAACTGGAGACTATCATGCTAAGTGAAAAAAGCCAGTCCCAGAAAGTCAAAGGTCAGATGTTCTCACTGATATGCAGAAGCTAGTTTAAACTAATAGGAAGAAGAGAGAGAAAAAAAAGAATAAGCAGGGACAGATTCTATCAAAATGGAAGAAAGACCAGGGGAGTAGAAGAGTATTAACAGGGAGGGAAGAGGTACGGGATAAGGAGAAAACAGTGGAATGAATCTGAGTTAACGTTCCAGTGTACATATATGAATATACTAAAGTGAATCTCACCATTATGTACATCCACAAGACACTGATTTTTAAAAAAATGTAAATAGAAAGAGGAGAGGGAGCAGGGGTGCAGGGAGGATAAGGAGAGAAAGGTTCAGTCCTGGGGACTGAATTGGAGCAAATTATATTCCATGCATTTACAAATATGTCAGAAGGAATCCTAATGTTACATGTAACTATTAGGAACGAATTTAAAAATATAATGAGTAGATGAGTGAATAGACTAGCAGAGCCTGGTAAGTGAGGGTGCTAAGTTCATTTTTGGTTTCCTGCATTTCTTATTCCTCACCCCTTCTCTCCTTGGGCTACTGTGGTTCTAAGACACCCCATCCTGCTGAGTCCGCACCAGCTCAGGGACTCCTGCCAGTGTCCTCTGCTCCATCAGCCTGTGGCTCCGGCCTCGCGATCCCACACGGGGTCCCCATAGCCTATGGGCTCCAAAATAATTCCTCTGCTGCTGCAGATGGACTCACCGCTGTCCTGGCTGTCCCTCCAGCCAAGACATCCCGAAGAGGCCATCCTGTGAAAGAACCTCCCTTCTGCCTGTCCCCCTCCCTCCCCAGAAGAGCAAGCACGGGCAGACCTAAGACTCCACACTGGAATCGCCAGAAGAATGCCTCTCTTACAGGACGACAACACACCTTTGTCACTTGAAGTCTTTCTCCTGTCACTGAATATTTTCATGCTAGCTTGGAAAAGGTGAGTCCAGGTATCATAAAACCAGAAACTCATAGCTAATCACTGACAGTGAACTCAGATGCTGCGCCGAGCACTTCACATAAATTGTTTCATTTGTTGTCCTAACAACTTAGGGACTCCTGTTGGGCCCATTTTATCCCCAAAAAAGACCACAGGGAAGCCGAGTAGTTAATTAACTTACCCAAGGTCACACAACTAAACACAATGACGCTGAGATTTGAACCAGGGTATCTTAACAACAGAGCTTGACCACCAGATCACACCAGATGCTGTTTGCTCATCCTCCACCTTGCACCTAGAATGTCTCCTCCCAGCAAATCTCTGTTGATCGCGTGGGACCTGCCATGTACTGCCGGAGCGCTGGCACCAGCACAGAGAGCTCTGCTTTCGTGGAGTCTATTTTTCCTTTGGATATGCAGATAATAAAAAGATATACGGTAGAAGTCAGATGCCACACAGAAACACAAAGTAGGGTGGGGGCCACAGAGGCAGAGGGAGCAGTAGCCAGGGAAGGGGTGGTGGCTGGGTTCGCTGTGTCTTGCGGCAGGCCCTGTTCTTTGCTCTCAGGAGCGGCAAAGCTAAGAGGCTTGCTAACATCCCACGGCCGACCAGAGACAAAGAACAAACTACAACCAAATCTCCTAGTCACTCCTGATTTTTCAGCGTGCCATAGCTAATTTGTCTAATAATACTTCAATCTTAAGTTACACTTCCATAAAATGCATTCATTTCTCCTTATTGATCCCAACAATAAAAATGAGCTTATCTAATTAAAAAAAAAAAAAAAAAAAAAATAAAAAAACAGGTAGAAAGGAAGAAAAGACATCTTTAAAAAGACAGTCCTCTGAACTCACGAATAAGAAATAAAACTGTCCAGCATGAGGTCTTTCTCTGGCCATCAGGTGTCGATGCCTTGCTTGGCAGCTGAAAGGTTGTGGTCCTTTGTCATCGCCCCACCCAGAAATGTGGCTGTTACCGTTAGAAAGATCCCCCCACAAACAGCACTGGCATAGTCTCTGATCCTGCTCTTCTGTCTGAGCGATCAGCAAGTGAATTTTGCTGGTAAATTGAAGATTCCACCCTGTGCCCGTGGACTAGGGGTATCCTAATGGGATGAAGTGCAGTTGTGAAGCTTTTCATGGACAAATAATTAAGCAGTTTAAATTCTCTGAAGACTTTTTGGAAAACATCACCCAATGGGGAGAAATAAACCTCATTCTTGTAACTAATGAACATGTCTTTATGGTTATTTTCTTTTCATGCCTATTTTTTTTTTTTAACATATTGGCAGGAGAACAGATATCGACGATGACAAGTCTCAACTACAAATTGTACCACTTGAAGCAAGGAGAGAAAAATGAAATCCGCTGGTCCTGATGAGGGTTCAAACTCTGGACTGAGCTTTTCCTGGGGCTGAGCATTTGGTCAAATAGAAATCGATTAATCAATTAATCTAAAGGCATTAACTGTCAAATAGGTGCCTTTGCAAATGTGCAAATGCACGTATTTTAAAAAGCTGGGGTGACCTGCCTTAGAGATTCTGACGGATGGGTTCAAGTTCATCCCAGCTGCAGCGGGTAGCCCTGCGTGCCTGTGTGTCTCCAGGAACTCCTGGAGACGGGCACGCGTTACCTGGACCTCCTCGGCTCTGCTGAAATCCCAACACCCCCTTCTCTCGTCTCATGCAACTTCCTCCTCTCCTTCTCACGTCAGCCCCTCCCTGGGAGACAGCTCCTTCCTGTTGGTTGTCCAGAAGGACTGCGGACCCCTGGGCCAGGGCGTGGAGCAGACTCTCCACTGAAAATTCCAAGAGATCTCGGTGGAGGAAGCGGGTGGTTGTTCACACTGTAGCACACACACCCCCGCAGGAAGGAGAGGCTGTTGCTCCTCTTGGAAGTCCTGCAGCTGTCCTCCACCAGGGGCTCTCTGCCACCACTGCGGAAGTGTCCTGCCTTCTGTTGATTCTCTCCATTCACACACACACACACACACACACACACACACACACACACACTCCTCAAGGTCCCTGCTGCAACAGGACATTTGGAGCACAGGGGCACTGGGGCTCCTTGCCTCTTCAGTGTGCCCTTTGACCCCCAGTGTCCACCCAGTGTCCATCCAGAGTCATCGAGCTATGACTCCTCTCACTCAGACCATCCAGGTCCTGAAGTCTGTCTCTCCCCAACCAAAACGGTTCACCCAGAGAGTAAGCCAAACCGTTAGGTAACGCCACCTCTTCCTATAAAGTAAATTCTGTGATCCGCTTATAAAGCAAGAGACTTTTCTCCCCAGCACATAGGACCCCGCTGATATCACCATCCTCCTGAAGGTCACAGGGACAGCGCGGCCTGCCTTTTACCTATAATCAGACTTACGACGCCCTCACTGACTCTGCCTCTCTACCCCGGCGTGGGTCCTCCAAAGCTCAGGCTCCGCTTTGCCACCTATGGCCTTCAGGGCTCAGTAAGGAAAAGTGCCCAATGTGACCCTGAGAAAGACTTAGAAACCTCATTCATGACCTATACCGACCCTCACAAGCAGGCCTCCAGTGCGTGGCAGATTCCGTGCCGGCCGAAAGCACTGTTAGTGAAAACATCGCAGGCCAGGTCTCATTGCCTTTAGAAACCAGTTTACAATAGGGGGGTGTGTGTAATTGAGATGCTCATATCCAATACTGTGTTAGTATAGCATGTCCTTCCCTTTCATGGCTGATTTTACTATAAAAGTATTTTTCTGATTATAAAAATTGAGTATGTTGATTGTAGAAATTGTTTGTCAGATACGAAAAATTGCCTGCAATACCAAGAGGTAACCCCTGCTTATACTTTGGCATATTCCTATAAAGGTGTTTTTCCCTTTGCATATTTTGACAGATGTGGAACCATCATAGCATATGGTTTTGTGTTCTCATCTGGGTACTCAGTGTCATAAATGGGGCATTTTCCCATCAGACATGTGATTAGTAATGCCTCTGTGTAGGTCCATGTGTGGACTCCATGTTCACCTAACTCCTCCTGGGGCTCAGCACTTGGGCTTTATAAATACCAAGTTGACCCCTCATCCAATCAACTGTTCAGTCAACTCTAATAAGAATGTGCATCTTGGACTGGGGTGGTGGCTCAGTGGTAGAGCACTTGCCTAGCATGTGTGAGGCACTGGGTTCAATTCTCAGCACCACATGTAAACAAATAAATAAATAAAGGTCCATCAATAACTAATAAAAATATTTTTTTAAAAAGAATGTGCATCTAGCCGGGCGCGGTGGCGCACGCCTGTAATCCCAGCACTTTGGGAGGCTGAGGCAGGAGGGTCGCGAGTTCAAAGCCAGCCTCAGCAGTGGCGAGGCACTTAACAACTCAGTGAGACCCTGTCTCTAAATAAAAAATACAAAAAAGGGCTGGGGATGTGACCCAGTGGACGACTGCCCCTGAGTTCAATCCCCGGTACCACAAAAAAAAAAAAAAAAAAAAAAAGAATGTGCATCTAAACATTGACAATGTGTGTGAAAAGACCATTCGGGTCTAACAGGACCACGTAGTGTAGTAAGCAGTCACGTAACTTTGCATATACGGTCATGTATTGCTGAGCAACAGGAACACCTTCTGAGATGGTCAGTGTTAGTAACTCCACCTCTCTGCACACATCATACAGTGCACCTGCCCAACCTGGGTGGCAGAGGTCTCTCCAGGTGGCCTCTCACTGCACTTAAGAGATGCTATAAATATAAGATGCACGAGGCTGTTACCAGCCTAAGAGGACACAATATTTGACAGCCAACCTTTTTGTCTAATAAGAAGCCCACTCTAAAACAATGATAAAGAGTTTAACATAACCCAGCATGGTGGTGTACGCCTGGAATCTCAGCAGCTCAGGAAGCTGAGGCAGGAGGATTGCAATTTCAAAGCCAGCCTCAGCAATGTAGAGGCCCTAAGCAACTTAGTGAGATCCTGTCTCTAAATAAAAAATAAAAAGAGCTGGGGATGTGGCTCAGTGGTTAAGCACCCCTGGGTTCAATTCCCAGTAACAAAAACAACAACAAAAGTCTAACACAGCACAATAAATACATAAACCAGTAACACAGCCATTGATCATCATTTTCAATATTATGTACTGTCCACAATTATAAGTGCTGTGGTTTTGCACAACTGGCAGCGTTGAAGTTTGTCACCACAGATGCTTGAGTCATGCATGTGGACAGAGTCAGGACCCTGATGACATGGCCAGGTGACAGGAATCTTTCAGCTCCACCATAATCTTCTGGGACCAACGTGGTACACGTAGTCTGCCACAGGCGAAATGTCACCGTGGGGCACAGGAGTGCAACTTCCGTAGCTGAGATGGAAAACGGAGGCGCAGGGAACTAAGCCAGCCTCAAAGCAACCTGGCAGTGAAGCTGGGAACCAGGGAGACGCCCACCTCGGTCCTCCTCCCCACCCCTACTCCCCAACACGCAGCCATGCAGGGCAAGGGGGGGGCGGGACATTCTCAGACCCAGAGGCAGAGAGATGGCCCCATGCCCACGGTGCACACCAACAGCAGTCCGTCCAGACTGCTCACGTGTAAACCCAGAGTGACAGGTCCATGATGCCCTGGGGCCAGCCACCAGCCACATGTGTATGTAAATGGTGTCGCTGACGGCACTGACTCATGTTTGCCTCCCAGATACCTGATTCTGGTTATCTGGTTATTGTTTCCAAAACTATATTCATTAAAATGCCAGGATCCGTTGTTTTCTTCTCTTTTACAGGATTTTTTTTTTTGGGGGGGTGGATTCTCATGTAAGAGAAAAACCAACTGCCACGCACCTCCGCGTGTTCCACACCCAGTCCTCCCCACGTGCCACCATCCCAGTGATTCTGTGATTTGCCAAGCTGGAACACTGGCAAATCCCTAATTCTTTTATGGCTACCGGGAATGTTAAAGACCACGGTCTATGACATTCCCAGAACAGTGGAAATGAAACTCAAGTCCTGTTTTGTTCCAAAGGCTCAACTAGGAGTTTATGTTGAGATGGGAATCTCTCATGACAATGTGTGAGAGACACCGTAACTGACAGCTTTTCAAGGGGCATGGTTATCAGAATCACGTCTGCTCCTATGAACCAAGCTAAAGGGATTTGGAGGGAATAAATGGACGAGACTAGGGAACAAAAATCCATTCCCCCAAAGCATAAAGTTGCTCTTTATAGAGAGAACTAGCCCTCTTGGTGTCCCCATTCCAAGTATTGTACTACTGTCTGGGAAGCAACTGGAAAGGACTCATAATCTAAAGATAAATCCTAGGGGACTGGGGTTGTGGCTCAGCGGTAGAGCGCTCACCTAGCATGTGTGAGGCGCTGGGTTCGACCCTCAGCACCACATAAAAATAAATAAAAATAAAGGTATTATGTCCAACTACACCTAAAATATTTCAAAAAAAAAAAAAAAAGAAAGAAAGAAAAAGATAAGTCTTGGGTCCAAAAATAACCAGATGAGAATGACAGGTTGGACCTATGGGAGACCAGGGTCAGCGTCCTAGGGACTATTAGGATGGTGTGATGTGCTGGAGCCAGAGGCTCGGTACAACCATGGTTGTGCCGCACACAGTGGAATAATAAAAGCCGTGAACTTCTGGGATGCTGCATTTCCCTCCAGGGAGCCTCGTCAGGGTATCAGTGTGCACGACAGCCTCCCAGAGTTAGCAGCCAGTAACCAGTGAGAGTAGTAACCAGTCGCCTGTCTCCCAAGAGGAGCAAGATCGGCCGACAAACCCACTATGCTTTTCCTTCTTCCAGAAGTTTCCCTGGCGGCAAAAGTCAGATGGCCTGGTTAAAAAAGAAAGGGGGGGGGGGGGAATCTTGCAGGGGAAGTCAATGCCCCATCAGGAGGCCGGGTAAATGGCCAGTGTGCACGAGCACCAAGCAGGAATCAGGAGAATCAAAGCAGGACCTGCGTCCCTCTCCTCCGCTGCCCACTCCACCCTGGTTCTAACACCCCTGGTTTACTTCTGAAGCCTCCACTGAAATCTGGCCTCGAAGCTGCTACTTGTACCACCATGTGAGAGACTGTCCACCCCAAACCTGAGACTTTGTCCAAACAACAACAAAACCTCTTGCACGGAGCGTAAGGCCTGAGGGAGGGGAAATAACCTTATTTTTTTTCTGAATTTCTTGAATCAAGGAGTTCCCCTAACATTTTCAAACCACAAAATGTCACGGTCTTTTCCTTTGATTTGGGGAGAACCCCAAGGAAGTTTCTTCTCTCCTTGATTCTTACTCTAGGTTCATTTCCCTGCCCCTACTTTTGAATTCTCCTTTCACCTTCCATAAAGTGAAAGGCCTAAAGGGCCTGCTGGCAGCTTGTGCCCGCGTTGGCCAGAGGGCCTGGGGACAGAGCTGCAGGTGGGGGCTGGCATGGGCCCTGGGGACAAGGCACCACCCCTGTGGTGGCAGCTGTCTCTGCCTTACCAGGCAGCTGGCAGCAGCCCCGTCTGAAGCTGGCACCAGGCTTCTCACACCCCGGCAGAGCCCCCAGCGCCACCCTGTCCCCTTCTGCCCCCACGGCTCCTGTCAGGGTGATTACAGAGGCAGCAGTCGTGCAGTAATTAGGCCCCTCCTGGGCCAGCCAGCCTCGACCAGCGCAGAAGGCCAGCTGCCCCTCGCCAGAGACAGCTCCTTGGCACCCCGTCCCCCTCGGCACGCTCCTCTCTCCCGGCCTCCATCCGGTCCTCCTGGCCGCTGGCTCTGCCCCCATCGGGTGAGGCCAAGCAGGCGGCTCCTCCTCTGCCCGGATCCAAGGTTCTCCCGGTCCCGGCTTGCTGGGAGCCGTTCCAACCAGGTGGAAAGGCAGCGGGGAAACCAGTCACCCTCAGCCAGCTCATGCTTCGGGGTCGCCTCAGCAGTAGGTTGCAGGATCCTGTTACTCACAGAGTCTCCGGGTTCCTCGAGCCCACTGGACAGGTTAACTGTTTACAGTCCTCTCAACAGTCGTGATCCTGGGGTCCCCCCACCCCGCTTCTAGCTTCATCCTCCTCAGCTTTCTCTTACAAGAACAATAGGCAGGAGATGACAGAATTGCTCCTACACCTGCTTCCTGATGAAGACAGGTGAGCGCAGTGCATGTGAGAAAGAGGCCCTCTCTGTTCTCTGAAGAAAGGCACTTGGCAAAGCCCAACCTTCCTAAGGGCAGCCAGAACAAGGCCATAGCCAGCAAGCCATGCAGCTCTAACAGCACCCCAAGACCCCAGAGGTGTCTTCTCACCCCATCTCCCGACAGTCAGACCAGCCCCGCCTAGTCTCAAGGGTTCTGGTATTTTTAAACCCCATTCTCCTCCCTGTGGCTCAAAATAAGAACATCGTGAGAAAGTGGTTCCACGCCACAGGACGTCCCCGACTCCCTGAGGCCAACCCACCCCGCGTTCAGTGACTCCCCACCCAGGAAGGAAGCCAGGCCCCCCCGCTCAGCACACCAGGGAGCCCCGAGTGGGCAGCTCTGGGCCCAGTGGAGGGAGGAGCAGCTGCAGCTTCGGAGGCCTCTTTCAATGCCTGAGGCACTACTTTCATCTCCAATCCATGCAGCAGTGGTGTCTTCCAGAAGCGAGGAAACAGGAAAGGGTTGCAAAGAAAGGGCTTGATTGAAGTGAAGAAGTGTTGAGTGGATTTCCTCTGCCTGCAGGCTCTGCCATCCGGTCCCCAGCTCCGGGAGAAAACCGCCAGCCCCTCCCAGTGGGCCAAGCAGCAGCTCCCAGCCTCACAGATCAGAGCAGACCCGTCATGGCGCACGGGCCCAGCAGACCAGGGCTCAGTCTGGCCCTGAGCCAAGGCGGCTGGAGTGCGGCAAATCGGCATGATTGGCGGTGAGGTCTGGGGAGAAGTCCAGAAGAGAGAGACATGGCCAGTGACCGTGTCACTGGGTGACCACCCAACCAGTACCAGGTGGGTGGAGAAAGAGCTCAGGTGTGCATGGGAGCAGCACAACAGGGAACCCATCCAGCCCCCCCACAAGGGGGTATGTACCCCAGCAAAGACTGACAAGCAAATGTGGCAAGACCAGTTGCAGGTGGCATTTTTACATTTTTGCAGCCAGGGCAACTCTAATGCCACATAATCAGACACTGGACAAATGCTGTCCCCTGTAGCTTCTTACGAAATAGGAGAATCATTAAACGTAGATACGAAGACCAGAAATATTAAAAATAATAAAACAAAAGCATAGACTCACGGGCTGGGATAGAGCTCAGGGGTAGAGCACGCGCCTAGCCTGTGAGAGGCCCTGGTTCAATTCCTGGCACCACCAAAAATAAATAAATAAATAAATAAAAGAAAGAATGGAAGGAAGGAAGGTAAGAAGGAAGGAAGGAAGGGACAATTGCACAGACACAGGCTCATGATGAGCCCTGCTCCAGACATCCTAGGTTTGAAGTCTGTACTGAACCCTAGGGGGCGTGCATCCTGCCATGATCACAGTAATCTTCAGGCCTAAATTAATCTTTTAATAAACCAGTAGACTTTGCTACTACTATTTTTTTTTTTGAAGGACCATCTTAAATAATTATTTTCGTTTCTGCTTTTAGTCCCCATCGTGGAATGACCCTGCGGTGGCACCGCCGTGTCTGCCAATGATGGCATCTGCTCCATCTTGGTGCCTACTGACGAGCTCAGTTACTGACAGACGCACACATGGGCCACAAATGGTCCCAGCCTTGCTCGGTGTTGCTAAATATCCCTGTCTTACAAGACAGATCCTAAACAGAACGTACCCTTTTGAAGCCGGGGGAGGGGGAGGTGACGTTGACCTGAGTGCTGACGCCCGCTGGGCAGGTGGAGAAGGAGCTGGCAGCTCCCACCCTCCTCCCTCCATCCCTTCTTCCCAGCTCACTCCTTCTGCATGAGGTTAGTGTGTGATTATGTTCACGGAAACAAACCTGCTCGGAGCTTCAAAAATCTTGCAAGAAATCGTTATTGCGATTCCATCTTTCGAACTTCCCTGTGTTAATAATCCCTTTAGACTCATAAAGGACTTATTGGAACCAGCACTGAAATTAATTGAATTTGTAGTTTCACCAAATAGACAGCAATTCTATTCTTAGTATTAACAGTACTATGGTAGGTTTTGATATTTTCACACGTTTTATATTAAAGGGGAAGTATCAGATTAGACACACAGCAGCCTCAACTCTCTCCTTATGCCCTTATTCAGGTTCTTCCTATGACTTGATCAAAAGCAAGACAGAAAACTCGTATTTATTTAATCTCTACATCTTTGTTATCAATGTCACTAAATGTAACCAAGTCTTCTTGTTCCATGTGATATTTTTAGGCATGTTTCTTTCCTCCCATGGAAGGCTTATATTTTATATCCTAGTTCATTTATTATTTAGGAACATTCTCCAGATTCTAAGTACTGGCGTAGTTTGGCCTCAGAACCTCAGAATCAGCTCAGGGCTATGAGACCTGAGCTCTGGTCCACATGATCAGTCTCCTCAGCACATTTAATCATTTCCTTCATTTACAAAGAAAATTAGATAAAGAAGGAAGATGACTTCTAACATCTCTAAACCATTTATATGTATCTTTTATGATTATATGATGCTATTAAAAAGTATAAATACCTCTCTTGATGGTGAATCATAAATAGTTCCAGTTTCTTGCTATTGTCCTGCTTGTTGTTGCTGTAGGACAAGGAGAAAGACTTTTTCCCACACAAAGACACTGCCTAGCACAATGTCTTTTGGTAAAGCTTTTTCTTTTTTGCCTTAGAACCTGAAAGTGTGTACTCGTGATATGTGGGATGTCTATGTTGAAATCTGTGTTGGGGAAAGTGGTCACAGTGAGGAAGGAGAAATATTTTGGAGCATTGTGTCTAACCACTACTGTTCGGAGTTTCAACGTGTTAAAAAATGTACTGAGGAAATACAGTTGTACACGTTGTGCATCTAAAGTGACCTGTTCTTCATCAGTGCTTCTAGTTGGTAGAGAAGCATATGATGAACAGCCAGCCCTCTGTATCGAGCCTCCGCAGAGGACGGGTGGGACTGGGCAGGAGGTCCTTTACCAGTGGGAGTTCGAATTCCAGCAAAGGAGACAGAGCCCAGGAGCTTAAGGTAGGAAGAGTTATCGACGTTCACCTGATCCAACCTCTATCCCACGACATCATTAGAACGATTCAGCGACTAACCCAAAAGAGATCATCTAGCAATGAAAAAATACAAGTAAATAAATAAATTTCACCTGCATTTTAAAATAAATAATTTTTTTTTAAAGTGAAAAAAATCCAGGCATGCTGCACAAAGCTCGGGTGGGTTAGAAGCACGGATATTTATTGCCTCCTTCAGTCACTCTGCCACACCATACCCCCACTAAACTTAAAAGGTGGGGCTGAAATGCATCCCCTACAATTCACGGTGCAGACCCGGCTCGGAGCAGGGTGACTGGCGGAGCCGCCTCCCGGCGAATTCCACGTAGTGGCCCTCCCTCTAGTGGTCAAAGTGGAGATGGCAGCCCCCTGGTTCCGCCCTCCAAGGCTGGCTGGAAGGAGAGCGCCTGCCCACAAAGTCGTGGGGGTCTCTGCGCTGGGTCTCACTGCTGTTACAGAACAAGTTGTCTCACAAAGAATTCTTCTTAATTAGAACATCTTGCCTGCTTATAATGATCGTGGCACTTACAAAAGACCATATGTCTTGGAGACGCTGCTTGGCAAGGTTTCTCCAATGTTTACCAAATCTATTTTGTATGCCTTGCTAATAATAGTCCAGTGGTCCCCAGGCAGAGCCATGCAGACTGAGGACTTCTTGTTTCTTCTGTTACTCAGTATTCCGCCTTCAGAATGTGAAAGGCCTCTTAGTTCCTGTGAAAGCACTAAAACAGCTCAAAGTTTCCCAAATGCTCTTATTTTGGGAAACGTTTATTTCAAGGGCTAAATTGTGATCTTTTGACAAATCAACATGAGCAATGGTTTGCACTTTGTTACATGCACACTCCAAACTATTCCTTTTAAAAGAAGCTCTGATGAGAGTTTACTAGAATATCCGTAATGCAATCCTGTCCCATAGCTTCACTGTAGTTTTTAGTCCAGGAAGAAATGACAAAGGCGAACTCCCATTTTACAGGGCAAACCTGACACCCAGATTTGGTAGTAACGGGTCCAAGGTCACGCAGCTGGAGTTTCCCTCCTGTACCACCAGGACCATACTGTGTAATTAAAGTCACATTGAGATTGAGTGGGTGTGCCTGATCCCACACACCAACATAACCAAAGTTGGGTAGTTTGTGTTTTCTTTCTCTAGTACAAGAGATTGAACCCAGGACCAGTCTACCGCTGAGCTACACTCCAGCCCTTTTTAAATTTCTGAGACAGAGTCACTGAGTTGCCCAGGCTGACCCAAGACTTGGGATCCTCCCGCTTCAGCCTCCCAAGTAGCAGGGATCACAGGCATGTTCCACTGTGCTTGGCTTATAACACAAGAAATATTAATCAGTCGTTTTGTTTCACTTTGTTGACATGGAATAAAAAACAGGCTCAGTTTATCTTTTTGCTCGTTGGGTCTGATTTTGGTCACCCAGGAGCAAAGCAGATGTCATTCATTTTGACAGTTTGTGGCAATTTGTAAAGATCCGCCAATTAATAGGTTAGGCTTGGCATTAGACATCGTCCAGGAGCTGTTTAATTTATGTGACTTTCTGAAAGTCAGTCAGACATTTTTGTGTATGCAGACTACATGTTTGATGCTAACGGTCTCTTCCTTTTATTGAGATGTCATGAAAAAAGAGGAGGGGCTTAAAGATTTTTTTTTTTTTTTTTTAGTAGTGACAACTTGATAGTTCTAGAGGGCTTACTTTCTCCTTCATTGCAGTGTATTCTATACATTGAGAAGGGCTAGTACCAGGCTCTTCTCCATATGTGGGAAATATAACAACTATTTATAAAGAGCTTCAAAGTAATTAAGAAATGACCATGGAAAATAACTAGCATGTGTTGCCAGCTTCATGTGTGGAAGCCAGCATTCCAAATGCCTTAGACATGCTAAGCCACTTATTCCACACAATGAACTTGTAATGTAGTCACCATCCATATCCCCACTGAAGGCAAGCTCATCTTCACCCTCCTCAAGGTATCTCCAAGCTTTTTCAACACACTGTCTCACCAGTTGTGATGATGTTCCTGTGAGACTATTAAATGCCTCATTTTGTATTTTCTTTATTAATCCCTACATTCTACCTTTTTTTTTTGGTACCGGGGATTGAGCTCAGGGGCACTCGACCACTGGGCCGCATCCCCAGCCCTTTTTTGTATTTTTATTAGAGACAGGGTCTCACTGAGTTGCTAAATGCCTCGCCATTGCTGAGGCTGGCTTTGAACTTGCCATCCTCCTGCCTCAGCCTCCCAAGTGCTGGAATTACAGGCGTGCGCCACCGCGCCCGGCTACATTCTACTATTTTTGACACTGGCCTGTGTGTTTCTATTTTTTCATATGTGTCACTATTGCTGTCTTGTGTTCCTTGAGGGCTGGGTCTGCGTTTTAATTCTCTGAATTTTCTCATGATAAATAGCTTTATTATGTGCAATGGGTGGCTTTTCTGAGTAGAGTTTGTTTCTTTATATCTAAATTTACTACTGACGTTTAATTCATCGATAGGAAGGCTTTGTGCATAAAGAGCCCTTATTTTCCAAAGAGGAAAGCAGAATTTCATTGAAAGTTCAAGAAACAGCAATTAAATTTAATTCAGAGCATGTAGAACTATTTCCTTCACCTATAAAAGTATTCTGGAATGAGTGAGTACTGAGGAGAAAGAAGTTGGAGAAAGTTTTCTGATGTGACTCTGTACTCTTTTATTTATTTATTTATTTTTTATTCTAAGTTGTTAGAAATGATAGCAGAATGCATAACATTTCATATTACACTTATAGAGCACGTTTTTACATATTGTATACAAAGTATATTCACACCATTCGTGACTTCATACATGCACTTAGGGTAATGATATCCATCTCATTCTACCATCTTTTTTTCTTTTCTTCTTCACCCTTTTGCCCCCTCCCTTCCCCTTCCTCCCCAGTGGCCATTCTAGTGTTCCTCTAATCCTCCTATGCTCCCTGTCCCAACCCCACTGTGAATCGGCCTCCTTATATCAGAGAAAACATTCAGCATTTGGCTTTTGGGGATTGGCTAACTTCACTTAGCATTATATTCTCCAGCTTCATCCATTTACCTGCGAATGTCATTATTTTATTCTCTTTTATTGCTGAGTAATACTCCATGGTGTATATATACCACATTTTCTTTATCCGTTCATCTACTGAGGGGCATCTAGGTTGGTTCCACAATCTAGCTATTGTGAATTGTGCTGCTAAAAACATTGATGTGGCTGTGTCCCTGTAGTATGCTGTTTTTAAGTCCATTGGGTATAGACTGAGGAGTGGGATAGCTGGGTCATAAGGTGGTTTCCATTCCCAGTTTTCCAAGGAATCTCCATACTGCTTTCCATATTGGCTGCACCATTTTACAGTCCCACTAGCAATGTATGAATGTGCCTTTTTCCCCACATCCTCGCCAACACTTATTGTTGTTTGTGTTCTTAATAGCTGCCATTCTGCCTGATGTGAGATGAGATCTTAGAGTGGTTTTGATTTGCATTTCTCTAATTGCCAGAGAGGTTGAGCATTTTTTCATGTATTTGTTGATTGATTGTGTATCTTCTTCTGAGGAGTGTCTGTTCAGTTCCTAACCCAATCAAGTGACTCTGTACTCTTTAGAGACCAAAATAAAAGTCCTGGCACATGTGCTGGTGCAAGAAAAATGAACAAGAATGAACAGTTGGGGTGAGTCAGCCCCAAGGGGCAGGACTGCAGCTCCAGGACGCTTGGAGTGGAGCCAGACTTGGAGGGGCAACATCTCCTGGGATCTGCAGGATGTCAGACTTGAAGCTTTGCACAAGAGTTGCCTGCGCACACCATGAGGTTGGTTTTTAATCAATTTGCCAAGACTCTACGGATGTTCCTCAAGTCCCCAAAGTCAAGCGTGCACCTACAAACACACTATGCTTCTCTGTACACGTGATTCTGATGGTGGACACATCCTGTCTCAGGAACAGGGAACATCATCTTGCATCATATAGTCGGCAGTAGCTACACAATTTAGATGAAAAACGAGGGCAAATGACTCTAGTAATGAGGTAACTTTATTTCCATGTGTGTTTATGGCTTCAGTCAATAAGCCCTTTTGAGTGGCTTCTCTAGAGGAGAGTTTGGGATTGGAGACCCTCACTGGGGAGGCCAAGTCCTGCCTTGTAAAATGCTTGCAGCCCGGGGTTGCAGCCTGGGTCAGACGAATAGCAAGCACTGCGGGCACAGACGGGCACACTCAGGGTGCAGCTGGGGCTGTGGGAGAGGCAGGCTTGCTATAGAGGAGAGGAGGCCCCACCTGCACCAATCTGGGAGGGTGAGAGACACTCTGATTACCAGGGAAGGTTTAGAAACTGAACAGTGAGGATCTGGAAGATGACCTTCTGGGAAGAGTTCCCCCACGAGTAAAGACGCCTGCCGGACAAAGCAAAGAAGTAGCAGGCAGGTGAGAACAGGAAAGCAGGCTGCGAGGCAGGCTGACGTCTCTGATCCACTGTCCCAGGGTTCTGCAGCCACGGCTTAAAACGAAGGGAAAGTCATTGTGAAAAGCCAGGTCCGGAAGGGAGCCCGGACTGAACAGGGAGAAATTCAACTCCTTCCAGGAGCTCGATGCAGAACCAAGAGAAAGGAGCCTTTCCAAACAACTGCGATGGGAGTTCTGGGGATGGTCATCCAGACAAGGTAATCAGGACCCATGCTGCCTTTAGGGGGGGCCTCCTCTCCTCTATAGCAAAAGAAGAGCTTGCCCCGTCCCCTGAGCGGTAGCAGCTGATGATGCCCGCTGAACTCTAAGGAATTGGACCTGGCCTTGGTGTGGGGGGCATTTTGACGCTGGCACTGTCTCTATGCGATGGCAACTTTATTGGTCCTCGGGGCACGAGGTTGAGACCTGGTTTTTCTACCCACCCCCCTACAATCACAATGAAGAGTCTACTCTTTAATGGCAGGGATTATAATTTTGAGGGAACACACCCAGTGGCTGGCAGAACAGTCAGAGTGCCTTCTGCTGACCCAATAAAACAACATAACTTTGGAATGAGGGATGTCCCACCCGACCCCCCAAAATCAAAGTTGTTGTGTTGTTGGGTGGTTTGTGGTGGTTTTTTTTTTTTTTTTTTTTTTTTTTTCATTTGATTTCTAAATTACTTAAGGGAACCAAAACAAAACAAATAAGATTTTAATTGCAATGAGTGGACACAGGCGAGCACTGGAGAGATGGGGGATTCTTGGTCCGGACTTTAGTTCTGACGCTCTTCTTCATGAAAAATATTGCTTTCCCAAACCTCCAGGGCATAACACATTTAATGTAAAGAAGAAGGCGAGCTTGACCAAAAAGCAATAAAGAAGACTTTGAGGGCAATGAACGTGTCATTTGCACGGCTCCAACCATGGTCACCGTTTACATTGACTTCTTTGAGCCGCCTTGTGTTCTAGAAGGTTCTGCGTTACAGAAGGGCAGAGAGCATCCTTCCGAGATGACTCCCGACCTGTACGAAGTCCTTTCGTGGTGGAAGCACCGCAGCTGGCCCACGCACACCGTTCTTGGCTGCTCTTTGGTTTTGTGTTTGTTTGCAGCTTCGACATTCACTTGTAAAGCCCTCGGCTGCTGAGTACGTCCCAGCTACGCTGCGTACTGCTTCACTATTGCCCTGTTATTCTCCTGGCCCAAGTCTCTGCCGACATTCCTACCCACACGTTCCACGGCTTCATTTCAGAGCCATCCCACAAGATGACAGGGTGTTTTGGATTTTTCTCAGGGTCCTATCTAACTGAGGATGGGGTGGAGAGAAGACGGGAAGGGGAGACCCTCACACTGAAAGGCAAGACAGGTGGCTGTGCTGTGTCAAATGCAAGGACTTGATGTTTAGCAGAATTTCCAAAAGCACTCCATCTTACCCTCCTCTGTCTTCAAGCAAATAACTAATTCTTAGAAACATGGAAGAAGTTCTCATCTTATTATGACTTTATATTCAAGTCATCATTGTGCCACCGAGGATAACACTGAGTTAGCCCAAACTGACTGCCACCAAGACAGGCAACAGGACACCACCTTTTCGTGTCTCCACAACGTAACAATCTAGCAGTGAGGTGCCTCATTTACTGATCAACACAGAGTCACAGCAGAGCTTCAAAGAAGCCGATGCTCTGCAGATACACACTAACAGGCTGGTTCTCCCGCCTTTCTCCCTTGCGCTGTCAGAGCTGATACACCCCCTCCCCAGCTCTGGTGGTACATACATGCGCAGTGCGGTTCTGAGTCTAGTTCTCATCAGCCCAGCTGAAAGAAAGAACCTGAACAATCCCAGGCTTTTATATCTGTGTCCAAAGGACAAAATCAAGAATTAGATATCAACAAGAAAACTGGGCTGGTTTTCCCTGGGATTAAAATATAATAAAGCCTGCGGTTTGTAAGTACATCCTTAGTAACTGTTTAGCAACATTCATTGACATTCGGGACAAAGACCACACCTACCCATTTGTTCAGCACCAGCATGTGTGTGCTGTGCAGGATGCTGGGAGACAGGACGCCTTCTTTACCCAGTCTTCTGACCGGAGATGAGAATGCAGACCACGTTCTGCACGGCAGAGGCAAGACCTGCACAAAACGGCTGCCGAATTCTGCAGGGAGTGGGGCACCACAGCCCAAAATGCTGAGAGCAATTTTGAGTCAAACATGAGACAGAGGATGAGCTCAGTAGATGAGAAAAGAGGACCCCGACTCTTTTCC
Organism: Tamias sibiricus; assembly: GCA_025594165.1. Classification (NCBI taxonomy): domain Eukaryota; kingdom Metazoa; phylum Chordata; class Mammalia; order Rodentia; family Sciuridae; genus Tamias; species Tamias sibiricus. Next base: position 18,937,898 of record CM046666.1, on the reverse strand, counting down.
CTTGTCCCCCTCTCCTTGTTCCCCATCACCATCAAAATGAAAGTGTGCTCTCCCCGGAATTTTGTTTCATCATGTGACGAATGTCAAGGCTGGTCTCCCCTGTCCCAGGAGTCTCTGGCAGGAGGACCAGAGCTGATCAGAACCATGCTGGAGGACGAACAGTGGAGAAGGAACCAGGGTCAGAAGTGGGTGAGGAAGGCTTGGGACCAGCACCTGCTTACTACCCCACACCCAGGATGAAAATGAAGACAAACTGGACAAAGAAAGGGATCTGAATGGTTCACCAGCCTCAGTCCTGGAGACCAAAGGAGCATTTGCTAAGGTTTGGATATATCCCCCCCAAAAAGTTCATATGTTGGAAGAGTAATCCCCAAATTCAAAGGCTAATGGAATTCAGGGTGGGCTATTGGAAGGAAATTGGGATTAAATGAGATCCCGAGGGTGGGGCCTCAATGACGGCATCAGTGGAAGAGAGACCCGAGCTGGAGCTTGCTGGGCTTACCTAGTGATGCCCTCTGCCGTGCCAGGATGCCGCAGGAAGACCCTCAGCAGAGGCCAGCAGATACCAACCTGTGCCCTTGGACTCCCAGCCTCCAGAACTATGAGCCAGTAAACCTCTATTCTTTACAAATTTCCCAGTCTGTGGTCTTCAGTGACAGCAACACAGAAAAGACTAGGACGGCCCTTATGCAATTTGAGATTGCAACAAAATTCAACATGCAAATTACAAAACAATACAAAAACACAAATTGCAAAACACAGGATAAAGGTTGGAAAAAGAAATCCCAGTGCAAACTTCCCACCCATAGCAAAGCAAAATAAATAAGAGAATTGTGAAAGCTACAAAAAAAAAAAGAATGGACACATGGCAGGAGAAGCTTGAAGTGAAAACTCACGAGGGTGATATTTGTGGGTAGGTTTAAACACCAACTCACACCCCTCCAACCCTCTTAGAGAAACCCATGACAAAAGGGATCACCACCTATCAGTTTAGAGTCCAAGAAAGCCACACTGTAGCCCACCAAGATGTAGAAAATCAGAGACATCCTCCTATTCTCTCCTCTCTCTCTCTCTCTCTCTCTCTCTCTCTCTCTCTCGCTCTCTCTGTTCTCTCTCAAATATACTCAGACCCCATCCCCAATTTTCCCCATTCTTGTGATTAAATTTACTTTCCTATCTTTAGGCGCCCACCTGACATGTCCAGCTTTGGGGACAATGACCCTCTTATGCTGGTTTCCTTCCTTGGGACCTGTGTCCTGATTCATTGGTCATGCCCCCAAGCATTCCCATGGAGAATAAGCTCCCCTTTGTCTGGTGTCCTCAATACCCAACGTGTCCTCGCAGACCTGGAGGCACCCAGTCCTTGCCCATCGAGAACATCAGACGCTGCTCTTTCATCTGCTTTGCGGGGCCTCGAGTCCCTGGCTGGACGCTCTCCACGCCTCCCTGAAGAGTGAGAGAATAGAATGTAAATAACTCACAAGGAAAGAGATACACGGGCTAAGAGCCACACCAGGCCCGGAGCAGACCACCCTCAGGAACAGATGGCAGGGTAAGGGAGGCGCACTGGAGGTTTGCAGTGGCGTGTGCATAACTGACACAGCACCACCTTCTGCTACATAGCGAACATAATTCACCTTATTTGTTATTTATGTGTAAGTCTCTGCATCACTTAGTTTGTTTTAATTAATTTATCTTGTTTTTAAATTTATTAAACGATGCCCGGTAATTCTTTTAGTTCATTAATCAAGTGATTGTATATTTGACCCTTCCCCCTGAGGAATAAAGCACTGCTGGTGAACTTGAGCCTCTTTTTGACCTATTGTGATCAGTTCTGCCTGATGGGGTTATCTGGACACGATCCCTAAGGAAGAAGGTAAGAACTTTCCACATGTTGGAAGACCACGCTCAGGGTCTAGACAAGCAGATCATTCGTTCTGCTGCGACGGTGCTGGGTGGTGGGGTGGAGACGGAGGTTTGGGCTGCACCTGCCAGTTATGGGGATCTATGGTTTCGTGAATATTCTGCTTCCAAAAACGCACCGCTTTCTCCTAGAGCCATCCCTGAATCGGAGTGCACCTGCCTCTGCACGCAGGATGTGACGGTCCCTCTCGCACTGACTTTCTTGGATAAAGGGTCCTTCCAGCCTTCTCTCTGCTACAGCCTCGGCCAACAGCCTGTCCAACTCAGGGCTTTGAGGGCTCAGATCAAAGCCTCCTGTGTGCAGAGTGTCCATTGTTCATTAGTGAAATGTGGCTTGCACCTGCTCCACGGAGGTGTCCCGCTTCACCGTGTCCCTCTCGGTTTCAGCAAGCTGTAGCGAGATCACAGGGCTGGTCACGTTGGTGACGAAGGAAGCCACGCTCTGCCAGTCAGAAGCCGGAGCAGCTGTGTGGGTCCCGTGTGAACCAGGTGCCCGCTGCCTCCCCAGGAGCCGGCTGCCAAGGCTTGGCAGCGGGTGACCAGCAGCTGCTCCTGCTCCGCTCTGGTCTGCTCCGTCCTCCTCGGCCCGAGGATCCAAGCGCCGTCCCCCGGGAAGCCTGTCACAAAGAGGACAGAGAACTCTGAAAGAGGGGGACGCAGCGGCTACATGACAGCAAGCTGACCCGGGCCTGAGAAAGCAGGGACTGCAGTCAACGTGAGACCTCAGACGAACCTCAGGCTGGGCCAGCGCCCTGCTGCCAACGGCCTCCTGGCAAGACAGGAGGAACGCGGCAGAAAGAGATCCCAGCAAGAAAGCAAACGCTTATCAGTCAGGGATTGGTGCCGTTATTATTAAAGATCTAGCCTCCTAAGTTTCAAATCCCATGCCAACGTGGATCCAGATAAAATCATCATCGTGGTAGCCGGGCACGGTGGCACACGCCTGTAATCCCAGCAGCTCAGGAGGCTGAGGCAGGAGCCAGCCTCAGTAACTTACTCGCCAAAGCCCTCAGCCATATAGCGAGTCCCTGTCTCAAGATAAAAAAATTTCAAAAAGAGCTGGGGATGTGGTTCAGTGGTTAAGCACCCCTGGGTTCAATCCCTGGTACCAAAAAAAAAATTTTTTTAAATTGTCATGGTAAAAAGAGACTCAACTTAGACAAGCAGGCAGAGCCATTTGCCAGGCAAGAAGTTCACTTCCAAGACGTCTCATGAATTAATTTGGACAAGGGCTTCAGGGGAGTAAGGTGAACACTGGTTCCCACGAGCTTTCCTGGTTGTAGGCTCCATCGTGTGATCACTCAAGACACGTCACCAGGTCACAGCTGAGTTGCACGAACTTGGGTCTTGAATCCCCAGTTGTGTATCCTTCTTCCGACTACCGAAACACCACTAAGCCACTCCACCTAATTGTCTGTGCCCCGTAAGCCACCAGATCCTCATTAGATCCAAATGGCTCTATTCAACTCTGAGGACCAGGAATGAATGACCAATTTCCCAAGCGACCAGCTTCCTCTCTGGTGGCTCTTCCTGGCACATGGCCCCTGGAGATGTGGGAAGGGCTACTTCTAAGCGGTAGCTCCGGGGGCGGGGAGGGGGGGAGGGGGGACAGTCTTGTGCAGTGACTCATCCCTCCCCTGACTTCAGTCACTTCTGTGCGTCGTCCAGTTGGACAGCTGTGTTGGCCATGGGAAGTCAGAGATGTTTTGTGTTCCACAGACAGGAAGATGGAGTGGGGGGACAGGAGGGGGACGGAGAACAGTGGGTGCGTGTGTGTGCAGCCATAATTGCCGTATGACTTCAGCTTCTTGGAGCGGCTCACAGGCCCCACATTAGTCACCAGGCCTCCAAGGACCAGACGGGCCTGGGCGGAGTCAACATGAAGGGAGCCGGGACTGGCATCTGGGACTCGGGTCTGGGAAATGTTTCTCACTGTGCCACAGCAAGGGGAGGGGTCTTTCTGTGCCACGCAGTGGGATCCCAGAGGAGGGAGCCACTCAGAACCACCAGGTGCAAAACCATGCAGATGTGGCGAGAGATGACACGTGGTTTTTCTGGTTAGTCCTGCATGACAGTCGAATGACAGTAGAAGGTACTTTGATATCTCACGCATGCGTGGAGTCTAACTTCCCATTTTTGTGGTTGTATGTGACGGCAACACAAGCTTTCTAACATCAGCTGCACCCAGCCCCACCTGGTCCCTCTCCTTGTCGCTGATGGCACCCTCTTTCCCATTACCCGCACAGACAGATCAGACCCTCTGATGCCTCCCTCAAGCCTTCACACCAAGACTCGCCCTCCAACACAGCAGCCGGCACAGTGTGGCTTGGAGGCCAAACCCAGCTGCCACCTGCTGTAGAGCTGTGCTGGATCCCAGCGCCGTGCCAGCTGCGTCTACGCTGCTTTCATGCTGTCCCAAGAGTGAAGTCATCCTGGGCCTGGAGCCCCTCTGATCAACCCAGTAGCAGAAAAAGAAGGAGCTGAATCCTGCTCCAACCCGTAGCAGGAAACAACGCGTCCTGCTTGCATGAAGAAGAACTCCCTCCACATCTTGACCCAACACCTGCTCAACAGTCTGTCCCCGTCCCATTCCCACTCCGGCTCGCGCAGACTCGGGGGATAAAGGTGTCTTCTCTCCCGTTCCAGAACGATACGCCCACTCTGGCCCTTGCTCCACCCCCCTCTGCCTCCCAGGTGTTTCCTCTTATCTTTTAGCCTAAAATCAGGCGACGACACTGCGGATAGACTGCCGACCTCTGCATGTAGGAGCCCGAGCAGCAAGAGCATCATGTCTGCGACAAAACTCAAGAAAACCTTCCCCCTCGGACTTCTCTATCTCTGGTGCTGACACCTAGCAATCTGCCAATCCACCTTCCCCTCACAGAGGCACGCCGTGGACAAAGGTGCTATTGAATCCACCTTCAGTTCCACCCTGATTGGCTTCCAGTCCTCACCGGAACAACTGCAGGGGCCTTAGCCAGCAGGACCCCCCCACCACCACCACTTCCCTCCCCTCCAGCCCCACCTCCCTGCTCTCGCTGAAGTTTCCCATCAGGGTAAATCTGAGTGCTCCTCTCTCCTGTGTTAAATCTTTTATTCATTCTATATGAATAATTACGTCTAGATAATAATATAGAATAAGTGCTAAGTGTTGATCCAATATTCTTGGACAAGAATTCTGCTATTATTCTGAATTTGGCTATCTTCCCAGTCTCACCTCCAGGTCTGCACCACCACCTGGTCCCACCTTGGTCCTCTTGTTTATCAAGACAAACCTCAAGGGCTGGGGTTGTGGCTCAGCGGTAGAGCACTCACCTAGCACACGCACGGCCCGGGTTCGATCCTCAGACACACGTAAAAATAACGGCATTATGTACCACTAAAACAAATAAATAAATATTCTTTTAAAAAAACTCAAATGACTAGGTTTCAAAGCTCCCAATCTGCACCCCAAGTCCCTAACCAATCCCCCCAGACTTCACATTCATCTTCTCCTGTCTCTATATTCTTGGCTCTGTGACTTCAACCTGGACCCTGCTGGGGGCCTTGTAGGGTTAGTATTTAGAGTTGACCTTTCTTGTGAATCTAGACTTTCTTTAACAGATTTTGACTTAAATTGACCTTCTTTGCTTTGAGCATGAACAAGCTAAACTCTTAGGAACTCAGAATCCAGTTCTAGGGTTGGGGTTGTGGCTCAGTGGTATAGTATTCACCTAGCATGCATGAGGCACTGGGTTTCATCCTCAGCACCACATAAAAATAAAATAAAGATATTGTGTCCACCTAAAATTAAAAAATAAATATTTTAAAAAAATAGAATCCAGTTCTAAGTCGTGACTCCACCAACACACTAGGAGGTCAACACCAACAGCCAGGAGTGAGGCACGGAGACACCTCTAGTCCTGACACCATCTGTGTTTCCATAGATGTGTCCAAACGCCTGTAGCTCCCTCGACTCCCCAGTGTTGTTTCCTGCCCAAACTCTGGTGGGATGACTTTGACACCTGGATAGTGAGGCCAGGCCTTCCAGATTCACCTCAGCTCTGCCCTCTGCCCCATCGTGTGGAACTTAGTGGAACGTGTTGATCAGGGCAGAGAAACTCAACATGTGGGAGGAGAGGAAGCTCCAGAGAGTTGCATTCATAAGTTTAGCAGAAAATGAAGGACAGCGAGACCTCAAAGACAGACAAGAACAAACAAGAAAAATGGTAACTGAGGCAGGGTCCACATGCTTTTAACTTTTTAAAAACTGAAGTAAATAAAATTCCAGAAGGACTCTGACCAGGAGGAAGTAGATAATTCAGTTAGGGCTAAACTAACATCTTCCGCAGCGGTAGGACCCAAACCTTACAATGATGGGAAAAAACCAAATGAGAATGGATACAGAATAACTAGAGGTAGCACATTTTCCAGTAAGCTGTATCTTTTTTTTTAAATTTTACTTTGTTATATATGACAGCAGAATGCATTACAATTCATTATTATACATACAGAGCACAATTTTTCATATCTCTGGTTGTACACAGAGTAGTGTCCCACCATTCCTGTCTGCATACGTGTACTTAGGGTCATAAGGTCCATCTCATTCCACCGTCTTTCCTACTGCCATGCGCCCTCCCTTCCCCTCCTTCCCCTTTGCCCTATCTAGAGTTCATCTAATCCTCCCATGCCCCCCACCCCCAACCCCATTATGAATCATCAGCTCCGTCTTTTTTTTTTTTTTTTTTTTTTTTTGGTAGTCCTTCCTCTGTTTCTTTGGTTTTTGTTTTGTTTTGTTTTGTTTTGTTTTTTTTGTTTTGTTTTTTTTTTTTTTTTTTTTTTTAGTTTGATCAGTGATTTTTATTTATTTTTTTATCAGCTCTATCTTAAGGGGAGAGCTAGAGAGAAATTTGTGAGGTTTGGGGAGCTCAAAAAATGCAGAAATAAATTAAAAAAATAAGACATATATATAACAGTATTCAAGACTGTGTCTTCAGGGAGCGTTCAGATACAGTTAGACGTTGCTTCTCTGGCTGACTCTGTTCTGATAAATGCTGAGAGCAGTTTAGGCAAACTGCTGCTCACCACGGTCCTCTCTCCCCTGCATCTACTCAGAGTTGGGTCCAGAGACGGAGAGAAGAACAGGGAGAGAGGAGTTAGAACCAGGAAGTCACATTCCCGAGACACGCCCCGCTCAGAAGGAGCTCACTGCCACACATCCGTGCTGCAGAGATCGCGGTGAGTGCTCCGTCATGGCCCTTGGCGCGGACCCTGGGTTGGACCTGTTCATGAACATGCACCCATTTCCTGTAGGATGCTCTACCGTAGTCCAGGTCGTGTGCAGTGACAAACTCTGCAATTTCAGCAGTTCTGTACAACAAGCTTATTTCTCAATCCTGCAAAATCTGATGAAAGTCGGTTGGAATTTCCTCTGGTCATCAGGAGCCCAGGCTGCTCCGCACTGTGACATGGCCAGCTCAGCCTGGGGTCATCTCGGGGTCACGGTAGCTTAGGATGAGAACCTGAGGAAGTCCCACACTGGCGATTAAGTGTCTCAGCCCAAGATCTGCATTCACATCATTTGCAGCTGGAATTAGTGGTATGACCCACCTTCTGCATGCGGACAAGAGGCATAAGAGAAGCTTCCAGTGTGTTCAGGAACAAGAAAACAAACCCACGTGGGTGAATATATGACCCAACCACCACTCCAGTCTTGTTTGCCCGTTACTGCAATACCTAGAAAAGTGACTCTGCCTGACATAGAGTAAATCTTCACAGAAGATGAGATCGGGGAGAGGAGAAAAGTCCATTTTAAAATCCTAACCCCAGCAGCCCTTCAATAGATGAAGGGATAAAGAAAATATATGTGTGTGTGTGTGTGTGCGTGCGTGCGTGTGTGTGTGTGTGTGTGCATCAATACACATGATGGAATATTACTCAGCCATAAAGAAGAATGATTTTATGACTTTTGCTGGTAAATGGATGGATCTGGAGACTGTCATGCTAAGTGAAATAAGCCAGTCGCAGAAAATCAAAGCCTGGATGCTGAAAGTTCTCTCTAACATGCAGATGCTAACCCACAATAAGGAGGTCGGGGAGCACAAAAGTTCACTGGATTAGACAAAGGGGAATGAAGGGAAGGGAGTGGGGATGGAAACAGGAAAGACAGTAGAATGAATCAGACCTAACTTTCCTATGTTCATATGTGAACATACGACCAGTGAAACTCCACACCATGTACCGCCTCAAGATGGAATTCTAATCAGAATAAATCATACTCCATGTATGTATAATATGTCAAAATATACTCTACTGTCATGTGTGTCTAAAAAGAACAAAAGCAAATAAAAAACAAAATAAAATCCTGACCCCCCAAGAAGGGAGTCTGAAATCAGAGAAAAACCAGGAGGTTTTTCCTCTTCCGGAGGAATCCAAATGAATGAATCAAAACTCGTCAATAACACCCCATGTCACAGAGGGGATAAATAGGAAGATGGTCGAAAGCAGGTCATTAGATTTAACAATTAGGCCATTAATGGCTTTTCTCTGGTGCAGGCCAAATCTCATTATGGTGAGTTTTAAGAGGGCGCCTGAATCGATTCAGTGAGTTAGAGTTGCACAGTAAGAACGCGGCTCGGAACAGAGGGCTGTTTGAGATTTGCGGATGTTTTGTCTCTCGGGGAAATTTTTTTAACCCTAATAAATGTCCTGCCATGGAATAGTAGCAACAGGAATGGCTAGCATTCACCACACGCCTACTGTGCGCCCAGCACTCTGCTAAGGTCTGGGCTCACGTTATGGGTACTCTCTGGTAACCAGTCACCTGGAGGTACTGTTGGAGTCTGGCCTCAAACACACACTGCAGTGAGGAATGGGGCCTAGTGAGGCTTCCTTCCAAAGTGTGTGCTGGTTCCTCTCTGTCAGTCTCGTTCCCCAAAATACGAGTGCAGCTGTAGATGTTAGGTCAGGGTTGTTCTTGAAGGGGAGAAACCACAAGACGTCGGGCAGGAGGGCTGCTTCACGTGGTGCCGGGCTCTCCTCTTAGCTAAGAGCTTCAGCATCACTGGGTACCAAGGCGCAGCTCTGTTTACAGATATTCATAATCGTCATTCTGAAATTCTCCTCATGAAGGAGATCAGTCATACAGAGTACCCAGTTCTTTGCTATTGTGCTTCCTGCTCATCAGCTCAGCCTTCCTTTCCTTTTTGTTACGTAGCAATAATTTGTTAACCATAATTGTCTTCAGTATTGGTGAATCCACCCGTGTCTACTCCTTCACATACAATGGGGAACAAGGCACCATATCTGGATAGTGACAGTTCATAACAAATTAACAACAAAGTGTACCCGTCTTAAATACACTTTGTTGTTAATTTGCTATGAACTTGTAGGAAAGACAATGATTGGTGTCTATTGGTTCGACTGCAGTTGGAATGAGAGAATATCTTTGGGAAATTCTCTTTGGATCAGCAGAACTTGGTATGGGAGGTTTGAGAATGTTCTCTTGGCCATGCTGGTATGCAAACTATTTGACGGTTTTCATTTAAAACTGCTAGAGGAAATTATTCTTGCGCTCACCCCTGGTTAGCGGGGCCTTCCAGTCCCCTGGTACTGATTTGTGGAAGGATCCTGAAATCCCTAGGTGAGTGGCCTTTTCCAGTTCATCCATATTGAATCCTTACCTGCTATTGACATCTTCTTGGGGGGGCCCTGTGGCATGACTTGGGAACACGGCACCCCATACATTCTTTCATCTCTGGCTTTAGATTTTATTAAAAATTTATGGGAGTTTCTGGATGAGGGATACAAGATACATATTACACCATGATTTACTAAGTCAGAGGTATATATGTTCTAACATTTACAAATTTAACTGTGAGGGCTGGGGATGTGGCTCAGTAGTATTTTCCTGGCATGGCATATGTGAAGCCCTGCCCAAAAAAAAAAAAAAAAAAAAAAAAGTGATTTTTATTCCAAGTTTCACCAAAATTTCAAGGTTATATATTTATTTCTCAGAGCCTAAAAATGAAATGATTATTGAAAGTAAAAATCTTTTCATGTGGTTCTTCAAGGATGAATGTTAGAAAATAAATATCACACACTATGAACTATTGCAGGTACATTTCATTCATTAATTTATCTCCTCTTTATTGGATGAACACCTGATGTGGCCAGAGCGCGGGACGGTTTGCCATGGGACAGACACTCCTAACCCTTGGTGCATCAGGGTATAGGAGAAAAATGGAACTAAGGGCATGGATTTGCATTTAAAAATGCAAAGAAACACGTCCACGGATGCAAATTAACAACAACAACAAAAAAGTCTGTGCTAAACTTTTGGATATCATCTGACATCCAGCTTATAGAATATGTTTAGGGGCCTCATGATAAAGACATTGCTTTAATGAGCAGACCTGTGGGTTGCCTTTAAACACTGAAGACTTCCTACACATACTCTCTGTGATGCTCCGGAAGCTCGATCCCCCTCCATCCCACACATTTTTTTTTTCTTACACTGTTGACCCTTACTCTGGTCCTGGCCCACTACTTTCAACGATAAGAGTTGATTTTTATTTTACAGGGAAAATAGAAACCATCTTCTTGCCCCCAATCAGCTTCTCCTTCCTCCTTTGTCCAACAGAGGGCGCTTCTGGACTCTGATCAAGGCTCAGCCCCTGCAGACAGGTTCCGGGTCCATCCTAGGGGCTCTGCGGCTGCGTCCTGTCATCCCCTCCTCTGCTTTGACTTAAGTCTTCAGTTGAAGATATTTAATGCTCATTGTCGGTCCCAAGGTTTCCCCAGCCACTGCTGATCATCTCCCGAAAACGGGCTTACACGAATAATATGCCCCTTGTTTTCTTGTGCATTCAAAATTGTTTTGCTGGAATCTTCCAGGCAAGGAAGACATACCCAGCACATGTCAGGTGTACGGTGTCACTCTCTCCTGAGGTCGATTTGTATCTTTAGAGACGTCCGATGCCCGCCCAACTGCGTTCTGTCTTGAGTGGCTGGACCTCTTTACCTCCTCACCCAACACATTCTTTCTTTAGTCTGATTATTTTAGGATATGTCTCAATGTTGATTTTTCTAGATGGATGGTCCCTGGGCCATGATAAGACTTTGAAAGACGTAGATCCGTGCCTTATTTTTTTTTTTTTTAGAAACTTGAATTGTATTTCTAAGAACTTGTTTGGTTCTTTTGTTTTGATTTCCTTCTTGCAAGACTGCATTGTTCTAGGCTCGATTTCTTGCTTATGCTTCATTCGGACCATTGTCTCTAACCCTCTTTCTCTCTGTATTTGTTATCCATTTCAACCACTTTCCTCAGGTGTCTCCCTTGTGTTCCTTCTGTGCTTCCAATGACGTTTCTCTTGTACACTAAATTGGTCTTCGTCTCTGAGACAATCTTGATTTCTTTTTCCTTTCATTTTTTTTCACGATCTCTGCCGAATCCCGTGGGACCTCCTCCTTCCATCTGTGCCTCGCCTTCTGTTATCCAGAGCTGAGTCCTGGTGTTTATTCTGCTTTGTATACTTCAATCGTTACTCCGTTCACTTTTTACTAGTAGTCATAGAATGTCAAGTCTCAGTTTGTATCCGCTTCTTCACGATAATTTTCTGCTGCACTTCATTCATCTAGTGGAAAAGTCTCCTGTCCTTTCCCACAGTATAACAGACCTCAGTGCAAAGGCTGTGCTAGCTTTTTTCAATGTTTTTGTTGTGTTGTGCTGTTGTTGGTGCTCGTATTTGAAAGAGCGTGTCTTTCCTGAACCAGCCGTTTGCAAAGATGACTCGGGAGCGGCAGGGAGGGACTGAGGACTTTCTGCCCTCCGAGCTTCACAGGTCATGGGCTTCCTCTTCTGTGCCGCAGACCACCTCCTTTAAAGGCAATGCACTGTGCAACCACGTTGCCTCTGGCTTTAAGGCGTGGAATGGCTTCACCCCTGGGACCCCCCCAGTCTCCCCAGCAGCCACGGTCCCACGGGGCCAGTCTCTTGCCTTTCAAGGTGGACCCTCACTCTGTGGATGCACATGTGCTGTTGTCTTCTGTAGGTGCCACCTGAATGGCCCCAGGCCCGTCCCCCCCCACCCCGGCCCTGCAATGCCATACCTTGCTCCCGCTCACCTAGGATGAGCAACATCCCAGCCTCCCAAAGACCCGGGGGTGTGGGGGTCCTAGGTCATGAGACTTTCAGTGCTCAAACTGGGAAAGTTCCAAGAAAATAGATTTGTCGGTCACTCTGAATCCACCCGCGCTCCCCACGGTTGCCACTCAGGACGGGCCTTTGCCCTCTAGAACTGAATGTCCCTTTGCTCCTGAGACTCACCACAGAGGCCATCTCCCTCCCACCCTTCTCGTTGTCCATCACCATCTCCCCAGAGGCTTCCCTCCAGCTCCCCTCGCCCCTGGGGACTTTGGGCAGCATGTATGCATTTGTGCACTTCAAGAATTTTCTGGGTCTCCTAGTTCACTGAAAATGGAATTTGTGGGGTTTTTTCTTGTCATTTTATTTCCCTGTATAATTTCCAAGAGGAGACGTGGGAAATTTCAATTTAAACCATTACACGTTTCTTGGGAGTGCCACAGACCATTCTGTTGTCTTCGGAGTACCAGGGAGGAGCGCCACTTCTGTTATAATGGAATTTCTTGGCCCAGTGGACTCTGAAGTTGAGACCATGGTACTCAGAACAAGCAGACCCTGTGAGCCACACCCCGTGCAGAACGATGGACCAGCTAGATTAATTTCAGGTGGCCTATGCTATGCACACTAAGATACATACAACCCTAACAGCACTTTGTAAGCTTCAAGTGCTAACTATAAAAATAATAACAGGCATAATATAGCAAACACTGATAACCAAGAAATCAGAATGGGGACGAATGGTCTATGTGGAGGGAAGGTGGCTATAGAACTAGGGTTTGAACAAACCCACTTTGAACAAATTTGTTATTTCTTGATTATGGCCCAATGTGTGCAGATAAAAAATAACATGAATGTTCCCATACAAAAAGTGTCATAGAAGATGCTATTTCATGGCTTATTTTATTTCATTTCAACAGCTCTTCAAGGTAAGTGTGATGAGATTGAGTGTCAGAGAAGTTCAAATATTCAACATCTCCCAGCTAGCAAAGGCCAAGCCAGGAGGCAAGACCAGCTCAATGCATGGAAGGGAAGGTTTGAGGGACACAGTGACTTAAAAACAAGGAGAGTGGGGCGGGCAGTCGACTCAACCAGACATGGCAAAAGCCCCAGTGTAAATAGTATAACTGCAGCAGGAACCCAGGGAGCAAGAGAGTCAGCAACCATATTTATTAAGATTTTTAATGTCATTGCTTCAACGAGCTGGAGAGACATTTAAGACTTGAACAACTCAGTGCATCTGGTTTCATCCCCCAGCAGAAGCCCATTTTGACGATGTGGGAATTAAATTCACAAATGTAAGAAACTAGAAGAGTTTATCAAATTTCTTCCCGCTGTTATGAAAAATAATGTTGTGATAGGGAATGAGATTAAATCCCTCAAAAACCAAATTTAGGTTAAAGAAATAAGAAAAGACAGAGAGTGGCAGGCTAACTGCTCTGCCAGAGGGAACAGAAATATCAGGCCTAATTCTTGGAAAATGGTTTGCAGAGAAAGAAAGTCTGATTCTTCATGTCACTGAAACACTATTAAGTCTAGAGAAGTCTCAAGCATTTGAAATGTTGACCTAGAGCTCCTTCCCAAATTGCAGACACAATGCAGCCAAAGACTTGGCTGGTCGGGGTGGCACCACTGGGATCATCTTCTTCTGCACTCACCCCTCTTGGAGATCCCAGGAAGCTAAGCACTGTGCATGTGTGACCTCGGATTCTGCAAGCTCTCCCATACATTTTAACGTAGAGGAGAAAAATGAACTCTTGAGAGAGCTCGTGACTTGAAGAGTCTATGTGGCTCAAAACTCACCTCCCTGGAAGGCCATGAATCTTCATTTCACTCATTTCCAACTATTCCAGCAGGGAAAATCAAACATTAACCCCGTATCCCCAGATGCTGGTGTTCTCGGATTCCATGAATCTTCCTCTAACTACTCTAGCCCACGTTGACTTCTTCTTTCTATGAAAAATTATCCCTACGGGTGACGTGGTTTGATCCTTCATTACTTTTTCCTGATTGCTTCTGCTGGTAAACTTTGACTCATGCTGAAACACTGGAGTCAAACTCTGTGGGGTAAGCTAAAGCAGATATTAAACAAATATCAACTTGGTGATCTAGGGAAGGGGAACTTTCATGGAAAGCTTAAAGGAAAAGACAGCATGAGATGGGAAGCATGGAGCATGTCAGAGAAGGAAGAGCCTTCATGAAGCACCCTGGCATTGGACTCTGGGTACCAATGGTTTCCATATCAACACTGGGAACCTGGGAGCAGGGAGGCCGAGGCATCAACAGAGGGAACCCTGAGAAACACTGGCTGGCTTGTCTCACAGTGTGTGAGCAGTTGACAAAACACAGAACTGAAGGCCATCCCCCGCAATAGAACTCCCTGCTTCAGGGTACACATGTGGCTTTCAAAGAAAGACAGCACACCCCCCTACCCAGAAAGATCAGCTGCAGGGACCAACCTGGTGACAGCTGTCAAAGTCAGCTGACTCTTTCACCCCTTAAAGGAGTGAGAGAATATATCAACGACAAATGGGACATCCAAGAAAATAGAAATCAAACCCTGGTTATCGGTCTAGGCAGCAGAATGGGACGAGTTATCTTTTTTCCATTCAATTTCCTCCATCCTAGCCAGCGCAATGGCGCCCACCTGTAATCTCAGAGACTCTAGAGGCTGAAGCAGGAAGATCACAAGTTCAAAACCAGTCTCAGCAACTTAGCAAGGACCTAAGCAATTTAGCGAGACCCTGTCTCAAAATAAAATATAAAAAAAGGGCTGGGGATGTGGCTCAGTACCTCTGGGTTCAATCCGTGGTACCAAAAAAAAAAAAAAAATTATTTTTACTCCATCCTCATCCTTCATTGTGGGCTCTAGTTTCCAGGTTTAAGAAAGAAAATTAGCATTTACAAATGGTAATTCAAGAAACATGAGATTCCATGTGACTCTTGTGTGTCCTTCTCCATTTTCATAGTTCAAAGCATTAATAGCACTTTTATTAAATGATCAAAATGCCAAGGCACAGACAAGTCCGACCACATGGAAGACAGTTTTCATTCTTAAAAAGCTTAATTGTCACAAGGACAAATTTTGAAGATGGATGCAGTACACCTCAAGGTATCTCTATATTGATTTATTCTCTCTTAGCCACCCATTGGCTTTCAGGGGTGAGAAAGGTGAGTCCAAGATGAGGCTTTGAAACCTGAATGACCTGCTTATCAAAGGTAAAGACCTGCAGAGCCTTTTGTCTTCTATGCAGTTTCATCAGCATCTCCAGATGTTATTCTCATTTTTTACATATATGAAGGAGAAAGACCCATGATGGTCTAAAACCACAGGCAGGAAAATTGGGGGGAGGAAGGAAAATTAGAGTGTGCCTCTCTCCCTCCAAAATGTTTCTGTTTAATTTTCTCTTTAGTTAACCAACATGAAGGTCAGTGCATACCTGCCAGAAGTTATCTGAGTTACACAATGATGATTCAGACACTAACTTTGGACCAAAAGGAACGTTTATAATCAGTTAAAGGAGAGATTCTAGCAATCGGTATAACCTACGCATAGGTGCTGAGCACAGAGCAAGGTCAAGGCAAGGTCAGAACTGATGCCCCTCCAGAAAGCACCACCTAGGACTCTGGAGTCCCATTTCAGCCCTGATTCCACGGTGCTTCATAGCACTTGCTGGATTCTCTGGCGACGGCTAGCAACTTTCCTCTCCGTCCTGAGCTCTGCCGTTATCTTGAGTGACCTTATCATTATCATCTTCATAGGCAATCCAACCTCGTGGCGTCAGGAACCTCTTCCACCCCACTTTGGTTGTCCCCTCTGCCCCAGCCCAGGTGGGCTGCTACCACTGCATGCCAGAAACCAGCACCTGCAGAAGGCACCGGCATCTACTGAGAGCTCTCTGCCTGGTCTGTGGACAGTCATCTTCTTGCCGTGTCCTCGCTTGGCAGAAGAGGCAAGGAGCTTTCCAGGGTCTTCTTCATAGAGCACTAATCCGATTTGTGTGGGCTCCCCCCTGGTGACCTGATCTCCTACCACAGAGGGGGTTGGTTTTGACACCTGAATTGTCTGTGGCACTCTGCCATGCTTGACACCACTCAGAAGTTCTGACCTGCACCATCTCCGAACGTGCGTGATAACTGAAGCCACCCTCTGGCCACAAACGACCGTCGTGTGGCCTGCACACTACATTACTCTCAACACACACACACTCAGTCCTCAAGAAACCTCGGGGGGCACTTTGCTTTCTCCTTTGCCACGCCCTCTTGGCTTCATTTGTCTCCCCTTTCTGTCTAATTCTGTGGTGTGTAGGAGCCCTGTTTGGGGAGATGGCTTAAATTGTGGTTGACTACGGGCTTTGGACATGTTTGGGCATTGGCGCCTTTTGTAGTCTCACGGGACTTGGCCCGGGATCTTGTGAGACTTGGCCAGAGATCTCGAGGGACTTGAGCGAGATTGTGGATGAGGTCTGCGCCATTTTGGAGGTTAGAGGAGCGTGGACGGCGTGTGGGGGTGTAGTTAGAGCCAGAGAGAAAAGTTATCAGAATAAAGAGCTGTTTGTTTCCAGTTAGTCTCAAAACTTCTTCCCGCGGCTTCTTTGCTCCAAGCGGCCATCGCTTCAGGCGACTACAGTGGTGCGTGGCTCACCCACTTGCTTCCCAGTCTTGAGGAACTTTTTGTCTTGATTCCCGTTAAGTTGCCACTGCCTGACAAAATCACAGTCCTGTGTGAATCCAGTATCGCACATCCTGGTGAACACCTCACAAGTACTACCAGAGCAATCCACTCCACCAGGACGACTGGACGCTGCTCGGTGCAGACTGTTCTTCCATTTCCACTCCAGATTCCATCCTCTCTGGTGTGGCCAAGGACTTTGCATCATTGAGTTTGCCCCTGTTGTATGCTCAGCCCCTTCTTCCCTGTTAGATTCAATCATGTTCCAACATCTCCAAATTTCCCTACTTCCACGTGTTTGTCCTCTTTCCTCTAACTGAACACTGTTACCCTCCCCTGTCTTCATGACCAACCTCTCCCAAATGTTGTCAAAGTTCCTACTTCTTCGGGTCCTAAAATTTGAATGCACTCCAATCTGACCTCCCTTGTGCATGCAGCACCCAAATCCTCCAAAATACCCGTCTAAGATGATCAGAGACATCCACATAACCCAGGCGACTCTAAATTTTTACTTTATTTGACATCTCAAAACATGCAGCGCTACTAATCCCTCTTGCCAAAAGATCCTCTTTGCTTCCTTGACCCAACACTTTTCAAGCTTAATTTCATGGACAATACACCTGTCGCCTTCCCTGGGTGTTTCTCTGCTACCCAGAATTCAAATGATGAAGTTCCTTAATTGACTTTTCCTTGAACTTTTTCTGATGGCATCAAAAGTTGTCTGTTTCATTATGTGAAGTGAAAAAGCCCAACTCAGAAGGCCATATGTCCTCTTTCTTAGGGAGGAAAAAGGAAAAGAAAGGGGGAGGGGGTCTCGTGGAAAGCGAAGGGAGATCAGTAGAGGACCAAGGGTGGGAATTAGAGAGGGAGGGAGGAAATACTGGGGAATGATATTGGAGAATTATGTTGTTATACTGTATGCATGTACAAATGTGTAACAATAAATCCCACCATTACGTACAATTATAACACAACAATAAAATAATGTGTAAAAATTGTCTGTTACTGCCGGTTTTATTTTTCATAATAAGCTGGAATGCCAAGTCCATGAATAGCATTATTAAATTTATATGTTAGAAAAAACATTTTTCCTCTGAATGTCAGAGCTAACACTAATTTTTGACATTGCATTAAAAAGGGATTACAAATTTTCCATGACCTCATCTTATTATTTAGATTTTTACAGTTTAAGTTTCTATGGACCAAGGGTGATGTGGGTGAAATAGTTGGGGAGAAAATTTACTCCCCTATAAAAATGACAAGACCACTGGAAAAATTGTCAAAAACAACATTTTCAGAACTCTGGAAATTAACCAAAGGCTTTCATCAACCCAGGGAGTGTTTATTCCAGAAAAACATGATTCTCAGTAAAAGCATGAAGCTGTGTGGCGAGTTTACTTGCCCTATTCCTACGTCCACGCTCAGCTCCTCAATAGCCTTGAAGGGTCGAGAAGCTTGGACTATATCACATCATAAAGATGGAAAACAGACACAGCAACACTACGGATTGCTTAAGGGTACTTATAAGTATCACAAAGTCTCAGGTATTCAAACTCAAAATTCAGGACAGTTGTGACTCTGTAGATGGCAGGGGAAAAAATGACATTGGGTTAATTACAGGGCCTTCACCTATATCATTTAGGATGTTAACCTGGAGGGGAGAAAGGAGGTCAGGAAACATATCTGAAGCACATAAGGCAAAAGTGCAAGACCCAACTGAACTGAGTGGTAAATACATTATTTTTTGTTATAAATTGTCTATATTTTTATATGTGTGAAATATTATGTAACAAAAACATATATGCACATATATGATATATATCCCACATATAATCATGTCTACATAATCAAAGCATTATCTATATGCATATACATCATATTGTGTATGGTAAAACATATATTAATAATATAATAATGCAACAATAAAATAAAATATATAAAAATATATTATTTACATAATTATAATTATATTTGATTATATAAGTATGATATAATATGTATACATTATATTTAATTATATAAATGTGATATATAAAATATAATATATAATTATGTTTATAATTATATAAATAATATATAATACATATGCATATGTTTCATATATGGGATGCCTATGATGTGAATATTACATATGAATGAAAATATGGTCAAATTTGTTTTGACTGTACCTCATCAGCCCTCCCAAGTGCAGAGATCAAAGAAACTAGCTAAGTGGGCACTGGTGTGTCTTACTATTAATTCTCCATGGGCTCTCTATAGAAATCTCCTTTGTTTTTTAAAACAATATTTTTACTGCTTGTAAAATAAACTCATGGTTATTCTCAACATATGCATGCTATAATATAGTACAATATAGCATAGACAATGCAACAAGAAAGTCCACATCATCACGCTGTTGAGGAGTGGCCCTGTTTCTATCTGGGTCCTACTGCACTCTCTCAGTCTTTTTGCTATACAAACATGTATCTTTTTATATAAAATTCGGGTCACACTACTCACATTTCAATGAGATTATCATTTGTCTACTGAAAACCCCCAGTGGCTCCCTATCCTCGTATAAATCTAGCTCCTTTCCTCAGAGATCCAGGTCCGCCTCCCTCATCTGCTCTCCTTCTCCTCCTTCCCCGGGGCCAGCCCCACTAGCCTTCTTGAGGGACCCCACTTCCCTGCAACAGGGCACCTTTGCACATGCCCACTCGGCGTGGGGTGCTGTCCCAGCATGAATGTTTGGATAATTGTTCATAAAATATCCACCCACATACCTCTCCCACTCTGAATGGAATATACTTCCCTGTCCCACTGATACAGGGCTTCCCATGTGGCTTGCTTCCTTCTGTGGGGTATTAGCAAACATGGCACAAATAGCATCTTGCCTTACACCTACATGGTGTGGGGTGCCCTTTTTGCATGTGTCACCACCAGGAGAGGAACAAGACCCAGCTAGCCTGTTGGTCCCAGAAGAATGAGACTTTCGTGTGCAGGTCTGAGCACAACTTTCCAGCTGGCGTCAAGCCCAGGCTGGCCCAGACTAAGTCAGCCACACCACACCTTGCCCACCTACCTCAGAGAGAACCAACCAGGTAGAGATTGTAAGTGATTTCCATTTTTCTCAAAGCACTGGGTTTGGGATGGCTTGGATTATTATGGCACTACTTCGTGGATTTATCTTGTATCTAGCATTTCATTTAGATCTTGGTTCATGAGCCACCTGCACATCACCTCCTGTCCCCTGGATTCTGCTGGATCTGAACCTGCAGGACTGATCATGAACCTACATCATGCCTGTATTTGGTTTTTTGTTGTCTCCCTCACTAAAATGCAATTTCCATTGCAGTGGAGATTGTATTGTATTCACCAGTCTCTCTAATGCCTGTAATGCTGTCTTGCCCAGCATACAAAATAAAGGATTTTATTTAAGTGACTGAGTGAATATATGGGCTTCCTGATTTTTTTTAACTTTTTATAAATTTTTCTCTTCATTTTTCTTTTCTTAATGAACAAGTAATAATTGTATATATTTATGGGATACAATGTAACATTTTCACCTATATATATACAATGTAACATTGTTAAATAAAGCTAACCAAACTTAGAATTACCATATGATTCAGCAATCCCACTTCTGGGTATATATCCAAAGGAATGCAAATCAGTATGTAGAAGACTATCTACACTCCCGCGCTTGCTCAAAAGTGGTTCACAGTAGCCAAGATATGGAATCCACCTCAATGTCTATCAACAGATGAATGGGTAAAGATGTGGTACAGAGACACAATGAGATGCAATCCAAACTCTTCAAGAAAGAGACTGTCATCAGCAACCACAGGGGTGAGCGTGGAAGACATCGCTAAGTGAGATGAGCCAGGCACAGGAGGACGAGTCCCGCCTGACTCACTTACATGTGGAATACAGAACACTTGAGCTCACAGAAGAAGAGACTAGAACAGTGGTTCAGACACTGGAGGGGAGAAAGGGGGCAGAGGAAGAGAAGGGAAATACCCAGTCCTTGAAAACCTAACATCACGGGGAACGCTTTTTTCCAATTACTCCCATTTCCACATCATTAAACATTTATTTGTTTATAACTGTTGCCATTATAAATAATATTACAATAAATATCCTTGATTGTTTTCTTAGAATAAATGTTTAAATTAAAGCCTTTGAATAAATTTGGGACTGTACATATAATTTCTAAAATTTTATATTTATATCCTTTGCCAATTTTTTTTGTTAGTATGTTAAAATTTTTTTTGCATTTTTTTAGTTGTTGATGGACCTTTTTTTTTTTTTTTTTTTTTTGGTGGTACCAGGGATTGAACTCAAGGGCACTCGACCACTGGGCCACATCCCCAGCCCTTTTTTGTATTTTATTAGAGACAGGGTCTCACTGAGTTGCTGAGTGCCTCGCCATTGCTGAGGCTGGCTTTGAACTTGCGATCCTCCTGCCTCAGCCTCCCAAAGTGCTGGGATTACAGGTGTGCGCCACCACACCCGGCTCCAGGACCTTTATTTTATTTATTTATAAGTGGTGCTGGGAATTTAACCCAGTGCCTCACACATGCTTTAAGGCTTTTAATCTTTGTGAATTGCCTCAAACATCACAAATATTTTTCCAATTTCATTTTCTTCCAAATTTAATCAAAACATTGTAATCACTCTACTGTCATATATATCTAATAAGAACAAATAAAAAAATTTAAGGAAACAACTTTATATCAACAAACACATACACACACACACATTAAAAAAAAACACATTGTGATGCAATATTTGGAGTATCAGGTAGAAATTAATTTGACCACCAGCTGTTTCTTCCTAACTCTGATCTTGAGCAAAGACTTATCTTTACAAAACTTCAGCTTCCCATCTGTAAAAAGTGAATAGAAAGGCCTACTAACAGATTAGTGTGAAGATTAGGACAACGTAGTTCTAGTCATTAGAGATTCTTTGCTTTTAAGAACCTAAACTGACTAATGTGAGCAGAACAATTCATGTATTAGAAAGGTACTGAGATAACTCATCACGTTAGGGAAGAGGAGGTCAACAAGGCCTTAGGAAGGACAGGAACCATGGGTAGCCCCAGAGGTCAGCAGCAGGGCCTTCCCTGGACTGTGTAGACCCAGTTCTAGTTGCTTCTTTTCCCCAAATTCTACAAAGTCCTTGTTGAAAGACTCTGACCAGCCTAATCTAGATCACATGCCCCACCCCAAAATCAGGGAAGTAGGGTTTGATAACAGAAAGAAGAGTGTGAGGCACACAGCCATGCCCCTCAAAAGGAAGGAGGGAAGGAAGGAAGGAAGAAAGGGAGGGAGGGAGAGAGGGAGGGAGGGAGGGCAGTCAGCCCCTTTTAAGTGCTGAGTTCTGTGTCTGCCCCTTTAATCACTGGCAAAAATTGTAGCCATTTCACTATTAAAAAAAAAAAAAACTATAAGTGAATAGCAGAAAGACAAGAAGAGGAGAGGGAAGGGATCAGAGGGAGGGAGGCGAGGAGGGAAAGAGGAAGTACTTGAGACTGAATTAGAGTAAATTATGTTCCATGTCAAAATGAATTCTAATGTTATATATAACTAAAAAGAACCAATAAAAATAGTGGCCATTCATAATACTGTGCAACATTTTTCTCTGGATTTTATAACATGTCTAGCCAGAAGAGATTCCATTAAAGTTAGACTCTTAAATGAATTTCCCATGGTAAGTTATCTTTTGCTTTTATTGAACTCATTCCCAGGGGAACCAACCCTTGAAGCAGGCTGAAGATTTTCTCAGCACTCAAAGCACTCCAATATTTCTAAGCATCAAGGAAATACAAATCAAAACTACACTGAGATTCCTTCTCACTCCAGTCAGAATGGCAGCCATCAAGAACACAAATAACAAACGCTGGCAAGGAAGCAGGGAAAGGGGACCTTGATGCACTGTTGGGGGAAATGTCACTCTGTACAGCCACTCTGGAAATGTGTATGGAAGGCCCTCTATAAATCAAAAATGGAACGACCATATGACCCAGCTATACCACTCCTCGGTATTTATCCTGAAGAATCAAAGTCATATCATAGTGACGGTTGCCTGCCACGTCTACAGCAGCGCAATTCACAAGAGCCAAACTACAGAAGCAGCCTAGGTGCCCCTCAGTGGATGAATGGATGAAGAAAACGTGGCGTACATACACAATGGAGTTATTTTCAGCTGTAAAGGAGAATGAAATTATGTCATTTGCAGGAAAATGGGTGGAATTCCAGACTCAGAAAGTCAAGAGAGAAAAAGGGAGAGTGGGGGTTGTTATGAGGAGCCGCTTCAGAAGACACTCCATGTTCAAATATAAAAACAAATTAGAAAGCGTTAGTACCTGGCCAGGGGCTGCCACCCACAGAGACTGAAGCTCTCTGGGAGAACCGCAGCCTTTCCTGACTTTCCTTGGGAATTTAAGAACAAAAACCACGACTTTCTCAGCGTCACGCAAGCAAGCCAATCACAGAAGCTAAAAGAGCACTTGGCGGGTGTAGTTAATAAGCAAGCAGATGACAGAAGCTAAAAAAAAAAAGAAAAAATGTAGAGCAACTCAGACAACCACATCTTGGGTCCAAGCAGGTGTTAGACAACCATAACCTGGGTTTGAGCAGGTGCTTAGCAGGGACGAGAATCTACTTCAAAGTCATCTAGGTCACCACGACCACCATCTCTTGGATCGAGTACAATTTGTGGGGTACAAAGTACAGAAATATATTATAAGAAAACAGCTTTCTTTTCAGTTTCTCAGAAACAGCTCTTGTAATAGGTTTTTATAGAAGGCAGCAAAACGGAGTCTTAGACCTGTCTATGACAGTTCTTGCTTTATAATTGTCTTGTCTTATCTCACTTACATCTAGAATCTATAACTTACATTGTTACTGATTTTATTGATATTCACACCACAAAAGGGGAATCTCATAAAAAAAAAAATTAAGGGAGACCATGAAGGTAGAGAAAAGGGATCAAGGGGAGGGAAAAACAGTGGATACTGAGGAGTAAAATTGATCAAATTATGTTATATGTATGTATGGACACGCCACAGTGAGGCTCACCATTCTGTATAATTAATATGTGCCGATAAAAAATGCAGCCAGTCCCCGTGGTGAACTTGCTCCATTGGGGACATAGTGTGCATGTTCCACCGTATTCTGAAACAGGACGGGATGTCGAGTGGCTCAAATACTTGACACCAACCTTTCAGAAGTTCTGCTATTTCAAAACCAAAATAGAAATCCTGGGATCCCAGAGTTTTCAAGCATATAAGCTTCTAACCATGTGTCTCTTATAAAAGGGATGGAAAATTCTCCAAAGATATTAATCCTTGGAATGGATCAATTAAGGGGAAGCCTTAATTGATCCATTCTGTCTTTTAAAATAGGGTTAGTGGTAATACACCTCTAGCGGTCACTGCAAAAATCAACCAGATCATGCTGTATGCGTGTGTACCACAGTGAGCCCCATTATCACACAAAATCATAATGCACAATCGAAGGAAGAGCCAAGGAGTAGAGGAAGGGGAACCAGAGAAGGAAGAAGGGGGGGATAAAGGGAAGTACTGGAGAATGTATCGAAGCAAATTATATGTGACTACATCAGAATGAACCCTGCTACTAGGTATAATTATATTGCACTAATAAAAACATTTAAAATTAAAATAAAATGAGATGGAACGTTTAAAAGATCAAAACTGAAAGCATCTTATAACACAGGTCCACATTCCGTGGTCCCTTTCTCCCTAGAGCCAGTGGACTGCACTCCTAAGGAAAATTTCTTTTGACTGATTTTATAAGATCAGTGTAGGTTTATAAATTCCTATAAATATTTTCTATAACTATATACGATTATGAATCTATATAATACATATTCTGCACTCTTCTATGAGATCATGCTCCATGTAACATCTGGCCAGTGAGAATCCACATATGCAAAGGTGGTTCCATAAGATTGTAATGGAGCTAAAAAAAAAATTCCCATCACTTGAGAGGTGCGGTAGCTATCAGGACATTGTAGTGCCACTCATTCCTCACGTGCCTGTGGTGATGCTGGTGTAAACAAACCTGCTGCACCCACCAGTCGTACAAAAGTACAGCACTTAATACAACGTACGGCACGTAATACTTGAAAATAAAAATAAATGACTATGTTACAGGCTTACATATTTGCCATATTTTTTGCCATCACTTTAGAGTGCAGCCTTACTTATTTAAAAAAGAGTTTACTGTAAGACAGTTGGCCAGCGGCCTCGTGTATTTCACGTGTACTGTGTCTCAGTTCTACCGAGAGACCATGCTGAGTGACTGAACTACGCCATCTAGGTTTGTGCAGGCACACTCTATGACACTCACACAGCAACAAATCATCTAAAGCATTTCTCAGAATGTGCCCATGTTGTTAACTAATGTGTGGTTGTATTTAATATAGAGATAATCAGTCAAAAGTATTCATGTACACATATATATATGTTTGTGTGGGGTGTGTGTGTATGGGTATAAAATACCCATGCATTCATACACACACCACACACACACACACACACACACACAATTCTTAAGACTACCTCACCTTTGTGGAATATGCACCTCATCCACTATGATCCCCTTACCCACCTTGGCAGAGGGCCAATTTGTCTTCTAGCACTTATCACTGATGATTGGTCAACTTCTGGGCATCAGACCCAAGTCAAACTAATCAGAAATTTCCCCCTGGGTACTTAGAATTACAATCAAAAGAAAAAAGAAAGAAAATCTTGACCTTAGTGACAAATTGGAAATAAAACCTCCTGCCCCCGAAGTAGCAGAATAATGAATTCTAACAGGTATTTCACTTTTCCTGACCATCTCAACACATCATTAGGAAAAGCAAGTTCACTTTTTGCTAGGAGAAACAAACTTCCCAATTTGACTGGAACTGAGGGGGTTCCCAGGACACAGGACTTCCAGTGCTAAAACTAATGAGCCCCAGATAAACTGGGACAAGTAGATCAGCCGTGTCCATCCCCCAAATCCCTTGGGAAAAGGTCAGTCGAGGAAAGCGCACTGCCACAAAGTGTGCACTCAAGAACTTGTCTGTCTTAGATAAAATGAGGCTAAGCTTTCAGGGGTCAATGTCAGGTTGAAGAATCCCAAGAACTCTGCGCCATTGCTGCCTGGAAGCAGGCAGATAATGCGATGCTCAAATGCAGTTCAGCCTGACGCGTATTCACAGAGCATCTTGTGTGAGTAAAACACGGAGCCACTGAGGATAGCATGGGACTTGAGGGAGAACAAAATGTTCCAGCATTTCACAATAGACTAGGAAATATGGTCTGAGTTAGCCTTATACCATACTAAGTTATATTAAATAACCACACTAGATTATGTTCTTATTGTATACAAATTGTGATCAGTATGGTCGTATCAAAAAAATCAGTACACAAGCCTGAAAAAGAACCTTCTTTTTCCTATTTATATGCTTGTTTATTAAAGAATGAAATTTAGATGATATTTCAACAAAACGCAATTGCAAAAATTTCTAATATTGGGACTACTGTAGAAAATCTAGACTGAATACTGTATGTTACTAATTACTGTAAGTAAAAGGGAGGGGCTGGTTTGTGGCTCAGTGGTAGAGCACCTGCCTGGCACGTCTGAGGCCCTGGGTTCCACTCTCAGCACCGCATAAAAATAAATGAATAAAATAAAGGTATTGTGTCCCTCTACAACTTAAGAAGAAAAAGGGAGGCCTACAGGAAGAACTCACCCGGCCTGCCAACACCCCAACAGGCAGCTCTTCCTCACAGCAAACTCGCCAGCTCCGTTTCACAGGTGATGAGAGTAAAGCTCAGAATGTTCCGGAAAGGGGCAAGGTCAGAATTCCATTTGCCTCCGACTCTGAAGGCCACGCTCTTTCAGGTAGACCATGTTACTTCCCAGGAAGACAAGGCATTCCACCAAGGAGAACGAGACCACGGAGCCACCAGTTGCTCAAGAATGTCATTTATTCAATCTGGGCTCTGAAAGAACACAAAGAAACCAACCTCAGCACGTGGCGTAGTTCACAGGAGGTGTTCCGCCTGGGCATGGGGAACACATCACATTTGCAGTTTTAGGGACAGACTGTAAGAAGCCAGTGGAATGCCAAATGCCATCGAACACTTCCAGAAAATCGTTTGAGAGACGGACACAGTGGTGCACACCCCGCAAACCCAGGGCCCCCGGGAGGCTGAGGCAGGAGGATGCAAGTTGGAGGCCAGCCTCGGGAACTTAGTGACTCTGCCACAAAATAAAATTTACAAAGTGCTGGGGGTGTAGCTCCATGGTAAAGTGCCTCTGGGAATGCCCCAGGACCAAGAAGAAAAAGCAAATGGTTTGAGAGAACTATTAAAGTTCAGGTTGGTGAGAACTATTAAATTTCAAGTTGGTAAAATTCTTTCACTCCCTACCGTCTTTCAGCCAGTATTGCCAATGGTTATTCTTGTTACTGAGGAAAAAGTGGAAAACAAGGAGAAAGTAGGAAGAAGAAGAGGAGGGGAAGAAAAAGAGGGGAAAGGGGGAGAGAAAAGAACCAACTGTCTCTGAAGTCTGCTGTGCACAGTCATCATGAATGACGTCCTTTGAACTTGGATTTTAAGCTCCAACAGGTCAAACAGGTCACAGTCACCTTTCAGGGAAACTGCATTTCAAAGACAAGCAGGAAACACTAGGAAGCCAAGTTTTAAAGTTTCATGGACGTCTGCTAATTTGTACGATAGAAATACATTAGAAAATCCTTCAAAGACACTTGATGGTGCAGTAAATCTGATGTGGACAAAGTCGTACCAATAAGACATTTCCTCAAATTCTCCTTGTAGAGTAGAAGTCTATATTACACCGATGTATCTTTTTTAACTATTCATACTTAAAGAAGAATTTTTAAGCAGTGGTGGATGAAATGTTTTTGTTGATCCATGTCGTGCACCAAACTCAGAGGGTTCCAATCAACACAGCCACTGCCCTCCCCCTCCCCGCTCTGGGACACACCATCCTTCCCGATTCTGAATGGGACAGTATTCCAACAGGACTGGCATGGACCCCACCCACCCCCGGAGGAGTCTGGTTATTAAATTATTTTTTAAAGATTCCTTTTCCCCCAAGTCTTTGGAGGCAGTACAGCTGGGAGTCATTAGCTGTAATCAGGGGGCAGCCAACGAAAGAGGAAGCTGTGGGTGGGGAGATGCTCTTTCAGTAGCAGCCATCTGGGCAGAGGGAGTTTGGTTTTCAACCTAGTGGGTGGGGGAAGTTATTGGGATCTTGTTATATTTGGACTTGACTTCAGACCCTAAACAAAAGCACGCTCGCTCTCTCCCTCTCCCTCCCTGTCTCCCCCGGCCGCCTCCCTCTCTCTCTCTTCCTGAGGCTTCCTAGTGGACATCTCATGGGACATGGTGGTCAAAACAGAAAGGCAGTCTGAACATAAAAGCCAGACGCATGCTGGCTGGGGGCCCTGCCTATTTCTGGCTTGGAGTTCTTGAAAGATAGGAAGAGTCATCTGGCTGCAAAGCCTTCTCCTTTTCTTTCCCCTTCTCCCCTCTTTCCCAGAGATAAGCACATCTTTCCATTCCAAGAAAGAGGACTGTGCTTGCCTTTCATCATCTCCCTAGAGTGACCTCTTTTAACACATTTCAAAATAGGAAAAGCACTATTTTTTTTTTTTTTTTTTTTTTTTTGTTTTTGTTTCGCCCTTTCTGTCTTCTCTGAGAATTCTGGAAATCAGATGCAGTAAATAAAGAGCAAGAACATATTTTCAGGCCAGAAACCTAGGTGTGATCCTGACTGTGTGAACTGAGCAAATTAGGGCAGCTCTGGGCCTCATCCTCCTTGTCTCTAAAATAAGGACAATAATAGATGGATAAGGTTGTGAAGATGTGTATCAAGCAACCCCAGAACATAGCAGGTACCTCATAATTGACAGCTATCTTATGCATGCTATTTAGATGGAACTTTTCATAAAAGTAGAAAAACTCACCAAATCACTTCATAGGCTATGTAGCATGTTTCATGAAGGGTGCGGAGTTGATGGTTGTGTGGCATGAAGGGGAAAGAAAGAAAAGCATGCGGTATCTTGATTGGACCATGAGTAGGACAAGCAGCATCAGACCCTGAGCTTCCTCCAGCATCCTGGGCTGATCACTCAGTTTGAGTCTCGAGTTCCTAACACACAAAAGCAACTCCTGTGTACTCTGCCATTTCACAGGTGATACGAGGACCAAATCACGCAATGCCCAGGAGCAAACTGGAAAACGGTGTGTATCCATCGTGGGAAACTGGCCGGCAGCATGCCCACAGTATTTAGAGGAGGAAAACCAGGGACCAGCCCATCTCTAACTCATCTCCCTTGGAAATCTCGCCACCAGAGGGATCATTAAGAGGATTTAACGTAGCCCTTGATTTTACAGACGAACAACCCCAAACCCAAGAAGCAGCTCTGAAGAAGCCGACAGCTCTGTAAGCCTGGGGACTGGGTGCCCTGAGGGGCACCTAAGACCACGGAAGCCTGCAGAAAGCCCAGAACTGGAATCAGCCCGTCACCTGCGCGTGATGTTGTTTGTTTGTGGAGGATTTTAGGGGAAAAAAAAATAATAATAACTTAAATGCTCCCACCTCAAATGTCAACCTGTAAGGGCGACAGGCAGCCCTTGCTATGGGAAAAGGACACAGCAGGACGTTATGACACAAGCAGGCACTGAGGATGAGTCTCCTCCTCGCTCCCTGGATGGGGTGAGGCCCGCGGCTCCTAGGAGTGTGTGGGAAACTCTCCCCAAGCTCCCTGACATCTACCAGGAGGGACCAAAATGACAGCTCTGCCAGGTCCACCAGCAAGAAGGCGAGCCCTGAAGGGGACCCCCCAGGACAGGCGAGGCGCAGGGTGAAAGCCCGGGGCTGCAGGCCCCAGTGAGTCTGAGGTGGGACTTCCCAACCTCATTTTGGATCTTCCTAAAAACAGATATGGAGGAGGGCTCTCGGCGGAGATGCTCCTACGGAATGGAAGGGAGGGAAACAGGAGAGGAGTCTTCTGAGCTTGGTGCAGGCTGGACATGGTCCAGGATGAAGGGGAGTTGGGTTTGGTGGGAAGAGTCCACCTCTAGTTCACAAAAGGGCTCAGCCAGGCCTGTGGGGAGCCCACACCGTTAGCAACTGTGTCCTGGTCCTCGCACCCCCCCAAGGCCTGACCAGTGTAAAGGTGGGAGAGGGCCACGCTCCTGCAGCACGTGACCCCTGAGCTGTCACCTCTACGGCCACCACAGACCTGCAGCATGTCATGTTGTCATGCTTGGGAACCTAGAGCTTCCTCGGGCCTTGGGGCCTGCGAGAGGATTATTCCTAAATGCCACAGTGTCCACCAAGCAGAAGAAACTGGTGTTCAACAGTGGACTCCCCAGAATGTTCAGTCAGTCTCTCTCTCACTCTCTCTCTCTCTCTCTCTTGCTCTGCCTTTCTTTTAAAAGCAAGATTTGCCTTTTAAAGCTCTGTCAACCCTTTGGTTCCCCAACAATCAGAAAGTATTGCCTGGTGTGGTGATGCACATCTGTAACCCAGCAGCTCAGGAGGCTGAGGCAGGAGGATCACAAGTTCAAAGACAGCCTCAGCAGCTTAGTGAGGCCCTAAGCAATTTAGTGAGACCCTGTCTCAAAATAAAATAGAAGAGTGCTTGCCTAGCATGTGTGAGGCAAAGGGTTCGATTCTCAGCACCACATATAAATAAATGAATAAAATAAAGGTTCATCAACAACTAAAAATATATGTGAAAATAAATTTTAAAAAAAAAAAGTTAAAAGGACTGGGGGTGGGGGATGTGGTTAAGCATGTGAGGGTTCAATTCCCAGTTTTGTTTTGTTTTTTTAAGTGTGGGTGTTGGGGCAGAAGGTGTGGTGGGGAATGGGTCAAGTCATGGATTAGAAAAGTAACGTGTGATGACATATCTGCACCCAGGCTGATGAAGTGTGTTATGCTGACTAGGCACAAGATTGTCTGCATGAAATAAAACAAGGTTTTGACAGTGGTCAATGCAGTAGCAGAGCTCTCTAAACAGCAGATGTAAGTCATACTTGTAGAGGACTTTACAGGT
The DNA here is from genome assembly GCA_025594165.1 of Tamias sibiricus. Lineage (NCBI taxonomy): Eukaryota > Metazoa > Chordata > Mammalia > Rodentia > Sciuridae > Tamias > Tamias sibiricus. The sequence goes on along the minus strand of CM046666.1, from coordinate 18,907,092 downwards.
ACTCAGGACTTTTGCATATAGATTCCATTTATTAGTCTCTGTGACAACCATGCAGACCAGCAGAATAGCGTGATCGTCTCTGTCTTAGGAATAAGAAAATGCGAATCAATGAGAATTACTAAACTTATCTGAACTCCTGATCCCTGTAAGTAAGAGAATCCTTCCTAAATTCCTTTTTTTTTTTTTTTTTTTTACCCTGAACCCTTTTTTCTATTCCATTCAATTGCCTAGGTTGACTCTCTAGAGACTGCCAAAAGAATATGCTTGACAATAATTCATAGGATGTTAAAAGAGGGAAAGATGTCATCAGATGGAGATGGTCGTGGAAGGCATCTCAGAGTAGAGAGATGGGATCTGCTTCTCAAATGATGGGTTCAGCAAGAGAGAGAGAAGGGTGGAAGGGTTTTCCAGATGGGGAAAATGCAGGAAATTAGGGAAAGGTCCAGAAAAAACAGCTTGGCTGGTGCTGAGGAATAGCGGACAAACAGAAACATTAAGTTGGAACCAAGGAAGTGGTTGAAAGAGAGAGATGGACCTAAGCGTTAGGGCTTGCTTTAGGCAACTAACAAAAGGACTCAGAAATAATTGTATTAATAATGAACACAGAAGAGCTGAATGTTAGGGAACTAGAAAATGAGCAAATTCCCATCTCAGAAAGTTCAGAGATGGTTTCCAGGAAGAGGGACTCAAGAGACAGGATCAAAACAGAGATAAGAAACCACTCTCACCAGCTTTCATCTTAAGGAGTCTATATTTGGACCAATCCCGAAGCAAATGAGGTTAAGAAATATTTATGTTAGAAGATTTGCATGTAGAACACTGTTTTCCTCTTCTTGGTTTCAGGGCAGCCAGTCAGAAGAAATTAAGTGTAATTAAATATAAAAAGTATCAATTAGCACTGATTCTCCCATCCACAGAGAGAAATGACCAGTTGGGAGGCAGTAATCTAATCCCTTCCCAGGCTTCAGAGGGAGTCGAAAACCCAGACATCATTTCATCACGCAGGCAGATATTAGAGGACATGGTTTCCTACAAACGGGCAACTGTGTCCCCAAAGTAGCTCTTGCTTGGCAGATCCTTATACAGCTAGAAGAATAGTAACTGGTGACCTGCTAACCTGTATTCACACAAACCCGACAGCTTTGAATGAAAGAGAGTATCAGTCTTGGATGACATTTTTCCCTTACCCATCACTGGATAGTGTTTTCATACTCTTATTGGTGCATAATCATTATACATAATGGCGAGATTCATTGTCACATGTTCGTACCTTCACACACTATAACAATGTCATCTGGCCAATATTGTTCTCCACTACTTCCCCTTCCTCAGGCCTCCTCCCTCTCCCTGGTCCCTTTCCTCTGTTCTACTGGTCCCCCATCCATCTTCATGAGATCATCTCCACTTTGCTGTCCTTTTTCCTCTCTAGTTTCCATATATGAAAGAAAACATACGACCCTTGGCTTTCTGAGTTTGGTTTATTCTGCTTAACATAATGATCTCAAGTTCCATGCATTTTTCTTCTTCGATGTGGCCAAATAAAACTCCATTGTGGATATATACCACATTTTCTTTATCCATCCATCTCTTGATGGACACCTAGGCTGGATCCATAGTTTGGCTATTGTGAATTGTGCTCTATAAACATGGGTATGCATGTATCACTGTCGTATTATGACTTTAATTCTTTAGGATGAATACCAAAAAGTGGTATAACTGGGTCAGATGGTGGTTCCATGCCTAGTCTTTTGAGGAATCTCCATACTGATTTCCATAGTGGTTGTACTACTTACAATCCCACCAACAGTGTAAAAATGTTCCTTTTTCTCCACATCCTCTCCAACACTTACTTTGCTTTTATTCTTGATGTCTGTAATTCTAACCGGAGTGAGATGAGATGTTAATGTAGTTTTATTTTATATTTTGATGTTCAATTTGCCACCGTATCCATTCTTGTTAGACATAAAGGTCTTAAATATCCAGTCATGGCTGAAGAAAGAAACTGAAGACGACACTAGAATATGGAAAGACCACCCATGTTCATGGATAGGCAGAATTAATATTGTTAAAATTGTTATACTATCAAAAGTTTTGAGTTGCGTTTCCCTGATTACTAACAATGTTGATCATTTTTTCAAAAAATGGTTTGTTGGCCATTTGTATTTCTTCTTTTGAGAAATGCCTATTTGGTTCATTTGCCCATTTTTTGATTGGGTTATTTGTCTTTTTCATGTTAAGGTTTCTTGAGTTCTTTATATATTCTGGAAATTAACCCTCTATCAGAGGGTATCTAGTAAAGATTTTTATCCCATTCTATGGGCTCTCTTCATAATCTAGTTTCCTTAGTTGTGTAGAAACTTTTTAATTTTATGCCATCTCATTTAACTCTTGATTATTTTCTGAGCTTTAGGGGTCCTAGTGAAGAGATCATTGCTCATTCCTATATGATGGAGTGTTGACCCTACAGTTTCTTCTAGGATTGCATGGTTTCTGGTCTAATTCCTAAGTCTTTCATCCACTTTGAATTAACTTTTGTGCAGGTGAGAGATAGGAATCTAGTCTCATTCTTCTATGTGCAGATATCCCGTTTTCCCATCACAATGTGTTTTTCAAAAATGTCTTTTCTCCAATGTACGTTTTTGACACCGTTTTCAAAGATCAGTTGACTGTATCTGTATGGGTTGTCTCTGTGTCTTCTGTTCCACTTCTCTATGTGTCTATTTTTATGCCAATACCATGCAGTTATTGTCATTTGCTGACATCAATCTTACCAGCTGAGGCAGGACCAAGCAATGCTCTGCCTTCTAGTTTTAACTCTGAAACTATAAGCAAATGTCCTTTTTGATGTCTTCTTAGTGCCACATTTCTTACCCTTTGCTTTGTATTTATTTGTTTGTTTGTTTGTTTTGTTTTAGTTTTTTGTTTAGAGGGGTTTTGTTTTGTTTTGTGTTTCTTTGGTTTGGTTTTGTTTTTTTGTGGGGGTTTTTTGTTTTTTGTTTTGTTTTGTTGTTTTGTTTTTGGTATTTAAAATGACCCCGAGTGGGGGATGTGGCTCTGAGAGAGTCCTTGCCACTTGAGGCACAGCGCTCACCTAACACACATGAGACCCAAGCACCGTAAAAATAAAATAAAATGAATAAAATGGCCCCATGATAGCACTGAAATGCTATCTAGGATTCCTAAGCACAAGAAGCTTATGATATGTCCTAAGGAGAAAATACCTGTATCAGATAAGCTTCAGTCAGGCATGAGTCACAGTGACAGGAATCCAATGCTAATGCATCAACAATGTATACTAAATGAGGTGTCTGTAAACAAACACACACATAAGGCAAGGTTACACTTTTTTTTTTTTTTTTTTTTTGGTTCCAGGGATTGAATTCAGGGGCACTTGACCACTGGGCCACAATCCCAGCTCTTTTTTGTATTTTATTAGAGACAGGGTCTCACTGAGTTGCTAAGTGCCTCGCCATTGCTAAGGCTGGCTTTGAACTTGCGATCCTCCTGCCTCAGCCTCCCAAGTGCTGGGATGACAGGCGTGCGCCACCGCGCCCGGCAGCAAGGTTAAACTTTGATCAGCTGATGAAATGTTGTGTATGGAGTCTCTAAACAGCCTCTAAACCTTCATTTACTCCAGGAATAATAGTTCACTATTAACTATTTGCTAATCAAGTGTTCATTATACATCCAAAACAATAAGCAAATAATTTTGAATGTATTACACACTTGAATTATGTATAAAACAATATGTGGAGTTATAAATCAAATTTACAATAATAATAGCTTTTAGACTGACAATTTCTTTTTTACAAAGAGAGATTTGTCTCTTACATTATGTAGGGGAAAAAATGGAGTTACAAATAATTGTTAGAATAATACTAGCTTTATTGTTGATTTCACAATATTACATCTTTATATATTATATACCCAAAATACATGTGAGTACTTTTTTTTTAATTTTTAAATTTGTTTTAATTAGTTATACATGACAGTAGAATGCATTTATGCACTGAAATATCATACATAGGTGGGATATTGTTTCTTATTTTTCTAAGTGTACATGTTGCAGAATCATATTGGTCATGTAGTCATATATATACATACAGTAATAATGTCTGTTTTATTCCACTATCTTTCCCATCCCCACATCCCCTCCCACCCCTCCCTTCATTTCCCTCTACCTAATCTAAATCTATTTTTCCCTAGTGCCCCCCCACCTTATTGTGAACTAGCATCCACATATTAGAGAAAACATTTGGCCTTTGATATTGTAGGATTGGCTTATTTTGCTTAGCATAATATTCTCCAACTCCAACCATTTACTGGCAAATGCCATAACTGCACTCTTCTTTAAAGCTGAGTAATAGTCCATTGAGTATATATACCATTTACTTTATCCATTCATCTATTGAGGGACACCTATAAGATTTCATCTCACTCCTGTCAGAATGGCAGTCATCAAGAATACAGGCAACAATAAATGTTGGTGAGAATGTGGGGGAAAAGGTACACTCATACATTGCTGGTGGCACTGCAAATTGGCGCAACCACTGTGGAAAGCAGTATGGAGATTCCTCAGAAAACTAGGAATGGAACCACCATTTGACCCAGCTATCCCACTCCTTGGTTTATACCCAAAGGACTTAAAATCAGCATACTATAGTGACACAGCCACATCAATGTTCATAGCAGCCCAATTCACAACAGCTAGACTATGGAACCAACCTAGGTGTCCCTCAGCAGATGAACGGCCAAAAGCTTTTAAGAATTTTATCCACATGTACACTCTTTAACCAGTATGTATCCTCAGGTGCAGAGTAATGAGTGAACAACTGTTGGAGACATTGTTACATTGTAACAGTTTTTACATCACATAATTTCTCTCTGCTACAATTATTTTGGTGTGGATTAAATTTTCATCCACCGTTAAACAAACAGTACAATGATCTCATTTGTAGAGTGGATTTTTCTTTAAAAGCTTTGGCACATTCTTCACATTTGTAGGGCTTCTCTGCAGTGTGAGTTCTGCTGAGGCATATTAGGGTTGATGGTTAACTGAAAGCTTTGCCACATTCTTCACACTGGTAGGGCTTCTCTCCAGTGTGAGTCCTGCTGTGGTTAATAAGGATTGGTTTTTCTTTAAAAGCTTTATCACATTCTTCACATTGGTAGGGCTTCTATCCAGTGTGAGTTCCACTTTGGTAAATAGGACTTTTTTTTTTTTTTTTTTTTTCAAGTAAAATCTTTGCCACATTCTTCATATTGGAAAGGTCTTCTCTCCAGTGTGAGTCCTGCTGTGGTTAATAAGGATTGCTTTTTCTTGAAAAGATTTATCACGGGCTGGGGTTGTGGCTCAGCGGCAGAGCGCTCGCCTCACACGTGCGTGGCCCGGGTTCGATCCTCAGCACCACGTAAACATAAATGCATTGTATTGTGTACAACTAAAGTAAATAAATAAATATTTTTTAAAAAAGATTTATCACATTCTTCACATTTGTAGGGCTTCTCTCCTGTGTGAGTTGTGCTGTGCATAGTAAGGCCTGCTTTTTGACTAAAAGCTTTGCCACATTCTTCACACTTGTAGGGATTCTCTCCAGTATGAATTATCTGGTAGTGAACAAGGTCTGATTTCTGATAATATGATTTTCGGTGTTCACTTTCACTTATAGTTTTCCATATTTTCATTTTTTTGTAAGTAGTCAAGGTCACAATGTCTATCTTTTCCAGTTATTACAAATTTTGAAACATCTGTTTTATGTCCTGTTCTGGTGAAAATTTGGGGGGATGATGAGAAGTCATGGCATTTCCTGATGCTCAGGAGCCAGGCCTGCTCCCTAGGGACCTTCAGCACTTGCACAGCAGAGCAACCTGGGACTCCTAGCCCGAGCATGTGAGTACATTTGAATGCATTAGATTCTTAAATTATGTATAAAATAAAATGTGGAGTTATTAACCAAATTTATAATGATAGCTTTTAGACTGATTCTTGCTTTTTCACAAAGATATATTAGTCTCTACATTATGTAGAAAACAAAAAGTGGTATTACAATTGTTAGAATAATACTAGATTTTAAAATTGCCCATGTATTTACCTTTATTGAGATCTTTCTTTCTTTATGTAGCTTGAAGTTACAGTCATTGTCCTTTCATTTCAGTCTGAAGGACTCCTTGTAACATTTCTTATCTTCTATCATACTTCTTCAGCTTCATTTTTCCCTTACTTTTATAGGATATTTTTTTACCAGATATAGAATTCTTTTTTTTAATTTTTTATTTGTTCTAATTAGTTATGCATGACAGCAGACTGCATTTCAACTCATTGGACACAAATGGAACATAACTTCTCATCTCTCCAGCTGTACACAGTGCAGGTTTCTTGGTTAACAAGATTTCCTTCTTTTTGTCTTTTGAACACATCAGCCCTCAACCTTCTGGCCTCCAAATTTTTTTTATTGGAAATGTGCTAATAATCTTACTGAGGCTCCTTTGTATGTGATGCGTAATTTCTCTCTCACTGCTTTCAAGATTCTGTCTCTGACTTTCAAAAGTTTAATTAAAATGTGTCTCTCCGTGGATCTCTTTGAATTCATACTCCCTGTAATTTGTTAAGTCTTTTTTTTTTTTTTTTTTTTTTTTTTTTTAAATTCAGAGACAGGGTCTCGCTAAGTTGCTTAGGGCCTCCCTAAGTTGCTGAGGCTGGCTTTGAACTTCTGATGCCTCAGCCTCCCCACTCACTGTTAAGTCATTTAGATTCTTTTTCATCAAATTTGGGGAGTTTGGGGCCTTTATTTCTTCAAACAGTCTCTCTGTCCCTTTCTCTTTATTTTCTCCTTCTGGAACTTCCATAATGCATACATATGTTCACTCACTTTATGGTATCCTTCCACTCCCTACTGCTCCGTTTACCTTTCTGCAATCTTTTTTCTTTCTGTTCCTGAGACTCAACAATTTCCTTTGTCCCAGCTTCAAGTTTGCTGATTCTTCCCCTTCGGCCTGGCTCAAATATGTCTCTAAACTCTCGTGCGTTTTTTTGTTTGAATTATTGTTCATTTCAGCTCTTTTTTGGTTTCATTTTAGGTATTTTATCTCTTTATTGATATTTTCATTTTATTCATACATCATTTTCTTCACTTTCTTCATGTTTCCCTTTAGTTTTCTGATCATCTTTTAAACGATTAAAGTCTTTGTCTAGTAGATCCACCATCAAGTCTTTTTAAGGGACACTTTCTGTTGGTTTTTCTTCCTGGTAGCAGGGAGACTTTTTTGTTTTTTGCTTTTCTCTTTTGAATGGGCCATAATTTCCTGTTTCTTTATGTGTCTTGTGATTTGTTGTTATTGTTGCTGCTGCTGTTTTTTTTTTTTTGGGGGGGGGGGGAACTGGACATTAGAATCTTATAACATGGTACCTCTGGAAATCAGATTCTCCCCCATCCCCAGGGTTTGATGGTTTTTGTAGATTTTGTTTGTGTTTTATTGTTGTGAGCTGACTCTGTGCTGAGGAACCAGCCTGAAGTGTAAACTTAAGATCTTCTCAGGTCTTTTCTGGGTATGCATGTGATTTTCTAATTCCTCCTGTATATGTGGTTGTTGCTAAATTAAAAACAAAAATGAGGATTCTGCCTCCTTAAATCACCTGGAAATCACTTCTGTCAGGGCTAGAGGCTTGCATTATTGTGGGGAGGAGCAAGGGTAGCAGCCATGTCCTTTCGCCCACCATAAGCTGCATATAAGCTGCTCTAGGAACACCGATACTGCTGCCTGCTACAGGACCGCGGGTGGGACTGGGTAGCTGCTATGCTAAGAATAAGATCAACCACAACTTACTATCCAAGCCTTCCCCTGCAAATTGCAATACTTCAGGAGACACCAGAGTTCCAAAAGAGTTACATCAGACAGAGCTACCAGAGCAGGTGGACAATGTTCCCAGTGCTTCCTACTCGGCAATCTTCCCAGAATCTGCCCCCCACCCCCCCCCCCCCGTCATCTCGTCTGTTAATAAGTTTTCCTAATGTCAAGATGTTTAAAAAATAACCAGTTGCCAGGCGCGGTGGTGCACGCCTGTAATCCCAGCACTTGGGAGGCTGAGGCAGGAGGATTGCGAGTTCAAAGACAGCCTCAGCAATGGCGAGGCACTGAGCAACTCAGCGAGACCCTGTCTCTAATAAAATACAAAAAAAAAAAGGCTGGGGATGTGGCCCAGTGGTTGAGTGCCCCTGAGTTCAATCCCCAGTACCAATAAATAAATAAATAAATAAATAATCTGTCACCTTCAAAATATAGGCTTGTCTGTGTAAGACCAGAAATGGGTTTCAAAATTTGATATTTTTTTTAAATTTCCCCCAAATTCAAGCCATAGAGATGAAAAAGATAGCAAACACAAAACATTTCAAGAAAACTTCTATATCATATTGGGTCTTATAAAAATTGCATCATCATGATAATAATTAGGCACAATAAATACATTCCATCAGAAGAAGATCAAAAGTCACTCTCAGTTTTTTAGAAAATTGATTTTGCATCAGTGAGAAAATAAATACATAACAGAGGGGTACTCGGTTACCAAAGGGTGACTTAGTTCTGGGTGCTCAGGAGACTAATCAAATACACTAAGACGGTTCTCAATGGGATAGAGATTTATAGGTAAAATGAAGAAGGTGCAAAAATAAGACTACAATATTCATCTGGATACTAATGCCTTCTCTGCACGATTCAACGTATATATACTAAATTACTAGAAGAATAGCAATAGTCAAGACAGGCCAAAAGATGCAGAGGCAAATGCCAGAAAGGGTCTTTTAATCACTGCTCAATTTTCACCAGTGAGACCATCAGCTCTATTTTGGAGAATCTGGCTTTGATGTTTCAGGTGCTGAAATGCCACGTTTAATGATGAGGCAGCCTTTCCCAAGCCATTTTCTCCAAACTCCACTACCGACTGATTGAAAGGACTTAAGGTTTTGAAAATGTAATGTGCCTAGCTCTCCTGGGTGGGTACGCTGCTGTGTGACAAAGAACATGCCAGTTCATCTTCCCCTAGCTCTAGGCACAGCTGGAAGGAAAGAAAAGGAAACCCATTTTAAAGCATTTTAAAGCTACTCTCTATTCCAGACTGTGAGGCTGCTCTGTTTAGGATCTGAAATCTGCTTACTTTAACCCATCTTTGTTGACACAGCCACAAACTTCAGCAAATACTGAAACCAGACTCAACTGGATTTCTTATAAACTTTCATATGTGAGCAAAATCCCCCCTTGATTTTGCCTAATGTTCATCTGCTATAATTTTTACCAAGTTCTAAAAAGGAAATCTTTGAGCATTTTCTATTCTATATTTTACAGTAAAAAAAAAAAAAAAAAGCCAATTGGACAGCAGTTATCCATTTCAAGCTCTATAGTAAATGTTGCCTCTTCATCTCTCAAAAGGTTTTTCTTTTGATAGTCATCGTTCGTATTTCTATTTCACAAGCAGTCCTTCTAACCCAGGGGACTCTCTAATCACCTAGGTAACCAGGATCATCCGTCCTGGATTTGCAGAAGAAAAATAAACAATGACAACAGTAACAAAGCCAGAAGCTTCATGGCTTCGGGTCACGGGAGTGGAGGCACCCTCATGTCGTGTTTGGTTTTATTTGTTTTTGTTTTTGCAGAAAGTCCTAAATGTGTTCACACTTGGCTGAAGGAAGTGTGTGCTCCTTAGCAAAGCCAAGGGCTCAGGCCCTCCGACCTCTGATCTCAGACTTCCCTCCAGCCTAACATGAACCCTGCCAGGAGGTTTTTCTGAGTCTCTTCTGCAAGAAGCACTAGCCATGTTGGACCAATCTCTGGAAACTTGTCTGAGCTTTGGGGTCCTTGTCAATAAATCTGGGTAAATAATACCTTATCTGCCTGAAAGCTTGAGAGTAACCCCCTTCCATTTTAGATCCAAGTTCCCCAACCATGTATTCAAGACCCCAATATGAACATTGCTGAGACCTCTTTCCTCTCCCTAGTCTCCCTCGTCCCTGGGAATGCAGCCCTGACTCCTGACCCTTAAATATGCCCTCCTGTGCGTACACATCTCTCATCTCAGTTCCAGCTTCTCTTTCTAGACTAACTGCATTGCTCCTTTAAAATTCAGAACCAGGGGTTGGGGTTGTGGCTCAGCAGCAAAGCGCGCGCCTAGCACGTGCGTGGCCTGGGTTCGATCCTCAGCACCATGTAAAGACAAATGCATTGTGTACAACTAAAACAAATAAATAAATATTTTTTAAAAAAAAATTCAGGACCAGTTCCCACAGCACCTATTCCATTATTCCTTCTTTGATTTCCTACATTAACAAATCCTTTCTCCTTCCTTTCAACTCCATCCTTAAGGAAACGTTCACACACTATTTGTGACCATAGAGCTATCCTTACATAGCTGTGAGATGTAGACAGAAACCTCAGTTTACCCGTATTTCTAGCTGTGGTTTCGAGGCTACAAACACAGCCCTTCCCATCATGCTCCTTTCTTGGGTACTTAATTATGGACATGGAAAGAAACTGATTCGTGACCCTTGAGAAGTCATAGGTGACATTTTAAGCTAAAAGGTGGTTTCTCAGAAAGCAAAGCATATCCTTGGCAGCCTAGGTACTTACTGGAAGGAATGTGTCATCTTATAAAAGAGGCACACTAAAATGGTCCCTCACCTGACTTCAGCCTGATATTTCATCACATTTGAAAGTTGCTGTCCCTCTCCCCCAGTATTTGTAGTGGTGAAGACCTTTATTATGACGTCAGAGAGAGCTTAGAGCTCCAGGCACCACAAGAGCCTGAGGGTGTCTCAGCTGTCACCGATGGAAAGAGCCTTACCCCATTCTGATGGACACCAGCCTGAGAGACAGGCCAAGAACTGGGTGGCTCGGAAACGGACAGGGAGGTCAGATGCAGGACAGGCAGGTTGCTTCACCCAGGAGTTGTAGGAACCAGAATCAGGGGGCCAGGAGAAACCGCAGCTCACCTTCCCATGCCTGCCCTAGTTCTGACACAGGCACAGCCCACGGGACCCTCCAGCCTGGCCTCAGTGACCCCTCGCGCACAGCACTGGACACAGGAGACTCCGGGCCTCTGGCCGTCCTGGGCGTGGCCTCAGCGTTATGGGCCTGCTCAGCTCTAACTCTCTCTCTGTCCTTCCTCTTCTCTGCCACGGGGACCCTGGAAGTCCCTGCCTCAGCGGCCCTTCCTCCGAGTCCCTCCACAAGGAGGTGTTTGTCCCTGTGTCTGTGCCCCCAGCTGACTCTCTCTGATACTGTCGTGTGTGGTCAGCGGGTACCCATGGAGCCATCGCCACCCTAACAGGATGATGAGTCACCATCTTATATTTCCAGAAATCATCACGGTGTACAACACACAGTTGTGTCCACTGAAATCTGTCCTCCTTCTTCTGTGGTACAGAATTTCCACCTTGAAGCGTCCATCCAGGCCAAGGCTGAGAAATTCCCGGGACCCCTTCCATCCACGTAGGGCCATCTAAACAGCTGTCCCTATGCTATAGGGGCAGAGTGACGTGTACCTCTTCCAAGCCACATTGATTAATAAATGGTTACGTGCAAAGGAAACAAGAGCTTGAAGAAAGAGCCTCCAGAGGGGAGAGGATCTTTGCCAACCATTCTTCCAACAAAATATTCAGACTAGACAAAGAATTCAAAAAACTTGACACCAAAAAACAAATACTCCAATTAATAAGTGGACAAAGGAAGTAAACAGACACTTCTTAAAAGAAGAAATACAAAGGGCCAACAAACATTTTTTAAAATGTCAACATCTTTAGCAACCAAGGAAATGCAAATAAAAACTACATTTAGATTTCATCTCACTCCAGTCAGAACGGCAGCCATCAAAACTACAAACAATAACAAGTGCTGGAGAGGATGTGGAGAAAAAGGGACACTTCATACTGTTGGTGGGAGTGGAAATTGGTACGACCACTGTAGAAATCAGTAAACAGGGTCCTCAAAAGACAAGGCATGGAACCACCACATGACTCAGCTATCCCACCTCAGGACTTATCCCAGAGCATTAAAGTCATCTTACTACAGTGACACATGCTCAATTCAAAATAACCAAACTCTGGAACCAGCCTAGGTGTCCATCAATAGATGAATGGATAAAGAAACTGTGTCACATCTACACAATGGAGCCTTATTAGGTCATAAGGAAGAACAAAGCTCTATCATTTTCAGAGAAATAAATGGAACTTGAGATCATATGTTAAGTGAAATGAACCAAATGCAGGAGGTCAAGGTTTGTATGTTTACTCTCAAATGTGGAAGGCAGAGAGAAAAGAAGTGTATGTGTGTGTGTGTGTGTGTGTGAGAGAGAGAGAGAGAGAGAGAGAGAGAGAGAGAGAGAGAAAGGGGAGAGAGAATGGGGTATCTCATAAAAATAGAAAGGAAACCATTAGAGTAGAAGAAGGAGCCCAGGGGGGAAGAGTGGAGGGAAAGTACTGGGAATGAACTTGACCAAATTTTAGTAAAATATGTCACAATGGATCCCGCTATTATATATAATTGTTATGCACCAATAAAAAATTAGAATTTTTAAAAAAGAAAGGACTGTGCTTTCTACACCCTCTTTCCCTTTGCACCTGCAAACAGAGGACTTTGAAACCTGGGTGGGCCATCAGCTATAAGGAGCCTGAGTTTGTGAGTCACTTCCTGGAGGAAAGTCGTCCACCAATTGAGAACACTCCTCATTGGACTGTTACAGGAGCGATAAATAAACTTCTACTGTGACAAGTCACTAACATCTTGGACTATATTTGTTATGGAAGCTTTATCCTAACTAATACAGATTAATTCTCAAAAAAATGTGTACTTTGCTTAAATAATCCTATTCAACCCGTGCCTCTCTGTGCTCTAAAATATTAATTAATGAGAAAGAAGAAAGAAGCAAAGAGTGGGAAGGGAAGGGACAGAGAGGGATGGGGATGGAAAGAAATGAATGCAGTGAAGAATTATAGTCAAACTGCGACCTCAGACACAATCTGTTTACGTCTTCACCGTTGTTTGAGTTCACTATATCCAGGTCACTTGTTAATTTTGCTGCTATATCCATAGTGCCTATAACATTTCCTGAGACATAGCAGATATTCAATATGTACATGCAGACTTAATTAGTAAATGAAATTATGAAATTAATACTAACACTTGATTGTAAAATGACCCTAAGAAATCAAATCTCCCTAAACCCTAGAGATCATGGTATTTAGTAAAGTATAAAATAATTTTTCCTCAGAAAGTTGAAAAAAAAACAACACTTATAACACACATCTGTGGGCTTATAAGTCACTTCTTGGAACCCATGTTCTCTGGAAGCCTTCCTCTAGAACAATCAGATGTCACTTGTTATTAAAGAGCAGATATTCAACAGTTGGCTCTGTACTAGATAAAAAGCACCCCGTTCCTCATTTCTTTTCCTAATCTCCAAAACAAGTCACTTATAATTATTATCATTATTACTATCGTTAGAATGTGGAGAAAACCTTCATGAGATATTTTTAAGGAGGTAGGGCAGGGGAAAAAAAACAGTTGCTAAAACAGAAAAAATAATTCAACCTTCATATCAAGTAAAGGGAAGAGAGACCACATATGGTAATGAGACCAATTTAAGCTACATCCTATGGTCCAATGGTCCAATTATTGCGACATATATATATAGATATATATGTAATGCTAAATTTTGCCCAGTCCTGCTAATCAGACAGCAGCTCACTGTGTCTGTTTATTTCTAAGCCATTACCCAGTTGTACAGTAAATCTGCATTTCCAGAGATGGTCTAAAATAGAAACCCATGCTGGCTAAATTTGTTTTGGGACATATCAGGCAACAGCTAGAAATTTTTAAATGACCAACTTGTATTCACCGAGGCACTGAATGAATTGATTAGGAAAAAAAAGCTAAAAATTGAATAGTACGTTTTGGAGTAGGCTAAGGTTAGTGCTGCCAATGAAAATATGTAACTCGCAAAAGAACAGCTATCAATCATGACCCATTCTCAAATAGAATCGTGGAAAATAATGAGATTAGATGGGAAAGGAAATGCCTTATCTTCCCCTCTGCATGCCCCTTTTCCCAACAGGTCAATAATATAATTAAGACATCAGAAATTCACTCAAGACCCTCCCACTGAAAGTGATGAGAGGGGCTAGCAGGACTTTGCACCAGCCAGAGGGTATTTCTTAGTTCAGACAACCTTTTGATCAGAAGATCAGATGGGCACATGTGCTGTGTAAAGGCTAACATTCAATGGACCAATATCATGTGATTGATTGATTGATTGATGATACAGGGTGGGTGAGAAGAGGCTCTCTGGAGAGACAAGCCCAGCTATTGTCTGGCTGCTCTTGTGTTCGCGAGTGCCCTGCGGTAACCCTCCTTGCTCTGAAATACTCATATTGGTTATTTCAAAGTTGGGTGCAGAATTGTGCTTTCCCGTGTCTGTCACTAATGACTTGCAGCTGTTGCTAATCTGCGCCTCTGATTTCCTTTGATTACTATGTGTATTGATGCCTGTGGTAAATAGACATCTGCCAGGTGCCAGCACAATCAGGGGAAAATATAAAAAGTTCCCTGTTTCAAATTCAATGTGACATTGTGCAAGTTGAGAGGCAGCCATTTAACTATTCAGAGGAAACAGCTTCCTGGGGCACCTCCGGCCTCCTGGCCAGGGACATCCCTCCCGTTCCCCGCTCCGTCCTCCTCCCCAGTGAGACTTTCTTAAGATTGTTTTTTGGCCGTGAGAAAAGGGTTTCCATACCACGTGACACCGTGGAGAGATCTGCGGAAGATGGGCGGTTGTGACCCAAGTTTCTAGAGAGCAGGAGCTTGACCTCTCGGCCGATTTAAGTACGGAAGGACCTCACCTGTTGGTCCCCCAAAGCTTTTCCACCATGAGCATCTCTGTTTTTCTCTCTGAGGAACGCAGCTTACTCAAGAGGGGTCCTGGGCAGTATCGCCTTCTCCTTCAGGAGAAACAGAAGACAATCTAGAAAACAGAGAAAGAGAGGCTTTACCAGGAACGATGCAGAAGAGATCCACCGAACCCAGCACCTGTAGGTGCTATGGACAGCAGCTTCCCAGGAGCACTTTTTTTTTTTTTTTGTACCATGGATGGAACTCAGGGGCACTCGTCCACTGGGCCACATCCCCAGCCCTTTTTTTTTTTTTTTTTTTTTTTTGTATTTTATTAGAGACAGGGTCTCTCGGAGTTGCTAAGTGCCTCGCCATTGCTGAGGCTGGCTTTGAACTCGCGATCCTCCTGCCTCAGCCTCCCAAGTGCTAGGATTACAGGTGTGCGCCACCACGCCCGGCTTCAGGAGCACCTTTCTTGAGGGGCGGGGAGGTCATCTTGGAAAAGCTTCTCTTATGCAGCAATCTTAGAGCTCAAATGGAAGAGAAGAGCTTCTTGAGCCCAGGTGGGGTCCCCCACACAGCTTCCCTCCACCCTCTGCACTACTTCAAGGAGGCTGAGCCCCAGGGTAGGTGCCACTCTTCTCTTTCTGTCGCAGAAGTTACTTTGCTCCCATCAGCATCTTTTTCCGTCTGTGTAGCACAAAGGCACCAATACTTCACTTCTGCCACACTTTGTTGGGTTCACCTTTGTTTCCTTTTATTTATTTATTTTTTTTTGGGGGGGGGGGGTACCGGGGATTGAACTCAGGGGCACTCAACCACTGGGCCACATCCCCAGCCCTTTTTTTTTTTTTTTTTTGTATTTTTATTAGAGACAGAGTCTCACTGAGTTGCTAAGTGCCTCGCCATTGCTGGGGCTGGCTTTGAACTGGCGATCCTCCTACCTCAGCCTCCCAAGTGCTGGGATTACAGATGTGCGCCAGTGCGCCCAGCTTGTTTCCTCTTTTTAAAAAGAAAATCTTCAGATGTGGATGTCCGCTGGTTATCTCACCATTTCTAATAAATAGATCGAGGGGCAGATCTGCTGTGGTATTAGCAGCTGGGTTGCAAACCTGAGCACATCAAGGCAGGGACCAAAGGATAAAAGCTCGTTAAATGAGACCTAGAAAGTTGGGGTAAAGTGCAGGAGACCTCAAGATATGCTGACATTAAATAGATCACTTGAACATTATAAAACTCTGAGACAAAAATGAGAGTCTCCTGAATGTTTTAGTCACAACTCGGGCAATCTTAAAACCCATACTGTAGCTGCAACACTGATCGACACGCAGAGCTCAAGAATATTTAGCCATTTTGCATTCAACCAGAACAAATTGACCACTCTAAACATTTAGCCTCTATGGCTTCAAAAATCAATCAGATAGTGTGCCCCAGTGGCAGAGAAAAGCAGCTAGAACAAACATAAAAGGACTGCATATCTAAGTCAGAAGAAAAAAATTATAAGACTTTAGTAAGTGCTCCTTACCTCAGTGATTAAGAGAAACAGACCTATCATAGGAGTCATCTGGGCATTGATTGTAGGATTCAGAAGGAAAACCTGAGTCAACCAAAATGCAAAATTAAGAAAAAAGAGATATAGCAAAATTGTGAGTCAACATCCTTGGAAGGAGATAGCACGAGTTGAGTATTCCTTATCTGAAATGCTAGGGACTAGAAACATTTGGATTTTGGAAGATTTACATATACATGATGAGATATCTTCGGGATGGGAACGAAGTCTAAGCACATGATTCATTTGTGTTTCATCTACCCTTTACACACATAGCCCAAAGTTTGTTTCATACCATATTTTGAGCACCCCTGCATTTCAACTTTGACCTGTCACACAAGGTCAGGGGTGGAATTTCCCACTGTGGCATTGTATCAGCACTCACAGAGTTTTAGATTTTGGAGCATTGCAGACTTTAGATTTTCAGATGAGGAATGACCAACCTGGGAACTCGGACAACAAATAGTTTAAAACCATTTTGCTACACTGCATTATTATTTAAAGATGATGGTCAAATAAATTCCCAGACCCCAAACAGAAGCACGTTAGCATCTAAGATGATCCTGATAGATTGGAGAGGGGGGAGATTTACCAGGATGCAGCTCATCCTGCCAACGGGACCGGTTGAAGGTACAGACAGCAAAGAGACTGGACTCTGCTTCTCCCCTTTTAATCACAGACTCCCAAATTATGCAAAGGAATCATTCTACTCCCTTCATAGTTAGAAAAGAGGTAGAAGGAGGTGAGGAATACCATTGATAATTATCCAGAAGACCCAGAGGAAAAGGTTAGCGAGGGACACATCACTCATACCCATCCACACAGCCACCTCGATCACCTCCGCGAGGAGAACAAGGAGCGACCTCAGGACGGCGCACTCTCGGGGCCTCACAAACAAACTCCGTGGCAGAGACATCTGAGTTCCCAGGACCTGGACGTAACCTCCTGTCGTAAGCAGTGATCTTCGTGGTGGGCTTGAAATCGCTGTCGACACATCTGCCCACAGCGTATTTCAGAAAGCCTTGTACCAGTAGACCCCTGTTCAGAGCCTGGATCTGGCCCTGGCAACAAGGCTGAGTTAGAATCCTGCTCTGGCGACGAGAGCAAATTGCAGAGAAATGAAGGAGGCAGAGGTCTTCTGTCCAGCAAGCCCCCAGGCCCACCCTCCATAAAACTCCTGCCCAGTGACTTAGAGGAGTCTGGAAATCACAAAAGAATCCGATTAAATGTGCCCTGGGAAGTGTCCCTTTGGTCATGAGAGGGTCAGAGCCTATCGAATGCTCAGTGTCACACTTGAACCTTTGCTTCTGGCCATCGACCTCATTCCCAAAGTGTGATCAGGGGAGTTCTACGGTGAGCTGTTCTGCAACACTTAAAATAAAATAATTCAAACACACAAAGAACTTTGAAAAAATGCTAAGTATCATGTGCCCCCTTGAAAAGTTTCCTAAAACACATGTATGAATCTGAGGCCCTGCAGTCCAATAAGATTTAGCATCATTTAATCTAGAACTTTCTAGATTTCTTTGGTAATAAACTCCTTTGTCCATTCAGCTAATATTAGCACTCCAGAAAGTTTTGGGGCACATTATTTTAATATTATTCATTTTTTCTATTTAAAAATAGAACATTTCACCATTTAGAAATTGGCAGATATAGGGTATACTTCAATGACAGATTATCATCTATATAATTTATCTGGTCCATAAACTGGTCATAATATTCAATTAATAAACCTTGGCAATAATCAAGATGCAACAAAAAATTACTGTTCTGTTGAAATCCCGTGGTATGATGTCCTAATTGCTTGTTTTGTGTTTTGTGAAATATTGCATTAATGAAAATAAGCGATGTTATGATTTTTAACAAGGAATGTGAACTCAGGAAAACTCTTGTGTTTCATAATAACATTCATCCTCTCTGCTCCCACCCCCAAAATCTCTATACAGTCGTTAGTCAAATGAATTTAAAGAATAATTTCCAAGCTGGGCGCAGTGGCACACGCCTGTAATCCCAGTGGCTCAGGACCCTGAGGCAGGAGGATCATGAGTTCAAAGCCAGCCTCAGTGAGGCGCTAAGCAGCTCAGTGAGACCCTGTCTCTAAATAAAATATAAAATAGCTGGGGATGTGGCTCAGCAGTTGAGTGTCCCCGAGTGCAATTCCCAGTACCAAAAAAAATAGAATAGTTTCCATATGAAGTGCATCTAATAGAGCCTGAGGTTCTGCGCACTGAAGAGGAGACAAAGACCACTCCACGTGCAGGCCTCGTGCTCTGCCCACTCTAAGGGAATCGGAGAGGGCTGGCTCTTCATGACAGCCAGGGCTATCAGAAAAGCCAGTGAGCTTCAATAGCAGAAAAGAAGGAAGGAAAAGTGCTGTGGGCCTGGGGGAAACATCGGGAAGGGAAAGAGACAAGTTGCCTTTAGATTATTCGGGGTCTTGAACACCAGACAGGACATTTGAAGTGTAAAACTAAATTCAATCAACAAAGAAGGGCCAGTGAAGACTTGGGAAGAGAAGCACCCCTGAAAGAGCTATGCCTGGGTGCAGGGCGTGCCACGGGTAAGGAGCACTGGTTCCCAAAATGGGGTCCCCAGGCTGACAGCGGCACCCAGGAACATGTCAAGAAAGCACATTCAGCCGGGCGCGCGGCGGCACACGCCTGTAATCCCAGCACTTGGGAGGCTGAGGCAGGAGGATGGTGAGTTCAAAGCCAGCCTCAGCAAAGGCCAGGCACTAAGCAACTCAGTGAGACCCTGTCTCTAATAAAAATACAAAAAAAGGGCTGAGGATGTGGCCCAGTGGAAGAGTGCCCCTGAGTTCCATCCCTGGTACCAAAAAAAAAAAAAAAAAAAAGATTATCTGAGGGATGCAGATTATCACGTCTCTTTAAATTCTGTCCCCAAATTTTCCGGAGAGCTGACCATTTCCCCATCCCATCCCCTTTTTTTCCCCATTTTGTAAGAGATAAACTAAAAGTACAACTGAATGACCTCTGATAACTCGATCAGGAATGAGGAACTGAGAGGGTGGGGGATAGGAAGGATTCCAAATAACTCCCCGGCTTCAAGCGCCAGAGGTAGGCCATTTAAAGATGACTTCAGCAAGAGCAAGATAAGCAAAGCAAGGGGAGACACAGTTGGAGAAATAGGCTGGATCCCTGTGTTAGTTTTTACTTATTTATGCCACTATCTAATGGAGAAAAGGGGGGATTTCTAAAATCTTCAAAAATGTGCTTGCTTCGGTAAGGAAAAATAGTAAACTTTCAGAGAAAGAAGACAACAAGACCAGAGAAAAATAAGGGTAGAAAGACAAGATGAAGCTATGGGTGAGCCCCAGAGGGCCCCAAGTTTAGCCTGAAGCTTTCTCACAATCACAACCTCCAAAAGTCACAGCGACCACGAGCAAAGCCAAGCAGCGACTCAGGAAAAGCCCATTTCTCCTCTGCATTGAAACCAGGGAGAAATTGCCACTCTGGACTATCAAAGAGATTCATGAGGTAGGAAACAGTGTTCTCCATCCTGCGCTTTGGGATAAATAATTTGGTTTGAGAATGTCACATCCGGCTGTGCTTGCCTTAGAACAACTCCACGACTATTCCTGGAGGGAGTTAAGAGTGTGGATCTGAAGCTCAGAAAGTCAAGAATGAGACTATAAATGAATTCAGAATTTTCTCACATGAAAGAGATGCCCTGTGTGTAGATGGAAACACAAAAGAAAGAAAACTCAAAAGGCCCTGTTGGTGTGAAGAAGGCCCATGCTGATGTATAAACACACTGCCTAAATAAATGCAGAATGTTGTCATCAAGATTGCATGTGAATAGGTTTCAAAGATAAATTGGCATTTAATTGAAAACATAAAAATGTTTCTCTCTTGGGAAAAAAGTAAATTTGTTAAATTTTACCTTTAAACAGATGAATGATTAGCCAGCCTTCTAAGAGAGTCAACACTGAATGTGATCACCAATTTCTATTGGCTAGCCATTGCCCTTAGTAAAATCAACTTATAAAGTTTCACTTATCACTAGATTTTCAGAATACTTTCTTGCATTAGATGTGGCAAACACATTTTAAGAGCAATAATCCCAACAATGCTTCAGAAAACAGTTTCCACAATATATATGACATGATGACAACAAACTCTGGATAGATTAGCTATTCCATTAAGTCGTCAAACAACAGAACTTTCTGATACAGCTATGTGAAAAAAAGCAAATAAACTCCAAAGATCAACGTATGAGTAAGAATTGTGTTGGTTGTAATTATCAGAAACTGACTTGAGTTTTTAAATTATGCACACACACACACACACACACACACACACACACATGCACTCACGTGTGTACACACATACAATTTGACCTCTGCATCTTTGGGTTTCTACATCCATAAATTCAACCAACCATGGAGCAAACATATTCAGGAAAAAATTGTGTCTGTACTAAACAGGTACAGAGTTTTTTCTTTGTCATTATCCCCTAAAGAATGTAGTGTCCCAGGTACTTACATAGCATTTACATTGTACCAGATATTACAAGTAATATAGAGATGAGTTAAAGTATACAGTGGGTACACCATTACAAAAATAATGAGTATCTGCACATTTTGGTGTCTGTGGGGAGAAGGACTGGAACCAGTACCCAGGGACAACTGTATATACCTACACTTATCTATGATTGAAATGAAATGTTAAGTAACTTGCACATCCAAGAAAATGTTGAAGGGTCAGGCCATGGGATCAGGCAGCAGGATGTAGGGACAGACTGCTGGGGGCGCTGTGTCCTCAGGATGAGCCAGCCTCCAGGCCCTCCCTCCTGCGCCTGGGGAATCCACACTCCTGGCCTGGCTCCTGAAGGGCCCCTCCTGGGTCATATGCAGCCTTCTTTAAAGAGACCTCAGAGTGGTGCTGCGAAAACGATATAGGGCAGGAAGAACGCAGCAAGGACTGTCCACCACACACCGGGAGCAAGCATTTCTCACAGAGCAAAGACAGTCGTGGACGTGAGCCACTGACTTGTAACAGAAATTCCACCACCGTCCCAGAAACCGGGGGACGTTCCCATTCACTCCCTCACGTAGCTTCAGAGGCTCGGAATTTGCTCTAGGTTATCATCCATTCAGGAGGTCTCCTCCCCGGATCAGGAGGATTTTATTATTTAACCAATAAGAATAGAATAGAGCCGGGCCGGTGGCGCACGCCTGTAATCCCAACGGCTTGGGAGGCTGAGGCAGGAGGATCGCGAGTTCAATGCCAGCCTCAGCAATGGCGAGGTGCCAAGCAACTCAGTGAGACCTTGTCTCTAATAAAATACAAAATAGGATAGGAGACATGGGTCAGTGGATTCAATCCGTGCTACATACATAAATTGGAAGGTTTCATTTAAAAAAAGAAGAAGAAGAAGAATAGAATAGGCTCGTTTTTGTCTTGTTCTTACATTTCATAAAAATCAAAACAAAAATAGAAGGAACATGGAGTATTGTTGACCTTACAGCTGGAATAAGCCAACATGGTATTAAAGTATTAATGCAACCTTAGACAATGTCTAATGGAAAATTAAGTCCAAATGACAGGAAGTATCATCTAGTGCCTTCTGTCCTGTTTAGACCAAGCACTGTTTTGAATTCTGAGTATTATAATTTAGAAAGGATACTGCAAATTAAGAGAAGGTTCAGAAAATATGACAGGATGGCAAGGAGCCCATTGGAATAATAATGAAGGAAAATGGGAACATTTACATAGACAGACGAGGAGTTAGGAAGTCAATGACAGCAGTCTTAAAGGGTACCTCACTGAACCACAAAGAAAACTACACGCGCTCACCAAACGCCTAGAATCCAGTTCCCTCTTTTTTTCTATTGAGTTGTGTGATCTCAAGCAAGGTGCTTGCTTCTCTGGGTCTTAGAACTTCAGGGTATGAAAGGAGGTGTTGCATTGAGGACTGCAGCAGGGAGCGTCAATCAGACCGAGGTTCAAGTTCCACCTTCACTACATAGTGGTTACATGGTTTGGATCTGAGCCTCAGTGAAGCAGAGGTAGGTAAAGATGAAATCTCCCTCAGAACTTACTGTGAGGATCCAATTAAAATAATGTAAATAAGACTTCTGGTAGGGTGCCTGATAAAAATTTAGAGTCTACAACAATCAACGAATGTAAGTATAATTAGTCAATATCACAATTCCAGGAAATACTTCAAGTGCCATTATGAGGAGGAGGCAATACAGTTTCCCATGGAGCTGCAGGACCAGTAGGTAAAAGTTGCAGGTAAGTAGATTTTTTTTTCTATCATTGAAGAAAGAATTTGCTAATAACAAGAACTAGCAAGAGAAAAAAAAAGCTACCTGGTGAAGTAGCAAGGCTCTTAACTGGAAATATTCACCAAGGACAGGATGACCATCAGTGGAGGATACTACAGCACCACTTCTATATTTTGAATAGAGGAACAAGTAGGGTCCCTTCCTAATTTGAATGTCTAAGGCTTTCAGGGGAGTGCAGTAGCCTGAGCCATCATAGTTTGTAATATTAATGTACCACTGCCCCCTAGTGGATAACCTAAGAAGATAAAATCCCTGATACAAAAAAAAAAAAAAAAAAAAAAGGAAATTGCACGAGAAGCTTGCAAAATTAATTTTATTGACCAAAAGTTCTACCACCAATCATTTAATAGGACTTTTTCAAGTGAGGGAACCAAGGAACAGAAAGAGAAATGACTATCCCAAAGCCACACAGCCACAGAGCTACAGAAAGGGGACTAGAATCTCAGATCTCGGGTGGATAGCTCTCAGGTCAGGTTTCCTCCCCAACCCAGCACTGCCAGTGCCGCAGCACAGACCCAGGTCACCCCTGGGTGACATCACTTGCCTGAGCCCAGAGTGCGTGAATCCGGCCAGGAGCCAACTGCACAAGTTTCTCTGAGAACAATGAACCCTGAACACCCTCAATCACAAGTTCAAACCCTTACAACCATTTTGCTGGGAAAAAAAAAACAATGGTTAATGAGGCCTTGTTGACAAGAACAGGCCGTTATCAGCTAATGACCACTTGGGCCGCAGCAGGGAGGCCAGCCTACAATTAGGTCTACAGTGATGCACAAACAGAAAGGACTCTCCTTATAATTAAATCTGATCCTTTAGTCCGATTGTTCATTAGGAAAGAAAATAAAACAAACCACTGGTCCCACCCCAAGAAGGCCTAAAACCTGTACCCTGGTCTGGGGCTGAAATGCTGGGCCATGAGGCTCTTTCCCTAGTCTAAGCATCTGCCTCTGAAAGAGCACCTCCCTTACAATGTGTTGCATGGAAATTGTTTGTTCATCTTAAGAGATTTTTTTTTAATCATGACGCATAAGATGGTGTATTAAAAAATAAACTAAATTTTAGCAAAGTCTCTTTAAGTATTAAAACATCTCGGTATTAAATATAGGAATGCATGTAAGCATGAACTTTTCCAACCAGAAGGGGGCAGCATGCTCACTTGCAAGGCCAGGTGATGAGGTGGCACATTCTAGAACCAGGCCGACCAGAGCTGCGCAGGACAGCTTTGCTAGTTGACGCCTTTGAGGTTGCAGACAAGAATCTGAAGTCTTCACAGAAGGTGATTGTGATTAAATAAAAGGTCTGGGTAAAGATCCTAGCAGATACAAAAAATAAGTGATCCAAGAAATCAGAGGCTCCTTGGGTTGCTGAGGAGAGATGACAGGCACAGGGGTAAGAAGTTCAGGCAGTAAGAAGAGGCAGAGGAGGGGCAGCGCCCTGGGGTCCTGTCCAGGCACCACCCGATCTGCACCCCCTCCTTGCTGCTGGCTCTTAGCCCACCCTCTACCCTGCGCTGCAAAGCCCGCCTCTCCAGCCTGCCCTGGATCCACACGTCATCGATTCCCATCGGATTTTCTTCTCATGCTTCCTTGCAGTCTGTTCATCTCTGCTGCTCTCGTCTCCGTCGGCTTCAAAGCAGTCTCGGGTTTTCTCTCTCCTTAATATTCAACAACTCGGCAGGCCTTTAAATGGTCCTGTTCTCCTTCCTGGGTAACAGAAAGGGAACGTGTTGGGAAGAACACATAATTTAAAAGGAAAAACCGGTCCCTGCGCTCCGGGGGCTAATGATTTAGTTGTGGAGAAAAGGCTACAACTTCACTAAAATAACCGTGATCCGTGAGAGGCTGCATCGGATGAAGGCCCACATTGCAGTGGCGGGCCGTGAGTTTCTGCAGCTTGGAGGATGTTTCCCCAGGTCTCATGGTCAGGGTTCATGGTTTGTCCCCCTGAACTTGCACAGGAGCTTAATCCCCAAAGTCTTACGGCATTAAGAGGGTGTGAAGTCAATCTAACTAAAAGTGGGAACTTTGGGAAATGATTAGATTAGATCAGATCATTAGTGTGGTGCCCCCGTGATTGAATCCTTTCGTCTTTATAAGAAGGAGAAAGATACAGATGATACAGCCAAGGGTGACCTTGCTGTTTTGACTCCTAGCATCCAAATCGGCTGCACATCCATAAACTTCTTTTCTTTATAAAGTAGCCTGCTTGAGGTGTTTCATTATAGTAACAAAAAGTTAACTATTACAACTGACTTTACCAGACCAGAATATTGCACCAAGTAATTACTTAATAAAATGTTTGTGGGCTGGGGTTGTGGCTCAGTGGTAGAGCGCTCGACTAGCATGCAAAACGGCCCGGGTTCAATCCTCAGCACCACATAAAAGTAAATGCACTGTGTACAACTAAAGCAAATAAATAAATATTTTTTTAAAAATAAATAAATAAAATGTTTGTGATTTGATTTAAGATGAAATGTTAGCTAAGCCTTGAAAAATCATTATCCTAAGATCCTCAGTTCTCCCACCCACTTGACAATGACCCTTATTCAGTGGTTTTAAGATGAATATTGTGCAACATTTTAATGGCTCTGAAACAAGGATGCATCATTTAATCAACAATATCTCAGCATGTGTTGTACATTAGCTGACAGTGCTTTTTCTTTCTTATCAGTATAATAAAGAAATAGTATAGCTTTCCACTAATGGCTTCTTTGAGTCATTCAACACAGTATTTATTGCACATCTAGCATATTCTAGGCTGCTATTCTAGACTGTGGGGATATGTGAAGAAGAAATGTGAAGTTTCCCTCTTGTGGAACTTGCATTGTGCAGAGGAAGACATATGGTAAACAAATTAGCAGATATATGACACACTAAAGCAAGGTGCTGTGGTAGAGACAGAATGGGATCCCAATCTACCATGAAGGAAATAAGAAGTATTTGGAAGAAATTTTAAAAAATAAAATCTTACATAAGGAGAGATCAAAATTTGGAAGAAATTCTCATATATTTGGGTATTCTTTTTTCCTCCACTATACCATGGGCTCCTTGAAAACACTCTTTTAAAAGGACAACACATGCAACTTTATAGCAAAAGCTGAAAAAATATAGAATGGATTAGACTCAATCTCAAGGGTCAGCAAACTTGTGCTGTACAGACAGCCAGTGGTTTCAGCTTTGCACGTCGCAACAGTGTCTGACACAACTACTCACCTCAGCCCTAGTAGCACAAAAGCAGCATGGCCCTGCAGAGACAATGAGCACGACCGTGTTCCAATAAACCTTTATTTACAAGGACAGACGCCAGGCTGTGCAGTAGAACTATACCCCAGGTTGCCAACCCCGGACCTGGAGAGGTGCTCCTAAAGGCACCAAGAGCTCCTACCACTCTGGAATTGCTGGGCTCTCAGATCTGAAGCTGGAGACCTGTCTGTCTACAACCACAAACATCACCCACGGGATCCCCAACATTTTAGGAAGGCTAAAAACAAATGAGGCAAATAAAGGGAGCAGCAGGTGTCTGGTGGGTCGTAAGTGGAAATCAAACCTTTTACTAGCATTCACTCAGCGACCCAGAAATTCACTCCATCCCAAGCCATCATGGGATTTTCCAGACAGACTTGGGGAATCTTTCACTAAAGTGAGCAGCCTTTTGACAGCCACAGGTTGGACATGGGCAGGTGATTAGTGAGGCTTGGTCCACTGAGGTCAATTACACAGCTGGTTAGAGTGTGTGTTTGCACCTGTTCAAGCCTTCGTACGTACGGATCCCATATTAATTTAAAAACCCCATAAAAGCAGGTTAAAAACAAATTAGGCCCTGCCATCCCATGCCTGTCCCAGCCTTCCCGTGGTGGCTCCTCATCTCTAAGCAATCATCTACAGAGGGCACGGGGCAGGGTTGCATCCTAATTAGGGAAGGGGCTCATCAGGCTCCACTGATAGGGCGGCTACCACTTGGAGCCGTTGTTAGTACGGAGTATGTATCAGTGAATAATTGATAAGGGTTGATTTGTGAGGCTCCCTCACTCACAAGGCAGAGCAGACAACTGCCACCTTCCACAAGATCTCTGAGTGCAACAAGGACAGCGACATTACAGTCAAAGTCATGGCGGTGACCCTCATCTTTCTGAATGGGTTGAAAAACAGCCGTCCCTGGCTAGCCAGTACACCTTCTGAATACGAGGCTTTCAAAGGACATCTGGCTTGTCACCCTCAGAACCACAGGGAAGGAGAGGGCCAGCAGCATGGCCGATCACTGTGGGAGCTTGCCTCGGGAGCATGGAAAAGCTGACCCTGCAGGTGGGGTGCACAGCACACCACAAGCGAGGGCACCCGGCCTGCCTACCTGGAGAACCCTGTCCGTGTTTTCTTCAGTGTTGTTTTGTGAGTCGTGATTGCTTCCAAAACAGTGTGACAGCCGCTTGGCCTTCCACGCCCCTTGCTTCACTTGGTCTTCATCCTTGTCAATCATAGCTTGATTGATCAGGATGTACATGTCACCAGCCTCCCGCAAGTGAGATCTCAGCACGTTCAAGAGGTATGAGCAAACAAATCCCCAAATCCGATCCATGATCGCCTATCTTCCGGGACGCTCCTGTCACCACACCTGCAAGCCCTGTCAGGGACAGAACCCACACCAACAGCTTGAACTGGACAGCATGTCACATAAAGCATCATTAATCAGGAACAAGACGAAGGAGGCGTGATCTATGGAATGCTTTAGAAGTGAACAGACTACGAGGTCCAAATCTGCTAGATCTCCAAGGCTGGGATCTAGCCCTGGGAGGAGAAGGGAGGGTGCCAGGTGCTGGGTAAAGTGAATGATGCTGGGACACGCCGGGCCAGAGCTGGCCCACAGGAGTAGCCCAAGGCCAGCCAGCAAGGAGGTGGGGGTCAGGGCCGGTCAGCAGAAGACTCCCCCTGGGGTGCCAGCAAGCCAAGCGTGGAGAGCAGGAACAGCCCAATGGCAGAGAAGTCCCCTAGTCTGCCCCAAGCCAGCGTGTTCCACAGCTGGTGAGCTGCAAAGGGGAGGCAGAGACAGGCGCACAGCAAACCGCCAGCCAGGGGCTCAGCGCAGCTTGCTGGGGGTTGAGTGCCACTTCTGACACCACCAGCAGCCACTCTGCAAAAAACCATTCAGCTGTAAAAAGGAATGCGGTTCTATCTTTTGAAGCAACCCGGATGGAGCCTGGAGGACATTGGATGAGGTGACATCAGCCAGGCCCAGAAAGACGATGGCCAGGTGGTCTTACGTACATGCGGAAGCCCAAAAGTTGACCTCTAGGAAATGGAGACTAGAACAGTGCTTGCCAGAGCCTGGGCAGGGGGAGGAGGAGGAAGGGATGGAGAGGGGGTGGCTAACGGGCACCGGAAGCAGTTGGATAGGAAGAAGCCCCTCTGACATTCTGCAGCAGGATGAGGTAACTATGGCTGACCACAAAAAAAAAAATGGCATATTTAAAATTAACTAGTATTAATTGAACGTTCTCAATTCTCAGCACCGCATACCAATAAATAAAATAAAGGTCCATTGACAACTAAAAAATATAACAAAAATAAATAAATAAAAAGAACGTTCTCAACACAAAGAAATGCTGTGAAGTGATGGCTATGCAAGTATCCTGCTCTAGTCATTGCACACTGTGTTCATGTCCTTAAATGTCACACCGTATCCCGTAAGCATGGGAAATTGCTATGAGTCAATTCAAACAAAAATGTTTTTAAAAAAACATTTAAACATTTCAAGGGAGAAAACGCAGCAGAGTATAGAGAAGCCTCTTCCTCCTGCAGGTGCATCGTGCGCCCTCTGCTGGAAAACTCAGTGTGGTGCCAGCGAGGTGAGGAGAGACGCGGCCGGGTCTGGCTCCAAGGTCCCAGAGCAGGACAGAAATAAGTAAATAAATAATTAAAAAATT
Source organism: Tamias sibiricus (assembly GCA_025594165.1). Taxonomy (NCBI): domain Eukaryota; kingdom Metazoa; phylum Chordata; class Mammalia; order Rodentia; family Sciuridae; genus Tamias; species Tamias sibiricus. The sequence goes on along the minus strand of CM046666.1, from coordinate 18,878,442 downwards.
TAAAAAAAAAAAAAAAAAAAGGGCGGTTTGGTGCGGAGCTGGTGAATCGACACCTGGCACTGGAGCACACTTCTATATTAGTAACTATGTAAATTCCTATGATCCACATTTAATGTTTCCCACTCTAAGATCTGGGACAGCAGGTGTGGCTCCCCCTTTACCTGGGCGGCCCCAGAAAACAACGACAGCACCATCCCTGTGTGCCACGGTGCCGGCCACGTTGTATAGGCGCCGAGCTTACCTAGCCAGGCAGCAAATAAGTCCAGGCTGATGTCAGGGTAGCCACAAAGAGCAACGGGACCTCAAGTCCTCTGAACAGGAGTTTAAAATCACCTGTTGCAACCGGGCACAGTGGCACACACCTGTAATCCCGGTGACTTCGGAGACTGACACAGGAGGATCTTGAGTTCAAAGCCAGCCTCAGCAATGGTGAGGGGCTAAGCAACTCAGTGAGACCCTGTTTCTAAATAAAATACAAGAAGGGGGTAGGAATGTCACCCAGTGGTCAAGTACGCCTTAGTTCACTCTGGACTTTCAGTTAGTAGGGCTTCAATGTGATTTTTTTTTTTTCTTCATTTGTTGTACTTATTGCCTTTTAATCCTTTCCCTCTTTTTTCTCTTTCCTTCTTCATCTTCTTCCACCCCTTAATAACATGCACATTATTTGCTTTTCTTTGCCTTGGGTTTTTTAAATAATTTATGATGTCCACCGTTGACAGGAGGTGGGGAAGCAGGTACTCCACTACATTTTAGGAGCTGATGTATGTTGAAATTGTAGCTAGGTGGGGCGCTTAAACCAGCGTTGCTACTCCTAGGAATCTAGCTTTCAAAAGCACTTCTGTACTAGACACAGTTTATTCATGAGAAAGTATAAGTAGCATAAATCCCCTTCGGTACCAGGATAATTAGAGAAATCATGGCTTATTCACACGGCGGAAAACTATTCCGCCCTAGCGCACAATGACCTGCGTAGATGTGCTCATATCAAAAGATGTTCAAAACACAAAGCTAAGTGAAAAGGCAGGTTGCAAAATAGCATTATTCCTTATAATATGAATAAGGGCAGTAATCACAGTAATTACAGCATCAACAACACAAGACATATATGTTCAAGGAAAAGAAAGGAAGCTACAGAAAATATCACAAATGGCTGAATGTGGTCATCATTGGCAGTATGAAGGATGGCTACTTTTATATGATTTATTAAGTTAATATTTATAATTCTTTAAGCAGATTAACATGTTCTGTACTACATAAGAGTAAGTAAAACAAAAATAAAATATAATATAAAATATGTAGTATCGCATTACACTCACACCCAAAACAAGCAGGTGTTGTTGGCTGCCATCTTTCTTTGCCTCTTTTGGAAGACCATTGTGAATCTCACTGGAGATCCTGAAAAGCCATCTTCAGCTTATCCTTCCAACACTAGGACCACCAAGGCATTAAGGTTTGCACACCTACACCTCACCTAAGAAAGGCAGCCCTCTCAGGAACTGTGAGAGGTCATCGGTTTATTGTCCCAGGTCATTGGCCACTCCTCTGCCTCAGCGTCCTTCGGGAAATGTGGCAAAAGCACCTCATTTGCCCTCGCTCAAATCGTCTTTCACAAAAGGTGCATTCCAGCAGCTCAGCTCTGTGGACCTGTGAGCCCCCAAGAAGCAGACACTGGACCCAGAGCTGGGGGGGCTGGCTGCGCCTTATTTTCTCTTGAATGTGCTGTAAAAGCTTGCCAGGAACAGCCCAAGTCCAGTGGAGGGAATCCTGCCCTTTGAGATGGCATGGTCGGCCTACCCTGTGGAATGCAGAGTGGCCCTGAGTCTAAGAATGCTGCTGACATGGTTCACTGCTGTTCAGTGTTCTCTCTGCTGGAGAGAACAAAAAGAGCAACTTATCTCAATACCAGGAGAAGTTTTATTTCTAAACAATTGAGATGGGTGGTTTTTTTTTTTTTTTTTTTTTTCTCCTTATTTCACTTTACAGACACACTGACAAAATTTCTGCAAGTGAAGAAATTTCTATATTGAGTGTGTTAGCTTTTCTTACTGTGACCAAAATACCTGACAAGGGCAACTTAGGGGAGGCAAAGTGTATTTTGGCTCACAGCTCCAGAAGTTTAGTCCATGGTGGGCAAGTCCATTGCTCAGGGCCCCAGGTGAGGCAGGACATCATGGAGGAAGAGTGTGGTGGAGGAACGCTCTCCATTTACCGCATCCAGGAGGCAGACAGAGAAGGGGAAGTTACAGATGCCCTCCTCCAGGCCGAGCCCCCAGTGACCCACCCCCTCCAGCCACGCCCACCTGCCTGTGGTTACCACCTCGTCCAGACCAGGATGGACCCCACAATCCAGCCACTCCACTGTGCATTACACAGGAGCATATGGGGGGTCACCTTGAAGCCATACCTAACAATGAGTTAGGAAAACTCAAGGCCAATTTTGTCGATCTCAGGTGGGTCCCCCATGATTTCAAAGAACCAGGGGTGCACAATTTGGGTTCCCACCTCTCCCTGCTGTCCTGGTCTTTTCTCTCACTTGCGTTCCTAATGAGGTCAGGAGCTCGAAGAGGCAGGATGTGGACCCAGACCCACACCTGGGGGCACGTCTCCGAGCAGACCACACTTGAGGCTCACCGGCAACCGTGGGTATCGTGTCCAGAGCCTTGCCCCGATTGTCCTGAGAAGCACCAACTCTGCAAAAGCAGCATTTTTTTTTTTTTTTTTTTTTTTTTTTTTTTTTTTTGTACCAGGGATTGAACTCAGGGCACTCGACCACTGGCCACATCCCCATCCCTTTTTTTTTTTTTTTTTTTTTTTTGTATTTTATTAGAGACAGGGTCTCACTGAGTTGCTAAGTGCCTCGCCATTGCTGAGGCTGGCTTTGAACTCGTGGTCCTCCTGCCTCAGCCTCCCAAGTGCTGGGATTACAGGCGTGCGCCACCCGCACCTGGCTGGGATTGCCTTTTGTAGTAGCGCAATGTTTTGTTTTGTTTATTTTTGCTGTTGTTTTGGGGGATACTGGGGATTGCACCCACTGAGCTACATCCCCATCCTTTTTTATTGTTTATCTTGAGATAGGGTCTCACTAAATTTGTGGAGGGCCTCACTAAGTTGCTAAGGCTGGCTTTGAATGCGTCATTCTCCTGTCTCAGCCTCCCGAATCTCTGGGATTATGAGCATGCACCATAGCACCAGGCTCAATTTTTTTTTTTTTTAAGCAATAATATGCTATTTCATCCACATGGGTGTAGAAGGTGTGGCACCCACTCCAAAGTCAAGGGGAGAACCTGAGTTGCCAGAAAGAGACTTGGAGCAGAGGACTCACAGGAGAGCGGTGAGTGCCAGGGAGGAGGAGAGGAAGGTGTGTGAGAACCAACATGCCCCCCAGGAGACCCCCAAAGAATCCAGAATCTAGACCACTGGGGGCAGCAGGCAGAGGCGGGGTGGAGGTGGAGAGGAGAGCTTAGGAAGTGTGAAGCTTAAAAGGAACAGGAGTCAGTCTTGGGCATCTGTATATGACCATGTTGGTAGCCAAATAGCTGAAGATTCATGGAACTAGGCTGAGATCAGTAGAGAAAGAGTTAGGCATAGCAGGTCACAAAGCTTGTAAACATTTCACATTTAATTCCTACCCGATAGGTTGAAACTCATTTCTAACCCAGTCTTTATTTCTTTACTTATATGGGCTCTGTTACATTTTTGTGAGACACCTTCTAATAACATGGAATATAAATCAAAAGTATTTCTCTTAAACTTCTCAACATGACTGTATGCTAAATTGAGGGGGAAAGGAATGGTGCGTCTGTGAGATGCATGATCTGGGGAGTTCACAGCAATGCTGCCACGTGCTGCCTTTCAATGGCATTTGCCCTGTCACACGTGTAATTCCAGTTCCCCGCGTGGCTAGCACATGTGGCAAGCTTCAGGAGGCACGACTCAAATCAGATTCCAAAGAGTGTGGTGCTCTGAGATCACTGGTACCCTTTGATCCAAAAATGTTCTTTCTGGAAATGAATTGGGAGGAGTAATCCAATATGTGCCCAGAGGTTCTCAAAACCACGCCCGCTGCGGGTACCCATTTGGGGAGTCCTTCTTTGTTTGATCGTCTCCTTCCCCTCCCCAGAGATAGCCCAGGTCTGTCTCTCCCCATCTGCCCTCCACGCAGGTTCCCAGCTCTACCAGAGGAGGACCGCAGACCCTGGGACTTCCACCCACTTCCAAGGAAGCTCTTCAGTCTATCCGAGTCTTCACAGTAGAACATTCTCAAGAAAAAGAGATGGAGGGAAAATTCCTTTTGCTAATATCAATAATGACACAAAGCTGCTTATCTTTTTAACTTTCAATTTGTGCAGGAAAAAAAAAAACTATGAAATTTGTATTTAATCCTTCCGACCATATAGTTTCACATTGTATAGCCCACGTTAGGGAGACGAAGGCAAGATACATTCTATCTCCTAGAGTCCATCTCTTGGTCATGATGTCATTCCTTACTACTCTACAGAGTTTTCTTGGGATAAGTGTGATGTTTTTATTGTATCAAAGCTTCACCATTCTCCAATTCACTAAAGATCTTCCCCCACCAAGGTCAGGGAGAAAATTCCATCCTGCCACCCAAGAATGTTAATCACAGCCCCATTTATAATGGAGAAAACTGTGAACGATCTTCAGGATTGATTAATGACACTATGATACACCCTAGGTGACATATGGAATCGTTAAAACAACGTTTTAAATAACTAAAATTATTTAATGCCTCATGAAACACTGCACTGAACATCTGAGATACTGTTCTATTGCTATCTGCTAGATACTGCTTGAAATAAGGAGCACAAGCCCTTCAGAGTAATAGTTGAGTCTCCCCGTATCTGCTTGGGACCCCAAGTGTTTCTCAGATTTTGAATTTGGTTTTGTTTTGTTTTGTTTTGTTTTGTTTTTTATCTTGGGATATTTTCATACACAGGATGAGAGATCTGGGGCTAGGGTCCAGGGTCTACCAGGCATAAAGTTCATTAATATTTCATATACACCTTAGACACGTGTCCTGAAGGTGATTTCATAGAACATGTTTAGGGCACCCTGTTTTGACTGTGCACCACCACACACCATGTGTGGAATTGTCCCCGTGGTGTGTCATGTCTGTGCTCAAGGAGTTTCAGATGAGGGAGCATTTCAGATTCTGGATTTTCGGATTAAGTATGCTCAAATCGTATAGGTATCCTGTGCACCTCTGAAAGTTTGACGGCATATGATTCAAATTATTTTAAATGGCTCTCTGCTGATGAAGTTGAGGTGGTTTTTGTTTTCTCCTTTATGCTTTTGTGGATTATCAAGGTTTTTACAACATGAGATGCATTATGCTCAGAGGGGAAAAGTTCATTTGAAAATAATATCTTTACATGACATGAAACCATACACTTCCATGAGTCAGCCTGATGGCAGCTACTCAAAATCGCTTGCTGTCTCCCCCAGTAATTAAGGAATCTTGTGCTACCAGATAATAAAACATATTATGACACTTTGGTGACATAATATGATACACATAAAAATTGGTAGTGGGAACAAATAGCCTAGAGATGAGCCTGATAGATGCCTACTCAAAAAGGACTTAGTCTATGATAAATGTGGCTTCGCTAGGAGGGGGGATTATTTCTCGTAAGTGGTGCGAACACCATGGGTTAAGTCCTTTGGGAAGAAGATAAATCACTGCATGAAAATATGGAACAATGTATATCTTGGGGTAGGTTAAATTGTCAAATGGTTAAAAACTACACTCAAAATACCTAGAAGAAATAAGAAAAACAAGTGGATTTGTGATATCGGATTTAGAATACCTTCCTAATCAAAATGCCAAAGGAATAAAATGCAAGAGGGGGAGAGAGGCCAGTTCTCCTACATTTCTGTGTGTCACCTTCCTTATACCAAGAGACTACCATGAATGAAACTTAAAGGTAAAAGATCAGCCAAAACTAAATCTGCAACATACCTAACCAAGAGCTAAAATTCTTAATAAAATGCTACCTTTTAAGTCAGCAAGAGAAGCTAAGCATTCTAATTTTTTAATCAGTGGAAAGATATGACCAAGCTTTCCATTTGATTAGGGCAGGGACCCTTCCCCCTCCCCTGCCCCTAATTTCCTGCGGATGTTGCGCACTGCCCACACGGCTTCGCATACGGTGGGCAATCGATGAGTATATTTTTATTTGTTCTTTTTTAGAAATACATAACAGTACAGTGTATTTTGACATATAGTACATACGTGAAGTGTAACTTATTCTAATTAGGACCCCATTCTTGTGATTGTACATGATACAGAATCACACTGGTTGTGTATTCACATATGAACATAGGAAAGTTGTGTCAGACTAAGTCATTGAGTTTTGATTGGAAAAAAGAACGACAATTTACAACAGAGTAAATAGAAGAGACCACTGAAATGGTCCTATTTTAAAAGTTCAAAATCAGGCTGGGGTTGTGGCTCAGCGGTAGAGTGCTCACCTAGCACGTGCATGGCCTGAGTTCGATCCTCAGCGCCACATGAAAATAAATGCATTGTGTACAACTAAAGCAAATAAATAAATATTTCTTTAAAAAAAAAAAAAAAAGTTCAAAATCACTGGTAACCCAAGAAGTGCAAAATGAAACATAAATAACATTTCATTCTATTAATTTGGCAAACACTTTTTGTTTTGCTTTTTTTTGTACCAGGGATTGAACCCAGGGGCACTGAACCACTGAGCCCACATCTCCAGCCTTTGTTTGTATTTTATTTAGAGACAGGGTCTGGTTAAGTTGCTGAGGGCCTCCCTAAATTATTGAGGCTGGTTTGAACTCACGATCCTCCTGCCTCAGCCTCCTGAGCCACTGGACTTACAGGCATGTGCCTCCGCATCCGGCCAATATTTTTTTTTTAAACAATATTTCCTTTGCCATGTGATGAAATGAATGTTCCCGCCTTCTCGTAGGAGTCTAAACCGGTTCAAACTGCCTTCCAGCTAGAACTGCCGTCTCCCAGAAATTCACCAACATGAGGAACGCAGGCACGAGACAAAGCTCCCGACGGAGGCCTTTTCCACACGGGGTCGTGGCTTTGGCCACAACATGTGGATCTACAAGAAAGGCGAGACGCCGCGCGGAAGGACGCCCCACGACTGTCACCAGGGCGAGACTGGAGGGGTGCCACCGAGCCCTCCAGCAAGCTGTTGCCTGGTCGTGGACCGGCAGCCCCAAGACCCTTGCCAAGAGGGTCGACGCGAGTGGCGCGCATCAACCACCCTGAGAGCTGGCAGCTTTCTGAAGGGCCCGCAGGAAAGCGACCAGGAAAAGAAGGCGGCCACACGGACAGGCGTGGGGTTTTTCAACAGGAGCCCAGCGGACCCCGCCCAGAGAAGAGGCGCTGGGAGACCCCCGGGAAAGGGCCTGAGCGCGGGCCCAGCTCCCCAGCGCTCACGGCAAAAAGGGTGCGAAAAACGTAAACAGGAAAGACCTCTGGACTGTAGATAAATAAACAAACAGGTTCTAGTTTTCTGGGGACCAATCTGTCAACACGCGCAAAAATCCCAAAATTGGTTTGACTCTTACCAACATTTGTATATCTAGCAATTGATTCTGAGAAAGTAATCCCAAAAAACACAAAGTATCAATCTCTCCAATTGTTCTAATGTAAATTGGAAACAAACGAATTGTTGTACATAAGGCATTGGTTAAATGATTGTGTACCTATAATGTTATTAAGATAAGAATTATGATCTTGAGTATTTAATAGTGTGGAAAATCATGTATGTCACGTGTAGTTTATAAGGACAAATATATGTGTATATATGGATTTTGATTTTCTTTTGAATATGTGGATATTTACATTAAAAAATAATATGCACATATCTTTACTTGGAGGGTAGGATGTGTTTTTTAACTGGTGTCTAAAAGAACTCATGCTACTTGTATAAGACGACAAAGTATTTTTTTTAATAAAATAATTTTTATCTATTTGAAGTTTAGGCGAAAACTTTCATGTTGTTCAAAATTGAAAAAGTGCAAAATTTTGTGTGTGAAATTAAGGGACAAGTCTCCCTCTGTCCCTTAGATAGCCAGGTTTTCTCCCTGGCTGTGACAAACATTGCTGGCGTCTTGGGCAGTCTTCTCAAGACAGTTCATACAAATCCAACAAAATAGATAGACTTTCTCCCCTTTGATTACATGAGTATTTTTGAAGACTTCTTCTGTGGGGTTTGCAAGCTCTTCTTCACAGTTTCCAAGAAGTCATTTAAATGCATGCCATCCCTCACCAGAAGATCCCGAGACAGGTGCTCTAAACTGAAACCCTTGGTCCACCCTTGCTCAGGCAGCCCCTGCACCTGGCCAAGGGACTCCAGGGCTCCTTCCGCCCTACACAGCCAACACACACCCTGGTTACAATCACCAACTTCTAAAAATGCTCCCACTAAAGTTAGACTATATTACCATTAAGGTGAAAAGTTTTTCACTAATTTTAATCCAGTTTTTTTTTTTTTTTTTTTTTTGTAGAATAAAAATTGCTGAAAAATATTTTCCTTTACAATGTTTTCAGAGATTAAAAAAAAAAAAAAAAAGCTGAGGCTGGTGCAGGCCTGTAATCCCAGTGGCTCAGGAGGCTAAGGCAGGAGGATCCTTAGTTCAAAGCCAGCCTCAGCAATATCGAAGCACTAAGCAACTCAGTGAGACCCTGTCTCTAAATAAAATACAAAATAGGGCTGGGGGTGTGGCTCAGTGATTGAGTGCCCTGAATTCAATCCATGGAACCACTCTCCCCAACAAAAAAAAAAAAAAGAAAGAAAAGAAAAAGAAAAACACTACATTTACTGTCCAGCCCTTTTTCCTAAATGTACAGACCTTCAATGTATTTCAATCAACTTCAACATAGAAGATAGTTCCACATGTGAAATTTTAGTATGCCTCTGTGTGTATTTACTACTGCATGGAAATCCATACTACACAGTGATTTTTTTCAGGACTGTGTCCTATCAAAACTTACAAGACCTATGAATTGAAGAGACATTCAGTTATCTGGTATTTCAGTAAGATATGTGAAAGTACTAATCACCTTTCAAACCTTCTTTTTCAAAGCCTGTCTTTGTCATTCCTCATCACTATTTCTCTACATCCATATACATTCAAATGATGCTGCCCTAATTTTCCCTCTCCTCCTCATGATGCTGGTGGCCAGCCTAAGAGGAAACCATCAGGGGCAGGAGAAGGGCAGCCCAAGAAAGACAGTCTCACTATAACTGACATCTACGGTACCATTAACCAAGAGATGGTCCATGAGTCTTCCGCCAGGTGAGGGTTACAGCCTCGTTATGACAGAAAAGATGTGTAGCCAGCGGTGGATCAAAGAAATTCAAGATTTGTAATAGTGGACTGGAGATGGGGGAGGAAAGGGAAAAACTTTGGCAGGTGATACTTTATGTGGGTCATGGTTTCATGGAGATTAAATATAGATGTGGATACTACATTCATCAAATTGCATACCTGAAGCCAGGTTCAGTGGCGCACACCTGTCATCCCAGTGACTTGGGAGGCTGAGGCAGGAGGATCACGAGTTCAAAGCCAGACTCAGCAATGGCGAAGCACTTAGCAACTCAGTGAGACCCTGTCTCTAATAAAATACCAAAAAAACAAAAAGGGCTGGGGATGTGGCCCAGTGGTCGAGTGCCCCTCAGTTCAATCCCTGGTACCAAACAAACAAACAAAAAATTGCATACCTGAGATATATATAGTTCAAGGTTCACTTATTCCTCAAAGAAGCTGCAATAATAATAATAATAATAATAATAATGACAATTAAACAAAATGTAGGAGGAAAATAAGTTAGCAAATCGCCCTGCTCCCAAGTACAATAGTGGGTAATGATTTGATATTTTTTAGTGTAACAAGTGCAATAATATTGATGCGCTTAAAATCCTGGGGCTGGGGTTGTAGCTCAGTGGCAGAGCGCTTGCCTTGCACATGTGAGGCACTGGGTTCAATCCTCAATACCACATAAAAATAAACAAGTAAAGTAAAGGCATGTTGTCCATCTACAACTACAAAATTTTTTTTAAATCCTATTGACTCTAATCACAATAAAATAATTGAAACCTGCTCTGGGCTACAACAATTCCATGTTTGTCATTAATTTGTTGTTATTTATTTTTTAAATTTTTACCCCCTCTATTTCCAAATTTTCTATACTGATCATCTGATCCTTTCATAATAAAAGCATTATTTTGAAAATAAATGTATAATGAAAAGATAAGTAAAAAGGTCCTATAGGGCTGGGGCGGTAGCTTAGTGGCAGAGCACTTGCCTAGCACATGTGAGGCACTGGGTTTGATCCTCAGCACCACATAAAAATAAATAAACAAAATAAAGGTATTGTGTCCATCTACAAACTTTAAAAAAAAAGATCTATAAATATGTAAGTATCACATGTCTAACAAAAGTTGAATACAGAGAAGAGATCTGTGCCTGAATATTAGTGGGCTATATAGAAAGATTTCAGAAGGAACCATGGTACTCTTAAAAAACAAAATGGAAAGGAGGAAAGGTTAGACATTAATTTTTCTTTAACAGTGATCTCAATTCAACTTTGATTTCATCTACCACAAATCCTTACCCCAGAGAAAGTCAAAGTAGCCTTTTGTAGTTCACTCCGCAAACTTCAGGATACAGCAGGGATCAATCAAACTGCTAGTCTTTATTTGTGCACTATTTTGATGTCACTGAGGAATGGCAAGGACAGACTGACCTTGACAGCAGTGACTGGCGGGCTCTAACAGCATGTTGAAGTGCACTGCTGCTCCACCGCTCTGGAATGCCTCAAAGTCTCTTTAACATCCTCAACCTTTTTTTATATTTTATTTTGAGACAGTGTCTCACTAAGTTGCTTAGGGCCTCGCTAAGTTGCAGAGGCTCTCTTTGAACTTGTGATACTCTTGCCTCAGCCTCCAGAGTTAGTGGGATTACAGGCGTGCGCCACCACGCCCAGCACTTTCTGCATTTTTTTTTTTTCTGACTTTCAGGAGCCAAAGTGTTGCCTGCAGACACAGCGCAAGCTACAAACTTAATGGCTTGGAGTCAATTCATCTTTGAAGCCAATTCTGCTTCTGAGAGATGACACAGAACTGTCAAGGGAGAGACGGCTCACAAAGAAGGGGATGTCCACGTCCTATTTCTGCTGGCCCTTACACACAGTAGTGCAGATCCTGCGCCATGAAAGGTGGGTGTGCATCTTCTCACTCTTTTGCCCCAGGTTCCCGGGGTTCCTCTCACTTGTGCCTGGGTGTTGCTATACACCATCCCTCACCTGGTATGTGTGGGAGACTAGGGCAATGCCCCTCACCTCAAGTAGCTAAAGGCCAATTTTGAAATTTTGGAATTTTGAAGACATTTTTTTTTTTTCTTTTTCAAAGAAACATCCATGTTACTTCTTCTCCTTGAAATGCAGACAACTAGCCTGCAGTCAAGGTCACCGTGAGGTATCTGCCAGGCACCGCAAGGAGCTGGGCCCAATGTCAGATCTGCCAGAGCAGATCCTGTCCAGTCTGCTTATCTCGTGGCAAAAGGAAATGCTAACTCCCTCTGCCTCTGCAGACAAAGAACTGGTTGTGTCCCATTCTGGTTTGGGAAGCACTAAGTCCACCCACCATGTTGTCTGTGGCCCAGTAGACATACATTTACCAGCTAGGTATTTACATTCCTCTGGGAAGTAAGTGAAAGGTACTCAAATGAGAAATGTTTACTCCAGAAGTGATCCTGTAAATGAAGGTTGGAAGCCTGGTAGAACTGGATATCCTGGCACATAAATCTTTTTTTGTTTTTTAATAGCTTCTATCTTTTAAAAGTTAATATGTGCATTGTGGAAAACAGAAAAAACACCAAGAACAGAGTCTTCCAGTCACACACACAGCTTAGTTGGACGTGTCTCTCCAGGTCCTGTGTGACACACAAATCTTAAAGGCCACAGCTTTCTACTGAACTCAAAGAATACATTTTTAGCAAGTGTTAACAGAGAACATCAAGCTAAGGAGATCCCTGAGGAAGGAGAACTCACAGGTCTCCCCAGTTTGTGATGAAAAGTGGGCTCAAACTGTCAGCAATAGGCTTCTGTCTCCAAGGAGATGTCTTTCCCCATTGTAGGAAGGCCCGTCACCGTGAAGCTCTGCGTCGTTGCTTTAAGTAGCTGGAAAAACTAGCACTGGTTAGCTACGTCATCTGACTCCATCATCCAACTCTTAGTGCACTGATTTCCAATTCCACTGGACACCATCTTGCTTTATTATCCAGAGACATGACAATAATATCTGGGCAGTTGCATGACAATTGTGACATGACCAGTCCATGTGCTTTGCCCAAAAGGGCATCTATGAGGTCTAAGATAAATTGAGCACAGTAGAATTAGCCTTCTTAAAAATTATTATCTCCATAGTCCAGGTGAAATCGGGGCAGAGGGCAGTTATATAACTGCTCAGCATTACAGCTAGTATGTTGTGGAGCCAAAAAGTGAACCCCACGATCGAGATCTAGAGTTCATGCCCAGGGCCACTGCACCGTGCTGCATTGCAAAACCTCCTGTGTCTGTTTCTAGGCGAAAATACTCCACCCCATCAAAACAAAGAGCATGCTTGGCTCTGATTAGAACAAGAAAATTAGTCTCATTACCTAAAGTCTCAGACTCAGAATGAAGAAAAGGTTGAGTCATTTTCTTGTCCGGTCTCTGGCATAGGGCATAAATCCCCTCTATGACACACCCAAGAGAACAGCCCCACAGATCACAGATCTCCTAGTACTGCCACAAACACCACCGCCAATGAGAGACGGTGTTTAGTGAGCATGTACTCTGCACAGGATTCTCTAAGGGCTTGATGTAAGGGGTCACATTGAGGCTCTCTCAGGTAAGAAGCACAGACTTCTCATCTTACAGATAAAAATAAACAAGGCTGACAAAGAAAGTGATTTGTCTAGGATCGCACACCTTGTATCTAGCAAACTCAAGATTGCCTATTAGAAAGGGGTCAGGGAGAAAGGGGGTGCGCTGTGCAGGGCCCAGCTCTTGTCGGAGCCCCACAGTGTGACAGAGAAGCACAGCAGGGCTCCTGCTGCTGATCCCTGCGCTATCAGCTGCTTCTCTCTCGCCCTCTTCTTTTTTTTTTTTTTTTTTTTTTTTATTATTTATTTACTTATTCATCATGCACAAGTATAGTATCTTTTTACATACAACTGCTTGTATACAAAGTATATAAGTACCATTCAGATCTTCAATCATGCATTTAGGATAATGATATCCATCTCATTCAACCACCAATTTTTTTCCAACCCCCTCCTTACTCCCTCCCTCCCCTCCCTTTCCGTTGACCATTCTAGTGTTCCTCTGATCCTATGTACCCCCTTCCAACAACTCTGTGAACCAGCCTCCTTATATCAGAGAAAAACATTCGGTACTTGGATTTTTGAGATTGACTAATTCCACTTAGCATTATATTCTCCAACTTCATCCATTTACCTGCAAATGCCATTATTTTATTCTCTCTTATTGCTGAGTAAAATTCCATTTTGTATATATACCATATTTTCTTTATCCACTCATCTACTGAGGGGCATCTAGGTTGGTTCCATAACCTAGCTATTGTGAATTGTGCTGCTATAAAACATTGAAGTGGCTGTGTCACTGTAATATGCTGTTTTTAAGTCTTTTGGGGAATAGACCCAGGAGTGGGATGGCTGGGTCATAGGGTGGTTCCATTCCCATTTTCCCAAGAAATCTCCATACTGCTTTCCATAGCGGTTGCAGCATTTTTCTCGCCCTCTTCTTACTGAATCTGCTTCTTTTATCTTTCACATGAGCAACGGATATTTCAATGAGCACCCAGCATGCACCGCACACTGATGCAGGAAGTAAGTGTGAAGTGAACGCAGTAGAAATCCTTCCTCCGACGGAGCGTGTACGCGGTTGCAGGCAGGAAGAAGGGGTGTGCGCGCGCGTGTGCCCACGTCTGTCAATAGACCGTAATGATTTACAGATAGAGGCTATAAATGGATAAAAGTTTAGAGATACACATAAAGAGATTTTGAGAAATAGAGATTTGAAGATGAGAGATGACAGAGGAGGAGATTTGGGAATGAGTGTAATGACAGGAAAATAAAGAGGAGAGGTGGTATGGGGGGGGGGGTGTCACCCCAGTGAGCAAGGCATGGCTTGGCTCCTGCAGCGCCCCCGCCCCCCGAGACCTCAGTGTGTCCTTCACAGAGTTGGAGGCCTTACACCAGGAGGGGACGCCTCCACATCCCGGTTCACTCATCCTGGAGTACACTGGCACAGGCATTTCGTCATGCCAGACTCGGCGGGAGACACGAGACCAGGAGTTTCTCCGGGAGGCAACGCGGAGCCTGGGGGTCCTCTGCAGGAAGACCTTTGCTGGGCAGCGCTGTGGGGCAGCCGCATCAGGCGGAGGGACATGCTGCCTTCGGGGTTACTGAGGCTCCAGAGCCAGGGTGGCCCTACAGGGGCCAAAGGACAGACCCTTGAACTCTTGCATCATGAGTCACTGGACGCTGGTTGTCCCCAAACCTGGCGTGACCGCTTGCTTCCGTGGAGGGTGATGACAGCGAGGGGCTAGGATGTGAACCTGACGCCAGCACTGCCGGCTACTGCGGACCTGAGCGCCTGGGCGGAGGGAGAGGCTGCCTTCTCCAAGGTCAGAGCTGCCGGGGTGCAAAGCTCGTCTCCACTAATTGTCAATCACACACCACCTGTGAGCGAGTTCCCTAATGTCCCCGTGCCTGGTCTCCCTTGACTGTAAAGTTAGACAACAGTGCTATTTCCTATGGTGGTCCTGAATATTAGATGAATTGGCATGTGTAAAAAAAATGCACGTAGCTTACCATGATTACCATAGCTTACCAAGGACCATCCAACAAATTGTAGGTAGGATGTGGATTTTATTTTTGCTTTCAGAACACCAACTATACATTTTACCCTTTCTACCTTAGCAAATGAGTTCCGGTAATTCACCCTTGTGCACGCTCTTCCCACCCTCCCTTTCTCCCAGTGTGTGTGATTTAGATGACGCAGCCCCTCTCTTCCGCTCCAGGCTGGGCATGTGACTCAGGCCTGGCCAATCAGAGCAACATATTCTCCACCATAAATCTTGGGATAACCACCTAAACCGGACTGAGCCAATGAAACCTTTACTTGGGGCTTCTGCTGGATTATCATAAAAGTATGCTCTTTCCCCCCTGAAAATCCTATAACTCTAAGGATCATATAAAGAGTCTGAAGTGCCAAGGAATCCTCTTTTTTTAAAATTGTAGAGAACATACCTAAAAATGAAGCCAACCCCAAAGAAACAAAGCCACCATATGAGAGAGAGGCTCTGAAGGACTGTGATTGAGTTCCTGCATCCTGCTGTGCCTGAAACCCACATCCTAGGTTTGATGGTAACACGAATGAAGACATTCCTTGTTGGAGCTGAGTTTGAATTGGGTTTTCTCTATGGCAAGAGTTGCAAGGACCAGCTCAGCTCAGCCAGCCAACACTCCACTCTGACCTCTGTGGAAGGGAAGGTACCCTGGAGAATCAGAGACTGTGGTCCTGATATAAAGAGAAAGGCCAGATAACAGCCAACCGCAACCACAGCCCAGCACAGCCCATCAGGGATAACCGCTAACATGACGTGATGAGAGGTCACTTCACCTCTGAGGTCTTCCTCCCCAAAACCCATAACCACAATCTAACCAGAACAATATCCAATCTCACAGAATACCTACTGGTACTCTTCAAAAGTGTCAAGGTCATCAAAAAACAGGAGAGGCTGAGCAGTCACAGCTGAGAGAAGTCCAAGGAGACACGGTGATGAAGTGTAAAAGTATACAGTTGGTCATGCGTCGCTTGAGGACAGAACCACATTCTGAGAAATGCGTCACTGGGAGAGTCTGGGGCTGTGCAAAATCACAGAGTGCCCTTCACAACAGGGGCTATGACATCACCAGGAGCTAGGATCTCCTAGAGCTACGGTCAATTGCTTACCAAAGCGCAGTCATGCAGCACACAATCAATCGGATTACAGAAAAGCTAAGACAACTGGAATAAAGAGCAGAGGTTTTTGTTTTTGGTTTCGCTGGTTCTTTTTTTTTTTTTTTTTTTTTTTTTTTTTTAAGGGAGAGAAGGGAGAGTTCGCTTCCCATGAGTCTTTGCTCTGAGAGTTGGATTGGCCTGATGATGGCAGGCACAACTCCCTCCACTCTAGCCACGGGAGCGAGTTTGCAACTCTTTGGATTCAGCTCCTCAGGACAAAGCCACTTCCATCGATTCCAGCACACAGGGCCCCGGGTAAGGTACTGAGAAGCCACACTTAGGCCCTGCACTCAAGCAGTTTGCAAAGTGGGGAGGAGTGGACAAAGAAGGTGGGGCCGTCCTCGCCCTCTCCGGCCTTAACTTTCAGAGGCTTGGCCTCCCCAGCAGCTATCCTCAGGGCTAAGTCATGCTTCCCTCAGAAGATCCCATGCCTCAAGTAGCTCGGTCATGACAAGGCAGAGCAAGAGACTTGTGATCCTGATATAACAGCCAACTGCAACCAGAGGCTCTGAAACATCCAGGCCCAAGTCCCTTGTTTTAAATCCTTAATCCTTACTTTGGAATTTAGACTTTTTTTAGAATGTTAGATGACAGTTACTAAGAGCTCCAGCAGAATCCAAAACCACACCCCCTAATCAAGTGTATTAGTATTATCAAAGCCAACATGAATAGTCACCCTAAGTGAGAAAAATACAACGAGTGAGAACAGTCTCATGTGAACTCCAGTCACGTTTCACCACCAATGAGTTTTGGTGCCAAACTTGCAATAACATTAGTGGTTTTCAGAACTTCCGTGATGTTGGAATTTGGGATAAGAGAGTCTACAGCTGGTTATCATCCTTTCAGCTTTGACCCCAAGAGAAAATCAGTAAAGGTCGAGCATCTCCCATCTGAAAATCCAAAGTCCAAAATGCCCCAAAACCTGAGACTTTTGAGGGCTTGGCACAAGGCAACAAGTGGAAAACTCCACACCTGACCTCAGGTGGCAGGTCACAGTTAAAACCCACCTGCGCTAAAAATATTGTACAAAGTTACCTTTGGGCTATGTGTGTAAGGAATATGCAAAGCACCCATGAATCTCAATGTGTATATGCAAATATTCCAAAATCGAAAAAAAAATTGAAATTGAAACAGTTCAGACAAGGGATATTGAGCCTGTGGAATGTCTCTGTCCATTCCCTGCCTCCCTCAGACTGTGTTTGGTTCACTTCTTAACCGTGAAGATCACCCTTAATGTTCCCTTCAGACTTCCTTCAGCCACATCATAATGTGGGTGTTTTGCAGGGCTTGGCCTGCGTTGGCTGCTCTCCACTACTCTTATGGTTCCCTTGACCTCCCCCCTGTGTTACTCAACAGTTCTCAGACTTGAGCTCACATCAGTCACCTGGAGGACTTCTTCAAGCCCTGACTAATGAACCCCACCCCAGAGGTTCTGATTCCCGAGTCTGGGGCGGGGACTGAGGGCTGCATTTCTAGCGCGTTCTCAAGTGCTGCCCACCTGCTGTTGCCAGGACCATACTCTCAGGCCCACTGCCTTCCATCTCACAATGAAATGAAATCAATAAACCCTCAAATGCCTTTTTCATCTCTAAGAGATGATCTCCCAAATGACCCCGTATGTATTTGATGACTCACAGCTGCCACACATAGATGGAAATCCAGCTGGGTAGGTGTCCTGTCCTGAAAGGTTCAGTTGCCATGGAATTTTATGGGATGCCACCCTGAGAAGCCTAGGTTAGGCCCTTCACTAGTATAACAACTTTAAAGGAAACTGGGAAGGAAGATTGCATTTTGATTTTAAATAAAATTCCTGAATTGATATTCCTTTCCCAACCCACTGTAACATGTCTGGGGGGCGGGCAGCAAAAAAACTTCACGAATGATTTTTAAGTGATTAAAATATGCAATGTGCTAATCTCCTTTTAAAATGCATGACAGTCAACATGAAAACCCCATGGATGGGGTTTCTCCTCCTTTGGGAATCAGAGGAATTATGCACACTCTCACAAGTTGATTTCTTAATTTTGCTATTTTCTTACCAATAATCTACTTACAAGTCAGGATATCTTTTTCTACACACATGTACATATTTATTCCCAGTTCGAGTGCTTCCATCTTTATCTTCCAGATCTCACCTATGAAGCCCAGGGAAGTCTCTCCTTACTCCTGCTTGTTTCCATTTTGGCATGAGAAATGGCCTAACTGGCAAATAAAAGATAATATAGATCCGCTCACAAAAAAGCTACATGTTTTTAGGGTGAATTAGAGTCAAGAATCAGTGCAATTAACTCAAATTTTTGTAGTCCTTCAAGGTTTACAGAAGTCTCTTCTTTATGTTGCATTTACTGAAACATCTTAGTGATAACTAAAAATAGATTTCCATTGGATGTTTTTTATCTCCTTTATAATTTTGAATATTCTATCAGCGTTCTTATTTACTTCAGTTATACAGTTTATTATTTTATCTATGTCATGGATTTAACTGATTTTGGAGGGTTGATCTGTAAACCTAGTCATGATTTATGATTTTATAAACAAAGAACATGCATTTTGCATCAGTAAAGACTTAACAGCCAATCTTTTGGTTTCTTTGTGGTGTATTTGTTTGTTTTTGTTTACTCATTTGGTTCTGGAGCTTGATTTTGATTTTGGGAGGTGTTAACTAAGCACACATTCTGTCCGTGAGGTATACCACCCACCCCAGCCAATCCATTTGTAAGGCCAGGACTAAATGTTCTTCTGAATTCCTCAAACATATGGCATGTATTTAACAACAGAAATCTTTAATGAACATGTCCTAGCTAACTCACAGATTATCAATTGAACTGTGTAGTAACTATTTACTTTGCAAAAAGATCCTTTGCTTTTCAAAAGAATCAACTATCGTTTCCTTCAAACAGTCACATGTAAAAGCATTTTTGACTCACATAGATGTTGCTAAAAGTAAGCGTGAAAATAAAATAGGAATGAAAGGGAAACATCATCACTCTTATTTTGGGCTGTAGACTCTGCCTCACTGGACTGAAGCCTGTGTCCCAGCAGGAAGGGGCACAACGCGTGCCTTCCTGTGCGGCTGCTGCATGGAGCCAGGCAGAGGCCGCCCTCTCCATATCCCACACCGTGGCCAGGTGAAACCCAGGGTTGGGGAGGTTGGGGAGGTCTTACAGGGATGTCAAGAGCAAGAATAAACTGTCCGAGGACACACTACTGTTTCCAAATATCCCTTGTATAGCTCATGCTTAGAGGCAAGAGAGGGATCTCAGGAATCTGACCAGCGGAAGTTGTCCTAAAATTAGGACCTCTTTCCGCCGATCCCTCAACTAGCCTTCCCATCTCTGATCCCCATTCTGGAAGCGAAGAAGGAGGCCTACAAACAGAGTTCTTAACCTTCTCCAGTTTATGCCCCGAAGGCGCTCATCTCTTCATATTGCAGAACTGTGCTTTGAAAACAAAACCCATATAAAAGAAGGAGGAGAAAGAAGAAGAAGAGGAAGAGGAAGAAGAAGAAGAAGAGGAGGAGGAGGAGGAGGAGGAGGAGGGGGAAAGATGAGGGGGAGGAGGAGGGGGGAGGAGGAGGAGGAGGGGAGGAGGAGGAGGGGAGGGGGGAGGGGAGGAGGAAAAAGATGAGGGGGAGGAGGAGGAGGGGGAGGAGGAGGAGGGGAAAGATGAGGGGGGAGGAGGAGGGGGGGAGGAGGAGGAGGAGGAGGAGGGGGAGGAGGAGGAAAGATGAGGGGGAGGAGGAGGAGGGGAAAGATGAGGGGGAGGAGGAGGGGGGAGGAGGAGGAGGGGGAGGAGGAGGAGGAGGGGGAGGAGGGAGGAGGGGGGAGGAGGGGAAAGATGAGGGGGAGAGGAGGAGGAGGGGAGGGGGAGGAGGGGAAAGATGAGGGGGAGGAGGAGGAGGAGGGGGGGGAGGAGGAGGAGGAGGGGGAAAGATGAGGGGGAGGGAAGGATGAGGGGAGGAGGAGGAGGAGGGGGAGGAGGAGGGGGGGGGGAGGAGGAGGAGGAGGGGGAGGGGAAGATGAGGGGGAGAAGGAGGAGGGGGAGGAGGGGGAGGGAGAAACAGCACTCGTCTCTAGGAAACGACCAGATCCCTCCCTCTTTGGGGGTCTTCCTCTCCGGCCTCTGCATGCCCAGCTACTTGGGGGCACAGTCAGTGACTCCACGCTCTGGGTTTGCACACCAGCTCTTTCCTTCCAATCCTAAACGATCTGTGGGAGAAGACTGTTTGTAAAGAAAATTCTCAGCCCACCAACGAGTGAGTACAACCCCCCACAGACCCTGAAGCCTCGCCGGGCCCCAGCCTCGCCCCTGACCGCGGCGTCCCCTGCCGGCACTCCAGTGGAACGCTAGGTGGCGCCGCGGACTGCCGCACGAGGGCGCGGGCGGGCGCCGCGCGGCGCCCCCGCGCTCCTTCCTCCTCGGTGCCTCCCTCAGTGTTTCACGCTCGCCGCCTCCGGGGTGCCCTCGTGGGTGACGTCTCCCTGGAGACCGCAGGAGAAGTAAAAATAAACCCAGATTCCGACCGGCGACGCCGCGGTCGTCGGTGTCGGCAGTCGGAGCCGGCTCCGGGGGGCGTGGGCTCCGGAGGGTTCCCGCCCTCCCACGCCCCCCCCCCGGTTCTCGCCCCGCTGAGTCACACTTCCCCGACCCCCCAAGTGGACTGCCGAGACTTTTGCACACGGCGACAGGTGATTTAGTCATTGCCGTGAGCACGCACTTCCCGGGGAGCGGGGCGTCCCTGGGGACGTTTTCTCCGCGGAAGCGGGAGGCGCCCTGCGGGAACGCGGGGGCTGGGCCCCCGGAGGGGACAGAAGCCATTCAGCTCCCGGATCCCAGGGCTGCGCCTCCCAGCTCCCGTTAACAATCCACCCCTGGCTCCGTCCGGGCAGACGCCCGGGGCTGTGCCCGGTTACACTGAGCCCTGGACCACGCAGGGGGGTGGGGGGCTAAAGCCCCCTCTTCCTCCATACCCTGGTTTCACCTCTCCGTGCACACAGTCCTCTGCTGTCACTCCTACCCAGGCTCTCCATCTCCGTCAGGAAAATGGACAGCAACAGGAGTACTAGATGACCCAAGTTGCTGCCCCTTGGGAAACATCTGTAGTTTAAATTGTGGGGAAAGAGCCGTGTTCCGTCCAAGGGAGAGTATCTCTAACGGTCCAGTTCGAGTCGCCATGGGAGCGCATTTTGAAGTTACCATCTTCCCTCACCTGAAAAGTCACCCCCCCAGGAATTGACATGAGGCCCCCCAACTTCTCTCTGGAGTGAAACGTATCCACTTTGCTCTTTGCTCCCCTTCTTGCCCCTGGGCAGCCACAGTTTTACATTTCCTGACCCTTAATGGCGAGGTTCACCCCCCCCAACCTACTACATACTCAACAGGAATAAAGCAAACGACCATGCAAGCCCCTGAACTTGATAGCACTTTAGCCCCTCCTACTTCTTAATGGACAGGGTTCCCATCCATGGGTAGAAGGAGGGCCACGGTGTGCAGTGGCTAGCCTGTGGTCCCAGAGCTTTAGGATTCCTATTTCCCAGCAGCCCCTGGGCTGTTCCCTGCTGACGCTCAGTGCCATCTGGAAGCTGTGGGAGGAGAACAGAATGGTACTGCCAGGGAAACCCCTCGTGCCTCCCACCTCAGCGCAGGCCACAGACTGCCCGGAGGCCTCGGGAAGATCATCTCTGCGGCCAGCGTCGGGACCTTGCTCGTGGGGGTAAGAAAGGAGAACCAGGACACAAGTTCAACCCCAGCCCCCCCCCCCCCCCCCCCCCCTACTGCTCTCTCTTGGATGTCCGTCAGTGCTTATCACAAATTGCCCCTGAGCTGAAGGAGCCTCCAAATAACCTTTCCATATCCCAGGTTCGACCTTGGACCTGGAACACCTTGGGAAGCCCTGAGATAGGGAAGTAAAGGCGAGCTCCAGGAAGCAGAGCAGGGCCTAGAACCATGTCCTGGACTCCAGCTTTCCAGCTCCTCCTGGGAGCCGTGGGAAGGTGTGTTCCAGGTTGGGCAAGAAGAGCTGCCACACACTCCTAGGCTTTGACAGAAATCCTCTGTTGTGACTTCACAGCACATCTGCCAACACGGATTCGTCCCCATAGACTTCTCTTACTGGACAGAACCACATGTTCCTCCTGGAGATTTTAAAGGGCAGTTTGGACTTTATGGCTCGGGAGGACACGGCCTCACTTGGGGTACCACAGGGTGCCAGGACATTGTATGCAGTTGTGTGTGTGTGAGTCCCATTTATATAATCCAAAGTCTCCGTGTCTAACAGAGGTCACCTTCTGCTGTTAGCTGCCACTAGTGTGTGCTCCATCTCCCGGTACCCAGGGCATGCAGCAGGCCTGTCCCCCGGGCCATCCCACTTCAGGTTTCTC
Source organism: Tamias sibiricus (assembly GCA_025594165.1). Lineage (NCBI taxonomy): Eukaryota > Metazoa > Chordata > Mammalia > Rodentia > Sciuridae > Tamias > Tamias sibiricus. The sequence continues at coordinate 18,855,978 of CM046666.1, read as the reverse complement.
AGTCCTTCCTCCCGAGTGCTACCTGCAGCTGCGCTTTCTCCAGCCCACCCCCGTGCTCACCCCTTCCTTTCAACACCCAGAGTGACAAAGTCACCAGTGCTTCATGGAAGAACTCAGGCTAACATCCCAGGTGTAGTAGAAGAGGCCTGCAGCTCCAGAGTCAAACTCACCATTGAGTTTCAGGCATCATTGTTCTGGAAGTTTCTTAGCCTTGACCCAGAAGATTCCCACTGGTTCCCTTCTTTTTTTCCTCGTCCTCAACAATTTTTATGTGGTGGTATCCAACTAGACTTTTCTCCCCAACCCCTCCCACACACACACACTTCTTTTTTCTTTTTTCTTTTCTTCTTCTTTTTTTTTTTTTTTTCAGTGCTTGCACGTACTGGGCACAAACTCTACCACTGCACTACATCCCTGACCCCCACCAGACCTTTCTACTGAGCTTCCTTCTCATAGTCCCAGGGTCCTCACCACCTTCCCACCAAGCTACAACCCAAGAAAGCATACTTCCCTCAGTGTACTATGCAAAGTAAGCTATCGCTGCCATCTCCATCTTCTCCCTTAGATCATTCCAGGAGGTCTGACCTTTGTACCAAAATGGCCTATTTAGTATTTGCCTGAACCAAAAACTTCTGTTACCCTTAACATCTAACAGAAGCTTTGAAGCCACTACCTTTCTTTGACTTGTCATAGATTGAGTTTATAGACTGTGATCTCCCCGCAACCTGCCTGAGTGTGTGTGCACACGCACACATGTGTTAGGAAATCACCTAAGCAGTTTCTGGTAGCAGAAGCGAAGCCGCCTCCTGCTAGTGATCTTCAGGGCATTAACTAGCAAAGCCAGAGACTTGGGCCCTATCCGGCCCAGAGCCCCGGCTTAGCGGAGGACACAACCAATCAGAATGATTTTAGGAACAGAGATGATCTAGAATTCTGTAACCTGAGAAGAATCCAAATCATCTAAGTCACCTCCTTGTGACACTGATAAGGAAACAGGGACCCAAGGGGTAGACATCATCCCCAGTCAAATGTTCTTGACTTGGTGGCACAGCTGAGACTACTGGGTCTCCTGACTTCCTGTCGAGGGAGCTGTCTGTGAATACAAAACCACTTCTCCCTTTCTCCTCCTGCATGCCAAACCCTCCTCTCCCGTGATGCACTGCAGTGCTTGAGAACAGCCTCTCTGTAAGCACTTGCTCATGGAAGCTGTTTAGAGAAGGTCAATGTTACAGACTGACCCCAGCGTGAGTTCACAGCATAATGCAGAGGCCTGAACAAAACACGGCCTGGGTTTTGTTGACTTAAGAGATTTTTATCCCAGCACATTTTCTAAGCTTTATTTATCAGCTCTAGATCTGCTCCTAGCTCTGCTAAAGATGTAAAATCAATGCCCACCCAGCCTACTAAACCATGAGGTTATCAAACTCCCAGCATTTTGCTAAAATGCTAGACAATTCTCAAAGGAAGCCTGTTTCAATTACAAAAAAAAAAAAGATTTTCAAGCTCAGGCATAGTAAACAGAACTACAAATGGTGTAAGCGTCAGGAAACCCTGATATAGGCTCAGCTTTTCTTTGCTGACTGGTGAGAGACACGACCCACTGGGTCTTGCTTTCCTCACCCAAAATCAAAAAGGTTGGACTAGCTGCTCCAAAGGTCCTTCCATCCACCAGTGCCTGTGATTCTATATGATCACGTGGATATCTTCAGTGACACCCAGGTGGTAAGATTGGATTGGTTTATCCAGAAAGGATAGACATGTTGTCACGGGCCACCTTGGCAAACGACTTGAAGAAAATGTTGCTAAGGGAAAATTAATGTTAAAAAAATGGCATTACCCAGCTGGAATTTTCCCAGTGGCCTGCTTTACTTGGAGGAAGAACCTCAGAGGCTCAGTGGCCGTGGGCTATTGTTGAAGTCACAGGGTTCTGTCTCGGTAGCCCAAGCACCACACCAAGGGCCTCTCCTGAGTCTGACTCAGAGGTCACTCACCCTGTCCCAAAACCACACTGTTTCCCTTGAAATATTATCTACAAACGTTGAACTGCAGCCCAGCCCTGCTTATCTTAAATGAATGTACCAAGTCTCAGTCCTCCTGATACGGAGGCAGAGACACAAACCAACAGCTCGCTGCTACCTCCTGTCTTCCTGGGCAAGGAAGGAGAGGCAGAGGTGAAGGGTCAAGTAGGAGGAAGATGACGTGGTGAGACAGTCAGCTTCTGTTCCTGTGTAAACACCCGACATGATCAACTTGTAAAGAGAAGAGGCTACTCCGACTCACAGGTTTGGAGGTTCTAGGCCATCACTGGTTGGCCCCATTGCTTTCTGGCCTGTGTCAAGGCAGCAGGCACCTCGTGGCAGGACTCATGGCAGAGCAAGACCACTCACCTCGTGGTCAGGAAGTGAGGAGAGAGACAGAAGGAAACCGGGGTCCCACAGTCTCCTTCAAGGGCACCTCCCCAATGACCTAAAGACCTCCCACTAAGCCCCACCTCTTCAAGTTCCCATGACTTTCCAGTAGCACACACTGGGGACCAAGCCCTCGCTAGTGGCCCTCTGGGGGAACACTTGAGATCCCAACTTTAGCACGTGGGGAATACTAAATGAAAGAATCAAAGAAGGAGAGGAAATATACCATTAAGGCGGTTGGTTAGGAAGGACCGAGCAATGGCCTCCCTACGACCCTGATCTATTAGTCACGGGAGCTGATGGGAAAGTGGCATGATCCGCACAGGAGAGCACGCACTTCTCCAACACATGCCTCCGGAGGCTCGAATACCCAACACGTGAAGTGGGGGCACGGCGCTAGGGCAGCCTTCTGATGTAAAAGTCAGAGCCTTCATTTCAGATACGGCAAAGGTGTCGAGGGCAGTGTGTCCGCGAAGGACTGAGCAGGTAAGGAGAGTATCTGGGGTGCCTTCTCCCTGCACAGAGCTCCAGGGTGCTGAGGGAGTGGGGGTCCCCTGTGCTTGGTGCTGCCCCCTTTCGTCATTTACCTTGAGCATACCGAGTGTTCGTGTCCCCCCAAGTTGATGCGTTGATGCCTGGGCCCCACTGTGGTGCTCTTCCTGTGCAAAGTTTAGATGGGATCACGAGCATGGGGCCCCCATGATGGGGCTTGTCCCCTTGTATGGAGAAGAAGAGAGACCAGAGCTCTAAGAGGCTGAGCACAGAGCGAGGCAGCTTCCTGTAGCCCAGAGACGAGGCCTCAGAATGAAACCTACTTTGCTGACGCCTTGATCTTGGGCTTCCTGGCCTCCATTACTGGGAGAAATAAAATCTCTGTTGTTTCAGCCATCTTGTTACGGCAGACCGAGTAGAAAAAGACACAGACATGCAGACGTCGCGGGCCTTGAGTCGGGTTCCTTACCACGCCATGAAGCAGGTGCAGAAGCGGCCAGGATGTCCTGAGCCCCAGGTTCAATCAGCACCACAAAGAAGTTCAAATAAATCTCAAGGGCCCCAAGTTACCGGGTTGAGTTTTCCAGAGAAACAGACCTCTGCGGCTTCCTCATGCCTCTCTCTGATGTTCACCATGGACGTTTCTTGACAGTCCATGAGGTGGGTCTGGGTTTTTCTGACCAGTCTAATCCTTTGGCTTTTCTCTCATGACCGACAGTCACCACGTAGCACCAGACCACCTGCCATGGTAGAATGGTCACTTGTTTTTCATTTCTGGTCTCCCTGAAGATCAATTATAAGCACACAAGGTGCAGAGAGCCTATCTCCTGTTTCCAGCCTCCACAAAAGCCTGGCAAATACTTGTATCTAACAGGGAATCAATAAATATTTGATTTATTGGTCAAATAAAGAGCAACAATTTTTGTGGCCAGGTGAAGAGTAGCAGTTGGTTGCGGTCCCCACTCTGGTCTGGGAGAGGCCGCCATCTTTCCCATCCAGGACAGGCCGCCATCTTTCCCATCCAGGACAGGAAGCTCTTCCTTCCCTCAGCAGCAATCATGGCTTATGTCTGTCCAGTGCTTGGGAGCACACAGACTGGCTTCAAAAAGACTGCTCTGCAGGGTTCGTCCCACAAGTCTGGGCAGTACGATCTCTAGATACGAGTCTCTCAGAGTCAGTGGAACCATAAGCCCACCTCACCCAACAGCCACGTGGACGGCAACAGAGATCACCAAGAAGTTTCAAAGGCCGAAGTAAAAGGAATGCTGCTTTGAAAGCTCTACTGACTCAGAGGAATCATAAAGAAAATCTCTACGCCTGACCTGGACCAAGAGCAGATTTTTACAAAGCAGATATGATCAGCTTCCTCAAATTCAGGTCCACCACCACACCTCCCCGCTAAGCGAGAGCCAGGCTGGGGCCCTGTGTCAGTGGGAAGGTGCAGACTGTACCTGGGGTGGAGAGCCCTGCACGCAGCAGAGTGTAAGGCTCATGGTGAATCATCTAGTGTGAACCCAGTGGCCTTCACTGGAAAAACAGGTCATTAAAAGGTACCATTGGGTCCTTAGCCAGTGGGGTATACACACAAAAAAATAAAGAAGTTGTCAAAATTCCTTTGTCCAAAGCTACAAATAAATCCCCCAATTTATTGCACCCCAAGCATGCTTCCACTGGGCAGATCACCCCAACTTGCAAGGTTGGGGCCAGCACTGTTTTTATTGAACCAATAAACAAATGACGCCAATAGAAGTTGGAATACTTACCACTTAATACCTGTAAGAGTTGTTACATAAAAACTTTTGAAATCTTATATGTAAATCTGTGCCAGATCTTCCTATAAAATATATTTCTTGCTACCATGGTGGTCAAACAACGTTTAAAAAGTTTTGTCCCAGCAGCAGCAAGGGTGCAGGGACTGGGGGTGGGGTAGTACTATTCGCACTTCCCCCCCTTCCTGGTCTCAGCACAATGAAAGAACTCAATGTTTTCTGATGGAGCCTCACCAGCCCAGGAGCAGCTGAGCAGGGCATAGCAAGCCTTGTGTTTTGGTCTGTGCATCATGGCTACCTCATTGCTAAGTCGGTGAGCCAGGGGCAGCGAGTTACCTAACCTCTCAGAGTCTCAATCCCCTCCTCATGAGATAGGAATACCACCTATTTCATTCAGGATATCTGCAAGACTACTAAGATATTGCCTATACGGTACCTAGCACGGTGCCCAGTGGATAAAGTGATTCTATAAATATAACTTCCTGCCACATGCACCCTCCCTACCCCCTGCCACGCCTTCTCTAAGCCTTGAAAGACCACCTCTGCCTTTCCCTACAGCTCTTCGGAAGAGTCTTGTTGGTCCTAACAATGCAACACACCAATCAAGTCATCTCTAAAAGCACCGACTCAAAATGAGCTGAGTGTATAACTTACTCGAATTTACAGAAATACAGATCTCCAAAAATATCTGAAATAAGAGCCCATGAAGGAGCTTTCTTCGTCACAGCCTGCACAGAACAACAGATGAAGAAAAATGCTTTGATAGGTGAATGGTCTCAACACCTTCAGCATCTCTGAAAAGCATCAGTTTTGTATTTTAAGCAATATAAACAATGTCTGTGCCACACTGCACATTCCTGCGATCAGGGGGTTTCCACAGTGCCCAGGAAGGACTCGATAAATATTAACCAAGGAGAGACAGAGCGAGAAAAATTCCAATCTTCTCCTTGGATGGCTTAGCCATTTAGCTGCATTTCCTTGCAGGCCCCTGTCTACCCCACGGTCACCACCTTCTATGGCTCTTACTCAGCCTCGCCGTCCACCCCTGGGCAGACCACTTCCTCTTGTCTTTCTGTCTTGTTCCCACCTTTCCTGGAGTACTTGCAGAGTCTGACCTGTGTAAGGACTACTTTAAAAGAAGCCTGTCCTGCCCTGCTGACCCTGAGCACCGGGCGAGCCTGGGCTGTGTCTTTGGGAACACCTTCTCCTTGACCTCCATCCCTAACACACCGGGCCCCTAGTGGTCAGGCAACAGAGGCGGCTGGCTTGGATTGTGCCAAATTCTTACCACTTCCTTTGCTCATTTTCACCTAAAGCCCAGTGCACGGGTCTCTTTCTTTGCCATAATATCAGGAAAGAGCATTTTAATGGACGGGAAAGAAGCAGATGGATCCAGAGCAATCTAAAAGCTGTCTTCTCTGACGTTCGCTGTTCCAGACTGCTCTGTGCCGCACCCACCTGTCTGCCTGAGGCTGCGCTGCCTGCTCAGCTGTGGTCTGGGGCTGGCTTTACCTGAAAAGCAACTCAGTCTGGCTGAAGCGGTCCAAAGCTTCCTGGATCTCTAAGGGGAACTACACTAACGTTGCGTTTCAGTTTAGAATCCTTTGGACCACAATCTCTAAGCTTTTTCTAACTAAAGAACCAATCAAGGTGTCCGATACCCAAACCTAGAAATAAGTTCCAGTGTTCTATACAACAGCGTAGGAACGATAGTTCACAACAACCTGTTATAGATTTTGTAAATAGCTACAAGTGAGGAGCTCAAGATACCTCCAAAAACAAAATAGTAATGAGGAAATGGAGATGCTAATTATCGTGATTTAATCAGTGTATATTGTATGCATGTATTGAATGTATATACTGAGTTCCATAAATGAACATGTATTATGTGTCGATCAAAAATAGTTACATAGCCGGGCACGGTGGCGCACGCTGTAATCCCAGCACTTTGGGAGGCTGAGGCAGGAGGATTTCGAGTTCAAAGCCAGCCATCAGCAATGGTGAGGCACTTAGCAACTCAGTGAGACCCTGTCTTTAATAAAATACAAAAAAGGGCTGGGGATGTGGCCCAGGGGTTGAGTGCCCCTGAGTTCAATCCCCGGGACCAAAACAAAACAAAACAAAACAAAATAGTTGCAAGTGTTTAAGGAAATGGAAATGCTAACCACTCTGATTTGATCATTACATACTGTGGACATGTACTGAATTATCACGTGGTGCCCCATAAACATGTAGAATTAAAATAATAACCTCTATGCCAATAGTTTTCAAATCGTATGTTCAGTTCACCTCCCACCCACTCAGGCCTTTGAAGGCACACTGAGTTGAGGCCCTGCAGAGGGGGACCCTGTCCACCCTTCCCCTGGTCACCCCCAGGCTGAACCAGCAGCTACTACTGTTACCTACTTAATACAGGGTGGGAAGCAGTGCCGGGAGCCCTTGGCAGGGACTATCACAATACTCCTGACATATGTTCCCACGGTTAGAACAATGGCGAAGCTCCTTCCAGTTCGCTTTACCACCCTCCACCCTGGCGGGTTTGGCAAATATTCTTTGTGGGACCTGGCTAAGACACAGAGGGACACAGTGCCCTGTGCCCTCAGGGCCAGGATGCCTAAGGCATTTGCATATTATGACCCCCCTGCCAGGATTCTTGCAAAAGCAAAAGACAGGCATCTTTTCCCCTTCAGGGCTGTTTTAGAATATCTTCCATTAGCCAGAGGAGCAAAAGGAAATTAGACAGAGAGGGCAGTTTCCCTCCAATATGGTTTCCACCGGGTGGATTGGAAAAGGCTGGGTAGCCCAGGGGCTCCGCGGGTACATCTGAATTCCATCAGGCCAGGGTTCATCCCGGCTCCTCAGAGGCAATCAGACCCAGGGTGTAAACTAGTTGCAGACCTTTGCATAGACTCCACCCTGACTTGAGCAACTAGGACGCTGTCTGGGGACTGTCACTTCTATGGCCTTCTCCTCATCCACATGTCTCCAAAAGTACAGAAGATTCCGCAGCGAACTCCATGTATAGGGCCTCAAAAGCAAACTCAGGGGTCTGTCTATGGGCCCATCAGGCCGGGGGACCGCCTGCCAAAGCCACGGCCATCCTGGCTGCCTGGCTTCTCTCCACATCTGGGGGTTTACTCCACTCAACAGCTCTTTTACTCCTTCCCCTCTCCTCACCTCCCACCGCTCTTCTGCCTCTACCATTGGGTCAGGTTCATCACCTCCCCCCATCTCCTTCCCCTAAAGCATTCGGCAACATTTTTCTAATATTTACATCTGATCTCATCACTTCCTTGATCAAAATTCTTCTGCCATGCGTCATTCCTCCCGGAGCTAAGGGCTGACTCCCTTGAGCGACTTCAGGACTTGGCCCTTCTCTACCTGTGTGCCCAACCCCGCCTTCTCCTGTGATTCTAATCAACCTTGGACAAAGTGGGAATGCCAGGCCTTTGCACGCCTCCAAGGTGCTCCTCTCCCTACCTGCACCTACCTTCTTGCTTGTTCTCGTTTTTCAAAACTACCAAATCTTCAGTTGCAGTACTGGAGACAGAATCCAGAGCTCACGCATGCTAAGCAGGTGCCGGACCATTGACCTGTCTCTCCCACCCTCGCCGTTCCCATCTATGCTCCTTTCTCCCATCAGTCAATGTCAGCCTCGGTTTTGAGGAAGAGTTCATTTTCCCCTTTCCACCATCCCCAAGGCAGAAAACCTTCAAGGTCATCCAGCAAGGTAACAAGAGTAACTGGGTCCTCTGTAACTTTAAGTGAAGCCTACTCTACAGCTAGACTTTTCCTTTTTCAACAGCTAACAAATTGCCCGTATTGTTTGAATTCGTTTTCTGATGCACCACAGAACCTTATCTGCCTTTTTTTTTTTTTTTTTTTTTTTTTTGGTACTAGAGATTGACCCTCAGGTCTTCCATATGCTAGGCAATTGCTCCACCACTAAGCCACATCCCCAGCCTGTTTGCTTTATTTTAAGACAGTGTCTTATGAAGTTGCCCATGTTGGCCTTGGACTTGCAATCCTCCTGCTTCAGCCTCCCACCAGAGTCAGAACCCAGCCAGAGAACTTTATCTGGTACAGCAGATATTGATATCATTCATTCTGTTTGAAAGAAGCAGCTTTCCCTAGAATAAATGATAAAGTAATATAAACCAAAGAAGCTTAATAAACACAGCATGGAATAGAATGAGTAAGTTTGAATTCTACATAGAAATCTGCCTGTGACTTTTTGGGGCCCAAGTTTTTCACGTTTTCTTCTATGTATAAATTGAGTCTATTCTTCCCAACTTGTTTCTTACTATAACATAGTTTTTTTTTTTTTTTTTTGAATATTCTGGAAAGTGTTCTGCTATGCTATTCCTCTATATATGCATTCAGTCATTGAAAAACATACTGAAGGGGGTGGGGTTGTGGCTCAGTGGTAGAGCACCCGTCTCGCTTGTGTGAGGCACTGGGTTTGATCCTGAGCACCACATAAAGAAAAATAAATAAAGTGAAGGTATTGTGCCCATCTACAACTAAAAAAAATATTTAAAAACAAACATACTGAACACCTACTATGTGCTTGACAAACCTCTAGACCAGGGTTTGTCAAGCTGCACACTCGCAGGCCAAATCTGGCCTTCAATAAAATAAAGTTTTATTAGAACTAAGCCACACCCACTCATTTACATATTGCCTGTGTCTGCTTTTTTTCTGGTGGTGCTAGGGATTGAACCCAGGGCCTTGGACATGCAAGGCACACACTCTACCAACTGAGCTATATCCCCAGCCCACCTACATCTGCTTTCATAGGACACAGTAGAGCCGAGTAGGTCCCCCAGAGACCATGTGGCCCATAAAGCCTAAAATATTTATTATCTAACGTTTAAGAAAAGGTTTGCTAACCTCTGCTCTAAGCTATTCACCACAGCTGAAAGTTCTGGTTAGAACAAACCTCCCTTCTCTGAGGGTGGGGCTCCCGCAGACTCCACCAACTTTGGTGTAAAGCCATCCAAATATCAAGTTACGTTCTTAGAAAATAAGCATAGGGGGCTGGGATTGTGGCTCAGCGGTAGAGTGCTTGCCTAGCACGCGCGCGGCCCGGGTTCGATCCTCAGCACCACGTACTAATAAACACATTGTGTACAACTAAAGTAAATAAATAAATATTAAAAAAAAAAAAAAAGAAAAAAAAAAAGAAAATAAGCATAGGGAAGAAAGAAAAAAAAATAATGTGACTTCAAATAAAAGATTGTAAATTTCTAGAATTCTTTGGTACCACAAGTGAGATTCAGGCCCCAAGAATCATTGTACAGATCCTCCTTGAGAGATGGGCAAACACCCCCCCACCCCCCCACCCCCCCACCTCCCGCTGGTGTCAATGACAATCCAAGTGCAGACTTTGTGCCTGGAACAAAGAGGTAAGGAACAAAGAGGTAAGGTTTGTTTTTCTTTTTTTGCCTCTCAATCCCTTCCCCATGCAGTTTACTTCTCAGAACAAGGCTCTGATTTCAAGAAACCAGAGCCCAGGAGCATGATTTTAAAACACAAGCTCATTTCTGAATATGAATGCAAAGATTGACATCTAGAAGTGAGGTCCCCTGTCTTTTTCCTCTGGCGACTCTCAGGTGAGCCTCTAGTGTGAATAGTCTGGGGTGTATTCAGGTCCCGTTCCCATTGGGCACTCAAGGTGTCCCTAACTCCTTGATGGCCCTAGAGGAATCAACACCACAGTCACTAACATTACTGTTCAGTGCCCTACAAACAGCACGGGCTGTTGGAGCGCAGAGCCTGTGGCACTCCTGCACTTACAGCAGGCACGCTGCAGAAGCAGGTGAAGACATCTGACACAGTTGTGTAACCAAAAGCTCTCTCCCTGTCCCCAATGCATCAATGTAGGACATGGTTTTTGAGAAAAAGGAAAAAAAGAAGGTTTATTGCTTTGCTAGCAAAGGAGAAACACAGGGGATTCCCAAAGGCTGTGACTCTCCCCATCTGGAGGGACAGGGGGGTTTTAAAGGAACCCTTCAAGGATTACATTCCAGGTGTGCTCTGGTTGGAGGTCCCAGGACGCCCTGATGGCTGTTAGGATTCACTTGTTAATTTGGGAGATACTCACTTCCCAGATCCTCAGCAGGCATCTCCTTCCTGTAGTGGGTATGTTCAAGGGCAATTAACTAGGGGAAGAAAAATATAACACTGTCTCCCTAATCTTGTTAGGGAAAGGGAGGGGAAGAAGAGAGAAAAAGCCATTTTTTTTTAAATAAATAAGCCTTAGAGCAATGGGGGCTATTTCAGAAGGTGAAGGGACCCCTGTTCCAGTTGCGGGTGCAGAGCTGTTTTCCATAAATGGGGCTTTCTGTTCTTTCCCCCGCTTCCTTCTCTACCTGAGCACAAGTCCCAGCTGGAAGCGGAGAATCAAACCTCCTAACACTCAGAGTCTCTCCTGTGTGCAAAAGAAAACAAAAAGTGGAGATGCAAAGAGATGCGATTGTGTTGGGGAATTTCTCCTCTCATTTACCTCAACTCCCCAGCCCAGGATGAAGGAGGAGAGGAGGTTTCTGTTTCTAGATGAATGGCACGCAGCAGGCCTGGTCCGTAGTAGCCACTACGGGAAACTTGGCCCTGGTACCTTTACTGAGTCTCTCTGACACATTTGGACCTAATTGGCACTCTGCTTCAGAGCAGCCAAAAAACACAGTGTCACACACCGCACAGATCAAAGCAGAGGCAGACTGCTAACAGCCACGGGGCTTTGATTGCCAAAATTAGGCAGGCAGGCCTGGGAAGATTTTTCAGACACAGGTAAGTGCTCACTAAGCTTGTTTAGAGAAATCCTCTAGAAGACCCTGATTTACATGGTTTGGATCCAAAACAAGAACGAACAAGAAAAGGCACTCGGGGTAGCTGGCAGTTTGGGTGGTCAGAGAAACCACTTATTTTCGTCTTGCTTCCAAGTAAATTGGAAATTAATTAATATTCTCTTTGGGTTTCCACGCAATGAGTGACTTGGATTTTTTTAGTAAGAGATAACAGCTCAGACATGTTAACTGTACCTGAAAACACATTTAAATCCATTATTTTTTTATGTGTATTTTTAGTTGTCAATGGATTATTTATTTATTTATCTATATGTGGTGCTGAGGATCGAATCAAAGGCCTCACACATGCCAGGCAGGCGCTCTACAACTGAGCCACAACCCCAGCCCAAGTGTTGGTTTTTTTTGTTTGTTTGTTTTGTTTTTGTTACCAAGTATTGAACTCAGGGGGACTCAACCCTGAGCCACATTCCCCAGCCCTATTTTGTAATGTTTTTAGAGACAGGGTCTCAACGCGTTGCTTAGGGCCTAGCTTTCGTTGAGGCTGGCTTTGAACTCACCATCCTCCTGCCTCAGCCTCCCAAGCTGTCGCAGCCACCCCTGCGGCCGGCAAGCATGAGTTATTGAGATTACGTATCACCTCTAAAAGATCTTATGACATTCCTGATCTTGCCAGATACATACCCATTATCAAAAAAATCCCACGGACGCTGGCAAGAATGCCAAGGGGAGGTGTGGGTTCTCTTCTAAGGTGCTGCCATCCTTGACTGAGGGTTTCCAGAGTGTGCCTTCATGGTTGGTCATTGGTGGTCTTTGGTGGTGTCCATGCATGCCACCCTTTCTTCATAAGGACTTCCATCCTCCCTCTTTCAAAGCATCAATGTCTCGGCCCCTGATGGTTGAAAGGAAGTCCCTCTCATAAAGCCGAGAGCTGCAGATTCTAGGCCTCAGTCTTTCCGGCACTGAAACCTCCCACATCACACCTAGGCCTGCAACATAGAAGTAACTCCACACACATCTCACCTGCCCAACCTCCCAAAATCAAGAACCAGAAAGCCCATAGAGCCAAAAGACCCGAAAGCCACCTGCCAGAAATAAAAAAATATCTTGAAGACAGGAAGTTTGTCTAAGACCAACATTATGCCAGGCATCCGCTGAGAAGTGTTCTGTTCTGTGTGACGCGCCGCGGGTTCTAGAACTGATTTCCAACTGCCCCCCCAGCAGAGATCCCAAGCTCTTTGAGCTGTGAAGAAGACGACGGCTATAGCACTTCCCGAGAAGGCAGGGACCAGAGAAATAATGAGGACCAGAGCTGCCGTGGAAGGTTTTTGTGAGAGGTTAGATTAGCTCCCCAAGGAACCGCAATTCTAGGCTTTGTAAAGGAAAACCACAAAATCCGAAACGCAGAGAAAGAACACCTTGAAGTCAGACGTGTTTTGGAATTTTTGTGCTCAAGAACAATGTTGCAGTGGAAATCTCAAAAGCTCTCTACATAAGGTGGACATGGTGACCCACACCGGGAGGCCAAGGCAGGAGGATTAAAAGTTGGAGACCAGCCTCAGCAACTTAGCAAGACCTCATCTCAAATTATAAAATAAAAAGGGCTGGGGATGTAGCTTGGTGGTAAAACATCCCTATGGACCAAAAAAACAAAATACATTTTCTACACAAACATCGTGAGACAGCGAATCAATAGACTGTCTGAACACAAGGAATGAATATTAAAATATGATGTGAATTTCCAAAGAGCTGATCCACCGCAGAGAAGGAGCCACAAAAATGCAGGAACGAAACCCTTCATGTACAGCGGCCCAGCTGCTATGGCAGGGATTAACTGGGCGTCGTGGGAGACAGGGAGCCAGACCAGGGCCTGAAGCCGGGGGCTGGTGACAGGCACAGAAGTCACGACTCCCTTCCTGCCCTCCCCTCTTCTGCCAGCAGAAACCACGACAGGCATTGACCCCTCTGCAAAAATAAATAAATAATCTCCAAAAGAAAGTCAGGAAATGGGGAAGAAGGAGGACAGTTAACAGGAGCACTGTCACCTTAGGGGACATCATGGCCTTCAGAGACTACAGTGCAAGGACCGTCCCCGGCGGCTCAGCTAAAGGAAACCAGTTAAGGAAAGCAGCTGGGTCCCCGGGGCTGCCAGCCGTCCAACTCCCTCATCCCCAAAATGAACAGACAAACCAAGACAGCAAACATTCGAGAGAAGCCTGCAACGCCAGAGACGGAAACTGCAGAGCTTTTTGAAAAAGTAAAACTCTAGCCAGCATCCTGAGGGAGATTCCAGGTTGCTTTCCTAACAGGAGGTTGTGGCCAAGAAGAGTAGGAAGATGAGAAAATGCTTTTGGAGGCTAAGACTACGAGGGCTCAGCCACACAATGAAATAGAGGGTTAAAAGGCAACAGAAGCCGGGCGCAGTGGCGCACCCCTGTCATCCCAGCACTTGGGAGGCTGAGGCAGGAGGATCGCGAGTTCAAAGCCAGCCTCAGCAATGGTGAGGCACTTAGCAACTCAGTGAGACCCTGTCTCTAATAAAATACAAAAAAAGGGCTGGGGATGTGGCCCAGTGGTCAAGTGCCCCTCAGTTCAATCCCCAGTACCACACACACGCAAAAAAAAAGGCAGCAGAAGAGCATGCCTGTCACAGAGAACCTAAGATGAAATCACGGGGGAAGGGGAGACGTGTAGGGTCAGCTCAGAGGACTCAAGCTTTCACCAAAATCTCAGAAAAGGAACATAGAAGGGAAAAAATAATGGAATGAAATTTTCCAGGACCTAAAAAGAAAATATGCCATCATATTGAAATTTTTACCAGCTAATAAGCAGTTTGGGGCTGAGGTTGTAGCTCTGTGGTAGACTTGCCTAGCATGTGTGAGGCCGTCTCAGCACCACATATAAATAAAATAAAGGTCCATTTACAACTGAAATAAATATGCACACACATATAAAGAAGAAGTTTGAAGGGGGAGTGATCATGGCTAACTGTGAAAGGTAAGAAGAGAGAAAAAGAAATCTCTGGAAAACCAACTGGGCACTGAGAAATACGAAATTAGAGTGTTTAGATGTCCAAGAAAAGTAATTTACGACCTATAACTCCATACTAGGCCACACTCTCAATTAAATGTGAGAGAAGACTAAAAAAATATCCAGACTAGCAAGAACTCAGAGAACATGCCTCCGATGGACACTTTAGTTGAGAAATTGCTCTAGCAAAGATAGGGATAGGCAGAGGGAAAGCGGGGGGGGGGGGGGGGGGGGGGGGGGGGGGGTGTCAGCAAGGCAGCCATGGAGCCCAGAGGTGGAGGCAGGACAAAGGGGCTCTGGGGGGCCGGTCAGGGGGAGGGGAGTGCCACATATGGTGAAATCACAAGAGTGATTAAAACAAGGGCCAGCTCGGTACGTGGTGCACACCTGTAATCCCAGCACTTGGGAGGCTGAGGCAGGAGGATCAAGAGTTCAAAGCCAGCTTCAGCAAAAGCGAGGCACGAAGCAACTCAGTGAAATCCTGGCTCGGTGGTTAAGTGCCCCTGAGTTCAATCCCCAGAACCAAAAAAAAAAAAAACAAGGCCAGAGTGAAGCAGGAAGTTGTCCAAGAAAGTAGTACCAACATAAAGGAATCAACCAATGAGAACAGCACCTCAGTGGGCTCTGAAACAGAGAGCGCAGTAGGTCTCCAGCAAAACAGAGAGCGATTGTGAGTCTTCACTAGGATCTTGATCTAGTGATAGAGCAAGGTTTTCCCCACCTGGAAAAAGAAAAGGTAACCAGAAAGCCAGGGTAAACAGAGAACCATTCAACAGAGGCATGGTGTAAAAGTGCCGCATGCTGAACAATTAATGGGTCACAAGAAAGAACTGTGCACCTAAACATTCTCCTTTAGGTGGCCCTCGAAGGAAATGTGATGATATCACATAGGTCGCCTCTGTCATCGATACAGTTAAAAATATGCATGAAAATGCTTAAGAGGTTTCAACCAGTAGAATCAATCTATTGATAATAGCACAGAAGACCAAGTTATATTACAAAATAGAAATAAACATAACATACCTTGAAATGTATTGATATTTTAAAAATAAAAACTTTGTTTTTTTAAATTTTTATTTATAGTAGTATGTATTACAGTTCATACTATACATATAGAGCATCTTTTTACATAAAACAGTTTGTATTCAAAGTATATTCACAGCATTCAAGTCTTCAATCGTGCATTTAGAATAATGATATCCATCTTATTCAACCACTTTTTCCCCCTTCCCCCCTTGCACCCTCCCTTCCCCTCCTTTCCCTTTGACCATTATAGTGTTCCTCTAGTCCTCCTATGTACCCCGACCCATCAATACTGTGAACCAGCTTCCTTCTATCAGAGGAAACATTCGGTATAAAAATAAAAACATTTAATGAGCAATTACTGTGTCCCAGATGCTAAAATTAGGAACTACCCATCCCCACTTTACGGACAGGAAAAACCCAAGGAGGTCACATAACTTACACAGACAGTGACAGGTCAGTCCGCGTCAGGATGACTTGGCCCTAGGGACAGAGTTCTTGGCTACAACTGAAGGGAAGGCACAGAGACTTCCTGAACGCTCCCTGCTCCCACACGTGCGCGGCCAGCACCGTTATCAAC
Organism: Tamias sibiricus; assembly: GCA_025594165.1. Taxonomy (NCBI): domain Eukaryota; kingdom Metazoa; phylum Chordata; class Mammalia; order Rodentia; family Sciuridae; genus Tamias; species Tamias sibiricus. The sequence goes on along the minus strand of CM046666.1, from coordinate 18,839,870 downwards.
ACTGTGCACCAGAGCACTGCATTTATGACAATTCAAAGTCCACGGTTTACATTACAGTTCCTTCTCGGCGTTTCCCATGCTGTGAGGCTGGACAAATGCGGGATGATGTCATTCCACCACTACACCACCCTGCAAAGCATTTTCACAGTGATAATAAAACAACACCAACAACAAACCTTTAATGAGCATTTACTATGCATGACATGCTGACACTTCCTGTTCTTTTTTTGCAAAAAAAAAAAAAAAAAAAAAGTTAAAGTACGATTAACTGGTAGGTTTTATGAACTAAAATGGGGACAGGATGGGACAGGAGGTAGAAGGAAGGACAGGGAAGCTAATAGCTATGTTTGGGGGGAGGCAAGGGATACATCGTCTATAGTCGATGGAAAGAGGAATGAAGAGGTTAATTCTCAAGACCAGAAAGGAACTAAAGTAAGGATGGCACATCACCAGGAGGGCGTGGGGAGAGCAGCAGGGAGCCTGCAGGGAGTCAGTTCCCAAGACTAACGGCTGCCAATCAAGTGATACTGTGATGATCCCAAAATGAATTCCCCCAACAAGAATGTGGTACCCACATGCTGTTTAGATCTAGCGGGGCGCGGTGGCGCACGCCTGTAATCCCAGCACTTGGGAGGCTGAGGCTGGAGGATCGCGAGTTCAAAGCCAGCCTCAGCCATGGCGAGGCACTTAGCAACTCAGTGAGACCCTGTCTCTAATAAAATACAAAAAAATAGGACTAGATCTGCAGAGGAACCACCAGATGAACTCAGAGCCAAAGCAGATACAATGGGTTTCCTGGGCCTCGACCACAGGCAGAGAAGAGGTGTTGTTTTATTTCAGTATGCATCTTCTCTGAAGAAAGTTGGATATGTAAAAAGAAAATCTTGCTTATCGATTCTATTGGATAATTCTACTTTATCATCAAAATTCACATTAACAAAATATATTAACAATATGTTATAATGTAGATCTTATTTTGATTAAAATAACTTTCAACCACATAATATGAGATACTAGAAATACAGAGAGATTGATAAAATGGGAAGCATAGGGGTAGATAAACAACTTTTTTTTTAAAGAAAAATACCTTCTTTCTATGCAGAGAAAGTAATAAACAAAGATAGAATAGAATGAGAGAGTTAATAAGCAACGTTTATTTTTATCTATTAAACTTTATACCCCTCAGAGAAAATACTTATGAAATATTTTCTGTTTTTCTCTACAAAGAAGTTCTCGGGTAAATTCCCCCAAAGTAAAGCTTATACAAGCACTGTGACCCCCAAGGCAAAAACAAATAAACTTTGAAATTTGGCATATTTTTAAGGAAAAAAACAAAATATGCTTGGAAACCAGAGCTTGTCTAACCAAAACTATTCTTGAGTGAAAATAGACACGAACACAATGATTGCCTATTTTTGTAGAAAATACAACAATGACATTATTTATTAAGATTTACGAAGTTGTATTGGAAGGAGATGTTATTGTTTTAAATGCTTTTATAATTAACTGAGAAATAATGAAAATAAGTGTTGCATAAAACCCAAGAGGAGAAAAAAGCAATTTAAAAAAAAAAAAAAACTGTAAAAAGCAGAAGGAAAAATTTTAATAAAGATCAAAATCAAATTAATGAATTAGCAAAAATCATTCCAAGAGTTCATTGTTTGAAAAGGCTAGGAAACAAGCACATATCTGGCTATTAAAAAATAACTTAAAGGAAACCAGCTCAGAGCCTCTTTTTGGCTGGGTACGGTGGCGCACTCCTGTCATCCCAGTGGTTCGGAGTCCGAGACAGGAGGATTGTGGGTTCAAACCCAGCCTCAGCAATGGCGAGTCCCTAAGCGACTCAGTGAGACCCTGTCTCTAAATGAAATACAAAACAGCGCTAGGGATGTGGCTCAGTGGTCGAGTGCCCCTGAGTTCCATCTCCTCTTGACATGGGGTATTGTTTTGTTTTTTGTCATAAAAGACTCAACTCTTGACGTGTTTGAACTCTTGGTACAACAGACGTATCGACAGAGGAAAGTTTGCAGATACCAACTTCTGTGGAGCAAAGAGCTTGTGCCTCACCTGCCCAGGAGTGGCCCTTCCTCCTGTAAGCATCAACTGATCTGAATCCAACTCCAGGGAGCTGAGCTCTCCTCCTCGTGTTGGTTAGTGTGAAGGCCATGTTAGTTTCTGATCCTAAGCTGGCTTCCCTTTCCCATTTTCCCCCTCCCTCCTGATGGGTATTGATTAGCCAAGGCCAATCTGGGCAGGATACAGCATTCCTAGGCTCTTGCCCTTGACCCGATAAAGTGGGGCTTTGACAGCTACCCCATCAGATATATAAATGGGTTCCATGGGCCAGGGCAAAAGACTATTCTAGTAAGGATGGCCCCGTCGCCAATGACAGCAGCACCAGGAGCTCAGGATTGTGCCAGCTTCCGTCCTTCCCACCCAACGTCAGGTGGCACCAGTTTATCATCTGAGCAGACGGCGTGGCAGCTCAGAGGAAAGACACACCTCACATATTGTCCCAGGGAATTCCTTTCCAAGTCAGTGAAAACAACATGGCAATTAACTTCCTCAACGCATTTTCAGAACTCGGCTCTATTTCCTGTCTTTGTCCAGCTAGTTGTATACTTCGGTGCCCCTGGCTCTTCCCAGAAGAGGAGAAAAGAGTTGGGTTGAAACCATTTCTTGAACACAAATGAATTCATTAATATAAGAACCTCTCCTCCATCCCCTGCTTTCATAATTAACTGAAATTACAAAACCAAGTACAAATCTGTCTCCCACTCAGGTTTTATTCTCTCAGCCTGAGAGTAATTCTATGAGTAATTTTATTTATTCCCTGCTTTGTTCCAAAAATGATTTCAGGGTGAGTCCTATGAGTAAGCCTCATCTTATCAAAACCCATTGTGAGCTGGCTTGGATTAAGATTGACAGCTATTGTATGGAGGTTTTAAGATTCAATAACATAGTCAAGTGTTCAAGGAAGAAAACATTATAATGGAAAACTTTTTAAAGCAGAACTTCTGTGGAGGATAGAATCACCCAAATGCAAAATGCTATTGGTTTGTTGTGTTGTTCGCTTGTATAAAAATTTTCTTTCTTTTCTTTTCTTTCCTCCTCCTCCTCCTCCTCCTCCTCCTCCTCCTCCTCCTCCTTCTCCTTCTTCTTCTTCTTCTTCTTCTTCTTTCTTGTCCTCTGAACCAAGTCCTCATTAAAAGATGCTGTCAGATCAACCTGATAATATGTGGCTTTCATATATCGCATCTCAAGCTCAGAATTCTTAAATGAATCCCTGTCCCAAAAATAAAGCAAAATAAAATAAGCCACCAACTCAGCACCTTGGCACTTAAGGCTTCCTCTTTCTTCCTCTCTCTCCTCTGCCCCACAGTGCTCTGTTCCCGTTTATCTCAGCTAAATGTGCATCTGTCCCAAGCCACCTGCCTCTCCTCATGTCTCCTCTCTAATGCCCTTGCTGATCACAGTCCTAATAGTCTTCCAAGGACTTGATGCAGCACTGCCCCATAAAGAAAAGTCCACCCTCCTCTTCATTCTGTCTGTGCCACTAACTGGCTGTGCCACTAACTGTCTGTGCCACCTGTCTCTCTCATGCTGACCAGCAGGACCCACGCACTCATCTTTCAGTAGTCCTTTCTCCAAACCGGACTGCGCGCCTCTCGGCAGGTAAATGCCACATCTGCATCTATAAAGAAGGTGTTCTATGTGCTAAACAGTTAGAGGGTCACCCTCAAGGTCAGCCATAGCCTTGTGCTGCTCGAACACATGTTGGTGCACCCAGGGCTACACCAGGGCACCGAGGATACAAGATTGGAGAGGATACGTCTTTACGAAGTTGCTTTTACTTCAATAACTTAGGATATTATCTTTAAAATGAAATCAAAATAATGAGCAGATTGTAACTTCAAATGAATTTTAAAAACAATGAAATTTAAAGATAAGACGGGAGATGATGTCAAACAAGCAGCCATCGCTGAGCTGTTATGGGACAATGCTTGCGGGTCATCTTCTGTCCCTTCTGGGGATAAATATAAGTTCTCACAACCAGTGAGGACATTTTTGTAGCAATGTTTGAGAAACACCTTATAGATCATGAATGAGAAAAAGACATGATCATTTCCATTTTAAGTTGGGATCAATACACATTTCTGTCTTCATCAAAATAAGTAACAAATTAAACCTGAAGATTTTCTTTCAAGTCTTGGTTTTACTTCTTTGGTTATGATACATTTGTAACATTAGCCATAAACACTAGGCATGGGCCTCTAGTACGACTACTCTTAAAATGACTCTGCTGTTAAAAAGCCTAAGTGGGAACACTTTGTCACCAGTGGGTACACTCCTCCCTGGGAGCAGCTTATTATAGTTTTCAAGCAATATCCAAAAATAAGCCCTTGTCAGTTCAAAAATCAAAATGTTTCCCAAAGCATACTTTTTGTATTTAACTCTTATTTCTTAATTCAGTGTTTTTGAAACCTGAAATTCATTTTGTATTCTATTTTTGAAAGTAAAATTTAAGCCTGAATAGAAATGTCTCTGTATTTGAATAGATGTGCCTACACACACACAGGCTTCCCTTCCGCTCATTCACACGCACGTGCGCACACACACACTCACCTCTTATGCACATACACATTTTGTACCTATTTTATATATATGCTACCCATTAATACATGTACCTTAAATTGAATTCAATTCAAAGAATACTCAATGTATTCTAGAAATGTAGAGAAAAGGTGATCAGTCACAAGCAACTGAGACTGAATATCTGTGATGTGTTCCAAATAAGAATACTGAGGTCTGATATTTTTAATGTAGTTACTAGCAGACACATATCTTGGAAATTCCCCAAGCAACTTTTATTGGTCTTTTCAGCCCCCATGAGCTGAGAACAAACCATGAAGTTCAAACATTATTCATTGAATTTGCTCATTTTAGGTAAATTGGTAATATATTTCACCTGCTTCTGGAGTTAGTCATAATTTAGTTTAATAAGGAGAATTTCCTTTGTGCTACCTGCTTGCATGCATATGGTAGGGCTAAACAGTGGGGACTGGAGGGTTTTGGGGTCCATCTTAGTCAAAATGTTAGATTTGTACTGAACCTAGATGACAATTCCTAATTTTCTAGATGAAGAAACTGAGGTCAAGAGAAATTGTAAATTGTCCAAGGCTACAAAGGATCAGCAAAGCTCTCTCCTTTCATTCCCCCCATCATCCATTCCAAATCAGGAAGATAGCTATTCTGGCTCAAAACATCTGAAGCCCAGAGTTTATATTCCTGCCCTGGGGGACAAGAGGGAAAGAGGGGATGACGTTGACTTTGGGCCACAGCAGTGACTGATTAACCCAGATCTATCTCCTTTATTGGTGTGACTGAATGGGAAGGCTGTCCTGCACCCTGGAGGGTCAGCTTGGGAAAGAACCTGTCCTTCCTGAATCCAGCACCAGATTCTAACCAGGCCTGAGTCTCCTAAAGGTTTATTAGGGAGATGCAACCAGGTTTTCTAAGTCCATTTGGGAAAATCTGTCTCACATAAAGACAAAAAGATGAGGCAGACCTCCCAAGGCTGCTGACGCCTTAGCTGTCCCAGGCGCCACAACAAAGTTAAATCAAAAGTTCCTTGTAGGACATCAGGTTCTTCCCCGAGTTTGTGACTTTTGTCAAGCGGATTCTGTCAACTGTGCGAACGGTGTGGCTTCCCAGGGCAGGGAAACCCTTAAAATTCCTTTAGAAAACAACCAAATGTGCTCCCGTAGCCATCTAAAAAAAAATGCGAAATGATGACGTCAGGGAGGTGTCAGAAGAGGAAGTCACTTGGTGAGAGAGCCTGGCTGGCCTGAAGATGCGGCGGCCACATGGAAGCAATGAGGAAGAACTGAGTCTGGCACCGTGAGCTGGGAGAGGACCCAAGACCCAGATGAGACCAGGGCCCAGGCAACAGCTTGGTGCTCAACTCGGGGATCATGATCAGGGAGACTCCCAGCAGGAAACCCAGCCACACCGAGCAGATTCCTGACCTACAGAAGTTGAAGTTAACAATGGCACTGTTTGAAGTTGCTTTAAAAATTTTTACATAATACTAAGAGGTCCTGGGCTGGGTTTTGCAAAATGTAAGGTCAATTTTTAGCTTTGGCACCCACTTGCTCTATGACCTTGTGCCACATCACCTAAGCCCTGCATCTCCTCTCCCAGCTGTGAATTAGGGGCAGGGGCAGATCAATATCCACCTTCCAGAGTAACAGGAAGAGCAAAAGGAGATATGTTTGAAAGTACTTTGCACAGCATGAGGCATTGTGTAAATGCAAGCTTTTACAACAAGTAAACTTCCCCTCCAGAGATCATTGTATTGATATCAAGTCTATATTTTTTCTCCACATATCTGCTCCATTTTCGTCAAGCATAAAATTAGATGGCTTTATTTTGTGAGATATTTGTGAAAAAGTGGCATAAAGGAATTTTTTTAAACTACAAAGACAAAACATTTACTTGAGGGTGTTGTTGTAGCTCCCTCCACAAACATTCTTAACTTTGAACAGTATTTCAAGCCCCCTTGGGTTCCATCTCTCATCTCCTTTGGGGACACTGTCTGGCTAGACACTCGCCACAGTGCAGCCACACGTCCAGGGACGTGGTGGCTCCCTGTCCTCTCATCTTCTTAACATTTAGACACACTTTGATATTGAGATTTCAATCAAACCTCCCAACTGGACCTGAAAGAGGGATGAAATCTCACTATGGAAAATAACTGGACCACACCCCAGCCAAGACCAGCACGGGGCCTGGGACAGAAACCAGCCCACAGCGAGTCGGGCCATTGGCCTCCACCCCTGCGCCACCTGGACTGGCAGAGGGCAGGGAGGTCAGAAGACAGCCCTGCACGCGTGATCTATAACTGGGGTGATGCCGGTTTTGCCAGCCCTCTCCCAACACCTGTTCATGTGCCACTGTGGTGCCGAAGTCCCAGAACCAGGCTGGAACTCAGGGTACCCAAGGCAGGACTGTGGGTGGATTTTTAAATTTGTTTGCTTTTAGTTAAATGAATTGGCTTACGTTCAAAACGTAAGCCCTGGCTAATCCAGAGTCAGAAGTCTCATGATTTACTTCCAGAAAACCTGCTTGTCACATGCACCCGGGCCTGGGTTCAATCCTCAGTACCGGGAAGGGGGTATGGGGGAAGAAAACCCATCTGTCCCTTTTATTTGGACATGTCCAATAGTATCAATGTTAACCACCTGTCCACTCAGCCCCCAGGGAAGATGCACCACCTCAAGTCATGCCGCATCATTAAGGAAGTACAAGATGTCTAACAGGAGACTAATTCCCTTCTCATCGAAAGCCTGAATTCTGGCTTCAGCATACGAAAAAGACAAAAGTGGAAACAAACGGGATCCTGATAAAATTGAAAATCACCAAGGCGGAAAACGGGATTCAAAGCGCAGCCTGCTCATACACATCAGAAAGGATTCAGCAAGGTCATTATCGAGAGCCCCGTTTCTAGCTTTCGAAAGCGCCAGTTGACTTATTTAATGATAGGCCACAGCACATGTTCCAGTCCAGACGGAGATGTCACTAGGACAGGCTTTGGGCCTGGTCGACGATGGCTTTGAGTCTGGATTGTAAACATCAAACGGCACCGTGGGAACACACTTCACTGGGGAAAGGCGGGCAGGTTGGCACTTGAAGTTCACAAGATTTGCCGGTCACTGTGGTTCTGATATTGGGGAGTCAGGGCCTTGTTCTTTCTCTAATGAATCATCCTCATATCCTGTCTTTCCCTAGCTGAGCCCCAGGGGTGATGGGGGCTGTCCTGGGGGGCTTGTCTGCCCTGGGTATACTGTCACACACCCCAAAGCACAGACTCTCAGTGATTGTTTGAAATAGAAATGATTCCTACCTACACCTCCATTGAGCAGATAATTGAGAGGGGTGTGCATTCTCTCAGAACTCTCAGATCTGTGTGTGAAGTCAGGCTTGACATTACTGATAGATGACGGGCACTAGAGTGCTGTCTAGGGGTCCTCTGCTCTTCTGGCTGCCCCCCATCAGCAGTGTGACCCTTGGCAAAATGTGACCCCTGAACTATTGCTTTCTCCGTGAAATGGATCTAATATCTGCTTCGTTATCTGACAGGATTTTTCTCAAAAAAAATCTTTGAATAGTTTATGTAAAAATATACAAGTAAAACATTATAATTACTATTTACAAATTGTTTGAAGAAATGCATTTCTTTCTCATGCTGTAGAGTTGGACGTAATCTTTAGGGTCTAAAGAGAACCCTGATTTATTATCTAACAAATTAAAATAATTGAATCACAGAGAAACCTAATTATAATTCCCTTCCAGATTCACTAGATTCATAATTTACATCGCAATGAGTTTGCTGGTTAGGGCATTGATTAAAATCACTGCTATATAAAATAGTTCATTCAATATTTCCTTGGGAATGCAAATTCAAGCTCAGCAAACAGTGAGCACGCTTTGAAAATGAAATACTGTTGACATTCTAGGGGATGATTAAGAAAATTAGGAAACCATAACCCAAAAATGTTTTTATATGATCTTATTGATTTCTCCAAAACAATGACAATGAAATCTGAATTGCGAGTCAACTGTAGGCCCTTAAGCCCAGCCATCCTTTTAGGACATTCTACAATCCAATGAAAAGGCCACAACACCAGCACAGTGAGCTTTTGGTTTGAGAGAAACACAAGTTCTAGCTATTAGCTTCTGGCACTCAACCTGAGGCCAGCTCTGCCTTGAAGACTGACTCCAGGGAAGTGGCCCTCACACACTCATGTAAGTCCTTCCTTTAAAACTCTTCGCAAGCGGCCAGGCGCCGTGGTGCACGCCTGTAATCCCAGCACTTGGGAGGCCGAGGCAGGAGGATCGCGAGTTCAAAGCCAGCCTCAGCCATGGTGAGGCACTTAGCAACTCAGTGAGACCCTGTCTCTAATAAAATACAAAAAAGGGCTGGGGGTGTGGCCCAGTGGTCGAGTGCCCCTGAGTTCAATCCCCGGTACAGAAAACAAACAAACAAAAAAAACCTCTTCACAAGGAAACACAAGCTTCTGACAGGCTTTTGGAAGGATGGAACCAACCTTAACATTAGTCCAACCCTAATTTATTTGTAAGACCAGTAACTTTGACACCAGGCAGCATTTTATTTTGAATCAGAATGATTAAAGACATATTCAATTGGTTCTCTCTCTGAATAATGATCAATTCCTGGGCATTGGAAGCGTGGAACCCCCTCCCTCCGGGAATAAGAAAGTCCACAACAAGTGAAGGCATTACCATTTGCCTCCATTTCTTCTAAGAAGCAAAGTGGCAAGACTCGTTCCCGTCCATGGGGTTGCACATTCAGGTACTTTTTGCAAATGCTGAACCTAAATTTGACAGTGATTTGGTTGGTTCTTAAAGGAGAAAACTGAATGTCTAGAATCATCCAGCACAACAAAGGTTAACACACTTGAATTTCCTGCTCACATTTATTGGGGCCAGAGAAACTAACACAGTTATTTTCCTCCCAAAGAATTGAAAAAATATAATACAATTTTTAAAGTACATAACAAACTTTATGGGTCTTGAATTGACACGAGATGTAATAGCCTAGAAGTATCAATTCTGGCGGCTTTATCAAATGTCAGTCATCTAAGGCATTTCTGAAATTGTCCTTAAAGCTGCACACACACACACACACACACACACACACACACACACAGGATTCTATGCACATAAAGGCATCTATTCATGAACAACAGAAAGAGAGGCTATTTGGAAGCACTGAGTAGGGAAGGATAAAGAAATACATATTTAGAGTCCAAATACTTTTCAGAGAAAATTTAGGGTTCCGAGTGATTTACATTGAAAAAAACATGTAGATTTTCAAACCTGGACAGATAAGATTTGTGTGATGCAGGCTACAAGAAAACTCACACTGTGAAGTATTTGTTTTTCAAAGGCTGCTTTCAAAGTGCAGATTTCAAGGCCAAAGCAAATACCTGGAGCATGAACAAATAGGATGCCTAAGATTCTAACACTGGCTTCCAGTCAGCTCTCCTCCTCCTCCCTACCCAATAACATGAAAAATAATTCCTAGAAGGGGCAACAGATAAATGGTGTGTCGTAATAGCTGGTGGCATTTCTGGATGGTGGCTGATTACACCAGATTGCAATTCGGTGGAGGATTTTTGAATTCTATTTCGAATGGACGGTACTACTCCAAACACAAGGAGATTTTTGTCACAACATCCAAACATTCTTAAGTAGATCCAGGTGTTTTCCTAAAACAGAATCACCAGAGTAAGATAGAGCTGAAAGAAGAAGGGGGACGAGCTACACTCTGTCACTGGCTGATCACCCGATATGAAAGCATCGGCCTCCCGTACCGAGGCTATCAGCTCTCTCCTGTGTAAACTAGGTCTCTGGTTTGGCTTGCTCTGCGCCCTTGGACACATCAGAGATACGAGTGGGTTCAACCCACCCACCCACCTGTTCCTGTTGATTCTGACAACTCACACACATTTGCAGTCACCACTTTTTTTCAGGCACTTTACAACATTAAAAAATATTAAATCCAGTTATTTAAAATCAGTTTAACAAATGCCCCCCCCTCCCCCATTCCCTAGCCCTGGCAAAGAAGAAAAAAAAAAGTAGCTAATTCTGTTTATAAAATCTCTGTGAGAAGACAAATTCCTTTAATTGTGCCAAGGAAATAGCATAGACCTTTTCTTCTACCCTTACTCTTTGGAGTAAGAACCAGCACTCAGGTTACCTGAAATCTGCCCCTGTTTGGAGAGTCTTTGTGGAACCAAGCTCAGAGAGGTCACTAACAGAGGTGTGCATTGCCACAACTGTCATCCTTGGTACAAAAATTCAGTTTCAGTTGGGTTCCTGTGATCCCCTGAGCAGTTACGAATGCCCTTAGCCTATAATGAGGAAGTAGTCTACGTATAAAACAAAGCAAATTAACTACTCAAACGTATGTACATTGATATTTATACCAACATGAGATACACTGATGGAGTTCATGTATTTTTTTTCCTGAAGTATTAAAAGATTCAAAAGAAACCAAAGTCACTTACTATTGAGAAATTTCTGATTAATGATTAAAAATTATTTGGGGTGGTGGCCATTCAAAAGTCTTCCCAGAGTTCAAACTACAAATGAAAAAGTGCAAGACCACTGATCAAAAATATGTTAATGCATATGCAAACATGACACAATGGAACCCACTATTCTGTTTAATTAATATACACTAATAAAAAAGGACATGATCCATGAATGTGCTATATGTATATCAGATGTCGATATGTATGTGTGAATTAAAGTTCCTTAAATATACACATCCCCACTTAGGATACATTCCATCACATAGAAAAAGCATCATCTTTAATAATAGGTCCAGGATAGCAGCAATTTAATCATCGAGTTGCCCAGTTGCCTCAGAAAATCTGACGGGTCCTTAATTTTCCAATGTGGCGTCCCTGGCTTTGGGGAGAGGTCTTATTTAACAAATAGCATAGCTCTTGTGAACCACCAGGCTGCACTATGGATGGCAATCATATAATCCTGTCACTGAGGGAAATGTTTTTGTCTCTCAAGGCCCATTTATGTAAATCTGACTAATGGTATAATGGAGAGAGTAAGTCACACTGAGGTGATGTAAAACTCTTTAAGATATATAAAGCGTTCTCATTTTGTTCCTTAACATATCTTGTTGTTGTCTTACCAGTGCCTTGTACACACAGAAAGTAAGTATTCAGATGTCTTAACAGATGCAGATAGAGCAATAGTAAATTATTCAGAGAAGAGAGCTGCTCTGAATCCTTGGAAAATAGGTAAATCTCTTGATTATCAATTCATGGTTTTATAGACATGGTATGATTTGTACTGAGTACTGTGTTAAAAGAGTCATCTTTCTGGGTCTACACCCTTGGGTAAGTTATGAACTTGCAACCCACATCTACATATATACTAGGCAAAAATTCTTCAGGTTGATGGATAATGAACCATTTTAGTTCTAGGACGAGAGAATGGCTTTCGGGTAAATATTTATTTTGTTTCTACTATGGAGCATATGATGCCTGCCCAATGGTAGAAATTCCAGACAGGCTGCAAGCCACTGGGGTTCTAGATGGACAAATGGACTTGACTATCTACTCTGGATGTGTACTTTCAGACTCAACCCCAGATCTCCAGGGTGTGTGAACACAGAGCCCTGGGAAGGTCCTCGTCACCTGTGATGAGCGTTCCGAGCCTCTACCACTTAGCCCATATTTCACATGAAACAATCCTGCAGACCACAGCTACTGGCTGTAAGAGACAAGCTGGTCACCTTAGAAACATTTGCCAAAGGAGAGACACGAAATCAGACCATGTTGTCTTTCAGGCTGCAGCCCTTTCCCTGGGAAGGGCCGACTCCCTCTGCACAGCAGTCTCAACCGCTTGAAGCTGAGATCACACGAAGAGAAACCTATTGTGTTTCTGCCAAGTCTCTGTGGGAACGTTGGGAACAGCACGCCCAGTAACGGGCAGAGGCACAACCAACTCTCAGCTGCTAAGATAAGCAGCCTGCTTTGTAGCTCTTAGGAGAATTTCTCACACATAGTCTTAGCCTTCCCCTCCAAAAAGCGGGTCTCCCCATTTCTCCATGTGCTCAAATCAAACAGAGCAGACGCTTCTTCTCAGTTAGCATGAATGTATGCCAACCGCGACAACACGTTTATCACATTAAACGTTTGCTCAGCCTCCTTGGATTTGGCTGGGAGATGAACAGTCCAGTGGGATCCTCTGGATGATAGAATGATGTGGTAGTTCCTCCCAAGCTCCCCAAAGCTCCCAACATGCTCTGCGGGCACAGCCTGGGACTGCAGAGGCAGCTCTTGTTACACAGGAACACTTGTACCCAGGACTTAGCCTTTTCCGATGCCGGAGGCTTGAAGGCAAGTTCAAAGTCTGGACACAGAGGCACTTCCAAAGTTTGGCAAGGAGAAGGAGGCAAGATCACTAAGTGGGGCTTTAGCGCTGTGCGGTCTCACGTAACCCAGACACCTGTGGCATGTGCACGCAGAGATCTTTAGGTGGTAGATGGGTCGTGCTTTTTCTTCTTGCCCCGACAGGACTTGCAGACACAACAGATTATGCATGGGGAGGCCAGAAGTAATAATGGTGACGTCACCAAGGCAATGATGCCCAATCCCACCAGAATTCCCACCACCTGGAAGTTGAAAAGAAAGCATATGTCAGCACTTAAGTTTTCTTTCGTGTGTACTTATTCCAACTATACCATCTGCTGTGGACTGAAAGCTTGTGTCCTGCCCCAACTCCAAATTTGTACATTGACACCCTAATCCCCAGAGTGATGCTATTTGGTGACAGGGCTTCTGGGTGTCAATTAGATGGGACCCTCGTGATGGGATTAGTGTCCCTATAAGAAGAGACACCAGAAAACTTGCTGCTTCTCATCTCCCTCTGTGTGTGTATTACGGGAGGACCTGGCAAGAATGTGGCCATCTGGGAGTCAGGAAGAGAGCCCTCACCAGAATCCGACCATGCTGGCACCCTGATCTTAGACTTCCCAGACTCCAAAACTGGGAGAAGTAAATTTTTGTTGTTTAAGTCACCCAGCCTGTAATCATCTGTTATAGTAGCCCGAAAGACTAAGACATCATCTCAGGCACAAGAGACAGCTACATTTATGGGACCTTCCAGCCAGTGTTCAGCAACGGTCTGAGTTGGACATAAACTAAAAAGCTACAACAGATGAAGTCAAGGGTGAGGACAAACCCTGAGTGCCAACCAGAGCTCACAGCAAGCTCGGCAGAACTGTGAACCGAAGGCATCGACTCGTTATCTACCTGAGCTTCCTCAATGGTCTCGTGGTGGAGTTAATAATGATCAGCAGGATATTAGCATCAACTCCATCAAAAGGAGCATATGCTTTGATAAATACAGAAACAATGAAAATAAACCATGACTCCCTTGGAACCTTCCACTAAATCCATGGTGGCGTGCGTGGAAGGACCCAAGTCCTAGCAGGACTCACACAACTGTAGAGCACGGCCTTTGGGGAGGCTAATGTGCCCTACAGGGTCTTAGGAAAGACCTCTCCCATTTTCCAGAAGAAAGAACATCTGCCCGGGTTCTGCAGGTCTCTGTTGACTGTGGCTCTCTGGTGCCTCTGCCCCTCCGCTATCCTCAAGGAGCCTGACTGGCTCGTCTTGTGAATTACCCTCAGGCAGCTGCCCCAACAGATGGCCTCTCTCCACCCAGAACGCCTCAGCTCCTCCCAGGCCAGCTTGGGTACTAAGGAACGGAGGAGGAGGCCTGCCCTGTAAGTCTGCACAAGCCTGTAATAAGGTCAGACCACCTGTGTTCGGTTCCACATCACTGAAGCTCTCGAGTGGCCCAGTTTATTCCTGCAGGGTCCTTTGTCATAATGTCTGAGGAAAATGTCATTCTGGAAAACAAAGAGAGAGGTTTCAGGGAACATGCAGTTCAAATTGAGAGAAAGAGGGAAATAAACCACACCAATCACCGAGTGGCGGGAAGAACCTCCTCTAGAAACTCCAAGCCAGTCATCTCTTGCTTATTGTGCTCGTTTTATAAATCACCCAGTGAAAAGAGATTGTAATCAATGAGACTCTTGATTGGTTCTACAAAAAAAAAAAAAGTGTGATGACCTGGTCAATTACCTTAGAAAGGCCATTGAGAGCGCTAGCAGGGGCGGAGATAGAGTGGGAAGGCCAGGAATGAGGCGGCTCAAAGGCTGCTGCCCCAAACCAGGACAGGAAAATGCCCAGGGCCAGATGGAGAAGAGGAAATCAGCCCTGAGGGCATCAGAGTGGATGGGGTGGAAGAAATCACGATGTGAATGAGATCGCCCAGGCAGAGTGCAGCTGAGAGCAAAGACTCTGCTGAACACACTTAACCATGGGTCAAGGAAGAGCCTGGAAGGGGACTGAGACACGGCCAGAAAAGCAGGAGGAAAACAAATGGAGACAATAGCCAGAGTAGAGGCAGCCGAGACACTAAATGTGGAATCTAGGAAAGGAATGAAGTCCCCATTGGATTCTACCAATAAGCAGTCACTCAGAACCCTGGAAAGCACAGCAATGTGGGCTCACTGCACTGCCTGGGGGTGGGCACAGGCAGCAGCAAGAGGAGACCAGGCTGTGTTGAAGCTCAGCTTCTAAGGGGGGAGGAAAGGCTGTGTTTACAGGGCACAGAGTGGCATGGGTGGACGTGGTGGGGGTAGAGAGAGGAAGTTCAAGCTCCAGAATAGAGAAGAGATAAGCAAAGGGAGGGAGTCTCTGAGGCCACCCATGGGAACAGGATTCCCAAGGAGACTGTTCAGAACATTCTAGCGGGGTGTGGTGGTAAACGCCTGTAATCCCAGTGGCTCCCGAGGCTGAGGCAGGAGGACTGTGAGTTCAAAGCCAGTCTCAGCAACAGCGAGGCACTAAGCAATTCAGTGAGATCCTGCCTCTAAATAAAATACAAAGTAGGGCTGGGGATGTGGCTCAGTGGTCGAGTGCCCCTGAGTTCAATCCCTGATGCCCCCCTCCCCCCCAACAAAAAGAACATTTCAGCCTCTGAAACTGCAGGGATGAAGGTCAAGGCAGGAACAATCTCAGTACCCCAGAACACTCAAAATCCCTGTGTGTCTGCCTCAGACTCAGAATTTATAAAGTCCCTCCTCTTCTCCCGGCCCTAGCCTCTCAACTTTCACACAAACAGAGATCATGTGACACAGAACAGTCACCCGGAGAAAACGTGGTTACTGACAAGCCAATGCCTTGGGCCAAAACAGGAACAAATGGATCTCAGAACACAGGGGCAAAAAGACATGCTTCCACATTTGAAATCTGTGTGCTCCGCCGTTTAACATCTGTACCACTTCACCTCGAGGACCAGCGGCACTGTGACAGCACAGAGTGATCTCCACAACACCCCCCGCAGGGTGTCTCCGCCTCTGGACAGAGACGGGAGCACACACTTAGCTCCTGACAGTCTTGACTCCTGAAGAGAATCTTCTGGGCCAGCTGCCCTGGGGATAGGAACCCAGCCACTAAACCAGAGAGGGAGACAGGGTGATGTCTTTGTCCTCTGCAAAGCCCCGGGATGTGTGGTCAAAGGGGCCTCATCCTCACTGATCACTCACTCAGAATTCTTACACATCTTAAATATCACACATGCTTGTGACTTGAGGGGCTGCAGTAAAGTTTAAGAAATGTGAAGTGAAAAACGTTTCTTTCAACCTGAGCTGAACTTCTAGAGTCTAAAATGTCCATTTCCATCTCAGTTTATCTGTCCCTTGAAAACACTGAGACCCAGCTGACAGAGGCTGACGCATAGATACATATCATCTGAATGACACCTTTGGAGGCCAACAGGCCCTATTACCTGCACTCTCACTGGCTGAGTGTGTCGGATTCTACATCTCCCAGCAGATCGCCTGTAGAATTAAGGCAAGCCAAGCAACAAAACCAAGAGCGGAGAAAAGCACGGCCACGCAGCCACGACTGAGGGCTTCTCTTGATGTGGTCTTACATCATAGGTCCAAACTGCCCCAGCAGGAGATCTAGAAACAATCCGTGCTGCCCCATCTTTAAAAGACTCAAATCAAAGTAAGACTGTCAACTCTGAAGTGACCAGGCACCTTGGCACCAGGCTGAATGAAACTGCAGCTGACGCTGAGAAGACAGGCCACAGGACGGCAGGAGGGAACCATGACTAGGCAAGTCCCCAGATCCAGAAAGAACACGGACAACACACGATCAATACTGCTACCATGCCACTGACCAAGAGCTGGTTAGTTAAGAGATGCCATTGATGTGGACTGTTGTTTTCCTTGAATTCAAAAAGAGGAGAATAATCTAATTATAGTAGACAGAATAAGTGTCCCCGCAAAGACACCCCCATAGCCTAATCCACAGAACCTGTGAATACGTTACTGTAAATGGCTAATGGGCTTTTGCCAGTGTGACTGAATTAAGGACCTTGAGGTGGAGGAGATTATCCTGAATTATACAAATGGGCCCAATCTGATCGCATGGGTCTTTAAAGGCAGAGAATCTTCCAGCTGTGGTCAGGGGGCAGCAACTATGGAAGAAGGAGCAGAGAGATGTGCTGTTACTGGCTTTGAAGATGGAGAAAGGGAGCCACCAGCCTTCCAATGCAGGCATCTTCTAGAAGGTAGAAAGGACAAGAAAGGATTCTCCTCTGGAGTCTCCAGAAAGGAATGTGACCTTGATCATAACCCAGTAAGATCTGTGTTGGACCTCTAATGTACAGAAACACAAAATAATGCACTTGTGTTATCCTGAGCCACAAAATTTATGATAATGTGTGATTACTTGTTACAACAGCAATACAAAACTAATACACTAATAGGCCCCTACATACTAGAGGGAGAAAATGGTCAGAAAGCAAGAAAGAAATGCCCCTAAAACAGAAGCTTGTCTTTAAAGCTAAGGTCACATACCTAAGGTAGCCAAAGAAAGGTTTATAGTAATCTCAGGTGGTAGGGGAATTGCAGGTATAGCTCAAAGGTGGAGTGCTGGCATAGCATGCGCAAGGACCTAGGTTTGATCCCCAGCACAGCCAAAAAAAAAAAAAAAAGGAAGAAGAAAAAACAAAAAACATAGCAAGCTCAGGAAGTCTCATTAAGAAAAATGAACATCTTTTTCAGGACAAACATAGGCTCACTATTTTAAAGGAAGAGCTGTGGATAGAGGCTGTGGTGCGGATACAGTACAGGGAAGACCAAACAATTGACCTCTTCAAACAGGAACTTACATCCAGGTTCTGCAGACAGTACCAGCAAAATGTGTGCTTGCAGTTCTTGCACATCATCTGGGCACAGCCTTCATTGCGTTCGATATAAACTCGGCACACTGGGCATTGCTTAATGGGGGCTTCTGTGTCTGTCCCAAAGAGGGCCCTAGAAACAAAATAGAAGGACAGGTGTATTCAATGATGGTCATGAACTGGTTTCCCAGCTCTCCAGATGGTCAGGAATGAGCTCTCAGTAACCTGTGCTTAAAATCCACTTTCAAAAAAAAATGGTGGGGATAAAAATAATAGAAACAGATTATTAGTTGTTCCGATAACTCAAAATAAGAAAGAATATTTATTTATTTTGGCTTTCAGTGAATCATATAATTATACTTTCCACAGCTGATTGAACTCATTGCTTTGTCAAATTAATATTTTGTTTCTTGAGTGCACTGAATAATAAATTGGAGGAGTGAGCTATAGCAGAGAGAAACCAGCTCAGGGTCCAAATGGGGCCATGCGTTGTCTATCTAGTGATCTGCTCATTCAATAAACGGAGGAGTAGGGTTCAATAATCAACACTGTAAAGCATTAGATGAAGAGGCCAGTACAGGCTCGCAGCCTAAAGGGGCACAGAAAACAAGACGTGGAACCAACTGGTGGGAGGGAGGAGCCAGAGCTTTCGGTTACATTTCAGCTCTTGTTCTTCAAGACCACCTCCCTGCACAGGGACATCTCAGTCACAGAGATGGTACCAGCAAGAACCTTACATGGGGGTGGCAGGGGGTGGGGTGGGGACGACAGTTTCTACTTTGATACCTGTTTTGCTAATGGGGAGAGAGACTCAGGATGAGTGTCTTGTGTCAGGACACGCAGATGCCAAGCGACACTGTCAGAACTCACGTCATCCTCGCCTCCAGGTCTTCACTGCCTGTGAGGCCAAGGCCGCTCTGCGTGAATGCAGGAGGCACTCACTGCTGGGACTTGAACCTAGGTAAGGAGGCTGGTGCCCGCCGGGTGCGTCAGACCTATTTCTCCTCCGTCTGGTCTGAGATGCAAGCACAGCTGCACCTCCAGGCAGCAGTACCCGTCCTGAAGACTGGTCTGCGCACTCGGAGGGCACAGGGTGATGATGCCAATTGGCCCATAACACTGGCATTTTGTTCTTGCCAATGCAGAGCAGCCACAGCCTCAAGCAAAGCAAGAGATCCAACACAAAGGTCTCTCTCTCTGGGCCCTGCTGCTGCCACAAAAACACCTCCATCTGAAAAGGCGCTGATTTCACAGCTTCTCGTCATAACAAAATCTTAATCTCAGCACCATCTTCTCAGAGAATAAAGTGCTAGGAGAAGCTCTCTTCCTATATTTCCCAAGAATTCTGGACTGTTGGTATTGCTGGGTTTTCTCTGCTCTGATTGGCACACCTCGGGAGCTGGCAATTTCATCAGGTAAGGAAGTAATCTGTCTCATGCTGCACATAGAAAGCACAAGCTAGCCCCGAGCAGGCAGATGTGTGTCTAAGCAGACAGCTGTGGACAAGTCACGCCTTCTCCTGGGAACCCTGGAGCATGGAGCCTCTCCACCCAAGAGAAAGCCAAACTCACAAAAGCTCCAGTTTCACAATATCTGATTTGGGGTCAGGTAACTAAAATCCCTTTTGGAAATGCTTTTGTCATTATTCTGTGTTACCAATTTACCAACTCTGAGACTCTGGTCAGGGATATTGTCTAAGAAAATCACGTGTCTCTGAATGCCATCATGGTCACTCCTTCTCCCAGGGTTTCCAAGAACACTCCTGAGTGATCTTAAAGACAGCTTCCTTCCTTACCCACGCTCTGTTGGCAGCACGATAGGCTGATTGTCCCTGCAGGAGACCTCAGCGTGCCACGCATCCTTGCAACATGAGCAGAATTTCAGGTGGCAAGAAGGGCATTCCACCAGCACTGGCTGTCCTGGGTTACTTGCTGCAACAGGGCATACTGTCTGACAGTCTGCAACAGGACACCACGTTCGGTGAGGGTCCAGGTGAACTTCTAAAACATAAAGGAAGAAACACCATGATCTGCCTGTCCCTGATCCAAGCTTGAGGCTTTCTGCCCTTCATTCACCCTCTTACAGACCAACGTTCACAGAGCTATAACAGAACCAAGGGGATGATTTCTATAGTCAGTCTTCATAATGGGTCTCCACCTACCAGCCACGGGGTTGCCCACGTTTCTCAAAGTAGGTACTAATGGAATAGGGTACTAATAGAATAGGGTACCACCGCCTTTACGAACAAATAAAGGGTGTTCTCTCTAACCAATATTTGCAACCCTAGAATATTTCTTCCCTCATCTGGTGCAGCCTAGCCAGGAAGTCAGGTTTCCTGTCAGTTGGGCACTTTGCTGTTCTACCAATGTGCTAGTGGTGGACAATTTGCAAAGGACCCACAGGTTCTAAGAGGCAGGGACTTTCACAGACCATAAATGGTAGCCAATCCTACAACACTGGCTAGGTCCATGAGACACACAGGAGAGAAGACGGGTAGGAGGTGAGCGACCATCCATTGAGTGTTTGCAGAACGTGCTTAGTTTCTCCTTCTGTTCAGGCACAGACTCCCTGTTCTCTTTGTATAACACACCCCTTTCAGGAAACAGACCATGTGGAAAATGAGGCCACTTGAGGGACAGCACAGCCCTTTTTCCTCTGAACCAACACATTTGGTAAACAGCAAACTGATGAGATTGGAGTTTTAAACCTCCTAAGGCTTGTGATTCCTAGATATTTATATACAGGAGGCAAACAAATCTAAAGGGTGGTGCAGAAAGAAAATGAAGGCATGAAGTAGGAGTTTAGTTTTTAAAAAGTTAATAATTTCACAAATTCAACTTTGGGGAAGAGGGTAAATGTGAAATATTCCAATAAACACTATCTCCATTGATGCCTTACCTAGAAAATGAAATAATTCAATCTATCCTTATGACAAGTTTTCATTTTAAAATAACATTCTTAGATAAAGAGTTTCATCTGATCATTCTGGGGGATGGTATTGGCAAATGATGGACCCTTGACACAAATATCAGCAGAAGTTGAGATCCTGCTATTCAAAGACTCTCAGACTCCAAGAGCGATGGACCCTCTAATACCCCCAAACTTTGGAAAGCCAAGGGAGTAATGACATATGGGATCCAAGATCATGGCCTTTGTTTCCAAACTGCTCTATAATTGCTTCACTTACACTAAGCCCAAAGAACTGAAGGCTAGCGTGGAACCTAGAGTTAAGGACTTCCACATCAAATACCTACTTATCATTCATCCAAAGTTTTTGTTTGTTTATTTGTTTTGTTTTTGTGGTGCTCAAAATTGAGCCCAAGGTCTCACATATACTAAGCCAAGTGCTTGGCCACTGAGTAACATCCCAGCCTGTCAAAGGTCTTTTAAAAGTGGAAAAGAATGAATAAAGGAAAGTTGAGACATACTAACAGAATAATGCACTGCCATTAGGACGGATAGCACCTCTAGTGGTCACTTCAACAGATGCAAGGGTGCGGTTCAGCCTGGTAAATTCAATCAATTATAATCATCGGGCAGAAGTTCTGACGGGTTGTTATCAGCCTATCGTTCAGGTATCCAAGGTGGCACAAGAGAAGCAGAAACAATAAAGGAGTGATCACAGACTTTGATGGATTGCCAAAAAGGACATTAAGGACAGTTATGGCACACAGTCCAATGCAAAAGCAAGGGAGACTCAGAGCCACAGAAAACAGTGATCTTCTGTATTTTTCCCCTTTACAATGGTACATAAAGATCCATGCAGAGGAGTGCAGAGGACAGAGAGAAGGGAGACACGAAAGACGTCCTCACAGAGTAGTGAGTCACTTAATGACAGGGACACGTTCTGAGGTGCATTTTTTTTTTTTTTTTTTTTTTTTTTTGGTACTGGGGATGGAACTCAGACACTCGACCACTGAGCCACACCCCCAGCCCTATTTTGTATTTTATTTAGAGACAGGGTCTCACTGAGTTGCTTAGCGCCTCGCTTTTGCTGAGGCTGGCTTTGAACTTGAGATCCTCCTGCTTCAGCCTCCTGAGCCACTGGGATTATAGGCTTGTGCCACTGTGCCCGGCCTGAGGTGCATTTTTAAGTGATTTTGTTGTTGTACAAACATCATGGTGTACTTACACAAACTAAGTTGGCTATGATGTCACTAGGTGATGTCATCTTAGGGGGCTACCTTCATATATGTGTTTTACCTTGGCCAAAGTATCACGTGGTGCGTATATCTCCTTCACTAGAGTCTTGTTCTTTGGGGATGGTTTATACAGCTTCGCTATGACCAAAATGGACATACAAGGGTATAGATTTTAATTCTCTATCCAAAAATAAAACTGGATTCTGTAGTCAACCTGTGAAGTATTCAACACCTCTCCCCACCCCTTCCAACCTTCCTTGCTGAAATGCCTATCGCTACAGTCGGAATATTCCAGACTTACTGTCCCATATTCCCAGCAGTGAATGCAAGGCTGGGGAAGGCCCACCAAGGGCTTCTGGGGCAATACCTCCTCCCGGACACACTGGGAGGAGTCCCCGTCCTGCCTGCCAGCCTTTGAACACAGCTCTGTGGATCCCACGACAACTGGGAACTCCAAGGGAAAGCCAGTTGATTGAGAGAAGTTGAGAAGCTAAATCAACCAAACCCACCACAGCCTACCTGTGTGTGAGGTAACAAGCACCCTCGCTGTTCAAGACACTTTAGGCCTGATGCTCTTTTCCTTGCAGGTGAAAACACCTCAACTAATAAGGCCACCTCTAATAATAGCGAGCAGGTACTAAGTTCAAACAAGGATTCGTCCTTTCCATGTGGCATTGATTTTATCAAAGGGATTAAAGGACCATGTTCAAGATGGCCTCTAAAGTCTTTCCCAAACCAGTGATTTTATCCTCCTCTACATGAGGGGCATGGAAATGTGTGCGTATAAACAGAAACAAAATATATATCCACATACACCACTCTGTAGAAAACCTTGTGCACCATAATAAAAATTTACAGACTTTTAAAAAATTAATGCACTATTCTAGATCTATCAGGTTTTTATGTAGGTAAGCAGACAAATAATGTACATTCGTATAGGTGAATACTACATAGAGTGAAAAAAATAAGATAAATCAATATGACACTACAGAAAGATCTCTATGATACATTAAGTGAAAACAAAGCAGATTGCAGAAGAATATTAAATGAACCATATTGATAAAATATGTATATAGGGGAATATTTTTAATATTTTCAGAAGAATGTTGAAGGAACATATTAACAGTTACCCTCAAATAAAGGTCAGTAATAGAGAGAAGAGGTAATCATTTACTCTATTATTAACCTGAAAAAATATTAAAGACATTAACAGTACTTATATACTTCTGAAAAACTGATTTTATAAAATTATTTTCAATATGGCATATGGGCAATGAACTCACAAATAATTCTGGAATTCAGCTATCCCCTGGGAATATATTTACCTTTTTCTTGTTGTTGTTGTTGTTTTGGTGGTGCTGGGGATTGAACCCAGGGCCTTGTGCATGCAAGGCAAGCACTCTACCAACTGAGCTATAGCCCCAGCCCTGTATTTACCTTTTATAACATTAAAAAAATATGCAAACTTCCCGTGTTTCACATTCTTCTCTACATATACAATTCTTATACTATGCTTTTCCTCTTCACTAAAAAGCCCCATTCTTCTTTACCAAGCCTTAAATCTATTCTTAAAGGACCTACTTCTATTATGTGCTGCCTTAATTTGGGGTCACAGATCCATATCTTGTTAGTTGCTATTATCTAGTCACTTCATGGAGATGGCATTTCTCTCTTTAGTTAGTAGGCAAGAGCTGTTTCTTATTTTATTTGTGTGCTCCAATTTGCTGACATGGTAATGGACAGCTACCTATTGATTTAAAGCAGTAATTTCTAGTGGTTTTAAAAGCACAGATACACTCTGTGCAAACAACTGGCTTATAACAATACACTAATATCATCTTGAATTGCCTTGCAGTCAAATTTATTTTCCATTCTCTCCTCGTGCTCTCATCCACAGATGTATACAGCACACTAAAACTGCCCAATAATAGTCCTGGCGTTAGAGGTATGTTATGATGTGTTGTGGACCATAGACTTCCATCCGCTTTGACTAGGGCTCTCAAATTTGGAAAGACATCAACTTAGCAAAACATGAAACTTTACATGCAGCACTTCAACATGAAACCTCTTTTATGAAGTGTCATTGCTAAGGGCAAACAGTAATGAAAACAAAAATCATTATCCCATCTAGAACTCTGCTGTCTGTCTATAAATCACATCTCTTTTACTTCCCGACAGTCTTTGCATGAACAATCTACATTCATTGCTTCTCATTCCTGTCCATTGTGTCCTTCCTCAGCTTCTAAAAGAATACTTTCACTCTAAGCACTGCAATAAACTGCTCTCTGAAAGTTCCAAGTGACAGCCCTCTAGGGACATCTTATCTCATGGTCTTCTTCTAACTTGTCTCCCGTGGGTAAGGCCCTTTCCTCCCCTCTCTTTTCTTCCCATGATCACTTTTCCCCTTGACCCTCTGCCTTGCTTCCTGTGCTTCGATGAGTGGATGGGATCGAAGACTTATTCCTAGGATTCTCCCACACTTTACGTACTTATAGGACTCATGCCACCACCGGGCTCAACTCTCACTTTAACTTGGATTATTCCAAATGTCTTCTTCAAGCATAACCTCTTGTGATTATAAGACTGGAAATTGGGTGTATGCCCCATTTTCACTGTTCATTCAACAAATGACTGATTTCAGATACTTACTAAAAACTGGACATATGAAATAGAAAAACAGAGACTTCCCTCCTCACACATAAAAAGGGAAAGAGCTGTTCAAAATAAGCACAATGTCAAAAAAGAAAAAGAAAAGGAAGGGAAACAAAAGGAAATCAAGCGGTCAAATAAATGACAGTGCACCCCACAAGAAGATAACAAAATGAAATTATTAACAAGTATCTGTGAGCAGCTCAGGAATGGAGATAAGGACTATTTAATAGTTATTCACAGAAAAATTTTTATACAAGTATCCACAATGAAATGTCCCCATTGAATCAACTTTAAAATCAGAAAGTACGACTAGCCTCTCCTAACCACTGAACAAAGCAGATCACACATGCCAAGACGGAGCACAGGGACTGAGCTGAGTTAGCGCAGGGCACCACAGAAACAGAGATAAAAGGAAAAAAGGGGGAAAAAATGCCCCTGCAGTAGTGACTTTGCAGGTGGCCAGGCCAGCCAGGCCAGTATAGGGAAAGTACAAAAGGGAGAGAATAACTTCTCCACACCTTAGCTTTAAGATGCTGGGCTTAAGGAAACATTGAGCAAGGACGGACACCAGCTGTCCCATCTTGAAGGAGGCTCCAGGCAGCCTCCAGAGACCACCTGCATACAGCTCTTCCCAGCTCCACCGTCCGTCGCAGCCCAGCACACCAGCAGCTTGAGGTCAGCTGCAGGGGAAGCGTTTACACCTCAGGAAGTGGCATGTGCGACAGCTCAGAGCTGGCTTTTCCCCTCCTGGAAAGGCTGTTCACCACAGAACACAGGCCTAATGAAGAGCAAACACGACATAAAACCTAGATCCAGCACAGAAAAGCGCAGAGCACAGAGCAGGAAAGTGCAGGGCAGAACACACAGCACAGAAGGAAGAGCAGCCACAGAGGAGACGGGGACTGTTCTCTTAGCTCTATTTGCTGACCACCACTTCTATTTCCTGATCATCCTGGATACGGATAGCAGGATGTACCTAAAGTAAAACCCACATGCCTGCACATCTCCTCGAGAGTCGATTGCTTCTGGTTACATATCCCAAGTCATTATTAATTGCTTCTAGTGCATCCGTCTGGAGTCTTCGACTCAGCAACGTCCTGTTGATGTTCTCAGTGGAGTCCAGGCCAGTTCTCCCACAGAGAGTCAGAGAAGGGTGGAAAGAGATGCTGCTGGCTGGGAGCAGCGACACACTCTTTAGCATGTATGAAGCCCTGGGTTCCATGCCCAGTATCACAAAAAAAAAAAAAAAAAAAAGAGTGAGAGGTTCAAGTGCCCTCCAACACCACCAGTCAGATGAGACACACCCTGTACGTTCCTGTCAACTGCAGAAGATCACCACCTTCCCTCTTCTACACACAGAGGGTCAGGGGAGAAAACAAAGACCAGTTATCTAGGAATTCAAAGGAATCACGACTCTTGAGAGCCCCCTCCTACCATTAAGCCCACTTTTAAAATGAATATGAAAGAAAAGCCTGACCATTGGAATCTGGTGTGGTCATGGCCTAGAGGACGCCCACCCACCCAGCACAGCACCCTTGGAGCCGGGCAGCAGTGTGTGCTTCAGGGCACAGACCTTGCTTTCTCATATGGGTGCCTGAGCTTCTCCTGTGGCTTTCAAACACTGCTTTGGTCACGCAGAATATACCTGCCAAAGGAGTTGTGGCATCGTCTTTGTGATGAGCCATTGAAAATAAAGGGCTAGGGTCAGTGGTAGAGCATTTGCCTCCCATGTGTGAGCCACTGGGTTCAATTCTCAGCACCACATATAAATAAATGAATAAAGGTCCATCAACAACTAAAAAAAATATATTTTTTTAAAAAGTAGAGTAAATATTCTGGGAAAACACAAATCTGGTCAGATTCCTGGAAGTCCTCTCTGCTTTGTATTTCTACTTTAAAGCACAGAGCTGAGTAAGTTACTAAGAGCGGATACTCAAAGGAGTAAATGACTCAATTTCTCTTCCTGGAATATAGGGACAGGACTAAAGAGATCTATTTATTCCTTGCAACTGAATAGCCACACACAGGTCTTTTGGTAGAAGGGGCATTTTGAAGAAAAGTTATACTGTACCTCTGAACCTGACAGCACAAAGAACACTTACATAATTTGTTTTTCTACCTACTTTCTCTACTTTTGATTCATGGCAGAGACTCCTCAGCTGGAATGCACACTTTCTGATCTTTCCATTGGGGAATTACTGATTTGATTAGAATTGCTGGAGAGAAATTGTTGAGATTGTCACATCTGTGACAACCAGATGACACTGAGCCAGCAGTCCTGCTTTTGAGACTTATTTATAACTGCACATTTTTAGCAGCCATACTTAAGCCTATAGATTAGAACCACCAATAAGCAACTGAACTGATAGATATCCAAATTTCATCCAAATAAAGCAAAAGGAGATATTTGCCCATGTAATAAAGCAGTCTGGTTTTACAAGAAAAAAAAAAAAAAAAAAAAAACAGAAGCAGACCTTAGTTTTCACTGAACTCAGCCAGGGCTATCATAATACAAGAGACAGCGTGGTTTTACCACTTCCAAGAGAAACCATTTAACCCAACATGTCTCTTCCTATAAAACAGGATAGTCAAGATTAAACAGACACTGTCTATAACATACTGAACACAGTGCCCAGCATCTAGCAGGGTCTGTGCAAGAATTAGTGAAATTGTTCCCCATTTTTTCCCCTAATCTTCAACTTTAATGTGATTTTAAACTCTTTGAAAGGGGACCCACAAATCTATATTCTTTCTCATGGTGCTTTTTTCAAACAAGGGATTGAGGAATCAATTGGGCTATAAGCAATTTTTTAAAAATGAAAAAGTAAGCACTTTTTGAGCCAGGTGTGTGGCGCACACCTGTAATCCCAGCACTTGGGAGGCTGAGGCAGGAGGATCGTGAGTTCAAAGCCAGCCTCAGCAATGGCGAGGCACTTAGCAACTCAGTGAGACCCTGTCTCTAATAAAATACAAATAAAAGGGCTGGGGATGTGGCCCAGTGGTTGAGTGCCCCTGAGTTCAATCCCTGGTACAAAAAAAAAAAATCTATCCACTGAGCACATTCTCATCTGATAACATGTTAAACCCTCTCCAAGCAGGTTCTTCCCCAAGCCCTACCTGTCAGGGCACTGAACTCTTATCACCCGTCACCGACTCCCAGCGCTCCTCTCTCCTAATCTCAGCAGCATCTGACTCCGTTGACACTCAGTCCTCCCAACACCACCGTCACCTATCTTCTGGCCAGCCTTCCTCAGTTTCCTCTGCTGGATCCTTCTCTTCTTCCCCACCTCCCACCTCCAAAACCTCCCGTGCCCCTGACGCCACTTCTTTATCCACACTGCGTTCCTCCATGAGCTCAGTGTCGTGGCTAACCACCTGACCTCTGCGCTGGCGACTCCAAAATTAGTATCGCTGGTCCTGACCTCTCCACTCCCCCTCCACTCTCACTCTCTACTAGGGAAAGCTTGACAGTTCTACCTTCAAAATATACTCCAAAGTGAGGGCTGGGGTGGTGGCCCAGTGGTAGGGCGCTCGCCTAGCATGTGTGAGGCACTGGGTTCGATTCTCAGCACCACATATAAATACATAAAGGTCCACTGAAAACTAAACATTTTTTAAAAATATATATCCATATTTTTTAAGTATTTGCAGTGTACCTATATACTCCAAAGTGGGCCGTGTTCAGTGCTTCCTCTTGTAGCATACGATCCAAAGCCATCATGGATTAGACCACTCCAAGTGATCTCTCTGCGGCCACGACGTTCCTCTGCCATCTGTTCTTCCCACAGCAGCCAGAGAAACCCCTCTGCTCACTCAGCTCTCTCACACAGGCCTTCCCGCAGCGTCCTGAAGAGGGGTCTGCGGCTGTCCCCTCTCAGGGCCTTCGCATGCACTCTGCCTGAGAGGTGGCTCCCCCGGGGGCTCATGTGGCCTGTGCACGTCAAATCACGTCTCCACTCAGGTATCACCTCCTCGGAGAGGATTCCCTAAAATCCTACCTAAAAGATCCTCCCCGACCCTCGCTTTCCCCTGACCTTTCTTGATTTATTATCTAGCCCCTCCCCCCCCACGTACATCAGAATCCTTTAGGGCAAGAAGATTGTGTGGCTGGTCACTGTTTCCCCCTGGTTTCTTAACAGGACAGGGTTTCTTAACAGCAGCAGCCCTGCAGTTTGGGCAAGAGAATCCATCCCTAGTGGCAGAGGTCGTCCTTGTGTTAGATGGTCAGCAGCATCCCTGACCTCGAGCCACCAGATGCTAGCAGCATCCCATTCCCCACTCATAACAAGCAAAAATGTCCTCAGATGTCACCAAGTGCCCTGCAGAAGACAAATTGAGCCCTCGTTGAGAACCACTGACTAAGCCAGAGACCTGCAACACTATTTACTGAATAAATGATGAAGCACTCTAAGAGAAGTGTAAGAAATAGGATCAGTAGAGCAATTCCCTGCCGTAACAAAAGGTAACGTACTGCAAAATTCCACATTGTTCAGTCCTGCGTGCAGATGTTTCCAGAAAACAGAGGCATCACCCAGAGAGAGATCTGTATGGGCCACTCTTGGAGAAGAGCCTCCCCAAAGGAACAGGAACCCAGATTATTCCACAGCTATAGTCCATAGAAAAGGAATCTGGGCATGGCAAGGTACCTGTCCTTCAGAATACCCTACAGCTCAGCCCCTGCAAGAGCAGCTAGAAGCAAAAGTCAGCATTAAGTAAAAGAGCTGTGTTTCTTTTAAATTTTTATTTTAATTCCAACATGCCAGTAAGAGCACATTTGCTTTATATATACTCAGTCATCCCTCTGCATACTGAGCCATTGTTTCCAGGACCTCTGAGAATAACAAAATTGTGCTCAAGTCCCTTATATAAAATGGCATAGTACTGCATACACCCTATGAATATCCTGCCATATACTTTAAGTCTTCTCCAGATTACTTATAACCCCAAACACAAAGTAAATGCTATGTAAGTCGTCATTATACTGTGTCATTTAGGAAATAACAATAAGACAAGTCTGTGTGTGAAAAGCACGACACAGTTTTTAGAAAATATTTTCAATCCACAGTAGGTTGGATCCCTGGGTGTAGCGTGCACACACACGGAGGGCCTCTGCGTCTCCTGCAGCAGGGCATATGCAAAGGTGGGGCCTAGAGGCCAGATTAGCCGCAAAGGAAAAAGCATGGCAGGGGCATCAGGCTTTGGCAGCCCTGGCCTCTGGGGGGACTGGCCAGGACTCTGGCCAAAAGGGAGCAAATTGACAGATACCAGGTGGTGGTCAAACTGCTGTCACAGGAGGAAGACCTGCAGCCTTCTCCTGGCTCCTGACCAATGGCCTGACAGGGATATAAAATGTAGAGAGCCCAGGGGAGGAGAAGGTCTTTACTATTCTGCCATTCAATTCTACCTCTGGCTTTTCGCCTAGGAAACACAATTATTATGTAAACAAAATGCACAATGATCCCAACACTTGAAGATTTAGCCTCTTCCTCCTCCTAATTTCTAACCCAAAGTTAGAAGAAAGTGAAATGATACATCTTCACTTGGTTTCTTCTTCTGCATCTGCAGCGATGAAAGCATCATGGAGCTTTGAGAGGGGGAGAAGTTAAAAAAAATCCAGAAAATGAGAATCCAGAAACCTGGAGAGCAGCTCCCCAAAACAGGGACCCTTGAAACTTTAATGTGAACCATGATTTAAAAGTGATTACTTGTGACATAATTATATCAGAGACAGACAAATTCGCAGACTTGAACTGCAGTTTACTTATAGAAAGGAGAATTGATTACTGAGGGAAAGGCCCAGGGCTATTTGATCTTAAGACTGTGCTTGTTCATGTAAATTATGCAAAAGGATGGAGATGCTATTTAAAACTGTTTTCTACTTTGGTGTTCTGACAATTATCTGGAAACAGAAACATTCTGGGAGATTAAAACTGTCATGGGACGAATAACCATGTCTGACCCACATGATTGTTTTCAATTTTCAAAAACTGAATCCAAGACCCTTGGTTTTCCCAGCTGGCACAAATAACTTTAGATACATGCAATATGCTTTTGATTCTGCTGTCTATTCTCTCTAACAAAAGAGGTTTTCCTGCCATCCTCCACCATCATGAGTCTTGCCAAAAAAGACATCACACGAATTTTTATTATTGTGGAAAACACCATGCACCCAAGCTAATTTAATTATCAGTTGAAATCAAACTGCTTTAACTTTTATGACCCACTGCATTTTTAATTATGCCAAAGTTAATTTGCTTTCTGTTATCTCAAAGAACAAAGGTCTTTCTGTAGATAGTTAAAACGCAATCAAACTAAACTGATCAGCATTAACATTTGCTATTCAAACAGCAGTGACCATCATCAGAGGTCTCAAGATAGTTGCTCTCAAGATATTTGAAGAGAACCACAGATTTTCAAACAACCTTTGAGGTTATCTAGTCTACCACTGTTGTAGTGAGACCCACAGAAGTTAGGCGTTTGTATAACTCAGGTTTAGTGAGTGAGTGTATGATCAATGGTGCTTGTTGTTACTCCTAGAATATCACTGTCTATAAAAAAAAACAAAATCCCATTATTAAATAAGTTTTAACTTCTATCACTACAGGAACATTTTCTCTTAAAGTGGCCATGTTAGATGCCCTATCTCAACAAGTCATGACACCTTTGCAAACGTTTCAAGAAGGTGGGATTCATGCTTAGAGTGAGGATAACCCTCATTAAGGGAAACTGGTAAGACAGGTCATTTATGGAATTGGCATTTGTTGTCAAGTTTCCACACAACCCTAGAACTCTGGGCACAGAGGATCAAAAACACACTGAAAAAGATAACAGAAGGAGTGACATTATTGTGCTATCTACTCAGTCCAAGGTATAGCCTGGGTTCTGGAAGATGCTTTCTTAGTTCCTTGTGAAAAACTGGGAAAGATATTTGGTGGCAATAGTCATAAATAAAGTTATGGTTTGGCTATGATGTGTGCCCCAGGAAAGCTCACGCTAGGCAATGGAACAATGTTCGGAGGTGAAATGATTAGATTATGATAGCTATGACTTAATCACTGGATTAATCCGTTTGATGGGTTAGTAATTTTAATGGATTACTGTGTGCAACTGTAGGCAGGGGAGACATGGTTTCAGGAAGTAGATCAGCGGAGAAGTACCCTTGGGATTATATTTTGTCCCTGTCCCCCCTTCTCATTGCCATGAGCTGACAGCTTTCCTCTGTCACACCCTTCCTCCACAATATTCTGCTTCACCTCAGGACCAGAGAAATGGAGTTGGCCTACCATGGACTGAACCTCTGAAACCATGATCCCCAAATAAACCTGTCCTCCTCTAAGTTGTTCTTGCCATGTATTTTGGTCACAGCAATGAAAAGCTAACACAAATACTTAAAAATAATAACAACTAATGGGCAATAATAATTTATTGCATCCTGTGACAGACTAATGTATTCTCTTCAACAACCCCAGGATAATTCCATATCATCCCCAATATTAGAGACAAGGAGATGGAAATCCACCCAGGGAGGAGCAAACTCAACAGGTGCCTCTCAGTCAGGTCATGTTTAAAAACCGCACCCTAGGGCTGGGGTTGTGGCTCGGCGGTAGAGTGCTCGCCTAGCACGTGCGCCGCCCAGGTTCGATTCTCAGCACCACGTAAAAATAATGGCACTGTGTACAACTACAACAAATAAATAAATTTTTTTTAAAAAAACTGCACCCTACCTCTGGTAAAGTCTGTCTTGAGAATGCCTTCTTTTTTCAGAAAGAAGTGGAACTATTGAGAGGGTGCTGTTTTAGATTTAAAACGGATCAACAAGAAAGAACCAGCTGACAAAGTAGAGGATACATGAAGCCGAGGAGAAAGTGTTATCACCCCAAACCACAGAACGGCATAGGAAGGAAACTCTGTACTTAGTCATACGTTTACCACAAAAGACCAGAAGTGTGGGATCAACACACACACACACACACACACAGAGCTGATAGGAACCGGCTTGTGAATACAGACTGTGCAAAGGAAGATGACTAATGAGAGACGGGAGGTGTGAGCAAATAAAACTGGCAGATGATAAAATCATTAAGTATCACATAGTCTTAAAACAAGGAAAAAAACACTAAAAGAAACCAAACAACCGCATAGGGAGTTCTGATGAGATAAAACCCTGATGATCAGATACAAAAGATGGGGTGGGAGATTTCACCAAGGACAAACACATGACAGTGGAACTTGAAGAGCAATGTCATAAATAGGAAAACTCAGAATGAAGGCTTGCAAAGAATCCATTGAACAAGAGGGCTTTTTAAAAAGACGGACCCATAGCTTGCAGA
The DNA here is from genome assembly GCA_025594165.1 of Tamias sibiricus. Classification (NCBI taxonomy): domain Eukaryota; kingdom Metazoa; phylum Chordata; class Mammalia; order Rodentia; family Sciuridae; genus Tamias; species Tamias sibiricus. The sequence continues at coordinate 18,806,920 of CM046666.1, read as the reverse complement.
AGCATCTGGAACTGTGCCTGGCACAGGACAGAGAGTACACAAATAAGCACAGATTGAATGCATGAGTGCATATGGTGGGATTAATCAATAACAACAGGAAAACATATTCCTGTTTTGCTTCATTTCTTTATGAAGGAGAACAATGACACTCCATCCTGTTTACAGCGCTCCTACGCACTCTATGGTAGTACAACAAATATCCAGGAACAGACACATTGACTTACTGAGTAACTAAAGCAACTTGTAGTTACATAGAGCAAAACAGGATTCCCCAAAATAAGAAGAGTGCTTATGAACTCTATAAGGATGATCTTTTTTTTTGTTTGTTAGTACTGGGAATTGAACCCACTGTCTTATCCATGCTAGGCAAGCACTCTATCACTGAGCTACACACCCAGAAATTTTATTTTGAGATAGGGTCTCACCAAGTAGCCCAGACTGGCCTCAAACTTGTGATCCTCCTGCCTCAGTCTTCCAAGTAGCTGGGATTATAAGTGTTTGCCAGCACGTTCAGCTTAGAGATTAATAATCTTTACACAATTTGTTGGGGGTGGGGGAAAAACTATTTTGAAAAAGCACATTCTATAAACAAGAGAAAAGCAAAATTCTAGCATTAATCAATAGGCATGTGCTTTGAGCAACAGAGAAAATAGTGACGAAAGAGCGGAGAATAAAATCATGGCATTCGTAGGTAAATGGATGAAGTTAGAGAATATAATGCTAAGTGAAGTTAGCCAATACCAAAAAGCCAAATGCCGAATGTTTTCTCTGATATAAGGAGGCCGATTCACAATGGGGTTGGGATGGGGAGCATGGGAGGATTAGAGGAACACTAGAATGGCCAATGGGGAGGGAGGGGGCAAAAGGGTGAAGAAAAAAAAAAGATGGTGGAATGAGAAGGATATCATTACCCTAAGTGCATGTATGAAGTCACGAATGGTGTGAATATACTTTGTATACAACCAGAGATGTGTAAAAATGTGCTCTACAAGTATAATATGAAATGTAATACATTCTGCTGTCATTTCTAGCAACTTAGAATAAAAATAAATTAAAAAAAGAGAAAATAGTGATGTTAACACATGAAGAAATAACCATCCTCTTTGCTTTGTTAATATTGAAAGACTGACATAGAAAGGGACGCAGTAGCCAATCGAAAAACTGCAGTTCAATGGAAAACTAATAGAATAACCAACTAACATCAACGGGTGTTCCTCTGTTTTATGAAAGCAATGGTGGAATTTTTCCTGATACTATTCAATATACTTTTTCTCTATGGAGACTTATATAAAGACAAAGACATAAAAGGCAAGTTAATCAAACACATAACAGAGCAAAGGAAAATATACACATGGGACAAAAACCAATAACTGAGAAAAGAACTTGGTAGGCAACAGGAGCTGGACAAAACTACAAATAATTTTTATAACTAAGAAATAGGACTTCATTTAATCTTATTTTATATTTTTCCAGAGCAACAATTTCTACAATTCTGTCTCACAACACAATGAATGAGATTTACTTTCAATCAGTCACTTAACCATCAATAATATCACTGCATATTTAATGCATACCAAGATCCTCTTAGAAACAATTCCATGATATTTTCAGGAAATAGACCATAAAGTTACCCAGCTGATAAAGGGTTTGGATTTATATCCTGCTACTTTGCTGAATTCATTTATTAGTTCTAGAAGTTTTCCGGTGGAATTTTTCGGATCTTCTAAATACAGAAGCATGTCGTCAGCAAATAGTGATAGTTTGAGTTCTTCTTTTCCTAAGCATATCCCTTTAATTTCCTTTGTGTGTATGATTGCTCTGGCTAGAATTTCAAGGACTATGTTGAAGAGAAGTGGGAAAAGAGGGCATCCCTCTCTTGTTCCAGTTTTTAGAGGGAATGCTTTGAATTTTTCTCCATTTAGAAAGATGTTGGCCTTGGGCTTGGCATGGATAGCTATTAAAATGTTGACGTACGATCCTACTATTCCTAGTTTTTCTAGTGTTTTGAACATGAAGAGATGCTGTATTTTATTGAATGCTTTTTCAGCTTTTATTGAGATAATCATGTGATTCTTGTCTTTAAGTCTACTGATGTGATCTATTTCCATTTATTGATTTCCATAAGTTGAACCAACCTTGTATCCCTGGGATGAACCCCACTTGATTGTGGTGCATGATCTATTTAATATGTTTTTGTATGAGACTGGTCTGGATTTTATGGAGAATATTTTGCATCTATGTTCATCAGGGATATCGGTCTGAAATTTTCTTTCCTTGAAGTGTCTTTGTCTGGTTTTGGTATCAGGGTGATGCTAGCCTTAGAGAATGAGTTTGGAAGGGTTACCTCCTTTTCTATTTCATGGAATAATTTGAGGAGTATTGGTGTTAAATGAATTCAGCAAAGTAGCAGGATATAAATCAAAACCTATAAATCAAATGCATTTATATACATAAGTGATGAAATCACTGAAAGAAAAATTAGGAAAACTACTGCCATTCAAAATAGCCTAAAAAAAAATGCTTGGGAATCAATATAACAAAAGAGGCGAAAGACCTCTACTATGAAAACTACAGAATAGTAAATAAGGAAACTGAAGAAGATCTTAGAAGATGGAAAGATCTCCCACATTCTTAGATAGGCAGAGTTAATATTGTCAAAATGGCCATACTACCAAGACTGTTATACAGATTCAATGCAATTCCTGTTAAAATCTCCATGAAATTCTTCATAGAACTAGAAAATGCAACCATGAAATTCATTTTGAAAAATCAAAGACCCAAAATAGCCAAAGTAATCCTTAGCAAGAAAACTGAAGCAGGAGGCATCAAAATACCAGACCCTAAGCTAAACTACAGAGCAATGGTAACAAAAACATCATGGTATTGGCACCAAAATAGACATGTAGACCAATGGTACAGAATAGAAGACACAGAGACCAGCCCACATAAATAATAGTTATCTCATGCTAGACAAAGATGCCAAAACATACATTGGAGAAAGGATAGCCTTTTTAATAAATGGTATTGGGAAAACTTGAAATCCAATGTAGCAAAATGAAACTAAACCCCTATCGCTCACCATGCACAAAACTCAAAGTGGATCAAAGACCTAGGAATTAGACCAGAGACCCTGCACCAAATAGAAGAAAAAGTAGGCCCAAATCTTTATCATGTCAGATTAGGTCCTGACTTCCTTAACAAGACTCCTAAAGCACAAGAAATAAAATCAAGAAATAATAAATGGAATAGATTCAAATTAAAAAGCTTCTTCTCAGCAAAAGAAACAATCATTAAGTTGAAGAGAGAGCCTACAGTATGGAAGCAAATTTTTACCACACATACATCAGATAGAGTACTAATCTTCAGGATATATAAAGAACTCAAAAAAAATTAATAACAAAAACAACCCAATCAATAAATGGGCTAAGGAACTGAACAGACACTTCTCAGAAGAAGATACATGAGCAATCAACAAATATATAAAAAAGTGTTCAACATCTTTAGTAATTAGAGAAATGCAAATCAAAACCACTCTAAGATTTCATCTCACCCCAGTCAGAATGACAACTATCAAGAATACAAGCAATAAAAAGTGTTGGAGAGGATGTGGGGAAAAAGGTACACTCATACATTGCTGGTGGGAGTGCAAATTGGTACAACCACTTTGAAAAGCAGTATGGAGATTCCTCAGAAAACTTGGAATGGAACTACAATTTGACCCAGCTAGCCCACTCTTCTGTCTGTACCCAAAGGTCTTAAAATCAGCATACCATAGTGATATAGCCACACCAATGTTTATAGCAGCTGAATTCACAATAGCTAAACCATGGAACCAAACTAGATGTCCATCAAGAGATGAATCTGTTATACACACACACACACACACACACAGGAATATTACCACTAAAAGAGAATAAAATTATGGCATTTGCAGGTAGATGGATGGAGTTGGAGAATATTATGCTAAGCGAAGTAAACCAATCCCAAAAATCTAAAGGCCGAACGTTTTCTCTGTTAGTGGATGCTGATTCTATGACAGTGGGGGTGACATGCAAAGAATGGAGGAACTTTGGATTGGGCAAAGGGAAGGGTGGGGAGGGGTTATGAGGGTAGGAAAGATGGTGCAATAAGATGGATATTATCACCCTAGGTACTTATATGATTGCACAAATGGTACATCTCTACACCGTGTACAACCAGAGAATTGAAATGTTATGCTCCATTTGTGTACAACGAATTGAAATGCATTCTGTTGTCATGTACAACTAAATAGAACAAATAAAAGTAAATTAATTAAATTAAAATGCAATACCTCAAAAAAAAGGGGGAGGGGTTGAGTTGGAGAGATTGACAGGAAGTCTATTAGGTAAAAGTTAGGTATATAATTTAGATAGAAATTATCCCATCAAGTGAATTTCATTATGTAGCAGCAGTTCATTATATTAGACTTTTTCTTACTTGGAACTTCTATTTTCCAACAGTATTTATTTGTAATGGGCGATAATGAATTATTGCATGATTGCAAAATGAATTCTAAAATCATCGAAGATCATGATGTTTCTGGGTCTCAATTTCCCTTTATATAAAATGAAGGGTTGAACCAAATTTTACATACTTTAATACTTTAAAATACTACAATATCTAATTAAACTTATATTTGTATAGTTTTACAGTTTGGTGGTTCCTCAGAAACTAAACACAGAATTACCATGTAACTCAACATTTTCCCTCCTAGGTAATACCCAAAAGATTTGAAAGTAGGAACTGGAACAGATACTTGTCCACCAATGTTCATAATAGTATGATTCACAATATCCAAAGGTAGAAATAACTCCGATGCCTATCAATGAATAAATGGATAAACAAAATGTGGTATAAACATACAACAGAATATTAATTCAGCCACAGAAAGGAATGAAATGTTGATGCACACTACAATATAGATGAATCTTGAATTATACTAAGTAAAATATGGACAAATATTATATGATATCACTTACATGAAATATCTAGAATGGGAAAACTCAGGAGCAGAAAGTACCAGCAGTTACCAGGGCTGAGGGTAATTATGGCTTAAGAGTTTCTGTTTGGGGTGATGAAAGGGTTTTAGAAGACAGTGCGAATAGTTGCACACCTGTTGGAATTTAATTAGTGTCACCAGATATACACTTAAAATAGCTAACAGGGCAACTTTCATATTATATATTTTAATGCAATAAAAATTATAGAATTTAAAAGTTTTTATTAAGATGAGAAGCTTAAACATAGTCTACATAGTAGAGTAGATCTCAACTTGTCAGGTTTTCAGTTTCTTCATCTATAAAATAATCAAACTAATTGTCAGTGCAGGAGATATATAGTGGGACACTTGCCTGGAATGTGTTAGAAAAAAATAAAGTCCATGTATAAATGAAACTATTTTATCAATTTGTAATGGATAAAAGTAGACATGTGCAATGCCATCTAAACATGACCTGACCAACAGAATTGTAACCAGAGAATAGAGTAGTCCCTCTTATGAAGGCCTAAGCCTGTCACAGGCAGGATCAACCCTACAGGAAACTCAAAAAGTCCCAGTCACAAAGAGCACCATCTGGTACAAGAGAGTGGACACACTCCAAGGATTTTCCACGTGCCCTTCACCTATGGTAAGGCTATTCCTACTTGATGGGAGATGTGGCCAATTAACCAAAAATATTCTAATCTCAATGACCACAAGACAATCACATGCGTTTCAAAATGAGGACATTTCTAAAGAATGTTACGATTATCTCATCTGGGGAAAGAAGAGAGAACACTGAAGACATTCTAATGTGAAGGTGCTGCTTTTAAGTTATTAATATTTTCATTACCAACAACTATTGGTATTTTGAACACTGAGCCATCAGAAGCACTCATAGTAAGTGCTGTACAGGTACTGATTCATTTAATCCTTATCGTAACCCTACGGTATGGGGATGATAATTATCCCCATTTTACAGACAAGGAAACTAAGGTATAGAAGTAATTTTAAGTACCTTGCCCATAAGCAGAGAAGCTGATAAGCAGAGAAGGCTGCAACTATATTCAGGCTCTCAGCCAGTATTTTTTTTTTTTTTTTTTTTTTTTGGTACCGGGGATTGAACTCAGTGGCACTCGACCATTGGGTCACATCCCCAGCCCTTTTTTGTATTTTATTAGAGACAGGGTCTCATTGAGTTGCTAAGTGCCTCGCCATTGCTGAGGCTGGCTTTGAACTCACGATCCTCCTGCCTCAGCCTCCCAAAGTGCTGGGATTACAGGCGTGCGCCACCGCGCCCGGCTCTCAGCCAGTATTTTTTAAATCAACCAAAACTTTACACTCTTCAGTGAGAACCAACCACAGAAAGTTTTCATTCCAGGTATTCTTAAGAGTTTGCCTAATTATAAAAAAAAAAAAAAAAGCATCTGAGCTAATAAACGTGTTTCCTCATATGTAAACAATCAGGAATAAGGCCTGCTGTGGACAGCTGGGGCAGTGGGGTGGCTTGGGGGAGTGGGTGGCCGTGGGAGAGGAGAGCAACTGCTATAAACAAACCGCACCAGGTCCCAGAGGACAGCTGAAAGGCTGCAAAGTCATGTCTCACCACCAAGGAGTGGCAGAAAGATCCAGCCCAACTCTAGACCTTCCCCAGGTAGGAGCCCTCAACCATGGTGAGGTAGGAAGGTAAGGCTAGACACCTGGGAATTTTCAGGAAGCAGGTTCATTGGCTGCAGGGTCCAGAGGGGTTATCCCCTAAAACTTCTCTGGACCACTAGTCTGGAAAGTCTTTGAACTTTATACCTAGTGGGAGGAGGGGTTTGAAGGTTTACATGACAAGTGCTTTTTGTTCCATTTTTTAGACTACACAGAAGTTTTATTTATTTATATTTGCAAACCCGGCATTTACAAAAAAGAGGAAGCTATGAACCTGTTATGGTTTAGATGTGGTATCCCTTAAAAGCTCACGTGTGAGATAATGCAAGGTCTGGAGGAGAAATTATTAGGTTATAGCCTTAACCTAATCAGTGAATTAATCCCTGATGGGATTAACTGAATGGTAACTGGAGGCAGGTGGGCGTGGCTGGGAAGTGGTTCACTGGGGGCGTGGCTGTGGGCACATATTTTGACCTGGAGAGTGGAGTCTTTCTCTCTGCTTCCTGATCATCCTGTGTGCTGCTTCCCTCCGCCACACTCTTCTGCCATGATGTTTTGCCTTGCCTCAAAATGAGGACATTTCCTAAGAAATGTTATGATTATCTTACCTGGGGAAAGGCGAGAGAACACTGAAGACATTCTGATGTGAAGGTGCTGCTAGTTGTTGGTAATGAAATACACTCTTCTGCCATGGTGTTTTGCCCTGAAGAGATGGAGCCAGCCTTCTATGGACTAAGACCTCTGAAACCATGAGCCCCTAAATAAACCTTTCCTCCTTTACAGTTGTTCTGGTTGGGTCCTTTATTCACAGCAGGGAAAAGGCTGACTAAAACAAAAACAAAGCCACAATGCCCTCTGCAGAAGTTTTTGCTGATATCCTGTGTAAAATTCTTTCTGACAAGAAAAGAAGTTCAATTGTGTGGGGGGTTAGAGAAGCTTACACATTACAAATATGACAGGGGGTCTGTGGTGGGGGTACCCGGTCTGCTTCAGTGGCACGTGTCACCCACCAGTCATCCACAGAGCAGGCATGACGGAGGACACTGGGATAAAGTGAGAATGGCACGGCACGTGTTTGCGGCCCTTATCATCCTCAACTATCACGCCCCAAAAGTAAGTGTCTAGGGTGACGACGCTCAATCCGGTCAGCCCGTGTGGGTGGGTTAGCAAGAGCAATACTAACTGCACCCAGTGGTAATTGCTCCAGCGAGCTCAGAATCCACACAGACCAATGGGATGTCTCCATCCACTAGACCTACAACCCATCTGACTCTTCTTGTTCTGACTTCATGTGCAACAGTGTCCGATTTCCTGGCTTCCCGCTGAATCTTTAGAGTAAAAATGTACCTGCCATGCTGGCTGAAATTCAAACAGTCTAGCTTAAGATACTTTCTGTGAATTCAGCTTTAATGGATCAGCTCTATGAGTTAAGTGATCCACCCATGAGAGCTCAATCTGCTATCAGCTTGCTAAAAATAAATAAATAAACAAACCACCCAGTGTTCTCCGTCCCTAAGACCAAGCCAGATCGTGGTCCAGGGCAGTGAATGCCATCTTCCCAGGATCCCCCACAAGTATTCCTCCAATAGCCCCCTTCACACTCTGCCTGGTTTTCTTTCTCCTTCTCCTGCAAGAATTATCTCCCATGTATAAATATATACCATAAGGAATTCCACCTGTATATATATGTATTTATGATATATATATACATATATAGATATAAAGATATATAATTATCTTCCATGTATAAATATACCATAAGGAATTCCACCTTTATATAATATATTTACATATATAAATATAAGACATTCTTATATATTTATATATATGAATAAATATATATACATGAATAAATGCATATATATATATATATATATATATATATATATATATATATATATAAATGTCCTCATTTTGAGGCAAGGCAAAACACCATGGCAGAAGAGTGTGGCGGAGGGAAGCAGCACACAGGATGATCAGGAAGCAGAGAGAAAGACTCCACTCTCCATAATATATATATAAACATTTAATATATAAGACATTCTTATATATTTATATATCTATAAAGCACCAATTAAAAATAAATAAATAGGGGTTGGGGTTGTGGCTCAGCGGTAGAGCACTCGCCTAGCCCGTGTGCGGCCCGGTTGCGATCCTCAGCACCACGTAAACATAAATGCATTGCATTATGTACAACTAAAAGCAAATAAATAAATATTAAAAAAATAAATGTCCATCAACAACCAAAAAAAATTTAATAAATAAATTAATTAATAAATAAATTAATAAATAAAAGAGGTGAAGGAAGACCAGCAGAATAGAGGAGAGGGAACAGGAGGAGGGAGGAGAGGAAGAGGGGCAGCACGGGGACTGAAGTAGAGTAAATTCCATGCATGTACAATTCTGTCCGAATGAACCCAAATATACCATATAACTATAATGCACTAATAAAGCATAGAGAATTACCTGCCAGGATAGTTACAAAAATTAAATGAGATAAAGGTAATTGTGTTGACCAAACTTATTGCACATGATAGATATGTGTAAATTTTCCCCCTACCCTCATCCCTAGATTTTATCAATACTGATTAAAAAGTCAGAATCAGAAAACTTCATGTTCATACTAGATTACAGGATTTTTTTTTTTATATACTCAGTGAAACGATACTAGTCCTGTGAGTGCTGAGAGAAACAATTTTTTTCTCCAAATTCTCAGATACTAAAACAATAGATCCTTTAGTTCAAGACTATTTTAGGGTGTAGCCAAGGGAATGGGCTCCTAAAAAAGACCTATCAGAGGCCAAAAGGAGCAAAAATAGAATTCCTACCAATAAAATGAGGCCATATAAATAAAAAAAGAAAAGCTATATGAATTACCCCAGGCCCAAATATATTAAAGAAAATTAGTCCAACATTGTAAATTGCATTAGAAAGACACAACCAAACTCTTTTGGTTTCACTATGATTACAAAAGTAGTATCAAAAGAACAACCAGTGAATATTATAAGGAGCAATAAAAATGTTTGGGCTGGCTAGGCGTGGTGGTGCACACCTAATCCCAGAGGTTCAGGAGGCTGAGGCAGGAGGATCGCAAATTCAAGATCAGCCTCAATAATTTAGTGAGGCCCTAAGCACTTATGAGACCCTGTCTCAAAATAAAATATAAAAGTGGGCGAGAGATATGGCTCAGTGGTTAAGCACCCCTGGGTTTAATCCATGGTACCAAAAACAAAAAAAGGTCTGGGCTGATTAGTGTTCTGAAGTGATCTTATCTTTGAGAGCAGGAAACTGGTGATACAATCCATCTTGAGAGTTGCTTCATTTGTATCACCACTGTTATGAAATTAGTCAACTTTTGCAACACCTTTCTCACATAAGCCAAATTGAAAAGACAAAACAACTAACCTAAGGAAAGCTCTATTTTGGGCTAGTCTGCATTTGTTTTCCCCTGACTGTGGCTGAGAGTTGAAATTTTATGTTGTGATTACAGTTTTCCCCTTTTGGAGCCCCTGGCTGCTTCATTACAGACCTGGGCTGCCTTAATCCTCCACGTTGGAGGGTGTAAAAAGAAAAAAAAAAAAAAACGACGACACAATGGAAAACGACATTCCCCAGCAGGATAAGGAGAAAAATGCATACCTCGTTCAAATTTCAACCTCTGATAAAGCTGAAACTGGTCCACAGGTACCAAACAGGCAATCTGAAAACAGAAATACGGGAGAGATGAGATCTGAATCACTGCAGGCCCTCGAGTTATCAGTCATTTATGGTTTCTCTTTCTGGCTTTGCCTACTATTTTCTCCCTGTACCGGTGTTTGCAAACTTCTTTTTCTCCACATTATTCATACAAGAACACTTGCAGCAATTCTCCCATAATCCCCATCTTCTAGCACAGCTAGGACTCACTGTCAAGGTTTCAATTAGGAAATGTAGCGGCTGCCTTAGATTCTTGATCAGCACAACTAAGACCAGACAACCAAAATTTATTTGGACCTCCCAAATTATTTGTCTACATACATGAATGATGCTGCTTTCTTTCTACATTCAGTTATGAAAATTCAAAAAGATTATAGTTTTAGACCAGTGGTGCTGAGGAAGGGGATCAGGGAAGGGGGAAGGGAAGAAGAAGGTACTGGGGAAGGAAATTGATCAAATTATGTTAGGTACATGTATGAATACTTCACAGTGAATCCCCACCCTATGTATAACCATAATGTACCAATTTTTTTTTTTTTTTAAATACTGGTTCCAGCTTTGGACCCTTAAAAGATGATGTCAAGTAGATAGTGCCTCAGGAATTACAAAAACATCATTTGTCACCTAGGAAACAGTATCTTCCGAACAACAAAAAAATTATTCCTGACAAAAATCATTCATGGAGCCCTTAGTTACCACACACTGACATCCCAGACCCTGGAGAAAAAGAAATGCCTAAAGTACTTCTTACAGCTAGACTTCCATTTCCATTTCAGATAGCACAGGGAACCAAAGATTTACTAGTGAACAATGATTCATACCTAACCAAGTGACATTTCAGATTAATTATTTTAAATGGTGCTTCAAAGACCAATGCAGGAAAAGCTAACCACTCTTAAACTGGCATTTTAAAAATATTAATTCCATTGACGTCAAGATACAAGTATACTTATGTTACTTAAAAGATTTATAACTGAGAAAATAAAAGGATTTGCTATTAGCCTTCCAGAAACAAGCAACTTAATACAGGACAGTCTTGACAATTCCTCTAAATTACACACAAATACACACACACACACACACACACACACACACATACATACCATGTGTGCACACACACTTTTATATGTGTTTTTGGTATAAAATGTATCGGGATGGAAATTCTTGCAACTAACCAAAGGAAGTCAGCCTTGATAAAGCCAGAGTAAGATGATGCAGCCAAAATTATATTTAAAAATATATAATACATTTAGAAATATAATTATTCCCCTCACAAAAATAATCTCAATTTATTTATTTTGCAAATGAATTAAGTTTTTAATTAAAATGTATGAAGAACCACAACACCGTTCCATCTCCACTATTCCAAGTGAAGTAGGGTAAAACAAATTCAATTATAAACATTTTTTTCTAATTTTTCTTTCTCCAGCTGGGGACAAAGTATTGTATATTCATCCGGTACCTGAAATAAACACTCCTTAGTAGTTCTTGTAAAAAATATTAGGGTGAATTTTATGTTGTATCTCTTTTGCCATAGTTCTTTTAAAAAGTATGATTGGACTTTCATTATGTTGAAAACTACCTTTGTTCATTTGTTATAATACTACCCAAAATCCTTCCTGAAAGATGAAAGTTCTCAAATAAAATTCGGAATTGGAGACAGATGGTGCAGCATGGGAAGTGGCAGGAGACACTAAGGAACTGGAGTTTGCTTTCTGACTTTGTCACTGATCTTTGTATATGGATGACAAATAACCACTGCTACTTTAACTTTTGTACCAAGTTGTTTTGAGGATGATATCATCTGGGTCCAAGAGACCTCTGTCAGGTTCCTTGATCAACAAGCCTCAGCTATTTGAAGCCACTGATTCTGTGGACGGTCCTATTCCCCACTCACCTCCACCTAAAATAGTTGATGACTGATAAAGAACTTCCTTAATCCTTCAAAGTCAACCTCTAAAATTTTTCACTTCTCAATGATGAGCAACTTGGATAACAGTTGGGTCAAATACAGTTTAAGAGAGACAAGGCAAGTTGAAGATAACTTATATGGTTTGACTGTGAGGTGTCCCTCAAAGGCTCATGTTTGAGACAATGCAAGAAGGTTTAGAGAGGTCATTGGGCTATGACAGTCTTAACCCAATCAGTGAACTAATTCCCTGATGGCACTAACTGAGTGGTAACTGAAGGCGGATAAGGTGTGGCTGGAGGAGGTGAGCCACTACGGGTGTGCCTTTGGGGTATATATTTTGTATCTGGCAAGTGGAGACCTCTCTCTCCCGCTTTCTGATCATCATGTGAGCTGCTTCCCTCTGCACCACTGTGCCGACATGATGTCCTGCCTCACTGAGGCCCTGAGGAATGGAGCCAGCTCTCTATGGACTGAGACCTCTGAAACCGTGAGCCTTCAATGAAACTTTTCCTCCTCCGCAATTGTTCTTGTTGGGTTATTTAGTCACAGCAGTGAAAAAGCTGACTAAAAAAATGTTTTAGTCACAAATGAATGCCAATGAGAAAAACAACAGAAATTAATGTAGTAAAACATCACCAGCAGTAGGAACGGGTGTCTAGAAAGACACATTTCATGAGACTACACATTACTGCCAATGGGAAAGTCATACATCTCTAATTTTTTGGCCTCTTGCTCTACTTTGAAGCTCCTTTATTATTTCCTAACTCAAAGGTTCATATGGAATTAAACCTTAATAAGGTAAATTGATTTTTTGATCAAAATTTGTGATCATGAAAAGTTTTTTTCTACCATTGCTCACTATTTCATCCTTTTGGAATAAAGGTAATGCCCAGAACACACCCATCTCTTCTCCAGCCTGTCGTGTAAACTTGCATCTTCTCCATACACTAGGTGATGGTCCGCTATGGGCAAAGCGCTGCAGGATGCCTGCCCACACCAAAGAGACAGAGGTTGTCCTTAAGGAACTGAAATTACCTGCACACAAGATGGAGAAAGGATTTACACCATGATCTTGTCATCAGTTGGGTTTTTCTGATTAGGACTAATTTTCTAAAATATTTCTATCACACTTTTGGCTTTAGACAAGGAAAAGTTAGAGCTGTTTTAAAAATAACAAATGATGCGAAGTGTTGAATTCATGGTTTCACTGCCATTTGGAGCTAAGTCCCTAGTGCTCAAAGTTTCCATTTCTACAATTATAAGGTTGAAATAACTCTATTAGATTGATATTGGAAGACTCAATCAGGCTGCAGGTAAAGAGCTGGAAGCAATTCTTTGAGGATATTCACAAATACTCTAAAATCATCATCCTAGATGAGACTAGAGAATAAGAAATAAGATTATAAAGAAGTGTCTTGTAGGGCTGGGGGTATAGCTCAGTTGGGAGAGTGCTTGTCTTGCATGTGCAAGGCCCTGGGTTCAATTCCCAGCACCACAAAAAAAAAAAAAAAAAGTGTCTTGTAGTATACATTTAAGTGTGTCCTTATCCTGTTTCTACCAACAAAGAAATTCCAAATCATCCAAAATCACACTAGAACATCTTTTTTAACCTTTTATTTTGAAATAACTTGAGGTTTATAAAAAGTTGCAAAATTTGTAGAGTACCTAAATGTCATTCCAACTTCCCCTAAAGAGTACATCTTATATAACCATACATACTGAAATAATAAAATTTACATCGATATATACAATTAAATCATCAGCAGGCCTTATTCAAATTTGACAAATTGTCCCAGTAACATCTTTTTTCAGTCCAGGATCCAATCCAGGCAATCACCTTGCATCTAACTGTAGTGTCTCCTCTGCCTTCTGTGACACTTCTTCAGTTTATGAAGACCTTGACATGTTTGAGAAGCCCAGGTCAGTTATCTGCATGATGTTCTTCCATTTGGACTTGTCTGATGCTTTCTCATGATTAGAAAGGAGTTGTGTATTTTTGACAAGAATGCCAAGTATGATCTCGGAGACATCAGGAGGCACGTGAGGACCCAGCTCATGACTGTGATGTCAACTTCCTAACTAGGTTGAGGCGAGGACAGCCAGGTTTCTCCATCCTTTGTAATTAATAAGTATCCTGTAGGGGATGTTTTAACTTGAGATCTTTAAGATAATAAGGACAGACACAAGATGGAAATGTTTTATTATTTATAGGTCCTGGGTGGTGGGATACAAGCATGATTGGAAGATACACATGGAGAGAGAGGGGCCCATGGGAACACCTTCACTGGGGCCAGGGCATTATCAAAACAGGTTTCACCTCAAGAGTTTTGACTGGTGAGTTTAAAAGAAAGCACACAAGAGCTGGGCGCAGTGGCGCACGCCTGTAATCCCAGCAACTCAAGAGACTGAGGCAGGAGGATGAGAGTTCAAAGCCAGCCTCAGCAGATTAGCAAGGCACTTAGCAACTCAGCGAGACCCTGTCTCTAAATAAAATACAAAAAAAGGGGTGGAGATGTGGCTCAGTGGTTAAGCACCCCTGGGTTCAATCCCTGGTACCCCCTCACCACCCCAAAATAAAAGAAAAAAGAAAGCAGGCAGAGTTCCAGGCAGTCATGCTATGACTGAGAAGTGGTCACTATGGCATATCTGAAAGTTCATGTGGGATGTGAAGGTCACTATGGTTATTCAAATAGGCTGCATCTAGCTGTCCCACAGGGAGGTGGTCATCAGGAGGAAGTTGTATAAACGAGATTTCTGGATTGACCACATTGAGGAACTGGGAGGAGATGTAGGGCTAGAAACTGTGTCAAGGGCAACTAAGCCCTCTTTCGGGTCTGAGAAAGTCCAACTTGTATTCACAATGGATGCTAAGGTGACATGAAATTATACTAATAATTTACTGTGGCGGTGATGGGGGGGAGTGGGATACTTGATGGAAATCCTGTTTCTCATCACAAGTTTGCCCATTAATTTTAGTTTCTAGTGGCAATTCTTCCCCCAAAACATTAATGTGGTATTTACTTAATGATGATTTTTTCAATTTCCATCATTCATTCAGTATTTGGTGATTAGAATTCTTTTGTTCGGTTAGACAGGGGCAAACATTCTGGTGTGCTATGGTACCAGTTTAAAATAAATTTAACTTAAAAATCAATTTTAAAAGATTCCACTGTAATGGGGAGGGATAGGAGGGGAGGGAGACGAAGGGTTAAAAAAAAAAGATGGTAGAATGAGATGGATGTCATTGCCTCGAGTGCATGTATGAAGACATGAATGGTGTGAATATACTTTGTATACAACCAGAGATATGTAAAAATGTGTTCTATAAGTGTAATATGAATTGTAATGCATTCTGCTGTCATATATAACAACTTAGAATAAAAAAAAAAGAAAATAAACATGACCTGTTAAGCGCAAAAAAAAAAACAGAAATTTCTCTCCCTTATCCAAGCATGAAAAACATTTCTCCTCCTCATCATAGAAATTCCTACAAAAAGAAAAAAAAAAAACTTTAATTCAAAAATAAAATAACTTCAGATTCATTTTAAGAAAACAAGGGCAGTAATATCAGAACAGTAATAACAAGAAGTTACTCATTGCCTGTATTCTTTGTTGATGGTAGATGTTTTCTTTTGTTATAAATTTTCCTGGTAGAAATGAACCTGGGGATATTTCATTAAACACCGTCTCTACTCAACTGAGTTTTTGCTTCTCTATTCCACTCAAAGCAGACCACAATCTGTGGAGATGGTGTAGGTCTACACAGGTGTGTGTGTGTGTGTGTGTGTGTGTGTGTGTGTGTGTGTGTACTGTAACCATCAGATGTAAAGGTTGACTGGTATCTCTAACAGCCACAACTGGGAAGAAATGAGAAGCAAGACACACCCTTCCTTATCAATAGTACTTAACTACAACCATAACATCTGAATAAACACTACCTACTGCAACACACACACGCACGCACAGAGGAATAAAAAGAAGAGGAAGGGAAAGGGGGGCAGACAGTGGAGCCTGCTCTCCTCAGCTGCATTTAAGCTGAAAGTGGTGCATGACCCCGAAGAAATGTGGGTTGCTTTTTAGTGGGGACACTGATGCTCAGTCAAGAGGATGAAATGGTTAAAACAGAAGTTCGGGATAGGCTTCAGGGAAATACTGCTCACCAGAGTGTGTAAAGTCAAGACAGAAGGTAAAAGAAGCCAAGATGTTCTTTAGGTTTGGCTCTTTAAATTATTCTTCTGATACAGTTGCTTTTAAAAGGTTAAACAATTTTTTAAAAACCACCATGTTGAACATAGACTACGATAAAGGTGCTTCTGGAGACAAACTTAACCACGAGCAGATCGTTATGTCCTGCCAACTTTGGGCAACTCTTGAGTTACTATAACCCACAGAAATACAGGCATGAGAAACAGCACTTGCCTTAGACACCAACGTCTAATCACGCTAGTATAGAAACTAAGAATAGCTTCTGTCTCAACCCAGGAAATAAAAACTATTCCTCCTAACATAGAAGAAAAATGGCACATTCACCTGAATCAAACTCACCTGATACTAGATAGGAGACCCTGACTGGAAAAACAAGAGAGCACGGTCTCCTGAGAGGCAGGATGCCAAGCCCACCGGGGAGGGAAAGACAGGAGAGAACTAGAGTCCAGGACCAGGGATGGTCACAGAGCCAGGGATGGTCACAGCTCCCTGCTGCTTTACATGTTCAGCAGAAGCCTCAGAATATCACTTCACCAAGAGTCACCGTTCCCCATCACCTCCTGCTCTCCCCCCTCCGCTTACCTACAGGACACACTCCTGCGTAGCTCTATGCGACACACTCAACCTGTCACTGCTGAGTGTTCCTATGTAGTATTTGCCTTTAGTTTTACAAGAATCTTAGAAACCTTATTCTCCACTTACATGCAGTTTTAAATAAACCTCAAAACGGAGTCTTAAATATGTTTTTTAAAATGTTTAGCTGGAAATCTCAAAAAAAAAAAATGTCTACTAACTCTGGTTTGGCAGATTCTTTTGTCCCCTGCCTCCCCCCAAGTTTAACTTTCCTCAGCCAACACATATCACAGCACGCCATAAGGTTATTCTGGACACACTCGATTCCTTCCCATATTCAGATCCTCAAACCACAGCAACAGGAATAGTCTCACGCACCTGGGCACCGCACTGCCCTCTGCTCCAGCTTCCCACCATCATGACGGGAAGGAAGAAGAATTAAAGGCGGGCTGGCCAGAGCCGGCAGTGCTGTGGGGTTATTTGGGGGGAACACTTGGATCCTGTAACCCTAGCAGCCTTTTCCAAAGTCACCCTAAATAAATGTGCATTCTAAGAAAAAACTACTTATTTTGCAAATGTAGCTTCCAATTCCTGAGCCCTCCACTCCTCCCCCTCCCCCAGGCCTCCAGAGTGCCACCTTCTAAATCCCTTCCTATAGAAATTCTAAGCCCGTTCTTGGCAAGGGCAGCTGTCTCCACCCTTCCTCTGGTGCATGCTGGCGTTAGCAGTAAAAGGCAGGCTGGTTGTTCCAGGGCCCCAGGACTTGGAAGGGGGATCGGTGAGTGAGCAGCTCTTCCCTGCCCTCCACTGCCAGCTGGCAGTTGGAAGGAGTTCAATTTCTCAGGCCACAGAATGGTAGGCACTATTCAGACAGGTTATGCGCTCGCCACTCTGATTTTACACCGCCCAGGCTCCGCAGCAAGAGAGCGTGTGCGACTTCCATGGCACGGCAAGGAAACTGCTTCAGTCAGATGCTGCCTTTTTTAACAGGGCTGCTAACTTCAAGCAGAGCCCTTACTTGCAGTACTGCTATCAGAACAAACAATCTGTGTCCTGCCTTCCTAATTCCATGTTGGACAAGGTTCTTGGATGAAGTACTTTGGAAAAGCCCTGCCGAGCAACAGCTGAAAATACCAGATGATGCAATGAAGGAAAGTTTTACTTTTCTCTGGCTCCTAGAGGGTTCACCTCTGTCCCAAGTCACTATCTCTCACCAGCCTGCAGGACAGGGAGAGGGAAGCTGCCATTTTCTACTGTTTCCTGCATGAGCAGTGTTGGAACTGGACAGTAAATGCTTCACTAGTAGGGTTATTCCTGAGAGATAAATTCAAAGAGGCAGAGCCAATTTGGAGGAATCGAGAGGGCAGGCACAGGGATTAAAGCCAACTAGGCTAGCCAGACCTGGGCAGGAAAGCGTGCAGAGCAAAGAGCTTCAATTTCTAGTGTCCCTTCAAGGTGGAGAGATGTTATACCTTAAGCACATTTTATAAGACAATGAATGATGAGGAATCACATACCATAACATAAATAGCAGCAAGACAAAGGGAACCTGCTTTAACCAGAAATATTTTTAATGAGCAAAGTCTATGTGTTGCCTGTATAATTAAACGTGTATTTTTTTTAAGTAGGGGGAAATAGTCGTCATAGAGATGGAACTCAGTCAACCATCATATGAATGAGCCCCATTGTGATACGATCAAAAATGCACAGGTTAGAGCTATGCTTTAGCATAATGACTCATGAAGTCTTGAAGTAAAGCAAGTTAGAAAGAAGGCAGCGCCACCCAGCTCACCTGTGTGGGGTACTTTTATGTGTGTGGCATTTACTTTCAAAGGAGTCCATGTAAGCTAATAAAGCTACTGTCATGCTCTGTTCAATTCTCAATTCACAGTGAAAACACTCCCCACCACCACCACACCATTTACCACTCTGGGCAAAAGAAAGTAGCAAATTGGTAAAGAACATTTGATGATTGTACATGGATGCTCATTTTTGGCCAGAGAAATTTAGCAAGACCAGAGAGAATAGAAATGGCTTGTTGATGCCCTGGAGTGTCTTATTACTCATCTAATGAGAAAAAGACTTTGAAGAATTTAAATTAGTTTAGTTTGGAATATGGTTTTGTTTTTTTTTTTGTTGTTTTGTTTTGTTTTTAATAATTTTTAAGAGTCATAATGGGTTTGTTTGGTTTTAACAGAGCCTAAAAGCAAAATTGCTTTTAGAGTAAAACTGAATAAACAGAACTATAAGCAGGAAAGTGTGAGTGAGAATGTATACAGTGGGAAAAGGACACAGAGAACAAGGGGCAGGGGATATAAGGAGGAAATGTCTATGCAAAGAAAATCAGAAGAGTCAAGTTCTAGAGAACTGTGAAAAGCACAGCTTGCCTTCACCCACTCATCTGGACCCCCAATATCAAAAGTGTCAAAGGTCAGTGCTTACCATCTGAGGAGAGTCTAGGACATCACTATGCAACTGAGCTCTCTGCAGTGACAGAAGTGTTCAATTCTATGCTGCCCCCGAGGTAGCCATGAGCACAGAGGCCACTGAGCACTCTATGCTAGATCTACATCTCTATGCTAGATCAGGAGCTCCATCAGCACAGTGCCAGGCTTGCCTATCCTCGGCTCCATCCCAGCCGGGCATCCGGCCCACACACAGCACGCTCTCCATTAACCCCTGTGACCTGTCAGACCCCAGAGAAGCAAAGCAGAAAGGAAGCTCTGTCCTGTAAGGATGATGCATGGAGAGAAGCTCCCAAATACTTGAGTCTCATTTTCAGGGCAATTCTAAATTACAAAGATCAACAGTGTTCTTGGTAGTTAGTCTAAATTTCCCTCACATTAATTTCCTCCTACTCATTGCCCACACAAAAGTAAACATGAGTCCTCACGGAAGGATTTACACTTTCAATATGAACTTTTTATCAAAACCTTATTATCTCATTGTTTTCTTAAAATGAATCACTTCTAAATCATTATGGATTCTTTTTTATGCTTCCCTGAAAAATAATGTTAACTCACTTGTACCACTCAGCTGATAGTCCATAAGCTAAACACAGAATAATCCCTGTGTTAGGTTAGAAATTATCTCTGCCATCTTTCTGACTACTTTGCTTAAAAAGCAAAGGGGATCTATATGTAAAAGCACATACATTCATAAAACATGTATAAACACACACACACATCCTTCACATGGACACATCCACATCTACACACACTCATGCACACTACTGGCCTTCTAATTATCAAGTCCACTATTGCCTACCACCTAGTTCTACTCTTAAAGTCAGGTAATCACTGTGATCAGAAAGACCTGGATTGGAATTCTAGCTCTTCTACTTTCTGGATAGGAATTTTTTTGTAAATTACTTAAGCCCTCTGGACCTCAGTTTCTGTATCTGGAAAAAAAAAAAAAAAAAAAATCCAGGTCCATGAAGTCTGCTGAGACATCTAAATATATACTGACCACAAAAGCAACTAGGAGAGTACTGGGTGCAAAGCAGGTGTCTGTTTACTGAATGGACATCCATCTGCTGCTGCTGCTGCTTCTGTTTTTTTTTTTGTTTGTTTGTTTGTTTTTGGTACTGGGGATTGAACTCAGGGGCACTCGACCACTGGGCCACATCCCCAGCCCTTTTTTGTATTTTATTAGAGACAGGGTCTCACTGAGTTGCTAAGTGCCTCGCCATTGCTGAGGCTCACAATCCTCCTGCCTCAGCCTCCCAAGTGCTGGGATTACAGGCGTGCACCACCGCACCTGGCATTAACCATCTGCTTTTTGAACCCCTTTCAGAAGCTGACAAACTCCCTAAGAGTAGGTGAGAGTTCCTTATGTTCCAATTTAAAGTGAGCAGGGGACCAAAGATTAAAAGGCAGATTTAAGGGCAGGCTGATGATCAGAAATTGAACAAATGACAGAATGAGATAATTCAAAAAAAGAAAGACATTTCTGATGCCTGATGCAGATAGGTTAAAAGGCCTCTCTCTGCTCTTCAGCAAGAGTTCAGCTCAGGTTACCATTGTAGAATCAAAATAGTTTATATATTCCGTAACTGTGGCTAATCTATGGTCTATGTGTCTTTAAAGTATTCGAGGTGACAGTACTATTCATGATTCAGCCTCCACACCTGGCATTTGGTCAGTTTGATTTCTACTGGCTTCACCTATTTTAGAGCTTCTTCCACACACAAGACAGCAGACATAAATAGACCCGAGCTACATGGCAGCTTTAAGAGTTTGTATAAGGAATCCAACAGTATGTAGCAATAAAGTCCTCCTTTAAAAAGTCAACTTCTGTATTTCATTGCTAGCCTCCCTAGTAGGGAGGTGGGTGGGGTCAAGATCCTAACAAATGACATCAACAGGAAAGAAGGGAAGGTTGTGGCAGACGGCCCATACCTCGGCTTCCTGCAGGGTCCCGTGGTTTAGGCACACCATGTCAGGGCAAGTGATGGGCGAGCCACATCCTTCTCGGATGGCCAGCTGCATGTACTGTTTCAGGCACTGGAAGTTGAAAAGAAAAAAGACAGACAATTACCCACGCCATTCCAGGAGCACCAAGGTTACAAGGCAGACCCACCACTGGCTCTTCCTTAATTGGCTGTCCCGCGTTCTTGTACTCAGGAAACGTAAGTTATCACAAGTGTGAGTACTAAGAGCCATCGCCATGGAAAGAATGCAGAGACAGGCAATTAATTATGCATGACTTCATCCCAAGAGTTTATTCAAGTCAAGGGCTGATTCAAGTATGCTCACACATCTCCTCCACTATCGACTGGGAGGAGAAGAAACACTTTTGCACGCATGGCAAAGGCTTTCTTATTTTATTTTATATTTTTTTAACTTGTGTGACTTCCGACTGCCATTTTTATCTAGAGGCCCCCTCTTCCAAGTTTGCCCAAAAGTAGAATGGAATTCTGTGACCCTGCCACAAGCTACCAGAGCAAAATCAAAGCAAGATTAAGGCAGTGGCATATCTAGGAACATGCTTAACAAGAAGATAGTGTTGACTTTGAGAAAGTCAGGGGACTTTCTGTTGGATGGAGAAAGCAAATATGGGAAAATGAGGACCTCCCCAAAATAGAGGCCTGGGTGGGTAATTGATGGAGGGGGATTGAGTAGAAAAAAAGACAGTGGTGAACTGAAGAAAAAAAGAAACTGAATTTAAAAAAAGAAACCCCAAAGGAAAAGAGGGGGGCATCAAGCACAGACTGATTCTCCTCTTTGCTTGTTGTGCCTGGACCGTGGGCTGTTGGTGAAGACATGAGACTGACCAAGAAGAACTGACAGTGTCATGGAGAACTGCAACATCTCCTCTCTGCCTCCTGACCCAGCCTCACATCCCACAAGAAACTGGAGGCCTTACAGTAGGTCCCTTCTATCCATGGGCTCCACACAGATTCAACCAAACTTGGTCAAAAATATTCAGAAAAAAAATAGTTATGTTGTAGCATGTATTATGTAGTTGTCTATGATGGTCGGGTCTGTACTGAATATATACACAGACCTTTTACTGTTGTCATTATTCCCTAAATACAGAATAGTGACTATTTATACAATAATTACATTATATATTTACAGGATGTGTGTATGTTATAGGCAAATACTGTGTCATTTTATATAGGGGACTTGAGTATCTGTGGCTTTTGATATCCACGGGGAGTCCTAGAACAAATCCCCTGTAGATACTGAGGGACCATTGGAATTCCAGCAAATAAAATTAGGAAATCTGAAAGCTGGCTCCTCACTTTCTACTTATTTGTAAGACAATAAAAGCCAAACTCAAATGTTTGAGGAGTACATTGCCCCAAAAATACATAAGCTAGTCAATGAAGTTGTGACTCTTACCAAGTGATGCTTTTTTATAATTGAGTTTCAATTTTTCAGATTTATACATTGCTGTGTCAGCCTGCTGTTAAGATTTTTTCCATGCACTAGTGTGTAAGTCATTACATGAAAGTCTATGGTCTATGGGGTTGGGGTTGTGGATCAGTGGTAGAGCGCTTGCCTTGCACACGTGAGGCACTGGGTTTGATCTTCAGCACCACATAAAATAAATAAATAAGTAAAACAAAGGTATTGTGTCCATGTTCAACTAAAAAAAAATTAAAAAAAAAAGAAAGTCGGGCTGGGATTGTGGCTCAGCGGTAGAGCGCTCGCCTAGCACGTGTGCGGCCCGGGTTCGATCCTCAGCACCACGTACAAATAAACGCATTGTGTACAACTAAAGCAAATAAATAAATATTAAAAAAAAAAAAGAAAGTCTATGGTCAGACTATTTGTGACATAATTCTGATATGTAGGCCTTCATTGACCTTTTTCACTAATTTTCTCCATTTGAAAAGTAAACTAACATCACTATCATATTATTTTTAACAAATATGTATACATCTGATTGAAATGACTCTACATGTACTGACTAATCAATGACCGTGGCCAACCATTTAAAGCAGACTTGGTTTTCTTCCAGTGGTTAACAGTTCCCTTCTCCAAGGAGTTGATTTTTTTCTATCACAGCAAAAACTAGAAAATAACCTCACTGTCTAACATAGAACACTGAAATAACTTCCATTAAATTCATACAATGGGATGGTGCAGAATCAGAATCATGAAAAACATTTTTAAATGATGTTCAAAGGCATGGGAAAGCATTTATGATTTGGTATAGAGAATAAGAGATATCTGGGAGCTGGGGTAGTCTAAAGTAACTTTTCCCTTATGACTGACCTCAATAGAGACACTAGATTTTAACTTTCACTTTCTTGTTCAAAAGAAGGGTAAACAATTACTTGCTGTAAGATTCACTGTGCCAAACATGGTCTCCAGCACCAGGAAGAGTGGTATCAGCCAGGAAAGCAACAGGAGAGAGAGTCGCATTGGGCAGGCCAACCCCAGAGGGAGAGCAAAGGGGGCTCACCCAAGGGACAAATAAGTCAGTGACGTGAAGGCCCACCTGCTCTGCTCCTAGGGCTTCTCTGCCTCCCATCAGCCAGGTGAGTTCCAGAGCCACTGCCCTTACAGAAACTGAAATAAACAGAGTCCAAAACAATACAGTCTCCAGGCTCAGGGAAAGGCAGCTGAGGAAAACAAGGTGGATGGTGCCATGAACTTCAGATGCTTCTAGCTCCACTCTGCCAGGAGACCACAGGAAAATGACTCTACCTTGGACCCAGACCTACATCCCTTAAATTTTTCAAATGAAAACAATAATACCTGTTACAATTACCTCTCAGTGTTTAAAATAACACCCCCCCCCACACACACACACACATACTCACCCTGAAATTGCATCTATCAAGCCCCTTCTAAATTTACAAACTGCAGAATATTAGGTCATGTTTTTACTGTCTTCACTTGGACTTAGACTTTCTATCAAAAACATTGTGGGGAACTGTTAATCCTTTGACCTTCTGAGCTATCCTTTCTCTACTCCCTACAGGGAGCCAGTTAAACCACTTAGGATGGAGAGCTACCGAGGTTCCTATCAGAACTTCCCACACATCCCTAGGCAAGCTTCTCCTTAGAACTATTTAGGTCTATAAAAAAAAACAAAAAAGTTGAGTGTCAAATAGGAACACCATGGAAGTCTTTATAGATCAAAATATATATATATGAAATAAAATCATTTAAACTTATGCTGCAAATTTGTAAAGTTGAAATATAAACCTCTCCAAGAGCTTATAATGGAGGTTCCATTTGCTAGTGCAATGTTCTTAGGTACACTGCAAATCATGATTCATCGACCTAATGAATTTTGAAGCTTCCCACAAGCACACTCTTAGCTGCAAATAACACTGTGTGACCTATGATTTTAGGAGAGAAATTGGAGCTTAAACACTGACTGCAGGGTTTAAATACATATCCTCTTGGTTTTTATTCTAAGAAACACTTGTTCAAGATAGAGATCTGTGAGCACACGTTGTTCAGTAATCTTCAAGCGCAGGCACTTGACACACCATCACGGCATGCATTTGGAAAACATTTAGTCCCAGTTATTGTGTCTCCCTGAATGTTCAAGTACCCCAGGTTCATTTTATGTCTTCCATTAGCTTGTGCTGAAACACTGAGTCTCAAACCCTCCCTCTCCTCCTCAATACCTCTGATTAATAAAGCACAAAAGAACTGAAAACACTTGCAAGAAGCCCTGTGCATGTCCCACAAACCAAGCAGGTAAATGGCTAGCAGTTGTGGAGAAGAAAAAAAAAAATAGCATCTAACCTGTAAGTAAAGGTAGGGAAACAGAAAAAGAAAATTTCCATCAGTCGTATTTTTTAGACTGCATTTTATTAAACAATAGCATTATGCAGATATCTAAAACACAATTTTTTTTAACAGCTAACAAACTCCAAGGGAAATGTTTCAAACAATAGATTTCAAAAATCCAGATGACCCAAGAAAGAAACAACTTTTCCTTCTGAAAAGACAATATTTTACTTAAATGCACTTTAAAGACCAGAAGGGTCACGTATAATAACAAGGATTCTTCACGGAACTCACTCCATGACCCTCAAGGATGTAGCCACCCAACACCTATGGACTCAGATGCCTCCTGTGGAATTCCTCAGTGGAATTTTTCAAGGATGGAGTTTCTTCTAGAGCCATTTTGAGAGGTGATAGTTTCCAGTGTATCAAAGGACACGGCCTTCTTCATAAGCTATTCTTATTTATTATGGTGGACCTAGTAAAATGGTCACAAAGTTAGGACAAAGCTTCTATGTTCCAAGAATAAACATGGAGTGGAGGAGATATTCTTTTTTTTTTTTTTTTAATTTGCTCTACTGTTACTCATTCTCTATCCCTAGATTATACCTTTCTTAAGATTTTTTTAAAGAAAAAATGTATTACAATGAACAGTGAATGGAACTGGGTGCCAACAATTGCCTCTATGTGTTGGGCACTATGTCAACCTCTCTAGCTACAATGCTCTTCATTTACATTATGGGACAAAACCACCTGCCTCACCTGCTCACAGGAAAATGGGGAGTCCCACACGAACGAACGTGCATACATGAAAATACTCTGAAATGCGAAAGAGGTCTGCAAATATAACATGATCAGAGAATGTAATCGGTGCTTCTGAGAGCTAGACAGGCAGGCCAGCAGAAACGAAGGTCCCCAGACAGATGCAGCCCTGGGAGACTGGCCCCGGAGAGCTAGCAGGGCAGGTAAGAACAGGTGTGGTCGGGGGCTGGGGGCTCAGAAAGGAGGAAATGGTGCTAACAGTTGTCAGGTTAAGTGGCCCCTGCCCAGGGTCTTGGCAGCTTCGGGATGCAGGGTCCTGAGGTCAAAGGTCTGGCAGACCTCCTGAATTGCAGCGGAGCTGGTGAACTGCTCCTCTATTAGTGTCTCATGACTAACTCAGCAGAGAGGGGGAGGGAAGGTGATGAGAGAGAGAGAAACCTACTGGCCCAAACCCATACCGACCTTGAATGTCTGTCTGGCTTTTTATCATTCCAGGTACAATGTGTGCATTAAAGCAGATGTTTCATAAAATGCAGATGGACATTTCTCTGCCTCAGTACATAATTTCATCACCGTATCTCCAGCGTGTTCTACAGAACATCTCATACTGAGGCTAGTAGTCTGTTTATTCCAGTTGGAATTACAATCGCCACACATGATCCAAAAATAAAGCCTTCTCTGTGGGATACTGTTGAGTTCAATCATTATTAGCACAACTCACGATGGCATTTCTCCCAATTCAAAAGTCTATTAATACATCAAAAGCATTCTGGTTTCAAAAAAATTAATCCAGCCGGGCGCAGTGGCGCACACCTGTAATCCCAGCACTTTGGGAGGCTGAAGCAGGAGGATCACGAGTTCAAAGCCAGCCTCAGCAATAGCGAGGCACTTAGCAACTCAGTGAGACCCTGTCTCTAAATAAAATACAAAAAAGGTCTGGGGATGTGGCCCAGTGGTTAAGTGCCCGAGTTCAATCCCCGGTACCACACACACACAAAAAAATTAAAACAAGTCAACAATGTATATCTAAGCAGGAAGCTATTACCGGGTTTAGTCTGATCCTGGAACTTTCTCAGAGAGACCTTGGATTTTAACCAGAATGACATTACTGACAAAGATCGACTTCCCCATTCTAAATGTTTGCAAACTATACGGGACATCAAGGGCAGATAGGAAAACCTGGCACCAAATCATTAAAAAGGAGCCCTAAGTCAAATAAGGAGCCATAAATACAGTTAAAGAGAGACCTTTGTTTCCCAGTTCTCATCTGTCAGCTTCTCTCGGTCCAGAAATCTTCCCTGCCTCACCCGGTAGTCTTATAGGACACCTAGACCATCTGCTCTCCCTGCACCCTGAACCCAGCTGGTACTGAACTTTTGAAGTTGGGTACAAGAATGTATTCTTGCATGAGTTCTTCATAGCCAAGAGTTCCTCATTCCGATTTCTCAACAATCTTTGTGAAAGCATCTCTGTACTATCTCAGGAAACTCCCTACTTCCACCCACAAAGCTCGCACTTGTGTTTGTGGTGCCGTGTGCCATGGTCCTGCTTGGCCAGGTAGGAAAACTCTCGCTGTCACAAGCAGGTGAAGAAAGGGTGGAAGAATCCAGACCCCGTGATAGCTATACGAGTCAGGACAGCTAGTGATTCAGAGAAAAGCGTCAGGATCACTGAATTACCAGTACTCACCCCAAACTCAGAGCCTACCCGTAAACAGTGATTCAGCTGAAGCAGAACATCACCCGTCTCACTAATGCTCTTGAGTCTTATTGGTCTGTAATTTTAGGCAATATTCCGCCTGCACATTCATTCTGGCATTCTTGTTACTTAAGATGTACACCTAGATGGGTTTATACCTTGTATTTATGTTTGTGTAAGTTTTAATAAGACTCTAATAAAACTAATTTTTAAATAGCTCAGTACTGGGGTTCTAATTATTTTACTCTTCAAAAGGAAGCCACATAAACTCATCAAAAGGAGGGAGGGCACAGTGATTCTTAATGGCCGAGGAGTTGGTGGCACTGTATTTCCCTTGAGGACATGTCAGAATATCAGATTCTACAGGGGGTTTCCTAAACTGTACAGGCCCCCCCAACTCCCCAGAAGACTTGGCTTCTCTCCCTACTTACCCATCCTCCAAGACCACTTTAGTAACAGCAGATGTTATCAACTGAAGTGTGTTGTACCTGTGAGCAACGCAGCCTCAGCACCTGCCTTGCAAGGACCGTGAACCTGCCTTGCAAGGACCGTGAACCTGCCTGTCTCTCAAACAGCCCAGGAGTTCCTCCAAGGTCTGGGACACATCCACTCCTCCCTGTGTCCCTTGAAGCACCCGTCACACGATCTCACACAATGTGGCACATGTGAGACGCTCAGGCTTTTGTAGGAACCCAAAGCCTGAATCTACTACTTACCAGCTTGGGGGCGAGACTCCTTCAGCCTCCATCAAGGAAAAACATAGCCTCACCCTTGTGTGCATCTCCCAACCTCCGTCCTTGACACGCACGAAGCCAGCTAGTTTCTAGTTCCCATTCCCTCCCGATTATCCACTTTCTTCCCTATGTTTTGGATGTTTCTCTACCTATGAGGTCCTTCTTCTGCAATCAAACACACTCAAAATATCCTAATCAAAGAAAAAAAAAATCTCTGTCTTACTGCCCATCTGGGTGGACACTGCCTTCTACCTCCCTCTCCTCTTCACAGCTTAAATGAGCTGTCTGTCCTTCCCCAACCCCATCCTCATTCCCCCAGAGCTACCACTTCACTGAAATGGCTGTCTAAAGCCATCAGGGAGGGACCTGCATGTCACCAAACCCAGTCCATGGGTTTCCCCTTCCTGGCCTCGGCAGCGTCAGGCATGGCCGCCCACTCCCACCTTCTGGACACCTTCTCTTCCCTGTGTTTGAGACTCCACACTCTTGAGACTTTGGTGCTCCCTCTTAGCCATTCCTTTCCCCCATCTCCCCCATTTCCTTCCATTCAATTTTTATTTGCTGTAATTTTATTTCCCTCAGATGGATCACAGGAACTTCAAACTCAGCAAACACGAAACTGGGTTCACGATCTTCCCCCCTCAACCTAGACCCCATCTCCTGTTTTCTACCTCTCTGAATGGCATTTCCATACGACCCGGGTGCCATCCTAGACACCCTCCCTTCTCTCTTACTCTCTTCCCAACGAATGCCACTGGAGACCTTGACCCGCTGACTTCACAGAGCTTTGGACGCCTGATCCAACAAACCTGCTTCCCCACATCCTCAGTTTTCTTCATCTCAGTAAAGAATATCACCAACAAGCCCAGTGCGGTGGTGCACACTTGTAATCCCAGCACTTGGGAGGCTGAGGCAGGAGGATCGAGAGTTCAAAGCCAGTCTCAGCAATGGCGAGGCACTTAGCAACTCAGTGAGACCCTGTCTCTAATAAAATACAAAAAAAGGGCTGGGGATGTGGCCCAGTGGTCGAGTGCCCCTGAGTTCAATCCCTGACACCAAAAAAAAAAAAAAAAAAAAGAAAAGAAAAGAAAAGAAAGAAAAAAGAAAAAAAAAGAATATCACCAACTGCCTGGGTGCTTAGCAAAAAGAAGAAATCATCCTTGCTTCCCCTTTTCCTCAAATGCCACAACCAAAAATGTCCCCAATCCAGTCACTAGCCACTGCACCTCAAGTCAGCCAGAGAGATTTTCATACTTTAAAATATAAGTCATACTTTTACTTCCCTGCCCCAAGCCCCCTGAGGAATGCGCATCTTCTTGGATCACCTCTCACACCTTTGCCGCGGCCCACAAGGTCCTGCGTGTCTTGACTCTCAGCTGCTACTGGCCTGGCCTCCATCGCCTTCCCCCTTAATCTGGGCTTTCTCTCGAATTCTTGGGCACGCCAGGCGCGCTCCCGCCATGAGGCCCTGTTGGCACCTGCCATTTCCTCTCCTGGCACGCTCCTCCTCCAGATGGTGCACTCGCGTTCGGAGCTCCCTCACCTTGCCAGCGAAGCCTTCCCCAGCTAACAAGGCCGGCCCTCCCTGCCCTGCAGGCCCCCTGACCTGGCTCTGCTTTCCTTCCCAGCATTCACCACTCGCAGTATTCCTTACTGGTACATGACCTGCTTCTCCCCCGGCCAAAGGACAAGGACTTTGCCCTGCTTTCTGAAAGACCCTAGGAGAACATAAAGTCACCACAACACACACTGTTGCAGCCCTAATAAGCCCCCGAGGCCTAGCAGCCCCACTTCCGAAATACGGAGAAGCACCGGAAGCTCTAGCAGCCCCACTTCCGGAATACGGAGAAGCCCCCGAGGCCTAGGAAAATACGCTCTAGCAGCCCCACTTTCGGAATATGGAGAAGCACCGAAGCTCTAGCAGCCCCACTTCGGAATATGGAGAAGCCCCTCTAGAGGCCTAGCAGTCCCACTTCCGGAATATGGAGAAGCACCGGAAGCTCTGTTTCTTCTGCTCTCACCCTGGGCACCGCTACCTCTTGCCTGGGCTTTTCCTGGGAAATAAATTCTGTCTTCTGCTAAGAAATCACTGGGATATTGGTTAAAACTGGGCTGACATATATCCCCGTGCCATGATTAGTTGTGAATGGTGACAAGAACGCTCTAGAGATAAGGTTTTAATTTTTTAAAAATTACAGACATAAAATTTTCATAAATAAATTATATGTATACACATGTATGTATACATATATGCACACACACACACACACATATATATAGAACCCTAAAGAAAAAGGTTTAAGCCGGATATATTTTTATGGATAAGAAACACTGGAAACTATTGGGACACTATGGAGAAGGGCGACCTGGGGGGGCCTGGGCAGGAGGAAGACGGGTATGTCAAGAGGAGGGTAGTGAAATTTCAAAGATCAAACACTCCCCGCCTTGCTGCTCAACTGCCTTGCTGACAGTGCTTCTCAAACTTTAGCGTAGCCACCCGAGTCCCTGGAGGATCCTGTTAGAAACGCCGATTCACACTCTGCAGATCTGGGATGGGCACTGAGATTCTGCCCTCCTCTTAAGTCCCCAAGTCCTGGGGCAGCTGGTGCAAAGGTCACGCTCGTGAGGCCGAGACCTGGGACAAAGTCTCTCCACGGGAGCCACTTAGGAGAATCGTCTGGGGAGATTTGCAGGCCACACCACCGACTCATAGACCCACACTCTCTAAGAGAAGGACCAGCGCCTTAGTCCTCACACATGCACGGGCTTACTAAGGTATGATTCCCACACTGAACCACTCACCACCTAAATCGTATGACTCAATACTTTTTAGTATTTATCCATGGAGTGTGACTACCACTAGATTTGATTTTAGAACATTTTGTGATCCTAAAGGAAACTTGGTGCCATTAGCATTTACTCCCCATTTGCCCTGCTGTAGTTTGGATGCTGAGTGTCCCCCAAAGATCCACGTGTTAGAGGCTGGGTCCCCAGGCGAGGCTGTTGGGAGGTGGTTGGACCTTTAGAATGTAGAACCTCGTGGGAGCTTCAGAGGTCATAAAGGACCTTCAATACCCTTAGGAGGGGCTGTTAATCCCCTTAAAGGGGACTGTGGGACCTGGTCTCCTCTTTCCCTGCATCCTGTCTTAATCACAGTGTAAGCAGTTTGCTCCACCACATGTTCCACACCATTGTTGCTCAACCCTATCCAGAGGTCCAAAGCAATGGAACCACCTGATCTTGGACTGGGATATTCAAAAATGTAAGCTACCGGGTGTGGTGGTGCATGCCTGTAATTCCAGTGGCTTGGGAGGCTGAGGCAGGAGGACCACAAATTCAAAGCTAGCCTCAGCAACAGTGAGGCACTAAGCAACTCAGTGAGACCCTGTCTCTAAATAAAATACAAAATAGGGCTAGGGATGTGGCTCAGTGGGCGAGTGCCCCTGAGTTCAATCCCCAGTATTAAAAAAATAAAAATAAAAAAAAAAAAACTGTGAGCTAAATAACCTTTTCTCTTTGCAAATAATTACCTCAGGTTATTTGTGATAGCAACAGAATGCTAACACCTCCTCCCAATCCTCCACACCCCATCCCTAGGCAAACATCAAACTACTTTCTATACCTTTAAATGTGCCTTGCCTGAACATTTCCTATAAATTGAATCATACAATAAGTGGTCCATTGTGACTGGCTTCTTTCACTAAGTATAATGTTTATAAAGTTCATACACATGTTGCAGCAAGCATCAGTATCGCATTTATGTTTATTGTTGAATAGTATTCCACTGGATGGGTATGCTATATTTTATATATCGATTCACAAGTTGATGGGCGATGATGGATAAGAAACATTGGATAAGAAATATTGAAAACTATCAAGACAATACTGAAAATGTTTCCATTTTGGAACAATGATAAATAGTGCTGCTATGAACAAGTTTTCGTGTGGACATGGTTTTCATCTCTCTTGAGTGTCTGCCTGGGAGTATTTATGTTATATGGTGACTCTAGGTCTCCTTACATTTTGGGGGAATGCTAGGCATTTTCCAAAGCAGCTGCACCATTTTACATCCCTACCACCAGTGTATGAGGGTTACAATTTCTTCAAATCCTCATCAAAATTTGTTATTTTCTGACTCACTACAACCATCCTAATATGTGTGAAGTAGTATCTCTTTGTGGTTTGGATTTGCATTTCCCTATTTGCTAATGATTCTCGCCGGTTTGTTGGTAATTTGCACATCTTTGGAGAAACATCTATGCAGTTATTTATTCCTCTACCCATTTTTAACTGGGTTATTTGTGGTGTTATTTTATTGAGTTATAAAAGTTCTTTATATATTCTATATATGTCCCTTATAAGATGATATAAGATGACTTGCATCATTGTTTTTGCCATTCTGTAGGTTATCTTAACTTTCATGATGTTGTCCATAGAAAAATAAAGATTTTTAAATTTTGATGAAATTCAGTTTATTTTTCCTTTGGTGTCATGTCTAAGAATATCTCACCTAATCCAAGGTTATGACTTTTCTTCTGTTTTTTCTCTATAAGATTTTATGGTTTTACTCTTATATTTAGGTCCATGGTCCACCGTGAGAGTTAATGTTGTTTTCTTTCCCCCTTGAATTGTCTTGGTAACCTTGTTGAAAACCAACTCATGATAATATGAGGATTTATTTCCGGACTCTCAATTCTATTTCATTAGTCTATCATCACGACAGTATTACCCTGTTTGGATTATTGTAGTTCCATAGTAAGTTTTGAAATCAGAAAGTGAGTTCTCCAACTTTGTTCTTCTTTTTCAAGATTGTTTTCACTATTTTAAGTCCCTCACATGTCCACATGGAGACTAAGATCAGTTTGTATATTTCTACAGAGAGGTGAGATTTTTGAGTCTGTAGAACCATTTGGGAAACACTACCATCTTAACAATATTAAGTCTCCCGGTGCATGAACTGGGAGTGTCTTTAATTTTCTTTCAATAATATATCAGTTTTTAGAACATAAATTTTGTGCTTTTTGTTAAATCCATTACTATTTTAGTCCCTTTGATGCTATTATAACTGAAATTGCTTCTTAATTCCAATTCTCACATGAGTCTTTGCTGGTGTGTGAAAAGACTATTGTTTCTTGTGTATTGTATAATATATCTTATATTCTGCAACCTTGCTAATCTAGCATCAAGGTTTTTAAACTACTGAAGTGATAACAATGTGCAACCAAGTCTGAGAGAGCCCAAGGTCAGGACCATCCATGCCTTCACTTTATTCACAGTATAAGGGAAGATACTTTTAATGTCCATCATTACTGCTTACAAGCCATTTGATAATGATGACCCACATGAATTCCAGAGAAAAGAAGGGGTCCTTTCTAACCAACACCCCCCAAAGAATACATGCATTCAGCTGGTTCCACAAGAAAGTAAAGGATACTTAAGGGGGAAATTATTTACGTGAAATTTAAAACTCTAAGAGTTTTAAATATTTGAACCCAAAATAGTGCTGTTACTTTTTCTGGAAAAGGGTACCAAAGTTCCATGTGGTCTAAGTTTGAGAACAGTCAATATGGGAGATTCAATCTGGGCTCCCATCAAAAGTACCTCCGGTTCCCACTAAGCAAGAGTGATCAAATACGTCTATCTTGATCTCAAGTGATCATGAAACATCTAAATTAAGAAACACACCGACAGAAATAGCTCTGAGGAGAAATTCACTGGAAATGCTGCAGCCTGGTCCAGTCCTCAAAATGAAGCAATTAAATCTGCTAAACTGGAGGAACATTCCAACCAGAGCCGTGAACAGGCACTAGCAGTGGAAAGATCTGTTTCCAACATGAGTAATTCAATTACTCCTCCATTGTTCCCCCTGGGCTGCCTCTCTTAAGAGAGGGAGACAATAAGTCCTACCCTAGCCCCCAAAAGAACCATCTGGGCCAGGTGCTGCCTTATGACACGGTATACCCAGAAAAGCAACTGATGGCTCCAGGAGAAAGAAAACAAGGCGGTTTGCCAAGTGTGCCTCGTTCCATTCCCTCCAGAGAAACATCAGGCCTCAGAACTGGAGGCCCTCGGCTGGCACCACAGTTCTTGCACGCTGGCCTTCCTCAGGCAGTGAGAAGGAGCCCAGCAAAGGCAGATTTCACTTGGCTCCTTTGTCTCCTCCTCCCTCTGTCTATCAGAGCACCTCTTGATCTCTCGGAATGCCCAGAAGGTCTTGCCAGCACAGCAAGCAACAAAGCCAAACTAGAAAGGGCCAAGAGATCTCTTCACCCATGATGTAAGGTTATGCAAGTTACGAATAAAATAGAACCATTCAACCCAATCTCAGCCAACGCCTTGAGCGATCACGTGCTGCAGAATTCAGAACCAGTATTAAAACTGAGCCACGTAAAGGAGAGCAGGACCAACGGAAAGACCGAGAGCCCATCAACCAAGTAAAAAGATAACATTAGACTCTGCTATGGTTTGAATGATGATGCCCCCTCCAAAATCATGTTTAACCCTGATCCCCAAAACAACAGTATTAAGAGGTGTCACTCTGGGAGGTGATTAAGTCATGAGGGCTGTACCTTCATGAATAGCATTCGCACTCTAACAAAAGCTCTTGAGGTTGAAGGGAAGCTCTCTGCCCTGCTTTCCCTTCCACCTTGTGAGGACAGAGTCTTCTCCAC
Source organism: Tamias sibiricus (assembly GCA_025594165.1). NCBI lineage: Eukaryota > Metazoa > Chordata > Mammalia > Rodentia > Sciuridae > Tamias > Tamias sibiricus. The sequence continues at coordinate 18,771,812 of CM046666.1, read as the reverse complement.
CTCTGACAGTAAGCAGAGAGCAGCCCTCATCAGACACCAATCCTGCCGACACCTCCATCTTGGACTTCTCAGAACTCAGATCTGCAAGAATGAATTTCTCTTCTTTATAAATTTCCCAGAATCAAGTATTTTGTTATAGCAACACCTACGGATTAAGACAGAATCTAAGAGGTGGTGGGTATATAGGTATTCATTGTAAAAGTCTTTCACCTTTTTCATATATTTGAAAAGTTCACAACAAACGGTTGTACCATTTTTTGAAACTAAAAAGCAAACGAAAAAATTTGCACCAGTCATCAAATCTCAAATTTTAATGTTCTTTATAGCAGAAATTGTATTTTGACTAAAATTATGTTTTAGAGAAAAGTCCAATATCTATTTCAATACGTAAATCAGAATTTGAATACACTACAGCGAAATATCTTCTTACAGTGATATATTAATCAAAATTAATGGCAGTAATAATCAATAATGATTCTAAATTTTTAAAATATAATACTGTACAAAAGAACAATGCTAACTCATCATTAAAGACCTCTTTTATCTACAGGATAAAACCTAAAAATCCAGCTTGCAAAATAACTCACATCTATGGCTCAGAAGTAATGCTGTTATAAGAGAACATTGTCTCTCCACCTGGAATAATAGTTGGGATAGCTGGGAGACTAAGGACATGGGTTTAGGATACACCTGAGCCTTAGGCAAACTTTCTCCTTGGCTACATTACAAGAGAGAATCTATCAGATAACAAATGTAAACTCTGAAAAAAGAGAAAAGGTTGAACAATGACTGGCCTGGTTATTAGGAAACATACTGTATTCAAAATTCATTTGAAATAATTTTGCTAGATTATTCCACAGCAAAATCCCAATATCTTTCTAATAATTTAGATCGCATCAAAACTACCACTAAACTGAAAGTGATTTCTGTGCATGTGTGGGTATGTCAAGATGAAACCAGCTACTATGTATAACCATAAAGCTCTAATTTAAAAAAAAAAAAAAGTGCAACCATGCAACTATGCCTTACCTTATAATATACATCCAAGAGTTTCTTCTGAAAAACTGTGATTTTTTTAAACATTTTCCTGAAAGCAAGTTTCTATAAATGAAGGGACTTTACATTTGATGTTATTCTTTTTTTTTTTTATTTTAATTGCCATAATTTGTAGCAGTCTTTTCTTTTTAGTAAATCGATCTGCCTACCTATCTGAGGCTAGTTTTGACTTTGCTAAAGTCTAACCTGGTTGCTATCCTAGAATTGCCACTTTTGAAATGTTTTGAGTGGGCACCCTATTCCAGCATGTGAGGTCCTCAAGGCAAAGGTCAGAAGTCACAGTCACATGACCACACGTTGCAGAAAGACTTGTCGGTGTTCACAGAAGAGAGGAGCCTCTGTGCTCCACAGCACCTGGCAATGAGTGGTTGATGTGAGCGTCACCAACAAAGTGTTCTGCAAGTGCCCCATGCCCGTGGACCACCTGAGACACAGACTGCTGGGTTCCATCCCCGGAGCTTCCAATGAGGAGAGGTCTAAGGTGGAGCTTAAGAACTTGCAGAACCAACAGGTTCCCAGGGGCTGCTGGTGTGAGCTCTGTGCTTTGAGAACCACTGACCTGGAACTAACATGTTCACTGCACGAGAGGCAGGGGACGGGGGGATGATGGGAATGAGACTGCCTGTCAGACTCCTGTGAGGCCGCGGTGGGACTATAGTCTAGGTCATCTGGAACGCTCCCCAAGGCCAAGTGTTAACGCCTGGTTCCCCAGCTTGGCACTACTGGGAGGTGGAGGGACATTTAGGACCTGGGGCCAAGTGGGAGGCCTTCAGATCACGGGGTCATACCCTTGAAGGGGGTCATGGAACTCCAATCTCTTCCTCTTTCTCTCTCTTTTTGCTTCCTTGGCCATGAGGTGAGGGAATTTGCTCTGCTGGGTGCTTCTGCTATACCCACTGACTCACCACAGGCCATTGAAACCCACCAACCACGTGGAAACTTCCAAACCTGAGAGCCAAACTAAACCTTTTCTTTTCTAAGCTGATTATCTCAGGTATTTGTTACAGCGATAAGGAGGCTGACTAATATATAGTTTGCATCTGGGAAAAAAAAATCTCTTAACCTCTATAGTAACTGACTGGTACTATCCCCACTTGTCATGAAGCAGTTGAGTGAGAAATTTACCCTCACTCCACAAGACTAATAAATATAGGAGTTAAGATTTATACCAAGGTCTAATTGAGACTGAGTCCTTGCGTTTTTTCCCCCACTACATTATTAAAACTAAAAGAGGAGGAAAATACTAGAACCTTTACAACTTTAAAACACGATGATCTCTCTAAAAGTTGTCAATATCACAAAACATAAGACAATCAAAGACCAGTCACCATTTCATATTAAAACAATATAACTGCCTAGGGAAAGCAGATGTTACAGCTGTATTGTTTTGGTTTTTTCTTTCCAATTGCAGAAATAGTCTCTGCTCCGGAGTTACCCATGCATCAGTTACCTTAGCAAACAGGAATCACTTGAGAATACCAGTAACACCATAACACCAGGTGTGTGTGTGCAGTGGGAGCCGCCAGTCTGGGGCTGTGCCTTGACGCCAGACTTAACACCTGAAAATATACTCAGTGCCCTGGGAGCATCTGATATGTAAGCCAGGCCTCTCAACCTCTCAGACTTGGTGTCCCTGAATAATGTGCTCAAAGTCACACAGGTGAGAGTTTGTAGCACACTGTACAATCCCTCTCTCCTCTGTGTTTGTGGTCACTATTGTATTGAAACTGTGTACTTTCTGTCCTGTGGAAAACCCCTTGGATTACATTTTTTTAATCAGTTACTTCTTACATCTACTTTCTACTAAGATTTCATGAATATATTATCACTAACCAGGGCCGGGGTTGTGGCTCAGTGGTACAGCGCTTGCCCAGCATGTATGAGGCACTGGTTTTGATCCCCAGCACCACATAAAAATAAAAACAAATAAAATAAAAGTATTGTGTCCATCTACAACTAAAAAAAAATATTTTTAAAAAACCACTAACCATCTGTCAGTTTTGCATTATAGAGGGCATTCTCAAACTTTAGAAACTACAGGTATGATCATTAAAACCTAATGTGAGGTGGCACACTCCTATAATCCCAGCAGCTCAGGAGGCTGCAGCAGGAGGGTTGAGAGTTCAAAGCCAGCCTCAGCAACTTAGCGAGGCACATAGCAACTCAGCAAGACCCTGTCTCTAAATAAAATATTTAAAAAGAGCTGGGGATGTGGCTCTGTGATTAAATGTCCCTGGGTTCAATCCCCAATACAAAAAAAAAAAAAAAAAAAAAGTGGGCCTTCATCTGCTGTTCATGCTAACAAGTAAAATCTAGGGAGCTCAGACCAAGTGCCAGTGAGTACAGTTATGTCTTTACAGAGTGGTTCTTACTTCATCCAGACACTATGATAAGGGATTAAGAGCACGGATCTTAGGCAAGGTACTTAACACTGCATTGATTTCCTTATCTATAAACTGAAGGGTAAAAGCAAATGAAAAAAAATAAAAATAGTACCCTTGCATAATACCTCTGACAGGACAGGCATTCAAATACCCTTGCTTTCCCTTCTCCCTTGATTTCATTTTTACAGGTGAATAAACTGAAGTTCAGACAGACTGAGTACACACCCTAGGTTCGTGTGGTAAATAACCCATATGCTTTCCAGAAGAGTCCAACCAAAATGAACTACTACCCACTGGGTCTGGGAAGTGAGTCCAAACCACGAGGCCCTCCTCAGTTAGCACAAAGCTACTCTTTCTCTGTCTCACATGACTCCAACAGGTCTGTCGCCTTTCTAGAATCTACATACAGGTCTTATATAACCAATCTTTGACGAACTAAAATGTTCAGAAGATGGAATTTTAGAATTAGGTTCGTTAACCCACCATCTTTTTCAGCTTTAACTTACCTAAATTTTTTAAATTTCCTTTTCCACTTAGTAACATCCTGTCACTAAACACAAACACGTTTTGTGATAAAGCACTTCCTCTACCTCAGAACCACTATTATAAACATTAATTTTTCATTGATTCGTGTCTTGTCCATATATATTTTTTTTCAAGGTATAGCTCACTTTTTTACAACTTGACAATATCGTAAAGACCAAGGTGTCAAATCAGCCCAAAGTCTATGAGCCCTGAACATGCTATACACATCTTTTAAAGATAGATTTATGGGATGAACTTATTTTGTTTCAACTTGCTTCCTCTTTTAAAGAGGAAACATGGGTGAAAGGGTGAGATGTGTTCTTTTCACACATAAGATCAGAGAAGGTAAAAAGTTTGAAAATACCCAGTGTGTCAAAGGAAGGGGCTTTCCTACAGGGTTGGTGTGACGGCTAAAGTGGTGCAGAAGTAGGGAAGGTCGTTCAGCCACACATATTGATTTAAAATGTTCATGTCTTTCAAGCAGGTAAATCCACTTTTAAAACTTTATCCTAGAGAGATTTTCACATTTATATAAGTATAGGAATTTTTTTTTTTTTTTTTTTTTTTGGTACCGGGGATTGAACTCAGGGGCACTCGACCACTGGGCCATATCCCCAGCCCTTTTTTTGTATTTTATTAGAGACAGGGTCTCACTGAGTTGCTAAGTGCCTCGCCATTGCTGAGGCTGGCTTTGAACCCGTGATCCTCCTGCCTCAGCCTCCCAAGTGCTGGGATTACAGGCGTGCACCACCACGCCCGGCTAAGTATAGGAATTTTCATTTATGATAGTAAAAGTTGAAAACAACCTTAAAATCCATTATTAGAAGGGACTCAGTTAAATCCATTTAACACAGTCACATCAGAGGACAACATACAACATTTTAAAAGAAAGGTAGGTCTGCATATTCTTACACAGAAACAAATCACTATACAATAAATGTAAGTAATGCATCTATAAGGCTCTCATTTCCCTACTAAGTGACATGTACAAATACATATCCAGATGTGGATTTTTATGTTCATTTCCATACAGGGAAAGAGCATGGAATCGGGTACAGGTGAACGGCTGACACACTCAACACTTTTTGAAGTTTCTCGTTTTGTTTTTAGGCTACCTTGTCTTACATTTATAATTAAAAACTTTTCCAATTTAACAAGAAGAGAGGAAAGAAAAGGGGATAGAAGGAAGAGAAACAGGTAACTGAGGTTTCACTGTGTTTCTAATCAAATTCTCGACTCCCATCAGTGACATGAAATTGGTCACCAGAAGCTTTGCATTAGCGGAAGCCCCAGTCTAGGGCTGAAAGCAGTTTTGTGCTGGGAGGCAGAAGGGAGAGAACTCAGGCAGGCAGCGCCTCTCTCACAGATTCTTCTGTTGGCACCCCTTTTCACACCTGTAGGCTTCCTAGTTCCAAAAAGAAACAGAGGAACTAAAATCCTACACAAATTCCTGCAAACTTTGCAGCAGTAATCGAAGCTAGCTAGAATAGCTGTCAGGTGATGACACAGGTAGTCCGCCTGCCTCAAATACATCTAGAAAGTAGCAACTGGGTGGATGATCTGCATGAGCTGGCTGAGCAGACCTCAAAACATGCTTGCACAAGTCCAAAAAACTGGTACACGAGTGAGCAGTTGCTACTGCATATCAGTTTCATGATTGCGAAAATAGGGATAATGTCTTAATCTGGGTCATTACATGGACAAAATGGATTAAAGTAGTGCAAACAATGTCTTGCGCTGAATAAGTGTTCAACAAATGCTAGCTGCTATTACTGTTAACAATAACAGTGACTAGTGATGCTTTACTGCCTTCCTGAGAGTTTGCTCTCAGTAAAAGTTGATTGTAAGTAGAAAGTTAGGAAGGACCCGGGTCAAATAACTTAGAACATAAGGTGATGAGGACAGAGAGCTATGGAATCTGTTTAATTCAATTTTAAATACTAAGTGGCTTCAGAGAAGGCATGACCATTTTACTGTACCGGGAACCATGCTTGACATTTTCATCAACAAATCCTCCACCGCCTCGTACCCTGCTTGTCAAAGTCTTTGTTGACTAACGGAGGGAGGCGTGCCTTGGCCAGGCAAGGAAAATCATGAGAATCCAGCTGGTGGAGTAAAGAGAAAGGGAAGAGGGGTGTTCCAGAAGGAAGGACACAATCATGAGTCGCCTCCGAGTAAGAGGTGGCAGCCCGTGATCTGGACGGGCACTGTGCGACAGCTAAGGGAAGGACTGAGAGCCTGCATGAGCGCACACAACTCAAACAGAAGCACACACATCCTTGATGAGGGCGGCAGCGGCTGAGCCGCAACCTTTTGAGAAATCCGACATGAGTAGAATAGGCTGAAAAAAAAAAGAGAGAGAGAAAAATGGAGCCATAAAAATAATTTCTAGATCCCAGGCCGCAGAGGTGGAGTCTGCCGTGACATGTATGTAGCATGAGCGGGTGAGGGCATCGATCTGAGCTTCACCCGCGATCTGCTGTGCTCCTCTTGCTCCGTCTTGCCCACTTTCAATCTCCACCCTATTCCAGAACCATCCTCCCCGCTGACTCTCACATGAAGCCTTCCGGGGACTCCACGTGCCCTCGAGCTGCATTCACGACCCTGCATCTAGTCCCTGCTCCGTGCTCCAGGCGCGTGCCCGCGCATTCCTAGGCCTCCAGCCACCCGTGCCAGGAACAGGCTGGAGCTGCGCCTTTGCGCACGGCCAGTCCTTCTACCCAGGGGCACTCTGCCCACCCGCGACCCGCCAGCACCACTGTCAAGCAACCTCCTACTCACTCCTCGGCCTCAGCCCCTCAGGAAACCTTTGCCGGCCTCCTTATTTACTTTAGGTGACCTCCACCGGAGCATGCGCTGCGGGCAGGGGAGCCGGGGAGTCGCACCCCTTCTGCTCCACGTCGGCACAGTGCCGGGCACCTCGGCACCGATCAGATGGGCAGAACCTGGACTAAGACGGGAACAGGCTCAGAAGAAACTGGAAATGGGCTCCAGCTTCAAGGGCACAAATGGATAAACCCTGGTGGCCAGCAGGGAGAAGTCCCCTCATGCGCCCCAGCGGAGCTGCTGTCCCCCCTGGGGTGCGTGCTTGGCCTGCCGGCCACAGGACCACATGCAGTTTGAAGGACTGGTCTTTGGGGAAACTGCGCTTTAAAGAAGAAGAGTCTATACCGTGCTTGTTTACGGGTCACCGACCTCCCATCTTTTTTCATAACTTATGAAAAAGAAATAAAATTTTGTCCCATATTATAGCTCTGCCCCCTACCCCTATTCCATATGCTTTTCTCAAACAACACAGAAAAGCCTGAAGTAAACGTTCAGCCCATGGTCAAAGTCAAGAATGTTGTGCAGGTGATGCTTATTTCAAAAGAACGGTGTCCATGTGGGCTGGGAGCCATAAAGTACATTTGTTACTCTACCCACTCCAAGGAGGCGGGCACAAAGAGTTCCACCCATGGGGGGGAAGAGTATCTTCCTGTTTCTACAGAATCGTGTCCATGCACTAACAAGCAAGAACACGCCACACTTAAGGATTTCCCCACACACACGCTTCATTAGATTAATTTAGAGGTGATGGGAAGAAAAGATCATGTGACAATCATGAGGCGCTCATTTGAATAGTAAAATAGGGAAAGGCCTTCCTGAGCTACAGAGAGAGGAGCGCTATCTGAGAAAAATCATATAGGGACTCATGGATTTGAGTCTTCAACTGTCACAGTTTGGATCTGGCACATCTACCGAAGGCTCACGTGTTGAAGGCGTCATCATCCATGCAGGACTGTCCTAGGTAAGGATTTGGGGAGGTGATTGGATCAGGAGGGCTCTGACCGTATCACTGAATTAATCCACCTAAGGATTCCTAACTGAATGGACTGTTGAGAGGTCATGGAAAGTGTAGAAGGTGGGACCTCGTTGGAGGGAGTGGGTCCTTGTGGGTATACCCTTGGGTACTCTATCTTGTCCTCAGCTCCTGCTCCTCTCTCCCTTCTTCTGCCCCACCCCACTCTCAGCCACCATGAGATGACAGCTTTCCTTCACCATGCACATCCACCCGATGTTCTGCCTCCACACAGGCCCAGAAACTAAGGAGCTGACTAACCACAAACTGACACCATGAGCCAAAAATAGATCTTTCCTCCTTTGAGTTGATTTTCTCAGGTATTTTGTCACAGCAACAAGACGCTAACTAATACAACTAGATTCCCTGGAAATTGGTTCTGAGGTGGAGGATTTCATGCCGAAGACTGACTGGGTGTACCTTCACCAAAGCAATGGCCCATGAGTGAGAAAGGTAGGATTGGCAGAAGGTAATCTCAATATTTGCACTACAGTTGTAGCCAGGACCTGAGTTAGTCCTAGAATCCACCAAGGTGCCTCGTGGGGAGAATAATCCTTCAAAGATGTTGTTTATTAAACCAAGTGGGTAAAACCTTTATATCACTGCAATAGTCATTGGTCTGCAGGCCAGCCCCTGGGAAATGGAGAAGGGGACACCACCTTGAAGAGGATTTGGGGGAATGTGACAGTTTTGTTTCTATCACAAATGGAATAGGGTCTTAATCACTTGATTATGGGATCTAAATATAGAAGATAGGTGCACAATGAAACAGTAACTAGTGAGTTTAGTCACGTATATCCCTCAGCAAACTGAAGTCTTCCACGGGAGAATGATCTGGCTGGTTGCAGTAATTGAGGATTCTCAGCTTAAAGAAGGGAGAACTGTGGGGGGAAAGTCTCCTGGGTTGTTTTAGCAATATTCCAAATCAAGCTGTCATTTGAGGAAAGTCTGGAGAAGTGATTTGCTCTGAGTTTTAGAGGAACAGACAGAATTAGAACCAGCACCAGGGCTGACTCATGGTCAGGACGGACCCAGCCCCTCTCCCTGCTTCCCACACCGGAACAGGCGCTAAAGAGGTTTTTAACAAGTCATCTAATCCTTGCCCCTAACAGAAAGATAATGGTTCCAGTAACACAAAGCCAGGGAGGGGAATAAGAGCTCAACAAGTAATAGGAAATAAGACATCAACCATGTTTTTCTAGAGAGCAGAACTAGCACTGGTAGAATTTACATAGAAAAAGGTTTCCAATGAATATGGGAGGGAGTTGTAAATTAGCTTAGAATTACCTAATAATCGAATAGCCAGTGTTATGGTATGTCCCATCCTGGAGGCGGTCCAGTAACACTAGAGCTAGTATAGCTACCCATGCTAGCTACAGTCCAGAGCTGTAGTAAGTGCTTGATCCAGAGTATCTACTGTGACATTCTCTACAATATCATGAGATGATTTGTTGTAATCCCTATAGTATATAAAAGAAAATGAAGATTTGGACAGCCCAACGACCCAAACAGCCACCACCTGGTGGGCCAGGGCACCAGCCTTTCTATCTTAGATTATTGCGTTTGCTTTCCAACTAGTCATCTTGTTTTTGTCCTGGTACTTGTCATTTATTCTCTGCACAGTAGCAAGAGCGACTGTCATGGTAATGTTATGTGTCATCCTGACAGCTCCAGAGGACTCCCAGATATTTAGTTAAACCTAATTTTCTGGGTGTTTGGAATGAAATTGGCACCTGAATCAGCAGATTAGGCAAAGCAGATTGCCCTCCCTAATGTGGATGGGCCTCAACCAATCAGTTGAAGGCGTGAATAGAACAAAAACATGGAAGAAGGGAGAATCACCCTCTCTGCCTGACTACTTAAACGGCGAGGTTTTGGTCTTCTCTGAGCCTCACACTGGGGCATATAACATGATCTCACCTGGTTAGAGTCGGACTGGAACTTAAACCACCAATTCTCCTGAGCCTCTTAGCTTGCAGATTGCAGATGGTGGGACTCAGCCTCTATACCTGCATGAACTAATTCCTTATAATAAATCTAAACGTATATATGTAGTTTCTTATTGGTCCTTTTCCTCTGGAAAACTCCTACTAGTACGCTGATCCATTTATGACACTGTCAGATCATGTTACTCTGCGAGTCAGAAGTCTCTAGAGACTTCTGTTCTCCAATCAGCCTGAAGCCAAAATCTTTACCTCAGCCTGCAAAGTCCTACAGGTTCTACTGTGCAGACCAGCCAAAGAGCACAGCCCCCTCACGCCGCCTCCCACTGCCCCACCCACACGCGTGTGCATGCATGGGTGTGCAGGCACACCGTCTCTACCGCATGGGAATGCGCCAAGCCAGTCCAGGCTGCTTCCCTTTGCCTAAAATCTTTTCCCCCAGGTACTTACATGGTTGATCCTCATTTCCTTCAGGTCTCAGCTCAGATAATGCCTCACACGTCCCTGACTGTATAATATCCAGCAGAAATCCCAGCCCAGGAGCACTCACTGCCTCCCCCGTCCTGCTTTATGTTTGAGCACAGACTACCACCTGACTTCTGTATTAGCTTATTAGCATCTGCATCATGCGTTAAAAGTCGAGCTATTAAAAAAAAAAAAAATGCGGCCTTGATGGAATTGTTCGCCATCATAGCCCGACCATCAGAATGGTGCGTGACACAGTAAATAAACATTTGTGGAATGAATGAAGACCAGGCAACTGAACTTGAGACCCATTCTTTTAAATGCCCAATTATGGGATACTCGTATCTAGTAAAAAGGACTTCCTTAATTGGGGGTGGGGTTAGGAACAAGAAGATGTAAAGTTCCTTCCAATTCTCGGGCTGTGATGCTACGGTGGAGTCAGGAGGAGCTTGGTAGTACAGTTTCCTCTTGCTGCTCTTGCTACATGTTACTACTCTCCTTGAATAAGCAAGTGGTGAGCTTAGGCGTGGATGAGATCACAGGTTCAGGAAGCCACTCCTCCTTGAGTCACCTAAACCATTTCTCATGCTGCTACTATTTGCTCTTATTCCTCAGAGGACATCTGGTCCTGTAGCAGCTCTGTTGTCAATGGGAAAGCATGAAATCAAAATTGTCATTTCAAGCCGGCGATTTACCTGACAAATACCAAAAGTTATTATGTTATCATTAAAACTATTTTTTTTTTCTTTTGATACTGGGTATTGAACCCAGGGGCACTTAACCACTGAGCCACATCACCAGCCCTTTTTATGTTTTGAGACAGGGTCTTGCTAAGTTGCTTAGGGCCTCGCTAAATTACTGAGGCTGGCTTTGAATTTTGATCCTCCTGCCTCGGTCTTCCAAATCTCTGGGATTACAGGCATGCACCACCATTCCTGGCTCATAAAACTTTTAACAGACATGAACAGTGAGTGTATTGAAGTCATTTTACAAAGGTAAAGATAAATTCACTGACTTCTTATTGACCACCCAAAGGTTAGGGAAAACATAAATCTAACTTTGAAAGCTAATATATTGTAGGCCAAAGACATGCAGAATAGAGTGCTTTAACAGGCAGAGTTGACTTCTCTTTTTCTTTTTTGACTTTTTAAAAAATTTGTTCTAATTAGTTAAACATGACAGTAGAAATAGGAGAGCTGAAGGATTTCAAGGCTTCAGACTGGCAGGTCACATGATCAGAAGAGGGGTCAGAAAACAGCCTGGAATAAGATGCCTCACTGTTTCTAGCAGTTCCAGAGAGCTCTCAATAAAAGATTCCTAACATTATACTGGACTAACATATCAAGCCAACAAATAATTAAACTTTTCTCGGGGGTAAGTTGCTCTTAAACAAACAGCAGCTTGAGACACTTTCCCATTTGCACGTTTTACATCCGTCAGAAATATCCCTGTTGTTTCACTTTTAAAGTTGTATTATTTTATTTTGTTCTTCCCGACCAAGATTTTGGAACTTTTCAGTTTAAAACTCCAGATGGAAGCCACACTTTGGACAAACCCAGAGGAGAAATATTTCTTTTTCTTCCTCTTTCTCTCCCCACCCCCTCATCTCCTAATTGCTAGTCTGTGGGTGTCTCGGAATAGTTGTGAGGTTGAAATCACCTACATATAACCACCATTTTATAAAAGGCTAAGGAGGAAGCTAGTCAAATCTTTATAAGCTTTCTTTTCTCTAAACCATTGTGGAAAAAACAGCTGTTATACAATGGAACTTAGGAAGGAAAAGAAAAACAACAACGTCAACTTACTACAGGTTTGGCACTGTGCTAGAAGATTCCCTGGAATTCTCATTTGAGGCTTCCTACCCTCCCCCATGATAGGCACTATCAACTCCTCCCTCCCCCATCTCGCTGGTGAGGACACTAAGAATTAAAGAAGCCAAAGAGCTTGCCCCACATCAAGCACCACTGTTTAAATGGCAAAGCCTGAACTTGAGTTTGGGGCTCTGGTCTACCTGCACTCTTAACCACTGTGCTATACTGCAAGGGAGGAAGGGAAGGGAGGAGGAAAATAGCATTCCTCTCTCCTGCTGCAGAGATGACTGAGAACCCAGAAAAGAAGCGTGGCAGGCTCTCTGCTTCGTTTCCAAGTTACCAACCCAAGTCATACGTGCACGTCCACACACGTCCACACACGGCACAAAGCTTCCCAAACTGTAGATGCCTCCTAGGCCATCTGTGGGCTTTTCTTAAAGGTCACCCAACAAGACCCTAGGGAAAGAAGGGCTTGGTCTAAAAAGTTTTATATTTCCTCTCACTTTTTTAAACATCGGAAAATCCATTCGGCTGAGAGAAATGAATAGTAAAAGGAGCTCTAACTACCTAGAGCCAATAAAATGTAATGGAAAAAGGCAGGAATATGGCTGGACTTTATTTTCTTTTCGCTCGGCACATCCTGTCTGTAATCTGAAAGGTAAATAGGCCATGCCCAACATACCAACTCTTTTCAGGTGAAATTATCTGGGTTATAAAAACAAGCAACAACTGTGTTTTCATTATTTCTTAATTCATGGCTGACAGAAATAGCATCCAAAATAAGGGACAAATATTGCCCCTGAGAGATCAAATCTACAAATTTTCACTACTTTGATAGCTGACTTTTTTTTTTTTTTTTTTTTTTTTTTTTTTTTTTTGTGGTACCGGCGATTGAACTCAGGGGCACTCGACCACTGGGCCACATCCCCAGCCCTTTTTTTGTATTTTATTAGAGACAGGGTCTCACTGAGTTGCTAAGTGCCTCGACATTGCTGAGGCTGGCTTTGAACTCGTGATCCTCCTGCCTCAGCCTCCCAAAGTGCTGGGATTACAGGCGTGCGCCACCGCGCCCGGCTGATAGCTGACTTTTATGAACATTTTTTCTTTCACTTGAATTAAAATTGTGTAATATTATCTAAAAGAGTGAGTTGCAAAGTCAGAAAAAGAAAGTGAATTTGCATATTTAGATTATTTAAAACAACAGGTAATAAAACTAGAGACAGGTACTCTTTCCATATCATTAGTGGACTAACATCCCTTTGGTACCTAACTTTCAGAACAGGACAACTAATCATGCAGCCCCTCTCTCTGTAACCCCAAAACGTCAACTTCTTGGGTTCTGTGATATCCCAAATGACCTATGACTTCCATCACACTACTGAGAGCTATGCCTATTTTGTCTTGTACGTTAAATTTCTCTTGTGTTCTCCTTTATTCTGTATATTAAAGCTGAGAAGATAGTCTAACAGGAGCTATCTTCACACGTAGAACCTCCTTTGACAAGAAACTAGATACATCAATGGTTTATTTGAACCAATGTCCATCACTCTTCTTTCTCTAGATGCCATTTAAAGCAAGAATTACCTATGACACATTTTTATTGGTTCCTTTTAGTCATATATAGCATTAGGGTTCATCTTGACATAATTATAAAAGCATGGAATATAATTTTCTCTAATTCAGTCCCCAGTACTTCCCCTCTTCCTCCTCTTCTATCTCCCCTTGTTCTCTTCCCTTCATTCTATTGATCTTTCTACCATTTATTTATACTTTTTTATTAATGTCTATGGATGTGTATGATGGTGAGAGTCACTGTGGTAGATTCATATATGTACATAGGAAAGTTAGGTCAGATTAATTCCACTGTTCTTCTCTATACAATCCCTTCTTGTTCCCTTCCCCTCTCTACTGAGCTTTCTTCTATTCTTATGGAATTACCCTCCCCCCCCCCCGTTTTGTTTTCTCCCCTTCCCCCTTTATTTTGGACTAACTTCCACATATCAGAGAAACACTTGACCTTTGACGTTCTAGACCTGGCTTATTTCACTTAGCATGATAGTCTCCAGTTCCATCCACTTACTAGTAAATGCCATAATTTCATTCTTCTTTATGATAGAATAATACTCCATTATGTATATATACCACATTTTTCATTATCCATTCACCTGTTGAAAGGCACCCAGATTGTTTTCGTAGCTTGGTTATTGTGAATTTCGCTACTATGAACATCGATAGTATGTTGATTTTAAATCTTTTGGATATATACTAAGGAATGAGATAGCTGGGTGATGTGGTGGTTCCATTCCTAGGTTTTTTGGTTTTGTTTTTGTTTTTTGGTACTGGAGATTGAAACCAGAGGTGTTTAACCATTGAGCCACATCCCCAGCACTATTTTATTTATTTTTTATTTTGAGACAGGGTCTCATTAAGTTGCTTAGGACCTCATTAAGTTACTGAGGCTGGCTTTGAATTTGACCCTCCTGTCTCAGCCTCCCAAGTTGCTGGGACCATTCCTAGTATTTCAAGGAAACTCCATACTGCTTTCCAGAGCAGATACACGAATTTATAGTCCCACCAACAATATATGAGTGTACCTTTTTCTCTACATTCTCTGAAACACTTATTATTGTTTGTATTCTTGATAATTGCCAAACTGAATGGAGTGAGATGAAGACTTAAGGTAGTTTTCTGTTTGTTTTTGTTTTTGGTACTGGGGATTGAACTCAGGGGCACTCGACCACTGGGCCACATCTTCAGCCCTTTTTTATATTTTATTAGAGACAGGGTCTCACTGAGTTGCTAAGTGCCTCACCATTGCTGAGGCTGGCTTTGAACTCACGATCCTCCTGCCTCAGCCTCCCAAGTGCTGGGATTATAGGCATGCGCCACCGCGCCCAGCTCCCTTAAGGTAGTTTTGATTTGCATTTCCCTAATTGCTAGAGATGCTGAACATTTTTTTTTTCATATATTTGTGGGCCATTTGTATTTCTTCTTTTGAGAAGTGTCTATTTAGTTCTTTTGCCCATTTATTGATTGGATCATTTGATGGTGCATGTGTGTGTGTGTGTGTGTGTGTGTGTGTGAATCTTTTTTAGTTCTTTTTTTAAAAAAAAAATATTTATTAATTTGTTTTAGTTGTACCCAATACCTATACTTTTAGGTGGTGCTGAGGATCGAACCCAGGGCCATGCACGTGCTAGGCCAGCACTCTACTGCCGAGCCGAAACCCCGGCCACCTTTTTGAGTTCTTTTATATGTTCTGCATATTGATGCCCTATCTGAGAAGCAGGTGGCAAAGATCTCCCATTCTCTAGGCTCTCTCTTCATACTCTTAACTTGTTGTCTTTGCTGTGCAGAAGATTTTAATTGGATGCTACCCCACTTACTGACTTTTGGTTTTATTTCTTGCACTTTAGGAGTCTTGTTAAGGAAGCTGGTTCCTGTGCTAACATGTTGGAGTGCTGGCCTTACATTTTCCTCTAGCAATTGCAGAGTTTCCAGTACAATTCCTAGGTCTTTGATCCACTTTGAGTTGACTTTCGTGCACAGTGAGATATATGGGTCAAGTTTCATCCTTCTGTATATGGGTATCCAGGTTTTCTGGCAACATCATTTCTCCAACATACACTTTTGGCACCTTTGTCTAGTATCAGCTAATTGTATTTCTGTGGGTTTATCGCTGTGTCTTCTATTCCATTGGCCTTCATGTCTCTTTTGGTGCCAGTATTATGCTGCTTTTGCCACTAAATCCCTGTGGTATAATTTGAGGTCCTGTATTATTATTGATGTCACCAGCATTGCTCTTTTTGTTCAAAATTGCTTTGGCTATTCTGGCTCTTTTATTTTTCCAAATGAATTTTAGAACTGCTTTTTCTAGTTCTGTGAAGAATGTCATTGGTATTTTCATGGGGATTGAATCTGTACAATGCCTTTGGTAGCATGCCCATTTGTACCATATGAATTCTGCCTATCCAAAAACATGGGAGGTCTTTTCATCTTCTAATGCCTTCTTCAATTTCCTTCTTCTTCAGTGTTCTATAGTCTTCATTGTAGAGGTCCTTCACCTCTTTCATTAGATTAATTCCCAAGTTTCTTTCTTTCTTTTTTTTTTTTTTTTTTAGGTTATTGTGAATGGGATAGTTTTCCTAATTTCTTTTTCAGCAGCCTCATTGTTGGAGTAAAAGAAAGTGATTGATTTCTGTGTGTTGATCTTACATCCTGCTACTTTACTAAATTTGTTTATAGCACTAGAAGTTATATGACATCATTTAAAGCAGTGTTCTTCAAAGCACTGGTTGTGGACAAGTCAGTAGGTGGCAAGATGCAATAGACGCCCTTCATCAGAAGTTAAATGGGGGGGGTGGCACTCCAGTGGCACAATTGATTGACAGGAAGTACTTATAAGAAGTTAAACAGGGTTCCCCTGCTTCCTTTTCACCCTAAGCCTCCAAAGTGCAAATATGCATGACTTTCCTGCAACAGAAAACATGGCCGCTTCCAAACTAATCCGACTGTGGAATGTTTTAATAAAGACTCGTCTTGGCCTCACAGAGCTGTGGGTCCCCGGAACACACTGGGATGGAGGGAGGCCAGTTCACTCTGAAGACAGGAAGTGAGCGGGCTGGCATTGGCTGGTCAAGACCCAGCGCCACATCTGCTCACTCTGCACTCCCAGAATGCAATGCACACACACCCCACCCCCACCCCCCCACCCCCCGCTGGAGCTCTGGGAAGGGTCCTGGTCCCTCTGTTGTACAACTGCGAAACACAGACTGATCATTTGCCCATTCACACTGCGGAGTTAAGGCAGAGCTAGAACTGGAGCACAGTGACCTTGGAAGCAAAAACAATTGAAGCTCCCAGCAAAATGGCCAGGAATGGCTCTTAGGGAGAAGAGCCAAAAATAGAATGTTTTAAAAACTTCATTAAATCCATGAAAATACAGCGGTACAGCACCAAATTTAGCAGGTAGACCATTACATTGGTCTATTTCACAGGGGGAAGGGTGGGTGGGGGGAGTTCTTAGCAAAGGCAGTGAATCTATGTTTAAAACATGGTACACACAAGAAGTCTTTCCCAGTCAAAACTTGGGAGATGTCATCATCCTATTTAAAGTGAAATTGGGAGAATGGAGCATATGAAACAATGTTACAAATTTCTTTTCATCTTGAAGACAAAAGATACTTGATATCTTTAATTTGAATGCAAATTGAAGTCTGGAGGTATTAGACACATTTTTACATATTTTTGTGAAAAAGAAGAATAAATCTCTAAAACAAAGTATTAACATAGTATTTCAGACAAGTCTGATTCTAATCACAAATGTCCAGGCACTAATGTAATCACACACAAACACACACACACACACACACACCTTCCTATTTTAGTAGATCACTGGGTTAACAGGAGACCAGAGAACGTTAATGCCTGTAGGTATAAAAGTTCCTAAAGAGAAGGGTACCGAAAATATTAAGCCATTTGATTTTCTACTTTGGGGCATTCCCTAACACTGAGGAGGTATAAATCTCAATGACAAAATAATCTAATTGAACTGATTCCTACTCCCAAATTGCTGAAAGAGAAATGAGAAGTGGTTGTGCTGCTTTTAATTAAGAACTAAAATCTATTACAACAATAAGATGTCAGTGATGGCTATTTACAAAAAAAGAAATATAACCTTTGCCTGGTGTTCTTCGCCCAATGCTGACGCACAAACTTTAATTCTGCCCTGAAACCTCACAGCAAAAACTGAATTCCATATCCTGCTTTTAAACACCACTTACCCTCTGAGAAAATTTCCATCATGATTCTCACCAAATGTTGCTTCTGACTCATTGTTTCAAGGATTAGCAAGGGTCAGAAACATGTGCGAGAAAGAGAAATAATGGTTTCTGAAGGACAGTATTCCGAAACAAAGCAAGACCAAAGGAAACGGAAGTTGCTCTGAGATGACGAGGTCATTTCCTCACTTCCTACAAAGCAATGCACACAGGCAAGATGAGGAAGGAGAAGCAATGTAAGCACGAGTCTTGGTGGAATCCACTCCTGACCTCCCAACTGGAAACCACCACACGCCCTCAAGCCACACACAAACTTGCCAGACCCTACCTTTTCCCTAAATCCTTTTTCCTCATACTCTGTAACTTACCTATTTATTATGATTTTTGTTTGTTGCATAACTTTCTTTGATAGACTATGAGCTCCTAAGAGCAAAGACCTATTCCGGGTTTTGTTTCTCTACTAAAATCCTGGCCCCTGAGACAGTTCCTGGGACATGGTTACTGTTCAACAGACCTGTGTTGAATGAACAAATGATATAACAATATTCTTTGCCATCTTTGAATGCTATAGGAACTCAGCAGTCTGGCTCCTATCTTTATACCTTAACCAACTAACTAACCTTCAAGGAAACTGGTAATAAAGGTCACAGGCATTGATACCTGGTGTCACCCTAAAAATAAAATACAAAAAAGAGACAAGCCCCTGAGTTCACCCCCAGAGATCTCTGGGGTTCTCATGTGGAACAAGAAGAATTCAGAATATTATAGAAAGAAAGGAAATATGGCAGAGTAAAACAATAGTATGTCACATCTTTGTAGGAGGTGAGCAAGGCTATAAAAGAAAATTCAGTAAATTGCTACCTGATTCTCCATCATTTAAACCTAGTGAGCTTCTTAGAGATATTAAATGTTTTCTAATTTGTTCCTTAACTAGAACCTTAAGAACAGACTGCACTTATTCAATCAATAATTCAATTTCATCATACTTAACTAAAAAACCTTAGATTTACCACGTGAGCTGCTAATTCGAAAGTGAACCAAACGTGGTGTGTTTTCCAAAGCAAGATCACGGCTTCTCAATGAGCCACAGAAATGTATCCTGCACTCTCACAATTGTTCCCTTTGTCCTTTCTCATAATGAAAGCATCAAGGAAAGCTTACAGCTGTGCAAAAGATGCACCGGCATTCCTGGAGTGTGGTCATCTTGTCCAGAGACTGTTCACACAAGCAGAGCTTGCAAGTGACGAGGGGGGCCGGAGCGAGGTCTCCGGACGTGGGATTTTCGGCAGTCATGGTGAGGTAGTGCAGCCCACCAACTGAGCCCATCAGCCTGTCTTCAGCCTTCTTCTGTTTCCTCAATCCCTGCAGAAAGGTCCAAAGCAGAAAATATTATTTCCATTGGTACCACTATTGTTTAACCAACACATTTGGGGACCAGCTGAGCACATCCTCAGTGATCTCCAAGAATACAGCTAATACATTTCTGAGAAGCCCGGGCTGGAGAGCTTGCTATCTGGGCAAGGTGTTCCTGGAGTCCTGGAATTTAGGCTGACCTCACCTCACTGTCACAATTCATAGCATGCAAGCTGTGGGAATTAAAGGACCAATGTGGCAGGGGCCTGGGGCGATGGTGGACAAGGGCATGAAGTTTTATCGGGACAGGATGAATAAGTTTTGGAGATCTTCTGTACAGTCTGGGGATTATAGTTAACAATAATGTATCATATACTTTAAAATGGCTAAGTAGAACTGAATGTTCTTACTACAGAAAATATGTGAGGTGATGACATGCTAATTTTCTTTTTTTGTCTAATTTATTTTTATGTGCTGCTGAGGATCGAACCCAGTGCCTCACACATGCTAGGCAAGGGCTCTACCACTGAGCTACAACCCCAGCCCAACGATATGCTAATGATCTTGATTTACTCATTTCACATGTACATACAGTATATCAAAATACGACACTGTCCATTACAAAGGTACACCATTTATATTTGTCACATATATCCTAATAAAGCTGAAGGGAAGGAAGGGAATTGCCACCTTTAGTAAACATGCCATTTAGGAGTTGCATCACTACAACCAGTTCAACAGGTTCACAAAAACACTCAAAATAGGTGTTGCTCAAAAAAGTTAAAGAATTACCATAAGATCCAGCAATTCAGCCGGGCGCGGTGGCGCACGCCTGTAATCCCAGCACTTTGGGAGGCTGAGACAGGAGGATCGCGAGTTCAAAGCCAGCCTCAGCAATGGCGAGGCACTTAGCAACTCAGTGAGACCCTGTCTCTAAATAAAATACAAAAAAGGGCTGGGGATGTGGCCCAGTGGTCGAGTGCCCCTGAGTTCAATCCCCAGTACCAAAAAAAAAAAAAAAAAAAAAAAAAATCCAGCAATTCTATTTCTTGGTTTATAACCAAAAGGAGGGAAAGCAGGCTCTCAAAGAGATATTTGTACATCTATTCTATTATTCACAACAGCCAAAGGTGGGAAAGTAACTCCAGTGTCCATCAAGAGATAAATGAATGAAATGTAGTATTTACATACAAAGAAATATTATTCCACCTTAAAAAGAGATGAAATTCTATCATGTTATAATGGGTGAATATTATGTCAAATATTGTCAAAGTCATAGAGATTAAAAAAAAAAAGTAACTGGGGTTACCAGGTGGTGGGAGGGGGAAATGAAGAATTATTGTTTAATGGGTGCAGAGTTTCTGCTTGGCATGCTGAAAAGGTTCTAGAAATGGATAGTGGTAATAGCTACACAACCCTTAAGGGATTTAGCACCACTGAATTTACATTTAAGATGGTTGAAATGTTAAGTTTTTATTATTTAAGTTTTTATTAAAGATGTTATGAACATTTGTACCCAAAAAAGTTTTGCAGATATTTTTAAAATATTTAGAGTGTCAGTGTTCGTTGTATGCCTTTACATACACTATTTCATTTAATCTCTTACAACCAGGATGATCATTTTCTTCATTTTAATAGATGAATTGAGACATTGAAAAGTTATCAGCCAAAGTCCTCAGAGCTTGTATGTGGCAGAGCAACTGTGTTAATCAAGGCTGTCTGAAATATAACCACGTCTCTTGTCATCTTGTCACAGATGTAAGTTTTTACTCCTTACTTTGTGAGTTACATGCCCAGAGGCTGTGAAATCAAAGTTACAAAAAATGTAAAAACAAATATGTGGAGGTGTTTTGGTACTGGGAATGCAACCCAGGGCCTTGCACATGCTAAGCACATGCTCTACCACTAAGCTGCAACCCCATCCCTAAAAATATGTTTATGAGACAAAAACTTTCATGTAGCAAAAACTCATTTTGTTTTTGTTTTTTAAAAAAAGGAATTCTAAGCATTTCAATAGGGTACTCGTGACCCAGTGAGATACAGGAAAGAAAACACATATTTCATTTCTTTTGAGATAGGAATAATCCAAAATGATTGTTCAAAAAAAAAAAAACCAATTTGTTTTCCTGGTATAATAACATCAATTCCCTAATGTGATGGCTTTCAAATATTTTCAAGCAATGGAATTTTATAAAAACAAAAACCTTAACCAAGCTATCACTGTATAGGAGAGATTAAGTGGGGCTGGTTCACAGTGGGAGACCCAGGGCTGGTCCTCCCGACCCCCTCACAGCCTCCCTCGTGCCATTACACAAGCCTAAGACCACAACACGCACAGACAGAAAACAGCACCTTGGGCTTTTCACTTTGGGCAAATTCCATAGTGAATGTTTTAAAAAATGAATGACACATAGCAGGCATGTCATTTAAAAAAAAAAAAAAAAAAGTCATTAAACAAGTAATCATTTCACCATTGATTCATTGGAGATCGACCTCTTCACACAGTAAACAGGAAAATCCAAAGTTCCCCCAATGAATTCCCCCAGAGCTTGTGAATAGCTATGGAGTTTCCTCTTGTTTCTCATTTATGTCTTAAGATTCACCAGTCTCCTGTAAATCCAGCTACTTGGGAGGCTGAAGCAGGAGAATTTCAAGTTCAATGCCAGCCTAAGCAACTTAAGAGAGACCCTGTCTCAAAAGAAAAAGAAAAATTTTATAAAGGAGACTGGCATGGTAGTGACACCTGTAATCCAGCGACTCAGGAGGCTGAGGAGGATGATTGCAAGTTCAAGGTCAGCCTCAGCAATTTAGCAAGGCCCTACCCAATTTAGAAAGACCATGTCTCAAAAGAAAAAAAATAAAAAAGGGCTGGGGTTGTGGCTCAGTGATGAAGCAACCCTGGTTTCAATTCCTGGCACACACACACACACACAAAAAGTTGTAAAAAGTTTTGAGGGTGTAGCTCAGTGGTGGAGCATCCCTGGGTTTAGTTCCCAGTACTGGGGGGAAAAAAAAGTTCACCAGTCTCACCCTCGAACCCAAACTGCCTCATAAATGACACAAAGCCCAGTGGGTGTGTCCACAGGAGGCACACTCCAAGCTTCTCCTGCCCCTATACCCCTACCACCAGCCACACGTCCACAGCACAGGAGCTCTCCCATTCCTCCCCGGGTTTGAAGAAAAGTCTTCCAGAGATGCTAACTCACTCACTAGTCTGTGGCTTGATCCACTTGTTCTTCCTCATCCTTCACATTTTAATCTAAGAAAGTGATTTGAATTATACATCTAACCACTTGGATTTAAAAGGTAACAATTATAATTATTTTTACAGGTATTACAGATGTAACTGTGATTCTCATTGGGTGTTTAAGAACCCCTTGGGTAAAGAATTTTGGCAGAGAATGCAGGGGCATGTTGGAGAGAAGAGAAATCTGGCAGCTGCCTTTAGGTTTAAACTTTCTAAGACTGGTGGCAGTTTTCACTTGCTTCATATCCCCAGCTATACAGCAGGACAGATTGGCCAGGCCACCTGAGAAAGGAAAGCCACTCAAACCATCTGATCTCCCACTAAACTACCAGGAAAAGAGAACTGGCAATTCTACCTGCTCCGAGAGTGTCTTGCTCTACAAAATGTTCATTATGTGACTATCTGATAGGAAAAGAGCAGGAAAGTCACTTTCCCCTCACGTGTTTTCATTAGACTCATCAAAGAAAGGGCCGTTTCAGAAGCCGTGCCGGAAGCACAGGATGGATAAGGAATTTTCATCTCTGCTGCCAGCCTGGAAAAGCAATCTGCTCCCCAAACACAGAGGGTGAGGGAGCCAACATTCAGGGTATTTTTAACTAGTATAGCTTATGCCTGTTGGACTACCCAAAATCAAAACGCTATCCCCTTGCACAAAAAAAAAAAAAGAGAGAGAGAGAGAGAGAGAGAGAGAGAGAGAACTGGAAAGGACAGTATTTTATCAGAATGCTAATCAAGTGATTTAGAAATTTTTACACCATTCTGCAAAACCCTGAAAACTTGTATAAACTCACAAAGCACAAACAGACTAAGAGAAATAGAAAACTATCAGAATGAGTCAACTAAATATTATTGATGTAAGAGAATGTATGAAAAAGTCCAGTTGACCCGTGCTCAG
Organism: Tamias sibiricus; assembly: GCA_025594165.1. NCBI lineage: Eukaryota > Metazoa > Chordata > Mammalia > Rodentia > Sciuridae > Tamias > Tamias sibiricus. The sequence continues at coordinate 18,748,515 of CM046666.1, read as the reverse complement.
GCCCTAATTCCAGACTATGTTCTGAAGGTTCTAAGGCATGCTTAAAAACAAGGGACAAGAAGGAATAGGAGACACCTGAATATCCTCAAAAGTTCATAGGCCCTTACAAGACCCTGGGTCGTCCTAGGAAGTAGCTGGAGGAGCAGATGTGGATGCAGAGCCTGGGAGGGGGCTGGCAGAGGGGAGGGATGCCAGGAAGGGTAGGTGGTGGGAGGTGAGGCTGAAGGGCTGCCTGTGTCACAGGAGATCCTCAGGAAGTCAGTGCTCTAGTGGAAAAGGAAGAAGCAACGATCCAAAGACCCATCACCGCCTTGTTGGGAAAGCTCTCCCAACTCCAGCTAAGAATGGTGCACCCGACAGCAGCTTCCATGTGACACGATCTGCAAATCGGTACAGTAGCCCTTTTGTATCCTGGGGACATCAGTTCCAGGAACCCCTTCAGATGCCAAAACCCACAGATGCTCAACTTCCTTACATGAAACAGCACAGTATTTGCACATAACCTACAAGCATCCTCCCGTGTAGTTTAAGTCATCCCTAGAGCGAGCACTTATCAATACAAGGGAAATGTTGTATAAGCTGTTAATTGTCTAGAAAATAATTACAAGAAAAATATTTGTACATGCTCAGTACAGACTGCATTCTTTTTTTCCTGGATATCTTTGATCCACAACTGGGTGCATCCTCAGGTTCAACAAATGGGGAACCTGCAGATACAGAGATCCACGTGGATTGCACTGACCTTTGCACACCTACCCCATGGAGTACTTTATTTAGCCACTGGCTCATGTTCTTAACAGAAGCTATTGGGGGCTCAAATGGTACCAGCTGAGTTAGTGATGGGCTGACCAGCATCAGCCATTAGCCATTTGCTGCAATTCCACCCCAAAATATCCTGGGGTGCAAAGTGGACCCGCTGTCTAGGAGCAGATGCAAGGCAGGAGGGCGGTGAGGATGGAACTGAGGAGCAGGGACCCAGAGCAACCCTCCACCCAGCTCAGTGTCATGAACACTTATTGCATGAAATATTTATTTATTTATTTTAGTTGTACACAATGCAATATGGTGCATGAGAGGCGAGCGCTCTGCCGCTGAGCCACAACCCCAGTCCCACTTATTGCATCTTTGACCAGTGCTCCAGTCATTCAGGGACAAGAAGAACCAGCACATAGCAGCAAGATCAGAAAGCTCTCTGGTGTGCCCTAGGAGCACAGGAACAAGTGGGACATCAGCAGGTTCACTCCAGAGAACTGCACACTCTGAATCTATGGAATGTTTGACCGAGTAATGCTCAAGGCCAGTGCATGGGTCCCCATGTGCTACCACACACAGCATGCTCTGTCGTCATGTTTAATAATGACATAGATTAGACAATATTCTCTGACCGAAGCAAACCCAAGAAATGCTTGGCTCGTAGGTGCGATGGAAGTAAATGTCGCCTACTCAGGCTGTGTGAGGTGGCAGCATCGTAAAACACCTGTGCCTTGCAAGGTAGGATGGGGAACTTCGGTCCCTTCCCATTTCACAGCTTCATTTGGAGGTGAAAAGGCATTTCGATCCACAGCTCCTGTTTAGCATCTTTATCTCAAGATTCCAGGATGACAATGAGGTCATAACTTCGTGACCTGCAGGCCATTATCTTCTAAATATGGAACTTGTCTGCAAATACAGCTCAGCATCCCCTGAGGACAGGGACATGGTCTGAGAAGTGCCTCATGAGGCACTTTCGTCACCGTGTGAATGTCGCAGAGTGCACTGCAGACGGCAGAGGCCAGCCTTCGTGATGTGACCATGAGACACGGTGAACAGAAGGCATGAGAGGCTGTGGCCGGGTGACACAGCACGCTGATTCACAGTGGACTTTGTTTTTAAATAAGTAAGAGTAACTATGAAAAAAGCATGATATAGTAAATACATAAACCAATAACGTAGCTGTGTATTATCAAGTATCACGTACTGCACATAATTTTATTTATTATTTTTGCACGCCTGGCAGTGCCGTAGAGTGTTTACTCCAGGATCAGCAGAAATATGTGAGGAATGCCTTGTAACATCACTAGGTGACAGGAACTTTTTAGCTCCACTGGAACTTGTGGCACTACCATCATATATACAGTCCGCCATTGGTTGAGGTGTTACATGGCACATGACTGGGCTCCTCATTAACCAATATTTTTGGGGGGTGTTGGTACTGGGGGTTAAACTCAGGGGCACTCAACCACTGAGCCACATCCCCAGCCCTATTTTGCATTTTATTTAGAGACAGGGTCTCACTGAGTTTCTTAGCACCTCGCTTTTGCTGAGGCTAGCTTTGAACTCGCAATCCTCCTGCCTCAGCCTCCAAGCTGCTGTGATTACAAGGGTGCACCACCACACCTGACCTCCTTAACCATTTTTGTGGGTGGAAAGAACAGACATTCCAAGAGCAAGGAGGAGCACGTTAAATACCCACAAGAATTGTTTTCTAAAGCATCTCTTTGCTGTTTAAAATTAGGTGACAAATAAAATTCATGAACTGTTTTAATGAGATCTAATTTTTAAAGTTTTTCCTCCAAAATAGATATTGAAGGAGATCTGTGAACATGGCCAGCAGAACACATGATTCTTTTTCTGAGTCTTTTTGCCACGTTCTCCTTACTCTACAGGGTAAGGCCCAAGAGATGGAAATCCACTCCCGCTCTGCTAACAATACAAACTTATCAAAGAAGGTAGGAGTGAATAGGAGACTGGGAGAGGCTCAAGATTTGGGGCACTGTAACTTTACACCATCATGAAAGCTCCCTCCTGAACACCACCCTGCTCTGCCCACTCTTTTTTAATCAGTGGTTCCCCTGCCTCCCACACCTATTTATACAGCCCTGCCGAATACTTTTCTTCCCCCTGCCTGGCATAACAACAAAGCCCAGAAGCAGGAAGGAAGGCCACTGACTGGCAGGTCGCACACTGATGCAATGAACATATCAAGGAGAAGTAGCATTCCGGAAAGCCCCACAGACCAGAACCCTCATTTCTTGGGTCAGGCTATGAACACCTACGTCAGAAATTGTTCTGCACATGGATAAAAGCATGAGTGAATAGTGCCCTTTCCTATAAAGGTTGAAAACTTCACATAGAATTTTTAATTAGAAATAAGTTTAAGGGCTGGGGTTGTGGCTCAGCGGTAGAGTGCTCGCCTAGCACGTGTGAGGCCCTGGGTTCGATCCTCAGCACCACATTAGAAAGAAAGAAATAAGTAAGTAAAGGTACTGTGTCCAACCACAACTAAAAAATAAATAAATAAATAAATAAGTTTAAAACCAATTTGGAAATGGAGTCTCCTCCCTCCCATGCTGAGCGAGGTTCGGTTTGTTTATTTTCAATGCCTTTGCCAAATAAGGTTCTTACAGCAAGAACCCATAGTGCAGGAAACAAAGTCAACCCACAAAGAACCCAATTCCACATGTCAGGTGGTAGGGATGGAAAGGTGATTAAACCCAGCCCCTACTTACAAAGGGGAAACCGGTTGAGGAGGTTGTCAACAGATGATTTCATGTAACCATAGAAAAGAATCCCTGGGTTTATGGTTTCAGCCACAAGCCCATCAAAGAGAAATGAGTTATCTTAGTCTGTCTTCCAAGAAAAACAAGAGGTTGACTAAGGGATAGGACTCAAACTCACAACTGCAGAGACATTAGAGATCAGTGAGGTCTGGGTCTTGAATTATGCTTTTTTTTAATATTTCTTTTTAGTTGTAGACAGACACAACCCTTTAATTTATTTATGTACTTACTTATTTTGACGTGGTGCTGAGGATCGAACCCAATGCCTCACACATGCTAGGCAAGTGTTCTACCACTGAGCTACAACCCCATCCCTCAAAATATGCTCTTAATTGATACTCAAGCCATGTCATCAAAAGTCTCTCTAGCTATGAATAAGGGAATTGTGTTTCCCTTTAAGTTGTGTTTCCTATCAAGAAAGGGAGCCTCTCAGAGATGGGAAGTTTCTTGTTCCCTGTTGCAAAAGCATTGGTCACCTTTATTCTCTACAATGTGTTATTTTCCATTTTTAAGTAACTAGTACAGTCTGATACATTGCATTAAGAAGTGCTCAACAACAAAGTATGTAGCAAATGCCAAGTTAATACCAATAAAATATTCCTCCAAAGCCTCCTCCATATGCTTAAAGGTCAAAAAATAAAATTAAAACATTAACTAACTGAACTTAGGTGCTGTTATGCCTCTTTGAGTTACTTAAGGCTCAAATGACATCAGAGAAACATTACCAAAACAAACCAAAACACACACACACACACACACACACACACAGAGAGAGAGAGAGAGAGAAAAAAAAACACATGATCAAGATGAAAAACATCAAAGTAGTTTTCACACTCTGGTAAAACAACCTGAATTAAGAATGACCACTCTAGTCCAAAGTCACTGCCAAGATTATCAGAATCTTTACAGGACAGAGGCCACAACTCATATGCCTTTAGGTCCCCAGCATCTAGCATAGTGCCTGGCAAACAGTCGTCACTCAACAGTAGAGTGTTGCTTGTACATGGAGGAGACAAAATGTTAAAGACCTGGTTCTCATCTGTACTTTCAATAATTCAAAACCTAAAATATCAATAACATGGTAGAGCTAAGGAGCTTCCGTAAGTTAACGCAGAAATCCCTGAAAGAAATGTCTGGTATTCTGAAGCAATCACTGCAAATACCCACTCCCCAAAGTGGAAAGCATGATTGAGTGGCAACTTGGCCCCTTTCCCACATTCCAAATAATCAGTTGCACAAAGTAGGTTCAGTCCCAAAAACTGTTTGGACTTTGCCCTTCCAATCAACATCTGGGTTCAACATGATTCCGGACCTCTACCTCCAGCCGGAGACAGCAAACACGAAGAGCCTCACTCAACAAGAAAGTAATGTCCCATCAAGGCCAGGAGAAACACAGAAGCCACTCTGCAGACATAGAAATGTCCTAAACACCCGAAATATTGAAACAACTTTTTAAGAAGGGAAGTTTGAATACATTTTCTGATGAAAAGTACTCATAATGTTAGAGAGAGATGTCTTCTGGGAAGCTAAATGGCCTTACTAGATAAAACAAACTTTCTTTCTAGAAAGAGCATACTTTTTTCTTTGCTGTAGAATATGGCTGCAAAAACCTGGTTCATAATCTGAGACCCAAAAGCTGATTATTTTTAAAAGACGGGTCTTAAACTGACCTAGTTTGTAAACCTGGATGCCTTTAAATTGCAAGTGAACTGAAACCATTCATGAGAATGGAGCTTTTGAATGCTGAGAATGTTCTTCAGGGCTCAGCACAAAGATATTTGGCATAATGACTGTAAATATTTGCAAAACTCTGGGTAAATGGCCGGTGTCTGACCACACTCAAACCTGCCTTCCAACACAGTAGTACAAGAGCAAGTTATCTAGGGTGATTGGTTTAGGGCTTTTTTTTTTTTTTTTTTTTTTTTTTTCTTTTTTTGGTTGAGTTTTTTGGTTTGATTTAAATAAAAAGCCAAGCAACCCAATTCTGTTCCTTGACTTTTTTTTTTTTTCAGTTCACTCTAACGTGTTAAACTTTCTTTTAACCCATCAAGATAGCCAGAGTACTTTTGAAACAGGCATTTTTCTAAGTAGATGCCCACCACGAAGAATAAAATACCTGCCAAAGGCTGAAGGGCAGGGCAGGCGTTAGGTGAAATCACAGCCTTGAGTTTCATAATACAATTATCTCCAAGTAGCTTTGTGCATCTGCTGGAGATTTCTCTTTTTCTGTCCTTTCTCCTCCTCCTCCTCCTCCTCCTCCTCCTCCTCCTCCTCCTCCTCAAGATAGTTTTAGAAATACTTAAGGAACTGCTACACGTGAAAAGAACTCATGTTCAGAAAGAAGGGCACAGCAAGGAGGGGAGAAAGTCAGAGAGGAGTAAACCATGAAACATGGTACCAGAGCCCAGGAAGCTCATCACAGGGAAAGCTGCAGCAGATGCTTTAATTAGCCAGCAACTCAGTTAAGACCGGCTGGGTTTCTTTTGCCTCATCCACACCCTGAAAACTGAGTCATCACAAAGTTCATTTATTTTGCTTCTGGGCATAGACACCCCTAATCTCCTGCTTCAGAAATGTTAACTACATTACCCTTTAATTCATACCTCTCCATGTTCAAATAAACACCCAGAAATGGCAAGCCAGAAGAACACTGATACTCCTCGTAAGGATCCCCCAGCCTATGTTTTGATAAGATACGTAGGAGAGAAAGCAGTAAGAAACTGACCATCTATAGTGGAAACATGGAGAAAGAGAACATTCATTCAGAGAGAGGAATTCACCGTGAGAAATCGGTATGTGAGAAGTGTATGCGTCAGGAGCAGATTCACAGCAGAATCCCTGAAACTAATAAGAAAAGCAAAAGGTACCCTGGAAGGGGTAAGCAAAAGATACCTTTTCCCTGTTGAAACAGAAATCAGTTTCATTTTAACTTAAACTTGAGGCGATGAAAGGAGAGTTTAATTCCGTTTTATAGTACTTGTCAGAATAACCATGGTGATGTATGGCCAAGATTCCCGGATTAACACAACACTGTATTCACAGCTCTGTATGCCAACACATTGCCATGCACTTCCAAATAACAGAAGGTAGACATCCAAGATGATGCCAACTTTTGCCCTCCCCTAAAGATCCAGGGAGATCTGGTCCAATCTTCAATTTTATGATACATTCTGTAAAGATGGTTTTATTACAAATGAAACTAATTCATCCTCACCTTTACAAAGACATCTATTTTTAAAAGTTAACAGGTGTTTCATGCATTCGGAAATAATGCAAGCGATCCCGTAGGGTGTGAGCACTAGAAACAGAAAATGAAGCCAAGCGCCAAGGGGTCGCGGTGGTCTCGCCCCTGTCTGTCTCCTGGACCGACACCGCTCCGGGCTCGCGCCGCCTGCAGCCGGAGAGCGGCTCCCTGCACCTACCTGGCGGGCGGGCTGGGTTCCGCCGGCCGCGGCGCCTCGCCGGCCGGTCCTGCGCGCGCGGCCGGCCGGGGCAGCTCGGCTCGCACGCCGGGAAGGAGGAGCTCTCGCATGCCCTTCCCTGCCTCCGCGCTCCGCGGCTGACAGCTTCCCGCTCGGCGAGGTCGCCAGCGACTCGCGCGCCGGGACCTGGCGGCGGGGAAGAGGAGGAGCCCCAGCCCCAGTCCGCCCCCTGGCCCTGCCCGGCAGCCGCGACGCCGGGCACCGTGCCGGGCGAGCCTGGGCGCACTCGCCGGCGGCGGCGCTGGGAGCCGCGCTGGTTTGCACAGGAAGCTCAGGCGCCGCACTTCCTACTTCCCATCTGGGTCGCACTTCAAGGCAGGTGACGGCTTAACCCTGTCCGAGCCCGGCTGCAGGCGCCCCGCGCCGGCGTGCGCACCGCAGTCCCCGCGCCCCGCACCCCGCTCGCCCCGCCCCGGCGCTTGCGCCTCTGCACACAACCTGCAGGCCACCTCCGGCTGCTCCCAGCGCTCGGGTCTCGCCTGACGGCCCACGCCGGCCTTCCCGCCTCCCCGCTTCCGTACAAGCACCCCCATGCACGTCCCCCCACAGCAGCCTGCGCCTCATCTGTCCTTTTGCGCTTCACGACAGAATCAGAACGTGGGTACATCCAGGCAGCGAACGGCCTCAGCTCGCCAGGCACCGGCCTTGAGGAAGCAAAGGTTTGCGACGATTTCATGGAGGTGCTTTGTCAACAAGTTATTCAAGAAACACAGGGTAACTTGATCAGCTGCACCCTTAGTTAAAGGACAATGTAAAAGATAATTCAGGAGCCGTGTTCCACGACCTGCCTTCCTCACTCCGAAACTTTGGACATTGGTGTGGCATTTATTGTGGATGACATACCTAACTCGCTTTCCACACCCCCAAAGGTCACCACCACAGGAACGTTGTAAGTTGGAACAGTCCTTTTTGTGCTCACCCAGCAACCTCCTTCTACTTTTGCAACCATCGTCAGGACGCTTCTTCCTGAAAGGAACTCCCAGGTCTTGGTGGCAGGGATGTGCACGTGCAGCGACGCTGCCCATCGGGCGCCACTCCAAAGGCCAGGAGCCACCTGCTTCTCAGCTCACACGTGGAAGCAAACTTCCAGGTCAAAGCCAAGAGCTGAGGAACACAGCTTAACTACTGTGATGCTAGGACCTGCAGGAGCACCAGCCCAGGAGGGCAGGAAGAACGGGAGGACTGGGCAGAGGAGACAGCAGAACACACAGCAGGCCTGCAAGAAACGTCATCAAAGCATACTTGAGCCTGTAAAGTCCTTCTAGCTATTTTAATCCAAACTGATGCTCAGGGGGATTTAAGTGGTTGGCCAAACCAGACCAGAGCTGACAGGAGACCTAAATCTTCATTGCATGAGAAAAGGTCCGTATTAATGAAAATCGCCCCAAAGGATATCTAATTTCAGATTTAGCAGTGGCCTAGGTTCTACATATCTCCTTCAAGGAATTCTTGTCCATCCTTGGTGGACAGCAAACAGCAAAGATGAGGCGCCCCCTAAGAGGCGGCTTACTCCTTAGTGTTGATGCCCATCTTCTGAGCCTTGAACCCAAGTTCAACAGAGTCCACTTTTTATATTACCATGCAATTAAGTTATCATCTCTTATCAGTAGAATAAAGGTACAAAGTGGCTGCCAATATGAACAAGAACAGAGGCTAGGCAGTAATCACACTGGCTGTTGTCACAAATATTTTGTATAATTGGATAACATCACCACAAATTATTCCAACCATGAAAATTCACAAAAGTTGCAGACAGGGTTTAATAAGACTAAATAAACATATCCAATGCTATGATATAATAAAACAACTCTTTCGGATCTGTCTAAGGAATCCACAGTGTGACTGAATATTATTCCCTTGAGCATTTATTGATCTCCTCCCAGACAAGTCGCTAGGTGTGAGGCAGATACAGGTCAGTTAACATGGGCCCTGTCCTCAAAGACCCCTCGATCCAAGGTAGGAATCAGACAAGCAAATCAATTATCAGGATACTGTGACGAGGGGCATGATGGATGTACATAAGCTCTGTACACCATGGGAGCAGAGAAGAAGAATGAATGGAAAGGGGTTGACGAAGGATCAAAGAAGGCTTCCAGGAGAAGGTGACTGGAACTCAGTCTTTGGGCAGCTGAGTGGGGAAGGCGGACAGGGCGAAGCAGGCAGAGCAAATGGTCAGTGCAAAGGCTCAGGCAAATTTAGGTGAAGCTCTTCCTAGTTTAGGAAGAGCAGTTGCACTCAGAATAGAAGAACAAAGGCCTGAATGAATGCAGTGACAATTTTGGATTCAAAAGGAACAAAGAGAGAATTCAGAAGCGGAATTGGTAAGATGTGGCATTAACTGGATATGACGGGAGAGGAAGAGAGAAAAGAGGAATTAAGGAGATGCAATGAGGAGGAGGAGGATGCTTCACTTTACACCCTGCAGAATCTCGGCTGTCTCTAGCAACAGGAGAATTCTCTAGCAGGCCATCAAAGAGAGACCTGGTGGAGTGCCCTGTGGAAAGTGCCATCATTGAGGTGGTGGCTATGGATGAAATTACAGAGAGGTTAACTCACCCACAAAAAGTAGCATCCTGTAGAGGGAAAGAGAGGCTTTGGACCTAGACAAACTCTACTGCCAATTGGTTATTATGTAACCTTCAGTAAATTGTTAACACAAACTCTTTTTTTTTTTTTCTTCTTCTATAAAATAAGAAGGACGGTTTCCATCTTATAGGTTATTGTTAAAATAAATGAGAGGTTTGTAAAGTAGTTAGCACAGTCCAGATGGGACAGAAACACTTGGAAGTACAGCAAAGAATGTCACCTCCTGGGGTTGTGCAGTATACAACCTGCTCAGCTGTACACTGTGGTGCTAGCCTGATACACAATAGGAACTCAGTCAATGATCTTCATCTAAGAAGGGAAGGGAAATAGGAAGATAAAAGAAAGGAGCCAGCCGGGCGCAGTGGCGCATTAATCCCAGCACTTTGGGAGAGGCAGGAGGATCGCGAGTTCAAAGCCAGCCTCAGCAATGGCGAGGCACTTAGCAACTCAGTGAGACCCTATCTCTAAATAAAATACAAAAAAGGGCTGGGGATAACCCAGTGGTCGAATGGAGTTCAATCCCCGGTACCATTAAAGAGAGCCCAGATGAACCCTAGTATTTAAAGGATGGGTAAAAGAGGAGCCCTCAGATAAGCTTAAGAAAGAATCCTTTCTTTTAGGCTAGAAAAAATAAATACATTTGATATCTCAGACTGCAAACAAAAATACAGACACTACAACCTACAGAAATATTTTTAAATCTTTTTAAGCAAGAATCTATTACAAATCGTTCACCAGAGAGTATTATCATGTTGATAATCATCATAATTATTTCCTCATTTAAATCACAGGCCTTCCTAAAAGAGAGGCACACAAATTCTTGACATTAATAGCAAGCAATCCAAATCATATTAATTTCAATACATCTGAGTCACACAAAAGTAAAAAGTAAAAGAAATTCAAAGTATATTTAAAGTTTTTCCAGGACATGAGGCATATATATGTATATACACACATGTGCATATATGTTCACATATATAATTAATATATGTGTAAGATACTTAAATACATAGATACTTAATGTATAAGATATTTAAATAAATATGTGTCAGATATGATGTAACATACAACATGTAATAGGCACATATTATTTAAGCATTATAAGTCTATGGAAGAAAAGATTTAAATCTAATTTCTTCCTTGGAAATTCTCTTTAATTAATATAAGCATGATGAAGTATCATTCAGTCACAAGGAAGAAGGAAAGCCTGTCATTTGTAGCCAGATGGATGGGACTGGAGGATATGATGAGTAAGATAAGCCAGAATTCAGAGGGTAAGTGCTGCACGGTCTCTCACGTGTGGAAGCTAAAACAGCTGACCTGAAGGTAGACTAGTGAGGACTAGAGCCGGGGGAGGGGGAGGAGGGTGGGAAAAGGGGAGGGCGGATTTCTGTACATGTATGGAAATGCCACACTGAATCCCCCTCTGAATATGTAATATTAATGTGTTAATAAAAAATTTAAAAAGAAAGTGCTCCAATATTGATCTGGAAAGGAAAAGAAAAATCAAGATTCACTCCTGAATCTACTCTTCCGTTCTTCCTGAGTATGAAGTTAGTAACATGCAGCTTAGACTTGACATGTTGATTATACCGTGTGCTTTAAATTTTTCTTAAGGGCTTCATTCAGAAGAAAGAACACAAGTATTGGGCCACCAACTTCTGCAGTGGGCACAATTCTCTCTCCATGGGAAGAGATCTCAGGCAAAGGCCGTGGTATCTGCCACCCACTGGGCATTGCTCATTTCCAAATGGCCACCATTTCATGTCCACTCATCTCCTGTATCTAATGAGGTTCATCTTCTTCACTTTTTTTTTCAACATTTACCAAGCACACTGGGTATAAAACTAATAATAAAGCACAATGCAAAATAAATAAAGATGGAAATTATGCTAGAGATACATTCGGGGTAAAGAAGGGACTCGGAGCACCACAGGAAAGTCAGTTATGTCAGAGAAGTCACTGTGCAGTTACCACAGGCTTGGTCACACACTTTTTAAAAGCTGGAGATGTGTCATTTGGGTTCTGTTTCATATAGAAGAATCTCGATGCCTCACAGAGCCAGCCACAGCCGACTGGGCCCCAACAGAAAAAACTTGGCCCGACAGTCCCCATCTGCCACTGTCACTATGCCACCTGAGAACCCAGGAGGACTCAGGGTGGAAAGCTGGACGAGAGAGCAAATCTCCAGAGTCATCGGTCGCCCAGATCTCTGACATCCTACGTGACATGGCCAGCGGGCTGGGCTCGGGACCAGCGGGAGAAGGGAATCGGCACCTAAGACTCTCTGGAACAACGCCTCTGCTGGAGCCCTGAGTTAAAACTCCCCACCAGAAAGTCAGATGAAGTTAGCCAGGTGCAGCGGAGCACGCCTGGGGGCCCAGCGGCTAGGAGGCTGACGTAGGAGAATTGCAAGTTCAAAGCCAACATGGGCAACTTACCTGGAACCTGACTCAAAATAAAAAGGGCTGGAGGGGCTGGGATTGTGGCTCAGCGGTAGAGCACTTACCTAGCACATGCGTGGCCCGGGTTCGATCCTCAGCACCACATAAACATAAAATGCATTGTGCACAACTAAAGCAAATAAATAAATAAATATTTTTTTTTAAAAAAAAGGGCTGGAGATGAAGCTCGGTGGTAGAGAAGTCATCACGGACCCCTGGGCTCAGTCCCCAGCAGCAGCCCCCCACACACACCACGAAAGTCAGATGAGATCATCTCAATCATCTTCCCATTTATTATATGCAAAGTATGTATCAATCCTTCCCCAAATTCCTGAAAAAAAAAAAAAAAAAAGGATAATGAGTGAAAAAAAAAAATCCCCATGTTCAAAGAGCAAACTGGTTTATAGGAAATGAACCACTCGCACCTCGCATCCAACATGATACAGAGGACTCCACTGAATTAAGTCAAAATAGGAGCAGGCGTGTAAGTGGCTAGGTGATAAAGTGTGTGCTTAACAAGCATGAGGCTCTGGGGGTTGGGGATTTAGCTCAGTGGCAGAGCGCTTGCCTAGCACGCGCAAGGCTCTGAGTACGGTCCTCAGCCCTGGGGGGGTAAAAAAAAGTATTAAATAATAAAAAAAAAAAGGATAAAAAAGTATGAGGCTCTGGGTTCAAGTCTCAGCACAAAAATAAATTACAGTCCTCAGCCCTGGGGAAAAAAAAAGGATAAAAAAGCATGAGGCTCTGGGTTCAAGTCTCAGCACAAAAATAAATTACAGTCCTCAGCCCTGGGGAAAAAAAAAAAAGGATAAAAAAGCATGAGGCTCTGGGTTCAAGTCTCAGCACAAAAATAAATTATAGTCAAAATACATCTCAGTTTAACAGGTGGGGAGCTTTTTTTTTTTCAGACCCAAATTTTTCATAGATACAAATACTACTCATGTTAGTTTTCCAGGAGAACTCTTGAAAGGTTCCTTACAAACTTAAATTTTCTATACGACGTAAGTGACTAATACTCTTCTTTGCCCACCTCTCCTCTGCCATCCCTACTTCTCTTCCTACAAGAGCATGAATCACCAGGTCCCCACTGAACTCAGAAGCTGGATGGAGCTGACAAATACAGCCATCTGCATAGATCAAAGAAACAAAAGTGAAACAGAAGCCAGGGCTGGAGGAAGGGTATGGAGAGGTCCAGAAACCACTGGAGGCAGGCTTGCAGGTGCCTGGAGTTGGGGGAGCCCATCTCATGTTAGATGAAAAAAATAAAAAAAAAATTAAAAAATTCCTCTATGCTGGAAATGTCCACTTTCCTTCTAGATTTACTGCTGGTCACCTGAAGTCCTCCACAGCCTCCACAGAAGAGGTCGCAAGGGAGTAAGCTGTTGTTTGGATGCATCTCCCAGGCATGCGTCACAGTACGGCCCTCATAAGGAGCACCTTGGGGACTTTGCCAGCGTAGCAACAACCACAAACTGCATGTGACAATGTTCACATCTCCAGCAAAATGGGATCACAAAGAGACGTCTGTCTTACAAATCAGGTTCTGAAAGCAGACCCTGCTCATTTCCCTGGAGGCCAATCCGGTTCAGATTAAATACAGGATGGCCTGTTCGAAGGAGCAGTCACGGCCACGGGCAATGTGTCTTTGCAAGGAGCTTTCTTCAAGGGCCTCCCAACAACTCTTAAACTCCGATTGTGCCTAACCACCAGAACTAGACTCACCTCATGAAAACCACTATGTTGCAGGTAATGCTCTCCTAAGGAGTGAAGAAAACAATTCAGTCTCTAGGGTCTTCTCTAGTCAGACACACAGACCTGAGGACCTCTTTCTGTTCCTTAACTGTGGCACTCATGGGCATTCTAAGGACTAATTCCTGTATCTCCTTCAGTCATCTTGGAGAAGAGTATTAGAATTGTTCGGTTAACTTTCTACTAACACCAGCCCCTCACTCACCGCTGTACCAAAATTAACAGCCCCTGTGTCTTCTAAACATTTTTCTCTGTGCTCATTTAATCATATATGGTGCACACAGACACACACACACACACACACACACACACACACACACACACACACACATCTTAGCTTAACTCTGTGAATCACCTATCCATCTTCTGTGTCCATTTTGCTTTATAATAGTTGATATTTTTCCTGTCGATTCATAAGAGCTCTTTGTAACTTTTAGTTATTAATGCTTTTCCTGCAATGTATTTTACAGATACTTTTTCCAGAAATAGCTGATTCCTATTGATCTGTGTTACTTTTCCATACAATGGTTTTTCATTACAAAAGCAAGAATATAGTGTTTTTAATAAAAATATCCTTCAAGACACATTCCATAGTTAATAAATTTGAAATTGGTGACACTAGGCTCTTTTCTGTAGACCATAATAATTATAATTAAGAAAATACTTTCTTCAGTACTCAAATACCTACTAAATTCAGGAAAAATTCCAAGTGAAGTATAGTCTCATTTTCCTGTTTTTATATTGCAATATGTAAAGTTATTTTCAAAAATATTGTCTTTTGCTTATAATACCTTTACTTGAAGAAAAAGTATGCCAACAAAACTCATCAAACAAATTGTGTCTATTTATAGTTCCAGTTACTATTTAACCAAATTTAAATACCTAGAAACCACAGGCCTTCTGAAGTTCAGTATACTTTGAATTCTGCTAAAAAATGTAAATATATCCTGTTAACAATAGTAGTTTCATCAAAAGATTCACACAACAAGTCCTGACATTCCAAGTACAATTATAAAACTTCCAAATGAAAGCCTATGTGTTATCTGTGCTTGAGTCCTTGTTATTTAATCTGTTCAGTTTCTACCTTGTATTTATAAGGATAAGTCCAGGCTAGGGATATAGCTCACTTGGTAGAGTGTTTGCCTTGCATGCACTAAAGCCCCGGGTTCAATCCCCAGCCCTACACACACACACACACACACACACACCAAAAAAAACAATAAATAAATAAATAAATAAAAATAAAAATAAAAAAACCTCTATAAGGATAAGTTCTAGTGCAAGCTTCATTTTCCATTAGTACAGTCTGTAAAATTTCAAAAGGTGACTTTAGCCTACTTATCTTAATTAGAAATTTCCAACAAAATACAACCAAAACTTTCTTTGCAAAAAGAAAAAAATCCATCATATTAGTAGACACAGACTTACACAGTAGCTCTTCAAAGATTCAAAACATTCCTAAAATCATATTGATAATGGTCTGAAAGAGGAAAAACCGTGTACTGCCTACTGAAGGATGCTTTATATTCAACATTAGTTTTGTCACAAATTTTTTGTAATTCAACTACTTAGTGTATACAGAAAAATATTGGTGAATTTTGGCAACTATTTCTATTGCAGTTTGTTTGGAAGAAATGAGTTATATATGCCGTTTTCGCTCCAAGGATTTCTTCCATAAGCAATTCCATTGTTTATATTCTGACATTGTGTCACCAAAATACTTATTTGCATGTTCACAGAAAAAAATA
Organism: Tamias sibiricus; assembly: GCA_025594165.1. Classification (NCBI taxonomy): domain Eukaryota; kingdom Metazoa; phylum Chordata; class Mammalia; order Rodentia; family Sciuridae; genus Tamias; species Tamias sibiricus. The sequence continues at coordinate 18,732,967 of CM046666.1, read as the reverse complement.
AATAATTTTCAGTGGTTTCCTGAGGCTGGATGAAAAGGTGGGTATTGACTACAAAGAGACACCAGATCACATGCAGGGAAACAAAGTGTTCTACACTGGATGGTAGTGACGTTACCCGGCTGCATAACCACTAAAAGCCAACAAGCTATAAGCTTAAAATGGTGAAATTTCTAATATGTAAAATTTAGCTTCATAAAGCTGTTTAAAAATAAATTTTAGTTTTGATGATAAACTTTTAGACCAAATTTACATTAGAATTCACAGTAATATAAGTATTTAAACTGCAGTTGAATGATTTTTCTAAACATTTAACTTTGGTTCCATAAATTAGATGAAAATAAACCTTTCAAGTAGTAAACTAGACTTCTATTTGAAGCATCTGGTAATATTAGTATAAAATGGCATGATTTAAAACTGTATGCAAATTGCTCTTCTGCTAATGGAGTCATCCACATTAACTTTAAATTCACTTTTCATACATGCATAAGAAAACTTAATACTGATGATGGGTGAAATAGATTTAGAAAAGTCATTTGATCTAAATGAAGAGTCATGCTTCACAAAGTGAAAAATGTAATGACACCTCCTGTGGCTGCATGTGTTAAATCACCATCGTTGGACTAACTGTTCTTAAAATAATTACATACTGAAGTACACACATTGATGCTGTTTCCATAGATTTGTGAATTACATATTCACCACCACCTTCTTGGAGAAACATAAATTTGGCATTTAATTTTTCATTTAACTTGCACTTTTTAAGTGCATTCTCTACTGGAAGGGATTATTCCAAAATAATTTCTAAAGTTATGAACCAATAAATGAATAGTTACAGATTAGACTTCCCGTCCTTCCAAATGACCTCAGCACGGTCAGCCTGGCAGTTCCTCCTGCCCAGAAGGTTGGAATGGGTCTGTGGTCCTGAGTACCACCACAGTAGGAAGGCATTTCACTTTTCAGCAAGTACCTTGCATTTATAGAAAGGTATCAATTCACTTGCATTGGGAGAGAATTGGGGGGAAACCTGGGCTATTCTCATCATCTTTCAAATTTAAGCACAAGAAAAATGCACAGTTCCAAAGAAATGATCCCTGAAACGTGTCAAGAGTGATTCGACCAGCTAACCTGCCCTCCCCTGCTGCAGAAGATATCACAGTCACAATTGCTCATGCTTCATTGTCTTATTACAAAATGCATTCTAACTTGCAAATCTGGAACCATTACGCCTCTAGGTAGAAAACAAGGCAATTAATTATTTTAATAGTCAGACGATTATATCATCTTGGAATTTAATCAAAACAAACCAAAGCCATGTGATACTCCTAAATCGTGCCCACCAAAAGCCCGGTTTAAGTTGTTGGGTGCAGTGTCCTGATTCCTCCTCATCACCTGCTGCTCACCACGGACACAGAGGAAGGCCTTTGCCTGGCATGTCTAGAAGGCCTCGGCGTGATTCCCTGACACTTTCAGGTAAGCAGAACCAGAACTATTTGAAATACGAGTAACTGCTGAAGTGCACAGAGGCTTGAAGATTCTGTCCTCCCATCAGATCATCCTTGATGGCCCGAGACTCACACAGGGAGCAGATCTGAGAGAGGAGGTCTTGCCTAACACCACCAAGGAAAGTCCAGACTCTTAGGAAAGAGCAGACACATCAACAACAGGACAACTGGAGGCAGGGAGTTGTTTTCTCAAAGTTTCTTCTGAAAGTTGATAATCACAAAGTGGAGGCTTCCTCAGCTCTGGTGTGACTACAGAGGAAACAGATGATACTGTTGAATCGCGTCCTCAGAGGGTACCAGGCCTGGTGCTTGGGACTAAGCATTTTTTTTTTAATCCACCACAAGTTCCCTTTCTTAAAATTTTATTTCATTTTTTTAGTTGTTGATAGAACTTTATTTTTATTTATTTATAAGTGGTGCTTAGAATGGAACCCAGTGCCTCACACATGCTAGGCAAGTGCTCTACCACTGAGCCACAACCCCAGCCCCCTTGGGACTAACCATTTTACGGATATCATCTCCTTTGATCTTCATGAAAGTCAGCATTAGAGAAGATAATCTAGGCTTATCTACTCATGAACTATGAGTATTGCATCTTTAAATGGGTAGCAACTGTTGTACCAGGGAACCTTCATTAAAACACAGCTTCAGCTATAAAGTTGTCCCATGACATGAGACCTGGAGAATCCTTTAGGTTAAATTGAGATTCCAGTATTTTTGTCTCTAAGTCAGGAATAATGCCCTTGAACCTTTTAAGATTTTAGTTTGTGATTTTAGCAAACATTTGTTACAAACAAAGACTGATATACCCATCCATTTCCTTTGAAGTCATTCTTACATAACAATAAATATTTAAGCTCTTCTAATCAAATGACCTCATGAAATCCAGTCCCACACCTGGCTTTTATACTATTGATCAGTGCAGTACAGAGATAAATTCTGGCTAATAACTTACATAATTATTTTAACTGGAGCAAAATTCAAATTAACACAGAACCTGCCTTCCCTTTTAGAGCCTTTTTTTTTTCCAGCCTTTTTCACTTTGCATTAAAGTTCCAACCATACTTTGCTACTTCTAAGTACCTCAAATTCTTTATTCACAACTTCCTCTAATTTTCCATTTACCAAGGTCATTCTCCCCCACCCTTCTTATCTGGCTAATAGCTCCTCCTCCCAGAAAAGTGTCGTTCAAGGCCTATCTTTTCTGGGATTCTTCCACCACCTACCTTTCCCTCCTCCATAGAGTTAGATACTCTCTCTTAGTGCATGCAATGCTCTTTATCTTCATTGCTTCATTTGAAAAGCATTTATGAAGCTCCTATTATCTACCAGGTTCTCTATCAGGTGCTATGAACACAAAGATAAACAAAACGTAACTTTCAAGTGGTGGAGGAAAAGACAGGTTGGACATTGTAACTGGTCAGAGCCTGCATGCCCCTCTGGGATCCAGGAAGACGGGCAGCTTTTTGAGCCCAGCCCTCCAGAACCTGGAGAATTTCACAGAGAGAAGTGTGGGAAGACAATGGGGAGGAGGAAGAGAGTCTTCTGGGTAAAAGAAATCCAAAACAAAGCCATAGCAATGGCAGAAAAAAACTGAGGAAAAAAAAACATGATGAGCTGGGCGCGGTGGTGCACGCCTGTAATCCCAGCACTTGGGAAGGCTGAGGCAGGAGGATCCCGAGTTCAAAGCCAGCCTCAGCAATGGTGAGGCACTTAGCAACTCAGTGAGACCCTGTCTCTAATAAAATACAAAAAAGGGCTGGGGATGTGGCCCAGTGGTCGAGTGCCCCTGAGTTCAAGTCCCCGGTACCAAAAAAAAAAAAAGATGAAATTTAAAACTACTAATCTTAAGCTTTTCAAGCTAATAAAAGCAAAAAATAATAATCAAGGAATGTTAACCCTAATTTTATTCCTAAATGTATATTAATATCTTTGTGCTTTTGCCAGGCACAGTCACACACACACCTGTAGTCCCAGCAGCTCAGGAGGCTGAGATAGGAGAATCATGAGTTCAAAGTCAGCCTCAGCAAAAGCAAGATGCTAAGCACCTCAGGGAGACCCTGTCTCTAAATAAAGTACAAAATAGGGCTGGGGGTGTGGCTCAGTGGTTGAGTGCCCCTTGGTTCAATACCCAGTACCTGTCCCCCCAAAAAATCCAATGCTTTCTTAAACCCAAGTGAGGGGATCGTTAGGTGATGCAAAAAAACATACAAAAAAAATCTAAAGACCAGATGGGTAACAAATAAGCATTGTGAATGCACACTTCATCCTGTCAGACATTAACACAGCCAACAGAGAAGTGGCCTGAAGAGGAAAGACTTGTTCACCACCCCAGGTGAGGATGAATGAGTCCAAACAAATGTCAGAAACTTTGGTGCAAACCTCCCAGACAATTCGACTGGGATTCGGGGAGACTCGTCAAACCTCTTTCTTCCTTCGATGTGACCCAAGGCACACACAAAGGCTGAAGCTCTCTCCCTGTGGTTACCTTGAAAATCATCATCCCAAATGTTATCCTATTTTGGTGGAAGTAATCCATGCGTTGAGGAACAAAGATAAAACTTTCCCAGTGAACAATGTCATTACACAGTGTTACTTAATCCTGAAAAAAAAAAAAAAAAAAGTTCCAGTCTTTGCCTCCTAAAATTTGTACACAGCCGCGCGGTGGTACATGCATGTAATCCCAGCACTTGGGAGGCTGAGGCAGGAAGATCGCGAGTTCAAAGCCAGCCTCAGCAATGGTGAGGCACTTAGCAACTCAGTGAGACCCTGTCTCTAATAAAATACAAAAAAGGGCTGGGGATGTGGCCCAGTGGTCCAGTGGTCCAGTGCCCCTGAGTTCAATCCCTGGTACCAAAAAAAAAAAAAAAAAAAAAAAGTTTTACACATATTTGTGTAAGACTTTGGTCAACAGAGTTCAAAATCTTCCTAAAACTATCAAATTGGGGAGAGTGAGAGAAATAGAAATCAGAGACCATCATCCTCAAGAGAATGGGATACCCTTGGGTGGCCACCTGCCAATTTATGTAGACTGCTTCGTTCCTGTGATTTTACTCAGCTTCCATTTCTTACCAGAAAGCCTGACAGCAAAAAATACCTCCAAATGAGCAGGATGAGACACCGTGACCCACGACATGCCCTGAATTAGACTACAGTGCATCGTACACTGCATTAAAAAATCAAATGGAGGAGCCAGGAGCGTGGCCCAGTGGTAGAGTATAAATGCTTTGCATGCACAAGGCCCTAGGTTCAATCCCTAGCGCCACATTAAACAGAAAAAAAATCAAATCAAATCAAATGGAGGATGTAATCACAAAGAAGAGAACATGATAACCCCTTTCCAGCAAGGATCGAATAAAAGGCATCTGAGCACCATGCACGTGGTTTAGAATAAGTAAATCTTTAAGAGGATTAATTGCTTCTTGCTCATCAACTATTGTGCTGTAGAAGAAGAATAGCTCTAATCTATGAAAATTAATAGAGATCTATGTTAATCTAGTAACACGTGTTGAGGTTTTAGCGTCCCGCTTTACAGGTGAGGAAAGAAGGCACAGAAAGACACACTCACCGTCTGGAGGTCACACACGGTCACAACAAGCACCAGAACCCAAGGACCAAGTCAAATGATTTCTAGCCAGAGCACCTTCACTTCCCAAAACAATGTCATAGGTGACATCAAAACTCACAGTTCCCTTTTTATGTCAGGAGTTGTTGTTGTTGTTGTTGTTGTTGTTTTGAAGGAGGACAAAAATAGAAGGTTAATAGAAAACTTTTAATTGTAAATTCTATTTTTAAACATCTACTGAGGGCAAAAGACCAGGTGTTCTGCCAAAACAAATTAGACAATATTTTTTTTTTTTTTTTTTTTTTTTTTTTTTGGCAGTGCTGGGGATTAACCCAGGGCCTCACTCATGTGTGGTAGACAAGTGCCCTACCACCAAGCTATATCTTCAGTCCCAGACAAAATTCTGACATTAGCAGAGTTCCAACCTTGACCTAAACGAAAAATCCGAAACATAACGTTGAGGCGCGAGGCCAACGATTCTGAGCGCAGTGGATGCCCCGCATTGGCCGTCTGCGAGAGAGAGGCGAGTGCCCTGTGTGAGGAACAGCCAGGGGATGACTCAAAGGCTATTTCAGTACCAGATCCTCTTTCAACCGTGGGTCCATCTGCTTGCTGAGAATGTGAAGTTGTCTGGTTGCAAGTTGGAGAAGGAGGTGACATCAGCTGCTAAAGCCACACGTGTGCGCAGGACCCGCAAAGGTGTGCTGCCCTTGCAGCAGTGCGGTGGGAGCCTGGCTCACACCTTGAGGCTACCTGGCTGGACTTCACGCAGTCACGATGAGCCCCAGGGGGTGAGTTCAGGGACCCAGCAAGAGAAAGGAGAAATGGGGCTGGGGTTGTGGCTCAGCGGCAGAGCGCTCGCCTCGAACGTGCGCGGCCCGGGTTCGATCCTCAGCACCACGTAAACATAAATGCATTGCATTGTGTACAACTAAAGTAAATAAATAAATATTTTTTTAAAAAAAGAGAAAGGAGAAATGCTATCAAATTTGTTCTTCATGCACTGCAGGCTAATGGAGGGGAAAGAACAGCTCAAAGAACTGCATACAAGAAAGAAGAGTCAGTAAGTATTTTATAGGCAGGCATCGACTAATTAATGACAATATCTACTTGCCCCCAAATGCAGCCAGCCACCCCTTCCTCCCCGCTCCTCTTCCCCACCCTAGTCTGCCCTTCCCACGGGAATCACTGAGGACATCAAACACACTTCCTTCCACTCGACCTACCCTTCTTTTATACCACCCTGCATCTTTCAATACCCACACCCATCACCCCCACATACCTCCATGGTTTCTCCCTGCCTCCTTTAGAGTAAGAGAAAAATCGAGATTCCAGAAGCACCAAACTTCAGAGAAGCTCCGGGGAACAAGAATTCAGGAAGCTAATGAGTTCACAGCCATGGACAACAAGAGTTCAGACTCTACATTTAAGGGTGAGAAAAACCTCAAAGTCACAATTACCATTTCAGCCATGTCATAGGCCAAATGATCATTCACGGTTTGGTTAGAAACTCACCTACCAAGGATAATGTTATTTCCATAGCAAGATGAATTCCAAGTTCTAAGCAACCAGTCTGCAAACAAACTTCTGGAACACTAAATATTCATAAGTTTGGGCCACCAATAGAACATGTAACAATGTATTTTTTACCCCGAGTTTCTTCTTCCTAACAGCTGTAGAAGAAAATAGAAGGTACCCATGTATAGGACAGGGTACTGAGATTTGATCTCCTTCTTCAGGAGCTACTTCAGTTGACAATGGAGTTGGTGACTACCATTTGCTCCTAAGAACTCGGGGTGAATGTATTCTTCCCAATGTGTCCAAAGACAGTAACTGGGCCCGCTTCTGAAAGATAGATGGGCTACCCTCCCCCCTCCCAGAGTTTTCCACATCCTGAGCAAAGCAACCTTGTTTCATTCTCCAGGCAGGATGTTTCTTCCCCAGGCAGGATGTTTCTTTTCCCAGGGCAAGAGCCAATAGGCTTAAAGGTCGCCCTGTTCTATGGGCAAAGAGCCAATGGCGTTGGGGTTGCTCTGGTGCACCTCCCAATAGGGCCCTGTTTGAGAGACTCAGAACACAGAGACACACAGATCAGCTCGTTGCTGCGGAGAGAAGGAAGCCACTCAGATACATCAACTCTACCCTGCGGAGAGAAGGAAGCCACTGCAACAGCTCCAGACCCATCGCCTTCAGCCTGACGGCCACTCCCAGCTGACAGCTCCAGCCTCCAGCCAGACAGCAGCTGCTTTAGCTGATAGCTCCAGAGATCCTATCCGGTGCAACCAAGCACCCACCTTCTGTCCAGAGCTTGCACACTCCCTTCTCCCTGACTCCCCCTCCCACCAGAGCTTGCCACTCCCTCTCCCTGACTCCCCTCTCCCAGCACCTCTTCGACCTTCAACCAGAGCACCTCTTCTCCGGTTTTGCTGTCAGCCATGAAGGCTGTTGAATAAATCTCTTGGCTGCACGGCTGTCCCCGGTGTGATTTTTGCCCTTCACTGGATAAGTGCAGACTTTTGGGAAAGGCCTTTTAACATTATAAGGAGGCAATAAAGACAACAGTTTTGGGGAGAGTTTAATTCACTTTCTGTTGGCCAAGAAAGTAAGTAGAGCTATTGCTACTGCTACCCAAGAGACAAGTCAAGCTCCAAAGGAAGTTGGTGATTTCTTCTGAACAGATACTCTAACTGCACTCATGTGTGAGCATGTGTGTGCACACACAAGTGCATGAACAGCAACACTTGGGATAAGGAATGAGTTAGAGGATAAATGAAACCGCCCTTCAAAAGAGGAAAATCACTGACACAATAACATATTGGCCAAGCCTGTCCTACTATTGTTTTCTCTTCAAAGAGCTATAAGAAGCCAGGCACGATGGCACAAGCCTGTAATCCCAGCACTTGGGAGGCTGAGGCAGGAGGATTGTGAGTTCAAAGCCAGCCTCAGCCATGGTGAGGCACTTAGCAACTCAGTGAGACCCTGTCTCTGATAAAATACAAAAAAGGGCTGGGGATGTGGCCCAGTGGTCGAGTGCCCCTGAGTTTAATCCCTGGTACCAAAAAAAAAAAAAAAAAAAAAGCTATAAGAAGGGTCAGACCTGGAAGGAAACTGAGACTTCTCTGTGGAACAGAACCCAAAGTGGTGGCAGCCAAACCAGATGAGCGAGAAAAGGCCAGAGTCAGACTTGCAGACCAGGAAAGGTCTGCCTCAGATTCCACGGTGGCCTCACCTGGGTGAGGTGATTCCGCCTCCTGTCCACAGCTGACAGGACCAGGATGAATGTCTGCATGAAGCAGAGCCAGTCGGATTTTCTCTATCAGGAGTTTGGAATTGGGATTCGGGGGCGGCTACCGTCGGCGCTCGGTCAGAGCTGCGCAACAGCCCTGTTGCATAACCTGTAGGAGCCAAAGAGGGAACAAAACCACAAAAACGCGGATGTGCAAGGAGGAGGTGAGATGAGAGAATGAGGGTTACGGTTCCCGGTCTTGGTTCCAGTTCCTTCTGGAAGCCATCTGCAGCCTGCCTTTCAAGACGTCCCCTCTCCTTACAATACATTTTCCTTTTTGTTAAAGCTAGCTGGAATTTATTTTAGTTATGTGAGACTGGAAGCTCTTTGATTAAACCACATTACCATAAAGTAAGTCACTCTATGAAACTCAACAACATGAAAGAGTTTAGACTTTTTTTTTTTTTTTTTTAAACTCAGGGGCACTCGACCACTGGGCCACATCCCCAGCCCTTTTTTGTATTTTATTAGAGACAGGGTCTCACTGAGTTGCTAAGTGCCTTACCATTGCTGAGGCTGGCTTTGAACACGCGATCCTCCTGCCTCAGCCTCCCAAATGCTGGGATTACAGGCATGCGCCACCGCGCCCGGCTAGACTTTTTTAAACATATTTTCAGATGTAGATGGACACAATTCTTTTATTTTATTCACTTTATTTTTATGTGGTGCTGAGGATCGAGCCCAGTGCTTCACACGGGCTAGGCAAGCACTCTGCCACTGAGCTACAACCCCAGCCCGAGCAGAGACTTTTGACGCTACCAGGTTCAAATTGTGATGCCCCTGAATGTAAAGCCATCTAGTCTAGAGGACGCTTTCCAGGCTATCTGAGCCTTAGTGTCTTTGCCTAGAAAATGCAGTTAACTGCCACAGCTAATTGTGAAAATCCGCACACAGGAAGCACAAATTATAACTCCTAGTAGAATTCAGTGGAGTAGCAGTACATAAGTATGAAATTTTGCACATTTTCACATTTCTGCTGAACCTCATGCATGGATCCTCAAGGACTGAAAAATCTGACAAACTTCTTTACTTGGCATTTCTTCAAATTCTCCACGTCTCAGAATGTGCCCCTGGGTACAACCCACAGACAAGAGATAACCTACAATAATGACCCCTCCCCTGCTACGACCACTTGCTGCTACAATACAACATGCAGGTCCTAACTAATCTTGGAGAAACACTTGGTTATTCCCAAGGTAGACTTTTTGGTCTATTATAGCACCGTCTTACTTCTGTTGCTATTACAGAGTACCTGAGACTGGGTAACTTATAAAATAAAGAGGTTCGAAGCCGGGCGCGGTGGCGCACGCCTGTAATCCCAGCACTTTGGGAGGCTGAGGCAGGAGGATCGTGATTCAAAGCCAGCCTCAGCAATGGCGAGGCACTTGGCAACTCAGTGAGACCTGTCTCTAAATAAAATACAAAAAAGGGCTGGGGATGTGACCCAGTGGTCGAGTGCCCCTGAGTTCAATCCCCAGTACCACAAAAAAAAAAAAAAAAAAAAAAAAAGAGGTTCATTTTGACCTAAGGGTCTGGAGGAACAGGGATCTGCATCTGGTGAGGCCCTTGTGCTGCTTTAAGTCATAGTGGAAAGGAGAAGGACGAGCAGGCACGTGCAGAAGAGAGAAAATGTGAGGAGTACACTTAGTTTGTGGTCACCCAGTCTTGCAGTAATTAATCCAACTTCTCAAGAAGAAGAACTTACTCACTTGAGAAAGGTATGAATCCCTCTTTTTTTTTTTCTTCTTCTTTTTAAGGACCCCTAGAAGTCCCCATGCTGTGTGTGTGTGTGTGTGTGTGTGTGTGTGTGTGTGTGCTTTCTTTCTTATTGATATAATTTAATTAATTATTTATTTGCAGTACTTGGGATTGAACCCCAGGATGCTTTACCAGGGAGCTGTATCCCTAACTCTCCTTATTTTTTTTTTTTTATTTTTGAGACAGGGTCTTTCTAAGTTGCCCAGGCTGGCCTCAAACATGTGATCCTTCTGCCTCAGCCTCCCCAAGTCTAAAATTCCAAGCGTGCACCACTGCCCCTGGCCACAAATCCCTCTTAAGACTTGATCACTTCTTAAAGACCCCACTCCCAGCTGTCACAATGGCACTCAAATTTCACTGTGGGTTTTGGAGGGGACAAACCATAAACAAACACAGCAAGCATTTACTCTGCTAGATTTTAACCCCTGGCCTATGTGAATCTCTCCCTCTGTGAACTGTGCAGAAGGACAGGGAATGTGTCTGTCATTCGTAGGATCATGCTTCACATAGAAAGTATTCATAAATGGCAAATAAATAAGCATGTAATGTTTTATTATAAACTGTAACTTATAGTGATCTTTTGCTTAAGAAATTTAAAAAAACTCCATGTGTAAGCAATAAAAGGTTTTTGATTTTTTATCTACTTCAGAACTACCACCAATGTAATTAAGTCCATAACAACCTAAGCAGGGCTGAAGAGGAAGTTTCTGCTTGGTCATTTCTAAGGAACTAGATTTTTAGCAATGGAGCAGTGTATAATACACAGTTTAGGGTCTTCTTTGATTGTCTTCTACTCTGATATTTCTAAAGAATGCACCACCAGGGGCTGGAGTTGTGGCTCAAGGGTAGAGCACTTGCCCAGCATGCATGAGGCTCTGGGTTCGATCCTCAGCACCACATAAAAATAAAATAAAGGTACTGAGTCTACCTAAAACTAAAATAAATAAATAAACATTAAAAAGGAAAAAAAGAGGGCCGGGCGTGGTGGCGCATGCCTGTAATCCCAGCACTTGGGAAGCTGAGGCGGGAGGATTGCGCGTTCAAAGCCAGCCTCAGCAATGGCGAGGCACTTAGCAACTCATTGCTAATAAAATACAAAAAAGGGCTGGGGATGTGGCCCAGTGGTCGAGTGCCTCTGAGTTCAATCCCCAGTACCAAATAAAAAAAAAAAAAAGAAAGAAAGAAAAAAGAAAAAAAGGAATGTACCACCAAACACAAATACGGAAGCCACACCTGTACACACCTCAAATAAGGGCCAGATTTCCATGGGCTTTTCTTGCACCACAATCAGTCAAAAAAAGAATGTCCCCATGTTGCTGTTCACGTGTGTTGAGGGTACTGGTGAGATTGAGGGGACCTGGGTACAGCACCCTCAGTAAGATTCCAAGTGAACGAACCAAAATCAACCAAGTTACACGTAGATTCCTAGGCAGTGTCTAGTCTCACTTCTGCGTTATTAGTGCCTTAACTGACTTGTGGACAATCTAGACGCTACATTCGTACCCAAACTGAAACTTTTATTCATTTCTCCAGTGTACGTATTAACTAGATCCTTATTGTGTGCCAGGCACAGGGCTAGACCCCAGCAATACAAAGGTAAACAAGAAGGCCAGTGCGCCTGACCTCCCAAGAACAGGACTGCCCTTCCTTTCTAGCAAGAAAAACGATTTTTAAAGGCAATTATCCTTGAAGGGTGATGAGTACTGGGCCAGGCGAGGCCTGTGCCTTGGAAGCACTTCCCTGGGACCTAGAACTGGCCTCATCTGGAGCCGTGCTCTCAAAGTGCGGGCCACACAATCAGTGGGCCCCCGTCCAGCAGTGTGAACACTGCTTGGTGACTAGTTTTAACAACCCCTCCAGGGGATACTGATTCAAACCCCCTCCCAGAGCAGTTCCTCTAGATCACTGAGTTCTTTTAAAGCTTCCCCAGCTAATTATAAATTAGTACGGCTGGGGTTGTGGCTCAGTGGTAGAGCGCTTGCCTAGCATGTGTGAGGCACTGAGTTTGATCCTCAGCGCCACATAAAAAAATAAATAAATACCTAAAATAAAGGTATAGTGTCCATCTACAATTAAAAAACATTAAAAAAAAATTAGTACAACTGCTATGGAAATCAGGATAAAGGCTCATCAAATGACAAGGCATGGAACCACCATATGACCCACCAAGTGACTTCTGGGTATTTATCCTGAAAAATTAAAGTCATCATACTATAGCGATACATGCATACCCATGTTTATAGCAGTGCAATGCACATTAGCCTAACCATGGAACCAGCCTAGGTGTCTTATCAACAGATAAATGGATCAAGAAAATGTGGTACATACACACAATGGAGTTTTACTCAGCCATAATGAAAAATGAAGTTATGTCATTTACAGGAAAATGGATAGAACTTGAGACCATGTTGCTGTCTGAAGCAATGGCCGCTTGGAGCAACGAAGCCACGGGAAGAAGTTTAGAGGCAAACTGGAAACAAACAGGCTTTTTATTCTGATAACTTCTCTCTCCGGCTCCAACAACGACTCCAACACGCACCACACACCACCAAACAACCCACAAACAAATGGCGCCAACCCGATCTGATCTCAGCTCAAGTCTCGGGAGATCCCAGGCCAAGTCCCGTGACACCACGGAAGGCGGCAATGCCCGAACATCTCTATGGCCCGCAGCCAACCGCAATCTCAGCCATCTCCCCAATCAGGGCTCCTGCAAGACCATAATGTTAAGCGAGGTAAGCCAAACTCAGAAAGTCAAGGGTCATATGTTTTCTCATATGTAGAAGCTAGAGAGCAAAATGAAAAAGAAAGGTGGGAGGGGGGTCTCATGGAAATCAAAAGGACGTCAGTAGAGGAAAGAGACTAGGAGGTAGGTGGGGAGGAAGGAGGTAAGTGCTGGGTACTGATAGTAGCAAATTATATTGGCATATTGTGTGCATGTACGAGTATGTAACAAATCCCATCATTATGTAGAACTATAATGCACCAATAAAAATGTGGAAAGAGAAAAAATAAAAAAAAATTAAATTCCCCAGCTGATTCCAATGTTGAGTGAAGCGTTGAGAACTACTGGTCTACCATAGGGGTAGGAGAGACCTCCCTGGGGAACTGACATCTACGCTGAGACAGGGGAGGAGCAGGAGTCAGAAAATAAATATGAAAAAAGTGCTTAAAGGCCGTGAAAACTGTATGTTTCAAGGGCAGAAAAGCATGATGCATGTGAGGAATCTAAAGAATTCAAGAGGGCTGGGCAGCAGAAAGGTTGAAACAGCACTCTAAGATTCAGGTGAAGGGGTTATCCAGGTGAGAGGGGAGGGGTCTGTACGTTCAGAAGTCGGACTAACAGACCACGGGAAGCCTCTTTAAGCAGCTCCCTATTACCAGTTCTGTATTCTTTAAATGACCACTTTGGCTACGGTGTAGAAATAGGTTAAGGGGAGCAAAATTGCGTGCAGGTGTTTCTAGGTAAGAGGGCCTTGCCATCCAGGTGTAGAGACGATGCTGATGGCAGCAGAGGACGGCTGGGACTAGGGACCTGGGAGGATGTTGGGGATCCTGGCGTTCACTATTTCAAGGTTACTTCCATGTTTCTGATGGAAGCACTTGGACGGACGGCCGTGGAGAAAGACTCGCGTCCAGACTTCAGCATGTTGATTTCAAGGTGGACCATACAGTGGAACGCCTCGGGCTCCATGACAGCAGGTCTGTGAAGATACTGGTTCGGGAGAAGTCTGCCTACTCAGTTATTGAATGGAAGCCAGGGATTTTGATTTAACCCACAGTCATACAAGTTTGAGGTGAAGAAAGCTTAGAACCTAAACCTCTTGGGAAGGCTCACAAATAGAGACAGCAAAGGTTCAAACAGGAATGACCAGAGTAGTGGGACCAGGAGAATGGAATCCATGAAAGCCAAGGGAACAGGAAGTTCCGAGAAGCAAAGACTCTAATGGCGCTGAAAACTCAAGCAAGGTAAAGAAAGACGAGGAAGTGGGCACCGTGGTGCACGCCTGTAATCCCAACAGCTCCAGAGGCTGAGGCAGGAGAACTCCAAGTTCAGAGCCAGGCTCAGCAACTTAGCGAGACCCTGTCTCAAAATAAAAAAATAAAACAGGGCTGGGGATATGGTTCAGTGGTTAAGCACCCCTGGGTTCAACCTCTAGCACCCCAAGAATGTGTGTGTATGTGTGTGTTTCAATTTTGGCAACAAAAAGAAAGTATTTTATTCAGCCCCTAATAATTCAAAGTTTTGCCTGTTTTGCCAACTGTATAGACTATGGAGAATAAGGTACGTGAGATGGCCCACTCCGTGAGAATGATTCAGCATTTTCATTAAACAACATACTCTAGGGACATGTCTAAAGTGAAGCCCAATAAACCCAGTGCTCACTGAAAGTGAAGAAGAGCCAGAGCATTTTAAATAAGAGTGCTGGGTTAAGTTGATGCAGTTCAACTAAAAATAAACCAAAACAAGACGCTTTTGCAAACATAAATTGCTAAATCATAATCAAAGCACATTTGGCCACAGACTAGCAATAGAAAAAAATAGTACGTACAGAAAGTTAGTGCTCTTCAGAAGTTTAAAGCCTTTTAGAAATAACTATTAACATAAAATGTTAATGAAATGAGTCCCCACCTCTCTTTTTTTCACACATATACATCGTTCCACAAGCTTGTACACACATCAACAGTTGTTTGAATGATTTAAGGTGGTCTAAATAGGAAACCATGCCAACATATCAATGCTATGAAGCAAAGGCTGAATATCCACACCGCTGGGAAGACAGCATAAGGCTTCAAAGCCTGGACCACTCCCCAGTTCTTCAGAATCCATACCACGTGCCCCTCCCACAGCGCACCCTCTAGCTCCAGTCATTTCATCTGCCTCGCTCCATTTACGTGTGTGCTAGTACTGCGCATGTGTAACTATGTACATGATACATATTATATGTTATCATTAACATAAGTTATGCACTACACTAATAGAAGCATGCATGGCATTACTAATATTATACAATACTAATGCTTAATCATGCATACTCTAATGACAACCATGAAGAGTGTGTGTGTGTGTGTGTGTGTGTGTGTGTGTGTGTGTGTTTTGGGGATTGAACCCAGGCCCTGGCATGTGTTATGCAAGCACTCTAGTACTAAGCTGCATCCCCTGCCCTTTTTATTTTATTTGAGACAGGATCTTGCTAAGTTGCCCAGGCTGACCTCCAACTTGGGATCAGCCTCTCTCTCCAACTTGCCTCAGCCTCTCGAGTCGCTGAGATTACAGGCATGCACCACCCTGCCCAGCTTCCCATGAATATTCTTTTTTAAATATTTTTTTTTAGTTGTAGATTGATACAATATCTTTATTTATTTTTATTGGTGCTGAGTTTCAAACCCCATGCCTCACGCATGCAAGGCAAGTGGTCTACCACTGAGCTACAACCCCAGTCCCCATGAATATTCTTTCCTAGAGGTAGTGACCTGGCCACCAGAGACCTAACGTTACAGGCATCACCAGTGATGGGCCGGCCCCGTTCTAGCATGGCCCCTCTCCAGCAAGGAGAAAGGGGTGTCTTTGTTAAATAAGTCTATCAGAGCATTTCCATTCACCCTGCTATATGTCATTTAGGAAAAAGATAGGGACACCAATCTGACCAGTGAAGTTCCAGGGGGAAACCAGCTCGAGTAGTTATTGAAAAGTCTGTTCTTGACAGGCATATAGGCAAAGGCATGTGACCACTTCCATTTTTCTGCCATTGGTAAATGCAGGCATGATGCTTGGCTTGGGTCTGCTGCAGCCCTTCTGTCAGAAAACTACAAGTCATCAGCCGCCACACTGCGGATGACAACAGAAGACAGAAACAACCAGTCCACGAGGACCCTGTTGAACTGCTAAATCAGTCACTCCTGAAACATCTTATACTTGGGCTTCTGATTATGTGGACTTGTAAATTTTCCTTTCTGCATAAACCAATTTAACCCAAGCTTCTGGTACTTGCAGCCAACAGTTGCTCATTATTTCTAACATATGGATATTTCTGAAGCACATCTCTAACATATTGATTATCTCTAATGTAATAATGTGTCTGTATCAATTAAAGCTAATTGTTTTTAAACACTAAGATGCTTACATGAAAACTTGTGCTGAAAGACTAAAACACAATATGGCAATTTTCCTCATTATTTGCAATCAAATTGATTACATGCACCTTGGTTATTTATTTCTCCCCACTCATGATTTCTCAAAGAAAACTCTGTAGCAAATAACCTAAAAGAAAACCGAAGAAGGGGGAATTTTGACATCATGTTCCTATCTCAAATTCTTACGGAACAACAGGAATCGATCTTGCTGTTGACAAACACAAAGTCATGAATATTAGACTAAAAATCCAAAAATCGCAGTCTTCATAGAGTGAATGCCAAAATGAATTTAGGGGTTAGCATCTTAAGACTTTGAAAAAGTACTGGAAATAAAAGAACACTATAGGGAAGAGGGAAATCACTGTCCAGTTAATATAACTGATGGTCTGAGAAAATGGCCTTCTCTTCCCCCTTGATCCTCATAGACCCAAGTGTTAACTGCAGCCAAAAAAAAAAAAAATTAAAGCTACCCTTGTTCCCCCTCTATCCAGCTAACTTGACTTTAAAAGCACACTTATTTAAATACTTCTGAGCCCTACTGTTTTTGGTAACTCCAGGAAGACCAGAGTTTCGCTTATTTCCTCAGAAGTAAGGTTTTTTTTTTTTTTTTTTTTTTTTTTTTTTTTTTTTTTTTTTTTTTTTGGTACCGGGGATTGAACTCAGCGGCACTAGACCACTGGGCCACATCCCCAGCCCTTTTTTGTATTTTATTAGAGACAGGGTCTCACTGAGTTGCTAAGTGCCTCGCCATTGCTGAGGCTGGCTTTGAACTCGCGATCCTCCTGCCTCAGCCTCCCAAAGTGCTGGGATTACAGGCGTGCGCCACCGCGCCCGGCTAGAAGTAAGGTTTTATGACACAATTTTCAACATTGTTTTGATGCTGTCTGAGTCTCAGAATCTGCTCATATCCACATTACCATTCAAATCCCAAAAATCGTTTTCAATAGCTAAAACATACATCGTTTCAATTTGGTTCTCTTACTGATGATGTCCCTAGTAGTACTCTTCCCTTCCCTAACAGTACAGAAATAGAACAAGGGCCACCGTGCTGTGAGAAGCCAGGGTTATTCAAGCACCGTAGTGACTTGAAGGACACTGGCTATCAGTGAGGACACTGGTTCTCTGCCCTGAGAGTCCATGGGAATCACTGGGTGTGCATTTTAAGAATGACACTTGGGGCTGGGGCTGTAGCTCAGTGGTAGAGCACTTGTCTAGCATGTGTGAAGCACTGGGTTTGATCCTCAGCACCACATATAAATAAATAAAATAAAGGTATAAAAAATACAACAACATTATAAAAAAATGACACTGGCCTGATTTCAGGGCTAAATCAGTGAAACCAGAGGCTCTAGAAACAGGGTGCTGGAAGTCATATTTTTAAATAGATTCCTCAGATGATTTTAGTGTGTACCTAGGGTTCACTAAGTAAGAATTAGGTTTGTTTGCATATAATGTCGGGGAGTGGGAAGCAATGTCTTGAGATAAAAGTTTTTTCTTTCTTTCATATAAAAAAGTTTCTTTCTGCACATAATTGTGCCTGTAAAGCTGCTGAGTTGTTCAGGACCTGAGCTTATTCTGTCGTCTGCTCACAATCCTGGTGTCAGGCTTGTATTTGCAAGATTCCTTCCTGGGCCAAGATGCCTGCTGTAATTCCAGCCATCACATCCAAAGGCAGAGGAAAGAAGAACAGAGAAAGGAGCAAAAGAATGTGTAGCTCTTCCAGAAGGGCCCACTCTGACAGCCTTAGTGGTGTTTCCCACAGCACTTCTACTTTCATCTCAATATCTGAAGCTCACTTATGGGACTACATTTGGTTGCAATGGAGACTGAGGGATACAGCCTTTAACTTGGCTAATGTTCTGTTGCTGAAGGAGAAGTTAAAAGTGGAAGGGGAGGTGACCAGCAGGTTCTGCCACAGCTGAAGAAATCTGCAGCAGAGCTCAAGCTCTTTCCATTTGAATTTGCTCTTCTGCTTAAATCAACCTCATTTTTATTTTTATTTTTTTATGGAACATGTATTAATTGCACCTGTCCATGGGGTCCAGTTTGATACTCCAGCACATGCACCCAACATGCATGGATCAATCAGGAATTTGCACCACCCTCTCCTCATCATTTCTTCACATCTGGAACCTCTGAGCACCCCTCCACATCTTCTTAAGTTCTATAACAGGTCGTTGTGAACAACAGTCACCCCTCTGCCCTGGGGAACATCAGAGCTTACTGCTATCCACCTGCATTGTATACCCTCTATCCACCCCTGCCCCCGCCCTTCCCCACCTCTAGGAACCACTACTCTACATTCAGGCCCATTTTCCCAAGCCATAACCAGCCTTAGAAGACACTTACGTGACGTGAAACACAAAGTACTAAACCTCAACACCATTACCTTCTGCCATGGTTAAATAAGCTGAATACACGGAACCACTTCCACCAGCAGGATCTGTTGTCCCTAAGGTCACAACAATGACCTTATAATAACCTCCACACACTGGGCTTAGGATCAAGGACATATGTTCATTGCACAATACCCACACCCATTCTGGGCAAAGTACACATGGAGCCGGGAGGTCTTTTGTAACATGACCCTAAGCTAAGAATAGAGACAGAGGTTCTTCTATGCCACACTGAGCAGCAGGTATACAAAGACATATTCACCCCTGTGCAATAAATCACCCAGTTTTCATAGCTACGTTTGACCCTGAGCTCATTCTTACAGATTCTGTGTGTGATGGAGCAACTAAAGTCAAACGCTTCTCAATGTGGGCAGAAAGTATGGGGCTGCAAAATTCCTACTCAGTGCCACGCCCTGGAGCTCCTCTCACTTCCTCATACCCACTGGGCTTCCAGTGGTCTCATGGTGGCCACAGCAGAGAGGCCTCTATCATAGCATTGCCATTGCAAAGCAACTGATTCCAAATCCCCTGGCTCTTAAACTGCCTGAGAGGAGGAACACCACTGCCTCCTGCCAATGATGGTGGTGCTGATCAGGTAAACTAAAGCACAGAAATAATGATTCCCCTTTCTAGTTAGTGCTTGGCAAGACGGGTATCGACACAAGGCACCTTTAAGGAGCTTTTGGGGCTGAACAGAGTTCCTCCAAAATTAACATGTCCCAACCCCCAGGACTGCAGAATATGACTATATTTGAGGATATTGTCTCTAAAGAGGTAACTGGGTTAAAATGAGGTCACTGGGGTGGGATCTGATCCAATATAACTGGTGTCCTTATAAGAAGATATTATGTCACCAACACACAGAAGGAAGACCGTGTGGGAGAAGATGCCATCTGCAAGCCAAAGAAGGAGACCCCGGGATAAACTAAACTTGCTGACACTTTGATCTTGAACAAGCTACCCAGTCTGTTCTGCTTCCTTGCAGAAGCGCTCCCCAACTAACGCAAGGAGTGACTACCTCCAACAGCATCAGTGTTAAGACAGGTGGTAAATGACACTGAAATCACACAGTTATGTGCTCATCTCTTTTGCCTACAGGAAGGCCTAGACCCAGTCAAAGGCTAAAGTCCTAGAGTTTTAATGGACAGAGAGAGAGAGAAAGAAGAAAAGAAAGAAAGACAAAAACCCAGCCAGACATGGTAACACACACCAATAATCCCAAACAATCTGGGAGATTAAGGCAGGAAGACTGCAAGTCCATGGTCAGCCTCAGTGATTTAGCAAGACCATGCCTCAAAATTAAAAATAAAAAAGGCTGGGATGTGGCTCAGTGGTAAAGAGCCCCTGGGTTCAATCTTACCAGTATCAAAAAACCCAAAAACAAACAAAAAAGCCCTACAATTTGAACAACAAAATAATGAAGTAGCATTAAATTATAGCAAAAACATTAAATATTTCATATATCCATACTGATATAAATAGATGAGTGAGAACAGACCAATCTCCCATGTGGAAAAATTCCAAATAATTTGTACACGTAGATACTCTACCCTCAAGGAAGTGCACCATTAACACTCCACTCCTTAAAGTGACTTCCTTCTAACGAGTTCTGCAGGAAAAAGTGGGGGAAGTGAAGCTTTGCAGTGGAAAGCCCCAGCCAACACTGTCCGGCAGGGAGCTCCAGGCTCATATCAGTGTGGCAAGTCAGCTGACCGTCTGTCCCCCAATGACGTGAAGAGAAGGGGGTGCTCTGCTTCCTAAGAACCCACACCCCAAGTCTAACCATGAGGAAAACGCCAGACAAAAAACCAACTTCCCACTGAGGAACAGTCTGAAAATACTCTTCATAACTGCTAAGGTCACCAAAGACCTTGTGAGAGACGTGCCAAGAGAAGCCTAAGGAGAGATGGTGACCACATGTAGCGTGGTGTCCTGGGTGGGCCGTAGACAGAAAACGATCATTAGGCAAACACCAAGGCAGTGGGGATAAAGTGCAGGCTGCAGTTAATTAAGAAAACATCATAACTGGGTGCTCCGATGGGGGCCTGCTAACGTGGGAGGTCACGCAGGAGAGGTGAGAAGGGGGACTTGGGTGTGTCTGTCCCTTCCTCTCAATGTCACCGTGAACCCAAATCTGCTCTACATGAGACTTTAAAATGAAAGTGCTCATGTCAATTTACGGGCAGGTGCACCCAGTAGAATTTCAGGAAGGCTCTTTTCTTTACCATCTGCAAAGACTCCCAGAAGCAGCTGAAGTCCCTGCTGGCTGCGGAGGTGCTGCCCCTGCAGCAGGAGAGGTCTCTGTGGTGCACCCGCCACCATGGAAGCGAGCCCCAGCCCCGTTCAGTTACCTGCTGCAGCGGGAGTGGGCTCTCGGAGCCGAAATCAAAGGGTACCACAGAAGAAGTGGAAAGGTGACCTGAAGAAGGATGCCGGCCACCAGCTCTGTGGCATTCTCTTAATGAATTCACCTCTCCCCAAACTGCTCTCAGCCTCACGGGCTCAGCGATTACTTCCTCAGTATCTTCAAGTCAATCCAACCATCGACGGTGACTCATACCAATAGAAATCAGTGAGTGCGAGGTAGAAAAACAGGTGCCACCGTGTCAGGCAGCCCCACCACACTGGGCTTGGTCAGGCAGGGCCTGAGAGCGTACTGGGGCCACACTTGCAACAGCGAGGGTCTAATCTAGCTTCCTGGGAAACCCAGGAGTCAGGTTCATTAGCTCAGTTAGAACCAACTCACAGGAAAGGCTGCCCATGGAGGTGCTTCCTGCAGGCTTGGCTGCCTGATGCCCCCATCTTCATCATCGAGAGCAACCCACAACCAGCTCTCGGTGGTTTCAGATCTTGGATTAACAGCCTGGGGACACAGCCGCCTACACGGAATACAACCTGCTCCACCAGTCGGCTGGGACCGCAGCAGGTTTACCTGATTTCATCATCTGACCCTGTTGTGGCCATGTGAAAACCGTAAATGTCTTTCAGGGCAAATCAAAGCATGTTAAAATAAATAAATAAATAAATAAATAAAGACAACTATCTATAAGCCCTATCCCAAGCAAACGAGAACAAAATAAGTTTACCTACCTTATGTAGCTACAGAATGACTTTACCTACAGTAAATTCACCTACTGAAACTGTCAACATGCCTACAGAATAAATTTACCTACAGTACGTGAATAAACATATTTCTGGGGCTGGGGTTGTAGCTCAGTGGTAGAGTGCTTGCCTAGCATGCATGAGGCATTGGGTTTGATCCTCAGCACCACATAAAAATAAAATAAAGCTATTGTGTCCACCTAAAATTAAAAAGTAAATATTTTTTTTAACTTTTAAAAAATAAATATATTTCTAACAGGTTAGTCTAGCGGGAGGGAAATAGTGATTTGTTGTCGTTCATTCAGCCCTTTCACACGTGCCTACCAATGGGAAACACTGGTCAGCAGCCTGTTCCCAAAGTCCAGCACGCACAAGAATTATATGGAAAGTCTGTTTTGAATGCAGATTCCAGGGCCTCCCTCCCCATGCTCCCATCCTCACCTTACCCATGAAAACATCCAGTCCAATTCAGCAGGGAGGGGCGGGGGCTTATAAATACATATTCTAAACACAGACCTCAAGTAATTCTGAAAAAAAAAAACTGATTTAGGTCTGATTCTCTATTTTAGTGGTTTTTAATCCTGGGTCACATTAGAAATCTCTGAACAGATTGAAGGAAGAAAAGGGGAAAAGTCCTTACACGTAAATAACCAAACCCGAAACAAGCCAATCAGAACATCCAGAGTGTGAGACTCAGGAACGTGTCTTTTAAGGCTCCCCAGGTGACTTGGCATTTAGTGTCTCCAGGTGGTATTCTCTGTCTGGGTTGTTATACATCAGATTCCAAGCCTCTCCCTGAAGATTCTGAGTCAGGTCTAGGTAAGGCCCCTGTGTGTCTAGCTAGCGCCCCATGGATTCTCACAATGGGGTTTGAGAAATGTGTCTTTTACTTAGCTGAGTTAAAAACTATAGTCCCCAGCAAGGCTACCAGGGATTTTTTGGCCCTGTTTTGGAGTCTTCCCCCACACCTGCCCCACTAAGCTCCAATCCAAGCTAAGAAAGAAAGAGCTCATCTCACTTAACACTGAACAGAAATGAAAACCCGATGCTTTATACCACCAAGACCTCTGGAGCCCCATATTTACTATTAATACAATTGCATATGTCTCCAAGGTTTAAATACTGTAGTTAACACTCCACACTCTGAACCAGGCATAAGGTCTTACATCCACCTATTAATAAATATTCACGACAATGTTATGAATAGAAGCTCTTCTAACTCTATAGATAAGAAACTGAAGCACAAAGGTTAAGCATACTAAGTTACCTGGAGTCGCCTAGAGGATGAATTTGAACCTGAAACGTAAAGGATCAAGGTCTGCTGTCTTAACCTTAACACTGTAATACCGCTCAGCAAGTGAAAGTTAAAGAGCCCGCCCACACATTACTTGTTGCCAGGGGAGGGGGGAATCAGAAAAGATCAAGCAAGCTAATGCTTACTTCCTCCCCACCAAGTACCAAGCACTGAGCTCCAGGTGCAATGTATTTTCTCTCACTTAACTGAGAGTCAGACACAATGCCTATTGGCATGGACACACTACACTCACAGAAAGAAATCGTTGCACAGCACCATGCAAAAAAAGTAAATAAATAAATAATAAATAGCCAGTGAAAGCTTCCAAGTGGATTTGGCAGGCTGGAGGCCAGAGAATGAG
Source organism: Tamias sibiricus (assembly GCA_025594165.1). Lineage (NCBI taxonomy): Eukaryota > Metazoa > Chordata > Mammalia > Rodentia > Sciuridae > Tamias > Tamias sibiricus. Next base: position 18,709,568 of record CM046666.1, on the reverse strand, counting down.
CCAATTGTGGGGTGCCCGTCGGGGCCCCGAGGAGGCCAGACCAAGTGTGACTGAGCTGGCTGTGGACCGAGTCTTGGAGGAGGGGGCGCTTGGAGTGCTCTGACTCAAAGGACAGGCCTCATGAGGTCTGGCAGGGGACAGGAGCTTCATGCAGACGTGCTGCTTCCCAGGGCAAATCTTAACAAGACAGGACAGGTGGCTGAGGCCCGCCCACTTTGGGGAGTGGCAAGACTCGAGGCTGCCTTTCAGGAAAACCCCGGTGTCTCCAACTCAGGAAGGGAAACCCCAGAGCCATCCCCCCTCATGCCTTAGGTTGTGTCCCGAGTAGGGACACAGGAGGGAGAAAAGGATGCACATCTGAGGCCTTAGAAAACATTTGCCCAGGGCTGAGATTGTGGCTCAGCAGTAGAGCACTCGCCTAGCACGTGCACGGCCCGGGTTCGATTCTCAGCACCATGTAAAACTAAAAACACATTGTATACAACTAAAGCAAATAAATAAATATTTAAAAAAAAAAAAAAAAAAGAAAAAGAAAACATTTGCCCAGTGGCCTGGAGGGAACTGCCTGTGTCCCCAGGGAAAGCAAGGGTGAGTGGTGGGTAACTGCCATCCTCTCCCTATCTACCTGCTTGTGACGTTGTATGATGACAATCCCTAACAGCACCTCTATCCAAGAAGAGCCATGCTAAAGATAGGCCTCCAGGAAATCGGCCTGGCCTCCAGCATTCTCAGGCTCCAGAGCTATTAGCTATTGGCCAAGCCACAGGGCCCACAGTGAGGCCTCCACAGTACGGGCACTCTGTGCCCCACAGCTGAACAGAAAGGTACAAAGGAAACCAGGACTAGAGGCACAAAGACAAGTCCTAGAGAGGTGGAGAAAGGAGTGTCTTAGTCCACATGGGCTGCTGCAGCAGGTTACCATAAGCTGGTATAGTTTATACACAGCAGAAGCCTATTCCTCACAGACAGTCCAAGGTCAAGACACACTCAGGGACTGATGAGAGCTTCCTTCCTAGTTCATGGAAAGCCGTCTTTGCCCTGTAACCCCACATGGTGGAAGCAGCAGGGGTCTCTCTCAGACCTCTTTCATAAGAGTGCTAATCCCAATTCACAATAGCTAAACTGTGGAACCAACCTAGATGCCCTTCAGTAAATGAATGGATAAAGAAAATGTGGTATAGACACACAATGGAGTATTACTCAGCAATGGGAGAGAATAAAATCATGGCATTTGCTGGAAAATGGATGGAGTTAGAGAATATAATGCTAAGTGAAGTTAGCCAATCCCAAAAAGCCAAATGCCAAATGTTTTCTCTGATATAAGGAGGCCAATTCACAGTCGGGTTGGGATGGGGAGCATAGGAGGATTAGAGGAACACTAGAATGCCAATGGGGAGGGAGGGGAAGGGAGGGGGCAAAAGGGTGAAGGAGAAAAAAAAAAAAAAGATGGTAGAATGAGATGGATATCATTACCTAAGTGCATGTATGAAGTCACGAATGGTGTGAGTATACTTTGCATACAATCAGAGATTTGTAAAAAAGTGCTCTATATGTGTAATATGAAATGTAATGCATTCTGCTGTCATTTATAACATCTTAGAATAAAAAATAATTTAAAAAAATTTTTTTTTAAAATTTAATAAAAATAAATAAATAAGGGTGCTAATCCCATTCATGAGGGCCCTTCCCCCATGGCCAAGTGGCCTTCCTCAGACACCAGGTTCCTAATACCATCCCCTCGGTGGTGGTGGAGGGGTGGTTAGATTTCAACAGCATGGATTCCTGGGACAAGAACATTCAGATCCTAGCAGGGAAATCTAGAAGTCTAGCAAAGAAGCCCTCCACAGCAGCAGCACAGCAGCAAGAACCTTTGGGCTGCTAGAGACCTGATCCAAGAATATGAGCCATTGGGTCTCTTCAGGTGGGCTATGGACAGCTCTGGGCCCAAACTCATGAACTGGAACTGAAAGGCAGGCACAATTCTGCAGGTAAACCCCACCCATAACTGAGGCAGGGGTAGAGATGTGCGGCTTCCTACCAGTCATGTATTCCCTTACAAGGTCAAGGGCAAGTGAGAGTGGCAGACCCACAAGCCTAAGGAAGCAGATAAGATGTGCAGACCTTCCTGAGAGAAGGTTCAGAGAGCATGCAGAAACAGGCAGTGACCCTTACCAGTGGCAATGAATAATAAGCAAATATGTTACATTATCCTACTTCCCTCTCTTTTTTATTTATATTTTATTTAATTTCTTTCTTTCTTTCTTTTTTATTTATAATAGTAGTATGTATTACAATTCATAATGCACATATATAGCATCTTTTTACATACAACTGTTTGTATACAAAGTATATAAGCCGGGCCTGGTGGCGCAAGCCTGTAATCCCAGCACTTGGGAGGCTGAGGCAGGAGGATCGTGAGTTCAAAGCCAGCCTCAGCAATGGCAAAGCACTTAGCAACTCAGTGAGACTCTGTCTCTAATAAAAGGGCTGGAGATGTGGCCCTCTCTTTTATAACTGAGATCCTACTATGATTTATCTGCAAATTTACAGAGCCAAACACGGCCAAAAAAAAAAAAAGCCTGAGCCGGGTGCAGTGGTGCATGCCTGTAATCCCAGCACTTGGGAGGCTGAGGCAGGAGGATTGCGAGTTCAAAGCCAGCCTCAGCAATGGCGAGGCACTTAGCAACTCATTGAGACCCTGTCTCTGATAAAATACTAAAAAGGATTGGGGATGTGGCCCAGTGGTCGAGTGCCCCTGAGTTTAATCCCCGGTACAAAAAAAAAAAAAAAAAAAAAAAAAGCCTGATTGAGGTTGATTGAAGAGTTTATTATTTTTCAGACCTTTTCTATTATGTGTTTTATTTCCCCTGGGCACTCAGGACTGAGTAGGCCATTTATGCCAGATAAACAGAACTAATGTTTCAAGGATTTTTTACTTCCTTTATACAAGAAGTAATAGCTGACAGCATTTATAATTTATCATTGCTTCAAGGCAGACTGCACTCACATTTCCCACCTTTAGTACAATCCACTTAAGATCCATACCTATTGTCTCCCCTCTGTACATCACGAAGCCCTAATCTCCTTTGTGTGCTCTACCAATAGTGACTTCTCTGTTGGCAAATGATGCCTGCTTGCAACCCACTGAACCTTCAAAGCAAGCAATACTACTGAATATTTAGAACATTCTCAGGCATACCGAATGAAAAGCAAGCCTATTGTTCCCAAGAATTATTTGGTGTACATCCATGAGCAATAAACCTGGTGAATTCTCCAAAGGAAAAAAAAAAAGATGAAAGAAAGAAAGAAATGTTTTGGAAATTATCCTTTCCTCAACTTGGACAAATCTCTATGGGAGCAAATGTGACCCGGTATTTTAAACCTGTATGTGTCTAAATCTCTCACTCAACTGTAACCACCGTGGGAGGGGGGTGTCTAGTTCTTCCACCACGGTGTAAATGTGCTGCATGGAGCATAGCAAATGCTCAAGGGACATCTGTGCAAAGAAAAGGTGTTGCCTGAGGTTCAAAACAAAACTTACATGCATTTCACAAATATCCCTGACTGAAGCCATTAAAAATAAACGAAAGGAATCTGATTAGGCTCCCAAGCAAACACCTAGCTGTCATTGTACATTTACGTTCATCTGCCATTTATACAGCTCACGTAGCTAAAAGGAAGACACCTGGGAGCCAACAACATTCACAGAAGAAACCCAGGCGTGTGGGACTGGAGTGACCACAGAGCATCACGGTGCCATCACCTGCCAGCCCAAGTTTCCTGCGAGAGCTCTTGACCTTTCGGAGACACTTTTCTCATGGGTACAGTAGGAGCCCCATAAAAGCTGCCAGTGAGAATTAAGTATGCTGATAACAGCAAACAGTTATTGGATATTTATTATTTGCTAGAAATCATGTAAATCCTTTATATCTTTATACTATTTTATACAAAGAAAATTTCATCTAATCCTCAAATTAAACCAAATATTATTTTCTCCATTCCGTATATGAGGAATTGGAAGCATCTAGACCTTCCACTGCTTGCCCAAGGTCATACGGGGTGAGCACCAACACCAGGGCAGAAACACAGTAGGCTGGCTCGCAAGCTGGTGCCCCAACCTCTAGGCTGTATGAGCATCCGGATGTCTAACCTTTCCTTAGGCACAGAAGAAAGGATGGGTGGACCTCTTTGCCTCCCCAGGGAAGAACTGGGTATCTGAGGTACTAGAGGGACACTCTAAGCTTATACACCATATGTATTCCTTACACTTGGTAAATGTGCTGCCTGTTCAGAAAATAATACGCTGCACTGGGGGTGTAGCTCAGTGGCATCGCATTTGCCTAAGGTGTGTATAAGGCCCTTGATTCACTCCTCAGCACTAAAAAAAAAAAAAAAAAAAAAAAAAAGTTCAAACAACAATATACTAAAAAAGGATTTAAGAAAATGAAATTGTTATAAGTATTAGCAAAACTGGCAGTAATACTATCCTTGTATGTAAAGATTCGGGGAAAGATATCACATCCACCATTTAGCACTAAAAGCCTTGGGAAATCACACAAAAACCCACCCAGCCAACCCACTGAAAACATGCCAAAGTTCCTAATGGAACTGCTGCATGGCTCTGTGGGCTTTGTTTCTCCTTTGATGAAGGTTCACTGGCCCCAGGACGGGGTCCACCTCAGACCTTTAGCTCTTGTGTTCCTGCCAGGAGCCTACCTCTCCATTTACCCAGGCTCCTCCCTCACCCGCCCCTTTCAGGTGTAAAAGACATAAATACCATCTTCTCAATCACACTCTTTACAATTGCTAGCCTTTCCCCCACCCGCTACAGTGAGTATCACCATCAGATGACGCACCCCATTCCTTAGAAGGTCAACTTCATGAAGGCAAGAATTTTTGTCTTTTCTTCTCACTGTCATTTCTGCAGCCCTAGAAGAGTGGGGCCTCACTTAATTGTTGAATGAATTAATTGATTGCTGCCTCTGGAATCCTCCTGCATTGAACATTTTAAAACTCCTCCTTTATAAAATGGATCATATTCTTTTTTGGGGGGTGGGGGTGAGGGGGATTGAACCCAGGGCACTTAACTACTGAGCCACATCCTCTTTGAGTCAGAGTCTTGCTAAATTGCTCAGAGCCTTGCTAAATTGCTGAGGCTGCCTTTGAACTCGTGATCCTCCTGCCTCAGCCTACGGAGCCACTGGGATTATAGATGTGCACCACTGCAGCTAAAATGGATTACATTGTTTTATCAGGCCAACTTGAGCAAAGGGTGAGGTGGGGCCTAAGTAGTATTTTAAGAAGTAGAGAAATCCTGTCCCAAGTTTCACAATAAGTGAAATTCCATCATTACAAATCCCTTACACTGCAAAAAGGGGCATGTTACAACATGCTTGCTGATTTGAACTGAGCTAGTAATACGAAAAGATCACAGAAGTTGAATTCCAGCCCGGATTTTCATGCTAACACACCCAGCAAGTTACTGGGTCTTCCTATATCTCAGCTTCCTAATCTATAAAAAGTGATAATTATAACAATGCTTAACTTTATAAAACATGACATGAGACTTCGATTGATTCAAGTGACCATGAAATGGGTTTAAGTCTGAATAAAGCACTTGGAAAACTGTTGCAATGTGACATACTTGTTAGCTTATTCTAACCCCCCGGGAGGGGTAGCATGTTTTTAACATATTTTAACCAAAATATCTAGAAAAATAAGTGAAATTTAAAGTAGAAAAGACAAAGTCAGATTTGATAGACGGTAAGAACTTGTATGTCACTTAAATTAGTGCCAGGTTATTTGAGCTTTGCTTTCTTAAGCTTTGTACTTTGTATGGAAACTTCCAGAAAACAGGGTAATGTGATGTGGCTACCAGTGGGCACAGGTTGAGAATCCCAGTGGGAGGAAGACAAGGGTTTTTTTTGTTGTTGTTTTGTTTTTTTAAAGATTTTTTTTAAGGTGGCGCACGCCTGTAATCCCAGCACTTTGGGAGGCTGAGGCAGGAGGATCGCGAGTTCAAAGCCAGCCTCAGCCATGGCGAGGCACTTAGCAACTCAGTGAGACCCTGTCTCTAATAAAATACAAAAAAGGGCTGGGGATGTGTCCCAGTGGTCGAGTGCCCCTGAGTTCAATCCCTGGTACCAAAAAAAAAAAAAAAAAAAAAAAAAAGATTTTTTCAGTAGTAGAGGGACACAAAATATCTTTACTTATTAATTTGTTTTTTATGTGGCACTGAGGATCGAACGAGTGCCTCACACACGCTAGGCAAGTGCTCTGCCACTGAGCTATAGCCCCAGCCTGAGGACAAGGTTTGAACACAGCATGCTCTATCAGAGCAAAGCTCACAGCCCTGCAAAGTCACCTGGGAAAACTCAAGAGAAGCAAACATTTAACCTCAATGAAGGAGCAATGATTCTTAAGAGGGGAGGGGGGGGGGGGGGGAACAGTAGAAAATGAAAATTCTCTTGCTGCTTTTTTTGGCCCCCACTTATAAAAGTTTAAATGATGTCTTCCCTTCAAATATTAGAAGTGGCCGGGCGCAGTGGCGCACGCCTGTAATCCTAGCACTTTGGGAGGCTGAGGCAGGAGGATCATGAGTTCAAAGCCAGCCTCAGCAATGGCGAGGCACTTAGCAACTCAGTGAGACCCTGTCTCTAAATAAAATACAAAAAAGGGCTGGGGATGTGACCCAGTGGTCGAGTGCCCCTGAGTTCAATCCTCAGTACCACAAAAAAATAAATAAATAAAATTACAAAAAAGGGCTGGGGATGTGGCCCAGTGGTCGAGTGCCCCTGAGTTCAATCCCCAGTACCACAAAAAAAAAAAAAAAAAAAAAAAAAAAAAAAAAAATAAAAATATATATATATATATATATATATATATATATATATATATATATATTAGAAGTGCACAGTCTTTGGGGGCCCGGACAACCCTCGTGTGAAGGATATGGCATGACGAGCAGATGTTCAACAGCCACTGGGGCCTGTGATGTGCATTATAATCAGAGACTGTGGGGGCAGAAAAGGTTTGAGTGACTGTCCACCTCCCTCATTTTACAGAGAAAGAAACTGACATATTCAACAGCTTTTGTCAACTCTCCTATTCATTAAGACTAGAAATATAATTTAATATGGAAATCTAATATGGAAATTAAGGGGAAAAAATAATTCTTCTCCTTAGCCCCGAAGAATTAAATGCACTGGATCAATAAATAGGTCAAATAACCAGTCCAGATCACCTCCTCAGGAGCATTCTCAGAGTACCCAAACATTCCTTAATCGTTCAACTGGGGTTTTTCACATAAGGGAAAGTCAAGGCCATTTTCCCCTCCAAAATAGAAACACTGAGGTTTATCGTTTTAAGGTACGCTCAAGTTATAATTGTTTGTCTCTCTTGGGGTAGTCACTAGACCCTGTACCTATAAATGTAAGAGACTCATCCAAGTATTTTCTTACCCTCATTGTGACCACACACAGAACCACCCCCATAATGAAGAGGTAAATACTGACCCTCTTTCAGGAAAAGTTCCTCCCCTCCCTCCAGTTAAATGCATCCTCCTTCAGCCTTCAAACTGCTCTGTGATCAGCAGAGACGCCAATAAACCCAAAGGGAGATGATTTAAGAATAATAAAACAACCTACATAAAGAAATAATAAAACCAACATCCAGACTAATAATCCCCAAGTGTCCGGGTACTCTTTCCAGCTGATAGAATTTTCCTATTAACTCCAAAGAAAAACCAGTGTTCTGTGTCAGCTGGCCAGGCAGGAACTCAGAGAGGATATGACCTCAGAGGAGCCTAAAATGGTGCTAAATACCACAACTATACCTGCCAGTGACTACAGCCTATAATATGCTGGGCATCCTACCAGCTGTTACCCCACTTAATCCAAACAACCCGGCAGCTGGAATTATCATTTCTGTTTCTGAGATAAGGAAACTGAGTCTCATAGAGGTCAGCCATTTGCCCCAAAATCTCACAGCTAATAAACTTAATGAGCCAGGGTTGTTTGGACTAAGTGGAGTAACAGCTGGCAGAATGCCCAGCATATTATAGGATAATATGAGAGGAGGGAGGAACTTTTCCATTATTTGCTCTCTTTGAAGGTCTTCAGAAAATATTTTTGTTTTATGTGCAACGTTGACACTTGGACTACCGCATCTGCTCAGGTGAGCACACGGGATTAACTCTTGCTCTGGTCCTCCAGCAGACACGGGCTCTGTGGAAAGAGGTCAATGGACCAGGGCATTTGGCCCCGTGCAAAACAAAGAAACATGAAAGGAGGCCGGTGTGGGGATCAGGCTGACCTATGACAGCATATGACAGTGCAGTCCAGGCGGAGAGCCATCCTGTCACAGGCATCTTTTTCTAGTTCTGAACTAATACAAGGAATTACAGAGAAGTTCTATCCAAGTTCTTCTGAAAATACCTGTGGGGAAATTCACAAGGGAATGTGAGAATATGATGCTTCTCCTTAAAACCCAGCTAAAGAACATTCAGAAATTCTTGGCTGCTTTTTAACAGTTAGACTGAGGAGCTCACGTATCATGTGCTTGCTCCTAGATGGGATTTCCATCTACCGTGTCCCGGGGCCACACAGAGCAGTCCTGTCTTCCCTGTTAGGCAGAGTGGTTCCTGAACCATCTCTGTTTTGCTTGTTTGTTCTAGGTGGGTGGAAGCAAGCAGAACGTAGCAAGCAGAAACAAGTGCCAGAAGCAACGTCAGCCTGGCATCTTCTAAAACTGACCTGCATGTGAATGGTAATCCCAGCCGCCAGGGTTGTTTGTATTAAGTGGAGTAACAGATGGTAGAATGCCCAGCATACTATAGGCTGTATTCACTGGCAGGTATATATATACAGGACCAAGGAGGACCCATGAGTCTGGGACAGTCACTTCAGTGCAGAATGGAGTTATGGCCCTCTTAATCAGGGCAAAAGAGTAGAAGGTAAGTGGGGTGAAAAGAAAATGAGCCGGGTGCAGTGGCCCACACCTGTAATCCCAGCAGCTTGGGAGGCTGAGGTAGGAGGATCACAAGTTCAAAGCCAGCCTCAGCAAAAGCAAGGTGCTAAGCAACTCAGCGAGACCCTGTCTCTAAATAAATACACAATAGGGCTGGGGATGTGGCTCAGTGATTGAGTGCCCCTTAGTTCAATCCCCGGTATCCCCCCAAAAAAGAAAAAATGAGCAACTACACAGTTCAAAAGAATGTTTTAAAGCTCTGTTTTCCAAAGATTCTGATTATATATGGTCTTTCCAGGAACTTGTTACACAAAAGCAGGATATGTTTACTTGACTAAGTATAGTAGCACAAGGAAAGTTAGCAGAGGTGGTCAAGTTCATGCGGAAAAATATCCCCAAAGCAGTGATATACCCAACAAATTTGACCTGGAAAAAGTCAATTTTTAACATTACCCTTCTCTATGTGAGAACATTCTTTTAGTTGTAACTGTAAAAAGAAACAAATAATAATAATAATAATAATAGTCAGAAAAGCATGGACAGAAATATTTTTATTTTATTCAACTTAGTATAAATGGTTATGCCAATAAAAAGAGAAAATAGGGCTGGGCTGTGGCTCAGTGGTAGAGCACTCACCTAGCATGCATGAGGCACTGAGTTTGATCCTCAGCACCACATAAAAATAAAAAATAAAGGTATTGTGTCCACCTACTACTAAAAAGTACATATGAAAAAAGAAAAGAAGAATTACCTCTTATAAAAAAAGAAAAAGTAATGGATCTATATCTTTAATTAATATATCTTTGGAATAGAGAGGAAAAGTTATATGTATTGGCCTATTTGCATAATAATATAAATTTTCCTATCTATATTTAACAAATAACATTATAGTAACTGAATAAGTAAATTTTAATAAGAATGAAGTTGAAAATTTTACAGTTTAGGTAACATTAAACCATACTAATATAATTGTAAATACTTTTATTCCTTCTTTTGTTTTAAAACAAACAAAAATTTTTAAAGAATAATTTTCATCTTAAAGATGCTACTCAAATTAAATAAAATGTCATGTGAACTAAAATGTACACATACTAATAGAAACTGTATGGATAGAAATTTATACCATTTTGCTTTTAAAACACAAATTTAGCCGGGCGCGGTGGCGCACGCCTGTAATCCCAGCACTTTGGGAGGCTGAGTCAGGAGAATCGCGAGTTCAAAGCCAGCCTCAGCAATGGCGAGGCACTTAGCAACTCAGTGAGACCCTGTCTCTAATAAAATACAAAAAAAAAAAAAGGGCTGGGGATGTGGCCCAGTGGTCTAGTGCCGCTGAGTTCAATCCCCAGTACAAAAAAAAAAAAAAAAAAAACACAAATTTAGAATTCCAGATGGTCACAAGGAGTGACATAACTGCAGTAAGTGAAGGTGGCTTCTTCACCTGTCCAATCAATGCTCTGTCATTGTTCATCTCAAGTCTGTGGTTTAAACACAGTCATGTGCAGCACTGCGGGGGTCAGAAGTGAGCCCAAACAATTTTGACCATTAGACACTTAATGCTTAAAATGAAGGCACGCAGATCACCTCACTTTGGGGGAAGCCAGATGCTATGATGAATAGGCCCTGGGAGACCCCCTAGTGGCCAGGAACCACGGCCTCCCCTCACCAGCCAGGGAGGAAATGAAGACCCTAGACGAGCCTCTGGACACTGCAGCCAATAGCCTTCAAATGACTGCTGCCCCAGCCTGCAGCCTCACAGCACAAAAGACTCTAAGCCAGAGCCACACACCTAGGCTACCTGCAGATTCCCAGTCCTTAAATATCATGTAAGATATCAAAAGTTCATAACTTTTTTCTTAAAAAAAAAAAAAAAAAAAAAAAGAGTGAGAAGTCCTTTAAACAGCCTAGGGAGCAGGCCCAGAAGACGGACAAGGATGATTAGGCTCTCAAACAGAAACACAGGGGAAGAAACTAACAGCAAAGGCCACAGGGGAAGGGGCCTGGCTGTAGGAGCCTATAATCAAGGAGATAGCTAAAGATTGCGGTTAGCTGAGAGCCATAAAAGATGTTCTAGTTTCCACCTGATAGTAATGCATTATCCAAAAAAATCTTTGTATGCCCATGAACACTGTGTGACGCACCTGTAAGCTCGAGCTGTAAGCACTTGTCCTTGTTAAAGCTATATGTATATAACTGGGTGAGGTTGGTTAGAGTGTGAGGGAAGAAGAAGGTGGTGGTTGGAGTTAGAGCGTTTGGAGTGATTGCTGGAGCCGGAGAGAGAAGAAGAAGAAGAATTCTTCTTATAATTCTTTAATTCTTCTTAAGAAGAAGAAGAAGAAGAAGAAGAAGAATTTTTTTTCATTTTCATCCTGCCTCCAAATTTTCCTGCGGCGTTTGTTGCTCCAAACGGCTTCCGCTTCAGGCAGCAACACCTGGCCACAGGTGGAACTAAGAACTCCTGCAAAAAGTAAGCTGTTCTTGTGCTTGAGGTGACCACGACCCTGATTCCACTCCTGTTTAAGCATCTGAAGTCTGACCAGCCGTAACATCTTTTTCCCCTAGAGCTTCAATGAAGGGTGGTCTTGGAGCTTGTAGTACATTTAAGAATAATTCCTTAGCCCAGCAAGATGGTGCAGACCTGTAAACCCACCAACTCAGGAGGCTAAGACAGGAGGATTGCAAGTTCAAGACAGCTAGATCCTGTCTCAAAATTGAAAAAATAAAAGGACAGGGGATGTAGCCCTGTGGTACAGCACCACAGGGTTCAATCCCCAGTACTGCAAAATAAATAAACAAATAAATTCGCTTTTGTTTTATTTTTTTGTAAATAAGTAGAGCTCTCACAATCAACTTCCACACAGAAATAATATTTCTTAAAAAATAAGTAATAAAAATGTGCCCATTTGCAGATTGTGTCTTTAGTATTAAAACTTGACAGTAACCACAACAATACTTTGTATACAAGCAGTTGTAAGTAAAAAGATGCTATACTTGTGCATTATGAATACGTAAATAAATAACTAAATTAAAAAAAAAAAAAAAGACTTTAGGCCAACCAAAGAGATTTTTCAGGAAAGAGAATTTTATCACTGACATTTGTTTAGAATAACCAGCACATGGTGATACTAAAAAGCAGACTCATTGTTAATTAGTTTTATTATTGTTGTAAAATTATGCAGATAACTTTTTTTTTTTCCCAGCCCACCTTTGGTGGATCATGGGCAATAAAAGAGTGTGAAATCAATTCTGGAATAAGAAATAAAGACTCACAGAAAGGAAAACAGAGAATTACAACAAATAGGAGGACACGTATTAAAATTATACCTCCCTCGCAAGAATGCCAACATCCTGCAAAGAAGTCTACATTTCCACTGTAATTTAAGTAATAGATGTGGCAACTGTATTTTAAAAAAAAAAAAAAATTGTAAGTAAAAATGGCACATGGGTTTTTAAATAATATTTGAAGATAACACTGCTATTTTTGACTGACCCCATAAGTAGAATAATTTATTCCTATTTTCTTAAAAAGGATACCAAAGAACACAAAAATTCTTTAATAGCGGCTACAAATAAAGAGATCCACTTATTGACAAAGAGGTAAATCCATCTGAATGCCAGGAAACCCAGGCTCTCTGAGCGTAGCTCCTGGGCTTCTAACTGACCTCTCCTCCCTGTGGTCACGCCGGCAATCTTTTCTTAATTCCAGAAGACTGAACCACTCGGCCCGTTCATGTCTCAGAGAACAAATAGCACATCCAACTGTGAAGCCACGAGAAACCCGACATCTGCTGGCACTGAATGACACAGAGCCCTGTTTGTCTGCAACAGCAGAGTCCCGAGTGACAGTGAATGCGACAGGCAATCTTTTCCTAAACCAAGGCGGGGGGTCCGGATCAAAAACAAACCTGTAAAATCAGTCAGGGGTCTTGCAAGCCCCAAATATTTTTGCACAGTCCTATTTTCGAGGCAGGCGTTTGATTCAGCTAAATTTAATTCATTTCAGTCCACCTAGTGGTGGCCTCCATGCCAGGTCCTGTGCTGGACAGTAAGGGGGAGGAAGAGGGACTATAAATAAAATAATCCCTATATCAAAATGCTAATAGTCCAGAAGGGGAGACTACAGAAACCCTGAGCTAAATAGTGCCCGGGAATACAAAAGGAACACAGAGGAAAGCCAAGACCAACCACCATCTGGAGGGTCAGGCAAAGTGAGCAGGGTTTAAAATACAAATACAAGTTCACCAGGCAGGAGACAGTATTATCAGTGCCACTGAATATCATGTCAAGTTACCTTATCCATGAGACGTTTCATACCAAAAACAACATCCATCATTCTTGTTTCAATGAGACAGACACTAAGAAATTCATAATATCCATTTCTTTCTTTGTACACATAGCAAAATATTAATGAATAAATGCATTTATAAACAAATGGCCCACTTACTGAGGAATTACTTTGTCCTAACATCACAATGGGTGTGCTAGTCCTATAATGCATGCTAGATATTATATATTATCTTTACAATGAAAAACTCTTAGATCAAGATCACCTGGCTCATCGATTTGAGACAGGAGAAGAGGGCTGGAGTTTAAATTGGTGACAGAAAAGCACTACACACTTTATGCTCAGGATGATGGGTACAAAGGCCTCCCCAAGATCAAAACCGAAGCAAACAGGGCTGAACAAAAACCCTTGATTGAGAATAACTGGGACCTTCATTTAAATGCATTTTTTTTTTTTCCATGTTGAAAGACACACCCAGAGGGGAGACCTAACACACTTTTAGACACATTTCTGACCCTAGGCAAGATGGCAGTACACCAAGAGACTTCGACATAATCATGAATAATGCTATGTGACATAAATATGCAAATTCCTGACACACAACCGTATAAATGTTTTCACCCTTTAGCTGCCTGGCCACTGTCTATGGAGTGGTCGGTTTTTTTGTTTTGTTTTTTTTTTTTTGGTACTGGGGATTGAACTCAGGGGCACTCGACCACTGGGCCACATCCCCAGCCCTTTTTTGTATTTTATTAGAGACAGGGTCTCACTGAGTTACTAAGTTCCTCGCCATTGCTGAGGCTGGCTTTGAATTCGTGATCCTCCTGCCTCAGCCTCCCAAAGTGCTGGGATTACAGGCGTGCGCCACCGCACCCGGCTTGGAGTGGTCATTTTGCCTGCCTACTTTGCCTGGCTTCTCTGCCTATGGGATAACCACCTTGCTATATTAATCAATTAACTGATTCTTTCCAACCCTCTCTGTTAGCCGTGTTTGATTTCTATCCTGTAGGAGCTAAAGGATTTGCTGAACCAGCAACAAATGGTTCAGCCAGTTTCTAAACAAGGTTTGGCTAATGCCAAACGTTCTAGTCTTAATCACCACCGCAAATTTCCTCTTTTATAAGTCACCTATCTGCACCAATCCCTTGTTTGTCTACTTAATAAAAATCTTCAGGTTAAAGAGTTATGTCTGTGCTGTGCTGTGGAATTTGAGCTAAGTTTTCTTCTCATCATTGCTTAAACCAGAACCCCTCCTTCCAGCATTTACCAAATCATAAAGCAAATGTGCGAGTTACATGGGGAAGTGGGAAGATGTTTGGTTTGCAGGACTTGGATCTCCAGTACGGTTTCTGTGGTTTGGGGATTCCCTGCTTCCAAAGGCCTCAATTTCCTATGTAGCCAAAGGAAGAGAAACTACAGCTGAAATGACTCAAGAAGGAACTTAAGATAATTTAATACTTTTTTTGTGCTTCATTCCACTTAAGGTTTTCTGATGAATGTGCAGCAGAACTAAATGCACTCCATGGACGGAACCCAAAGAAAATGCCTTTCCAAAGCTCAGAGGGCATCCAAATATTAGCACATTCAAAAAAATGCTTATATGATGGGGAAAAAAATAGAAAGGAAATGAGGTAGCAGGGGTTGAAGGGACCTATATGAAAACAAAGCCCCACTGAGATGCTGAGGTCAAAGATGGGAAGGGATCCCAATCTTGCCAGTTCTTCCTGCTGAGCTCACTGACTATCCCCACTTTCTCCAGCCCCTGATTTCTCTCGATTGCTCAAAAGAAAATACTACATGGTGGTCCACCTAATTTCCCCATCATCAAAAGCAGCCCCTAAACAGCCAGGACTAGAATCTCCAAATGTGGCAATTTTCTTGCCTCTTAAGGAAATTATATCAAATTGTGGTTGGAGGGGGAAAAAAAATGGCTAAGCATCCTTCTAAAAGTTCAGAACTAAATTATGGGTTGGGACGCACAGGAAGAAGGAACTTGTTTTAATGTGACTTTAAACTGGTTGAGGCTGCTGCAAAGCTGAACTGCGTTATTAGAAAGGTCTACTCATTAGCACAGCTACAACAACAAAGGAACAGATGCCAAAAATAGTTTTTCCCTGCTTTCTCAATGAGTTATTTTTTCTTTAGTAATAGGAAAAGGAAGGGAAAGAAAAAAAGAACTATAATACCTGCATATGTAATGTGCAAAAATGGTGACATTAATTTTATTTTTTTTTCCTTTAAACACAGAGATTCTCTCCCACTGAACTACATCCCCAGCCCTTTTTATTTTTTATTTTGAAACAGAGTCTCACTAAGTTGCACATCCTGGC
Source organism: Tamias sibiricus (assembly GCA_025594165.1). Classification (NCBI taxonomy): domain Eukaryota; kingdom Metazoa; phylum Chordata; class Mammalia; order Rodentia; family Sciuridae; genus Tamias; species Tamias sibiricus. The sequence continues at coordinate 18,693,989 of CM046666.1, read as the reverse complement.
CTTGAACTTGTGATCTTCCTGCTTCAGCCTCTCATGTAGCTGGGATAATAGTTGTGTGCCATCATGTGCAAGACAAAATATTTATTCTAGGAAATGAAGGAGCAGTAATTGTTACTTAAAAGATTACTGAATGAACTTATTTACATTTATTTACTTTCACACACACACACACACACACACACACACACACAAATAAACCAATCATACCAATTACTATTTCCATGGGTATAATTCTTTTTAGAATGTCCTCATTTTTTAAGACAATATTCAAGCAATGATGTCTTGTTTATTTAACATTTAAATTTTCTATTTAACATTTTATTTATTATTTTTTATTTAACATTTTATTTTTATTTTGTGATATTGGGGATTGAACCCAGAAGTGTTTTACCACTGAACTATATTCTCAGCCCTTTGTATTTTTATTTTATTTTTTAAAATCTATTATTTATTTATTTATTTGGTACCAGGGATTGAACCCAGAGGCCGTTAACCACTGACTCACATCCTGGCCCGTTTATTTATTTATTATTTATTTATTTATTTATTTATTTTTATTTTCAGACGGGGTCTTGCTAAGTTGCTTAGGGCCTCACTAAGTTGCTGAGGCTGGCCTTGTGATCCTCCTGCCTCAGCTTCCCACATCACCGTTAGTATGAGTGGGTGCCACCATGCCCCACTTATTTAACATTTGGAAAAGCCATGCTTAATCTAGTAACTATTCCCCTTAATTTGGGGGCTTGAAAAGAATCTCAAAGTTTACTGAAAAGCACAGAGATGATACAAAATCCAATTTCACAAAAGAGTCTTTTCATTATGTTGTTCCAGCAGATATCAGGCACAATTGAGCAATTTTTAGGAACAAATCATGGGTTTGAACTTGGAACAAAGGCTCAAGTTAACCACAACACACACAAATACCCTAGCTTCAAAATGTAAAGAGAACATATTTTTTTTAAAGTGACTTGTTACAAATTTTTTTTTCATTGAAATTGAAAGACAAAAAACAAAGTCAGTAACCACAGTGCACAGTGAACATAACACTAGAAAACAAGTAAATTGCTTGTTTAACAGGGAACTCGTTTTCAGGGTCGGTGAAAAAGCCAGGTCTGGTGACTCATATTTAATCACCCAATAACAAAGGTGATTAAAGTAAAAAGATTCCATTGGCACATTAAACATTAAAATGCAACACCAAGTACATAGCCCCTGACAACAAATATCAACCTATTCCCCATGCAAATCATGCGCAAGACCAGGGGGTTTATTATGCCAGCAGCAATGTCATGCCGCTGTTGAAATAATAAGCAGGCAATTGTTTCTTCTGGGCTAAAAGAATGAAAATAGCTTAAGGAGTGAATTTTCAAGTGCACGTACAATGTGGTGAGGAACTGGAAGTTGGGACATGGAAAAGTTGAAAGTGGTGAAGGTAATTCACTTACCAGAAAAGAATATAAAAATAATCAACTCATTCAGTGAAAACACCATCCAGAATTAGGTCAGCACCGCAGACCTAGAAACCTCCTTCCTGTCTCCCACTTCACTCATAAGTCAGTCAAAGCTGACAAGTTCCCACCAACCAATCCGCTGTTAGAAAGCAAGGAAAGACCAACATCCAGGTGAAAGGAGACCCTCCCCCTATGAGTTTTCCTGTTTTGTCAACCTGCCCAGCAGCCTTTAGAGTCCTGGCCATAGTAATTTCCAAGTGAAAAGAGGCTAAACTGTAGCCACAAAGAAAGTCTGTTTTGCAGGGCTTGACCCGGAGTCGGCCTTGGAAACTTCCTCCTCTCTATCCCAGAGAATCTGCAAGGAGGGAGGGAAGACTGCAGAATCTAGTTTTCCCCTCCCCTTCAAAACTCCAGCAAGCTAGGGACTTGACATGCATTAAATGACAGCGGCTGGGTGTGTGAAGGAGTCTGCCCCATCTGGTCCTGCTTGAGACTGGCAAGAGCAGAACGGGTCCCTCTGTCCTCTCCCAGTGTTCCCCAGCTGCCTGAGGGTCAGGCAAGGTCTGCACAAGCCTGCTCTGTGTGCGCATCAAACTTCACCTTCCCTCTCCACTCCAGCTCTGTAATCCTACTTATGCAGTCCAGTTGGCCCAGGGCCGGGACCTGGAAAATGATCTGGTTATTCTAATTCACGTTCAAATGCAAATAACTGACAGCATCCTCTCCCTACCTCAACTCCCCATTCTCTCTCTCTCTTTTGTTTAATTATTTATTTACTTATTCATAATGCACAAGTATAGCATCTTTTTACATACAACTGCTTGTATACAAAGTATTGTCAAATCAAACCAATCTCCAAGTCTCTGTATGTTAGGCAGCACAGAGAAGGGATCTGGAGATAGGTTTGGTGGGGGAGGAGGGGAAGGATTGCCCCTCTGTTACCTGATCAATCACACCACCTGTAAAGCTTGGAAGGAGGCAGCAAATCAAACAAACAAGTTTTGTCCAACAGAAATAGCAGGATGGGGCTGGGGCTATAGCTCAGTTGGTAGAGTGCTTGCCTTGCATGAACAAGGCCCTGGGTTCAATCCCCAGCACCACAAAAAAAAAAAAAAAAAAAAAAAATTAAAAATTTAAAAAAGCAGGATGGGATGCAAGAAGATGTTTTTCCCCCCTACAGTTTTATCGTCACTTCTATTACAGTGGCCAAAGTAACCATAGGTCAGCCATCTGGCACATGCCAGCCCAATCGAAGTTCTCTTTCACTAGAATGCTTAATATACTTAGAAACAGAAAAAAGGAAGTGGGATCCCAAACTATAAGCAGACATGGGGAACAGAGTTGAGGGACCCAGAGGGAGTGGCCTTGGCATCACTGGAACCCCTAGTCCAGCTGCACCTGCCTCTACCCTCATTGACGCCAATTTATTTGAGTCCACAAATTCCCTTGTTTGCCTGCCCCACTGCAGGAACTCCCTGGGCTTTCCGAGGCAATCCTCTTAGCATCTAATGGTGTGTTTACACATCCATTTTGCCCACTAATCCTTCAAATGCTTGGAGGAAGAAACTTCCACATTCATTTCACCGACTATCGCACCTGGCACAAAGTAGGCACGCACTCCACACAGGGTTGATGAACAGATGGGCTGCCTCCCCCTGGCACTGGCTCCTGGGACCTGCTGCCTTGTCCTTGCCCCCTGGACCAGTTGTCCACCCACCTGCCAGTTCCCTGGAGAGAGACCACCAGGATCACTGGCTCTGTTGGTTCATTGTCACGGGTTCCTCTCTCTGCCCTTTCCTGCTTCCCTCCAGGCTCGGTTCTGACGTGATGAGTCGTGAAGAAATGGTCAGGAGAAGGAAGCTCCCTTCTCCTCTCCTCAATTCTGACTTCACCTTCACAGGTGGGACACCTGGAGAAGGTGGAGAAACTTTCAAGAAGTGAAATAAGTCACCATCTAAGAGTTACTAAGGGTAGATAACACTGCACTTGACACATGGGCACACAGACACACACCTGCAGGCACAAGACACACAGACACCTACACACAGAGGCACACACTAAGATCTGCAAGCGGTTACTGGAAACGCTAACAAATTTAGAAACATACTAAGAAATGATTCTATTATGTCTACGTAATAAAGGGTCACACAGCTCCATTGACCAAATTGTTTTCTTCCCAACAGACATAAGTCTTGCCAGCATTTTTTTTTTTCCCACACCATTTAACAAGAGATTTGTTTCAGAAGCAGAACTCAGTCAAGAATATCAGAGCATTCTTCAGGAGTTAGGAAACTGTATGGCTAACAATATTCGATGAATCACCAGTCCACTGAAATCTGGCCTCAATGATATGAGGACACTTAGGGTCTGTATCTTATCTGGCAAATGTTTGTCCTGGATGTTTTGGTAGCATCAAGATAGGCTAATGAGACTTAATTTAAAAGCTCAAATAATTCTGACTTCTTTCTTTTTATCTAATCTGGATCTAATCACTGAAATAAACACCTCACTATCATTTTTGCTTCAAATCAAGTTTAAGATTGGTAGTGGTGCTTATATAAATGTTTTCTAGCAGTTGACAAAGAGTTGTCTGTTCCTAATGTAAAATGAGCCATTATTAAGACCTTGATCAGAGGTCCAAAGAGAACCACCCTCATCCCCACCTTCCTCTTGAATCAAGCTTTCTCAGCGTGCCACCAGACCTCACAATTTGAGTATGAAGGAAATTTCTCAGTGTGACCCCTAATGCTAATATACATTGAAAATGAATCAAAAGTAAGTAGAAGAGTCCGAATTACAGGATTTCAGACTAGAGTAAGCCTTGGGAGACATTTAATTAAAACTCATCACTTAGTACTAAGGAATAGTCCCAGCGAGATTATGATTTGCTAAATAAAAGTCACAGAGGGGGAGACAGAACCATGATCTCCAGACCAGACATCCAGTCAAATGAGGCTTTCTTCCAGTGTCATACTGCTATCTGAAGACTAACATACCTGCCTTAATAATCACCCCTCACTTACCGATACTTAGGGAAAAAATGAGCATTACATGTACCTAAAACATTATCACTGGGCTAATCTCTAAAGAAGGATAATGCCACAGTTACTTTAGTTGGCTAAATACACACACACACACACACACACACACACACACACACACACAAATCTCAATTAGCGGGAACAGATAGCAACCCTACCTTTATCTAACCTTCAGTCACTTTGAAAATAAATCTGAAGTAAAGCAGAAATATAACCTCCACTCCAGCAGGGCGAGACAGAAGGGAAAGGACACTTGACACCTGTTTTGAAATTTGCTTGTACACTAGATAAAACAACTTGAGATGGATTTACCTAAGCTTTAAACAACATTCACTATTGAAATTTATAACAGCTATCTGATACAGTATGTTTATGTAAATCAAAGCAGAATTATTAATTATAGTCTAAAGCGCCCTCTAGTGTTTCTGTACTATAACTTCTTTTAAGATAATGTACTATCCTTGTAACTAGGGTCTTTTTTTTTTTTTTTTTTTTTTTTTGGTGCTGGATAGTCTTAGGCAAGACCTGTTGTCCTCCCTTCTCATCTGGTTTTTAACATTTTCCTAGATCTTCTTCTCCTTAATGGGGAATTGCCGTTGATAGCAGCACTAAAATAAGCTGGGATTGGTTTCCACCATGGTCTTGTCTAGTATTGAGACATGTGACTGGTTAACAAAGGTATCACTTTAACATGATGATAAATCTGAAAGATGAATAACAATTACCCATCTCTACTTTCTCTAATGCTTCCCACACACAATAGAACTAACACATCTCCCTTTCAAGGGCACTTGCTTGCAAAACGAAACAAAACAAACCTCAAATAAGGGCTTCCAATTCCATGTCTAAGGACAACGCTCTGCTGGTGGTTTGAGCACTCTCTGGACAGCTGCTACCTTGCATCCTTTGGATTCACTAGCTGGTGTGCCATGGCCAGTGCTCGGGCCCACAAGAAACAAAACTGCCAACGCAGGGGAGACCAGTAGGAAGTGGGCTAATTATGGGTTAGGGTTACATGAGATATACACAGGGAGAGCGGCTGAGCATGCTGCACCAGTCTAGATGCCCGCTGTAGTTTGGATTTTTAACATCCCCCAGGGGCCCATGTGTTGAAGTCTTGGTTGCAAGCCTGTGGCACAATTGACAGGTGGTAGAAACTTGAGGGAGTGTGGCCTGGCCAAAGGAAGTTAGGTCACTGGGCATATGCCCTTGGAGGGGATAGTTGGACCCCAGCTCCTCCCTCCCCACCACCCCCTTCCAGACTGCCATGGGAGTAGTTTCCTCCACTTTGCACTCCCACCATGATATTCTGCAAAGTCAACAGGGTCAAGTAAACATAGAAACCTCTGAAACTGTGAGCCAAAATAAACCTTTCCTCTTCATAAGTTGATTTATCTTGGATACTTGTAACAGTAAAGGAAAGCTGACTAACACAACATTCTTGCCATGATAATTTGGCCATTTTTTCCCATTATATTGCATCTACAAATGTTAAATTCTTGTTTGGTGATGCTTTTTCATTTTGCAAATAAATCTTTTCAACAGCCATGAGCTAAAAAATGAAAATGTATACTTAGTAAAAATATTAAAGTTCTGACTCAAGCAAGTTGATGATGAATGTTAAATCGCACAAAATGATATATCATTTGCCACCCATCTCACCCCTACAAGCCATAAGGCACGAAGTAATATCAATTACCAAGTGAAAACCCCAAGAACACAAATCTGCTGAAGAAGCATTATAATCCACATCATAAATTAGTCACTATTTTGAGAACCCTGTCCTTGTAGTTTATGATTTATCACATGCAGCTGCAGAAGGTGCTTACATAACATTCAGAATGGTATTCTAAATTGACTGCCAATTTTTGATTTCAAGTTTTTGTGTTCCTGTACCAAAAAATGAAGTAAACATTACAACGTTTTGGTACCAAAAGCAGAAGAATTTTATAAACAGTTTGCTGTTGCTAATTTTGTATCAGTGTTATCAAGGCTTCTAGAAAGATCAATTAATTCCAATAATGATTTGATGTTTTTAATCTAATTTGTGAAATCAAAGCAATGTGTTTTTTGTTTTTCTTTTTTGGATATTTGGTTCATTTGAGATGAAACATCTGACATTACTCTGAATTTTATAAGAGTTCAACATTTAAGGGCTGCAGTATAACTCAGTAGTAGAGTGCTTGCCTGTAATGCAGGAGACCCTAGGTTTTATCCCTAGCAATGGGGCGGAGGGCGGGGGGGGGGGGGGGGGGGGGGGGGGACTTGGCGGAACATGGTGTTCACAAAAAAATAACATCTCATTAAATTTAGATTTCTAATTTTTAAATTAAGATATGAAGCAGAGATATAATTGGAATTAGAGTATAAACAACTCATAATTTAATTAAAAGGAAACTGAAATAGTGTACCAACTGCAATAGAAGCTGTATTTATCAACATTTAAAAATTCTGAATATACTAGGGGCTGGGGTTGTGGCTCAGCGGTAGAGCACTCGCCTAGCACAAGCAGGCCCTGGGTTCAATCCTCAGCTCCACATAAAAATAAATAAATAAAATAAAGGTATTATGTCCAACTACAACTAAAATATATATTTACACATATACATTTTTAAAATAAATAAATAAAAATAAAAATTCTGAATATACTAGATGATTTTACTACAAAATTTTTGTGATAAAGTTGATGTTGAACTTGAAAAATAAAAATAAGCTTCAGTCTTCAGAAATTTTTCTGTGGCCCATCATCAACTGGAACTACTCAGCATATCAGCCTATTGAGGATACTGAACATTTCTATTAAAGAGTTCTCTAGATTTGAGATGCATTATGATCAATATAAATTAGAAATTTTAGTCAAAAAATTCACAGAGCCTAAAAAAACTTCTGCTTTTGAGGCTTTTTGGTGAATTGTAATTATGGAAAACAAAACTTGCAAAGAAAAAGGCACTGAAACTTCCCAGACACAGTAAAGCAAGAAGTGAAAAACTGAATAATAAATATTCAAATCATGTCCAAGATTAATTTTTTTTTTTTTTTTTTTTTTTTTTTTTTTTTTTTGGTACCAGGGATTGATTTAACCACTGAGCCACATCCCCAGCCCTATTTTGTATTTTATTTAGAGACAGGGTCTCACTGAGTTGCTTAGTGCCTTGCTGTTGCTGAGGCTGGCTTTGAACTCACAATCCTCCTACCTCAGCCTCTGAGCTGCTGGGATTACAGGCCTTTGCCACTGCACTCAGCTCCAAGATTAAAATTTGAAATTCTATAATTGCTCTTTGGAATGTATCTACTGGTGGGGAGAGACCTTTTTTTTTTTTTTTTTTTTTATTGGTGTATAACAATAATACAGAATAGTGGAATTTTATTCACAGAGTACAACTCCAAAAAAGATTCCAAGCATTATGAAAAATTAAAAATCGGTTCATGTTAGAAAAATTTATTATACAAAAAGGGCATCCTCCAAAACCTGGCATGAAATGAGACAGATATGACTAAACTGAGCATGTCCTAACAAAAATAATCACTCTACTGTATGTGATTTTCATTGTTCTGATAAGACAATATGAAGGGTTTAAATTTTAGTGTAATGTACATGAATATTTGCTATTTCTATTTTGAGGGAAGAGTTTCATTTTTCAAAAGTTTTTAAATGGAACTATTTTTTAGGCCTAGCCATATAATAAAACTAATTTGTACATCAAAATGTAATTTAGAAATTATATTAAAATAAATAAATTCTAGCTATTTTTTTGTTTTGTTTTGGGTTTCTGCACTGTTGGAGATGAAACCCAGGGCCACACACGTATTAAGCATGTGTTCTACCACTGAGCTCACTCCCAGCTCCGTTATGTATTATTGTCACACCAACCTTCATTTTTTAAAGTATACTGGTTTGGACAATCAATGACCCCTAACAACAGCCACCATCTACCAGGAGCTTACTATTTGTCAGATACTATGCTTGAATCACTTTATCAATTTACTCCTCAGTGTCATTAAAATTACAAATTCTGTATAAGTCTCTGGTTTTTTTTTTTGCTTTTTTTTTTTTTTTTTTTTTTCTTGGTACCAGGGACTTGAACTCAGGGGCACTTGACCACTGGGTCACATCCCCAGCCCTTTTTTGTATTTTATTAGAGACAGGGTCTCACTGAGTTGCTAAGTGCCTCACCATGGCTGAGGCTGGCTTTGAACTCACCATCCTCCTGCCTCAGCCTCCCAAGTGCTGGGATTACAAGCGTGCGCCACCGCGCCCGACTTCTGTATAAGTCTCTGATATCCTCTAATATGGAAGATATTATGAAAAGCAATGATAAACATAAAAGTTCAGTCCGTAAATTTATCATTTGGTACATATGTATATTCTGCTGTGCTCTGCCTATAAGCATCACCATCAGGATTGGGAATCAATGTGATTGGGTTTAACCTATGTACTTATTATTCTGATACTTTCATTGTATTTTAATTGTTTCAATCTTGTTTCAGATGTATGGAAGCTTTCCCTTTAAAAGATAAATAACAAAGACATTATCTAGTAGACAATTAGCAATATGTGCTACCACATAGTGACAAATATATAAAGGGCCCCATAAATAGTAGATTAAGCCAAAAAATCATTTTATCATTTTATCTACTTAGGATGACAGGTTAAAATGTTGCCTGAAGGTAAAATGTTTATTTTGGATTAGGGAGCCACCAAAGCACTAAAGCCACCAAATCTTGATTTGAAACCAAGATTTGATTGTAATCCTGGAGGGGGGTGGGGGGGAGCAGGAAATGGAGGACTGTTGATAAAAATTGTGTTGGAAAACTATTAACCTGAACCTAACTCCAGCAGGACGCTAGGGACAAACAGGCCTCACCACCACTTCATCCAAGGGAGGGGACCCAGCGTAATCACAGTTCTGCTCCCATCAGCCACTGGTGGAGGGCTTCTGGGGGCTGGTGTTGATGTCCCCGCATTTCCAGATGCTAGTGGTTGGAAGTGTGAATCACAATGAAATGATGAGGGCTTCAAAGAAGTAGGCAGGGCACGGACAGCATCTGCTACATCCTGCCAAGCCTAAAACATATTCTTACATCGCGTAATTATGCAAATGCCACCACACATCAAAACAAACAGACAATGGTCAGAGTCGAGTGGTGATGTCGTTTTAAGTATTTATAGCCATGGAAAGTCATACTAATTTTAAACATCCTTTCCCAAACACAAAATTCCTAGAACATAAAATAATTTATTACATGAAAAGGACAGACATGAATATCTCATTTTGTATTAGGATTTGGATTGAATATTTTTTCCTTATTTGCCTTTTTTTTTTTTTTTTTTTTTTTTTTTTTTGGTACTGGGAATTGAACCTATGGATGCTCTACCACTGAGTTACCTCCCTATCCTTTTATATTTTTTATTTTGAGACAGGGTCTCTGCTAAGTTGTCCAGACTGGCCTCAAAACTCGTGATCCTCCTGCCTCAGCCTCCCAAGTCACTGCAAATACAGACATACACCATAGCACCTGACTTGAACAGAACATTATTTGAGATAAAATCCATGAAATTGAGCCTATTACACTGTAATAAGGATTTCTGGACCTAGTCTGATCACCAAACAGTGCCAGTGTTTACTGATAGAGCTCACGGTTCACAGAAACAACCAGAAGGATGGTTCATCTGCGAGTTGCAACACTTCAAGGAAGGGAGAGATTGGCCCATTTCCTCCTAAGTGATCCACATTTTGTGTTTTAAGGGAAAAGCTGAGGGTTTGCATCTGGATGTGTAGTTTGTTGGTTGGTCAGTATTTATAGGCCATGGACAGTGTGGTGTTCATGTGTATACGTAAGTACGTGGGGGTATATGTGCATATGCAAGTGTGGAATTTGATTGCTTGTCTGTTGTAGAGACATACTGAGATTACTCGAGTGTCCCAGGCACTTTGTAGGGCTGTCCCAAGTTCAGGCAGACTTGCATTCTAAGAGCCTCTCAAAGGAATGCAGTTTTCTCTAGATATCAAATGGCAAGCCCACAATCTGTTGAAGAATTTCTCACCTAGTTCTCACCTCTGCATATCACTCACCAATTTTAGAAAGAAAGAAAGAAATGACAAGCATTTCCATGGTCACATCCTGGGTGGATCTTAAGAGTCGTGGAAATAGCACATGCAGCTGTTAGCCTCTCTAAATACACAATCGGAGGCATTTAGACGCCCATTCTGCAGTGCCGGCAGTGACAGACAAGAATAACAGTTACTTTTTATACCAAAGATAAATGTTGGATTATGCCTGGAAAGGCAGGGTGGGCCTAACCCATAGGCAGAGAAGAATAGTTCTGATGTCAATGGAAGGCAAAACTCTGGGCAGGCTACACAGCCTCCATTGATTGAAGGCCTTTTAAGGGAAAAGCAACTTGGTTTTGTTAAATTTTGGAAAGAAAAATATTGCTTTCAACTGCTTTTTAAAATTAAGGACCAGATTTTACAACTCCTCAATGAAGACAAGGAATAATTACCTGTTTTAGTTCCACATTATGAGCTGTTATGTAAGGGGTATGAGTGTGACGAAAGAAGGAAAATATAATGGTACATGTGTGTTACTAAGTGGAAAAAGAAGCTCAAAAGAGCATTGGCAGCAGAACACATCTCCTGTTTATCATCTGCACTGAAAAACTTTAGAAGCATATGGAATAAAATGTTTATGTATACTAACTTACAGTAAGATGTTCTGTGCACTATTGCGTAGTAGGGTGACTATAGGTAACAATTATGTGCTATATGTCTCAAGAAGCTAGAAGAGGGCTGGGGATATAGCTCAGTTGGTAGAGTGCTTGCCTTGCATGTACAAGGCCTTGGGTTCAATCCCCAGCACTGCTAAAAAAAAAAAAAAAAAAAAAAAAGAAGAAGAAACTAGAAGAAAGGACATTTAATGGTTTTTTCCATGAAGAAATGATGGATGACTGAGGGGAAATATTTAACCTGATTTAAACATTATACAATGTATACATCTATTGAAACATCCTATGTAGCACCTTGTTACATATAGTTTTTTATGCTTTTGTGTATCTGTTTTAAAGAAAACTGTTGGTTCTGGTTTTTCTCTGGGCGATAGAATTTCAAAGCTCTTCACTTTCTTCCCTACACTCTCAAGTGTTACTTTTTTGGCATAGGTAGGTGCTGCTTTTATAATCAGAAATTTATATAAGCTATGACTTTAAATAAATGAGCAAAAGACAAAATAATAAGTACAGAAAAGATAGAAAAAGGAAAGAGGGGAAAAAGAACATCAACTCTTCATACATTCAGTCACTTGACAAAGGGTTCTCTGCTCAGACACTGGAGAGCGTAACAATTCTAGCTGGTGGTGGCAGTCCGCAGCACAGGTAGGGCATGGGAGGAACGCTGTCTGAAGACAAGCTAAGATCCACAGAACCAAAGAGGACCCATGAGGGGTGGTGGAGAGACAGCCACCCATGAAGGGTGGTGGAGAGACAGCCACCCATGAGGGGTGGTGGAGAGACAGCCACCCCCATGAGGGGTGGTGGAGAGACAGCATGCATCTTGGTGGCCTCACGCTGCCCAGTGTGCCTGGAGAGGGGAGGTGGAGTGGAACGGAGGGGCAAGGGGATTAGAGAGATAAGCAAGTGCCAATTCCTTCAGGGACATGAAAGCCAATGATAAGGAATTTGCAATCTCAATACAAGGAAAGCCATTAAAGAATTTAATGGGGAGAAAGAAGTCATCTGATTTACATTTTAAGTTGAACGCTCTCCCTGCCTGGTGATTCAAGGGAAAGACAAATCAAAGAGGTTGTCCTTGTCTTGTTCGTTCGTTCGTTCGTTGTCCTTGTCATCTGCTCCTCTTCCTCCACCTTCAACCCTGCATTTGCTGGCTGCTAAAATCCCTGCAGCCTTAGATCCTGCAACACAGCACCTCCGATGAAAGAAAAGGGTCTAAGAACCATCATCACTTAGTTCCCAGGATCCTGCAACTTTCACCCCAAAGCTGTGGACCCGTATGAACTAATGCCTCCACTTTCTACGGGTCCTGCCAGGCAGACCCAGTTATCTCTTGTTCTACAGCTTCCATCATCACTCCTCCGGGAGGACCAGCCCCTCCTGCCCCATGTTCACTGTCTCCTTCACTCCCCAACTCACTTCCTTGTCCAAACTCATGCACCGTCTCTGCTCCTGGTATTAGATATCATGGTATTGTCTTTGTAAATGATATTAATCCGTGGAATTGTAAAGTACCTTGCACTGAAAGGGACTTTGGAGATGTTCTGGTTCCACCTGCAAGTTTTTATGGAGAGGAAACAGGCCTGGCCTGGTTAGAGGTTTTTATCAGGTCTCAGAGGGGAGGGGGTAGCAAAGCAGGATGGCTGTGGTGGGGATAGCTGTCCCCCAAAGGCCCACAGGGTAAAGGCTTGGTCCTCGGGGTGGTGGTGCTGGGAGGCGCTGGAGCCTTTAAGAGGTGGGGCCTAGAGGAAGGCCTTTAGGCACTGGGGGCATGCCTTCAAGGGTATGATTGGATCCTGGGCACTTCCTGTTCTCTTTTGCTTCCTGGCCAGGAGATGAGCAGTTCGGTTCACCCCATGTCCTGCCATGATGTGCAGCCCTGCCACAGGCCCCAAAGCAATGGGGCCAAGTGACAATGGACTGAAACCTCCAAATCTGTGAGACAAAATAAACATCTTCTCTTCATAAGTTGATCCTCTCCGGTATTTGTTATAGTAATAGAGAGCTGACTCACACAAAGACCGAACACAAGGCTTCTGACTTCCCATTTAGAGTTCCCTCCGTGATTTTAAAGCCGTGTTTATAAACCCCTGAGTTAGGGAGCTTCACGCTTTATAGGACTTTTCTGTGTGCACCATCGCATGGACTCATGGCAGCCCCCAAGTAATAGATACAAACTGAAGCTTAGAAAGATGGAATGCTGGGAGTGTCACTGAGCCAGAAGTTAGACCCAGATCATGGGGCAATAAGTCCAGGAACAAAGTTAGAGATTCCTACAAATGCTTTTTATTAGTTATTGATTAATTAGACCATTATGCATCCTTTTAGAATCTTTCTCAAGATCAGGGGTTTTTTTTACATGGTTGAAGAGGGAGTTTGCCCAATACTGGGAACATGTTGAAGTGATGACAAGGGCTTTGGAGCAGTAGAGAAAACTTAAAGAACAAAGAAAATGAAGAAAAGAAATGCAAACTTTACCAAGTTTATGATTTGACCAAGGATTGGACGTGGATGCAGATACAATGTTATTATGACAAACACCGTTGTTGGAAATACTTTCTAAAATTGGTTTACTTATTTTAAGGATAAGTTAATACCACACAATTCCACTAGAGTAAAGAATGTGGATGGTCTCATGAAGTTCATTATCAAACTATTTGAATCATATACAAATCTAATTTTTTTTTAAATATTTATTTATTTGCTTTAGTTGTACACAATGTGTTTTATTTGTACGTGGTGCTGAGGATCGAACCCAGGCCTCGCACGTGCTAGGCAAGCGCTCTACCGCTGAGCCACAATCCCAGCCCCAAATCTAATTTTTTTTTTAAATATTTATTTATTTACTTTAGTTGTACACAATGCAATGCATTTATGTTTACGTGGTGCTGAGGATCGAACCCGGGCCGCGCACGTGCGAGGCGAGCGCTCTGCCGCTGAGCCACAATCCCAGCTCCAAATCTAATTTTTTTGAACTGTATTTTTTCAGCATATTTGAAGTGGAGAGTTTCAAATCCAATGTCAAAAATATTCTAAGTGACAAAAATTATGTCCTTTTTGGTTATTTTTCAGGATGTGAAAGAGATTACTGCTTCAGAGTAAATGTATTTTGGAATGCATTGCATCCTGATGCTACAATTAGTTCTATTTTTGCTCTGAAAATGGAAAAGGGTCAGGGGCCCTGCATAACTGACACTTAGTGGCAGCAGCTGATGCTGGCTGGCACCCCACACTCAGGAAAAGTGGCTCACTCTTGTCCTTGGAGCCCAACACAGATGAGTTCCTAGGACACTTATGCAAGAATAATATTTTCCTTGCTCTTTGATTTGCTTTTACTTTGATGAGCTCAAACAATTTTTTCCCCAAATATCAGACCTGTTATTGTCAACATTTCCCTGGGGCATGCTAGGTACAGTTACTTAAGTGTGCTGTAAAACCTCCAAAGTGTGAACGAAAAAGGTTTACACTTATCTCAGACACTAAGTACCGTGAGAACAGAGTTCATTCTCTTTGTGAATAGTTGATGAGGTAAGAGAAAACTTAAAGGCGTATCAACTGAAAGCTTAATGTAACTGTTAGGATTTTCTTAATATTACTATTTTCTGTGGGACTTTGAGAAATGGCTATGACAGCAAATCAAGCAAACAACACTACTTGTTTTTAGAAGGCTAAGAAAGAATATCTAGAATAGCAAAGTGTTCCACTGAAAATAATCATGTGAAATGTGCATATCTCTCATACCATCAAACCTGAGCATGTTCAGAACATTCTCTGTTACTGCATTCCACCCCTTCACCTTCCGTAGGAATTAAGCCACCCAAGTAGCAACATGTGGATTCTGGGTTAGCTCAGCTGAGTGCTGTGAGCCTGGTGGCATAAAAGGAGTCAGTAACATTTCTCCCCCCTCTCCAGAGCCCCCAAGAGTGTGGTTCACAAACAAGACAGAAGACTTACAGTGCATTACCTTGACCTTGGGAGCTAGTCCATTCCTGAATGTCAACTGAAATCTGGGGACACTGAATCACCTTCTCCAACACTGCACCACACTACAGTAGCCAATGTTCAAGGTCAGGCAGGATGACTAGCCAAAGATGATCTGATTTTCAGCTCTAAGATCACCACATCCAGCTTTTTAAGGCATTGAATGGTGCTTTTGTACATGGGACTTGAAGCTCAATAAGAAGCGTGGCTGAGTAATGTTTGTATTCATTCTAGGTTATTTTTATTTCTTGGGATAACTGCACTGAAACCCTTTATATATAAGATTCAGATGAAGGCAGAAAATGAAAATATTTTAGGAATGCAAAATAAGTTACACCAGTCAGAATGTCACACCTCTACTTTCTTAAAAATTCATTTTACATAAATAGCACTTTAATTGCCTTGAATTAAAACAAAGTGCTCAGTATACTTGAGTAGCTTCATATTTTGAGGCAGCTTCTGATTCTATAAAAGCTTATTTTACAACCAAGGAGATCAAGGAGAATGGCAATCGGCATGAGTAATGTTCTCTATCAGCTAAGAACACCATAAGATAGAGGATTATGCTGACCATGTTGATACAAAGAGTTAAGTGTGGAAAAACAAAGAATTCAGCACAGTGTCCACATAAAAGCAAACACTGGACTGGCTTTTATAGTAAGATCATTTAGCAGCTTTACCAATCCATTAGGATAGAAATGAAATTTTTATTTATTTATCTATTTATTTATTTATTTTTTTTGGTTGCTAGGAACTGAACCCAAAGGCATCCTGCACTGAGCCACATCACCAGCCGCCACCACCTTTCTTTTTTACTTTGAGATATGATCTTGCTAAGTTGCTGAGGCTGGCCTCAAGCTTGCAATCCTCCTGCCTCAGCCTCCCAAGTTGCTGGGATAATAGGAGTTGGCCACTGCACCTGGAAAAATTAATATCACTTAGATGGATACCTCAATAGTCCATTTATTTTTGGCTCTGAGAAGATAAAAATCAAAAAGCTGAAGCAAAAAAAAAAAAAAAAAAAAACAAAAACAAAAAAACGTGACACCACTTCCCACCATGAGGGCTTTGTTTCTGAGCCTTCCTTCCAAAGTTGACTGCAAACAAAACATTCTAATAGATCTGAGAGCTGAGCCACGAATGTAGCCATGGTGGTACCTCCGTCAGAAAGAGAAACGAGGGGCTGGGGCTATGGCTCAGCGGTAGAGCGCTTGTCTTGCATGTGTGAGGCCCTGGGTTGGATCCTCAGCAACACATAAATAAAATAAAGGTATTGTGTCTACCTACAACTAAAAAAAAATTAAAAAAAAAAAGAGAGAGAGAGAGAGAGAGAGAGAGAGAGAGAGAGAAACTAGTGCTGAGCCTACCAATGCTTTCTAAGGTCTTAGAACTCAGGGAGATAAAGTTGACAGATGCCATGAAAAACCAGTAAGATCTTGCCATTCACACCACTGTAAGAAACCATGGTAAGATTAAAACACAAGCTAAACACAGCAGAGGCACAGTTCCACTACACCCTTGGGAAACATTTCTTGAATGCTAGAGAAGAAAAAAATTCATAAATACAAGGCAAATACACCTAAATATCAGAAAAACCTCAGAGATATATTTTTAAGAATCACTAAAGAAATAGTAGTAAAAGTACAATATATCATTTCTCAGGACAGTTCAAGTTTTGCATGATTTCATCATCAACTATTCCTTGAATTGCTACACCAAGATATACGTAGGCCTAGTTCTGATACTTTAAAATTGTGTTTAAGATCCCTGACTCAGGGGGTCGGGGTACAGCTTAGTTGTAGAGTGTGTACTTACCATGCCTGAGGCCCAGGGTTCAATTCCTAGGACCAGAAATAAGAAAAAAGAAGAAAGAATTCCCTACTTCAAAACAGCTAGCAGCACATTGCTTTGATTTCCTGGAATCACAGATTAGCAGAGCTAGAAAGATATACAGGATGATCTGTTTCAACACCTATTTATAGACGAGTGAGTGTCCTGAGGCCCAGCCAGGTTGAAGGTCATGCAGTGACAAGATGAAAATCAAGACCCGGATTTCTTGACTCTTCAATTTATTTACTAAATTGTAGCTGTAACTTAAAATGACAATAGTTCAATTCTTTTTTTTTTTTTTTTTTTTTTTTTTGAGGTTGGTCATAACAGTCATTCCTTGCATAGTTTTTTAACACAGGTCATCATTTTTAAAGAATGAAGAATCAAGATAATGATACAGAAATGTAACACCAAGATAAGCAAAAAAAAAAAAAAAAAAAAAAAAAAAAAAAAATTACTCTTTTGCTCTAAAATGTCAAATGTGTTGCTTAGACTCTTCATCTCCCGTTAACACTATAGCCTAAATTAGAAGCATTTTCTTTCTTTCAAGAAAACACTCTTTGGCTGGTTTGTAACCAGGGGTTACACACAACTCCCAGAGAGTCTCACAGCATGGATTAAAAATTCCTGCTCAGGCATGGTAATAAGCCTGACTCAGCCGTTCCACAATGTACACAGATACCAACACATCACATTAAGCTGGAAGTGGTGGCGTGCGCCTGTAGTCCCAGCAACTCCGACGGCTGGAGCAGGAAGATCGCCTGAGCACTGGACTTCCGAGCCCGCCTGGGCACTATGATGAGATGGAAGGAGGAAGGAAGGGAGGAAGAAAGGCAGGCAGGCAGGCAGCCGGCTGAACCGAGGTTAAAATGAGCTACCTTTTTTTTTTTTCTTACACAAATGATGGACTCTTCTGTGGGCTTTCTTCCTACTTTCCAACACAAGAGAAGGACACGCTTGCTTTCCACTTGTCTGCAGGAGGCTTCTTTACCATCTGAAAAAGTAAACTTTATACTTGTGTATACCTCAAGATTTGTCAAAGAGAGAAACATCACATCACATTGTACACCATAAATAGATCAATTTTTGCAAGTTAAAAATCTAAAATACTCCTACTCAAGAAGGGGCACAATTCTCCTTACAAATCGTTGGTCACACTCGTCACCGTGGGTCAGGAAATGCACCATCTGACAGTCAGGAATACTTGAAGAACAGCAGACGTGACTACTGCATCATGTATTTCTGAAACATGAAAAACTGAATACCAACCGGCTCCGAACACACAACAGTTAATTAAGTATCCTTTTTGTTTTTAATCCTACTGCAAAAGAAGCTAAAAAGACTGTCACTAAGAACCCAAACCTCCAGCAAAGGCTTTGTTTAGCTACCAGCTAACTGTGACCCCAGAAAGTCCTGTTCAGTTTCCTCATTTGCAAAGTCACAGGTGAGTCTAGATGACTTTTGAGGGCCTGTCTAGTCTTTTTTTTTTTTTTTTTTTTTGGTGGGGGGGAGTACCAAGGATTAAACTCAGGGACACTCGACCACTGAGCCAAGTGACCCCAGCCTTGTTTTGTATTTTATTTAGAGACAGGATCTCACTGAGTTGCTTAGCACCTTGCTTTTGAACTCACAATCCTCCTGCCTCAACCTCTCTAGCCACTGGGATTACAGGCATGTGCCACCATGTCCGGCCTGTCTAGTTTTATAAGAGCTGTAATCCTAACTGACATAAATTTAGGAGTGTGTACAGAAAAAAAAAGTCACTAGTTGCATTATCAATACTAAAATCAAAATATTTTCTCTTAAAAATGCAACATTCAGCCTGGCGCAGTGACACACACCTGTGAGCCCAGTGACTAGGGAGCTGAGACAGGAGGATCTCAAGTTCAAGGCCAGCCCTCAGCAACTTATCAAGGCCCTAAACAACTTCATGAGACCTTGTATCTAAATAAAAAATAAAATGGGTTGAGGATGTGGCTCAGTGGTAAAGTGCACCTCTAGGTTCAATCCCCAGTACAAAAAAAAATAAAAAAGACATTCAAATATAAAAAATTTAATTTCAAAAAACCCTACCCACCAAAATGAGAATGAGAATCTATTGATTGCAGGGGTTTTGCTTTTGTTTTCCTTTATTTTTTGTTGCTGCTATGTTTAAGAGTTACAGAAGCAGAACATCTCAATTAGTTCAAGGAAGCCCAGCATGCTGCTTACATAAAACTTACTCCAGAGAATCTCACGTCGACATCTAGAAGTAGTTTCCCCAGTCAAGGCAAAAGTTCTCTGTTCACTCTGGACGTGACTCTGCATTACTATGTTTAGGTGCATGACCTTTGGGTAATTTATTTCACTCTGCTTTTATTTGTCCCCCTTCTTCCAGAGCTGAGAGAATACTACATTCTACCAGGTGGCAATGCATCCTTATATCTTTTCCTTACAAAAACTAGTGCATAACACCTCACCTGAACTGAGGTCATTCTGTCCAATCAGTTGATACATGGGCACTCATATTTACTCCTGACCACTCAGACTTTTTTTTTTTTTTTTTTTTTTTGTATCAGGGATTGAACCCAGGGGTGCTTAACCACTGAGCCACATCCTCAGCCATTTTTCATATTTTATCTAAGGACAGATTCCCACTAAGGGCTCTAGGCCCTTGCTAAATTGCTGAAGCTGGCTTTGAACTCATAATCCTCCTGTTTCAGCCTCCTGAGTGGCTGGGATTACAAGCATGAGCTACTGCACTAGGCATTCAGACTAACCTTTTTTTTTTTTTTTAATACTTTATTTTTTAGTTGTAGTTGGACAAAATGCCTTTATCTTTATTTATTTGTTTTTTGTGTGTGTGGTGCTGAGAATCAAACCCACAGCCTCACACGTACTAGGCAAGTGCTCTACAGCCGAGCCACAACCCAGCCTCAGACTAATCTTTATAGAAAAAAATGGTTTTGTTTTGATATAATATGGAAATAGAATGGTAAACATTCTGGGGCTGCAATTGTAGCTCAGTGATAGAGCACTTGCCTAGCATGTGTGAGGCACTGGGTTTGATCCTTAGCACCACATAAAATAAATAAATAGATAAAAGCTTTAAAAAAGAGTACACAGAACCTCTGTAATTTCTTTTAAAAAACTTTAAAAAAGAATGGTATACATTCCTCTTTGAGAAAGGAACATGTGAAATTAGAAATGTGGCTCTCTTTAAATGAAGTCTCCCTTTACCTCCTAATAAAAAGAAGATTATGAAGCAAGTCACTTAAACTCAAAATACTTTATTCAGATCCTATTTTATTAAATATCTTAACCTGTGCTGTGAAGGAAGCTGAATTGGGGACATAAAGATTGAAGAAAAAAAAAAAAGAGAGAGTCCTGGTTAGTTACTAGTCAACTAGGATAGGTGATCTGAACTAAGTTTAAAATCAACTACTTTCCTTCCTCTGACACAAATGACAGACTTCTCTGTGAAAGGACACTCTTGCTTTGCAGTTGCCCACAGAAGCCTGCTTTACCCATCTGAAAAAGTAAACTTTATATCTGTGTATACCTCAAGATTTATCAACCATGTTGCAAAAAGTTGTTTTGAAAAGTCATTAGAACAGACACCTTCACAGAAGAAGAAATACAATCAATTAACAAATATATGAAAAAATATTCAGCATCTCTAGCAATTAGAGAAATGCAAATCAAAACCACACTGAGATTCCATCTCCCTCCAATCAGATTGGCAATCATCAAGAATACAAGCAACAACAAATGTTGGCTAGGATGTGGGGAAAAGGTTCACTCACACATTGCTGGTGGGACTGCAAATTGGTGCAACCACTCTGGAAAGCAGTATGGAGATTCCTCAGAAAACTTGGAATGGAATCACCATTTGACCCAGCTATTCCACTCCTAGGTTTATACCCAAAGGGCTTAAAATCAGCCTACTGCAGTGACACAGCCACATCAATGTTTACAGCAGCTCAATTCACAATAACTAAACTATGAAACTAACCTAGGTGCCCTTTAACAGATGAATGAATAAAGAAACTGTGATATGTATACACAATGGAATATCACTCAGCCTTAAGGAAGAATGAAATTATAGCATTTGCAGGTAAATGAATGGAACTAGAGAATATTACGCTAAGAGAAATAAGCCAATCCCAAAGAACCAAAGGTCAAATGTTTTCTCTGATATGTGGATGCTAATTCACAATGCAGGGTTGTGGGGTAGTGAAAATAGGAGCATATTGGACTAAACAGAGGAAAGTAAAAGGCAGGGAGGGGGCATGGTGGTAGGAAGGATAGTAAATGAATCAGACATTATTACCCTATGTGCATATATGATTACATGACCTGTGTAACTCTATATCATGTGGAACCAGATGAATGAGAAGTCATAATCCATTTATATATGATGTGTCAAAATGCATTCTACTGTCATGTATAACTAATTAGAACAAACATAAATAAATAAATAAATACCAAAAAAAAAAAAAAAAAAGAAGAAGAAGAGAAGAGAAGAAGAAAAGAAAGTTCATTAAATATGTCCGGGCAGGAGATGATGCAAGGTCCTAAATTACATATGCTATTCATTTTTGTAGACATATGTGAATATAAAATAAACTTGCTGGGTCTTTAAAAATCGTTGTCCTGGCTAGGGCTGAGTCTTTGTCCCGTGGACACTGTACAAACTTCAGTGTGGTTTTCAGCTCTGGGCCCAGCAGCTCTGTCTGCTGCCTCCTGGCTGCAAGTGTTTACAACAGCTTGGATCATTATAATCAAAGAGCTTCTCACAATTTCTGAACCTAAAACACAGTGTAGAGCATTGTTCATTCATCAACGTTATAGAAAAACAGAGATTTGTTTTGAAAATAAAGGTCTACCTAAAGCCCCAAGTCATTAAGTCAAAAGCTAAATTACAACTTGATGGTGGTGACATATAAGCTCAAAAAGAACCGGGGAAATGGAATCATTAAGACTTCAATTTGCTAACTACCTATGTTAACCAAGGCAATCTTAAATTTAGAAGCAGTTTTCTTTCTTCCAAGAAAACTCTCTCATCTATACAATTAAAGGGTTAGACTAAAGAAATGATTCCTAACCAGAAGAGTACATCAGATTACCTAGGGAATTTTGCCAAACATACATACCCATCAGCATCCCAGACCTACTAAATTAGAAGGTTTCATGAGTATTTTGAAAATGTTCCACAAAAAGATTTGACACACACCTTTAGTTGGTAACTTCTAAATCTCTGAAGTCCTTTCTAGCTACTGTTCTACATTAATAAATGGAGCCAATGAGCAGAGAGAGCTATGCCTTTAAATCAATAAGACTCTGCAAGCAATCATAATTTATTGATTAGCTAGTGGCACTGTGGTAAAAGAGGCAGCACCAAGGGTCTCCATCTTGTACAGCTGCTGAGAAGGCTTTCATATTAGATTTGTATTTCAGGGAGAGTCTTGTATAGAAGCGGGGTGGGCTCTGGCCAGAGTGTCCACCCGTGTCCTGTGAGCTCTCTGGGAATGTACATTTCTGTGTGTCTGAGTTGACTCTCAGACACAGTGATGAAGATCATGTGGCTCCCTTGGTGCCCGCTGCCTAAAGCTGAGCTCCCCAGTCTAGTGACAGACCCTCGTCTGCTTGAGTTCCACTGCGTCTTTCCTTCAATCAGTGATTTCACAAATTCTGATTCCAGCATGCACCAAGTAATAAAAGCCTATATGCATTAATTTAGTTTCCTGGCCTGTTATTCTTTTCTATTTTTACTTGTTTCAAAAAAAGTTTTGCTTTATGTACATGTTTGGTGATTTTGATAAATATATGTTAAAAATTTATGAGCAATATATCGAGTGGAAATTTTACTAAGTGAAACAGAATTCTACTAAGTGAAATAAATAATAAATGAAGCCAGGTGTTGTGGTTCACGTCTGTAAGCAATCCCTATGCATGGAAGGCTGAGGCAGGAGGACAGCAAATTTGAGGTCAGTCTTAGCAATTTAGTGAGGCCTTAACCAACTTAACAAGACCATGTCTCAAAGAATAAGAAATGAAAAGGGATGAAAATGTATTTCAGTGGTAAAGCACCACAGGGTTCAATCCCCAGTACCAAAAAAAAAAAAAAAAAAAGAAAAGTAATAATAAAAATGAATTAATAAATGAAACAAGTAATAAATTATCCAGTAAGTTTGTCACTTTATACTTTGTAAGCAAATGAGTTAAATAATAGTAATTAAAACTATTTTAATTTGCTCACAGTTATTCAATAAGCCAGGAATAATATTTAAGAATAAGGGCTAGGAGCGGTGGTGCATGCCTGCCTGTAATCCCTGCAGCTTGGGAGGCTGAGGCAGGAGGATATGACTTCAAAGCCAGCCTCAGCAACTTAGCAAGACTCTAAGCTACTTAGTGAGAGCCTGTATATTTTATTTATTTATTTATTTATTTATTTATTTATTGGCACCGGGGATTGAACTCAGGGGCACTCGACCACTGGGCCACATCCCCAGCCCTCTTTTGTATTTTATTAGAGACAGGGTCTCACTGAGTTGCTAAGTGCCTCGCCATTGCTGAGGCTGGCTTTGAACTCGCGATCCTCCTGCCTCAGCCTCCCAAGTGCTGGGATTACAGGCGTGCGCCACCGCGCCCGGCGAGCCTGTATATTTTAAAATATTAAAAAGGGAACTTAGCTATGAGCCCTTAGTACAAAGGAAGCTGGGTCAACACCTGCTTCTCCCGAAGGGGGCATTTGGACAGAGCACGCACCATAGCATCCACTTCATCCCTGCAAATCAGCAACCTGTATGACACAATTGGTTTAAAAATAAATAAATAAAGGGCTGGAAATGTGGCTCAGTGGTTAAGCGCCACTGGGTTCAATCCCCTGTACCAAAAAAAAAAAAAAAAAAAAAAAAAAAAAAAATTAGGAATAAGTTATAAAACCTGGGAACTAAATCTAGCAATAAGTATATGGTATCTTTTAACTGCAAAACTGTAGTCAGATATTAAAAAGATGGTGAGATATATACCAGATTCATAGATACAAAATTCATTATTTTAAATATGTAAATTCCCTCCAAATTAATTTATAGGTTCAATGTAATTCCAATAATAATTAATAGAATTTGGGGGGGAAAGGTCACAAAATGAATTTAAGCACTTCTAGTCAGTAAGGCTTGCTGAGCTGATTTGGGAGACCGGGAACACCCCTTACCCCATTCCACACCTTTTTCTCCTATTATATATAAGCTCTGAATTAAATATCACTAAATATTTTTAAAGGCATAGTTGTGCAAAAAGCTAGAAAGGAAAATCCCCCCAGAAACAAAAAGGAAATGCAACACCTGCAATGTCGATTTGGAATTGAAAGCTTAATAGAAATAGGAAGAATAAGGGGTATAGGCTTGCCTATCACGCGCAGGTGGAAGTAAGCCCCTCCTGTAAAGTCAGGAACAGGGAGTACTAAAAAACTCCCTGCCTCTCAAAAGAGAAAGTGTACAAAAGCATGCCACTCGCCCTGGGCTATAAATGGAAAAAGAATCACTCGTTAGAAATTGGAGATTTAAGCCTGCTCAAGGAGCCCGGAAGGAGTTCAAGTGAACACTAACCACACAGGATTGGAAATCAGATCCAAAACTAAGCATGCAGGCCTTGATGAATAAAATGTACAGCTGCCACAGAGGAACACCTCCACAAACGGGGACTCGCAGAGTTCCCTAGTTGATGAACTCGCCCACAATTACAAGGCCCGCTGGCCAATGACCCACCCTGAGAAAGATACATAAGCAGATGAAACAAATGAGAAATGACTCCACCCAAAACTTTAGCTCTAATATTTTTAAATGTTCGACAAGGGATGGAATAAAATCCATAGGAATAAGACATTATGAAATAAAAGAACAGAAGACTTCAAAAAGAACCAAATAGAGACCTAGAATTTAAAGTATCACTGGGCTGGGGTTGTCGCTCAGCGGTAGATCGTTCGCCTAGCTCGTTCGCCTAGCCCGTGCGTGGCCCTGGGTTCGATCCTCAGCACCACATAAAAGTAAATAAATAAAATAAAGGCATTGTGCCCAACTACAACTAAAATTAAATAAATAAATAAAGCATCACTAATAAAAAAGGAATAGTCATCATGATAGATTGTTCTGTTGTTCAAAAGTATCTCTCTTCTCTTCTCTTGGGAAAGACGTAGTTCTCCATCTCACTGATGCTGGGCTTGGCTACTGTCTTGTGTTGGCCATCATAAGCAGAGGCCATAGGAAGCTTTGCAAGCCTCTGTGTGCCACAAGAACCTCACCTCCCAACAGGGGCTCCGTCAGCCTAGGTCTCAGAATGAAAAAGCACACAGGATCAACTGCACGTGATGCGCATTTGGAGCAGAAATGCTGCACTCAACCTGCAGCCCCTGATGTGCGATCTTGAATAAGAAATAAAAGTCGTAGAAGCCACTGGTGTTTCAAGGTTATTTAGAACATTTTTTTATCAAAGCAGAAGCTGATCGATACCGTCAGCTGAAGAGGGAATTCACAGAATTAATGATAAACCTAAAGAAACCCAGGGCACAATATAGAGAAATAAAATTTATGAAAAATACAAGAAGTTAAGAGACATAAGGACAGACTGAGAATTTCCAGGATGTGCTTATGATAACACTGAGAATATGGACTGGAGAAAATGGGGATGGACTAGTTTCTTTTTAAAAAAAAATATTTATTTATTTGCTTTGATTGTACACAATGCCTTTATTTGTATGTGGTGCTGAGGATTGAACCCGGGCCGCGCACATGCTAGGCGAGCGCTCTACTGCTGAGCCACAATCCCAGCCCCTGGACTAGTTTCTGCATCATGAAACAACTCACCACAAATTTAGTGGCTGCCCTAACATCCTAGTCTCTAGGCCCTCGCACGACATCTTGCTTCCTTAAAACCAGCAGGAGAATCTCTTTCCAATTGGCTTTGGTAGAGCTGATGAACGCATCACGGGACCCGCTGGTACGGCACACCAGCAGGTGGGCGTCTTTGGGAGACCACAGAATTGGGCCACAGGGAAAAAGCAACAGTAAGTGACAATTCCAAGGTCACGTGCCTTACTGGTAGCCCACTTCTAGCATTCTAGCTTGTCCCTACACCATGGAACTGCACACAGCATTTAAAACAGCAGTACAGCAACACGGCATCGCCCTCAGGACCCTCAGGGCACAGCAAGGGCTTCCTCGAGGACCAGAGGACTGGGTCACGTGTCCATGCCAACTCGTCACCTTTCTCCATTCTTTCAGGCCAATCCCATGTCCTACCTCTGGGCCCAAAATTCTACTTCTGTGGAATAAGTTGCCCTTAGTCACTGTCACTGTCAATGTTTCATGTGTGACTCGCATGTATTTTTCAAGTTGTCTTTTCAAATTTTAGGAACCCAGTAATAGAAATGTTATTACTTTTTTTTTTCCTCCCATTTTTTTGGGCTATGATTATATATATACTGATTATATATATATAATATATATATATGATTATATATGTATACATATATACACACACATATATATGAATGTATGAATGTATATATATAAAATAGATATATTTTGTGTATACACACACATACATACATGTATACATATGCATATACTACATATATATTTTTTTGAAGAAATGTTATTTGGATTGTCCCCGTGTCACTCTTTTACCATTAAAAGACTTTGGTTCAATAACAGAACAGATTCTTGGAAGATAATCTGGAAGCTAATAGTTTAAAGCCCTTTTAAAATTCCCAAATGCCAAAAAAATAAATCCATCCACATTCTTGTTTGTTCTGGAGTTTATTGGCTTATGGGCATCATCTTTTTTTTTTTTACAGGAACACTTTTTTTTAATGGATCAGTGACAGAATATAAATGTGAACAATTAATCTTAGCCATTTATTGCTTCTGTGCTTCTCTGAAAGCAGAAGGAGTAAAATGTCTTGTGTGCTTATTACACACAGGCAATATCTCAGATCATTTCCCCAGCTGTGGAACAGATTGCAAACTTCATTTTAAAATTACCTAATGTGTATTTAAATTGATTAATTAATATGCCCCTAGCATCATTTTATGAAACACAAATAGTTACTGTGACATTTCTGTGAAATAAATTTAATTCTTACAATAATCATCTCTGCCCTTCCCTCCTATCCTTTCCTGAGCTACATACCATTGAAAACTATAGATGATCTGATATTTGTGACCATAATAATGAACAAGCAGGACTCATGGGGCATAATCAAAAAATTACTTCATCTGCTTTCTCCATTGCCTCTTTGTGATGATTACTTCTACGTGTCGACTTGCCTGGACTAAGGAAGACCCAGAATGCTGTCAAACATTATTTCTGGGCATGTCCATGAGGGTGTCGCTAGAAGAGATAAGCATTTGACTCAGCAGTCTGAGTAAAGAAGGTCCACCCTCACCAAAGCAAAGGGCGTCATCCACTCCATTAGAGGCCTATCCTTAGAAGAAAAAAGCAGTAGAAGGGCGAATTCTTCTTCATAAGCTGAGACACCACTTCTCCTGCCCCCAGATATTGGGGCCTCTGGTTGTTGGTTCTTCAGACTTGAACAAAATTAAACCACCACCTTTTCTGGTTCTCCAACTTATAGTCAGATCAGGGGATTTTTCAGCATCCATAATAATCCCCTTATATAGAGCAATATATATTCTATTTGTTCTGTTTCTCTGGAGAACCTTCTTATGCTCTTTCAGTTTATTATGTGGGACTGGATATTTCCTTGTCCTTAATTTAAATTCAGGACAGTTGTCTTGACCTTTCTAGTCACCAAAGACTCCTCAAGTCACTCAAAGTCTAAACTATCAATCACAGTTCGGTTATCAATGTGTCCAATCTAATGCGCACTCAAACTATTCCAATTTCACGTAACGTTAAACTTCTTCCCTCTTTCAGCTGTAGCCTGCTGAACACTGGCCACTTGTACCAGGAAAGATGGACATGGAAGGACTGCTCTCTCCATATTGCTAATTTAGGTGACTCCAATGTCTGATACCAGCCCCTCATTCTGGGGATAAAATGGGGGAGGAAGAGGCAGGAGGAAAATTCTCCCTTGACCAAGACAGATACAATGACTTAAGGAAGGCCGGCATGGCGGGTGTTTAAGCTGACTTTTTCTCTTGACTTTGGAATGTGGCCTCTATCGTCTTGGGCCACTGAAACTAAAAAGGTTCCATTCTAGCATCCTATTACATGTATACTCATATTTCTATCAATTGGTTCATCTCCATTTTTTCAGTAAAAATTTATATATATACACACATATATCCATACATACATATGTATGTGTGTAGGTATGTGTATGCACGTACGTAAGTATATATATAGACCCCACACACAGGTTCTGTTGACTTGCAAACTCCTAGAAGCAACTCCCAATAGTTATATACAGGCTGAACCTCCCTAATCCAAAAACCTTCAAAATGAGAAATTTTTTGAGCACTGGTATGACACCACAAGTGGAAAATTCTACACCTGACCTCATGGGTCGTGGTCAAACACCGGTGCACTAAACCGTGACATAAAATTACTTTTACATTATGTGTGTATAAGATGCACACAAAACAAAAGCAACTGTTGTGTTTAGACTTGGATCCCACCCCAAAGTTACCTCATGACGCATATCAAAATATTCCGGAATCCAAACTTTGAAATAGTTCTGGTCTTGAGCAATGTGGATAAGCAACACTGAATCTGCAACTACAGAAAATGAGGTCCAAGTGTCAACTCTGAGGAAGAGTAATGCCAGGGGGTGAGGGGTGGTGTCCCATGCCCACGGTGCTGCTTTCATTCAAGTCTTCACTCATTTGTCCCGTGCTTTTCTAAGACAGGGGAGGGGACTGTGCTCACCAACTAATGGAAAAGAGTCAGTGGAGAAGGCATGGAAAAGATTTGAGAGAACAGACAATTGATGAAGCCAGAACCTTAAAGGACAAGGAGAGATGGAACTTGGAACCCAGGGGAAAAGACAATTCTTAAGGAAAAGAAAAACTTTACAATCTGAGATACTAACGTTCTCATGAACTTAATTTATTCAACGTTTCAATGTTAATATTGTCTTTTCTAAGATGATGTTAGATGGATGCTTTTCATATCCTTAATTGAAAAAAATTGAAATTGGATCTCTTTTAGATCTTTAATTTGTTTTTGAAACTTTGTATCCCTTCACACCCAAATGAATAATACCCTGATCTGAGTATTTCGTAGCTGCTGACCTCTCTCTCCTTTCCCTACCATTCCCCTTGCTCCTAAAGGATAAACACGTTTTTATTGGCTGCTCACGTTTTCCACTCTTACGCTCATTAATCATCCCACTGGTCTTCTTTTTACCTGTATCTCTACTGAAATTGCCTTTGGCTAAGGTCACACCAAACCCCTAATTGCCAAACCCAATGGTAACTTCTTTGTCTTCACAGTATGTGACTCTAATAACTGCTCTTTTCATCTTAAATGTCCAGATTCCCTTGGATGCCCCAGCTCACGCTCTCCTGGCCTTTCTCCTACAGTCTGGCCACTCCTCCTCAACCTCCTTCCGCTGACTGAGAGTTTCTCTGTTGAAGGGCTCTTCTTGCCCCTCACCCTACTGGGCCACCTCCTGCATGGCTACTATCACCCATCTATATTCTGACAATCTGTGTAGGACTATCACCTCCTGCATCCTGACAGCTCTGTGAGGTTACCATTACCTTTCCCGGGAGTTCAAACCCTGCTCTTGGGGGGGGGGGGGGGGAATGAGACTATGAAAACTAAAGAAATTTGCGAAAGTTTCCACTGAGTGTTAGGAAAGTATTCAAATGTTATTTGAATTCAAGCTTCCAAATCCAAAGGTCAAGGTCCTTCGGCTCTAAAGCGATTCTTTTATTGATAAAATAATTATAAAGTATTTGAATATGGCTTATGACCAGTATTTGAATAGGGCTTATGACCACAGTTTGAATATGGCTTATGACCCCAAAGGGGTTCATTGTGATTAAAAGTTTGGTCCCTGGGTGGCACTGGCAGGTGGGGGGACCTGGTGGGAGGTCCTTAGGCCATTACAGGCTTGAACCTCCTTGAGTTCTTTTGAGAGGGCTGTTATGAAAGGAGAAGCCTGGCCCTGCTTGTCTTTTTTTTCTGCTCCTGGTTTTCTGCTCCTGGTTACAGATGTACACGGGTGCTTGCTCTCACATAACTCAGGGCTTGCTATTCACCAGGAGCAATGAACTGTGACAGTGCCAGCACGTGCCCTTTAACCTCTAAAACTAGGAGCTAAATAAACCTTTCTTCTTCATAAGTGCTCTCTACCCCAGGTATTTTGTTACAGAGACAAAAAGCTAATATACCAGGGTCAAAAGGTTTCTACATTAATGAAGTTCAGGCATTTTAAAATAAGGAAAATTTTTTAGAGTCAAAGTTTCCTTTTCTATTCTCATCTGTCTTTTGTGCTCTCCCTCTTTTCTGAAGTGGTAAAAGAAATCTCAACACATTTCAATTTGTTACTTCTCTTTTTACCCAATCATGGAGTCAGACAGTGGTCCACACCACATATTACAGGACCCATGCCAACTCCTAATTTTTGACGAACAGAGATAACCTCTCTAAAGTAGAATGAAAAGGCAACAAACACCAGCAGGACCATGGCCATGTTACTGAAGCAGAATAAATAATGGAAGCCAAAGACAGCAGATTGAAATGTAGATATTTGCAAAACTAAAGGTATTGCTGCTAAATTGTTATGTTTGTCTCATTCAGTAAGAAAGACCTTTTTATAGAACAATGACTTTCAATCCCATCAGACCCACACTCATCTTTATACAAATATTTTATAGGCTACCCTTCTATCCTGAAATGAAATTCATAGAAAATATAGCCAAACAACTATACATTCTTTAAACAAAACAAACAGAACATTCTAACTATAATGTAAAGAAAAATAAAAGAAAGTAAACTTTAGTGTAGTTGTACATGTTTTAATTTGTCCTGTTCTGGTAGAACAACACTAAAAGACAGAATTTCTAAAAACCCTTGAAGGAGCCGGGCGCGGTGGCGCACGCCTGTAATCCCAGCACTTGGGAGGCTGAGGCAGGAGGATTCGCGAGTTCAAAGCCAGCCTCAGCAATGGCGAGGCACTTAGCAATTCAGTGAGACCCTGTCTCTAATAAAAAATACAAAAAAGGTCTGGGGATGTGGCCCAATGGTCGAGTGCCCCTGAAATCCCCGGTACCAAAAAAAAAAAAAAAAAAAAAAAAAAAAAAAAAAAAAAACCCTTGAAGGAAACATCATTATGCATCAGAGAATCACTTAGAGAGCAGTGGAGAGTGTGCAAATTAGCCATGTTAAATAGATGTCTTGTGAGTCACCAAAATTGCATGAAATCATAAAGAAAGTCTATTTTTAAGGACATCTTGGTCATTGAGGTTGCTGGTACTTTGAAACACATGTTTTAGATGTACTAGTTGTCTTTAATCATTAAATCAATGGAAGACTGTTGAGTTTCATACATTGAATGCACCTAAATTGAAGCATAAAAACATATGAAGACTTTATAAAGCCTTTTTGGAATTAGAAAATATCTCAAATATCCCAAAACTAGCATATCGTCACCTACAAACTCACTCAACAGCTTGCACTTGTTAGGAAAGTAATGTCAGGTATTAAAAGGTGTATGCATCTTTGGTTGAGGTGCTAACTTTTCTGAATCACAGATCTACACAGAGTGGGTAATAATGGCTGCCTTTTAGGTCAGTGAAGATATTTTCTTAATGTATGTAAAAAGTACCTCAATAAATGGTAGCAAACTGTGGTAGAAGTAAGAATACTTTCTGTACAATTTCTAGAGGTTGAATTCAATCTGCTTAGTGCCTATATATGAGCATAAAGTTTTTTATAATGGTAAGGAAAATATTCCTAGGAAAAATATTCTTAGGAGTATTTTTAGGTTCTTAGGAAGATAGATCTTCAAGATAGAAGATCTTGAAAGACAGAAGCATCAAGAAGTTGGACTTGCAAAGGGGAAGGCTTAGTTAAGTAGAGTTTTAAGAGCAAGAACCTCTAATGATCATTTTTATTATTTCAGCTTAAAATTTGGGCAGGTCTGAAGGCTAACCATTCCTGAATGTTGCTGATTCAGTAAGTTCTGCTCTCCACACACCCACACCCACACACTCTTTCCTTCTTTTGACACTCATATGTCTTAGTGCACCCCTTTTCTTCTGTCAGCCAGTTGAAGTGGTCCGCACCCAGTATAATGAAAAATTCAGGATGTTGGAGTTCACCGCCTTTGTAAATGACCTACATTGCCTGTAATGCTACATTTTGAGTTTCAGTGGAAATCTAGCTGAGATGTGCAACATACTTTGCTGCCATGGCCACACTATTGAACTCTATTATATAAATTCATTTCAAGAGAACAAAATACTCATTATTACGAGAACTGGAAAGACATAAAATTTAACGTCCATTCTCAAAGTTTGGATTATGGCGATGAGCACTTCAATATTTATGTGTAGAGAGAAATGATTAAAATCTAGATGACTTGTGAAGTGCCTTCCCATTTTAACGCTTTATGACTCTATTATTTCTGCACTGTTGAATCCCTGGGAAATCAACACAGCACAATGAAACAAGCCAATTCATGATGCAGGCTACGCGAAGGCTTCTCTCTTTGTGGCCAGAGGTATTTCTTTTGACTACTGAGC
Source organism: Tamias sibiricus (assembly GCA_025594165.1). NCBI lineage: Eukaryota > Metazoa > Chordata > Mammalia > Rodentia > Sciuridae > Tamias > Tamias sibiricus. Next base: position 18,661,261 of record CM046666.1, on the reverse strand, counting down.
TAAAAATGTACTGCATCTGCAGCCTATGCATACATGTTCTAATTGATGGGAGGGGAAAAAATTCAGTCCAAAGTGCCAGCAATTCCTCTGTGAGCTAGTGTGGCAGGGAGAGTGTGGGGTCAGTGAAGCATCAAGTTACAGACTAAATTAAAGGTCTGCACAAGAGTGGCAGGGTCTAATCATCTACCCTCAGAGGCTGCCAGAACTAGATCCACCACCCTTACTCACAAAGGAGTATTCCACATAGGCTAAGCATTCAGCAGACTAAGGGCTTCAAATAGCTAAAAACAAAGAAAACAACAACAACAACAACAACAACAACAACACTTCATGTTCCAAATAGATCTTTGTGGAATCGTTTCCTTGAAGCTCTTAGTTCTGTCACATTAAAATTTCCATGAAAAAAGTAATCAAAACCTAATGCTTACAATGTTTCACCACAGAGAAAAATATTGTGGCTTTTTGTTCCTATTAAAAACATGTGTTACATATATATAATTATGCTAAGTCCCAGATCCAGTGTACACACATATACACACACAAAAAAACCTTAGGAAAATAATAATAGTTTTGCCTAAACCAATCAAATTTATAACATAATATTGTAATCTGTCCATAACTACTCTCATTAAACCAACATGTTGCAGAAGTCAGCAAGCAATGAGTATTTCTGCATGTTTTGTGGCATAGGCTGCAAATACCAGATCTATAGGGATGAATTAAGGTCACTTTTAAAATTCAAACGCAGTGTTTTCTAGCTTTGGTTGGGCTGAATCATGTACATCTGCACTATTTTTCCTGGGGGAAAGTTAATTTTAGAAAGGAGAAAAAGTTTGCCAGGAAAACAATCACATTGGCTCAATAACTAGACAGCGAGTCTTTTCTTAAAAGTTCAAAAGGCTCTAGAGTCTCCAACTTGTCCTTAACATCCTTGAAAGCAAGGACTGAATATCATCCTGATTTCATAAGACATTTCATTTCGTAAAAAGAAATACATGCCTTAATATTATACCTATTACACCTATCTTGTAGGATTTTAAAATATTAGTCCTTCACCTCAATTTATCAAAAGACAAACAAATAACAATACTTATTTACCCTGGGAGTCACCTTCTGTTGGTTTGATAGGCACCTAAAATGGCTCAGGTACATACATAGACACATATAAAAAGCAGCAGATACACATACATGCAAAGTGGAAGATGGGGAAACAGTATTTGTGTAAATATCACGTAATTTGTAGACTCTCTTAACCAATTCAAGTTAGAAGGGTTTGGTGCAAATAATCAATCCTTCCACTGGTGCCTAGAGATAATAATCCATTTGAGTCTTTTGCCTTAAAGTAAGCAACAGGTAAAAACCACCAATGGCCTGTATTCTGAAACAGACAAGAAGTCAAGGTAGTGGTGAATGAAGACATGAAGACTTTTTTTCCTTTTCTTCTCTGAGTGTGTGTGTGTGTGGGGGGGGGGGTGTTACTGGAGATGGAATCTGTGCCTCATACATACATGCTCAAGAATTTTACCACTGAGCTACATCCTCATATCCCCCCGCCCCCCCCCCCCTCTTTTTTTTTTTTTTTTTTTTTTTGAGACAGTGTTTCACTCAACTGCCCAGGCTGGCCTCAGATTTGCCATCCTCCTGCCTCAGCCTCCAGAGTAGCTGAAATAACAGGCATGTGCCACCATACCCTGCTAGGCCTCACACATTTCCAGTTGTGATGGAATTAAAACCTGAGGGCCTAGCTGGGAGAGTGTAGCTCAGTGGTAGCGTGCTTGCCTAGCAGGCACCACCACTGAAACTCTTTAAATCGATATTTTAAAGCTAACTCTTCTATTATGTATAATCATATGCATCAATAAAAATATTTTTAAAGTAAAAGCTTGCTCTATAACCAGGTCTCTTAGAAGTACGACATTTCTCCCCATCCTGTATCTGAGATTCAAATGAATGTTAACCCTCCTTTCCCAAAATCGTCGTCTCAGAACCACGGAGACTGCACCAATTCCCGGTTCCGGCTTTCCCAGTTTCCATTCTCTGCTCACCCTAACATTTCCAGGTGAGGCTTGGCCACGCTGGGTACCCCTTCCCTTCCCCATGCGGGCCTTACAGACTCTTTCAAGTGGATTATTGGCGGGGCGGCGGGGGGGGGGGTGCCATTATTTGAGGTGCTTTTTAAATGTAATGCACCCGGGCACACACACCCCTCAGATTCGAATCAGGATCCCGGGGTGGGGTCACGGTTCTCCCACGCCCAGTAAGAGCTGTCAGCTGTGATGAAGTCCAAGCCCTGCTGTCAATCAGCAAACCTTGGGAACGCATCACAGTATTTAAGGGTGGGGGACCCCAACCCACTGTCCGGTGCAGAAAAGGCGGTACATTCACCTTACTCGAGAGTCAATGTGCTTCCCCAAGTTGGGCAGCGGAGGAAGGCGGGGGTGTTCTGGAGGAAGGCGAGTCGCCAGGTTTCCGCCTGCAGATGGTCTCGGCCCGAGGGGCAGCCGGTGCGCCGTGTCCGCCTCACACCTGGGCAAGGTGCCGGGCCTCCCGCCGCCCCAGCCCAGAGCCCGAGGGCGCGCCGTAGCCGGAGCCTCCCGGGCAGGGCAGAAAGCGGCCGGTGCCGCGCGGAGAGGCGGCGGGGTCCCGGAGCCGGCGAGAGGGGACGGCCGGGGAGACCGTCCCGGGGCGCAGGCCGGCGCCCCGCTCTTACCTGGAGCCCGAGGTCCGCTCGCCAGCGGGGGCGGAGGGCAGGGCTGCGCGGGGTGCGCCCGCCGCGCTCGCCGTCCCCGGCTCTGGCCGCCGCTCCGGGCGGCGCAGGCGTTCGGGTCTCCCGGCGTCGCGGCCCTCCTGCGGCCTCGCTGCGGCGCCGGCCTCCCCGCCCCGTGGGCCCACCGCCCGCCTCCTCCCGCGGCGCCCGCCGAGCCTCCCCCTGCGGCTCCTCGCGCGAGCCGCGGCCCCCTCCGGCCTCCGCTCCGGCCTCCGCTCCGGCCTCCGCTGCGCTCCGCTGCGCGCACCTCCCCCAGAAACGCGCTCTCAGGACGGAGGCAGCGCAAGTGCCCCTGGAAATTCTGACGCTGGGCAACTTCAGCAGACCCGTTTGAAACCTTTGATGTGCTCGCCGAAGTTCCAGGCAGCACTTACACTCATCCCCCGCCCTTTCTCTTTTGTCTTTACACAGTATCGCTTAATGCCCGGGATTCCTGTACAGATCGCATTGGGACTCTCCTGCCAGCCATTCAATGTTTCCCAAAATAAGCATTTCATGTTATTATTTTAAACACGTAAACATCCTCAACATCCCCGCTGTTTAAATGTGGCTTGCCAGGACCTTATATTGGCCCCGGGAAGGGTCTGTTCAACTGCTCAAGGCAGGGCATGTCTCCTTTGCCATCACTGTTGATGCCTGCCACCTGTCACCACCCTGAGTCCAGGAGGAGCCCTTGAGTACACCTTGGTTTTGATTACTGATCCTTCCCCGAGCCTCCCCTCCCTTAGGAGAGACCCACTTCTGAGGCTCAGTTCCAGGACGGAGCAGGCAGATGTGTTCAAAGAAGAAGGGACCTAACGAACAGCGAACCAGCAATGCGCGGACCTTGCTGAATAATACAGAAGATAAGGAAGGATGGGAAGAGATCCAGGAAACGTCACCCATCACTAGCGTGCAGGAGCTGGGAGTGACATGAGACCCATGGGGAACGTGGAAGGTGCGTTGTCAAATGACAATCTACTGATTCATTCATTCACCCATCAATACAATATATACTTACCGGAGAGATCAAAAGCAGCATGACATTATTCAGTCATGTTATAGCTTATAGGCCGATAGGAATTAACTTCTTAGTTCATGACAGAGCCTCCATATTAATCACCTTTTCTGAATTTATCAAATAACTTTCTAACCTCAGGGCTCTAAATGTGGGGTGGGGGCACTTCCTAATAACTGTCAGATTTCTCTACTGGGCAAGAAGTAGATGTTGGAAGATAAACTCACTAAAGTTACTGTAACTAGGTGTTGGGGATATAAACGATAACAAGACGACATCCTTGCCCCCTGCTCTCATGAAGCTGAGCAGGGGGACAGACACATACACTTAGGTGATGCTTTGGTGGAGAATGCATGCACAGAAGGCACGATCCAGGAGAACTAATGGGTAAGTGTAATTTGGCCTGGAGTAGAAGAACAGGAGGAGAGAGAGTTCTGTAGTAGAGAGAAAAACGTGAAGAGAATACCAAAGGAAAAAAGAATTTGGCAATTCAAAGAATTTAAGGAAGTTCCTTATAGCTGAAGGACCGTCTGTAGATGGGGTGGGGAGGGAGAACTGTGGGGGAGTGACTGGAAAGAAGAATGGGGGTGCAAGTCTAGAGAGTTCAGTGGAGGCCAGATCATGTAGTGTTTTCTAGACCACGTTTTAAAAACTGCACTTTATTCCACAGACAAGAGAGAAGCACTGAAATGTTATTGGCAAAGTAATATAAGAGATCAATTTTTATTTGAGAAAGACTACTGGCTACAGGCAGAGAATAAATGACAATAGGAGGTAGGATGAAAGTCAAGAGGACACGTAAGGGAGACTGACACTAGGAGAGTCATTTGAATCAGTGAGTATCAACATATACATCCTCACGCCTGTGTGCAATCTAAGTTCAGTCCTCGGATAAGTCCCCAGAGAGACAAGCCTTCTTGGAAGGAAGGTGTGGCGTAGGGAGGGCCAGTGGTAGTGAACAGCTGAGAAACAACAAGAGGCAAACTAAAATTAAAAATAGATAAAATGGCTTTTTATTTATTTTTTTAATATTTATTTATTTGCTTTAGTTGTAAACAGTGTAATACATTTATGTTTATGTGGTGCTGAGGATCGAACCTGGGCCAAGCACGTGCTAGGCGAGCACTCTACCACTGAGCCACAACCCCAGCCCAGATAAAATGGCTTTTAAACTAAACATTTTATTTATATAATGAGTATTTCACATAGCCCAAGAATAAAAAGAACATTGATTTGTAGCAGAGCAGTAGAATAAAGAGAAATTTGACACAAGGGAGCTGCGTTGGTATGTATGATATGCAGTCATCCCTCAGAGTCTGTGTGAGATTGGTTCCAGGACCCCACAGAGATATTGAAATCTGGGGCTGGGGTTGTGGCTCAGCGGTAGAGTGCTTGCCTAGCACGTGCACGACCGAGGTTCGATCCTCAGCACCACGTAAAAATAAAATGTTTGGAAGATATTGAAGTCTGAAGATGCTCAATATCTTATATAAAATGGCACAACCATTGCCTATAACCAGCATACCTCCTCCCCCATGCTTTACATCATCGCTATGTGACTTGAAATATTTAATGCAATGTAAAAGCTATGTAAATAGTTGCTATACCATATTATTTAGCAGATAATTTTAAAAAATACCATTCGTGCTCAGTACACATGCAGCTTTGACACGTGTCTGACCACCAGTCTAAAGACCTAAAACTCAGAAACACTGAAGGCAGGAGAAGATCAGTGTCTAGCTCAGTCACAAAGAGACAATTCAACCTTCCTCTGCCTTTTTTTTTTTTTTTTTTTTGGTGGTACTGGAGATTGAACTCAGGGGCACTTGACCACTGGGCCACCTCCCCAGCCCTTTTTATTTGTATATTATTAGAGACAGGGTCTCACTGAGTCACTCAGTGCCTTGCCTTTGCTGAGGCTGGCTTTGAACTTGCGATCCTCCTGCCTCAGCCTCCCAAAGTGCTGGGATTACAGGCGTGCGCCACCGCGCCCGGCTTTCCTCTGCCTTTTTATATGACTCAGGCCCTTAACAAATTGTATAATGCCACCCGCATCCAGGAGGGTAGCTGCTTTACTCAGCCTCTATGATGGTTAATCGTGATTGTCAACTTGATAGGATTAAAAGACAATTAGAAAATTGGTAAAGCACACTTCTGAGTGTTTCTGTGAGGGTGTTTCCAGAGATTACAAGCATGTGGAACAGCACGCTGCCTGGAGAAACCCACCCTGAATGTGGCTGGCAGTGTTCAATAGGCTGAGGGCCCAATGGATGAAAAATAAACCAAAGCAAAACAGAAAGCAGAGGAGGAAGCCTGCCAGCAGGTGCTTCCTGCATTCTTCATGAGCAGGTGCAACTCGACGCTGCCAGCGCCTACCTGTGGGCATGAATTCTGGCTTCGTCAGCCCCTCAATGTGGACTCACACTGACTCTGCAAGGGCTTCCTCGCCTTCAGCCTTGGACTGTGAACACATCATCGACCCATCTTGTTCTGAGGCTCCAGCTTCTTGGACTGTGCAGCTACCGGGTTCTCTGTCTCTTCAGCCTGCAGATGACCCTTGTGGAGGTCTATAGCCTCTGATCATGTAAGCAAACCTAATAAGTCTCTTCTAATTCTATATTATTACATATATTATATATGTTTATGTATGTAATATCATTATATGTGCATATGTGTATATGTGTGTGTATGTATGTATATGTGTGTGTACATATATATGTATACATATATGATTCTGTTCCTCTAGAGAACCATGAATAATACAGTCCCCCAACTCAAACACTAATCTTTTAATCTCTTCTGAAAACACCCTTCTCACAGACACACCCAGAAATGATGTTTAATCAGCTATCCGGGCATTCTATGGCCTGTGGAGTTGATGTATAGAATTAACCATCACATGGCTTGACCTCAATCCTCTTTCATCTTCATTCTTCTCTCTCTCCTATTCACATAGCAGAAAAATTTCCCAGCGGTCCCTAACTTTACATCCAATTAACAAGTGGAATCAATATTTTTCTCTCTCAAATCCAAATTCCCAGAGAGGGGGCTAGCTGGCCTTACTGAGATAAGAATCATGATGTAAAAACATGCTTACAAGAATTCTTCATCTACCTGTATGGAGGGTGGATACTGGATTGGGAATGGGAATGGAAGGGTATTTCAGGAAGCCAAGGGGAAGGACAGCTCTTTAGAAAGTGTACTTCAGCAAGACAACTCAGAAGCTGTTTGCTCTAAGGGCAGACATGCAAATAGCACCACAGTAAAGATATGAGCAGAGGACTAAGGGGTGCAGTGAAGGGGAGGACCAGTGTCTCAACTTCAGGGACATGAGGAATGCTCCATTCAGAAGACAGTGTTTTAAAAAGGGAAGGGGAAAAAGAAAGAAAGAAAATAGAAGACAATGTTTTGAATCTTATTAGATTAATCTGCTTGCCAGTCATACTAGCTAGTCTGTAGGACTTATAAGATTATTCCTTATTTGGTGGACTAGTTTTTTTGGTAAGGAAAGGAAAAACTAAGACGTCAGGGAAAGAGACCAGTAGGAGACTATTCAGTTAAGTCAAGAGCTGATATGGCCTGCAATAAAATGGGGTGGGTATGAGAGATATTTAGAGGTGTATAATCCATATTTCTTGATGTGAGGAGTTAAAAAACAAGGAGCTGTCAGAGATGACTTCAAATTTTTAAACTCAAAACAACAAGGTAGACAATAATGAGATTAAATAAAATCAGTAAAAAGAGAAGATATTTGCTAGAGGATGAATTACTTTTTTTTATAATGAGGAATTTCAAATATTGATGAGATATTGAGTGAAGGTATACAATAGGCACTTGTTTATCAGTGTGATATTCAAAGAAAGAGTAATTTGTTAAATGCATTGACTTTTTTTTTTTTTTTAATAAATCTAGACCCATTGATATCATGGGTGTGGATGAGATTAGCCATGGAAATCATGTATAAGGAAAGAGCTAAGGGCTCTTAGGATCCCTGAAGAGCATTTGAGAGCTAGCAAAGGAGGAGAAGCAAGAGAAAGCAAAGTCATGGAAGTCAAGAGAAAGTAAATTTTTATAAGAAGGAGAGGGCAAACAGTGTGAAATGCTGTGTAGAACCTGATATCAGAGGAGAATTCAAAAGAGGCCCTTCAAAGCAGGGCACAGTAGAGCACACACACCTATAATCCCAGGGGCTTGGGAGGCTGAGGTAGGGGGATCGCAAGTTCAAAGCCAGCCTTAGCAACTTAACCAGGCCCTAAGCAACTCAGCAATACCTTGTCTCAAAATATAAAATAAAGTGAAGACCCTGTCTCAAAATAAGAAATAAAAATGACTGGGGATGTGGCTCAGTAGTTAGGCACCCTGGTGCCAAAAATAAATAAATAAATGAAAAGGACTGGGGATGTAGCTCAGTGGTAAAAACACCCCAGGGTTCAATCCCCAGTTCAAAAAAATAAAGCTTCTCACCTTGATTATTTGGAGGTCTTTGTTCATCTCTTGAGAGCAGTTTACTGGAATGGTGGGCAGAGACATCACCTCTAGATGAGAGCTTCTCACTCTCGCCCTACTGGGGTTCTGTACCAGGTGACCCTTTGCTGTGCAGGGCTGTCCTGAGCACAGCTGGAGGTTCAACAGCCTCCATGGCCTCTACTCGCGAGATGTCAATAGCACCTCCCCCCAGTTTTGTTTTGTTTTGTGGTGCTGGGGACAGTACTGCAGCCTCGCACCCATAGCACTAGGCAAGAATTGTCACAGAGCTGTAGTGACATAGCTTACTATGGGTGCCCCCTACACACCGCAGAACCACTGTACTATAGTGGATCCTGAGTGTCCCGCGAAGGCCTCCGCGTTAGAGACTTGGTCCCCAGCTTGGCAAACTTCCACGGGTGGGGCCTAGTGGGAGGCCTTCAGGTCATTGCAGGCGTGCCCTTAAAGGAGACGGTGGGACCCTGGTCTCTGTCCTTTCTGTGCTATGAAGTGAGTGACTTGGCTCTGTCCCGTGCTTCTGCCATGATGCCATGCCTCACCACAGATCCAAAAGCAACAGGGACAATCCATCATGGACGGAAACTCCACAAGTGTGATCCAAATGAAGCTGCCCTATGTTGATCATCTCAGGTATTCGTTACAATGGCAGATAGTTCACTAACACAGACATGCATAGACGAGAGATATGATACGTGTATTTCTCGAAAAATACTTTAGGAGATGGCATCATCTTTTATTTTTTATTTTCCTAATTTGAAAATATCTCTTTACTCGAAATTTAATTTTTTAAACCCAAGCAACCTGTGGGACATGTGCATACTCAACCCCTCTCTGGTTCCCTTAAAGAATAAATCACAATATTTTATTTATAAAAATCTAGATTCAAAATAAATTTATAGGACTGTCTTAGGTAGACATATCTATTTTCTAAGATAACACTTCATTTTGAGTGCTGTCACTGTTGAGGACATAGCCAACTTTAGTGAAAAACAACCTTCCTACTCTGATGGCAAACTAGCCACCATGATGACACTAAATACAGCATATGCAGAAAAGCCCCTCCTACTGAGATGATTTCTTTATTTTACAGCAAGCAAACCCCTACCAAAGCTCTATGCTTCTTTGTTTGATTTCATTACACAGAACAGCTGATCAGATACATTAGTGAAATGTGTTACAAATGATACCTATAAAGTTTAGAGCGAAATTAGTTACCAGGGCAGAAGCGGGTGACCGCTCATCCTTTACTCTCCGAGTTTTCCAGTCTCACTACCATTTCTCTCCTCTTCTCTAGCTGCTTACTTGGCCATTTTGAGGCTAGTGCATCCAGTTTATCATCAACCAACTGGCCACTGTTGCATTCAGATATTCTCAAGCCTAATCTCAAATTACCAAACTGGGTACTTGGGCTAACTCTTTCTACCAAAATAGAGTATGATATCTTGACATCGTGTTTTTAGAAGAACCAAATGTGTCACTGTATTTATAATTATGACCTGGTTTAAAAAAGAATCTGGTCATCAGCTTATTCAAGCCACATTAATTTACTGAGTAGATATTGCTAGATAGTCTCTAAATAGCATGTAGACAACAGATGCATACCACTAAGAACCAAAACAGGGTGCATTTCAATTAGACCAATATTTTTAGAGTGTTTACTATAAGTCAGGCACTATGCCAAGCACTGAGAGAGCATAATGAAAGCCTGGGCAGTCCCTACCCCTGAAGCTCACAGCCTGGGACAGATAGATATGGGCATGCAAGAGCTAGATACGTGTGTGAGAAAGATCGGCAGGTGCATGCAATGAATGTAAAAACTTCTCAAAGGCAAAATGACAGAAACTGGCGTTTTAATGATTACCAAAATAAAGCCAACAGGTATTTTCAGGCACATCCTTTGTTCATTCCAATTGTTCCAGACAAGGTTGCAATTATTGGCTCCTTCCATGGCAGGGGCAGCAATACTCACCAGCTATTCCCTCTGTGCCCCCAGGGGGAAGACTATGCCAGATCTGGCCACTGACCACTGGAAAGACTATAGAAGGGCCTTGGGTATGAGTTCTCCTGCTCTCTTCCTTACCACTGTGAACATGAAGGACTGTGCTGAGGTGATAGGTTCTCAAGATCAAAGTAGCCTGGAGCAATGAGTAAACTACAGGAATGGAAGGAAGCTGGGAGAGCTGCCTGAACTGACCAGAGAGCTTTACAGAGCAAAACAATAAACTGACTTTTAAGCCACTTAAATAGGCTATCCCATCCTAATATACTTTCTCATCACATTAACAATAATAATAAAAAAGCCAGATCTTCATAATAAAAGTTTGTTTTGGCTTGCATTCATTTATTAGGCAAATAATTACTGACCACCTACGCAGAATTAGGCACTGCTTTTGGTGCTGAGAATATAGTAATGACCAAGACAAAGGAAGCCTGCAGCCTCAGGGAGCTTACGTTTTAGTGGGGAACTTCCAGGTAGTGATAAATGCAGCAAAGGGAAAAAAGAAAAGATCTTACTTAGTAACCCTGCCCCCCTGACTAAGCTCATCCTTCTCCTGTCTTTTCTTCCCTCCTTACTCAGCATACTCTATGGTCCATCACTATATTCATTGTTTCGTGCATATTTTCAACTTACTCTTCTCTCCTTTAAATGCCTGCCTTCCTGTCTGCCTTTTTCCATTTTGTACCTACTATCAGGCAGCTGAATATGGCTGGAGAAAAACGATAATCCCTCTGACTGCATGGGCACAAACCTCAATGGGTCCCCGCAGCTGCCTGGCAACCCTACTCCTGTGTCTCCTCCATTCAGCTCACATTTCCTCTTTCTTGAAACCTCTAACAGTCTTCTTCCCTACTCACAGTCAATGGTTTTGCTCCTGATTCCAATGAGAAATTTAAAGGAATAAGAACTTGTCAAATTCCTATTATAGGGCCGGGGTTGTGGCTCAGCGGTAGAGCGCTCGCCTAGCATGTGCCCGACCTGGGTTCAATCCTCAGCACCACGTAAAGACCAATGCATTGTGTACAACTAAAGCAAATACATAAATATTTTTTTAAAAAATCCTACTATATCTGCCAACCTCCACCCGAGTCTGCACACATATGTTGTCTTCCCCCACGTTTATCTGTTGCTATGTTTGAATATGTCCCCAAACTTTATGTGTTGGAAACTTAATCCCCAAATTCATATGTTGTTGGCATTTGGGGGTGAGGCCATTAAGGATGTAATTAGGGTTTGGTAACATCATAGGCACGAGGCTCCCACGATGGGAGTGGTAGCTCTCTAAGAAGAGGAGGGCAGACCTGAGCTGGCACAAGCCTGCTCTGTCTCAGCACCTGCGGCGCTCTATTAGGATGCAGCAGGAAGGCCCTCACCAGGTTCTCAGCAGATGCCGGCACCATGCTCTTGACTTCCAGGTTCCAGAACAGCTACACGAACTATACAGCCTTCTCTATTCCTTATACATTACCAGGTCTCAGGGATTTTTGTTATAACAAGAGAAACAGACTAAGACATGTAGAAACTGCCCATGGCCCAATGAAGGACAATTCCACTTGTGCACTAGATCCCATCTCCTGCCTCCCAGATCCTTCCTCCAGAGCCTGCAGTCAGCAGACAGCCCCCACTGTCGGCTCCTTCAGGACCTGCCAAAGCTGCACTCACTTCCTTGAGGTCATGCTGTTCCTGGGCAGCCTACATGCAGAGCCTGCTCAGTGCGGGGGAAATTAAAAGCCCAGCCATTCAGGACACTCAGAAGAACAGTGCTCACTGCACAGCTCCCCAGGGGGTTGGCTGAAGTTTTGTCAGATCAGCTTTGCAGTCTGACCTCTTCCTCTGCCCAATCTTATTTCCTCTCCTTTCCTTTCAATGTAGACCATTGTTCATTCAGAACAATACAGGGGGAAAAAAACCACACATTTGGTGCCCCAAATTCTTTTTCAGCATCTGCTTATAGAAAACCCAGCCTGACATACCTACTTTAAGTTGGCTCCTGCTTATGTCCCCTCCTTTCTCCCATCATTGAATTCTCCCTTTCTTTTGCAATACTGGGAATTGAACCTGGGATGATTTACCACTGAGCTACATCCTTAGCCCTTTTTATTTTTGTTTTTAAAATTATGAGACTGAGCCGGGCACAGTGGTGCATGCCTGTAATCCCAGTGACTAAGTAGGCTGAGACAGGAGGATCAGGAGTTCAAAGCCAGCCTTAGCAATTAAGTGAGGCCCTCAGCAACTTAGCAAGACCCTGTCTCAAAATTAAAAAATAAAAAAGGCCAGGGATATGGCTCAGTAGTTAAGCACCCCTGGGTTCAATCTCTGGTACCAAATGAAATTCTGAGACTGGGTCTCACTAAATTGCCCAGACTGGGAGTTGCTGTGATGACAGGTGTGAACCATCACACCTGGCTTCTATAAGACACTATTTTTGTGTGTGTCTGTGGTACTAAGGACTGAACCCAGGGATGCTCTACCACTTAGCTACATCTTCCCCACTTTTTATGTTTTGTTTTGAGACAGCATCTCACAAAGTTGGCCAGGTTCGCTGAAACTTGCAATCTTCCTGCCCTAGCCTCCTGAGAGGCTGTGCTCATACGCTGCACCCCCGCGCCCAGTTCTCAACGTTCCCCTTTCTCCTGATTCATTTCCATCATCATACAAATACACATAACATCTCCCTTCTTAAATAATCTAAACTTGCTTTGAGCTACCATTCGTCTCTTTCCTGTCAGCCAAATTCCTGGATAGAGCATCTGCATGCATTCCTTGCACCCCACACCCGGCATCTCACACTGACCACCCCACAGAAACAGCTCATCAGTGTCGCTGACAACACAACATTGTTGTAACCAGTGCTCACCCCAGTTTGCATCTCACCTGACCTAGCAGCAGCATCTGACCAGTCAATCACCCTCTCCTCAGAAGACACTCCTTTGTCGACTTGGCTTCTGGGATGCAGCTTCTATTTGAGCCCCCTCCCCCCGCACCCCACTTTACTGGTTTCAGTTGTTCTTTTCATCCCCGCACCCCACTTTACTGGTTTCAGTTGTTCTTTTCATCTCCTTTGTTGTCTCTTCTTTCTCTCCAGAACCCGTGACCACTGCAGCACTCAGGGCACAATCTTGAACCTCTCTCCTCATGGGCCACCTATATTCACCGTCCATGATCTCATCTAGTCTCAGAGCCACCTACCATCCACATGTTGACAACTACTAGGTTTACATCTTGAGCTAGAGCTGCATCCCTTGAATGCTAGGCTCCCCTATCCAACTGCCTATCTGGAATTTCCATTTAGATGCTCACCAAAATCTCAAACCTAACATGCTTAAAACAACACAACTGGTTCCCAGAGTTCCCTCCCTTGAAAGGAAAAAAAAAAAAAAGCCCTGCATGGCTGACTTCTCACTGGTTCTAACCCCCACATGACATACGTTAGAGAATTCTTTCGACTGTATCTAGCCTCTCTCCACAACTCTCATTTTCTTAAGTTCTCTTTTCAAATGTCATCTTCCTTAATGCAAGGATTAAGACTTTCATTAATCATCAAATACATAAAATATCATCCACCTTAATGCTATTTCTCATCTCCTTTAATCTGCTTTTCAGCTATTTGTTACAAAATATATTCACTGAGTTGTTCGCTGTCTCAACTATAATGCAAGCTTCTAGATGGCAGGTGACAGGCAGAATAGGTTAACATTTTTGCAGTACTCGGGATTGAACCCAGGGGGGCGCTCTACCAATGAGCTGCATCCCCTGTCCTCTTTGTTTTTTATTTTGAGACAGGGTCTTGGCTAAATTGCTCAGGCTAGCCTCAAATTTAGGATTGTCCTGCCTCAGCCTCCCAAGCAGCTGGGATTACAGGCATGAGCCACCTTGCCTGGCTCAATTAATATTTTTGAATGAATGAATGAGTGAGAAGAAATGGTAAGGACCTAAAGGTGGTCTTGGGTGGAAAATGACTCCAGTACAGAGCTAAATGTAAAGGAGGCAGTCATTTGAAGGCTCAAAGAGCCTGCGACCAGTCCTATAAATAAACACTAGTAAGTGTAAGACCCCAAAGTGAGAATGAACTTGGCCTCATCGAGGAAACATAAAAAAAAAATAATAATAAATAAAATTAAAAAAAAAAAAAAAAAGACTTGGGTGGCTGCAACATCCAACCTTGTCAGAGATGAGATGAGAGAGGTTGTCGGCAACTGAATTACGTAGGGTCTTATAATCTACGGCAAGGATTCTGGATTTTATTCCGGGTATGATGGGGATCCACTGGAGGGTTTTCAGCAAGGGAGTACCTAATTTGGTAATTTTCTTAAAAGATCACTTTGGCTGTTGCATGACTAGCGGGGATTAGGCGTCAGCAATAAGGGAGAAGAGCGTGCATAGGATTCGAGCCAAAACCGTAGAGAGGGAAATGATGTGAAATTCGCGAGTAGGAAGGAGAGAATTTGCTTGTGTCCGGATAGGTGCACAAAAGGACAAGAAAGGAGTCAAAGAAGATGTCTAATTTCTGCCCTGATTAAACCCATGGAGTAAAGGAATCCTTCGGCGGCTACTGGCTGAGGAGCTGGGAGGAAACGATGGCCATCACTAACGGAAGGGGGCCACTGGAGGGGGAGCACCGCATCGCTTTTGGAGCACGGCGTCTGGAGGTGCCTGCGGAGGTGCGCCGGCACTCGGGCGGGAGGGCGCGGCGGCAGGCAGCCACCGACTCGAGCCGCGGGTGCAGGGAACCTCTAAGGGCGCGGGATCTTTTTCCTTACAGTGCACCGTACAAGTGCCGGGACCCTCGGAGGCAGACCCGGGAGTCATTCCCCGGATCCGGTCCGGGGGTCGTCCTTCAGGGACCCGCCCCGGGGAAAGGCTGCCGAGGGCGACTCCGGGGATTCCCGAACTTCTCGGCCCCCGCCCCGGCCCGGGACCGCTCATCCTCTTTTCCGGGAACCAACCGTGGCGACAACAAGCACGCAGGCCCCCTAGCGTCCTTCCGTCCGCTCCGCGCGCCGGGCCGGCTCGCCACCCGCTCCGCCCGCCCCGCCCGCCGCTCGGGACGCGCCCCGCCCGCGCACCCCGCGCCGCGCCCTCAGCCCGCGGCCGGGAGACCCCTCGCGCCCCGCCCGCGCCCGCGGGCAGCGGAAGCCGGCCGCCCCTCCCCGCGCCCGCCAACTCGAGCCCGCGGCGCTGATTGGCCGCCGCATTCCCGCTCTCCTTCCCGACCGCCATTTTGAAAATCTTGTTGATTCTCTGGAGCGGCGCTCGCGGCGCTCGCGTCACGCCAGGCAGCGGCCCGCGCGCCTTCCCGTCGGCGTCGGCCCCGCCGCCTTCTGCAGCCGCCTCGTGCTCTCGCGCGCCGGGCCCGCGGCGGCCGCGACCCGCGGTGAGCGCTGCGGCGGGGCGCGCGGCCGGGCCGGGGCGCTGCGGCCGGGGTGGGGGAGGGACGCGGCCATTTGGACGGCGGCCTGCGCGGGGGAGGGGACGCGGGGCGCGGGCGGCGGGGCCGGGAGGGCGGCGGCGGGGGCAGCGCGGCCGTCCCGTCCTGGGGCGAGCGTCCGAGGCGCCTGGCTTGCTCCTGCCCGCAGGTCCAGCATGTCCGCCCCGGCCTCTGCCGCGGACGCAGACGGAGCCCCCGCCCAGCCCGCGTCCGAGAAGGAGCCCGAAATGCCCGGCCCCCGAGCGGAGAGCGACGAGGAGGAGGAGGACGAGGACGACGACGAGGACGAGGAGGAGAAAGGTGGGCAGCCGCGGGGCCCGCGCAGACCCGAGCCGCCCCTCCCGGCTGCAGCCTCCCGCCCTGCGCCCCGAGGCCCCGCGCTCGCTCCGGGCGGGGTGCGCGGCAGACGCGGCCGGGCGGGGCGGGCGGCGGCCGGACCCGGCGGAGGGGCGGGCGGGGTGCGCGCGGGGCGCCGCGGCGCTGGACCGCAGGTCGGCGGCCGCCGCCCGCCCGGGCCGAGGGCCGCGCCGCCCCCGGGTCTCCTTGCGCGTCGTTGCTGTTTGAAGTTAGGGTCGGTCTTGCGGCTCGAGCGCTTGGCCACGGCTCTGGACGTGCTGGTGGCTGTACCGGGCTGTGCGCTGGCCGAGCGTGAGCACGGGCCTTCCCCGAGCGGAGGCTCTTTCGCTGGTGAAAGCTGCTGCTGTCTGAGAAAGTAGCTAAAAACGAAAGTGAGCTCTGAGAGTCAGCGGAGCGCGAGCCGCAGCGTCCCGGCTGCGGCCGGAGTCGCCCCGTCGGTGGTGCTCCTGACCTTTCCTTGGCTGGAGGTGTGCACGGAAGCGTGCTGAATGAATCCTGGGCACTCTGTGTAGCCAGAAGCGTGCTGCAGGCGCTTTGAGGTAGGCCAGCTGCTTAGGACTTCCAGCCTTTGAAAAGTTCAAGGCAAAGATCCCTGTCTCGCTTTAT
The DNA here is from genome assembly GCA_025594165.1 of Tamias sibiricus. NCBI lineage: Eukaryota > Metazoa > Chordata > Mammalia > Rodentia > Sciuridae > Tamias > Tamias sibiricus. The sequence continues at coordinate 18,644,622 of CM046666.1, read as the reverse complement.
TTCTTAACTGGCTCAAACTCAGCCCAACTTGGGAAGAGACCAAAGTTTAAAGTTCTCTTCACCAACCCCTGTTTAACTACCACTTTCTTTTAAGTCTACATCAGTCGGTGGTCAGCCTTTTATAATGCAGTCTGGTTTAGGATTACAAGTTATGCCTTTTGTTTAAGTGCTTTATGCCCCAAGGTGGGGGTGTGTCTGTATTTAACTACAGCACTGCTTTTGATTATAAGTTTTAACGTAAATTATTGCTGAATAGATTATTTTTGTTATTTATAATAAGTGGCACTTGGCTGTGGTATATCTGCTAACCAAAGCTTTCTCAGCATTTTTTTCTCCAATCTTTTGTTTACTTTTCAGTCTTTCTAGAGTGGATGAGTAGACATACCACAGAGATGGTCATTTATTTTGGTCAGGAAAAGCAATTACTGAATTTATGTTATAAATGGCCAAAACAGTGATGCTTGGAAGGCTGGTGATAGTTCAGAAAATCCCAGGTTTTGTTCTAAATAAATAGTTGGTTTTTAATGTTTTGTTGTTGTTTTGGGGTTTTTTTTGTTTTTGTTTTGGGTACTGGGGATTGAACTCAGGCACACAACCACTGTAAATTTTTAGCCTTTTTTGTATTTTATTTAGAGTACAAGGTCTCACTGAACTGCTTAGTGCCTTGATAAATTGCTGAGGCTGGCTTTGATCCTCCTGCCTCAGCCCCCAGCTGCTGGGATTACAGGCATGTGCCATGGAGCAAGGCTTAATGTAATTTATTTTTATGGTGCTGGGGCTTGAACTCAAGGCCCTGCTCATGCTAAACAAGCATCTATCACTGAACTCTTGTGACTTTTTTTTAAGAACATGGTTCAGTATAAAGCTTATCTCCTAGCAATTTTATAATCTGAGTAGTACCCTTTTTACTCATTTGAGGTTTTTGTGGAACCAACTATACTTAGCCCTGAATACTGTAGTACAGAGGCATCATGGGAGCAAGGCATTGAAATTGATGAAGTGTGTATCAAATAAGGGGTCAGACTAGCCCAAATTGTCAGTGACTTGGGGAGAAAATGAGTGAATTGACTGGTAGAAAGATAACTTATAGTTTGCTTTCTTTGGCAACTAGGTGCTTTCTGAAAAAATTTGCAGAGGTCAGCAAGTTTGGAGATGATTATGACTTCTTTTTTGATGTGTTGAGTCCAGGTACCCATATGACATAAAGTAGAGCTGTCCAGGTGGCAGCCAGGTGTATATTAGTTGATCTGAATCTCAGAAGAACACTCTGCCTAGAGTTAGACTGGGTAGTTAATACTTTATAGATGATAATCAGAAGCAAATGGTTTAAATCACCAGGTGAGAGAAAGTCGATTGATAATAGGGTGGCTTCAGAGTCCTGGTTTCAGAATATACCTGCTAGCATCCCTTTCTGACGTTTTATGTGCAAATTTTTACATTCCCAAATTTTATTTATCCTTCAGAGCCAGCACCAATGTTTGATCCTGTTTTCTTAGTCAAAAAAATAATTCCTTCTTTACTCAAAGAACTTGTTTGTGTCTGTCTTTTTTTTTTTTTTTTGGTACCGGGGTTGAACTCAGCGGCACTCGACCACTAGGCCACATCCCTAGCCCTTTTTTGTATTTTATTAGACAGGGGTCTCACTGAGTTGCTAAGTGCCTCGCCATTGCTGAGGCTGGCTTTGAACTCGAGATCCTCCTGCCTCAGCCTCCCAAAGTGCTGGGATTACAGGCAGGTGCGCCCGGCTTGTTTGTGTCTTTCTTAAGGTGTTTTTTATCATCTGTTCATCCCCTCAGTATCATGTGCAGTTTTGTGCAAAACAGGCATTCATTCAAATGAAAGGACCTTCAACAATATGTAGTTTTTAAATTTTTTTCTACTTTAACCAGTGGTAAATAATTTTAGATAAATTGAGCTTAATGTTTTAAACTATATATACTATGTATTTCCTGTTTGGTGTGTGTGTGTGTGTGTGTGTGTAACTGTGGCTCAAACTAGTAGTAACCTCATACATACTCTTGAGCTACATTCTCCAACCCTTTTTAAATTTTATTTTGAGACAGAGTCTTGCCAAGTTGCCCAGGTGAGATCCAACTTGCGATTCTCTGCCTCATCCTCTGGAGTAGCTGAGATTATAGGTGTACACCACTGTGCCCAGCTAAATTTTTCTTGTTTTTAAAGACAATCTGGACTAAATAAAACTGTTTTTTCAGAGTGATTTATGGCCATCATTATGAACATCACTTACATCACATTAAGGGTTGACCAGTTAATTGCATATTTAAGCTTAATTTTGTATATCTAACAACAGGTAACAGGCACCAAAATACAGTTAAAAGGAATGAGCTAAATGGTCTACAGCAGTTTGTAACAAGGTGTTATATATTTTATGAAGAACTAGGAGAAGCTCAAAGGCCCCAAAAGCAAAGAAATGATGAAATGGAAATAGTAATAATTATATCATTACACATTGTATGTACATATTGAATTATCACAGCATACTTTGGAAATAAGTACAATTATGGAAAGAAAAATTTAAAATAAGCTTAAAATTGCTGGGCGCATGCCTGTAATCCCAGCAGTTTGGAAGGCTGAGGCAGGAGGATCAGGAGTTCAAAGCCAGCCTTGGCAAAAGTGAGGTAAAAAATTTCTGTGCTGTTTTCATCTTTTATGTCATTTGCTTCTCAAAACCATGCTTAGGAGAAGCACCATGCTTAGGAGAAGCATAAGGTATTTTTAGGTTTGGGGAATCTTTTTTTTCCTACATGCTTTATCAATAAAGTTAATACATTCTTTAATAAGCTTTTTGTTATTTAACAAATATTAAATTAATTTCTAGAAAAGAGTCTCATTGTGGAAGGCAAGAGGGAAAAGAAAAAAGTAGAGAGGTTGACAATGCAAGTGTCGTCTTTACAAAAAGAGCCATTTACAATTGAACAAGGTAAGTTTTATTTCTTTATTTTTTATTCTTCATTTCTTTCATTTTTTGGTCAAAATGCCCAAATGATGATTGCTTATTATTAGCAGGGTATTTAGCCTTAAGTAAATAGTAATATATTCTTGACTTAATTTTATTTGCATCATTAAAGCACGGTTATATGTAAATTTTGTTTTCTTTTTTAAATATTTGTTTATTTGCTTTAGTTGTACACAACACATTTATTTTCACGTGGTGCTGATGATCAAACCCGGGCCGCGCCTGTGCTAGGCGAGTGCTCTACCCCAGCCCTGTAAATTATGCTGTAAAGTAATTGCCAGTAAAACAACTTTATAAATGTATTAAGTAATGGGTGTTTGTTTGTTTGTTGTTTTGTTTTAAGGAAAGGGGCAGAAACTTTGTGAAATTGAAAGGATACATTTCTTTCTGAGCAAGAAAAAAACAGATGAACTTAGAAACCTACACAAACTGCTTTACAACAGACCAGGCACTGTAAGACATTTTTTAAAATAACTTTTAATCTGTTTGCTCCTTTGTGTATTAAAATACTTCACTATAGAAACATAATTTTAGTTCTGCAAAACTGGTTGATAATTTCATTTCTGTACAATTACGCACACTAACACATACTTGTTATGACTTTTCACAGGTTGCGAAGTTGGATAGTGACAATTAGGACTATAACATTCAGGGCTCAAAGTGTGATCCTTTTAATAATCTTTAAATATATTACATTAGGGTTTTGTTTTTTTGGTTGTTGTTGTTGTTTTGTAGTACTAGGGATTGAACCCAGGGGTCCTCAACCACTGAGTTACATTCTTAGCCCTTTTTATTTTGATATAGGGTCTCACTAAGTTCCCAAGGCTGGCCTCAAATTTGGGATCCTTCTGCCTCCGAGTGGCTAGAATTCACAGGTGTATGCCACCATGCCTGTTGGAAATTTTATTTTTTGGAGATTCTGGCCATTGAGAAAAAAATAATTCAGTATAACTGTATCTCATTTTGTACAAATATCTGATAGCAATGTGGGTGGTAATTCTTGGTCAAAGAAAATTTTAAAAGAATTTTAGGTGGACACAGTATCTTTATTTTATTTTTATGTGGTGCTGAGGATTGAACCCAGTGCCTCATACATGCTAGGTGAGCACTCTACCACTGAGCCACACCCCCAGCCCTAGAAATTTAATACTACATATAACTTAGTGTTACATACAATTAAGAAAACTTCATTTTGGGTTGTACATGGGGAAAGTAAAAGTTGATGTTATTAGAATAGAATGTCTGAAGCCTGACAATTTATTTTCTCATAAATTAATCTCATTTAATCATCACAACAATCTTATTTTACACAAATCTCATAACTAGTAAATGGTGTTAACTTTGGAATACCAAAGACTTTTCCAAGAGTAAAGCCCTTGACTTCTGATTTGGAAAATAAGAAATATGAGTAGTAACTTGTATTGCTTATTGAAAGGACATCTGTGTATATGTTACTGAGGATTGAACCCAGGGGCTTGTATGTGCTAGGCAAGCAAGCACTCTAACAACTGGGCTACTTTCCTAACCTTTAAAAAAAAAAAAAAAAATCCTTTTTTTTTTTTTTTTTTTTTTTTTTAATTGACAGCATGTCTATAAATTGCTCAACTTTGGCCCTGAATTTGCAGTCTTCCTGCCTCAACCTCAGTCTCCTGAGTAGCTGGGATTATAGGTGTATACCACCATACCTGGCAAAATAGATGCCCATATTTGTTTATTTATTGGTACAGGGGATTGAACTCTGGGGCATTCAACCACTGAGCCTCATTGTTGCTGAGGCTAGCTTTGAACTCGCTATCTTCCCATCTCAGTCTCCTGAGCCACTGGGATTACAGGCATACGCTACCATGCTCGGCAACAGATGTCTTTTTAATCGGTAAATTTCCACATCTCCTGGTACTGTTAGATGATAACACTTTTGTTAAAATTTCCCAAATGAAAAAATTAAAATTCAAACTTTTTTCAGAAAGTTAAGTCTGTAAGGTTTTTTTTATAATGTTAATATTAGTAATATTTTTCAATTTTGAACAGTATTAATTCAATTTTGTAACTTAGAGACAGGAAAATTAAGATGTTGGCTTTGAATTTTTTGTATACTGCTAAATAATATCAATAATAAGAACATTTTCAGGTGTTCTCATTAAAGAAGAATGTGGGACAGTTCAGTGGATTTCCATTTGAAAAAGGGAGTATCCAATATAAAAAGAAAGAAGAAATGTTGAAAAAGTAAGTTATTTTTGTTAATAATCATGTTTTAACCACTGTACTTATGTAAATATTTAATATTTAAACAAGCACCCTTTTTTTTGTTGTTGTTGTTTTGTTTTTTTGTAGATTGATATTTTAGGTGTTATGATTTAACTTATTTTCATAGTGCTAACTTGGGGTGTCCATTACTTTCAAGTGAACAGGAGCTATCAAGATTACTGAAAACCCCTAAAGAAATTTTTATTTCTAGAAGAAATGATACAGGTTAATTATTCATAGGGTCCAAAACTCTAAAGGAAATGTAGTGAAAAAAATTTTCCAGTTCCTATCCTTGTCAGCTACTTTGTTCCTTTTAAACCATTTAAACTATTGAAGATGATCACTTCATAGAAACAGTGTTCTTCATAATACAATAAGCTGATATGCTTTCAGAGCTTTTGTTTCTTAAATGCCTATAGTTTAAATAATTAACAAAAATAATTACTGAGCTCTTCGTTGAAACACTGTCATAGTCTGAATGCTGAAGGGAAAGTGTAAATTCAGTTATTAGCCAGAAGAATTATCAAATTCTTTAATTTTGTAGGTGAAAACTTTTTACATAAATTTTCCAGTAAGTTTACTTAAAGTTTATTCTTTTATGCCTTTAAACTTAGCTGGTAAATGGCAATTTCAGTTTCCAAATACTCAAGTGGTTCTACACTAGTTAAAAGTATTAAGATTCAGAGAAAGATTGGCTGTTGTTTTTCAATGTATGTCACAACCAGTTTTGTTGGCTGTTGCCTTTATATTGTGGGGAATGTTTATGAACTCCTATATAATCACCTTGGTTTTTCCCATTTTCTGTTTCAGATTTAGAAATGCCATGTTAAAGAGCATCTGCGAGGTTCTTGATTTGGAGAGATCAGGTGTAAATAGTGAACTAGTGAAGAGGATCTTGAATTTCCTAATGCATCCAAAGCCTTCTGGCAAAGTGAGGATCAGTTTTTACTATTTTAATAGCAAATCACTTATTAATGGTCTTTCCTTGCTTTTTCTCTCTTCTATGAAATAGTATAATTGAACGGAGTATTGCACTTGGCATTCAGTAATAGTTGCTTTTAAAGAATATCCCTCTTCCATTGATAAAACTGCAACACTTCATGATAGAACTAATATGGAAGGAATAGGAATATGTTCACTCGTATCAAATATGAGGAGTATAAGATTAAGAAAAGTATGTGTTAGGACACACACAAAAAAAATACAAAACTAGGGTTGTATGTCTAGGAGGTCCTTGAAGAATAGAAGCAGGTTGAGTTGAGTATGAGGTGTTGGGCCAGGCAGGGTTGGGAGTGCAATCTTGTACTGAGGACAGAAAGGACAAGATGAGCTGGTTGTTTTCTAGATCCTGGAATAAAGTTATGAGAAAGTGACAAAAAAGCTGATTCTTAAAACAAGTTTCCTGGATTGGGTTTCTAGAATCATCAGAGCCCTAGGAGCTGGGTAGGGAAGTAAAACGACCATCTAATTTTTCCACTCTTCCTAAATTTTAAGCTTACCCTAATTATTCAATAGTAACCAATGACATTGATGACTCAAAGTGTCTGTTGAAGTGTTACTTATATAATCTTGCATTTTCAGCTTGTTTTAGGTCTGTTGGCCAGTGTTCCATGTTCCTTTCTCATTTCGATATGAAAAGAAATGTAAAGAGGTCTGGCAGGCCTGTTGAAGGAGTTCAGGGAAATGTCATCTGCAAGGGGGTGGCGGGGATGTGGAGAGCATGAAGAATCAAAATAAGAAAATAGCTCTGGAGCTTTGGTTTGCCTGCCCTTAATCCTGCTCACCATTAGCTGGACAGGGACAGATAAAGGATAGTCAAGCCGCTACTTTAATTAAACAGCTACTAACCCATGGGGTATGATTTTTTTTGTTACATCTGATGGGCTTACTTGAAGACAGATTATCTTTTTTTTTTTTTTTTTTTTCCTAATTTGATAGCTATACTTATGCTTTTTAAGGATTTTGTGTGGCAAGTTGATCCTCAGAAGCAGTTACTAACCAACTTTATGAGGGATATATTTATATTTACCTTTTCTCAGTGATTTTCAAATTTATTGGTTTCAAGATTCCATTATCCTTTGAAAATTAATGAGAAACTCAAGAGTTTTGGCTTATGAACAGTTTAATTTTCAAGTAATATTAATAAAAATGTTTTGTGCAAAGCATATATTTTCAAAAGAATTAGAAGAGTGGCATTATTTTGGTTTTGCACATCTATTTGGCTTAATAGGAAACAGCTCGATTCTCTTTTGCATCTTATTCAGTCTCTTACAATATACTGTTTTGCTTGAAGTATACGAAGAAAATCCAACCTCACACAGGTATGTAGTTAGAACAGGAAATATTTTTTAAAGTCCTCTCAGATGATGATGGGTATTCTCTTTTGATAACATGAAAACACCACAGTTGGTAGTTTCTTAGAGATCAGTTGTAATTTTTAATGTAAATGAGCATGGGTCTTTTACCCATGTATGGTTTTGTAATGTCATGCCTTTACCATTTGAAAAATAATACTTTCCTGAATTGTATAATGCAGATCTTCCGAATAGTGACGCATTTTATGAAGCATGTCAAAAAGTCACATTTGTCAGTATAAACACTATTTTGTCAGAAAAATCTTTAGGTACTGGGAAACTACCACATTCACGTTGGTAAAAAGTGGTAGAAGTGTCGTTTCCAAAATTGTAATTTCTGCTTGATTTTGTAAAATTTGTTGGCAGTAAATACTATCACTTACTTTCCTTGAAGTAACAGTTTTATCTGCTTACTGTTGAAAACACGTCTATCAAATACCTAAATTCTGAATGTCCATGTTTGTCAGATCTTTTAAAAATGTTCCAGGGCTTGGAGTGTCATTGTGGATACAGTGCTTGCCTAGCATGTGCAAGGCCCAGGATTCGATCCCAGCATTGCCAAAAATAAAAATGATGTTTCATGAAAAAACCAGCTAGTTTAGTTCACATCTCAAAGAATTGCATAAATGCTTTCCTTGAGAAAACCACTGAATGTCAATGTGAAGCCAGAGTATTTTATGTATATTTCCCATTTTGTCACAGATGTTAAAAGGACCCATGCTCAAGGGTTGAATTAATGCAAGTAATATTTATGGTTTCATTGAGGACAATTTTTCCTTGTTTTTGTTACTACTGATGTAGTTGTGAGGGATACAGTGACTACAAATATATTGCTGCATTGATTAATATGAAGGTGTCTTGGTTAGTACCCACCTGTGCTTTTGCACAATCAGTCCAAATTTCAACATCATAAAAAGAACAAATAAATAATATGTTGATATTATTGTGAAAATAGTTGACTATATATGGAGTCTTGAAATGGTCTCAGGGAACCCCAGAATCCATGAACCACGTTTTGAGAGAATTTGGGTACTAGAGATTTAACTCAGGGGTTGCTTTACCACTGAGCCACATCCACGGTCCTTTTTGCTTTTTTTTTTTTTTTTTTTTTTTTTTAAATTTTGAGGCAGGGGTCTTACTAAGTTGTTTAAGGCTTGGCTAAATTGCTAAGGCTGACCTTGAACTTGAGATCCTCTTGGCTCAGCCTCCTAAGTCCCTAGGATTACAGAGTACTACTGTGCCTGGCCCTCCTAGAATTTCTTACATCTGTTTTTCACATGTGACCCTGTGGTGATTACTTCTTAATCTGATGATATTAAACTGAAGCTATTTTCTTTCTTTCTTTTTTATTTTATTTATTTATTTGCTTTTAGTTTTACACAATGTGTTTTTAAGTGGTGCTGAGGATCGAACCCGGGCCATGCACTGCTAGGCGAGCACTCTACCGCTAAGCCACAACCCCAGTCCTGAAGCTATTTTCTGTGCTACTATAAGCTACCATAATTTAAGAAAAATGCTATGAGGCTGGGCACAGTAGCACACACCTATAATCCCAGTGGCTTGGGAGACTGAGGCAGGAGGATCACAAGTTCAAATACAGCCTCAGCAATGGTGCGGCCCTAAGCAACTCATTGAGACCCTGTCTCTAAGTAAAATACAAAATAAATAGGGCTTGGGGATGTGGCTCAGTGGTTGAGTGCCCTTGAGTTCAATCCCCGGTACCAAAAAAAAAGAATAAATTTAAAAAATGCTATAAGCTCTGTTAATTATTTTCAGTAATAATTTTTTAAAGTGTTGAAAGCACACAGCATTCATCATTGTCTTATTGTATTATTTTTTTTCCATGGGGTGGGGTGGGGTAGGGGGTTGGATTTTGTTTCCAAAAAGAGATAATGCTACTGATATTGGATTCTGATCAGTAGATTTAACTTAGAACCAGTAAAGGAAAGGCTCTAAAGCATTTACCTGTATATTACTTTGTGGTTTTACTTTTTTTTTTTTTTTTTAACAGATTCTCATTTATTTTGGGGAGTTGATTCTTTCACTTTTCTTTATAGATTTACTCAGCACCCATTCTTTTCCCATTATTATTAATTCTGTACAGAGAATACTACCTGCATCTGGTTCCTGAGCTGAGATAGTGAAGGATGTCACATTATTCTTAATACATTTGAGACTTGGCATTCATAGAGTGAATAGTAAGAGCTTGGAAAACGAGTGTTGCTTTTTCTCCAAATAGTGCTATCAAAGAATTAATGTAAATGGAATTGGTTCTTGGTAGTAGTTCACATAACAAGGATACCTGTATACATTAAAGGATATTTACTTATTTTTGAGTACTGGGGATTGAACCTGGGGCTTTGTACATACTCTGCCCCTGAACTACAGTCTGTTTTTTTTTTTTGGAGACAGTCTCCCTGAGATGCCCTGGCTGGTCTCCAACTTGGGATCCTCCTGCCTCAGCTTCCCAAGTAGTTGGGATTTCAGGTGTGTCCCACCACATCCAGCCTCAAGGAAGTTTTTTGTTTTCTTTTGTTTTTTATAGAATCATATCTGAGAAATGTTTTTGAGCCACTAACTTAAAATTTCTGGATTGATCTAAGTTATGTTTTCCAGTCTGCCTTTAGAATGGTGGGTTGTTTGGGCAAGCTAGAGGCTGTTCTGTTGTTTGTTTTATTTGTAGATAGCTGTGACTCCTGAGAAATTGGATAGTCTTGTGAAAGACCTGTGATTCTGTTAATTTTATGAAAAATATTGCCTAAAGTTGCCACAAACATTTATACAATTTAATGTATGTTGAATATTCCCTGTCTGAAATGCTGGGACTGGAAGGGATAGATTTTGGATTCGGGCCCCCCCCCCCCCCAATTTTGGAAGATTTTCATAATGAGATGTCTTGGGGATGGGACTCAAATCTAATTACAGAATTCATTTAGGTTTCATATGCACCTTATACACCACACCCTGAAGGTAATACTATTTTTGTATGCATGCTTTTGTTTCTTAACTTTTTTTTTTTTTTTTTTTTTTCTTGGTACTGGGGGTTGTACCCAGTGGCACTTTACCACTGAGCTGCATCCCCAGTTGTTTTTAATTTGAGACAAGGTCTCTCTAAGTTGCTGAGGCTGACCTCAAGTTTGTGATCATCTTGCCTTAGCTTCCTGAGTTGTTGGGATTATATTGCAGGCATGTACCACCTTTCCCGGCTTAAGTGTGTGCCTGCATTTTCACTGTGCCTTGCATCACATGAGACTACATGTGGAATTTTTCACTTGTAGTATCATGTCAGCTCTCCAAAAGTTAGATTTTGAAGCATTTTGCATTTTCAGAGTTGGGATGCTCAACCCATACTTTGCATTACAGTATTCTACCTTAATGTTTTTGCTTATTGCAGAAAATAATGTAACATAAGCAAAAATAAAAGGATATAAAAGATAATTGTGTGGTTTAATTGACTATTAGCATGATTGTAATGCACCTATTTTGTGGTTCATAATTAGTTTTGTAATTAACGTACCCAATGTTTATTGCATATTCAGAAGCATCAGCCAAAATATAGTCCTGGCATTATTGAAAATAGAGCCTAGAGGCAATATGACAGTTTGTTCAAAAATTTAAGATGTATAATTTGTGATTCTTTTTTAATAGTGCCTCCCATTCCTTTTTATTCATGAACCCTCTAAAAGCAAGGAGCTCCTCTGGCAGTGACAATTTTAATGCTTATAAAAATGAAATAAATTGTCTTTCTTAAAACAATTATGATAAAGTGTAAACAACTGTCTGTGTGTACTGCATTTCTGGTTCCATGTCATAACCTAGAATACATCTCTCTCAACTTTTGGGAAGTCTTTCTAGGTGTTTAGAATATGAATAGAGTATTGGTGAAACTGTGTTACGTTGACCTGACACATTAAAGATAAATTCTCCATAAAGCCACAAAGCTTGTATTTCTTGAGAGATGAAATTGAGTAGTAGTTATCAGGAACAGTTGGTTGACTTGGAAATCTAATTACTTATTGGTATTGTTATTATGAATTTTTTATACAGCCATTGCCAAAATCTAAAAAAACTTCTAGCAAAGGCAGTAAAAAAGAACGAAATAGTTCTGGAATGGCAAGGAAGGCAAAGCGAACCAAATGTCCTGAAATTTTGTCAGATGAATCTAGTAGTGATGAAGATGAAAAGAAAAACAAGGAAGAGTCTTCAGATGATGAAGATAAAGAAAGTGAAGAGGAGGTAAAGTGTTCTATTTTTTAAATTATTTCTTTCCTTGGGGAGAGTTAAATATTCTTGGTATAAATATAGCCAGAAAATAGCTCTATATTAGTTGTGAAGAGGCAGAAATAATTAAGTATAAATCCATTTCTTTCCCTTATAGAGCATCTCATTTTACTGCCAACCCAGAGTATAAAAGTTGGAATATAACAGAGTCTGAATGTCCTGAATTTGAAATGTTTGAGCTGGATCTTGTCTAGAGTAGGTAAATGGTCAGAGAAGCAAGAGGGATGTATATCCTGAACAGGAACACACAGGAGCAGATTCTCAGAGAATTTGTTTCATGGTATATCATTAACTTGAACCAATTTGTGCAAAAAGCAAGGGGTTTAAGGATCATCATTGGGGGGTTTAAGGATCATCATTGGGGGGGGGGGCATTTTTTCTTTTACTTTTTCTTTTTTTTTTTTTTTAAAATTTTCTTTAGGGCTGGTTGACTCAGAATAACTTGGTAAAAGTCGCCAACAAGGGAAGATCACTAGTAGTCAACATTGTGCCCCATTTACATGCAAAAAAAAAAAGTCCAAAAACAAATTTCCACACTGGAAACTTCTATTATTAGTGTTCAAGACAAAAAAAAAAAATAATTCTACTTTTTCAATTTATGGGGGATGCGCAGATCGCGGCTCCCAGGCATCCCACGACGTAGGTGGGTCACCTTAGGGGCAATCTTTACCCGCTCAAAAATTTGTCTCATATTTGCAGTGAGATTCGGGCATCACCCCAAATCGTTATTTTCCTTACTCATAAGTTTAAGGCATGGGGATGGCATTATTTAATGAGGATAACATTGTTTGAAGTTTGATTGGTGGGTAAGTTTTGTATGACTTGAGAATGCCTGTCATTTTTTACTTGGGAATATTTGTAAAACATTGAGAAAAATACTTATCTTCCAACAAGACTTCAGAAAGGAGGTAAACTGATGAAGTTAAAATATTAAACTTTTGATGTATATCCTCAGGTAGGTCAGGGAAAGCAGGTACAGGAGATGCACATTCCTGTTGTTAATGATGTGTTCAGGTAGATAGTATTTAATATATTTTTAAAATATTTATTTATTTGCTTTAGTTGTACACAATGCGTTTACATGGTGCTAAGGATCAAACCTGGGCTGCACTCGTGCTAGGCGAGCCCTCTACCGCTGAGCCACAACCCCAGCCCCTAGTATTTAATTTTGTTTTGGTGTTTTCCTTCAGCTGTCAGAACTTGCTTAATAAATTGTGTAAACTCCCATCTTACTTAGGGACTTAGTTAATGCTGGGTTGATGTTTGGGCTAGATAATTCTTTGTTGTGGGGTGCACCTCCAGTCCCTAGTTGTGATAACTGGAAATATCTTCAGACATTGCCAGATGTCCCCTGGGGAGAAGGGATCATCCCCAGTTAAGAACCACAGAATTTGGGCTGGGGTTGTGGCTCAGTGGTAGAGCGCTCGTCTAGCACGTGTGCGGCCCGGATTTGATCCTCAGCACCACGTATGAACAAATGCATTGTGTACAACTAAAAGCAAATAAATAAATATTAAAAAAAAAAAACACAGAATTTGAGGGATTAAAAATGTAGTGAACTGTTTTGTATATGTGAGTGTTTAGTGTTTATATTTGTCTTGAGGTATTTAAAATTCATCCTTGTTTTAATGTCAAACTAAGTATGATCATCCTTGTTTTAATGTCAAACTAAGTATGAACTGCTTCGTAATTTTAAAAGATGGTTACAGGTCTAGCAGGTGCTTCATAAATATCTTAAGGGTTTTTTTTGTTTTGTCTTGACAAAAAGGAAGATGAATAATCTGAGCCCTAAGGTTTCTGTGGATTGGACATTTGAGAGGAAAACATGTGATGGGTGTTTTTGTTCTTAATTGGTTTTGTTTTGATGCTGGGGATTGAACCCAGGGGTGCTTAACAGCCGAGCCATATTTCCAGTCCTCGACCCCTGCAAAGACAGGGTCTGGCTGAGTTGCTGAGGCTAGCCTTAGACTTGGGATCCTCTTGCCTCAGCCTCCCAAGTTGCTTCTGTGACAGGTGTGTACCACTGCACCCGGCTAATTGTGACTTTTAAATTAATTTTGTTCTGCATTCATATTTCTGGTCATCTACCATGTACTGTACACTGTTTGCTGAGCTGTTTTATTTTTTAATGTATATATTTTTTAGTTGTAGATGTACACAATACCTTTATTTATTTGTTTGTTCGTTCATTCATTTTAGTTATTGATAAACCTTTATTTTATTTATTTATATCTAGTCCTGAGAATCGAACCCAGTGCCCCACATGTGATAGGCAAGTGCTCTACCACTGAGCCACCCCCAAACTCTTTTTTAAGGGTAGAGTTAAAGCATGAAAAGTTGTCATAGATTATTAACATTTCGTTTTTTTCATAGAGACAAACCATGGGCTTTGGAAACTGGGTTTATTTATTTTCCAGATTGTTCTAAATAGTTTAACTCTGTATTTACATGTGTGTGTGTGTGTGTTTTGGTGGTGGTGGTGGTGCTGGGGATTGAACCCGGGGCTTTGTGCATGCGAGGCAAACACTCTACCAACTGAGCTATATCCCCAGCTTATAATTATATTTATTATTGGATAATGATCACATGTGGAAATGTCCCACTACAGATCAAAGCTTTAGTGACATAAACTAAGATCTGTTGCTAGAAACCCTGGTCAAATGGTAGAAATCCACAAGGGTGGGGGATAATGTTTTTACAGAGGTAAACTGTATAAAAACCACAAGATAAAAGCTATATTACATTTATTTTATTAGAGGGACTTTTCCGCTTGGATTGGTCTGACAGACTTCATAAGATACAATTCCAATAAAGTCTAGATTGGGAACACCCCCTAGCTCCCCACCAAACTTCCCTCCAACAAGTCTGGGTAAAAATTTAGGACTAGTCTCAAAAACTATTGCTGGTTGAGTTTATGTGAAAGGCCTTTGAAAGTAAGTTCTAGTGGGAGGAACGATTTTTCTTCGGCCACTTTGTTTTTTATTTTATGAAGTCTTGGTTAAGTGGAAACCATGTTAGGGACTTCATAAATGAAGGTATTTTGGGTCATTACTGCAAAGGGTCCTCTTTTCTAAAAGGCCATCAAGAAAAAAGTTGCAGATTGATCAGGAAAGTTATGGATGGCCTGTGGTTTCTTTTTTATACTAGATATTGAACCCAGAGGGGCTTAACCACTGGGCCACATTCCCAGCCTTTTTTGTGTTTTATTTTGAAACATAGTCTTGCTAAAGTTGCATAGTCTCCCAAAGTTATCCCACTCCCTTACCCCTCCATCTAAATTGCTGAGGCTGGCTTTGAACTTGGATTCCCCCACCTCAGCCTCCTAAGTTGCTGGGATGATAGGCATGTGCTACTGCACCAGTCTTGCCTATACTTTTTTTTTTTTTTTTTAAATAGAAAATTAACTAAATTAGTAGTTTTTTTTATTATTTCCTGAAATGTTTCTTTCATAAAGACTTTTTCATTAGGATTAGCTTCATTTAAATTAGCCAAGAAGCTAATTCAAAATTTCTATTTTAATATCTTAGAATCTAAACTGTGAACGTAGGTAGATTACTTTTATCTTAACCAGTTTCCTCTGTAAATTTGGTGATTTGACTACAATCAAAATTTATTCTGTATAATGTTAGAAGTTTTAGACAAATTATAGTTCTCCAGCAGGTTATGTGAGGTTGAATATTATTCACTGACCTGCTGGTTTTCATCTTTAACTTTATCTGTACAGGAGAATTAAGAAGCCACTGAAATCAACAGTTAACATAATTAGCAGCTTAGAAAATCTTTTCTTTAGAAGTAAGGTTTAGCATATTGATTGATAATTGCTAAAGCATATTACAGTGGCTGCATCACTGTAGTATGATGATTTTACGTCATTGAATATAAACCCTGAGGAGTGGGCTAGCTGGGTCAAATGGTGGTTCCATTCCAAGTTTTCTGAGGAATCTCCATACTGCTTTCCATAGTAGTAGCACCAATTTGCAGTCCCACCAGCAATGTGTGAGTGAACCTTTTCCCCCACATCCTCGCCAACACTTATCATTACTTGTATTCTTGATAATTGCCATTCTAACTAGAGTGAGATGAAATCTTAGTTTTGATTTGCATTTCTCTAATTGCTAGAAATGATGAACATTGTTCATGTTTTGTTCATTGATTATATTTCTTCTGTGAAATATGTGTTCAGTTCTGTTGCCCATTTATTGATCGGGTTATTTGTGGTTTTGGTGTTCAGTTTTTTGAGTTTTTATATCCTGGAGACTGGTGCTCTATCTGAGGTGTGTGTGTGGTAAAGATTTTTTCCCATTCTGTATACTCTCTCTCTCACATTATTGATTGTTTCCTTTGCTGAGAAGCAGCTTTTTTGTTTGAATCCATTCCATTTATTGATCCTTAATATTGCTTCTTGCACTTTAGGAGTCTTGTTAAGGAAGTCAGGTCCTAAATTAGTAGCCAACATGAAGAAGATTTGGGCCTACTTTTTCCTTTATTAGGCACAGGGTCTCTGTTCTAATGCCTAAGCCTTTAATCCACTTTGATTTTTGTGCAGGGTGAGAGATAGAGGTTTAATTTTCATTTTGTTACATATGGATTTCCAGGTTTCCCAGCATCATTTGTTGAATATGCTGTCTTTTCTCCAGTGTGTGTTTTCAGCGCCTTTTCTAGTATGAGGTAACTGTATTTATGTGGGTTTGTCTCTGTGTTTTCTATTTTGTACCAGTGGTGTACATTTCTCTTTTGGTACCATGCGGTTTTTGTTACTATTGGTTTGTAATATAGTTTAAGGTCTAGTATTGTGTTGCCCCCTACTTCACTCTTCTTGCTAAGGATTGCTTTGGCTATTCTGAGTCTCTTTATTTTTCCAAATGAATTTCATGATTGCTTTTTCTAGTTCTGTGAAGAATGTCATTGGGATTTTAATAGGAATTGCATTAAATCTGTATAACAGTTTTGTTAGTATGGCCATTTTGACAATATTCTTCCTATTCAAGAGCACGGGAGAGCTTTCCATCTTCTAAGATCTTCTTCAGTTTCTTTCTTTAGTGTTCTGTAGTTTTCATTGTAGAGGTCTTTCACCTCTTTTGTTAGATTGATTCCCAAGCTTGCTTTTTTTTTTTTTTTTTTTTTTTTTTAAGGCTATTGTGAATGGGGTAGGTTTCCTAATTTCTCTTTCAGTGGCTTCATCACTTATGTATAGAAATGCATTTGATTTGTGGGTACTGATTTTATATCCTCCTACTTTGCTGAATTAATTTATTAGTTCTAGAAGTTTTCTGGTGGAATTTTTTTTTTTTTTTCTAAATATAGAACATGTCATCAGCAAATGGTGATAGCTTGAGTTCTTTTCCTGTTTGTGTCCCTTTAATTTCTTTCTTTCTTTTTTTTTTTTTTTTTTTTTTTTTTTTTTTTTTTTTGTTTGGTACCGGGGATTGAACTCAGGGGCCGACTCGACCACTGGGTCACATCCCCAGACCTTTTTTGTATTTTATTTAGAGACAGGGTCTCACTGAGTTGCTAAGTGCCTCGCCATTGCTGAGGCTGGCTTTGAACTCGCGATCCTCCTGCCTCAGCCTCCCAAAGTGCTGGGATTACAGGCGTGCGCCACCGCGCCCGGCTTAATTTCTTTCTTGACATTGACATTGATTTTTTAGGACAACAAAAAGTGAACATTTGAAAACAATGAAGAAACTAGTAAATTTAAAGTTTCTTCAAAATGAGAAAATGCAAGTATCAAGAAGTTGTTATTTTCTATAGTCTGATTTTGAAAACCATCTGATTTCCATATTGGATTGTTATCTTTAGGGGAAGATTGCTTAAATGAGTAAGATTAAATCATACTCTTTTATGCTACTTGCATGTATTAACAGGATCAGAGAAATTATTGGTGTATAGAAAGGGGAAACAGTGCCCATTGGTGGGACTGGTCTTTATACCTTAAAAAGATATTTTGCTTCTTTGTCAACTTATCCTAGTAACTTTTTTCTTTACTTTTTGTTACCTAGTATTTATCTGAATCTACCCATATGTGTCAGGATGTTTTCAGCTGAGATAATTCACAACCTTACTAATGTCCAAAACAGGACTTCATTTACCTTTCATGATAAAAAGTACACAGATAGGCAGTTCTAGGCAACTCAGGAAAGGATTTGGGTGCCATCTCTTCCTGAGCTAGTATATAGCATTTAACCTTATGATCCTCAGGGTGATGGTTTTAGCTTTAGACATTGTATCCATATTTCAGACAAGAGCAAGCAAAGGATATTCTTCTATTGATGTCATCTCCCCGCCCCCCCATGATGCCTTTTATCAGATGTTAGCTTTCTTGACTTCATAGAAGGAATGCAGATCAAAAGCAGGTTATTGAGTGAGCCATCCTACAAATCAGAGAAACTCAGTTACAGTTTTTGGTAGGTTTATCTATTTGGACCATTGAAGGAATTTTTTTTTTTCTTTTGTACACAATACATTTTTATGTGGTGCTGAGAATCGAACCCGGGATGCGCATGTGCTAGGTGAGTGCCCTACCACTGAGCCACATCCCAGCCCCTGAAGGAACTTTTTAGAGTAATAGGAGGGTGAATATGAACATTTTGTTCCTAATTATGGGCTTTTGTTTTGTTTTGCTTTTTGCTTTTGGTACTGGGGATTGAACCACAGGGTGCTTAACCATGAGCCACATCCCCAGCCCTATTCTATATTTTATTTAGCAAGGCCCGGAGTTACTTCAAGCCTCGCTGAAATTGCTGAGGCTGGCTCTGAACTCTTGATACTCCTGCCTCAGCCTCTCAAGCTGCTAGGGGGGATTACAGGTGAGTGCAACCATGCCTGGCTTAATTATATTTTTTAAAACTAAGGAATCTTATCATTTGTTCAGAGGAATAACAAAACTGAATAAACCATCTAAACCTTTTGTTGGAAGGCAAAGTTCAGTGATCACTATAATAAAATCCATCTTGACTTAAACTTGCTTTTATTATCTTTTGTGAAGTACAACTATACTGGCACATTCTTTTCTCTTGGCATTCTGGATTTTCTCGGCCAAGTTGTTAAAAGAATAGTGTATTTTAAGCTAATTTGTATTTTGTTCATCTATTTACCCAGTCCAACCTTTCGCTGTGAGGACAGAATTCTGGCTCTGTGACAGGCTTCTTTTTTGGTGACCCTCCTTCAAGAGCCCTGCTGCCTATAAAAGATAGGTAAGCCTAAATCTCCCAAGGTTTTTTTTTTTTTTTTTTGCCTTCAAAAAGTGCATTGTTCCTCTGATTCTGAACCTTCATGGTAATCAGACATGGAAAATCTTTAAATTTTTGTATACTACTAATCTTTAAAAATTTATAGTACATTGTACTATCTGAAATTAATGGTGGTCATCAGTTTTATCTGTTCCCCTGGATGGTCCTGATTGAACCACAAGCAGCATATTCAGAGAGAACAAACCAAAATCTTTGAAAATAAATCCTACGACAATTTGGAAACTAGCTTTTTCTTTATTCTTTTTTATCCAAACTAGTTACCTAATATTTTCCCCCATACATAATGTTTTTACTGTAGTTACTAGTTCAGAATATTTTAAAAGAGACTCGAAGGGCCAATACTTGATTTCTAATGTAACCACATTTTGATTGATTCAATAAATTGGGGCTATGCTAAGTGCTGTTAGAATTACAGAAGATATTTTCTACCCAAATGCCATTTGATACTTAATACAGGATTTCAGAGAAGAATCTTTATCTGTTGAGAGAAGGCTTAAGGGAGATATGGAAGAAGCACCAATTCAAGTTGACATTGAGAATATAGGGAAAAGTTGGATGTGTGAACAAAGGTAGGCATAGAGCAGGGGTGCCTTTGTTGTGCCACAGAAGTACAGCAGTGAGGCAAAGCTGGAGTGATGAAGGTGAGCTTGGGCACCACTGTGACTAATACAGTCTTGGGGTAGATTTACCATTGTCTTTATACCTAAGCATTTTGCTAAGTAAGGGGGAAAAAGAAAGACGTCTTCCAGGAACTGACAGTCTACCTAGTTAGAGATACTACTCATTCGATATGCATTTACTGATACAGAACTAGAACCTACTATGTTCTGTGTGCATCTTACACCTCATTTATTTTTTTACTTACGAGAGATGTAGTGTCACTTTTGAACTTAAAGCTATGATAAATATATAATGACCTTTTTAAGTGCTTTTTTATTTTCTAGAGTTTCTAATTTATATACTTTTGTATTGAGTTCTCTTGAACTAGTGACTTAGAACAGAATTTTATTTTAAGAGTAGCTTTGGAGAAGTCAGTATAAATCTAATTATCAAAACTTAAAACTCTAAAGGCTATTAACGTAAATGTTGTAACTTAAGACATTCAAGAGTATAATTTCTTATCTAGTTCCTGCCTTACATGTATAAATCTAATAATTCATAATCTAGTCTTAGAATCAAAAAACTCCAACCTGTACACCAAATCCAGCTTTTGCTTGTTTTTATATAGCCCATAAGCTGAATGTGGTTTTTATTTCCCCCATTTTTAAGTGATTATTTAAAAAATAAAGACTATGCAACAGAGATTCTATATAGCTGGCAAAATTTAAAATATTTACTTTTTGGCACTTATGAAAAAAACTTGGTGACATAGCTATACTATAAATATATTTCTCATTTTATATGTTATAGATCGGTAAGTCAGCTGTGGGACTTAAAATAAATGTAGGGGGGCTGGGATGTGGCTCAGCTGTAGGGCGCTCGCTTAGCACGTGCGCGACCCGGGTTCAATCCTCAGCACCACGTAAAAATAAATGCATTTGTGTACAACTAAAGAAAATAAATATTTTTTAAAAATAATATGTAGGTATGCTGAGCACTGTGGCACACACCTGTAATCCCAGAGGCTCAGGAAGCTGAGGCAAGAGGATTGTAAGTTCAAAGCAAGCCTCAGCAACTTAGTAAGGTCCTAAGCAACTCTGTGAGACCCTGTCTCTAAATAAAATATAAAAAGGGGGCTGGTGTTGTGGCTCAGTGGTTAAGTGCCCCTGGGTTCAATCCCTGGTAACAAAATATACATATATATGCAGGTGCCCTTGATTTTGATGGTTTGATCTAGTGCTCTTCCCCTCACTGCCCTTTTCAAATGTACAACCTATGTAGGTAAATTGTGCCAGAGGACAGTGTTATTAAAAATCAAGAGGTTTGGTTGCTATTGATGGGATAGGTCTTTGTCTTGACAACAGGGTAATTTTAATGAAATAGAAGTTCAGGATTAAAAGAGACCTTTAAATGTTAAATCTTGTCCCCAAGTATCTTTTTCCATTTCAGTTTTCCAAATAATTATTAGCAGCTACTAAGTGCTAGTTCTAAACTCTATGCTGCAGATCAATAAATAATTAACAAGGTCTTTATCCTTATGCATTTCATTTTAGTAGGTGGGAGGAAAGAGGTCAGAGATTAGGAGGAAAAACAAAAGAACTGCAGTGGAACATAACTCAAGAGCTAAAACAGAGAGAAAGAATCCTGGAGCCAGTACGAAGTTTGGACTGTAACAGCCAGAGACAGCCCTAATGCAGAATTTGGTTTCCTTTGTTGCCATTCTGTGTTTTTAGCCAACATTTTAAATTTGGGGTTATCATTTGTGGTATTTGTATGCAACGGGCGGGGGGGGGGGGGGCACTAAATTTAGCATGTGATAAATAGGTTATGGTATCAGTTGTCTTAAGTTGTTAGCTCACTTAACTGCTCAAGTACATTTCCCTCATTTTATTATTATCATTTTAAATTTATTTAGTTATTTATTTATTTTTTAGTAGCAGGGATTGAACTCAGGGGTCCACAACCACTGGGCCACATCCCTAACCCTGTTTTGTATTTTATTAGAGACAGGGTCTCACTGAGTTGCTAAGTGCCTTGCCATTGCTGAGGCTGGCTTTGAACTTGCGATCCTCCTGCGTCAGCCTCCCAAGTGCTGGGATTATAGGCGTGAGCCACTGTGCCTGGCTCATTTTCCTCATTTTTAATAAGATAAGCAATTTGGGTTTTGCTTTGGCTTTTTTGTTTGTTGCTTTTGGGTTTTTTCTTTTTTAAAGCTCATGAGATTATGTGTGAATGCTGTAGTACTACACAAGTGCGTTTTTCTTTTCCCTCAAAATTACATTTGTCATCACTTCTTGGGTTCAGAACACACATCATTCTTACAAATGATACAGAGATAAACATAAATATTTAAGTGATCAATGTAAACAACAGTTTTTAGGGGCTTAGGGATGATAGTGCTGAATAAAGGTAGTCAGTATCTATTCTTGTGGAGATGGTCAGATCTCCCCTTAAGCTTGCAGTGTAGTGGAGAAGTAGGAAAATAACTACTGTTAAACAAATTAATACCTGTTTTCTTTGCTGCCATGTGTATTAACTCATCCTCAGAATTTCTTAGACATGATCATAGTTAATCAAATCCATGATGCCTATAAGACATATTGTTATATAGATTGTAAAGTGTACCCCAAAGTCAGATGAAAATGATAAGTGGTGCCATTATTATCTTCATGTTTACAGATAAGGAAACATGCAGAGAAGGGTGATTTGCCTGAGAATGCAAAATTAGTGGTGGAGTCAGGATTTGGACCAGAAAATTTGGCTGTAAAACCCATACATATTCTTATTCACTTCTTTACAGTACTTCCCACATTGTTGGGAGTGTGCTGTAATTGCATTGATGATATTGTGAAAAAATTTCTCAATTCTCCCAGTGTTTTTTTTACATCTAAATAATGGTGATCCATGTTTGCCTTAACTGCAACCTGTCCACTGTGTCTCAGGACTGAGGTATGCTCTTTGAGATATCTCCATTTTCCAAGTTGTCCATACCTAATAGCTTATCTTCAGGTTAGGAGAATGGATTCTAAACACCTACGGGACCTCAGCCATAATAAGCTATCATCGTACTCTGCCTAAGATGATACTCCACTTAAGGTTTAGTTGTTTCACCCTTTCCCAAGTTAACACAAATCAACCTAAAAATATACTGAATTCCTAACTCAAAAGTTTGTTACAGAAAATTGGATGACTGATTACCGAAGATAAATGAAATCCAGTATGAATAACATAATGAGATTCTGGTATTTTGGGGTCAGGTTATATCTACCATAATGTATGAAAAGAGTATGATGTATTGTGGTTAGTTAATAATAGCTAATTTGAGTGTTTTCTACGTGCCAGGCACTATTAAGAATACTTTCCTGCATTAATGCATTTACCGCCCATAAGACCATAGGTAATCTTGCTACCTTACTTTGTAAATTAGGAAAATAGGGCCCAGAGATATACTGGGGCTTGGAATTTGAAAGCAGACTAGCTTGCCGAACTGTGTTTTGTATCTTTTTCTATGGTGCTTGTATAGTATGTTTACAGTCTTTTTAGAAATTTTGTTACTATATAATAGGCTAGGTGTCTGCTTAGACTGTAGAACATTATTCTTTTTCTAAAAGATGACGTTAAATATAGAAAGATAAAGGTTTATGTGTTTGTCAGTAAAATGTTATGAAGATCACTGCAAATGTTTATTGCTTTGTCAAATTATTAACCACTCAGAATTTATAGATTTAAAAATGGCACCATATTGTATATGACTGCTGAAATTTAAATGATAAAATGATAAACCTCCCTTAAGGCTCTGGTTGTTTTTTTGGTTAGCTGGTTGGATTTGTTGTTGTTTTTGGTCCCAGGGATCGAATCTAGGGGTGCTTAACCACTGAGCCACATCCCCAGCCCTTTTTGTATTTTTAGAGACAGGGTCTCAATAAATTTGCTGAGGCTGGCTCTGAACTCATGATCCTTCTGCCTCAGCTAGGATTACAGGCACACGTCACTGCGCCCAGCCTCTGGATGTATTTTAATTATCTAATTACATAATTTGAATGAGGCACAAGTGTCATTTGTTGCTCACCCTCCCCAAATCTTTGAGTAATAACTTGGTTTCTTGTACCTACAGTCCAGATTTTATTAGCCTTTGACTAAAGAGTGATATACTGATTATTTTATTCTATTAAGTATGTCAACAGAATTTATGGACTTTTAGTATTTCCTTATGGAGCCTGATGTAGCTTGTGTAAGTAAACTAGGTGGACACCTAATAAAACTTAGTTTTAAGATAATTATAGGAGATATGATAAACCATTAATTCTTTTTTTTTTTAATATTTATTTATTTGCTTTAGTTGTGCACAATGCAGTGCATTTATGTTTACGTGGTGCTGAGGATCGAACCCGCGCTCTACCGCTGAGCCACAACCCCAGCCCCCCATTAATTCTTGTCCCACCGTTCTTACTATTTGGAACATGAGAATTAGGAAGTAACAACAGTTTCTGAAGAGCAAAAATTCATGGTAAAGCTCATGTACTTGGAGAAGGATGTCAGCACCTTGACATCTTGAGTGGATTTTTTACTAGTAGCCAAACTAGATGTGTTAGCTAGTTCCTAGCCAAGGTTATATCACTGAAGTAGTGCAAGGAATATTAGGCTTATGTAGATATACAGTGATAGTATTGTAACAAAAATAAATAAACACTAAAATCTAATGAACTGCACTTAGAAATAGTCTGAGCCCAGACTAATTTTTTTGGAACAAATTGTTCTGTGCAGTTAAAATCTGAAGGATGCACAGTGTTTCTGTTTTTTAAAGGAAAGAATGATGTATGGGCAGGGATTGTGGCTCAGCGGCAGAGTACTCGCCTCGCACATGCGCGGCCGGGTTCGATCCTCAGCACCACGTAAACATAAAATGCATTGCATTGTGTACAACTAAAGTAAATAAATAAACATTTAAAAAAATGATGTATAACGATTTAACTTGAGTATGAATGTTCGAAAAACATTCTGTCAAGTTATTGACAATAATTGCAGTGTGTAGGGATGATTTTAATTTATCTTAGGGCATTAGTTTATATGGAATGCTCTTCCTTTGAGAATGTAAACTAAATAAAGCATTAATGTTTTCTAATTTCAGAGACCCTGGCTGAGGCAAAATAACTATAAACTATAATTTTGTCATTTCAGTCTGTCTTTAGATAAGCATTTTGCTTCTGTTTAATCAGATGTATTTAAAAACACTTTCTGGAGTCAGATCTATATTTGAATCTTGGCCCTTTATTAATGTGACAGTAGACAAGATAACCTCACACTGAGCCATAGTTTTCTCATATAGTCATAAATATTTATTGAGCAGCTACTGTATGCCAGGCACTATTTTAGGAATTAGAAATACATTGGTAAACACAAAGGGAGGGGGGGCCTTTTCATGGAACTTAGAGTTGGAAGGGAGAGGAAATAAAAGAGATGATACTATCTGTATTTTAGAATTTAAATTTTTCCCCCAGGATTAAATGGGGGTTTTCTATCCATCCAGAAGAATAAATGTGGGCATCTTTTATTTTTTGTACCTGTTTTTTGATTTATACTTAGACTTATGTTGGGAGAAATTTAAATTTGTATTCAGTGTATTAGTCATCTCAAAAGTTGATGATTAATAATTTTAATTTGTAATAGCCTAATGTTAATTTTTTCTAATATTGAAAGGAATGGAGGAATAGCAGTGAATCACATCAGTATATATACTTTGCTTTCCTTTCCAACAGCCACCAAAAAAGACCTCTAAAAAAGAAAAAGCGAAACAGAAAGCTACTTCTAAAAATAAAAAGTCTGTAAAAAGTGCAAATGTTAAGAAGGCAGATAGTAGTACCACCAAGAAGAATCAAAACAGTTCCAAAAAAGGTAAGTTAGAAATGACATTATTAGCAATTTCAAAGCTACAAAATATATTTTGTGTATAATATTTAAATGTGTGTGGGAGACACGTAAACTGCAAAGTTATTTTTTAAAACTTAAAAAGTTTTTCATAATCAATATGAAATTCCAGTGCATGTTTTATAGGTAGTTTATTACGGTAAATTATAATTTTTATTAAAAAATAAAATTTTTAATCGGTGATTCATGATTTTGGGGTTCAGTGCTCCCTTGGGAATTCTGAAAGCTTATAAAATTCTTCCAGACTTGCCTTAAATATTAAGTTACTTTGCAATTCATATTTAATTATCTTACATTTAGAAAGTGAATCTGAGGATAGTTCAGATGATGAACCTTTAATTAAAAAATTGAAGAAACCACCTACAGATGAAGAGTTAAAAGAAACAGTGAAGAAATTATTGGCCAATGCTAACTTGGAAGAAGTCACAATGAAGCAGATATGCAAAGAGGTAATTAGACAAATGTTTAAATCCTTTTGCTTTTCTTTCACCTATTCCTTAATCTGAAGCTACATTCCTTTGTGCATTCATTCTTTGGGTAAGTATTTATTGAACTAATAGACACTCTCACAGGTGCTGGGATCCGCAAATACAGTAATAAATAGTCAAAGTCTCTGTTGTAATAGTTTATGAATAACATTAGAATGAATAGTCAAGAGTGAATGAAATTTGGATGATGTGTTCCAAACTGCATGCATGGGAAGCTTTCCGGATCTGGAAATTGCCGGTGTATTTTTTTCCTTTGTTGTTGGACCTTTATTTTATTATACGTGGTGCTAGGAATCAAACCCAGTGCCTCACACGTATGAGGCAAGTGCTCTGCTCTACGGCTGAGCTACAACTCCAGCCCTGCCGATGTATTCTTAGTATTAGTTTTAAAAAAATAATCTCCTGGACCACCTTATTCTCTTGGTAGTATGGTAAATGAGCTGTTAAAGATTAGGTTCTTATGGTTCTTACACTTCTGTGAAGTTCTTTTAAGATTTCTCAGAAAATAATGTTTTAGCCTTGAGTATGATTTCATAGGATTCCATATCCTAGATCCAAATTGGGAGATTTGATAGTCTTTTTTTTTTTTTTTTACGGCAAAATAAAATCCAAATTTTGAAACGTACAAAAGGTAAAATATCCCGTACTTTTTTCTTTTTTTTTTCTTTTTTTGTACCAGGGATTGAACTCAAGAGCACTTGACTACTGGGTTACATCCCCAGCCCTTTTGTGTGTGTGTGTGTGTGTGTGTGTGTGTGTGTGTGTGTGTGTATGTGTGTATAATTTATTAGAGACAGGGTCTCACTGAGTTGCTAAGTGCCTCAACATTGCTGAGGTTGACTTTGAACGTGCGATCCTCCTGCTTCAGCCTCCCAAGTGATGGGATTACAGGCATGCACCACCAGGCCCAGCCCGTACTTTTTAAGAAAACGGATTATTGCTTTTGTTGATTCCTATTGAACCTCTACAACATATCAGGCACAAGGCTAGATGTTACAGATGACAGCGGAGAAGCCATTACTTGCTTTTAAATAGTGCTTATGATTCAGTGGGATAGAAAGAGACAAGTATTCCAGTAAGAGTGTTGTATGTGAGGGCCATGTTAAAACAGTACTGAAGAAGCTGCAGCACCACAGAACCAACTTACTTACTTAGAATTAAGGGAAGGAACTTGGAAGAGTCTAGAAAAGCATCTGGAAGAATTCTTAACTAAGTTCTCAGCTGTTCCATACAGTTGAGAAACAATAACTGCTCACAGAAAAAAAACAACTTTGAGAAATAGTAGTAAGTTTAATATATCTCTAAGACTGGGATTGGAAGGAAGGCTTCACAGAAGAATACTAAAAGACTTTGGCAGATCTAATGTATGCCTTGTTAGCCTTGTTACTAAATTTGGGTTTTGTTTTTTTGGTGGGTGGTTTTTTTATTTTGCTTTTTGTTTTTAACCCCAGGGATTAAACCCAGGGGTGCTAAGATACATCTCCAACACGCCCTCTTATTTAAATTTTTTTTAGTTTTTAGACAGGGTCTCACTAACTTGCTTAGGTCCTCACTGTATTGCTGAGACTGGCTTTGAACTTGGCAATCCTCCTGCCTCAGTTTTCTGAGCTGCTGGGATTACAGGATGTGCCACCACTTAAAACTAGTGGGGAATAAGGAGGCTGGATAGATTAGTGAGAAATATTTGTCAAGGGCATAAAGCAATCATTTTACTTTTCAAAGTTACCCCAGGGACATCATGAAGGATTAGATAGTCAGCAAACCCAGTTTATATCATAACCAGAACAGGGGTGTTGCTCACTGGTAGAGTGCTTGCCTCTCACACTCAAGGTCTTGGGTTTGATCTAGTGCCACAATAAAAGCAACAGGGTTGCTATAATCAAGGTCAGAAGAGAGCCTCATCAAAGGTTGCTTCATTGAGGCATAAGAGCTTAGTAGCATTATCATAATAGAGAATAGATCAGGAAGAATATTCTAGAAGAATAGATGTTTTGTTTTAGATATTTTGAGTTGGAATCCTAGAATAACTAAGTGAACAAAATTAAGAACTTTGTGATTTTCCATTTAGGAAAGAAATGTAGACTCTAGGATATTGCTAAGAGTTAACCAGGAATATAGATAAGGAGCCCAAGGGAACATAAAGGGTAAGAAAAGTAAAACAGTCCTAACAACCACTAACACCAGAGTTGAGAATGTAATTTCTATAAAATATAAGAAAATAGAGTGGTAGACGAAAGGTCAGGGAGAATGGGGCTAGAAAAGCCAAGAGACTATAGAGTCTCAAGAACGAGGTAGCACCAAGGGGGGAAAAAAAAAACAGAAAAGATTTGCAAATATACAAAAACACTCATCTTTCTCATTAGGGAGATAAAATTGAAAGGAAATATTTTTACTTATTAGATTGAAGAAAATTATAAAAATTGGTGGTTTTCATTGTAAGAACTTCTTCAGAAGACACTTAGGTAGCATCTTAAAATTTAAATTGCAAATACCCTTAACCCAGCAATTCCATTCCTAGGTCTGTGTCCTAAAGACATAGTCACATTGTATAATAATGTTTATTATATTTATTAATGTCTGTAATACTGAAAAATCAGAACTGGCCATCAATAGGGAAATGTTTAAACTGTTGTATCCATATTGTTTGGATTACTGTGTAGCAGTTCAAAAGAACATGGAAAAACCTTACAAGTAATGATAATTTTTTTTAAAATAAAGAATACCATACGGAAAAAATATTGCCATTTATGTGTGTGTTGTGTGTCAGAGAGAGAGAATTCATTTTTTAAAAAGGTTTGGAAGACTACATACCAAACTAAATAAGGGCAGAGTGCAGAATAATTTGAAGAGAGATTAGATTAGTCCATTTGAAGGATTTCTGTGAATTTGTACATTTTTTTTAAAAGGCATTAATAACAAGGAGAGGTTAGGTAAGAAAGACTTTTTTTTGAGACAGTAATCAGGAAATGATCATATAATAGCAGCTTTGAAGGATAATAAAATGAATTTCATCATCTCAAGAATTAATTAGGTATCAAGAATTAATTAGGAGGAACATGAATGAATTAAATATTCTTTTTCAAGCAGCTTGAAGTTGATGAGAAAATATTTTTAAAGGGACCAGAGAAGAGCAAGCATGTGTTATGCTGAGGGGCAGGTGCTGGGAAAGGAGAAGGTAGAGAGCTACAGATGAGCTGAGGGATAGATCCCTGTGGAGGTAAAGGAAATGGGAACCCTTAATGAATATAGATAAAACTGGAGGGGAAATAGGTATGTCAGAAAGCTGACGTGATAATAGTTTCTTGGCTAAAAGCAGTAAGGAGATGAAACTGCCAGTGCGAAGAATAAAGGGAGATCCTGACATGAGACTAAAGATTGCTGGAAGGCTAACGGAGCCAGTCATTTCAAAGTTGCTAATGATTTTCCACAGTAACTTCTGGCCTAAGCCGAACCATAAAAAAATGGGTAGTTAGACCAATTCAGGGTTGGGGCTTTACAGGGGAAGAATAAGGGGCACGAGGATAATTTAAATGATGGACTATATTTGCAAAGTTCTCCAGCTACAGCCTATGAACTAAATCTATCATACCATTTGGTTCTGTGAATAGTTTTATTGTAATACAGCCACACCTATTCATTTAAGTGTTGTCTGTTACAGCTTTCTCACTACAGAGGCATAGTTGAGTAGTTATAACTAACACACACCCTGATGGGCAGAGCTGAAACTATTTACTATGTAATACTTACTTGTAATACTTTACCAAAAAAAGTTTCTGACCCTGAATTGTGATAGAAATTAAGCCAGCAGGATGCTTATAGACTGAGCAATTGGTGTTGGGCCTTGAAGTCAAGTAGCAGGTATAATGGGACTGACTGAGAAAGAAAGTTGACAAATGAGATTGAAATTTAGTCATTTTAGGAGTTGAGAACTGCTGAGACCACTTGGATCTTAGTGAATTTACTGGGGAGAGGATTTAGTGGATTAGAGAGACTGAAGCTCAAGTTGTGGAATTAAAGATAAAATGTTGGCTGATGTTACAGAGAAGAAAGGATATATCAAAGGATGCTTCACAGAGCCAGGCGATGTGATCCCTGCTACATGGGAGGGCTAAGGCAGGAATATCACAAGTTCAAGGCCAGCTTCAGCAGCTTAGCAAAACCCTGTCTCAAAAAATATTTAAAAAGATGAAGATCGAAGGAGGTCAACCAGTGGTAAAGCATCCCTGGGTTCAGTCCCCTGTATGGAAAAAAACAAAAGCACTATCACAGATGATTAGTGTAAAGAAGTTAACTGAAATGTTTTCATAACCTATATTTATTGTCCATACTCCCAGTTTATAAAGCACTGAGAATGTCTGCATGTTCATTTTCTGTTTTGTATACAGTGTTACGAAGTGTTCATTTGCAATACAAATGAGTACTCTTCATGTGTACATGCAGCTGTTTGTGCATATTCAGAGATTGAATCTTGGATTTTAAATTCTTTAAACGTTTATTCCTTTTCACTATAGGTGTATGAAAGTTATCCTGCTTATGATTTAACTGAGAGAAAAGACTTCATAAAAACAACTGTAAAAGAGGTAAATATTTTAGTCTTTTCATAGTTTGATCATTTGGGACATAGAAGACAAAAGAAATATCATTCAGTATATTTTTCCAGAGTATTTATGTCATTGAGTATCACATTTGGTCCTCATTTCTTCAAAACAGATGGGGATATATATTTAATAAAGTTTGAACAATTAGTGATAGAACCGGAACTCAGGTGTGAATTCACAGTGTACCTAGTAGCTGGGTGTCTCAAGAGTTGCTCAAAAACGTCAGGGCCAATTTTTGTCTACCTATATAAGGTAGGGGAAATCCATAGTAGTTGAAGTTTTATGTTGACCCACCTGATTTTCCAGGGTCACAGTAATAAAACAGATGATTAAAAAAAAAATGGGGTAAGGTTTTATGACTTATGTATACTTAATATTCTGTGTTGGGCAAGGTAAAATAATGTTTCTCTTTCATTACAGCTAATTTCTTGAGATACAGGACAGAGACAGATGACTTGTTCCCATAGATTTGAAGATCTCATTTATACCATTATACCAGCAAAGAGAATGTATTTCCTTTTCTAAATCCTTGTTAAGCATTGTGTTGGTAGGACTTAACTGCTGACCTTTTTATCTTGAGTGTTACATAAATCAGTTTGCCGTTTTAAATTGCATTTCTATGCAGTTTTTAGTTTAAAATCTTGCATGGCAGTAATTGTTCCTTGCTTTTATAGTTGTATTTTGTACATTTTGGATTTCTTTATATAAGGTCATAGATTCCTGAACTGTTGTGGGTTTTAGTGCACTTAATAGTAGACTGCTTAAGACATATTTTAATCAAGTAGAACAAAACTATTATAGCCAGCATTTATACATGCAGAGACTTGCAGTATTTACTATATATTTTTGAATACACATCTCTTCTGTCAGTGTGAAAACTCAGTGGCAGTGTGCTCATCTTTAACAAGCTACAGCTGGCCAAGTGACTGAATTGGAACTTTCCTCCTGCATGTGTATATATGTCAAATTGTCAGCATGACAGAAATGACAGATGTTATTTTTGTATTTTTAAAAAACCAATTTGTTGTATATAAAGTTTTTTTTATTTCTTTTGTGCAGATCAGTTTTTAAATTCAACATAGGTAGGTATCTTTACACTTGTAAACTATGAAATGTCAGTGTTTGGCGGGACAGTGTGACAGAGCAGTGGAAGTCAGAACTCAGTGATGGGAACACTGAAGGAACTGTCTAGTTCTGCTGTGCCTCGAAAGTGTCATCCATCTGTAGTTCGTGTTAACTCTGCAAAAGTGTCTGTGGATGCATTTTGTAAAGGACAGACCAAAATCAACACATCAAAGCTTCGAAAACTTTGGGAAAGAGTGGGCTTGAGTACAAGCACATTTGGCTTATAGCAAATGAACTGATTTTTTTATTAACTGCTTTTGACCGTATAAAATGCTGATATTTACAGGAAACCTGGCCACCTTCATAATTATGATAAAAGTACAAGGTGTGATGCCAGAAGATAATGTGTAGGTAATAGCAGATATCTCTGACAATTTCTCAAAAGTAATATTTTTAACATTAAAGAAATTTAATGTGGAATCAGGGCTCTTGGGTTATAAGTTTTGGCCAATCAAGATTCCAGGTGATCAACATGTGGACCACTCCTGGTCATGTCCGTCTCCACTGGGGATGGAACCCAGGGGTGCTCCAACACTGAGTTATATCCTCAGCCCTTTTTGAGACAGGATGTCACTGAGTTGCCCAGACTGGTCTCAAACTTGTGATCTTCCTGCCTCAGCCTCCTGAGTAGCTGGGATTATTATAGGCTTTTATCACCGTACCCAGCCCACTCCTGAATTATAAGAGTAAATTTTGTCTTTTGAATTAATGGTCTTAATCAGTTTAAAACATGCTGCCTATGACAGATTAGATATTTGATGTACCAATTGAGTGTTTAAAAATCTTTGCATCATAGAAATGTATATAGAGATGATTTAACAGGTATTTTCACGGGTTGGTTTCTTGATATTTAGGACATTAGGGAAAGGCATACTGAGACCTAAAAATTGGGTTTGATTTTAAATATATCTGTTCTTACAAACCTTGTCAATAAAAAGTGATGTTTTAAGTCTCTTGAATTTGATGTTTTAACTTACTATGTGTTTATCATTTCCCCTTATAGTAAAGATTTTTAAATGGCTTTAGCCCCCCATTACATGATTTGATGAGCACTACAGATCATAACGGGTAACTATTTTAAAACCCATTACTATTAAGGGGATGAGAAAGTGTGTGTGTAGGTGAGGGGACTGAGGTTGGTATGAGTTCTTGGTGATGAAATGCCCAGTTAGAGCATTTATCACTGCAGCACAGACACAGCATATTTGAAAAAGTCTAGTTTTTATTAAGTAGTTTTACACAACCAGCTATTCATGATCTGTAGTTAAATTACTGTAAAAGTGTGTATTCACTGCTACTCAATTACAAATTCTTGGGACAACACTGAAAAACATTCAGAGTAACTCAATGGAAGAAAAAGTACCATATCTCCCTAACAAAATGTCAAATGAAATATAGGTCATTTAAGACAGAAAAACAGTTATTTTAAATACACATTTACCATCCTTTAAGTAGGGTTTTTCCTACTTGTAGCACAGTAGACTTTTAAGTGCCCAAAAACTAAAGTAATAATTTACTGTGAACCATTTCAAACTTAACATTTTGTATTTATCACTTAACGCATGCTGTTTTAAACATTTAAAACATAATACTTTAAAAAGCAGAATACCTTCTAATCAGTACCAATGAGTCTCAACAACCTAAATACCAATGTTTCCTTTTACTTTTGAAACACATAGCTCTTGGCTTTTTTGTTTGTATCATACTTTGGTGGGGAGGGGGTGGTGTGTGTGTCCGTCTGACGTTCACTGTACATTGTTTGCATGATAGTCTTTGTTCTTAAAAGCAGATTTTAAATTTCAAAAATTCCTAATATTTTTTAAAAGCGGCTTTAAGGTACTTTTTAGCCCTCCTTTAAAAGCAGACCAATATAATTAATTCAAAGAATTATTCAAAAACTTCTTCCAACCTATAAAATGAATTTCTTGACAAAATAGGCATCTTGAAGACCTTAAAACCAGTATTGAACATTTTAAATGGAAAAAGTAAATGCTTACAGTATTTTAAGCTTTTAAGATATGGCTTATAAATTGCAATATTTACCAGGATATAACTCATATTTTTTTGCAGTTTTCCAATGGACCTGCCTATGGAAAACTAAAAATAATTGTACCCCCCCCCCAAAAAAAAAATCCTAGACAATCACTTATTAAAAAGTAAATGGGGGAGGTTATTCTAACAAGATCTTTTTGCTAGTGGTTGCCAAAATTAAGGATACTTAAAAACCAAATTTGAATGTGTAGCACTTTTTAAGAAAAATAGCTACATTCCATGTCATAGTGTGAAGATCACACACTGCACCCCCCATTCTCAATATGGGGGGACCTAAGGGATTAAGATTTTCATTTTGCCAATGATTGTGCAAATCTCTAAAATATCTCAAGATAAACTGAATTTTTCTTTTGAATATTCAATGCAGAGAAATGTTATAAAATTGAAGCTTCATTTAACCTTCAATTGGAGAGTTAATGTATCAAAAAGTTGTTCAATTTTAAGTTCAATATTGGATCTATATAAAAATATTAAGGCTCATTGGTAAAGATAAATTTTCACAGAAGACATCTAGTGTGTTGTTTTTTCCTGCTTGTTTAACTTGGTTTCACAATGTATGAAAACTGATCAGCCAAAAAACTCAAATCTGAAGGGAACCTCCAATCATGGAAGAACCACACTCAAGGTCTCAACTTAAGGTTATATTCTGCCTTACTCTGAAACCCAGAAAACACAGCATAGTTGGACCTATAGAAGATGCAATTAAATGTAAATGCTCATAAGGATCTGGGGGGAACTCATGCTTTCAGAATGGTGACATGGGTTTGCATTTTTATCACCTTAGAAACATTTCAATTTTGCTATCAAGAGCTCCCCCTTATAAGATTGAGGTTTAACATGTGTTTCAAACTTTCCCATTTGGGATACAGAAAGAAATCAGGATCCAAACAAATTCTCTTCAAAAGGCTGCAATCTTGCTTGCTTCTCGAACACCACTCAAATATGCGCCTGTAACAGTTTGTGGAAAATGCCTGTTTGTTGCCTATTAAGAAAAAAATGTATAGTTTGAACTCGTGCATAAAGAATTCATCAATACAATACAAGCTTACACTTAACTCTGATCCTCCTAAAATAAGACTGATGTCCCAATCTGTGTGCTCACATTAAATCTTCTCACCCATCACAACATTTGAACTTCTTGTTATTGTGCCATGCTTTGCCAAATTCAATTATTCTATAGCATTCTGTCTTGCCTGTGTGGCATTATTTAAAATATAAGGTATCTATGTGAGGTACTGGATTGAAAACAGTGAGTATCTGTGGAGGATAGCAACAACAAGCCCTGGGGAAATGGGTTTTTAGTGGGTGAGGAATAATAATTATCAAAGAAAAGCAAGAACAGCCTTAAATCCTGCTTGTGACCCTGAAGTGCCTTACCCTAACATAACCATCTCTTGTAAATGCCTGAAGGTTATCTGGTGTGCAGCCATGCCTCAGAGGCCCAAGGGTAAAAGATGACATTCTTTTATAATTACTCAAAAATCACAGGAAAATAAAACCAAACACCATTGACTATTTTCGATGAAATGGGGAGACATGTAACCCTAAATTGTAAAATAAATGTAATAAAATGACTGCAAGTGTTCTGGGTGGGAGAGACAGAGGTGATAACAAAAAGCAAAGTAGTTCCTCAAACTCGAGAAAATCTCAGCGGTCAGGGGCATGAGGAACCATGGAGGCAAAGAGTAGCACCAGAGAACAGGATTGGTGTAAAGACTGGCAAAAGCAAGTAGCCCCTCACAAGACCCCTTACCACTAAGGTTTCTTGCTTCCACCACACAAATGTTCCAAGACACTGATGTGGAATCCACCACTAGTTAATGAGCTTGCTGGAGCTGTCATGTGGCACTTTAAGAAGCGCCTCAGATCTAAGCTGAATGTCAAGGGTGGGGCATTTGGACATGTAGCAGGCAGACTAAAGCACATGGAATAGAAAGTCTGAGGAAGTCTCATAGGAAGAAGACAAAAACCAAGTCTTAATAACCTCAGTTATAAATAAGCCATGCAGCAAGAAGAGGGCACTGAGAACAAGAAAGTAAAATATAAGAGCCAATTTGACAGTTGAAAGAACCCACACACACACAAAAAAAATCTCCAAAAGCAGAATAAAAAGATTAAAAATAAAGAGAAAAATAAGTTAATCTGATTTCCAGGATAGCATATCTAGAAGTAAAAGTAAAAACTGGAGAGAAAATACTCAGAAATAAAACTAGAGGTTCTACGTTACAAGGAATGAAATAAAAGACAGGACCAAATCAGAATAGCATTTTTCAAGAGAGGAAAGCAGATCTTGGAGGAAAGGCCCAACAGGGAGTGATTTACAGACTCAGCAGGCCCTGCAGCAACCCCCAGACTGGAACCAGGAAGGACTGTAGGAGCTGGGAGGTCAGAGGCTGGAACTAACAGGCCAGCTCAGATGGTACTGAAATCAGATGTGTGAAGGGGAGAGGGGCCAGAACAGGTTGATGACCAAAGAGGCAATTTATGTTGGCCAAGACAGACACCCTAGCTCAGCAGCACACATTTGCATAGGAACACAGACCAATCTGTGCTAAATCTTTAATGTGACAGCTAGAAAATAGATACTTCTGTCTAATATTAAATCAGAAGACAGCAATATAAACATAATTTTAAGATAGGAAGTAAAGTCTTGGAGAAAAGGCTGGAAGAGTTTAAAATGACTGCCTCTGGGATTGTGAGAAGGCTTCTGTTTGCTGTCTTAAGATTTTGAACAATATTTGACATAGTCTTTAAAAACTGGACAGCTATCATTTTAATCACAATAAAAATATAATTGAATTTTGAATTGAGATACATACCTCGCCTGCAAAAAAGACAGTTCCTTGTATTTCTTCAGCGATGATATCGTAGGCCTCACCACTTCCAAACGTCTTCACAAAACTGTATGCCATCTGGATCCATGGCTCTGTGCTCCACCGAGTGACAAAATACTTTGTGGGCTCTGGGACCTCCTGTGTCCAACAGAAAGGAATCATAAAACAGGATCAAGAAAAGAACTCAGGCACAGTGCACTGCCAATTATTTTTTTTTAAAGTACTTGGTTTTGGGGCTGGGGTTGTGGCTCAGCAGTAGAGCACTCGCCTAGCATGCGCGCAGCCCGGGTTTGATCTTCAGCACCACATAAAAATAAATGCATTGTGTACAACTAAAGCAAATAAATAAATATTTAAAAAAAATACTTGGTTTTTAGTTGTAGTTGGGCACGGTACCTTTATTTTATTTATTTTTATGTGGTGCTGAGGATCAAACCCAGGGCCAGGTGACCACTCTACTGCTGAGCTATAACCCCAGCCCTGTACCCCCAATTATAAATACACATTTCTCCCTCAGGGTACAGCCTGACTTCATCCTCTAGCACTCTAAACGGCAATGTTCAGAACAGGTATGTTCCTCCTACTTCCCTGCCCAGCTACACACAATTCCCTCGTTTCCACACTTCATCCTGCCAGAGATGACATTTGCCTACCTTCTGGGTGCTATCTCCAGTGGTCAAGAGTTCAAGTCACCCTGGGCCACTGCTTGGCACATGCTTGAGAAATGAAAGAAAAGGGAGTCTGGCCCATAGTAGAAAAAGTAAGGGTGAGTCAGGGTCACCAGTAGGAACTCCCAACAGATCTCTCCACAAAATACATTTACATTCACTAAACTTAATGTCAGCTGCTCTAACAAGCACCAGTGTGAAAAATACTTTTCTGGACACTCTGCTACCCTCTCAAAAAAAGGTTTAAAACAAACGGGAAAACCCAAGCTAGCGTATCCTCACATCACCAGTTAGACTCACAAAACTGGCGGCAGACCTGGAGATCCCCTTTTTCCCCAAGTTCTGCAAACTTTGAGTCACTTCACTTCTATTTCTGCTTCTTAATTCGAAAGATACGTAAGCTTCAGCCATTGATAAATCTCCAGAGATTGAGATTTAGTATATTTGTAAACTAAGGTACCTTGAGCTCCTTGGAGAAAAAAAGACTGCATATGTGGGGTACAAATAAATTCTGGGCAAGATCTTGTTATTTATTTTGGTACTGGGGACTGAACCCAGCGGTGCTTTACCACTCCACCACTCACCTGCATTCCCCAGCATTTTTTTTTTTTTTTTTTTAAAGACAGGTTCTAAGTGGCTTAGGGCCCTGCTAAATTGCCAAGACTGGCCTTGGACTGCCTCAGCCTCCCAAGTCACCGCAATCATAGGCGTGTGCCACCACACCCCATGCAACATTGCTCTTTTAAGAGTAAAGCTGAAGTCAAAGAGTCTAGGGCCTGGGTAAATATGAGTCCTTACAAAACACCAAGTTGTTCCCACTGTTAGGAAAGAAAGGGGGTTTGTGTGACATGAGGACTAAAAAGGAAGGTGACTGTATGTAAGGAGGTATGGGGCACTGTTCTGGGCTGCACTGTGTCTCTCCTGCCTGTGTTGATGTCCTAACCCTAGTAGGTCACAGTGTGACTCAATCTGGAAATTGGGTCTTTGATGAGTAGTTACGTTATTGTGGGCCTGATCCAGTGTAACTGGTGCATGTCCTTGCAAAAAGGGGAGATGACGACAGACAGACAGAGGGGAGAGCACCACAGGACCCAGAGAAAAGAACGGCCATCAGTAAGCCACGGAGAAAGGCAGCTGAAAAGCCCAAGTCTGCTGTCACCTTGATCTTGGATTTCCAGTCTCCAAAAATGTACGAATGACTTTCCGTTGCCTAAGCCATGGGTCCTGTGGCATCCCATTAGGCCAGCCCTGGCAAACTCATCCAGGCATGTGAGGGGAGCAAGGAGGCAGAATGGGGCCCACGGCCTGGGCTCCCTTCATCCTCAGCCATGGACAGTGCTGGGTCCCTCCCACTAGGAAAAGCAGGTCCTTCTTTCAAGAGGGCTTCTCTGACCTGCTCCTTGAACAGCTCCCGGAGGGTGGCCATGCACTGCTGCAGCACCTGCTTGTCATCCAGGGTCCTCACGGACGCCACCGCCTCCCCTGCGATCACCGACATCAGCACGCTCTGCTGCTTCTGGAGGCAGGGCAGGGACAGCAGCTGAAGCGTCTTGCTCTGTACGGACGTTTGACGCTCGGCTCCAGACAAGGGCCTCGTTCTCCCAAACTGAATTTTACAGCTTCAGCCGTCCCTTCAATCACCTATCCATTCTCCTCAAACACACACTACTCATCCACCTGTCTGACTGTTCCCTGGTGGGACAGGAAATACTGTAAAAGTCAAATTCAGGGTTCCCTTTGCTGTGCACATCGAAAACCTTGCTTCAGAAGTAGTAGAAGGAGATTGAGGAGGAAATTACAGAAAAAAATAAGAAAAGTGGTAAAAGAAAGCCTGCCCTTGGCTCCCACATGAAACCTTAAGAGAAAGTTTCTTGGAACTGAGAAAGCAGGAAACCACAGCTGTGACGTGCAGGTGGCAGCCGCAGCAGAGTCCACCAACTGCTCGCTCCAGGTGTGCCCTCCTCCCCAACCCGTCTGTAGACCTACCACCTCCTGCCCTTCGTACCCACTACAAGACCCTTAGGTGTTTTTTGTTTTTGGTACTGGGGATTGAACTCAGGGGCACTCGACCACTGGGCCACATCCCCAGCCCTTTTTGTATTTTATTAGACAGGGTCTCACTGAGTTGCTAAGTGCCTCGCCACTGCTGAGGCTGGCTTTGAACTCACGATCCTCCTGCCTCAGCCTCCCGCGCCTGGCTTACAAGACCCCTAAGAAGGGTCAAGCTAGCTCCTGACTATGCTGCTACCAACTTCACCTACAGGATGTCCCTCTCAGCCTGCAGCATGTTTCCACAGCACCAATTCATGCCCCCAAAAGCAACATTAGTCCTTCAGGAAAACAACAAATATCAGGGTTCCTTTCCCATGGAAAACATCCCAGGCCAGGTGTCCTCCCAGAAAGGAACTATCAAAAATTTCCACAATGTTTGTTCATCCCTGAGCCTGACACGTGAATAATTACCACATTCTAAACCTGAAGATGTGACTTTGAACCACACTCCACACACGACTTTTACCTGGGGATCCATGTCATAGTATACAGCAAAGAGCCCTCGCTGGCTGGCACTGGGAGGAACATGACCAAAAAAGTCAGCCCCTTGAACTTTACTGTCCCAAAATCTATACGGAAACTGCAAGGCGATCTGGAAAGCAAGCAAAGGCGAGATGGTCAAGTGCTTCCTGCACCCAAACCACATGTAGCCTCCAGGCCACCTGCAGCTTGTGCCACACACACCCCAG
Organism: Tamias sibiricus; assembly: GCA_025594165.1. NCBI lineage: Eukaryota > Metazoa > Chordata > Mammalia > Rodentia > Sciuridae > Tamias > Tamias sibiricus. Next base: position 18,604,485 of record CM046666.1, on the reverse strand, counting down.
TCACCCCCTCCCCACTCCTCTCACCCGTGGGCTTCCGCCTTCTGCCACCCAGCTCTACACCCCCCTGGACAGTTGCCTGCTGGCAAATCCACAGGCTAATCTAAATGCAAAGCCCTCCTGACACGGGCCCTGAAGCAGCACCGCGATCACCCACTCCTCACACCTGCAGAGACCCACTGCGGCCTGGCGGCCTTCTACAGAGGATTCTAATGGCCGAGGAAGTAGACCACTTTCTTCCTCGGGACAAATGAGTGGAGGGTGGAAAGCAGAAAAAATAAGAATTGCTCACAGCAGATCCAAATTTTGAATAACACGATTCATTCTCCTAAAAGTCAAAACTGAGACTTCATTCAGCCTTTTAATAATGTTCCCTTGTATTCTTCATGAACAATTATTCAAATAAAATGGAATTCTTTGAATTGTATTTGGATTAAAACACGACCCGCTACTTCTCCACATCATCTAACACGAACCGCTGGAGCTCTGGGGGATAAAGTAAGTTAGGTCTCGGTCACCTTTTCAATGATGCCTGCCCCCAAGCTGTTGATGGCCTTCATCTTCTTCTCTGACAACGGTGGATTAAACTGAATGGCACCTTTCTGCAGTATGGCCAGTGGCACAGTGACCAAGACCTGTGGGAAAGCATTAACAGTCAACACCCAGCCCACGAACACACACAGCTACTCCGCGTTTGTTTCCTGGAAGAGCAACACTTGAACCTTCTCTCACTTCCAATCAAGAAATCTGCAGCATCCCATCTTGTTATAGAAACTAGGGCCACCATGTGTGACTGTGAAGGTTGTCCCAGCTGAGCAGAAGGGACAGCCACGTGGAGGAATTTGCATAAAGGTCCTGAAAGCTTACAATAATCCTGGGTGACACGGCAGATCCCAGCCCTGAAAAGCAGTGCTATAAAAGAATATGGTCCAAAATATGGGGTCAGGAGAACTTTTTCTATTGTTCCTGATAAATTCTAATGTGTGGTCAAGCTCTGTCACCCATCTCTACCAGGCACCTATAAAATGAAGAAAATAACTGCCCTATTAATGTCAGGACAGCAGTGATGCCCAAGATTAAAAATAAGATATATTAATATGCTTCATAAATGATGGAGCACATCACAAATGTCAGGGATTATAGTAATAGTATTGTGTAAAGCCCCATTTTTTGTTTGTTTTGTTTTCTAGTACTAGGAATTGAATCCAGGGGCACTTAACCTCTGAGACACATCCCCAGCCCTTCTTTTATATAAATTTTATTTTGAGAACCTGAGTTGCTTAGGGCCTTGCTAAGTTGCTAAGGCTGGCTTTGAACTCAGATCCTCCTGCCTCAGTCTTCCAGGTGGCTGTGATTCCATGCATGTGCCACCCTGCCCAATCACAATGAAATGTTTTTAAAGTGAAAGTAACTTATTACAAAGCCTCAAATGTTCTAAAAAATCATTTAGAAGGGCTGATAAAACCGATGTTAAGCTAAGCCTCCCAAGAATGATCCTCAAGGCCACATCACAAAACCAGACCATCAAAGGTGATGCCTCGCCATACCTCAGACATTTCTGGCTCCAGAACCACTGCTACTATGAGGAAGCTGCTGCTGCTGCCGCCGCTTGTTCCAGAATCTGGCCCCATACAGAACCCCCTGCACCACCACCCTCAGCACTGGGACCTCTGCTCTGTGCTGCAGAAACAAAACCCTGACCACTAGTCAGCAGAAGTGGTGCCTCCCTGGGAAGCCACGCAAGTCATCAGGGCTGGCTGGGCTGCTTCACAGGCAGAACCTCAGCCACAGGGGGTCCGGGAAGAATGTGTGTGTTCCCAAGCCCTGCAGCCAGCACCCCACAGCAGGAGGAAAGTGGGGTGGAGCTGAGCAGCAAGCACCCCACCCGCTGCCCCAGAGCTCCTGTGCTGATGTGGCTGAACCCTCAGCTCAGGACCACAGAGCTCAGTTCTTCCTGTGATTTTTTTTTTTTTTTTTTTTTTTTTCTGCATGAAAACTTCATAAACCGTCCTTCTCATCCTTAATAAGTTCACCATCTGTTTATAGATAACAGCTACCACGTGACTGAAACCATCAAACAGAGTCTAGATGTCTTCTGATAAAAGTTTCCAACAGCACAAGAACTTGGGTAAACAAATGACTCGGACACACCCTGGCTGGGAGCTGCCACTTGATCGCAGCAGAAGCAGCCTGAACGGAGTGAGCTGGTTAGAGGCTGCGGGTTATTGTGCTGGGCTGGGAAGCTCTCCCTCTGCACTCGTCCAGGGAGACTTCCAGTACAAACTGCAGTGAGTGCTAGCTACATAAAAATAAAAATATTTGCTTTAAACGTTTCAAATCGCAGCCTACAGCTCTGCCGTAGTGTCTCTGGAAGGCCAGAGACACTGATGGTCCAGCCTTTGGCCTTCTGCGCTCTGCCTCTTCTTGCCCAGGACCACACCCTGGCCGTGCCTCCCCTGCCTGGTCACCCTCCACTGACCCTGGCTGGGCACGTGCACCAAAGGCTGAACCATCAACTGACTTGAGATTTTAGAAGGTGATTTAAAAAAAAAAAAAAAAATCACTAGGAAAAGCCTTAGACACCATGGGTTTGCAAATGAAGACACCGCAGCCCAGTGGTTCCCAGCCAGGCTGCAACCTGGAGTCACCTGGGAGGCTTTGAAACCATGACTCTCTGTAGAGGAGAGCTTTGTACCTTTCTTTTTTTTTTTTTTTTTTTTTTGGTACCGGGGAGTGAACTCGGGGGCACTCGACCACTGGGTCACATCCCCAGCCCTTTTTTGTATTTTTGTTAGAGACAGGGTCTCACTGAGTTGCTAAGTGCCTCACGATTGCTGAGGCTGGCTTTGAACTCGCGATCCTCCTGCCTCAGCCTCCCAAAGTGCTGGGATTACAGGCGTGCGCCACCGCGCCCGGCTTGTACCTTTCTTAAAGCATTTCCCAAGTGATTCTGACCCACAGCCCAGACTGAGAAGCACTGCTAGTCCAAAGTCTCCCAGCTAGTTAGTGGTAACAGCAGTATGAGGACACCTCTCTACCCCAACTCATCCTAGGCCCTGCTCCTCCCATGTGACACACAACCCTTTATTTCTGTATGACTACCGAGGACTATGGAACAGATGTGAGATCACTGCAGAGGAGAAAGCACAGCTAGCCTGGGAACTAGTGATATTTCCTGGCATCACTTGAGGCATAACTGAACTTTCATTATTTATAATCCCCTCTGCCTCAAGCATGGGCCCTTGTTCTCCAGAACTGGAAACACCTCAGTGTGACCCCAGGTTGTCTTGAGTTATACAGAAGATTTTAAGTTATAGAAAAGTAGTTTCTGGATGGAAACAGAATTTTATCTGAAAAAGGTTCCATGGTAAAAAGCACAGAATTAAAGTAAAATAAGATTTCTTCAATGCAGGACTTTTCAGAACCTTTACTATGCTCCTCTCAGCCCTCAGAGTGTCCCAAGGCTTGGGGCCTACCTCAATGGTAAAGCTCCTGCCTAGCATGTGCAAGGTTCTCGGTTCAATCCCAGCACAATACAGGAACGTAAACACACACTGCACACTTCCTGCTCTCAGGACCACTGTGCCCAGAACCCCCTGAGGAACACCGGTCAGGACGGCATCTGTCCTGGATCTAGATGGGCATCCACCAAGCAGAACAGATCCGCACATCTACAGACAACCAAGTGGACAGACCCAATTCATGAGAAGTCCATTGAGGCCCTGGCAGACTGCCAAAGGCAAACAATGTGATGGAAAAAGCCCTTGTCTCCTTCCCGTGGGCCTGGCGCGGGCCCGACACTTACCTTCTGTGCAGAGAACCCGGTGCCGTCTGTCGTCGTGACCTGCACGTCATCACCAGTATAAGCAATGCTTTGCACCTGGCTCAGGACAAGCAATTATGGAAAGAAAATGAGACCTGGAACCTCAGTCTTTTCCAATTCTCATACCACGTGAACTCACGTCTCTAAGGCCAGGGGGAACCATTTCCTGGCATTCAGAGTTAATAGGTACAGCTGAACTCAGACTTAAACTTTATAAATTTGTTAGAATACATAAAATCTTCATAATGAAGCCTAAAGTGAAACATGTATAATCATCCTGTTTTTATAATGTACAACATAAATCCGTTGGGATAAAGATTTGAAGGGAAATTTTTTTTTTTTTTTGGTACCGGGGATTGAACTCAGGGGCACTTGACCACTGGGCCACATCCCCAGCCCTTTTTTGTATTTTATTAGAGACAGGGTCTCACTGAGTTGCTAAGTGCCTTGCCACTGCTGAGGCTGGCTTTGAACTCACGATCCTCCTGCCTCGGCTCCCAAGTGCTGGGATTACAGGCGTGCGCCACCGCGCCCAGCTCGAAGGGACACTTAAGGTGAAAACAAGTGCACTGAGCTGGAGGAGCAGCGAGCAGCGTGACCGCTGTGATTACTCACAACACACGCATGGCTGCTATGGTTTCAAACAGCAAGTGCCCGACATGGTAATGCTACTGACCACAGCCACCACCACCCCACTGTGTCAGGAGACAGCAGCCACACTTAAGGGCCCCATGCCAAAAACTTCACACCCTCATAAAACAAGGCAGAGCTAGAGTCCCCACCCTGGCCAGTACTCACTGGAGAGTTGAGCCGAATGTCTAGCCCTTCAGCCAGCTTGTCAATGATTGCCGAGTACCCAGGACTCAGGAGGGTATGGTCGCCAGCAAACTGGGCAAAGAACTCATTGTGGTCCCAGGAGCGAGCAGACACCTGGGAAAAAACGGGATGCTGGGAACCTGGCAAGGTGAATCCTTGGGCCTACACCTGAGGGCCACAGAAGGAAGCTAAGCGAGGCGGGAGGGCAGGTGACCAACCACAGCAAACATCAAGGAAGAGGGCACTTTGACCAGCCAGGGAGATGCCCCCACCAAGGAGGATCTCCCTCCAGAACACAGAAGGCCTTCCACAGAACAAAAGGCCTACACGATGTGGGCATGGGGACCATTCTTAGATAATAAAAGTTGATTTTATATATAGACAGCTCTGGCAAAACAGAATTCTATGGGCGTGAAACCGCAACTGATGAGCTCTACATGTAAATATGCCAGCCAGCTTTCTTCAACATGAAACTCTACAGAGGCTGAACCTCTGTATGTTAACTGAATGTATGCAATTCAACTGCACTGCAGCACTGAATGGAAAGAGTCCCTAGGAGAGCAGATCAAACCATCCATGGGTTTCCTTTCAAAATGCGCAACGCTGGAGTGTTAGGTTCAATGAGCAAGGCAAGCTTGAATTTATTTTTAGAAGGTAAATGGGCCAAAATTGCAGGGATGCTGTATTTTGGTTTCTTGAGAAAGGCACTTTGAGACTCCACACTTCCCCAGAAGTCACTCAGGAGCCTCTGCAGAGGGCAAGGCGGCAGGCAGCCAAAGACCAGGCTCCTGGCCCTGGCTCTCATTCAGCATGGCCATGGTCCTTTCTGAGGTTTTAGAGATTGGCTTCATGGGCATTATCTGAATCAGGGTTTCTCTTGCTTTTAAAAACATGGCAAGAAATCACTGTGGGGTTCATATGGTCTGAAATCTGGTTGTCAATCTTCTGGGTAACTCAGCCATTCTTCCCTGTTCATCCGAACCAGCCTGAGTCGGGTATGTAAAACTAAAACACACACAGCCATGCCGAGCATTTCCAGGCCTCTTTCCCAAGGCCCGCGCCCACCTGGTGGAGGGTGCTGCCACAGGCGTACTCCAGGTTGCCAAGGTGGAACTGCAGCACCTGCCCTTCCAGCTCGCTGAACTGGATCCCGGACTCCTTGATGAAAGCTTTGTAGATCTCCTCTATCTTCTCTGTGATTATGGAGCAAAGCAGAAAAAACAGCACTGATGTGACTCTGTCCAGTCCTTATCCTTTGCTCTCAACCTTCTTCACCTGGCAAAACCCAAAACTTCTCAAGTCTCTCCCCAAGGCGTCTCAGGGAGGGATCTCTCAATAAGTTGATTTTTCTTAGGAGGCAAAAGCTTATCGTAATGGAAACAAAGCTACAGGGGTCTGTGTCTTCAAGATGTTTCATTAATGCTGAGTTAAGAAACCATTTCTTCCTATGCCCAAGATGCAGAAAAAGTGCCCCTCCCCCCAACGCACACACACACACACACACACCACACACACACACACAAAAAAAGAGAAAAGAAAAGTACTTTGCTGGTCCTATTGCCAATGCCTTAAAGTCAAGTTCTCTTAACATCTCACTCAAGTAAGACACCACAATAGACTAACTATTGGCAATAGTCTCTCCCCAACAAGGCCATTCCACTAGGTACTTTTGTCATGTCACCCTCTGTATCAGTATCTTTAATTTCTGGTTCCCTGTTGTCTGGATAATAAATTCCAAAAGCCACAGCTAGCACGTTAGCCTTTCTGAAGATAGCAACTGCTGCCTGTCCACTTACAGGCGTGGCCTTGCTGCTTCTGATGCTTTTCCTGGTGAAGTCCAGCCCTGCAGGGCCCATACATCCCCACGCCCCCTCAGGGACTATCCTCCCCACCCACAACTCTACAGTCCAGCATCACCCAGCCACTCCAAGTCCCCGCAGCTCTCCCAGCTCTCAGCCCCAACGCTCACCTGTCCCATGCACCTGGAAGTCTAGCCACAGACACAGCCCTATGAACAATCACTGGAGGAGCCAGCAGGGAGGCAGACTTAGTCACATCTAATTCCAAGCACCCAGTGTGAGCTACCTGTAACTTTCCCAGTGATGCCAGCTGCCCACCACATCTCAGACCCCAAGCCCCAGTAAGTACTGTGCACCTGCCTTGCTACAATCACCTGAGGAGCAGTGAACTTCTAATCAAGGTTCTCATTAGGATTTTGTGACATGTCCAAAGGACTGCTGGATTTGTGCTAGGCTTTTGACCCTGGGCTTCCTGCCGTTGCCCCTGCTGATACCAGTTCTACTTTCCTGTCTGTTTTGTGGACAAAGAATCATGACTTTTTTAGAATACAGAATCAAGTGTGAACAGACGGGGAAGGCCTTGCTGTGACTGTCACGTAGGTGACATTTAGAAGCTTCAGTCCACATGCTGTGTGAAGCCAACTCCAGCCTCTCATACTTGTGTTTTCCAGCTGTGCCCTACTGAGGTAAGATCTCAGCTGAGATACTGAAAGGCAGAAGATGACTACAAGCGTGTACAGAAGTGTGCGTACTATTAAGGAACTTTTTAATAACATATAAAAATGAAAAATGACTTACACAGTATCTGCTGGGCCTTTTTTTTCCCCCTTTCTTCTTTTTTTGCAGTGCTGGGATGGAGCCCAGGATCAGGCACATGCTAGGCAAGTGCTCTACCACTGAGTCACACCCCAGCCTTTAATGACTTTTTAAAAGTAAGGCCAAGGGCTGGGGTTGTGGCTCAGGGGTAAAGCGCTCGCCTAGCGCGCGTGCGCGGCCCGGGTTCGATCCTCAGCACCACATACAAATAAACGCATTGTGTACAACTAAAGCAAATAAATAAATATTAAAAAAAAAAAGTAAGGCCAAGACAAAAAATCTTTTTTTTTTTTTTTTCCTTTTGGTAACTCTGAAAGAAGCGTAAAGAAAACCCCAGCCAGCCACTACCCCACAGATGCAGAACACTAACCAAATCCCGAGACTACCCTGCAAGAGAGACTATTAGTTTTCAACCCCAGACAATTTAACAACCTACCACCTGCTCTACACACAAGACTGGATGAAATGGTCCCAGCTGACTGGAGTCTATCTCTGTAACATGTTCTGCTATGGTCTGTCAGTCAACCCTTTCCAAGAGCAATCAGAGTTGATCCATCTCTTAAAGGAGATAGAGAAAGAGAAAGAGACTGTCTCTGCCTTGAACAACCAGCCCAAGCAGGTGAAGCACTATCCGCCTGAAAAACTGAGAACCCATGCACAGACACACACAGCTGGAGAAAATTAACATCTTACAAACGGAGTACAAACATTCACACTTCAAGAAATAGTGACATGCCTCTGAGGTCACCAGATTGTAGGATACATAAATATCAATTTAAGAAGCAGTGCAGGAAATCTTGGCCAGCCCCCTCATGGAAATGAGTCACTACAGGCAGTCAGGCATGCTACAGAGTTGTGGTTAAATTGCTCGTTTAAGTACCAAAGCTGAAGGATTCTGAGTTAAAATTCTTAAATTATAACATTCTTAGGCAAAATACACTGAAAAAAAAATCTTAAATCTACTGCCTAAATACAGAAATCCTAGTATACAGAAACATTTATCCAGACATTATGGGCTGAGGATTTAACAACACAGGGCTTACCAGAGGTTTCCTTAAAAGAAAGCTCCCCTGAGAAATTAAAAATCAAACATTTAGGTAACTTCGTAAAATACCAGCTATCATGCAAAATAAGGTCCCTGTGCACATGCGCGCACGAGCATGGACAGGACCCTGGGAAATTCTGCCCCTCCCCGAGGACCAGTCTGGAGAGTCCACCAGTCCCCAGGGAACGTGCATAAGCACTGCCCCTACCACGGACGGGAGCCTGCGGAGCGAAGGCTGCTACTGCTAAGGTCAGAGTGACAGTAAGATGGAACAGTCAGAACGCCATTCTCCCCATACCTCCTAAAGGGACATCTTGGAGCTGAGTCTTATCCTTCCTCCACTCAGAGACAACATCCAAGAGAGCATTAAAATGAAAATCCATGCGCTTGTCAATAGTGGGGTCAGTTATTCTTCCACCTTCCTGAATTAAGTCACATCTTTCTCCAAACTTATGCATGCTGATGCCAAGCTTCAAAATAATAAGAATAAGAAGGTGAAAATCTTCCCTGGAAAAATACTTACAGGTTCTAAGCTGAAATCAGACAGACCTCTCATGGAGAAGAGGGTCTAAGGGCAAAAATAAAGCTGGGCGTGCTTAACCCACAATGGTGGCAAAGTGACGCAGTGAGAAAACAGCGTGAACTTGAGAATGCCTTAATCTTAAGAGAATGTGAGGGTGACAGCAACAGTTTTTGCGCCATGCACTCTAACCCCTGCCACTCTTTGAGATGCCGTGGACTGCCTGTCCTCATCGACCCTTCTGCCCGCCTTCGGACCCTCATGTAAATGAACACAACACACACAAACACTCACAGAGGCTGAAACTGAGTGGACCGTCAATCAGTGTTGAAGGGCCTGGGTGTGCAGCTCAGTGGCAGAGCACTTGCCTAGCATGCATGAAGCCCTGGGTTCTATCCCCAGCACCCAAAAAAAAAGTTCCAGAGAAATTTTGGGCCTCCCAGGTTGCCAGATAATAAACAGAATGCCCCAGTAACTGACTTCCAGATGAATAACACACTTTTTAAAGAATTAAGTATGCCCCAAATATGACAAAATATACTGTGTAATATCTGAGACACATCTGCACTAAAAAAATGACTACTTATCTAAAAGTCAAATTTAACTAAGAATCCTGTATTTTTATCTGCTGATTGGCAGCCCTAAGATTATGAACAAGTAGCCTGCAAATAACATAGAAAATTAAAGATCTGGGAAAGAGAGGGAAAAAAAAATCTTTTAAATACCGTCTTAGGAAGACAGAGGGTAATTGTTTTATTTACCTTGCAAATGAGATGAGGAGACTGTTGAATATTACCTACTGTAGAAGTATATTGACACTTTTTTTTTTTCAGTGTTGAGAATCAAAACCAGGACCTCAAACATGCTAGACAAGTCCTCTACCACTGAGCTACACCCCAGCCATATTAATACTATCAACAAGCAAATAACACAATTTTTCTTTACTTTGTCCACAATACAGATCTTAAAGTAACTCACCTGCTCACACATTAGTGCTACTGGGTTATTAATACAGCCATTGACAATCTGAGGTCCTCTTCCCACTGTGACACCTTTAAAAGATTTATCATCCCATACCCGGCCTCCAATTCTGTCTTTGGCTTCCAGGACAGTCACCTAAAAAGAAACCAGGGAATCTAAACAGGACAGCATAGTCATAACAGACAATATTTGAAAAATACAGAATCATACTGTTAAATAACCTCAATATTTCATTTATTATACTTTTAAAGAAACAACTTGAGTTGAGGGTGAATAGAAGGCAAAGTAGATATTTGGTTTCATGCTCCTCACCATCTTTCTCTGACTTTAACACTTTTGCTTCTTTTTAGTGTAAGAGGAAGGCTAAATATTAAAGACAGCCCCTCCCTAAACTTTAGAGATTAATAACCTTAAGAGATTAATAACAAAATAGTTGGCCCTAATATCTAATGCTGAAATTATCAATTAAAATACTTTCTAGTTTACTACCACACAGAAAATATTTCAAAATGCAAGCACATGTCCTATAAATCCATCTCAGAATCTTCTGTTTTGCCAACTTATAACAATCCATGACGTGGGTCTTCCATCCAACCAGGAAGAAAATCCCTTAGGCACAGATACCGAAAAATTTTCTCTGAAACTCTGGAACTTCTAAAAGTCATCCAAGAGAAGAAATTGCAAAAAATGAGATGTCATTTATTTTACCCAGGTAAAGAAGAGTAAAAAGGTTAATTTAATTCTACAAACTTTACATTTTTCACTAAAAAACAACGTTCTTGCAAACTAACTTTCAGAAAGAAGAGATGTGTCAGACCTAGCAAATCAGTGAACTTGAGGGATGGTTAATGTGAATTAATTTAATGGCATCAGACACTGAATCACACAGATGGTTTTTGTCAGTCTCTATTTTGTTTCATTATGAACTGGTTTAAGGCAACAGTCTGGCAACAGCATGTGGCCCACCCTTCTTCAGGGGGGCAAGCCCCTTTACACACCTGCAGGACTATGGAAATCACATAGTTCCACCTCAAGCAATCAATCAATTCAGTCTTACTTCCAAAAGCAAAGGTTTTTGTTTTTGAGTAAGATCCAAAGAGTGCCTCTGACTTGCCTAAGAAAATCTAACTGGGTATTTCAGGAACTTTCAAGAAATGAACTGCTATGCTATCCTTCGTCATCTCAGACTATCAGCAGAAGCAAGGGCTTCCTCTTGGCCTCTGTGTGAAGGAGATCTGACAAGAGCTTCTATTTTAACTCCAAGTTGGAATTTCTCCTGACCTGCTCAATGGAGTCTGGAACTCCCTCCAAAGCTGGGGGGTTTCTACCTTTCTCCACCCTCCTTTTTGTGATCAATCTCAAACGCTGTGACTACTCTAGGATCTAGTGTAATGATAAAACATATTTAGATTCTTTACTAAAATTAGAACTGGTTTCTATGTCTTACAAAATTTAGACCAAAGAAGCAGATAACCATCTGTTTCCACCTACATATCCCAGAAATCTTACCTTAATTCCAAAGTTATGCAGTTGCCTAGCAGCTGCTAATCCTGCTGGACCAGCCCCAACAATGATGACGGATTTCTTTAAAAAAGAAAAGAAACAAAACTCAAATCAGAGCAATGGCAACAACGCACAGTTCCAGTTGTTCTGACCTGCTGTTCTTTAGGGATTCCCTTAGAAATTTATTTTCCTCCAGAATATGGTGCTACCCGTCTGAAGTAATCCCTTCTCTCTTCCTCAGTGCGGAAAACTGCTAGGCGCTCTCCTCGTGGGGGAAACGTATTCTACAGTCCTGTCATGTAAGTTCTATGGTGACACTGTGGGTCTGCCTGGTCCCCTAACAGCGACACACAGGCTCCACTGCACAGGGCAGAGCGGCACCTAGGCACCTACGTTGTGGTAGTCTTTAGGAAGCAGGTACTGGTCGGCGGCCACGGTGAGGACGCCCGTGTTGATGAGACCTTTCCTCGTCATGAAGTAAAGTATCCTCTCCACTTCCTGAACGCACCGGATGCGGACGAGACCCCGGACGATGATGTGAGGAATGCATCTCTGAGGGGTAAGGGCTTCCTGTGTTTGGAAACGAGACCAAAGAATCTTCCTCAAAGAACTCAAAATGAATAAACAGTAAGAAACAACACCATTTAAAAATGGGCAAAATAGCAACTGGGCATGTGGCTCAGTAGTAGAGTACTTTGCCTAATATGTGAAAGGCCCTGGGTTTCATCCCTGGCACCAGAAAAAACAGGGAAATGCCCTAACGAGACATTTCTCAAAAGATGTGCCAGTGGCCAACAGGTTCATGACAAGATGCTCAAGCTTACTGATCACCAGATTCAAACTGCAACGTGGTATCACCTCACTCCAGCTAACAGCCTTCACCAAAAGACAAAAGGCGAGTGGGGTGAGAGGTGGAGGAAAGGCAGCCCTCGCACACTGCGAGTGGGGTGTAAACTAGCACAGCTGTCCCGTAAAATGATACAGAGCTTCCTGAAAAATTAAAAACAGGCTACCATGTCATCTAGCAATCCCACCTCTGGGTCAGTTTCAAAAGGAATGAAATCAGTGTCAAGGTCTGCGTGCCCACGTTCACTGCGGCAAACCTTTCACAAGAGCTGAGAAATGTGTCGACAGATGAACAGACAGCAGAACGGCACGACCTCACCTACATGTATGTGGAATCTGAAAGAGCCAAACTCAAAAAGAGAGTGTAGAAGGGACCAGGGACTGGTGGAGATGGGGGTGGGGAGACACTGGCCAAAAGGTACAACGTTTCTGTTAGACAAGAGGAGTAAGTTCAAGTACTCCACTACATGACCTGGGACTGTAGGTAGTAACAGGGACTATACACTTGAAAAATTAACGAGTAGATTTTAAGTGTACTCACCACAAAAAATATTTCACATATATAGATTAGCTTGATTTATCCATTCCAAAAGTACACCTATTTTTAAAAATATTTTTTTGGTTGTTAATGGATCTTTTTTTATTTAAATGCAATGCTGAGAATCGAACCCAGTGCCTCACACATGCAAGTGCCTACTACTGAGCCACAACCCCAGTCCCCTTAAGTACACATAATTCAAAACATTTTATTATACATCATAAGCAGATAAAATTTATTAAATTTAAAAATAAATTTTTAAAAAATTTTGATTTCTCAAAAAGCTAAGCATAAAATCATCACATGACCCAGCATTACATACCTTGAATAAAAAACATGTTCAGATACAATGTTCATAGCAGAAGTATTCAAATAGCCAAGCACTGGAAACCAATGTCCATCAACGGGTGAATAAACATATACCCGTTCATATCTATCTACATATCTGTATCTATAGATACACACATATGCACATCCCCAAACAATGGACTATTGTTCTACTATAAAATGGAATGAAGTTCTGATACATTGAGACAATATTGATGAATCTTGAAAATACCATGCTAAGTGAAAGAGCCAGTCACAAAAGGCCACATTATTGTATGATTCCGTTTATATGCAACATCCAGAACAGGCAAATCCACAAAGACAAAAAGTAGGTTAGCAGTTACTAAGGGTTGGGGGGGGGGCAGAGAGGAGTGACCAGGTATGGGGTTTCTTCTTGGGATACTGAGAAAGTTCTGGAACTCAACAGTGGTAATGAACTGTACATTCCACAATGGCTAAAATTATTTTATCATAATGAAGAAAAGCCTCTCGGGGTAATTTGCATCCACCACTTATCAGCAAGACAGGAAGGACAGAAGGGGTGTGCCGGGGGGGGAACAAGAGGAGGAGGGAGAGAGGAGCCAGCAGTTTACACTTGAGCATCTATCTGCGTTTCTTCTCACTGAGAATGACTGCTATGAGAGATGTGGGGGCACGTCGCTTCACCCTTCTGACCCAGAGGACGCTGAAGAAACCAGGGCTGCTGCTGGTACCAGTAGCAAAAGCTGGCTCATGAGTGATGTCATGAGCCTATAAGGAAAAAAAGACAAAGGCTTTCCTTGGTCCACTTGGTCCTGCGCCCAGGACAGGAAGCTTAGGACAGGCTCCTCGACTTGTCACCAACACCTGGCTCCACTAGAATCTGATCAAATAGACTGGGAGACTCAAATAACATGCCAGGGACTGCTGAAAAGACACATTTGTGCTCATAAAGTTTTTTTTTTTTTTTTTTTAAAATGTTTATTTATTTACTTTAGTTGTACACAATGCAATGCATTTATGTTTACGTGGTGCTCAGGATCGAACCCGGGCCGCGCACGTGCGAGGCGAGCGCTCTGCCACTGAGCCACAACCCCAGCCCAATGTGCTCATAAAGTTTTTAAAAAGCACTGCAAAGTCTTCAATTCTTTTAAATATGTTTTAACTAAATTATTAACTATGCAAACAATAAATACTCTTCTTATTAGAAACTAAGCTACAGAACCAGGTGCAGTGGCCCACACCTGTAATCCCTGCAGCTAGGGAGGCTGAGGCAGGAGGATCATGTGTTCAAAGCCAGCCTCAGCAAAGTTGAGGCGCTAAGCAACTCAGTGAGACCCTGTCTCTAAATAAAATACAAGATTGGGCTGGGATGTGGCTCAGTGGTCAAGTGCCCCTGAGTTCAACCCCAGAACACCCCCCCACAAAAAAAAAAATCCTAAACTACATACAAATAACAAGGACTTTATTGAAGTCTTCCCCTCTACCAAATTTTTAGGTTTTTTGGTACAAGGGATTGAACCCAGGGACACTTAAATATGAAGTCACATCCTCAGCCCTTTTTATTTTTTATTTTGAGGAGTGTCTTGCTAAGTTGCTTAGGGCCTTGCCAAGTTGTTGAGGCTGGCCTTGAACTTGTGATCTTCCTGCTCCCAGCTTCTGGAGCCACTGGGATTACAGATGTGTACCACTGTGCCTGGCCACCTTTATCAAATTTCAAAGTAAAAAAAAAAAAAAAAAAGAAGAAGTAACAAACAATGAATCCAAGGTTGTTTCTGAAATGTATATTACTTATTTACCGAAAATTCTGACCACAGCTTTGTAAAATTCAGTGTTTAGTGAGCCCCTATCTCAAACCAGCTGGGCACAGCATACTCTCCGGGGTGTAATTCATATAAACTGTATTAATCCAGAACTTAATGGGTCATCTCATCTCACACTGGATTCTAATCCAGTGAAAGATCATGCTGAAATCAGAATATCTTTTTCTAATCAAGACCAGTGTGGCAGTCTCACACAACATTCTGTATCCAACAGTGACTCAAATAATTGCTGAAGATATAATAAATCAGAAAAATACTAGGGCCAAGAGTGTTTTGTCTTTGTTAACAACAAAAACAAAACCCCCGGCATTCCTACTGCCCCCATCCCGTTTATCTTCACGCTTTTCCAGGTAGTGCTGTGTGGTGCTCCCAGCGTTAATTCAGTCCCACAACAGAGAGAAAATCACCATCTTGGTTGGTTGAGGACACTGAGGTAATGAAACCTGATGCCCGCTCTCGAGGGTTTATGATTTGTTTTTACCCCGCTCCTGGCAGTGCCACTGGAACTCTTTGGACCAAGTCTTGCACCTCACCCCATTCCTAGCCTAAGCATCTGTTGCACATATGGTCTGAGTGGTGGTTCTCAACAGGGTGGTTCTATTCCCATATGGAAATGTCCAGAAACACACAGGCTGAGCATCTCTCATCCAAGAGTCTGAAGTGCTTCAAAATCTGAGAGCCAATACAGTGCTCAAAGAATTTTGGAGCATTCTTAACTTTTGGATTAGAGAGTTTGACCAGTAAAGCTTACCAGTAAATATTCTAATTCTGAAAAAAAAAAAAAAAAAAAAAAAAACACACCAAATTGGAAGCACATCCAGTCCCAAGCATTCTGGATAAGGGATCCTTAATGTGTCTCTGGCTGTCACAACGGGGAAGTGTTGCTGGCTTCGAGTGGGTGGAGGCCAGGGCCGTGTTCAGCATCCTGCAGTGCACAGGATGGCCTCCCCGGCACACCCAAGATGCCACAGTGCCGAGGCTGAGAAGCCCTGGTCTGAGGCTTCCATCCCCACAGAAGGCGGTGTTCTCCTGCAAGGAAGTCCTCTGTCCCCTTGCTGCTAGCTGGCCATGCTTACTTACTTTGCAGTTCGTATACCACAGGGCAAGGATGAGGTTTCTCAAAGCCAGGTACATGGTGGGGTCCCGGGAGTACTCTGGAAACTCATAGAGCTCGTCCAGCTCCATCACATCAGGCCTCACACAGAGGGCTTTGCCACATTCATTGGGCTGGTAGAAAGGCTGGAAGTACCGGTTCATGCCTGGAACTGACAGGTGACACAAACAGGCAACTCCTGCAGGCTGTCACTTCCAAATCCAGAGAATTAAAGAGTAAAAAACAAACCACAACCTGGGCGAGCCCCACAGTCTCTCCTGCACAACTTCTGCTTCTTCCACCCAGTGGATAAAACATCCACGAACTAAACAGTTTCCCACTCTTACTTCACAAGTTATTCACAACCCTAGCCATCTGTGGCATGCAAATTTTGATTCTTTAAAAATTGTGCTAAAAATTTCTATAAAGCTTACCAGTTTAACCATTTGCAGGTGTACAGTTCAGGGTGTTAAATATACTCACACTGTTGTGCAAGAGAGCTACAGGACTCATCTTGCAAGACTGAAGCTCTACACCCATGGAGCAACTCTTCATAAAAATGTGTTTTAATAGTAACTTTTTTGGCACAAAAAAAAAATAGAATAATCACTAACCCTTGTTGGTGTCCTAGTGGTGGGGTTACATTGAGGGGCATGCTATATTCTTCTGCTTTGATGAATAAGGAATATTAGTACAATACATACTTCTTTTACAAAGCTGGGGAAAATGCCAGAAGTGCTGTTTTCTAACCTGCTTTTCAGAATTTAGAATATTATGAACACTTATTCCATGTCATTAAACATGACTTCCATGGTTATATATTTTCCTATTACTTAACCATTCCTCTATTCTGGGCATATTAATTTCATTCAATTTTTCACTGTTGTACACAATTCCAAAACAAATTCCTTTCTATATATTTCTTTGGACTTACTCAAACAATAAGGTATTCAGAAGAAAAGTCCTAGAAATTGCACCACTGGGTTCAAGGGCACCTGTTTTAAGGTTTTTGATGCACACTGCCAAGCTGTCCTTCACAAATGAATCCTCCAACAGGATTTGAGCACCTATTTTATGACACCTTTGTTAACACTGGGAATTACCACTTTTGGTTTGATCTCCATCACATATACATTTTAAGAGGGGTCAGTGTGGGGCTGGGATTGTGGCTCAGAGGTAGAGCGCTCGTCTAGCATGTGGGCGACCCGGGTTCAATCCTCAGCACCACGTACAAATAAAATGCATTGAATAAAACGCATTGTGTACAACTAAAAGCAAAATAAATAAAAATATTTAAAAAAAAAGGGGTCAGTGTTACTAGGACAGGGTGACAACGTAAATATCTAGTTGCACCATAAAATATGCAGTTTGTCTGTGTGCGTAGACAGTAAAAGATGGAGGATCTTGAAGACTCTATTTCCAGTCGGTGGTCAGCAACATGCCTACCCTGACCTGTAGCTGGAAATCTCTCTGAGAGTGGATCACCCATGCCTTCATCAGAGGCAGAAAAGTAGAGAGAAAAAAAAAAGGTACTGCTCACAGAGTTCAAAGCTTTCTTCGGGTAAGCTGGAATGCATATTTTTCACACAGCTGTCCCCCGTTCAAAAACACTGAACTGTGGGCTGGGGTTGTGGCTCAGCAGTAGAGCAGTTACCTATCATGTGCGAGGCCCTGGGTTTGATCCTCACCACCACATAAAAATAAATAAATAAAGGTATTGTGTCCAACTACAACTAAAATATATATATATATTAAAAAAAACACCAAACCCTGTAATAATTCACAGATTAATGTGAAGGGTTCTCAAATTACCGAGGGAAAAGTTAACTGTACACTGTATGCCAATGATATGACAGGTCCACAGTACAGTCATCCCTTAACATCCTTAGGGAATTAGTTCCAAGCCCCACCCCACCCCAGGACACCTAAATCTATGCACACTTTAGTCCTTTCGCTAAGACAGTATAGTATTTACATATAATCCACATATATCCTCCTGAGTGCTCTAAATTACCTTTAGGTGACTGACGCTCCCTAAAACAATACAAATGCTATGTAAAAGCTGTTTTATATTGTTTAGAGAATAAAAAGTCTACACATACTCAACACAATTTTTCCCCCCAAATGTTTTCTAGCCATGGTTAGGTGAATTTGTGGATATGGAGGGCCACTACATAACCAAATGCATGAAATAATGAGGTGCCCTGTATCACGCCTCCTGTGTTTTCTAAGAATTCTTTTGCATTTTGCTCACCCCTACATTTCTTCGTGGGCAGCGGGTAAGGGTTGGAAAGGAGGGAGTAGCAGAAACAGCTCTCACCAAGTGCAGAGGGAGCCACCTTGGAGGGCTCCAGCTTCCCAGGGCTGGCATCACCAGCAGTGGCAGCACGGTTCGTGCTGGTGCAGGAAGGGCTCATGCCAACGCAGTCAGGGTAGTAGGCAGAGAGCAGGGGCGCGGCCACGCTGTCTTTCAGCAAAGGAGGTAGGATGAGCATGGAGTACCACCAGGGGTTGGAAACTTCCGACACTCTCTGAAATGTACCAGCAGGAGGAAGAGAGAACGGCAGAGAAGAAATGGACATGCAGCTGGTGCCAAGGACAGATAGCCATCTTCATTTCATTCATCCTTAGCCCTTTACTCTACCTACCCACCCCCAGAGTTAACAATTCTACACTAGAGTTTTGCACACACAAATTTAAAAACGAAATGGATTGTGAGACACACAATATTTCTTAAGGCAAAATACAGCCTTAATACACAGCAACTGTCTCCCACCTCCAGAGTCCCACCAATGCCAGGTAAATCTTTAGAGCTCCACCCACTTACTACCTTGCAAGCCTGGTTTTAAGTTTCAAGAGGGAAACATATTTCTGCTCCATAGTTTTCTATCATCCAGCTCCCCTTTACTTGAGATTTTGAAAGTGTTAAAATTGAGATAGTGGACATAAAAAAATAATTCTCCAAGTAGTAAGTAGTCAAGCATTACTGCTTTTTGCCAAAGACTACTTAAACAAACAAACAAACAAACAAAAAAACCTTTCAGCAGGAAAAAGTACACTAGGACCATCAAATAAGATGCCAAACATAGACCTGAACAAAAGGCTGTCTGGAACATTTTTCAGTGTCTACATTCCTTACAGTACACCCCACTGCTTCACAGTCACCTTCCACACCCAGCCCCCAAAGCCAAGTGCATCTGCAACCTCTGCTCTCAGCGCCTGTTTTAGGTTTGCCTGTCCTTGACCAGCCCACACTGTACCAAAACAGCAGGGACTCCAGCTCCTGTCCCAGCACACCAGCCTGCCTCTAGCAGCAGCCCACCTGGCTCAATCCCGAGGCAAGAGCAAGTGGAGATTCAACTCCTGACACTCGGGCTAGACGGTGCAGAGGGCGGAATGCAGTGCCCTGGAAAACATGAACCCAGGCTGCTCCAATTCTCTTCTGTTCCCTGGGTCACGCAGCTCAGTGGGCAAAATGAGTCAGGAACAAGAGAGGCCTTGGCATCTTGCTCTGATCCCCCAGCTGTTATTTCCTTAGAAACCCACCCAAACTCTGCTGGTGTAGGAGCAATGGGACTCACACATGAGCACAGGCACCTGCTAGTCACCAACCCTGGATCTGTATCATTTTGTCAACATGCCATCAAACATCCCTCCCTCATTTTAATATATACACCACTGAAGAACCTGTACTTGATACAGTCAATCTATTAGCATATCCAATCAAACACCCACTGTGCTAGGTTAGTGGTCCCCAAAATTTTATGTTCTCCCTGAACCTCACAGTGTGACCTAATTTGGAAATAGGGTCTTTACAGATGTACTTAGTTATGATGAGGTCATACTGGCGCAGCAAGAGCCCTAAATTCACCATGACTGGAGTCCTTAGTGGAAGAGAGACAGGGAGAAGAACGAGATTGGGGTTGGGCACCAGTGGTGATAATGCAAGCAGGGATGAGAGCAGCGTGCCACGTGCCAAAGAATGCCAACAACTTCTGGCAAGCTTCAGAAGCCAAGAGGGGCAAGAGGACCCTCCCCCTTGAGCCTGCAAAGGGAGCATAGATAGCTCTGCCAACACCTGGATTCAGACTTCTAGCTCCAGAACTGTGGGAGAACACACTTCTGTTGTCTAAGCCTCCCAGTGAATCCTGGTAACTTGTTACAGAAGCTCCAGGTAACTAATACATTCACTGAAAACTTAGAAATTGCTGTGACCCTAGAATCCCGGGAACATGAAAAATTACCAACCTTGACCTTAACTCTCTCAACTGAACACAAAACCAGCAAACATCCAAGAAACTCTTCCATTTTTTTTTTACATTTTTATATCTCATAAATATACCTTCTGTCTTAAAAGTTCAGATTTTTCTGGTTGCAAAATGTTCTCAATGTTACAGGACAGAAGGATAAACAATTATAATAATATTTGAAGTTATTTTTCCTTTCTTTCTATAATTTCATTTTCCTTTCTTTCTATAATCCCACACCATGGGAATATATGAGGGTCCAGCCTATTAAAAACATGTGTCTGTACGTGTACGCACACATACACACATTCACACACACACACACACACACACACACACCCACTCGTCAAGCAACAGAATGGATTTAAAGTAGATTAAAGTAGATGTCAGTTTCTCCCTTTGCCTAAAATCCCGTTTTGGTCCCTGAATTTCAGATACCTGGAACAACCTCAAATTAATCTTGAATCCCTAAAAATCAGAATGACTCAGAATTCTCAGAATTTGAGAGCCCAGAAGCCCAGAATTTTGAAACATCATTTTAGACTGGATCTGGTTACACAGAGCTTGCCAATTCAGGGAGCCAAGCTTCAAGAAGACACCTGAAATGTGGCCAGGCCTTGCCAGCTGGACATACTACTCCCTTTTCCACATCTAGGCATGGACAGGACAAAGCTGTCACACTGAGGTCAAAATGCAAGGGACACTCCTGCTGCTGAATCCAGGCCAAGGAAATTAAATTATGGCCCTCCTGTTCTTTTCTGGGAAGGATTCAAGTGGAGAAAGGGTCATAAAGTCATCCCTGAAATACAAGTTCAGTAATTCTGATCCCTATGGCAGGGCAGGGGAGCCTTTACTTCCTTTTAATGTTAAGCAGTATAACTTAACATTTTTAAGTTGGGGGTGGGTCACATATATCACCACTGCTGACATTTGCATAACACAGTTACCAAGCTACATCAGAAAGGCTTTGATCAGTAAGCAAATGGAGAAACTCATGAAATGTTGCCGTCATTTACTTATCATCAAAGGCACATTAACTCTGATCCAGGATACTCAGAAATACTCACTAGATCTTCGGGGAGAGAACAATGATCTGAGGTCTCAGGCTGCAAAAGAAACCCAAGTTTTAATTAGGTTTACTTGTAAAACATAGCCTTAAGTGTCTATTTATCTTCAATACCTCTTTTTCACCTATTAAACTGACAAAAAAAAAAAAAAAAAAAAAAAGTCTGCCAAGTCTCTGCACGAGTGAGGGTGTCAGAAGACAGTACGTTCATAAAGACGTCCTAGTAAAAATGTGCAGGAATACTACTGTGGAGAGCAATTTGACAAAATATGGAGCTTTTAAATGCATAGTAACTTGACTTCATAACTGAGGACAACACCAGCAATTCATTAGAGCATAAAGAAGATACCCCCAGCATTCTAACATATATTTTCTAGAGAGAATCTTGTAACATGTGTGCCAGCAGATAGATTAAAAAAATGTACAAAGGAGGGCTGGGGATATAGATCAGTTGGTAGAACGCTTGCCTGGTTCAATCCCCAGCACCATCAAAAAACAAAACAAAACAAAACAAAAAATACAAAGGAGCATGGTTTGTAATAGGAAAAATGCTAAAGACAACCCAAGAGTTCATCAATAGTGGAATGGACAAATAAACCACATTATATTCAAATAACGACAAACTACACAACAATGGGTGTGAACCATAACCACAGGCTACTACATATTTGTGAGACCCATTCATTTTTTACACAAGACATAATGTTGAGCAGAAGGTGCCACACCCAGCAGAATTTATGATTCCACTTACATAAGGCTCAAACAAGGAAAAAAATATATATATATACAATATTGCAAATTAGAATAATAAGTAGGTAGTTACTGTGGGGGGGGGGGGGGTTGGAGGCCATGACTAACAGGGAGTACCAGATGGCTTCTGAGGGGCTATTCAATTTCTATACTAGGAGCCAGATAAATGGGCACTTTGTAAGAATTCATTGAGCTATGCATCTTGATTTGTGCATTGTTTGAATGTTTCAATTTGTTAAAAGAGTTGCCTAACTAAAGCCTGACATATCATGGCCTAGCAAGCCTACTCTTTGGGATATATTCCAGAGAAACCTGCACGTGTGTGCTCAAATAGACCTAGCAAGACAGCAAGAACGCGCCACAGAGCACTGCATGTACCAGCCAAAAATCAGAAACAACCCTCATATCAACCAACAGGAACGCAGATATGCTGGGACAGACTCTCACACGGTAACACTGCCCAGGAGCTTAGGCATCAACATGGATGCACATCATAAACCTCAATGTCGAGTAGGAAGAGCAAGCTGCAGGGGAACTGCAAGATGAGATAAAAATATGCAAAACTCTGTTTCTGAAATGCTCTGCAACAGGTTAGTTATAAAACAAAAAGTAGGGGAATAACATAAAATTCAAAAGAGCATTTATTTGCCAGTGCAGAGAAGGGTAAAGGAGAAGGTGCTACAGGAGCCACCCAGGATGTGGAAAGCCACCGCCCTGCCTCTTAAACCCAGCAGGGGGGGGACACCAGCATTTGCTTTAGTTCTCTATGCCTTACGTACAATTATAAATCTTTTGTGTACTTATGATTATATCATATGGAAACTGTATATATACTTTGATATGAAAATTTCATTTAAAAGAAGTGATGTTGGGGCTGGGATGTGGCTCAGCTGTAGGGCACTCGCTTAGCACATGCGCGACCCGGGTTCGATCCTTAGCACCACATGAAAATAAATGCATTTTGTACAACTAAAGCAAATAAATAAATATTTAAAAAAAAAAAAAAAAGAACTGATGCTATGAAAATAATCAAAAATGGCATCAACAGAAGGCTGTTTGCTACAGCACTGTCACCAACAGTAACACCTACAAGTCACCTAACTGCCCTTTGAGTGCTGAATTAAGCATGGTACATTTGTTCTGTGGACTAAATACCAGAGTCACCTAAGAAAAGCTCTTCATGTACTGAGATGGAAGCCTCCTAAAAACAGAGGAAATGACAAACACAGCGTGAAATTTGCTACTTTTCTCCTTACTGCTGTTCCACAAATAAACCCTCAACTTGGTCCTTCACAGTGTACCAGGCTAAACACTGAGATGACTCATAAAACTGTTTAAATATATATTTCCATGGTAGAGGTTATGGATAGCAATCAAGGTAGACGGGAGCAACAGGATGGAGGGTGTCAAAAGAGAGTGACTGAGGGGGTAGGGGACCCTAAGGCGACGACAAAAGCTTCCACTACAGGGCAGGGTAAAACCAAAGGCAAGCAAGTTTTCAAAAACATAAGGGATCCAACACCTCTGAGACCCTCCTGGAAGAAAGTCCTCGATGTTAAAATACATCCAACCAGGTAACAAAGCACAATGAAGAACCTGGGAAGGAAGGAACTACAATAGAAGAAAACTGTAAGGAGCGGGGGATCCACAGAACTACCGCAGTGAGAGGAAAAGGCGAGGGCATGTAGTTGTGGGGGAAAATAATATTAAGAAAAACTTGGAAGGGCAAAAGGAGGTCGACTGAAGTGCTTTTTAACTTCAGTTAAAGCAGCCTTCTATTTTTGACTGCTGGTCAGTAGCAGTCCCCTCTTAACTTTTAAGTGATTTTAACTTAATAGTCACATAATGTATTTTTCCATTTTTAGGGAGTTTTTAGAAACTACTATTTCTTTGGATGGGGAAATAATTACTCTATGCTCAGCAATTTCTTATTTCACTTTGGCTTCTCTTTCTTATTTCAAATTCATGTTACAAAAATCATGTTGGTGGGCTGGGGATGTGGCTCAGTAGTCAAGCACCTCTGGGTTCAATCCCCAGTACCCCAAAAAGAAAACTCTTATTGATGCTACTCCTTAACATTAAGTTGTCTGTCAACCACCCCTTCCTGCAATCATACAAGAACACTCAAAACTCTCAAAAAGTGGTGGCTATTTCATGATGACTAACAGCATGCATTTTTTTTTGGCTAGCATCCCTGTTCTTTTCTGTATTTCTTACGAAGTTTTTGATGATGAACACATATCATTTGTCTACAAAAAAGTCATTCCAAAGAAAGCCCTATAGTTTTCAAAAACTATGTTAGAGAAACTAAAAATGACAACTGCCACCCAAGGGGGAAAAAATATCAACGCACACAAACAATGTGAACAATTAGCAGAGATGAATTTGAAGTTGTACATTCAATTATTAGAGAGCAATAGAGGAGCAATTATGGATGGCTCCAAATTATTCTTTAGTCAAAGCATAGAAAGAAATGTAAAATCACACCTCGTATTTAGTAACCTACTATTACATAAATCATCCAAAATCTTTTTAAATAAACTGTTCAACTCTAACACACTACATAAATAAATCACGTGAAAATGGCTCGAAGACCAGACTCTAATGAAGCAGCCTTCTATTTTTGACTGCTGGTCAGTTGCAGTCCCCTCTCAATGTTACAATGAAATGCCTGCATCTATTGTTCACTTAAGAAGTCACCTGGGGCAAGGTGCTGGTTAATCCAGTGCAACCAAGGCACAGTCCCCCTGGCCAGACAAGCTCTCCCTGCCACACAATCCCAGCACTGCATTCCTCAGCCCCCTCCCACTTTTTTCTCTTCTTCTCTGAAAGCAGAGCTTGAGAACCAGGCGAGGTCTTGAAGATGAATGAGAGTTTATTCTAAGTGTTCTTCCCGCAAAAAAATCAATACACAAGGTAATGCATAAATTAATTAGCTCGATTTAGTCACACCACAATGTATATGTATTTCAAAACAACATCTTACACACAACAAACATATATTTTTCATTTGTCAATTAAAATTAAATGACTTTTTGAAAAGCATCAATTAAGGGCTAAATTGAAAAATTTTAGAACAAGTCATCAATTCCAGGAACCTGGTCCTAGGCTCAGATCTGAGCTTCCCCCACTCCCAAATTACCAACATCAAAAACAGAAGAGAGGGGGCTGGGGTTGTGGCTCAGCGGTAGAGCGCTCGCCTAGCTCACGCGCAGCCCGGGTTCGATCCTCGGCACCACGTAAAAACATAGACATTGTGTACAACTAAAGCAAATAAATAAATATTAAAAAAAAAACAACAACAACAGAAGAGAGAATACCACTGAGGACACAGACATTAAGAGAAGAGTGAACAGTACAAACAGCTTCAACAAATTTGAATCAATGTAGATGAGAAGTACATGGGCCTTGCAACATCTCCAAAACAGACGAAGTCGTAAACCACCCAAATCATAATAATATGCCTGTTGAAGAAATCGAATTGAAACCTACTGGCCCAAACTACTTGACTAGAACAGTCAACCAAACATTTAAAAAGGATTAGTGCTAACTTTATGCACGCTGTTTAACAAAATACAAACCATAGCATATTCTCCACTTGCTGCCTAGGGAGCCAGCACAGCTCTGACAGCAGAAGCTGACGAGGATACTGAAGAGAATGTGACAGCATCCACTATGAACACAGATGCCAGAATCCTTAACAAAACATAATAAAACCCAGCAATATATTAAAAGCATAATAAACTAGAAAAAAGGAGGTTACTTGTCCAGACATATAAGGTTGTTTCAACATTTCAAAATCAGTGTGATTCATCCCATTAGCAGATTAAAGGACCAAAAAAAACACAAGATCACCATAATAGATGAAGAAAATGTATTTGGCAAAATTCTGAATAAAAGTTCTTAGCAAAGCAAGAGAAGAAAGGACCTTTTCCCTCAACCTGATAAAGGGGCATCCACGAGAAGCTACAGCAAGAAGCAGAGTACTGCAGTCAGATCTGAGGCCAGGAGGAAGGCAAGGAGGCTTGGCTTTCACCTCCTCTCATGGTATGTCAGTGGTGGTCCTGCCCAAAGTAATGAGGCAAGAAAAAGAGCAAAAAGGGGCTGGGGTTGTGGCTCAGAGGCAGAGCACTCACCTAGCATGCCTAAGGCACTGGGTTCGATCCTCATCATCACATAAAAATAAAATAAAGGTATTGTGTTACAACTGAAAGAGTAAATAAATTCTTTTTTTTAAAAAGAGCAAAACGACAGAACATCAGTGATATGATTAGTTTGTAGATGACCCAAAGGAATCTACAAAAGGATTTATGAAAGTTAATAAGTAAAGCCAAAAAAGTCTCTGGGTATAAGGCCAGCACATACAAGTCAACTATCCTCCTATACAACTGCCACAAACAACCTGAAAGACAAGATGAATAAAATTCTTATAATTACAGAAAAAAAAATCAAGAAAAAATATGACAAAGACATCCTCAGTGAAAGCTAGAAAACACTGCTGGGAGAAATTAAGGAATCCTGGGAAATGATTTCTGTAAAGACTAGATAATTATTTTAGGCTCTGTGGACCATGCAGTCTCCATCACAACTACTGTCACTGAAGCATAAAAGCAGCTATCAACACTACATAATTAAAGAGCATGCTGTGTTCCTATAAAACTTTCCTTATAGCTGATAGATCAGTAGAGAGGGAAGGGAGTAGAGGGAGGGAGCAAGGTAGGAAAAGGGACCTCCGAAGGTCTGAAATAGAGCAAATCATATTCTATGCTTTCATAACTATGTCAAAATGAATCCTAATATTATATATAACTAAAAAGAACCACCACCATCAACAAAAAAAGTCATTTATAAAAACAGGCACAGGGCTAGATCTGACTCACAAGCCATTACTTGCCAGTAACTGGGTTAGAAAACTGAAAAATGTCCATTCTCCTCCAAAAGATACACAGATTCAACACATTCCAGTCAAAATCCTGGAGGTGTAGATACTGACAAACTGATGAAAAACTTATATGGAAACATAACAGTCCTAGAATCTCAATCTTAAAAAGAAAAACAAGGTTGGAAGAACTTACAACTAACTGATTTTACAACTTAAAAAGATACGATGATTGCCGGGCGTGGTGGTGCACGCCTGTAATCCCAGCACTTGGGAGGCTGAGGCAGGAGGATCGGGAGTTCAAAGCCAGCCTCAGCAATGGTGAGGCACTTAGCATTTCAGTGAGACCCTGTCTCTAATAAAATACAAAAATAAGGTCTGGGGATGTGGCCCAGCGGTCAAGTGCCCCTGAGTTCAATCCCAGATACCAAAAAAAAAAAAAAAAAAAAGATACGATGATCAAGACAACACCGTACTGGTCAAGGATAAACAATGAGAACTATGTAATATGGTACACACTACATGTGTGGTCAACTGATATTTTTTAAAAATTATATTGAGATAATTCAATGAAAAAAGAATGATCTTTTCAACAAATAGTACTGAATAACTAAGTACCTATATGGAAATAATTGAATTTTGTTCTATTCCTCATATCAAAAGCCTTTACTTTAACTTGATACAAGTAAAGGCTACAAGTTCCTCAAAGAAAGCATAAAATCTCTTTGCAAGGTAGTTGGTGGTTTCTTAGAAAAGGTTCTAAGCATAAGTGAAGAAAATGGATAAACTGGGCTTCAACATGAAAAATTCTTGCTCAAAAAAAGAAAATGAAAAGTTTAGATACAGACTGGGAAAAATATCCAAATAAAATACTCATATCCAGATTATATAAAGAACTCCTAAAATCAACTATACGACAGACTGAATAAAAATTTTTTTTAAAACCTAGGATAAATATTTTTCAAAGAGGAACTGTGAGTGGCCAACAAACATACAAAAAGATGCTCAGGGGGCTGGGGTTGTGGCTCAGTCAGTGGTAGACAGCTTGCCTAGCACGTGTGAGGCTCTGGGTTTGATTCTCAGCACCACATTAAAAGATAAAGATGTCATGTCCATCTACAACTAAAAATTTTTTAAAAAAATTTAAAAAGATGCTCAGCATCACCTGTTATCAGGGGAATGCAAACCAATGCCTCAATGAGATGCCAGAACATACCCACTATACCAACAAACCACAAAAGAAAACACCACCAAATGTTGGAATATGGCACAAGAATCATGGAAAACCATTTGGCAGTTTCTTAAAATTAAACATCCACTACCTTACTCAGCAGTGTCACTCTTGTGTATTTGCCCATAAGAAATGAAAATGAGGCCACAAAGTACTTGCACAGAATGCTCACTGCAGCTTTACTCACACAGCAAAAACACAGGGACAGGGACAATAGTTAAACAAACTGCAGGGCATATGTACACTGTAATTTTACTCAACAATTAAAAGAACAGTGACAAGATGAATCTCAAATTCTACTTAGTGAAAAAAAGGCAAACACTACACTACACAGTACGTATGGCTGATTTTTTTTTTTTTTTTTTTAACGTGGTGGTGAGGATCGAACCCAATGCCTCATGCTTACGAGGCAAGCACTCTACCACTCAGCTCCAGCCCCAGCCTCTGATTTCATTTTTACGAAGTTCAAGACCAAGGAAAACTAAGCTTTGACAACAGACAGCAGAAATGCCTCTGAGGGAGAGAAGAAATAACCAGAATTTTTAGAGTGATGAAAATACTGTATATCTTCAAAGGCATAATGACTTCATACTGTAGACATCTTCTGAATCTCAATGAAATTCATTTAGGATCTATGCATGTAACTATAGTATGTAATCACAGCTCAAAAACAAAAATAAGATGCAACTTCCTATCAATTAAAAATACTACCAGATGATGCAGATGAGGTTTTGATATAATGATGACTCTGAGTTGGGGTCTTTGGATCTTTAAAATGCAGTTTGCACATTCATATCAATAGCCTTAAGTAATGTGCCCCTCATAAATACATTCAAATGCATTTCTAAAAAATTTCAATGGGGGGGCTAAAAACGTGACTCAGGGGTACAGTGCTTGCCAAGCATGTACCAGCTTAGGGTTCAATTCCCAGCATTACCAAAAAAAAAAAAAAAGTCCAGTAGGATAAATGAATAATTAACAGCTTAACAGCTAACTCATCAAAATAGGAAAGAGGTAAGAAAAACTTTCATCTTTTATTTGTATATTATATGTGTATATGTACATACATATTTTCAATTTACTTTATCCTAGGAGTAAATTCTTATGTAAAACTTATTTATGAAAAAATTAAAAAATCAAACTCCTCAATGTTCATACCCTTTTTCTCATGTCACTTTGCAAAAATCTTCCAATGTTTTTCAGCGGTGCGGAGGACTCATTCAGGGCTTCAAGCATGTTAGGCAAGCCCTCTACCACTGACCTACAACTCCAGACATCAAATTGACTTTCTGTAATAATTATGTGTTGCTTTAGCAATATTTTTATGTTAAATCCACGGTTTTGAAAACTTGACTATAAACTTTTTAAAACTTTCCACTCATTCTTTAAAAGAAAAATATTTAAGTGTTTTGCTGGTAATAATTGCATATCTTTGTGAATATACTACAAACCACTGTATTTAAAGGGTAAATTTTATGATATGCAAATTATTCCTGAATTTTAAAAAAAAGATAGTATTTTCGATCTGGAATTTGATTCCTAACATTGTTTTGAATACAGGAATTGAACCCAGAGGGACTTTACTACTGAGCTACATCCCCAGCTCTTATTTTTAAACAGGGCCTCACTCAGTTACTGGGGTTGGCCTGGAGCTTGTGATCCTCCTGCCTCAGCCTCCTGAGTCACTGGGGTTGGGTTACAGGTACGCATCACTGTGACAGAATGACTTCTAATATTATTTAACTTATTTAAAGCATGAGTGACATTTGTATAGATTGATTCCTTTAACACATTAAAGAATTATACATTTTAAATGCTAATTGCCAAATTTCAAAGAAGGCACATTATACCAATGATGGCTAGTTCCTAACTGCCAAACATCTATTCCCCCTTACTGACAAAATCCTGCTTTCGTTTGGTGTTGTAACATGTTCAGTTGTAAAATATTTTCTTCCTTTGTCTTTAGTGCAGTCCAGAGTAGCTGCATGATTCTGTTCTAACTAATAAGATACAAACAGATATCTACCCTGTTTCCCAATAACAGGACAGAGACAGCTGTCGCACCTATCGCACCCTTTGCCCTTTCCCTGGTAGAATTTAGACATAGTAGCTGGTGGTGTGGCAATCATCTTATGAACTTGAGGATGGAAGACAAACTAAAGATACAGCACTAGAAAGCAGAAGACCAACCCTGGAGAGCCTATTTCCAAACCATTTATGATAGAAAAGTGAAATCCTTAATTAGTACACCAACTGTACTAATTATCTCATGGTGGGTTTTTTTTTTTTTTTTTTTTTTTTTTTAATCATCTATAACAGTAGTTTGTCAATGGACAAATTTGGGGTTGTTACATGCACTCACACAACCCTGATAAAACGAAAAATACACACCCTTACTATTTACTGACAACTAAATTAATGTTATCCATTAATTCAAAAGGAACACCAACAGAAATCATACCTTAATGGGGGTATTTGGTTTCATACCACATCGATACGTCTTTGCTACCTGTGGAGTGAGCTGGATTTCCTTGGTAAGCTGCCGCCACTTACCACACTCAGGTTTTGTACACTGAACCTAGTGAGAGAAAATTTAAGTCAAGATCAATAGGTTAGCTAATCTTGAGCTCTATTTCTACCCTCCACCACTCATCCTGTGTCGCCATTCCCCACATAATCCACTTTTACCTCATTAGGGTAATGTCTGATTCAGTACTAGCTCAGGCAACAGCAAAGAGCACAGAGGAGTTAAGAACTGTTGTCAGAAAGATTTTCCAGCTCTGACTGAGGAAATAATCAGAGATGAATCTGGTTATCACTGGTCCAAAAAGTCAGTACGCTCAAGGCAAGTAATGTGGTATCCTGGGCTGGATCCCAGAACAGTAAAAGGTCTCAGTGAAAAACAGAAGAAATCTAAACAAAATCTGTAATGTCATTATTCACACTTGCCAATGTTAATTTCTCAGTCTGACAAATAATCATGGTACATAAGATGCTTAGATTAAGGGAAACTGGGTAAAGGATATATAAGAACTCTGTGCTATCTCTGCAACCTTCTGTACATGTTAAGTTATTCCAAAATAAATTTTTTTAAAATGTGGAGATATCCACATGCAAAAGAATGAAGTAAAAAATTAACACAAAAATGGACTGAACACCTAAATGTAATAGCTAACACAATAAAATGCTTAAAAGAAAACAGGGCATTATGTGCACCCACAGAATGGGATCCTAATTGGAACAGGTTATACTCCAAACATGTATAATATGTCAAAATATAGTCTAGGGTCATGCATATTTAAAAACAAAAGTACAAACCAAAAAGAAAAGAAAACATAGGGATTAATCTTTTTTTAAAAAATATTTATTTATTTGCTTTAGTTGTACACAATGCCTTTTTTTTACGTGGTGCTGAAGATCGAACCTGGGCTGCGCATGTGCATAGGTGAGTGCTCTACCACTGAGCCACAACCCCAGCCCCCAGGATTAATCTTTATGGCCTCAAATTTTTCAGTGAATTCTTACGTGTGATACCAAAAGCACAAACAAGAAAAAAGTAGACAAACTTAGACAAACTGAACTTTATAAAACTAAAAACTTTCATGTGTCCAGGACACATGCAAAGTGAAAAGACAACCTGCAGGAAAAAAAAAATCTACAAATCCAAGATCTGATAAGCGTTTAGTATACAGAATGTATAAAGAATTCCTATAACTCAAAAACAAAAACAACTTAAAAACAGGTAAACCAAGCCCAGCACGCCTGTAATCCCAGCACTTGGAAGGCTGAGGCAGGAGGATCTGAGTTCAAAGCCAGCCTCAGCAATGGCGAGGCACTTAGCAACTCAGTGAGACCCTGTCTCTAATAAAATACAAAGAAAAGGACTGGGGATGTGGCCCAGTGGCCCAGTGGTCCAGTCCCCCGAGTTCAATCCCTGGTACAAAAAGAAAAAAAGAAAGAAAGAAAGAAAAATCCCAGATAAATCATTTGAACAGACACTCCTCCAAAGAAGATATGCAAATGGTCATTAGTTAGGGAAATGCAAATCAAAACCACAATAAGGAGCTGGGGTTGTGGCTCAACGGTAGAACGCTTGCCTTGCGTGTGAGGCACTGGGTTCAATTAATTCTCAACACCACATAAAAATAAATAAAGGTCCATTGACAAACTACTGTTATAGATGATTAAAAAAAAAAAAAAAAAACCCACAATGAGATACCACTTCACACCCATTTAGATTGCCAGTATATTAAAAACAAAACAAAATGAAAGTTGGGGAGGGCATTAAGAATCTGAACCCTCACACACAGAAATGAAAAACGGTGCAGCAGTTATGGAAAAGAGTGTGAAACTTCCTCAAAAAGTCAAATACAGAATTACCATATAGCCCACCAATTCCACTCCTTAGGTATAGACCTAAAAGAACTATAAACGTATATTCAAACAAACATTTGTAAACGAATGTTTGTAGTCACACTATTCACAATAGGTACACGGTTTAAACAACCCAAGTGTCCATCAAAAGATGAAAGGCTAATAAGCTATCATGCGGCAGAATTCCATTTATAGGAAACACCCTAACTGGGTAAATCCATAAAGATGGAAAGCAGATTAGCAGTTGCCAGGGACTGAGGGTGGGAGGACTAGAGGGTGACTGTCTTAATGTGCAAGGCTTCCTTTGTGAGTGATGAAAGTGCACTGGAATAATACAGAGGTGGCAGTTGCACAACACTGTTAATATGCTAAATGCCACTGAATTGTATGCCTTAAAATGGTTAATGTTAGGTCTCAGGGTGTAGCTTAGGGGAAGAGCATGTATTTAGCACAAGTGAGATCAAGATTGAATCCCCATCACCGAAAAAAAAAAAAAAACTAAAAAACAAAACCCAATAAGTAGACAACACTAAAATGGTTAATTTTGTTATGACTTCTACTTCAATAAAAAGTTTAAGTGTGCACAGGCAGCTCAGAATTACTTATATTTTAAAAATACTAGCAAATCATTTATTAAATGGTGATTTGTGACATATGTATTCAGTAAAATATATTTTCAAAGAATGGCTAAATGGAAAAAGGATCATAAAAAGTTAGATTAAAAAAACAAGTTAGAGCCAGGTGGAGTGGTGCATACCTATAATCCCAGCAACTCAGAAGGCTGAGGTCCTGTCTCAATTTAAAAAAAAAAAAAAAGGGCTGGAATGTGGCTTAGCTGTTAAGCATCCCTGGGTTCAATCCCTGGTGACAAAAATTTAAAACAATAAAAAATATATCCAAAGTATAATTTTTTAAACTAAGATTTGCATATAAAGGACAAAATCATGTTTAAACAAACTCAAAAATATGAACAGAATGAAAGACTAGAAGGATATACACCAAACTTAGCAATGGCTATCACCAGCATGTGTGAGGCTTTAGTTTCTTCCCATATCATCTTTCTATAAAAAATATTGTTTGCTGTAATAATCAAAAAGAACAGCCAGGTGCCGTGGTGCACACCTGTAATCCCAGCCACCTGGGAGGCTGAGGCAGGAGCATTGCCAAGTTCTTCAACTAGTCTGAGCAACTTAGCAAGTCCCTAAGCAACTTAGCAAGACCCTGTGTCAAAATAAAAATTAAAAAGGGCTGGGGATGTGGCTCAGTGATTAAGCTCCCCAGTACCTAACCCCGCCCACTCCCCCCCCCAAAAAATCAGAAAGAACAATAGAAGCAATAAAAGAAAGATTTTTTTAAAAGTTGGCCTTTTCATCCTCCTCTTCCTTTTAGCTCCATAAATGCACGTTCTTACCCAGTAGGGGAGCTGCTGGTCTGCCATGAATGCTTTGGGGCTAGGTTCAGTTTTGCCATTGCTGGTCCATATTTTTTTCCAGGAGGTATACTTATCGTATCCATCTTTATGGCTGCAAACAATGAATATATCAAGCTATATGTCAAAACACAAGTAAGTTCAGTAAATCTCACACAAAGGACTAAACCAGCCTTTTACACAGAGGGAAGTTACTATGGCACCCACATGGAAGGCAGTCAGAAGAGGTGTTCTCTATTCCATGCTCGTACACTTGTACGATGATAGCATAACAAATTCTGCTGACATATATAACCAAAAAGAACCAATAAAAAAAAAAAGTTGAACTAATAAGGGTAGAGTATTCTCTAAAGGAGAAATGAGGATATTTTAAAATGTAGAGAACTGGGAGTATAGCCCAGTAGTAGAGCACTTTCCTAGCATGGCCAAGACCTTGGGTTCCATATCCAGTAGCACCAAAAAAAAAAAAAAAAAAGAGTACTTTCAAATGTACACAGTGATCTCAGGGTGGCAACTTAAAAATTACACCACTAGATTAAATAAAACACAAGCAATAAATGTTCAATTAAAATCAGAGACAGCAAAAGAAAGAACCAAGATAAGAAATCAGCAACTGATATATTTCAATTCAATTATGTCAATAATTTCTTAAAATGTGAATAATACACACACATAAATTAAAGGCAGTTGAAAATTAAACCAGCTATTTATTTTGGTGCTAGGGCCTTGTACCTAAACAATTTACTTCTAAATAATCTTGGATCAAAGAGAAAAACTCAAGGAATTTTAAAAGTACTTTGAACAAAATGAAAACAAGTTATCAAAATTTGTGGAAGATAAGAAAATCATTCGGAGGGAAATTTAAAGCATTAAATGCATTTGGTAGAGCTGGGCGCGGAGGCGCACACCTGTAATCCCAGCACTTGGGAGGCTGAGGCAGGAGGATTGTGAGTTCAAAGCCAGCCTCAGCAATGGCGAGGCACTTAGCAACTCATTGAGACCCTGTCTCTAATAAAATACAAAAAAAGGCTGGGGATGTGGCCCAGTGGCTGAGTGCCACTGAGTCAATCCCCAGTGCAAAAAAAAAAAAAAAAAAATGCACTTGGTAGAAAAGAAGAAAGATCTAAAATCAATCAGCTTAAAGCTTCCAACTTAGGAAACTAGATAAAGAAAAAAATTAAACCTAAACGAAGTAGAATTAAATAATAAAAATGAGAGCACAAGAAAACTGATTTAAAAACAAAGAATCAGTTCCTATGCCACTAACCAGGTTAACAGAGGGGAAGAAAAAAGGGAAAAAACAAACAAACAAATAAAATATTAAAAGGAATGGCTGGCTGTCCAGTGCCCTCTGCAATCAGCACCCCACCCTCTGCACAGAGTGACAGAAGAGCACAGCAGCTCTGGGAGCTCCCAGAACGGGCAGGTTCATGGCAGGTATCTCGAGGCCCGAGTGTGTGCACACATAAGCAACACACCTACAGACTGGCACGTCAAAGTTCTGGTCAGAGTAAGAGTGGTCACGGGCACAACTAAACCAGTCCAACACTTCAGTGAGCCCAGGGACTAGGCCTTAACCGCTGATCCCCTCCCCTGCCCTTGCCACCATCTCACCCACCAGGGACAGTTCAATGAGCAAACAAACCTTCTGTAATAATGGTCGAAGCATTCATTACAGAAATGCTCCCCACAGGAAAGGTGATACCATCGAGATGTGTAGCCGTTTTTGGCACATCTGAAAACAGCAAAAACATGTAGCTTTGGTAATAAATAAACATTCCCCCCCCCCTTCTTTGAACATTCAGCAAGTGCATCCTATGGGCCCATTTTGCATTATTTTCACGTAAGACTCCTAATGGCCACGAGCCAGCAACAGGGGAACCTGGAATGGATGAGCATATAAGGTGACCCAAGTCAAGTATCCCTTATCTGAAATGTTTCAGACCAGAAATGGAAGGATTTCAGATTTTTTAAAATTTTAGAATCTTGGCATACATATATTTCGGGGATGGAACCCAAACCCAAATATGAATTTGTTTATGTTTCACATGTACTTTATACACATAGCTTGAAGGTAATTTCATACAAAATTTTAACAGCACCTGCATTTTGACTGAGGCCATCACATGAGGTCAGATGTGGAATTTACCACTTGGTGACATTGTGTTGGCACTCAAAAAGCTTCAGGTTTTAAAGCATTTTGATTTCAGATTAGAGATGCTCTATCTGCAACATACAGCAGGGACACTAGGCCTTAGGCCAGTGGTCCTTGCCTAGCCGGAAGCTGGGGGCCCACCCAGAGCACGGATGTTTATGCCATGACAGATGTTTATGCAATGATGCACTCATGCCACTGCACTTGAGGACTCCAGAAACGCATCTGGCCCAGTCCTGAACAGGGACTGGATCCGGCCAGCTGTAATCTGCACATCAAGCAGGCAATCTGGCCACATAACTTGCCAAAGAGATGATAATATAGCAACAGAACAAGGAATCCTGCCACTGTGAGCACACCCCCACCACCTCTGCGTGTTTAAAAATAAGCAGGATGTGTTTTCCAGATTTTATTGAATCATAAGCCTTAACTGAAGATTTTTCTCTGGAAATGGCAAGCCTGCAGCTAACTACATAGTTTCTGTGAGCCCTGTACATAGATGTGGGAAGAAGAGGCATGCTGCATGAGGGAGAAAAGCAGTGACCAGGGGACACTCGCTGGTTTCCTCTGGAAGGTCAAGGGTCCTCCCCACTGTGTCACCAGCCACTGTGGTTGGTGGCACATGAGGGCACTGTGCTGTGGAGTTGGCATGGGTGGGTTCTCTCCCATTAGGCCTGGAGTAACAGGGAGCTCTGAGAAGACGTGCAGTGTAGAGAATGTCTGAGCAACATCTCTCTTGTCAGGTGACTTTCAGTACCAGCATCTGTCTTTGGGAAACTACCTTCTAGGAAGACATTCCCACAAAGCATGTTCTCATGGGCAGAAACCCAAGGCCAAGACTCGCCTCCCAAACAGACCTTTCAGAGGCACTTGCAAAGCACACAGGACAGGTGGCTGTACAGCCGGCCTTCTCGCACTTCCTATATTTCTTCTCTGACACGCCATCCTCATCCTCATCTGCTGTCTCCGTTGCTTTCTTCTTTGCCTGGGGGAGAATCAGCGGAGGTTAGGATCACTAGGCCGACCAGGGCCATGGTGGTAGAAGATGTGTTACTACTGAAACCACACGTGTTGCAAGTTCTAAGTGTGAAGGTCAACACCACCCTGGCAGTGGGACAGGGGCTGACCCACAGTAACCGCTGCCTCATGACTCACTGCACACGTAGTTCACTGCCTGGCTAGAGATACAGAACCAGCACTTTAATGGCAAGCACCTAGGAACTCAAATTCACCTGAGCCTTTCTTAGGAAAAAGTGACACCGCTCAGAATAAACAGAAGTCATTCTCAAATTGACTTTTTTTTCTTCCTTAGAAGACTTAAACCCATGCAGTATTACCAACTTTTTTTTTTAATTAGGAAAATTCTAGAGATAGAATTATATCAATTTTTTCATGAAAAAGAAAAGCTCTACCAAAAAAGCAACCCTTCAACAGCACCCAACTGACTATAAGCTAAAGTCCAAATTCCTCTGAATGACATCCACACCGTGCATGATCAGGCCACAGTGCAATTCTCTGATGCCCATCTGCACTTCATGCCTTTCCTTGCAGTTCCCCCAACCAGAGAGGCAGCATTTCTATATCCTCTCAATTTATCACACTGTACCACAACTACTGCAAATTTCTCCACTAGACTGCAAGCAACTAGAGGACTGGAGGTGTGTCTTCCCACCTCTAATTCTCCAGTCCCAATCATAATATTCCTGTATGCTCAAAAGAGGTTCATTGAGTGAACAAATGAACAATACCTGCCTGCCGGAGCTCCTCAAAGGAAGGCTATCTGAAGAACCATCAAAAGCTGTTCTTTTCTTTGACCTTCCCCGGGGGGTTGCCATTATATTAAAAACTCTGCAAAAAGAAAGAAAGAAAGAAAGAAAAAAGAAATTAAACCACTCAATATTAGAATCTGCTATTATTTTCAACTGTGTGGAGCAAATTTGTTATGTAGGTTAGTAGGTATGAGTGCATGCTAGACTGCCTAGGTATAAGCCATCACTTTGGAGTTACTTAACCTCCCTAAGTGTCCTCAGATAAGGTAAGGGTATACCACAACAGTGGCATGAAAATTAAACAAGATCATTTAGAGGACCAGTACAGGCAGAAGTACTCAATAAGTATTACCCATTAGTAGCATGCACACTTTAAAATGAGACACATACCACATGAATGATCAATAAACAAATTACACTACTGTTTGGAACATTCAGTAGGGAAAAAAACACCTAGTTTTTGTTATGTTCCCCTTTTTCCTTCTTACTATGTTTTCTTAGCAGTTCCTAAATTCTGATGCTTTAGTATACTTTAAAACCTTACTCATTCCTTCTTAGTAACACTCAATGGATGAATATCAGGCACACCATGTGGCCACTCCTGAACACAGGAATCTAGATTAGATAGACGCACTGGTATCTTCTACCAGGTCAATATTAAGCATTCTCAAACTAGTCTAACAACAACATGATTAAACAAAACATTAAGAACCAAAAACTACAAAATAAATAATGCATAGTGGGGGCTGGGGAATGTGGCTCAGTGGTAGAGCGCTCGCCTAGCACGTGCGCAGCCCGGGTTCAATCCTCAGCACCACA
The DNA here is from genome assembly GCA_025594165.1 of Tamias sibiricus. NCBI lineage: Eukaryota > Metazoa > Chordata > Mammalia > Rodentia > Sciuridae > Tamias > Tamias sibiricus. The sequence continues at coordinate 18,565,860 of CM046666.1, read as the reverse complement.
TAAAAACAAAGGCATTGTGTACAACTAAAAACAAATAAATAAAAATATTAAAAAAAAATAATGCATAGTAACATGAAAAACTGAGAGCTATTAGAATTTTTTCAATTAAGGATAGAAAAATACTTAACATAAGTAATTAATAATATATGGATTCTGTAATTGTTATTCCTTTCCTTCCCTGATTCATTATTTTTACTACATGTGCACACATACCATGAAATAATAAAATGAAAAATAAATAGGACATATTTACGAATAAGGAATTTCAAAGTAGAAAAGTATTACCATAAAATACAAATCCCACATACACAAACTTAATCTTGGAGAAAAGCTTTGAAGATCTTGTAATCCTACTGTTTCATATTTATGAATTATAATAGCATCTTTAAGAGTACTTTTCATGGATTATTAACATCATACAGAAAAACTCTGCCATAATGCCAACTCTTAAGAAGCCTTCCTATCAACAGTTTTCCTTTAACTTAGTCTTCATTTTCTTAGAAACAATATAGTTTTACCTATGAACCTTACATATTCTGAAGTGCATCTTTAAGCATTAAATTACCACTTAGGGGGCCTGAGGGTGTAGCCCAATGGAGCAAATTTTTCATACATGAGGAGCTGGGTTCAATCCCCAGCACCAAAATAAATAAGTTGCCAGTTACACAACATCCTTGTACTGCTACATTAAGTGCTGGTAATTTTAAAAATACTACCTACCTAGTCATTGTTACACTCCAAGACTTTCTGGGTCACATTTGTATTTTCAAAAGGTCTAACAAAACTCCTTGTACATAAAAATATGAATATATAAATATGAATTCCTACACACAAATCTTCACTTATATAAAAACCTCACATTATTCATAAAATGAACCACAAAAAAAAGAATGTGAAAATATACAGTATTATGTATAGTATATATGATTTTTTTTTTTTTTTTTTGTACTGGGGATTGAACTTAGGGCCTCATGAATGCTAGGCAAGCACTCTACCACTGAGCTACATCCCCAGCAGTACATATGGTATTGTAGCAAAAATATTTGAAGTCCGATGTGGGGTTTAGGAACAAAAATGAAATCAACTGAAATCAACTTTGGTTCATGTAACATTTGACTCTGTCACCTAGCAATGAGTTTCCTAAGAGCACAGTTTCCAGAAATTTCATTAAATATTTTAATCAAATTGTACACTGAAAAATGTTCTTAATAAATAATAATATAATTCAAGAAGTAAATATGAATTGAAAACACTATAAAGGTCATTGTTAAATTTGATCAAAGGTTTTAAAAATAGTACATTTTCACCTTTAATTCAACAATTATGTGCCTCTGTTCTTTTTTTGGCCCTGGACATAATCCCTATTTTCACTGTTGCTGGGTCTTAAAATGAAGGGAAAAACAAGTTATAAAGGACTATGTTTTTAAACATAGCCTTAGAAATACAAACCAAAGTGTCATTAAAATAAACTAATATACTCAAAGTTTTCACATCTGATTTTTTAAAGACACCTAGGTAAATATAATGTTTCATGTTCAATATTTATGAGCATATTTCTTCCTAATTTGAAATGCACAGCTTTGGTTTTCTTTTAATGTGATAAAAGAAAACAAAGCAGGTGTCTACTATAAACATACAAGTGGATATATCAATACATAGACTTCTATTTAAATAATTTCCAGGTGTTTCTGAACCAACTTATTCAAGAACTGTTTCTCGAAACATACAGAATTCACAAAAATGTCTATCAAGAAGATTCCAAATTTACAGTAGAGCCAGCACAATTTCTAAAATTAGAACAAACCACTAGTAGAAACTTCTTGAGACCAAAGAAAGAATAATCTCCCTTTGGGCCACTTAAAATAAGGCAAGACTACCACCTTACTATTCCCACACTAATCAAATTCTCAGGAATATGGACGCAGAACTATAATTCAATATTGAACGACTCAATATTCAACATGCCGTTCAATAATTCAACACCGAACCCCCACTAGCCTGGACGTCTTTTGTTGACCACTTTCTCGGCCTGGAAGACAATTAATTATTGATGGTCATTTTCTCCCGTGTGTGCCTCCTGAGGAAAACCTCCCCGCCCACTCGCCTTTCTTCCACTGAAACATTTTAAAAACCAAAACTAACGCTGGCAGAAGCCGTGCGGGGCGAGCGCTGGGGGAGCCGCCGAGTGCCGCCGCCGCGCGGGACCGGGCTCTCCGCAGCAGGCCTGCCGGGAGGAGCCCAGCTCCTCCGGCTCCGCCGCGCCCGCGGCTGCCCGCGACACCTGCGAGGCCCGGGCCGCCCCGGCGGGGAGCCCCGACGCCTGCCGCCCCCTCCCCCGTCGGAGAAGCAGCGCCGGGCTCACCTCCGCGCAGGAGGCGCGGCGAGCCGGGCAGCGGCGCCGACGGGCTGAGGGGAGCGCGGTCGGGCCAGGAGCCCCGCCACCCGGCGCCCCGCCGGGAGCCCCGTCGCCCCAACAGCCCGGCCCGGAAATCCCCCGCTCCGAGGAGACCCCCGCCCCGCACCCTTCCCGTCGGCGGCGGCGCCTTCGGCTGCCCGGACGCCGCTCGTCTCCCTCCCGGGCGCTCGGCGCTGCGCCGCGGAGGGGAGGGCCCGCAGCCCGCCCCGCCGCGGAGACCCGGGCTGTCACGGCCGCCGCCCCCGCGCCCGCCCCCGGCCGCGAGCCCCTACCTCGCCGCGGCAGCCAGGCGGCGCGCGCTGCCCGGGCTGCCGGCGCCCCTCTGAGCCGCGCGCAGGACCGCAGCGGCCGCTCAGCTTCCGCCCCTACCGCGGCGTGACCCGGGGTGGGAGGACCCGGAGGGACAGCGAGCGAGGCCCCGCCCCCGCCGCCGCCGCGGCCGCCGCGCACGCCCCGCCTCCGCCATTTCCGCCGCGGCGCAGACCCGGGCTCGGGGGCGGGCGAGGCGGCCGCTAGGGGCGGGGCTCGGGGGGAGGAGGGACGTCCCGAGGGGTGGGGGAGTGGGCGGGGCGACCGGCAGGAGGGGCACTCGGGGGCGGGCCGAGGGAGGAGCAGGGGCGGGGCGCTCCGGGCGGGGCGGGATCTGGGGGCGCGGGAGGAGGAGGGGCTATCCGGGAGGGGCGGGGCCTCGGGCAAGTAGGAGGGGCCCTCCAGGAGGTAGCGCCGCGCGCGAGGAGGGATGGGGGCAGAGACTGGCAGCCGGGACCGAGAGGTGAGTCCTAGGGGCGCCCCGAGCGAGCAAGGAGGAAGGGAGTTGCTACAGTGCGCGAGCCCTGGAAGCCTTCCCGGGACCCGCGAACCGGGAGCGCGGATGCCATCCGCGCCCTGAAATGGGGTCAAGGAACCGAAGTGAGAAGTAGTACTAACGAGGTCAGGTAGTGCACAGGATTTCAAGAAAACCCACAAAGCATTGTTTGTTTTAAGAAAAGACAAAACTGCCAAAATAATGACTGGCGCTCTGGCGGCAGGGGAGGCTGGGAGTCCGTAAATATTCTAAAGCCTGCTCAGTGGTGTGTTACCCAGGGTTATACATATGTAAAAAGCTTCACTAAGCCCTTACTCGACATTTGTGTGACTTAGTGAAGTTACTCAATTCAAAGAAATGTTAAGATGTAACTAAAGTAGAAATAGGGTTTATTTTTGTAAGGTGAAGGAGGACCTGGGCTACCGATGAGCACATTTGAAATTAACTTTTATGAGAAGGGATCATTGTAAAATTTGCCTTTTCTGATTCTTGTACTTTGCACTTACATCGTGTTGAGAGACATTATTTCTTAGGAAATGACCTAGACAAGTGGAGTACACGTTAAGAAGCTGTTAGAACTAAGAAGTGATGTTATTTATGATATTAATATAGTTCAAGTCTGTTTAAAAGGAATGGAGTCTTGTAATTCCAGATTGCTGTAGTGTATGAGATAGATTGTGCTTCCCTTTTAGTTTCAGTACAAAACTTCTGTAGAAGGGATGACTTTGGGGTCCAATTCTTGGGTTCCAAAGTTCCTGATTGAAAATAGAGATGACAAAATGCAACTCTCTTGCTTTTCTGTACTCATACTCAATATAATTGAACACTTCCCAGGGCCTCTCAGAAAACTGTCATCTTCTGATATCTTCAAGGCCTTGCAAAAGTCACTTGTTAACAAGTATTTATTGAAAAGTGAATCCTGAAATATGCATTTTCCTTAAATCCTAAGCACACTGAAGCCAAATTGTGCAACAAAAGGGGAACTTTTTCCTGAAATTCTTGCTTTTATGCAAGTTTGCTATTTCATGAATAAATCATTAAGTTTGAGCTGCCAATAATAGCATGCTAGTTCAATCCAAACCAAATTAGTTTCACTAATGATTTAAAGGGAATTTTGAAATTGTGGTGTTTGTCCTTAATTTCGCAAAATCGACATAGAAAGAACAGGCATTTTCCTTATACAGCCTGATCTCAGTTCCCTCTGTGTGCATTTTCCCATGCAAAAAAGAAGCTAGGAGAAAATTGTTTAAAAATACAGACTATGATGTACAAATGAGATACTGAACCCATGCATGTATTTTTGCTCCTTCCTGAAATACCACCAATAACAGAATTTTTAAAGGCACAAACAATCCTCATATCTGATGATTAAACAGTTGAGAGTATATTGATGGGAAACAGAGCAATTGGCAGAGCTTGGAGTTGAATTAGTACATGGAAATTTTATAAATGAGAAACCAACTAAATCAAAAAGTTGTGTAGAAAAGGAAAAGTAATCATTGAATACTGTATTGTTTAACTGTGAATCTACCTAGTTATAATGTACACACCAAATATTTCATCAAAAGAATGCTATGAAAGAGAAAAGATGAGAAAATGGTGTGTGTGTGTGTGTGTGTGTGTGTGTGTGTGTGCTGGGAACTTGGAAGAGAGGTAAATGCTCATCTTCTCTAGATGCTACCTAAAAACGAACAAATTAAGAAGATACAAAATAAGCATGCTAATTTAAGGTAGCATGATCCAGCTAAAAGAGTTAAAGATGGTTGATTCTCATGGGGAAAGGGGACTGCTTATTTCATAGCAAATATGTTAAACTCTTCAAATTGTGTATACTATAACATTGATTAAAACTAAGACATAAATATGAAAAATGTAAAAAGTAATATGCTAGAAAAAAATTCTAAGTTTATGAATATTACTGTGTGATGTCTGATTTTTTTTGTCCTCCCCTTTTTAAGCTTAAATCCAGCTCTTTTACTATAGTGTTAAGGTATAATTCAATTTATTTAAAGATCTTTCCTAATGTGTAACGTGACTTATGCCTCCACCATTAGACTCACTAAAAAGTAATTTTTTGCATGACTTTCTGTTGAATTGTGAAATATTTATTAGAAGCCATACTCCCAAGGATACTAGGTGTTCATTGAGTTTAGCAGTAGAATTGCAGTGTCCTTAAATGACAACATTGCACATATTTTCCATTTAGGCATCAGGGATATCTGCCTGTAGACAAAGGTGTCTATAAACTATGAGTGATACAAGAACTTCACTTGATATTGAAGAGAACCCCGATTGGGAGGTACAGAAAGACCGAACACTCACCCTGGAAGAATGGCAAGACAAGTGGGTAACCCACAAAATTGGATTCCATCAAGAACAAGGAAATCAGTAAGACACGTCTGTTCTATGAAAGAGAAATTCTGTGTCACACACTGACTTTGAAATAGAAATAATAATGTCAGTTGTTAGACTGATTTTTATTTTTTGGTACCGGGGATTGAACTCAGAGGCACTTGACCACTGGGCCACATCCCCAGCCCTTTTTTTTTTTTTTTTTTTTTTGTATTTTATTAGAGACAGAGTCTCACTGAGTTGCTAAGTGCCTCACCATTGCTGAGGCTGGCTTTGAACTCGTGATCCTCCTGCCTCAGCCTCCCAAGTGCTGGGATTACAGGCGTGCGCCACTGCGCCCAGCTTAGACTGATTTTAAGAAGCACATTTTTAGTTGGTCATATGCATCAATTCTGAAATGAGAATGCATCTATGGCATGTCATAGTTGAATTGGCAATGTGTTTTCTTCCCATAGAGTACAAATAAATGTGACTCACAAATGATGGCACCTTAGATTTATGATATGTCTTTATAAAATTGCTAAGAGCAGGACTGGGGCTGTGGCTCAGTGGTAGAGCGTTCACCTGGCATGTGTGAGGCACTGGGTTTAATCCTTAGCAGCACATAAAAATAAAATAAAGATATCGTGTCCACCTACAACTAAAAAAATACATATAAAAAATTGCTGGTAGCAATCTATGGTCATGCAGGTCTCTACAAAGCAGATGCTGAACTACCATCTCTTTATACTCCAAAGTGGGGGTGTTTTGACTGATTTCCAGTTGCATGTGTTGTACTGTTCTTCTGTATGGTGAAGAAGAGAAATGAACAGAAAATACGTGAGCTAGGATGTCAAGCAACTTCTTAGTAGCAATGTTTGTCTTCATAGCAGCAGTGACAAATTATGGAGCCCATTTGTGTTCAGTGATCATTATAGACGATCTTTGTTCTAGGCCAACACCCCACCTCCCAGAAGATGCTGTGTTCTTGATCATTATTATTATTACTTTTGCTCAGTAAATGGAAGTTGAGCATCATCCCAGAACATTGTTATAGATCACCTCTGCCTTAGGGGTGGTCTTAGAAGAGCCACATCTCCACAGAGGAAACTATTTAAGAGTTAAATTTATTTAGAGAAATTTCCATAAAACAGATGTTGAAAAATCCAGAGATTCAGAGGCTCCCTCTCCACAACACTTTCTTAGTTAAGTATACATGTGGAGATTAATACAGAATTTTCAAAACATATCGACCAAGAAAAAAAAAAAACACTTTTCAAGTTTTAATCACTAATCAGGAAAACCCAGAGTATAAGTCATTTATTATTAGAAGAATGACTAAACAAATCACTTAACTATCCTGTTTATTCATATGTAAAGTGAATATTATAATAACATTATCTACTCATTAAGATTTCAGAGAATATTAAGTGTGATAATGCATGAAAAGGCCTTCTGTGTCCTACATCACACTCCTTTCTTCTGCACTCCAGGCTAATTCACACAACTGTTTGTTTTCTCTCTCTGCAGGCTATTAAAGAAACATTTGGATACTTTTCTGAAAGGCCAGAGTGGACTAAGAATATTTTTTCCTCTTTGTGGAAAAGCTGTTGAGATGAAATGGTAGGAGCAGATTTCCATCAACACACTGATCTTTCATGATGAATTCTTTGAGTGAATATTTAACAGGATATAGGTTAAAAAGTGGCACATGCCTGTAATCCCAGCTACTTGGGAGACTGAGGCAGGAGGATGGTCAAGGCCAGCCTGGGCAATTTAGTGAAACCCTGTCTCAAAAATAAAAGGGCTGGGGATGTAGCTCAGTGGTAGAGCACCCATGGGTTCAATCCCCAGAACCTGGAAAGAAAAAAAAAAAAAAATCCAGTCTCAGAAAATGCAGAGGAATTCTTTATTTTTAGTAGACTCTTAGTGATAGTTCTATAATTAGTGACAATATTTTCAAACATTAAGAAAGGGAGCAGAAACAGGTGTGACCTTGGCTTTTTGTATTGCATTTCAAAGGAAGAAAATTAGTTTGGAACCAGCAGGGGAGAAAATCCAGCCTCCCCCTTACATCTCCTCTATCTTTGAACATGGTTTAGTTTTTGTAGGTAGTTTAGGGATTAACCTAAATTAACTTTAGGTATTTGAAATAGAGATGAACAGAAAACTTCAAAATGTCTTATAATTTTTTAGCAGGACAGTGTTTATGGTCCACTGTGCATCTCAGCTCACCCTCTCACTGTGAGCAAATAAAAGTCTTTGTAATAACAAGGCGTGGTGGCACACACTACAATCCCAGCTACTCAGGAGGGTGAGGCAGGAAGATTGAAAGTTCAAGGCTAGCCTGGGTAACTTCGTAGTGAGACCCTGTCTCAAAGGAATAAAAAAAGGAGAGGGGCTGAGTGCCCTGACGCACGCCTGTAATCTCAGTGGCTCTGGAGGCTGAGGCAGGAGGATCGTGAATTCAAAGCCAGCCTCAGTAAAAAGGGAGGCACTAAGCAACTGAGTTCAATTCCTGGTACCCCCCCACACACACACACAGAACACACACACAAACACATTACCACCACCACCTCGCCCCCGCCCCCCAAAAAAAAAAGAAAGGAAAAAGGACTGAAGATGTAGCTCAAGGGTAAAGCACCTGCCTGGCCATGTGTGAGGCCCTGGGGTCCAATCCTCACACAGTAAAAAAAAAAAAAAAAAAAAAAAAAAAAAAAAAAAAAAAATTTTCATGATCATGAATCATTGTTATAAAACTAGTGATGAATAAAATATTCCTTGTAATTCCTACAAAGATAATTCACATTAATTAATAAGCCACTGTTACTGTGGGTTACCCTAAAGTCAGGAACCTGGAAATCCTTTTCTGTACAGAACTCTGTTTTAATAATACACACACACACAAGCTTACCTGCCAAGACATCTTCATTTTTAAGTTTAAATGTTGAGAACTTTGATCATTAAGCAGGAAAGAAAAAAGGTTACCAAATGCAAAATATAGTAACGGAAAAATAGAGTAAAAATGCTGTGTTCCCCGTTTCACCAGTGACTATCCATGGAACAAAGGTGCATTTGTAGTTGGTTTTTCAATAAAGATGGCAGAATTTTGACAGCTCTCACTCTTTCAGCTTGTAGATAAGGGTATATGTTAAGGACTGGGGGTATAGCTCAGTTGGTAGAGTGCTTGCCTCACATGCACAAGGTCCTGGGTTCAATTCCTGCACCACACACACACACACACACAAAAAAAAAGTATGTTAAATGGCTATTGTGGCTTAAGATCCAATGTGGCCATGAACTTGAGAACATTTCACTCTATTATTAGATATAGGTGTTGACCACCTCACTGAACCAGAAGACAGAGTTACTTTGGAAACTACTTGCAAGAAAAACATTAATTCTATAAACAGATTGTGTAATTGATATTGTTATAAATGGTACAGTGTAGCTCTAGCAGAGATTTTAGGCAACATTAGGAAAACAATATGAGGAATAAACCAGTTAAGTGTGGTTGTTGGATATATTTTGGTCTACAAGCCATTTGGAATAAAAATACCAAGGAGCTGGTAGAGCACTTGCTAGCATGCACAAAACCCTGGGTTCAATCCCCAGCACTGCAAAATATATAATGATGAAATATCAGAACTGAGCTACTGTAGTGGCATGCAAGTTATTATAAGAGAAATTTTCATTTATTTAACTAGTCCATATGTGAAATCTATATAGATATCAGATGTGAATAGATCAACTGACCATAAGCTGAAGCCAAATGAAATCAAAATGAAATGTTTAAGCTATTTAGGCTTCTGTTTTTGTTTTGTTTTGTTTTAATACCACTCTGTGGTAGGACATGCTTCATTTTTCCATGTGTTGAATGAGGGGGAAAATGTAGCCAATTTGGATACTTTCTTTGTTAACATTGTATGACTTTGAAAAACGTATGGAAAATGAAAAAATATTCCCTGAGTATTAGTTCACAGATTTCCTAGGAAATATGCAAGACAAGCAGTTAGTATTTTTCATTTTGGAACTGCAAACTGTTCAGGCTCTGCCCACATTGAAAGGGTGTGCTCTTGTGTAGATAATAGGTATCAGTCAGTCTTGTTCTTGTTTTGAAAATGTGAATTTTGTTCTAACTCAAATGATATTGTGAGGAACAAATTGAGCACTGTGTGACTTTCCCATTTGCTTTCTGGTGATTTTGTCTGCAAGAAACATAGGCAAAAACAGAAGACTGTTCCAAGTGTGCTAAGCCATGTAGGAGTAGACAGCACGTGCTGTGCACACACCCCAGCACCACACTGCCGCCTCACTTCACCCCAGGCGCTATGAGCAGGTCTCGTCTTCACCAGGTGCTACAACTTTACATATGATTTCCAGTCACACTCCTCCATCACTTCACAATAATTCACAAATCGCAGCCCTGCCAGTGCCCACCTCTACAAGAACACTTTAGGTCTTTTTCAATGGGGAGTGCCACGTGGCAGTATTTATTCTTAACCATTTCACATGTGTGACCCCATTATTGTCAGGTTCTTGTCTTTTTTCTGTTTACTGCGTTACTATATTTTTAGCTGTCTTTCCCTAACCCCCACATTTCCATCAGCCATGTGATTGCTATGCACAGTTCTGCATACCACGGTGATTTTTAGGAAAGCCTGTGTCACACTGCAGCAGAACTGACTATTCTTATGTAATTGGACCTAAACTCATTAGTGTGCCAAGGTATTCATGCTGTTGATACTGTTTTCTCCAGTGTCCAAGATCCCAAAAGTGTGATTTCTATAATTAGCTTACCAGGAAAATGTTAGTTGCATATGTATATGCTGATAAAGAAATTTAGGATATTTGTTGTAAGTAAATGGAAATGAGATCATTATAGACATGGAAGCTAATGTTCTAGAGCTGTGTGCTCCAATATAGTAGCTACTCACCACAGTGGCTTCATATGTTTAAACTAAATAAAATTTAAAATTCAGTTCTTCCGTCAGACTGCTGCTGCTCCGTAGCCAACACATTAATGGCCACTGCAGCTCAGTTATAGACCTGTCCTCCACACACGTTTTAATGGAAAGCACGGATTTAGGGACATTGAAAGCATTTCTTCTAGTCAGGTACATATGTTTAAATCAATATTTAACATTCCAAATTTTATTTTTTCCTAAAGTCATATAAATCAATTTTGCAGAATTCTACACGAGACTTGAAAATACATAGACCCTCTATCTTTCATGTCCTGTGAAACCTCATGAACCTAAATACATATGGACCTCTTAAAATTAAAGGAAACATGTTTACTGAGGCATATGCCTTTATTTAGTATTGTATTTGAACTGTAAGTGTAAATATGTTGTTTTTTGCAGGTTTGCTGACCGGGGACACAGTGTAGTTGGTGTGGAAATCAGTGAACTTGGGATACGGGAATTTTTTATGGAGCAAAACCTCCCTTACTCAGAAGAACCGATTGATGAAATTCCTGGTACCAAAGTATTTAAGGTTTGTTTTGATTTTGGTAAGTAATTATATACTGTAAGGAGCTAGGGCCTCAAAATATAGATGATAGTTAGCAAAATATATAGATATGGACACAGAGAAATACAAAAGCTGAGGTCGAAGTCTCTCTGTACTCCAGTTTTAAGATTTGGTCTTTGTGTGTGTGTGTGTGTGTGTGTGTGTGTGTGTGTGTGTATGTGTGTTGGACTGGAACACAGGGCCTCATGCATGCTAGGCAAACGCTCTACCACTGAACTATACCCCTAACCTTTTTTTGGATTTCTATTTCTCCTTCTCTCCTCCTCCTCCTTCTTTTTAAATTAATAGTCCTTTTCTGAGAATCTATTAGGTGACAAACCCTATATCAGCCATGGAAGAAATAAAAGATAATATAGTCCCCGCCCTAAAGAATCTCTTAGCTGGGGCTGGGGTTGTGGCTCAGCGGTAGAGCACTCACCTAGCACATGCGCAGTCCTGTTCGATCCTCAGCACCACCACGTAAAAATAAAAATGCATGTATATAACTAAAGCAAATAAATAAATATAATTTTACCTTAAAAAAAAAGAATCTCTTAGCTTAGAAGAAAAGAGAAACAGGAATAAAATTATAATGCATGGAACAAAACTTAAAGACCTAAGGGATTAAGGGAATGACTGGGAGTGACCCAGCCCAGCTTGGGGTGCTTACTGACTCATGGTGACAAACAATCCTGGGAAAAGGCAGGGCTTGGAGTCCCTGGTCTCAGATGCCCCAGGAAGTTAGCACTGCTTCTGCACAGTAGGGTTTAAGTAGGATCAAGACAGGGCCAGATTTCCATTTGAGATAAATCACCTTTATGACTTCATGGGAAGTTAATTGAAGGGAGGTGGCCTCCTAACCAGAGATCAGGTAGGAGGGTGTGGCTGTGGCCCTGGGGGAGAGCATAAGGCCTGGGGGGTGGAGAATGAGGCGTGGAGCGTACAGGATGGATTAAAGCAACATTTGCAATGAGACTGAGCAGGGATAAAAGGGGTGATGGGTTCCATTTCTGGCTCAGGTAACTAACTAACTAGTCAGGTGATAGGGAATAACGCAGCAAGTTGAAGAGCAGAGAAAGTGAGTTCTGTTCTGGGGATGCTGAGTTTAAAGACCTGTGAATTGAAAAGGGGTGTTTTTAGGGCTAGAGACGATAGCTTTGGAGTTGCCATCATCCTGAGCCAGTGAAACTGTCCCACTAGCTTGCAGTGATAATACAGAAATAAACAGACTCACCCAGATAACAGCAGAGGCTGATTTTAAGAGGAGTCAGCCACTTGTATTTGGCAGGAACTCAACGGCTGCAGAGGATTAGGAAAACATGACAGTGGGGGACAAAGGCAGCTCCTGGTATGCACTGACCGGAGGCTGTTGGCCTGAGGAGGGTGGGAGGTGGGCATCTGGAATGGCCATCCTCGGTGGCTGGCTGGGAAGTGTACTTGACTTGCTGTGGTTGGTCTGAGTTGGAAGGGGATTGGTGGCAGGTATCAGGGAAGCTCGTTGCCAGGTAGACACAGAGGTTGTGGTTCAGAGTCCTGTTGTCATAAATGGTCTGGCCATTGTCCATTTGTATACTCAGTCTCTCACAGATACTCTTCTAAATAGTGAAACTTATTGCTCAGTTCAGTACAAGACGTGATAATGCTTTGCTTTATAGTTACCCCACCCCCCACCTATTCTCAAATCATCTAGGAATTCTAGGAGTTTGCTTAGTCCAAAGAAGCGAGGCCTGCTTCCAGACCCCCTCTTAGGGCAGTGGTTCCCAGTCCTGGCTGCACATTTAAAATCAAATCATCCACAGGTCATTTAAAAGTTCCCAAGTCTCACCCAAGTCAGTTAAATTGGAATCTTCCAGGACAGGGGCATCAGTACTGGTGAAAGCTACCCAGGGATTCTAGTCTGCAGCCAGAGTGGAGATCCACTGGCTGTCTTTCCAGCCTCCAGGGCCCCCTACTCTCTGGATAACCCCCACAGAGCTTCCAAGCTGGTGTTCAAAGACCTTCTCCCCTCTACTGGGAGACCTGTGCAGGAATCTGGCCCATCCTGGTGCACCTTTCTCACACTGCCCTCCTCCGCGCATGCCCAGCTCACAGCCTTCTCAGGTCTGCCTCATGTTCCTCTCCCTGGAGTGCACCCCGGCCCCACCTTGACGCCAGCTGATACATCCAGACGCCCCATCTGAGGCCACATCTTGTTCCACCTGCCCCAAGGCTCCTGGGAAGCCCCTTGTTCCGTCTTCTGTGTTCACATTGTCCTTGGGCACACACCCTGACCAAACTGGCCATTCTGTTTCCCTGTCATCCTGTTTCTCTGGAGTCAGAGGTTGAGTAAATTCACATGCATTATTTAGAATCCGGGGTAGATGTCCTGGCCCCCAAGTGCTCAGTCAACAAGTGCTCCTAGTAGGATGATTGAGAAATGGGGGGAAGCAGTACAACCACACTTTTCCTGAATAACATTTAAAATATGTCGTCAAGACAATGGAGTTGTCAAGAGAACAAACAATAATAAATGTAATTTCACACTATTGATGGGACTGTAAATTAGTACAACCACTGTGGAGATCGATATGGAGGTTTCTCAAAAGGGTAGGCATGGAACCACCATGTTACCCAGCTATCACACTCTTTGGTATTTATCCTAAAGAATCAAAATCATAACCGGGCTTGGTGGCACATGCCTATAATCCCAGCACTTGGGAGGCTGAGGCAGGAGGATCGCAAGTTCAAAGCCAGCTTCAGCAATAGTGAGGCACTTAGCAACTCAGTGAGACCCTGTCTCTAAATAAAATACAAAAAAGGGCTGGGGATGTGGCCCAGTGGTTGAATGCCCCTGAGTTCAATCCCCAGTACCAAAAAAAGAAAAAAGAATCAAAATCATCATGCTATTATGGTCCATGCATACCCATGCTTATAGCAGGACAACTCACAATAGCCAAACTATAGAACCAGCTTAGGTATTTGTCTATAGATGAATAGATATAGAAAATGTGGTATATATACACAATGGAGTTTTATTCCACCATAAAGAAAAATGAGAGTATGTCATTGGCAGGAAAGTAAATGGAATTTGAGACCATTATGTTAAGCGAAATAAGCCAAACTTAGAAGGTCAAGGGTTGAATGTTTTCTTTCATATGTGGAAGCTAGAGAGGAAAAAGAAAGAATGGTTGTGGTGGGGGTGGGTCTTACAAAAATCAGAGGGAGATTAGTAGAGGAACAGTAGCAGGGGGTGGGAGAAGGGAAGGGAAGGGGGAAGGGCTGGGGAGTGATATTGGCCAATTATATTGTTATATCATGTGCAAGTACAAATATGTAACTACAAATCCCATCATTATGCACAACTATAATGCACCAATTAAAAAATCTGCCTATATCAGCAGGCCTGGTAATAGATCTGCAGACTTATCTTTAGCAGGGTGAAAATGTCAGGACCCTGCTTGAGTAAGAATTGCTAGAACTTCAACCTCAAAACATATAATACCTCAGGTGCTGGGGCTGTGGCTCAGGGTAGACTGCTCGCCTGGCATGTGTGAGCACTGGGCTTGATCCTCAGCACCACATAAAAATAAATAAAGTATTGTGTCCGTCTACAACTAAAACAAATTTTTTTAAAACCATATAATACCTCACTGATCTTTAGGCTTGTACTCTATGATTTTCCTCTTTGAGTTGGTCCTAAAGAACCCCACACAGGTTTTAAAAGCATAAGTAAGGGACTATTAAACTATGATAAAATTGCTGTGTTTACTATGCATTTCATTTTTCTCTCTACCACCTTTGCTTTTTTTTGGACCTTCTTTTTCTTCCTTGGCCATTCAAGTATACCTTAACTAAGTAGAAAAAAATTTTTTCATTGATTCATTACAGAGTTCTTCTGGGAATATTTCATTGTACTGTTGCAATATTCTTGATCTTCCCAGGTAAGACTGAATACTACATCTATACTTTTAAAACAGTGGGTGCCACAGGGGGGCGGGGGGCGGTCTTCTCATCACTTCTACCTGTTGGTGTAAACTCCATGAGGCATTGATTGAATCTCTGTTCTGCAGTTATTTTTACTGTAGACTCCTTGTCTGTCCACTTAATGTCCTTGGAGAGCTCCCAAACTGTGAGACACAATTATGACCCCAGGCAGGTAGGGAAAGGTAGGGACAGTGAGAGAGTGTCTTCTACCCTGCTCCTGGGCCTGCAGCAGAAATAAATGGCAAGGTCCACCAAGAGACAAGATCCCATCTGAAATTTCTGACACCTGAGCCAGAGGCTGGGAGCAGAGTTGTCAGACGTTGTCCTTCATTTTTCCTTGTGTTCCTGAGTCATAACAGAATGGGAAAACTGCTGCCACAGGCTCTTAAACTATTAGGAAATGAACAGCCTCCCACACCCAGATCACCATACCCCTGGACTCCATGAAGAAAAGCAGACGTGAGATCCTAATTCCTTGATGATGGGTGGAGCACCAGCGTGTGCCAAGGGAACACTGTGGTACATCTTGTTTAGGATTTGATTTTTCACACATAAAATGTTGCAATTTCTCCCTCTGTCTTTCTGGTAGAGTAAATATTGGCAAATTTGACAGGATTTGGGATAGAGGAGCATTAGTCGCCATTAATCCAGGTGATCGCAAACGGTAAGTAATTTGGATTTTGTTTTTGTTTTTATTTTTATCTGAGTCTCAGGAAGGTATAGGATTTCACCCTAGGGACCTAGGTATAAGGCTGTGGCTCTGTCACTTCCATGCTGTGTTGTCTTGGTCAAAGTACTCAACTTCTCTTGGCCTCTGTTTACTCCTCTGCAAACCTGGAATCTCTCTGCACACCGTCATCATTGTCTCACTAATATTACCCAGTAACATCTCTTGGACACTTGCCCCTGTCAGACATTGTTTGAAATATTTAATGCATATCAACACACTTAATCCACCTGTATTAGTCAGCTTTCTTTCGCTGTGACAAGATACCTGAGATAAATCAATTCAAAGGAGGAAGGATTTATTGTGGCTCACAAAGATTTCAGTTCATGGTCACTTGGCCAGATTGCCCACAGGCCTGTGGTGAGGCAACACATCATGACAAAGCACGTAGCAGAGGAAAACTGCTCACCTCATCGTAGTCAGGAAGCGGAGAGGACAGAGAAGTGCTGAGGACAGCTCAAGGGCACACCTGCAAGGACCTCCTTCCTCCCGAGGGCCCAACTTCCTGAAGCTTCCACCACCAGCGTTAGCCCATTAAGCTACGAATTCATAAATGATAAACCCCCTGAGGTCAGAGCCCTCATGACTGATCACGTCCCAAAGGCCCCACCTCCAAGCACTGTCACATTTGAGACCAAGACTCCAACACATGAGCTTTGGGGGGACACTCCAGATGCAAACCATATATCCATCTACAGTCCTGGGAGGGAGACGTTGCTTTTATTCCATCATCGTGATGAGGAGACTAAACTCAAAGAGATCAAATTACTTGTCCTAAATTAGGCAGTTAGTACATGACAGAGCTGACCCCTGACTCTTGGTGCTGTGGCTTTAAACCCCACACCCTACATCTGACTACCTCAAAGCGTGGCTATTAAAGGAAAGGAAATGTGTAGAAAGTGCCTTGTTAACTCTCCAACAAATATTAAATATTGGCTGATGTTCTTTAATAGTTTCTTTTTTAAAAAACTTTATTTTATTTACTTATTTTAATGTGGTGCTGAGTATTGAACCCAGTCCCTCACATGCGCTAGGCAGGCTCCACCACTGAGCCACACCCCACCCTGCTTCTCTCTCATATACTTGCTCCTTGTTGATCAATTCTATTACTTTCATTCAAGTGTTCAATAAATAAGTTCCTACTATGTTCTAAATTTATACTGTGTTCAGTGTTGGGGGAAATAACTGAATAAATTGCACCTGGTCTTTGCCCTTATGATTTTTATATTTTCAGCCCTGTTCTTTCCCTCAAATATCCACCCCACATTTCCAATGTCTGCTTTGCCTTTTGCATGGGACTCAGTGTCCTTTATCAACTCAGAGCGTCACCTGAGACATTTCCTATCCATAAAACACCACTTTCGGGGCTGGGATCGTGGCTCAGCGGCAGAGCACTCGCCTCGCACGTGTGCGGCCCAGGTTCGATCCTCAGCACCACGTAAACACAAATGAATTTCACTGTGTACAACTAAAGTAAATAAATAAATATTTAAAAAACAAAGCAAAACAAAACACCACTTTCATGTACTAAGCTCGATTCTGACGCGTGTCTCAGTTTCCTGCTCTGGAAGGATGTGCCTCCTCTTCTTTGCAGCGTTAGTTTGCCTGGCCAGACCCACAGGGCAGCGGGGAGCAGACAGGATGTCCAGGTCAGGCCCAGGGCAGAGCAGGTGGGGCATGTTCTGCTCTTTCCCCAGTGCTTGGCATGGCCTGATTTTCACCCTTAGTAAGATCCTCTAATAAAGGAGCCGCTGTGCACCGCAGGACAGACGCACCTGCTCTGGCCAGGCCCCACCACCTTGTCTTTCCTTCCCTCCTAATTCAGCTCCCGAGTGGAGCAGCTGGTTGCTCCCCCTCACCATCCCGCCCCAGGCCCGGCCCTGGCTCCTGGTTCATCTACTGATGGGCCTATTAGGGTCACGTCCCCCTCTGGACAAGACATAGTGGTGTCACCTGGAAGATGGTGTCACCTGCCCCCTGAGGCACCTGCTGAAGGATCATTCCAGCAGCACTCATGGCTTATGCCACACTTGGAGAACTTTAATCTCATACCAGCTTGAATACTTTTTTTTTTTTTTTTTTGGTACCGGGGATTGAACTCAGGGGCACTTGACCACTGGGCCACATCCCCAGCCCGTTTTTGTATTTTAGTAGAGACAGGGTCTCACTGAGTTGCTAAGTGCCTCGCCACGGCTGAGGCTGGCTTTGAACTCGTGATCCTCCTGCCTCAGCCTCCCAAGTGCTGGGATTACAGGCGTGCGCCACCGCGCCGGCACTTGGAGAACTTTAATCTCATACCAGCTTGAATACTTTTTTATTTTTATTTATTTTATTTTATTTATTTGGTACCAGGAATTGAACCCACTGGTGCTTAACCACTGAGCCACATCCCTAGCCTTTTTTATTTTTTATGTAGAGATAAGGTCTCACTAAGTTGCTTTAGGGCCTCACCATTGCTGAGGCTGGCTTTGAACTCGAGATCCTCCTACCTCAGCCTCCCTAGCCACTGAGATTACAGGTGTGTGTACCACCGTGCCTGGCTTGAAGGTTTTTTTCTTTTCTTTCTTTCTTTCTTTATTTATTTTTTGGCAGTGCTGGGGAATCAAACCAAGGGCTTCATGCATGTGCTCTACCCAGCCCCACCTTGAGTTTTTACCTGCATGGAAGTCTCGTCTCTCCCAACTGAATAGAGGAAAGGGACTGAGTTTGTATCTCCTACACATGCTCCTGGAGAAGGTGCCAGGCCCCCAGGATTCTTGTTAAACTGCAGCATCCCTGGCCTCCCAGCAAACCTGCTGAGTCAACCTATGGGGACAGAGCTCAGCATCTGTTCTTCCAGTGAGTGCCCGGGTGACTCTGAGCCCTGAGCTGGTCTGGGAGCACCTCCCTGGGCACTGAGGCAACAACGCAGTCCTCCGGAGCAGCAACTTGGCCCCTTTATCCTCACCCACTCTAGGCAGGGCGTGATGTGCGGGCCCCATTCCCTGCGTCTAGAGGGAGAGCCAACTGTGCGTGTTGATGAAAATGAGGGCAGACTGCCTGCCTTGGGTCCCCTCAGCCCTGTCGTGCTGAGGAATGCATCACAAACCTTTCTGTGTCCTTTTTAGCTATACGGATGTCATGTTGTCCCTACTAAGAAAAGGGTTTCAGTACCTCCTGGCTGTTCTTTCTTATGATCCAACAAAACATGCAGGTAAAGCTGGTTTTATTTTTTTCCCCCCTAATTTTCTGATTTAATTCTCTGACATGGATACAAATTTTTTGGTCTGATTTATTTCATGGGAAGCATGTTACTTATATGCGTGAAGATAATTCTATTTGGGGCTAATGGGAATGATAATTTTTTTTTCTATTCCCACACTGTACATGTATTTTGTACATTCCTTTCACATTTTGTTTACCATTCATACTCAAACTATAGTTGAAAATGAAAATGGACAATCCTAATATATAAGAGAAATCTCATGGGCACTGGAGTGGAAGGAAGGGGAGATGTGGTCACCCACCATGGATATCGTATAGCCATGTCATCATGGTGTGGCAGAGCGCCAGCCAGGTGCTCATACACACATACAGGTGTCCCCTCGGAGGACCAGCTGGGGAGAAGTGATCAGGCAGGGAGGACTGCAGGAAAATCTCTAAACCCAAAGTTCACAATGTATCTATTGCATCCAACCTGGCTGTCTTTGTTTTGAGTCTACCAACGGGATGTTTTCTTCTGGAGTCATTTCATTTGGACACTGAAACTTAGCATTTGTCATGTCTGGACTTTTATTTTCAGGGAGAAGTGAAAACCAAATATGTAGACTTTTAATTTGTAAGAATCCCCTTTTGGATTTTTAGTTGAGCTTTCTAAAAAGTGCCTTGTTATATAAATATTTGCATATGTTAGTCTTTTT
This sequence comes from Tamias sibiricus, assembly GCA_025594165.1. Lineage (NCBI taxonomy): Eukaryota > Metazoa > Chordata > Mammalia > Rodentia > Sciuridae > Tamias > Tamias sibiricus. The sequence goes on along the minus strand of CM046666.1, from coordinate 18,546,205 downwards.
TTTTTTTTTCCTGTTTGAATAAATTAGGTCTAAAAAAAAACTCATTAAGAGATGAGATCCAGTGCCCCTAATTAAGTCTGAGACAGTTGGATGGAAATAGAAGCTATTGGAGGCAGAAGCTGGCTCTGCTAATCTGATCAGAATTCCATGCATGAACAGAGGCCTCAGAAGGACCCGCGGGAAGGAGACGCAGCGGGCTCTGTCTGGGGGTGGAGTCTCAGAATGCTGCTCTCAAAAGGCAAAGGGAAGGTTCCTAGTACACTATGTCCCACAGCAGAGTCGGAGGAGCACATAGACAGCGCGTGGGTGCAGGAGGTAGAAAGTCAGTGCCCAGAAGACAAGAAACCCCAAAGGAATTTATGAATGGACTCCACCCTGATTTCCGTGTTCCCAAGACCCATGGCAGGCTCAGCCTCTATTTTATCTATACTTGGATGGGTATATAACAAGGCTATTTCCTCAATAAGCCAGTTTTCTTCTTTGTATGAGATATGAAAAAGAAAAAAAAAAAAAAAAACAGAAGAACATGCCACATCCTCACCTATTTGGATGACTAAGTTGTGTATAGACCAGGTACAACTGGGCCATGGGAAACAGGCGGAGGCGTTCATTGCGCTCCAGAGTTAGATTTTTTTTTTTTTTTTTTTTTTTTTTTTTTTTTTGGTACCGGGGATTAAACTCGGGCACTCGACCACTGGGCCACATCCCCAGCCCTTTTTTGTATTTTATTAGAGACAGGGTCTCACTGAATTGCTAAGTGCCTTGCAATTGCTGAGGCTGGCTTTGAACTCGTGATCCTCCTGCCTCAGCCTCCCAAGTGCTGGGATTACAGGCGTGCGCCATCGCGCCCGGCCTCCAGAGTTAGATTTATAGGAATCATTTTTCACTCTGTTTCTCTTTTTCCTAGGCCCACCATTTTATGTTCCACATGCTGAAATTCAAAGGTTGTTTGGTAAGTTAGGCTCTAACTTTTTAAATAAAGTCAGCAGTGAACTATTTTGAGCTGTTAGTAAACCATTAGTATGGCATTAAAGCCTATGAGATTTAAAAGGTAGAGACCATTTTATTGAAAACTGTTGTATCCTAGAATAGGAACCGATCTCTACAGCATGGCTTTGTGGCTGTATGCTTTGCGTCAAACATGTATGAGCTTTTCTACAGGGGTGGTAGATTCACTCTTGCTCTTGGGAATTGTGATACTAATTCAGAGCCCAGCAGTTTGCTGTTAGCATTTCCCATTTTGCATGAAACAGAAGAGAAAGAGCCTCAGTGCACACCCCCTTTAAAATCATGTGAAGTGTTTTAGAAGCACCCCCATAACATTCTTCAGTTTTTTCCCCACATTTTTTTCTTGGTGCATAAGGGTGGGACTTGTTACATGTTCATACATGCACACAATGTGACAGTATAATTTATCCAACATCACTCCCCAGCACTGCCCCCTTTCCTCTCCACCTTCTACCCCTTGGTCCCTTTCCTCTACTGAGCTCCCTTTGATTTTCATGAGACCCCACCACCACCACCACCACCATCACCTTTCTTTTCCTTTTTCCTCTCCAGCTTCCACATATGAGAAAAAAACATGCAGCCGTTGACCTTCTGAGTTTGGCTTATTTCACTTACTATAATATTCTCAAGTTCTATCCATTTTCCTGCAAATGACGTAATTTCATTTTTCAGTATGATTGAATAAACATTTTGTGTACATATACCACAGTTTCCTTATTCATCCATCCACTGATGGACACCTAGGCTGGGTCTATAGTTTGTTGCTTCACAGAGTTTTGATGTGCTACCTTTCTCGTTTTAGGTACAAAATGCAATATTCTTTGTCTTGAGAAGGTCGATGTTTTTGAAGAACGACATAAAACTTGGGGAATTGACTACATCTTTGAAAAATTGTATCTGCTTACAGAAAAGTAAATGAAATGGAACAGATGTAACATGTTTTGAGCAACTTAAAAATATAATGGGTGTTTTAAAAATTTTTAATTTTTCATAAGTCGTATCATAGATCGTTGCTCAAAAATGCATATAACTTTTTAGAGGAAAACTCATACTTAAATGTTAAAGTAGCTCCTTTACAGAGGAGTACATAACCAGGGGGAAAATATTAACCTGTGTGTCTTAAAGATTGCAAGAATTTTTTTTGTAGTCAGCATGTATTTCTTGAATAATTAAAAAATAAAAGAAAAACAATGCACATAACCTACAGATATAGAAAAACTCACATTTCTTATGAAATTTAGAATCATGGAAGAAATGTAACAATTTTTTTTTTTTTTTTTTTTTTTTGGTGGTACCAGGGATTGAACTCAGGGGCACTCGACCACTGGGTCACATCCCCAGACCTTTTTTGGTATTTTATTTAGAGACAAGGTCTCACTGAGTTGCTAAGTGCCTCACCATTGCTGAGGCTGGCTTTGAACTCGTGATCCTCCTGCCTCAGCCTCCCAAAGTGCTGGGATTATAGGCGTGTGCCACCACGCCCGGCAGAAATGTAACAATTTAATAGGATTCAAAGTAGTCTAAAAAGTATGCAAAAGTTGAGCTTTTACTATAAGCTCCCATCTTATCCTGAAATCCTAGAACTCACTTTAACAGTTTCTCTATGTGTAACTTTATATGTATCAAAATCAAGAAACAGATTTTTTAAAACTTAATTAAACCAACCTATATGAAACAAAGGTTTTCTTTCCCCAAACTTTAAGAATATCTGGCACAGTGACACATGCCTATAATCCAGTGGCTCTGGAGGCTGAGATAGGAGGATTGCAAGTTCAAAGCCAGCCTCAGCAACTTAGTGAGGCCCTAAACAACTCAGTGAAACCCAGTCTCTAAATAAAATACAAAAGGTGCTGGGAATGTGGCTTACTGGTTAAGCATCCCTGGATTCAATAACCAGTATTTAAAAAAAAAAAAAATCTCATTTCTCCAAGGCCTGCCCCCAGGCCACAGCATGGGCTTAGAAGCCTCACTACCCAACTCCACCTCCACAGCCAGTTGAATAAAACAAGAGTGGACAACTGGCCCAAGCTGGGCCAATCTGGTTCTCTTTTGAAATTTTTGAACTAGGGGCTGAAATAGTAAGCTGAATGCAGAGAGGGCGAAACTGCAGTGTGTGGACCAGGAGCTGCGGGGCAGCCGTGTCCCACCTAGAGATCTGAGAAACAGAATACTGATCTTCAGGGGGGAAAAAGCAGAGACACAAATAGGAGAGAGGCCACAGGTGTCCGCATCCACTTCTGCAGGAGCCGAAGTTGGTTTCTGTAACTTGCACCCAAAGAATCTTAAATGAAATAACCTTACATAGTCAATCTTCCATGTAACATGTGTCCTCATTAGGAGAACTGGCTTTGCTTTGCTTTTCTTTCTTTCTTTCTTTTTTTTTTTTTTTTTTTTTTTTTTTTGGTACTGGGGATTGAATTCAGGGGCACTCGACCACTGGGCCACATCCCCAGCCCTTTTGTGTATTTTATTAGAGACAGGGTCTCACTGAGTTGCCAAGTGCCTTGCCACTGCTGAGGCTGGCTTTGAACTTTGATCCTCCTGCCTCAGCCTCCCAAGTGCTGGTATTACAGGCGTGCGCCACCGTACCCGGCTTCTTTTTTTTTCTTAATATTTATTTATTTGCTTTAGTTGTACACCATGAGTTTATCTCTACGTGGTGCTGAGGATCGAACCCCGGGCTGCGCACGTGCTAGGCGAGCGCTCCACCGCTGAGCCACAATCCCAGCCCCCCTGGCTTTTCTTAAAGTCTCAAGATATACTGCATATGCATTGTTTTACAGCAATTATATTATTCTCAGGCTTTTCTAGAAATGACTTTTATTTCATTTTGTACTTTAAATAACAGAGGACCTGAACCTTCTGCCCTGCACACCGTGATTCATTCACTGCCTTGCCCTCGCCTACACAGGGATGTGATGTTCAACATGGCTATTCAAAGTTATCATTAGCAGTCTGGAGGAAACAAGAAAAGGATGTACTAGTCTGTGTGGGTGAGTGGGGAAGTTAAAGCACAAAGAGATAAAACCAAAGCTTTCACGCTGACCTCGGTCAAGCCAGAGATTTGGCTTCATGAAGGGTTAATGGTCAGGGGACCACAGAAGGTAGCCTGAAAAATGTACCTGTGAGAGAGTTCCCAGATGAAAATAGAAATCTAACCCACAGAGATGTTAGTGCAAGTGATTGACTGTTCACAATTGTAGCTTATACCGATCAGTATTGTATTCTCATAAAAGGAACAATCTAGATGTTTGTTCATTGACACATGTATCTAAGTATATGGCACACACTCAAAGATATTCCAAAGAAAGATTTCTACTAAATGCTTTTTAAAACTCAAAATTGTCTTGCTGAGCATGGTGGCACATGCCTATAATCCCAGCTATTTGGGAGGCTGAGGCAGGAGGATCACAAGTTCAAGGCCAGCCTGGGCAATTTAGGGAAACCCTGTCTCAAAATAACCTAAAAAATACTGGCAATGTTGCTTCATAGTAGAGTGTTTACCTAGCACGTGCTAGGCCCTGGGTTTGATTCCCCAAGTACTGCAAAATAAATAATAATAAGAAGAAGAAGAAGAAGAAGAATAGTCTTTAATCCTTATAGCTCTGACTTTCCAGCACTTCTTATCTGATGTGCTTTATTCCTTGCCAAACATTATATTACAAATTCACCAGAGTAGGGCTGGGTTGTGGCTCAGTGGTAGAGCACTCTCCTAGCACATGTGAGGCACAGGGTTCAATCCTCAGCATCATATAAATAAATAAAGTTTCCATTTACAACTAAAAAAAAAAGTAAAAAAACAAAACAAATTCACCAAAGTGGCAGAGTTAACGTGAATAAGATAGGATTCCATATAGGTACCTTAAGCAAGTCACTCTGCTGTGTGTGTGACAAATAGTCATGTTCCAGATTTCTTAATTACATGTAACTTTAATGTGTAAATTGAAAACATGCCCGAAAATCTGTTATCCCTAACCAGTGGATTTTTTTGGGGGGTGTGGGGGAACACTGGGGATTGAACCCAGGGGTGCTTAATCACTGAGCCACAATAACCAGTCCTTTTTGTATTTTATTTAGAGACAGGGTCTTCTGAGTTGCTTAGGGCCTCACTAAGTTGCTGAGGCTGGTTTTGAACTTGAGATCCCCCTGCCTCAGCCTCCCAAGCCACTGGGATTACAGGTGTGAATAACCAGTGGATATTGGTAGAAATTTGTTCCACTACTGATGTGAACTCTCAACAGAAGGTAGAGGAGAATGGCCGAGGGAATTGGTATTTAGAAATCAGACATTAGCAATTATTTATACTTAAATAGTAAAAATAATACTCTGGAAATTTGGAAGGTATAGGAAGGTGTAAGAAGGAAAAACAGAAACAACCAAATCTTATTGCTTGAGATAATGCTGAAAAGATGGAGATGTGTTTTCCTTCTTTTGTGTCCACTTACCTATGTGTGTTTTGCCAAAGTTTCAGTCAACCTGGATATAGGGGTTTTTTAATTTTTGTTGTTGTTGTTTTATTTTGTTTTGGGGGTACTGGGAATTGAACCCAGGGGCACTTAACAATACCCTCAGCCTCTTTTTTTTTTTTTTTTTTTTGGTACTGGGGATTGAACTCAGGGGCACTCGACCACTGGGTCACATCCCCAGCCCTTTTTTGTATTTTATTTAGAGACAAGGTCTCACTGAGTTACTAAGTGCCTCGCCATTGCTGAGGCTGGCTTTGAACTCACGATCCTCCTGCCTCAGCCTCCCAAAGTGCTGGGATTACAGGTGTGCGCCACCACGCCCGGCCCCCTCAGCCTCTTTTATTTTGAGACTAAGTTGCCCAGGCTAGACTCCAACTTACAATCTTCCTGCCTCAGACTTTTGAATAGCCCAGTCACTAAATATTTTACCAAATACAAAATTTGTTTTTGGTGGTGCTGGAGATTGAATCCAGAGCCTCAGGCACACTAAGCATGTGTCCTACCGCTGAGCCACAGCCCTAGCCTAAGATTTTTTGACAGCTGTATTTCCCCTGTCATTGTAGTCAGTACTCACTCAGCAAATGTAAGTACAGGCACCAGGATACAGTGTTGAGCAAAACCAGGTGTGGAACTTTCTTATCTCTTCAGAGACAGGTGTGAAAGAAAGAGGGCATGAAGATAAGGTGCAATTTCAAGAATGGATTACAAAAACGTCTGCTGGACTCCATATCTTCAGTTAAGTAGGAAAAGGAGGTAATGCTGGCTTCTGCTGACAGGAACACCAGACTAGAAACTGCTGCTACGCCATGGGGCAGCAGCAAATGCCAAAGATAACAGTAGCCAAGGTGCCAACCAGGATATGGTAACCCCAAATTGCAAAAGGACTCAAACCTAAATGTTTGCATAATTGAGAAAACCTTAATCCCCAATCAGATGCCACAAGTTATATTTCTATATGTCAAACTGACCACTGGATCCTTGATAGTAAATGATTAGGGCAAATTGAGTGCCACAAAGCTTTCCAGTACGACTATGCTGTCCAACTAATGCAGTAGAGCAATTACTATGAACATTTTTTTTAATATGTCAGGGATTAAACCCAGGGGCACTTAACCACTGGGCCACATCCCCAGCCCTTGTTAATTTTTATTTTGAAACAGAGTCTCACTAAGTCGCTTAGGGCCTTGCTAAGTTGCTGAGGCTGGCTTTGAACTTGGGATCCACCTGCCTCGGCCTCCCCAATCACTGGGATTACAGGCGTACACCCCGGTGCCCAGCTCTATGGATATTATCGCAGTTTTTTCTGATTTTTCTTGCTGAACACCTGCCTCTGTATTCCTGAGGCCTTGACTGGGCTGCCGCCCCAGGGCTAACAAAGCTGATGCTGCAGTACTACTAGCTGCCTCACGGGGGCAGCAAAGGATCAAGAAGGTGGCAGGATTAGCAGATAGTGCGCAGGGGAGTTGAGCCCTCCGGCTCCTCCCTCCTGGAAGTCTGGCTGGACAGGGCTGAAGGGTCAAAGCTCAGCTATAGTCAGCAATGAACTGAGATCGTTGAATATTTCTTAAACAATGTTGGAGCAGAGACAAGTCAGAACAAGTCAGGGACCCACAAAGTCACTCTGGGAAGCGTCTTGAGAAGGTAACATTTCAGCACAGACCTGGCCTGCATTTGTGCTGCTCTGAGTGAAGGCAGCCAGCCTCCTGTGACTGTCACCGGGCCATGTGTGACTATTGAGCACTTGAAAGGGAGCTAATCTGAACTGGAATGTGCTGTTACTGTACAATACACGCTGGAGTTTACTTACGTCACACAAAAGAAGAGTATGACATTGATATTTTTGTAATGATTTTAAAAAGTGACAATATTTGGATATTTGGGGTTAAATAAAATATACACTTAAATTAATATCACTAGTTTCTTTTTATAAAGCATGGCAACAAGAAAATTTAATATGATATAATGTGGCGCTCACATTTCTATTAGGCAACACTGGTTCTAAAAACATTCCATGTTTTGATGTTCTGAATGTATTTCTTGACTAAAAAATAACTTCTGGAAGAACTCTCTGTTGGATGTGGTTTAATTGGTTATTTAGTTGGAATGGAAACGTATTCTGAAATTACAGAATGAGTTGGTTGTGGTGTTCTAATAAACAATCTTTGAATCATGTAACAATTAAGGAGAAAATGTTCTTTCTTGTCTTACATTAAGGTTCTCTCCCTGGGGTTTTAACAGGTGATAGAATCCTGTGTTCTCAGAAGTCTAGGAAATAAAAGGGTCACTGGTTATGACTATGATCTCTAAGTGAACAGAAATGATCTAATATGTGTTTTTTGTCAAAGGCCTCATCCATGTAAGACATTTGGGTGAGAACATCCTGCAAATGGGAGACTGAAATTACACAGAGGATTCCTGAGCTAGATCATGCTAACTCCTGGGTGAAGGTTTTCCAGCATATGATATATTCTCTTTGCTTTCAGTCCTACCTGAGATTGGAATGCTGGAACCTGTTGGTGTTTGAAGGAACCACCATAATGCATTGGTTCTCAGACTTGGCTGTATATTATAATCAGCTGGTGGGGGGGGGAGGGCTTTTACAAATCCCAGCAGCCCAGACCACACCCCAGAGCAACTAAATCTCTGGGGATGAGTCCCGGGGAAGAAGCCCAGCCACTTGCTAGCCATGTGACCCTAGACATGATATTTAACCTCTATGAACTCTATCATAGAAAAGGGTGGTTTTGGTTCCATAGCGAAACTGTGGAACCAAAGTAGATTCCCTTCAGTAGATGAATGGATAAAGAAAATGTGGTATATATACACAATGGAATATTACTCAGCATTAAAAGAGAATAAAATCATGGTATTTGCAGATAAATGGATGGAGTTGGAGAAGATAATGCTAATTGAAGTTAGCCAATCCAAAAAAAAAAAAAAAAAAAAACAAACAAATGCTGGATGTTTTCTCTGATAAAAGGAGGCTGATTCATAATGGGACTGGGGGGGGGGAACCATAGGAGGAATAGATACACTCTAGATAGGACAAAGGGGAGGGAGGGGAAGAGCAGGGGCATGGGGTTAGAAAAAAAAGTGGAATGAGATGGACATCATGTATGAAGACACGAATGGTGTGAGTCTATGTTGTATACAACCAGAGATATGAAAAATCGTGCTTTATATGTGTAATATGAGTTGCAATGCATTCTGCTGTCATATATAACAAATTAGAATTTTTTTAAAAAAAGGGATGGGGTTGTGGCTCAGTGGAAGAGTGCTCACCTAGCATGTGCAAGGCCCTGGGTTCGATCCTCAGCACCACAGAAATATAAAGGTATTGTATCCAACTACAACTAAAAAATAAATACTTATTAAAAAAAAAAGAAAGAAAAGAAAAGGAGTGATGAAAATAATATGCCATATAGGATTGTCATGAGGTTTAAATGAGATAGTCTATGTAAACCCTTTTTATAAAAAAGGCAGGTATGGAGCAAGTTTCTATAGTAATTGTTAACAGCTTTATTATTCTATATTTATTCCTCTGGAAGACATTCTCAGCCAGGGCTCCCCCTCTGAAAGTCACAAGCCTAGTGTGTTTTAGTATTGTCCTATAACCTTCCTCCTTCCACATACAAATTCATTTTATAAGTATTCAGGAAGCATCTGCTTTACTACGAAGGTCTTAAAACACACCAACCTCACTTTCTGAGAGCTTTAACTTGGGTGTGTCTGTGCTCTCCCGGCCGGCTCTTACCTAACATGAGGTAAGGGACCATGGGACTCCAGCTCTGGTCCCCAGCACCCAGCGCTGGAATACCGGGTCTACTTCTGGCTTTGTCACTTATGGCCTGAAGACCGGGGACACCCTGTCCTCCCCGGGTGTGCTTCCTCACCAGTCAAACGCGGTGGGAACTCGTCCCCGGCAGGAGCGCCGCGTGCCCACCAGGGGGCGGTCGGCCGCTCGACGTCTGGGCGGACGCCCCGCCCAGTGACCGCGACCGCGGGCTGCGCGGGGGCAGCGTCCGGCCCGGGACAGCGCCATGGGGGAGGCGGCCTCGGGCGGCGCGGGGACGCCGCGGGAGCTGGCGCGCGAGGCCGAGGTCAGCCTGCTCGAGTGCAAGGTGTGCTTCGAGAGGTTCGGCCACGGCCAGCAGCGGCGCCCGCGCAACCTGTCCTGCGGCCACGTGGTCTGCCAGGCCTGCGTGGCCGCCCTGGCCCACCCGCGGACCCTGGCCCTCGAGTGCCCCTTCTGCCGGCGGGCCTGCCGCGCCTGCGACGCCAGCGACTGCCTGCCGGTGCTGCACCTGGTGGAACTCCTGGGCTCCACCCTTCGCCAGCCCCCAGCCGCCCCCTGCGTCCCCGGGGCCCTCACCTGCCACCGCGCCTTTGGCGGGTGGGGGACCCTGGTCAACCCCACGGGCCTGGCACTATGTCCCAAGACTGGACGGGTCGTGGTGGTGCACGACGGCAAGAGGAGGGTCAAGATCTTCGACTCCGGGGGAGGCTGTGTGCATCAGTTTGGGGAGAAAGGTGACGCTGCCCAAGACATTAGGTACCCACTGGACGTCACCGTCACCAATGACTGCCACGTGGTTGTCACCGACGCTGGCGACCGCTCCATCAAAGTGTTTGATTTTTTTCGGCCAGATCAAGCTCGCCATCAGAGGCCAGTTCTCCTTACCCTGGGGTGTGGAGACCACCCCTCAAAATGGGGTCCTGGTAACCGATGCGGAAGCAGGGTCTCTGCACCTGCTGGAAGCCGACTTCCCAGAAGGGGCCCTTCGGAGAACAGAAAGATTGCAAGCTCATCTGAGCAGTCCCCGAGGGGTGGCGGTGTCTTGGCTCACTGGGGCCCTGGCGGTCCTAGAGCACCCCGTGGCCCTGGGACCTGGGGCCTGCAGCACCAGGGTGAAGGTGTTTAGCTCAAGTATGCAACTGATCGGCCAGGTGGATACCTTTGGGCTGAGCCTCTTCTTTCCCTCCAGAGTAACTGCTTCAGCTGTGACCTTTGATCACCAGGGCAATGTGATCATTGCAGATACCTCTGGTCCAGCTATCCTGTGCTTAGGAAAACCTGAGGAGTTCCCAGGATTGAAGCCCATGGTCACTCATGGCCTTTCCCATCCTGTGGCACTGACCTTCACCAAGGAGAATTCTCTTCTCGTGCTGGATACTGCATCCCATTCTGTAAAAGTCTATAAAGTTGACTGGGGGTAATGGGGTGAGGCGGGGACCCTGGGGCTTGGAATTAGAAAGTCCTGGTCCTGTCACTAGTGAATTGTTTAACCCTGGACAAGTCACTTGACTTATCCATGGTAAATGCCTGGCAGAATTACAAAGGGTAGGCCAGTTATTAAAGAATAATAATTAAATCCAGCCTTATTGAATGTATACTCCCAGTCCTAAGAAATTTTCAAATATTATTTTATTTAATTCTTAATACCCAGTGAGGTAATTTCTATTATTAGTCCCATTTTAGAGATGAGAAAACTGAGACCCAGAGAGCTTAAGTGGCTTCCCCAATATCACATTTACTTACTGTGAAAGTCACAATGTCAACTCAAGTCTGACTCCAAACCCCTTGCTCTTAAATAAGTTATTAAATGTGGAAAAAATATGTGAATGTACATTGTTGCTATGGGCACTCTCTTTACAAGTAAGTAATTATTTTAGATGCACAAAGAAAAAAAGATTTTATAGAGTGAAGGAGTAAAAGGATTTTGTAGTGAGCGTCAGTTTTCACTCCTCTAGTGGCACATTAGATGATGTTACTGTTGCTCTTGAGTCACTTGAGTAAGACAATCAATTGAACTGGTAAAAAAGGTAGGTGCGACTTTTAGTAACAGTGACCCTTCATCTATAGGCACTCAGAACATGCCACTTGGTTGGTTGACAGAGGCCTGCAGAACACTACATACTAGTGACAGACAGAATGTTAAAGAGTCAACACAATAGGTTCATGGCAGAAATGATTTTGCTAACCACTTTATAATAGGTGGTACCTAAAACACTTTGTGATGCGGGTTTCCTTGGTACAATTTAAATTGATCCCATGTGTAGCAAACACTGTGTGCTCAATAAACACTTCCCTTGATTCTTTTAGACCACTGGTAAACACTTACATACTTCTTGAATTGAAGTATAGTCCCAACCAGGGTAATGCCTTTATGTTGTAATTGAGTAAATAAATGGGTGAAGTAGCTGGTTCTTTTTTTTTCTTTTTCTTTTTTCTTTTTCCTTTTTTGGTACTGGGGATTGAACTCAAGGGCACTCGACCACTGGGCCACATCCCCAGCCTTTTTATGTATTTTATTAGAGACAGGGTCTCACTGAGTTGCTAAGTGCCTCGCCATTGCTAAGGCTGGCTTTGAACTTGCGATCTTCCTGCCTCAGCCTCCCAAGTGCTGGGATTACAGGCGTGCGTCACCGTGCTCGGCTAGTAGCTGGTTCTTCAGAATCATATGCTTTATTTTATTTTTTTAGCTAATACAAATATCCTAGAGTTTAGGGATGTTGGAATAGTACCAAATAACTGGCCCTTCAAACGCAGCAGGGAAAAACATTGTCTCAGAGAAAAAATATTGCTCTTGAAAGATGAGAGTTTGCTTTAAATAATAGCAGATGATTTATCAACAAAAAATAGTGTTCTATTATACAGAGTTTTAATAGCTAAGATGTAACCACTAAAGGTATCCCTGAAATTATGAGTAAGATATGTTCCAAAGGATTGTGAGTTGTCCTTCAGAGCTAAAAGTGAGAGCTGGGCTCTGGAGCAGGTACACAAAGGCTCATTTTCGCTTTTAGTGCCCAGAATATAATAGCATTAAATAGTAAGGTTCATTCAGGCTCCCTGGGCCACCATTAGTCAATGCATTTCAAACAGGAATTCCAGGGCAAATCCCTTCTCCTCCACCCTTAGAAGTCACCCTTAGATCAATGACTTCCTGGCTCTTCTGAGTGTGACACCCAGTTGTGTGTGGAGATAAAGTTCACTTGCAAGTAGGGCCACTGTGGATGGATCTTAAAATGTTTTCTTTGGAATAATGACATTTTAATCATCTTAAGTGTTAGTTGAGCCAATTCAAAGGTTTTCTTTGGAATTATCAGGGGTGTCATTTTTTACCACAGAGCTGTGTGTAAATCACAGACCACAATCACAGGAGGTGTGGGAGTCCACACTTAGGGAGGGAGGTCTGAAAGCAAGGTTTTGCTTTCACTGGGTGGATCACCCCACCAGGAGAATCAGGTGTAAGTCTGTGAAATGATGTAGGAGCCGTGGCGATGGGATACGTGGCCTTGTCAACTGCTCCCTCTCCTCGGGAGATAATTGGGCTTGGGAATGGGACCGGGCAGGATTGGCGACAAAGGGGGTCTGAGGCAGTCTTCCCAGGAGGGCAGGATGCGGGAGCAGAGTTTGCTGGGGAAGACGCAAGCTTCTGTTCCTGATCTGCAAGCACCACAGGCTAAGGGAGTCATTTCTGACCTGGGGGACAGGTGCCAAACTTGGCTTCCAGGTTTGTTCTTTAACGCAAGCTGATGGAGGAGCTTGAGACATGTCACGCTGCACCCCCGGTGATTCAAGACCCTGGGGAGCTTTGCGATCGGCAGGAAGAAGGGATCCCAGCAGAAAGCCCAGGGAGCTGAGGTGATGAAGGAGCGTGGGAATGGCTCGGCATGGAGGCAGAAGAATGTGATCAGGAGGAAGGAGGGAGGGAAAAGAAGCCGGTCCTCACACGTCCACCTGGTGAGTCGGGGAGGCAGAGGCAGGCAGCGCTCACTCCAGCTGTGCCAATTCCCAGTCCCTGGATTTCATCCGGATTTGGACCTTGCCCTGCCGCCTGCACCTGGCTCTCTCCACCTTTGCCCTCGGTGCTCTCTGAAGCCGTCCTTCAGTCATGACATCTGCTCTCTAGCAAGTCCAGCCCTGGATCCCAGGACCCAAACCACCGGCCTTCACGAGGGCCTTATCCAGACCATTCCAGGTCCCCATTGTGAGGCCCCCCCGAAAGTGAGTTGTGCCCCCTTTGAGGAAGCAGCATTCTCCCATACATCTCAGAAAACCAAGGAAGCCCCTGATGATAGAAAACGTAATGATCCTGGGGCTGGGGTTGTGGCTCAGCGCTAGAGTGCTCACCTAGCACGTGCGCGGCCCGGGTTCGAGCCTCAGCACCACGTAAAAATAAAGGCATTGTACACAACTAAAACAGATAAATAAATATTTTTTTTAAAAAAGAAAACGTAATGATCCTTACACTTGCCACAGAAAGAAGAGATAGATACTGCTGGTCAGCGTTCACTAGTAGTGGTGTACAAATCCAAAGAAGAACGGGTTTCTCTGTGTAGAAAGTATGATTGGGAAGCTGACAAAAGTCACCATGGCCACTGTCCTGGACGGCCACGTCTGCTGTGCCCACAGGTCCTGCTGATGAGCTGACCCTCGGCACACATCATCCACAGCTAGATCCCCTCCAGCAAGAGTGGATGAGATGGAGCCGGGTGTGGTGGCACACGCCTGTAATCCCAGCACTTTGGGAGGCTGAGGCAGGAGGATCCCAAGTTCAAAGCCAGCCTCAGCAATGGTGAGGCACTTAACAACTCAGTGAGACCCTGTCTCTAAATAAAATACAAAACAGGTCTGGGGATGTGACCCAGTGGTCGAGTGCCCCTGAGTTCAATCCCCGGTACCACAAAAAAAAAAAAAAAAAAAAGAGTGGATGAGATGGGGGTGCACACCTGACCCGGGAACAGCCAACCCATCACTGGTGGCCCAACAAATGTTTTAGTTCAACAGGAAACTGGCTACGAATTGACCTGGGATGAACAAAGAGATCCGATTCAATTCAATTCTTTTTCTTTGTTGTTGTTGTTGGGTTTTTTTGTTTTGTTTTGTTTTGTTTTGTTTTGGTGCTAGTGATTGAACCCAGGGGCACCAAGTCACATTCCCAGCCCTTTATATATATTTTATTTATTTATTTTATTTTTTTTAATTTTTTATTTATTTATTTTTTTGAGACAGGGTCTCGCTAAGTTGCTGAGGCTGGCCTTGAACTTGCAATCCTCCTGCCTCAGCCTCCTGAGCTGCTGTGTTTGCTTTCCTGGACTCACCAGGTGATGGTGGTGCTGATTACAGCACCCAGCCCAATTCAATTTTTATCCTTGAAATTTTGAATGGAGAAACATGGAGCAAATCGGGGAGACAGCAGCCAAGGGGGTGGATGCTACAAGTACGCTCTGTTGCAGCAGCACAGAGAGACCCCAAGAGCAAGCCAAGTCACAAATCAGAAGTTATGAGGCAGAGAGAAGATACAACCGGGAAGAACCCAGGTTAGAATGGGAAAAGGCGTCTGGGAAGCAGTTGGCCCAGAGTCCTGTCATCTCAGGCCGCGGGTTGTGCCTCCGGAGCTGCCTTGGCCAGCTTTGCCTCTGCAAGGCGCAGCTGCACTGTGGTTTTTGATCTTGGAATCCCAAGCACTCTGTCTCATGCACGTGAACCTCTGTGCAGAGGTGCCTCAGCTTTCATGGGTTTACATCTCAATAACCCCCCTGAAGCTGAAAACATGGAAGGTCAAAAGTGCACTTGAGACACCAACCTATAGAGCATCCTAGCAACAGCGCGCTGTAGAGCACCCGTGGTCCCCTGTGTGATCGTGATGGCCGGCTGGCTGCCACTGCCCTGCATCTCCAGAGAGGATTCTGTGGCACGTTGCCAGCCTAGGAAAAGGTCAAAATTCAGAACTGCAAGTGCAGCTTCTTCTGAATGCTTGTTGCCTTCACACCACCAAAAAGCAGAAAAATTGTAATTTGACCCCTCCTCATTTGGTGACTGTACTCCACCCTCCCTTGCTTCAGCCAACCTGCCCAGATCTCTGTTTTTTGTAAACAGAAAAGTACCTAACAAAGATCCAGTTATTTGGCCGAGTTATTTGTTTGTTTTTGGAGAAATTGGACTTAAACTGCTAATTTTGATGCCATGAGTAAGAAACTGAATCTGCAGAGAGCAACGCTCTCCCATGAACACATCAGCCCCCAGAATAGGTGCAGCCCGAGACCAGGGCACGGGTGGGGGCTCACCCGCCAAGGTTCTGAGCACGGAAGTTGTAAGTCAAGTCAACAAACACGTAAAGCACATTTGATCCTCCTCTCCTGAAAGAGGCAAATATAAATACAACAACAACAACAACAAAACCCACTTGTTTTTTTTTAATGATCTGGCCAAGTTTCATTTTAGACCAGATGAAGTTTTGGCTCAATTTTGGGATGGCACACAGAAATCATGACAATCTAGGGTATGTTTGAAAAGCATGAAGAAGGGCCTAAAAAGCTTTTTTTTTTCCGTCAACCTCTGCCCAGCTAGAACATGAGCACTTTGAATGGTGTCCGTGTGGTTGAAAGCTGAGCTTCCAGAGCCCAGGACGGTGCCGGGCATGGAGGTATTCAAACATAGGCATTGAATTAGTGTTTTTCTAAAGGAATTTTCCTTGGCTGTGTATTTCTTTCTCTGATAAAAGGGAAGTGGCATAGATAGCTCTGGAAAGCTGGTCTAGACTTAAAACGATCGGTGGTGGGTTTGCTGGGCGACTCACAGAGAGATACCCAGGCAGTGCGGTGACTTTGTGGCAGTCGGGTTGGACGTGTGAAGAGCCTCGTTTCTCAGTCGACACCCCCCCAATACCAGCAGTGATTTCGTCTCCTTCTGCAGGGACCAGGGGAGCTCAGGGCTCCTGGGTCACTCACCTGGTGTTGTGGCCGGAGCATTGTTAAAGTGGTCTCTGGGTTAATTGTGGTTGATCACAGCCACATAGAGAGGCTTTGCCTTTCCAGGCACAACCCACACAGGAAGCCTGACCACAGATGTTTGTTGACTGACAAGCTGCAAGTATCGTAACAGTTGAAGAGCAAGCAGCTCGTGTTTTACAAATAAATAAATAACAGAGATCTACTAGGAGGCTAATTTCCTGACAAAGAATTCTGGTCAAATCCTTAGTTTGTGACTCACAATGTCATAAAAGTAGCTACAATGAAAATGCAAGACCACTTGTAAAATGATTAAGATCTTAAACCTTAGAATTTTAGGATTAGGAGGACATAGACAATTTCTTTGAAAATGCACTGAGATCACAACTGAGGCCTGCAGGAGTGCAAGGAGTGCAAGGACTGGTTTAGGCCACACAGATAGTTAAGGGCACAAGGAACCAGGACGAGGAAGTGGACCTTTCCGTATGCTGCTTTGACCCCTCTACCATGAAAGGACATGAAATTCAAAGGCCCAGAACCCATGCACACACACACGCACACTCTCACAAGGGTACACACATGCGGGCGCACCCACACGTGTGCTGGCACTTGTCCCAACTTCCCTTAAGTCAACTGGTGATGATTTCTCTGAGTCTGCCGGGACCTCTTGCTGTTAGTTTCCCAAATAACCTACAGGTTTGTCTGCACGCTGGCCCAGGAGAACACTGTGGCGTTCCCAAATTGGCCCAGGTGACCACAAGCACGAGGCCCTTCTCCTTGGTCACTGAGAACTCAGTCCTGAGGCGTCCAGACCGGTACAGCGTGGCCCCTCCAGGTGCCAGTCTACCTCTTTTTCTTTCATGGTGATCAGATGCCTTCCAGCAGTGCCAGTCCTTGTCATAAAAGGGAGCCTTTGGCTACCAGGAAATGATGGAACTCACAGTTCCCTGTTATTTCAAAAAGCTGTTTGAGTCTCACCACATCTCTCCATGTACACAGGCAGGTTTTACTAAGGGGACTTGCCAGGGGAAGAAGCTGAGACTTGCCGGGTGCTGTGGGGCACGTCTGTAATCCCAGCAGCTTGGGAGGCTGAGGCAGGAGGAGCGAGAGTTCAAAGCCAGCCTCAGCAACTTAGCGAGGCCCTAAGCCACTTAGCAAGGCCCTGTCTCTAAATTAAAAGGGCTGGGGGTGCTGGAGTTGTGGTTCAGAGGAAGAGCACTCGCCTAGCATGTGTGAGGCACTGGGTTAGATCCTCGGCACTACATAAAAATAAAATAAAGGTACTGTGTCCACCTACAACTAAAATAAATGTTTGAAAAAAAAGGGATGGGGATGTGGCTTAGTGGTTAAATGCCCCAGGGTTCAATCCCTTGCACCAAAAAAAAAAAAAAAAAAAAAAAAGAGAGAGAGAGAAGAAGGAGAAGAAGAAGAAGAAGAAGAAACTGAGACTAACAGAAATGGGGTGGCTTGCCCAAGATGGCATAATTGAATCCTGATATTTGGGGTTGAGGAAGAACAGGGATTTTTGTTTGTTTTCTTAATCTTCCCCAAGGTGATTCTATGTGCAGCCAGCATTGGGTGTATCACTGCTCTTGAAAACTAAGAAATAGCCAGGCGCAGTGGTGCACGCCTGTAATCCCAGCACTTGGGAGGCTGAGGCAGGAAGATCGCAAGTTCAAAGCCAGCCTCAGCAATGGCGAGGCACTTGGCAACTCAGTGAGACCCTGTCTCTAAATAAAATACAAAAAGGGCTGGGGATGTGGCCCAGTGGTTGAGTGCCCCTGAGTTCAATCCCTGGTACCAAAAAAAAGAAAAGAAAACTAAGAAATATCCCAAGTATCCCTTTGCAGTGTCTCCTGCACTCCAAGTGCTGTTCACGTCATTTTGCGGCAGCCCCAGGTAACGCTCTTGAGGAGAAACCCTTCTCAGGTTTCAGAGCTGATCCTGTCAATTTCTGAGAGCCACAAGCTCTGCTCCGCATTAGAGAGATCTGCTTATAGCAAGAGCAAGACTGTGGTTGGGCCTCAGGGGAGGATTTTGTGATGGGGGTCAAGTTCTGCTATTTCCCTTAAACCAAATGCTTTTGTTAAAAATAAATACAAGAGTGTGCTTGCTATTTTCAAAAGTCGGTACATGTAATTCTTTGGCTGTGCTCCAGAGCTTCTTATCTGACATCAGACTGTCTTGTAGGACTGAACGCAGGTTGGTGGGATTTCAAGAGCCAAGTGTTGAATGGCAGGAACCTGACCAATAAGAGGCTACCCTTTCCAGACAGGGCGGTCCCATAGTTCTCTCCTATTATGTTCCTTGTTGGTTGTTTCTTTGTAATTTTCCTCCCTCGAATTATAGAAATAACACATGTTCACTGTGAATGTAGAAAATATAGATCAATGTCAAGATATTTAATTGGTTTTAATTAACAAAAACTACTCGTCATTGTGGAATTAGCATTCTCGAACATCACTTCGTACACCCAAACTTTGCAAAACTATGTGTCACGTAAACTGCAAACTCTTTTGCCAAAATGGAGATTTTAGTGGCATTCAGCTGAAATTCAATTTTGGTGATCCCAAAACATGGGAAACAAGAGCTCGATGGCAGAGAGAGAGAGAGAGAGAGAGAGAGTCAGCGCCACATATTCCATCTGCCCTTCACACGCCCACCCCCTCTGCAGATCAGCAGGACCAGGTAACCTGTTCTTGCTGAGAACAGAACCCAAGATGAGGCAGGGCAATTTCTGTGACATGAGAAAAAGAAAACAAGTGAGAAAGACAGATCAATTCTGAAGTTAAGCAGAGGTCTCAAGTCTCAGAAAGAAAGCGTTGCAATCTCCGAAGATAAAAGATCGCACTTTGATTTTAGCACTTAAGTGGCCTCGGACTAAGCTGCTGTCTTCCCGGTCACATGAAGCTTTGCATTATTGCCCGACAAGTTCAGTTTTGGAGTATGCGCTCAGGACACCGTTTCTCACTACTGGTGAGGGCAGTTAGACCTGGGTGCAGGGTGAAGGGAGGAGAGCTCCTTGCCTACGCGAAGGCAGCCGTGAGCTCCATGGAGACAAGTGTGGAAGGGTCAGAGGAGACTGACCTGCTCCAATTTCTTCACATCAGCCGTATATGTGCTTTACCCAAGCCAGCGTTTTGATGAGCAAGGTGTTCCAAAATAGCCTTCCTTGTAATGACCCTTCCTCCCACATCTGTGCCGGCTGTTTCCGTTTTCAAACACCCATGGTTGTGCCCAGAGTGACCGACGACACAGGCAGCCCAACTCTATTCCATTTAGGAGTTAATTTCTACCAGTCGTCCCTGGCAGATGGATGGATGCCTGGAATCAAAAAACTATTCTATGCTTTTTTTTTTTTTTTTTCTTTTCTGTACTGAGGATTGAACCCACTGGGGGATTTACCACTGAACTATATCTCCAGCCTTTTTTAAAATTTTGAGACAGGGTTTCACCAACTTGCTTAGGGCCTCACTAAGTTGCTGCATCTGGCCTTGAACTTGTGATCTTCCTGCTACCTGAGTCACTGGGATTACAAATGTACACCCTCACACCCAGTTCTTATGATTAAAAAGCTGGACACAGGGGCACATGCATGCAATCCCAGGGACTTGGGAGGCTGAGGGCTCACGGTTTCAGAGGTCTTAGTCCATAGAAAGCCTGCTTGATTCCTCAGGGCTCCGGGCTTAAGGTGAGGCTGAACATCATGGCAGAAGAGGGTGTCGGAGGGAAGCAGCTCACCTCACGATGACCAGAAAGCAGAGAGAGAGAGAGAGAGAGAGGGAGGGAGGGAGGGAGAGAGAGGAGACTCCACTTGCCAGATACAAAATATATGCCATATAGCCCCACCCACCTGCTTCCAGTCCCCACTCGGTTTATCCCATCAGGAGATTAATTCACTGATTGGGTTAAGACTCTCATAACCTAATCATTTCCCCTCTGAAACTTCTTGCATTGTGAAGGGCAAAAATCACACCGTGGATGGCCGTGCAGCCAAGGGATTTATTCACTGGCCTTTACCGCTGGTTAAAGGTAGAAAAGTAATGGGGAGAGGGGAACCTGGGAGTGTCGCTGCCTGAAGCGGAAGTCGCTTGGAGCAGCGAACGCCACAGGAAAATTCGGAGGCAGGATGAAAATGAAAAAAGGTCTTTTATTCTTCTTCTCTCTCCAGCTCCAACAATCACTCCAAATGCTCTAACTCCAACCACCACCTTCTTCTTCCCCACACACACTAACCAAACTCACCCAGTTATATACATATCGCTTTAACAAGGACACGTGCTTACAGCTCGAGCTTACAGGTGCGTCACGCAGTGTTCACGGGCATACAAAGATTCTTTGGATAATGTATTACTATCAGGTGGAAACTAGAACATCTTTTATGGCTCTCAGCTAACCGCAATCTTTAGCTATCTCCTTGATTATAGGCTCCTTCATTTCCCCCTTTTAGTTTTAAAAGAGGGGATGTTCTAGGACGTCCATGTGCAACCGACATTCTTACCCGTCATGGGAGTCTAGGCTGTCCTGACTCCTGGCTTAGGTTGACATGCCGGCCACATTAGACTGTCCCGTGCGACTGTGCCGTGTCTTAGGTTGTCCCCCTCTGGGGATCTTACCCGTCATAGGCTAACCAGCCATCCAATAGAGCCCTTCAGGATCGACTGTGTGTTGACTAACAGCCGTCCAATTTTTAGGAGATGCTGCGGCTTTAAGGCGGCAAGCCTACTGCTGACAAGCCAAGTTTCCATAGCGTATCAAGTTCTTTAAGCCAATCAGCTGCCCTTAGTTTCATCAAGTAACGCACTGAGTTCTCTTAGACAAATACCCGCAAGGCATTGTCCCGTAATGTCCCAAAATAATGGAAAATCAAAATGTCCATAAGTTATAACACATAGATTCAAGAGACCCCATGCATGCAGAGCAGAGGCCACACTGCTGGTTAGGTTGTTTGATGCTTGAGCAGCAGGGATGCTTGCAGCGACCGTGGTCCCTGCAGTTGTAGCATCAGCCGTCTTTTTTATGTCTAGACATTTCCACCGGCAAATCTTCAGGTCCCGCTACCTAAAAACTCAAGCATCCATTATTAAGGGAAAGGCAGTGCTATTCCAGCACTGAGATCAAAAGGTGAGCTGTCAAACTAAAAAAAGAATTATTAGAGTAGAAAATAAAAGTTGATCTCTGCTCACACACATTGCTGCTTAAGCTCCCACAAACATAAGCTGGCAAAATATCACATTCAGAAATAATCAAAGAGAAACTGAGGGTGTTTACTGCATTAAAGATAAAGAAAAGCTAAAGGCACTTTGGAAAAATAATTTGTTAGCTGGAATCCTCAAGTCTCTATATACACAGCAATCATATACCTGTTGAAATAATTCAAATTAATCAGCTATTAAACAAATGAAGTTAATAACAAATAAACGATCCTCTGTCGGAACACCAAAATATCAGGTTATACAACATTAAACATATTCACAGCTGAAGAGAAGTCCCGGAGACAACTATAAATCAAAATTGATTATCATTATAATTGATTATCTAATTAAAATATTCTGAACTTATATAAATATCTATTTATCTATCTATCTATTGATTATCAAATTAGAATATTCTAAGCTTAAATGAATTAATGTTATTTGTTATTTGGATCTATATCTATCTACCTTTTTTTTTTTTAAGCGCTTAATTATTTGTGACGTCACACTAGACAGACGTACATATAAAAATATTTGTGACATCACATTAACATGAAATTTAGACAAATGCATAGACATAAAGACATATATAAAAGAGAAAAAAAAATTACAATTGTGTATACACTGAAGAGAGATCTTCTTGTCCCGGCCGGGAAGATGAAATTTAAGTTGTAAATTTAATGGAGGACTCTTAAGGGAATCACTCCATACCTTCATTTTGGTCCTCTTGATTTTGTACTTGTTTATTCAATCTAGACTCCTCAATAACTTCGTCTTGATCCTTTTGACTTTGTACCTGCTTTATCAATCTAGATGGTATCCATATTGGAGAGGATTCGTGCTTTGGAAAAACACAAACAGATCCTCTCCCCCAAATTAATACTGGGTCTGGACCCTTCCATGTACCTGAGAGAACATCCTTCCAGTAAACCAAAGGTTTATGTTGTTGGTGTGGGTTCCAGTGTCTATCTCCAGCCGAATGTCCATTAGAATCTAAAGTTAAGAAATTTAGGGTAAAGAGGGCAACTGCCAATCTGTCCTTAGGATTTTTCCAGTTTCCATCTTTTTGCTTTAGTAACATATTTTTAAGTGTCCGATTTGCTCTTTCAATTATTCCTTGTCCCTGAGGATTATAAGCGATACCTGTTTTGTGGATAATATTGAACTTTGTACAAAATTGTTTGAAGGATGTGGATGTATATGCAGGGCCATTATCTGTTTTAAGCATTTTGGGGATGCCCAATGCAGCAAAAGCTTGCAGACAATGAGATATAGTATCTTTAACTTTTTCTCCGGAATGTAAAGAAGCAAAAATCATGCCTGAGCATGTATCTATGGTGACATGAATAAATCGTAATTTTCCAAAACTTGGCTCATGTGTGACATCCATCTGCCACAAATGATTGGGCATCAAACCTCGTGGGTTAACCCCATAATGTGGATTGGGCAAAAGTGTTACACAAGATGGACATTCTTTTACAATTCTACGAGCTTGTTCTTTTGTGATTTTAAATTTTTGTCTTAAGGTAGTGCTGTTAACGTGGAACTGGGAATGAAATAAAGTAGCTTGTTGTACTGTAGTAAATATAAATATTGTTTTAGTGAGGGCGTCAGCTTTTTGATTACCTTCATGGAGAGGACCAGGCAGATTAGTGTGAGCTCTTATGTGACCTATAAATAAAGGTTCTTTTCGTTGCCATAGGAGATTTGGGATTTGAGAAAACAATTTAAAAGCTGGAGTATGTGGTGCTATTGGACCTGCTAGCTCCAATTTTGGGACAGCATGTACAATATAGTGGCTGTCTGAAAAAATATTCATAGGCTGTTCTTTAAAATTTTCCAGAGCTATTATTATAGCTTCGAGTTCCACTAATTGAGCTGATTTTTGATTAGTGATATGAATCATTTTTTTCATTTTGAGTGACTACTGCAGCAGTACCGTTAGAGGATCCATCTGTAAATACATTAAATGCTTTAGGAATGGGTTGAGTTTTTATTACCTGTGGGAATATGATAGGATGATTGATACAAAAGGACAGTATAGGAGATTTAGGAATATGATTGTCAAAATTTGCAGAAGTAGAGCATCTAGCTATAGCCCAATCATTATCATTGAAGCACAAATATTCAACCTGTGACGATGAATAAGGAGTAATAATAGTAGCGGGATGAATTTCAAATATTTTAGTAGAGGTTTTAAGTCCTTGAAGAATAAGTTTAGCCACCATGGATGTATAAGACTCAATTGTACTTTTAGGAGAGACAGGCAAATGTATCCATAATATAGGTCCCTGTTGCCAAAATACTCCTGTTGGTGTATATTGTGAAGGAATAATAATCAATATTAGTGGTTGTGCAAAATCAAATCTATCGCAATGGGATCTTTCAATGGCCTGTTCTACTAATTTTAGAGCTCTCCTGGCCTCAGGAGTTAATGTTCGCGGTGAGGATGGATCAGGGTTCCCACGAAGGATGTCAAATAAAGGTTTTAATTGTCCAGTAGTGAGGCTTAGTGTAGGGCGAAGCCAATTAATGTCTCCCAATAATTTTTGGAAATCATTGAGGGTGGTCAAATGTTCTTTACTTATTAGAATTTTTTGGGGTTTAACAAAAGTATCCATGATTTTAAAGCCTAAATATAGTATAGGTGATCTGCTTTGAACTTTTTCTTCTGCTATATATAATCCATATTTTTAAAAATTTTTTGTTATTTCACTAAATATATTAAATAAGATTTTTTTGATTAGGGTGAGCTAATAAAACATCGTCCATGTAGTGTAGACACATGAGGTCTTGATATTTGTTTTTAATGGGCTGTATAGCTCTGTCCACATATAGTTGGCACATTGTAGGGCTATTTGCCATTCCCTGTAGCAATACTTTCCATTGATATCTTTTATCAGGGCCATTATTATTGATAGAAGGAATTGAAAAAGCAAATCTGGGGGCATCCAGAGGATGTAGGGGAATGGAAAAGAAACAGTCCTTTATATCAAGAGTTATAAGGTAATAGTTTTTTGGAATAGCTACAGGATTAGGAAGTCCAGGTTGGGTGGGTCCCATAATTTGCATTGTTTTATTAATTTGTCTTAGGTCTTGTAATAGTCTCCATTTTCCCGATTTTTTCTTAATTACAAATATGGGAGAATTCCAGGGAGAGGTGGAAGGCTCTATGTGTCCTGCTTCTAATTGTTCTTTAATTAATTGGTGGGCCGCTTGCAATTTTTCTTTGGATAGGGGCCACTGAGGGACCCAAGCTGGCTTATTAGAGAGCCATGGTATTTTTAAAATTGTTTTCTCAGTGGCCCCTAGAAAAAATGTCCTTTGCCTTTTTTATTATGATTAGGATTTTTATTCTTAACACCTGCAGGCTTGGTTGCTAGGTGTAGCCCCATTTGATGTAAGATATCTCTTCCCCATAGGGTAACTGGCAAGCTGTTTAAAACATAAGGTTGGAATGTTCCTGTATGGCCTTCATTGTCTTGCCAATTTAAGATTACAGCACTTTGTGCTGGGGTATTACTATATCCCAAGCCTCTTAAACTGGTTGAGGCTTTCTGCAGAGGCCAGTGCTTAGGCCATTGTTGTAGATTTATGATGGAAGAGTCAGCTCCTGTATCAATCAGCCCCTCCATCTCTATACCTTGAATTTTTAATTTGCACATCGGCCTCCGTGAACAATCCTGAACCCAGAAAGCCATAGGTCCTGAACCAGTGGAACCGAATGCTCTGCTATTTCTATTTTGTGGCATGCTTTTAAAAGAACTATGGAGACTGGGAATGAGGAGCAGCTGTGCGATTCTGTCTCCTTGATTTACGGAGATGATGCCCCTGTGTGTACTTAGCATTATTTTAATCTCTCCATTATAATCTGAATCAATAACCCCTGGTATAACATTAAAGCCTAATAAACTCTTGGAACTACGCCCAAGGATTAGTCCCACAGTTCCTGAAGGGAGAGGTCCCCTGATTCCCGTAGGAATCAGCTGAACCCCCATTTCAGGTGTCAGGACCATCCGGGCAGTAGAACAGAGATCTAATCCTGCACTTCCTCTTGTCCCTCTGATAAGGGCGTTAATGGGTAGGAGGGATTGTGACGAGGAATCATTTGGATCTGAGGGCATTCCTCCTCTAGTGCGCATTCCTCCTCTAGTGCCTAGTACATTTGTGGGCCCCGGGGCATTGGGCCCCGTGCCCCGTTTTTTGAAATCCTTGATAAATCATTTCCATATATATCATATCTAGAATGGCATTGATTGGCCCAATGTATACCCTTTTTGCACCTGGGGCATCGGCCTGGAGCACGGTATGAATTTGATTTTATTACCCTTGGGGGATATTGCTTAGCATATCTTGGTTGATTATAATAATTTTGTCTGGAATATCCTGTTCTAGGTTGACTCCTTTGGGAATTTTGAGGGGAGGAATTTTTCATCACTGCAGCAATTACGTTGCCTGTGATAACAGCCTCGTTAATGTCTTTGCACAGTCTGATATAAATTGATAAGTCTTTTTTACTTCTCCATGGCCTTATTGCATCCTGGCAATATTTATTAGCGTTCTCGTATGCTAATTGGATAACTAGAGGCATAGCTTGCTCGACTTCGCCAAAAACTCTAGATGTTGTTTTTTAAGAGTCTATCTACAAAATCAGCGTAAGGTTCGTTAGGCCCTTGTATAACTTTTGATAGGCTGCCTTGCAGATCCCCTGTGCCTGAGATTGTCTTCCAGGCTTTCACAGCTGCAGTGTGTATCTGGGCATACACACCTGGATTGTATTGTAGCTGATTTTGTAGTTCGGCGAACTGACCCTCCCCTGTGAGCATATCTATATTGCGTTGAGGGAAACCTGCTGCAGCATTTCTCTTTGCTATTTCTGAACAAAGTTCCTGGAATTGAGTTTTCCAGATTAGGTATTGTCCCCCACTTAGTACCGCTCTGCATAGACTTTTCCAATCTGAGGGGGCTAAGGTTAGGGTGTTAAGTGACTCTATCATACTTAATGTGAACGGAGCTTGAGGTCCATAGGTCATTACCGCCTCTTTAAAATTCTTTATTGTTTTAAAGTCTAGGGACTCGTGATATCTTTGTCCCTGTTCATTTTGAATTACTGGCAGTTCTAGGTGCTCCTGCGGTCTATGTTGTTCGAGAGCGTATAAGCGCTCAGAAAGGCTGCCAATTTCTACCTCAAGGGCACGTACACTCTGATCAATACTCCTTATTGTTTCTGTTAGATATTCTATCCATGAAGGAGCAGAGGGCACTAGTGGTCCCTCTATTTGACGGTCTTTTCTCTTTTTTAATTTCTTTTTGTTCTTTTTATTGGAGACTGTGCTCCCTGAATCGCTTTTTGATTCCTCCTCACTACTAGCTTCATAATTCCTAACTGGCTCAGTGGAGGAGACCGTACTCTCATGGTTTGGCTCCTTGTTACTATTATCACTTTCACTAGTATCCTGAGTTTCAGCTTCTAAGGAGAGTACATACTCCTCAGCTAATTTTATTAAGCTTCTGATGGCTTTTGCAGTTCTTACTTTTGAATTTATATTACTGCTCTCCTTGCTGGTCTCAACTGAGTCAGAGGATATGCTTTCTTGTTCACTTTTCTCACTATCCTCTGAGTTCTCGCTATCAAAAATTTCATTCGTGGCTTTTATAAACCAACTTTTTGTTATATTCGCTCCCATATTTTTAAATTTTCTTTTTTTCTTACCTTGCCGCCGAATTCCCCGTACAGGCCACCACCTGTCGCTGCCTGAAGCGGAAGTCGCTTGGAGCAGCGAACGCCACAGGAAAATTCGGAGGCAGGATGAAAATGAAAAAAGGTCTTTTATTCTTCTTCTCTCTCCAGCTCCAACAATCACTCCAAATGCTCTAACTCCAACCACCACCTTCTTCTTCCCCACACACACTAACCAAACTCACCCAGTTATATACATATCACTTTAACAAGGACACGTGCTTACAGCTCGAGCTTACAGGTGCGTCACGCAGTGTTCACGGGCATACAAAGATTCTTTGGATAATGTATTACTATCAGGTGGAAACTAGAACATCTTTTATGGCTCTCAGCTAACCGCAATCTTTAGCTATCTCCTTGATTATAGGCTCCTTCATGGGAGAGGGAGTGTGCAAGCTCAGGAAATGTGCAAGCTCAGGAATTGTGCAAGCTCTGGTGGAAGAGTGTGCAAGCTCTGAACAGAAGGTGGGAGTCTAGTTGCGCCGGCTGCGGTCTCTGGAGCTATCAGCTGGGGCAGCTGCTGTCGGGCTGGAGAGGTGGGTAAGTGTGCAGTGGCTGCCTCTTCTCCATCTCCCACGGTCTTCTGTCTCATCGTCTCTCTCTTCTTGTCGTCTCTCTCTGTCTCTCTTCATCGTCTGTCTTCTCGTCCTCTGGCTCTCCGTCTCCCTGCCTGAGATAGATGGGAGCCCTTTTATAGCCCCCCTGACCGTTAGGTTGTGCTTTAAAACCGTTGGTGGTGAAGCCTATTGGCTCCTGTCCAGGGAATAGACCAATCTTTAATCCTATTGGCTCCTGTCCAGGGAACAGAGCAACCTTTAATCCTATTGGCTCCTGCCCAGAGAAAGGGAAACAAGGTTGCTTCCTGCTTGGGGGAAGGAAACAAGGTTGCTTTGCTCAGGGCACAGGAACTTCCCGGAGGGGAAGGGGTAGTGCAGCATCTTCTTTCTGATGGTGAGCAAAGGCATCTCCATCATGGGCAGCAGAATCTGTCCATCTGGGAGGAGTGCAAGGCAGCTCCCCTAAGAGAAGATGTAGCATAAATATGGCTAATTCTGATCCTATACTCTTACTGTCTTGTTTCCTGCTCATATGGCCACTGGGTGTGAATACATTAATTATTAAGAATGAAACTGGTTCTGGAAATTATAGCCTTATGGAATTTGAGTTAGAAGCATAAAAACATTTTCTAAAGTTGTACTAATATAGCAGGATTCTAGTTAGGAAACAGCTTTTTAAAAATTATTTATTTACTTATTCATAATGCACAAGTATAGCATCTTTTTACATACAACAGCTTGTATACAAAGTATATAAGTACCATTCAGATCTTTAATCATGCATTTAGGATAGTGATATCCATCTCATTCAACCACCATTTTAGGAAACAGCTTTTGTAAATGCCTGCTTGACCTCTTCTTGTTATAATCATGTGCACCAAGAAAAAGCTTTAAAGGTCTTTTTGTGATTGATAAGGATTCCTTTTACTTTTGAAGTAGTTTAAGATATATATATATATATACAGGTTCCTTAGGGTAGAAGTTCTTCAGAGCTAACATTTGGCTATGAGACAACACCTGTTAACTCAACTTCTGAAAAACAGCTATGCCTCCCTTCCCTGTCCCTAGGTTCAAAACAAAACTATTATAGAAAGACAATAGTGCTTTGCAACCAGGCAGAAAAAATTAACTTCAATCAGGCAGATAAACAGGTGTGCGGAGGAATGGCTTCAGAAAATGAATCGGACCCAGACTAGTTACAGATAAAGTGTGACAGAAATGGAGGGCGTTCAAATAATGAGTACACAGGACCTTGAAACATGTTGGGTAAAAGATCAAAAAGTCTAAAATGTAATCAGCAGATGTTGCTGCTTCCCTGGATCTTATGACTGTGATGTAACCACAGAAGTTAATGTATGCTGCCAAAAAATATGCTATAATTCATGCAAAAAAGAAAGTAAAGACAGAGGATTCAGCAGCCTGACTCTCATGTCTGTGTGCTGATTTCTCCATCTTTGATTGCCTACTTTTTACCTCTGTGCCGCATTACACGTGTCCCGTTGCACCTCCACAGTGCTGCCCCAGCACGCCCAGCTGATAACCCAACTTCGGCAACTGCCCGGAACGTGCAGCTCTGCACCCCGCACTGAGACCAGACCTCAGCAGGGTAGCCCATCTATCACATTGTCTCACACGTGAGCTTTTGGGGGACGTCTCACATCCAAACCATGACAACGTGTTCTCTTATCTCCAGACAATGAATATGAGCAACAATATGGAACAATGATTTTGTGTTGAGACCTGAGCCTCAGCCCCAAGATATCTCATTATGTAATATGCAAATATTCCAAAATATTAAAAATACCTAAAATCAGAATGATTTCTGGTCCCAAGTGTTTTGGGATGCATATAGTCAACCTGAGGGTACCTATCCAAACTGTAGATGAGGGTACCTCACAGAAGTTATTTGGGGGGGAACATCACAGGGAAAGAAGCAGGGGATGGGAGAATGGAAAGGGGAAATGGTACCAAGAATCAGGGCTCCGAGCTGTAAGCAGTGGTTCTGTTGGACCCGCTACTTCAGTGCTGGCCTACACTCCATCTTTGCAACAGCCAGGGAAACAGTGGCTGTTGGCCTTTCTACAAATGAGGAAATGGAGGCACAGAGAGGTTAAATAATTTAATGAAAGTCACACAGGCTATACATGCAGCACGCAAGCCATTTAGTTTCCCTGTGATAGATGGGCTACCCTCCCCACCAGAGGTTTCCGTATCCTGAGCAAAGCAACCTTGTTTCATTTTCCGGGCAGGAGCCAATGGACTTAAAGGTCGCTCTGTTCTCCAGGCAGGATGTTTCTTCACCAGACAGGATGTACCCCCACCCCCACCCCCAGGCAGGTTAAAAAGTTCACCCTGTTCCATGGGCAAAGAGCCAATGGCGTTGGGGTCACTCTGGTGCACCCCCTACCAGAAATCCCTATATAGGGTCCCTTTCGGGAGACTCACACACACTACAGCTCATCCCTGTGGAGAGGAGGAAGCTACTGCACCAGCCTTAGACCCATCACCTCCAGCCCGACGGCAGCTGCCCCAGCCGACAGCCCCAGACCCACCGCCTTCAGCCCTGTGGCAGCTGCTTTACCAACAGCTCCAGAGATCCCAGCCGGCGTGACCAGGCACCCACCTCTGTTCAGAGCTTGCACACTCCCCTCTCCCTGACTCCTCTCTCCCAGCACCTCTTCCACCTTCGACCAGAGCACCTCTTCGACCTCCAACCAGCCACAAAGGCTGTTGAATAAATCTCTTGGCTGCACGGCTGTCCCCGGTGTGATCTTTGCCCTTCACCCTGAGCCTTAGTTTCTGGTGGTGGGATGGAAATGCAGCAGTACCAACTTCTCGGAGACAAGAGGCCCACACACGTAAGAGTGCCTGACTTCGGTTAAGTGCTCAGTAACCCTGCGCAGTTACGATCTTGGCGAGGAGTATTTTTGGAGCAGGGCGCTGCCTCCTTTTTAAAGCATGGCAGTTAAGGATCATGAAGTTTGCAGCTACCGGAGCCACCTTTGTTGCCCTGTACACAGCTCCTGCCGGACGAAGAAGGCCACAGAGAGGAAAGCGGCACTGAGAGACCGAGGAAGGCAACACCCACATAGCATTGTCTGGGTCCCCAAGGTCTTTCTTTTCCTGAAGCTGGGTACAACCCGGATATCATAGTTCTCTCCAACAAATTTTCTGTTCTCCTTAAATAAGCTTGAGTGGGATGCCTGTGACCTTGGCAAGTTCAAGGTCAGCCTGGGCAACTTGTCGAGAACCTGTCTCAGGAAGGAACACAACAAAGTGCAAGGTAGACACTTCTCCGAGAAGAGCATGCATTTCAAAGATGTTTGCTTTACACCCATGTCAAGGCAGCATGAAGCTGGTTTTCAGCATCTACTCAGACAGAGCGCCACACTAGAAGAAAATACTTTGGTTCCTTAAGTTTTGAGTAGTCAAATAACTAATAAGTTCTGTTTTTCTTTCTTGAGAAGAGTGAGAAGATAGCCGGGCGCGGTGGCGCACGCCTGTAATCCCAGCACTTTGGGAGGCTGAGGCAGGAGGATCGCGAGTTCAAAGCCAGCCTCAGCAATGGCGAGGCACTTAGCAACTCAGGGAGACCCTGTCTCTAATAAAAACACAAAAAAGGGCTGGGGATGTGGCCCAGTGGTCGAGTGCCCTTGAGTTCAATCCCCGGTACCACAAAAAAAAAAAAAAAAAAAAAAAAAGAGTGAGAAGAGTTTCCTGATCCTAATTTGAAATATACGTATTTTTGAGCCAGGCACGGTGGCGTAACCTGTAATCCCAGCAGTTTGGGAGGCTCACTCTGAAGGGGAATCAGCCCTGACTTGATCATATCTCAGTAGTCTCGTACCCCACAGCGAGGTTGGGGCAAAGAGCATCACATGCGGATGCCTCAGGAGATGGCCCTGAAGGGGGGGAGCAGCCTCCCCTGTGGAGGCCTGCCCCCCAGGCCTGCAGCAGACATTTCCCAAGACACCCAAGCATCAGGAGCCCTTCTGCCCACCTCCAGCTGCCCTTAAGCAAGTCAGTGCCAACTCGGCATCTAGCTCTGCTCTCCTGGGAAACCACGCTCTGTCCAAGGTAGGATTCGCATCTCGAATGGATACAAATAATCCATCTTAATCCTCCTGATCGTGATAGTTTTGTTTTGTTTTGTTCTATCTTTTGTGGTGGTGGGGATGGAACCCAGGGCCTTGTGAATGCGAGGCAAGCACTCTACCAACTGAGCTATTCCCCCAGCTCAATTATGATAGTTTTGATGATCAAAACCCCTTTATTTTCAAAGTTCTTCACAGACCTAATGACAGAGCTGGGGAAATCCACTCAAACAACACAGCACTGGAATTAACATCAGTGCTCATCCAATAAAATGAATATACATGTATATATACACACACACACACGCACACGCATATATGTGTTATATCACAGGCCTTTTGTCCGTCTTGCATTTTTCCCAACATTTTCGCATTCATTCTAAAACAAAGACGAATTTTAAGCCGGGCACGGTGGCGCATGCCTGTAATCCCAGCACTCGGGAGGCTAAGGCAGGAGGATCGCAAGTTCAAAGCCAGCCTCAGCAATGGCGAGGCACTTAGCGACTCAGTGAGACCCTGTCTCTAATAAAATACAAAAAAGGGCTGAGGATGTGGCCCAGTGGTCGAGTGCCCCTGAGTTCAATCCCGGGACCCAAACAAACAAACAAACAAAAAAACACAAAGATGTATTTTATGTAAGGACTTTCAGGAATCCTAATACAGGCCTTCACCTTTGTTTTAGGGACCCCCAAAGTCAAATGAGTAACTTCAAAGGTCAGGTAGGATTCATTGACAAGTGGCAATCTGAATGAACTTTATAAATACTCATCAGCATTCATTGCAAACTTTAGTACTATCTCCATGAACAGATCAAAAAATAGATTTCAAAAAGTCAATGGTAACGATCTTAGTATTTTCCACTCCAGTGACTCTCCCAGAGACAGGCATTCTCCTGCCACTACTTTATATTGAACCAAAACCTTCCTGTGGGTGTTCTAAGCAGCTAAACATTCCACATCTTTCTGGGGGTTTTTGGTACCAGGGATTGAACCCAGAGGTGCTTAACCACTGAGCCACATCCCCAGCCCTTTTTAAATATTTTGTTTAGAGATAAGGTCTCACTGAGTTGCTTAGGGCCTCCCTAAGTTGCTGAGGCTAGCTTTGAACTTGTGATCATCCTGCCTCAGCCTCCCGAGGCACTGGGATTATAGGCGTGCACCACTGCGCCCGGCTGCTTATCTCTCTCTCTCTCTTTTCTTTCTTTTTTTCTTTCGTACTTGGGGTTGAACCCAGGGATGCTGTACCACTGAATTACATCCATAGTTCTTTTTTTTTTTTTTTTTTTCTTTAAATTTTGAGGCAGGGCCTCGCTGAGTTGCCCAGGCTGGCCTCAAACTTGTGATCCTCCTGCCTCAACTTCCCGGGCAGCCGGATTTCAGGTGTGCGCCACCGCGCCCGGGTCTGTCATCTTTTGCATACTTGGGTTTATCTTGGGGTCTGTCGGTCCTGAAGATCTGCTGCAATGGGCACCCTGGCAGAGAGCTGTGCCCAGCCAGCAGGGTGCCCTGTCTTGTCGTGGCTAAGGAAACGGGAGCAGAGATGAAGCCCTACATGATAGTGCCTGGAGCTCTTCCAGGGAAGTCTCCTCTTGCTGTAACCCTGAGACTCAGGTAAGCTGATCAGCGCTGCCCGGCTGGCCATTAGTTTAAGTGAGGTGCTTGTCTGGGCTCAGGTATCGCACCGAGATGTTAAACTGAATCTTTAAAGTCTTCCGTGGTTTGGACTCAGAACGTCCTCATGCGTACACTTTCTCTGCCTTGTCGTGTTGCATCTAAAAGCCCTGCCTGACCCAGATTTCAGGGTGAAGCCAGACCACAGGGCTGGTTACAGCGGTGACTGTGTCGATGCAGAACGCCCCAGCCCTGGGTTTAAGCTCAGCGTTCCTCCAGCTCACAGCTGGCTGTTGTTCAGTGCACAGCCTGTCCAACTGTCCTCGTTTCCTGCCTTGCCTGGCTTCTCCGTGAAGCCTACAACCCCTGGACTGTAGAGATTTGTATTTAAACATGAGTATTTAGGGTTGATTCTTGCAAGATGATGTCTGGGTTCTTTCCTTCTGTTCTAACAGGTAACGCAAGGGCAGCCTCACGCCTTCTCAAAGCCCCCTATGCGTAGTACCTGAAGCAGTGGGATCCTGTCACCTGCAAGTGATGGCAATGTCATTCCCAAGTGCAGGAGCCCTGTTTGGGGATTGACTTGAATTGCAGTTGACTATGAGCCGTGGAGATTTGGCCATTGTCGCCACCCGTAGTCTCACGGGACTTGTCCCGGGATCTCGAGTGACTTGGCCGAGATTGCTGATCGGGTCAGCGCCATTTTAGTGGAGTGTTTGGCGTGTGTTAGTTGTTGTTAGAACCAGAGAGAAAAGTTATCAGAATAAAAAGCTGTTGGTCTCCAGTTTGCTTCTGAAGTTCTTCCCGCGGCTCCGTTGCTCCGAGCGCTTCAGGCGGCGACACCCAAGAGCTTAAATAAGAAAGGCGCTTCCTCCCTGACCCGAGGCTTGCGGAGACAGAGCTGCTCCCAGCGCCACCAACGGTAGCTACCGGGTTCTGCTCCATCTTCCTTCTGGGACGTGACGAGCCCAGCGTCATTCCCAGGAGTACCGTCCTCGCTCAAAGTCACGTTCAGTGGAAGGGGCAAATCGTTCCATCCCACCGCCCACCCTGTCCCGCGTCTCAGCCTACGAACAGGCAGCTATCTCCTAGAAGCTGTCACGTCACATGGAACCTCGTCACACGGTGAGTCCCGACCCAGTCATGCGCAAGAGCACGGAACTACTGGGGTGGGTTCAGACCCAAGTCTCCTCATCCTGACGGTATGTTTGAATATTTGGGACCAATTGGGAAACATCTGAACACAGGTGCTGGGGCCACCTCTAGAAATCCTGATTGCATTGGTCTGGGGAGGAGGCCCAGATGTGCACATTTTTTAAATTTGAATTTTTTGTTTTTTTTTTTTTTTTTTTTTTTTTTTTTTTTTTTTTTTTTGGTTCTGGGGATTGAACTCAGCAGCACTCGACCACTGGGCCACATCCCCAGCCCTTTTTTGTATTTTTTATTAGAGACAGGGTCTCACTGAGTTGCTAAGTGCCTCGCCATTGCTGAGGCTGGCTTTGAACTCACGATCCTCCTGCCTCAGCCTCCCAAGTGCTGGGATTACAGGTGTGCACCACCATGCCCAGCTTAAATTTGATTTTTAACTGATATGTAGTAAAAACTACACATATGAATGGGGCACCTTGTAATATGTCAATACAAGTATACCTTGCATGATGTTTAAATCCGGTTAAACATGTTTAGCTTCTTAAAACTTTATTATTTAGTCGTTGGAAAAAAAATTCAAGATCATTTCTTGTGGCTTTTTGAGATGTAGAGTGTTATTGTTATCTGTGGTCACCTTACCGTACAATGGCACAGCAGAATTTCTGTTCATCAACCTTTCCCCGTCCCTTTCTTTCTCTGGAAAGCACTGTTCTACTCTCTACTCTCAATTCGATGAGGTCGACTTGTGTGTGTGTGTGTGTGTGTGTGTGTGTGTGGTTCTGGGGATTGAACTCAGGGGCACTGTTCCTCTGAGCTACATGCCCAACCCTTTTTGTTTCTTATTTTGAGACAGGGTCTTGCTAAGTTGCTGAAGCTGGCCTCAAAATTGTGATCCTCCTGCCTCAGCCTCTAGAGTCACTGGGATAACAGGCAGGTGCCCACCCCACTTGGTGAGATCAATTTTTTTTTTAGGTTCCACATATGAGTGAGGAAGGGCAGTACCTGTCTTTCCGTGCTCAGCTTATTTCACTTAACATGATGACCTTCAGTTTCATTTATGTTTCCACAAATGACAGGATTTCATTCTTTTTGATGGCTGAATGGTATTCCACTGTGGACATGGTTTGCACTGACTATCCTGTCCCACCCCCAGCAAATGGGGCCTTGCACCTCGCTGTGCTGCCTGAGGTCGGGGTAGTGTTGGCAAAGGCAGTCTGGAGGCCACCTATGGTGATGCTAAGCCAGCTCACACTGGTGCCACACAGTCACGAGACTAGCACTGCAGCTGGATGTGACGCTGGCTGAAACAGTAGCTGTGGCCCTGGGGTGCAGGCCTCGACTTGGCACTGGGTTAGAGCCCCAGCTGCAATCCCTGGGCTGCAGATAACTGTGTGCTGCCCAAGGCTGGGGGTGGGAGGTGGGTAGTGGAGAGTCCCATGACCACCAAGACTGACCCTAAGCTGGGTCCCGCCTGAATCTCAAGGGTCAGGGGCTTGCGTCCTCCAGTGGAGAATGGGTGCACCTGGGGCCCCCTCCAAGGCTGGAACGGATAAGGCTGAGACCTGGGTCTGTCCCACCACACACATCCCCACCTGGCGCTTGGGCCAGCCTGGAGGCTCCATCTGTGAGCTCCGGCCTGAGTACCAGGTGCTGGGCCTCACCCTGGTGGGCCTGGCCCTGGGCTCCAAGCCAAAACCCTAGGCTAGCTTTTGTGCCCTGCTCCCCGGCAGGTGAAGTCTTGCTCCCTGCTGTGCGGCTGAGGCTGGAGGTGGGCTGAGGTGGCAGTCAGCTGCCCGGCCTGCGGCAGTCCAAGTGACTCAGTCCGTGGGCCTCAGGCTGGTTGTAGGGTGGTAGAGTCGCCCAGCCCTTTGCCCACCAAGTCTGAGCCCTGGACTTAATTCTCTCTTCTTCCCCCAGGTGGAAATTCCTGCTCCATGTTGGAATGGGACCAGGGTTGCTGGTGGCGACTCTTTCCTTCTTGCCTGTTTTAGTGAGTCTTTTCATCCTGTTTTGCTTAAAGTGGGCACTGTGGTCTCTCACCTGATCTCCTTAGCTCTTGTGAAGGTGGTCTGGTGTGAAGAGCTGTTCTACCTGGTGTGTCTGGGGGGTGATCCCCGGAGGGTCTGGCCACCATGCTGATCCATCTTTCTGGGTACTTTTTTAAAGTCACCCTTGGTGACTCTAATATGCAGCCAGCGTTGAGAGAGAGAGAAAGGAGCCACGACGAAGTCGTACCCCTCCAGGCAGGCCCCAGTGACCCCCCTTCTCCAGCCACGCCCCACCTGCCTATAGGTAACACCCAGTCAGTCCACTCAAAGGAGGATGGACTGTTTGGGTGACAGCTCTCATAATCAAACCATTTCACCTCTGAATGCTTCTGCAGAAACACAAGAGCTTTGGGGTGGCAGGGGGGACACCTCATATCAAAGCCATAGCAGTACTTAAGCCTACTGAACATAGCACTCTAAAAACGGTTAATAAATTTTGTGTTGTGTGTTTGACCACAGTTTTAAATGCCTGTGGAACAGATGCAGAGCGGAGACTGTGTGCCAGCTGCCCTCTATACCAACAGCTAAGTGACAACAGGACAAGGGTGGAGAAGCTACCCCAGGAGCTTCCTGAAAGCAACAGACTGCATTTCTTTAAAGGGTAATAATTCCAGATTCCAGTGATGCTTGAAGAGAGGGGGAGGGATGGGAAACAAGAATTGCCAAGGAAATTCCAGGAATAGCCCACGCCTAGGTAGCTCCCACCTTCTTGGGAGCCCTGGCAGGGGTTCTTTGGCAAAATGCCCCACTGAGAGCCTGGGCAGGTGAGGCCACTGAGGCCTGTCTACTCCAGGACTCAGTGGGGGCTTTTGCAAGAATCAGGCTGGCCAGCTGTCTACTCCTCCATTTTCTATTCTAATGAAGGCCACAGGGAGTGGGGCAATCCAAAATCAATGCTAATAGCAATATGGCCAATATCCGGCCGAGGGGTATCTATGAGTATGATGCTGAGATCTGAATGGTCTAGCAGGAAATTTGCAACATTTAATGTGAGATAAAAAAGCTGCAGCTCAACGTGCCGACTTGCTATAAGCTGGAAGCCCTCCAACTCATCAGCTTCTCTTTCTGCAACCCCACTTGCAATACAGGCCATCTGTTTCTTTTCTACCCTGTTCCCCACTCCCCGAAATGTATGGAGGACTTGCTCTGTAGACTGATGCAAACCGCTAAGTTTCCCATTTTCCTCGGCCCCCTCTACCTCCTCTGCTTACTGTCTGTTTATCTCGCCACCTCCCAGGGCAGGACATATCATTAAGCATTTGGCTTAAAAGGGCTTTTCTTCAGACTATTGCTGATGAAAGGAAAAGAGTCTTCACACTAAAGAAAGACTTTGCAGTTTTCAAATTGTGTTTGCACAAGTGTGGACAGCAGCCCACCTGGCTCAGAATTACTCTTGTTAAAAATGAAACTTCCTGGGCTATAACCAGATCTACCACACTAGAATCTCTGGGGGGGGGGGGGGGGACTGGGAAGTGGCCTTTAAACAAGGATCTCAGGTGATTCTTAAACCAATGAAGATTGACAGCAAGTCTTTAAAGAAAGAAAGTTGCCAGAGATTAACTGCCAGTGAATGACCTTCCGCTGAACAAGCAGGGAAGCAAAGGAGGAAAAACATTTTTCTGTATGTGCTGGGAATTGAACCCAGGACCTCATGCACACCAAGTCAGTGTTCTGCCATTGAGCTATGTCCTGAGCCCAGAGGAAATGCTTTTACTATGTCTTTAAGTACCTTGCTCATAACTTATGTCATTTAAACTTGACAGCAATCCCAGCTACTTGGGAGACTGAAGCAGGAGGATTTCAAGGTCAAACTCACTCTGTGCAACATAGCAAGATTTTATCTCAAAAACAAAATGTAAAAGCTTGGCAATAATGTTACAAAATTGGGTATATTATAATCTCTACTTCACAGCCTATCAATGGAAGATACAGTAAGGTTAAGTGACTTGCCTAAGAACTCCAAGAGACTGGAGCTTGAATCCAGCTTTGGCTTTTGTTGTTATTGTTTTTATTATTATTATTATGGTTATTGTTGTTGTTGTTATTATTATTATTATTGCCAGGGATTGAACCCAGGGGCGCTTAACCACTGAACCACATACACAGCCCTTTTTAGATTTTATTTTGAGACAAGTTCTCACCAAGTTGCTTAGGGCCTCACTAAGTTGCTGAGGCTGGCTTTAAACTTGCTATCCTCCTGCCTCAGCCTCCTGAGTCATTGAGATTACAGGTGTGCACCACTACACCTTGCTTGAATCCAGTTTTTTTTTTTTAAATTTTTTTTATTCAAAGTTGTTGTATATGACAGTAGAATGCATTACAATTCATAATACACATATAGAGCTCATTTTTGCATATCTCTGGTTGTATACAAAGTATATTCACACCATTTGTGTTTTCATACATGCACTTAGGGTAATGATATCTATCTCATTCTACCATCTTTTTTTTTTTTCCTTTTTATCCCCTTGCCCCCTCCCTTTTACTTCCTCCCCATTGATCTTTCTATTGTTCCTCTAGTCCTCCTATGCTCCCTGTCCCAACCCCACTGTGAATCAGCCCCCTTATATCAGAGAAAACATTCGGCATTTGGATTTTGGGATTGGCTAACTTCACTTAGCATTATATTCTCCAACTTCATCCATTTACCCGTGAATGCCATGATTTTATTCTCTTTTATTGCTGAGTAATATTCCATATATACCACATTTTCTGAAAGCCCATCACTATGTGAATTCCTAGGATCTGCCCACTCTCGCATCTGTCAATCAAGCCTAAAGGATGACGTGTGATAAGCCAAGCAGTTTCCTCACATTGATAGGCAGGACCTATATTCGTTTAAATCCATCATTCCAAGTGATCTAAAAAGAAAGCCTCTCAAGAGAGGTCCAGAGACCCTCAGGGCACCCGCTTCTTTCCTTGTTTAAAATAGAAGCAGATAAAACCTTCCTGTGGCCCCCACAAAAGGGAGCGGCACCCCCTCAAATAAGGAAGAACACGCGGAGCCCAAGGGCGTGTCTGTTAAAGGTTCCCTTTTGGACCACCCTTGGACCACCCTTGGCCTCTGACCGGCTGCTTCTTGGTACCAGCTGGAGACCCACCGTCCCCGCTCTTCACGCAGCCAGGGCCGCCTCTCCCTTTCTTCACCGGGGCCAGGCGTGGGTGCCAAGATCCTTATTCTCCTGGTAGCGAGCCAGTCGGATGGACGGTCCACAGGGTTTAATGAGCTACAGCTATGTGCCAGGGCCAAAGATGAATACGGCATCACAAGGAGCAGGAGAAGCAGCCGTTGCCATGGTGACTAGAGAGCTGCGGAGCAATGCTCAGTCATGGACCAGCTCGGGACTGGGAGGTGGGAGAGGGCGTTGGAGGCTTCCTGGAGGAAATCACGTCCACACAGAGGCTCCGTGGGGTGAGTAGGAGTGACCAGATGAAGGGGACGGGTAGAGGAGACAGGCAGGAGGGAAGACAGAATGCGGTGCTGCAGGCCCGAGGAAGGACACTGCATCGACCCCAGAGAACCCGTCACAGTCACCATGTGACTTGACCAGCGTGCTGCTTTCCAGCAGTTTTGCCAAAGAAATGGTCTCCCCGAAGGTCTTTCAGCTGCTCCTGCTTGTACATTTCCTGACCAGTATATTTGCTCCAAAGTGAGTAGAAGCTTAAGGACGCAATAGAAACTAGATGGGACCCCTAAGAAACCAGGCTGTGGGGAGATTTTTGTAACAAGATTTTCAAATGACATCTCAAACAATGAATTGATCTTTCTTTCTTTCTTTCTTTTATTTTTTTACAAACCAATTAAAAAAAAAAAAAAACTAGTGTCTAAAAGAATGGGTGGTTGGATCAAGACACCTGCCTTCTGGTGAATTATTTCAATTCCCTGAGCCTCACCTTCCCTATCAGTAGCATGGGAGCGTTCATACCTACTTTGAATTGTGGCTTATAACTGACATATATTAAGCACTCAATAAGTGGCAATTATTCTTATGCCTGCCCATATTAGTTGTCATTAGCTGTAGATTACACAGCAAGGCCAAGTGTACATAAAATAGAATTCATTTAACACAACAATTGATTTACTACACAGAACAAAAATGGCATCTCAGAGTTAGAAGCGTGGGTAAACATGAAGGCCAAGGGCAGGGCATGAGAATCATGCGTGGAGAATGTAGAGAGATGTGAAAATTGTTATTCATACATCCCCAGGTTTTAAGAATTGTGGTAGAAGCCTGGTGCAGTGGCAGCACCGGTAATCCCAGTGACTTGGGAGGCTGAGGCAAGAGGGTCCAAGTTTGAGACCAGCCTCAGCAGTTTAGCAAGGTCCTTAGCACTTAGCAAGCAGACCATGTCTCAAAATAAAAAATAGAACTGGAGATGTAGCTCAGTGGTAAAGTGCCCCTGGGTTCAATTCCTAGTACCAAAAAAACAAAACAAAAATGTGGTAGAAGAGACTGAGGGAAGTGGGATATTTTGGAGAAATTTTCAGTGAACAGCAAGTTTTCAGTACCCCCTCCCAAGGGGAAGGAACAAGGAGTGCTCTTGTGTTCCTTCAGCTGAGTGCAAATGGGCATGAACTTGACCATTTCCTTGGATGCAGAATCCACAGGGACTGGATTCTAAAACACCCGAGAACACGAAAGCAAGAGTCCGGCTGATGCTAACAGATCGGGAGGGGGCTGCGCTGGGAGAGAGGTGCCTCCCCCCCCCCCCCCCGAGCCCTGCAGGGCAAATGTGCACCTTCCCAGGAAGTACCCGGCACCTGCAGAAGGGAGAGCCTGCGTGGGTGCTGACGAACCCCACCAAGAGTTTACTTGGAAGGACGAAGACCCTCCCATAGAGGTTGGGACTGGGGACTCCGAAGCCCAGGGCCCGAGCTGGGAGCCACAGGGAGCCAGCTGAGGGCAAAGTTTGTCTGTTTGGGAGGCAGCCTCCAAACCATGGCTGGGCTTCGGGCAATGGCTGGCACGTGGGTGGCAAGCAGAACTTACCAAGACAAAGAGAAGCAGTTAGGAGAGTTTATTGGAGGGAGACACAGCTGGGGCAGGACAAAGACACGGGTCTGTGGACTCCGAGGCTGCCTGGGCTTCTGTGTGCTTCTGCGTTCACCTTGGGTGGACTCTTTACTAGGAGTGGTTTATGGTGAGCAAGGGGTGATTGACAGATTCCTGTGCCTTGCCCATAATGCCTGCTGCACATGTCCCAAATGTTCATTCCCAGGTTTGACATTGGATGCGTTAGAGGCAAGTAATATGTATGAGGTCTTCAACAGGGGCTGTCCCTTTTAAGGTTACCCTAGGTGGAACTTGGGTCTTTGCACATGCTCCTCGGATGGTTGGGCAATCTTTTGAAAACAGGATCTTGCTGTTCCTGGGGGAAATTTGCTCCTCCAATAACATGACAGGTCAGGATAAAAGGAAGCCCTTAGGCTCACTTCAGCTTTGCTAATGGAAGTGGTGTGGGGCCTGGGACAAGGGTCCCTAATCTATTCTGCCTGACAATCTGTCCTCCAATCATCCCCATCGCCCCTTCCGACATCATAGCAGCATTCATTTGTAGGACTGATATCGACTGAATCGTGTCCCCCAAATTCATATGTTGAAGCCCAAACCACCTACGTGCTGCTATGTGGAGATGAAGCGAGGAAGGGTAACGAGTTCAGACAAGGTAATGAGGGTGGGGACCTCGTGAAGGGACCAGTTCCCATGTAGGAAGTCAGATCAGAGAGCTCTCTTTCAGTCTCCCCCATCAAAGCACGCAGCAAGAAGGTTGTCTGCAGCCAGGAAGCAGGCCCTTGCCAGACCCCCACCATGCTGCTCCCTGACCTTGGACTTGAAGGCTCTAGAACTGTGAGAATACATTCCTGCAGTTTAAGCCCCACCGCCCCATCTATGATTTTCTACTATGGCAGCCGGAGCTGACCAACACAGTGACCAATGGGAGGGAAGGCATGGGATTCTGAGACCAGGTCATAAAAAAGCAGATGCCTCTAGGAAGCTGGTCCGAGAACCAAGGAGAGTCCAATAAAAGGTCTGCCCAGATACCTTCAGAGCATAACTCACACTCTCCAGCTGCTACGGCCGTCTGGTTAGCGCCATTCCCGGGTACAATTCCCTAAACCAGTGTTCCTTAAAGTATCTTCCTGCGAACAAAGAAAAGTATGTGTTTGTTGTTCAGTAGGAAGTAAACCTAGGAAATGCTGAGCCTGTGGTCTCCTCTTGCAGAAGCAAAAGCAACGTCCCTCAGTGTTCCTGAGGCCCTGGGAAGTCCTGCAGGACAGACAACTATTGGTCTTCATCTAAATTAACAGTTTCCTGGGGCTGGGGTCGTGGCTCGGTGGTAGAGCGCTCACCTAGCACGTGCGCAGCCCTGGGTTCGATCCTCAGCACCACGTAAAAATAAATAAATAAAATAAAGGTATTGTGTCCAACTACAACTAAAAAATGAATATTTAAAAAATGAATAAATAAAAAAATAAATTAACAGTTTCCAAGTTTGGACGCCATGAGCCCTCTTTTTCTTGGTAGTGGCAACTCATATCCTGTGATGTCATGCTCTGTGGGAACACTTTTTTTTTTAATATTCATTTTTTAGTTGTAGTTGGACACAATACCTTTTATTTCATTTATTTATTTTTACGTGGAGCTGAGGATCGAACCCAGGGCTGTGCACATGCTAGGCGAGCGCTCTACCGCTGAGCCACAACCCCAGCCCCCGCTATGGGAACACTTTTGAAGACACTGCTATGGACTTCTTTTATTTATTTTTTTTATTTTTAAAATTCTCTTATCACAGCAAATCTAGAAAGCTAATTTTCCTGTTATTTATAAAGTGGTTCTGAAAGAACTTTTTTTGTTGTTGTTGTTATTGTTGTTTGAAGGAGCCCTAATTAGGAAGGGCTGTTGTAGCTAGCTGGAAGCCATAAGTTCCACCTGATATGTATGTGACGCACCTGTAGGCACCCGCAAACCTGAAGGTATATAACCGGGTGAAGGAGGTCCGAGTTAGGAGAACGAATTCATTCGGTCCGTCGGGCAGTCACTCGGTCGGTCAGAAGAATCAGAGCGGCCAGAACATAGGCAGAGCGGTTAAACCAGATAGAAGACAGAAGAGAAACCAGATAGAAGAAGTAATGACTGGTCAGAGTTAGGCCGAGGCTCCTGAGGAAGACAGAAGACAGAAGAAAGAAGAGAGAAGAAAGAAGCTCTAATCTTACTCTAAGCTAAGCTCTATCTTTCTATCTTTCTAACTAAGACTCTAAGCTAAGAAGAAGCTCTATCTTTCTTTCTCTCTAAGACTCTAAGAAGACAAGAAGAAAGTAGAAAAGCTCGCTTTAATCTTTCTCTCTAAAAATCTTTCTTTCCCTCTCTAAGCTCTAAGAAGTAGAAGTAAAAGTAGTAAAAGCAGTAAAAGCTCTACTCTGCCTCCGAGAGATTTTTTCCCGGGTTTCGGTACCAGGCAGCTTACAGTTGTTACCAGGGACTGAACTCAAGGGCACTCGACCACTGGGCCACATCCCCAGCCCTTTTTGTGTGTTTTATTAGAGACAGGGTCTCACTGAGTTGCTTAGTGCCTCGCCATTGCTGAGGCTGGCTTTGAACTTGCGATCCTCCTGCCTCAGCCTCCCGAGTGCTGGGATTACAGGCGTGCGCCACCGCGCCTGGCACGGCTGTGGAGTTTTGACCTATAAGGCTCTGGATAGAAGAAGCCTGGATAAAAGCCCTTTGCGAACGTTCAGTAGGCCGAAGTATTGGTGTCCCTGCTGCTCTGCTGGGCCTGGACTTTGGGGTGCCATCCTTCTCATCAAGCAAATGCTTTCCAAAGCTCTTCACTGGGAAAACCCTCATCTCCAGTGACCCGTTATCCTCTGTGACTGGAGCCGGACCCGGGCAGCAGCTCTCCCCGCCTTCCTTCCATAAACGCTTGTGGTCACCCTGTTGAATGAGCTGGATTCAGTGGGTTACAGTGAGCATGAAATAAGTTCCTCCTTCCGGAGAAGAAAGCCTCCCTACTGCGCCACGCTCCGGATCTTCCTC
This sequence comes from Tamias sibiricus, assembly GCA_025594165.1. Classification (NCBI taxonomy): domain Eukaryota; kingdom Metazoa; phylum Chordata; class Mammalia; order Rodentia; family Sciuridae; genus Tamias; species Tamias sibiricus. Next base: position 18,501,568 of record CM046666.1, on the reverse strand, counting down.
GGCACGGTGGGCACGCCCCCTGGCTTCTCCAACCGTTTGTGCAAAATAATGAAAAGGCCTTTGTTTGGACATTAAAAAATAAAATCTGTTTAATACTCATATAATTCCAATCTAGACCAGGGCAAAAATCAGAACTCCAGATTTTACCCAACAGATTTCTTCCCTTCTCCGCTCTGGAGCTGGCTGAGGCTGGGGCAGAGCTGAATGGGTTTCCTTCCCTCTGCGCCCCTGCTGCTCTCCCTGCCGTGCGCTGCTCTTGGTGACCGTCGAGGGCTGGGTCCCGGGAAAGAGGGTGTAGGACAGGGCTCAGCCCCTCGCTGTTGGACGGCTGCGGTCCTCTGCTGGTCCCCCGCCATGCCGAATGCCTTCTGTCCTGGTGAGCCTTTGGAGGCACCTCAGAGATCTGCTCGTCTAGTCCCTGACGGAGACAAGGACTCCCGGACTCCCTCCCATGACCCTTAGCCCTTCCACGCCTATCCCTGTGCCTGGGTCACACTGTTTCTGGACAGCCCTGCTGAGAAGTCACACTGAAGCAAGTCCTAGGCCAGCGGCTTTGGAATCTAGAACCCAGGAAATACTGAAGGCTGAGAATACAGCTCACAGAGCACCTGCTTTGCACGAGGCCCTGATGGGTCTCCAGCACACCACACACACACGCGCGCGCACACACACACACACACACACACACACACACACAGGAACAGGAGAGGAAAATGTGACAGCAATGCAGCTGGTCCCTGAGGTGGCGAGTCTTCACTCCACTGTGAAGCAGGGCAGGCCAGCCTCACTCTCTGACCTCCAAGTGTCCCTGGGTAGGAGTCAGACACTCATCCTCTTGGACCCCAACTGCAAACTCTGAAAGAGGTTTTTTTTTTTTGTTTGTTTGTTTTTTTTTTTTTTTTTAAATCCCCTTGCTCAACTTGAAGCACATCCTTTCTTACCTGTGGGGTGGGGACACCCAGCACACTGATCACTGTCACCAAAGGCACCCTCCTTCTAGGAATTATTCAAATCCAGTCTTGAGAGCAGGTGATGATTCACGAGCAACAGGCCTCTGCTGCTCTTAACAAGCCCTGCACGACCGGGCCAAGTTCACCTGTGTCCCTGACACTATTATGTTGTCCTGGGCTTTGGCGAACTCATTTGAAACCACGCCAGAGAGTCTTCCATTTCAACATCCTGTTATTTAAACGTTCTTCCTCCGAAAGTTGGTGTCTGAAGTTTGCAAGTGTGCACGCAGGCCTGCAGTTTGACCTGGGCATAACGCACCCGGCGACAGGCCACGCGTATTGACAGTGACCCTGCAACTTTTAATGGAAGCTCCTAAGGTCACGACCTCGACAGAGCTCATGTTTTCTAACATCAAGTGTCTTTAATTTCTCTCCATTGCACGCTCTTGTCCTGTATTCCTCGACATGAGCAAGCCTTTGTTGTTAGTGATATTTCTTTTTAAACATGTATCTTTTCATTTCGATGGATGAAACAAATAGAGCTTCCCTATTAGTTTTCTATTGCTATGTGAACTGTTACCCCCAAGCCTAGCGGCTTGAAACAACACATACTTATGACTCCCAAGAGTCTGTGGGTCACGAACTCAGGAGCATCTGAGTTGGGTGCCTCTGGCTTGGGGACTTGTGTGAGTTGCCTCAAGCTGTCAGCAAGCCAGGGGGTCTTCCCCACAGGCTCCACTGAAGTGGCGAGGGGTGGTGGAGGTGAGGGTGCTGCTTCTGGGCTAGGTTCCTTCCCTAAGGGTCAGAAATCTGAGACAGGGCAGGAGATGATGTGGCCAAGATGGAAGCTGCAGCTTGTTTTGTTTTGTTTTGTTTTTGTTTGGGCACTAGGGACTGAACCCAGGGTGCTTTACCACTGAGCCACATCCCCAGCCCTTTTTATTTTTTTTAATTTTGAGACAGAGTCTTGTTGAGTTGCCAAGGCTGGCCTCAAACTTGCAATCCTCCTGCCTCAGCCTCCCAAGTTGCTGAGATCACAGGTGTGCACCATCATGCCCAGCTTAGCCACAGCCCTTTTATGACCTAACATCACAGTGACATCTCATCACTTCTGCTATACGTCATTCCTTGAAGGTGACTTTGGAAAATAAGGAAAGCCTTCAAGATGCCTGCTATGCATGGAGGAAGTGCTCATTTTAAGAAGAAAAGGAGCCCAGACTATGTCACTTGTGACTTGATTAAAAAAAGAAACTAAAAAATTATAAAGACAAAAGAACTTAACAGCATGATCCAAAAATATGCAATGGATTTCATTCAATAAGCATTTTTTTTAGCTGTCTGATTTATAGGATATTGTGTCAAAAGCCCAACAAATAAAAGGAGAAGAAGGAAGAGGAGAAGGAGAAGAAGGAAGAGGAGGAGGAGAAGAAGGAAGAGGAGAAGGAGAAGGAAGAAAAGGAGAAGGAGAAGGAGGAGGAGGAGGAGGGGGGAAAGAGGAGAGGAAGGAAAAAGTCCATTTTAACACCAAGGAAGTTACTCTATGATGAGGAATCCTGGAAGGTGGATATTTTCATATGCCCTGTTTTATAATTGAGGCTCAAAGAGATTCACTTACTCGCTCAAGATCACAGACTGTCAATTCACAATAGCTAAGTTATGGAACTAACCTAGGTGCCCTTCAGCAAATGAATGGATAATGAAAATGTGGTGTCATGGTTTGGATGTGAGGCGTCCCCCAAAAGCTCACATGTGAGACAATGCAACAAGGTTCTGAAGAGAAATGATTGGGTTGTGAGAGTCTTAACGCAATCCATGATTTAATCCCCTGATAGGGATTAACTGAGTGGTAACTGAAGGCAGGTGGGGTGTGGTTGATTGGGGGCATGACTTTGGGGTACATATTTTGTATCTGGAGAATGGAATCTCTCTCTCTCTTCTCTCTCTCTCTCTCTCTCTCTCTCTCTGCTTCCTGTCGTGATGTCTTGAGCCACTTCCTCTGCCACACTCTCCTGAAATGATGTTCAGCCTCACTTTGAGCCCCAAGGAATGAAACCAGCCTTCTATGGACTAAGACCTCTGAAACCATAAGCCTTCAAATATAAGCCTTCAAATAAACTTTTCCTCCCCTACAATTGTGCTGGTCAGGTCTTTAAGTCACTGCAGTGAAAAAAAACTGACTGAGACATGTGGTATATATACACAGGGGAATATCACTCAGCCATAAAGAAGGATGAAATCATGGCATTTATGGATAAATGGATGGAACTGGAGACTATCATACTAAGTGAAATAAGCCAATCCCCAAAAACCAAAGGCCAAATATTCTCTCTGATATGCGGGTGCTAACACAAAATAAGGGGGTGTGGAGAAGAATTGAAGTTTGTTGGATGAGACAAAGAAGAATGAAGGGAAGGGAGGGAGATGGGAATAGGAAAGACAGTAGAATGAAGTGGACATCACTTCCCTATGTCCATATATGAACACGCGACCACTGGAACTCCACATCATGTTCAACCCCAAGAATGGGAAGTGATACTCCATGTGTGTGCGTGATATGTCAACATACACTCTATTGTCGTTTATAACTAAAGAGAATTTTAAAAAATTTTAAAAGATCACAGAGTGTGTGATAGAGCCAGACTTGAGCCTAGACGATCTGATTCTCTATGGGCTTGCCCACAGAGCTCTTCTAACATATGTACATAACTGAAAGACAAGGCAGGATTGATTGATTCAGGGTCAAAATATTCTGGAAGTATGGAATAGGTTGATCCTGATTGGCGTGTTCCTCCCTGGGAAGAGTGTGTCTTCACAAACTCCCTGAGTGTGAGCAGGTTCCTTGAGCCTCAGGGCTCAGACAATGGGTAACAAGGAAAAGAACTTTGCAGAAATAGAGGCGAAGCTGAGCAGGGAGCCCGGCTGAGTGACACACACTGCAGCGTGCACCACGCCACAGGAGGTAGTTTTGGAAGGGTGTTTGGGGCCACATCTCGGGAGGTTTGGGTCACTGAGCTGAAGACCTGATTCACAATGTGAGCGAGGAGGCCACGGAACCCTTCCTACGGGCAGGGAGGGACGATGCTGTGGTCGGAGTCTCTGAAATGTGTCAGCGGCTCTGCGGCTTCAGAGTCTGCGGACGATGCCGGGCCTTCCGCTCCGCTCGGGGCTGTGGAGTGGGGAGAAAGGAGGCAGCAGAGGAGACCCCCCACCCAAAGGACGGTGGGCTGCTCCGTCCTACACGGATGGCAGCCTGTGCCCGAGAGCCTGGAGGAAGGAGAAGACTTTGCCGTGGTAGATTCTAGAGACACGAGGGGGCTGGAGGGGACGGCGGGCTCAGGAGTGTCCCCTCTTCTGCAGTCCTGGGCGAGGCCGTGACGAGATGGGAGAGCTACCAGTAGAGAAACCAGGCGTGGCTTTCTGTAACCCCAGAGTCCCAGGAGGCTGAGGCAGGAGGATCCCAGGTTCAGGGTCAGCCTGGATAACTTAGTGAGACCCTCAGCACCTAAAGGAGACCCTGTCTCAAAATAGTGAATAAAAAGGACTAGGGATGTAGCCCCTAGATTCAATCCCCAGCATAGAAAAGAAAGAAGGAAGAAAGGAAGGAAGGAAGGATTTTCTGTTGAAATCTACCCACAAACCATCTAAGCATTCACCCATTTTCATTATTTAAAAAATAAAGATTGTCAGCTGGACGCGGTGGCGCACACCTGTAATCCCAGCACTTGGGAGGCTGAGGCAGGAGGATCACGAGTTCAAAGCCAGCCTCAGCAATGGCGAGGCACTTAGCAACTCAGTGAGACCCTGTCTCTAATAAAATACAAAAAAGGGCTGGGTATGTGGCCCAGTGGTCGAGTGCCCCTGAGTTCAATCCCCAGTACCAAAAATTAAAAAAATAAAATAAAATAAGGATTGTCAGGTGTGCCGGCATACGCCAGTAATCCCAGAAACTCAGGAGGTTGAAGCAAGTTTGAGGCTAACCTCAGGAATATAGTGAGACCCTGTTTCAAAATAAAAAAGGGTTGGGGATGTAGCTCAGTGAAGTGTCCCTGGGGTTCAATGCCCAGTACTGTAGACTGTCCCACCTCTCATGAGTGCATTCATTTCCTGCCTGTCAGTTCTGTTTGTCCAAAGTCCAGGCACAGCAACCTGTGTCCTCTGCCAGGTCCTCATGAGGCTGAAAATAAGAGATCCGCCAGGCTGAATTCTCATCAGGAGATTTTGGGCAAGGAAGAATCCACCCCCACACTCAGGCACGTGAGCAGAATTGGATTTCCTGGTGGCTACAGGATTGAGCTCTCTGTATTCTTGGTGGCTACTGACTGGCGGCTGCGCCCAGAAGCTCACAGGTCCTTCTTGCCTTATAGCCACGGCTCTGTTCAATGCCAGCAGTGGAGATGCTTCCTGGCACAAATCTTTCTCATGCCTCGCCTCTGAGGACGTTCATCTGATTAAGCCAGGCTCACCCGCGTAATCTCCTTTCTTAAAGGCAGCTGTGCTGCGTGACCCCACCTAGCCCAGTGGCACGATATGCAAAGTCTTGGGGATTATGCAGTGTGTGTCTACTTGGGGCAAGGATCTTGAGTAACACCCTAGGATTCTACTTCCCACAGCTTCTCAGTCCCTCCAGGGCTGGAACTGTAGCGCGAACGTCTCCTTGTGTTGAGCTGGAGAAGCGCTTCAGGGCCACGGTCTTTAGAACTAGCCCCTCACCTCTGCCACCCGATGTCCACTTTATGTCCCCTCCCTGCCCTGACTTCTCAGCACTTATCACAACCCGATGAGTCATGCAGGGACGGAGGCTCCCTTATCTGAAATGCTGGGACCGGGAGGGTTTTAGATTGGGGATATTTTTCCCCCTTAATTTTGAGATATTTGCGTAGTGAGATATCCTGGGGCTGGGACTCAAGTCTAAATGTGACATTCATTCATGTGCCATAGGCGCTGTGGACACATAGCCTAAGGTCTCACATAACTGGGGGCGTGAAACAAAGTCTCATGGTGTGGAAGTGCCCGCTTGCATGTGGGCACTCGAAGAGTTTCGAGATCTGGAGTATCTTGGATACGAGACACTCAACCTGTATCATGTGTTCTATGTGCTGTTCGTTCACCCCCCCACCCCACCACTAAGGCCTCGCTGGGTCATGGTGATGTCTGGCTTAGTCCCTCACCTGCGTCCCGGCGTTGAAACCGGCGCTTGGCACATTGTCGGCACCTACTAATAAACATTTGGCAAGCAAAGGGATAGCCAGGTGTTCTCAACAGCTAATGCCCAGACGCTCCAGCCCGCAGCACGCAGGAGCAGAGTCGTGTGGGGGGAAGCGTCCACAGGCCACTCCGAGGATAGCTTGCTGCAGTCGTGACACGCCGACATTCACTGAGCGCGTTTTATCCGCCCGGCAGGAGGGTAAGGATTTTAGTCCATGCAATCAACACAGCAGCCAGAGAAAAAGACCTAGCTAGGTCCTGTCCCTCTGATGGCTGCCCTCTCACCCTAGGAAACAGCAAAGGTCATCACAGGGCTCCAAGTCCCCAGGGGCTCTGCACCCTCAGTTGCCTGCTGCCTCAGGTCCCTCCCCTGTCTCTCCCTCCATCCTCCCTGGTCCTCTGCTGGGCCCACCCTTGTTTCTGCTCCTCCTTCCCTGGGCCCACTCCTTCTGCCTGGTGCTGCCTCCTCGCCCGTTCAGCTGGTTGCACTGTCCACCTTCTGAGCAAAGCCCTCCATGACACTCTTCAACATGGCAGGCACGGCCCACCCTCGCCCAGTGCTCCCGGTGGCCTCGGTTTCCATCTTTCCCATAGCCCTTACCACCATAACCACTTAGATCGCCTGATTTAGTGTGTGGATTTCGTGTCTCCTCTCACTAGAATGGAAGAAGACCAGGAACTAGGTGTGGTGGCGCACACCTGTAAACCCAGTGACTCAAGAAGGCTGAGGGAGGAGGACCACAAGTTCAAGGCCAGCCTCAGCAACTTAGCAAGACCCTAAGCAATTTAGTGAAATCTTCTCTCAAAATAAAAAAATTAAAAGGACTGGAGATGCAGCTCAGTGGTAGAGCACTTGCCTAGCATGTTTGAAGCCCTGGGTTCCATCTCCAGTACCCCAAAAATAAAAATATAAAAATAAAAATAAAAATAAAAAAGAGCAGGGATTTTTGTCTGTTTGATTCACTGCAATACCTCCAGCACTTAGAAGAGTGCCTGCCACATAGTAGGTTCTCAGTAAGTAGTCATTGTATCCTAGAGAGCTGACAAGGAGGCAGCAACTACCCAAATGAATCTTGGTTCAAACAAATCAAATTTCCAGACCCCCCTCTCCCTCCCCAAATCCACACTACTAGCCCACCTCCCGCCCTTTGAACAAACTATGAAACCCCAAGAGTAGAGCTGCGGTGTCCTCTAAGAAATCTGGTATTCTTATATTTTGGAATAGAAAAGTGCTCAGAAACTTCTAGTAACAGCCGAGCCTGGGATCCTGTTTGTAGTTGGCAGGGAGAACTGGGTTACAGTCACTGAGCTTTTTATCTGAGCTACTGAAAGCACTTTGGGTCATTGTTAGCCAAGGCCGGCCCCTCCCTAGGAGAACTGTGGAGCAAAACTACAAATAAGGTGTCTCGGGAATTCAGGAGAAGGTCAGCGAAGGCTACCGGGGAGGGAGTGGAGGGAGCAGGAGGTTTCGGTGAGGCCCAGGACCCCTTTCAGGGGTTTGGACTCTGGCGCTGTTGGAACTGGGGAACTGGCAGCTGGCGGCCGGCTCTTGGACTCTGCCCGGCTCTGTCTACACTTCATTCACCTGTGCCCTGCCTTGGCTATGGCTCGAGCATGCGCCCCCAAAGTTCACAAGCTGGGAGGTTCACGTGGTCCCCAGTGAGGCAGCACTGAGGTCTGCAGGACCTTAGTAGGGCCTAGTACAAGGTGATTAGTCCACAAGGGCTCCACTCTTGGACGGAATTGATGGTCTTGCAAGGTGAGTGAGGTTTGAGAGAGATGTTGGTTGTAAGTGGAGGCCACCCCATGTGCCTGATCCTTTTTGGAGTCATTTCCCTGTCCAGTTCTCCGCCATGTTGGAACACAGCCAAGGAGGCCCCCACCAGAGGCCAACAGATGGGGCTACACAGTCTTGGATGTTCAGCTTCCTAAATACACCTCTTTTAAAAAAAAGTATCAAGCCTCAGGTATTTTGTTATAGCAACAGAAAAGAGACAACTATAATGTGTAATAATACAAACTCACATTTCACACGTTTCCCTTTCCCTTTTCCTTTTTTTTTTTTTTTTTTTTGACAATACTGGGGATTGAACCCAGGACCTACCACAGGCTATGTCATCCTCCTGCCTTAGCCTTCTGAATAGCTGAGATTATAGTTGTGTTGCCACTGTGCCTGGCTTCACTCACTTTTAACCTCATAGCAGCCTACCTTTATTCTAACGAGCTAACCACACATAGCAGATTCTAATGGATTCTAAACAATGACTGAACAGTGTCTGCAATTTTGGATTTTTCAATAAGGTTCAAGAACCAACAACAAACCTTGGTTTTCCTAAGTCTGTAATAGATTTGTGTAACAGAAGCTCAGCACATACTCACAGGCTCAGATACCTGCAGAACTAGATAGAGATGCTGGCTGGGCCTTTCTCCAGAACTGACCCAATCAGGGCCTGCTCTGGCTAGTTTGGCTCTTGACATCTTCCTCTGACACAGGTACGAGCCAAAACTTCTCATCTGGTAACTAGTTGATGCTGTAAGAGGTGAGGTCATTTGCACAGACAAAATGAATGAATAGCCTGTATAAGAGATAAAAATGTAAAACTTTTAGAATGAAACATGGAGTAAATTTTCATGACCTTGGCTTTGGCAATGTCTTAGATACGACATTAAGAGCACAAATAACAAAAGAATAATAGATGAGCTGCCCTTCGTTAAAATTGAAAGCTTTTGTGTATTAAAGGACATTATCAAGAAAGTGAAAAGACAACATATGGAATGGAAGACACATGATTTTCAAATGAGATGTCATTAAGTATCTGGTATCCAGAATATATAAAAAGAATTCTTACAATGTAACAACAGCAGAAACCCACCTAATTAAAAAAAAATAGGCAAAGGACTTGAATAGACATTTTCCCAAAGAAGTATATGACTAATAAGCACATGAAAAGATGCTCAATGTCACTAGCTATTAGGGAAATGAAAATCGAAATAATGAGACACCACTCCATACCCATTAGGATTGCCATAAAGCAGAAGAAAACAGAAAATAATTGTTGAGAATGTACGGAACTGCAGACTCTCCAACATCACTGGCAGGAATGTAAAATTGTGCAGCTATTGCAGAAATTTGGTGATTTCTCAAAAAGCTAAATGAAGAGTAACCAGAGCCCTAGCAACTCTACTTCTAGGCACAGATTCAAAAGAACTGAAAACAGAAAGCCAAACAGATCTTGTAAGCCACTGATCCTTGTAGCACTGTGCACAGTCGCCAAAGAGTGTGAACCCCAATGTCCTCCACGGATGAATGGAAAAACCAAACGTGGCACATACCTACAAAGGAATATTACTCAACCCTGAGAAGAAACAAAGTTATGATGCATGCTACAATATGGATGGACCCTGAAAACATCCTGCGGAGCAAAAATAAACCAGATACAAAGGGACAAATGCTGCATTATTCCACCTATATGAAGTGCCTCGACTAGGAAAATCTATAGAGATAGAAAGCAGATTAGAGAGATCACAAAGGGCTGGGAGAAGGGGCACAGGAGTGTTGTTTAAGGATTACAGCATTTCTGCTTGGGTCGTGAAAGAGTTCTGGAATCAATGGTGGTGATAGATGCGCAGCACTGTAAATATGATGAATGCCACAGAATATAAAGAATGCAACCGAAGATAGCTACAATGACAAATTTTATGTTATATGCCCTTTGCCAAAAATTTTTTAAATAACCAGGCAACTCTAGTGAAATTAAGAAACTCTAATTTAAAAAATGGGAATAGCCGGGCGCGTGGCACACGCCTGTAATCCCAGCACTTGGGAGGCTGAGGCAGGAGGATCACGAGTTCAAAGCCAGCCTCAGCAATGGCGAGGCACCCTTAGCAAAAATACAAAAAAGGGCTGAGTGACCCAGTGTCTCTACCAAAAAAAAAAAAAAAAAAAAAAATGGGAATAAGCCAGGTAAAATGGCACAAAAAGGCTGAGGGCTGGGGCTAAGCAATTCAGTGAGAACCTGTTTCTAAATAAAATACAAAATAGTGGGGATGTGGCTCAGTGGTCAAATGCCTGAGTTCAATCCCTGGTACCCCAAAATAGATAGGTAGGTAGGTAGGTAGGTAGATAGATAGATAGATAGATAGATAGGAATAGAGCCAGGAGGGATGATACACACTTGTAGCTCCAGCAGCCCCAGCAGCTCAGGAGGCTGAGGCAGGAGGATCAGTTGAGTCCAGGAATTGAAGGTCAGCCTGGACAAGATAGTAGGACCCCTGTCTCTCAAACAAGCAAAACAGCAGTAATAATACTAATAATATCATGTACTATAGGCAAAGACGGTATCTGCAAGCTCAGCCCCATTTCATATGGAATTTGATATACAAAGTGCATTCAGTGAGTGATGATGAACCCTTTAAACACAGTGGATGATAGAAAAAACAATTTGGAGATGGATCGTATTAGAATGTGCCAGGTAGTGTTAATGGAGAGCAATTGTCCAAGCAGCTCAGTATGTACACAGAGTAAGAGAAGATTCCTCTCCCCTGGGGCTGTCGCAGGTCGGGTCTGCTGCCAAACCCCCAGAAATTATGAAGAAGGAAGCTGTCAAAATTTTCCATGGACATGAGTGTTGAAAATTGTAAATAAAAGGCACCCATTAAAGCATTTTTCCTACTAATTAAGGCAAAATATTCCTAAGACTCTGCCAACAGTATTCAGAGGTCCGCCAATAAATGACAGCATCGCCCAATTTCTCCTGGAGCTCACTCTTCACCCACAGCCTCCCCAGCACGTGGCAGCAAGCTGCGCACCTGACATCTTGGCTTTGGAGGGCTGTTCCCGGCACCAGGCTCAAAGGACAGACCTGTGGCTTGCCTCGTGTCCACCATCGTTGAGTTAATGCTGACCCAAGGGTCATCCGCTGAGTTAATGCTGACCCAAGAGTCATAGGGGACACTAACGGGAACGAGCTATTAGTTTCTTGCTGCTTCCTGCGCCACAATATCCCCTTCATAGTGATTTTTTTTTTTTCCCGAGGGATTAGGGATGACTCAAGAAATTGAGATTTATTTAATGTTTAAGGTATTTCCACGTCTTTGTACATTTGTGTTTACTTCTGGATTGGATTTATGGAATCGGGATTTTGAGTACCTCACCTGGTTTTATCTCCCATAAATCAACCTAGCAGATCAACCTAGTGCTTGAGAAACTGATGTCAAGACAGTATTGGAAGGGCATTGTGGGCTCCATTGTGTCTTTCCAAAATTCTTAGGTTGAAGACCTAATATTCAGGATGTGACTGTCTTTGAACATGGTTTTTTGGTTGGTTGGTTGGTTTTGGTACCCTTTTTATTTTGAGACAGGGTTTCACTAAGTTGCTTAGGGCCTTGCTAAATTGCTGAGGTTGGACTTGAACTTGTGATCCTCCTGCCTCAGCTTCCCAAGTAGCTGAGATTGCAGGCATGTGACACCATGCCAGGCTGGAATAGGGTCTTTATTTAATTTATTTATTTATTTTTATGTGGTGCCGGGGATCAAACCCCAGTGCCTCACACATACTAGGCAAGTGCTCTACCACTGAACCATACCCCCAGCCTGGAATAGAGTCTTTAAAGATGTAATTAACTTAAAATGAGGTCATAGGGTAGGCCTTCATCCAATAAGATGATATTTTTAATTTTTTTTTTTCATACTGCAGATTGAACCCAGGGGCACTCAACCACCGAACAACATCCCCAACCCTTTTTTATATTTTATTTAGAGACAGGGTCTTGCTGAGTTGCTTAAGCCCTTGCTAAATTGCTGAGGCTGGCCTTGAGCTTGTGAGCTTCTTGCCTCAGCCTCCCAAACTGTTGGGATTACAGGCATGTGCCACCGCACACAGCAGATGATGTTCTTTTTAGAAGAGGTGATTAGGACACAGACACACACAGAGGAAAGTCTACAAGAAAGACACAGGGAGGAGACAGCCATCTACAAGCCAAGCAGAGAGACCTCAGAAGAAACCAACCCTTCTGATGCCTTGATCTCACACTTTAGCCCCTAGAACTAAGAGAATAAATTTCTGTTATTTAAGCCACCCAGTCTCTGGTCCTTTGTTATAGCAATGCAAGCAGACTAATACAATGAGCAAGTGACTTAATTGGGAGGAATGTCTGTATAGAAAAGGGGGAGAGGAGACAGCAGGCAGAAAGTCTCAGACTGCAATGCAAGTTGGACATCTGAAGACTCAGAAAGGGAAGAACTGTGAGGTGGGAGAGGCTCAGCCTGCAGCAGGCCTCTGGGGAGACCCGGGTGAAGTCCTTCCGTGTCTGGCCCTAGCGTCTCTGCGGTGCTCGGACACTGGCTGCAGAAGCTCATGGAGCGTGGCTGGGGCGGGGACACCATGACAGCCCTGCAGGCTGGGCTGTCAGCCACCTCCAGGCCCCACAGTGTGCTCTGCTGCAGGGAGACCTAGCAGCAGGCACAGCCCCATGGCTGACCATCCCTGTGAGTGACAGACTGTGGGCCCTTCCTCTCCCCTGCTTTCCCTGGTGCTTCTGCAGGAGCCTGTAAGACGCAGCCGGAAGCCAGGATTGCCGGGAGACGAGGCTAAGCAGTGGGAGAAAGGCCAAGCTATTGAACAAGGAGGAAAACTTCAATTGGCCCTAGTGTTGAGAGCCAAAATCACAAAGTTGTAATTACAAAATTACAAATCAAGAGATCCCATTCTAGGCTACTGATGTGTCAATACCAAGGGACGTTTCCCAAATGCCATCTCCACAGTCATCCCTCCACTCAAAATCCTTCTCCTGCTCCTTGCGTCAGCAACCCCAAAGCACCAAACTCACACACAAAAAGGTGACTCACGTGCACATTTTAAAACACAAAAGTAGAGGCCTGGGGCTGTGGCTCAGCGGCAGAGCCCTTGCCTAGCATGTGGGAGGCACTGGGTTCGATCTTCAGCACCACACGAAAACAAGCAAATAAAATAAAGGCATTCTGTCCATTTATAACTACAAAAAATAAATAAATAAAAATAAAAAATTTAGAAAACCCCGCAAAATCAGAAACTGAAAAGGATGACATGAACAGAAACAATTCCTAACATTTTTTCCCTGCTCCACTTTGGACACCACCACCTTCCTGAATGAGGCCTGGAGCACCCGGCACGCAGCACCTCCTGAATGAGGCCTGGAGCACCCGGCACGCAGCACCTCCTGAATGAGGCCTGGAGCACCCGGCACGCAGCACCTCCTGAATGAGGCCTGGAGCACCCGGCACGTAGCACCTCCTGTGTTCCAGCCCTTCCTGCTCTCGGGGCCTCAGGTTCCAGCCCTCTACCTGCACATCCTGCTCCCCCTTCTCCAACCACATCAAGGTCACTTGAGTCCTTCAACATACTGCTTCCTCTTTGTGACGTGCCTTTCCCTGTCTCATTTCCCCGGCCACCTCCTATTCACTCAGGACTGTTGTGACCTAGCCGAGACCCCTAGGAGGGACCACTGCTAGGGTTAAGGTTAGGTGTCCCTCTCATCAGCCCGCCCTGGGCTGACACCTCCGGAGCACTCCTTCCGCGAATTGCACCCCCGTGTCTGCACAGCTAGCTACGGCCCCCACTTAAGGGCAGGCATTTTTGTGGACTTACAATTGTCGCCCCAGCAACTATCACAGAAACGTTGTACATGGCGTTCGACCAATTTTTGATTAATGAATGCTTCATGCACTCCATTTTTCAAGGCCTCTTAAACCTTCCCAAGGTGTATTTTTGCTCTGAACACACCAAATAATGACCACATACTGCTATTCTGCTAGCCTGTGTATGGACCTCATTCAGAGAATATTGTCTTCCTAGCAAAAGGTTTTTTTCTCCCTAAATTTGTGGGTTTGAATTGATTAATAGAGGAACACATCACAACCACGTGGGACACCTAACAAAAATATAGGCTCTGCTGTGGTGAGACTGGAGCTGAGGACACCGTGTCTATATGTGGGGGGGTGTGCCTATGGCTTGCGGACCACACTGCTCAGTTTGCCCCAAGACACATATTTGCAACACAAGTGGCTGAGATCAGAATGACAGTCGGTCCTGTGTTTTGTGCGGCTGTAAGAGAACACCTGCATATGGGTAATTTATAAAGGACAGGTTTTGATTTCTTGTGGTTATGGAGGTTGGGAAGTTCAGGACTGAGGGGCCCTGGTTGGCCAGGGCCTTGGGCTGCATCTTCCATGGCAACAGGCAGAAATAATGAGAGAATACACTCATGCACTCGCAGGCAAAACACAGCGAGGAGAGAAAGGAAGGGAAAAAGACATGAAAGGAAATTTAGGAACACAGTGCTTTCCAAACATGAGCCAGCCCCCAAATCACCTAGAGAATTTCCTTGCAAAGCAGACTGTGGTCACTCTTCCCTCTCCCCACCACCCAGTTCTTCCTACAAAATTTGGACTCAGTAAGTTTAGGGTGAAATTCAAGAATATGTATTTCTATCCAGGTACGGTTGCACAGGCCTAAAATACCCGCAACCCAAGAGGCTGAGGCGGAGGATCGTGAGTTCAAAACCAGCCTCAGCAACTTAGTGAGGCCCTAAGCAACTCAGTGAGACCCTGTTTCAAAGTACAAAATAAACAAATAAAAAGAGCTGGGGATGCTATCCCAATCCTCAGTTTATACCCAAAGGACTTAAAAAACAGCATACTACAGCGATGCAGGCACATCAATGTTTATAGCAGCACAATTCACAATAGCTAAATTGTGGAACCAACCTAGATGCCCTTCAATAGATGAATGGACAAAGAAACTGTGGTATATATACACAATGGAATATTGCTCAGCATTAAAAGAGAATAAAATCATGGCATTTGCAGGTAAATGGATGGAGTTGCAGAATATCATGCTAAGTGAAGTAAGACAATCCCAAAAAACCAAAGGCCAAATGTTGTCTCTGATATGTGGATGTTGATTCATAATGGGGGTGGAGGGAGCATGGGAGGAATGGAGGGACTTTGGATAGGGCAAAGGGGAGGGAGCAGAAGGGAGGGGACATGAGGGTAGGAAAGATGATGGAATGAGATGGACATCATGACCCTAAGTACATGTATGAAGACACGAATGGTGTGACTCTACTTTGTGTACAACCAGAGACATGAAAATTTGTGCTCTATATGTGTACTATGAATTGAAATGCATTCTGCTGTCATATATAACAAATTAAAATAAATAAATAAATAAAAGAGAAAGGGGGGGCCGGGGATGTGGCTCATTGGTTTTAAGCACCCCTGAGTTCAATCCCCAGTACCAAAACAACAACAACAAAACAAACAAAAACAAACAAACAACAACCAAAAAAACGTGTTTTCTAACCTAGAACCATGCTTTTAGGGTAAAATAAGACTTAAATGTAAATAAATGGCTGAAAGTTATTGACTGGCTGACTGACTGATTGTTGTCATATTGGTAATTCAACCCTGAGGCACTTAACCACCCAACTACATCTCAGTCCCTTTTTTTTTGGGGGGGGGGGAGGGTTCCCAGGATTGAACCCAGAAGTGCTTGCTTAACCACTGAGCCACATCCCCAGCCCTTTTTTTATATTTTATTTAGAGGCAGGGTCTCGTTGAGTTGCTTAGGACCTCACTAAGTTGCTGAGGCTGGCTTTGAACTTGCGATCCTCCAGCTTCACCCTCCCAAGCTGCTTGGACTACAAGCATGTGCTACCATGCCTGGCCAAAAATAATTTAATTAGGGATGGATGTAGTCGAGTGTTATAGCAGGGATACTAAAATGCCCATAGTAGGATCTAGAAGACAGACATATGGAGATTCACCATAAAATCTTTCAGTTCTCCTATGTTTGACATTTTTCAGAATAAACGTTGGGAGAGGAGATCAGTAAGGACTGGGAGCCACAGTGGAACACTAGTAGCAAGTTAGCAGGGATCTGTTACCCAGCATCAAAGCAACCGGCACAGTCACGTGAGAATTAGATACGTGCGCAGACTAATTCCTCTGTTTACACATCATCATCCTGTAAAGACCTAATTGAGTGCTTTCCCAACATGACCTTTATTCACGTTTGTGGCAGGAAATTATTAAAGAGTGTGCCAACAGAAAACTTCAGTCAATTGCTACTTAGTACAGGTTAAACCCTGTGGGGTAAAGACAAAGAGGGCTTTGTATTCCAAAGTTGTTCCCCCCCCCCCCCCCCCAAGTTCAGGATGAGCACTGCCAGAAATAATATTCAGGTTGTAAACAATTCAAAATTATTCAGTTATTTATATTACAAGTGATTTCTCTGGCCATTCATTCATTTAATTAGACAATTTTAAAATTTTTTATTTGTTTTTTTTCTTAGTTAAACACGACAGTAAAATATATTTTGACATATTATATATACATGGAGCATAACTTCCCGTTTTTGTGGTTGTACATGATTAGATAATCTTTAAAAAAAAAAATAGTGTACTATGTGGGCTGGGCACACACCTGCAATCCCAGCAACTCAGGGGGCTGATGCAGAAGGATTGCAAGTTCAAGGCCAGCCACAGCAACTTAGCGAGGCCCTGAGCAATTTAGTGAGACCCTGTCTTAAAATTAAAAAAAACAAACAAAAACGTGTGCTGTGTGCTGGCACTGCATACTGAAGATTTTTTAAAGCAGTGAATCAAAGTGTAAGATAATATCAACCCTCATGAAGCTCACACCCCAATAAAGAGACAAAGGCTAAACAAATAAATGAAGTAGAGGTCACCTGGTGCTAAGAGCCAGGAGAAAGTGTTGGGAGTGGGGCTGGGTTGTGAGTCCAACTAGAAAGACCAGCAGAGGGCGCGCCTCCCAGGCCAGAGGTGGGGAAGGCGAAGGAGTGAGTCGAGAGGGCATGTGAGAGGCAGAGGTGGCCCTGTGTGGACGCCCTCAGGACCCAGGGGACCAGGGAACAGGAGGCCCCAAAGCTGGCATGGATGGAGGGCGGGACGGTAGGAGGTGAGTCGAGAAGCAGGAGGACAGCCGGGGAGGCCCTGGGGAGGCCCTGGGGACGCCCTGGCTCAGTCACGGCGCCCGCTGGAGGACTCGGCTGACCTTACACATTCGCTGGTGACCAGGGCTGGTGACCAGTGAGGCCGTCACCCGCCTGCGGAGCCCAGCTGCTCCTGAGCTCTATCCCCAAAGCCCACGGGGTGGGGGTGGGGTGGGGGGGGGGAGGGGAGTTGACCTTGACCTTGGCGGCACAGAGAGCCCTGGCGGGAAGGGGCGTGGCGTGGCGGTCAGCGCTGAGAAGTGCAGGGCCAAGGTAGGCCTGGATGGTGGTCACCGGGGCCACTTCCAGGGGCCTTATATAGGGTGAAGAAAAGCTTCAGAATTTCATTGAGGTTTTTATTTTCATTCTTTTTTTTTTCTCCAATTTTTAAAATGATATAAAAATTTTTAATTGTGATTAGAAAGAAAACAACTTACAATTTGCCATCTCAAACATTTTTAAATAAGTTTCAGTCATGTTAAGTACAATGGCGCACACCTGTAACCCCAGAGACTCGGGAGGCTGAGGCAGGAGGATCTCAAGTTCAAAGCTAGCCTCAGCAACTTAGTGAGAGCCTCAGCAACTTAGTGGTGACACCCTGTCTCAAAGTTAGAAATCAAAGGGGCTGTGGATGTAGCTCAGTGAGAGAGTGCCCCTGGGTTCAATTCCCAGCACCAAAAAATTAAAGAATTAAAAATTTAAAGGTACAGTTACATTGTTGTACAATAATCTCCAGAGCTTTTGCACCTTGCAAAACTAAAACTTTAGTCGGGCGCGGTGGCGCACGCCTGTAATCCCAGCACTTTGGGAGTCTGAGGCAGGAGGATCGCAAGTTCAAAGCCAGCCTCAGCAATGGCGAGGCACTTAGCAACTCAGTGAGACCCTGTCTCTAATAAAATACAAAAAAGGGCTGGGGATGTGGCCCAGTGGTCGAGTGCCCCTGAGTTCAATCCCCGGTACCAAAAAAAAAAAAAAAAAAAAAAAAAAAAAAACCTAAAACTTTATACCCATTGAACAGCAACTACTTGTTTCCCCACCTGGCAACCAGTTCCCTAACAACCACCATACTACCTTCTGTCTCTGAATTTGACCACTCTGGGTACCCATATAAATAGAACCATGTGGTATTTGTCTTCCTGTGACTGGCTTATTTTACTAAGCCTAATATCCTCAAGATTCACCCATGTTGTATCATGTAAAAAGGTTTCCTTTGTAGTTAAGGCCAAACACTACATCACTGTACACACCACGTTGTGTTTATTCATTCACCTTCCAATCTGAGTTGCTTCTACCTGTTATGAACATGGACATGCAAATATCTCTTTCAGATCCTGTTTCCCATTCCCTCCCTCCTTCCTTTCCTCCTTTCTTTCTCCCTCCCTCCCTTTTTTTTTTTTCTAGTTGCTAGATCTTGGACACAGGACCTCACGCATGCTACCTACATGCTCTACCCCTGTGCTGTACCCTAGCTCCCATTCTTTGCAATATACAATCTCCAACTTAACAATTTTTGACTTTACAATGCCGCAATGCTTCCCAACACTTGCTATTTTCTGTTTCTTGTAGCTGTGAGATTTTCTCTGTGTTTGTAAAGCGGTTAACACCCTCGGAGTCCTTTCATGCTTCTCATTCCCACCGTCCTCATGTCTACGCCCAGGAGACTTCCACTAAACTCTTCTGTTTCTACTTTTCTAGAACTAACCATAACACATGGGAGTCCAAGCCGGAAAAATTAGGCGTGGCCAAGGCCCTACTGTCCCCACATGTCCTTGCAGTGGTGCCAGTTCACAGCAGCGAGACCGAACATAAACTTTGTCTCTTTGCTAGGTTTTGTGAACATGATGTGGTTTTTAGGGGTTCAACCAGATCTAACCACAAACCAGTTCTGAAATTCAGGAGAAAGAAGAATTTCATTTGCAGTTCCCTTGAAAGTGAAAGTGGAGTCCAGGGCCCTCTGGTGACTCTGTGGCAGCTTGGCCAGAAGGTTGTTTTGGGCCTCTGTGACCCTCCGTACTTAAAACGCATCCCATTTTTATTGTTCAACTGTTAAGATGTGTGTCTCTAGTTGATTAGATAAGGGTTCTGAGCCAGGCGGTAAGGGTGGAGGAGGAAGATGATAACATTGAAGACTTCTCTCTTTGATTTCTTCGCTCTCTGCCTCCCCTGAATTTCCCTTACAGAGATCCACTTAGCAACCAGGTTCTTGGCAAGTACTGACTGTTGTTTGAGTTTTCTGTTTTAAAGGAAAAGTCTTTGATTTTTTTTTTCCTTCTGCCTTTTTTTTTTTTTTTTTTTCCTTCCCTAATTGCTGTAGTTAAGTACCCTGGGCCAAATTCTGCCCTTGGTTACTATTTCTATGGCATCTGTACTGGACACATCAGCAAACTCTGGGGTTGAGTCCATTACAAACTTTTAACAATAACAACTTACATCTGCGAGCTGTTTTATATTGTAGAAAATGACTGCACATTCTGTTATTCATTTGATCCACACAGACACAAACACTATGCAATAGATAAAGCAGAAATATGTAGTCCTGGCTTATAGGTGATATAGCTGAGGCTCAGAAAAATTCAACAGCTGGCCAAGGCCACACAGGCAGAGATGGGCTCCAGCCAGATCTCTTGATTCTTAAGTCTGTGCCAAGGAGGGTTCTGTTTTGATTGGGTGATTAAGGAATTACACACACAAACACAAAACAGAGAGCTATATTATTACTGTACAATGAAGGGAGCTTCTAGAGGATTTGAAAAGTGAGGAAGAAAACATAATTCGTTGAAAGGAATCGATTTATGAAATGCAGGACACCAGAATCTTGCAGGAAGTGCAGAGGAAATATGGTAGATTGCAAACAAGGAGGGGGCAGGAGCTGAGATCTACTCTTCTTTGTCTTTTCAGTAATCCCCAGCACTGTGTCTTGTGCTTAGTGATTACTGAGTGGAGGAAAGCATGAACACAGTTACCCAGAATCCTAGAGGAAGCCTGACCCAGGGTTTGAGAGTTCTCCCAGGAATAAAAGCCCCAACTGGTTAATTGGAGCATCTGCAGAGAGAGAAGAAGAAAGGGATAAAGAGACAGGCTCCAGTTGCAGAAGCTCCCGTTCCATCACCCTGAGAATCACATAGCTGACAACAGGTTCAATGCTGGGCGGACGGCTCATGCTGAGAATTTCCAGTTTTTCTAATCTGTCATCATTTTTTTTGATGCATTCAGTGATGTTAATTATAAACCCATGGATCTGAAATCTTGTGGTCAGCTGGGTGGTGCCTGGCCCACAGCAGGTGCTCAGGAAATGTCACTGAAGGAAAGAATGAACGTCAGGGGTCAATAAGGAGCAGACAAGAAGCATGTGGACAAGCAGGAGCAGTGTTGTGCTCTCTCTTCCCCAGCTGCTGTTGAAAAGTGGGACCTTCGGTTTGGCAGAACAGCACCCTGCTATGACTCAAGCTGCTAGATCAGGAAAGAAACACACACACACACACACACACACACACACACACACACACACGGCAAACCCCCTGGCTAGAGCTCTATGGGGGGTTGCTTGCTGATGTCATCAAGAATGACATCCACTGGCGGTTAGAGAATTACTTTTTCTACTGTTTATCATAGTTTATAATGATCTTTGTCACAATTCAATTTCTAATAAGGTAAACTTACAAATGGATTCATATTTAAGTGTTTACAGGCAATCTGTAAGAGGTCCTAGGTAAAATGAAGAGGAGATATAATTCAGCACACTGAAGAATTCTTTCATATCATGAACAATTACACCAACATGTGCTGGTTTCCAAGGTATGTGTGTTAGTCAACTTTGCATTGCTGTGACCAAATGACTGGCAAGAACAACTTAGGGGAAGACACGTTTATTTTGGCTCATGGTTTCAGAGGTCTCAGTCCACAGGCGGTTTGCTCCACAGCTCTGGGCGGGAGATGAGGCAGAACATCATGGCAGACGGGCTTGGTGGAGGGAAGCCTCTCTGTTAGTGGCAGCCAGTGGGTAGAGAGAGGGGAAGGGCGGGGAGCAGCCACAGGGGAGCTGCACCCTCCCAGGGCACAGCCCCAGTGACCCACCTGCCTACAGTTACCACCCAGTCATTCAAACGAGGCTGGACTGCTGAGGTCACAGCTCCAATCACCTCCCCTCTGAATAGTCCCACATTAACACAGGGAGCTTTGACAGGGTCACCTCCTATTCAAACCTCAAAGGTTGTGTTTTTTCAGATTTCCAATTTTGTTCAAAGTCAGACTAATCTATATTTTGTGAATGTTCATTATTCCTGGTGGAGTGATGAGGTTTTTCAGTTCAGCCACGTCTTTACTTCCTGCCTGCTGCATCTTTTAATTACTGATGGTGGGTGCTGAAGCCTCCAACTCTAAAAGTGGCATCACCTGTTTCTCCTGTGGTTCTATCAGTTTGCACCTCACATATGTGACACTCTGATCTTAGGTGCATATCCATTAGATCGCTTTCCCTTCTTCTTCTTCTTCTTTTTTTTTTTGGTACCGGGGATTGAACTCAGGGGTACTCACCCACTGGGTCACATTCCCACCCCTTTTTTGTATTTTTTTTTTTTTATTAGAGACAGGGTCTCACTGAGTTGCTAAGTGCCTCGCCATTGCTGAGGCTGGCTTTGAACTCACAATCCTCCTGCCTCAGCCTCCCAAGCGCTGGGATTACAGGCGTGCGCCACCGCGCCTGGCTTGCTTTGCCTTCTTAAAGAAGCAATGCTCTTATCAATGTGTAATGCCCCCTTTCATGACAATCTTCCTTATTCTGAAGTCTACCTGGTCTGAAATTAATATAACTACTCCAGCTTTGGGGGGCATGGTGTCAGTATGGTATATCTTTACCTCTTTGCTTTTAACCTATCTCTGTCTTACACGTAAAATAGGTTTATTATAGACAATAGATAGATGGGTCTTTTTTTTTTTAACCCATCTAGACAGTCTGTTCTTTGTATTATTTAGATCATCTACATATTAAGTGATTATTGACATAGTTGGAATAATATCTACCACATATATATTTTTTCTATTTGTTGCACTTGTTCCTTTCTTTTTTATCATCTCTCTTTTTACCTTCTCTCATTTTAATTGAGCATATTATATGATTCCATCTTCTCTTTCTCTTAGAAAATCAAATACAGTTCTTTCAATTTTTTTTGTACTTACCCTAGAAGGTACAATACATGTTTGCAATCAGTCTCATTTCACTTTCAAATAATACTATACAGCTTCACAAGTGGTGTAGGGAGCTGTTACCAGAGCATCCCTGCCTGCTTCCTCCTGTCCCTCATAACAGTGATGCCTTTTATGTCATTTATCTGTACACTGTAATCATCCCATACATTGTTACTATAATTATTTTGAACAGCTATTAGATCAATTAAGAAATTAAAACTTCTTATTTTACTTTCATTTACTTCTCTTTATGTACATAGATCCAAATTTTTGATCTATTTAATTTTCCCTCTCTATAGAGTACTTAACATTCTTTTATTTTTCTGTTTTCTTTTTTGCAGTGCTGGGGATTGAACCCAGGGATGTGCTATCCCTAGCTTTTTATTTATTTATTTATTTATTTATTTTATTTTGAGACAGGGTCTCGCTCAGTTGCTGAGGCTAGCCTAGAACTTGTGATCCTCCTGGCTCAGTCTCCCAAGTCACTGGGATTATAGGTGTGCACCCCCACTCCTGGCCTCAGTTCTTATGTGCCTGAGAAAGTCTTTATTTCTTCTTCACTCTTAAAGGATGGTTTTACTGGATACAGACTTCTAGGGTGATGGGATTTTTTTTCAACACTTGAAATATTTTATTCCATTCTCTTCTTGCTTATGTTGCTTCTTAAGAGGAATTTTAGGTAATTCTTAATCCTGATTCTTTCATAGGTTAAGTTATTTTGTGCCTGTGGCTTCTTTCAGGATTTTTCTCTTTGTCTTTAGTTTTTTGCAACTTAAATATGATGCACTTAGGTGTACTTTTTAAAAAATTCTCCTATTTTATATTCTCTGAGTTTCCTGGAACTATGGTTTGGTGTCTGTCATTGATTTTGGGGAAAAATTCAGCCCTCATTTCTTCAATAATTTATCCGCCTCTTTAGTTATTCTCCTAATATCCCAGTTTCACATATGCTATAATTTTGTGATTTCCCCACAATTACTGCATGCCCTGTTTTGTTTTCTTTTCATTCATTTTTCTTTTTATAATTCATTTTGTGATAAGTCCATCAGAGGCTTTCTTTATTTCTACTTTTCCTCTATTTCTAAATGAAACACTGTTAGTGATTTCAATTTCTAGCATTTCCTTTTGATTTTTACTTAAAATTTCCATCTTTGATAGAAGTTCATTGGATTAGACAAAGGGAAATGAAGGGAAGGGAGGGGTAAGGGAAGAGGAAAAGCAGTACAATCAATTGCTCATAACTTTCCTAGCCTTGTATTTGTATACACCCCCAGGGTAACTCCACGTCATGTACGACCACAAGAGTGGGAACCTAAACAGAGTAAGTTATACTCTATGTATGTGTATCCTGCCTAAATATGTTCCACTGTCATGTATAACTACAAATTTAAAACATGGAAAACAAAAACAAAAAATTTTGCATCTGTGTGTGTGTGTGTGTGTGTGTGTGTGTGTGTGTATTACTTGGGGATTAAACCCAGGGGCACTTTACCACTGAGCCACATACCTAGCCCTTTTTATTTTGAGACAGAGTCTTGCTAAATTGCCCTGGCTGACCTTGAGTTTACAATCCTCCTGCCTCAGCCTCCCCAGTCACTGGGATTATAGGCTGCGCCACCCCGCCCAGTGCATTTCCATCTTTTTACTCATCTGTTCTCGTGCAATGTTAACTTTTTCTTAGAGCCATTGACATAGTTTTCATAGTTATTTTAAATTCCATTTAAGTTCCCTATGACACAATTCCACAATCGGTGTCATATCCAAAGTCTGATTCTGACATTTAGTTTTTCTCTTCGGACTATGTTTTTTCTTGCCTTTTAGCGTAGCCTGTCTTTTTTTTTGCTAAAAGTAGTTGATATTTTGGTTCAGGAGAACAACACTGTGTAGGCCTTGTGTGAGGCTGGGTGCTAATCTGGGTAGGAACTGGTCTGTGTTTAATGTTTTATGTAGATGTTGTTGTCAGCGGTTTTAGGTTCTTTTCGTGTTCTTTTCTTTTTATTTTCTGTGTTCTTGGGTTTGCCTAAGAACCCCCTACAGAGCTCTGTGCCTTGCACTCTTTGGATCACACTCGTACTTTCCTGTGCCAGAGCCTTGCTGGTTTAGTAGGAAGGTACAGGGAGGGAATTCTAGAACCTGACAGTTACTCAGTCTTTTTTTTTTTTTTTTTTTTTTTTTTTTTTTTTTTTTTTTTTTGGACCGGGGATTGAACTCAGGGGCACTTGGGCTCCCCAGCCCAATTTTATTAGAGACAGGGTCTCACTGAGTTGCTAAGTGCCTCATGGCTGAGGCTTTTGAACTCGCGATCCTCCTGTCAGCCTCCCAAGTACTGGGATTACAGGCTTTGAGTCTTTAAAGTGTCCCTGGGCTTTGATCTTCAGATGTGTTTCTAGCCTTTTTTCCCCCCCTCCCTTTTGGGTAAACAGAAGGCAAGGGAGCACTGAAGTTGGCTAAGTGCCCTTCCCTTAGGTAGATAAGGCTCTGGTTAGAGCGTTATCCTTGGTGAGTAGGACATTGTTATGAACAAGAGTCTGAGCAAATTTCAAAATGGTTCCTGTCTCCCTCCATGTGTGTTGCTGTAAGAGGCTGAGTAATTTACAAATAACAGAAAGTTTTTCATGTTTCTGGAGACTGGGAAGTCCAAGACCAAGGTGTCAGCTGGATGGGCGTCTGGTGAGGCGGTTCTTGACGTCCAAGATGGCGCCTCCTTGCTGTGTCCTCACATGCCGGAGGCAGAAGGGCAAGAGAATGCTCCCTTGAGCCCGTTTATTGAGTGCTGATCTCATTTAGAGGGAAGAGCCCTTATGAACGCGGCACCTCCCAGAAGCCACACCCCTTTATACTGTTGCATTGGGGACTAAGTTTCAACATGAATTTTTGGAGGGGGCAGATATTCAAGCCATAGCACTTACTTTCTTGCCAGAATATACAGAACTTTTCTTAAGTCTTCATCTTGAGAGCCTGGTGGGGTTCCTGTAGGCAAATTCTAGAAAAGTGTGGGGACCCTTCCAGACTGGAACCCAAAAATTTCTCTAGCAATTCATCCAAAGAATCATTTAAGTGTTCCTACTTGTTTACGGTTCTAAGAGCTTCTGTTCCAGGTAAGCCTCTGTATTCACCTTAATCTCTAGATTTTAGGATAGTGAAATCATTTCTCTGATGGAGCTAAGAAAAGTAATTGACTTTCAATTTGTTCAGCTATTTTTCTTGTGGTTTTTTTTTTTTTTTTTTTTTTTTTTTTTTGGTACTGGGGATTGAACTCAGGGGCACTTAACCACTGGGCCACACCCCCAGCCCTTTTTTGTATTTTATTAGAGACAGGGTCTCACTGAGTTGCTAAGTGCCTCGCCGTTGCTGAGGCTGGCTTTGAACTCGTGATCCTCCTGCTTCAGCCTCCCAGGTGCTGGGATTACAGGCCTGTGCCACCGGGCCTGGCTCTGTTTTTCTTGTTGTAGGGGTAGGAGTGATGGTGTCCAAGCTCTTTTACCTGTTGGAACTGAAACCAGGCCTATCCTGTACTTTGAATGACCTCTCTTGTTCTATTTTTCCCTTCCCTCTTGAAGAGTACTAAGAAAACAAGTAAGTGACCAAAGAAGGCGGGAGGTGTTGGGATTTAGGGGGCGCCCTTCTTAGTTCCTAGTTCTTTACGCTGGGCACTCGGTGCCCATCAGCTTCCCTCCTCCTTCACCTTGCTGGGTTATGATAGGGGAACGCACGACCAGGAAAAGAAACTTGGAACAAGCTCCTCTGCTCTGCCCAGAGCTCTGCTGAAGCATGAACCGACAAGTTGCCTAAATCGAGGACTTCAAAGCCCAGGGAGGGCAGATGTAGCTGCCTGGTTGAAAGACAGCCATTCATGGAAGATGCGCGAGCGGAGAGGAGCGAGGCGAGTCACTCGGCCCCGCTCAGGCTCTGACTAAGCCCACTTCAGATGAGGCGGGTCCACGGCTTTCAACCAGCAGCGGCCACTCCGCAGTTGCCCCAGGGGCCGAGCCAGCCCTGAGCCCATGCGCACGCAGGTCTGAAGGGGACGGTGGCAAGTGGGCTTCTCTCTGGGACCTCACTCTTCTCTGTCCAAGCATCCTGATGGCACCACCTCTGTCTGTCTCCCCAAACACCCGGCACCCAGCCGGCTCCAGCTGGCTCTCAGCCTGCGATCCGCTGCCCACATCACCACCGTTTTCCAAAACACGCAAAATGCAACCTTTCCAAGGAGTGCCACATTGCGAGAAAAGGCCACTTAGAACGAAGGGGTCTCTATGACAATGCTTAGATGGGACATCCAGATGGTCACCGACCCACAGTGGTTCACTCAGGATGGTGTTACTGCGCGGTGGCGAGAAGGTCGCTACGCATTCCCTAGGAACCCTAGGGTGAGTGGTGAACGCTGGTGTGGCCCTGGGCCGGCGATGCGCAACGCGAGCCTCCCTCCATGCAGAGCGGCGAGGTGTTGCTGCCGGGCAGCCCCGCCATCACGAGTGGGCACGGCTGACACTGTCCAGCGTGCGGTTTTGCCGGTGTGTTTTGTGTCTCCACGTCCTGTCGACTCTGCAGAGTGCCCATCTGTCTCGCCCTCTCCCACACCCACATGACTCCTCTGGTTTCCACTTTCTGTGCAGCAGGACAATAAGCGGCGTGAGAGTCTCAATAGGTCATTATCAAATACGCTTTGGGTGAGAAGATTTTGCCCGATTGATCGTGGGCTAATGTATTCTGGGTGTGTGTAGGCGGCTCAGGTGTGCTATTTGGTAAGGCAAGTGTATTAAATATATTTTTGACTTATAATGTTTTCGATTTAGGATGGTTTATCAGGAGGTAACCCCATCACAAGTCCAAGAGGATCCGACCTCTAGCCCTTGTGCCCTATCACTGACCTGGTGACCAAGCCCCCCTGGGGAGGGGTGGGGTCATGGGGAACCCAGGGCTGCAGTGCTAGGCGAGTGCTTTACCACTGAACTCATCCCCAGCTCCTAAAAGTATTTTAAATTTTTTGTTTCAGTTGTAGTTGGACACAATACCTTTATTTATTTATTTATTTTTATGTGGTGCTGAGGATCGAACCCAGGGCCCCGCATGCACCAGGCGAGTGCTTTACTGCTGAGCCACAACCCCAGCCCCTTAAAAGTATTTTTAAATTTGAGACAGGGTCTTGCTAAGTTGCCTGGCTGTCCTAGAACCTGCAATCCTCCTGCCTCATCCTCCTGAGTCACTGGGATGACAAGCTGCATCATTGCACCCAGCTCCAACCCTTCCTTTTTGTGATAACGATTGATTGCCTTTTACCCTTTTCCTAGGCAGAAGGGAGAAGGACCAATGTTAATCTCTCTGGAAAAGAAGAGCAATTTTGCCAGGTGCATTGGTGCACGCCTGTAATCCCAGCAGCTTGGGAGGCAGAGACAGGAGGATCACGAGTTCAAAGCCAGCCTCAGCAATGGCAAGGCACTAAGCAACTCAGTGAGACCCTGTCTCTAATAAAATACAAAAAAGGGCTGGGGATGTGGCCCAGTGGTTGAGTGCCCCTGAGTTCAATCCCTGGTACCAAAAAAAAAAAAAAAAAAAAAAAAAAGACCAACAGGAATCTATTTTCTCACAGCTCTGGAGACCAGGGTCTGAAATCAAGGTGTTGGGGGTCCCACGCCCTCTGGAGGTCTGGGAGGGTCCTTCCTTGCCTCTTGCAGCCTCTGTGGCCAAGGGATTCTTGGTCTTTGTAGTGGCCTGGCTGTAATTCATGTGCCCTGGTCATATGACCTTCTTCTTGTCCCTGGATCCAGGGGCCTCCCAGGTACTACAGGATGATTTGTCCAATTAGGGTGACATCATAGATTCTCAGGGTTAAGATATGGGTTTTTGAAGGCCACCATTCAACTGTTCTTTCTTTCTTTTTTTTTCTTTTTTGGTACCGGGGATTGAACTCAGGGACACTTGACCACTGGGCCACATCCCCAGCCCTTTTTTGTATTTTATTAGAGACAGGATCTCACTGAGTTGCTAAGTGCCTCACCATTGCTGAGGCTGGCTTTGAACTTGTGATCCTCCTGCCTCAGCCTCCCAAGTGCTGGGGCGCCCAGCTTGCTGAAAAGAATTTTTAAAACGATGTTTTGGCCTAAGGAGAGTTACATTTTGGTAATCTTTGGACACGACGGAGTTCACAGCAGAGAACTCTGTAGTCTGAGGCAGAAGGTGCGTGGTAAGTTCAAGGAAGAGAGGAGTGGGAACAAACAGGGAGTCCCAGGAAGAAGCGGGTCCCTGCCTCGTCACCCAGACAGACCCAGACACGGCCATGAAGGGTGCACAGGAACAGGGGGCTTCTTCCCAGCCTCCCCTGATTCCCCTTCCAAGGCAACGCCTCCAACGTGGCACCCCTTCCTTCTCTAAAAGAGAAGGAGCTGGAGAGCAGGGCAGGACAGCCTCGGGAGCCCAGGTCAGCTGTCGCTAGCCTGTCCAGGCCCTGTCCTCATGAGAACGAGGGGCTGTTCCCGGGTCATGACGGGCAGGGCCAAGACGGCAGGGAGCGTGTCAGGTTTGCCCACCACCATCTTCCACTCTGCTTTCTAGCACCTTCATCAGCCCTGGAGAAGAGTCCTTGCAGATGCTGAGGTCATGAGGCAGAGGGGACACACTTCCCTACTTCACCTGCGGAAAGGAAGTGTTACTGTTGGCCCAGGGCACACACACAGCATGGGGGGGGGGGGCTGTGCAATGGGTGGGCGTGCATTTGGAGGAGGGCCTTTTAATGGGAAGGACAAGAAGGATTGGAATTCTCCCTTTTGCATTTTTTCTATGACTGGAAACTGATGAGTGGCCTAGAGGACGAAGGCGAGGCAACAGTAATGATGACGGAAAAAGGGACTGCCTGGAATTGTGCAGTGCACAACGTAGACTGCCTTCCTAGGTGACCATACTGGCCACAGTAAGGAGGGCCAAATAGGGACTCAGAGCTACAACAATATTACAGAATGTGCACCTGCTTTCTGTCCCATGTGCTAGGTGTCCCTCTGCAATGTCTGCTAAACTGCCTCAGTTTCCCCAAAGGGGATAACGCTGAAGCAAACAGAAGCCTTCTGTGGGATTCCCACAGAGGAACCCACCCAAACTTGGAATCCTGAGATGAGGCAGGGGTGACACTGCGGAAGGCTTTCGTGCCACAGGAACAACACTGCCAAGCAGGGCAGGCTCCGGGGCCAGCGCGGTGTGCTCTGTCCACATGGCTGGGCCAGGTAGCGCGTTTCCCACCTGCTCCTTCTGGACCGGGCAGAGGGCACCAGGAAGGTCCCTCGGTCCCAACAGGCATGGACTCCAGGGGGCTGAACCTGGGTAGCCTGAACAGGGCGTGGCGGCTTCTCTCCACTGGCTGCTTCAACAGAAAGGGGAGCGACGGCCGCAGGACGGGCAGGGGCCCAAAGCGGGCAGGGACGAGTGCCCAAGGTAGGACTGACTGTGACCGTGGGGGTCAAGCCAGAGGGAAAAGGAGCTACAAATAAGCCGAAGAAACCCCCACCACGCAGAGCAGGGCTCCCAGAGAGAGGCAGAGGGGCCGTGTCCCCAGAGAGAGGGGCCATGTCCCCAGAGAGAGGGGCCGTGTCCCCAGAGAGAGGGGCCGTGTCCCCGTGTCCCCGGAGAGACTCCTGGATCATCCCACCTCTGGGACAGCCCCGGGCTGGTGCCGGGGTTTCAGGATAATAGATCCTGTGTTTTGTTATTTTTTATTTCTCTTTTTAAAAATATTTATTTATTTGCTTTAGTTGCACACAATGCAACGCATTTATGTTTGCGTGGTGCTGGGGCTCGAACCCGGGCCGCGCACGCGCAAGGCGAGCGCGCTGCCGCTGAGCCCCAGCCCCAGCCCTAGATCCCGGTTTCCTCAAGGTAATTTCTCGGAGCCTTTCAGCATCTGAAGTCTCCCAGCCAGAACGACCCCGAAGTCCCTGGTCCCGCTCAGTGTGACGCGGCTGGGACTTGCCGGCAGACTCTGGAGAGCCCTTGACCCTGAGAGGAGCAGCGCGTGCCCTTGGGGAAAGGGACGGGGCTCCTGAGACCACGCGGCCGCCCGCCCGCGCTGACTCCTCACCCTGGAGGTCAAGGGCGCCAGGCAAGGGCGCAGGGCGGGGAGGAACTCCTGCCCACCCACACCCCCTCCTGGCGCCCCTGGCCCTCCCTGCTCTTGTTTCCCATCAGGACTCGCTGTCCCTGGGCTGTCTCCCTGTCCCACGGTCTTCCCCAGTGACCACACAAGTGATACGCAGAATTTAACACTCCTTCCTCTGTCGTATCTACCATCAAAATTAACGATGATTTATTTTTATTTGTTCTTTTTAGTTATACGTGACAGTAGCATGTATTTTGACACATTATACATACATGGAGTCTAACCTGTTCTTGTGGTTGAACATGACCGTGCAGTTACGCTGGCCGGGATTCATATGTGAACATGGGAACGTCAGGTCAGATTCATTCTGCTGTCTTTCCTATTTTCATCTCCCTCCCTTGCCTTCATTCCCTTTGTCTAATCCAATGAACTTCAATTTTCCACCCCGACCCCACACCGTGTGTTAGCATCCACATATCAGAGAGAACATTCTGCCTTTGGTTTTTTGGGATTGGCTTATTTCATTTAGCATGATAGTCTCCAGTTCCATCCATTTACCAGTAAATGCCATAATTTCATTCTTCTTTAAGGCTGAGTAATATTCCATTGTGTATGTGTACCACAGTTTCTTTATCCATTCATCTGTTGAAGGGCATCTAGTTTGGTTCCATAGCTTGCTATTGTGAGTTGAGCTGCTACAAATATTGATGTGGCTGTGTCCCTGTACTGTGCTGATTTTAAGTCTTTTGGGTATAGACCAAAGTAATCTCCAGATTACTTTCCAGAGTGGTTGCACCAATTTGCAGTCCCACCAGCAATCTATGACTGTACCTTTTCCCCCACATCCTTCCCAACATTTATTGTCATTTATATTCTTGATAATTGCCATTCTGATTGGAGTGAGATGGAATCTCAGAGTGGTTTTAATTTGCATTTCTCTAATTGCTAGAGATGTTGAACAGTTTTTCATAAATTTGTTGGCCAATCATATTTATTCTTCTGTAAAGTGCCTGTTCAGTTCCTTTGCCCATTCATTGATTGGGCTATTTGGTTTTTTTTTTTTTTTGGGGGGGGGGGTGTTAAGTATGATAATCTCTTAATTCCTGATTTTCAAACAACAAGGTGAAGGAAGACAGAAAAGGAAATAAAAGACAAGTGCACTCTTTGCTATGAAACTAGAGAGGCTCAGGTCATTCAAAACTGCATGTGAAATATCATTGCACAAACTCATACTGGAACACTTAAAGGTAATCTGAGGGCTGGGTGTGGCTCAGTGGTGGAGCACTTAGATAAGTGCTGGCACAAGACCCCTGGGTTCCATCCCCAGCACTGCAAAATAAACAAATAAAAGGAAAGGAATACCAAGTACCAACTGTAAAGTTTAACGAATCTTGGCTGGTGGCAAGGTGCCGAGGGTGGCATGACCCCGGGAGGCCTTGTCAGAATCTCAGTGGGCGGGAATGGAGTTCATGGGAAGCGGAAGTGGAATTTCATCTGAGAAAGAAGAGCTTTAAAAAGACTGAGAAATTCAGCCAGGCACGGTGGCACAGGCCTGTAATCCCTGCACTTGGAAGGATCGTGAGTTCAAAGTCAGCCTCAGCAACTCAGTGAGACCCTGTCTCTAAGAAAAATACAAAAAAGGGCTGGGAATGTGGCCCAGTGGTCGAGTGCCCCTGGTTCAATCCCCAGTACCAAAAAAAAAAAAAAAAAAAAAAAAAAAAAAAGAGAGAGAGAGAGAGAGAGAACTTCTACTTTCGTCTGCAGAGATATAACTTAGATGCTGCAATTCAGGTTTCAGCAGCTTCCAACGCATCCCTGAACCCGGGTCACTCTGGCCTCTCCAACCCATTTCCGTGGTGGGCACTTCCCTTGGTTGCTTAGTGGGAAGCCTCCTCTTCTTTCTTTCTCCATTCTCTGAGTCCTGTCCCTCAAGGATGCCTTTGGCTGATATGGGGGAAGCAGACTTACGTCCTTTACAAGATCTCTTTCTTCTAATTTAATGACATTAGCTACCCTAGGAACACAATATTTGTCCAAAATCACACGTGAAGGTTAATAACAGAAGTCACACTGGCATTTAGAGAGATCAATTCATTTCAGCTGTCAGAACCCAAAATCGCAGATCTAACCTATTGAACTGTGGGATTGTCTTCTAAATCCTAACACTCGGTAGTTAGAGATGTCATGAGTCAACAAATGGTACTTTGTTTCCTTTTCTCGAATCTAAATGTTAAAACAATTCATTAAATAGTGAAAAGTTCTTCCACTCAGTCAATAATCAGCCTACAAATTTATGCATATCCATCTTTTTTTTCCTTAAAAGTAAAAAATGTACATCAATTTATTTTTAACATTTTGTTTTTATCTTCCATAGATGCTATCTTCTCAATTGTAAATCCTGCTGTGATGAACGTCTTCAGGTGGATTGAAGAGAAAACAGGTCACAGATAACCAGCGGAAATCGCATGCCTGCAAACATGGGTAGGGTCCCCGCTCCACTTCACACCCCCTTTAGCTGTTTGCTTTAGGTAAAATTAATTTAATAATTTTTATTTTTTTGGTACTAGGAACTGAACCAGTGGCGTTTTACCACTGAACCACATCTTCATCCCTTTTAATTTTTTGAGACAGGGTCTCAGTAAGTTGCTTAGGGCCTCACTAAGTTGCTGAGGCTGACCTCAAACTTTTGATCCTCCTGCCTCAGCCTCCCAAGTCACCTGGATTATAGGTGTGCGCCATCGTGCCCTAGAAGTTTTTTTTTTTTTAACTAGTTATACATGACAGTAAAATGCATTTATGCACTTTGATATATTATACAGAGAGTTTGTTTATTTGTTTGTTTAAGTATTTTTTTAGTTGTCAATGGGCCTTTATTTCGCTTATTTATTTACATGTGGTGCTGAGAATCAAACCTCATACGACAGGCAAGCGCAACTCTGCCACTGAGCTATGACCCCAGCCCCATACATAGTTGTTGATCTTCAGTTTCCTTATCTATCTAATGTTAAGAGTGTGATTTATTCATAGGACTCTGGTCAGACAAATATGAACCTGTTTCAAGGGGGTAATTAACACGGCTAGTCCCTAATGGACTTGCCTGTTCTGGACATTTCATATAAATGGAATCCTATAGCACATCACTCTTTTTTTTTTTTTTTTAACATTTGTTTTTTTGCTTTAGTTGTACACAATGCAATGCTTTTATGTTTACATGGTGCTGAGGATCGAACCCGGGCTGCGCACGTGCGAGGCGAGCGCTCTGCCGCTGAGCCACAGCCCCAGCCCCCACATCACTCTTCTGTCTGTCTTCTTTCACGTAGCATGTTTTAAGATGGGTCCTTGCTACAGCATAGATCAGCACTTCATTTCTTCCTGTTGCCCAGAAGTATTTCACTGTATGGATAGAACACATTTTATTTATGCACTCATCTGTTGATGGGCATGTGTCCATGTTTTGGCTTTTTTTTTTTTTTTATGTTGATGGGCCTTTATTTTGTTCAGTTATTTATATGTGGTGCTGAGAATCAAACCCAGTGCCCCACACATGCTAAGCAAGCGCTCTACCACTGAGCCACAACCCCAGCTCCTTGGCTTTTATTAATAATGCTGCCATGAATAAACTTTTGTGCAGACACGTGCTTCAGTTCTCTTGGGTATGCACTTAAGAAGAACATTGCTGGGTCGTACATTCATTCCATGTTTAACCTTTTAAACAACGGCCCAACTATTTTCCAAAGTAGCTAGACTATTTTTCAGTTGCACCGTCAATTATGAAGGCTCCGATTGCTGCACATCCTTACCAACACTTTTTATCTGTCTTTTTTATTATGGCCACCAGGAATGAAGTGGTTTCTCACTGTGGTTTTGATTTACCTTTGCCCAATGATACTGAACGCTTTTCATGTGCTTATTGGTTATTTGTGTATTCCTTTGAAGAAAATCCTGTTCAAGTATTTTTCCCATTGGAAATTGGATTATTTATTGATCTTCCTCCTGGTGGTCGAGTCCTGAGAGGTCTCTTTGTGCTGGGCACCCCTTGCTTATCTGATACATGACAAGCACTTATTTTCTTTCACTGTGGGCTGTCTTTTCACTTTCTTCTTTTTTTCTTCAGTACCAAGGATTAAACTCAGGGGCACTCGACCACTGGGCCACATCCCCAGCCCTTTTTTGCGTTGTACCAGAGACAGGGTCTCATTAGTTGCTAAGTGCCTCGCCATTGCTGAGGCTGGCTTTGAACTTGCGATCCTCCTGCCTCAGCCTCCCAAGTGCTGGGATTACAGGTGAGTGCCACTGGGCCTGGCTGTCTTTTCACTTTCTTTTTTTATTTTTATTTTTATTTATTTGCTTTAGTTGTACACATGCGTTTTGTTCAATGAGTTTTATTTGTATGTGGTGCTGAGGATCGAACCCGGGCCGCCCACATGCTAGGCGAGCACTCTACCGCTGAGCCACAATCCCAGCCCCTCTTTTCACTTTCTTTTCTTTTCTTTTTTTTTTTTTTTTTGGTACCAGGGATTGAACTCAGGGGCACTCAACCACTGGGCCACATCCCCAGCCCTTTTTTGTATTTTATTAGAGACAGGGTCTCACTGAGTTGCTAAGTGCCTCATCTTTGCTGAGGCTGGCTTTGAACTCGCGATCCTCCTGCCTCAGCCTCCCAAAGTGCTGGGATTACAGGCGTGCGCCACCGCGCCCGGCTTCTTTTCACTTTCTTAATGTTGAGGTAGTTCTACATCTTCCTTCCCAATCCAGGTGCCTTTTTCTTGCCTTTTCCTGGCTAGGACCTCTAGCACGGTGTTGAGTAGGGGTGGTGGGACCAAGTGACCTTGCCCTGTTCCAGTCTCAGGGAACCTTTCCATCTTTTCCTGTGAGTGTGGTGTTTGCTGCGGGTCTTTTGTAAATGGGCTTTATTAGGCTGAGGAATCCCCTTCTCTTTCCAGTTTGCTTGTTTGTTTTTGCTGTGCTGAGATTAAACCCAGGGCCTTGCACAGAGTTAAGCAAGGGCTTGGCCACTTGGCTACATGCTTGGGCTTGTTGACAGTTGTCACCAGGGGAGGATGGTGATATATATTTTTTGTTTTTGGCAGTACTGGGGAGCAAACCCAGGGTGCTTAATTAACCATCGAGCCACACCCCCACCATTTTTTTAAAAAAAAATTTTATTTATTTGCTTTAGTTGTACACAATGCATTTATTTGTATGTGGTGCTGAGGATCGAACCCGGGCCGCGCATGTGCTAGGCGAGCGCTCTACCGCTGAGCCACAACCCCAGCCCCCCACCATTTTTGTTTTGTTTTGTTTTTTAAATTTTGAGACTGGGTGTTCCCTGCGCTGGACTCAAACTTGCAATTCTCCTGCCTCAGCCTCCTGAGTGTCTGGAATTACAGGCATGTGCCACCATGTTATATTGTTACTAATTGCACAATATTTTTTCGTGGGTTTGGTTGTGATTAAATATCAGATAATGTCATTATTTGTCAAGCTTTGGGTATCTTTATCTAATGTAGGCTAAAAGGATGATGGTAGAGAGACGCCCTCAGACAAGTAGGTCTTGTGTAATGTGTGATGTTTTCGTTTAGCTGTTGTTTGATTTTTGAATATTTGGGAGATTCCAGAGGACCTTCAAATTTCAAAGGAGTCATTTCTTAGAAAGTACTTAGCGTAGCACAGTGCTGCACATACCCAGAGCTCGTGGCCACTTATCCATCCAGGTACCAAAGACATTTACCCAGTACCCAGTCTGTGCCAGACATACGTCAAGCCCTTAGGATTCAGAGTCAGATCCCCCAGCTCTGGATACGGAGGAGACAGAATTCTCCAGTGTTCCCATGACAGAGCCACGGGGACAAAGGGATGTGGGTGCGACTAGAGGAAGAACAGCAGGGCAGGTATAAACCAGGGGTCTCCAACGTCTCAGGAACCAGGTGGGCTTGGAACGGGGCATTACGAAGTGGAGGAGTCTGTGGCCAGGCGAGACAGCACATTCTCTTTGAAGACATTGATATCCAAATTAAAAACAAAAAGATCATGGAACACCAACACAGTCCTTCTTCAGGCTAGCCAACAGCCTAAGCCCAGCAAGCTGGGCGCGGTGGTGCAGGCCTGTGATTCCAACAACTTAGGAGGCTGAGGCAGGAGGATCTCAGGTTCCAGCCCAGTCTTAGCCACTTGGTGAGACCCTGTCTTAAAATGAAAAACAAAACAACAAAACAAAAACATTGAAAGAAAGAAAGGAAAAGGGCTGGGGACAGAGCCCAGTGCAGAGCGCCCTT
Organism: Tamias sibiricus; assembly: GCA_025594165.1. Classification (NCBI taxonomy): domain Eukaryota; kingdom Metazoa; phylum Chordata; class Mammalia; order Rodentia; family Sciuridae; genus Tamias; species Tamias sibiricus. Next base: position 18,464,880 of record CM046666.1, on the reverse strand, counting down.
GGGGTCAGCCCCAGTACAGGAGGGTGGAGCCCACAGCAGAGGGAGAGGAGGACTCACAGCCCTTGCTGCCCGCTGGAGGGCCCTTGCTGGTTCTGGGGTGACCGAGCCCACTGGGCACCTCTTCCCTACTTCCTGTCCAGTGAGGTGAGGGCGCAAGGTGAAATCAGCCCCAGAGGTGAAGTACTAACACCAAGAAAGGCAGCAGAGCCACAGGCCAGCGCCTTCCCCCCTTTGGGCAGGAGAGATCAAGTCTCTCCCAGGAATCCACCCACAGCCGGGTTTATCCCACCCACTGTTGCTCCTGCTCACGTTCCTCACTCTTAGATCAGAATGGAATTATTTTTATTTTCATCTGATTATCAGGAGCCAACAGCCAACAACAGATGACTTACATGATAAAAGCAAAAAATTAGGGATGTGTTTCTATTAGAAGAAAAATGTAATCTTTCCACATCTCATTCCTTCCTTCAAAAATATCATATCACAGCCGGGCGCGGGTGGCGCACGCCTGTAATCCCAGCACTTGGGAGGCTGAGGCAGGAGGATCGCCAGTACAAAGCCAGCCTCAGCAATGGCGAGGCACTTAGCAACTCAGTGAGACCCTGTCTCTGATAAAAAATACAAAAAAGGGCTGGGGATGTGGCCCAGTGGTCGAGTGCCCCTGAGTTCAAGCCCCAGTACCAAAAAAAAAAAAAAAAAAAAAAAAAAAAACAGAATCTATCCAAGGGCTGGGGTTGTAGCTCAGTGGTAGAGCACTTGCCTTGCACGTATGAGGCCCTGGGTTCAATCCTCAGCACCACATAAAATAAATAAATAAAACTAAAGACCCTCTCTCAAAATAAAAAAAATAAAAAGGACCGAGGATGCGGCTCAGTGGGAGAGTAATTGCATAGCATGTGTGAGGCCCTGGGTTCAATTCTCAGTCCATTGTGTGTCTAGATATAATAAACCAGGCGTGGTGGTATGTGCCTGCCCAAAGTCCCTGCCACTCAGGATGCTGAGGCAGAAGCATCACTTGAGCACAGAAGCCCCAAGCCAGCCTGGGCAACGTCGCAGGACCCCACCGCAAAAAAGAAAATAAGAGACACCAAGTTTTTCATTTGGTTTTGTTTGCATTCAAATTAATGAATGGTTAAATGTAACTTGTCTTACAAAAAAAAAAAAAAAAAAAAAAAGAAAGAAAATAAACAGATAATTAGTAAGCAAATAAATGAAATGAGTTCAAGAGAAAGGTTGTTTATGTATATTTTTAGATGTTACATCCAGCTGAGAAAATAACGGGAACTAAGAAGGGCCTTAATTGGAGGAATCGACTGCCGCGCTTATTGCTTGGTATTGATTACTATTTACACTCCGAGAGGAATCTCTCTTCTGATTATCAAACCCCCAGAGTGTGGGCACAAGCTCACATTATCTCAAGGATGGGTCCTTATTTAATAGTAGTTTTTCGAATTCCACTTCCCACGTGAAGAATGTGATGAATAAGTTGTGATCACACCTTCAGAACTTGGAATAACCTTGGGGATTAATAGGCCATGGGCAAGAACATAGATTTCACTGTTTCCAAATCTCCTCATAGTGTGGCTGCCCAGAGTCCTGTCCCTGCTCAGAGGAGAGGAGATTTTGTTCAGTCAGCAACATCTGCCTTTGCTGTAGGCCAGATCTAGTTTGATCTCTTTATTTTACAGTTTAGAAATGCCCCAAAGAAGCATGAAATTCATGCAGTTAGTCAATAGCATAGCAAGGATTGTAAATTCAGAAATTAAGAGGAAAAGCTTGCTTCCTTCCTTCCTTCCTTTCGGTTTTGTTTTCTACTGGGGATTGAAGCCAGGGGCACTTTACCACTGAGCTACATCTCTAGTCCTTTTTATTTTATTTATTTATTTTTGAGGCAGTGTCTCTCTAACTGGAGGCTGACCTTAAACTTACTCTTGCCATCCTCCTGCCTCAGCCTCACAGGTCTCTGGGATTGCAGGTATGAGCCATAGAGCCTAGGGAGAAGTTGTTTTTGAATAAAATTTCTCCTCTTCGAACCCACACTCAGTTGTTCTAAAGTCTTGTTTCCAAATCCCTCTCAAATACTTTTCTTCCAACCCAATTCCACTAATCCTGCCTACTTGTCACAAGCCTCTTAATTTTTCTACCCAACCCTAATATCCATCTCTATTTCTACTTCCAATCCATCTTTGATCTGAAACATTGCCAGAGAATAACAAATCACAAATATGATGCTGTCACTTTAGTGCTTTAAATTTAATTAAACACTTTAATGCTTCACCTGCCGGTGGATTCCACCTCTCCGCTCATTCCCCACAGCTCCCCTCCCAGGTGGCAAAACCCTACACCCTTTGACCTGGTTAAAACGTCACCTCATCTGGGAAGTTTTCCTTCATTTTCCCTACTTCCTCAGTGATCATTCCCTGAGAGCAGGGACCATCCTATCCCATCTAAATCTGCTTTTATCTTCCCCAGGTTCTGCAGAGGAGGTGCTCCGTTAACACGGAATAGGAAAGGAGAAATCGGCTTGGAATCACCCGCACCTCCACAGCAAGATGCCAAGGCACTAAGCTACCAGGCACAAATTCCAGATGTTGGGTTTTGCTGCTACTTTTCCTGCTCCCTTAAAAACACCCACAACTGCAGCACACGGTGGCACACACCTGTAATCCCAGCTACTCAGGCAGGAGGATGACAAGTTCAAGACCAGCCTAGGCAACGTAGGGAGACCCTGTCTCAAATGAAAAATAAAAAGGGCTGGGGATGTATCTCAGAGGTGGAGCACACCCAAGTTCAATCTCCAGTACCCACCCCCCCCCCCCGCCAAAAAAAAGATGTATATCTGGAAACATGACCTACACACGTAACCTAAAATGATGCAGGAAATAAAAATTTCAGGGCTGGGGATGCAGCTCAGTGGAATAGCATTTGCCAAGCATTCACAAGGCTCCTGTTCCATTCTCATAAACACACACACACACACACACACACACACACACACACACATTCATGTGAAAACGTTTGTGCATAGCTTTTTATCTAAGCATTATTTACAGCAGTGAAAAACCAAAAGCACAGAATATCCCACATTAAGGGGATGGTGAATTATTTACAGTACAGTAGTTGACGAATGGCGAGGCAGGCCCTGGAAATCGTGTCTGTGGGAAGCTCTTAATGTCATGAGAAAGTGCTTATGATATGATGATAAGGGAGAAGAGCAAAATGAAATATGTATGTGCCAGAATATTTCATCCACATAAAATGTGCATTGAAACAAGCTGGGAGAAGTGATCATGGATGATTGGATTGGGGACAGTTGTTTTCTGGCTTTTTATACTTCCAATTTTTATGCAAAGATCATATACTCATTTATTAGTACTTTACTGAAGAACAACTTATTTGTTGCAAAATACATAAATTTTTTTTGGTGGTTCTATGACTGAACCCATGGTCTCATGCATCCTAAGCAAGTATAAATTTAAGATGAATTTATATATATATATGTGTGTATACATATATAAATTCATTTCTTTATTATTTGTTATTTATTATTTATATAAAACTACATATATAAATTTTAGTTGTAGATGGACACAATAACTTTATTTTGTTTATTTATTTTTATGTGGTGCTGAGGATCGAACCCAGTGCCTCACATATGCAAGGCAAGCATTCTACCACTGAGCCACAGCCCAGCCCCTTAAGATGAATTTTCACATAGAAAGTGACTGGCATTTGGTCTATGCATGCCTCTATATGACCACCACGAGACAAAGATGCGGCACATTTGCATCACCCCAAAACTTCCCTCTTGTCTTCAGTTAATACTGGCTCCCTGCTTGCTGACTTTCATCACTGTAGATTAGTTGTTTTTCCTGATCTTGAACTTTGTGTAAATGGAGTTATACAAAATATCTTCTTTTTTTAATACTTATTTATTTGTTTTAGTTGTACACAATGCCTTTATTTTTACATGGTGCTGAGGATCAAACCCAGACCGCGCACGTGCTAGATGAGCGCTCCACCTCTGAGCTACATCCCCAGCCCCACAAAATATCTTCTTTAGTGGTGCACTCAGTCTAATGTTTTCTGAAAGTGTTTCATTTTGTTACTAGTAGCAATGCTTGTTCTTTTCCAAGGCTGAGTCGTATTCCATTGTATTAATTTACCATAATTTGCGTTTCTAATTTCTTACGGATAGACATTTTGGTTGTTTCCAGTTTGGAGCTTTAATGAATAAAGCATCTGTAGACATTCACATGCAAATCTTTTTGTGCGCACACGCATTCGTCTATGAGTACAGCCAACCCTCAGCATCTGTGGGTGATTTGTTCCAGTGCCCCCCAGTGGATTCTGAAATTTATGGATGTTCAATTCCCTCGTGTAAAATAAAATCTACGTAATCCTCTGTATGCCTTAAATCATCTCTAGATTATTTATAACACCTAATGTGATGTAAATACTATGTAAACAGTTGATACACTGTGTCATTTGGGGAATGATGACAAGTCCATCCATGTTCCATACAGACACAATTCTTTTCTTTTTTAATATCTTAGATTTTTTTGTTTTTTTTTTTTTTTTTTTTTTTTTTTTTTTTTGGTACTGGGGATTGAACTCAGGGGCACTCGACCACTGGGCCACATCCCCAGCCCTTTTTTGTATTTTATTAGAGACAGGGTCTCACTGAGTTGCTAAGTGCCTCGCCATTGCTGAGGCTGGCTTTGAACTCGGGATCCTCCTGCCTCAGGCTTCCAAGTGCTGGGATTACAGGCGTGCGCCACCGCGCCCAGCTTGAATATCTTAGATTCTTGACAGGCTGGATCTGAAGCTGTGGGACTCTCAGATATGGACTATGAATATCCAGAAGCGGAATTCCTGAACGCTAAGGTACCCACATGTTTGACTGGGTTGGAAATCGCCAAACAGCTTTCCAAAGTGGTAGCACAGTTTCATACTCCCACCAGCCTTGTTTATTTTTATTGATTCTGCCACATCTGTAGTATCTCGTGGATTTAATTGGAATCTCCTTAATGAATAATGATTCTGAGGAACTGTTCCTAGGCTTCATAGCCTTTCAGTCTTCCTTTGCGCTGTGATAATCTTTTGCTCATTTTCCAAGTGAAATTGTCTTTTTTATTAGAGGTGTTAGGAGTTTTTTTAATAAATGTGCACACGTGCTCCTCAAATTACAATGGAGTCCCACCCTGAATCCATCATAAGTTGAACATATTGTAAGTAAAAAATGCATCTACTCCACCTGCCCTGCTCGCATCCTGGCTCAACAGCACGGCCCTCCGTAGAGCCTCAGTTAGCTCTCTTTGTGAGCACGTGACTGACGGGAGCTGAGGCTCACTGCCCTGCCCGGCACCTGGAAGAGGGAAGATTGCCTGGGCAAAGATCAAAATTAAAGTATGATTTTTATTGAATGCATACTGCTTTTATGTCTTCTTAAAGTCAAAAAATCTTGCTGGGCACAGTGGCACACGCCTGGAATCCCAGTAGCTTGGGAGGCTGAGGCAGGAGGGTCACGAGTTCAAAGCCAGCCTCAGCAGAAGTGAGGTGCTAAGCAACTCAGTGAGACCCTGTCTCTAAATAAAATACAAAATAGGACTGGGGATGGGACTCAGTGGCCGAGTGCCCCTGAGTTCAATACTGGGTATTAAAAAAAAAAAAAAAAAGCCGGGCGCGGTGGCGCACGCCTGTAATCCCAGCACTTTGGGAGGCTGAGTCAGGAGGATCGCGAGTTCAAAGCCAGCCTCAGCAATGGCGAGGCACTTAGCAACTCAGTGAGACCCTGTCTCTAATAAAATACAAAAAAGGGCTGGGGATGTGGCCCAGTGGTCGAGTGCCCCTGAGTTCAATCCCCAGTACCAAAAAAAAAAAAAAAAAAAAAAAAAAAAAAAAAAAACTTAAAAAAAAAAAAAAAAAATCTTTGAGTTAAACCTTTGTTAAGTTGGGGACTATCTGTATTTTGGATAAGTCCTTTGTCAAATACACAGTCACACATTACTTAACAACAGAAATGCATCCTGAGAAATGCATCACTAATTGGTTTCATCACTGTGCAGACAGCACAGACTAGAGAGAGTCCAGGCCAGCCACTCCATGTGTCCTCTTGATGTAATCCACAGAGGCCATAAACACAATTTCGGTGATGTTAGTACAATAAAAGTGTTAACTTTTCTTTTATGCTGGGCTGGGAGTGTTTTTTTTTGTTGTTGTTTGTTTTTTTTTGTTTTTGTTTTTATTTTTTGGTACCAGGGATTGAACTCAGGGGCACTCGACCACTGGGCCACATCCCCAGCCCTTTTTTGTATTTTTATTTAGAGACAGGTCTCACTGAGTTGCTAAGTGCCTCGCCATTGCTGAGGCTGGCTTTGAACTCGAGATCCTCCTGCCTCAGCCTCCTAAGTGCTGGGATTACAGGCATGCGCCACTGCACCCAACTTATGGGCTGGGGGTGTAGCTCAATGGTAGAGCACTTGCCTCACATGCAGAAGACCCTGGGTTCCATCCCTAACACTGCAAAAAAAAAAAAAAAAAAAAAAACCTCATATATTTTATATATGTACATATATTTATATATAAAACATACAAGTCTACATATTTTTATTATAGATTTATATATTTTAAATTACATATAAAATTATATGTAGACATATTTACATATTATTATATTTATTAATTTTTATTTATACACATATATATCTCTATAAACATAAAATACATAAACCAGTAACACAGCTGCTTGCCACTATCAAGTGCCATGCACTGAAGCTTCTTGCATGTGCTATACTTTTACATGACTGGCAGCACAGTCTGTTTACACCAGCATCATCACAAACCCATGAGTACTGCATTTTGCTTCGATGCTGCGACAGCTATGATGTCACTACATGATAGAAATGTTTCAGCTCACTTATGATCTTAAGGACTGCAGGAGCCCTGTTTGGGGAGATGGATAAGATTGCGGTTGACTACGGGCCATGGAGATGTTTGGGCATTGCCGCCTTCCGTAGTCTCGCGGGACTTGGCCCGGGATCTCGAGAGACTTGAGCCGAGATTGCTGATCCGGTCCGCACCATTTGGTGTGTGGGGTTTTTTGGTGGTGCGTGTTAAAGTCGTTGTTAGAGCCAGAGAGAGAAAGTTATCAGAATAAAAAGACTGTTTCCAGTTCGCCTCTGAACTTCTTTCCGCGGCTTCGTTGCTCCAAGCAGCAGTCGCTTCGGACAACAACAAAGGACATCACCGTACGTGTGCTCCATCGTTGACCAGAATCTCAGTGTGCAGCCCAACAGGTCTTTTTTCATGTCTACCTATTTTCTTAGTGGTAGCTTTTGAGGGGCAGACGTTTTCAGTTTTACTCAAGTCCCCTTTTCAATTTTATGTTCTATGCATTTGTAACTTGTCCAAGAGACATTTTCCTTTTATGAAAATATTTTTCTATGGTTTCTCCTAAAAGCTTTGGAGTTTGGGATTTCATATTTTGGTCTATGATCATTTCTTCTTCTTCCCTCCTCCTCTTCCTCTTTCTCCTTCACTAAAAGGGGAAAAGAACTTACTCTTAAGTAAATCAGTATAAATGGTGGTATAAGTGATTATCCATTTTTAAAATTTACTCTAATTTGTTATATATGACAGCAGAATGAGTTACAATTCATATTACACATAGAGAGCACAATTTTTCATATCTCTGGTTGTACACAGTGTAGAGTCACACATTTGTGTCTTCATGCATGTACTTAGGGTAATGACGTCCATCTCATCCCACCATCTTTCCTACCCCCTTCCCCCTTCCCCTCCCCCCCCTTTGCCCTATCTAGTGTTCATCGAACCCTCCCATGCTCCTCCCCCAACCCCATTGTGCATCAAAATCCTTATAATTATCCATTATCTCGATTAGGGAATGTTAAAGTCTAGCCCTGATATTTGATGAGCTGTGCTTTCCTATAGTTAATGGTATGGGAGATTTAAAGAATTTGGGGTGACTAGGGAAATTTAGAGAATTGCAGAGAATCCCTGGCTTTCAAATGAATCCCTTTCCAGGGTTCAGAGTCCCACCTGCTTCTGAGCGGCTTCTGCAGTCTGTGAAGACTGGTCAGAGCTGGAGCCCGACACCCTCCAACACGGGCCCTGCCAGAGCCGGAAGCATGGCAGACGGGCAAGGTGGGACAAGCAAAGGAGGATCGTGACAGGCGTGAGGAAAAGCTAGTGTTAAGTAGGTGTGAGTCATGTCTACCACGTGGATGGACGCCGAGAAACATGACAAGAATCCAGGATCCCAAATTCCTAAATCTCCAACTGTGAATGCAGCAACTGTCATCCCATGTGAGTTTCCCAGGGAGCTAAAGGCACAGCAGATAAAGCCAGACACGGGGATAATGTTCCGAGGTGACTCCTAAAAGCTCCTGCTAATGCAGGACTGTTTGGAGGTGAAATGATTGGATTGGGAGAGCAGGAACCTAAACAGTCCATCCTAGTTTGAATGCACTACCTGGGTGGTAGCTGAAGACAGGTGGGTGTGGCTGGAGGAGGTGGGTCACTAGTTATTGCTGCCTGAAGCGATGGCCGCTTGGAGCAACGACGCCACGGGAGAAAATTCGGAGGCAGGATGAAAATGAAAAAAGGGTCTTTTATTCTTCTTCTCTCTCCAGCTTCAGCAAACTCTCCAACTCCAACCACAAACTCCAGCAAACTCCTTACACACTCCAACCAGCTCCAACTACTTCCAACCATCCACCTTCTTCTTCCAACCACCTCTAACCAACCTCACCCGGTTATATACATTTTGCTTTAACAAGGACAAGCGCTTACAGCTCGAGCTTACAGGTGCGTCACACAGTGTTCACGGGCATACAAAGATTCTTTGAATAATGTATTAATATCAGGTGGAACTTGAACATCTTTTATGGCTCTCAGGCTAACCGCAATCTTTAGCTATCTCCTTGATTAGGGTTCCTTCAACTGAGGGCATGACCTGGAAGAGTTCGCCTGCCCTTTGTTCCTCCGCCCCCCAGCCTCCACTTCCTGGCTACCGTGAATGAAGCAGTGTCCCTCTACCAAGCCTTTCCACCACTGCAGCCGAGTCCTTGTCCTGGAGCTGCAGCCCAGTGGGCTGGAGCCCAGGCGGCTAGCACGGGCCAAGTGGCATGGAGCCCGCCATGTCAGTATGGGCTTGAGGCAGAGAGGGCCAGGGCTGCAGGAAGCCAGGGCACACCAAGCCCTTGCACTGAGGCAGCCCAACCCTGGGCCCAGTGAGAATCCTGGGCCCAGAACCCTGAGCAGCCACAATCCCCTAACTCAACTTCCTGGGAAGCCGGGATTGCAACAAGGGGAAGAAAATAGAAGTGGGGCAGACTCAAGAGTTAGCCCGTGGCATTGGTACTTTTCCCAACACTATTAGCATGAATCTGGTCCAATGGCATTGACCCAAGTGCCATAGAAACGCCTAGACTAGCACACTCACGTGGCAGCACCTATTGGGCCTCCTCTTGCCCTATGAGAGCGTGGTCTCTTTTCTTTCTACGTGAATAAATCCCACTCTTGCACTCACTCTTCCTCATGTGGACTTTTTTCTTCAAATTCAAGGATAAGAACCTGTAAAGAAGTTAGGGTGAGCTGCTGGGGTCTGCTGCAACAGGGGAGGGCATAGCCAGCCACGAAGAACTGCAACACGCCACTCAGAGGTCGTGGTGGAGAGTCGAGCTGTGCCACCTGCGACCCTCTGCGCCAACACCAGCAGGCTTGCCCTGCCTTCATAAGTGGCTAACACAACAACGGGCTCCTCAGCTGCCGAAGCCTGCAGCTTATGAGGACTCCAGCTGCCTGCAGAAGTTTCATCCGAAACCAGTTTCACCACGATGTTCTGCCTTACCTTGGGCCCAGGGCAATGGACCCAGCAACCAATGTTTAAACCTCTGGAACTGTGAGCCAAAATAAACCTTTCCTTCTCTAAGGTGTCCTTGTTGTGTGTTTTGGTCACAGCAATGAAAAGCTGACTGACACAGATATTTTATGACAGCAAGGACTTCTGGTCCTGACCTCAGCATTGCCTTCTAGGGAGCTAAACTGGACTTTGAGTGCCGCGTGGTCTTATCTTGTTTCTCTGGCCTACGGTTCATACTTGTGAACACAACAGTCATTCCTTTAGTCTTCTTCCCTGGGTCCCAAACAGGCAAATGACTGGTGCACGTACAGCCAACTCCCAGTTCCGTGGCTGGAGAGGACACTGTGGTTTGCTACCCAGATCTCCCTCTCTGTCCCCAGGCATTCATTCCCTGGCCTACCAGGACTGTGGGCCCCTGAAAGCTCATAACTGCATCCTTCAGGAATGACCATGGTCCAAGGGAGTTGCTTTGCCCAAGCTTGCGGCCATCCACGGTCAAATGGAAGGGAGTGAGGGGAAGGGATTAATGCTAACGCCTGGAATCTTTGCCTCATTTGGGACAACCCAGTTCCAGAGATCCCCAAGAGACTGGTCAAGGCCTCTTTTGTACTGCAAGTATCTCATCTTTCTTCCCCTCATTTCCTTAGACATGTGGTTCTTAAGGTACTCCCTAATAAATAAACCTCCTGGGATCAATTCTCTGACTTTTAAAATCTGTTTCTATGAAATCCACCTTAAATAGAGACCATGTCAGAATATATTACTAATTAGCCGTGTTACTTGCTTCTTTGTGCTGAGCCTGTGTCAATCAAAACAGCCCTCTAAAGAACCACAAAAAACACAACTGGAGTGATCATCAAGTTGAAACCTATTTATCATCCCTGGTCTAAGCCCTCATTTCCACAGTCCTCTAGATCTAAATGTGTCAACGGCAAGAAGAGAGGAGGAGAGACAGGGCAGAGGAAAATCCCACCAGGGAAAAGGGGGAGCTACAGATCCAGGGATTTGAGCAAAACCAACCCAAACTATTTATCCCTAATGATCCTAAGGATCCCCCAGGAGGGAGGCATCCCTGGGCTGTCCGTTACGTAGAAGAAAACAACATAAGCGTTCCACCCAAGCAAAGAGGCTGCCACTTTTTCTCAATAGCTTCACCTGTCTGTTTATCAGACCAGATCTCTTCCCTGTGACACCAAGCTCCCCACACACCGTTGGGCCATGACCATTATCCTAGGAGGGCACGCCGACTCTCTCCTGAGGCCAACATGGACTGCAGATCTGGTGACCTATGGACATTTCCACAAAAATCTCCCTGTCTTGAGGAAAAATGCTTAATGGGGCACTAGCTCTTTCTCTCCTCTATGAAATGAAGGAAATGTACTCACAAGATTGCTCAGACTTATCTTAGATGTCTACCATGTTTCTGTGCTCAGAAAGCAGGCTGGGTGCTGATAAATTTGCTCTTGGTGGCAGCAGCACGGGTGACTAAGAAGATGCAGAGACAGACATAACAAAGCAGGGGAACACGGGAAGGGAAGAGGCAGGCAAGATAAGTGGCACAGATACAGCCACGTGCCGGGTACGAGGACGACGGGCAGGGCAGGCAAGCCTTCCCCTAGTGCCCAGGTGCCACACACTGCTATCTCCTGGCTGGACAAGAGGAACTCAGACCTGTAGCAGACTCTGTTTTTCCTTCTGCTCTCATACCACAATCTACGCAGACTTCCGACCCAAGATATGGGGGAGATTTGTCCCCACCAGAAAGTAAGCAACCCCTTGTCCGCGTGTCCTCTGATTGACTTTAATCCTGATACGACCCACCTGGTATTCTACCATCCAGTTGGTTTGGGGTCATTACTTAGAGGGCTGCCTTGAGAAGGACCCCTAAGATTTATCCAGAACCCTGTGGTTTCGCAGAACTGCAAGAGATATCGTCACACCCCGCAGGTGGAGGGCTCGGTCCCCAAGACTGCCCATCAATTCAGCTGCCAATCACAAGTCCTAGGTGGTTTTTCCTGTGCTTCTGATCCATCAGCTATAAATTGGAGTCCCCACAACCCTATTTTGAGGCTCCATTAATTTGCTTGAGCAGCTCAGAACTCAGGGAAATGCGTTTATAAAGGATGCTACCAAGGATGCTGATGAAGAGATGCATAGGCCTAGGTCTGGGAGAAGGAGCTTGGAGCACCAACGTCTTCTCCCAGCACATGGCCCTCCAGGAACCTCCATGAATCAGCTATCTGCAAGATCTCGGATCTCCTCCTTTTGGGTTTCATGGAGACTTCATTAAGTAGACATGATTGCTGTGAGACTGGGTGGGGAAGCCCACCCAGCAAGGCCTGTCTATTCATATTCTTCTTGGCCTCTCTGGGTGGCCTGCCTTCCTCCAGGGTCTGGAGCAGAAATCCTCTGGATTGAGAAGAGCCTTATGACCCACTATCAGACAAGGGAGGTCAGAGAATTTATGGGCAGCTAAAGGCAGGGGAAGATTAGAGTCTCTACAACCTGCCTTGGGGGTCCAAGCCAGGAACCAAGGACAAAAACGAAAACATCTGTATATCATAATACCATGTGACCTCAGTACAGGACTGTGGTGGAATCCTTCATTATCCCTGATGATTGTTTCTGAAGCTATAAAGGGGAATGTATCTATCTGTCGGAATGTTTTGCCTGTGGTACCAGAAACACAACAGAAAATACCATATTCCACCCAGGAAGAGATTTCTTCAGAAAAAAAAAAAATTGGAGGAATCTTTTTTGATAGACCATGACTGCAAATTGTCCAAATTATATTGTTATATTGTGTGCATGTATGAACATGTAACAACAAATCCCATCATTGTGAACAACTATAATTCACCAATTAAAAAGAATGTGGAAAGTAATAAAAAATGTGACCCCAAAGAGAATATTTCTACAAACTGACATTTGTTGTTTATTCTGGTGAAAAAGCAGACTGTCACACTGTTCTGAGGGCCATGAGCTGAAGAGTACCCCCCACTCACACACACCACCTCCAGTCAGCTTCTTACCGCTTCACCTACCATCACGTGGAAATGGTGTCGCCAAGATTGACCTTGAGCAGCCCATAGAGCGACTGTGCCCTGCACAGTTTCCACACCACCTGCTCTTGCTGCACTGCTGCGTTTCCTCATCCCACAGCTAGGGCCTCCCTGGAGTTCCTAATAAGGAGCGCGTTGAGGAAGAAACATCAAGCATGTTCTGCAGGTGGTTTCCCATAATATGTTGTCACCTGCTGGACGGCCACCTTCTGGCCTCATTCAGGAGCGGGCAGGGAGGAAGTGCCCACTGGTGGACAGGGCTCAAACAGGACGTCCAGCTGTCCACTCTACCAGGAAAGAGAGACTTTCAGAGGGAAAAGTCCGTTTCTATTGATGGGTAATAGCTAATGATTTGGCCACAAGAGAATCCAAAACAAACAAAATGACCCAGAGGAAACAAAAACAATGACAAGAACAGAAGAAAACTTATAAAAGCGAAACTAGAGTTAAAAAGAGGAAACAAGCCAGGTGAGGTGGCGCACACACTGTTACAGGTTGGGGAGGCTGAGGCAGGAGGATGGTGAGTTCAAAGCCAGCCTCAGCAACGTGGAAGTGCTAAGCCACTCAGTGAGACCCTGTCTCTAAATCAAATACAAAATAGGGCTGGGGATGTGGCTCAGTGGTTGAGTGCCCCTGAATTCAATCCCCGGTAAGTGCCCCTGCCCTCCGCCAAAAAAGATGAGAAAACAAAACAATTCAGGAAAGAGCTCTTTGAAATTAAAAAGAAAGGAAGGAAGGGAAGGAAGGAAGGAAGGAAGGAAGGAAGAAAGAAAGAAAGAAAGAAAGAAAGAAAGAAATGAATCAGGCTAAGCCAAGTTTTAAAAATTCAATAGAAATCTTGGATATTAATGTTGGTAGAACTCTCTCAGGATGTAGAACACAATGGAGAACAGCAGTAAAATGTGAGGAAAAAATAGAGACTCATTCCAAGAGGCACAACAGCCAGCAAATAGGTACACAGGGAGAGCATAGGGGGACAGGAAAGGAGAAAACTATCTGTGAAATAATGAAGGGATATTTCACAAAACTGTAAGATCTACAATTCCAGATTTAAAGGACTGCAAAAGTCCAGTGTAGGGCTGGGGTTGTGGCTCAGTGGTAGAGCGTTCGGCTAGAATGTGCACGGCCCTGGGTTCCATCCTCAGCACTACATAAAAATAAATAAATAAAATAAAGGTACTGTGTCTAACTACAAAAAAAAAAAAAAAAAAAAAATCCAGTGTAATAATGAAGACAAGCGCAGTCACCATTACCACGTGGCAAACATGAACTTCCAGAAACAGGGGTGAAGGGCAGAGTTGGTTGGTTCTAGATAATCATCTTCAAAGATGTCCTTCACCGGGGCTGTGACTCAGGGGTAGCACACTTGTCTGGCATGTGTGAGCCACTGGGTTCCATTCTCAGCACCACGTATAAGTAAATAAAGATAAAAAAAATCCATCAACAACTAAAAAAATATTTTTAAAAAAATGTCCTTCACGGGGATTGAGAGAACCATGCACGAGTCTTCTGCAAATATTCTTTTTATCTAAAACATCATTATTTCCATCCTTTTGCCCTTTGACTTCCGCTTTCTATAAAATAAGTCAACCCCTCCCTCCTTTTTTCTGTAGCAAAAAAATTGCTACATTCAGGAAACAGAGCAGAATTCTCCACGGGAGGGTCTGGAGGCCTTCTTTCTGCTTCTCAGGCTGGTCGAGTGCAGATGATGACCCTCAGCCCAGAGGAGCTTTTAAGTTCATAACTCAATTGGAATATAAAGGTGTCTTTCTTTTGAAAGGCTATTTTTCAAACTCTCTAATGAAAAAGCTAGGGAGCACTGCTCTCCATTCTTCCTCTCCTTCCCGAGCAAATAGCATTCCTCTGCCTCGCACAGATGGGGCTCTGTGGGATAAATAGCCCAGTGTTCCGGAGAGCCGCGATGGCACTGGCGTCCCGTCCCCAGGGTTCAGAGGCTGGGCTGTCCCTGGGCTCTCGTGGCCTTTGAGGAGACTGGAGCAGCGTCTGAGGCCCAGACAATGCAACAGCAGGGTTAGTCCCAGCCATCCTCGCGTTCCAGCCGTGCTTTCTGACAATGGCGAGCAGGTTGAGCGCCTTCTGGGAGGGCTCCTGCGGAAGGCAGGGGCAGAAGGGCGGCGCCGCGGCAGCCTCGCTGCTCACCCACTTGACGGCAGGCCCTGGCTGCGGATTCCCAGGCGCTCGCTGGTCCTCCACGCACAGAGGCCGCTGGAACCCCGCGCGTCCGGGGCCCCCACAGAAAGCGCGCTCACCGCGGTTCCTCCTGCTCCAGCTGCGGGTGGGTCCGCTCCCTCCGGGCCTCACCCCCCATCGTTCCCCTAAGGAATCGCGGTGGGCGCTGAGTGAGAGAAGCATCTGTCTCCCAAGGAATGTCAGAGAGTTTGCTGTCGTAGCGATTTGCAGGGTGAAACCTTGCATCCAAACCCCCTGTGTGCAAGCCGGCAGTCCCAGCGGCTAGGGAGGCCGAGGCAGGAGGATCCCGAGTTCAAAGCCAGCTAAGCTATTTAGCAATGCCCTGAGCAACTTAGGGAGACCTTGTCTCAAAATCAAAAGTAAAAAAAAGACCAGGGCTGGGAATGTGGCTCAGTGGTTAAGAGGCCCTGGGTTCACTCCCTGGAACCAAAAAAGGAAGAAAGAGAAAAAAAAAAGAAAGAAAAAGAAAGAAAGAAAGAAAAAGAAATCTCCTTTGTCATGCTCTTGCAGATAAGGGCAGACGGCCACAGCAAACGTCAGATGACAGTGGATGGTGAAAAGAGCAAATGGGACAAATTTTCATTCCTAAGGCTGCAATTCATTCCTATGATGTTGCAGCGCCTTTGTAGATAGTGTGGATCACTTCAAAACCAATCACATTTGTGCATTTCTGCATGTGAACACCTATGGGCACATCTGTTCCTGTCTCCCTCTGGCTCCTCATTCCTAAAAACTCCATTGAATGCGTACGTTTCGCCAAGTGCTTAAGTGCATGATCTTCAAACACTCAAACCTTGACACCGTGAGCCAGGCACTGAATGCTGGGTGTGGGGCCTTCTTCCTCTCAGGCAGCTTGCACCCTGGTGGCTTACCATGCCCAAGCAGTGTGGGGTCCAGGCTGCATGAGGTCTGAACTATACACAATTCAGGGGCTCTTTAAGAAAGAGAATACATGGCTGGGATTGAGGCCCGGGGGTACAGAGCTTGCCTGGCATGTGTGAGGCACTGGGTTCAATTCTCAGCACCACATATAAGTAAATTAATAAATAAAATACAGGTCCATCGACAATTTAAAACGTATTATTTAAAAAGAGAGAGAGAGAGAGAGAGAGAGAATACAGGGGTCGAGGGGGTAGTCAGTGATAGAGCTCGGTTCCTGGCACATACAAGGCTCTGGACTCCATCTCCAGCACCAAAAACGGAAGGAAGGAAACACAAATTTACTATGCAAAGTATTTATTTAGAAAGAGTATAGAAATTGGAAAAAAAAAATATTGTTAAAGAGGCCTTTCTAAGGGAAGGCCCTCCTTAAACTTTACAGTAAATCCTCTACTGGAGAAAGAGGTGCTCAGGCTCTGTCCTCAACTCTTTGGGTAAGAAAAAGTGTTTTTCCCTTCCTTTTTATCTCGTATAAAAAAGCTCATGCTTTTTTATCTTGTATTAAAGTGGCTGATACAGCTCCATAAGACAAAGCAAGCCTCCTGCAGCTTGTCAAACCTGCCAACTCTCAACAGCGGACAGAGGGCAGCCACAGGGAAGTAGCTCTTCCCCAACCAGGGGAAGACGGCTCAGGTGTTGCGGCAGGAGGAAGAGGCCACCCAGACATCTCTGCTTCCACCTGAGCCAGGGGGCAATTACACTCCCCCCCACACCAAGCGTTTCTCATTTATTATAATCACAGGCCTTGCTTTTCTTGGGGTTTAGATCCTTGCAATTTGGATACTTTTGAATGTCACAGCAGTGGGGTCTGGTTTAAAATTCCTTCTGTGGCTTCTGTGACTCGCCAACAGAATAAGCAGGGTGAGTGGATGAGATTAGCATTTCCCAAACCTTTCTATACAGCAGAAAAGAACCAAAGGATAGATATTAATATTATACAAAAAGATATGTGAACGTGTTAGCTGGGAAGTGGTGGGTGCATGGGAGCAGTTATCCCTTGGTTTGGATCAGTGTCCCCCAAAGGCCCATGTGTTGGAGGCTTAATTCCCACCTGTGGTGCTACTGGGGGGTTGTAGGGTCTTTAGGTGGGGGAGCCTATCCCCACCCCTACCCTTTCCTCTTTTTCTCTTTGCTTTCCATCTATTATTAGGTGAACAAGTTCCTTTGCCACATACTCCTGCCATGATTACTATGTCTCTGTTGGCCTCAAAACAACAAATCAACTGATTGTGGACTGAAACCTCCAACACTGTAAACAAAAATAAACCTTTTCTCTTTAACTTGATCATCTCAGGTATTTTGTCACAGTAATGGAAAGCTGACTAATAACTGATTTGTTCACTACTGGTCTCTTCAGTATGCTGTGCACAGCTGCTCTGCAACAGTGAGTAATAGTGTGCATTTCCCCCAGTGTGTCCCATTTATTTAACAACTGTTTATTAGGTGTCTACTATATCCCAGACACTGGTCTTAATGTTGGAGGATCATAATGTTGGGAATATAGCACTGAGGGAATGACTGGAGCACAGAATCTATTTCCTCCCCCAGAGGATCACACAAGGACATTGTTTCACGACCCTACTTCGTTCTCTTCTTCCTTTTTACCTCTCTTTCCTCTGTAGCATTTCACACGCTTTTTTATCTTTTTTTTTTTTTTTTTTTTTTTTTTTTGGTGCCGGGAATTGAACTCAGGGGCACTCAACCACTGGGCCACATCCCCAGCCCTTTTTTGTATTTTACTAGAGACAGGGTCTCACTGAGTTGCTAAGTGCCTCACCATTGCTGAGGCTGGCGAACTCGCGATCCTCCTGCCTCAGCCTCCCAAGTGCTGGGATTACAGGTGTGCGCCACTGCACCCGGCTCACGCTTTTTTATCTTGTACCAAGCCTGTGACAATCTCTTGATTGTGCTGTCTTCTGCCACCCATGATGTCAGACTGCTCTTGGTGCTCATGAGTCATAGTCATTCCCTCTTCCCAGGTACCATCCCTCCTCCCCAGGACAGCTCTCCATAAAGCTGAGAAAGGACATGTAATCTGCCCAAGGCCACAGTTTAAAAAGTGGATCTGGAATTTTAACTCATGTCTCTCTGGATCCAAAATCTGTTCTTATTACACCACATTACCCTCCTCCTATTCCTCTGATGGGAACTCTTCTGCTCCTACGACCACAGTCTTCCTCAAGCTCCTCTTTCTCAAAAAGAGACTGTCAGAAGCAGGCATGGTGGCCCTCCTGCAATCCCTGACTCAGGAGGCTGAGGCAGGAGGACCAAGAGGTCCAGGCCAGCCTCAGCAACTCAGTGAAACCCTGTCTCATAATTTAAAATAATGAGAGTAATAAAAAAGAGAGAGTACGGGGCAGACTGGTTAACACCTTATCAGCGACAGTCTCAGCACTGGGGACTCCTCCGTTAGGAAGGAGTGGGATCTCTGAGCCTTTGTCTGTCCTGCATATTCTTCCTGAGGTCCTGCTAATTGGAACAGCTCAATGGCACTTTGTCATTCCCTTTTTTTGTGTTTGAGAGCAACACACAATGAATTTTAAAATACATGTCTTAGCCGGGCATGGTGGTGCACGCCTGTAATCCCAGCACTTGGGAGGCTGAGGCAGGAGGATCACGAGTTCAAAGCCAGTCTCAGCAATGGTGAGGCACTTAGCAACTCAGTGAGACCCTGTCTCTAATAAAATACCAAAAAAGGGCTGGGGATGTGGCCCAGTGGTCGAGTGCCCCTGAGTTCAATCTCCAGTAACAAATAAATAAATAAATAAATAAATATATATATATATATATATATATATATATATATATATATATATAAATACATGTCTTACATGCTGTTTGTTGCTGGTGGCCTTATAAATCCATATTGTATTTTTTGCAGGATTATTTAGCTACCTATCAAAAATCATTACAATATGTACATGCTTTGATTCACGGAGACTGTTCCTGAGAATTGATCACAAGGGAAATACATTTTGGGGAAGCTACATATAAGAGAATAGAACAGGGTCAGGAAGGGGAGGAAGGAGGAGGATCAGAGGAAGATTGTATCAAAATGCAGTTACACGGGAGGGGTAGGTTCTAATGTGCTCCACCGCCCGGCAGGTGTTTACAGCTCACAACAATGCATATTTTATATAGCACTCAAAGAGAGGAGTTTGACAAAGGGGAAGGAAGAGAAGGGGGGATGGGAATGGGAAAGACAGTAGAATCAATCAGGCATGACTTTCCTATGTTCATATATGAATACACAACCAGTGAAACTCCACATCAGGTACAACCACAAGAATGGGAAGTTTTACTCCATGTAAGTACAATGTGTCAAAATACATTCTGCTGTCATGTATAACCAAAAAGAACAAATAATAAATTTTTTAAAAATAAAAAAAGAGTTTGAAATTTCCCAACACAAACAAATGATAAATGCTTGAAAAGGAAAGATAAGTATTCTGATTTAAGCAATGCACATTTTATACACACATCAAATTATCATGTCATACCCCATAAATATGTCCAATTATTATTTGTCCATTTTTAAAAAGCTGTATATAATAATATTTATAACAATATTAATAGGATTTTTTAAAAATCAGAGACCTAAAAAAACCAAATGTTGCTGGGTGCGGTGGCACATGTCTGTAATCCCAGCACTTGGGAGGCTGAGGCAGGAGGATGGTGAGTTCAAAGCCAGCTGTAAGAGCCCTAATAAGGAGATAGCTAAGGTGGCGGCTAGCTGAGAGCCATAAGAGATGTTTCATTATTTTCACTTGATATTCATGCATTTATCTAAGAATCTTTCTATGCCCGTGAACACTGTGTGACGTACCTGTGAGTTTGAGCTGTTGACACGTGTATACTTGTTAAGGCAAAAAGGATTTAACTGGGTGAGGTTGGTTAGAGGAGGTGGTTGGAGTTGGAGAGGTTGTTGGAGCCAGAGAGAGAAGTTAGAAGAAGCAAGAATAAAGAGCCTATTCATTTTCCAGTCTGCTTCCGAATTCTTTCCCGCGGTATCGTTGCTGCAGGCGGCAACAGCCAGCCTCAGCAATTGCTAGGTGCTAAGCAACTCAGTGAGACCCTGTCTCTAAATAAAATACAAAAAAGGGCTGGGGATGTGGCTCAGTGGTTGAGTGCCCCTGAGTTCAATCACTGGTACCCCCAAAACCCAAAAACCAAACAAAAACGCAAATGTTTAGCAGTTGGTGGTAAGTGAATTTCATATGAATGAAGGGATATTATATAGCTATTAAAATGATAAATATGGCCGGGCACAGTGGCGCACGCCTGTAATCCCAGCACTTTGGGAGGCTGAGGCAGGAGGATCGCGAGTTCAAAGCCAGCCTCAGCAATGGCGAGGCACTCAGCAACTCAGTGAGACCCTGTCTCTAAATAAAATACAAAAAAGGGCTGGGGATGTCGCCCAGTGGTCAAGTGCCCCTGAGTTCAATCCCCAGTACCACAAAAAAAAAAAGATAAATATGATGGGTTATGTCATAATATTGAAATGAGTGAAGTGAACAAGATATAATTCCCTTCACACTATGATCCAACCATGTGAAATCGACATGCATCCATCAGCACAAATTGCAGTGAATTTCACAGCTGTAAAATAAAATACACGGTTGAGTTGCTGTGAGGATGGGTGGTGATTTTTCATTTTATTAGGATCGAGGGGTACTCTACCATTGAACTACATCCTCAGACCTTTTTCTTTGATTTGAGACAGTTTGGCTGAGTTGCCCACGCAACTTAGATTTGACCTTGAACTTGGCGATCTTCCTGCTTCAGCCTCCTGAGCAGCTGGGATTGCAGGAGTACACCACCGGCACTTGGCATTCGAGTTTCAAAGCTGAGGAAATGGCTGACAGCCAAGTTCTGAGGCAGCGGTTGGAGGACCAGTCTTTTCCTCTGTATTCTTGTTCACCCATAGAGGCAATGGCTTTTTGGGGACCCTGCATTAGGCAGGACAGCACTGGCTTGTTTACCAAGTCTCACCTAGAGCAACCTGGTAGGTCGTTGTGACGCACGCCTTGAAACCAGCCCCTCAGGAGGCTGAGGTCAGCCTGGGCAACTTCGCCAGACCCTGTCTCAAAATAAAATAAGAAGGAAAAGGTCTGGGGAAGTAGCTTGTGGGGAGAGGGATTTCCAGTATGCTTGAGATTCCACTTCTGAACCCTACTTTGGGGACCAACTCTCAATATGTGAGCTTTTGGGAGCACATTTCAGGTGCAGACCATAATAATCATCAAACTGGGATAGTCTGTACACAGAGAGGAGCACAGTACTATGGAGGGAGGTAGATTCAGGCTCTCCCTGAAAAAATGAGAGATGGCCTAATTTCCCCTCCCTAAATTCCTTTTCGGATCAACTCCACCCATACATTGCTCACAGAAATCCTCTCTGCTCAGTTCAAGAAGCAGAGCTTTGTCATGGTGAGAGATTAATTGTCTATAACTGACACATTAGGATCCAAACATTCAAGGTTAATCAGAGCTGTTAAGAAAACCGTTTCAAGATTCTTCTTCACACAAACAGCTCATCAGCCCCGAAGAGGGCATGACAGATCTAGCCCCAAGACACTCCGAGGCAAGACTCGCCTGCAGAAGTCATCTCAGAGACATTCCAGAAGGATTGTGCATCCTACACACAGCAGCGGGGAAGGGTTGGGCCAGGGTGGAAGTCAACAGCTGTCTGGTGAAGCATCCCGCGCTTGAAAGCTAGTGACCTCGTCCTGGGACTCCGGGAAAGGAGGACTAATGGAGTTTCACCCCTCAGATCACGTTTGACTTCTCCAGGATATCAGAATTCCCGAAGTTGGAAAGAGGAAAGTTTGCCATTAAAATCATGGAGCCAGAAACACTGCAGGCCTTGGGCACAGGTGGGGGTGGGGATGGGGGGCTGAAGACTTCACTAAATTCAGGGTGTGCCTGTCCATCATTCAGCAGGACCATGCGTCACCTACAGGAGAAGCGGAATCAGCCTCCGGGAAGAGCTCTGGTGTCTGGATCCACCCCTGTGAAGCTCAGGTTGAAATCACCTCCTTGTAGGATGAGTCAGGCACCCCATTGTTCTTCAGATGAATGTCCCATTCATTCCTGCTCTGTGACCACTGAAGTCTCAGAGTCATAACTTACTGCCACGCAGACTTGATGATCTTCGACTGGATCTCCGTGCTGAAGAGGCAGCAGGCTGTCCTTAACTGGGAAGAAGAGCTGTTTCTAGTGGGGAGAAAAGGACCTGCTATCAACGTGGGTCTGTAAGGACACTATCAACAAATACATTAAATGACTATGGTGTCACTCAGGGTCCTCCAAGAATCAGATGTCAAATCATGATTAAATGTGCAAGATTGGGCTGGGATTGTGGCTCAGCGGCAGAGCGCTCGCCTCGCACGTGCGCGGCCCCGGTTCGATCCTCAGCACCACGTAAACATAAATGCATTGCATTGTGTATAAGTAAATAAATAAATTTTTTTTAAAAAAATGTGCAAGATTTTATTCGGGGGAAATGAGGAGTAACGGGGATAAGACCTGGAGATCCATTGCACCGCCAGGAAAATATGACCCCAGGTGAAGAAGAGGGGGAGGAAAGGGTGGGCAGGAGAGTCCTGGACTACTGTGAAGTCCAAAGAAGGCCCAGCAAGGCTACCCCCAGTCCTGAAGCCACAGACAGCTACAAGGGGCGGAGCATGGCCCCAGTGGTCCTGCTGTCCTCCTCTGTGCCTGCCACCACCTGCCCCCGCGAGGCTGTGTCTCAGCACAACCCTCGGTGGACTTCAAGGCCCACTGCTGGGTCCTGGTCAGCTACCCTCCCCAAGGTGGAGGTCTTTGAGGCATAGTCTTGTGGTCGTCCCAAAGCTGCCTACAAATCAAAAGGCCACTCATACTGAGAAGAGGGTGGTTTGTGGTTACCAGTACGCTGGGAGTCCATGAAAAACAACACAAACCGTGATTTGAGAGAAATAAGAAAGGGAGAGAGAAGGGGTGGAACCCGTTTCTTCCCCTAACCATCTGAGCATCGTCTACCAATGTGCTGACTTGACCCCCAACACCAAGCCCGACAGACGCCAGCCAGCTGTCTGACCACAGAAGTCGAGATTCATTGACTAATACTAACAACAGTTATGGTCTGGACTTCAGCCTCAATATATGGGAGACGGATTTTAGCAGATGTTGGATTTTAGAAAATTTCTCCCAAAGAAAAATCCATCTGTTTGTATTGCTCTAGATGGAGTGTGAGTAAATTTGTGCCAAAGTCTTGGATGTCTGCCTATTTATTTTTTATATGCCTTGACTAATAAAATACAGGCTAAAGCATCTGGCTGGCTGAGGCAGATCAGTAGACTCATGAGAAACACAGGGGAAAAAAAAAACTCAAATAAATGGAAATTTACTACGTGATAAAGATGGCACGCCTAATTAGTAGGAAAAGAGTTGTTTAATAAATTGTGTTGTGTAGCCATATGGGGGAAAAATAAGTCTGGATTCTTACTTCATGTGTTACACCAGAATCATTTGAGGAAGGATTCAAGAGTCAAATGTTAAAGCCGGGTGCGGTGGCGCACACCTGTAATTCCAGCACTTGGGAGGCTGAGGCAGGAGGGTGGCGAGTTCAAAGCCAGCCTAAGTAATGGTGAGGCACTCTGTGAGACCCTGTCTCTAATAAAATACAAAAAAGGGTGGTGGATGTGGCCCAGTGGTTGAGTGCCCCTGAATTCAATCCCCGGTACCAAAAAAAAAAAAAAAAAAAAGAGTTAAATGTTAAAAATCAAAGATCAAAGTACTGGTGGGAGAATTTTAAATACTTTTTGAGTGGCACAGGACTTTCAAAATGTTAAGAAAGACTCAGATGTCATACAAAAATAGAGAAATAAATTTGACAAAGAAAAAACAATAAGTAGGTCATGTGTGGTAAAAAAAAAAAAAAATGAAAAGAAACACCTTAAACAAAACTCAAAAAGAAAAAAACTATAAAGGGAATTTTGCAATTCATATTGCAAAGGCCCAATTTCTTTAAAATATAAAGATATCCTACAAGTCAATAAGAAAAGCCATTAGCTAATTATAAAAATGGGCAAAAGAGATGAATAAATATGAAAAATATACAAATGGTTTTGAAAGATTAACAAATGCCAAATTATCTTAAAAAGTGAGAAAATAAAATGTCCTGATAAGCTAGTGTCTACTAGTTGGTAGAGATCAACAACAAGCTGCCTTAGCGTGGTCTACTGAGAAACAGGCACCAAGATGGGATCCGACAGCAGAAGACGGGTTGGGAGAGATGGCCGTGAGGAAAGAGGAGAAAGAGGCTGGAAGCCGGGCGCGGTGGCGCACGCCTGTAATCCCAGCACTTTGGGAGGCTGAGGCAGGAGGATCGCAAGTTCAAAGCCAGCCTCAGCAATGGCGAGGCACTTAGCAACTCATGAGACCCTGTCTCTGGTACAACGCAAAAAAGGGCTGGGGATGTGGCCCAGTGGTCGAGTGCCCCTGAGTTCAATCCCTGGTACCAAGAAAAAAAGAGGCTGGAAGAGGCAGGGAGGCCAGGGTGTGGATCTGATCCCCAGAGAGCTTGGGCAGGGCTAATAGTCCCAGAGCTGAACTCACCCGCGAGAGGGGTCCTGGATCTTGCAGGATGAGCCCTCCTGAGCACCCTGGCTGCCTCCAGCGCCTGGCTGGGAGCAGACTGTGGGAAGCCCGGTCTCTGGTGTGCACAGCGGTGGACTCGGAACACAGCAGCAGTTACATTTCCTGCAGCAGAAAGTCTCAGGGGCACGCATCCAAGGCCGTCACACATTCTTTGCGAGCAGAGATAGAGGAACTAGGCCTTCTCCCACGTTGCTGGTGGGAGGGTAACTTGGAGTGACCTTTGTGGAAGGCAATTGGTAGTGCTTTAAAAATTTTCGGGGCTGGGGTTGTGGCTCAGCGGTAAGAGTGCTCGCCTAGAACGTGCGCGGCCCGGGTTCGATCCTCAGCATCACATAAAAATAAATAAAGGTTGTACGAATATACTTTGTATACAAACAGTTGTATGTAAAAAGATACTAAATATATGCACTATGAGTTGTACATATTAAAAATTATAAAAATAAAATTTAAAAATAAATAAATAAATAAAGGCATTGTGTACAACTAAAGCAAATAAATAAATATTTAAAAAAATTTCAATGTACAAGCCATTTGACCCTGAAATTCTACCTCCACAAACTTTTCCTAGAGAGATGTTTACTTGTTTAAAGTTGTACACCCTAAGGCTGGGGATGCAGTTCAGTGGTACAGAGCTTGCCTATCATGTGGGAGGCCCTGGGTTTGTTCCCCAGCACCACAAAATAATAATAATAACAATTATTATTACTGTTAACTAATAATAATGAATTACAATTAATGATACTATTGTTGTTATTAACTAAGTTGCATGTATAAGAGTATTTGCTCTGGCATTATTTGTAATAACTAACCATTGATAACAACAAACGTGCACACTTAATGCAGAACTAGTTAAATAAATTATAAAAAATTATATGGCCATAAACAAGGAAGGAAGAAGTTCTTCGTGTACTGATAAAACAATTTGTAAAACAAGGTATTCATAGAACAAATTACATGCAAAAATGTAGGTTTAAAAATTTTAGAAGGGGGGGCTGGGATTGTGGCTCAGTGGTAGAGGGCTCGCCTAGCACGTGCGCGGCCTGGGTTTGATCCTCAGCACCATGTAAAAATAATCGCATTGTGTACAACTAAAGCAAATAAATAAATATTTAAAAAAATTTTAAAAGGGGATATAAATGTATAAATTCGTAATAGTACTGAAAGGGGCCACGAGAAACAGGCATTTTTACTGATTTATACATCTTTTGCATTTTGAATCACATACGTTCAGAAAATAAGTCCCCTATCCTGTCCCGTGTCATGAGTGTTGTACACACGCACAGAGGAACTCTTCCCTGGGCTTGCCTGCTTGTTCAAACTCCAGATTAGACCTCTGAAAACAGCCATCTGTGGCCATACCTCAGGGCCGTTTGCTTGGCCCAGGGAAAGATGGACACGAGGGAGACCTGTGTGGACTCTGCGCGCGGTGTTGAGTCCATCTGGGCGTTTCTGAGACAACTGTCAAGAACAGGACTGCGCGTTCCTGATGGGGCGGGTCAGCGAGGGTCTGATTTCCCAGCGTTCCCTTCTCCCCGTGTTCCTCGTGCGAGCTTGTCAGTGGAAAGGACCCGGGCGGGCCACTTTTTTCTAAGTCACACACGTGGCAACCAGTGTGCTAGCTCGCCGCAGGGCCCGAGGCAGCGGCCAGCAGCTGCCCTGTCGCCAGCTTCTTGGGATCCTAGGCCAGATGTGCGTGGTCAGCCCTGAGACACACAGCCCTGGCTCTGCAGGGTGCCCACCCAGAAGCACCCCTGTATCACAGGTCCCCAGAGTCAGCTGCTGACGTGAGTCTCAGTTGTCCTCACAGGGCGTGGCTCCCACTGGTGGCTGGGGCTGGCTCTTGCTCTTCACTACTCCTCGTCCCCCGACTGCAAGCTCCAGCACCCACAGGAGACCACAGCCACGGAGAGACCACGTCATCCCTCCCACAGCTGTGAAATGTCCAGTCCCTGCAGCAGCTCCCAATCGATCAATCAAACAATGATCTATCTGTGAGCGTATACAGGTATAAACACAGTGTGTCAAGATCTCCCTGTTCCGACTGTCTCTGTGATTTCCCTTGAACACCCCTTTATCAAAGGTCCCCAAACTCCCCTCTGGTTATCCTAATGTCAGGGGCCATTGTTTCATCTTTGGAATCTCCTGACAAAGAATCAGATCCAAACCCACTCCGTTCTGTTCAGAACCCTCACCGTCTTCCAATGATTAAGTATGTCTGGTCTCTTCTCTCTAAGGAAAGGGTTCTGGCCCTAGAGGGTCTTCAGCTCCCCTCCAAGGAGGCGTCCTTTACAGAGGTTTCTAGAAAACACTGTGGATGCCGGATGCAGTGGTGCACAACTGTAATCCCAGCACTTGGGAGGCTGAGGCAGGAGGATCGCGAGTTCAAAGCCAGCCTCAGCAATGGCAAGGCACTTAGCAACTCAGTGAGACCCTGTCTCTTAAAAAAAATACAAAAAAGGGCTGGAGATGTGGCCCAGTGGTCGAGTGCCCCTGAGTTCAATCCCTGGTACCAAAAAAGAAAGAAAAGAAAACACTGTGGGTGTGCCCCTGCTCCAGCAGGGCTGTGGCTAAACTCTAACTGCACTACAGATTAACCTACGTGGAGCGCTCGCCGGCAATGTGGAACTGGTCCTGAGGAAGCATTCTTCCTCTTCCATCCAGAGGGACACGGTGACCTGTGATAGCGCAGCTCCGTAAGGGATCTTGTGTTAGGCACACTTTAGGGAGTATTCACTCAAGAATCCATAAATCCAGCCCACCCATTTCTAAAAATCAACCAATAGAAAAGATATGAGGATTATGGTTCATTTACATGGACAAGAACTGTTTTTTGTTTGTTTTGTTTTTATAAATTATCAAAAAAAGAAGAAGAAGAAGAAACAAATTCTGCCTTTGTTCTCATCTAAAAACTTTCTTTTCATCTAAAAGTGCACTTTGGGCTTCATATAAGTGAATTGTGTTTTATAATATTTGGATCTTCTGTATCAAGGTCACGCTCATGTGCTAAATACCAACTTGTGTCTAATCGTGAATTATTGACAACAGTCACTTAAAAACTTAATTTGCTCTGCACTAGGCTTACAAATGACCTACTTCACTGGCTTACAAACAACCTGTTTCAGGCTCATTGCACACGGTTTTGTTTGCAAAACTGCGTTTGTTTCTTTTGTGAGTAATTACCTATTTGCAGTATTAGAGCATCTCTTATAAAATGTACATTTGAATTTATTTTTAGAACACTTTATTATGAAATATATTTAAACATTTATAAATCAAGAGACATAAACCCCTGAATAACGGGCACCTACATTATTGAGAATTAGCCACTCTTGCATCATTTATTGCAATTTGCTAAGATAAGTAAAGCAAACCAAGGATGTCACATTTGCTTTTAACTACCTCAGTGGGCATCTTCCTCCAAATGACATTTAATTGTACAACAAAAATACTGATATCACACCTCAAAAAATTAAGTCATTCCTTAATTATCATCTAATCCCCAGCCATATTTAAATTTCTCTGCTTGACCCCCAGATACTGCTTCCAGTCCATTCGTTTGAATCAGAATCCAACACTCTACACAATTAATTTGATTACGTTTTGTCTTAAAAACTTCTACAAGAAAATTTATTACCACTCGTCTCTCTTTTCTTCAAATATATGAAGATATGTGACTTTTTACCACAATGATTCCATAGACAGTGGAGGCCATAAATACACCTGCCTGGCTACAGCCTCTTCAAGGTCACTAGGGCTTGAGCTCCGGCTCCATCTGAGCGACCTTCACACAACCAGGGCGCTCCGCAGCAGCCTCGCGAGTGCTGCCTTGCAGACTGTTTTTGGAAACGTGCCTGCCCGCTGCCTCCACTGAGCCTGGCTCCCTCCACAAAAACGTGGGGTGCCCTTGTTCAGGAGGGAGCCGTCGTAGTTCTTGCACTCATCTCCGACTTTTGGCAGGGGCTTTAGGCAACACTTTCTAAAATTGCAAACCTGTACCTGCAGCCCTGCCTGGAAAGCAGCCCCCGTGAGCAAGGGCACCAGCCATCCGTCAGCAAGCGCCTCGTGTGGAAGCCTGAGCTCCTCCTGGCTCTCCAAAGGCACCTTCCCTGGAGAGAGATTTGGCAAGTTATGTTTTCCTTTCATCTCAGAGACCATGTAGGAGACAACGACAGTCCTTGCAGGCAAAGATGTGCGGAGTGTATGACAAGGCCCTAGGAAGTGAGGAATCCTAGTCCAAGAGAGCAGAGGGAAAGAAAAGGGTCTTTTCTCTGCCGAGAAAAAGGAAATAGTGTTTAAGCTGCAGATGCCTTTGACTCAGTCCTCGCTGAGCTGGGCATGTGCGGACTGAACATCCTCAGCGAGGCTGGGGGAAGCAGGAGGAGAGCAGGGACAGTTCCTAGTGGGTTTTCTGATGCTAAAATCAAAATGCCACTTGCCTTACAGAAACTGGGTGATGCATAAAGAACAGAGACTTATCAGGTGCAGTGGCGCACGCCTGTAATCCCAGCACTTGGGAGGCTGAGGCAGGAGGATCGCAAGTTCAAAGCCAGCGAGGCACTTAGCAACTCAGTGAGACCCTGTCTCTAAAAAAATACAAAAAAGGGCTGGGGATGTGGCCCAGTGGTCAAGTGCCTCTGAGTTCAACACCCGGCACAAAAAAAAAAAAAAAAAAAAAGAAGGAGAAGAAGAAGAAGAGAGACTTGTTTGGCTCATGGGTTTTGAAGCTGGAAGGCCAGGAGCGTGGTGTGGGCATCTGGTGAGAGCTTGGTGCTGTATCCTCACATAGCAGAGCAAGCAGGGGAACTCAGCCTCTCTTCCTCTTTTTACAAAGCCACGTGGCCATGAGGGCCCCACCCTCATGACCTCATCTGATCCTAAAGACTCCCCCAAAGCTGCACCTCCATATACCATGAGTGTGTGGACTTGAGGATTAAGTTTCAATGCTTTAGGGAAAACTGTTCAGACCATAGCAGAGGGGTGAGTGGTGTAAACTCCGGTCTCCAGTGGCACAGAGCAATGACACCCTGGAGTCTGGCAAATGGGAATTACAGGGACCATCCGCTAGAGCCTTTCTCCAGCAGCTTCATTAGAGAACTAAGTCCTAATGACCCACGGCATCCATCGTATGGAATGAATTAACGTCCCCCCTGTAAATCCTAAGTGGTGCTCCACGTATACCAACCTTGGGAGAAAGGAGAACGGAGTCACTTCAGCCACCTGCTGGGATCTGTCATTCAGAGGAGGAACCTGGGTTGAAAAGTCTTCGGAGCATCAAGTAAGGAAGGGTGGACAGAGAGCCCGATGGAGAGTCTGAGGCAAGATGTCTAGAGCGGAGGTCAGTAAGGCTGCTTCAGGTCTCCAGGCCTGCGACCTCTAAGGGAAGGAGTCTTCATGAAATCCCTGTGACACCTCCAGGGGTTAACAGCTGGGTGCTGCTACGGAGGGGGTGGACTGACTGGAACACCCTCCTTCAAAGCACCTGCCTTAGGCAGCATTTGGGGGGCTCTGTTTTTTTTTTTTTTTTTGTTTTTCTCACTATTGGAAATTGAACCTAGGAGCCCTCTACCACTGAGCTATATCCCCAAACCTTTTAATTTTTTTTTTTTTTTTTTTGAGACAGGGTCTCACTAAGTTGCCCAGGTTGGCCTTGAAACTGTGATCCTCCTGCCTCAGCCTCTCTAGTAGCTGGGATTAGAGGCATGGGTCACCGTGCCCAGCTGGTTGAGGACTCTTTGGGATCACCTTCTCTGCCACGAGAAAAAGGCGGGGTCTGGCTTATCTTCACTCACGCCTCAGTTTTCAATCAACCAGTATCTCCCAGTGATGTTACCTCCACACTCAATTGCAAGCGACTTAAAGCTCTGAGAACAAGCTCATCTTCGTGGCTTGGTTAGTAAGTGGCTGTGTGACCTTAGCTCTGTGATCTAATATCTCAAGTCCCAATTTATCTGTCCTAAGCAAAGCGCTTGGATCAAATGATATCTAAGATTCCCTCCAGCTTAAAAATCCCAGTGCTAGGTGATGCACGAAGACCAGCCAATCTTGGCACGTTCACAAGAATGTGTGACAGGCTCTGAGGGGAGAAAAATTGAAAATCTATCACAAGAAGTGGTGCATACGCTTCCCTGCTGGGTATTTTGAAAAGAACAGAGACCTGGCTAGTCGATTAATTCATCTGGTGGACACCCCATGAGAAGGGACTGCTTGCCAGTTCCTGTGCCATGGTCTAGGACAGGGCAAGTTCTCCACCCTCTCCAACAGCAGAACAAGTACCTCCTGGCCGGGCATGGTGGCACACGCCTGTAATCCCAGCTGCTCGGGGAGGCTGAGGCAGGAGGATCGTAAATTCAAAGGCAGCCTTAGCAAAAGAGAATACAAAATAGGGCTGGGGATGTGGCTCAGTAGTTGAGTGCCCCTAAGTTCAATCCCTTGTACCCCGCCAAAAAAAAAGTATATTCCCCAGAGCTTCTTCTTTGGGCCAGGACCTCATGCACTAGAATTTCTTCTCCTCCAGCTGTATTGAAGAGTAATAAAAATTCAAGGTGTACGATTTGATGATTGGATTTACGCATGCATTGTGTAATAATAACCACAGTTGAGTTAGTTAATGCATCCATTACCACGTGCAGTCATTGCATGTGTCGTTGGGAAACAGGGGGTTGGGGGGTGGTGAGGACACTTATGTGCTACTATTCTCTTAGCAAATTCCAAGTAAACAGTGTGGCATTATTAACAGCAGTCACCATGCTCTACACCAGATCCTCAGAACTTATAAGAGAATGTTTGTAGTCTTGGAATAAAATCTCTCCATCTCCCCCACCCCAGCCTCTGGTATCCACCATTCTACTCTCTGTTTCTAGAGTTCAACTTTTGTTTTTAGATTCTACATATAATAGGGTATTTGTCTTCTTTGTCTGGCTTATTTCACTTAGCATAATGCCCTCCGGTTCCATCCATGCCACAAACGGCTGTAGTTCCTTCTCTGGGGTTGAATGGAAGCATTCCCCTGAGCACGGAGATCATTCCCTTCACCCTTCTTCCATCAACTGGCACTCAGTTGTTCCCACACCTTAGCCTAGGGCTGCGAGGGAGTGCAGATATTTCAACACACTGATTTCTGTTCCTTTGGATATATACCCCAAAGTGGGACTGCTGGCTCATACGGCACTTCTGTTTTTAGTTTTTTGAGGAACTGCCATATTGTTTTCCTTATTGGCTGTACCATTAGTGATGGTGAGCTCATTTCGTATATCTGTGGCCATTTGTCTTCTTTTGATCAACGTCTATTTGGGTCCTGAAGGGCAAGAACCACACCGGGACCGCCTTGTAGAAAAAAGGGGGTTTATTAAGGGAAGGGGAGAAAGGGGGGAAGGGGAAGACCGAAAGGGGAACGGGGCAGGGAGAGCTGCTGAGAAGATGACGGCGAAAAGAAAAAAGAGAGTTCTGGACAAGCCGGGGGCTTAAGTACAGAGGGGTGGGAGCGTGACTTGTATGGTCTGGATTGGGTCAGAAAGGGAGAGCCCGCCCAGGGTTGAATTCCCGCGAGAGGCGAGTATTCCCAGCATCAGGAAGGGTGGGAGCCCGCCAAAGGTGAGTTCTCATGAGAGTTGGGCACTTCTGGGAAGGCGCCTGGGGGTATGGCCTGCCAGCCTGACTCTTATCCAACAGGTCCTCTGACTTTTCTCAATAGGGTTATTTGTATTTTTTTTTTTTTTTTTTTTTTTTTTTTGCTGTTGAGTTGTTATCACATTCTAATTTCTCAGGGAACTCACAGTCAAGTATGGGAAACAATTGGATCAATGGGTTACACTGCACTCTGATCATGATAGGTGACTTTTACTTAAAATTTACTATGTAGGCTGGGGTTGTGGCTTAGTGGTAGAGCGCTTGCCTAGCATGTGCAAGGCCTTGGGTTCCATCCTTAGCACCACATAAAAATAAAATAAATAATGGGCTGGGGTTGTGGCTCAGTGGTGGAGCGCTCGCCTGGCACGTGCGCGGCCCGGGTTTTATCCTCAGCACCACGTAAACATAAATGCATTGCATTGTGTACAACTAAAGCAAATAAATAAATATTTAATAAATAAATAAGGAATTGGGGTTGTGGCTCAGCGGGAGAGCGCTTGCCTAGCCCGTGTGCGGCCCAGGTTCGATCCTCAGCACCACGTAAAAATAAATTAAAAATAAATAAAGGCACTGTGTACAACTAATAAATAAATAAATGAAACAAAGGTATTGTGTCCAACTACAACTAAAAAATAAATATTAAAAAAACCTTTACTATGTGAAGGCACGATGTTAGTCATGTTACGTGGTGATGGTATCATCAACTTAATACAAGCACTGACGCGTTTCTGGGGATTCTAGATGAGGTCAGCATTTGACTTGGTAGACTAGTAAAGCAAAAGTCCACCCCGTGTGGGATCCGGGGTGGGTCATCCCACCCATGTGGATCTGAATAGAGTGAAAAGGCAGAGAAAGGTGGGCTTGGATCTTTCTGCCTGCCCAGGCTCCACATCGGCCTTCCCCTGATCTCAGACTGAGATTCACACCCTTCGGATGTGGGTCCTGATCACATCAGCAGCTTCCCCAGGTCGCCAGTTGGATATGGAAGATCAGAAGTTTTTTGGTCTTTTCTTTGTTTTCCACACTGGGGAGGGATCCCAGAGCACTCTACCACTAAGCTGCTCCTCCAGCGCTTTTTATGTTATTGCACTTTATTTGATTGAGGTAGATGTGAGCTAAGTCACCCAGGCTGGTCTCCAACTCAAGCTCCTCCTGCCCCAGACTCCCAAGGAACTGGATTACAGGAAAGGTCATGGAACATTTGATTCCCTACAGGGATATAATGAGCCATTCCCTCATAATACATCTTCTATTCTGTTGGCTCTGTTCTCTAGAGAACCCTAACTAGGGGACCATCTCTTCTCGTCTCACAATGGCCCTACGAAGCAGTCTGATTATCAGTGACATTTTGTAGGGGAGGAATCTGAGACATAGAGAAGACATAATTTGTCCAAGGTCACGCAGAAAGCAGGCACACGGGTGAGAAATGGGTTGCCCCTGAGGAATAAGAGAGGAAGGAGAAGCGATGGACAAGGCTGAGGGGGTCGTGGGTCCTCCCACTACCTCATACTCGAGCCTTGTGACGGTATGATGAGTGGAGAAACAGAAGAGGCTCCGAAGAAAGGGGGCAAGGGTCACTGCTGTCCAAAGTGGCTTTGGAGAAGTACGGGTGAGGACAGCACCAAAGATAGTCTTTTCCAGCCCTGGACTTTTCCTGGGGACCTTTGTCCCTCCCTTCCTTCCATTTCTATGAGTTCAGGTGCTAGAACTTCTGGGGACAGGATATTATGTGACCCACAGGTGACAAGACAGTTCAAGAGAATCTTCACCCCGACCTCATGATTTCCAGACCATTCCTTTCTGTGTCATTGACTGTGCTCCCCACGCCCAGCTCCTGGCCCCCAGCACGGGGCAAGTGTGCAGAGGACATGGGCAGCTGTCCAGCCTTTGTCCCCTCACACCTGTCCCAAGGCCCCTCCTGCCTCCTTTTGCCACTTCCTGTGGCTGATTAGACCTGGTTCCCATCTGGAAGGGAAGATCAGATGGCATCCTAGGGGCAGGACTCGGAATCCTCTCATGCTTGAAGGTCATGTGCAGATGACATTCTTTTCTACCAGAGGAAAAAAAAATATCTTTTCTGAATGTGATACAGCCTCAAAGCAGGCATGGGGGACCTGGGAAAGTGGACTACCAGCTGTCACACACACCGGACCTAAAAAGCCCAAATTCCATCCCTGACTTCCCTCCCTCCTCCGTGACCCATCCCCCACCCATGACCTCCGCCCTGTCTGCCTCCTCCACTCTGCGGGCCTCTGGTACTGTCGTCTCTTAGGCCCAGTTGACTGGTCTTTTCTTTGGTCTGCCAGCACTTGTGGTTCCTCTGTCTCTGCCGAGTTCCTCACCAACCCCTCGCCGACTCCTCCACCCACACACATTCTGACTTTGAACCTGAATTCACTTAAAAGACAAGATATTGCAGCCTGCTTTCATGTCCGTGGGTTCTGCATCCATGGATTCAGTCAACTGTGAATGAAAATGATGATTTTTTTTTTTTAATTTGCTTTAGTTGTACACAATGGGTTTATTTGTACGTGGTTCTGAGGATCGAACCCGGGCCGCACACGTGCTAGGCGAGCGCTCCACCGCTGAGCCACAATCCCAGTCCCTGAAAATGTTTTTAATTGCATCTGTATCGAACACATACAGATGTTTTTCCTTGTCATTGTTCCCTATATAACATAGCACAACAATGTCTCACATAGAATTTACATTGTATTAGATATTAAAAGTAATCGGGGGCTGGGGTTGTGGCTCAGGGGTAGAGCGCTCGCCTAGCATGTGCACGACCCGGGTTCGATCCTCAGCACCACGTAAATAAACACATTGTGTACAACTAAAGCAAATAAATAAATATTTTTTAAAAAGTAATCTAAAATGATTTATAGCGTACAGGAGGGTGTGTGTAGGCTCCACACAAATGCTACATGAGGGACTTGTGCATCCGTGGATTGTGGGATCTTCATGGGGTCCTGGAATGAATCCCCCAAGAGTCTGGCGGGATGACTGCTCTCCCGTCCCATATGGCTGACTTTGGTTGGGAAGTGAAACAAGAAGGCCACACACAAAGAGGTCCAAGGTGGCCGTTTCCTCGTGTGTGCGTGGAAGACGATGGAACTCATCTAGAGGGGGAAGACTGAACAAGACATGGTAGATGGGATCAAAGACCGCAGGGCTCAGAGAGATCTAGACTTGCCACCTTCCAGGCCCTGTCAGCAGC
The DNA here is from genome assembly GCA_025594165.1 of Tamias sibiricus. Classification (NCBI taxonomy): domain Eukaryota; kingdom Metazoa; phylum Chordata; class Mammalia; order Rodentia; family Sciuridae; genus Tamias; species Tamias sibiricus. The sequence continues at coordinate 18,429,297 of CM046666.1, read as the reverse complement.
CCTTCCCTGAGAGCTATGCTCTTCCAACACCCTCACCGGTCTCCTGCTACAGCATGATGCCAGGCTTGGGCATTCACTTTCCCTGCCTGCAAACTACCTCAGCCTCCTCCAGCTGCAACGTGTGAAATCTCCCTCGGGATGGGAATCGCTGCTTCCCACCAACGGGCTCACACAGCAGTGAGTGTGGCCCTACTGTGTGCAGACTGCATCCACCTGCACCTCCCTAGGACTCCTTGAGCACCCTTGTGCTCAGAGATGGGTAGAGGGCACTTTCCCATTCTTTGTCAGAGATCTCTGTAGAAGTCCAAGTTGGCTGGGTCCCCTGTGCTCCTCGGATGCAGGTGGCTGAGTTCCACAGTTTCCAACCTGCCAGCTTCCTGTCCGGATGAATCCCTTAGGAAAGGCCTCTGTTTTTTGTTTTGTTTCATTTTTGTTCTTGTTGTTTAGTACAGGGGATTGAACCCAGGGGCACTTAACCACTGAGCCACATCCCCACCCCTATTTTGTATTTTATTTAGAGACAGGGTCTCACTAAGTTGCTTAGCACTTCTCTTTGGCTGAGGCTGGCTTTGAACTCGTGATCCTCCTGCCTCAGCCTCCTGAGCACTGGGATTACAGGTGTGTGCCACTGCACTTGGCGTAGGCCTCCATTTTCTTTGGGCCTCCTCACGCTTCTTATTTTGGATTGTTTCCAGCTAGTTCCAAGTCATTCTATGAGCCCACCATGTTCAAGAAGTAAGGTTGTGTGATGACCAGGACAAGCCCTCTGTCCTCTCAGAGGTGGGCTAGGGTCAGCTGCTGTGACTGGGGGGTCTAGTCGATCTATTCCTAAACGCCAGGCAGGGGCTGCTTTAGAATCAGCCCAGCCCAGACCCAGTACACCTCAGCTTGGGGGAAGACTCAGGGATTCCTCTTTCAGCTCCCAAGGGTGGTCCACCAGGCGGGGCCGCCCTGGCTACGTCTCTGTGCTCCCCAGGCTGGTTTCTGCCTCTGGGAGTCATGCGAGATTGCAGACCCTGTTCCGGTCAACTCCTGGTCCTGCTCAGAAGGCCAGGCAAGAGAGAGCTCCTGACCCGTGGTATGGACGGAGATGACCCAGGACTGTGTCCTGAGCCTTCCCCTCCTCTCCTTGGTACCGGCTCTGCTTCCCCTTCTTGTCCTCCAGGCCGGACAGTCCATTCCCAAATGGTTTTCGGTGTCCGCATTATCCCGGGGCCAAGCTTTCCAGCAGTCAGTGCCTGACACAGTCTCTCACTGCTTCCTGCCTCTGGGCTTTGTCCCTGTGGGTTGCTCCAGGTAGACTTCCTTCCACACCTGCTCCTGAGCAGGCACTGTCCTCTCCTGAACAACAGGGACAGCAGCAGCCGTAAAGGCTGCCATTGTTCAAAGTCCATTACGGACCAGTCACCAAACCAAGTACCTTATGGATAGATTTTACTTAATCCTCATCATGATCCTGTAACATAGGGATGGTCATATCCATTTTATATACTAGAGACCTAAGAATTGAATGTCCCAGGCAAATATAGCAGGATGTTTCAGAGGTGGGAAACAAGCCACCCTGGGTCTGACATCAAAGTCAGCTTCCCCTGATGCCCCTGTGAGCCCTGCAGTATGGGTAAATGCTACCTCCTTTGTCCCAGGAAGCTGCTGTCAAAGGATCTGTCTTATCTTCTACCTCCCATGGTATTTTGCAGCTCTTTTGGGGAGAGTACGTATCACACTAAACTGTAAACCACAATACTTATATTGCTTATCACATTTTTTGTGCCAGAAAATATAGATGAGTCGGGAAAATCCAGTATCACCCTCAGAAAAACCACTCACATGCAAGTCCCAATCACATAGGTCACCGCCATTATTTTATTTATTTATTTATTTATTTATTTACTTACTTACTTACTTATTTATTTTTGGTACCAGGGATTGAACTCAGGGGCACTCGACCACTGGGCCACATCCCCAGCCCCTTTTTTTTGTATTTTATTAGAGACAGGGTCTCACTGAGTTGCTAAGTGCCTCGCCATTGCTGATGGCTGGCTTTGAACCCGCGATCCTCCTGCCTCAGCCTCCCAAGTGCTGGGATTACAGGCGTGCGCCACCGCGCCCCGCTTCACCGCCATTATTTTGAGGGTTTCTATTTTGTTTTGTTTTCAGTGCTGAGGATGAAACAAGGGCCTCACACATACCAGGCAAGTGCTCTACCACTGAGCTATGACCCTGATAATTTTATTCTGAACAATACACCTGAAACAGTTCCAGTGTAGATGTGAGAGCTGTGGTTTTCAAAGACCTTCATACAAATCCCAAGGTCATCAGTTCCCAGGTATGTGACCTTGGAAAATTTACTTATATTTTCTCCTCATTTTTTACTGATCAGTATAATGAAGGATGGTAATAACAGAGTTCACCCTACAGGGTTCTTGTGAGAATTAAATAAGAGAGCTGTGTGTGGTAAGTAGTCAAGGTTTAATGAATGTTCTCTACTGTTAACTATTGTGAAAAATGTAAGTAGTGTTGTGATAGATGGTTTGGAGCCCCACTCCAAGAGAGAATTATTCTTCCCTGCTCCAGTGATGATTGGCTTGACCATGTGACTTGCCTTGTCCAATGAAAATTAAGAGGTGTCAGGCGCCATTTCTGAGCAAAACTTAAAGAGCCATTGTGGTTTGCCACCTCTTCTTTCCTTCTGCTACAAAACTAGCACTGTCCCAGCTAAGGGCTGTTTTGTCAGCCTGAGACTCAGAATGACAATGATGAGCAGAGCCACAGGACCGGCTGTGATGGACAAGTCCTGTGGGGGTGGTGGTATAGAGTTTTGCTTCTGCAAGCCGCTGGGGTTCCCAGATTGTTGGTTACCATGGGGTAGCTTCTCCTACACTGACTGATACAGTTGTTAAACTAGATGTATAGAAAGCCTCTTATTTGAGTATCTGCCAGTTCTGGGATTACTCTTTGATTCTTTGCAGACTTACAACATTAGCAAGTTTTTAGATTAGCCTGGCAGCCTGCTTCTGACTGAAATAGCTTTGGAACTTAGTCTTATAGAAATCAAATTGTTCCAGAGTCCCTGGAATGTTTGTTATCAGTTGTCTGCCAGTTCTTCGGAGCCTACCTCGTTTCCGATTTCTAAAGTAAAGTCATTTAACCAGCTCTTCTTGATAAGGAAGCACATGTTTCAAGTCCATAGCTCAGGGCTCTCCCAGTGATGAGCGCACACAGCTGTACTTGTTGGTTGTATGGTCTTTGGGGACTGTGGATCTGTTGAGAAGAATATCTGGGTCAGTTTGTGCTGGGAGGGAAGCCCTACCATAGCTCACCCAGTCCAGGGTCACTTTTCGCTGCTGTTACTAAAAGGTCTGACCAGAACAATTGTAGAGGAGGAAAAGTTTATTTGAGGGCTCACAGTTTCAGAGGTTTCAGTCCCTAGACAACTGGTTCCGTTCTTTGGGGTTCAAGGTGAGGGAGAACATCATGGCGGAAGAATGTGGCGGAGAGAAGCAGCTCACATGATGATCAGGAAGGAGAGAGAGAGACTCCACTTGCAAGATACAAAATATGTACTCCAAAGGCACACCCCAGGGTCCCACCTCCTCCAGCTACATCCTACTCACCTTCAGTTACCCCTCAGTTAATCCCATCAAGGGATTAAGTCACTGATTGGGTTAAGAATCGCATAACCCAATCATTTCTCCTAAAACCTTCTTGCATTGTCTCATACCTGAGCTTTAGGGGGACACCTCACATCCAAACCTAAGAGTCACTCTTCAGATGAGGCCAACTCTGCAGTGGGACTTTAACCCTATACATAGGCCATGTCTCAAAGAGCTGCTTGCTGTGCCCTGCCCACAGAATGGGCCACTGTCTGCCCATCTCCTAGAACCTTTCTTGCTGTTGCTAGAGAAAGAACTTGCATTCTTTTATCAGCCATTTTTGTTGATTAATTCAATTAAATAAATAGGGACGAGTGGGGGACAGGCGGGGAGCCAAGCATGGGGGAATTCTACAGCTCCAGATTCTTTTTAAGAAGTCTGTCCAGTTAGAATTCCATGTCTACTTAGGGTCTATGACTCCTTCTTAGACGGATAACTACTTGAATTCCTGCTTGCCAAATGTCTGAGGTTGGGGTTCCCTCCAGTCTTCTGGTGCCTTCCTTCAAGAGAAGGGCCCTGGGGTGATCCCAGTGCTCCTTAGCAAACTGGCCTCAAAAGCCAGCTGTAGAGGCATAAGAGGTTCATTTGTGGCTCCAGGGCGTGATCTGCTCTTCTGAGGGGCTCCGGGGATGTTGATGGAGGTTGCCCTCTTGGGGGTCGCTTTCAAGACTGCTCTCTGTTTCACACTCTGACATGCCACGGCATGTCACTTAAAGAAGGTGGAAGTGTCACATCGGCTGTGAGTGAGCTAAGCTCACGGAAGAGAGTCCTGGATCAATAGTGACAACAGCTATAGAGATGATGATGATGACGATGGCGACCACGAGGACGATGACACTAGGTGATGTTTACTTAATCCTTGCCCTGTGCCAGATCCTGGTCTGTGTGATAGACACAGCCAGGCAAGAGACTCAGTGATCACCATGTCGGAGACGAGGAAGTGGAGGCCGAGATGGGATCCTTGTCTTCAATGAGGTCACCTCGGGCAAATGGCAGAGCTGGGTCTGAGTCTGGAAGTGTGACCCAGAGCCCACGCATCCACGCCCTGCCTTCCTCCACCTTTCTTTAATCGTCATGTTTGTCATGCATGCCTCCGATTTTAAATATTCTCCTTCCCAGAGGGACTTACAGGATGGTGGCAATGACAACACTGTTTGGTGGAATTCATCAACTTGCTCCCTGGTGACAAAACATAACAACTAACTACTATCCATCTCTTCATTGAACATGGACAAATAACATATTTTATATTTTTATTTTATTTTTGTTACTGTGACCAAAAGGCCCAACAAGAACAACGTAGAGCAGGAAAAACTTATTGGGGGTTCATGGTTTCAGAGGTCTCAGTCCATAGATGGCTGACTCCATTGCTCTGGGGCTGAGGTGAGGCAGAACATCAAGGAGGAAGAAGGTGGTGGAGGAAAGCTGCCCACCAGGAAGCAGAGAGAACTTCACTCACCAGGGCCAAAATGTAAACCCTAAAGGCACACCCCAGTGACTCACCTCCTCCAGCCACACCCTATCTGCCTATAGTTACCACCCAGTTAATCCATTCAAGTGGATTTATGCACTGATTATGTTAAAGCTCTCATGATCCAACCATTTCACCTCTGAAATGCCTCACACATGAACTTTGGAGGGGACTCCTCACATCCCAACCATAACGTCATGTTAGTTCTACACTCACCATTAGGGATCTGGGGACAGGGATACAGCTCTACCACGACAGAGCCTAGAATGTTCTAGAAACCAGAACAGTTTTCTTTTCCCTAAATGCCTCTGCACAATGCCTCATGATTCTCTTCCCTCAAAGTAGCTTTCTGGGCTGACTCCATGATCCTCCTGGCAATATCAGGGAGTACCAACCCCTGTTCATAATCTTGTGATGAGAGTTTTGCAGGCATTAACTCGTTTTATCCTCATAAAAACCCAACAAAGTCAGTACTTTAACTATTATCATCACCTCATCCTATTATTTTTTTTAAAAAATAAGGAAGTGGAGACTTAGAAAAGCTAATATGGACTTTTCTTGCTCAGAAAGGGAAGGATGCAAGGCAGGTAGTTGGATTCTGATGCCACACCTCAATCACCATCCTCTGAACCCCAAGCCAAGGTGTCCAGAGGGAAGAATCTGCAAGGCTCAGTTTGCACCAGTCGGTGGGGAATATGTGGAACCAACATGGCTGTGTGAGGAGGCAAGGGATGGAGTGTGGGGGAGGAAGGAACAGAAGTACTTGGGAAAAGTAGGACATTATTTGTCAGGCACGAATTCAAAAAAGCTGTCTTCTACATCAGGTGTGGTGGGAGTTCAGATTCCCCATTTGTTACTCAGGAGCTGATTTAAGACTAAACTGATTAAATAACTTTCAGGTTACACATAGGACAGAGGCAAGATTCTAATTCCAAAGTTTTATGTAAGGATAACAAGGTATCAGAGAATGGTAGGCTAGTTGCAGAAATGTATCACGTAGCAGATGGTACTGCTCCAAATCTGCAACAGGACTGGGGGTGTGGCTCAGTGGTAGGGCGCTTGCCTGGCATGTGCGAGGCACTGGGTTCCATTCTCAGCACCACATGTAAATAAATAGAAAAAAGGTCCATTGACAACTTAAAAAAAAAAAGTATTTAAGAAAAATCACTGCAATATGTATCTCCCACCCCACATGCTCTTCATAAAATGTAACTGACATTTCCTTCATTGAGATAAGGGGACTACAGCTGTCCCCTTGAATCTAGGAGGACTTCTTGCTATGGCAGAAGCAACACTGTAGGATTTCTGAGATCAGGTCATAAAAGATGAAGGAACTTCTACTGGTTCCCTTAAAATTCTCACCCAACCACCATACTGTGAGGAAGTCCAAGCCTACTGGTAGTCAGCTTTTCATCACGGTGACAAAACACCTGAGACAAACAAGTTACAAGAAGGAAAGGTTTGTTTTAACTGCTGGCTTCAGAAGTTTCTGTACACGGTCTTTGGGCTTAGTTGTTTTTGATGCTGTTGACGCTCCTGCATTTCCCCCTTTTGTTTTAAAAGAGGGGATGCTCTAGGACGTCTATGTGCAACCAACATTCTTACCCGTCATCGGATAATCAAGGCTGTGCCCTTGACTCCTGTCTTAGGTTGATATGTCGGCCACATGAGACTATCCCGTGCGACTGTGCCTGTCTTAGGTTGTCCCCCTCTGGGGATCTTACCCGTCATTGGCTAACCAGCCATCCAATGGAGCCCTTTAGGATCGACTGTGTAAGTTGACTAACAGCCGTCCAATTGTGGGGAGATGCTGCGGCTTTAAGGCGACAAGCCTTTTGGTGACGAGCCAAATTGCATAGCATATCAAATTCTTTAAACAAATCAGCTGCCTTAAGTTCTATCAAGTAACACACTGAGTTCTCTAAACAAATACCCCCAAGGTACTGTCCCATGAAGTCCCAAACAATGAAAGATCAAAATGTCCACTTGTTATAACACGTAGATCTAGGAGGCCCCATGCATGCAGAGCAGAGGCCACACCGCTGGTGAGGTTGTTTGACATTTGAGCAGCAGGGATGCTTGCAGCGACCGCGATCCCTGCATCTGTAGCAGCAGCCGTCTTTTTTATGTCTAGACAATGCCACCGGCAAATCTTCAGGGCCCGCTCCCTAGAGACTCAAGCATCAATTATTAAAGGAAAGGCAGTGCTATTCCAGCACTGAGTCAAGAGGCGAGTTGTCAAACTAAAAAATAGAATTATTAGATTAGAAAATTAAAGTTGATTTCTGCTCACACACATTGCAGCCTGAGCTCCCACAAACATAAGCTGGCAAAACATCATGTTTAGAACAAAACAAAGAAAGACTGAGGGTATTTACTGTATTAAAGATAGATTAAAGAAAAACTAAAAGCACTTTGGAGAAATAATTTGTTAGCTGGAACTATCGAGTTTCTGCATACACAGCAGTCCTTTACCTGTTGAAATAATTGAAATTAATCATTTATTAAACAAATGAAGTTAATAACAAATAAGCAACCTCATGTCAAAACACCAAAATATCAGGTTATACAGCACTAGTCATATTTTTTGCTAAAGAGAAGTCCCTGGGACACCTATAAAACAAAATTGAAGGTACCTTCACTTATTAAATTATTTACCCAATTTGAATACTCTTAAACTTAAATGAATTAGAGTTATTTGGATCCATATATATATATATATATATTCACAAGCGCTTTGTTATTTTTGATGTCACACTGGACAGACAGACGCACATACAAACATATATTTGTGACGTCACATAAACATGAAATTTAGACAAATACACAGACATAAACACATATAATATAAAAAAAAATACAATTGTGTGCACACTAAAGAGAGATCTCTTCGTCCCAGCTGGGAGGAATGACACTTAAGTTGTGATGTATTTTGAAGGACTCTTTTAAGGGAATCATTCCATATCTTCATCATGGTCCTCTTGATTTTGTACCTTTTTTATTAATCTTGATTCCTCAACAACTTCATCTTGATCCTTTTGATTTGGTACTTGCTTTATTAATCTAGATGGTATCCATATTGGAGAGGATTCATGCTTTGGAAAAACACAAACAGATCCTCTCCCCCAAATTAACACTGGATCTGGACCCTTCCATGTACCTGAAAGAACATCCTTCCAGTAAACCAAAGGTTTATGTTGTTGATGTGGGTTCCAATGTCTGTCTCCAGCAGAATAACCATCAGAGTCTAAAGTTAAAAAATTTAAGGTAAACAGGGCAACTGCCAATCTGTCCTTAGGATTTTTCCAGTTTCCTTCTTTCTGTTTTAACAACATAACTTTTAGTGTGCGGTTTGCTCTTTCAATAATGCCCTGACCCTGAGGATTGTATGGGATGCCTGTTTTATGGGATATGTTGAATTTTGCGCAAAACTCTTTGAAAGATGAGGACGTATATGCGGGGGCCATTATCTGTTTTAAGCATTTTGGGGATGCCCAATGCAGCAAAAGCTTGTAAACAATGAGATGTGACATCTTTAACTTTTTCTCCAGAATGTAAGGAAGCAAAAATCATGCCTGAGCATGTATCTATGGTTACATGAATAAATCGCAATTTTCCAAAACTTGGCTCATGAGTAACATCCATCTGCCACAAATGATTGGGCATTAATCCTCTAGGGTTAACACCAAAATGAGGATTGGGCAAATGTGTCATACAAGATTTACAATCTTTTACAATTGTTCTGGCTTGCTCCTTTGTGATTTTAAATCTACGTTGCAAGGTGGTGCTGTTGACGTGAAACTGGGAATGAAATAAAGTAGCTTGTTGTAGCGCTGAAAGTATAAATATAGTTTTTGTAAGTTCATCAGCCTTTTGATTACTTTCATGGAGGGGTGCCAGGCAAATTAGTATGTGCTCTAATATGGCCTATGAATAAGAGGTTCTTTTCTTGCCCACAAAAGTTTTTGTATTTGATAAAACAATTTAAAGGCTGGAGTATGAGGTGCTATTGGTCCTGCTAACTCTAATTTTGGGATGGCTTGTACAATATAGTGGCTAATCTGAAAAAATGTTTATGGGCTGGTCTCTAAAATGTTCCAGAGCTCTTACCACAGCTTCCAATTCCACAAGTTGAGCTGATTTGTGTGCAGTTATGTAAGTCATACTTTCCCTTTGTAGTGACTACTGCAGCAGTACCATTTGAGGACCCATCTGTAAATACAATAAATGCCTTAGGAATAGGTTGATTTTTTATTACCTGTGGAAATATAATAGGATGATTAATACAAAAAGATAATATAGAGACTTAGGAAGGTGATTATCAAAATTTGCAGAGGTAGAGCATCTAGCTATAGCCCAGTCATTATCGTTGAAGCATAAATATTCAATCTGTGACCGATGAATAGGGAGTAATAATAGTAGCAGGTGAATGCCAAATATTTTAGTAGAAGTTTTAAGTCCTTAAGAAATAAGTTTAGCCACCATGGAGGTATAAGACTCAATTATGCTTTTAGGAGAGACAGGCAAATGTATCCATAATAAAGGCCCTTGTTGCCAAAATACTCCTGTGGGTGTATATTGTGAAGAAATAATAATCAATAAAGCGGTTGAGTTAAATCAAATCTGTCACAATGAGCTCCTTCGATGGCTTTTTCTACTACCTTTAAAGCTTTCCTAGCATCAGGAGTCAATGTTTCGCGGTGAGGATGGATCAGGGTCCCCTCGAAGGATATCAAATAAAGGTTTTAATTGGCCAGTAGTGAGGTTTAGTGTAGGGCGAAGCAATTAATGTCTCCCAGTAGTTTTTGGAAATCATTGAGGGTGGTTAAATGTTTCTTTATTTATTAAAATTTTTTGGGGTCTAACAAAAGTATCCCATGATTTTAAAATCCTAAATATAATATGGGAGATCTGGTTTGAACTTTTTCTTCTGCTATATAATAATCCGTATTTTTTTAAATTTTCTACCACATCACTGAATATAATTAAATAAGATTTTTTGATTAGGGTGGGCCCAGTAAAATATCATCCATGTAATGTAGACACATGAGGTTTGGATATTTATTTTTAATGGATTGGATGGCCTGTCCACATATATTTGGCATATGGTGGGGCTATTAGCCATTCCCTGTGGCAAAACCTTCCATTGATATCTCTGATCAGGGCCATTATGTTAATAGAAGGAACTGAAAAGGCAAACCTGGGGGCATCCAGAGGATGTAGGGGAATAGAAAAGAAGCAATCCTTTATATCAAGACTAATAACATGGAAATTTTTTGGAATAGCTATAGGATTCGGAAGTCCAGGTTGAGTAGGGCCCATGACTTGCATGGTTTTATAATTTGTCTAAGATCATGTAATAATCGCCATTTTCCTGATTTTTTTCTTGATCACAAATATGGGGGAATTCCAGGGAGAGGTGGAAGGTTCTATATGTCCTGCTTCTAATTGTTCCTGAACTAGTAGGTGGGCCGCTTGTAATTTCTCTTTAGATAGGGGCCACTGAGGGACCCACACTGGCTTATCAGAAAGCCATGGGTAATTTTCAAAATTATTTTCTCAGTGGCCCCGAAGAAAAAATGTCTTTTTTCCTATATGATAATGATTTCTTTTAAGGGTTAAGCTTACCTGTACTTTTGATGATTTCTTATAGGTATTAAGATTACTCTGTAGATTTTTACATTTAACACCTGCAGGTTTGGTTGCAAGGTGTACTCCCATTTGTTGTAAAATATCTCTTCCCCATAAAGTAACCGGTAGATTAGGTAAAAACATAAGGCTGAAACGTGCCTTTATGTCCTTCAATCATCCTCCCATTTTAAAATTACCGCACTTTTTTTCTGGGAGGTTATTATATCCCAAGCCTCTTAAACTGGTTGAAGCTTTTTGCAGAGCCAGTGTTTGGGCCATTGACGTAAATTAATGATGGAAGAATCAGCTCCAGTATCTATAAGACCCTCATTTCTATTCCTTGGATTCTTATTTTTACACAATAGGCCCTCCTTGTACGAGTTCCGAACCCGAGCAAACCATGGGTTTTCGAATCAGTGGAACAAAAATCTCGCTATGTTGTTTCCTATTTAGAGGCATATTCATTTTATTATGACTTATGTAAATTTGGAAGGAGGAGCAACGGAGCAATTCTATCTCCCTGATTTATACGAACTTATACTTTGGGGGTCTACCTGCATCCTCCTGTTCTGGCGAGGGAGTGGATGGGTAATAGGGATTGTGTCGGGGAAGCCATCTAGTGGATGCTTGAGGATACTCCTCCTCCAATGCCTCGTACACCCCGGGGCATTGGGCCCCTTGCCCCGTTTTTTGATTCCTGAACAAAGGATTTCCATGTGTCAAATTTTGAATAGCATTTATTGGCCAATGCCTTTCTTACACCTGGGGCAGCAACCTAGCACGGTCTATGAATCTTATTTCTCTTTTAGGATTTTGCTTTGATCTAGAATATCCTGATTGATTATAATGTCTATGTTGAGCTCTTGTAAAAATTTTGAGGGGCAGCATCTCTCACAGAAATTTATTCTTTACATTGTGAGGGTACGCTAATTGACAACTAATGGCATAACATCAATGTCTTCCAAACCTACCTTGCAGTTCTCAAAGTCGATCAGCAAATTCCAGCATCTCCTCACTGTGACCTTTACATAATTGTATATATATGGAATGCAGTTGACCAGGCAGAACATTATGGTACAGCGAAGCTGCTCACCTGTGCACAGCCCACGATCAAACAGAGGGGAAGAGGAGGGGCCCGGGTATTCAGATCCCCTTCAAGGGCATGCCCCCAATGCTGAACATCCTCCCACTAGAACCTATCTCTGACAGGTCCCACCACCTCCCAGCAGAGCTACGGGCTGGAAATCAGAACTTTAATACGTGGGCCTTTGGGGACATTCAACACCTATCCAGGCAGAAAGACCATACAGAGAAACCTTGAGACACCTGGAGTGACAGAAACTCCTGGTCAGCCCCAGGGGCTCCTGCCACCCACTGTTTCAGCTTCAACTACCATCTGAATGCCATATCATGATAGAACCAGGGCCAGGATTGCCATGCGAGCCCTTCTCAAGTCTCTTACCCACAGAAACTGTGAGAGATGTTACGACCGGTGTTGTTTTGAAGTGTAAGTTTGGAGGGAGTTCATTCTATAACAGAAGGGCATGAGAATCATCTGCAACTATTGGAAAGCCTTTCTGTACAAGAGAAATGATATTTGGGGTGTGAAGGTGTAGCAGGTGGCTTTGCAGGAGGTAAATTTGATTTTTCATGGAGACCTTCTCTAAGTGCAGAACTTTAGAATGGGTCACTCAACAGTGTGTTCAGCACCTCTTTGTTTTATTATTTTCTTTTTGGTACCAGCAATTGAACCCATGAGTGTTCAGTTGAAATATTGATCCACATCCCCAACCCCCCCCCTTTTAAAAATATTTACTTATTTGCTTTAGTTGTACACAATGCAATGCATTTATGTTTACGTGGTGCTGAGGATCGAACCCAGGCCGTGCACATGCTAGGCGAGCGCTCTACCGCTGAGCCACAATCCCAGCCCCTATCCCCAGCCCTTTTTAATTTTTTTTTTTTTTTTTTTTTTTTGTGGTACTAGGGATAGAACTCAGGGGCACTCAACCACTGGGTCACATCCCCATACCTTTATTGTATTTTATTTAGAGACAGGGTCTCACTGAGTTGCTAAGTGCCTCGCCATTGCTGAGGCTGGCTTTGAACTCGCGATCCTCCTGCCTCAGCCTCCCAAAGTGCTGGGATTACAGGCGTGCGCCACCGCGCCCGGCCCTTTTTAATTTTTATTTTGAGACGGGGTCTTGGTCAACTGCATAGGTCCTTGTTAAGTTGCTGAGGCCTAGCCTCAAATCTTTAATCCTCCTGCCTCAGCCTCCTGGGTTGCAGGGATTGCAGGTGTACACCAAAACACCTGGCTCAGCTCCTCTAAATCTGAGTATTGTCACTGGACATTCAAGCAGAGGATAGATGGTCATTTTGGAGACTGTAGTAGAAGGGTCTAGAAGATCCCTAGAGGTACCTTCCAACTCTAAAAATATAATTCCCAACAAGAGGAGGAAAACTGTTTTGAAGAAAAACATTTAGTAAGCTCTTCTTAGAAGAGGTGAGGACATGTGAGAAAAGCAGAAGGAAGGGCCACTCTGCAAAGGACCAGTGGGAACAGCTGAACCACCAACTCAACCACATCCATCTCACCTTCAGACCTGTTCTCATCCCCTGGTGGAGTTACGGGCCATTTCCCTTCCCAGGCACTGCAACCCTTGGCCTCCCTCCATCCTTACACCCCACTGGCTGCTGCATCTCTTTCTTCTGCTGGTTTGCACCTTCACTGGCTTTGTTCACCCCATCCTCACCTCTTATCTGGGTGACTGCAACTGCTCTGGATAGACAGACTGTTGCCAAATTCATTACCCTAAAAGAATGCCCCAAATTAAATTCATTAAGCTGGGCACGGCAGTGCACGCCTGTAATCCCAGCACTTGGGAGGCTGAGGCAGGAGGATCGCGAGTTCAAAGCCAGCCTCAGCAATGGCGAGGCACTGTGAGACCCTGTCTCTAAATAAAACACAAAAAAGGGCTGAGGGTGTGGCCCAGTGGTCGAGCGCCCATGAGTTCATTCTCCAGTACCACACACAAAAAAAAAAAAAAAAAAAAAAAAAAAAAAAAAAAAATCATTAAATTCCCACTGCCTTTGGAACAAAGATGCCATTTCTTAGACCTTCAGGTCTTTCACAGTCTAGCAGAGAAGAAGGAGAAGAAGAAAAAGAGATACAGACAGAGGATAGAGTTAGAAACAGGAGAATTAATTCCTGTAACCCCAGCATTAGTATCTCTAGACTGCCATAATAAACCACAAACTGGGTGGTATAAAACAACAGAAATTTGTTGTCTTGGTGGTCTGGGGATATAGTTCAGTCGGTAGAGTGCTTGCTTCGCATGCACAAGACCCTGGGTTCAAGCCCTAGCACCACACACACACACACACACACACACAAACACACAAATTGTTGTCTCCTAGTTCTGGGAGCTAGATGTTCAAATTCAAGGTGTTAGCAGAATTACCTTCCTTCTGAAGGCCCTAGGTAAGAACCCTTCTTTGCCTCCTAGCTTCTGGTAGCTCCCAACAGTCCTTGGCTCGTAGCCACATCAATCCAATCTCCACCTGTATCTTCACATGGCCTTCTGCCTTGTGTGTGTGCTTATCTCCTTCTTTCTCTGAAAGAGTACAGTCATTGGATTTAGGGCTTTTCCTAAACCAGTATGACCACTTCTTGATCTGCAAAGACTCTACTTCCAAGATAAAGGCCTCATTCAGTCACTGGGAGCTATGATTTGGATATTTTTGGGAATATAACTCAACCCCCTACTATTCCTAATTGATGGAAACTGTCAGAGCAATGACTTAGCATAGGGCTGCCAACTTGCTTATGAAATGGTCCTGGGGGAAGTGAAGAATTTCAGGAATGGTGGAAGATAATATTAAATTGGACAGGCCCGAGGAAGCGTTTGAACACTAGAAGAGCATGCATGACTGAAGGACAGGATTTTAATCTCATGTCAAAATCAATATGGAGGCTGGATGTAGAAAGTAAAGCGAGTGAAAAAGTAGGCAGAGAAGTAGTAGATTGTTAGCCCCAGGGGGCTAGGCATTTTTCTTTCTTTTTTCTTTTGTCCAGCAGTAGCCAAGGGGTCTTCACTGTGCGTCAAGTCCTAGGATGCTCAAAACATTGTCAATCAGCTGAACTGATGGACCAAGTATGCTTGCAGCAGTACCAATGGGGAGGAGGAAAAAAAAAAAATGCAACAGAACCTTCAGAGGGGAGGTGACAGCTGGCCCTGTAACAAGGTGAGGATGAGGA
Source organism: Tamias sibiricus (assembly GCA_025594165.1). NCBI lineage: Eukaryota > Metazoa > Chordata > Mammalia > Rodentia > Sciuridae > Tamias > Tamias sibiricus. Next base: position 18,414,281 of record CM046666.1, on the reverse strand, counting down.
AGTACTGCATCACTTAAAGTCAGGCTCAAGGTCGTTGGGGGAAGGGGTAGCTGAGTGCGTAGCATGTGCCAGGCTCTGGGTTCCACGTGCTCAGGACGCGCATAGTCAGGCCAGTAACTTGGCGCCTGTTGGAGGCAAACTGAATCCCTCTCATTCTCGCGTTACCTGCCACACACTGTCCACCATATTATGTGTCTCCCGCCATTTCTTCCACCTTAGCTTGGCCTTTGGAGTGGTTGTGTTCTGCACACAGTAGGCCCTCAGTACAAGTCCCATTAAGCGAATGCACGAATGAATGGATTTCTACCTATAGGCAGAGCGGAAAGAGCCCCTGGGTCTCCACTCTGGACGTCAGACTTGCGTACGTCTCACAACGCTTGGCACGGAGTGAGCACTTGTCGAACCAGACGGAGTCACTCCGATTCGCCCAGTTCCGCCCTGGCTGCGCGAGGTCTGCGTTTGGCAGCACGACAGAATTCACTGCTAGTAGATCCTTATGTAGGAGTCAGAGACCCCCGGCCCACTTGACACCCTCCCGACCAGGGCAGGCGGAGGCGAGCGCGCCATCTGCACACACACGCTGTCGGGGAGGCGCGGCTGATTTCCCGCACCGTTCCCCGCAGGGACCTCGGAACCCCGCGGCGAGCCGGGCTCTCGGTGGAGCGGCTGACCCCGCGGGCCAGGCCGGCCCACCTGGCGCGGCGAGCCGGGGCCCTGCATCGCGCCCAGGGCTCGGGGCCGCGGGTGGCAGCGGCCCCGAAGGGGACTCGAGCTCCAGGCACGTCCCCCGGGTCCCCGCAGGCGCCGCGCGCCCCGGCGGCCCCCGAGCGCGGCGGAAGATGGCGGCGCGGCCGGGCCCCGGGCGGCCGCGAGGGGCCGCGGCGCTGCGCGCTCGGCTGGGCCGGCTGGGCTAGAGCGGCGCCTGGGCCGCGCGGCCTCCTCCCCGCCCGCCGCGCGCCCCGCCCCGCCCCGCGCCCGCCCCTCCCCGGGCCGGCCGTGCCCCGCGTCGCGCTCCCCCGGGATGGCCCGCGCGCCTCGGCGCTGCCTCTCGGAGCTCTCGGCGGAGCGGCGGCGGCCGCGCTCGGGGGGCGCGCGGGCGGCGGCGGCGGCGCGGCGCGTGAGGCCGCCTGCGGCCGAGCGGCGCCGCCAACATGTCGGATACCAAGGTAAAAGTTGCCGTCCGCGTCCGGCCCATGAACCGACGAGGTGAGCCGCTTTCCGCTCGGCGTTTCTGCTCGGGCGGGCCGAGGGCGGGGGCAACTTTGGGAACTGCGGGGCGGCGGGGCCGCGGGGCGAGAGCGCGGCCGGAGCCCGGGCGCGGGCGGAGGCGGCGCCCGCCGCGGCTCGGCCCCCGGCGCCCGGGCTCCGTCCCCGGCCCGGCCGCTCGCGGCCCCGCGCGGCGCGGATGCTCCGTCTGCAACGCGGGTGCGCCCTGTGCTTTCAGAACTGGAGCTGAACACCAAGTGCGTGGTGGAGATGGAAGGGAACCAGACCGTCCTGCACCCTCCGCCTTCGAACACCAAGCAGGGAGAAAGGTGAGGCGCGTGCCGAGAGCGCGCGGGAGGACCCCGCCTCGCGGGTCCTGCAAGTTGGAGCCCGGAAAACGGAGTGCTCCTTCCCATTGTTAGGAGGGCGGCTTCAAGTTTGTCTCGCGCTGCTGTCTGAAGCGGCGGCACGTCCAAGTTCCTCGCTGCCCTCCGCTCCCCCACCCCCGCCGCTGCTGGCTCCCTCCCATCCCCAGCGATGTCAGTCCGACCCGCACTCCGGGCGCCGCCGGCACCGCTCAGCTGCGTCCGGGTGGGCTTCTGGGCACTCCGAGCTAGGGGGACGGATGGACCCTGGGATAATTAGTTGAATGGCCACATTTTATGGATAAGAAAACGGAGGCCCCAAGTGGCAAGTGACCAGCCCAAGGCCTTCGTGGAACCCAGCGCCCGTGATTCTTTCCTTCTGGGCTCCCTTTGGCTGAATTGTTTAGGGATTGGGAGGTGGGGGGCGGGTAAGGCAAAAACTGGCTTGAAGGATGCAGGCTCAGGCTGGACCATTTAAAATCTATTTTTTTGTTGGTGCCGAGTTGAGATAATGCCTGAATGTAATGCGCGAATTTTGATTTTCAAGGAAACAAAAGTAGCGCCCTGAACTGTGTAGACACTGGAGGGATGTTTAAAAGGGGGCTGCATTTCCTAGATCGCAACATATTTGCATTTGAAAAGTAGCAACTGTTGGATCCTTATTAATTCTGCTGTGTTTCATGCAGTACTATGGGAAAAGGCCCTAAAATAATTTGAATATTTGGCATTTTTCTGGTAAGCCCTGGAGAAGAAATGTGTTGGAATTCATTCAGTATGGCAAATCAGTAGCTTATAAAAATAAAAAAAAAAAAAAAAAAAAAAAGAAAAACCGGGATTCTACCAGATTATTTCCTCTTGGAAATGAGTTTGTTTCTAAAAGTCACCTGTTGATTATGAGCTACAATGTAGTAATTTTGCTCTTAAGAGATTTTCATTGAAGAGAGACTCTGAAGTAGTGTTTGTTACTTTTTGCTAAAGGAGGCAGCTGCAGGTATTCAATAATAATGTGGCACTCAGGCACCCTTTTGCTAAATTGAGGGAATGACATTATGAAGAGGTAAGATTGGGATTCTTTGCTTTTTGTGTTGAGCCGAGCAATTTTTATCTAATTTGCCAACATTTTGCTCCCCTTAGCAGATTCTTATGGTGATATTAAATAGCTAGATTCAATTTAAAATGTTGTGTTAAATACTTTTTTTTTTAAAATATTTTTATTTATTTGCTTTAGTTGTACACAATGTGTTTTTTATTTAATGCATTTTATTTGTACGTGGTGCTAAGGATCGAACCCGGGTCGCCCACGTGCTAGGCGAGCGCTCCACCGCTGAGCCACAATCCCAGCCCTAAATACTTTTAAGTAATGGATTTATCCTTGGACTGTATTTTTAGATTCATTTAAAATATTTTACGGTATTTTTAGATATAGCAGAGTAGATGGTATGTTTCATCATGATCTTAAGTAAACTCACTAAGTTAAAATATTTACATATTAAATTATGTGACCACAACACCAAAGTCCCTTTACTCGATGAAAAAGGATATTGTTTTATTATTTCAGAGAAAAAAACAATTTTTGGGGGGGTCAGATTCTTCAAGGCAGTGTGGGAAACAGGTATAACATTTTAACTCCTGTCGCTGCTGCATCTCTTTTCCTAGCTGGGGTGGCACCTTCTCATTGTCACCATTTCCATAAGGAGCACTACTGTGAACTACTATTTAATGAAATGAAGCCTGGTCATTTGTGCAGAGAAACAGGCTTAATTTTGTGGAGTATGGATAGAATGTGTAACTTTGGACTGTGCTAAATAATCAGTTGATCATTTTTAGGTCTGCCTCATTAATCACGGATCAGATCTTTTCCGTAAAGATTTCAAAGATGATTTTGGTATTTTCTTCCATTGGCTTTCTTATTGGGGCAGCCCCTGTCTGGAGCCATGAGACTAGCATTGAAATATGGGTGCTCTCATTCATCTTTGTGACTTGTGATGCTTTGTGTTGGTGGATGGGCCCTTTTTGTGGGATTCTGCCTGTGTCCTGGCCATTCCATTTACAAGCAGGAGAGTCAACCCACTACTTGTAGTTGCTACTTGCAGATGAAAATTACTATCTTTGCATGGATGAAGAAGACACCAAGTGCATTTTGATTTCCATTATGCATCTTGGTTCATGTTTCTTCAGGGAGCTTTCCCTTAAAGCAACAGTGCTTTTAAAAATAGAAACAATTACTCCCTTGGGCTCTAGGTTGATTAATTGCAATAGTGCTTCATGTTATATTTGCAATTCATTTCTATCATTTGTTTTTGGATAGAGCTCAGGGTAGGGCAAGTGTGAACCAGTAGTATACTGAGAATATTATTATTTCTCATACCTAGAAATCCAAGTTTTAAAGTATAAGAGGTCCTTAAGTAATATTGGCCAAATTGTGTCAGATCGAGAATTACTATTTTTCTGAAAGTCGTAAGAAATTACCAATGCATTAGTCAGAAGTGGAAATTCAGAGTTCCTGGGTGAAAGTTTTCAGTCTTACCAGCAAGAGCAAGTGAGAATGTGTTGACTTCCAGAAAAAGAAACAGGCTTAGCTTTCTTAATGTTCCTCCTTTATGGTATCCAAGGCCAGACTGCTTTAGTTAGGACTAAAAGATCAGAAGACTTCTGAGGGTAAAGATGTTTGTTCTGGTGCTGAAATTCTAAGATTGTTATACATTACACAGGTCCAGGTTAATAGTTGGCTTGAACAGCAAGACATAGGAATTTGTTTCTTAAAATACCATTGCCTTGCTATTCAGGAGCCATTTACAGAGTTATGAATATTATGCTTGGCACAGGGTATCCAGAGATAACTGCAGGTCTGCTGCCTGTTCCAGAGGTTCTCAACTTGAGAGTTGTGGGAAGAAAGAGGAAAAAAAAAATATTTAAAATACAGTTGGTAATTACATGGGTATATACTTTTGCCGTTATATGTACCTTATTATTTGGACATTCCCTGCTTCCTCTCCTGTCCTGCCCTGAAAGGCTTAGAGCTTCCTGAAGGCAGGTACCTTGTACCCTTTGTGCTTTATATCCCTGCACAGTGCCTGGCACAGAGCAGGTGCTCAGCACCTGTCTCCAGAGTGATGTGAGCACTGGAGAAAGACTAGGCAAGCCTCTTAGGTTCTGGCAGCCTGCAGAGACAGGTGGCATTTGTGCTGGTCTTGTGCATGCTAAAAGTGTCTGTTCACTTTTGCAAGGTGGGCTAAAGTCCTTTGTGGGTAAAAGTGAAAGCATGCCTGCCAGATTATTTCTGGGTGATTATGCCATGTGAGTATGAGTGTAGGGTGTGGATTAGGATGTGGAAACAAGGCCATTTGCTCGTAGGGGGTGTGTGTTGGGGGGATGAGAAACCCTTACATGCCCAAGTGTGTGAGATAGAAAGTGAAAAGTCTTCCTCTCACTCCTGCTGTCTCCTCTACTCTTCTCATCTTACCTCTCCAAAAAAAGGCTTACCAAAGTCATTTATTTCTCATGCATTTTCTGGCATATATAGTCTATATTGACATATATGTGCAATAAGCATACCTTGCATGTATATATATGCATACATATATATGTATTTTAACAAATACTTTTGTTATTGTTCAATACCAGCATATATGGAAGACTTACTCATCCTTTCTTAACATCTTGTATGGATGATTTTTGTTTTTCTTTTTTTCCCTAGTGCTGGGGATTGAACCCAGGGTCTTGGGCTTACCAGGCAAGCATGCTACCACTAAGCTATGCCCTTAGCTCCACAGTGGCAGGTTTTGTTTTTTAAAATGTAGGTCATTGGCCTAAGAATCTGATTTTAATAACTTTTGGAAAGTGAAGCTTTATTAGAAAAAGAGCATGACAGAACTTGCTTTCTGCAGGAATTTGTCATTATTTTATGTAAGTGAATCGTAAGGTAAGCATCCAAAGCAAAGTGTGTATCTAGCCTAAGTAAGAAGAAAATATGGGGCCTAATATGGGCTCTTAGTAGAAGAACATCAGAGTTTTATACTTCTGATTTTTTTTCCACACTGCAGGGGGTGTAGTGTACCTTACAATGTCTGTGAGGAGGGAAGGGTCTGATGGGAGAAAGCGGCCCCTTGGTCACCTGCATGTGTATTTTCTAGTTTATACCTCTGTGTTTTTATTTCCAAGTTGACGTCACTTGCTATTCCAAAGTCTTCTAGGATATTTCCTCCTGTTCGAGGGTCTCTGTAGGCCACACACTTAAACATTAGTGAAAGTCACACAAAATTAGAAATGTAAATCACCTAAGAAACAGTAATAGTCCACATTATCAAATCATTTTTAGGACTTTGAGTTGTTTTCTGTGTTGTTACTCTTCCCTCTGGTTTTATTATAGAGTATATTATACAAAAGTAAAGGAAATATTTAGGGTTCGCTAATATAGAACTGTGCATTCTTCAGGTATGTCATTGGTGAGATTGTAAGGAGTATCAAGATAGGATTTTTTATTAGCTATCACTGTCTTCAATTTGTTTGAAAATAAATGTACATGGACATCTCTTTTAAAAACAAGTTTGAAAGCAATTATAATGCAGTCTAGAGCGGTTTGAAAATTATTTTGATACAGTCCATGTTTCATAATGCCTTTTACATTATAAACCCATTTATGTGTATATATGTATTTTAAAGGTTCGTGGAAGTATAGTCTTAAATATATGCAGTGTCTTTCTTATTTTCTATTCTCTTCTATTCATTTAAAAGGTGATAGTTGTGCTGTGTAATCCAGTGACTTGAGAGGCTGAGGCTGGAGGATCACTCATTCTAGGCCAGCCTCAGCAATGTGGTGAGGCCCTAAGCAATGTAGTGAGACCCTGTCTCAAAATAAAAATAAAAGGATTGGGGATGTGGCTCAGTGGTAACGTGCTCTGGGTTAAATCCCTTGTGCCAAAACAAAACAAAACAAAAAGATGGTTGTGACTTACCTGTGATTTCACAACCCACTAATGAGTCACAAATGGATAATTTGAAAACACAAGTTTGGTGGGTAAGAGTTTGGGCTCTGTTTTTGTTTGTTTTGTGTTCTCAATTTTTTCTTTTTTAAATCAGTGTGAAGTGTGAAGTCATAATTTATAAAGTTCTATAATTTATAAATGTTATAGTAAAAAAGAAGAAGCAGCAGCAGCCTTTTCATTTCTTTCCCCAGAGGCAACCAGCCATTTTTGGTGATTTTAGTTCATTCTTTTGGAATTTCCCTCCCTATTTCCGAACGAGATACTGGTAGTGCTACATTTTTATTTGATTTTTTTTTTTTCTACCCTGCCTCCAGAGTCTTTCTCTTTCTAATATATGGCACCTTTGGTTGGATCAGTCTTTGGTGTCTATATCATTTATAGTGACCATACAGAACCCTGTTTACAGTTGGACCTTGTACTCTTCCGTGAATGATTTTCCTGTCATACAAAACTTTTTATGTTCCCTGGAGTGAATGGTTCTTTTTCCTTCTTTGGTTTGCTTATTTTTCTGTGTACCTATGAATCAGCAAACTGTCAGCCTCTTGACCAACTCTGCCCTCCAGCCGTGCTCACCTAGCAGGTGTGCTCTGAGTGTGGATAAGACGCCTCTCCTCCGCCCTCTGACAGCCTTTGTTATGAACTGGTGGCTGTCTCTGTCTTTCCTTGGGCTCCCCTTCACCATCATTCTTGAGGTTCCTTTTACATCTGTGTGGAATCTGCTGTTGCTTTGTTTCCATTTTCTTCTTTCTTGATTTAATGCCTCAGTTTTGTATCGCTTCTTCAGTAGCTTCCTGAGAAAGATTGCTTGGAGAGGAAAGTGTTTTGAACACTTGACAGTACCTTCATCCCACCCACTTACCTCATTGATAGTTTGGATGGGTATCAAATTTTGTTTTAAAGATGGTTCCAGTGTCTTTTATCTTCCAGTGATTCTGTTGAGAAGTTATTTGAACTTCCAGTCCTTTGGATGCCACCTAGTTTTTTCCTTTTTGGAATCTTCTGGAATAGTCTTTTACTTTCCTATGTTTGTGAAATCACAGTGGGCCTTTTTTTGTGTTTATTGTGTGGTACTGTATGGGAATTGAACTCAGGGCCTGGTGCATGCTAGGCAAGTGCTCTGCCACTTAGTTACATCTCCAGCCCTTTTCAAATTTTATTTTAAGACAGAGTCTTGCTGGGTTGCTGAGGCTGACCTCAAATTTGCAGTTCTCAGGTTTCAGCCTCCCAAGTAGGGATTACAGGTGTGTACCACTGTTTCTGCTAAAGAGCTTTGACCTGGAAACTCATGTTCGGACAAAAATTCTTGAATTATTTTATTAACAGATTATTTCCTCTTTATTATCTTTGTTCTTTTCCAAAACACATATTTGGACATGGTATTTCCTGAAATGGACCTTTAGTGGCTTTATTTTTCCTTTCTAATTTCTATTTCTTGTCTCTCTGTCCTGTCTTCTGGGAGATTTCCTTCCTTTATCCTCCAACACCTATGTTTAATTTCTCTTTTCTGCTATTATATTTTTAATTTCCAAGAACTTTTTTTTTCTGGTCTGTTTTTTTTTTTTTTTTTAATAGCCTTCTATTCATGTTTCTTAGTTGTGGTACCTTCTGTCAAAGGACATTAATGATTGTTTTCTTTGTATAGTCCATTTTTTTCTTTTTCCTAAAGTGCACGGTTTTGTTTGTTTGTGTCTCTTTTATGTTGAGGACTTTTCTCAGATGTAGCAGTATCCCAGCTAGGCTCTGGGGGTTCTGCAGGGTAAAGACTATATATGATTTATTTTTGTATTTTCAGTACTTGGATTCAATAATTCCCAGCACACAGAAAACATCTTATAAATTATCTCTGCAATTACTATTTATTCTTATGATTAAAAAAATGCCTGTTAAATCCCTTTTCCATTTAACTTGTAGCAATAAAAATAAAAAGAATGGTTTCCTTTTTCACAAGAGGATAGATACATGCTAGAATTGAACATAGTTGCTGCTGTAGACAGCTCTCAATTACCCACATTCATGAAGGTAATTAGCTGTGGTTAGGACAATATACTCCTGGGGTGTGTGTGTGTGTGTGTGTGCGTGCGCGCAATTTTTAATGCTATTTTTGCACGATTGTTGCAAAAACTTTAGTTAAGAAGTTGTTTTGTCCACTTTAAGAGGTGTGTGTCTATTGGGCTGGGGAAAAATGTTATAAGAAATTTTCATAATGATACCAAGTTGGCTACTTATCAACCTACCACTTAGCTTTTTCTGGCAAAATCTAGTAAGAGAGAAGTAGAAAACATGGATTGTTTCAAGTTGGCAATGAAATTACACTTACTGCACGATCGTGTTTTTAGGAAAATCCACAGACCCAAGTTTCTCTCAAGCAGTGGCATCCTGAAGACTCCAGTGTTTTCAGAATCACACAAACTAAGTCACCTCTTGGGTCTTCCCCAGAGCCGGGGCAGAGGTCTGTGTGTATTTAGAGCTTAAAGGAGTTGCTACCTTCGAAGGAAACTGAAGAGCGAGACGTCAATCAGACTGGCAGAAACGCTCAGATTACTTTGTACCTTGACAATGAAACAAGTTAAATGTATTGGCAACAAAGTGGTCCATAAAGAAGTGATGCTAAATTTTATATTAAAACAACCAAGAGTCGATTTATGTGAGATTCAGGAGCTATCTTTATAAAAGAAGATCACTCTACAAAATATGTCTGGGCAATTTACGCTTCCAAATGTGAAAAGATATTTCTCCTCCTTGGAAATCAGTTTTTTGAGCATTTCACCTCCCGCATCTAGATGGAAACTAAACACATGCAAAGATGTAGGGTTTTCACATTTAAAACTTGTAAAATAATGCATCATTCTTTTTTTTTTTTTTTTTTTTTTTTGGTACCAGGGATTGAACTCAGGGGCACTCGACCACTGGGCCACATCCCCAGCCCTTTTTTGTATTTTATTTAGAGACAGGGTCTCACTGAGTTGCTAAGTGCCTCACCATTGCTGAGGCTGGCTTGGAACTCGCGATCCTCCTGCCTCAGCCTCCCAAAGTGCTGGGATTACGGCGTGTGCTACCACCCGGCTAAACGATCGTATCAGAAGTGGGATTTGAACCCACGCCTCCCTTCGGAGACCAGAAACCTCAACAGGAGGAAGTAAGACTGGAGTCTGGCACCTTAGACCACTCGGCTATCCTGACACAGTGCATCATTCTTATGTTCGATTATAAACCTAAGTTTCAGAAGGAAAAGTATAGAGGAAAGTCTTCCCAGACCCTCAGGACTAGAAGAAGCCGGGAGTCCAAGCCTGGGCTTTGACTGAACCAAGTGGCAACTTCATGTCACTGTCAGGCCAGCACTCAACATGTCATTGATAAAGTAGAACAGTTTACCAAATTATCCTTCTAATGGATTTTTCACATCAAAGTACAATTGTATCTTTCTAAAAAATTGCTTTAATTCTTTTTTTTTTTTTTTTTTTTTTTTTTGGTACTGGGGATTGAAGTCAGGAGCACTTAACCAGTGAGCCACATCCCCAGCCCATTTTTGTATTTTATTTAGAGACAGGGTCTCACTGAGTGGCTTAGCGACTCACTAAGTCACTGAGGCTGGCTTTGAACTCATGATCTTCCTGCCTCAGCCTCCTGAGCCACTGGGATTACAGGTGTGCACCACCATGTCCCATGCTTCAAGACTGTAAAATGTTTTTTGCCTGAGTTACTTTATAAGGAGCATGGCAGAAACAAAAAAGGGAAGAGGAGAGCCCTTGTTCTACCAAGCCCAAGAAAACAATCAATTAATTTTCCTCTGCCTTCTTGTCCTTGCCCATGTAATGTAAATATTTGTGTTTAGCGCTTCTCCCATTTATATTTAGTCATGCTACATAGCTTTCACAGTTTTAACTTTCATAATTGAATGTAGTCTGTTGAGTTTCCTAATTTGTAACCATTTCCATATTTTTAGACCTCAGGGCTGTTTCTCTTAGCAATTATAAAAACAGTATCTTTTCAGAATCCATGCTTATTGAAAGGCATTTCTTCTCAAGCTTGTTAACCCAAAAACCTGTGTTTGAAATTCTATGACAACATAGCTCTTCTCTTTTGCTACAATGAAGCTCAAAGTTGATGGTTTTTAGATTTAAGACTGAGAGAGGACATGGAAAAGGTGATTTTGTGTGGGCAGTAAGAAGACAAGCTTTTATCAAATCCCTTTCAGTTTAGCTTGCAAACTTGAGTGTGCTTGGGAATCATCTAGAGGGCCCCACCCCAAAAGTTCTCATTCAGTAGGTCTGTGGTGGGCCTTGAGAATGTGCATATCAGCCAGGCACTATAGTGCACACCTGTAATCCCAGCGGCTCAGCAGGAGGATCACAAGTTCAAAGCCAGCCTCAGTAACTTAGTGTGGCCCTAAGCAACTCAGCGAGACCCTGTCTCTAAATCAAATACAAAATAGGGCTGAGGATGTGGCTCAGTGGTCAAGTGCCCCTGAGTTTAATCCCTGGTATCAAAAAAAAAAAAAAAAAAAAAAAAAAAGGAACATGCATACTAGCCAGTTCCCAGGAGGTGCTGGTGCCTGGTAGTGCAGGACCAAACTTTGAGGAATTGATCTAGACCAGCACCATCTAATAGCATTTTTGCTGATGATGGACATGTTCTCTATTTCCACTGTCCAATATGGCCACCACTAGCTTTATGTGATTATTGAGCACCTGAAAGCTGGCTAGTGGAAATGAGGAACTAAATTGCAAACTCTACTTTTTCATTAACGTAAACAGCTGCGCGTGACAGGTGGCTACTGCACTGAAGAGTGCAGTTCTAGACAGTGGTTTTCAACACTGGCCACACGTTAGAATCACCTGGGACCTGGGTCCCACCCTTGAAGGTTCTAGCTTAATTGGACATATTGCACTTTGGACATTGGGGTTTTTAAAAAGCTTCCCAAGAGTTCCATTTAGTATTGTTGCTTAACAAACCATTCCAAAACTCAGTAGTCTAACAAAACCATTTTCTTAAGCCCATGGATTGATTCTGTAGGTCAGGAATCCAGATGGGGCAAAGCAGGTATCACTTTTCTCTGTTCTGTCCTGTCCAGAGTCGTAGCCACCTGACCACCTGCCCGGGCCGCCTATCCAAGAGCATTAACAGCTTCTGCAACTGTCTCTGATCAAAAAGCCTTAAGTAAATTATGCTTCTTTTTCTTAACTCACAGACTTGGCACTTGATTCTCATGAGTGGCCAAGGTTGAAAACCCAACTGGCCAGGTGTGTCTAATTAAGATGCCCCATTATTTGTTTTTACTTGAATGTGGGGGGGTGTGGTATCTAGGAGCTGGGTACTTGCCTGTCCTTTTACCTGATATTGACTTGGTGGGAAGCTCAGTTTCTTTTTCCAGTTTTAGCCTTGTGGCCTTCCTTCCTGGCTTCATGGTCTGGTGATCCCTGGGGGCCCCGTCTATGCCGAGGATGGGATTAGGGCCCTGGAGAAGCAGTTTGGGGTAGCGAGTGCGTGGGGATTCAGGGTGCCGCCTGGCTCTGCCAGGGACGTGGTCGTGTCTTTGAGCCAGCTTTCTTTGGATGGATTGCTTTAACCTCTTCAGTTTTTTCATCTTTAAAACCGAGGGCTGGACTAGATGATCTAGAAGCACTCCCCCTCACCGCCCAGGATCTGACATTCAGATTTATCCCGATTTACTTACGTACAGAGTTGAGTCAAAGTAGGTCACATCTATAAGGACTGCAGGGGGTTCCAATTTGCTTCTTGTCAGGGCGTTAGGGGAATTGGAAAGGACAGTGTGGCTGGTCTTGGGAGGCCTGGTTAGCCTGCAGCAGTCGCTGTTGCGAGGGTTGACGGTGTCAGGTGAAATAAGACAGCGCCAACTCCAGATATCTGAAGTCCTTATCAGCTATCTGGTGACGGGCCTGGTTCCTGCTAGGCATTGTGCAAGCTCCTACCACAGGCATGTTGCCTGGAGGACATCATAAAAACCACTGGATATGGAACTTTTTAGTTAGTTTTCATCTAACATTGTGTGTGTGTGTGTGTGTGTGTGTGTGTGTGTTGTGCAGCGTGGGGGGTGGCTGTGGCTGGTGGGCAGTGATTCCTGAGCTTTCCTGGCAGGCACACCGCTGTGTGCTCTGTGCTGTGTGTACGGGGGGTGGAGAAATGGCGTTTCCAGAGCTGTTCGCAGCCGTCTTCCTCGGGCCTGTTTCTGAGTGTGGTGGTACAGCCCGGCCCGCTCCAGCCGATCCCAGGCTCCGTGTCTTCCGTGGGGATGGACTCTGGTTTGCATGGCTGCTGTCTGGCTGCGCCCTCGTCCCCTTACTTCTGAGAGCAGAGCGGAGTTCCCGACTCCATGTGGCCCTTCCGAGTCTGGCCTGCAGGTGTGACCGGAGCTTTGCCGCTGTCCCAGGCGGCCAGAGGCGGGGGCAGAGCATCTGCTGGCCATTCCCGCAGGGGAAGCGCCTTCCTGTTTTAAAAGACAGGGGACAGGAAGGACGCCTTTGCCGTTGGCTCTTTGTGTTGTCTGGAAGAGACACTCCCTAGACTGGACACCCACCATGAGTGACCACAGGCCAGCTCAGGCAGGGAGTCCAGGGGAGAATCAGGAGGGGCGACTGGTGGTGGACGGCACAGTTCTTTTGTGAGTAGATTTATCCCAAATTGTAGAAGTTGTGTAGTTTGTGGAAAAGATTAATGAGCCTTTAAATATACTTATATTCTGGCCAGGCACAGTGGCGCAAGACCTGAGATTGCAGCAACTTGGGAGGCTGAGGCAGGAGGATGACAGGTTCAAGGCCAGCCTCCACGACATAGTGAGACCCTGCCTCAAAATAAAAAATCAAAAGGGATATAGCTTAGTGGTAAAGCATCCTTGGGTTAAAAAAAAAAAAAAATCTCTCTCTCTCTCTCTCTCACACACACACACACACACACACACACACTTGTTCTAGGGTTTATTAAAACAGTGCTCACAATTGATGCTTTTTGTAATGGTTAGGTGGTTCCTGGTTACATGGTCACACTGTCACATTGCAAGGATCCTCACAATTGCTGTTTCAAGGGTGGTGTTTTGAGTAAGGAGGGAGGAGTGTGGTGATAAGGGAAGTTTATCAAGATCCTGGTGTTGAATTTGAGCAGCCTTATTCAGTTTTAAACATCTGCTTTTGAAGCTAGAATTACAGTACAAATAGGTAACTTTAGCATGGTCAGGCCACTTGAAAAGTTTTCTGAAGCCTTGAAGCAGGCCTGGCTTGGGTAGAGTAGTATTCCTTTTTTCATGATGACAGTTTAGTCTATGTTTTCATAATGAATTATGCAGTGGAAATAAATTTTCCAAAATTGCTGGTCTACTGTAATCCTAAGGGACTTTTTTTTTTTTTTTAAATGGTTATCCAGCTAGGTTATTATTTAACTAGTTTTCCCCAAGAGTGGCTTCTAGCTGTCCTTGCTCATTGGTTCCCAGACGTGAGAATTTAGGGGGTGGGAGGAATAAATATTTAGATAAAGAGTTTCCAGCTTCTTTTAAAATGTGCCCAATAAGTGAACTAAAATGTAAACACCACTGTATCTTGATACCTCCTTTAATAAAATAAAGGACAGTTTAACACCAGAACAGGAGGAAGGATATGCAGAATTTAAACATTGGATACATTTAATCTTATTAAAAACATAGCGCTTGCTTTAATTTTCCCCTTTCCTGGGAATTGATGGAAACATTACCACGAGTGACCTGAACTGTGAAGTGTGATTGGACGCCCTCGGTATCTCTGATGTCTAATATTCTATCATCTGCTAGAGTTTTGAGCCTAACGAACTTTTCTGATCCTCCAGGTCAATGCATATTATAAATTGTTAAAGAATGCCCCTCACCGCCCATAAAAATTGACTGTGCTGGCAGGTGGCACATGCCTATTGTCCTAGGTACTTGGGTGGCAGGAGGGTCGTTTGAGCCCAGGAGTTGGGGATTAGTCTGGGCAACATAGTATGACCTGATCTCTCTTTCTCTCTGCCCTTTTTTTTTTTAATATCAGGGATTGAACCCAGGGGCACTTAACTAACCCCTGAGCCACGTCCACAGCCCTTTTTTAATATTGTATTTCAAGACAGGGTCTCACTAAGTTGCTTAGGGCCTTACTAAATTGCTGAGGCTGGCTTTGAACTTGTGATCCTTCTGTCTCAGCCTCTGAGCTGCTGGGTTTATAGCAGTGCACCACCATGCTCAGCCTAAGACCCCATCTCAAGGGGGAAATAAAACCCCAAGAAAACCAGAGTCCCCCTTATTTGTTTAAATGGCAGGTTATATCTTTGTTTTCATAGTTTGATACATTGAAAAAAGCCTTGCTAATCTTTTAAGAAGTTGGCTCAAATAAAATGAAAAAGTTTTAAGTATTCTAAGTTATTATGAACAGATTGAGTGTCGCTTATCTGAAGTATTTTGGATCAGGAGAGTTTTGGTTTGACTTTTTCAGGTTCTGGGGTGTTTGTAAATATGTGAAGAGATATCCTGGGGATGCAGTTCGAGTCTAACCATGAAATGCATTTATGGTCCCTACGCACCTTCCACACACAGCTCGAAGGCCGTTTTATTTTATTTGTTAAGATCTTATTTATCTATATATAGTGCTGAAACTCGAACTCAGTGCTTCACACATGCCAGGCAAGCACTCTACCACTGAGCCACAAGCCCAGCCCTCAAAGGCCATTTTAAATGGTATTTTTGGTGCTCTGGGTTTTGGCTGGGAACCATCACTCGAGGTCAAGTGTGAAATTTTCCACTTGTGGCCTCATGTGGACGCTCAGAGTTTTAGATTTGGGATTTCAGATTTTCAGATTAGGAATGCTCAGTCTGTATCTGAGCCCCAGCTTTTATACTGGATGAAGAGAAATTGCATATTTGCCTTTTGCAGTGTTTTGGTAGACCTCAGTGGGGTGTAAATAACTCGTTTTCTAAAACACTCTCAAATGGCATTGCACAATTATATAACGGCCAAGAGCATGGACGGGGGGAGATAAGCTGCTCGCTTGAATCTGAAATTTTGGGCAAATCCCTTAACTCTTTGTGCCTTGGTTTCCTCATCTGTGAAACTGCAATAATGGCAGTCCAGGCCGTGCAGGGTTTTACGGGTTGTCCCGGGGCCCAGCATCTAGCACACACCAGGTGCTGACGGTTTTATCATTCTCACTATCTTGAGATACTTGAAGATTGTTGACTTGGCTTTGTTTTTGATATTGCTTCTTAGTCAGGTTTTAAGAAAGGAAGATTCTTTTTAGTACCTAAAAAAAAAAAAAAAAAAAAGCAATAAAAAAAAAAAAGTCTCAGAATTTTGTCTTTAAGTCCTGTGACTTTCCAGATTACTTCTCGGTTCCGTGGGCACTGCCTTGGGATGTCCGTCAAGCACTTCGCACTGCTTGGCTGAGATGGGTGCATTGGATTTTTTTTTGAGAGGAAAATTCTCTGGAGCAGGTGCTCACCAGTCTCTGGCTATTTGGTAGTCATTCATTTGGGTAAAAAAAATTTACATCCAGAATTGTATGTGACCTGTCGGAGGTAAATGTACTTGACCGAAGTTTGACATGTTGTGGAAAGTGTGTGTAGGAAGAAGGGGGCGGAGGTGGGGTCACCTCACTACGCACTCTACGCTCTCATGGACGAACATGAGGTGTGTGGTTGGCTTTTCTCCTTTTCCTTTCCTTTGCATATAAAGTATCTTGGACACTCCTCAGGACCCCTGGTTTTGTAAATAAGGGAAGTGCAGGCATCTGGTTCTGCAGTTTGCTTCTCCTTGCCAGGAGTGGAAGGCAGGACGCGGGAGGAGAGGAATCAAGGATGAGGTCAGGCGTGCATCTTGATGCCCTTGACTTTCAGTCCATCCTCACAGCCGTGACCTGGAGACAGTAGCCAACTGGAGTGCAGGAAGGTCCTGTGGTAAGGGCATGTGGTAAGGCGTGTGAGGGGTGCATTAGGTCGTCTTTGGTTTTACGTTGGAAAGAGGGAAAGCCTTTGACTAGTCTAATCATCCTTAGTAATTAGGCTGCTATCAATCAGCGTATGTCCGAGCCCGTCAGAAGATATTCCGAGTATGCCTCTGAATGCCCAGGAACATTTGTACGTCAGGGTTCTGAGAAGAGATCAGTCGACAGGGTGGAAGTGAATAGATTTGAGACCAGTTACATGCTTCCAGTAATTTGCCTGGTTCGAGTGCCAGTTTTTTCCTAAAAGTATTAAATGTAACTCAGTCTTTGACTTCAACTGTGGGATCCTGGGCCGCGCTGGTGGGTAATGACAGGAAACTCCTCCCCAAGCCTCTCACTGACTAGATTCTTCCCAGTGGTGTCAGCGATAGGTCCAGGTGGGAGCAGTGAGCACGCGTAGGTTGTGGCCACTTAAAAGCCTGGTGTCCACCCCCCCCCCCCCCCCCCCCCCGGGTGCGGTGGTGCCCTTCCTTCGTCCACGAGGCCCAAACCTGTACAAGCCCATGTGCGTTCTGTGCTGGGAAAAGCTGTGCCTTGCAGGGTCCTCACCCCAGGGACGCAGGGTCCTCACCCCGAGGGACGCAGGGTCCTCGAGGGCGGAGCCCCTGGTGCTAGTCAGCGTCTGTTCCTTCCCTCTTTTCTTCTCCCAGCAGCTCACACGTGCAGCGTACCTAGCGGGTGCCTTCTAGATGTTTTATGATTGGGCGTAATGAAAGAGGGAAATAAAGGTCGCCAGAGCGGGCCAGCAGCGGGAATCTGGTGGAGCGTTCCTCACGCCGCCTGTCACATCTCTTGTGGTTCTGCGCGTCCAGGCTGGGCCCTGGGAGACCCCTCGTTTCTGCGTTAGGGTATTACATAATGACAGGCTCTGGGCCGCCGTGTGGCATTTTTGGATCACGGCAGTACACACGTCGCTCTCGATCCTGACAACACTGACTCTGCCGCTGCCGTGGGCTGACGGTCAGAGGCTGTCACGGCTCTGCACTACAAGAGATAGGCAGTGGTCCACCCAGCCCAGAATCACCCAGTCTTTGGCAAAAGTTTGCGTTTTAAACATTTGCTGCGTAGCCTACCTCGCTGCCTCAGCAGCTCAGAGCTCTGAACAGGTAACCAGTGGGGGAGAATTTTGTCCTAGGCGAGGACACGTGATTAGGAGTGTTTCATTTCCTCCCATGCCGGAGTCCATGTCTGCCCCAGAGGTGGTGTGTCATCGGGTGGCCCTGCACCAGCCTGTCACGGTGGTGGGTGTCCTTGTGAGCCACAACAGAAGTGTTCCTCCTGTTGTCATGGGAAGGGGAGGTGGGAAGGCGTGAGAGAGAGGAGGGAGAGATGCTGGCTGGTTGCTGGGCACCCCCCCTCCAGCTCCACCCCAGCCAGTTACCTATGATCAGGACAGCCGCCACTGCTGGTCCCCTCGCTCCTCCTCCTGGGGAGGAGGGGCCTCGCCGGGGTGCCTCATTCTCTGGTTCCTCCATGGCAGTGGGATGGATGCTGCTTCTTCCCTTTGCCCTGGTGCCCGTGTCCACGTCTCATCTTCCCCTCTGGGGCACACACGTCCAGTGATGCTCCTGAGTGTGTCGCTGCCCCAGGGAGCAGTGGGCGGTTCTCCACGTGCTGCTCCTACTGCACACTGGAAGGGAGGCCACACGAGCGCGGCGTTCCGCAGGGATGGCTTTGCATTTATCGTATTTCTAAGTAAATTTGCAGATTTTATTGTCTTTGAAGACTTTGCAAGTAAGCCTTTACAGACTTTGTTTAACAAGCACCTGTTTAACAATTTACTTGTGATGTCTCACAGCGATTACCAGATGTGAGCTGGTCACAGTTCCGTGGTGGAGTCTCAGTTGAGAAGTCTTAGCAGGAAGGCAGAGGATTCCTGGCTAATCTACCGAGAGCAGCAGACCTTTGCTGTTAGGTCTTTGATTCGGGAATTGAAGATGCGGCAGCTTGTAGGAATTGGTGGCCTAGCATTATATATGGTGGGGTGTTTTCTGACTTTGGAGATGAATAACCAGGCATCCTGCCTCCTGGAATCTACAGTCTTGGGGAAAGGCTTTGATTAGTTTTCTTTCCCTAAAGACAATTTTTAGTTTTTCATCTTTGAGTGAATGAATGTGAGATGGGTTCTTTCTGTTTTCCCTTATTCAACCGAACTTTTCAAATGACAAAATAGTGCACAGCATCATTTTTCTTCTACTTTTAGTGTGATTTTTGGATGGAACCCAGGACTTCTTGCATGCTAAGCACCTACTCTTCCTGAGCTACACCTCTAGTGCCTTCTTATGATTTTTAATCAAAATACCTAAGTGACTTTTTAGGGACTTGCAGCTAACATTTGCATGGCTCAGTTTCCTCATGCAGGGGAAGTGAGAACCACATTTCCTTCCTTCTCTTTTGAAATCTTAAGTAACTCCCCCACCCCCCCGTACGGGGAATTGAACCCAGGGATGCTCTACCACTGAGCCACATACTCAGGCCTTTTTATTTTTAACTTTGAGACAGTGTCTCACTACGTTGCTGAGGCTGGGCTCGAACTTGGTGGCCCTAGCTGGACGTGGTGGTGCACTCCTGTAAGGGAGGCTGAGGCAGGAGGATCACAAGTTCAAAGTCAGCCTCAGCAATTTAGCGTGGCCCCAAGCAACTTAGCAAGACCCTGTCTCTCAATAAAATATTTATAAAAGGGCTGGGGATGTGGCTTAGTGGTTAAGTGTCCTTGGGTTCAATCCTTGGTACAAAACACCAAAACTAAACAAAAAACAAACCTCTGGTCCTCCTGTCTCAGCCTCCTGAGTTTCTGGGGTCACCGGTGTGCACTGTCATGTCCAGCAACTTTGGGTCTAAGTATAAACATGATGTTCTTTTGCTGTTGAACACTTGGAAAATATAGATGAGAGGCAAAATACAAGTTGCTTATTATTCTATTAACGTTTTGCTGTGTTTCCATTTTTCTGTGCACACTATGTTAGATTCCTGAGATGGACAACTCTTAAAGTCATGAAAGCAGCGGTTATATATTACCTGCAGGTAGTCACACTGTCCAAAAATGTACCCCACTGAGCTCAGCTAAAGGTTTAGTCCACGTCAAAGTTCTGTCTCTTCAAGGTCGTCTGCATCTGTAGTGTGTCCCTTCGCCCCCCTTGCCCTCTTCCCAGGCTGCCTTTCCCCTGAGAAAGCGCTGGTGCCAACAGGGCTGTGATGCCTACTGACCTGACGGAGTCCTTGGAAGCTTCTTTCCCTAAGGGATGAAGCAGCATTAGGGGCGCTGACTGTGGCACCCTGGGTGTGACTCTCTCGGGGAGGTCCCGTGGGCAGCTTGACTCTCTCTGCCTTCCTTTGCAGCTCCGGTGAACGCTCCGGAGTGCCGTTATTTCCCCCGGGCTTAATTATTACTAATGCAACGATCAGGGCCGCGAGAGGAGACCGTGACCGTGGGGTGAAGCTGAAGTAGCAGAATGCACAGTGATGATTGGAATAAAAACACTTTCTGACGATGTCTCCGGATTCTTGATGGGGAGGAGGAGGTTCCCCGAATCTGTGCCGGCACCTGTTGGGGTCCACAGGCATCACGTAGGGTTGGGTGGGATGCAGGAGACCGCCTCCCTCCTCCCTCGCCTCTCTGTTAATGAACGCACTGTCATGCTTGACCCGTGAGAGTCTTGAGTGTTTTTTTAGCTGTTCTTTAGAACTTGCTCACTGGCAAAAATACGCTCCAGAATCGAATACTTACTATTTCGAGGCATAAATCCTTTTAGTGAAATTAAAGACAAATTTTGAGGGGCACACCTGGTTATTTCTTCTGAGTATGAAAGTTGCAGTGTTAGGTCACTTTAGAGATGGAATTAAAAATAATAATAATACACACACCCATGCTTTCAATGAGTTGACATTGATGATTTTCATTTTAGCCTGACCTTTATCCTACCACCTACCTATATGAGAAATTTTAACTCCTTACCCAAACCAATATCATACTTCTTTTTAAATTAGTGAGTTTGTGGTTATTCCTTAATCTAAAATTAGGACTAAAAGTAATGTGTCATTTGTCACCACAAGGTGAATCTAAAACAAAATGACAAGGTCAAGATCAACCCTAGTGACAATTCTCTTGGATGTGTAACGAGATTCGACAGCCCAGATATCTTCAGTGCTGTGTGCTCAAAACAGGCCACTAATGAAGCACAGTTAAATTGCTTTGTTTTGAGTCACTTGTAATATTTTTTTTTCCTTCCTGCTGCTAAAAAGAGAATGGAACTTTTGACTCAGTTAAAGCCGGCAGGAATTCTGTGAGGACCAGAGAACCACTTTCTACGTTGGAATTCCGAGTCTCTCAAGCATTGTTGAAATATTGCCATTAAAATGACCTATAAGGGATTTGATAAAGACAGCAGAAGCCTTGCTCTTTCCCACTCATTGATTTCCATGCTTGAAAACCATTCTTAGGTAGTCAATGGTAGAGGGCTTATATGGCCACCCTGGTGGAAGCCATTTTTATTACTTTTATTACCTAGTTAAATTTGTGGATTGAGCCTATCTAAAGATTGGGCATGACTGAGCCAAGTCTAAGCACAAAACTAAGAACTATTAGAGAAAAGTAACCAAGGTTCCTAGGAAAGCTTGTTTCTTTTCTTTTAGGACACCTACATTTCCTTTGATATTTATCTACCTTCTATCCCTTCCTCCCTTCCTCCCTTCCTCCTTCCATCCCTTCCTTTCTACCTACCTACTTCCTTCCTTCCTTCCTTTCTTCTCTCAATCCAGGGATTGAATTTAGGGCTGCTTAACCACTAAGCCACATCCCCAGCCTTTTTGTTTTTATTTGAGACAGAGTCTCACTAGGTTGCTGAGGGCCTTGCTGAGTTGGTGAAACTGGCTTTGACCTTGTGATCCTCCTGCCTTAGCCTCCTGAGTCACTGGAATTACAGGCGTGTGCCACCACACCCAGCTACCTTCCAGATCTCTAAAAACATTAGCCTACGCTGAAATCAAGCCAACTATGAAGCTCTACATTGTTACCCAAGCACATGAAAAATTTACGAAGCTAGAATCTTTTGTGTCCACTTTTACATATATTAAATAAATAAATAAAGAGTTCCATCTGGTTTCCTTCTTCCTTTTAACTCTGATGTTTTCTGTGGCTTTTCTAAGTTTGACTTCCTTGTACTTTATCAAGTGACTTGGTTTGGTACTCCCCCCCCCCCCCATTCTTTGCTTTTTCTACATTTTAGGACAAGAGAATAAGGTTACACAGTCTCCTGATGACATCCTTTATTTTTCTTTCGTGGCTCTGGGTGTAGAACCCGGGGGCTCACTCTACCACTGAGCTACATCCCTAGCCAACAATGTCAACTTTCAAGAACCACAAACAGGATTTGTTAAAACATCCTTTCAGGCTAGGAAATGACCACAGCTTGTCAAAAGCAGATCAGACTTCCTTGAGTATCATTTGCCTCTCATGTGCCATTTTCCAAGAATATTTTCCAAGAAGGAATGAGGTGGCTTACAACGTGAGCATCTAGAGAATGAAGAGAGTTAATAGAGTTCATCTGACCTAAACCGAACAATTATTACTGCCTGGATAATATACTTTCAGAACATCTTTATCGAGGTTAATTTACCTAAGATGAAATGCACCCACTTTAAGATGCCCTTTCTTGAGGTTTTACAGTCACTTCTATCCCCCCCCCCCCCCAATCACTGAGATGTGGAATGTTTCTTTCCACCAAGTAGTTCTTTTGGACTCTCTCTTTTTTTTGGGGGGGTACTGGGGATTGAACTCAGGGGCACTCAACCACTGGGTCACATCCCCAGCCCTTTTTTGTATTTTATTAGAGACAGGGTCTCACTGAGTTGCTAAGTGCCTCACCATTGCTGAGGCTGGCTTTGAACTCGCGATCCTCCTGCCTCGGCCTCCCAAGTGCTGGGATTACAGGCGTGCACCACCGCACCCGGCTCTTTTGAACTCTTGCAGTCATCGTGGTACCTTCTCATGCTGTAAAACCCTTAGTCCTCCACCCCATTTCTCTTGGTCCCACCATTTCAAGGGAAGCAAAATGCTTTGATGTCTAGACACACAGGTTATGTCACTGTATGCAGGAGCCCTGTTTGGGGAGATGGCTTGAATTGCGGTTGACTATAGGCCATGGAGATTTGGGCATTGTCGCCTTCCGTAGTCTCACGGGACTTGGCCCAGGATCTCGAGTGACTTGGCCGAGATTGCTGATCGGGTCAGCGCTATTTTGGTGGTGTGTGTGGCGCGTGTTGTTAGTCGTTGTTAGAGCCAGAGAGAAAAGTTATCAGAATAAAAAGCTGTTTGTCTCCAGTTTGCCTCTGAACTTCTTCCTGCGGCTTCGTTGCTCCAAGCGGCCATCGCTTCAGGCGGCAACAACTGTACAATACGGAAGAAAAAACTGTCTTCCTGTACCTCAAGCTCTCCGTGGAGGAGGGAGAGGACAGACAGCTGGGCTCCGCATCACTGAATCCAGCACACCCATGTCAGGGACGTGGAGCTGGCTGCTGACACGAGCTTGATTCTGTCCATTAACGTTGTCACTCGTGAGCCAGATCGAATAGAAGGAATCACCCCTGAGTCCAGCAGGAGGAAGATTCCCACTGCAGGAGAGGTGCAGGTTGGCCACGGCGCCCCTCCAGCACGTGGAGACCGAGAGAAGAATGAAAGGACCGCTGGTGTCCGTCTGGGTGGGACAGACACAGAGTCAGCAGCACTGACGGGGCTCCTCACGTGCCGAGGGTGGACTCGGGCAGAGATCCAGGCGCCCCCGCTCTCGGGGTGTGCTCTGCCCTGCCCTCCCGGGGGAGTCCTGCTGGCTCCCGCCCCTCCTGGGGGGCAGTGCTCATCTCGTTCCTCACAGATCTTCTCCTGGCTCTAATTTTGGCTGGTCTCTGTTGCGACTGACTCCTTCTCCCCCAGGTCTCAGCATTTGTAGGAAAAGCGTGGCCTTTGTGGCCATTTCAAATCCGCTCTCTGATGCCTTACCGTGTTTTCACTGCATCTAAAACCCCGTCCTGTATCCATCGGTGCGTGGGTGCCGCAAACGAGAGAGAAACTGTTGCCAATTGAACCATTAGATCTTGATTGCTAGGTGGATCCAGATTCTAAAATATTTTAAAAGGTGGAAAAAAAAAAAAAAACATGCTGTTCAGTTGGAGTATCTCTTATCCGAAATGTTTGGGATGGGGGGTGTTTTGGATACCAGATTTTTTTTTTTTTTTTTCAAATTTGGGGGGAGCCGGGCGCGGTGGCGCACGCCTGTAATCCCAGCACTTTGGGAGGCTGAGGCAGGAGGATCGCGAGTTCAAAGCCAGCCTCAGCAATGGCGAGGCACTTAGCAACTCAGTGAGACCCTGTCTCTAATAAAAAAAACACAAAAAAGGGCTGGGGATGTGGCCCAGTGGTCGAGTGCCCCTGAGTTCAATCCCTGGTACCACAAAAAACAAACAAAAAGAAAAATTGGGGGGATATTTGCACATATATCATGAGACACCTTGGGAAAGGGACCCAAGTCTAACTATCAGATTCCTTTTTGTTTCGCGGACACCTTATGCACACAGCCTGAAGGTGACTTTATGCAACGTTTTTAGTGCATAAAGTTTGACCGCGACTCCATTAGGATGTGGTCAGGTGTGGGGTTCTCTGGTGACATGGTGGCTCTCAGGAAGTTTGGGATTAGGGCTGGGGCTGTAGCTCAGTGGTGGAGAGCATGCTTTGCATGCACAGGGTTCTGGGTTTGATCCCTAGCACTTAAAAAAAAAAAAAAAAAAAAAAAAAAAAAAATTCTTTGGAATTTGAAGCTTTTCATTCAGACTCTAGAGTTTTGGCTGAGGGATTCTCAGCCTGGACACTGACGTTACTCCCGTGGTGGTGAAGTCAGCGAGGCCTTCCCCGCAGCTCCTCTCACTTGTATCTTGCCCTCACACGCTGCGTGCGGTGCACGTCACAATCCTTCAGTTTTCTTCGCAGTCCTGGAAGTCCATTTCTGAGTACTGATCCATAAAAGTACTTCTGGGGCCGGGGGTTAGCCAGCAGTAGAGCACGGCACCTAGCACGTTCAACTTAGAAAAGCCTCACCTCCCTTTTTTTTTTTTTTTTTGTGGTACTGGGGATTGAACTCAGGGGCACTCGACCACTGGGCCACATCCCCAGCCCTTTTTTGTATTTTATTTGGAGACAGGGTCTCACTGAGTTGTTAAGTGCCTCGCCATTGCTGAGGCTGGCTTTGAACTCGCGATCCTCCTGCCTCAGCCTCCCAAAGTGCTGGGATTACAGGCGTGCGCCACCGCACCCAGCCTCACCTCCCTTTTAAGAGATGATATTCTGACATGTTCCGGGGATGGGGAGGGGCCCGCCTGTCACCACCTTACAGCTGGAACTGATGTAGGACTCTTGTCATTTCAGGGAGTGGCCTCCAAGGTCATGACTCTGAAGTGGTTGCTTGTTTTTTTGGCTAACCTGATCACATTCATAAATGCATATTTAGAATAAAGAAGGAAAATGTTATTGGTGGGGAGAGTTTGGCTGCCCAGCAAAGGCATCTCGGTTTTGAAGTTCAGCGCTGTTATTTTTAGTTGTAATTCATTTGGTTGAGTTCATCCAGCCAACGTCCTGTCCACAGGCCGAGCCATTAATGCTTCCAGTCAGAGCAACATCCAGTGTGACTTCTCCTGGCTCCTCACTCTGAAGGGCGTTTTAACTTCTAGAGAGGAATTTCCCATCGGTTCATGCCCTTTTCTTAAGATCCCACCGTGTGGGTGACTTTTATGTCCTGAAGTTTCCCCACTGGTAGAGGAATCACAGCTGCCATTCAAACAGGCTTCGGCCTCTGCCTCCCGGGAACACTCCCGGCGGATGGGAACCAAGAGTTCACGATGGCACGAGGAAATCTGCTTCAGGTGCCTCTGACTTCTGTTTGTTTTTAGGCCAACGTGGAGGTTAATTATTAGAATTGAATCTCATCTATCCTGCTGCAAGACCAGTGCTCCCGACCCATGCAGAAGGCGTGAGGCCGCCTTGTCTCAGGGCTGCTGACACTGGCCGCCTGTTTCCACCCTGTTTATTTTCCTAAGAATGCATTCTTTCCTCTCCTGCTTTCCAGTTCTTGACTCTGATGTGTTCACACAGAGAAACATCTGGTATTCTGAGAGTTTTATTTTTGGTGGCAACTGAATATTTTATAGAACTTTTTGTATCGCAGCCCTCGAACTTCATGTAGTGTGATTAATGAAAAGCAGTTTGCCAATGTACGTAAAATACACGCTCTCCTATGAGTATGGATGAATTTTCCACGCAGGCCATCTAAAAACACGAGGTGGTCTCTAGAAGCTCTAACAAAGCCTCAGGCATCTTGCCAGACTTGGTCGTCATTGTAAACCGAGCTCAAAGGCATACAATGAACATTGAATGAATGATAAGGTATATGGAGTTCCTTCAGTAGTGAGCTATATGAGGCTTACCGATATAATAATTACATACTTAGAAATAAATGACACAAAAATGTTAACATTGCACATGTTATTGTAATTGGATTTTTCAGAGGTAGCTGAATATTAGTTTAGTGATTGGATGAGTAAAAATATCAGACAATGGGTTAGATGGAGTAAGTGAAAGATAAGTATGAGAGTAAATCATACACCAGGAGAGAATTGAAAATGTCGAATTACACATGTTCAAAATGAAGGTGAAGGAATTGAATAAATTGTCTGATTTGAAATAGAAGGAGAGTTGATGGAAAAAAGTAGATTGCTTTTAGAATGCCCAATTGTTGCAGTCTCTGCCTTTCAAAATTTAAATAACAGCTGTACTACATTTATAGAGAATAATCTTTACTATTTATAGCTTGTGAATTTGTGTTATGAGCAACAAACTATGTATTTGGATATTTATAGACCTTTTTCTTAGTAATTTCAGATACTCAGAAGTCTGGTGTGTCTAGTTCTTACTAGGTACATGGTTCCAAGTGTACTTTCCAGAACACCCTCTGCAAATGTTGATATTCTTAAAAAGCTATTAGGAGAAGAATTTCTGTTGAGAGGAATGGGAGACCAGAGAAAAATTATTGGAGAAGTTCTTTGTAAGCCCCTTTTGTATCTTAGGAGGAGTTTAATTGGTTTGGTGACCTTGGAGCAATAGTAGATGAAATTAATGCCAACAAAGACAAGTGACAGGTGATTGGTATGGTGGGTGATTGTCCTTTGGGAAATCTTGCCCTGTGCTGGAGGTGTGGCTGTGTCTGTGGATGGAAGCACAGGGCTTGTAGAGGCAGGCGTGTGTCACACGAAGAACTCTCTGTTCCGCTTTAGGCTCACAGACAGAAAGCTGTTGGACTAGCATGGCTTGAGACAGCCTTTACAGATGTTTCACCATTGCAAATGTTTTCTGGAGTGAGGCTGGTTCAGTCAGGGGGTTCTTTTAAAGCTTTCTGAAACAGCAGCGAAGCCACTGTGATGTTAAACTTCATAACAATGTGAAGAGGGGAAACCCCAAACAGCTCCGTCTGGCTGTCTCTAACTCCGCACCCGCCCATCCTGTCTTAAATATTGTTGTGCCGGCCCGACCTGCACTGCTGCGTTCAGGCAGACTCTAGTTAGGCAGCAAGTTTCTTGCATGTTGGAATCCTGTCTTAGATTTCCTCTTTCCATCTTGTGGTTCTTACAGTAGGCACAAAGCAGATGACGGATAAGGCTTTTCGGCACTTAATTTGAAAAGGAAGGGGCACAGGCAGGTGGCACCCAGCCACGTACCTTTTTGAAAAAGTGTGCACACACTGGACTTTCCTGGACCTTCTTCACAATGGATCCTTTTTTTTTTTTGGTACCGGGGATTGAACTCTGGGGCACTCGACCACTGGGCCACATCCCCAGCCCTTTTTTGTATTTTATTAGAGACAGGGTCTCACTGAGTTGCTAAGTGCCTCGCCATTGCTGAGGCTGGCTTTGAACTCACGAGCCTCCTGCCTCAGCCTCCCAAAGTGCTGGGATTACAGGCGTGCACCACCGCGCCCGGTTTATGGATCCATTTTTCAAGGTTAGTAGAGAGCAGCGAGTGATTTAAGGCACGGACCCCGGCGTCAGTTGGTCTGAGCTTACGTCCCAGCTCTCCACACACCCCTGTGTGGCCCTGGGCAGGTCTCCAGTCCTCTCCGAGCCTCAGTTTCCTAGTGTATAAACGAGGATGTAAGGTAATGCCTGAGCGCCTGGAGCAGAGTCTTGTGCTGTGAACCTCTCATCTCACATTACTGGCCGCCCTCAAGTTGCTTGACTGTAAGATTTAAAGCAAGGGTAATAGATTTTTTTTTTTTTTAATTGCATTTATCATCTGGAAAACATGGCAGTCTTTTCAGGCCAACCTGTCCATAGGATAGCAGTCACCATCACTTGACGTTCTAGGCCGGCCTCTTTAGCTTTTAGCAAGACCCTGTGTCAAAATAAAAAATACCGTCATGAAAGAAACAATTTGCTTGTATTTTGGCAATGAAGATGTACGAACACCAAATTGGCATGAATTACCACACAAGTTAACGCGGGGAACAAACTTCACTGAGCTGGTACAAGCCGATCCCAGGGCTCCCCGGGAGCCGCCACGGGGTTGCCAGGTGATCCACTCAGCCCACAGCTCCTTTGACTTAGTGAACCAGCACTTTCCCCCAGCTGCTGTCTTATCCAAACAGCTGGATCTTTAAGAGTGGTTCCATTGGCGTACTGAAGAAAGACAGATTTCAACCCAGAAATGGTTCCTCTTTCTATGACGGATGATGTAGTGAAGGTACGTCGCCCTATGTGTTCAAGAAGAGCAAGTGTTCGAGGCGTCTGTGGCAATGACAGGGAGGATTTCATTTTCTGTGCGTGTCATTTGGCCACGTGGTCAGGTGAGAGTGGAAACTGTCCACAGGAAACATTGCCCTGTCCACTAGTAATCTGAATGTTTCAAAAGTGGAGAAAATTGCTTCCCTGTTGATGAATTCTCAGATAGATTTGTTGTCATGTTTGAATAAAAACGGGTGGGAGTGCAGGTTGTTGTTCTGCTCCTGGCTTGGCCACTCCGGGGATCCTAAGGGGAGTGGACTACCTGTCTCAGCCTCCTTCCAGCTCCCTGTGAAGAAGTGGGTGTTCAGCAAAACGTTGCAGTCACGCAAAATCCTTAGGTGTGTGAGTGGCTGTTTTCCACACGTTGAGTCTTCTTTTTCTTTTTTAAAATACTTATTTATTTGCTGTTAGTTGTACACAATGCATTCATTTTTACGTGGTGCTGAGGATCGAACCCGGGCTGCGCGTGTGCTAGGCGAGC
Source organism: Tamias sibiricus (assembly GCA_025594165.1). Classification (NCBI taxonomy): domain Eukaryota; kingdom Metazoa; phylum Chordata; class Mammalia; order Rodentia; family Sciuridae; genus Tamias; species Tamias sibiricus. The sequence continues at coordinate 18,385,476 of CM046666.1, read as the reverse complement.
GCGCTACCACTGAGCCACAGCCCCAGCCCCTCACACGTTGAGTCTTTTGCAATCAATGACATTTCATGTGAGAAATTATTTTAAGAAATTTAAAATTTTGAGCAATTTAAGTCATTTTTTAAGGTGGTTGGTTAAAGGTTATTTTTAAGTATCCTTAAGTGTTTTTTGTTTTTTCTTTTTATGTTTCATTAGGATATATTTAGGTATAATTTAAAATAATGTCTTTGAGGACTATTAGACAAATAAAGGCAAATCCCTAAAATTGAGAGATAGTTATTCCTTTGTAATTTTGTCAGATTCTCAACTGTTGAATAACTGATGCTTTTGTTAAATTCCGTAGGGCACTTACCCAGCAAGTAGGGCGTAAGAAAGCAGCGCGTGCTTCCTTGTGTGTTCTGTATCCGTTGGTCCTAAAGAAAGTAAGAAGGTAAATTTGACCAGTGAAATCCTTAATCATGGAGCTTTACTTGGTAATCCACTAATAACTCATTTTATAGCAGCAGATGCATTTCAGTAATTATGCTTTTAATCTTCTGTCTCTCTAATCAAATATAAAGTTTGCACTCAGATTTGTTCAAATCCCCTCTCGTTTGTTAAGGCTGAATCCGCTCATTCTCAGCTCTGTTTTTTACTCATAGGCAAGGAAGCAGAGATTCGTAATTTTGTATTTATGGAGATCAACAGAAAAGATCCGGATACTGCACACTCTGAGCCGCGCCAGATGTAATTTACATTTGAACAGGATTACAGCAGAACGGGGTGAAGTTAAACCGTCCCAGCAGCGTACTGCAGACTACATCCTAGGAGAGCTATTTGGGTCACTAGTTTTTGTTTTCGGCAGACTTGCATGGAGAATGCCCAGTAAATTGGTTGTAATTAATAATTGTCTTCGTGCAAGTCTTTGTTGAAGAAGAAGGGAGCTGGCTAAATAAGTTTGTGACTGCCTTTGGTAGGAAATATATTGTAAGTTAATCAGTGAGTTTTATGAATGCAAGAACCATTGTGATGATTGCTCTCGAAGCCCACCAGTAGTGTATTTGTCATCTCTTGACTGTGATTCATTTTGGCCGGTTGGTTTGTCATCCGTTAGGCACAACAGCTTCCGTTGGCACTCACTTTTTCACCTTATGTTCCACGTTATGGCACTCTGTGTAGTGCAGGGCATTTCAAACTGGGTCATCGAATGCCCTGAAATTAAATGTAAAATAGTATGTGTGCGCGTCCTGGGAGGTGAGAGCTCATTCATGCATTTGGTCAAAATTTCAAAGGTTCCCACACCTGCAGAAAGCTAAGAACACTGGTGTCAGATCTATTCCGTGGTCTTGTTTAGAAACGTTTAGTTTCTGTCTTTCCTGCTGTCTCCCCGTCTCCCCTCCGTAAGCCTGCGCTAACAACAGAATACGTTCAGATACTCCACATCCAGCCAAGGTCTGCAGCTGTCTCTGTTGTTTATATTAAAGTGCAAAATATATCAGCAGCTACCTATTATTTCTCTGATCACTCAGTAGCGGGAATGAAAATGTCGTGGGTGGTTTTAATTCATGGCAGGAAGGCCTTTGTGGTTGCTGTAAGAAATACTAAGCAGAGCCTCCCCCAGAGCCCTCAGTCACATGCTTGTCTCACTAGTAATTAACTTATCAATGAGCTATGGTACACTCTGGTGACTTTTTCCTAAAAGATTTATATTATGGTACATCAGGGCATGATAAATTTTTCTGTGCAGAGTTTTTTTTTTTTTTTTTTTTTTTTTTTTTTTTTACTCAGAGGAGACTACTGCACACTTGTAAGGAGCTGTGCTGTGTGGCAGGCCAGACTCAGCACCTCCTTTGAACTGGTGTGCAGACCTCTCTAATCTGGTCTTATTTTTCCTTAGGTCATGTTGTGTATTGTACATGTGACTTGTATATTAATTTTGAATATAACATTGCAAAGAATGCAAAAACCCACTTATCATTAGTTGAAAAATATCTGCAGGTGGATTTGGCTTTCAAAGAGCTCCTGTCCACCTCTGTACCACATCAGAAGTGAGTGGGTCTGGGGTTGTGGCTCAGCGGTAGAGCGCTTGTCTAGCACTTGTGCAGCCCTGGGTTCGATCCTCAGCACTACTTAAAAATAAACAAATAAAATAAAGGTATTGTGTCCATCTACAACTAAAAAAAAAAAGAAGAAGTGAAGAGCAGGTGTAGTGGCGCATACCCTTGATCCCAGCAACTCGAGAGGCTGAGACAGGATCACAAGTTCAAGGCCAACCTCAGCAACTTAGCAAGACCTTGCCTCAAAACTTAAAAAAAAAAAAAAAAAGAAGGCTGGGGGTGCTGGGGCTGGGCTGGGGCTATAGCTGTAGCTCAATGGCAGAGTGCTTGCCTAGCACGTGTGAGGCACTGAGTTCAATCCTTAGGACCACATAAAAATAAACAAAGACATTCTGTCCATCTACAACTACAACAACAACAACAACAAAAAAGAGGGAGGGAGAGGGGCTGGGATGTAGCTCAGTGACAAAGTGACCCTGGATTCAATTCCCAGTACCAAAAAAAAAAAAAAAGTCGGTAAAGAAGTAGGTGGTCAATACTTTGTGTCAAATTTGGGAACCCAAATGTTTGCCTTCAGTGTGCATGCAGTGTTAACTTATCTCACTTTAGAAAATCTACAGTGTGGCTGTGGGTTCCATCCCCAGTACCACGGAATAAGGAAAATATACTATGTTGAAAAGGTGAACTAATTTCTGTCATTTTTTTTCTGAATTTGGGATTTCCTATTCCCCAGAGAAGACAATTTTTTAAAAATATTTATTTATTTATTCAGTTGTACACAATGCCTTTATTTTTACGTGGTGCTGAGGATTGAACCCAGGCTGCGCACGTGCTGGGCGAGCGCTCTACCGCTAAGCCACAACTCCAGCTCCGACAATATTCTTTTTTTTTTTTTTTTTTTTTGGTACCGGGGATTGAACTCAGGGGCACTCGACCACTGGGCCACATCCCCAGCCCTTTTTTGTATTTTATTAGAGACAGGGTCTTACTGAGTTGCTAAGTGCCTCGCCATTGCTGAGGCTGGCTTTGAACTGGCGATCCTCCTGCCTCAGCCTCCCAAGTGCTGGGATTGCAGGCGTGCGCCACCAGGCCCGGCTCCGACAATATTCTTTTTAATCAGAAATTTGTGAATGCTTGGTGTCCCTCCATTAAACAGGCTCACCACTTCTGGTGAAGCCACTTGACTGTTGATGACAGTTAATTGTAACGCAGCACAATTTAATAATGAACCTTTTTGAGGTTCTGATGCTTGGCCATTCCAGCGCCTCCTACTCAGGCCAGTAGGAGGGAGAGCAGGAATAGAGAGAAGCCAAGGAGTGTTCTCAGTACCAAGTGCTGTTCCTTACCCTGAGTTTTTAGTATATCTTTGAGCAACATAATTAAAAAAAATTTTTTTTTTAAACCTTTGGAAAAAAAGTGCCCAGCTGTCAGACTAGCAAATGTGCACATTTTAAACCTTTGGTGCATTTGCTGTATCATTATCTCTTTGTGGAAATATATCTATGATTTATTATTTGAACTTTCTGAGAGTGGATATGATTAAGGGTTTATTTTCTAAGAATATTAACAAATACAGAAAATTTAATAGAAGACTTTTGGAATTTTGGAGTTAAGAAGGAATCTGGAAATAAAACAAAGTAGCTAACATAAATTATTACTTATCAAACTTTGCTAAAAATATTTGTTCTCTTTAAATTGGTCTCACTAAAATGGAACCATTTAAATTTATTTTATAAATTTTTGAACTATTGCATGTCTAAAAAAGTAGTAGTCTATGTTTTTTAAATAGTTGAGAAAAAAAAGTCAGTCCCTAACCAGCTCATACCTTTTGTCTCTTATGGCTTTACTCCTTCCTTTTATTTTCCATTGTTACTGTGAAAGGGAAGGACTGTCTAGAGTTTTGAGAATTTCTTTTCCATAATTTTATTTGTAATTTAACTGCATTTAATTTTATGTTCTATGTTGGTTTCTTTTTTTATAAATGAAATTATACTCCTTGCACTTCCCCATTTATTTGCTCAACTCTTTTGCAGTTGCTTTAGTGACATGTAAATTTACATACAATAACAATTTACCCATTTTAAATGAACCATCTGATGAACTTTGGTTATAGATAGATAGTTGTGCAAATGCTTCCCAGTCTCCCTTGTGGTGAAAATTCATTTGTCCCTGTGGTTGCCTGTCCTTTGTAGTCAGAGTTATATATTTATTGGACATTCATTTGTTTCTTTTGTAAGATGCCCTCTCTCTTAGCCCATTTTGTTGACTTTTTGCCTTTTTCTAATTGATTCTCAGGAGCTACTTACATGTTGTTCATATTAATCTCTTGTCATGTGCAAGTATCTTTCCATAGTTTGTGGTTTCTTCTTTTACTTGGCTTAATTTTTTTTTGGATTATCAGAAGTCTGGTTTAAAAAATGCTAAAATTTATCTTTTAAGATTGATGCCTTTAAATAGTTATTTATGGAGCCAGTTTGTAGCTCAGCTATAGAGCACTTGCCTAGCATGCATGAGGCCTTGGGTTCAATTCCTGGCATAAAAATAAGCATGATATATGCCGGGCGCGGTGGCACACGCCTGTAATCCCAGCTTTGGGAGGCTGAGGCAGGAGGATCATGAGTTCAAAGCCAGCCTCAAATGGCGAGTTAGCAGCTCAAAGACTCAAATAAAATACAAAAAAGGGCTGGGGATTGACCCATTTGAGTTCAATCCCCGTACCACAAAAAAAAAAAAAAAAATTAATATGTATTTCAAATTGCACATTTAAGTCCTTAAATTGATTTTAAAAAATTGTGTGAGGTAGGGATTCATTCCCACCATATGGCCCTAGCACTGTGTGTTGAATAGTCCAGCCTTTCTCTCTCCTCTGTCATACTGGTTCTGCCATACCAGGCTTCCAAGTACCTGAGGATCATTCTTCCAACGTGTTCTAGTTCAGTGTTTTTGTTTGTCCATCTTGGAGGCAGAGCCACGTGGTCTGTATCACTGATGACTCTAGGGCCTATTTCCCCCTGGCATTCTGCTGTATTAAGGGCTTGGTTGTTCTTATAGTTTGCATTTGAGGGAACATGCAGGAGGCCCTGAGTTACATCCCCAGTGCTGCCAAAAATAAATTAATTAAATAAATAAGGTTGGGATTACATTGGGTATATGTTCCAGTGTAGAAAGAACTGATATCTTTGCAGTATTAGATTTTCTGATCCAAGCATGTGGTATATCGCTTGGTTTACTTTGGTCTTCTTCAACAGTAAAAATTTTACATGAAAAAAGTCTTTGTAAAGTTCTTACATATCTTTTGTTAAATTTGTATCTAAGCACAATTTCTTTCTTCTTTTTTTTTTTTTTTGTTTGTTTTTGGGGTGTGTGTGTGTGTGTGTGTGTGTGTTTTGTTTTTTACTATTTTAAGTGGTTTCTTTAAAATGTTTGTTGAAGTATAATACGACACATACATTTTTCTATCTATGTAAGTGTCCAGCTTGCTGAAATTTCAAACTGAACGCCCGTTCCTGGATGGAGAAGATGAGTAGCTCCCTGGAAGTCTCCCTCCTCATCCTCCTGTTACTACCCCAGTGCCCCCGGCTGCTGGCCCTGACTTCTGAAGCCCTGGGGTCTAGTTTGTCCTGTTTGGTGCTGTGCATAAATGGAGTCAGAGAGCTCACTCTTCTGTGTCTAGCCTCTTTGGCTCAGGGTTATTTTGTGGTTGTTATTTGTAGACCGTTCATTCTCTTTGCTGTGTGGAACCCAGTCCTGTGAATACCCTGCAGGTGGTCATTGTAAGTTGCATTTTCTGAGTCTTTTGTTGTTGTTGTAGTTGTTGTAGTAGCTTAGAAATACCATTCATTGACTTTTACAGTATGTACCGATCTTATAGGTAGTAGCTTTGCTAAATTCTTGCTGATTCTTCTACCTCATGGCAGATTGGGCTTTTTTTATATATGCCAATTTTGTTTGCTAATAATTTTTTTCTGCTTTTATTTTCCATTTCTTTTGATCAAACACGAAACAAGCCAGATGTAAAAGTCATGGGGGTTTCTATTTTGTAAATAAGTTAGATGGTTTTCTTAAGACTTTGGAAGTAAGATTGAGTTAGAATTCCTAGGTCGGTTTGTCTGTCCTTCCTTCCTTCCTTCCTTCCTTCCTTCCTTCCTTCCTTCCTTCCTTCCTTCCTTCCTTCCTTCGAGGTTCTGCTGCCAGTGACTGTGGTTTCTATTGGGAGGAGTGAGGCAAGGCTTGGCGACTACCTTGGTCCTTGCTTCCTGCTCATGTGTGTGCAGATGCATCTTTTTCATGGGGTCTTGGCAAATGGTCAGAATTGGTCAGTCTCTCCTTGGCTTATCAGTGCAACTGCATGTCCCAGAGATGGTGGAGGACGATGACTTGTGTTCCAGCCCGTATGCTACTGACTGAATTGAATGAAATGAATTTGGGGGCATGCGGAGTCCAGAAGGGCACAGCAAGTCCCACTGTCCTGCAGTGGCATGTCCAGGACTGTAATGTGTGTGGGTCATTGAAACTCCTGGAAAACAGGGTGGAGTTTTAAAAGCAAGCTAGAGTCACAGAAAATATTGAGTCATAAATTACAGTGTGATTTCTCAGAAGCCGTCACAGGTCCAGGCAGTGAGGCTCAGGTGTCAGGTCTCAACAGAGAATTGTTCTTTCTTTCTTTTTTTTTTTTAAGGGCTGAGGGTTGGGACCCAGGGCCTTGTGCATGCTGGGCAAGCAAGCTTCACCCCTGAGCCACACCCCCGGCCCTCAGCAGGGGATTTTATACTTACAAATTAAAGCCAGATTGATCACACTGTAGAGTAACATAGTTAAGTTGCGAGATGCCCGGTAATGAGAAAAGTGTAATAGGCATGTGATTATTAGAAAACTACATGTCTCTGGCTGTGATTCTTTCCTCCTACATGTTGGGTGCATTCAGGAAAGATATAAGCATCAACTTAATGCTGTTGAAGGTATCTTAACAGACCCCCATTTACCAGCTGACTGCCTTAGCTAGTGCTTTCTTTCTATCTTTTTGTTACACATGCCAACTGATGCCCAGGGTGGGTCCAGTGTTCGTGTCCATCTCAACTGATGTCCACATGCTTCCACCCCTTCTAACTGAATTGTAAGTTACCAGGAATCAGTGGTGCTAGGCACAGTGGCACACACCTGTGATACCAGCCGGCAGGAGGATCACAAGTTAGAAGTTAGCTTCGGCCATTTAGCAAGACCCTGTCTCGGAAAAAAAAAAAAAAAAAAAAAAAAAATCAAGGGCTAGGATGTAGCTCAGTGGTAAAGTCACCCTGGACCCAGTACCAATAAACAAATAAATGAATAAATAAATAAGGCTGGGCAGGTACAGTGCTAACCTAGCATTCAGGAGTCCCTGAGTTCAGTCCCCAGCACCGCAAAAACAAAAAAAACACACACTCACACAAATCAAAAAACTAAGGCACTGTCCATAAGTTATGGAATTTGATTAAATGTTACATAAATTGATGAAATATGAATACAGAAAAACGTGCTTTCTATGGAAGACCGAGTAATGGGAGGTGAGTTCTCAGAACATTGGTTCCCACATTCAGCAGCATTGGCTTCCTCTTGGAACTTGTCTACAGTGCAGTTTCTTGCGCTCTACCCAGACCTATTGACTCAGATACTGGGGTGAGGCCCAGAAATCTGTGGTTCTGGAGCATGCTAGCCTTTGAGAACCACCGCACTAAGAAATATTACTGTTGTGTGACGTCCAGAAGGGAAAGAGCTTATAAAAATACTAGGAGGCTTCTGCACTCAGACTGTTTTCCAACTATTTTTCAGTTCTTGATCCTTTTTAAAGAAATGTACACTGAAAGTTCTTCAGGCAGTTTAGTTTCTTCAGTGTAGTTTACATAGAAAACACCACTGGAACTCCAGTTAGCGGAGTGCTCAGAGAAATGGCTTCATCTCACATCTGAAGATCTGTGAATGGATGAACTTTTGTATGATTCAGATTAACAAAAACGTGTTTAAAAGGACAAGTGTCAGTTTGGACTGTCTTCTGCTTCACTCTTTCAGTGTCCTGTCCGGCTGCTGAAGCTGTCCATAGCAGAGAGAGATTTTGACTGATAAACCTAGTAACTAGGCCAAGAGGGATCAGTATGTGCTGGAAGAGAGCCAGACAGAGTCTGGGAAATACATGATCCCACTGAGTCCTTGCCACAGCTTCATGGCACACACCCATTGTACAGATCAGAGGGGGTAAAATCAGAGATCACATAGATAATTAAATGACGGCACCAAAATTTAAACCTGGGTGGGCTTCAGATTGTCTTGCTGTGGCATAGTCTAGCTGCAATTGGCGGAGATGCCTGTGTTGGTATAGAATACCGTTCATCACTGAGTATGGAGAGCAAGGTAATTTGGTAGCTGTGCCACCGAGGCCTCTCAGTGCCCACGGGGGCATTCCCTGTGCCCCAGTGTTTCTGCTAGTAATGCTGATGATACACACCATGGATAGAGCATCCTCTCCTGAATCGTATGTGAGTTTTGGCTGTGCTTCACTCTGAATTGAAAATCAAAGCCGAAAACAGCTGTATTCGTCTGCTGGGGTTGCCATAACAAGGTGCCACAGCCTGGAGGGCTTAAATAAGAGAATTCTGCTTTCTCAAGTTCCGCGAGGCTGACGTCGGGTTATAGGCAGAGTTGGCTTCGCCTGAGGCTCCCCCTGGGCTTGCAGAGGGCATCTTCTCCTGTGTCCTGCCGGGGTCTTCCCTCCCTGTGTCTGGGTCCTCTTTTTCTCTTAGGGGTGGTGGAAGGAGACGCACCCTGATGATACCATTCTGCCTCCGTTGCCTCTTTAACAGCCCCGTCTCCACAGAGTCCCCTTCTGAGCACCTGGGGGTGAGGACTGCAGCCCGCAGGGCGGGAGGGACACACGTGAGTCCCTAACAGCATCCAAGATGCTTTTTAGGTATTCAGAGCTTCTCTCAAAGGTCAAGGTCTTTGATTGCAGACTTGCCTGTCCCTGACTTCACTTTCTTACAGGGAGAGCAGAGTCTCCAGACCCAGGGCACTGGGCGTGCGGTGACAGCAACCCCACTTCTTAATGGGCTTAGGAGGGCAGTGTGTTTGAGTCGCAGAGTGGATTCTGCTCTTGAAACACCAATTAAAGCTGCTTTGATGATTTAGAATTAACTATGTTAAATCCTAACCAATTAAAAAGTTTGTCATAAAAGAAAACCTGCTAACTCCGGGAATTCTTGTTAGGGGGATAAAAAATGGGTAGCACTTGAAATGCAAATAATCCTGTTGCTTTACATCAAATTAATCATGTAGCCATAAGTCCAAGCCTGTTTCGCTGTGTTTTATGGGTAGTCTCACTGTGAGGTCCATTTCCTGAAAACCCTGCTGCAGAGTCTGGGCAGGGGAGAGGGTACTCTGTCCTCCCTGCTGGCAGGTCTTGAAAGGAGACGGTGACTGGAAGGATGATGTGTGTTCTGTACGTCTGACCTTTGACCCTGATTCAGGCAGAGACCACAGGTATTTACCTCCGTCATGCAAAGCCGTAAAACTCTTCACCGCACAATTTCCATGCTCAGGTCCTGTGGTTCTCGGTGTGGTTCGTGGGCCTGAAGTTACCTCTGGAGCTTGTTAGAAATACACACTCCCAGGCTGGGGTGGAGCTCAGTGGTAGAGCATGTGCTTAGTGCTCAGCCTGCCAAGGCCCTGCTTCAACCCTCAGCATTAAATCAACAAACAAACAAAAAAACACCATCTCTGACTTTTAGAACTCGCACCAGATTTACTGAATCAAAGTCCTGCATTTTCATAAAAAAAGATCCTCCCGCAGTCTGTGTACATAGTCAAGTTTAAGAAGCGTGCTCTGCATGGTGATGGTAGCAGCACTTTAATTGGCCTTTTATGCTAAAATCCCCTGAAGTGGAATTCTGCCTCTCTGCCCCTTCTGTTCCAGTGTTCCATCCTGTGGCTCCAGGCAGAATCTGGGGACTCTCTCTGGCTCTGGCACTCACCAGCTGATAACCTCCTCTTCCCTTTAGTTTCCTCACATGTCAGTGAAGACGATGCCTTAGTGTTGACAGATTCAGGAGCAAATGTCTGGCTGTCCTTTGAGCCGGGCCGGGCGCAGTGTGAGTCAGTTGACTGCTGTCCTTCTTTTATTGATTGTGAGCACCACCCTCACTGCTTGTGTCACAGCCATAGCCAGTGGCACGCATGAGTCCAGGGAGGTGCCCAGTGTGCCGGTGAACGACAAGCAGTGCCCATCCTAAGTGCAGAGGGACCAGCCCCCCAGACTGTTCCCCGAAGCTCTTAAACCCCTCTCTGAAACAAACAAGAAACAAACCTTTTTTTCTCTCTAAAAGCTTAATGTGGAAACAGCGTCTGCACCCTGCGATCCTTTCCTTGCTTGCCTGCCATAAAGATGCTCACGATATGCATTTCAGGTGGGACCACTGCCTCCTCCCTGGGAAAGCTGTGTGCTGGGACAGTGTGTCCCTGTGAGTTGTATCCAGAGTTCAGGAACCTGGGCTCCGGTCCCACCCATCCCTGACTCGCGGTGCTGACTTGGGCACATTGCACGTTTGTGAAATGAAGTTCAACCTGATTATCGTTAGTATTCTTGACCCTGTGAGTGCCTGCGGCATTGCAGGACAGCCTCTGTTGAGACTTCATGTCCACTTCAAATGCTTGGACCCCTCCACTCTTAAAGGAGATCGTGTTCTGACAGCAAGTGTTGAAGGAACGATGAACTTGGATTAGAATGACCTGGAGGAGCTATTACAAACAAAAACAAATCAAGTGTAACATATTTCCCTGTCATGTTACAGTGAAGCACATCATCCCTGCTTGGCGGGATTTTGGGTTTCAAATGCACCAAAACATCTGTCCCTGAGCTGTGCAGGAGAATGTCTGATGCCTTTCTAGCAGAAAACATGGTTTACTGTCGTCTTGTGTTGTTAACATATAGCAGATGCACGGGGAGGGCAGGGAGGGGAGGGGAAAGCACCGCGGAGCACCTGAGAGCTTTTCTAGGTTTCGAATTTGTTTCTGTTTTTACTGTGATTCAACTAGGTTCCTAGTGAAGAAGTGTTACCGTCCTTAACCCCAATGCCAATCCCATAATGAGGACAGTTTTGAGAAAAAGGAAAAAAGGTTCATTGCTTTGCTAGCAAAGGAGAAACACAGGGGACTCCTGTCCCAGAGGCTGTTATTCTGCCCATCAAGGGGAACAGGGGCCTTTTGAAGAGGTGATTCAAAGGCTACATTCCATGTGCTTTGTCCGGAGTTGTAATCCATTTGTTAATTTGGGAGATAGTCATTTCTGGGATCTTCTGGGGCCATCCCCAAGTCTGAATTACTTGTTCCTATGGTGGGTGTGTGCTCAGGGACAGATAATTCTGCCTAGGATGGGGAAGAAAGGTAAACCTGTTTCCCCTGAGATTAGGGAGGAGCAGGGAGAGAGGAAGAGAAAGAAATATGTCCATTTTAAAAATAAGTCGCAGTGGCAGAGCAGCCAGGCTATACTCAAAGCATAAAGTGGACCACTGCGGCAGAAGGGCTTTCTGCTAGTTTCTTGCAGAGCCATCACCTGTGTATTAAGAGTTGGATGATCCAGGTCTTTACCATTATGGGATTTTTGGCACGCAAGGCTATGAAATTTCATGAGATTGATTGACCATATTGAGCTGGTTTTATTGAACAAGTAAATAAAAGTTAACTAAGTACATCCCACTGATAGCAATAGTCCTTTTTCTTTTTTTTTTTAAATTTTTATTTATAGTAATAGTATGTGTTACAGTTTATACTACACATATAGAGCATCTTTTTACACAAAACAGTTTGTATACAAAGTATATTCATAGCATTCAAGTCTTCAATCATGCATTTAGAATAATGATATCCATCTTATTCAACCACTTTTTCTTTTTTTTCCCCCTTCCCCCCTTGCTCATTCCCTTCCCCTCCCTTCCCTTTGACCATTATAGTGTTCCTCTAGTCCTCCTATGTACCCCGACCCAACAATACTGTGAACCGGCCTCCTTATATCAGAGGAAACATTCGGTATTTGGATTTTTGAGATTGACTGATTTCGCTTAGCATTATATTCTCCAACTTCATCCATTTACCAGCGAATGTCATTATTTTATTCTCTTTTATTGCTGAGTAAAATTCCATTGTGTAGATATACCACATTTTCTTCATCCACTCATCTACTGAGGGACATCTAGGTTGGTTCCACAACCTAGCTATTGTGAATTGTGCTGCTATAAACATTGAAGTGGCTGTGTCACTATAATATGCTGTTTTTAAGTCCTTTGGGAATAGACCCAGGAGTGGGATGGCTGGGTCATAGGGTGGTTCCATTCCCATTTTCCCAAGAAATCTCTATACTGCTTTCCGTAGCGGTTGTACCATTTTGCAGTCCCACCAGCAATGTATGAGTGTGCCTTTTTCCCCACATCCTCTCCAGCATATGTTGTTTGTGTTCTTGATAGCTGCCATTCTGACTGGAGTGAAATGAATTCAAAGTGTATCAAGGACTTGGGAATTAGACCAGAGACAATACACCTAATAGAAGAAAAAGTAAGCTACAATTTCCAACATGTTGGATTAGGCTCCAAGTTCCTTAACAAGAATCTGGTAGTGCAAGAATTAATACCAAGAATTAATGAATGGGATAGATTTAAACTAAAAAGCTTCTTCTCAGAAAAAAAAAAAAATCAGTGAGGTGAATAGAGAGCCAACTAACTGGGAACAAATATTTAATACATGCACATCGGATAGAGCACTAATTTCTAGAATATATAAAGAACTCAAAAAACTTGACACCAAAAAAACCAAATAATCCAATCAATAAATGGGCTAAGGAGTTGAAAAGACACTTCTCAGAAGAAGATACACGATTAATCAACAAATACATGAAAAAATGCTCAGCATCACTGGCAATTAGAGAAATACAAATCAAAAACTACTCTAAGCTTTCACTTCACTCCAGTCCTTTTTCTTTGTTGGACACACAACCTGCATGTCCAACAAAGAAATTCTTGAGGCTTTTTTAAAAATATGTTTATTTTGTTTATTATTATTTTTGTGTGTAGTGCTGAGGCTCGAACCCACTGCCTCATGCATGCTAGGCAAGTGCTCTACCACTGAGCCACAAACCTATCCCCATTCTTAAAGCTTTTAGTTCCAAGTCGACTTAAGGAAAACCTCTACATACGGCAAAAGAATGAAGGAAAGAGGTGTTTTTGTTTTTTAAAATATCATGTTGAATCCATCGTAGCTCAGAAAACAGATACTGGTTTGTGACATTTCAATGATATTTAGTTGCCATTTCTTTTCTTTTTTCTTTTTGTAAGACTGGGGATTGAACCCAGGGGCATTCTATACTGGGCTGCACACCCAGCCCTTTTAAAAAGATTTTATTTTGAGACAGGGCCTCACTAAGTTGCTAAGACTGGCCTCAAACTTGCAGTCCTCCTTCCTTGGCCTCACAAGTCACTGGAATCATAGGCATGTGCCACCATGTACAGTTTAGTTGCCATTTCTAGAAGGAAAGTTTATTTAAAAGTTAATGTCCCTTTTCTTTACATGAAATTGGTTTTAGATCCGGTCATAAGCCTAGTGCTTACAGGTGCCACATTATAAGGAGCTAAGTTCTTCATGAGGTGAGGAGGAGATGGGGGGCCTCTGTCATCCAGGGCCTTCCCAATCTCGGAGCCCTGCATGGTTGCTTCTGCTTGGAGCAGGGTCTCTGTCCCCCGGACTCCAGGAATACCTATGCCTTTCCTTGGTTGCCCTCGTGCTATTTTGCTGTTTCTGCACGCTGGTTTCATGGCTCTTCCTTCCTTCCTTCTTTTATCACCCTGTAGGCAGCTCTTTGCCGTCTTTATTGAGCAATTATGTCAGGCACTGTGCTTTCTACTTGGACAGAAATGTGTTTAAAAGCAGGGTAGGTCCTTTTACATTCTGATCTTGCACAACCAGTGCTCAAACGCGTGGGGTGCTCAAGTCACAGGTCCCCATCTGTCGAATCCAGTGATTTTGCTTGTCAGAGTCCTCAGTTGGCCACCCAGCGCGCTATTTTGAAGGCCCCTTTGCTACCCATAACTACAGGAAGAGACTTCCTGCCACTCTTCCCAAGCAACACAGATTTGCTGTGTCTTCAGGACTATGGAATAAACTATTTCAAGCAGGGCTTGGACAGTTACAGGAAGAAACATTTGTAAGGCCCAAGGACTAAAACAGCTTGAGCTCACTGCCCAGGTCAGTGCTGCCTCTGGGGTTTGGCCATCCTGAGAGTGTGCGTCCCTGGGTGTGACCCACCAGCATGGAGAGCTCTAGGAACTCCAGGTGCTCCGCTCACTGTTCTCCAGATTGGTTTTGGTGGCTAATGCTGACCCCAGAGTCCCTTTTCCTTTTGCCTAACCCTTTCTGGTTGTTGCTACCTGCTTTCTTTTCCCCTTGAGGAAATGCAAGTATTTGTCAAGGTGGCACATACATCTGCTTCATAGAAATCCCATCATGCATGTGAAAAATAAATAATATGTGATTTTAAAATAAGGTTTGTGTTTCTCATTGACGTTACTTGTGAAAACAGGCATTTGGATTTGTTTAATGCTGACTTGCTGATTTTCACGCTGTTCATTCGCTTCCTCTGACCCGGGGTGAGGGGAGCCACTCTGCAGATCACTGTGACTCAGTGAAGCTGTGTGCAAACTTCTTGGCACCAGCAGTTCACATGCTGCCCGCAGCTCCCCTGGCCTCCTTTATCACAGTGTTGCTTGGGACTGTGCATCCAAGGGTGCAGGCATTTAAACCTCCTGAAGCTGTGAAGCGTGCTCGTGTGTGTGTGTGTGTGTGTGTGTGTGTGTGTGTGTGTGTGTGTGTGTGAGATTACTGAAAGCTCAGGGCAATGAAGAGAGGCTTAGCCTTCTTCCTGGATGAGCCGTTCTAATTGTGTTAAATTAATATTGACTTTTACATGAGTGATATGAAGTTACAATTAATCATTCATATTTGTTTGAGTTGGTCAGTGTGGTTTTTTTTTTTTTTTAATGTGTTCTCATTTGGAAAAAAATTATTTGCTTTCATTAAAAAACAACTTCCATGCCCTCAGCATAAGGTAAGAGGAGCTAAGGTTTGAGAGGAGGGAGACTGGTTTTAAGATCTCTTTAAAGCCAGTTAAGCCATGGGATTTTATCTTCCATCGGTAATCTGGTTGGAAGAGTATAATTTATCTTTTTCAAAGCTTCATTCATACTAATCAATTGGTATTTCTATAGATTGGTTTTTTGAATTTTGAAAGTACCCAGCTCTTAAAATGCCTGCATAAATCCGAGGTGTGGTGTTTGTGAGATTGTCCAGGGGACCCCCCCTCCCATCTCTTCCTCTTACACACTGGGAGAGAGCTGAATCGACATCCCCTCTCTTTTTTATGGGGGTTGGTGCTTGGAGGTCCATGGACTCGCCAGGGCAGTGGTCCACAGCATGGCCACACGTCAGAGGCTGTGGGGAGCCCAGCCTTTTCCTCTGAAGGTTCCATGATTGAGTCCACTGAAACCAACCGGCCGGAAACCAAAGCTGACGGGTAAACAGGAAACAAGTCACACGAGTGGCTCAGGTGCACAGGCGCTATAGAAGACTCGAAGCCCGGAGAAGAGTGAGTGGTTCAGGCTGAAATGGCCTCTTCTCACGGGACAGGGAAGTGGGGCTGTAGCACTTTTATTCTAGCAGGGAGCAAATAATTTTTTAGGGGAAATGAATGAGCCTGGAGAAGAGACAGTGGGCGGGACAGAGTTCCGGGGCTCTGGTGTGCTGTGGACGTCTCTGGGGTGTGGCCGTGATGAGGATCTCAGGAAGAAGCTCTGAGGGCATTTCTCTTCCTCTTTGGTGGATCAGGTCTCGAGGGAGGCAAGGGACGTTCAGAGGAAGCCCTTCCCTGCGCCTGGGAGACAGAGGACCAAGGATGCTGGGGAGACGGCCGTGGGGAGAGGTCGCAGAGCTTGGTTCCGAGTCTGGGCAGCTGGGCTCGTCAGAGCGCCATGCTCTGAGGATCATTTTCGGAGCTCGAGGTCATTTGGGTCCAACCACAGCTGCAGCCCCCTACCCCAGACCTCCTGGTCAGTGAGAGGACAGAAGAGACTCGGACATGCCACTGTTCTCTGAACTGAGCCGTCCAGCAGCTGGGGGCCAGGTGGGGCCACAGCGAGGACCCCCACCTGCATGGCTGCGGGGGCTGCCTCCCCTGCACCCGTCTCCCCCCAGCAGCCTGGCACTGCACTGCCCTCATTTGACTCCCTGGGGGCTCAGCAGAAACCGGCCGGGGTGGACCTCCCATGGACTGTCCCCAGCAGGGATTATCTTCTGCCAAGGACTCTTCAGAATCTGATTGTGACGTTTACTCAGGACAGAGACTGATCTTTTGAATGAAAGAAAGAAAAAAAGACATTATTAAGGCCTGAGAGAGTTTGTTGCAGAAAATCGGCGAATTGTAAAAACAGCACAAATAAGGAAAAATATTTCCAATCCTACCCCATTAATGAGAAAACCACCAATCCTCCTCCCCAAGTCAGTGATGAAAATAACAAAAATAGCTCAAAGTAAACTTTTAGAATATTGGGGGCAAACGGGTGTAATTGCCGAAACTGCTGGAGTGAGACGCAGCCTGGGACTCGGGTGCATAGGAACTTGCTTCAGGTGTGGCAGTAATAAACCTGTGCATGTTCTACCTGATGGCAAGCCAAGGGGTGTTTGTGAGACTGATAGAGTTTTTATATTTGGGCCGGGTACAGTGGTGCATGCCTATAATCCCAGCAACTGAGAAGGCAGAGGCAGGAGGATCATGACTTTGAGCCCAGCCTCAGCAACTAAGTGAGGCCCTGTCTCAAAAAATAAAAGGGCTAGGGATGTGGCTCAGTGGTTAAGTACCCTGGGTTTGATCCCCAGTACTGGGTGTGGGGTGTGGGGATTTATATTTAGCTATTGCCAACAAAGGTCAACTCACATTCTACCCTTGGTCTACCTTGGACAGTGGCCGTGTTATGACAGGACTGGAGGGCTATTTTTATTGTGACAGTACTGGCCCTCTGTGTTCATATGAGAGCGATTACCTGTTTCCAGGAGCCTGTAGCCAGGAGTTCCTAGTTAGGAGGGGAGTGGCCACAGCCTCTGTCCCTCCTAGGCAGCTGGCACAGGCTCCTGTCTGGCCCAATGGCGGGCGAGTGGTGCAAGCCAGACCCTCGGCTCTGACCTCACGAGGGTCACTTCAGGCCAGTGTCCTCTGGCCATGCAGACAGTAGAGCATGAGCGGGAGTGTAGCCTCCTTTGTCGGTCTGAAGGAAATCTGCCCTGGATTCTATAAATTGCTTTTTTTTTTTTTTTTTTTTTTAACTCTTTCCACTCAAATGCTTATTTTTTTCCCCCGCATCCTTAAAAAAATAAGTGTCAACCTTAACGGATGCGGTTTAGATGAATTGAGTTTATAAAAGGTTGATCTTTATAAGAGGACATCCAGCTGCAGAGCCGGTTCGCACTCTTACGTTGCTTCCGGGCTGGACGGGAGCAGGGCCGAGGGCTCTCCAGGCCCTGACCGGAACCTGGGGGCCAGGTGCACCCAGGGGCTAACTCGCAGGGCTGACTAGCCCAAGAAGCTTTTCTGATGCTGGGTGTTGAGTTAAAACAGGGCTGCAGGAGGCTTGCCCTGGGGCTTCTGCGCTGGGGTCTGTGTTTCACCCACCCCTAGAACACGTGGGCCCCAGTCGCTCCTTTGGAGCTGGGCAGGGTATTTTACCTCCATGCCATGAAGTCAGGAAACTGAAAAGTCCAAATCACTGGTCTGTTCATTCTGATTTCTAGTCCTTCCTGGCTCCCATTCATGAAATAATTTTTTTTATTCAAAAAATACCGGAGGGCCGGGCGCGGTGGCGCACGCCTGTAATCCCAGCACTTTGGGAGGCTGAGGCAGGAGGATCGCGAGTTCAAAGCCAGCCTCAGCAATGGCGAGGCACTTAGCAACTCAGTGAGACCCTGTCTCTAAATAAAATACAAAAAAGGGCTGGGGATGTGGCCCAGTGGTCGAGTGCCCCTGAGTTCAATCCCCGGTACCACAAAAAAAAAAAAAAAAAAAAAAAAAAATACCGGAGGGCTGGGGTTGTGGCTCAGTGGTAGAGCGCTTGCCTAACACGTGTGGGGCACTGAATTCAATCCTCAGTACCACATAAAATAAATAAATAAAACAAAGGTATTGTGTCCATCTACAACTAAAAAATATATTAGAAAAAATACTGGAGACTTTAGGTTGAGTGTGTTTTACCTGGTATAAACCTTTTCTTTTATTCTGCTTAAATGATTTTGTTTTTTTTTTTTTTTTCTTGTTGTTGTTGTTTTTGGTGGGGGGGGGTGTTAAATGAACATCAGTTATGTAATGTGCTTCTTTGATTGACAAGTGAAAATGCTGAGAACTAGAGTGGGGAGAGGAAGGAAGTGCTACGTGATTGAGAAGCCCTGCAATAATGTTTCCATTAGAAGTGTTTATTGTTGTTTTATGATAGTAAAACTGGACAGTCAGTGTGAGGCTAAATTGGTTTATTTTATTTTCCTAAATTTAATCTGAACTGAGAAATGACAGATTTGGTATAAAATCTGGTGTGTGTGTGTCTAGAGTTGAATAAAAAACCCAAAGAGTGACTGAAAGCCCCGCTCTAGGTTTGACACAGGCAGGAGGACCTCACCCTGGGTCTGTGGCCCTTCCCCTCCTTTCTGTTGACCTGTGTAAATGTGGGACTCTTGCAGCTGGTAGACGATACTTGTTTATATGACTCTGAGTGAAGTTTGAGGACTAGTTTGTGCTACTTCCTGGGGACCCAGAGTTTTACAGCCTTTCTCCCTGTTCACCCTGGCATGGTTTGGCCTGTTGGGTTCCATGTGCTGTATTTGAAAGCACAAATAACACAACAGACAGGATTTTTTTCTGGATGGGTTGGGGAGGTATACCGGGGATTGAACTCAGGGGCCCTCGACCACTAAGCCACATCCCCAGCCCTATTTTGTATTTTATTTAGAGACAGGGGCTCACTGAGTTGCTTAGCACCTAGCAGTTGCTGAGGCTGGCTTTGAACTCGCAGTTCTCAGCCTCCTGAGTCACTGGGATTGCAGGCACACACCACCATGCCCAGCAGCAAACGGGTTTTTAACTTGAAGCTGAATTTTGGGCAAGCCACTAGTGAGATTTATTATTCATGTAATTATTGATCACTTTGATTATAATTTTCTTAAAAATATGCTGTGTAGAAGCATAGTTATTCAAATTCAAAAGAAAACCAAAGGTGTTTTCTGTTGCTTTATTATTTTTTTACCCCCATTTCCCTCAACCAGGGCAGGGATGCCATTTATTGTCCATGGCATCAAATTAAAAGAGCATGAAATAAAACAAAATGTCAAAGTCAGTACAGGTTTGGAAAGCCTGATTGAATTATTCTCTTAAGAAGAAGAGTAAAAAATTTCTTCGAGTCCCTCATTTTTGTGACTAATTCCAGGCAGTAGTATCTGCTCTGAGACAAAGCCAGAATGCTTCATCGTTTTCACATAAAGTATAATCATGGTTTTCTTTTCAGAGCAGTGACCTAATGATTATATATAGTTCCATTCCTTCTTTCGGCTTTCTACAGTTGTTTTAAAGCAGTTCCCCTGTGGCCACTCCGCTTGAATTTTAAGTCATTGTGAATGACACTAGTCTGCCGCAGGAAGAGCAGCCATCAGGATGTGAGGTCTTAGCTCTGCTTCCGGGCTCTGAGAACTGAACTGCTGTCCTCCGCCACGCCCTCCGCCATGATGCTCTGCCTCATCTTTGGCCCAGAGCTGTGGAGTTGGCCAACCATGGACTGGACCTCTGGAACAATCAGAAAGGTGTCCAAAAGAGGGTCTCTGCCGCTGCCTTTCGTATTGTAAGAAGAAAATTAATCCTTGAAATTCTTCAAAAGAGAACTGATGGTTCATCCTAGGTAGATCGTAACTTCTCAAAAAATGTGCTCGTCTTCCATTAGAAGGGATAGTCTTCCTTTTTTTTTTTTTTTTTTTTTTTTTTTTTAAACAATTTTATTGAGAAGCTCCAGAAGTGACTCCCCCACTCCTTACAAGATGGACTAGGCAAAGGGCTGCCTGCGGACTGTGACAGCAGGGCCGGAAATGCCTGAGCAGGCCAGTCCACCTCGACTGGATGATGCATGGGTTCAGACAGCACGCACCAGCCAGGAGACTGCCAGGCCAGCCCACCACCGCCTACTCAGCATATGCACAGAAGTTGGGGCTAACAAGGTCTCTTGGAATATAAAAGTCACTATGACTATGGATAACATGATTAACAAACACAACCCTATAAATTGTCATCCTATAAATGGTTGGATTTTAATCTGTTTTTTTAATGTTTAGATTCCACAGAGGAAAATACATATGATAGTATCATATGTTTCATCAACGTTTGCTTCGTAGGACTCCAAAGATAATTTGAAGGAATATTTATGGTGTTTTTTTTTTTTTTTTTTTAAGTGGCAGGATTTAAATTTCAAGATGTCAGGATTAACGAGTTCATGTTCGAATAGTCACACCTTCTAGGAACAAAACTCATTCACATTTTGATAATTTATCTGTGTGCCGACTGTGGGAAATTAATTTGGTCATTGAAAACAATAAAAAATTTGCATAAAATATGATAATTTAAAATTTAAAATGAGATTTTATTGTAGAATCAAATAAAATGGCTTTCCGTGATTGGAACTGTTAAAAGATACCAAATTACTTCATGGCAAAAAGAGCAGCCAAATTACAGACAATGAACACATTTCCGAGAAAAGATTTATTCTGTATTACATCTTAGTTATGTGTTATGAAAAAATGATGGCTTCATTAAGTTTGGTCCCTGCATGTGGATTTTGGTATTACTAAGTTGCTGCTGTTAGTACAGGCAAAATGGTCACTTTGAAAAGTAACAAAGAGGGCTGGGGTTGTGGCTCAGCGGCAAAGCGCTCGCCTCGCACGTGCGCGGCCCGGGTTCAATCCTCAGCACCACGTAAACATAAATGCATTGCATTGTGTGCAACTAAAGTAAATAAATAAATATTTTTTAAAAAAGAGCATCATGCTTGCCTTTAAATAAATAAATAAATAAACAAACAAATAAATAAAAAGTAACAAAGAAAGCCGGGCGCCGTGGTGCACACCTGTCCGCAGTCATTGCTCTGCAGTGGGGTTCTTTTATTGGTGGTGTTACCTCTTCTTGAAGACAGAACCATCATGATCACCATTTGTTCACCACTGGTTGGGTAGCTTTCCCTCTTGTGGGATAGGGGAGAGTATGTTGCTTGTGAAATGAGGGCCCCAAGTCTCCAAGCTTAGCCAGCTTGTTGGAAAGGACATCTGAGATTTGAACTTCAGTCATATTCTGACCTGTGGCCTGGAGTATTTCCTCTGAGCGACTTTGAGTCTTCGGTCTCTAGTTGTGGACTGAAGGGTCACCCTTGAAAGACACTGTGGTACTGCAATAGGACTGATTCAGGGCTTGCATGTTTACTTAATTCTGACTCAATTTAATCTGCCTTTTTGATGGCCCCTGGTCACATGGGCACTTTCCTGTCTTTTGGTGTGTATTTTATGTCTCAATGATGTTTGCAGAGCCTGGCCACCTTTTACCCACTCCCTCTCAAATAGGACCATCAGAATCACTGATAATATTATTGGTAATAAGAACCAATACTTGGTAGATAATAACAGCCAGTACTTATGTGGAGCGTATTACCTCATCACTTAATCCTCACAGGGTCCTGGAAACCCACTTTCTAAACAAGGAAATCAGGGCTCCAACGGGACTAAGTGATTGCCCCTCATCCAGCCAGAGAGTGGGGACACCTGCCCCCAAGCCAGGCATGCCGGCCCCTTCTGGGGTCACCTGCTCCTTCCGGATGCCTTTCCTCCTGGAGTCTACCTGGGAGGTTCTGACAAAGGACGCAGTTGGAATGTCTTCCTCCTGCTGCTGAGAGGAGAGAGTGCTACCCAGTCAGTCCTTCTCAGATGCTGGGAATTCGCATGGAGCTTGCACTAGCTTAGGTTTCCTGCGTCCCCATGGCTGGGTAACTCCTAAATGCACACCCTCTAATCACATCCCTCCGGAGGAAGAGGAAACTGAGGCCCGAAAGGTTCAATGCCACGTCTAAGATCACAAAGCTTACAATATTTATAGAGTAACGATATTTGAGATTTTTTTTTTTTTTTTTTTAACCATAAGTTGATTTTTCCTAGTTTAGATAAGCTTTCAAGTGACCTTGTACTCAGCTTTATTCTATGGTGTTTTCCCTGGGATTGGCAAAGATGTTAGAAAGGTTTTCCCAAACTGGAGAAACAATTTGGCCAAATTAAGCAAAATGTCCTGAGATGTGGTCGGTGTGTGTTCCAGTTTTCTTCTTTCCGTTCCCACAGATTCCCTCCTTTCCACCCCTCATTCTGTGACCTGAGTCCTGGCTGTGAGCTTCAGGGCCTGCGAGGCTGTTCTAGGATTGTGTAATCGTGCTCCGCCATGGTGGGGTCAATGTGACACAGCCAGCGTGTTCAGGTGACAGTTCCACTGTCTCAGACTGACAGGTCAGGAAGTGTTTGCTCTGTGCTGGAATGTTGGAAAGAAAAATCAAGTTTCTAAGTAACCAAAAAAAAAAAGATTCATAGACAGGATAGAGAAGCCAATGCAGATGTTCCTTATTTAAAAACAAAACAAAAAATCTAAAAATTTATATGAACTATGTGGCTATTTTTTAAAATGGCTTTTATTAGGTCCCCACATTGCTAAGAGACTAGTTTATTCAGCCAGGAGTGTTTCAGTCTGGCTGACTCCTGGTGTGTAATTGCATTTGTTATGTGAACCATTCTGCCGTCCTGCTCACCCGTGTGCAAGGCATCCGGGCATGCAGAGGAGTGTTTGTGCAATGTTTAGGTGACTTTCAAAGTCAAAGCTTGGTGCCAAATATGGATGACAACCCCACTTTGGGGGCAGAGCTCTCTGTGTGTGTGTGTGTGTGTGTGTGTGTGTGTGTGTGTGTGTGTGTTTCTCCAACTCTGGGGTGCATCGGCATCACCTGGAGGGCTTGTCAAACGCAGTGCCATGCCCCACCCCTGAGTGTCTTGTTCCTTAGGTCTGCGTTGGGGCATTGCTGTCCGACATGTTTCCAGCTGGAGGCTGGTGCGGGTGGTTTGTGGACCATAGTCTGAGAACCATGATGGAGAAAAGCCCAGAAAGAAATCCAGAAGGGTAATTCACCTGGTGTTCACGGTCGTTATCTCATCCCTGGGCAGTGGGATTACTGGGGCTCTTTATTTTTTTTCTTTATGCTTTTCTGCATTGACTCCCCACCCCACCCCCCACCACCAGTGACAAAGTAGTACTATTACTCTCAGAAAAAGCTGTGTTTAAAAGTTTTTTGAGCCCCGGTGTTCACGTGCCATGACCACATGGCTCAGGCTCTGGGGGTGCAGCTCTGGCCTTCCCAAGAGGTGGAGGTGACAGGGACATGTTTGTCACCCTGAGGTGCAGAGCACAGGAAGTGCAAGCAGGCGTCCGCAGCCCCCAGTTAGCATCCCTTCCCTCACACCTCTCGCTTGCCTCCAGGCCCCAGGGAGGGCCGGCTCTGCAGTGTAGGTGGGACGAGGAAGCTCTCGGAGTCTGGAAGAAGAGTCAGGAGTTCTCTAAGGTAGCAAAACAAGTCAGGACCAGAGTGACGAGCCACCAACCCACAGCCAAACCACCAGAAGGGGCCCTGGAGCAGGAGAGAGGCTTTGCTGTGACCTTAAGAATCACGCGTGTGTGCCGGGAGTCACACGTGCCCTCAACGGTCAAAGGAGTCACGTGCGTAACGCCACGCGTGCCAGACGTCTCCAGAGGGCCGTGCTCCCCCGCGTGCTGTCTCAGGAAGGCGCTCTCTGTGGCAGTTAGCGCGGGTGTTGACTAGGTCAGAAAACACCAGAATTAGGATCCAAATGTCTAGGCCTAATTCTGCAAATTCTAGACAAGTTCCTTAATCCTTTGGGTCAGGCCTCGTTTGTAAATGGAAACATCAGCTTTGTGGGTGCCTTGGATCGATACAGGGGTCAGGGAATGAGTGTTGAGGAGGTGGTCAGAAGCACCTCAAGGCCCCCTGAACTCCAAGGCTGGCTGTGAACCAAGTGGGGGAGGGCGAGGTGGTGGGGAGCTGCCCACTTCTTTGCCCAGCCTTCACGTCTGTGGTGGTGACTCACTGAACCCCGATCTCCGTCCCAGGGAAGGCTGTGGCAGAGCGAGGCGGATCCAGATTCCGTCCTGCCCAGTCCGCGTGGCAGTAAGCCAGCCGCCGTGCGCTGAGGTCAGACGGCCCCTGGCTGGTGTTGTCCTGATAACACTGAAGTTCTTTTCCTATTACCCGTCTCCAGGAAGCCCAAGTCGTTACCGTCTCCATGGAAATCCACGAATCTGTTATATTAAAGGATGATCTCACCTGAGGAATTTGTTTGTCACTTCATTGTTCAGTGCCCATATTAGCTGAGGAATGAGGCATCGGTGAGCTTGCCCTCACGGCTTCTCAGGGTAGTCCAGGGTCCTGCTGAGCCCACTCTTCACTCATCTACCTGCTAAGTAAGCCCCTCCATCGTGGTTTGACATGTGTTGACCAAAGTTGCGAAATACACAGTGGATTTTTCCAGGAAAGGGGTAATTTGCTCTCTGGTCCCATTGTACACGGCCAGCTCTGAGGCACCTGATGATTCATTTTATCCTTCAAAGAGCCAAGGGGTGGCACACTTGCGGATGGCATCTCTTTAAGTGTCGCGGGTAGCCCGGGTCCGTTTTTTAACTCCATTTCTGTGATGAAGGGCCACTGAGCCTCGTGTCACTGCTGCTGTGTGCTGTGGCTGTTGTCAGGGTCACCGGGGACTCCACCTGCAGCGCTTCATCCCTGCGGGAGCAGGAGGCCAGAGAGGAAGCGCCAGGTGCCCGGGAGTCAGTTCTTAGCCTCAGTCAGACTTTATAACCTGGTTTTGACCCGTCAGGTGGGGATTAGAAAAGTCGATGGAAGCCTTCCTGGCCCTTTCCCGGATGGAGCCGCCGTGTTCTGAGGACTCGTTCTTCTCTTCTGAGTTAGGGCTGGTGACCTGAGTTTGCTCTGGAATGCTCTCGGGACCCAGTTGTTTGTAACCTTGTGTTTAGCTTTCACATTATTTATAGTGTCTGCGATCCGACGTTGAATTCCTTCTCCGCCTTTCCCTTGTATATCGGTCTGAGTTCACATTTGAGTGGTGTGGCCCACGTCATTCTGAAGTTGAAGTTTAGGGCTCCACGTGACCTCTCTCTGTGTTTTTGCGAACATCCCTTTAAGCACGATGGATTTTTGGACGGTTATCTTATGACATTGAGCACACGTGACCTGCCTCAGAGCAGGAAAACACAGTGTCTTACTTTGCGCCGTTCTGACATGAAGATTTCTCGCACAGTGCAATACAGAGATGCAGGGAGAAGGTGTTTATGGTGAGGCCCGTCCCTGCGTTGTGATCTACACGTAGCATTCAAGATAGCACAGGACAAGAGGGCCTCGCCGTTCCATTTCCCTCCATGAGTGGAGTGGAGCTGCCTCTTGCTCCTGTGGCCTTTGGTGGTAGCCCCTGGTGGCTGGCAAACCCGTGTTCTCAGGCTCTGCAGCTGCATGGGCCCAGTGCTACCACCCCAGACCTCCCTGTGATCTGTTCTGACTGGTGTGGAAAGATCTCCTTGCACTTCATTTGAGACAGGATCAGAGTGTTTTGAACATTTTGGAAAATGAGAAGCTGCAAATATTTGCGCACAGCAAATGCCTCAGCCGTGGAGAACGTGCCCTCGGGAAGGTGTTCAGGTGTTCACTTCCGTCCGCCCGAGGGTGCTAAGCCAGGTCCGATGGAGGCGAGTTCGCTCACACGCTTTGGTTTATTTCCCATGCTAAAGCCCAGCAGTAGAAACATAAACTTCTGCAGGGGATCCTGGCTTTCAGTGCAAGTTGAGCATCCCTTGTCTGAGATGCTTGGGATCAGAAGCGTTTCCAGTTTTCAAGTTTGGGGATTTTGGAATATTTGCATACACGAGGGACTATCTTGGGAAGGGGACCCAACTCTAAACACAAAATTCATTTATATTTCGTATACAAGTGCACCTTCTATCCTGAAGCTTAGTCTATGTAGTATGTTTACTTTGTGCATGAAGCAAGTCTTCAGGATATGAATTTTCGACTTGTAACTTGGGTTAGCGCTCAGAAAGCTTCAGGTTCTGTAGCAGTTTGGACTTGGAGGTTAGCTCTGGCAGCCTGCTGGTCTGCACACTGCTCCTGATAGGGTGACTCTGCCGCCTCTCGCACATCATGTGAGGACCGTGGGGGTTCCCGGTGTCGTTGGGTCTACCAGCTTCTACTGGGGGGGTCTTGGGCTGGCGCTCTGGTGCTGCAGGGTCCCTGGCTGCGGGAAGCCCCTCCTGGCCTGCAGGTGCCAGTTGCTTGTCAGGCCAGGAGTCTCTTGCCTGGCCAGCCTGCCATGTCCTCCCCAGCCTGGTCACTCCAAGAGCCGTCTCACTCTCTTACTCCGCCTCGGTGCCAGCAACTAGGGAAGCAGGGGATTTGCTCTTCCCTGACTAGAATTTTTATTGTGGTAAGATATATACAACAAAATTGATCGTGTTAACTTATTTTTAAGCGCACAGTTCAGTGGTATTCAATACCTGATGCACAGTTGGAAACATGGCCGCTGTCCATTTTAAGAACTTTTTTTGTCATTCCAAACAGAAAACTCTATACTCCTACATACTCACCCCATCACTCCACCCAGGGTAGCCTCTGTCTCTGTGGATTTGATTCCTCTGTAGTCTTCATGTAAGTGGCATCTTACATATTGGGTCTTTTGTGTCCGATTTATTTTACTTGCTTTTTTAGGACTTCTTGTTGCTTTATTATTTGATAGCTGCTAATAAATTTTTGTCAGAAGTTTTTTAGATATTACACCAAGTTAGTTGTCTTGGTCTCCTGGTCATCCACACACACACACACAAGCATCTTTTTTCAAGTAAAGAAATGTTTATTTATTGAATAGTTTCCACCAAATATTATTAAATATATTACCTTGCAACATATTGCTTTCAAGTTAAAATGTCAGAAACAAAACACCATTATTTACAGTTCCTTTAAAGGAGTGTTGTATAATGACACATTGAGGTGCAAATTCTTTTGGCTTATAATTCTTAAAAGAATGATAGCAGGGCTGGGGTTGTGGCTCAGCGGCAGAGCACTCGCCTCGCATGTGCGCTGCCTGGGTTCGATCCTCAGCACCACGTAAACATAAATGCATTGCATTGTGTACAACTAAAGTAAATAAATAAATATTTAAAAAAAAAAAGAATGATAGCAGCAAAAGTGGTGCAAAATCTTCAGTATGAGATTATGATTAGGCTACATTTTGCAAAAATGTAAGGTGTGAGAAGGCAAACCCCCATCTAGCATCCCGGATTAGACCCCCTCAGGAGGGACTGATAATGATTAACACAGTCAAACTTTAAAACTGAGAGACAAAGGCAGCTTAATACTGCCACTGAGAGATACGTATCTTAACATATTTGACTTTCAGGCCACAGTTTGAAGGTCTGAAGCATCAAGTGGTCGATGAATTGGCAGGCTAACACTTAGGAACACATGTATTGCCTTGATGTCTTTTTGTTTTGTTTTGTTTTAATATTTACTTATTTGTTTTAGTTGTACACAATGTCTTTATTCTTACATGGTGCCGAGGATCGAACCCAGGCCGCGCACGTGCGAGGCGAGCGCTCTACCGCTGCGCCACAGCCCCAGCCCTCAAGGAGGTCTTTTAAATTGCACTCTTTGTATCCTTGCTCATCTGCAGAAACCGCTCTAGCATTGGTCTCACCTGGGATCTTACTGAGACTCTGTGTAAGTGCCGGGCCTTTTCACTTAGGTCCCGGAATTCTGGCTCAGTCGTTCAGTTATGTACTCTTCTCCATCACCAGCTGCCTTATGAAGAAGGGTCTCCACAGAGTCAGAGTTCACACCTTTCTCCTCTGAAGTTGTCATAATGATGTCTCGTATGAGACCTGGATTTTCTTTGTCAGCCTTAATGAAAGTGGTTCTCAGTGTCTGAGCTACAGACACATTTACTCTTTCTAGCTCATTAATCACAGGATATGTAATTGCACAGAGGGGCATAAAAACTGTGGAAGTGGTCTCATTCATCATCTCTTCCATTATCAACCTCATTCAACCCACTTAGCCTGTTTTTGAGATTCATCCATTTTGAAGCATGTATCAGAATTTCCTTCCTTTTTGTGGCTGAATAATATTCCACTGTGTGTATATACCCCATTTCATTTATCATTCATCCATTGATGGACTCTTGGGTTATTTCCACCTTTTGGCTGTTGTCAGTAATGCTTCTGTGAACATGAATATACAAATATTTGTTCAAGGCCCTACTTTCAGTTCTTTGGAGTATATTCCTCAAAGTGGGATTACTGAATTCTGAGTACATTTTAAGGTACTTTCAGATACTGACCATAATTTTTTAAATCATTAATATACCCTAATTAAGCATTCTCCAATTATCACACACTTCTAAGTAATTTTTTCATCAAAGTTTCAGTCTCCTCCTCCCCCTCCTCAGTGGGGGGTCCACCCCTGGGCCTTGCACTTGCTAGGCAAGCACTGTACCCCTGAGCTGCACCCCCAGCCCCTCCGTCTCCTCCTTGGTCCTCTGCTTTTTCAGTGAGTTACAACTGGGGATGCCTCCCAGCCAAGAAGCAGCTAGCGAAGCCGTTCTGAATACCAGGAAAACCATCTAAGCATGTCCTGAGAAATGCACCAGGAGATAAATTTTGGAACTTCCCTAAAACTGAGATTTATTCCAGCAGTCTTGTGTTTTAACAAAAAGATGAACATTTTCTTTTCAGAATCGATAGGAACTTAGACACGATGGCTGCTTCCGTTACGTGTTAGATTCTGACGTCTTCATCTTGGATGAGCACTTCACACAGGGTGACAGAAAGAAGCCTGTTCTGGGGAAGGGGCATAGCGGCTTCTCCTAAGAGGGGGTTAGGGACAGGATAAGAAGAAATGGCCTCTTTAGTAAATGTAGCCATTTGTGCTATCAAATAGCTCCTCTTTCTGATTTATCTCCCTCTAGCCAAGCGTCCTCTTCATTAGTAACTAATTTCCAGGTGTCACAGTTCAGTGTCTCCTTGCTCCTCGACAGATCCTTCCAACAGGTGACACTGTTAGCCTCTGTCGTCCTTCTGGCCACCCCCTGCTCAGTGAATGACTGCTGCCAATCACACACATTCCTTAAGTAAGTGTTCCTCAATTGAGAACCGTGTTTAAATTCAGCACGAGCACACACGCACACAGTTCGTTGCCTGCTCCTGCCCATGGGACTTTGCTGTTTGTGTTCTCTCCTCGCCGAGTGTCCAGGGAATCCTTTGCTTTCTCTTGTGAAAGACACAGCGACGGCCTTCTTCTCACTGACGGCTGGGAAGCCAGGGTACTTACTTCCTGCCGTCTGGCAGGAGCTTCAGCCTGCTCTGACTCCTGTGTCCCTCCTGCAGCTGCTGGCTTCCTGCGGGTGTCTTATGGGCATCTCAGAGTTAGTGTTCACAGCCCGTGTCCTCTTGTCCTCCCGCAGACCAGCCCGCCCGCGGCGTCCCCAGGTGGGCCTGTTCTCCTCTGCTCCCCTGGGCGCCTGGGCTTTCCCCTGGGTTCCTCTTTCACCTGCCCCGCCCACCCCAGCTGCCCGCAGACCCCTCATGCCCTGCCTGGCGCTCTCCCCTCCCGCCCTCCACCTTGGGTGCTCTTTCCCCAGAGAGCCGAGGGGTGGATTTGAAGCATGGGTTGAAGTCCTTCGCACCCTTCCCACCAGGCGGGAGGGAGCTGGGATGGCACAGAGAGCCTTCCCGCAGCCCGCCGAGGCCAGCTTGTGGTGTGGTTGCTGCACTTGTCACTTGTGTAGGTGGTTCATGTGAAAATCTGTGTTTCTTAGTGCAGTAATGGTGAGGAGGGTCACCCTGGGTCACCACAGACCGTCTTTACACACATAGGAAAAGACCTAGACTGCCCACCACACACACACACACACACACACACACACACACACACACTAAAAAAAAAAGAGAGATTCTTGCCTGGCAAGTTCCAGGGCTTTGGAACAGGGATGTGATGGAATTTCCTGTTTTAATTAAGAAGACATATTGAATTCCAGAGGCCAACTTGACCTTACCTGGGTTGATGAGTCCCTCTTCGCCGAAGTCTCCTGGCTCATCCACTTTTATTTTTTTAATCTGTTCTTCTTTAAGCCTTGAGGAGAGTCTGTTTGCTTTTTTAAAATTCCAAATCACACCATATATAACAGAGTGTGGACCGTGTGCGGTGACCAGCACACAGAACAGTGTGTGGGCCGCGTGCAGACCGAGGGCAGCCGTGAACTTGAGGGGGGCAGCCTGTGCCCGCTGCAGCCACCGACTGGCACTTGTGCAGAGGCCGGGAGAGCCGGCCCGGCCGCCCTCCTGACTTCAGCCCTCAGCCTTCCTCTGTTGTGTTTATGAAACCGCTTTCACATTCAGCCGCGCACCCCAGGCGGTTTATTTTTAGCTTTGCCCTTTTTGGCAGAAGCGTGCATAAAGGGACTGGCGCTGGCCCTGCGGTCCAGGGACTTGCTGCCTTCTTCTGCCTCGGCTGTAGGGGTCCCTGGGAGCTGGCGTGTGGAACACTTATGCAGCGACCTTCCTGCCCAGCACGGTTTCCATTTCCTTTCTCTGGGTTTGCTTTTCCATTCGCTTTTGGGGAACAGCTTGGTGCCCAGATTCTGCAGGTCAGCTGCCATTTGCAGCTTCAAGGTCGTCCACTCCCGTGGCCGAAGCCCTCGAGTGGGGCTGGACTTTGCAGATGGAGTGCGTCCACTGGTGGAGATTCTGGACCTGCCTGTTCCTAGAGACCTTCCAGAGGAGGCACGGGTCAGGCAGGATGTCCCCAGAGACTGCGAGCTTCTCAACTGCGGCTCCCAGGTGTGGCCGCGAAGCCCTGTTTTCTACAGAATTGCAGGGATGAGCCGTCCCTGGGACCCTTACTTCTGGGGCTTTTTTTTTTTTTTTCTCCTTCCTCCTTGAGTGCTGGTGAGATTGGGGCCAGCCTGGAACCCCAGATGAGGTGGCTGGAAGCAGGCTGGCCTTGAGATCACAGGAAGACATCTAGAGCCGTGTTCTTCCTGCTCCCGGCTTTCCCAGGGCCTCTCCCCCTTCCCCACCCACCTTGTTTCTCCTCAGTTATTGGCAGATGGTCTGTTCCATTGTGTCCTCAGAGGGAGTCAGTGAAGGGCACCGCCCCTGCTCTCAGTTTAAAATACACTTATGGAAATGACCACAGTACTAAAAAAAAAAAAAAAAAAAAAAAAAAAAAAAAAAAAAGGTCAGCTGTTTGCATTTATTTTCGCATCTAGAAAATTCTTCTGGGAAGATTGCACTGAGGGTCACTTGCATCATTGTTAATGTCATTGTCCTCTGACATTTTAAAAAAGTAGGTCTCTGAGTATGTTTTTCCTCCATAAAGTGGAGACTGAGGGTGTATTTTCCTGTGTTGGCTGGTTATTATTACTTGAAATTTGTTCAGCTTTCCTTGAAATGTGTGCCCTTGAACTGAATGTTCGTATTTACCAGATGGGGAAAATAAAAGGAGTTTATTTAATGCCGGGCTTCTCAGAGCCTTTGTATAGCATCTGAATAACCCTCTGAGCTCACTCTGGAAAAGGCATCGTTTGGTACCCGCTATCCACAGTGGTCCCCTCTACCTCGGCCTCAGGAGTGCAGTGGAACTTTTCAAGCACCTTATCTCGGTGGATGGAACGTGTGAACCTTGAAGTGAACCTTATTTTCAGTTCACTTTTGATTTAGAATGTTTGTGCTAAACAGCGTTTTTCGTTTCCGTGAGAGTGTGGTGAAGAAGTAGGATGTTGGTCACGCCTCCCTGTTCTCTTGACCTTGAACCTATCATAGAGGCTGAGCCTGAAGTGGAATCTACATATAATTACATCTTTTTCAGCGAAATACTAAAACATCAGCCAGAGAAACTCATTCCTGAGCAGTTGAAAATTGTCAGGCATCTTTATCTAAAACGATTCCTATTCCAACAACAACAACAAAATTTTTTTTTCTATCTCTTCCAGGTATACAAGTCCCTTCCTCCGCCCCCAAAGTATTCTGAGTTAATTTTCTAGATGACTGAAGTTTGGCCCTTCAGACCGTGGTCCTTAACCATGCAAGCTGAGGCTGCCAGAGCTCTGGTTGTGACTGTTTGCCTCTGCCGTCACCCGGCATGAGACTGGGGAGGTACCCTCTGCCGCTGCCACCCTCCAGCCTGGCTGGTTGGCTGCCTGTGGGCTGTGTGTGCAGGAACACTAGACAATGGGGCAGGTCAAGGTGGGGCGGCAGAGCTGCTGCTCAGGGCACTACGAGTGGGGACCTGGCTGACCCAGGCTGCAGGACATCTGTAGGTGCTCAGAGGCTTTCTGACTTCTGGGTACAGGAGGGCTAAAGTCTTTGGGAAAGGGAGCCGTTACTCTTCCCAGTGGTTTGTGAAACCTGTATGTGCCCTTTGGAAGCTTGGAATTGGAAACTGACTGTGAGTCATGGGCATAACTTTCAAAATCCTTCAGCAGCCTTGTTTCAGCACACTGACATCCTCTCTGGCGGCAGCTGGAGGAATGATGCCGTCATGCCTACCGGAGGCCCCGCCTTTCTGTTAGTGTGTTGGCCCTCTCCCTGATAAGGCATTTTGTGAAGGCACAACACCGCACGTATGTTTGGTTGGTCTTCAAACAAACCCCCAGGAGCGGTGAACTAGAGAAATGGCCGTGTTGTCTCAGATGTTGCTGGTGACCTGGTGACCTGGTGGTGTGGGCCAAGGGCTCCACCCCTTCACGGAGCAGGTATCTATTAGGCAGCTCCAATGTCTGCTGATGTTTTCAGCACTGGGAATGGAGCAGGGAACAAGCGGACAAGGCTCCTCTTCCAGAGACCTTGTCACCATCAGGTCCGGTGGAGAAGATCTATAGTTAGGCAAATGAAGACATGGGAGCCGGCGCTGGCGCACACCTGTAATCCCAGCAGTTCAGGAGGCTGAGGCGGGAGGATCGTGAGTTCAAAGCCAGCCTCAGCAAAAGTGAGGCGCTAAGCAACTCAGTGAAACCCTGTCTCTACATAAAATACAAATGTGGGATGGGGATATGGCTCAGTGGTTGAGGGCCCCTGAGTTCAATCCCTGGTACCTAGCCCCCAAAAAAGAAAGAAAGAAATGGGATGGCTTAAAACTCTGAAAGGCGCTGTGAAGAAAATAAAGCAAGGTAACTCGAGACGGAGTGGCAGGGAGGGAGAGCTCAGGGGAAGGTTGCCCCAGGGGTGAGCCAGGGGAAAGCGGTCCAGGAAGAGGGAGCCTCTTAGGCAGAGGCCCTGGCTGCCAATGCTTTCTTCTGGGGGCTGCCTCTCTGCTGTAGGAGTACAGCCCCAGAACAGGATCTTGCAGTCACTGGGGCCCAGAATCGAGGATTGGCTTTCCCCCTTTGGTACCTACTGCTTTAAGAGCTGACCAGTGACCCAGTGAACAAGCTGGTAAATGCGTCCTTATTAAAAGACTCTCAGATTGGCAGTAAAACAAAGCAATCGCTTTTCTGTAGTGGTAAAACAAATGGACCTCATTATTTATATAAAAATAGTCTGCCCTTCAAGTACGGCTTGTGATAAGTAGCCATGCGGACTGCCTACATCCTTTGGTATGCAGTTCCAAGATTCTTTTCATGCATGTGTTTATTTATCCAGTAAACATTTATCCTCTCCTGCACACCAAGCCCTGAGCCAGACCCAGCAGGAGAGAACCCAGGGCCCGTGTGATCCAGCCTCTGCCTGGGGGCACTCGTCACCAGAGAGATGTGGGCCCTGAACCAGGCCAGATGCTTCCCCTGTGGTGAGGGTAGAGGGCAGAGAGAAGCAGACCCAGGCATCGCCCTGGCACGGCTTGCTCTACAGTGGGCAAGACAGACTCTGCCCCAGGGTGCATGGCGAAGGCTGCCATCAGGGGGCGTGAGTCTGGGGAAAGGCCCTGGGAGGAGCCACTGCACAGGGCAGGAAGCCTAGGCAAGCTGCGTTGGGGCTTTCTGGCAGAGAGCAGCACGTGGGAGGGCTGCAAGGTAGGAGAGAGGCTGCGTGGGTGGAAGCAGGTGGCAAGGAGGACGGCATTTGCCGTGTCCTGAGGACACCGTCAAACATTTGGTTGCTATTCCAGGTGTAATAAGGTGGTTGCAGGGTTTTAAACCTGCAAATGGGAGGAAACATTTCCAGAAGATCACTGGCTGCAAGGTGGGCTCTGGCGCTGAGGGAACAGCTCAGAAGATCCCAGGCCAAGTTTCCGTCCTCGCTTTGCTATGCACTTAGTCTTGTGGGCAGTCCTCCCCTGAGAAATGCGGCCAGAATTTCTGCCTCTTGGGGTGAGCACTGATGGGTAGGAACGACCGGGCGGCAGGAGCCAGGTGTAGGTACAGAATGTGCGCAGCAGCCTTAGTTTTCTCCTCCTCAGAGACACAAGAGTATGTGGGGAAGGTGTGCTGGTACCACAAAGATAGCGCAGGCTCTGGTGGACTCGGGGGACAGCATCGCTGATCCCACTGTCAGTCCCATGAGGTCATGGGTTCAGTGTCTACCTGTGAAAACGTTTTTCTTTTTTCTTTTAACAAATCGATATTTTTATTATTCATTCATTCATTCATTCATTTAACCTTTTTCCTCTTGGAGGTTGATCTGGCCCATTCCGGTACTGGAGTGGCAATGGTGGCTTGTTCTAATTGAGATGATAAGTTCAGAGCACTTAACAGACTTCCTCCCGGTGCCTTTGGAAGGGGAGAGTTGAGGGGCCTGCAGGGCCTGCGTACAGACGGATCTCAGGCCTGTGTTAGCAGGAGACGCTGCTGAGCTTCATGCTTCATTCATGCCTCAGGTGCATTGAGACTAGAGGATTCTCTTTACCTGTCAACTTACTTTAATTTTCCTCTTGTGAATCGCTAAATATCTTGCACTTTTATACAGATAAAGGGTTTCCTGTATACCTTTTACGGGACCGTGTAACTCTGAAGAATTCCATCATCATGGCATCTATTGGGTTGGCATTGTGAGTTTGTCTAATGGGTAAAAGATTTGTTTGTATTTAACCACATAAATCGCACAAAGGCCTGTAAGTGGTATGGAAGTTATAAAAAATGATTTGGAACTAGTGGCTTATGGGGTTTGCAGGACGGCAGGAAGAGAAATTTGCAACCTTCTGTTTTTTTCTGACTTCTCTTTAAATTCATTTGTATTCGTGTATTGCCATTCTGCATAACAGTGGGGTTCTTCATGCCATATTTGTACACGCACATAGCACAGGTTGGTCAGTCTCCCTCCCAGGGCCTTCCCCTTCCTCCCCTCCTTCCTCCCCCATGCATGTGCTCTACTGATCTCCCTTTTATGATTATTATTATTTCTTGAAGTAGTGCCTTATATATAAGTGATTATATACAATATATAAATATACATTTTATAACATATTTTACATGTTATATGTTTGCATATATATATATATATATATATATATATATATAAAAGGACTCATTATAGTATATTTGTACATGGACATAGCTTAATTTGGTAGATTTTAAACTCCTTTTAGCAATGCTTC
Organism: Tamias sibiricus; assembly: GCA_025594165.1. NCBI lineage: Eukaryota > Metazoa > Chordata > Mammalia > Rodentia > Sciuridae > Tamias > Tamias sibiricus. Next base: position 18,349,685 of record CM046666.1, on the reverse strand, counting down.
AGACTTGCCTCGTGGAGTTTGCTCTACAAGGTTGTGGGCATCTGAGGGAGATAATACACCCAGGAGGGTTCAAAAGGAGGTAGCCCCTCGGTTCCTACCCATTATTTTTTTCTTGCAGCATGGGTGGGTGTAATTTCAAATGGGTCTGTAGGTCCCTCTGTTTTAGTCAGCTGTGTGTTGCTGTGACCCAAAGACCTGAGGAGAATAATTTTAGACAAGGAAAAGCTGATTTGGGGCTCGTGGTTTCAGAGGTCTCAGTCTATAGATAGCTGGCTTTTTTGCTCTGGGCAGAACACCGTGGTGGAAGGGTGTGGTGGAGGAAAACAGCTCAGGACATGGCCACCAGGAGGGAGAGAGAAACTCACTCATCAGGGACAAAATATAAACTCTAAAGGCCTGTCCCCAGTGACCCACCTCCTCCAGCCACCCCTACCTGCCTTCAGTCATCACCCAGTTAATCCATTCAAGTGGATTGATGCACTGATTGGGTTAAGGCTCTCATAACCCAGTGGTTTCACCTCTAAGCTTTCTAGCATTGTCTCACACCTGAACCTTGGGGACACCTCGTATCTAAACCACAACCCCCTCTGGTGCTGTTGAGTCTATCTAGGTTAGAGTTACATGGTCTCTATTTTGCTATCATATACTTCCTAATCCAGAGAGCAGTATTGCCAGGAGTGCTCGTTACTAGCGTGTCTTGGGTCACAGACATGGTGGCCTTGGCAGGCTCCCTTGCAGCTTCCTGGGAGTGGGGAAGACATGCCTCCCAAAATGTCATTCATGGGGGACACAGTTTCCTGCCTTGGTGATTGACTCACCATGACCTTGAAAGTGGATGGTTCTACAGGGTCGGCATCCATACCGTACAGAGTAAGCAGGCTGCTGAGTCGGGCCCTGCAGCAGCAGGTGTTTCTGTGTGGATGGGTAGGAGGAGTTTGTAGGTAAAGTAGGCGGTTTGTAGGTAAAGTAGGGAGGTTCTTGCATGATGCCTCTTACTCTCACTTCTATAAATGCTTTCCATGTGTCAGCTCACTTAACCCTCCCGCCAGCTCCATGCCATGTTCAAGGTCACACTGCATCATGCAGGGAATGAGGCAAGCACAGAAGTGAGCAGTCTGGCTTCTGTGTCCTTGCATGTGACCTCCATGCTGGACTGGCTGTCACTAAAGGCCACTTATGGGTGTCGACCAAGACCTAAGGTTATTTAGCAGCTATCAGTGTTTTCAAGAAGCTGTCTCAAGAGCCTAATAAGGTCAGGTTCTGCCTAATGCAGAAAAGTCTAATGTAGCATCGTTATACAATTCTACACTATGGTTATGCAACAGCATATGTTATTGTTAGATACAAGATCTCACACAAATGACAAATTAATGTAGGAAATAAAACTGAAACTGCATAGTGAGAACCAGATAGCCAAAGGCACATTAACTGGAGTCAGGTCTTCACAGTGTCAGAGGCTGCGGTGGGTACGCTGTGACTGAGGGTGACCTACAGAGGGGATTTTTAAATCTGAACTTGGAGCTGCCTGCTATAAGCATTTGGAAAGATTCACTGCATGATGCTTTTGAAGACGAGAGAACCACACCAGAGCCGTGTTCCTCTGTTAATTTTGTTTTGGTCACCTGGCGTGAGCGCTGACAGTTCCACGGGCAGGTCACTGCTGGCATGGCATCGGGAGCAGGAGTGAGAAGCTTCACACAGTGTCCCTGCCTGTGCACCTGACCCCTCTGGGGTCGGCTGTGTTGTTGGTCAGGAGGAGCAATTCAGGGTTGCTTGACAGTGTTTAGGAGAAAGGCAGAAAGGCAGTTGTGACGGATAGTGATTACACGAAAGGACGTCACGTGAATGGTGACACTCCATTTGCTTTGTGTAGCCTTTTTTATTTTATTAGCCAGTTAGTTATGAGGAAATGCAATTTTACTTTTCCTTAACTTACAGGCAGCAATATCAAAAACTTTTAGAAGAGAAAACATCACTTATTTGGTGAAAAACAAGGATCACTACAAATAATGTAGTTTTAGAAAGCTAGTACAAATACATTTATTTATTTATTTATTTTTAAGCATTTGGTAACAGGTATTTGATGTTTGGCTTCTGACCTGAATGTTTTATAGACTAGAAAATGTCCTTGAACTCAGTGCTTCTGGAAAAATCAGTAGTAGATAGTTTTGTTGTTGTTTTTTTTTTTTCCTTTTATTCCAGCCAGTCAGGGACTGACACTTTAGTAGATGTTGGGGGACAAAAGCATTGTGACATTGTCCCCCGTAAAAGAAAGCAAGAGGTCTGTGGCTTAGAAACAGTTGTGGCCTGGCGCCAGTGTTCAGGCTGCTTCGAGGAGGGCGGGGCCGGGTGGTGTCGCAGATTCCTCTAGGTTGAGAGCTGGTTTCCTCGCCCTTCCTTCTGTCTAGCTTTGTGCCCATCAGTCCAGCCCTGTGGCCCCGCGTTCAGCTGCAGGAGAGGGCAGTGACTGGCTTGTCAGCCAGGACTCCTGGATCCTGGCTCCTCTGTCCTGCCCCTGCACACCCCTACCTCCTTCCCTGACACACACCCATCTTCTCCCAGCCTTGGCTGGGCGGACCTTCCCGCCTTGCGCTTCCTTTGAAATAAAAACACGAGTGACAGATACTGAGACACAGGCAGCTCTCTGACCTCGCCTGCCTCAGAATGTCAACGTTGCTTCTAAATCTTGCTCTTCTCCAACTGGGAGAGCAGGGATGGAGCTTTTGAAAATCGAGGCAGTTTTTCTGTCTTGCACTTTTCAGAACAGCCTGCAGTTGTAGGTTGCCAAGTTGCTGTGGGAGCAGGGCCTGTCTGAAGTGCCCGTGCAGGATCACTTTAATAAGAAAGTTAACTTACTGAGAAGGAAAGACCTTAATTATTGAGTGCCTACTCTTTGTAAGAATAAGGACATGCTAATTCTCCAGATCTGTGGTTTGGAAAACTGGGAGGATGTTCCAGAAATCGGTCCTGGGACTATCTACCTCTAGCTCCTGCGCCTGCCCGCCCTTGCTGTTCTGAGTTCAGAGCAACTTTTTGGTAAAAGGGACCAGTCGTGGGTTACTCTGAAGCTATAAAATGAGAGGGGGAGAAAAGCCTCAGGAAGCCTGAAGTCATGCAGAAGTCATGCAGAAAGGGGACAACACTCATATTTGCTATCAGTGTCTGTTGGGGTTTCTCTGTCAGGGTGGGAGCCTGGATGGGGAGGAGGTTGAAGAAACAAGCAACCTCTCCTCAGAGCTTCCAGACCATTCCTGGGAAGGTGTTTGTTTGTTTGTTTATTTATTTATTTATTTATTTTTTTTGGTACTGGGGATTGAACTCAGGGGCACTCGACCACTGGGCCACATCCCCAGCCCTTTTTTTTGTATTTTATTAGAGACAGGGTCTCACTGAGTTGCTAAGTGCCTCACCATTGCCCAAGTGCCCAGCCCTGATGTTTAAATATCTTACAGTAAGTCAGCAGACGGCTGAGAGAGAGGATCACGTGAAAATAAACACCTTCCGCCGGGCGCGGTGGTGCACGCCTGTAATCCCAGCACTTGGGAGGCTGAGGCAGGAGGATCACGAGTTCAAAGCCAGCCTCGGCAATGGCAAGGTGCTTAGCAACTCAGTGAGACCCTATCTCTAATAAAATACAAAAAGGGGCTGGGGATGTGTGGCCCAGTGGTTGAGTGCCCCTGATTTTAATCCCCGGTAACAACAACAACAACAAAAATCAAACATGAATTCAGAGATAGAAAAAAAGAAACTTGGGTTCTTTTTCAACATATGAGAGCTATGGTCAGTTCCAAGTAGAGGGTCACTACTGTGGGTTTCACTTTTTAGCCAGTGGAGATGGTATGTTTTGTATCATTGAAACTTGAGTCTAGTTAGGCTCATTGGTGCATACCTGTAATTCCAGCTGCTCAGGAGGCTGAGGTGGGAGGATTGCAAGTTGGAGGCTAACCTCAGCAAATTAGTGAGATCTTGTCTCAAAATAAAATTAAAAATCCTGGAGATACAGCTCAGAGGTAGAGTACATTTGGATTCAATCGCTAGTACTGCAGGGTGGGGGGAGAGGGAGAAATAAAAAGAAAAACTTGAGTCTTAGTGGGTGGCAGACAGATTGTATGCAAGTGCAGAAAGGAAATATAATGATTTTTAAAATTGGAATTTTATTGTATTATGTTTACAAGCTATTATACCTCTAAATCAGTTTTTGGAATCATCAGAGTTTTAAAATAATGAACTTTATTTATAAAACTTGAACTGAATAGAAAACCCCTGGTGAGAATTGTAACATGCTGTTAATCGCTTTATTTTAGAATTTTATTGTTTCTATTGCAAAGTTGACACATCTTTATGGTGGAAATTTTTTTGATGCAGACTTGAAATCTCATTGCATTCATGAAAGCCTTTTTGGTTGTTTTCCATTGAAATCAATGAGAAGTATTTCCCAGAATATGCTCCAAGATGTTCCTCTCCAAGAAGTCTTTGGCCAAATACATTGGGAAACGCTGCTGTTGAAATGCTACATTGACTCAATGATACCAGAGACAGGATCAGCACTGGGAGGCTCTGCCGTCAAGTAACCCGTGCTGGGCTTAGTGCATTTCCCAATTTAATTGACATCAGAAGTGTTTTAGTTGACTTTTGTTAACGTCCCATAGAACTTCCACTCCGTATGAAATGCTGGTTGAGAGGAATATTGTTTTAAAATAAACCACGAGAGGTAGTCTGTGTTTTCTGAAGATTTTTTTTGGTTCTCCATGCTAAGCACGTGATTGACCCCTGAGCAGCACCCCCGTCCCTCTGAAGTCCTAACTGCAGTCTTGCCCCCAAATTGTGGGACCTTGGTGGTGATCTAAGTAAATTCCACATCTGGATTACGTTTAATTCTCTAAGGCAAAATATTATTTCTGAGTTCTGGTGCTGAGAGGGTGATATGGGGTGGGGGACAGGGGTGATGAAAGCAATGTGGCATGGCCTCCTTTTCAAGGGGTTTGAATTTTAAAGATACAGAAGACTGGAATACCAAGTTCCTGAAGGCTCCCCAGCTGTGTGTGCCAGCGCCCGCTGAGCTGTTTTGTGGAGCGTAGGAGTCCTGGGGCATCGGAGGCAGTGAGGGCCAGGTGCTAGGAATTGGCAGAGGTGATCCTTGAACTGGTCTTGGAGAGCCGGCTGAGGGCTCTGGCAGAGCTGGGAGACAGAAGAGGACAGGAGCATGCCATCGCAGGAGCTGTGTGGTAAATGCACTTGGTGCAGAGATCCGCCCGCCTGCCCTGGGCGGGGGAGGAGGTGTTCCGTGTCCTGCAAAAGTAGTGCCACAGTCCTGTAGAGCCGCACCTGCTCGTGCTGTCTCCAAATCCTGAGACCTGCAAACAGGATTACCTTGCTGGCTTTGAAATATCCAATTATTTTCGGTTTATTCCTTTGGCCTACACAGAAAAATCGACTACCACTTCCAGAGGTTTGCGCAATTAAAAACAAGGGCTTTTTGGAGGATGGATAAGAGCAGGCGGTGGAGAAGGCTCAGGAGGAAACACTGATTCAGGCAAGCCGCAGTGAAATGCCCTGTTTGCTAAGGAGTGGGCAGCCACGCCCGTGCCTTGGGGTCACTGAGGTCTGTTTGAAGGAATGTTCTTCTTAGTTCACTAGATAGTTGGTTAGCAGAAAAATTGCCTCCTTCCACAACAGAGCCACACAGGTTTCTCAACAATAGGGACGTGCTTTGGCTGATGTAATCAGCAAAGGGCCACAACATTAAGTCTACACCCACGCAGGGCACTTCACAGCAGGAGCGAAAGCTGAGAGAGTGGAAGGTCGATGGAGGCCAGGGAGGCCTCGTTAGCAGGTTCATTTTCCATTGAACACCACAGGGTGTGCAGACACAAATTAGACAGCTGTGGTGTTCCTGGGCAGCGTTATCTTACGGGCCGGCATTGTCTGTGTGGTCTGTCATGGACTTAACTGTCACTCTGGTGCATGACCACATTTGATATTGATGGTATAGGATCACATAGGTGTTTCTACAGTTCATCTGCACCGAAGTTTTAAAGAGTTTATTTATGCAGCTATTGCTTCATGAATTATACGGCTCCAAGGGTAAGTGGCTTGGGGCTCCACCAAGGGAACATGAGGGGAAAGATCTTACAGGGTGAACGTGAGGCAGAACAGAGAAATTACTTGATTGGTTCAAGTTGGAGGAGTTGCCTTTTTTTGGGGGGGGGGGTAACCAGGGATTGAACTCAGGGGCCCTCGACCACTGAGCCACATCCCCAGCTCTATTTTGCATTTTATTTAGAGACAGGGTCTCACTGAGTTGCTTAGCTCCTCGCCTTTGCTGAGGCTGGCTTTGAACTCACGATCCTCCCGCCTCAGCCTCCCGAGCCTCTGGTATTACAGGCGTGTGCCACTGTGCCCGGTGGAGTTGCCTTATTTGAACTGTCCTGGTTGGAATGTTCCTGGTAAAATAGCTAATGCTCAGCCTCTTTTGATTGTCTGGATTTTCTTAATGTAGAAGCCCAGAGCACTGGCACAGTCTCCTCCTAATGGCCTCCTGTTTTGTTATTTCTATAGTTTACCTGCATGTATGTGAAACCTTTTGTTTTTACCTTATAATGTCACAGGAGTTTCTTTCAAAGAAGAGCAAACTGTGTTTGATTATTCTGTCAATAACACTCACATTGGGGAAAAAAAAATTTTCACAACTACCAAAGATTGACATACAACCTCCAGGGATTTGGGCAGGGGACTGTGGTTCTGCCTTAGGGTGACGTCACTGCTCATCACCTGATTCACTTCTTAAGAAAGGTGGACCAGTTAATAAAGCACAGTTGTGATGCCCTCAGCAGCTCTCTCTTCTTTAATGAGACTCCTCGTTCTAAACAAAATGAAGAGTGCGTGTGGGAAGAAGCAAGTGAGCTTCGAGGTTTCCGTTTTCCCTGTCCCCCAGCCTCCCTTCATTTGTTATAAGCTGTCCTTAAAACACAAAAGACCATCACAGAATTGTGTTGTTATTACCATATGTTGTGCTTTCTGCGTGAAAGGAGTACCCTTTTAAACTACTTAGAAGGCTGAAATACGATTAGGTTTTCCAAGAAGAATGAAAAAATCCTATTAGAATGTCAAGGAAGAAAGCATAATTTTTTTTATTGGCAGCTAACAAGATCGATGTGCTGATACTGGCTGCAAACCAGCCCTGGTTCCTGGCTGCTGGTGGCAAGTACTGTGTGGCTCTAGTGTGAAGGACACACACAGGAACTCTGGAGAGTTCCCTGGGATCTAGTTAGCCTGTCCCACCTCCGCTAGGTTACGTGGTTTATCAGAGCTTAAAAGGAAACTAGACAATCTGCCCTCCACATCTGTGGGTTCTGCATTCTCAGATTCAACCACCACCAGATTAAAAATATCCAGGGAAAAAAGTGTGCTTTTTTTTGTTTTTTTTTAGATCTTGTCGTCATTTGCTAAACAATACAGCGTAACAACTATTTACATAGCATTTAGATTACATTAGGAAAGCTAGAGATGATTTTAATTACACAGGATGCACACAGGTTATATGCAGATATTGCAGCATTATGTGTAAAGTAGTTGAGCGTCTGTGGACTTTGTATCAACCCCTCATGGATACCCAGGAACAACTGTGTCTTATTGACTTGGTGCGTGCCGTCTCAGGTGATTGCCTCATTGGAAGCCAAGTGACTTTTCCTTCCTTTGTTAGATAAAGCAAGCAAAGTGAGAAAAGGCTTAGTCAAAAATATAGTGCAGAAGCTGGGATGTAGCTTAGTGGTAGTGCATTTGCTTCTCATGCATAAGGCCCTGGGTTCAATCCCCATCCCAGGGGCACAGTGCATAAGGCCTTCATTATTGTTCTACCTGCTCTGCACAGATGCCTTCCAGAGCAGTGTTCCACTTAAGGAAATTTTCTTGGCAAAACCCTCAAACTTTGTGTAGAGAATGAAAATTCCTGACCTTTTTAGAATTAAAAACACTTGTGCATTTTTTACTACAACATATATAAATATTTATCTTGTTTTAAGGGATAGACACACAAATATGTTGAGACTTGCCGGATACCAGTTATTCTAGACACACACACACACACACACACACACACACACACACACACACACACACACACACTGAAGACAAATGCATTCCCATTGTGCTTGTCCAAGATAATGATGTAAGGCACAAGGCTCATTTCCTGCTCTCAGAGAATTCTAAGAAAATGGCTTTTCAGCTTTGCCACAATAGGAACTTTATGATTTTCTCTGCCTTGAGAGATGGAGGACGTCCACCTGACTGTGGGATCAGAGGGCATTTCCCCTGCTGCTGAGCTCTGCGGGAATTGCCCAGCCCAACGATGGAGAAAGGTGCCGTGCGGTTTTTGCCAGTGCCTTTCTACCCCATGCCTTCTACCCTGGGAAATTTATTTTCATGTCCCTGTGATGCTGCCCCAGTGAGGAAGGGGTAAAGCCCTGGGAAATATTCCTCTTTGCTTGTTCACAATCATTTTAGTTTATGAACTGGTGATAATCACAGGTTGACCAAGAATGACATCAGGAAGGCCAAGAATTGTTGTAGGGGCCCCTACTTTAGAAATCTACAACCAGCTCCTTGATTTCGTACACAGGGAAACAGTTACAAAGCAAGACAACCTAATATTTTGTGTCTTTCAAAACTTGATCCTCATCAGAGTTTTCTCCAGGTGTGCTTTTAGTGCTTTTGGAGTTATTAACGGGGAAAATGATCATCATACAAAGTATACGTGTGCTTGTTGATGGTGAAAAAGCATAACTGGCTCTTAAGTTTCTATTCTATTCAGAGTTGAAATAGGTGGAAATTATCATTTAGAACACTACTTTTAAAATGAGAAATACTCTAATATATAATAGAATTTGTCAAAGGAAAAATGCATATATATATCAGTGCCAATTTTAAGAAAAATGTTCAATGTGAAAACTGATTTAAAAGTGTTGGACAATATGCAATGCTCATCCATTGCCATTTCTTAGAATCATTAAAAATGTGTCCCATTGACAGTCTGGATCTGCTCTATTAAGCCAGGATAGGGGAGGTTCATTACATGTATGCTGTGTCTGTGAGCAGATACAAGAATTCTTTCCTTCAGGCAGGGACGTGTTTGGATCTGGCCTCTGAGCCTCAGGAAGTAGAGTATTTTGCAGATCCTGTGACCATGGTGCTGAATTTACCTTATGTTTTTTTTTTCTCTTTCATTGTTTCCCCTGATGTGGCTGCTGTGTTGACCACCCTCTGTATCTCTGCCGCTGAAATTTTTTCTTTCCATCATTAAGGAAACCTCCCAAGGTAAGCTCTGATGTGGAACTGGGCGTGTGTACTGGCTTAGTATGCAGAAATGTAGGGTCTTTAACTCATTGCAATAACCTACATGTAAGAGCCCGGCAGCTCGGAAGGCTGAGGCAAGAGGATCACACATTCAAGGCCAGCCTTAGCAATTTAGTGAGGCCCTAAGGAACTTAGTGAGACCCTGTCTCAAAATGAAATATAAAAGGACTGAGGATGTGTCTCAGGGGTTAAGTGCCCCTGGGTTCAATCCCTAGCACCAAAAACCAAAACCAAAACAAAACAAAACAAAAAACCCCAAAACAAAAACCAACCTGTCCTCTTAGGAAGAAAAAAATAGCATTCTAATTTAGAACTCAAGCCATGAACAGACAATTCGTGTTGATGAGAACGTCAGGCTGGAATGCCTCTCTACAGAGCGCTTTTCTAGACATTTCATTGTCAGCAGGAGAGCCCGGGTCCTCAGAGGGGCCTCTCAGGTGCTGGCTCTGCTTTGTCGATGAGGGCAGGAGGGTCAGCAAGATGAAACAGCACTTGCGGTTCCCAGGGTGAGTGAGTGGGGACCCAGAAGGCAGAAGGACAGAAGCAGCATCTCAGAATGAGAGCGTGTTATTGGTGGTATTGATGGGGCAGGCCTTCTTTTCTGTGCCCTGCTAAGAATAGCTGATATCTTCAGAGGTGACCGGCCTCTGAGTGATTGAAGGTTGATTTTGTTGCCAGTGAGCATTCTGTTGAGTAGCAGAAGGACACTTGGCACCAAAAATAACAAGTGTGACCAAAGCCCAGCCCATGATGTTGATGAGGACCACGGCTCTTGAGACGAGATTGGGACAGGCTATTCCTACACATGCTGAGGGGTCAGAGTCTAGGAGTGCTGGCTGAGGGCGTGGGATCCAGACAGGCAAGGCTTACTCTCCCTTCAGTTATGAAGGAAAATCCAGTGTATAGCTCTTGGATTATGGAAACCCACTAAAATGCTATTTCATGCTTCATACTTACAAAAGGCAACTTAGGGGAATAATCTTTGGCATTAAGAGTTTCAACTCCAGCAAGGAAGGTATGCCTTGAGCAAGTGCTATGAAATGCATTAAGAAAGAAGAAATACGTGTTGTTATAGAAGTATGCACCATGCAGGCATGCTGGCCAAGTCTGGGGATCAGTATAAATTCTTCCTGAGTTGATATGAATTATCAACTCATCCATAAAATTTGCAACCTACAGAATAGCTTTACTTCTGAAAGATGCATTTCCCCTTATGTAGCCCTTCTTTCCTTTACTATTGGTTCCCAGAAGTTTCAAAACATACCATCAGTCTCAGAATATGTTGTCTTCTTTCCCCATAGGGGAAAAGAAAAGCAGCAAAATACTGAACAATTCCATATACAGCTGCTTATTGAAGGAAAAGCACTGAAATGAAAAAAAAAAAAAAAAAAAAAAAACATGTTTTTGCAAAATCACTATTGCTTTACACACAGAGTGTTCTGTTGACTTTCTAGCCTGTGGCTGGCAACCTCCGTTTTGCTAAGTGTTCTTGTCAAGAGTTTCTGAGAAGTGTCATGAAATTTTCAAGATGAAATTAATGTCATGTTAATATAGCTTTTAAATTGTTAATACGTATAAAATATATATATTTTAAGTACATAGGATAGACACTCACTATAAGGCACATCTGGAAAGAATAAAGATTGACTCGAATTCAAATACACGATACGATAGAATAACATTTAAAATGACACAGGATGTTGCAAACAAACAGGAAAAGGAAAGATGCTTTTGATGATGCTTATATAAGATTGGAGTTTTAGCTGGTGCTTGTGGTGCCTGCCGGTAGTCCCAGCTCCTTGGGAAGCTGAGGCGGTAGGATCACTTTAGCCAGGACGTTGGGGCCTGGGCAACACAGACTCCAACGCAAAAGATTTTATTTATTTAAAACAATATGATTTTGGCATGAGTAATCAGCAAAGACATCAGAAAAGACAGGGTTCTTTGATCTAACAAATAATTACTCCAGGCAGGGACTGTTGCTGCACAGATCAGACTTAGTCCTAGCCTTCTCATGGGGGTCGGCTAGGGAATACGTGCCCAAGATAACATAAAATCAATTGTATTAAAAGCCAGAGAGAGAAAATATGTGTGAAATTCATGGAGTGAAAGTTCCTGTTCTGACTTTTGCAGTCAGAAATAACAAATTAGGAGCCAGGCACAGTGGTACACACCTGTAATCTCAGCAGTTTGGAGATTGAAGCAGGAAGATTGCAAGTTTGAGACCAGCCTTAGCAGTTTAGTGAGGCCTTAAGCAGTTTAGCAAGATCCTGTCTCAAAATAAAAAAATAAGAGCTAGGCATGGTGGCACATGCCTGTAATCCCAGCTCCTGGGAGGCTGAGGCAGGAGGATTGTGAGTTCAAAGCCAGCCTCAGCAATGGCGAGGCTCTCAGCAACTCAGTGAGACCCTGTCTCTAAGTAAAATACAAAAAAAGGCTGGGGATGTGGCCCAGTGGTCGAGTGTCCCTGGGTTCAATCCCCGGTACCAAAATAATAATAATAATAGTAATATAATAATAATAATAATAATAATAATAATAATAAATAAATAAATAAATAAAAGGGCTGGGAGTGTGGCTCAGTGGGTAAGCACCCCTGGGCTCAATCCCCAATACAAAAAAAGAAAAAGAAATGACAAATTAGGTAATCAGTGTCACCTCTCCCACTGGGAGGACTGCTAGAAGTGGAGAAATTATTTAAAAACCTGTGCTTAATGGCATTGGAGATTTTCTAAATTTAGATGAAGGTCTAACAGGAAGTAAAAATTTAGATGAACTTAATATTGTGGGGTTTTTCAAACGAATAAGTAGTTTCTAGCCACAGCAGTGTTGCCAACAGTTATGTGAGACCCAGGGAGACAGAAGTGTTAGAGGTGGAGTCCTTGGTAATCTCCTTGTTCTTTCGATTGGCAAAGTGGATTGAGATTCAGACTTGGGTTATAAATGTGAAATAGAAGTAAATCAGGAGCTAGGCTCGCCTGCCAGCGTTCCAGCTTGTCCCACCGGGCGAACGCTCCAGCTTGGCCCGCGGGTGAGCTTTCCCAGCTCAGCCCGCCCACCTTGGAGACACCATCCCTGCTAGGGACGGCGTAGAAACACACCCCGGCCTGCAAGCCTTCCAGGTAGGCCCACCAGCGTGCTTTCCCAGCTCTGCCCACCCACTCAGGATCCACAGGTAGTCCCCGCCTCTGCCTACAGGTCAGGGAACAGGCCCTGGGCCCAGGAACAGGGAATATTACATGGAGATACCTATCTCTTGTTTCTCCTACTAACACCCTAATTCCCATGATTACCCTCTACTAGTCAAATAATCTAATACCTCTATCTTCTCATATCCTACCTCACAAACTTCTTAGCCAACCCCTAAGAACCCCTTCTACCATTAGATACTGTGAACCACCACACAAAAATACTGACTAAATGGTAGAAGATAATTGATCTCATCATTTATGGTTAAAGTGTCAAAACTGTAAATATAAAAATAGAAACTAACTGATATATGGCAATACATTGGGTACTTTGAATGCTGTAATATTGATCTTTCTCTTAAAAGTGAGGCATTGGGTAACCTGAAGGGAAGATATAAGACAATAGGACAGAAATAGTAATACCTCAGACTTAACACTGCAAGAGAGGAAAACACATAGATATCATGAAAAAACAAGGGAGGAAAATGCCCCAAACAAACCAAGATAGTACAGCAATAGAATCCATAGAAAGCACAGTAGGTGAAATGTCGGAAAAGGAGTTCCAAATATACATAATTAAAATGATTCGGGATTTTAAAAATGAGCTAAGTGAGCAGATACAGGCAAAAATTGATCTCTCCAACAAAGAGATAAGAGATCAAATACAGGTAGCAAAAGATTACTTCAAGAAAGAGATACAAAGTGTGAGAAAAAAACAAACAGAAATACTTGAAATCAAAGAAACAATAGGCCATTTAAAAAACTCAATAGACAGTATCACCAATAGATTGGATCACTTGGAAGACAGGATTTCAGACAATGAGGACAAATATATAATATGGAAAATAAAGTTGACCACACAGTGAAGATGGTAAGAAACCATGAACAAAATATCCAAGAATTATGAGATACCATCAAAAGACCAAATATAAGATTTATTGGAATTAAGGAAGGTGCAGAGAATCAATCCAAAGGAATACAAAATCTCCTTAATAAAATAATATTAGAAAATTTCCCAAACAAGAAGAATGAATTTGAAAACCAAATACAAGAAGCATATAGGACGCCAAATGTACAAAATTACAACAGGTCTACACCAAGGCACATTATAATGAAAATGCCTAGCATACAAAATAAGGATAGAATTTTAAAGACCGGAAGAGAGAAAAATCAGATAACCTATAAAGAAAAACCAATTCACATCTCAGCAGATTTTTCAACCCAGACCCTCAAAGCAAGGAGAGCCTGGAACAACATATACCAGGCTCTAAAAGATAAGGGATGCCAACCAAGAATCTTATATCCAGCAAAATCAAGCTTTAGATTTGATGATGAAATAAAAACCTTCCATGATTAAAAAAAAAAAAAAAAAAAAAAGCTAAAAAATTTACAACAAGAAAGCTGGCACCACAGAACATTCTTGGCAAAATATTCCTTGAGGAGGAATTGAAAAACAACAATGAAAACCTACAAAGGGAAGAATTACAATAAAGGAAAACTAAGCATAAGAGAAATCAAATCAAGCTGAATACCAAATATTAAATAAAACTAAATAAAATTAAAAATGACTGGTAATACAAATCATATCTCAATAATAACTCTGAACATTAATGGCCTAAACTCACCAATTAAAAGACATAGGCTGGGCTGGGATTGTGGCTCAGCGGTAGAGCGCTCGCCTAGCACGTGCGCGGCCCGGGTTCGATCCTCAGCACCACATACAAATAAAAACGCATTGTGTACAACTAAAAGCAAATAAATAAATATTAAAAAAAAAAGACATAGGCTGATAGATTGGATTGAAAAAAAGACCCAACGATATGCTGCCTTCAAGAGTCACATCTCATAGGAAAAGACGCCCACAGACTGAAAGTGAAAGGATGGGATAAAATATACCACTCACACGGACTACATAAGCAAGCAGAGGTTTCCATCTTCATGTCAAAGAAAGTAGTCTTTAAGCCAAAGGTAATCCAAAGAGATAAGGATGGACATTTCACACTGCTTAAGGGAATCATACATCAACAAGAAATAACTGTCATAAATATATATTCCCCAAATAATGGAGCATCCATGTTCATCAAACAAACTCTTCTCAAGTTCAAGAGCCAAATAGACCACAACACAGTAATTCTAGGTGACTTTAACACACCGCTTTCACCACTGGATAGATCTTCCAAACAAAAGCTAAACAAAGAAACTGTCGAACTCAATAATACAATCAATGTCTTAGATTTAGCTGATACATATAGAGTATATTATCCATCAACGAGTCAGTACACTTTCTTCTCAGCAGCACGTGGATCATTCTCTACAATAGACCATATATTATGCCATAAAGCAACTCTAAGCAAATATAAAACAGAAGTAGAGATACTACACCGCATCCTATCAGATCATAATGGAATGAAATTAGAAATCAATGATAAAATAAGAAACAAAACCTACTTCAACACCTGGAGACTAAATAATATGCTATTGAATGAACAATGGGTTGCAGAAAACATCAAGAAGGAGATTAAAAATTCTTAGAGGTAAATAAGAACACCAATACAACATATCGAAATCTCTGGGACACTATGAAGGCAGTACTAAGAGGAAAATTCATTGCATGGAGTTCATCCCTTCAAAGAAGAAAAGGTCAACAAATAAATGAATCAACATTACACCTTAAAGCCCTAGAAAAAGAACAAATCAAAGCAGTAGAAGACAGGAAATAATTAAAATCAGAGCCAAAATCAATGAAATTGAAACAAAAAACACAATTGAAAAAATTGACAGAACCAAAAGTTAGTTCTTTGAAAAAATAAATAAAATTGATAAACCATTAAGAAAAGGAGAGAAAAAAACCCAAATTACCAATATCTGTGATAAAGAAGGAAACATCATGACAGACACTACAGAAATACAGAAGATAATTAGAAATTATTTTGAAAATCTATACTCCAATAAAATAGAAAATAACGAAGGCATTGGCGAATTTCTAGAAACATATGATCTGTCCAAACTAAATCAGGATGATATACACAATTTAAATAGGTCAGTTTCAAACAAAGAAATAGGGGACGCCATCAAAAACCTACCAACCAAGAAAAGCCCAGGACTGGATGGATACACAACCGAGTTCTACAAGACCTTTAAAGAAGAACTAACACCAATACTTCTCAAACTATTTCATGAAATAGAAAAAGAGGGAACCCTTCCAGACTCATTCTATGAGGCCAATATCACCCTGATTCCAAAACCAGGGAGAGACAAATCAAAAAAAGAAAACCTCAGACCAATATCTCTAATGAATACAGATGCAAAAATTCTCAATAAAATTCTGGCAAATTGAATACAAAAACATATCAAAAAAATAGTACATAATGATCAAGTGAGGTTCATTCCAGGGATGCAAGGTTGAATTGATGCAGAGAAAGCATTTGTCAAGATACAGCACCCCTTCATGTTCAAAACAATAGAAAAAATAGGGATAACAGGAACATACCTCAACATCATAAAGGCTATCTAACATCATCATCATGGAGAAAAGCTGAAAACATTCCCTCTAAATACTGGTACAAGATAGGGATGCCCTCTTTCGCCACTATTATTTAACATAGTTCTTGAAACCCAAGCTAGTGCAATTAGACGAAAGAAATAAAAGGGATGTGGATAGGAAAAGAAGAACTCACATTATCACTATTTGCAGATGATATGATTCTATACATAGAAGTTCCAAAAAATTCCACCAGAAACCTCCTAGATCTAATAAACGAATTCAGCAAAGTGGCTGCATCAATACCCATCAATACCCATAAATCTAAGGCATTTCTGTACATCAGCGACAAATCTTCAGAAAGAGAAACTAGGAAATCTACCCCATTTACTATAACCTCAAAAAAAAAAAAAAAAAAAAAAAAAAAAAAAAAAACTTTGGAATCAATCTAACAAAAGAAGTGAAAGACCTGTACAAGGAAAACTACAGCACACTAAAGAACGAAATCAAGGAAGATCTTAGAAGATGGAAATATCTACCTTGTTCATGGATAGGTAGAAATAATATTGTCAAAATGACTATTCTACCAAAAGCACTATACAATTTCAATACAATCCCAATCAAAATCCCAATATCATTCTTCATAGAAATAGAAAAAGAAATCATGAAATTCATCAGGAAAAATAAAAGACCCAGAATAGCCAACGCAATTCTTAGCAAGAAGATTGAAGCTAGTGACATTACTGTTCCAGACCTTAAATTGTAATTACAAAGCAATAGTAACTAAAACAGCATGGTATTGGCACCAAAATAGACCAGTAGACCAATGGTACAGAATAGAAGACACAAAGACTAACCCACACATCTACAGTTATATTAGACAAAGGTGCCAAAAACATACATTGGAGAAAAGACAGCCTCTTCAACAAATGGTGTTGGGAAAACTGGAAATCTTTATGCTATAAAATGAAATTAAACCTCTATCTTTCTCCATGCACAAAACTCAACTCAAAGTGGATCAAGGACCTAGGAATTAAACCAGCAACCTTACACCTAATAGAGGAAAATGTAGGCCCAAATCTCCAACATGTTGGACTAGGCCCCAACTTCCTCAATAAGACCCCTATAGTGCAAGAACTAAAACCAAGCATTAATAAATGGGATGGATTCAAACTAAAAAGCTTCTTCTCAGCAAAAGAAACAATCAGTGAGGTGAACAGAGAACCTACAGAATGGGAGCAAATCTTTACCACATGCACATCAGACAGAACATTATCTTCAAGGATATATAAATCTCTCAAAAACCTTTATGTCGCCTCCTGAAGCGCTTGGAGCAACGGAGCCGCGGGAAGAACCTCAGAAGCAAACTGGAGACAAACAGCTTTTTATTCTGATAACTTTTCTCTCTGGTTCTAACAACAACTAACACACGCCAAACATACCACTAAAATGGCGCTGACCCGATCAGCAATTTCGGCCAAGTCACTCGAGATCCTGCAACAAAACCCGTGAGACTACGGGTGGCGACAATGGCCAAATCTCCACGGCTCATAGTCAACTGCAATTCAAGTCAATCCCCAAACAGGGCTCCTGCACCTTTACACCAAAAAAAAACAAACAACCCAATCAACAAGTGGGCTAAGGAACTGAACAGACACTTCTCAGAAGATGATATACAATCAATCAAGAAATATATGAAAAATTGTTCAACATCTCTAGCAATTAGAGAAATGCAAATCAAAACTACTGTAAAATTTCATCTCACGCCAGTCAGAATGGCAGCTATCAAAAACACAAACAATAAATGCTGGCAAGGTTGTGGGGAAAAGGGCACACTCATACATTGCTGGTGGGGTTGCACATTGGTACAGCCAATCTAGAAAGCATTATGGAGATTCCTAGGAAAACTTGGAATGGAACCATCATTTAACCCAGCTATCCCACTCCTCGGTCTATACCCAGACGACTTAAAAACAGCTTACTACAGGGACACAGCCACATCAATGTTTACAGAGCACAATTCACAATAGCTAGATTGTGGAAACAACCCCGATGCCCATCAATAGATGAATGGATAGGGAAACTTTGGTATATATACACAATGGAACACTACTCAGCACTAAAAGAGAATAAAATCATGGCATTTGCAGGTTAATGGATGGAGTTGGAAAAAATAATGCTAAGTGAAGTCAGCCAATCCCAGTAAACCAAAGGTCGATTGATTCCTTTGCTATGATGATACTGAATTATAGTGGCAAGGGAGGGGGGATGAGAGGAATGAAGGAATGTTAAATAAAACAAAGGGGAGGGCGGAAAGGGGAGGGGGCAAGGAGATAGAAATAATGGCAGAAGGAGTTGGATATCAATACACTAAGTGCATATATAAAAGCTCAAATGGTATGTAAATACTTTGTGCAAAACCAATGACTTGGAAAACTGTACTCTTTATATGTAATATGAAAGGAATTGCACTCTAAAAGCATGTATAACAAAGTAAATAAAAAAAAAAAAAAAAGAAGAAGTAAATCAGCTCTCGCATGGATTGCCAAGAAGTTGTAAGTTATTTGTATGATTCAGGAAATCTCATGCTATAAAATTGGATCAAATTTCATCTAAATTTTCACTTCTTTATAGAATTTCATCTAGTAATTCTTCACCACCAGATGCAGGTACCCACAAGTACCTTGCAGAAGCAGGTGTGATCCTAAGTCATTTAGGATTCCACAAACATTTTTAAAAGTACGGTGTCTGAGGCTGAGGGTTTTGCTCAGTGTTAGAGCACTTGCATAGCATACGTGAGACCTTGAGTTCAGTCCCTAGCACCACACACACACACACACACACACACACACACACACACACACAGAGAAATATCCAGCACAGAAACAAAGATAAAGAAGATGCATGACAAGATAATGTGATATAAAACAAGAAGTAGCAGAAAAAATTAAAGTAGAAATAGACCCACAAATGCTTCAGGTGTTCAAATGACTAGACACAAACTTTAAAATAAATATACTTATTTTGTTTAAGGAGATAAAACAATACATTGAAAATGCTCAAGAGAACTAGAAATTATAAAAACATTTGGAAAACAACCCAATGAAAATTCTCAATCTGAAAAACCCAAAATCAAAATTAAGAACTTTAGTATTGGGGATGGGGTTGTGGCTCAGCGGTAGAGCGCTCGCCTAGCACGTGCGCCGCCCTGGGTTCGAGCCTCAGCACCACGTAAAAATAAATAAAGGCATTGTGTACAACTAATACATAAAAAAATATTAAAAAAAAAGAACTTTAGCATTAGTGTTTGATAGCAGAGTAAATACAGCTGAAGAGAGAGTTAAATAACTGGAAGGTAAGTTGGCAGAAAAGTTAAAATGTTAAAACAAATGGTGTTGGAACAACTAGACTTCCACATAAAAAGAAGTAAACACAAATATTACATTCCTCATAAAAATTAACTCAAAATGGATCATAAACCTAAATATAAAATGCAAAAACTATAACACTTCTGGAAGATAATAGAAGAGAAAATCTAGGTGTCCCTGGGTTTGGTGATGATCATTTTGACAGAAGGTCAAAAGCATGACCCATGGGGGCAAATCTGATAAGTGGAACTTGATGGAAAGTAAACACTCCTCTGCCAAAGACGTGAAGAGAGTGAAAAGACAATCTATAAACTAGAAAATATTTGTAAAACACACCTGATAACGGACTTCTATACAAAGAACTTTTAAAGCTCAGCAGTAAGGAAAGAACAACTTGATTTAAAAATGAGCCAGAGATCTGAATAGACATCTCACCGAAGAAGATGTACAGGTAGTACATAAACGCGTGATTATTATGTTCAACATCACGTAGAGAATTACACATTAAAACAATGAGATGTCACTACGTGCCTATTAAAATGACTAAAATAGAAAAATCTGACAGCATCAAAGCTGGAACGGTTTGGAGCCACGGGAGCTCTGGTGAAGGTGAGCAAAGGCACGGCCGTTGCAGTGTTTCACAGAGCCAGCTGTGTTCTCTTCATACAACCCAGTGTCACTTGAGTTATTTACCCAAACAAGATGAAACGTATCTGTTCAAAATCCCGCACAACAGCTTCACTCCTATTTTTTAAAACCTGGAAGCAACCAAGATGTCCTTCAGCAGGTGAGTGGGTAAGGCAACCCTGGAACTTCCATGTGATGGAATATTACTCAGCCATAAAAGAAAATGTGCTCTGCATCCATGAACAGACAAGGAAGGGCCTTCAATGCATGTTGCTAAGAAGCCGGTCTGAAAAGGCTGTGTGCTGTATGATTCCATCTCTGTGATATTCTGGAACCGGCAAAACCATGCATTCATCAACGAGACCAGTGGGTCACCAAAGTCAGTACTTGCAGCTCATGGGAGCTGCTCAAGGACTGTTGAACCCATGAAGGAAGGGCAAGAGAGAGAAAGAAGGGAGGTAGCTGGGCCAGCTGGAGTAGGAGGACGCCCACCAGCGCAGTAGAAGGCAGGTTCAAGCCCAACAAGGTTATTAGTCCCCTCAACGATGGGCACAGCCAGAGGCTGGGCTGGGGAAAGCTCACTGGGCTGAATCCATCCGCAAGAAGACCCAGCTGCCTGCTGGCCTGTCCCCTGATGATCCCTTCTGTGCGTGTCAACCTGGCCTGACCTGGAAGGGGCAGACCTCACCACCATTAAATCCTCTTGTGGTTAATTTTTCCAAGGAATATTCAATAATCTGCTTGAACGCTTGTTGAAATCATGTCTGGTTACGCCATGATGGCAACTGTTAGTGTCTAGTAACAATCGCCGGCTGTGATGTGCACTCCTGCTGTGATGGGTAGGATTCGGTCCTGTTATCTAAGAATTGTTCTAAGCACTGATTAGGAGGAAGGGGAGGTTTTTGTCAAGGAAGAAAGAAGTGGACTAGAAGATGTTGTTAGCGGCTTGGACTCAGCCTGCTGTGACAGGGGTAAGGGGAGGGAGCGCTGGTGAAGATGAAGGAGAGATCTGCTAGTCAACAGTGGTGCTGCCAGCCGGGCTCGGTGGTGCACACCTGTAATCCCAGCAGCTGGGGAGGCTGAGGCAGGAGGATCACAAGTTCAAGGCCAGCCTCAGCAACTTAGTAAGACCCTGTCTCAAAATAAAAAATAAAAAGGGCTGGGGATATAGCTCAGTGTGAAGCACCCCTGGGTTCAATGCCCACTACCACACACACACAAAAAAAAGTCCTGCTGCTGCTATGGCTGGGTTGAGAATCCTTACACTTCTCTCCAAATCAGGATTCTTTTGTTCCTAAGAGATATTTTTTTCTAAGTGTTATTTTAGGGCAAGTAGAAAATGAAGGTATTCTTCTGATTGGCTTTTTTTTTTTTTAATATTTATTATTTATTTTTGGTACCTGGGATTGAACTCAGGGCACCTGACCACTGGGTCACATCCCCAGCCCCCCCTTTTTTTTTTTTGTAATTTTATTTAGAAACAGGGTCTCACTAAGTTGCTAAGTGCCTCTCTGTTGCTGAGGCTGGCTTAGAACTCTCGATCCTCCTGCCTCAGCCTCCCAAAGTGCTGGGATTACAGGCGTGTGCCACCGCGCCCGGCTTAATATTTATTTTTTAGTTGTAGTTGGACACAATACCTTTATTTTATTTATTTATTTTTATGTGGTGCTAAGGATCGAACCCAGGGCCATGCACATGCTAGGCAAGCCCTCTACTGCTGAGCCACCACCAACCAGCCCCTGGTTGGCTTTTAAAAGTTAGATTTAAAACATTTTGTGTAAATGTATTTTGTAATATTGCATGCCAAGACGAAAAGGGAAATTCATACAAATGTGTGTCGGTATAGGTTGTGTTTACCATATCCTCGGATTTTTCTCTTTAATAAGTATCACATTTTATGACATTGTGCTCCTGCCTGGGGAAACACGTATTTCAGCCTAGGCAGGGTGCATCCCTTCTGATACTTTGACCAGCGGCATGTCCTGCAGTGTTTATGGGAACAAGTTCTGCTTCCCTTAAGAAGAAGAAGAAAAGGCTTTCGGACAAACACAGAGAAGCTTGCTCTATTTCTCTTCTGTAGTTAAAGACAATAAGGAACCTTTGTCACATAATTGTCGGAGTTGAGGAAGGTGTGTCTTTCCTGCTCCCTGTGACTGTAGATGTGATCCAAGGTTTCTGTCCTAGAGGTCAACAGAGATGGAGGGAAATGGCGTGTTAGTTTAGCCACCTTCTGATCAGCTTGGGATTCTGGCAGGCAGTGGCATGGAGGGAGCTGGGGAGTTGGTTCTTTGTTGGGTGTGTAGGGTAAGTTAGGGGGTGAGAAGGACGAGTTTTGAGGAAAATGTAAGTATCTGCAAAAGCATTTTGTTTAGAATCATTTTTAACCCAATCTATTCATTTTAAACTCATGATTATTGTATTTAATATCTTATAATTTAGTTATGATTTATTTGAATAATTCAATCTTCTGAATTCAAGTTTTTCCCCCATACTGGGGATTGAACCTAAGACTCTTTACCACTAAGCTACACCCCTAGTCCTTTTTATTTTTATTTTGAGATAGGGTCTTGAAGGTTAGCCCTGGCTGACCCTGAGCCTATGATCTCCTGCCTGCGCCTCCCCAGACACCAGGACTAGAATGGCTCCTGTTTTTTTTTTTTTTTTTTTTTCTTTCTTTTATTTTGTAAGTGGGGTTAGGACCTGCTCAACCTCAAGGTGTTTGATCTTGCTTTTATGTGTCTACTTTGTTGACACAATCGAGAACTGAAGAACTTGACAACAGAGCAAAATAAATTGTTACTTCCCAAAGGCCGCATCCTTTAAGGAGATGCACCCGTGCACACCAGAAACCTGGCTTTGCCAAACTTGCTCAGAGAGCACAGAAGCCCCGGCCCAGCTCTGCCAGCTGACGGGCAGTGGGTTCGGTCTGGATTCCATCGTGACCACCCTCGCTTTCTGTTGCCTTCTCTGTTTTGCTGCTTGGATTTCCGACAACAAAGCTCCTGGCCTCTCAGGAGCAAATTCTGGACGCGCGCCGTTCAGCGCAGCAGCCGTTGAGCCACCGATCCGTGGCTGCTGAGAACTGAGATGTGCTGTGAATGGAAAGCACACACCGGGTGTCTCAACTGACGACAGGGGAGGAAACCGCACATTAGATAAATATTCTGGATATACTGGGTTAAGTGAAATGTTATTAAAATCATTTTCAACGTGTGTGGGGGGATATTTTCAATGACACGTGGCTCACATCGCCTTCCTGTCGTCAGCTGCTTGAGAGCGAACCCAAGGCTGAGATCCGAGGTCCTGCCGGCATCTGGCCTTCAGCTTTGCTCCTTTCTTCCCCTCATGGGCCCTGTTGGCTCCTGCCCCTCTGTCCCCGCCCAGGAGGGCTGTGGCTGCGTGAACGCCTGGGCTGCAGGACCTTCCCGATCTGCGCTTCCCTTGGCATCATGTTTACCCATCCCTTCGAGATGTGTTGACCAGGCAAACACTAAATGAGCACTTCTTGTGAGAGGTGTCGGGAGTTCATGGGGCTCCTCGAGAGGCAGCTAGCTCCACTAGGAGTTTCTGCTCGCCAGAACTCTAATGGGGCGAGGAGGATCGAGCATCACAGTCTAAGGAACGGAGGACAGATCATGATAGACGTCCCTGGGCACAACTTCAGCCCTTTGCGACTTCAGAGGAAGAAAGGATTCTTAGCAACCCAAGGACTTCAGGAAGCCTTCTAAGCACAGGCGAGGTTTCCAAGAGCAGGATCTAGGACAGCAATCAAGATGTAGTTCGGACAGTAATTGATGTGTCAGGAGGTAATGCATTGTGCACTCTGGCTAGAGCACAGGGCAGGTGAAAGGCACGGTCGTGTGCTAAGAGCTGGGAGAACAGGTAGCTTACGGAGGATTTTGGAGTTAGAACTTCAGCTGGTGGGCTACGAAGACCATTTAGGACTTTTGTGTAGAAAGGTTACATGATCATAAGCATGCATGCAAGAAATTCTCCTGGCTGCAGGAGGCAGGATACGTTGCTGAGTGGAGACAGGGTAGACAGCATTCTGGGTTCCCCTTACAGTCGCTGCTTTGCGTCAGCCAGCTTATTATGCTAGGCCATGCCGCAGTAACAACCTTAAGCATTCAGTGGCTTGAGACCACAAAGGTTTATTCTCCGATGTCACATGTCAGCTGAGGTTGGCTGTGACTGTGCACCATGTGACTTTAGTCTGGGCTTCAGTCTGAAGCACTTGCTGATGCTATGATGGGGGTGCTGGGAGCAGAGTGGGTGGGGAACACCAGGTGGTGGCTGGAGGTAAGGCCGCTGCTCAGAGCTGCCAGGCCTCCTTTGCACCTAACAGGCCCAAGCAAGTCACACGACCAAGCCTCTCATGAGTAGGGTCAGGAATTCGATCCCCCTGTCTCCTCCAGGTACTACAGGTCACATGGCAATAGTGGGGACAGGTAGTCTTCTAAGTAATTTGGAACAGTAATGTAATTTACCACACTTTGTCTTAAACCACCTTTTAAAACATTTCCAGGGTTTCATTTATTTTTTAAATACAAGAATGTTCAGAAACGTGGCGCTGTATGTGCTGTTTCCGTCTTCGATATTTCTCCAGACCCTGCCTCCCTCTCTTTCCTTCTGCCTGGCCGTGTTTGGAGCCAGATGTCCCCCCATGGCTTTATGCCTCTCTGTGGATGCCTCTAGGTACAGCCAGTAGGGCACCAGGGTCTCAGGTCATGGGTCCCATAAGGAAAAGATTTCCGTCTCCCTTGTTTCTCAGCATTGATCCATCTCCCTGTCCAGAACGGTGAAAGCCTCCTGGACCCTGGAGAGTCCTGGAATCCCCCCCAGCAGGGTGACCCCGTGACAGCTCCTTCTAGTGTGAGCGGGCAGAGGGTGAATCTTTACAGCCCTGAGCTGCCTTCTTTAGGCTCTGGGGACCTGGGGCCTGGGATCAGCCCAGCTTCCTTCTCTCTGGCTGGGTGCGCTGGGCCTGGTCCAGCAGGGGTGCTGGGCTCATGGAGGAAGGTCTTGAATGCACGTCCTGGACCAGACCCAGGTATCCTTCATGGTAGGTGACGTCAGGGTGACTGAGTTTTATTCTTTTTTCTTTTGTAATGAGCGTCAGGCGCCATTTGTCACAGATGGTGCGTAGGATAAGATAGGACTTGCTTAGACACTCGCAGCTTACCTTTTTGGCTGTTTGTTGAAGAAGGAATATTCTGTGTTTGAAAATATCCACATTACCTTTTGAATACGCTGGTGGAGAAGTTCTTCGAGTGGCTAGATTTTTGAGAAGTAATCAGAGCACGGAAGAATGAGACATAATCATGGATTGTGCATTCGTGACAGCCCTAGCTATCAGAGAGACAGATAATGCAAAAGCTTGATGAAGAATTAAACATGAAGGGCATATGGTATTTGGAAGAGTCAAAATTGAGTCAGTGCTTTGTTGCTTAAGCACCATTAGTTTACACATGCATAGTGTTAAATAGAAGCTCTGTTTTTATAGTGTCGGCCTAGAATTTGAGAGAACTCTTTCCTATTTTCAAATTTATTCTTTAAATGAATACAAGCACGGGCGAGTTCTTTGAAGGGACTTTTCTCTGCACTTTGAGGATTTCAGACACATTCCAGAGCAGTAATTTCACAGCATAGTTGCCTCCTGCAGCGGCTGTGAATTCCCCGAGTTCAGGACGATGCCTTATTTCTTATAGATGTGTGACAGATGCTGCCAGCTTGCTTTGAGTCTCTGAGATGCATTGACATCTTCGCAGTCAGGCGGTGTTGACTGTGTAACCCAAGACAGCGTTTGGTATGTAGATAGAGACGTTCATAAAGGAAATGATTAATTACATCGCAGAGAGACAGCAGTTACTTGACAGATTTGTCAACAGGAAGGTACGTCTGTCAATAGAAGTAACTAGCAGGAAGGGTGATGGCCCTGGCACTCCTTCTTTGTGGCCCTTGGCAGACATGTTCACACAGGCCAGAGTCGTGCTGGCCGAGGGACATTTGCCAACAGCTGCGGGTCAGACAGTCCCGTGATGGGCAGTCTTTCGGTGTGGGGCTTCCTGTGTGATTTCAGTCCAGCTTTTCCACGACGGGTGGAGTGCAGCTCTTCACTGTTAGACCGTTCTTCATGTCTCTGATGTCAGGAAAGAGAGGTGACAATGAGACGAGTAATGAAACATGGCATTAAAAAGAAAACTTCATCAGGAAATGGAGCACAGGACGTTCATTGTCTTCTAGCTGTAGTCTTGCAAATCGACCGTTGAAAAGTAAACCGCAAACAGGGCATTGACAAACCAGTATTCCTACAATGGGAGAAAGGAGGGTTTGCAGAGAGATCTCAGCAGTAGACCGGGGGGTGGAAGAGCAGTAAGCGGCAGCTGGGTCTGCAGCTGGGGACAGTGGGCCCCTTGTTCAAGGAGAGGATGGGGACAGCATAGAGGAGAGAGACGCTCCTTCACAGAGCAGGGCGAGTCCTCAGAGCAGCCGTGTCCCCCAGGGGAAGCCCCTTGGAGTCTGGACTCAGGAGCTGGGAAGTAGCATGTGTTGCGTGGCTATTTTTGACACAGAACTAAACAGTCTGTGACAACTCTTCTTTTTGCTTCGCCATTTCACTTTTCTCTCTCTATTTAATCCAGCAAATACAGAGCCTTCACCTACTGTGTCCTGCACAGTCGCTGGCTCAGGAAACCTCCCAGCTGGGTGTGCAGGTGAAGCACTCAGGCTGGTGGTGCCTAATGAATGCCCACAGGTGGCAGCCGTGGAGAGGAGCCTTGGTGGACGATGTTGGGGTGGGTAGCAGTGCAGGTGCCCCCTGAGCCGAGCTCCGTACTGAGGATTGTGTTAGGCGTTTTGCTTAAATTCCCACAATCCTCTCTTAAGGTAACGTGTGCCCTTACTCGGGCAGGTAAGTGTGTACTGGTGGTGCGGCTGTCGGCCAGGGTAGCACAGAGAAGGGGAGAATTACTCGACAGCGCCAGTCAAGGAAGTGCTGGAGGAGGCGGCGTTGGGCCAAGAGTGGGGTACAGCTCGCTGGTCAGCGAGGTGAGGGGCAGAACGGGGACTGCAGAAGGAGAGTTCCTTCAGGGTTCTCCAGTTCCTTGTTTTCTCCTCCAGCTTCTCCCCTGCGTTCAGGACACCTGGGAGACT
Source organism: Tamias sibiricus (assembly GCA_025594165.1). NCBI lineage: Eukaryota > Metazoa > Chordata > Mammalia > Rodentia > Sciuridae > Tamias > Tamias sibiricus. The sequence continues at coordinate 18,322,518 of CM046666.1, read as the reverse complement.
TCGTGGTCAGGGCTGGGGCCCAGAGACCTGTGGAGGTGGCTGACCAGAGACACGTGTGCAAATGAATGGGGGGGCTTGCTCCTGTGTTCTGGGGAAAGCAGTGACACCAATACTGACCACAGGGGACACCAGTCTTGTCACTCCTGGAGCAAAAGTGACCTCTCCAAGTCTGGCCAGGCCCCTGAGGATTTGTACTCGCTGCTCTGGACTGTTATTTCAGGCAGTGATTATATGTGAAAATACAGTTTTACAGATTGATTCAGAGGTGATTCATCAGCAAGTTCCTCTACGATGTAAATTCTCAGAGTACTTTTGTTTGGCATAATAATGAAAGATTAAGAAAACCGAGACTTTGTCCTCTAGGCACCAATAACATAGAACAAAGGGACTCTTACGTAGATGTGTGCATATACACACGTTTACATACACATGGAATCTTGTCGGGCAGGTACAGAGTCCAGAGTAAAAAGAAGTAGTATCCCTGGCCGGGGCGATGGCTCAGTGGTACAGTGCTCATCTCACACGTGTGAGGCCTGGGTTCAATCCTCAGCACCACATAAATAAGATAAAGGTATTAAAAAAAAAAAGTAGTATCCTTAATAAAGCTTTCATGAGGGGGTGACATTTGAGATGACACTGAAAGAGTTTAATAAAAAAGCAGTTGACACAGGGTGGGCTTTGACTCACTGCAGAAATCTGACGTGTCTATTCACAGTGTTTCTTCACATCACAGGAATCTATGTGGACCTAAATATTAGCTTAACCACGCTGTGCCTGGGAAGGAGATGTGGGGGGCGTTGAAATAACTTTAGAAACAACACGTGCATCTTCAGGAATAATTATTTGCTGTTTTGTCTTCCTCGCTAGATTGTAAGCAACTAGAGGACACAAAACATACCCAAGTCCATCTCTGAGTTCCCGATAGCGCCTAAAACCGGAAGAGGTGGCAAGCGGGTGTTTGTAGATGGCTTTCTAGAAGAAGCATTTTGCAGGTGGAGGACACAGGAAAGCGCACGGCTAGGAAGGATTCTTGGAAGGGCACAGAGGTGATGCCCTGGAAGTGCCTTCACTTTTGGTTTTTAGGGATCAGGAAAACGATCATAGGTGACATGCCTTAGAATGCCGATGCCTTCTGCTTCTCCAGGAAACACAGACGATCTTCCATATGTTTAAAGTGTAAATTGAATTTTGCTGAAAAGAGTGGGGTTTGACCCTGGCGCACCCTGCTCGCGAGTGCCGGGGCTGCATTGCCACAGAGCGTGTGTCACTCAACACGTGTCTTATTAAATGCAGCTTTGGTAACTTTACTAGATGTTCAGTGGTTCACAGAAATGCAAAGCTCACGCTGTTAAGAGGCGGACAGAGGTGCGGCAGATGTACGCAAGCTGCAGGGAATTAAACCCTGGCGGGAGCCTTCACTGAGCTGCGGAGCGGATGCAGTGGGATTCTGAGAAGGTGGCGTGGAATGTTGTTGAAAACAATGACGACAGTGGCTCTCAGATTGTGAGGAGGACGGCGAACAGCTGTACCTCTGGCTCTTTTGCTAGTGGCAAAGGTGTGAAGGCCTTTACAGAAAGTGTTCTTGTAGTGTTGGTCGGTGTGGATGAATTATAAAACTTAGGCGTGGTTTCCAGTTTGATGTTTTTCTTAGTTGTACGCATTAAGAAATCCTCCATCCCTCACTCTCCAGTCAAGATGCTAGTGACTTTGTAATACTAATTAAATAGACATTGAGGAATTCCAATGAAATGTGTTAGAATCTTAAAATAGCATGTTTCTCTAATATCATGTGGTGACTTTGAAAAAAAAATTCTTTTTGTTTGAAGTGAACAAAAAGGAATAACTCTTTAGAAGCTGATTTTATGTCTTTTGAAATGTCAATGGACATTGTATTAGAAAATCAAAACTACTGTAAGACCTGAGAAAATCATGTCTCCTTATGTAACATTCATATGTCATTCAATTCTAATTAAATTTTGGGCATGAAAAAAGGTTTGTGAATAATTTATTGTACCAACAAGATTGCAAGGAAACGATCAGACTACCTAAGACAAAGAAGTTTTTAGAAACATCTTTAAAATTGCCCTCGTATCAGTCGTCACAAATCATTTTCCTTGCGACAGTCAATTGTCCTAATCCCTGCGCAGAGCACAGACTGAACTTGATGGGGCCGTAGTGAAACATCTAAAGTCCATCCTGCATTTTGAACTTGTGCTGATTCATAGAGTTCTCACATCTGTTCCATGCTCTTTTCTGTGTTACTCGTTGAAAAATATATAAACAGTGACTGGGCTGGACAGGACCGAGCCAGGCATGGTGAGGTACGCGGACCACCACGTAGCTCACCGTTACAGTGGGACCCACACAGATGAGGCATAAAAGGGACCCTGTGTGCATGAGCACCATGGGAGCTACAGAGTGCGGTCCCAGTCCCCATATGGAAGTAGGGGTGGGATATTACTTCTAGCTGAAGAGCAAAGAAGGGAAAAAAAAAAAAAAAAAGGATTTTTCTAATTATTTACTTTGAGTTTTAGGGAAATCACATCTCCAGGCTTTGGCTTACTAAAATACTTACTAAAATAATAAGCTATATGACTTGACTGGTTTGAGGGGATTGCCAGTCTAAAATGCCTGTTTTCGGGGATTTTGAAATTCAAGACATACTCAGCTAGAGAGGCTGATATTTGGCCCACAAAGAACAATTGCCTTATAACATGTTGGGGTCCTTTGTGGGTTTTTCATATTTGTCTGAATTTTATGGAGTACATGCTTAAAATGAAATTTTCTTTTCATCTTTTTATTAGCAAAAGCAACTTTAAACAATCAATGTTAGGAGAAAAAAAAAAAGGAAATTGTCACAGAATTTGGAATGATTCTTACAGGTAAACCCACAGAATTTGGGGTGGATTTCATTTCATTTTAAGTAGCCTCACCACAAACATAAATCCATAGCTCTCCAGACAGCCATTGAGCCAGGTGTAGTGGTGCACACCTGGAATCCCAGCAACTTGGGAGGCCGATGCAGGGAGCTCTCAAGTTTGAGGCAATTTAGAGAGGTCTTATCTCAAAATACAAAAATAAATAAAAAGGGCTGGGATGTAGCTCAGTGATACCATGCTTCTGGGTTCAATCCCTAATACCACACTGAAAAAGATTAAGGTAGGCAGGCAAACTAGAAACTTAATATATGGGAAATAAATGATCATTCCTCTCTCACTCATCCCCCCACACACACTCTTTGTGGTACAAGGGGTCTAGCTAAGTTCCCCAAGCTGACCTTGAACTTGAGGTCCTCCTGCCTCAGCCTTCCAAGTCACTGTGTTTACAGGTGTGCACCATTATACCCAGATAGTTATTCTCCTTTTATACGAGCAACTACTAAATAAATTCATTGAGATTCCAGAGACCTAAATAAATTCATTGAGATTCCAGAGACCAAATAGCCTCTGTTGACCATTTAAAGTAAAGTAAGGGAAGTTGGCGTGGGTCAAAGGGACAGGAAAAAGCCCTGGAATGACAGGTATTACAAGGTGCCATTAAAGGGAGGTTGTGGAAACTCCTCTTCTGGAAGACAGATCTGCATCCCCTGGGAGAAGGGTAGAAGCTCAGTCTGCCCAGGGGCAGGCAGTTTAGCTGGACCATGCCTGGGTGGTAGAGAAGCCAGGAATGCAGTCAATGTTCTGCAGTCTGTTAAGCCAAATCGTTGTTTCATTTGAACTTAGTTATTGTAAGGCCAGAGTGAATGTTTGTGTAGGTATCCAAACTGAATTTGAATCTGGGGTTGATGATGTAAATTGGGTGCAGTTTTATAACTTACGTCAGTTGTAAAAGCACTAAAATAAAGTATGTGGAGTGGTGAAATTGTGGGAGCACAACTTAGTTTTTTGTGATGTAAAAGACTTTGCTTCCTTGCAAAGTTTTGGTGCCATTGATCATTAGATAAGCAATGATTCTAAAGCAACTAGTATGAACAGTACAGACTTCAAAGATGAGTTAGATAGGGCTTCTGGCCCTAGAAGGGCCATACTGAGAAACACTAGTTTCATGGCATGTAATAGGTGTTCTCCCCAAAAAGGCATCTTCACCAAAATTAAATCAGGGAAATCAAAACAGCCAAACAATCAAATGGGTTTCTTTACTGGTGAACTTTTCAGAGCTATTAATGTTAAGAACTGCATTGAGAATCTCCAACAGAGTAACATGTGCACCATTTCCGATGATTTAATGTTTTTTTCCCATGGACTATCCCATGAGACTATCCTTGGAACACACTTTGGGCAACAGTGCTCTGAGCATTTGATAATGATGCTGGAACACAGGTGGTGGTGCTGTGCGTGGAAATGGTGGCTACAGGGAGGGAGCATCAGTTGTCCTGGTAGATAGTAGGCGCTCAGCAGCTATTTGGAAAGTTAATACATGCAAAGGTGAATGATTGATTTACTGGCAGTCCTTGGCTGGGGATAACATGTTGAAAGAAGAGGGGGAAGGGGTCCAGGACGGGGGATGTGGGGAGTTTTCAGCTTCACTGAGTAGTCTTGTGTGTGTGGGGGGGGGGGGGGGGGGTTGAACCCAGGGCCTTGTGGATGCAAGGCGAGCATTCTACCAACTGAGCTACATCCCCAGCCCCCCTTCACTAAGGAGAAAGAATTGTTTTAAATGAAAGCTTACAATTGTAGTGTTACTTGAGAAGCCTGGGAATATCCAGCCGGAAGGTTTCATCAGACACTGGGACTGGGGAGAGAGTCATTGGAGGTTTTTGTGTTTCTTTGTTATTACTAAATACACACATACACACACACACACACACAACACACGTATGTATATAATTTTATATATAATATTGTATATCATATATAAATATATATTATATATATAATTTTTTTTTAAATCTGGTTAAGGTGTCTGGGTGTCTGGATTCTGGGCATGCAGTGATTTTCACATACCAGCTACTCTCCCACAGGAAAGGGGCCCCCGTGTTGAGCACCCGCTGTGGTGTTGAGGAGATGCGGTGGGCATCTGCTCATCCTCAATAGTGCATTATTATTATTTTCATAAACAACATTATTATCTGCAGCCAGATTTACTCATAAAGAGTTGATTTTCAAGTTTGATATATTTTTTTTCTCCCACTCAGGTATTTGCCTTTGATTATTGCTTTTGGTCCATGGATGAATCTAACACCTCAAAATATGCCGGTAAGTTGGCTCTTGCACCTGGTCCTCTGGCCTCTTCTTCCTTCATGTCTGTTTTCTCTAATTATTCTGGAATTTTGTTTCCCCCACGATTCACACCCACCCTTTCAAATTCTAGCACTTGGGTTTGGAAGGCAGGACGATCTGTTTTCACACCCTGGCTCTGCCTCACACTTGCTGAGCAGCCTTGGACGTAAGCGTCCAGTTCTGCACCTGTAAAGGGGCAGTGCTATCTTCAGGACTGGGGAGAATGGTGGGTCTCCTGTCGTTGGCTGTCAGCAACCCCCGCTCTCTCTGCGTGTGTGGGCAAAGCACAGGGGCTGCTGGTTCCCTGGACCCACTTGGGTCCCGAGTGATGCAGTCCATGGTCACATGGACAGAATTCCACGCTCCTGGGGAAATGCTGCCCCAAACCCCACATTCACAGCCATTGACTCGTTCACCCCCATTCCACGCAGCACTCACGGCTGCTGTTCTATTACGTGACGTGTGACCCTGGTGAATCTTGGCCCTGCTAGGCGTTGGTCACATTTGCTTTAATTCAGGAGGGAAGCATTTGTTTTGGTGGAGAAAGTCATTGATTCCTTTCCTTCTAATTATGTCCCAAAATATTGTTATTTTTTTTAATTGACAAAGGTAGCATATATTTTTAATGTACAGAATGATGTTTTGAAATATATATATATATATATATATATATATATATATATATATATAGTGAGGAACAGCTAAATCAAGGTGATTGTGATCATCTCACATATCTCGTGGTGAGAACACTTAAAATCTACACTTAAACTACTGAGTGATTTTCAAGGATTCGCTACATTGTTATTGGCTATGGTCACCAGGTTGCACAGCAGATCTCTTGAGCTAGATACTTCATCTCACTGAGTGTTTTCTCTAATTTCTACTTGTAAGAGCATCATTTGAGTTACTTTCTCATTTAGGTAAGAAAAACCAACAAGATAGAGGAAAATGTAAGATTTTTTTTTTTTTCTTTATTTGGTACCGGGGATTGAATTCAGGGGCACTCGACCACTGGGCCACTGGCCCACATCCCCAGACCTTTTTTGTATTTTATTAGAGACAGGGTTTCACTGAGTTGCTAAGTGCCTCATCATTGCTGAGGCTTTGAACTTGCAATCCTCCTGCCTTAGCCTCCCAAGTGCTGGGATTATAGGCATGCGCCACCACGCCTGGCGGAAATGTAAGGTTTAAAATATTTTGGAGGTAAGAGAAGTTACTTGCTAGTGGAAAGTCGACTTCTTCATTTATTGTTATTGTTTCTTTTGCCACCTAAAGCAAACTTGTTGAGAAATTATTTGATGCATAATCTTTTCAAATCTTAATCATCACAAACAAGGAAGATTCCTTCTGTAGCTCACATTGGGTAAAATTAGCCTATCCAAACATCATTCCTGCAATTTCAGCAATGTATTTTATTAAAACAAGTAACTAGTGCTTAATGTTGGTCGTAGTTGTCTTTTTTTCCTTTTAATCATCCTTTTGGGACTTTAGATAATCAAGTCTACAGAGTGTCGATATATTTGTCATGAGTAGTAGCACTATATGTGTTTTTGTTCTGATGTGTGCTTTTAGATTTAAATCAACAAAAATAAAATGTTTCCTACAGTTGCAGAGACTAATGGGGACAAATGCTATAGCCATGCAAAGCCCAGTGTGTCTTCCTGTTCAGTTGCTGTTATTCATGATGTAGCCAGATACCTCTGCCTCAGCTGGAGCTATTCCCATGCAGTCCCCAAATACTTTGCATGGACGCTCATCACCTTGGGCTCTAGACTCCTGGGGCTACACTGAAGGTTCTTTATCGTATAGGCCCAGTCTGCCCTCCCACGCTCTGGTTCATGGCTTCCCAGCACCCAGTCTATGCCTCAGCCTGGCCTTTAATGTCCTTTCCTCTCATACACCCAGGAAGCCAGAACACCTCTGAATAATCCCTGAAGTATTCATGAAGCCCCTACTGTGCATGCAGCCCAGGAAGCCCTTGAGAAGTCTAAAAATATATTTGGAAGCAAAAGAAGTGCATTATCAAACACCATTTTGAGATAATATTGAAACTCTAAATGTTATAGGCTCTAAGCCTCCGGAACACTCAAAGACAGATTAAATATGGGCAGGCTGAAGTTCACAGGGAAACCATCGTGAGGGGACCGAAACTGAGCATACAGGCTAAGCTGAGGAGGAGAACTCAGAGTGTCTGATGTGATGTGACGTTGGTCTGACTTAGCCAATTCCACCCCGTCCTCTACTTCACTGCACCATCCATCATTGTCACCGCATTGATGTACAGTCACAAGTGTCCATGCATCCTAATCTTGCACCCAGGACAGTTTAGTAATAACTGATTTTTATGTAATTCTGGCGTGACTTTTTTTTGAAAAGGCTTCACCTAGTGGTCACTCTCCACTTTTTTGCCAAAAAATGGGCATAAAAATCGGCAGTGATCATGTGGTTACGTAAGGCATGCGTGTATCGAAACATTATGTTGTGCACCATAAATGTTTTTACTTATCAATTTAAAAAGGAAAAGTGAAGCATAAAGCTTAGTCACAGGTGGGTGCCGAAGGCACCCAGGTGCAGAAGTGACGTAGTATCAAGGCAGGCACAGCGACTTTGAGGTCAGACCTGGTTTGCATCTCAGGACTTGTGCTTTGTTTCTCTTGGACAGTTAATTTCTTGGAGCTACAATTTCTTTTCTGTAAAATGAAAATGACTACACCTATGTCAGATAGCTGTGGTAGTGGCTAAATAGGTGACTTTGTTTGCTGGTTAATGGAGGCCCCCATAAATGATACTTCATTTGACTTTTCCATAAGGGAAGATGCAAAAATGGGCTGAGCAGAAGGTGCCTCTTGGGGGGGCGCCGTGGGAGGCCTATTTATGCATGTTGATTGAGGCCAGATAACAGGAAGTCCTGAAGCTACACTAAGATTGTGCTGATAAGGTAAAAAACAAGGGCTATTGGAGCCTTGTGGTTGGAATCACACTTCAGGAAGATAGTCTTTCTTTTCTGTACCTCCTGGTATCACATCGTGCACGATGGCCCACAGAGGCCACTTCAGCCTTCTGCAATGGATCACTCATGTCCCAGCATAGAGGACAAACCTTTACTTTTTTTTTTTTTTTTTTAACTAGATGTACCTTCATTAAGTACAGCTGATAAAATTCAATGGTGGGGGCTGGGGCTGTGGCTCGGTGGTAGCGTGCTTGCCTCATAAGCGTGAGGCACTGGGTTCGATCCTCAGCACCACATAAAAAATAAATAAGTAAAATAAAGATATTGTGTCCATCTACAACTAAAAAGATATTTTTAAAAAATTCAGTGGTGGGCCAGGCGCCGTGGCGCACGCTTGTAATCCCAGCACTTGGGAGGCTGAGGCAGGAGGATCGCAAGTTCAAAGCCAGTCTCAGCAATAGTGAGGCACTTAGCAACTCAGTGAGACCCTGTTTCTAATAAAATGCAAAAAAGGGCTGGGGATGTGGCCCAGTGGCCGAGTGCTCTGAGTTCAATCCCCGGTACAAAAAAAAAAAAAAAAAAAAAAAAATCAGTGGTGGGACTTAAAGAGATTTCTGTAGTGCTTCATTACAAATAGCATGTTTGGGACCGTGTCAAAAGATAAACATGATTTCTAATAGGCTGATAGTCTAAATCTTACTAAATTTTTAACTGTTATGATCACATCAATATTATTTTTCAGTTAAACCTGAATGAGGATCTCTTGTCTCAGAGAGAGAGAGAGAGAGACCGTTTGTATATTTACAACATTTAGGGAAATTTTTCTTTAGGTATCCCCGTTATTATGAATATTTGACTCCTTAGCAAAAAAAAAAAAAAGTGAATTCTTGGTTGCGAGTCTCAAGTTTTCATCCATCATAAATAATCTGTCTAGTAAATGCATTAATAATAGGTTAACTGATTGGTTTTCATACTAATTTGATTTTCCTTTTTTCTTGAATTTAAAAAAAGAAAAAAAACGGCAGTTTTTAACAGTGAATAGAAGCGCTAAGATAGAAGGGTTCATTCTCTGGTGGGAATAGAGGAAACGGAAGGGGAAGCACACATTTCCTGAAACCAGCCTATTTGTCAGGCTCCATGAATAATGGCATCATTGATCCTGAACCGGGCCTCTCAAAGCAGCTCTCAAAACTTGGGGAGGTGGGGGGGCTGGGGAGGGAGGAGGGTGAGCGAATGGACTGGGAGGGCCGGGGAAGCGAGCGCTCTTGATGTTCACGTGGTGTGTGTGAAAATGCCACATTCTCAACTGTGCTTTGCTGTTTGTTAGAAGCTATAGCAAGAGCCTCCGCTCTGGGCCTCCTCCGTGTAGAGCGCACGATTCCCTACTACATGGGCTGGCATCACAGCGGTCACGGCGGCTAAGCAAAGTAGGCTTCTATACCAGGCCGTCTGGGTCAGTGTAAGGCACTGCCTCTCCCTGAGCTTCTCCTGCCCCGCCTGGTAACTAGGGGTAATAAGGCGCATGGTAGCCCTCCCTTAATGTGTATTATCATCTTTATCGTTGTCTCATTGTGACAGTAGCCGGGGTAGTAGTAGCATCCGTACTTTGGAAAGAAAGTGCATTATACTGGAATTCCTGAGGCCTGGTTTTACCACAAGCTGCTAGACTTTGGGCAAGATAACCTTTGTGAGTGTCTTTCTTCATCCGTGACCAGAGAAGATACTGGTCTGATATGATCTTAGATCCCTTCCAGCTCTCTGATTAAACACACACACATCAGAACTGGGCTCAGTGGCACATGCCTGTAATCCTAGTGACTCAGGAGGGTCACAAATTCAAGGCCAACCTCAGCAACTTAGAAAGACCCTGTTGCAAAATAAAAAATAAATGAATAAAAAGGGCTGGGGGATATAGCTCAGTGGTAAAGTGCTCCCAGTACCAAAAGAAAAAAAAAAGGGGGGGGGGGACGTTTATGCAGACTGTGCCAGTGGGCTTCTCAGAAGCAAATCAAAGCCTTTTTTGTTAAGCCATTCGCCTTGCATTGAATCATGCTCTGAGGCATCTTCCCCGCATTGCCCTTTGACTCGGTAGGTCTGATTGGCAGATAAGCCGGAGTCTGAAGCAGAAATGCTTGTGCGTGGACTGAGAGGACAGTGAGAAGACAGCCTGCCACGCTGGTCCCTGAGCATGGCATCTCCCCATAAGCCCGCATCCTCACGTGTGGGCGCACATGGGGAGAGCCACATCGAAGGTGACAAAGTTATCGCGGGAGAGTCAGTGCTAATACCCCCCAAGCGTTTTTCGTAAATGTTTACATCGCTGCAGATGGGAATTCAGACGTTCCGGACAGCGAATCAGTACGTGTGTAAAGACTATTTCCTCAAATGGTGTGCCGTGTTGGCAGATGACAGTGACATCCTTCCTGGTTTTGTATAAATCTTCACGCCAGATATAAAAACCTGTCCCACAGCAGATCTGGGGGGGTCAGTGTGGCTGTGAACGTCCTCTGGCCCCAGAGAGTCTGAACTGTTGGCTTAGAAATTATGTAACAATTCTTGCCGTATGGCCTGGGGCTCAGATTTGCTGAAGCCACGTGTTCTCAGGCATTGTTAATACCCTGCGACCCAGGAGGAAGGGCCCCCCTCGGATTCTGACTGTGCTGTGTGCTGGGGAGGACGGTTGAGCACCTCCAGGCCCAGGGCTGTGCTGGGGGAAGGTAGCCACCGTTCTTCTGTCCCCACGATGGGGACTTGAGGTGCTCAGGGGTGAAATGATTTATTTCCTGTTGCTTAACCAAAAGCAGGACTAGTAAGGAGACGAAACACATGTGCAGGAAAGTTGACATTCCAGAAACCCACCACGTCAGAATGGAACTAGTGTTCAGTGGAGTTAGTTCCACAACATGAATTTGTGAGACCAAAAGGTGTTGTGGGTTTGAGGATTAAGCGCAGAGGCACTGACGTCAGACATCCTGGGCTCACGTCCCTACTGTGTGGCCGGAGGCACCAAGAGCAGCACCTCCTTGTTAGAAGTCTGACGGGGACAGACGGCACTAGAGTGTGTGTCTGAGGTGCTCAGCAAGGGCCCTGCACAGGGGACACTTTGATAATTGTCAGCTCTTCAGTTTAAACCAAAATTTAGTAGTCGGCTGTTTAGACATTATTAAAAGAAGGATTCATTATAAATGATATATGCCATCCTAAAAGATGTTTGTGAAAAAAAAATCTGAATATAGAATCCTTCTCGATTTTTATTTTTCTTTTACAGCCGTCCCCCCCCCCCCCCAGTACTGGGGACTGAATAGGGTGCTCTACCGTGAACCACATCCCCAGCCCTTTTTGTTTTTGTTTTGAGACAGGTTCTCACTCAGTTGCCCAGGCTGGCCTCCAATTTGTGAACCTCCTGCCTCAGCCACCCCGGTTTCTGGGATCACAAGCATATACCGCTACACCTGGCTCTTTTACAGTCTGTTATAAATTGTCTCTCACCCATACCTGATTGGACAGTTCTTTTCATGACTCACCTTGATCAAGTTGTTCCTAAGTATTCAGCTAAGTTTTCTCAGAATCAGCAACTCTCTTTTTGCATTTGTCAATTTAATTATATGATTACAGAGCACAGTGGACATAAACTAGTTTAGGAGCACACTCAACAGACCCTTCATAAAAACATAACTCAGCAGGTTGTGTGACACACACCTGTAATCCCAGCAGCTTGGGAGGCTGAGGTAGGAGAATCACAAGTTGAAGGGCAGTCTCAGTGAGACCAAATAAAAAGGACAGGGGATGCAGCTTGGGTTCGATCTCTAGTACCAAGACAGTTAATTTTTTTTAAGTCTGCAAAGATGTCCAAAATAAATGAGCTAATTTAATCATATTAGCTTTTTAAAAAAGAGTGTTTGTATGTGTATAACGATACACATACCCATATGTGATGTTTTGTGGCATAGATATGTTTGTTTTTTCTCACCTCCACTGCCGTTTTTTAAAAAATATTTATTTATTTGTTTTAGTTGCACACAATGCCTTTATTTTTGCGTGGTGCTGAGGATCGAACCCTGGCCGTGCACGTGCTAGGCGAGCACTCTACTGCTGAGCCACAACCCCAGCTCCTCCACTCCTGTTTTTTATCCTACCTTAACCCTACCTTCTTTCACTTTCCTTAGACTATTTGTTGGCACCAGAGACATCACATAAGTGAATTCAGTGTATCTGGAAGAGTAGGTAACAGTAACAACAACACAAAAGAGCCCCCCAGCCCTATGCTAATCCCATTACATGCAGGACATAATATCATCATCAAAGAACCCAATTAGCCAGGAACTACCATTGTCCCCGTTTAATTGGCGAGGAGGCTGAGGTTCAGAGAGGCCCTGCTGCCCGGGAGGGCTGAAGGCAGTGGTACCGTGGCTGGCAGTGACGTTCGTATCTAGTGAGGAGCTGACGGATTCCACCCCTCCCGGGCGCCTCTCTCCTCGAGAGAGGAGAGGTGAAGGAGGTCACGCGGGAATGCTCCCGCGTGCATGCTGCACTTGGGTTGGGCTTTGCTCTAACCCCCCCTCAAGTGCTGTGAAGCCTGTGCGCCACGCGGGCTGGGAGACAGGTTGAGCCGAGCCTGCTCCTTTATGGAGAGCGAGCGAGTCCGGAAGCTGTCCTGGGCACAGGGAGAGAAGCCCCCACCCGGGGACTCCACCACGAGCTCTAGGGCCGTCTTGGTGGGCAAGGTGGCTTTGTTTCCTGCCTTTGTCCTTGGCACCAGTGGCCAGGGCAGCAGTGTGTGGCCCGGTCCTCGGCGAGCCAGCCCCCTCACCCAGCAGCAGGACACCCGCTGCGCTCACGCCAGCCCCAGTGCTGTTGTCCCTGGGGCGGAGACTCCAGGCGTGCCGCGAGTGAGACCCTCGGGCTCCTGTGGAAAACGGCCCCGTGATTCACCTCCACGTTACCCTGGTGGCCCTGTTTCCAGGCTCCTGTTCCCAGGCCCTTCGAAGCACACGCTGCAGAGGATTAAAAGCTACATCCTGCATCACCAAGGCACGCCTGAGTGCCTTCATGTCCTCAGCTGAATTCTGTAGGTTGGGGCATTTAACCTAACCCTGGTCTGAAGTCGTATGTGAATTTCTGAGAGCTACGCTTCCACACGCTGAAGGTTTTTGAGAAAGGAATTTATTTCAGCCTTATCCAAGCCGAGCACTCCTCCCCCTTGAGGTCTGTGCGCAGAACCTGTCTGCTCTTGCACTGCCCAGGTGCTTTGATCTGGAGCTGGGCCACTTGCCAAGTCCAGACTCATCAAAATCCCTGTGCCTGTCAGCCTGATTTAGAAGTAGAAAACACCTTCACAGAGGAGGAGCAGGCTCAGGATTTCTGAATCACAGCTGTTGAGCCCAGTCTTTTTTCTTTTTCTCTTCTTGTTCCAAAGAGAAAAGAAATGGGGAACAGAAGGAAAATCGGGAATTCTGTTTAAACTGATAAAATTATTGATTGTATGAGTCAGCTTTCTGTCACTATAGCAAAATACCTGAGATAATTGGCTTGTAAAGAGAAAAGGTTTGTTTTGGCTTACAGTTCTGGAGGTTCCCAGCCTTGATGGATTGGCCCCAGTGCTCTGGGCCTGTGGTGAAGCAATGCGTCATGGCAGGAGTTGTGGAGGAGGAGGAGGAGACTGGGGTCCCACGATGCCCTCGGGGGCGTGCCAACAATGAGCTCAGAGCCTCCCGCTAGTCCTGCCCTGCTAAAGAGTCTGCCACCTTGCAGTAGCACCGGCCTGGGATCAAGCCTTTCACATGTGGACCTGGGGGACATGGAAATGCACACTCTAGCAATGTTCAAATCCTAGCTCCTCTACCCAGCAGGGACTTTAGACAGAACTGTGCGTAGATCAGGGGGAGCCCCTCTTGGTGGTTTATCCAGCTGTGCTCTGTGTGTGTCTGCTGCGTTCGGTGCCGATCGCCAGCCACACAGGGCACACGCCACCCACGTCCTTCTCCCTCGCTGTCCTACGCTCTCCTCGGCACTCATCAGATGCATGGTAGGTGCGCCTTCCCTTCACCCTGGTTCCTGTCCTTTGGGGCCCTGCTTGTGGGACCTTGCTGTGCAGGGAGAATCGCCTTGGTTACCCAGCTCCCAGGACACACCCTCGCAGCTTCCAGTCATCGCTGCTGCCCCCAGGGGGAAGACTGGGTGCGAGCGGAGGCCCCGGGGTGTTCTCCCTTCACAGTCTGTGTCCTGTGTGATTCAGGGCTGGGTGACTCACGTCTGTGATTTTGCTTGTAGAAATCCTACACAGGTGCTCTCTTGACGGTTCTGACACTGTTGTGAGTTTCTCTGGGCACGTCTGTGTTTTAAGACTTGCCCGCATGGTTATAGGATGTCTGATCATAAACCCCAGAGGAAACTGGCAGCAGGGTCATGGTTAGTCACGGTGAGGTCAGGCTCGCCTGTGAATCCACCACACATCAGGCTCGGAGCTGACGCTGGCAGAGGGGCCGCCTCTTCTCTGGCACTGGTCCTAACTGAAAAGCCACAGGGCCCTTGGGGTGGGCAGTGTGGTGGCTTTGCTTGGTTTTTCTGGGGTAGGGACAGATACCCATAGATCTCCCCATTCCTGCAGGACTTCTGAACGTCCCGTGGGCTTTCCCCTAGACAAACAGCACTTGGTTCTGTCTGAGTGCGAGCTGTAGCTGGGACAGCTGTAGCTGGGACACGTTTAGGGTGGGAAGGTCGCGCCCTTCACGGGCCCTCCCATGCACTGCGTGAATTCTGACCCCACCCCCAGCGCGGGCAGCTTCTCTCTTGTAAACTGAGGTTCAGATGGCGATGGGCGGGTCATTTTTACCTGTGCAAGAGCGGGGCCTTTTAACAATAGAAGCGAACCAATCAAAATGCTCAAAAGCCCTCATGCTCTTGATAACCGGGGGTCCTTAAACCACGTGGGGGTCTTTGATACTTCCAGTGTTCTGAGGCAGAGTGAGGTGTGGTCAGCTTTGTGTTTTGCAGTCAGCTGGTTGTTGAAGAGGGCGGGATTTGGTTCGTGTTCAGGATTTGGTTGACAGTTTGGCTTCTTTGTAGCTGTTCTTACTCGAATGGTGGTGCCCAGAAGGTCACTGGTGAAGGCATTGGTCAAGTACGGCTCCAGCCGGGAGTTCGTCCAGCCACAACCACCCCACACTGGAAAAGAGTGGACGCTTGGTGGCATCTGTCCCATTCACGGTTTTATGGGTGTGACTTATTAAACTGCCCCCCCCTCCCCCTGTGACTTTCTTCTTAAATGTCACAAAAGAACAGAAGATATTTTTCCTCTAGTGGGCAGTGTGCATTAACATACCCTGGACCAAGCAGCAGTACTCTTTTTTCCACCTCTTCATCCCCAAGCACACTTGTGCACACAGAGATGGGCTAACACGCTTGTGCACACACACACCACCCACTGCGCGTGCTTGTCCCATCTCTCACCCTTGCGTCTCAAAGAGTCACCATTGTTAAATTTGGGGGTGGTGCTTTAGAAGTCGGACTTCCGAGTGAGTCAGAAAAATACCAGTAAATGATGACTCTCAAAACTCTTCCTGCTGGGCGCAGTGGCTCACGCCTGTAATCCCAGCTACTCAGGAGGCTGAGGCAGGAGGATCACAAGCTCAAGGCCAGCCTGGGCAGCTTAGTGAGACCCTGTCTCAAAAAAAAAAAAAAAAAAAAAAAAAAAAAAAAAAAAAAAAAAAAAAAGTGGGGGGCACTGGGGATGTAGCTGAGAGGTAGAGCACTCGCCTGGCAAGAAGAAAGCCTGGGTTTCATCCCTGGTACTAGGGGAAATTTCCTAAAAACAAAGGCCTTTTCTTTTTTCTCTCTTATCTTTGAAATTGGATCTTGTCGCAGAATTCTTATAATGATGGAGGGACTGTCTGAAGGAAAGGTAATCAGATGATGACTTCTTAGCACCAAAATTTTGATAGCTGGAGACCTAAAGGATGATAGTCATATAACAGATGAGAGCTCAGTGTGCCCTGGACTGCCCTGGTCAGCCCTGGTCAGCCCTTTCCCTGTGCTGCCTCACTATGGTAAGTCATCCCAGCCGCCCAGGAAGGGACAGCTGTCGCTCCGGCCTTGCTAATGAAGACAGGGAACTTGCCAAGGTGACTTGGCTGGGAAGAGGAAGAGCTTAGGGTTGAAAACAACAAAAGGAGAAGAAAATGTAGGTGGATCTTCTGTAACAATCATCTGGAGGCATAACATGTACCAGGAGCAAAAATCATAAAGGAAAAGGGGAAAGATTTGACTATGAATGGCCAGAGGCTCTTGTGTGACAAAGAGTGACATAAGACTGAGCAGTAAATGACAGACCAGGTGTGGTGGGGAGACATTAGCTACGTGGGTGACAGACCAAAGGTTGATCTCATTGATGTTTGATTAACATTTTAAAATAAGAAAAGCAGTGGCTACACCAACTAATTAATGCAAAACAAAACAACAACACCACAGGGTTCAGGTAGCCCATTTACTAAAGGTTGAATACAAATGAGCAATAAACAATAAAGGAAAATTAATTTAACAGAACAAGGGACTTCTTTCCCTGTTGACTTGGTCACAACTGAGAGTGACAACAGCAGTGCTGTGCGTTGCCTGTGCGCCCAGCTGGGGCCCCCTGCACGGTGCAGCCAGTAGGGAAGTGCCCAGGGGAACGTAAAAGAAAATAAATTAATGACATTTGCAGGTAAATGGATGAAGTTGGAAGACATAATGCTAAGTGAAGTTAGTCTCAAAAATCCAAGTACCAAATGTTTTCTGATATAAGGAGGCTAGTTCATAGTATTGTTGGATTGGGGGGGGGGGTACATAGGAGGACTAGAGGAACACTAGAATGGTCAAAGGGAAGGGAGGGCAAGGGAGAGAGCAAGGGGGGAGGGAGGGGGAGAAAAGGAAAAAAAAAAAAAAAAGAAAAGGTGGTTGAATGAGACGGATATCATTTTCCTAAATGCATGATTGAAGACCTGAATTGTACGAATATACTTTGTATACAAACAGTTGTATGTGAGTTGTACACATTAAAAATTATTTTTAAAAAAATGTTTCTTCTTTAAAATACAAGCATACATCAGCAACAATAAAAAGAAATTAATACCAAAAAAATAAAGGGAAGTAATCTACGGCAGGGAGCTGGCTGTTCAGTTATTCACAGAGTGGAAAGCTGGTCAGCTGTTTAAAGTGCTGACTGATGAGAAGGGAAAATGCTGATCATGTCTTGTCTGGGAGAAGAAATCTCCTTTAGCACATGATGCCACAGTCAGAGAGCGTATCCAGTCCTTCCCCACTCCGGTCGCGCGGGATTTGTGGAATCACGTGACTTCACAATAGTTCTTCACATTTTATCTTTTTATAAATTGTGCCTTATGGTACTTCAACTCTGTATTTCCCTCCTTCCCTCCCTCCCTCGCTTCCTCTCTCTCTCCCTCCCTTTCTTGATTAAAACCAGAGACGCTTTTACCATTGAGCCGCACCCCCAGCCCTTTTAATTTTTTTTTTTTTTTTTTTTTGAAACAGGATGTTACTAACTTGCCCAGGCTGCCCTCGAACTTGTGATCCTCCTGCCCTGGTCTCCCAAATCACTGGGATTATGAGTCTACCGCTGCACCAGGCTGATTTATTTTCTTCCTCCCTCCCTCCCCCCCCTTTCCTTTTCTCAAATTTTTTTCCTTTCCCAGTTATAAATAAAACTTTATTAAATATGATAAATCTGAATTATATTCAGTCAAACATAACTCTAAATGACTATTTTCTGAAATCATATATGTGTGAGAGAGAGAGTGTGTGTGAGTGTGTTTAGTGGAAGTCATTTGTTTGTCATATAAATTCATTGTTCTAATGCCTAAGAGGTGACTGTGGGTATCAGGAAGAGTGATTTATCACTTTTTTTTTTTAATCAAAATTGCCCAGTTAGCCTGTGCATATTAGGTTGACCCTCTACCCACTGGCTTCTTGACAAAGGCCTGCTCCGGTCTTCCGGGGATCACTAGAAGTTCATGCTTTGACCAAAGTAAAAAGTCCTATAATTGGAAGGGCAGTCTTTTGATGACTTGATCATCAGTAATAAGGAAAGGGGCCCTCCGTTAACAATACATTCTTCTGAGAACGGCAGTGTCGATACAGGCATGACCCAGAAGATATCCACTCCTGGTGTGCAGCACGCGCTCTGGGAAGACTCAGCCGCCCCGGCTGCAGGAGCTCGCAGCCCAGTGGTGGAGTCACACACACACACACACACACACACACACACACACACACACACATATGCTCACAGGGCAATGGGCTGAGTTCTGCGATCTGTAGAAAGTACTGAGGGGACAAGAAGGGAGCAACGGTGCCCAGTGTCCCACAGTGTCACTGCTGATGGCGGCACGAGGCCAGCCAGGCTCGCCACTCACTAGCAGTGAGACCTTGGGCGAGTGACTTGACCTTTCAGAGCACCGTCACCTTACTGACCACAATTTACACCTGCCCTACCTGGGTGTTACGAGGGTTCGATGATATAAAATAGGACAAGTGCTTTACCAGTGTCCAGTGGATAAAAGCGGATTCTCTTCCTGCTCCTTAGTATCATAAATCCAGGTTGAATAGGTCAGCTCATGTTCTTCTTTGTGTTTGAATTAATTTGGACAGAGGCTAACTTGAAATTTATTCTCTCATTTTTATACATGCCGGGGAATTCTTTGATCATTTATTTTTCGTGCAGTTTTAACACACACATTGGTGTATGCTGGTTGGTTTGATTTTCTCGCTTTTTCCAACTAATAATTGGAAAATTATTTTAAAGGGCATTTCCTGACAAGGAAAAAGACATATTGTGATTTACTTCTGAAAGAACGTAGAGAAAATAACGGTTCCTGATTCCAGTCCACTCGTAGCTTCAGGAGCTGAAGTCAGAAGTGTCACATTTCCTACCCGCTGTGGGAATGGTTGGACGTTCTTGACTGCTTAGTGACTGCGTTTCCTGCCTGATAGGAAGTGGCTAGGTGGAAGTCTGCGATGGGGTGACAACCGCGGGCTCTGTGAGGCCGTGATAGGATCTCCCCACCACAGGGCTTCCCGGCGCCCTTGCTTTTTCACCAGCTACGCAGTGAGGACTGCACTCGTGAATCGCGGTCAGGATGCTTGACCTCGGGGTGTCCCGCCCTGACCTTACTCCTTCTTGGGGACCGGTTGACCTGCTCCACTCAGCCCCTCGTGCCAGCAAACCCTGGTCTTTGGCACGTGTTAGAGTGGCACCCAGGTCTGGCCGAGGACCACAAGCAATTCTAAGGAGCCCCATCACAGGTTGGATCATCTCCAGTGTGAAGCCTGCCTTTGGCACAGGACTCGGGGATACATGATGACTAGGAAAGGTCCTCTGAGAAAACAGAAGAAGAAATACTGATGTGTGTGAAAGATCGTGCACCGGCCAGTTGTGGTGGCACACACCTGTCATCCCGATGACTCAGGAGGCTGAGGCAGGAGGATCACAAGTTTGAGGCTAGCTTTGGCAAGTTAGCAAAACCTTGTGTCTCAAAATAAAAAAATAAAAAATAAAAGGATTTGGGATGTAACGGTGGTAAAGCACTTCTGGGTTCAATCCCCAGTACCCCCCCCCACACACACACAAAAATCCCGGGGCGGGGGTTGTGGCTCAGTGGCAGAGCGCTTGCCTCGCACGTGCGCGGCCCGGGTTCGATCCTCAGCACCACGTAAACATAAATGCATTGCATTGTGTATAACTAAAGTAAATAAATAAATATTTTTTTTAAAAATCCCACAGCGATCAGATATTTTTTCAGTGAACACAAGACTCTTGTATTTGACTATAGCATAAAAACAATTTCTAAAGTGTGTATGTAGTAGACAATAATGTGGACGGTACCTTTTTCTTAAAGCATATGTGTGTGCATTCACATATCTTGCGGCAATCTTCACAATCCACTGTGTGATTACAAAAGGTTCTTAGGATTACAACCTTTTAATGTATCGATGTGCCACATTGGGCGTGGTGGTGCACGCCTATAATCCCAGTGACTCAGGAGGCAGAGGCAGGTGGATCACAAGTTTGAGGCCAGCCTCAACAACTTAGTGAGACTCTAAGCAACTTAGCGAATCACTGTCTCTAAATTAAAAGTTTCAAAAACCAGGATCTGGGGATGTGACTCATAGGTTAAGCACCCTGGGTTCAATCCCCAGTACCCAAAGAAAAAAAAAATATTTTCCTGCCCACATAGTGATTGATTGAAAATATGAACTCTTGTTTCATGTTGACACGCTTAAAGAGTCTGTTGTGCAGTCACGATGTATCACGGTATAAGGGAACGTGAAAATTGGGTTCAGCCTTGCATAAAAAAATACATATACACAACCAAAAGCTTATTGGTATGTTAGGTTATTTTCTAACGTAAAAGGATTTCCAAATGTCATGCAGGATAAAATGATTAAACCGACTCCTTCAACCAACATTTACTAAGCATTTTGTACTAGAAACGAGGATTACAAAGATAAAGAGATTATAGTCTCTGGACTGGGGACTCCCGTTCCAGTGGGGGAAGCAGGGACTGAAGCCAGGGGTTTCTGCAGGTGCCTAATAGTGACTCTTCTAAGCACTTGAGAGCACAGAGGAAGGAGAGTATAATTTTGCTTCTGTTAATGATGGGAAATGGATGCTATAAAGTAGCCCATTTCCAAGGGTAGTAAATGTTCCCCTGTGTTTAAGAAGCTTGTCGCACCTTCGCTCTACCCTGGTAGCGTACGTGACGCTGCCCCCAGATGAGGGGGACTGTCCTCATGCCCCTGTGGGAACCCAGGTGAGGGGTTCTGCTGCCAGCAGCAAGTCCTCCACCTTGGGCAGCGAGCAGCAGTGTTCAGCACCGGGCTCAGTGCTGCGGGGGTCACAGAGTGGGTGTCACAGCATCGCAAGCCCTGAAGCCAGAAGGGGAGACAAGACGTGTCTTGTTTCATGATGCCGTAGATGCTGAGTCCCAAGAAGAAACGACCAGATTTGAGTGGTGCTCTCATCTTGCCCACTTACAGTGGGAAAGATGTCAGGGCCCAGAGAAAGGCCAAGGAGGGACACTAGGGGGTCATCAGTTTATGATGACTCTAGAAGCGAAGATGAAATTGCAATTCGGGCGCAGTAGCATGGGCTGTGGTCCCAGCATCTGGGGACACTGAGGCAGGAGGCACACTCAAGACCTGCCTGGGCAACAGCAAGACACGCCTGTGCAGGTGGAAAGGAAGAAATCTCACCGATTAGTCCCTTGACGCTCATCCCTACATGTCTTTGGCATTCGGTACACTTTTAACATGGGGGAGGGTGTCAAGAGAATGTTAGTACAAACATGTCAGGAAAAAGCATCCTTAGTTTAATTTTTGTGTGTCTTGTTTTCTAGGACAAGAAGTGGTGTTCAAGTGCCTTGGGGAAGGAATTCTTGAGAAAGCCTTTCAGGGGTATAATGCTTGTATTTTTGCATATGGACAGACAGGTAAGAAGTTGCTTTTATTATAGTCAATGATATCAAATGTGCATTTTTTTTTTTTTTTGGTTGTGCTCGGGATTGAACCTAGGGACTCATGTATGCTAAATATAAGAATATAAGTCCTACCACTGAACTACACCCCCAGCCCTAAATATGTATTTATATATATATATATATATATATATATATATATATATGGGATGTAAATAAACTGGAAAAAAGTTTGAGAAGCAACAGAAAAATGCTTTGACTTCATGGGTTTTAGCTGAATCAGATGATCAAAAGTAACCCCTTTTTGAAGGTGCAACAGATCTGGTAATGGAGTAATTTCAGTGTTAATGAGCAAAGCTAGTTTTGAAGCCATTAAGTATCATCTTCCTAAATTATAGCATTAACCTGTATTTGAATAATGATCAGTTTCTTGATATAAATGTTTTAGTCCTCCAGCGAGGACTTTCACTAGGATACAAAACTGGCCCTGGGGTATGGAACAGGGCTGGTGGAGCTGGGGTCGAAACAGACAAAACAAGACCTGCTCATAGCTCAGCCGTGAACTCTGAGCTGTGATGATTTCAGTTATAAGGTGGGAATAAATAAATAAACCATCACAGGGGGGTCTCACATCTCCTGATAACTAGGAGAATCCAGTGAGAGCAGGTGTCTGATATAGTATACGGTGTGTATAACAGTAAAGTACTGCTTCTGTCATTTAACGTACAGGTGGAAATTTACCTTTTTTTTTTTTCTTTTGGTCCCAGGGATTGAACCTAAGGGTGCTTATTCCTGAGCCACACCCCCAGCCATTTTTTATATTTTATTTAGAGACAGGATCTCACTAAGTTGCTTGGGGCCTCTTTAAGTTGCAGAGGCTGGCCTTGAACTTGTGATCCTCCTGCCTCAGCCTCCCTAGCCACTGGGATTGCAGGCATGCAGCACCGTGCCCGGCTCCCTAAGTCTTCGTAGTGGTTGCATTTGTAACAACCTCCTGTAACGGGGGGCGGAGGGGGGGCTTTGGATCTCACAGTGAGAGGCAGACTCAGGTGCAGGCGTGATGGAAAGAACAGTAACTGTGGCACCCCGGGTCTGCCTGAGGACCAAGTTGACCCCTTTTCTCTGGAATACGATGACAGCTTGTGGGTCGAAGTGTCCTTGTGGCCTCTCTGCTGCCTTCTTCCCTGTGCTTGTTTTTCCCCAGGTTCAGGGAAGTCCTTCTCCATGATGGGCCATGCTGAGCAGCTGGGTCTCATCCCAAGGCTGTGCTGTGCGTTGTTTAAAAGGATCTCTTTGGAGCAAAATGAGTCACAGACGTTTAAAGTCGAAGTATCCTACATGGAAATTTATAATGAGAAAGTTCGGGATCTTTTAGACCCCAAGGGGTAAGTTGTAAGCTGCCTGTCATGGCCAGCCACGGCGCCGCGGGAGGAAAACTCTCGGAGGCAGAGTAAAGCTTTTACTACTTTTACTTCTACTTTCTTAGAGAGAGCTTAGAGAGAGAAAGAAAGATTTTTCTTCTTCTTAGAAAGAGCTTAGAGAGAAAGATTAGAGATAGCTTTTTCTTCTTCTTCTTAGAGCTTAGAGAGAAAGAGAGAGAGCTTGAAAAGAGAGAGATTTCTTCTTTAGAGAGAGAGAGAGAGAGCTTAGCTTTTAGAGCTTCTTTCTTCTTTATTCTTTCTTCTTTCTTCCTCGGGAGCCTCTGCCTGACTCTGACCAGGAATTACTTCTTCTATCTGGTTTCTCTTCTGTAACCGCTCTGCCTACGTTCTGGCCGCTCTGATTCTTTTCTTCTTCTCCGACCCGAACTCTTCTTCCGACCGAGCGACTGTATGACTGACTGAGTGAATTCATTATTCTCCTGACTCCGACCACTTTCCCCGGTTATATACCTTTAGCTTTGCAGGTGCCTCACGTGCATTTACAGGTGCGTCACATACATACTTATTATCAGGTGGAACTTATGGCTTCCAGCTGACCGCAATAGCCATCTCCCTAATTGGGGCTCCTTCAGTAAGTAGGTCACTGAAATTAAATTTGCAAATAGGAGTGATTATTTTAAATGATGTCAGAAGATACGTAAGGGGGTACATGTGTCTCAGCCCTGGGTCACTAGTCTGGGGTTGGTTCATTTACTGAGAATTCAGCAGCTTCACCACACCTGTATGTTGGCATACCTAGTTTGCATTTGGTTTTTCCTGTGTTCATATAGAGTTGCTCAGATATGCCATTTAAAATTATATGTGTACTGTTGATATCATATCTAGTCATCCGGAGCTGTTCATGGAAGTTGAGTTACTATTGATACATCGGTCCTTCTATTTATACTGGAAAGCAGTACCTCCTGTGTTTCTCTTGGATCCCATTCCATTTCCCCCAGATAACTGCTAGCAGAAACTTTGTGTTTGTCATTCTTGTTGAGCCATTGTACATAATTTGGTACAAGTTTTTACTTTCTGTGAGCAACATCATAATACACATGTTCTTTGGTTATTTGCCCTCCAACACACACACACACACACAATAATTCATTCACTGTCATTTTTAAAGTAATAATGCATTACTTTTCACTGCTGTTTAGTATTCCATTGTATGATTATATGGTAATTTATCCCTTCCCCCGGTCACTTGTGTGATTTCTACTTTTTATCATTACAGGTGTTACTTTGAGCATTCTTATACAGGTCTCCTAGTGCACAGGGGTTTAGAACAGGTGGAATTCACATGATACTGAGTCTCCAACTTCATGTAATAGTGCAACTGTTTTCCAAAGTGGCTATACCAGTTTACACTCCCTCCAGAAGTGTACAAGACCCCAGATGTTAGGCCAAGCATAGTGGCAAATTGGCAAATGACTGTAATCCTAGCTACTAAGGAGGCTGAGGCAGAAGGATTGCAATTTTGAGGCCAGCCTGGTCAACCTAGTGAGTCTGTCTCAAAATTAAAAGGGCCGAGGATGTAGCTTAGTGGTAGAGTACCCCTGGGTTCCCCGGCACTGTGCTACTGAATAGCATCATAGCAGACTGCTGGATCACAAGCACGCAGTAACTAAGGTTAGGCACCGTGATCTGTCCCTGTGCAGTGCAGCAGAACTGTTCATTGTCACATTGAATTCTTCATCCTTAAATGTAGTAAAACCTACTGGGGGGCTGGGGATGTCGCTCAGTTGTAGAGTGCTTGCCTAGCATGCTCAAGGCCTGTGTTCTATCCCCCATGCTACAAAATCAAAGCAACCAACCTACCGTGTAGGGGCATTGTGAGAGTAAATGGGAGGGCCAAGAAGTGCTTAGGAAGCAATGCCAAGACCATGGAAGCAGTCGTTAATCTTAATTCCTTGCTTCCACACTTGAAATGAGGCCAACCATTGATGTTTTTTGTTTGTTTGGTACCAGGCATTGAACATAGAGGCGCTGGTTCTATATCCTAGGCCCTTTTAAAAATTTTTCAGTCTGAGACAGTTGCTTAGGGCCTTGCTAAGTTGCTGAGGCTGGCCTCAATCTTATGATCCTCCTGCCTCAGCCTCCCAAATTACTGGGATTACAGGTGTATGCCAGTATGCCCAAGTATAACCTTTCACTCTTAATATGAAAGATGATTAATAGCCAATGTCGCGAAAAAGATGACGTACACAATACAGTCAAAACAGATATAGTTTTGCTTTTAATCTCAATCATCTGTTGATAAGCTCTTCAAAAAGATCCCTAACCACAGCTGTCATTTAAAGATGCAAAAGAGCCCACAGGTCTTCTAGCGGAGCCAGTTCTAAATATGGGATAAATATCAGTGACTATAATCTCTGTACTGTAATCTCACTTTCTGTATAAAATTACTAGCATAGAAGCACGAACCAATGTGACTTGAAAAAATAAACTGAGGTTAAAAATGTTTTAGCCTTGTTCAATATTTGTTAAAGAACTTCTCAATGTTTTCAGAGGGTGTGCTTACTTACAAAATAGCCATAAGGTTAGATTTGGCCTGGAGTGTTCTTTGCTTCATTTTTTCCTTGTTTTTGTTTTCCTTTTGTTTTGTTCTTGTTTTCCCTCATGTGAAACTGAAGTTCATCTACTGAAACAAGGTAGCCTGAGTTCTGTGTGCCAGCTGTTTAGTTTAGGACTAGAAATAGAATTTTTAAAATAAAGTTACTTTAAATAGAAATCAGAGCATAAGAGACATTCCTCATATGGAATGCTGTTCCACTAATCCAAATAAAGTAGCTTTTAGGATACTTTTTTTTGTTTGTTTAATCATTAAAACAAATTCTTTTGAAATTATAATCTTAGTTCTAAGTGCTTGGGAAGAAAAAGCTTTCAAGGTTAATTTGATTCTTTCATTCCTTTTTTTCCCCTTCTGCAGGAGTAGACAGTCTCTCAAAGTTCGAGAACATAAAGTATTGGGACCATATGTAGATGGTTTATCTCAACTGGCTGTCACCAGTTTTGAGGTAAGTGTCATTTCTTAAAGATGTCACAACAAAATGGGCAGTGAATCAGGAGCTGGGATGTGGAGTGTGTTTTCACATGGATCCTTTGCGTCACAGAGATACCCTTCGTGGCCCCAGAACACAGCACCAGGCTGCCCCGTGACCCAGGTTTCACAGTGTGGCCAGAGTCCCAGCAGGTTGAGGTCCACAGTACCACTCTGTGGACACGGTTCTCCCTGCAGTGCCTAGGGAGGTCCTTCTAGGTATACCCAGCAGTCTCAGCTGTACTTGGTGGTCACTCAGCCCCATCTTGTTAGGAGGGTCTCCTGTCTTGGTTTCTGTCACCTTTTACTTGTGGCTCCTCTGTTTTTCCAACTCATTCCTCCATTGACTGACCTGTTCTCCTTTTCCTGCTTCTTGACTTTTATGCCTGGACTCAACCATCTGTCCTTATTTCTATACTCATTGCTTTGCAAATCTCATAACACAAACTCCTGTCTCTGTTGCTGAAGAATGCAAATGAATGAATGAAATGAATGGGTGAATGAATGAATGAATGAATGGATGGGTGGATGAAGGAATGAATGAATGGAGTGTGGGTGGATGAATGGGTGGGTGGGTGGATGAATGAATGAATGGTGGATGAAGGAATGAATAAATGAATGAATGAGTGAATAAATGAAGGAATGAATGAATGGGTGGGTGAATGAATGAATGAGTGGATGAAGGAATGAGTGGATGAAGGAATGAGTGAATAAATGAATGAGTGGATGAATGAATGGATGAACTGATGAATAAGTGGATCAATGAGTGGATGAGGGAATGAGGGAATGAATCCCTATACTTGTGCTATCTGAGGGATGTGGCTGACTCTCTGTCACTTCAGTCCTGGTATGATCAGAATCAACCTGTGAGCTTACTCTAGCTATTTGAATGAAGACACTGTATGGTGTCTCTCGGGTTAGAAAGAGGGCGCAGTCACCCCTGTGAACACAGTGAGATTCTGAAACGAGCAGGAACTTCCCTGAGGTGCTCCTCTAGCACCGTCACTAAGATGCTGGCCCGTCGCTCAGTGTGGCGCCTCATTGTGGATGTCATCCTGTAAGCGCCAGGAGCTCTTGATCTGCATCCCAGCTCTGCCTCGGAGGACATGTGGGGAAGGTTATTTGACGTCCATGAACTTCAGCTTCTTGGTGTATAAGATCAGGAAGAAGCTTGTTTCTCGAGGTTCATTCGGCCAACATTTCTAAGGCCTCGTGGTGTCCGGGAGCGGACAGGTGTACAGAGATGACGCAGGGGACCCCCGGCCCCCTCAGGTTGGAGGATGGAGGCAGAAGCGGGGGGTGGGCAGCGGGGCCCAGGAGACGAGGGCGGAACCGGTACCTCCAGGTACCGAGTATCTGAGTACTCCATGAAGAGGAGCTCGCCTTGGCACTTCCGAAGGAGAAATCGGGGGTCTTCACAGGAAAAGGGGGCCACTGGTGCACGCAGAGAAGGATGGGGGGAGCCTTTCCTATCCTGGGGAGTGGGGCAGGGGGAGCTCGCGCGGCGCTGTGTGGGGAAGGCAGGGTCCACCCCCCCCCCCCCCCCACCCCCCCCCCCCCCCCCCCCCCCCCCCCCCCCGCCCACCCAACCCCCCCCCCCCCCCCCCCCCCCCCCCCCCCCCCCCCCCCCCCCCCCCCCCCCCCCCCCCCCCACCCCCCCCCCCCCCCACCCCCCCCCCCCCCCCCCCCCTGCGGGCGCGGCGAGGACCCCATGAGGACGCGCCGCGGGCGCAGGGCCGTGCCCTGGCCGCTGCTCACGGGGTGTCCCTCTGCCTCTAGGACATCGAGTCCTTGATGTCCGAGGGAAACAAGTCCCGAACGGTGGCCGCCACCAACATGAACGAGGAGAGCAGCCGCTCGCACGCCGTGTTCACCATCGTCATCACGCAGACGCTGTTCCACCTGCAGTCCGGGGTGAGGGCGGGGCGCGGCCACGCGGGGCGGGGCGGGAGGGGGGACGCGGCCACGTGGGGGGGTCTGGCCGGGTCAGCGGCCGGGGGCGTTTCACTGGCCCTTCTGCTTACTCAACAGGCCGCTTTGCTTAAAGCGTGTGGTTAGTTTGGGCTCCCTTTCATGGCATCGCTTGTTTCAAAGTTGGATTTTGGGTGTAAACGCCCCAAAGAGCGTAAGACGTCACTGCACAGTTTTTACTGCGTGTCCATGCACGCCAAGATCACCCTACAAATGACCAGTCTGCTTCAGCGTCACTGAGGGGTGGTAAGGTGCAGACCCCAGCGTTAGCCGATGGATCACGTTTGGGAAGAAGAGCGGTTGGACCCCGTGCGCAGGAACCCTCCTGTCCCAAAGTTCCTTAATGGCAGATAAAATCTCCAGCTTCTCGCTGGATTCTGGAAGCTGGGTGAAAGCTGTCCAGCTGCGTTTCCCCCATGAATTTAAATTTCGACCGTGAAGTTTATGGCTGGCTCAGACCCTCTGCGAACTGCTGAGGAGGGTCTTGAGCCTCCGCTGAGGGCGCGGGGAGCACGCGCAGCAGCCCTTGGTCGTGCGCCCTCGCCCTGGGGTCCTGCACTAACGCGCGCTGTTTCCCTCTCGTTCCCCACGCTAGAACTCGGGAGAGAAAGTCAGTAAGGTCAGCCTGGTAGACCTGGCGGGCAGCGAAAGAGTGTCCAAGACCGGAGCTGCTGGAGAGCGCCTGAAAGAAGGCAGCAACATCAACAAGTAGGGAGCCGGCGATGGTGGCTGAGGGTCGGCTTGTCTGGGACTTGTTGTGTTGTAAGGGTCTAAGGGTTCCCATGCAAGGTGGTTGGTTCCAAGCTGTAGTAAACTGGGGTGGGCAAAGTCAACACCTGCCTCTAGGAAGATGCACATAGATGCCCAAATGCTGATGCGTGCGGTCATCTCCCTGCTTAGGGTGGCTCGGCTGGGCATTTTCTTTCCTTTTTCTTTTTTTTTTTTTTTGATACCAGGGATGGAACTCAGGGGTACTCGACCACTGGGCCACATCCCCAGCCCTTTTTTGTATTTTTATTAGAGACAGGGTCTCACTGAGTTCCTAAGTGCCTCGCCATTGTTGAGGCTGGCTTTGAACTCGCGATCCTCCCACCTCAGCCTCCCAAGTGCTGGGATTACAGGCGTGCGCCACCGCGCCCGGCTCGGCTGGGCATTTTCAACTTCAAGGGAAACCTACATCAGATTTTGAATTTGGATCTCTTTCTAGGCTAGCAACATGTGGTCTGATCTTCTCAGGACACTGGGCAATGGCAACCACAGTGCCCAGTGACTTGATCACATTGATAATGGGGCGAGGGGTGGGGGATGCATAATTGACAGTCAAGTCTGTCTGCTGAGCCAGCGTGTTTGGTAGGTTACGTGTGTTAGGTGCATTTTCTTTTTTTCTTTTTTTCTAGTACTAGAGATTGAACCCAGGGGCACTTTAACTACCATTGACACCGAGCCACATCCCCGGTTCTTCTTGTCTTTTATTTTGAGACAGTATCTCATTAAGTTGCTGAGGGCCTCACTAAATTGCTGAGGCTGGTCTTGAACTTGCAATCCTCCTGCCTCAGTCTCCTGAGTCTTTGGGATTGCAGGCGTGCACCGCTGTACCTGGCTGGATTAGATGCATTTTTGACTCATCATGTTTTCAGTTTAGGGCCTACTGAGACCTAGTCCCCACCTTGGAGCATCTGTAGCAGTCTCGGGTAAAATGCAGATCACGATTTTATAAATCAGATCACACCAGCTGTGGTGGTGCCTTCCTGTAAATCCAGCAGTTTGGGAGGCTGAGGCAGGAGGATCATGAATTCAAAGCCAGCCTCAGCAATTTAGCAAGGCCCTGAACAACTTAGCGAGACACTGTCTCAAAAATTAATAGGAATGGGGATGTGGCTCAATGGTCAAGCATCCCTGGCTTCAATCCCCAGCACCCCAAAAAAATCAATCAACCAACCAAATCACATCTTTCATCACCTTGGCTTGTTCTGAAAATCTGCTTTGAATCCCTTTGGGAGGCGAATACTGTTTAAGTATCAGTCCCATGGAAAAGTATAACAACAGCTGAACTGTGGCCGGACGGGCATCTTGCTGTTTGCCTTGAGTGCCGGCAGTGAGCCCGGGGCTGCAGTGAAGGCTGGGAGAGTGCAGAGCAGTGGGGGTTTGTCAGGGAGACGGAGGAGGTGTAGGCATGCCGCACAGAGGACTCCACCGAGGCACAGATGAGGTGCGTGGTATGCAAGGTCCCAGGCAGCTCCAGGCATGCAGGGAGGAGCTTTGCTTTCCAACTTGAGGTGGGCCTGAGTTTGTATCTAAAAACGTACGCTTGGGCCAGACTGCCTGTGTTCAATCCCGCCCCCACCACTTCCTGGGTCCGCACATCGTAGGCAAGTGATTTTGCCTATCTGCCTTACTTTTCTCATCTGTAAGATGGATATAATAATAGTACCTATTTCATAAAATGATTGAGGACGAAATGCCTGTCATGCACTTGGAAAAATGCCTTGCATGTAGTATGCATGAATACTACAGGAGTAAGTATGAATTGTTCTAGCTTTGGTTTTATTTGTTTGTTTGTTTGGTACTAGGGGTTAAACCTAAATTAAATGCTTTACCACCAAGCTACAGTCCCAGTTCTTTTTATATATTTTTAAATTTGAGATGGGGGTCTCACTAAGTTGCTGAGGATCTCACTGAACTGTGAAGGTTGGCCTTGAACTTGTGATCCTCCTCCTTTAGCCTCCTCAGTCTCTGAGATTACAGGTATGCACCACTGCACCCAGCTGTTCTAGTTATAATTTTATAATAAACATAATCACTACCATTATTCCAAGTTCTACAGAAAGTAGATTTGTCTATACTTATAATCTATTTCTATTGAGCCATCCAAAATTTGTATGGGGCTTTGTTTAGGACAAAATGGGACAAGAGGAAATATATTCAGGAATGTTTGAACAGCTTTTCATTTTACAGTGATGTTGGCATAGCATTTTCCTGTGATTTTAGTATACGAAAGTTTTAAATATTAGACATAAAGTATTATGTCCTCTATCAGATGGACAGAGCTGCACTCGCTGGACAGACTGCTGCTCTAGGAGCTAATCTTCCAGGCATCCTGTCTCCTGCTCTGACAACAAGGGATTTCCCCGCGTCTCATGACAAAGCAGGGCCGGATCCCAGGCAGGCCCTGCAGCTCTGTTCCACCATGCACGCTGGCAACGTGGGAATGCACAGCGAGGGCGGGCGTAGGGAGAGAAGGTCACCTGTCCCGGAGCTTCATTTTCTGGTACTGAGCTCGGCCAACCCTTTGTCTGCTGGAGGGCTAGTGGGCTAACACAGGAAGCCCTTGCTGTAGGCTCATGAATATTTTGAGCGTGTGTGTACAGCTGGCCTCCCATGCTCTCTCTAGCACCAGCTGCTATTCTGAATGTTCCTGGTGTAGTGACACATCTGATTTTCCCACTAGCATTGTGTGATGGGTCCTATCAACCCAGTGTACAGATGACAAAACCAAGGCAGATTAATTAAAACCAAGACAATTTAAATGCTGTGTCTCTGGAGCCAGAAGCCGTGGCACACACCTGTAATCCCAGTGACTTGAGAGGCTGAGGCAGGAGGCTCACAAGTTCAAGGGCAGCCTGGGAAACCTAGAGAGACCCTGTTTTAAAATTTAAAAAATAAAAAAATAAAAAGGGCTGGGGGTGTAGCTCAGTGGTAGAGCACCCCTGGGTTCAGTCCCTTCTGCCAAAGAATAATGATGGCGATGTGTCTCCGGTCCCCAGGCTCCAAGTGCGAGAGTTGGATTAGATTGTATGCAGGCTCCAGAGCCCAGGCTTACCCACTGTGTTGCACTTGGGGTGCCCATGCATTCTTTTTATCTGGAAGAAGCTACTTGATACTTTTATTCTGGAGTAAACAGCAATGTGGTCCCCTTAAATTTGAATGCTATGTTTTATATAACATCTCTAGCCAGGTGCATTGGTGCACGTTAATAATCCCAGCAACTTGGGAGGCTTAGGCAGGAGGATGACATATTTGAGGCCAGCCTGGGCAACTTAGTGAGACCCCGTCTCAAAAAAATCTCAAGAGGGAAGGCAGTGTAGCTCAGTGGTAGAGCACTTACCTAGCATGTGAGAAGTCCTGGGTTCAGTCTCCAGCACTGCTAAAAAAAGAAAAAGAAAGACATTTTGTCCCTAACTAGATTATCTCAAGGCCATGTAATAACATGAGTTGCTCCTCCAGCAACTGGCTCTTTCATTTAAGGACTTGTTCAATTGAATACAGTTCTCTTAGCATCAAAGGTCTTTCCTAATGGACATGCTAGATCTTTTACAAATATATGTGAGTATTCCTTACTCCTAGTTTATGAGATAGGACCTTTCTTTTGAGAGCTCCTAATTGCACACAGAGCACTTTCATAGGCCTTATTTGATGTGTAGCTCCGAACAGGTATTTTTATCTCTGTTAACATAAAGAGTATTTTATTTTATTTTTTATTTTAATATTTATTCATTTGTTCTTTAGTTGTACACAATGTCTTTGTTTTTATGTGGTGCTGAGGATCGAACCCGGGCCACGCGTGTGCTAGGCGAGCGCTCTGCCTCTGAGCCACAACCCCAGCCCCATAAAGAGTATTTTAGAGATGAGAAAACTGAAACTTGGAGACATCAAATGACATAAGTGCAGGCCCATCAGATGCTTACTGTGCCTCTCCTTCGTGTCTGGCACTGCAGTAGGTGTGAGGATGCAGAAGGAATTTGGACTTTGTGGTGGGTGGAAGAATACCTCCACCCCAAACGTGTCCTCCCCTGACCCCCGGGACCTGTGCCCACGTTGCCTTCAGTGCAGACTTAAGTGAGACTTTGCTGTGATCAAGGTAAGGATGCTGGTGCAGGGAGATTATCGAGGTGGGCCCCAGGTAGCTGCACGTGTCCTCACAAACCAAAAGAGGGTGGTCGGAGGGCCAGAGGCAGAGTGATCCAGGGTTGAACGGCTTGACGGCATTGTTTGCTGGAAGCCAGAGGGATGAGGACAGCCCGGAGGAGCCGGAGCAGGTCAGCACCTCGTCCTCCAGCCTCCGAAAGGAGCATGGTCCCGCCAACATGGGACAGTCTGGCCCTCTGGCCCTCAGGACTCCAGAATTAAGAAGTTGTGGAGGGCACGGTGGCTGCCCTGGAGAGCCTCTTTAGGACGGCAGGAAGTTAGCTCCCTCCAAAACCAGAGGGTAGAAGAAGGCTTTTCTCGACTAGATGAGGTCAGGGTCGCTGCCCTCTCTGAGGCTGCCTGTCTTTTTCTGCATTTTCAGTCTTTACTCACTCGTGTTTTATCATGGGTGCTGTCTGAGAGCCCGCCTGGGGGTCCTGTCATGCACACGCTGAGGTAACGCCTAAAAGCCCAAGCACTCTGAAGTTCAAGACACGTGCAGACCCCAGGATTTCTGAAAAGAGATATGGATGTGCACTTTTATATCCCATCTGGTGAACGTGGGACAAGCCACGGCATGACGCGCAGTAGGACGGGCCTCGGGAAGGAGGAAGGAAGGTGCTTGTATGAGAGCACCGAGTGCCAGGGACACCGGGCGGCAGTGGGCGCGCAGGTGCGTCACCGTGGACGCAGCAGGGAGGGCGCCCACGGCAGGTGCTGCAGTGTCTCGGTTGTGTAGACAGCCGCGTGACCGTCCCAGGACTCCGTTTCCTCGTCTGTAGCATGTGGCTGAGGGGACGCTCAGCGAGCAGTTACCCTGAGGATCAGATCAGTTGCTTCCTGTGAAGTGCTTAGACAGGAAGGAGCCGTGTGCGCCAGTGGGAGCTGATAAAGCAGCTCAGCGCTCCTGCCTGGCGGCTCCCCTCGTGGCTCCTGAGCCTCACGGTCGGCGGCCAGTTGAGTGTTACAGCTAACAGAGATCTCCGACGGGGTTCCTGAGCGTCTCCGTCTCTTCTTGGGCTTCTTGGAGTGGAGCCTCAGCAATCCTCTTAAGACCCATCAGGACTTCACCCAGGCCTGCGTCTGCTTAACGGGCTGTGGATTTAAAAGCTTCATCTCTGCCTAAGCTCTTAAGTGCTTTAAAGCACACGGGAGCCCTTCGTCTGAAGAGCTGAGGCGCCTTGGGCTGTGGGCGTCCAGAGCTGAGGGTGCGGGCCTTGTGCACAGGGTCTTTGTGGGGGGCGCGTGTGGAACCCCAGCCAGCTGCTCCTGGACTGCTTCTCCACAAACCCACTTAGAACCCGCAGCACCCTCCCATGCCCTCTTCTCAGCAGTAGCCAGTCACTAAAGGCAAGCGCCCATCACCCAATGAGGGTCCTTCCCCGACACATTTCCATTTTAATGACTGTGGTTAGGGATAAAGTATATATTACCCCAAAGTGGGTTCTACTGAACAAGTGTTCCAGGACTATTCACCTGTGGTATTTCTAAGACTCTGTCCTATAATGTGTTATAATAATGCATAAGCTTGATATTTCTAATCGTTTGAGTGACCCGATCCTTTCTTTTTCCTTTGTGAATAACTCTCATCTCTTCTGTTCATTTCCTCTTATTTATTTCCTGGCTTAGAGCCAGGCATTATGGCACACACGATCCCTGTGACTTGGGAGGCTGAGGCAGGAGAATTGCAGGTTTGAGGCCAGCCTCGGCAACTTAGTGAGACCCTATCTCAAAATAAAAGAAAGGAGAAGGAATGTAGCTCTGTGGTAAAGTGCCTCTGGGTTCGATTTCCAGTACCAAAAAAAGAAAACTATCTGTTTATAAATGCCATCCCCTAGCCTAACTCTTCCTTCCTCTGCGGGCAGCCTCTCCTGCCTCCCCACCCTTGTCAAGAACTTGTGAGAGATTTAGAGATTAGGAACTTCCCAACTATATCTGACTCCCGAGGTTCCAGGGTGGAGCAGCACTTTGGTGGAATTAGAAAGACTCGTGGTAGAACTTTTTCTGCCTCTAAAATTGGTCAACAGCTGCCGCCCTTTTCTGGACCCTGTGAAGGCAGCTGGCCTTTGGCCTCCAGTGTGAGAAGATGCTCACAGGACCCCTAGATTAGTGGCCTTTTTAAGTTATTAAACTCCCTGGGAATACCTTTCGTATTTAAGTATGTAAGTCTGCTTTTCAACTTTCAGACCATCATCGGTTTGGGGGATTATACCAGCCCCTGGATCTTGCTCCTGGGTGGCACTTGAGAGGGCGGGAAGGCTGGGTGACCTGGTTCCTGTCACAGGTCAGGGAGTCCCACTCACCTTGCACTTACTTCTGCTTTGCTCCCAGGTGATCCTAGTGGGTTTAGAGGAGTTCTTGGTCTGAGTGTGCAAGTGCTGTTAGGTAAAAGGGAGTGGCTTCCACTAACAATGCACATCCTAAGCTGGATGAGTTATAGAGCAAACGGTCAGTCCTTGTATCCAAGACTTCTATGGCCACGGATCCAGCCACTGGCGGATCAGAAATACTAGGGAAAACAGTTCTATCTGTGCTGAACATTTACAGACTTTTTCTTGCCTTTACTTTCTAAACAAGACAGTATAAAAGGGATTTGAAGTATGTGAGGGAGCCTGGTGTGGTAGTGCACACCTGTAATCCCAGCAACTCAGGAGGCTGAGGCAGGAGGATCTCAAGTTCAAGGCCAGCCTCAGCAACTCAGTGAGACCTGTCTCAAAATAAAAAGTAAAAAGGGGTGGGGATGTGACCCAGAGGTTAAGCGTCCTTAGGTTCAATCCCTGGTATGTAAGTACATAAATAAAATTTAAAAGGGCTTTGGAATTTGGCTCAGTGGTCAAATGCCCCTGGGTTTCTCCCACACAGACATAAAAATTAAAATGTGTCAGAGGGTACGTGTAGATTACATTCAAACACTATGCCTTTTATATAGGGGACGTGAACATCTGCAGATTTGGGTATCCGTGGGAGGAGGCATCCTGAAATCAGTCTCTCAGGGATACCATGGAAACTGGAGCCATACAACCGTTTCCGTATGCTTCCACTGCTCTGCGGCTAATGCCGATATGCTGTTAGATACAAATTATAGGGAAGCCCTTGTTTTGTCCTAAGCTCCTTCCCTGGACCCCAACAGAGCAGGCCGGAAATAAAAATGAAGTCCCCTCACCACGCTAAGCCGTGTGTCTGACCTTCTGGAGATG
This sequence comes from Tamias sibiricus, assembly GCA_025594165.1. Taxonomy (NCBI): domain Eukaryota; kingdom Metazoa; phylum Chordata; class Mammalia; order Rodentia; family Sciuridae; genus Tamias; species Tamias sibiricus. The sequence goes on along the minus strand of CM046666.1, from coordinate 18,286,346 downwards.
GGGAACCACTGAGGGAGAGCCTGTTTTCCTAAACAGGCTGGTCTGAATTGTCGTGATCATGGCGTTTGCTCTGCCTTCACCTTACACAGAAAAGGGAACCTGATGTGAATCAGGTTTCTTCCTGTTGTCCTCTCTCCCTGTCCCTGCCTTCTAGGGAAATCAACTTTGAGATGACCAGTCCTTTTTATTGATCCCCCGGCCCCCTTTCTTCAGCCATTTTTTCTGTTAAGAAAACCAACCTCTTGTGCTCAGCGTATTGGAACATTCATTCTCTTCTCCGGAATGAAGTGTTGCCTGTATCTAGAGTCAAAAATAAAGCAAATAAGATCTTTAAATCCCTTCCATTTTGTCCTTTGGCAACACTCTACTGATGGCAGGTGAGATCGGCTACCTCTGCCCACTCGGCTCCCCTGGAGATTGAACTGGTAAAAGACACATTTGCAGAAACCTGCACTGCAGTGGGTTATTAGCCCATGCATCTTATTTACACAGTAAGCTCCCAGGATGGTGGTGGTGTGTGTGTGTGTGTGGGGGGGGGGGTTGGTTAGAATTGGGGTCCAGACCTCCAGGCTAAAGGGAGGGAGAGGCTTGGGAGCTCCTGGGGGCCGATGAGGAGGAAAACAGTGAGCCTGGGCTTAGTAGGTTTGTTATGCAGATTTAGGGCCTTGTCCTCGCCATTGTTGAGAAATAGGATTCTGCCTGGTGCAGAAAGACACCTCTGCAAATGGAAACCCAGTGCCCAGTTCTTGAAACTGTCACTTAGTCTGTTGATTCTCAGTGGCCTTTAGCCCCAAATAATCCCTCTGCCCAATACACACCTGATACCCTTCGATAACACTATATCATCCTTTCCTTTTTCTCTCAAAGTGGATTGTGTTTCTTTGTTTAGGAGGACCCAAAACTTTCCTTTTTGTCCTCCCCACACTGTCAAACTAGAAAAACATAAGCAGTTGCCACAAGACAGAGTAAAATCTTTCCTCAGCCGTGACAAATCCACGTTATGCCCCAGATGTGTTTTCATGTGAAGGTTGTTTACTGGAGTCCGAGGCCAGAGGCCTGACTCCAGAGGTCCAGCAAACCACATCTGGCCACTCGCCCCAAAAACCAAACCGCAAAGGTAATGGTACAAAGTGGGAAAGGAACTTTAGTCAGTGTAGCTACACCAGGAAGGCAGGAGGACCCGTGTCCTTAGCCCGGCCTTCCAGGGGTGAAGAGAACTTGGAGATTTTATAGTCAGGAGGATGAGGGCAGGGGTTGGGGGGTTTGCAGAGCTGGAGGCCGTTCCCAGCCGCCACAGCAGGTGATCTCTGTCCATCTTGTCTCTGGATTGGTCAGGTGGAGCTTGTCCCAGATAAGAAACTTGCTGTTTCCTGGCGGGTAGCTTCCGCTCCTCACAAGATGCTGATCAGATCAGACCTTGTTCCTGGAATCCAAGGTGACCTAGAGCAAGGCAGACTGATGCAAAGTGGAGGCAGAGATGCCAAGGCTTCAATTAACCCTCAGAAATGAAGAGTCCAGGCCCTTGTCACAAGGTCCCTGTTAACCGTAAAGTTGCCAATAGTGACTCCCGAGTCACAGAGCTGTTTCGAGTTTTTATTAATTAAAAAGATTTCTGGGGCCGGGGTTGTGGCTCAGCGGCCGAGCGCTCGCCTCGCACTTGGATGGCCCGGGTTCGATCCTCAGCACCACGTAAACATAAATGCATTTCATTGTGTACAACTAAAAGTAAATAAATAAATATTTAAAAAAAAAAAAAAAAAAGATTTCTGGACTGAGGATGCTGTTCTGTGGTTTATCACTTGCCTAGCATGCATAAGCCCTGCGCCTCCCCCTGCCCCGCCCCAAAGAAAAAGAAAGAAAAGAAAAAGAAAATTCTTCTGCACGTGCTAGTAAAATATTTGAAGAGTCATTTTCCAACTGAAAGAATCATTTCATTTGTTGCGAAATGTGAAAAAATACCCTATATTCTACGTTAAGGCAGAAATGTATATATATTGAATTCCTGCTTGCCTTTATTTCTGAGGTTCTGGTCATATGGACTTTTGTGAGATGCTTATTTGACCCAGGTTAGTGGCTTTTCATGATTGGCTTCTTTCACTTACCATAATGCATCGGGGGTTCATCCACATTGTAGCTTCATTCATTTTCTTTTGGGACTTGTGTGTGTGCGCGCGGGTGCAAGTGTAGTACTGGAGATCAAACTCAGATTTTGCACATGTTCGGTAAGGACTCTACCATGAGCTACATCTCTGTCCGAGACTTCTTTCTTTTTATGACCAACTAATATTCCACTGTGTATATTTAGGTCTTTATTCATCCCTTTATTTTTTTATGGATATTTGGATTGTTTCTGCATTTTGGCTTTTGTTAATAATACTGCTTTGAAAATTCATGTATCCGTTCTTGTGTGGATGCATGCTTTCATTTCTCGTGTTAAACTTGTTTACTTTTTTAATCTGCCAAGTTGGATGTGTATGTTTATGCCACTTTGTGGTAATGGGTGGTAGTTATTGAAACTCTAACTGCCATTCTGTTTGAATGAACTCTGGCTCATTTTCTGCCTCTTGAACTTGCTTTATCTTTTAGTGACTTTTCGGTGACTTTCCTTTTGGGACTTAGCTATGTTTTGTGGGAAATCTGCTTTCTTTCATCATATTCAATGGAAATCTCAGTAGAAAGAAAGCCGTCCAGTCTTGCACTTGCTGGTTTGTGCCCTTCTTTGTTATAAATAAATGGTAACATTTAGCTTTTTTAGCCATTTACAAGGCACTTTCCTTGTGTGAGGTCCTGTAACCCTCCTTGTAGTCCTGTGAGATCGGCTCAGGTTGCTGTTTTCTGGGTGCTAAATTCATGATCCAGTTTATTTCCTTTCGAAAGAGTAATTGGTACTTCGCTGTGATCCAGGAGGATTTCTTCACCCGCCACAGTCATAGTCTGTTGTTTTTTTAGAGCACTTTTTTCGTCAGGTGCAGAGAAGGTGTATGTTCGCCACCAAAAAAGAAAACTTATGAGCTGAGGCTAGTAATTTTCAAACTGTAGCCTGCATCAAAATCACCCGGAGGGCTTGTCAGAATGCACACTGCTGAGTATTAATGAAATTTCTCATTCAGGAAATCTGGGGTTGGCTTTAAGCATCTGCACCTCTAACTAGCTTCCGAGTGATGGGATAGCTGTCGATCGCAGGACCACACTTTGAGAACGATAAGCCTGGACAACTCAGTGTATGTTTCCTAGATTATCGTTCAGCCAGAACTTATCAAAATGTAGTGTCCTGGTCTGATTCAGTTGGCCGGGGGACGTTTCTGAGATGCTCTGAGTGGCTCGCAGGTCCTGCCATGGCGCTCAGAGTAGCAGGGTAGGAATGATGAGGCATGGAACTGGGAGTAGCTCAGTGGTGGAGCACCTGGTGGTGTGTGCAAGGCCCTGGGTTGGATTCTCAGCACCAGAAGAAAAAGGGAGCCATGTTCTCATCTCTACTTGGGTAGTTCTTTGTTTTTGTACAACGATGTGGTCCAAAATAATCGCATAAATCTGGGCACACTGGTGTATGCCTATAATCCCAGTGACTCGGGAATTTGAGGCAGGAGGATCACAAGTTTGATGCCAGCCTTAGCAATTTAGTGAGACCCCAAGCAACTTAACAATACCCTGTTTCAAAATAAAAAGGGCTGGGACATAGCTCAGTGGTAAAACACCCCTGCATTCAGTCCCTAGTACTACTACTACTGCTACTACTACTACTACTAATAATAATAAATGAATAAGTAACTAAATGCTTCAGAGTTTTAACTGTAATATTTGCAGTAAGTTAAAATTGCCTGATGTGATTTTTTAAATGTATGTTGCCAAGTTCCAAAACACCTATGTTTCACACACAGGTCCTGTGATTGAATACAGTATTTTCTTATTGGGTTCTAAATTTATTCTTTTAAATTAATGGAGTTATGCTAGGGACGGTGGCACACATCTGTAATCCTAGCAACTTGGGAGGCTGAGGCAGGAGGATCACAAATTAAGACCAGACTTAGCAACTTAGTGAGGCCCTAAACAACTTAGCGAGACCCTGTCTCAAAACAAAAAAGGCTGGGATGGGGCTTGCGAGATAGCTCAGTTGGAAGAGTGATTGCCTCCCATGCACAAGGCCGAGGGTTCAACCCCCAGCACCACAAACAAAAATAACAATGATAATACATTTTAAAAGGCTGGGATGTAACTCAGTGGTAGAGTACCCCTGGGTTCAATCTTCAGTAACAAAACAAAAAGAAAGAAAGAAAGAAAAGCTAATGGAGTTACACTTTGTTTTTCTTTGATTCTTGGCAAATTAATGGCAAGTTGATTGCATTGACCTTAAGGTCGTGTTGTTCTGCTTGTTCTGCATATTTTATACACAGAAGAAAATTATTGTTTTATGAAAGCAAAATGAATGTTTCATAAACTGATTTTTACTTTTCTCGGCAGATCACTGACAACCTTAGGGCTGGTTATATCGTCGCTGGCTGACCAGGCTGCTGGCAAGGGTAAAAACAAATTTGTGCCTTATCGAGACTCAGTCCTCACTTGGCTTCTTAAGGTAACCCATTGCTCTGGTGTTCTTCTCCACCTAAAAGCTGGCAATTCAGCAGGGCACAGTGGTGCACGCCTATAATCCCAGTGGCTCAGGAGGCTGAGGCAGAAGGATCGCAAATTTGAGGCCAGTCTCAGCAATTTAGTGAGACCCTGCTCAAAATAAAAAAAGGGGGGGGGCTGGGGATGTAACTCAGTGGTAGAGCACCCCTGGGTTCAATCCCCAGTGCCAAAAAAAAAAAAAAGAGAAAGAAAATAAAATTGGCGATTGAATGAAGATGTGACAGTTGAAAGCCGTGTGCACAGCTAACCAAATGGATCTGTGCCGGCAACACTGTCTTCTGAAGTCCCAGGAAGGCAGGAACAGTATCTATCCTCTGTTGCCAAGAGTAGTGTCATGGCCACCCTTGGTGGTGCATGCTCCTAATTCCATCTACTTGGGAGGCTGAGATAGGAGGATCACAAGCTTGGGGCCAGCCTGGGCAATTTAGCAAAGGTTTGTCTCAAAGTAAAAAGGGCTGGGGGTGTAACTCGGTAGAACAGTGCTTGCCTCGTGTGCGCCAGGCCCTGGTTCAATCCCTGGTACCATATAAAAAACAGAGTCATGTCACAGACGCATATTTCCTGCTTACTTCAAATGTGTCAGCCTGAAATGGGCTTCCCTAAGATGCCATTTGAAATGCTTTGCAGGACAATTTGGGGGGCAACAGCCAGACCTCCATGATCGCCACCATCAGCCCCGCAGCAGATAACTACGAGGAGACCCTCTCCACGTTAAGATACGCAGATCGAGCCAAGCGGATTGTGAACCACGCCGTGGTGAACGAGGACCCCAATGCCAAAGTCATCCGAGAACTGCGGGAGGAAGTGGAGAAGCTGCGGGAGCAGCTCTCCCAGGCCGAGGTAGAGTCGGGCAGATGCCATGGTCGAGGTCCCTGGCTCGTGTTTTGCAGGGTGAGGCCGTGCTGGCATGCCGCTCCAGGTCAGCTCCCTGCCTCCCATTGCCGTGTTTGTTGGCATCTGCCCTGTGCTGAGCATTGTGAGGACCTGTGTGACCTCTGTCCTAGCACCGTGCAGTCACAGGGACAAGGAGGATCATTCCTGCTACTTCCTGATTGTTCCCTTCAGAAAATGGGTTGGCCCTTGTACTTCCCGTGTGAAATCCTGAGAGCCGCGTGTGGTGGTGTGTTACCAACCTTGTAGACTGGGTTTCCACAGGGTCTTGCAACTTCCAAAGAAGCTGGGTATCGTCTCCATGTGGAGTCTTGCAGATCCCTTGACCATGGATAATGAAGCATTAGGAATGATTCAGAAAGCCTTGGGTTTTTTTTTTTTCTTTTTCACTTACATCAGCCTCCATCAGGCAACCAATCAGTATTTTCCCATTGTTACCATCTTCCTTGGCTTTTCCCAGACTTTAATAACCGTGTGCTCTTACAGATGGGCACTGCTCTTTGCAGATTGCGGAGTGTGGCACCGTCTCACTTGGAATAGGTGAGGGGACAGAGATGGGGGCCAAAGGCTACATCTGAAGTCATGAGCTTCCTCATGCCAGGGCTCGAGTGTGCACCTGACACTTCTAAGTCCACATTTCTTCACGCCCATGTCTTCTGACCCCACTTTAGTGGGAAGTGAAGGAGAAGGGGCGATAGCCATCATTTATTGATTGCTTATCTGCTGGGCACTGTTTAAATACTCCTTATCTGTCAGCATTATTTAATTATAAAGTAATCGGCAAGAGGCAAAACAGACACAGAGATCGGTGACCTTGGCCTTGCGTTGTAACTCTTTCTTTGCTGCCTTTTCGTCTTCCAGACTGTTGGCTCTTAAAGTGCAGGAAGCCGTTTGTTTTATTCATTTTTTTCATCCTTCACTCCTTGCCCAGCTGGCCCAGGAAGTGCTGCTAGTTTATGTTTTATCATAAAGCACAGTTGCTTTATCGTTGCCAGAAGGGTTAGCAGAACACCAGGAAAACCAAAATGTTGATGAAGGTTAAAAAAGAGTCATGATCCCAGGAGGAATGTATGTTTGTTCTGGAATTTGTTCAGAGGCCGAGTTTCTGCTTGCTACCTCTCGTTTCTGGATTGGCATTCCCACTGTGACCATATAATCTTGGCCAGATAGCTAGAGCAGTGCCTGGTCAGGAGCCGCCTGGGTCCACCTGGAATTTCCTGGGAGTCACCCTGTATCCAGCAGTGGGTGTCCCCGAGGCCTGAAGGAACCTGGAGACTTGACTTGCTCAGCCAGCAGGCTACCTCCAGCCCAGCTTCTAGACCAAGCTTCACCATCGTGCTCATTCTCAGCGTTTAGCTCTGTAGAGGCTCGTGATGCAGCAAGGTGTCAAAGCAAACCATTGCCAAGCAAGGCCCCCCCAAGTTTTCAAGCTGCAAATATCTCTTGTTTGTACCCCTGAATTATTCTTACTGAACAAACCTGGAGGGAAACTTCTCTTCTTTTAATCAGATGTCCTGGTTCCCGATGAATCATAAATTGGCAAAGTGTACGTTACCATCTGTAGAGAAAAGTAGTTGAAAGGGCCCAGATTCAAATTTTGAAATAAATGGAAAGAATCACCACCTTTCCTGGCCAATTAATGTAGTTGGTTTATTGGTGGTATGTGTTGCTCTCTCTGTCATAATGAAAAAGAAACTGCAGTAACCTTTTTTTCCACTTTAACATTTCAGAAATAAACATTAGCATCTTTTAGGTCTTCAGGTGTGAAATTTAAGTATGATAGATGAAATGACTTTTTTTTGGGGGGGGGTGTGCAGTTTTGGAGATGGAACACAGGCAAGCACCCCACCACTGCCCTACACCCTCTGCCCTGACATGACTCTCGGGATCTGGTATTCATTCAGGCACTGGCATTTCTTCTTTTCCTTGAAGCAGGAGCAGCCCTGTCCTCTCACTTTCTGTGTGATCGATAGAGGTCTGAGCCCCACCCTGACAGCGCGTAACTTAATTGCTTCCAACAGACCACTGGTACTGCTTCAGGGGGACATAAGGACACCATTGTATGTGTCTTGTACTTAATGCTGGAAGAATTTTTTTTTTTTTTTTTTAGTTGTTGATTAAATTTTGTAATTTAATTTATTTATTTGTATGTGGTGCTGAGAATCAAACCCAGTGCCTCACACATGCTAGGCAAGCACTCCACCATTGAGCCACGACCCCAGCCCCTGATGCTGGAAGAATTTTGGCAGTCACATGTCTCTGCTTTCGTTTTAAAGGCCATGAAGGCTCCCGAACTGAAGGAGAAGCTCGAAGAGTCTGAAAAGCTGATAAAAGAACTCACGGTGACATGGGAAGAGAAGCTGAGGAAGACAGAAGAGATCGCACAGGTAGCCCGATGAGGAGGCCGGAGGCGGTTTCCTCGCCTGTAGATTCACTGTCTTCTGGGCAGCCAGCCAGTTGCTGCACACGGTCCTCAGGGTCTCTGCTCACTAGAGGCTGCGAGCTCAGCTTCAGACACCAGCTTCGTGTCTTTCATCCACTCAGCTTGGTCCGTATCTGTCAGAAGTGTGGGGTGCTGCCCTGAGCAGGCCGGGCTTCAGGAGATGCCCTCATGCTTCCCACTCATCCAAAGACCGTTCTGTGCTTGTTAGATCACCTGGCAACGCATGAGGCGGAGAGCCCCGATTGGCACAGAATTTATAACATATATGACAATAATTCATTCAGTGTGTTTGATTCTTTGGGCTGGAACCCCAGCTACCTGGGAGCCTGAGACAGGAGGATGGCAAGTTCAAGGCCAGCCTGGGCAACTTAGCAAGACCCTGTCTCAAAGTAAAAAAATGTTAAAAAGGGCTGGGCGTTTAACTCAGTGGTTACGTCCCCTGAGTTAAATCCCCAGTACCACCAAAAAGAAAGAAAGAAAATGCTGAAGGAATTTTACCTGAAATAAAATAAAGCAAGGACTAATTCTACAGAGTGTGGGTACTGTGAATCTCTCTGCCCTGTGCATTTCATGAACATTTTTAATCCTACTGACCGCGTGGAAATATTGGACCATGCCAATCAAGTAGGTTAAAAACAGTCAGTAAAACCCAGTCCAACCTGTGGTGATGCTTCTTATAGAAAGAGTTCACATCCATGCACACACATGCACACACACACACACACAAACACCTCCCTTCCTGTCCTTCTCACACTGCTTCGTGAGTCCCCGCAGCACTTAACACCACTGGGAATTCTGTTAGTAACTTGTCTGGTTTTTACAGCCTGTCTCTTCCTGTCACTACTACATTCCCAGCCCTCGATCAATACCTACCACTTTGTAGACTCTGTTAAATAACTCTTTTTTTTTTTTTAAATTTTAACTTTTTTTTTTTTTTTTTTACATTTATTTATCTGCTTTTAGTTGTGCACAATGCGTTTATTTTTACGTGGTGCTGAGGATCGAATCCGGGATGTGCACATGCTAGGCGAGTGCTCTACCGCTGAGCCACAATCCCAGCCCCTGTTAAATAACTCTTAGCTGAATTAGTGAGTGAGTGAATTCAAGGCCTTGAATCGTAAGGTCCCACCCTGCTGTCCCACCTGTCTCCACTAACTTTCCCTATTCGCTAGGGTTTCCCGGCCCCCCAAGGCCAGCCACTGTGCTTCCCTACATCTGTCTTCATCTTGCTACGCCCTCATTTCTTCCTGTTGAAATCATGCCTCGGAACCCTCTCTACAGACTCCCCCGAGCCTCTTAACCCACCGCCATCTTCCTCCTTGGACTCCTGCCACTCTCTGTCCCCCTCGGGGCACGGTGCTCTCCTCTGCTAGATTCAGTTATGCGTTTTTGTCCCCTCTGCCAGGGTTCTACCTCCTGCAGGGCTGCCATGGTGTCTGGTTCACACAGGGTGCCCCTGTGACACTGACCCAAGATGTCACGCCCTGCAGGCTGTCAGTAAACGTGGTTCAGTGGAGAAGAATGTGTCATCTCATTGGCACCGTCCCCAGAAACAGTGACTTACTCTTTCCATGGATACATCTTGTGAGTACAGCAACAAATAGTGTTCCTGCTTTTGTCTTTGTGTGTGTGCCCAGGAGAGACAGCGGCAGCTTGAGAGCATGGGCATCTCTCTGGAGACGTCTGGCATCAAGGTGGGGGATGACAAGTGCTACTTAGTCAACCTGAACGCAGACCCTGCTCTCAACGAGCTTCTGGTTTATTATTTAAAGGTGAGGATTTGAATGGTTGAGCGGCTGAATCATCCACATTCGGCTTGCGGTTGAACCTGGAAGCCCGTCTCTGTGGTTTTGCTTTTGTATCCAGCGTAACCCTCGTCAGGAGTAAGACGCTGGAACACGTCACCTCATCTCCACTGAGAGTGAAAGACAGCTCTTTGGTTTCCCCTGGGGCTGGGCAGTTGGGACGGGGAATCCCCTCCTTGTGCAGGTGTCAGATGCCACGCATGTGCCCCACCTAGGAGAAAACTGAGATAGAGAAAGTCTATCCTCTCTCTTTTCCCAGAGATCCTGAGAAGCCCTGGAGACTCTCTTGTGCTTCTGAGTAATTCTAAGGCGATCTCAAGATCAACCTGAGTCTGAAGTCTAGACCCCAGTTCTAGATTAGATAGCAAGGGTCTTGCAGGTCTGTCTTCTCTAACCCTTCATCCTCAGGAAGAGACTCTTGGTCGCCTAATCAGCCTATAAACGTGGCCTCCAGGAGTCGGCACCTCGGCCTCAGAGTGTGCACTGACGATGTTGGTTAGGTTATTAGGGTTGTTCTCGAACTTCCTGGCTTTGGAACCCCATTATAATGTTCAAAAGTATCAAGGACACCATAGGTTTTATCTGTGTTTATTGCATTAGACATTAAGACCGAGGACATTTTGAAAGACAAACATAAAAAACATAACATCATTTAGTCTCCAGAGCTACATCACCACCCATCAGGTGGCCTTCAAAGACTCCACTGTCCGTGTGTGATGAATGAGAGAGCAGAGGAAATAAGTAGTATTTTTATTGAAGTGGCTTTGAGTTCCTGGGCCTCCCTGATGGTTGTCATGAGCATGCTTTTAGAACTGCTGGCTTATTCTGCTTAGTAAGAAGTAAGAAATCTGTTTGAAACAGGGCACCTAACTAACATTGACATGGGGCCCCCAGCTGACCTAGGACATTCAGCTGACCATTGAAGCACACTTAATCATGCACACATACTCTGGATTATGGTAGCATATAAATATATGTGTAGGGGATCCCAGTGTCTTGGGAGGCTGGGGCAGGAGGATCATCAGTTCAAAACGAGCTTCAGCAAAAAGCGAGGAGCTAAGCAACTCAATGAGACCCTGTCTCTAAGTAAAATACATAATAGGGCTGGGGATGTGGCTCAGTGGCTGAGTGCTCCTGAGTTCAATCCTCAGGAACACCCCCCAGCCCCGCAAAACAAAACAAACAAATCTATGTGGAGTACTGAAGTAACCGTCGGGGCTCGAGCACCTGGGGTCTTGAAGGCAACTCCCTTTCACTGTCCACACGCCTAAATTTCTCAGTGCCAAGGGACTACCGGCTTGTGAAGGGTTAGATAGGTCCTTTGTTGAGGGTTCCAATCTGCCTAGTGAATCAGTAAGCTAGAAGTGAAGCAAGGAGCCTCAATCGTCTGTGACCCTTTTTCCTTCTATTTTTTTTTTTCCAGAGATATAAATATGGTACAGTAACTCTGACTCAGAATCGACTAACAGATTTAAGGTCTGTTTATTTAGGAAATGATTAAGAGATGAGGAATTACTTCTGATAGTTTAATTTTGATAAACCAAGACCTACACTTTTTCTGTTGCATAGGGAAGTGTTATTGTGAGAGTCAGCTTTTCATCACTGTGACAGGATACCTGAGAAAAACCATGAGAAGGAAAGCTTATTTTGGCCCATGGTTTCAGAGGTTTCATGGTCACTTGGCCCCATTGATTCTGGGCCTGTGGTGAGTGAGAGCATCGTGGCAGGGAGCCCACGGGGTCGCGAAGCTGCCGGGCTCAGGGTGCCCTGGAAGCAGAAGCAGGGGCAGGGTCCCAGCGTACCCTGCAAGGGCATGTTCCCAGTCACAACTAGAACCCACCTCCCGAAGTTCCCACCACCTCCCAGCTGCGTCACCGGCTGAGGACCAAGGTCTCAACACAGGAGCCCTGGGGGGACGCCCAGTTCCAAACTACAACAGTTATCATAATGGTTAAATAAGTTGTCGAGCCGTTAAAAAAACTGCCGTATGAATGAACAGCACTGAATCACCAGGAGTTGTAATTCTGCTGTGTCTGCGGTTCAGGGCACTGAAAATCACACTCACCTGTATGTTGTGTAACTCGTGATCTTCAATACTCTGTATCATATTCATATTAGAAAAACAGCAATGTGCCTCGTTTGAAATGTCACATATATACATGTGGCTGGGGGTGTGGCTCAGTGGCAGAGCACGGTCCTACCTGGGTTCCATCCCCAGCACCAATGAAAGAGCAAAAAGTTCTATATAATAAGATATGACTTTTCATAAAACTGCTTTATAGTGGTTTTAAAATTTATTTAGCTGCTTTCAAAATGCTCTCACTGTTAATTCAGATAATTCTAAACAGAATTTTCTCCAGTAGTCACATAGGTCAAATAGATACTATCCTGGCTCTTCCCCACCCCAATAAAAAGGAAAAGAAACTGAGGCCCAGAGGGATAAAAGGCTGTGGTCACTCACATGGTAACCAGTAGTCGAGTCAGAATTGGGACTCGCCTTATTCTGTCTCAAGTCCAGTTTCCTCGTGGTTTAAAACAGTACACGATCACTACTGACCAGAAAATTTTCTGTGACGTTTAAATATTTTTAACTATAGTGTGTTCAGGTGAGCTTTTGACCTCTGACGCTCCAGGTGCCTGCCTTGTTCATGTAATATCATACATATGCCGTTGGGTTATTCAGATTGGTTCGGATGAATTGTCACTGAGTCCCTTCTTAGAGCAGGGCATTCATTCTTGCGTGATGTACCCCACCAGGATCACACCAGGGTGGGTGCGGACACCTCTCAGGACATCCAGCTCTTCGGGATAGGGATTCAGCCTGAGCACTGTGAGATCGACATCGCCTCCGACGGAGACGTCACTCTTACTCCCAAAGACAATGCGAGGTACGAAGTGATGATGACTGCTTTCGTGTTTTCGGGGGAAGGCCACCTCTTTCTTCTTTCAGAGCTAAGGATGCCCTGAGTCCTCAGGCTCTGCTTTCTGTTTGTGGAAATTAGCACTGTATCGTTGAAGGGCACCAGCACTATTACGGTCAAAAAACCCCTAGTCACCAGAGTTGACACGTTTCTATGAAGGAGTGATCCCTTACCTTTGTGAATTCCAGTTGTACTTATTTCACTCGGAGCCTTAGCGGCCTAGAAGGAACAGGACTCAGACGATGACATTATATGTGAGAAGTAAGTTATTGGAAAATTAAATTAAATTAAAATCATTGGAAAATTAAAAAAAGTAATGTCCATTATTTTCCTTCATCAAACTTCACCTGACAGCCCTTAACAGACTGACCTTCCTTTAATTATGTATCCCTTCCCCTAAGCTTTTATTTTTAAATTACCAGGAAAACTTTTTGTTGTGAGCTATTCCTTTAATACACATTTTTGGTTTTTGCAAATGCTGACCAAATATTCCATCAGCTGGTCTGGGGTTGTGGCTCAGTTGGTAGAGCACTTGCCTAGCAAGTGAGGCACTGGATTCGATCCTCAGCACCACATACAAATAAACAAATAAAAATAAATTTATTTATTAAATAATATATTAAATAATATAATTTTTATAATATATTAAAATTATTGTGTCCATCTACAACTAAAAAAATTTTTTTAAAATAATGTCTGTGAAATCCTTCCTTCATAATTTATTAAAAAAAATATTCCATCAGCGAGGCTTTCCGTCTTGGTGGGAGCGCGCCGCGTCAGACTGTCACTCTCCGAGGGATGCTGGCAGCCCTCGGTCATCATTATTGGACTGTGCTTTTCTGCAACAAATCCTCTTGTTCCTTCTTCAGTTGTGACCTGAGATACATCTCCCGAGAAAGTCCCCCCAGTTATCCCTCTGAGTGCCGCGCTGGGTTTTGTTCTCTGCTCTGCTCCCCTGACCTTGTCCTTCTGCCCCTTCAGGTCCTGCGTGAACGGTGCTCTGGTGTGCAGTGCCACCCAGCTGTGGCACGGTGACAGAATCCTGTGGGGGAATAACCACTTTTTTAGGTAACACCTTCCCGTTCGCTAGTGTTTTCCGATGGGCTTTTTCTGCTGTCTGTGGCAGTATCCAGCGAGTTGACTTTCTCCTGTGGTGAAAACCCCGCAGAATCAACTTGCCCAAGAGGAAGCGGCGAGACTGGCTGAAAGACTTTGAGAAGGAGGCGAGCCCAGCGGAGCATGACCTGGACGCTGCCAGCGAAGCTTCCTCGGAGCCCGACTACAACTACGAGTTTGCCCAGATGGAGGTCATCATGAAGACCCTGAACAGCAACGGTGAGGCCTGACCCCGAGCTCCGGCCTCCTGGGCACTTCCTCCTCTGGGGGGGGGGGGGGTTCAGGGCGGAGTCAGAACGTGGGAAGTGTCGTTTGCGATTTTAGACCCACAAAATCGCTAGTCCTGACACGTGCCGCCATGGTGAGCAGGTGTGGGGATGGTCTTCTGCCTCAGCTACAACCAGAAAGCCGGCGATCCCTCTTTTAAGACCCCTTGTTCCTGAGCGGATCGTGATAACTTACCCCTGGTCCTCGGGTACTCACTGAATGACTCCGACAGCCTTTCTTATCAAAATTGCCCACGACTGAGACGTTCGTGTCTTAATCCATGAGAGTGTGAAAATTCCAAAGAAAACGTTGGAACTTTTAATAGAATCTAATGGGGAGATAGAAGTTGTAGCCTTTTACTATGAACTCAGTTGGAAGAAACTATAATTAATAAATAAGCCCAAATCAGCCAGGCGTGGTGGCGCACGCCTGTAATCCCAGCACTTGGGAGGCTGAGGCAGGAGGATCGTGAATTCAAAGCCAGCCTCAGCAATGGCGAGGCACTTAGCAACTCAGTGAGACCCTGTCTCTAATAAAATACAAAAAAGGGCTGGGGATGTGGCCCAGTGGTCGAGTGCCCCTGAGTTCAATCCCCGGTACCAAAAAAATAAACTAAAATAAAATAAATAAGCCCAAGTAACCTCATTACAAATGATAGTGAAAATGAAGTGCTTTATGGGTCCTGTTCACTTGCACCCCCCGTCTGCCTCGGGTCTCTGAAGAAGGCTCTCTCCCGGCAGCTCCCTCTTTCCAGAAGGTTTCCAATGTTCATGTAAATTCCTCCTCTGTGTCCCACGGAGCAGGTTCCTTTTCTCTCCTCTTCTGTGCTTGTGCACGCCTGTGTGCGTTCAGTGAAACTCCAGCTGGCTCTCCCTGCCTGCTCGCTTACTGCCCCTTCTCCCTGTCTCTCCAGTTCTCCAGTCCCCAGGTGTGGGGCTAGACAGGACACTTCCCCTGTTGCCAGGCGTCAGAGGCATGGCAGGGGCTTGAGCTGTTTCCAAGCAGGAACTTGGGGCTACACGCAGGGCCATCTGAGGGGGTTCCTATGTGGGTGTGGCCAAGCTCACTCTCCCACTCACCCCTTCCTGGGGCACCTGAGCACCCCAGCTTGAGCCAGGGACCTCCAGGACCCTGGACAGCACTGCTGCTCACAGCGGAGCTCTTCCCTGAGATAGGGGCTCTCACTCCAGCCCCGAGGAAGCCTCTGGAGGAGCTGGGGCGTGGCTGGGGAGCTGTCCGCAGATCTCTGGCCTGTGGAATCGGGGGTTCTGCCGAAGGAATAAAGACTATGACTTTTTTGGTCCTCCCTCTTTATGGATGAATAAAAACGTCATAGTCTATATTCCAGTGTCTGGTTGCACTGGTCAGGGGCGCTCGCCGCCAGGGCACACCAGCACGCCCCGGACCAGTGCCGCAGGGCTGGTGACCCCACGGCACCCTTCACAGCATCCCGCTCTGCCGCTAGGTGGCTTCCCGATGGTAAGCCTGTCTGCCTGGTGGTCGTCCCCCTGGTGGTCCTATTTGAAGATCCTCTTCCCTCTCCTGTGGTTCCAGACGAAGCTCCTCCAGGAACAATGGGACAGAGGTTTTTGCTGACGGGCCGGCCTCGGCATGCGGGAGCTTGGCTGCTGTGGGGCGGAGCTGCCGTCTCCTGCTTGTGCTTCCGCTTTGGCAGAATCTAATTGACATCAACAAGAGGCTGGGGCTTCCCGCCGGACAGAGGTGCTCTGTCTCCTCTCTCCCTGCCCCCTCAGAGGTTAGGGGACCAAGCCTAGGGCCTGTCACATGCTAGGCAAGCACTCTCTCTCTGAGCTCTATGTTCCCAGGCCTTTTTAAAATTGTTACTTGGAGACACGATGCTCACTAAGTTGCTGGGGCTGGCTTCGAACCCGCCTCAGCCTCCGGGGTTCTGGGATTATAGGTGAGCCCCACCAGGACTGGCTCTGTACTCTGTCCTTGACTGGAAGATGTCCTTCTCCATCATGTCCTGCCCCAGCTCCACTGCCTCACCAGTGGTTAAAGTTCCGTGACTGCTCTGTCCCTACGTCCAAGAGCACAGACAAGGATGACTGGTGGTGGTGCTGCCGTCGCTGGCGACTTTATTCCAGGGAACACGACAGGCAGGCAGTGGTGTTCCCAGAGGTGCAGTCCCCTCCGTTATCCCAGTAACACGGGAGAACAATGCACCTGGGTCTCCAGGGTAACTGCTGATCCAAACCCCAATCCATTCGAATTTAAAGTAAAGGAAAAATCCAATCTCCATCAACAGTGGTGCCTTCTTCCCAGGGTTCCAAATAGGAATTAGACACTCATCTCCTGCATGGGTTTGGGTGACCCTG
Source organism: Tamias sibiricus (assembly GCA_025594165.1). Lineage (NCBI taxonomy): Eukaryota > Metazoa > Chordata > Mammalia > Rodentia > Sciuridae > Tamias > Tamias sibiricus. Next base: position 18,269,938 of record CM046666.1, on the reverse strand, counting down.
AACCATTGCCTGGCCTCTGTGCTTATAGGCTCCTGGCACTGAAGCAGGTTGCACAGTGGTGATGGGGAGGGGGGACTCTTTCCCCAATTTCTAGCTAGCTCTAAAGTAAAGGACTGTTAAGGGGCCAGCAGAGGTCACGGAGCCAGTCATTCCACCTAAGACTCAAAGATTTCGCTTTTCCCTGAGAATTACTCCCCTCCCATCCAGTGCTCCGGCCATGGTGGGGAAAGTTAATTCTAATACTTTTTCTTACATAAATACCCTTCTGCCAACACCACTGCCACCGTCATCCTCTCTTCCATTCTCTGCATGGCTGACTGGTCTGAGCTCATTTTGTAGTCAACCTACCAGGGAAAACACAAACTGGTGAGGAAGAGATGTCCCTGGATCCCCCAGTCACTGTGGTCCTTTCTCTGTCCCTGAAAGACTGAGCTCTCTGGTATCTTGGCCTGAGGCACTAGGCTCACTGAATTTTAAAACAGTTCCAAGAGGAGCAGAGAGGGCTCGGTGACAGAGTGCTTGCCCAGCATGCACGGGGCACAGGGTGACAACCCCAGCATCACAAAGAAAACTAAAAAGGAGGAAAGTGACGGGAAAACACAAACTGGATAATCTTCTAATATTCGATCCAGTCATTAAGAACCGGCCAGATGGTCTTTGACTTCTGTTCAGGGCCATGACAGAGTCAGATGGCCTTGTTGGTCAGGATGATCGACTTCAAAAGGTGCAGAATCTCGTGGCAGAGGCTCAACACTGGTCACGTTGGGGAGAGGCAGTTATCACAAATGTCTGCGAGAAAGGGGTTTCCAAGATGGTGTTGGCATCGGAGATAAAACAAAAGCCCAGGGGCGAGGCCTCCAAGGAGAGCCACTGAGCAGCAGTTGTGCCACATCACGGTAACGGTTGACAGTTCAGACCGCCTCAGTCTCTGGCCTTTGCCTTGGTAAGGAACTGGGGCGATCCCTCTGCCGCAGCCATTTGGGATCATGCCTGTTTCTATACCACTGACCGACGAGGGGAAATATGGACTAAACATCTCATTCAGCGTCTCTTAGTAAGAACCCTAAGAGTGCAATTTCTCTATGGAACTATTCTGCTTCTTAAGAAAGTAGTGAATTTTAGAATTTTATGTCAGGAAAGAATGTGGGTGGTTTTTTTTTTTTTTTTTTTTTTTTAAGAATGTGGTTTTTAACAGAGTACTGATTCTAAGCAAAACGTTGTGGGTAAGAAAAAGACATTTTACTTACCAAATTAATACCCAGCCAGTCAACCAGTTACTTCCCTGAAGTTCAAACCTGTCTCTCTCTCTCATTAGCTCTGTGATGCTAGGTAGCTACTTAAACTTTGTGAGTCCCAACCTCTTCATCTTTAAACCAGGATGAAGGCCACCTGTGGGCTTTGCAAGGCTTTCAAGAGATGGTCGCATGCTGGGTGGAAGTCTTCTGCCTGAGATGTAGCTGGTGGCATTGATTCTGTCACTGTGTTTCATTAAAACAACTCACCCGTACTGAGTGTATCTTGTGACTTTAAAAAAAATTGCTTCCTTCTGTTTTGTATTACTTAACCTTATTTTTGTAAGTTAGCATGTTACCTTTTTCTCCTAACGCTAATACAGAAAATGAGTACAATTTACCGTGTTTATTTCACAACCGGATGGGGTATTTTGGAAAAGTCAGTCGGCAGCCATGATCAGGTGACACAAAGCTCCCTCCTGTGTCACTTTAATTTCCAACTTCTTTCCGGTAAATGGAACTGAGGACTAACGTGTGGGGGGGATACAATACAAGGGCCCTGAATACAGGCCAGTGCGCAGATGCCAGGCGGGAGGGGTAGGGGGAGGATTACATTCCAGGCAGGTCTAGGAATGATTTCCTCTTGCTCCCCTGCCCTTCCTGGGGGCGCTCACCGCAGTGGTGAGGGTCTTGCTCTCCTACTAGGTGGTCTGGCATACTCCCCTGTAGGCCACTCTGCCCCCCCGTGGGATGCCTATACCCTGGTGCATGTGGTTAGCACCTTCATCTGTCTCCATGTCACCCAGCTCCTTGGTCCTTGCCAAGGTCACGTCCTGCCCAGCCAGCTGTCTCGCTGGACTCCAGTCCCACCTGCACCACAGCCACCACTGGTCATCACATGTCCCCTTTGAGCAAGATCCATCTGTGTGTCTACCTCTGTGCACACGTGCGTGCTGGGAGCTCAGGTCTGGATCAGCAAGATGGCGGGAGCAGGTTTTGTCAGTTTTGCAAAGTAATGACTGTATTAGATGATCGCCGCCTCAGAAATGGCCGGACCATATACTCAATCCGTGTTTTCAAACATATGCCATGATTTTTAGGTTTCCTCCCATCTTAGAGAATAATTCAAGAATAATGAGGTTTGTGATAAAAATCACAAATCTGCTAACATACCCAAGTCCAAGTTAAATGTGCATAGAAATCAAGTCGGTAAGAATCCCGTTATCTGTGGAGTTGTCCCAGATTTCACGAAGTTCTTCTCCGGGGCTAGGATCACATCCCTTCTCCCCCCACCTGCTGGAGAAGATGATCTGTCTCAACATGACGGCGTTCACGTGGTGGACGTGAGAATGTTCACCTGACGGGTGTTTATCTAAGCTGCTATTAAAAAAGGAAACGGAGAGGACTTTGCTTGTGAGCCCTGAGGCCTCTCACACCAGGGCACGGTGGGCGAGGTCCTGGGCCGGGCGATGGCTGTGGCTGGCCGCAGCCCTGGCAGGCTGCGTGGGTGCTGCCTTCGCCACCGCTCGGGACACCTGCCTTGTTTCTTGCTCGCCAGACCCAGTTCAGAACGTGGTCCAGGTCTTGGAGAAGCAGTACCTGGAAGAGAAGAGAAGCGCCCTGGAGGAGCAGCGGCTCATGTACGAGCGGGAGCTGGAGCAGCTGCGCCAACAGCTGTCCCCCGAGAGGCAGCCCCAGAGCAGCGGCCCCGACCGCCTGTCCTACAGCAGCCAGACAGCCCAGCAGAAGGTGACCCAGTGGGCAGAGGAGAGGTGAGAGCTGGACGGGCGACCCAGGCCCCAGGCGTCGGGGCTCGTGAGCCTGTCAAAGGGGGGCAGGTCTTGCAAAGAAGAAACTCGTGTCCCCGTGCCTGGTTGGCTGGGCAGTGGCTTTTCCCCTCAGAGACACTGTCGACCCCAGATGTGTCAGGTGTGTGTGCTGCAGCGCTCCCTGAGAAGGACTCCCCACTTTGCCCTTCGGAACGAGGGGCCAGGGTAGAAGGCCCAGCTGCTCAGTGTTGAAAGAGAACAAGTTGGAATAAGCCTTTAACAAAAAGCGGTTTCTTCCTTTTCATTTCCTTTACTTTTGGTTCTATTCGAATTTTTTTAACCTTTTTTTTTTTTTTTAATAAATGTATTTTATTTATTCATTTCTACGTGGTGCTAAGGATCGAACCCAGGGCTTCACACATGCTAGGCAAGCGCTCTGCCACTGAGCCCCAGCCCCAGCCCCTGGTTCTATTCAAATTCACTTCAGGGTAGAGAAACTTTTGGTTCTATTCAAATTTAACTTCAGGGTAGAGAAATCTAAATGTGAATTTTCAAGACATAAGGCTTTAAAATGATTATATCAGAACTCTCAAAGGAGGTAGTAGTGGAAGAAATGATAATAACGGCCACCAGAGTCAGAGGGTAAATTGACACTGACTTGTGTTCACACCACAGTCTAGGCGTGGTGCTAATTTTATTTAACACTCCCAACTGCACTGTGCATAGGAACTATTATTCCTGGCTTTTTAAAATTAATTTTTTTGTACTAGAAATTGAACCCAGGGGTACTTTACCACTGAGCCACATTCCTAGCCCTTCTTATTTTTCTTTTTATTTAGAGACAAGTTCTTGCTAAGTTGCTTAGGGCCTTGCTAAAATGATGAAGCTGGCCTTGAACGTAAGATCCTCCTGCCTCGGCCTCCTGTGCCTCTGGGATTAGAGGCATGTGCCACCGTGCCCGGTTTATTCCTGCTTTGTAAACTGGGCAATAGTTTTAATATCCCACCCACCTCGTAAGTAGAAAAGCCAGAGCTTAAATCCAGGTCTGTCTACAGTCCTACTAATAACGGGAAGCCCTGTGTTGTCATGATAATTGACAACAATGGTTGTGCCTGATTTGCAGAGTATTTACTGTGTTCTAGGCACCCAGTGCTCTACCTTCCTCCTGTCCTCTTCACCTGCTACTGTCTTTTGCTGTGTTCCCTCTCGTTTGACACACTGAGGAAACTGAGGCTCAGCAGCGTGTGAATGACTTGCCCGAGGTCATTTAGCTGGTAAACTGAGCCGCGGGGTCGGGCCAGGGCAGTCTGACTCGGGAGCCTCGGCTCCAGCCCGCACGTGCCGCGTCCCTCACTGGCAGTGAGAGGCTGAACGGAAGCCCTGTCCAGGGAGCTGGGCCCAGAGAAGGGGAGCGCTGCCCTGCGCTGCGTCTCTGGGCACTCAGTGCTGGCCTGTGTTAGCCAGGAGCAAAGAGTCCATTGAGCCTCCCAGGAGCTGCTGTCCCATCTGTCTGGATGCCTGGCTATGAAGGTTTATTGTGCGTCAACGTTACTCTTTTTTTTTTTTTTTTTTTAATATGTATTTATTTGCTTTAGTTGTAAACAATGCGTTTATGTTTACGTGGTGCTGAGGATCGAACCCGGGCCGCGCACGTGCTAGGCGGGCGCTCTGCCGCTGAGCCCCAGCCCCAGCCCCATCGTTACTCTTTATTTTACTGTACCTGAGAGAAGCTGACACAAGAGACCCAGTGGCGCTTTCCCAAGAGCTGCCTTGCCCACATTTACTGTGAGCTGGTGGCCTCACTCCAAGCAGTAGCCAGCTTTTGAAGGTTCGGGTGTGATTATACCCGTTGACCCCCTTTCTGTTCAGTCAAGAATATTAAAGACAAGAAAGGTACCTGACAGAGAAGTTGGATTTGCCTGTAATTATAGCCTCTTTCAGTTAATTATCTAATTTTTTTTCTTCCCTTAAATTTTTTTTTCCCTTTCCAGAGTAACAGGCCTGAATTTATTGAACGGATAAGAAAGGGGAAGGGGGACACTCCCAAGGGAGAGAATGGGTCCTCTTGGAGACAAAAGGCACTGGGACTTAATTTTTTTTTTTTTTTTTCCTGTACCAGGGATTGAACTCAGGGGCACTCGACCACTGGGCCACATCCCCAGCCCTTTTTTGTATTTTACTAGAGACAGGGTCTCACTGAGTTGCTAAGTGCCTCACCATTGCTGAGGCTGGCTTTGAACTCACGATCCTCCTGCCTCAGCCTCCCAAGTTGCTGGGATCACAGGTGTACGCCACTGTGTCCAGCCATTAAATTCTTTAAAAAGATAGAGAGGGGGCTGGGGTTGTGGCTCAGCGGTAGAGCACTCGCCTAGCACATGTGCAGCCCGGGTTCGATCCTCAGTACCATGTAAAAGTAGAAAACGGATTGTGCACAACTAAAGCAAATAAATAATTTTTTTTTTTTAAAGGATCAGAGAAGCAGATATTTGGGGAAGGTCATTCAGAACGGTAAACAGGGCTCGGTTTCATCGGGTTTCACTGGGTGAAGGTGAGGCTGGTGGTGAGAGGCTGAGCCTCCTGCCTGTGTCCCTGTTGTAGCAGAGGATCAAGTGTGTTTAAGAGCTGCTCAGAGTTGCAAAGAAAGCTTCAGACGTGGTGTGTGCTCTGTACGTGTAGGATGTAATGTGGAGCCAGATATGGTGATGGGAAAAATTAGATCATAACTGTAGACGACAGAACGGTTTCATTCCACAGTAGGAAATGCAGTGACTCTGTAGTTATTTATTTGCTTTCTGTCTTCTCCGCTGGAAAATGCGTTCTGCGGGCAGGGAATCCGTTTTGTTCGTGGACAGGTCTCTAGTGCCTAGAACCACGTCCCTTGGTAGAGAATTAGTAGATGTTGGTGTTGGTCGTGTGAGTTTATTGACGTGGCTGCGAAATGTGTGGTCGCCCCGTGGGCAGAGCGCGCAGTCAGTGTGCTGGTCCTTTGGTGGAGGGTGAGACCCCAGCCATGTGCAGTCTTCGGCAGAGATTTTCATGGAGAAAGCAAGATTTCAGGTGAGTTTGGTACGTGGAGTTTGAACAGGTAGAAAGCAGAGGCAGGCATTTCTTTCCCTTCCCCACCCCCCTCTCTTATTTTTTCCTTTTTCTTTTTGTTTTTAAGCGGCGGGAGGCTCTGGGTTCGGTCCCAGGCTAAGTATGTCCACTTCCACTGAGCTATAGCCCCCGTCCGGGCCGGAGGTCATTGGGCATGTATGTGGGGGTTGGCATAAACAGATAGAAAGCAATGGAGAGAAGTAAGATGTTTTGGGAAGGTTACAAGGGAGCGATTTTGTTTAGTCTAGCAGTGATTTATAGAGAAGCATGGAGAATAGATTCTAAAACTATCACAACCTGTGGAAGACCTACAGACGTGAGTGTCTGGGATTTATTCCCTGGAAGAAGAGCGTCCCCTGCTAGATTTTGGAGTGCCCTGTAGTGGAGGGGCTACAGAAGCACAGAGAGGCTTAGGAGATGCTTCCTCTGAAGCGTCAGTAGGGCTCTGGAAAAAGAGAAGCGACCAAGCTTACCGTGAGAGCCACGGTGGGCGGCTGGAAGTGGAGATGCCCTTCTGAAGATGCCATATGCGTTGCGCACCGAGCAGTCGCCCGTCTGGGTTATTTTTGAACCCAGATTCAAAAGTGCAGTCCAGGAGTGCGCGTTTCTTCCATGCAGTGGGACTTTTTTTTAAAAGTCTTCTGCGCTTGGCCAGGAACTAAGTGTAGCAAAAACAAAAAAAGACATTGTCCCTGTCCTAGGGGCACTTCCAGCCTAATCAAGTAATTATGCAGGTAAACGAAAAGTCCTAACTGTAACAGAGGTGGAGGCAAAAGACGTGGAGCTGGGAGAGCCTGTGATGAGGTTTGGACTGAGTCAGGTAGCTGGAGAAACTTTTGATCACCAAGTGCTATTGTGTGGAGTTGAAAAAAAGAATCCCCGCTGCTGCAGAGGCAGTGACCTTTAGCAGCTGAAACTGGAAATCTTTTGGAAATGAGATTCAGTTCCACGCACCATATCAATTTCCCTCTTAAAAGGCAAACTCATATCTTTCTTCTTCTAACTCCAGGTCTCCCAACCCAACACCCCCGCCCCTGCCAGCCTGCAGCACACAAAAAGTCATAATCATTATTTCTTTTTCCTAAAAGCTTCCTTTACTTAAAAAAATTTTTTTTAAATCCTCATATCAAAATCTGATAGTTTTTTAAATATAATTTTCACTTTTTTTTTGCTGCTATAGGTTGAACCCAGGACCTTACTCCCTCCTGCTAAGCAAATGCTCTACCACTGAGTGACCACCCGACCCCCAAACCTGGTTTTTATTTCTGTCTCCCTGCAGCTTTGACCCCAGCAGTGATTCTAAGAGATAACCTGGGTATGGGCTGGAGGGATCAGAGGGTACTTGGTAAAACAGGTTGGAAAATTTCGTCTGAAAGGAGTTTTCTGCCATTTTCGAATGAGGCTACTCGCTTAGAAACTGGCTTACGGTTTTGTTTTAGATGAGCTCATTTCCTTTTTTTGTGACCCCACAGGGATGAACTCTTCCGGCAGAGCCTGGCCAGACTACGAGAGCAGCTAGTTAAAGCTAATACCCTGGTGCGGGAAGCAAACTTCTTGGCTGAGGAAATGAGCAAACTCACTGATTACCAAGTGACCCTCCAGATCCCGGCTGCAAACCTCAGTGCCAACAGAAAGGTAAGGATGTCCTGAAAGAAGGAGAGAGTCCTGTGTGCAGTGGTCAGCAGCACCCCGAGCTGAAATCTGCAGATCACTGATGTGAACCCAAGGTGTCCCTCCCCTTTTAAGCCTTCCTTTGTACCCCTCCCCAGGTAAGAATGCTGCTTAAACACAGCCCTCCGATGAATTCTAAGCAGGATACGCAGGATTTGGGTGGCTGAAGGAATTGCTAATTTAAATACTTTCCATAAAGAAGGAAACATGCCGGGCGCTGGGCGCGGTGGCGCACGCCTGTAATCCCAGCACTTTGGGAGGCTGAGGCAGGAGGATCGCGAGTTCAAAGCCAGCCTCAGCAATGGCGAGGCACTTAGCAACTCAGTGAGACCCTGTCTCCAAATAAAATGCAAAAAAAAGGGCTGGGGATGTGGCCCAGGGGTCGAGTGCCCCTGAGTTCAATCCCCAGTACCACAAAAAAAAAAAAAAAAAAAAAGAAGGAAACATATCTACGTGATCATGCCGGCTCCTGAAATGGGGGCCATCTGTATTTTGTTACAGTACCTTTTAAAGAGTGAATTCTACCAGGGAGGAAGATGTTTGTGCTGTCTGTCTTCCCATGCACAGCCACCAAGAGTTTCCCATCATTTCAACATGGAGAATTCTTCCTGTAAGGGGAAACTGGGAAGAAAACAGCCCTTCATCCATTTGTTTTCAATCTAGGAAGCTAGTGAGGAAGGGAGTCAGGAAGCACCTCATTAGTCTTGCTGGGTGGTAGTTTTTTGACCTGGTAGTTCTGAGTGCATAGGCCTAGAAGTATATTACTTTTATGTCCTTCATATACAAGGTTGCTGTCTGATGGCCTTTGTAGTAGCAAAAACTTGAAACAGCCTTGATGTTCAACAACAGAATAATCAGTCATGTGTGTGGTAAGTCCAAATGGTGGTTTACTATATTGCCATTAAAAATCATGTTTGTGAAGAATATTAAGAAAATAGTGACAATGTAAAAACTGGTGAGATTGTTGGGATGTGATATATTTTGTTTGATCCTGGTTATGATAAAAATGGAAAGTACAGCCAGGTGTGGTTGCTCAAGCGTGTAATCCCAGTAATTAGGGAGGCTGAGGTAGAAGGATCACAAGTTCAAGGCCAGCCTCAGCAACTTAGCAAGAACCTGTCTCAAAATAAAAAATAAAAAGAGCTGGGAATGTGGCTCAGTGGTTAACCACCCTGGGTTTAATCCCCAGCACCAAATAAATAACAAAAAGATAAATGAAAAGTGTGTGCATAGATATGCATAGAAGATAGAAATAAACCACAGTATTTCCTAGGTAAGAAAGTGTTATCTTTTTTAAAATTTTTATTTGTTTTAGTTATACATAAAATGCACTTTGATACATCATATATAATGGAGTATAATTTTTCATTCTTCTGGTTATACATGATGTAGAATCCTACCCCACCAGTCATATAGTTACATATTCTACTCTCTTTCCTACCTCTATACCCCCTCCCCTCTCTTCACTCCCCTCCACCTAGTCTAAAATAACTCTATTTTCCACACACACCCACCATCCCAGTTGTGAATTAGCATCCGTATATCAGAGAAAACATTCAGCCTTTGGTTTGCTGGGATTGGCTTATTTCACTTAGCATGATGAGAATGTTATCTTTTTTTGTATACATGTTATGTGATTTGCAAACTGGTTACTTTGTGTGTGTGTGTGTGTGTGCGCACGCACACGTGCGTGTGTGTAGGATTGAACAATTAAAAAAAGCTGCAGTGGGCGCTGGGGCTATGGCTCAGCGGTAGAACACTCATCTCACATGTGTGAGGCCCTGGATTCTCTTCTCAGCACCACATAAGTAAAATGAAGGTATTGTACCCCACAAATATGTATGATTTAAAAAAAAAAAAAAAAAAAAAAAGCTACAATGTTCGTCTTGCTGGTTCTCTTTGTTATGCAGAGAGGTGCGATAGTGAGTGAGCCTGCTATTCAAGTGAGGAGAAAGGGAAAGAGCACCCAAGTGTGGACCATCGAGAAGCTGGAGAACAAATTGATTGACATGAGAGACCTTTATCAAGAATGGAAGGAGAATGCTCCTGAGGTAAAAGGACAAAACGTAAAGGAGATGCGTTACATCAAATGCCAAGGCCACAGATGACGTCACCACCAGAAACCCACACGCGTGCACACATGCACATACACGTGCTCACAGACACACATGCATGCACACCTGTGACACTAGGAAAACAAAGTGAAGTGATCACGAAAGAGTTTTAGTGGCATCAGTAACATAGTGTGATGGGAACAGAATGAAGAGAACTTGCACCCTCTCATTTCAAGTCACGTGAGCTGGACGGAGGTGGAGCTGTGCTGCCCTGTCTGTGTCCTTTAAATCAGTTTGTCTGGGGCCAGCACGGGTGTTGCATTCATTCGTGTGTGCCTGCACACCTAGGTGTGGCCTTGGCTGGGTGGGCTTGGAAGAGTGACTTTTGTGCATGTCATCCATTTCTTTGAAGGTTAGTAATAGAAGACGTGGAAAAGGCCATCAGGCAAAGCAGAGGCCTGGGGTGGAAAAACTGCAGGCAGGAGTGACGGGGAAGATGAGGCAGCAGCTGAGAATCCTCCACTCCGACCCTTAGTCCCCAAAGGAAGCCCATCTCATGTGCTGATTCTGTTTTATGACATGAACAGGATTCTTATTTATTTCCATTAAAGCTACCTTAAAGCATGATGTTTTTCTAATGCTGTTTTAAAATAACACACAGTTGATGTCTTGTCTCCTGCCCACCCACCTGCCGACCCTCCCTACTGCTCAGGCCAAGAGGCTGTACGGGAAGCGAGGGGACCCTTTTTACGAAGCCCAGGAGAACCACAACCTGATTGGAGTGGCCAACGTGTTCCTGGAGTGCCTGTTTTGTGACGTGAAGCTTCAGTATGCAGTCCCCATCATCAGCCAGCAGGGGGAGGTAAGGACAGGTGGCCTCAAAATAAAGGTGTGAATCCTTTTAGAGCCATCTTGAGGTAGATGAAGAAACCAGGGCGAAAGGTCATGATCTGCCTGCTCTTTTCTCGGCTCATAGCTGCTATTATTAGAAACTCCCAAGATTATGTCACGATCTTAAAAGGTAATTATAACACATTTGACATTTGTGGTTCACAAGGTTTCTGTGTGTGTGTGTGTGTGTTTTAACTGGAAATCTTTTGGAAATGAGATTCAGTTCCATGCCCCATATCAATTTCCCTCTTAAAAGGCAAACTCATATCTTTAGTTTCTTCGCAGCCCCTAATTGATGTTTATAAGATGATATAACTTGGGAGGATTATTATGAAGCCCAAAATATTCAAAATAACAAGTTTAAATAACCCATTGTTACCCCCTTGTGAATCCTCCTATTTCAGTCATTTAGATACAGTGGCTTTCTGTAGGCCTAAGACATTTTGGAAAATGTTCAAGTTCAAACCTTTTATTTTTTAAACCTATTTCCTTAGATGATGCTTCTTTTTCCAGCTTAGTAACGCCCTCACTTCCTAGCATATCCTTCATAACATGCAAACGTGAAGTGCCAAGTTGTGTTGTGACTCGTAGAGCAGGCTGGGAATGAGATGCTGTTCTCCCTAGAGCAATGCTGGGAATAGACCCAAGTGCCCTGGTGGGCTGCAGGTCCACAGCCCACGTCTGTGTGTAGTAACCTCCCGCCTATTCTGCTCTGCACCAATAGCCAGTGTGGCTTTTTCCCATGTTGAGAAATGCACAGCTCAGCCAGGCGTGGTGGTACACACCTGTGATCCCAGCGGCTCGGAAGGTGGAGGCAGGAGGATCAAAGTTCATGGACAGCCTCAGCAAAAGCAAGGCACTAAGCAACTTAGAGAGACCCTGTCAATTTAAAGGGCTGGGGATGTGGCTCAGTGGTTAAACACCCCTGGGTTCAATCGCTGTGGAGGTCCTGCCTCAGCGAGGTCCTGCCTCAGCGAGGTCCAGGGAGTCCCGAAGGATGAGTGGCATTGGCCCGAGGAATGCGACGAGGAGTCGTTCCGTTTGAGCAATCTCCAGAGAGAGAGCTAATTCTGCTTTCTCTGGGTCCATTATTATTATGCTTTCTCATCATTATGGATTCAGAATCATTAATAGAATACGTCATTGATTTACAATTTCCAGGTTTTCTCAAGATTTGACGTAGTCATTATGGATACAGGAAAATGTGTCATCAATTTACATTCTCCCAGGATGTGACATTTCCTTAATAATCATTATGAGTACAAAATCATTAATAAAATGCATCACTAATTTACATTTTTCAGATTTTCCCAAGATGTAATATTTCTCTATTAACAGATGCCAAACTATGTAACCAGACTCTAAGTCTCCTAGCCCATCATTAACCTTTAAGTTTAAAGTACAGCTGTACTTTATTTCTAATCTAAGATTCCTATATGAAAGTCCCTTAAGTCTTAAAGCTTATGTTAACCTAAAATCTATAAACTTTTTTTTTTTTTTTTTGGTACTGGGGATTGAACTCAGGGGCACTCGACCACTGGGCCACATCCCCAGCCCTTTTTTGTATTTTATTAGAGACAGGGTCTCACTGAGTTGCTAAGTGCCTCGCCATTGCTGAGGCTGGCTTTGAACTCATGATCCTCCTGCCTCAGCCTCCCAAGTGCTGGGATTATAGGCGTGCGCCACCGCACCCGGCTATAAACTTATTCTTTTTTCTTTTTTAACTGGCAGAGGTTTCTTTTTCTTTCTTTCTTTCTTTTCTTTTTTTTTAATTTGCTTTAGTTGTACACAATACAACGCATTTTATGTTTACGTGGTGCTGAGGATCGAACTCGGGCCACGCACGTGCCAGGCGAGGGCTCCACCGCTGAGCCACAACCCCAGCCCTATAAACTTATTCTTAAAGCATCTTAAAAAACCCATACAGGTAAGGATTTAAGAATATGGAAATATTTTCCATTATTCTAGATTATCATTTCTAACATTATTCTAAAAATAAATCTTATAAAGCCTGTTTTAATTAATGCCTACATTTATTCTCATAAAACTGGTTGAGCTGCTTTCTCAGAGAGTTTCTTTGTTCCTTAGTCAAAGTACACTAGTTCTTATATCTATGTAATCTCTTCTATCTTTGTAATCTGAAAGGCAATTTCTAAACATCAGTCCACCTACTGCCAATATTAACTATATTCATCATAAGCCCCTGTGTAAGGTAAAAGAAGGTCTGTTGGATGGGGAGATGTATGTTATTAACCTTTTCTCTCCTGGGTAGATACCACAACCTTCCTTTAATTTAATAACCTACATATGGTGGGCTTTGTGTAATAAGCATAATAATTAGGCTTTTTAAGAGGCTGGAGATGTGGGCTTGTGTTCTTAGTTGATATAACCAATGTGGTGCCTAAAGTTCCTGTGACCTTTTGGAGAATGATTGTTGTTCACTAATATCAATTTTGCCTTCAATGTACTGAGATAGTAGAACAGTCTTCTGTTTTGTCCTTGATAAACTGAAAGGTAATAGAGACAGCCTTTAAGGCATGAACTGCGTGCTATGTTCTTGCCACCTGGATTTTAATTTGATTTAGCAATAAGTATACTCATGCTTCCTGTCAGGAACATGAGCATAAGACTGAAAAAGTCCCAATCACAAAAAAAAAAAGGATCTCATGGCTTCAGTTTCCCACAAGTGGGCCTTGCCAACACTTGACATCCTTACTGTGACCTTGTTAAGACAGCAGGGAGAGGAACAACGCCTCTACCATTTCCCCCCCCCTTTTTTTTTTTTTTTAAAGAAAGTGACTATAAATCCAGATGGTTTGAACGAATTCCACAACTCAGTAATTTGAAAAGAATTTGGAGGACAGTAATCAGAACAAGAATAATTAAAATACTTACACCGACATTGATTAAAACAGAAAATAAAGTTTTGCTGGACACTGAAGACTTCAATTTGGAAACAAAAGTATCAGCTAACTCTGGGGCAGATGTTTCTGAAATATGTGCTTGACTAATGTCTGTTATCTTTTCTTGTAATTTCTCTATATCTAGGGTTAAATTAGTATCACTCCGTGATCCTCGTAAATGACATTGTATTTGAAGCCATGTTTCATTAGAATAATTACATGTGTGGGGGATAACAAATCCATTTAAATTGAAAATGACATCTGATTGTCATTTGAGTTTTTATATTTTCAATTTGATTACCAACAAAAAGGACAGCCTCTTCTAAAGCATTAACTCTTGCTTCTAACTTTCTGTCTATTCGTTCTTGAGTCATTAGTGCAGTAGAAATGTTTTGTGACCACTGATTTACCTGATGAACAGTATGAACTTCTTTAACTAGTGTGGTAGTGGAAATAGCTATGGATGCTATTATATCTATTAATGCTGAAATCCCTAAAATTAAAGTGGCTACAAAACGTTTAGATCTACTTAAAGCTTGATTAACTAAATCTAAATCTAATGTTCATAATCCAAGATCATCATACCAAGGAATATCTAGTTTAACAGGCAACATAATATAAGAACGATGATGTACAATTAAAATATCATTGGGTTCTGATATACTAGAATCAGTACAATTTGTTACTGTACAGCCTTCACAAACAACATCATAAGTTTTATCTTCTAATTTTGAAATCTGTAAAATTCCTTAGTGTTTAAGTAATATTGCATTGGGGGGGGGTCCCACACAAGCCATAACAGGATGGCACTCACGTGCACTATAAGGCCTAAAATGTATATTGCACTTAAAGTGGCCAATAACTTATGAAGTTCTGTGCAGACTGGATAATGTTTAATTTAGTAAAATGCAGAGGCGTGACCCATCCAGCTGAGTACCATCTACTTGTAGGCTCGACTGCAGACCTAGCAGTTCACAGTTGAGGAATATACCAAGGACTTGCTGATTAAAAAAAAAAAAAAAAAATGATAATCATGGTCAGGTTTAGAAATAGAAAAATCATATATTGGAAAGGAAGAATTTTGGGAGAAGAATTTAAATCCCCTTTCAGTAAACATACATTTATGCCAAGAGGGAAATCCATATTGTCTATCTACCCCTACCCATGAATAATGAAGATGGGCCTCAGCTTTTAAACAGTCTTGCATCAGAGGAGGAGGCCTTTCTGAGGATGAAAGATCTTTAAAACCACTAAAACCTAAAGCTAAAACAGTAAGTACCCAGAGAGCTTTCACACCTCTTTCTTCATTTGGGGAATTTGTTTAAAAAGTTCTATAAGAGGCAAACAGCCTACGATTTTAGTACTATATAGACTAAAACAAAGAGAAGGTAAATGACTGTGACCCCTAAAACGAAAATTATAAGTTGATATAGGAGTAATAAAGGAATTAGATTCACCTCCCAAGAGATTAGTATTATTGGCAAATACCTTAATATCTTCTTTTCCCCAGGCAGTAAGATGAATTAAAGGTGGGTCAGGATAATATGCCCAATAATATTCAGAAGATACGTTGGTTATTGGACAGGCAAGAATGGCTAATATGGCAAGAAACATTTTCAGGCGTGCAAGAATTTGACTTAACAGAAGTAAGTTCTCAAGCATGGTGAGTCAATTGTTTTAGTTGTCCCCAAGTTGGTAGTTCTGCAGATCTTGTGGAAGATGCTTGTCTAAGTAAGGGTTGAGAGCTGTTGAAGTTCAGTTGAGAAAAAGGTAAAATCAAAGAGGTCAAATCTTCCTCAGGCAGCGTGGTCAGCTGTGGGAGGTACCGGAGATTCGGAAGGCACGATCTGTTCTGTTTTCTGATCCGAAGGCGGGACATAAGGTCGAATCAGTCTATCAGGAATCCAAATAGGGGAGTCTGCGTCCTGTGGGAAGACACAAGCATATCCTCCCCCACAAGTTAGCGAGGCATCGGGTCCTCTCCATTTACCTGTCAAAAGATCTTTCCATTTTACCAAGGGTTTTAGTGATGTTGTTTCATCTTCCAAATGTCTCAACATGGGAGTTACTCCTTCATAATTATGGTGGTTAATCACAAACAAAGCATGTTGTAGAATATGATGAGGAGAAGTATATTTATATTCTCGAAGTTTAGTAATTTGAGCTTTCAGTATTTGATGAGCTCTCTCAACTATAGCTTGTCCTTGAGGATTATAGGGAACTCCCATAGAATGAGAGATCTTAAACATGTCACAAAAACTTTTAAAAGCACTTGAACTATAAGCTGGCACATTATCTGTTTTTAATGCTTTAGGTATCCCCAAACATGAGAAACAAATCCCTGTGTCAGAAAACAAAACAAAACAAAAAACCCACACAGCTCTTTGGGCATAGTGGCTCATGCCTATAATTCCAGTGGTTCAAGAGTCTGAAGCAGGAAGATGGCAGGTTCCGAGTCAGCCTCAGTAACATAGTGAAAACCTGTCTCCAAATGAAAACTAAAAAGGGCTGGGATATAGCCCAGTGGTAGAACACCCCTGGGTTCCTGCCCAGGACCCCACCCCACCTGAAAATCATACACCTCACGTGGCAAAGGAATCTGATGGCTGAGACCCTTGCTCAGGGGTTCTTAAGTTGGGGTCTGAGGTAAGCTTTGATATCTCATGCATCCCCCTGAAAGTACATCACAAATGGATTAGATTTCAAACAAAACAAAACAAACAAACCATCAAAGAATACGTAGGAACCCCTATCTTCTGGCTGATTTATCACATTTCCTGTCTCCTCCTCCTTACTACTTCCTGTTTGTCTCACTTGTCAGATATCATGGATGAACTTCTCTCAGATTCTTGCTGCCAGTGCCGGTAGCCATGTTGAAGCTGAGTCTGAGCCGCCTTTCAAACTAACCCTCCCTGCTAAGGCGGCCGCACCGAGGCCGTGGCCCCCTCCCGGGCAGCTGTTCCAACCTGACCTGTGTGGGGGAGAGTGATGGGCTGCAGTAGGGCTCTGAGAACACCCCTTGGGCATCCTCCTTGAGCATCGTCCTTGTGCTCTGGTGCCCTTCCATCCAGCGACTCTAGGAGGAGCACTGTTAAACCGGCCCCTCTGTAAGAGCTGCCACCACATGGGAGAAGTTAAAGCCTGTAATGAAAAACAGCTTTTAAAAACTGGATCTTCATATCTGCGTGGCTTTCTTCGTGCTCTTCTTCCCGACGTAGGCGTGTCTGGGATAACCCCCCTCGGGGCCCAGGCTGAGCTGCACGCCGTTCTCCATGAGCTCGGGGGCCACATCTGTTTGGTTTACTGCTGTGAGCCCTGCTTAGCACCTTCCCTGGCACCATCCGTCCTTAGTGAATATCTCTTGAGTCGATCAATTGACCCTGGACACAGTCACCCTCTGTCTGTCTGTTCTTATCTGCCATGAGGGGACTCCCAGTCACTGCCTCTTCCCACGTGACTGGGAGTCCCCTCGTGGCAGGGCCTCTGTCTCTATCTTGGTGTCCCATGAGCCTGGGTGTTTGGAATAAATAAGTTCATGAAGCATTTGGTCAAATGAATGCCTGCGTGAATGCGTGAACAGACGTGGGGCTTGGAGAGTCCCAGGTAGAACCGAAGGCTGCCCTCCGATTGTTCCTGGGTTGACCTGAAGTAAAAAGGTAAGACTGAGGATGTTTCTAGAAGGCAAGTTGCGAGGAGGCAAATTCATCTCATAGGAAGGCAGGACTGTGGCAGGAGCCAGGCTCTGGGCACGGTCCAAATCAGGTCCATGGCTGGCCCTGGCCACGTGGGGGCCGCAGAGCTGCTCCTGGGCGCTTGTAGGTGGGCTGCTGAGTCACGTCAGTGTTGCTGGTGGCCTGCCTTGTGACCCCACGGTGCTCCTGTCCCCTGGCCCAGGTTGCCGGGCGTCTGCATGTGGAGGTGATGCGGGTGACGGGCGCCGTGCCGGAGCGCGTGGTGGAGGATGACTCTTCCGAGAACTCCAGCGAGAGCGGGAGCCTAGAAGTTGTGGACGGCAGCGGAGAGATCATTCACCGCGTCAAGAAGCTGACGTGCCGGGTGAGAGGGACGCGCGAGGAGGCTCACGGGCATGATGGCCTTTGGAGTGCAGGCAAAGGGTTAAGAAGTTTATGAGAATCTTTCACCCAGCGTCGTAGAATTTAGATTGTCTGAAAATAGATGGAACTGTGGGCAGCACTTCCTCCGGAAGCACAGCGCACTTTCTGAAGGCCGTTGTGTAAAATTCCAAAAGCACACACACTTCTCCCTTGTTATCCATGGGGCATCAGATAACACGCTACAGATGTGTTATCTACACGTTATCTCCAGGACACACTATGGATGCCAAAGTGCACAGAGGCTCCAGCTCCCTCTAGAAGATGGAGGAGGATTTGCATATGATCTGTGCACCCTCTCCTATACTTGGGTCTCTAGATCCCATGTACTGCGTCATACAACATAAATGCTACCTAAGGAGTTGTTCTACTGTGTCGTTTAGGAAATGATGACAAGAAAAGAAATGTACAAGGGTTCCTCACAGGCGTGATATTTTTTTCAAACATTTTCAGTCCTCTGTCGGTTGAGCCTACAGGTGTGGCGGGCCCCCGTGTGTCAGGCCCGCGAGGAGTGTGTGCATCTTAGTGAATCACGTCTTTCTAGTCAAGGTCACATCTGTATCAGAAACTTGGTCATTAGGAAGATGCACAGGGATGTGTGCATTTGTTGCCAAGTTTTCTACTGGAGAGAGAGAACTCGGGTACAGATGTCATTGTACGTAGACCCCTTCAATGACACAGTGTCAAATGTTCTCAGATCACAAATGGATGGCTGCTTCATTCCATCACCTACTCTTAAATTTGAGACAACCGAGACAATGACGTGTGCTTGATGTTTCCTTTATAGGAGTTATATTTGCATATTTTAATCTCTTTAGGTAAAAATCAAAGAGGCAACTGGGCTGCCCTTAAGCCTGTCCAATTTCGTCTTCTGCCAGTACACGTTCTGGGACCAGTGTGAGTCTGCGGTGGCCGCGCCGGTGGTGGACCCAGATGTGCCCTCACCACAGTCCAAGGATGCCCAGTACACAGTGACCTTCTCTCACTGTAAGGTACAGATGCCATTGCAAAGTGAGCTCTGGGGTTGGGCGTGACTCACAGGGAGAGCCCTCGCTGTTCAGGTGTGAGGCCCTGGGGTCAGTGTCGAGCACTGCAGAAAAACAAAGCAACAAAGCAAACTGTGTCGGGAGCAGTAGAGTCAGGTGCAATTGTAAAATCCAATTATAACTTCCAAGGTTTCCCCATAAGAGTTTTCATTAAACATAACATCTTATTGGACTTTTTAACCTCAAAACAAAACTTTTACAAATTTGAATAATTTAGAGATATTTAAAATAAAATCTGAAAGACTTCAACTTGCTGTTTTATTCTGCAGAAGTCTGACCACCAGTAACAGTTTTTCTATACTTGCTTTTTTTGTTTATTTATTTGTTTGTTTGTTTTTTGAGCTGGGGTCTCACTGTGCTGCCCATGCTGGCTGTGAACCCCTGGACTCGAGAGATCCTCCTGCCTCAGCCTCCCAAGTAGCTAGGACTGCAGACATGTGCCACTGCCCCCTGCAGTGTGTTTTAGTAAAATGTTTTCTATGCTTCGCAACTCTCTTTGTGTATGACAAACATGCATCCACATAAATGGGCATAGATACACACTTTTACATCATGTACACATAACTTGGTTTAAAAATGTTGTACAAAAATAGGATCACACTAGCCGGGCGCAGTGGTGCACATCTGTAATCCCAGCACTTGGGAGGCTGGGGCAGGAGGATCGCGAGTTCAAAGCCAGCTCCAGCAATGGCGAGGCACTTGGCAACTCAGTGAGACCCTGTCTCTAAATAAAATACAAAAAAGGGCTGGGGATGTGACCCAGTGGTCGAGTGCCCCTGAGTTCAATCCCCAGTACCAAAAAAAAAAAAAAAAAAATAGGATCACACTAAACACTTCAAAATTGTAGGCATCTTGATGTGTAAGTTGTTATAGATATTTCTCATGCTTTTGAGTGTGGCATAGTATTCTAAGCACAGCATTCTATATGAATTTTTAAAGAAAATATAAAATGGAAAAGGTGAGTTCATGGTGAAAGTAATTGGACTGACCTTGAGGCATTCCGCTCCTCTTCTTTCACAGGAGACTGCCGGCAGTTCTTTTCTGAAAGACCAACTCTATCCTCTCTGAAATTTTCCTCTTCCTGGACAATCCTTGATAGATATTCAAGACCCTTTCCTTTGAAAATTGTGCCTGTTCTTTCTGATTGTACACTTGGAAAACACATCCATATCACCACCTACCAAATTTCACATATATAAAGATTGTCAAGTCCTTTTCTAAATACAGCTTTCATTTCTTCACCTGTATTTACCAAGTCTGTTCTCCAACTCTTTATTATTCATTTTTTTGTTATTATTCCCTGAATATTCTTTTTCTACTAGAGATTGAACCCAGGGATGCTTCACCACTAACCTTACATCCCCAGTCCTTTTTATTTATTCATTTTTTAAATTTTGAGACAGAGTCTCACTGAGTTGCCCAGTTAGTTGGCCTCTAACTTGTAATCCTCCTGCCTCAGCCTCCCAAGTAATTGGGATTACAGGAGTGCGCCACTCCTGTTCTCTGAATATTCTTTTAAATACTCCTCATCTTTCTTTGGATCCACCAAGTGGTTTCTTTAGAAGTAGAAGGATGATGTCTGAATTTTAGGTGCATCCTGGTTAAAGACTATTTTAATATAAACTATTTCCAGAGCCCTAGTGCACTATGTAGCCTTAAGTTTCTTTTCCTTCTAAAATCCTGGGTGTGTCTTCAAATAAAATGAGAACACAGTAATAACTCAGTATAACACACTGTTTCTAGAAATTACAGTCACACAGTGACTCCACCTGAGAGTATCCACTTGAGATTCCACTGAGATGCTAATGGAAAGAAAACCGGCTTTGTTCCTTTGCCTGCTGATAATTTGGGGTGATCTGCCACATCTCTCAGTCAATTCCCTGTCCATTTCCACACTGTTTGTGCTTTAGATTGGGGAACCGAGGTGGGAGGGCTTAAGGGCAAGAGCATACCTAAGTCATGAAGGTAACCCTAGAAAATTGAATTCCATGATTAGTCTCCCAAGCCACGGTGAGGAGGGATCCTCTGAATGAGTCTGTGCCAGCCGAGAGTCAGAGTGGCCCGAGAGGAAGAGAATGCAGACTGAGCCCTGCAAAGACCAGCTAGCAGCTTGACTTTGGACAAGTCGTTCTCTTCTGTTTCCTCTCTTAGAAGAGAAAGCGGTTGAAATTAAATCGCCTCCGCAGTCTCCGCCCAGATCCAGTATTCTGCGGTTCCTTATCATTTCCCCATAAGATAGAAGCGATGGGTGTAAGGTTGCAGTCAGGCTAAAACCCTCCAGCTGCAACAGGCGGGTTCCAAGTCTGCTCATGCGTGGCTCCTGTGGTGCTCTCCTTCCTCACCCAGGACTATGTGGTGAGTGTCACCGAGGAGTTCCTGGAGTTCATATCGGATGGAGCACTGGCGATTGAGGTCTGGGGCCACCGGTGTGCCGGCAACGGCAGCTCCATCTGGGAAGTGGACTCTCTTCACGCGAAGACAAGGACACTGCATGACAGGTGCGTTCTCGCCGTGAGCTGGAAGCACAGGATCACTTCCACAGTGAGTGAGAATGTAGACGTCTACCCCTGGGCTGCTCTTGTCCCCTCGGACAAGCGCCTCAGTGTCTCTGTGCCTGCTTCCTCCATGAAATGAGAATGATCGAAGGAGCAACCAGGCACAAGAGAAGTGCCGTGGGAGGTGGTTATTTCAACAGACGCGACGGCGACATCTGCATAGCCACATGGGAGAGGATCAACCTTGATTTTATTTCACACTCTACACAAAAACTTAGTTGAGATAGATCCTAACTTTAAATGCAAAATTATAAACCTGATGGAAGACAGCAGGAGGGTATCGTCACAATTTTGAGTTGGTTGATCACAAATTCTCAGGCCACAGAAAATGCTAATCAGAGAAGGAAAAAATTCTTTACATTGGACTTAATCAAAATTAAAAGCTGTGCCCATCAAGGGCTAGGGTTGTAGCTCAGTGGTAGTGCGCTTGTCTTGCACATGTGAGGCCCTGGGTTCAATGCTTAGCACCGTATATAAATGAATAAATAAGGGCTGGGGTTGTGGCTCAGCGGCAGAGCGCTCGCCTTGCACGTGTGCGACCCGGGTTCGATCCTCAGCACCACATAAATATAAATGCATTGCATTGTGTACAACTAAAGTAAATAAATAAATATTTAAAAAAATAAATGAATAAATAAAATAATGGTCCATCAACAACTAAAAAAATTTGAAAAAAAATAAAAGCCATGCCAATCAAAAGATATCACTATGAAAATTAATAGGTAAGCCACCATCTGGGAGAAAACTGGCAATTTCTTCTATGATCCAACGCTGCCACTCCTAAGTATTTAAGTATTTACCCAAAAGAGAAATGAAAACCTAAGTCCATAAACAGAGGTGTAAGCAAATGTTCATTTCAGCTTTATCCATAGTATCCCCAAATTTCAGACACCCCAGGTGTCCTTCAGTGGGTGAATAGATAAACAAATACAATAGAATCTTACTCAGCATTAAAAAAAAAAAAAAACAACTGTTGCTATCCATTTGGATGGATCTCAGAATCATTATATGAAATGAGAGAAGCCAGACCCAAAAGAGTCCGTGTGGTGTGATCCCATTTATATGAAGTTCTAGAACCCGAAGAACTCTCCTATGAAGGTGCCCTCCTGCTGTGGGTTGGGGGGGGAGGGGTTGAAGGGGGAGGAACATGGGCAAACTTTAAGGTGGTGGTGGGAGGGGTCCACCCAGGGAGTGCATTTGCCCAAACTCTTAAAAAACTCTGCTGGAGGTCTGGGCGTGTCGCTGAAGGTAAGTTCTATCTCAGTAAACGCCAGCACGTGCCACAGGGTTGTTCGAGGAGTCCATAAGGAGATCCCCTGTGTGAGGTACTACACGGCACCGTGCCCGGCGCACAGGGGAGAGCGCAGTGGCTGGTGGCTTGCTGATGGCGTCACTGGACGATCATGCTGTTTCTTGTTGGGTTGTTTTGCAGGTGGAATGAAGTGACTCGCAGAATAGAGATGTGGATCTCCATATTAGAACTGAATGAGTTAGGGGAGTATGCCGCTGTGGAACTTCACCAGGCCAAAGATGTCAACACGGGGGGCGTCTTTCAGCTCAGACAGGTACTGAGCCTGTTGCTGCTCCCTGTTTCACCCTCACACGGCTCCTGGGAATTTTCTAACGATTCGTATCTCTGTTCCTTCCCCTTCCCTTGCTCCCTCTCCTGCGCCTCCCCGTGCCCATCCCTGCCACCTGTCTTCCCCCACCACTACCACCCCTCCGCAGGGTCATTCCCGTAGAGTGCAAGTCACGGTGAAACCTGTACAGCATTCGGGGACACTGCCGCTCATGGTGGAAGCCGTCTTGTCAGTATCCATTGGCTGCGTAACTGCCAGGTCCACCAAACTCCAGAGAGGGCTAGACAGTTACCAGGTAAGACGCGCGGATTTGGAATAGTATTTAACAAAGATCGGGGCAGAGGTTGTGGCTCAGTGGTGGAGCGCTGGCCTCGAATTCATGAGACTGCAGTTGGATCCCCCACACTGAGGCAGAGAAATCAGATTGTGCAGAAGTAAGGAAGTGAATGATCTCTGACGGGACCTACTTGGGACTCTAATAGAACTTGTATTAATCATGTATCTTCTCCCAATTCACATTTCCACAACTTGCCTTTTTTCCTGGATTTAAAATACTGTGTTTGCTTATTGTTAATTAATAATAACTTTATTTGTAGACACACATATTAATGCTACAGTAGTCATTTACTTTAGGCAGGTTTATTTTATATCCGGCCCAAAATATGTTGGACATTTGATATCGATGCCGGGCCTGATCCACTTTAATATCATAAATTTGCCTCCATGCACTATCAGAATGAACCAGTTCTTTTAAAGCTTTATTCCTTTTTTTAAAATTGTAAAGCTGTCCTCACAATCATTTTTGTCCATTAAATCTCCCTCTCCCAAATCTTATGCTCTTATTTAAAAATAAAAAGATGAGCTGGGCACCGTGGCATATGCCTGTAATCCCAGAGGCTCAGAGGCTGAGGCAGGAGGATCGTGAGTTCAAAGCCAGCCTCAGCAAAAGAGAAGTGCTAAGCAACTCAGTGAGACCCTGTCTCTAAATTAAATGCAAAATAGGGCTGGAGATGTGGCTCAGTGGTCGAGTGCCCCTGAGTTCAATTCCTGGTACCAAAAAAAAAAAAAAAAAAAAAGGAAAACTTGAAAGCTTCATATTGCCAGTTGGACCTCTTTAGTCATCCACAAAAATAAGCTTTAAAGTGGGAACTTGCCCCTGCGCGGCCTGAGGGAAGGCGTGGGCTTTCCTGACCCTGTCGTCTCTTTATCTCCAATCTCAGGCCCCTTTAGGCTTCCTGGCATTTAGACGGATTTTTCTGAAAGCTAAAAATCAGGGCACAGACTGTTGGGCCTTAAGAAGGGATGGCGTCACCAGGTCCACCTTCCCTCCTAGTGAGATGCTTGCAGGGTGAAGGAAGAGGCCAGCACCAGCCCTGCTCTCTGTCGGGTGGCTTCTCCCCAACCTCTGCTGGCCTGGGCAGGGAAGTGAGCCGTAGGAGCCTCATCCAGCTCAGCCCCTCACCTGGTCTTCAACTTCTGGGGCGGCTGCAGGCCTCGGTAGAGAGTGCGCAGAGACTTGGGGCTCAGGAGACCTGGCTCTTCATCTAGTCCAGCTCTACCAGGTGATCGCCTTGGCTGGATAATTTAAAACTTTGAGGTCTTTTTTTTTTTTTTTTTTTTTTTTTTCCTTGTCCCAAATGGTGCAGAAGACAATAATTCTCCGAGGTCTGTTTCTGCCATAAAACTTTGTGGCTTAATAAATCTCAGACATTAGATGAAACATTGAGTTTGTGTGTCTTAACCTGTGACCTTACAAAACATGGATCTCCAACTGCCTGAGTGTTTCCATTTCAGGGAAATTGAAAGGATTGGTCATTTGCATTTTTTAGAATGGCTGAACCTCTTGAGTTAAAACTGATTTTTTTTTTTTAATCAAAATGTGAACTCTATTAGCCATTTCTTAGTGCTCTATTCTCTCTCTCTCTTTTTTTTTTTTTTTTGTGCGGGGGGGGGGAGGGGTGGATGGATACTGGGGATTGAATTCAGGGGCACCTGACCACTGAGCCACATCCCCAGCCCCATTTTGTGTTTTTTTTTATTTAGAGACAGGGTCTCATTGAGTTGCTTAGCGCCTCGCTTTTGCTGAGGCTGGCTTTGAACTTGTGATCCTCATGACTCAGCCTCCCAAGCTGCTGGGATTATAGGCCTGTGCCACCATGCCCCAGTTGTATTCTCTTAAAGAATAATACCCAGGCTGGAGCATACCTCAATGATACAATGCATTCTTAGCCTGTCTGAGGCCCTGGGTTCCTTCACACACACACAAAGCATAGCACCAGCCATGCTGGTGACTGGTTTAAAAAATTTTTTTTGGTACCAAGGATTGAACCTAGGGGTGCTTTACCACTGAGCCACATCCTTACTCCTTTTCATTTTTTTATTTTTATTTTTTGGTACCAGAGATTGAACCCAAGGGTGCTTAACCTCTGACCCACATCCCCAGCCCTTTTTTTTTTTTTTTTTTTTAATTTTGAAGCAGGGTCTCGTTAAGTTGCTGAGGCTGGCCTTGAACTTGTGATCCTCCTGCCTCAGCCTCCCAAGTCAAATTTACAGGTGTGCACTACCGCACCCAGCCCAGCTGTAGCCACTTTAAGGGCTGTTTTTCCCTTTGCTGCCATGCTCAAGGTCATGTTGCTAACTTTTGTGGACATAGTACTTTGGAATTCTGATTCAGTAGCCGGAAGCCAGTGCAGAGTGTATCCATTTCACAGTGGTGTCACGTCACAAAAACTCAGGTCTGTTTTCAGGTGAGGGAAGTCCCTCCTTAGCTTACACATCAGCCACACCTGTTCAATCTCTTACATTAATAGGGAGCATTACCCCAGTGTGGGGAGCACTTCTGTCACCCCATTGACTCTGGGGGCCAAGGCCCACAAGTTCAGTGTCATCCTGGGCGACTTAGTGAGGCCTTGTCTCAAACCAAAAGTTTTAAAAAAAAGGACTGGGATGTGACACAACGGTGGAATGCTTGCCTAGCATGTGCAGGGCCCTGGGTTTGATCCCCAGCACCACACACACACACATGAGCATTGGTTCATGATAAATTATTTCAAGATCAGGCTTACATTTAATAAGGTAGTCATATAACTGGTAGTGATGGTTCCTAGACTTGAAAAAAAAAAAGTGGTGTATTTTGAAGTATAAATGTAAATTTAATTTTAACTTTTTAAAATCACTTTTAGGTTAATATCTCTTCTATGAATGAAAAGCACTTAGTTATAAATTTGGTTTTTAATGATCTTGTTTCTAAGGAAAATTGTCTTAATCAAAACTCCTTTGTTGGGGTCAGTGGTAGAGCGCTTGCTTGACACATGTAAGGCACTGGGTTCTAAGCACCACGTATAAATAAAAAATAAATAAATAAATAAAAAAGGGTATTAAAAAAAAAAAAAAAAAAAATCTCCATTGTTACTGAGCATGGTGGTGGACACCTGTTATACCAGCTGCTTGGGAGGCTGAGGCTGGAGGATCACAAGTTCAAGGCCAGCCTCAACAATTTAACAAGACCCTGTCTCAAAATAAAAAATAAAGAAGGGCTAGGGATGTAGCTCAGTGGTAAAGTGTCCTTGGGTTCAATGCCCAGCACCAAAATAAAACAAAACAAACAAAAACCTTTGCACTATGGTACTTTGTTTTTATCCATGCAAGTGGTGGGTACAGGAAAGACCACTGAGATTGGAGACAACAGATGAAGCTTCCAGCCTGGCTTCCAGCCTGACACCCTGGATTAATTCATCTCATCTTACAGGCCTCGGTTTCTTCCTGACCAAAACCAAGACTGGGCCAAAGAATCTCTCAAGTCCCTCATAGATTTGCGATTCTGTCTTCCTCAGCCCACCCCAGATCTCAGTTAGCCTACCCATAAATACCTATTACCTGTCCTTTGGTATAAGGCCTGGCCCAGTGGTGTTGGCTTCTCTCTCCATCAGAGAGAGTTTAGTTTTTAAATAACTGCTTTCTATATTTTAAAAATTATTTAGAAGCCAGGTGCAATAGCACACACCTGTAATCCCAGTTACCTGGGAGGCTGAGGCAAAAGGATCACAAGTTGGAGGCCTGTCTGGGCAATTTAATGAAAATCTGTTGCAAATTTTTAGAAAGGACTAGGGATGTCACTTAGTGCTTGCCTAGCATGTATGAGGCCCTGAATTCCATCCCCGGACAAAAGAGTGGGGGGGGGGGGGGGGAAATCTTCAAATTTTAGACAAGTGAATTAAATCCATTAACCCTTCTTGAGATTTAGTGAAATGCTTGTTGTGCTGACGTTGTGTGAGCTGTCCATTGTAATGTGTATGTTAAGCTCTAAGAATTATTTTCCCTGTGTGCTGTTTGAGAAACAAAATGCATGTCCTTTGTGTTTATTTTTTCCCTACCAGAGAGATGATGAGGATGGTGATGATATGGATAGTTATCAGGTATTGCTACTGCTGTCAATCCTGTGGCATGGGGCACAGCTATTGCTAATTGCCAGCATTTGCAAAGCAGAAGCCAGGGAGGAGGAAGGAGGACCAGGGAGCCCGAATATGCAGTTTTTCACTTGCTTTTGATATGCTTTATATGTAATGAGGGGTTCCATCCTGTTTCTGTTGTTTTCTCTGTTAATTCAAACTTTGAAACCCATTTCTGCACTTGGTGCTCTGCCATCTAGAATCACTAGCTTATAAAGCCTTGCTAGGCAAGACCATTATCAAAATGGTCTTTAAAATCAGTTGATCTTAAAAAGATCTTGCAGTTTTCCATCCATAGTCTAGTCTTTCCTATGCTGAACTGCATTGTGCTTCTCCCATCTGAGGCATTAGTATCTTTCCAAGAAGCCACTTTACTTTTAAAAAGAATTCTACTGGCTAGAAGAATTGGAGACATGTATGCACTTAACTTCATTTTGTATAGCCAGTTTTCTCCTCATATTAGGGCCAAGCTTAGTTTTTCCATAACCTGTAGGATTTAAATCTCAGTCTTTTCTTGTTGGAAGTGCAGAAAAAATATGTTCACGTGCAAAACAAGCCCTGACTGTCACCACATCAAAAAAGTTGGTTAGTGTAGTCAGGATCAAAGTAGCACACCAAGATGAAGGTTTCTGGGTTTGGTTCCCAGTCTTTGTACTTTTCCACACAAGTTAAAAGGATGTTTATGCAGTGTGCCTTTTGTATGTATATAAATCATGGGTGCATTGTGGGAAAAGCTTCAGAGACCCCCAAGTGTCTGCTCCTAATGTAATATCTTAAGAGTTATATTAAAATAGGCCAGTCCAACAGCATTTCCAATAGAACCGATGGGTTTTCTTTCCCCACTCTTAATTTCATAAAGAAAGAAAAAAGGCAAAGCAGACTTTAGGGGAAATGTCAGCATCCCCTTTGGATCTCTAGCAGTGCAGTTCACTAATGTCTTGTGGCTTTTTCCGCGCTTCCTGCCACGTTGGTCACAGTAAAGGCCGACAGCCGCTTCGGGGATTTCTTCAAGCATGGCTGAATGCATGTTGGGTTTTTGCATGGGAGAACCCTGGTTAGACTCATGGTGGAGGTTGGACATGAGATCTGTGCAGCAACTTCAAAAGGTTCCCGGCTGACCTGTTTGCATTTCAGAAAATAAATGTTATTAGACCATGGAGCTATGAACTATGAAAATGCCTGACATTTTCCTTTCCACTTGGTGTTACGTGATTTGAGCTCTGCTCATGGTGTCCTTCTGCTTTAAATCTGTCAGCGAAGAGTGACCATTTAAACGCACACGCGCACAATGTGAAAATCTTTCAGCAGCTGGGATAGTTTGAGCTTTTCTTGCTTTCAATGTAATTATCCTCTTGGAGACCCAGGGCTCTGATTTCCGCATACCGACATCCTTGATCCGCATGTGGTGTTACTGAGGCCTCTTTGCTTTCTTGCATATTAATCACCCAGCGATGTTCAAAGACCTTTTCCTAATGAAAAGTTTCCTGATCGATTTGAACATCTTTTTAAGAAGAAAGAAATAGTGTTCTATGCACTGTACAGGAGATACTTTCCTCCGTCCTATCAGGAAGAAGACTTAAACTGCGTCCGAGAGAGATGGTCAGATGTACTCATCAAACGACGAGAATACTTAGATGAGCAGATTAAGAAAGTCAGCAATAAGAAAGGTAGGTGAGATTAACTCCCAGGAGTAGCTTCTGCATTTCTAGGCAGCGGCAGCAGGTGGTGTTCTTCACCTGGTTAGAGAGAAATATCTTTGTTACTTGAACTCGAAACAGATATACAAATACTAGTGAATCTAATTTTGTATGGTGTTGGTTTATGAAGACTCTGAATTTGAAAGTAATACATTTTCATAGATCTCTGGGCTCTGTCATGAAATTGTCACATTAAAGGTCAAACTTATACTTGGGGTTTTTTTTAGTTGTCAATGGACCTTTATTTTATTTATTTATATGCAATGCTGAGAATCGAACCCAGTGCCGCACACATGCTAGGCAAGCACTCTAACACTGAGCCACAACCCAGCCCTCACTGCTGGTTTTGATGAACACAGATGTGATGGATCCCAGTGTATCAGTATGAGGGGTGCTGGTGCCAGAGTCAAGGGCTTACAGCACTGAAGGTTCTGAGACCGTGCTGGTTGGCACCTGGCTCCTGGTGGGCAGTAATCTTGACCCCGGCTGGTTCAGGGTGCTCCCTGCCGCTCCCTTGCTGCCCAGAGCACAGCTTGCTCTTGCTGGCAACACCACTTGGATTCTGGAGTACAAACATGCTCTTAAAATCCTTCGTCTCTCCTCCCAACTTCATGGTCTACGCATTGAGGTGGACTCAGCACCAACAAACACATCTTGAACGTTAATCCACTTCATACAGAAGTTAGCAAAAGTTCTTTCCCTCTTAGGAAACATCTTGGCTCAGCACAAGGTGTCAGGTGGGGAATGTGCTCAGCCCACTAATGAAAACTCTCTTTGACTATACCTGGGGTGCCCCAGAACTGAATCATGGGCAAGAGCATTCCAAAGTAGAGCAAATAAAATCCCCTTCATAATAAGCAGGAAGGAAGAGAAACAAGTTTTACCCTCAGCAACTTAGCAAGGCCCTGAGCAACTTATGAGGCCTGTCTCAAAATAAATAATAAAAAAGGGGCTGGGGACGTGGCTCAGTGGTTAAGCGCCCTTGAGTTCAATCCAATACCTGGCACACACAAACAAAAAATGTTTTACAAAGCATAGTTTATGATGTTCTTGACTCATCTCTCTTTGTAAGATGCTACTTGCTTTCTGTGCCACATCCATCATTTCATTTGATCATTTCAGCAAGGGCAGGAAGCACACTGGCTTGAGTGTCCACTGTTTGACAGATGAGGAAGCTAAGACTTGTCTGTTGAATACTTTCCCATATTTCAGTGCCAGGAACCTGCTCTCGCTGCTCTTCCGGTGTGCTTTCTGCCTCTCCAGGCGCATGGCTGCTCTGGCCTCCCAAGCCTGGATGCTCATGCTTGACCTTGAGCCGTTTTGTGGGAGTCGCGGAGGTGCACATCCGTCTTCAAGGCAGACCCTGCTCTTCCCTCTCCTTGGCACCCATGCCCTCATTTTGTTCCGCAGACAAGACGGAGGATGACGTGGAGCGGGAAGCGCGGCTGGTGGAGCAGTGGGTGGGGCTGACGGAGGAGAGGAACGCCGTGCTGGTGCCCGCCCCCGGCAGTGGGATCCCCGGGGCGCCGGCTGACTGGTGAGGCCCCTGCCCTCCGTGCCCTGGGAGTGGGCGTCGACTGCCTGTGGCAAGAGCCATGCCAGCGGCTTTCTAGGATTGTCACAGTGACTGCCAAGGAACCGAGCCGTCAGGGAAGGGCCACCAACCCTAGTGCCCCCCTCCCTCTTTCCCTCTGCAGGCAGTTTCCTCCCTCAGGAAGCCAGAGAGAGTGAGGACCCTCCAAGAACCCAGCACCTCTCCTGGGCCCCTGAAAGAGCAACTTGAATGCTGTTTCCCCATCTCCAGAAATCCTTTTATTTTGGCTAAAAAGGATATTGCCAGAGTGTAGGGGACAGGTGTTTGTTTGTTTGTTTGTTATTGTTGTTGTTGGTAGTGCTGGGATTTGAATCCAGGGCGCTTGACCACTGAGCTATATCCCTGGCCCGTTTTGTAAATTTAATTTTTGAGACAGGGTCTTGCTAAGTTGCTCAGGCTGGCCTCAAACTTGGAATCCTCCTGCCTCAGCCTCCCCAAGTCACTGGCTAAGATTATGGGGGAGCACCACTGTACCCAGTCTTTTTTGTTTGATTTGCTTTGGGTTTTGGGGTGCTGAGGATTGAACCCAGGGCCTGGTGCATGCTAGGCAAGTTCTCTGCTGCTGAGTGTAATCCACGACCCTGTTTTTTTCTTATTTGCCCTAGTATATGATTGTTTTGGTAACTAGCAAAGAGTAAACACTTAAGCCTATGTAATCATTCAATCAGTTGATCGGTAATCAATGCTAGGTATGCTCCTGAGAAACAGCCTGGTGCCCTAAGCTCTGGAGTGAAATAGGTTGGGATTTAGTTCCCAGTTTTGGCTATTCCGTGTGTGTGTGTGTGTGTGTGTGTGTGTGTGTGTGTGTGTGTGTGTGTGCTGGGAGAAGGCATGTTAAACACCTTGCCCAACTTTTTTTTTTTTTTTTTTTGGTGGTACCGGGGATTGAACTCAGGGGCACTCGACCACTGGGCCACATCCCCAACCCTTTTTTTTGTATTTTATTTAGAGACAGGGTCCCACTGAGTTGCTAAGTGCCTCGCCATTGCTGAGGCTGGCTTTGAACTCGCGATCCTCCTGCCTCAGCCTCCCAAAGTGCTGGGATTACAGGCGTGCGCCACCGCGCCCGGCTACACCTTGCCCATCTTCAGACAGCCTTCCTTGTAGATCACGATATACGTAAAATAGCTGCAGCACCAATCATTCGGTACATGGTAGCGGCTGCTGCTTACTCTCATCCTCTTTCTAGAGACTGAAGAGAGAACGGATTCCCTTTGAACGCAAAATGTGCATGCCCAGATAGTTTAATTTGGACACACTTAGCAACCCTGGTGATATTATCTGCGTGTCTGTGGATAAATGGAGCTGTAGCCAGTTTCATGGTTTGTTGTATGAGACCAGAGAACCTGAGTCTGCAAGTGCATAACCTGCGACTGGTGTTTCTGCCCTCCGGGTTCCACCCTGGTGCTGGAGTCCCGTTCCGTGCTGCCTCTGCTGGTCACTTAGGGGGAGCCAGCTCCTTCCCGACCTTATTGATCCTCAGAGCCCTCTCTGGACAGTCCTCCACCTTAGCACAGACACACTCATTTGATGTGTTTTCAGATTTCGGATCAATGTGAGTGTTTGCAAAATGCGGTCCTGGGTTGTCTGTCTCTCGCGTATCTTAGGAGGGGCTCGGTGTCCTGCACATGAGGCCACCTCCTTCACACACCTCGCCTGCTCCTCTAGGCTTTGTAACTGTTGACCTTTTGGTTCACTTCCTCTAGTTCCTCCAGGTTCTGGTCTACGTCATTGCCACCAACTACACCCCAGTTCCTTGTCCGCATCACTAGGATTAGTTTTAGAAAGGCTTCAAATAACCTTTGTTTCAATTGGTTGCATTTAATTCACATATCTGGTAGCTCCTGTACATAAATCCTGTAGTCCCCATGATTGGGGTTGTAGGAAGGCCGAGCATGTAAAACTAGGTCGTCCACAGAACCTGCCTCTCCGCAGGGCTTCTCTTCTGCTTCCATGACCCTGTTCTATAAACCAGCAAGAGAGGAGACCCATACTTTATTGTTAAATTTTGTTGTTAAATGTAGGATTCCACCTTCTGGAATGGAAACCCACATACCAGTTCTCTTCCTGGATTTGAATGGTAAGTTCCAGGGGCCACCACATTGGGTTAAAATTTGTCATGTATTCAGACTCACATTATTTGATCTGTAAATCACTTTTGTAATTGCTCCTCTGACCTGTCTAGGTGACATTGTGATCCATTCAAACATATATAAGCATGACGGGTAGTATCACTGGAAGAAAAATGTAAATATTTAATGAAAAAAATGAGAACAGTTGGGGCTGGGGATGTGGCTCAGTGGTAAAGCACTTGCCTTGTACGCATGAAGCTCTGGGTTCAATCCCCAGCAACACACCCACACACCACTTAGGAATATTGAGAATTATGTACAGGAATATTAAAGCAGTTGTTCCAAAACATAGATATTACTTGGGAAAGCAATTAACCCCAGAGTTTCTGACTCTTTAGGCTCTGCAAGAGCCTAGGAATCTTCATTCTGAGCTAATGCTCTTTGCTTCCTAGCCCCAATAGTTCTGATGCCAGAAATGATCACGCGGTAACCTAGCATGAAGAATTATTCTTTAGTATGACAGTTAAACAGAATCTGGGCAACCCTAGACAATGGTTTTCAGTGTGATTTAGGAATGAAAAGCCTTTTCCAAATGAAATCTTACATGGAACCCCATGCATGGGATCTAAGAGCAGATTTGCCGAGTTTGAAGATGGGCTGGCTCCTTGCAGGTCCTTCCACAGAACACTATGGCTCCTTAAAACTGCCCGAAAAAGTTGGGCTTTGGAGGGGAGGTCAGTAATGGATGCATGGAAAAGCAATGGGGAGGTTGACTTTGGCTCATTGCATAAAGAAATTGTTAGAGGCCTAGAAGTAGAACATGAGCCTCGTGAAGTGATGAGTTCCCCGTTATTGTAGGTGTCTACAAACAACGAACGGCTGGATAACCACTTAGAGATGTTTTTGGAGTCTTGATTGGTAGGGCATTGGAAGAAGATGGTCTTTGTATTTCTTCCAAGTGCTCAGAACTATGATGCTGAATTTAAAATTTAACGGCTAAAGTCTCCAGTGTGTTACGCAAGTAGGGCAACACACCTCGTATTAAGTTACAAGAAGAACTGACATCCAGAATGTAGCAAAATTCTAAGGTGTGTGTAGTGAAGATACTTGTCCTAGGACTGCAAGTAGAATACGTTCACTCCTTCACTCCACCTTCCAGGTGACTCACAAGGCAACTCTAAGGCACTTGTAGCATATTTTTCCCCATGGTGTTGGGCATTGAAGCCAGGGCCTCTCATATGCCCTGTAACACTCTACCACTGAGCTGTATACCCAACCACCCCCTGTAATGGTTGTATTTTTATTTTGTGGAACTATTTTTCTCTCACTTTTTTTTTTTTTTTTTTTTTTTTTGGTACCAGGGATTGAACTCAGGGGCACTCGACCACTGAGCCACGTCCCCAGACCTATTTTGTATTTTACTTAGAGACAGGGTCTCACTGAGTTGCTTAGTACCTCACCATTGCTGAGGCTGGCTATGAACTCGCGATCCTCCTGCCTCAGCCTCCCGAGGATTACAGGCATGCGCCACCGCATCCAGCTGGAACTATTTCTCTTATTTGAGGTTTTTTCTCAGATCCTGAATTTCTTCAGAAACTATAGGATTGCTTCTGAGAAAGACCCATTTGCTGATGAGAAAGTTCAGTTCCAAGTGGTGAAAGTTACTTGAGTCCCAGCCTTTGCGGCTGGACATTATTCCTGTCACTAGATAAATAAATCCAAGTACCTACCTGAGTTGTAAGAAGGGAGTTATTTATGATTTTATGAAAAAATGGAACTATGTAAAAATGTAAAATTCCAAAAAAAAAAAAAAGTCAAGTGGTGCTACATAAGACATTTTTTTTTTTCTTAGGAGAAAGGAGTTATGTGGAAACTTCCTGTTGATGTTAAAAGGCAATTAGGGTCCATCACTTACTCACTTATTTATTTTCAGTTGTAGATGAACACAATACCTTTATTTTATTTATTTATTTTTATGCATTTGCTGAGGGCTGAACCCAGTGCCTCACACGTGCTAGGCAAGCGCTCTACCACTGAGCCACAACTCCAATCCCCCATCACATCTTCTTAACTTAAAAACCACTCATCCTTGCCTTGCTGGGTGCGGTGGCGCATGCCTGTAATCCCAGCACTTTGGGAGGCTGAGGCAGGAGGATCGCGAATTCAAAGCCAGCCTCAACAATGGCGAGGCACTTAGGAACTCAGTGAGCCCCTGTCTCTAATAAAATACAAAAAAGGGCTGGGGATGTGGCCCAGTGGTCAACTGCCCCTGAGTTCAATCCCTGGTACCAAAAAAAAAAAAAAAACCACTCATCCAACTTTTCTTCCAGCCTTGGTCACATGGAAAACAGTCTTATGTGCTATATGACTCCACCAAAAAAGACGAATAAGACTGTGATACAGCTGCCTCTCATCTTAGGGAAGTGAATAGGGTTCTATCACTGGGCTCAGACTATATTGTTTGCTTTTACCATTCTTTCAACCGAGTGTCTACAGGGTCAGCTGCTGCACAATCTGCTCCTTTTGTAGAAGAATGAAAAAAATCTTAAAACAGCAACTGTCTCAAGACTTTTAAGAAAGTCAACAACAGCTTCCTTCTCCAGGGGGAAAAATCCCTCTTTTCATCCAAAAATGTGAATTCACACTTATAAAAAATGTGTGTTTGTAAAGAAGCTCTGATGGTTTACTCAGATATGAAATCAGTTTTCATGTCTTTTATGCTTCTTTATCACATCAAAGGTTCAGCTACAAAACTGGACTTGTAAGACGAACCAGGATTTTGAAATACATATAACCTTTAACATCTTTTTCTTTTCAAGTTACAACAAGTATTTGGAATTTGCTGCTGTGGTCTAGTATGTGCTTATCATAATAGTGGCCAAAACTAGAAGACATTTTGAAAAAACCCTGTAATCGTCCATTCTTGCCACTTATTTAGTCTTGTTGGAACAAATACCACAACTTAAGCACCTGTTTCAAATTAAAATCAGCCCTCAGCTTGCAAAATAATTTCTTTAAAATTAAGCAATTTGCAACAGAAGACCTGTGTCAGTTGCTTTTTTTTTTTTTTTTTTTTCTCTCCGGAGAAGTCAGCAGGTAACTGCAACCTAAGAGTTTCTGTGTGGACTCTGGAAGCTGGAACAAACGAAAAGCCACCTTTTCCACACCACAGAGGTAGCCTGTAGAAAGACATCCACATTTCAGTAAGGAAAGGGGCAGGGCTACCTGCCCTAGGAGACTACTCAGAAGTACCTGTCACGTCCCGAGTTCAGAATTTTGTTTTGAGACAAATAGAAAAGCACCTAAATGTCATGAAAATGTTCTTCCTGTGTGATAATGATCCTCTCATGGTCCAGCAGATGCAATCAGCCTCCTGGCCGACCTGCCCCAGACCAGGAGCCAGATGGCCAGGTGGCTGGGGTGCGCCTCACTCCACTGTCTTCACTATTTTTCTTAGAGTTGGTTTTTTTGTTTGTTTGTTTGTTTGTTTGTTTGTTTGTTTGTTTGTTTTGGTACCACCGATTGAACTCAGGGGCACTCAACCACTGAGCCACATCCCCAGTCCTATTTTGTATTTTATCTAGAGACAGGGTCTCACTGACTTGCTTAGTGCCTTGCTTTTGCTGAGGCTGGCTTTGGATTCTCAATCCTCCTGCCTCAGACTCCCAAGCTGCTGGGATTACAGGTGTGTACCCCCCTGCCCGTCTAGAGTTGTATTTTTAAGGAATTAAAGACATTATGATCTCAGAATATCTATTTCAACTTGAGGATAAGGAAGGAAAGAAAAAAAATTGATGTTACATATAAACATTTTTCTATAATATTTGGGGCTGGGTGTGTAGCTCAGTGGTAGAGTGCTTGCCTAGTATGCACAGGCCTTGGGTTCAATCTCCAGCAACTCAAAAGAAGTATGTTTTTGAATTTTGGGTGATTGGTTAAAAACTGTCTTTCCCCTACCTTTTTATCCTGTGCCTTAAACTTGAACTTGGTTAGCGGATGACCTCAGTGCCAATGAGCAGCTCGTGGGTCCCCACGCATCAGGAGTGAACTCCATCCTGCCCAAGGAGCATGGCAGCCAGTTTTTCTACCTGCCCATCATAAAGCACAGCGATGACGAGGTAATTTACCCCCAGGTCTGTTAGAGGGCCTCCTATTGGCACTCAGCCAGGGAGGCCTGTCTTCCTGGTAAGCTGGGGAGAGGAGTGGGGACTGTGGTAGCTGCTTTGGGGAAGAGGAGTGGGGTGTACTTCAAAAAATAAATAGACCATTTATTTCCATCTCCCCATTTTCCCTCGCTCCTAGGTTTCTGCCACTGCCTCGTGGGACTCCTCGGTACACGACTCTGTTCACCTGAACAGGGTCACCCCGCAGAATGAAAGGATCTACCTGATCGTGAAGACCACCGTCCAGCTCAGCCACCCCGCTGCCATGGAGCTGGTGTTGAGGAAACGGATCGCGGCCAACATTTACAACAAGCAGGTGGTAACAGGCGCTCGCTCTGCCGCGCCTCTCAGGCCCCAGTCTTCCCTTCTGTCACAGTCCTGTTTTATGGTGTGAATACAGGGACAGTGCAGAATGTGACCCCACTGGCCAGGTTAGAGCCTGATTCTCATTTGTCCAAGATGATGGGCTCGAGGCCCGCAGAGGTAACCACCTTGACTGATAGGAGACCCGTCGTCCTGCCAGTGACATTTCAATGTTTGAAAAGTAGAAACCCAGACTAAGAGGTTAAGTATCGGGCCCAGTCAGGTTAGTAACAAAACCAGGACAAAACACAGACTGCAAATAAATCCCTGTCCGACCACTTGGCCAGATCACATCTCAGAGTGCTGTTGGCAAAATTCACCCCCCCACCCCCCGCCGTGTTCTGGCTATCTCTGGAAAGACTGATTAGACCTCAGAGAGATCAAAAGGAGTTAGCAGAGGGGAGGGGAATACCACCACAGAAACCCTGATGCTGCATACTCTGTAATTCAGTCTCCAGGTTACACTCAGATGTTACTGTCCCTCAGAAGTGTATAGGTTTTTTTTTCCTGTTTTTCAGAATATTGTGTGTATGTATCAAAAAACATAATTATTCGTGGGGCTGGGGTTGTGGCTCAGCGGTAGAGCACTCGCCTAGCACGTGTGCGGCCTGGGTTTGATCCTAAGCACCACGTAAATGAACGCATTGTGTACAACTAAAGCAAATAAATAAATATTTAAAAAAAAAACATAATTATTCGTAATGCATTTACAGTTGGTAAAATATTGAACTTACATTTGTTACACAGTTTAATCCATCTTTTTCTTTTCCACCAGAGTTTTACTCAGAGTTTGAAGAGGAGAATATCATTGAAAAATATATTTTATTCCTGTGGTGTAACCTATGAAATAGTCTCCAATATACCAAAGGTAAAATATACGTTATTTTTAAAAAAAATTTTTTTTGCAATGCTGGGGATATAACTCAGGGCCTGGTACATGGTAACTAAGCAAGCACTCTATTATTGAGCCACATCCCCAGCCCCATTTTGTATTTTATTTAGAGACAGGGTCTCACTGAGTTGCTTAGTGCCTTGCTGTTCCTGAGGCTGGCTTTGAACTCAAGATCCTCCTGCCTCAGCCTCCCGAGCCGCTAGGATCATAGGCGTGCGCCACTGCGCCCAGCCTCACCACGCTTTTGATGAGAACGTGGTTCACGTGAATACAACAGTTTTCACACGAATACATTGTTCACATGAATATGAGAATTTCTTGTCTCTTTAGGCAACTGAGGAGATCGAGGACAGGGAAACGTTGGCTCTCCTGGCAGCTCGGAGTGAAAACGAGGGCACATCTGACGGGGAGACGTACATTGAGAAGTACACCCGAGGCGTGCTGCAGGTGGAGAACATTCTGAGTCTTGAACGGCTCCGGCAGGCAAGTAGCTGAATATCTGGACCGGAGGAAGTCACTAAGTCACTGCCTTCACCCCAGTGGACAGAGATGAATTCGTTTACCAAACACCTCTCTAAATCCATCAGAGAAGGAGCACTCGAGTAGCAAATTTCCTTACTGAGAGAACTGTGACAAAATAGTGCCCAAAATAAAGATAATGCTAATTTTTTTTTTTTTTTTTGGTACCAGGGATTGAACTCAGGAGCACTCAACCACTGGGTCACATCCCCAGCCCTTTTTTGTATTTTTTATTTAGAGACAGGGTCTCACTGAGTTGCTAAGTGCCTCGCCATTGCTGAGGCTGGCTTTGAACTCCTGATCCTCCTGCCTCAGACTCCCAAAGTACTGGGATTACAGGTGTGCGCCACGGCGCCCGGCTGATAATGCTAATTTTGATTGAATGCTTCCAACCTGCCAGTAGTCTAGTTAGCGTTTTCATCACTGCGACCAAAATCCTGACAAGAACAAGTTTAGAGGAGGAAAACGTTTATTTGGGGGCCTCACAGTCTCTAAGGTCTCAGTCCGTAGATGGCGGCTCCACTGCGCTGGGCTCAAGGTAAAGCAGCACTTCGTTGAGGAAGGGTGTGGAGGAGGAAGGCAGCTGAGGGTGTGGTGCTCTGGTTTGCCAGGGACAAAACGTAACTCCCAAAGGCACACCCCAGGGACCCACCTCCTCCATCCACACCTAACCTGCCCAC
This sequence comes from Tamias sibiricus, assembly GCA_025594165.1. Lineage (NCBI taxonomy): Eukaryota > Metazoa > Chordata > Mammalia > Rodentia > Sciuridae > Tamias > Tamias sibiricus. The sequence continues at coordinate 18,230,601 of CM046666.1, read as the reverse complement.
AGTTACCACCCAGTGAATCCATCCAAGTGGTTTGATGCAGTGATTAGCTTAAGGTTCTCATAACCCAGTCATTTTACCTCTGAACTTTTTTGCGTTGTCTCACACATGAGCTTTTAGAGGTCACCTCATATCTAAACCATGACAGATACATCGTTTAATTGTCAAAGGTAAGTACTGTTGTAATTCCCATTCTCAAACGAAGAAATCGAGTCTGAGAAAAGTTAGCTACCTTGCCGCGCGTTTCACGCCTAGTTAGGAAAGGTTACAAAGTCAGATGTAAATCCAAGCAGCTGGATTCCAAAGTCCACGTGTTTAACCATATACCGCCACTCTCGCCCTAATTTTTAGACACAAGTTAATTTTTGAGGTAACAGCAGGGACATTCAAGCAAAAATGGTTCACCCTGTATTGGAACCATACAACCAGATGTTCGGCTTGTGAGTGCACGGGAACAAGAGGTTGACGATCTGGAAAATCTGTGTTGAGCAAAGCAACAGGAGGAGCAAGACTGGCATCCGTCAGGAACACCTTCCTTTAGTGGAAACCTAATTGCTACCTGAGTAAAAGAAAAATAGCATAAAACTTCTTTGTTGTTTTCTAAGTGACCCATACAGCTAGGAATATCTCCTTATTTCCTCATGTTCTCTGCGCACTCGTCACTTTGTGAAAACATTCACAGTTGAAATGTATTTTGCCTAGCATTTTTTCTGGCTTTTTTTTTTTTTAAATGTTTTCAATGAAACTGCAAATAAAGAAAAAAATGAGCACACATAGCAAAATTGCAGTTTTGTAAACTATGGATATGTGTATGTGTGTGTACAAGGGAAGTGATCTTTTCATATGTATTTTCTAAATCTTCTACAAATACATGTGTTCCTTTAATAATGAGATGGGACATTCATAAACGTTATCTTTAAATCAGGCCGTCACCGTCAAAGAAGCACTTTCCACCAGAGCCCGGCACATCCGGAGGAGCCTCAGCACACCCAATGTTCACAACGTAAGCTCGCCCTGGTGGGGACCTGCTTCCTGCGTGACCTGCCTCAGGGTTTGGGTGGGGGCCTCGGGGACGTGAAGCTGGGGCTGGCACTGGCATGGTGGGACTGTCACTCCTGGCCCTGGAGCAGCCCCCCAGCGTGCTGAGCCTGCTTCTCGGTACCAGGGAAGCAGCCAGAGAGCCAGGCTCAACATAGCCATGCTTGCTCAGTTTCCTAGTCTCTCTTTCGACTGTTTTGATCATTTTCCTCAACCAATTCATCTAGAAAATTCAGTCGACAGCAGTTGCTTCTGGCAGAGGGGACACTGTCATGGGAACAAAAGGACAGATTAGTGCATGGACCACTTCAAAGCTTTCTCTTCCTGGAAGCAGCAGAGTAGAAGAGCGAGCCTTCCAAGGAAAAGCACAGGATTATTCGCCTTCCCTATATCCAGAATCACCAGAAAACTATTGAACATTTACAAAGTTGTCTCATAGCATGCAGAGGAAATCACAGCAGAGGGCTGTCATCTCTGTCACAGGCGTTGCCTCTGACCACAGTGCAGCCACTAGGACAGATAGCAAGACTCAGACAGCTGTAATGAAAGGAACTCTGTCCTGCTCAATAATGAACCTGAGGAAGAAATCATGATAGAAATTAGGATGTAGTTACAACTAAATGATAATAAAAACATGTATATGTTGATACTTGGGGGATGCAGTTCAAGTGATATTTAAATGGGAATGATTAGCCCTAAATTCCCTGTTTTTATTTACATCAAAATACTAGACAATAGGGCTGGGGTTGTAGCTCAGTGGTAGAATGCTTGCCTAGCATGTGTGAGGCACTGGGTTCAATTCTCAGCACTGCATATAAATAAATGAATAAAATAAAGGTCCATCAATAACTAATATATATATGTATATATATGTATATATATGTATATATGTATATATATATGTATATATATATATATATATATACTAGACAATAGAGAAAATGGAAGAGTGAGAGTTACTATTAGGAAATTTATGGTACTTATATTAAAGTGGGAGGAAAAAAAGCTTGACATGGTAGTGTGCACCTAAGGTCCCACCTGCTCAGGAGGCTGAGGTGGGAGGGTCTCTTGAGCCCAAGAGTTGGGGACCAGCAACATATTAAGACCCTATTTCAGAAAGGGGGAAGTGGGGCAAACGGGCTGGGGGACGTAGCTCAGTGATAGTGTGTGATTGACATGCGTGAGGCCCTGAATTCAATCTCCAACACAAAAACAAAACAAAACAAAAACACGAAATAATCTAAATTTCTTTCCTTTTTTTTTTTTTTTTTTTTAACCTTAATCTAATCAAGACTCCAGGTCTAACAGGGCGCAGTGGTGCACGTCTGTAATCCCAGCAGCAGCCTGGGAGGCTGAGGCAGGAGGATCAAGAATTCAAAGCCAGCCTCAGCAACGGCAAAGGCACTAAGCAACTCAGTGAGACCCTGTCTCTAAATAAAATACAAAATAGGGCTGGGGATGTGGCTCAGTGGTCGAGTGCCCCTGAGTTCAATCCCTGACCCCACCCTACTCCCCCCCAAAAAGACTCCAGGTCTAGCTACTAACTTTTGTAGAAGACAGAGGAAAATGTTGAATACCACCACAGAAATTCAATTAGCAAAATCCAGACTATGGGAAACTACAGAGAAAATGACCTAATTTTTTTTTTTTTTTTTTAGCAAATTAAACTTGAATTTAATTAAATTGTTTTAAAAACAGACAAAACGCCAAAAAAATTCAATTTTAAGAAAAGGGAGAACTCATAGATTTAAAGACACTGAAACATATCAGTCAATGCAATGTATGATCCAGATTCAAAATGAACTAATTGTGAAAATGTTTACGAGCCGCGCACGCCTGTAATCCCAGCACTTGGGAGGCTGAGGCAGGAAGATTGTGAGTTCAAAGCCAGCCTCAGCAATAGCGAGGCACTTAGCAACTCATTGAGACCCTGTCTTTAATAAAATACAATAAAAGGGCTGGGGATGAGGTAGAGTTCCTTATCTTTTACAGATTTGTAGAAAAGACAGGTGCAGTGGCACACACCTGTAATCTGAGGCCGAGGGTTATAAGGATCACAAGTTCAGATCCAGCCTGGGCAACTTAACGAGGCCCTGTCTCAAAAAATAAAAAGGATGGGGGATGTAGATCAGTGGTACAGTGCCCCTGGGTTCAATCCCCAGTATCGCAAAATAAAAATAATAATAATATTAAATTGTAAAGGGCTGGTAATATAGCCCAGTAGTAAAGCGTCCCTCGGTTCAATACCCAGTATTGCAAAAAGTAAAAAATAAGAGATTAATAGACAAATAATTATAGATACAGTTTTTTTTTTTTTAATTTACTTTTAGTTGTACACAATGCAATGCATTTATGTTTACGTGGTGCTGAGGATCGAACCCGGGCCGTGCACTTGCGAGGCGAGCACTATGCCGCTGAGCCACAACCCCAGCCCTACAGTTTTTTTAAAGTAAAAAAAAAAAGAAAGCCAAAAACATTCAAGGAAGGAAGGAAATGTTAGAACAGAAAAATAATTTATTCAAATAATATTAGAACAAACTTAAGAAAAACAAAGAATGAGCAAAACTGAAAAGCAGGTTGTTTAAAAAGTCTGGTCACATGGACTAGCTTTTTTTTAAAAGATTCATTGGGGGAGGAAAAGCAAATATGAAAAAAGATACAAATATCAGGAATGAGAAGATGGATTTTTTTTTTTTCAGTCAGTATTGGGAATTGAACCCAGGGGTGTTCTACCACTGAACTACATCCCCAGTCCTGTTTATTTTTTATTTTGAGGCAGGGTCTCACTAAGTTGCCCAGGTGGGCCTCAAATTTGCAATCCTCCTGTTTCATCCTCCTGAGTAGCTGAGATTATAATAATGCACCACCACGCCTGGCTATAGGGTGTTTTTTATCGGAGTTCTAATAGAAAAAAGTTAGAAGCAGCCTCAATTTCCATTAACAGGAGAGTGGAACAACATAATCCTTCACACTGTGTGAGACCATGTGTAGTAAGATAATATTTTACATGAAGTATAAAAATATGGAAAATAGGGGTGGTAGAGCACTTGCCTGGCATGCAGGAGGCCCTGGGTTCCATCTCCAGCCATGGGGGGGCTGGTGGTGGGGGGGGCTACAGAGGTACTGTTTATTGCTTTTTTTTCTCCTATTGTTACTGGGAATTGAACCCAGGAGCACTGCACCACTGAGTTACAGCCTCAGCCCTTTTTACTTTTTATCTCGAATGCTGTGTTTCTGAGAGTCTCACTAAGATCCTGAGGCTGGCCTCGAGCTTGCAATCCTCCTCCCTCAGTTTCCGGCGTTGGTGGGATTACAGTTTTATGCCACTACGCCTGGCTGCTATTTATTATCAGTGTATACACATGTAATTACACAACGTAGATATGAAATAACTTCTTACTGAGTTTAGTCATTATTCCTGGAGAGGGAAATGGAAGAAGAGAGAGGTCATACAGCATTCACGACATCCGTGGTGTTATATATTTCTTTCTATAAAAAGACAATTAGCTGGGCATGGTGGCATATGCCCGTAACCCAGTGGCTCAGAAGGCTTAGGATCACAAGTTCAAAGCCAGCCTCAGTAACTCAGTGAGGTCCTAACAACTTAGCAAGATCCTGTCTCAAAAAAAAAAAAAAAAAAAAGCTGGGGATGTGGCTCAGTGGTTAAGTGCCCCTGGGGTCAATCCCTGTTAACCACAACAAAAAAAAATTATAGCTGGGGATGATGGCTAACACCTGTAATCCCAGCAACTCAGGAGCAGGAGGATTGCAAGTTCTAAGCCAGCCTCCAAAACTTTGTGAGGCCTTGAGCAACTTAGTGAGACCCTGCCTTGAAATCAAAAATAAAAAATGGCTGGGGATGTGGCTCAGTGGTTAAGTTCCCCTGGGTTCAATCCCTGCCACATATATTTATACATATATTAAAATATGTTTGTATATTATATATATATAAAAATATATGTATATAAAAATAGATAATTATGTTAAGTACATGAACCACATTTATGAGAACTATTTATCTCTTATAGGTCTCCTCTAGCCGACCAGACCTTTCTGGCTTTGATGAAGATGACAAGGTATGCATCTGTGGGCATAGCTGGATTATTAGCAGGGTCCAAGCTCTTGAGAATGTAACTGGTATTTATACTTTCTGATTATGTCCTCGAGAAGTTCAGAACCTACTCCTCAGAGGTAGCCCACTCTTAAGAAGTTGAAATCAGGTAAATACGCCCAGACACCATGTAAGTCTCCTCCCTTGGTACACTGATCCCCTGCAGCCTCGGGGATGCAGGAAGTCATTACACCACCTAGTTTGCCTGGTTCAGTCCTAACTTGTGCTGCTACCAGGCAGAATTACTAATGGAACCATTGTACTCTCAAGCGTGCGTGGCTTGTCCTTGCGCTATCCAGTCACCACAGACGTAGGCCAGACTGGTAGGAGTGCTGCCTCTGGGAGGGAGGAAGGTGAATGGAGGGCCCACAGGGGGCGTTCAAAAGTGGATGTCACTGTGTTTGTAATGGTTGTTAAATCTTAAGGAAATACAATAAAATTAACATTTTTATTCTGGGTATACCTGGGGTATGATAGTATTTGTTATATTGAGCGTTTTTATCTCTGCTTGACACATGTCGTAATAAAAGAGCACATAACTGCCGTTAAGCATGGGAGAGACGCAAATCTCGGCTTCTTTCCTCCTTTTGGAGTGACTTAATCACGGTTAGCCTGTATGTTTATGTTGTAGGGTTGGCCAGAGAACCAGCTAGACATGTCTGACTATAGCTCCAGTTACCAAGATGTGGCGTGCTACGGAACTTTACCCAGGGATTCGCCTCGGAGGAGCAAAGAAGGTAGTGGTTACGTGGTTTTGCAGTGATATTTCTTCAATCCAAGAGCCAAAGTGTGCTCTTGGATTGAAGCTATCTATTCCCTTACTGGATTTTCATTTTGCTTTCCATCCACCATGTCCAAAAATCCAATAATAGTAGTATGTTTTGTTTTGTTTTTTTAACATTTATCTTTTAGTTGTAGTTGGACACATACCTTTATTTTATTTACTTATTTTTACGTGGTGCTGAGGATTGAACCCAGGGCCACGCATGTGCTAGGTGAGCGCTGTACCACTGAGCCACAACCCCAGCCCCAGTAGTATGCTTTTTGTGTATTTGCATATCACTTTAGATTTTCCAAATCTTTTTTTTTTTTTTTTTGGTGGTGGTGGTACTGGGGATTGACTCTGGTTAGGGAAGCTGTCTTATCACTGAGCTGTAGCTCAATAATTCTCACTTTTTTTTTTCTTTCTCCTTTTTATTCTTATTTATTTATTTATTTATTTATTTATTTATTTATTTATTTCGGTGCCAGGGATTAAACTCAGGGGCACGTAACCACTGAGGCACATCCCTGGCCCTTTTAGTTTTTTTGAGATAGGGTCTCACTAAGTTGCTTAAGGCCTGACTAAATTGCTAAGGCTTACTTTGAACTTGTGATCCTCCTGCCTCAGCTTCACAAGTCACTCAGATTACAGGCATGTGCCACCCTGCCTGGTTATTCTTTTAATTTATTATTATATATATATTTTTTTTTTGAGACAGGGTCTTGCTAAGTTGCCCAGGATGGCCTCAAATTTGCAGTTCTACTGCTTCAGCCTCCCAAGTAAGCTGGGTTTATAGGCATGTGCCACCACAACTGGCTTCTAAGTTATTTTTCAAGACATTGTATCCTGAATTTGAAGTTAGTTTTGGGACATACTGAAATCTTATTACATTATTCTCTACAAAAATAACATGTACCTCTGTCATGTTTTTGTACCTACAGGAATTGTGTATATGTTTTACTGGGGACACTAGTGACACTAGATGAACTACATCTTCAGCCTTTTTTATTTTTAGATAGTGTCTTGCTATGTTGCCTAGGCTGGCCTCAAAGTTGTGATCCTCCTGCCTCAGCCTCCTGAATAGCTGGGGTTACAGGTGTATACCACTGTGCTTGAATCAAAGGAGATTTTGTTTTTATTTTATTATATGTATGTAATTTGCAGGGCTGGGGTCAAACCCTGGGCTTCACACATTCGAGGCAAGTATTCTACCACTGAGCTACATTCCCAGGTTAAAGGAGTTTTTTTTTGTTTTTTTTTTTTTTTGTTTGTTTTTTTAAATATTTATTTATTTACTTTAGTTGTACACAATGCAATGCATTTATGTTTACGTGGTGCTGAGGATCGAACCCGGGCCACGCACGTGCGAGGCGAGCGCTCTGCCGCTGAGCCACAACCCCAGCCCGGTTAAAGGAGTTTTTAAGAGAATATGATTGGGCCAAGCACAGTGGTACATGCCTCTAATACTTGAGAGGACTTGGCAATTTAATGAGACCCTGTTTCAAAATAAAATACAAAAGGAAGTGCTGGGTATGTGTGTAACTCAATAGTAGAACACTGACCTAGCATGCTCGAGGCCCTGGATTCCATCCCCAGCACTGCCAAAGAGATGGGGTGGATCATGACTGATTCCTAAAGTTCAAAAATGATACCAGAAGTCAGTTTGATCAGTGGCACCATTATTACCTACACATTTAGTCCTCCCAGTGCCTTGCAGAGAACAGTGTTCTCTGGAAATGTCAATCATCCGTTACCTTATGCTTTATATTTTACTTACTAAGTGTCATTGTACTGAGAATTTGGGAAGAAAATATAGAAGGGGGAAAGAGGCTGAGAACAAGGTAAGACGTGAGAACAAGCAAGAAAGGGTTATCTTTCCTTAGCCACGTGGAGCTGGGCAGCCTGAGGCAGAAACAGACCGGCAGTGCACCTTGGCTGAGCGCACGCCTCCACTGAGCACACTTATTGAACCTCTGTTCGCTCTCTTAAAATGTGACCATGGAAATAAGACATATAACAAATAAAAACATCTAGTGGTAAAGTGCAAAGGTGCACGTACAGATGGCAAGGGCCCTGAGGACTCAGAGATGGGAGGTCGCATGAGCTGAGATTGCTCGGCTCCATGGTACTTAAAGCTGGGTGGTAGAAAGACGGCAGAGAATTTTGTTTCCGATTTCTCTCAAGCTGCCCAGGCCTTTGGAAACTCTGTGGTTTTGTAGATTCGTCCCTTTTCTTGCCTATGTCCATGTTAATGCTTAACCACATAGTCCTGTCTTCATGGCGTTGTCATGACACCACGCGGTCCTGCGGTGAGGTTTTCGCCTCCCTTCCTGGGGCTGTGACCACGCCCTGAGCCTGTAGACCCATGCCGTTTCATCTTCTGCAGGTTGTGCCTCGGAGAATCCTCATGCCTTAACAGCGAGCCCTTTTAAAGCCTTCTCTCCTCAACCACCAAAGTTTTTCAAGCCCCTGATGCCTGTAAAAGAAGAGCATAAAAAAAGGGCGGCTCTTGAAGCAAGGCCTCTCCTAAGCCAAGAGGTAAACACTTGACTTGTCTGTACCATGCAAACCAGAGCTCTGTCACCCGTCTCGGGGAACGGCAGTGTGCGTTCGCAAGTCGGACACCGCGTGTGGACCCGCGTGGGTGATTTCTCCACGTGGCTCTGTTCTCAGGTGCCTGTTTCTCAGACTCACAGGGCTGTGGTAGGATTTTTTCTCAATTGTTAATTGTTGTGGTTTTACTTCTCTGTGTTGATGGCTTTTTCAAGTAATGTTCATCTTTCAAGGGAGAAAGAGATATCCCCTAGGTCTTTTGAAAATGTTAAGGGCTTTTACTTATTCAGTTTTTAATGAAACTAATGGTGCCTTCTGCCACAGAATCTGTGTAGTCCTGTCGGATTTCACCAGTGGTTTTGCTCTGCAGAGTCAGCCGCTGCCTTACTCCGTGTGATCCAAGTGTTGGCATTGCTTTTCTAACATGCACGTACTCACTATGTATTTCGCTGTCCTCGTCCTTTGTGTGTGATGCGTCTGTGTGTCTTAACCTTTGCAGAGCATGCCTCCATCTCAGGCACTTAACCCTGGCTGCATTGTCCCCCTGGAAGCAATGGCAGCAGCATGCCCGTAGAACACCATAGCAAACGCGAGAAGAAGATTGTAAGTTCTGGAACCATTTCTGTCATATTGCCTGGTGGTGGGTGTACAGCCCTTTCACAGACCGTCTTCCAAAAGCTTTAGAAGAAATTAAGACATGTGATGAATCTTTGGGTTTTTTCTTTTTCTTTTTTTTTTTTTTTTTTTTTTTTGAGTGATCCTTGGCGATGAAATTTTGTGTACTTGTGAACATGATCTATTCTTTATTCGAAGTTTTCCTTCTATTTTATTTAGTTATGTATTTTTGCTTGGGATAAGTTTGCTTTGAAAATGGGGAAAAAGACACCTTTGATGATTCTAGACTTTACTTTAAAAAAAAAAAATAAAAAAGTAATAGTGATCACTTTAATTAAAATCGAAATCTAAAAATGTGCCTGTACGTATTACCCAGATCCTGAAGTTAATCTACCTAGAGGAATTGCACTTACTTGGAGTAAGTAACTATGCATTTAGCCATGGGTGTGTTTGGAAGCTTTTTTGTGTGGGCCCCAGCTACCGCATCTTCATCTCTCTTGTGCAAGTAGCATTTGTTAATTAGCTGGCACAATACGGTCCAACCTCCTTGTTCTCAGCCTTGCTTTCAAGATGGCTTACCTGTGTTTACCATAGGTAGGTTGAAACTCTTGCTCCAGAACCTCATTCCCCAGCCATTGATTTTTAAATTATGCATTTGAGAGTATTTTTTTTAAAATGGTGTTCTACCAGACACTTCAGAGTCTAAATTACATACCTCAATTAAAACTATTTGAAAAGCCGTATATTCTGAAGTCTGGAAAGAATTCCCTACTTCTGTGTCTTGGTGTCCTCGCTCCTGTGGCTTCCCAGGATTGAGAAGAGGAGAGCCAGCTGGGGGCGGGAGGAGGCTGTGATGCTGATGGCTTCATGTGATCTGCTTTGCTGGGCAGAGTGGGGGGTGGGGGAGTCTCCTTTCCCAGCTATTGCACCTCGGCTCCATTCCAAAGCCTCATTAGTGTGAGATCCTTGAATAGTTCCAAAACATGCTGCTCACGCACGCACACTGCAGAAGCTAACCCTGCCGACTGGGGCGTGCAGTCAGCCACCCCTTGCTTTCTTGGATCTTGAATGACTTCCTCATTCCTCACATGAGGAAAGAAGAAAGGCACCCTTTTCCCTTCCTCTCTGTTTCCCTCCTCTGTCCCTCTATCCCAAAGACCCTGTCCTCCTTCCTGATGGAGAAAAGGGCACATAGCAGTAGCTGCTCTTTCCTCGCTGGGAATTTTAAGGAACTATTCAGCCACTTGCCTGGCCACCCCCGCCCAATTTATAAGGGCTGAAAGGGCCACGTGGCTGTGCTGTTTCCCTCAGATTCTCTGACGCCCTGTCTGAGTGGACCTTTAGTGACATCACGGGCACTAAATGCAAGCCTATTGTGATGATCCGCTTTGGTCCAGTACCTGGTACAGTACCATCAAGTGACTGTGAATGAGCCTTTAGAACTGCCCAGCAGACAGTTTTGCTGTTTATTGAGCTTGCCTCGGTTATTTTCTTCACTTTGATTTAAATATCTTAAAACCCATTTCAGCTAGGAGAGTGTGGGACAGAACCAGATTTCTTGACCCGGGAAATCTCAAGCATCGGTTAGATTCTGACCAAATACATCCTGAAGTTCACCACGGGGGTCGAATGGGACCATTTTCCTGCCTAGTTCTGATGAGAACTACTCTAGGGTCATCTCTGAGGCTACTGCTCAGTGTTTTCAGGATAGTATTTTCCCAGGATCTTTTGATAGAACTTAAATATGTGGCTTGTTTGATCAGAGGTTTTAGTTTGTCTTTGGGAAACTTTAATTTTATTCCTCCTTTTATAAACCATTTTCTTCCTTTGATCCTAATTCACTTTCTTTTCTCTTCTACTCTTGAAAAATCGGAGAGTGAATCATGGTTCAGACTGATGGAAGAAAATTGCAGTTATTCTTAAAAAGTCCTTTTTTTTTTTTTTTTTTTTAACCCACTGAAATTCCATTACAGAAAATATGATGGAAATGTGGTATATATTGCTGGGCTTCAAATTTAAAGCCATACTTTGTTGTCTCATCGATTTGGGAAGATATACAGGTGTATTTCCTATCTTGTATAAGTTAAGATAAAGGCAACAATATAGTAACCATGTGACCCATCTCTGAGGTCTTGTATGGACAAGATGTGGTCTATTTCTTTCATTTATAAGAAGCAACAAAGGTCTAGAATTATTAAGCGACTTGCCAAAGTTCTACAGCTAAAGAGAGTATAAGACAAAGAGTCCCTCATCCTTCAGCAAGATTGGGCGGACTGCATTGATCCTGCATGCTTCCCAGAGTGCAGTTCAATAGCCAGCCACCTAGCCACAGTACCAGGGACAGAAGTACTGGGAGCCCTTGGCAGATACAATCCTGAAAGCAGACTGTCTCTGGAGGCCTGCACAAATTTAACTATAGTAGGAGTGAAAGTTGTTCTCATCGAGTGAGACTCATTGCAGAGTCACTGTTTTAATGTGGGTTTTAATCCCTTTTTAAAATCAAGGTGTTTTGTCTGTAGGTAAATATCAGCTGCATGAGTTAAATTGCAAAAATCAAATCATGAAGACTGTAGCTATAGAGAAGCTTGAAAACTTGACTCCATGCTCCACTTTTAGGTAGGGTTTTAATCCTTTTTGCCCTTAAGACACTATAGGAAGATGCTTAGTTTAGTCTCCTGTAAAGTACAATGAAAAATGAGTCTTCTGGTATGAAAAGTCTATTTAACTAAACCCCCTCAACATGCATTTTAAGCTATGGAAGTCCTCTTGCTTTTTTCATCCTTGAAGGTAATAATTCTATAACCTTTTAGTCTTCTTTAGATGTTAGAAAGTGTTTAATCACTACTCAGCTTTATTTTCCTGGAATAAGTTGTCCCTGCTCCTTTAGCTTGTCCCTGTGGGGCACTGGGGCCTTTTCCCTCCCTAAGTGCGTAACTGCACACTGCTTCCTATTTGAACTTAAATCTCTTAGGGTTTTATAGATTCTTTTGTTTTACTAAGCTCATGCAGATCCTTTAGGAAGAAGTTTTTGCCTTTGTAAGTCTGATAAATTGATACCTATTTCTACTTGTTGAACTCATGGTTGCATATTTCATTCAGCAGAATTGTATTTTAGGAAAACGTGCCTTTCCTACGTCTTGAGAAGAAATACCCTTCAGGTAAAACAGGGCCCAAGTTACTCATTCTCATCTACAAATTAGTTGTTCTTTGCAAGAGATGATTTTTTTAGTAACTAATCGCATCAGGTACTTTAGGGTTTGGAGGATTGTGTTTCTGTGCCAGCTGAGATTAAAGGAGGTATAAGATAGAAACACTTGAAATTCAATTTTGAGTCTAAACATGACAAGCAGAGAATCTAGAAAATACAGGAAGAGCTTACTGAGTCAGATGATTCTGTCCAGTCTGTGATGCTTTGCAAATATTCCCCCCAAATAATTCTCCATCCCACTCACTTTAACAGTGCTATTTAATTTAGAAAGCAGCTAAAAGATAAGATGCTGAGAGGTTAGTGTTGCCAAGGTTTTTGTTTTGCTGATTGCAGGAACTTTATGACTGCTGTTTGAAATTTACTTTTTAATGGCCAAGGAATTAAGGCTACTGATTCCTTTAACTAATTCATATTCAAAAACTTTTCTTTTTCTTTTTGTTGTTTTGGTGCTTGAGATTGAATTTAGGGCCTTGCACAAACTAAGCACATACTCTACCCACAACCCTTAAATACATATAAATACTGTTCTAAAAGCTATATAAGGGCTGAGGGTGTAGTTCAGTGGTAGAGCACTTGCCTAGCATGTATATGGCCCCTGGGTTCAATCCCAGCACTGCAATGAAGTAAAATAAAATAAAAATGAATAAATGAAAACTAAATTATTTTTAAAATTGAGAGCATTAAAGAGTACTGAACTATTTTTGTCTAGCATCTTATGTGATACAAAAGAAAATGTCACCATGAAATTCAACATATGAAATTTCTGTTCATCTGTGAACCACCTGCCACGGCATGATGATCTATCGTTCTCGAACATTCTTAGATAATCCTCTCTCTCTCTCTTAAAATGCAACCTTAGGGGCTGGGGTTGTGGCTCAGCGGTAGAGCGCTTGCCTAGCGCGTGCGCGGCCCGGGTTCGATCCTCAGCACCACGTAAAAATAAACACATTATGTACAACTAAAGCAAATAAGTTTAAAAAAAAATGCAACCTTAGTGATTAAAGCGGATATATTGTTGTAGGTATTTACAGTCATCTTGTCATAGACAGACTTTTCTTTTTTCTTTTTTGGTACTGGGGGTTGAACTCAGGTGCACTTTACCACTGAGCCACATTCCCAGTCCTTTTTATTTTTTTATCTTGAGTCAGGGAATTGCCAAGTTGCTCAAGGTCTCCTTAAGTGGCTGAGGTTGGCCTTGAACTTACAGTCCTTCATTAGCCTCCTGAGTGGCTGGGGTTATAGACTTGTGCCACCACACTTGGCAGACAGGCATTTAAAATATCTTGTTAGGGCTGGAGTTGTATGTAGCTCAGTAGTAGAGAACTTGCCTAGCACACGTGAGGCACTGGGTTCAATCCTCGGCACCACATAAAAAATAAATAATAGCATACGGCTAAAAAATATATTAAATAAAATAAAATATCTGGTTAAACCAGATGACCAATGTAAAAAAGCTACCTGATTTTTAAGGTTTCTAAGTTCTATTTTGAATGAAATTTTCATCCATTCAAGCAGAGTTCAGGATTGTTCCAAGGGCAAGGACAAAAGTCATTACTCCCTGAAGGAGGGCACATGCCTCTTTTCTCATCATTGGTGTTCCCAAATCCTCAGGACAATGACGGGCACATGGTGGGTATTCAATGAATATGTCTTGAATGAAAATAACTTTTTGAAAGCACTATTTGTAGTGTCATCAGTTGCTTATGAGGTTAATCAAAAAGGACTAGATAGTATATTATTTCATTTGGCTATGAAATAACAATCTGTTTTACAGTGTTTTCTATCAAATTAAAACAAATTATGCATTTATGTCTTGGGCGTGTAGCTCCCATATGTGAGGTCCTGAGTTTCATCCCCAGCACCATCCAAGAATTAAAAGTCATTCATTTGGAGAGAGTCTGGGGAGATAGCTCCCATATGTGAGGTCCTGAGTTTCATCCCCAGCACCATCCAAGAATTAAAAGTCATTCATTTGGAGAGAGTCTGGGGAGATGATAACACCCACTTTCCCATATTTGCAAAACAAATCTTCATTAAAACTACTTTATGAAGGAGATTTTCATCTATACCTCAGTATCTACCCTCCTCGTTTTCTAGCCCAGTCCTCCATCTGTGCTTCTCAATGATCCTAGAAAACAGTAATTGATTGTTAGTATTCTAGAATACTATACTATGTAGTGGAACCCTGCATGTTTTTGCTATTGGGGGTCTCTATTTTACTGCCCTCTCCCTATAAAATAGCTCAGATTTTTACAAACGACTGTAGCCTCCTGTACCTGGCCTCTCAAGGTAAGATTCTAGGACCAAAGGAAGGAGCAGTCCTCCTCCCTCTAGCTTTCCCTCTGCTGGTTTAATGAGAAAAAGAAGAAACATCACAGCTGCTTCTAATCATGAGTAATTAATTAAAGGTCCACTGCCCTCGGTCCCATCCCTTAATCTAGGGGAGGAAAGGTCTCTAAGTAGCATTGGGTGAGTAGAAAAGAAAGAAACGGCTTCCTGTTAGGTGATCGTGGGTTCACAGGTATCTGAGAATAATATACTTTTGTGTACTATAAGTGATAAGATTTGACCAACTTGGAAAGAAGGAAGAAAATATAAAACAAAACAGAACTGAAAACAGGACGGCACAGGCCTGTCGTAGTGCGTAGAGCTTGTCGCGATGCCCTGGTGCCGTCCGAGTGAGCTGGCGACTGTGTTTCTGTAGGACTCGGAGGAGGAGGAGAACGAGCTGGAAGCTGTGAGCGGGCAGCTGATGACCTCCCAGCCGTACGTCCCTGTGGAATTCGCGGACTTCAGTGTCTACAACGCCAGCCTGGAGAACCGGGAGTGGTTTTCTTCTAAAGGAGATCTGACAAACTCCCGGGTCTCGGAGAAAGAAGTGTCCCGTAGCCCCACCACCAGCAGCATCACCAGTGGCTACTTCTCCCACAGTGCCTCCAACGCCACCCTGTCGGACGTGGCGGTCCCTACTAGCGACAGCTCCGACCAGCTGGCCGTTCAGACCAAGGACCCAGACTCCAGTGAACGTTCCGCCGTGTCGCCCGTGCCCGAGTCCGGACTGCCCCCCAACCGAGAGTCGCCCGACGGAGAAGGCGGCCCGGGAAAGGGTAAGGCGAGCGTGGCCGCGCCACTCGAGGCGCCCAGTGCCTTGGCCCGCGCCAGCGCCCCCGAGAGAGACCCCCGGCTGCCGTGTCGGACTGGTTCCTGTTCCCAGCCGCACGCCGGCCCCAGCCGGCAGCAGCCCGGGAATTCTGCCCCAGGGAGGTGACAGTTGAACACACCACAAACATCCTCGAGGATCATTCTTTCACGGAGTTCATGGGTGCGTCCGATGGAAGAGATCTTGACGGTGTGACGGATTCTTCTGCGGCAGAGGCCTCCAGCAGGAGGAACCTGCCAACCAAGACAGACAGACAGAGTGTCCCAGAGGGGCCGCGGGACACTGGCCAGCTGAGTTCCAAGTTAGAGAATGACCAGGTAATACATTCCAGACTTTTGGGTCCTGTGCTGTCGGTGAGCGGGGCGGATTGTACACAGCTCCCCAGTGGCCTTCGCTGCAGGCCGGGGTGGGAGAGAGTCATTCTGATATTTACAACAGGGAAGAGACACACACCACACACACACACACACACACACACACACACACACACACACCCCGAAGGGGAGCAAGCTCTCAACCTGTCCAGCTCACTCTCTGTGGCGGAACAGGTCTGCTTTGGGAACCAGAGTGAAACCATGATATACATAGGACCAGTGGATCTTTTTTTTTTTTTTTTTAACTGCATATGGGTTGGTGTCAAATTTAGCATCCGGGTGGATAAGGATCAATTAATCTCGTATTCTTTCCCTGAGGTGTTTAGCTCTTGGCTCTTCCAAAGTCATCTGGTAGCATCTACCCTATTTCATCAAATCTGTCATTCCTTTGATTATTATATGAATCTATTATTGTATATATCATTAAGAAGGAAAAACAGCCAGGTACGGTAGTGCACGACTGTAATCCCAGCATCTTGGGAGGCTGAAGCTGGAGGACCACAAATTCAAAGCCAGCCTCAGCAACTTAGTGGGGCACTTAGCAACTCAGCAAGGCCCTGTCTCTAAATAAAATATTAAAAAAGACTAAGCCGGGCGCGGTGGCGCACGCCTGTAATCGTAGCACTTTGGGAGGCTGAGGCAGGAGGATCGCGAGTTCAAAGCCAGCCTCAGCAATGGCGAGGCACTTAGCAACTCAGTGAGACCCTGTCTCTAAATAAAATACAAAAAAGGGCTGGGGATGTGACCCAGTGGTCGAGTGCCCCTGAGTTCAATCCCTGGTACCACCAAAAAAAAAAAAAAAAAAAAAGACTGATCATGTGGCTCAGTGATTAAATGTTCCTGGGTTCAATCCCCGGTACCAAAAAGAAAGAAAGACAGACAAAACAGCCAGGTGCTGTGGTGCATACCAATAATCCCTGCTCCTTGGGATGCTAAATCCGGAGAATCACAAGTTTGAGGCCAGCCTGAGCAATTTGTCTCAAAATAAAATGAAAAGGGCCAGGGATGTAGTTCAGTGGAAGAGTGCCTATTTAACATGTTCAAGGCCCTGGGTTCCATCTCCAGGATTAGACACATACACACACAAAAAGACTATCAGCAATTGCAAGATACACCCCAGTTTCAGCCATGTTATATGGAAGGGGAAACAAAAGCAATGAAGAGTTGATAAAGTACGGTAATCTGGTACCCATACGTGACTGTGCTTTGTGGGGAAATACAGGCAGACTGCCTGAACAATTGAAGTTTGGGCTTTGGATGTTACCCAGATTGGTTTATGATATTGTCTAATTCTTACATTGGAACAAAATAGATATTTGCTAAGAAAGATGTTGCCGCCTGAAGCGATGGCCGCTTGGAGCAACAAAGCCTTGGGAATAAGTTCAGAGGCAGACTGGAAACAAACAGGCTTTTTATTCTGCCAGCTTCTCGCTCCGGCTCCAACAACTCTAACACGCACCACACACACCACCAAAACCCAACAACCAAATGGCGCTGACCCGATCAGCAGTCTCGGCCCAAGTCTCTCGAGATCCCGGGCCAAGTCTCGTGAGACTACAGAAGGTGGCAATGCCCAAACATCTCCATGGCCCGTAGTCAACCGCAATCTTAACCATCTCCCCAAACAGGGCTCCAGCAGGAAGACATAACAAATCACATAAACAAGAGATCATCAGCCTATAAGTGTTGTATTCTCAAGTACCACCATTTCTTCCCATTCACATAACTTTTGGTTGGTGGGGGGGGGAGGGCCACTGGTGCTTTACCACTGAGCTACATCCCAGCCCTTTTTATTTTTTAGTGTAAGATCTTGCTAAGTTGCTGAGGCTTGTCTCAAACTGTGATCCTCCTGTTTTAGCCTCCCTGGGATTATAGGCATGTGCCACCACGCCTGTTTATCCCCATAACATTTTTGACCCCAGGCTCCTGTGAGCCACGGAAGAGCCTGGCTTGGTGGTACACAGACTCACTCACACCCACAGAAGCCTGGGGAGAAGGTGCCACTCGTGCCCTCTGTCTTCCCTGAAGAAGCTGCTGTTCCGACATCACGGCTTTCTCCCCTCAGTCTTACCCCTGCTTTCTATACGAGCCCGTAACATTTCAGTGTGCGGTCATTTACCCACAAATAAATGACCAAAACTGAAACAGTGATCTTTTGCAATAAGAAAAAGGCTTCTTTCCCCCATTTGAGAATGATAGGGGCTACGGCTCAGTGGCAGAGTGAGTGCTTAATGTGCGCAGGACTCTGGGTTCCATCCCCAGCTCCAAAAGGAAAGAACAGAGTCGCTCCTTGCTGGCATCTGTTCTGGCCAGCAAACCGTGCATCTGTTGAAAAATCCTCCACTTCCTGCAAACTGACCTTGAAGCGGGATCAGCATGGATGACCTGCATCACCTTTGCATTCAGAAGGCCAGATCAAAGCCTTTCACCTGAAAGTTAGGTTTTTTTTTCCCTCAAATCCATGTGTGCGACAGACTCATTAGGGGTGTGATAGGAGAGGGGCCTCTTAAAAACTCAAATCCCAGGAGTCCCTCAGCCCCAAGACTTCGCCTCCCGTGAGGTGGAGCAGGTAAGTGAGAGGTATCGGGTGTCTGAGGTCTGCGCTGTGAGCTGCGAGGCCCTAAAGCATGAGGGAGGGGCCTTCAGCCCCCTCAGGTGCTTGTTGCCTAGATTGTTTAGAACCTGACAAACAGGAAAGGTCTCACTTGTAAAAGGTCCCAGAATAGCAAGTGGCAGAGCGCACGCTTGTTATGTGCAAGGCCCTGGATTCCATCCTGTCCTTTAAAAAGAAAAACAAGTTGGATCTACGGAAGTGTTTGCTGCCTGTGACTCTGGGAGGATGGAGATTCCTCTCGCCTAGGCGTTTGGTCTAGCGGCTTGGTGGGTTGCTCCCAGGCCCTTTGGGTGGGGCCCTGCACGAGTGCTCTGCCACCGAGCGGCACCTGCAGCCCCTGTGTTGGTTTCAGTAAGTTGTTTAGAAAGTTTTAATGTCTATTTGAGAACTTTTTCTGTGTCAAGATCCTACTTCAGTTCTAACCTTGAAATGACTTAGAACGTGGATCAGAGACAACTTTTTTTTTAGATTTTCATTTTCTTGCTGACCTTGCTTTGCCTTGAGATTTTACCCCAGGGTTTGGGTTCTGCCTCGCATGGTATGAATTCCAGCAATGGGTTCCATAAGAAATCCAGCCCAGGGCTGGGGCTGTATGCAGCTCGGGGGCAGAGTGCTTGCCTCGCATGTGTGAGGCACTGGGTTGAATCCTTAGCACTGCATAAAAAGAAACAAAAACAAAGGCACGATGTCCCTCTGCAAAAAAAAAAAAAAAAAATGTGTTTTGATCTCTTTAGGAAGAGCCCCTTCAAGGGTGGGCCCTGTGGGGAGGTAGACAGGTGGGGACGAGGAGCCCGCACTCACCAGCCTCTGCATTCCAGGGCACCGGGGCCGCCCGGTGAGAGGCACCAGCGCATCCTCTGCTGGCCCCAGCTCGGCAGCTCCGTGGGAAGCACCAGCCCATCTTAAGACCCACTGCAGCTCGTCGGACCTCAGACCAGCGCGGGGACCCTCGTGCTTTCTCCTCCCCAGCAGGAGAATCAGCACTTTGTCCCTCGGGTGAATCTTCGCCTCTGCTTTTTCCAGAAAGCAAGAGAACTGAACTCCTGGATTAACTAAGTGACAGTATTTTTGTTTGCACTTCCTACACATCCCGCTGTGTAGAAACCTCTACAGGTTCAGACAAACTGTATTCTTGTACAGTTTTAATCAGTTCTTAATGTAGAATCTGGAGTCAAGCTCTAATGTGTTTTTTTTTTTTATAAATAATATATATTATGTACATGAAATGTGTATCTATAGTATGTCTGTTCAGAGACAGACAAGGCTGCACAGTAAAATGCAGATAAAGGTGATTTGTAGAAAATCAAAAGGTACTGGACTTTGTTACAAAGCCACTTGGGCCATCGCTTCTCCATGAGCAGATGAAAAATATTTTATTGCCTAAGAAAGAGGTTGCAAATCCCTCTTTACAGAAAAGGTTGCAGATCGCTGTTCTTTATAACCAAAGAACTTACACGGGACAGAACGTCTGTGCTGTCCCCTCCTGTTTTGTGTGAGCGTATACGTTTGACTGCAAGTTTGGTGCCATACTTCCCTTGGCTACCAAGCCACCGTGCTGCCCTTCTCTGTTCTCTGTTTCACAAGCACACTGAGGAAGCTCACAGCTGTATTCCTTGGTCTTCCACCAGCCTGACACCTGCTGACCTGACATTGTATGATAGCCTTGACAAAGCCTGGGGCCCGGCTCCAGCCCAGCTTCCTACAGGGTGGCCGGTGGCCGGGCCAGCCAGACAGGTGGGACGCAGAGAGCAGTGTTACTGTGAGCGAGCCGAGGGTGCACCGCAAGCGGGGGTGGGTGCGGGGCCGGCCAGGGTATTGATTTGGGGTTTTGCGGGTTTGTTTGGGATTGGTAGATTTCATCGTGGTGTGGTTTTGCTGCTGTTGTTTTGTTTGATTCTGAAAAAATGCTGAAGAGATGGACTGAGCTCTATACACATTTCACCGGTTCATGTGACACTGTGTTTGCAGAAAACAGGTGAATACGGACGACCCTGCTGTCGTGTCTTCACTTGTAAAATTCTCCTACCAATGGAGATGTCGTACAATGTGTGTGTGGAGTTTTACAAAAGTACCCTACATCCCTGTGCTGGGGCGCCTGCCCCCGTGGTCCGGCTGCCAGCTGTCTACGTGTGGCGAGAGGGGTGTGAGCGCGCAGCCGCGTACCTTTCTCCTTCAAGTTCGTAGCATTGGGAAAGGAGTGAGACATTGGAGACTTTATTGAAAAGCTGCTGTTCATGATTTTTTGTGTATAGTGAGCTAACTGTAGTATTTTACTATTGTCTGTTTGAAAAGAAGAAAAACTGTAATTTATATCCCCTTTCAACTTTATTGTATTTAATTGGTACAGATTTGTTGTGTGTGTTTTAGAATACAAACTAATTCAGATTTTAAAACATCAGTTGTTGGTCTTTAATAATCCTGCCCCTCGTTTCTGATCCACTTTTCCATGTTTGCATATCTGTATGTCCCTGGAGTGGTGAACAGGGTCACTAATGTTTATGGGGGTTACTAAAAGCTGGTCTTTTTCTTTCTTTCTTTTTTTTTTTTTTTTTTTTTTTTTTTTTTTTTTGTGTGTGTGCTGGGGATTGAACCCAGGGCCTTGTGCATGCCAGGCAAGCACTCTGCCAGCTGAGCTACATCCCCAGCCATCCAGCATTTGATATCTATTATCGTTTAATCTGAGAGCAACCATGCCACAGGTGCTGTTGTCGTCTCTAAGGGTCTGACAAATGGAAAGCTGACACAGGGGTTGGTGACAGAGTCCTGACAAAGCTGGGACAGGCAGGCCACTCTTCCTCAGCCTGTCCTCTGTGCTGCCTAGTGACGTGTTCTGGAGGTGTGTGTCACTGGATGGAGGGCTGGGCAGTTTCAGAGGGCAGGAGGTAGTGAGTGTCACAACTCCCCGGGTGACCAGCACTCTGGTGCGGGGGAGAGGGGTTCTGGAGCAGGCAGGACGCTGTGTTACCATGTTTAGCAGTGCTTAGGCAAATCCTCACAGCAAGTAGCAGCGCCCCCCCCCCCCCACCCACACACACACACACTTGGAAATGGTGGCTAAAGATCACTTACTGTGAGCGTTTTGTTAAAAATGTTATTATTACAGAACATTTTCAGGAAAATCTCAGCTGTTCACAGAGCCTTTCTGAAGTTACCAAGAGTTAGATCTGTACAGTGCTTTATACAGACTTCCAGGAGGAAATAAAGACCGGGAGAAAAAACTTAGAACTTACCCAAATTTTGTAGTCTAGGGTCAGCGAGAGAGAAACAGCTACTTAATGCTTGAGTCAGTGGTAGTAACTGAAAATACTGCTCAAGACAAAAATGAGCAAATCTGCCAGGCTTAGTGTTACACACCTATAAATATCAGTGGCTCGGGAGGCTGAGGCAGGAGGACTGCAAGTTGCAGGCCAGCCTCAGCAACTTAGTGAGTCCCTGAGCAACTTAGCAAGGCCCAGTCTCAAAATAAAAAGGGCTGGAAATGTGGCTCAGTGGTAAAGCACCTCTGGGTTCAATCCCTGGTACCAAAACAACAACAACAAATGAACAAATCAACATTCCCCTTACTGGTGTGAGATCAGTGGTACTTGGGACATTGACATTGTCACTTGTTACGATTATAAGAGAACGAACTGGTTTGGGGACACAGTTAATTTCCTAAGTACGTATTACCAGTGTCGTCATATTTGTGTATGGTCATTTGGACACATATTTTCTCATAACAGAAATATGGGAGGCCAGTTTGTGGCTTAGTGGTTGAGCGCTTGCCTAGCATGTGTGAGGCACTGGGTTCGATTCTCAGCACCACCTATAAATAAATGAATAAAATAAAGGTCCGTCAATATCTAAAAAGAAAAACAAACTTAAAAAAGAAATATGGCTTGTGTCTCTATGGCTCTGATTTATGGTAAGAAAACTTTATAAAAATACCTTTAGGGTTAGGTAAGGGCAACACAGTATCTTCTACTAAATCATACTTCCCCAGGCAATTTTACTTTTTAAGTTACAATAATCGAGCTTTGGAATGACACTGGAAAAAAACAAAAACAACAATTACATGATTAAGCTCTATTTAAAAAGTAAAGCTTTCTGGTTATGTAATGAAAGAGAGTCTTGGAGGAAAGTGTGATTGAATGAGATTTCTTGCCCTCTTCTTTCTGGACCAAGAGCTGACAGAGAGCTGTTGGCCCAGCCACGGAGAAAGCTTTCCATGTTCAGCCTTGAACTCCTACAGTGACAGCAGTGCACATGTTTTCCTGAGCTTACCTCCCAAGTTCAAAAACAGGAATAGAAGACCTGTCAGTGGTATGTGGCAGGCATCTGGGGTTTTCTTTTCTTTTTTCTTTTTTCTTTCTTTCTTTCTTTCTTTCTTTCTTTCTTTTTTTTTTTTGGTACCAGGGATTGAATTCAGGGGCAGTTGACCACTGGGCCACATCCCCAGCTCCCCCTTTTTTGGTATTTTTATTAGAGACAGGGTCTCACTGAGTTGCTAAGTGCCTCGCCATTGCTGAGGCTGGCTTTGCACTCGCGATCCTCCTGCCTCAGCCTCCCAAGTGCTGGGATTACAGGCGTGCGCCACCGCGCCTGGCCATCTGGGGTTTTCTATCCTCATAGAAAGGCTGCAAGGCCAGCAGCTTCCCACCAGCCATCCTGGAGGGATCTGTGGCCTCTCGCTGGTGGGGCAGTGGTACCTAGATGGCCCCACCGGAAGACAAGAAGACACCGAAACTGAGCTCTGTCCTTCAGAGAGTGTGAGCCGGGGCTGAGGGGAGCAAAAGCAAACCCCAAAGTCTAAATGTAATGAGCTTGTCTTTTTTTTTTTTTTCTGGTACTGAGGATTGAACCCAGGGGTGCTTAACCACTGAGCCACATTCCCCAGCCCCTTTTTATATTTCATTTTGAAACAAGGTCTCGCTAAGTTGCTTAGGGCCTTGCTAAGTTGCTGAGGCTGGCTTCGAACTCATGATCCTCCTGCCTCAGCCTCCTCAGCTGCTGGGATTCCCGGTGTGTGCCACTGTGCCCAGCCCAGCCTGTCTTTTGTCTTTAATCCCAGAAGGGAGGAAGAGAGAAGCATGGATTTCATAGAGCTGAAAATAAAGCACCTTGGTCTTTCTCTTTCCAATGTTCTGGGACACACACCTGCCTCTATATTCTGTTTCCTGTCTGGGAGCCCACCCCCCACCCCCCACCCCCCACCACCCCTGTGCCTGCACACTGCTCTCACACTGAGAAGACTAGCTCAAGAAGATGCACAGGGTGTCTCGAGCCCTGTAATCTGAACAGTGAATTATGTACAAAGAAACAGGTAAGAATTGTAGCCAAATGAGTATGGTACAAAGAAACAGGTAAGTTTGCAATTGGAGTCTCTGGAAGAAGACTTCTGCAAAATCTGAGCCAACTTGACCCTTTCACAATATCGAAAATGCTTTGAACTATGTAGGTTTTAAAATTGGAAAGTGGTGTTTATAACAGCTGTGAGCAGTTACTTGGGGCCTTCATCTCCTAATGTCTGCATGAGTCAAATCATGGAGATATTCTTCTTTATTATTGTTTGTCTTTTCCTAGTCCAGCAGGAAGTTTTGGGGCTATCACAGCACAGTAGATCAATTTTCCTAAGAGTTTTAGTCAAAGAAAAACACTTTTGAACAAAAAGCCACAACTCTGTGTGATTGATTAATCACCCTTGTTGAATCAGCATAATCTACCTAGAGTGCGGTTAACCACAAATAAAACAAGCCTACTTCAAGCACTAGAGTCAAAATACTTAGGTGCAGCCACTGCCAAGAAGACAGCAATTTACTAAGAATGAGAACATGAGGTCTTACTTGGTACCACAGGCACTCAGGCGATTTTGATACCTACATTTTCCACACTAGTCCCTACATAGACAGTGGCATATATTTGTAAGAAGGGCAGCTATCTACTGCCCATAAGAGATTACACTTACCCTTGGCAGCTTAAAACAACATTTCTCATCTCACAATTTCTATGGGTCCAAAATTCAAGTGTGGGCAGGTCTGAGCAGTTCTGGCTCTACACTCTCAGGAGTTTGCAGTCACCTGTCAGCCAGGGCTGCGGGTGCCTGAGCCTCGATGGCCTGGGGGATCCACGCTCAGGAAGCTGGTGCTTCTTCCTTGCAGTGTAGACCTCTCTATACTAGAATGTCCTCACAGCATAGCTGTTGGCTTCCTCAAAGTCAGTGGTTCAAGGGAGAAGACAGAAGCTATCCTGGGCTCAGAGGCCAGCTTTACTTCCACCACACTATATTCATTTGAAGTGGGATACTAAAGTCTGGCTTCCAGTGAAGGATGATCAGTGCCTGTATTTTTTTTTTTTTTTTTTTTTTTTGGATACCCAGGATTGAACCCAGAGGTGCTTTACCACTGAGCCACATCCCCAGTCCTTTTTATTTTTATTTTGAGTCATGGTCTTGCTGATTTGCTTTCGGCCTCACTGAGTTGCTGAGGCGGGCCTCAAATTTGTGATCCTCCTGCCTCAGCCTCCCAAGCTGCTGGGATTACAGCTATGCACCTCTGAGCCCAGCTAGGCTCTTTCATTTTGAGAAGAGAACTATAAACAGATTTTAGACATGCTTCAAAACCACCATAACTAGTTAGAAATTGTCCAGCAGAAGCCAGGGCTCAAAGCAAAGCTAACTGGAACTTGTAAGTGAACACAGGAATCCAATTCCTGATGCAATGCTCTCATTCATGCAGAGCAGTGTGACCAGGAAAGCTGGATCCACAGACAGCAAAGGAGACAGCGAGAAAAGGGAAAATGTGAGGATTACTTAAATGTGTGAGTTTTAGTCGATCAGACGGCTAGCATTCCTGGTGGAAGCCAATGATCAGACACTATTAATTTTGCTTTTACTTATAGTTGTGTTCTCTCATCTGATTCTTTTCGAGGCACAAGTACATAAACATATTTGATGGCTTTGTACAATGCAGGAAATCCAAGCACCTCCTTACTTATGAAGGCAAGCCATAGTAACAATGACTTTAGGAATAAAACTGCCACCAAAGAGTTTGTGAATATAGGATTTTTCCCCTGACGATATTGACAAAGGTGGGGTTATCTTATTAATAAAGTGTGATACTCATCTTTTTTGGTCTTAGCTCAAACAAATTCCTTAGAGAAGCAGCCTTTCCTTAATCCAAGGATTAAGGATCACCAAGTTCAAGGCCAGCCTAGCCAGGCCCTTCTGAGGAGTCTGAGGCTTCCTCCTCTTGCTCATGGTCACAGTGTGCTATAGCTCTTGTTTACACCATTGGACATGGTATAATGAAATAATTGCATTTTTTCCTGGTTTCCTCCCTCACTAAACTGCTCTGAGAGCAGGGCTATGGTATTTTTCAACCCTGAACTCCAACTGCGTGGTGCAGGGCTGGGTACATACTGGGCTTCCAGAAGCCCAGTATACGGGAGAGCTACATATCAGACCCAGAACTTGCTGCCCTGGAAGATCCACGGCTTATTCCTAACAGGGATCCAGGGGTATGGTCCAGCTCTGCAGTAGTGTTGACATTTACAGAATACTCTCCACGTGCTCCATTTCTCTCCCTTCCATTAAAAACATGATTCAGCCAGGAAGGTGATGTGCGGCTGTAATCCCAGTGACTTGTGAAACTGAGGCAGGAGGATCACCAAGTTCAAGGCCAGCCTCAGCAACTTAGCCAGGCCCTAAGCAACTCAGCAAGACCCTGTCTCAAAATAAAAATAAAATGATGTGGTTGGGGCTGTGGCTAAGTGATTAAGTGCCCCTAGTTTCAATCCCCAGCACCCAAAACAACAACAACAAAAATGATAGCTAAGAGTCGGGCATGGTGGCGCACTCTTGTAATCCCAGCACTTAGGAGGCTGAGGCAGGAGGATCCCGAGTTCAAAGCCACTTGAGCAATGGTGAGGCACTTAGCAACTCAGTGAGACCCTGTCTCTAATAAAATAGAAAAAAGGGCTGGGGATGTGGCCCAGTGGTTGAGTGCCCCTGAGTTCAATCCCCAGTAAAAAAAAAAAAAAAAAAAAAAAAAAAAAAAAAAAAAATTGCATTGTGAAACAGAGACAGAAAAAAGATGTTAACCAACGTGAAGGATAGCATGACAAGACCAAATACACATCTAATATGAGCATCAAAGGAAAAGAAGCATAGGAAAGCAAAGGTGTCATTGCTGAAAATTTTCCAGAACTGGTGAAAAGCATGAGTTCTCAGATTCAGGAAGTACAATAAGTCCATAAATAGATTAAACTAAAAAGTCAACAATTAAACATATGACATGAAATTGCCAAACACTAAAGATAAAAATATTTTTAAAGTATTCAGAGAGCTGGATGCAATGGTACACACCATAATCCCAGCAGCTTGGGGAGCTGAGGCAGGAGGATTACAAGTTCAAAGTCAGCCTCAGCAAAAAGGGAGGCGCTAAGGAACTCAGTGAGACCCTGTCTCTATTTTTTTTTTTTTTTTTTTTTTTTGGTACCAAGGATTGAACTCAGGGGCACTCAACCACTGGGCCACATCCTCAGCACCCCCTCCTTTTTTGTATTTTATTAGAGACAGGGTCTCACTGAGTTGCTAAGTGCCTTGCCATTGCTGAGGCTGGCTTTGAACTCGTGATCCTCCTGCCTCAGCCTCCCAAGTGCTGGGATTACAGGCGTGCGCCACCGCGCCCTGTGAGACCCTGTCTCTAAATAAAATACAAAATAGGGCTGGGGGTGTGGCTCAGTGGTTGAGTGCCCCTGAGTTCAATCCATAGTACCCTCCCCAAATAAAAAAGTATGTAGAGAAAACAATTATTAGCTATAAGTTAGTGACAATTAGATCGACAGCAGCCTTCTCAAACACGCTAATAGAGAGCTGGGGATATAACTCAGTTGGTAGAGTGGTTGCCTTGAATGCATAAGGTCCTAGGTTTAATTACTAGCACCACAAAAAAAAAAAAAAAAAAAAAAAAGAACTACACCAATAGAAGTCATAAGACAATGGAATAGTTTCAAAATTCTGAAATTGTCAATCTATTTAGTTGCCAGTTAATTCAAGATTTAAGAATGAGGACAAATACTAATAACATTGTAGCTCAAGAATGAAAGAATTTACTATCTTTAGACAATCCCACTAAAAGAACTATTTAAGGTAGTACTTAAAAAAAGGAAATGAGGGCTGGGGTTGTGGCTCAGCGGTAGAGCGCTCGCCTGGCACGTGCGTTTGCGCAGCCCGGGTTTGATCCCCAGCACCACGTACAAATAAACCCATTGTGTACAGCTAAAGCAAATAAATAAATATTTAAAAAAAAAAAAAGGAAACGAAAGGCTAAGCACACCTGTTATCCTAGCCACAAAGGAGGCTGAGGCTGGAGGATCTTAAGTTCTAGGTCAGCCTGGGCAACTTTGTGAGACCCTGTCTCAACATTTTAAAAGGGATGCAGCTATAGAAGTGCAGTGGTACAGCACTGGTCTAGCATGCTTCAGGCTCTGGGTTCAGTCCCCAGTAGTGGGGGAAGAAAAGAAAAGTCCAGAAGGAAGACAAAGGCATGAATGGTGAGGACAGAAATCAGTCACTGTGTGGATAAATCTAAATGAGCATCAGCAAAATAAAACCTGTGTGGGAGCCATAAAGTGAAGTGGGACTCAAATATGGTCAAGGGGTGGGGGGGACTGGAGCGAAAGCATTCCCGAATGTCCATATTGCTTTGGGGGAGGATGGAGATGCTGATCCACTTTATTTTAATTAGTTAATTTGTTCTAATCAGTTATACACGTCAGCAGAATGCTCTTTGATTTATTGTACCCAAATGGGGCACAATTTTTGACTTCTCTGGCTGTACCCAAAGTAGGGTACTAATCCCATTTTAAACAATTCATGTTAAAGTAACAAAGTCATCACTAAAAAAGAAAAAAAAAAAGTAACTTCCAAACCAGTGGAATGCGGGGGAGGGGGTGGGGTAAGGCTAACAAAACAAGTGATCTATTAAAAGGCAAGAATGAAGTGGGGAAAACAGATGGAAACTTTTTTTTTTTTTTTTTTAAAGGCGGCAAACAAGACGAAAAGGCAAGAACAAATCTGAATAAATCCATATTCAGAATACATCTAAATAGTCTGAAATCATCACTTTTGTTTTCTTTAACAGGATGGTTTTTTCTCCGTGAAGACTCTCCGGGTAGCATGAAGGCAGGGGAAGGAAGTCCTTACAGGTAGGGCTCTGTGATGTTCTAGGCATAGGTGGGGGAAGGGGCTGGGCCCACCCGTGTTAAATTTGAGGTGTTCTCATCTCCGTGCACGCACACACTCACGCACGCACTGTGCTAAGTGAATACACTCAACCAGCCTCTTCCTCTGGCTTCTCAAGTCCCCGGAGAATGCACCCCTAGGCTCTTAGGGAGATGGGCGACAAACTCCCCTTCCTGGCTGCTCTGGGTGGGAAAGAGGGACCAGCAATCAGCGGTGTGCGTCCAGACACTGCACCCTTCTTGTGTTCAGCCACGGGCCCTCTCGCTTCCCATAGTGCCAAGAGCCTCCTCGAGGGTCTCTTTCCATTGGGTCTGAAATGCCCAGTGCTGGTCCTTCAGCTGCCGTTTCTCCTGCCCTGCTAAAGGAGTTTCTCTCTCCCCAAGTTGTAATAAAATCTTTTTTTCCTCTGGGGTCAATCGTTTCTTTCTTTTTCCCTGGTAGTTTAATACTTTTATTAATTCATTTGTTGTCACATATGATGAATTCACAGTGGGAGAAGTTAAAAAACCATGTGACTAATCTGCCAGCTTTAATCAGAAGCCACAGACCCAACTTGTGCTCTGACAAGAAAGACTGACAGCCAGCTGCAAACAATTTGAAGCACCATCATATAGAAGAGGAAGAGGACTTCACGTTGTATGTGACCCTCTGCAGAGATCCATCACTGGGGACTCTAGGGAACAAATTAAAATCAGCTTTCACAGCAAAAAGTCTGAAACAGATATACCAGGAGTTCAGAGATCATAGAAAATCTAGTAATCTCTTCTCTCCCACTTTTTGTTTAATTCGCTTCAGTTTTCTTGGGGGCTAGGTAATAATACATGCATTACTTGAATGAGGAATTTTTTCTAATTTTTTTTTTTTTTTTACATAGACTGTTTGTTAGTATCTCAGGATCGATGAACACTATAAAGGCTGTTTCTTGAAGGACATGAAAATCAGAGCAGAGATCATCAGAATTAAATGGCATTTAGCTGCTCAGTTACTTCTGCTTGGAGCATGAGAAGCAGTAGAGTTTATTGGCTTTTGAGTCAGAAAGAACTGGGTTCAAAACCCATCTCTATCAATTCCCAGAACCAAACCAAAACAAAAAAGAACAGACAAACGCCCCCACTCTGATACTTGACAGCTAGGTGACCTTGGGCAAGTTACATAACATCTCTGAGCCTCGGTTTCCTCATCTGTAAAATGGGGACCATGTTCCATATGTCATAAGATGGTTATGAGAATTAAATGGGATGCTACATGGAGAGGGGCTGGTGCTCAGCACGGCATGTTGGAGAATCTCAGTGCATGTCCCTGTGCGTCCTCTCCACACCTTTGTCATCCTGGTGCTGAGTGTTTTGTTGCCACTAGGGAGAGAGAAATGAGATGTATATTAATAAAGAAAAATTATTTTAAAAAATTACTCCATGAAAACAGAATAACACCACACCCCCAAATGGTGTAAAAACACACTGGAATTTTAAGTCTGGAGATATCCATTTATCACTAAGACACCAATTGTAACTGAATATACAGCCTGAGCTCTCTGGGCCTCAATTTCCTAAAATGAAAGACAATAATGGCTCCATACAAGCTTACTAAATGAACGGATGAATGACAAAATGGAAATAAAATCCCAACTGGACGAGCCACTCTGATGAACAAGGTCTTTTGTCTAAAGTAGAAACCTAAACCAACACAAGTCTGAGGGGAAAATCAGCTTTTCAGCCAAAGGTGCGAGACTTGCCGAGGAGGCCTTCCTGAAGCTCAGGATGCGGAGGCTGAGACTCCAGGGCTCCGGGTCTCACCAAGGAGCAGCCTGAGGCAAGCTGTTCCCAGTGCGGCCCTCCCCGTCCTGGCTCCCTTTCAGAAAAACAGCTGTCCCCAGCAGGACCACTGTCCCCCCACCCCGAGCCCCCACGGAGCATGGGTCTCCATTTCCGGATAGTATAAACCCCAAACAGAATGGGCACTTGTAGGTGAAGTTGGAGAAATAACTCAAGGATTAATGGTGGCACCAGCCTAAGAGAACTTGATCGTCCCTTTTAACCCGTGAAGTCTGTGATTTCTTTGGTCCCTAATTCCATCTCTGTTCCAAACGTTCAGAGTGGATAAAAAGGACATTCTGTTCAGGAGAATGATTTTCTTTTTTTTTTATTTTTTATTTTTATTTATTTATTTATTTATTTATTTATTTATTTTTTTTGTGGTACCAGGGATTGAACTCAGAGGCACTTAACCACTGGGCCACATCCCCAGCCCTTTTTTGTATTTTATTAGAGACAGGGTCTCACTGAGTTGCTAAGTGCCTCACCGTTGCTGAAGCTGGCTTTGAACTCGCGATCCTCCTGCCTCAGCCTCCCAAGTGCTGGGATTACAGGCGTGCACCACTGCGCCCGGCTTTTTAAAAAAAAAAAATTAAAAAAAATATATTTATTTATTTACTTTTAGTTGTACACAATGTAATAATGCATTTGTGTTTTACGTGGTGCTGAGGATCGAACCTGGGCCGCGCACGTGGGAGGCGAGCGCTCTGCTGCTGAGCCACAACCCCAGCCCCCGAGAATGATTTTCTTTATGACATTTGATACTTCCTGATCAATCAGGTACTGCTGCTTAGTCAACTTTAAGGGAAAAGATATTAATAACTTAAGCCTGGAGTGAGAGAGCTCTTGGAATAAGGAAAGTAATTCTTGGAACCTGCTCAGTGCCACGAAGTTTCCTTCTCTGCTTCCTGTTGGGCCTGCCCATCCCCCTCATGACTTACACCCTGGCCATTGTCATTGAACATGGAGTAGGATTCTGATGTCATAGTAACAATGTGTGACTTTTTGTTGAGTCAAGTCAATAAACACAGATGACTTTGATCAATATCAACAACCATTCCAGGGGGTGAGTCTTCCTTGCTTGTGAATGATTTTCAGTCAGTGTGTCCCTCCTCTTTCTCTAGGATGTAACCCTTTCTAGGAGTTCCAGTTTAGCTCAGCATTCCTAACCTCCTTCTGGGAATCAAATAGGTCAATGATGTTGCCAGCCTAACATGTCCTACCTAGCCAGCTTCTGTAAAAAAAAAAAAAAAAAAAAAAAAAAAAAAAAAAAAAAAAAAAAAAAGGGTGAGCTGTTCTCTCCAAATAAATTAAGAGAGGATTTAACAAGAAATTAAACAAATCAATGCAAGCCATCTAAAGAAATTTCACTTTGTAATTTGTCTACTTTGGGACTATGTATTAATTACATAGGCCCTTTCTTCTAGAAGTAGCTGAGAACCTTGAAAAACCAGAAGGCTTCTATATGCTAATGATTTTCCGTAAGAATCAAGCAGTATTTAGGTCTCTGGGAAATATTTTTGCACTTAACAAAGGTTGAAGACCTGGATGTTCATGTGTGGTCTGTTAGACTTGAATTTTCTTCTTGGAACATGGAGAGGAGATAAAAGGATGAGAAAAATGGGATAAAAACCAGTAAGAGTAGATGAGACATGTGAATACCTGTTTGGCTTCTGCGTTATCCTCCCATTCAAAGATGGATACAGGGGGCTGGGGTTGTGGCTCAGTGGTAGAGCGCTTGCCTAGCACATGTGAGCCACTGGGTTGGATCCTCAGCACCACATAAAAATAAATAAATAGGGCTGGGGATAATATAACTCAGTTGATAGAGTGCTTGCCTTGCATGCACAAGGCCCTGGGTTTGATCCCCAGCACCACAATAAATAAATAAATAAATAAATGAATAAATAAATGTATTGTGTTCATCTATGACTAAAAAAATACTTAAAAAAAAAAAAAGATACAGAACTCCACTCCAGATTTTCATGCCATCCAAGAGACCTTTAACTAGATGTGACCAATCCAGAGGTAAGAATGAAATATAAAGAAGACCGGATGTGGTAAAGAAAATGACTTGCAGAGAGTTGTACTCAAAAGGAGGTTGAAGGACCAGGGCAACTGAGAACAGAAGGGAAAACCTGGGAATTTATTTAAAAAACAGACTTTTAGGGACTGGGAGTATAGCCTAGTGTAGAGATTATGCTGAACATGCATAAGGCCCTGTGTTTGATCCCCAGCACACACACACACACACACACACACAGATGAATTTCTAGTTTTGACCTAGAGATTCTGTAGGTCTGGGACATGGATTGAGAATCCATACTTTGTAAGGATTCATCTTATGCTGATTCCAGAATTGTGGACGACTGTGAAAAGGATTAAACAAATTAGGACCGAATTTTTAGCTCTGGCCTTAAAAATAGGGCTAAAGATGTTTAAAGTTACTTGTTAAAATACTTTCCTCTCTATTCTCTCACTTTCTCTACTTAACTTTCAAGCAGTTAAACCACTTGTGTTCACCAGGGTGAAAAGGAAACAACCCTTCAGTGTCCTCCACAAATCTGAGATCCTTGGAGGAATAGATACAAGACAAGCATTTGAGAGCTGGAAGGTGGGGTGTTGAGGAGGTCAAGGCTTTCCTCCCATCCTTGCTAGAAAAAGATGGTCTAGACAGAGAAAAATTAGAGAGCGGAGACCCAGAGGACCCAAGTGCCCATGTAACCCTCCCCGGGGGAAGACATGTCTGAGGGAGTCAGAGGTAGAGTAGGTCCTGCAGACTCCCAGCCTGGTGATGAGACCCTGGCCAGCATGTGGCTACACTGACAGAGGGTTTTTGGCGCCTTGGCTTGATACAAGGCTGTGGGCTGCTGCCGCTGCCTCTGCCTGAGTAGAACAGGGAGGGAACAGAAAGCACCAGGATTCAAGGGGCCAGATGGACAAGTCATATTCCTTGGCCTCTTCCTCACTCCTGGGGGATCTCACAATTATTTGTGATTATTTGGGGACCCAGTTTGTTCCTTTGCAAACCTGGGTCACTGTATCTCTGTGTCAAGTACATTCTGTAACCTAGTCTTTGATCCTGAAGAATTAATTTAGATCTAAAGAACTGAATGGCGCCCTCTGCTGAAAAGTCACTGACCTGTCCTCAGGGACTGGGAGTGCTGAGCACAATCCCTCTGAGCTGGGCAGTGGGAGCCATGATGGTTTATATGAAGATTTGTTGTCTGCCTCCAAAAATTTAAAATGAAAAATATCAACTTAGAAGCCGGGTGTGGTGGCGCAAGCCTGTAATCCCAGCACTTTGGGAAGCTGAGGCAGGAGGATCGCGAGTTCAAAGCCAGCCTCAGCAATGGTGAGGCACTTAGCAACTCAGTGAGACCCTGTCTCTAATAAAATACATAAAAAGGGCTGGGGATGTGGCCCAGTGGTTGAGTGCCCCTGAGTTCAATCCCTGGTACCACAAAATAAATAAATAAATAAATAAATAAATAAATAAAATCGACTTAAAACAATTTGTGAGATACATATTTCCAAAAGGAAATCTATGTGAATAAGCACTTAATTAAAATACCATGACCATCTTTTATTGTCCCCAAATGGTAGGACCTATACTGTTGATCCATCACATTTCTATTTGCAGAATACATGGCTGGAATATAGTGAATATTTGTTGGATGTCATTTTTTTTTTTTTTTGGTGGGGGAGTACCGGGGATTGAACTCAGGGGCACTCAACCACTGGGCCACATCCCCAGCCCTTTTTTGTATTTTATTAGAGACAGGGTCTCACTGAGCTGCTAAGTGCCTCACCATTGCTGAGGCTGGCTTTGAACTCGCGATCCTCCTGCCTCAGCCTCCCAAGTGCTGGGATTACAGGCGTGCGCCACCGCGCCTGGCTTTTGAGGTATTTTGTATTAAGACAATGTCTTCCTAATTTGCTGAGGCTGGACTCAAACTTACGATCCTCCTGCCTCAGACTTCCAAGTCACTGGGATTACAGGCATGTGCCACCACACTTAGCAGGATGTCTATTTTTAAAGTACTGTATGTATCTTTCTCTCCTTAGTCCACAGTTCCTATTTTGGTACTGCCTCTCAGGGAAAGCACTGTGTTGATCTGATTACATAAAGTGATATTACTGGGCTGGGGTCGTGGCTCAGTGGTAGAGCACTTGCCTAGCATGTATGAGGCACTGGGTTCAATTCTCAGCACCACATATAAATAAATGAATAAAATAAAGGTCCATCAACAACTGAAAATACATACTAAAAAAAAAGCAAAGGGGAAATTAAAATTACCTTAACAATGAAAGATAATCTTAACAAATTTTATTTTGAAGTATCTTTCCAAATACACAAAAAGAATTGCATAACATAAAAGTTGAACGAAATAAGGAATTGCAAAACTTTGCATTCATTCAGTAAATATTTATCCCATCTGCGCTTGGCACCATGGTTACAAAATGTCAGGAAAATGCAAAGTGACAATAAGGAGAGGCTTTTCTTTCCCGTGTATTATTTATTAGTCCTTCATTATTTACGACGCTAGTAAGCGACACTCTGGGCTTCCGTGACACCATTTCTACAAGGTATCACTCATCTTTCCTTCGTTCATTTTACAGCTTTTGAATTTGGGTCAACAAGGAGCCAATCTGGACCCAGAAGAGTGACTTGCAGAGGGAAAATACACCGAAGGTGAGTTCAGGCTGGCCGTGATCTGGCAGGATTTTGGAGAGTGTTTTCAGAAGTGGCCAGTGGAGATGGTCTTTCAGAGTTTAAAGTCTTCCATTCCCTTTCCCCTCTCAGCCTCCCTCTCTTTCCTCTGACACCACCCCTTCAACTTTTCCTCTTGCCTTTTCTACATTGCTGGTGTATGCTGGAAGTTTTCGGCAGAAAGTTGCCAGAGAAAAATTTTTTTTAATATTTATTTATTTGCTTTAGTTGTACACAATGCAATGCATTTATGTTTTACGTGGTGCTGAGGATCGAACCCGGGCTGTGCACATGCTAGGCGAGCGCTCTACCGCTGAGCCACAACCCCAGCCCCAGCCAGAGAAATTTAAACTGATGATCTGGCTTGTCTTGCGTAGATCTGATGTAGAACAGGCCACTGTACTTGTCCTCAGCCTGAAACTAAGAAAGTTGCTAAGTGCTGCAATTCCCCCTCTCCATCAGTTTTTTTTTTTTTTTTTAAAATATTTATTTATTTGCTTTAGCTGTACACAATGGGTTTATTTGTACGTGGTGCTGAGGATCGAACCCAGGCCGCAGACATGCCAGGCGAGCGCTCTACGGCTGAGCCACAACCCCAGCCCCTCCATCAGTTTTTAATATTTCTCAAAGGACCCTAGTGCTGGAGAAAAATGAAGTGAAAGTCAAAACCAAACCTTGAGAGAAGGGCTATGGCTGGTGTGTGAAGAAGCCTAGCTGCAAAGGTAGACCCGGATGATGAGTGAGGGGAGAGGCATGTTCACTGCAGCTGGCTGTGGGCTGGGAAGAGTGGGGTTTCCTTCCCATTTGGGTAGACCCGCCTCCTCAGTCCCCAGTGGCAGACCATTACTGTTTTGCACAGTGACTGCCATTCTGCGGGGACTTTAGGATGAGTGAGGCAAGCGACTGTACTCAAGCATTAGTTAGCAAGGATGAGGCTCCAGCCATCATTGGTCTCAGGCCTCAGCTGAAGGGACTGGCCTACAGGTGCTTCTCGTAAGTGCTTCTGAGTCACTGCTGATTCACTGAAGGGGCAAGATTTTACGCCCCAGCAAGTGAAGGAGGGATTTGACTGTTACTCATTTAAAGCAGTTCAAGTGTGGCTTGGGCTTAATTGGGGCTGGTGGAAGCTATTTGTCATTGGCTTTGGGCCTCTGTGGAGACCTTGGATGTGATCTATCACGTGTGGACATGGTGAGCCTAAGCCTTTGAGTGCAGAGATCTTTCTCTTCCTAGCGGGGGTGCTGAATGACCAGGTCTTGCCCTGTGTCTGTATTATTTGCCTTGGGTTTGTGCGGCTGCACGGCCTGTTTGATACTGAACGTGGAATGACACAGCTTCGGTCATCTTTACTTTGGAGAGAACATTTGAAGAGTTCTTTTCGTTGTTTGCGTTCTGGTTTTGAAGGCCCATGTTTTTGGTAGCTCACGATATCCTATAATGGACCCAAACAAGGTGAGCCATGTTGTGGCCCCAAGCCAAACATGAGTCGGTGGTGTTGGCTTCCAATCATTTTAAGTAATCATTATGTGTGGCTAATTGCTCTGTTCAATTAACTCTGCCACCTATGATAATGGAAAATAAGGATGCACTAAATCACTGTTTCAGGTAATAGTGTAGCTTCCTTTGGAAAAAGGAGCTAATGAAAATAATCATTAAATATGTTTAATTTCTGCTCACTTCGGTGGGGAAGGTGGAACTTACCAATGGTAAATAAGATGGGAAAAAAATCTATATGTTCCGTAAGCTGCCAGTCCATCAACTCTTAATTCTTGGTTGTTGTGGATTCATGAGGATCAGAAATTCCTAGATCTTCTCTTTTTGGAGAGTTTGCTTACATCATTATCTAAGTACTCACAGGAGCAGCTGTGGTTCTTTTTGGCCTGTGTAATTTTCCATTTTTTTGTACTGCACGACTCTTTAGGCCTTCTTGTTGTGGAAGTCAAGAACTCTAGATGTGTTGTGGGAAGACTACTTTGGATGACCAACTTCAAGGGAATTTTTGGACCAAAGGATCCATTATGGTTATAAAATTGAAATTTACAGTATTTTCTCCAAAAATTTTACTTCTGTATATAAATATCATTGTGGCTTCATGGTACCTCTTTTAGAGGTCAATATAGTATAAGGAGGCAATCTATTTGTTTTTTCTGATTTATCAAGGAGAAAACAACCTGCCTTTAAAGTTTTATAGCTCAAGAAAGTGAAATCTACAGATTTTATTCTAACTTGCCTGACTTTTCATCTAGCATTCTGGATATTAGATAATAAATGATCCAGTCCCGAGAATATGCCTTACTTGCTTTTGCATACTTGCTTTTCTACCTTAAAAATGACTTTGTGAGGCTGGGCACTGTGGTGCACACCTGTAATCCCAGCGGCTCGGGAGGCTGAGGCAGGAGGATTGTGAGTTCAAAGCTAGCCTCAGGAAAATTGTGCTAAGCAACTCAGTGAGACTGTCTCTAAATAAAATACAAAATAGGGCTGGGGATGTGACTCAGTGGTCGCATGCCCCTGAGTGTGCCCCAGTACCACACCCAAAAGACTTTTGTTTACTTCAGAAAAATAATAATAATGATTTTTCTAAACAAGTAGTTTTCTGGTATTTTTTTTCAGAGTTTCTCTTTGCTCATGGCTTTTTTTTTTTTCTTTCTTTTTTTTGCACTGGGAATTGAACCCGGGGTGCTTCAGCAATAAGCTATACCCCCCAGCTCTTTTCATTTCCAGACAGAATCTTGCTACATTGCTTAGGCCCTCGCTAATTTGGTGAGGTTGACCATAAACTCCCAATCCTCCTGCCTCAGCCTACTGAGTCATAGGATAGCAGGTGTGCACCACCACACCCAGCTGGTCAGAGCTTCTTGACTTATGGTTTACTCTACATCTCTGTCTTCTTGTTGTTGTCTCTCATGAATTTATTCTAAAAGAAAAGTTTTATAAGAAGGCTATTTGGGAATTAGCAAAGTGTTTTTTCAAATATCTCCACTCAAGATTATTTCATAACTAATCTTTGGTTTCAGATTCTTAACATTTCAGATGTGCCTAATAAATTCTGGTGACAAAGCTGATTTTTAAAACAGTATTTTTCAAATTTAATGTGCGTACAAGTCACCTGGTAATCTTGTTAATCTGGAGGTTCTGATTGATTAGGCCTGGAGTGGACAGAGATGCTCTAATCTAACAAGCTCCCAGGGGACATTGCTGCTACGGTCAGTGAGCAGCAAGGGGCCAAAAGCCACTGTTAGCTTAAACTAGGTAGTTTATGCTTTTCTGGTGGAGGTGGTGGGGTGATGTGTACTGTACATTAGGGTTTTTCCATACTAATTAGTGTAATGTACTTTAAAAGAAAAGCTTTCACAAGTTAGGGTCTGATAAATTGAAGTATTTTCTACAAATGCTGTTAAAAAATAAAGAAGCTTGATACTTTGTGTTAGCAATTTGAATTTTGGAACTGTTAATTGTTTTTGTATTTTACTTGCAACTATAATGACAAGTCTGGTTAAAGTAACTGATGACAAGTTTTAAAGTATGTTTTAAAAAAACCTCTAAAATTGAACAAGCCAATAGATTGTTTATATGGGATGGACCCAATAATGTGTTTAGAATTTATACTGTAGAATTCTGTAGGTGAACTATTAGTGTCAAGTGCTATTGTTCAGTAGAGCATAATGCATTAAACTTTAAGAGAACTCAGTACAATGGTAAAGTACAGTGTGCTCTGTGGATACAGTTTTATTCAATGACATACCAAATGCTAAGACAAGAGCTCAACATGTATTAGGCTCTCAATAAATGTGTTTTTTTCTTTTTAAAAACGTTTAATTAGGTATATATGACAGCAAAATGCATTGTGATTCATTGTACTCAATGCAGCACAACTTTACATTTCTATGGTTAAATAATTGTTTTTTATTATTTATTTATTTATTTATTTGGTACTGGGGATTGAACTCTGGGGCACTCGACCACTGGGCCACATCCCCAGCCCTTTTTTGTATTTTATTTAGAGACAGGGTCTCACTGAGTTGCTAAGTGCCTCGCCATTGCTGAGGCTGGCTTTGAACTCGTGATCCTCCTGCCTCGGCCTCCCAAAGTCCTGGGATTACAGGCGTGCGCCACCGAGCCCGGCTTTTGTTTTTTATTTTTATTTGTTTATATTTTTGGTCCTGGGGATTGAACCCGGGGTGCTCTACCACTGAGCTACACCACCAGCCCTTTTTATTTTTTGAGACAGACCCTTGCTAAGTTGCTGAGGGTCTTGTGAAGTTGCAGAGGCTGGCCTTGAACTTGTGATCCTTTTATTTTTTTTTTTTTTTAATATTTATTTATTTGCTTTAGTTGTACACAACGCAATGCATTTATGTTTACGTGGTGCTGAGGATCGAACCCAGGCCGCGCACATGCTAGGCGAGCCCTCTACCACTGAGCCACAACCCCAGCCCACTTGTGATGCTTTTGCCTCAGCCTCCTGAGTTGCTGGGATTACTAGCGTGCACCACTATGCCCAGCATTATTTGTTTTTTAATGATTTAATCCCAGTTGAATGATTCATTAGCTGTCTTTAATGTTAGGATGAGAATTGGCCTTCCTGAATTCAGTTGTTATTTCATCCAATAAAACAATTTCATTCAAGAATGATGAATTTAGGAGGCGAGTGTGGTGGTGCACGCCTTTGTAATCCCAGTGGCTCAGGATGCTGAGACAGGAGGATCAAGAGTTCAAAGCCAGCCTCAGCAATGGCGAGGCGGTAAGCAACTCAGTGAGACACCCTGTCTCTAAATAAAGTACAAAATAGGGCTGGGGTGCAACTCAGTGGTTGAGTGCCCCTGAGTTCAATCCCGGGTACGCGCCCCCCCCCCCCAATGATGAATTTAAAATATGCGTTGAGTTACATGTGTTTATGTTCATTCATTATATACCAAAGCCAAATATACATTGATACATATTTTTTTTTTAATATTTATTTATTTGCTTTAGTTGTACACAACGCAATGCATTTATGTTTACGTGGTGCTGAGGATCGAACCCAGGCCGCGCACATGCTAGGCGAGCCCTCTACCACTGAGCCACAACCCCAGCCCACTTGTGATGCTTTTGCCTCAGCCTCCTGAGTTGCTGGGATTACTAGCGTGCACCACTATGCCCAGCATTATTTGTTTTTTTAATGATTTAATCCCAGTTGAATGATTCATTAGCTGTCTTTAATGTTAGGATGAGAATTGGCCTTCCTGAATTCAGTTGTTATTTCATCCAATAAAACAATTTCATTCAAGAATGATGAATTTAGGAGGCGAGTGTGGTGGTGCACGCCTTTGTAATCCCAGTGGCTCAGGATGCTGAGACAGGAGGATCAAGAGTTCAAAGCCAGCCTCAGCAATGGCGAGGCGGTAAGCAACTCAGTGAGACACCCTGTCTCTAAATAAAGTACAAAATAGGGCTGGGGTGCAACTCAGTGGTTGAGTGCCCCTGAGTTCAATCCCGGGTACGCGCCCCCCCCCCCCCAATGATGAATTTAAAATATGCGTTGAGTTACATGTGTTTATGTTCATTCATTATATACCAAAGCCAAATATACATTGATCCATGTCGTCAGGAAGAGGAAGAATCTTATGCATGTTGGAATCATGTGATAGATGTAGTTAATCAAAATTTGGTTATATTAGTTAATTCATTTTGCCTTAAATATTACTTTATTCCCCAAAGACACAAAATATAATAAGTTAATGAGAGTATGATGATTTGCATATTTAAAAATCTTCCCATTGCCATGGCCCTTCTTCCTCTAAAATACAAACAAGAAAAAAAATCTCTAATAACTTTCTAGAATCTGAACCCTGCATTGTCATTTTGAGTTTCTCCAGCTGTGACTGTACATAGTAGAATGCAAACCTCACTACTCTAACATTATTTTTCTATCTAATGAAATGCTTGGTAATAATTATCACATGATATGTAGAAGATCATGGATCTATGTAAAACTACTCTCAACAAAGTAGATATCATGACACATGCCTCATTTTTGGTCTACAAAGCAAACACATAAAACTACTTAACTTCCTTTCATTGTTATCTTTAAATGATCCTTTGTCCTACCTTTTGAAGAATAAAGGAAGGCTATTTTTCAATCCAGGATGGATTTTGACCAAATTTATTTCTTTTGCAATTAGTGGATATTCTTCATCTATTAGAGAAAGGCTAGCAGCTTCTCTATTTGCTGATTTATAATTGACAGATGGTTACCATGTCATGTGGGAAAAAATAAAAATGTTTCTTGGTGAAGAAAGACTCTAGAAGTCATAGGATTTTCATGAGCTGAGTTGTCTCCCAATAAACTATTTGTTTCAGCTAAAAACAAAAACAAAACCAGCTGGGTTTATTTTTAAAAAATTATTATTTATTTGTTTTATTTGTACACAATGTCTTTGTTTTTACGTGGTGCTGAGGATCAAACCCGGGCTGCACACGTGCTAGGCGAGCGCTCTACCGCTGAGCCACAACCCCAGCCCTGAGTCCAGATTTAATGTAGATTTCCTCCTTTCTTTCTTGTCTGGTAAAGCTTTCAAGGAACCGATTACATGAATGTAGGACTACTGTATTATTGTCCCTTTAAATATTGTTGTGCTTCCAAGAAATACTTGTGAAATGGGGTAAACAGTTGAGAGCAAGTTTAAGAGAGAGGTGTATTTTTCCCGATTTCCTCAAAATTCTACCCATCTTCTATTCTGAAGTTTTGTCTAAGTTTGGCCCAATTCTTTTACATGTTTCTTCCTTTCAAAGCTTGGCTGTGAAGGCTGTCCCTCTCAAGAAGGAGATGATTTCCTGTGCTGGAAATTTTGAATCTGATAGGGTGAAAAGGAAGATGAGATGTGGATACAGTTCAATCTCCTACATATGAAGACCAATTAAAAGTTCAGGTACAGATCTTCCCTGCCAGTTAGCTTACCGTAGGAATCACCTTACTCTGCTTGACAAATA
Organism: Tamias sibiricus; assembly: GCA_025594165.1. Classification (NCBI taxonomy): domain Eukaryota; kingdom Metazoa; phylum Chordata; class Mammalia; order Rodentia; family Sciuridae; genus Tamias; species Tamias sibiricus. The sequence continues at coordinate 18,188,449 of CM046666.1, read as the reverse complement.
CCTACCTAAGAATTATCAAAGAAGAGGATTTCTTTTGGGTGCAGTGGCTTAGGACAGTGATCCCAGTGACTTGGGAGGCTGAGGCAGGAGGACTGCAAGTTTGAGGCTCACCTCTGCAACTTAGTAATACCCTGTCTCAAAAAAAAAATTAATAAAAAGGGTTGGGGATGGATGGAGCTCAATGGTAGAGCACACCTGGGTTCAGTCACTAGTACTGGGGGGAAAAAGATGCAGTGCTTCAGAGGGAAGAAAATACCTGGAGAGACTATGGGGTAATAGCAGTCAGTAGTAGAGGGAAGTTAGGACTGGGGAGAAGGGGAAGTAGACTAATTTTGTTTATCATTTTCGGCAACTTGTCTTGGTGGATATGGTCAGAGGTGCCACTGAAAGTCGTTTGCTCTGCAGCCTGTGTCCGGTACAGCATGATTTCTTTAAGTGCTAAAAGGCATTACAAGTTCAAGGTACTATAAGTTTGGTTTTACAATTTCACTTACATGATTTAAATAGTGATTTGAATTATACAGATTGGTGGTGAGAGGATATAGAATTCTGGAGCTTGTTATCTGTAGCTAATATACCTGGTCAATATTAGATGCTTTCTATCCAAAGTTACTATGAGCTAGGTATAAATCCTTTTAGCAAGGCAGCCACCCTGTTGAGGTCAATATTCATTTTATTTGCAGATGAGGAAACTGAAGCTTAGAAAAAGGATCAGTAACTTCTCAAAGGCTACACAGCTAGTAAGTGACAGATTTGTCTATTTGACTTCAAAGTTATTATAGATTTAAAAATAATTGTCTCAAATGGAACATTAAGCCTATAGCTTTTCACAACAGATTTTTCTCCCTAATCATTTAGCTGTCTCAACTTGTTTTTTAAAAAATATTTATTTATTTGCTTTAGTTGTACACAATGCGTTTATTTTTTATTTTATTTTATTTTATTTTTTTTTGGTACCAGGGATTGAACTCAGGGGCACTTGACCACTGGGCCACATCCCCATCCCTTTTTTGTATTTTATTTAGAGACAGGGTCTCACTAAGTTGCTAAGTGCCTCGCCATTGCTGAGGCTGGCTTTGAACTCAAGATCCTCCTGCCTCAGCCTCCCAAAGTGCTGGGATTACAGGCGTGCGCCACCGCGCCCGGCACAATGCGTTTATTTTTATGTGGTGCTGAGAATCGTACCCGGGCCGCGCTCGTGCTAAGCAAGCGCTCTACCCGCTGAGCCACAATCCCAGCCCCTTTTTTTGTTTTTTTTTTTTGTTATTGTGCTAGGGATTGAACCCAGGCTAACCATTGAGCCACATCCTCCAGTCCTTTTTTTTATGTTTTACTTAGAGACAAGGTCTCCCTAAATTGCTGAGGCTGGCTTTGATCTCTGAATCCTCCTACCTTAGCCTACTGAGTCTCTGGGATTACAGGCATGTGCCACTGCTCTTATAGATGGGTTCCAATCCTGGCTTTGACTGCCTAGCTCAGTGTCCTTGATGGTGCCCGCTACAATCTTTGGACCTCCATTTTGAAGGCTGAATAACCAAATCGTTCTGTTAACTCCTAGAAACTTCACAGGTAGTGAACTGAGTCTTTGAATCTGGCTTATTCACTTTCCTAAATATAATGCTACTTGGAAGAAAATATATGTTTACTTTTATTACTAGGAATATTATTACTTACCCATAATGTTGGCTAACGACGTAGGTTATAAATGCAACCATTTACTGTGCTTCTTGCATACCAGTAAATACACTCAGTGCTGTACACAGATGATCACATTCACTCCTCACCATAGCTTTGTAAGTTGGATTTTAAAGTTTCCCTTTTCTAGAGGAGAAAGCCAAGGCCCAGAAGGTTTTGAGTCCTCCACGGCCCGATAGGTAGAGCGGTGAAGCCAGAATTCCAGGCCGGTGCGTTTGACAGCAAAGCCCTTGGGCGTTTAAAGAAACCCTGGTAAGGTGCATGCATTTTCTAGTTCTGCTGTAGGCCTAAGGTTCACGGGCAGTGTTTATTCAACCCCAGGTTTGTGTTTTCTTTTTTTTCATCTTAATAAAGTACCAACAGCTCCCGTCTTTGATTTTTCACATGCACTTGCTGCCAGCTTGGCCATCTGATGGGGAGAAGCAGAGTGGGAGGAGGTGACCGTGCTCTTGCCGAAGCCCTCTTCAGAATCGCCATCGCAGCCCGCCGCCGCCGTCGCGCCGCCCGGGCTTTGTGCCTCCACCGGCTCGGCGCAGCTCCTTCCGCGCGTCCGCGACGCGGCGCTGAACTACGTTTCCCAGCGGGCCCGGCGGCGAGAGCGCGGGCTCGGCCGCCCTTCCTTCCTCCTCGCCGGCCACCCGGTCGCAGCGTGATGATGCGCACGCGTCGGGCGCTGACGAGTGACGGCGCCCTGGCTCGCGACCGCGGCGGCGGCCTGAACAGCGGCAATAGGCGCAACAGCGGCGGCGACTGCAGGGACGACGACGACGACGACGACGGCGGCGGGGCGGGCGCTGTGCGCAGAGGGGAGGGGTAGGCGGGCGGCGCCGGCGGCTTCAACTGCGGCAGCGACAGCCGGGGCGACGGGAGCGGCTGCTCCGCCGGCGGCGGTCGGACTAGGCCTCAGCAGCGCCGGAGCGGCTCGCGCCGCGCTCTGCGGGAGATCTCCATAGAGACCGTGACAAACAGACGCGGGTCCGCGCGAGCTGCCGTTCTGGAGCCGGGTCCTCGGCCGCCCCCTGCGCCCCCCCGCCGCCGGCGCGCGCGCACCCTCGGTTTCTGCTCGCGACCTCGCGGTTCTCCGTGAGTCTGAGCCTTACTGTGTGGGCAGCGCGGGCCGACTTTTGGGCCGGGGCCGGGCGGGGGAGGCCCTAAGGCCGCCGCCTCTGCCTCTCCCGCCCGGGAGCGGGAAGCCGCCGAGGCTCCGCCATGGCCTCGGGAGCCGGAGGAGCAGGAGGGGGCGGTGGCGGCAAGATCCGGACGCGGCGCTGCCACCAGGGGCCAATTAAGCCTTACCAGCCCGGGCGACCGCGGCACCAGGTACGGGCCTCGGGCGGCGGAGCCGGCGGGCGGCGGGCAGCGGGTGGCGGGCGGGGCCGGCGGCGTGAGGCCCCGGCGCCCCACGTGGAGCGGCCCGGAGGCCCGGGAGGCGGCGACGGGAAGTGGGCTGCGCCAGGCCGGGCCTTGCGGCGCACACGTGGGGCCCGGCCGTCTCGCCTGGCCTGGGCCAGGGGCTTTCCCGGGAGGGTGCAGGGCGGGAAAGGAAATGCTGGGCTTGGAGGTTCGTGGGCTTTTTATTTTTTATTTTTGGCGGGTTTTGGGGCTTTGACGGCATTACGTCCTTTCGAGGTGGAAAGGACAGAAGTGGCCGTCTCTATGGAGGCCCTCGGTGCGGACGTGGGGAGGGGGCTGCCCTGGACTGGGCCTCCGGGCGCACCGGGAGCGGGGGCGCTGTTAGGCCGAAAGTGGAATAGCGTGGCCCCAGCCTGCCTCGTATTAGTACTTCTGGGTCTCCCGGCCCGAGGCCCTCTCTGATGCGACAACATGGCTTAGATTTTGCCCCTTAACTGGTGATGGTTACCGTGGCACTGGGGCATTTTGAAAGTCCCTCTCCACCCTTACGTCTTTGCTGTGCTGCGCGACTCTTCCCTCCGCTCTTCTCTCCTCCCCCTCTTTATTCTGGAGGCTGGAATCGGCCCTTCTCCACAGTTGACCAGGTCTCCAGCTCTGATCTCACACACCAAATATTTTAATAAAGGGGCGTATTCTAGAAGTTTAGGTACTTGGGACCTCCGGGAGTGTCGGTGGTCTTATAATGAAGCCTACCATTTGCAGTCGTGAACGTTTAGAATTATAAAAAGGAGTTTTTATCTTAATTATAAATGAGACTTTTGGTTCTGAGAAAATTCCGTTTTTAAAATTTCGCTGTTTAGAAGGATTGAGCGGGGAAATTTACTCTGTTTGGGCAAAGCCCCTGATAACACTTCTCAATGGTACTACTAAGGTAGGAAATGTGTCTTACATTTGCTAAAACTGAAAGTATAGCAAAAGAATCTTGAGAACTTGTTGCATACTATTAAAGGTACATTTCCTCGATTACTTGAACGTTGAACACTTCAACGTTTTGTTTGGTGGTATTGTTAAATTGTATCATTACTAACAGATTTTTAAAGATTTGAAGGAGATTTTATAAGTCGTGTATAAGTCGTGTTTTATGTAGTAAGTAGTTTTTTTCCAGTGGTTAGAAGTCTGGACATTATTCACACTCCCAACCCCCCACCCCCCACCCCCAGATGTGTGCAGAAAAGCTTGGTTTTCAGAGTTCTTTGTGAGAAACAGGGGTGTTTGTAGATAGATTTAAGATTAGAATTCAGGTCACAAGCCTGACCTTACGTAATCCTTTGTAGAATGGAAGTTAGATATACATGTTTTCTGTTTCTCCTAGGAATAAATTGAGTGCTTTCTTAGATCTTATGCTACTATAGAAAAGTGACTTTTTAAAATAAAGACCAATGAACGGTTTGGACTGAGTTTAGAAGGGAAATGATATATTCTAGGTGGCAAAAGTTAGAATCACAGCTTATTTTAAAAAGTACTTAGATAAAAATCTAATTTGGGAGGGATATGATGCCTTAATAGCATAACACCTAAAGTCCAAGTTGTTTTTAAGAGTTGCTATGATTTCAGGCTGTGTAGTTTTGTTTTATTATTATTTTTTTAGTTGTAGGTAGAATACAATACCTTTATTTATATGGTGCTGAGGATGAACCCAGGGCCTCACACATGCAAGACAGCACTCTACTGCTGAGCCATAGCCCCAGCCCCTGTTGTGTGGTTTTGTTTTAAATCTTGTTAATTTGTCATCACCTCTTATCTAAAATCCTTTTTTCTTGTAATCACCATTTAATTATAAAACATATTTTAGCTTTTGAATTGGGATCGAAGATGTTTAGGGTTTCTTGATCACTTAATACTGGCAGAAACTACCAGAGTATTTGGTGGTATACTAAAGAATATTCTCCTATTATTGATTTTTTTTCTCTTCATCTTAAAATAAGGACCTTTCTTAGTCCTTACTGGAACTTTGGTGGACCTGCTTGCTCTCAACTGTACTAGACAAATCAAGTGGATGTTTTGCAGCAGCTGCTGAGTCATCATGAATAGCAAGGAGCTTCATGACATGGCATGTTTTGTACTAATGTTAACTGATTAAGTGTTCAAGGAAAATTTTCTGGGTGAAAATGAAGCCTTTGGTTGTGTAGTAGAAGGCTGGAATAAGAATGAGAGGTCTGGCACTGTTAGTACATGGGTGTTTGCCAAAGCCTATCAGGCCAGCTAGCTAGTGCAGTCACTCGGTACCTGTGACTTCTGCATGTGTTCAGTTGACTTGTAATTTCCTGTTTTGACTTCTGGCTTAGCTCTGCTGGGAAATGTCTAAAGTTTAACATTTTCTCTTTGTAACTTAACAGTCTTTAAAATATCATGGTGCTTGAAGATGTGGAGACAGAAATCCATTGTCTTACTTAACTCACCAAGGGATAGTAACACTTTAAGAATTATAGAAGCAAAGATGAAGAATAGCTTTGAACAGTGCAAGTTGATAATTTTCACTTGGATTCTCCTGCCTCTTTTACCTTTTAGCTGAGACACTTTTATGAAGGGAATGGTATCATTTTTCTACTTGGGAGTGAATAGGTCATTAAAGAGAATGTGGTTAGTTCTTGTGACTTGTGTAGTATCCTTTCCCATTTCATTTTTGTGTAGTTCTGTGGAGAGGTCAAAACTCTTGCTTTTTTTTTCTTTTCTTTTTTTTTTTTATTTACTTTATTTATTTGCACAATACAAATGGGTTTATTTGTACGTGGTGCTGAGGTTCGAACCTGGGCTTCGCACATGCCAGGCGAGCGCTCTACTGCTGAGCCACAACCCCAGCCCCAAAACTCTTGCTTTTCTTAATAGCCACCACATATTATTTGAGCACTGAGCAATCCAGAACTGGAGGAAAGGACTTCCTCTGGAAGAAACTACTTCCACTTCCTGGTGAGAGAGAGCCACTTACATTTTGCCCTCCAGTTGGGGGTGTGAAGTTTGTCTTCTGGTTTAAAACTAAAGGAGTCCTGCTCAGGAGGCCGAGGCCAAAGGATCTCAGTTTGAAGCCAGCCTCAGCAGTTTAGCGAGGCTGTAAGCAACCTATTGAGACCCTGTCTCAAAATAAAAAATAAAAAGGGCTGGCGAGATGGCCTAGTGGTTAAATGCTCCTGGATCTAACAAAAAAAAAAAAAAAAAAAAAGGTAGTTTACATCAGGAGTTGGTAAACTTTTTGTAAAGGAACAGATGATAAAGTTTTAGACTCTGCTATTGCCAGTTCTCTTTTTTCCCCCTTTACTTTTAGTTGTAGTGGCACAATACCTTTATTTATTTATATTTATGTGGTGCTGAGGATTGAACCCAGTGCCTCACACATGCTAGGCAAGCGCTCTACCTCGGAGCCACAACCCCAGCCCCTTTCTTTTTTCTTTTTACAACCCTTTTGCAAATGTCAAAACCATTCTTATCCTGTGTAGGAACAGGCCAAGGGCCACGCCTGTAATCCCAGCACTTGGGAGGCTGAGGCAGGAGGATGGCGAGTTCAAAGCCAGCCTCAGCACTTAGCAACTCAGTGAGACCCTGTCTCTAATAAAATTACAAAAAAAGGGGGGAGCTGGGGATGTGGCCCAGTGGTCAAGTGCCCCTGAGTTCAATCCCTGGTACCAAAAAAAAAAAAAAAAAAAAACAGGCCAAGGCCTGGATTTAGCCTACAGACCATAATTTTCTAAGCTGGTTTATATGATAGTGTAGTTTTTGTTTGTTTCGGTATCTTCTTATTGATACTTTTCCCTGGGTAAGTATGTCCTATGTGATATCTTATGGATAAAGTGTTCTCAGTTTTGGAAAGGAGGAATATTTAAAGGTTGAGTGTTTAACTCATTCTAGAAGTCACTAAGTAGTTCCGACTTTTGTCTTTATTTGCTTTATCCTAGATGCTTAATACTATCAATAGATAAAAAAATGGAAATAATTGATTGGAAAAACATACTCTAATGGGATCAACTGAGTTTGAATCCCATTAGATTGCCCTGACATGGACAATTTAAATTCTGGTTAATTTCCTCATTAGTAAAGTAAAACTTGTTGTGAGGGTTAAATGAGATAATATAAGTATAGTTTTAGTACAGGATCTGGCGTATAGTTAGGACTCCTTTGAAATTATTGTGATGAAATAGAATCTTTGAATTTAAATGTCTTTAAATTGTGTCTGATTTTTTTGGGGGGTGGGGGTGTTGAATGAGAGGTGCTTTACCACTGAGCCACATTCCCAGCCTTATTTGCTTATTTTTATTTTGAGACAGGGTCTGGCCTTGCTAAGTTGTTGAGGCTGGCATGAAACTTGTGATCCTTCTGCCTCAGCCTCTGAGTCACTGGGATTACAGGTGTACCCCTGATACCTGGCATGAATTGTGTCTGAAGTTTGCTTCCTCTTAGAGGTTCTCCCCCCTTCCCAAGTTCAATCCTTAATAGGTTTATATAAGATTTGAGATCTTTGTTTACTGAGTGATGAGGTGGTGAGGCCAAATATTAAACAACTACTACCCTTTTAAGTACTTAGTATTTTCCTCATAGAAATGCCAGTCATTTGAAAGTATATGGGGAAAAAGCTCCAAGTATTGTTTAATGAGAGCTAGGTTTGTTTTTTTGTTTTGTTTTGGGGGGGTACTGGGGATTTAACCCAGGAGTGCTTTACCACTGAGCCACATCCCTATCCCTTTTTATTTTTCTTTTTTCTGTTTTTGGTACTGGGGATTAAACTCAGGGGCACTCGACCACTGGGCCCCATCCCCGGCGCCCCCCCCTTTTTATTTTGTATTTTATTAGAGACAGGGTCTCACTGAGTTGCTAAGTGCCTCGCCATTGCCAAGGCTGGCTTTGAACTCTCAATCCTCCTGCCTCAGCCTCCCAAGTGTTGGGATTACAGGCGTGCGCCACTGTGACCAGCTTTTATTTTTCATTTTGAGACAGAGTCTCCCTACATTGTTTAGGGTCTTGATAGATTGCTGAGGCTGGCCTCAAACTTGTGAGCCTCCTACCTCAGCCTCCCGCGTTGCTGGGATTATAGGTGTGTGCCACTGGCCCAGCTGTTTACTTTTTTTTTTTTTTTTTTTAAGATTACAAAAAAGCCCAAGTGATGTCTTTATTTTCTAGAAAGGACCCTGATAAAGCTGGTAGCTATTAGTTTGAAGTAAAATGAAAACTTTGGTCTTTACCTAATGAAAGTTGTTTGCTTTAGGTAAAGAGTATTATTAGATTGCAATGATTCCATATTTTAAAACATTTTTAGCTACTTTGATTATGGTCATGGTTAACATATTTTTTAAAAGATTCTGCATTGGGAAGCCTGTTTTAACTTCTTGCTGCCAGCTACAGCTAATTGTCAGAAATCAAATGATAAGACACCTTTCCTGTCTGTTTGCTTTTGCTTATCTTTTTCATAGTGTGATTTAATAAATGAACTTTTACCCCAGTTTTCAACATCTTTGGTGAGAAAAATGTGGATGTATCTTATAGATAATTTTTAGTGGGCTTAACTGCTGTGGGCTTTTAATGGGTTGTGTATTCTCCTTAACTGCATTTATGGAAGAAAGTTTTTAAAAAGGTTGAAGTCTGTAGTCAATTGTAGGTTTTTTGTTCTTTCATCAGAAAAGTATATATATATATATTTTTTTGGTACCAGAGATTGAACTCAGAGGCACTTGACCACTGGGCCACATCCCCAGCCCTTTTTGTATTTTTATTAGAGACACGGTCTCACTGAGTTGCTAAGTGCCTCGCCATTGCTGAGGCTGGCTTTGAACTCGCAATCCTCCTGCCTCAGCCTCCCAAGTGCTGGGATTACAGGCGTACGCCACCACGCCCAGCTTCAGAAAAGTATTTTAAGTGTCTAGAGAACTTGGGCTGCTTGGATGGGGTAAGCTTGGCCACTGAGTGACAGCTTATAAAATATGGCAGTACCTTAGATTTGGAGTTGAATTAAAGTTATTGAAAGTGAATTTAGTGTATAACTGCGTTAGAATTTAAATACTAATTACTTTTTCCCTTTGTGGAAACAACTGTAACCTAACAGAGAAGCTTTGTTAAAATAAGTAATTTTAGAATGGATATATTAAAAAGCTGTAAATTCTGAAAGATTAGAGTGACTTATGTTTTTACTATTTTGTGTTTTTTTTTTTTAATAATAATAATAATTTTTTTTTAAGCCGGGTAGATTGTCAGTTGTTCTTGGGGTTTGGGGGGGAGCAAAGGAGAAAACCCACTTGGGAAACTATTTGAAATGACTTTGAAAAAATTTGGGAAGGAGGGTCTAATGACATGGGTGTTAAATGGATCAGGAAGGTGTATACAGAACCTGGAAGAAAACTTCCTAAGGATTGGCGACAGGTTTCTGTGTAATGCAGACATCCAAAACAGCACTCAAAACAGCCAAATTTAACACTGGTGATTGTATTTGGTTTTATTGCTACAGATCCAGCGAAATTATTTCAGAAAGGAGATTTCAGAATCTGAATATTACCATTTAATAAAGGATAATGTGAAGAGAAGGGAGTGGACTCAGGAGATTGAGGCAAGAAGATCACAAGTTCAAAAACAGCCTCAGTAACTTAGCAAGACCCTGGCTCTAAATAAAAAATAAAAGTGGGCTGGGTTAAAAAAATCCCTAGTGGGCTGGGTTAGTGGTAGAGCGCTCGCCTAGCACGTGCGCGGCCCGGGTTCGATCCTCAGCACCACATACAAATAAACCCATTGTGTACAGCTAAAGCAAATAAATAAATATTTAAAAAAAAAATCCCTAGTACAAACAAGGGGGAAAAAAAAAAAAACCCACAAGAAACAAACAAACAAAAAAAAACCCAGAAAGAAAAAAGGAATGGAACAGAACTGAAGTAACAAAACAAAAAAACCAAACTTAAGAGAAGGAAATATGTATAGGAATGATATATCCTATGTCCATATTGGAAGATGCCCTGGTGAAAAATTTATACCAAAAAAATCTTGATAATTATACATATTTTACATATTTATATGTATGTAATTATATATAATATAATTGCAAATTCTGAGTTAGTGTTGTATAGAATGACTCTTTCCCTTCCCCCACTCTAGTCTTTTTTCTTTAATCCTTGAACTCTGGTTAAATATAATTTGAAAAACTAATATGTCCACAGTGCTTTACACAGTGAATGTTCTTGATATATGTGTAGTATTGAATTTAATTTCACTGTGGCCTCCAAGTTGGACATTTAAAATTATTCTAAATCTCAGTTACCCTCACTCCCTACCCCCTGGGGTTGAACCCAAGGTTGCTTTTCCACTGAGTTACAGTTACATTCCCAGTCCTTTTTAAGTTTACTTTTCCAAAATTCATTTATTTTTATATAATAAGCCATACATTGGAATTTTTAATTTTTGTTTTATTTCAAGACAGGATTTTTTTGCTAAGTTGCCAAGACTGGCCTTGAGCTTGGCAATGCTCCTGCCTCAGCCTCCCTAGTTGCTGGAATTATAGGTGCACCACCATGCCTGATCTAATGACATATTTGATGTGTTTTGCCAAATGAAGAACCCTCAGTCATGGGGAGAGAACTCACTAGATTTGAGAAATCCAAGTTTAAAAATTTACTCCTTTGATCCTTGAATTTAACTCATGTTATTTCTTATTATCTAGTGTACACTTTGCTTCAGTGCCACAGGGAGTGTTTTAAGATTTTAATGCCTTTTTTGTTCTTGTTTTTCCTAAACAGTTCATTAATTTTGCCTTTTTGGGCTGCTTTTCTGCTGTCATTTAGTTGGCTTTGTTATTTATCATTCCAGAGGATGGTTCAGTTACTCCTTGCCCTTGGAAAGCTTCAGTTGGTTTTTGTGGGCAAGTGATGTTAGCAGGGTAACAAAAATGATAATTGCTGAAAGTGAAACTTACATCAAGTAATTATTGATGTTTTTAGAAACTTGCCCTAGAATATTCATATGTAGCAATAAGCTGTTATTGAGCAGTGCGGTTGTAGGTAAATTAAACCCATGCACCAACAAATCTGCTCTGTTGAGACCTGATGCCAGCTCTCACAGAACTGTGCTCTGGTAATTACCATGCTATTTGGCAGATTGCCATCATGTGGTAGGGAGAGGGCACTGTTGTTGGTATTCATGTAAGGGAATGACTGTCCCAGACTTGGAGGGTCAGAGGTAGTTTTCTATAGGAAAACTTCCATCAGGATATAAAGATGGCTGCTGGGCTTAATGCTGAAACTGATCTGGTAAAGTAGGACTTAAGTATACACTGGACCTTTCTTTAGAGTACTGTTTCTTCCTCAGGCTTTTCCTTTTATTATGTCGTGTGTGTGTGTGTGTGTGTGTGTGTGTGTGTGTGTGTGTCTGTTTCTATGTCCTTCAGAATAGGGGATTGTGTGTGTGTGTGTGTGTGTCTGTCTGTCTGTTTCTAAGTCCTTCAGAAAAGGGATTGAACCTGAGAGCATTCTATCTCTGAGTTACATTCCCAACCCTTTCTATTTTATTATATTTATTATTATTAATTAATTAATTTATTTATTTACTTTTTGGTACTGGGGATTGAACCCAGGGACACTTTACCACTGAGCTACATCCCCAGCCTTGTGTGTGTGTGTGTGTTTTAAAATTGACAGACAAGAAGATACTTCTTCAGATCTTATTCAGTAGGTAGACTCCCATATTTTTACCCAATTCTGTATATAATCAAGAGATGCTTTTTTTCTTCTTGAGGAGTTTTTAAATAATTCTGATATCTCCTAGTTGGTTATTTACTATAAGCAAATACATAATCTGTGCAAGTCTTTAACAAGTGGAAATAAATTGACTCCAGGGTGCATATTTACTTCTGATTGACTTTCAGGGTCGGTATTATAAAGTAGATGTTCATAAAAACAGGTATAATGGTTGGATGAACTTGATAATTTTAAAAATAGGGAGGTCCTTTAGATAAAATTTTACCTTATAGTTAAGTTTATAGGGTTATGTTTATCAAGGTCTTATTTGGAACAATAGGTCACTAAATTTATAAATAATTTTAGTAGCGTGGTTCTCAGAATTTAATTTGCATAATGATCACTCCAAGGGCTTGTTAAAAAAAAAAATTGTATTTATCTAGGTGATGCCAGTACTTCTGATCTGAAGACTTTTTGAGGGGTGGGTACCAGGGATTGAATCCAGGGGTTCTCAATCCCTGAGTCATATCTCCAGCCCTTTTTATTTTTGAGGTAGAGTCTTACTAAATTGCTTTGGGCCTCGCTAAGTTTCTGAGGCTGGCTTTAAACTTGTGATCCTTCTGCCTCAGCCTTCCATGCTGATGGGATTATAGGTTTTGCCACTGCACCCAGCTGAGGACTATATGTTGTGAGAATCATTATTTTTAGTCCTTTTATAATGATTAGATGTGTGAGCTGAAGAACAAAAGATGAAGCAGATGATTCTAAGCACATGTGCAAAGATGCATGTGTATGTTTCAAGGGGATTTTTGGAGGATTTAAAGTTTATCTTAAGATACACTAGATTCTGGCCTTTATTGATAAGGTAACCCTAGGTTTGGATAGTATATAAAGGACACTTCTTTATTTGGGTCTTCTCACTTTTGTTCCCTCAGTCTATAATACTTACACATTAGAAATTTGCATGGCCTATTATTTAATAAACACCTTTTTCAGTGCTTACCTAATGGGCACCCATCTCATTTTTCTTTCTCTTGATTTTTGTTCATGGCACTATTTCACATATTATATGTGAGATATATGTGTATGTGTGACATATTTTGTTTTTCTCCCTAATTTTTAAACTCCACAAGGGCAGAAACTCATTCAGTACTATATCCCCAGTGTTTGATTCTTTTTTAAAAAAATATTTTTAAGCCGGGCGCGGTGGCGCACGCCTGTAATCCCAGCACTTTGGGAGGCTAAGGCAGGAGGATCGCGAGTTCAAAGCCAGCCTCAGCAATGGCGAGGCACTTAGCAACTCAGTGAGACCCTGTCTCTAAATAAAATACAAAAAAGGGCTGGGGATGTGGCCCAGTGGTCGAGTGCCCCTGAGTTCAATCCCTGGTACCAAAAGAAAAAAAATATTTTTAAAGCTGGGCGTGGTGGCACACGCCTGTAATCCGATAATTTGGGAAGCTGAGGCAGGAGGATCGCAAATTCAAAGCCAGCCTCAGCAATGGCAAGGCACTTAGCAACTCAGTGAGACCCTGTCTCTAATAAAATACAAAAAAGGGCTGGGGATGTGGCCCAGTGGTTGAGTGCCCCTGAGTTCAATCCCCGGTAAACCCCCCCCCCCATTTTTTTTTTTTTTTTTTTTAGTTGTATGTGGACACAATATTTTATTTTTTTATTTTTATGTGGTGCTGAGGATCGAACCCAGTGCTTCACACATTGTACCACTGAGCTACAACCCCAGCCCCGCCAGTTTTTAATTCTTTTTTTTTTTTTTTTAAATATTTTTATTTATTTGCTTTAGTTGTACACAATGTGTTTTTTATTCAATGCATTTTATTTGTACATGGTGCTGAGGATCAAACCCGGGTCGCCCATGTGCTAGGTGAGCGCTCCACCGCTGAGCCACAATCCCAGCCCCGCCAGTTTTTAATTCTTGTCTGACTAGTGTTCCACATGTATATGTTTTCTAGACAATTGAAGATTAAGTCTTTTAAGTATGCTTGATTTTATTAACCTGTTGTAGAGGAGCTTTTCCCCCAAAATGTTATATCATAATTTCCTGAAATTTGTCTAAGTTGCTAAACTCTTTAACTGTAGTGTTGGTTGTCAAACTTTAACGTCAGAATCACTTGGGGGGGGGGGAGGACTGGTAAGAAGAGAGCCCTACCTAGGAATACATTCAGTAGGGTGATGAAGGACTTGAGATAATGTTACTATAGCTGAAGGAACTACACTTTGAGAACCACTAGTATTAGAGTATGTTAAGCTTAATTTGACATTTTGTTGATGACTTGTGTCATTTAACAAAGGTATATTTGATTACTGAAGTACGGGGATGTTCATTTTGTCAAAATGATCACAGCTCAGTTTTATAATGTATTTTTACTGTACCACTAGTAACTCCTCTGTCCCACTGAAATTTTCCTGTGCTAAGCTGCTCTGGGCTGAGACTAGATAAGTTGGTTAAATTTTAGCTTAGAAAAGAGACAGTCTGTCGGCATAGTTCATGTGTACTTCAGAGAATAAGCTTTTTTGTATCTGTTTTGATTATTCAGATATTGTTCTCCAAGATATCTCATGCTGTCACACAAATGATTTTTTGGTTAAAGATGGTGTCATTTTTAAATTGTTCTATGCTTGCTTTAGATGGATAAGGATCATGAGGATCTTTGATATTTTTATATTTTTACACTTTTACATTTTTATACTTTAGAAGTTCACAAATTACTATTTCCACCTTAAGTTATTTCTGTAGTGCTTTAGCTAACCTATAACCTCATATTGTATGTATCTTATTTTTTTGAAAGGGTGTCTTAAATTATATTTTATCTTGTAAGTACTTTCAGGCCTTTTTAAATATTGGAGGGTAGGGTAAAGAACTAGTACTATATCATGTTATTAAAAATATTAAATCTAGATGTGGTAGTTATAGTGTGATCTTTTTCCCAAAGTAACTAATATTATGCATCATAGCCTAGAAAAAGGAAACGGTGGATTTGTGTTTTTCAGTAGTGAACATTCTGAAACTATGGGTTTGAAAGCTTATCTTGTAGATCTGTTGAAAATCTGTTCATAGAACACATGGGAAAATAATTACTTACTATTAGTTTGTTACTTGCACCTTTGTAAACAGTGAGGAAATTGCTGTTCAAGTGCCTGTATCAGACATGTGTTCCATATTTTCTGTTGACAGGATTTTTAAAGCCTCTTTTTTTTTTTTTTTTAAATATTTATTTATTTGCTTTAGTTGTACACAATGCGTTCATTTACGTGGTGCTGAGGATCGAACCCAGGCCGCACACGTGCTAGGCGAGTGCTCTACCGCTGAGCCACAACCCCAGCCCCTTTAAAGCCTCTTTGTCTTGGGTTTGCTTTCAAAGTAGATTCATATATTCTGCCTTTTTTCTATTTTATCTGCTAAAGCCCCCCGCCCCTAACCCAGTTAATACTGCTTAATGAAGGAAATTGTTGCCTAAAATTAGTTACCTTGCCACAGTTTTTTTCTATTGGCTTTTTTCCTGGTTAGTAGTAAAATTACCAATATGTTTGTTATACCTTGCAACTTGAAAAGTACTTTCACATAATTTGGTTTGATTTTCATTATAATTCCTATAGTTAGTAGGAGGGGGTGTTCTTTTTTAAGCTAGAATAAATCAAACAGAAGAATACTCAAATTTCATATTGGGTCATAGTAATCCCAAGGTCCATGCTTTTACTCTGTCCTAAATATACTGTAGTAGTTTTGTTTGTGCCTGGGGTAAGTTACTTACTGTCTCGCTTCATCCTTAAAGTGGGAGTATTAGTTCCAACTTCATAAAGTTATTGGGAGATTAAATTGAATGATATAAATTGATTACAGCATTGCTGACTTGTACTGAAGTTACAGTAAATATTAATAATTCTTGTAGTTATAATACCACTTTATATTTCTTCCTTTAAAAGTGGGAGCAACATTCAATACAGTAAAATTCCACTATGAGAAAAAATATTAGAATATTTCTTGGATTAATTTATGTTGGATTAGTTGTCTTTCTTTTGTTTTTAAACCCTCATTTCTATTGGTCTAATTTTTTTTAAAGAAGTTGCAAAATACTTTTTATTGAAGTTATAGTTTATATTTCTTTTAATACACTGAGATAGAAAAGGATGCCTTTTTTTGGATTAAAACTTTTAATGCATTCTTTATTACTAAATCTAAAATAGATCTTGCTTATTTGGTGGCTTATTGGGTATTTTAAGGGATTAGAATAATTAGGCATTTGGGACAAATATTGGCTCATGTATTCTTAATATAGAACAAAGGAAAAAGTAAGAATTTCATATATAAAATTTAAAATATTGTGTCATCATAACTTTAGTAACTGAATTTTAGTAAACTTTGTTGGAAATAGTTGTATTTTGCTTGGCATGACTTTCTTTTCTGAAAGTGATTATGTATTTTAAAAGATTAATTTCTAAAATTGTCTTGTTTTCTCTCAACAGGGCATTCTTAGCAGGGTTACAGAATCTGTTAAGAATATTGTGCCAGGGTGGCTACAAAGATATTTCAACAAGAATGAAGATGCTTGTAGCTGCTCAACAGACACAAGTGAGGTTCCACACTGGCCAGAAAATAGAGATGATGATCATGTGATGTATAGCCATGAGGAGAGCTCTAATATTAATGATGGGAGAATCACCCCTGAGCCAGCTGTCAGTAATACAGAAGGTAAATACAGCCCATGGATATATTTTTTATGAATCATAGATTTTCATGCCCCAATTTTAAATATGTTTACCTGGCTATGGTGAATCTTGTTGAGTAGAACATAAACCATGTGTGAGGAGGGTGATGATTAGGTTTAAATTGAATGTCTTTGTTATTTATCAGCCTTCTGTTCATTAAGGAAGTCTAATACATTAGTTAAGAGTACAAACTCTGATGTCAGACTTTGGGTTTGAATTTTCATATCAGCAATATTAGCTGTGCAGTGTTTGGCAGGATAATGTTTCCTCCTCTCTGCCTTTATAAGTTGTTTCAGAAAGAATAATTGTGAGCTGGGCATGGTGGTGCACTCCTGTACTCCCAAGCTGCTTGGGAGTCAGAAGTGGGAAGACCATTGGAGCCCACAAATTTGAGACTGACCTGGTCTTTTAAAAAAAAAAAAAAAAAAAAAAGTAATTATGAAGCCCTTATAATAAACCCTAGCACTAAAGGGACACTGCACAAATGTTAACTATTAGAATGCTGACAGTGCCTCTCAGAACACGTGAATTT
The DNA here is from genome assembly GCA_025594165.1 of Tamias sibiricus. Taxonomy (NCBI): domain Eukaryota; kingdom Metazoa; phylum Chordata; class Mammalia; order Rodentia; family Sciuridae; genus Tamias; species Tamias sibiricus. Next base: position 18,171,451 of record CM046666.1, on the reverse strand, counting down.
GGGATAATATAAGTGGTTGCATCCTATTCTCTCTAAAGCAAACCCAATTGGGTCATTCTATTAATCACTGTTCAGTGATCCTGCATTTTGAAGGCTTGGAATTCTTTGGATCTACTTTGCAGCACTTTGTTAGGGTTTACAAGTATTGAATACATTTAGTGTAACCCATGAATAGGCTATATTTGGAGATATCATTATCATTTCACTTGATATGTATTTTTTATAATTACATTGAGGTACAGCTCATCTCATTACAGTTTCATTGAAGTACATGCCATAAAACTCACCTATTTAAAATGTAGTTTAGTGGTTTCAAGTATATTCACTGGGGTTTTCACCCATCACTACCATTGATTTTAGAACCTTTGTTGTCACTCTTCATTCCCTTCTCCCCTCAACTCCTGACGACCGCTGATCTGCTTTCTATCCCTGTAGATGCCTATCCTAGGCATTTCATGTGAACGGAATTATAAAATATGTATTCTTTGTCTCCAGTTTTCTTTGCACTTACCACAGTGTTTTCAGCATGTGTCAGAATATCATTTGTTTTTGTTGTTGTTGGACAATATTCCATTGTATGGATAAACTTAACCTTTATTCATTTATTAGCTAATGGGCATTTGAGTTGTTTTCACTTTTTGGACGTTATGAATACTGCTGTGAATATTTGTGTGCAAATTTTTGTGTGGAGCAAAATTACTGGGGCATATAATCACTCTATGTTAAACATTATGACAAACTGCTAAAGGGTTTTTCTAAAGTGGCTATATCATCTTACCTTCCTGCAGTATATGAAAGTTGTATTTTCTTTATGTATCATCACCAAAACTTAAGTTTATTTTGATTATAATTATCTTAGGTGTAATGGTATCTCATTGTGCTTTGGGTATGGTGCCATGTTGTCCTCCCGTTCCCCACCTCGCTCCAATCTGGGATTAAACTCAGGGCCTCATGCATACTACCCACTAGGCAACCAGTCCACTACCACACACCCAGTTCTCATTTTGGTTTTGATTTGCATTTCCCTGATGACTCACAGTGCTGAGCATCTTTTTATTTAAAGTTTTGATTGGCCATTTGTAGATGGTAAAATGACGATTCAGATCTCTTCATTTTTTAAGTGGGTTGTGTTTATTGTTGAATTATACAAGATCTGGTTGTATAAGTCCCTATCAAATATTTTCTTCTGTGCACAAAAGTTTTATTTTGGGGAAGTCCAGTTTATCTCTCTGTAAATGTTTCTTCAATTACATGTTTTGGCAAATGTAATTTTTTCCTAACTCTTAACTTTTTTTTTTTTTTTGAATATTTATTTATTTGCTTTAGCTGTACACAATGGGTTTATTTGTATGTGGTGCTGAGGCTCGAACCGGGCCACGCACGTGCCAGGCGAGCGCTCTACCGCTGAGCCACAACCCCAGCCCCTTAACTTGTTTTGAATAAATAATTGACATGGATGTTGACATGCTTGTTAGTTTTGGTGTACTTAATTGTTATTTATTTATTTTCTTGCCTGATTTACTTGTAAAAATTAGTGATAGTGAAATGGGCTTTGGAGAAATGCCAAATCTGAGTTTTCTTAGTAATATTGAGCTTGGTGTAGTCTTTGAATATTTGCTAATTTTTTTTCAAATATTTATTTATTTACTTTAGTTGTACACAATGCAATCCATTTATGTTTACGTGGTGCTGAGGATCGAATCCCGGGCCGCACACGTGCAAGGCGAGCGCTCTGCCGCTGAGCCACAACCCCAGCCCGAATATTTGCTAATTTTTATTAGAATAACTTTTTTTTTTTTTTTTTTTTTTTTTTTTTTTTTTTTTTTTGGTACCGGGGATTGAACTCAGGGGCACTTGACCACTGGGCCACATCCCCAGCCCTTTTTTTTTGTATTTTATTAGAAGCAGGGTCTCACTGAGTTACTAAGTGCCTCGCCATTGCTGAGGCTGGCTTTGAACTCGCGATCCTCCTGCCTCAGCCTCCCAAAGTGCTGGGATTACAGGCGTGCGCCACTGCGCCCGGCTTAGAATAACTATTTTTTTAAGTGTAGCAAAGTTTATTAGAAGAGAAAGAAGGAGGAGGACACCCTCAAGGTCAAGAGTGGGTCTTCTCAGGAGAATAACCAACTTAGTTTTTTAAAAAAATATTTTTAGTTGTAGATGGACACAATACCTTAATTTTGTTTATTTAGTTTTTTAATGTGGTTCTGGGGATATAACCCAGTAGCCTCATGCATGCTAGGCAAGCACTCTACCACTGACCCACAACCCCAGCCCCCAATTTAGTTTTAATATCTGTAGTTTTCAAGATTTCTTTTAAATATATTATAACAACCATCCAGAGGCTTTTTATTTGGTAGATCTCTAAAATGACTGCTTCCATTCCCCCTCCCCACCAATCAAATGGGACCCAACTTGGCTTTTCTTTCCCTCCTTTAGAGATTTTGAGTGTGCACAGATGTAGTCACAGTGACAGAATCTGTTCTCAATCCTAATAAGAATACTCACAAGGTTGAATTAACGTGAGGGATTTAAGTGCGGGGTTCATGGATAGTTTCTAATTCTATACCTGTAAAATTATTTTTTGTGTTTGTATTTTCATGGAAACAATGGAATTAACTTCATTGGTTTGCTAAGGTTAAGTCAAACTCAGAGTGTATTCATTACTTTATTAAATAAATTTATAAGATAGCTTTTCTGCTATGTCTGTATTGTATACATGCCTTTATAACTTCTAAACCAAGATATTATGGAAAATTTATAGAAGTAAAGAGGATAGTAAAATGAGCCCCCCATTTCCTTGTCACTCAGCTTCAACAACAGTCAGTTTATGGCTGATTTTGTTTTCTCGTTTCTCATACATTTTAGCCCACCTTTCCACTCTACTCTCCTGAGGATTCATTTATTATTATTTTTTAAGGTGCTAGTTCTTGAATGCAGAGCCTCATGTTAAGCAAGCACGCTACCACTGAGCTACATTTCCTGCTATTTAGAAGCAAATTGTGAGCAGCTTTTTGATATCTTTCAAAAACACTTGATAGCATTTTCCTTTCTTAGACCTGACTCATAATCCCAACCTTCGGAGTTCTAGACAGTTCTTCTATGCCTTGACCTTTCTCAAAGTATTTGTTTAGTGCCTGCAGTTGTACAGTGTGAGACTTCAAGTATAAATAGTAACCCTTCCATAAGATGGACATAGCTATTACTAGATGTAACAACAACAACAAAAAATCAGTTCATATTAACTTTGCAAAACATTACACTTGAAGTTATTCTCAAAATTTAGAGAGATATGTACTGTTGAAGTAGTATCAAATTGCAGAAGGCTAAAAATAACAACAGTTCTTAATGTTTCCTAAAAATTAATTTTTACTAAAATAACTCATGTATTAATAGTAACAGTGGGGCTGGAGAGTATTTGCATTCTTCAGGTAGCACAATGCAGTAAAACAGTTTGCAGCCCATTTCAAATGTATTTTCTGCAGCTTTCTGTTCCTGTGTTGATTCTTTTAATGATGGTGAGCCTTGGATGTATAGATTGCTTCTACTAGATTAGAAGAATAGAATAATGAGGGGAAAAAATCCAAATAACATACTGTTAAATTTTCATTGATGCAGCCATGATTCAGGACACTGAGGGTCCCACAGTGATATACCTTGTATATGAGTAAGCAATGAATTAAGGTTTGGGCTACTATGCCTGATAGTTGTACTCTTAGAAAACGGGGCATTTATGGCTAATGTGAATCTGTAGATGACATGGCCTTATTTAGTCTTACTGTCCCAGACTACATCCTTCATCTGGTCAGGTGTGGAAGATAGGAAGCTCTGTAAGTAGCAAAAACTGGCTTGTGCTTCTTGGCCATTTGTATGTATCATTTTTGGAGAAAGAATGCCTGTTCAGTTTCTTTGCATTTTTTTGGTTTGGTAATTTGATTTTTGAGTTGTAGGAGTTATTCATATCTTCTGGATATCAATCCCTTATTGGTTATACTTTGCAGATATTTTGTGTTCTGTCTTTTCACTCTCTCTTTTGCACAAAAGTTTAATTAATTAATTAATTTGGTATGGAGGGTTGAACCCAAAGGCACTTTACTGTTGAGCCACATCCCCAGTCCTTTTTACTTATTATTTTGAGACAGAGTTTCAGTATGTTCAGCCTCAGCCTTCTGAGTTGCTGGGATTACAAGCATGTGCTATCAAACTTTGCTTTAAATTTTAATGTAATGCCCTTTGTTTTTGCTTCTGTTGCCTAAGCTTTAGGTATGGTATCTAAGAAATCATTGTCAGATCCCAATACCATAAAGTTTTTCCTCTGTTTTCTTCTGGAATTTTATAGTTTTGGGGTGTTAGGTTTAAGTTTAAGCCCCCTGATATGGTAAGACTTAACCTTCTGTTTCACCTCTGACTTTTCAGAATGGGTGTAGAGTGGGTCTAACACTAGAACATAGTTCTTATTCTTTTTTTTTTTTTTAATACTTATTTATTTACTTTAGTTGTACACAACACAATGCATTTTACGTTTACGTGGTGCTGAGGATAGAACCTGGGCTGCGCACGTGCGAGGCGAGCGCTCTGCCGCTGAGCCACAACCCCAGCCCACATAGTTCTTATTCTTACAGGGAAATGTTTTGGTACCTCAGCTGAATGCCAAGGGAGTCTTTATGGAATTTCTGGATTTCTAAATTTTGGCAGCCCTAGAGAATCCATGGCACACACAACACAAATTATTCATTCATTCATTCATTCATTCATTCATTTATTATTTGTCTTAGCACTCTTCGTATCTCTGTTTTTCAACTTAATTGCAGCTGCTATTTGGTGGTATTGCTTTGTGTATGTACAATCCATCTACCCTCTGGACATTTTCATGTGAACTTCTGGGGGCGCCTCTGTGAGTCCAGTGCCCTTAGTTCTGATTTCTACATGCTGTTTTGCATGGACTCCATCCAGGTCTCTGTTCCAGATTTGACAGTATTCTGCAGGCTTATCTTTTCTTGAACTCTTTTTTTTTTTTTTTTGGTGGTCTAAAAACAGTTGTCTTGTACTTTCACCAGTTTGATACATACTTATACATTAGAAGAACTAGTTTGGTCTTAGTTATTTCATTTTAATAGGGTAATCTCTTTTCTTTTGGGACCTTGACAAAGATATTAAAGTTCTTGGAAATATACAAGAAGATGAATGGAGAAATTCTGAAAAAGAATAAGGTGAAGGTGGGGTGGAGTGGAGTAAATTTAACAGGCATTCAATGTGTTCTAAAGAAAAGTATTTAGGGCTGGGGTTGTGGCTCAGCGGCAGAGCGCTCGCCTCGCACGTGCGTGGCCCGGGTTTGATCCTCAGCACCACGTAAACATAAAATGCATTGCATTGTGTACAACTAAAGTAAATAAATAAATATTTTTAAAAAAGTATTTAAAACATATGGCACTGGTACAGAAATATATAGGTGTAACATTAGAGGAAGGAGGAGTGAAGCCTCTTAATTTAGTATGTTTTAGTATGTTTAACAGTGGCAATCAATGAGGAAAGAATGGTTTATTTAAGATTTTATCTTGGAATACTAAAAACAGGCTTATCCCTTTGGAAAGAATGAAGCTTAAATACTTCTTCACTTCTTCAATGTAACTGATTCCAGATGGAGTCAAGATTAAATTAGGGGTTGAGGTTGTGGCTCAGTGGTGAAGGGCTTGCCTTACACATATGAGGCACTGGGTTTGATTCTCAGCATCACATAAAAATAAATAAAAGTAATAAAGGTATTGTGTCCATCTACAAGTATGTATATGTATATATAAATATTAAATAAGCAACAATACGAGAGAAAATGGGTAAAAGTAGTAAATGAGTTCAACCGATTGGGGCAAAAATGGTTGTGATATTTCAACTGTCATATCACATGATCTTATGGACAAAACACACACTTTATACATCTTATTAATCTTTTTTTTTTTTTTTTTTTTTTTTTTTTTTTTTGTGGTACCGGGGATTGAACTCAGGGGCACTCGACCACTGGGCCACATCCCCAGCCCTTTTTTGTATTTTATTAGAGACAGGGTCTCACTGAGTTGCTAAGTGCCTCGCCATTGCTGAGGCTGGCTTTGAACTCGAGATCCTCCTGCCTCAGCCTCCCAAAGTGCTGGGATTACAGGCGTGCGCCACCGCGCCCGGCTCTTATTAATCTTAATAGTAAGGGAGACTATGGCAATAAGCATTTAACAGAAGAAATATAAGTGGCTAGTGAATATAAGGAGGGATGCTCAAAAGCTCTCTCACTTGAATAAGTACAAATAAAATAACAATGCCATTTGACAGAAATCAGAAAAGGTTAATATCCATCTTTGAAGATTATCAGGAAATGCATATTATCATTTGCTATTTGTGGGAGTACAACTTATGAAATCCTTTGAATCGCAGTGTAATATCTGTTATTGAAAAAAATAATGAGTATATGGTTGGGTCCAATTTGACAGAGCAGTTGATTTTCAGGGTACCTAGAGCTGCTTGGGCTAATTTTGGGACCCAGCTTCAGACTTAACTGAATCATCATATAATTTGTGACAGGATCAGAGATGTTTAATATCATTTCTCAAAAATGTCACATGTACTGGAAGTAGACGAACATGAAGTTATGCAAAAGAATACTCTTAAAATGCACAGATATAAGTGCATTTATGTTAAATGGAGTATTGGGAAAACAATAGTTAGGCAGTTTGAGGGTATAGTAAAAAGGGTGGTTTTTTTTTTTTTTTTTTTTAATTTTTTTTTAAAAAATATTTATTTATTTATTTGCTTTAGCTGTACACAATGGGTTTATTTGTACGTGGTGCTGAGGATCGAACCCGGGCCGCGCACGTGTGAGGCGAGCGCGCTACCGCTGAGCCACATCCCAAAAAGGGTGGTTTTTAAATGGAATGGTCAATGTACAAAAATTTATTGGTAAAAGAAAAAAGGTTAAAGAATAGGATGATGACATGATTATGTTGGGACAATGTATCTTTGTGTATTCATACAAAATATCAAGAGATACTCAGTTAATAGTGGCTATATATGGAGGGGCAGATTTAACGCTTATTTTATGATTTTATGAGCAGATGTTATAATAACACCTGTTCAAGGAGCATCTGGGACATGCACTTTTAAGTTGTATGTTATCACTAAACTATTTTGACCCTAGGTTTGGTAACTTCAAGTTCAGTTAATTGAAACCTTGTTTGGTGAAGGAGTGTCTTATTAAATTTGGCTTATCATGGGAATCCTCAACGATTTGTAATTGAAACTATTAATACAGTGTGATAGTGTATTAATTTTTCTAAGTTGCATATTTTTTATTTTATTTAATTTATTTATTTATTTATTTATTTTTTTTTTTAAAGAACATTCAACAACTAGTACTGCTTCCAATTATCCAGATGTATTAACAAGGCCTTCTCTTCATCGGAGTCATCTGAACTTCTCCATGTTGGAATCTCCAGCATTACACTGTCAGCCGTCTACATCCTCAGCATTCCCAATTGGCAGTTCTGGATTTTCCCTTGTAAAAGAAATAAAAGATTCTACCTCTCAGCATGATGATGACAACATCTCAACTACCAGTGGTTTTTCTTCAAGAGCCTCTGATAAAGGTATTTTTTTCATTTGACAGTAAGTAATATTGGTAGTAAAATTAAATTTCACGGAATGAATGTTTTTTTCCCCACATTTTTTTATTGGTGCAGTATAGTTGTACATGATGTGGGATTTGTCATTACATATTTATATATGCACACAGTATAACAATATAATTTAACCAACATCACTCCCGAACACTTCTATCCCCTTTCTCTCTACCTCTTACCTGTTGGTCCCTTTCCTGTGCTGATCTTTGATTTTTAGGATATTCACATTTATCTTTGATTTCATTTTACCTCTCTGGTTTCTGCACATGAGAGAAAACATAACGATCCTTGACTTTATGTGTTTGACTTATCTTAACCTAACATGATGATCTCTAGTTCAATCCATTTTCCTCTAAATGACATGATTTCATTTTTCTTTATGGCTGAATAAAATTCCTTCATGTATATATACGACATTTTCTTATCCATTCAACTGTTGATGGACACCTAGGCTAGTTTTGTAGTTTTGCTATTGTGAATTGTACTGCTATAAATATGGTTATGCATCTATCACTATATAATATGCTGACTTTAATTATTTAGGGTAAATACTGAGAAGTGATAAAAAAAAACTGAGTCATGGTGGTTCCATGCCTAGTCTTTTGAGGAACTTCCACACTGATTTTCATAGAGGTCGTACTAATTTACAGTACCATCAAGACTGTAAAATTGTTCCTTTTTCTTCATCGTCTCCAGCATTTATTGTTATTTATATTCTTGATGACTGCCGTTCTGATTGGTGTGAGATGAAATCTCAGTGTAGATTTGATTTACATTTCTTAATTGCTAATGATGTTGAGCTTTTTTCATATATTTGTTGGCCGTTTGTATTTCTTCTTTTGAGACGTGTCTGTTGAATTCATTTGCCTAATATTAATTGTGTTAGCTAATGTTTTGATGTAAACTTTTTTGAGCTCTTTCATGTATTCTAGATACTAACACTCAGAGTAGCTAGCTAGCAAAGATTTTCTCCCATTCTGTGGGTTCCCTTTTCACATTCCTAATTATTTCCTTTGTTGTGAAGAAGCTTTTAAATTTGATGGTATTCCGTTTATTAACTCTTGGCATTATTTCCTGAGCTTTAGGGGTCTTATTAAGAAAGTAGGTTGCCAGTGCCTAAAAGCTAGAGTATCGACCCTACATTTTATTTTAAGAGTTACATATTTTCTGGTCTAATTCTGAGGACTTGGATCCATTTTGAGTTGGTTTTTGTGCAGGGTGTGAGAATAAGGGTCTACTTCCATTCTGCTACAAACGGATAACCAGTTTTCCCAGCACCATTTGTTTAAAAGGCTGTCTTTTCTCCAGTGTATGTTTTTGGCACCTTTGTCAAGGATCAGATGACTATATCTGAGTGGGTTTGTTTCAGTGTCTTCTATTCTGTACTGTTGGTCTGTTTTAGACCAATTATTGGCTATTTGACTTAGTTTTAATTTTTATTTTTCTATATGAAAATCTAGAGTCTTGTAATTGGTGCTGTTACTGTAAATCACATACTTTTGTTTCAGATATAGCTGTTTCAAAGAACACTTCATTGCCACCTCTGTGGTCCCCAGAGGCTGAACGTTCTCATTCACTCTCTCAACATACTGCCACCAGCTCAAAAAAACCAGCATTCAACTTATCTGCCTTTGGAACACTTTCCTCTGTGAGTACTAAGTGGACTGGATTTAATCACATTCGTTTTGAGTGTTTTTGCTTAAAATTTGTCATTGTGTTTCTGTGCAGTCACTTGGGAATTCTTCAAATCTTAAAACAAGTCAGCTTGGAGATTCTCCTTTTTATCCTGGAAAAACAACATATGGTGGGGCAGCAGCTGCTGCAAGACCGTCTAAGCTACGAAATACACCTTATCAGGTTGGTTTGAATTGGAAATGGATGATGATTTTTCTTTTCTTTTTGCTTTTAATTAGCCATTATTGACACTAAAATTAAAAAAAAAAAAACAGACTTTTAGTTATTCTTTGGTAAAAATTATAGAACTGTGGAGATGACCCCACCTCCACCACCACCCTTTTTAGGATATGTGACTATTATTTCAGGTCTAAGTGAACATTTTGTGTATTAAATTCGTGCGTGTGTCTTAGGACGTCTGACTAATTAATTTTGTAAATGAGGAATAAATTACACATAGTAAAAATTTGCTCTTATTCGTGTATTTGAATTGTAATAAAACACATGCAATTGTGTAACCATTTTGGCAGAGTGTTGAACATTCCCATCACCCCAGAACATTACCTTGTGCATCTCTGTAGTCTGTCTGTACTTCCACTACCATCCTCTGGCAACCACTGATGTTTTTCTTTCCCTATAGTTTGTCATTTTCCAGAATGTCATATAAATTTAGTCATACATGTAGCCTTTTGTATCTGACTTAATCCAGTTAGCATAATGTGTTTGAGGTCAGTCTGTTTTTGCTTATATAATAGTTCTTTTTCATTGCTGAATAGTATAATTAATAGTTTTTCACCAGTGAAAGCACACTGGATTGTTTCTAGTTTTTGCCTGTTTTGGATAAAGCTGCTGTGAAGATTTTGTGTGAATGTTAATTTTCATCTGTTGGGTAAATACCTGGGAGTTGGATTATTGGCTCACATGGTAAGCATATGATAAACTGCCAAACTGTTTCAGAGTGATAGGTACCAGTTTGCATTCTCACCAGTAGTGTTAAGAGTTCTAGTTGCTCTGCATCCTTCCTAGCACTTGGTGCTGTCAGATTTTTGTTTTAGCCATTCAAATAGGCACACGGTGGTAATTTCAACATGTGGTTTTAATTTGTGCTTTCCTGCTGGCTGTTGATTATTAGAAATATTGGAGTACTGCAAGAAATCAGACATGTGCTCAAAAGTTACTCAGCAAGGCAAACTACCAGAAAAAAATCTGGCAAGCACGCACACTGGGGGGGAAGTCTGCCCAAGTTTTTATCCCTTTGTTTGCTCTGATAGAAGGAATTCAGGATTACAATAGATGTGATTGACTGACTTAAAATTGGGGAGAGCAAAGGGAAGGACTATAGTTCGATCACTTAGTACACTATAGACATTATGATTGGAAGACAGAGGACAAAGGGCAATATATTGGGGGACTCAAAATGGCTACATTTTAACCACGGTTTAGTAACTTAAAAATAGCTCCACTTAACTACACACTGTGAAACTTAGATTTTAGATTATAGCAAACACATTCTTGTTACATACTAAGAAACTCAGACTACAGGTTTAACTTTGACAGAAAAGACAACATTAATCTTACATGATGTTGAATATATTTTCATATTCTTATTTGCAATTAGTGTGTCTTCTTTGGTGAAGTGTCTTCAAATCTTTTGACTGTTTTTAAATTGGGCTTTCTTATTAAAGAATTTTGAGGGCTGGGGTTGTGGCTCAGCGGCAGAGCGCTCGCCTTGCACATGCGCGGCCCGGGTTCGATCCTCAGCACCACGTAAACATAAATGCATTGCATTGTGTACAACTAAAAGTAAATAAATAAATATTAAAAAAAAAAAGAATTTCGAGAGTTCATTTTTTTCAATCCTTTATTAAATGTGTGTTGCAGATATTACATTCTGTGACGTCTTAACAGTGTCTTTTGAAGAGAAATTTTTACTTTTGATAACATCTAGTATATTGTTTTATGTTTTTGCTATTATATCTAAGACATTTTTGGTTAACCCAGTGCCACAGATTTTCTTGTTTTTTTGTTTTTCCCCAGAAGCTTCATAGTTTTAGGTTTTAATTTAGACCTGTGATTCATTTTCATTTTGAGTTAATTTTTATATGTGGTGTTAGGTATGGGTCAACACTCATTTGTTTTACATATGGATGTACCATATGTTGAAAAGACTATCTTTTCTCCATTCAATTACTTTTGCACCTCTGTTGAAAAGTAGTTTACTGTATATTGGCTTGTTTCTGGACTTTCTATTATTTTCCATTGATCTGCGTTTGTCCTTACCAGTATTGCCTTGTCTTGCTAGCTCTTTTACAGTAAGTCTTAAAATCAGGTAATGTGAGCTCTCCAACTGTTCTGTTCTTTTACAAGCTTGTTTTGGCTTTCCTGGGTTCTTTGCTTTTCCATAAAATTTTAGATTCAGCTTGTTGGTTCCTACAAAGGCTGCTGGGATTTTGATTGGGATTGCATTGAGTCTAAAGATCAATTTGAGAAGAATGGACATCTTAACAAAATTGAGTCTTCCAATCCATGAATACGGTATATCTCTCTTTATTTAGGTGTTTTTAAGATTTTTTTCATGAGTGTTTTGTAGTATACAGAACAGAGACTTTGAACACATTTTGTTAGATTTTTAATTATATATATTATATATAATATATTATATATATAATTATATATAATATATATATAATAATTATGTATATATTATTATTATAATATATATTATATATATTATATATATTAAAGAATTTTATATATTATATATTATATATATTATATTAATAATAATATATTATATATATATTATATATATAATATATATAATATATATTTATATATAATTATATAATTATATAATATATAATTTTGTTATATTTTTAATTATTAGATTTATAATTTTGATTATAGTTATACATGACAGTAGAATGCATTTTTTTTTTTTTTTTTTTGTGGTACCGGGGATTGAACTCAGGGGCACTCGTCCACTGGGTCACATCCCCAGCCCTTTTTTGTATTTTATTAGAGACAGGGTCTCACTGAGTTGCTAAGTGCCTCGCCATTGCTGAGGCTGGCTTTGAACTCGCGATCCTCCTGCCTCAGCCTCCCAAAGTGCTGGGATTACAGGCATGCGCCACCGTGCCCGGCGAGTAGAATGCATTTTTAACACATCATACATAAGTGGTTTGTTAGAATTATACCTAAGTATTTCATTTTACTTGGCATAGCATGAGCAAATAGTCTGACTAGTGTTATTTATTCAATAAGATGAATTCATAGTTGAAGTCTTTCCAGCAAAGAAACCTTCAGGCTCAAATAGCTTCCCTGATGAATTCTTACAACTATTTAAGAAAGAAAGAATATCAATTCTATACAAACTCTTCATGTATTAGAAGAGAACATTATCTAACACTTTTGCAGGGGGGAGAGGGTAACTGGGGATTCAACCCAGAGGCATTTTACCACTGATTACATCCCCAGTCCTATTTTTTTGTTTCTTTTTGAGATAGAGTCTCACTAAGTTACTGGTTATGGCCTTAAACTTATGACCCTCCTACCTCAGCCTCCTAAGTTGCTGGGATTACAGGTGTGTACCATCATGACTGGCTCCCCAACACATTTTTAAAAGGCTAACAATACTTTGATACAAACTGAGACAAAGACATTACAAGAAAACCATGGACAACATTTCTCATTAATTACAGATGCATGCTTTTCCAACAAAATATTTATAAATTGAATTCAACATTCATAAAAAGAAAACTATATCATGATCAGGTGGGGTTTGTCCTGGGAATGCAACATTTGAAAATTCATGTAATCTACCAAGCAGATTAAAGAATAAGAACCTTATGAACATTTGATGTATAAAACATTTCACAAAATCCATCATCCACTCATAAACATTTTTAACAAACCTAAACCTAGGAGTAGATAACAATTCATCCTGATAAAGCATATTTACAGAAAATTGTCATAGTATTATACTTAAAGTGAAAGACTGAATACTGTTCTTCTGAAATGGGGAAAGAGCAGGGATGTCTCTTTATCAAAACTGCTACTATTGGGGCTGGGGTTGTGGCTCAGCGGCAGAGCGCTCGCCTCGCATGTGCGCGGCCCGGGTTCGATCCTCAGCACCATGTAAACATAAATGCATTGCATTGTGTACAACTAAAGTAAATAAATAAATATTTTAAAAAAAGTTAAAAAAAAACACAAACTGCTACTATTTAACATCATATTGCAGATCCTACCCAGTGCAGAACAAGGTATACAGATTGAAAAGGAAAAAGTAAAATAATTTCTGTTCAAGAACTAGGTATTTATTTGTCTCTGTTACCAAAAGACTACAAAAAATGCTATCAAAACTAATAGGGTCCCAAGATGCAAGGTCAAAATACAGAGCAATTTGTATTTATGTGTTGTGTACATGTTAGTAGACAAAATTAGAAATGAGTAACTTTTTAAGAAATATCAATTTAAGGTAAATTGAATCCTATTCTTTGTCGTGCTGTTTTCTTGGACTGTACAAATTCTGGTTTGTGTTGCTATAGTATTTTTTTATTTTATATTACAGATTTTGACCTTTCTAAAGATGGAAGAGAATATAAACATTAAGATTTTTGGAGCAAATTTATTGAAATGACAATCATGGCAAATAGGAATCAACAAACACCTGAAATTAGTATATTTGAAGATTTTAGTTTTGTCATTAAGAGGGTAGTCATTTGCTTTCCTGATTAGAAGATTCTTTCTTGTCTAATTACCAGTAGTAATTATGAGACTTCTTTGTTTTTTCTGTGCTGCTGGGGATTGAACGTAGGGGTGGTTTACCACTGAGCTACATCAGCAGTCCTTTTTATTTGGTAGGGGCATGTACAGGTATTGAACTCAGGGACACTTAACCACTGAGCCACATCCCCAGCCCTATTTGAACTTTCTATTCTCCTGCCTCAGCCTCCCGAGCTGCCGGGATTACAGGCATGTGCCATCTGCGCCCAGCTGTCCGCAGCCCTTTTAATTTTTATTTTGAAACAAAGAATTGCTAAGTTGTTTAGGCTGGCGTTGAATTTGTGATCCTCCTGCCTCAGCCTCCCAAGTTACTGGGATAACAGATGTACAACACCACACTCAGCTATGAGCCTTATTTCTGAGTGTTTTTATGAGGGACATTTTGTTATAAGAGAAAGCATTAACTGGATGTCATAGTTACATAGGAAGCTTTTTCTAAAGTTTAAGCAGGATCATATCATTTAAAAAACTTGTTTTTAATATTTATTTATTTTAGTTGTACACAATGCCTTTATTATTTTCTGTGGTGCTGAGGATTGAACCCGGGTTTCACACGTGCTAGGCAAGCGCTCTACCACTGAGCACAACCCCAGCCCCTCATTTAAAAAACTTTTATAGTTAATATAGTTCAGCATGTTAGAAGATGATGGAAGTCTATGATTCATAGAATAGTCTCGAATGTGTTCCTGTTTCCTTCTCCTTTATTGCCAATATTGAGTTCTGTGCTTTTTAATGCTGAGTTCTAATATACCTTTAGAATCTTCCTCAATACAGGCTTCCAAATATTTAGAGTTAACATTAGATGTTTTGTTTTTGCTATGTGGGGGATGAAATCTAGGACCTTAAGCTTGTTAGGCAAGTGTTCTGCCACTGAGCTACACCCCCAGCCTTATAATTGACATTTGGAAAACAGTCTGTTAGCTATTTCATTCCTAGAGTGATGGAGCTAGAAGACATTATCAACATTCTAGTTCAGTTCTGTTTTATTGATTAGTGAACTGATTCTCTGAGAAACCAGTAGACTTAAGTGATATCCTGGTGGATAGTTTAATGTTTTCTCATGTTTGCTGAAGCCTCTAGTCTCTCAACAGCAATCCATAATGGGCACCAAATTTTTAATAATGCTAATATAGAATATGGCAGCTATTCTGAAAATAAAATGAATATATTTGATATATAAGAAAAATTATTTAAAGTAGTAATTATGGTTCAATTATTTAGATGATGTAAGTTTGTAAAAACTAGGTTATATTTGGTTGTGATATTATCTTTTCCTTATCTTAATCATTGCCAAATTACTTGGTTTTGTGGTATCACATGGTTATTAGAATTTTGTAGTGCTTTCTTGAGAGAAGGGTGTATTTTTATTGGAATTTATAAATATTGCTCTTGTATTAAAGGGTACTTGACTAGTCTTCTTTTTTTTTTTAATATTTATTTATTTGCTTTAGTTGTACACAATGGGTTTATTTGTACGTGGTGCTGAGGATCGAACCTGGGCCGCGCACGTGCTAGGCGAGCGCTCTACCACTGAGCCACAATCCCAGCCCTTGACTAGTCTTTAAGGCTTTTTCCTAATCCCAATTTTAAGAAAGTAAAAATCATTTATTGAGAAACAACATGAGTATTTAAACATGCTCCTTTTGTCATATTGACTTTTTTTTTTTTTTTAAATATTTATTTATTTGCTTTTAGTTGTACACAATGTGTTTTTATGTGGTGCTGCGGATCGAACCCGGGCTGCGCACGTGCTAGGCAAGCGCTCTACCACTGAGCCACAACCCCAGCCCCTCATGTTGACTTTTGAGGAACAAGTTATTAGTATAAAAAATATTAAATTTTCATTGCAGTAGGATCTATAGTATTTTGTTTATCTGTCTTGGAATTTTCTCTAATTAAATGTTAATACTCAGAATAACAGCTGTCTTAGTTCACTTCTCATTACTTTAATATTTTGATTTAAATATCAAGGGTAAGTGGGTCAAGGTATTGCTAGAACTTTTTACCAATTATCCCCTTTCCACCATGTAACATAACTATAGATCATTCTTTAGAGTGGTGTGTACTATCTTAACACTTCTGATTATAAAAATACTGTCTCAGGCAGGGAATTGGATTTTCAGTAAAGGTATGAGGAAGAAAAACAACTAAACTCTTAATGACACCTCCCCAGAGATAAGCTGTTAATATTTATTGTGTTTTACTTTGGACATCATTTTACTTTGTAGATATTTTCATTGCATGAATGAAGTGTGTGCCTCAGATTTTATGTTGCAGCAAATAATTAGACTTTACTTTATAGGCACCAGTCAGAAGACAGATGAAAGCTAAGCAACTTAATGCACAATCTTATGGTGTGACTAGTTCAACAGCTCGGCGAATATTGCAGTCTTTAGAGAAGATGTCAAGTCCTCTGGCGGTAAATTTTTTAAAATCACTATTAAACAAAATTTGAGTTTAGTGAAAAATATTAATTTTATTATTTCACAAAAAATAAATTGTTGTTATAACATTAACAGGATGCAAAAAGAATTCCATCAGTTGTTTCTTCTCCTCTAAACTCCGTAAGTTGACTTTTAAAGCTGTTGTATTTGAAGAGACATATTTTTCACAGTTTTCTATATATTCTAATACTGTTTTATTTTTTCAGCCTCTTGATAGGAGTGGGATGGATATCACAGATTTTCAGGCCAAAAGAGAAAAGGTATGGTAGTTATTTAATGTGTCAGAGTAGCATTTAAAGTTAATAGGTACACAAATTAGATTTGGTTGATAGTCGTTAGGGCACATGTTTGAAAAATGATGTTTTTTGTACTTGGACATTGTTCCCTCTTGTGATAGCTTCAAGATGATGATGCATATATAGCAGATGCTCATGCAGTATTTTCTGGTGATCTGCCATTTCTGTCTTTAGATTCTTTTTTTTTTTTAATATTTATTTATTTACTTTAGTTGTACACAATGCAATGCATTTATGTTTATGTGGTGCATGAGGATCGAACCCGGGCAGCGCACGTACGAGGCGAGCACTCTGCCGCTGAGCCACAACCCCAGCCCTGTCTTTAGATTCTTTATGACTTGTTCTTACTTTGATAAAGGAAAGTGGGAATGAACAAAACTTAAAATGTTTAGTAATTAGAAGGTCAAAAATTATAACCCTCATTGAACATTGAACCTTTGGAGATTTTCTTCATTACCCAACATTATGACAAATCTATTGTGTATAAATAGAATTTCAGTTTGGTACACATTTCGTCAACCAGCCAACATACTATTTCAGAATACCAGAGCTATAAAAAAAATGTAATGTAGATGTCTTGATACCCTTCCAGTGTGTTTTATGTAGTTCAAGTTAGCTTTTGAGGTTATTGTGTGAGAAATAAAATGCTTAATAATCTGAGGCTTTGGGTTAGTTACATTTATGACTGGTTAAATATCCTTCCAGAAATGCAGATTCCCAAATTCATACTGTTGAAAGCATTTATTACACACTAAATTTCCCAAAAGTAATTATTAAAATTATCCTAATTGTCGGAATTCATTCTGGGAACTATATGAGATGTTGGTAAATTGTAATTATGAAATTGAGGTAGAAAAGAAAGCTAAAATTGAATTTTTCTTGGAAAAGCAGTGCTTTTCATTTTTTACAATTACCTAGATGTTTGTAGTTGGGCAAGAGGAAATCTATTATTAGCTGTCACCATGGCATTCATTTAAATTGTTAACTTTTCTTAGACCCCCATGTATAAAAGATTGTTTAAAAACAAGTAGAGTTTTAAGCTTATCCTATAATGTTATTGTCAAAAAAAAGTCTTACTATGTCGTATTATTAATTATTGAGTATTATTTAAATAAAAGGAAATAAAAAGCTGGGATATAACATGTTTGTGTTTCACAGATAACCCAGAACAGTCTGCAGAATAAACAGTCTTATTGAGTTATGGGGTCACACTCATGAAAAGGATTTAGGGAAGAGCTAGTAACTCTACAGAAACTTTGCCCAGTAAACCAAGGTTGTTCACAGCTGCTGCTGAGTGAAAGGACTCTATTCATAGTATTACAATCTCCGAACAGAGTTGACACTCTTGGCTTTATAGTGATCTTACACCAACAAGATTTTTACTGTGTTTTAGAGAAGCAAAGGAGGTAGAATGAAACACTTGTGTACTTAGACAATAAAACCAATTCATTTTAGAATCTGAAGTTTTAACAGTCACTTAGACTTACATTGTAAGGTTTTGATTTATTTTGATTTTTTTTTTTTTTTTTGAAATTACAAGTGGGATTTTATTCTTAGAAATTATTTACCATTCTTTCAAAATAGTTTTGGGTTTTAATTAACATTGGAGGAACCAACTTAGGACTTTATTCATATTTTTAGGAATTAAAGTATTTTCATGGCTAGCTAAAAAATATACACATACGTTGTTGCCGCCTGCAGCAACGATACCGCGGGAAGGAAATCGAAGGCAGACTGGAAATGAGTAGGTTCTTTATTCTTGCTTCTTCTCTGCTTTCTCCTCTATATTCTCCTCCTAATTCCGCCCCCATTCCTCTCTACCGTCTGTTTAAATACTCTTTACCTTAACCAGTATACACGTGTCACAAGCTCAACTTACAGGTGCGTCACACAGTGTTTATGGGCACAGAAAGATTCTGAGTTAATTGCATTAATGTCAGGTGTAAACAATTAAACGTCTCCTCTTTGGCTCTCAGCCAGCCGCTATCTTAGCTACTTCCTCATTCAAGGCTCTTACATTTCCCCCCTTTTGTTTTAAAAGAGGGATAGCTTAAATGGATGGGTGACGACCCTCACCGCATCAGGATCAACTGTGCCTGTCTTAGGCTTCTACATGTATAACCAACATTCTTACCCCTCATCGGATAATCAAGGCTGTGCCCTTTACTCCTGTCTTAGGTTGATATGTCAGTCACATGAGACTTTCCTGTCATTGACTACCAGCCGTCCAATCGAGCCAACCAATCATGAGGAGATGCTCTGGTTCTAAGGCGGCAAGCTTTGTGCTGACGAGCCAAGTTCCATTAAATAGCGTATTAAGTTCTCTAGACAAATTAGCTGCCCTATTAGGGTTAAGAAAAGGGATACCCGTAAGGTATTGTCCTGTGTAATGTCCTAAACATAGAAAGATTTGCCAAAATGCCCATTTGCTCTTGGAGAAGATCAACACGCTGATTGCAAAATGTGGTGTTGATCTAGGAGGCCCCGTGCATGCAGAGCAGAGGCCATACTGCTGGTGAAGTTGTTTAATGCATGACAGTAGGAATACTTGTAGCGATTGCAACCCCTGCAGCTGTAGCAGCAGCAGCCCTCTCTTTTATGTCTAGACAATGCCACCGGCAAATCTTCAGGGCCCGCTAAGACTGGCATAGGGGGATGTACCTAGAAACTCAAGTAATAATCATTAGAGGAAAGGTAGTGCCATTCCAGCACTGAATCAAGAAGCGAATTGTGGGAGTGTAATTCAAACTAAAAAATAGAACTATTAGATCTTAGGTGTTTTAGTTCTGAAGTTGATCTCTGCTCACATACATTGCTGCTTGAGCTCCCATGAACATTAGCTGGCAAAATATCACATTCAGAACAAATTAAAGAAAGAGTATTTAGCTGACAAAATATTACATTTAAGATAGATTAAAGAAAGGCTAAGAGCATTTTAGAGAAAAATTTTGTTAGCTGGAACTTTTGAGCCTCTGCATACACAGCAACCTTTTATGAATATACCTGTTGAAACAATTTAAATTAATCAGCTTTTAACAAATAAAGTTAATTACAAACAAACAATCCCATCTCAAATACCAAAATATCAGGTTGAACAGTATTAGTCATATTGCTTGCTGGAGAGAAGTCCTAGAGATACTTATAAAATAAGTTTGAAGGTACCTTCATTTTTTATTTGTTTACTCAATTTAATATTTTTGACTTAAATAAATTAAAGTATTTGGATCCATTTTTTATATATTAATTTTCATGAGCGCTCGGTTTTTGTTATTTGTGACGTCACATTTACATGAAATCTGGACAGATGCACAGACATAAAGACATATTTGTGACGTCACATTTACATGAAATCTAGACAGACACACAGACATAAAAACATATATAAAAAAGAAAAACACAATTGTGCGCATGAAGAAGCCCCAATCAGGGAGATGGCTATTGTGGTTAGCTGGAAGCCATAAGTTCCACCTGATAATAATCATACATTAAGTATGCACGTGACGCACCTGCAAAGCTAAAGGTATATAACCGGGTGAAAGCGGTCAGAAGCGGCATTCATTCAGTCAGTCGTTCAGTTGCTCAGTCGGTCGGAAGAAGAGTTCGGGTCGGAGAAGAAGAAAAGAGTCAGAGCGGCCAGAACATAGTCAGAAGAAGAAATAAGAGTCAGAGTATAAGGAAAAGAGTTTAGCTAAGAAAGAAATGAGACAGAGACTAAGAAAGAAAAGAAAGAAATGAGACAAAGAAAGGAAAAGAGTTTAGCTAAGAAGAGAAGAAGAGATAAAGAGAAAGCCAGAGACTAAGAATAATAGATTCCTGCCACCGAATCTCCTCCCGCGGTATTGTGGCTGTATGTCAGGCAGCTACATGCGCACACTAAAGAGAGATCCTCTTGTCCCAGCCAGGAGGAATGAGACTTAAGTTGTGAATTTATTGAAGGAAAAAGCGCGCAGCTTAAAAAGTTTCTTAGCTGAAAAGGCAAAGATGAGGTTCCCTTGTCGGAAAAAGAGACAAACTTGCACAGGTGCACGGATTGATACCTCTTTTAAGGGAATCATTCCACAACAACTTCATCTTGGCCCTTTTGATTTGGTACCTGTTTTATTAATCTTGATGGTATCCATACTGGCGAGGACTTGTGCTGTGGAAAAACACAAACAGATCCTCTCCCCCAAATTAATACTGGGTCTGGGCACTTCCATGTGCCTGAAAGAACATCCTTCTGCTTCTGTGAATGATCCTGAACTTAGCAAGCCATAGATCCCGAGCCAGTGGAACCAAATCCTCTATTCTTCCTATTTTGAGGCATACACTTAAATGAGTCACGTAGACTGGAAAGAAGAAGCAGCTGAGCAATTCTATCACCTTGGTTAACAGAGCTAATGCCTCGAGGTGAGCTAACCATAATCTTGATTTCTCCTCCATAGTCAGAATCTATCACACCTGGAGTGACTTGAAGTCCGGATAAGCTTTTAGAACTTTACCCGAGGATAAGTCCTACAGTCCCTAAGGGAAGAGGTCCCCTGACTCCTGTGGGAATCAGTTGAACCCCCATTTCAGGTGTTAGCACTATTCGATCGGTGGAGCAGAGATCTAGTCCTGCACTTCCTCTTGTCCCTATGACAAGGGAGTCAATGGGTAAGAGGGATTGTGTCGAGGAACCATCTGGATGGATGTTTGAGGATACTCCTTCTCTAATGCCTCGTATATTTGTGGGCCCCAGGGCATTGGGCCCCGTGCCCCGTTTTTTGAATTGCCAGACAAAGTGTTACCATAAATATCAGTTTGGGATCTGCACTTACTAGCCCAATGGTTTCCTTTTTTACACCTGGGGCAGCAGCCTGGGACACGAGACGAGCTTCGTTGTATTTCTATTTTCTCTTGCCTTCTTTGGGGATATTGTTTTCTAAAATAACCTGATTGACTATAATAACTTTTAGGTCGAGCCCTTCTTGTAAAATTAAGAGGAGAAGCACCTCTCATGGCTGCTGCGATTACAATACCTGTAACAAATGCATCATTTATGTCCCTGCAAAGCTTTATATAGACAGAAAGGTCGCTTTTAGATTTCCAAGGTCTGATAGCGTCTTGACAATATTTGTTGGCATTTTCATATGCCAGCTGAACAACTAATGGCATGGCTTGATCAACGTCTCCAAACACTCTACCTGCTGTCTGCAAAAGACGATCAACAAATTTGGCATATGGCTCATTAGGTCCCTGAATTACTTTAGACAAGCTACCCTGTAAGTCATCAGATCCTTGTAAAGTTTTCCATGCCTTAACAGCTACGGCGTATATTTGAGTGTAAACTCCAGGATTGTACTGAATCTGAACCCGTAAATCAGCATATTGCCTTTCTCCAGTTAACATGTCTATGTTACGGTCTGGAAATCCTGCAGCCGTATTTCTTCTAGCTGTTTCAACACAGAACTCTTGGAATTGAGACCTCCAAACCAAGTATTGTCCCCTGCTCAATACTGCCTTACATAAGCCTTTCCAATCTGAAGGAATTAAATTCAAAATATTAAAGAGATTCTAACATGCTTATGGTGAAAGGAGCTTGGGGCCCATGTCATTGTTGCTTCTTTAAAATTTTTTGTAGTTTTGAAATCTAAAGATTGATGGTACCTCTGTTCATTTTGATTTTCAAACACTGGCAGATCCCAATGTCCCTACAAATTTTGACACTCAAGGGCATGCAAGCCCTTAGAAAGACCCCCAGTCTCTGCTTCAAGGGCACGCAAGTGCCTAGAAAGACCCTTCATAGTGTCTGTAATTGAGTCAACCCATGAGGGAGCAGAGGGCACAAGTGGTTCCTCCACTTGAGGGTCTTTTATCTGGGTCCTCTTTAATTTCCTTTTGCTCTTCTTATCAGAGATTGTGCTTTCAGGATCACTTTTACTTAATTCCTCCTCACTACTACTATCCTTACTGGTCCTAACTGACTCAGTGGAGGTTGTGCTCTCATGATCACTTTCACTTACTTCCAAATCCTCTTCACTAATAACTGACTCAGCTATATCTAACAAATTTTCAATAGCCTTGACCACTTGGATCTTAGTTATTTTCAAACCCATTTTAACCGCTCTGACTAGAGACTCCTGCGAGGTTCCTCAGTTCTTACCTGCCGATTCCAAACTCCCTGATTCCGAACTCCCTGTACGGGCCACCACTTGTTGCCGCCTGCAGCAATGATACTGCGGGAAAGAAATCAAAGGCAAACTGGAAATGAGTAGTTTCTTTATTCTTGCTTCTTCTCTGCTTTCTCCTCTGTATTCTCCTCCTGATTCTGCCCCCGTTCCTCTCTACCGTCTGTTTAAATACTCTTTACCTTAACCAGTATACACGTGTCATAAGCTTAACTTACAGGTGCGTCACACAGTGTTCATGGGCACAGAAAGATTCTTAGTTAATTGCATTAATGTCAGGTGTAAACAATTAAACGTCTCCTCTTTGGCTGTCAGCCAGCCGCCATCTTAGCTACTTCCTCATTCAAGGCTCTTACAGTACATTGTTTTTTTTTTTTTTTTTTGGAGGTACTAGGGATCAAACCCAGCACCTTGCACATGCTTAGGTAAAACTTTACTACAAGCTATGTCCCCAGCCCTCATACAGCATCTTATATGCAGATGAAGAAAATATAGACAATAATTTGGGGAAAAAATGTGAGAAAAACCAAGTTAGACATATTTAAAATTCATGCTTTAAAAGCTGAGCCAGTTTTAAATTAAAGGTTCCATTTTATGTGTGTACATATGTGCATGTATGTGAAAAAATCATTGAGTTTGGAATAAAATATAAAATAAATGTGTATGTTATACATATAAATAGATAATGTGCCACTTAGGTTCTTTTTTAACAGTTTTTTCCTGGTAGTATATATATTTGCATCTGCTGAGTTTCTTTAGAAGTGTTTATAGTCTCTAGGTCACTTTAGATATTGTCAAGTAATTTTTAGATATGAGTCATTGATATGTATGAAAATATTTTTCTTTGATTTCTGTTTGCTTTTAAGGTGGATGCTCAGTATCCCCCTGTTCAGAGACTTATGACCCCAAAGCCAGTTTCCATTGCAGCAAATCGGACTGTTTATTTTAAACCCTCTCTGACCCCATCTGGTGAATTAAGGAAGGTTAATCAAAGAATTGATAAAAAGGACAGTGTGAGTATTATTTTCAACCAGTCTTTGAATATTAGTTGTGATGAATAATGATAATGTTAAGAGTAGATATTTTCCCATTGTAATCTAGCAATTACGTAATGAGTAAAGTTGGTGTATCAGTTATGATTATGAATATGCCTTTAAATAGTTTTCACCTTGATCAAATCCTAAATTAGAATTTACTGGTAAACATTAGTATTATACTTATTATCTAGATTAATTTTACTAGATTTGCCTTTTTTTTAAAGTACTTTCAGTTGTAGATGGACACAGTATATCCATTTATTTTTACATGGTGCTGAGGATAGAATCCTGTGCCTCACATGCTAGGCAACACTCTACCACTGAGCTACAACCCTAGCCCCTAGATATGCTTTTTAATCTGTGTATCTTATTTGTATTCTTGGTCAACTGTCTGAAAGTAGGTTAAGTACTTTCTCCTATCCCTCTCACCTAAGAAAATCAAATGTTAATTCCATAATATCGTCCAATTCCTATATCATTTTTAAATGTTTTTTTAATAGCCAATAGCTGGTTTTTGAACCAGGATCTAAGAAGATTTGGACATTGCTTTTGTTTTTGTTTTTCTAGACTTCAAATCTTCACCTTGGGCACATTGTGGTTTTTATTTTGTTGTTGTTTTTGCAGCACTGTGATTAAACCTAGGGACTCTCTACCAACCAGCAATACCCCCAGCCCTTTTTATTTTTTTTGAGATAGGGTCTTAAAAAGTTACTGAGGTGGACCTCCAACATGGAGCCTCCTGGGTTACTGGGATTATAGTTGGCTACATTGGTTTTTATTTGTTAAGATAATTCACATATCGGGAGCTGTGTGGCTCAGAGGTAGAGCGCTTGCCTAGCATGCATGAGGCATTGCGTTCATCCCCCAGCACCACATTTAAAACAAATAAAATAAGGGTATTGTGAAAAATGAAAAAAAAAAAAAAAAGATGATTCACATATCATACAATTTACTTATTTAAAATTTACAGTTTAATGGTTTTAGTATTTTCACAGAGTTGTTCAGCCACAACTGTAGTTTGGAGACAGGGTCTTACTGAGTTGGTTTAGTGCCTTAGTATGTAGCTGAGGCTGGCTATAAATTCATGATCATCCTGTCTCAGCCTCCTGAGCCACTGGGATTACAGGTGTGTGCCATTGCTCCTGGCTCAAAATTCTTTTAATCTGTAACACTAGTACAATGTTTTAAGGTTCATCCATATTATAGTCTTATCAGTATTTTACTTCCCTTTTTTTTGGTACTGGGGATTGAACTCAGGGGCACTTGACCACTGGGCCACATCCCCAGCCCTTTTTCTTTTTTCTTTTTTGTATTTTATTAGAGGCAGGGTCTCACTGAGTTGCTAAGTGCCTTGCTATTGCTGAGGCTGGCTTTGAACTTGCGATCCTCCTTCCTCAACCTCCCAAGTGCTGGGATTACATGCGCCCTGCTAACTTCCTTTTTTTTAAAGTGATGGAATGATACTATTTAATACTATTGTATAGTTATCTTGGATTTTATTTATCCATTAGTTTGGGTGATTTTCACTTTTTGGCAAAATGAATAATGCTGGTATGAACATTTGTGTAGTAGTGGGCTTATGAGGGAGGATTTGTAGATGTATGCTTTCATTTCTCCTGGGTCTGTGCTTAGGAGTAGAATTGCTGGGCACAATTATTTTTGAAAAGAGAAGGGTCAATTGTTTTAAAAAATGTCCCACATTCTGGGTTTGTCTCTTTTCTGGTGTCATTTAACTGAAATGTTTACTGAGTTTATATATTGTCATGCTGTATTTGTGCCTTTACTCATTTAATTTTTTTAATTAAAAACCAAATTTCTTGAAAAACTTGAAACTTCTAGTTGGAAGAACAGTACAGTAATTATATAATCCTTTATCTTGATTCACTGTCAGTAATATTTGGTCATATGCTTTATTTCTTATCACTCTTTAACTTTAAAAATTTTTAAAAATATTTTGAGCATAATTTTGGACGTGTAGATTTGCAAGAGAAAATTTAAGCACTCCACATTTTCCTTATCTTTTTTACCTTGTATTTTACAAACAAGGAATTCCCTTATATAATGCATAATGGCAATAAGTCCAGAAACTTAATCTTTTTTTTTTTTTTTTTTTTTTAAACCACATCCTCAGCCCTTTTTTATATTCTATTTAGAGACAGGGTCTTGTTGAGTTGCTTAGGCCTGGTTGTGTTGCTGAGGCTGGCTTTGAACGTGGGATTATCCTGCCTTGGCCTTCTGAGCCACTGAGATTACAGGCATGTACCACTGTGCCTGGCATTGTTTTCTAATCTACAGATTTATCTAGATATTGCCAGTTGTCCCCAAAGGACAAAATCCCAAGATCTATATCTTCCATTTAGTAGTTATGACTGTCTCCTTTGTCTGAAGCAGTTCCTTAATTGGTTGTGTTTCACAACATTGACATTCTTGAAGAGTATAACCCAGTTGTTATGTAGCATATTATGTAGTTTGGGTTTGTCCTTTTAATTAGACTCCAATTATATATTTTTTGGGCAGTAATGCCACTGTAGGATGCTCAGCTCCTCTCAGTGTTCAGGATGCAAGTGCTATCAATTTGTTCCATTCCTGGCAGTGTAATTATTAGTTTAAGGTTGAATCTTTGGGGATTCTCTACTGTAAAGTTACATTTTGCCTTTGTAATTAATTAAGAATCTTGTGGGGAGATAACTGAAAGTTTGACTGTCCTTTTCACACACTACTATAACTAGCATTATCTATTTTGATGTTCGTTGTCCCACATTTTTGCCTTTGGGCTTATGTGGTTTTAATATGTCCCCATCATTTTTTGAGCACTTTGTTTAAAGATAATTTTGTGATCTTTTAATATAATGTGATCTTTTGTATATAATAATCATAGCAACTCTTGTTTACCATTCAGAAGCAGGGCCTAAATTGCAAATTTCAGGATTCATTAACTGAAAAAACATCTAATTCTTGATTCCAAATATTATGATTTGCCTGTAATTCCAATGACTTGGAAGGTGGAAGCAGGAAGAGATCGTAAGTTCAAAGCCATCCTCAGCAACTTAGTGAGACCTTGTCTCAAAAAAAGTCTGAGGGGGCTGGGGTTGTGGCTCAGTGGCAGAGCACTCTGCCTTGCACGTGCGCGGCCCGGGTTCAATCCTCAGCACCACGTAAACATAAATGCATTGCATTGTGTACAACTAAAGTAAATAAATAAATATTAAAAAAAAAAAAAAAAGTCTGAGGATGTGGCTCAGTGGTTGAGCGTACCTGGGATCAATTCCCAGTACAAAGACTCACAAATATTGTGATTTATAGGAAGAAAAATGGTATAGTCAGGCGCTGTGGCACACGCCTGTAATCCCAGTGGCTCAGGAGGCTGGAATAGGAGGATCACGAGTTCAAAGCAATGCTGAGGTACTATGCAACTCAGTGAGACCCTGTCTCTACATAAAATACAAAATAGGACTGGGGATACGGCTCAGTGGCGGAGTGCCCTTGAGTTCGATTCCTGGCACACCCCCCCCCCCCAAAAAAAAAAAAAAAAAAAAGAAAAAGAAACATAGTATTAAAAAAAATAAGCATGTACTTTTTTTTCTTCCTAGACTGGGTATGAAAAAAATACAACACCAAGACAAAATAGAGAACAAGAAAGGTAATGTCATTTCACATCAACTAAATTTCTTTATATTTAATTCTTAAGGTCCATATTTGATTTCAGATACCTATTTGAATATTAAGAAATTTAAGTGTAGAAACTTTATGCCAAAAAAAAAAACCACCTGTCAGTTGTAAAAATTATATTGAGCTTTGCGTTTATTTTCTTCCTCGTTAGCAGTTCTGGATTTTAGGTATTTAGTTAACAGGTTATGGACCAGAATAATATATCAATTGTTTTGATTTTCTTTTTATTTGCTAGTGGCTTTTCATATCCAAATTTCAGTATTCCTGCAGCCAATGGTTTATCTTCTGGAGTAGGTGGTGGAGGTGGCAAGATGAGACGAGAGAGAAACACGCTTTGTTGCTTCTAAACCTTCAGAGGAGGAGGTAGGGTTATATATTTAAATATTCCTGAGGTTTTTTAAAAGCTTTGGTTTGGTGGTGTTAAGGGGTGACTTGTAGGGGTGGGGCTTGGGGCAACCTAGAGCAAGAATTATTTGCCATTGAAGGACTGTGGCTAGGGCTCAGCGGTAAAGTGCTCGTCTTGCATGTGTGGGGCTCTGGGGTCGATCCTCAGCACCACATAAATAAAATAAAGGTATTGTGTCCATCTACAACTGAAAAAATGCTTAAAAAAAAAAAAAAAAAAAAAGAATTATCTGCCATTGAAACATTCTCTTCCTAGTGTGTGTGCAGAGGGCATGGTGGTGTACGCCTATAATCCCAGCAGCTCAGAGGCTGAGGCAGGAGAATCAAGAGTTCAAAGCCAGTCTCAGCAAAAGCGAGGC
This sequence comes from Tamias sibiricus, assembly GCA_025594165.1. NCBI lineage: Eukaryota > Metazoa > Chordata > Mammalia > Rodentia > Sciuridae > Tamias > Tamias sibiricus. The sequence goes on along the minus strand of CM046666.1, from coordinate 18,142,972 downwards.
AGTAAGCAACTCAGTGAGACCCTGTCTCTAAATAAAATAAAAAATAGGGCTGGGGATGTGACTCAGTGCCAATTGCCCCTGAGATCAATCAATCCCCGAGCCCCTGGTAACCCGCCCCCCCCCCCCAAAAAAAGTGTGCAAAAACCTAACCTTAGTACCTTTAATTTAATGAATATTATAAAGCAACAATTAAAACCAAATATTATCATCCTTCAAATATGGGAATTGCCATCAAGATTACTTTATTTTGGGGTGTTACTGTATAGTTTTGCCTTTTCTTAAAACCATATAAGTGGTTAATGCTATATATATTCTTCTCATTTGTCCTTTTCTCCATTTTTTTTTCCTTTTGTAGTTGTTATTGACATTGTGAAAAGTAACTAGTTTGTTTCATCTCACTGCTATATATTTATTCAGTGTAAAACTTTACCACAGTTATTTCATCTTACTGTCAGGATGTATTTGGGTTGATTCCCAGTACATGTTAAGGTGAATGAATATTCATGCACTTTTCCCTTTTTTATGTGCAATATTTTCTTTAGGATGTTTCCCTAGAAATGGAATTGTTGGATTATAGGGGATGAAATACAAGTTCAAATGTATTAGGTGTTGCCATATTGCTCTTACAGGTAGTTTTGCAGTTATAACACTTTTAACATTACAGCAGATAGATACTTTTTCTTTATCCTTACCAGACCTTTATTTTGTTGACTTTTGAATTTTTGCCAGCATCATGGTTGCAAAATGGCATGTCATTGGAGTTTTTTTAATCTTTTTGTTTACTGGCAGGGAGGCATCCTTTTTGGCCTTTTGGGTTTTTCTGTATCAAGTTTTTTTCTGTGAGGTTATTTCTTCAGTTAGGAACAATTCTTTATATGTACTGACCTTGAATGTTTGCAAAAAATCAGGGACTAATAGAAGATTGGTTAAATCAATTTTTCTGCTTGTTGTTAGCTGTATTTATTTTTTCACTAGTTTAAGTTGAATACAGGTCTCATTTCAGACTTTTTATAAATGATTTCAACACATCATTTAAAATTTTTTTGTTGTTGTAAAGAAGAGGTTTATTTAGCTCGCTACATAATTTTACCCTTGGTACATAGTGCTTTCATTTGCCATTTATTTCTAAAATTTAATTTGTATCCTCATTGACCCACAAATGTTTTAGGGGAGTGTATTCTTAAATTTTAACACTTAAGTGACTGTGAATTCATGTTTTGATTGAAGTTGTTGAATGTCTTAGGTTTAATTTTCTTAATGTTGATTGGTATTTTGATTAGCAGGCTTTTTTGGGGGGAAGGTTGTTTCTTTTTCACTTTTTCTCTCTCCTTTTCCTAGTTAATATTTCTGTACTTGTGCATCTGGTTCACCAGAATCGTGATATCTTTGCCTGTTGGACTTCTGTATGTACCTTTGCCATGATGTTTGGGTTTATGCTAAGGGCCTTGGTTCTGTTACTGGTCTGGATGCTGTCTTTCCCTCAGGTTCTGCATGTCACTGTGCTGCTGGAGGGTTGTGAAGGAAGGGAGTATATTAGTGTATTTCACTATCTCAAAAGAAAACTTCAGTCTTTTTAATACCATTGATCATACAGTATGTACAATTTTAGCAAACCTATTTTATTTTGTTATTAAAGCTATTATGCAGAACTATTAATTATGTTTAAGAAATAGGTTGTCTGAACAGAAAATGTAGCTTAGTGATAAAGCCATGCTTGAGACTTGGTTTATTCTTAGTACACCCTTGTCTTGAGAAATAAGTTGTTTTACTTTGTATAAAAAAGAAATTTCATTATTATTTGGTTAGTATAAGATAAACTTGTTTTTCTAGACATACTTTTATATTTTTTCATTAATATTGTGATTCTGCCATTTCTAAAGTTTATTTATCCCTGTATGAGGAAAATATTGGGTTGTTTTATGTTTGCCAGATGACATACTGTGTAGATATTTATTCTTCACTTTCAATCTTTAAAGATATTAAGCTGAAGCTCATGTTGATATCTGCAGCTTGATTTTAACTGTCTTAAAGATAGTGTTTAGTGTTAACTTTGCTGTATTGGGATAGTTTTTTAGTTTTATTTATTTATTTACTTTTTTTGTATGAAAACCCCTATCATATCTTTGTCACTAGCTCCCAGCTCCTGGGCCCCCCTCCATTCTGGCCAACTGCCAACTGCCAATTTTGCATCCCAGGATGCCTCATCCAATTCTTGCCCATCCCTGGCTCTTTTCCATATTGGAGTTGTTATCTCCACATTTCTGAGGAAAGAGGTACTAATGGGAAGACTGCCCCACATTTTCTGCTCATTGTTTTTTATCTGGATAAAATAGGTTTAGCTACACATTTTTATAATTATTTTGAATGCATTGCTTTTTAAAATTGTTGTTCACATGTCAGTGATGTTCAGACCACTAGGGTCTGGTTTCAGTTATAGTTGGAATTTTTGGTTAATTACTCAAGATTTTTTTTATGTGTGTAAGAATTTTAATGACCTTTAGGGAAAGGTCAAGTGGGAGAAAATTTTAATGGAACATAAACAGATAATGCTGATTTCAGATACTATTACTAAGCAGGAATTTGTGTTTTTTCGATTCACTAAACATTCAGGTTAATACAAATCTATATCTAAAATAACTTAAGTTTGCAATATTGAGATAGTGTTTTAACTTTTACCTTATCTTGGATTCTAAAATTTGTAAGAATTATAGTCACTACACTTACTGGCATTTCTCCTTTATGGTGAATACCAATCTGTAATTTTTTAATAATTAAAAAACTTATTGATACAAAGCATATAATAAGCAGTATGCAATATTGAGTTTGGAGAGATTTAATTGCTTGCTGTTGTCTGGCCACTTACTAACCAAATGACTTTGGTCAACTTAATCTCTTTGTATCTCCTAGTTTCATTTTATATGTTCATTTCTGTTTTTGGTACTGGGGCTTGAACCCAGGGGCTCTTTATCACTTGAGCTACATCTCCAGCTCTTATAATTTTTAATTTTGAGATAGGGTCTGGCTAAGTTGCTGAGGCTGGTCTCCAACTTGCGACCCTCCTGCCTTAGCCTCCCAAGTCCCTGGGATTACAGGTGTGTGCTATCATGCCAACTGTGCCTCCTTAGTTGCTTATCTATAAAATGGGAATAAGAATTAATATATTGCTGGGTACTGTGGCCAGCGCCTGTAGTCCTAGTGCTCAGCCTGCTAAGCCAGAGGATGCAAGTTCAAGGCCAGCCTTGGCAACTTAGCGGAGACCCGGTCTCAAAAACAAAACTAAACAACACACACATACAAGACTAGGGATGTGGCTCAGTGGTTAAGTGTCCCTGGGTTCAATCCTCTGTACACCTTGTTGACATCTAAAGAACACTACACCCTCAAGTTACCGTATATTCTTCAAATAGAACATATCCTGTACTGTATTAAACAAATTTCAATTCAAGTTTAATTAGAATTCCACAACCCCCTACCCAAATATTTGGAAATTAAACACACTGCTAAATAACACATGGGTTAAATTAAAAAATCAAATGAGAAATTGGGGTGGGGGACAAAAACAAAACACAATATATTGAACTTATGTCTGCAATATATCTGTCACTGTGAGAGTAGGCCAACCAATTATTTCCCTGCTCCAGTTTCTTCCTGTATCATACCTACCTTATGTAAAAGAACTCAAGTACATGTAAAGATGTTTAAAAGGTATTTTATTAAGTCATGAAACATTTGATGATTGGCCTGTTTAGATGATTAGTGTGTTCATCTAGTAACTGTCCAGTTAGCAGAATTCATGACATTTTTTTCACCTATTAAGACCCACTTATCTCCAAGTTCTTATTGGAGGGAGTAGAAATCAAATCACAGAATTTGTTAAGGTTGGTAATATAAAGAAAGAGTGTGGCTAAGTTTGTGGCTTAATGAATTGGCATAAGACAGTAAGTAGGTCATACAGTATGTTAATGTATAAAGGCAAGAAAATAAGCTAGATACTGGAGAGTAGAAACTTTCCTTCAAAAATAGCCTGATGTATCTTTTGTTTGTTCCCCACTTCTCCAAATTGATTATCAAGTTCTAAACATAAAATATCGAAGTAATTATGCAGCAAATACACATGTAGCACTTAGATTTTAACATTTTATATTTGTTATCTATCTTCTCCCGCTTTTGATGCTTCAAGCTTATATTATTTACTAGAATTAAATATTTGTTGTTCTTTAACTTAGCAAAAAATATGCATATAGTGAAATGTAAAATTCTTAGGTATAATGTTTTTTTTTTTTTAAATATTTATTTATTTATTTTAGTTGTACACAATGCAATTGCATTTTATGTTTACGTGGTGCTGAGGATCGAACCCGGGCCGCGCACGTGCGAGGCGAGCGCTCTGCCGCTGAGCCACAACCCCAGCCCCAAGTATAATGTTTAATGAATTCAACAAGTGCTTAAACCTCTGTTGAGGTAGTGAACATTTCCACTATCCCAGAAAGTTTACTTATATTCTTTCTCCAGTCCATTTCTATCACCTCCTACCCTAAAGGTAATTACTGTGCTCATTTTTCCAAATTTTAGTTTTGCTTTTCCTGGAATTCATATAAACACAATTATTCAGTAAATACTCTTTCGTTCTGGTTATTGTGACTAAAGCTACTGCGAACATTCTTGTACAAATCTTTTTGAAATCATATTTATTTCTCTAACAGTAAATACCTAAAATGGTAGGTTGTATGCTGAATGTTTTAACTTTTTGAGAAACTGCCAAATTGTTCTTCAAAGTTGTTGTGGCATGTTATACTCCTACCTGAAAGCTTCTCAGCATTTTAGTTACTCCACATATTTACCAGCAGTTATCTTTTTAAATTTTAGTCATTCTAGCTTGTGTATGGTGGTATTGTGTTGAAATTTTAATTATCATTTCTCTGATGACTAATAACATTGAATTTTTAAATGTTCTTGTTGTGTGTGTGTGTGTGTGTGTGTGTGTGTGTGTGCGCGCGCGCACGCTCAGATCTTTTGCCCTTTTTCAAAATTGGGTTGTTTTATTATTGAGTTGTAAGAAGTCCCAAGTACTTTTGTCATATGCATCTCTAAAGTACTTTTTCCTGGTCTGACTTAGCTTTTTTCATTTTCTGAATAGTGTCTTTTGATCAGCAGTTGCCAAATTTTATAAAGTCTGATATTTTTCCCCTATTATTTTTATAGTTCTTTATATTGCTAATAAACTGTTGCCTATCCCCAGGCTGTAAAGATATACTCTGTTTTTTTCTAGAATTGTGATTGTGTTTTATGGTTTTTGGGTTTTGTTTTTGTTCCCGTTCCCTCTCCCTCCAATTTATTATTTGATTTTTTAATTCAACCCATGCATTATTTACCACTGTTTAATTTCCAAATATTTGGGTGAGGGGTTGTGGATTTCTAATTAAACTTGACTTGAAATTTGTTTAATACAGTGCAGCATATGTTTTTTTTTTTTTTTTTTTTTTTTTTTTGGTACCGGGGATTGAACTCAGGGGCACTCGACCACTGGGTCAATCCCCAGCCCTTTATTGTATTTTATTTAGAGACAGGGTCTCACTGAGTTGCTAAGTGCCTTGCCATTGCTGAGGCTGGCTTTGAACTCACGATCCTCCTGCCTCAGCCTCCCAAAGTGCTGGGATTACAGGCGTGCGCCACTGCGCCCGGCAATAGCATATGTTTTGTTTGAAAATATACTGTAACTTGAGGGTGTAATGTTCTTTAGACGTCAACAAAGTGATTGATATTTCTTAGATCTTTATTTTTTTAATTTATTTATTTTTTTGAGAAGTATTGTAAGTCTGTTAAATTATGGAGAGGTGAAAATTTTAAATTGACAACTTTTTATTTTTTCAGATTGTCTTTTCCTCTTAATTGTATCAATTGTGTGATATATTTTGAGGCCCTCATTAAGAGCATACACTTTAGACTTATTGTATGATTCTATAATGATTTGATGTTTTAATATTAAATGTCCAAAAAGATCTTTAAGAATATTCTTTGTCTTGAAATCTTGTATGTGTGGCATTAATATACCTGCTGAATTTCCATCCATATACTTTCAGTCTTTTTATATTTAAAGTAAGTTTTTAAGTAGGTGGCATATATATACTTGAGTCTTGATGTTTAATTGGAATGTTTAATCCATTTATAGTTAATGTAATTATTGATGTGGTTAGATTTAGGTCTACCATTTTCCTGTTGTTTTCTATTTTTCCCATTTGTTGTTTTTGAAAGCTGTCCCTTGGTGTGAATCAATTATTTGTTAGAATTTTGTTATCTTTTAGCTCTACCTTTTTTGTTAGTTGGTGGTTCCTCTTGATTATGATATCTTTCTCCAGACTACTGTGTTACGTTTGTACCACTTGCTATAAAATCTAAGAATCTTGTACCTATATAGTTCATATTTGTTACTATTCTTCCCTGGCATTTTATGCTATGTATGTCATTCATTTTACATCTAGGCAGACTGTAAACCCACCGTATATCCTATTTGCTTTTTATAATTATGTGTATTTTAGAGAAACTAAAAAGAAAAGTGCTTTTTTTTTTTTTTGTACCAGGGATTGAACTCAGCGGCACTCAACCACTGGGCCACATCCCCAGCCCTTTTTTGTATTTTATTAGAGACAGGGTCTCACTGAGTTGCTAAGCTCCTCGCCATTGCTGAGGCTGGCTTTGAACTCATCCTGCCTCAGCCTCCCAAGTGCTGGGATTACAGGCGTGCGCCACCACGCCCGGCTAGTGCTTTATTTTTGCCTACATATTTCTCCATTTCTTTCCCAGTCTGAGTTTCCATTTTGTATCATTTTTCTTCAACCTGAAGAAACTATAGAGCAGGTTTTACGGCAACAAATAAATTCTTAGTTATGTTTTATCTGGAGGGGGAAAAAAAACAAAAAAAATATGGAAGTGTCTATTTTTGCTTTGATTTTTGGATCAACTAATTGAGTTGTGATTTATGTACTATGAACCCAAGAACTTTTCAGATTGTTTTAGCTGGCATTGAACTTACCTGAACTAAAACTTATCCTCTGGTGAGCAGCAGTTTAAACTTTAGTTCCAATGAGGTTCCTTTGTGTCTTCTTTACACCTGTGGAGTTTATAGGTTCAACAGATTTGAGGGATTTGTATTCAGACTTGGGCACTCCTGTGGCTTTTCGTTTTTTCATCTCCCCTCATTTCTAGCTGTTGTGGTCTTGCCAAACTGTCCTCTGATTAATCAACTAACAGCTTTGCAGTATTCTGTCAAGTTTTCAATTGTTCAGTACTCATAGAGAACAGGAAGCTCACTTAGTGACCTTTTGTGCCCTTTCCTATCTAGTTTCTTCCTTGCTTTTGGTTGCTTTTCAGCATTTCCAAATGGTTGGTGTTGGCTTTTAAAAAATTTTTTAAACACGTTTTCTGCTATATTATTGTATTTCTAGGGCATTGGTCACATATAAGGTACTCCACTATTAGTCCTTGTGACTGTGTGTATGTGTTCTTAATCTGGGTCATTGGAGATTTGGGGTGGTCTTTGTTCTGTTGGTTAGAAACCAGAGCAATTTACTAGACTTCATGGTTTCTGATAGTTATTAAGTGTTTGTTTTAATGCAAAGACCATATAGAACTTGCATTATTACCACAATTATGCATAGAGTAAGAATCTTTTTCCTTTAATTTTTGCCAATTAGAAAAATTGGTGCTGAGGGTAGTTAGGTTCTTAAAGTTATATGGCAGTTGGTGACATAAGCTGGGCTTACAAGGGCTAATATTACATGGTACTACCTTCTTTGTATTCTAAATTTGTTTTACCTTTGTCAATTTTACCTGAAAATAAGAGTAGAGGTAAAAGAATGATGTGGGAGATGCGAACTTGTCATTATAAAACATGCTGTGTTTTAGGAAATGGAAGTACCAGTATTACCGAAAATCTCCCTACCAATCACCGGTTCTTCACTGCCTACCTTCAATTTTAGTTCTCCAGCAATCACGACTCCCTCTGCGTCACCCATCATTCCTTCTCAGTCATTAACAAACAAGGTATAGAGCCATTGTATAAATGAGGTGATTTTTGTTCTTAATCTCTTTTTCTGAAAATTCAAATCTTATTTAAAGTAGTGATTAATTTCCTTATGGAAATTAATACCTCAAAGTATGTACAGAAAAATAAAAATGGTGTCTTACTCTTAAAATTTAAATATATCTAATACACATTATAATGGGATTCTTTAACTCTTATGCACTGCATTAGAAAAAGATGATTAATTTGTTTCCAAACAATATGTCCAATGAGATTAGGGGGTGGGGGTAGGAATGTATTTCTTTACTTTCTGAGGATTAATATCTTTTAATTTGCTTCTGTGCCCACCCCCTTGTTCCTTACTTTCCACTTTTTCTAAACATGTAGTTTATTTTTCTCCTGTAGGCAGTTATCCATCTCTAAGATTATATATATTCCTCTTCTAAGAGGCAGCCAGGTTTTATTTTTAAATCTAAAAGCAAAAACAAAACAACAACAAAAAAACCTTTTGATTTCTTTGAAATAATTTTCTGAAGGTGTGTTTTATTGACAGTATATTTTTCTAAATAGCTTTTTTTGTGTGTCATTTCTTAATTTTGAAAACCAGGTACAAATGACATCTCCGAGCAGCCCTGGCAGTCCAATGTTTAGATTTTCATCTCCGATTGTAAAATCTACTGAGGCAGATGTACTACCTCCATCTTCTGTAAGTAGCAAGAGAGATTTCATATTTAATAAATATATATTAATTTAATAATTATAACTTAATAAAACACATACTTTGTATTTTATAAATACAAGCTATTTCAAAGCCCTACTATATTTTATTAAATCTGATGCCATTGATTGTAAGAAACATTATTTTTTTTCCAACTTAAGTATTCATAGTACAGAAAAGGTAAGTGAACAGTTGCATATACAATTTGACAATTAAAATGCAGACATCTTGGGGCTGGAGTTGTGGCTCAGCCGGCAGAGCGCTGACCTCGCATATGCGCGGCCCGGGTTTGATCCTCAGCACCACGTAAACATAAATGCATTGCATTGTGTACAACTAAAGTAAATAAATAAATATTTAAAAAAATGCAGACATCTTGATTCTTTTCCTCTCTGTGCCCTCTAAGGGACATTCCTTACATCCATTCAATACAATTATCATACCCAATAAATTTTATCATGATTTTATAATACAGTTCATATTTAGACTTTACATGATCCCCAGACTGTCACTTAGTTGATGTTTTATGTCTGTTGGCCCTAGATCCAATTAAAGACTAAGACCTAATCAACTGAATTATACTACATGAAGTTAATAGGTCTGTTGAGTGACCTTTTTTTTTTTAAATATATTTTTTAGTTGTTGATGAACCTGTATTTTATTCATTTATTTATATGCGATGCTGAGAATTGAACCCAGTGCCTCACACGTGTGAGGCAAATGCTCTACCACTGAGCCACAACCTCAACCCTATTGAGTGACCTTTTATTAATCTAGAAAAGTTCTGGGCTTTTTTGGTCATGCAAGATATATTTGTTCATGATTAAATAACATTTTGAAAGAGTAATGCATAAATTTAATGACATTTTGTTCCAGGTTTGGCATTTTATAAATGTTGCCTACCATTTTTTGTCTGCTCTTTTTTTTGGTCACAATTAGTGTTACAGATTTAAGTATGATTTTCTTCTTTGCTGCATGTTATCCAAAAACTCTTACTTTTTATTAAAAAATTGCGTTCAGGCTGGGCGCGGTGGCGCACGCCTGTAATCCCAGCACTTGGGAGGCTGAGGCAGGAGGATCTCTAGTTCAAAGCCAGCCTCAGTAATGGTGAGGCACTTAGCAACTCAGTGAGACCCTGTCTCTAATAAAATAGAAAAAAGTGGGGGAGGCTGGGGATGTGCCTCAGTGGTGGAATGCCTCTCAGTTCAATCCCCGGTGCCAAAAACAAAACAAAAAATTGCGTTCAGAAACTGGGCATTAGGAATGCAGCATTATTTTCTGGACTGTTTTGAAAGGGGGAAAAATAAGGCCTAAGAAATTTAAAATGCTGTTATTCCTAAGACATGCTATTCAATACAGTAAGAATCTCAATATTATTTATTTGCTCATTTACTTACTTATTTAGCAGTGCTGGTGGTTGAACCCAAGGCCACATTACATGCTAGGCAAGTGCTCTATCATTTAGCTCTGCCTCCTTTTTTTTTTTTTTTTTTTTTTTTTTTTTTTTTTTTTTTTTTGAGACAAGGTCTTGCTGTGTTAACCCAGTCTGGTCTCATTTTCCTAGGCTCACATGATCCTCCTGTCTCAGCTTCCTTAGTGCTGATACTACAGCTATACACCACAGTGCCTGGCTTATGAGTCCCAGATTTAGAGATTGTGAAAATTACATAGAACTGGTGAAATTTAGTGTGTGTGTGTGTTTGTAAATACTTATAATAAAATTATTATTTGTTTAGAAATAAGTTGACACTTAAGGAGACCTTTTGTTTTTACAGATTGGATTTACATTTAGTGTGCCTGTTGCAAAAACAGAATTTTCTGGCTCCAGTAGTACTTCAGAACCAATTATAAGTAGTTCAGGTGAGTAAGAATTTTTCATAACATTTTTACAAAAACACAATTTGCATACATTAGCATAGTATTTCAGATTCTTTCACCTTTGGTAATTCTTCTAAATGCTTTCACTTCAGTGAAGTTATCTCTGAAAAGCAAGAAGTTGTTACTTTCTAATACTTTATTAATTGTTTTCAGAGATATTTAGCTATTAGTTTGGTTTTTGAGCAGGACAGTCAAAATAACAAATTAATTCTCCATCTGTGTTTAGTCAAAACACTGTAGCAAGTTTGTTATAAATTAAATTTCAGTTGTCTACATTATAATTGTGGTGGATCTCCAGGTTTACTGGGCAGTTCATAAGCCTTTTCATTTGTAAAGGTTATGCTGGCCTGTGCAGGTGATGATCCATAATCTCTGAACTGAGAAAAAAATTGACATATTTGAGAAAAAGGAATTAGATTATTAAAATAGGATCTTGTTATAGTAGTAGTGGTTTTCTTGTCATTGTTGGGGAAATCCAAACACATGGACTGTGCTACTTAGGACAAGAATTCTGAACAAGGGCATTTTACCCAAGAAATAAAGCCAAGTGGAAGTACAGGAACAAAAGAAAAATCATTGCATTCTTTGTGAATATCAAAAAATTTATTGTGAGGTTGGAGAGGTAGCTTTGCCTGATATGTTTGTGAATCTTTTTTTTTTTTTTTTTTAATTAAACAGCTCTATGTAATAGAAAGTGGCAGGCAATTTCAATTGTGCTTCTTACCATGAAATTTATGGATTAAATCTTGAATTATTTAGTAAACCTTTCATGACTTATTATGAGGAAAGGTATTAAAGTCCTTTCCAGTTTTTACTAATGTTTTAATAGTGGTAACTGAATGGGTAACAATTTATTTAAACAGCTTTTTATTTCATTATATTTGTGAGAAATTACCCAGATTTTTCAGAGTGATTATGAGTACATTCATGAGTGGCTTCTACAAAATTGTGTATTTTCACTTTAACACCTTTGGTTCTCACCATTTTTCCCCTCTTTTTTTGATACTGGGGATTGAACCCAGGGGTGCTCTGAGCTACATCCCCAGCCCTTTTATTTTTTATTTTGAGACAGGGTCTTGCTAAATTGCTGAGGCTGGCCTCGAAGTTGGCGATCTTCCTGCCTCGACCTCCCGAGTCACTGGGATTGCAGGCGTGCGCCACTGAGCCGGCTGGTTCTCATCACTTCTGTCATTTAGCAAAGCTGATTGAAAATGTGGAAGTCATGATTAATTATTTTGTGACAGGAGCTAGTTTTCCCATTATCTCCTTTTTGTCTCTTTGAGTGCATTTCAGGTAATCCTAAAACTTTACCTTAAATATACTAAAAACAATTTAATTGTGAATATAAAAAGTAAAAACAATGAATATGAATTCATTTTGCCACTAGCAGCCACCATTAATTTTTAGATAGAAACATTCTAAATTTTCTAACCTGCTTTTGCCCACAACTATGCTTTTTAGCATATGCATTTTATCATTCAGCAAATACGCATTTTATATGTCACTGTTATAGGCAATGTATGTAACTAGACCCTTATTGATACTGTATCATACAGATTTAAAAAAAAAAATATTTATTTATTTGCTTTAGTTGTACACAATGCAATTCATTTATGTTTACATGGTGCTGATGATCGAACCCGGGCTGCGCACGTGCTAGGCGAGTGCTCTACCGCTGAGCCACAACCCCAGCCCCTCATACGGATTTTTAATGTAACTGAAGGGTTTTAATGTAATTGAAAAATATTTTTAATCATAGCATGAATTTCTAGACATGAAATAACTGTCTCTGTTGAACTTCTTTTCGTTTTTTTTTTTTTTTTTGAGCAGTATTTTAAATTGCTGAGCAATCAGTTATTTTAAGTAGTGAACAAGCCTTTCCCCAGTGGCCGTATCCCCAGTGTTTCAGTTTAATTTTCTTCTAATGAATTCACTTGCTAACAGTTGTGGTTTATACTTCAGTGTGTTTCTGTGGCATGTGGGATGGTGAGGGGGGAAAGTATCGCTATCTCCTTGTAATGGTAAATTAATATACTTTGTTTGCTCATTATTTTTGACTTATAGTGACTATCAAAGTTTTAGAAATTGATCTAAAAGAATGTCTTAGGTTTTTAAAGTGCATTTAATTCAAGAATCCAGTACTTCCTTGACATTTTTTATAATTTAAAAAAATTGCAGCTCAAGATATCACTGCGGTAAACAGCACAAGCTGTAAGAAGCGAGATGAAGATTGTGAGGGCCCTTTTAGACCTGTAAAAATCCTGAAAGAAGGAAGTGTTCTAGATGTTCTGAAAAGCCCTGGTAAGATGATAGCAGCCCTTGAGATAGTAAAATAAAAATCTTAATTTCAAACTCCCTTGATTTCATCTGAATGTTATTTGTGTTATAATGTAGATTCTTAAAAAAAAAAAAAAACTATCAATAATTTGATAAAGATGTTGACTTTTGAATGTAGACTATGTAGTGAGATCTAATTCTTTTATGGGAAATATCTTAGAAATACTACTTTGGAATTAAAAATCTCTATTAATAAAGAAATCTCTTTAAGAGGCAAGTATAATTTAGATGGACCAATATTGAATAAGAGTAACCTTGATGATAACACCTGGTCATGTCTTTGAGAGCACTGAACTGCCTTTTCACATTATCCCCCAGATTGGTACATACAGAACGAGGCCAAATTTGCTGAATTTTAACACAAATATGTAGGGAATTGTATCCACTTGAAATAATACTTGAAAGCTAAGTTATTAATATGATGATGTTTATTGTTTAATCAACATAATATTTGTATTATGGAGTACAGTAGTATAATTCACTACATGTATACAAATGTGTAATAAATAACTCAGGGTAAAGTTGGTAATACGTAGAAGGGGATGAATCGAAGTCTTTAAACAGGAATAATCAGGATATTCACAATTTCAGTTGTGATATGTAGTATAAAAATATGAAGTTTTTCATAAGGCACTGTAATAGCTCAGAATTTAGATATACTCTACAGATGTATTCATGTGTAATGGGCTAGGTTTTTTTTTTTTTTTAATATTTATTTATTTGCTTTTAGTTGTACACAATGCATTTTTACATGGTGCTGAGGTTCTAACCTGAGCCACGCACGTGCTAGGCAAGCGCTCTACCGCTGAGCTACAACCCTAGCCCCTGGGATAGGTTTTTAAGAATAAGCCTTGGCTTCTACAACAAGTTTCAGGGTTAGGTTGTTTGATCCTGCTTTCTTATTTCATAAGTTGTGTATACTACCTACAGGACTCCAGTAATTAGTTTTAATTCCAGAATGTTTGCTTGTACTAAAATTATTAGCCAATGGTAATAAATGACTGTATTATGATCTAAAAAGTAGAATTATTAGCCAACTAGTAGGCAAGCAGCAACTGTATAGTTTTTTGGGCTGGGATGTGGCTCAACAATAGAGTGCATGTGTGAAGTCTTGGGTTCAGTCCCTAGAAAGGGGGTTGTATTGTTTTGCCCTATACATGTATTTAGGGTTGCACTTTGTTTTTAAACCTGGCCCCCTTTAACTTTTTAAATGGGAACATTTTTAAAGCATTTTATTATATTTTGTACTGGAGATTGAACCCAGGGATACTTTTTTTTTTTTTTTAACACAATACCTTAATTTTATTTATTATGTTTATGTGGTGCTGAGGATCGAACCCAGGGCCTTGCATGTGCTAGGCGAGTGCTCTACTGCTGAGCCACAACCCCAGCCCCCCCAGGGATACTTTACCATTGAACTACATCCCCAACCCTTTTTATTTTTTATTTTGAGACACGGTCTTACTAAGTTGCCCAGGCTGCCCTTGAAATCGTCGGTCCTCTTGCCTCAGCCTCCTGAATCACTGGGATTATAGATGTGTGCCAACTGGTCCAGCTTAAATAGGAAAAATTTGATAAGAGCCTTCGTTTGAGTGAAATTAGGAAAATGTGACAATGGAAAGGAAAAGAAATTTAATTCTTGAGATGATACTGTCAGTTTTCCTAATTTAGTGTTTCAAATTAATCATTTACAAAACAACATTGTTGACTGCTGGGAGTAACTGAAATATATGGTATCATTTTGCCATTATGCTAAAGTAGCTGTAGGCTGATTATTTCTTGATATCACTGGAAAACCTGTAAGGACCTTCTATACTGTCTTCGCTTCTAATTCTTTCTTTGGTGCTAAAGGCTGGAGAAACAGATAACTGATGGTATTGCTGTGTATAAACTTAAAATTTGTTGTCCCCAAGGAAAGAATTAGAAAGTCATTCTCATGAATCAAGTATAGCTTGAGTGAATCAATTCAGTGACTGCTTTGAATACCTTAAAACTGTCTATACATACCTTCCAGTTTTACAAAAAAAGATACACTTGACAATTATGAAAGGACTCTTGAGATTATATTGGAAATATATTTTGAGTTGTGTTTGAGTTACTGTTTGGGAACTGTGTGTGAACATGTATTTGAGTAGCATGAGCTGCTGTTCAGTGAGGATTAAAAAATTGGGTTTTAATCATTTTTATATTTCTAGGCCTTAACAAAAGGTCTTTTTGGGATTTGGTATCATATTTGTTATTGAACCATACAGTTTTAAAGCTTTTGTGAGTTTAATATAGTTAAAAATATTTCTTAGCACCCTGTTGTACTTTGAGAGATACCTATCAAATAATTATGCCTGCTCAGCTCAGCTTAGCTGGTTTTATTGATGGTTGAGGTTACCACAACAATGGGTTATGACTGGATAGCGTGAAAAAATTGTGGGTATTGAAGTTGTTTGGCAGGGCCAAGAGAACACTCAAATGAAGAGACAGACATGAGTGGACATTAGGACTGTGCTGTAGTTTAATGTTTTGGGAAGGCAGACTGCAGCAAAATGTGGGTGACAGTAGTGTACATCAGTGTACTAGAAATCCAAACTAGAAATCCAAACTAGAGGGAGAAGGTGATATATACTATTAAAAAACTATTAAAAAACAAAAACCACAAACTTGTCGAATTTTAACTGTCTAAATGTTGCTTACTGATTATGCTTTTAATAAATATGGATGAAAAACAACTCTTGTGTAGTCCATGTGGGATTGTAGTAACTCTGCAAGAAGTAGATGTTTTTTGCCCTGTAATAATATTTCAGTTAATGTTTTGATTGGAAATCTCTTTTTTTAAACTCTCTGCTCTTTCTCCATTGTAGGTTTCACATCGCCAAAGGTAGATCCTCTTGCTGTTCAGCCTACCACAACAAGCCCAGTAGTTTATACAAGACCAGCAATAAGTACATTTTCTTCCAGTGGAATTGGGTTTGGGGAAAATTTGAAGGGTGGGTCATCATGGCAGTGTGATACCTGTCTACTCCAGAACAAAGTTACAGACAACAAATGCATAGCCTGTCAAGCAGCAAAATTGCCATCAAAAGAAACTGCCAAACAGATTGGAATTGGGACACCAACCAAAAGTGTCAAAGCAACTCTTTCTGCATCAGGTACAGGCTTTGGAGACAAATTTAAACCAGCAATAGGAACTTGGGATTGTGATACCTGTTTAGTGCAAAATAAACCGGAAGCTATGAAATGTGTAGCCTGTGAAACACCGAAACCTGGCACTGGTGTGAAGCGAGTGCTCACATTGACAGTGGTTTCAGAAAGTGCTGTGACCATGGCTGCGTCATCTTCCAGCTCCACTGTGGCATCTGGTCCTTTAGGATTTGGAGATAAATTCAAAAGGCCTGTGGGGTCTTGGGAGTGTCCAGTTTGCTGTGTTTCTAATAATGCAGAAGACAACAAATGTGTGTCCTGCACGTCTGATAAGCCAGGTATGTTTATATGGCTCTATGGAATAATTTTACTCATTACTTTAGTAGGTGTTTTAATTTATTCTGTAAAATAGCTAAGAACAATCTCAATATTTTAAATAGTTCAAGATGAGCATTTCCTCATACAAATTAATTTTTTAAACCATTTTGAGGTTAAAATGACTTGCTAGGGGCTAGATCTTCATATTTGCTTGGATAGGTGTATGTCCAGCATATACTCTGACCTTCTCTTTCTGTGTGCTTTTATTAGAAATTTCTTGCTCTTCCTGATAATTTTCAAGGTTGCCTAATGTAGATGTTGAAAGTTTTCAGAATTGGGCAGTCTTCCTCAAATCTTTTCACAGAATAAAATGTTATTTTTGTCTTTTTTTTCTCTAAGTAGAAAATAAAGATAATTTTGTCATTTATAGGGATATGTCTTTAAGGGGGTGAACAGTGATGCTTTATGAAAAGGCTGTAGCTGAGCAGTAATGATACCTGTAGTCACATGGTATTTGCCAGAAATGTTGCAGTGATTAGTAGATTTTTAAAACATTAACGAAAAAAATTCTAGCTTAGCTAGAAAAATAGAGTTAAGTTTTTTTTTCTGTTTCTCTGTTCAAAATTGAGAGTTACTGAAGATTCACATCTTAATTTCGTTTGGAAGTGACTCTTTGCTGGTTTTGTAATACTATTATATAATTATATGATACGGATATAGTAATGTGGCTATGAATAAAACATGAATGTCCTGAGAGTTATACTTCCCATTTTTATTGCATTACCTAGGGATGTGTCCTTTTGTGTTTGTAATGTGAAGCTGTTACTAGCCACACTCTTTGCCTCAGCACTTGAGCCATATTTCCAGTTCATGCAGGATATCTCCACAACACTAAGGTTTCAGGTCTTTGTTCTGAAATATCTTTTTCTTTCCATCTGGTACCATCTCCTTACTATAGTCTTTGATGCATTGAGGAAACCAGAATTGATTGAATTGACAAGAGAGTAATAAAACTTTGAGTCAGTAAGTGAACTTTTACCCATGAACCAAGGAGTCTTCATAGAGACTTACCCATTAATAGAGGTACAAAAGAACTTGAACTTTATCCAGAAAATGATGAATCACCATTTTCACCATAGGAATGACTCAATCAAATTTGTATTATTATTATTATTTTCTTTTTGATAAATCACTCTGGGGTTTTGGATCATGGATTTGATGGCAACAGAATTTCAAGGATACTTAAGTCGTGTGAATAACATATGCAGTAGGTAATGGTGGTGTGTACTAATGGAATTAAATTGAGGAGGGGGGATATAGAATAATGTACATTGGAAGATATGTTAATTTCAAGTTGCTGATGATGACATCAAATACATGTGAGCCCTTTGGATATGCTAATATGGATCATGGACCCTCAGAACTGGAGATAAGATTAGGGAGTCTTGGGGCTAGGGTTGTGGCTCAGCGGCAAGAGTGCTCGTCTAGCACATGTGAGGCCCCGGGTTGGATCCTCAGCACTACATACAAATAAATAAATAAAATAAAAAGCTGTTGTGCCCAACTACAACTAAAAAATAAATATTAAAAAAAAAAGATTAGGGAGTCTTTTGTTATTTGAAGTTATCAAAGTCATGGGAATAGAGGTGAGTGGAGTACACAGAGAAGACAGCCTAAACTAACTGCTAATTTAGAGAGTGGTGAGAATAATACTTTTACACAGTTAATCTTTTTTTTTTGGTACTGCAGATTGAACTCAGGGGCACTTGACCACTGGTCACATCCCAGCCCTTTTTTGTATTTTACTGGAGACAGGGTCCCACTGAGTTGCTAAATGCCTTGCCATTGCTGAGGCTGGCTTTGAACTCTTCAATCCTCTTGCATCAGCCTCCCAAGTGCTGGGTGCACAGTTAATCTTTTAAAGGAGCAACCAGAGGAAAAAACAAAAACTGCATGACACTAATTGCCTCTGAGGAGAATGGATCTCAAAGATTTCAACAACAGACGAGGGAGACTTACCAGAATAGGGGAAGGGTCAGAGCAAGATTGAAATAAATTTGAGAAATATTTTAGGGAGAAGGAGCCATTTAGACATACTAACCAAGTGGGTAGCGGAACCACCAACTAAGACTGCAGTGACAGAGCTCAGAAGAGAAGTGTGGGTGGCAGGTACAGATTGAGAAACTGTCATTTTGGTGTTTAAAACCACTAGAATAGATGACAGGACAATGGACCAGAAATGGAACCCAGGGGGCAATTGTATTGGCAAGACAGAACAAAACAGAACATGCCTATATAGTACAGAAATCATTCAGTTAACTGGGAGAATCACAACAGTTGCAACCATTTAGTGAAGTGGGGATGATAGAAGGAATGGCTGGGCTCTCATGCTGTGTCTTCATACGTTGAGCCTTGGTGAGCTGTCCTTCCCAAGCCACCTCACCCATGAACACCTGGTTCTGCTTAAAGATGTAATTATCACCTCTTGGAATCCTTCCATGCTTCTTCATTTCTTCCTCATTTGCACACTTGTTT
Source organism: Tamias sibiricus (assembly GCA_025594165.1). Taxonomy (NCBI): domain Eukaryota; kingdom Metazoa; phylum Chordata; class Mammalia; order Rodentia; family Sciuridae; genus Tamias; species Tamias sibiricus. The sequence continues at coordinate 18,124,034 of CM046666.1, read as the reverse complement.
TAGATCATTTATCACTTGATGATGGTGCTACCATGTGTTTAATTTTCCCCTACCTTAGGAATTAAGCATTATTTTCCTCATCTTGATGTTCCCAGAACCCAACTAGATTCTGGTGTTTAATAAATGTCTGTTAAATGGTTAGCATGTAATGGAGTGTAGGGTTGAATATCAAAGTGGATGATTGTTTTCTGTGCCAAAACGATCATTTCTAATGCAGAGACTTGTGCCTTGAGATTTTGCAATGAGATTTTGCAATGAATATGGTATATTGCTATGTATTTTTTGTGTTAGGGTATTGCCTACAGTTTACATCTTATGTCTTAAAAACACTGTGCTATTTGAAGAAATTTGACCTTTTTTGGTTGGCAGTACTAAAGATTGAACCCAGGGGCTCTTTATTTGCTGAACTACATCTCCAGTCTTTTTTAAATTTTGTATTTTGAGACAGGGTCTAAATCGCTGAGACTGGCCTTGAACTTGGGATACTCCTGCCTCAGGCTCCCAGTTTGGCAAATACTCTTAATGTCAGTTTAGTCTTTTAGCCTCTTAATTTGTGAGCATGACCTTTTTTTTTAAACCACAGCAGTTCAAATTTGATGTCAAGGGACTCACCAATAAGCAAGGTGAGAGCAAGCTGTTCGTTTATAAAGTTCACTTTTCTCTCATGTTCTGTTTCTTAATATGAAAAGTTAATAAAAATTGGACACTTAAAAGTATCATTAAGATGCTGACACAGGGCTGGGGTTGTGGCTCAGCGGTAGAGCGCTCGCCTAGCACGTGCGCAGCCCGGGTTCAATCCTCAGCACAATACAACGTAAAAATAAACACATTGTGTACAACTAAAGCAAATAAATAAATATTTTTTAAAAAGAGATGCTGACACAATGTAAGTTAAATTTTCATGAGTCTCCCCCCCCCCCCCCCCTTTTTTTTTTAGTAAGTTCATTGCCTGCTTCAAGTAGCAGCACTGTGTCTGTGTCTCTGTCTTCTGGAGGCTGCCTAGGATTGGACAAGTTCAAAAAACCTGAGGGAAGCTGGGATTGTGAAGTATGCCTAGTCCAGAATAAAGCTGACTCTAGCAAGTGTGTTGCATGTGAAAGTGCAAAGCCAGGCACAAAAGCTGAGTTTAAAGGTAAGGTAATGGTAATGCCTCTTTACAATGTTGTTTTAAAGTGCAGTATTAGCAAACAGCTGAAGTTTTACAGTTATTCATTCTCTATTAAATTCATATAAAATGGAATACTGTCCTTAGATTTTTTGTAATTTATATATATCTGAATTATTAAGTCAAATTAGTTGTAGATCAGTAGTGAGGTATCTTTTGCAACTGGATAATGAATGACCTCTTCTTTATTGAAAAGAGAGTTTGGTATATGATGCTGTTATTAGTGTTTTTATTTTTTGTTTTTCATTTTTTAAAGTTGGTGCATTATAGATTTCCACAATGGTGGTATTCATTGTTACATAGTCATGTGTTTACATGGTTGTTGCTTTTAAATGTTAACCCCCTAGATGAGTTTCCTGACTCTTACTTGACAGGGAATACACAACCCTAGGGCCTTGTTATAGGCAATATAGTCTTAGGCTTTGGTTCCCCAGCATATGACCCAGAAAATGAACTCTTGAATATTTTGTTAATCATATACATTTCAGTCAAAAGTAAGTCTACAAGGTTGGAATATGGAGGAATTAAAGAGTACCATAGTTGAGATAGGAGGATTACAAGTTTGAGCAGTTTAGCAAGGTCAAAATAGAAAATAAAAGGGCTGAGAATGTAAGTTGATGATAAAACACTCCTGTGTTCAATCCCCAGTACCCAAACAAACAAAACCCAAACTTTCTCTTTTTTTTTTGGTACCAGGGATTGAACTCAGGGGCACTCGACCACTGGGCCCACATCCCCAGTCCTTTTTTGTATTTTGCACTCGACCATTGGGCCACATGCCTAGCCCTTTTTTGTATTTTACTAGAGACAGGGTCTCACTGAGTTGCTAAGTGCCTCACTATCACTGAGGCTGGCTTTGAACTAGCGATCTTCCTGCCTCAGCTTCCCAAGTGCTGGGATTTCAGATGTGTGCCACTGCGCCCGGCTAGCTTTCTCTATTTTTAATTTGCCTCAGACTGGTGGCTTTCAAAGTCTTATGACAAATCAAAGTTAGATATGAACTTTTATATTTTGACTCATCATACCCACATCATATTTGTCTATGTGATTGAAACAGCATTTTTACAAAATAATACTTCCCTTTGGTATGTATGAAGTACCCCCTGGTGTTTTCTGTTCTCTTTAATTTTTAGTGTGCCACAATCAGCATTTATTTGGATGACTGATGGCTTTCATTTTGAAAACCATTGCGTATGGAAGATCACTGTTTTCTAGGCCATCTAAGCTCATTCTTTAGCTGTTGCTTCACAGTGACTACCATATTTTAAATCTGGTCAACTTTCAGTGACCACCGTATTTTAAATCTGTCCATAGAGATAAGTAGTTAGTTCCTATCTTTGGTTCCTTTATTTTTAGTATTCTGTCTAGTATTATTTAATAGTTTAGAGAGTAGGTATATGGCCATATGACTTGCTCTGAGATTCTCATAAAGTTTTCCAATTGAGTTTCTCCTAGTGAAAAGTGAGGTTGGTGGGTTATCATTAAAGGGGGAGATCTGAGGAAGAGGGCTTATAAAAAGTGTGGCTGATTTTTCTTATTTACTCATGGGTAAGTAATGTATACATATCTTTATGAATATTGCTTCAGGTCATATAATTTTTCTTGTTTATTGATGGTAAAATTTTTAATTGCTTGAGTAAGGAAAATTCACAAGAGTTAAACGGGAATTGTGACAAAGTTTCACAGTGAAAAGTTGCTCTCATTTCTATATTTATTTTTCCAGTCTTCACCCTCCCAAATGTGATAGCTGTGGCCCTTTATAAATCTTCTAATTTCTTTATACCCATCCTAAACAAAAATGCTCATATTTGATGTATTCTCATTTCCTTGTACCCTATTAGAAAAAGTTGTTTACCTCAGAGTGCCTGATGTTCCCAGTCTCATCACCACTATAAACTTTATGAAACCTTTTTGATCTCTGCCATTCCCGTAGATGGAAAGTGGCAGGTCTATATAGTTGAGGATTGAGATATAAGTTTGATACTGAGTATTTGTCAGTTTGGTTCATATTTTATTTTACCATTAGTAATACTCTTCAAAGTAGGCCTTTTCAAAGTTATTTTTATGTCATTTTGGCTTTTAATGTTTACATTTTGAAAGGATGAGTACATTGATTCAGTCTTTGTGGTGTCTTATATTTTTGAAGGCTTTGGCACATCTTCTTCATCTTCAAATCCATCAACTACATCCTTCAAATTTGGTATCCCATCTTCTTCTGGCCTTTGTCAGACCTTAACAAACACTGGAAATTTTAAATTTGGCGATCAGGGAGGATTCAAAATAGGTGTATCGTCTGACTCTGGATCTATAAACCCCATCAGTGAAGGCTTTAAATTTTCTAAACCTACTGGAGATTTTAAACTTGGAGTTTCATCAGATTCTAAACCTGAAGAAGTTAAAAAAGACAGTAAGAATGATAATTTTAAGTTTGGACTTTCTTCTGGTTCAAGCAACCCAGCTTCATCAGCTTCCTTTCAGTTTGGAGTATCTAATCTTGGGCAGCAAGAAACGAAAGAGGAACTGCCTAAATCTTCATCTGCAGGCTTCAGCTTTGGTACTGGTGTTATTAACCCTACCCCTGCTGCTACTGAAACTGTGGTGACTTCTGAGAATAAGAGCAGCTTCAGTTTTGGAACCATAGAAACCAAGAGTGTCTCAGTGGCTCCTTTCGCTTGTAAGATGACAGAAGCTAAAAAGGAAGAAATGCCTACAAACAAGGGAGGGTTCACTTTTGGCAATATGGAACCTTCCTCTCTGCCTTCTGCCTCCATGTTTGTTTTGGGAAGGACAGAAGAGAAGCAACAAGAGCCCGTCACTTCTACTTCTCTGGTTTTTGGGAAGAAAGCTGACAATGAAGAGCCGAAGTGTCAACCAGTATTTTCCTTTGGGAATTCAGAGCAGACCAAAGATGAGAGTTCTTCAAAGTCAACATTTAGTTTCAGTATGACAAAACCATCTGAGAAGGAATCTGATCAACCAGCAAAGGCTACATTTACTTTTGGAGCTCCAACCAATACTACAGCTGGTAAATATTAGAAAATTTTTACAAGGTGTCTTTGATATCTCCATAAATGTAGCTGGTGAAGGAATGGTTATACAGAACATGCGTGATAGAGCAGCAATTGTAGAACTCTTGAGGAAGGAGCATGGGTGGAATCTTCAGTTTTCCTTGCTCCAAACCCTCATGATTCTGATGAAGTTAATTGCAGGTCTAGTTTTAAGAAATAACAGCTCTAATGGATAGCTCATAATAGTGCATCTGTATCTTTGTCTTTGTCCCTCATAATTGGGCCTTCTACTTGGGTTTTTATAATCAGAATTGGCATGTACTATCTAGGAAAATAAGTATTTTTAAGCTTATGAAATATTGTTTAATTTTTTTATGTAAAGGCTTTCATTTACAAATAGTTAACCAGTCATCATGAGACATTTAAGAAACACAGACAAGAAATATAATTAAATCCTGAGAAAACAGACAATTCTGAAACAAAAGTCCTGAAGAAAAAAAATAAAAATAGCACTTTCAAAAGTAAAGAGCATGGTTGTTGAACTAAAGCCATTATATGGATTTAGTAGCTTGAAGAACACAGGTGATAATCAGATTAGTGAAATGGAATTTCCTAGAACACATTGCAAAAACAGATATTGATGTAAACTAAATCTACAGTAAGTTGCATTAAAATAGGAGTTCTTAGAAGATGAAAATAGTACCCGGGAGTTATCAGATAAGTGAAAGAAGTATTTCTAGATATAAAAGAAAGACATGTCTTAATAATGGAAATGTGGGCTGGGGATATAGCTCAGTTGGTAGAGTATTTGCCTCGCATGCACAAGGCCCTGGGTTCAATACCAGCCCCAGGAAAAAAACAAACAAACAAAAAAAGCCCACACTAATTGACAATGATCAGTGAGTTTTAGCCAAAACTCTGAATGCTTCCAGAGAAGAAAGCTGTTTGCTATAAACAAACAGGTATCAGAGTAGCATTAGGCTTCTCCTTTATCAGCATCAAACACTAAAAAAAAGGAGCAGTGCCCTCAAAGTAAAAATGGTCGTGGACTTAGAATTCTGTGATAAGCCAAGTTTGTCCAGACAAAATACAGGTCTAAAAATACAGGTCTTTCAGACATGCAAGGTATAAGTTAAACACCCATTAGTAACACTTTTGAACAACAAATTAGAAAATACTAAAAATGAGAACCTAAAATATGTGGAATTCATCAAGCAGTTGCAAGCAGTTTTTTCTATAAAATATTTTCTTGGGAATTTAAAAGCAACCTACAAAGAAAATTACAACTAAAGTTACTTATTTGAAAAGGAACAAAGCAGATCTAATCAAATTTGATCATGAAATCCTTAGACTATAATAAATGCTCTTAACCACCCTCCCATTAGCCAACATGAAAGTAAGCCTACATGCTCCATTTTTTATAAATCATGTTAATGCCCACAGCACACTTTGACCTGCCTTGTCTAGTGTGCAGTATTGGAACTCAAACACTAAAATAGTAAAAAGTCCTCAATTAGGTATTGAGGATCACCATATAAAAACCATCAGCTTTCCTTTAAGTCAGCAATAATAGTTGTATAGCAAGTCTCATTTGTATTTTTAGCATTTCTAATTTTGTGTTTTATAACATCAACAGAATTCATAGCTTGCAGAATAATTGAAGAATCATTAAAGATGTGCTTGTTTTTTTTTTTTTTTAATATTTATTTATTTACTTTAGTTGTACACAAATTGTAATGATTTATGTTTACGTGGTGCTGAGGATTGAACCCGGGCCACGCACGTGCGAGGCGAGCGCTCTGCCGCTGAGCCACAACCCCAGCCCCTTGTTTTTGAGTGAGGATAGCTACCCCGCATCCCTTAACATGAATTCTGAGAGGAACTTTTGTGGAGCTTGACGAGCTATGCTAGTTCTGAAATGTACATAGAAGGGAAAATACATAGACGGGGTGTTCTACTATGAAACCGCATGTGACATTAAAATAATGGAAAGAGTCTAATGGCAATAACAGCAGAGGAAACAATGTACATAAGGTGGCGTTGCAAATCAGTTAGTTAAAGGTAATTAATGCTGGGAGAATTGTCAATGCTTTTGGATAAATTGAAGTCATTCTGCTACATAGTTCAACATAAATTGCGAAATCAAACACATAAAAATATAGCTAGTATGGATTTGCTCTCCAAACACAGTATCAATTTATATTTGGATTTGAGAGATAAATAGAATCCTGAGATTGTAGTGCAGGAAATGCCTTCTGAGATGATTTGTACTTAAGGGTTAATATTGTTTATTAATTTTTGTCTTACAGATCAAGGTGCAGCAAAGCCAGTTTTTAGTTTCTTGAACAACAATTCCTCTGGTTCAAGTACACCAGCCACTTCAGCTGGTGGTGGCATATTTGGTAGTTCCACTTCTTCCTCCAATCCACCTGTGGCTGCCTTTGTGTTTGGACAGGTCAGCAATCCTGTGAGCAGCTCCGCGTTTGGTAACTGTGCTGAATCCAGTACATCTCAGTCTTTGCTATTTTCTCAGGATAGCAAACCAGCAACCACATCCAGCACAGCTACAGTGGTTACCCCATTTGTCTTTGGGCCAGGAGCCAGCAGTAATAATACTGCAACCTCTGGTTTCAGCTTTGGAGCTACAACCACGACGAGCGCTGCAGGTACATTTACAGTAGAACATAACACATGGTGTAGTTAGATTGGCTGGAATATAAAAATGTCAGTTCGTAGCAAATAGCATAACAGGCAGTCAGCATCCTTCAGTGGCATGTATGCCTTCAGTCATCTATGCCTTGGATGTTGTACTCATTTACTGGTTAGAATAGTATACAATTTGTGTTCAGGTTGAATATATTTAATTCTTGGCAACAGTTTTTCTGGCTTTTGCAAGAATGTAACTAATTTTTCTGAGTTTTCTTTTTGAAATGTCAGGTTGTAAGTGATCAGACAGTGGTGGTGGTTTTATTAGAATTCAGTCCTCATGAATGCTGTATATATATGTATACAGCATGAAGTAATTACTTTTGGATATATTGAATTTCTGATGGGAGATTATCTTTTTAGTTGTAGCCATTTACCAAAAATTTTTTACTATGAACGTGGAGGATTTTTATTCATGTTAATTGAAATCTTTGTTTATATGGATTCTGTTTTACTACACATAAGATAAAATTATAGTCTCAATCGTTATTTATAAGTTGTTTTGATCAAGGCAAACATCTGAAAATGAAAAGAAGGTTAAAATTTGCTGTGGGTTTACAGAAGTCTTTAGAGGACTATCATCGTAACCATCTTGATGATTACGTATTTCTTTGGCCTTCAGGATCCTCCTTTGTATTCGGCACTGGACCTTCAGCACCATCTGCCAGTCCAGCATTTGGTACTAACCAGACCCCAACATTTGGACAGAGTCAAGGTGCCAACCAGCCTAATCCCCCAAGCTTTGGATCTATATCATCTTCAACAGCATTATTTTCTGCTGGGTCTCAGCCTGCACCACCTACTTTTGGAACAGTGTCAAGTAGTAGTCAGCCTCCTGTGTTTGGACAACAGCCTGGTCAGTCTGCATTTGGCTCTGGAGCAGCTCCTAATTCCAGTAAGTTTGTACTGTGATGTGGTTTGTATCATACTTAGAGTCTGTGTGTCTTAAAAATAATTCTTTCTGGGCTGGGGTTGTGGCTCAGCGGTCTAACCTGTGTGAGGCCGGGTTTGATCCTCAGCACCATATAGGAATAAAGGCATTGTGTACAACTAAAACAAATGAATATATGTTTAAAAAATAATAATACTTTCCTTTAAACTTTGAATCCACATGTATGTCTGTTCTTTGTCTCTTATACTTGGCAGAATATTGTATATATTTACTAGTAAACAGCATTCCCAAGTTTCAATAACAGCATTTTAAAGTATTATCATTTCTCCTCAACTCTGAATTTGGGGGCTCTCTAGTCTGAATTTGATCTGTATTTTCTGATTCTCTTTATGATTGGATTTACTTCAGGGAGTTACACCTCGATTTCATTACTCTCCTTGGATAGACCTACTGTGTTGGTATCATGATATTTCTATAGCAGTTAATACTAACCTTTCCATGTGGCTTGCTTGCTTATTGATTGGCTGATTGATTGGGTACCAAGGATTGCTTGCTTGCTTATTTATTTATTTATTTATTTATTTATTTATTTTTATTTATTGGATACCAGGGATTGAACTCAGGGGCACTCGACCACTGAGCCATATCCCCAGCCCTAGTTTGTATTTTATTTAGAGGCCGGGTCTCTCCGAGTTGCTTAGCACCTCACTGTTGCCAAGGCTGGCTTTGAACTTGTGATACTCCTGTCAGCCTCCTGAGCCACTGGGATTAAAGACCTGTGCCACAGTGCCCAGCATGACTTGCATATTTAAACAGAAGTTTCTATGACTTTTTAAATATGACTTTTCACGCTGTATTTCAATGATATATTTTCTCAGAATTGCATTGTTTAATATTTTTCTTATTATGAAATATAATCTCATTTATAAAAGGGCATAAAACAAATGAACAGTGTAACACTGAAGCAAACACTTGTGTAATCACCTCTGGAAGGCCCTTAGAGATCCCATTTTGATCCCACTCCTTTCTGCTTCACTCTAATGTGACCTGTGTGTGTGTTTGGTAATCATTGTTCTTTGGGCTTTTTTTTTAAAAAGTTTACAGATTGTCTGATTTTTGTATTTATGTAAATAGAATCTTATTGTATGCAATCTTTTGGGTTTTTACTTCTTTGTCTCTTAGGTTTGTAAGGTTCATTCATGTGATTGCATTTAGTTTGTTCATTATCACTGCTGTAGAGTAGATCATTGTGTGTGTATACCACAGCGTATCCATTTACTGTTGAGGAATGTTTGAATTGTTTTCAAATATTAGGAAGTTCTGCTCTTGAGTTTCTCAGATATGAACCTTGGGGTACATGTGCATGCTTTTCGGGAGTATATAACCCAGGTGAGATTAGAGGATTAAGAGGTCTGTGTTGATGGTTTGCACCAACTCACATTCTTGCCATTGTATGAGAAAATCATCATTTGGATTCTACTTGATGTCATTTGTGAATTCTTCTTTGAAGTATTTTTGGCCATTTTCTGATTGTTTTGGTTTTGCTTATTGCTTTGTAATGGTTCTTTATATATTCTAGTATTAGTACTTATTAGTTAATAATATTGCAAGATTTTTCCTGTCTTGTGACAGGAAAACCATTTTAATCAGGACCTTTTTTTTTGGTAATGTGGAATTGTACAGTTTGGCTTTCTTTTACACAGGTAACATTTCCCTCTATCCCAATAGAGATACTGTATGATTAGGTCAGTATTGCTGAGCTTTGTGGTATGCTGTGATTTTCTTTCCTATTCAAAATTTTGTTGCCTCTGACATCAATGATTCGTTCATTCTCTTTTAACATTTTCTTTGTACTTACAATTAGTTAAAATTTAAACTCTCCCTGAATTTGTATGAATATCTTCTCAGTACTTTTAAAGCCATTAACTGTTTATTAACATCTGATAAAACTTTTCTTTTGGATCTGTTCCTTCCACCAGGCTTCCTAGCCCAGCTGTTTAACAATGTGGTGGCTTTGTGATCTCTTACCATCATCTCAGGAGTTCCTTTTAGCGTGACTTTTGTCTTTTGTACTTTCTCAAGAGATTTCTTCACCTTTTCCTGTCCCTTTTGAAATTTTACCTTTAGTATTATCTCTCTTTATTTTTTGAATCCTTTTTAAAATTTGTTTTCTGGCTGTTTCTTTTATTTCTTTGATTTTGTTTCAGAGTGTTTTTTGTTATCCCTTGAGATGTTAGTGATGAGTTACTGGTTTTTCTTGAGGTTTCACTTTTTCTGCTTATTTCCCCAAATTGCTTTTTTTCTATTATTCTTTTGGTGTTAGTATTTGTTATAAAATACTGTCACCAAATGTCTGGTGCTCCTTTATCTACTAATAGTGCAGGGCACCTAAATACCACTTAAATCCTTTAGATACTGCTGAGGTGTATGCCTTTTCAGTTTCATTGTAGACTTGTCTGATTTATCTAGCATTATTATTATTATTATTTTAAGCATTGGATGTTAGTATCTTTATGTTTTTCCTCTTAGTCTGTTAAATTCCTCAGAGAAGATGCTTATCGTCATCTGCTTAGACAGTAACAGGGATCTTCTGCTTGCCAGTGTCCTGGAAGCTGGGTCAGGGAGGATGGGGGCTGTAGAGGTCTCCATATGTATTATAGCAACCTATGATGTTTTTTACAGCCTTTAACTTTGTGTCATGTCCCCTGCTCCAGAAGACCTCTCCAAAGACTAATCTTAGGTTTGGTGTTTAGGGTATTTGTGTTTCTAAAAACCATCCACATCCTTTCTCGTGTTATTTATTTATTTTTTTCCTTTGTTGTTGTCTTTGTCCTCATTTGTTTGCTGGCCTCGAACTTGGCAATCCTCCTCCCTCAGACTCCTCCTGAGTAGCTGAAATCCTGGTCATTTACCTTTCCTGTTATTTTAGTGTACTTTTAAAAGAAGATAGACCTGAATGTTTGTCGATTCCACTGTCTTTAACTAGATGTGCACTCTGCCCTTTTCTCCTTGGTCAAGGTAAGTTGTTTCACTTGTTGGAGATACCAAGTATGTACTTGGTGTCAGAGAAAATATTTTGATTTTCTGTAGATTAAATAGTAACCATAAGAGATCTTAACCCTTTACTTATGTAGAGATCAGAATCATTACTAAAGAAAAACTATTATTTTTCCTTTAATGAAGTATTTCTGCTTCAACTATTATAGGTTCGGGTTTCCAATTTGGCAGCAGCACTACAAATTTCAACTTCACAAACAACAACCCTTCAGGAGTGTTCACATTTGGTGCAAATCCTAGCATGCCTGCAGCCTCGACCCAGCCTTCGGGCTCAGGGGGCTTTCTATTCAGCCAGCCTCCAGCAGCGTTCACAGTGGGGTAAGAGGATTTGCTGTTCAAGTGAAGGTCAAGAGTGTATGCGTGCGTGTGTTTTGCTTCCTGAAAGTCATTCAGATGCAATATACTTGGAGTGAATTAATAGACTCTCCAACACCAATTTACCTTGTTCCAATTTTGGAGAATTATAGCCTGAGAAAAATAGTAATGGGTGATGGTGGTGGTGGTGGTAGTAGTGTGTGTGTGTCAGATAAAGTGGAAAATGTGTTTGCTTCACAGTGTCTTCCCTGTTCTCTATTCCCTTGTTGTTGGTCATGTAAAAAGTTATTATAATCCTAAGATTTTTTTTTATTGAGTATCATGTCACATTATGAAGTTTTATTTTTCACAGGTCAAATGGGAAAAATATGTTCTCCTCTTCTGGAACTTCAGTTTCTGGTCGCAAGATAAAGACTGCTGTTAGGCGCAAGAAATAAAGGTCACAGTGGTGTTACACACAACAGTTTTAACGACAGCTGGTGCCCTTCTTTCAGATACTGGATTGTACTCCAGACTGGGCTCGTCTGAAGTCAGATCTGCCTAAAGACTTCTTTAATTTTGGAATTTTCCTCCTCTCTTTCTTTATGGAAGCTCCACTCCCATCTCTCCCACCCCCTTGTCCCCCTTTTTTAAAAAAATAATAGCTAGACTGGTGACTGATTCTTCAGCAAAAATATTTTATGATCCAGCGCATTATTCACTGATTTTGGCATAGTCTGGCTGTCCCCAGGAATAGAGCCTGCACGGTGAATGGCTTTGTATAGACCCTCTTCGTCTGCACCGCAACGTGCGCTGATAAGCGTTTGTGGAACGCATTGAACTTGTAATTATATCTGAGGAATTCTGTATAGATTAGAGGACGTTGAAATGAATGATCTCTATGCCGAGTTTGTGCTGGTGTACGTGTGAAGTGAGTGAGTTGGGTGTGTTGTGCACTAAGATTTTCTGTTAGAGAAAACCTGATTAAAGAATGGTCCATGCCAAGGACTTGTTAGATCTAGTTCATCGTCCATTTAATAATTATATGCTATTTCTACATTTTCATTCTTCTATCACCTGTCTTGCCTTTTTCATTATTTTATTATGAAACTTCTGTAAATATAATTTTGTTTCTGTACTTTTTTGGCATAACATAAATCTGTGAACTTGAAATTTTAATTTGTGTTAGACATTTTTTTGTTGTTTGTTTAGTCTTGTCTCAGATTTTATTATGTAAATCCCATTATTCAAAGTTGCCTAAATCCATTTGGAAATCTTAAAAAAAAAAAAAAAAAAAAAAAAAATGGGGATACTTAAAGTTGAATTTATTGGCTTTTCTGATCCAGTTTTGTTTGGACCAAAAACCAGTATTGTACAAAGTATTAAGCATATATTTTTATATTTACTGAAATGGACTGTGGTGACTTTGGATAATAAGGAAAAGTTTAATATTAAAGCCATGTTTATTACAGTATAATTAACATGTTAAACCATGGGATAAATGCCATCAATAAAAATTTATGAAGCACTTTTTGTTATAGTTTTAACTCATAATGAAGGTACACAGTAGCCATGGAAAGGGACTTTTTAAAAGAAAAATTTAGCAGTGGTCAATTAGAAATCCCAGAGAGTATATTTAATGTAGACAGCTCTTAAGAGAGGGAATGGTCGGTCTATAGCATGAAGAAGGTACCCTGCTCGCCTGGTGCTGGGAATCTTGCCTATTTGCACATATATTTTACATACCTTTTTAAAGTTGAAAATAAACAACCATTTCTGTTTGTATTGTATCTTCGTTGATAGGTGACTTGACAGTGTTTATTCATAGAGTTTTGGGGGATACTATATAAAGCGGTTTACAAAAACTGTAGTGGTCCTTTTGTATAATTTTTTAAATTATTATTTTGCTGATTATTACCAGATTTTTTCCCTGTGGTCCAATGAACTCATAGAATAGCACTTGGTATTTTTAGACTGCAATTTGAATGCAGTTAATGTGTGCTCACTTTTAATTTGCGGTGGTTGGAATTTAAATTCTGAATTTTAAAATGTTTAGAAGCATTTTTCTTATCTAAGGTATCTTCAACCACCATTTATAATGTCGTCTATTAATAATACATATTTGATACTTGACCTCTTTTAGCGGTCAAATGGTGGTAGTGAATGCTAGAAGAGGTAACTGGAAATCTGACTGCTGGGAACTTAACACTTAATGCTCTCATAGGTTCTTTGCCATTACTCAACCCATGTAATTAGGCTCACCAGGCTTTCTACTTTTCTTTAAAAATATGCTAGAAATGTTTAGTATTCCTTTTTTAAACAAGTTACTGAAAAACCATACTTAAGCTGGCTTACATTAAAAATGGAATCTTTGAGCTTCCCAATTGAGTGTCTGTAGAACTGAATTTGAACTTGATACTACTTCCAATCTTTATTCCTCAGTACCAAGGATCGAACCTAATGCTTTGCCACTGAGCTATATCTTTAGCCCTCTTTGAGACAGGTCTTGCTAAGTTGCCCAGGTTGGCCTCAAACTTGTGACCCTCTTGCCTTAGCCTCCCAACTTGGGGTTTTAGGTGTGCGCTACCACATCAGGCTGTTGCCAGTTTTGACTTCTATAATTCTTGGGCTGTTATGTTCCAGCTCCAGCCTCAAATCTGTCCCTCCTCAGGCCCACCAGTAGTATTTCTCTGTTGTACTGGCTCAGGCTATAGACCCATTTCTATCCTGTGAATATAATAGCTATCTTGGGTTACATGCTGCATATACAAGTGAAAACTGAGGGCTGTTTGTTGAAGAAAGGGAAACAGGTGAAGGAAAAACAAGCTTATTTCTCATGCCAGGCCTATGAGGTTTTCTGTTTTTGCAGTAGTGGGGATTGCACCTATACCACTCCAGCCCTTTTTACTGATCTTGGTAAGTTGTCCAGGCTGTTCTCAAACTTGTAATCTTCCTACCTCAGCCTCCCAAGTAGCTGGGATGATAGATGTGTGCCAATCTGGAGGGGAATTGTGTAGGAAATTTTGAGTAATCAGCTATGTTAACCAGAGGGTCTGGGATTTTAAGTGTTCATCAGTATTATTACTTGGTGGAATATGTCAACCGTACAAATCATTCTGATGCACTGAGATCCAAAGATGTGATTTCAGGCAAAGTGCTAAGTGTTGAGTAATTACAATTACAGAAATTAAGAAAGAAAAAGTACAATTCAGCCAAGTAGAGTGTATTTAAGATGCAAATTACCTGCTGACATTGCTTATGTAATTTACATTTTATTATTGAAATAAAGTGTTCATTTTAACAATTTGTAACCAGGCTGTTAAAAGTTCTATTTAGCCTGGGAAGAATTTGTTTCCTTCCATTCTGATGGCACATCCTTTTTTGGGCCTGTTTGAAATCTGAAATTCAGTGAAAATTTTACAAAGGTTAGCTTGTATGTTTAATGGAAACTGATTGATTTGATGTAGCATTGAGGAAATAGGGGTGTTATGTCCACACACTCCAGCTAAGACCAAGTCAGTCAAGAGACTTCATCTTATAATATGGAGCAGCTTTTACAAACTTTTCTCAAAAGCCACTGTAGTTCTAAAATGTGCAATTAATGGCTTTGTTGTTGTAGATGGACACAATACCTCTATTTTATTCATTTTTATGTGGTGTTGAGGATTGAACCCAGTGCCTACACATACTAGGAGAATGCCCCAGGCCACAACCCCAGCCCTCAGTGGCTAAGTTTTTAACAGCACATTATCTACAGGATCAAACCAGATTATGTTTTTAATACACAAGTTTGCCTTTCCTGAGGAAACTTTTCTATCCCCTTAAAGGTTAGACTGGGAGGGGTTTGTAAGGCCCAAACTGAGTTTAAGTTGCCCAGCTTGTACATAGTCTTGTATGGTGGCTGTGATGGCTAATGACTCTTAAGGACTGTATTAATTTTAACTGGTATGGGAAAGAAATATCCTTAAAGATGGATGATGTTTTTTAAAGACCCATTTCTGAAAATGACCCAGGCTCACTGGATTTAGCCACTGGAAAGGCTGTTACTTGGAAGCAAGGTCTCCGTAGTAAACCTCAAAGAAATACACAAAACACAGAAGCATTGGTGACATAAGTATTTATTGAGAAAAATAATACAAACTGGTGGCATACAAATTATTAAAAATTGAATGATGGATTTTATTTGTTGGTCGGACATTAAAAACTGTTTGCAGATCAAGCCCTACTGTAAGGTGCACATACAGTTTGAAATGAGGACCATCACTTATGCAAGCACAGGTTGTAAAGACTTGGGCCTTTGGTACATGGGACAGGGAATGGCAAGAATATGGTACTTGTCAGATTTCAGGAATACTGTTATTTGGGAATATTCCTTGAAGAAAAACAATAGCTTTCGTTTAATAGAGTTAAATGTAGAATAAAAACATTCAGTATTCTGCACGCCCCCCCCCCAAAGCCCTTTATTCCCAAGTATAAAATTTCACCCTTTTCTATTTTCCCACTGATGGAAATGTTTATGCATAAGCAAAACACTGAAATAACTGAAGAGAATGTATAACAAATTTTGTTACCCTTTAAGACGTTAAAACATTAGACAAGTGGCCCTCAAATAGAATGCCATCTCCCCCACCCCCACCCCCATCCTAAACACTTGAGTGATATTAGAAGGTGAACCTTTAGGTAGAATTACTGAACCAGTGCTGAAGGAGGTGGGCCATACTTTCTCATAATACTGGCAAGTGAAGGCTTATCCAAATGTGCAGGCTGTATTTCTGTTCTCAGAGTGATCTTTATATACTACTCAGCACTTGTGTACCCAGGGCCCAGCTTCGGGCTCCAACATGAACACTGGTCAGCCTGCCAGACTTCTCAAGGTGCACTAGCTACTCCAGGATTCTTTTAAAGTGACAATGCTTGTACTAAGAAGGAAAAAAATAGGCTAGAGCTTCAATTTTGACACAGAAAACCCAGTATTTCTATAAAGTGAAATATACCAAATAAGAAAGATTTACCTGAAAAGGAGAGTCCACCTCATAACCCCATTTTCCCTTTTCCCCATTGTTTTGTCAGATTTTTCAACTCTGGGAATCAAAAGTACTTTAGTCTCTAAACACTGAATTCATAAATAGAAAAAGACTTTGGTTTTGTTGTAAAGGCAAAGTAATACTTATGTGTATCTTATGGGAATACATAGTATAACTTGAGTTCATAGTTGGATCTAGACACTAATAGACCCATGTATAGCAAATTGTAGTTATCTAACCATAGCTAATTAAACTGAACTGTTTTTTTTGTATAAATAAAAAGCCTTGATGACAACTTATTTGAGTAGAAATTATATTTCAATTTGAATTCCCCAATCAGTGACAAAAGTAGTGTCTATACTGTTAAGTTTGTATAACATTTTCCAATTTTTAATACAATTAAAAAAATTTTTTACCCCTTTCTTCTGCGAAGAGCCATAAAACAACCTTTGCAGAGGCTACAAGTGAATCATTTATTATAGTACGTGGACACACTTAACTAATAAATCTTTCTGTAAAGTTTAATATAAAATTATTTTGAAAAACAAAGATTATTGTTTTACAATAAAACACATATTACTAAGGACATTGTCAAAAGTTTCTACACACATTAAATGTTATTTTCACAGTCTTAAATATCAAAGAAAAATCCACTTTAAAAATTGAACAGTGATAACAAACATGTCTTGGGTTTGCTATAAATTTAAGACGAAGAACAAAGCCTAGACTGATCCCTTAAACAGTCTAATTTTAAACTGTACAGTACAGTTTAGTGTTTTTTGGGAAGTAGTGTCAGAGTTGGAGAAAATGACTAAGAATCAAAAAATTATAAATAGTTCAGGTACATCTCAACACAGCTAACTGGGACGTACAACAAAAACATACAACAGACATAAACAAAACACCATGACTTTGTATCAGCAGAGTAAAGTAAAATGGCAATACACAAAGTATTACTTTGCTTAACATTTCCCCCACAACTCCATCCCAAGCAGGCCCAAAATGAGCTTAAAGTAGCTGGAATAAAATTTGGAGATGATGGTCTCCCTTGCTGTGAAGAGAACAGTTCACGATGGGAAAACTGCTAGCATTTCACAGGCTACTGGCATTTAGAGTTACTCATGAAATACTTAGGTGATTTATTTAACTCTTGATGTTTCAACAGTCATAGAACTATGTAAGAAGAGGAAAGGAACTACTATGTGAGTAAGAAGTATATAAATATAAGTTACACTCACAACACTGAAAAGCATTAACACTTTCTTCATGCTGCACACACACTGGATATATTGTTTTATAGTAAATATGCAACATTTTGATGGAAGTTAAGTTTTCCCCACATAGTCATAGTTTTGAGTTTTGGGGGCATTGAAAATACTTGCACATGAACTGTATGTCTTAAATTTACAGTGAAAATTTATACCCCCTGCCATTATAAGCAATCACTAACTTACCTTTTCTCATTAAAAAAAAAAAAAAAAAAAGCTGATAATATAGGAATATGACTTAATACTTTTTCATCATTATGAAAAACTTGCCCCAAAACACTTGCTTAAGCATTAAGAAGAGTTGCAGAGTTACGCCTTTACTGCAGTGAACTACAGCACAGATTGGAAACTCCAGGCAAGGAACTGCCTAGGCCTGCCTCACTGGCCCCTTTCAGAAACACTGCAGCTGACTTAACACCTGCTGGCAGGGGAGGTGAGTGAACAGCCAGTTTGTGTTCTAACTCCCTCCCTCCCCACACAAAAAACAAAGAACCATTTCCCCAAGAAATGTTAAAAGATAAAACTATGTAGGTGTTTACAAAACACAACTGGACATCTTCCATCATTTTGGGATAAACCAAAATAAAATTTTAAAGTTTCATTTGGAGATTTCAAAGCTGAAAATGCTTTTCAACAAATTCTAATACCTTATAGGATCTAAAGAAAGCATATATTGTCCATTGTTGATTATGAAACCATTAGCCTTTTTGATCTATAAATTTTTTAACACTTGAATTTAATAGATTTTTCTTCTGGAAAAGTTCTTTGGCATTCAAGTAAAATCAATACTTTCAGAACAGTCACACCTGTATCACACTGAAGTGACTGCTTTAATTTCTAAATCAATTTTACCCAGGGATACTGATGGCCTTGACACATAATTTAGTCTTGTCATTATTCCAAAGAGTGGAATTCAGGGTTTTTTGGGACATCATCTGACCCCATTTCTTTTTACCAC
This sequence comes from Tamias sibiricus, assembly GCA_025594165.1. NCBI lineage: Eukaryota > Metazoa > Chordata > Mammalia > Rodentia > Sciuridae > Tamias > Tamias sibiricus. Next base: position 18,105,662 of record CM046666.1, on the reverse strand, counting down.
AATGGTTCCTGCTACAATGTCATAGGCTGTTCGATTATGCTGAAAAAACAGCAGTGTGATGAAAGCAGGGAAAAAAGAAGCAATAGAAAAATTCTTGATCAGAGCTCGTATGGTGGACCTAAAAAAGCAAAAATATCAAGGTATAGAGGACTACATTATAGATGAATGGTATCCTACCCAAGTTTCAAGTTGTACTAGAAACATAGTCAATATGTAATTAAGAGAATTTTTACCTTTGATAATGTGTGATTTTCAAGTAAATATATCATGATCAAACTACCTGGGCTCTTTCCAAAGAGTTCATCAACATAAGACTTTAGAACTTTCCTAAGAAAAACATTTTTTTCAGATGGGCTGGGATTGTGGCTTAGGGGTGGAGTGCTTGCCTAGCATGTGTGGGGCACTAGGTTTGATTCTCAGCACTGCATATAAATAAATGAATAAAATAAAGGTCCATCAACAACTTAAAAAAAAATCTCAGAATTGAACTAAGGGTTTACAGTATATTCTAGTATTTTTCTGGAAAAATACTGTTCCTGGCTTACCTTTTCCATAGTTACTACTTTTTTGTTTTTGGTACCAAAGATCAAACCCAGGGGTGCTTAACCAATGAGCTACATCCCCAGCCTTTTTATTTTGAAACAGGGTCTCACTAAGTTGCTGTGGCTGGCTTTGAACTTTGATCCTCCTGCCTCAGCCTCCCAAGTCATAGGGATTAAAGTGTGTGCCACTATGCTGGGCCCATAGTCCCATCTTATTACCATGTGATTCCAGTATCTTCTAAACTGAATGCTTATATGAAGTGCTAGCATTTTTAAATTGTCTGTTCTTTCATCCGCTCTCTCCTTTGTGGGATTCAGTAATTGAGGGAAAGATTTAAAAAGTGCAACATCTCAGAATGGAGAATTACCCTACTAACATTAGATTTCTGCCCTTTGTGCACTGAATTGCTACCCCCCCCCCACCCCCCACCCCAAAAAAAAGCAATGGCTAAAAGAGTAGACTGCAGAATAAGTGTTTCCAAATCCATCTTTTAATTTCTGGTTAGGTTGCACAACTGCAAAAAGTATCTATCTTAAAGGCTCTAAGGATTAAATTAGTTAATGCATATGTCACTTAACAGTGCCTGGTATAAAATAACTGTTCAATAAATATTAGCCATTGTTGACTCTTATCCACTTCCTTTTGTAACAATCCAGCTGTCACTTATTCTGGCAATAATTACAGCTGATCTTATTTGGCTCAACTTACTACCACCCACTCACCTTTACCACTCACATTATCACTAGTTGTGCCCTCCCTGGAAGCTCGACACCAACGACTAGGGAAATAGCTCTGCCATTTGACAGCAACAGGATGTGTGCATGTATTATGCATAGTCATCAAACTCTTAGCATTAACCAATGGTGGCTCAAGACAAGAGCAGTAACTGACCCAATGTCCCAGACCTACGGAATAATAAAGCTGGGCCCTGCGGATTGGTACAGCATCAACACCTAAATCATCCTCTCATTATTGTGATTTATAAAAATGATCCTGAATATGTGTACTGAAGAGGAAACAATTAAAAAAAATTCATAAACCCTCTAATAATTGTAACAGATGCCATGAAGAATGAGAATATTCTAAATTCAATATTCTAAAAATATTATAACAAGCATTATAACTTATGACATTAAATACAGTTCTGTGTCACATAAGAAGGGATACATTAAGACATTTGTCATTAGGTGATTTTGTCACTGTATAAAAATCTCAAATGTACTATACAAACTAAGATTCCCACAAAGTCATTAGGCAATATAATCTTATGAGATCACTGTGGTGTATGTGGTCTATCCTTGACCAAAACATTATGCAGTGCAAAAATATACTTAAAATGTACACTTTCCCAAGTATGTAGTAGATGAAGCTAAGAAAAGGACTTACGTTGTGATGCTAACATTTGAGGAAGGAATCACTAAAACTCGACTTGGTGCAATAAGCACTGATGTATCACATGTCACAACTCGAAGTCCTAGCAGGAACTTCCCTGGGGTAGCTCCACCTGCTCCCCAAATGCAAATTATCTAAGAAGGAAAATTTAAAAATAATTTATTGGTTCAACTATACCAATTTTAAAGGTAACTTTCCTGTCATGTTACTTCATGTTTTAAAATTTTCAACTTAGGGGCCGGGGTTGTGGCTCAGCAGTAGACGGGGTTTGAACCTCAGCACCACGTAAAAACGCATGTGTACGACTAAGAGCAAATAAATAAATATTAAAAAAAAAAAATTTTTTTTTCAACTTAAAAGAATACTCAAAGGTTAACCATTTATTTCTGTGGTCTCTTAATATGTGCAACACTACAAGATATTTAATATTTCTCTATGACCCATTATATTTTTTAGCAAGTTGTTCCCAAGGAAAAATAGTCCTAAATTTCCCCAACCAACTTATATTTATTGACCACAGTCTGTTTATGGGTGGAATTTTATTTCTAAGACTGAAAAACACTACAAAGAAACTGTAAAATGTGTCTCTTCCAAAAGTTTTTTTTTTTTTTTTTAAACCTTGAAAAAAAGTCAATTAAGGAAAATGTGGAAAAAAAGAGAAGTAGAGAACACTTGAAAAATAATGATTAATTAGGGCTGGGATTGTGGCTCAGCAGTAGAGTGCTCGCCTAGCACTTGCGAGGCCCAGGTTCGAGCCTCAGCATCACGTAAAAATAAACGCATTATGTACAACTAAAAGTAAATAAATACATATTTAAAAAAATAATAATTATAAATTTCCATTACTGAGTTGAATCATTGAAAGCTCGATTCTTAAAAAAATTATTTGCTGCAGTAACTTACCTCATAGAAACAAACTAATAATCTGTATATAAGTGCCACGACCATCATTTTCTGCAAATCTTCCATTGATGTATCTTCATCTATTTCTTCTATTATATAATGCATAGCAAACTTAGAGATATCCCTACACAAAATAATAATTTGGGGTTATTCAGAATTAGTTACAAGAACAGTTGCGGTTTTGTTTTGTTTTTGTAGTACTGAGGATTGAACCCAAGGCTACTTTACCACTGAACTAGAGCCTTAGTCCTTTTTTTTAATTTTTGAGATAGGGTCTACACTGCTGAGGCTGCTCAAACTTGTGATCCTCCTTTCTCAGCCTCTTAAATTGCTGGGATTATAGGTGTACAGCATGGTGCCCAGCTGTAAATCATAAATTTTAAATGAAATTGTAAGCTAAACTTTAGGGTCCCAACCATCTAGTTGCACAAAACATTTACTAGCTTATTCAACAAACAGGCATGGCTGGGTGGAGGAGCATGTTCATGCCATGTGTGCTATGCACTGGGCTGGAGATGGATCAGTAGTAAGCACTTGCCTAGTACGTGCAAGGGCCTGGGTTCAAACCCCAACACCATAAAAAACAAAACAAAAACTGCACCATCATGAGTGGATACTGTGCTAGCCCTGGGGATATAATGGTAAGTAAATGTGAAATGTGTCTGTTTTCATGGAGATTCTAACCCAAAAAGGGAAACAATGATAAGTAATAATAATGACAAAGCAGGAGGCAACTGTAATAGGGAACCACAAATACCAGGGAAACATTTCAGTTACACTTAACCTTGTGAATGACATGTAATCTAGGATCTGAAGGATGAAAAGAATTTAGCCAGACTAAGGTAGAAGAAAGTTCCAGGGAGAGTGAACAGTAGGAGAGAAAGCCTTGGAGCAAGACAGTGTGTGATGGAAGTTATAAGCAGTTTGATATGGCTCAGATATTAAGTGTGAGAGGACAGTAATTGAGAAATAAGAGCATGTGCTAAATCATATGAAGAAATTCAGACTTTATCTTGGTGATGAGAAACTACTAAAAGGTTTTAAGGCAGGGGAGGGCAGAATTAGAATTTATGATCACTTTGGTTTTATATAGGAGGTTCAGTTGAGATAAAATAGGAGACTGAGTTACCACTCAGAAGACTGGCAAGGATTCAAGCAAGAGATGACAGTGACTGGAGTAGGAAGAAACAATGGGAAAAAGCAGCTGGCAGTGAGAAGGCAATGGCCAGGCTTAAGTTATCCTGGACACAGAGGAGGTGGCACTGGGGTGGCTATGTGAGGAGGGAAAAGAAGGAAGCACAGCGACACTCAGGTTCACAGCAAGCTACCTTCATAACTAAGTTTTAGGTTTAACTTCTCATAAGCCCAAATTTCAATCTCTGTAATCTGTAGAGGTAAGCTCAGTGCCTCAGTGCTTGGCAAGTGGTAACTTCTGTTATGATTATTATGAGTACATGTCTTGCTTTGCAGTTCACTTGGGATTTGTCTGATAGTCTGAGCAATCCCATCTGGAAATGTCACTAGTTCATTATCAATAGTCACCTGCCAGTTCTCTTTATGCCTTTGTCTTTGTAGACGCCACAGGATAGTAAGAGGGAAATTAGTTCCTGGTCTAAGAGAATAGTTGAACAAAAGAGATTTGGAAGATTCTTGTACTTTCTTTTGATCAGTGAAATTACCACAAATCTTTAAAGAATTTATTAAAAATTTTTTTCTTCTTCATAGCTAATTCTTTAAAACTATCACCACCATCAACAATAAAAAAACGGTAACTCTAACAAAGCTCTTATAAAGAAATCATGACCATGGCACACCTATTACCTATACAGCCACTTGCAGGCTTGAATAGAACTTAACAAAGGGATTCTAAACAGAATTAAAACCTTTCTACAAATGTCCTTCCACTTACTTTATTCCACTGAGGTGCATAATGGTTAAGACAATGGTTGCTTTTATAAAGAAGAGAATAAAGAAATCCACCATCTCTGCCATAAATCTGTGGGCCAAGGATGGAATAACATACTCTCTGCCTGCAAATTAAGAAAAAGGAAAAAAAAAAGTTAGGTAAACTTATCACTTCATACAGTCCTGGGAACAAAAGTTAGATAATGAGGGGGAAAAGCAAAGTCAGGGTACAACTTAATAATTTTAAAAAATGTATAACCTGAAGCAATTATCAGGTATTGATTTCATAAAAGTATGTTATTAAAATAAAACAACTATTTAGAGACTATTCATATAAGACTTATTTAGCTTAAAATTTGCTTTCACCTTAATGTTTAAAATTTGATTTCTCAGATAATGACTAGAGTGCCCAATACATTTCACTAGGGACTCATTAGTATAATCTAGATGACCACATACAAGAAACACAAAATTTAACACTTGTAGTAAAAATCAAGGTTAAGAATGAACAATTAATATAAAGTAAATCCCTGTATCCCACAAGCTACCTTCCTTTAGTTTTGCTTTCTACTAAAAAAACAAACAAAAAAAAACACCCAATGATATCAACCTCTCAACCTCTGACTGGAGTCATATTATTTGTATTTAACTAATTCAAAATATTCTAGTTCCCACGCCAAGGCACACAATAGGCCTACACAGGATCGGTGTGCCAGGGCCAAGGCGTCATTCATTCCTCCCCTTCTGCTCTGCGAACCGTTCACCCCCTACGTCCGCTCGGCTGCCCCGTTCGGGCCGAGGCCGGGTGGTCGGGCGGTACCAGTCCAGCCCCTCCAAGGCGGGCGTGCCGCCGGGTTCGAGCTCAGGGTCTCCCTGCGGAGGCTGGGACTGGGGAGGGGCGGACTAAGAGCAGAGAGGTGGCTGCACGTGGGGACGGGGCCCCCGTCGGGGCCAGAGGACAGCTCGGGCGCCGGGCGGGAAGGCCGCCCGCCCGCCTCGCAGCACGCTCCGGCAACAGCCGGGCACGCGGCCCACCACATCCCAGCACTGCGGGCCGCGACCGCGCGCCTCTCACCAGCCTGCCGCGCCGCCTCGCTCGCCGTCCGCGCAGGCACCGCGGTTCCTACTCTTGTCACCGGCGTCGCCCGGACCGCCCCGGGCACGGGAGCAACCCGCGGCCCCAAGCCCGCAACCGGAGCCGGGGTGGCGATGCCCCCCGCCGCCGCCGCCGCCGCCTCGGGCCCGGCGGCCGCGGCGCCCAGAAAGTAGAAGGGGCTGTAGTAGCCGAGCGGCGGCGCGGCGGCGTGGGCGGCGGCGGCCGCGGCCGCGGGGAAGCTGGGCGGCGGCTGCGGGCTGCAGTAGGCGGGGAGGGCGGCCAGGCCGCTGTGCCAGGTCAGGTAGCCGCAGTACGACTGCCACAGCCACTCGTGCACCTGCTGCGAGTACTCGCGGGCGCTCAGCCGCGCCGGCCTCTCCCGGGGCGCCTCGCAGCCCGCCGACTCCGGCGGCCTCGCGACCGCCTCCCTGCACTTCCGGGGCTCGCGCGGCGGCTCCGGCTCCTCGGCGGCGGGCGCGGGGCCCGGGGTTGATGGCCGGCCCGGGGCCTGAGGCTCGGCCTGCGGCCCGTCCCGGGAGCCGGGGACGGCGGCCGCGGAGGGGCCACTCGGGGCGGGCACCGGCTCGTGGTCTCCTCCGCCTTGGTCCTGCCCGGGAGGGCGGCCTCGGGCTTCCTTGGGCCCCTCTGCCATCGTCGCCTCAGCAGCACCCTCCGTGGTACCTGTCACTGCGCCTTTCCCTCCCCCAGCGGCCCCTCCCCAACGGCGCCGTCGCCACCGCAGCACCGCAGGCGTCAACAATCCGCCGCCGGAAGCGGAAACCCCGCCTCTGGAGGCCGCCGGGCGGAGCGGGGGAGGGTGTCTCCCCACTGGCTGCGGAGTGGTGGTCAGCCAGGCCTGGGCCGCTGCGCGTTGCGATGTTACTGGCGGCGGAGAGGAGGCGGCTCTAGATGTTTCTGCGGGGGTGGGCTGAGCTCGTCCCGGGAAGACTGCAGCGGGCGAGGAGGGCTTCCCGGAGAGGCCCGGGGTCGACGCCGCCCTCTCTTCTGCGAAGCCCAGACGCGTGTGGTGTCCGCGCCAGTTAACCATTTGTACCCGAGAGGATGACGTGCTTATGCCCTTAGATGACAAATCAAAAAGCCAGACTCAACTGGGACGTATGTAAGATAGAGTGTCTCAACGCAGACATTTTCAAGTGTGAAATAAGGGAAGGAGGGTTGTGCTGATTTGAAGGCTGGGTTCCATCCTAATCCTGGAGCCCGCTGTTTCTATAGCAATATATTTTCTACTGCCGCACGGGGCCGGCCTCCTGTTTCAGCAAAGATGTGCCTTTCTTCAAATCATGGTCTCAACCTTGCGTTCCTTTCCCTTGACTTTGTTGGGAAAAGACCCTGGCCCAGAACTTTGGTGCCCTCTCATAGTACCTTAGCTCATGCAGGATTATTCTTATACCCCTATCCCAAAAGAGTGTATTCTACCAGAATTGCTAAACTTAACATTATACACACACACACACATATACACACATACATACATACATACACACACACAGGGAACTGAACCACTGAGCTGCATCTACAGTCCTTTTTACTTTTTATTTTGAGACAGGGTCTCACTAAGTTGCCCAGGCTGAACTTTTACTTGTGTTTCTCCTGCCTCAGCCTCCAGAGTCACTGAGCTTACAGGCGTGCCCCACCATGCCTGGCTACATATTTATATTTTTATGTACTTTCCTACTTCCTTAACTTTATAAGCCTCTTAGTGGTAGTAATATGACTTTGTATCCCTAATACCATACAGAGGGTCTGCAGGGGCCAAATCATTCTAAACTGAGGAAGGGGAAGCCATAAGGAAGGAAGTTAGATTGTAATGAGTGTGAAATATGATGACTGAAGATTTGTGTTTTGAATAACTAACACCTGGCACAGGGCTACTGTAAAGATATTAAGGAAATTATATAAGACATGTAAAGAGAATGAGAAAAACTCAGAAATGAAGTAACATAACTCAAGAAAGAATTAGAAATAAAAGAAAAAATGATTTCAGAAAACTGGAAAGAACACAAGAGTAAGCAGATATAACAGTGCCTGAAGAAAACTACAAATTGAACATGAATTTTTTTAAAAAATATTTATTTATTTGCTTTAGTTGTACACAATGCAATGCATTTATGTTTACGTGGTGCTGAGGATCGAACCCGGGCCGCGCATGTGCCAGGCGAGCGCTCTACCGCTGAGCCACCACCCCAGCCCTGAACATGAATTTTTTTAAGTCAAAAAGAAAAAGGCAAAAAATCCAACACATAGATTAAATAATTGATTTAGAAAACTGAAGACAGGTAACAATAAATATAATGCAGTATAATTCAAGAAAACTTTCCCTGAGAAAATAATATGCACAGATATGTACAAAGTGTGTGGGGGATAAAGGTTTTATATATTTTATATACTATTGTATATTATTATATATAAAGGATATATTGTATACCTGAGAGCATTGAGAATGAACAATATGTATTCTAGTAGAAGTACTAAACAATGATTTTTTTAAAAGCAGTCATTTAGGCAAAAAAAAAAAAATTAATCATAGGACTTCCACTTTAACACTTCATTTGAGAAGAAAATAGTGAAACATTTAAATTATTCAAAGAAAATGTGAGTCAAGGACATATCCAGAAAAACTGGCTTTTGAATACAAAAGCATAGGCTATTTTGTTTTCAGTATGAAAGAACTCAGGGAAGGTTATTTGCTTGAGTTATTTCTGAGATCTACCAGAGAATGAATAATATCTGACGATGACAAAAGGATGGTTGGTGAACATTAAATATTTAATTACTTGTAAAACTTGGGTTCAATGAGCATTTACATCAGTCAGGGGCCAGTCAAGACATAGAAAGCACATAGTAATTTGAACAGACAACATTTGCTGTAAGGAACTATTGTCTTGGAGTTGGGGCTGGGGTTGTGGCTTCGTGGTAGAACGCTTGCCTGGCATGTGTGAGGCACTGGGTTCGATCCTCAACACCACATAAAAATAAATAAAAATAAAAGAGTCTTGGAATAAATGAGGATTAGCTAATAAGAGGCAAAGAGAATTATAAACCATATAAGAACAGCAGATACAGGGAGTAGCCACTACTTGTTGGACTAAAATGAAGTGCCCAAGGAAGAGAACTAGTATACCACCAGACCTTGTTCAAGGGAGCATGATTGTGGCTCACTGGTGGGCAAAGAAGGTCACCAAAGGATGACATCAGCAGGACTTGTTCAGACATCCTGTCTCTGGATTGTTGGGAGAAGCTATCCACTGGGAAGTGCCTCATCTCAGAATTCGCCAGAGTGCCAGGAGAAGCCCCTTGCAGGAAGGAACTTCACCACCAGTACACCACAAAGAAACCATCTCAAGGATAGTGTGCTGGGGGAAGCTTTCCAAGAGAAAGTGCTGCTTGCTGCTAGCTACTGGGCACTATTGAAAGTTCAGAATGTTAAGCCAGGAGTGCCAGGAAGAGACACCACTTCCTTCTCCAGTGGCCTCCCCTAACAAAGCGTGCCATCAAACCAGCTAGCTTGAAAGAAGCATTTACAGAGTTCAGCTCCATTATTGCAGAGAAAGCAAAGATTTGGAGCTGAAAGTCAATAAATTGACAAGTGACACAAGAGTATGAGACGGATTTATATTCTGAAATATTAATAAAAAATAGCTATAAAAATGGGAAAAGCATTCATGCTCCTTGGGCAATTCCATGCAACCTGAGTTGGGTGCCAAAGCACACATTGCGTTTCTCTAGATAAGCCTGGCTGGTTCCAACCAGAAAGTTGGTGACTCTGTGCCTTCTGAGTTCCTCATATCAGCATGTCGACCTTCTCCATCTTCTGTAGCCACAATTCATTTCTGTACTCATTTACTGAGTGTTTTAAGTGCTGGATGTGTGCATTCACACAAAGGTGAATGAAATACCACCATTGTGGTTGAGGGAGTGACAGAATGTATGGGAGAGCTTGGCAGGTCAGTTAGTACAGGGTTAAAGTGTCCATCCAAAGTAGGGAGTGGTCAGTTCTGCCTGCAAAGAGACAGAGGTGAGAACTGGGAAGGGTTTGTAGGAGGTGACTCTGAGTTGAGCCTTTATTATATGGACCTGACAGGGAAGGTGATTCCAGGGACAGGGTGCAACAGGAGCAAAGTTCATGCAAAGAGCCAGGCTGACGCAGCCTGAGAGGAACCCACGTAGAGATGAATCTGCAAGCGTAGGGAGGGGTTGGACTTTTTTTCCCAGGTGAGGGAGTTTGACCTTTGTCTTACAGAGAGCAGAAGCTATCAAACAGCTTCTACCAGGGAAATAAAGGTGGTCATATTTCTTTTTTTTAAAGACATATCTCTCTGGTAATAGTGTGCAAAATGATTTTGATGGTATGAAATGGAAGACATGGACTCCACCTGGGAGATTATCATCTGGATAAGATGAAGAGAACCTGAAAGAAGGCAATAGCAAGGGGGATATAAAGAAGAGCAAGCACTTGCATGACATAAAAAAAACCCAACCTGATGAACTTGGTGATTGAATGGATTAGAGTCAGAGAAGCAGCACACAGTTTGTGGCTTGGATGACTGAGGGAGTGGATTGTGCTGCTATTCATGGAAACAAGAAGGAGCACGAGCAAGATGGCAGAAGGGGCTGTATTGGAATATCCAAGGGCTCCCAGCTCTGAACACAGTGTATCTGTAAAGATAAGGCCAAGAGTCTCAAGCTACAGGTGGTCCTTGAAGTGAGGAGTAGGTGGAAAGTTTTATGAAATGAGAAGGAAAAAAGCCAAGAACAGAGACCAAGGGAACATGGGATGGGGGAGAAGGAGAAAAGGAATGGTTGTTGAGATGGGAAGGAAAGTAGGACTGAGTGGGAAGAGAGACTTTCCCTAAGAAGGGAGTGGTATTAATAGAGTTCTCCAGAGACACAGAACCAATAGTGTGCATAAGGGAAGAAATTGTTATGAGAAGTTGGCACAGGATTTGCTGTCTGCAAACTGGAGGCCCAGGAAAGCCAGCGATGTGATTCTAGTCTGAGTCCAAAGGCCTGAGAACCAAGGAATCAAAGGTCCAAGGTGGAGAGAAGCCTGATGTCCCAACTCACATGGCAGGAAACCAAAAGAAAAGCAGGGATTCTGCCTTCCCCACTTTTTGTTCTATTCAGACACCCAGAAGCAATGTTCAGCCTTGTCCAATGTAGTTGACACTAGAATTAACCACAGGGGGGCAACACCTGCTGTCAAACTGGAAAGAAGGAATCAAGATGAGAGCTGTGGTGCATTTCCTTTCTTTTTAATTTTTTTGGTACTGGGAATTGAACTCAGGGCCACTTGACTACTGAGCCACATCCCCAGCCCTATTTTGTATTTTACTTAGAGACAGGTTTTCACTGAGTTGCTTAGCTTTTGCTGAGGCTGGTTTTGAACATGCGATCCTTCTGCCTCAGCCTCCAGAGCCGTTGGGATTACAGGTGTGTGCCACCGTGCCCAGCTCTGCCTTTCCTTTTTTGACCACCTTCCCTGTTTCTGTCTCCCTCTTTTTCTGACAGCTCCCCAATTTCTTCCTGTTGAATAAACCCCTCCCCATCTGTGCTGCTGCGGTAGGGCCGCAGGGGCACTCTGCCGTCCAAGCCACCAGGTGGGCAGGTAACCCAGGCTCAGCTGAGTGACCTTAGCTGGGACTTGGAAACTTGAGCCAAGTGATCCTGGGGTGCAGTGAATTCAGTGCCAGCTGCAGTCTTTATCTGATGAGACTGCTGAGGGACTCATGCAACTTTGCCTTCTTCGTTTAATTTGAGGGGCTCTGATATCCTTTCAGTAACTTCCTCTTAAGATTAAATGAGCAAGGGTTGGTTTATGATCCTTCCATCTAATAATGTGGCTGTGAGGTGGTCACGAATGGCTTTTGGATAGTTTCCTGGGGTGAGGGGAGGGAAACAGGAAGTAGAGATAATAACTGCGTTCTGATCTTTAAGGAGTTTGTTTTGGAGGAGAAACTGCTAGCAGAGTGGCTAATTATTATTATTGTTGTTTTAGGGATTTATTGTTACTGTTTTACTGTTGTTGGCAGAGAAAGAGGTTGTTTTTATAGAAGCGATATATTTGTTTTTAGAATGAATAATTGTTTTTGTAAAATTTTTTTTCAGTTGTAGATTGACACAATACCTTTATTTTATTTTTTATTTGTATGTGGTGCCAGGGATCCAACCCAGTGCCTCACGCATGTTAGGCAAGCCCTCTTCCCCTGAGCCACAAACCCAGCCCAGATAATTGTTTTTTTTTTTAAAAAAAATATTTATTTATTTGCTTTAGTTGTATACAATGCGTTTATTTGTACGTGGTGCTGAGGATCGAACCCGGGCCGCGCACGTGCTAGGCGAGCGCTCTACCGCTGAGCCACAATCCCAGCCCCCCAGATAATTGTTTTTAACCATGTATTGAATCCACATTTTGATAGAACTGAAAGGAGATTTATTTTTTCATTTAATTTTTTTCCAGTATTGGGGATTGAACCTAGGGGTGCTTTACCACTGAGCCATCCCTGTGCCACCATGCCCAGCTTGAAAAGAGAAGGCTTAAAAAACTTGGGTAGCCATGAATCTGTGGTTTTATTATGGATTTCTCTAATTTTTAGTGTGAGATAAACAGTTTTAGCTCATCATCCTATTTGAACTATTCTTGCTAGTAATATGTGGTCAACAGTCCTCTTGGGTGTCAAGTTGGTCTATAGAGTATTTAGTTAGGGATAAGGTTTGCCTGATTTGATACATTGATAGAAAGCAATTTGAAAAAAAAAAATGGAGCTACTACCAAAGGCTTATTTGTAAATAAGATGCCCACGTGCACTAAATAAAAGGCTAAATTTAAAAATAACTTGATCTCAGTACTAACGTTTTAGAAATACACATAAATGAAGGCATTTTCTTCCTTCTCTAGCCAAACTTGGAGCGAATTACTGTATAATGCTTTTCTGCCCCCCAGTGGTTGTTAAAAAGCATTAAGAAATTTGTCATCTGCTTTTAAAGATTTTATATTATAAGTATATATTTTCTTTATGACAGGCTCTTGATTTGAAGAATTTGAAGTGATTTATAAATGAATTATCAATCACAAGAGGCACACATTACTTTAAAAAAACAGGCCCTACTTACTGTAGAAGCCTCATTATGTAATGTAAACAGGACTTAGGGCAACCAGTAGGTGGGGGAGTTTCCAAAGCTAAGAGCCCCACCATGTCCTCCAGGCCCCAAAGAGCCCCAGGACCTTAAAGATCATGCATTTAATCTTTTCTGTTTTATATTAACAAAAACCAAGAACTATCGATTAGCTCCAAGTTATTTATGCATGTATGTATTTTGCCCATGGATTTTTTTTTTTCTTCTTTCCTGTACTGGAGATTGAACTCAGGGACACTCGACCACTGGGCCACATCCCCAGCCCTTTTTTGTATTATATTAGAGACAGGGTCTCACTGAGTTGCTAAGTGCCTCGCCGTTGCTGTGGCTGGTTTTGAACTTGCATTCCTCCTGCCTCAGCCTCCCAAGTGCTGGGATTACAGGCGTGTGCCACCATGCCCAGCGGTCCCATGGATTTTGGTAAAAGGGAAGATTATCTTAGGTGAGGACTAGATTTTACCCTTGAAATACGAAATTGAGGTGAAAGGAGATCATCCTTTTAGGTATGAACAGCACAAGATAAAAAGCTGAAAATAAGTAGGATGTGTGAAGAAAATGATTGTGACATAAAGGAGGAAGGGGTCAAAATGTTAGAGAGTGTCACATTACGCACGAAGGTGAAGGGAGGGAGCTGAGTTTGGCTTTGATCCAATGAACAACAGAAATTATTATCATTTAATAATAATAATTAAATAACAATTATTAAACATTATTATTTACTTATGATTACATAATCATAATTATTATTATAACTCAGTGGTGCAGCATTTGCCTGGCACATACAAGGCTCTGGGTTCAATGAAAAGAAATTAAGGAAATCTCTTATGAAAGACAAAAGGACAAATATAACATCTAGGGGGCTGGGGTTGTGGCTCAGCGGCAGAGCGCTCGCCTCGCACGTGCGCGGCCCGGATTCGATCCTCAGCACCACGTAAACATAAATGCATTGCATTGTGTACAACTAAAGTAAATAAATAAATATTAAAAAAAAAACAAAAAAAAAATATAACATCTAAAGTGTTGGCTTGAAGGGTGTGGGAAACATTACTTTGCTTCTGCTGCCTTTATTGGCACTGAAGCCACCAACCCAGGGGGAGAGAAACACAGAAGCTCTTGAGCACCAGGTCAGTTTAGCCCTTCTGGCCTGACTCAGATCCTTCTCTTGGATTTATGCCCTTGATGGTGGGTGGCCCTGCTCCTCCCAAACTCCTCCCTGACCTCTCTCCAAAGTGGATGCCCGAGTCCGAATGCTGTTCTTCCCCTCCCTGTTATTATTTATTTTGCACATGATCTTATCATTATGATGAATTGGACCCATTGCCTGGCCAATCTGGCATTGCACACAAGCAGGGCAGGCACCAAAACCTCAGCTTAACTCCATCAACTTCCCACTGTGTTCTTGGCTCTTCTTGCTCTTGTCATCAAATGAACAAGTTTGCACAACTTCTTTGAAGGCTCATTTGGCAGCATCCACCAACATTCAGAACTTGTGAGGCCTGTCACTCATGAATCCCCCTTTTAGGAATCTACATTATGGAAATACAAGTACTAGGGTACAAAGATGTGAGTCCAGCATATTGTATTTATAAAAGCAAAACAATAAAAATACATGAGATAGCCATAAAAAATTCAATGATTAGAAAACGGGGGCCGGGCGCGGCGGCGCACGCCTGTAATCCCAGCACTTTGGGGGGCTGAGGCAGGAGGCTGGCTTTGATCGCGAGTTCAAAGCCAGCCTCAGCAATGGTGAGGCACTTAGCAACTCAGTGGGACCCTGTCTCTAAATAAAATACAAAAAAAAAGGTCTGGGGATGTGACCCAGTGGTCGAGTGCCCCTGAGTTCAATCCCTGGTACCACAAAAAAAAAAAAAAAAAAGAAAACGGGGGTATAATACAATTTGTCAGCAAATCCAGTTACTAGTTCTTTGAAGGAAAAAAAGTGCAATACATAACATTTTGTCAATGGTAATTAAGAAAAAAAAGGAGGGCTGGGGTTGTGGCTCAGCAGTAGAGCGCTCGGCCTTGCACGTGCGTGGCCTGGGTTCTATCCTCAGCACCACGTAAAAATAAAGGCATTGTGTACAACTAAAGCAAATAAATATTTAAAAAACAAAACATAGTATTAAAAAAAAGAAAAAAAGGAGGGCTAGGGATATAGCTCAGTTGGTAGAGTGCTTGCCTCGCATGCACAAGTCCCTGAGTTCAATCCCCAGCACCACCAAAAAAAAGAAAAAAAAAAAAGGGAGAAATTGCAACTATAGAATATTAAGAAGAAAGAATATAAAACACTGAAACATTTTTTATAAATAATGTAATAAAATAAACTCAAATGTTCAACTTCATCCCAACAAGTTTGAAAACCCAGAGGATGTGGATTACTTTTTAGAAAAATGTAAATTGTAAAAATTTACTCAAATCTAAAGACATTTGTCACCACTGAAGAAATTTAAAAATTAAAGAACTACCTGTCAAAGTTAGTTAATCTTTTAGTTATTTGTTTTAATTATCATTTTGTAGCTTTATTGTCTTGAGTTCAGAGAGAATGCCTATATAATTTTTCTATTTTGTAATGTGAAATATTAATTTTCAACTGTTATGTGATTAATTTTAAATGTGTTCCATAAGCTATTGGGAAAATGGTTCATATAATAGCTGGAACTTTTTTAGCTGCCCTTCAAAAATCAGAATATTCCTTATTTGTTTACCTACATATCATCTATTTTTAATTACAAAAGTAACATATGCTTATTATAGCAAATTAAACCACAAAGGAAAGATGCTTATCCTAGTCACCCGAAGGATTTCCACTCACTATTAAGGCAATTTCCACACTCTTTGCTGCTTATTCAAACACACACAAAAATAGCCTTTTAAGTATCTAAATTCTTTAAATTTTGCTTTATTTTTGCATATTCATTTCTCCTATATTTCTTAATTATTTTTGCTTCTTTTTCATAACTCATTGGCAAGAATGCGTATTGTTCTATAGTCTTTTATAGACAGAGCTTTCATAGTCACCAAACTGTTACTGAAGTCCTGTTTTGTTCTTTGATTCAAGAACTCTTTAAAGCCAGGTGCTGTGGTGAGTTGTAATCCCAATTCCTGGGGAGGCTGAGGCAGGAGGATCTGGAGTTTGAGGCTAGCCTGGGCAGCATAGTGAGAACCTGTCTCAAAAACCAAATGGTTTAAACAGCTAAACTTTTCAGTGCTCGAATTACTTTCATTGAGCTCTAAGTTTTTGCTTTATTGTCTTGTATTCAGAGATCATGGCCCATGTGATATGTACTTTGCAGACTCTAAGATTTTATTTTATATATTATTAATTTATTTTCTATATTGTTAATATTGTAACCTTGCTTTTTTGTTCTGTGCATTAATTTCCCATTATTTGCCTATCCTTTTATTTCCAATATTGTGAAATACTATATTTGGTATGTGCCTTTTTAAAATAAATTTTTGCTATTTGTTTATTGTATCAGAGATTGAATCCAGGGGCTCTTAGCCACTGAGCCCCATGCCCAGCCCTTTTTATTTTTTATTTTGAGGCAGGGTCTCATTGAGTTGCTTAGGGCCTTACCAAGTTGCTAAGGTTGGCTTTGAACTTGAGAATCCTCTTGCCTCAGCCTTACAAGTTGCTTTTATTTTCCCTCAAGGCAGACTGGACTGTTGCCCCCCACCCCCACCCTGTGTCCTAAGTACCAACCACATAGAAAATGTCTTTAAAATATTTCATTTGTTGAATTGACATCACTAGGTTCTTTACCAATTATGCTGGTAATTGTTTTTTTACTATCTTTTATTTTCAAATAAGCATTTAAAACATTACTTGATTTTTCCTTTGGATTATGTATTTTTCATGTTGATTATTAAACATTTTCTTCGTGTGTATTATTTTGAAACAGAACTTGTAATCTGAAATAGACAAAAAAATTGATGTACTAAAAGGTAGTTATCTTCTTCTGAATGCATTTAAAAATTATTGGATGTTTGATAATCACAAAAGATTATGGAAATTTTCACAATAAAATGAAGTTCTGACATATTCAAATAAATGAAGAGTAGAACACAGTTACTTCCCTCTAATCTATATTCCAAAGAGAGTCATTATTACCATCTTAGTGTATTTCCATATTTTCTGTATGCTACAATGATAATAGTAGCTAATTCTTACATAACATTTATCATGTGCCTCATGTGTATGAATTCATTTAGCCTACACAACAACCCGATGGGATAGGTCTGTTGTCATCATCTCTATGATAGAGAAAAACAAACCAAAGTGCAGATAAGTTAAATGATTTTTCCAAAACTTGTACAGCTGCTAGGTGGTACCACACTAGGATGCTCTTAACACTGCACACGCTGCCATCAAATATACACCTTCATATGCAAACACAATATTGTTCTTTCAATTGACTGGCATTTTAGTAAAAATGTTCTCACACCCTGTTTTTCTGATACATGCTGATTTTGCTTAATAGCATATTGTATACCTCTTGCCAAGTCCTTAGAATGTATTTCTTCCAATTGAATCATCAAACCAGAGCTTCTTAGGTGGTACACTTGTTTTGGTAGATTAAACTACTCTGGTAAATAAATCCATTTTGCGGTTGTTTAAACACAGTCATCTTGGTCCACCTGTACTGCTCTAACAGAATACGTGAGACTGTGTAATTTACAAAGAACAGGTTTGTTTCTTACAGTGCTGGAGGCTGCGGAGTCCAAGGCCGAGAGGCCCATATTTGGTGAGTCTCTCAGTGCTCTCTCATCCCATTGGAAAAGTCAGAGGGGAAGAGAGTGTGCATGTTTGTGCCCATGCAGGTGAAGGGAAGATGGAGTGGGGGGGCAGGGGAGGGGTCCAAGCATCCTTTTATCAGGTAACCACTACCACAGTAACTGACTCCCTCACTCCTGGGTGCTGGCATTGATCCACTTATGAAGGTAGAGGCTTCATGATCTAATCGCCTCTTGATGGTCTGTGGACTTTGGGAATTTAGTTTTCAAACGTGCACTTCGGGGGATGCATCCCATCCACTGCACGCTGTGCAGGTTTATTTTTCATGTGACTAACTAAGGCAGGTTCAGGTCTGTGAGTGTCTATCTTCCATCTTGTGACTCAGGTATGAGTCACAGGCTCTTTCCAACTTGGTATTTCTCGTCTAACCAGATAATATTGTCCTTTGCATGATCTTGTTGGTGGAAGGAAAGGAGAAATATGGAGAAACATGCTCTCTTTAAAAGGTTGCTCTAGGGGCTGGGGCTGTAGCTCAGTGGTGGAGCGCTTGCCTTACGTGTGTGAGGCCCTTGGTTCGATCCTCAGCACCACATTAAAAAAAAAAAAAAAAAAAAGATATTGTGTCCATCTACAACTGAAAAAATTTTTTAAAAAAGGTTATTTTTAAGTGAGACTTCCCACATTATTTACCCAACAACACTTACATCTAGTTGGAAGGTCATGTAAGGGAGGCTGGGAACTTTGTCTATTCAGGAGAGAATAAATTGTGGTGGATGGCAGGGGTTTCTGTTATAGGCAGTTTTATTGTATATTTGTTAATTTCATATTTTAAAGAATTTAAACACTTGATATCACTTTAAATGATTATATCTTCAAAAGGTAGCACAGGCATCGTTAAAGGTATTATGGACACACCTTTAGTATCTCCAGAATGGAAACCAGATCTTCCACCTCCATGCCAAGCTCCTTCCCATGAATGCAAGGGATACTTTATTTTTTTGGAGGCTTAATGCAGTATGTCTTTTTTTCCCCCCATTGACAATAAACCCTGTTGGAATTATCCTTATCTGGTGAGACACTGAAGACTTTTTGAGCCAGAGAGACTTATTTCTGTAAACTATAGAGTAGGAGGTTAATTTAATTAGAGAAAATGGCTGTCTAGCCAGTTGGTAAAAAGCAGTCTGCAGAATGTAGACCATATTGCTGGTGTGATTATTTTAGATGCTAACAAATGAGAGAACATTTTGATAACTCTATGAACCAGATTTCAGTTGTTAACAATGGAGCGTCATTCCCTGAATTCCACATTCCCTGAATGGGCTTCCATTAAAATGTTCTGTCTGTATTCTTCAGAGGCTTGTACATCAGCTCTGAGCGAGCATACAGGGAGAATGCCCACCATTTATTCAGTGGATTTAGACAGGCAATTTGGATAACTTAGGTTTTCAAGTACAATTTTTCAGTAGACTGATGAAGTTAGCTTCTTTCTACTCAATCAGCCAAACAAATACCAAAATCTATGTTTCATTTTGCCATGGTCAGAGCTAAAATAATGAATTCATAATGGTGAACTACTGATTATTTCATCCAACTTTTATCTCTGTCCCAGAACATAAAGAATACCTAAACTTACAACGTCTTTAAAAGCACACAGCCGTGAATCTATACCCTTTTTCTGTAGATGCATATTTTACATGGTTCTTTTTTTTTAATATTTATTTATTTGCTTTAGTTGTACACAATGCTTGTATTTTTACGTGGTGCTGATGATTGAACCCAGGTCGTGCACGTGCTAGGCGAGCGCCCTACCACTGAGCCACGTCCCAGCCACTACATGGTTCTTGAAAACTCTCCAGCTCTGCATATTTTTCAATAATACTACAGGACAGTGTCTTTAAATGTCTGTAAGGATCGTAGATTTTACGAAGCATGGTTGCAGGAGGCAATCACTCTCCTGGAACCGACAGACTGCATCTGCCTAACTCTGATATTTTCTCTACAGCTTTTAAGCTGAAGAGAACGCCTGAAGCAAGGGCTGTCATAATATCAGCTGAACGCGGGACAGGCGGCCAGAAGACATGTGTCATTAGCATCAGCTCTTCTGGGGGATGCCTGCTGTTCATTATGTGTGGACACGATTAGGCTCCACAGGGACCATGAGCAGGAAAGAGCAATCACAGGCTTCCCAAGCGAATCTGTCTTTCCAAACAAATCTACAGAACCAATCTGTTCACAGGAAGACTTCCATTATAGGTTTATTGACTTTTGGATGGAAGAAATGAGTTTGAGGAATGATTACTAAAAATAACAAAAAAAAATTTTTAAGATGCAGTTTCTGATTAGTTGCCAGGATGAATTATTGATTAGAGGAAATTATTAGCTGATTTTTAAAAAAAGAACAAAACTTTGTGATATTGGAGAATGCCATTTATGAACTGGTATTGTGGTTTAGTAAGTGATGTATTCCTTTCATCTGGATCTTCATGTCATTGTGGGGTATTGGTTTTTTTGACAATGGATGGTCCTAAAAAGTAATGTGTTGAAATAAAGAGGACATAGAACTCAAATGTGCAAAATCATAGTTTCAGGCAAAAATTACCTTTAAATGTAAAATGACTCTTTATATTGGAGGGAAAACTGAACAAAAATTTTCCGATTGGCAAACATTACCCTTTGTTAACTGCATATTCTGTGCCAACCTACTGAGCAAACAATAGAGGAAAAAAAAATTTGGAAAAATCATCGAATTATCACTGGCTAACTAGAGCTGGTTTCTTTTCCCCTTATAACACAGATTTAAACTTCCTCATGAATAGAAACAGTGAAATGGTTAAAAGTGCACAAAAAATCGTGACATTGTAAATCCAGCCTGCCTCCTTTGAAGCAATTAAAGTCCTCAAAATTACATCTGTATCTGAAGTGGTACAGAAAGTGCCCAATGGTTTAAAATAAATTATTTTGAAATGAGAATGCTTAATGAAATTCATTTTGGGAATATTAAACTTGTGAAATCAGAGACAAGTACTCCAGATCCATAGACCCAAATGTTTGTTCGCTCTCCCTTTCCAGTTAAAATATTTGCATATTCAAGATGGAAACCCGGTTTTCCCCACCTCTGGCTCTCTCTCAGAGTTTCCTATCACAGGAAGTGGATGATTTTTAAATCTTATGATGAAAAGTCTAAGGGGCCTTGACTGACATTGGAGAGGCAGATGAGGAATACAGGGACGTGTGTGGAAAATGCACTTTAATTTTAGCCACGTTGAGTGAAGCTGGGGCAGGCAGGTAGACACACTGCGTAGACATGAGGAGTTAGGAATCCCGGAGGTGGATCTGGGCGCCATCTACACGGAGGTGATGAAGTTAAGGGAGACAACTGAGCTTTTGAGAGGGAAACAAAAGGGTAGAAGGGAAAGGAGCCAGAGAAGCATGTGGCCTGTCACAAAATCAAGGGGGTTTAGTAAGCACAGGGCAGTGTCAAGCAAGAATGTTAATGGATGAGGACTGAGATGAAGACACTGGATTTGATAAACTTTCAGAGTTTCAGAAATAGGAGACCATAGCCCATGTCTTTCGTCCTCACGTTCACTTGCTGCTGCTACAAGAAGCTAATGTCGTGGGATCTCAGCCTTCTTGTCTTTGAAATGAGAGGATTCCCTAGATGCACTCATCAGGGTTCTTGGAAGTTGAAGTAGACCTTTTCAATGAGTGAAAGAATAAATGAATAGAACTATATGTATTTTGTATCGGCTTCATAGATAAGGAGTGGTTAGTACTGACTATTCACATCAAAACATTTTGCCGTAAAAGGAAAACTGTCCACAAGGCATTATCTAAGAGAGCATATATTATCAAGGACAGGATTTTGAAGAAAAGACCTCTTAAAAAATTTTTTTTTTTCGTAGCAGGAATTGAACCCAGAGGTGCTTAACTACTGAGCCACATAACCAGTCCCTTTTTAATTTTTTATTTTGAGACAGGGTCTTGCTAAGTTGCTTAGGGTCTCAGCCTCCCAAGCTGCTGGGACTCCCAAGTCACTGGGATCGCAAGCATGTACCACCTTGCCTGTCTTGGTTGTTGATCTTTATCCTGTAATTCTACAAAGTAAAGGGTATAGGAGACCCTTGCCATTTTCTTTTTTTAAAAATATTTATTTTTTAGTTATAGGTAGACACAACATCTTTATTTTTATGTAGTGCTGAGGATCAAACCCAGTGCCTCACGCATGCTAGGCAAGCGCTCTACCACTGAGCCACAACCCCAGCCCCTGCCATTTTCTTTTTGTGTGTGTGTGTGGTACCAGGGATTGAACTCAGGGGCACTTGACCACTGGATCACATCCCCAGCCCCCCCCCCCTTTTTGTATTTTATTTAGAGACAGGGTCTCACTAAGTTGCTAAGTGCCTCGCCATTGCTGAGGCTGGCTTTGAACTCATGATCCTCCTGCCTCAGCCTCCCAAAGTGCTGGGATTACAGGCATGCGCCACCGCACCCCGCTGCCATTTTTTTTGACACAGATTCTCATTTTGACTTCTTAAGAATGGATGTGTCATGTGATTCTGTTAAGTGTGGATTAACAGAATAAGAATTCAATTGAATAAGATATTAATATAATTGAATAATTAATAATTGAATAAGAATTCAATAGGTATATCACTAGAACTCAACAAGGTATAAGAAACAAAGTGTATTGGAAATACGGAATTTTCTTTTTGAATTTTTATACACTGTCAAAAATTTTTCAACAAATTTAACCTATTGGTTAGCAAGTCTGGCAGCTGGAAGGTGACCTAAGACATACAGAGCTGGTGAAAATAAATCCAGATTTGCATTTTGGTGGTAAAGCATGTTGAAAGGCTGATGTTAAATCCAAGGTTCATTGACAAACCCTAAGGATCTTTTTTTTTTTTTTTTTTTTTTTGTACCGGGGATTGAACTCAGGGGCACTCGTCCACTGGGCCACATCCCCAGCCCTTTTTTGTGTTTTATTAGAGACAGTGTCTCACTGAGCTGCTAAGTGCCTCGCCATTGCTGAGGCTGGCTTTGAACTCGCGATCCTCCTGCCTCAGCCTCCCAAGTGCTGGGATTACAGGCGTGTACCACCATGCCTGGCTAAACCCTAAGGATTTTGAGTGGACTTATTTCTCCATAGAAAGTTATTACTATATAGTGGGTGTGCAATATGTCCTTGTAAGAGTCGTTTCTTCTCATTTAATTATTTTCTCTAGAAGTTTATTTGTAAATTTATCATGTCATTCATGTTATAATCCATTAACATATGGTTATGTAGTATCGTATTTATAAAAATCACCTATTTTGGCATCTATCTATATATTTTAAATATTTATTTATTTGTTTTAGTTGTACACACGCCTTTATTTTTACGTGGTGCTGAGGATCGAACCCGGGCCACGCATGTGCTAGGCGAGCTCTCTACTGCTGAGCCACAACCCCAGCCCAGCATCTTTTTTTTTTTTTTTTTTTTGGTACCGGGGATTGAACTCAGGGGCACTCAACCACTGGGCCACATCCCCAGCCCTTTTTTGTATTTTATTTAGAGACAGGGTCTCACTGAGTTGCTAAGTGCCTCACCATTGCTGAGGCTGGCTTTGAACTCACGATCCTCCTGCCTCAGCTTCCCAAAATGCTGGGATTACAGGCATGCGCCACCGCGCCCGGCTAGCATCTATATATTAACAAAGACCTGAGGCGGGTATTTTCTCTGTGAAGAGAACTTGATTTATAAAACTGGATTCTAGAATTTTCTGACAGTCATTCCAACCACAATGGCTTCATCTGATGTCTACCTTGAAGAACCATTCTTCAGGAAAGCTGATCACATGCTGAATACACTCTTTAATTTCAGCCAGAAGGACTCATCTGTCTTTTCTAAGTCTGATACACAAGAAAGGGGAAAAATTCAAAGTGGAACAAAAAATAATCTTAATATCCAGAATTCATCACAGTATTTAAACAATTAGAATTTTACTCTTTTGGAATAAGTTTATAGTTCAAAAATGATATTTATTAAAGCCACAACAATATTCATACAGACAAAACTTTTTTGTAGCAAAACCTTGGTACATGAGCATTAGTAATTTGAATGCTATATGGATATAGAAGATATTTAAAAAAACGGAAATGATATGTTCCAAAGGCTGTCATAGGCACAAGATATATGCTTGTGTTGCTTCTGCAAGCACAGAATGACACTTTATCACACGTGATCCAAGAAGTTGCGAATCAGCATTATGTACCAAAAAGATACAAAGGAATATTGTAGTTACTCGTTTTTAAAAAAGCAGGTACTATCAAGACTACAAAATAGGAGCAGCAAGCCAAACCAACAAAAAACAATTCTTTAGGTTTTAGAAGAAGTAATACATCTATGGCTTTTTTCATGATTATTTTTGAGACTGGTTAGCGTCTGGCAAGTGGGAAAGAAGAAATGATTCTATAATAAAACACTAGAGACACCATTTACAGGGTATCTAATATTTAACAGGCTCAAAACTGGAAAACAAAAATTGAGCTGTTCTCAGAGCAAAATCATGAGATACCATGTAGCAGAAACATTGCTTCCTCTTATGCTGATCTTTTGGCATAAGAGTATGCAGAAAAGTGAGTTGTCACGTGACAAGGAGGAAACTACTTAAGATGAATAATTAGAATTTACTTTTTTTTTTTAAACTAACTGTTAAGGATATAGGCCTTCTGAGGACCAAGAAACCAAATTTGGTCCTTACGTGGAATTTTCTTATTTATTTATTTTTAAAATGTGGACTGAAATATTTTCATGCTGACAGTGTCTCCACACAAATAAAGATGAACATGTAGTAAAACTCAGAAAAAAAAATTGTACATTTTTTCTGGGCACACGACTACTATTACATCATATTGAAATAGTCTAAAAGGTAAAAAGGACGTTGATTCTCAAAGGTTTTTTTCCGACTAGCAATTAAACCTAAGTGTAAAAGTGATCCATGCAGTGAGTGTTTTGACCTATATCAGTGACTGTGTTAATGATACGAGGGGACCAGAATTCTTTTTTTCTTTTCCTTTCAATCAGTAGTGCTCACAAGTTATCATGTGGAACTAAAAATCACACACAAAGGTAAGTAAGTCATGAAGAAATGTTAAATATTTCAAAATGCCCACAAAGGCGTGCCAGAAACGACGCTGTTTCTAGAGCTCAGGTCTGTTGGAGGCTGAACCTAATGCTGTAGACGCTGGAGCTCTTGAATGCTGCTTGCTTTTGTTTGTGTGATAGGGGCCGAGGTGAGGAGCCCGGGCTCTCTGGAGATTAGGCCATAATTTCTGCAGGTTCAGTGACCAGCTTGGATCCATCCCATACTGTCTTGAACTGTTCAGGAACAGGAAATTCTCTCTGGAAAAAGGCAAGAAGAACAGAGCTTTTTACATTCAGGCCTCCTATGGCTGGCGAGTACCGTGCCATGGGCAAAGCAATCCCATCGACCCCAAATCTGCATCATGGAGAGGTCTCTGTCGTGGAGAGACCCACACGTGTCATTTTTGTGCCTGCAAGCAATAGAACTAGCATTGACAGAGAACCAGCCGTTAGCCATATATGATCTCAACTGATCTCCAATGACCCCATGAGCTATGGGTCATGTGATGGCATCTACAGAAAGCAGAGGCCCCGGGGGGGGGGGGGGAAGCAACTGGCCCAAGATGGGGGGTGGCTAGAAAGCAGACAGCCAGAATCACACCAAGGCAGTCTCTCGCTCTCTCTCTTTAAAATATTTTTTAGTTGTAGGTGGACACAGTACCTTTATTTTATTTATGTGATGCTGAGGATTGAACCCAGGGCCTCACACATGCGAGACGAGTACTCTACCGCTGAGCCATAGCCCCAGCTCCTCTTTTTGGTTTTTTAACTTTACTTTTTTAATGTTTATTTTTTAGTTATAGGTGGACACAGTCTCTTTATTTTATTTTATGAGGTGCTGTGGATCAAACCCAGTGCCTCGCGCATGCTAGGCGAGCGCTCTACCTCTGAGCCACAATCCCAGCCCTTTTAACTTTATTTTTATTTAAAAAAAAATTTTTATAGTTGTAGATGGACAGAATGCCTTTATTTTATTTGTTTATATGTGGTGCTGAGGATCGAACCTAGTGCCTCATACATGCTAGGCAAGCACTCTGCTGCTAAGCTACAGCCCCAGCCCAACTGTATTTTATTTATTCTAATATAGTGCTGAGGATTGAACCCAGTGCCTCACACACACTGGGCAGGCCTCTACCACTGAGCCACAACCCCATCCCAAGGCCGTCTCTCTAATCCACTCCTCTCTAATCCACTCCTCTCTACCATGTTTTAGTGAGCAGTGGATTGGGGTGGTGTTTTATTATCATGCAGACTCCGATTCAGTAATCTGGGGAGCAGAATGAGAATCAAATTTCCAGCAAGCCCTCAAGGTTTCTGGCCACAGTCACATGGAGTGGAATTTATTTCAGTTATTACCTGTCTGCTCTTTGAGAAACTGCAAAAAATGTGTGTAGGGTTGTGTATACACTTGTTATCCTGCCAGTGTGGAAAATACACATTCCACACACACCTGTCCGCCACCTCCACGCATACAACCACACAAAGAAACCCAGACTAGTCCAAAGAGGACCCTCCTCCTTCCCTAGTGATTCTCCAGACATTTTAAGAAGTGGATCGAAGGGGAGGCAAGGGCAAAAATCAAAGTGGAACAAAATTAATCTTAACACCCAGAATTCATCACAATATTTAAGCAATTAGAATTTTACTCTCTTTTGGAGTAAGTTTACAGTTCAACACTGGTATTTTTGTTGTGGATCGGGCCCCTTGGCCCTGACTCCTGGAGCCTCCCTGGACTTCCTGCGAGTGCCAAGCGGACTGACACCCCATGTGCGGGATAAGCAGATGTCTCTGCTCATGAGATGTGATGTTGCCCTGGAACACACGTGACCCCTATCTTCCTAGATGGAGGATCCAACTGTCTCTTTTGAAAGAAGTGAATTATTTGTTTATTTTGCTATAAAGAGCAATGACTTCTCCTTGAGTGAAATCTAAAATGGGAAAACCTTTAAGTCTTAAAAACCCAATGTGTCCCTCTGTGTGTGTGTGTGTGTGTGTGTGTTGTGTGTGACCCCATATCACTTCTGGAGATCTTTTTTTTTAATTTTTTATATTATTTGCTTTAGTTGTACACAATGCAATGCATTTATGTTTACGTGGTGCTGAGGATCGAACCCGGGCCGCGCATGTGCGAGGTGAGCGCTCTGCCGCTGAGCCACAACCCCGGCCCTGGAGCTCTTTTTGATGCATAAATGAAGCTCTGCCCTACAGCTGTTCCAAACTCTCTGTTGGCAGAGAGAAGCTAGTAATGTGATGATGGATTTGCTCTGGGAGGCTGATAGCCTCCAGGGTGAACCATCCCACCATCCATCTCTGCACGGTCATGCCCATGGTGGGCCCTCGGGATGGTTCCCGCCACCTCCATCTTAACAATGTGTGAAGGGGGCCAAGGACCAAAGACTCAGGGTAATTCACCTGCACAGGCAAGACTACAGTTGCAGCATCAAAGCTCAGGCCCTGCTTGTAGTCATTCTTTAGGCCAGCGGATCTCAGTCTCAGCCCCACACTGGAACCACCTGGAAAGCTTTGAGACACCACAGATGCCTGGGTGGCATGCCCAGAGAGTCAGCTTAATGAGCCTGCAGCCTCAGCCAACCCTGCTGCTTTCCTTAGCAGGTCCGGTTCCCACGCAGCTGAGCCTTCTGCTTAAACAGCTGCGAAGGCCAGGCCTCATATGGTTTATAGGTCTCAGTTCTGGAGAATTCTCCTACTCCGGAGCTTTTTGGTGTTGGCTTGAGCTCTTCCATAGTTTTTTTAGGGTGAGAGCCCAAGAGGGGGCTCTTCTCTGGCTCAGGGCTGGGTGTCCACATGCGGAGTGGCGAAGTGCTCTCTGATGCTTGCAGAGTTTTGTGTTGTAAACTGAAAGGATGACTTCTAGGCTGCTCTATGTGGAGCCGAAGAACTTGGCAGCGGGGAAAGGAGCAGCGGGCTGCAGCCGCATCTGCCTGTGGAAGTCAACCTGCCTCTGACTGCCGTGTAGACGGCTGGAGACCGACATGTCAGGCTGACGCGGCCCCTCTTCCCAAGTTGTGCCTGCTAAGTTACCTTTTCTTCCATCCTTTCCTGGTTCACTAGTCCCCTGCTTGGACCCAGAGAGAGTGATCTCAGTATTTATCCTCCTACTTCTAAGTAATGACAACTAGCAAATCATGACACTCCATAATCCAGAAATGTTATTCATTCACTTAAATTCCCTTTTCTATGGATGAGAATACCTGCATGCTTCTTTTAGAAGCTGCTGTATTGGAAGGAAGAAGCAAAGAAAAGAAATGCTGGTAACAATCGCTTCAGCTTGTGTTTCTCAGAAGGGCCACTGGGTGGCCTGCTGGCATTAGAATCACCTGGGATGCAATTAGGAATCCAGACCCCCAGGCCCCATCTCAAGCCTCCCCAATCCCACCTCTAGGTGCAGGGTTTGAGTCTGGCCATTTCTCCTTCTCCTCCTCCGTCTCCTCCTCCGTCTCCTCCTCCTCCTCCGGAAATGGGGGTCGAACCCAGGGCTTTGCGAATGCAAGGCAGATGCTTTGCCACTGAACTACATCCCCACCCGTTTCATCAGGGTTCTTGCTGATTCTCATGGTAAATGGGGAATCTCTGACTTGAGCATACCAACACAAATAGTTCTATTAACTGTCCCCTCTCCCCCTTCCCATTTCCCCCAAAGCTCTTCTCCTTTCCTGTTCCCCTCCATTAGAGCTCAGGAAAAATATTTAGCCCTACACAATATGAACTCAGATGTATGCTGCGCTGTTTGGTAACAGCCGGCCAATTAAAGTAGCAATTAGGAACCTGCCTTGGGAACGGGCAATGGGCGGAGCCCAGGAGCTGAGTGAGGATGGTGGTGGAAAGCAGCTCCCTGACCTCGCTCCGCCTGTGAGGGAGCTCTTACACTGGTGGTTTGTTGTTTGATCAATCTCTAAGAATTTTAATAATGACAGCTGTCTGGAAAGTACTTACATAATCGCCATCCTGAGGGACGAGAACATTCATTTCGGATGACTTGGCGCTCACCAGCTCACAGTCCAAGGCGTCTTCACTGAGGTACACGTGGCAACCTTCTGTCTTGTTAATGGAAATTGTTGGCACTCTCCCCATTACCTGAAATGAGGGCGGGGCGGGGATCTGGGGTCAAAGCAAACTGATAGAAATGACAATGTTCCCCAATAAATCCATCTAGATTCTTCTTGGCCTTCGCTTGAGCTTAGCCAAATGTTAGGAAGGGCTAGGTCGAAGCTGGGGAGACTGGTTAACAGGCTCCAGGCTGAACAGGGAGGTGTCATTTGGGGATACAATGAAAAGACCACACAAGGGGATTCTCAAACCTCAGGGCCTCTTTCCCAAGACAAAATTAAGGGATTAATTTGGAAATAGCAGCTAAATGTTTAGAAAAAGTCTTGCAACACCTGTAAGTGGATCTGAACCATATATTTGATTTCATGATAAAAGAAACAAGATGCATTTGCTTTTATTTGCTAAAAATTTTAGTTTTGACAAATATCTACGAAACTGGGATTTAAACAAGTACCAATACTGACATTTAAGAATAGGATTATTCTTGAGCAGAAACTGAGTAGATTGTTCCTGAATTTAAGAATAAGTAAGAAACACTACAACTCTTTTCACGTAAGTACCTTTGCTGGATAAAAATCTCAGCGGATGAATGCAAAGTTTATATGAGATGAGTTCTTAGAAGTGTATTCATTTTAGGAGCCAAAACTGGGGGCTTAGCTCAGGACACTCATTATATGGATAAACAGGACTGTGCACAAGAGGGGCAATTCCTGGTATTGTTTACAAATACTAAATGCTGTAAAAATTCTGATCAGTTTTAAATTTCTCTTCGGAACAATCAGTTTCAGAAACCACCCCAAATTGCACAGGGGCAGAATGCCCCCAAAGACTACATTACAACTCTATGATTTTCCTTCTTGTAATGGCAATTAAAGTGATAAAGACATCTCCTCTTTCACCCTGAAGAAAAGGCTGGATTGCAAACCAAAGCAGCAAGTCCCGCTGATGGTGCAGGTGATGTAAAGAATTCCTTGGGGGGCGTCTGGTCAGATCGCCCTACTTCTCTGTTTTCTCTCCTTTCTGCATAGAAACTGGACACTGAGTTGGAATTGAACCTCAGTGCTAAAATAAAGGCAGAGGTAGTTCAAGGTCAGGTAAGTACAGGGATCAGCCACAAATAAAAGAACAATAATGCATATGTGTATTTAAAAAATGTGTCAGCAGCAACGTTTTGATAATATTGAGATTTGATTATTTTATAATGATGTAGAGTATTTACATTCTGACCAAAGCTATGTGAATACCAGGCAAGCAGAGAAAGGGATATCTTGTCACTGTCCCTTAGAAGGTTTGCTTATGGGTAGGGGACACATGAGGAAGTGCATCATACCAATACACTTTATTTATATTTATACGTTGCTAGAGTATGCCAAAATCCTGAAGCATCCTGGGTATTGGAAAAGGCAATAACAAAAAATTAAAAATAGCCCTGTTATGTTAAGAACTGTAATTTCTACAGCACTTTGGTCAATGGCGTATTTGAACACATTATAAACATGGCTTTCGCTGGTAGTCTCTGAATACTTTAGGAACAGAGAGTGTTTCTTATCAGGAGAGTTGGGCCACAGAGCTCCTCTGCTGAGTGACAGGTGGCATGTGAGCTTGCCCAGGCCACTACTCCTGCTCGACCGCTGAGCTCCTCTTCTGGTCTCATGTGGTTGTTCACAAACCCCTTTCTCCATAAAATCTTTAAAAATTTCCATTGACTACTAGGGTCTCTCTCTTCTCCCATAATTTGTATATTTTCCTATGATGGTTTGCCAAAAATAGGATGACTGGTCAAATCCTGTGGACTTCAGTCCAGACCTGGTTATTCCTTTCAATCTTTTAATAGCATTATTGAAATAAAACCTGCAAACATAAAATTCACCCATCTTGGGTATATAACTCAGTGATAGTTCATAAATTCCCAGAGTTGTGCAATCACCACTACAATCCCGTTTTAGAACATTTCCATCATCCCCAAAATATCCCTAATGGCCACTCACAGTCCATCCCCACCCCCACCCCAGGCCACCACAATTGGCTTTCTGTTTCTATTGTGTGCAGGCCCTTTTAAGTGCTTTAAATAGGTAATGACATTCCCCTGGTTTGAACATCCAAAAGTTCAAAAAGTATTCAGTAACACGTATTTCGTTTCTGAATTGCACTGCTGAATTTCTATCATTCTTATACAGGAAAACATGGCTTATCCTTAAAAAATTACAATATATTTCACACATAGAAGCATATAGAGAATAATACAACAAATACAGCTATCTCTATATATCTATCTATCTACATATATACATAAATATACCTACCAATGGCTTCATCCGAATGATACATTTTGGCTTATTTCCTACTTTTTTTTTTTTTTTTTTTTTAAGAGGCTAAAATCTTCTAATATTGTTGAAGCCCCTTCACAACATATACCACCTCACTGGTCTCTCCTCCTCCTCTGTAATTACTCCTCTGGATTTTATTCATGATTTATTTGTTTATTTATTTAGGATTCACCAGGTCTGTCTGTTGGTTAAGGTGACTGGCACGGCTACCCTGAGCTCTCAGAAGTGCATTTACTCCGTGGTATGGTTTTGCATGTCTTCAATCTTTTTATAAATAGGCACATTGCACAACGCCTGCAGTTCCGTAACGCCTGCGTTGCTCAATACCATTTCTGAGATCGACCTGCTCTTGTACACGTAGCCGTGCTGCCTCCATTTTCACTACTGTGCAGTGTTCCGTGGGGAGCACGTATTCACTTGCCGTTGGTGGACATTTAAACGGGTTCTGTTTTTCCTGGCATTCTGAATGACCCTGCATCGATCGCGTTTCGAGTCTCCTTGGCCTAGGTATGAGCTCTCCAACACAGATGGGCCAGGGTTCTCAAGTTCAGCTTCTCTTAACATAGGCAACCCTCAATGCACAGTTCTTACGTGTATGAGAGTCAGTTCAAGGCACCCTGCAAAGGGCATTCTGAATCCAAAACTGTGAGAAAATATATTTCTGATTGTGGTATTAATTTTAGATATACCCATACCTATATATACATGTGTATACACTTACATATACACCTACAGGTAGGTACAGGTGTGTGTATGTATGTTTCTATACACAGAGATATCCACGTATATCTATATGTATGTATACATATACATCTCAACCCCTCCCGTTTTCCTCCTCTGAATTGCTTTAATAATTTTTGCCCATTTTCCTATTAGATTGTTAGTTCTTTTTTCTTATTGAGTCATAGTCCATTCTTTATATATTCTGGATCTAAAATTTTTTGGATTATCTGCATTGCAAGTGTTTTCCCCCAATTCATGGTTGTCTTTCAGCTTTGTATATCAGGTCTTCCTGTTGAACATATCATTTTATTTTTATTGTTTATTTGTTCTTTTTAGTTATACACGACAGTAGAATGTATGTTGACATATTTTACATACATGGAGTATAACTTCCCATTCTTGTGGGTGAACATGATGTGGAGTTACACTGGTCATGTATTCATATGTCAACATAGGAAAGTTATGTCCGATTCATTCTACTGTCTTTCCTATCCCATCTCTCCTCCCTTCCCTTCATTCCCCTTTGTCTAATCCACTGAACTTCTATTCTTCCCTTCCCCTCCCATTTTAATTTTAATGATATTTACTAATTTTAGATTAATTGGTTCTTCTCTTTATGGTTTGTGATTTTTTTAAAAAAAAATATTTATTTGCCTTAGTTGTACACAATGTGTTTATTTGTACGTGGTGCTGAGGATCGAACCCCGGCCGCGCACGTGCTAGGCGAGCGCTCCACCGCTGAGCCACAATCCCAGCCCCTGGTTTGTGCTTTTTGATCCAATTAATTTCTTTCTGACTCTGAGTTCACCAAGATGTTCTGTATGTTATTCTCAGAGTTCAAAAGTATTTCTTTTCATAATTAGGACTTTATTTTCATGTATGATGAGAATTCAGTATATATTATTTTCTCAAATAGATAATCAATTATCCTAAATGCACATTTCTATGAATGTATCTATCTATTTCTGGGCTTGCTAATCTGTTTTTTGAGTCTTTTTCTATACTTCCAACACTATAACTCAATATGCAAGCCCATTCACCTTGCTCATCTTCTTTCAAATCATTTTAGCTATTTTTGTCCACTAGTTTTCCAAATGAATTTTAAGACCATTTTTCATCAAAAATCCAGTTGAGGGGCTGGGGTTGTGGCTCAGCGGCAGAGCGCTCGCCTTACACGTGCGCAGCCTGGGTTCGATCCTCAGCACCATGTAAACATAAATGCATTGCATTGTGTACAACTAAAGCAAATAAATAAATATTTAAAAAAAATCCAGTTGAGATGTTTGAGCTGAGTTTCGCTGAACTTATGAGTTAAATAAATGGATACCACTGATACTGACGTCTTTCTGTCCATGTATTTACATCTCTTTTGTATTCTTTATGAATACCTTCCATTTTGGTTGTTATTTTTTCCCTAATTGCCCTACAGTTTGGTTGTGATTTTAAATATTATTTTGTATTACATTTTCTAAGACTTATTTGTAGTGTAAGACAGACAGGTTGTTGATTTTTGCATGCTGATGTTGTATCCAACCATCTTGCTAAATGTTTCTTTAGTTTCATAGTTTGTTAAATCTCTTGGATTTCATGTAAAGGCAAATCATTTTGTTGGCAAATAAGGACATCTTTGTTCCTCCTTTCCAGTTTTATATCTCTCAATTATTTTTCTCATTGCACAAAGTAGACCTTTAATACATCACTAAGTAGAAGCAATGATAGAAGGAATTTTCTTATTTTTTCTGACTTTAATGGCAATTCTAAAGTTTCAAATGAAGTACGATTTTTGCTGTAGCATTTTGCAAGATACCCTTAGTTTGAGGACAGAATGTAGTATAGCTTCTCTGACTTTTTCCTAGTATTATCAGCTATAGACACAGAGCTGGCATCAGTGCCCAGGTGTCCTGATGCCCAAGTCAGGATTATTTCCATTTGACAGACACATGCAGAACTGACTTCTAAAATGACCACCAGTGAAAAAAGTTTCAGTGGTGACCAGCAACTTGGGAGGCTGAGGCAGGAAGATTACAATTTTGAGGTGAGACCCTGCCTCAAAAGAAAACAAAAAGGGCTGGGGATGTGGCTCAATGATAGAGCATCCCTGGCTTAATTCTTAGTACTATTAAAAAAAAAAAAAAAGGAAAAGAAAAAAGCATCAGTCAGTAAAGCAAAAGAAAAAAGATTTGTGCAGTCAAAATCTAATTTGAACAAACATTCTTGGGAAGCATCAGATGGTGAAGAATAATTAACAATAGGGAAAAGTGTAGCCAAAGACAGAAGTCACAGTTGGCCGAAGGTGTAAGACATCCTCTAGATTTTGGTGTATTGTTAAATCCCATTTGGCTAAACCAAAATCACTAAATGACTACAGATTTTCTTGTTTTTGAAAATTCAATTTCAATTTTACTTCCCAGTTGTTTTTCGTTCTTCGAATTACCTCATTGACTCTTAAGAAGAATTTTCTTCTAGGACTGATTTTCCCAGCAGGGGTTGGTGAAGAGCGCCATGATCCATAATTTTCCCGGGGGATGATGGTACTATGCCGAGAAATCTACTTAGCATTTTTACACATGCAGTAGTCGATTCATTCCAACCAGCACTCACCAAACATTTATTTATTAGACACCTACTGTGTGCAACTCCTGTGCAAATCTCTGGAGCTGTAAAGATTATTTAGTTGTCCTTGAAATAGACAGTAAACCAGTAGAGGGATGTGTTCAGAGGCTGAGGAGGAGGAACGAATGAGAAGAAGAAAGATGGGACGAGCCAGGAGAGGCAACGGCAGAGCCATGTTTGGAAGAGTGAGGGTCCCCCTTGCAGGCAGAGTGGGCGGGGCACGTGAGGCCACAGTCAGGGTGGAGCAGGGATGGAAGGGCCGCTTACCTGGATCTGAATGTCCTTGGAGTTGATCACTTCCACAATCCCCACCACATTGTCAAACACAAGGCCAAACTTCTTACAATTATCTAGAGGGGGGAAAAGAAAACCCCACTAAATACTCATAGCACGCCCGTACACGGCCCATCAGAGGAACCACAGAGCCGCCATTTTGCCCTACCAATGGTAATGGAATTTATTTTCCCATTTATCTGGAGTGTCGATTTGTCACATTTGAAAATGTAAGCCACTTGTTTCAGTTCAGTCTCTGAAATCACCAGGTCGTTCCTGTCCTCTTGATACTCCTAAAATCAAAACAGATACAAATATTAAGTACGAGGACATAGGATGAATGAATCCACCGTGTACTGAAATCACCATGCAGCTGTTAGGACAGCTTTTCAAAGTGTTCTTCGCTTCAGATCCATCTCCTTCCAGATAGATGCCCAGGCCTTACCTTGTCATCGTAATGATGAAAATGGATGGAATTGCCCGGAAGGGGGTCAGTGTCAATATGCAAACATGGGTGTTGGCCCCTTGGCTAATGGGGCAACGGCAGAGCCGTGTTTGGAAGGGGCTGGAACAAGGGTGTGAGAGCCTTGATCCTGCAGCAAAATCCACTGTTCCACATAGGAGACGGGCAGAGGGGCTGCTGAGGTCCACACGCCAGTGTGTTTTTAGGCCGTGACAACCTTCCCAGGGATTTGGTCCTTAAGCTCCCAGGAGGCTCTCTGGATTGGTAGAGGGCACTAGCTTTCCCACTTTCAAAATGCCTTTGTCCTGCTCACAGTGTTAGCCCTGAAGGTGGGGATGGCAGTGGTAGGGTACGGCTGTATCAGGGCCTCCATCAGGGGCACCAAGGGACACTACACAGATTAGGATGGGGCACACTTTCCCCAGGCCACAGGTTAACGTGGCTTCTCACTGCCTGGTTAGAAGCTATCGGAAATGAGTAGTAGTTAAGTTCACAGAGACAGAAAGCAGAATGGCGGTCGCCAGGGGCTGGGGGAAGGAGGTGAGGGGATCATCGTGCACTGGGCTCAGGGTTTCAGTTCTGCAAGGTGCAAAGAGTTTCGTGGTTGGATGGTGGTAACGGTGGCACAACAATGTCACTGTCCTTAATAATGCCACTGAAGTGTACCCTTAAAATGGTTCACGGTAAATTTTATATTATGTATATATTACCACAATTTAAAAAAAGCTTTTAAAATGTTGAAGAAGAGAATGCATGAGAGCCAGAAAAAAATGTACGGAAGCATCTGGAAGTGCCCAGTGCCTACGTTAGGCAGCGCGTCCTTTCACTGAGACGTCTCGAAGAACCTAGGAAGCGGGTGGTGCGTTCATCAGAGCGCGTCAAGAACACAGGTCAAAGGCCTTCACTCACCACCCTCCACTTCTTTCCTTCCAACTCGAACACCGGAGCATGTTTCTGGGGAGAAGAGGATTTGGGAGACGTGGGACTAGGAGTGTGGGCTTTGGTTGGAGATCGCACTTGTCCTTGGGCCCGCAGGCTGGGATTCTTGTATGTCTTCTGGTCGTCTGTGACATGCCGGAGCCCTAGGAAGGCAGCACACACGGGCACATTTCTTTATGTCTGATGCAAAGGGAAATATCCGGGATGTAAACAACCAGAACTTCGGGCGGTGCTATTTTTGTTTCAGTCTAGTTCTAAGCATGTTAATGGTGTCTCTTGCTGCCTCATTAAAAGTTTATGGAAACGAACAGTCGAATTCATAGAGACAGAAAGCAGAACGGAGGTGACTGGGGGTGCTGGGGAAAGGGGAACAGGGATCCTGTGTAAGTCTACACTGATAGAAGCACCTTGGGCACTTTTAAACTTGAGGCTCTCCATCTTTAGGATGGTAGAAATTCTGCAATGGATCAAGAAACCAGAACAAAAAAACCCCACTCCTCATATCATCACCACAGAACATCTTAGGGTTTGATTCTTTCCTCATGGCTAAATCACCACCAGCACTGGCCTAAAAAGTTAGGGCATTTGGGCGAGTCTATATCAGAGCATAGAATCAACTTCTATGCTCTGCTGATCTAGAATACCGAATGACTTTATTGTTCAGAGTGCAAGTGCTTTTGACCCCAACATATCTTTTTTTTTTTTTTTTTTGGTACCGGGGATTGAACTCAAGGGCACTTGACCACTGGGCCACATCCCCAGCCCTTTTTTGTATTTTATTTAGAGACAGGGTCTCACTGAGTTGCTAAACACCTTGCCATTGCTGAGGCTGGCTTTGAATTCGCGATCCTCCTGCCTCAGCCTCCCAAGTGCTGGGATTACAGGCATGCGCCACCCCGCGCCCGGCTCCGACATATCTTAACTGTTGTATTTTTAAAAAATTAACCATCCACCACGAGGACAAAGGTAGTTCGGTGATAGAGGTCCTCAGCAAGCCGGGACACGGTGTCAGGAGAGAGGTGCTACCACAGTTGGCCATTTTCATTTCGCTTGACCTTGGTGCTTTGGTTTTAGAGGATGCTGCTGGAGCACCAGGGTCTGCAGTGGTGAAGCAGTGCAGAGGTCGACTGAGAACCCAGAGTCTCTGAGTTCTTCCTTCTGCTCCACTGAGACCATCTGCCTAGGCCTGAGCACTGCAGCACCCTCCCTCTTTGCGTTGGGGATAGGGGTGGCATGACTCATCCATCACTGGCCTTGGGGGATCATTATGGTCTGGATCTGGAACGTGCCCCCCGAAGCCCATGTGTTGAGATCTCTAGAGATGAACATTAATATGAACATTCATGAATATCAATGTGTATATAGCATGCAGGTACATGAATATGACTGTGTGCATGTGCAGGTACATGAATATGACTGTGTGCATGTGCAGGTACATGTACAGGAAAATGCATATGTTCACATACACGTGCACGAATATGCAAATATATATGGATATGGGCATCATGAGAACATGTACATAAATATGAATATGAAGGTGTTCATGTACACAATTATGAACATGTGTATGATCACATACAAGAATATGAATGTATGCACGAGTATGAATATGTACATAGGCATGAATATGAAAATGAACCTGGACATGAATAAGAATGTGTACATTAACATGTGCATGAAATTGGATATGTGTATGACTGTGCATATGCACATGTACCTTAACAAGTACGAGAATATGAATGTCCACACGTACACGTGCATGAATGGGATGGCGAGTGTGTGTGTGAGCGTGTGAGTGAACATGTCCATGAACATCGATATAAATATGCCCTCCATCTGATGAGATCTCACTCCGAAATGCAGCGAGGCTTGGAGGGGGACTTTCAGGTCATGACAGGGGCTCTGACCTCATCAGCGGATTAATCCATTTGCTGGATTAATCTACTGAGAGCCCTATACACTACTGGGTGGAAACTGTAGCCCGATGGGGCATAGCTGGGGGAGGTGGGCACCGGGGCCCTTGCCGTGGGCTCTGTCTGACCCTGGTCCCTTCCTCCCCCTCTGCCCCTCTGCGTCCTGACTGCCTGGAGGTGAGCAGCCTTCCCCTGCCACGCCCTTCCCACACAATGTCCTGCCTCACCTCAGCCCAGGCAACAGAGTTGGCCAACAAATGAACTGAACCTCTGAAATTCCGAGTCAAAATAAACTTTTCCTCTCTAGGTTGTTCTAGTCGGGTATTTTGGTTACGGTGACAAAAAGCTGACTGACAGGAGGATGGTGTTCTTGGAGGCAGAGGGCAAGGAACTCGCTGGGGGGCCTCATTGCTCACCTCTGGTGATGGCTTCCCCCTGGTTCAGCTGGGCAAACAAAGCCGAGCGGGAGGGAGAGGACTCCTCTCTTCTGCCTTCGTTCTCCAAGACTGGAGGTGGTCCTGGAGGCGGCGGCGGAGGAGGCGGTGGCGGGAGGCCAGGCCCAGAGGAGAGGACAGAAAATGCCGAAGCGGTGGACGCCACAGGGCCCTGTGGAAGGCAGAGGAGGGGGACTGACTGGACGGAGGGGCCTGCCGGGACCTTGCCAGAGCTCCCCAAGTGGGGCCGAGGACGCCCCAGGGCCCACAGGCGTATGGGTGCTGCGGGGTCTGCCCAGGATGCTGGATGAAGGCAGGGCCTGCCTGGGGACACGACAGTCAGTAGAATCTGCGTGTCCAGGAGCCACACTGCCAACTCAGGCCAACAGGCCATATTCACAAGTTCACGTCCAAGGCTCAGGACAGGAAAAGAATTGGGCCTCGGCCAGCTCAGAATCCTAAGGGGAAAAGTGGTCCTGCTGACAAAATTAGCTTTACAGGGACACTGGAAACTGCAACCCCCGAGGAGAGAGAGGACAAGAAGGAGGGGAGGTGAAAAATAACTCAGGGTTCCTAAGGTTTTAGAACTCCCCCCACCCTCAGTATTAGGGATGGAACTCAGGGGCAGTTATCCGCTGAGCCACATCCCCAGCCCTTTTTATTTTGAGACAGGGTCTCACCAAGTTGCTTAGGACCTCACTAAGTTGCTGAGGCTTGCTTTGAACTTTTAATCCTTCTGCCTTAGCTTCCTGAGCCACTGCAATTACAGACCTGCACCACTGCATCTGGCTGGTTTTTTTTTTTTTTTTTTTTAACCTTTTTCAGCAGCTCAAGACAGAAATATTAAAATTATTTGGAAACCTTTTTTCAAATATGCCTCAAATTGACCCCCAAAGACCATATGTGGTCTGTCAGACCTGGAGATCATTTTCTGGTCATGACCTGAAGACTAACAAGGGCTCACGGCAGGCAGACTGTTAAGAGACCAAAGGAAAACCAGATCCTTCCCGAGGAAGGGCTGGGCTCATTTTTTTCTTCTTTGCTGTGTGAAGTACAACCTTTGTTTCCAACAGGAAGGTCCAACAAGGGCAAACGGCAGTCAAGGATGATAGAAAAGAGGGGGGCGTGTTCTGGAGACCATCGTGCTAAGTGAAATAAGCTTATCCCAGAAAACCAAAGGCTGAAGGTTCTCTCTGATGTGCAGAAGCTAATTCAAAATAAGGGGCAGGAGGGGCTGGGATTGTGGCTTAGCGGTAGAGCACTCGCCTAGCACGTGGGCGACCCGGGTTCGATCCTCAGCACCATGTACAGATAAAACACATTGAATAAAACGCATTGTGTACAACTAAAGCAAATAAATAAAAATATTTAAAAAAAAGGGGGCAGGGGAGATTTAAAAAGAGAATAGGAGAAAGATCAGGGGAGTAGACAAAGAGGAATGAGAGGAAGGGAAGAAGGTTGGGATAGTGCAATGAATCTGACCAAACTTTCCTAGGTTCATATATGAATAGCCCACAGTGACTATCACCATCATGTATGTCCACAAGACACTAATTTTGAAAAAAAAAAAAAAAGTAACTATAAGTAAATAGCAGAAAGATCAGTAGAGTAGAGGGAAGGGAGAAGGGGGAGGGAGAAGGGGGAGGGAGGAGGGGGGGGAGAGGGAGGTACCAGAGACTGAATTAGAACAAATTACATTCCATGCTTTTATAATTATGTCAAAAGGAAAATGAATCATATTGTCATCTATAAAAAGAGCCAATAAAGACTATAAGTAACATATATACACATATATAAACTATATATAAATAATAAAAACATATATAACAAAGGATATTTATATATTTGTGTGTATATATATACACACATACATATATATTTTATTGTTTTATTTTTAAACCCTGAAGTAGAACTGTGTATCTATGATAAGAAATCATAAGCCAATTCAACTTTAAAAAAGTCAGGAAACTTGGGCTGGGGTTGTGGCTCAGAGGTAGAGTGCTTGCCTCGCACGTGCGCGGCCCGGGTTTGACTCTCAGCACCACGTAAATATAAAAGGCACTGTGTACAACTAAAATAAATGGAGAAATACTAAAAAAAAAATAAAAAGTCAGGAAACTTGGGCTGAGGTTGTGGCTCAGTGGTGGAGCACTTGCCTGGCATGTGTGAGGCTGTGAGTTTGATCCTCAGCACCACATAAAAAATAAATAAATAAATAAATAAATAAATAAATAAATAAAGTTAAGAAAGAAATACTTTTTAAAAAGTCAGGAATCTTAAAAATTTGGAAGTGATGGAAGTATAGCCTTGATTCACATACTTTTAATACACAATATAAAAAGTAAAATATTACACAAGGGCTAATAAACATTAACGAACACAGCACATCCCTACATTCACAAACAGCTCAGTATTACCAGGTGCCAGAATCAGTTAGTTTTGTAGCCTATAATAGTCTTCAAAAACAAGCTCTTTTCAAAGTACTTATAAAATCTCTATTCAATGTAGAATTACTCTGAAAAGATTCATCTCTTATTCAGAAAGGGGGTTTTTAAAACCCAGCAGGCCGGAAGTCTCATCCCTTGAAGATGTCACTGGCAATAAGTTTTTGTTTCTAAGGAAGCAGCCTGACTCCATCAGGATTCTGGGGTCAAGCAGAAAATGATTGCAAGTTCTTGAGACCAACTGATTTTTCTCCCAGCATCGACACGTTTTCTATCATGTCACTGGGGTGCAATTTGAGAATCTGCTTTGAATCATAAAGAGCATATAATACAAGCTTTATGCATCAAATGACATTCCAGGCCTCCATTACAGATACGGAGAAACCACTTCTGCTCCTAAGCCTGTAATGATTCACGTAGCCCGTGAGGGAACAGACCCCCCACACCCCCCATATGCAACTCTGCAGCTTTATTGATCTCCTGTGGACAGGGGACACCATACTGGCTCCTAAGTTTTAGAATGATTTAGACAGTTCCTTCACTCTCAGAATTGAGCTTCTTTCCACAAGCCAGTAAAGGACTTGGAAACTGATAAACCACGTGGTCAGCTTTTTGGAACGTTGGTGCCTTTATGTGATTGACCCAGGACGGCAGACAGATGATTTACTGTGACAAATGTTGATAATAAAAGCCAAAGAAATCGGAGCCCTGGGGACCTGTTGGAACTCTGGCTTGGATGTGCCTGTGTCGCCCTCCTCACACCCTGGCTCAGCTGTGTGTGGCGGCGAGTGAGCACACAACCCCAGGCTCTGGTTTCCAAGGTAACTTTTCAAATAGCTCTCAGGGGCTTTGCTGAAAGGGGACTGCACATCAAACCAATCAGGTGTTCCTTTCCTGGATCTCGGGGGCTGTCCCCCCCCCCAGGGCCTTATCCTTTCCCTTCCTTCTTCATGTAGGATGTCACAGCAACGACACCAGAGCCTTCTGCATGCTCACAGGAATGCCGGCCGCGAGTGGCAGCCACGCCA
This sequence comes from Tamias sibiricus, assembly GCA_025594165.1. NCBI lineage: Eukaryota > Metazoa > Chordata > Mammalia > Rodentia > Sciuridae > Tamias > Tamias sibiricus. Next base: position 18,063,579 of record CM046666.1, on the reverse strand, counting down.
ACTGGAATCCCAGCCTTGACGCTGAGTCTCAAGGTATCCTAACGAGAAAGAGGGGTGAGGGTCCAAGAAGGGATGGCCCGAGAAGTGTGGGAAGCCTAGTACGTGCTAAGCAGTGATCATTTCCATTTATTTAGTAGATACTTGATGCTCAGTAATGACAGTCTTTATGCCAGGGGTTCCCAAGCTTGTCTGAACATTGGAAGCCTCTGGGATCTGTTGACATTTCCCAAGCCCAGGCCATGGTGCAGGGACGCTCTCTGGGGGATGGAGGTGGGTGGCACCTGTCCTCTGAAGCTCTCTCGGTGATTCTAAGGTGCAACTGTGGGACAACTGCTCTGTCCTACGTGCTGAGATGAACCTTAATCATGACATTCCTACCAGGACTATATTGAAATCCTGCAAACATAAAAATAAAGCAGAGAATCAGAAAGGCTGTTGAAATTCCATAATGAAGCCAGCAGCCAATGGCAGAGGCATAATTCATGCACATATCTGCGTGATTCCAAAGCCTTCTGAGAAATCCTTTATGCTGTATTCAGATTTTTTTTAAAAAAGTCACTAGTCAAATGAAACACCAGGGGTATGCATTGCCTTGACACGTATGTAGCGTTGCTTTTGGGCTCCTAGTTAGAGGATTGGGGTGCTAGGAGGAGGCATATGAACCTCATCTTAGTTCTTATCTCCACCACTCACTCGGGCACTCTGCTACTTTAGCAGCTGACCAAGCTCTTACAGCTGATTTTGGAACTGGCTTCCAACATACGAGACAATAGGTCCCTTGGGTGGACACAGATATAAGTCGGTCTTGATGCTGGTCTTGCTGTGACATGGTGCCCTGGTTCTAGAAACCAGCCTCTTGCCTTAATTCATGTTTCCTCTATACCCACTGGTTCCAGTAGTGGGGTCCTTGTGCCTGATCCGGGCTGGCTAACTGGTGTTCACGTTGCTGCAGCCTGGGGTCTTGATCCCCTCCTGGGGACTAGAGATTGAAAGCACTGTCCTTAGCGGTGACAGACCAGGTCGTCTAGACTGGATGGGGACGAGTGCCTCAGGGCAGGGCCTGGAGGGTCAGTTCCTGTTGAGGGATCCGAAGCTTCTTGTTCACGTTGGGACACAGAGAGTGGAGCTCGAGGAGAGAGGGCGAGTCTGTATCCTTGAATTAGAGTTAGGACCACCTAGAGATGTAGGAGGATGATCCCTGGTGGGCAAACCTAAGGAGTGTCTCTGAGCCACCAGCACCCGCCCCAGGGGCCAGAGAGGATGACCCTTGACAGGGTTCCTTCCCTGCTGGGCACCGTGGAGGTCCTGAGAAACCACATCATTGGCCTGTATTCGTTTCTTTAAAAAAAACAAAACAAAACACCTTTTCTTATTTTTAAAAATTTGATTGGTTCTCTTTAGTTACACACGACAATAGAATGCATCCTGATGTAATTATACAAGCATGGACTATATCTTATTCTAATTAGCTCCCTCTTCTTGTGGAGGTACATGATAGCGGGACTCACGGTGGTGTTCTCCTACATGTACATAAGAAAATTATGTCAGGTTCATTCCACTCTTTCTTTTTCCTGTCCTCTCTCCCTTCCCTTTGTTCCCCTTTGTCTAATCTACTGTACTTCTAATCCCCCCCCCCCCCATTGTGGGTTAGCTTCCACCTATCAGTGAAAACACTTGACCCTTGGTTTGGGGGGATTGGCTTATTTCATTTGGCACAATAGTCTCCAGATCCATCCATTTACAGGCCAATGTCCGAAAGTCATTCTTTTCTATGGCTCAATAATATCCCATCGAGTATATATGCCACATTTTCTTTACCCATTTGTCTGTTGAACGGTATCTAGGTTGGTTCCATAGCTTGGTTATTATGGATCGAGCTACTATAAACATTGATGTGGCACATCGCTATAGTGTGCTGATTTTAAATCCTTAGGATGTATACCGAGTATTGGGACAGCTGGGTCATATGGTGATTCCATCCTTAGTTTTTTTGAGGAATCTGCATACTGCTTTCCAGAGTGGCTGTACCAATTTGCCTGCATTCATTTCTCTGAATGGAGGCTACAGGTCAGAGCTGCATGTGTAGAATAAGCAAGGGTTTTTAAGGAGAGAAGTTGTTTAATTGCAAATTATTTGAATATTTCTCGTCCTTCTCAAGGTTTTCCTTAATTCTTCTTTTACAATATGTCTTACTCTAACAATTACTTGCATTTTATCATCGCAGTATAGAATCATACATTTTAGTGCTAGGAACCTAGGATAATGATGTCATGTGACTTGCACAAGGTCAAGGTCACAGAGCCTGGGAAGCCAGGCTGAGAGCTGAATGGAGTTTCCTGCTGTAGGAACCAAGGGAGAGAGACTTAACTTTAGTTAAGCAGCAATGACCCCCGCACAATTGCTTTTTTTTTTTTTTTTAAATCTTTATAATGTTGATAAAATGAGTCTTTTAAGTATCTTAGAGAGGTATATTGGGGACAATTGAAAAAGACATTCTATTAAAGTCATGTAACAATGGCTTACAAGTTAAAAAGAAAAAAAGGAAAAAGAAAAGCAGCACATTTAGGATCTTAAATGGCCACATTCACAGTGCAAAAGTTCACTTATGTTGCAAGAACACAGCACAAAAACATAAAAATGCTGCTTTTAAAGTCTATTAAGACTAATTTTGAGAGCAGATGTTTGATCATATACTTTTTTTTTTTTTTTGGTACAAAGACTTTTTTAAAAGTTAATGTACTGCAAATCCCCTTCTCTAAATTAATTTCATTGTCCTGGGAACAGCTGCTTCTTCTGTTTTTAAATATATGAACTGTAAGATAATGAAGCCATTGTAAGCAGCACACATGGAAAGTTGATAATTTTTGGTGACATACACTATATAGAATACAGTTGTACACGATGTGCTCTGTAATTTGTTTTCATTAAATGCTAATTCTTGAAATAATTACTAATCATTTTATTACTTTAGAATTTAGATTTTACTATGAAGGAAAAATTGTTTCTGGTTCATAAATGGAATCTTCATACTGCTTTGCTGGTAGCAATTGTATATATAATTAACAATCCACTTTTATTCCCTTCTCCCCAACATAAACACTGTCTTAATTATCCAGCTAATTCAGGTACAGTCTACATTTGGATTTAATCAAGCTATAAAAATTGCTCCAAATATCCCTTCTGTTGAGTTTGTGGAAAGTAAGATTAAAAGGGCACTTTTCAGGGGGTCTGAGCCAGAGGAAGGGTTGCTGTGGTACAGGCCTGGGACGTAGCACTGAGGGCTTTGTAGAGCTCTTTATCCTGCAAGAAGAGACCGAGGGGACTTAAGCAAAGGAGAAACATATATATATTTGGCATTCACCTCCAACTTTAAGAATAAGCCAGGCCAAGCGCAGTGGCATATGCCTGTAATCACAGCAGCTCAGGAGGCTGAGGCAGGAGGATCTCAAGTTCAAAGCCAGCCTCAGCAAAAGTGAGGCACTAAGCAACTCAGTGAGACCCTGTCTCAAAATAAAATACAAGCCGGGCGCGGTGGCGCACGCCTGTAATCCCAGCACTTTGGGAGGCTGAGGCAGGAGGATCGCGAGTTCAAAGCCAGCCTCAGCAACGGCGAGGCACTTAGTAACTCAGTGAGACCCTGCTTCTAATAAAATACAAAAAAAAGGGCTGGGGATGTGGCCCAGTGGTCGATGCCCCTGAGTTCAATCCCCGGCCCAGGCCAGGGGATGGGCTCAGTAGTCGCCCCTGAGTTCAATTCCCGGTACCAAAAAAAAAAAAAAAAAAAAAAAATACAAAACAGGCCAGGGGATGTGGCTCAGTAGTCGAGTGCCCCTGAGTTCAATCCCCAGTACTGTACCCCCCGCCAAAAAATAAAAAAAAAAAAAAAGAATAGGCCAGGCCATCAATGTCTTGATTGGTATTTTTACAAACTTTTAAAAAGCAAGACCAAGAAAATAAAAGTATCATGGGATAATTTCGTGGAACAGGTGGATTACGTTGCCCACGACGGAGCCTTTGCTAGGATCTTTTCTATGAAAGTCGCCGAGTGATGGCGATATTCTGAGGCACCTGTCCTTAAGTATTTGTGAAGAACGTAGATAAAGCCACAGAAATCAAACAGCTGACGTGGAGTGGTGTCTGTGGGTCTTTGTCCCTCTGTCACCTGTCCCTCTGGGGCATACACTCGGTTCCTCCAGTTTCTGGGTCAGGTTCTCTCTTTGTCCACTGCTGAACCATCTGGGCTCACCTGTCACCTCGCTTACCATTAATGATCTCCAGGTGACTGTGCCCAATCATGTACAGTTTAAAAGTCACGAGGCCCTTTCAATCACAAATACACTTACATCTTCACACTATAACCACAGGAGCTCACCGTGTTTTACAACAACTTTTTTTTTTTTTTTTTTTTTAAAGTGGTCAGTGGACCTTTATTTTATTTATCTGTGGTGCTGAGAATCGAACCCAGTGCCTCACACGTGCAAGGCATGCGCTCCACCACCAGCCACAACCCCAGCCTTACAACAACGTTTTAACAAAATGCTGTTAATTAATTTTTTCAAAGACAAAGAATCCCAAATGACCTGGTACAATATGACGCACAAACCAAGAAGGTGACAAACCTCTCATGCTCTCATAGGAGCGAGCGAGTCACAGAAAGAACCACCAGTTTCAGAAACATCGGCAACAACTTGATACACATAAATAGGAAATCTAGCAGCAAAATAAGTAAAGAAATAAACAGATGAATTAAAATTCACAGGTTCATGATTTGGGGCTCATGTTTTGGATATCAAAACTCATTTCTTTCTATTTTCTGCAAGATGTACCTTGGTCAATAACTTAGCAAAGTGGACCCGTTTCCAAAGGTGTCAACTTCTAGAAGAACCTGCAGATTTTACATTCAGATCTATATCACGCTTTCATGGCCAGATCACCGTGATCAAGAAAGACGGCTGTGCAGAAACTGACAGATGAGCCGGGCGCGGTGGCGCACGCCTGTAATCCCAGCACTTGGGAGGCTGAGGCAGGAGGATCGCGAGTTCAAAGCCAGCCTCAGCAATGGCGAGGCACTTAGCAACTCAGTGAGACCCTGTCTCTAATAAAATACAAAAAAAAAAGGGCTGGGGATGTGGCCCAGTGGTCGAGTACCCCTGAGTTCAATCCCCGGTACCAAAAAAAAAAAAAAAAAAACCTGACAGATGACCACCCTGAACAACTGTTGGCCCAAGTGAATTGAGGACTTTAAGTCTCTCTTTTTCTTATTTGCATCACTTATTAGAATTTTGAGACTTCTTCTGCCAATGAAAACAAAATTCCTGGGAACGTTTCCAAGAAAACAGAATTGTTAATAATACCATAATGAAGTCCTGTGTTACACTTTAAGACTGACTATGTTTATTAATAATTTTAAGAATGTCAATTTGGGGACCATTTCCCACTTCATCTATGGAAAGGGAACGCGGTTGAATTGCAGGTTTCCATAGAAACACTGATGATATTTTATATGTAGTCAACATAAAAAATCGGTCCCACAATGACTAGGGTCACGTGGGCCTGTTACCTTTGGTTTGCTTCTGAGGCAAAGCTCCAGATGCCCTTCCCCCAAGATAGAAAAGCAAAGGTCATTAAAAACCCAAATCTCAGGGTTTCAGGGAGGATTTCTGACCGTTTCCCTCTTCCCCGTTCCACCCACCCTCCTGTGGTCTCTGAATGCAGCTCCTTTGATGAGTTGGAAGGACCAGGCTTTGACAGTAGATGAAAAAATGAAAAGAAAGAAGAAACAAATTCACCCAGGAGAAGTCATAGCAGCTTTAAATTGGAAAACAGCCCGGCAGTGACACATTAGTGTGTCTCCGCCATTGACTTAGTGTTTCTGTGTTTGTTGCCTAACTGACATATACAGATGTGTCCTTTCCAAAAACGTAGGTGGTGACTTGTGTTTGACATGCCCAAAGTAAAAATTAAAAAAAAAAAATTTTTTTTAGTTGCAGATGGACACAATACCTTTATTTTATTTATTAATTATTATTATTATTATTATTATTATTATTATTATTATTTTGTACTGGGGATTGAACTCAGGGGCACTCGACCACTGGGCCACATCCCCAGCCCTTTTTGTATTTTATTAGAGACAGGGTCTCACTGAGTTGCTAAGTGCCTCACCATTGCTGAGGCTGGCTTAGAACTCATGATCCTCCTGCCTCAGCCTCCCAAGTGCTGCACCTAGCTTATTTGTTTATCTTTATGTGGTGCTGATGATCAAACCCAGTGCCTCACACGTGTGAGACTCATGCTTTACCACTGAGCCACAACCCCAGACCCAAAGTAGAAATTTTTGATAGAAGCAGACCAAGCCCTTGAGACAGAGGCCAGAAGAATACATGGAACACAGTGTAATTAGCTCAAGTGATCCAGATGTTCTGTGAACATCATCTTGATAAGTAGCCTTAATGATTAGTTTGGCCTGGCTTTGCTACTGATATCTGGACCAAATCTGGAATTTCCAGATTGTCTTTTCTTCCATTCTGCCAACATCGGCAACTTGAAAATACAATTTCTCATGAAAAAAAAAAAAAAGAGAGAGAGAGAGAGATAAAATTAAATTTTCCATGGGAAAACTTTGCAGAGTTAAAGATAGCAGAGTCTCCCCATCAAAGAGACAAACTTCAGAGAGCCAACAGTTATATAAAGACCGAGAGTGACATGTGGCTTGAATTAGCTGGACAACTACTTCATTTGGATAGAGGAGCTTAAGTCTGAACACCCTGAATTCAAGTCTTTGTTTTTCTTTGGATTTTAGGGGTCATAAAGAAAGTGTTGTACTTTCTCAAATTATCCATGGTTGGTAAACGGTCGGGGTGAAGGCAAAGAAAAAATAGTTGCTGTTGGAAAGATTATTTACACTAGGTTCTATATTACATAATGTATTTTATTTACCCAAGAAATTTTTTTAAAAAAATGAAAATAACCCAGAAGAACCAAGTTCCTGAGCTTTATCAGTGAGGCACACTAAGTCAGAGTGACTGTTGTCTCAATTTCAGTTCCAAAGGTCACAGGAAAAGGTCAGTTGGTGCTTGGACCTAGGCAAGGGACTGCGATTAGCTCCGTTTACATCAAAGGTGGAATCAATGAACTGTGGCCAGGGCTCGCCTCTGTGTTCTGTTTTATGAAGGTTTTATTTTACCTTTAGAAGGAAGTCTGTCTTTCCTTCCTTAAGAAATCCTTTTTGCTTAATCTAATAGCAGCTTGTGTTTCCTTTGTCAATACCGTCAAGATGGGAGGCCTCGGTGGCTAGGGGAAGGAACAGGGGAGGTGTCCTTGACCTGCAAGAGAACGCAGTGTCCACGCCACTACCACCATTGGAAAGCAGAAGAAGTAAAGGTATTGTTTTTACAGGGTTCTTGAACAATGGACATGGAATCAACATTCTGCAAGTTTCCTTGGGAAGAAATGTGATTACAAACGAATGCTTGCGATTTATCCAATGTGTGTGGATGTCATCTATTTCTAAGGCCCTGGGGCAGTCACTGCTGCAGATCCCAGGCTCCACTGTAAAAGGACCCTGTGCTCATGGCCTCAGAGGAGAGAGAAGAGAGTTCTGTGGTCCCAGACGCTTGGCTCTCGGTCTTCGAGTCTCCACTAAGACCTGGCGTGGTTTGGAAGGCTCTTCCCCAATTTACTATCTGGAAAACGCTCCGGCACCCTTGAAGGCTCAACTCAAATGCCTCTTCTTTTTGTAGGTTTTACGGAGCTCTTCCAAGAGGAAGTTCCCTCTTTCTCTAGACAGGGCCCATCAGGACCCTCTCGGGACACTTGTCATTGTATTATCATCATTTGTCTGGCCGTGAATTAAGGTTTGGTCATCTCTGGAGCCTGTTCTACTTGTTACTCATTTTTTTGGTACCAGGGATGGAACCCAGGGGTGTTTGACCACTGAACCACATCCCCAGCCCTTTTAATATTTTATTTAGAGACAGAGTCTCACAAGTTGCTGAGGCTGGCCTTAAACTTTCCATCCTCCTGCCTGTAATCTGCTGGGATTACAGGTGTGCGCCACCACGCCCGGCTCTGTTATTCATCTTCATGTCACCAGTGATGGGCCACACAGAGCCACGCTCAGAGCCACGTAGCGATGTCCTTCCGAACACCACCTGATACTACACACATTCAGTGAAACCACAGCCACTCAGAGACACGTTGAGGACGGCCTCCAGACCTGCACAGAAACGTGCACACCAAATGTCACGAGTGCACTGACACTCTGTCCCTTGGGACTGAAAAGGGTATGATTTGAGTCCGTTCCTCTCCAAAGGAGTCCTTGAGGGATTTGGGCCACTTGAAAAGATAAAATTTGTTGTTCAAGGAGGATGAGGGTTTCCCGCCCCTCAGTGCCATGAAGAGGGTGGGCCACAGCTTTCTCTGCCAGGGCCCTTCCTCACTCAGGGGGGACGGGCGAGATGGACAAAGTCCCGCAGCCTGGCAGAGTCCCGGGAGGACCAGTCTTCAGCTGTGAGGGGATCTGGGGAGCAGAAGCCAAGGGATGGACAGAGGCCAAGGGCACCAGCTCCAGTGTGGACCTGGCTGAGTGTGGACCCCCGAGGTGCATGTGCTGGAGGCCTGGTCCCCTGTGTGGCCGTGTTGAGAGGTCGGGCTTAGGGAGAGGCAGTGAGGTCACTGGGGACACTAGGAGATGCTAACTAACATAGTCTTTTGGAGTGAGTTTCCACAAAGTATGGGTGTTACAAAAAGAGTGAGCCTGACCCGAGTCCTCTGACTTCCTGTTTCACCGCATAATCGCTCCCTCTTGTAGGCGTTCTCTCATGTTGACATCCGCCATGCTGTAATGCAACCAAGGAGCACCAGAGGCCAAACGGAGGGGGCTGCTGGGCCTTGGACTTTCAGCCTTCAGAGCTGTGAGACCAATAAACTTCTTTGCTTTATAAAGCACCTCGCCGCAAGTGTTTCATTATAGCAACAGAACTGGATCAAAACACATCTTCACTCCCTGTCTATTTACACCACAACCTCCTGGTAATCCCAGGAGTAGGTGAAGGAGACAATGGGCAAGAGAACATCCTCAGCTACACTGTGGACTTCAACATTATGAATTAGGGAATTTTAAATGAACATATCTTATTAAAATATTCTCAGGGTAATAATTTAAATAAATTAGAAATCTGTATTAACTTTCTAGCCCTTAGGTCTAGAGTTTGAGTTCATAGTTATAAAACAAACAAACAAACAAAACAACAACAACAACAAAACTAGTCAATAAAATAACCTCAACTGTTAGATTAGGCAGTCTTAAAAGCTTCTCATGTTTTGACTTATGGAGAGAGAGGCTTAAATACTCTAAAAATACTTACACATTCTTATCAACAAACACTAAAACTCAAAGTTATTTAGGCGATAATAGAAACAATTCCAAATATAAAACATTTATTTAGAGTTTATAGTACTGCTAGCCCTAAAGGATCGTTTATGAAATTGTAATTATTTGACTGTGTTTGACCTACATATACTCTACTGAAGGTAGAGGATGGATCCACAAATAATTCCAAAGCTTTTGAGCAAAAATTGGAACTATAAATAATCATCCCTCAGGGGCTGGGATTGTGACTCAGCGGTGGTAGAGCGCTCGCCTAGCACGTGTGCGGCCCGGGTTCGATCCTCAGCACCACGTACAAATAAACGCATTGTGTACAGCTAAAGCAAATAAATAAATATTTAAAAAAAAATAATCATCCCTCAAATTAAACAATTGACCTGTAAATAATCAAGAAATCATTATTTGAAAACTCGTTACTTCTTAATTCCATACAGCTGGATCTACCTTGAACTCTCCAGAAGACCCTCGCTGAAGGTCACTGGTACCAAGACAGTCGGGCACAATGACAGCCCTTTTGGATCTTGTTCTCCCGAGGTCACTGGAGTGCACGTCAATGGCCAGCCTATCTTTCCCTTAGCTTTGACACCATTGATTTTTCTGGTCCTACCTTCCCTCTCTCTTCCTTACCTCCTTGACAAGGTTGCCCCAACCTTTCAATAAGGGGTTCCCAGGGTTTTATTCTTCCCCTCCCCTCTTTGTCTGCCCTCTCCTCTGGCTACCTCTCATCTCCGCAGATGATGCCCAGCATGGATATCTGGGGCTCCTCCAGTGGGTTCTAGACCTGCCACCTTCCCCTCTGCCTCTGGATGGGGTCTCCCCTGTCCCCCAAGCACAACAGAGCCTGGAGGTTTCCCTTTCTCCTCTACTAGCTGCTCCTCGTGAATTTCTCTATTTTTACTGATGGTACCATAATTCTTTTTTTTTTTTTTTTTTTGGTACCGGGGATTGAACTTGGGGGCACTAGACCACTGGGCCTCTCCCCAGCCCCTTTTTTGAATTTTATTAGAGACAGGGTCTCACTGAGTTGCTAAGTGCCTCGCCATTGCTGAGGCTGGCTTTGAACTCGCGATCCTCCTGCCTCAGCCTCCCAAGGGCTGGGATTACAGGCGTGCATCACCGCGCCTGGCATGATGCTACCATAATTCTTCCAGAGCTCCAGGTTGGAAGAGTGTCCAGGTTTGATATCTCTTCCCCACCCTCCCAGAACTGCCACCACCTGCGTCCTCCGACTCAGTGGCTGCACCTTCTCTGTCACTGCTGCAGTTACACTTTAGGTCCTATGCTGATCACCTCTAGCACGTGGCAGGCTCTCTAATCTCTTTCCCTCTCTATTTCACACAGTTTCTAAACCATCTTTCACAGCATGAAACTTTCTGTTTCAATACCCAGGGTGAAGGAAACAACCCTGCCTACCACACGTGGCCCAGCTTCTCAGCACCCAAGGATTTCCTCGGCTGGCTCCGACCCACCTTTCTGGCCTCATCGCTGACCCTGGTCAGCTCTGCGAAGCTGCCAGCCTTTCAGATGAACCCATGCCAAATGCTCTGCCAAGAACTGCCCTTTCCTGTACTGTGTGCCCAGGGAACTCTTATTTATCCTTCCATACCCAAGCCAAGGGCCTGTTTCTTCGGGGCCCTTCCTGCCCACCCAGGAGTTGAATGAGTGACGTTTATTTTCCAACGCAGCTTTGTGTTGTTGCTATTTATTTACGTACTGCAAGAATTTTCAGAGGTGAAATAATTAGACAATGAGAAGTGTAACCCGACTGGTGGATTAATCCACAGATATGGGTTAACCGGGAAGTAACGGTAGACAGGTAGGGCGTGGCTGGAGGAGGTAGGTCACTGGGGGCATGCCTTTGGGGTATATATTTTGTCCTTGGTGGCCAGGTCCTGAGCTGCTTTCCTGCGCCACGCCCGTCTGTCTGCCCTGATGGTCTGCCTCACCTCGAGCCTGAGCAATGGAGTCGGCCAGCTGTGGGCGTAACCTCTGAAACTGTGAGGCAGAATAACCACTTCCTCTTCTTTGTGTTGGTCTGGTCAGGTATTTTGGTCACTGTGACACAAAGTTGACTAAAACATGTACTGTAATAAAGAAATGCTGCTGATTAATAGCAGAAACTGTAGAATAAGGCCCGACATGTGCTTTGTACCCTGCAGGTAGCCCATAAATGGTTATTATGTAAATGAATCGCTAAATAAATGAGTGAAAATGACGTAACAGCTCCTTTGGCTCAACTGAAATACACAAGGACAGGACCTCTCAAGCTATACTCTATGTATACCCACCTGGGGCATCTTGTAAACTGGCAGGGCCCGATGCTGGAGGGCTGGGGTGGGGCCGAGATTCTGCGAGCCTAACAAGCGCCCAGATTGCTGTTGGCCAAGAACCACCCTGGCAGAGCATGGGCGTAACTTGGGCGCGCCAGCACTCTAGTGTCTGCTCTCTCTACCACCGCAGACCCTCTTCCCTCCTGCTGCACTGTTTCTGTGTTCGGCAGCTAGAACCCAAGAGTCGGTCGGTAGACGAGAATTGCACTCCCCGTGGCGCGTGCCCAACTTTGTATCCTCAGCACCAGGCCACGCTCAGTGCACAGCAGGAACTTCAGCGCCGCTGGCTTAGCTAGGTGGTCTCTTTCAGGCAGAACTCACGACCATTTCCCACCGAATGCTATTATCTGTGCATCTGGGGGGCTCTGTTGCTTAGCAACACGATGAGCTATAGCGCTTCGGTCCTTCCCCTTGTGATCGTGGGGCTGAGTGGGAGCCACGTGGCTGCTGCTTCCTGGCATCTCTAGTGTCGCTGCTGTCCAGGAAAGGGTCCACGTTTGAAATGCCGAGTGCCGTGTCTACTGACGCCTGTTGCTTTTGCACCACGATAGGGTTAAAAAAATCGTAAGTCAGGCCATTGGAAGTCGAGGAACTGTTTGTAATTGGTCACAAAGGGGTGGAAAGTACGTCTAACGCAGCTGTGGTCAGGGACGCTGGTGAGAGCCACTCTGGGGGAAGATCAGAAGAGGATAGTGGTGGACTTTGTGAACCAGACAAATGACACACCACTGGGGATGTGTCACGTTGGTTAGCAAACCCAAGGCAGGGGTTTAGCACAAGTGCCAAATGAAAACCTTTTTTTTTTTTTTTAAATATTTATTTTGTAGTTACAGGTGGCCACAATATCTTTATTTTATTTTTATGTGGTGCTGAGGCTTGAACCCAGTGCCTCATGCATGGTAGGTGAGTGCTCTACCTCTGAGCCATGACCCCAGCCCCTGAAAACCTGGATATAAAAGGTTGAGGAAGAGTTTTCTCTTGTAAATAGCAAGAGGGAGCCAGAGAGACCAGACAACTTGAAAACTTCCAAGACATACATATTTCATGATATGCTACAGAGTCTACATTATTTATAAGAAGTTAGGACACCCTCTGGCTGAGTTTTAATCTGATCAAAAGCAAACTGTTAAACTTTTGCTTTGTTAATGGACATGTAGCCTTTACATTGAGAAATAAGCTGAAAGAATACTGGGAAGAAAAGAAATGATCTCTTGCTTTGGAAAAAATATTATCATTATTATTTTGACTATTATTTTAAGCAGCCCAGTAATTTGCATTTGCCTGGATGTTAAGTAGGGCAGATGACAATTAGCATACATAATGATTAACATATTTTTAAAACTCACATTACTAACCCTAAGCACTGTATCACTATTATATAAAACTTTGCATACATTCATCCATGTATAGTTTTATTCTATTCTACAGATAATTACACCCCAATTGTTCATAAGATTAAAGTAATTCAGACATACATGAAAAGACAGAAATATGTCGACAAGTTTAACACCAGAAAAGTTAATAAAATAATCACAATTATTCTATTGGTGGAATTCTTTGGAATTCTTTTCACGTCCCTTTTCTGGAACAGAATAGTTTGAATACCGACCTGACAATTCATCAAAAAAAAAAAAAAATCAATTGTTTTGGTAATTCTTTTTTTTTAAATGATTTATTTATTTTTTATTCTAAGTTGTTAGAAATGACAGCATAATGCATTACATTTCATATTATACTTATAGAGCACGTTTTTACATATCTCTGGTTGTATACAAAGTATATTCACACCATTCGTGCCTTCATACATGCACTTAGGGCATGTTTTGGTAATTCTAAGGACTAAGTTCCCTGTCATCTGGCTTGAAAGTACTGCCAATGAATATTACAAATCAGCCCAAATTTGGGTGACAAATACCAGCATCTCTATGAAGGAGCCCTAATTAGGAAGGGCTGTTGCAGCTAGCTGGAAGCCATAAGTTCCACCTGATATGTATGTGACGCACCTGTAGGCACCCGCAAACCTGAAGGTATATAACCGGGTGAAAGCGGTCCGAGTTAGGAGAACGGAGAATTCAGTCAGCCGGGCAGTCACTCGGTCGGTCAGAAGAATCAGAGCGGCCAGAACGTAGGCAGAGCGGTTACAGAAGAGAAACCAGATAGAAGACAGAAGAGAAACCAGATAGAAGAAGTAATGACTGGTCAGAGTTAGGCCGAGACTCCTGAGGAAGACAGAAGACAGAAGAAAGAAGAAGGAAGAAAGAAGAGAGAAGAAAGAAGCTCTAATCTTTCTCTAAGCTAAGCTCTATCTTTCTATCTTTCTCTCTAAGACTCTAAGCTAAGAAGACAAGAAGAAAAGCTCGCTCTAATCTTTCTCTCTAAAAATCTTTCTTTCCCTCTCTAAGCTCTCTCTAAGAAAGTAGAAGTAAAAGTAGTAAAAAGCTTAACTCTGCCTCCGAGAGTTTTCATCCCGGGTTACGGTACCAGGCAGCTTACACATCTCTACTGGGTTTCTGCCAAAAGGTTGATCTATTCAATAAAATGTATTTGAACCTTAGCACTAAAAAATGGCTTCCATCAGTATGAAAAAGAGTCTGCGGGAAAGAAGTAAGACCCTGGGTCGTTTCTGGTGGAGAGTCTCCAGCTCACAGTTGGCCTCACAGTGAAGAAAAGCCCACAGAGACGAGTAGATTCCATTGACTACAGCAGATGCATTCAGAAATTCCAGAAGGATCACCCCACAGCTGCTCCCGTCCCCGACACCTCCGCCCCACCCCATCACACTTGTGCACCCACATGGCCTCTCCAACACTGTCCCCCAAGCCTTTGGCTTTCCAGCTTTACATTTCACTGACGGTGACCGGAGCAGCAGTTGCCTGGCGCAGCTGCGGCCTGAAGGCAAAAGTCAGGAGGCGAACAGGCGGGCTGCGTTCCAGCTGCCCCCCAGGCCAGGCAGGGGTGTTGCCGAGAGCCAGGCTCCCCTGGAAGCCCTCAAACAGCACGCTGGCGGGCACTAAAACCGCATGGAGGGCAGATCTCAAACTCCAACTTGAAAACAGAAGAAAGTCACGGCTCAAAATTCTTGAGATGTTAAGTCATGGAAGGTTCTCTATTGGTACATGCAGGAGTGTTGCAAGGGCAGCAGAGGGAACCCGTTTCTAAAACCCTCCAAGTCCCGTGGTGTCTGTGAACACTTTGTCCTTCTACCTCCTTTCCTAATCCTTATCATTTTCTTTTCTTTTGGTACCGGGGATTCAACTCAGGGGCACTCAACCACTGGGCCACATCCTCAGCCCTTTTTTGTATTTTATTTAGAGACAGGGTCTCACTGAATTGCTAAGTGCTTTGCCATTGCTGAGGCTGGATTTGAACTTGTGATCCTCCTGCCTCAGCCTCCCGAGTGCTGGGATTACAGGCGTGTGCCACCGGGCCCAGCTAATCTTTATAATTTTTCTAAACACATAGTTTTTACATAGTCATGATCAGCAAATGAATAAATGAAAGAATCTAGTTTATTTTTTCCTTCCCAAGTCCAGTTGATGAGACCTTTCAAATGCTGTTTCCCTCTTCTTTGAAAAAGAGCTGTGACTCAGGCTTTGTATTATCATTCGCTGTGTTGGTATGTTGATGGAACACGGTAGGTGAAGAGATTAGTTTGTTTTATGTTTAGAATCTTTAAATCATTTTTAGTAATTTGAAATAGAAATATAATTTTAAAAGTCAAAAGGTTTTTTTAAAATATACTTTTTAGTAGCTTCCCACCAAACCTTAGAAGAACACAAAAATATCAGGAAATTTGGTTCTATTCAGGTCTTAAAGCAGGTCAAAAGATTTTGTACATGAGGTGTTATTTCTCTTTTTGGTACCAGGGATTATACCCCAGAGATGCTTAATCACTGAACCACGTCCCCAGCTGTTTTTATTTTTTAGTTTGAGACAGGGACTCACTGAGTTGCTTAGGGTTTCCCTAAGTTGCTGAGGCTGGCCTTAGACTTGGGATCCTCCTGCCTCAGCCTCTGGAGTCGCTGGGATTACAGGCATGCAGCATTGCGCCCAGCATGTTGTTATTTCTGAACCAACAGTATTCATGTAACCATTTCTTATTGAAACATCGGACCAACACTTTCTCATTCCCTTCTTCCTTACAAAAGTTAAGTAGGGCTGGTCATAGAGCCCTGGGGGTGAGGGTGGGTAGCATGCACACTGAGCACACTCTGAGGCCCTGGGTTCAATCTCCAGCACCCAGGTTTGGGGATGGGATGGGGGAAGAAGTGGAGTAGAAGCTTCACTTCTAACTTTCTGAATGGAATTTTCCCATGACATATTATGTGCTCAATAAACAACTGCTGTCATTATTATGGTAATCCACGATGCCCTGGGTGTGCTCTGTGGATCACTGCATTTTGCATAAACTTGACATGTATGTTTTATAACACTTTTTCATTGTGTTATCAAATACACATGTGACGACCCATTGGTAGGTCATGAAATCGATTTAGTGAGTCTCAACCAGAATTTTATTTAAAAAGATGTAAAAATGACAAGAAAATGCCTGAATGCATCATACATAGTAAGAAAGAGGATCGTTCTGTGAAACTTATTTTAGTATTATGCATGTAGGGGGTGTGTGTAAAATGTATTTCTTTCTATAGTTTGTCTTTAAAAGTGTGAAAGTCACTGCTACGAAGCATATTTTTTTTTTTTTTTTTTTTTTTTGGTACTGGGGATTGAACTTGGGGGCACTCGACCACTGGGCCTCTCCCCAGCCCCTTTTTTGAATTTTATTAGAGACAGGGTCTCACTGAGTTGCTAAGTGCCTCGCCATTGCTGAGGCTGGCTTTGAACTCACGATCCTCCTGCCTCAGCCTCCCAAGTGCCTGGCTCGAAGCATATATTTCTTACGAACATATTCTAGTATTCACTAGTTCATGTTCTAGTGTTCACTCTAGAACAAACGAAAACGGATACATTTACTTTTTGCTACAATTAATAATCAATGTTCCTCTTTTATATTTACAAACATAATTACTCAGCTTTGTACACTGCATTAAAGGTATTCAAACCGTTTAAAAATAATTTTCTATTCATTTTCCATGAGTAGACCAGCATTTGCTACCATTATATTCCACAAATGGATTCGCATTTCTCTTCCATTTATCTATCATCAAATAATAACAGATCCCAGGTCTCTTGATTTTTCTGTTTACCATTTTCTAATGATCGGCTGTCTCCCCGGCAAAGACGTGACGATCCCCTTTATGACATATTGATCTAACAAACATTATCTCACTTGAATTGGATGAAAAGTCACCCCAATCAGTCGACGTGAACACCCCTCCCCATGCACTCGCACCCTTTCTTATTAAAACCCTCCAAATGGCCGGGCGTGGTGGCGCACGCCTGTAATCCCAGCATTTTGGGAGGCTGAGACAGGAGAATCGCGAGTTCAAAGCCAGCCTCAGCAATGGCGAGGCACTTAGCAACTTAGTGAGACCCTGTCTCTAAATAAACTACAAAAAAAAAAAAAAAAAAAAAAAAAAAGGGCTGGGGATGTGGCCCAGTGGTCGAGTGCCCCTGAGTTCAATCTCCGGTACCAAAAAAAACCAACAACAACAACAAAAAACCCTCCAAATGTTTATGAACTCATGAACTCTCCTCTCAAAAGTCATAATGTTGTGCACAGAATAAAAATAACTGGTCATCTTGGTTTGTCTTGCACGGTGCATTTCAACACTATGGAGGAAAATGACAGAGTGGAAAATAAAGAGACCTCTTCTCGAGGAGGCCATGTCATTGGTGCCCACCCGCTGGGGGACAAACGCAGCAATGCTATACTCCCCCAGAAAGTCACAAACTGTCCTACCGTGATGGCTACTGTACTGACATCAGCACCCAGAACTGAGAGGTAGGTGCTGGGGTACAGCTTCGGGAGAGGGAGACGTCACTTTTGAATGGCTTCACCGAGGCTGCTCCATCTTCGAAGTACTCACTGAGGAGGTCATCCACGGTGGGAAGGGCGATTGATTCCATTGGGAAGCAAATGCAGAGACTCAAAGGGCAAGGGAGATTCTAAGATACCCCTAACTCATGATGTCATTCAAATCATTAGCTGAGCAGGTACTCTGTGCAGGTACTCTGTGAGGGGCGGGGAGGCAGATGAGTTTCCAGTCAAGTAAGAGAGTCCCAAAAGCACACACAATTACGATTCCATATGCTAAGGGCTGTGACTGAGGTACACTCAAGACACAAAGGAGGGATAGAGGGAGCCACCCCACTCAGACAGGGAGCTGGAGAAAGTCCATGAACTTTCTTAAAGAGACAAAGTTCGGGCTGCACTGTGGACGAGGGGCAGGGCTGCTTCCCTGGGGAGCTCAGGATATTCAGCAGGTCCATGCTCAGGACGTTGCCATTACGGTCAGAAAACACGAGTTTGGCAAATTTGGAAACAATTTCATGTGGTCCAACCTCAGCAGTGCTTGTGCGCAGATCCCACAAGTAGTTAGGGGTGGCTGGAGCCCTCAGTGAGGCCAGGATGACAGGAGAGGCAGAGGCCAGGTCCAGGTCCCCTGTGGACATGGAGGGCAGCAGACTCTGCCCGGGATCGCAGCCTCCTGCTAGGCACCCGCGAGGACCAGGATTGCGCAGATACCCTCAGACATTGTTCAGTAAGCTTTAACACATCAAAAGGGGGGGGGGGGAAGGGAGGGGGCAAGGGGGCAAAAAGAAAAAAGAAGATGGTAGAATGAGATGGACATCAGTACCCTAGGTGCATGGATGAAGACACGGATGGTGAGAATATACTTCGTATACAACCAGAGATGTGTAAAATGAGCTGTGTATGAGTATTATGAATGGTAATGCATTCTACTGTCATATACAGCAACTTTGAATAATATACATATACATACATATATATACATATATATATATATATATATATATATATATATATATATAAAGGAAATCAAGAAAGTTTGATGAATGGTTAGGGAAACTTTGGAATATATACACAATGGAACGCTACTCGGCACTAAAAGAGAATAAAATCATGGCATTTGCAGGTAAATGGATGGAGTTGGAGAAAATAATGTTAAGTGAAGTCAGCCAATCCCAAAAAACCAAAGGTCGAATGCTCTCTTTGATAGGAAGATACTAACTTATAAAGGCAAGAGAGAGGGGATGAGAGGAATGAAAGAGCTTTAAATAGAACAAACAGTGGGGAGGGAGAGGAGGGGGCAAGGGGATAGGAGTTATCAGCAGACTGAGTTATCCATGATTACCCTAAATACATGTATGAAGATACAATTGTTGTAAAAATACTTTATATTAGACCAGCAACTAAAAAAAAAAAAAAGAAAAGTCTGAAAGATCATTCTACTTACCAGTTTACCTCTTTCTAGAACTAGTAAATGAATTCAGCAAAATAGCAGGATATAAAATCAACACCCATAAATCAAAGGCATTTCTGAAGATCAATGACAAATTCTCTGAAAGGGAAACGAGAAAAACTACCCCATTTACAATAGCCTAAAAAAAAAAAAAAAATACTTGGGAATCAACTTAATGAAAGAGGTGACAGACCTCTACAACGAAAACTACAGAACACTGAAGAAAGAAATTAAAGAAGACCTTAGAAGATGGAAAGATCTCCCTTGTTCTTGGAGAGGCAGAATTAATATTGTCAAAGTGACCATACTACCAAAAGCACTATGCAGATTTAATGTAATTCCAATCAAAATCCCAATGACATTCCTCATAGAAATAGAAAAAGCAGTCATGAAATTCATCTGGAAAAATAAGAAACCCAGAATAGCTAAAGCTTAGCAAGAAGAGTGAAGCAGGTGGCATCACTATACCAGACCTTAAACTATACCACAGAGCAATAGTAACAAAAACAGCATGGTATTGGCACCAAAATAGACTTGTAGACCAGTGGTACAGAATAGAGGACACAGATAACTACAGTTATCTTATATCAGACAAAGACGCCACAAACAATTATACCCATTTTCAAAGCTTCCTGTTCCCTTCTGTTCTCATCTGTTTCTTAACACTTGTGCCATCTTGGTTCTCACAAAGGTCCACACTTGACTTTACCACCTAACATTAATGGTAAAGCGCCTTCCATGTAATCACTACCTGTTAATTTTAGTGGCTTTCAAGTGTTACCCCAGATGACATCACATTTTCTTTCTGTAGTCACGTGTTCCTGGATTTTCCCATGACCCCCCATCTTTCCCCACATGGTTTCTTACACACATTTTATCCTCTTTCCTTGGGGTAAAGGTTAGAGTCATACTGGGTTACTAGGCCATAGGGACATGTTTCTGTAAACAGTTTCATGCCTTGTCACTTGGGGGGCGGGGCCTGGTACTCACGGTCGTGCTCCAGGTGAGGCCTGTGGTGTGGTGCTCCTTGATGTAGGCCTGAAGCTCACTCCAGATGTTCAGGTAGGACTTCACCCAGTCCACGTGCCGTAAGTCACTTTGTCACAAAACAGAGTGGAAGAAAGCGGAGTTAGGATCTCAAATGAATTTAAAATAGATGGCAACGTGGTTATCCAGTAACCAGCAGCCACGTGACCTGGAGCAACTGTCCCTCTAGCCAGAAGAGAACCAGAAGGGAAGGTGGCCCAGGGCTCTCCTGAGGGAGGTAGGGAGATGGCTTGAGTCCGGAGCTCCACGCGTGAATGGAAGACCATTCAGGGGACCTGACTCAATAGGGCCACATGTCCTCTGGTCGTCTCTGTCATCCCTAATGGAGGAGAGTGGGGGGAGACCACTTCTTCCAGTACAGCTTCTGATGCAGAATTAAGAATGATGGGTTCTCAGAAACGAGAACGGTACTGAAGAGAAAAGAGTCACTTGGTTTGATTTCTAGTAATTCAGTTGAATTATTTGGATAAAAGTATAACTGATTGAGAGCTTTAGTTATTATGACTGATAAGGAAGTCGGTATGTAAGAAAAAGATTTCCTCACAAACAGGTCACACCTATATGTCTAAGGGGACATTCACTTACATGACCTTGATTTGATACTCTTGGCATCACAAGTGAGGTGGGGCACAACCAGGATTTCTATTTCTTATTTTATTTTATTAAATTATTCATTTATTCTAATTTGTCATACGTGCTTGCAGAATGCAATTCATTTTTTATCTCTTATTGAACCAAGTGCTAGTAAAGAGCTTACTGTTTATGGCAGGATTAATATACAGGATTAAGAGAGCTGTTAGGAGAATGAAACTTATAGATGGATGAAAATAATTACATTTCCTTTGGGTAATTTCCATCATATACATGATGATTAGTTTTATATATATAATTTTTTTTTTTTGGTACTGGGGATTGAACCTATGGGTACTCCACCACTAAGCTACATCCTCAGTCCTTTTTATTTTTATTTTGAGACAGGGTCTGGCTAAGTTGCTTAGAGTCTTGCTAAGTTGGTGAGGCTGGTCTTGAACTTGTGATCCTCCTGCCTGAGCCTCCCTAGTTGCTGAAATTACAGGTGTGGGCCACCATATCCAGCCCAGTGTTCTTTTTCCCATTTGGAATGAAGTAGTGGTAAAGGAGAAGATGATGATAGTTGAGCTAATTTGAACATTTAATTATACACTTGGGTCATTAATCTGAAGAGAATCACCAAAGGAAATGCCTATTATTAAAGCTCCTGCCAATAATGACGTGTCTCTAGGCACACTTCATTTTGTCTTCCTTGAAACACTGCAAGTCCCACCAGCACGTCTGGAGTCCCCCCGTTGGAGGCACACCAGTAGGAACAGCGTGGTGGGGACACACACCTTGTCATTCACTCCTCAGGAGGGAACACACGAGTGGAGTTCTGTTCTGAATTTCTCAATTAATTGGTTACATATATATACATTAATTAATTATATATGTTAATTATCAATTGAGAAATTTAGAATCAATTGATTTCATATATATACACATATGTATATGTATATATATATATATATATATATATATATATATATATGGCCAAATCTGTGAAGAATCTCACTGTTGCTTTGTCTCAGGAGACACTTTGTGTCAGTCCCTCAAGGCCACGTGCAGCCACGTAGGTGCCTCTTATTAGTTTCCTGGTCCCACAGGTTTTGTGAGGGTCTTGGTACAGCGCCTTGCACATGAGAAGCAGTCTACACACAGCTATTATTGGAGCACAAAAATCACTTTAATATAAGTGTACACTGGTATTTACGTACATGGCATTAGACACGTGTGCATATGCGTATGCATGTTTGTAGGTATGCAACACACCAGCGTGCCTGCAGGCATCACAGAGCTGTCGCGGTGCCCCTCCAGCAAGCGCTACTAAAACATTTAACAACCAGTGAAGTCCGAATCTGTCCAGGCGTACCTGCCTTTCCTTTTAATCCATGATAATATTATTTTGACTAAAAGAAAGGTCCAGAAAAACTGGTAGTAAGGAATGATAGTAGGGTGACTTTTACTTGAAGTCCCAAAGATAAATGGAGCAGGGTCCAAAAACCGAGGGGTAGCTGCACACGCGCCCTTGGTGTTCCTCGGCCCTGGAGGGGGCCGGTTAGGGGATCAGGAGCCGTGACCAGAAGAAAGCCACACCCTGAGGGAGCCAGCCCACCTGCCCTGCCCAGACACTGAAGGAAGGGGTCCAGCCGCGGCAGCACACCAGGAGAGGCGTGCCCTGGTCACCGGCCTTGCTTCCACCAGAAGGAAGCCACCTCTCAGCTCCCCTCCTCTCAGCTTCTCCACCTCTCAGCTCCCCTCCTCTCAGCTTCTCCACCTCTCAGCTCCCCTCCTCTCAGCTTCTCCACCTCTCAGCTCCCCTCCTCTCAGCTTCTCCACCTCTCAGCTCCCCTCCTCTCAGCTTCTCCACCTCTCAGCTCCCCTCCTCTCAGCTTCTCCACCTCTCAGCTCCCCTCCTCTCAGCTTCTCCACCTCTCAGCTCCCCACCTCTCAGCTTCTCCACCTCTCAGCTCCCCTCCTCTCAGCTTCTCCACCTCTCAGCTCCCCTCCTCTCAGCTTCTCCACCTCTCAGCTCCCCACCTCTCAGCTTCTCCACCTCTCAGCTTCTCCACCTCTCAGCTCCCCTCCTCTCAGCTTCTCCACCTCTCAGCTCCTCCACCTCTCAGCTTCTCCACCTCTCAGCTCCTCACCTCTCAGCTCCTCACCTCTCAGCTTCTCCACCTCTCAGCTCCCCACCTCTCAGCTTCTCCACCTCTCAGCTCCTCCACCTCTCAGCTTCTCCACCTCTCAGCTTCTCCACCTCTCAGCTCCCCTCTCTCAGCTTCTCCACCTCTCAGCTCCCCACCTCTCAGCTTCTCCACCTCTCAGCTCCCCTCCTCTCAGCTTCTCCACCTCTCAGCTCCCCTCCTCTCAGCTTCTCCACCTCTCAGCTCCCCACCTCTCAGCTTCTCCACCTCTCAGCTCCCCACCTCTCAGCTTCTCCACCTCTCAGCTCCCCTCCTCTCAGCTTCTCCACCTCTCAGCTTCTCCACCTCTCAGCTCCTCACCTCTCAGCTTCTCCACCTCTCAGCTCCCCACCTCTCAGTTCCTCCACCTCTCAGCTTCTCTACCTCTCAGTTCCTCCACCTCTCAGCTTCTCCACCTCTCAGCTCCCCACCTCTCAGCTCCTCCACCTCTCAGCTCCTCCACCTCAGCTCCTCCACCTCTCAGCTTCTCCACCTCTCAGCTCCTCCACCTCTCAGCTTCTCCACCTCTCAGCTCCCCTCCTCTCAGCTTCTCCACCTCTCAGCTCCCCCACCTCTCAGCTCCTCCACCTCTCAGCTCCTCACCTCTCAGCTCCTCCACCTCTCAGCTCCTCCACCTCTCAGCTCCTCCACCTCTCAGCTCCTCCATCTCTCAGCTCCCCACCTCTCAGCTCCTCACCTCTCAGCTCCTCCACCTCTCAGCTTCTCCACCTCTCAGCTCCTCCACCTCTCAGCTTCTCCACCTCTCAGCTCCTCCACCTCTCAGCTTCTCCACCTCTCAGCTCCTCCACCTCTCAGCTTCTCCACCTCTCAGCTTCTCCACCTCTCAGTTCCTCCACCTCTCAGCTCCTCCACCTCTCAGCTTCTCCACCTCTCAGCTTCTCCACCTCTCAGCTTCCCCACCTCTCAGTTCCTCCACCTCTCAGCTTCTCTACCTCTCAGTTCTCCACCTCTCAGCTTCTCCACCTCTCAGCTCCCCACCTCTCAGCTTCTCCACCTCTCAGCTCCTCCACCTCTCAGCTTCTCCACCTCTCAGCTCCCCTCCTCTCAGCTTCTCCACCTCTCAGCTCCCCACCTCTCAGCTCCTCCACACCTCAGCTTCTCACCTCTCAGCTTCTCCACCTCTCAGCTCCTCCACCTCTCAGCTTCTCCACCTCTCAGCTCCTCCACCTCTCAGCTCCTCCACCTCTCAGCTTCTCCACCTCTCAGCTCCCCACCTCTCAGCTCCTCACCTCTCAGCTTCTCCACCTCTCAGCTCCCCACCTCTCAGCTTCCACCTCTCAGCTTCTCCACCTCTCAGCTCTCCACCTCTCAGCTCCCCACCTCTCAGCTTCTCCACCTCTCAGCTCCTCCACCTCTCAGCTTCTCCACCTCTCAGCTCCCCACCTCTCAGCTTCTCCACCTCTCAGCTCCTCCACCTCTCAGCTTCTCCACCTCTCAGCTCCTCCACCTCTCAGCTTCTCCACCTCTCAGCTTCTCCACCTCTCAGCTTCTCCACCTCTCAGCTCCTCCACCTCTCAGCTTCTCCACCTCTCAGCTTCTCCACCTCTCAGCTTCTCCACCTCTCAGCTCCTCTCTCAGCTTCTCCACCTCTCACCTCTCAGTTCCTCCACCTCTCAGCTCTCTCAGTTCCTCCACTCTCAGCTTCTCCACCTCTCAGTTCCCCCACCTCTCAGCTCCACCTCTCAGCTTCTCCACCTCTCAGCTCCTCCACCTCTCACTTCTCTCACCTCTTCTCCACCTCTCAGCTCCTCCACCTCTCAGCTCCTCCACCTCTCAGCTTCTCCACCTCTCAGCTCCTCCACCTCTCAGCTTCTCCACCTCTCAGCTCCTCCACCTCTCAGCTTCTCCACCTCTCAGCTCCTCCACCTCTCTCAGCTCCTCCACCTCTCAGCTCCTCACCTCTCAGCTTCTCCACCTCTCAGCTCCTCCACCTCTCAGCTTCTCCACCTCTCAGCTCCTCCACCTCTCAGCTCCTCCACCTCTCAGCTTCTCCACCTCTCAGCTCCCCACCTCTCAGCTTCTCCACCTCTCAGCTCCTCACCTCTCAGCTTCTCCACCTCTCAGCTCCCCACCTCTCAGCTTCTCCACCTCTCAGCTCCTCACCTCTCAGCTTCTCCACCTCTCAGCTCCCCACCTCTCAGCTTCTCTACCTCTCAGCTCCTCCACCTCTCAGCTCCCTCTCAGCTCCCACCTCTCAGCTCCTCCACCTCTCAGCTCCTCCACCTCTCAGCTCCTCCACCTCTCAGCTCCTCCACCTCTCAGCTCCTCCACCTCTCAGCTCCTCCACCTCTCAGCTCCCCACCTCTCAGCTTCTCCACCTCTCAGCTCCCCACCTCTCAGCTTCTCCACCTCTCAGCTCCCCACCTCTCAGCTTCTCCACCTCTCAGCTCCTCACCTCTCAGCTTCTCCACCTCTCAGCTCCCCACCTCTCAGCTTCTCCACCTCTCAGCTCCCCACCTCTCAGCTTCTCCACCTCTCAGCTCCCCACCTCTCAGCTTCTCCACCTCTCAGCTCCTCCACCTCTCAGCTCCTCCACCTCTCAGCTCCTCCACCTCTCAGCTTCTCCACCTCTCAGCTCCTCCACCTCTCAGCTCCTCCACCTCTCAGCTCCTCCACCTCTCAGCTCCTCCACCTCTCAGCTTCTCCACCTCTCAGCTCCTCCACCTCTCAGCTCCTCACCTCTCAGCTCCTCACCTCTCAGCTTCTCCACCTCTCAGCTCCTCCACCTCTCAGCTTCTCCACCTCTCAGTTCCTCCACCTCTCAGCTTCTCCACCTCTCAGCTCCTCCACCTGGGGCCTGTCACTACAAGTGGCGTTGAGTCTGTGGAGTACTCTGCTGTCATCTAGTGACCAGCCCTAGGAGCTCGAGGGTGACGGGGACGCTTGCTGGACTGTCCTCGTGGTCCACTGACTTGACTGAGTCCACCCCGAGGCTGCCGGAAGTACGTTTCCTACTCAATAGCTGACATGAGGGGCAAACGCTGGGTTCTTCATTACATATGCCAGGTGCGGAAAGCCCCAACCACCTTGGCCATGCCACCACAGGGGGAGAGTGACACACCCATGGCCCCGACATATACTCAAGTAGGGGCTGGGAGAAGGACAGGTGCCCCTGAACTGAGATACAAAAAAAATGGTCTTCCAGGGTGACTTTCTCCAAGGCAGAAGCCCAAGTGGTGCTGAAGCTGTCCTGAATTGGCGGGCAGAAGCGTCTGTACATCCTGAAAAAGGAGGTCGCTTGGGCTGTGTTCATGCCAACACACTACCTCCAGGCCTGGTGACACACTCCCCATTTTCTGAAATGGCACCTGCATGCGAGGAGAGCACGCTGTCTTGCACTTGTGAGGCCCCTTCTCAGGCACCCCGCATGCTCCATGGCCTCGAACACCACAGGGCAACACTTGGCATCAGATCCTTGGGCACCGGTGCCTCCGCACGTGAAGTCTGCCCCTGAGCACAACTGCTTTCATCAAAGCTCTCTCAGGAAGGAGGCCCCCCGGGGCCCTGCGATTGTGAGTAGTTCCGTCGGCTAATGGTGCTGTTCCTAAAAGCTACAAGACCTGCTTTGCTAACATTGGATGAAAAAAAACTATAGCTACTTAAAAAATACATAACAGTTTTATGAAGACATAATTCACAGCCCGTAAGATTTAAAGTGTGCAATTCAATGGTTCAGCTCAACAGAGGTGAGCAGTCGTGACAATTAATTCTAGAACATCTTCTTTGCCCCCAAAAGGAACCCCATATTCCTTTGCAGTTACTCCCTATCTCCCCTAAACGTCTCCAGCCCTGGGCGGCTGCTAGTCTACTTTCTGTCTCTATAGATCTGCCTATTTTGAATTTCATATAAATAGAACCATACAACATGTGCTTTCTTGTGTCTGGCTGGACGGTGTTTTCAGGGTTCATCCATGTAGCCATCTGTAGCGATACTTCGTTCTTTTTGTGGCTAAATGATATCCCATTGCATGGAGATAGAACTTTTTATTCGAGACGTGGCACATTTTATTCAAGATGTGGTACATTTTATTCGAGACGTCAGCAGCAGAGACCCTGGGTACTCCTTCCTTTGGCTCCTCACCTGCGCTTTCCAGAGCCCTCTGAATAGCTGCTGTTGTTACCCGTGTCCCCCATCCATCCTGTCTGTCCTTCATTTTAACTCCATCGATTTCCCTGTCACTGTCTGGTTTACTGTCTCATGTCACCTCTGGTCTTGATTTACACTTCACTTCTAGATTCTTCCTTTCTTTTTGGATATATACCTAGGAGTGGAATTATAGGGTATTCCTATTTTTTAAAATATTTATTTATTTGTTTTAGCTGTACACAATGCCTTTATTTTTACGTCGTGCTGAGGATCGAACCCGGGCTGCGCACGTGCTAGGCGAGTGCTCTACCGCTGAGCTACAACCCCAACCATGGGTGTTCCTATTTTTTATGTTAAAAAATATTTCTGGCTAGTTCCTTTTTTTTTTTTTTTTTTTTTTTTTTTTTTTTTTGGTCCCAGGGATTGAACTCAGGGCACTTGACCACTGGGCCACATCCCCAGCCCTTTTTTTTGTATTTTATTAGAGACAGGGTCTCACTGAGTTGCTAAGTGCCTCACCATTGCTGAGGCTGGCTTTGAACTCATGATCCTCCTGCCTCAGCCTCCCAAGTGCTGGGATTTACAGGCGTGCGCCACCGTGCCCCGCTCTGGCTAGTTCCTAAAATGAGTAATGAAAGTGTAGGTATTCTTTGCATGGTACTTTCTTACACCTGACATATATTCTGAAAGTATTCTTTGGTATCTATCAATGCTTATTAATACAAAAAATGACCTATAAAATAAAAAGTGGTACAAATCTGGAGTATGGACTAGATCGGCCGATGACTTATGGTAGTAGGTATTTATTTATGCCTTCTATGTATTTTTCTATATTCAATATAATATCTGTCTTGTCGTGGGTTCTTTTCTTCGGGTTCTGTTTCCAGGTCTGGGTTAGTAAAATAGAAAGGTGCATTGAGGTGACAAGCCAGACAATGCAGGTCCTCAAATTCCTTTCCTGAGGGACAGTCCGGACCAACGCTGAGATGTCCCCAGAAGCCCTGCGTTAGCTGACTGGCACCCCGCTCTGTGGCTCACGTGGGGATGCACCGCGGAGCCCAGAGCCGAGGCAGGTGGCACCCCGCTGCTCTTACTCGTGCTCCAACTCGTCCCTTAGTCACGAGACACCAGCACAGAACAGTTGGCCGCTGTGTACGGGGCACGGCACGATCATATCACAGGTGACAACCTTGCGTGATGCTCCCTGAGTACTTCCTCAGCCCTGGCGCGTCTCACCGGGTCCCGCTTTCCATCCTGACCCCAGCTCTCGCTCCCTAGGATCTGTTATCTGGGCTGTAGAACGCGAGGTCCTTTCACGCGGGTTCTCTAGACAAAGCCCCTTGGTTTGGACTCACCTGTGCCTTCTTTTCTTTTTTTAAATTAGTTTTTCATTAGTGCTTTATAGTTATGCACAATGGTGGGACTCGCTGTGACATGCCTGTCCTCGCACATGACACGATCACCTGTGCTTTCGACAGCCCTCTGAATAGCTGCTCTTGTCACCCAGGTCTCCCTGTCCACCCTGTTTGTATTTCACTTTATCTCCATCAGTTTCCCTCTCACTGACTGTCCCATCTCACCTCTGTTCTTGACTTATCTGCTCACCCACCGACTCCTTCCATTAGTGTACAAAATTTGTCACCACAGGGCTGGCCATCACAAAGCTCTCCCAGGATTATGGAAATACATAACATGGTGACGTGCATTCAAGAGGGGACAGTGGATCCACAAAAAGACAACTGAAGCTGGGCGCGGTGGCGCACGCCTGTAATCCCAGCACTTTGGGAGGCTGAGGCAGGAGGATCGCGAGTTCAAAGCCAGCCTCAGCAATGGCGAGGCACTTAGCAACTCAGTGAGACCCTGTCTCTAAATAAAATACAAAAAAGGTCTGGGGATATGGCCCAGTGGTCGAGTGCCCCTTAGTTCAATCCCCGGTACCACAAAAAAAAAAAAAAAAAAAAAAAAAAAAAAAAAAAGACAACTGAGGTAAGCTTCCTAAAACACACTCACTAGCTGCATAATGAATTCTACTTCCCGCTGGGCTTTACCTGCAGAGATGAGATTTTTTCCCCTTAGAGTCTGTAGTACATCAGTGTAGTTCCTGGGGAAAGGATTCGTAACTAGCTGCGTTATGTTTTAGGAACAAATATCTCATAAGTGACCCACTGAAAATCCGGCTAGTAAAAGAAGGCACATACCTGTGTTTGTAGTCCTTTAAGACCCTGTTAGTGTAAAAGGTGGCAGCATCGTTCATCTCCTTGACATAAGGACCAGGTTTGGGGGACTGAGAAAACAGGACCGTCACCCAAGCATAGAAGGAAAAAAAAAATAGGATAAGAAAGAAAAAATGCCTTGAAGGAGAAGAAAAGCAATGGTTGAAAGTTGCAGGTGAATCGTGCTCTGGAAAGGCTGGTGAAACACCTTCCAGGTCTTGGAACAGACAGCATTGAACTTTAAACAGGACGAGGAAAAGCCGGTGCGCTCAGATTAGAAGGAGCCCTTCTCCGGGCATCAGGCTATGCAGGAGGGTGAAGGTGGCTACGAGGTCCCTAAATACTGCACCAAGGGCGTGGGAAGGGCCGCGGCCAGACTCACCACAGCTATCCACCCCAGGGCAGGGATGCTCTCGCTGACGGCTGAGAGATGGTTGAACATGCTGCTCCCTCGGTTTCTCTCTCTGAAAGTCTGGATTTCCTGAATCTTTTCCGATATGGGTTTCAGAAGGGCAGCCACCTCGTTCTGGAAGCAAATGTTGAGAGCTGTTACCATGGACAGGATCGAGCCGGGTGCAGTGGCGCACGCCTGTCATCCCAGCACTTGGGAAGCTGAGGCAGGAGGATCGCAAGTTCAAAGCCAGCCTCAGCAATGGCGAGGCACTGAGCAACTCAGTGAGACCCTGTCTCTAATAAAATACAAAAAAGGGCTGGGGATGTGGCCCAGTGGTCGAGTGCCCCTGAGTTTAATCCCTGGTACCAAAGGAAAAAAAAAAAAAAAAGGTTTAAAAAATTGCATCTGCACTAAAAACGTACACTTTTTGTCGTTATTCCTGGAACAATACAGTATTAACAACACTTACGCTGCACTAGGTATCGTGAGTGATCTAGAGGTGGTTCACAGTCCATGGGAAGACGTGAGCTGGTTGAATGCACACACTGTGTCATTGACAAGAGGCACTTGAACATCTGTGGACCCTGAAGTCCGCAGGTTGTCCTGGAACCATCTGCCCTCACATACCCAGGGACAACTGTTTTGTATTTTCATTCTCTGAATGATGAAAACGGCAGATATTTTTGATGTTATGAACGCTGTCTCCTGAGACATGGGAAAGCCCGCGGTATGCTGCAGCCCTGTTTTGGAGATAACTGCATAGCACACAGTGAAACGGAGTGTCACTGGAATCAACGTCACTGGGACCCACTGTCACGCCCTGCAATGGCACAGGGGCAAGTCATGGTGAAAGGATGGCTCCCTGTTCCCCATGGGGACAGGATGGGGGACCGCCAGCATCCTGGGGGTGGCCGCTGTTCCCATGGTTCACATGAAAACAGAGAGAACGTTCCTTGCAGCTCTTCGGAGAAACCGTGATGGCTCGTCACACATGTTGTCATAGTCTCAGTGGCCTTCCTGCTTTGGCTTTCTACACTGTCTCCAGTCCCAAGAGGACTGTGACTCCTGGTCAGGCTCAGTTCTGATTAATTCAACACCTGACTTCTCTAAGTTACATAAAACACGATTTTTCAAAACTTTGTCCTCTGAGTGACCAGGTGTCACAGAGATCGACACTCCCTGACACCCGGCTGCTTTCAACCCCCCCGGCCCCGCCCATGCCCACAGCATCCTCAGAAATAGCAAAGGTCCCAGCTTTACATAGCAGTTGAAAAGCCCTGAGCAGTATTTTAATAAATCTGGTTTGCTTGAAGTAAATGGGAAAGTTCTTACAACTCTTTAATTTCTTTAACCAAGATTTTCGAGCAACAGTTTCTAACCCTGATGACCCACTGGAACCACCTGGGGGGCTTTAAGAAGCACCTCAGCCCAGGTCCCACGCCCAGAGATTCTGATTTAACTGGTCTGGAGGTGGCCTGGCCAGGGGCAGGCAGATTGGAAGAGCTCCCTGGGTGATTTTAATCAGTCCTACAGTGCTGGCTTCACACCCCAAAGGACAGTCGTTTCTGCCAGGGACAGCAAGTCATTAGGGAAGGAATTCTGCTGGCTGCAGAGGCGTCCAGATACCTCTCGAACCCCTTGAAATGCCCTCCCCTGAAGGGACAGTTGCATGTGAGGGCTTTGGAATTAGGACGGCCTTGGTTGAAATCTCAGCTCTGCCCCTTACCACCTCCAGGGCCTGATCTGATCCTTGGTTTCCTTAAGAATAAACCAGAGAGACATACCTCCAAACCAAGGAGATAAACCATCTGTGGAAATGATGATCATCACTGTGAGGAGCTCATACAGGAGGACGCTGTCCCCGAAATAGTTACTGTTCATTTGCCTCAAATAAATGAAGGTATTTAACTTAAGAAAGGCTCCAGGGATGGGGTTGTAGCTCAGTGGTAGAGCGCTTGCCGCGCAGGCGTGAGGCACTGGGTTCGATCCTCAGCACCACATAAAAATAAATACATACAAAAAGAGATACTGTGTCCGTTTACAACTAACAAAAGAAAATAAAAGGCTCCAAACACCCGTCCCTGTAGGTTAACAGGATTTTAGGATCACTGGAGTCTAAAACTGGGTTGCCTAGTTCAGCCTTTCGACAGACCCGGTTGGGTAGGTCACAACGAGTATTATAAAGAATAAATGGATTTGAACAGAACAGAAAGTATTAACATGTAGTAAGGGTGAGTATTTTAGGAAATGTTTGTGTCAGGCTTGGTGTGGGGGTGTATATGGACTTGGCTGTGGGTAAAATGCATTTCTTTTATTTTTTTTTAAATATATATATTTTTTAGTTGTTGATGGACCTTTATTTTATTCGTTTATTTATATGCGGTGCTGAGATTTGAACCCAGTGCCTCACACATGTGAGGGAAGCGCCCTGTCACTGAGCCACCACCCCAGCCCCACAATGCATTTCTTAATACGGACCTCAGTTTAAAAGTTTGAGGAGCAGGGACCTGACCCAGTTCTCCCATTTTGCACACGTGCACACAAGCTCACTGAGGTCCACTTGCTAAGTCAAGACCGACTGGCAGAGTTGGCGGAGCTGCAGCTAGCTGCTAGGTATCCTGGGAGGCGCTGAGACCATGCCCCATGTAACTCTGGGTGCTGAGGAGAATACGGTCAGCTGTGGGACACAGGCTTCTCCTCTGTTCACGTGGAGTGAGTAAGAGCTCGGGTTCTGGAAGAGACTGCTGGGTCAAGTCCTTGCTCCACAGTGGAGCAGCACAGACCACCAGCCTTGGGCAAAAATTTGCAGGACAAGGGTTGACAATGGCACCCACTTCGCAGGGATCTTATGAGGCATAAATGAGAGCTCCCAATGGATTTTAACTTCTTCCACATTGAAGGAGGGGAAAGGCAAAAGGGTCTGCTGCAGGAGCAAGCCAGTCCTGTGTAAAATTCACGAATATCCTCCTTTCTGCCTTCTTTCTTTCTCTTCTGGTCATTAGGAAGCAAAGGTCTGACGGATTTAGCATGAAGGTGCTGAATCCCAGCTGTTACAGGCTGACCTGTCTCCCTCAGGTCCATGTTGAGGCCCTTGGACTCCTAGTACCACTGCACTTAATCACACAGTAGTGGAGATGGGGGTCTTCAAAGAGGAAGTTGAAATGAGGTCATCAGGGGCTGGGGTTGTGGCTCAGCGGTAGAGTGCTTGCCTAGCACGTGCACGGCCCAGGTTCAATCCTCAGCACCACATAAGAATAAAGGCATTGTGTACAACTAAAACAAATAAATATATATTAAAAAAAAATAGGGCCGGGATTGTGGCTCAGCAGTAGAGCGTTCACCTAGCACATGCGCGGCCTGGGTTCGATCCTCAGCACCACATAAGAATAAAGGCATTGTGTACAACTAAAACAAATAAATATATATTAAAAAAAATAGGGCCGGGATTGTGGCTCAGCAGTAGAGCGTTCGCCTAGCACGTGCGCGGCCCGGGTTCGATCCTCAGCACCACGTAAAGATAAAGGCATTGTGTACAACTAAGGCAAATAAATATATATTAAAAAAAATAAGGTCATCAGGATGGGCTTTAATTCAACGTAACTTAACTGGTGTGCTTGACAGATGAGGTCATTTGGACATGGACACCCCTCCAGAGGGAAGGGGACCTGGGGGCACAGGGAGAAGGAGTCCAGCTACAAGCCCAGGAGGAAGGCCTCAGGAAAGACCGACCCTGCCCACACCTTGCCCTCCAGGCTCCAGAGCTATGAGACCATAAAGGACTGATCCTTTGCCATGGCAGCCCAAGCTAATGACACAGGGGTCTAATGCATCCCAGGAAAAGGAAGCAAATATGCTCAACTCCTCCCTCCCCGACGGACTGTCAATAATAAAACAAACAAGAACCCTCCAACCACTCCAGCCCCAAACACAACTCCTCCACACTGGCTCATTAGTGGTGGCCAAAAGAAGGGTTAGTTTTAAATGCTGTCCCTGGAATTTCACTCTGTAGAAGGCAAACATTTCCCTCTTGAAGGGATTCATTTCAGTCCAAATTCAATACTGACCAAAGGGCAGGCCTTGGTTTTCTGCAGAAGGCCACTGATTTTCAATTATGGTCGAACTGTTGAAAAACATTGTGTCTCCCAAAGTTTGCTAAGCCATCACATTTTTGATACAGCGATATCCTTAAGAAAGGCCAGAATATTTGAATTGTTGATGATCTCTGGTCCACTGCCCCAAGGGAAAAAAGAACCAGAAACTGTGTACTCACAAGGGTAGATTTATTAAGGCCATCTTTTTCTTTTTTATCTCTAATTTCCCAAGAACAAACTCTAAAGTTGGAGTAGACACTGTATTCTGGAAGATATTTTAAATTGGTTATCTGATGAAAGCATCATAAGGATTGAGAAAGTTTCCTTTAGCCCTCCTTTGGCAGTTGTGTGAAGAACTGTATCATTAAAAAGCAAGAAAGCATGCTGAGAGAACCAAGCACCACAGCTATTTGCACAAGGCCGATAAACAGGACAGATTTTATTCCCTGCCAGTAGATTTCTCCTGTACTCGAGAGTGGGCTGGTCTTCTCCAGTTCGTCCTGAACTTTTGCAACTGGAATTGAGAGAGGAGAGGACACTAGAGTGAATGGCGTGAACTTATCAAAGCTGGCTGTGCCCGATGTCAAAAGCGGAGGCCAGTGGAGGAGGCTCATCAGGTCCTCCACCTGCTCAGCAATGCACACCTACTAGGCGTGCTCAACACACGCAGGCTGAATCGCAAAGACGCCAATTAAACTTACAAAAGGGCTTTCCTCTAACAAAGAGATAACTTAAGAACTGTCCTGGTTTACTGCAGGTTTTTTGTTTTAGTTTTTCCAATAGGAGTGCATTGGCGGCAGTCTCCAGAGGAGGTTAGCAGTCTTCTGAATGACTTTAAATCGTTCACTTTTGCAAAGGAGTTGCTCAGAGTATTTTTTTTGTTTTTGTTTTTTTTAACTCTCCCCTCTGGTTTCTTTTCTTAGGAGACATTTCCCTGAAACAAAATAATTTTTCCAGGTTCATGGGAAGATGAACAAAAACCTTCCCTGCCTCTCCCCAGGTCTCTGTGGCTTTTACAGAAAGTGCAAATGGTCCACGGGAGGAGATGGAGCAGGGTGCACATTTCCAAGCGTGGACCTCTGAGCTGGAGAGTGTTTTAGGGCTCCGCGTCTTTATGATCCTAGCTTCTGCTTTAAGCTTGAAGATTCAAGCCCATTATCAGCTACATCTCTTATTAGCTCCAGAAGTAACTGAATTGTGTTGCAGAAAGTAAAAAAAAAAAAAAAAAAAAAAAAAAAAAAAAAGTTTTATCAGCAAGCTTTGTAGAAACTTTACCCAAAAAGGAAAACCAATTTCCCACTCACGCTGTTTTGTAAGACATGGAACACAAACTCCCAGAGTTTGACCTTAAAGATGTGTCATGGAGTCAAATAAAATTGGCCTGTTATTTCTAGAATCCAGGGTTCTCATGTAGTGATGTATCAGGTAGAAAATGGTTCAATCATTGCTACTTAAAAAAAAAAAAAAAAAAGATCTCTCTCTTTCTCTAGTTTATAAAATTAATATGTGCTCTTTGAGAAGCACTGGAAAATACAAATGAGAAAATCCACATAAACAAAAAATATTCTTAATTCCACCACACGGGTATTTCCAAAAACAATAATAATTACTTTTAATATAATGGCCATTCAACCCATAAAGAATGAATCTAAAAGTTGAATTCAAGCAGTTCAATTAAAACAAGCAAGCGTGGCACCATACAAAATCCCATAAGTATATTCATAAGTACTGTGATCACGCTGTCATCCTAGGAAGGCTGTTTTAAGGCAAGTGTATTACTTTCACAATTCAGGCATTAAAGTAAAATTTGGATTATTTAATCTTTAAATCCCATCTGCATCTAAAATTGCAAGAGAGCTCATAGCAAGGACTATTTCTCAGCAAACCAAGCTACCCAACACCAATTATTATTACTGTGGCTTATATATTTGCCTGTGTTTCTCAGGTGCTGTGGATGGAACCCTGGCCCCAGGTGCCCTAGGTAAGAACCCCACCACTGAACACTAGCCCTGGACCTCACTTGCATATTTTTGTGCAAAGTTTTACCAGCTGATTCAAGGAAAACATCAAAAGACATACATTACAGTGTTGTCACAGAATTTTCATGTAATTTTCTGGCTTACTCATATACTTTAAATTTTCTAATGTGGTACATATATTTCCTTTCTAATTAAAGGAAAAGTTTCAAAGCATAGTAAAGTTTTATATTTTCCAGGGCAGAAAAAATTGCACATAGGTGCTACTAATTTTGCATTCATCAAAAAATAGCATGGCTTCTTCTTCTAATCAGGGAAGTAGCTTCAGGAAAACACATTCAGAAACAGCCAGAATAAGGCAGGTGTGGTGGTGCACACCTGTGATCCCAGCCACTCAGGAGGCTGAGGCAGAAGGATCGCAAGTTCAAGGCCAGCCTCAGCAATTTAGCAAGGCCCTGTTTTTAAAAAAATAAATAAATATAAAAGGACTAGGGGTGTAGCTAAGAGGTAATGCACCCTGGATTGAATTCCCAGTAACTAACACACACACACACACACACACACACACACACACACATACAAGAGTGAAACCTGGTAGACTGCATTGCTTTGGACAGTTGTATTGTCCTAACACCCAGCTTTTAATAGGTAAAACTCCTACTCAAACTTTTCGTGTAAATCTTTCAACAACCCCTTATGTTCATCAGCACACTTTAAAAATTTTTTCAGTAATAGCTTTTGTTTCTGTTTATAAAACAAATGATTTCAGACATAAAAAGCATAGAAAATACCAAGAACAAGCTCGCGGGTACATGAAATATAATTTCACGGGGACCCAGGATCATCACTACCATGTCCCCTTGCTGACTTTTGCTGAAGGACACCCGGCAGTGCAGAGATCTGGGGCCAGGGCCAGGGAACTATGCAGATAAGACCTGGGGGGCGGGGGGATGAAGCTTGACATCAAATTGTGCTATTTTTCTCATGAAGGTAGAACAGTGTACTTTCAGCAACAATAGATATTAATTTTTCTTTTTTTTTTTTTTTTTTTTTAGTTTTAGATGGACACACACCTTTATTTCTTAATTTTTATGTGGTGCTGAGGATCAAACCCAGGGCCCCACACGTGCGAGGCGAGCGCTCTACCACTGAGCCACAACCCCAGCCCCAAACTAGATATTTTTAATGCAAAGTGTTTTCCACAAAAGTGTTCAGTAAATCCCAGGCTAATGAGCCCTCTCTGAAGTCATTTTCCTCTTCAGATGTTAATACACTGTTAATGTATTCTAATTTGTTGGAATCCTTCAAAGACTCACCTAAAGTCTGGGGGCCGCTGATACAGCAGGCTGCAGACCTTCTGGTCAGTCCCCACTTGGTTTTCACCACTGTTCCCCGGGGGAAGCCCTCTCTCTCATTTCTAGGTTTTGTGCTGTACTATAGGGGCAATGCTCACCCTAAAACCTACAATTGATTCATCAGAACTAGGACACAGTACTGTCGGCGTGACAGGTGGGTCACAACCTCCTCTAAGCCCTCCATGTTTTAAATGGGTAGGTACATGATATCACAAGGTCAAGTTCAGTAGAGATAGTCTTTTCTTCTGGTTCATTTTTAAAAAAATATTTATTTATTTTCTTTAGCTGTATACAATGGGTTTATTTGTACGTGGTGCTGAGGATCGAACCCGGGCCGCGCACGTGCCAGGAGAGCGCTCTACCGCTGAGCTACAACCCCAGCCCCACCTGGTTCATTTTTTAATCTGTTCTGTTTAGATACACATGACAGTAGAGTGTATTTTTTTTTTTTTTTTTTTTTTTTTTTGGTACCAGGGATTGAACTCAGGGGCACTCGACCACTGGGCCACATCCCCAGCCCTTTTTTGTATTTTATTAGAGACAGGGTCTCACTGAGCTGCTAAGTGCCTCACCATTGCTGAGGCTGGCTTTGAACTCACGATCCTCCTGCCTCAGCCTCCCATAGTGCTGGGATAGAGTTGTATTTTGACGTATCGTACTCACATGGAGTATAACTTATTCTAATTAGGATCCCATTCTTGGGGCCCAACATGACGTGGCGTTTCACTGGTCGTGTGTTCACATCTGACCATGGGAACGTTCTGTCCGATCCATTCCACTCTTTCCCGTTCCCATCCCCCTCCCTTCTCTGTGGACATCTAACGGGTAACACCGTGACCCGCAATAGTTTGTTCCTCACGATATCTCATGTCCTGAATCTTTATAAACAACGGGGATTGGAAGACATTCAACACAGAACAAAACGACAGATAAAAGTCCCTTCGCGCCAGCAGCCCCTCGGGTTGAGATTTGTAGCGTCTCCGTAGCTGTTTCTGCACTTTGGCTGTAGTGCACAAAGCTAGCAAATCACCCAGGCAGAGAAAACACCCCTGCCCACAGGCACGGTGTGCTGCTGGCAGTGAAGACGACCCCTGTGTGAAGCCCCAGGGCCCCGCCTGGCTGGACAGAGGGGTTCCTGGAACATGTGGGGTTCCGCAGGGACGTGGGAGGAGACAGACTATTAGAGACGCAGGAAGGAACTAGTCAGGGATGATCAAGGACGAATAAAACCATCCACATTCACTGCCGAGGGAACCCTGGAGTTTTGGGGAAAATTAAGTTGCCAGTCACACCTTGACCTGGTTATCCCACGATAGGCCTAAGAGAGCAGTCGGGAAGCTGAGAAGAATCTCGTCCTGCATTTCATTACTGTTTCGACTAATTGTATTGGTTCAGCTGAGAAAATACCAACTCTCACCCTATCCGGGATGTGCCATCTGGCTTCTGGCGGTGAAGAATTTTCTCGTCACCTACCATTTCTCTTTACGAGATCCTGCACAATGTGGCTGTGCTCAACCCGAAAGACCCCCACCAATAGCCCCTCCTGTTACCAACTGGAGAAAATGGCCCCAGCCATTCAAAGTCACCAGCCTTGTAAAACTGAAAGCAATAAACGGTGATCACAAATGAGGCCCTTGAAATATCTAAACTAATAAACACTTGCAAGCAGCCATTTTTTAAAATCTTATCAACATTCAAGAAGTACTGACTGTGTGTGGATTGGTTTTCACCACCTGTGTCTACTTTTTGATGACCCACCTTGGTTTAAACTACTGAGATCACCACCTGAAAGATCCCACTGCAATCCCCGCCACCTGCAGGGTCCTTGTCCCCCCACTAGACAAGCGGCCTGTCCTAGAGGCACAGCCAGATCTTTTCTCTGAGCTTCATTTTGCAGAAAGTAGCTGAGATGATGTAAATCCATAGTTTCTAACCGAGGTGATGCAGGGAATTTCAACAACCACGCCGTGAGCCTTCAGACGTGCCGCAGGGTCTATCACTGTACAAAGCAACTGAAGCTTAGCTCCAATCATCCTTAATCAGAAATCTGCTTTCTCGTTTAAGGTTAGCACCATCTTTACAGATTCCAATGCTTGTTTTTTTCTCAAGAGCAGAGCATCCAAGAGATCACCAGCCCCCGTCTGGTGAGCAGCTCAGCACAAATGTTGCTTCCTGGTCAGCAGAACGGGCGGGGGTCTGGGAGCCTGCATCCCACCTCCCTCTTTGGGAGACTCGCAGTTCATCTCAGAACACTCCCCGGGCTGAGGAGGAAACCTACTTTGCTTCACCTGACATTTCTCAACCTTTTTTTTTTTCTTTGCCCATGGAATCTTAATTTCCCCACAGTTTTCTAAGGAACTGAGATGGAACAGACCTGGACAGACGCGGCTGGAGGAGGGAGGACTGTGTGTGGGGGGGGGGGGGGGGGCTGCGGGGATCGGAGCGCTGCTGGGCTGCGCTGAGTGATCATTTGTCCACTCCTCTCTAGTCGGTCTCACCAATCACCATGGAGATGCTCTCGAGGGCATTCGCTCTGTTCTCGCTCCTGTCCACACACACACACACACACACACACACACACACACACTCACACGGCAGCTGTTTTCAAGAGCCGTCCTCATCCCTGGGGTCTGTTGGCATGACTGTCCCCAGTGCACTGTGCCCCTCCCAACCACTCCTACCACTGGCCACTCCAGTCCTTCCCTCCCCTGCCTCCTTATCTCCTTATCTCCTTTGTTTTCTCCTGCTTCTCCCCTCAGGTATCGGTGTGGGAAGATGGACAGTGTTCTATTTTGGTTTTTGTTTTTGGCACCGGGGATTGAACTTGGGGACGCTCGACCCCTGAGCCCCATCCCCAGCCCTATTTTGTATTTTATTAGAGACAGGGTCTCACTGAGTTGCTTAGCACCTTGCTTTTGCTGAGGCTGGCTTTGAACTCATGATCCTCCTGCCTCAGCCTCCCGAGCTGCTGGGATTACAGGTGCGTTGTCACTGCGCCGGGACAGACTGTATTCTTTTCCATCTGCTGGGTAAACAAAGGACAGGCGCCTTTGGCTGCGTCCGAGCCCCATGGACTTAGCAGTTTTTCTTTTCTTTCTTTCTTTTTAATATTTTTTTTAGTTGTCAATGGATATTTATTTATTTATTTATTTATATGTGGTGCTGAGAGCTGAACCCAGTGCCTCACACATGCCAGGCAAGTGCTCTACCACTGAGCCACAACCCCGGCCCCTCGGCAGTTTGTCTGGACTAAGTTCGCTTGTGCCACAGATCACAGGGACCCCACGTCTTGGCAGTACTAGGGACTGCCTGGTTTATGACCCGAACCCCGGAGGGAAGGGGAACAACGGGTGTGTGAACCTCACACAGAATGTGGGTGTATCCAGAACTGCTTCTGTGAAGCCGCGCAGAAGACCATTCTTTGAACTTGAACCCTTCTGGTTCATTTTTTTGCTCATTTATTCAGTAGTGGATACCCAGTGCTCTCTATGCGCCAGGGTTGGTGTGTTTGTCAGGTTTCTCCTGAGAAACGGGACAAATGGGATGGGGATGTGACTATCTATTAGTATGAAGCGGCTCATGTCATGGTGGTGGTCGAGAAGTCCCAAGATGTGCGGTCAGCTAGCCGGACACCCAGAAGAGCTGACACAGCTCCCTCTAGGGCACAGGCCAGCGGGCTGGAGGTCTAGGAAATGCCAAGGACCGTTCAGTTCACGTCCAACAGCAGGGGAAAACCAAAGTCCTAGCTCAAAGGCTGCCGGGCAGCAGGATTTCTCCCTGGGGAGGATCAGGTCTTGTTCTAGTCAGCTCTCCAACTGATCAGTCGAGGCCCACCTGCACTAGACAGTACAATCTTCTTCACTCGGTTTATTGATTCAGTGTGAACCTCATCCAGAAACACACTCACAGAACACCCAGGATGGATAGTATCTGCCCAAATATCTGGACACACTGTAGACCAGTCCAGTTGACACATGAAACTAACCATTGCCGGGGGACACAGATGAAGAAGAGTGATCATAATGTCTAACTAAGTGAAATACAGCCTGGCATGTGTTAAGAGCCCCCGGGGAGCACGATTTACTGATGTCATTTGCAATGCAGCTGATAATGTCCTTGACGTCCCCAGCACCCCTCCCTGCCCCCCTCAGCCCCTTTCTGGTCTCCACTCTTCCTCCCGCCCCTGCTTGGAGCGTCTGCTCACGTTGTAACCCGCGTGCCCAGTGTCCATCAGTGGGCGGCGTGTCCCGGGTTCCGACCACGCGGTTCTGACTCAGAGCAACATGGCGCACCCGGGGGCCACTCTGCATATCCAGGGGTGGCGCGTCTGGCCCCCGACAGCCAGGGCCGCACTCTGCCGCTCTCCCCTGGCATGGCCCGCACAGGGTCCCCGCTCTGGCCAGCAGCACAGGCTTGGGAGGAGACCCTCCCGGGTTGCAGCCACCATCTGTGGCGGTACTGCTGTTAATTTCTCAGATCAGTCACTCACCGTATCCAGGGTCCTAAGGAGACACAGTCCTTGGACTTGGCATCAACTGGGCCGTAGCTTAACTGACTCAGGTAACAGGCAGAAGCGTACATTTTATTTTTTTTCTGATAGCAGGGATTGAACCCAGGGGCGCTTAACCACTGAGCCACATCTCCAGCCTATTTTTGTGTTTCATTTACAGACAGGGTCTCAATGAGTTGCTCAGGGCCTCGCTCAATTGCCGAGGCTGGTTTAGAACCCTCAATCCTCCTTCCTGCCTCAGCCTCCTGAGCTGCTGGGATTACGGGTATGAAACACTGTGCCCCAGCTAGAGGTGCACGTTTAAGATGGTTGATTTGTTTTAGACCCAGTCATGCTATATGAGTAGGTTCTGGTGGCCCAGATTACATTCCAAACAGTGTCATGTAATAGGTGACAGAACCAACAGAGGAATGGACACACACTAATGTCGAGGGGATAAAGACAAATGAAGCTTCTAAAAGTCAGAGAGGGCTGGGTGTGGGGTGCACACCTGTTGTCCCAGCGACTCAGGAGGCTGAGACAGGAGGATCGCAAACATGAGGCCAACCTCAGCAACTCAGTGAGACCCTGTCTCAAAATTAAAAAGAAAAGTGGGGGTGCTGGGGATGTGTCTCAGTGGCCAAGTGTCCCTGGGTTCAATCCCCGGTACC
Organism: Tamias sibiricus; assembly: GCA_025594165.1. Classification (NCBI taxonomy): domain Eukaryota; kingdom Metazoa; phylum Chordata; class Mammalia; order Rodentia; family Sciuridae; genus Tamias; species Tamias sibiricus. The sequence goes on along the minus strand of CM046666.1, from coordinate 18,021,370 downwards.
ACAGCAGAAATAAAATATGCTTATCAAAAGATGGTGTCAGCTGCACCACATAAAAATAAAGATATTGTGTCCATCTACAACTAAAAATATAAATAAAAAGTGACAGCGTATCTTCTTTTGGTAGATACTTTAAAAAGTCTATAAATGAGCAAAAGGATCAGATATCTTCTTTTACATGCTTCTCTGTTCTCCTTGCTAACCTTGTTTTTTTCTTTCTGATGTTTAGGCATCGTGACTTCATGTTTTCTGTCTCTTTGCCTATTAAAGTATTTATTGAGCACCTATTATGTGTCAGGGTTTGTCCTAGGAGTTTGGAACACTTTAATAAGGAAAAAGAAAAAGAGCTCTGTAAGCTGCCTGTCATGGCCAGCCACAGCACCGCGGGAGGAAAACTCGGAGGCAGAGTAAAGCTATTACTACTTTTACTTCTCCTTTCTTAGAGAGAGCTTAGAGAGGGAAAGAAAGATTTTTAGAGAGAAAGATTAGAGAGAGCTTTCTTCTTTCTTCTTTTCTTCTTAGCTTAGAGAGAGAGAAAGAAAGATAGAGAGAGCTTAGCTTAGAGAAAGATTATTTTTTAGAGCTTCTTTCTTCTTTTCTTTCTTCCTCGGGAGCCTCGGCCTAACTCTGACCAGCAATTACTTCTTCTATCTGGTTTCTCTTCTGTAACCGCTCTGCCTACGTTCTGGCCGCTCTGATTCTTTTCTTCTTCTCAGACCCGAACTCTTCTTCTGACCAACCGAGTGACTGCACGACTGACTGAATGAATTCATTCTTTGTTCTCCTCACTCCGACCGCTTTCACCCAGTTATATACCTTTAGCTTTGCGGGTGCCTCACGTGCATTTACAGGTGCGTCACATACATATCAGGTGGAACTTATGGCTTCCAGCTAGCCGCAATAGCCCTTCCTAATTGGGGCTCCTTCAGAGCTCCCCATGGGGTTTTAAAGCAGTACCCAAACAGAGGGTAAGCAACAGATTTATTAACTATATCATGCTGGTGCAGTGGTACTTGCCTGTAATCCCAGCAATTCAGGAGGCTGAGGTAGGAAGATCACAAGTTGGAGGCCAGCCTCAGCAACTTAGTGAAGCCCTACGCAAGTTAGCGAGACTGCCCCAAAATAAAAAATAAAAAGGGCTGGGGGTGTAGCTCAGTGGTGAAGCACCCCTGGGTTCAACCCCTGCTATAAAGACAAAACAAAACAAAACAAACAAATAAAAATCATACTATGAAACAAAAGAGAACAATACAGAGGGTCCGAGGTGCCAGGGAGTTTTGTTTTTAATGTTAAGGTAGAAAGGCTTCGGTGAGACGGGCTGACTACGATATTTGAGGGATGCTGTTTGATGTGGCCCCCCCCCCCCGTCACTCACAGCAGCTGCTCAGAGCAAGGAGCACATAGGAAGTGCAAGGGGACAAAGCTGCTCCTTCCCTCGATTGGCCAGCCCCCGTGCCCTTGGCCTTGGCCCACAGCACAGGATGACCTGCTCGCTTCGAATCAGCACCACAGAACAACCCCCTCAGCGCAGGGCCACGTGCCGAGACCCCCCCCCCCCCCCCCCCCCCCCCCCCGCTGTCTCACCAATCTTGATTTTCTCTCTTAGGTCCCTTTTATCAACTCCAGTCCTTCTCAATTTCAGAAGTGACAGAATTACTTTATTAAATAGACTCCGTGTCTTTACTTTTTTAGTGACTGTCCCCCACCCCCCAAAATTAAAATACCAATCCACGCACCCTCCCGCTGGCCAATGTCACATGAAGTAGGTAAGATGACAGGGAGAGGGACATACAGCCATGCGGCCACTTGTCAGCGCTGGTTTTAGACGATTTCTCTGAAATTTCTAAGACGCACCTCTGTCGTACCACACGGCAATGCTACGGAGCACAAAAGGCCATTCTTGCAAAGGAAGAAGACCAGAAAGGTGCGACTCTTTCTTTCCTGTGGCACATCAAGTGCTCCTCCAGGCACAGGTTGGGGTGCAGGGAGCTGACCTGTGCGGCCAACGGGCTCATCTGCTCTTCCTCAGCCCCTGTACCGGGGAGCCCTCGTCAACCTGCAAGAGTCTGCTGGGAGGCGCAGCCGCAGCAGAACAGTTTGGAGGGAGGGAGGAAATGAATCGTGTTGATTGCTTGCTGTGAATCAGGCACTGGAGTTTGCATTCTGTGTATCATGCAGACACCACTGACATTTCCAACGGGTGGCATCGATTTCTGTGTTTTATGAATGAGGAACAAGTTTGAGAAATATAGTAACTCGCCTAAGATCGTCTGGCTAGAATTGGGATTTGGACCCAGGTATGTCTGGCTGTCAAAGGGCAGACTCAGATGTAATGAGAAAAGCTCTGGTTTGGAGAAGGGCACCTCTGGGCACCTCTGGGTTTCAACCACATCCTTCCATACCCAGCTCTGAAATGAATAACACTCGTCTGGAAGGTTCCGATGCAGATTACGTAAGATAATGTGTGCATGACACCTGAAACACAAAGGAAGCCTAAGAACAGAAGCTGCTATTATTATTATAATTATTCAAGCAGTTTTACTGACCTCGGATACGGAAGAAAAATATGTCTTTGGCAGCTAGACAAAATGGAATGACTGCTCATTTAAATACCGTCCTCGATGACAGAACTCCAAGTACAGCGCCCACCAGGATGTGCCTTCAGAAGGGCCAGCGTCCCTTGTTGGCCCCCTGGGAGGTGGTGGAACTGGGCTGATCACTATCTGAGACTGTCCCCAGGAGCATATGGAAGGGCACCCTGACAATCTCTGGAGCGCTGGGGGGACAGTCCCCGGAGCTCACCTTTCTGGGGTGAAGTTAAGGGCAGGCACTGGCTTCGGGTAGCTCAGGTAGAAGAGGATCAGGTGGAACAGATCTCCTTTAGGGGCCCTTGTCCTTCCGCTCTCTGGGTGGAGCCAAGACATCAGAGGTGACGTGGATGTGGACACTCTCAGGGAAACTTCTGGAAATGCCCAGCACAGCAGTGGTACAACCTGGAGCTCTCTCTTGCTGGGAGACGGGCTCTGCTCATGGCGGACGCTCAGCCTAAGGGCACCGGGGCAGCTGCACCAGTGGCCAAGGCACCCACCACTCTGTGGTGGCTGGTAAATGGTCATTGGCCAAGCCAACCCCTGCTGCTCCAGCACCTCTTCCAGGACTCCTGTAAGTCCCCAAAGTCCAGCGGCCAAAGGGTAATCATAATCCTGGTCTAGCAGGGGCCTCCGGGACCTGCTGCAGGGCTACATCTGTTGGCTCATGTTTTGATCTGACCTTCAGAGAACCTTAGGGCTACCACCTAAAACTCACAGGCAGGACCCTGCCCACACACGGTGCCGTCAAGATGCCAGGGACTTTATGATCTACACCCTACCAAACTCAACGCTCCATTTTCAATCCCAAGTACAGACGGTTCCCAACATAAAATGGTTTGATTTAGATTTTCTGACCTCATGCTGGGGCACAAGTGACAGGCATTCAGTAGGAAGTGTGCCTGGAATTTTGAATTTTGAACTTTTCCCTGCCTAGTGATCCGTGGTCCAATCTTCGTGTGTGACGCTGGGTAGTGGCAGTAAGCCACGGTTCCCAGACGGCCCTGTGATCAGGAGGGGGGGCAAGTCACGCTCCACAAAGCCCTGGGTTGTTAAGCCCGGATGTCTGTAGATTGGCTGTGTTACACACACTCTCAATTTATCATATTTCACTTACAATGAGTTTATTGGGACATAACCTCATGGTAAGTCACACTTTCCCAGGCTGAAAGAAATTCACAGATCAGTTGGGATGGGGAGCATAGGAGGATTAGAGGAATACTAGAATGGCCAATGCAGAGTGAGGGGAAGGGAGGGGGCAAAAGGGCAAAGAAAAAAAAAAAAAGATGGTACAATGAGATGGATATCATTACCCTAAGTGAATGTATGAAGTCACGAGTGGTGTGAATATACTTTGCATACAATCAGAGATTTGTAAAAAAAAAAGTCCTCTATATGTGTAATATAAAATGTAATGCATTCTGCTGTCATTTATATCATCTTAGAATAAAAAATAATTAAAAAAAAAAAGAAATTCACAGATCATATAAGCTACATACAGACATGGTTTAAAACATCAGTATGGTGCCTAACTATAAAATAAAAAGGGGGAAACAGAAGGAAAATAACTTCAATAAGTCGCCATAATGACCCAAGGAAGACAGAAATGAGTCTCCAACTTGCACCTATCCGTGCAGTCATGGGGAACGAGAGGCAGGTTGACAGGTGAGAGCGTTAGCAACTCAAATAGGAGAGCCCACCGGCTGGAGGTGATTAGAGAAATGATCTTCGGAAATGGAGACCAGCGTATGGTCAAGTTCAGAACGAAACAGTCATCTTCCCTCTGTCCCGCAGCGGCATTCCAGGGTAATTCAGAGGATATTAAACCGGAACGTACTATCATGACCTCCACGGCATGCGGAGTGGAATTCAGTTCTGTGTGTTTTGCCTACGTGCATATTTGGTGGGACCCTGAAATTCAGACAGGACGTGGCATTATGAGCAGTGTTGTATGCTGCCAAGCTTCTCACATCCTCCCGTACCTGACACCCCAAAAAGACCCTCATGGATTTCCTGTTGTGAAGAATTCCAGGTCTGGCTACATAAATGCAGCCTGTGTTATCACTGACCTACTAGACTGCAAACGCCATGAAGATATATATGTCTGTTTTGCTCACTCCAGTTTTCCACTAGCCCAGGATCTGGCAAATAATAGAATCTCAATGAATGTTTGGCAAATAAGGGAATGAATGCAACGTTCCCATGGTTATCAAGAGCCCTCTCGGAGGGTGAGGTCCAAAGCCACCATCCCACTACTTTCCAGGGTGGCCTTGGACCTGATCCTTGCCACCCAGCTCTCTTGCCATCTTTGGCTGGGGAGACGATGGTCACCAAAGCTGGCTGGGGGAAGATGGGTGGCACCAGCAACCAGAGGCTGTGTCTTGGCTGGAAAAAGCCCAGCTGATCACTGCAGGTCTCTGGCAAGTTCTGTCACCGAACATCTGTGGGCTTTGCTTTCTCCATCTGCACCGGGAGTGTAACAGGACTACCCATGAGCTCTAGCGTGACACTGCGAAAACGCACTAACAGGGGATAGGAGAATTTTGAGATCCTTGAATTTAAAAAGTCCTTCATAAATATTCACAAAAAATGCCATCAGTACTTACATCCTTTATATTCGGACTGGAGGAAAACAAAAACAAACACTTAGGACTGGGTTTCCCCCCCCACCCTATTTCTATTCGCCATTTTGCTTATGTGCCGAGTAAAGCAATTGGACAATAGGGTTTGAAGGTCGCACTTTGGATTCATTTCAGAAAATGATCCTATTATACCATCAAAGAATGATTTCCAAAGACAGTGAAGGAAAACCATCTTGGTCAGGAGCAGTTTGTGGCCACAGAAACAGGAGGATATGGGTCCTGAGACAATGACACAACTCATCCCTCGTCTGTAATAGAAATAGCTCCAGGTGTCCCCGGGCAGGTGCTCTCAAAACCACTTTTCTCCATTGTTTTTTTTTTTTTTTTAAACCTAAAATGAATCTGCCACAGTCGGGCTTCCTGGTAGTGCCCTGCACACTGCTGGCCCAGACCCGCTTCCACTTAGGTTCCGCCCCCAGGTCCAGGGACCCGACACACATGCGCACGCGGCCCCATCTATATTCCGCCTGGGTTTTCAATTTGTAAACCGCCCAGGAAACGTGTTAGGTAGAGATGAAAGGCAAGGTGTTTACAAACTGGCAACGAAATATGATATTTATCCTGTCAGCTGAAATGAGCCTGACAGATGTATTTTTTTTGTTGAAATTAAAATCGTGAACCATATCACATTACCCCTGGCGATACCGCCAGATGCACAGCGTGTGCCTGACAAAGAGGCCCCCTGTGGTCATCTGAGCCAGGCTGTGGCTTCCAACAATTCATTGCCTGGGAGCGCCTCACGGGGCCTTGTCTGGGAGGACCCCCCCCAGCCCCCAAGTTCCGAACACGCAGAAGCAGACTTGCGAAACTGGTATAGAAATTATTCTCTTCCATCTTCCTTGCCCACACACGTCCTTGCTATCAGAGAATAGCTTGGGGGGTGCAAATGAAGGGAGTCTGTCATCTTTGATTTTGGTCTGTGACAGTGGTGCTCGTGGGAGGCCAGCAGAGTGGACGTGTTCCCTGCGACACGGGCTGGGAAGGCACCCTGTCCTCTGTGCGCTCTGGGCTGCCCCCGCCCACTGGACTTTCACCACTCCAAACAGCAGTGGCCAGAAGACGGAGCAGAGGCACTCAGGAGGGAACCGGGGGGCTGTCTTCCAGGGCAGGCTCTTCTGTGGTTTTGTTTTGCCCCCCCCTCCCCGCCCCCAACCCCCGGGTGCTCTTGCACACAGCTTCTGAGTTGGTCCACTTCTCTTGTCACTGAGAGGTGCGCTGGTGTGCCCTGAGAACCGTCAACAGCGCCAGGGATGGAGCCCTCTAAACTGCCTCCCTGGTGGGACTTCCTGCAGGCCCTGTGGTCCTCTGAGGGAAGTGGGGTACGTGGGTGGTAAACAGGGGGCTTTCATATTTTCCCTTCGTAAACTTGTATTCTGTTGTTTTTCGCAGGGGCCTAAGCCCCACGCTAATGGTGCAATAGCGAACCCCAGCCCGACTCTATCTGCAAAGCCAGCCCACTCTGGCTGCGTCTCCCTGTGGCCAAGGGCACACCATCATTGTCTTTCCTTTCCCTGTACATGTGAGTTACGTGTGTACATGACCTCTCAGGAAGTCACAAAGATTTCCATGAGGAAGGCACAGTGGTACATGCCGGGAATTCCAGCAACTTGGGAGGCTGAGGCAGGAGGACCACAGGTTCTAGGCCAGCCAAGGCAAATCAGTAAGACCTTGTCTCAAAATAAAAAGTAAAAAGGGCTGGGGACGTGGCTCAGAGGTAAAGCACCCTAAATTCAACCTACAGTACAAAACCAAAACAACAACAACAAAACAGGGTTTTCATGAGATCGTCCATCAGCCTGAGAAATGAAATAACTGAGGGAGAAAAAGAGAGAAGGAAAGAATAGCACTGAACTGGGTACAGGGGCACCTGTCATCCCAGGGACTCTGGAGGCTGAGACAGGAGGATGGCAAGTTCAAGACCAGCCTGGGCAACTTAACAAGACCCTGTCTCAAAATAAAAAATAAAAAGGGTTGGGGGTGTGGCTCAGTGGTTGAGCATCCCTGGGATCAATTCCCATTATCAGAACAACAAAAACAAAAAAAGAAGATCACTCATGTACTCTGGACTCACGAGAAGGAATTTCAGGTGGCTAATACCTCCCCACATTATCCATAAAGTTATCTGAAACGAAGAAACAACACAGACGATATGAAAAGTTTCATAAACAGTTAACTAATCACAGAAATAAAATTCCGCCAGTTGACAGCCCAAGTCTTTAGGAGGGGACAGGCGAGTGAGCCTCGGGTGTTCCACCTGCACGGGCCTGAAGAGCTCGTGACAACAGCTTCCAAACACAGAGAGAGAGAACAGAGAGTAACTGCCACAGAGGAACAGGCAGCACCGTGAGCTGTGACATGCTAGACCAGCTGGCCTACACGGTGGCTGCTAAATGCGGTTCATGATGTTGGAGCACTACCTGTCAAACCTAGTGTTACAGGTTGAGTTGTGCGCCCTCCGCAAATTGGTATGTTGAAGTCCAGACCCCCCTCGTACCTCGGAAGGTGGCCTTGTTTGGAGACAGGGTCACTGCAGATGTGATCAGTTAAGCCCAGGGCATATGCAACAGGGCGGTCCCTGATCCTGTCACTGGTGCTGTGGTTTGAATGTCTGTCCCCTCCCAGATTCTTGTTGAGATTTGATTGCCATGGTAACGACAGCATCAGGAGGTGGGACCTTTAAGAGGCAATTAAGCAGCTTCAGGGAAGGGTTTTGCCATTATCACAGGTGGGTTCCTTGTGAATGGATGAGTCTGGCTTCCCTTTGCCCCTCTTGTGCCCATACGATGCCTTCCGCCACATTATGATGTGCCAAGAAGGCCCTTCCTCACCAGATGTGGCCCCCTTGGTCCTGGACAACCCAGTCTTCCCGCCTGTGAGGAATCAATGTATGTTCTTTATGGCTTACCTAGTCTCGGATATTCTGTTTTTGCAACACAAATGAACTAAAACAAATAGTTTTTTTTTTTTTTTTTTTTTTTTGTACTGGGGATTGAACTCAGGGGTACTTGACCACTGAGCCACATCCCCAGCCTTATTTTGTATTTAGAAACAGGGTCTCACTGAGTTACTTAGCACCTCACTAAACTGCTGAGGCTGGCTTTGAATTCATGATCCTCGTGCCTCAGCCTCCTGAGCCACTGAGAATACAGGCATGTGCCACCTCTGTCTGCAAATACTATTTAAATTTTTTTTTTTTAGTTGTAGAGGGACACAATATCTTTGTTTTTATGTTGTGCTGAGGATTGAACTCAGTGTCTCACATGTGCAAGGCAAGTGCTCTACCACTAAGCTACAGCCCCCGCCTGTGCACATACTAAAACAGATAGTATTCTTAAAATACTAAAACAAATACTATTCTTATGCAAAGGGGAAATTTAGACATGCACACAGAAGAGAATGATGTGTAAACATGAAGGTGGAGATCAGGGTGGTATGTTTACAAGCCAAGAAACACCAGCTGCCCAGAAACTGGGAGAGAGGATGGGACAGAGCCTAGGTGCCCTAGCACCTCTGGAGAAGTGTCCCCCCCCCCCCCCCCCCCCCCCCCCCGGTGATCTCACACTTCCAGCCCCAGAATGGAGAGACCATAAGTCCCCCTGTGTGAGCCACTCAATTGACAGTACTTTGTTATGGTAGCCCTACAACCTAACCCCCCTGGAGAGGGAATGGGGAACCTCAGGCTTTGAAGGCCAGGGATGCCAACAGTGTCAGGAAGGGATCAGAGGTAACGGAGCATGCGCTGAGCTGAAGTAGAAGTTTGGCCCGGAAACCACGAGAATCCAGAGAAGTCTGCTCAGAGGTGGACGTGCCCCAGCGTGCCTCCCTAGGCTGCCTTTCATCTTAAAAATAGAATGGAAAAAAAAAAAAAGATTTAAAGATATCAAAAGGAAAGTTGACTAGAGGACAATTTAGTTCTATTTCTCTGCTGAGACTTTGGAGTAGAAAAAGACTGGGTAGAGAAACTGAAGAGGCCAAGAGAGTACCTGACCCACGGTCACGCTGCTCTTGGAAGGCAGGAGACAATTTTAAGACTTAAAACAACTGGCCAATTAAAAAGACAAACAGCGAGGAACAGGAACTCATCCTCATGATGTCATTGGAAGGGACAATTAATTATTAGACTAGACAGAGATTTAAGGACACCTTTGAGGAACAAATAAGTATTATGCAAGGATTAATAAACTATAATGAACATGGTTGGTAAATTCATGAAATAAGTTCGAAGTTATCACATATTAACAGAACCACAAGAGAATCTCAGATGATAACTACAAAGAATGAATAGTAGAAGAATAAAAGACTCCTTTTTTTTCCTAGAAGGAATCAAAATTTATTTAGTTAATATAAGTAAATAGAAGCAATTAAAATAGTTTTTTTTTTTTCTGAAATACTTTAACGTAAAAAACGTTAACATGAGGCTACTTATGGTTATCTTTCAGGCTAGCTCAAAAAGAAAGAATTTCACATCTACCACAGAAACTACAGAAATGAAAAGAGAAAGCAAGAAATGATTACAATAAAGATAAACTAACTTGGGCTTATGGACAAATAAGGTATTAAAAGAGTCTGTGTGAACAGCCAACCTTGCTTATTAAAAAGAAAAGTAATTGATTGGATGAAAAAATAAAATTCAACAATCTGCTCTTTAAAAGAGATATATTTAGCACCAAGTCATTTGGGGAGGTGGGGTAGCGGGGGAAAAGGTCTGTGATTTAACCCACTTGTGTGGACGCAGAGAACAAAAAATACTACAGGCTTTTTCATACGGGAGGCACAATTTCCCAGGCACGGATCCTGCTTATCTTGCTAGACCAGGCTTAAGGGGCCGCTTGCCCCGGAGTCCTCTCCAGCTACCCTGGCCCCAACCAGCTCAGCATTCATTGAAGTGCACTTATTGCAGTGGACCACGTTTAGGTTCCCCTTTTTCCCTCACTAGACCTTGAACTCTTGGAGAAAACAGGAGCTCTTGGTGTCTCCAAGTGCAGCTGGTAAAATTATGGAGTACGACAAGTCTATTAAAATAAAATTTTTATGATTGGGAAGATGGATCTTCCCGGCCCATCCTTCCTCTGCATGAGCAAGGCACAAGGCCTGAGAACCACGTGTTCAGAGGACTCCGGCTGTTCAGCGTGGCTGGGGTGTTGGATTTATTTGGGGGAAGGATTCAAAACGCTGAAACAAAGTGGCACCCTCTGCAGTCTGGGGAAGAATGCCAGGAGTCCTAATTAATTTTGTTTTCTGCTTGTTTGCTCTGTTTTGCAACAATAACTAGCAGGAGAAAATGGAGAACAGACTGGAGGAGAGGGAGCTTTGAGGCAGAGACTGGCTCTAAGAGGTCACACGACGGTTTTTGTCAAGGAGTGGTGGGATTTTCTTCTTCTTTTTCTTTTTGGTACTGGGAATTGAATCCAGGGGTGCTTAACCACTTGAGCCACTTAACCACTGAGCCACATCCCCAGCCCTTTTTATATTTTTATTTAGAGACAGGGTCTCCCTACATTGCTTAGGGCCTTGGTAAGTTGCTGAGGCTGGCTTTGAAACTAGTGATCCTCCTGCCTCAGCCTCCTGAGCTGCTGGGTTTACAGGTGTGCACCACCATGCCCAGCTGGAAAGTTTTTCTTCTGAAGTCCTTCCTCTGCTCCACAGTTTTTAAAGAGAAAACCTGTTATAATATCCTTTCTATGAAAAAATTAAAAGGAACGTTGTTAGATTCCAGGCAGGAGGCTGCGCCTCCCAGGCAGAAGGCCACACCTCCCCAGGTGCTTTGTTAAAAACTACACCTCCCAAGATCCTCAGCGTGACCAGCAAACCTGACCAGCAAGTGCCCTGTCCACTAACCTCCTGACCTCTGGGAGCCTATAGGGCAAGGACTCACTCCAAGGGGGTTTCATGACCCCTACTCTATTTAAACCAGCCCCGGACTGAAATCGCTCTCTGTTCCTGCCCCTCTCTGTTCACGCGCCTCTCTCTGTTCCTGCTCTCTCTGTTCCTGCTTGCCCATCCGTTCCCCATTCTTCCTTGGTGGTCCGTCCCCATCCCCTCCACGTGCTTCTTTTGGTAATTCAATAAACCCCCTTCCCTTTTCCTATACGGCGTTCATCTATCCTGCAATTTTTCTAACAAACGTGAGCTCTCTTTCTTCCTTGCCCTTCTTCTCTCCTCTCTGCTCCTTCCTTCTTTTCTCCCTTCCTTCCTTCTGGAATCAGGGAAAACAGGAGGAGAGGAAAGGCTTCAGATGCCATGGAGGCTCCTGGCTGGGGCATCGCCAGGACACTGGGGGGACGTGAGGGGTGAGGGAAAAGGAGGCCCGAGAAGGCGTAGGCATTTCCCGTGCAGTGGCAGGGCGGCTTGGTTCCCCCACCCAGGAGGGAGCACGGCGTTGGGTGGCGGCGTGTGTGGCTCTGGACCAACTGCATCTGAGGCTCACGTGGGACACCCGAGCCCAGGATGGAGCAGCACCTCAGCCTGGGGGTGCACTGCTGGCCCCAGGGAAGCAGATGGAATCCACCAGGGAGGGACCAGGCCTGAGGACGTCCTCTTCTGATGAAAAAGAACGAACTGCACACCGAAGGGGTGGAGGAAGGAAGAGCAGCCAGAGGAAGAAATTAAAGGAAACACGCAACTTCCAAGAGCAGGGAGCTGGGATGTGGCACGGTGGTGGAGCGCCCGCCTCCCTCGGATGCCCGAGACCCTGGGTTCCACCCCAGCACTGCATAGAAAGCAGAAGTTCTATTATGTAAGAGGGAAACTTGGAGGAAGCTGACAGTGCCTGGTAGGAATGATTCAAGGAGGCTGAGAGGAATGAGGGGATTAGGAAGAGGGCAGGTGCTGGGAAAGTCTTTTTTGGTCGAATGATAAGGAAGATGTGAGACTGAGAAGGGCCAGGGAAGTGAGGACATGAACTCAGGGTGGCAGAGGAGTCTCTAGAAGTCGGGCACTGAAGGGGGGCGGAGCAGTGCAGAGCAGTGCAGATGATCCAGGAACCTGCTCTATTCTGTATTGGACAGAGAAGCCTGATTCGGTTTGTAGACTAAACAGAAGGAGCCAGTAGGGACAGAGAGAAGGGAATGACTGAAGGAAATCACCTCAGTCATACAAACAGGGACACTTGTGTTATCAGGTTAGAAGGAAAAGCAGCGAGGGCCATCAGAGGGTCCCAACAGGTATGACCTGTATGAAACAGTTTTTATGCCAAGCAGTGTGTGTGTATGTGCACGTGTGCGTGTGCGTGTGTGGGTGTGTGTGTACTGCAAGAAGAAGTAAATTCTTAGTTATATAACTTGAAATTCTGTGTTGGATCCAAGAATGGAGACAGTTGAACAGTTCAACAATTAAGGAAAAAAAAATGAACAGATACATGAAATAGCCTCAGTGACTGCGTTAAAACTTACTCAGTTTCTTTTCTAGAAAAAAATGGGTCTTTCTCCAATATTTATCAGGAAAAAAGGAGAACAAGCCGAATCAAAGAGATGGTGAGGTGATACATTCGTGGTCACCAGTTCCAGAGCTGGAGAACCTTAGCTTTCAATTCTCGGGGCTCTTACAGAGAGAGATCAGTCAAGGAATCTTTCCTGTCTATAGGAGAGTAATATTTTTTTTGTCAACAATCCATAGGCTAGGAGATCACACACCGAGGCCTTTAATGATGGGATGAATCTCCTTTTTGCAACTCATGATTCTCTTAGTATCAAAAATGATTGAGGTGCTCAGTTGGAACCTTAACACCAAATAAAAGTAAACAAACAAAAGAAAGGCATTCTGTCCATCTACAACTACAAAAAAAAAAAAAAAAAAAAATTAAGAAAAAAAATGATCGGAGCAAGGTGTGGTATAGAAAGCCTATAATCCCAACAGTTTGGGAGGTTGAGGCAGGAGGATCGTAAGTTCAAAGCCAGCTTCAGCTAAACTTAGCGAGGTCCTAAGCAACTCAGTGAGACCCTGTCTCTAAATAAAGAACAAAATAAGGCTCAGGATGTGGCTCAGTGGTTAAGTGCTCCTGGTTCAGTTCCTGGTACCAAAAAAAAAAAAAAAAAAAAAAAAAAAGATTTGGGTTGATTTTCCATGCATATTTTGCATATTTTTTCACCAAAAAGACAAGAGGAGGGTTTCAGAGACCCTCTGAATAAGTGATCTTGGGGGAAGGTCTTAGCTGCTCTGGGTATCGGTGAGTCTGTTTGGTTTTGATGATTTATTCCTCCTGTATCTGAGCACCTGGTTCCAGCTGGGCTCAGGGCCGGTGTTCCTGAATCATCACATTCTATTATATGGGCCTCCCTGGCACTTCCTGGTTGTCGTTGAAGTGATGACTCATTGCTAAGTCAACAGTTCAACTGATTGGGTGCCAGGGACACCACAGGAGGATCAAGAATAATGTTGGGGAAACAACTTGGCTTAGGAAGTCAAGGAAATTAAAGTGGCCGGAAGACGGGCAGAAGCCAGTGCGCATGCCCTGTCTTTCCCTGCTCACTCCTTTGTCTCTGCCTTGGTGATAAGGAACACCTGCATTTCGCCTTTCCCACCCTGGAGTCTGCACACGATGGACAAAGACACTCGGAGGAAGAGCAAAGTGGCCCACTGAGGTCACGGCCACGTGACCAGGTCCTCCCTCTCTCCTTGCTGCTAAGTGGCAGGGCTGTCTGTGGTCATCTACTTCTACCCTCTCTCCTCACTTGCCTCTCAGGGTTCTTGTCTGATGCCTTTTCCATTTAAGCCTCGGGAGATGGAAGAACAAAGAAAAGTTGCCTGACAAGACCAGAGCCCAGAGCAGCCTCCGAAAGTTGGATTCTGTGGCTGCTATTTTGAAGAGGGTGATTCCATCCTCTTAAGAACGGTATTAGGGAATTAATTTTGAAGTCTTGGTCCAGGCTAGAGAAATCAGGCTAGAGAAATGTTATCAGGAAACAAAAAGAGGGCTGAGGATATAGCTCAGTGGTAGAGCGCACGCCTAGCATCTGTGAGGCCCTGGGTTCGACTCCTGCCACAAAATAAAAAATAAAAGAGAGAGAGAGAGAGAGAAAGAAGAAGACAAAAAGCAGTTTTGAGATACAGGTAATCCAGGACATCCTTACAAAAAGACATTCCAAATTCTAAAGAGTCCTAAAGTTATTACTGATAGATGTTTACGATAGCCCTCATCAGTTCCAGACAGGTAAGTTATGACATGGACTTTCTGCAGGGCTATATGTGGTTAGAATTGATCAGCAACTCTTATAATCATCACTTTCTAGGACCGGGAGCCACGGTTCTCCATTTTAAATAATAATAAAGGTGGGGAGGGAGGGGAAGGGAGGAGGCAAGGGGGTAAAAAAAAAAAAAAAGGAAAGAGAAAAAAGATGGTAGAATGAGATGGATATCATTACCCTACGGGCATGTATGAAGACGTGAATGGTGTGAATAGACTTTGTATACAATCAGAGATAGGTAAAAATGTGCTCTATGTGTGTAATATGAATTGTAATGCACTCTTCTGTCATATATAACAACTTACAATAAAAAAATCATAAAGGCTTTAGCTGTGTCTAAATTTTTATGATGTAAAAACTGCTTTGTTCCTTATTTCCTGTCTGCTGGTACAATATGAAGTTTCAAATTATAACCCTGCCCTGGTAGGAAAAGATGATCCAATTCATGACTTTCCAAGAGGAATCTTGTACACGTTCAACTATACGATATTCAGGCAAAGGAAAGGAGGGGACTCCTGCCGTCACCGGCATGTAAGTCCAATCTGTGTGATGGGCTGGCCATTACTCCAGGCAGACAATCCACCTGCACAGAGATGGGGTACACCTGAGGGTCTGCACACTGTGCAATCACCAGCTTCAGAGGGTGGATATTGGACACGCAACAATTTCACTGCCTCGAGAAAGCACCGCTTTCCACGATTTACATGAAAACTCTGCAGAGGGAAGAATTCCTCTAATTGGAACATTTTTCAACAGCATTTAAGTATCAGGCCAGCTGGCTCTCTGCCGCCCATGTGAATTTAATCAGCACACTCTTCCCAGAACCTATATTCTATAATCACTGAATGCTTGAGCTACATCTGTCACCCAAATCTGGTTGTGATCATGTCTCATCGTTAGCTCTACGCATCTAGAAATGAGCCATCCCGGGGAGCCCTCAAAAGCATTTATTTTGTAAAAAGGGATATAAGAGAGATGGTGTCTTTGGAATGAAATGCCTTAATAGCCCCGAAAGTCTTGTTCTGCCTCCGATTTCCCCTTTTCCTATTCCTGCAAGGAATATTCATTCGCTCAAGGCTAAGTCTGCGGAATGGAATCATGATTTACATTTTACCATTTGCACCCCTTCCTTGATGAGACTGAGGTCTTTACCAAATACACCTCCAAATATTGAGTTCTTTTTGGTAAAAGATAACAGTGTGATGCTAAATGAAAATGTCCCTTCCCTCTGTTCCTTCCCTGTGTGCCACCATAATCCATTAGCCCAGCTTCCATTCCCCCATCCATCCAAAGGTGCTCAGGAGCCCGAGTCTGTCTTCTTATCCAACTTGGCATCAAATAAAGCATTGTCAAGACCGCAATGGGGCATTACACAGAGACACATCAACTTTAAAAAAAGATCCCTGAGGCTCTTAGAATCCATCGAGGAGATGGAAATTACCTGTAAGACAAGAGTGGGACACTTCCAGAGTGGCACGTGAGCAAGTTAGATGAGGGAGCACGTGAGCAAGTTAGATGAGGGAGCACGTGAGCAAGTTAGATGAGGTCTGACCGAGGCCACTACCCAGCGTTGGAGGAAGCCCAAAGCAGTAAGAGACCCTCAGAAGGCAGCCAGGGGGCTCTTTAGCGGGTGGTGGCAGATGGTAGGACATCAGGGATGGGGCTGGGCACACCTAAGATAAGGGCCAAGCACGGGGCCACAGAAATCATGACAAATAACGTCGTCCAGGCCCCATTTCCCCAAAGCATGATGCCAGAGAAAAGAAGCAGTAAGAGATGCAGCAGCGCTAGGTACTCCGGCTGCTGTAGGCGGGGCATGCCATAACTGCTTGGTTAAAAAAAAAACAAAAAACCCCCGAGAAATAAATTAATGGAGTTGAGGAAATTAAAGAGGACTGGAGCATGTAAGGTGAACAGGGCCTTCCAAAGATCCAAAGCAGCTACTTACAGTCAAATTCATCTCCTAAATGATTCCAGATATGGAAACCGAGTTCATAGCAGCTAATCCACCCAAACCTGACAGGCACATTTTTTTTTTCCTGTTTAGTTTATGAAGAGGAATAATCATCAAAGAAGAAGTACATTCTCTAGGTGTTTGCTGCTAGAAACCGACATGTTCAGCTGCACTGGGAGAAGGGAGAATGTGGAGGATAGAAGGAGAAAAGCAACTTGCAGTGTGTTTTCTTCTCTCTTGATTAGTTTGAGAAATGTCTCTCCTTTCAGATAAACGGACACCAGGATGATCTCATATGCAAGTCAGGAGAGGAGCGGAAAAAAAATGTAAAATAGTGGATTTTGGTCTTTATTATTCTGGCAATGTTGACTCGCTCATGTTCAAAATGTATGTGTTAAAAATCTCTGGAAGGCACCGCGCATTTCAATTAGGTGGGTGTACCGCAGTTTGTCTCCTCCCAAAGACAATTATATAAAATTTATTCCGGATTATTTGGAATTTTAGTAGTTAGGGAAGCGACTGCATTTTCAATTAAGAGCTAAATATACAAGTTCAAAGTACTGCCCGGCAAAGCTTTAACGGAGCCTCACTGGTCGGTGCACATAAACACTAATATCAAGTGATGGTCTCATCATGTGATCCATCCCCCAGCACATACAAATATAGAACATGACCATAAAAAGTAAGGGACCGTGCCCTCTGCTAAGTAATTTATGACAGCAGATCCAGACTGGAATGCCAGCTGGGACTACCCTCTCCCCGCCGGCAGTTTTCACATGCACAGCTTTGTACCAGAGACAGCAAGCTATGTCCCGGGAAGAAGACCCAAGTTAGGGCCCTGCAATGAAGACCAGCAGCAGCTCTGAATAAGAGGTCCAAACAGGCTCGTCCCTGCTGTTGGGAGACATTTGCTGGGTGACACATTGATTCCTTTTTAAATTAATTTTTGATTCAGGTGGTAAGAGGAAATCTTGTAACCCTTCCAGATTTTTCTATTGGGTTCATGGTGGCTAGCAAGCAACTATTTAGCTTCGCGGTGGAGAATGATAAGCAGTCGATAATTATTTTATTAAAAATATGAGGTGACTCCAAATTGTAAACTAAATGAAGAATGAAAAAAAAAAATGCCCTCGTCAAATAAATACACAGCTGTGTTGTTTATGTAGCGTGTGTCATCGAGGCCGGCAGGAATTCTAACAAACTTAGTATGAAATGGTTGATAAAACAAAGGGTATTATCTTTCTTTATTAACCTTTACCCCTCAGATAATCGCCCAAATCCCCAGTGTGTGATAACCACCTCACTTCCTTTGGGCAGCCATTCATTATCTAATTCATGTCTTACACAAAGAGAGATGAGCTAATGTGCTTTATCAGATTTAGAAGAAAAGAAAAAATAAAAAAAGGTCACCACGAGGGAGAGTCCCACAGCACAGGATCTTAGCAAATCCTTTCTGCCTCCACCGTCCTGAGTCTCTAAATACCTATAAAGCTACCCAGCCATAGTGCCAGTTCTCAGGCTCACCACAGCTTTTTGTGGCTAAAGCAAACAGTCTGGGCAGAAGAATGACAGAATTACTCTCCTTTCTGATTACCCTCCTCTCTGCATCCTGATAAACGAGTGATTAGCTTTCCTGTTGGGATTCAGCCCTGACTGGGTAGCTGCAGGCTGTCAACTCCAGCAGACCCTGATGACATTACACAAACCAAGGCCTCTCCTTTCCCTGGTGATTTATTCTGTGTTAACCAGCATCCACACGCAGCGCGGGCAGCAGCAGCCTTCACACGCCAGCCAGGGTGGAATTACCGGGGCAATTTTCTTGCCGTCCATGGAAAAACTCCCGTGAAAGGCCAAGGCTTCCCCTGGCCTCATTTCCCCATCCCTCCAGGAAGCTGCTGGTTTAAAAAGACCAAGCAGCACAGAATCAGCAATGGATCATTTTAATTCGCCCTATATAGATTACATTTGAGGAGGTATTTCATGGCGCTTCTCCAAAAATTAAAAGTGCACGTCAACTTGGGTGCTTTTGGGTTAGTAGTGAAGACAACCACCCCACTTAACAATGGGTAAGAGCAGAAACTTATGCATATTTATGAAATGAGAATACAGAGTTAATTTGGGGGGAAAAAAAAAACCACAATGTGAGGCAATGGTTAGATTCTAAGGTGCTGTTCCTTCCCCAAACTGTCCATGCAGACCACCGGGGAAATACACTACATGAAAACATAACACCCTGGCACAAAAGATGAAAACTTCACTTTTTCTTGTGTAGTTGGTTCTTTTCCCCGTTTTCAGATAAATGTAGAAATGATTCATTTTAAAAATCATTAACGTGGATTTAAATTTTTAAGTTTAATATTTAAAAATCCATTAACATACTTGCTCTGCCCATATAATTAACAGTTGTGATTCAACAGATAATTTTCTTGATGCCTTTGTATTAAGAAAAAGCCCCAGTGTTAGAGCAATATTTCAAAGCAGGCATTTCATTTTACATCAGGGCCAAAGTTGCTTTGTTACATTATGTTCCCTGTCACACAGGCCCTGACAACAGAACCCAGCAGCACTAATCATGGCTCTATCTTTCTAGAAGACTCGGCAACCTGGATTGAACAATGCTGAGACATTTTCTGGGCATGGACTAAAGAAACACTTGGAAGTTTGGCTTCGTTCATTGGTTTGCTTTTCCTTTACAATTTCCAGACCTTCCACTAGCATTAAGTAATCCACCCAAGGCATGCTCTGAGATCAAAGTCACAGGAATACTTTGTCATTTTAATATATCGGACAATAACTCGACACCTTGTGATGTTTCAATATGTGGATACATTGTGTAATGTTTAAATCAGGGTACCCACATCTATTTCCCCAGTTATCATTTACTATTAATTTTATTAAAATCCCAAACATACTTTGCCCCCTGGTAATCTGGATCCTCAGGTACTTAACTAGTTTGCTGACCTCTTCCTTCCTTAGCTGAAGATTAAGAAGTTGCTAGCTCACCGATTACAGCTCCAAACACCAGACCATCCCTATCAAGTGAGAGCAGGCTGCGCGCAGGTCTGCCCTGCGGCCTGCAGATGCCTCCGAGCGGGAGGAATGGCCAGCAGGAGTCTCCAGCCCTCCTTTCCCCTCTCAGTGCTCAGACTGTGGAAGGAAAGAGTCAGATGTGAGGTTCTGCTCTGCGCACAGGCACTATTTCCTTCTAAAGTGCAAACCCAGAGGCTGGGCCCTAGCTCAGTGGTAGAGCCACTGCCTAGCGTGTGCAAGGCCCGGCGGATCCCCAGCATGAGGCGGGGGGGGGGCAGCGCAAGTCCAGATAAAGTCAAGGAGAGGGAGGGGAGAAGACGCTCCCCACTGGAGGAATACCACGCTCAGGCTTCCTAGCCTTTTTTTTAGTTGTCAATGGACCTTTACTTTATTTATTTACATGCAGCGCTGAGAATCCAACCCAGTGCCTCCCACACGCTAAGCAAGTGCTCTACCACTGAGCCCCAGCCCCAGCCCTTCCTAGCCTTTTTGGTAGGTTAAAATCTACAGAGCAGTGCTATGGTTTGAATTTGGGTAGTGTCCCCTGAAGGTCCACAGGCAGAGGCTTGGTCTCCAGGGTAGCTATATTAGGAGGTGCTGTGACCCTTTAGCAGGAAGCGCCTGGTGGACAATTCGTAGGCCACTGGGGGCTCGCCCTTGAGACGCATTGCAGGACCCCACCCACCCTCGCTCTCTGTGTCCCAGTTCCTAATGCAGGTGGCGTGCTCTGACGCAAGCTCCCTGCCGTTGCCATCTGGCTTCCTCACCAGAGGACCAAACCAACGAGGCCACTTGATCTTGAACCAGAATCTCTAGAACCATGAGGGAAAACAAACCTCTTTATTTCCTAAGTAGCCTGAATCAGGCATTTCATTATAGTGACACAAGGCTGGCTAATATGGGTGGTCAATGACTCATCAATCATCTTCCTGGAGGTTGGAAAACTTAGGGTTAATTTTTTTTCCCTCTGTGAGTCCATGCACATTAATTCCATGCACACACACACACACACACACACACACGCACTCACACCACAGATCATTTTACTGACAGGTCTCAGCAGCATTAAGAAATGCTGGAGAAGATATGGAAAGTGAGTGGGAGGGAAGGAGGCGTCTGTGTGCTCATGGACAACAGCTGCGGCTCTCAGGTCCAGGTGCTCCCCATCTGCTCCTGCAGACAACCAGGGCTGGGCCCGCAGAGCCGGGAGGGAGACCTTCCCAGACTCCCCGGCTTACAGGCCTGCTGGGGTGGCACCCATCCAGGGGTCTGAGGCTGTGGCCCCCTAGAGGCTGCATTTCTAGCTCAGGCCAGAGTTGGGGTAACACCTGGCACGGGTCACTAAGGGTCCTGCTTCCTGTCTCTCCCAGGTGATGGGAGATATTTTGAGGCCCCTCCCCCCCAAAATTTCACCTCTCCCTATTGATCTGACCACACTGTACAGTTTTATTTTGACATAAAACTCCTATAAATGACAGTGCAGTGTGGCTCTTCTGTGTAGGGTCTGTGAAGAGGACTTTGGATGGTTTGCGTGTGGTTTGAGTGTGTCCGAGAAGGTTGGCCCTCAGCACGGCCAGACGAGAGGTGGAGAGTGGCAGGGACTGAGGACGTTCTGGTGGGATCCTGGCTGGTTCTTGCAAGGGGCTTGTTTATAAAACAGCAAGTCTTTTATAACACACACCTGTCATCCCAGCAGCTTGGGAGGCTGAGGCAGGAGGATTGCGAGACTCTCAACATAAATTTAAAAATGGGCTGGGGATGCGGCTCAGTGGTGAAAGCGCCCCTGGGTTCAATCTCTGGCACCAAAAAAAAAAAAAAAAAAAAAAAAGAGCAAGTCCAACCCCTCCCTGGTCTCTGACTTCCTGCATCAAGCGGGGCTCTTACCAGAGCCAGAGCCAGAGCCAGCCAGAGCCATGCTGTTTGGACTTTCGACCTCCAAACCTGAGCTAAATAAATCTGTTCTTTAAAAAAAAAAAAAAAAAAAAAAAAAAAAAAAAAACACCCAGACTCAGGTATTTCTTGATAGTAACAGAAAACAGACGAACACAGATGGTGAATAAAGGAATGGGCCCAGGTCTAATCCCGTGGCCAGGTCATTAACGTATTGCTGTTTTTCCTGTTTGTGAATCAGAAGGGACAGACTGTCTCTGTGGCCACCTGTTATAGATGTAAATGAATGGTTGGGCATGCCAGGTTGGGGGCTTCTTGGAAATTTTCCATGTAAGAATCCTCCTTTCAACTGGAAGAAGACAGGCTTCATAAATTGTCACTGAAATTCCTAGATGATGATACTGTAAGGACTGGACCATTCTTTTGCCCAAAGATTCATTTTGTAAATTACAACAAGGGAGACAAGAAAAGCATGAGACGTTCTGCAAATGTTTTGTAATGTGTTTGATGTCATGAGTATCGTAATATATCAATGAGAGAGAGGTGCTTTGGAATTGCAGAGGGTAATCCATTAGGACATCGTGAAATTGATTCAGTGGGTCATGACCAGTCTTTTAAAAAAAAAAAAAGACCAGCAAGAGGATGAACTAGAAGGAAAATATCAAAATGCTAAGCACATGGTAAAAATATTGTTTTGTGAAACTAGGTGGTAAAAGAAAATATATTTTCTTCCATGGGTCATGCTTGAAAAACTTGAAAGCCCTTATATTAGAGAATGTGAGAGACTTATTGCTCAGTGCCAAAATGAGAAAGGAAACCTGGAATTGGATGTCACCACCGTCAATCATGGCCATAGATAAACCCCTTCTCCTGCTTCTTCTAGGATAGATGCAGGAATTTGGGTTCAGGTACTAGGGGGCACACTGCATTTTGGCTTTCAGCCCATAGCCTTACTTCTTTCTCTTTTTCCTTCCTTCCTTCCTTCCTTCTTCCCTTCCTTCCTCCCTTCCTTCCTTCCTTCCTTCCTTCCTTCCTTCTTTCCTTCCTTCTTCCCTTCTTTCCCTCCCTCCTTCCCTCCTTTCCTCCCTTCTTTCCTTCTTTCTTCTTTTTGTACCAGGAGTGCTCCAACACTGAAGTACATCCCCAGCCCTTTTTATTTTAGTTTTTATTTCATTAAGTCACTGAGGGCCTTGATAAGTTGCTAAGGCTGGTTTCAAATTTAGGATCCTCTTGCCTCAGTCTCCTGAGTCACTAGGATTTCTGGCATGTGCTACCACGCCTGGTCCCATATCCTTACTTTAAAAAGTTGTTTTGGAATTCAGTATATGCCAAGCATGGTGGTTCATGCCTGTAATCCTAGCAGCTCGGGAGGCTGAGGCAGGAGGATCGCAAGTTCAAAGCCAGCCTCAGCAACTTAGCAAGACAATGTTCCCCCATCCAATAAAGGTCTGGGGCTGTGGCTCAGTGGTTAAGTGCCTCAGGGTTCAATCCCTAGCACCAGAAAATCCCAAGACACAAACAACAACAACAACAAAAAACCAGCATAAAGGGAATCAAGGTAACCTATGTTTTAGTTTTCTATTGCTGGCTGTATAACAAATTACACCAAACTGAGTGGCTTAAAATACCCATTTGTTACCTTACAGTTTCTGTAGGTTGGAAAGCTGAGTCAAGGTATAATAAGGCTCTCTCTGGTTTAGCTTTGCTTTACACTTTGGCATTGTGAGTGGTCACCTTCCTTAGCAGAATCCAAGGCACATTTGGAAGGTCAGCCTGCCCTAAAATATCTTCCTTCCCCATGTCCAAAACTCCAATTAAAAATTAATTCTCTACCATTTTCTCTCTCAGAACCCCATTATGACTCTAAGTAAATAACTGTATGAGTAATTACTTAATAACTCCCCCACTAGAAAGTGAGCCAACTTGTAATGGGCATGCAGTGTGACCAAGAAATCAACTTCTGCTATTACAAGTCACTGAGACTTTGGAGATGTTTGTTATTGCAGCATAATGCAGCCTACTTTGACACAGGAATGTTAGAAGAGAATATGAGCTTGATGTTTGAGTACTGAGGGATCTTGTGCATGTGGGGACTTTAGGTGGTGAGGACTTGCTACTCAAAGCGTAGGGACAGACCAGCAGCAGCAGCATCACCTGGGAATTTGTTAGAACCAGACTTGTGGGCCCAGCTGAAACCTTTTGAGCCAGACCCTGTACTTGAACAAGATAACTAGGTGAAGAGCGACATTTGAGAAACAGTGAACTAGAGATAGTTGGAAGCGAAATTGTGAAGCCCCTGAAATACATTTGAGCTGAAGGCTTAACGAGGAGGGCGATCCACACACAGCAGCTTCTCAAAGTGTGGTCCCTGGGCCAGCAGCATCTCCATCACCAGAGACTCCTTAGAACTGCAGATTCCCGGGGCTCAACCAAGACCTGCTGAATTGGAAACTCTGTAAGTGGGGCCCAGTTTTCTGCGACTTAACCATCCAGGGGATGCTTGTGCACACTACAGCTTGAGAAACCCTACTGATGTCAGTACCAGTTAAATTATAGTAGTTAATTCTTTCCCTCCTGAAAAAAGAAACAAACGAGAACATGGACCGATACAATATTGCTCCCATGAGAAAATACCATGGGCTTTATGCGAATTCCCTTTATGATGTATCTTCTAGGATGACCAGGGGAGGACCAAAGCCTAGCCAAGGAGGGTCATCACCCCCGATGGCGACCTCTCTAGCCTGCTTTTCTCCCAGGTGCAAGGTGCAGGACAGCACTCTGGGTGAAGAAGAAAGGGAAGGAGGTGGAGGGGCCAGAAATGGAGGCGGGCACCAAAAAACAGCTGTGCATTTTGCCTTCCTGGTCCTGCTGGGCCTCAGTACAGTGACAGCACTGTGTAAGTGCCACTGGGGACAGTCCCGTGCAAGCCTCCTTGGAACCAGCCTCTCTCCCTTCTATCAAGAATGCAGCAGAACAAGAGGGGGCAGCTGTAGATGCTACAACCCAACTCTGCACAGCCACATGCTGAGCCACACAGGCACCCTGACCACGGCTCGCGCGGCGTGCTGCCACAGTTCCAATGCAGCAGCTCACCCCCCACTAACTCAAGTCCTCATTCAGTGTTTAGTGAGTGACTCTCACATGAGGCCTGGAAGCCCAATGGAGAGGCATAGGGACTGCCAGGATCACCAGGGAGGAAAAGTCACAGTTCATCGTCTACCCGAGACGCAACTGAAACCACCTCTTCTCCCTTAATCAGAAAGGCAGGCTGACGAGCCGGGCGTGGTGGCGCACACCTGTAATCCCAGCACTTGGGAGGCCGAGGCAGGAGGATCGCGAGTTCAAAGCCAGCCTCAGCAATGGTGAGGCACTTGGCAACTCAGTGAGACCCTGTCTCTAATAAAATACAAAAAAAGGGCTGGGGATGTGGCCCAGTGGTCGAGTGCCTGAGTTCAATCCCCGGTGCCAAAAAAAAAAAACAAGGCAGACTGACACGGAACCCAGAAGGTATCACACTGTAATTTCCTAGTTTCATTTTTCTTTTGCAAAGCAGGGACAGAGAAGGCCAAGCAGGCAAATGCTTCTGCCATGGAAAACGGAATCCTTGTATCTCTGCAGACCCACTGCCTGGGAGTGTGCTAACTCCCTCTCCCACGTGGAGGGAAGTGACATGTCTCCTTCAGACAGGAGACAACAGCACTGGTCACAGGTAGAATCAACTCTGGAGTTGTGGCCGAGGGACTGAGTCCAGCACCAGCAAGGAAAGTCAAGCCAAGGTCACTCTTCAAACCAATTAAGTCAGAATGACTCAGGGTAGCACTGGTATTTTGTTTAAATATTTTTTATTTTTTTGGTACTGGGGATTGAAACCAGGGGTGCTTTTCCATTAAGCCACAATCCCAGCCTTTTTTTTTTTTATTATTATTTTTTTTTTATTTAGAACCAGGGTCTTGCTCAGTTGCTTAGGGCTTTCCTAAGTTGCTGAGGCTGGCCATGAACTTGTGATCCTCCTGCCTCGACCTCCTGAATCGCTGGGATTACAGGGGTGCATCGACGTGCCTAGCTCGTGGTATTGGTATTGAAGACAGAACAGAAAGAAATTTCCAGGTGATCCCACAGCACAGCGGAGGCTCCAGGAAGGGTATGGGGTCCCAGGGGTTGTTCCTTTCTGGAGCTGAGCGTTGCCCCCTGAAGGCCAAAGTTCTGTATTCCCTGATTCTCAGCTGAACTTTTTTAATTTCAGGGGGCGTTTTTAAATTCAAAGTAAGCTATTACATTGAAGCTACGGTGTCATCATACATGATCAATTTATCTTTTTTTATCATTTTGATCAACTTTAGATGCATAATATTTAGTCAAAAGAGCAATTTTTATTTCTTTCTTATCTAACAAGATATGCTGGCAGCAGATCAGCTTTGTAATGAAAAATTTCGTTCTTTACCCAGTCGGCACAATGGAAACATCATGAATGCGTGGTAGAGGGAGTGTGGCCATCTGCATGATATGATGTCCGCGTTGGGCTTGTGGGTGGGGCCTGGCTTTAGAGAATGAGCGATTTTATGGTGGTCTGGGAAATGGGAAGGACCCAAACCAACCACCACTTTACTCTTACCATTTCCCACCCCCCTCAGTACTGGGGAAGAAGCCCAGGAGCACTCTACTATTTAAGCTTCCTCCCCAGCCCTTTTTTAAAATTTTGGGACATGGACTCACTAAATCACCAAGGCTGGCCTTGAACTTGTGATCTCAGCTTCCCTCGTAGCTAGGGTTAGAGGTGTGCACCACCGCACCCAACCTCTCTTATCATTTTTATTCCTATATATATTTTACAATCTACTCTGGGCCCTATATGGCAATGTACGATAAGTTAAAGGTTATTAAAATGATAACATCGACGATATCGTTGCAATTAGCACCAAATCCTCTAGCATCAAATCCTCTAAGAAATGTTAATCCGTATTCCTCATGGCAGAGAAAGGAGAGGGGGGGCTAGGTCTGCGTACTTACAGATTCATGAGAGTTCTCTCCAATTGGGGTGTTTTTGCTTTTTAATAAGCTCCTAAGTGATGCTCCAGCTGCTCATCCTCATTCTTAAAACCCCCAAATTGGAGAGGATCTTTGAATGAGAATGAGGACGAGCAGTTTGGTAATCACTTAGGAGCTGATTAACAAGAACATTCTCAGGCCTCATTCCAAGTCCAATGAATCAGAAATGACAACGAAGCTCCCGAGGTCACCCAGAAACAGAAGACACTTGAGAAGCATGGACTCCGCCTAGCCATGCTGCTTACGACCCATACCAAGAACTTATGGCTGGTCATGGCGGTGAACAGTCTTTGACAACAAAGCAGCCCAAAATCAGAAGTGAAAGTCAGTGGGGAACATGTCCTCAATCATAAAAGCCTTGTGAGGCCCGTAAGAAGACCAGGATGCAGATGCCCTTTTGGCTTAGTGATGTCCACTGTTGGGCTATGGATTTAGCCATAATGATATGATATCAACAGCAAGAAGACACATATAATACTTTTCTTTTTGTAATTGGCGTATATGTTCTTTATTTTCTTAAAATTATTTTTAGTTGTCGATGGACCTTTATTTTACTTATTTATTTTTATGTGGTGCTGAGAATCGTACCCAGTGCCTCACACATGCCGGGCAAGTGCTCTACACGGAGCTACAACCCCAGCCTGTCATAGATATTCTTAAAAACTTGCCTACTAACATCATGAAGATAGAAGAAGTGTTCCACACCACGACTGGATTCGAGGTGGAAACTGCAAGTGCTAGGAGTCTCATTTTGGATTTCCCTCGCAGAAAACGGTCCTGTTGGTTACTCTGCCCCTCCCCGGGCAGCACGACTCTCACGACCATTCTTACCTCCGGGGGTTGTTGGTACTGCGAGGCCATCAGAAGGAATGCCCGCTGGGCCTGGAAAGCACCGTGCACCATTTCCGCCTGAAAATAAAGAGGAAGATGGCAGCTTCAGTGTTTGGGTTCCTACACCAACAATTATCACAGGACCCGGCGATTCCACCCTGAGGAACATACCCAAGGAAGATGCAAACATGTCTTCCTACAAAGACTCATCAATGAACTTTCCTAACAATATTATGCGTGATAGCCAAAAAATGGAAACAACCCGCTAATGTCCATGAGCAGATAAATGGATAAATCACATGTGACGTACCTACACAGTGGTGTATTATTCAGCCTTAAAAAAAGAAAGTCCTGTCGCATGCTATATAACATAGGTGACTCTTGAAAACATTATGCTGAGCAACGGAAGCCACTCACAAAAGAGCACATTTGTATGACTCCATTTATACGAAATGTTTGGAATCAGCAAATCTGTGGAGACAGAAAGTGGATCAGTGGTTGCCAGGGACTGCGGGGAGGGCAATGGGGAGTGAACGGCTGATGGGTGGGGGTTCCTTTTGGGAGGGATGGATTAGACAGCGGTGATGGTTTCACAGCTTTGGTGAATTTGCTAAAAACCGCGGAGTCATACACTTTGAAAGGGCGGATGTTAAGATATGTGAATTCTATCTCAACAAGTGCTTAAAAGTTCAAGCCCCAATAGGCTCTTGTTTTCACAGGGTGTCTCTCTCCCATCCTCCTTCCGTGTACCCAAAACCTGTTCAACACCTTATAGTGGACAGAGACTTGTCCCACAAAGATATGCTCGCCAAGAGGCATGGCTTCGGTGACTCCTCATTAAGGTCTGGAAAAGAGTGTTCGATGCCACTTTGGGCCTTGGACAGAGGATGCCAGGACCGCATCTCCACACAAGGATGCATGCAGGTGGGAGGGAATACCTTCTTTTCTTCACTCTCTCCTCACACTTAAATAATTAATTCAATTAAGTGTACCAAGAAAAAAAAATCATGTCAAATATCCATATCACCCAGAATTAATCATTTTAAGTGCACTACCTAGTTTTTAAGACAATTTAATTTTTTATAAGATAAAGCATAGTGATTTGAATCATTAGAAATGTAGAATGTTTCAAAGATAGACACTTTTAAAAAAAATGCCTGATAACCTAGAAATAATCATTATCAACATTAGCTAAACATAATTTCCTACATTTTAAGAATTTATGCAGTGAGGGCTGGGGAGGTAGCTCAGTGTGAAGTGCTTGCCTTGCATGCACAGGCTCTGGGTTTGATCTCCACTACCAACAACCAAAAATAAAAAGAAAGAAAGGAAGGAAGGAAGGAAGAAATGCAGAGAAACTTACAAAATGGGACAATACCTAGCACGGTTAATATTTTTAAAAAATTAAAAGCATAGGCTTGGCGTGGTGGTGCATGCTTATAATCCCAGCACTTGGGAGGCTGAGGCAGGAGGATCGCAAGTTCAAAGCCAGCCTCAGCAATGGCGAGCGAGGCATTTAGCAACTGAGACCCTGTCTCTAATAAAATACAAAAAAGGGCTGGGGATGTGGCCCACTGGTCAAGTGCCCCGAGTTCACTCCCCAATACCGAAAAAAATTAAACGCATATATTTTAATTTTAATTGAAGAGTAGATACGAAAAAGAAAAGTAACTGTTAAACTTTGAATTTTTCTGCACTATAACAGCTATTATGTCCTAAGAGATCATTCTAAGGTTAAAAAATTGTAAAATATTAACAGATTGGAATACTCATCTCCATAGTGTTTAGATTCTGTCTTGAACTTACTTGTCTGAAATCTGTGCTCATTGTGATCAGATGAATATTTTTCTACTGTTAGTAAACATTTCAACAGGTATTACATATTAATATGTCTAATTCATCATTTCTATATTAATGCTGTTCTGAGCTCCTTTTTTTTGGGAGGGTGTAAGGGGAATTGAACTCAGGGGCACTAGACCACTGAGCCACATCCTCAGCCCTATTTTGTATTTTATTTAGAGATAGGGTCTCCCTGAGTTGCTTAGCACCTCACTTTTGCTGAATCTGGCTTTGAACTCACGACCCTCCTGCCTCAGCCTCCTGAGCCACTGGGATTACAGACGTGCACCACTGCACCTGGTTGTTCTGAGCTCTCGATTGAGTAGACGTTCCTCTTTTCATTTACTATCATTTTCTCACCTTGTCTTTAAGCTATTTTAAAATTACTTTTATACTTCTGTCAAAGTTCAAAGAGAATAAGTTATATTCTTACTAAGCCACGGTGAGGGTTCTGTTTCTGTTACTTATTTTCTTCAAGGGGGTTAGCGCTGGGGTATGGACTGTATCCCAGAGCCCAGTTAAAGGCTTGGTTCCCAACCTGGTGCTATTGGGAGGTGGAGGGGGCCTCTAAGAGGTGGGGGCTAGAGGGAGGTCTTTGGGCTACTGGGGGAAATGTCCTTGAAGGAGGTCATGGAGTCCTGGTCTAGCTTTGCTCCCTTTCATTTCTGGCTGTGATGTGAGAGCTTCCTCTGCCACAAACTCCCCCCATGATGTGCGGTCTCACCACAGGCCCAAATGAGTGTGGACTGAGACCTCTGAAACTGTGAGACAGAATAACCTTTCGTCTTTTTAATCTGATTTTCTCTGGTATTTGGTCAGACTGCTGGAAAGCTGACTAACACAAAGGGCGAGGCCATGTCTCTCTGCTTTGCGTGTCATGTTCTACTCTGGTACATTTTTCGAAGCCACCATGCTGGTTCTTTCCACCTTGTTCATGCTTGATCCTCCCTGTCCAGATACTTAAAATTTTTCTGATAAAAATACAAGTGATTCCTTGAGTCTTTTGCTTCCATAGTGGACCTCAGTTGTCTTCCTTCTCAAGCAACAATTTGAGGGTGAAATGCTTTGTGCTCTCTCTCTTCTTCTAGGGCCTCAAGGAACAGGGTGTAGAGAAAGGGAGAATTCAGGGGAGGGGATATCCAGTCTTTATTTTTGGGTGCTGCTCATTCTGGGAATTTGTTAAATGATCTAAAACAGAATTCACTCCACCGAACTGCAACATTTGCTATTCTTATGGAGGCATCCTCTCAGGTTTTTAGACCATTTTTCCAAATTACAACCTAGACATGAAGCCTCCCACCCACAGGGAGAAGCCTCCCACAGTTCTTTTCTTGCTTTACATTCTCCTTTCCTGTTTCATCTCCTCTAAGGTAAGTCTTTAAGGGCTGAGGAAGGAGCAGAGTTAGGAACCAAAACTACTCAGCCACCAGTTACTGACATGTATTGCTTTAGATTATGGCTTTTTTTGTTTATTGTTGTTTGTTTGGTGACTATAAGGGAGTTTTCTTGTTTTTTTTTTTTTTTTTTGTTTTGTTTTGTTTTGTTTTATCCTCACCCCTGCTCTTTGTGGGAAGGAAAAATTCTTTCCCTGCAAGGAGTGATTCAGTCTAATTTGGCCATGAGTTTACATTCTTTTTTGCTTATTGATGTCTTCTTAATCTCTTCCTTGTTAGCTTCATATCTGTTCGGGGTCAGATTCTAACTCTTGGAAATGGCATAACTCTGTAATAGATAATAGGTAAGTACCAGCTTAATATATTCTTAAAAATAGACACCTTGAATAGCAAACGAGGATTGGGTTAACCCCAGTGTCAATATCAGATGATTTTCTGGGGTGGAAGGGCATATGACACCAATTAAATGGGACATGACCAGTTTTTATCTTTCCACTGACCACATATTCCAAAACGTTTACTGTAATGAACACCTTAATTTTGATCCTAACTTCCTCATTACTTCTCAGCTAAGGATTTTATTTTTCCTCCAAGAAGAAAATGTTTGAAATCAAACCAAGATTTGTGGACCATTTACCCTTACAACCATAAATTCCCCTCATCACCGGCATAATGAAGTCTTGCGGATGTTTAAATGAGCGTATATTTTTCTCAAAGCCATTTTTGAAGGATGCCATCTTCCTTCCTCTTTGTCCTGGTTGTCTGATGGCTGGGACTGCAATGCTCAAAAATATCAAATTTCAGATATCGCTTAGGGAAGAACGGGGTTTTCAAATTTCACTGACTTGGGTGCCATTATGACCTTATAAATGTGAAGCTCTAAGCTGCATGTTTTTCTACCTAGCAATACATATATTTTCCGTGATTCAGAAGGATTTTTGTCGGTCTCTAATGACTGTATTTCCAAAGACCATAAGATAAAAGTTCCTACAGCACGGCTGTAAATAAAATAACTGCATTCTCCCGGCAACGATGACACCGAGACACCGTCCGCATCTACGACAAGCCTTGCAGATTCGCCTGAATTATGGTTGCCATGGGAACTGTGAACCGGGATGGCCCGACTTCTATAGTTAAAACTGTAGCTCAGAGGTAGTGTTAACGATATTTCCACGGTTATCCCAAGATGCACAGTGTCGTTAGCGTTTTTCATTTTCCCTAGTAACGACATTCAGCCTGTTGCTAATAGAGCAATTTTCTGGCAGGGCCGATTAGTGAAGATGGGCAATTTCATTAATTAGTCTCTTCCTCCAAATGGCCTTTCACTGAACAATAGGGGTTGAGGTTGGGGTGGAGAGCTGCAGGACACCTAGATATCGGCTTCAAATCCCTTTCCTTTGGTTTATGTAGACAAAACCCTCCTGAGGACTTGCTGTGCCTTCTTGCAGCTCCCTGGAACTCTGGGTGCGCTCAGCAAACCAAACCCCGCTCACTTTGAAACTCATCAGTCCACACGTCGAAGGACTTTCATTCCAACTTTGAGATATTCTGAGCCACTTGTTTCTTTCTTCTGGAAAGTTCCATGAGAGGTCCCACCAGAGAGCCTCCGATTGAGGAGCAACTTCATTGAACCTGCTGAGTCTGGTGACTGGAAAGGGGGAATTTGGCTCACTCAGGCAATTCGAAACACTGTGAAAGAAAAAGCCAAACACAGGGGTTTCGGGGAAGGGCAGATAACAGAGGGTTTCTGCTGAGTTTGTCCATCACGTGTGCGCAGGGCTCCGAGAGCCCCGGTGACCTCTGTGGAGAGGGGCCGTTTGGTAAAGGCTCAGGCTGAGCATTCGCGTGAACGCTTCCCTTAGCACTTTGGTTCTCGGGCAGGTTGTGGGACACCTGTAGTTCTGTGGTCCCAGAGTAGGAAAATTTGAACTTCAGGAATCGTTTAAAGCAAGCCTTGGGGGAAGTTAGCAGACACCAGCTAAACAGGACTTATTTTTATGTAATCCTCTTGGGAGTGAGGGCTGGCGCCTTCCCCAGGGGAAACCCAACAGACCTCTCGATACTCGCCAAAGCTTTGTTTGCAGCGTTTCACTGGAAAAACCACAGGCTGCAAACCAAGTCCCACGTGGACGGCAAAATAAACAGGCGCTGTGGGGGAGAGGCAGGGCAAGAGGCGGGTGATGGCAAAGGATCCCCTGGTGGCAGTGCCCAAGGCCCCTGCGTCTGGTTCTAGAAGCTCCTCGGCCTCTTCCTGGGAACCCGAGGGCTGAAGGGAAGGGGCAGGCGGGAGGTGGGCACCTGTGTTCTCGGTGCAGCCTGCGGGTCCTGGGCAGTCCCTCTCAGAGCCCCCCCACGCTCTCCAGGTGGCCTGCCAGCACCTCACACTGCCGAGTTACAGATGCCCGTGGTTTCAGATTCGTTTTTGAGGGGTCTCCACTCTACCCTAAAGAAGTCCCTGGAGTTGTGACCAAGGAAGAAGTAAAGAGGGAGGATCCGAAGAAAGCAAGAGAAGAAAATGGGCCCCCCCCCCAAAAAAAAAAAAAAAAGAGGCGAAAGGATGCCACAGACTCAGTCACTCACCTCCCGGTTTGGCTGGAAACCAGAAGGCAGATAGATGCCTGCTTTTGCAGTCGTGGACGCGAGCACCAAGCCCACAGAGCCGGATTCTGACACACGCCTGAGCTGGTGTGACAGGGACCTCTGGGAAGGCTCCAGCCTGCGGGTCTCTGTCCTGAACATGCCTCCAAAGGCACCGCAGGGCGTGCTACAGCGACAGCTGTTTAGCAACTCCCCCCGGAAGGCCCCGTTTGGCAGACTGGGGTGGCCCAAGAACCCGCACAGGTGGAGAACCAGCGGTTTCCGTCTCTCCTGTGCGTGGCCTGCCGGTTCTCCCTCCTATCCCTCAGCAGCCCAACTGGAAACCAGCTCGCGGGCGGGCGGGCGGCTCTGTGCAGCGGGCGCTCGGGCCTCCAGTGCAGCGCCTGCCATTCAACCCGAATTTTTTTTTTTTTTTTCCCAAGCAAAGGGATGAAGTTCTAGAAAAAAAGTTCTTTGCCCAACGTCACAAGGCCAGTGAGTGGCAAAGCGGCGGCAAGAATTCCCAGCCCCTCATTCCTCCCTAGCGAGAGAGACTGGAAGCACAAAAACAGGTTCGTTTGGCAAAAATAAGTGACCACAATCCCGATCCCCGCGGCTGGATGTGACCGCACCAGGCCAAAGCTGCAAGACTGACCTGTAGCTGTGACCACCGGCCTAACGGAGGGCGACAAGTGGCACGAGCGGAGCCAGTTGTGGGACTAGCGCCACCCCCCAAAATAGTCATGAAACAGCCGCATGCGCACTTTGCTTGTGTGTGAGGACAGGGCCCATGTGGTAAGGGGACAGGACAAAAGAAGCCGGAAAGGAAAGCACAAGAGCCCCGGGTGGAACCCTGCTAAAGGTGTTCGGGAGCAGGTGCTAAGGAAAGGACGCCTCATCCCTCCTGTCACCCTGAGTGCCCAGAAGCCCTTTTGCAATCCCTCCCAGGGCTCTCGTTTCTTATCAAGGGGTTGACAAAGCCCAGAATCGGGCCCTGCCTCCCGACCCCTGCACAATTACATGCTCATTGGTGGCCGATGGCATGGCAGCATGGCAGCCACTTTCCTGCAAGTGCTCCCGTGGGGTGGCCCCCCAAGCACCCCAGGGCTCTTCCTGAAAGAGGCCCAGACACAAGAAATGCACTCATACACCCAGAGCCTGCCGGGCAGCTGTTTCTTCTTAGGAAAACAAAATCAAGACCAAGGATGGGCTGGGGATATAGCTCAGTCGGTAGAGTGCTTGCCTTGCATACACAAGGCCCTGGGTCCAATCCCCAGCACCACCACCCAAGAAAAACCATCAAGACCAAGAAAGGGGTAGTTGACTCCCCAAGGTAGAAGATGGTGAAGGATGAGACTCAGGTCTGCTGCTGTGAGGCTACCTCCTTCCCTCACTCCCATGGTTAACCCCTGGGGGTGAGCTTAGGAGTCCCCAAGGGTCAAGGCTTTCTGTTCTATTCTTTTCTCTGCTGAGATGAGCAGGAGGTTTTGCGTACACTAGATACTGATGCAAGGCTTCCACTTGCTGTGGTTCAGGCCATCTGACAGAAAATGAAGTCCAGAAGCTGAGGTGGATGGTGAGCGCCCAAAGAACAACAAACTGGGTGTGGCCACGCTCAGAAACAGGCTCAAAATGCATCCCACAGGTGACCGTTTTCCCCAGATACCTGTCATGCTGTGAATCAGCAATGGAAGGTAGGACGCAGCTCCTCACAGTGCACCATCGCACCCCGAACACAGGCTCTCCCAAGTCGCCAGGAGGCTCTTCTGCCTCGCGTGATTCTGTCCTGGTCTGCTCCCGCTAATAACCTCCCAAGTGCCTACTTCAAAGTCCCATCTCCTTCAAGTCTCTGTCCCCACCCTACCCATGGCCTGGCGCGTCACAGTTGCCTTGGAACTGCGGAGCAGGAGCACCCGTGACTAGGAGAGCAGGGGCAGGGTCTGAACTGAGTGTGAACAGTTCAGTGCGATTTATGAGCAGCGGATCGAGAAACTAGACCACCCCTGTGTCCTTCCAACTCCAGCCACGAGGCCTGGGAGCTAAAATGCCTGCTCCCACTCCCCATTTTTTCTAATGAGTAGAAACATATTCAGTTTTGATTTTCAAGCAACATTATTGAACCACCACCCCGACTTCATCCTCTTGGTGACAAAACATTGATGGGGGGTCACTTTGGGTGGAGAGGTGCTATGAACACCACACAGGTGGCGATGTGGGGGTCACTGAGCAACTCTGCAATGGGCATTCTGTTTTCACTTGGACTATTAACAAAAAAGCAAAATTCTCTAAAGATGGTTTCATCTTAATTATGTAAGATTTTTATTGTTTGTGCCTCTTGTTATTTCTATCACATTTATTCTGGGGTGCTTGGTGGTGCTTATAGAGACTGGGAGGGGGCTAACCCAGTACCCCACCTGCCACTGCATGCTGTCACAGCCAAGAAGGAAGCAGGCAAGGACACACACTTCTCCAACTATGACTTCTTTGGTTCCCAAGGACTTCTGCCTATTTTTGCATGGCAAGTTTGGGGAACCACTCTCTCCCTTTCCAGTGCCAGGAGGAAAGGGCAGAAAGAAGCAAGCCAGAGTTGTCACCAACTTGTACATCTGCTGGTGCCAAAACTTGTTCTGAGGGCAAATTCAGTAGCATAATCTAAAGCTAAGAGCTGAGAAGTCAGATCGATTGCTGACAGCAATTGCCAAAGCAAGACCAGAGAGGGCCAAGCTTTGCACAAAGTGGACTCTGGCCCTACCATGTCCGTTAGCATCCTCATATACCACCTGGACTCCCTGTACCTGCTGTCCCACCTATACATAGGGTCGGCACAGATTACAGTATGATTCTATCTTAGGAAGAAACAGGTTTGTGCAATGAACAGTAATAATGAACAGTAATTAAGATTTTGAAAAATGTCCTTAACTAAATACACAGTGACACCCATGGAAGTCATCTCTGGGTTGTGGGATATGAGTTGTTTTTGTTCTCTTTTCTATACATCAATTGCCATGTCTTCCTACATCAGAATATATATATATATATATATATATATATATATATATATATTTTTTTTTTTTTTTTTTTTTTTTTTTTTTTGGTATCGGGGATTGAACTCAGGGCACTCAACCACTGGGCCACATCCCCAGCCCTTTATTGTATTTTATTTAGAGACAGGGTCTCACTGAGTTACTAAGTGCCTCACTATTGCTGAAGCTGGCTTTGAACTCCTGATCCTCCTATCTCAGCCTCCCAAGTTCTGGGATTACAGGTGTGTGCCACTGCGCCTGGCTCAGAAAAGATTTTTTATTTTGTCAAGAAAGACAGAAATTTACTATTTAACTTTACAATCAAAATTATATTCTGGGGCTGGGGATATAGCTCAGTTGGTAGAGGGCTTGCCTGGCATGCACAAGCCTGGGTTCTAATCCCCAGCATTACCAAAAAAAAAAAAAAAAAAAGTATATTCTGCATACCTACTGTGCGCCTATGTGCTAGATCAGGAATGAGTCAGTGGAACAAGAGGTGACCACAGAGGATAATTAGTGCATGGAGTACCAAGGAGTGAGCGCTCGTGGAGAGAACACACCACCGATGTCTGGTCGTGACGGAGAACAGGCTCTGGTGTCACCACCCATGGTGGCACAAGAAACATGTCCCACATGGGCAGTTTGACAAAACGTAGGAAGCATTCTTATAAAACAGAGAGTGAAAGGGGGATGCAGAGAAGATCTCTCTAGAACCCAGGAAGCGCAGCGCTCTGTGCTCCGTCAACCCCAACCCTCGTCTCTTCCCGGGCTCTGGGCTCTTCAGGATAGCAGGGGTTTCAGCAAAGGTCCAAGTCCCCATGGCTGCCTTCTAGAAGTTTCCAGCATACACACAATAAAATGGAAGCTAAATTTACAGGCTGACTAGGGGACGGAAGCTGTAATGTCACACTCCACTTACTTAAAAAATATGTTGGCAATGATCCATTAAATCATAAAGACAAGCTAATTTAAAGACTCTGGCCTGCTCAAATGCCAACCAAGTCACAGTCAATTTCAGGGTCTGCCTTAGCCAAAGCATATATCAAAAGGGCAATAATTTTATATTAGGTAATTGTTATAAATTAATGTTTTTATTGCCCTTAAAGTTTACTGATTTTTTTTTTTTTTTTTTTTTTTTTTACCTTCAATTCTACTCTCATTGGCAGAGAAAGGCACATTTATTGAATAGGGCTAAACAGTTTTGCAGTCTGGAAAGGACAGATGAGAAGGTAGATGGAGAATGTCAATGTTAGACTACGAGGTACACTTATTAAAAAAAAAAAAAAATCATTCAGACACTGATAATAAATGAGGCTTATTCTTCATTAATAGGACTGTTGCCATGGCAACTTCCAGCTCACGAAAGTATTTACATCAGCCACCCCACACAGTTCTGACGCGAAGGAACAGCTCCAGCCTGTCTCCTCTACGTCCACGCCTGGAATCTTCTGTTAGGTCTCTCTGCCGCAGAGCCGGTCTCAGTTAAGATGACCTTAACTGAGCCGGTCTCAGTTAAGATGGCCACCAACCCCACGGCAGACGGGTCCTCTCCAACCCCAAAGAGGCAACTGAAACAAATCTCTTGGTACATCGAAATGGTTTTCTTTTGCCCAAAGGACAGTTTGTAGGAGTTGTTTTTATTTTCCTGCTCATCCAGTATTTTAAAACATTCTCTGTCATGAATATTAATGTGTATTCAAAATCATGAATTGTTTCTCTCAAACTATTATTTTCTGAATGCCTCATTATCACCAAACAGCCTAAGGCACTCCCAGTCACAGTGACACCAAGAGTCAGTGGAACTACATGTGTGGGGGGTGAGGATGATTGGGCAATAAGTAGGAGTGGTCACCTGCCATTGGCCTAACACTTCTAACTATAGGGATTTTCCTTGAGAAAATAATTGCATAATTATAACGTAGTGTTAGCACAGGATAGTCACTGCAATTTGGTGAACAATAGGATGGGAAAAAAATCAAAGCAAGTCAAATGTCACAAATTTCTAAAATGATTAAAAACATTTAATCATTAGATGCCCAAGTTGTAGGGAGTGGACCAGATGAGGCCATTGGTTCCCTCTGGGTCATGTTCTGCATTCTCATGAGGACATTACTGTACCTGCATACAGTTGTGACTGTCAATTACGGCGTAACCATGCAACAAAATACTATGCAGTCATTACAAATGATAATGCAGACTTCAACTGCCTGACCTGGAGAGAGGCCCAGAACATATGGTCTAAATTAAATAAGCAGATTACAAAAACAGTATGTGCAGAAAAATCTGCAGAGCCTATAAAATAAACCAGTCGCTCATTGAAAAAGCCTAACGTAGAACTCTCCTAAATAATTGATTATTACAACGGATATGAAAAAAAAGTCAAAGATTTGAAAGGGTTAAAAAGAGTACTTCTCT
The DNA here is from genome assembly GCA_025594165.1 of Tamias sibiricus. NCBI lineage: Eukaryota > Metazoa > Chordata > Mammalia > Rodentia > Sciuridae > Tamias > Tamias sibiricus. Next base: position 17,982,962 of record CM046666.1, on the reverse strand, counting down.
GGGTCTGGGAATAGAACAAGAAAGAAAACACCATTGTCTGTTTAAATCCATTTGCTTTTCTGACAGGCATGAATATTGCTATAAGTCTGTATTCTGAACAAAACCATTCTCCTAAATTAACTTCATTTTCAAATTCAATTATTGTGTAGCTACAAAATACTTGGCAGATTGGCTCCTTTCCAAATTCTCTAATTTGTTTTTTCTAACACTTAAGGGATCTAAAATACTTGATCAACATGTTTTGGTGGAATCTTTGGATGCAGGAAGCCAGCAACGTCCTCCTGACTCTTGGGCCTACACGTGTGAAAGGCGCAGGCTGCCTTCAGACCACTCAGAGCAATCAGACAATAAAGCACTGCTGATTCTAGAATGTACTAGAAGGCAAGCACTAGTCTTTCATTTTGTGTTATTTAAGCCATACATATAATATTTTTTTTTTCTGGTACAAGGGATTTAACCCAAGAGTGCTCTACCACTGAGCCACATTTTTTTTACTTTGAGACAGGGTCTCACTAAGGCTGGCCTCAAACTTGCAATCCTCCTGCCTCAGCCTCCCGAGTTGCTGGGACAATAGGCACATACCTGGTATTTAAGCCATAGTCTTCATTCAGCTTTTCATGCATGTATACGAAAAGTTGTGTCACAGAGAACTAAGTTAGTGGCTACCCACATAAAAGAGTCTGTATTACAACAGAAACTCAGTAACAGTACTGTTTAATAATGAGCAGTGGAAATTACTAGAAAGCAGTGTGGTGTAGGAGAGGGGACATCATGAGCTTTAGGTTCAGAAAGGTCAGAGATGCATGGCCACAGCAAGTTTCCCAGTCTCCCTGAGGCTTGGTTCCTTCATCTTGAATGCTACCTTCCTTAAACTGTTCTCTTAACAATCACATGAAATAACACTTGTCAGGAGCTCTGCATGGTCCTCAAGGAATGCGAGTTCTCTTTCTTCTTCTTTACAGCTGCCTCTCTGACCAACATGAAAATCGGACACAAGGCAAGGAGATTAAGTTAATCTGTAGAGGCGGTGAAATTTGGCCAAGAGTGAGCTCTTTCATTCACCAATCTTGTCTACCCAGAACCAACCCATCTAGACTGGATCTCACTAGGAACCCTCGACCACGAGTGGTCCTTGCTAAACTCTGGTTGCTCATGTCCTTTGGATTCCCAGGCCAGGGTGCCCGGCCACCAAGCTGTGCAGGATAGGTGACATTTCCTGGTGCCCACAATTTCTCTTTGTCTTTTGTTGACCAGTGAACTCCCTTTTAGGCAATACCTTAATTCCAAGATTATTATTATTATTATTTTTGGTACCGGGGACTTGAACTCAGGGCACTCGACCACTGGGTCACATCCCCAGCCCTTTTTTGTATTTTATTAGAAACAGGGTCTCATCAAGTTGCTAAGTGCCTTGCCATTGCTGAGGCTGGCTTTGAATTCACGATCCTCCTGCCTCAGCCTCCCAAGTGCTGGGATTACAGACGTGCGCCACCACACCCGGCCCAAGATTTTTTACTCTAGCACTAAATCTTCTTTCCCCCTCTTCTGATGGTAACAGCTGCACACACTTCGTAAAAGTTCGAAAGACAAGAACATTTAGGAAGCAAAAGCCTGCAGTCACACTACCCCCAAGGATGACCACTGTCAGGCATCCTTCTAGACTTTATTTTTAATAAGGCAAATCCTTCTTAAGTGCACATTTCACCTCCATACCCTCTCTTCTTTCATTTCCTGTTCAGTTATCCCCAGAAAATCTCTTTTCCCATCTTTCTTGTCCCACTTGTGAATTCTGAGGTTATCCTTAACAATGGTTGCTAAGCATCAAAGGAGTGTAACTATAACACTCATAAAAAGGAGAAGGCAAATCCTATTTGGCAACAAAGTAGAAAGAACTCAGGCTCAGCTGCAGCTTAGAGTCTGCAGAACCTGTATAGGAATCCCCCCTGGTTTCCCGTCTCCCTAATTAAACTCACATGCCCCCAGGTATCAGCAACCCTAATAAATGACTCTTTTTCATTTAATGTTATTGTTTCTCTATTTCATTTAACTAAAAGCAGGGTGAAAGAATTTTCCCACTAGCATTTTGCACTGCACAATGCTTTTTCTTTTTAATGTCTGATACTTGTACAATAAATAAAATTGCATTAGAGAAAATAAAATTTTTTTAAAAATTTTAGATTTAATTTTTTTTTTTTTTAATTAAAGCATAAGTCCTGGTTTTCTTCAATAACTAGCTTTTGGAGACTTGAAATTCCCCTGTTAGATTGCTATAAAAGTCTTCAAAGTCTTACTCTCCATCTCTGTACCTGGTGGGTTCTGCACAGCAGCCACCTGTATGCTAAAACAGAGCAGTGCTCACTGTGTAGCGAATCATCCCTGGCTTATCTCAGGTGTTGGGGAAACGACGCCCAAGTTTCTAGGAACCATCTGACAATGACCTTGAAGCAAGGAAGGAGGTGTCATTTTCAAGTTGAGGATTGTCTGTATTTGGATATATTGAGACCAATTACTGGATTTTCCACCTTCCAGCTGAGTGTTTACAATTATACAAACACAGCAAGACTCTGAAAATCAGGGAGGTTTGATTATTGGAAATAGGCAGTTAAATCTCAGCTAAAAATTCAATCTTTCAGAGGTATTTCTTGCCTGATCTCCAACACTTGGAAATACAGAGATTGAGGGGAAAGCAACCTGCCAAAACCAATCCAAACAGAAACAAACAAAATTCTACTCTTTTTTTAACTCTGACCTTCAGCTTAAAATACTTATAGTAAGGTCCACAAAAAAATCTCCTCTCAGATAGAGCTCACGGATTTCTGTGGGCAGCGACCTTAGGTCGATACATCAGCAGATTCCTTGCTACTTAGGAATTCTTGTCTTGCTTTTGTAAGCTGCTTGAGAGCCCTGGTTTTCAATGGTTCCCTTTCCCCAGCTACAAAACAGGAATGAGAATGAAGAGAGTGAGAAGGGACCAGATGAAGTGTCAGGCCTTCGATAAATTCAGGAAGTGTGCATCTGTGTGTGTGTGTGTGTGTGTGTGTGTGTGTGTGTGTGTGTAGGGGGGGAACAAAAATCTATAGAGACACAGAAATCCAACACCCCATGTGCCTTACTATCTCACTTGTTAATTCATGACTTAAAACCTAGCTTTGATGATTTATTTTCAACTGCCAGTTTATATTTGCTTGATTCGAATTGTCGGCCACAGTAAATTCGTCCATCCGTGGATTCAATTGCATGTTAATAATTTGATTCATTTATCTAATATTCATTTGCATTCATTTGTTTAGCAAACATTTGCTAACCATTCACTCTGGGCACAGTGCTAGACACCAGGAGGCTGGAAGAAACCAGCAGATGTGTAGAATCTTGTAATAAACCGCAAACCAGCTCAGATGTGCCTGAAGTTATGGCATCCTACCTGAACTCTCTTACCCAGACGATAATCTGTTTTAACCAAAGCAGTTGAAAGCCACATATTCCAAGTCCCTTATTATTTAAAATATTTCCTTTAAAAAGGGCTTTCTGAAAGGAAAAGGGTTTGTACAGCATACATATCTGAGTGATAAATTATTAGTTCATTAAATACTGCGTTCATATCACCAAATGTTTTATATTTGGTGTATTTAAAAGTCTTGACTTGTAATTTGTCTCATATGTATATTTGCATTCATTTATAATGAATTTAAAATGCTATGCATATAAATTTTATTATATATTATATATATATGCTGTCATGTTTTTAAAAAGTTCTTTTTTTTAATTTTGTTTTGTTTTGCTTTGTTTCTGGGATATTGAACTCAGGGGCACTTTACCACTGAGCTACATCCCTGGTCCTTTTTATTTTATTTTAAAATTTTGAGACAGAGTCTCACTGAGTTGCTGAGGGTCTCCCTAAGTTGCTGAGCCTGGCCTGTCAAACCTGTGATCCAAGTCACTGCGATTCTAGGCATGTGCCACTGGCGCCCAGCTCAAACAATAGTGTTTTAAAGTAAATGGCGTTACACCACAATCGAGATACAACTAGTAAAGGGGGAAAAATATGCTCAAGGTTGGAAAGCAAATTTTGCTCTTGCTATGTGCCCAGTAACAAATCTGCAAACACATATACCTGGAATCATAGTGATTTGTGGGCCAGAGCACCTATACCATTGAAGGGTAGTAACACAATATTATGAGGAATTCTTAGGCTCCTGGTGTGTGTGTGTGTGTGTGTGTGTGTGTGTGTGTGTGTGTGTGTGTGTGTGTGCATGTTTTGTGAGGATGGGTGTGTGGGTAGATAATGAGATGATCTAAATGAAATCAGAATGTAAAGAGGTCACTACTTTGGACCAAGTATTAATGCTAAAGTAGCCTCCAGGCATGCAATCAATGATCCTGAAATCCAGATAGAGAACAGCATCCGCTGCACTTATTGACATTTTAGAAAGAAGGAAAGCTGGGAGAAAAGAAAAAGGCAAGGAAACGGGCAAGGGAAAGGAGACGTGTTTTGCAGCAGCAGGTATCACGGTTGATTTCTGACGTGGGGAATGATCCAATGAAGGGTATTCATTCTCAAGGAGAAAATTTGCGGGTAACCTGCAGGAGCTTCTGACATGGACTGAACTGTAGGTACACGCTACGCTCTTCCTCACGAGCAAGGCCACTTGTGTGCGACTCAGCCACCCAATTTCTTCCCTGGGCAGGTGAAGTGATACTAGTGGGCTGTGTTGACACCCAACCAGGTGGGCATGCTCGGAGTGTGGCACCGGGCGCTGGCATTTCCATCTTGTTTATGCCAGTGAACACAGAGAAGTGTTGAACCAGGGCTGTCACTTGAGGGGTTTCCCATGGCGAACATCAGCCGTGGAGATCTGAAGGTGCACAGAAGGCGGAACCTCAGCCACAGCTTTGCAGCAAGCTCACGGCCAACCTGGAAGTAAGCTGCAGGTTTCCTGCATTCCACGCGTGGCATCAAGTCCACGGAGGGCAGGAACGTCTTTCAGATTCAGCAACCTGGTGAGGATTTGGCTTCGTCCCACTTACTCAACCAAAGAAGTCAACTGCCCCTAAAGAATTCATTACTAACAACAGGCCAGAAAAGGCTGGTTTCATTGTAGAGGTCTTCCTCTTCCTGCTTGATTTGTTAGTATAAGCAGTAAAGGGTTATGGGAGGAAGTGAAAGAAGCAGGATTCCTTTCCGTGCCAGGCACGCTGTTGTTGCTGTTTATTTCTTTAATTTCAAATCTGAAAATTTTAGATAATGTCCATAATAGAAAAGAATATAATTGCTACTTTTTTTTAATGGGGATTTTTTTTTTTTTTTAATGGGGATTGAACCTACAGGTGCTTGAACCACTGAGCCACATCCCCAACCCTTTTTAATATTGCATTTAGAGACAGGGTCTTGCTGAGTTGCTTAGAGCCTTGCTATGTTGCTGAGGCTGGCTTTGAACCAGGGATCTTCCTGCCTCACCCTCCTGAGCCTTTGGGATTATAGGCATGCATCACCATGCCTGGCTGTAATTGCTATTTTAAAGTTAATCTGGACTTTTTTTTCTTAACAGTTACACACTTCAAATCTGTCAGCTGCCATCTAGCCATGAGTCTATGATAGCAATTTTGTTTTTATCTGAACAGAAGATCTGACCTAAGAATGCACTGTACATAAATGGTCTTAAGCATTCAAAGCTATTTTAAATGCCCTTGGTATTTAATAATATAGCAATAATAAAGCTTAAAAGTACATAAGGATATTTCAAAGACTGCATATCTTTCTTGAACAAATTAGGTCTTGTATGACTAAGAAAACTTCACATTTCCCTTTATCTCATTTGAAAATTTTTAAACATTCTAAAAGAAACATAGAAGAAAGTTTAGAGTGGTCAACTCAATATAATAAGTCTCTTGACATACAAGAATGATTCAGCATTAGGGGCTATATTAATATAATTAATCATAGTAAAGATATCTTTTTTTAAAAAAATATTTTTTTTTAGTTGTAGATGGACACAATACCTTTATTTTATTTGTTTATTTTTATGTGGTGCTGGGGATGGAACCCAGTGCCTCACGCATGCTAGGTAAGCGCTCTACGACTGAGCCATAACCCCAGCCCCATAGTAAAGATCTTAAGGAGAAAAGTTACATGCTTATCTCCACAGATGCTAAAAAAGACCTGTGACAAAATTCAACAATTTTCTTGCTTAAAATAGAAGACCCAGAATTGGACATTAAAAATGATTACACACACACACACACACACACACATACACATACACATACCCACACAATTTTTTCCAGTACCAAATAAGCATCATTCTGGATGGATTAGCATTACCACTGAAAGATGAGCCATTATCAATATTTTATTAACACTGTCTTAAAGGTACTAGAAAAGAAAAAGACACTGAAGGCTTAATAACTAGAAAGGAAGTGGTACATCAATTACTATTTGCAAATAATTATACACCTAGAAAATCCTGGATCATTAAATGAGAAGCTACCATAAACTACAAGAAAAGGAAAGAACTCAAGGAAACAAGGTACAGAATGAACAGAGAAGTCAGTAGCCTGCGTGTACATGAAGAACCACGTAGATGAAGTTGGTTCGTTTACTAGCAGTAACACCCTTCCCCTCCAAAATAAACCCAAGGATTGTACAAAGCTCTATAAAGAAAACTTCTGAGTATTCCCGAAGGATAAATAAGTGATGAGAACCAATGGAAAGCCAGCCAGTTCCTGGATAGTCAACCTCCCACAGATGCAAATTTGTGATATTCATTTAGACATTTAATTTGATCCCAATAAAAGCATCAACATTTTTCTTCTGGAAATGGACACGTTGATTTTACATGAAAGATGAATGGTCAGGAACAGCCAGCAGAACTGGACAGAAAGGGCCCCAGGGGAAAATAACCCCACCACATGCCAATGTACTCTAAATCCTCAGTGATCAAGGCAGTGTGGTCCCGGGACATGAAGAGACTGAGGGCACAGTGGGATGAATGAAAAGCATAAAACTAGAACCAAAGGCACACACACAGGTGCTGGCCTATGGAAAGGCACCCTCCAGTCAGTCAGTAGGGAATGGGCCAGTTACCAAGATGGTGGCGGGGAGATGGGGAGCCACTGGAGAAGAGCGGCTGGATGGGTACCTGGCATTAGCCAGCATGAACTCAAATGTGGATCCAATTTACATGTGAACAATGATGCCACATCATGTCCGACGAAAGAGGCTTTTAAGTGACGACTCAAAATCCAGAAGTCACAAAAGAAAAAGAAAATTGATACTTTCCTAATAAATGCTGCTACATTAAAAAAAATCTTCTGCATGGTCAAAAAATAGCCCTAAGACATGGCAAAAGACAATGATAAAGTAGGAAAAGTATCTGCACTTTTCACCACGGACAGAGGGCTACTCTCCCAGATACACAGAGATCTCTAGAAACGGGTCATAAACAAACCAACAACCTTTCTTGTGTGACTCATATCTATGGACGAAAGATTTGAGTAGATCACTCACAGCCAAAGAAACATAAGCGACCCTCAAACATGTGAAAAGATGCCCACCTCACTCGTGGTAAGAGAAGCAAACATTAGAACCTCACGGAGGTACCATCTTGCGCCTAAACTGGCGCCGCCCTCTGCAGGTGAACGTGGGGAAACAGACCCGCGGGTCCCTGCTGATCAGAGGTTGCAACAGCCCCAGGGACGGCCGTTCAAGCAGATCTCAAGCAAAGTTCTCTTCCCTTCGCCCGGAGCTGACATCTCCGCTGGGCATCCCAGATCCTTCTCCAACCTCCTGCACCCTGCTCCATGCTCCAGGACGACCCCCCGGCTCCTGGCTGCTGACTGGCTTTGGCTGGTGGAAGGCCTGGCAAGAAGTGGGCACACGAGGCAGGAGAGGAGAGGGGGCTCACCCCTAGACCCTTCCTGTTAGAAAAATGCTGAAACATAGTTAACTAGCCGGGAACACTGTGTTAGTGAAATAAAAGGGTTTATTGGGGTGCCACGTGGGCAAGGGTAGGGAAAGGAAGGGAAGGGGGGTAGGGAAGGGATGGACGGGAATAGGGACAGGCAGGAACCACGGCAAGCGCGAACAGAGAGCAGGAACAGAGAGCAGGAACAGAGAGCAGGAACAGAGAGAGATTTCAGTCCGGGGCTGGTTTAAATAGAGTAGGGGCCATAAAACCCCCTTGGAGTGAGTCCTTGCCCTATTGGGCGGCAGAGGTCGGGGGGGGGGGGGCATTTGCTGGTCAGGTTATTTGGTCACGCTGAGGATCCTGGGAGCTGTACTTTTTCACAAGGCACCTGGGGAGGTGTGGCCTTCTGCCTGGGAGGTGCAGCCTCTGCCTGGAATCCAACACTTCCCTGCTGGCTTCTGTGGCTTGGCTGTGTCTCTACTGAAGGTTCTGATTCCCACTCCCCGCCCTTGACTTTGCGAACACTGGTTCCTGCTAGCACAGCTCTGGGTGCTGTATGTCAACAGCCCCTTCATTACCCTCTCCTTGAATCCCCTGGCTTGATCCATGGCACCCTATCCTTCTGGGACCCAGCAATCCCATTTTGGGGAACCTGTCCTTTGACATCTTGGACATACAGGAAAGTATGTGCATATAAGGTTATGCCCTGCAGCAAAAGATTAGAAACAACTCCATGTTCAGCAACAGGGGTCTGACGGTCAAATAAACTGTGCTGTATCCACACAGAGGACTGTTATGAGGCTGTAACACACAAGGAAGCGCCACATGTACTGACAGAACGGGTCTCTAGACTACACCACTAAGTGAAGAAAACAAAGCGCAAAGCTGTATCTATAACGAGGTGACCTTTTAGTAAGAAAGGGAAATACAAGAAAACATATTTTTTCAAAGATCAACACTGAAAGGAAACATAAGAAACACAAAAACCAGCCACCTTCCGGGGCAGGGGATGTTTTAGTCTGTTTTCTGTTTCTATAACAGCAAAACCTGAGACTGGGTCATTTATAAAGGCAGAGGGATACTTCCTGCCTGGAGGCTGGGAAGTCCAAAAGCATGGCGCCAGCAAGGCCCCGGTGCTGGCTCAGCTCATGGCAGAAGGTGGGAGGGCAGGTGGGTGCCTGAGGAAGAGGACGTCAAGACGGGCAGCCTGGGTTCAGAGCCACCCACTGCTGTGGTGAGAGCAAGGGCTCCCTCCGGGAAGACAGCCTTAACCCATTCAGAAGGGCTCTGCCCTTGTCCCAGACGTTGCCCCCAACCCCTCCCCCCACTGCTGCATTGAGGAATTAGGGTTCCAACATGTGAACTTCTGGGGGACACATGCCACAGCAGGGGGGAACAGGAGGAGCTAGGAAGTTGGCATTCTTCTCAACACATAGCTTTTCCTGGCTGAAATTCTTTAACCCAGCCAACATATTGTTGATCCAAAAAAAAAAATTAAACCAAATTAAATTCAATAAGCCAAGAAAAAAAAGCAAGTATCATCTTAACCTTAGGGACCTAATCCATGGCTTCAGCAAGCGTTTGGTGCTGACTGTAACTTCTGGTAGAGTAAACTGGGCGGTCCCCTGGTCAGTGATGCCTGGTGGTCCTTCAGAGACATTCTGATCCCAAGTCCAGTTTCTTATCAGCCAGTCCCCCAAGCTCTAGACGTGATTTAAGATTTAGAACACCCAACGAGGGGTGGGGGTTATATACTCTAAGGACAGACTTCCTTAAATGAAAAGCTCATCACAGCGATGGCCCGCTGAGGACCACAGCTTAGCAGGACACGGGCTGTGCGTTAGAACACCTTTGGTGGTAAAGTAGCTGTTGAACGCTCAACACGAATCTTGCATGTTCTTGGGAAGAAATGATGACCGGGGTCCATCTCTCCACGACCTTTCTGAATTCTGCAGATGTAGTGCCAACAGCACTGTGAGTAATGGCCAGGCTGAGGTCAGGCGCAAAGGATCATGGGGGGCAAAGTCCTGTCCTGGAGGTCAGAGTTCCGCCTGTCTCCTCACTCGGCACCATGCTGAAGACAGGCACCAGTCACTGGGTGACTTCCACCCTGTCCTCCCTGTCCTCAGCCCTGCACCTCCTCCCTCATACCACAGAAAGGGTGGGTGGAGAGGGGGCGGGCCAGAGCCGGCTCGCTTGCCCCGAGAGATCCGGTTACCCACACAGGTGGTGGCAGACACAGCTGCCCAGCGGGTCAAGGTCGGCAGTGGCCAACGTCATGGATGGGAACTCTGGAGACCAGACTCCTGGCTCTGCCACTGAATCTCTAAGGTCCTTCAACCCATCACCGCCATCACCTAACCAGTCCAGTTCCCAGCTTCCTTCTCTGTAGGAGACAGGAAGACTGACTAGGGCAAGGAAGGGAGGAAGGAAGGCGGGCAAGAAGGCAGGCAGGTAGGAGGGTGGGCGGGTGGAGGGCGGGGGGCTGGGAGGAGGAGGGAGGGAAGAGAGTGCACGGCAAATGGACGATGTCTAAGGGCTTCCCTCCCTGAAAACTTGGACTGTCACAAAGGGCTAAGGCAGTGAGAGCCATCGTCCTTCTCACTATGAAGCAGGTGAAGGGACTTGGCTACACTCTTGCTCTTGATGTACGAGTGAGGCCAGCTGGAGAATCCGGCGTGCTGGTCAGAGGGACAAACACAGGGCCCCCTCTGCCATTCCTTGAATTCATTACCCAACAGCACAGCATAAAAGAACAAAACACTTTGTAGATGATTTGAATAGATGGCATAGACCAGGGACATCCAGGGTCACTGTGAGCCATCAGAAGGGGAGCTGGCAACCACCTGAGAAGATTCATCCTTTGTCCAAGTTGGGGAACAAAAGGACATAATATCACACAGTCTGTCATTTACTCGGATGCTAAATGTGGGCTCTGCTTAGTTGAATTTTATTGCCCTTTTGTTCAAACTGTGGTTCTCTCATTTCATTAAACGGTGAATAAGAATTTTTTTAAAAATCCCTTTTAATCAGGAACAGGAAGTAAACATTCCGAACCCCCAGAAACATTCCAAATGGAAAGTCCATAAACTTTCCAAAAGGACTTAGGTTAGGAAGAGCTAGGATCTGCAGCTGCTTCATAATTGTCAAACCACTTAGAAACAGAACTGAGATTGTTTCATACACCGGAAATAACAGTAGAATAGCTTTGTTTTTTTTTTTTTTTTTTTTTTTTAAATCGTATCAGTCCATGTGTGGATAAACAGTGCCCAGCCAAGTACTTGGTATTATGTGGGTCCCATCGAGAGGACTTTTCTTTTAATATTGAGAACTGTATTTACTGTAAACATCTATTACAAAATTATGCATTGTTTATTCTTTCTTAAAAGAGGTGTAAGCTGCGTGGGTGTTGCCGGGTTGAGGAGTAATTGAAATAAGCCCTTTGGTTTGTGCTGCCTACAAGAAAGCTTCACAAGATCTAATCTTTTCTAAACCTGCTCTGTCCTTGGGTTTAGTGAGCTTCCTAATTGTAGCTATTAGCTCCCCTTTTCTTGTGGTCTTTTGTCAATGGACTATTGAGTGTTGGGTAAATGAAGCCAGACCAGGAGCCAACACATGGAGACAGACGTTAAATCATAGCCTGGCGGCCCTCATTCATTATTAGTGTCTGTGGAGTAGCTTCTAAGCCCAGGGACAGGATTTATTTAGGATGATGCACATTTGTGTCATTCTCAGATTTCCATACAGTACAATCAGGTATGTGAGTTTTTTTTTTTTTTTTTTTTTTCCTGGGCAACAGGTGTGTTGCTGACACAAAGTTCAGCCCCCACTTCTGGCTCATGTGAGAGGCAGCAGCTGCAGGCTTAATGCCCGTGACACATGGTTCTGCAAGAGAGAAAAAAAATAAACTACTTGTTCAAAGTATGAAAGCAACAGGCAGATGGGCGGTGGCTGCCCGTGCTTTTCTTTGTGTGGTGGGGCCGCGGTCTCAACTTGTGGATGACTGTATTTCTTTCTCCCTTTTTTCTCTTTCTCCTTCCTTCCTTCCTTCCTTCCTTCCTTCCTTCCTTCCTTCCTTCTTTCCTGCCTGCCTGCCTGTCTTCTGTTTTTCAAAAACCAGTTAAAAACATAAATTTCTTTATGCATTACATATTCAGTGTTCTTTCACTGGAGACATGCTGTTTATAGGCATGAGTGGGGAGAAAGAAAAATGCAATGAGTCAAGTTAGAGTTTACAACTCATTCTGTTCTAAAAAAGAACTTCAAAGGACTGTTCACTACACAATTTGAAGTGTGCAGATACTACTATTTTTTTTTTAACAATGCAAAGAACTACTTATTTATTTATTTGTACTGGGGATTGAACCCAGAGCATCCCCAGCCCCCTTTTTATATTTTATTTAGAGACAGGGTCTCACTGAGTTACTTACGGCCTCTCTCTTAAGTTGTTGAGGCTGGCTTTGAACTCATGATTCTCCTGCCTCAGCCTCCAGAGCTGGAATTGCAGGCTTGTGCCACCAAAGAACTACTTATTTATAGGCCTCATTATTCTCTAGTGAAAAGTTTTCACCTAGAATGTTGTGAGATATCACTAGTAAGGATCTCAAGGTCCTGTGGACACTGAAAGCACACGGTCAGCGTTAACCGATGGCGACAGTGACAGTGCGTGCGTTCAGGAGCCTGCGTGTTCCCTGAGCACTCCAGCCTGTCTTAACTGTCCTGGGGACACGTGGGTGCGACGTCTCTAAGGTGTGGCCATGCCTTGGCCCACGAGCAGCTCCTGCTTTACCTTAGGGCACACAGGTCTCTTGTAAATAAAAACACCGAAGAGGACGGACCGGTGAGACGGTGGAGCTGTGAGCGGCCTTCGGTGTGGGACGCGCCCTACTACAGTCTTTTCTGGAATTCCAGTGTAACGGAGCTCCCCCTCTTACACCAAAGGAGATTTCAACGGAAATATTCAATAAAAAAGAAGAAACTTTGTTTTCCTGAGGTCTGCTAGACAAGCACAACGGGGCACAACATCGCGAGATGAGCTATCTTTTCATGGCCATCTTGGCTTCTCCGGTAAAACCAAGCCCCTGAATTCCCTGCAAGACCGGAGCTGGGCTCGTGTATGTCGGCGACTGGGGAAGGAGCAAAGAGAGAACGCCCCTCCTTTTTCTTTCCTTAACCCCAAACCACAACTTTATTCCAGAATCAGATTTTCTGTGAATCTGAAAATGGTTTCACCCCATTGTTTCATCGATGAGAAACCTAGAAGCAGATGGACTTGGAATTTATTCCTCTGCAACCTGCAAAGGCCAGGGGGAGAAAAGAACCTGCTGACAAATTTGTTTTAAAGTTTTTAATTGGTTTGGCTATTTAGATTTTCTACTAAGTGCGTGCAAATAGCAACCAACCTCAGGAAGGGTGCTACTATTTTAAAAAGTGTAACACGTGAACAACCAGGAGGCCTGGAGGCTGGCCGTTACAGGTCTCTTCCAATCTAGAGATTCTCAAATTTTCTGATATTACTTTTACTCAGGCTGTACTTAAAAAAAAAATGTGGTAAGATACACACAACAAAATTTACCATCTTAACCCTTTACGTACACGATTCGGTGGTGTTGAGGATATCCGTGGTGCTGTACTCTCTCTGGAACTTTTTCATCTTGCAAAACTAAGACTGTACCCATTCAACAGCGTCTCCCCTTCCCCCCGCTCCCTCAGCCTCTGACGACACCATTCTGTTTCTGTCTCTGTAAATTTGGCTCCTCAGGGTAGGTACTTCAGATAAATGAAATCGCATATCTGTCTTTTTGTGTCGGGCTTATTTCTCTGAGCAGAAAGTTCTCAAAGCTCACTGCTTTACAGCATGTAATAGGATTTTCTTTCTTGTTAGGGCTGAATAATATTCCACTGTACATCTACACCGCATTTACTTGATCCGTTCATCTGTCAACGGATACTTAGATTGCTTCCCCCTCTGGGCCGCTGTGAACGTGGGTGCGTAATATCTCTCCGAAACCTGCTTTTGGGGAGACACCGGACGTGGGCTTGCTGGACATGGGACTGCCGGACCATGGTTCTTCTCCTTTTCAGTCTTTGAGGAACTGTCATACATTTGGCACAGCAGCTAACCCATCCTGCATTTCCACCCGTTTCCCCACACCCTCACCAACACTCATGGCTTTCTGGGTTTTTCTGCTAGTGGTCACCCTAACGACTGTGAGGGTATATCCTCAGGCTACACTTTAAGAAGAGGGGCCTGGTGACCGAGTCAGTGCAGTCAAAGTCTCTTTTTAAAAACACAAGCCAAGTGGCCCTCAGTCCTCTGCCCAGAGCCCTCCGTGGCTTCCTCCCATTTGGAGTAAGACCAAACTCCCTGCCTGTGACAGACAGGCCCTGCTGGGGTCGGCCTCCTGTTCTCTCTCCCTCACTCACCTTTTCCCTGAGAACAGGCGAGCAGGTTCCATCCTCCACCTGAGAGACTCTCCCCTGCATCACTACAGGGTTCGCTTCCTCTACAAGCCCATCTCTGCTCAAGGTCACCTCCTCGGATACACCTTCTATAACCACGTCCCAGCACTTTCTAGAGCATTATGCTACTTTTTTTTTTTTTGGTCATCCCTGTTCTGTCTGAATTAGTTTATATATTTATATGCTGCTTCCTTCCCATAGTAAAGTGAAAGTCCAGGAGGCGAAGGCGTGGCCTCGCTTGTCCATTCCTGACCTCCCAGTTTCTAGAACCGGGCCTGGCAACGCCCTGTCAGTAGGCGCTGCAGGCATGAGAGAGCCAGTGACTGCGTCGATGCGTGTTTTAGCTACCACCATCCAAGGCAGAGTGAGAACTAAACACACAAGATGCCATCATGCCACCCACGACGTCAGAGGTGGGGCTGGCCCCTCGGACTCTCCCCGGCAGGGAACCGGAAGCAGTACTCACATGAGTGTCCACGTCACCGGCCAGGGTCCTGCTGTTCTTTAAGAACTCGGCCACCACGCCGTCCATCAGCTTGTCAAAGGCTTCCACGGAGGGCGCCACACCTGGGAGAGGAGCATCCTGTTATTCCCGGGCAGTCTGGTGGAAAGCCAGGCCTGCCTCGCACCAGGTGACGTGGAAGTTGAACACCGCTGTCACCGCTGCTGACTTGTTCGCGAAGTCATTCCCTCACTCGATCCCCACTGACTGAGCGATCCCCACTGACTGAGCACGTCTTGCGGGGACGAGGAGGTGACCTGTTTTCCATCCTCCTGGGGAAGGACCTGGGCCCACGGCATTTCATTTTCCTCTCCTCCGAGCTCAGGGAGGCAGGTGGCACCATCCCACGCACAGGGGAGGAAATGGAGGTGCAGACAGAGCGTGTGTCCTGCCTTTCCCTGCCAGACATGAAAGAAAGGGCAAATCCCCCAACGGAACCGAGCCAGATTCATCCAAGGTCACTGGACTTTCTTCTACAGGGACCTGTCCAGGTGCTAGGTCAGCCTTACAAATAGCTACCAATTCTTTGTCTTCTTTGTCCTGGGGGACAAAAAAAAAAAAAAAAAAAAAAAAAAAAAAAAAAAAAAAAAAAAAAAAAAAAGGGGGGCATGCCAGACTCTAGGCAGAGAGGCAAAGAACACTGGCTTTACTCTTCCTGCTCCTTCCTCTGTCCCAGAGGCGGCCATGACGGAAAGACAGTGACCGTGGAGAGTCCACTGGGTTTCCAGTGCCTGCGACCCTTGAGCTGAAGTGACGACAGCCAAGCTCTGTGTTCTCTCCCTACTTTTTAATTAAATGAAGAAAACCTACGTCTCTAACTTCCTGCCCCTAAAATTGAGAAACATGACATTGAGAAACTTGGAACTATAGACCTTTTAAATCCAATCCCAAATCTAGCATTTCCTTTCTTCTGTTGTACGAATACCTCATCCTCACTCATAAAACCAGAGGATGAATCTTCCCTTTCTCTTATTCCCAGGTGCCCATTTTTACCAGCTCAAAGGGGGATGGACACACATATTGACAGCCCTCTGCAGCTACAAAGTTTCAAGCAGATGTTGGAACTGAGTTATCTTAAATGCAAAATTCTTGAACATGAGAGGACACAAGCCCCAGCTGCCTTACGGGTTCACCTGGAAACGGATCCACCTGTTTGCTGGCCATGGAAGGGGCCCAGAGGTCTCTGCTGAGTATTTAAAGTGGGAGAAAGTTCTGGAAATGTGACAGAGGCCTCTACCTAGCAGAGGTTCGGCGATGAAAGGGAATATTTTCTAATTTCCTTTCATCACTCTACTCTGCTCACACCCCCTCCGGGCAGCCTTTAATGATCTGTCCTCTCACCAGTCCGCATCCTTTGAGCATCTCTTAATCAAAGCGTTTGCAGTGCGCTGAGTAGTGAAGTACGGAGACCAAAGGTTCCGGAGGATTAGGACTGTGTATAATTCACCTAAGATGTCCTTGCACCTAGCACGGTTTTTGTCACTTGGCAGGAATGCAAAAGTACCTCTTCAGTTGTTGAGCTGGATGGATCTAATTACGGTGAGAGGGTGAGTGTGGAGGCCCATATCATGAAACACGTCATGACACGAACGTCGCAGCAGACCTGTGAGCTGTGTGTGCTATGTATCTGTAACGGATCATGTTCTTTCTAGAAATGTCTTTTAAAATAAAACATAACAAAACAAAATCTTTTTGGTGCTGGGGATCAAATCTGGGGCCTCAAGCATGCTAGGCAAGTTACTTTTACTACCACTGAGCCACACCCCCAGCCCCTAAATAGAAATTTTTTAAAAATATGACTCAAGGGGGCTGGGGGTGTGGCTCAGTGGTAGAGTGCTCACCTAGCATGCATGAGGCACCGGGTTCGATCATCAGCACCACATAAAAATCAAATAAAGATATTGTATCCACCTAAAACTAAAAAATAAATATATTTTAAAAAGAAAGCACTTTATTTAAATTGTTCCCTAATCCTTCAAAAATTTTGACTTTAGTTAAATAATGTAATGATGATGTTTATATTTAAGGTAAAAAGTTTTTCTTAAGAATTTTTTTATTTTTAAGAATAGAATTTAGGAAACTACCAACACGTACTAATGAAGAAACAAAAAAATGGAAATGATGTTGTTTAGGATTTGTAAGATGTTCTAACGATGGGCCTCATTCAGACATTTTACTAATTATCTTCCTTATTAATTACCCTACTTCAATTCAAGTAGGATAATAAATTGCTAGCTAAGTTGTTTTAGAAGATCTTTGCTTTAATAAATGGTTTGCAATGATGTGCTGTATTAGAAAATATTTGTTTAAACACTAAATAATTTAATTATGTCCTCCAATTTTACTAGCCTATTAATTTCCCCAGAAAAACTGTTTTAATAGGGAAAGCACAAAGTTCAATCTACTATCCTTCTAGATACAAAAGATTCCAGTCATTGATTTTATTTTTCTTTACTCAACAACATAGTTCAATCATCAGAGGGTGGATTTTGACTTTTTTTTTTTTTTTTTTTTTTAAAATCACAGACTTTACATTTGGGGTCAACAATCTCAGAGAAACGTCTGTAATTGCAATGAGGCCAGGGCATCATGAAACAAAGTTACTGAAGAACATGAAAAATATTTTCTTACAAATCAGGTTGAGAAGTCTCCTATACCAACTGTATAGCTTCACAAAGACTTAACATGAAATCGTGAATGTGTTTCAGTTGTTGTAGAAAAAACTTCCAGGCCCCTGGCAGCCCTGCTCCAAGCCACGCCCCTTCCAATTCATTCAGGGCATTTTAATTTTCATTGTGTTCAGGGGGAAAAGACAGCCGGCACATTTGTGCTCACACAGTAATTCCTGTCCCCTGGCATGTAACGCAAGGCACAGCTCCAAATACGCCCGAGATTCTAGAAGCACCAATGGAGGTCTTCCCTGGGGAAGTCGATTATGAAGCCTCTTCTTCTCCAAGGCTTGTTCTCAGACCCACCCCGCCCCCCAAAAGCTGACAGGATTCAAAACAGGTCAGAGAAGAAGGAGGTGCATGTGGGACAAGAAGATGTTAAATACAGATTGCCCAGTTAAATTTGAATTTCAGATAAGCAATGAATAAATTTCTAGTATAAATATGTACCATGCAGTATGCCCATGCAGTATTTGGGACACATTTATACAAAAAAAAAAAAAATCTTCTTTATCTGAAATTTAAATTTAACTCATGCCCTGTATTTTCATTTGTTAATCTGCTGCCTTGACAAGAAGGAACTGGAGAAATCATTACAGATAACGTGAAGAGTCTGCCATATAGGGTACCCTCTTAGAGAAAGAACTGTTTATTTTTGAACCTACAAGTTTTAGGAATCTCTTTTTGTTTCAATGTGGTGTTGGCCTATGGTTTTCAAAGAGAGAATAGGCAAGGTGACCATGGGAGGTGGCCCTGTCACATCCGTCACATTAGACTGGCTTCCCTCAAAGATGCAGTTCCTAAATGCAAGAACTTGTTCTCCTTAAAAGCAACATCCACAAAATAATTCCTTCCAATTCATGTTGCAATTGAGAACATTTGTTTGTTTCTTTATCTTTTTCTTTTTTTCTTTTTTTGATAATTACTTAGATAATACAGTCATTGAGTATTTGAACAGCCATATAAACACTAAAACGAAGAATAATGACATTTGGCACATGGATTCTGCTTTTAAGGGGCACAGATGTTTGGTAAATTTTTGTGGATTGCAGGTTGAAACTTTTCAAATGTTATTATTTTTGATAATCGGTGCGTAAAATTGGTTCATATTTATGGGGAAAGAAAACTCAGTTTTTCCTTCTCTTTTTTCAGGGGCTGCTTGCTTGTGGTCACACAGAAAGGAAGGAGGGAACGTGGCAGAAAGCAGATGGACATGTTTCTGGACAATGAAATGACGAGGACGAAGTTAAGTGACCCACACGGAGACCAGCCGTGACGGCTGTGTGGCCTACCTCCGTGGACTCCGTTCACTTCCCCACAGTCCCCAGGAGGCCCGTGTGACTCTGCAGACAGCTGCTCCAGCCGGCTGACGGCGCGCTCCAGTCTCTCCACCAGGCCCTGCATGTCTTCCATTCTAGAAGGACACACGCACAAAGGGAGGCCACGTGAGCACCAGGGTGACACCCTTTCACCCGCCCGCAGGAGGAAAATAAAAAGCCCTGGGAATGGATTTAATGGCCTAGAGACCATTGCCACACATCGGTAAAGGACATGAAATTCAAGAGAACACAAAAACTTGGAAAAAAAAAAAAAAAAAAAAAAAAAACTAGCCAACAATATAAAGTTTATTTTCTACTCAACTCAATGCTTTTTACATAACATAAAAATGAATATATAAGACTCAGCCCCTCCTCTACATCACTCTCCAGTGCCGGCTCCGTGCTTCCTTGTTACAAGATACCATTTAGACATGGTACCTGCTTAAATGCCCACAAGCACATATCCCAAAATTAATATTGCCAACTCTGGCTCTGCTGAATGGTGGGGAATATTTTTACTATTTCCCACCATTCTTCCTGGCAAAGCACAATTCCCCAGGGGCCTCTAAAACCATGGACAATCCTTACTTACTGAGTAGTGAGAAAACCAAACAGCCCAGCACAGAACTGAATTTATGAAACTATGCACCACATTGTGGGGAGGAGAGTCCCTCCCCACGTCCAACTGGTTCCAGTGGGGTTTCTGTTGCTGAATTAGTTTGAGTGAAAATGACTCTGAATGGTGGTAGATTTTTAACATAAAATATTAGAAATGGTTAATTTCCTTTGGTAAGGCTACTGGCTATTTGTAGACAAAATTTTGTGTTAGGCGCGGTGGATTTTAGAGACAGGATCTTCAGTTACTCAGTATTCTTGCTGAAACAAATAGGAATTGAAACGGACTAAGGGATTGGGGAATAAAAGTGGGGTTGGCTAGCCATTCCCCCCACTTCCAAACAGATATGTGTGTGTGTATTTATTTATAAATATATCTATATACTCACATATTTTTATTTATTTGTTTTATTTATTTTTGGTGCAGGGAACACTTAGCCACTGAGCCACATCCCCAACCTTTTTTATCTTTTTATTTTGAGACAGGGTCTTGCTAAGTTGCTGAGGCTGGCTTTGGACTTGCGATCCTCCTGCCTCAGCCTCCCAGGTCGCTGGGATTACAGGCCTGTGCCACCTCAGCTGACCCCAACAAATATTCAAATGACTGTAGATGGGGGTAAGTACCTTAAAATTATTGGTCTTAGAATTTACGTTTACATTCCTCTGGGGGAACGGAACCCACTCTAATTCGGCCAGGTTCCCAGGCACCTTAACCCCGACCACACCCACTTGTGACCGCCTTTGGCACAACAGGGCTGCTTCCCCAAAGAGACTAAAACAGGCCTCCTCTTAACCAGTGCCCCGGGTTCTTCTCACTCTCACGAACTTCCCGAGCATCATTCTGAGTGGAAAGAGGAGCCCTGTGCTTCTAAAACCAGAGACGCGGCGGCCCCAGGGCATGGGGAGCGGGCACTGCTCTGAGATGGGCAAACATTTTATTTTATTTCTCCTGGGAACCTGGTTAATGCACTCCTCTTTTGTTTTGTATTCCATTCGTTTGGAGTTTAAATACAATGATGACGTGTCGCTGCGCGTTTCAAAGGCAAGGTTATGCTTATCCAAACGCGTGTACATCGCTGTACACACGATTCTGCCTCCAAACGTCAGTCATTGGATTCGGAGGCAGGGCTCACTGTCTGTTTTGGAAAGTCATCTCTCTGAAAACTGCCAGCAGCGACTCTTTCAGAATATGGAGCAGCGTTCTCTGCACAGCTGAAACCAGCATCCGATCCTAAGGGGATTCAAAATTAGAAATTTCTCATCTATTCTTTTCCTCTTCGCGTCAGAGCTTTTGATTCCATCGCAATTGAAGAGAGAGAGGGGGAGAAAAAAAAGGAAGGAGAAATTTAATTGAACCCTTTACGTAATCTTGCAAAGGAACAGGGTATCTTTGAGGTGGGTGAAGGCCATTTGAGAAAGGATAAAAGCCCCTCAAATCTTTTAATAGTTGCCCATCTGTTCACAGTTATCTCTGTTCCCTGTTACCCAACTTGCCAAATGTTACCACCATGGACTTAGTCCTGATAGGGGAGAAAAAAAAAAAAAGTGTTTGCTTTGTTAGCAAGCCCCCACCCCATAGGAAAGCACCAGCCACGGCTCTGGGAAGGCCTGTTACATTTCACACTTAGGACTGCCATCTCTGAGTGCTGCCTAATCAGACCCCCTGACAAGACCCACAGTCACACCATCTAATGGCGCTCCATATGTTAAGAGTTAGCCCGTAGACTGCGGGGCTGGGCAGATTGCTACGGAATGCAGTCTCGCAGAGACTCAGATGTCACTCCGTGTAAAATCACCATGAGCAAGACCCAAGTCTTGCCACAGCTTCTGAAGAGATCAAAATGTGGCTCATACAACGGAGCTCAAAAGGGTTTTAAAAATTTTAGGACAGGTTCTAAGAGAAACTGAAGAGTAAAAGATTCAAGAATACACTAGCATACATGTTAACGTCTCCAGGGAGGCTGCTGAGGTCCCAGCCCTCTCCTCCAAATCTCTCCTTCTCTCTCTCTCTCTCTCTCTCTCTCTCTCTCACACACACACACACACACACACACTTTACACACATGCCCTCAGCTGCTATTGTGGCCCTCAAGAATGAGGGAAAAACAGAGCTGCAGATTTTCCAAATTCTTCCCAGGCACTTCTATTCGCCGTGGCTTTTCAAAGTCCATTTATCCAGGTTTGGACAGGAGCCAGGATCTAAGAATTAGGTTGTAGAAGCACATAAGGTAGACAAAGCAAATGCAGGCAGCAGGGGCAGGATGGGGTAGGAGTCAGAGCTAGGCGGACCGGGGAGTCTGGACCAGGACCATGGAGCAGGGGGACACGGCACAATGACTGGAGGTGAGACAGCCTAAGGATCGGAGAAGCCGAAACCCAGATTGGCAGGTGGAGAGCCCAGAGACGCAGACTGGTATCTTCAGGGCTCACTCATCCCAGTCATGCACCAACCCGAGGTGGGGACTTGAGCAACCTGCGCCTTCCGGACGATGCACACGCGCGCTATTCCAGAAGCGAGGGTTTGCAGAAGCCAAAGAGGGAGGAGCATGGCGCTTCACGGTTTTCGCTTTCAAAGGGCTTTTGAAAAAGCGATGGTTGAGGTTCATCTTAATTCCTCCTTTTGTTGACATTTTTGAGTGTTCTCTTACTACAAAGAGAAGCCCACCCACCCTAGTTTGTCTTATTATTATTATTTGCGTTTTCCTCACTTTTCCTTTTCTATTTTTCTTTTAATTGACACATACTATTTGGACATACTTACAGGTTACAGGGTGATAATTCAGTGCTTGTGTGCAAGGTGCAGTGATCACATCAGGGTGATGGGCACTCCCATCTCCGTATGCATTTAGCATTTCTTTGTGTTTGGAGGCTTTGGCCTCCTCTCTTCCAGTTCTTCATTAAATATATAATAGTCGGCTGTCATATAGTCATTCTACTGTAGTGTAGAAAACTAGGACTTATTCTGCCTATGTAACCACATTCTGGTGCCCATCATCCAACCTCTCTCTTCACCCTCCCTTCCCAGTCTTTACTAGTCATTATTCTACCCTCTTTCTTTGAGATCAACATTTTTAGCTTCCCCACAGGTAAGTGAGGACATGTAGTACTTGTCTACTTGTCTGGCTTATTTCACTTACCACGAAGTCCACCAATGCCACCCATTTTGCCACAAATGACAAGATCTCATTCTTTTTTTATGGCCGAACACTATTCTAGTGTGTATATAGACCCTATTTTCTTTATCCATTCATTTGCTGATCTATCTTGTCCTTTTTTTTAAAGTTTATTTGTTATGTGCATCAAAACTAGACATGAACAGAAAGAGTCAACAGTTCTACATGGCTCTTTTATTTAAAACTTTTTCTTTTTCTTTTAGTTGTAGTTAAACACAAAACCTTTATTTATTTATTTTTATGTGGTGCCGAGGATCAAAACCCAGCCCCTCGCACGTGCTAGGCCAGCGCTCTACCGCGGAGCCACAACCCCAGCCCCGAGGCTCCTTTCTTTTTAACTGATACATAATAACATTAATATATCAATGGGGTACCATGTGACATTTTGACACGTGGATACACTGCACAAGGCTTAAATCAGGTTGAACTCGTGGATCTCCTCAAGTTATCTAGAATTCCTTCAGGGTGACAACACTGATATCCTTTCTTGTAGCTTTTCATGATATGCTGCGCATGATATTTACACAAATGCAGGCGTCCACTGCCTGCCCCTTTTCTTTTCTTTTTTTGTCTCAAGAGTCAATCACTTTCAATTATTTTAGCTGTGTTTTTGTTTCGTTTTGCAGTCACCTCCTTATCTCTAAACAACACGCTTTGTCCCTGGGTCTGGCTTATTTTTCTTCCGTGGTGGCATTTTCCCTCGAGTTCCCACCCAAAAACGCGGGGGTCGACTTTATTTCTTGCCCACGCCCACTACCGCGCATCTGCAGAAGGAAACCTCGCGGTCCTCCCAGTCTTGTCCCGTCTCCGTCGCTGTGTGACCGCCCTTCAGCATCAACACGCTGTGCCCGCGCGCATTCGAGCCCGGGGGTGTACACGGCCGACGGCCTTCCGGGTTTTGCACGTCCCTTTTCCCCAAAGCGATTATCTGCAGCTTCTCGGTCCTCCGAGGACCTCGGGAGGGCTCACCCCGAGGCCTCCTCCAGGTGCATACCTCTCCCGTCCACCGAGCCAGCACATCCGGGCTTCTCCAGGCTCCTGCACGCAGCTCTTGGGCAGCTGCTCTGACTCACATGCCTGGTGCAGAAGCGGCTCGATGACCCAGGTCACTGCCCTCTCGTACTGGGGGCTTCCCTCTCCTCTCCTACGCTCTTTCACCTTTTCCCTGGACTCTGGGACCTCCTCTTTTTTGAGAAAAAAAAAAAAGGTACGGTCATATTTCTGACCTGCAAATTTGAAAATATCTTTTTGACACTTGATCAGTGGTTGGGCTGAGGACAGGATTCCAGGCTGCAAATTTCCCTCAGAATTGAAAAGGGATAGATCTGCTGCTTCTGGGCCACTGGACGGCTGCTGATAAGTCCAGAGCTCGATGATGATGATGATGATGATGATGATGATGATGATGATTTGGTACTGGGGATTGAACTCAGGGGCATTCAACCCCTGGGCCACATCCCCAGCCCTTTTTTGTATTTTATTAGAGACAGGATCTCACTGAGTTGCTAAGCGCCCTGCCATTGCTGAGGCTGGCTTTGAACTCGTGATCCTCCTGCCTCAGCCTCCCAAGTCCTGGGATAAGAGGTGTGTGCCACCGTGCCCGGTGACCTCTGACTCTTGATCCCTTGAGTATACCCTGCGTTTTCTTTCTGAAGGAAGATTTGGAATCTTCTCTTTGTCCCTAGTGCACTGAGCACTACGATGATACACTTTCTTGTCAATATATATTTTCTTTTCTTTTTTGGTGGGGGAGGTAGTGGTTACCAGGGATTGAACTCAGGGGCACTCGACCACTGAGCCACATCTCCAGGCCTATTTTTTTTTTTTTTTATTGTATTTTATCTAAAAACAGGGTCTCCCTGAGTTGCTTAGCACCTCGCTTTTTGCTGAGGCTGGCTTTGAACTGGCAATCCTCCTGTCTCAGCCTCCTGAGTGGCTGGGATTACAGGCCTGCGCCACTGTGCCCAGCTATATATTTTCTTCATAAATGATTTTCAGGAGGCCCAGAAAATGTTGGAAGATGGGTCTTGCATATTGTTTGTCTCTGTGTGAGTTTATAAACCAAGTTTTTGGTTTCCAAATACTCCATACACTTCAAAATAGAGCCAGCCAGTATTCACTAATATACTATCTTGGAATAATAAGGTATCCAAAGAGAAAAGATGGCTATTAGTTTTCAAATGTTCTGCCTCACTGATCATTTTACAGAAACCATCCTCTGAAAGTTCAGACACTTAGCTCCTAACACCGTCTGATTCCATGTCTGATGTTCAATGTCACACCCCCAGTGCAAGGATGGTGCAGAAAGCACCCAGAGAGACAGGGTTTCTATCCTTCTCCATAACCAGAAGCAGAGAGTTCCACACACTTTCACACGTTTCACAAAGTCTCAAAGGTCTCACTCACCCTCAACCTGTGTAGTCCAGAGAGGACATGACTTTGGAGTCAGACACACCAGATTTGTCCTCTGGCCCTTGTCAAGCAGAGGATTTAGAGAAAAGAGCTTGATTTTGCTCTGCTTCTGTTACTACCCATGCACAGACTTGCTCTGAGGCATAGAGATGCATGTCAGATACTGCCGTAAGACATTCCCCCTCCCTGCCCCTCGGTGGCAACAGTTACAGTATTTGAAATGTTAAGTGGTCATCCAGAAAGTCTGATCAATGGAAGACACTTCAGTTTTTTAACGTTTCATCCCCCCCCTCCATTTACTCATTCTTCCAACATTTCTGAGATTTTCTCAAGTCTATGTGTAACGATTACTCTAAAAGTGTTCACTTTGGTGTGTGCCTAGTGTTTTGTATTCTCCTCATAAACGTTTTTACGACTTTCTTCCTTTCCCATGGTCCTCCACCAAGGATACACGCACAGCACAGCGTCTGTGGAACTAGTTTTGGAAACAAGTGCTCCTTCATCCCCAAATCTCATCCAAACCATCTAATGCGCAGTGGTGAAGGTCTGCACAGCTTTTACCTAACTCCTTCTGATCAGTTCTAAAAGCAGCTTTCACAGCTGCTCTGAACCCCGACTCCCTCCCCGTGCTACAGTGTAAGTGGTGATATGCCCAGAATAAGCCCATTTGTCTGGATTACATCCTCAGCATCTGTAAGACATACTGTCCAATCAAAACACACCTTTGTGTTTCCTTTTCTATCAGCACATACACACCTTCCTCCCCTTCCCAAGGAGCCTGGTCTCGAGCTTTCCATGAGCTGAGGTCATATCTCGCTCTTCTCGAACCCTCCCGCTGGGTCTAGCATGGTGTCATGCACCTCGAGAATTCTATAAATGTTTTTTGATTGACTAATTAATTGGCTACCACTCACTGCCTTCTTCTTGCCTGCCCACTCACTGGCACAATCCCAGATGGGGCTGCAAGCCAGATTTTCACAGGAGAAATTTCCATTTAAAAGTAGGCATTAGATTAGTTTTTTCCCACTTGGAACCACAACAGCTTCCTCTGGTGACTGAAAGACTATACTTGCTCCCTCCACATAAAGACCTTTAAGTCTTCCATGGCTCCTTTTGCTTTAGGATTTCCATTTTTAAAACAAACTCCATGCTGTTGAAAGGGCTTTGTAAATTGCTCACAGTGAGTTCATGAAATAAGTAAAGGAGAAAACATTTTCACATTAATAAAAGGTTTCCCGATTACGGGTTCAGGGTGCTGCTCACAAGGTTCAAGAGGGCGGAGAAGTGATTGTGGCAAAGGAGACTCAGAAGCAGGGGTTTGGAAGACCACAGAGTCTAAGATTGAATAGGAAAAGACTGGAAGAAACAGGAAAATTGGAGACTCTCAAACCTTTTCTCACAGTGAATTCAGGCAACTGGTTTATAGAAGGACTGTAAAAAATGAAGTCACAGTAGACTGGTTTCTCTGTAAGTGCACTGAAATTCAAAAATATTTGTTAAAACTACCATCAAACCAGACTCTCTAAGATTTCTTATTGTTCTTTATCAAGGATGTAGCAATGGCTTCCTTTCTTTCCCAGGAAACTATCACTCTTGGGATTCACTATTCTAACTGGGGTTAGGGGATGTATGGGAGAAACAGCCATTACAGTAGTCATCCACCTGTCCACTTGGCCGCCCAGGGACCACGTCTGCTTTATTCACCCAGTCAGTACCCACACTCTGCTAGGCATGATGCTCATATTTGAAAATACCTTTCCTCCCCAGCTGTGGTGGGAGGGAGATGGAAGTAGACCCTGCTCACTTACGCAGGGAGCTGTTTCACCAAGAGACTTATTAAGGATGCCAAGGAGCTGCCTCCGCATTTCTCACTTACTCTTCCACAGAGCATTTCTGGAGCCAGCTTCTCACCAAACAGCAAACATAGCTGCTGCTTTAGTTAGGATCTGAAATGTGCCCCCCAAATCCATGTGTTGGAGGCCTGGTTCCCAGCTTGTGCACCAGTGGGAGGTGGTGATGCGGTAGGAGGTGGGACCTACTGGGAGGAAGTGAGGTCACTGGGGGTGTGCCCTTGAAGGGACACGGGGACCTGCCCCTTCTTCTCTCTTTCACTTCCCTGATGGGAGCAGCCACTCCTGCTACGGGCTCCCGCCATGACGCACTGTGCTGCCACAGGCCCAAAGCAACAGGGCGAAGCAACTGCAGATTGATAACTCATAAACCATTTCTCCTCATAAGTTGTTTGCCTCAAGTACTTTGAGACAGTGATGCAAAGCTACCTAGCACGGCCACCATTTTCTTTTTTATTGCAAAGAAGCTTCAAGGCCCTGGTTTTAGTGTGATCAGAATAGGAGGGACCTGTTTCTACTGCTTCAAGGTCCTTCCTGGCACTGCTGATCCATCCTGCAAACCCCAAGTCCTCCCAGCAGACTCCTAGAGTCCCCGGATCAGGGGAAATCCTCGTGAGGTATTCACTTCCTGTCCTCTCCATCAACCCAGAGTGGAACGTAGGAAGGCAAACTGAACCACAACGTGGAGAAATGACCTCTCCACCGCGTGAGCTCTCCGCCCTGGTGAGATGGCCCCTCAGAACCATGCCTGGCTGGTCTCACATGTTTCGGGCTGTGGCTGGAGCCCCGGAGGCTACACGATGGAGTGGGATGCAGACTGCATCTTCAGGCCCCCAGACCTCCTTGAGGAGTAGACAGTTCAACCAATGGGGTCGAGCCAGCACACTAGGTCACCAGATCACAGGGAACCGAGCCCAGTCGAGCTGAGGCCAGGGGAGAAGCCCACGCGCGTCCAGAAGGCTCAGTGTTCCCTTGGGTGGTAGAACTGAGTCATAAAGTCACAATTCATCCCCTACTCCTCTGCCATGAAGTGGAGGGAGCTCTCTCAGCTAAATGCGGGGTAGGGGTCCTTCCCGTCAAAAAAGCTCGCTCTCTCCCCGCTCAGTGGCCCTCCCGAAGTGCCGTGCTGTCTGGGAAGCTCTTCCTATTCCTGGGTCCTCACTCTGCCCTGTGGCCCTGATGCCCCGGAGGAGGTAGAGGTCAACAAGCTGCTTCTAGGAGGCCCCCGAGGGCCACATGCTGGCACTGAGAAAAGAAGAGCCGCCGAGATCCCGGCAGCTAGGCTACGGTCTGACCCACGGCCTGAGTGGGATTTTCACAGTCCTTCTGTCCTTCCGCGGAGTGATCACAATGCTCCCTTGTACTCCACATATATAAAGAGCTCTTGCAGCTCAATAAGAAGACAACTAGAACGCCTGCAACCACAAAGACATATAATCACAGACGCTGGTGAGAATGTGAAGACAACGGAAACCTCACGCACTGCCGGTGGGGCTGCAAAGTGGTGTGGAATAGAAAGGGGAAGTTTCTTTAAAAGTTAAGCACGTGGGCTGGGGTTGTGGCTCAGCGGCAGAGCGCTCGCCTTGCACGTGCGCGGCCTGGGTTCGATCCTCAGCACCACGTAAACGTAAAATGCATTGCATTGTGTACAACTAAAGCAAATAAATAAATATTAGGAAAAAAAAGTTAAGCACGTATTTCATTTGACTCAGTCATTCTGTTCCCGTGTCTTGCTTCCAGGTGAGGCGGTGGGAAATGAAGAGGAGCAGGTCAGTGCTGGAGGATGAGGGTGACATGCCCACGGTGGCATTTAGATGACAGGTGGCAGCTCAGGGGCGGCCCGTCTGCAATTCCCTCTGGAACGTAGCTATCTATGATAAGAAGACCCCCCCCCCCAAGTTCGTGGGAAGATGAAAGGAGATGAAAACGTTAACGTTGTGAACTAGAGGGACACCGGAGTGTCGTTATCCTAATTTCTCTCTGAATGCTCCACAGCTCTGTGCTTGCCACCCAGGGGAGCTCACCCGTGAGGTACTGCTGCACATGTCACCAACCCTTCCATCCCCAAGCATGAGGGCCGTGACATCTCACACACCCCGCTGCGGAGCCACGGCGGACGGAGGCACCAGGGCGTCATCTTCTGCGTGGTCAGTCACCTCCCCCAACACGAGGCGAAGTCTTTTACTTTACTAAATCCTGCCACTCAGTGTCAAGAATGCCCTGTCCCTCCGCAATAACGCATAAGAAGGTTTGCTGAAAGTCCTTCTAATCCCATAATTCATGGGCATTCATAAGATCAATACGTAATTGAATAACAGTTCCAACAACTCTTTTATAAGAAAAGGAAACACCTAGGGATCAGCCCTCAGGGGCCGGGGCCAGTTTTATGCAGAGATGTCCACCAAGTGCGGGTGCGCTGGCTGGGTGTGAAGCAGCCGGGACCGCTCTCCCTCCTGCTGCCCCTCCTTGCTGCTACTGTGCTTCCAGCCGCCTGGGTCTATTTTTATGCTTGATTTCAAACGAGTACTGTAAGGGAGACTTTAAACAGTGCTGGGGAAGACCCAGAAGACTACAGAGGCTCTTCTTTTGCTCTCTGGATCTGGGTACCCAAAGTCAAAAGGGAAAGAGAGAAAGAGGGTAAAAGGGAGAGAACAGAATAAATGGTAGGTGTGGGAGGAACAGAGGGGGAAGGGAATAAAGGAAGTCATCAAAGAGGGGGCTTTGAGGGAGATCGAGAAGGAGCAGGCCCACATCAGCCTCTCCCTGAACCGCATTCAGAATGCAAAAGCAACCGCTTGATTCCGGAAGACAAGCAGTAGCAGAGGAACTAAGGAGGAAGAACCCAACTTGAAAAAGGGACCCAGTAGGGAGGGAGGGTCTCAGCTTTCCATTACTATAGCAAAATACCTAAGATGATCAACTTAAAAAGAAGAAAGGTTTATTTAGGCTCACAGTGTTGGAGGTTGGCCCCATTGTTTTAGGGCCTGGGGGAGGCAGCACATCATGGCTGGAGCCTGGTGGAGGATGCCAATTCACCTCAGGACCAGGAAGAAAGAGGAAGAGGAGAGGCCAGGGTTCCAGCATCTCCTCCAAGGGCAGGAGTGATCAGAAGACTTCTCACTAGGCCCTACTTCCTAACATAGCCCCGGGCTGGGGAGTAAGCCTTTGACACGTGGGCCTTTGTGGGACCTTTAGAGCCAAACTGTAGTAGAAAGCTGGGGTTGGTGGCCTATGTCCATAGTCCCAGCTACTCAGGAGGCTGGGGCAGGAGGATTGCAAGTTCATGGCCAGCCTCAGCAACCTAGTGAGACGCTGTCTCAAAATAAAAAGGGATGGGGATGTAGTTCAGTGGTAAAATGCCCACAGTTAAATAAATAAATAAATAAATAAACAAAGACAGACTACATACATGATGAGCTAAAAATTGAATCTTCAACATCCAACAGGAAAGAAGGGAGAAAGAGGAGAGAAAAAGGAATTGCTATCATAAAATATCAATGTCTGAATAGAAACCCTGTGCATTAGACAGCATTTGTTGCTGCTGTGACTAAAAGATCTGACCAGAACAATTTGTAGGAGGAGAAGCAGATTTGAGGGCTCGCGGTTTCAGCCTCCACAGGAGGCTGGCTCCCTTCCTCAGGGCTTGAGGTGAGGCAGAACATCACGGTGGAGGAGTGCGCTGGGGGGAAGCAGCTCACCTGAGGATCAGAAAGCAGAGACAGACTCCACTCTCCAGGTACAAAGTATACACCCCAAAGCCACGCCCCCAGTGCCCATCTCCTCCAGCCACACCCCACCTGCCTTCCGTTACCACTCAGTTAATCCCATCAGGGGACTAATTCACCGATTGGGTCAAGGCTCTCACAACCCAATCCCTTCTCCTCTGCACCTTCTTGCATTGTCTCACACGTGAGCTTTTGGGGGACGCCTCACGTCCAAACCATAACACCCCGTCTCAAAATAAAAAGGACTGGGGATGCAGCTCAGAGATACAAGGGCCCCTGGGCTCAATCCCCAGTACAAAAAAAGAAAAAAGAAAAAAAAAAAAAAAAAGAAAGAAAAACAAAAGCTCTAGTTGGGAGGTGGAGTTTGAAAGGTGGCGGGGTTGTGGGGAAGGGTCAGAGCGAGCCTCTCTCTTCCTCTCTCTTCCCCACGCGCCCACTTGCCCTGTGGCCTCCGGCCATGCAGGGGGAGCAGGAAGGGCCTTGCCTGACCCTGCCATGGTGCCCTTGACTTTCAGCTTTCACACACGTTTCTGTTTCTTTCTTTGGTTCCTCTTTTCTCTCCAGGAACTATGCAAGGGGTGCAGGAAGCAAATAACTCTGAGAACCCCCTCTTTTTGGCCAGAGGACTGGGAAAGGGGCCTCTGCACACAGATGAGGGTTCAGGAGCGTCCAGGGTTTTGTGCGTGGTTTTCTGACTACATTTTTCTCTCTTAGGTTGGCCACTTACTGGACGGTGAGGTCAAGTGCCAAGCTGCTGCAGGGCAGCTACAAGGTGTCCTAAAGAAACCCGTTCTTATTGCCAGGACAGGGAGAAGAGGTGTGAGGGTGCAGAGCCTGGGCAGGGCAGGACCCCTGCTGTTTTTTCTGACTGCTCTGCCCTGAGGACCACGGTCCTAACCCTGGGGAAACTACCCTGCAGCAGCAAGAGAAATCCAGAAGAATAGGAAAAAGGGCGCCGAGGGTGGGGCAGGAGTGTGGGGGAGATGCCAGAGCGAGCTGGAGAAGGGGCAGCTCTGACTCTGTGCGAGTCCCCGTCGCGTCCCTCGGCTGTGCGTGTGTGAGAACCAGAGCGCGTCATGAACCACAGCTAGGCCCCAGCCGGGCCCTGAACAGTGCCTGCACGGGGCCCAGGGCCGCACAGCCACGCTTTGAAAATGGAACTGACGTTGGAACCGTGGCCACAGACTGCAGACCACACGGCAACGACTGGCTAGTGAAACAAGAACTCGAGCATTTTCCAAAGGACCCAAAATCTCACCATATAATACTCAAGGCTCGACATTCAGTCCAAAGATATCTGGCATGCCCAGGATCAGAGATATACAACCAATTCTCAAGAAAGAAGAGAATAGCCAGGTGCGGTGGCGCACGCCTGTGATCCCAGGCTGAGGCAGGAGGACGGCAAGTTCAAAGCCAGCCTCAGCAATGGCGAGGCACTCAGCAACTCAGTGAGACCCTGTCTCTAATAAAATACAAAAAAGGGCTGGGGATGTGGCCCAGTGGTCGAGTGCCCCTGAAGTCAATCCCCGGTACCAAAAAAAAAAAAAAAAAAAAGAGAAGAGAATCAATAAGTGCCAATCCCAAGATGACGTAGACACTGGGACCATCAGACAGATTTATAGAAACCATTTTAACTATGACTGAGAAAATGAAGACAAACACTCTTGAAATGAATGGAAAGACAGACGTGCTTAGTAGAAATACAAAAACCAGCCGGGCGTGGTGGTGCACACCTGTAATCCCAGCACTTGGGAGGCTGAGGCAGGAGGATCGTGAGTTCAAAGCCAGCCTTAGCAATGGCGAGGCACTTAGCAACTCAGTAAGACCCTGTCTCTAAATAAAATACAAAAAAGGGCTGGGGATGTGACCCAGTGGTCAAATGCCCCTGAGTTCAATCCCCAGTACCACAAAAAAAAAAAAAAAAAAAAAAAGAAAGAAAGAAAAAAAAAGAAATACAAAAACCACAATAAAGACACAAGGGAAAATTCTAGAATAGCAAAATACAATGACTACCATCAAAAGTATACTGGATCAGCTCAATAACAGGAAGGAGATGACAGAGGAAAGTGTCCATGAACTGACACTACTACCTCTGTCTTAAGATCAGAGAGAAAAAAAATATTGAAAAAAAAATTAACAGCATCTGAAAGGCCTGAGGGACCACACTAACACTCTAAAATTAATGTTACTGGACTCTTAGGGGAGGAGAGAGAAACCAAGGTAGAAGACATAATTTGAGGAAGCAATAGTCAAAAACTTCCTAAATTTGGTAAAAGACATACATTTACAGATCCAAATAGAGCTGTTTTGTTCATATCTCTCTCTCTCTCTCTCTCTCTCTCACACACACACACACACACACACAGCCTTATGATGAATGTGGACAAAGGGGAGAAAAATAAAGATGAGTCAAGTAAGACTTTAACTGCCAAAAACAAATAAATAAAATGCAATGGGCCAGCCTCCTCTTTTGGGGAGGTGTCATAAATACCTTTAGTTTTTTAATGTCCTCCCTAAGTCTGGCAGAACAGGGAGTTGCTAGAACTATGTCAATAAGTAAGTTGATTCATTTAATATGAAGTTCATTCCAGGAAGCTAAAAAGGTAGACAAAGACACCAAAAGCATCCATTGGAGAATAGATAGCTTAGTCAACAAATGGTGCTGGGAAAACTGGAAATCCATATGTAGCAAAATGAAATCAAACCCCTGTCTCTCACCCTGCAGGAAACTCAATTCCAAGTGGATCAAAGACTTAGGCACCAGAACAGAGACCCTGTGCCTACTAGAAGAAAAAGTAGGCCTAAATCTCCACCATGTAGGCCTAGGATCTGACTTCCTTAACAAGACTCCTAAAGCACAAGAAGTAAAATCAAGAATCAATACATGGGATGGAATCAAACTGAAAAGCTTCTTCTCAGCAAAGGAAACAACCAATAACATAAAGAGAAAGCCTACAGAATGGGAGAGTATCTTCACCACACGCACCTCAGCGCACTAAGCTTCAGGATGTATAAAGAACTCAAAAAACTCAACACCAAAAAAACACCACAAATAACCCAATCAATAAATGGGCCAAGGGACTGAACACACACACTTCTCAGAAGAAGATATACAATCGATCAACAAATATGTGAAAAAATGTTCAACATCTCTAGCAATTAGAGAAATGCAAATCAAAACTCCACTGAGATTTCATCTCACTCCAGTCAGAATAGCAATTATCAAGAATATAAGAAACGATAAATGTTGGGGAGGATGTGGGGGAAAAGGTACACTCATACATTGCTGGTGGGACTGCAAGTTGGTGCAACCACTATGGAAAGCAGTATGGAGATTCTTCAGAAAACTGGGAATGGAACCACCATTTGAGCCAGCTATCCCACTTCTTGGTTTATACCCAAAGGACTTAAAATCAGCATACTACAGTGACATAGCCATATCAATGTTTATAGCAGCTCAACTCACACTAACCTATGGAACCAACCTAAGTGCCCTTCAATAGATGAATGGATAAAGAAGATGTGGTATAACTACACAATGGAATATTACTCAGCCTTAAAGAAGAATGACATTGTGGCATTTGCAGGTAAATGGATGGAGCTGTAGAATATCATGCTAAGTGAAATAAGCCAATCTCCCAAAACCAAAGGCTGAATGTTTTTTCTAACGTGCAGATGCTAATTCACAATAAGGTAAGGGAACAAAGGAAGAATAGAAGTACTTTGGATTAGACAGAGGGAAGTGAAGGGAGGGGAGGGAATCTAAGGGTAGGAAGGATAGTAGAATGAATCAGATATTATTTCCCTATGTACATATATGATTACACAACCCAGTGTGGTTCTACATCATGTACAATGAGAGGTTATACTCCATTTATGTACAATGTGTCAAAATGCATTCTACTGTCTTGTATAACTAATTAAATAACAAATAAATAAATAAAAGGGCTTCCACATTTATGGATGCTTGATTTTTGTTCAGAAAATAGAGAGCGGCAGGGCAAACCACAAGAGTTCTTAAATTTTTACTTGAATCAAGCCTAAAAGAATTTTGTAAAACACTATTACACATTTTTAGATTGACACATATTTTTTTTTTGCCAAAATATGAATAGTTGCAAGGATATAACTGCCAGCACCCTGTAAATATTGACATGTAATAGTAAAATGATTTTACCACTCATCGAAATATATCCAATGAAATCATCATTATTCATTTTAAAAGAATACATGGGCAGGTTGCTCTTTAATGGTCATAAATTGTGCATCATTCTATTTTCCCCTTGAACTTACATTTTCTTTCTCCTGGCCTTACAGAAGTTCATCCTCGTTTTACGTATTTTATGTTTTCAGGTCCTTTACTGGCTGCCCAATCGTACTTTTCTGTATCAAAAACATCTACTGAAATTTCAGTTTTAATTCATGGTAAAAGTATCTTTTTTTAAAATTCAGTGTTGTTGTATACATAACAGTAGCATGCTTTACAATTTGTAATACACATAAAAATCACCTTTTTACATATCACTGTTAGTATACAAAGTATATTCATATCTTTCATGTCTTCAGACATGCGTTTAGGGTAATGATAACCCTCTCATTCTACCATCTTTTTTTTTCTTCCTCTCTTTATACCCCCTTGCTCCCTCCCTTGCCATCTCTCCCCATTGACCTTTCTAGTGTTCCTCTAATCTTCCTATGCTCCCCAACCCAACCCCACTGTGAATCAGCTTCCTTATATCAGAGAAAACATTCAGTATTTGGATTTTTGAGATTGGCAAACTTCACTTAGCATTATATTCTCCAATTTCATCCATTTACCTGCGAATGCCATTATTTTATTCTCTTTTATTGCTGAGTAAAATTCCATTGTGTATATACACCACATTTTCTTTATCCACTCATCTACTGAGGGGCATCTAGGTTGGTTCCACAATCTAGCTATTGTGAATTGTGCTGCTAAAAACATTGATGTGGCTGTGTCCCTGTAGTATGCTGTTTTTAAGTCCTTTGGAAATAGGCCCAGTAGAGGGAGGACTGGGTCATACGCTGGTTCCATTCCCAGTTTCCCAACGAATCTCCATACTGCTTTCCATTATGGCTGCACCATTTTGCAGTCCCACCAGCAATGTATAAAAGTATCTTTTAAAGTTCTTCTGAGACCATTGTTACTATAACTAGAAATTTGGACAAATAGTTGCTAAACATAAATAAAAAGTCATTTCCTTAGAAATCCCTTTCTTCACAGCACTTCTGTTTTTCAAGTATATTGTGCACATGTGGATAAGCACACTTATTATGAGAATGAGTCAAGGTCAGGCATCAATTTGATTCAGATCATTTAAAAAAAATCAGTGTAATGGTGGGAAACATAAATGCAGATGGAAATGGAAGGGGAAAATTAGTATAAAAAATGCCATTCAATTCTTTGAATACCTCCTATATTGCCTGCTAAAGATCACATGATGATGTTTCAATTATCAGTGTAAGGATAGATCAGGAAAGACAAAGTTGGTGAGCACCCTACCTGCTTATCCATCTGGGTTATCCCAGCCATTCACTGCCTTTAACTAGGCTATTTTACAACTCCACAGAGATAGAAGTCAACTTGTAAAGAAATGACAGTAAGGCAAATATTTTTTAAATTAAATTATTTATCTATTTTAATTTGTTATATATGACAGCAGAATGCGAATCCAATTCATAGTACAAATATAGAGCACGATTTTTCATGTCTCTGCTTGTACACAAAGTAGATTCACACCATTCGTGTCTTCATACATGTACTGAGGGTAATGATGTCCATCTCATTCCACCGTCTTTCCTACCCCTACCCCTAAATTTTTTTTAATTGGAACAAAATATAACTAATGCTTAAACTCCCAAATCTCTTAAATTTATTTTATTTAATATACTTAATATACAAGTTTGGATACAAGGTAGTCTGTAATATTTTACCCTTCACTTTTGTTTTTAGTCTTTACTGGTTTTTATTCTAAGTTGTTATATATGGCAACAGAATGCATTACAATTCACATTACACATATAGAGCACAATTTTTCATATCTCTGGTTGTATACAAAGTATACAACTGTGTCTTCATACATGCACTTAGGGTAATGATGTCCATCTCAATCCACCATCTTTTTTACCCCCACGCCCTCTCCCTTCCCCTCCTACCCCTTTGTCCTATCTAGAGTTCGTCTAATCCTCCCATGCTCCCCCTCCCAACCCCATTATGAACCAGCCTCCTTATATCAGAGAAAACATTCAGCATTTGTTTTTTTGGGATTGGCTTACTTCACTTATCATTATATTCTCCAACTCCATCCATCTACCTGCAAATAAATAGCTACTATTGTCCTTTATCCAGTGGAAGATCAGTGGACTTCAGCCTCACACTGGAAGAATCCAGTTTCCCCATATTAAGCAAATATTTCCAGTACTGTTAAAATGGTTTCCTTTGAGGGCTGGGGTTCTGGCTCAGTGGTAGAGCGCTTGCTTCACATGTGTGAGGCACTGGGTTCGATTCTCAACACCGCACATAAATAAATGAATAAAGCCGGGCGCGGTGGCGCACGCCTGTAATCCCAGCACTTTGGGAGGCTGAGGCAGGAGGATCGCGAGTTCAAAGCCAGCCTCAGCAATGGCGAGGCACTTAGCAACTCAGTGAGACCCTGCCTCTAAATCAAATACAAAAAAGGGCTGGGGATGTGACCCAGTGAACAAGTGCCCCTGAGTTCAATCCCTGGTACCAGCAAAAAAAAAAAAAAAAAAAAAAAAAAAAAAAAAAGAATAAAATAATGTCCATCAACAATTTAAAAAAAAGGTTTCCTTTGAACTGATTGATTCAGGCTCTTTTTTTTTTTTTTTTTTTTTTTTTTTTTTTTATCAAGGATTGAACTCAGGGGCACTTGTTCACTGGGTCACATCCCCAGCCCTTGTTTGTATTTGATTTAGAGACAGGGTCTCACTGAGTTGCTAAGTGCCTCGCCATTGCTGAGGCTGGCTTTGAACTCGTGATCCTCCTGCCTCAGCCTCCCAAGTGGTGGGATTACAGGCGTGCGCCACCGTGCCCAGCATTCAGGCTCTTGTTTTAAAATGTTCATTTTTATTGGTATGAGAGTCACGATTTTATCTTGTTTTAATGTTTATCCTTTTACATCAGTTTACAATGTGTCTAGATTGACCAACCATTTTGCTTTGTTTTTTCAAAAAAATATTTAGAAAACCCATGATTTGCAAAAGGATCCGTTTAAGCATTAGAATCATCCACTTCCTCACCCCTAAAACTTAACTAATATTCTGAAATGCCCTCCCTTTTTGCTTTTTCCATCCCCTAGGCATTTACCCCCTTGGGCAAAACAAGTCACCAGCATGCATTAGAGACGTGGTAGGGGGAGTGGGATAGGTGGTGAGCACCTGTTGTAGGCCCACTCGGGAGGGTCACTCTTAGGGGAAAAGTGCGGGCAGAAGATGAGGAGGTGGACGATGTCTGAAAACACTTGTGCACAAGCACCTCTGGGGAGTCGCTGGGGGTGGCACGTGCACATCGTGGAAGGGTTGCTGAACTACAGCCAGAGCATAGAAGGCATCCCACCTTGCTAAGGTGACAATGTGACCCGTCCTGGATGCCACCCGCTTGAAGACTAATGTCAGGAGTCACTGCCTTGGGTGGCGACTCGGTCAGCACCAGGCACAGATGGATTAATGCCTTTTTGGATAGGGAAGAAGGGCGTGAGGGACGGGGTCGGTGGTGTTATAAAGCAGGACTGCCCCCCACGCTGGGCCCCTTGTGCACGTGGTCACCTCCCTGTCCACTTCTCCACCATCAGGTGACCCATCACTGTTAGGTGATGTAGGTAGTAATGAGCAGTGGGGTGCCAGCTAGTAACCCAGCAGGGTCACGGGGGCTCTCTGAATCGCCTTTAACCAAGAGCCAAGTAACTGGTGGAAAATCAGCAGGTGAATGAGCCCAGGAAACACCTCAAGAAGGAAAGCCCCAGGGCTCTGATCCTGTCGGGTCAACTGGGATTACTGTACAGTCCGGATTTGGGGTCACAGGTTCTTCACTGTACTTCAGAAGGGAAATTTCATTCGAAGGCACTGAGATAAAGTTTGCCGGCTCGCTGACCACAGCACCCACATTAACATAGGACTGGCTTGTAGATGAAGCCCCCCCTGAATAAGACGGTCACCACGACAGTTCGGGAGAGGACCAACAAGGGTCCTGTTGGATTCTAGGCAGAAGGCTGCACCTCCCAAGCAGAAGGCCACACCTCCCCAGGTGCCTTGTAAAAAAACTACAGCTCCCAGGATCCTCAGCGTGACCAAAAACCTGACCAGCAAGTCCCCTGTCCACTACCACTACCTCCCCCCCCTGACCTCTGCTGGCCTATAGGACAAGGACTCACTCCAAGGGGGTTTTATGGCCCCTACTCTATTTAAGCCAGCCCCGGACTGAAATCTCTCTCTGTTCCTGCTCTCTGTTCCTGCCTCTCTTGGTTCCTGCCTCCCTTCCCTTCCTTTCCCTACCCTTGCCCACGTGGCACCCCAATAAACCCTTTTATTTCACTAACACAGT
Organism: Tamias sibiricus; assembly: GCA_025594165.1. Taxonomy (NCBI): domain Eukaryota; kingdom Metazoa; phylum Chordata; class Mammalia; order Rodentia; family Sciuridae; genus Tamias; species Tamias sibiricus. Next base: position 17,943,750 of record CM046666.1, on the reverse strand, counting down.
GTTCCCAGCTAAGTTAACTATGTTTCAGCAGTTTTCTAACAGGTCCAAAACTCCCCGCCCGACGTGAAGGAGGAGTTAAACGTGAGGACTGCAGCGGGTGGACCCCAGTTCTCCTGGCAAACATCAGACGGTCATAAATTTGGAAGCAGCATACAGCCAAGACTGCACTTCACATGCAGCGCTTGGAGGCCTAAGGAACCTGCTTCCAGAAATTCTGATGGACCGGTCTCCTTGGTGTGGCCCAACTGGACCGCTTTTTATTGCCAGAGGGTAAAACAATAAACGTATCTCAAAAGGAGCTAGGAAGTCTTCTGCAAACAAAACTAACTGGACATAAGGTAAGAAACAATGGAGACAAAAACTGGCGCAGATCTTTCGCGAGTTAGGTCCCGGCTCCGACATCATCTTTCTTCACTGATGTGCCTTTTTTGTGAGATGCTGGGCACAGTGTGCGCACTCAACATCAAGGCCATGACTAAGTAATCAGTGGATCCCAGAACTTCTCTGGATTGGGAAGGATACCTGGTTGAACAGAGGTTATTTTCTCATTATACTGTGCACAAGTTCAGACACCAGACACCGATGCTGCCCAGGGACTAAAAGGTCTGCCTTTGGTGTCTCCCCATAGCACTGCCACTGAGACCATCTCACCTCCATTTTCAGCCTCCCAGACCCCTCCTCCTTTTAAATATCCCATCCCATTAGTGCAAGTTTTAAAACAGACTTTTAGATTGCAAAATGGCCTTCAAATTCTGAGAATCAGAAACTCGGGGGCCTCAAGGTGTGCCCAGTCCATGCATTCGTCAGAGAGTGTGGCATTGTAAGGAGCAGGGACTACTGTACCTTCTTCACTTGGCAAAGAGGCAACAAAAAGCCAGGGCTATTAGACAGATGTCCAGTTACTAGACAGGGCAGAAGAAGACCCCATTCATTAGTCAAAAGTTCTGCTCTTAGACAGCTTTCTGTGTCTCTCTCTATGTAGGGCTGGAGATTTAAAGAGAGGGGAGAAACTATTAAGTAACTTCTCGGAAGAAGAAGCCATGTTTTCCTTGAGTAAAACAAGACAGAACTCCCCCTGGACAGAAAAGCTCACGTAATGAAAGGTCGAATATGCTATCACTTACAGGAAGGAACCCACAATGGGCAAATTCAGGTGGGCAGAAAGTGGAACGGTCAGGGGGAGAGGGGGGGGGGGCTGTGCTTTCACAGGCACAGAGCTTCAGCCTGGGATGACAAGGTTCTGGAGGTGGACAGTACTGATGGCCGCACAACAATGTGAATGTACTTAGTGTCACTTAAAAACGATTAAGACGGTGAATTTTATATTATGTGTCTCTTACCACAACAAAAACAAACTTTTTGAAATGCTTTATAATGGCCTGTTCCGGCCCTTGGGTGCTTCCCCGCCTTCCCAAGTCATAACATCTGAATGAACTGCAAAAGCTCACAGCCTGAATCAGAAGCTGCCCAAATAATCGATCAGCTTGTTGTTACCAGAACAACCAAACCAAATCAGATTGGAAATACTGGACTGCAGCAGGGTTCACAATACATGGAACGTTGTGACAAAGCTTAGTGACCCTTCGTGTCCTGTGCTTGAAGCAATGCCCCTTTGATTTCATAAGGCTGTCTGTCCTAAACCCTGGCCGTCTACAAGGAGGAGGATGCTCATGAGTGACTGGGTTACGAGGTCATAGAGGGAAACTCAGTTGTGAATTTTAGATCAGTGTTTTTCACACTTATTAAGACATCAGAAAACATATTAGAGCCAGGCACTAAGGCACGTGCCTGCAAACCCAGTGGCTCAGGAGGCTGAGGCAGGAGGATCGCAAGTTCACAGCCAGTCTCAGCAACTTCGCGAGGCCCTGAGCAGCTTAGAGAGACCCTGTCTCTAAATAAAATATAAAAAAGGGCTGGGGATGTGGCTCAGTGGCTAAGCACCCCTGGGACCAAAAAAAAAAAAAAAAAAAAAAAGTAAACATATTAGATTTGGAATTTAAATAGATCAGAAGTAAGACTCAGAATCTAGTCACTTCTACCTAGGCTAGATGAATGAACACGGAAGGTATATACCATCAACATGTAAGACGACAGAGGAAGAGCTTTTGTTTTATTGCCAGTAAAATATATGGCACCTTCACGTTCCCACAGATCTCTTGCCCAGGCACATGAGAAAGCGCTTTGAAAGCAGCATTGTTGGAAACAGCAAGACACAAGAGGCAACTCAGATGCCGGTCAACAGGGAACGGCAAAATAAATTATGGAATATTTGCCAAAATATATTATATAACCTCAAATAACAATATGGGTGACCTCAAAAGCTTGACATTGAGTTTAAAGAAAGTGAGATTAGCCGGGTGAGGTGGTACACGCCTGTAATCCCAGCGACTCAGGAGGCTGAGGCAGGAGGATTACAAGTTTGAGGCCAGCCTGGACAACTTTGCAAGACCCTGCCCCAAAATAAAAAAAAAAAAAAATAAAAAGTGCCGGGATTGTAGCTCAGGGGTAAAGCACCTGGGTTTCCATCTCCAGGACCAAAAGGGAAAAAAGGTACAGTAAAAAGAAAGTGAGATTATATATAACATTTTTATAAATCAAAACCAAGTAAAACTTAACATATGTTGTTTAGGAGTTCGTACATGACGTAAAACTGTTTCACAACTAAAGCAGGGAACGATTAACACAGAAGGCAGGGTTGGCAGGGGCATGGGGAACGACATGGGAAGGAACACAGGTGCAGCGAGGTAGGCGAGGCCCAGTTGTTTCTCCCCCAACCCTCTATCCTCCCTAACAGCTTTACTGACTTGTATTTCACGCACTGTACAATTCACCTGCCTAAAGTGTACAATCCAATTATTTTTAGTACATTCACAGACTCGTGCAACCATTGCCACAATTTTTAGAAAATTTTCATCAGATCAGGAAGAAATCCCATCAGCTTTATTACTTTTTTTATAAACCCACCTCCAACTCCAGCCCCAGGGCATAACTAATCTACTTTCCATCTCTATAGAAGTCTGGACATTTTCACATGAATGGATCATACAGCACGTGGCCTTTTGTGACTGGCTTCTTTCACTTAGCACGAAAATCTCTGTTGATGCAGCAGCACTTCTCTTCTTTTTATGGCTGAATAATATGCCATTGTATGGACAGACCCCCTTTTATCTAACCATTCATCAGTTGATGGACAGTGGTTGCCTCTGCCTCCTGGCTATTACAAATGACACAGCTATAAGCATCTACGTACAGGTTTTTGTGTGGACATATTTCCATTTCTCTTGAATATATACTTACAATGGAATGGGCAGGTCATACAAAAATGTTGTATGTCAAACTTGAACGTGAACTGCCGAACTGGTTTCCAAAGTGAAGGCAACCGTGCTATATTCCCATAAGCAGTGCCTAAGGCTTCCAATGCTTCTATCCCCGCCCACCATCGTAATTACCTGACCCTTTTATGACTGTGCTGTCAGCCAGGATCAAGTTATGCCTTGTAGTTTTGATTTGCATTTTCTTAATAAATGATGATATGGAGCTTTTTTTTCATGCATTTATTGGTCATTTCATACAGCTTCTTTGGAGAAATATCTATTCGGATCTTTTGTCCATTTTTAAAATTTTAAATTTAAATCTTTTTATTATTGAGTTTTAATAGGTCTTTATATATTGTGGATACAAGTCCCTCATCAGATATGATTTTTAAATATTACTTTTCCCACTCAGTGAGCTATTTTTTTTTTTAAACGATCTAGTTCTTAAGCCCCAGTTTTAAACTGGTGATGGGCGGTAATGGGCTTGTGGGTGTTCATTTGAATACAATGTTCCTAGGTTACAAAGACCTATTAACATTGTTTTTATATATAAAATATCATATAACTGGTGAATTAAAAATAAAACTTCATGCATAAAATTAAATATTCAAAACAAAACAAAAGACCATAATGCCCCAAATAAGTTAATGCTCTTCTTGAAGGTGTTTAACTTAACTTTCCAGGTATAATTTTTGGCACTTAGAAAATATAGCCCATTAATCCTTTCAAAAGATTCCTCTCTAACTCAGGGTGGACAGGGCAGCAGAGTTTGGCCAGCAGGACCAACCTACTCCCCTCTCCTCTTCTGTGTTTGTATTTTGCCTCCTCCCCTAAGCTAAGAATAGTATTTTTACATTTTTTTTAATGCCTGGGAAAAAAACAAAGAAAAATATTTTGTTACTGGTGAAAATTACATGACCTTTAAACTTCAATATCCACAAATAAAGTGAACCACAGTTGTACCCATTCCTTGATATGTTGTCTTTGGCTGCTTTCAACCTATGATAGCAAAACCGAGTCATTACTAAAGAATCCACATGGCCAGCAAAGGCTACATATTTACTCTGTTTTTTTTTTTTTTTTTTTTTTGTTTTTTTTTTTTTTTTTTTTTTTTTTTTTTTTTTTTTTTTTTTTACTCAATAAGTTAAATTACTTCTTGTTTCAATGAAAAACAGACAACACCTACTTCCTATTAGCAGAGACCACCTTGGTAATTATCTTCATGATTTCTCAAGTCAGCTTCTTTTTCTCTTTATCCTTAGTAAATAGGTACATGGCCCCTTGATTCTAATTTTATTAAGGATTTTTAGATTTGGGGATTCATGGAGAAATAGGCTTTTCTTGCAAATATACAGTCTCATCAAGTCATGCCCTGGTCACACTTAAAACTATTCATCAGATTATTTTCACAAACTTTTACTGTCTCGTCACAATATACTGAGTCAACTACTACGGACTGCGTACCACGTCAACACCCTCCTTGCCCTCAATATGCGCACAGTCTAATTAGACTCCAACAACACAATTACCCTAAAGATCACGATTACTTTATAATCTTACCCAAAGGCAATGTTTTATCAAGCATCCTAAGGCACATTCCTTAAATTAGAAGAAATCTGGACAAGCAGAAGAGATGTAGGCTCTACAAACAATTCTGGTAAATGGTGCTGCCTAAGTTCTATCAGCTTCTGCAGCCATGACCACAAAGCCAAAGGTCCTTGACCTTTTGGCCAAGCGTTCCTCTTCACCTTGGCGGTTTGGACCTGGCCCGGCTTCACTATCTTAAATGCAATCACCTCAGTCACCTATATTCACTCATCTTAAAGAATGCATGAATTCCAGTATTGCCCAAACTTGCAGCATATCCGTGGTGCTGATGAGAATAAAGCTTCTCATCCGCACGCCCGGTTATTGGCCCTCCGAGTGATGACGAGGCGGCCACTTCTACCAACAACCCTCTGCCCAAAGCGGTCCGCCCGAGAGCCAGCGGCCGCCGTTTTCGGAGCGGTCCCTCCATGCCTGTTGCCCTTTGCATGTTTTAGAAGTGACTCGTGGCCTCGAGCCAGGTTCTGCGGAGAGGCCAGGTCGGTTTCTTTCCAGCACTTTCTGATGGGGCGGCTCTGGTCAGCTCCATCCCAAGGACACCCACCCCCTGCACCTCCGGGAGCCTCGGCGCCCACAGGGCGAGACCCCTCGAAGTTGGACCGGCCCGGGCTGCGGCGGCGGGTGGGCAGGCCGCGGCCGCCCGCAGCCCGGCCCGCCTCCGCCCGCACCCCGCCTCCGGAGCTGCGGGCCGGGCGGGGAGGCGGCGCGGGCGGAGCGCGCCGCGGCGCTTGACCCAGATGGGCCGTCCGCGCCCGGGGCCGGGTCGCGCCGCCCGGAGCCCGCCGACCCCTCGCGCCGCCGCGGCCCCGCAGCCTCCCGCCGCGGCCGGGGGCGCGACCTGCCGGGCCCCGCACCTGCGCCCGCCCTGCCCGCGCGGCGCCCGGGTTACCTGCTGCGGCGCCCCGGTCCCGTCCTCGCGATGCCCAGCCGCGCGCGGCCCCGGCGCCTCCGCCCGCTCGGCCCGCTCCGCCCGCCGCCCTCCCCCTGCGCGGGAGGCAGTCACGCTGCTCCCGGGGAGAGTCGCCGGCTTCCGGGAGCTCCAAATACAGACGGGCGCGGGGAGGGGCAGGCGAGCGAGCCGCGGGGCGAGCGCTGGAAATAAAGGGGAGCCGCGCGCAGAGGCGGGGAGGAAGGAGGGGCAGATGGGCCGTGGGAGAGGAGCGAGGTGCGCCCGGCGGAGGCGCGGAGCGCGACCGCTGCCCGCGCCAGCCGGGGGGAGCCGGGGCGGCCGCCTCGGGAGGGCTGCAAGGAAGTCTGGAAAGATCTGGCGGCTCCTGGCTGAAGGAGGCACCGAGAGGTTGGGTCCCCAATGGGGAGTGGGTCCTTAGGAAGCGAGAGACTGGACTGGGTTCCCCCCACCCCACCCCAGCCGCCGTGTAAGGACAAAGGCTGTGGGTGGGAGCAGAGATCCAGCCTTTCAGCAGGGCATCAGGGTCGGAGGCACGCATATCTTGGAACGATATTTTTTTTAAAGTATTATACATACAGCAACTTTAAAAAGTTGCCTGTTTATTTTAAAACAACCTACTTCTTAAGATGGATATTGTAGCCATGTCCCTTTTTAATATATGGATTATAATGACAAAATTGGACGTGTTCCTCTTTTTTAATTTTTTTTGTTGACATTATTAGATGGAAAGCATTGATTTTCAATTTTCATCGGAATTTATTTCAATCTGAAAAAGTGGACTTGAACCTCTTCATTGAATGAATGTCAGAAAATTAATTGTTTGGGGGGGGGTGGGCTTGGGGAGTCAGCAGGAATGTAATTGATATCTTCTTAAAGAAAATCTCCAAACAAACATGAAGATGAACCTCTGAAAACGCGAGAATACTCTGTCAATGTTAAAACCACATCTTATTCCGTTCTGTACATTACAAGGCTTATTCTGACCTGAGAGGTCACAATTTAAGTGAAGGTCATTCCTATTACTTATTGCTCTTGGCCAGTAATGATGATGAGCAGTGCCTCTTTGCTCCCCTTTGTTTGGAAAACAGGGAAACAAATGACATAACATCCATGGATGAATGGGTACATTGCACAAAGTCAGCCAGCACCATCCCTATCATGCACATACTTTGCGTATATTAGATATTCAATAAATTTATACTGAATAGCACAGGGATGAATGAATGAATGGATGGGTGACTTTATGTTCCAGGAATTCATATGCATAAAGTAATATATCAATGACAACCAACTTGTTCAGGACCATAACCAAACATCCATTCTAACATGGCTAAAATTTTAAGCATTAGCTTCAATAAACATTAACAGAGCATTTCATTTAGCTAAATAGAGTCATCACTCTGAATCCATGTTGGGGGGACTGGTATATAAAATGGTGCAGTATTTACATATAATTCATGCAGTTCTCCCATATACTTTAAATCATCTCATGACTACTTATAATACCTAACACAATGTAAATGCTCTGCAAATAGTTGTAATACCGTATTGTTTGGGGAATAATGACATGAAAAAAGTCTGTATGCCTTTAGTACAGCCAGAATTTTTTTCCAAATATTTTTTAATCCACCATTCATTGAATCCACAGATGCAAACCCCTCAGATATAGGAAGCTGACTGTATATTTTGTACTGGAGTATGAAGTATTATGGAGAATAAGGTTGAATGAGGCAAAATTCTGTCTTCAAGTTGATGACATAATAGGAAGATGTGAAGAGTATAAAAATAAGCACAGTGCAAGGAAGACTGCAAAACATATCCTAAGTTAGAGCGGTGTTTGTGGCTGTACAGGAGAGGAGGTTGCTCCTACTACTCAGGATCAAAGAATGCTTCCTGTGGAGGTTAAGAGCTGAGTCTTCAAGCAGAAATGAGACATGAAGAGTGAATGGTCGCCGGGTGTGGTGGCGCAGGCCTGTAATCCCAGCAGTTTAGGAGGCTGAGGCAGGAAGATCAAGAGTTCAAAGCCAGCCTCAGCAAAAGCAAGGCACTAAGCAACTCAGTGAGACCCTGTCTCTAAATAAAATACAAAATATGGCTGGGGAGGTGGCTCAAGTGGTCAAGTGCCCTGAGTTCAATCCCCAGTACCCCCCCCTTCAAAAAAGAAAAAAAAAAAAGAGTGAATGGTGCAGGAAGAACACTTGAGATGAAAGGAACAAGCGAGGCTCAGTGGTGCACGCCTGTAAATCCCAGCATCCCAGCAGCTCGGGAGGATGAGGCAGGAGGATTGCAAGTTTGAGGCCAGCCTCAGCAACTTAGCGAGGCCCTAAGCAACTTAGCAAGATGTTTCTCAAAATAAAATGGGCTGGGAATGTGGCTCAGATTGAGCGCTCCTGGGTTCAATCTCTGGAACCAAAAAAAAAAAAAAAAAAGGAACATCAGCAACAAAACTGAAGAGGTGATGAAGGATGAGACCTCTGAGGGACAATCTGCGAGTATAGCTGGGTTAGACACTTGTGAGTACCTCGCATGGAGAAAGGTCAGGCCTGGCTGGTCCGAGGCCTTCAATCATAGTCTACAATGTCTGAGTCCTAAAGAGCAGGCATTGGGGGGATTATTGACAGTGGATTATTGACAGTTTTTGAGCAGAATCATGATAATAATAAAAAACTTGGTGGTGCCATATAAGACTAGAATGAATGGAAGGCAGGGAAATCTAAGAAAGCCCTCATTAGCCTGGAGGGGAAAGACCTTAACTAGTGCCTTCATTCTTCCCTTAACCAGTCCCACTATCTTCATCTGCTGTGACATCTTCCCAAAGGGGTCAGTGCATAGGAAACTTCCTCCTCTACTTCCTTCAACTCTAGTTACTCATTGTTCATATTTTCCAAATAGGCCATTAAATTCTAAGAAAGCAGATGTTTCGTTTGTTTGACTCAAGACTGTTTTCTAGAGCCAGGCATGTTGGCACACATCTGTGATTGCAGCGACTCAGGAGGCTGAGGCAGGAGGATCGCAAATTTAAGGTCAGCAATTCAGCAAGGCCTTACGCACCTTAGCAAGACCCTGTCTCAAAAGTGGGAGTGGGGTGGATGGGGATTGTAGCTCAGTGGTAGAGCACCCCTGGGTTCAATTCCCAATACAAATATATATATATATATATCAGAGCACCCCTGGGTTCAATTCCCAATACAAAAAAAAAAAATATATATATATATATATATATATATATATATCAGAGCTGACACATAAAGATCATTGAGCACATATTTGTTGAGAAATGTTTCTTATACAGGATCAGTTCTGAAGGCAGTGGAATTGGAAAACAGAAAAGATGCTGGACTTTTCTACAACTTGTCAATCCTCCAGGTTCCAGCCAGAGCCTGCCTGTCTCCGTGGAGGGTGGTCTCATTATCTGCTATACAAAGAAGCTAATATTACTTTCTATTCCTTCACCTTTTCTGCCCTCTATCTCAAAATTTTCTCCTCTCTTCTCCCCATCATTCGTTTAATTTGATGTCCCTTTCCTTGCCAAAGCTAAGAATATTCTTTTCTTGTTCACTTGGACCCTTACCCTTGCATCCTGGCTCTCCTCCCCTTCACTGCGTTGACTCGATCAGTTACTTTCCAGTTTCACCCAGCCAGGGCTGTTTCCATGAGTTGGCCACTCAGCACGCACAGGCGGAAGAGGAGGAACCCAACGCTGGAATGGTCTTACTGTTCTTCTGCCTTTCTTTTCATATGAAAAGGTTTTTTCTAGAATCTTGACAGAGTAGGTAACCCTGGACCTCAGAATTCATCGTCTACAAAGCTTATACAGGTATCAGGTAGGCTTCTATGATTCCCTCCCAGAATCTACTGAGATCCTATCTTAGTCTGTCTGCTGTCATAACACAATACCTCCGACTGGGAAATTTATGAATAACAGAAATTTATTTCTCAGTTTCAGAGGCTGGCAAACCTAAGATCAAGCAGACAAGACTCTGCTCTCTTCTTCCAAGATGGCGCCCCGATGCTGCTTCCTCAGATGAGGGGAGAAAATGGACTAGGGTGCCACCTTTAGTCACTTCCATATGCATGTGAATTCCATGCATGAGGGTAGTACACTTGTGATTTAACTGTTTGGTCCCCCAAACAGTTCGCCTTATAACACGATCACATTGCGAGTTAGTTTCCAACATATGGATTTGAGGGACACATGCATTCAAAAACACAGCAGGTCCTAGGGTACCTGTTTATCAGTCTGACCTGTGGGTTGGCTTGGTGAAAGATTTGTCCCTGAAGTGATGTATTGAATGGGGACAAGTGAACCCAAATAAGCTCCGTTTGCTAAGCAGTGGCCGGCCCCATTGGCACATGGAGAGAGTGGGTCACTGGAGTCCAGGTTGTGCCTCCGTTGAGGATACAGACGGCGCCGGGTCTGAGAAGCCTGTTCTTCCCATGTGGCTGCTGAAATTACTGAGATCAGATTATTGGCTCTTGCTGCCTCACCCTGATACCACCTGCCCTGTCAGGATGGTCTCTGACTGGCAAATGGAAAATGGCCAATGGACATGGTGTTCTTTCTTGAAGCTTCTCCTTGTCCCTAAGGAGGAAAGGGTGATGGTGATGATGACGTGCCTTCAAAACCACACCTATTCTGAGTCAAAAGTTCTGAAGAACATGTGTATTATGGGAACTTGTGTCTTATTTGAATGACTCCACAGTGGAAACTTATCAGTAGATGATTTTATTACCAGCTGACTCAAGAACATTCATTTTACAAAATCAACGATCTACTACTGTGTTCCACACATTGTGGGTACTGAGTGAACAGGATAAAACGCAATTAGTGCTCCATGTCCAGTTTCCACATCCAAGGACACAATCAACCATGGAACCAAAACATCTTTTTTAAAAAAATTGTGTCTGTGGTGTATAGCCACAGACTTTTTTATCATTCCCTAAACAATACAGTATAAAATGACTTCTATTGTATTAGGTGTTAAAAATAATCCAGAGATGATCTAAAGCATACCAGAAGGTGTGTGTAGGTTATGTGCAAATACTGGAAGATAACTGAGCATCCTTGGATTTTTTTATTCACGGGGATCCTGGAACCAATCCGCATGGATACCAAGGGACCACTGTAATCAATAAAACTTAACAAGCTATCAATGCTTGCCAAGGTCTGTCCTAAGCATTTTGTATGTGTTAACACACCACCTTATGGATTGGGTACTGCTCTTATCCTCTATTTATTTACTTATTTATTTTGGTGGCAGGGATTGAACCTGGGGCACTCAACCACTGAACCACATTTCCATCCCTTTTTAACCTTTTATTTTGAGACAGGGTCTTGCTAAGTTGCTTAGGGCCTTGCTAAGTTGCTGAGGCTGGCTTTGAACTCGAAATCCTCCTGCCTCAGCCTCCCAAGCTGCTGGGATTACAGGCGGGCACCACCACGCCTGGTCCTTATCCTCACTTTATAAAAGAAGAGACACAGAGGTTTAGCCATTTGGTCAAGATCACAATAGCCCATGATCAAGTGGGATTTGGAACGCGGCAGTCTGGTTAGACTGTGCTCTTAATTACAGCATTTTACAGAGACAACTAGGAACAAACGGAAAGCTACTGACTGATAATATCACAAATAGCTACTACAGTATCAGATATCTGAATAATCGTTATCTGTGTTATCACCTGGAGTCAACCTAGAAACAAAAACAGATACCCCACTTCTGTTGTGTTGATGTGTCGGGGATGAAAAGGCCTAAGGAATGTGGTAGGACTTCACACAGCTGTCTTTGGGCATCCACAGGAGACTGGTTCTCAGACCCTGCAGATATCACAGCCGGGAAGTTCCAGTCTTTATTTTGAATGGCATTGTAGACCCAGACACACCCTTGCGCACACTTTAAATCATCTGCAGGTTGCATATAATGCCTAGTATGATGTAAATGTCACGCTAATAGTCGCATTGTTTAGGGAATAATGTCAGGGAACAAAGTCTGTACCTGTTCCGTGCAGACACAATTTTTAATCTTGTAATTTTGATCCACGCTTGGGTGAATCTGTGGCTGTAGAACCACAGGAGGCAGAGGGCTGACTCTATTCCTCAGGGTCAGCTGTGTAGAGAAGAGGGCAGGACAGGTGAATGATAGTCTCAAGTTCACGAGATATGGACAGTCTTACCCTTCCTCTGCAAAAGACAAACTCCTTTGGCAGAAGTAACAGCAAATCACTGATTGTTTGGGGTAAATGAATCCTTTAAATTGTTATCTCAGAGAGGGAACCAGGTAGCTCAACGTTGGCATTCGGAACCTCCTCTCCACGGGGGGAAGAGCCTGGAAGTTCATGGAGAAAAGTGAAAGATCCTGAGAACAAATTTTAAGTAGCCTATATTTTTGCCATGTGAAGACCCTCCCCCCCTTTTTTAAGAGACAGGTGTTGCTATGCTGCCCAGGCCGGCTTCAAACTCCTGGGCTCAAGTGATCCTCCTGTTGGAGTCCAGGCAGAAGCTGCGCCTCCAGGCAGAAGGCCACACCTCCTCAGGTGTCCTGTGAAAAACTACAACTCCCAGGATCCTCAGGCTCCCAGGATCCTCAACGTGACCAAAAAAACTGACCAGCAGGTGCCCTGGCCACTACCTCCTGACCTCTGGTAGCCTATAAGGCAAGGACTCACTCCAGGGGGGCTCTCTGACCCCCCACTCTATTTAAGCCACCCCCGGACTGAAATCGCTCTCTGTTCGTGCTTGTTCCTGTCCTTGTCCTCCCTTCCCTTTCCCTTGTCCTTTTGTCCCCTACCACGCCATGTGGTACCCCAAATAAAACCATCCCTTTCTACCATGGCGTTCCGGAGTAACTTCTTGTCCTAATAAATTCTAACATTTTGGCGCCCACGCGGGGCACGTCAGAATTCAGAGGACAATAAGCTACCTCCGTGGACAACCCTTACACCCATCCCCCAACCCGCCGTTGACCTTCCATCGCCAAGTCGCCAAATGGGTAAGCCCCTTCCATTTTAAGAGCTCTAAACCCGAGGGGCCACACACGGTGGAAGCTGACCGTTGAACGTCCGGCAGCCCACCCGCTGGCTCACGAGGGGAGGATCGCACCCCACCTAAACCTTCAAGGTTGAAAGTGGACCTCATAGAGCTCTCTCCACCTCCCTTTCCAGTTAAATTTCCGATTACCCGGTCAGTTTAGGTCCCGGCTGCACATCTGCGGCCTACCTCCCCCCCACCACACACACACTTCTGCCGCCAAAGCCGCGGCTACAACACTTTCCCAGCCTGGTCCCGATGCTAGCCTCCTCAGATCTTCTTAGCCTAGCGTCCCTACACGCGCAGGCCAGACCCCCACTCCGCGGCTCACAATATGGGCACGCTTCTCTCGTCAGTACCCCAAACCGAAACCGAAACCCCTTCGTCCCTTCTAGAAGAATTAAGACAGCCTATATCAATTGAGTGTAACTTAATTACTTTATTTTCTACCCTGATGGTAATTTTACTCTTCAGCTTAGCAGTCAGTCGCTATTGGTCATGGCTCTTTTCATCCCACTCGCGCCCAACTGACTGCCCGCTACAGCTTCTCCTAGATAATTTGATCAATCTAGGCCTGAGTTCTGAAATAAAACCACAAAAATTAGTTACACTATGCACTCGCGATTGGCCAAAATATCCTTTGACAGATCAATGGCCTTGCATGGGTTTCAGTGGACCCAGATGCTTTACAACAGCTGTTTGATTTCTGCCGGCAATCGAGACGGTGGGAGGAGTTACCTTACGCTGACGCGTTTCTGCTCCTCAGTCGAAACCCCTCCCTCAATGCTCGCGCCGGCAATGCTTCAGCCCTCCTCCCATGCCGACCCAAGGAGCCATCCCCAGATGACCCGGACTTCGACCCAGGGTTAGAGGTTCGGCCGCCTCCTTACCACCAACCTAAAAACCCCATTACACCCTCCGCGCCGCCTCTCATAGATCCACCATCTTCTTCCGCCCCGACCCTCTCCATCCGAGACCCTACTCCGCCCTCGGCTCCGCCCCTCATAGATCCGCCATCTTCTTCCGCCCCGACCATGCCTTTAGACCCTCCTCTTCCGTCTCCTCCTCCTACGTCATCCCCTGCGACGGATTCACCCCCTCCCCTCGCGCGAATTCCGCGCCGACTATACTTCCTGATTCCTCCGCCGCTCCTGCAACTTTTCCCAGTGCAGTTTCAGAGCCAATTCCAAACCCACAGGCTATCACGCCGTCTAATCCCAACTTCAGTCCCCGTATCACCCGTTCAAAAAAACAGACAGAACAGATGACACAGACCATAGCGCCTTTGCGGGAGGTAGCAGGGGCAGAGGGAGTAATTAAAGTTCATGTCCCATTTTCAATGACAGACTTATCGCAGGTTGAAAAACGGCTGGGTTCTTATACGACAGATCCCACAACATACTTAAAGGAATTCCAATGGGTCACTCAAACATATGACCTTACATTTAATGATGCATATGTCATTTTAGCAAATACCTTACTCCCAGAAGAACGCAGACGAGTCTGGGAACAGGCACGAGGCTATGCAGATGAGAATAATAGAACTAATCCAGACTTTCCCATTGGTCCCGAAGTAGTGCCCGAGGGAAAACCGAATTGGGACTATAATTCGTCAAGGGGCATAACCTTAAGGGACCAGTTTATCACGTGCATAGTTGCGGGCCTTAGGCGAGCAGCTCAAAAACCTGTCAATTTTGATAAGCTATGGGAAATTTTTCAAAAAAGGGAAGAAACTCCCTCTGAGTTTCTTGATCGGCTCACAAAAACCCTCCAACGTTTTACAAATTTAGATCCAGAATCTCAAGGAGGGCGTCAAGTCCTTATGACTTATTTCATATCCCAGAGTTACCCCGACATAAGGGCTAAGTTAAAGAAGCTAGAACAGGGGCCTGCAACTCCTCAGACTGAGATTTTGGCTACAGCCTTTAAGGCATTTCATAATAGAGAAGAAGAGATGGAACGTCGCAAGTTTCAGAAGCATGACCTTCAAATGCTGGCTCAGGCCCTTCGGAGCTCTGATGCTCAGGCCTCGAGAGCAGGGGCTCATAAGTCCATACAAGGGGAACCCCCAGGGCCTTGCTACAGGTGCGGGAAGGAAGGACATTGGGCAAGAGCCTGCCCTAATCCCAGGGTCCCTAAACGTCCATGCCCTAAATGTTCCGAGATGGGACACTGGGGTGTTGACTGCCCCAATCCCCGCAGGGGGGCTGGACCAGACACAAACCCCAACTTGCTGGCACTGGCTACAGAGGACTGACGGGGCCCAGGGACTCCTTTCCCGACCATTGACATCGCCATACAAGAGCCCAGGGTTACCCTCCTTGTTGATGGCCGCCCCATAAACTTCCTGCTGGACACAGGAGCCACTTCCTCAGTCTTGAAGGAGTTCTGGGCCCCACTACTATAGCACCATCCCCTATTGTCGGGGTAGAGGGAAATGCTATTTGCCCCCGCAAGACTCCTATGCTGTCTTGCTGGCTTCATCACCACCTATTCACCCATCAATTCTTAGTAATACCTCAATGTCCTGTGCCTCTACTGGGCCGAGACATAATGGCCAAATTTGAGGCCTCAATTACATTCTCTAATCTGCCTAGTTTAGCCGTGCTCCCTAATTCGTCTCACTCCATCTCCACCTCTGTCTTTCTCCTTACGGTGTTAGAGGCCACTAATGCCTCTGAGGAAACCTCCCAACCCCCTACCGATACAAATCCCCAGCCCTCAACTGATACAGACACCTCCCAGTACCCTGCCCCTACTGACCTGGTAGACCCTAAAGTCTGGGATATTCAGACTCCCTCCCTTGCTCAGTGCGACCCCATAAGAATACACCTTAAAGATCCTCGGTGTTTCCCTAACAGAGCCCAATATCCACTTCCAGCCACCAGCCTTAGAGGTCTCCAACCCATTATTTCAGACCTTTTGCGAAAACGTTTCCTCAGACCCACCCATTCCCCTTACAATACTCCTATTTTGGCAATTCAGAAGCCCAATGGCACATATCGGTTGGTCCAAGATCTTCGTCTCATCAACGAGGCTGTCAGGCCTATACACCCCGTGGTCCCAAATCCTTATACTATTCTTTCCCTAATTCCTTCTACATCTACCTATTTTTCAGTTATTGACCTTAAAGATGCGTTTTTCACGGTCCCTTTAGCCCAGGAGTCACAAGACCTCTTCGCCTTCACCTGGACTGACCCTGACACGCAACGGTCCCAACAACTGACTTGGACAGTCCTTCCTCAAGGTTTTCGAGACAGCCCTCACATCTTTGGACAGACACTGGCTGCTGACCTCAAAGACCTTAAATTCTCTGACTCCACTCTCCTACAGTACGTAGATGATCTTCTCCTTTGCAGCCCCTCCTTTTTCACAGCTCGTGAAGACTCTTTCACTCTTTTAAACTTTCTCTCCTCTCGTGGGTATCGTGTTTCCCCATCTAAAGTGCAACTTGCTCAGACCCAGGTAATTTACCTAGGAGTTCAGATTTCCCATCAGTCAAAGGCCATTACTATAGACAGAAAGGCTCTCATCAAAGAGCTCCCATGTCCCAAGACTAAGGAAGAGATTCTTTCCTTCCTAGGCCTAGCGGGATATTTTCGTGCCTGGATACCCAATTTTTCTCTTTATGCAAAGCCCCTATATGAGGCAGCTAAAGAGATAGAGGAAAAGTTCCTCCCCAAAAACATTCAGGCTGAGTTTAAACATCTACAGCGGGCACTGTCACAGGCCCCAGCCCTTCATCTCCCAGACCTTCTCCAGCCATTCACCCTTTATGTCCATGAAATGAAGGGCTTAGCTCTCGGTGTTCTAGGACAATTCAAGGGCCCCACCTTTGCCCCAGTTGCCTATCTCTCTAAACAACTTGACCCCACTGTTCGCGGATGGGCCCCCTGTCTACGGGCTCTGGCTGCTACTTACCTACTCCTACAGGAATCAAAAAAGCTGACCTTTGGTGCTCATATCACTATTGCCTCTCCTCACCATTTAAAAGATTTACTAACCTATAAGAGCCTTCAAACTCTCCCACCCTGTCGTGTTCTCTCTCTCCTTGTTTCCTTTCTAAATGACTCTTCAATCTCTTTCCAACCCTGTTCCTCTTTACACCCAGCTTCCCTCCTCCCAGTCTCCTCAAAACCCCCAGAGCATGATTGTATAGAGATGCTTGAGGCCCTAATCCCTCACCCCTCACACATCCAAGAGGGACCACTTCCTGACTCTTCCCTAATTTGGTTCACAGATGGCAGCTCTTTCTTTAAGGATGGGCAACGTTTTGCCGGTTACGCTGTAGTCTCCCTATCAGAGGTCATTGAGGCAGCCCCCCCTCCCTTCCAACACTACAAATCAACAGGCTGAACTAACAGCTGTTAGTCGTGCCTTTGAATTAGCAGCTGACCAAAACCTCACCCTTTACACAGACTCAAAATATGTTTACCATATTTTGCTTTCCCATTCAGCAATTTGGAAGGAACGAGGGCTCCTGACCACAAAAGGGTCTACAGTTACTAATTCTAAATTAATATCAAAACTTTTACAAGCCTCTCTTCTGCCCAAATTAATAGGAATTTCCCATTGTCCTTCACACCAAAGTGGAGACTCTCCCATAGTTCAGGGAAACACGAAGGCTGATAGGGAAGCAAGGAAAGCAGCACTATCTTCTCCTTCTCTCCTAGCTCCAGTCCAATCCACTACTCAAACCTCCACGTCTCCTTCAGTACAGTCAATCCTCTCCTATCTCCATTCTCTATTCCATCCTAACCCCCAGGCCCTCAAAACTTTTGCTACCTCTTTCCTCACCCTGACTCCAGAGGACACACAGTTTCTCCATCAACTCACCTCCACGTGCACAGCATGTCAGCGCACTAACCCATATACCCCCCTTAAACCAGGAACATTTCCTTCTCACCAAGCTCGAGGTCAACTTCCAGGAGCCGATTGGCAGATAGACTTCACCAACATGCCAACTGTCCGGAGACATAAATATCTCCTGGTCTTGGTAGACACCTTCTCTGGATGGGTGGAGGCCTTCCCTACTTCCAACAAAAGGGCCTCCACAGTAGCTTCTATTCTAGTCTCAGAAATTCTTCCTCGCTTTGGGTTGCCCATGTCCATCCAGTCTGACAACGGGCCTGAATTTGTCTCTTCTGTTACCCAAAGTGTTTTTCTACTTCTCTCAACATTCCTTGGCGCTTTCACATCCCATATCACCCCAAGTCTTCAGGAAAGGTAGAGAGGACCAACAGAACTCTTAAAAATATTCTGATTAAACTCTCCCTAGAACTTCGCTTAGACTGGGTCAAATTACTTCCCCTTGCGCTCTTCAGGCTTCGAGTCCTCCCAAAGAAACCTTCCTTATTATCCCCTTTTGAGGTTATGTTTGGGCGACCAGTTCTTCCACCTGGAGTTTCCCCAACTCAGGGACCCTTACCCAAAGATCTCTCTTCTCCTCTCTTATCCTTCATCAGACATCAGATATGGACGTGCCAAGATTTCATTCTGCCTGACCCAGGTAGACTCACTGCTTCATTCCCATTAACACCCCCGTTCTTGGGTATATTTCTCCCCCCTCCACAAGACACAAAATCGGTCTCCCCTTGTCCCAAAGTGGACAGGCCCCTTCCAGGTTGTGCTGTGCACACCCACAGCTGCTAAGCTTCGTGAAACCTCAGGAAATTTAACTTCTTGGATTCATATTTCCAGACTAAAACCAGCAGCCCAACCAACTGAAGATCCACAAAAAGAAGACAAACAACTACCTCAGTATACTTGCTCTTCCAGTCCCACTGATCCCTTAAAAATTCGTTTCTCTCGTGTCCCCAATACCAACTCAAAATAATCTTCTCTGTTTTTCTTGTTTTAAAACCTCTAACCAGTTTTTTCTCAGGGACAATCCTGTTGGAGTCCAGGCAGAAGCTGCGCCTCCAGGCAGAAGGCCACACCTCCTCAGGTGTCCTGTGAAAAACTACAACTCCCAGGATCCTCAGGCTCCCAGGATCCTCAATCGGCTGACCAAAAAAAAAACTGACCAGCAGGTGCCCTGGCCACTACCTCCTGACCTCTGGTAGCCTATAAGGCAAGGACTCACTCCAGGGGGGCTCTCTGACCCCCCACTCTATTTAAGCCACCCCCGGACTGAAATCGCTCTCTGTTCGTGCTTGTTCCTGTCCTTGTCCTCCCTTCCCTTTCCCTTGTCCTTTTGTCCCCTACCACGCCATGTGGTACCCCAAATAAAACCATCCCTTTCTACCATGGCGTTCCGGAGTAACTTCTTGTCCTAATAAATTCTAACATTTTGGCGCCCACGCGGGGCACGTCAGAATTCAGAGGACAATAAGCTACCTCCGTGGACAACCCTTACACCCATCCCCCAACCGCCGTTGACCTTCCATCGCCAAGTCGCCAAATGGGTAAGCCCCTTCCATTTTAAGAGCTCTAAACCCGAGGGGCCACACACGGTGGAAGCTGACCGTTGAACGTCCGGCAGCCCCACCCGCTGGCTCACGAGGGGAGGATCGCACCCCACCTAAACCTTCAAGGTTGAAAGTGGACCTCATAGAGCTCTCTCCACCTCCCTTTCCAGTTAAATTTCCGATTACCCGGTCAGTTTAGGTCCCGGCTGCACATCTGCGGCCTACCTCCCCCCCACACACACACTTCTGCCGCCAAAGCCGCGGCTACAACACTTTCCCAGCCTGGTCCCGATGCTAGCCTCCTCAGATCTTCTTAGCCTAGCGTCCCTACACGCGCAGGCCAGACCCCCACTCCGCGGCTCACAATATGGGCACGCTTCTCTCGTCAGTACCCCAAACCGAAACCGAAACCCCTTCGTCCCTTCTAGAAGAATTAAGACAGCCTATATCAATTGAGTGTAACTTAATTACTTTATTTTCTACCCTGATGGTAATTTTACTCTTCAGCTTAGCAGTCAGTCGCTATTGGTCATGGCTCTTTTCATCCCACTCGCGCCCAACTGACTGCCCGCTACAGCTTCTCCTAGATAATTTGATCAATCTAGGCCTGAGTTCTGAAATAAAACCACAAAAATTAGTTACACTATGCACTCGCGATTGGCCAAAATATCCTTTGACAGATCAATGGCCTTGCATGGGTTCAGTGGACCCAGATGCTTTACAACAGCTGTTTGATTTCTGCCGGCAATCGAGACGGTGGGAGGAGTTACCTTACGCTGACGCGTTTCTGCTCCTCAGTCGAAACCCCTCCCTCAATGCTCGCGCCGGCAATGCTTCAGCCCTCCTCCCATGCCGACCCAAGGAGCCATCCCCAGATGACCCGGACTTCGACCCAGGGTTAGAGGTTCGGCCGCCTCCTTACCACCAACCTAAAAACCCCATTACACCCTCCGCGCCGCCTCTCATAGATCCACCATCTTCTTCCGCCCCGACCCTCTCCATCCGAGACCCTACTCCGCCCTCGGCTCCGCCCCTCATAGATCCGCCATCTTCTTCCGCCCCGACCATGCCTTTAGACCCTCCTCTTCCGTCTCCTCCTCCTACGTCATCCCCTGCGACGGATTCACCCCCTCCCCTCGCGAATTCCGCGCCGACTATACTTCCTGATTCCTCCGCCGCTCCTGCAACTTTTCCCAGTGCAGTTTCAGAGCCAATTCCAAACCCACAGGCTATCACGCCGTCTAATCCCAACTTCAGTCCCCGTATCACCCGTTCAAAAAAAACAGACAGAACAGATGACACAGACCATAGCGCCTTTGCGGGAGGTAGCAGGGGCAGAGGGAGTAATTAAAGTTCATGTCCCATTTTCAATGACAGACTTATCGCAGGTTGAAAAACGGCTGGGTTCTTATACGACAGATCCCACAACATACTTAAAGGAATTCCAATGGGTCACTCAAACATATGACCTTACATTTAATGATGCATATGTCATTTTAGCAAATACCTTACTCCCAGAAGAACGCAGACGAGTCTGGGAACAGGCACGAGGCTATGCAGATGAGAATAATAGAACTAATCCAGACTTTCCCATTGGTCCCGAAGTAGTGCCCGAGGGAAAAACCGAATTGGGACTATAATTCGTCAAGGGGCATAACCTTAAGGGACCAGTTTATCACGTGCATAGTTGCGGGCCTTAGGCGAGCAGCTCAAAAACCTGTCAATTTTGATAAGCTATGGGAAATTTTTCAAAAAAGGGAAGAAACTCCCTCTGAGTTTCTTGATCGGCTCACAAAAACCCTCCAACGTTTTACAAATTTAGATCCAGAATCTCAAGGAGGGCGTCAAGTCCTTATGACTTATTTCATATCCCAGAGTTACCCCGACATAAGGGCTAAGTTAAAGAAGCTAGAACAGGGGCCTGCAACTCCTCAGACTGAGATTTTGGCTACAGCCTTTAAGGCATTTCATAATAGAGAAGAAGAGATGGAACGTCGCAAGTTTCAGAAGCATGACCTTCAAATGCTGGCTCAGGCCCTTCGGAGCTCTGATGCTCAGGCCTCGAGAGCAGGGGCTCATAAGTCCATACAAGGGGAACCCCCAGGGCCTTGCTACAGGTGCGGGAAGGAAGGACATTGGGCAAGAGCCTGCCCTAATCCCAGGGTCCCTAAACGTCCATGCCCTAAATGTTCCGAGATGGGACACTGGGGTGTTGACTGCCCCAATCCCCGCAGGGGGGCTGGACCAGACACAAACCCCAACTTGCTGGCACTGGCTACAGAGGACTGACGGGGCCCAGGGACTCCTTTCCCGACCATTGACATCGCCATACAAGAGCCCAGGGTTACCCTCCTTGTTGATGGCCGCCCCATAAACTTCCTGCTGGACACAGGAGCCACTTCCTCAGTCTTGAAGGAGTTCTGGGGCCCCACTACTATAGCACCATCCCCTATTGTCGGGGTAGAGGGAAATGCTATTTGCCCCCGCAAGACTCCTATGCTGTCTTGCTGGCTTCATCACCACCTATTCACCCATCAATTCTTAGTAATACCTCAATGTCCTGTGCCTCTACTGGGCCGAGACATAATGGCCAAATTTGAGGCCTCAATTACATTCTCTAATCTGCCTAGTTTAGCCGTGCTCCCTAATTCGTCTCACTCCATCTCCACCTCTGTCTTTCTCCTTACGGTGTTAGAGGCCACTAATGCCTCTGAGGAAACCTCCCAACCCCCTACCGATACAAATCCCCAGCCCTCAACTGATACAGACACCTCCCAGTACCCTGCCCCTACTGACCTGGTAGACCCTAAAGTCTGGGATATTCAGACTCCCTCCCTTGCTCAGTGCGACCCCATAAGAATACACCTTAAAGATCCTCGGTGTTTCCCTAACAGAGCCCAATATCCACTTCCAGCCACCAGCCTTAGAGGTCTCCAACCCATTATTTCAGACCTTTTGCGAAAACGTTTCCTCAGACCCACCCATTCCCCTTACAATACTCCTATTTTGGCAATTCAGAAGCCCAATGGCACATATCGGTTGGTCCAAGATCTTCGTCTCATCAACGAGGCTGTCAGGCCTATACACCCCGTGGTCCCAAATCCTTATACTATTCTTTCCCTAATTCCTTCTACATCTACCTATTTTTCAGTTATTGACCTTAAAGATGCGTTTTTCACGGTCCCTTTAGCCCAGGAGTCACAAGACCTCTTCGCCTTCACCTGGACTGACCCTGACACGCAACGGTCCCAACAACTGACTTGGACAGTCCTTCCTCAAGGTTTTCGAGACAGCCCTCACATCTTTGGACAGACACTGGCTGCTGACCTCAAAGACCTTAAATTCTCTGACTCCACTCTCCTACAGTACGTAGATGATCTTCTCCTTTGCAGCCCCTCCTTTTTCACAGCTCGTGAAGACTCTTTCACTCTTTTAAACTTTCTCTCCTCTCGTGGGTATCGTGTTTCCCCATCTAAAGTGCAACTTGCTCAGACCCAGGTAATTTACCTAGGAGTTCAGATTTCCCATCAGTCAAAGGCCATTACTATAGACAGAAAGGCTCTCATCAAAGAGCTCCCATGTCCCAAGACTAAGGAAGAGATTCTTTCCTTCCTAGGCCTAGCGGGATATTTTCGTGCCTGGATACCCAATTTTTCTCTTTATGCAAAGCCCCTATATGAGGCAGCTAAAGAGATAGAGGAAAAGTTCCTCCCCAAAAACATTCAGGCTGAGTTTAAACATCTACAGCGGGCACTGTCACAGGCCCCAGCCCTTCATCTCCCAGACCTTCTCCAGCCATTCACCCTTTATGTCCATGAAATGAAGGGCTTAGCTCTCGGTGTTCTAGGACAATTCAAGGGCCCCACCTTTGCCCCAGTTGCCTATCTCTCTAAACAACTTGACCCCACTGTTCGCGGATGGGCCCCCTGTCTACGGGCTCTGGCTGCTACTTACCTACTCCTACAGGAATCAAAAAAGCTGACCTTTGGTGCTCATATCACTATTGCCTCTCCTCACCATTTAAAAGATTTACTAACCTATAAGAGCCTTCAAACTCTCCCACCCTGTCGTGTTCTCTCTCTCCTTGTTTCCTTTCTAAATGACTCTTCAATCTCTTTCCAACCCTGTTCCTCTTTACACCCAGCTTCCCTCCTCCCAGTCTCCTCAAAACCCCCAGAGCATGATTGTATAGAGATGCTTGAGGCCCTAATCCCTCACCCCTCACACATCCAAGAGGGACCACTTCCTGACTCTTCCCTAATTTGGTTCACAGATGGCAGCTCTTTCTTTAAGGATGGGCAACGTTTTGCCGGTTACGCTGTAGTCTCCCTATCAGAGGTCATTGAGGCAGCCCCCCTCCCTTCCAACACTACAAATCAACAGGCTGAACTAACAGCTGTTAGTCGTGCCTTTGAATTAGCAGCTGACCAAAACCTCACCCTTTACACAGACTCAAAATATGTTTACCATATTTTGCTTTCCCATTCAGCAATTTGGAAGGAACGAGGGCTCCTGACCACAAAAGGGTCTACAGTTACTAATTCTAAATTAATATCAAAACTTTTACAAGCCTCTCTTCTGCCCAAATTAATAGGAATTTCCCATTGTCCTTCACACCAAAGTGGAGACTCTCCCATAGTTCAGGGAAACACGAAGGCTGATAGGGAAGCAAGGAAAGCAGCACTATCTTCTCCTTCTCTCCTAGCTCCAGTCCAATCCACTACTCAAACCTCCACGTCTCCTTCAGTACAGTCAATCCTCTCCTATCTCCATTCTCTATTCCATCCTAACCCCCAGGCCCTCAAAACTTTTGCTACCTCTTTCCTCACCCTGACTCCAGAGGACACACAGTTTCTCCATCAACTCACCTCCACGTGCACAGCATGTCAGCGCACTAACCCATATACCCCCCTTAAACCAGGAACATTTCCTTCTCACCAAGCTCGAGGTCAACTTCCAGGAGCCGATTGGCAGATAGACTTCACCAACATGCCAACTGTCCGGAGACATAAATATCTCCTGGTCTTGGTAGACACCTTCTCTGGATGGGTGGAGGCCTTCCCTACTTCCAACAAAAGGGCCTCCACAGTAGCTTCTATTCTAGTCTCAGAAATTCTTCCTCGCTTTGGGTTGCCCATGTCCATCCAGTCTGACAACGGGCCTGAATTTGTCTCTTCTGTTACCCAAAGTGTTTCTACTTCTCTCAACATTCCTTGGCGCTTTCACATCCCATATCACCCCAAGTCTTCAGGAAAGGTAGAGAGGACCAACAGAACTCTTAAAAATATTCTGATTAAACTCTCCCTAGAACTTCGCTTAGACTGGGTCAAATTACTTCCCCTTGCGCTCTTCAGGCTTCGAGTCCTCCCAAAGAAACCTTCCTTATTATCCCCTTTTGAGGTTATGTTTGGGCGACCAGTTCTTCCACCTGGAGTTTCCCCAACTCAGGGACCCTTACCCAAAGATCTCTCTTCTCCTCTCTTATCCTTCATCAGACATCAGATATGGACGTGCCAAGATTTCATTCTGCCTGACCCAGGTAGACTCACTGCTTCATTCCCATTAACACCCGGTTCTTGGGTATATTTCTCCCCTCCACAAGACACAAAATCGGTCTCCCTTGTCCCAAAGTGGACAGGCCCCTTCCAGGTTGTGCTGTGCACACCCACAGCTGCTAAGCTTCGTGAAACCTCAGGAAATTTAACTTCTTGGATTCATATTTCCAGACTAAAACCAGCAGCCCAACCAACTGAAGATCCACAAAAAGAAGACAAACAACTACCTCAGTATACTTGCTCTTCCAGTCCCACTGATCCCTTAAAAATTCGTTTCTCTCGTGTCCCCAATACCAACTCAAAATAATCTTCTCTGTTTTTCTTGTTTTAAACCTCTAACCAGTTTTTCTCAGGGACAATCAACTGTTAAAAAAATCAACGGATGACTTTCCAACCAGAGAGCCCTGCTGAGTCCTGCCCTTATGCTGCCACCTGATGCTCATTGTGATGTGCTTCGCACTCTCCATTGGCCTCTTCACCGTAAGTCCCACCTGGTGGAACACAGGCCTATGGAAAATAATCCATCTCACCTTCTTTCCCTTTGTTGCTTCCATAATAGTGTTACCTGCAAACTCGCAAGACCCACAATTTCTACATGCTCTCCGGCTGACTCCCTCAGTGACTTTCTGCAGAAGCCTGGTTTGACACCCTCACCGACATATGGCTTCAAAGGAACTTCATCCATCCCATAACTGGACAGATTCATCTTTTCCACGCCTATCTCCTGGAAATTTTTTCCACCCTCCAGCTGGACCTGCCTGTCCACATCTCCCCCCTCAAAACTACCCCACGTCGCCCCACTTCAGCTCTGAAGCAGCCAGATTGAAACACGACGCCCCGCTTCCTAAGAAATCAAAAAAGGGGGGAATGTTGGTGTCCAGGCAGAAGCTGCGCCTCCAGGCAGAAGGCCACACCTCCTCAGGTGTCCTGTGAAAAAACTACAACTCCCAGGATCCTCAGGCTCCCAGGATCCTCAACGTGACCAAAAAAAACTGACCAGCAGGTGCCCTGGCCACTACCTCCTGACCTCTGGTAGCCTATAAGGCAAGGACTCACTCCAGGGGGGCTCTCTGACCCCCCACTCTATTTAAGCCACCCCCGGACTGAAATCGCTCTCTGTTCGTGCTTGTTCCTGTCCTTGTCCTCCCTTCCCTTTCCCTTGTCCTTTTGTCCCCTACCACGCCATGTGGTACCCCAAATAAAACCATCCCTTTCTACCATGGCGTTCCGGAGTAACTTCTTGTCCTAATAAATTCTAACACCTCCTGCCTCAGCCTCCCAAGTAGCTTAGACAAGAGGCGGGTGCCTGCAACTGATTCCAGAGAAAGAACTCTTTCGTGGCTGCGGCGTCTGATCTGATCATCAGTCAGGATCCTCTAGAGAACAGAACCAACGGGATGTATCTACATGACTGTATGATGGTCCCACAATAGCCGCCTGTAGGCTGGAAAGACAGGAAAACCAGTAGCTGATCATGTAAGAAGCTGGATCCTCAGAAAGACCAAGGATGCAGCCCCAGTCTGAGACTGAAGGTCTGGAATCTCCCTGGGGAGTCGCTGGTGAGAGTCCACCTTGGGGGAGTGAGTCCACCTGGAGTCTGACGTCCACAGGAGATGGCAGCATCATCAACACGCCCACTCAAGAAGAACCAAGCTGGCATCTGCGGAAGCTTCCTCCTTCGACTTTCTTCCTTTGGGACCTCAGTCTATTGGACAGTGCCCCCATATTTAGGGCATATCTCCTGTCTCAGTTTGCTGTCCCACATGCCCATGGTTTCTGGAAACACCCTCACAGACACACCTCAAAGTCTCTAAATCCTAGCACTTTGATCCAATCAAGTTGACAATCCAAACTAACCATCCTGAATCCACTCCTTGTCAATTGACACCCACCATGTCTCTTTAAATCATCCTTAATCTCCAAATAAACACAGTAACAAGGTCACAATCCTGCTTAACGTGATGTAATTATCTCATGTACAACGGAAACACTCTAGTTTCTTCCCCAGAATGGGGAAGTGTAGCTTTTCCATTCAAATGCTGACATTTAATTAATGTTACATAATAAAGGAATAAGAGGCAAAAAAAAAAAACCCCACAAGATAACTGCTTAATGTGTGTACGTATGCACAAATAATCTTAACAAAATAGGAAAGAAATATTCACGACAATAATAACCTTGTTCCTGTAACTGGTAACATGGCCGTAGTTGGTATTTATAACTACCTTCTACTCATTCTGGATTCCTTCTGCTCACAGCAAGCTCTTTAGCAGGTCGTGGTTCTTTACTTGGAGGGGTGACCCACACCTTCATTCTGGAAAGGTCTGGGGTCGTTAGTCACCCTGCCTGGATGGGAGTGTTGGAGTGTTGCTGTTTCCCAGTGACTTTGAGAACAGGGTGTGGCAATACTGAGAGGCCAGAAAGGATCTCCTGCACTCCCAGAAAACTCCTCCTTACCTCCAATGTGGAGGAATAGTTCAATTTCCCCTCGGTCAACTGCATCCATCACCCCTGCCAACACGGTGAACTCCCTTCTTAGCCGGTTGACTCGAGCCATGAGGAGCCCAGAGTGGCTGTGGGAGAGTCTGAACTTCCAGGTCAAAGCAGTCATTGTTGGGCTTCCTGGTAGAAGCATTTCCCCCTCTGGAACCAAGACTTCAAGGCCAACAGAGCATAGGTTGTAGGCACAGGAAGTAAAAAACCTGTTAGTGGGCCAGGGTGGATAATCCCAGTGGCTCAGGAGGCTGAGGGCAGGAGGATTGTGAATTCAAAGCCAGCCTCAGCAACTTAGAGAGGCTCTAAGCAACCCAGAGAGACCCGGTCTCTAAATAAAATGCTAAAAAGGGATGGGGATGTGGCTCTGGGGTAATGGTGAGTGGCCCCACTCCACTCCCATTTCCATCCTGGACCCCTGACTCCTGGCTGGAAAGAAACAGTGCATTATATTGAATGCTGATTCAGAGCACCTACAGCCTTCTGGAGAACACTGCCTTTAGCAGCTGCGGGCCATCCCTCAGCCCCTGTCCCTCCAGGATCCAGTTACACCCATATCATTGAAGCTTGCCAGTTCAGTGATGGTGGATCCTATGGTAAGTTCTGGAAAACAGAGAAGAGCCATGACAGAGCTCTTCAAGGATGCTGGTGCTCCCCTCACAAATCTGTTTCTTGAAATCCTAGTTGTTGGATTCCAGGCAGGAGGCTGTGCCTCCCAGGCAGAAGGCCACACCTCCCCAGGTGCTTTGTGAAAAACTACACCTCCCGAGATCCTCAGCATGACCAGAAAACCTGACCAGCAAGTGCCCTGTCCACTACCTCCTGACCTCTGGGAGCCTATAGGGCAAGGACTCACTCCAAGGGGGTTTTATGACCCCTACTCTATTTAAGCCAGCCCCGGACTGAAATCGCTCTCTGTTTGCGCTTGCCTCTGTTCCTGCCTGTCCCTATTCCCGTCCATCCCTTCTCTACCCCCCTTCCCTTCCCTTCCTTTCCCTACCCTTGCCCACGTGGCACCCCAATAAACCCTTTTATTTCACTAACACGGTGTTCCTGGCTAAGTTAACTATGTTCAGCATTTTTCTAACACTAGCGAAGGGCCCACCTCTGGACCCTCGCAGTGTGGAGAAGGTCTTCCGTGGCTAAGTCACTCCAGCCTTCCAGTCTCTCTGAGCCTCGAATCCCTTCATCAACAGTAAACCAAGGGATGTCAGGCCTCACTCACAGACAGCAGGCCATCTTTTGATCCCTATGCCAGCCAGCCAACCAAATAAACTATCAGTACCTTTTTAACACTGTCAGCGACTACATTAAATCTCAAATCTCGGCTTAATGGACCCATATCAATCAATTTGGCCTGGTCTAATTTCATGTTCCTCCCACCATTATCCCACACCCTTAAAATCCATTCCCATACCCGTTCCCCAGACCTCTGCTTGTACCACTTAGGAAACTCCAGACGTTCCTTTGGAGAGTAGCACACCTCCTCGTGGTCCCACTGTGCACCTCACCTCTAGGGGCCTGCTTGGACTTGAGTCTGCTTACAGGTCCAGAGGCAAAAGCAGGTGGTTGGGGTGGTGGGTCTTGAGGAGTAGCTGCACTGTTCCCCTTGGGAACTGCATCCTGGAAGGTCACTACAGTTTCCACAGACAATGCAGGATTAGTTCCCTCAGGAGAGGTGGAGAGGCCAAGACCACAGGAGGTGGGGGTGGGGAGGCCACTTTCTCTGGCAAAATCAACTCATGGGAAGGCAGGAGTTCAAGGTCTCCAGCCTCTTCAGGGTCACCCAGCACATCCCTATCCCGATTTACAGTAGCCCATTCTTTTCCAAGCTGCGCCCTCACTTTGCAGACACCCTTCCAGGCTGAGAGTTAAATTTACATCTTAATTCAGTTTGAGTTTGGTTTTCAGCAACCTCAGCCCTGTGGTTACCAGAGAGAGGGGTCTCCTCCAGAGCACACTTTGAAGCCTTCAGCTCAGTTATGGCTGTCTGGAGCTGAGAATCTTGATCTCTGAGCTCATGGTTCTTCTTTGCTACTTTGCGCAGCGAATCCAGAAGCAACCAACCAACATCGTTGTATTTCTACGTTTTCCAGAAATGTTCAAAAAGCATCAGGGACAGAGTCACTAAACTCCTTGCCTCTCACAAGAGGCGAATGAGGCGCATCCGGTGCCTTCACTTTGCAGATTTCTTTCAACAGTTCCCACCAGGGATTCTCAGTGCTGTCCACGCTCCCAGCAGGAGAGACTTCAGCAACCTCAGGCAGAAACAATCCGGAGAACCAACTCCAGAACCCAGAAAGGCAACTCAGGAGATTCATCGCCACAGTTCTGTTTCTCTAGACCCATTCTTGGTACCCAAATCTGTATCAGTCAGGGTTCTCTAGAGAAGCAGAACCAACAGGATATGTAATTATAAGAGGGGATTAATTAGAGTGGCTCACACTCTAATGGCCAGATGGTCCCGCGACAGCCTGTCCCTCTGCAAGCTGCGGAGACGGGAAATGGATAGCTCCTTGGTCCAAGCAGCTGGAGCCTCAGAAGAGGGCTCAGGGATGCAGCCCCAGGCCAAGGCTGAAGGCCTGGCGCTCCCTGGAGAAGAGCAAAGGAGCGAGGAGCTGGAGTCCCGCGTTCACGGCAGAGGGCGGCAGCGACAGACCCACCTGCTCAAGAAGAATGGAGCTCCCATGGCTTCCTGGGGCTGTGGTTCCATCGCGGGGGGTGAGGGGCAGCCGCCCATATTCAGGGCAGCTCTCCCCACTCAGTCTGCTGTCCCAGGTGCCAATCATCTCAGGAACAACCCTCGCAGACACGCCCAGGGATCGCTTCGTCCTGGGAGTTTCCTAGGTGTCTCTCAGTCCAGTCAAGCTGGCAGTCCAGACGTACCGGCAGGACGATGTCCCCCTGGTCTCTAGAAGGGGTGCTCAGCTACAAAGCAGGGCCGTGCCTACTGCAGCCACCCCCCCTCCACTGTCACCCGCCTTCCCTCCACCACACCCCCCCCCCCCCAGAGAACCAGCCTGCCTTGGCTGCAACTGGCTCTTCCTTAAGAGGTTCTAGAACACAGATATAAACTGGGTGGCCCCAGGACACAGCCCTCCTTTTCCCCAAGTGACGATTCTTAGTCATCTCTTGGATGACTCTGCCTACCCACAAATGGTAGAGTGGAGGGAGGGGAGGGTACAGGAGTTGAGGAGATAGCAAAGGTGAAGATAGATGCCTCCCCAGCAGTACTTTACTAATCTCAGGCCCCAGGGGTGCTACACATGACTCCAAGGAACGGGGATTCTTAACCTGGGACCTCTAGATAGTGTTTTGTTTGGTTTTGTACCAGGGATT
Organism: Tamias sibiricus; assembly: GCA_025594165.1. Lineage (NCBI taxonomy): Eukaryota > Metazoa > Chordata > Mammalia > Rodentia > Sciuridae > Tamias > Tamias sibiricus. Next base: position 17,913,100 of record CM046666.1, on the reverse strand, counting down.
GAACCCAAGGGTATTTAACCACTGAGCCACATCCTCAGCCCTTTTTATTTTATTTTTTATTTTGAGACAGGCTAAATGGCTCAGGGCCTCCCAACTTGCTGAGGCTGACTTTGAACTTTGGATCCTCCTGCCTCCGTCCCCGGAGTTGCTAGATTACAGGCATCTGCCACTGCGCCCAGCTCTAAAGATATCTTTTAAATTGACATATAGCCATTGTACATATTTAGGGGTACTGTGAGAAATTTCAATACACGAATGCAGTGTGATGATCAGATCAAAGTAATTGGCGTATTTGTCACCTCAGACAGAGCACCATTATTTTGTGCTGGGAACATTTAAAATTTTGCCAGCTATTCTGAAGTAGTCAAGTAATTGTCACCCACAGTGATCCTACTGGGCTACAGAACATTAAGTTATTCCTCCCATCCAATAGCACCTTGTACCATTAACCATCTTCTCACCTCTAGGTAAGCTTTTGTTTATTTGTTAGTTTGTTTTGGAACTGTCATTGAACTGCTCAGCTACATACACAGTCCATTTTATTTTTTACTTTGAGACAGGGTCTTGTTGAGTTGCTGAGACTGGAATTGAATTTGCCATCCCCGTCTTCAACCTCCTAAGTCCATAGGATTCCAGGCGTGTGCTATCACTCCCAGCTCTCCTCCAGAGAGGTTTGGAGGGTCTGCAAATTGTATTATTTAAGGTTTTATGTGTGAGCATTTGTCCAGGAAGACAATTCATAGCTTTAGTCATGTTTTTCAGTGATCTATATCTTAAAACTGATTGAAACGTAACAGTTTCCAGAAGCAAAACTAAAACAACAAAAACAGAAAAGCAATTCCATCCTGCCTTTTCTCTCTGAGTCCCTTCACACAGAAAGCAACTCAGCCTCAGGTAAGCAAGCACAAGCTCTGGGTCCTCGAGAGCAGAGGCCCTTGGCAGAATCATCTGAGTCCGTGGTGCTCCGCATCTGTAGCCTGGTGGGAATACCTTCCTTTTATAAAGGAGATCTTGAGATGGCTGCCCCTCACTTTGAGGGCATAACACAACTCTTCCAGGGACTGGGTAGGCATAGGCCAAGGTCAGAAGGCATTTGAGAAGAGGAAGGGGCTGATAGCACCTTGGAAACCATGGTGCACAGCTCCAGTAACCCAGTCTGTGGGTAAGATTGTCTCTGCATAAAGGTTTCGTGTAACTAGGAATAGCTAAGACAGCCCACCTTCACAACCCTAAAGACCTTTTTAAAATTCCACTGACTTGTTGGAGCTGTACTTAAATGGTACAGGTATTCAGTTCAGATTCACAGTCGTCTCTTGGTTCTTAGAAAAACTCTGAAATTTACAGTTCATTCACTGAATCAGAAAGAAATCACTCTCTTAATTTTTTTCTGTTTTCTGTTTTATCAACATCTAAATGCCTAAAAGCAGGGCAAGGTAATACATACCTTGAATTTCTTTGACATCATTTCTCAATGTCAAAGAAAGCCCTGCTAACAGCCCCTACGGCATTTCTTCCTCTTGTCACATGTTAGTAAATAATCTCCACCCACCTTCCATCCATCTGTTAGCCAGATGCCCAGGTGTGAGGGACCCCTGCCCAGGTACAGACCTTAGCCTGCCCCAAGGACTATATAGAACATGTGATCAGTGGTCAGTAAACACTTGATTGCTTGATGAAACAAATTCAGATGTAAAATCAAGTCTTAGAGAAATAGATACATTTTTTCAAAACCAGGAAATAAGCTATTGCCAATTATAGTATATATATATATTTTTTTTAATCTACTTTTTGGGAAGAGCTAAGGTAATGGCTTTGAAAGCAAAACTAATCAAGAAGAGTCAGATTTAAAAGCTTAGAGACAGTCTAAAGGAATGGGATTATCCAAGAGAATCTCAGGGACCTGCAGGTCAATTGGAACTCAGAGCAAGTATACAAAAAAGCTACAAATGGAACCCACAGCCTCTCAAAGGCCTAAGAGGGTGAAATCACCCGAGGCCAATGATTACACCAGGGTTTGTTAGTAAGAAGGCAGGCTTCCTTATTTTCCACTTAAATATCTCAAAACTTATGAAAAGAATAGATAAAAATGATCCCATCACGTTAATACAACATGTGAGTAGTTCTGTATTCTTTCATATTTTTTAAAAATATTTATTTATTTGCTTTAGTTGTACACAATGCAAAGCATTTATGTTTACATGGTGCTGAGGATTGAACCCGGGCCGCGCACATGCTAGGCGAGCGCTCTACCACTGAGCCACAACCCCAGCCCTCTTTCATATTTTTATCTATTCTTTTGGTGCGGGGGATTTAATGGGGTGATTTGCCATTGAGTTACATCCCCAGATCTTTTTTTTTTTTTTTCTTTTTCCCTGTGACAGAGTCTCACTAAATAGCTTAGGGCCTCGCTAAATTCCTGAGGCTGGCCTCGAATTTGTGCTGCTTCTGCCTTTCTGGGATTACAGGCATGTGCAGTTCATCTCTCTTCTGTGTGATATATTTTATAGTTGTAAGTTAAAAATGAAACCATAAACCGGGCATAGTGGCGCACACCTGTAATCGCAGCAATTAGGAGGCTGAGGCAGGAGGATGGCGAGTTCAAAGCCAGCCTCAGCAACGGAGAGGCACCTAGCAACTCAGTGAGATCCTGTCTCTAAATAAAATACAAAAGGGCTGGGGATGTGGCCCAGTGGTCGAGTGCTGCTGAGTTCAATCCCTGGTACCAAAAAAAAAAAAAAAAAAGAAAGAAAAAAGAAAAAAAAAAGAAAAGAAACCATAATGTATAGTTGAAATAGGGAATTAGATTTCAGGTTTTTTTTTTTAAACTATACTTATTAGCTGGTACTGAACGTCCGTAATCCCTGAGGCTGATGCAGGAGGATGGCAAGTTCAAAGCCAGCCTCAGCAAATTATCAAGTCCTGTTAGCCGCCGGAAAGGGATTGCAGCCTGGAACGGCAGCGCCGCGGGAAGGAGTCCGGAGACAGGATGGAGACGAAAAAATTCTTTAATCTTTCTGTCTCTGTCTCTTGTAATTTCTAACACTACATACACACTCTCACAAGAAACCAAGGCACCTACTCTTACAAGAAACTACAATGTATCTATACAATAGCAATAACCCTGTCCTTTCTCTCTCTGGTCTCATCCCATGCGCCCGAGCAGGAATGGTGCTTGCTCGATCTGCTGAGTCACTCCTCAAATCTCTCGAGATCCTGGGCCAAGTCCCGTGAGACTACGGAAGGTGACAATGCCCAAAAATGTCGATCTGCTGAGTCACTGCTCAAATCTCTCGAGATCCTGGGCCAAGTCCCGTGAGACTACGGAAGGCGACAATGCCCAAAAATGTCTATGGCCCATAGTCAACCGCAATCTTAGCTATCTCCCCAAACAGGGCTCCTGCAAAGTCCCTAAGCAACTTAGTGAGAACCTGTCTCAAAAAATAAAACGGCCTGGGAATGTGGCTCCATGGTGAAGTGTCCCTGGGTTCAATTCCTGGTACCAAAAATAAATAAATAAATAATTTAAAAAACATATTTATCAAGTAGTTTTCTTGCTCCTCTCATTTAATGATAGCAGAAGTAAATGTTTACATTATTGCTCTAACTGGGGCAGAAGGAGATGGAGAAAGAAAACCCGAGAGGCATGGAGACGTCTGTCTAGAATGTAGCCAAGATGAATGATCCCTCCCTCCACCCCCGCTGTTTTCTTTCTTTCTTTTTTTTTTTTTGTACCAGGGATTGAACCCAGGGGTACTTAACCACTGAGCCACAGCCCCATTCCTTTTTATATTTTTTGTTCAGAGTCAGGATCTTGCTAAGTTGCTTAGGGCCTCCCTAAGTTGCTGAGGCTGGCTTTGAACTTGTGATCCTCTTGCCTCAGCCTCCCCAGCCGCTGGGATTATGAGCATGTGCCACCCTGTCTGGCTACGATCCCCCTTTAAGTGAAACAGATGCCAAAATATTAACAGATATCGCTGAACTGAACATTGTGACATACAGCAGTCAGGCAACAATCAGGAAAACACGCATTGTCCAGAAGAAACTTTAGTTATCCCCAAACAACTTTAAACAATAAATACGTCAGCTGTCTCTTATGAATTCAATAAACTTAATATCATATCTACATTACTGACCTAACATATATTAAGTACAAAGTATGTTTTTTAATGATGCTTAAAAATAACAAGAAGGCCGATTTAAACCCTGACCCTTCTTTCTGACACCACAGAGTTCTGCTGATAGGATCCGGTGGTTTCTCACCGACGGTGAGGGTAGACTCATGAGTTATTTAGGCTTCTGACTTACAGGGAAGGAAGCGCTGTGAGCCACCTTGCCCAAGTCTGGTCAGACCAGGAGCATTTGTCCCCCGCTCCCCCACACTTCCCATCCAGATTAGCTTCATCGTCTTGTGACTGAAGGAGAAAATAACTCCCCAGCTGTCCGTGGCTTTCTCAGCTGCCAACGCAAGAACTTGATCACAGGGGGACGTTCCTGAAGTAAGGAAAGAGATCTGCATGCGCGCTTTGGGCCACACCACGCAGGCTTCTGGTCGTAGTAGAGGGGAACCTCACCAGTGCACCCCAAAGGGTTTCTGAAGCTGCACTTAAGACTCAGCCTGCAGACTCTAAAAGTTGGACTTATAGATACAAGAGGGTATGAGGGCAGTGGGGTGAGGGTAGGTATGACGCTGGAAAGAGGGGTGAGCGTAGGGATGAGGAGATGCCCATCAAAGATGGAAGAAATAAGTTTGGGAGATCCATTGTAGAGCATGGTAATAATAACATATTATAGTCTTAAAAGTTGCTAAGAGGGCTGGGGTTGTGGCTTAGTGGTAGAGCATTTGCCTAGCATGTGTAAGGCACTGGGTTCGATTCTCAGCACCGCATATGAATAAATGAATAAGATAAAGGTTCATCAACAATTCAAAAAATATTTAAAAATATAAAAATTGCTATGAGACTAGATCTTGTATATTCTCTCAACATAACAATTGCAAGTATGGGAGGTGATGGATATATTAATTGGCTTGGTTTTACCACTTCATTAATGAGTACTCACTTCGAAACATCACATTGCACGCTGTAAAGATACACAATTTTTAAGCTGGGCACCGTTGGCCATGCCTGTAATCTCAGTTGCTGGGGAGGCTGGGGCAGGAATATTGCAAGTTCAAAGCTAGCCTCAGCAATTTAACAAGGTGCTAAGCAACTCAGTGAGACCCTGTCTCTAAATAAAATACAAAATAGGGGTGGGGATGTGGCTCAGTGGGATTGTGGAGTTCAATCCCCGGTCCAAAAAAAAAAAAAAAAAAAAAAAAAATATGCAATTTTTATTTGTCAACTACACCTTAATTAAAAAAAAAAACAAAAAAAAAAAAAACATGGGCCTGGGGTTGTGGCTCAGTGGTAGAGCGCTTGCCCAGCACGTTCGCGACCCGGGTTCGATCCTCAGCACCACGTAAACATAAATGCATTGCATTGTGTACAACTAAAGCAAATAAATATTTAAAAATAAATAAATATTTAAAAAACAAAAAAGAACAAAGCAGGTGCTGTGCTCTTTTGTCATTTATGTGGTTTGGCTTCTGTGCTGTGCCTGGGAGGGAGATTCTAGGTGGGACTAGCCCATCAGCAGCTGGCTTTATATGGTGGAGACGGCAGGGCTTACCTGGAGAAACTGGGGGCGCAGCAGTGATAGAGGCAAGAAGGGCCAGGATGCCCTTGCACCCACAGGGCGGTGCGTGGATGGAGGTCATGGAGAACACATTGGGAGGGTGCTGCACTTTGGAACTTGAGTCTCCAAAATGCCCATGTGTTGAAGGCTTGGTCCCCAGCCTGGGGCACTAATGGAAGGTGGTGGAGCCTTCAGGAAGCGAGGCCTAGTGGGAGGAAGTGAGGTCTCTGGGGGCAGGCCCTGGAAGGGGGTCTTGGGACCCCAGACCCTTCCTCTCTCTTTCACCTCATAGCTACCATGAGATGAACAGCCCTCCGCTGCCTCACTATCCTGCCCCGATGCAGGGTGCCACCACAGGCTCAGAGCAACAGGGGCAGCCACGTGGGACTAAAACCTCTGACACCGAGCCAAAGAAAACCTCTCCTCCTCATAAGCTGATTTTCTGAGGTATTTGTCACAGTGACAGAAAACCGACTAATACAGAAGGTGCGGGACACTGTCAGGCCAGAGAGGACAGACTGCTGTGCCAGGACTGGTGAAAAGCAGTGGCTGGCAGGTGTCATCAAATGGTGGCACCAGGATCTGGCTGGAACAAAAACTTTCAGATCCACCAACTGTGGCAATTGGAAGTGATCCTGAATCTAAACGGAAAGATCCTGAAATCTAAAGTGAAAGGTCAACTTTCATAAACTGAAAGAACTTAGAGGGGCTGCAGGTTTTTTTTTCTCATGTTTTAAGAATAATACATTTATGAGTGAATGAAATTTTATGTATTTTTGGAACTTTAATCAGTGCCTAACTATAATTTTGTGGATTTCTCCTAATACAGGTTGACTATCCTGACCAGAAGTATATTAAACATTTTTTGTATCTTGTGATGTTTGCATACACATGACGAGATATCTTCAATATGGGATCTGTTATGGTTTAGATACTAAATGTCCCCCAAAAGCTCACATGTGAGTCAATGCAAGAATTTTCAGAGATGAAATGACTGGGTTATGAGAGGTGCAACGTGATTGGTGAATCAATCCACTGATATGGATTAATTGGATGGTAAGTGTAGGCAGGTAGCGTGTGACTGGTGGAGGCAGGTCATTGGGTTCGTGCCTTTAAACAGAGCGCTTCTCGGCCATGGCATCTTGAGCAGAACTCCTCGACCATGCCCTTCTGCCATTACATTCTGTCTTATCTTCCACCCAGAGCTTTGGAGTTGGCTGACCATAAACTGAACCTCTGAAACCATGAGCCAAAATTAAGTCCTCCTTCTCTAAATTGTTCTTATCAGGTATTTTGGTCACAGTGATAAAAAGTTAACTCAAACAGGATCCAAATATAAACAGGAAACCATTTAAGTTTCGTACTTACCTATATACGTACGTAGCTTGAAGGTAATTTTATACAGCATTTTTAGTGCACATGAGTCTTGACTGTGACCTGTCACATAAGGTCAGGTGTGGACTATTTTTTACTTGTTGGCTCTTGTAGCATTTTGGATTTTTGGATTTCTAGATTAGTGATGAAATAAAAGTGGCTGAAACAAAATCAATGGAACCTTTGTGAAATCCCTGGGGGAAAAGAGTTGTAGACAGGATAGGGAAGAATTCTACAGCATAGATTGAGATAGAGTTGATATCTCTAGTTTCTGACTTGATGCAGAAAAAGAATACTGGGGGCCAAAATCTAAGTTGACCCTAGGAAAGAAAAAAAAAAAAAAAAAAAGGTTAATTTCTTACTTCTCACAGATGTAGCAGGGAAAATCCATTCTTCATGCCACAAAACCTGATCTTCAGACAAGTCTTGAATGATTTACTACAGCCTCATAAAAAGTGTCAAAGGGATCTATAAAAGCAACTACAGAAAGTCTGAAGAACTGTGTGGGCCTCTCAAACATGTTTGGTGGTTGATAAGCCTTAAATGCACTTGAAAACCATTCAGGATACTTCTGAAGTTTTTGTGTGTATTATGCACTTATTTGGAAGATGATTCTTCTGTGAATGAAGCTCTTTTAGCATCATGAAAACCCATAATTTAAAATCTAATAACTGCATTTTTCTTTATTCTGACTTCTATGATTCCGAAGAGGTTCCAGCATCTGATGTTTTCTGTGTTCAGGTATTTCACATGAAGTCTGATGGAGGTATTAAGAAAGACCTTGAAGATAGGCAACTATAATTATAAGCCTCTTGTCATCTAAAAACAATTGATGTCAGGAAGTAGCTGTCTTGCTGAAGTGTTTCGTCATCATTCCCTTGGTCTCTTCAACCAGAGTTTGAATAGCATTTCCCTAGAATAGAAGCATCATAAGCCCTTTATTTGTTTTGATTTAACTAAAAATATCCATTGAGAGATTTTTGCCCCCACTCACCCATCCACCCAAAGACAGAGAACAGGATTGCAAATGAGAGCAAATGCTGAACAACAAGATTTGCATTTTCCAGGGCTCTTCAAAACACCAGTAAGAGCTCCATGGCCTCCCACGGAGTGGCCAAAAATAGAAAATTTTCCACGGTCCACTGGAAAACTGGCATTTATCAGTGGGAGAAGCTTATCCATTATGCAAGAGTACATTCTGTAGATAGATTTTCAACTCTCTATACAAAATCCAGTCCAAGTGCCAAAATTCCAGATCTTGTCTTTCCCTGGTATCTGCAGCAATGAAGACCAGACTGTTCTGGAGCAAGCTCAATCATGGCAGGCTCATTGCAACATTTGCTGTGTGTATTTCAAGACAGGAAGCCAGTAGAGCTCAATCACTCTCCCAGTTCCTGGCTTTGGAAAGAAGCAGAGGGTAAGTCTTAGTTTGTAAGTTAGTTTAAGTCTATCATGTGCAAACACCTTTGGCCGCTCTCTGAAGAGCAGCGCTGTCCTGAAGAACTTTGTGATAACGGAGGTGTGGTGTCCAAGTTGATTGGAAAAGTCCAGGTGCGCCCCTTTCCCTGATTTATCCTTCAGAGCAGAGGTCTCCTGCACTTCTGAGTAAGGACAGAAGAATAAAATAGCAGTTGGACAAGAAAGAATGATAAGTGACAAAAAAATTCCTAACACCGGTGTTTCAGAGTTCTCCTATGCAGATACTAGACATGTGGGTTTGTATGATTCCATTTCTATGAAATGCCCAGAGAGAAGAGCCAATGGGGAGGGAGTGGAGGGAAGGGGCAAAAGGGTGAAGAAGAAGAAAAAAAAAGATGGTAGAATGAGATGGATATCATTACTCTAAGTGCATGTATGAACCCACGAATGCTGTGAATATACTTTGTGTACAACCAGAGATATGTAAAAGTGTGCTCTATAAGTATAATATGAAATGTAATGCATTCTGCTGTCATTTCTAACAACTTAGAATAAAAAATAAATTAATTATAAAAAAAAAAATGCCCAGAGAGGCAAATCTATAGAAAGTAATTGGTGGTTGCTACAGGCTGGGGAAAGAAGAAAATGGTGAATGACAATTAATTGGTATGGAGTTTCTTTGGGGTAAATGGAATGTTCTAGAATTAGAGAGTGGAGATGGTCACACAACTTCATGACTATAATAAAGAAAACTGAACCACATACTTAAAAGGTAAGTCTTAGGGTACATGAATTGTATCTCAATTGAAAAAGTGTTTATATGAAGAAAAAAATAATGTGGCATGGAAGGGGGTGTAGAAAACCCTAGGTCATTTGAATCACTAAAACATTAATCATTTAATTTTTTTTCAGGTCTGTATCTTTTCCCAGCTTCTATTAAATGCGTTCAGTTGGAGTTACTTCATACACCACTAAACAGAAATCAGTAATGGTGAGCTCTCAGAGTGATCTGCATGGTTTTCAGCAACCTCATGTGACTGGTCTTGCAGTGACCCTGAAGTCCCACCAAGCTCCCCTGGTGAAGGAAGGTTAGGGCAAGTTCCACCCTGCATTCCACGATCTCTTCCACATTCCTACTCAACCCTTCAAGCTGATAACTAAAATTGTTTTCTAAATTGGTTGCCCTCAGGAAAGAAGAAATTGTTAATATTACCAAAGCTCAAGACACATTTTCAAAAAATGAAGCTTAAAAACAGTACTTTAATTTTGCCTAAAAGCATCCAAATTCAAGACACTTAATAAAAAAAGATATTAGAATTTCTAAAAAAAAAAAAAAAAAAAAAAGCAAAACCCTACTTTTCCTCCACGTTTTTTTCTTATGTTGAAATAGGTACAACATAACATTGACCACGTTAAGTACATTTGTGTTATTGTTCCACCGTCACTACCATCCCTTTCCAGAACTCTTTCATCTTCCCAGATGAAACTCTGAATCTACTCAATGCAGCTCTAATTCCCTCCTGCCAGCCGCTGGCAGCCACCACTCTGCTTTATGTTCCTATGGCTCGGCTACCCTGGGTGTCTACAAGTGCACTCACACGTTTGTGCTTTGTGCCTGGCTTTTCCACTTAGCATCATGTTCTTCCCTCCTTTTTAAAGTTAAATAACACTGCATCTTATGGATGAACCACATTTTGTTATCCATTTATTCCCTGATGGACACTTGGGTTGCTTCTACTTTTGACTACTGGGGGTAATGCTGCTATGAACACGGGTGTACACGTATCCATCTGATTCTCTGTTTTCATCTCTTCTGGGTCTATTCAGAAATGTGATTGCTAGGCTATCTGGTAATGCTGTTTCTTTTTATTTAAAAAATCTAACATATATATACACACATATTTAGTTGTAGATGAACATATATATATATTTAGTACATATATATGCATATATATATGTATTTAATTGTACTTGGACACAAAATCTCTATTTTATTTATTTATTTATTTAAAAAATATTTATTTATTTACTTTAGTTGTACACAATTCAATGCATTTATGTTTACATGGTGCTGAGGATCGAACCCGGGCTGCACACTTGCAAGGCGAGCGCTCTGCCACTGAGCCACAACCCCAGCCCTATTTATTTATTTTTATGTGGTGCTGAGGATTGAACCTAGTGCCTCACATGTGCTAGGTGAATGCTCTACTGCTGAGCCACAACCCCAGCCCCTCTATGTGTATTTTATTTTAATTTTTCTAGTTGTGGGACACAATACTTTTGTTTTATTTATTTATGTGGTGCTGAGGATCAAACCCAGTGCCCCCTGCATGCAAGGCAAGCACGTTACCACTGAGCCACAACCCCAGTCCGTTTTTTTTTTTTTTTTTTAAAGGAATTTCTATATCATTTTGCACAGGTGTTCTGGTTTCTGCACAAAGTTATCAGCACTTATTTTCTGTTTATTCCTTTGTTTTATGGCTTTTAAAGTGCGTGTCAAGTGGTATCTCGTCGCAGATTTCATTTGTGGTTCTTAGGACTGGTGATAACGAGCATCTTTTCATGTGTTTATTAGCAATTCCAATATTTCCAATGAAGAAATGTCTATACAGGTCCTTTGCCTGTTTTTTTTTTTTTAATTGGGTTGTTTTTGTTATTGAGTTTAGTTCTTTATATAATCCAGATAGCGATGTGTATGACTTGCAATTATTTTCTCCCATTCTATGGGTGGACTTTTCACGCACAAAAGTCTTAATTTTGACACAATTTGGCTCACCTAAATTTTCTTTTGTTGCCTGTGCTTCTTGTGTTACCTCTGAGATATTATAAAATCCCATGTCATAAAGTTTTCCCTTAAATTTTCATCTAAGAGTTTTATAATTTTAGCTTCTACTCTATGTCTTTGGTCCATTTGAGTTGATTTTTGTAAGTGGTATAATGTAGTAAATCACCTTTATTATTATTATTTTTCTTGTGGATATCTCAGCACTATTTTTTTTTTGGGGGGGGGGTTGAGGCGAGAAAAGTTCTCTCCATAATAGTCTTGACATCTTTGTAAAAAAAATTATTTGACCACACAGGCAGGGTGTATTTCTGGGCTCTATTCTATTCCTTTGATCTATATGATATCTGTTTTTATGCCAGTATCACGCTGTTTCCATTGCTGTGAATTTGTATTAAGTTTTGAAATCAGGAAGTGTGAAACTTCCAACTTTATATTTTTCAAGATTGTTTGGTGGACTAATCTGGATCTCTTAAGTTCCTTACAAATTTTGGGATAACTTTTTCTTTTTCTTTTTTTTTTTAAACCTGTTAAGAGAAAATACTTTATTTTATATTTTTCAGATTTTAATTTTTTCCATATTTTTATTGGGGCATTTTGGTTATACCCAGTATTGGGATTTGCTGTTACAGTGATATGGATTGAACTGAATGTGTCAATCACTTTGGGTAGTATTGTTGTTTTAACAATGTTAATTCTTTCAATCCATGAACATGGGTCATCTATCTCTTTAATTTTAATTTAATCATCTTTAATTTACATTAGAAATATTTATAGTTTTCAGTGTACAAGTCTTTTACCTCCTTCGATAAGTTTATTCCTGAGTATTTTATTCTTTTTTTGTGCTATTGTAAATGAAATTGTTTTCTTAATTTTCTTTTCACATTGTTCCTTTTTAGTGTATAGAAATATTTCTGATTTTTAAAATGCTAAATTTGTAGCCTGCAGCTTTGATAAATGCACTTTTTAGTTCTTAAAAGTCATTCTGTTGTTGCTTTGGTTGGTTGGTTTGTCTGGTGTGTGCATAGGTGAAATCTTCAGGTTTGTGCACACATGCTTACAGGGATAATTTTGTCCTTTACTTCCTATTGGAGTGCCTTTTATCTCTTTTTCTTGCTTAGTTGTTCTGGACAGGGCTTCTAGCACTGTATTTAATACAAGTGGCAAAAACTGGCTCCTCGGTTCTGTCCTTGACCTTGGAGGAAAGCTTTCAGTCCTTCAGTCGGCTCTTCGGTTGTCATACATGGATCTTGATTATCTTGAGATAGTTTCCTTATTTCTAGTTTATTGGGTTTTTTCTTTTCCATGAATGAATGCTGAATTTTGTTAAATGCTTTTCCTGCAGGATTTGAGGTGATCTTGTGGTCTTTCTCCCCCTTTATTCTGTTGGTAAGGTATTACTTAATGGATTTGCACATGCAGAACTCTCCCACAGAAGGCTTTGATCTGAGGACTTGCTACTACAGAGACATGAGCCAGTACAATTTTTACTCTAATAATTTTGACTGTTTAAAAAAGTTTTCAGGGGCTGGGGTTGTGGCTCAGAGGCAGAGCGCTCACCTCGCATGTGTGTGGCCCAGGTTCGATCCTCAGCACCACGTAAATAAACACATTTAAAAAAAAAGTTTTCAGGTTTTGTATGTGTCTTTTTCCTGTTTACAACTTTTCCTCATAAGATTATTTTAAAATATTATGGAAGTCCATCATTCTAATTTCATATAATTAAAGATATTTTAGAGAGTCATAAAAAAGTGATTTGGAAATTAAAAAAAAAACTAGAATGAACTATTTGGAGAAACTGCTTATTACTTTAAAGAGAATTCTCAGAGATGATTTCAAACTTGTGAAACAATGTAATTATATAATACCTTAATAGAGCTGTTCAATTGTGGTGATAGATATGTAATTTTCTCATTCTGGGCGTTTTTTAAGAGCCTGGTATTTTGAAATTTAACTTTCTCTTGAAAGTGACAAAGCATGATGTGTCAAGTTGTGTTATCAGTAGACCTACAAACTGGAACTGTGGACATGCACAAAGCAGCACACCCACAGAAACATAACGTGAACACACACGTGCTTTAAATTTTTGTAGTTAGTCTCATGCAAAGTGGGGGAAAAAAAAGGTGAAATTAATTTTAATATGCCCTACTTAACCCAATATCATTTAAATATTATTTTGGTAAATTATTCCATCAAGTGTTCTAATGTTATTTCAATACTGTTTGATATGCTTTGTTTAACTCAATAAATATATTTAAAACATGATCTCCAAATTTTCATGAAATTGATTTTTGAGATTTTTTTCAGTAAATCTTTTTGAAATATGTGTATATTTTATACTTCCAACACAACTCACTTTGTACTAGTCTCATTTCAAGTGCTCAGTAGGCACATGTGGTCAGGGGTAGGGTGGACCTTTAGAGTTCTGCATGTCTTGCAATTATAGTAGCAGAACTTTTGTGCCTGTTAAATCAAATTATGTAGCACTTGGATATATCTCAGCATCATATTTGTGAAGGTCCCCCAAGGAGGGCAGAGACTGGAAGGTGATGACAAGTATAATGGTTATTTTGCCGCTTGTTTGGCATTTGGATCTACTGATAGCCCTCAGAGTTTTTGGATAGATTGCTTTATTAATAATGGTTGTCAGCTCCTGATTTTTTCTTTCAAGAAAGTTATTCTTCTAGCAGTGTTCACTTAGTATTTGGAGTTGCCAGGCATTTCCAAATTATAATTATATTTGGCATCAACTGAAACATAAAAAGTTAATTTTAATATTTTATATATAAACATTGAAATGATGAGAAAGCGTGTTGTATAAAGTGTCTCTCTTACTCCTGTCCCCTATCTTCTCAGTTCCCAAAGCTCCAGTGTATAGCAATTGTTGTCTGTTTCTCCTTTGTTCTTTCCCCCCTCCCCCCAGTACCAGGGATTGAACCCAGGGGAGCTTAGCCACTGAGTCCCATGCCCAGCAACTTTTTAATATTTTATTTAGAGACACTGTCTCTCTGAGTAGCTTATTTAGAGACAGAGTCTCTCTGAGTAGCTTAGGGCCTTGCTAAGTTGCTGAGACTGGCTTTGAACTTGAGATCCTCCTGAGCCACTGGGATTACAGGTGTGTACCACTGTGCCCAACTCTCCTTTGTTCTTTAGCTAATGATGCTCAAGCTTCAGAATGTTGCATTTGCCTACATCCCTTACAATGCTCTTGTTTGGGGTTCAAGTTCACAAAGAAATATATTTTTTGTAATCTTTCCAAAAATAAGATATTTTCTATTACAACGAGTTAAGACCGTTGTCTCTTTCCATTTCAACTTTCCCTCCAATACAGCTACCTTCACTTGTGTGGTGATAGAGTGGTTCCAACCAATTTTGGAGACTCACCAAAGGAAGTTGACTTAGGGATTCACTTAATTTAGGCTTAGAAGGATGTATTTATGTGGTTTACAGCTACTTTATGTATATGAAATTGTTGGTAGCTGTTTCGATTTAGGAGTAGATTTTAGGACTATTCCTACTGTCCATGGCCAGAAATTGTTCTCTACCTGGATATGTCAAAGTGTATACAACACTGGAGAAACACTTATAATAGAGCAGAAATAAAGTTTTAAGTGTAGAGAACCAAAACTAGTCTGTGGAAAATTATTTCAAACGTCAAACATTTCAAATGATAAGTGAATGATTTGATTCTTATTGACATCTGCTCAGAACTAATGCTCTCCCCATGATTACACACAATGACATAGTACATACAATAATAAATGTACCACAATTTTTTGGGGTGAGAATTATGTAAAATAACATTTGTTGAGAATATCTCCATTTGTGGAACACAAACCAATAGCAAGAGTGAAACTGTCTAAGAAAGAAGTCACAAATTTTATGTATTACAACGTATTGAATTGTGTATTAGCATATTTCATACAGCTTGCCCTGACAAAGTCTAGTGCTTTTGGGGGAAATGGCACCCAAAATTGCTATGAAGGCAACCTGTTTGACTGAATAATCTATATATTATATCCACACAAAATAAAATTGTAAATTATTCTCATGCAATGAGGCAATACAAGATTAAATTGCCAAAAAAAGTCAGAAAAAGAGCATTACAGTGATGTGTCAATATTACAAACAAGAATATTCTCTTTTTATTCTAAATTTTTTGATGTTTGGGAAATTTTCTCATGTACACCAATTATCTGATTAAATTCTTCATCTTTTCAATTTTAAAAAATTCTTGCTGTGTAACCCCAATATCTAGAATGTATACAGCTCTGTTTATACTGTTTTTCCTCTTTTTTTTTTCTAATTTGGTTCTATTGCTAGGTATGCCTACTACTAGGGTTTCTTTAAATGCCAGGCATCGTGTATAAAAAATTCTAGAGGTGCTGGAGATGTTATCTTTTACAGAAAGGATAAATATTTAATTTTCCAGGCAGATATTTTGGAATAAGGTTGGAAAATCTTTAATTAGGATCCAGAAAGTAAATAATTTAGGTTTTACGGGCCAAGAGGTAATGTGTGTGTGTGTGTGTGTGTGTGTGACATACATATATATACATATGTTTTTTGTGCAATTTTATTGATGAAGTTCAAAATTAATCATAATCAATTTTTTTTTTTTGCTAATACAGGTCTAATAATAAAAATAGAGTCCTTGACATTCAGATCTAGTGTTCCCTATCATCAAAGTGAACTGCAGAGTTTCATTCATTAATGCCAATCTGTAATAAGATTTTATGTATTTAAGATTCAATTGTATTTCTATACTTGAAAAATATCTTTTTAAACAGATAGGCAGGTACTGCTAAGTGTTAATATAATATTACAAAAATATGTTAATTGTTTATGAGGCATTTATAGAATTCTATGTGATTCTTATATTAAGATCACAAAATAGATCCACTTGCTGTGGTTTGGATAGGGTTTGCCCCCCAATAGTGTATGGACTGCAAGGTTGGTCTCCAGTGTAATGGTATCAAGAGGTAGTGGGACTCTAAGAGGTGGGGCCTTATGGGAGGTCATTATATCCTGGAGATGACCGGGATCAGTGCTTTCTGTGGAGGTGAGTCCGACCTCACAGGAAGGGGTCGGTTCTCACGAGAGTGAGTCGTTGCACAGTGGGCCGGCTCCTCTCTCCCCTCCTCTTCTCTGCACATGCTCCCTCCATGTGTTGCTCTCTGCCGTGTTATGATGCAGCCAGAGGCCCTCCCAAGACGTCGGACCAATGCAATCTGGACTCCACCAGAACTGTGAGCCAAATAAACCTCTTTTAAAAATGTATTTAAGTAATCCCAGCAGCTTGGGAGGCTGAGGCAGGAGGATCACAAGTTGAAAGCCAGTCTCAGCAAAAGAGAGGCCTAAGCAACTCAGTGAGACCCTGTGTCTAAATAAAATATAAAATAGGGCTGGAGATGTGGCTCAGTGGTCAAGTATCCCTGAGTTTAATTCCCAGTACACAATATACGTATTGTGTGTATGTATATATATGTATATGTTTATATGTGTGTATGCGTGTGTGTGTATGGATGTAAAATAGCCTCCTTGTTGGGTACTTTGTTATAGCAACACAGGTTGACTAAGACACCACTGAAAGTTAGCATGTTGATGTTTCTTTAACTTTTACCAGCACAGGAAGTCTCAAAGCATCATGATGTTATTCATGATTTAAACAATATTAGGTACTATCTAAATGACTTTAACACACTATAAGCTTCACACATGAGTGCTGTTTTACCTGATAATTTAAGAGTTAATTAAGAAACATCAAATTTTCAGCAAAGCTAGTTTCAGAAAGGAAGAAAATTCTGCGTATAACCTAAGGTTCCAACTTAAAAAATTAGAAGAAGAAAAACTGGGCCAAGAGCATGTAGGAAATAGTATAGAGAATATATAAGAAATAAAAACTACAATAAAACTAATAAACCCTTAGCTATACTAACCAGGAAAACAAAAGATAAGACACAAATTACCAAAAACCAGGAACAGAAGAGAAATTTAAAGGACTATAAGAAATACAGAGATTTTATCCCAACAAGTTGGACAAAGATTGGTGAAATGGGGGAAAACAATTCCAGAAAGACAAATTCCAAAAACTGACTAATGAAGAAATGGAAAATCTGAGTACACTCAAAATGAGAAGTTTCATTAGTAATTACAAATAATCTTACAAAGAAGAGTTCAGGTCCATGTGACCTTCCTGGTGAATTTTTACTACATATTTTAAAATAGTTAAAATACCATCAACTTTAACCAGGTATGGTAGTACATACCTGTAATCCCAGTGGCTCGGGAGGCTGAGGCAGAAGGATCACAAGCTCAAGGCCAGCTTCAACAACTTAGTTGCCCTAAGAAACTTAGTGACACCCTGTATCAAAATAAAAAATGAAAAGGACTGGGGATGTGGTTCAGTGGTAGAGCACCCCTGGGTTCAATTCTTAGTACCAAAAAAAAAAAAAAAAAAAAGGTTTAAAAATAACACCAACTTTTCACACTTCCAAACTCATTGCAATGGAGGACTATATTACCCTGAAAACAAAGCAAGATACTCATAAAGACTAGTCAATACAATAAGCAAAATGTAAAAATCATTCACAAACGATTTGAAAAACAGAATGGTAAACAAGTGTGTTGTATTTCAGGAATGCAAGGTTGGTTCAATTCCTGAAAATCAATTACTTTAGTATTCCAACAGTAATAGAATAAGAAGGATTGAAAATCACATGACTGTCTCCATTGATGCAGAAAAAGCATGTAAAAAAATCCATCACATATGCATGAATTTAAAAAAATCTAAAACTCATTAGGGAATGGAATTACCTAAACTTGATAAAAGGCATCTATGGAAAACCTAAAATTAAAATCCTACTACCATACGGAAAGACTGAGAATTTTCCCCCTAAAATAGGGCAGGAAAAGCCAAGATATTCCTTCTGTGTTTGTTCAAAATTCTATTGCAAGGTTCTAGACAGACCAGTAAGTTAAAAAAAAAAATGAATACAGTCCGGGTTGGAAAGACAGAAGTAAAACTGTATTTGTAGCCAAAAGGTAGAACATCCTTAAAAATCCACAGACAACACACACATGCGCACACAAAATAAGAGAAGTATTAAGCTACTTTAGTTAGCTCATAGGCTACAAAATCAATATGCAAAAGTAAATTTTATATTTACATAGTGGCAATAAAAATCTGAAAGCAAAATTAACACTTTCATTTATAACATCATGAATAATAAGATACTTAGAAATATATTTAATAAAATGTCAAAAGCTTGTACATTGAAAAGTAAAAAAGTGTTGAGAAAAATTGAAGGTTGAAATAAATGGAGATGTTATACTCATGAATGGGAATGAAGACTCAACATTACCAAGGTGGGTGTTCTCCCCAAATGGATCTATAGATTTCACACAATTCTTGTCAAAATTCTAGCATGCCATTTTGCAGAAGCTCACAAGCAGATCCTAAAATGCACACACAAATACAAAGTACCTAGGATAGTCCAAAGAATTTTCATTAAGAAGAAAGCTGGAAGATTTACACTGCCTGATTTCATGACTTCCATAAAAGGTATAGGAATCAAGAAACATGGTACCAACATAAGGATGAATGCATAAATTAGGTACTGGAAAATGTTTATAAAGGGCCATATGGTAAATATTTGCAATATTGTGATCTTTATTGCAGTCCCTCAACTCTATCATATATATATACACACACAAGCAAATTATATCAACAGGCAAACAAACATGTGTTGCTGTATGAAGCGATTGCCGCTTGGAGCAATGAAGCCGCAGGAATAAGTTCAGAGGCAGACTGGAAACAAACAGGCTCTTTATTTTGGTAGCTTCTCTCTCCGGCTCCAACAACAACTCTCACACGCACCACGCACCACCAAAAACCCAAGAAACAATGGTGCCCACCCGATCAGCAATGTCCTGCACAAGTCTCGCGAGACCCTGGGCCAAGTCCTGCGAAATCCTGGGCCGAGTCCCCGAGATCACGGAAGGTAGCAATGCCCAAACATCTCCATGGCCTGCAGCCAACCGCAATCTCAGCCATCTCCCCAATCAGGGCTCCTGTAAACATGGAATCTTACCTCACATTATATGAAACATTTTTTCTCCAAAGGAATCAGAGCCTTAGAAGAACTTGAATGGTAAAAGCTCTATAAAAACACACAGGAGTAAATCTTAACATCTTTGAGTTAGCAGTTTGGCTGTGACATCAAGAATGCAAGCCATTGAAATGAAATGCTGATGAGCTGGACTTCATTAAAATTAAAAATTTGAGCTTCAAGAGACATTATGAAAATTAAAAGATAAGCTTCAGATTGAGAGGAATATTTGCAAATCACGTCTGATAAAAGAATATCTAGAATCTGTAAAGAACACTTATAATTAAAACATAAGACAAGCCACCTAATTTTAAAAGGACAGAGGATCAAATAGACATTTTACCAAAAAAGGCATATGAATGGCTAATGAGCACAAGGAAATCTGCTCAACGTCATTAGTTACCAAGGGACAGAGAATTAGAGCCATCACAAGATGCTATCACATGCCTATTCAAAGTGGCTATCACAGCAAAGTCTAAAAATATGAACTGTTGACACGGATGTGGAGAGGCTGAAACTCTCGTGTTGCTGGTGGGATGTGAAATGGTACAGCTTCTTTAGAAAACAGTCTGGCAATTTTTTAAAAAGTTAGACATGACCTTTCCCTAAGATCCATCCCCCACCCATTTCATTTTTAGGAATGGAAAGAAGAGAAAGAAAAACTTAAGTCTGCATCAAGATTCACACCAGCACACATTTGTAACAGTCTCAAACTGACAGCAATCCAATTGTCAATAGATAGACATATAGGTAAAGAAATCAAAGTGTATCTATTTGAATGGAAGAGTAGTCAGCATTGAAATGGAATAAAATACCACGATATGCTACAGCATGTGTAGACCTCAAAAACTTTATTGGAAATGAGAGAAGCTGGATGTGAAATACTATATATTGCATAGTTCTATTTAGGCAATTATGAAATGTTCAGATAAGGCAAGTTTAGAGACAGAAAGCTGATCAGCCTTTGCCTAGCACCAGTAGTGGGAATGCAGATTGACCGCAAGTGAGCTGCATTGAAAAGGTGGGTTTTGATGGTTGCACAATTCAGTGTTTACTAAAAGTCACTGGTATACTTAACAAAAGGCATATCTTGTAGTATATGAATTCTACTGCAGTTAAACCATTAAAAATAGAGAAGTTTTCTCGATGTCTCCATGTACCTACTCCAGGTCTAGTCATGGATTTGACCATGGCTGGGATTCACCAACCACACCGCCACCCTTAGGGTGCTGACCCCATCCTTGTGCCCCTTCTCTGCCGTCTGGGCTGCTACTCATCTATACATTATGCTGAGAGCCCCAGCAAGAAAGGAGGAGTAGAAAGAGCCAGGAAAACAGGCTTTCCTGTAAGACCTAAGCAGACTTCAACTTACATCTTAATGGATAGACCTCTTAAACATGGAATTTTCTAGTCGTGCTTGAAGATTACAGAGGTCATTTTCCAGCTTCTCTTCAGGAAGGCAAGAAAGAAGGGCTGTGAATGGGTGCCAGTATATATACAGCCAAGAGTGTCTGCCATTCTTTGTTTTTTCTCTGGAGACTTATCAACCTTAAGTAATAGATGTCATTATATGCAAGGGGATCAAAGTGTGTGCACAAATAATTTATAGGGGAAAGGTATCACTGGTATTTGAATCATTCTAAAGATATAAAATGATGTTTCTTTTTACAACCACATAGCTTTGATTGTTATTAAGATTTCTCCCTATTACAAAAGTACAGATTAAGCTTTGTGATGAATGGAAAAGCCTCAAGACAAATATTAGAATAGCTGCAATTCTCATTCTTAAAATACTTTTTAATTTTTTTTTTATTTTTAGTAATAAAGCACAGTTGGATGGGTGATCAAAATAGTTGGCAGAAAGACAGGAAGGAGAAACAAATACTGCTTTATTTTAATGAACCAGGCCCAGACCAGCCTTAAATACCTCTGTAGGTCCTTTATGGAAAAGATGTCAAATGTTATAGGTATTTTTTTTTAACTCTAAATATAACCAACTAAATGCATTCTCCCATTTCCAGTTGAGGGGGCTCGCTTAATTCATGAGGGCCCAGCATACTTTTTCCAGCCCCAAGTTTAATGATGTGCGTGTGGGTAGCTTGAAATGAACCATCGTGGGAGTATTTACCAGCTCTCTTTCTCTTCCTGGAGAGGAAGCATCTCTGCCCACCGGCATTAGATTCTAGAGTTGACTGCAGGACACACCCAGAAACAAATTCTTTCCTCCCGTGTTCAACCATGAACTCCCAGAATGGATCGATTTGCTTTTCTTTTGAAGGCCATTAACTAACTTCATTAACTAACTTCACACTTAACTAACTTCACATTAACTAACTTCACACTAACTTCATTAACTAACTTCACACCAGCACCAACATCACCAATGAAATCAAGGTACCCAGCTCTTTTGTATAGCTTGAAAAAATTAAAATATTGGGATGAGTAATTTGATGGTGGGGGGAGGATAAAAATAAACTCATTGCCAAGTAGTTTTATGCCAGGGATACAAGGGAATCTTTTGGCAGGAAAGCTCTGATGGGCATCAGTGAAGCGCACTGCCAGTCCTGCACTGGGGGCTGACCCAGAGAAGAAGAGCTGTCCACAGCTCTGGTCCATCTTGCCTTGGAGATACGGGATTTTGTTTCCTGAGTATTACCAGGTGCCCTTGAACAACTGAGGCAAGAGAGGAAGAGTGAAAAAGAAGTGCCAAGAGCGAGAGGGAGGCAGAGCACCGGATTCACCCTGCTGCGCATGTGCGGTACGATTTCATTTTCAACCTGATGGCTCTAGACTAGGAGGTCCTGGACTTGGAATCTGAGGAAGCAGCTCTCATAAAGACGTGTGTACCACCATGTCCAGTGAGGCAGAAAACCCCTGGGCCACCTGTCATACCCCCAAACCTATCAAAAGACTCTATTGCTCTTGGTAGAATCAATCAAATGAAGGTGATTATCTATTTAAGAAATGATACCATATGTGGCCTTTAAACATTAAAAGTCACACGTAAATGACACAAATGTCACCAAAAAATGGACATATTTAGGATGCCAGCACTGGCTGTATATATCACCTGTCTGATGCTCTTCTTTCTTCATTTTGCAAGATGTAGTTTGATCTCTGCTTGGATATTTCCACCTTTTGGGAACTCAAGACCTCACAAAACATTCCTTTTTATTTCTAGACAGGCGTCAATTCTTCCTTGTATTAACTTGTAATTTGTCTCTATGCAACTTAAGCACTCTTTGGTCCTTGTTTGAATCTTGAGGAATCATCTTTCAAATGTCCTTCTGTCTCCCTCCCCCAGGTCTTCTCCTGTGACCCAATAATTTAAAATTTCTTAATGACTTTCATATGCTATGGTTTTAAAAATCCTCTCCACTTCCTGGTTGTGAGACTCTGGGTTTTCTTTATTGGTTGATATAGTCTTACATTATTCAGCACAGAACTAAACAAAACACATTGGTTGGGGCTGGGGTTGTGGCTCAGTGGTAGAGTGCTCCTCTAGCACGTGTGTGGCCCCGGTTCCATCCTCAGCACCACATAAGACTAAAGGCATTGTATACAACTGAAACAAATAATAAATAAATGTTAAAAAAAAAAAACAATACATTGGTTGTGGTCTGATCAGAAACTAATCCTGTGCTTGGTATGGTGTCTGCAATCCAAATTATATTCTTAGCTCATCAGAAGTGTTAGTCTGCTAAAATCTGATAGATGGGCTACCCCCAACCCCAGAGTTTTCCACATCCTGAGAGAAGCAACCTTGTTTCATTCTCTGGGCAGGATATTTCTTCCCAGACAGGATGTTTCTTCCCCGGGCAGGATGTTTCTTTTCCCCAGGCAAAAGCCAATAGGCTTAAAGGTTGCCCTGTCCTATGGGCAAAGAGCCAATGGCATTGGGGTTGCTCTGGTGCACCTCCCACCAGAAATCCCCGACACACTCAGACACACGGACACAACATCAGCTCGTTGCTGCTGAGAGGAGGAAGCCATTCAGACACATCAGCTCAACCCTTCTCTCCGCAGCTCCAGACCCATCGCCTCCAGCTGAGGGCAGCTGCCCCAGCCGGCAGCTCCAGCCTTCAGCCCGACAGCCGCTCCCAGCTGACAGCTCCAGCTTCCAGACAGACAGCAGCTGCTTTAGCTGATAGCTGCAGAGATCCTAGCAGATGTGACCAAGCACCCACCTTCTGTCCAGAGCTTGCACACTCCCCTCTCCCTGACTCCCCTCTCCCACCAGAGCTTGCACACTCCCTTCTCCCTGACTCCCCTCTCCCAGCACCTCTTCGACCTTCGACCAGAGCACCTCTTCTCCGGTTTTGCTACCAGCCACAAAGGCTGTTGAATAAATCTCTTGGCTGCACGGCTGTCCCTGGTGTGATGTTTTGCCCTTCAAAATCCCTACTTTATTATAGGAAATCCCCATCCCCCATTTTCTTCTTTATAGTCGGGTTTTGAAACTTAAGGGCAGGACTTTACGTTTATTCCAAATGATTTTTTTTTTTAAAGAATTTAACCTTTATTTTATTTACTTCTTTTCATGTGGTGCTGAGGGTCAAACCCAGTGCTTCACCCATGCTAGGCAAGCTCTCTACCACTGAACTACACCCCAGCTCCCAAATGATTTTCATTCTGTTAGATTTGATTGAATGTTTCCAGAAATCAGGACATTTTTGAATGCTAATTTTTTTTTTTTTAATATATTTATTTATTTATTTGCTTTAGCTGTACACAATGGGTTTATTTGTACGTGGTGCTGAGGATCGAACCCGGGCCGCGCACGTGCGAGGCGAGCGCGCTACCGCTGAGCCACAATCCCAGCCCCTGAATGCTAATTTTTAACATCCAAATAACTAGTTATTTTTTTTCTATCTTCATATCATTTAAAAATTTAATCCAATTTTTTTCTTGTGAAAATTATAGGTAAATATTTTAAAATTATGAACAAGGACAAAGACCTGTAGTACACCACAAGAGACCTACCCATTGGTGAAAGGGACCAGATTCAGTTGCTTCTAACAATCACAAATGCCCTTCAGTGTCATTGGATCCAAGCCGTCTATAAAGGACATCATGTATAAGCATGTTCCTAACAAACCCATGGCAACTTCTATGCGTCACCTCCTGCCTTTCTTTTTAAATTGACTACACAAAAGGAAAATGGATTCTCATGGTAAAAACACACAAAATACAGAAGTAAAATGGCTGTTCCCTCTTCACTCCCCTCACCTAATTTCATAAACGTATATGAATAAAACTGAACTGAAGCTTATTCTTCTGGATACTTTCTTGTACATCTGTAATAATATATATATATTCATATATAATGATAATATATTATATATATATATATATATATATATATATATATATATATATATAGTGGACAGTGCTCCATATTACCTCCTGAAAAAAATACCAGAGTCTCTTTCATGTCAGTGCACCTTCTCTTTAATGGCTTCAAAGTAGTCCTGAATTTACCACAATTTGCCTTATTATTCCCCTATTGATGTACACTTAGGTTATCACCAATTTTTTGCTTTTATAAATACTGCTGCTATAAGCATCTTTTCATATATTTGTTCAAGCAAATGGGAAATAATTCATGCAGTACAGCTAGAAATAGAATTTCTACATTAAAATTCATGCACATTTAAAAATACTGATATTTTTCTTCGACTTATATTTTGAGAGTGCATGATAATAGCCTATAACCTACCTGTGCAAAGTATGACCCTATGACAAAGAGAAGTGGAATGATTTTGGAACTTGTTAGAAATATAGAACCTCAGGCTCCATCCAGATCTATTTAATGAGACGTGGCCATTTAACTAGGTTCCCCGATGACTCATCGGCACATAAAATTTTAATAAGCACTGTTCTATATATTCTTTTCCTCACCCAAACAAGATATTATCAGTCTTTTAAATTTTGTTCATTCCCTTCTATTTTACAAGTACTAAAAAACTACTAACCTAACAATATTCCTTAGAATTGTTTTTTCCTGGGATCTATACTCAATGCATATATTGATAATTACAGAAGCTGCCCTTTATGAATATGAAAAATAATGTTTTCTCTAATCTTTTGGTGTGCCTTTCATTCTCCAAGACTGCTTTACAATAACTTATAATTACTTGAGACATTCATCTGCCAGTTCCTTTTGCTTTCTAGGACATAACCGATCCAGGTTGGGAGACCTAAACTTATATAGAACAAATTGATAGGCAAGTCCGCAGACCGTCTGGAGGCATTTAAGAGATATGTGTGCCTCTTTTGAGAACTGCTGCTTCTGGGTAGTCTTTAACAGGGCATCACGGGACTTCTACTTCCGTTTCATTGGGTGCTTTTCTTTCTTTCTTTTTTTTTTTTTTTTTTTAATATTTATTTATTTGCTTTTAGTTGTACACAATGGGTTTTTATTTGTACGTGGTTCTGAGGATCGAACCCGGGCCGCGCACGTGCTAGGCGAGCGCTCTACCGCTGAGCCACAATCCCAGTCCCTCATTGGGTGCTTTTCTAATTGAGTTTGCTCCTCTCACTCTGTCTTGGAAGAAGCCAAGCAGAGTTGTGCTCATGGAACTGGATTGTTCCTGGATTATTGCCTGATGTGACTCCACATGTACTGGCTTTTAAGCCAGTCTATGACTTTTGTGCTGCTAATAAATATTTATTGAGTGTCCAAGTGCATCCCAGAATACTGTGCTTCATACACATCAATTGACTTAATCCTCAAAGCCTCCCTCTAAAATAGGTACATTAGTAATTTTCCTGAATGGGAATTTGGAGACTGAATAAGTGATAGCAGATGGTGAAGTCTGACCTGATTCTTAAATGCCACCGTAGACCTCTCTTAGAGATGACCAGTGGAGGATCAGAAAGGGTCTCAGCAGGACTGAGAGCTTCGCATGCACAAAGTCACTTTGCTATTAAGCAGAGTATTACAGAAAGTGTTGACATTTATGGAGTTAGTAAATATAAAACTAAAACTAAATGGTTTTATCTGTAAACATAAGTGCATTCTTGGGTCTATTTTGCTTATATGGACACTCTGTGTTCTGGGGAGCTTAAGAATCAGAGTTGGCCCTAGTTCCTCTTCCCAAGTTTCCTGAAAGAATAAGACAGAGGAGAAAATGAACCATGATTCTTAACCCTTCTAAAGCGGTTGCTGTAGACACAGGGTGCTGGGTCACCACTGAGTGGAACAAACCTTCGTGATCCTTCTCTAGCCTCCCCTGTGTCCCTTAGCTGTGGGCTCTGTGTGGACAGTTCGAGTTGTATACAAAACTCTGTCCCTCGAAGCTACTGGTCTTCCTTCTGCTTCCGATACTCGAACATCACAGGGGTCACACAAATGTGTCCACCTATTTGGAGGCGGTACTGATGGCAGTTTTAAAGAAGACTCAAAATGAAGTCAATTTTAAAGAAAAACACACACCTCCATTTCAGTACTTTTAGGATGATTGGATTAATGGCATGTACAAGACCTAGTGACCACTGACGAGGGAACTGTCACACTCATTTATTAAAAGATTTCCTGAAAGCTAGAGAGTCTAGTTTCTAGACTGTATTCAGTGCACACTCAGCATTCATTTATGGGCCAGAAGCATCTAGAAAAAAATGTGCAAGCCTTGCATTTCTCCAAAGGCCTTCTTGGGGGTCTTTAAAATTTTGAGCTCCTCACAAACACACTTTGTACATAAAAATTAGTTAGCCACACTCTGTTGGCTCAATTGGCTTAGCCATTATGAAATAAAAAGAGAAAAGGAAGGATGGTAATGTAAGTATGTATTTTAAATGTACCTTCCCCTCCAAAGAGAGAAAAGAAAAGAAAGAAAGAAAAAGGAAAGAAAGGAAAGGAAATGTATCCACTAAGGGATTGGCTCCTGTCTGACAATCTCTCTGACTTAGGCCTCCAAGGAAATCATTGGTTGAAAATTTGTAGGGGAAACAAAAGATCTTATGAGATTATTAGAAAAAAAATTTACTTGTGAGATAAGGAAGAGGAACAGAGCTGGGAGGAATTACTGTATTTCCATATCCCACTCTTGGGAAAAGAACCCAGAGGATTTCTACAAATGCAAAAATGAAGTAATGGCTTGAACAAAATTTTTTTAAAATTTCTTATATTAGAATACATAGCACTTGTTTAAATTGTCAAAGATAATTTAATAAAAAGGTAAAATCATGAATTTTATAGGCATACAAAATGAAACTAAATGCTAAGGAGCTTAACTCATTAGTTAATAAGGGAAGCAATAAGATTCTAGAACTGATTCCAAGGAGAATTTAAGCTTTTAAAGAGGAAAAGCATGTGGAGAAAGATTAAAGCGAGCTTTTCTTCTTGTCTTCTTAGGCCATGAAATAAATTCACAAATAGATGCAGAACTGGCTCTTTCTCCAGGATGAGGGACTGCCCGGCTGAGAGAAACAAATTGTGTCTCCACCAGACAGAATTTATTTATGGGTCTATTGACAAAAAAACTTTTGTATTGTATCTGAGTGTTGTTGGACATAGCTCCAAGACAATAAGAGACACACAGGGTAGGGAAGCAGAAAATGAAGGCTGTGATCCAAGCAGAGCATAGCTTCTCACTGAAGCTCCCTGGCAATCTGCTGGTGCATTTCAGTCTTTTACAACATTTTTCCTATATAGATGGTATAAAGCCAAGGCAAAGCAGGACACTTTCCTGAATGATTCCTATGATTGTCTCAAGTTCTTAGTTTATATAGCTGATGCAGATGGAGTCTTATCAGATTAAATTTCATTCCAAATAATGCAAGGGTACACATTTATTTTTGGATGGTGAGGTTCACTTTCATTTGCAGGCGCAGAACAACACAATGGCCAGTGAGGACTGAGCTGCCACCTTGGAGCGTGTCTCCCATGGCTTAGTGAGAGCCCACTAGATGGGAGGGGAGACATCAGACACGAGGGAGCATGGGATGGAAGGGGGTAGTGGCCTTGACCTCTGGGATTGTCAAATGCAGTGTCAAGAAGCACTTCAAACGTTTTCATCATTTCTGGAAATTTATTTGTAGATTCTTCTAAATCCAGGAAAACATTATTTTTTTCTCTTTTATCAAATCATCAGCTTCGTTTGCGTCTTTACCGATCAGTCATTCATTTTCTGATTTTGTTCCTCATTTGACTGCCTGCTCCAAGAGCTGCGTATAGTTGACACTGAACTCCCTTCTCCTCATCTCTCTCTCTTTTTTCTTTTTGTGGTGCAGAGGATGGAACCCAGGGCGCATGCTAGGCAAGTGCTCTGCCACTGAGCTGCATTCCCAGCCCTCTTGATTTGTTTACTGTAATTTTTTTTCAGCCTGAGATTCAAATTCCCTTTCAACTGCCACTAACAACAGTAAAGATATGGTTCAAATGCAGCTCTCATGTTCTGATCAAAGCTATTTTGTGTGTGTGTGTGTGTGTGTGTGTGTGTGCACGGCAAGCACTCTACCAACTGAGCTATATCCTCAGCCCTAAAAATGTGCAAACATTTATGTCATTACTACTACACAAATGAAGTTTCAGCTGTACCAAAGACCAGGAGAAAAATTAGAGCAGTGAATTAATTAGCATTGTATGTGCTGAAAGGATCTAGTAGTTACGTTTCATATTTACCACTTGGGAATGGGAGGCTGGGGTCAAGTTGAAAACCCAGAACATTGACAAAGGTTCACCTCAAGTCTTTTGAGATTCAAATGGTATTACTACCAGCAGCAGCAATACCAGCCTGGAGAACTACCAAAACTGGACACGAAAACCAACTGCTCTGCATCTGGGAAAACTGAATGCTTTTCAGAGCCGCAAAACTGCTTCTTTTGTGACTGAGAAACTCCACTGGTAGCTCCGATGAAAAGGTTTCTTGAGACAAGTTCTTCTTTTGAAGGGCCTTGATTAGATTGTTCACCTTGAACTTAAAACCGTGCACCCCAATGAAGCTTTGTTCAAAATTGCATTACTGTCTTTCCAAAAGGCAAAGCTCTTTGAGCTGGTATCTCCACTCCCTTAATAGGTCTGGTTAAAGGGACTTCACAGTTGCAGGGGAATTTATCAGGTTTGCAGGAAGATTTAGTCTGCCTTTCAAAAAGCATTACAGAGGGTGTTGGAACGGGCATGGTAGCACGGAATGGGAATGGCTCTCTTTATTCATTTGGTCGTCTTTTTCTCTTTTTTCCCAGTTTTTTTCTTTTCCCCCCCACAAGCTAATGCTGGCTTTGAAAAGCATCTTCCATCCCTTCTGCCCTGTAGCTCATCTGCGGCAGGAACAGGCCATCGTGCCCAGCAATCTAGAGAATCAAGACTCCCTCAGGATTGGTGCAGAGTCTTGAGCCCAAGCAGCCTGGCCTTGAACGCCACCTCTGGTTTTCACTAGCGATGTGACCTGGGACAAATCACTTCATTGCTCGTGCTTAGTTTCCTCATTTGGAAAGCAGAGATGATAACATTAGTGACTACCTCGGGGGGTTATTTTAGAAACTAAATGCACTCACTTTTATAAAGCGTCTGAGGACACAGCGTGGCATTTAGTACGAGTCACATAAGTATACTTTAAATTAAATAATTAACTTATAATAATTGCTTCTCACTGGGAACAGTGGAAAAAGGGCTGACTATTCATCAGTATGAAGTTGGTTCTATCAGACATAGTGCATTCATACAGGAGTGTATAATGCAACCTGTCCCCTTAAGGAGAATGGGATACATTCCCCTGATATGAATAGATGTCCAAGAAAACACACACACACACACACACACACACACACACACACACACACACACACACACACGCACACACACATACATAGATAATGAGGTCTGGAAAAACATGGAGGTAACGATAGTTTATTATCATTTCCGAGAGGCACAAAGAGAGAATTGGGAATTCAAGAGGTGTCCTTTGTATTATACACCCCTTTGGTTCCATTAAAATTTTTAATCCAGCTTTCCTATTTTGTTAATTGTAATTCTACTAAGAGAAAAAAAGGAACATTGAGAAAAATTAAGGACACGAACTTAATTGTGTCATCTGAAAAAATAAAGACAAATGTAAGAGATTCTGAAGGGCTTTGCTGGTGTCTTTTATACTAAATACGACTTGAATGTCTAATGTTTTCTGTAGGAGCTGGACCAGCTCTGAAGACCCTCCACTCTCTTCTCCAAACCATGATTTCAGGCCAGGACAGATGGATAACCTTTATGACTACCAGGCATGGTAGCGCATGCCTGTAATTCCATCAGCTCAGGAGGCTGAGGCAGGAGGGTCCAAGTTCAAAGCCATCCCCAGCAACTTGGTGAGAATCTGTCTCAAAATAAAAAAATAAAAAGGGCTGGGAATGTGGCTCAGTGCTTTAAGTGCCTCTGGGTTCAATCTCCAGTACAACACACACACACACACACACACACACACACACATGAAATTGAATATGCTTTACCCCCCACCTATTCTCCCTCAGGAACTTTTTCATTTTTGAGGGAGATGAACCTGTGAACTAGAATGATGGACCCAGACAGTGAGTGGCAAACTAGGGATTCCTTATAAACTCATAGACCATTGCCCAAATATTTTCCCTGCCCATTTACTCTGATACTTACGAGTCCCGCTGTTAGTCACTCCTTAAGAGTTAAGCTACAACTCTGTGGCCGGGGATTACAATAAAGAGGGAATCCTTTTGCAAGGAAAGCTGAAGTTACAAACTTGAAGAGACTGGGGGATGGGAGCTCCAGCAGTGGACGTGGACTTCAGCGATGGCAACCAGTACAGAAAGACTTTTTGCTTGGTCGAAACTGGCCTTGACTCTGGCACTCTTGCATGTTCACCTTGGAAGCGGAGTTCACATCTCTGAGCCTCGTTTTCCTACCCTGGAAAATGAGGATGATAAGATTTGCTTGTATGACAATGTATAAACAACTTGCTTTGATCAATCTTTATCTATCTATCTGTCTGCCATTGTTCTATCTTCAGAGCCTAAAATAATACCATGCCTGCAATAGGTCCTCAACAAATCTTTGTTGAAAAGTGAATTAAATGAGATAATATCAAGTTACCTGCATGTTGGAGGTAGCCAGTATATCTTAGTTCTCTTCCTTCATTCTTGCAAGGCATGTGCAAGTTTCTTCTTGGCATGTTCTTCATGAAGAGACGTTTATGGGCTAGGGACAAGGATAAGCAATGGCTTCAATGACTTGAATCAAGGGTGGCTTAATGAATCACTATCTGGCTGTGGGTTTCAATCCTTACCACAGGACTCTGTCCTTTTTACTTATTAAACATTTTTGTTGGGGCTAGGGATATAGCTCAGTTGGTAGAGTGCTTGCCTCACATGCGCAAGGCCCTGGGTTCAATCCCCAGCACCACAAATGAAAAAAAATTTTTTTCTTTTTTGTTATTTACCTGGGCAAAAGCATAAGCTGTGTGGTTCATCATATATCCAGGAAAAAAATTAGATATTGGTTGAGGTTAACATGAGGGACAGAATTAGGATGAAATTTAACTGGATAAATCTAAGGACTTGCATTTGAAAATAAAAAAATCCTAGCCGGGCGTGGTGGCGCACGCCTGTAATCCCAGCACTTGGGAGGCTGAGGCAGGAGGATGGCGAGTTCAAAGCCAGCCTCAGCAATGGCAAGGCACTTAGCAACTCAGTGAGACCTTGTCTCTAATAAAATACCAAAAAGGGGCTGGGGATGTGGCCCACTGGTCGAGTGCCCTGAGTTCAATCCCCAGTACCAAAAAAAAAAAAAAAAAAAAAAAAAATCCTAAGGCATGTAACCATGGTGTAGGAAACTTGAAGTCACTGAGTTTTTATCTTCGATGCACTCAACCATACCAAATTCAAAGACTGTTTAATATCAATCAGGTCTTGGACCCTTGAGTAGCATTAATGGAAATATGGCATCAACTTAAGCTAGGGCCTGGTTCCAACTGTCAGTTCTGAAAGGCTGTATTCCACTCGCAGGGTCCTGGTTCAAACACAACCTGCAAAAATTAATTTGAGCTTCGAGATGATTGACTGATCAGGATCACGAAGGGGCTTGACATTGTGTATGAAGGGTAATTGAAGAAATTGGGGAAACCTCCCTAGGAGGAAAAACTGCAAGATAAGGTGTTGCTAGGCTGGAATATGGCAAAGAAGTCAGATTTGAACTGTGAGACACCAATTGTGAGGGGAGAATTAATAGATCGATTTTTGTCTGGTTATAAGGAAGAATTTTTATGGAAAAAGATGGCATTAAACCATAATGGCTCTTTTTCATTGGAAGAAGAAGGCCTATTCTTTTTAAAAGATCACAAAATGAAAATGGTGGAATATAATATTGCTAGTATTTTTTTAAAAAATATTTATTTATTTGCTTTAGTTGTACATAATGCGTTTAATTTTACATGGTGCTGAGGACCGAACCCGGGCTGCACACGTGCTAGGTGAGTGCTAGGTGAGCGCTCTACTGCTGAGCCACAACCCCAGCCCACATTGCTAGTATTTTGAAACCTGTTAAAACTCAAGCCTGCTAGTGCATTGTGGGGAAAAACGTTTTGAGTTTAAATAGTTTGCTAACGTTGGCAGAAGATCACACAGAGGTTGATCCATAGTTCTACTATGAAGTTCTAGACAGTTTGGCACTTACATTAAATAATATTTAAGGCTCTTTTCAGGTTGGAGAGCCTATTACTTAATGAATGCAGAAAAAACCATGGATGATATTGTGATCATAGCTCAATCCCTGATCTGGGTCCTGAGCCTATTGTGCACGTGAGGAGTGTCAGCGCCAACCTTCTGGGGGTCAGGCCCTGCCCACAGCTGTTAAATGGAATGGAAAGCAATGCAGTTGCTAAGCAACTGAGATTTGGATAAATATACCTTCCTTTTTTTAGTGTAGCAGATAAGCAGATAAACAAACATTTTCTTGACTAGGACTTAATCTTACCCTGTGGATACATACAAAAATGAATGAAAAAAAATCAAGGCAGGTATTTGGGTAATTCAGGGCAAAACTTTCTGTGGGCAAATCATCTAGTCTCTTAAAAGCCCAAGCGACTTGACCAATGGGAATGATGTCTTTGGCTCTGCACTTGGTGTGTGAGTGTGACCAAGTCCCAGAATCCCGTGTTTCTCCCTAAGAAGGTGGGATACAGAGATAGAGAAAGAAGACCATGGGACTGGTGGTAGGTTGGCCACTGTGTATCTTCTGTCACTTAATGACCTCGGTTGTGCAGTTGGTGTGTGAGCGGGGATGTCTTTTTTTAGATCTTGGGCCACAGTCAGTAGTTGCTTGCAGGACAGTGAGGTCAGTTTCTGGCAGCAGCGAGTGGTTGTTTCCCCAACCAGGCTCTGAACTCTTTGAGGACATTTATTTTTGTTTTCCACTGGGTCCAGAAAGCATATAGTATGAGATATTAATTTATTACGATTACAAAGATATCCTTGAAATCATGTATATTCACTTATGCTTCCTAACTGTATGGGCAATAAATACACATACTAAATATACATAATTGTATGCATATCCAATCAAGATACTTGAAATGATGCAAATGGATCCTCTGAATACATTTATTATGACACTTTAAAGCTTAAGCCAAGCAAAGCATTTTTCATGAAACAGTGCTAAGATTTTGATATTCATTTATCTAATTTTAGCAAACCATTAAATTCAAAACTTTTTCAAAAATTCACAGACATGTTTGCATCTGAAAGATGGCGAAGTTTCAAAACACTCAGGGTCTATGTTGCAACATTTTTCCTTTTCTGATTTAAAAAATAACATAGTCTTTGTTAATGAAGAAAATAATGATCACTTATGACGATCACAAGGACAGCGGTGCTTCCAGTCATCCCCAGTGAAGGCGACGGCACTTTCCCCGTTAGGCTGAAGCAGTGCCTGTTGCTGTCCTCAGGGCTGGAGCGAGAAGACACCCGAGCCCTGAGGCCACAGGCTCTGTCACTCCTGCTGCAGAGCCACCCCAGGGAAGGGCTGGCAGCTGAGGGGCCTGCGGAGGTTGCTGGAACTTTCCCTCCATCTCCCCTCCACGCACCCCCATGGACTCAGTAGGGCCACTCCCAACCCACATTTTGTTCTTGTGATTTCTAGGGGTTTTGCATCACCAGAGCCCTGTGAGCCACCAGGTCCAAGAAAATCTAGACTAGATAAATAGAAGGTGAAACTTGGATTTTCTGAAGGCCTCCTGGTAATAGGAAGCTCTCTTCCCCTTAAAATGTACCGATTAGAGGTGTTAGCTCACCACACAGTTACAGTGTCACAGGTAAGGGACAGGCATTACTATCATTCTTTTTCTTTTTCTTTCTTTCTTTCTTTTTTTTTTTTTTGGTACCAGGATTGAATCCAAGGATGCTTAACCACTAAGCCACATCTCGACCCCTTTTATTTTTTGTTTTGAGACAGGGCCTCGCTCAGTTGCGTAGGGCCTCCTTAAGTTGCTGAAACTGGCCTTGAACTTGTGATAGTCCTGCCTTGGCCTCCCAAGCTACTGGGATCACAGGGCGCACCCCTGTCTGCTATCGTTCTTATTGAGAGATCAAGAAACAAACATGCAAAGAGGTCAACGACTGAGTTCAAGTTTTTTTTTTTTTTTTTTTTTTTTTTAACCTGTTGGAAATAAAACCATTACTCTACCTTTTGAGAATGGTTGTTTGGAGGAGATGAAATCAGCAGGAACAGAGGCTCCATTTAATTAATTGAAATTAGTTATTCTCTGGTGCGAGGGATCGAGCCTGGGGTCTCATACATGCCGGGCACGGGCTCTGCCACTGAGCTATGGCCCCTGCCCCAGCTTCGCTTGGTTTCCATGTCCACCCTCCCTCCCTTCCTCTCTCTTACGTGGGTAAAGAGGAGGTTTACCTAAATCCGGGCCTCCCACCTTTCTTATTCCTCTTGTAGATGCCTAAGATATGAGCTCCTTCAGGGTAAGATTCTATGGTCCCTTTGGGCCCCTAGCACCCGGTACAGTGCCACCCACAGAGGAGTAGAAGGAAACTGCACAAGAAGCCCGTTGAGGTATTGTCTCCATTAAAAGTGTGCTGCAGACCCGAGGTTTGATTTCCCAAGCGCACTGACTTGGGGAAGTGAATCAGCTAATCTGTGCTTTGATTCTGTCTGAGTGACACGGAGTTGTGGTTTCTTTGTGATCCCTTTCACCCCTTGTCTTCTGTGCCCACAGGAAGGCTGACATTTCCATAAGGAAAGCAACAATCACCTGAGGACTTAGTTCACAGCACCTGTAGCGCCAGGCACCAGGTAGCTCTTGCAGAGCTCAAATTGGAGATGCGTAATTGACTACTTCGGAGCAACCTCACGTATTTCACAAGGAATTAAGGACAGCGAACAAAGGCCCAGGCATGACTGGCAAATAATCATGCAAAACCCAAAATCAGCTTTCAGACAAAAATAGCCACCATCAGCCCTCCCTATCCCGGGGTTCTGCCTCCAAGTATTCAATCAGATGGGGATCAAAGTTTTTTTTTTTTTTTTTTTTTTTTTTTTTTTGGTACTGGGGATTGAACTCAGGGGCACTCGACCACTGGGCCACATCCCCAGCCCTTTTTTGTATTTTATTAGAGACAGGGTCTCACTGAGTTGCTAAGTGCCTCGCCACTGCTGAGACTGGCTTTGAACTCGTGATCCTCCTGTCTCAGCCTCCCAAGTGCTAGGATTACAGGCGTGCGCCACCATGCCTGGCTTCAAAGTATGTTTTTTAAAAAAGCATGTTGATTCTTAATACATAGGCATGTTTCTTGTCATAATTCCCTACACAATACCTTATAACAACTTCTTATAGAGCACTTGCACTACATTAGTTATTATAAATAATCTAGAGATGATATAAGGTATATCAGAAGCTGTGCATAGGTTATATGTAAATGTGACTGCATTTTACATACGGGGCTTGAGCACATGGTGATTTGGTTATGAATGGGGGCTAGAACCCGTCCCTTGAGGGGACACCGCGTTTACTAAAATTCGGTTGGAAGCCAGCCTGCGTGCCTACTAACAAATACATACGACGGCTCTGAAATATGTACCAAGTAACTCTCCCTTACGCAGGAGGTTCGCTATGATGCTCAAAGGATTCTGTGTATTTCCAGAGAGGAGAAAATATTAGCTTTCAGAATTTAAGGAATACATAAGCTTCTCTTAGGAAGACACAGTGCCTGGGAAAACCAAGAAGCACAAGATCAAGATATTTGTATGCTCACACAGGAGAATTTTTAAAAATCCTATTATTTCTTCATTTGATACGTTGTCTTCGTAACTATTTCAAGATGTTCAATGCTTGCAACTAATTCATAGCTTTACCAAGACAGGAGAAAAATAAGAAGAGATGGGACCTTAAAATACCTTTGTTAATGAAATGTACTGAATTGTTTTGGACTCCAGGAATAGTCGTTTGTTTAGGCTGTTCAAAACGATACAGAGCACAGGAAATCTTTGTGCTTTCGCTGACATTTCCATCCTTTCACGATTGTGAGTGTGTTAGAGGTTCATCCAACTTCCTGGAGCTCCAGATCCAAGATGGGAAAGACAGGCACGAGGATCAGCTTCATCTTTGGATCTGGACTTTGGGGGCTAGTGCCAAAGTACCGGTGTTCATCACCCACATCACAGAATTCCCATCATCCAGGGCAATCTCAGAAAGATCCACCAGAGGTGAAAACGAAGTCAAGAGATGAGGCCACAAACTGCACACAAAAGCCAGTCCGTGCTGTCTTGCGGTCCCTTCATAACGAGAGTTTGTTGCTGTCGAGCCCAGAGGTGAAGGTGACCAGGTAGAATCATCGCAAACTTCAGAGGCTTATTTAAACTTCCCCAACCTGCCCTTTGTTTAACCTCTTTTTAGATGAGGTTCTTGTGGCCGGTCCTGTTCACCGGTTACCAAAATACACTTCTCAGTGCTGTTTCTCTGGTTGTCCCCACGACAGAGGTTTAAAGGCAACCATTTTACTTTAAGGAGCCTTTTGTCTAGCTAGGGGTGATGATATCATGGCACAGGGCCCATGAAACACGGCAGAATTCTGCTTGGTGACCTTGCGGTCCCCATCACGGGGACAGATGTGCTTGGCAGGGTCTTCCTCTCTTCCCCTCACTCTGCCTTGCACGCTGACACGATGGCTGTCGTTATTTGGCCTCCAGAAGCTTCTAGCATAAAGGCCAAGAAACTTTTGGCGATGCGGGTCACCAGACTGATTTCAGAAGCCACTTCTCTCCACATTTTCAATATGAGAAAATAACCTCCAATTTGCTTGCCATGCTGTCAATTGGGTTTTCTGTGACTTGCAAGAGCTCTCTCTATCCGATGGGGCCTTTGACAGACATCCTGACCCCGCCAGCACCCTGCAAGGCAGCCGGTCTCTTCCTATGCCATAAGTGAGGAATTGAGGTGGGGACGGTCTAAAGGACAGTGTAAGGCTGGCCTCGGTCACGTCACCCGTATTTCTTGGTTTTGACAGAGAGTTTCTTTTTCTGCACTCACACCAACGCTTCCTGCGCTTACTGCTCTCCGTTGCACTGGGTCGACTTCTCTGCCCACGTGGACGTGTGGGCCAGGTCATTCCCAGGGGGAGATCCGGGTTGGAGTCCAACCTGCCGGGAGGCGACCCCCCTGGCTTCCCTTCCTCTTCTGTAAGACGCGGGGCTGGATCCCTGTTCGAGTGTCTCTTCCAGGCTCTAAAGCTCTGTGGTGTTACTGTTGTCTCACAGGACTGGGAGCCTCACCACACCGGGGCTTCTGTCTTTTCTTTTTTCTAAATATTTATTTATTTGCTTGTTTTAGTTGTACACAATGCCTTTATTCTTACGTGGGGCTGAGGATCGAACCCGGGCCGCGCACGTGCTAGGCGAGCGCGCTACCGCTGAGCCACAACCCCAGCCCCTTCTGTCCTTTCTTTTCCAAGCCCAGATCACTCTTCCCACGGTGGCTAGGTAGCGATTCTATTTAGCATGACTTAATTAAAGTCTGCTCTAAAGACCTATAAAAAAAGCAAGAGAAGTGTGTCTTAAAGTACCCACGGGAGAATATTATGGGGAAATAGCAACTCAAGCTCATCCACCAGAGACTGGAGACGGTGCTCCTTAGGAGAAAGTTATCAGACGAGGAAGGAGTCACCCATCCACTCCACAGGTGTTTGTTTCCTCTCTGACGTGGCTGGTGCTGGGCTTCACTTTGGGAGTTCCATACAGCTCGGTGACTGCCATGACACCAGGACCTGGGGGAGGAGAGAAATGGCCCAGGAGATGCAGTCTGGGTAGGAGGGCAGGCTCCACGGCTGGGCTCTGTTGTGGAGGGTGACTGGTGACGTGGAAAAGAGTAGGAACGCACGGGAGAGGGAACGGGCCACCACAGCCTCTCAGGCACACGAGAGCCTCTTGGGGAGACTGCAGATTCGTCTGCCTGGCCGAAGGGTAGGGCTGGGAAAACAGTGTTGGGAAACAAGGCTCGAGAACTAAGACGGGTCCTGGTTATAAAGGGTGGCAGAGCTGTGTCACAGAGAGCCATGGGTAGCTAGAGGGAGGATCAGACTGAAATTTCAGAAAAATCAATGCGTTATATGAATCTTGCAAAATACGACATGGGGGTCAGTGTCACACACGGTGGCCACTCTGTTATCCGACATCTATAATATGAATGCTACTGATGAAGTGTATGAATAAGAGTGACGTAGTGTGGCAGAAGACTCCAGAGAACGGTGCAGGGACCCAGGGCTGAGAGAATGAACTTGGCTAAACCGTGGTAATGGGGATGGAAAGGAACAGACCATTGCAAGTGGCATCGAGGAAGCAGAAAGACAGTATTCCTCCACGGGCTAAATGTGGTGATGACAGGAGCATGACATTGGGGACCAAGCCCCAGCAGGAAGGTGTGTGGAACCACGTGGTGAGTTTGGCTTTGGCTATGATGAACTTAGAATTCCGTGCGGAATCCAACGTCCAGTAGAATGTGGGACAAGTAGGAGTCCAGGGCTTAGGATATAAGGGACCCTTAGCACTTACCACAGGGCAACTCAACACTTTGGAAACTATCATCTCTCTCATGTAACAAATACTTAGCAATATCCCCATGACGGATAGATAACATACACATAAAACCTTTAAGAATCCAGGTGTTTTAGTTAGCTTTTCCACTGCTATGTCCAAAAAACTTGACAAGAACGGTTTCAGAGGTCTCCGTTCATAGATGGATGATTCCATTGCTCTGGGCCCAAGGTGAGGCCAAACATCATGGCGGAAGAGTGTGGTGAATAAAAGCAACTCAGGACATGGCGACCAGGAAGCGTACAGAGACTCCACTCACAAGGGACAAAATATAAACCCAAAGGTACGCCCCTAGTGGCCCACCTCCTCCAGCCACATCCTACCTGCCTAGAGCTACCAGTTAATCCCTATTAGTGGATTAACACACCGATTAGGTTCAGGCTGTCATAACCCAATCATTTCTCCTCTAACCTTCTTACATTGTCTCACACATGAGCTTTTGGGGGACACCTCATATCTAAACCATAACAAGGTAAAGGAGAAATAAAAGGAAAGTAGCATATTTTATAAAGTAAAATAATGAATATCCCTCTATCCAAGCATAACTATACTTAATGGTGTATAAAAATGTATGTGTGGTGGTGGTCTCTGCAGAATGCATTCACTCGCTCACTTGTTCATTCATCTAACAACTGTTCTTTGACTGCCTTTTCAGATTGGTTCTAGGCGCAGAGAAAACAACAGTGAAATGAAGGAAACACAGCTTCTGCTCGTAGCAGCTTTCATTCTCAGAGAGGACAGGAGAGACAACAAGTAAATAAATAGGCAAATAATAGCATGATTTCTTATGGACAGCAGAGCCACGAGGAGCTAGCATAGAAGACTGCGATAAAGAGTGGTTGGTGGTGGGTGGGCAACTCCCAAAGTTAACAAAGTCAGAGATAGATTCAGCCTGCAGGAGGAACTGTTGCCCCAAGGTGGAGAAGAGCCAGTGTTTGAGGACCAGAAAGAAGGATAACACAACAGGAGTACAACGTTTTAAGATAAAATATCGGATGTTAACACAGGTCATGACACAAAGGGCGAAACAGGAAGTTAGGTTCTGTTCTAAGTGCCGTGTGAAACCACTGGAAAGCTTTCGTCAGGATATGACACCCTCTGATGTACCTTCTTAAAAGTACCTTCCAGAGCCTTCTGGTGAGTAAGAATGGCAGGACAGATTTCCCAAATGACTCTCCTGTTGACACAAGGAACAATTCTGGATAACTTCCTAGTTTAAAAATAAAGATCTTGCAAACAACCAAGGACAAACAAGATGCCAAAGTGAAATAAAATCAGACATCCTAGAAGTTATATTCCTGAAATTGACTCCTCCCCCCTGACATTTAAAAAAAAATTTTTTTTTTTTAGTTGTCCATGGACCTTTATTTTATTTATTTATATGCAGTGCTGAGAATTGGACCCAGTATCTCAGACATGCTAGGCAAGTGTTTTGCCACTGAGCCACACAACCCCAGCCCTCCCCCAACATTTTTATTGGTGTATTATAGCTTCTCCATATGATGAGATTTGTTGTTACATATTGTGCATGCACACAATACACAATATCACAATATAATCTGGCCAACATCACTCCCCAGTACTTCCCTTTCCCTCCCTCCCTCTCACCCCTTGGTCTCTTTCCTCTACTGATCTCCCTTTGATTTTCATGAGACCCCCCCCCCCCCTTTCTTCTCCAGCTTCCATGTGTGAGACAAAAC
This sequence comes from Tamias sibiricus, assembly GCA_025594165.1. NCBI lineage: Eukaryota > Metazoa > Chordata > Mammalia > Rodentia > Sciuridae > Tamias > Tamias sibiricus. The sequence goes on along the minus strand of CM046666.1, from coordinate 17,871,991 downwards.
ATATGACCCTTGACCTTCTGAGATTTACTTATTTTTCTTAACATGATGGTCTCTAGTTCCATCCATTTTCCTGAAAATGAAATAATTTCATTTTTCTTTATGGTTGACTAAAATTCCATTGTGTGTGTGTGTGTGTGTGTGTGTGTGTGTGTGTGTGTGTATCTCACATTTTCTTTACCATTCATCTGTTGATGGACACCTAGGCTGGTCCGATCATTTGGCTATTGTGAACTGTGTTGCTATAAACATGGGTATGCATGTGTTACTGTATTATGATGACTTTAATTCTTCAGGATAAATACCAAGAAGGGTATAGTTGGGTCGTATGGTGTTTCTATGTCTAGCCTTTTGAGAAATTCCTATACTGATTTCCATAGTGGTTGCACTAATTTACAATCCCACCAACAGTGTAAAAGTGTGAATTTTTCTCCACATTCTCTCTCCCCAGCATTTGGTATTATTTGTATTCTTGATGACTGCCATTCTGACAGGTGTGAGATGAAATCTCAGTGTAGTTTTGATTAGCACTTCCCTAATTGTCAGTGATGTTGAACATTTTTTTTCTCACATATTTGTTGGCCATTTGTAATTCTTCTTTTGAGAAGTGTCGTTTAATTCATTTGCCCACTTATTAATTGGGTTATTTGATTTTTGGTGCAAACTTTTTTGAGCTCTTTTTATGTTCTAGATATTAATCCTCTATCAGAAAAGAAGCTACCAAAGATTTTCTCCCACTCTGTAGGTTCTCTCTTCACATTCCTAATTGTGTCCTTTGCTGTGCAGAAGCCTTTTAATTTGATACTGTCCCATTTATTAACTCTTAGTATTATTTTATAAGCTTTAGGGTCCTATTGAGAAAGTTGTTGCCTGTGCCTAAAAGCTGGAGTGTTATTTTTTCCTAGGAATTGTATAGTTTCTGGTCTAATTCTGAGGTCTTTGATCCATTTTTATTGAGTTGACTTTTGTTCAGGGTGTGAGATAAAGGTCTAGTTCTATTCTTCTACAAATGGATAACCAATTTTCCCAGTATCATTTGTTAAAAAGGCTGTCTTTTCTCCAATGAATGTTTTCGGCATCTTTGTCAATCAAGGATCAGATGACTATATTTGTGTGGGTTTGTCTCCATGTCTTCTATTCTGTACCATTGGTCTATGTGTCTGTTTTTATGTGAGTACCATGCAGTTTTGTTACTATAGCTCTGTAGTATAATTTGAAGTTAGATATTGTGAGGCATCCAGCATTGCTTTTTTTGGCTTAAAATTGCTTTGGTTGGCAGCTGCCCCAGCCGACTGCTCCAGAGATCACAGCCAGCGTGACCAGGTACCCAACTTCCATTCGGAACTCGCACAGTCTCCTACCAGAGCTTGCACACTTCCCTCTCCCTGACTCCTCTCTCCCACCAGAGCTTGCACACTCCCCTCTACCAGAGCACCTCTTCAACCTCTGACCAGCCATAAAGGCTGGTGAATAAATCTGTTGGCTGCACGGTTGTCACCCGTGTGATTTTTGCCTTTCACCCACCTCTTGCGGGAATTCACCACGGGGGCGGGCTCTCCCTTTCTGAGCCAATCCCGAGTGTACAAGTCTCACTTCTGACCCCGGCAGCCTGTGGAGTCAGGGGACCTTTGGCCCACCCAAGTCGCTATTGAAACCCTCTCCAGGCAGGAACGTGTCCCTTTGTTCTTCCCATCTTCTCCTCATCCACGCTCGTCTCCTCCTACCGGTTCCCCTCTCTTCTTCTAGCCATAGAGGCGGGTTAATAAACCCCCTTTTTTCTACACGGCGGTCCTGGTGTGTGATTCCATTGATAACAAATTCTAGAATAGGCCAAAATTCATCTCCGGTGATAGAAAGCAGACCAGTGATTGCCTGGAGGAGGCTGCATTAGGAATGACTGGGGAGGGACACAAGGAAACTTATGATATTTTGGGAACACTCTCTGTCCTGGCTGGAGTGGAGGTGACATGAGTACATGCATTTGTCAAAGCCACACTGGAAGTGCCGAACAGCTGCTGATACTGGCATCTGTCTGGGAACTGTGCACTCACAATGGATATGTTAGTTGTATGCAGATTGCTTCAAGAAAGTTTCGGTTTGGTTTGGAAAAAAAAAATTGCTTTGGCTATTTTGGTTCTTTTATTCTTCCAAATGAATTTTTTATAGTACTGTAAAGAATGTCATTGGTATTTTGATGAGGATCACATTGAATCTAGATGTTGCTTTTGATAGTGTGGCCATTTTAACAATATTAATTCTGCCTATCCATGAACATGGGAGGTCTCTCCACCTTCTAGTGTCTTCTTCAATTTCTTTCTTCAATGTTCTATAGATTTCATGGTAGAGGTCTTTCACCTCCTTTATTCCTCCGTATTTTATTGCTTTTTGAGGCTTTTGCGAATGGATTTGTTTCCCTGATTTCTTTCTCAGCAGATTCATTGTTGGCATATAAGAAAGCTATTGATTTTTGTGTGTGTTGACTTTGTAACCCGCTACTTTGCCAAATCTGTTTATCAGCTCTTGCCATCTTTTGGTGGCTGAAGCTGAAGGGCATTTTCTCAATTTTGAGGATTAAACCCATGCTTTGATTGACACTCAGGGCACAGAAGAAGAGGAAGTCTTGTGCCCACCCCAAGTGCAAGTAAAATAGAAAAAACCCATATAAAGATCAGATCCCAAAGGGATGGATCTGCAGTGAGTGAAGGGGAAATTAAACTACAGTGTGGGAAGAGCAAACAAGCCTTCCCACACAATGCTGGCGAGAGGATAAAACTGCAGAGCCTCTTTGGAAGACGGTCTGGCGGTTTCTTAGCAAACTAAACATAACCCTACCCTACGACCCAGCAACTCTACTTCTGAGGTCTTTGTCCAAGACAAACAAAATGTCCCCCAAATTACTTGTAGGGGAATGTTCACAGAAGCCTTATTTATAATAGCCTCAGACTGGAAACAGCCCAAATGTTCATCAACACAGAATGCATAAACAGGCTGTGGTATATGTATACAATAGAATACTAGCCAGCAACAAAAAGGAGCACAATACAGAGACACGCAACAGCATGATGAAGTCCAAGAAGTATTAGACCAAGTGAAGGAAGCCTCACACAGAGAGCACAGATGATGTGATCATATTTATACGAAATTCGAGAGCATGCCCAACTACTCCAGTAAGGAAAAAAATCAGAACAATGGATGCCTCAACTGGAACTGGGACATAAGAAAACTTTCTGGGGTCCTGTTCGTGATCACTGTCTTGATAGCTTTGAAATGTAGGCATTGATAAACTAAAGACACGTGCATTTCATGTTGTCTGGATTATATCCTCCCCAAAGAGAACTGTAAACAAATGTTGACTCCGTTAGTGATTTGTGTGCTGAGATTCTAGGAGTGATGTGTCGTTTCAAATGCATTAAAAGACAAGAAGTGATGGAGAAATAGAGGGATGGCGACACAGGTGAGAAAACAAACATATTAAAGTGAAATTTCATGATAAATTAATGGAAGAAAAAAAGAAAGTTTGGCAAGGGGTCCGTCTTGACTTTGATGGTCAGTAGAAGGCAAAAATAATTCCTATTACCCCAAAGGAAGAATTTAATTTTAATGGTTCTAGGCTGCTAAGGCCCATAAAGCACCTGGGAGAAACAGACGCGAAAAGAACGCTAGTTCAGCCCAGGTCTCAAAGGATTTTCTTAGATCAGGAGATCTAAGAAAAGAGAATGAGTGGATAAACAAAAATCTCTTGGAATACAAGGAACTAAGGTGCCAGGATGGGAGACAGCAGAAACAACAGATCGCAGAAACAGACACAAAAGACTTCAGGTATTTGGATGATCAGATAGAGTATGTTTAATGTGTGCAAACAAATAGGAGGGGCTTATGATTATAAGCAAGGGAAAAGAGACTATAAGAGTTTATCAAGCAAATTAAATACATAGACATACAGGGATAAAAAATAAAATAGGAATTTAAAACTCATGGAAGAAGGAGTAAAAATAAAACTCAACAGCGACTGAAGAGAGTCTTAGTGAAATAGAAGATATTTGTATTTGTCCATCTTCTACTGCTATAACAGAATACCTGAGACCGGATACTTTATAAAGAAAAATCGTTTATCTAGCTCACAGTTTAGAGGCTGAAAGTCCAAACAGCTTGGTGCCAACTCTGGTGAGATCCCCTCTGGCTGCATTACATCACAGGGGTGACATCATGGCAGGAGTGCATGTGGGAGGGAGAGCTCACATGGAGACAGGAAGCCAGGGAGACGCTGGGGAGGGGCCACTTTTGCTCTTGTATAACAGCCCTCTCTTGAGAAATAACCAGGGTCCTACGAGAGCCACCTTGGTTATTCCTGAGGGTGGCCTCCCCAGTGACCTCACCACTCCTCTCTAGGCCTCGCCTGTTGAGGGTCCTGCCTACCTCCTCCCTGCCAGACACAGTAGGGCCAAGGCTCCATGGAACTGCTGCAGGACAAACCACAGCCAGTCACAACAGACTGGGAGCTGACTCTGTGTGACCTGGGGCCACTCATTTGTTCTGCCTGGGCCTCAATTTTCTTACCTGGAAAGCATTATCATCGAGTGGACAGTTCCACGATGCACCGAGCCCCTCCTGTGTGTTTGGCACACTGAACACACTCTCTCTGGTCGTCCAAATACCTGAAATTTTCCGTGTCTGCTTCTGCAGTCCACTGTACCTGCTGGCTCCCATACCCGGCACGCTGGCTGTCTGAGTTCAAGGTCCCATCCAGGCTAGTTCTGCCCAGGATCATTTACAGACACCATGCACCAACAAGTGGATTCAGAGACTCCGCGTCACTCTTATCCAATCCAACCCACCCAATCTCATTTAATTCATCCAATTCCTATCAACCCATCCAGTCCCGTTTAATTCAGCAGGGCATTCACCACGTCCCAGGCTTTGTGTAAGTGACAAGACAACAAAAGGCTGTCCTAATCCTCTCAGAGTCCTGGTTTGGTTGGGGAGACGGTCAGGTCGACGACATAATAGGCTCCTTTCTATAGAGGCACGCAGAAGCTCTGGAAACGCAGCAGAGGAGGCAGCGACGAACTCTTCCTGGGTAGATTGTGTGACCGTTCACTGACATCAGCGCGACCTCCCAAGGCCGGCTTGCTGGGTTGTCCTGGGTCCTGTATGAGGATGACACACAGCTGCAGCCATCCACGATGCACTCAGAGTGGGAGGAGGATTCAAGCTGTCCTAAGCCTCTGAGATCCGTTCACACCGACCACCTCCGAGGGCTAATCAGGGAGGCTGGGCCCAGTCTCCTCTACAAGAGACCCACAGCAATAGTTTAATACAAAATGGAGGAGCTGGGGCGCCAAAGCCACATTCTTTGTGAACAAGGAAACCCAAGGCAGCTCCTAGAAAGGACAGAGCACGACCTTGATGAGTCCTCCTTTGTTCCAGAGAACGCATCTTTGGTCACTTGGCAAGTGAGACGCTGTTATTGTCTTGTGATCCCTTTAAATCAGTTGCCACTCTTACAAAACCACACTTGTTATAAACAAATTCCGTCTCGGTCTTCAAGGTAGCTTTATCTTGAAAAGCAACATCAAACACTCAAACTTTATACAGATTTTTGAATTCTTTTATTTTCTGGTTGCTCAACTTTCTGTAATGGGGGTGACATAGTCTGTTCTTTGGTCCTGATGGCTCCTTTGAGTTTCCTAAAGAGAAAACACCAGTGTCTAATGCGAAGTGTGGGATATTGGCATGGGCAGGTATGGGGGGGGGGGCAATGTTGGCTAATTATCACTCTTGGGGGCTCACAAACAAGACAGAACAATGATACATAGTAACACGTTTCTAAATAGGTCGAGTTTTAATTCATGAAGGTATGGCTTTGCTGGGCCTTGTGAGCTGCCCAAAGTTCCCACTCTGGTTCTCCTAAGTGACCCACACTCCTAGATCTTCATTATAGAGCTTCTCCTCCCTCCTCGAAGCATAAAGTTCTGGTCCTCAGGAAGCTTCAATTCTGGGAACAGAGAAGACTGAAAATAAACAAGCCAGGGCGTATACTCTTCTGGTAGGTGATAAAAGCAATGAATGACACCAATTTTGGGGGGAACCAAACATTAAGTCCTTAATGGTCTCCTTTCCTTGGACTTCCTTGCTTTCTCCTTATCCAAGCGACACTGAAGGGCTCAGCCCTTAACCCCCTCCTCGTTTCATTAACTCTTGTGCAGAAGAAGGTGACCTCATCCAGTCTGGGTTTAGATCCATCTGCATCTGCATGTCACACACAGTTGTCAGAATAGGCTGGACCTTTCTGCACACTTCCCTCAAATCTCAGTGATTGGGAACAGCCCACATTTTGCGGCTTTCCCTTTGAAATGTCCATCACACATCAGCAAGGACACCTGCTCACTTGGGCACTCAGGGCCCACACCTCCATCACCTGGCCAGGAAAAGGTCCTAGTGAATCATGCTGTTAAAGATTAAGCCCTGAGCCATCAATCACTTCCGCTTTCATTTCATTGGCTACGGCATGTCACATGGCCATGCCTACCTTGGAGGAGGCGGGAAGTACAGGCCGGCCCAGCAGCAGCGGAGCTGGGCATGGGGCTGAGTTCTCCCAGTTTTGTCTCAGACCCTGATACCCGCTTAACTCCAGACCAGTGTATCAAACTGCCCCTTGGCATCTTCTTCTGGGTATTTAATAGGCACTTCAAAGCTACTAGGCCCAAATCAGGAATCTTCAATTTCTTTCCCGTCATCCTCTGTAAGGCCAGATCGACTACCGCATCCCTGGCTGTCACTGTGACAAGGAGAACCGTTGTGTCTGCTCTACCCAGGCTCAGAGTCATCTTTGGGTTCTTTCTGTTCCTCAAACCCCACACCTTACCTAAAAATCCCACTGCCTCTGTCATTACAATACATGTAAAATGTAGCCTTTCCTCACCTTTTTATTAGGACCATTCCTGTCCAAATCACTGTCACCTATTTCATGGGTGCCTTCTACCCGGTTTCCCTGTTCCCTGCCTGCCCCCCTGCAGTCTACCCTTCACCGTGCAGGCAGAAGAATCCCTTAAAACATCATCATATCATGATCCTCCTGAGCTCAAAACCTGTTGGTCCTGTCTCATGGGCAGTAAAATGCAGAGTCCTTGTCGTGGCCCACGAGGTTCTACATACCACCACCCCTCTTCCTCTCCCCTTGCTTTCTCCACTCTGGATGTATTTTCTTTCTTGCTCTTCCTGGACACACCATGCACACTCCTGCCCCTGGGCCTTTGCACATGCAGTTCCCTGTGTCTGAAATGATCTCTATGACCTGGCTTGTTTTCTTTTTTTTTTTTTTTTAACCCCCTGTTTAAATGTCATCAGGAAACCTGAGACAATCCACTTCTCACCTCTATCATTCTCTATCCTTTTTTTTTTTTTTTTTTGGTGTTGGGGATTGAACTCAGGGGCACTCGACCACTGGGCCACATCCCCAGCCCTTTTTTGTATTGTATTTAGAGACAGGGTCTCACTGAGTTGCTAAGTGCCTTGCTACTGCTGAGGCTGGCTTTGAACTCGCGATCCTCCTGCCTCAGCCTCCCAAGTGCTGGGATCACAGGCGTGCGCCACCGCGCCTGGCTACATTCTCTATCCTTATCCTACTTTATTTTTTTATTACTTTTTTAACCCAACCTGAAAAGAATATTTGCTTTTGTTTTTGGTCTACCCTATTTTCAGAATAGAAGCTCTAAGAGTACCCAAACTGTATGTCCCCAATCACTAGCCCATATGAAACACTCGATGAATATCTGTTGGATGAACAAGTAAGAAAAACAATTAAAAATACTTAACCTTTATTGAAAATTTACTTCTCACCTTGCTGTGCTTTCTCATACTTTATGAGACAGCCCCTCTTAGGAAGGAGGAGACAAAGCCTGCCTAAGGTTAGGCAGCTGGCGAGGGGGGGCCAAGACTTAGTTCCAGGGTGGTCTGCCTCCAAGTCCACGCACTCAACCCTCACACGCGGCTGACTCGGTCCAGCCGTGATTTTGGCAAACTCCCTAGTGAGCAATCTATTAATGCACTCTTAAATTAGATCCTAAAAGTAAGGAAGGATTAATAATTAAATGTTACCATAAAGAAGAACTAGACAGACCTAGAAGATCGTGAGCTTTAAATGGAATGGAAAATATATTTGGGAATTCTGTTGATTTTCAGTCTTCCATATTGGATCTAAAACCAGATAGACGTTTCTATACTTACACCGTGACCTGATACGGAGCTTAGTGTGCCAAAATAATCCGGTGCCCTTGATCAGTCTTAAAGGCAAACACATAAGCCAACTTCTGGTGGAGTGTGTTTCTGACCAGACTTTGACCCTAAGGAATCAAGCTGGCCGAAAGGGCATTAGCATGTTGAATGCATCTTCTAAAATTGCTCTGATCTAAGCTATCTGGTGACGTAACTGGAAAGTTCAGTGAGCGCTGCGTCACCCCGAGCATATTCTGTTTCCCTAGACCGAGGGCATCATTGGCGCCGTCTTCTCCAAACAGCAGCATTTCTTATTCATGGGGCTCTTTCTCCACGGGGCCATAGATTATTGATGGGTCTCTGCGTTAGGCAAGGCTGCCTGTCACCCTAGACCAACACAGCATGGCCCTTCAGCCTTCCTTGAGCAAGCACAGATGTCCCCTGAGAGCACCCCACGTGGGTCCTCACCCAAGGCAATGGGAGGTGGCTCCCAGTGACGCGGAGTGCACAGTGGAGGGACCAGGTGAGCTTCGCCAGGGTGGGGAGGGTTGCTGGCAATTGTCGCCATTGCCCCAGATGGATGTCATTACCAGGTGTCTCTCAAGATGGCCGGGCTGCCTTCTCTGGGACCCCAGATCTTTGTAACCTTCTCTTCAAACTCTTTCTCAAGTCTTCCTTCTCCTGCTTTAGACATTTTGTTGCATGGAAAAATACACAGAATTACAGAGTGCTACGAGAGCTACTGTAAGAGAAAGTAGGTTAGCAAAGGGATGCATGTCTAATTATTTTTCCTATCTTCTTTTCATACTTCAAGAGCTGCTCTGTTAGGAGTGGTGTAGGAACAACTTGAGCTGAAATCATAATGATCATAATGCTCTTATAGTTATAAGAGAAAAGGGAGAAAAGGACTCTTGAGGTCACCTCGTCCAAACTCTATAGATGAAGACATTGAACATAAAGAAATAAAGTCATTTCCCCAAGCACCTAACAGTGATTCCGGGTGGGGCATGGATTGATCTTGGAGCTTTCCAGTCCCACATCCTCATGTCTGTAAAATTGGTCATCAGGTTTAGAAAAAGTGTCATTCTCTTAAAAAGTTGGCTGATGATTACATGTAATAACCATTGAACACATCCTACTGACATTTGGATTTCTATTTCATTATTACAAATAATTAGTAATACATCAGAAGTGATGTCTGGCACACCTACCTGAGGGCTCTGCCACTCATAATGCAACACACTTACTCCTACCCTTCAAAAATGGGAAAATAGAGCTACAGAAAGCAGAAGAGAACTTTTTTTTTTTTTTTTTTTTTTTTTTTTACAAATTTGATGTTGGAGTGAAGAAGTCACTAAAGATAAGGTGAATTTAGGAAAGAAAAATGTTACTGTGGCAGATTTAAAGATGGCACCAGGCACTTTTTTTGTTCTCATCAAAGGGCAGGGTTCTCAGCTCCCTGCCACTGACTCTGGGTTGGCCTGGAAATCCACAGGAGGTGGAAGAAGCAATGTGACAGAACTTCTCCGGCAAGGCCAAGGGAGGACGTGCGGCTTGCGCCTTCCTCCTGGGGAGCATTTGCTGTTGGAGCGCTGAGCTGGCCTGTGGTAGCGTGACAGCCCTGAGGAGGCCATGTTGGGGCGCCATCTTGAAAGTGGTCTTCCAGCCCTGTCTGTTCAGGCCACCAGGCCGACGTCACCCCCAGCCATCCTAATCCTCCCGGCGGAGTACACAGCAGACGCTGAAGGGCAGAGGGACGCCGTGCATTGCACCCTTACTGAATTTCTGACCCATAGACAGTGAGCACAACAAAACCGTCCTTCCTGGTTTTATTCCATTAAATGGGGTGGTAGATAACCGGAACAGTTAAATAGTTTGTGCTTCCATTTGTTAAAATATATAATTCTTCACACCATGCCAAACATTATTTTTATTTTGTCACTCCTAGAGAATGCTTCACCTCATTGCACTTAACCTGTTCCCATAGTCTTTCTGTAGCTTTAGGTGACATCTCCTCTGAATCTGAAAAAAAAAAAATCTATGAACACACACTAGGTGTATCTAATTCAACATAATCGAACTCAGGAAAATGATTAACATTTTATGATGAACAGCAACTAATTCCTCTGGAGTGACTGCAAGAAAGATTACTGATCTGTAAAACAAAGAGAAGTTTACTTTTAAGAAATAAGCTTGGGGCTGGGGCTATAGCTCAGTTGGTAGAGTTCTTGACTATCACGCACAAGGCCCTGGGTTCAATCTCCAGCACCACCCAAAACAAACAAACAAACAAACAAACAAACAAACAAAAACCAAGCAACAACAAAAACTCCCACTGTTGTAGTTACTCCTACTTCATTTTATCAGAGATATTTAAAAGTCAGTTATTCAAACACCTGGTAACCATTACTAACATAATCCAGGGAAGCTACCACAAAATCCCAGTGACCCACTTCCATATTATATTTTATATACAGTACATGCCCAATCAAGATTTGATTTTCATTTGATATTAATTTATTAGAACAGGAAGAGAGAGTATTTGGACAAAAAGACGAAAGAACCACTCTGGAGGTGAAAACGAATTACAACTCTGTAAATTCTAATTTGTAGACTCCACTGGCTACATCATTTGGCTGCCCCGAGACTGTCACACACAGAGCTAACTCAGTGAGATGACACATTTCTGGAATCACAGTGCTGTAGTTTGGGATGCTCCCCAAAGACCCATGTGTAAAAGGCTTAGTCTCAGACTGGTGCCATTGGGAGATGGTGGAGCCACCAGGAGGGGCCTAGCGGGAAGTATTAGGTCGCTGGGGGTGTGCCCTTGAGAGGGATAATGGAACCCCAGCCCCTTCCTCCTTTTCTCTTTGGCTCCCCCGTCACCATGAGGGGAATGGGTTTCCTTTGCCACGTGCCCCCGCCATGCTGCTCTCTGCCACCACAGGCCCAAACAGCAGGACCAATATGCCATGACGTGAAACCTCCAAAGCTCTAAGCCAAAACTAGCCTGACCTCTTCACGTGTTGGTTTGTCTCAGACATTTGTCTCAGGCATGGAAAGTGATGGACATAGATGCAGGATCTCAACCATGATCTCATCCATGACACCAGGCCATCTTTTACAGTTTACAGAGCCTCTATCTTTCTAATACAAAGTGCTTCTATCAGGGTTCAAGTTATTATCTAATAGCAACAGCTAGGAAATGTTTGTGCTTTGTAACTTGGAGATGCATATGTGCATGTGTAAGTATTTGTCCAACTGTTCTTTCCAGCAGATGGTCATCAAGGCAGATTTGTACAGAACACATTCAGATGTGGCACTTGACTCAGCTTGGTCGCCAAAATCCAGTGTAGATAGACCTTACCCTGTTGACTTTCTTCACTCTGAGAACCTGGGCTTAATTAAGCATACAAAATATTCCCACTTAGGGGCTGAGGCTATGGCTCAGTGGTAGAGCGCTCATCTCGCATGTGTGAGGCCACGGGTCTGATCCTCAGGGCTACATAAATGAAATAGAGGTATTGTGTCCACCTACAACTAATATATATATGTATGTATATGTATATATGTGTATATATATATACATATATATATTCCCACTTCAACATGTGGTAGGTAGGTATCTCTGTGCAATCAAGAGATTCACCTCTAATATTGGTTGATACCATTCTTTGGGATAATAATCTACCTTAGCAACATAAAGATATCTTAACACATCTGTTCAAATTTCTTGGGATAATATAAAAGATATTGGCCAATCCCCAAAGAAAGTAGGATATTACCCAAGATGCTGGTCCTCTGTGGGCATTTTCTTGAATGGGAATCAAGACGTGATCACTGCCAAGCCAACGCTGCCTACCTGTGCCCGGCAGTGCCACTGTGAGAAGTGTCCCCTCTGCTCACAGAGGTCCCCAGGCGCTTAGTGCATAGCCCCCCAATACCAAGAGTAGACAGTTTCACTTAATCCCTTAGAATTAATTACCTTATGGAAAATCTCATAATCCCACGGAACCACCTTGCTTCTCTTGGAAGAATGACAATCACGGTGATTCAAGGCCAGAATCTACCAGAAGTTTTGGTGGTAGGTTTTTTTTTTTCATTGGCAAATCATTTCCAATATGAAATGAAGTTTCTCCAAGGCTCCCAGCATTTACATTTCTGTGCCCAGTGGGAATGCCCCGTTAGCACTTCATCCAACCGAGACGAGTGTGACATAGCTCTAGCCAGAGCATCTGCATTTCTTAGGGTCTCTTATGTCTAAGGGTCTCCTATTTGGGACAATTCAGGGCCCCATGGTTCTCTCTTATACATTTCTTTGTGGGAGCCTCTGGGGCATCTCATCCTTTCAAAAATGCACGTTTGATTCATGGAGCATGGTTCGGATGTAAGCTGAGCTGAGATTTTTTTTTTTTTTTCTTGATAGATTTCAGGGCTAATTTTGAAAAAGCACTGTTACAATGGCTAGGAGCCTTCCCCGTGTCCTCTTGCTGAAATGTCTCATTCTGAGAGACAAGTACCATGCCAAAAGTGGCAGCTGGGCGAGAGTTTTTAAAAATACAGATAAAAGCAGTAAGGGCTTGGGAGGTAAGAAAGACAGCTGGGAAGTCTCAGGGATGTGGCCGCTAAGCAGCTGAAAGAGACACTGGCCTGCCTGTTTGTGAGATAAGAGGCTTTGTGCGTGCTGAAAAAGTATGCCAAAGATGATAAGAAAAGCAGCTGCTGGGAAGGTGTGAATTATCAAGATTCTCAGTATGCCCAGGACACAGAGACGTCCACACGTGCCCCCGTCCACACGTGCCCTTAAAGGGACCACACAGTCATAACTTTTGCCTGGCAGTTTCACACCAAGATAGGATGCTGTGCCTGCCCCCTCTGTCATTCCCAAAGTCCCCTGACTCCTGCCTCTGGCGGTACTTATTCGAGCCACCGTTCCTCCTCAAACTCCTCTCAATCTGAAGGGACGCAGTCTAGCCACGACGGGTGGAGGCGACGGGACCCGTAGCTACCTGTAGCAACTGTATTCTGCCTCCAAGTCCGATGTTATCCTGATCGTCATTGATAATGTCCATTAAAAGCGTAGTATTATTTGACATTCTTTGACATAAATTCACCATTTTACTTGTCTTCGATTTTATGAGGCTCTTATGACATTCTCATTCAGTTTTGTAACCGTTTATCACCATTAATCACAGCGTTTGTAGAATATTTTCCCTGCAAAAGCACAAGCGAGTTGAGGTCAAGATGACTAAACAGTCATCGTGATCTTTAGTACTCTCACCAGACAAACGTTGCCAAAAGAAACTGAACAAAGAAAATGAGCACGGAAACGTTTATGTTTTGCCATCTTTATTAAGGCTTTGGTCCTACAGATACATTTTTTTTTTTTTTTTTTTTAGTTGTAGATGGAGAGCATGCCTTTATTTTTATGAGGGGCTAAGGATGGAACCCAGTGCCTCACACGTGCGAGGCAAGCGCTCTGCCACGGAGCTACCGCCCCAGCCCTCATATCTGGTTTTGACCCCCAAACTGAAAACATGTTTATTAAGTTCTCCTTAGATTTTCTGAGACAATTCCTAGTGACATAGAAAAAGACTCATGAAAGAATCCCAAGGCAGGGAGGTTTCAGCATCAGCCAGACTGGGCCGCGCCTCACCACTCTACCACCTGGTGCTGTGGCTTGGAAACCTCACGCCACCGTGTTGGCACACACAGATGCTCAGGACGTCGTAGCCGAGATCCACACGGATATTTGAAGGGGTGAACGATGGTTACAAAGCGTATTCAATTTGATGTTGATAACAACCAATATTTTTTTCTGTAAATTATTGGAATAAAAATGGAAGCAAGAAGCCGGGCGCGGTGGCGCACGCCTGTAATCCCAGCACTTTGGGAGGCTGAGGCAGGAGGATCGCGAGTTCAAAGCCAGCCTCAGCAATGGCGAGGCACTTAACAACTCAGTGAGACCCTGTCTCTAAATAAATTACAAAAAAAGGGCTGGGGATGTGACCCAGTGGTCGAATGCCCCTGAGTTCAATCCCCGGTACCACAAAAAAAAAAAAAAAAAAAAAAAAAAAAAAATGGAAGCAAGAGGCGGATGGAGGGATGGAGACAGACAGATAGTTAAAGAGAGAGAGTCAGAAGCCAAAGGATCCATGAGGTAAGGCCCTATGCCCACATCCGCCCTTCGAGTCCTCCTGGGACTTCAGGGTCTTCCTTTCGCTTCGCACTTACCCAGTTGCACTTTTCAAACATATTATCTTTCCACCAGGCATGATTAGTTAAATACTGCCAAACAAGGTACGTGACAGAGCATACAGAGTATTTTGAAAATATTATTGATAAAGGAGATGCAACGTGGAAAATTAGCACTGAAAGAATTTTTAAAAACATGGTCTCCCAGTCCATAGGTACAGAAAGCATAACTGGAAGTCAGATCAGAACAGATTCGGCCGGGCGCGGTGGTGCATGCCTGTAATTCCAGAGGCTCGGGAGGCTGAGGCAGGAGGATTGCAAGTTCAAAGCCAGCCTCAATAACTTAGCAAGACCCTGACTCTGAATAAAATACGAAAAAGGGCTGGGATGTGGCTCAGTGATTAAGCACCTCTAAGTTCAATCCCTGGAACCAAAAGAAGAAGAAAAAAAAAAAAGAAGGCAGATTCAGCTGTGATCGGAAACAAATCAAATTCATTCAGGGCATCACTGAAGTCTCTGTAGCCACCTTGGCCTCTTCCCTCTCTGTCCTCCCCATGATTCAAATCGACATGCAGGTCCATTTCCTCCAAGTCAGAGCTTGCCCACTCACATGGAATAAGAGACTGAGGACGGGAACTGGTGGCTCTAAGGGAACACAGGGTTTGCTGGACAGAGACGGGAAGCAGCAGGTGGGCTGGCGAGCACAGAGCATTGGCTCCAGTCACCCCATCTTGAAATCTGGGTTCTGCATATTCTTGGGCAGGCTGCTTGCTGCTGCCTTTTTTGTCTGAACAAGGGTGGTGTGTGTGTGTGTGTGGCCTGCCTGTCATCATTATGAAGATTAAATACAGCTGCAGGGACATGGGGAGTGGGGTGTGGGTGCAGGCCCATCCCACCACAAACTTTCCATGATTTCTCTACAGGCCCATCAATGGCAGACCAGCACTGAGACAGAGACAGCAAATCATGTCACACAGGTATCAGAGCTCGAGTTCCCAGCGCAAATGGCTTCTTAAAATGTTGAATCAAAGCGTACCCATAGCAAGGTGCAAACATTTCCTTTAATCTCTTCTGTTTTGACTCCCTTGCTTGTCTACTGAAAATGGGAAAAGATGACAGATAAGTTAAAACGATGCCAACATTCCCTGTCTCTGGAAGGTCCAAGGTCCATGACCAGGATCTATCTAAACCCGCCAGACCCTCTATAATTGTCTGTTTCCAAAACTTATCAGTTACATGGCACACATATTTTTTATAATGTTCTAACCTTTGAAAAACATAGTTCAGGAACTCAGCTGTTAACTAAAAATAGAATTACCATATGATACAGTGACTCTGATTCTGGGTATGTAGCCAGAGGAACATACATCAGTATGGCAAAGAGGTATCTGCCCCCTGTGTTCACCGCAGCCACATGTGGAATCAATCTGAGTGTCCATCAACAGATGAACGGATAAAGACAATGTGTATATACACAGTGGAATACTACTCAGCCTTTAAAAAGGGCAAAATTCTATCATTTTGACCACATGGATGAATCCTTGGTGAAATCCTTGGATGAAGCTTGGTGAAATAAGCCAGACACGGAAAGACAAATATCTCATGATCTCGCATGTGACATCAAACAAAGTCCAGCACATAGGAGCAGAGAAGAGAATGGAGGTTCTCGGGGGCTGGTGAGGGGTTGGTGGGCAAGGAAAGGGGAAATGTTGGTGGAAGGACAGAATTTCACTAGACAGGAGGGACAGATGGCTGGCATTCCATTGCATGGTAAGGTAACCACGGTTATGATGGACTATTTCTAAATTGCTAAAAGAGCGAATTTTAAATGTTCTCACCCTGAATGATAAGTGCATGAGGTATGGATGTGTTAATTAGCCCAAATTGATGGTTCCAATCAAAACATCACAATGCATTCCAGAAATACATAGACAATTATTATCTGCCAATTAAAATTTAAAAATCTAAAAGGAACTCAGCTGCTATCCTAAATGCCACTGATTTAATTAGAAAACAGAAGGAAACCCCGTATCTAACTGCTGTCCCCTTACTCCCACCATGAGAGCAAACCTCCTAGCACTCAGCAAATGACACCCCTCTTCCCTGCATGGTCCCCTTAGTGGCAGGCTCGTCTCACATGGTCCAGCCCACGTGACTCCTACTCCTCCATCTCATTCTCCTATTTTTAGCAGATGCTTTTGATTTCAGCAACCCCTTTTCTTCACTTATTTATTCATTTTTAAACATTCTTTCTGTAATCCCTTTTCTCAATTTCAAAATGTACATCAGTACACGCAGAATGCAGAGTGCCTGCCCCGGATGCCCCAGGCAGCAGCCACTGTGTCCCTTTATTTTTCCTGAGGTATCTACAAGGACCGGTGACCGAGCAGGAGTAGGTACAAGCAAACAAGTTCATAGCTGGTTGGGACTGTCAGAGGAACAGTGTTTACAAACAGAGCTAAAACACAATTTTCTACTTTGCAAAACCGTGCCTCTGTATTTAGGACTCCTGTTGGGAGTCAGAATTAGATAGCTGCCCTTTGATGAATGCATTATCTGAGCTATTAAATGAAAAGAAATAACGATTTGTACTCCATCCATGTCATAATGTAATTGGAATTACCTCTAACAGTGGCAGAATGGTAAACAATGCGTACTCTCCAATCCACTTAGAGTATATTAATAGCTTAGTGGTGGCACGTTGGTTATAAGAGTGCCGTGGCATTCATGTTGTGGGAGACAGTGACCCAGAGAAGAGGACTCTGTACACCTTATCCTTGAGGAAGTCGGTCAGCAGGGCCAAGTACAGCTCGATCACCCAGAATTGTTCATATCCAAGTGTAAATGTAGATCATTTGTCTTATCCACAAATTCTAAAGGACTTGAATTTATGTTGTCTCATTCTTTCTCCTTGATTTACAACTGGTACTTTAAAATTTGAAATTCAGTAATCATCAGGGAAAAGCAAACCAAATCCACAATGAAATATCACCTCCCCTCAGTTAGGAGGGCAAGAAATAAATGTGGGTGAGGATGTGGAGAAAGGGGGGGCGCAAACATTGTGGGTGGGAATGTAAATCATCGTCGTTATTATGGACAACACCACGAAGCTCTCTCAAAAATTTGAAGCTAGAACTACCACATGATGTAGCAATCCTATTACTCGGTATGCAAAAGGAAACTAAATCAGCTTACTATCAAAGAGCTATCTGCACTTGACTCAATGTCGCCAAAATATGGAATAACTTGTGCACATCATGGATGAATGGATTTTTAAGAGTGGTATACATACCTAGTGAAAGACTACTCATCCATAAAAGAAGGACAAAATCCTGTCGTTTACAACACACGAATGTACCATGGAGACATGCCCAGGGAGAGAAGGAAAAATACTGCTTGATCTCACTTGTATGTGGAATCTAGAAAACAGATCTTATGGAAGCAGAGGTAGGTAGTAGCTAACAAAGGATGGAGTAGTTCGTGGGGAGGGTGGGTTGGGGAGAGGATGGTCAACAGATATGGGGTTAGTTACGTAGGAGGAATAAGTTCTGATATCTATTGTGCAGTGGCGTGACTGCAGTTGTGCACTTGACAATAATGTATTAAATATGCCGAAATAGCCAGAAGAGAGTTTTTGTTGTTGTTGTTGTTGTTGTTGTACTAGAGACTGAACCCAGGGGTGCTTCACCACTGAGCCACATCCCCAGCCCTTTTTATATTTATATTGAGACAAGATCTCACTAAGTTGCTTAGCAACTTGCTTAGTTGCTGAGGCTGGCCTTGAACTTGTAATCCTCCTGTCTCAGCCTCCTGAGTGGCTTGGATGACAGGCATGAACCACCACGCCTGACCAGAAGAGAGAATTTTGAATGCTCTGACCCCCCTCACTGTTGGAGGTGATGGATTTGCTCATGACCCTGATTTGATCATGACACAACTTGTACACATAACAAAACATCACACTCTATAAAGAATCAATTATTATGTCAATGACAAATAACATAAAACTAAAGAGAGCTTGAAATTTAAACAATTTAGTTGAAATTGGGATTGAACAACTGAAATTCAACTCAGAACAAATACCCAGAATGACATTGCTTCTGTATGAAGTGCTTAAGCAAAACAAAGTTGGAATTTCCATGGAAACTGCCTGGAACTCTTGAAGGAGAAGGGAGCACTAAAGTAAGCATGAAAACGCATTTATTTATTTTTTTGCTCCTCTTCACCTCTGCCCCTCTAAACCTCAGGCTGTCATCTTAATGAATGCTTTCAAGCCTCACAGAGAATTAAGAACCTATTTGACAAGAGCAAGCCAAGGACTAAATTTAGTTCCTCCATGAGAGAAATGCATTCCATAATCTTTTTGTCTACTCTTCCTTCCCTGATCTGGGTAATTTCTCTCTCCCCCCATGTGACTTTCATGCTGCTGTTTATCTGTTACTCATTTGGTAGAGAATCATATTTCACATCATATCACGAATGCAATTGTGCCTTCTTTTCAAAGGATCTCTTAATAATTGTAATCAGTTACCAAATTAATGTTGTACATATCACCTGGGTATAATAATGGCCATTTGTCCAAAGCTTTGGAATTTCCAAAAATGTTCTCCTATCAAATGACTTTATTGTATTAGTCCATTTTTCTGTTGTTAATAACACAATTTCACAGACAGGGTAAGTTAGCAAGAAAATAGGTTTATTTTGGTCCAATGTTCTGGTGCAAGGTCAAGGGGCCACACCCGGTGATGGCCTCCTTGCTGGCAGAGTCCGGAGACAGTGCAGGACATTACAGGGTGAGAGATGGGGACTGCAGGGGAGATCTAGCCAAACCCACTCTCCAGACAACCCTTTAACCTGTTGTTACGGGTTGGATGTGAGATGTTCCCCCAAAACTCCCGTCAGACAGGAATGTTAGAGGTGAAGTGTTTAGATTATGAGAGCTGTCAGCTAATCAATGGATTAATCCACTCTGTGGGTTTATAATTAGAATGGCGTGCTGGTGGTGACTGAAGCCAGGGAGGGCGTGGCTGGAGGAGATGGGCCATTGACTGGGGGAATGCCCGGGCTTCGTGCTCCCCCTCTGCTGCCCAGCTGCCACGAGTCAAGCAACTCCTGTCTGCCACACTCTTCCACCATGATGTTTCTACCTCACCTTGGGCCCAGAGCAACGGGGTCGGCCCGCTAGGGACTTAACCTATGAAACTGGGAGCCCAGAGTAAACCTTTTCTCCTCTTGAGTTCTTGTCAGGTATTTTAGTCACAGCAATGAAAAGCTGACTAATATACCAATTAGTACACTAAGTGCATGAAGGAGCTAATCCATTCACGAGGTCAGAGCCTTAATCACCTCCTCGCCTCACCTGGCCCAACCTCTTAATATCTCATTTTCAACATGAAAAGAAAAATCACCTTCAAACCGTAGCATTCATGTAATCAGGACAATCTCAGAGAGAGACAGAGCAACCATGTTGAGCACAAACAACTCACATTTCACTAGTTCGGAGAGGTTAAGATCACCTTACAAGGAAGTGTAAGCTGCCTGGTACCGAAAACCGGGAGGAAAACTCTCAGAGGCAGAGTAAAGCTTTTACTACTTTTACTTCTACTTTCTTCCTTGGGAGCCTCGGCCTAACTCTGACCAGTCATTACTTCTTCTATCTGGTTTCTCTTCTGTAACCACTCTGCCTACGTTCTGGCCGCTCTGATTCTTCTGACCGACCGAGTGACTGCCCGACTGACTGAATTCTCCATTTTCCTAACTCGGACCGCTTTCACCCGGTTATATACCTTCAGCTTTGCGGGTGCCTACAGGTGTGTCACATACATATCAGGTGGAACTTATGGCTTCCAGCTAGCTACAACAGCCCTTCCTAATTAGGGCTCCTTCAAGGAAGTAAGGAAAACAGGACTCACCCAGCACTTTGGATCTCAGACACATGACTCTAACTCAAGTACCAGTCACCTGCTAGACAAATGATGACTCTTAACTCATGACTCCTCAAGTCTCTCGATCATCTGTTAAAATCTGTTTTGTGTGTTTTTTTTTAGAAATGTATGCCTTAGCATTAAAAGTAACAATCTTGCCATTATTACTACGTGTCAGAAACATCCAAGAAAGGTAAGACCAGAGGAGGGTAGACTTTTAACATTCTTGAATATGGCTATTTTTGACAAGCTTTTTCCAGAACTGTCTGACCTATTTTTTGATCAATAAATCAAATACTGCTTCATTTCAAGTTCTGCAACCGATGACTTATTGCAGATGAGAGTGACCTTTCATAAACTTGAAAAAATTTAAAGTAAAGCATATCTTTTGGAATATAGTCATTGGCGCGCTGATTGAATTAAGTAGCTTAGAAATTATTTTACTGATCCTAAATAACACATCGGAGTGCAATAATACCGCTCCCTGGTATCTATTTTTCCTTGGAAAATTACAGGCAATTAAAATCTGCAACTATGATGGCTCTAAATGGAGTGGTAATTATAAGTTGAAAGTCTGTTGTTATCACCGCTTTCCGTTGCTCAAAGTTATTGAAACTAATGGAGTTCAAGAACAGATCTATCATGGATTTGGGAGACATTAGGACAGAGAGATCAGCAATCCATTCCATAATTAACAGAGCACATATGCTTCATGGCAATGGATGTGACGTCATTCACTTGAAGTTCTAACACACACCTTATTGGATATTACCATATCTTTGTGGACAGAAATTTTTAAAAATGTAACAGACTTCTTTCTTTTGGTTAGCTGCCACTATAGGGCTTCACAACAATGGCTACTACATATTTACTTACCACATATTTGGCTCTGTGGCAAGTAGTTGATGTATTTTATTTAATATTTAAATAACCATAAGAGACTGGTTAAGCCGGCATGGTGGTGCACACCTGTAATCCCAGCACTTGGGAGGCTGAGGAAGGAGGATCGTGAGTTCAAAGCCAGCCTCAGCAATGGCAAGGCACTCAGCAACTCAGTGAGACCCTGTCTCTAAATAAAATACAAAAAAGGGCTGGGGATGTGGCCCAGTGGTCGAGTGCCCCTGAGTTCAATCCCCAGTACAAAAAAAAAAAAAAAAAAAAAAAAAAAAAAAAAAGAGACTGGTGTCTTTATCCCAATTATGAGACGACATGAGAAACCCATAAAAATCTCAGGAAAAAACGGGGATCAGAGAGCAGTTTGCTCCATTCACATTGCTAGAAAATGGTAGACTATGGTTCCAAATCTGGGTTCTGACTGGTCCCAGCCATACCCCCTCCTGTCCATCCAACTTCATCCAAACAATTCTGAGTGATACCAAGAGTCCTTTAGGGTTCACTCCTGGGGGACGCCCTTATCACTTACCAGGTATAGGGTAGATTGTTGGTGAACTTTAAAGGTACAAAGATGAGGCGTTTGGGAAAGTTTTATGCTTGCTCTAAGAATTTCATGTGAATCATGGCTATTAATACTAGCTAAAAGGAGAAAGTGTCACCTTTACTGCAGAATTAGAAACAATCACTGCAACAGAAGTTTTTAAAAATTATATTTAATACAAGTGAATAGATTAGAAGATCTGAAATGTTATAAAGCAATATACACAATGAATAAATAATTTGCACAGGAGAGTCATGTCTACATCACGTAACACTGTCTAGTACGGGGATACTTAAAAGTAAATCCAGTGATAATGGAGAAAGTCCATAAAAATGCTAACCTGTCTTCCCTTGTATGAAATTGTTCAAGTATAAAAAATCCAATACAGTGTAAAATAGTATTCAATTTAGTTTAAGAATAAAAATTGCAAGTATTGCAGTTTCAGAAGAAAAACGTAAAGCAGCATTTAAAAACTACATAAACTACGTAAGAATAGTGTTAAAGTAACGAATTACTGATAAATGAGATCTACACGAGCAAAAATCAGAGAAGGAAGCATGGAACTAGCAATGTAGCTTGTTTTAAAAAAAAAATCTCGACTAAAATAAACTAAGATGTGTTAATGTAAGAGTACTCTCTTATACAGTGCACATATGAATTTAAATAAATCCAAGTCAACATCTTCAGTTGAATAGGTTAATATTTAATATGCTACATCTAGACCTACTAAATAATTTATGCCATGAGATGAATACATAATTTTACAGTGTCACATCTAAAGTTCCTTTCTTTAGAGTGCAGCATAGTAAAACTTAAAAATAAATATCTTAAATAGCATTACTATTAAGGCACAGTATAAACCACATTATCATTAACCGTTGAAGAATTGTAATCTCAATAACCTTGTTGTCTCAGGTACTGTATTCACTAATAAATAGTTTTAAATAGGACTCTGAAATAGATACTAAAAAGTGTAAAATTATTTAAAAAGGGGGGAAAAAATAAATGTCCTTAAGACAGCTCTTAAGGGTTTAGCGTCTGCAAACTTCGCCTGCCTCTATTCCTAAGCCCCGAGTCAACACGATAAATAGAAAGAGAAGGCTGTTGTAGTAAAAGTCTGATCCTGTTTAGCGATCAGAATTGCTGACACCAGCAGATACAAGTTTCCCAAAATTGAAACAGGATGGGGAGAGGGATTAGGATGTGACAAGCTCATCAAACAAGCACAAGTGATGTGTTCTTTCCAGAACCGTGTTATTGATTGTACAGTGACTGCGCCCATTAAGTCTACATCACTTGCCACATAGTGCCACTCATCTACCGGACAGATGAGAGAAGAGCTTTGGTGCCTGTCCACCATTGTACCCACTGCCACGCTCCTGGATTGATTGTTCGATGCCCATTTTTGAGATAGAATAAACACCACCTTCTTCCTCAGAAAAGTCCTATAGGCCAACAGTGACCGCTAAAAATGACAATCAGTGCTTTCGCCATTTTGTTTGTTTAAAAAAAAAAAAAATCTACTTTTAAATGCAATTCAAGCTACATATTGCTCACTCTGTATTCCCTGGTTCAACTAGATTCAAATAGCATTTTCTAACTTGTAAAAGGCAGTTTGCTTCCCTGATACTATAAAAAGAGCAAAAATAAAAATCCCGTTACAAAAGTGAAGTCCCATCGGTGCGCCTGCTGTCCTTTCGTAGTAGCCTTTCAGTGACTCAGGCTCTTTGGGATTGATTTCCAAAACTGCGCCCATGCCCCATTTTCACCTCTTTCTTATCTAGAACACTACATGGAGTATAAAAAAAAAAAAATAATAATAACTCTGCTTCACAATAGCATCGCTTTTTTTTTTTTTTTTTAAAGCTGTTAAGTCAATGTTAACTCTCTTAATAGCTACTAAAAATTGGAAAATTGGGAGGGAAAGAGAAAACAATTCAACTTTGATCAGATGGCTGGTCTATTGCATTCGGTCTGTCTGCAGCTGCTGAGGCTGATACTGGCCAAAGGCTGCCGCGGCTGCAGCTGCTGCAGCGGCAGCCGCAGCTGTCCCAGGTGCCGCTGCGGTGATGGGCTGCTGGACTGCGTAGCCGTAGCCCCCCGCGGTGACGTAGCCTGCAGCAGCTGGAGAGGCTGCGTAGGGGTACTGGTCGTAGGCTGCAGCTGCAGCGGCTGCAGCAGCTGCAGCAGAGTATTGTGCATACGCAGCTCCAGTGTAATCAATGTAGGGCGTGGTGGAGGCTGCAGCGGCCGTGGGCTGCACGTGTGGAATGACCACTCCCGGCTGCACAAAAGCCTGTGGGTAGACATAGTGGGCAGGAATCCTGTAGAGAAATGGGAAACAAAGTCAGGCAGCAGTCGCCTCCCACCTGTTGCATTCATTGTTCAGAGATGAGACAAACTCAAATTTAGTGGTTATTATGAGTATAGGGTTGCCATAATATCTACTTTCAGTGGTCCATCCAAAGTACTCCGGCAGTAGCCAAAATCATGGAGCACCCCCCCCCAACGAATTCAATGACAAAAACAGGATGACCGTCCCTGCTAAAATTTTTGCTTATGATTACGTAAGTAGCATTGATTCACCAAAGAAACCAAATCAATGTTCGTAAAGACTGTGTGCATATGCGATTTAACAAAAGCTTAACTGATTAAGGCTTTTTAAGAAAATTTTGTAAGGAGTTCATAAAAAAAAAAAAAAAAAAGGTTAGCAAATATGAAAGTTCATAGCTACGAATGTAAGACTTAAAAAGGTAATCGGTGATGGCCCGTTTGTCAAAACTAAATTTCAACAAAGTCCGTTTGTTTATTATCATGGCAACCCTACTTGAAATTGCTATGCAGACTCGGCACACATTAATCTCTCTGCAACCTCAGTCACCCTTATTAAAAATGATAATTAAAAAAAAAAAAAAAGAAGCAGGCGACAAAATAAAAAAAAAAGGAGTTTAAAAGTTCACAAGTGTGGTAAACACAGCAGAATCACACGTCTCAAACGAACGTAGTGCGGCTCACTCAGTCACAAGAGGCTGTTGTGGGAAGCTACAAAAATGCTATTAACATTCATGGCAGTGATCCCCAAGGAGATGTGCAGCACACTTTCTTTCTTTTTTTTCTTTCTTTAATTTTTCCATAAAATCCATAAGGAGACAACGGTCAATCAAACCTGTTTGACTATCAGGCAACTGAGGGTCAGCCAGCTTGTTTATCTCTATGCAAGACAGACAGAAGGGATTTTGGGGAAATGAAGTGGGTGAGGGAAATGGAAGGGAAATACAGCTAAATATTTCTAGAATTAATAAAAACTTAGAAAGATGGACGCTACAAGGGACATGTATTCTGTACATCGGCTAACTCCTAGTTCGTCCTCCCAGTCAATGGAAAGAGATTTATCAGCATGTCCATTTTAGAGCTGCCCTATTAGTTAATATTTTGCAAAAACCAATTATACAATTACGTATTATCCTGCAAAAGTTCAAGAAAGTGGAACAAAGTCAAGTGCCTCTTAAAATTTTACATTCACTGATCACATACAAGACAGACTCCAGTGACCTTACTTAACAGGTTAATTTGAAATATAAATCATAAGCAGTATTTTTAAAAATCCAATGCATCTCAGCTCTCACTCTTGTGATTGATTGATTACTGACCATTTGTAAAACACTACCTCACATACAATTTATTTTCATCTTTCTTTAAAACAATGTCTAGCAAAACTCTAAAACATGACCTTAGAATGCTACCCGTGTCAACAAACCCAACTTACAAGAAGTATGAACCCAAGGAGCAATCTTCAAAACTTCAAAGAACTCAAAACAAAATTTCAGAGTTGGATTTTTTCAAAAACACAGACTTTGCCTTTTCAGAGTGGTAGTGAAAGCCCTCATTAAGAAACACCCATGGAAGCCGGGCGTGGTGGCACACGCCTGTAATCCCAGCACTTTGGGAGGCTGAGGCAGGAGGATCACGAGTTCAAAGCCAGCCTCAGCAATGGTGAGGCATTTAGCAACTCAGTGAGACCCTGTCTCTAATAAAATACAAAAAAAGGGCTGGGGCGGTGGCGCACGCCTGTAATCCCCAGCACTTTGGGAGGCTGAGGCAGGAGGATCGCGAGTTCAAAGCCAGCCTCAGCAATGGCGAGGCACTTAGCAACTCAGTGAGACCCTGTCTCTAAATAAAATACAAAAAAGGGCTGGGGATGTGGCCCAGTGGTCGAGTGCCCCTGAGTTCAATCCCTGGTACCACAAAAAAAAAAAAAAAAAAAAAAAAAAAAAAAAAAGGGCTGGGGATGTGACCCAGTGGTCGAGTGCCCCTGAGTTCAATCCCCGGTACCACAAAAAAAAAAAAAAAAAAGAAACACCCATGGAAAGGATGAATTCATCACAGAAGGTAGTGAACTTTGACCCCCGTGATAAAAATCCGGCCAATTCTACTAGAGTTGTAGATCTTTCCCAGTGCCCAGGGAAACAACGTCATCGGTGTTTCTGAGGACACCGAGAGATGTTCTAACCACTTGTCAGAAACCGGGTATGAGGGTCACGCACACACTCAGGACTGTACTGCAGATCAGGTGACTGGCTCACTCTGGGCAACAGGTGTGGCTTTATGAAACAGTGTCCCCGGAGCCACCACGTCTACAATGTGCAGACACGGCTAAGAGAGCCTCCTCTCAATGCCAGTTTACACGTGGTGACGGACAGCAGTGGCTGCAGCCGGGCTATTTTTGATCCTGTCATGCGACAGGGTTTCCAGCGGGCAAAATGTCTTTATAAGGCCAAAGTAAAACATCTATCAGCTGCAAAGGCCAGCCAGCACGGACCTCACTGATACCCAGGCATGCACCCTTTGTATTCCCGGAGTTCCAAGCACAGCATAGTGGTTACTAGGTTCCTGTCTTTGAATAAAGGAGTAAAAACGTGTGCGTGTGTGTGTGTGTGTTTGTGTGTGTGTGTGAAGAGCAGGCTGAAACACAGGAAGAGGGGGCTTACAGTACTCTTGTCTCTGCGTCCATGTTTTATTAAGAAACAGTTCTGATTTGATAAAGCCACCCCATGAGAGCTGTAACTTTTGCTGGAATATCAGACTTCTACGTGAAGTCTGGCAACGGTGAGCAGGACTTCTGGAGGGCAAATGGAAAAGTGGAGCCCTGGAAGGCTTAAGGAAGAGGAGATCCCGGGAGACCGTGGAGAGCCTGCCACATTTCCATTCCCGGGGAAGGCAGGATGGCACCGAGGGATACAGTGGCATTTCTGCAGCAATCCCTGCGTTAGGAGCTCTTACAGAACTCACTGAGGCCATTTAAGAATCTCCCTCCTGCCACATTTCTTCCTTCCTTCCCTGGGGATTGAACGCAGGGGGCGCTTTACCACTGAGCTACATCCCCATCCCTTTTAAAATTTTTTTTTTTATTTTGAGACAGTCTTGCTAAATTGCGTAGGGCCTTGCTAAATTGCTGAGGCTGGCCTTGAACTTGGGAATCCTCCTGACTCAGCCTCCCGAGATGCTGGGATCCCAGACATGTGCACTGTGCCTGAAGTTCCTGCTAAATTTCCTATCAGTGTACTTTCCATCAGTTAACTCCGGTATGCACACACCTGGCAGTTTTAACAGCACAAGAGCAGAGCAGATACTTTGGGTAATTTTCAAAGAAAATTTACATTCCTTTTTTCTCCCCATGTCTTCGGGCCCCTCTGATGTCTCTCTCTGACTTTGAAGCAACGTCCTGGCTTCCTTTTCCAATTTACTGCACAAACTGCTGATCAAGACTCCGTCTCGTTCACTTGCTCTAAGGAATCCACAGCCCCTAATGTCAGACCTAAGTGCACATTTTATAAAACCTTGGCATTTTAGGCCTTTTATGAATCTGGCTCCAAAATACCTTACTAGTATTTCTTTCTGCCGTTCCTTGAACACAGGTCAGCTAGACTCCTCACTGGTTCCTGCGTAAGCACAGGTTCCTTTGCTTGCGCCACCATCCCTCACCTGGGATGTCCGTCCCCACTTCACAGCTACCTTTTGTAAGCCAGGTCCCAACCACCCCAGCTCTAGGGCTCACTGAGTAGGAGGCTTTGGAAATTTGCTTTACCTTCTAATCTCAGCCTTTTTGCATGTGAAATGGACTAACATTTTCAACTCTGAGTTGCTGTTCATTAAATAAAACCCTATGGGAAGGGCCCACAATGATGAGTAGAGTAGCTACTCAGAAAAACAGTTCCCGAACCTCATCAGCCTTTAGCATCCAGGTCTACCTGTACTTCCTTCACGAACACCTTTGGAGTCCCACAGATCTGATATCTCTCACCAATCTGAAGCCACGTGGACAGCTATCTTACTAGATCATGAGAAGGGAATTGTGTCTTTTTTG
Source organism: Tamias sibiricus (assembly GCA_025594165.1). Classification (NCBI taxonomy): domain Eukaryota; kingdom Metazoa; phylum Chordata; class Mammalia; order Rodentia; family Sciuridae; genus Tamias; species Tamias sibiricus. The sequence goes on along the minus strand of CM046666.1, from coordinate 17,843,862 downwards.
GCTATAACTTGACACGAAGAAAAGAACACAGCTTCTGAAGTCAGGCAGACCACGACTCTGAATCTAGACTCAGACTCCAACATTTACCAGTCCTCTGATCGGGGGAAAATCAAACTTTCTGCATCTTAGGGATTTATGCTCACAGAAAATAATATTAACAGTGCCTTTGGCAAATACTTATTGTGAGAATTAAATGATATAATTTATGTAAATCCTTTATCAATCCCACACAGGTAGCAGATGCTTGGTCAATTGTAGTTACAGTCTATCCTGCCCAATTAGTGGACGGGATGAATATCTAGAACAGGGTACCATTCCTTGTATAAAACTTAGCACTTAAGCTGGGTGTGTTGATGCACAACCTGTAATCCCAGTGGCTCAGAAGGCTGAGACAGGAGTTCAAAGCCATCCTTAGCAAAAGCGAGCCGCTAAGCAACTCGTGAGACCCTGTCTCTAAATAAAATACAAAAGAAGGCTGGGGATGTGGCTTGGTGGTCGAGAGCCCCTGAGTTCAATCCCTGGTACAAACAAACAAACAAACAAACAAAACCCAAATAAACAAATAAAAACCTTAGCACTTAAAAGTGTACTAAGTAAATACTGAAGTGTATGTTCAACCTGATCTAAACTAGCCCAGAAGTTTCTATTCACAGATCAGCAGTCTCTCCTCTCCAAGGTTTCTACAAGAAAATGCTTCTTTCAAACACAAACTATTTATAAGTTATTGTTCAGCAAATTCCTCAGTTTCTCTACATCTGACCACTCTGTTACATCAGAAATTCCTTCAGGCCAAAGACCCAGAGTCACTTGGGGGGTCATGTAAGGATCACATTTAAAAAAAAAGTCACTAGAATTTCAAACAAGTCAAGTAAAATAAAAAATTCTCAAGCATCTTTCCGGGCCTAAAATAAGAACATGTGGCATTAAATAGAATATTTAGGATGACCAGGTGTGATTTGTTGGGTACAGGCTCAGAATTAGAGCGGAGCTGAGAACCCCTTAAAAAAGAAAAAGAAAGTTCACTTGGCCCACCTGGAATGCTCTCTCTGTCTAATAAGAATTTCAAGTTCAAACAATTTATGCACATAGTGATAATCACCATCCTTTATAAAGACAGTGCATGTTAGAAGAGATGAAAAACAAAAGATTACTACCAAAACATGCTTGGTTTAAAATTTCCATAACACATTCTACCCTGGTGGGTCTTATTTCCCTTGTGTTCCTTTCTTTCTTAAGGATCTGTAACAGCTACCGTGACTGGGCCAAACATGCAATCCTGGCTCTCAGGACCTTCCATGCTACCTGGTCTCCACGCACTGGACTTTTATCTATGCTCTCTCCATCCTCCAGGACTAAAGAGGTACAGCCTTCAGACACCCAGTTTTCCTTTACTGTCCAGGACATGACCTTGGTGCAGGTCTCATGCAAGCCTATCCCCACCGTGACCCGTCCAGAGCAGCCAACCCATTTCTTATTTTCTTGCTACTCTGAATTCTTTCTCTATTTGGAATAATATCAGGTCATCGAGTAATCTGTAGTTCTTGATTGGTTTGTGTTCTCTTTCTTCCCAAATAGTGCACAATTTCTTTTTTTCATTTTGCACAGTGAAAACATAAATATACACTAACACTTGTTGATGGATATGGTTTTAGAACTGTTTCAAGACTATTAGGGTAAGATCATTACTAGGCTCACCACCACTTCTTCAGACATATGTTTTCCTTTCTAATCCCAACTTAAATAGTCTAGATCAATGAAAACCCATGGAGATGGTCAGACCCACAATTTGTTATCAATATCCAAGTTGGTTTGGATGGGTTTGATACATAACTATGCATATACGAGGGCCCTTTCTAGTCAGAGTGGACAAAAGACTCTTGTATAGCTAAATAAACAAACAAAAACTTTTGGAGTTGGCAATAAAAGTGAACCTCTAATATGTTAAAGGGAAGTTCTAATACATTAAGGTGTTCATGGAAAATAAAATTTGACTCTCAAATCAAATTATTATTATTATTATTATTGTTATTGTTATTATTATTATTATTATTATTATCATGCCTATTTTCAGAGATACAGATGGCAGACATCTATCTGTACAGACAGATTCCATTCTTCTGGTTACATATGTAAGTGTTGAGGTCCTAAGCTAAAGAAGAAATTAGTGCTGAGGGATAAAATGCTCTTTGAACAACTAGAATATTTAAAAGGAAATTTAAATCTGTGGCATTAGAGTTACAGAAATATTGACCAGGTAGAATATAGTCCAAACAGACTCCAGTGTCCAGGATAAATTTAAGCAGTGACTTTCCACCAGATCATGTCTAAGTGGAAGTGACTTGGGGACCTCAGGACAGGAAAGCTGGTAATGTCAGTACCCAGAGACAACACAAATACGAGCAGGCTGTTCACCTGTTAGGTCTGAAAGATGGAGGTTAGTGCTAATGCTTCTCAAAACAAAAACTAAAAACAAAAATTTAAGGAACCCCCCAAACTGGCTAGCGTTAATGAAATCTGATGAGAATTTTTGAAACTTTAAACTAGAAAGCCTACAAGTAGATACACATAGCAAAAGAAAGAAGCCCGTTCCCAGAAAACTTCCCATAGAACAGAAACTTAGGACATGCAAGCAATGAATTTGTAATCTTACAGAGAGAAATCACACAATTTAGCACTCACTACAAAAAGATGGTTAAATGGAAGTCACAGGCTAGAGCTTAAAGCAAGGGGAAAAAAAAAAAAAAAAAAAAAGCCCTTTGCTTCTCATGGCAAAGTGAGAAGTCAAACCCTCAACACCACCACCAAAACCAAACCGCAAAGAGCCCCTTCCCCGAGGAGAAGAAAACACTTACACTACAGCTCTTTTCAATTAAGTAAAAAGCACACAGTTTAGCTATCAACACCACTTCATTACTGTAATAAATAAAATAAAGCACACGGAGGGCTATTGACTATTGTGAAAAATAAAAACAACAACACCAACATCCATGCATCGTTAATCACCATCTGAGCTTGTGTGTCTGAGTCTACTGGTTACAGAGTTTAATTCCAAACAGAACTATTCCACCTCTTATCATCGTATCCTTCTCACCAGTTAGCTTAACTGTATACGAGCCCTGTCAGGTTAGAAAGAGATAAATAAAATTGAGTCAAGTTGAACAGCAGTCACGGTGACGGGACACAATCGTCCTGTGCACAGGTCATACCTGGCATGCTTTGTTTTGCTAAAATCATAAGCTTAACATTTGTCTGCTTTGGAGTCTGCATACTTGGTCAGATAACTTGACTCATCTAAAAATATTTATAGCATCCCCATTAAAAATACACAAACATATGTAAATATGGAGAACCAGGAACATTTTGTGACAGGTTGAACTTGTCTGCTTATCATAAAAAGGCAGGTGATCAAATGACAGCCATGTTGAAACTTCAGAGGGCTTGATGAATGGACTTACCCGAAAGGTCTCTGTATGAGGGCTGGATGGAGCTGCTGCACACCAAAGGCAAAACCTAGCAACAAAACACAACACGTTCTCTATTCGTGCATGACTGGGCATTTACTGTCACCACACATAGAACGCAATCACAACTTTTGACTAAAAAGGATAACACTTTAAAGAGCAGTATATATATATATATATATATATATATACACATACATATATATATATATATATATATGTTTTTAAAAAGTTGGTCTTATCAATGCGGTCACTGAATCAAAATACAGACTAAAACTGGAAACTTTTTTTTTTTTTTTTAACTCTGCAAAGTTTAGTTGACAGACACTGAATAAGACCATAGACATTTAGACCAGGGGAAAATGCTTATCAAGTAAAACCAAGAATAATAGGATTGGACAATGAAGTTACATTTAACAGTATTCCTGCAGTTCTGAATGGCAGTCAACAAAAAGTCTTTGCAATACGGGACCTTCTGGAATTCTGTGGACATGCTTTGGAAGATTATGGGTTTTACAGTTTATAATCTTAAAAATTCATAGGAACAAACTTCCCATTCCTTCTTTTCTGGATAGTTCATACACACAATGTACTGGACAAGTCCATATTTTTAAATGCCCATGGATATTTGCACCTGTTTTCACTTTCTTGACAATCTAGTTTCCTATTAAATCCACGTGGATGGAAGTGTCAGCCTCTTTCCCAAATTTTGGATAGAAAAGAGTGAAGAGTATGCGATTTAGTCAAAGTTGCTTGCCCAAGGAAATGACTAATGTGCTCAATAATCAACTCTCAATTATTTGTGCTCATGCACAAAGGACAAATGTGGTAAATAACCCAAAAGGTCATATTTTCACACAGACAAAATATTGCACTCCTTTGGCAACACACGGCTCCACAACTCTGAATGAACTATTTCCCATCTCTAAGTGACTGTCATTTAAAAAATTGGGAACATGGGCAGGTGGAACCTATTTTCTTTAAGTGCAGGTATTCTGAGATTTTGTGTTAAAGCTTTACCACCCAGATATCACCCCCACCCCTATGCTTCTCTAGGTCATGTTCATGCCCGGCTGTCTGCCCTGAGCACCGTGCAACTGGTGATAAAAGGAAAGACAACATTAAGTAGGGAGCACACTTGCTGCAGTTGGCAAATCTGGCCCATATCATCCACATGACTCACATTTTTAGCTACAGGTGGCTAGCTAAAGATTGGAAATTTAAGTGCGGACTACAAATGTATACCAAAAAGTAATGACATGAATCAAACCAACTCTTGTGTCTGTCCAGACTACCCAGAGCCCAAGATCTCCTTTGTGCACACAAGTACATTTCAAATCCTAAAAGGAGCAAACCTCTCATTTATTTTTTTAATGCCTTGGTAGAGTAACCAGCCACAGTTCAAGTTTACCAAACACATCTACAGATTCTGGGGAGCTGATGTCTTTTGGATCAGGGTACATTCTACTTCTAAGTTGGGGGCTCTGCCCGGGAAGAGGAGGCAGACATTTCTCACCTGGCTGCATGATCCTCGGTTTTGCTCCCAAGTATGCCAGATTCACATTGGCCTTCCTGCCGTCAATGATGGGGTTGGGATCTTTGCAGGCCCTTTCAGCAGCAGCCCGGTCAGCCATGGTGACCTTAGCAACACACACACACAGACATACATACAGAGCTCTAAATTAACCCCTGAAGGAACCAGGATCACGGCGGAGAAGTCACTCACAATAAACTGACATTCAACTTTTTCTGTGGGTGGGGGGTTGGGGTGAGGCTGGACGTTGCTCCTTGATCTTCCCTTTAAAAAGGAGGAAGGAAGGAAGCAGAGAAGGAAGGAAGCTTCCACTTCCACACTAAGTCCTAAGGGTGCTAGCTGGGCCTAGCAAAGATTTGGAAGCCTGAATTCTTGTAACTCCTCTAGATTCCTCCATCCACCCCCACCCCGCGCTGCCCTCTCCCCCAACCATAGCAACCCTCAGTGCCCCCGGGTCCCAGAAGCACCCGGACCGATTGCTTAAAAAAAAAAAAAAAAAAAAAAAAAAGTCCAACCTCGCATCTGCCCCAGGCTACCAACCACCCGCAAACACTCCCTCCCCAACGACAATAGCTATTGTCCTACTCTGGGGGCTCCCAGCTCTCCGGCAGCTGAATTTGCACGTTTAAATCTCCAGGAAGCTTAATGTGCAGTTTCAGTTCGGCCAAGAGCCACAGGATTCTTTCTCTCTCTCTCTCTCTCTCTCTCTTAAAAAGAACCTACCTTTGCAATTAAAAAGGTGGGGGTGTGACTAGAGGGGAAGAGCCTCAGACCTCATGGGGCGTCCCCTTCCTATCCCAGCCCAAGCGCCACTAGACACAACGCATCTTTACAAAGCAACAGCGCGCTTTAGCCACCGGCCTCCTGGAGGGGGAGGCAATTGTGCGGGGCTACGGCCCCTCCCGCCCGGCCCCTCGGCCCCCCAAATCCAGCAGTCATTACACCCCTTGCCCCGCTGGCTCCCCGACACAGCATCCAGTCGGGTCCTCTCGGTACTGGGCGAGCCTGGAGCCGGCCCTCCCTCCTCCAGCTCCACCGCGCGCAAAGTTTCTCTTCAGCGGGGAGCGAAGGGGCCGCGCAGCTCCGGTGCACGGCCCTCACTCCCAGCACCGACCACCCGGACCAGCGCCACTCAGTCCCTCCCCTCCTCCGCGGCCCTCGATCTCCCCGCCGGGCTCTTCGTCGCCCCCCCCCCCCCGCCCATCCGTGCAACTTACAAATCCATAGCCCCGGGACTTGCCCGTCTGCCGGTCCGTGATGACCACCGCCTCCTCGATCTCGCCGAAGACCTCGAAGTACTTGCGCAGGCTGGCGTCGGTGGTGTGGTAGGGCAGCCCCCCGACGAAGATCTTGGTGTAGGTGGTGTCCTTCTGGGTCGTGTGCATCTTCGCGCCCGCCCCGCGGCTCGAGCTCGGGCTCCGGCTGCGGCTGCGGCTCGGGCAGCGGCTGCGCGTCCTCCTCCGGCTCCGCGTCTCCCGCACCCTTTCGCGGCCGCCGGGGGCCCGGGGGCAGCGCGGAGGCGAGGGCGGCGGCGCGGCGGGGGCGGGCGGCCGGGGGGGCGGCCGGGGGCGCGGGGCGCGCGGCTTCCGAAGTGGCCCGCAGCCGCGGAGGCTGGACTCGGCTCTCTCCTCCCGCCCCCCTGCCGGTCGCGGCGCAGAGTCTCCGGATCGCCTGGGTCCGGGTCTGGTTCTGTAGAACGTGCGAGCGGTTCCCACTCGCCCCGCGGGGAGGTAACAGATGCAGCGGGTGGTCCTCGGGCGGAGAGGAGGGCGCGCTTAGAGGTAGATTTCTCTTTCTTAAGAATTAAGTGTCGTGGGCGGGGCGTGGGTCGGTCGCGGTGAGCGCGTCCGAGCGCCGAGGTGGGAGCGGGGGGCGCGGCGGCGGCCCGGGTGGGGGCTCCGGGCGGCTCCGACTCGGGCTGTCCCTCCCGCCGCGGAAGCTGGAAGACCAGTGCGGAGGACGGCTCTCCACCTCTCTGCTCCCTTCCCCCGCCGCCCAGGGGTCGACGCCCGGCTGGGGAGGGGGCGGGCCGGACGCCTGCGATTGGCCGGGACAGCACCTGGAGCGCCCGGCGCCGCCGCCCCCCAGCTGTTGGGAACAGCTGCTTCTCTCCCTGCGCGGCGCCGCGCTGGGTCGCCGCGCTCGGGCTCTGGGGCTGGCGCTGGGGTAGGGCTGGGAACGGCTGGAGACGGCCTTGCTCCTGGCGTCGCCTGCTCCAACCCGTCACAGTCCTAGGGACCCGGCGCGGCCCCAACCGGGACCCACAGCGCGGAGATTGCGTCCGAGCGGGGAGCTGCGTTGCTTTCCAGAGCCGACGACGCGAGCTCTCTGCGCCAGGCCCCTGTGACAGGGCGGGCGCGCTGGACTGGCGAACTGGGGGTCCCGAGGCCTGGGGGCAGTTAGGAGAGAGGAAGCCCCCTCCCCCGCCCCAGGCACCTGGGACCAAGGAGCTCTGGATACTCTGAGGCCTGGAGAGTAAGAGGGTCCTCAGCTTTCCTTGGCCCCCAAGAGCTGGTGCTTGGGGGAGAACCAGAGAGGTAGAGCTAAAAGGAAAAAGAAAAAAAAAATTTTTTTTAAGCACTTGGGTGTGTTTGGTAGACCGATTAACTTTCCTTGCTCAGGGCCCAGCCAGATGTAGATGCCTATGTTCATCAGATCAGGCACCGTCTTCTGTTTTAGAGGACCATAAATTAGCACTTTAGCCCTAACAGTCACCAAATTTATGCCCCCCCCCAACTTCGTTATTCAGATAGATTAGGAAAGTCACTCATCATAAATCCCCCCCCCCCCCCAGGCAAAGGATCAATTTTCTTCTATTTGAATTCCAAAGCTGTTTAGTGACTTGACCCTATCTGTTTTGTCTGGATGTAATTGTAAAAGGTATAATTTGTAAAAATCAACTTGTTACATAACCACTCATTTCTACCAGCAGATTTGAAAGCACTTGTAGAGCACTGTCCTCTCCATATATATATATTTATTGATTTTTGCAATGAGACAGGTTTTTGCAACTTCTTTTAATCAAGAGTACAATTCAACGAGGCCTTAACATCAGTCATGTTTGAGGTTTGGGCGAAAATAGTTAATATGAGCAGAACACTTCACCTCTTACTGTCAGTGTACAATTTCCTTTCAAATCCTTTCCACTAGGAGTTTCCCTTGAAGTCCTTACATTCATCGCCTGGAGCCACTCCATTTATTCCCTTTAAAGCAGGTCAGTGTGTTAACCTGTTGGAGAGGCACATACGTGCTGTTTCTCTTTCCAGGGCACCTTCCTCGTCAAGAGGTTGAGAAATACTGCATTTGCAAAAGCTAATGAGAATGCAAATGTACGTCTGCAAAACGTGAAATTCCTCCTGCTGACTTCAGCTTGAGGTTGATTTTTTTGAGGTTAACAGGTTCTTGAAGTTTGAACTCCTCAGTGGGAGAAATGGAGAAAAGAAGAAATCTCTCTAAAGTTAAAAAAAAAAACACTTTTCTTTAATCCGATTAGAAAATTAAGTATTTTACAGATAGATGAGAGCCAGAAAGTGGAAATGTAAACAACACCCCCTTCTTATTCCTTAAATACAGGCTGAAAAGGGACTCTGTGTGCTGGTGATGAAAGATAATTTTTAAAAATTAGGGGGAAACCAAGCAGGCCCTGAAAGAGAGGAGGCGTGTTTTTTTATATTTAACCTTCATCCTGCAGTGTCACTTAAGAATTACAGTACTTAGATGAAGCTCAGGCAAAAATCCTGTAGTGAGTGAGAGGAAGCTATTTACCAAGAAGCCTTAGAAGGCTGAGTTTGACTGTCTTGTCTGCCTTCTTACCTGGACAGGAAGTCCTCCCTGCAGGGTGTTTGGAGGTGTAGCCAGAAGCTTGGATACTCACTAGGTGAAGTGGTGAGAACCAAAAGGAAATTCTGATCCCAGAAGGGGATATCTGTCACAGAACTCAACTTTTGGAAGTAAGAGGCTCCCCTGCCATTGTTCCTTCCTGTCCCTCCTACAACCCCTTCTTGTGTGTCTTTATTCTTTCAAGGGAACAGTAAATATCTGTTACTTGTATTTGAAACTTTGTTTCATTTTATACAGTGATACTTGGATATTCCCTAATTTTGAATTCCAGAGGTAATTAAAGCATTACTAATCCTCTGATGTTATGTGAGTCTCTGAGAACAAAGGTTAAGAGGGATAGTGATTCCATATTTTCCAAACCTATTGAAATAGAAGTCATAATTCATACCGAGTTTGGCTTCGTGAGCCCTCATGGAGTCTTCCCCTTAGGCAGGCAGTGTGCTGGGCATAATTGATACCCACTGTGGGTTTTGTTTTACATCTATTCAAGGTGAGCCCAGTTACAATGGCCAGATCCATCCTTTGTGAATTTATGAACCTGAGCCATCAATTCATGTAGGCCTGGGGCCATAAAATCTTTCTGAATTCAAAGTTTCAAGGTTATTAAGTACCAAATATTTCTGTACAATTACCCATTACGAATTCAGGTTTGAAAAAACAATGCTTTGCTAATCCTTTTGCTTTTTTCAGCTGCTTTTGGCAAAGGACACTTGTATATTCACAGGACTTGTGCGGTATGATGTGTATGTGGTATTTTTTTTTTTCTTTTTAAGAACCATAAAATACTGTATAAGTTATAAATAGGTTCCAAGCTTGTCATATCCAAATCAGTACATATGGATCGCTCTGAAAACTTGGTTCCTACTCCTTGGCAAGATCGATCCTATTTTATTACTTGTAGTAAATTATTATCCACTTTGTTCAGAAATCTTTATCTGACTAAGAAAGGCTGAAACCAAACTAAAAAATGGGACATCCATTTATATATTTTCTCTGCCCCCTCCCACCTCAATTAGTCACGGAGAGTAACTCCAGGCTTATAAGTGCTTACAAGAATTTTGGAAAAAAAATAGAAGACTATTTCGTGAAGGTTGAGAAGCACTGTTCTGGCTCACCCTTGAGACTCCTCCTCATAGACAACAGTGCTTTAGACAATCAGCTTCCTGAGGGTAGGACAATCTCTTGGGCATCATAGCATCTCTTGCAGGTCATTGAAGACAGAGGTCTACACAGAGCGCTAAAGAAATATGCACTGAAAAGAATTAATGTCTGGAAGATCTCTACCCTCCAGCTTGATGGGAAGAAATCCATTCTGGATGGAACTGGCTACTTGTAGAATTAGACCAGATACTTTTTTTTTTTTTTTTTAAATAAAAATATGGCTTCAGTGAAGTTTTTTGTTGGGGTTGTTTGAGAATGTTTTACCTTCCTTGGAGAGTCTGTGAATATGCTGATGTCAAACCCACAAGGTTTTCTGGCCCTTGGAGAAATCCCAAGAGCTCTGCTTGTCTGGGTGGCTGAGGATTGGTTCTCTGTGTAACAGATAACACATATGTGTAATGGGTTCTGCTGGTATTTTTCTGCGCAGAAGAGCTGGCAGTTGGAAACCCGGTTGATGCAGCTCAGACCCACCTCTGAGGGAAATTATGCATGGGGCATTAAACCACAGCTAAGCTGCTAAGTAAAGTGAAATGGAAATTTATAACTGTTTTTTAGTCATCAAAGTCATAATGCTTTTAATCAAACATCCCCTTACCTGAAAGCAGAGTAGGTTAATTTGGGGGATCAGCAAGGGCAAAATTGAAGCTGATGGTGGACATGAAGTTCATTTGAACTTCACCTTGTGAACAGTTTCCTCCTGCCTGGGTAGAAGTGGCCTTGGGGGAGGCAAGGAAGAGATTGCAATCCTTTTAAATCCACTGTGTGCTGCTTCACATTTCAAACTTAGGGCGTGCTTCAGTTTTAAGTCTTCAAACAGCGAGACTCTGAGCTGCCAAGTTATTTTTAGGGAGCTGATGGTACCTCCAAATGTATTGAATGACCTCTTTCTCGATGACAGATTCTTTCTTATGATGTTGCTGGTGTGCCAGGCACAGGGTCCAGAGTAGTGGAACTAACCTTGAATCTAAGACAGAGACTTGGGGCCTAGTCTCACCATTCACCAGCCCTGAGACCTTGTTTGGTTTATTCCATTAAAAAACACAAATGTAAAGATGGGAGTAGCTGGGTGGTAGAGCACTTGCCCAGCATGCCTAAGTTCAGCCCCCAGCACTGCAAACAAACTGCAAATCAGAGAGAAACACAAATATATTGGAAAGAGTTTTAATGGTCTTCCCTGAGCAGATACAGCTGATAATGGAGGAGAAAACCCAATGTTAGTACTCAAGTACTATTTATTTACTTACTTTTTAATTTAAACAACTTGAGATCATTTTGTAAGATTGGCATTTTCTCTCACCACAATGGAAAAGTATATTGATGAGAGGAAATTAGGAGAAGACATTGAGAGACAAAGAAGAAAAGTAATATCATCCACCATTCTACTCTTGAGAATAACCATTGGACATTTCAAAATAACTAATCCCAGGCTTTTCTTGTACATAAATACACATACATAAGTGTACAAACATGAGTTCCATTCTACATTCTCTTTTGCTATCAGCTTTCTTTGACCTAATATGGTGAAATATTTTTCCTTATCATTAAGTAGTTTCTATACTTCATTTTAAATGTCTAAATAGCATTTTATCATGTCAATGCCCCCCAATTTATTTGAGCAATTTTTTCAGTTGGTCATTTTAATTGTTTTTCTTAAACTGTTCCAACTCATAAAGGGCTATGAAATTAATACTCTTATAAATAGATATTTTACACATCCTTGGTTACTATTTAAGGCAGGTCCTATAAGGGACTTTGTTGTATCCATTGCAAAACTGCTGACTCCCAGAATGGTGTTTGGCACATAGTCAGTGCTTAAATATTTGTCGAATGAATGAGTACATTCTTACAAGTTTATATATTAGGTTGAAGGGTATGCCCATATTTAGATCTTTTAGTACATATTTCCAAATTGTCCTCCAAACAGTAGCATCAGATTTAATTTCTACCAGCAGCAGCACATTGATGTCGCTTTCCCCGAATCCTCGTCGACACTGCTGTCAACAGTGAGATGAGTGAAAAACATCCTGAACTAGACTGGCTTCAATAATAAAAAGGAATTTATTGTCTGCTCTAACTGCAAAGTCTGGAGACGGGTCAGGTTTCAGGCGTGACTTGAGTGCAAGGTTCGTGGAGTCTCCAAAGCTGTGGCTGCATTTGCTGAGATCCTCCTGCCGTGTCCTCGGATGGGTGGCTTGTTCTTAGGTTGGCTCCAAGACAGAGGCTTCCAGCAGCAATAGGCTACAAGCTTCCTTGTTTAGATGTGGAGGAGGGGTGAGGTGGAAGGGAGGTGTGGATCAGATGTCTTCCTCCCAATTATCAAACGTCTGGCCTTCCCTTGGATTTGTCTTCTGTTGTGAAGTCTCAAACTGATCTCAGAGGCCAAAGGAATGTGATTGCTGGTAGGTTTTGCATTGGCTTCCACTTTGTTTTTCCAATATGACACAAATCTGTGAGGTCCAGGAGGTGAAATGGTACTAGTTAACCCATGGCAGCCCATCCCTGGTACTGGGGTTGGAAAATTCCACCAAACCCTGTGGTTGTGAGATTCTGGGTTCTTCGGATGAAGAAGAATGATTAGAGTAAATGCTTTGGAAACAACAAAAATTGACATGGACTATTTGCATTTAATATTTCAATATTTTTATTTTCTAGGGTAAAAATTTCAGGTTACTTGATCCCCACCCCCATATCTCTGGGCCATTTCAGAACTGAAAATGAGGTTTTGGGTCCCCCCCTCCTTTAATTTATAAGAACACTTTAAAGACCTGTTTGGACAGATGCATGCCATGTAATTCAGATCATCCAGTTTAATTCCTTATTTTGGAATTGGAAAAACTGAGGCCTAGAAAGAAATGGCTTCCAAAAGGTCGTCTTTCTAGCAAAGAACTCAACAGGGACTTCAATGAGCCCAACTGACTTCTAAAAAAAGGACTTGTTAAATTTAGATATGTTTTGGGTATACCCAGTTCCACAAATCCAAAAGCACAACTGGTGTTTTCACATGTCTACACCCATGTAAGTACTAGACAGATCAGGATGTAGAACAATTCCAGCTACTACAACCCCCCTGGCCCTTCCCAACTGATAACAACCCCCATACACACGCAGGCCCGTGTGCAACCACTGTTCTTACTTCTTTTATCACAGATTAGCTTTGCCTGCTCTTGACTTGCATATAAACCAATTCAGTGAGCATTTACTCTTTCCTGATTGCTGTGTTGGGCGGTTCATAGTTAGAGGTGGAGATGTTAACAGGTGCAGGGGGAGGTGACTGGCCCTGCAGCCTCACCAGAGTCTTTGACCCAAGCTGGAGGCAGCTCTCGGGCCTCCACCCAGCAGTCTCTGGAGGTGGGCCACACCAGGAGGAGGCACAGCCGTGAGCGATGGGCATTTTTTCTCCTCGGCCAGTGTGTAGTAGAAACTCCTTACCCTTCATCTCATTCTCTGTGGCTTTTGTTATCTGTGATCAAAGGCAGCCCCAAAAATATTAAATGAGAAATTCCAGCAATACATGATTCCTGGTTTGGAGTTGCATGTGGTTCTGAGTAGCGTGCTGAAGTCTCGTGCCGTCCTTCTCTCTTTTGTCCAGGACGTGAGTCAGCCCTCCGTCAAGTGTGTCTGATCTCATTAGTCGAGGGTAGCCATCTCCATTGTCAGATTGCCTGTCCCAGGATCATAGTGCTTGTGGTCAAGTGACTCTAGTTTTACTTAATAATGTCCTGAAGGCACTAGAGGAGTGAGGATGGCAATTTTCTTATAGTATATTGTCATAATTGTTCTATTGACTATTAGTTATTGCTGCTAATCTCTTGCGGCACCTAAGTTACAAATTGAACTTTCTTGTATGTATAAATAGGAAAAGGACAAGTGTATAGAGGGTTCAGTACTGTCCTTGCATCTGGGCACCCACTGGGGCCCTGGCATGTGTCACTGGTGGGTAAGAGGAGATACTGTATTCTCATATAGGGCTGACAGCAGGGGGCTTTCTGCTGGTAGCCTTTCTAACACTGGGGGAAAGAAGTCCTTCATTCCCCGGCTGAGGGTCACACCAACCATCATGGCCTCCCCCTGCTGCCCCTTCATAGAAGTCAGGGGAAGCTCCTCCTGCATGCTCATGTTCCTTTTCCTGCGAGACCTTAGAAAGGGAAGGCTAATGGGATGAACTGCAACCTCTAGGTGACCTTGGGGTGGTCACTCCCTCTCATCCTCACCTTCCTTTCTATCCATTCTGGACCCCTCTGACCCTAAGCTGGTATTTCTCTTAAACTTGGTGGTTTTCCTAGTCATGTGTATGGGCTAAGATTCTCCAGAGAAGTAAAATCAATAGGATCTATCTATCCATCCATCCATCCATCTATCCGTCCAGACTGATCTATTTTAAGGATCTGGCCAATGCATTTGTGAGCTGGCAAGTCTGAAATTTGTGGGAGGTACCAGAGACTGGAAACTCAGGCAGAACTCTTTCTTCTCAGGTATCACACTCTGATACCTGAGCGTGTGCTCTATAGGCCTTCAACTAACTGGGCAAGATTCATCCATGTTAGTGAAAATCCTTGACTTGAAGTCAACTGATTTAAATCTTAATCACATCTACAAAAGATCTTCATAGCAATATCCAGACTCATGTTGGACCAAACGGCTGGGCATCATAGCCTAGCCAAGCTGACGTACAAAGATAACCATCACAGGGTGTAACCTAGACCTTCATCCCTCAGGGATGTGGGTCACCATGCCACTCTCATTGCATGGCTGTCTATTTACTGTCAAAAGTGGGCATGGGAGTACCAAGAGCATCCTCCAAGTGGATCATGCCAGGCGCATTCCTGCCTTATAGAAAGAAGCAGCCTATTTCCTCCTGATGACTGGGGTCCATAATCTCCTCTCCTTGTCAATTGGTCCCTGGACCTAACGAGGCTGAATTGCCCTGGTGGCGATGTTGCTGATAGTTGCATGTGATTTTTGCTGTGTCCTCTAAACTGAAAGAGCTCAGAGTTGCAGAGATAGGAAACAGAACTTGTCACATAGGGTCTTAGGGGACGAAGATGGCGAACAGGGCCCTCTAATTCTTACTCATTGGTTCTCAGACCGATAAATTATAAATATTTGGTCTTTGTCCTCAGTTCCTGGCATGGGGCTCCTGAAACCCTTGGAGTTTATTGTCTTTGTATGCTAATGAGATGACTCACGGGAAGTGGGGCTTGAGGATGGGGGCTAGTTACCAGAAAAATCAACCACAGGATTAGAAGGTTAGAACTTTGTGCCCCACCCTCCAACCTCCAGGGAGGGGGAAGAGCTAGAGATTGAGCTCCATCACCAGCGGCCAATAGTTTAATCAATTGCATCTATGTCAGGAAATCTCTACAAAACCCCCACGCGACAGGCTCAGAGGCCCCCAGTGTTGATGTCCCTGTTGCTGTGCTGGCCACCCCTCCCTCTGGTCTTTGCCCTATGCATGTATTCCATTTTTCTGTTCCAGAGATGTCTCTTTTATAATAAACTGGAAATCATAAGTAAAGCACTTCCCTGAGTTCTGTGACTCATTCAGGCGCATCACTGACCCCAGAAAGGATTTGTGGGAACCTTTGAATTTGTAGTCAGGCGGGCAGTGTGGGTCACCTGGTGCCCCCACTGGGGGCAGTGTTGTGGACTGCACCCTTGACCTGTGGCGACTGCCCCAACTCTGAGTAGTCAGTGTGAGGACTGAACTGAATTAATTGTTGGATGCCCAGCTCGTGTCAGAGACTGTGAGACTTGCTTGTTGGTGTTGGAAAAGACACCACACAGTTGGTGTCAGGAAAAAAAAAAACGTTCAGGGACAAGTCACCATGACTTTTCAACAGATTTGATGGGGCCTGAGCTGTGGGATGCCCTCACAGCCTCGTCTCTTCTGTATGGTGAAGTGAATCTGTCGATCCACTGCAGGTAGGGGGTGTTTTCGTCAGCTTTTACACTGTGGTCACTAAAAGACCTGTCCAGAACAATCGCAGTGGAGGAAAAGCTTATTAGGGGGCTCACGGTTGCAGAGGTCTCAGTCCATGGACATGAGGTTGAATATCATAGCTGAAGAGTGTGGTGGAGGGAAGAAGCTCACGATGATCAGGAAGCAAAGAGAGACTCCACTCTCCGGGTACAAAATATGTACCCCACATGCACGCTCCCAGGAACCCACTTCCTCCAGCCACACCCCTCCCGCCTCCGTTACCACTCAGTTAATCCCATCAGGTGATGAATTCATAGATTGGGTTAAGACTCTTACAACCCAATCATTTGTCTTCTAAATCTTCTTGTATCGTCTTACGTGTGAGCTTTTGGGGGACGCTTCACATCTAAACCATAACAGGGGGGTCCTGGGCTAGTGGTTCACACACTCCCCCTGTGGGCACACAAGGCAAACTCATTCTCAAATAGATAGTTGCACCCTTCCAAAATGTCTGCTCCTTCCCAAGAACTGATTTCTTGAGTCTAAAGTGGTCAACTCACTTTCAAGGGACTGGTTGGTCTCTTCGAGGGATGGGGCATATCATGGACCAGCACTGGTCTCTGTCCCCTGCTCTGATGAGCCTTGGTAAGAACAGTAAGGCCACCATAGAGAGACTGTCCGGGCACCCATTGTGCCGGCCCAGAGTCGTTCAGGACAGAAACTGGCTGACACCAACTACTCAAGCCTTTTTTCTACCTGATTGTGGTTCAAGGACATTAACACATGCTCCAGAGATCGCCACGCTTTTGGGTCCCTGTCATAGAGCTTTCCACATGCCTCTGCCTTTCAAGACGTCCTAGACTCCGATCTCCAATCCGATGGCCAGATCGTTGCTGCCACCTGTCATCTATATGGTTTCTGACCTTGGACCCCTCTTTTTTCCACACAGAGGTGGATGACCTTGTGCACTGCCGGAGCCACACACCGTGGCGGGAGTTCCCTTCACCTCTGTCTTTCAGGCCACGGCTAAGTGGGGCTGGAGTAGGGGGGGGCCGTATAGCTTTTGGCTTCTCCACATCCACGAACCAAGCCAGGGATTTTCCTTTTGCCAGTTGGTTGTAAAGGATTAAGCCTAAGACTGTGTTGAAGGAGAAGGGCAGGTCAAAAGAGGGTGACAAGCTGGGCACAGTGGCACCCACCTGTAATCCCAGCACTTGGGAGGCCAAGCAGGAGGATCGTGAGTTCAAAGCCAGCCTCAGCAACTTAGCGAGGCCCTAAGAAAATCATTGAGACCCTGTCTCTAAATAAAATACAAAAAGGGCTGGGGATGTGGCTCAGTGGTTGAGTGCTCCTGAGTTCAAGGCTTGGTACCAAAAAAAAAAAAAAAAAAAAAAAAAAAAAAAGTGAGTGACATTCTGCTCCACCTGCTTATGTAGCATGGTGTCCTCTGGTCACTCTGCAATGTAACGCTTCCATCTTTAATGGGCTTGTCCACCCTTAGAACTCAGTGGTTCTGACAGAGCCCAGCTCATGGTGGGGTCATGGCTGCATGGTCATTTGGTGTCCCATGGTCGGGCACTCTGCCTGTACCAGGGCCCAATGGCATGCCAACAGCTATTTTTCAAAAGATATATTATTTTGTGCTGCAAATGGCTTTACCCTGCAATCGTAGGGGTCTGTGTTGTAATTCTCTTAGGAGGACCTTCCATAAATGTCACATAGTATTTTCCCCATCACTGATATTTCAAATAGCAGGGTCTCTCAGGGCGTCTGGCCCAGGTGACAGGGCTGTTTGCATCCCAGCATGGATTTGACGTGGTGCTCTTTCCTGCCTCTGCCCCCAGGAAAAGCTGGTGGCCTTTCATCATGCCTTTTGCATGCATAGGAGAGAGTCCTAGGGGAAGCGGATCTGCCTTCACCACCTCAGCTGGCCCACCAGCCTGGGTACTTTCTTTGAGCTGGTGGGAAGTGGGAAGGCCGTGGTTTGTCCTTTATTTTGCAAGGGGAAAGCCTCATTGATGTTGCCAAGTCCCTGGATGCTCAGGGCTCATTTCCCTCCCTCTGAAGCACCGTGTTTCACCAGGTTTCTGCCTCCTTCTCGCGGGGTCCGTTAGCAAGACGCTCAGTGTAGAGGATCAGCGTGGTGCAGCCTGGCTGTCTACCCGGTTCATGTGGCCTTGGCCAGTATGTGTCAAGCGTTTTCTTGTGCCATTTTCATTTTACTCCCTGCTGGGAATTCAATTACATCCACTTTACACTATTTTAATATTTTCCCACCAGTCCCTAGGGCTCTGCTCATTTTTATCCTTCAATTGTTTTCTGTCTGTTTTTCAGGTTAACAATTTTTATTGATCTGTCTTCAATTCACTGGCTCTTCTATGGCCTTCACTCTGTTAAACCAAAGGACTGATTTTTAAATTTCAGTTATGATACTTCCTTTCTTTTTTAAAATTTATTCTAATTCCTTATATATGATGGCAGAGTGTATTTCAGTTCATATTACACATAGAGAACACCATTTTTCATGTCTCTGGTTGTACACAAGTAGAGTCACAGCATTCATGTCTTCATACATGTACTTAGGGTAATGATGTTCATCTTATTCCACTGTCTTTCCTACCCTCATTCCCCCTCCTTTCTCCTCCCTCCCCTTTGCCCTATCTAGAGTTCCTCCATTCCTCCCGTGCTCCCCGCAACCCCCAACATGGACCGACATCCTCACATCAGAGAAAACATTCAGCCTTTGTTTTTTTGGGATTGGCTGACTTCACTTAGCATAATATTCTCCAACTCCATCCATTTACCTGCAAATGCCATGATTTTATTCTCTTTTAATGCTGGGCAATATTCCATAGTGTATATATACCCCATTTTCTTTATCCATTCATCTACTGAAGGACATCTAGGTTGGTTCCATAATTTTGCTATTGTGAATTGCGCTGCTATAAACATTGATACAGCTGAGTCCCTGTAGTGTGCTGTTTTTAAGTCCTTTGGATATAAACAGACACTTCTCAGAAGATGATATACAATCAATCAACAAATATGTGAAAAAATGTTCAACATCTCTAGCAATTAGAGAAATGCAAATCAAAACTCCACTAAGATTTCATCTACCTCCAGTCAGAATGGCAGCTATTAAGAATACAAACAACAATAAGTGTTGGTGAGGATGTGGTGAAAAAGGCATACTCATACATTGCTGGTGGGACTGCAAATTGGTGCAGCCAATATGGAAAGCAGTATGGAGATTCCTTGGAAAACTCTGAATGGAACCACCATTTGACCCAGCTATCCCACTCCTCAGTTTATATGATACTTTCTATAATAGCATCTTCATGTTGTAAGTTCCCATTTCTTCACTGAGATTTGCTATATGTTCACTCATTAAGACTGCATTAAAAAAAAAAAAAAACTTTGACCATATTTCTGTTTAAAGACATTGTCTGCTAAGTTAATATCTGAGCCTTCTTCGAGTTGGCTTATATTGACTAATGTGGTTTTTTTTTTAAACTATAGCTCACAATTATCTATTTTTGGTATGTCTAGTAATTTTTTAAATTGAAAGGGAATTTGGCAATGACATCAGAGAGATTTGGACATGGTTATGTTTCTTTCTTTCTTTTTAATTTATCGGGAAAGACTTTTTCTTGTGTGTGGGAGGGTTACCGGAGATTGAACTCAGGGGCACTCAACCACTGAGTCACATACCCAGCTCTATTTTGTATTTTGTTTAGAGACAGGGCCTCACTGAGTTGCTTAGTGCCTTGTTTTTGCTGAAGCTGGCTTTGAACTCGCTATCCTCCTGCCTCAGCCTCCTTAGCTGCTGGGATTACAGGTGTGCACCACTGTGCCTAGCATGGCTACATTTGTTTACTTACATTTATTTACAGTGTGCTGGCTTTTGTGCTAAATGGCAGTTAAGTTACCACCTTAGAGGTGTGCAGATTTTGTTTTACATATTGTTAAGGCAGCACTGTGGAGGGATTACCCAAGTCCCACTAACTGGGTAGGAATCAACACACAAACTCTTTTTTCCCTGAAGAATTTGTCCGGACACGGTTTTAGGAGGATCACAAGTTCAAGGTCAGCTTCAGCAACTCAGTGAGAACCTGTTCCAAAATAAAAAAATAAAAAAAAATAAAAAGCGTTGTGGATGTAGCTCAGTAGTAAAGCACCCCTGAGTTCAATCCCCAGTACATACCCCTGCAAAAAAGAAACTACAATAAGTTTTGATATGTTGCAATTATTTTCATCATCATTCATCAAAAAAATGTCTTCTAATGTTCATTGTGAGTTTTTTTAACCCATGGTTTATTTAAAGGTATTGTCACAGGAGAAGACATTTCTCCAGAGAAGGGTCCAAAGAGTTCCCAGAGAAGGAAGAACTTGACTCGGGACTAGAGAGATTGTTGGCATTTGTGACAGAAAAGAATGTCAGCATGTGCCAGTCAGAAGCAAGGAAATGCATTCAAAGGGGAGGGCAGGCCACCTCCAGGGTGACAGATAACAACCCCGTGGTGTGGGCTGTTCAGATTTGTTACTTGGTACTGGAGATTCAATCCAGGAGTGCTTTGCCACTGGGCCACGTTGAGTCCCCGCCTTTTTTATTTTTTCATTTTGAGATGGGAGGCCTGGCTAAGTTGCTGAGGCTGGCTTTGAACTTTCAAGCCTCCTGCCTCCGGCGTCCCCAGCTCCTGGGATTGCAGGTGTGTGTCACCGTGCCTGTCTTAGATTATTAAGATTTGTAGAGGACCTCTGTTTAGGGACTGGATTTGAGGTGGAGCTGGGCAGAGTTCCATGATTCCATGACAGTTTTTCTGGTGCTCCTCATGGCCCTGCTTTTACAAGGGTAAGAGTCAAGGGCCTGCGTGCCCAGTCTGCTCAGGGGTTGCAATTGTTCCTGGGAGCTTTTTGCATCTCAGTGGGCATTTCCTGTAAGACCCTAGATCTCTCTGTTTATCCCAAGCCCCTAGCTCAGTAGGTTAATTAACTTTCAAATATTTGGAAAATTTCTAGTTATCCTTCTGTTTCTGTGTTCTATTTGATTTGCAAAGTGGTCAGAAGTAGACACTGTATGGCTTTATTCTCTTGACCTTTGGAAACTTGTTGAAACTTATTTATTGGCCAGAATACACTCTGCTTTTGTTTTGATAAATATCCTATGTGCACTTGAAAATGACGTGCATTCTGCAATTACTGTATGGTAGTCTGTGAATGTTAATTGGATCAAGTTATTAATTATTGTAAAACCCCTATAAAGGTTACTGATATGGCTTTTGTCAGCTTATTCTATCAATTACTGAGAACAGTTTTTAAACTTCTCCATCTAGGACTGTGGATTTCTCTTTCTTTGAGTCCAGTCGATTTTTGCTGTATATATTTTGAAGCTGGATAACTAAGTGCATATAAGCTTATGATTATTCCCCGTTGATTTGTTCTTTTCTTCATTTTGAAATATGTGTTTCTTTTTTGAAATGATTTTTATCTTAAGATCTACTTTGTGTGATATTAATAGAGACATACCAGCTTTAAGGTAGTGTTTGCCTGGGGCATCATTTTTATTCTTTAATTTTAAACCCATCTGTGTCTTTATATGTATGGTAGATTTCTTGTAAGTAGACTCACATCTCTTTGGGATTCAATCTGACATTGGTAGTGTTTTAATTGGATTGTTTAATCTATTTAAATTTGTTATTGCTCTAATTGGATCTGAGTCTACCAGCTCATTGTTTTCTGTTTCTTTCTGTGTGGTGTCTTCTGCTCCTTTATTTCTCCTTTCCTGAAATTGTTCCACTACATTTCCTCTATCACTTTTTTTTTTTTTTTTTTTTTTTGGTCTGTGTCATAACCTTCTACATTTAGTGCTTACTCTAGAAATTACAAAACATATTCTTAATTCATTACAGTTCACCTGAAATTGGTACTATACTACATTCTGAAAAATGCAAGAGCCTTAATTCTATTTACCCCCTTGAATTTTCTATTTTGATAAGTACCTCAATATATATTTTACACCACATAAAGCTTTACTATTGTTACCTTAGTTGTTGGTCTTTTTTTCTTTTTTTTAACCCATATGTTTATCCTCTTAGGTGCTTTTTATTGCTTCTTTAACTTTTGTGCTCTCAATTAGAATAATTATGTTTAATTTATCTTGAAAATTTACTTTCTTTCTTTTTTATTTTTGTTTTTTTGGTACTGGGTACTAGGGATTGAACCCAGGAGTGCTTTACCACTGAGCCACACCTCCAGATTTTTTTTTTTTTTTTTTTGAGACAGGGTCTCTCTAAGTTGCCTAGGGCCTTAATTGCTGAAGCTGGCCTTGAACTTGCCATTCTCCAGTCTCAACCTCCCAAGCTACTGGGATTACAGGCATGTGCCACTGAACCAGTGAATAATTTCTTTAAATAGTTCTTATAAGACTATTCTTCCTATAATGTATTTGCTTAAACTAGAATTTTTAGATTTCCACAGCATTTTGAAACCTCTGAAACCTTTACTTATCAATTAGCATACCAAAAGCTGTGTGTGTGTGTGAGAGTTAATAGACTTCCTTTTTGTGTGTGTCCCATTTAGCTGAAGTTCCAAGAATAATTTTTATGCAAGTATTTGGGCCCTTCGTCTTTAGTTCTCCTTTACCTGGAACCCGTCTTCCCAATCCTAGCTTTCCCGGCAGAACTGAACTCTGACCCCTTCTTCCTCTGCCAGTGCATCTAACACTGCGTGGGCTCTATCTAGTTCCCTGTGCTTAGACTGGAAAATAACTTTAGGGAGGGAATCTAGAGTGAGTGTGGGGCTCACTGGTATATTACCCCCCTCTCCCTCTCTCTCTCAGGGCACCTAGGAATTGCTTGCTGTGCAAAACCTCGCAGACATTGTTCTAAACATTCTCTCGGCTTCTCTAGATTGGGTGTGAAGGTAAGTCTGATACCAGGTACTTTGTCATGATCTGAACTGAAAATTTTAAAAATCAATTATAAACGTAGATATTATTGGTGAAAACTCCTTTCATTAAAAATACATATTTCTGGCCGGGCACGGTGGCGCACGCCTGTAATCCCAGCACTT
Organism: Tamias sibiricus; assembly: GCA_025594165.1. Lineage (NCBI taxonomy): Eukaryota > Metazoa > Chordata > Mammalia > Rodentia > Sciuridae > Tamias > Tamias sibiricus. The sequence goes on along the minus strand of CM046666.1, from coordinate 17,820,875 downwards.
TGGGAGGCTGAGGCAGGAGGATCGCGAGTTCAAAGCCAGCCTCAGCAATGGCGAGGCACTCAGCAACTCAGTGAGACCCTGTCTCTAAATAAAATATAAAAAAAAGGGCTGGGGATGTGATGTGGCCCAGTGGTCGAGTGCCCCTGAGTTCAATCCCTGGTACCACAAACAAACAAACAAACAAACAAACAAAAAAAAACATATTTCTGGGGTTGGAGTTGTGGCTCAGTGGTAAGAGCACTTGCTTGGCATGTGTGAGGCCCTGGGTTTGATTCTCAGCATTACATATAAATAAATTAATAAAATAAAGGTCCATCAACATCTAAAAACACTTTTTTAAAAATACGTATTTCTTCATTTCTAAAACCCATCAAACAAACATGCCTTGGAGATGGTTATGTAACAATCACCACACTTTTTTTCACTGGATTCCCCGCAGACTTTTACTAAAAATGCAAGAGGTTCAGTGAACTCGGGTCAACGTGGAGACAAAACTGCAGGGCGGATGTGTCTCTCAGGAGATCTGGAGAGGCAAGGGTAAACCCTCAGCACCTGGGAATTCTTTCCCCCTTATCCACAGATGTCTAGGTTTCTTCCTTGCAAACGTCTTACTCAGCTTCCAAGCATGGAAATTTTATGCTCATTGTTGCAAGAACTTGCAGGTATTGCCTAGACATGCGTATGTGAGTCTTCTAAGGGAAGATGAGCAAGAAGAACCATAAGTTCCCACTCTGTGGACATCCAGGCTGGCCTGAGATGGGCATGAAAGTGAGGTACATCAGTTCCCAGACGTGTGGCTTTGTTAGAGTACCATGCTGTTTACCAGGGGTCTCCATGCCTCCAGGTGGTATTTTCTGCGTCTCAAAACAGTCCAGATGTTTCCTCTAACACCTGAATATTTCTTTCTTTCTTTTTTTTTTTTTTTTGGTACTGGGGATTGAACTCGGGGGCCCTCAACCACTGAGCCACATCCTCAGCCCCTTTTTATATTTTATTTAGAGACAGGGTCTCACTAAGTTGCTTAGGGCCTCACTAATGCTGAAGCTGGCTTTGAACTCGCCATCCTCCTGCCTCAGCCTCCCCAGCCACTGGGACTTACCGAGATGCGCCACTGTGCCTGGCTGAATATTACTTTTCCCTTTAAACTCATAATATTCCTACACAATCACAAGTATATATCCTGTGAGGAGGACTGTGGAAATTTGGAACCTAAAAGGGAGAAGCAGAGGAGAGCGGTGGTGGGCCGTTGATGGAGTGCAGGAGTGTCAATTAAAGAAAGCTCGCGGTCTGTGTACTTAGCTGTCTCCATTTAGAAAGTAGCTCAGCGGACTCTGCCAGGGAGACCAGCGCCAATAAATTAGCTAAAAGCACTCCGAGGAGTCGAAATACAGCCAGGGTTTCTGTCATGTCCTTGCAGTGATTCGAGGGGGACTTGCGCAAATCAGAAAACCCTTGGGCACTGTGTTTTAAATCACCTCGACCGTGAGAGTAAGGCTACCAAGGTCAGTAGAGAGTGCACTTCTGATGGAGATAAAGTAGATGGTCCCTCTGTTTACAAAGTAAAGCAGTTCATCCAGTTGGCCCTCAGGAACACAGAGAAATGACCCAAGTGTTTTATGAAAGTAACTTACTTAGGTTATCTGTTCTGTTTCTCTCTACACCGCACTGCCCGGAAACACCTGGCCCTCTGTGTGTGGGGGACAGGGTCATTTTCCACCTGCACTGAGGGTCAGCCTCCATGGAGGGTATCTTAACTAAAGGAGGACTTCTTTTGACTTTAAAGGACAATTCAAGTGATGGATCAGTGGTGTAAAACTTGTTTCAGTTAAGTGGCTGACCAAATAGATATTTTTAATTTTGGAGAGATGTTTATAATTTATACATACATGTATATATATAAATTATACATATTTATAAAGTATATATATACATATATGTTAGTTATACATGGACACAATATCTTTATTTTGTTTATTTATTTTTATATGGTGCTGAGGTTCGAACCCAGTGCCTCACATGTGCGAGGCAAGCGCTCTGCCACTGAGCCACAACCCCGCCCCTGTTTATAAATTTATTATGTAATTGTTTTCTTCCAATCTTAATTTTCCTTTTCTTTTTCTTGCATTCTTATGGTTTAAAAACCTATTTTTAATTTTACACACACACACACACACACACACACAGACACACACACAAATCCAAATGTTTATTGGGAGAAAGCAAATAAACATTTTATTAGGCTGTGTTATGAATTGGATATGAGGTGTCTCCCAAAAGCTTATATATATAAGACAATGCAGAAATGTGCAGAGGTAAATGATTATATTATGAAAGCTGTAACCTAATCAGTTGATTAACCCATTTGATGGATTAGAATTTGAAAGGAGTTCTGTACTGGGTGGTGATTGTAACCAGGTAGGGTGTGGCTTGGCTCTAGGAAGTAGGTCACTGGGGGCGTGCCTTTGGGGTTTATATTTTGTTCCCAGTAAGCAGTGATCCCTCTGCTTTCTGGTCACCACAAGCTGAGCAACACTTCTCCACCACGCCCTGCCCCCATGACGTTCTGCCTCATCTCGGGCACAGAGCTATAGAGTCAGCTGGTCATGAACCCCCGACACTGTGAGCTCAAAATGAACTTCTCCTCCTGTTTTTCTTGTCTGGTATATTGGTCACAGCAATGCAAAGCTGATTAACACACTGACTAAAACATTCTATCTACTTTCTGCAAGAAATATTACAGAATTATGAACCAATAAATTAGCTAGGTCCAAATTCTCTCTCTCTGTATATATATGTACACACACACACATATATGCATTAAATATTTACATTCTTAGAAATATGTTTCTTTTTTTAAAAAAATATTTATTTATTTGCTTTAGTTGTACACAATGGGTTTATTTGTACGTGGTGCTGAGGATCGAACCCGGGCCGCGCACGTGCTAGGCGAGCGCTCTACCGCTGAGCCACAATCCCAGCCCCTATATTTCTTAATTTATACACACATATTCATGAATGTATATATTACATATATTACATGTATATTTAACTTGATGTTGAGATCTCATCATCAGCTAAATTGGTAAGTTTGGGAAGAATAAAATATTTCTGATTAGTGCAATATCACAGGTTTGAAGAATTTCAAATTTTTCGGAACTTCAAATCTACTTCTTCTTCTTTTTCCTATAACCGTGTTGGATATGTAAAAATAATCCTTTCCAAATACCATAACACATCGGTTAAAGGATTAAATCATCCTCAATGGTATCCTTAGACCACATTCATCCACAGACAGGATGGATTTTAAAAGCCAGATTGATTACCCAACCTCCCTTTATGTCTTTCTTACTGATTTAGGGCAGAGGAGAACTTTTTTGAAAAGTGACTGGTGGGCATGATATATCCTGCTTTCTGTGGCACAGTTTTTTAATATTAGATGACTACACATGTGCTACCTTGTATTTTAGCTTAGCAAAGCCCCATTAACTATTATAGCCAGGAGGAAAGGGGTAGGAGATGAAGCTTTCTGAAAGCTATGTGAGGAAAAAAAAAAAAAAAAAAGTTTAACAAGAAACAGCACCTAACACGTAGGGAAAAAGCGCTCATAGAAATCAATGACCCGCTGGGTATTATCCATTTGCACATATCAAAACCCAAGACTGGGCCCCGCAGAAGAGGGTTCTGTTTGGAGCAGCTGTCTATGAGAACGCAAAATGTGCAACGTATTAAAAGCAAGGGACAAAATGTCTAAAATGTGACCTGTTCTCTTGGTCCAAAAGAATCAATGGGTCTGAACACAGGAGAAAAGCAAAGCTCTCCAGGCACAGTATGGACCTTGGAAATCGGTTCTTTCCCTTAAATGCAAGGAGAACATGGACAAAAATTGTCAAGGTCAACATTTTCAGGACCCCAGGAATTCATCAAAGGCCTGCAGCAATGAAGGCGTGTTTAAAAGCAGTGGAGCTTGAGGAGAACCTCGAGCTTTGGGTCATCTTCTCCCTGGCTTCACAGCACCCTTGAGGACTGACTGCTTCACAATCATGACGTAATACGTGTGTATGAGATGGTTGCTCAGCAGCCACTGGAGGGGACACAACGGTGTTGGTGCATCTCCCCAAAAGCACCGTGTGCAAACTGTCCTCGTGTGCCCAGTCCAGCCGCCCCTGAACACCCCCGAGCTCACTCAGAGCAGACAGCCGTTGTCCTGGGACACTTGTCAGAAGTTTCCAGTGGCAACTGTTGAACATCGCAGCTTGGAAGGACCTCTCTTGTGGCTTTTTCGTAAGAGCACAATCCCTGCCCCTGAGGGTGCCATCTTCATGACCTAATCACCTCCCAGGGCCTCACCTCTTCACTCAGTCACGATTTCAACATGTCAGTTTGGGGAGAACATTAACATCCAGTTTGTTGCAGGTGGTAGCAACCAACGATGACAATAAAAAATAAATAAAATAAACTTGGGTACGAGATATCCACAGGGAGCTTTGAAAACCTCTGCCACATTCCTGGGAACCCAGAAGGCCACACAGAAGTGCAAGTCTGCGTGTATATCTCGGGGAAGACCTGGGAAGGCAGGTTCAAGGTGTGAGTATTTCTTTGACATTACCCCTCTCCAAGAAAAATCCTGAAGGAAAAGGGCCAAGAACATTATGAGCACTGGTATGACTTCGGAATAAGGGAACAGATTATTATGGTGGCTACTTTGAGGCTATCTATTATGTGTGGCTTCTTGTAGGTTTGTAGGAGTCAACTTTGGTCATCCTTTTATCTAGAATCACAGACTTTTAGAGAGGGCCTTATAAATCTTATTATAAAAGCAAGATACTAGTGAGATTTGGTGGGACACTACATCATTCCTCGATATTCCCTGTCAAATAAGTACCGAGTGGAAACGGTTGATGGGGAAGGAAGACTAGAGGTAGGGTATATACATTATGTGGGTCTTGCCTTCATTATCCACAGAGGCAACAGTATATTAGACCATGCTGCACCTCAAATCTCTAGCTTTTCTTTCTAATGAGATTTTTCCAACGTATTTCTCAATTTGGGGCTGGGTCTTTGAATGTTTCATTTTTCTTTTGCCAAATGTCATAATGCACAACGCTTAAAATCAGTTCAGTCTATCTCTGTGCCATTGAATTGTGGACGGTGTACTTAGCTTTTTTCATTTGATTGGATTTGCATTTTTCCTAAAGGAACTTACTGTGGTGAGGTAAAGCTTCGCCTCCTAACTCTCCCGGGATCTCCGGTTAGTTCGAAACACCATTAAAATTTCAAATCTAAATTAATTTTAATTTGAAAAAAAAAAATAGGCCATCCCTAATGCTGCTTGTGATGATGATGTCAGTCATTAGTCTCAGTAATGGTGGTTAGATTTAGCAAATAGAAGTTCAGCATTCCCGGTAAATTCAAATCTCAGATAAAAATAAATAAGCCAACGACCACATAGGACTTATTTTAAATATTCCTTGTTTGTCTGAGATTCACACGTCCCTGGGTACCTTAATCTGGAAGCCCTAACCCAGGTGCACAAGACTGAAAGAAGATTCTCGCTCTCACAGAACCCGTGTTTTAGAGGCAGAGGCGACAAGACAATGCACACAATTAATAGTGACCTCTGCAGTATGTTAGAGGACAAATCCTCCAGAATTTCAAGGAGAGAGTGGCATCCCTGAGCCTGGGTGGAGGGGGGTCTCACTTTAAGTAGGATGGTGGGTGAGATAAACCTCGCTGGAAGGTCAGATTTGAACAAACTCTGAAGACCCCTCCAGAATTGAATGGAAGAGGATTTCAGGCTCAGGGACAGCATCTGGAATAGTTAAGGAACAGCAGCAAGGGACCAGGTGGTCGGAGAAAAGTGAGGGAGCGGTAGGGTGCGGGGAGAGGCCTTGGGAGGCCGGGCCAGAGGGACTGGCACACCTTTGTAGTAAGGACTTCGGAACTCTTGCAGGATTTTGAGCAGAGCTGTACTGGGACCTGATCCATCTTTTTAAAGGCTAGATGGTGACCACTGCTGTCCCCGTGGGAGGTGAGGGGTGGCAACAGAGCGGTGTGAGGTGGTTAAGATTCTGGGGTTGACTGAAGGTTGAACCAACCGAATTTCCTAAAGTTGGAAAATGGAATGTGAAAGAAAGGATTTAAGGGTGATGTCCAAGATTTTATCCAAGAAGGCCATCAATGAACAGATGTGATGGCTTCTTTCTAAGAAACTGGCCAATTTGTGGGCTGTGGCTGTGTCAAAGGTTCATTTGGCACTGAGAACCAAGTCCCCCCTTGTGCACTGGTATTTTTTTTTTTAATATTTATTTATTTTCTTTTAGTTGTACACAATGCATTTTTATGTGGTGCTGAGGATCGAACCTGGGCTGTGCATGTGCTAGGCGAGCACCCTACCACTGAGCCACATCCCAGCCCCCCCTTTTTTAAGTATTTTTTTAGTCATAGATGGACACGATTTATTTATTTATTTATTTATTTTTATGTGGTGCTGAGGATCGAACCCAGTGCCTTACACCTGCAAGGCAAGCGCTCTACCACTGAGCTACAACCTCAGCCCCTTGTGCACCGTTTTGACAAAACTGTGTGCAGATGCAGCCTCAGTGTAGAAAACAGGCAGATAGGGAGTCTGTCCCTCTACCTTTCCTGCTGGAGTTTCCTTGTTGACGTGTGTCACCTGTCGCTGCGGGCTGGAGTTGAAGGGCACAAATCTGTGTCTGTGAGTGGGGTTTTCACAGAGCCCAGAGACAGCCCAGTGGTGTCCCATACCAGGCAAAGATTGCTCTTCTCAGGAAATACCGCAGCCTTCAGACTGGGGATATTTTTAAGGAGGTGTATTGGAAGTTCTAAGGACTGATTGTGATTACCCTGAAGTGTCCTTTAAATAATATATTCGCAGACATCTATGGGCACAAATTAGAGCATGACCTACTGTTTCTTTGGGGGAAACTAAAGACCACCCAACACCATCCTGTGCAATGAATGGATTTTTACAGAGACATTTCATTTTGCTCCACCTGTTGGGATGGAGGGGGCAGACAGCTTGCCAGCTTATGAAATGCTACCCAGCCCGACGGCCTCAGCCTCCACGTAATTATATCCTTTTTACTTATTGATAAACACCATATGCCTGTCATGTCAGAGATCAGAGACTGTCGGGCAGCCATTCATTAGACTCGACTACAAAGCCTCCCCGGTGACGTGCCAGTCCGCTCACTCTTGCTAAGACGCACTTCTGAGGACCTCTCTGTCTCTGGGGGTTCACAACAGGGCGTGGGACTCAAACAGCGTGACTTTGATGGCTGAGCCACGCCGCTGTCAGCAACATGAAGCTGCTGTCTCCCAAGGATTTTCCTGGATACAGGGTGTCATGATTCAGGTAATTCTTCAACAGGAGGAAACAATAAAAATTACTTATAATTATTTCCAAAATACACAAATTTCACCCTTTCTAATGATAGTTTACACAGACTAAATTTAAGGTTGATTTGCATCTTCTAAGTCTACATGAGCCAGGGAGGAGGGAGTCTTATTTAGTGTCACAGATGGCAGGGTGATACTATTTTTGGATTAAAAAGAAAATATATTGTAGCAAATCTATAAAAAAGGAGGGACTTTAAAAAAAATAAATTCATGGGAATGCAGAGGAAAATCATGTGGATAATGATCATAAGCAAAACAAAACAATGATAATAGCAAGAAATTTATTGGACTTTTAATACGTGCCATGTGATACTCTAGGCCCTCTGCATATATTAACTTCTTCATCCGCATAGCAATCTCATGAGCCGTGTATTGCTATTACTCTCATTTTATAACTAATGAAACTGATGTTTAAAGAAGGTAAATAACTTGCTCATGGTCACACCAGCAATATGTGGCAGAGCTGAGATTTGATCCATGCAGTCTAATTCCAGAACTTTAGCTTCTATGTGAACCTAAAGAACATGAAATAGCAACAATCAGCTGGGTGTGGAGGTACATACTTGTAACCCCAGCGACTTGGGAGGCTGAGGGAGGAGGATCACAATTTGGAGACCAGCCTCAGCAACACAGTGAAGTAGTGAGCTCCTCTGCAACTTAGCAAGACCTTGTCTCAAAGTAGAAAATAAAAAGGGTGGAGAAGTAGCTCAGTGGTAAAGCACCAGTACCAAAAGAAAAAAAAAAAAAAAAAAAAAAAAGAAGACGAAGAAAAAAATGAAATAGCAATAATAAAATATAACATATATTCTAGTATCCTAGTTTGATACTAGGGAAATACCTAGTGCAGGAAGAGAGAAACAGCTCTAGGTTGGAGTCTTAAGAGGAAAAAGACGAAGACAGCCTCGAGGGGGTACCAGACCCAAACAGGTTCCATATACTGGGCAGGGTTTTAATGTCCACAAGGGAACAGGATACACGAACCTGACTCTGCAGGAAGCTTGGAAGGAGATTCCTTATTAAAGCTGGGGGTACTGAAGGTTTGGCTCAGGTGTGAAAGGGACCAGAAAACCTGCCCAACAATCCAGAAAGCTAATAGGCAATGGTAGGCAAAGGTATTTATATATGTGTAAGAAAATCTAAACAACGAGAAAAGTAAAAGTCCAAACCTGTGCTACATGCAGATATGAAGTCCCCATTTTTATCACCCACAGAACGAAGAAACCTGAAATTCATACAAATAAGTCCACAGTGAAACCTCTGGGACCTGCCGAAAATAAGGCTGTGCCGGGATAGTTCCCTTCAGATACGAGCAGTGTCCCTGAGGGAGGAGGGGACACTCAGTTTGAGCTACCTGTAAAATTGTCACAGACTACACAAAGAAACCAAGTAATGTGAGAGTCAGTCAGTGGATAAAAACAAGTAGTCATCTAGTCATCCAGGTACAAGACACAAGAGCTTATTGGGAAACTGCTACACACAGGTGTAAGATTATTAAAGAGGGCTGGGGGTGTAGCTCAGCCATAGAACACTTGCCTAGCAGGAGCGAGGTCCCAGGTTCAATTCCCAGCAGCAGCACCACCACCAAAATTAAAGTAAACATTTAATATTAAAGACAAAGAGAGAGAGAGAGAGAGAGAACAAAGGACACTTAAAGATAAGATACTGGGAATCACAAAGTAGATTTTTTTTTTCCTTCAAATGACATTTTCTATATTTTTGGGGTTTTGGTACCAGGGATTGAACTCAGCGGTTCTTGAACACTGAGCCACATCCCCAGCCCTATTTTGTATGTTATTTAGAGACAGAGTCTCACTGAGTTGCTTAGCACCTCGCCATTGCTGAGGCTGGCTTTGAACTCATGATCATTCTGCCTCAGCCTCCTGAGCTGCTGGGATTATAGGCGTGTGTCACTCACTGCACCTGGCCAAAAATTAGATTTTAAAAAGAACCAAATAGGACTTTACAAAATGAATGAAACTAAGATGAAAATGTGACCAGTAAAGAAAATAGAAGGGGCCGAAGAAGCGGGCTGGGGTTGTGGCTCAGCGGTAGAGCGCTCGCCTAGCACGTGCATGGCCCGGGTTCGATCCTCAGCACCACATAAAGACAAAGGCATTGTGTACAACTAAAATAAATAAATAAATATTTAAAAAAATAGAAGATGCCATTCAGATAAAAGGAGAAATAATAGTGTACCCGAAGAAGGAGCTACGTGATTGAACCAGAGGACAGGCACAGGGAGGGGGTGGGGACTATACCCAGAGATAAACAGATGGAAAAGAGCAGACATTACGAAACATTAAAAAAAAAAAAAAAAAATGAAGAAGGAATCAGAGGCCCAATGTCTGTTTCATAGGAGTTCCAGGTAGAAGAAATGCTGTCTGGAGGAGGCAGTGTTTGGAGAGACAGCGGGTGAAGATTTTCTCAAAGCAAAGAAAGATGTGCAGATGCGCATCAACTTAGGAGTAGAGCAAAAATGAATCCACTCCTAAACACATGGGGACAAGACTGAAGCCCACCAAAGAAAATAGACGTAAAAGAGATATGCAATAGAATATTATAATGGATATCATTAATTTATAATTTATATTATAACTTACTATGAATTTCGGCTGAGACCCAGTAAGGTCAATAACAAGATAACAGGAAGCAAGTACTTCTTCATTACAAGAGAGGTGCTCACCACCTCTGCAGGATGTGGAGAGTAGCACGAGAAACCACCACATGGTCCAAATGTGAGTGGAGGTGTGGTTTCAAGAAGCCAGGAAAGGATTCCTTAGGAAAAATTAAAGGCATTTCCCACATTTTCACCTTTGTGTGTGTGTGTGTGTGTGTGTGTGTGTGTGTGTGTGTGTGGTGGGGAGTTGGAGTCTGCTCATTTTATGTCTAGTAAAACGACTTCAAGAAGACCACTTAGAGAGTCTGATTCTGTCCCCTAGAATTTGAAAAAGTACAGGGACTTATTTTTCCCCCCCTTAACTGCAGTCTCAAGAAGGCTTGAGTGTAACCACTTGCCGGGGCCAGGAAAGGCAAGGAGAAAGAGTGGAAGTTGGACTGCATCTCCATTTGGCTTGGAAAATATATATTTTTCCTAGGGCTAAATAGACACTGGATTCTTGAACAGGGGCCATCTCGAAGGGAGCCTGCCCAGGAAGGAGGCCTGCCAACGTGGGGGGAAGCCAGCAAGAACAGAGGCGTGCCCCACGCATGAGAGGGGCAGCAGAGAGGGCAGGCTACCTGAGGAACTAGGGTATTGCCTCTGCTAAACTGCCACGTGCGACCTCACTGGGGGACAAGAAAACCAAATTGCTCCTATGTAATAAAACCAGCACGAAAATCCACAAATTCTAGAAAGCATGCAGGCCAGATTATATCAACGAAGGAAGGCAGTTTTGCTAGACCCTTCTTTCCCAGAAAACTAGCACTAGTGCCCTGCCCCCACTCCATTCCGAGGATCTAGGAATCCACCTGGTCAAAGGCAGAGGAGGCAGACAGAGATGTAGCTGCCCCTCCTTCCCCTCTGCAGGCCTCTGCTGTGAAGCAGTCCTGGCTGAAGGACTTCAAGTATATTTTCTATGGCTTACTAGGCACCAGGAAGAATGTTCCATTTACTAAAATGAATCTTTTTATTTTACAAATTAAAAATAGCCATATTACTTGCGATATTACCCTGGAAGTTGTAGCTAATGCAATAAGATAAGAAAAGAAAGGTATACAGATTAGGAAGGAAGAAATTAAACTTTCTACACGGATGACGTGATTGTCTGCATGGAAAATATGAAAGAACTGACCAAAACCCTCCTGGAAATAAGAAGTGATTTTAGCAAGGTTGCAGGATACAAAGTTAATATGCAAAAGTCAATCACCTTCCTATATACCAGTAATGGACATATGGAATTTGAAATAGAAACACAGTACCATTTACATTAGGGGCCCCTAAAGTAGAATATTTAAGTATAAGTTGAACAAAAATATATGAGGAAAATGCAAAATTCTGATTCAAGTCTTCAAAGAACTAATAAATGGGAAGATCATCTGTGTTTATATGTAAGAAGACTTAATATTTTCAGAATGTCAGTTCTTTCCAACTTGATCCATAAATTCAATGAAATCACAATAAAAAATCCCAGTAGTTTTCTGGATGTCTACAAATTGATTCTGAAGCTTCTATGGACAGGTAGAAACTCAAAACAACCAATAAAATATTGAAGAGGAATGGAGTCGGAGGAGGGGGCACTACCTCACCTTAAGACTCGTCACGACTTAAAAACAGCATATTACAGTGACACAGCTACTTCAATGTTTATAGCAGCACAATTCACAATAGCTAGGTTATGGAACCAACCTAGATGCCCCTCAGTAGATGAGTGGATAAAGAAAATATGGTATATATACAAAATGGAATTTTACTCAGCAATAAGAGAGAATAAAATAATGGCATTTGCAGGTAAATGGATGAAGTTGGAGAATATAATGCTAAGTGAAATTAGTCAATCTCAAAGATCCAAGTACCGAATGTTTTCTCTGATATAAGGAGGCTGGTTCACAGAGTTGTTGGAAGGGGGTACATAGGATCAGAGGAACACTAGAATGGTCAAAGGAAAGGGAGGGTAAGGGAGGGAGTAAGGGGGGGGGTTGGAAAAAAATTGGTGGTTGAATGAGAAGGATATCATTATCCTAAATGCATGATTGAAGATCTGAATGGTACTTATATACTTTGTATACAAGCAGTTGTATGTAAAAAGATACTATACTTGTGCATGATGAATAAGTAAATAAATAATAAAAAAATTAAAAAAAAAAAAAGACTCGTCACGAAACTACAGTAATTAAGACAGAGTAGTTTTGGTGAAAGAATAGACAGAACAATGGAACAGAGTGGAGTCCAGGTATGTAGTCAGTCTACCTTGGACAAAGGAATAAGGATGATATAATGGATCAAATATACTATTTTCAACAGAATAGACTCTAGATACTTCACCCCCCCCACACACACACACACATTAACTGAAAATAAATTACAGACCTAAAGGCAAAAATGTAAAACTATAAAACTCCTTGAAGATGATATAGGAGAAAACCTACATGACTTTGGGTGTGGTGATGATTTTTTTTTTTTTATACAATACCAGAGCATGGACCACAAGAGAATTTAGTAATTTAGTAAGTTTGATAGGTTAGGTTTCATTAAAATTAAAAACGGCTCCATGAAAGACAATGTCAAAAGAATAAGAAGACAGCCCAGAGACCAGGAGAAAATATCTGCAAAAGACACATGTGATAAAGAGCTTTTATCTAAAATCTACAAAGAACTCTTAAGACTCAACAAGAAGATGACTCAATTAGAAAATGGATCCAAGAGCCTGTCAGACACCTCCTCAAAGAACGTATACACTGGAAAATGAGCATATGGAAAGGTGTTCCTCATTCTTCCTCATCAGGGAAATTCAGATTAAAATAGGAATGGCCCAGATCTAGAACATGGACAGCACCCACTGCTGCAGAGGATGTGGCACAACAGGAACGCTTCTTGTTCACTGCTAGTGGGGACACCAAGTGGTGCTGCCACTTTAGAAGTCAGTTTTGTTGTTTTTGACAAAACTAAAGGTACTTTCCCCGTACAATCCAGTTGTCTTGCTTCTTGGCATTTACCTAAAGGAAATGCAAATTTATATTAACCCCCAAACCTGCACATGGATGTTTATGATAGCTTTATTCACGATGGCCAAAACCTGAAAGCAGCTATGATGTCCTTCAGAAGTTGGGTGGATGGACTGTGGCATATCCAGACAATGAAATGTCATTCAGCACTAAACAAGAAATGAGCCGTGAGTCTGGAAGAGACATGGATGAAACAGTGCTTCTCAGTACGTGAAGGAAGCTAACCTGCAAAGGCTAAGACTGTATGTCGCATTCTAACTACACAGCATTCTTGAAAAGGCAAAACTATGGAGATGATAAAAAGATGAGTGGTCACCAGGGTTAGGTAGAGGGATTAAACAGGCCCAGCATAGAGGATTTTTAGGATAGATAGTGAAACTGATCTACATGATGCTGTAATGGTGGGTATGCATCATATAGTCATCCAAACCTGTTCAACGTAAATCACAGAGTGAACCTAAGGGGCTGGGGTTGTGGCTCAGTGGTAGAGCGCTTGCCTAGCACGTGTGAGACACTGTGTTCGATTCTCAGTGCCACATTTAAAGAATTAAATGAAGGTCCATCAACAACTAAACAAAAATTAAAAAAAAAAAAAAAAGAGTGAACCTAAAGATAAGCTATGAACTATGGTTACCATGATGACCAACGGGCCATTGAAGTGGGGGATGTGTGCCCGTGTGGGGCAGAAAGCACTCGGGCAATCTCTGTGTCCTTGCTCAATTTTGCTGTGAAAACTGTTCTAACATATCAAGTCCATTTTGAAAAATTCCCAGGTAATTTATTAATTGATAGTGATGAATGAAATTGTGGTATGATGACTAGATTCCATCCACCAGAATGGAACCGCCAGGTCTCCAGGGGATGTCGCAGGACCAGGAGGAGATCAGTGAAGCGACTGCTGTACCCTGTCACTCTCCTCCCCCAGCCTGCTCGTGATGGAGCTGCTCTCTGTGAAGGTGTGACAATCACACTGGTCTGTAGAGTTTTCATGAGCAGAAAGAGAAGCTCGAAGACTGGGGGAAACAATGTAATTCTGTGCCTCACTAAACCTAACTACGTCCTTCCTAATCTAAACTATTCAAGATGAAAGCCGGAATGAAAGCATGATCACACACACACACACACACACACACACACACACACACACACACACACACTTTATTCACAGAGCCTCAATAACTGCTAAAGGATATATATATAAGTAAGAAGAAATTGAGGGGCTGGGGTTGTGGTTCAGCGGTAGAGCGCTCACCTAGCCTAGATCCTCAGCACCACATAAAAATAAATAAGTTATTGTATCCAACCACTACACACACACACACACACACACACACACACACACACACACGAAGAAATTGGAATGCAGAAGGAAAAGGGATGAAAGGAGAACTAGCAAAGAAATTGATAACATATTGGAATTCTAAGTAAGCATTGATTATTGGGGATTTGTTTATAAGCAAGATGAAAACAATATATTAGATACTAATGTGGAAAAAGGGAAGGGCGATAAGTTCTTGAAGATCTTTGTGTATTTCGGGAGGAGTACAGGTATTAACTTCAAGAGCAGTCATGTGTGTTGAATGATGGGGTTTTGACTCTGAGAAAGGCGTTGCTGGAGATTCGGGGTTTGTGCAAACAGCGTAGAGTGCACTTACAGGGAGCTGGGTGGCACAGGTCAGTCACTTGATGTTGCCTCCTGATGCCATCAGGAGACCGGGCAAGCAGGAGATGCTGAGGCAACAGCTGCTGCTGCTGCTGCTGCTGCTGCTGTAATTCTGTTTTACAGTGAGCTTTGTTTATGAGCGGGGGAGCACACGTTAGGATGATGATGTAAGTAGCATGTGGTAAGTACAGAAGCCACAGTCGTTTGTCATCTTTATCGAGTGTTAGGTGCTGTGCACCATTGTATCGCTGTGCTTTCACATGACTGGCGGCACAGTAGGTTGGTCTGCATGAGCATCACACAAACACATGAGAAATGTGCTTTGCTAAGACATTACCGTGGCTACATCCTCACCAGGCATTAGGAATTTCTGAGCTCCATTATAATCTTAGGGAGCCACCAGGGTATATGTGACCAGTCCTTAACTGGAATGTTATCAGGCTACAACACTTGGCCATGATTAACTCACTGTTAGCTGCTACTGTGTCCTATTTCATTAAATTCTGCTTAAGTGGTATTCTTTTCTTCTATTTACATATGTTTACTCTCTTAATCTTTTTCTCACTTTTTATATTAGATACTTACATCACTGATTCTCAGTTTTTACTTTTCTATTAAGTCTAATAATATGAACTTCCTCTAAATTCCATCTTAGATTTATGCTAGAAATTATATGTATTTGTGTATGCACTTCTTGCCAAATTTCAGTTAGGGATATATGTCTAATTTATGCTTGATTTATTTTTATTTTGGCTGACAAATTAAAGATTACTCTTTTTCATTTTTTTATTTTAAATACACAGATGGAGAATGTTTGGTTATTTTTTTTTTGTAGAATGTATTTTTTTAACATTTGTTTTTTAGTTGTAGTTGCACACAATACCTTTATTTAATTTATTTATTTTTATGTGGTGCTGAGGATTGAACCCAGGGCCTCACATGTGCTAGGTGAGCACTCTACCACTGAGCCACAACCCCAGTTCTTAGAATATATTTTTAATGCACTGTGATCAGAGACTGTTTCATATTAGTTCTTTGGTTGTTGAGACTTCTTTTGTAGCCTAGGATTTTTTTTTTTTTTTATGTAAATATCTATGTGTGTTTGAAAGGAATCTTTACTGTCTCTTTGCTGAATTTAGGATTTGTGTGTGTGTGCATGTGGGGAGGGGCACATTTAATGGGTGTGAATGCACTTACTTAGAAGGCATTTTAGCTTTGATAGACATTGTCTAGCAATTTTCCAGTGATTGTTTTAATTTCCCCCTTCCAGTAGTGGGCATGAGGGTGTTCCAGTAGCTCTGCATCCTCACCAACACTGGGGAAACCATTCTTTTTATAACCTAATAAAAGCAACTTAATATTTGCTGTTGTGAAAAGCAGCCATAAATGTTTAAACGAATGACACAGTTGTGTTCTAAAAACTTTTTATTTACAAAATTGGTTTCAACCTGATCTTGCTTAGGGGCTGGGGCTTGCGGACCAGTGGCCAAGGTGCCCCATTTGCTAACATTCTGCTAACTCACCTTTTGTTCACATAGTCTCTTGGCATCTTTGGGATAGACAGACCAGTGAGAGATAAATATGCATAGATTTTGCTGAGTCACTTGAGTTAAACTGCCTGCTCTGGGACAAAAGGAAATTCAATGACATAAGTGTTCAATATGAAGAGTTAGAAAAATTATGAGAGTAAACATGTATTATTAATCTTTAATCTATTATCCATACTGGTGGGTGGTTTGTGGTAGCTTTTTATGACTTCAAATTGCATTTTCCAGAATACTCTTTTTCATTAGTTTATTGGCCACTGTATATTCTCTTTGGTCAATTCTTCATCCATTTTTACTCATTTCTCTACTGGATTGACTTTTCCTTATTGATTGGCTGGAATGTTTATTGGTCACATATTGCTACACATTGTTGGCTTAAGACTACACTTATTCTTTCACTGTTTGCATGGGTCAAGAATCTGGGTCCGGTTTTGTTAGTTGCCTCTGGCTGATTAGGAGGTTGTAGTCAAGCTGTTGGCCAGAGCTATATTCATCCCAAAGCTTGACTGGTGATGGAAAGATTGCTTCCAAGTGCATTCACGGTTGGCAGACTGCAGTTCCTGAGGGGCCACTGAACTGAGGGGCTTGGTTCCTCCCCAAACCATGCGACCTCTGTTTACGAGACAGAGACAGACAGAAAAGCTAAGTTAGGGCTGGGGAGATGGTTCAGTGGTGGAGGGCTTGCCTGGTGTGCATGGGGGGTTCCATCCCCAGCACTGAAGAAAGAAAGAAAAACTAAGTTGAATTCTTCCACTAGGATTGTGGATGTATCTGTTTTTCTTTTATTATTATTATTTTTTTTACTATTTTTCTGAAAGTGTTATCAGGTTCTTTTTTATGTTTTCCAGTCATATGTGAAAATTCTCAATAGCTTTTTAGAAATTTCCTGAACATTTTAAATCTTACCTAATTTGGTATTATATGTGGGTTTATTTTTATTTCTATTTTTTTATTATTCCTTTTGAGTCTTTGTTGTTGTTTGACTGTGTTCTGTAGTCTCCTCTTGTAACTTGTTAATTTTAATTACACATGGAACATTACATGTGAAAGATAGGTAAGATAATTTTAGGTTTTGGATGATGTTATATTCCTCCAAAGAGATTTATATTTGCTGCTAACAGGCTAGGCTATGGTATTAGCAATTCCAGATCACCTTAAATCTGATCAAGGTGAGATGATTCAAAACTGGTCTATTTTTTTCTTTCTTTTCTTTTTTTGATGCCAGGGATAGAACCTGGGGTGGCGGTGCTTAACCACTGAGCCACATCTCCAGTCATTTTTATGTTTTTATTTTGAGACAGGGTCTTGCTAAGTTACTTAGCCTGGCCTCAAAACTACTATCCTCTTGCCTCAGCCTCCCGAGCCACTGGGATTATAGGTGTGTCCCACCATGGCAGAAAATATTTCACCATATATGCTGAAACCATATTAATAAGAAAAAAAATGTATAATTTTTATATATCTTATTGTCCTTTTTTATCTCTATTAATATTTCTTACCTTGAAATCTCCTTTGCCAGAAGTTGGATAACTACCAGCTTTCTTTTGTTTAGTGTTTTCATTATATCTCTTTTTCTCTATTTCATATTCAACTTTTCCTTTTTCTTATATTTAAATTGTACCCATTAAAAATAGCATCTAGTTGAGCTGGGCGCAGTGGCGCACGCCTGTAATCCCAGCACTTTGGGAGGCTGAGGCAGGAGGATCGCGAGTTCAAAGCCAGCCTCAGCAATGGTGAGGCACTTAGCAACTCAGTGAGACCCTGTCTCTAAATAAAATACAAAAAAGTTCTGGGGATGTGACCCAGTGGTCGAGTGCCCCTTTGTTCAATCCCCGGTACCACAAAAAAAAAAAAAAATAGCATCTAGTTGGATTATATTTATTTTAATCCAGTTTGACAATATTTGTGTGTGTGGTGTGTGTGTGCATGCGTGCGCCAGGGATTGAACTCCAGGGCACTTGACCACTGAGCCACATCCCAGCCCTATTTCATATTTTACTTAGAGACAGGTTCTCACTGAGTTGCTTAGCACATTGCTAAATTGCTGAGGCTGGCTTTGAACTTGCAATCCTCCTGCCTCAGCCTCCCAAGCCACTGGGATTATAGGTGTGCGCCACCACAGCTGGCTGACAATATTTTTAAATTGAGTAGTGTGTTTCCATTTACTATGGTTTCAAATACAGATATGTTTAGATTATATTTTCCATTTTATCATTTATTTTCTATTTATCCTTTATTGGTCCTATTCTTTCCACGCTCTCATTCCTTTTATTCTTTTATATTCATCATCTGTTTCTTTTATCTTTCTGTCCTCCACTGTTACCACACATAGGTAGGTTCTTTGTCTTTTTGCTAGTGGTTACTTTTGAGATTATAGAGCACATTCTCGACTCTTTCAAATCTAATATAAAGCAATACTTTTACCTTTTCATAGAAAAATAATAGAACTTTAGAGCACATTAACTCCGTCTATCCCCTTCTGCTTTTTGTGTTATGGTTGTCATGCATTTAAATTCTATATATTTGAACCCTATAAAATGTTATTAGCTCTGTACAGTCCATGTTTGTGTGGATTTACCCACTTCTGTTGCTTTTCATTTCTTCCTGCATGTATGTGTATCCATGTGTGACCATTTCCCTTCCACCTGAAGAACTTCCTATAGTGTTTCTTTTATAATGGCATTACTAGCGACAAATATCTCTGTTTGTGTTGATGTGGAAGTGGGTTGATTTCACTTACTTTTGAAAAAAATTTCATCAAGTATAAAACGAGGTTAACAGTTATTTCCTTTCCTTGCTTGAAAAACGTCATTCATTTTCCTTACTTGAAAGCTTTCTATTGTCTTCTGGCTTTCAACATTTCTGGTGCATCTCATTATTCTTTTTTTATCATTTTCCTTCTTTTCTCCCACTGAGAACAAATGTGGGAAAAAATGTGCTTGAAGACATAAGAGAGTTATCAAGATGCTGGAGAATTATAGGGTCAAGATCTAGAAGAGAAAAGAAACATGGACAGCTGAGTTCAGTATTGGTGGCTGCTTTCTCTTGGAGATACATGTTGATTTCAGAAGACACAGGCAAGAATTTGAGAAGAGTTCTCTACTCACTCATGAATCCTGGAGAACCAAAGGGAGGACCATGGCTGATAAGGATGGGAAACATCCTGGTAACTCTCTCCTAAGGCTTTGGATTGGGATCCTGAAGAACTACATCTTAGAAGGAAGGGTGAACCAGAAATAGACCAGTTTTGAATCATCTCATCTTTGATCAGATTAAGGGGATCTGGGATTGCTAATACCATAGCCTAGCCTGTTAGCAGCAAATATAAATCTCTTTGGAGGAATATAACATCATCCAAAACCTAAAATTATCTTACCTATCTTTCACATGTAATGTTCCATGTATAATAAAATTAACCAGTTATAAGAGGAGATTATAGAACACGGTCAAACAACAATAACAAAGACTCAAAAGAAATGATAAAAAAATAGAAATAGAAATCAACCCACATATAATACCAAATTAGATAAGATTTTAAATGTTCAGGAAATTTCTAAAAATCCAATGAGAATTTTCACATATGACTGGAAAACATAAAAAAGTACCTGATAATAATTTCAGAAGTAAAAAAAAAATATGATATCTGGAATTTTGAACTCACTGAATAAGTTTATTAGCAGAACAGACTTAGGTGAAAAGAGAATTGATAAGTGGAAGATAAATCAAAAGGAAATATCTATAGTGAACCCCAGAGCAACAACAGTAACAAAACATGGAAGATATCATATAGTGCATAAAGACCTAGAACATACACTGAAAACATCAACTTATCTGTTGTTGGAGTCTTGAAAGAGGAGGAGAGAGAAACAATGGGGTAGAGGAATGAGGAATGTAATGATTGAGAACGAGGGAGCAATGATTGAGAATTTAGAAAACAAACAAAACCCTGAAAGATATCAAGCCACAGATGTAAGAAACACCAAAGACATCAGGTGAGTCAAATATAAGGAAAACCACATCTAAGCATGTCACAGTATGCAAGAAGAGAAAAGAAAATCTTGCAAGCAGTCTGAGGGGAAACTGTAAGAGGTGAAGGGCAAAAATCACACCAGGGACCACCGTGCAGCCAAGAGATTTATTTACCAGCCTTTATGGCTGGTCGGAGGTAGAAGAGGTGCTGGGAGAGAGGGGTTGGGGTTGGTGCACGGTTTGCCCAGCTGCTTGGTGCAGTCGCGGCAGCAGCTGCAGCTGTCCAACACTGTCCTGACTGCAGCTATAGCCGCCTGCAGCAACAAAACCACGGGAATAAGTTCAGAGGCAGACTGGAAACGAACAGGCTCTTTATTCTGCTAGCTTCTCTCTCCGGCTCCAAGAACAACTCCTACCCGCAAATCACACTCCTCTAACCACCACAAAATGGCGCCGACCCGATCCACAATGTCCCGGGCCAAGTCTTGCGAGATCATGGAAGGTGGTGACCCGATCCGCAATGTCCTGGGCCAAGTCTCCCGAGATCATGGAAGGTGGTGATGCTTGAACATCTTTATGGCTCACAGCTAACCGCAATCTTAGCTATCTCCCCATTTAGGGCTCCTACACAACACAAGGCTCACGCTGGAAGGGCAGCACGGTGCTGGTGCTGTCCTGCACTGGCACTGCCCACTACAGTCCTGGCCAGTGGCCGGCTGGCTGCACAGGAGGAGCAGGAAGGGCGAAGAGGATGGGTCCCACAGCCGCGGCCATGGTCAGGGTGCTGCTGTCGGAGCAGGCATGGGGCGCAGTGCACAGCAACAGTGAGGGGCGTGGTGGGCCAGAGCAGGGAGCGAGCTCTGGGCGCAAGTGCGTGCTCCGATGCTCTGGCTGTGGTTTCTGGAGCTGTTGGCCTGGGCGGCTGCCGTGGGACTAGAAGCAGTGAGTTCTCATCTAAGGTTGGTGCAGTGGCAGCCTCCGCTCAGCCAGGAAGAGTTGTTGTGTGTGAGCTCTGGGCCAGTGGAAGCTTAAGTAGGGATTTCTGGTGGGGGGTGTACCAGAGCGACCTTTAAAGCTATTAGCTCTTTGCCCGGGGAATAGAGCCACCTTTAAGCCTATTGGCTCCTGCCCGGGAAAATGAAACAAGGTTGCTTAGAAAAACAAGTTTGCTCAGGACACAGAAACTTCCAGGGGCTGGGGATGGGGGTGGGAGATGGGGGGGTGGGGGTGGATAGTCCATCTATCAAGAGGAACAGTTGATTTTTCAACAGAACAGTGGAAGCCAAAAGCAATAGAAAGATAATCTTCAAAAGTCTCAGGTGCAGTGACCAACTGCTGGTTGTGGCAGAACTCACATATCCTGAGCTCCCGGGGTTGGCTCTGATCTGCCTCTCATCTTCCCCCTAGGTCTAGCAGGCAACCTTGAGCATGTTCTACTCATGGTAGTGGGAGAGATTCAAGAGAGCAAGCAGGTATGTGCAAGCACCTTTTGAGTTTCTGCTCACGCCACATCTGTTAAGATCCTGTTGACAAAAATCAAGTCACATGACTGAAGTTTTAAGTTTTAACCAAAGAACAGCAAAGTCTGTCCTGTCACTTGGTAGGAAGGGCTGCGAAGTCCTAAGACAAGTGCATTGTGCAAGACAGGGTGAAGAATTGGAGTCATTGACGTAATGCACGCAAGGTAACTGGTGAAAAGGAGCAGTTTTGGTGAACGTTTGTAACCTGCTTCTCAGGAAAGAAATGCATCAGGAATGCCTACCTAAATCACGCTAGCTGTTCTGACTAAAGAGATTTTGTAAAGGGCATGGAAAACATTCAAACGGTCTTCCGATTTGTATTTCAGAAGCACATGCTTCATGTCATGGCTGCTTTTACTGAATTTGAAGAGCAGCTTCTTCTGCAGGACAGGAGATAAATTAACTGAAAGGGGGAAAAACAAACCCCTGTGTTTACTCTTTAAAACATGGGAGTGATAGTAAATTGAGTTGGAGAAAAATAAATATGGATTCTAATAGCATCTTTGCAATGCAAACTCTCAGAAAGCACTATGTAGAATTAAGTGAGAAGATTTTTTTTAAGAAAATAAATGAGCTGTTCCTTCCCAGGCTTAATATTTCTAAAAAATTGGCTTTGCCAAATTGGATCTATAGTCCAAAAAGAACATGGCAAAGAAAGCATAAAAATGATTCAAAGCTGGGCATGGTGGCATGTGCCTACCGTCCCAGCTACCCAGGAGGCTAAGGCAAGGAGATCACTTGAGCCTATGAGCTTGAGGTCAGTCTAGGCAACATCTAAAAAGAAAATCAAAACCTCCGCAGAAAACAAATTTCAATGTTAAGACATGTAGGCCATTTCATCCCTTCTCTCCAAAAAAAAAATAAAATAAAACAAAATAGATTCTAGTGCCTATGGGTTTGAATCATTTATACTTGTTCACGTAGAGATAGACACGAAAAAATGGTCAGGATAAAAAGAAAATAGTCACAGTGGTCCTTGGGGGGAGTTCCAGGGCGTTGGGGGCAGTGTGGAGCCAAGTCATGCTTGTCACATGGTACATGCTGGGCAGTGGGGCGCAGCAACCCCACCCACAATGGTCTAAGCCCAGACTTCCTTTGAGATTTGTTTTCTTCGAAGAGTCCTGCGAGTTTTGTTTTCTCCTGCATAATAAATACATATTTTTTAATTAAAAAAAGATTCACCTTACTCGCCTTTAGGTGATCATCAGCGTTCAGGAAGAAGGGGGTATATTTATGCTATGGTTTGGATTATTTCCTGGTACATGATGGTATCTCCCCTCGCTCCGTGGGTCTGTTTAAGAACCTCAGGGTGTAGAGTGCTGGACTGGGAATCTGGAGGACTCGGTTTTACTCTTGTCTTTGCCACTAGCTTATGTTCATGTGGGACAAGTTATTTAAATTGCCCAAACCTGTTTCCTTGCATCTAGACGGAGACTGGACTAGATCATTTCTAAGGTGCCTGCACATTCTGAGTCTCCAGGAGTCCCTTCCAGGTCCCTAGCTCAAGGTCCAAACTTGGAATTGGCTCATGAACAGGACTCTCCTTGAGCTGATCACGCAGATGGTGGAATCAACTTTCTACTACCAGGCCGTCTCTTATCCTAAGCCAATACAGAAGCAGCAAAGGGTAAGATGGAACAGGAACGTGCACACCCTAAACCGTCCAATGCAGTGAACACCAGTGGAATGTTTTCATTGAATTAACAAACTTTTCAAGGGGAGGTAGACTGATGTTGGTCTGTTAACAGATGCAGGGTTTTTGTTTTGTTTTGTTTTGATTCCATCTGCATTGAAACTGAGAATGGTAACAAGATATTCACATTAATAAAACAAGGTGGTATTTGGACACTTAAACTAAACAAAAGAAATTGGACCTGGGAGTGCATTACTTATTTATGGCATCTGCTCCTCGAGCTCCTGACCCTTTTAAGAGGCCTGGGATGCTCTCTTTATTGGTCTTTAAGGCAAGTGGGGAGAACTCTGTGGTGGATCCTGGTTTAGGTCAATTGTGAGCGGGTTGTGTGGGGTCATTTGGTCCAAAGCCTCCTCACAGGGAATATGCTGTCTCCTTTTCTTGAAGACACTTTGAAGCCCAGCTAATGGTAAGCAGGAGATACACTCAGGAATTTCATAAGGCCATTCAGCCAGGAGGCAGTAACAAAATTAAATCAGAGCGAGACAGGGCCAAAGGTCTTAATCAACTCTGAGAAGGAGAAAGTCCCAAGGAACAGGCGGCTGGCAGCTTGATTTCTTGTGTCTGTTCGAACCAACCTGGGCAAGTGTAATTGAACGCAGGGCTTTGGACAGAACTTCTCTGCCAGGGAGCTTAAAGTGCTGAGTGACTAAATGGCCTTGTTCATCTCCAGTTTCTTCTGTTGTTCCCAAAACAGCCACAGCAGTTCTCAGGTTACCTTGTTCCACGTCATTTAAATAAAGATTACCTGAAGTCCGAGGTGACCCTGTAGAACAGAAGCATTTCACAACCTCAGGTGAATTCTCAGTAGGGTTTCTACACGTGTGTGATAAGCAGGGAGGGACATAAGTCTCGTTATGCACACACACGTCCCCAAGGCGAATACAAACTTGTTGTTGTCGCATATGGCCGCGTTCCCTATGGAAAACATTTATTCAGCTCACGCAAAGCTTTTGTCTTGGTGTAAAATCGATTCTGCCACAGAGCATCTTCTCCGTGTCTCGTAGCTAAGAGGAAAGGGTCTGGTTTTGAGAGGAGACCGAGGAACGTTCCAGAGGCAGGGCTGGCTTTCCCAGCAGCCCCGTCCCAAGCAGCCATCCTTTCCTAGGCTGCTGCAGAGGGTGACGAGTAACCTTCTTGTGGTTCCGACAGCAGGAGGGAGAGAGTGAGGACCACTGTGAGTCAGAGCCCCCTGGCGATGTGACGGTGAGACACGAGTCCCGCGGTCAGAGTGGCTCCTGGCTGGTTTTGGCAAGACCAGAAAGATTTGAACACCAAGGTCATTGCTGCTTGAACAGACCTGAGATAGAATTCCTCCTTCCAGGGGATCGCGAGTTCAAAGCCAGCCTCAGCCATGGCGAGGCACTTAGCAACTCAGTGAGACCCTGTCTCTAATAAAATACAAAAAAGGGCTGGGGATGTGGGCAGTGGTCGAGTGCCCCTGAGTTCAATTCCTAGTAACACACACACACACACACACACACACACACACACACACAAAAAAGAATTCCTCCTTCTAGGGCTACCATTTCAAGGCTCTCTCTCTTCCCCTAAACCTCTCCTTTTCCCAGTCCCTCTGCTTATCCAAGCTCCACTCCCAGGGGGACTCTCCTCCTTAGCCATCTTCATCACCCAGTTTTCTCTTCCCTGTGGTGCCACCGGCTCAGTTGACCCAGCCAGTCTCTCACCCAGGATCTCCACAACCTTTCCTGTCCCTGGGCTGAAACATATCACTGGGAGGAAACATAACCCCAGACAAAAGCAACACCTAAACCCCAACTGCATCAGGACTGGCTCTGTGACCACCATCGAATTCCCAACCTCTTCTCGTTTCCTTCCCTGTTTCCCAAGACAGCAACCATCACTTCTTATCTGGAATCCTCAGCTTGCCCGGAGCCCGTCTCTCTCAGCAAAAGACAGTCTCCTGTTTAGCTGAGAAAAAATAAAAACTGCTGCATGGTGGCCATGAATCCCTTCACATTTTTTCCTTCCATTTCTCTCTGTAGCCACCTTTCCTGTCTCCCTCAGAAAGTGGTTTCTCCGCCCGCTCCTGGGTGCGCTCTCTGTTCTAAACCGTACCTCTTCCTCAATACTTGTTTTCCCAGTTGCTTTTTCTCTTCTGTATTTTCAGTATCTTTTTATTTAATTGTTCCTTCATTTGATCAATGTGCTCAAATCTCTCCCATGTATTTTATTTTTTTTTGGGGGGGGGGCGGGGAGTGGTGATTGAACACAGGGGCGCTTGACCACTGGGCTCCATCCCCAGCCCTTTGTATTAATTTATTTTTGAGGCAGGGTCTTGCTAAATTATGATCCTCCTGCCGCAGACTCCTGAGTTGCGGGGATTACAGGTGTGCACTCCCCACCTTTAATAAAAATAAAAGCATCTCTGTGTCAGGTTTCCTTGGTGGTCACTACCAGTTTCTCTCCTCATGTTCCGCCTTTGCTTCCTCATCTCTCAGACACAGCATGGACACCACTGTGATAATGGAGAGGCACTGTCATAGTAGAGCCTGGACTGATCACCCCACTCTCCCTCCCTGGAGGTGGAAGGGGAGCCTGGGCACCCTTGTGGGAGGTCATCGTGGTCACTGCTGTTAGCACCTAGATCTCTCCAGGACCCAGGCTCTTCTTCCTTGCTGTGTGAGCTCTACCTGCACGGCACTCACACCTGAGCGCCTCCCCAGCCATGGCTCTTGGCAGAGGGGACCCATGTCACCAAGGTTAGTCTCAGCCTGTGTCTGCGACACGTCTGTCTGGAGAAGGGACAAGGCTTCTTGCCTCAGTGCAGGACATCTTTGAAGCAAGCTTCAAATCTTCCCTTGAGATCGACAGTTACAACTTCAATGCAGGTTGAGTTTCTTTTTCTGCCAAGTCTTCCCTTCCCCCCTGGGAGTTGTTCCTGAGAGCCCTTTCCTATCTCAGAGTCTGCTTCCTGGGGAACAGAGGAAGCCAAGTATCTCCCCAGGGGGGGGGAAAAAAAAAAAAAAAAAAAACCATTCAGGCTGACCTTACCTCACCTGAAAATACAAAATACAGAATGTTCCAAAATCTGAGGATTTTTGAGTGCCAACACGACACCCCACGTCTGATGGTTTAAAACACACAAACTTAGTTTCATACACAGAATTGTTAAAAGCATTGTACAATGTCAGGTTATATGTATAGCAGGCATATAGGGAACAACAATGAATTTTGTGTTTAGACTAGCATCTCATCCCCAAGATATTTCATTTCTGTGTCAGCTTTGCATTGCTGTGACCAAAATACCTGACAAGAACAGCTTAGAGTGGGAAAAGCGGACTCTGGTTCACAGTGGCCGACCGAGGTTCAGTTCATGGTGGATTGACTCCACTGCCCCGGGCCCAAGTGAGGCAGAACGTCCTGGTGGAAGGGTGTGGGAGAGGACCACTGTCCCACTAGTGGTGGCCAGGAAGGAGACAGAGAAAGAGAGAGAGAGGAAGGACCGGAAGGGAAGATGTACCCTTCCAGGACCCCCCCCCCAGTGACCCACCTCCTGCAGCCACCACCCACCTGCCTCCAGTCACCATCCACTTGGTTCATTTAAAATAAGCTGAGCTGATTAGGTGACAGCTCTCCCAGTGCAATCCTTTCCTCTGTGAATATTCCTGTACTAACCAGAGATTTGGGGGCAACCTCGTAGATCCAAATCATAACAAGCATGTACATGCAAGTTTTCTAAAATCTGAAATCCAATCACTTCGGGCCTCAAGCATTCAGGTAAGGGACATTCAGCCTGCAGCAGAGTTAGGAATTCCTTACCCTGACTTCCACTTTTATCTCTTAGTCTCCTTTACCTCTTAGTCTCTCTTAGTCTCATCCCGGAAGATTTGATCAGATGAAGTCATATATATAATTTTGCCCAGGCTTTCAGAGCAGGGAATAAAGTTGAGTTCCAATTTGTAGGTCTTTTGGTTAATTTCTTCATTTTTGTGAATGACTTTTATTAGAACAATATTGGATCAAAACCTTTTCATGGGACCTAACATCCTCTTGAATTAGAAATCTTAATCATTCTATCTCAATAATGTTCTCTTTTGGAGAAGTTGTACCCTGTACCCTTCTCTCTCTGTGTGTTTCTTTTCTTCTTCTCTTCCTCATCCCCCTCAACTTTCCCTTCCTCCTCCTCCTCTCCTCCTCTTTCTCCTCCTCCTTTTTTCCTTCTGCTCTCTTAAGTCCTTAAAGATTGATTCCATCATGAAAGTTTAGCTTGCCCTCCGTCTCCACAGTCCCCCTCTGTGAGTATCACAGAATTAAATGGTGCTGCGCTCTGGACTTCCCAAACTGATGGGTACAACTGACCAAAAATGTGCTGTTTATTAGGATCAAAGAATATATGTTCTTTTGCTAGATCAAATCATTTTGACACATTCAATGATACATCTTGAGGAAGGATAGCTATTCTGATAGTCAGCTGTTCTGTCTTCTCTAATTCCAAAATATATTCTAGATCTAAACTTGTCTCATAACTTTTTATATAATTTATAGCAGTTGTTTAATATTGAGTAAGAAGCACTCTAAAAATATTTATACAACCAGTCATTATACATATTTTTCTTTTTTTTTTTTTTTTCACAAGTCCTTGGTTTGTCTGGACACGTCTGCTGATCTGGACCAGGCTGGGTCCCAAGCATGGGACCAACCTTGGGTGAGCTTGGAAAGTTGGCTAGAGACTGGCTGATCTAGGATGACCTCAACTAAGACACTTCAGTTCTGCTGCACGTGGTCTCTCCTCCCCCAGCAAGCAGCTTGCTTGGACCTGTGCTTATGGATAGCAGGGCTCCAAGAGCAGGCAAAACTAACCACATGATAGAGCAGACCCCAGCACACAGGTCCTCATTGCGTTTTCGGCTTCTATTCTTGACTCCTATACCCCATTCTGCACCTTATAGCTAGAATTGTCTTTTGAAAGATCTCTATCAGACCACGTCAATCTCCTGATTAGAATCCTCCAGTGGTGTCCCATTGCGCTGGGACAAATTCACATTCCTTGCCATGGCTACCAGGCAAATTGTCTGACAGCTCCTGTCCATCTCTGTGCCCTCGTCCCCTAACGCACCCCTCCTGCAGCGTGCCCACTCTACTCAGCCACCCTTCTTCTCTCTCTCTGTCCTTCCAGCCTCAGGAATCTCATCCTTGGTGCATGCTATTCCCCAGGTGTGCAGATGGTTGACTTTTTCTTATCTTTCAGCTCCTATACCATATTCACAGAGACTTTTCCTGGTTAACAGAAGTGAAATAGCTGGGCCCCTTCTTTCCCATACCACACCCTTCATCTTGTTACTCTTTTTGTAGCAAGTTGGTATCTGAAATGATGATGCTTTTTAACTTTTAAAATTTCCCCTCTGTTCTGACTAGAATGTGAACTCTATGGCGATAGGGCCTGGTATGTTAGTCACCTTTCTGTCACTGTAACAAAATACCTGAGAGAATCAAATATAAAAATAAAAGATGTATTTTGGCTCCCAGTTTTGGAGGTTCCAGTCCATGAACAATTAGCCCAATTGCTTGGGGCCCGTGGCAAGTCAGCACACCGTGGTGGGAGAAAATGGTGGCGTCAAAATCCTCCCCTCATGGCTAGGTAACAAAAGAGAGAAGGAGATCCCACAATCCCTTTCAAGGGCATGCCCCCAATAACCTAAAGATCTTCCACTGGGCCTTACTTCCCAAAGGTTCTACCACCTCCTAATAGTGCCATCTTGGCCACTAAGACTTCCACTTACGGGCTTTTGCGGGGACTCTCGTGGTCTAAAGTACAACACCTTGTCTGTATTGAACATTGCTTCCTCTCTTACCCAAAATAGTGCATATAGACGCTCATCCATAGCACTCAGTCAATAGTTATTTGCTGAGTAAATAAGTAAGCAATTAAAATCCAAACCTGTTGGACCACTATATAAAATACCCATATTCTGCTTCAGTGACTTAGGGTACACATATGGCCACTTCTCTTTCAGTATTCAAAGCAATATGATCTGCACCAATGCTCTTTCTCATCACAAGGCCTTTTCAGCCAGATTTTCTGGTTAATTCTTCCCTTTTGTAGGCGCATTTCTTATTTCTTTCCCTTCAGCCCATCGTAACTGGATGCTCTCTAGCTAACCCTGCTTCTCCTCTGGTCTCTGTCTAAAAACCCTCAAAGAAAATGCAGTGGTCTATTAGACGAGTTGGGGCATTCAGTGATGGTTGGGAGGTTTCAGTGAGTGAGGGATGGACCAGCTGTAGGCGCAAGATTTCCCTCTGTCTTCTGTCATCGCCATCTTGACTTCCAATGACAAGTCAAGATGTCAACTTTAAATTCCAGGGGAGTCTGCTTTCTGAGAGGACTGCTAGCCACCATCTCCCCCGTGTATTCTTCTAAGTTGGAGGCCTCAAAGATTGCTTTCCAGTGGAACACTGTAGAGGCATTTCAACTGAGGGTCTGCCTTTTCGACTCACAGCCTGCCCTAAACAGCATATTCTCAGAAGATAGAACTCGCTTCCTAGTTTTATTATCTAGGCTGCTTTGTCCTTATGGTGTTCTGCCTTTTTGTTTGTTTGCAGGGCTGGGGGTCAAACACAGGGTCTTGTTCATGCTGGGCAAGTGCTCCACCACCAACCTGCACCCCAGCCTCAGTTCTGCCTCTTGATGAGATCTATGTTTTTCTTGAGGCTTTTGCACAGACCCAAGGCTCAGGAGGCATTCATGCAGGCTCCTATTTTTAAATGCTTTCATTTTGTCTCTTTCTGTCAGAAGTTCTTCATTCTTTCTCTTTCTCCACCTTTCCCCTGAGGTCCTCCAGAGCTGAATCTCATCAAGCCCCATTGATGAGGGCTTTGCTCAGACCTGGTTGCCTGTCCCGGGGACCCGTCAGTCCTCTATTCTTCTTCAGAGCTCTTGCTTCTGCTCTTCCTCACATGTGGGATGATGTTCCTTTGCCCCAAAGCAGAAAGAACGGAAATCATTCCCATGAAGGGAATGAGTCTTAATCTCCAAGGCCCCCTCTTCTGCTTTCATCCTTTCCAGAACCCTAGGCTGGGCCCTAGCAAAGGATTCATTGCCAAATAAGCAAAAGCAAGATATTCTAAGCATAATTAATAATACAATTCTCTTTCTCCTAGTGTTGGGTGGCCATGAGTGACCACGGGAATTTAACTTCCCCAATTTAGGGTAAGTGAAGCTGGGAAAGTATTGAGTTCAGAGACGGTGGACTCTGTCTATGTGGTACGATCACTTCCGTAGCTTGCAGGCCATTCTGGTGCAGGAATGACTTGTAAGAATGCGACTGTCAGCTCTCCTGGCTCCCTGGGCAGGGCCTGGGGTCAATAACGCATATATGTCTCCCCTCTGGAAACCGAAGCACAGGGGTGGTGGGAGAGAAGCAAGTTTGAAATGCACTGGAGCCAGAAGGGCATCTGTGGAAAGTTCTTCCAACCACTGAGTGTAAGCCAAGTATTTGATTCTCCTGGAGGCCTAGTCCAAACAGAGGTTTTCTCTGCAATATAGTCTGTGAGGCAGTGTATAAAATTATACACGCACTCTATATTTCCCCCTATTTTATTGCAACCACCTGAAAGAGGATTAATCAGAATTTCTGTATTTGTTAAGTGATACGCTTGTAGCAGTACTATAAATAGAAAGTGTATTCTATATGAAGTCACGTGGCTTATACATCCCAACATCAATAATAAAAAGCAAATTCAACAGCCCTGCTAGAAGAACACTGAATGATGTTTCTATTTTCTCTATACACAATGTCACAAAAAAACAATGTCATACCAAG
Source organism: Tamias sibiricus (assembly GCA_025594165.1). Classification (NCBI taxonomy): domain Eukaryota; kingdom Metazoa; phylum Chordata; class Mammalia; order Rodentia; family Sciuridae; genus Tamias; species Tamias sibiricus. The sequence continues at coordinate 17,789,619 of CM046666.1, read as the reverse complement.
AGGCAAAGTGTATACAGTCAGGATGTGTAGGAAGAAATATTAGAAAGAAGTATCACGCAATTACACACTAAAATAAATGCTATATTTTTAGATTCTGTCAGCTTCTTAAGTTTTGAATTTGTAGTGTTTTTTTATACCTGATTTTATATTCATAAAAATTTTATTATATTTTTAAAATAGAGCCAAAAATTGTATAAGCTTCAATCCCTCATAAAACCAGGACATTTTCCTGGCAAAAACAAGATGTAATTTATTATCTCAAGAAACTATTCCAACACACAGATAACCAACTCCCATTAACTGAGAGCTCACTCTGGGTCTGTCTATTCTAGGCACTTTATGTAATTCTCTTATTTGTTTCTTAAAACAACTTGATAGGCTATGGTCCTCATTTTAATGAACTTCAAAAAAAGGAAGGAAGGAAGGAAGGGTAGAAGGAAGGAAGGAAAGAAAGAAAGGAAAAGGAAATTATTTACTAAGGGCCACACTGGGAAAACACCTTAATTCTTGTCTGTGCTCCTCCCAGCATGCTTTGCTTCTATTCTCTTCTGTGGTGCTTTACAGTTTGGCGCTTTACAGTTTTTCTTGTGTAGCTTGCCTGCTGCTTTATGTCTGAGCTCCTGGATCCCAGCTATAATATAGGTTCCTTGAAGATAAAGAATAGAAACCAGATTTCTTCCATATCAGCCTCAACACATGGTAGAGAGCTCAACTTGTGGTGGAATCACTTTAATGCTTGACAATCAAAATTGATTAGAAGTCATGTCTGTCTGCAAAAATGTCCCCAAGAGAAGCAAAGAAATCACTGCAGGAATAAATGAAAACAAAATTTACTTATTTTTCTGCCTTGGTACAATGCTATCTCTTGGCCCTGGTGGGGGATATAACTGATCCTCAGTTCAAAATGCACAAGGAATAAATGTGCAGTCGGAAGCGACAGGTAGCTTTGGTTTCTGTTGTGAGCCATCCCTGTTGGCGGATACATGTGTGAAACGCTAGTTACCATAGCGACCAGCACAGCAAGATTTTTTTTCCCCCTCTTTGGTTTATGAATTCAAATCAATAAATGTTTATAAATAACTCTCCAATTGGCCCAAAGAAGTAAAAGCATAAGCCAGAACAATCCTTCTGTCCTGTGAATCTGAGTCAGAGAGATGTTGGCCATATTCTGGGGACAGAAAAAGGCTATCCATGAAATAAACAATTGGCCACATCATTTTCTTTGCAAGAGCGCTGAGGGAAAACCTGCTGAGTGAAAAATCTATCTCACAGGATTACTGACAACATACAAAATGTGCACAGACAAAGAGCATAAAGATCAAGGTGCAGAAACCGCACCGTTGGGTGGTATAGATGCCAGGGCCAGAAGGCAGAATGGGGGTCATCCGACCTAAGTGATTCTAGTGAAGTCCAAGGGGATGTCTGGAGGCTTTACCATGCATTTGTGGGTTGATTATATGTTCTGTACGATATGCAAATGGGAATTCATATAAATGTGGAATTTAGTCTCAAGAGTCCCAACAAAAATCAAATCAGGCCGTCACCAACCAGGGTAAGGATTCTTTCTATAGCATTGCAAACAGATGGCCAAACAGCCTCTCTCAGGATATTTTTAGTAAAAGGGAAAGTCATTTCCCTCCACTCTCTATCTAGTAGCTGCTAAATTTATATCCTGAGCCAAGATCTCCTCCTACTCCCATCCCGTAACTTCTATCCATTGGTCTTAGTTTGTTCTTTGGCACCACAAAGCCCTGATCCCCGAGGTTCCTCTTCTTGGTGACAGCCTTTCAACCCTCTGAAGGCAGCCAAGGAGTTTCTTCCATAGTCTTCTCTTATTGTAGGTGTGGGTGCAACCTCTTCTTCTCTTGGTTTCTTTTCTCAAAATGCTGTTTTGATTTGTCATCCTTCTTCTCAAAATGGGCTTCCAGAACAATCTGTACAAATTCCCAGATGTGGGTTAAGATTTCAGAGCACCATGAAAAAACTTCGGTACCTTCTCTGTCTGTGAATGTGGCTAAGTTTAAGTTCAAGTTTTTTAATCCTCTTCCTCCCTCCCTCTGCCCGCCCCTCCCTCCTCTCTGCTTTCCCTCCCTCCCTCCCTCCCTCTGTCCATCTTTCCACACTGCCCTGATTGCACCCACTAGGCTTCTGGTAGGTTAAAACACACAGGGCATCCCATCCCATCCCAGAATAGGGATGAATTTTATAAATGTTTTTACCAGGAAGAATCAACGAGGGCAGGGATTCCCTGGCAAGCCACTAGCCTGAATAGCACAAAGGAACAGCTGTTCTGATCGTTTTGGCCAAGATTCTAGCTGGCTGACATGGAGTAGAAAAGGAATAATTGTCTACCAGATGTGCTCTGAAGGGTCTTAGGGGACAGTCTCTTGCCCCAAAATGTCTCATTCATACAAACACTGCAATGGCTGGAATTTCACCATTTGGAAAAGCTAATCTACTCCTGACCATTTTTTCCCCCCAAAGGACATATTAAATCACTAACAGTTTAGTGTGAATGAGAGATCCCATTTTCCTTTGGGAAAGAGTACAACTTGGGGCAGTTAGAAATCCCTCCTGGATTTTCAGGGAAGGAAGAACAGGAAAACCAGGGGCAAAAGTTTGAAGAAAGTTGTGGACCCAAGTCCATGGTTGATGCTCTCAGTAGCCAGGGAAAGGGTCACAAACTCAAATGCACAGGAGGGTAGAAGAAAGACTGCATGCTAGTGACAGTGAATGGAGACAACAGGGAGTGGCAGGAACCTTGGGACCCGAAGGTCCTAGGAGAGGGGCAGCCTGTGCCCAGTGTTCCCAAGGCAGACACAGGCTGTGCTTTCATGCATTTCGGATTTTCAGAAATCGGAGGTTTATGTAAAATCTTAACTTCATGTTGAGCAATGCAAAAAAAAAAAAAAAAAGTCTCTGCTACCAGTTTTTGACCTCTAATATTAGGGTCTATATTCATAAAATCTATACCTACATCTGTTACAATTGAGGCAAACAGGGTGAATCCAGAAATAGTAGCTCGAACAAGATAGAAGATTCTGCCTTACTGCCCCTCAAACCAGAGAGGGGTGTCCAGTGCATCCTTGGTTAGCTTGATGTGGGTCTGCTGGAGTCTGAGGGGTCCAGTGCATGAGGCCTGAGGACTGAGACATGAGCAATCCCAGGACAGGAAGCTGTGGCCCTCGGCCTGCAGTGGCAGAAGACATAGAAAAGAAAACTCTATTGGTAACAAGCAGCACTGGGCTGTTGGTGTGTTGGTGTGGATGTTATCCAAGTGTGTCTGAAAAAGCTTTGGAATCTATTTCTTCTTGGGGCTGGAAAGGACTTAGATCCCAGTGCAGGTTGGAACAGGTGTGGGGAAGGAAAATATCAGTCTTTAGCTCATTCAGTAAAACAATCACACAAAGAGACAGAAGCACAAATGCATAGAGGTTTTCTTTACCCACTATTATGAACCATCTTTATAAAATGAAAGTATTTGATATTGAGGTGGGAGGTGGGGACAAAAGGACAGTCAGTGTAGGTAATGAATAATTGGGTCAAGAGGATAGGGGCCAACTCCAGAGGAAACAAAATGCTAATACCTCCAGAGCACTTCCCCCTCCTCCACCTGTTGCCAAGGTTACCTGCCTCCAGGGAATTGTTCCTCCCTCCAAAGCCCCTGGGTGACTCCCTTCCTGCCTGTACCCCTGGGCAGGGGAATAAGACTCATCCTGATTCTCAACACCAGTATCAATATTGAGATTTTTCCATATTAGTATCAGTATTATTTTGCCCATCTGCATATTAGATTATATGGATAGTTTATTTTTGACACAATGCTTTTATTTTATTTATTTTTTATGGGGTGCTGAGGATCAAACCCAGTGCCTCACACATGCTAGGCAAGCGTTCTACCACTGAGCCACAACCCCAGCCCCTGGATAGTGCATTCAAACTGTTTAAGATATCCTTTCCAAGTTTTTGCTATTGTTAATAATGCTGCAATAAATGTTCTCATTCACATGTAATTTTACACCTATGTGAAAATACCATAGAACAATTACTAATTATCCCATAGATAAGGTGAAATTGTGACAAAGATGTGTGCTTTTTAATTTAAAAGATGTTGCCAAATTGCCCTCTAGACGGATAATATAAATTTAATGCCCACCAGCAATGCATGCTACACAAGGTGTGGATGGGCTAGCAGCAGAAGCATTTCCAAAGAGCTTGTTAGAAATGCAAATTCTTTTTTAATTTGTTTCTAATTAGTTATACATGACAACAGAATGCATTTTGTTTTATTATACACAAGTGGAGCACAATTTTTCATTTATCTGGTTGTACGTGAGGTAGAGTTATGCCATACATGCAGTCATACATGTACCTAGGGTAATGATGTCCATCTCATTCCACCATCTTTCCTGCCCCCCCCCCTCCTCCCTCTCCTTTGCCCAATCAAATTTCCTCCATTCTTCCCACCCACCCCCCATTATGGATCAGCATCCCCTTATCAGAAGGAACATTCGGCCTTTGATTTTTTGGGATTGGCTTGCTTAGCTTAGCATGATATTCTCCAACTCCATCCATTTAACTTCAAATGCCATAATTTTATTCTCTTTTAATGCTGAATAATATTCCATTGAGTATATATACCACAGTATCTTTATCCATTCATATATTGAAGGGCATCTTTGGTGATTGTGAATTGAGCTGCTACGAACATTGATATGGCTGCGTCACTATGCAGATTTTAAGTCCTTTGGGTACAGACTGAAGAGTGGGATAGCTGGGTCAAGTGGTGGTTCCATTTCAAGTCTTCTAAGGAATCTTCATACTGTTTTCCAGAGTGGTTGCACCAATTTGCAGTCCCACCAGCAATGCATGAGTGTGCCTTTCCCTCCACATCCTCACCTAGAAATGCAAATTTTGGGGGTCCCATCCCTGGACATTCTCAATCAGAATCTGCATGCTGGTAAAATCTCCAGGGAGCTTTTGTGCATCTAAATTTTGAGAATTCGTGCAACCTGTTTATGGGTAGCTATGAAGCTCTATCACTTTATGGTTTTAGTTTACCTTCCCTTTTGGTTGAGTGAGGTTGAACATCATTTTATATGTTTAAGAACTATCTGTAGGTTTTTATGAATCTTCATATCCCCTTATCCAGGGTTTTGCTAACTTCAGTTTTCATTACCGATAGTTAACTGCAGTCAATTGTGGCCCCAAAATATTATTCCTCAATTCCTTCAAGAGAGACTACATTTATATCACTGTTATTGCAGTATATAGTTGTATTTGTTCCATTTTACTATTGTTGTTAATCTCTAACAAGGCCCAATTTATAAATTAAACTGAATCATAGGTATGTACATATAGGAAAAAGCAGAGTGTGTGTGGGGTTGGGAACTATGCACAATCACAGGCCTCCACTGGGGGTCTTGGAACGTATTCCTGGTGGATCCCTGTTTCAGGGAGATGATCTCAACATCTGTGATATGATTAGCAAATACTTCTGTGCTTGTCAGTTGCTTTGAATGGTTAATTGTTTTTTTTTGCAGAATTTTAATTTTTTTTTTTTTTTTTTTTTTTTTTTTTTTTTTTTTTTTTGTGTGTTGTTACCAGGGATTGAACTCAGGGGCACTCGACCACTGGGTCACATCCCCAGCCCTTTTTTGTATTTTTTTTTAATTTAGAGACAGGGTCTCACTGAGTTGCTACTCACTGAGTTGCTAAGTGCCTCGCCATTGCTGAGGCTGGCTTTGAACTCGCGATCCTCCTGCCTCAGCCTCCCAAAGTGCTGGGATTACAGGCGTGCGCCACCGTACCCGGCTTTAAATTTTTATATAGTTAAATTTATCTTTTTATAATTTCTGTTGAGTCATAGAGAGGTCTTTGCCCACTTCATAATTTAAAACTTTGTTTCCTTTGAATACTATGTGATCTTACTGTTGACATTGCAATATGCTTTGTGTCTGAAACTTATTTTGGTTCAAGGAAAATGGCGTGGATGTAATGTTTGCCAAGTGGCTAACTCCTTGTCCCAATCCCATTTATTGAAAAATTTGCTTTTGCCCCATTTATTTCAAGTGTCACTTTAATATACTAAACATACCCCACGTGAGATCCTGTCGATTATGTCCTGGGTCATGTCACCTTTCCAGGAACCAAAACTCTCTACTAAACTTCAATGTGTTTCCCCAACTCTGTGTCCTGCCTCCTGCAAAATGACCTAAATGACCCAAACCCACTTGTCTTGTGTCCTACTTTCTCCAACTTCCCACAAGTGACAATTAATTTGAAAAGGAAACATGGAACAAAGGCATATTTGGGTCTGGAATTAAAAAAAAAAACATAATAATAATGACTTAAAGAAGTAACTGGAAGTGATAAGAAATTCTAGAACAATGGGGTTTTTAGAACTTATGATTTTATGCCACAGAAATAGCAGCTTATTGGCCTTCCCCATCCTAGGTCGAAATTAGAAAAATAAACTTAATGTAAATTCTGCCTCCATCCTTTTCCTTCTTCTCCCCTTCCCCTTCTTTTTCTTTCTGTTTTGAGTGTTCAGAGCTATTCATTGGTTCTCCAGCACTTTTTTTTGGTAAACATACTTTATACTGTATTTCACTAAATCTTGGCAACCAGCTGAGTCCAGGACTTTGAAAATCATGGTCTCATCTTTATTTCTCTAGCCTGTCTGGTTCCTTCACTTCTTTTTTCTTGTATTAAAACTCAAAGGGTCTATTCCCAAAGGACTTAAAAACAGCATATTACAGTGACACAGCTATCTCAGTGTTTGTAGCTGCGCAATTCACAATAGCTAGGTTGTGGAACCAACCTAGATGTCCCTCAGTAAATGAGTGGATTAAGAAAATGTGGTATATACGCACAATGGAATTTTACTCAGCAATAAAAGAAAATAAATTAACGGCATTTGCAGGTAAATGGATGAAGTTGGAAGACATAATGCTAAGTGAAGTTAGTCAGTCTCAAAAATCCAAGTACCAAATGTTTTCTCTGATATAAGGAGGCTAGTTCATAGTATTGTTGGATGAGGGGGGTACATAGGAGGACTAGAGGAACACTAGAATGGTCAAAGGGAAGGGAGAGCAAGGGAGGGAGCAAAGGGGGAGGGAGGGGGAGAAAAGAAAAGGAAAAAAAAAAAGAAAAGGTGGTTGAATGAGATGGATATCATTTTCCTAAATGCATGATTGAAGACCTGAATTGTACGAATATACTTTGTATACAAACAGTTGTATGTAAAAAGATGCTAAATTCATGCACTATGAGTTGTACATATTAAAAATTATAAAAAAACCTCAAAAGCATTGAAGACAGATTTCCTGAAGTTGTCCTTTTAGCATCTCTCTTTATTTAAAATACATTTGTGAATTGAGCCTGATTCAAAAGAATCCCAAACAAAAAAACTTGAAAACTCAAACCATGTCACTTACAGATAGGAGTCTGGGTTTCCGTCCAATGTTTCTTGCAACATTCTTTTCATCGCGAGTCATTTTCTCGGCTGTTATTAAATGAGGGCACTTTACCTGAACAAGGCAGGCTCCGTGGGGCTCAGGATGCTCCTTCTGACACTCCTGGGAATGTTCACAGATGATACCGTGGGACGCGCGGGCAGCTTTCCACGGAGGAATGGGATACGAGGAAGTGCGCTGAGGATCAAGGGCACCAAAGCCTGGCAAGGGAGCGAGTCCATTAAACTCTGTAATGAGAGGGCTCTGCTAACCCTTCTCTCCCTCACCACGATCATGTCATCATTTCCTCTTTCCCGTTTTGGAGCAATGTAAGTGCCCTCTTTTGTTGGTTGACCTTTATAAATATGTGTGTGTGTGTGTGTGTGTGTGTGTGTGTGTGTGTGTGTGTTTTGGTACTGGGGATTGAACTCAGGGGCCCTCAACCACTGGGCCACATCCCAGCCCTTTTTTGTATTTTATTAGAGACAGGGTCTCACTGAGTTGCTAAGTGCCTCACCATTGCTGAGGCTGGCTTTGAACTCGTGATCCTCCTGCCTCAGCCTCCCAAGTGCTGGGATTACAGGTGTGTGCCACCGCACCCGGGCCATGACCTTCATATATATATATATATATATATGTATATATATATATATATATATATATATGTAAACAGACAGAATACCTCTACTTTACTTATTTCTATGTGGTGCTGAGGATCGAACCCAGTGCCTCACACAGGCCAGGCAAGCGCTCTACCAGCGAGTCCCAGCCCCAGCCCTTGGTTGAATTTTTTAAACCTGCAATTTGCAGACATTTGGTTGTCACCGATACTGTTAGCATCAAGCACATGACAGTGTAACATACAGAGCGTTGGCATCAGTTTCCCTCTTTGGGGACTCTGTGTTGAAATGTCGTGGGCCTAGGCTAAGGGCCATGGGAGGTTTAGGCCACGGGCTCTCCTGGCCATCCCTGCTTGAGCACTTGACACACACAGGGCGTGACCCAGGAGCAGGTGGGGAGGGGTGCTGGGGACAGGGAGACAGAGACTCAAGAGAGCGTCCCTGAGCTGCTTATCCCTGTGGTCTAGTGGCAGATCTTGCCCGCTGCAGACCCTGCAAGGAACCCTGCACAGTGCACGTGAGGAGTGTCCCCAACAGAAGGAATACTGGCCCCCTGGCTCCGCTTCCCTTGCTTAAGGACTGTCCCGAAGGTGTTGTCCCCTGTAGTTCCAACGTGGCAGGGTGGCTGGGTGTTCTCTGCAGGCACCCCAGCAGGCAGTGGGCATGAGAAAGGACATGAGGCTGAGGCCAGAGGGCCACTGTCCCTGGGAGCACCGGCTGGGGCTGGGGCTGCAGTGGCAACACAGAGGAGGTGCTGGGCGGGTGGCTCCCTGCCACCAGGACACCCACTCCAGAGGGGAACTGGCCACTGGCTGCACTTTACCCCTGTTCCTGGCATGAATTTAGAAATGGGTGTGGATGTGACATTTTAAGGTGGCCACAATAAAATGGTGAGTGGACAGTCCATACCTTCTCCTCGGGTCTACACCTCCCGGTGACCTGGTGCTGCTTTTGCAGGCGGATACCATGGGCAGGCCACAGAACCAGTTCTAAAACCTGAGGACACTTGCTGAGTGGACAACCAGGCCACCCACTTTGTCCACTCAGAAAGTGTCCTTGGGCTCCTGGCATGCCACCACCCATTTTTACTTACACCTGCTAAAGAAAGAAACATCAGAGGGCAGAGAAACAAGTCCTGGGTGCCATGGTCACCTAGTCTCGCCAGAACATAGCAACCATCGCGGTGGACACCTGCGAAGCTCATCCAAGGCCCGTGCACTGGACCTGGAGTGACGCTCGAGTCACAAAGATGGTGGTAGGTGTGAGGAGCTCGCCCACCTTGGCCCGAGGGTCAGCGCCACTTCACACGCGCCCCAGTGGCCTCACATCACTTCCCGTGTTTGCAGGCACATTTGCGCACAGACGTGCAGGATGGCGAGAACCCTCGTGGAGCAACAAGGACAGCGACAGATGTCCGGAAAATCCTCTTGGGTTGACTCCAAGATGCAAGGAAAAGGAACATCTACGGAGGGAACATGAGGCCCCGCAGCCTCCCAGGGAGAGGACTGAGAGAAGGACCAGCCTGTTCCTGTGCTGGGGTTTGTAGCTCCCCCGGACCCGGGATCAGCCCTCTCCGGCCAGCGGAGAAGGCTGGGGGAGCAGGCCCCAGCAGTGAGGCTGAGTCGGGAGGAGGCAGGAGGCAGCCGGTGGCCCACACTCAGGGAGGAGGCAGGAGTCGGCTGGTGGCCCACACTCGGCCCTCACACGGAGGACAATCAGAGACACCAGGGAGACTGGTCAAGCAGGAACTCGCTTAGTGCGAAGTTGGACGCCTTTATAGAAGACGCGGGCCAATCAGCAGAAAGGTTACAGGGAGCCTAGGGAGCTGAGCAGATCACACTGGAGGAACAGCCACAGCCTCTCCTGGTGGGGGTTTGATTTTTCTCCCATGTCAGGGCAACACCCCTGGGCGAGGCCAAGTCCACGTGTCAGGAAGTGGGAGACGGCCAGGGAGTTCGGTCTTCGCTTCCTTGACTTAAATTTCTATTCTTTCAGCTGAGTGTTCTTAATGTCCCCAACATTCCTGATGGTTTAGGACCCGGCATCGAGTCCCGTGCCATCGGGTACGGGAGGGCACACGGGTGGCAGCGAGGGACGCGGGACGCTCCTCACCCAGGCGCCTCGCCCTCTCCGTGCTGTGTTAGCTGCACACACGCAGCCCCTGGGCCTTCCCCAGCCGTTGGACAAACACGTGGTCAGGCCGGGCGCTGGGCTACGAAGTTCGCCAACATGCCTTCATTCAACTCTCCTGGAACTGGCGGGAAACGCTGCCTTCCTTCCTCAAGGTCATGCGACAAGCGGCTGGCAGAGAGTCAGCAGGAAGAGAGCGTCTAACCACCGCACCGCCGTCTGCCCGCCTGCCTTTCTTCGTCTGCCACCGAGGATTGATTTGCCACTCTACTCCCTTTCCAGGCCTTCAGTCTTCAACACGTGTTCCTCCCTCTCTCCCTCCATCCTGCTCTCGCTCCCTCCCCTCCCTTCCCCTTCTCCTCCTTTCCTTCCTTTTTTAAAATTAAACTTTAAAAATTCTGAGACCATTGTAAATTCATATGCATTATAAGGAAGGGGGAGGGGGAGAGGGGGAGAGAGAAAGAGAGAGAGAGAGAGAGAGGACTGCATGTCCTTCACTCAGTCCTCCTGGTCTTCCGTGTTTGGTGCTGTGGCATTTCACGTAGCCCTTCTTGTGTGACTCTCTAATTGATTTTGCATGTTTGCCTTGTCTGCTCAGCTAGAGGGGGAGCAACCCAAGGGTATGGTGTACTTGGAAACTTTCAGAGTCTCTGAAATTGTCCACCAGGATCTGAAGACCTTGAACTTTCCGAGTCCCCCAGGCCATCATTCAGGGATCCTCAACTCCCCTTCCAATCTCGGTCAGCTTGGTTGTCTTATTCCATGGAAAGAATAGCCCAGAAGCACCAGTCAGAACCCAGGACGTTGTCAGAGGCGGACAGCAGCCACAGGAGCAGGGGAGCAGCGGGGAGAGGGGGAGAGGCAGGGCGGGTGCCACACTGCTGACCGTAGATGTTCCCCTGGAGACGCTGAACCACCAGGGAGAACTTCCGTGACGTTCTGTGGACCAAGGCAGCCCAGTGTTTAGGACATCTTAGATTTCTTTCCCTCGTAAAACACTGCAAATAAAACTGTAGCATTAACTGTTGTAATGCTGTTCAGGCATTTTATGGACGTGGAAGAGTTTGCTTTTTGGCAATGCTGGATAGCTTTGAGGTGCCACTGCAGTTCTTCTTGTCCCTTAAGTACCCATTTTTAGCCAACCCCCTTCATGAGCCTTTGGTACTGGGAATTGAACCCAGGGGCATTCAACCACTGAGCTACAACCTTACCCCTTTTATTTTTTTATTTTTTTCTTTACAGACAGGGTCTCACTGAGTTGCTTAGGGCCTCACTAAGTTGCTGAGGCTGGCTTTGAACTTGTGATCCTCCTGCCTTAGGCTTTGGACAATAGGTGTGAGCCACAATGCCTGGCTTCATAAAAAATTTTAAACTGATACTTTATGATTGTGTTGGTATAAAGAGTAACACAGTCTAGGCTGGATTCACTTTTATGTATTCCTTTTATGACATCACTTTATATTCAAGACTATAACTGATAGATGGGCTACCCTCCCCCACCAGAGTTTTCCACATCCTGAGAGAAGCAACCTTGTTTCATTCTCCGGGCAGGATGTTTCTTCCCTGGACAGGATGTTTCTTCCCCGGGCAGGATGTTTCTTTTCCCTGGGCAAGAGCCAATAGGCTTAAAGGTTGCCCTGTTCTATGGGCAAAGAGCCAATGGCGTTGGGGTTGCTCTGGTGCAAGCTTGTCGCTGTTGAGAGGAGGAAGCCATTGAATAAACCCTGTGGAGAGGAGGAAGCCACTGCAACAGCTCTGTCCCCAGCCGATGGCAGCTGCCCCAGCCGGCATGTTTCACCCCAGCCCGACGGCCGCTCCAATAACAGAACAGCAGAATATAGCATTATTACCAAGCACCCACCTAATATGATTATACTTTCCCATTTTTTCCCTGACTCCCCTCTCCCATTCTGATTTTTTGCTAAAAGAAACAAAAAACATTTTCACTGAGCCCAGGATTTTTATGTCTACTAAAAAACATTTTCCTGGAGGATCCATTGGCCCTGCCCAGCCAGCCAGAGGATTTGGTCCACTGTTAGAGTGCTAGTGTTCCTGCCAAGGGCTTACAAACTTTATAGAGAAAGATCCTATATATCTTTTGCTCAGTTTCCCCAATATTCCTTCCTTTTTTTTAAACAATTTCTCACTGCCTGGAGGCATGTTACATTGAAGTTTGTATCAAAATACAGTTAGTAATGCTTTCTAAGCTGCTGGTCTTTACTGGCATTGAATAAATTGTCATTTTTGACACTGATGACATTAATTCCTAAATGTTTTTAAAAGGTCATAGAATATTTTAGGTTGTGTTATATCATCACTACTATTTTCTAATTTTTAAACATTTTAGCACCATTCTCTAAATGTTTTTAAAAAATTCTCAAAATTGTTGCTTTTGAAAGATCTTAACCTATAATAGATGCATTGCATACACTGACATCTGGCTTTGTGCCAGGGCTTCTCATCCCCTAGACCCCCCATCCCTTGGTGGGAAGCAATTGAAGGTACTTCATGGAGGTAGAGCAGATTTCCTCCACCTCTGCACCCACACTTCGGGCTGGGCAGGCCTGCTTTGGGGGAGGGGAGCTTTCCTGTGCCCTGGAGGATGCTCAGTGGCTTCCTTGGCTTCTACCCCCAGCTGCCAGTAGCACCCAGCCCCACCCTTCCAGCCATCTCCTGACACCCTGGAAGGTCCCCCTGAGCAACATCACTCCTGGTTGAGTCCCACCGGCTCTGGGAACGAAGGCAGGTAGAGAGGGGTTGTGGGAACAGGGTGGTAAAGGAAACTGGTGGTTCCCAGGGACTTACACTCTTTCCCCCTGAAAACCCTCCATGGGCTTCTTTCTGGATAGACCTCCCTCCATCCTCGAAAAACAGGCTACGGTGCAGGCTCCACTGCTCAGCCCAAACCCCAGTTTTGCCATCGGCTAAGGGTGTGGGTTCAGGTACTGTTAGAACCCTGCGCCATGATTTCCTCATGGGTAAAATGGGGATATAGTAGAAGCTACCTCACAGAAGAGAATCCAGGCCAAGCGCTCATTGCAGATTGCAGTGCCTGGCACACCTCACTCTCACACACACTCACATACACACACACACACACACCCCTCCAAGCACACAGCAGGGCAGTTGAGACTTCCTGGCAGAAAGCATGGAGCTGGCTCTTTTCTAGAGTTTTAAGGAGACCCACAGTCACAGCTAACCTAGGGAAATGAACAGCCTTTTGCAGAAAGAGGGGCCACAGTGTTTAGTGACTAAGCGTAAGAACCATTTCTCCACTCTGTTGAGAAGCCAGGGGAAAGCACCTACCCCAGACCAGGCATTAATGCATCATTCCTGAACTTCCGCACAGCCCTGTGAGAAGGGCATTAGTATTCCTAAATTGAGGCTGGGGAAACAAGGTTCAGAGAGGGCAAGTTACCGACTCAAGGTCACTGTGCAAACAAGCTGCTGGCGCAAGCATCGACTCACAACTAGACAGATGCCGCCCGCCTCTTTCGGGGCTGTGGGTGGGTGGAAGGAGGGCAGAGAGAAAACCAACCCAATGACCCGGGCAAGGCTGTGAAGGAGGCACCCCACCAGAGCAAATGCCAAGAGGGACCAAGGAGAGCTGTTCTTTCCGCCAAGGGAGCGGAGATTCCTCCACGAGCCGTGACGCTGATCTTGTCTGCCCTGCCTTTATCTGTTTAGGGAAACGAAGGAGGAGAGAGAAGAGGCCGATGCTGCCCGCTGGGCTGCAGAAGGTGGGAGGGAAGGGCCGGTGTGTGCCCTGGGTGGCCGGTTGCTGCACGCCGGCTGCCGAGCAGGCAGCCCTAAGGTAGCCATGGGGACCAGCCAGGGGGGTCCTGCTGGCAGAAGGTTAAAGGAGAGGTTTAAAGGAGAAGGGCCTGGGGAAGACCAGGGAGTTTTGAATTCAGCCTTGGCTGGGATTATGGAAGGAAGATGTGCACACACCACTGCCCGGTCTGTCTGCCATCTGCTTGTCCATTTTAGTCCCCCGGCAGGTAAGTCAAGGAAAGATCAGTTCTTGGGGTGCTGGAAGATGGGGTCGGGGACGGTCTCAGCTCTTCAGCAACGCACATGCCAACGTCTCTGACTCCAAGTCCTTTAGAAGGGAAAATGCGGCCCTTAGAGAATTAAATAAGCAGCCATTGATAAGCTCAGGCTGAAGCTTGTGGAACTGGGAGCAGCACAAGGGCTTCCAGGCGGAGGGAGTTTTGGACCATATTCCTCTTTTCAAAGGCCCCTGGGCCAGCTGGAGGCTTTACAAGGGCCCCTCCTCAGGCTGGCCAGCAGGGAATTGAAGTAATCTAATTTTAATTATGTGACAAAAGCATGAAGAATCACTTAAAGGTCTGTCGGAGGGAAAGATGGCTCCGGTCTGCCAGGAGTCCTTAGATGGAAATAAAGAAAGCCACAGGCTAAATGTTGGGTTTTGGTGCTTTAAAAAAATAAGACTCGCATAATGACCGGATGGCACATGATTGGAATTGAGATAGGCTGGGAGGGTCATCCCCAGCTTTGTTAATGAGGGGCAGAGGCACCTTCGAAGCAGCTGTTCACAGGAGACTCTGTCTGATCTTTGAGTGGCTTAGTCTTTTTAAAAATGATCATGCCCTATTTTTCTGAAATCGAGGAAAAGTGCATTTCTGTGGACAGCACCAAACCCAAGTGGTTTATAAAGAACTTTTTTATGCATTATCCAACTAGGGCTTCACAAACACGATCTTCCTGGGTGTTTAAGGAAAGTTCTTAACTTTAAGTGGAAAAAAAAAAAAGAAAAGGTGGATTTCTGAGATTTCAATCTGGTTCAGTTTACTGCTGGTTTCTTCTTATGTAAACATGAAAATAAATGTCCTTTTGTCTAAAGCTAAGTAGCACTCTTTCAAAGTTCTGAGAGCCGCAAGCCAGGAGGTCAGTTTTTCTTTAAATCAGCTAGACTCAACCAAAAGAACTTTGAGGACCAGGGCCATTTCCTAAGCAGACTGAGCCTATAGCAAGCCTCCACATCCAGTCAATAAATAAGGCAGTGTTAAAATCATTAAGCGGAGCAAGACTAGAGGCTTTTCAAAAGGATCACTTCATGTTTCTCAAGTTCAGGACAGGATTCTGCCCAGAGCTCCAGCCCAGGTAAACACAATTTGATTCATTGAAAATTTTGCCACAAAAGTTATGAGTCAGGAGTTCAGAGTAGACCTCAGAGAATCTGGGCAAACGGACACAAAATTATCTTGCCTCACTGTGTTTTTGTCTCATCTGTCCTTGTGGATCCTACCAAGTGGGAAGGCAGTCTTCCTGGGTTGATTTCTAAACTGAAGCCATAGACCTTTGTTCCTGTATACAACTTTCCAATTAAAAAAAAAAAAAAAAAACAAAAAAACAGAGCTGCCTTCCCCTTCCTCCCAGGGACTGGGTTAGACAGTATAAGTCTATGTTCTGCTTCAGTAACAAGCCAACCCCAAGTTCTCAGTGGCTTAATATAACTAAAGTGTGCTTCTCGCTCATATCACAGTCCCTGGCTGGCCCCCCTTGGCAGCTCTCATCTAAACGGTGATTTTGGTGTCCTGGTTGCTTCTCTTATAAGATGCTATTTGCACCACATAGCATCCCAGTCTTTGTTGAAAGGGGAAGTAAGGAAGAAGGGAAATACCTTGGCTTTGAAATGCACTGTAAGTGACAAATATTGTTTTTGCTCCAAGTTCATTGTCTTGGTCTAGTCCTGGAACCCCAACTGCACAGACCTGAGGAAATGCAGCCCATCAACATCTGGAAATGCAGCCCATCAACATCTGGGCATCTCTGCCCTTTATAATAGTAGTATGCATTATAATTCATAATAAACATATAGAGCATCTTTTTACAAAACACTGTTTGTATACAATGTATATTCGTACCATTCAAATCTTCAATCATGCATTTAGAATAAAGACATCCATCTTATTCAACCACCTTTTCTTTTTTTCCCCTCCATCCCCCCTTGCTCCCTCCCTTCCCCGCCCTCCCCTTTGACCTTTCTAGCGTTCCTCTAATCCTCCTCTGTACCCCGACCCAACACCAGTGTGAGTCAGCTTCCTTATATCAGAGAAAACATTCGGTATTTGGATATTTTTGATTGACTAACTTCACTTAGCATTATATTCTCCAACTTCATCCATTTACCCGCGAATGCCATTATTTTATTTTCTTTTATTGCTGAGTAAAATTCCATTGTGTATATGTACCACATTTTCTTTATCCATTCATCTACTGAGGGACTTCTAGGTTGGTTCCACAATCTAGCTATTGTGAATTGTGCTGCTATAAACATTGAAGTGGCTGTGTTACTGTAATATGCTGTTTTTAAGTTCTTTGGGAATAGACCCAGGAGTGGGATGGCTGGGTCATAGGGTGCTAACCCAGTCATTTCACCTCTAAATGTTCTTGCATTGTCTTACACGTGAGCTTCTGGGGGACACCTCACATCCAAACCATAACAGAGACAAGTACAAGATTCAGCAGTGAGGAAAGGGGAATAACTCTGAGCATGATGCAGTGGTAGTTTGTACCCCATCCCATTTGCTGGCCTTGACTCTGTGGGAAGCACCTTACGTACTTAGTACTCCCAGGACTTAGCAATTCTTCCAGAGGCTCACTTCTTTAGTAACTCATCACACCACATGCAGTCAGAGGCCCACTGTGAAGTTAAACAAGAGAGAAATGAAGAGGTTAAAGTGGATGTAGAAAGGAATTTGAAGAGGAAAGGAAAAGAAGAATTCCTCTTGGCAGAAAAGCACTCATGCAAGAAAACCTGAGTTTGTGCTTCTATACCTTCAGTTCCCGTTAGTTCATAATTATGGATGCAGAATTTCCTCTCCCGTTTTCCCATTTTCCACCCTGTAGTAGTGAAGTCTGTCCTTGCCGCAGAGTGACAAAGCATTCCTATTGCTCTTTTGAGTTATTTGTCTTCGCAGATGGTCTTCTCCAGCAGACCGCGTGGGTCCCGGTGCCTGAAGCCCTCGTTTTCACCTGCGTGTTGCCGACGGGTTCCTCGGCAGCGCATAGGCTGCAGACTCTCAGACCCTCACGCCCCTGCTCAGCGGTTCTCATCCTGGCTGCATGCTGGGATCACTGAACAGCTTTGAAAAATCCCAGGGCCCACATGCACATCAAATTGTTCAATCAGCACCTCGGGGGCAGGGACCCAACCCCAATATTTTGTAGAGTTCCCTAGTTGATGAGAAAGTGAAGCCAAGTTTGGGAAGCGTAGCTCCAGTGTGGTGCTTCCCGAACTCCAAGGGGTATCAGAATTTCCTGGTAGTGCCTGTGGAAAAATGCAGTTTCTTTTCCCTTTTTGAAAGATTCTGACTCACCAAGTCCAGTAACCTATTTTATAGCACCCGGGAGAATGCTACCAAAAGGTTCCCAGACCGCTCTCCGGGAATATGCCCCCACTAGGGCTCAAATAACACGTCTCCTCACGCGGCCGTGTATCTGCACCCATTTAAACACATTTTCATTCTGGAATTCTCACGCAAACATAAAAACAGATAATATTATGATGAACTTGTGGCCATTTATTATTGCATAATAAATCACTTCAGATTCATTTGTTTGGAATGACAGCAATTTAATCTGCTCATGAATATGCAAATCAGACAAGCTTCAGTAGAAACAGCTGGTTTCTGCTCCATCTGTTGCCAGCTGGGATAGCTCAGCTGGGGCTAGAAGATCCACTCCCAGGATTGTTCACTCATGTGACAGGCAGGGTAGTGCTGGGTCTTACCTGAACCCCAGCGGGGGCGACTGCACAGATCTCGTTTCCTTTACAAGACGGCTTGAGCTTCCTCTTAGCATGGCAGCTGGTTCCTACGAGTGAATCTATCAACCAGCAGAACAGAAGCTGCAGTTGCTTAGGCTTGGGCCAAGAAACTGGGAGAGCATCATTTCCTTCCTATCCCATTGAAGAAATCAGTAACAATAATCCTCTAGGGTGGCGGACATAGGGTCCACCTCTTAAAAGAAACAGCATCAGGTTTGCAACCTTCACTAACCCACCATAGTAGGCGGCTCTGCGTGCACCACTCAGCTCTACTTAGGTGCGCTTTTGAAAACTGGCCTCTTTCCTATTCCCAAACCATAAGATCAACCTTAAACCTAATTCTCTGAGCAGATTCCAGTTTTTGGGTCTCCCCACATTGTGGTAAACCTCCCTGGTACCATGTTCCCTGTGTGGTTTAAATCTCTGAAAATTAACAGCTCTTGGATTCCCACCGGTTCTTCACTTGCCATTTGAGGGCCACAGATTCTAGGTTCTGGAATTCCTTGAGAGTCACTGTGCATGGTCTGGATACTCAAACATCAATCTCTGTTTGTCTCCGCGCCTCTCCTTAGCTTCTGGAGCTAGGTCTAATCTTCCAGGGCATTTCCCACCTAACAAGCAGATGGGAATTATTTCCACCTTGCAGTCCTGATCCCTTCTGAACAGACTTGTATCACCAGGGCTAGATGGGAAGGGCCAGTCATCTCTGAGGTAGTACCAAGCTTTTGACTTACCTGTCCTTCCTCCTCACCACCTTTCTTCATTCATATCACAGAATTTTAGAATTCTAGAGTCAGAAGGTGCCTCAGGCTATCTAAAACACAGGCTCCAGTTTCACAAACAAGGACATCTATATTCCTTCCCCATGTTTCCTCCGGGAGGCCTTTGGGATTCTGGGAATGGATTTCATCTACTTTTGGGAAAATGACTTTCCCATTCTCCCATTCAAAACCTGCTTTTTCTGAAGAAGAAATAACAAGAGGAAGCAAAACTAACTTTATATTCCAGAAAAGAGCTAATGGGTAAAATTGAGTGGGGTGTGGTAGAAAGAAACAAGTCCTTGTGTTCTTCTGATATTAAACGAAAAACACACTTATTTCCAAATGGCTTGAGCACATTCATGTGCTTTTATGCTTTTTGTGTTTTCCACTGAGCAGCACTGACAGCTTAATAACTGTAAAACAGCATTACTGTTTTCCCGCTGCACTGTTCGGAAGAGAGAGTATGTCTCAGTCACAAGGATAAGGAATGTGTAGGACAGTGTCTTCCAGGGCAGCAGCTAGTGATCATAGAAACCTGAGCAAGCAGCGCAATACTTGCTTAGGAGATGCAAAGTGAAGAAGACAGGGGTGAGCTGGGAGCCCCTGCATGCAAGAGTGCCCTTAGGCTGATGGGCTCCTTGTGTTGACCTTGGCTTTCCAGCTCTCCAGTCCTGAGCTGAGTCAACAGGCAGAGGTCTTTGTTGATGGGGAAAAGAATCAACTCAATTTGACTTTAAAAATTATGGTTTAAACTAGTTGTACACTGTAAATGTCAGTGTCCTATCACAAAGCCTATCTACCTCTGACCTGTCATACCTCCTCAAAAGTCCCAAATCCTTGAACAGCTGGGTGCATGAATGTTAAGCATTTCCTATAAGTGGTGGTGTGTGGGCGCATGTACACACACACACACATCACACACACACACACATAACCTCAATCTAGAGGATTTTCCCAGGCCTTAACAATAACACTGAATGGAGAGACCATTGTATGTGAAGTGCTGATTTAGATAGGCCCTGGGGATACAAAGCCAAACAGACAAGATTCTGGATTTCAAGGGTGCTGATAAATCGACAATCACTCTTAAATGTATGGAGTGAAAAAACTGGTGCTTTTAAAGTTTCTTATTTCAGATTTTAAAGGCGCATAATTATATCACTTATTAAAAGTCTTATCAGTAACCTGACATTATCTCTCTTTTTTTTAATACTTTTTTTAGTTATAGGTGGACACAGTACCTTAATTTTATTTGTGTGGTGCTGAGGATTGAACCCAGGGCCTCACACATGCGAGATGAGCTTTTTACTGCTGAGCCATCGCCCCAGCCCCTCACTTTCTCTTTTTTTTAACTACCATAAACATTTCCTTCTTTAATTCATACTTTGGCTTTAGGGAATCAAAATTATGTTCCCTAAAACAGCCTGCCTTGCCCTGGCCCAAGTCGGCTCCTTTGTTATTCTTATGATATGGCCTCAAAGAAGCGTGGCCTTGGGGCACTGGAGGGAACTTTGGCTTCAGATCCCTTTCCCAAATTGGTCTTTGAAACTCGGGTGGTGTTACTTTCCATTCTGTTATATATATTGTGCAGCTGTTCAGGGTCTGGGGGTGGGGAGTCACTGGTATAAATAGCAGGCCTCACTTGACCAGGAATGCTCCCCTGGGGCCTTTGGAAGTGAGAGGAATCATCCCTTGAGTACGAGTCACCATCACCGAGATGACGATTTACTGCTCCCAGTAGGAAGAGAAAAGGATTGTGGAAATGAGGGTTGGCCAGGGTGACTCTGAGAAGAGAATTTCTTTGTGAAATCATGTCCTAGGGCTGGTTTGGTGCTTCCAAGATCCAAATCCTCAGAGACGGTTCAGAAAAAAAGTCTTAATAGGCAAATGCCCTAGGTGGATGCCGGCGTCTCCCCGTGATGAACTGACTCCAGGAGTGTAGAAAAACCTCACCCAAGGTGTTAATCACATTTAAACAGGTCTTTAGCCCATAGAGTGTCTTCAGAGGCCTGGAATGTAATTATTAATCAGGTTGGCTACATCAAATTAGAAACTGTATTCATTTCACCTCTGTTCATACTACCACACATTTTAGAAATACGGGTTGAATTTTTCTTACTCCAGAGTACATCTTATATTTAATATATGAATGAAAGCAGCAATTTTCATAACTTTGGAGACTGGAGATAGGAAAATGCACAGAGGAAAAGACCAGCGTATTTGACTGCTTACCAATAAAGAACATTAATGTGTTCAAACAAATATTTGATGAACTCTCTCAAGACTTCATTATTATTTTTTTGGGGGGGGATTTGTTATACTATATTCATATGTGTACAAAATAAAACAGTATAATTCAATTAATTTTGTTCCCCAGTACCTCCCATTTTCCTCCCCTCAGTCCCCCATCCCCATCCTCTATTTTACTGGTCTCCCTTCTATTTCGTTTTTTAAATTTGTTCTAATTAGTTATATATGACAGTAGAATGTATTCTGACACATTGTACACAAACAGAGCACAACTTCTCCTTCCTCTGGCTGTACCTGGGGCAGAGCCACACCAGCAGTGTAATCACACAGGTATAGAGGGTGATAATGTCTGTCTCATTCTCCTGTCCTTCCCATCCCCACAGCCCAACCCCTCCCCTCACTACCCTCTGCACAATCCAAAGTTCCTTTATTCTTCCCTTCCCCCTACCCCCCCTAGGGATCAGCATCTGCTTATCAGAGAAAACATTCAGCCTTTGTTTTGGGGGGATTGACTTATTTCACTTAGCATGATGTTCTCTAGATCCATCCAGTTCCATCCATTTATCTGCAAATGCCATAATTTCATTTTTCTTTAAGGCTGAGTAATATTCCATTGTGTATATGTACCACATTTCCTTTATCCATTCATCAGTTGAAGGGCATCTAGTCTGGTTTCATAGTTTGGCTATTGTGAATTGAGCTGCTATAAACATTGATGTGGCTGCATCACTATAGTATACTGATTTTAAGTCCTCTGGGTATAAACCGAGGAGTGGGAAAGCTGGGTCAAATGGTGGTTCCATTCCAAGTCTTCTGAGGAATCTCCATCCTGCTTTCCAAAGTGGTTGCACCAATTTGCAGTCCCACCAGCAATGTACGAGTGTGCCTCTTTCCCCATAAGACGTCATTATTCTTAATCATCATGTTTCTGTGTGCTGAGAAATAAGGTAAAATAAAAAACACAAACATTGTGAGAAAATACTATATGAAATTGCCAAGGGCTCATATATCTACTAAATGAAGTTCAGTGCAATTACCGTTGGTGACAGTGACATCATACAAAGCTCAGTTAGGGAAACACGAAAGAGACAATAAAGAATGAAAAGGTCAAAATCTAATGGGAAGAAGAACCAAGGGGACAAACAGGAATGCAACGACCCACCTCTTCTACTCAGAGGGCGTTCACTGGAGGAGCCCGGTGAGGGTCGCCTTAGGTTTTGGCAGTGTCCTCATGCCAAAGGGACAAGTGCCAAAGCCAGGCTCCCTGCACAGTGGTCAGTCTCACAGGAGCCTCCCCCTCCCTCTGTCAGGGACTGAACTGAGTCGTCCCCAAATTCACATATTGAAGGCCTGCCCCTAGTCCTTCAGAATGGGAGGGACATCAACAGGCAATTAAGTGAAAATGCGGCTACTGGGGTGTGTTTCTGATTCAGTGATTTGTGTCCTTGTGAGAAGAGGAGATTAGGACACAAACAAGAGACCCAGGGGCACTAGTGCACAGAGCCACCACGGGCCAAGGGGCAGCAGCAGACCACCATGTTCAGCAGGAGGACAGCGGCCTGGAGGAGCCGCCCTGCCAGCCGCCTGGACTCCCACCTCCAGCACCGTGAGACAACGAAGGCGGGTTGAGCCCCCAGGCCTCCGTGCTCGCAATGGCAGCCCCTACCTACGAGGGTACCTCCCTGAAGACGCTGGTGCTGATCCGAGTAAGAGGAGACCCCAACCATTTGTGAGGACCTGGGCCCAGCAGCCAGTGCCTCCTGAGAATGTGCCTGTCAGTTTGACGCTACCTGAATGATGCGACAAAAAAAACCAAAATAGTGGTTTGATTGAAAACCAGCCTCGGGCTGGTAGTGCTTGAGCTGCCCACGTAAGCAAAGGCGAACCCTCTCAGGAAGACAGGGCCTCCCCCTTGGCACCAACAAACTCCCATGACAGATGCCACGGCACAGAGGAACCTTGAAAGCATGCTGTTGAGATGTCCCAGATACACAGGGACAAACACTGCATGATGCCCTTACACCAGGGACCTAGAAGAGGAAAATTCATAGGGACGGAAAGTAGGATGAAATTACCAGGAGCTGGGCGCAGTGGTTGGAAGGGTAGAGAGATTTCAGAGGGAAGGAGGAAGATGTTTTGCAAATAGATAGGGGAAAAGGTCACATGGAAGCACACTGAGGGTGCATTTGGTGACATTAAATGCATGTATTTAGTGTGTTTTAGCGTGGCATTTAATGCCATGTTTGCTTACAAATGGTTAAAATGATATTTTGTACATTTTACCATAATTTGTAAGACTCAAAGAAAATTCCCCAAAATAATGTCTCAAAGGCAACGACAGCATGGAGACAGAGATAAGCAAGTCCTCATGAATGAGACGCGAGAGAGGCAGCAGCTGGAGAGAGAGGCCTGCAAAAATGTCGGATATAAAACCATTACTCACCTACTCATTTCTTTTTTGTTTTGTTTTGTTTTTTGGTACCTGGGATTGAACCCAGGGGCACTTAATCACTGAGCCACATCCCCAGCCCTTTTATATATTTTATTTAGAGACAGGGTCTTGCTGAGTTGCTTAGGGCTTTGCTAAGTTGCTGAGGCTGGCTTTGAACTTGCAACCCTCCTGCCTCAGCATCCAGAGGTATTAGGATTATGGGTGTGTGCCACCATGCCCGGCCCATTACTCACCTTTTAAATTAAAATTCTGCTTATTATGGTTATAGAACAAAGAAAAAGCTGAATCTAAAAATAAGATTTCCCCACAAGACATCATTATTCTTAATCATTATGTTTTTGTGAAATGACCTAGTAGCCTTGAAAAAGAACCAAGTAGATATTCTAGAACTAAAACATAATAATTAAAATGAAGAACTCAGATAACGAGTATAAAATCAAGTTCAATATAGCTGATTACCAAGCCATAAGATACATAGGAAAAAGTAAAGATGGTGGGATGAGACGGACATCATTACCCTAGGTACACGTGTGACCACACATATGGTGCGACGCTGCATCGTGTACAACCAGAGAAATGAAAAGTTGTGCTGCAATTGTATACAATGAATCAAAATGCATTCTGCTGTCATATATACCTAATTAAAATAAATCAATTAATTAAAAACAACAACAACAAAAAGATATATAGGAAAAATTATCCAGAGCACAGATGAGAGACAGAGATGTATAAGATGGAAGACAGGGTGGAGAAGATGAGTCGTGGGATAGAGTGAGAATTTCTACCTGTGTCTAATCAAAGTTCTGTGGGGAGAACAGAGAAAAAAACACAAAACAAAAAACAGAGCACAGGCCATACTGGAAGAGATGATAGTTAAGATTTCTTCGGAAATAATGAGAGGCACAAGTTTGTGAGTTCAAGAAAGTGGATGACCATAAAACAGAATAAGCAGGAAGAAATGAATGGCCAGATACAGTGTGAAGAGCAAACAGAACAGCAAAGGCAAAGACAAGAGAAAATCTTAAAAGTGGCCAGAGAAAAAGGATAGGTAGCCTTTGTTTTCATTCTCCATTGTTGTAAAACAAATGATTCCAAAACATAGTTGCTTGATATAATGATGATTTACCATTTCTCACCATCTGTGAGGTCAAATGTATCTTCTGGCTTGGTCAAACAGTTCTTGTACTGGTCTCGTGCAGGCTCACTGTGTTCTGTGTCTTCTGGTGAGCTAACTATGGGCTGTTTAACTGGAACGCAGGGAGGGCTTGATCTCTCTCTCCATGAGATTTTTCTTCCTCAAAGACAATAGACCAGGTTTCCTCACCTAGCAGCAGCAGTATTTCAGGAAGAAAAACAGGACATAGATGTTCAGGTCGCCACTGCTTGTATCACATTTTTGGTGCCCACCTTCACCAAAATAAGCCCAGGGTCATTGTGGGAGAGGATCACCCTGGTGGTACATCAGGAAGCCACTGACAGACCAATTGACCACAGGCTGGCCCATGATTCAGTTCCCTCCTTTACAGAAAACTTGGTTTGTAGGATCCAAAGTATCACCCAATAGCAGAATCAGACTCGAAGTCCATTATCTTGTGATCTGTACAAGGTCTGGATGCAGGTGAGACTTTTTAGGTGCCACCCTTCATGGGGGTACTTCTTTTTTTCTAATTGACCTGTGAACTAAAAAGTTGTATGTCTCTTACCCAACCAACTGCTTTTCCTCTGCTCACACACCACTCAATGCCACACTTGAGACGCCAGATGTGTGGAGTAGTTTTCCTCACACACCATGGGTACCAAGCTCTTCCATGGATACCAACTGATGGTCCTATCCTTGAATTCAATTTTGATCCTATCTACCTGGAGGTAGCATCAGGTACCATAAGTTAGGGGCTCAGTCCCACAATACCATAACCACTTCAGATGCCAGTTACCAAAGGTGACCTGATGCAGATGGATCAGCTGTAAGTGGGGTCTCCTATGACCCTCTCCTCAGATCTGATTAATTTTGCTAGAGGAGCTCACAGAATTCATGGAAACACTTTGTCCTTATAAAGATGGAAAGCCAGATGGAGGAGAGGCTCAGGGTGAGTGAGGCATGAGGGGAGGGTCATGCTGCCCCCTAGGACCGTGCACTTGTTTAGCTTTCTGGCTTGTTGGTTTTCATGGAGGCCTTATCATGTAGGCATGATTAATGAAATCACATCCGTCCCTGGAGGTTGGGCTGAAAGTCCCAACCATCTAATCTTGCCCAGGTTTGATTGTCTGGTGATCACTAATCCGCCCCCCATCTCAAAATTATCTGCAGGGGTCTTCCCCCACCATTCAGACACTCAAGGTGTTTTAGGTCGGGCAAGAGGACCCGGGTGCAGAGACTAACAGGTGCTTCATATTGAACCATGCCATCACAGCACTGTTCTCTTCAGCTCTTGGTGTCTTCCTCTGGGCTTTTGGTTCCGCCCTCTTCCATGTCTCATTTTGTTGTAGGACATGGCTCACGTTCACAGCTGAGTACCATTCTAAGCTTTTAGTACCATTCTTAGCTCATAGATAGTTGGGGGCCCAGAGACTTCCTTGCGTTTTGAGCTATTCTTTAGTCCAAGCAGGTGCATCTTCCTTTAAAAATATTATTGGTTTCTTATGAATTTAGTATGAGGTCTGGAGGCAGGTGAGACTCCTTAGGTGCCACCCCTCATGGGGTAACTTCTTTTTTTTTTTTTTTTTTTTCTTAGAGACCTGTGAACTAAAATGTTGTGTGCCTCTTACCCGCCCAACTGCTTTTCCTGTGCTCACACGCCATTGAACACCACACTTGAGACCCCAGATGTGTGGGATCTCCGTGCTCCAGAGCCATGAGGCCCCAAGAAGCCAAGAGAGGTCTGTCTATATTGGGCATATCAAGCTACTGTGTGATTCACCACCCTTAAGATTCACGGATGCCCATTTGTCTAGCTCAGAGAGTCTATTAAGCACTGCCTAAAATCTTTCCAAGGCCTAAATAAAGAAGTTTACAGCTACACTTGGATTTTAAGGCCATTATCTTAAGAGTTTTGTGCTGACTGGAGAGACTGTATGAGTCAGTTTTCCATCACTATAACAAAACACACAAGATAATTAACTTATAAAGAGAACAGGTTTACTTGGGATCATGGTTTTAGAGGTTACAGGTCATGATTGGGTAACTCCATTGCTTTTAGGCCTCTGGTGGGGGTGCCAGCTGGCAATGGTAGAAAACATGTAGCAAAGCAAAGCTGCTCACCTCGTGACCAGGAAGCAAAAGAGAGAGAGGAAAGGGCCAAGGCCCCCCCTGTCCCTTCAAGGGCATGCCTCCAGTTCCCCAGGGACCTCCCACTAGGGTCCACCTCCCAGAGGTTCCTCCACCTCCCAGTAGCACCGCTCAGGGGGCCAAGCCTTTAACACTTGGGCCTCTGGGGCAGGGGTGGGGTGGGCATGGGGGGTAGGGCACTATCCAAACCATAACAACACGAATGAGAAAAGAGTTTATTTTATGACCCAATAGGTCCTGAAAACTCTAGATTTCCTCTAAATCCTGCCTTCGGATAGAAGAGACTCTTTCTAGCTCATCTCTCTGGCCACGTGTTACCGTATCTTATCACAAGCAGGTAAGCAAGACCAGAAGATACTTTTTGTCTGGACATGTTAGCTACAGCTATAAGTATACCTAGGCATATATTAGGCATATTTTTTTTTTCCTCTTCCAAGTTACCACAAGCAACAATACTGCCAATTTGTTATGGTCTGAATGTTTATGTCATGCACCCTGGAATTCATAAACTGAAATCCCAGCTCACAGCATGATGGTACTAGAGGTGGGGCCCTTGGGGGGTAATTAGGTCATGAGGGTGAAGCCCTCGTGAATGGGACTAGAAAGAGAGTGCAGTAGTCACCAAGAATACAAATAAAGCCGGTGCAGCCATGCATGCTTGTAATTCCAGCAGCTTGGGAGGCTGAGGCAAGAGGGTCAGCAACTTAGCGAGACCTTGTCTCTAAATAAAAAGACAAACAAAAGGGATGTAGCTCAGTTGTTGAGTGCCCCTGGGTTCAATCCTTCGTACAAAATAAAATAAAATAAAATAAAAATAAAAATAAATCTGGAGAGGTTGTGGAGAAAAAGGAACACTTTTACACTGTCGGTGGGACTATAAATTAGTACTACCACTATGGAAATCAGTATGAAAAAGACTAGGCATGGAACAACCATATGACCCAGCTATACCACTCCTCGGTATTTATTCTAAAGAATTAAAGTCATCTCACTATAGTGATAATACATACCTATGTTTACAGCAGCACAATTCACAATAGCCAACTATGGGGCCCACCAGGTGTCCACCAAGGGATACATGAATAAAGAAAATGTGGTATACATACACCGTGGAGTTTTGTTCAGCCAAAAAGAAAAATGAAATTATTTTCATTTCAGGAAAATGGATGGAACTAGAGACCATTGTGTTAAGCAAGAGAAGCCAAACTCAGAAGGTCGGAAGGTCAAGGGTCAGATGTTTTCCCTCATTTGTGGAAGCGACAGAGGAAAGAAGAAAAGAGAGGTGGGGGTGGATCTCATGAAGATGAAAGGGACGTCAGTGAAACAGAGGACAGGGGTCGGGGTGAAAGGCAGGGGGGAAGAGGGCAGAGCTGGGGAGTGATATTGGCCAAATTATATCGTGACATTGTGTGCATGCGTGACTACGTGACAACAAATCCCATCAGTATGTACAACTCTGATGCACCAATTTTAAAACGTGGGAAAAAAAAAATAAACGAGACTGCAGAGAACCTTCTCACTCCTTCTATCTCACGAAGACACAGTGGGAAGACGGCCATCTATGGATGAGGAAGCCGGCCGTCACCAGACCCTGAATCTGCCGGCACCTTGATCTTGAACTCCCCAGGCTCCCGAACGGTGGAAAATAAATTTATTTTGTTCATGAGCTATCTAGTCAAGGATATTTTGTTATAGTGGCCCAAAATCAAATAAGACGCAATCGTCTCACCATGCACAAAACTGACTACACTTTTAATGGTTTCTGACAAAAAGCTCCCCGCTGCCTTTCCAGCCTCCACTTCGTTTGCCCACCGTAACCCAAGCCTTTGTCAATGCGCTGGAGGTTCTCTGCCTCCACTCACCTCCCACTTTCAAAGTTGACACCACATATTCTAGCTTTCTGTTATGGTAACACTCCTGGGTTTCAACTTCTCTTTAAATTATATGTTGCTGTGTGACTAATTTCCCTAAAACTTGGTGACTTAAAATAACAATGATTTATTAGTATTTTTATGATTCTGTAAGTTGGTTAAAAGATTCTTCTGTTAGTTTTGCCCATGATCCCTTACTTTTGACTGTTCAAGTGAGTTGGCTGGAAGTGCACTCAGCTCTAATGTCTGGGATAGTCTCTCTCTCCATCTGTGATGGATTCAGGGAGCTGTCATTCATTGGGAGCTGTCCCTGTTAGCATACACCCCAAACTTACAGGTATAGCATCACAGATAGCAACCTTTCCAACAGAAATAGGAGAAGCTGGAGGGCAGTAAAATGGTATCTTAGTGCATTAAAACTAAACAGAAACAAACAACAACAACAACAACAACAAAAAAGCCCAGACAACTTAAAATTTTCCACCCAATGAAAATATCAAGAATGAAGGCAACATAAAATCACAAGTGCATAATTAGTGAGAAAGCGCTTTTCCGAGCAAAATTAAGAGAATTTGCCATAAGTAGATGCTCATTAAAAGAAATCACAAAAGATGAACTTCAGGAAAATGGAGAGTAATCCCAGGTAGAAAATCTGAGATGTGAGCTGAAAGAAAGAGCATATCAAACAGTATAGCAGGATCTTAAGGTGGGTTTAACATGTGTTCACAATCAAACGCAAGCTGGACATGGGGTAAAAGAAGTTCAAGTTGTTCTAAGTTTCTTGGTATTGCCTAGCTCAGAGTCTGTTGATGAAAACTTTGTTAAATAGATATGCAAGGATGTAAAAGAAAAAGAAAATGTAGAATGGATTGGACAGGTCAATGTAAAGCACAGAATGATATGGTTGACAAAAGTCAAAATATATCACCAAGTACACTTAATGTAAATGAACTAAAATTCTAAATTAAAAGGCAATATATTTTAGGCAGCATAACTTAATCACCCAATCTCAATATACAGAAAACATAACAATGAGACACAGGCAGTCACAGCAGCAGGTTTTAATAAACACCTCTGAGTGAGTGATAAATTTAGCATATAAGTGTTCGATAAGCTATAGAGGCTTTTCATAGCATAATTAGCAAACTTGACCTAATGAGCATGGAGATAAAACTGTCCACTAACTCTTTCCCTAGCAGACACAAAACATGGACCTCAAAGATCATCAAGCAGAAGGTCATCATATTAGGCCTTATCATCAGGCCTGATAAATGGCGAAGAGCAGAAATTTTACAGATTGTGGTTCAGTTACAATGTAACGAAACTAAAAATCAAGAATAATAGCAGTAAGTGGAAAAAAAAAAAAAACCACATCCTAAAAATTAAAAATATATCTCAATATAACACATAAATCAAAGAAGGAGCCATAATCGAAATTAAATAATATTTTGATGAAGGTAGTTGATAGGTAGCTGCTGCTTGTGGAAGGCAGCTCACACCTTTCATAAAGGAACGTATCAACTCTAATGTGTACACTGGGTTAGAAGAGTGACTGAAAATTAGTGAGCTAAGTATCTGTCATAAGAACACAACAGGCCTCTGCAAAAGGGAAACGACAGGAATTAAGATACAGAAATTAATATAGACAACAATTGAAGAGAT
This sequence comes from Tamias sibiricus, assembly GCA_025594165.1. Classification (NCBI taxonomy): domain Eukaryota; kingdom Metazoa; phylum Chordata; class Mammalia; order Rodentia; family Sciuridae; genus Tamias; species Tamias sibiricus. The sequence continues at coordinate 17,759,335 of CM046666.1, read as the reverse complement.
CACAGTGAAGGGAATCCCTAATAGCAACAGAGGGCTCCTTGAAAAACATTACTGAAATATGTCCAGTAATATTAAATCAGGACAAAATATACAAGGTGTAAATAATCAATAACAGGCAATGAGTTTTTACTTCCGAGGCTGTAGCTATTGCACAAGTAAAAAGAGGAAGACATGAATAATATTGCTCGAAAGCCCTCGGAAGTCCAGACTCTAACCTGATGGCTTCATTTCACCAAGAAGCTTGGAAGAATCAGTTTCCCCAGACCCTGGTCACTCCAGAAGCTCCTGCACCAGCCTCCTCCTCTGCACCTGCGGTCGGTCGCCTTTCTGCTTGTTAACACAACGAAATCACCCACAACCCCCGATGAACACAGCCCCTCCTCCTGTGCACTGAATCCCTCTCTCCACTTCGGGACGTTGGTTTCCCAGTTCTCTCTGGTCCTTGTTACAATCACGTTTGTATTCTTTCCTTGTGTATACTGTGTAACCACTATGTAACCAGGGGGTAGTTGAGGGGATGCTCAGACTGATGGACACGAACTGAAGGTCCTTCTCCCCTGCCCCACCCCATTCATCTCTAGAAACTCTAACCTCCCTTGTGATGGTCTTTGGCAGGTGATTTCGTATTGAGGCTGAGATCTAAAGGAGGTCCCAGAGAGCTCCCTTGCCCCTCGGCCTTAGGAGGATTCACCACAAGGAAAGGGTCGTCGGTGAAGCAGGCAGCAGCCCTCACCAGACACTAAAGCTGCTGTCGCCCGGAGGTAGGACCTCTAGAACTGTGAGAACGGACTTTGTGTTTTTTATAAGTCACCCGCTCCATGGTATTTTTGTCATAGCAGCCTAAGCTGGCCAAGACAGAGAAATTTCTCTTGATGGAATTAGTCTAGACTAAATGAAATGGGTTGGTAGAATATCATCCTTATTCAGTTGAAGGGTCTACACATTAATCAGAGTATTTGCCAACATTGCAGCGGGAGAAATGACTAGACAATGTATTCCTCCAGGTGGAAGAACATACAATCACATATGAAGCAGTCTTCAGAACAATCACCCTGACTGTGATCACACCCCCAGATCCAACTTCCCATTTTCAGGAAATTACAGAGGAGAGAGCAATATGTTAAAATTCCATGGGCATTGATGAGCAAATCCACACTGGGAAACTACGAGACAAATCCATCAGTTTCTTCAACAACAGCAGTTCAAGGAAGTAAGATGCTGAACCGGGATCCTAAAGTTGACAAGACACTTAGGCACACAGCAATCAGTTACCCTTGGGGGGCCTCATTTGTGCCCTGATTCAGATCAACAAATTTGTAAAAATCTAAAGGCACCTATGAATGCATTTATGGAACAGAAGTGTGAACACCAGATAATACTAGGTAGTCAATGATACTGTGGAATTCAGTTAATTTTGAGAGATGTAATAATTGTGGTTATTTTTAAGAATCTTTATCTTTTAGAGATACACATTAAAAAATTTATGGATAAAATTTAAAAATAAAGTAGAAATGACCCTGAAAGTCAGAGAGAAATCACTACAAGAGGCGAAGGAGATATCATTCATTTCAGCCAAGTTCCCCGCCACCCCCACCCCCACCCCCCAGGCCAGTTTCCCTTGTTGATTCAGGAACAAGCTGAGGCCACTTGGAGGGTGGAACTTAAGCTACAGGAGCTGGAAAGAGGTGACGGATGGACGTGGGGAAAGCATTCCATGTTATTTCAGTCTGGCCCCTTATCACTTGACTGTGACACTGTGCCCACTTTATCAGTTAGCTTCAGCTGCTATAACAAACATCACGGACTGGGTAGCATACAGAACAAGAGTTTATTTTATTGGTGTTATGAGGCTAAGAAGTCCAAGATCAAGGCTCTGGCAGATTCTATTTCTGATGAAGACTCTCTTCCTGTGTGGTAGACCACTGTCTTCACAAGACGAAGACCCTCTCTCTCTCTCTCTCTCTCTCTCTTACAAGGCCATATTCACTGTATTGAGGCCCATTCTCTTGACCTCTTTTTAACATTAGTTACCTCCTATAAGCCCTGTTTCCAAATACAGTTGCATTAAGGGTTAAGGCCTCAGCATATGGATCTGGGGGTGCAACCCGGCCCACAGCATCCCCCAGGTGGGACTCTCCTCCCCAGTGTGGGGTCCATGCCAGATCTCTGCTGGTAGCCAAGCACCTGAGAGGATGCAGCTCCATGAACACTGCTGGGCGTCATGACAGCCCATATGGCTTTGCCCTGTCTGCCAGAACTTGGCTCCATTTACTAGACCAAACCAAAGAAGAGAGCCTGATAGGATGTTGCTTTTTGCTGGACTTTCCCGTCATGAGACCAAATACTGAATGGAATCGGTCAGACACACGGCAGAAATGGGAAGGTCATTTAGTTTAGCTCCATTTCCAGAAAGCCTTTTCTGCAAGGGCAGTGCACAAACATCTAACTCGTCTGCTCGCAAACGTACGAATGATGGACGTGGAAACAAATCGGAGGGAACAACAGATTGGACCAGGAACACGTCAATGTTAGGAGCAGGTGAAAGAAGGGGTGGGGTAAGAGGAGACCGAGAGGCCCAAGAAAAGGCCCGGGGCACACCTGGAAGCAGAGGAAGGCCCTCTCGGTGGAGGACAAGCGGACCCAGGACCCAGGAACAGAACCAGCAATTCAGGGAGACAGAACCAGGGGTCCAGCTCAGGATCCCTGAGGTTGGTGTCTCCTAAAACGAACAGCTCTTGTTTCTTTCTGAGGCTGACGTAGCCTGAGAGGGTGAAAGATAAAATCTTCATCTTTTCTAATTGGCTCGTTACGCGTTCCCACTTGGTTCTTCTTTAGCTTTGAATAATCAGATAGTCTATTCTGAGTAGGAAAGCTACAGGCCCCAAGTGAACGAAATTACAGTTTCCAAACAAGGTCAACCCAAGTGTGGAGTAAAATCACACCAAAGACCGAAACGCTCCTACACCTGCAGCGTGCGCTTCTGAATAGCAGGCGATGGTGTCGGTCACCTCCCCAGCAGCTGTCCCCCTTCTTCCCTTCTCTGCTAACAGGACAGTGTTTTGTTTGAATGACAATGTGCCCTCTGTGGGGGGGCGGGGAATAAGTTGCTATAGGCTGAACCAGTGCAGGAGGACCTGCTCCCCATTGGGAGTGACTGGACTAGAGAGGGGCCACGAGGTGAGAGGGGAGACCTGCCTAGGGACTTGTGGGAAAGGTTTCCTCATTGGTAATAGAGAGTATTCCCTCCTGCTCTGGATGCTGTTGTCTCAGCATGTGCTGCTGCAGCCAGGTTGTGACCAAGAGTGGCAGTTCAGGGGAAGCATGGAGAAGCTGCCCTTGCGTCCTGGTGTTGTTGAACCTGCCGCTCAGAACCATAGAACAAATTCTGAATCTCCGTATCTCAAAGACTTCTTATAGTAGAGGACACTTAGATGTCCTGTTGCTCCAATCCTATTGACCTGCTGTTCTGTTACTTAACTGAGAGCATTAGTAGGTGCTATGGTTTGAAGGTCACCTCCAAGATTTCACGTATTGGAAACTTAATTCGCAAAGTCATGTTAATGGACTTTGGAGATGGGAAATTTGTGAGGTGATTAGGATTAGATGAGGGCGGGGGGCTGCGTGATGAAATTAGTGGTCTTATAAGAAGAGGAAGACCCGAACTAGCACACTTGTTCTGTCTGGTCATGCAATGTCCTCTATCATGTCAAGACCAACAGTCAGCCCTCACCACAAGCTGGACAGCTGCTGGCATCATGCCCTTGGACTTGAGCTGGGTAAACCATGAGCTGGGTAAACCTTTATTCTTTATACATTACCCATTCTGTGGCATTTAACTATAGCAACAGAGAACGGCTAGAACATGGGATTAGGTTCATCTATGAGGCACAGAAACCCCAATATAATACTGACTCAAAGGACATAGAAGTTCATTTCGTGTAATGTAGATCTTGATGGTTTTATTCAGCCCATGTCTTTTTTGAGGAAATGGATGGTTTGAATATGGTGTTTGCTGCCTTTGACAGAACTTTTCTGGAAATATCCATTTTAACAAAAAGTCGGCAGTTACAAGTTTATTAAAATGGGTTCTACCACCTTATGACCCAGCTATTCCACTCCTCGGTATATACCCAAAGGACTTAAAAACAGCATACTACAGGGACATAGCCACGTCAGTGTTTATAGCAGCACAATTCACAATAGCTAAACTGTGGAACCAGCCTAGATGCCCTTCAGTAGATGAATGGATAAAGAAAATGTGGTATATATACACAATGGAGTATTACTCAGCAATAAAAGAGAATAAAATAATGGCATTTGCAGGTAAATGGATGAAGTTGGAGAATATAATGCTAAGTAAAGTTAGCCAGTCCCCAAAACCCAAATGCTGAATGTTTTCTCTGATTTAAGGAGGCTGATTCACAGTGGGGTTGGGATGGGGAGCATAGGAGGATTAGATGACCACTAGAAAGGCCAATGGAGAGGGAGGGTAAGGGAGGGGGCAAAAGGGTTAGAAAAAAAAAAAAGATGGTGAAATGAGGTGGATATCATTACCGTAAGTGCATGTATGAAGACACGAATGGTGTGAATATACTTTGCATACAACCACAGATATGTAAAAATGTGTTCTATAAGTGCAATATGAATTGCAATACATTTTGCTGTCATATATAACAACTTAGAATAAAAGAAAAGAAAAAGAAAAAGAAAATAAATGAATCCTACCAAAATATAGGTTCCATATTAAAGTCCTTTTGTTACTATATAAAGACTATTTAAGGCTATAATATATAGATTTAATAAATGCTATTCAAACATATTATGTCTAGCATGAAAAACTGTGTTCTATTTTAAATGTACTTTTCATTTGTTGAAGAATTGCAGTGAAGTTTTGGGGGAGAGTTGATAAAGCAGTTCTGGGCTATATCCCCACTTCTTAAAAAAAAGATCCGCAACGGTCGGATGTAACTTGTAGGAAGACCAACGTTGATTGCAACAGAAAAGCATATCCAGCCCTACCACTAGGCCCAGGGTCGATGCTGTCAACCGTCGCCCCTTGTCCCTCTCTTTCCCATTCCTGGTTCCCTGAGGTGGCTGGCACTTCCTTCAGAACTACTTATTTGCCCCTTTTGAAGGATGAAGGCCAAACCAAGAAGACTGAACAGAGCAGCTGGCTGTCTTTGGGGAACACGCGTGACACGTGGAGGCAGACAGGCCTGGACTCAAAGGCAGACTTGACCTCCTGCTGTGAGACCCTGGATAGAACAGCCGACGTTTTACAGTGCCAAGCTTCTCGTTTGTGAAGTTGGGAGGAAAGCACCCCAGGGTGGTTGTGAGGATAGCACCCACCCCTGGTGCCACTCCATGGAAGGCCAAGGCCAGGCAGCTTGAACTTCCCCTCTCTGTTATAAGAACATGTGGTCACTTTTGGTTGGCTGGCTTTGTGTCAGCTGACGTGGAGTGACTGTCCTGCGTGCCCAGAAGGTTTTGTGAGGGAGAAGGGTGTCTTGAGCAGAACGTTGCTCTCCTCTAAGACCCATGACTTAGAGCGCATCCCAGTTCTCCCTTCTTTCACCTTCCATATTGAATTGTACGTTCATTGGAAACATCCCATAGTCTCTGGAGAACGTTTGTCAGAAGAAAGAGTTCTCCAGGAAGAGCACCACACAGGGGTGGGGGAGGATCTAAGATGGCGGGCGAGAGGGAGGCTGCATTCTGAGTCACCCCGGGACCTGGGATTCAGGTAGTGGGAATGCTCTTTCTCTGCGAGTGATCAGAGGACCCCCAACAGCTGCTCCCGCCCAGGAATCATGGCTGCTGTGCTCACAGGTCTCCAGGCCTCAGTGTCATCGCAGGACTCCTGGCCACATGTCCACACAGGTTCTCAGGGTGCCCAGGGAGGACCACATGCATCAGCACCAACTCCTGGCTGCCCACCCACACAGGCATCCCAGACGCTGCTCTCACGCAGGACACCCAGCCACCGCCCACTCACAGGAACTCTGGCCACCATTGCCATGTGGACCCCCATCTATCAACATGGGGCTCCCCCAGTCGCCTCCAACGTGGGCCACTGCAACTACTGCCATAATCCCCTACACGCAGTAGCCTGCACTTGGGGACACTGTAGTGGGTGTGGAGACAGCTGCCAGCCACCAGACTGCACACCACAGAGCTGCATCTCTGAACATGCCACTTCACGCCACTGCCCAGCCCCACCGACATGACACCCCATCGCTGAAAGCAGCTGCCTCCATCTTGGGACCCCTTTGTCGCCATCTTTGGTTGGGGCGACTCCCAGCTTGGAACACCGGCTGGGGCTTAGAAGCGATCCCAAGGCACCAAAAGTCCCCAACTCCCGCTTCTCCCCAGCAGCCTAACCCAGCACAGTGCCTGCGGCTATGTGGCCAGTCCATAGCTCACAAAGCCTGGTCCTGAACTTCCCAGTATAAAACGGCTCTCCACGATGCCAGGTGCGCAGCCCACAAGACCTCCGGTGGAGAGGTTCCTGACGGGGAAGTAGAAAGGGAGGGGTGAGGGAGATACAGTTTAGAGACTAAATTGGAGACCAGGAATTGTGAGGTTTACAGGCGATGTAAGGAGATAAAACCAGGTGCCCACATCATCTGAGCAAACCCCAGAGGAGATCCTCGGACCACCCCTTCCACTCCCATCCTGAGGGTGGAGATACCAGCACACAACACACAACCCCACCTATTGGATGAGAAGGGAAGCAGCAAAAATCCTGATCTCCAACAAAAACAATCCTTGTATCTTTCTTCCCCGAGATTTTTTTTTCTTCTTTCTCTCTCTTCTCTCTCCCTCACATCCCCAACATTTGTGAAATCACGTACTTTTCATGAATTAGGCTACTGAGGACTGGGATGTCTGAATAGTATATTACAGTGGTGTTTTATATTCTTTTATCTCCTATTTTTTTACATTTTTTACTTTTCTTAATATTTATGTTTGGTTTTTGTACTCTCTCTACTGTATTCCCACTTACTTGTCTCCCCAAAATCTCTTTTTCCTATCTTCTCTTGCTACTAACCAACTTCTTTAGATTCCTCCTTCACACTCTCTAAGATCTAATAACTATATCCTCACCTCCTACCCCCTCAACAACTCATCCTACACCTCACCCCCGGTTCCTTGTCCACCATCAGAAACTGTAGACCCTTTTGCAAACCTATAGTTTATATTGTAGATAATAATTGAACTCACCAATTCTGTCTGTTATGACAAAACCATAAACATCTTGATAGCAGCTATTTGGTTTAAGGCTGTACATTGTTTGTTTTGGGATCTGTTAATATTGTTCTCCCCCTTAAAGGAGAAGTATTGGAAACCTACAGGAACACCATAAGCCTATAGGGTAAAAACTGCAATGACTTGGATCCGCAGTGCTAGAAGGGAAGACTCGCGGACAACATGAAAAAACAAGGGAAGAAACTGCTCCAAACAAACCAAGACATTACATTATTAGAATCCATGGCGAGCACAACAGAAGAAAGGAAAGGAGTTCAGGATGTACATAATTAAAATGTTCTGTGAATTACAGGATGACATAAGAGTGCAAATATAGGGAACAAAAGGTCGTTATGATAAAGAGCTACATAAGCAAATACAGGAAGCAAAAGATTAATAGGGATAGAAATTCTGAAAACAAACCAAACAGAACTCCTTCAAATGAAGGAAGCAATAAACCAAATTAAAAGCTCAATAGAAAGCATCACCAACAGATCAGATCACTTGGAAGACAGGACCTCAGACAATGAAGAGAAAAAAAATATAATCTTGAAAAGAATGTTGACCACATAGTGAAATGGTAAGAAACCATGAGCAGAACATTCAAGAACTATGGGATAGCATAAAAAGACCAAATTTAAGAATTACTGGGTCTCTATTCACCTCACTGATTGTTTCTTTTGCTGAGAAGAAGCCTTTTAGTTTAAATCTATCCCATTCATTAATTCTTGGTAATAATTCTTGCACTACAGGATTCTTATTAAGGAACTTGGGGCCTAATATTTAATACGTGCACATCAGATAGAGCACTAATTTCTAGAATATATAAAGAACTCAAAAAACTTAACACCAAAAAAACAAATAACCCAATCAATAAATGGGCTAAGGAATTGAAAAGACACTTCTCAGAATGTTGTCGCCTGAAGCGATGGCCACTTGGAGCAAAGAAGCCGCAGGAAGAAGTTTAGAGACGAACTGGAAACAAACAGCTCTTTATTCTGATAACTTTTCTCTCTGGCTCTAACTACACCCCGACACGCCGTCCACGCTCCTCTAACCTCCAAAATGGCCCAGACCTCATCCGCAATCTCGCTCAAGTCCCTCGAGATCTCCGGCCAAGTCTCACAAGATCCCGGGCCAAGTAGGAAAGGCGCCAATGCCCAAACATGTCCAAAGCCAAAGCCCGTAGTCCACCGCAATTTAAGCCATCTCCCCAAACAGGGCTCCTACATCAGAAGAAGATACACAATTAATCAACAAATACATGAAAAAATGCTCAACATCGCTGGCAATTAGAGAAATGCAGTCAGAATGGCAGCTATCAAGAACACAAACAACAATAAATGTTGGAGAGGATGTGGGGGAAAAGACACACTCATACATTGCTGGTGGGACTGCAAAATGGTGCAACCGCTATGGAAAGCAGTATGGAGATTTCTTGGAAAACTGGGAATGGAACCACCCTATGACCCAGCCATCCCACTCCTGGGTCTATTCCCAAAGGACTTAAAAACAGCATATTACAGTGACACAGCCACTTCAATGTTTATAGCAGCACAATTCACAATAGCTAGGTTGTGGAACCAACCTAGATGTCCCTCAGTAGATGAGTGGATAAAGAAAATGTGGTATATATACACAATGGAATTTTACTCAGCAATAAAAGAGAATAAAATAATGGCATTTGCAGGTAAATGGATGAAGTTGGAGAATATAATGCTAAGTGAAATCAGTCAGTCTCAAAAATCCAAATACTGAATGTTTTCTCTGATATAAGGAGGCTAGTTCACAGTATTTTGGGGTGGGGGTACATAGGAGGATTAGAGGAACACTAGAATGGCCAAAGGAAAGGGAGGGGAAGAGAGGGAGCAAGGGAGGAGGGAGGGGGAGAAAAGAAAAAAAAAAGGTGGTTGAATGAGACGGATATCATTATCCTAAATGCATGATTGAAGAACTGAATGGTATGAATATACTTTGTATGCCAACAGTTGTATATAAAAAGATGCTATATATGTGCACTATGAATTGTAATTATTATAAATAAAAAAATAAATTTAAAAAAAAGAAAGAAAATATTTGTATACTACAAAATAAAAAAAAAAAAGAATTATTGGGATATAGGAAGGCATAGAGTTCCAAACCAAAGGAATGAACAATCTATTCAATAAAATAATATCAGAAAGTTTTCCACATGAAGAATGAATTGGAAAATCAAATACAAGAGGCTTATAGGACACCAAATGTACAAAATCACAACATATCAACACCAAGGCACATTATAATGGAAATACCTAGCATGCAGAATAAGGAGAGAATTTTAAAAGCTACAAGAAAAAGGAATCAGATTACATATAGGGGGAAACCAATTAGGATATCTGCAGATTTTTCAACCCAGACCCTGAAAGCTACAAGATCCTGGAACAACATATACCAAGCTCTGAAAGAAAATGGATGCCAACCAAGAATCTTACATCCAGAAAATTTAAGCTCTAGGTCTGATGACAAAATAAAAATCTTCCCTCATAAACAAAAGTTAATAGAATATACAATTAGAAAGCCTGCACTACAGAACATCCTCGGCAAAATATTCCACAAGGAGGAAACAAAAACCCACAATGAAAATCAACAAAAGGAGATATTACACTAAAGGAAAAACTCATTAAAGGAGAAACCAAGTCAAGTTAAATGCCCAAAATAAACAAAAATGGCTGGGAATACAAGTCATGTCTCAATAATAGCCCTGAATATTAATGGCCTAAACTCACTAATCAAAAGACACAGACTGGCAGATTCGATTTAAAAAAAGAAAGACCCAACAATGTGCTGCCTCCAAGAGACTCATCTCATAGGAAAAGACTTCCACAGGCTGAGGATGGAAGGTTGGGAGAAATCCTACCACTCACATGGACTGAGGAAACAAGCAGGGGTTTCCATCCTCATATCAAATAAAGTAGACTTCAAGCCAAAGTTAATCAAAGGGATAAAGAAGGACATTTTATACTGCTCAAGGGAACCATACATGAACAAGACATAACAATTATACATGCCCCAAACAATGAAGCATCTAAGTTCAAGAAAACTCTTCCCAAGTTCAAGAGTCAAATAGACCACAACACAATAATTCTGGGTGACTTTAACACACCTCTTTCACCACTGGCTAGATCTTCCAAACAAAAGCTAAACAAAGAAACTATAGAAGTCAATAATACAATCAATAACTTAGACTTAACAGACATGTATAGAATATTTCATGTATCAACGAGTAAATACACTTTCTTCTCAGCAGCACATGGATCCTTCTCTAAAATAGATCATACATTATGCCACAAAGCAACACTTAGCAAATACAAAAAACTAGACATACTACCCTAGATTCTATCAGATAATAATGGAATGGAATTAGAAATCAATGATAAAATAAAAAATAGAAGCTACTCCAGCACCTGGAGACTAAATAATATGCTATTGAATGAACAATGGGTTGCAAAAGACATCAAAGAGGAGATCAAAAATTCTTAGAGGTAAATGAGAACACTGATACAACATATCAAAATCTCTGGGACACTATGAAGGCAGTGCTAAGAGGAAAGTTTATTGTATGGAGTTCATTCCTTAAAAGAAGAAAAAGTCAACAAATAAATTACCTAATATTACATCTCAATGCCCTAGAAAAGAAGAACAAATCAACATCAAAAGCCATAGAAGAATTAAAATTAGAGCTGAAATAAATGAAATTGAAACAAAAGACACAATTGAAAAAATTGACAAAACTATAAGTTGGTTCTTTGAAAAAAGTAAACAAATTTGATATACCCTTAGCCATGCTAATGAAGAGAAGGAGAGAGAAAACTCAAATTACTAACATCCATGATGGAAAAGGAAATATCATGACAGATAGTACAGAAATACAGAAGATAATAAAAAATTATTTTGAAAATTTGTAGTCCAATAAAATAGAAAATATTGAAGGCATTGATAAAGCTCTAGAATCATATGATTTCCCCAAACTGAATCAGAATGATATACACAAGTTAAACAGATTAATTTCAAGCAATGAACTAGAAGACACCATCAGAAGCTAGCCAACCAAGAAAAGCCCAGGACCAGATGGATACACAGCTGAGTTCTACAAGACATTTAAAGAAGAACTAATACCTATGCTCCTGAAATTATTTCATGAAATAGTAAAAGAGAGAAGACTTCCAAACTCATTCTATGAGGCCAAAATCACCCTGATTCCAAAACCAGACAAAGACACATCAAGGAAAGAAAACTTCAGACCAATATCTCTAATGAACATAGATGCAAAAATTCTCAATAAAAATCTAGAAAATCAAATACAAAAACATACAAAAAGATAGTTCACCACGATCAAGTGGGGTTCATCCCAGGGATGCAAGGTTGGTTCAACATATGGAAATCAATACATGTAATTTATCACATCAGTAAATATAAAGATAAAAATTATATGACCATCTCAATAGATGCAGAAAAAGCATTTGAAAGAAATACAGCACCTCTTCACATTCAAAACACTAGAAAAACTAGGGATAACAGGAACATATCTCAACATTGTAAAAGCTATCTATGCTAAGCCCCAGGCCAGCATCATTCTAAATGGAGAAAAATTGAAAGCATTCCCTCTAAAAACTGGAACAAGACAGGGATGCCCTCTTTCACCACTTCTATTTAACATAGCTCTTGAAACTCTAGCCAGAGCAATTAGACAGACAAAAGAAATTAAAGGGATACAGATAGGAAAAGAAGAACTCAAGATATCACTAATTGCTGATGACGTGATTCTATACCTAGAAAATCCAAAAAATTCTACCAAAAAATTTCTAGAATTAATAAATAAATTCAGCAAAGTAGCAAAGTAGCAGGATGTAATATCAATACTCATAAATCAAAGGCATTTCTGTACATCAGTGACAAATCCTCTTATATAGAAACTAGGAAAACTACCCCATTTACAATAGCCTCAAAAAAAACCTTGGGAATCAACTTAACCAAAGAGGTGAAAGATCTCTACAATGAAAATTACAGAACGCTAAAGAACAAAATTAAAGAAGACCTTAGAAGATGGAAAGATCGCCCTTGTTCTTGGAAAGAAAGAATTAACATTGTCAAAGTGACCATACTACCAAAAGCACTGTACAGATTTAATGCAATTCCAATTAAAATCCCAATTTCATTCCTCATAGAAAAAAGAAAAAGCAGTCCTGAAATTCATCTGGAAAAATAAGAGACCCAGAATAGCAAAAGCAATCCATAGCAAGAAGAATGAAGCAAGTGGCATCACTATACCAGAACTTAAACTATACTACAAAGCTACAGTAACAAAAACAGCATGGTATTGGCACCATATAAATTTGTTGACCAGTGGTACAGAACAGAGGACACAGAGACAAACCCATACAAATACAGCTATCTCATATTAGACAAAGGCACAAAAAACATATATTAGAGAAAGGATAGCCATTTCAATAAATGGTGCTGGGAAAACTAGAAATCCATATGCAACAAAATGAAATTAAGCCCCTGTCTCTCATCATGCACAAAACTCAACTCAATGTGGATCAAGGACCACATCAAGGAATTAAACCAGAGACCCTGTGCCTAATAGAAAAAAAGTAGGCCCAAATCTTCATCATGTAGGATTAGGCCCCAACTTCCTATAGCACAAGAAATAAAATAAAAAATCAACAAATGTAATGGATTCAAACTAAAAAGTTTCTTCTCAGCAAAGGAAACAATCAGTGAGGTGAACAGAGAGCCTACAGAATGGGAGCAAATTTTTACCACATGCACATCAGATAGAGCATAAATCTCTAGGATATATAAAGAACTCAAAAGTTTTAACACCACAAAAACAAATAAGCCAATCAATAAATGGGCCAAGGAACTGAACAGACATTTCTAAGAAGATGATATACAATCAATCAACAAATATATGAAAAAATGTTCAACATCTCTAGCAATTAGAGAAATGCAAATCAAAACTCCACTAAGATTTCATCTCACTCTAGTCAGAATGGCAGCTATTAAGAATACAAACAACAGGGTCTGGGGTTGTGGCTCAGTAGTAGAGCGCTCGCCTAGCACGTGCTCGGCCCAGGTTCAATCCTCAGCACCACGTAAAAAATAAAGGCATTGTGTACAACTAAAACAAATAAATAAATATTTTTTAAAAAGAATACAAACAATAATGAGTGTTGGCGAGGATGTGGGGGGAAATGCACACTCCTACATTGCTGGTGGGACTGCCAATTGTGTAGCCAATATGGAAAGCAGTATGGAGATTCCTTGGAAAACTTGGAATGGAACCACCATTTGACCCAGCTATCCCACTCCTCCATTTATACCAAAAGGACTTAAAAATAGCATACTATAGTAACACAGCCACATCAATGTTTATAGCAGCACAATTCACAATAGCTAAATTGTGGAACCAACCCAGATGCCCTTCAGTAGATGAATGGATAAAGAAAATGTGGTATATACACACAATGGAATATTACTCAGCATTAAAAGAGAATAAAATCATGGCATTTGTAGGTAAATGGATGGAGCTGGAGAATATTATGCCAAGTGAAGTAAGCCAATCCCCCCAAAACCAAAGGCCAAATGTTTTCTCTGATATGTGGACGCTGATCCGTATTGGGGGTAGGTGGGGGAGCATGGGAGGAATGGAGGAACTTTAGATAGGGCAAAGGGGAGGAAGGGAAGGGAGGGGGCAGCGGGATAGGAAAGACGGTGGAATGAGATGGACCTTATGACCCTAAGTACATGTAATAAGACATGAATGGTGTGACTCTACTTTGTGTACAACCAGAGACATGAAACATTGTGTTGTGACATGAAATGCATTCTGCTGTTGTATATAACAAATTAGAATAAGTATTTTTTTAAAAAAGCACCGCACAGGTGGAGGGGTACGGTTCTCTGGAGTCAGGGTTCCAGCTAACCCCATCCATGGCCTACTAACCCTATCCAAGGCTGGCTAACCCTCTCTATGGCTGGCTAACCCCATCCATTGCCAGCTAACCATATCCAAGGCTGGCTAAACTTACCCAAGACTGGCTATTCATGGCTGGCACATTCTATCCATGGTTGGCTTGAGTCCTAGAGAAGTCAATAAAGGAAAATCCACTGGCAATCAGAAATAATGCCGAGTAAGCACTCAGGCACCAATATCCTCATCCAAGAAACTGGTATGAATGTCAAGTGCATCACATTAACTGAGGCAGAATCTGAGAGTAGCCAAAGCCCCAGCCACTGTCAGTGGAAGGGTAAAATATTACTGTCCCATTTCCCCTGACACCCAGTTTTTCTGGGTGACATTTCCCCTAGTACTAGAAGGAAACAAACATGTCTTTGGCCCTCTCTGGCTCTTGGTATCGGGAGCCCAGAGTCAATCCAATTTTCTATTTATATCAACATGAAGGCCAGAAAGAAAAATCCCCACTCCAGGGCCTGTGATGAGATAGCAGGAACACCGTGCGCCACTCGGTAGGGCTCTACAGGATGACCAGGAATCCTGCCCTTTGCAGCCCAGCTGAAGGAAAGGCGGGACCAGCTCTCTCCAGTTCAGACCTCACTTCCTGAGAATTTGCACAATTGCCAGAGGCGGCAGCTCGGACCTTGGAGTCACCTTCGAGTTCAACCAGCCTCTTGCTGAAGGCTGCCTACCACACCCTCTGAGGACTCCACCACCGGCCCAGGGCCAGGATGATACTATTTCTGTTGAGAAGAGTCAGGAATACTCTTCATTTAATCCTGTCTCAGATAACATTCAGCTGCTCTAATCCATACAATGAATCCAGTGCTTTGAGGTCTAAAGTGTGTCTGGGTGTTTATATATAGACAGTGGGAGCTATATTTCATTAGTAGCAGAACAGGGACTAAATGTCTGTAAGATGAAGCCGTGAAAATATTTTAAGGCCTATAATTGTCTTGATAATTGGAGAACACACAATAGAATCCAATAAAATAAGAGTAGATTTAAAAAAAATCTAAAGACAATAAGTCGATTAATAGTTATAAACACTATTGCAGAAACTAATTTTTATTTCTTAATTATAAAAAGGTAAGAAAACCATTCCTTATTGCTTTTGGTTCAGGTTTTGAATGAATAGTTTTCTACCCCAGAATGGAAATGAACGTGTCTAAAGAGACGTTGCAGAGACATGCATCTTGGCGAAGGCAACAGCTTGTGGATCTCTGTCCAGAGCACACTTCACGAACAGGTGCACGTGGCTGTAGACCTCAGCCTAGGCCATGCAGTGAGTTAAAGTTCCTGTTAAGAGAAGCAAAGTGAATAAGCCGGGCGCGATGGCGCACCCTGTAATCCCAGCACTTGGGAGGCTGAGGCAGGAGGATCGCAAGTTCAAAGCCAGCCTCAGCAATGGCGAGGCACTTAGCAACTCAGTGGGACAATGTCTCTAATAAAATACAAAAAAAGGGCTGGGGATGTGGCCCAGTGGTTGAGTGCCCCTGAGTTCAAACCCCTGCACCAAAAAAAAAAAAAAAAAAAAAAAGAGAAAGAGAGAGAACAAAGTGAAAATCCTTTCATCGCTGGTTTTTCAATAACATTTCTCATCTGTAAATACAGCTCTGTGAACACAACCAGCCATTTCTTGGGTCAGTCAGAATCTGGAAGTGTTTTTAGGGTTGTCCTTTGGAAAAATCAGTTCCCAATGTAAAGGCTCAAGTTTGGGTTATAGTAGCTAAATGTCCTTGTGTGTTTTTAACAAGTTTTTTTTTTCCTCATGCAGTTTACCTGTTAATGACAAAAACTGAGAGCAGAAAAATTCACTAAGTTGATGATGCTAGTTGATCACCTTATAGTTAATAAAGATGTTTTATACAGTCACACATACTCCTTTTTTGTCTTTATTCCATATTTTATTAGTGCATTATAATTATTCATAATAGTGGGGTTCATTGTTACATATTCATACATGCACACAACATAATTTGGTCAACATTATTCCCTAGTATTTCCCTTCTCCTTCCCTACTTTTTCCCCAGGTCCCATTTCTCTATGCTTTACTGGTCTCAGATTTTCATGAGATTCCCCTCCCCCTCCTTTCTTTTCCCTTTTTTCTCTTTAACTTTCACACATGAAAGAAAACATATGACCCTTGACTATCTGAGTTTGGCTAATTTTTTTTTTTTTTAACATAATGCTCTCAAGTTCCATCCATTGTCCTGAAAATGAAATAATTTCATTTTTCTTTATGGCTGAATAAAACTCCAATGTGTATATATTCCATATTTTCTTTATTCATTTATCCATTGATGGACACTGTGGCTGTTTCCATAGTTTGTCTGTTTCGAATTGTGCTGCTATAAACATGGGTATGCATGTATCACTGTAGTGAGATGACTTTAATTCTTTAGGATATAAACCAAGGAGTGGTATAGCTAGCTCATACGGTGGTTCCATTCCTGGTCTTTTGAGGAAACTCCATGCTGATTTCCATGGCGGTTCTGCTAATTTACAGACCCAATCAACAGTGTAAAAGTGTGCCTTTTTCTCCACATCCTCTTCAGCATTTACTATTGTTTGTGTTCTTGATGGCTGCCATTCTGACTGGAGTGAGATGAAATCTCAGTGTAGTTTTGATTTCCATTTCCCTAATTGCTAAGGATGTTGACCATTCTCTCATGTATTTGTTGGGTATTTGTTGCTGCCTGAAGCGATGGCCGCTTGGAGCAACAAAGCCACGGGAATAAGTTCAGAGGCAGACTGGAAACAAACAGGCTCTTTATTCTGTCAGCTTTTATCTCCGGCTCCAACAACCCCCCCACACGCCATTCACGCTCCTCCAACAACCACAAAATGGCCCCGACGACTACCCACAATATCCCGGGCCAAGTCTCGCGAGATCATGCAAATGGCTCCGACCCGATCCACAATGTCCTGGGCCAAGTCTCATGAGACTATGCAAATGGCGCCGACCCAATCTGCAATGTCCTGGGCCAAGTCTCACGAGACCATGGAAGGTGGTAATGCTTATGGCTCACAGCTAACTGCAATCTTAGCTATCTCCTTTATTAGGGCTCCTGCATTTCCCCCCTTTTGTTTTAAAAGAGGGGATGCTCTAGGACGTCCATGTGCAACCAACATTCTTACCTGTCATCGGATAATCAAGGCTGTGCCCTTGACTCCTGTCTTAGGTTGATATGTCGGCCACATGAGACTGTCCCGTGCGACTGTGCCTGTCTTAGGTTGTCCCCCTCTGGGGATCTTACCCGTCATTGGCCACCAGCCATCCAATGGAGCCCTTCAGGATCGACTGTGTATGGTGACTAACAGCTGTCCAATTGTGGGGAGATGCTGCGGCTTTAAGGTGATAAGCCTTCTGCTGACGAGCCAAATTGCATAGCATATCAAATTCTTTAAACAAATCAGCTGCCCTGAGTTCTATCAAGTAACACACTGAGTTCTCTAGACAAATACCCGCAAAGCATTGTTCCATAAAGTCCCAAACAATGAAAGATCAAAATGTCCACTTGTTGGATCAAGGACCTAGGAATTAGACCAGAGACAGTACGCCTAATAGAAGAAAAAGTAAGCTCCAATTTCCAACATGTCGGATTAGGCCCCACGTTTCTTAATAAGAATCCTGTAGCGCAAGAATTATTACCAAGAATTAATGAATGGGATAGATTTAAACTAAAAAGCTTCTTCTCAGCAAAAGAAACAATCAGTGAGGTGAATAGAGAGCCAACTAATTGGGAACAAATATTTAGTACATGCACATCAGACAGAGCACTAATTTCTAGAATATATAAAGAGCTCAAAAAACTTTACACCAAAAAAACAAATAACCCAATCAATAAATGGGCTAAGGAATTGAGAAGACACCTCTCAGAAGAAGATACACGATTAATTAACAAATACATGAAAAAATGTTCAACATCGCTGGCAATTAGAGAAATGCAAATCAAAACTACTCTTAGATTTCACTTCACTCCAGTCAGAATGGCAGCTGTCAAGAACACAAGCAACAATAAATGTTGGAGAGGATGTGGGGAAAAAGGCACACTCATACATTGCTGGTGGGACTGCAAAATGGTGCAACCATTATGGAAGCAGTATGGAGATTTCTTGGAAAACTGGGAATGGAGCCACCCTATGACCCAGCCATCCCACTCTTGGGTCTATTCCCAAAGGACTTAAAAACAGCATATTACAGTGACACAGCTATCTCAATGTTTGTAGCTGCGCAATTCACAATAGCTAGGTTGTGGAACCAACCTAGATGTCCCTCAGTAAGTGAGTGGATTAAGAAAATGTGGTATATACGCACAATGGAATTGTACTCAGCAATAAAAGAAAATAAATTAATGGCATTTGCAGGTAAATGGATGAAGTTGGAAGACATAATGCTAAGTGAAGTTAGTCAGTCTCAAAAATCCAAGTACCAAATGTTTTCTCTGATATAAGGAGGCTAGTTCATAGTATTGTTGGATGGGGGTGGGTACATAGGAGGACTAGAGGAACACTAGAATGGTCAAAGGGAAGGAAGGTTAAGGGGGGGAGCAAGGGGGGAGGGAGGGGGAGAAAAGGAAAAAAAAAAAAAAAAAAAAAAAAGGTGGTTGAATGAGACGGATATCATTTTCCTAAATGCATGATTGAAGACCTGAATTGTACGAATATACTTTGTATACAAACAGTTGTATGTAAAAAGTTGCTAAATTCATGCACTATGAGTTGTACACATTAAAAATTATTTAAAAAAATATAAGTTACATGACAGATGAATGGATTAACATTTTAGACTGATGCAATCACCTTTTCTGTCTCCTTCACCCTGTTTTCCCAAGACTTATCATAGCATCTGGAGGTACTGTTAAAGTCCTTCGTTGAATGAATGAATGATGAGTGAATTTTTGGGAATGTAAACAGATGGCTGTGTCTCAACTGTTTTGAAATATAAACATATTTCATTTAAAAAAAAATGTCCACTTGTTATAACATGTTGATCTAGGAGGCCCCATGCATGCAGAGCAGAGGCCACACTGCTGGTGAGGTTGTTTGATGCTTGAGCAGCAGGGATGCTTGCGGCGGCCGCGATCCCTGCAGCTGTAGCAGCAGACGTCTTTTTTATGTTTAGACAATGCCACCGGCAAATCTTCAGGGCCCACTACCTAGAAACTCAAGCATCAATTATTAAAGGAAAGGCAGTGCTATTCCAGCACTGAGGCAAGAGGCGAGTTGTCAAACTAAAAAATAGAATTATTAGATTAGAAAATTAAAGTTGATTTCTGCTCACACACATTGCTGCTTGAGCTCCCACAAACATAAGCTGGCAAAATATCATATTCAGAACAAAACAGAGAAAGACTGAGGGTATTTACTGCATTAAAGATAGAGTAAAGAAAATCTAAAGGCACTTTGGAAAAATAATTTGTTAGCTGGAACCCTCGAGTCTCTGCATACACAGCAATCCTTTACCTGTTGAAATAATTCAAATTAATCAGCTATTAAACAAATGAAGTTAATAACAAATAAACAATCCTATGTCAAAACACCAAAATATCAGGTTATACAGCACTAGCCATATTCTTCACTAAAGAGAAGTCCCAGGGATACCTATAAATCAAAATTGAAAGTACCTTCACTTATAAAATTATTTACCTAAATTGAATACTCTTAAACTAAAATGAATTATCCATATTTTTTTTTTCATAAGCGCTTTGTTATTTGTGATGTCACACTGGACAGATGCACAAACATACAAACATATATTTGTGACGTCACATTAACATGAAATGTAGACAAATCCACAGACATAAAGACATGTATAAAAAGAAAAAAAAAATACAATTGTGTGCACACTAAAGAGAGATCTCCTTGTCCTGGCCGGGGAGGAATGACACTTAAGTTGTGAAATATTTTGAAGGACTCTTTTGAGGGAATCATTCCATACTTTCATCTTGGTCCTCTTGATTTTGTACTTTTTTTTATTAATCTTGATTCCTCAACAACTTCATCTTGATCCTTTTGATGTGGTACCCGATTTATTAATCTAGATGGTATCCATATTGGAGAGGATTCGTGCTTTGGAAAAACACAAACAGATCCTCTCCCCCAAATTAATACTGGATCTGGACCCTTCCATGTACCTGAAAGAACATCCTTCCAGTAAACCAAAGGTTTATGTTGTTGGTGTGGGTTCCAATGTCTGTCTCCAGCAGAATAACCATTAGAGTCTAAAGTTAAACAATTTAAGGTAAACAGGGCAACTGCTAATCTGTCCCTAGGACTTTTCCAATTTTCTTCTTTTTGTTTTAATAACATAATTTTCAGTGTGTGGTTTGCTCTTTCAATAATGCCCTGACCCTGAGGATTGTATGGAATGCCTGTTTTATGGGATATGTTGAATTTTGCGCAAAACTGTTTGAAAGATGAGGACATATATGCAGGGCCATTATCTGTTTTAAGCATTTTGGGGATGCCCAATGCAGCAAAAGCTTGCAAACAATGAGATGTAACATCGTTAACTTTTTCTCCAGAATGTAAGGAAGCAAAAATCATGCCTGAGCATGTATCTATGGTCACATGAATAAATCGCAATTTTCCAAAACTTGGCTCATGAGTAACATCCATCTGCCACAAATGGTTGGGCATTAATCCTCTAGGGTTAACACCATAATGAAGATTGGGCAAATGTGTCATACAAGATTTACAATCTTTTACAATTGTTCTGGCTTGCTCCTTTGTGATTTTAAGCCTACGCTGCAAGGTGGTACTATTGACATGAAACTGGGAGTGAAATAAAGTAGCTTGCTGGAGTGCTGAAAGTATAAAGATTGTTTGGGTAAGAGCATCAGCCTTTTGATTACCTTCATGGAGGGGACCAGGCAAGTTGGTATGTGCTCTAATATGGCCTATGAATAGAGGTTCTTTTCTTGCCCACAAAAGTTTTTGTATTTGATAAAACAATTTAAAGGCTGGAGTATGAGGTGCTATTGGTCCTGCTAACTCTAATTTTGGGATGGTATGTACAATATAGTGGCTATCTGAAAAAATGTTCATGGGCTGCTTTCTAAAATTTTCCAGAGCTCTTACCACAGCTTCCAGTTCCACTGATTGAGCTGATTTGTGTGTAGTTATGTAAGTCATATTTTCTTTTTCAGTGACTACTGCAGCAGTACCATTTGAGGACCCACCTATAAATACATTTAATGCCTTAGGAATAGGTTGATTTTTTATTACCTGTGGAAATATAATAGGATGATTAATACAAAAAGATAATATAGGAGACTTAGGAAGATGATTATCAAAATTTGCAGAAGTAGAGCATTTAGCTATAGCCTAATCATTATCATTGAAGCATAAATATTCAATCTGTGATGATGAATAGGGAGTAATAATAGTAGCAGGGTGAATGCCAAATATTTTAGTAGAAGTCTTAAGTCCTTGAAGAATAAGTTTAGCGACCATGGAGGTATAAGACTCAATTATACTTTTAGGAGAGACGGGGAAATGTATCCATAATAAAGGCCCTTGTTGCCAAAATACTCCTGTGGGTGTATATTGTGAAGAAATAATAATCAACATCAGCGGTTGAGTTAAATCCATTCTATCACAATGAGCTCCTTTGATGGCTTTTTCTACTAACTTTAAAGCTTTCCTAGCATCAGGAGTCAATGTTTGCGGTGAAGATGGATCAGGGTCCCTGTGAATGATGTCAGATAAAGGTTTTAGTTGGCCAGTAGTGAAGTTTAGTGTAGGGTGAAGCCAATTAATGTCTCCCAGTAGTTTTTGGAAATCATTGAGGGTGGTCAAATGTTCTTTATTTATTAAAATTTTGGGGGGGTCTAACAAAGGTATCTATGATTTTAAATCCTAAATATAATATGGGTGATCTGGTTTGAACTTTTTCTTCTGCTATATATAATCCATATTTTTAAAAATTTTCTGCCATGTCACTGAATATATTAAATAAGATTTTTTGATTAGGGTGGGCCAGTAAAACATCATCCATGTAATGTAGACACATGAGGTTTGGATATTTATTTTTAATGGGTTGGATTGCTTTGTCCACATATATTTGGCATATGGTGGGGCTATTAGCCATTCCCTGCGGTAGCACATTCCATTGATATCTTTTATCAGGGCCATTATTATTGATAGAAGGAACTGAAAAAGCAAACCTGGGGGCATCCAGAGGACGTAGGGGAATGGAAAAGAAACAATCCTTTATATCAAGAGTAATAAGATGGAAATTTTTTGGAATAGCTACAGGATTAGGACGTCCAGGTTGAGTAGGGCCCATGATTTGCATGGTTTTATTAATTTCTCTAAGATCATATAACAATTGCCATTTTCCTGATTTTTTTCTTGATCACAAATATGGGGGAATTCCAGGGAGAGGTGGAAGGTTCTATATGTCCTGCTTCTAGTTGTTCCTGAACTAGTAGGTGGGGCCACTTGTAATTTCTCTTTAGATAGGGGCCACTGAGGGACCCACACTGGCTTATCAGAAAGCCATGGTATTCTTAAAATTATTTTCTCAGTGGCCCCGAAAAAAAATATCTTTTTCCTTTATGATAATGATTACTTTTAGGGTTAAGATTACTCTGTACTTTTTGATAATGATTTCTTTTAGGGTTAAGATTACCCTGTACTTTTTGATAATGATTTCTTTTAGGGTTAAGATTACCTTGTAGGTTTTCACATTTAACACCTGCAGGCTTGGTTGCAAGGTGTACTCCCATTTGTTGTAAAATATCTCTTCCCCATAAAGTAACCGGTAGGTTAGGTAAAACATAAGGCTGAAATGTTCCTTTATGCCCTTCATCATCCTCCCATTTTAAAATTACCGCACTTTTCTCTGGGAGGTTATTATATCCCAAGCCTCTTAAACTGGTTGAAGCTTTTTGCAGAGGCCAGTGCTTGGGCCATTGCCGTAGATTAATGATGGAAGAGTCAGTTCCAGTATCTATCAGTCCTTCCATTTCTATTCCTTGGATTTTTATTTTACACATAAGCCTCCTTGAACAATCCCGAACCCAGCAAGCCATAGGTCCTGGGTCAGTTGGAACAAAATCCTCTATTGTTCCTTTTTTGAGGCATACTCATTTTAAATGAATTATGTAAATTGGGAAGGAGAAGCAACTGAGCAATTCTATCTCCTTGATTAACAGAACTTATACTTTGGGGTGAGCTAAGCATTATTTTTATTTCCCCTTTGTAGTCTGAGTTTATTATACCTGGGGTCACTTGAAAACCTAATAAGCTTTTAGGACTTCGCCCGAGAATAAGTCCTATAGTCCCTGAGGGAAGAGGTCCCCTGACTCCTGTGGGAATCAGTTGAACTCCCATTTCAGGTGTTAACACTATTTGGGCGGCGGAACAGAGGTCCAATCCTGCATTTCCTCCTGTTCCTCTGGTGAGGGAGTGGATGGGTAGTAGGGATTGTGTCGGGGAAGCATCTGAGTGGATGCTTGAGGATACTCCTCCTCCAATGCCCCGTACATTTGTGGGCCCCAGGGTATTGGGCCCCTTGCCCTGTTTTTTGAATTCCTGAACAAAGGATTTCCATGGATGTCAAATTTTGAATAGCATTTATTGGCCCAATGATTTCCCTTTTTACACCTGGGGCAGCGGCCTGGGGCACAGTATGAGCTTGGTCTTATTTCTCTTTTGAGATTTTGCCTAGACTAGCCTGATTGATTATGATAATTTTGCCTGGAATATCCTGATTGATTATAATGTCTAGGTTGAGCCTTTGTGAAATTTCGAGGGGAAGCACCTCTCATTGAGGCTGCAATCACATTTCCTGTGACAAAGGCGTCATTTATATCTTTACATAGTTGAATATATACAGAAAGATCCTTTTATTTCTCCATGGCCTGATGGCTTCCTGGCAGTATTTATTAGCATTTTCGTATGCTAATTGAACAACTAATGGCATAGCTTGATCAACATCTGCAAACACTCTACCTGCAGTTCTCAAAAGTAGATCAGCAAAGTCAGCATATGGCTCATTAGGTCCTTGAATCACTTTTGACAAGCTACCTTGTAGATCCCCAGGTCCTTGTACAGTTTTCCATGCCTCTAAGGCAGCTGCATTTATCTGAGCATATACACCTGGGTCATAATCTTTTTGAGCCTGTAAGTCTGCGAATTGCCCTTCTCCTGTGAGCATTTCTATATTATAGTCTCCAAACACTGCAGCTGCGTTTCTTTTAGCTGTTTCTATACAAAGTTCTTGGAATTGCGATCGCCAAACCAAGTATTGCCCCCCGCTTAATGCTGCTTTACATAGACTTTTCCAGTCTGAGGGGGTTAAGCTAAAGGTGTTAAGGGACTCCAGCATACTCAACGTGAAAGGAGCTTAGGTCCCATAAGTCATTACTACCTCTTTGAGATTTTTTATTGTTTTGAAATCTACTGACTGTTGGACCCTCTGTCCATTTTTCTTTTCAAATGCTGGCAGTTCCCAATGTATCTGTGAGTTACCCTCGAGAGCGCATAAGCACTCAGAAAGACTTTTTATTTCTGTTTCTAGGGTATGCAAATGCCTAGTAATACCCTTCATATTTTCTGTAATGGATTCCACCCATGGGGGAGTAGAGGACACAAGTGGTTCCTCTACTTGACGGTCCTTTTTCTCGGTCTTTTTTAGTTTCTTTTTCCTCATTTTCTCAGGATCACTTTTACTAGATTCCTCACTACTGCTAATTTCACTGACAGCTATATCCTGAGTCCCAGTTTCCATCAAAGCAAGTATTCTTCAGCTACCTCCAATAACTCCTGAATAGCTCTAATAGCTTGGATTTTTCTCATTTTTTGGACTCTTCTAATACTCTCTTTACTGGTCTTAGTTGACCCAGGGGAAGCTACACTTTTTTGATCACTTTCACTTTTTTCTAAATCCTCCTCACTGACAACGGAGTCAGGTATATCAAGGAGTCTTTCTATAGCCTCTATCACTTGGGATTCAGTTCTATTCGAACCCATCTTTAGAGACCTTTCAGTTCTTACCTGTCCGCTCCGAAGTCCCCATGTGGGCCGCCACCTGTTGCCGCCTGAAGCGATGGCTGCTTGGAGCAACAAAGCCGCGGGAATAAGTTCAGAGGCAGACTGGAAACAAAAAGGCTCTTTATTCTGTCAGCTTTTTTCTCCGGCTCCAACAACACCCCGACATGTCGTCCACGCTCCTCCAACAACCACAAAATGGCCCCGACGACCACCCACGATGTCCCGGGCCAAGTCTCGCGAGATCATGCAAATGGCTCCGACTCAATCCACAATGTCCCGGGCCAAGTCTCACGAGACTATGCAAATGGCGCCGACCGATCTACAATGTCCTGGGCCAAGTCTCACGAGACCATGGAAGGTGGTAATGCTTATGGCTCACAGCTAACCGCAATCTTAGCTATCTCCTTTATTAGGGCTCCCTGCAGGTATTTATATTACTTCTCTTGAGAAGAACCTGTTTAGTTTATTGGCTCATTTATTGATTGGGCTCTATATTTTTTTATTTTTTGGCGCAAAGTGTTTTGTGTTCTTTATATATTCTGGATATTGATTCTCTGTCAGAAGGGTAGCTAGCAAAGATTTTCTCCCTTCCTGTAGGTTTTCTCTTCACACTTCTAATTATTTCCTGTGCAGAAGCTTTTCAGTTTGACACAATTCCACTTATTCATTCTTTGTATTGTTTTCTGAGTGTCGGGAGGTCTGTTGAGGAAGTTGTTACCTGTGCAACAAATTCTGTTGTTGGAATGTTGACCCTAGGTTTTCTTCTAGCAGTTGCAATGTTTCTGGTCTAATTCCTAATTTGATCCATTTTGAGTTGGCTTTTGTTCAGGGTGAGAGATAACGATCTAGTTTCATTCTTCTACATATGGATCCCCAGTTTTCCTAGAACCATTTGTTAAAAAGTCTCTTTTCTCCAACATATGTTTTTGGCATCTTTATCAAGAATCACATGACTGCATCTGTGTGGGTTTGTCTCTGTGTCTTCTATTCTGTTCCACTGGTATGGTGTCTGTTTTTAGGCCAGTAACATGCAGTTTTTAAAATAAATATGTTTGTTCTAATTAGGTATACATGACAGCAGAATGTATTTCATTTCATTTCATTGTACACAAATGGAGCACAACTTTTCATTTCTCTGGTTGTATACAAAGTAGAGTCACCCCACGAAATTTCACCAATGATGTCCTTCTCACTCCACCATCTTTCTTACTCCCAAGCCTGCTCCCCTCCTTCCCCTCCCCTCTGCCCAGTCCAAAGTTCCTCCACTCTTCCCATGTCCCCTCCCCCCATTGTGGATCGGCATCCACTTATCAGAGAGAATATCCAGCCTTTGGTTTTTTGAGATTGGCTTACTTTACTTAGCATGATATTCTCCAACTCCATCCATTTCCCTTCAAACGCCATAATTTTTTTCTCTTTTAATGCTGAGTAATATTCTATTGTGTATATGTACCACAGTTTCTTTATTCGTTCATTTATTAAAGGGCTTCTAGGTTGGTTCCACAATTTAGCTATTGTGAATTGAGCTGCTATAAACATTGATGTGGCTGCGTCACTATGGTATGCTGATTTTAAGTCCTTTTTATATAGACCAAGGTGTGTGATAGCTGGGTCAAATGGTGGTTCCATTCCAAATTTTCCAAGGACTCTCCATACTGCTTTCCAGATTGGCTGCACCAATCTGCAGTCCCACCAGCAATGTATGAGTGTGCCTTTCCCCCCACATCCTCGCCAGCACTTACTGTTGCTTGCATTCTTGATAATTGCCATTCTGACTGGAGTGAGATGAAATCTTAGCGTAGTTTTGATTTTCATTTCTCTAATTACTAGATTAACTTATATATATATTTGTTGATGGTTGTATATCTTCTTCTGAGAAGTGCCTGTTCAGTTCCTTAGCCCACTTGTTGATTGGGCTATTTGTTTCATTGGTGCTAAGTTTTTTTAGTTCTTTATGTATCTTGGAGATTAATGCTCTAACTGATGTGTGTGTAGTAAAGATATTCTCCCAGTCTGTGGGGTCTCTTCACGTTATTGATCATTTCCTTTGCTGAGAAGAAGCTTTTTAGTTTTAATCCAACCCATTTATTGATTCTTGATTTTATTTCTAGCACTTTAGAGTCTGGTTAAGGAAGCCAGAACTTAATCTGACATGATGGATATTTGGGCCTGCTTTCTCTTCTATGAGGCACAGGGTCTTTGTTTTAGTGCCTAAGTCTTTGATCCACTTTGAGTTGAGTTTTGTGCATGGTGAGAGATAGTGATTTGATTTCATTTTGCTGCATATGGATTTCCAGTTTTCCCAACACCATTTGTTGAAGAGGCTATCTTTTCTCCAGTGTATGTTTTCAGCACGTTTGTCTAGTACAAGATAACTGTACTTATGTGGGTTTGTCTCTGTGTCTTCTATTCTGCACCATTGGTCTACATGTTTATTTTGGTGCCAATATCGTGCTGTTTTTGTTACTATAGCTCTGTAGTATAGTTTAAGGTCTGGTATTGTGATGCCTCCTGCTTCACTCTTCTTGATAAGGATTGCTTTGTTTATTCTGGGTCTCTTATTTTTCCAAATGAATTCCATGATTGATTTTTCTATTTCTATGAGGAATGTCATTGAGATTTTAATTGGAATTGCATTAAATCTGTATAACATTTTTGGTAGTATGGCCATTTTGACAATATTAATTCTTCCTATCCAAGAACATGGGAGATCTTTCCATCTTCTAAGGTCTTCTTCAATTTCTTTCTTTAGTGTTCTGCAGTTTTCATTGTATAGGTCTTTCACCTCTTTGGTTAGATTGATTCCATTTTTTTTATGCTATTGTGAATGGGGTAGTTTTTCTAATTTCTCCTTCAGAGGGTTCATCACTGATGTACAGAAATGCATTTAATTTATAGGTATTGATTTTATATCCTACTATTTGCTGAATTCACTTATTAATTCTAGAATTTTTCTGGTGGAATTTTTTGGACCCTCCAAGTATAGAATCATGTTGTTGGCAAATACTGATAGTTTTTTTCTATTCATATCCCTTTAATTTCTTTCATCTATCTAATTGCTCTAGATAGAGTTTCAGGGACTATGTTGAATAGGAGTGGTAAGAGAGGGCATCACTGTCTTATTCCAGTTTTTAGAGGGAATGCTTCCAATTTTTCTCCATTTTGAATGATGTTGGCCTTGGACTTAGCATAGATAGCTTTTGCAATGTTGAAGTATGTTCCTAATATCACTAGTTTTTCTAGTGTTTTGAACATGAAAGGGTGTTGTATTTTTTCAAATTCTTTTTCTGCATCTATTGAAATGATCATATGATTTTTATCTTTAAGTCTATTGATGTGATGAATTACATTTATTGAGTTCCATATGTTGAGCCAAACTTGCATCTCTGTAATGAACCCCACTTGATCATGGTGCACTATCTTTTTAATATGTTTTTGTATGTGACTTGCCAGGGGTTTATTGAGAATTTTTGCATCTATGTTCATCAGGAATATTGTTCTGAAGTTTTCTTTCCTTGATGTGTCTTTGCATGGCTTAGGTATTAGAGTGATACTAGCTCCATAGAATGAGTTTGGAAGAGTTCCCTCCTTTTCTATTTCATGGAATAACTTGAGAAGCATTGGTATTAATTCTTCTTTGAAGGTCTTGTAGAACTTGGCTGAGAATCTGTCTGGTCCTGGATTGGTAGGCTTTTGATGGTATCTTCTATTTCACTGCTCTAAATTGATCTGTTTAAATTGTGTATGTCCTCCTGATTCAGTTTGGGAAGATCATATATCTCTAGAAATTTGTTGATGTCATCAAGATTTTCTATTATATTGGAGTATAAATTTTCAAAATAGATTCTAATTATCTTTTGTATTTCAGTAATATCTGTAGTGATATTTCCTTTTTCATTGTGAATTTTAGTAATTCAAGTTTTCTCTCTCCTTTTTGTTAGGGTGGCTAAGGGTTTATCAATTTTCTTTATTTTTTCAAAGAACCAGCTTTTTGTTTTGTTAATTTTTTCAACCATTTCTTTTGTTTTGATTTCATTGATTTCAGCTCTGATTTTAATTATTTCCTGTCTTATACTGCTTTTGGTGTTGATTTGTTCTTCTTTTCTAGGGCTTTGAGATGTAATGTCAATATTTGTTGACTTTTCATTCTTTTAATGAATGAGCTCAATGCAATGAACATTCCTCTTAGCACTGCCTTCATAGTGTTCCAGAGATTTTGGTACGTTGTATCAGAGTTCTCATTTACCTCTAGGAAACTTTTTTTCTTAAATATTCTCCCATGATGTCTTCTAACATGTTTTTGTTACTATAGCTCTGTAGTGTAATTTGAAGTCAGGTATTGTGATTACCCCAGCATCATCATCATCATTAATTATTATTATTATTATTATTATTATTATTATTATTTGCTTAGAATTGCTTTAGCTATTCTGGGTCTTTAGACTTTCAAATGAATTTTTAAGTCCATTTTTCTATTTCTATGAAAAATATCATTGGTATTTTCATGGGGATTGTATTGCATCTGCATATTAATTTTTGGTAATAGGGCCTTTTTAACAATATCAGTTCTACCTATCCATGAACATGCAAGGTCTTTCCATCTTCTACTGTCTTCTTCAATTTCTTTATTCAGTGTTCTATAATTTTCATTTTCTAAACTTCTTGATTAGATTCTTAGAATTTTTGTTTGTTTTTAAACTATTGTGAATGGGCTTGCTTTCCTTCTTTCTTTCTCAACAGCTTTATAATTGGTGTATAGAAAAACTATTGGTTTTTGTATATTGATTTTTTAAAATCCTGTAAGGACTCCCTTTCAAAACATGCAAAATGTGCTTTGCTATCCAAACCTTGTATCTGCCCACCATCTAGATGTGAGCTGCCTGAGGGCAGGGGTCACACTGCCCAGGGCTTTGTACCATGAGTGCCTAGCATAGGGCCCCTCAGGATGGTGGATTTAAAGCAGTGGCTCTCTACCTTGGCTGCACGTTGGAAACCTCAGGTGAGCTTTCAAAATGCCCAGGTTCCACCCTCAGAGACTAATTTAATTGGTGTATAGAACATTGTGGGTATTGGGGATTTAAACGCTCCCTGGATGATTCTAATGTGCAGTTGGTGTTGGGAACACTTATTTCAGGTACAAGTTTGCCAAGTGCAGAATGGCAGAATCACTTCTCTGAGACTCTCAAGGGCAGCAAGGAGGAGAAAGTGGGTGATGCAGAGGCACTTGGGATTAGGCTGTGAACGCATGGCAATGTGCACCTCCTCTGCAGAGCAGCCCGGCATGGTAGAAAAGCATCATGGGAATTTTTCTGTGCTGTTAGACACAAAATAGTTGAGATGAGGGAAGAATGCACTTGAGAACCTTAGAAAATTCCAAAACTTAGACTGGGTGTGGTGACACATGCTTGCAATCTCAGTTATTTGGGAGGCTAAGGCAGGAAGATTGCAAGTTTTAGGCCATCCTGAGCAACACAGCAAAGGTCTCAAAACAAACACCCCTCCAATAGAAGACAAAATCAAAAAACGAAAAAGAAAAGGGAAATTCCAGAACTTAACTTCACCTCTGCCATAACTTTCCAAATTATCACTTAAACAAACAATTCATAATAGAGGAATTAATAAATCAATAATAAATACTATGTGGAAATGTTTTTTACTTTAGAAAATCATATAAGTGAAAATCAAGAGG
Organism: Tamias sibiricus; assembly: GCA_025594165.1. Classification (NCBI taxonomy): domain Eukaryota; kingdom Metazoa; phylum Chordata; class Mammalia; order Rodentia; family Sciuridae; genus Tamias; species Tamias sibiricus. The sequence goes on along the minus strand of CM046666.1, from coordinate 17,728,391 downwards.
CATTTCCTGCCTCTTGATTATAATAAAATTATTTTAATGATATTCAGAGTTAACGGGGATCAATTGAAAATGATTTTAAATTGATTGAATATATTTTGCAAATCACTTGGGCAGTATGGATCAAAGACTATAAAAATATTCTTATCCTTTGTTTTCATAAAGGAAACCATTCTCAATATGGGAAAATCTACCTGGATATTCATCATGGTTTTCTCTAGTAGCACAATATCAGAAGTGAAATATGATATTCCATGCTTGTATAACCATGTCAAAATGTATACTACTGTCATGTTTAACTAAAAAGAACCAATAAAAAAGTGAGATTTTTCTGGATGTGGTAGCACACACCTATAATCCCAGCTTAAAAAACATGAGAAAGTTTAAAAAAATTTAAAACACATCTACTGTAGTCACATAAAAATGGATAAAATGAAAACTGTGTTTTACATAGAAATACTTATGCTCTAATATTAAATGTTCTTTAGAAATCATGATGTCAATTGGGTTTTAAAAGGACCTCTTTGGATATTTCAATTCCAAAAAATATTCCTCTCCTGGAAGTATAGCCACACTGACTTATCACAGATTTGCTTTCTGTGTTTGTTGGCCTACAATAGCTCAATCTGGGTTCTAGTCTTTATAAACTGTTCTTGAAAATAGTCATGATCCTTTCCATCAGACTTTATTTTAATGGTTAAGATGGTAAATTTTATTTTCATATGCATCTTACTAAAATTAAAAAAAGTTTACAATAAACAAACTACTTCAAACAGTGCTTGAAGTATGTGAAACATTCGACCATTGTTGAGTATTATTATCTAGTATAAGAGCTATTTCTATAGCTGAGGGTCTTAAGGCTGTGATCAGGGTATTTCTTTCGAGAAGATCGACATTAGGAAGTCAGTCTACTACAGCTGTTCAAAATGCGGTCAAGGGACGCATGGCCATGTGTGATCAGCTTGCTCCTCGTCCATGATAAAGCAAGGACATAAATAGAGACTAAGCACTTAGAAAAAAAATTTAAGTCAACGTAAAAGGGAGGAAGCTAGTAATAAAGAAACATGTATTTTGTATGTTTTCTCATTAGACATGTTAAAAATCTTTGCCATCTACCTGTCTTGAATCCCTTTATAGGAGCCAGATATCAATGGAAGGGGGAGGCAATTAAATCCGGCACAAGTTCTCTCTCTATATTGAACATGAGAGAAATGAGAAACACATTCAACTTATCTTTCAGATGACCTATTCTGGAGTCCTGTCCCTTCAAATTGAAATTTCCAGATGTTACTAATGAAGAACCTTGCTGACCACCTTAAAAGGCAGTTCAAGGGTGTGGCCTATTACACACAGCTCAGAATCTCCAACCTGAGTAAAGTGAAAATGGCCAAATGGGAAAATCGGTTTCAGAAGAAGAATTGCTCTAAAGTGAATAAGAATTATCATGAAAATTCCCCTGTGAGAATTCCAGAACATACCTGGGTCCTGAAGCTTTGGCATAGACTTGGGAACAGTTAGGAGAAGCAAAAGCTGTTGCTTGAGAGAGGAGCACGGTTCATTTTCCTGCTAATGAAGCCAGCTGAGGCTTTCAGATAGCAAACTCTTACAGCCAGGCCACAGCCAATTAATCAACTCTGATTGAGAGAAGTGCAAGTTAAATTATGGTGGAATACTTGTAATCTGGTACTAACTTGATATAAGTTGCAAGACTATTATTTGAAGTTATTTAGTCCAAAGTGTTTCCTATATTATAGCCTGAAGGATATAAGTCAGACTGCCCTATAGGACTTTTTTTTTTTTTTTCTTTTCAAAAAGGTGGAAATGATTCCAAGCAGGTGAGCAGCAATCCCAAGAATGAGGTTATAAAAGGTGGCTATTTGGGGGCTGGGGTTGTGGCTCAGCGGCAGAGCGCTCACCTCACACGTGCGCGGCCCGGGTTCGATCCTCAACACACGTAAAGACCAATGCATTGTGTACAATTAAAGCAAATAAATAAATATTAAAAAAGGTGGCTATTTGGACCTTAAGACTATTTTATTTTCATACACACACACACACACACACACACATGAATGTATGTGTGTATATTTATAAGTGGTAAAAACATAACATTTATCATCTTCACCCTTTTTCAGTGTGCCATAGTGTTAGTATGGGTATATTCATAGTCAGGAGATCCTAGAACTTTTCATCTTGCAAAACTAAAACTCTATATCCTTTGAACCTTCCTGTTCCCTCCTCCCCTCAGTCCCTGCCATTCTACCTTCTGTCTCTATGTGTAGGTAGCTCATATAAGTGGAATCCTATGATTTTTGTCCTTTTTGTTGGTACCTGGGATTGAACCCAGGGGATCTTAACCACTGAACTACATCCCCAGCCCCTCCCTCCTTTTTTTTTTTTTTTTTTTTTTTTTGTGGTGCTGGGGATTGAACCCAGGGCTTTGTGCATGCGAGGCAAGCACTCTACCAACTGAGCTATATCCCAGCTCCCCACAGCTCTTTTTTTTTTTTTAACATTTTATTTTGAAACAGGGTCTTGCTGAGTTGGTTAGGGCTTCATTAAGTGGCTGAGGCTAGCTTTGAACTTGCAATCCTCCTGCCTCAGCCTCCTGAGTCACTGGGTTTACAGGTGTGTGCCAATGCACCTGGCCAGTATTTTTCTTCTTGCAACTGGCTTATTTTATTTAGCATATTGTCCTCGAGGGTCATCCAAGTAGTAGCATGTGACAAGATTTCTTTATTTGTTTTTAAGGCTAATCAGCCATTACATTTTTCAAGTAATTTGATTAAAGAATGGGCAAATTATTTATTTTTAAAAAATATTTATTTTTTGTTGTAGTTAGACACAATACCTTTATTTTATGTATTTATTCATTTATTATTATTATTTTTTTGTTGGTACCGGGGATTGAACTCAGGGGCCCTCGACCACTGGGTCACATCCCCAGATCTTTTTTGTATTTTATTTAGAGACAGGGTCTCACTGAGTTGCTAAGTGCCTCGCCATTGCTGAGGCTGGCTTTGAACTCGCGATCCTCCTGCCTCAGCCTCCCAAAGTGCTGGGATTACAGGCGTGCGCCACTGCGCCCGGCTTTATGTATTTATTTTTATGTGGTGCTGAGGATCGAACCCAGAGCAGTGCATGTGCTAGGTGAGCGCTCTACCGCTGAGCCACAACCCCAGCTCGGCAAATGATTTAAATAAACACTTCTCAAAAGAAGAAATATCAATGGCCAACAAAAATATGAAGAACTGCTCACTAGCTGTTGGGCTTAGCAATGGTCCCTGCCCAGGAAGGCCTGTTCCTGGTGGTAAGATAAGAAGGTCTCCAGGGGATGTGGAAGCAAGGTAAGTGGGAGGGAACTGACCAATTCTTTCATCTCCAGCCATTAGGTGAGAACCAGAGCAGAGTGACCCTCCTTGTGAAGTAGAAGAACATCCTCAAAGTATCCGAAGAAATCAACCTGCGCAGTAGGCATGCAACAACCTAGCCTGTGTATCCCCTGCTTGGAGGTGCAGGCGGCCTTCCATCTTGTCCTGGCTTGCACTGCCAAGAAGTGTGTGCGTGATAAAATGTCCAAACCCTCTGCATCAAGTCCTCCAAATTCTTTCTTTGGGATTGGAAAACAGTATGCTGGGGCTTTTGCAACCCTGGGGTTGAACACTATCAATCAGGCCAATGAAAATCAAAGCTACCTTGAGATTCCATCCAGTTACAATGTTATTACACAAAACAAAACCCAAACAAACAAGCAAACAAAAAAAAAATCCTGGCAAAGATGTAGAGAAAAAGGAATTCTTTTATACTACGGATGCAAGTTCAAAGCCAGCCTCAGTATAAAAGGAATTCTTTTATACTAAGTTAGTACAGCCAATGTGAAGAACAGTATATAGAGTCCTAAAAAATCTAAAAAAGAACTACCATATCATCCAGCAACTGCACTCCTGGGCATAAGTCCTAAGAAATGAAATTGGTATGTTGAAGAGACATCTACACTCCTGTTTCATTGCCACACTGTTCACAATGTTCAAGATGTGGGATTGGCCTCGTTGTCTATCAACAGATAAATGGATAAAGAAAATGTGGTATATATATATATATATACACAGTAGAATATTATTCAGCCATAAAGAATAAAATTGTCATTGCAGCAAAATGGATAGAACAGGAGGACATTAGGCCAAGTGCCAGAAACAAAAATAAGTACCTCATGGTCTCTCCCAAATGTAGAAGATAAAAAATGTTGACCTGAAAGTAGGATAGTGATTGCCAGAGGTCGGGAGAGGTGAGGTGGGAAGGTTGGACTTGACGAATGCTCACCATATGCACGTATGGAAATATCACACTGAACCAAGTAATGTGTACAATTGATAGGTGTTAATAAAAATTCTTTAAAAAAGAATTTCTGTTTTTGGTTATTTTCTTTAGACAACAATTATGCTCAATGATTCCATCTCACAATGATAAAAGTAACAAAAATAATCCCTTCTCTTTTCTCAGGTCAACCCTCAGGCTTCTGTTTTCCTCTTTGTACTCATTAACATAATGAAGCCCCACCCAGCCCCATACATAGCCCTGGACTTTCTGTGATCTGGTTCCTAACTTGCCAGTGTTCTAAAATGATTCTTTGAAGAGTATTAGAATCTCCTCAAATGATGATCAAAAACAAGGAAGCCTCCTCTGCTGCAGGATGCACTGATTCTGTCGCTTCGCTTGTGTTTTCTTCTAGACTGGGTTCTTCGCCCACATTCGCATGGGCTTTTCTTTTCCTTTTTCTTCTTTGATTTTCCTGATTTAATTTTGTTTTTGCCGTAGAACACTTGTGGAGCTGAAAGCAACTGCTCAGCTCTGCTCGGATGGCTAGTTGCTCTTAGCGCGGTGAATTCATTTGACCGGTTCCTTGGCTTATTCTGAGGCCAGTTAGTGTATCGTGCCTTTGCAGTTTTAAGGCCAAGTGTTGCTTTCAGTTCATTTTTATGGAGGTTGGTGATGTGATTAAGGCAGAGTTAGAGTCAAGCTAGGGCTAGAATCCAAATCCAGAGGCCAAGAGTTCTGAAAGTTCTTTGAGACTCTGTCACATGTCACAGAGCTCACTTGGAGGGATATGTCCAGCTCCCAAGAGGCCGGCCGGGTCATTACCCCAGCTCAGGACAATGTCTTGAGGGGAGAGAGGCCCTGGGTGGCCTTTGTAGCATCATTCAGGAGCCCTGGAGAGAAGGACTCTCATCTGGAAGCTTTCCTACAGTTTTCCCTGGGGAAGTCTGTCCACACCTTCAGTCTTCTTCTCTGCAAGTTGGAAGAAAGACAGGAGCGTGCGCGGGCTGAAGATGTTTTGAACTTCCCCTTCTTTCCCTGAGGGGGCTTCTGAGGAAGAGAAAGCAGGCAGGAACTGCTCCAGAATGCTCCAGTCCTTCTCTTGATACCTCAAGTTCTTCCTCTTTTCTTGCTTTATTGCAATGGACAAGTTTTTATTGTTTTCTCTTAATGTTTGTGTCTCTTCCCACGTTAGTCATTGGAGAGACATCCTGTGAGTTGCTTTATTCTGGAAGTCCAATGGTATCCTCCTCACTAATAGCTTTAATGCTGTTTGTCTCTACTTCCTTCTCCCTTAAGCACTTATTTTTGTTCTTATAAAGCAATTTCTTTTATTTTATAAAGTTTTTATTTGTTCTTTTTATGTCTGCACGACAGCAGAGTGTATTTTGACATATCATACATACTCGGAGTATATCTTGTTCCCCTTAAATATTTCAATATGGCTGACTCTGCCCTTATTTGACCCGAGTTACAAGATAGGCTTTTTCACCCTTGACCTTGAGTTTCTGTCGTGTTCTGACTCTTCTCAAAAACAAAGGTTGTTGGGCTAGTTATGGATCTCAGGGCTAGCTGCACATTGAATCTCCAAGGGAGCATTTTAGAGAAACTTCACTCCCAGGAATTCTATAATTTATTTAGTCTGAGGTTGAGCCTGAGAATCCCTGTGTTTTTGTCACCCCCCAGGGAATTTAATGAGATTGGAGAGCTGCAGGCCTCTGGGTAGTGACAGCTCCTCCCAGCTCTGATGACGTAAGAAGGCTGACGTTCTCACCAAAGAAGGCAGGCAGAAAGCTCCAGAAATCCCCCTAGGCAAGGACTTGAACAACAACATTAACCAAAGGAACAACTCCATGAGTGAAAAACACAGAAGACAAGAAAATGAGAGAAGAGGAGGAAGAGGGGCCCCAAACAGAGATAGACGCCCATTCTGCTTGGTGAATGGAGAGTGTGGTGAAGAAGTCACATTCTTTAGACACCACCTGGACAATTTTGGTAACTAATGAGATTTCAGAACGGGTAATTGAGTTGTCTTTCTTGTCTCCTGCCAAACATGAGGTTCTCCACCTGTCTTCCCAGATCCGTGCTCCTGGTCTTCTACCCCAGGTTGGAGCTATTTGGAACGGTCTGCAGAGCTTCCCTCTGCCTTTTCCTGGTTCATCCCCGACCTCTGGTCCCAGACCAGTGGGATTCTCAATCTTATTTATTTTTAAAATCTATTTAAAATTTAAAAAATTATTTATTTAAAATTTAAAATCATTTTAAAAATTTTATTTATTTAATCAGGTAGACATGACAGCAGAATGCATTTTGATTCATTGCACACACCGGCAGCACAACTTTTCATTTCTCTGGTCGTCCACGATGTGGCGTCGTCGCCCCTTACGTGCAGTCCTCCACGCACCCAGGGTAATGGTGGCCGTCTCATCCACCATCTTTCCTACCCCCCGATCTTTAGTGCCCGGGCCCCCCCCACCGTCGGAGTCACCCAGAGAAGCCTTGTCTCAACAGATTCCCAGGCCCTGGGAGTAGAGGTTCTGACCCTGAAGTCTGGGGAGGGTGAGCGGTGGGTGGGGTGAGAATGTGCATTTCTGCAGGAGGTCTGAGAAGCGCTGTGATCGTCCCCCAGACAGACAGACAGACAGACAGGTGTTTCTCTGTGGCCCGAAACCCTGGAACACGCAGGGGCGGGAGCGCCCGCGCCTCTGCAGGACGGCCTCCCTCGCCGTGCATCCCTGACTCAGGCCCACCGCGGCATTCCCTCCCTCTCCCACCCTGCTGCGTTCTTCTACACCTTGAGCCGCGCAGGCACAATTCCCTCCCCCGGAGTCTTGGCTCCTGTTTCTATATCGGGCCGACTCCCACTCATCAGTCAAGATTGTGCTTAAATGTCACTTTCTCCATGAAACCTTCACAGAACCTTTCAGAAACACAGAGCTTGTCTCTTCTCGGCGCTCTAATTTAGAGCATGTCTCAATGCATTTCAATTTCCTGTTTGCATATCTTCCTCCTCCCCTAACAGATCCTGAGTACCCCTAAATAAAATAAGTTTTTTTTTTTTTCTCTTTATCTCTGCCTTCTCTGCACCCCCAGGACCTACCACAGTGTCCAGCATGGAATACATGCTAAAAAAAAAAAAAAAAAAAAAACATTTTATTTTATGAAAGACAGGATTGTCAAGGGCAAACTACATAAGCAAAGAGTTGGGGGACTTTTTCCTTAAAAAGGCTTAGAACCGATCTTTACATGGTGTTGGGGTTTTTCAGTTTAGCTGAAACTAGAAATTGTTTTCAATACTGGACATTATGGAAAAGATGGAGATGTTAAAAAAAATTTCCTTAGACCACTGTCCTCTACACAAGAATGATGTCATCATCTCCATTCATACACAAGCTCCCCCAAACAACTTAGCAGTTGAAATCTGATTGGTAGGAAAAAGAGTTTGAGTGTGGTCCCATCCTTCTGAGCAAATAAACTGCAAATTATTTTGCCTGAGAAACAGCCAGAGGAATGACTTAATAAAACTCTCCATCTCGGAAAAACAAGACATACTATAGTCTGGAGGAGGAAGACAGAGTCGTTCCTTTTGATTAGGATGAAGGCAAGCTTTTTAAGGGTTAAAGACACTTAAGTGGTCACAGGAGACATTTAGCATAGTTCAAAAAGCCTAAGTTATAGCCATTCATTTGGAATTTTCTAAAATACGGGATAGGGTGGGGAAATTTCCAACTTATAGGTGATTGTGAGGTTGATTCTTTTTATCTGTCCCTCTGTGGTATTTTACAAAGCACGTCTTTTGTGCTCGGCCTTGTCGAACTTCAGCCGTGAAGAGTTGTACATTCAGAAAAAAAGCTGGCTAGCAAGGCAGATTGTTGGCAAAGCGTATGTTGGCAAATGATTTACAAAAGCGTATGAGCTGGTTTATTCTTAGATTTAATCTTCTCTTTCAGTAAAGCATTGGCTGAGGACTTGGCGGTCCGTCTGTGCTTGTCCCTCAAAGGAGCAAAGTTCTGTGGGTCACGAGGGACAGGTGATCTTGTGTGTTGAGAAATGTTCAGAGATTCAGCTGCTGGTTGGGTGTGGAGTAACGGTTCCTTTATTCCTTTGCTCAACAAGTTGGGCTTCGGGGCCAGACCTGTGCGGGATGCTCTGCTTGGCTCCGGGGATGTAGTAGAGAGAGCAAAAGTCGCCAGTCACTGTCCCCGGGGATCTTGCACTCTGGGGAGACACAGGCAACAAACCAGTATGAACCACGATGGAGAAGAGCAAGGTGGGAAGCCGCCGGCAGAGAGATGAGCGCAGGGAGATTGTGCTTTAAATCAGGGGCCGAGGAACAGCCGGGGGCCGGAGGGAGGTGGCAGAGTAACCTGAGCCATCTGGGCAGAGGGCGCAGGAGGGACACAAGCTCTGAAGTGGGGCTCTTGCCTGGCATGGAAGACACAGGAACACAGGGACTAGGGGGCTGGCAGAAGGAGCAAGAGGGACAGCTGTCAAAGACACAGGCCAAGGGAACCCAGGGGGCCTGGCCACACTTGACCATGCTGGACATTGTGACAATTCTGCCTTTTGCCTGGAGATCCGTGGGATGTTGGTTAGAAAAGTGACAGCGTCTACACGAGTTCACCCCCTGTTGTGCTGTCTTCGGAATGAACAAGGACTCTAGTGCTGAGGAAGAGAGAAGTCAGGGTGACCTACTAAAAGCAAATGTGAGAGATTAAGGCCAGCTTCAAGGTTTGGGGCCCGGGCCGTGAGGAGGATGAGGTTGTTATTTGCTGAGATAGAAAAGTCTTTGGGGGGAAGCAAAAGATGGCTGTTGGCACAAGCGGAGCTTGGGCGCAGGGGAGGACCCCTGTGCTGGGCTCGGTAGGGGGTAGGGACCGTCCTCATGTGAGGGGCGTGTCACCCAGCAGACTGGGGAAAGCCAGCAAAGATGAGCAGGTGGAGGGAGAGGAGAAGAAGCCCAGGGGAACGGTCAGGGGCAGGAGAAGCAGCCAGTGAGTTAGGAGGGGGCCCAGGGGAATGTGGTCTCCTGGAGGCAATGGGAAGGGAGAATTTTGAGAAAAAGGGGAAGGTCAGCCATGTTCAAAGCCAAGGTTGATCAAGCACCATAAGGATGGGAAATTGTCCCATTGTCCCATTGATTTCACCTTACCAAGAGTGGTTTCAATGGGACACAGAGGGAGACCATCACTGGGCTGGGTTAAAGGGACAACACATAGGAGGAGAGAAATGGGTGCCAGGGGCCTGGAGGACTCCTTTAGTACAGTCAGCCATCAAAGGAAGGAAAGAGACAGGCTGGGACACGGAAGGGCACGTGTGGGTAAGAAGGAAAACAGATGTCCAGGTAAGCGCAGATATCCGAGAAGAAAGAAAGAAGAGCAACTGACAGGAAGCCAGTCCTCCCTGGGAGCCCACTGGATAGGGTAGTCACGGTTAACGTGGGATGAGTCAGCTCTGCAGAGCACGTTGGAGGTCAGCAGAGGAGAGGCAGTGACCCAGGAGACAGGGCTTGGGAAGCAGCATCCACGTGGACATTGAAATCACCAAGGACTAGGACAGAGAGAAGTGTCGGACAGTGTACGGGTGACCCAGAAGGCAAAATATGCAAATTGGTTATTACGTAATCAAGTAGAGAGACGCAAAATGCCATACAACCCAACCGATTTTGAGTCTATTTTCAAGACGTGTGTGATTTTTATTCACTGTCTTTTGGTGCCCCCTGCTGGACGCAGGTGTCAAAACAGGTGACCATGAAGTTTCTCAGACCTCACAATTCCAATACATCTCACTACAGGTGGGGAAACACAGACACTCTTAGTGAACTGGGATTCACTAGAAACACCATATTGCGGCTTCATCCCATGTCATCAATCTCACGAATCTTGGTTTCTCCAAGATGTAGGGGGGAAAGAACATATAAAGAAGGAAACAGGGGCTAGGGATATACTCAGTGGTAGAGCACTAGACTTAGGATGTATGAAGCGCTGGGTTCCAGCCCTAGTATCACACACACACACACACACACACACACACACACACACACACTCCAGTAGGGAAACAGTGTGGAGAAGACTGAAAAATAAGCACACAAAAGGACATGATTCATCCTTTGGGGATTATACATCCATCACGCTACCTTTTCAGGTAAGCGTGTGGTTGTCCCTCCAAATGAGCTTCCAGCTCTCCCTAGTCACGTACCTGATCTTGAACATGACTTGGGTCATGCCCATGCTACCTCTTGTAACATGGCCTTGCAGAGAGTAGATGCTTAATGTTCACTGAAGATTGGTGTTTGAGAAGCAGTTGAGAGTAAAGATCATTGTACAACAATGTGAATATCCTGAACGCTACTTAACTACACACTTAAAAATGTCAAGAGGATAAATTCTGTGTCAGGTGCTTTTTGACCATAATTGAAAATGATGAATAATTTTAAGAGGGCAACATGAGTACCTGTAGTGATGGAAATATTCTGTATTTTGACTGTACCAATGTCAATGTCCTGGTTGTGATAATGCAGTGTGGTTTGGTGAGACATTATCACTGGGAGAAACTGGAGAAAGGGGGAATGGGATCTCTCTTTCTTAGTTTTTGTAACTTTGAAATGTAAATTTTAATTAAAGAAATAAAGATGTAAAATATGATTTGGTGTTAAAAATAAATCGATCAAGGACTAGAAGCAGAAATAAATTCTATATTGATAGAAAGGGTAATCTAAAGCTTATCAGTATAGCTGTCTCAAATTTAGAAAAATTGAAAGCAAATTATTTGAATCCCTTGGTGATAAATAGGAAGAATATAAGAAGACGGCCAGACCCAAATCCAGCAGATTGGGAGGAAGACGGGCTGCATAGCTCTAGGTCTCCAGTAGAAAATTGAAAGAGAAAATCACATCCCAATGATGGAAGATTCAAATAAGTTACCAGCAAAACGAATCCATGAGGTTTCTGTTCAAATAATACCTTATAAAGTGCTTACACTAATGCTGGCCTGTCCAGCCTCTGTCTTGACCTTTCTATTCTCTCTGGAACACAATTTTGTTCTGCCACCTACCCCTTCCCAGCTGGCTTCAAGGAAAGTCATTCTCTCTGCAACTCCGAAAGTGTAGGAGCCCTAATTAAGGAGATAGCTAAGATTGCAGTTAGCTGAGAGCCATAAAAGATGTTCAAGTTTCACCTGATATTCATACATTCATCTAAGAATCTTTTTACGCCCGTGAACACTGTGTGACGCACCTGTAAGCTCGAGCTGTTAGCACTTGTCCTTGTTAAAGCAAAATGTATTTAACCAGGTGAGGGTTAGTGGCTGAGGTGGTTGGAGTTAGTGTGGTCGGAGTTAGAGTGGTTGGAGTTAGAGGAGAGTTGAAGTTGCCGTTGGAGTTTGAGAGGTTGTTGGAGCCAGAGAGAGAAGTTAGAAGAGAGAAGAAGAAAAGAACTTTTTCATTTCCATCCTGCCTCCGAATTTTCTCCCCGCGGCGTCGTAGCTGCAAGCGGCAGCAGCAGGCAGCTACATGAAAGGAAGTTTGATTGGCATGTGACTAACTCTACTGCTTTGCCTTGACTGGTTTCAGAATTGGCAAAGATACAACAAGGCATATGGTAGGCAAGGAGAGGCTTTCAGGGTCTCTTAAGAAATTTCCTCCTTGCTTTTGTGGGCGAGCTTCCTGAACAGACTTCCCTGCTAGATGCAAGAGAGGGAGCACGTAGCCCCAGTTGCTAATGAAAACCATCCTATGACCACAAGGAATACCCACCTTAGGAGGAGGCTGGGGTTGCCAGCGGAAGAGTTGAGGGACAGTCAACCCTGGGTCCTGGATGCTTGGCGAGTCCCGGATCAGTCAACTGTGAAGTCGCTTTGCTATTTTATTTTTAAATTCCTTACTGGTGGATTGTATTACATAATGGTGGGATTCATTGTTGCATATTCATACACACACGATAGGACAAAATAATTTGGTCGGTTTCTTCCCCCAGTAGTTCCCCTTTCCTTTTTCCCTGGCCTCCTAGCCTCCTGGTCCATTTCCTCTGTGCTACTGGTGTCCCTTTGATTGTCATGGCACACCCTTCACACGTCTTTTCCTTTTTCCTCTCTAGCTTCCACATATGAGAGAAAACACATACCACCTTTGGCCTTCTGGGTTTGGCTTATTTTGCTTAACATGATGGTCTTAAGTTCCATCCATTTTCCCGAAAATGACACAATTTCATTTTTCTTCATGGCTGAATAAAATGCCATTGTGTATATAGTTCACATTTTCTTTATCCATTCGTCTGTTGAATGACACAAACTCTAGCCTGGCTCCAGAGTTTGGCTATTGTGAATTATGCTGCTATGAACATATGTAGGCATGAATCTCTATAGTATGCTGACTTTAATTTTTTAGGGTAAATGCCAAGGAGTGGTATAGTTGGGTCATATGGTAGTCTCCGTACTGATTTCCATAGTGGTTATACTAATTTATAGTCCCATCAAAATGTAAAGTGTTCCTTTTTCTCCATCTTCTCCAGCATCTATTATTGTTTGTGTTCTGACAGGAGTGAGATAAAATCTCAGTTAGTTTTGATTTACATTTCCCATATTTGCTAAAGAAGTTGGATATTTTTTTCATATACTTTTTGGCAATTTTATTTCTTTTTTTGTGTGGTATTTTTTAATTCAATTTAATTTGTTATACATGCTTGCAGAGTGCGATTCCTTTCATATTACATATAAAGAGCACAGTTTTCCAAGTCACTGGTTTTACACAAAGCATATTCACACCATTTGAGTTTTTTATACATGCACTTAGTGTATTGATGTCCAACTCCTTCAGCCATTATTCCTATCCCCCTGCCCCCTCTCCTCCCCTCCCTCCCCTTTGTTCTGTTTAACATTCCTTCATTCCTCTCATCCCCTCTCCCTTGCCACTATAATTCAGTATCATCATAGCAAAGGAATCAATCAACCTTTGTTTTTTTGGGGATTGGCTGACTTTACTTAGCATTTTTTTTTTTCCCAACTCCATCCATTTACCTGCAAATGCCATGATTTTATTCTCTTTTAGTGCTGAGTAGTGTTCCATTGTGTATATATTACACCAAAGTTTCCCTATCCATTCATCTATTGATGGGCATCAGGGTTGTTTCCACAATCTAGCTATTGTGAATTGTGCTTCTATAAACATTGATGTGGCTGTGTCCCTGTAGTAAGCTGTTTTTAAGTCCTTTGAGTATAGACTGAGGAGTGGGATAGCTGGGTCAAATGGTGGTTCCATTCCAAGTTTTCCTAGGAATCTCCATACTGCTTTCCAAACTGGCTGCACCAACTTGCAGACCCACCAGCAATGCATGAGTGTGCCTTTTTCCCCACATCCTCGCCAGCATTTATTGTTGTTTGTGTTTTTGATAGCTGCCATTCTAACTGGCATGAGATGAAATCTTAGAATAGTTTTTATTTGCATTTCTCTAATTGCTAGAGATGTTGAACATTTTTTCATATATTTGTTGCTTGATTGTATATCTTTTGAGAAGTGTCTGTTCAGTTCCTTAGCCCGCTTATTGATTGGGTTGTTTGTTTATTTGGTGTAAAGGTTTTTGAGAGCTTTATATATCCTTGAAGTTAATGTTCTGTCTGATGTGCTTGTGGTAAAGATTTGCTACCATTCTGTAGGTTCTCTGTTCACCTCACTGATTATTTCTTTTCTGAGAAGAAGCTTTTTAGTTTGAATCCATCCCACTTATTAATTCTTGGTTTTAATTCTTGCACTATAGGGGTCTTATTGAGGAAGTTGGGGCCTAATCCAACATGATGGAGATTTGGACCTACTTTTTTCTTCTATTAGGTGCAAGGTCTCTGGTTTAATTCCTAGGCCCTTGATCCACTTTGAGTTGAGTTTTGTGCATGGAGAGAGATAGAGGTTTAATTTCATTTTATTACATAAGGATTTCCAGTTTTCCCAACACCATTTGTTGAAGAGGCTGTCTCTTCTCCAATGTATGTTTTTGGCACCTTTGTCTCATATAAGATAACTGTAGATGTGTGGGTTAGTCTCTGTGTCTTCTAATCTGTACCATTGGTTTTACTGCTCTATTTTGGTGACAATACCATGCTGTTTTAGTTACTATTGCTTTGTAATACAATTTAAGGTCTGGAATAGTAATGCCACCAGCTTCATTCTTCTTGCTAAGAATTGCTTTGGCTATTCTGGGTCTCTTATTTTTTCAGATGAATTTCATGATTTCCTTTTCTATTTCTATGAGGAATGATAGTGGGATTTTGATTGGGATTGCATTGAAATTGTATAGTGATTTTGGTTGAATAGTCATTTTGACAATATTAGTTCTACCTATCCATGAACAAGGTAGATCTTTCCATCTTCTAAGATCTTCTTTAATTTCTTTCTTTAGTGTGCTGTAGTTTTCATTGTACAGGTCTTTCACTTCTTTTGTTAAGTTGATTCCCAAGTTTTTTTTTTTTTTTTTTGAGGTTATAGTAAATGGGGTGGATTTCCTAGTTTCTCTTTCTGAAGATTTGTTGCTGATGTACAGAACTGCCTTAGATTTATGGGTATTGATGGGTATTGATCCAGCCACTTTGCTGAATTCATTTATCAGTTCTAGAAGATTTCTGGTGGAATTTTTTGGATCTTCTATGTATATAATTATATCATCTGCAAATAGTGATAATTTGAGTTCTTATTTTCCTATCTGTATCCCTTTTATTTCTTTCGTCTGTCTATTTGCACTGGCTAGGGTTTCAAGAACTCTGTTAAATAGTAGTGGCGAAAGAGGGCCTCCCTGTCTTGTTCCAGTTTTTAGAGGGAATGCTTTCAACTTTTTTCCATTTAGGATGATGTTGGCCTGGGGCTTAGCATAGATGGCCTTTACAATGTTGAGGTATGTTCCTGTTATTCCTATTTTTTCTAGCATTTTGAACATGAAGGGGTGCTGTATCTTGTCAAATGCTTTCTCTGCGTCAATTGAGAGGATCATATGATTTTTATCTTTGAGTCTATTGATGTGGTGATTTACATTTATTGATTTCCTTATGTTGAACCAACCTTGCATCCCTGGAATGAACCCCACTTGATCATGATGTACTATTTTTTTGATATGTTTTTGTATTCGATTTGCCAGAATTTTATTGAGAATTTTTGCATCTGTATTCATTAGAGATATTGGTCTGAAGTTTTCTTTCTTTGATTTGTCTCTGCCTGGTTTTGGAATCAGGGTGATATTGGTCTCATAGAATGAGTCTGGAAGGGTTCCCTCTTTTTCTATTTCATGGAATAGTTTGAGAAGTGTTGGTGTTAGTTCTTCTTTAAAGGTCTTGTAGAACTCGGTTGTGTATCCATCCAGTCCTGGGCTTTTCTTGGCTGGTAGGTTTTTGATGGCGTCCCCTATTTCTTTGCTTGAAATTGACCTATTTAAATTGTGTATATCATCCTGATTTAGTTTGGACAGATCATATGTTTCTAGAAATTTGTTGATGCCTTCATTATTTTCTATTTTATTGGAATATAGATTTTTAAAATAATTTCTAATTATCTTCTGTATTTCTGTAGTGTCCATCATGATATTTCCTTCTTCATCACAGATATTGGTAATTTGAGTTTTTTCTCTCCTTTTCTTAGCATAGCTAATGGTTTATCAATTTTATTTATTTTTTCAAAGAACCAACTTTTGGTTCTGTCAATTTTTTCAATTGTGTTTTTTGTTTCAATTTCATTGATTTTGGCTCTGATTTTAATTATTTCCTGTCTTCTACTGCTTTTGGGGTTGATTTGTTCTTCTTTTTCTGGGGCTTTGAGGTGTAACGTTAATTCATTTATTTGTTGACCTTTTCTTCTTTGAAGGAATGAACTCCATGCAATGAATTTTCCTCTTAGTACTGCCTTCATAGTGTCCCAGAGATTTTGATATGTTGTATCGGTGTTCTCATTTACCTCTAAGAATTTTTTAATCTCCTTCTTGATGTTTTCTGCAACCCATTGTTCATTCAATAGCATATTATTTAGTCTCCAGGTGTTGGAGTAGGTTTTGTTTCCTATTTTATCATTGATTTCTAATTTCATTCCATTATGATCTGATAGGATGCGGTGTAGTATCTCTACTTCTGTTTTATATTTGCTTAGAGTTGCTTTATGGCATAATATATGGTCTATTTTAGAGAATGATCCATGTGCTGCTGAGAAGAAAGTGTACTGACTCGTTGATGGATAATATACTCTATATATATCAGTTAAATCTAAGCTATTGATTGTATTATTGAGTTCGACAGTTTCTTTGTTTAGCTTTCGTTTGGAAGATCTATCCAGTGGTGAAAGCGGTGTGTTAAAGTCACCTAGAATTACTGTGTTGTGGTCTATTTGGCTCTTGAACTTGAGAAGAGTTTGTTTGATGAACATGGATGCTCCATTATTTGGGGAATATATATTTATGACAGTTATTTCTTGTTGATGTATGATTCCCTTAAGCAGTGTGAAATGTCCATCCTTATCTCTTTGGATTACCTTTGGCTTGAAAGTCTACTTTGTTTGATATGAGGATGGAAACCCCTGCTTGCTTATGTAGTTCGTGTGAGTGGTATGTTTTATCCCATCCTTTCACCTTCAGTCTGTGGGCATTTTTTCTTATGAGATATGTCTCTTGAAGGCAATATATTGTTGGGTCTTTTTTAAAATCCAATATATCAGTGTATGTCTTTCAATTGGTGAGTTTATGCTGTTAACATTCAGGGGTATTATTGAGATATTATTTGTATTACCAGTCATTTTAAATTTTATTTAATTTTATTTAACTTTTGGCATTTAGCTTGACTTGATTTTTCCTATAGTTAGTTTTCCTTTATTGTAGTTTTTCCCTTTGCAGGTTTTCATTGTTGTTTTTCAGTTCCTCCTTGTGGAATATTTTGCCAAGAATGTTCTGTAGTGCCGGCTTTCTTGCTGCAAATTCTTTTAGCTTTTGTTTATCATGGAAAGTTTTTTATTTCATCATCAAATCTAAAGCTTAATTTTTCTGGATATAAGATTCTCAGCCGGGCGCGGTGGCGCATGCCTGTAATCCCAGCACTTTGGGAGGCTGAGGCAGGAGGGTCACGAGTTCAAAGCCAGCCTCAGCAATGGCGAGGCACTTAGCAACTCAGTGAGACCCTGTCTCTAATAAAATACAAAAAAGGGCTGGGGATGCAGCCCAGTGGATGAGTGCCCCTGAGTTCAATCCCTGGTACCACAAAAAAAAAAAAAAAAAAAAAAAAAAAAAAGATTCTCATTTGGCATCCCTTATCTTTTAAAGCCTGGTATATGTTGTTCCAGGCTCTCCTTGCTTTGAGGGTCTGGGTTGAAAAATCTGCTGAGATGTGAATTGGTTTTCCTTTATAGGTTATCTGATTTTTCTCTCTTCTGACCTTTAAAATTCTATCCTTATTTTGTATGTTAGGCTTTTTCATTATAATGTGCCTTGGTGCAGATCTGTTGTAATTTTGTACATTTGCAATCCTATAGGCCTCTTGTATTTGGTTTTCAAATTTGTTCTTCTTGTTTGGGAAATTTTCTGATATTATTTTATTAAAGAGATTTTGCATTCCTTTGGATTGACTCTCTGCACCTTCCTCAATTCCAATAAATCTTATATTCGGTCTTTTGATGGTATCCCATAATTCTTGGATATTTTGTTCATGGTTTCTTACCATCTTCACTGTGTGGTCAACTTGATATTTTCAATATTATATATTTTGTCCTCATTGTGTGAGGTCCTATCTTCCAAGTGATCCAATCTGTTGATGATACTATCTATTGAATTTTTTAAATGGCCTATTGTTTCATTCATTCCAAGTATTTCTGCTTGATTTTTTCTCAGACTCTCTATCTCTTTCTTGAAGTAATCTTTTGCTACCTGTATTTGTTCTCTTATCTCTTTGTTGGAGAGATCAATTTTTGCCTGTATCTGATCACTTAGGTTATTTTTAAAATCCTGAATCATTTTAATTATGTATATTCAGAATTCCTTTTCCGACATTTCACCTACTGTGCTTTCTATGGATTCTATTGCTGTACTATCTTGGTTTGTTTGGGGCATTTTCCTCCCTTGTGTTTTCATGATATCTATGTGTTTTCCTCTCTTGCAGTGTAAGTCTGAGGTATTACTGCTTCTGTCCTATTGTCTTATATCTTCCCTACAGGTTACCCAATGCCTCACTTTTAAGGGAAAGATCAGTATCACAGCATTCAAAGTACCCAATGTATTGCCATATATCAGTTAGTTTCTATTTTTATATTTACAATTTTGACACTTTAAACACAAATGATGAGATCTATTATCTTCTACCATTTAGTCAGTATTTTTGTGTGGTGGTTCACAGTATCTAATGGTAGAAGGGGGGACTTAGGGGTTGGCTAAGACGTTTGTGAGGTAGGATGTGAGAAGATAGAGGTATTATATTATTTGACTAGTGAGAGGGTAATCATGGGAATTAGGGTGTTAGTAGGAGAAGCAAAAGATAGGTGTCCCCAGGTAATACTCCCTGTTCCTGGGCCCGGGGCCTGTTCCCTGACCTGCAGGCAGAGGTGGCGACTACCTGTGGCTCCAGAGTGGGTGGGCAGAGCTGGGAAAGCACACAGGTGGGCTGAGCTGGAACGACACTCCTCTCCTCAAATCATCGCCATGCACTGGCACTCCTTATTTCTTCTTTTTGAGAAGTGTCTCTTTAGTTAATTTGACAATTTATTGATTAGGTTATGTATTTAATAATTTTGGTATGAAACTTTTTGACTTCTTTGTACTTTCTGGATATTGATCCTCTGTCAGAGGAGTAGCTAGCAAAGTTTTCTCCCATTCTGTAGGGTCTCTCTTCATACGCCTAATTATTTTCTTCAATGTGTAGAATCTTTGAAATTTGATGCAATTCTCTTTATTAATCCTTGGTATTGCAGTTGCAAAGTTTCTGGCCTAATTCCTATGTCTTTGATCCATTTTGAGTTGACTTTTATTTAGGGTGATAGATAATGATATAGTTTCATTCTTGTACAGATGAATATCCAGTTTCTCCAGCACCATTTGTTAAAAAGGCTCAAGATGCCAATATAATTCATTCCATCAGTAGGTCAATGGAGACAAATAAGACACTCTCTCTCTCTCATACTAGAGATTGCACTCAGAACACTCTACTGCCGAGCTACCTCTCTGGACTTTTTTATTTTTTATTTTAAGACAGGATCTCCCTAAGTTACTGAGAATGGCCTCACACTTGTGATCCTCCTGTCTCAGCCTCCTGAGTTTTTGGGATTACAATGTTTGCCACCACACCCAGCTAATGTGATCATCTTGATAAATGTTGAAGAAGCATTTGGGAAAATTCAAAAATACATTCATGAGAGAGTTCTCTCTTATTAAACAATGAACAGAAAAATACTTCTAAGCTCTCTCAGAGAATGCAGAAGCATTTTGGTGTGAGTGAGTTTGGTCATTAACATAGACCAAACACATTTGTATCTTTCCACATCTGTGTTATTTATTGAATAACAATAAATTCAAAGGCTATATCACTTTCAGCAGAGGCAGTTCATTGAATACTTATGGGTCATCTGATAGACACAAGTCAGGCCATAACCGATGATTTTATTCCAATCTCAATTACTAATACCTATAACATTGAAGTCACGCAGCTCACATTACTTTTTTTTTTTTTTTTTTTTTTTGTAACAGAAAGACTAAAAAAAGGTGAATGCTGTCACGGGGGTTCAGGAGGCTGAACTGAGAGCCAAGGCAGAGAGCAATGCAGACTACAGAGTTTCTGCAGGTGGTCAGACAGGATTATGAGCCAGAACGAACTGAAGGTCTTGTTTGGGAGCAGAGCTGTCAAATCACAGGAACTTATTCCAGGCCAGGGTCCCGGCTTGGAACGGGCCATGCATTGTTGTCACCAGCAGGAAAAACCACACTGAATTCTGAGGACAGGGGTTGGGAGGTTTGTTACTGTGGTGATTTTCCTGGACAAGGCTTGTGATGAGTGACGAGGTGACAGGGTCAGGGTGTGACTGTGTTCTCCTTTGCTGGACCTCAGTCATCCTGGCAAATGTATCTGGTTACTGTGCTCCTGTGAAAGCAAGAAGAAGCCAGAGGGGTCCGCTGAGGTCCCCTGCCTGTGGGGTTGTGAAGTATGTGGAGACCAGTATCAGAGCGTCTTCCTCCAAGTCCATCAGCAGGGATGGTGGGCAGCCTGGACGTGGTAACTGCTGGGAATGGCAACTTGTGCGCTTCCCTCCTGAGAGTGCTGCCTTGTAGGATTTTTAAACAATCTCACCCATGGGTGCCCATCAAGCATACAACAACAATAAATCTCACAGCAGCCAAAGACAGGATCGGTTGGAACAAAGAGAAGACACCCCCCCGGAAATGATGCTTCTGGGGCAGGGGTGGGGCATGGGGATATCAAACAAGAGGAGTCAGACAATGCAGAAAAGAATGTTGAGGTTAAAAGACATAATTCGCCAGTTAAGCAATTCCAAAGATAATTAGAAGAAACATTTACTATTAAAGCCCCCAGGAGGGACCTGGAAGAAGCAGTCCAGAAAACGTCTAATGACCAGAGGAAAAGAAAGTGTATCAAGATAGATGACAAGACACTTGAGAATAGGCCTGAAAAAAATCTAATTTTATGGTACAGCTTTAGAAGAAGTGGAGACAATATTTAAAAAAATAATAAAATTTCATAAGTATTAGTGGCCTGAGATGTGTACTGGTTTCCAGACTACATTAATGAGAAAAGACTCCCATCTAGGAAAATCTCAATACAATTAGAAGAAAGAGCATGTCATCAAACCTGAAAAGAACAAGTAGCTTCTCAGAGAAAAAGAATCAAATTGGCATTGGACTTCTTACATGTAACAATAGGTGTTAGTGGGATAGAACCTGTAGACTTGTGAGAGAAAGAACAGCAAGACACACTCTTATACTCAGCCAAGGTATCCCATCTCACAAGGTAAAGAAAGCAATCTGAGAGCATGCAAGGATTCAGAGATCATATTATTAAGTATCTCCTAGTGAGAGGTTTGCTCAAGGAAATACTGTAGCCACGCCCCCAACCCCTGCACCACCCTAATAGACAGTAAGATAAGGCAAGAGTAAGATGAAAAGAAACAGGGCTGAGCTATGAAACTTGAGATACTTACATTTTTAATACATCCAGAAGGATCTAATTACCTAAGTGAATCTGGGAACATTGTTAGGACATCTGCAATATAAATGCAAATATGAACTTTAGAAATAAAAGACCATACTTTATGGGTAATTTCACAACATAAAACCAGAAGTATTATTTCAGAAAAACTGGGAATTGAAGTGAAGGTTGATAACTGAAATCATTCTAAAAGTTTCAACTTTTGACTTGGGGAAAAAGGAAGAAAAAAAGTGTCTTGAAAACCATGCAATAATCCTGTGTGTGTGTGTTTTGTGTGTGTGTGTGTGTGTGAAGAATAGAGGAGAAACAGTTAATTAGCAGCCACCTGAAGGAGGGCTTATGCAGGCGGATTGCTTGAAGGTTCTGGGGGGCACTCCTAGGGTCCTGGAATCCCCTACTTTTCCTCCTCTTTTTCTTTTGTCTCCATCCTTGCCTAAGGGTATAAAACTTATGTAGCCCCTGAAATGCTCCTTGATCATAGGAAATAGGTTTTGGTTAGGCTGAGTGGCATGAAATTACCAACGATTGCAAAATGCAATACTTTTAACCAAGTCAGCCATCCAAGGTCATCTTCCAGGGACTTTGCATTTTTCCTGTCTATGCGGTGGTATGCTGGAGGTGGTCATCTTTCTGGTTACTGTTTGCAGGCTAGCTGTTGTTAACCTTGGACTGAGGACTCATGTCAGGTGAATTTCTCCATCTCAGCTGTGACTGGTGATGGTTTTTGTGTTGGTGTTTTCTGTTTGTGAATTTACGGTATTTAAGCTCCACAGATTCTCACAAAGTTAGAAGGACAAAGGAATAAATATTCTCTCCCCTGGGAGTTGAAACAAATGGTTCCCAGTGGTCAAGGCTAATTGAGCAGCCACTCATGGTCATAGTATTTTTGTGGGAATGGCAGTCCTCTGCCATTGTTAGATTTTCTGCAATGGTGGACACAAGATCCAAAATGAAATCTTCCATTTTACTATTTACCTTTTTATGAGATGAAATTTACAATTAAGTTAATAGCCAGCCTTTTTTATGTTGATAGTAGAATTACTTACCTTCTAATTCTGACCAGTCATTACTTCTTCTATCTGGTTTCTCTTCTGTCTTCTACAACATTGATAAAGTGAAATTCATAACCCCCAATATAAAGGAATTGGTTAAATAAATAATGGTAGCATTTCCCGACTTTTGAAATTGCAAATTCCTTAAAGTGGTTTAAAAAAATATTTTTAGCAATTTTGAATGGCACCTGAGACAAAACTGACTTTAAACACGAGTAATTTATTTTTTTATCAATAAATTAAAGATTGTATTATCAAATTTCTTTAAAATACAATAGATGCTTCTGGGTCTGGGATGTCACTAGTTAATAAAAAGCAGTTCTAAAATATAGCAAGTACACATACAGGTCACTGGCCCATTGCCTGACTGAGCTCCTTAACCCCTTGGAGTTTCCTGGGTGACAAAACCTTCTTTGTTCTAAGGAGGTGAGTCCTGGTGGGCTCCTGGAAGGGGGCTCCTCACCAGGAAGATCCAGCTGTGCTTAGAAGCTTGGAGATTTCAGATTCTCATCTCTGGAGAGGGAGAGAAGCTGGAAATGGAATTAATGATGCATCAATCCTGTGTGACAAAGCCTCCATAAAACTCCTGCACTGTGGGGTTCAGAAAGCTTCCAGTTTGGTTGAATGCATTCACATGCTAGTGAGTGGCACTTTCTAATTCCATGGGGACAGAGGCTCATGTGTGGGAGACATTTCTCCCCTACCTTGCTCTGTGCATCTTTTCCACCTGGCTATTCATCTGTATCCTTTGTAATAAAAGGGTCAATGCAATAAAGGGTTTCCCTGAGTTCTGTGAGCCATCCTAGTAAATTAATTAAACCAGAGGAGGGGGGTCATGGCAACCCCAATTTAGAGCTAGTAGATCAAAGGTGTAGGTGACAACCTACTGCGTGCAATTGACATTTGAACTAGTGTTCAGCCTTGTGGGATCTAACACTATATCCAGGTAGACAGTGTCATAATTGAATGGAATTGGGGGACTCCCAACTAGTTCCCACTGGAGAACTACATTGTTGGTGGGGAGAAATGGGACACATTTTGGTGACCAGAAGTGACATGATTTTTGTTGTATCAAATGTGTGAGAGTAAGAAAGAGAAAAACACCTTGATTTTTCTATCTGTTACTAATCAATTAGGGAGTCTTAAAAACAATGCATATATACCCTAAATATTTTAACTGAATACATTTATATGTAGTTTCATTTGAAAATACTGACACCATTTGAAAAATGTGACACCAGTGCATGATTAAAATTCTTACAAACCACATCCATAATACTACATTATCTATAAT
Source organism: Tamias sibiricus (assembly GCA_025594165.1). Taxonomy (NCBI): domain Eukaryota; kingdom Metazoa; phylum Chordata; class Mammalia; order Rodentia; family Sciuridae; genus Tamias; species Tamias sibiricus. Next base: position 17,704,580 of record CM046666.1, on the reverse strand, counting down.
TAGTTTTAGTCTTCTTAGATTAAGGGTGAAATTTGGACATTTACAAAATGATGTGAGTGTAGAATCCTTTGAAGATTTATTACAAACTTGTCTATTCCTTTCCCAGCCACATTAAAAAAAAAAAAGTTATTCAAAATTAAATTTAATAGCCAGTACAAACAGTATTAATAAGCCTTAGGAGAAATCTAAGTGACTCTTGGCAAATATTCAACTTCACCCTTGGGGGAAGGAGTTCTTGGGCATGCTGGAAAGTTGCCTTCTAGACAGACTTATTGTGGCATGGATTGGTGTGTTTATAGACTGAACGGAAAGCATACAGAAAATCATCTGAGGGCTTGCAAAACCCTTATCACAGGACTGATACAGAACGAGGTGGGGCCTGAGAACTTGCATTTATAACAGGTTCCCCGGTGATGTGGAGGCTGCCAGCCAGGGACCCTACTCTGGAAATCACAGCATGGCCCAACCCAGCAAGTTGGTAACTGCAATTGTGTTATGTGTTGATATTCTGGAACCTTCCCCCCACTCAACAGTGAGCATTGCTGTTTATTTTAAATTAAGGAGGGAAAAGGCTAGATTGTTGTCATGTGCATTTTTTCCCCATGATATACAGTCAGCCCTCTGTATCCATAGGTTCTGTGTTCAAGGATTCAACCAACCACGGATTGAAGATATTTGGGGGAAAAATCACATCTGTATTGAGCATGCACAGTCTTTGTGTTCTGGTCATTATCCCTTAAACAATACAGTGTAACAGCTGTTTACGTAGCATTTACATTGCACTAGGTGTTCTAAGTAATCTGGGGATGATTTAAAATATATGAGAAGATATATTTGTTATATGTAAATACGATGCCATTTCATATAAGGGGCTCGAGCATCCTTGGATTTTGTTATTTGCAAGGGATCATGGAACCTATCCTCCATGGATACTGAGGGATGACTATGTTATGTTTGGTTTAGGAGCTGAATTGTATTAATAGAGGGAGGAAATTACTACTAGAAATTACTGGACTTTAAATGACTGCTTTCATGACTCAGTGTTTGGAATGATTGTAATTTGTGCATAAAATAGCTGGTCATTTGATTTATTTTATTTTTTGGTCACTTGATTTTTGTTGACTGTATTTTCTTGTTTCTAAAGAACAGAAAAATTTCAGACCCTAATTGCAAACACTTCTCTGCCAATAACACTGTATGAATGTGTCTAGTCTCTCTGTCTGGCAATGAAAAGCCAATTCAGACATAAGGGTATAGTAGCCCTTCCTTTCCCCTCTTTATCCTATGAGCTTTTGAAGCATACCTGGGTCCTCAGTGGGCCGGATAAAAACTGTCATAAGACAAATTCAGTTTTCTGAACAGAGAGTCTGGAGGTAGTATTACAGTTTGCATTTTAGGTGTCCCCCCACAGCTCCTATTCATGCAGAAATATTCAGAGGTGAAAATGATTGGACTATGAGAGCTGTAACCTAATCAGTCCATCCTCGTTTTAATGGACCAACTAAGTGGGTGGCAATTGGGTGGGGCGTGGCTGGAGGAGGTGGGTCACTCGGGGTGTGCCCTGGCAGGGTGCACCTTCCTTGTGGTCCTTTCCTTCCACCTTCCCCACCCCCCTTTTCTGACCCTGCCATGAATTGAGCAACCTTCCTTGGGCTGGGGGTGGGGGTTCCGCCATGATGTGTTGCTTCATCTTGGGCCCAGAGTGGTGGAGTCAGCCATCTATGGACTGAGACCTCTGAAATCATGAGCTCCACATCAACTATTCCTCCTTCCAGTTGTTCTTGACAGGAATTTTGGTCACAGCAGCACAAAAGCTGGCTAACAGGTAGATTTGCTAAACTGGCTGCACCTGCCCTTCAGTGTTCCTTAGTGCTCACTGGCTCTTGTGGAGAATGACAATCAAGACTAATATGATGCAAAGATGAAGGGGCCGCCAAGCCCAGCAAGAGCAGCTCCTGCTCTCCAGAGAGGTCACACTGTTCTGCGTTGGCAGGGAAAATGCCCACGTTATTTTACTTATCAACATTTCCCAAACAGAAATGGAAACATATGGTATGGCTATTTTTAACATTGGAAACCCTTCAAAATACAGCAGGAAAACTAAACAATGTTGTCACAATCTTATATTGAGGCGGATCATTAGGTAGGAGACTGTGGAAGTAGATTGATCTACGTGAAAATCGGCGAGTGGAAAAAGCAAAGTACAGAATGGTTTATGTAGGATGAGTCTGTTTTTGTAAGGAAAAAGTCCCAGGAGTGTAAGCTGCCTGTCACGGCCAGCCACGGCGCCGCCACGGGAGGAAAATTCTCGGAGGCAGAGTATAGCTTTTGCTACTTTTACTTCTACTTTCTTAGAGAGAGCTTAGAGAGGGAAAGAAAGATTTTTCTTAGAGAGGGAAAGAAAGATTTTTCTTCTTAGCTTAGAGTAGCTTAGAGTAGAGTAGCTTAGAGTAAAGAAAGATAGAGCTTAGCTTTTCTTCTTAGCTTAGAGCTTAAAGAAAGATAGAGCTTCTTAGAGTCTTAGAGTTAGAGTTAGAAAGATAGAGCTTAGCTTAGAGAAAGATTAGAGCTTCTTTCTTCTCTCTTCTTTCTTCCTTCTTCTTTCCTCTGTCTTCTATCTTCCTCAGGAGCCTCGGCCTAACTCTGACCAGTCATTACTTCTTCTATCTGGTTTCTCTTCTGTAACCACTCTGCCTACGTTCTGGCCGCTCTGATTCTTCTGACCGACCGAGTGACTGCCCGGCTGACTGAATTCTCCGTTCTCCTAACTCGGACCGCTTTCACCCGGTTATATACCTTCAGGTTTGCGGGTGCCTACAGGTGCGTCACATACATATCAGGTGGAACCCATGGCTTCCAGCTAGCTACAACAACAGCCCTTCCTAATTAGGGCTCCTTCACAGGAGCATCTCTCAAACATTTTATCATTAGGTATCCTGAGGGGAGGGGAAGGTGTGAGATTCCTGGTGTTCGTTGCTTCTTATGTTTGTCACCATTTCCTATTAATTATTACTCACGTGATAAAAAAAAACAAACAAGAGAAAGCTATTATTTTTTTTTAAAGCAGTACAAGTAACAGAACAAACCATCATGTTGCGCAGTTTATTTTAAAACAATGCCCTTCATTGACCTGCTTGGAACATAATTTCACTATCCCCACATGGAGGTGTTGTGGATAGGGTTATGTGGAGGCAAACGTGATCAATATGCTGAGACAACTCGGCACAACACCTCTTTAGGATGCAGCATTCACTACGTAATTACTCCCTCCAATACTAGCTATTGACTGATAATGGAATAACAAACACACAAACAGGCACCATCCTAAATTACTGGTAGTTGCTATAGCAACACTCTATGATAGATTCTATTTCTGTCCCAGTGATTACAAAATTAATTTTAGTAACCTATGTATCTTACAACTTGCATTATTTTAAATATGGGTGAAATATTTAAGATACATTCCTTAAATATTGTTTTTACATGTAGTACCTCAAATGTGAGTTGTCGGTAAACTTCTCCCACCCTGACCCCACAAAGCTAGAGACTTTCTAATAGCAACGTGATTTTTATTAGGTATTCAAGGTCATCTTTCACAAGGAAAACTGAACAAGCCTTTTCATATATATTTCCATCTATAGATCCATATAGCATCTGCCCCAGTTTCATCCTTTCAGGGTTTGAACTGGAATATTCTGGAGTGGGATTTCATCAGAGGGAGGGTATAGGGATTAACTCCCCTGATCGATCAAGGATAGATGATTCTAACCTCTCACCAGGTGGAGGGCCTGGGGGTCTAGTCCCCTTATGGTGGGGAGTGTCAGGAGGTTTATTCGCCCCATGGAGTGGAGGGCAGGATGATCCATTCCCGTATGAGTGGAAGGCACTGGGATCTAATTCATGTATGTCTTTATTCAGATTCATCTTCATTTGTACATATTCATATACATATTCTTATATATCATTCGTATATGTTCAGACATTCATATTCATACACATATTCACATACACATGCATGTGTATTCGTATTTATATTCATAGACACATTTATGTACATGTTCATAATCATAGTCATCTACACATGCACAGCCATATTCCTATTCATATACTTTTGAATGTAGTATATATTCATATTTACACACATTCATAATCATGCATGTTTACACATTCGTGTCCATGCCCATATTCATATTTATACACATATTCATGCACATGTACATGTAGACATGCATATTCAAATTTATTTACATATACATGGGTATGTTCATACACATGTTCACATTCATGCCCCCGTGTACATGCACACATTTATATCCATGTTCATGCACATGTACATATTCACATTTATACACATGGTCACATATATACATGTACCCTTTCACAAACATATTCATGTACATGTACAAGTTTATATTTGTATTAGGGTTCTCTAGAGGAACAGAATCAACAGGGAGTATACTTATAAAAAGAGGACTTATTAGGTTGGCTCATGTGACTAGAAGCTGGGTAGTCCACAATGGCAGTCTGCAGGCTGGAGAGCCAGAAGAACCGGTAGCATCACAGTCCAAGAGTCTGGAGCCCCCGAACAAGAGGGATCAAGGGTGCTACCCCAGTCCGAGACCGAAGGCTTCTGGGAAATCATTGGCAGAGACCACTTTGGAAGAATGAAGAAGCCATATCCTCAGACGATTGCAGCAACAATCATGAACACATTCAAGAATAATGGAGCTTGCATATGCTGCTTCCTTGTTCTTGCAGCTTTTATTTCATCTAAGCCATCATCCTATTGGTTGGTGCCACCCACACTTAGGGAGAGTCTCCATTTCAGTTGGCTATCCCACATACCAATCATTTCTAGACACACCCTCATAGACACAACCATAATCCTCTGGATCCTTGACATCTTTTAATCCAATCAAATCGACAATTCAAATTAACCATTACAATATTCATACACATTCATATTCATGTACATGAACTTGTACATATTTATATTCATGTTTGATAGATAGGCTTGGGCCGACAGGCTACCTCCCCCATGGAAATTTCCATTAGGAGCAACCTGGTTTCATTTTCCCCAGGCAGGAGCCAATCAGCTTAAAGGTCGCTCTGTTATCCAGGCAGGAGCCAATTGGCTTAAAGGTCGCCCTGTTTACTGGGAAAACAGAGCCAATAGTGTTAAAGGTTGCTCAGGCACACCCCCCCCCACCAGAAATCCCTACTTAAGTCCCTGCCTGCCCAGAGCTCAGACACAAATAGCTCGTCCCTGTGGAGAGGAAGCAGCTGCTGCAACAGCTCCAGACTCACTGTCTCCAGCCCGACAGCAGCTGCCCCAGCCTATAAGAGCCCTAATTGAGGAGATAGCTAAGATGGTGGCTAGCTGAAAGCCATAAAGGTGTTTCCACCTGATATTCATGCATTTATCAAAGAATCTTTTTATGCCCGTGAACACTGTGTGATGCACCTGTAAGCTCGAGCTGTAAGCACTTGTCCTTGTTAAGACAAAATGTATTTAACCGGGTGAGGTTAGTTAGAGTTGGTTGGCGTGGTTGGAGTTAGAGTGGTTGGAGTTGGAGAGGTTGCTGGAGCTGGAGAGAGAAGAGAGAAGAATAAAAGAACTTTTTCATTCCCATTCTGCCTCTGAATTTTCTCCCGCAGTGTCGTAGCTGCAAGAGGCAGCAGCAGGCAGCTACAACAGCCGACAGCTCCAGTGACCACAGCCAGCATGACCAGGCACTGACCCTCCGTCCAGAGCTTGCACACTTCCCTCTCCCTGACTCCTCTCTCCCCGTACTTCTTCTACCTCTGACCAGCTGTAAAGGCTGGTGAATAAATCTCTTGGCTACACGGTTGTCTCCGGTGGGATTTTTGCCCTTCAATGTTTATGTACATATTCATATTCATTAACATATTTATACTCATATACAAGAGCATGTACATATTCATACATATTCATGTACAAGTACATATTCATATTCAAATAAATTTTCATATTCATGTACACACTCATATTCATGTACATGTGCACATTCATATTCATGTTCAAATTTGTATTAGTATTAATAACCAGTTATATCTATATGCATATTCATACATATAATGTACATGTGTACATATATAAATATTTATACTTATGTTCTTGTATATATTATGTACTTATTCATATTTATCTATAGATTTATATTTTATTCACATACATGTACATATTCATAATCATATTAACAGACACATTTGTATTCATATATGTGCTCACATTCTTATTCATATACATTTTCATATTCATATTAATATTCATGTACAGATATACTTATTCATATTTATATACAAATATATTCATATTCATGTTTATAGATCTATTCAAGTACATGTTCATGTACATATTCACATTCATATTCATATTACTGTATATATTCATATATACCTATTTATTCATACACAGAATCATAAACACATTTATACTTTGAGGGTAGAACTGAAAAAATCTGGAATGGGTAATCATCAGAAGGACTGTACCGAAATGATCTTCCCTGATCTACACCCCTCAACAGGTGGAGTGCATGGGGACATATGCCTTTTGAGGAGTGAAGGACATGGGGATCTAAGCCCCCAGGGGAACTACTCTACTCACTTGTCAGAGGGTGTGGAGATCTCTACCATCTAGGGGAGGGCATGGTGTTCCATTCCCCATACTGAGTGGAAGGCTCTGCGATATATAGCATCTGTCCCAGTTTCATAATATTAGGGTTTGAACTGGAACATTCTGGAGTGAAATCTCATCAGATGGAGGGTACAAGGATAAATTCCCCTGATCAGGTCGAGATAATATGATTCTAAGCTACTTACCAGATGGAGAGCATGGGGATGTACTCCCCTCACTGGGTGCAGAACACCTGAACTGTCTCTCCAGGGGCAGCAACAGCCCTCACTGTGCTGAGGACACGGAGATCTACTCACCTAACCTATCAGAGAGCATGGTGATCCTTCCCCATATGAGCTAATGCACAGGGATCTAATTCATAGCTATACCCCTATGTAGTCATACAAATTAATATATATTCATGTGTATATCATGTTCATACTAATATTCATGTATATATTATGTAAATATTATGCATACAATATATATTATTAATGTACATGTTCAGGTTCATATTCATATACATGTTTGTATACATATTCATGAATGCATGTATGCACACATCCATATTCACATACATGGTTATATTCATATTCATACACACAGATATTCAGAATCATATTATATTCATGTACATATTCATATTTATATTTATACACATTACTATATCCATAAACATTCATATTCATGTACATATTCATATCCATACACTTAATCATAGTCATACATATATTCATATTAATATTTATGCACATGTGCATGTACATATTCATGTATATTTACATTACAGATTCATATTCATGAAATATTCACATCCATATTCCTATTCATATTTATGTACACATACATATTCATGTACATATGCATAAAATATAAACATTCATATACTTATTCATATACATATTCATGTACCTGTTCACATTCATGTACATGTACATATTCGTATTATATTAAGACATATATTCATATTCTTGTGTATATTCTTATTTATATACATATTCATATATACACATATTCATATATGTTAATATTCATATTCATATTACAATTCCTATTCAAATACATATAAATACCTGTTTATGCATGCTCACATGCATACACACCTTCATACACATTTTCATATACATATTCCTATACATATGTCTTCTCCAATTTATACTTTGAAGGTAGAACTTGAATATCTGGAATGGGAAATCATCAGAAGGACAGTAGAGAGAGTCACCTCCCTGATGAGGTGGAGTACCATTGTTCTACACCTCTCACCAGGTGGAGGGCATGGAGATCTGTACCTCTCAAGGTGTAAAGGGCATAGAGACCTAATCTCCCCAGGGGAGAACTACTCCCCTCAACTGTCAGAGAGCGTGGAGATCCACTCCCTTCATCTAGGGGAGGGCACGGTGTTCCATTCTCCATATGAGTATAAGGCACTGGGGTATGTTTAGAGCCATCTAAAGATCCATCTACAGCGTCTGCCCCAGTTTCATCCTTTTAGGGTTTGACCTGGGATATTTTGGAGTGGTATCTCATCAGATGGAGGGCATAGGGATTAACTCCCCTGATCAAGTTGAGGATAGATGATTTTAATCCACTCACTAGGTGGAGGGCATGGGGATATAGTCCCCTCACCAGGTACAGGACAGCTGGACCTACTCCCCCTATGGGGACCCATAGCCCTCACTGTGCTGAGGTCACGGAGATCTACTCACCTCATGTAGTGGAGTGCAGGGTGATCAATTCCCCAATATGAGTTAAGGCACTGGTATCTAATTCATAGATATATTCCTATATATTCATATTCATACTCATATTCATAATTACATACACATTCATGCATGTATTAGTATTCACTTTCATATGCATACTCATATTCATACACAATCATATTCACATACATAATCATATTCATGTAATGCACCTATTCATGTTCATATACTAATCATATTCACTAGAATATTTATATCCATTAACATTCACATTCATATATATTCATAAAATATTCATGCATATATTCATATTCATGTTCATATACATATTAATATCAACACACATTCATATTCATGTATACTCATATATACTTATTCATATATACACATATTCATAATTGTATATACACTTCACATGTATGTTATATTCACATTCATATCTTATTCCTATTCACATACATATTCATATACATTTTCATATTCCTATTTATATACATATTAATATATACATGTTCATATTCATATATACATTCACATACATATTAATGTCTTTTACAATTTATACTTTGAGGGTAGAACTGGAATAATCTGGAATGGGAAATCCTCAGAAGGACTGTAGATAAACTCCTCTGATCAGGTGGAGTATAACGGTCCTACACCCCTCACCAGATGGAGGTCTTTGAGATCTGTGCCCACCAAGCTGTGATGCACATGGGAACTACTCCTTTCCAGGGGAACTACCCCCCTTTTGTATGGAGATGTACTCCCCTCATTTAGAGGAAGACACGGTATTCCATTTCCCATACTAAGCTGAAGGCACTGGGATATATTTCATCTGTAGATTCTTCTGTGGATTCCTCCATAGCTTCATCTGTAGATTCATCTATAGATCCCAGGACAAACCACCTCATGGGACTCCCCTTCTGCTTGCGGAGGATTTAGGGGCATATAGATCCTTTTGCCAAAGCAATATTTACACAGCACTTATCCTATGCCCGCCCCCCCCCACTTACTGAGGTACAAAAAAGGCAACCATGATCGCAACAGCTCATGGTTGTGATCTGTTCATTTTTTTATGGGAATTGAAAATGTCTGATGATTACATGGAAATGTATCAGGTACCTTCTTCACAGGGTGATAAGTGCAAAAATGAGTGGCCCATCTACCACAGGTGACCTGGCCATGGTGTTGGGGGGAGGACACATGAAAACAAGAAGGAATCCCTCAAATTGCAAGAGGGGAAAGAGGAAGGAGTGAACAGCATATGAAAAAACCCCGAAGCGAGGGAGAATGTGCTGAGTTTGAGGAACCAGAATTTGTTCAGTTTGCAATCTTTCAAGTCTGAGATCTTTATCAACAAAAAGCAGTCTGGATTTTTATCTTGACAATAAAAGATGGTCAAAACAAGGGGGACTTGAACAGACCATGGTTGTGTAAAAATGGGGAAATTTGTTGTAGTGACCCAGTTGAATGATGGTGGGTGGGGTGGTCTAAACTAGAAAAGTATGAAAATGGCCGCAAGAGATCTTCCAACCCGATCACTATTAGATGCAGGAGGCTAGGGAGGGAAGAACCCAGGCAGGATTCCAATATGATGAGCACAGCGCATCCTGCAGCTCAGAGCCAGACCATAGGCTCCCCACTTCCTCCTCCTATTGCCCCAGTGGAAGTGCTTTTTTTTTTTTTTCAATATGAAGAAAACTCCATGCTTTACATAATTCTAAGAAATGGATGTTGTTTACCTAATTATATACAGATGAAACTGTAATTCAATTTTAAGGTAATGCTTTATTACTTCACAGCATGAACAATTTAAAGAACCTAAACAAATACCTAATAAGAAGCATACGGATTGTTAAAATACTTTATAAATGCATTCAGTTTTGTTGTAAAGGACATCAGTGGACACAGCCCAAGGTCAGGAGCTAAAAAGGAAGGATTTCATTTGGCACAGATATATTCACAGTATATAAAGCTGCAAGGGATTCATGAATTAAAGACTTCTAAACAACGTTTAAAGCCATATTGAGGGAGAATACCAACCTCACAGTGATCTAAGTTGGTCAGATATATCAGTGTTTTCTTTTTCCTGTGTGTGTGTGTGTGTGTGTGTGTGTGTGTACACAGTCATTTAATTTACTCAACAAACATCCAGTGCATGCAGCCCCTCACCATTATTGCAAAGGCTGCACCAGAAATTCCACAGGGTGAGGTCACTCGGTCAAAGAATATGAAACATACTAAGAATGTCACACTGGGGAGAATAGATTCCTTTTTATGAAATTTACACAAAAAAATGGCTTATTAGAATATATCATCCTCTTGGTTGTAGGACATGTCTGACTCTACAACCCCAAAACTGTCGTCGTAGTAGTTTCCATCAATCGGGACTGCATCGTTGTGACTCTTCCTCTTCTGTGGCTCTCCTCCCTGCATGACAGGTGGTTCAAATGTAGCAGCATTCATGGTTTGAAGTCCTTTCCCAAATGGAACCTTAGCCCCACCTATTTCAGCCGAATGATTGGCTGTGGGTAAAAGGCGGTCACTTCGTAGCCTTTTTCTTATTTCTTCTTCTTTAATCTGAAAAGCAGTATTAAAAAATGAAAAAGAGTCCAAATCACCTCCTTATTATTGCCCATCATGAAACTGTCTGGCTTTTCTATGTCCTTATTCAGTCATATTTGTTGAGGAAGTCCTATCGAAGGGGACAGACACAGGGTCTACCCTGTGAACGACATAGCCCAGTCCTCACTCCCAGGAGGCCAAGTAGACAGAGGGCAATGTCAGCTATTGTCTTGACACCATGTGGCCTGGCTCCCAGCCGAGCAGCTGGTAGAGGGTTCTGAGGTCCCAGGTGCCAAAGGAACTCTTGTCTGTGGTTCTCAGGGCCTCCTCTCCACTACACACATCCTGCACTGCTTCTCCTCCTACCCCACCCCCAGATGAAGTCTTCTTTTTTCAAGCGAAGGAAACCTCATACTTGATTCAATTCTGAAAATTTGAATATTGCTAACTTAGGCCGTATGGATGAAACTGAAATTTTTGGCCAACTTTAAGATATTTTTCTTCTTCTGTCACAGCACAAAGATAATTTCGAGAAAGCAAACACTAAGCACACAGCATAAGAAGCATGCAGATCACTGAAATACTGCATACAAATCCATGCAATTTGTCTTACAGCTGCTGATAGGAAAGATCCAAAGTAAACTCATTTTAGCAAGTGGTGAGTGCCTCAGTCTCAGAGTCTCGGCGCTCAGTCACCTTCCGACGCTCCTCTGCTGCCTGCATCTTCTCTTCTATGTCCTTCATTGTGAAATCTTTTACTTCCCTTTTGATTTTAAGTTTTTTCAGTCTGGCTGGTGGCTTTCTCAGTGGCTTCTCGGTTGTGTCCATCTGGAGGAAAACATTTTTAGAAAATGAAGAAACAACCATATTCACTGGCAGAGGAGAAAGGCAGGAGAGGTAAACACAATTTATAAGGTAAGTACTAAAAATCTAAACTTTCTAGTGGCAAATTAAAACAACAATAGCAACTTAAAAGCTGGTAACAAAATAATTAATTATGAAAGTCGTAAAAATGTAAAAATGTATTAGATGCCCTAAAGACACCAAGCTATTAAGATACAGGAGCTAAGTATGCAACAAGTTCTGAAACTGTATAAAAGAGGACTCACAGGAAGAAAAAAATCTTGAGAATGAACACAAGACGGAAGGTAGAGAATGAGTTATGGATTTGTAATTTAAGGTAAAATGTCAAATTTTTACCTCGATTGATTGATTTATAATATTCAATGAAAATTTCAATTCATTTTATACATTTCACAAGTTACAAATTACTTCCACTTGAATAGAGATTAGATCTTACTACTTTTGATCTCTTGGCAGAGAGAGAATAAATTGCTAATGAGCAACAACTTTGTGCTGGCCTTGCTATTGGTATTTTACAAAATATTTTCATGATAGCAGAAAATAAAATGCCACTTCATACGAATGACTTCTCTTTCAACAGTTCAAAGAATAATGAATTTCTAATTATAATTTCTAGTAATAAAAATGTAAAATTATGATGAAGGATTTATGAAGAAAGTTTTAATTGACAGTGTTTTCCTTTTTAAAAATTAGTTTTTGTAATATACATTTATTATGAAGGCACTAGAACAGAGACCCTGTGCCTAATAGAAGAAAAAATAGGCCCAAATTTGCACCACCGTCAGCCTAGCATCTGACTTCCTTAACAAGACTCCTAAAGTACAAGAAGTAAAATCAAGAATCAATAAATGGGATGGATTCAAATTAAAAAAGCATATTTTCAGCAAAGGAAACAATAATGTGAGGAAAGAGCCTACAGATTGAGAGAAAATCTTTACCACATGCACCTTTGATAAAGCATTAATCTCTAGGATATATAAAGAACTCAAAAAATTTAACACCAAAAAGACAAATAATCCAATCAATAAATGGGCTAAGGAAGTGAACAGACACTTCACAGAAGAACAAATACAATTGATCAACAAATATATGAAAAAGTGTTCAACATCTCTAGCAATTAGAGAAATGCAGATCAAAATTACTCTAAGATTTCGTCTCATTCCTGTCAGAATGGCAATCATCAAGAATACAGGCAACAATAAATGTTGGTAATGATGTGGGGAAAAAGGTACACTCATACATTGCGGGAGGCACTGCAAGTTGGTGCAACCACTATGGAAAGCAGTATGGCGATTCCTCAGAAAACTGGGAATGGAACCACCATTTGACCCAGCTATCCCACTCCTTGGTTTATACCCAAAGGACTTAAAATCATCATACTATAGTGACACAGCCACATCAATGTTTATAGCAGATCAATTCACAATAGCTAGACTATGGAACCAACCTAGGTATCCCTCAGTAGATGACTGGATAAAGAAAATGTGGTATATATGCTCAATGGAATATTACTCAGCTTTAAAGAAGGGTGAAATTATGGCATTTGCCAGTAAATGATTGGAATTGGAGAATATCATGAAAAGCAAAATAAGCCAATCCCACAAAACCAAAGGTCAAATGTTTTCTCTAATATGTGGATGCTAATTCACAATAAGGTGGGGGGCACTAGGGAAAAATAGTGTTACTTTACGTAGAAGGAAGTGAAGGGAGGGGAGGGAGGGAATGTGGGGATAAGAAAGATAGTGGAATGAAACAGACATTATTACTGTATGTATATATGTGACTACATGACCAAATGATTCTGCAACATGTACACTTAGAAAAATGAGAAATAATATCCCATCTATGGATGACATATCATAGTGCATAAATGCATTCTACTGTCATGTATAACTAATTAAAACAAATTAAAAAAATTATAGTGCATAAGTAATCCCCTAATCATCTGTTTCATCACTTGGCCCCCAATCGCACTCATCAACATGAACTTTTAAAAAGAGTGTGTCTTTCCAGAGGTTAGCTATGCACATGAGACATCAGGGATCTCCTTGAGAAAAAGCATCCCTTATGATTAAGGGATAAAACCTCTCAGAGGAAATAACTCAGCCAAGTTAGCTCTCAGTCTTATGGGGTTACAAGCTGTACCAGAACAGGAGTTAAAAAGTGAACCAGTCTTCAAGGTATAGGAGTAAAATAATTTGTTAGGGGATGGAAAGCTGAGAAATTACCTCAGCCTTTTGAGATTATGTGGTTGGCAGAAATGCTAAGAACTGGAACAAGACAAAGCAAAGTCCCAAAGACAAGGCCACTGAGACAGGACAATAGTCTGCCCCATTCTAAAAAGAACAATAAGGAGTAAATTCCAAATGGTGAGAGACAAATCTATGCATAGAATAGTCACTGAAGTAACCCACAGGTACCTTTACCTTTTTAGCATAGTTAAACACACACCCCTACGGAGACAAAGGATGTTAATGAGACATGCAATGCATAAAAAGAAGCACAAGGAGGAAGAGCACATTGTGCTCAAACCCCACCTCCTCCAGAGAGGCATCAAAGTAGTCCTTCTGCCTACTCTAGAAGCCATAAAACTACACATTTATCCTTTGAGTCAGCCTGACACTCTTGGAGGGTGCTCCCTTCTGGCTCCAGCAGAAGCCCCCAATAAAGGGCCTATTCCTGTTATATGGACGCATCTGCCTGATTCTTCTGGTAGAGAGCACAAGAACCTACTGAGCCAGCAGCACCTGTATATTTATATACGTACATATGTGCAGAACATCTGCAATGTTAAATAAAACCTAAATGCGATTATATCCACACACATTGTCCTGCAATTTGCTTTCACTTAAGTTGATATGGACATCTTTCTAGGTCAGTATATATAGATCTATTACGACTAGGGGAAGATTTTAACAAACTCCATGTCTTCATTGTAAAATGAACTGAATATTGTTCTAGATAATCTCTCTAAAGACTTCTTTCAAAGAGAAAAGAGCTATTAATATTCATTGTAATTTCCAAATGACTCTCTCTTCAGACTACAATGCTGTAGATACTGAGAAAATAAATCAAGCAGACAAAGAGAAGCAATTTAGCATCATAGAGAAAGTCACATGCATGGGACTTACACAAACCTGGGTTTGAATCCTGACTTGGCTATGGAGTGACTTTCCATGACTTGTTAAACCCTGTAAGCCCTGGCTTCCTCATTTGCACAATACTTACTTCATAGAAAAGTTATTTTAGAGGGAATAGAAGTGTATAACGCCAACTCAGCAATGGTAACTACTTTTTAGTAAGTGAAATTAGAGTTTATTCAATGACAACACACAAAACCACAAACACGAAGCAGAACTATCACAATGGTGCATAAGGAGACCAGAAAGGCGCTGGAACTGGAACGGAAACCCAAAACCGGAACAAGAAGGAACCCGGAAACCAGAATGAGAACAGAACCCGGAACGGGAATAAGAACGGAATCTGGAACCCGGAACTGGAAGTAGGACAGCAACCATACCACTAATTCAATGTCCGGCCTGAGGGCAGCACCTTTGGACTTTGGACTCGATGTACTTACGGGTAAGATAGTGAGAGGATGGAATATGGCTAACTTTCCTTCCAGCTTTGAAATCTATGATGCCCAAAGCCTTTTGAAGACATTTATTGTAAGGTTGGCTCAGTTTCAGCCATCAGAGTTACATGTGGTGCAAAGGTTTTCACGGGAAGAAAACCGATTTGTTCAGTAAAGAATGTTCCCCCTTCTCATTTTGTGTTATATTTATGACATTTGACTTTTAAGCTTCCTGCTGGCAAAAGCCATTTGCTGGAAAGAGGGACACACTTGCTGTGGTTGCTCAGCCAGAGATACTATGAAATGAGTTTGAAAACCTTTCCTAGAGCTGCTCACTCATAGAGGCTGAAAGAAAATTATATAGTAATCCAAGATCCAATAAAGAAATGCAGAGTTAGGTTTTTGCATACCAATCTGAACCCTGACTAACACTGTGAGATCAGTCAGTCATACTGAGAGAAGTTGAGATTTTTCTGGTTTGCAAAGGCTCTTCCTGTGGCTTTATTTCAAATTGATGCCTATGAAATCATTTTCTTCCTCTCCTTGAGAAGTTAATCCTATCTGTGCAGTCTTTCTTGAGTTTGACAGTTACATAAAAACATTGTAAAAACCTGTGCAAACAGTTATATTTTTTAAGACTGAATTTTGTGAAGTCAGAAGGCATCAAATGTTGGTTGACACTTTAAAATGATAACAACAATCACATTATGCATAGACATGATGTCAGTAGAAACTTAAAGACCACCATCTTAAGCCTAGAGAAGTTACCAGTTCATTTATTTTCCTTAAGAATACTATTAGAGGACTGCCAGTCCCAAAGATGCTGTAGTAATATTTGAGCCTTGTTTTCTAGCCAGCTGAGCTTGTATATATTATGTCTTACATCCACTATGTATCCCTCAGAGCTTTCCTAATTAATTATTGACCTATGGATGAACTTATCTTGGGTTTGTTCCCTAAAGGTGTCTTGTACACAGAATAGGCCAAAGCTTCCTGGAGAAGACCTGCTCATTCCTGTTCTTTCACCTATAGACCTCCTTGGGAAGATCACACTGGTCATTTACTGGCATTATTTAGTCCTAACTCAGTTGACTTTCTCTTCAAAAAACTCTCCATGAAGGTCAACAAATAATGTTAGAGACTCTGATGCAATGTGAACAAACCCCCTAACTACACTAAAGGTTACCAAGTGCAGAAGTTGCACAGAGAAGACAATAAACTTTGATCAGACAAGGTGAAATTAATAGAAAATTCACTGAGCCTCCTATAAAAATACTCAGGGCATGCAAAGAGGTATTCCAGAGGGGGTGGGGAGGGAGAGAGAGGGAGAGAGAGATATAAGTTTACAATAAAAGATACCTAAACAATAATATTTATGTGGATGAGAGTCAATTACATATTTCTAAAGAGGTCTGTACTAATCCATAACATATTGACAAATGCACATAAATCCAATACTCATTACCATATAGTCATGTTAAGTCTCAGTAAAATGGTTTAAATACACTAAAAGGCTCACTTAATGATCTGATATTTAGCTTATTAATGTCATATTTTTTACATATCATTTTAACTCTTAAGTCAGCATAAAATGTATTAATATGAACCTGCTTAAAAACTGATTATCTGGAGAGTACTATGGAAGTGTAGTACTCACCATAGAGTGAATGATGAAAACAGAAAAAAGATAAAAGGGGAACTTGCAGCAGATACAGATACTACCTTGGACCCCTAGGAAGATGAGATGGCCCTGATTCAGAAGAAGAATGGAGGACCTTCACTTTTATCACTCTAACTGAAAACTCAGTGGAAGATGATTACCTGGCTAGGAAGGGGGCATATCTAGTCCAGAATTTAGTAAGCTGTTAGTTCACATAAGAAGTCTTATTTTTAAAGTATTCTCACATTTATTCTATTTTCCCATAACATTTTATTTTAAATCATTTCCCCCCTAGCAGAATGAAGAAGTAATGTTTATACATCTGATTGGATTCATCATATTGTGGTAACTGCTAACACTGGTATCCTTTTATTAATCATCTTTTTATTTATCTTGACTCCTTGGTTTGATTTTTAAGTCAAATTTATCAGGGTTTTTCTTTTTTATAAGTATTATATATTTCAAAATATTAGCAGTCTATTATTTCTATACTTTATATGATCCCCACTCTGTCCTTCAATGTTGATTCTTATATTTTTACAGTAGCTTTATAACTTTTACCAAAATATTTAAGGCACCTGGTGTCTGACCCAGTTATGTCCTGAAGCACACCTGAATTGAAGGAAGGTCTATTGACACTGAGCCACTGTAACTCTTCTGTATTTCCCTGGGCTTCCTGGATATAATTGTAATCCCTATATTTGAAATATTATATTTTCAGGAATATTTTAGAATTGTCTCTCATGATGAATTAGGAATACACTATGATTTCAAAAGCTTTAATCCTTCCCATCTTGATGATGCATTGAAAGTTTTGTGTATAGGTTTGAGGAAGTTCAAGGTGGTGGTTCTCAGCCTCGGCTGCTGACAGGAATCATCTGGTAGCTTTCCAAAACATGGAAGCTGGACTCCACACACAGGTACTAGCCCAGGGTGGAACCTGGGTACTGGGAGTTTTGAAAACTTGCTAGGTTACTCCAAGGTATAGTCAGGTTAAGGACCACGACATTAGGCAATAAAACAAAGAGCTATATGTTGCCACTTTGGCCTGTTGCAATCTTGGCTTATGATGAAACATCTTGACCCAATACAAAGGGCCAGACTGGGGTGGAAATTGTGGCATTCTTATAACTTTATTTTTAAATGCTTTTGAGAATGTCCTAACCATGTTCCTAATAGCCATTCCATATCTATATAATATGTAAACAGTCTTAACCCTTAGTTCACTTAATAGTGTTATTGAAAGTCAAGCCCTTAGTTGTCATTAATAGATGTATTTCCTTCACAGTGTAACTTATGCTAATTAACTGTGGCATCCTCTGCAAGATGTATGTTAGAATGCATTCATCTCTAGCACTTGATCACTGAAATGTTTTAATGTTATCCCCTTGATGTCAGCACCAAGGTGTCTCCAGCATTTCCCAGAAGGAGGCATTGCTTAGCTACTGGATGTTTCCATTATCTGTCCTCCTCCACTTGTTATGCTTTCCTGTCTTTTGACCCAACTTCTTTTTTCTGTCCCCTGGAGACTCAACTGAAGCTGGAAAAGAAAAAAAAAAAAAAAAGCCCTCTCCCCCTCCATGATAAAGATCTGTTCTTCTAGTACTTTCTAGTAAGATTGGGTACTTCAAGATGCCTTGGGTCATGTTAGCAGTGTGCAAATGCAAATTGTCATTATGATGGCATTTCTCCTACATCCTCATCATTGGCAGCCCAAGAATATTAAGTGTTGGCAATCTCCTTCCTCTCCTCAAATACTTTCTACAGGACTTTCCCTTTTCAAAATAAAATGCCACCTTGCCTTCAATTCATGAGTTCTCAACATTCCCTACACACAGGGAAGAAAATTAACTTTACTTAGGCACTAAGTGACTTGGTTTAGGAGCAAACTTGATTTAAATAATGAGATTTTTATTCCCAGTTGACTGTTTCCCCTACAACACAGTGATAGGTAATAATTATGGAAACTTTGATGTCATTTCTGATCTCTATTTTCCACCATTGCTGTTTCTTTTCTTTTCCATTTATTTTTTTCCCTCAGGCTTCCTTTAATTGTGATTTCTTCTTTTACCTTCTCTGGTACCAAGTACCTAGGTACCTGGAACATTGGCTTAAAAACAAACAAGAAAACAAAACAAAACAACAAACCTTGCTATCCTCTTTTAGGCAGAACTAATTAAAAAATTTAGAGTTCTAGACTTGGGTCAAGCCAGTTAAAAATCAGGGTAAAAATTTTATACTAAGGAAAAACTGCCAGATTGATCAAGATGAATCAACAAAGAAAAATAGCAGTTTAGTAATTTCCAGAACTTTATTTCCCCATGTTTGATTCTAGAGTGTATGTATGTAAACATGTGTCATAGCCTTGGTGTTCAGGCCTATTTTCTTACCAGATAAATAAAATTCAGTTTTCTAATCCAAAGTTAATACTTAATCAAAATTGCTGAAAGGATGAAGGCATGTTATTCAGTGGGGCTTATTGTATCTCAAATTTAATAAAACCCAAGAAACGTTCTTATCAGATTCATTAATCAGTAATGATTAGGGCAATTTCTGAATCCACAAAGGATGGTGTGCAATGGCATGAGGGAATTGATAGAAGGTAAAAACTGTCTTGGATAAATGCTGTCACTGGCAGTCACATATGTGGAATTAATGACCTGTGCTCCATCATACTCTAAGGTGATGTTAATTACAGAATTACTTGCCATAACATCATATGATTCTCCATTTCTAAATACTCTGCTGCTGCTTTGTATTATTCCTTGAACAATCAGTTCCTCCAGGATGTCTGATGACTTTTGTCGCTCTCGATTCTCCAGGGGTTGGGGCTTATTGATGAATTCATTGGTCACCGGGTCTTCCAAAGGAAAAGAGAAAGGAAAGGGAATGAAGATTTTTATCAAATGGATGGTAATCAGATGTCTTATGAATCATGCTACTTATTGAAATCCTAGTCTCAACACTTTTTCTTAAGAATCTGTTTCTTAAAAAAAAAAAATTAGACTCCTTTGCAGTTCAAATTCTTAATGTTCTTTCTGAGGAAACATGGACATAATATATTCTTAGCAGGTCTCATGTTAAGAATAACAAAAAGTCTTTCATGTGCTGCTATGTATTACTTTTTGTTGTAACAACACTGATACACTTGGGTCAGATGACATGGGTTTCTCCACTAATTATGAAGCTGAACTATAGCTAAGACTCATTCTCCTGGTGACTAGGATGAGTTGCAGTTTGGTTTCTATGCTTTGTATACAAAAGATAAACAGCATGATGTTGCCAAGAGACGTCTAGTTCTGCAACCCTGAGTGTACAATTACACCATCTGCTAAATCTACAGAAGTAAAAGTATGCCTTTTTGAAAAGAGTCTTTGATCCAAATCAGAACTGGAGTTAGAAATATGTCAGCTAAATTTTTATTAGTGATTCTAAAAATGAGCCTTGAAACCCTTTCTAGGGGAACCTTATCATACTGTTCTCATGAAAGAAGTCTCCTCATTAAAAATCACCAATTATATTAATAAACAAATAATGGTGTTTTTGTGTCATCACATTACAAAATAAAGGTGCAGAGACAGGTTTGTTTTTCCTGTCAGAAGTCCAGCAGTGTGGAGTTTTCAGGAATCAGCTATCCTCTGGTCTGCAGTCACTGGGAAGTCCCAACTGTAACCAGGTCCACCCCATTTAATGGATGGCGGCTTTGTATGAAAATTTCAAACCCCTATGGTTGTGAAGACAGCTTTCACTAGTTTGCTGGAAATGGAGAAAACACCCACTGACTCAAACACGCTAATCAGATGTCTTTCACTTTGAAATATTAACCTGCCTTCTTTAAGAGATTGCTCTACCTGACTGCTGCAAGCAGCTCCAACACATTGCCAGCCATCTTGGCACCTTTCCACTGCTGCTTCGCCTGCCCATGCAGGTGCTCAAAATAGAACCAGTTCTCATTTGAAAGTGCTCTGTCCAGATTTGAGTGCAAAGTAGTAAAACACAGCATGTAGGCAGGTGAACTAAAAACTTGAATCAACAGAGAAAAATGCGACAAATAGGTCAGAGGCAAATCCCCCTCAAGGAATTAGAATGATTTCTTTTTGGTTAGAAGGTCAACTCATATGGAAGGGTCAAATAATAGTAACTACTATTTATTGAGCACTTATGCACCTGCACTATACGAAGTACTTTATGTACTGTCTTGCATCTAATTCAAACATAAACCCTGTGAGGGGATATTATTATCCCTATTTTATAAGTAAACACACTAATATGATGAAAGCTAACTCACTTGCATAAAAGGATATGGGTAGCAAGAGTGTTAACTAGGACTGAATCCAAGTCTGTTTGACTTCAACATCCATGTCTTCACCACCTCACTGTCTCTTTCCCAACTGTGTCAGGTCAATGTCATGTCATGTCATATCATGTAAATGTCTCCCATATAAATATCATGCATGGGAGAGAAGGCCCCTCTCTCTCTCCTGTGGTATTTCTAAAAGGATATCGTGATTGACAGATCACTAACATAATAAAATTATTCTAACCATTTGAACCTCTTCTTTTCTGAGGTCACTAAAGTATTCAGCTTGACCTTTGCAGTAGCTAACCTATGCAGAGATTCCTAGAATGTGTCAGTCACTTCAACTAATTTTCTTCTTTTTTCTTGGGACACTGGAGAATATTGGGGAATGTTTAAAAATAACATTGTTATTCTATTTTATTATAAAAGTAATACATGGTTCCCACAGTGAATTTAGAAAATATTAAAAAGAATAAAAGATAAAAGTGCCTGTACTCTCACCATTCAGAGAGAACTATATCAATATATTAACTTTTATTTTTATAAAATTGGCACCATGTTGGACATACAGCTTTGTTTCCCATATAACTAATATTCACATCAGCATTTTCTCATGTCATTAGAAACTATTTATAAGCTTAAGTGTGAAAATTGGAATCACACAAGAAAACACGGGTGACATCATCTTAAACCAGGTATAGGGAAAGGCTTTTGAATTTTCTCAAAATCCAAATTCAGGAAAAGACTGATAAATTTTACTACATTAATTAAAAAAAAAAGTTTTGCAAGTCAAAGTACCAAACACAATAAGAGTCAAATGTAGATACCATGTACCTCCTAATCTGCTGTACTAAAAAAAAAAAAAAAAAAAAAAAAAAAAAAATTAGATGTTATTTCTGATGTTCTTGCCCCAAATGCATAACCTGGACACAATCGTGAGGAAATCTCAGACAAACACAAATTAAGGAACATTCTACATAGCCTCTATCTTCCAAAATGTCATGGACTAAAAGCAAAGAAAAGCTGAGGGGTTGTTCAGGTTAAAGGAGAGAGACTAAAGCCACATGACAAACATGTGACCCAGGATTAAAACCTGAATCAGAAATTTATGAAGGATATTTCTGAGACAATTGACAAAATTTAAATATGGTCCATAGATGAGATAATGGTACTGCAGCAATAATAATTCCCTGATTTTGATCCTTGTACAGGGATTATGCAAAAAATGTCCTTGCTTTTAGGGAAATACACACCGGTGCATTTTCAAGTACAGTAACATTAGGTCAGGAGAAAAGCACACTTGTTTATGGGGGAGATGCTCATGCAAATGTGGCCACGTGGTAACATTGGGAAATCTGGATAAAAGAATAGAAATACTTTTTTTTTCCTTAAATCTGACATTATTCAAAATTAGAAGTTTTTTTTTTTTTTTTTTAAGGAAATACAGTCCCAGACTTAATGATGGTTCGACTTATGATTTTTTGGTTCTACAGTGGTGCAAAAACCTTATGCATGTAGTAGAAACTGTATTTGAATTTCTAATTTGGACCTTTTCCCGGACTAGTGATAAGTGTTTCAGTCCCTTCTTGGATGGTGGGTAGCAGCAGGGACTGTGACTCTTAGCCAAACACAGATCACTGGCGAACACCCAGCACTACAGCACGCTGTGGCTGAGCCAGGGTGTTCAGCAGGTCAGGTGCAGTCAGAGCATTTTTTACTTCATATGTTTTCCACTGAAGGGAGGTTTCTCAGGCCCTAACTCCATCGTAAGTCAAGGAGCCGTAGTTGGAAAACGTTAGTGTGAAGATTGAAACTCTGTAGATGTGAAGACCAGGGGGGAAAAGGGAGGAAGCCAAGGACTGGCAGAGAGGAAAAGTGGGCAGAGAACAAATGTAAAGTCCAAGGCATTCTGTGAAAAGATGCCTTCTAACACTCATTTACACTGTATTTTAGAAACATCTGCTTTGAGCTGACTTCTCAAGCTGTTCTCCCTCCACACCATCCTGCTTCCCTGCTGTGCTCCTCACAGTGCCTTTAACAGCTGCAGGATCAGCTGTCCCCAGCACACCTGCCCCAGCCACCTGACAGCCTGACGTCTGCTAGCCACACAGGTCTTGAGCAGGTATTTGTAGCCAGGAAGGAAGTCGCAACTGCATCATCACAGAGAAAAAGTGTCTGTGCTGGCCCTGCAGTCAGAGAGGGAGGGGACGTCCTTCTTCCTTCTCAGACGTCATGTGGACATCACATCAGAACCACAAGAGGGTGGCCAGTATAAAATCCGTAATAATCTGGGTGTTCCAGCAAAGTCCAGAAAGAGTAACTTCATGTATGAACCCATGTACTTCACAGCTCTAACTGGTAACTAGCGAAGAAGCTACAGAGACTAAGAATGAAATGAAAGCTTCCCCCCCCCGACACAGAACTTCCCCTTGAAGTCTGTGAGGTTCAATTTGTTTTGAATGCTGATCAAACATAAATAAGATGTCATAAATCCACACCAGGGAGCAACTCAAGGAAACGGAAAACACATCATTGGAAAATCTGCAAATAGTTTCTAAATAGCACACTAGCTCATGACTACTTCTTGAAAGATACTTTTATTGCACTTTTGCTGATACTTTGGATGGGGAAAAACAGGGAAAGCAGTTGGATGAAGGTTTTATTAATTTTTTGCAAACATAGAACTTTCCCTTAGAAAGAGGTTAACCTAGGGGATGTTTAAATGCTTTTAAATTGTGCAACTTGTATTCTTAAATTCTGTTTCCAATTCTCAATAAAGGTCCAGATTATTAAAAGAGAGAGAGAGAGAGAGAGAGAGAGAGAGAGAGAGAGGGGGGGGGCTTTAATTGCCTCATGGACAATAAGATGACTAGTTGGCATTATTTACTGACATAATGAAGGCCTAAGGCTAACTTTTAAAGTCTTAGAGATAAGAACTTTGCCACTGAAAATACTTCATGACCCACAAAGCAGTGATAAAAGGCCACTGAATATACATAATATTTAGAGAATCAATATTTTCTAGAGATCAATATGAACCCACAAAACCCAGGAGTGCTGGCTTACCTGAATTTACTTTTCCATTTCTGTCACTAGGAGACGGAGAAATTTCTGGAATAGTTCCGGGTAAGCTTCCTATCTGAACTTGTTGTTCCAGGCCTTCTACCTTGTCCACAGTATCCTTGGGCAGTGTGGCGTCTATCTGGGGGCTGCAGTTCTCCCCAGAGTGAGTTACTTGGGCATCAGCCTGTGAAGAGGGAAGACTCAGTGGGAGTCCAGATTTCTTGGAAAATGAAAAGTGTTGTGGGTCTGCTGTATGAGTATTTATTCAACCAGTATCTGGGGTAGGCTGAAACCTGCAGGTATTATGTTACGTGGCAGGGCTACCTAGTTGATGTGATTAACTGAATGGCAAGATTGTCCTGAAGGACCCAGTGGGCCCTACGTGCAGTCACAGTGTTCCTGTGAGAGAGGCAGCGGAAGATTTGACCGCAAGAGGCAAAGGTGATGCGAGGATGGAAGCAGGGACAGGTTTGAAAATGCTAAGGTGGCTGGAGGTGAAGAGGAGAAAGGGACATTAGCTAAGGGCTATGAAGACTACTATTGTAGATGCTGCAAAGGGACAGGACTTTGTCCTTCAAATGACAGCGACTAGCCCTGCCAGCGCTTCACCTAGCCCTGGGTGATTAACTTTGGGCATCTGAATTCCAGAGCTGTAAGAGAAGACATTTGTATTATTTTTTTAAATTTTTATTTGTTCTACTTAGTTGTACTTAACAGTGGATGCATTTCAATTCATTGAACACAAATGGAGTGGAACATTTCAATTTTCTGGTTGTACACGGTATAGAGATGCACTATTTGTGCAATCATACATGTACCCAGGGTAAGGATGTCCATCTCATACCACCATCTTTCCTATCCTTGTAACATTTGTATTGCTCTAAGCCACTAAACTTGGGTTAATTTGTTAAAACAGCAATAGAAAAATTCATACAGTTGTACTAATTTATATTAGAAGGGATCTGTCAGATACAAGTTGCTCTACTGAGCTTTCTGGAGTCTATTAAGACAGACAAGTTCATAATCATCAAGTGTGAAAGTAGAGATACTATTACATGAAAAAGAATATTTTTAAAGAAATGAAATGATACATTGTTTTTGCTGATTAAAATGTAGGTCAGACTTTTTTAAAAAAATAATTAAATAATAGAGAAGGAAATTGCAGTCATTTATGTGTCAACCAGGTGAGGCTACAGTAGCCAGTTATTTAGTCAAACATTAATTCTAAGTTTTGCTGTAAGGTGTTTTGTAGATGTGATTTATATCTACAAATCAATTGACTTTGAGTAAAACATAATCCTGGGTGGGTCTCATCCACTCTGTTGAAAAACTTCGAAAGCAGACTAAAGGTTTCCCTCAGGAAGAAAAAATTCTGCTGTGGACTGTGGCTTCAGCTCCAGACAACATTTTATGATCACTTGCCCTGTCTATAAATTTTGGATTTATCTGGCAGTTCTGTGAATGCATAAACATTTTCCTTGCAGTACACTTATCCATCCATCCATTCAATCATCCATCCATCCATCCATCCAACCAACTAGATCTGTTCCTCTAGTAGAATCCTGACTAATACAGAAACAGTAGAAAATCAGAAGTGCCACCCCCTAGATAGAAGCACCATCAATATCTTGGTATACCACCTCCCGAATGTATTTACTCATATAGTCTTTAAAAATAAATTGGAATTAGCTGCTAATTCCATGAAAAGATCTTTAATATTATACAGATCAAAGCCACAATGAGATGATTCATATCCACTAGGTGGACTACAATAAAAAAGAGAATAACAAATGTTGGTGAGGGTGTAGAGAACTGGAACCCTCCTCCATTATTGTGGGAATACAAATTGGGGCAGCTACTTTGGAAAACAACTTGAGATATCTTCAAAAAAGTTAAATGTAGGGTCACTGCATGACCTGGGAAGTCCATTCCCAAGTATATAACCAAGACAGTGAAAATACATATTCACCCAAAAGACTGCATACAAATGTTCTTAATTATTATTTGTAATATTAACAAATGGGAAACAACCCAAATGTCCATCAATTGATGAATGGGAAATAAAATGTGGTATATTCATACAAAGGAATATTATTTGGAAATAAAAAGAAATTAAATATTGATATGTTACAACATAGCCAACACTTGAAAACACTATGATAAGAAAAAATCCTAGACATGCTGGATCATTTTATAATACTGTGCACTTTTTATAACACATTTCCAGAAGGCCCTCCATAAATACTGCACCAACGTGTAATCCCACTTCTTTTCAATGGACTACACTTTCATCCCTGGTAAAGATTGCCTTAGGCCAGGCATGCTGGTGCATGCCTGTAATTCCAGTGGCTCCCAGGAGGCTGAGGCAGGAGGATCTCGAGTTCTAAGCGAGGCTCAGCAACTTACTTAGTAAGGTCCTGTCCCAAAATAAAAAATAAAAAGCGCTGGGGATATCATCACTCAGTCCCTGCAGAGTAAGTGGACCTTCAACATACAACACGTCTCATGTCAAATACATCATGTACCACACACATACCTTTATAATTTGATACATATAACAAAGGAAAAAGAACCCCCCCCCACCATCAGATGTTCTTGTCTCTGAGGCTGAAGGTAAAGATACAAATCATGTTGCACATTCTTCCTAAATAATCTGTGAAGAGCCAGGATCTGCAGTGATCATGAGACAAGTGTTTTCACAAGTTCATTTCATTCTGCAGATTCATCATTTTTTGAACCCAGTGAAGCACTGAATTACACACAAGGACTCATTTTAATTTTATCATCTAACATTTCCAAGTGGATATCCTGAAAAAATTTAATTGATTTAATGACAGCAAAGGCAGCACCAACAATGATGATAGAAAGCTCGCACTGGAATTGAGGGTAAATTTGAGCATTTTTGGTCTAAGAGGATGACTTTTCACAAAGACATTCTGAAAACAACAACTTGGACTCGATTTAAACACCACAACTGCAAATGACCTCACCACGGCTTCATCAGTGCAACTACAGCCACTTGGATTTGGAATCCACACCCTAGCAAGGACCTCTTCCCACCTGTGCTCAGAGACACTGTGCACCGGAGTGCTGTTGCTGACCCAAACTTAAGCTGTAGCAAACAAAACAACCTTTAAGCATCAAGTAACACATACCAGCCTTCAGTTTTCACAGTAGAAATGTGAAGTTCTTCTCTTTTGAAAACTAAGAACATTTTTCAAATGACTTATCAATGTGCAACATATTCTGAGGATTTTAACCTGATTCTATAATCTGGACTTGAGAACAGACACAGTTCAAAGACCAGAGATACTGACAAGTTAATTAAATCTGTGCCTCTTGTGGATAGGGCTAATAGTGTTCTTGTTCCATCTATGCATGAAGAGTTTAAATTTTCACACCAATAAGAAAACCTTCTATATTTTATAAGAAATGGTAACTGGGAGAGTTGGCTGGAAGGTTTTATCGTTTCCTTGAGAGGAAGTAAGACAAGTACAGATTCAATGTCTTTTTACATTTTGATAATTTTTTTAACTTTTTTTTTTTTTTTTTTTTTTTTTGGTACCAGGGATTGAAACCAGGGGCGCTTAACCACTGAGCCACATCCCCAGCCCTTTTTTTTATATTATATTTAGAGACAGGGTCTCACTGAGTTATTTAGGGCCTCATTAAGTTGCTGAGGCTGGCTTTGAACTTGAGATCCTCCTGCTTCAGCCTCTGGAGCTGCTGAGATTGATTACAAGAGTGTGCCACCAAACTCGGCTACAACTTTGTATCAACTATACTTCAGTTCCTTGAGGATAAAATTTTATCAGTTTTAGACAGAATTAAAGAATTATGAATTCTAAGGTAACCTCTATGCATGAGAATTACCAGAATTTTAAAAAAAAATTGCTTTTAACTATAGACATGTGGGTTTTTTTTTGTTTGTTTGTTTGTTTGTTTTGGCTTAGAAGTGTTATATGTGTTGTGCAGCTTTGGGGAAACATGTTTGCCAAACAGCTTGGAGGAACTAATTTGTTGAGGCTCCCCGGATCTGAGAGCTTCTTAAATCAAATTATTAGCAGATATTTTTTATAAATATATTTGCCTATAGACATAAAGGAAGAATTTGTTCTTCAAAAATCTGATTTATTTTTCTGGTTAATTCTGGAAAAACAGCAATAGTATCTCTCCAAATATTATTGTCTAAAAAGTTGGACTTTAAGTAGCCACTTAGGCCTTTTCATAGACAATAATAGAGGGCATTTTTAAAAAATCAGATGTTGGAGGGAAGCTTGGAGATCACCCACTGCAAGCTAACCAGTCCCTGCTTGTAACAGGCACGTAAGCATTTCTCCAACTAAGAAGTTTCCCATGCTTTTCTTATCATGAATTATTTTATTGTGGCGTCTTCTTGCCACTTTAAGGCAAAAGGGAAGAGAAAGTCTGTAGACAGTTCTAAGACATTTAATTCGGAATATTTTAAAGTTGTGCCACTAAGAAACAGATATTTCATGCCAGCAAATATGTTCATCTCATTTTGAAGACATTCCTGAACTACTGAACTCTGAGTCCTCTGCCTTTATGCACATAGTAGAAGCATTACTCTTCAGACAGCTCTAGAGTACCTAATTAATAATAATCGTGCCCTTCCCAGATCAGATTTCCAAAGTCAAGTGCTTTGGGCATGAGCATAAAGAGAAGGTATATGCGTGAGTTGACTCTCAGTCTATATTCATGTAGTTTTAATATTGAATTCCCTGTTGCAGACTGTCATTAGTCTGGTTATGCTACAGGGAGACAAAAACTCACCAAGGAATCTGGGGACTTGGGTGGTGGAGAGGACATGCAATCACTCAAGAAAAATTCATTAGTGCTAGGTCTGCATAAGACACTGCAGTTAGCACCAGAGATACAAAGATAAAACAGTTCCTGTCCCCAAGGAGGTGACAGCTCAGGATGGGAGGCAAAAATGAAGACAAATATGATAAAATGCATTGCCGTTTGGTAGGAGAAGGTAGAAGAAGATCAACCCTGGCAGCATGGTGCCAGGGTCAGGGGTTGTCCAGATGAGCACAGGGAGGAGTGGCCTCCAGTTGTCTTAAAAGATGCTCACATTTGACCTGTGACCTTGGAGAGGGGGGAAGAATCTGAAGGAGAGAAAGCAGCAGGTGCAAGGTCATGGAAGGAGGGGCAGATGGGTGTGGGGAACAAGAAGTGAGGTTTGTGCAGAATACACACACAGGGGAGAGAACAAACCTGGGCATCAGCAGTTAGTTCAAGGATGGCAAGGATTTGGGGTTTTATCTTACAACCATCACCATCATTATAATAACTTATATTGAGTTTTAGTCTGTGCCAGGCATATGAGCACTTTCATGTGAATTGTCTTATTTAATCCTTATAACAACTTTGTAAAATAAGTATTTCGATTACCCTCATTTTACAGATAAGAACACTTGGGGCAGAGAGGTTAAGACCTTGACCAAGGTCACACAACTAATAAGAATGAACACAGAAATCAAACCCTGGTTGTCGTAGTCTTGACCATCTGTTTGTGTGCTCACTTAATGGATTGGTGACATTTTCCAGCAGAGGACTGACATATCCAATTTTATTATATAGAGGTCATTTTGGAGGTCATGTGGAAGATTAGAGCAGAAGGAAGATGATGGTGGAAATGGATAAAGTATCTAGGGAGTCCAGTTAGCAGACTTGTACAAAAATTCAAGCAGACGATGACTTAACTATGAAATTCAAGAAGCTGCGTAGGAAATCTTGCAGGCTTTGGGGTAGCTTGACCTAAAGGACCTGATATATTTGGCACATGGAGGCAACTTATTTTTACTCCCTCCTCATATATACAACAAAGTTATTTTCAGTGTTAACCATGTGATAGAGCAAATGATAATAGCTAGAAAAGAACACAAATAGGAAGCATTTTCTTTTGTTAAAATCTTATATGTAATCATGGATGCAAAAAAGAAAAAAAAGATGAAAAATTTCTTTTGTATGAAAAAAGCAAAAAAAAATAGCAAATGGAGACTTTTAAATGACATTAATGTATTTTGGGGAAAGGGGAAAATGTTCCTACATATTGGTGCTAAGCAATAGTGAACAATAGCAAAGGCCCCCGAGGGTTGCCCAGAAGCCCATAAACCTGTGAGGGACAAGGACCCTGAAACAAACTGGCCCCAGGTGGCAATGGGAGTGGCAGAGCAGTTGTTTGGGGGCCCAGTGCTGAAGGATGAATCAAGAGCTCACCAGATCTGCTGGGGACAGGGCCCAGGGGTGGCACTCTGGGAAGACGGAATAACATGGGTAAAGGCCTGGAGGTGTGAGGAGGACTGGAGGAACCAAACTCCCCGAGTTCTTGGTCTAGCGGCCCCAGGGGTCACAAGTGACAGACATTGACAGTAGAGAGGGTGCTACTAGAGAAAGGATGGGACCAGATAAAAACTGTTTACACACCACAGTGAACTGTTTCTTGGGAGAACAGGTGACAGTATGGGAGGTAAACTGGGAAGGGTGGTGACAGGAGACTGAGAGGCCCAGGAAGACTTATGGGACGTAAATGCAGACAGCAGCAGTTTAGGGATGGAAGCAGAGTGTAGAGTCAAGTGTGGCCGGCATTTGAGTGTAGGCGTCCTGCAAGGCACCAGTACTAAACCTCAGCTTTCCCCTAGGGTTGCTTTTGAAATGTACCCCAAGAGCCCAGCAGATGTGCTGTGACTGGCACCCCGTAGTGTCCCACATAGTGCCTGCTGGGACAAAGCCTGTGCTCTTTAAACAGCACTCTGCAAGGCCCTTTAGGAAGGGTGGCCATAACTCTAGCTGTGCTGAGCTGGGCTTCAGCCAGACTGCCTGGGAAAATACATCAGCAGCTCCCTTTCACTCTTGAAAGTCAGATTCTGATGGCAAATTAAATTAAACTCCTCTGGAATGGACCCTTGAGGTTTCCTAGTTCTGTCTTTGGAATCTGGAGGGAAGAAAGGATGGGAAGAAATTTTGGACCTAATTTTGGCCCCAACCAACCCATCCCCTCCATGACCCATTCTGGAAAAATTCCCCTTAATGCCTCCAGGAGAATTACAGGGGGTTGGAGCTGGGAGTGTAGCTCAGTGGTAGAGCACCTGCCTGTGGGGAGACCCTGGGTTCCATCTCCAACACCTTCCCACCTCCTCAAAAGGATTACAGGGATGCAACTATGAGGGGTGGTAGAGCACTGGAATGAGACTCCTGAAAACTCGATTCTACTCTAGTTCTGCCCCCAAACAAGCTGTGCAGCCTCAGGCAAGTCCTCCACTCTCTGGACCTCAGGGTCCCCCTTAGCTATGAGGCTAGAGGAGGCAGCCAGGTGGCTCCCCAGAGCTCCTCCCATTCTAAGTGACTACTGAAGAGTCCATTTTCCAGAAGCCAGCCATACATTTCAGCTTCAGGAACTCCCACCTTCCCCACGTCACCTTCAGTCACAGCCCAGCCCAGCTCTGCGCAGACCACAGGGATCATTCCAACCTCATCTTTGCCCTGGGGCCTTTAATCACCAAAACCTCCCCACACTGGTCCCACGCGCATGCCTGGTTAGGGCAGCAGCTAAACACCGGCTGACCAGGGCTGCTCCCGCTTCATTCACCCTACTCATCCAGTAGGCGGCCAGGGAACTTTGGTCCAGCCCATTCCAGCTGTCCCAGAGTTTGAGAATCGTGAGGCTTCCAGAGCAAAGGTTCTATGTCTGTCTGTTTAATTTCATTACTTTTTTTTTTTTTTTTTACCTGAACTCCCTCTTCCCATCCCTTCCTGGGCGCGCGCACGCGTCTCCGGTCCTCGGCGGGCTGGGACGCGCTGCAGCCCATGCTGCCCGGTCCTCCGCCCTCACCGTGCGTCCTCCTGCGCTCCCGCCGCGCCACCGCCCGCACTTCAAGGTTGGGCAGGAGGCGCTCGGTGTCTGGGCAGTTGCCGGGAACTGTTGCCACAATAAACCACGTCACGAGGACCTGGGACCTGGGCGGCGATGGGACTTCTTTAAAGGAAAACTGGAGATTGGAGGCGTCTAAACTCCAACTAGGATGCAAATCACAGCTCCCTCCAGGGTCAGCGAAAGGCAGGGCCCGCTGCCTGGCCGAGTTGACAAAGCACTGGAGTCTCAGCATCCAGCGAGGACCTTTTATTGATTTTCTTTATAAAGCACGGTGGGACACGCCCACCCCTGGTGCCGGGTCCACGCGCTCAGCTGCTTTCCGACGCTGCGGGGACGGTGTAGACGGCGATTGTGTGGAAGGCGACGCAGACGGCCAGCCGTCGGTGCTGGCCCCTCCCCTGTTACTGGCGGCCAGGTCAGTCCCAGGAGGCAGTGTCATAATGCGATCTCACAGAGGGGCGTCACACAAACAGAAAGCCATACACTGAAGGAAACCAGACGCTTGGGACCTTAAACAGTTCAGCAGATGCCAAAAGGGTCATGCATTTTATGAGCTGTCAGGAAAGAGCACAGCACCGGCGTGCCTATCTGACAGAGAACCCAAACAGGGGAAGCCATCAAGAGGGGTGTGCTAGGGTGACTGCGCAGTGAGCAACGAGTTTGTCTTTCCTGACTTTTTTCTTTTTATCCTACTTAATTTTTAAAATTAGTATTAGGGATTATTAAAAGGAACCGAAGGGGATCTTTGTGATCTCCCAACCTTTCGTTTTGCAAATTTAAGCTCAGAGAAGCTGGGTAACTTTCCCGAGTCCGGGAGGTGACCAGTTGTGGTCCAACCAGGCGGCCTGACTCAGTCCTTCCCTGGGTCCGAACAACAGAAAAACACAACTAAGAATTCTTGGAAGTGTAAAAATCCTGGATTCTCCCAAGGAAACTCGTGGTCAGCTCTGTCCTAAGGAACTGGTTATTCACTTCCTAGCACTGAAACTCATTCCCTTCTCCCTCTCACTGCTCTAATGATGCTGCTTGTCAATTTCCTTTTATTAAAATCCAGGAACAGGAAATGAAACTCGAGTCAAAGTACTGTAATTATGGAGCCACAGACATTGACGATGCGTGAATGAAGATCTGAAACGAGGCTAAAATGGTGTTCGGGGAACATCTCTGACAGCATTGCCTCCTGGGTGCGATCACTCACATTAAAGGCTCCAACTGGAAACTGTAAATTTCTTAGCTAGAAAAACTCAGTGCAAAGGACACCTATAAAAATGTTCTTGGGGAAGTTTAAGAGATGTTTGTAGAATTGTAAGAGTGAAATACTGCACATTTTTTTTTCTTTTAAGGCTATCTGTGAACAAAGGGTGGTAGTAAAATGTGTTTTACAGGTGTCTTTTGAAGCATCCTAGAAATACAACCCAAAGTTGTGAAAATACCCTTTACTAAGGGTGTGGTAGGCCCAGCTAGTTCTCACTCATGAGAGCCAATTTTCAGGAATATTTAGACCCAATTGTTAAACACAGCCATTATTTAAATTAAATCCTGTAAAGTTATAATTAAATTAATCATTTTGGAAGCAAAGGTAACAAATACAACCATACCTTGAGTAGCAAGGGTGTATGCTGACCATCTATGACTATTAAACCAGTACTTCAAAAGACAAAGGAAAAAGGAAGATGGAAGGAAGGAGAATGAAGTGAGGAGGAAACTGAAGGGGAGGAAATAAGATTAAGTCTGTTACATAGTCGGGTGCAGAGGAGAAGAAAACTGGCCTCATTTTATCAAGGTGTGTTCAGTCTGGGAAGACCTTTGTGCAGAAAGTTCCAACTAGAAGCTTAGATGCTATGTCACCTTCTCCTCCTTCTTCCCTGGTGGAGAAGGGATCTCTGTAAGTCAGGGAGAAGGAGAAAAGGAAAACCTTCCTTGTCATTACCCAAGCTCTGGAGTCAGTTTTCTCTTTCCTTCTACTCTGATGGAAAGGTAACCCTGTAGACCAGGGATTTCAAATTCCACATGGAAAATTTTCCAACTTCCGTTCAGACTCAATTTTTCCTAAGAAGTGGAAATCACATAGAGAACTTGGTTCTGATTCCAATCTCAATTCACTGAGTTTACTAGCCTTCTTCTTGTGAATAGAAAAATTATGTGCTGATTCTCATTCCTAAACAGTCCCAACTGTCTAATGATTACAGCAATAGCTAACGTCTTGAGTGCTTGCTAAGAGTGATGTCAACGAGGGAAGCTGTTGGCTATGTTGCCATTTCTATTTTATCAGTCCATCACTGTGTTAAAGCAAGGGTTAGGAAACAGTGACTCCTGGCCAAACGTGGCCCACTGCCTGTTTTTGTATGATACATGGGCTAAGAATGGATCTTATGTTTGCAAATGACTGAAAGAAAATCAAATGAAGAATGATATTTAGTGATTTGTAAAAAGCACATGAAATTCAAATCTCAGTGTTTATAAATAAAGTTTTGTTGGAACACTGACCCTCTGATTTGCATGTCACCTATGGTTCCTTTTGTGTTACCAGGGGCAGAGTTGAGTAGTTGCAACATGGCCTGCAAAACTTGAAATATTTATTGTCTATCTTTTCCTGAAAAATATTTGCAGATCCTTGGTTTTAAGTGATAAATCGATTCCCACAAGGATATTACATAACTACCTAGCACCCACATGACCTGAAAGAGTTGTGGAACCTCCAGGTAGGGTGGGAGGGGAGCATATCCCAGGGAACAGCCACCACACTGGGGGCGGGGCCAGGGGTAGCTCATGAAGTAGCAGCACTCTCAGGCCTGTAAGACATTTTAAGTGGCTTCATTTGGCTGATCAAACCCTCCCAGACCTCACTGGAGCATCCTGTTCAACAGGATGCTGTGGAGCACGGACAAAAGACCTCACTGTGTGCTCCTCTGTTTTGCATCAGCGGCATCCTACCCGGGCATTGTAGTCTCTGCAAAAAGAAAAGAAAGCACCAGCTTGTAAGAAGCGGGTGGCATTTCGAGTATCATCTTTAATTCAAAAGACCTAATTTTAAAGTCCTACGTTGTTCCTGGTTCTTCATGGCCCTTTGTCAGACATTTCAACCCAATCATTGGATTTCTGGAAAACAGCCTCCCCCGCCCACCAATCGTACATACATTGTTTTGCTCAGATCTGAAGTTTCTATCTCAGCAATCCAATATGCTATGCACATTGAGAAAGTTCACTAATCCATCTATAAAGAGCAGTGTGGCAAAAGAAACTAACTATTGCTAAAGAAAAACTATACCAGAATATTGTCATTAAAATACACACACACCAACAACTCATTTGCATAATCAAGATTTTTGGAAAGTATGTGCCAACACCCACAATGAAACTGGCAATGACTTAGTGGAGCTACCCCAAACTGCCGAGTGCCACTGTATTTGGGTATCTCTTTAAGGGACTTGATATGACAGATTCTTGCAGAGAGCAACCAGAAGTAAGTAAGTAGGCCCACAAACAGGGGAACAATTGTTTGCTCAACCTTGGCATTAGGCCAGCAATCTTGATGTTTGCTCATTCAATGCAAACTGGGTAAATACAGAGAGAAAACTCCAGTGTCTAGGGTGATCACTCAGAGAAAGGCAGCTTAACAGTAAATTTAGCTGTAATAAAATCCCACGGAATTATAAGACTTGCGCTGACACCCACCCTTAAGAATCAGTTCTCAACTGCATTTAGATATTATAGAGGTCTAATTGTGTGGCTGGGGGGGGGTGGCGGGCTTTAATGGAGATGTGTAAAGAGAGAAATGATCCTTCCTGAATGGTGGTTGGAAAGGCAAGTTTGCTTTTTAGAAAACTGTAACAACTCTTAAGGTTACACATGGCAATTTTCACACACTGATATTCTCACAATTAAAGAAAAGTAATATTTAAACGATTTTCACTGCTTCCAATTTTGGCAGTACGTGGGCACAAAGCACGGAGACTTTTTGAATTAGTGGTGTGATTTTTCCGTGCTGGCCTTGAACATATTGTTTGACGCTCCAGGGGAGTTTGGCTGCTTGAAGAACTGAAAAAAAAAAAAAAAAAAAAAAAAGAGGGGAAGAACAAAGTCCTCTAAGAGAATTCAATTTTTTCTCTGCTGGAATGTGGTGGAGAGAATGCTGGGCCAGCTGGCACGATTCTGATCCCAGCCCTGCTCTGGGCTTGGGGACCAACCGCAAGGAAGTCATTTAATCTCTGTGGGCTGGCCCCTACCTCTGAGGGGGCTGGACATGGAGAGGCTAAACATTTCACAGCTCCTGGAGATCTGGTTCTCAAAGTGACTCCCTAGCACACCTGTTATGGAATAACCTCTTCTGCTGTCATAAACACATAGTCCATGGATGCGTAGGATCAGAATCTTCAGCATGTGCACGCCACATTTTTTTTATTTTTTATTTTTTTGGTACCAGGGATTGAACTCAGGGACACTCGACCACTGAGCCACATCCCCAGCCCTATTTTGTATTTTATTTAGAGACAGAGTCTCACTGAGTTGCTTAGTGCCTCGCCTTTACTGAGGTTGGCCTTGAACTTGAGATCCTCCTGCCTCAGCCTCCTGAGCCACTGGGATTACAGGCTTGTGCAACCGCGCAAGGATGTATACACTCCAGAATCTGCATTTTTTCTTTTTCCCTTCGTTTGCAGTCTGGGGATGTTGCATGCTTGGCAAGGGCTTTACTACTGAGCTACACAACCCCTACCCCAGAATCTGTATTTTTCATTCCAGGTTATTCGAGAGCAAAGTGTGTTTGACATATTCATTATAGAGAGCAGAGAAGAACTGGGCCTTCAGAGAGAGACTGACTGGTTTCGCCTTTGACCTTAGGAAGTTATTTCACTTTTTTGGGTCTCAATTTAGTCTTCTTTAAGATAGGACATAGCAATATCACTTACCTCCTAGAGTTATTGGAGAAATTAAATTTGGAAAAAGAAAACAAAACGTGGATGTTTCTTCCCCCCACAGTAACTATGCAATTTGTGGCAGTTGAGATCATTTAGACTTTAGGGCTGACATACTTTTTATTGTGGGGTAGGGCAAATCGTAGAAATTGCCAGAATGCTTACAAATCTATCAAATTAGCCTTATTGCAAGTCAACTAAGCTGTTTTTTTAAGAACAGGATTTAGCTTTTCAACTCATGAGGTTGATTACATCTCAATTTTATACCAACATAGATCAAATGTCCCCCAGTCTGAATGTATTAGGCCAAAGGCCTTAAGAGGATAAAAAATGGATGTCAGTTCTTTGTGTCATGCCCCCTGATGGGACTCAAGCCGGCCCTCCTCTCCTCTGGAGCACCCTCCTGTCCGTGAGGCCCTGCTGCTCCTGCCCACGCCTTGCTCCCTCCATCTTCTCTCCCATTGGCTCTGCAATCGTGGTAGACAGAGTGAGCTGCCTGTTCTCTCTTCTCCTTCAAAATCAGCTGCAGTAAGGCATGAGAGTCAAATCCCTGGGAGGATAATTCTCCAAGGAGAATCTCACAGGGAGGCTGCAATGTCTCTTTCTGTGAGAACTGGGGGTGTGGGAGGGGGTGGGGTGGGAGAGAGAGGGAGAGAGAGAGAGACAGAGACATAGTGTACCATGGATCAAGATAGGAGGGAGGGAGGAAAAGGGAGGGAGAAAGAGGTGAGAATCAAAGACGGAGAGAGAAAGAGTGAGGGAGATAGATAAATAACATAGACAGATAGATTATTGATCAATAGATAGAAAGAACGATAGAAATGGACTGTTTATGAGGGGAAAGCCTTGGGCCATCTATCCCCAACAGTTAAGGATGACTGGGGTGACTAGAGCAGCTTCTACTGGGAAAGAAGAATTCCCTGTGCCTGAATGGGCTTTACCCACACCAGGTGGCTCCAGTGTCACTGCTTGCAGGATGGCTCTGCTACATTTATTTCCTCAAACATTTATTGGGCACCTACTAATTGCTCTGTGGGACTCATTTTTGCCTACCTTTTGGCTGTGTGTCAGCTGGCAGAATGCTCTTAGTGACAATCACTAGGGGAGTCGGGGGGCTAGGCAGACACTGAGGGACCAAGAATGAGAAGTCATTCATTCTTTATTAAAAAAAAAAAAAAAAAAAAAAAAAGTCGGTGCTAACTTGGGGATGGAGTGTGCTAAATGCAAAACTCCAGCTCAGTTTTATAAATGGCCCCAGTGGCTGCCCATGGTCAGTGGTTGCATGTGGTTAGAAACCTTGTGTCCATACTTTCAGGTGCTAAAATTGAATAACTGTGTGGATCAAAAAAGCTGACTACTGACTGAGGGCATGGTTGTTTCCAAGGCCCTTAAGTCTACCTTGCCTGCGTGGATCAGTAATAGAACTTCCTGGTACTCAGCATTTGATAACTCTGCATTGCTTGGCAAACAACCCCTCCATTTTTTTTCCAAATGTGTTTTGGTAGTGACGGGATGCTGCTCCAACATCTATGCACTCCAGTGAGTGCTACAGCCAGGAACATTCCTCTCCCTTAGCAGATTTTGTAGCTAACAGCACCCTTGTACTCTTCAGCACAGAGTCCCTGAAGACTTAAAAGGAGCAACTGAAGAAATATCCAGGCCTGGAACTTTCCAACTGAGTTTATTTTTGTTCCCCTCTACAGTTAATCCCAACAGACTAATAATTAGACTGAATATTTACCAGATAAGTGCTCCACGGGCAAATGTGACAGATATTCACAGTGATATTAACAAAGATATTTGTGTGGAAGGAAGAATCTTAATATCAAAGGACGCCACTCAATGTTGTAAGATTCTACTTTCAGTTGTTCAGAGCAGATGTGCTAGAGATCACCTCAGACTGCAAGAGGTAAACTTCCAGCTTGTTATTTCCTTATGCTTTTAGCATGGGATGAATTGAATTCAGTGACAATTTTAAAATTCTTTCACTTTCCACTCCATCGCGGGAAAAGGTTAAGAAATCCTTCTAGTTGCCACGAGAGGAAAAAAGATATCTCACCTGTCCCCTTTCCTCAAGCTGTTTTATAAAAAGAAACAGAGGGTGACACTGAAAAACCATCTCAATTGCATTATTATCCAACATCTAGACAGCCACAGGAAATTCTGCAAAATAATGCTTCCCGCTGGGCCCTTTCTCCTACTGCAAAGTGGTCCAGCTAGACGTCTGCTTCTAGTCCAGGTGGAGTAACAGGCATCAGATTCACCCCTCCACTGAAAACAATCAATGAACAAAATATGTGAAATAATGGCTGTCAAGACATTGGGCATCTGGCAGGGAGGACCAGCAAGTTGGTGGGCTGTGTGATCAGGATGCCTTGCAGAGCCTTGCAGAGACCTATGGGTGGCCTGAATTGAGAAAGAAGGAGGAGCTGAGTATCCAGGGAGGAAAAAGGTGGCCAGAATTTGCAGGGTAAAATAACTCAGAGGTGACAGAGAGGATTCTGGAGAGCTTCAGTGTCCCCTTGAGCATTTAGCAGAGGACTGGTCAACACTTTCATGAGAGAAAGTTTCCCAAGCTGGAGAAGGAACCACCAAAAGGACCAGAGGAAAGGACTCAGCTCTCAGTGACTGGTTCACCAACCAGACTAGGAAGCCCCACAGGGCATAGGTTAGAGTCCTTGGGCTCAGTGGTAGGGACTTAGCCCTGTGCTAAGTGTCTCTGTGGTCCCACCTAACACACTATAAAAGCAAGACCCGAAACTCTGTCCAAGTAATAGAGCTGCATCCCAGAAAAGCACTCAGGAATATTTATAGGAACACAAAACTATCTGGCACCCAGCAAGGTAAAATTGATAATGTCTGACATCTAGTAAGAAACTTACCAAACATGCAAAGAGGCAGGAAACTGTGACCCACAATTAGGAGAAAAGAAGAGCAATCACAGCCAAACTAGATGTTAGACACAGATGTTAAGATCAGCAGACAAGGGCATTAAAACTTGTTATTATTGTACTCCTTGGGCTGAAAGAGCTAGAGCAAAAAACGAACATGTTAACTAGAGACATAAAAGGTATTAAAAAGACCCAAACTGAACTTTTAGAGATGAAAACTGCAATGTGTGAGTTTTTTTTTTAAAGTAAATGGGAATAACGACCAATTAGACATTTTACACACACACACACACACACACACACACACACACACACACACACAGAGACGAATAATGAACTACAGGACACAGTAATAGAAACCACCTGCAAAGAAACACAGAGGACCCTTATCTCTCACCGTGCACAAAACTCAATTGAAAGTGGATCAAGGACCTAGGAATTAGACCAGAGACAATACACCTAATAGAAGAAAAAGTAAGCTCCAATTTCCAACATGTCGGATTAGGCCCCAAGTTCCTTAATAAGAATCCTGTAGCGCAAGAATTACTACCAAGAATTAATGAATGGGATAGATTTAAACTAAAAAGCTTCTTCTCAGCAAAAGAAACAATCAGTGAGGTGAATAGAGAGCCAACTAATTGGGAACAAATATTTAATACATGCACATCAGATAGAGCACTAATCTCTAGAATATATAAAGAACTCAAAAAACTTTACACTAAAAAAACAAATAACCCAATCAATAAATGGGCTAAGGAATTGAGAAGACACCTCTCAGAAGAAGATACACGATTAATCAACAAATACATGAAAAAATGTCCAACATCGCTGGCAATTAGAGAAATGCAAATCAAAACCACTCTAAGATTTCATTCACTCCAGTCAGAATGGCAGCCATCAAGAACACAAGCAACAATAAACGTTGGAGAGGATGTGGGGAAAAAGGCACACTCATACATTGCTGGTGGGACTGCAAAATGGTGCAACCGCTATGGAAAGCAGTATGGAGATTTCTTGGAAAACTGGGAATGGAACCACCCTATGACCCAGCCATCCCACTCCTGGGTCTATTCCCAAAGGACTTAAAAACAGCATATTACAGTGACACAGCTATCTCAATGTTTGTAGCTGCGCAATTCACAATAGCTAGGTTGTGGAACCAACCTAGATGTCCCTCAGTAAATGAGTGGATTAAGAAAATGTGGTATATACGCACAATGGAATTTTACTCAGCAATAAAAGAAAATAAATTAATGGCATTTGCAGGTAAATGGATGAAGTTGGAAGACATAATGCTAAGTGAAGTTAGTCAGTCTCAAAAATCCAAGTACCAAATGTTTTCTCTGATATAAGGAGGCTATTTCAAAGTATTGTTGGATGGGGGTACATAGGAGGATTAGAGGAACACTAGAATGGTCAAGGGAAGGGAGGGTAAGGGAGGGAGCAAGAGGGGAGGGAAGGGGAGAAAAGAAAAAAAAAAAAGGTGGTTGAATGAGACAGATACCATTTTCCTTAATGCACGATTGAAGACCTGAATTGTACGAATATACTTTGTATACAAACAGTTGTATGCAAAAAGATACTAAATATATGCACTATGAGTTGTACATATTAAAAATTATAAAAATAAAATTAAAAAAAAAAGAAACACAGAGGAAAAGAAACCCAAAATGGACATAGTATCACGGAACTGAGTGACAACTTTACGCAACCTAACATACATGCCGACGGAGCCTCCAAAGAAGATGAGAGAAGGATATGAGGACAGGGAAAATACTTTGTAAAAAGAATAGCTGAAAAAATTCCAAATTTGAGGAAAACTCCAAGTTCACAGACTCAAGATACTCAAGGGATCTCCTGCCACAAGAAACATCTTCATCAAATTTTCTCAAAACTAATGATAAGAGAGATATCCTAAAAGTAGACAGAGAAAGAAACCACGCCAACATACTGAAAGAAAAATGTGGTAACCTACGCTTTTATACCCTGTGGAAATATCTCTCAAAACCAAGGGATGTCTTCCAGGCGTACAAAAGCTGAAAGAATTTGTCACCTGCCATCCCATACGTAGGAAGTGCTAAAGGAAGTCCTTCAGGTGGGAGGAAACGACACAGGAAAGAAACATGGACTTACACAGGGTTGAAGGGACAGAGGGAGCGCTGACCACATGTGCAAGTGTGAGTTTTTCTTACTACTTACATACCTTGAAAGATAATTAATTGTTGAAACTAGCGTGATAACAATCCTGTGGGAGGTTTATGACACGTGAATGTGTAAACTACAACAGAAAATCATAGCCCAAGGCTGGGAGGGGAGGAATAGGCATATACTAGAAGTAAATGAAAAGAACAACAACCACAAACTGCTGACACAATCTCTTGCTAAGTTCCCAAATATTTGGAAACCAAGAATCTTTCTTCTAAATAATTCATACATCTAAGGAGCACTCAGATATTGAAACAAGAATCTCTGTGGCTGGGTTCTTTCCCCAGTTATTTGGGAAACTAAAACACCAATGAGCATTGTGTCACTGTTTTTGGATCTACTGGAGAACATATTAGTTTTTTAAACCGATGTAACCAATTTCCACCAAGGTAGTGCCTTAAGTTGACATGTTTACGATCTCCCAGTTCCCATGGGTCAGGGGTCCAGGCATGCCTTAACTGGGGTTTCTGCTGGGTCTCACACAGGGGCAATCAAGGCCTTGGCTGGGGTCTCACGGTCCTCTTCCAAGCTCATGTGGCTATGGGTAGAATGCATTTCCACGGCAGGAAATGAGGCCAGCAGGAGATAGTCTGCAGCTTCTTTTGTCTTTGATCTCTAGAGCCTCCTTTAAAGGTCTTACCTGATTAGGTCAGCCCCACCTGGGATGATCTCCTTTTGACTAAACTCGACCAATGTGGACTCTTCTATCTGAATAGTACCTTTCCTTTTCCCATATAATATAATCTGCTCATGACTGTGACATCCCATCAGTGACAGACTCCATCCACATTCGAAGGGACAGGATTATTCAGTGGTGCACACAAAAGGCCCAGGATTTTAGGAGCCATGTCAGAATTCTGTCCACCATAGAGAGACAGAAAGGAATGAGGGTGGAGAAAGGAAATTATTTGTGAGTTTTTTGTTATTCATGACCTCTTCTAAATGACAAAGTATTGTTCCTGATCGCAAACAATGAACTTTGATCAACTTTGTTATCTTCTCCCTTGAGACCATATATAAGGTCTTGAATAGCCGTAAGAGTAATTATATTGAGTTAACAGCTACTGTTTCTTGAACGTTTGATAGGTCCATGACAAAAATTGCAGTGTCCTGTATATATATTTTATCATCACATTATATCTTTACACAAGTACACTAGCGAGCTATTATTAAATTCATTTTGTAGATGAACATCTTGGCTCAGAAACCATAAGCAATGTACCTTACACAGTAGGAGGGAAGGAGTTGAGATTCAGACCCAGCACTGACTCATTCTTAATCCAGTGCTGTAGAGAAAAAAATGGAAATGCAGGTATAGGGAATCCTGTTTCCTCTGCTAGCTGGGCTTTCTTTGTGAGCAGGTAGTCTTTTAACTGAACTGTTTCCACGGGGGATAAAAGCTAACTCTCTGTTGGAAAGAACATGCAGAAAATACTTGGCCACATCATTTTTTAGCAGCTGGAATCACAGTTCCCCACATCCACCTTCCCCTTATTCTGTTTTAAAGGCTAGAATCAAACTTGAGCCTTATTGTAAGTGGTTGGATTCTGTCTCATCTGCAGGTTTCCTATTTAGAAAGTGCACGCGCACTTGGGATATGGAAACGTGTACAGGTGACCCTTTTTAAGAGTGCCAAGCAATTATTACACGTAGCTTCACATGTCTAATTACTGGTAATGCTTCTGTGATTTTTATAGATCCAGCATCTTGGCTGCCTGAAAATCGAAGCCATAGAAATGCTGGCTCTTATCATGTTGAATTTGCATGGATGGTCTCTGAAATGTAGGTCCCCAACCACTTGTCCTTAGAGGACAGAAAGTTTCATGGCTCCAGCAGGTGCCTGGCTGGATAGTCCTGAGGGGACCCATGAACGTCCTTTAGGGAACAAATTATGATGGTCAGATGGGCCCTCGTAAGGAAGAGGTGAGGCCGACATGGGACATGGCCCGTGCCCTTCCGTCTCCAGCTTCAC
This sequence comes from Tamias sibiricus, assembly GCA_025594165.1. NCBI lineage: Eukaryota > Metazoa > Chordata > Mammalia > Rodentia > Sciuridae > Tamias > Tamias sibiricus. The sequence goes on along the minus strand of CM046666.1, from coordinate 17,660,333 downwards.
TTGAAAACACATGAACACCACCATTTCCTGGGAACGTCCTTGAACCCCAGCTGTTTTAACAGCGACCTCTCCCAACGGTTCAGGACTAATAATTAGCACAGCCACTAGGGGGCGACAATACCACAGCAATGCTGGAATACTAAAAAGCTTGCCTTAATTATTAAGTCCAAATCACCTACAAGAATTATCTGAGGTGAATGGATTTTGTGCTACTAAGAGTCTACTATACAATTAAGTACTAATACACTAATTACATTTCCACTGTAAAATAACAATGGGAACCAGCGTATGCAGCCTGAACTATGGGGCAGAGTCTGGGGAAAATGTTTACTCCCTCTCCTGTCTTCCCCCTTACAGTGAAATCTTAGTCTTTAAAGGGAGTATGGTGGGAATCACAAGGTGGGGGAGGGGAGCTTATGCACAGGACCAGGGAAAGGGGAGGCCTTCAGAAAAGGTAAAGGCAAACCAGAGACATGAATGAGTCCTCCAAATCGTTCTCCTAGAAATAGGATTGGAGCCTGAAGCTCCTGAGTCTCACCAGCTAAGAACACTGCAGGCCCTCAACACTTAGCCTGGGCTTATTAAGTTCCGACTCTGGTGTGGGCACTGTGCTAGGCCCCTGTCTTAGGGGATGATGATGATGGTGATGATGATAATAATAACAACAACAACAAATGCATGGGCCCCCAGGAAGGAAAGGTCTGGTAGGGATACAGGCAGTGGGCTAATTATCAGATAAACCTCTAGTCACAAATAATATTAGGTCATATAAAGGAAAGTGCAAAGTACCGTGAGATCTTGTGATGCTGGAGGGTGTTCAGAAACAGACACTTGACCTGAGGCTGGGGGGAAGAGACAAACCAAAACCACTTGGCAGAGTATTTCAGGTTGCCCCTAAGAGATCCTGGACTATTTAGAGAGAGGTGGTATTGTTGGAAGTGAGGTGCCCTCTAGGCCGTGTAAAGTGTTTTGAAATTTTTATCCTAAGTGTAATACTAAGTTCTGAATACAGAAGATTGATGAGGATCCAATTACATTTTGGTAAACTCAATCTGGCTTCCATTTGGGGAAATATTTAAAGGGAATATGAGGCAAAGTCGGGATGATTCAGAGGTTGTAACCGTCTTGGGGATAAACAATGGCTGCTTAGCAGTGAAGATGGAGGGAAGTAACATGTAGGAGCCCTAATTAAGGAGATAGCTAAGATTGCGGTTAGCTGTGAGCCATAAGCATTACCACCTTCCATGGTCTCGCGAGACTTGGCCCGAGACAGCGCAGATGGGGTCAACGCCATTTTGTGTGTGGTGTGGTGTGGTTGTAGGAGTGTGTATGGTGTTGGAGTTACTGTTGGAGCCGGAGAGAGAAACTAGCAGAATAAAGAGCCTGTTTGTTTCCAGTCCGCTTCTGAACTTATTCCGGTGGCATTGTTGCTCCAAGCAGCAATCGCTTCAGGCAGCAACAGGAACAGATGCCAGGTGTGTTTGGGTGAGACCAGGTAAGATCTGTGTTGGATGCTGGGGGTCAAGGGAGAGGGTGCCAGGGATGACACTTCAGATATATGACCTATGACATCGTGGAGGGAGGTGATGCTTACCGAACTGAGGAAGACAGAAAGATGGACAGAAGATCCAGGGTTCAGTTTTAGGCAGGATGATTTGGGATGCCAGGAGACATCTGATGGGGCATAAAGGTGAAGCTCAGGGGGCAGAGGTAGGCTAGAGACTCCACGTCAGGGACATCAGCGTGAAGGCTGGAGCACAGATGAGATCACTTTGGAAACAATGTAGACGAAAGACAATGAAGGCAAGAACCGGTTCCAGGAGGACCCCCACACTTAGAGTTCAGGCAGAAAATGGACGCATGCAAAGGTGATTGTGAAGGAGCTTCCAGACATGGAAAAACAGGACATGTGGTGTCATGGGAAGCAAGGACAGAGGGTCTTTCAAGAGGAGGGAGTAGTCAACTGTGTCAAAGTCACTGAGCATCTGTACCGGACAGGGCCAGGGAAGGAGAGTTAGGTTCTGCAACATGGCGGCCATTGGCTACCTTCCTGAGAATGGCTGTCAGCTGAGTAGCGGAAGCAGGACCAGGTGAGAGGGGCTGAGGGAAATGCACACGTGGCCCTCCGAAGTAACTCCTAGATGGAGTAAGGACTTATATGTGAAGGGCAAAACCTAGTAACTTCTAGAACATGGAAGAATATTTTTATGATTTTAGAGTGGTAAAAACTTTCTTAATATGCAAAAAGGGCAAGCTGTAAAAGAGAAGACTGAAAAATCTTTTTTGTTTTTTTATTTTTTTAGATGTTGATGGACATTTTATTTATTTACATGCGGTGCTAAGAATTGAACTCAGTGCCTCAGGCATGCTAGGCAAGAGCTCTACCAGTGAGCCACAACCCCAGCCCCAAGAAGACTGATAAGTTTGACCCCTTTAATTTTAACTTAATATCAAGAACTTCTATTTCATAAAGAAAGTTAAAAAAAATTCAGGATGTGCATACTAGTAATCCTCTTAATTCACCCCTAGGAATGGTAGAGGAAATCTTTCATATCTGCCCAAAGATGTGCATAGGAGTATTCATAGTAGCATTGTTTACAATAAAAAAAAAAAAAGACCCGGAAACAGCTCAGGTGACTGATCTCTATAGAATGGATGAATAACACTGCGGTATGTTATTGAACGGAATGTTACACCACATGTAAGGAAAGTGAAGTACACAGCTGTCTCTTACACCATGATATTGAGCAAAAAATTCAATGTGCAGAAGATTACACACTGCATGTCTGGTGACATAATGTTCAAGATTATTATTTAGAAATATGAGTATAAATATCTAATGAAAAAGCTAAAAAAATGCTCAGGAGACTTGGACACAAAGGGTAGGGAGGAGAAGTATGCTCCCTATAAGCACCATTAAGTAATATTTGAATTTTTTAAATTATGTATGTGCAACTTTGATTCTGAATGGAAATATAGAGAGGGCTGTTGGCTGATAAGACATATAGGGTCAAGGAGGATTGTGTGTTTTCCAGCTACTTTTTTTCTTTTTTGAGATGGAGTCTCACTGCGTTGTTCAGGCTGAACTTGAGCCCCTGGGCTCAAGTGACCCTCCTTCCTTGGCCTGCGGGGTGCTGGGAGTATAGGCATGCACCTCTGAACCAAGTCAACTGCTTCATCTTCAATGGAAGATTCTAAAAAAAAAAAAAAAAAATCGATACCATTGGTTAGAATCTACTGGAGAAGGGGAAGACAAGGATGCAGAAGATAGAAGATGACCCAGAAGGTGGTCCCTGAGAAGGCAAGAGGGAGTAGGGGCCAGGACCTGTCCTGAGAGGACAGACACTTTGCATGTGAAAACAGGAAGGACGAAGGAGACTGGATTAGTCGGGTTCTCTAGAGGAGCAAAAGCAGCAGAATGTATGTAATTATGAGAGGGTGTGTCTAGATTTCGCACAGTTGGAGTCTGGTTGGCCTGACAGTGGCCCTGTGTCTGCAGGCTGGAGAGACAGAGAAACCAGTAGCTGCTCAGTCCAGGAAGGCGGCCCTGGTTTGAGGCTAAGGGCCACTCTAGAGAATTGCTGGTGCAAGTCTGATGTCTGCAGGGACAGGAGCAGAAACAAAACAAACCACATCCACTCAAGAAGAATGAAGCTTGGCAGGGGTGAGCTGCTGCTTCTTGCGCTTTCGTTCCCCATGGGCCCCAGCCCATTGGGTGGTGCTGCCTGCATTCAGGCCTGGTCGTCCCTCTTAGTTCACTGATCCACATGCCATCTGTCTCTGGAAACACTCACACAGACACCCCAGCAGAGTGCTTGACCAGTTTCCTAGGTGGCTCTCAATCCAGCCATGGTGACAATCAAGACAGGGACGGATGCCAGGAAGCTCCTATCTCACGGCTTCGTTTTCTCTTCTATGGGTAAGACCACTTCATTTGCTCCAGAGGGTGATTAGGCAGAGGGAGTCCGAGCTGGGAGAGTCAGAACTGTTTAGAGCAGGTGCTTCTCAACCTCTGATGGTGCTGCATCCTGCAAACCCATTGGAAGCTGAAAATATCATCAGTGGAGATGCAATTAGTCACCTGCCTCAGGAACATTCTAGCTCAGCAGCCCAGCTCATTGCAGAGTTCCTGTTCACCCTCATGACTGGGTGACTGATGGGGGCTGTGGCTGACTGCCCATGCCCAGCATAGCAAGAGCATCTTCCCACATAGCAGTAGCCCAGGAAAAGACCCGCATTCAGAATGTGACGTGCAGTATCCACTGACCGTGTATTACTTTTGCACCACTGTAAGTCGGATGATCATTAAGTGCAGCCATCACAATTTGGCGCTCCCCCCTGCCTCCACTGGGATACCTAGTGATGTACCAATAGAAACCAAGCCGCTGGGTGCAGTGGTGCACGCCTGTAAACTCAGCAACTCCAGAGGCTGAGGCAGGAGGATCACAAGCTCAAAGCCAGCCTCAGCAACATAGCAAGGCCCTAAGCAACTTAGTGAGACCCTGTCTCAAAATAAAAAAAATAAAAAGGGTTGGGGATGTGGCTCAGTGGTTAAGAGCCCCTGGGTTCAATCCACAGCACCCACCCACCCCCCACACCCCCAAAAAAGGAAAGAAACTTCAATCCATTGGCCTGATACAACTTCAACTCCTGGAGGGTAAATTTTATAGGATAATAATAAATTTAAAATATTTTTACTTAAAAATTTGGGGCATATAAAATAGATTCAAAATACAAAGTTCAAACTGATTTTTGCAATCAATCAGAGTATTTTATTTTTTTGATACCAGGGATGGAACTCAGGGGCACTTGACCACTGAGCCACATCCCTAGCGCTGTTTTGTATTTTAGTTATAGACAGGGTCTCACTGAGTTGCTTAGCACCTTGTTTTTGCTGAGGCTGGATTTGAACTCCAGATCCTTCTGCCTCAGCCTCCAGAGCTTCTGGGATTACAGGCGTGCTCCACTGCACCTGGCTTCAGAGTATTTTAAATGGGATGTTATAATTTACAAGAGGTGGCTTCGGGGTTCCCCCTGAATTCCTGGGCATAGGACTTTTTGCTCCTCTTTGCAGAGAGGGGTACCTATGTGAAAAGTTTGGGCACTAATGACTTAGGCTGTAGTGGGTATGGAGAGTCACACAGAGCCAAGCAGAGAATAGGAACCATATTTTTGGACTCCAAAGTATGCAGATTTTCTACCTTCCCACATAGCATTGAAGTCTTAAAGACTGTTCATTTCTGTGTTAGAATGTTCAACTGTACTCTAAATGGTGCATACAATAATGATGTATTTATTTTATCTAACAGACAATTGCAAATGTGGCTCCAGCATTCTGACTATAAATAGGACTTTATTAAAACCCATGGCAATCTCTGCCTGCCATTTGGCTGGCGGACGACTCCACTATATTAGGCCGTTCCTTGGGTAAAATTCAGAGCTTGTACAAATGGGATGCAACGCTGTGCTAATTCTGGCCTCTGTTTAGAGAACTGCGTGTGCATCTACAGCATCCTTTCCGTTTGACAGATGAGTAAAAGGAGTCACAGAGGTGTTGCTTTCTCGAGATCCTTAAACTCACAAGCAGAAGCCGCCTGCTTCCTATTCTGTCAGAGTAAATGGTGCTACTATTTTTGGTTCAGTGTTCTTTTCCATTTGTGGTTATCATGATCAGAGAGAGAGAGAGAGATTGAGAGAGGTGGGGAGGGAGGGGAGAAATCTTCTTTGTTTCTAAGATACTCCCTGATCTCTTTCAGGCAACTGGGGAGCCAGGCATCCTCACGTGAACTCTCTCACAGTAGGTTCCTTGGTGGCAGCGGTATGGGGGTGGTACTTCAAAGACCCATGTAACAAAATGAACATGAAATGTTACCCCAACTCTGTGCCAAGAAACACCACGAACTCTGTGGACTTAACCCTTCTTTAATACCTTGTCAAAACCTGTTATCTCCTTAATGCTACGCCCTTTGCAAAGAGCCAGAAGGGAATAAATCTCACCCGTAATGAGTCACATTCATTGAAAAAGCATTGAAAGGGTGTTTAACAGGGTAAAAATTATTTTAAGCCTTTAGGAAAAAAAAAAAAAACCCTGAAAATTCCATCTATATGCTAAAAAGGGTAATGTGAAATAGAGTCTGATAATATAGTGGTAATCAGATTAGGGGAAAACTTGTCATTGACAGGAAATAGGAGATTGGGAGCCTGCGCCCCTGTTATCCAGGGGTTTGGTTTCGCAGGTACAAGGGAGATGTACACATTTCTTGTAGTGACTCAGAAGACAGAAAAAAAAAAAAAATGCAATCCAGGAGACTGTTAGGGAAAGAGCCAGAATTTTGTGTTGCGATTTTTTTTAAACTGGAAGAAAGCAACGTACAAGGCAGCAGGGACAAGGAAGTTTTCTGGTCCCCTCCACACTCCATCCCCTGCCACTGACCTGTCACTATCTATCCCAAGTGGGAGTAAACAGAAAGCCAGAGCGTGACCTGGACCTTGGGGGGGGGGGCACCTTACAAGTGCATGCATTCCAAGCTCCCCTGCCCCTGCCGGAGTCCCCTCTGTCAGCAGTGTCCTCCCTCCCCTCCCCTCCCCCACGTGGCAGGCTCTGGTCTCCTTGCGCTAGTCAGCTATGGCTCTTCCTCTCTGAAACTGTCTTGTGAAGTCAGGCGTTTCCCTTCTGTGCCACCCTGGGCACCTTTCACCCTGTTGTCACGGTCGCTGTGTGGCCCGTGAGTTCACAGACGTCTGATTGTTGCCTAGACGGTGAGGTCCAGAGGGCAGGGGCTGCACCTCTTCATCAAGTCCTCTGGCCTCTGCCACCGCATCTGCCCGGGAGTGTTGACAAGGCTAATATCTGTCAATCGACTCAAGAGCGTCTGGAAGAAAACAACTCAGGTCTGGGCCGCGTGAATGTGCCCAGGACACACGAGACACGCTCCTGTCAATTCTCATTATGGAAACCTAAATAAGGAAGAGATCTCCCACTTTGTGCTGGGAGCTCACCCATCTTGAAGCCACCCCCACGGTGATCCACTGCATGGATGTCTCAGCACAGACCAGAGATACTGGGATCATTGATCACATGCTGTTTCTGTGAAACAGAATGGGCTGGGATGCTTCAAACACTGCCCTGAATTCCGACCTTTCCAGACTCTTGCCCACTTTGTGTTCATTTCCCGTGGCCCCCCTTCTACCTCTATCTTTCCATCATCATTTTTTTCTTCCATCACATTTCTTCTGTCGTTCAACCATCTTCAGCCATGGCCTCCACATGGCTCTAGAATCATTGGCGGGGATGTAGGTGGTCAAGGTGGCTTCTTTACCCTCCTTGGGGCCATGGCTGTCATCTGTGGACATCTGCACAACATCTCTTGCAGCACTTGTGTCTGGGAGAGCTGCATGCTGGCTCGTCCTTGGCTTGGTAGCACCAAGCAGCTGCACAGCATCTTGATTGTGCCCAGGGCGTTGTCATATAGCTCGGAGGTTAAGTATGTGGACTCCATTTAAGAAGTTTGGTTCACAACGCAATCAATGAATGGGCTAAGAAACTGAACAGACACTTCTCAGAAGAAGATATACAATCAATCAACAAATATATGAAAAAATGTTCAACATCTCTAGCAATTTCTAGAGAAATGCAAATCAAAACTACTCTAAGATTTCATTTCATGCCAGTCAGAATGGCAGCTATCAAAAACACAATAAATGCTGGCGAGGATGTGGGGGATAGGGCACACTCCTACATTGCTGGTGGGGCTGCAAATTGGTGCAGCCAATTTGGAAAGCAGTATGGAGATTCCTAGGAAAACTTGGAATGGAACCACCATTTGACCCAGCTATCCCACTCCTCAGTCTATACTCAAAGGACTTAAAAATAGCATACTACAAGGACACAGCCACATCAATGTTCATAGCAGCACAATCCACAATAGCTAGACTGTGGAAACAACCCCGATGCCCATCAATAGATGAATGGATAGGGAAATTTTGGTATATATACACAATGGAACACTACTCAGCACTAAAAGAGAATAAAATCTTGGCATTTGCAGGTAAATGGATGGAGTTGGAGAAAAAAATGCTAAGTGAAGTCAGCCAATCCCAGAAAACCAAAGGTCGATTAATTCCTTTGCTATGATGATACTGAATTATAGTGGCAAGAGAGGGGGGATGAGAGGAATGAAGGAATGTTAAATAGACAAAAGGGGGGAGGGGAGGGAAAGGGGCAAGGGGATAGAAACAATGGCAGAAGGAGTTGGACATCAATATACTAAGTGCATGTATAAAAACTCAAATGGTATGAAAATACTTTGTGTAAAACCAATGACTTGGAAAACTGTGCTCTTTATATGTAATATGAAAGGAGTTGCACTCTAAAAGCACGTATAACAAATTAAATTTAAAAAAAAAAGATGTTTGGTTCAAATCTACTGCTTACATTCACTAGCTGTGACTCCTTGGGCAAGCTCGTTGCCTTAGATTAGGCAGCTAGGGCAGAGTATCATAGCCTGGGTGGCTTAAATGACAGACATTTTTGTCCTCACAGTTCTAGATCCAAGTGCCAGTTGATTCAGTACTTGTCTTTCTGACTTGTAGGATAGCTGGATCCTGGTATGGTGAAGAGAAAGCTAGCAGGGTGGGAGGAGGGACTGACCTTCATGTCTCTTCTTATGAAGACATCAATCTCATTCATAAGGGCCTTCACCTTATGACCCAATTACTTCCAATGGCCTCAATTCTAAATATCATCACACTACTGAGGGTCACAACCTCCAAACCTTCACATATGAATTCTGGGGACCCACACATTCTGTCTATAGCACCACCTTTCTCTGCTTCAGTTTCCTTATCAGTAAGTGGGGTGACAGAGATCATGCTCAGCATGCATAGAATTGTTTTAAGAGGAGGAAAGGTATTTAGTATGTCTCCAAAGCTCTTGAAATAGTCCCTGGTCCATAGTAAGCACTGTATAACTCTTTGCTCCTGTTGAAACTTCTGAAGTTTGCTGAAGAATGAGAACTTTACAAAAGGGGGTTCTATGTAAGTTCTGGCTATCAAAAGCCATGGGAACTTCACACAGAAAATATTCAATATTCTGCCTTGAACAAGTCTGGTTTACATTAAAGGAGGCAGTTGCTCAGGCCTGGAGGCGTCACGCCCCACTTTTCCTGTCCTTTCTATTTGATGGGTTAGATGAGGCTCTTTCTTCAGATACCTCTGTCTCCCAGCACTCTCATCTCCAGGATCTTGGTCATTATTCCCAGCTAGTTAATGTTAAGCTGTGAGACACAGCAAGGGTGACCTCCCTTTTATCAAATGGGAAAATCTGAAGCGCTTTATATATATAATATGGGATGATTCGTACACTTGGGCCTTCATTTATTTAAATCCTTTTAGGGGTGAGCTTTCCTGTAGAATCTTCATTAATGATGGCACTCCACATTGATTTCTCCCCTTTCTAGGGCCTATAACCCATCCATCAGTGTATTACACATTTTTGGGGTACCATTTCATGGCTATTATATTTCAGCAAAGATACTGAAAACCTACTAGAGACTATATATCGCACATTTATTTCCATCCCTCACTTGTAACACGGGGTGCTGAACTCCGAGAAACAGGTACTAAGGAAGGTAGTGGTTGGAAGAAGATTTGGTGTCCAGGATAAGGGGCAGGCCTCGTGCTGGCAGTTAGGGGGCTCTTCCTAGCAAGCTCTGTCCACTAAACTTATGCAACTTCAACAGCTTGGAGCCCTGGTAATTTGGGTGAGGGAGTTAATAGTGATTCTACCAAGAAACACAGAGTTCCGCACCTTGCTGAACAGGATAGAGACAGGTCTGGCCTTAGATGCGTCCTGAGCCTGGTAGTTATTACTGATCTGTGGCAAATAAAAGCTTGTGCTTTCCTCCCTAGGGTTCCAGGCTAAAGCATGCTTCATTCTTGGGGCTGGGGTTGTGGCTCAGCAGTAGAGCGCTCGCCTAGCATGTGCGCGGCCCAGGTTCGATCCTCAGCACCACGTAAAAATAAAGGCATTGTATACAACTAGAAAACCAACCAAATAAATAAATGTATTTTTTTAAAAAAAGAATGCTTCATTGCTCACACTCACCCCAACTCAGTAGAAGTTAGGCTAAAACTTCAGGAAAGTTTGCATTCTTACTTTCCAAAACTATGGTGTCAACCTGATGACATTGGAATAGGACATCACGATGAGCAGTGAGGAGTGTGTTTTATTCCTAACTTCTGATTGGTCCAGAAGCAAGCACCACTACCTACCCATGTCCCTAATGGTTCATAAATGTCTTGTTCTCATGGGATGTATGCTATCTATTTGATTATGGTGACTCTTGATAGACTCCGATTTGCTTTTTCTTCATCCAAAAGCCTGTGCTTGTTTTGCAACATAGAGTTCAGATTCACTTCTAAATCTCCTTTCCCACGTGGTTGCAATGAACTTAAGCCCATTGTGTATTCCTGTTCTACTTCCCCTTTTCATAACTCATTTTGACCCTTGCTTCAACTTTCCTTTTCTGCATGAATGTCACAATGTGAGCGTTGATCTCTCCATTCAACAATGTCCAGTCTTCACATTGCCTGAGCCCATGTGATGAAGGGGTTAAGGATGAATTCCAGTGGTTGCAGATCATGGCCCCATCATGCCATTGGTCGAGTCATTTATTCCCAAACTTCACTTGCCTCATCTTTAAAACAGTAATAATAGCCTGCAATCCCAGCGACTTGAGAGACTGAGGCAGGAGGATCAGCAACTTCGTAAGGCCCTAAGCAATTTAGCAAGGCCCTAAGCAACTTAACAAGACCCCATCTCAAAATAAAACACAAAAAGTGCTGGGGGGATGCGGCTCAGTGGTTAAGCGTCCCTGGGTTCAATCTCTGGTATCAAACAAACAAACAAGCAAACATGTAAAAATAAGTAATAATAGTTCCTCCATAGTGGCACAACGACGCTCAAAAGAATTAAAACACCTCCAATCTTTAGCAAGGTGCCTGGGATAGGCCAGGCATTCATAACTGTCAGTCATGATCAGCCACCTCTCCTGTGGTCATTGGCAGCTCTCTTGTCTGTATCTAGGAATTCATCTTCTCCCAAGGCAGCCCAATGGCATCGCGTTGAAGTAACAGTGCGGAAACAATTGGACTGTGAACCCAGGACTCATGGACTAATCCTCTGCAATGTTAGTGTCATAAATGACATTGGCCCACACTTGAGTCTAAGAGAGGAATTGTCATTGCCTCCTTATGCTGTGTCCACTTCTTTAAGATGCTCTGAACTTGATTGTTTATACTGCTAGTAAATTCCTGACTTAGACTTGGCATTAACTTTCCTTTGTCACTAATTGATGACTTCTGCAATAAGTAGCCATTCTAGACTTCACTCTCCCAGATGTTAAACCTCTGGGAGGCTGCCAGGTCTTCTTTCAGGAATTTCAGCTTCATTGCTCCAACAGGGAGCCTACTAATTGTCTCTCAACTCTTCCAGGAAGCCTGCCAGGATTTATCAGAGGAGGCAGGTTCAAGAACTCAGTTCCTTAATCTTTAGATATTTAATGTGTGGATGGTAGCCATATTAAAACTTGCAAATCCACTGACAATTCAGGAGTGGGAGTAGAGATGTCAATGTCTTGGGAATGGGGCAGAGATTACCTGTTACAGTGCCTGGTTCCTCTGGAGCCGAAATAGGAAAACCCCTATATCAGGCACTCCGCCAGCCCCAGATTTGAGACCATCTCTCCTTGCATAGGTACAGACCACTTCTTCATGTTCTTCATTCTGGGATTTTTTCCCCCCAATCTCTTGATCTATACCTCAGATTCAGTATTCAATCAAGTCTCTAGGGAGCTACTCAGACTTACTTTCTGCCTTATCTTCTTGCATTGTTAACTGCTTTATTGAGGATAATCCACACACCATAAAGTTTATCTTTTTAAAAGACCCAAGTCCATGTTATTTAGCAGATGCACAGAGTTGTGTATTTATCACTACTGCTATCTTATTACTGAACATTTTCATCACCCCAAAGAAACCTCGTGTTCCATGTCATTTACTCCCTGTCCTGGCGCCTATAGCTCTGGTGACCTCTAGTCTCTTTTCTCTCCCTGTGCTGTGGATTTGCGTCTTCTGGACATTTCACATAAATGAATTTATATTATATGTGGCCTTCATGTCTGGATTTTTTTCACTTATCATAGTATTTTCAGCATTCACCCATATTATAGAATTTATTAGAACTTCATTTTTTGTTATGGCTGAATAATACACCATTATACAGGTATACCACATTTTATTGGTTCATACGTCAGTTGATGAACATTTGGGTTGTTTCCACCTTTTGAAAATTATAAATAATGCTGCTGTATATACAAAAATTGAGAAAATAGTGTGTGCATTCTGTACCCATCACCTAGAGTCAAGAATGATTATTGCTTCACACCCAACTTTATTTGATCTATACTTTTTACCCACTGCTTCCAGATTATTCTGTGAGAAATTCCTGGAAGTCTATTGTTTTGTAGATAAATATTCCAGGAATTATTTATGTTTTCAAAAAGAAGCTTTATTATGTTAAAACTATTTAAAATAGTCTTGTTTTAAATTTACCACTTTACAGTGGACTTGATTTTGGAACTGATCCTCTTGCTCAAGTCTCTGCCAAAGTCCTGGTGAGTCACAGTGATCTACTAATATATTTTGAAAGTTGATGTATAATTTATATACAATACAATGCATTAATCTTAAATGTACAGTTTGGTGGATTTTTGCCCATATGTATATCAATATACCACTGACCAGATCAAACATAAAATATTTTCATGACTTCAGTAAGTTTCCGTATGCACGCCTGCTCCCAGCTAACAATCCCAAATCAACAATTCTTCTGACTTTCATCAACCTAAATGACTTTTTCCTGTTTTTGATTCCATGTAAATGGCATCATAGAATTTCACTCCTTTGGGTTTTTCTTCATTACTCCACAAAATATTTCTGAGATTGATGAATGTTGCTGCATGTACCAGTAATTTATCATTCCCCTCTTCTGGCTAGGTAGTACTTGATGCATGAACAGATCGTGATTTGTTTATGCATTCCCTTGGATGTGGACATTTGGGTTCATTTCAGTTTGGGAATATGTGATTATAGCCATATGATTAATTCACCATGAGCATTCTGTACAAGACATTTTAGTGGTACCTACTCATTTATCTTTGAAGTATACATATTGCTAGGCTGTTTGACATCATTAGGAATGGCCATTTTTTAATGTGGTTTTACCATTATGCATATCTATTGTTGATATACAAGAGTTCCAGTTCCTCTATATCCTCACCAGCACCGGATATTATATGTAGTTTTTACTTTTACCCATTCTGATGGGTGTTTAGTGGTATCTTGTTTTAAATTTCTGATGAATTCACAGTGGGGTTGGGACAGGGAGCATAGGAGGGTTAGAGGAACACTAGAAAGGTCAATAGGGAGGGAGGGGAAGGGAGGGGGCAAGGGGGTAAAAAAAAAAAAGATGGTAGAATGAGATGGATATCATTACCCTAAGTGCATGTATGAAGACATGAATGGTGTGAATATACTTTGTATACAACCAGAGATATGTAAAAATGTGCTCTATATGTGTATTATGAATTGTAATGCATTCTGCTCTCATATATAACAACTTTGAATTTAAAAAAGTGCTTGAAATCTCTGACTGTAATTGTAGATTTGTCTGTTTCTCGAAGTTTTTTCAGAATTTGCCACATGTATTTTGAAAAGTGGTTGTTATGTGCATACATGTTTGGGATTGTAATATCTTTTTAATTAATTGGCCTCTTTCATTATCAATTCAGCAATCTTTTCTTTACTGTGAATTCTACATTTGTATGATGTCAAGATAACCACTCCAACTTTTTTTGATCAGTTCCCTTGTTTTTTTTAATCCAAACTGAATATTTCTTCCTTTTAACTGGATGTTTAAAATTTATTTATATTTAATATGGTTAATATTTAATATGATTTTGATATAGATGTATTTAAAACCTGTCATATTTTTGCTTCTTTTTGACTGTATGTTTTGATTCCTAATATTCAGCCTTCTTTTGGATTTACTGTCTTTATAATTCTTTCTCCTTTCTTGGTGTAGCAGATATAAATTTTTGTGTTTGTTTTAAGGTTTATATTTTATATATTTAAATTCTTAGTCTATTTTTGAGCATTATTACACCACTCTACATATAGCAAAAGAACCCCTTACTAGAATTATTTCCATTTCTCCTCTTCTGTTTATCCTCTTCTTGTCAGGGTTTATGTAACAGTACTATTTTACTTTACATACTTATTTTTTAAGAGATTCACCATAAGAAAAAGTCCTGTTTATGCATATACTTGGCATTTCTGGTGTTCCACATTCCTTTGTATGGATTCATATTTCCATCTGCTATTATTTTCCTTCTGCTTGAGGTCCTTCTTCTAATTTTTTTTTTTTTTTTTTTTTTTTACAGTGTAGGACAGCTGGTGATGCATGCTTTTGGCTTTCCATCTCTGCAAACTTGGGCTCGAGGGTTTGGCAATCCCAGTGCCCTAATGAGGAATGCTTCCACCAGGGAACCAGTAATGTTTCCCTGAAATTAGATGCTGGACCCACCCCCTGATCATTTGGGGCTCCACATGCCATGAAGTTAACAGAGAGAAAAGGGGGTCCGTGTTCTTTCCAGAATCCCCAGTATGGATTCCCCAGTATGTATTCCTAATGGGAAATTGTGTTGCTGCTACATACACCGTGTGGGGAAAGAAACCCTATGTCCGGAACCTGGCAGGTTTATTCAAGTGCATTTTAAGGCTGAATTTCATTAGTCCTGTCAGAGAGAAACTGGAGCAAACCAGTGTAGACAGGACCACGGAGGACTTGGCTCCTACAGAAATAAAGGTTCAAGTCACTCTACTCCCTGCAGAACTCTAGTCAGATGACTTGCTGGAAAAGAGTAAGGAAAAAATGGAGTAAAGCCAGAAATGTCAGCTTGGGCCTCCTGACCTGTTACTGCAACAGAGACCACAGCTCCTATATTCATTTATGTTAATCGCTTTTTCATGTCCTCCTGATACTTTTGGGGGTTCGCTGGTGATAATTTTAGATGTCTGACGTTGTCAGAATTGTTGATGGACTTGCATGTATCTACCCTGTAAGTTTTCATCTGAAAAAGATCAAGAGTGAAGCCTGAATGGCAGAAGGGGTAGACTCTGGTGTGTGTAAGCTACCTAGTACCGAAAACCGGGAGGAAAAACTCTCGGAGGCAGAGTTAAGCTTTTACTATTTTTACTTCTACTTTCTTAGAGCTTAGAGAGGGAAAGAAAGATTTTTAGAGAGAAAGATTAGAGCGAGCTTTTCTTCTTGTCTTCTTAGCTTAGAGTAGAAAGAAAGAAAGATAGAGCTTAGCTTAGAGAAAGATTAGAGCTTCTTTCTTCTCTCTTCTTTCTTCCTTCTTCTTTCTTCTGTCTTCTGTCTTCCTCAGGAGCCTCGGCCTAACTCTGACCAGTCATTACTTCTTCTATCTGGTTTCTCTTCTGTAACCGTTCTGCCTACGTTCTGGCCGCTCTGATTCTTCTGACCGACCGAGTGACTGCCCGGCTGACTGAATTCTCCGTTCTCCTAACTCGGACCGCTTTCACCCGGTTATATACCTTCAGGTTTGCGGGTGCCTACAGGTGCGTCACATACATATCAGGTGGAACTTATGGCTTCCAGCTAGCTGCAACAGCCCTTCCTAATTAGGGCTCCTTCACTGGTGGATATCACAGGTTGCCCTTCAAGATCCACTGCCCCTCCCCAAGGTCACTCTACCCTCCTCTGCCATCATGAAGCTAAGCTGTAGGGACTGTGAGGATGGCTCCCTGGCTCTGTCTTACAGTTGGGTGTGGCCAAGGAGAGGTACGGGCAGGAGATGAGGGTGAGGAGGAGAATGAGGTTGGATTATATATTACCTCACCTATCCCTGCTGGCTTGTTAGGGATTGGCCCCATCCCACACCAAAGGCAACGCTTCTTGTCGGTGACTCTTTTTTTTTTTTTTTTCTTTTTCTTTCTTTCTTTTTTTTTTTTTTTGGTACCGGGGATTGAACTCAGGGGCACTTGACCACTGGGTCACATCCCCAGACCTTTTTTTTTTTTGTATTTTATTTAGAGACAGGGTCTCACTGAGTTGCTAAGTGCCTCACCATTGCTGAGGCTGGCTTTGAACTCGTGATCCTCCTGCCTCAGCCTCCCAAAGTGCTGGGATTACAGGCATGCGCCACTGCGCCTGGCGGGTGACTCTTTTGATGCAACTACTCTGAATTCCAGTAACTCTTCCTCCTTTTACGCTTCAGGTCAAGGGGTGGCAACAGCTCCAAGCCCTTGCTAGTCTGGGGGTATCATGCCAGACTTACTGGTTTCCTTAATGTCTGTACGTACACCATTAAACTCTTCTCGGAGTCCCAGTGTGAAAATGCCACCTTGTACTTGCTAGGACTGTGACTGATCTGGTTAGCTTCTAGACTGATTTCCTTAAGCTCATGTTTCCTCCCCTTGTCTAATCAGCCGTGGTCAGGAAGTACAAGATTAGGTACCCAAAACGCAACCAACGAGCTGGTTATGTATTGCCAGTAAAAACACTTTTATGAATAGAGGGCGTGGGCTCAATGAACCTCACAAATTTGGCACAACACTCACGTGACAAGTTTAGGCATTCTTTTCCCTTTATTTTTCAGTTGCACTGACGTGTCTCTTGGTGCTCAGTGGTGATCAGGATGTTATTGGTGGAATTACAGGGGTTACGTTGGGACGTCCCAGGTGCTGCCCCTGGGGAAGCGAGATAGTGGGGGGTGAGGTGAGATCATTGCTCTGTGAATCAGTTAAATTTCCAACAACTCATGGGGAGATCTGGAAGGGGGGAGGGGAGGATTAAAAAATCCCCGGAGTGGATACCTAAATGCTTTTTGATTTGCTTCTCAAAGATGGAGGGTGACCCTGTACACTAGGTCTGAGCCCTAGGGAGGAAGGAGCTGGAGGCTCAGCTGACTGGAGCAGGTTTCACAAGACATTCCATGTGTAGAGCTGCTTTGGTGCCCAGAAGCCAGGGCAGCACACAGAGGCCAGAGTCCGTTTTGTGTGAATAGCCTGGCGGGGCTCTAGAACATTGAGCATTTTGAGTATCATAGTTAAAAGCTTTGGGAGAATCAGACAAAAGTGTCCTGATTGTGAAGTCAGTATCCCCACACAAAGAGCTCTTTGTGTAGTGGCAGGAATGGCGTGCCACCCCCAGGAGACAATGCAGACCATGGGGTAGGACGGCTCAAAACGGGTTCTCCGTGAACACGTGTCTGACACCAGGAGCCTCTGGGAGTGTGCGAGAGGTGGAGAGCTGGATTATGCAAACAGAGACCAGCTGCAAAGATTTGAGTTCTCTTTATTATGACACCATCCATAACCACAGCTAAGGGCATAGGAACACTGGTATAAATTTGATCCTTTGTCCTAAATTTTTTGTTAGAATATATATTATTATTTTGAGACTCTTTCCCTAGCTCTTCCTCCATCAGGGGTGATATGGAAATCCCTGCCGGTATATTTTCCCCAGATTTGACACTCTTTTATCAATGGCCACATTTAGATTATGACTTCTTAGTGGACAAAGGCTGTAACTTTTCAATTCCTACTATGTTGTTCTCAGCATTGTACAGTGGATCAATATTTTAGATCACTTAAACTCTTTCTGTTGTCCTTAGGTTTAATATCCCTTCTCTTTTAGACTTTTACTTCTTTGAAGAGCAAAGAATAGAGTAGAAATAATTTCTATAAACATTATTATAAATATAAATGCTTCTGTGCAATCTGCTCCCAGATGTACCTGGACACTAGGTGAATATGACTTATCAATATTTCCAAAGAGAAGTATCTTCTTTGTGATTGTAATCCTATGACTTTCCAAATACTTTTTAATAAATCTCTTTTGCCCCCAAGTCTATGCTGATTCTCTCATAAAAGTCCATCTGGAAAAGGTGAGAAAGGCTGTCACTCTGACACATCTCACAGTGACCCCGGGTCACTGTTTGATCAAGGTATCCACTTCCAGCCTCGTTTCTTGGTACCTTCTAGCTTGGGTTTCAGAAACACCATTCTATTTACTACTGGGATGTAGACAGAGGAAATAGACTGGAGCCCTGAGGGATGGAGGCAGAGAGAGAGAGAGAGAGAGAGGAGAGAGGAGAGAGGTGTGTGTCTCCCTGGTCACTCCTAATCATTCTACCTGTCTCCAGATCTGCTCAACCTTTACAGCTTCCTTTTCTCTGTCGCCTTCCAGAAAAGCAGCCCTTTGGCAGTGAGACCTCTGAGCTCAGTTAGGGTTTCCAAGACTCAAGTATGACACGGCATAAAGTCAAAACAGCACCTTTCCCTCCTGGGGCTGCTATGAGTTAATTAGTTAATATATATAAAGAGCTTAGGACACTGCCTGACCCAACATAAAGGACCGGTAAGTGTCTGCATCTATTGTGGTTGCTGTCATTATTATTGCTATAGTTATTATTTGACTGAGCTTCCTGAAGTAGCTGAGACAGTGTTAGGAAATGAGTTGAACTTGGCACTGAGGGATGTTACTTCACCATACCACAGATGTTTGATCAGCCATTAGAATTACACGTCAAGGGCTGGGGTTGTGGCTCAGCGGTAGAGCGCTCGCCTGGCACGTGCGCGGCCCGGGTTCGATCCTCAGCACCACGTAAACATGAATGCATTGCATTGTGTACAACTAAAGCAAATAAATAAATATTAAAAAAAAAATTAAAAAAAAAAAAAAAAAAAAGAATTACACGTCAAACCCTATTTTTGAGGGACAAGTCTAGTCTGTGCCCCTCAAATTCATGAAGTTCTTACCTGCATGACACGTCGTGTGCCCGTGAGGTACAGAGATTTTATAGGGCGAGTCTGTACAGAGAAGAGTCCTTTTTTGGAGTTTCAAATAACCCTCTCTACTCCTAATTACTGGTAAATTCCAACTACTAATTATTTCATTAACCACAACTGCTTATAAATCATATTTAAGATTCCTTGCCTTTCTGAAGTTTCCCTCAGGGACCATTCTCCAGTTGGCATTGTTCTCTTTATTTATTTATTTCGTTGACTTGGAAGAAATACTTGGAATAAATGATTTCTTTCTACGGAAATTTTTTGAAAGTTTCGGAAACAAAATACAATGGTGAAAAAAAATGTGCATTGAAACGTCGCACTGTACCCCATGAGTATGCACAATTATTGTTTGTCAATTAAAAATGATAAGTAAATACAAACAAAACAAAAAGAAAATCCCAGTTACCATTAAACAGAATGCTAACTCACATGGCTCAAACATTAATGAGACACGCTACTCTATATAACAAGAAATTCCTGGCTAGGGCAGAGCCAGGTGTGGCGAATTACATCCCGAAGGCCCAGATTCTTTCTGCCCTCCTGCAGGGCCAGCCTGTCCTTGGGTAGCCACCTCATGGTTGAAGGGTAGCTGCTCTGTAGCGATCAATTACATCCAGACACTGCTCCTAAAATGGAGCAGTGGAAGAGGGACCATTTTTTTTTTTTTTACTTTTAAAAAATATTTTAATTTGTTATATATGAAATAAAAATGCGATACTATTCATATCACACATATAGAGCACAATTTTTCATTTCTCTGGTTGGGGACCATTTCTTACTATGTAAGAAACTACTCTTCTCCAGAAGCATCCCCCCAACTGATCCCACCCCTTCCCCCCGGGGCAGATCTCTTCTGGGATCTCACTTAGTCAGAACTGAGCAACATGCCGGCCATAAGCCCCTCGGAGTAATGGGGCCACCAAGGTGGTCTGAGGCTAATAAAGATGAACTCCTGGGCCACAAGAGTGGGGGGTATGAACACCCACACAGAAGTGGGGGCTGCCAATAAGGGAGAAAGATGGACAAGAACCCAGGTGTGCCTGCTACCGTACAGGTCTGCAGGGACCCATCCTTTCACGTAAAGGAGATCCTCATATGTCTTGGAAGAATGGGTTCAAGAGCACAGAATCAGGAGTGAGGGTTCCGAGTCGACACATCAGAGTACGTTTTCTGGAACACGAGTAACCCTATTCTTCAGTTTTACCTGAAGGCCAGTCAAGTAGTGTTGAGGTCCTCCTGAGGATGGTCCCTGGCTCCCACATGACCTACTGCCAGTTTTCTGTGCCGGTTTTCCTCTTGCGTCCCCTCCTCTTATCCCTCTCTCTGTTGTGTGAATTTACTAAGCCACTGCTCTCTCCTTTGCTCTGGTTCTACTTTCTCAGGGGACTTCATGGAGCCCTCATATATCTTTATTGTATTGGGCTAGATGGGACTGAGGTTTGGGTTCACTGAAGAAACTGAGCTCTGATCTGGTTGCTGTCCTTTGACTGGACCATGTGATCATTTTCATGGATATGGGGTGACTGCACCCTGGGTATAAAGATGACTTGGTTAGCCCAAGGGGCAGGCCATGGCAGGTAGCTCTTGTTGCTGTGGCTTAGGGGACAGAATCACTCAGAATTCCTCTAACACTTTTCCATTTTCAGACTAATACTAGGCCTTCCCATGATGCCTTGCATTATTTGTGAACATGGAAAAATTCCTAGCCACTTCATTGAAAACAGAAGCATCTATAATTTCTTTAAAAAAAATCATGCAAGATGGGTTAAAATATTAGAAGTGACAACTAGTGTCAGAATGAGGTTGGGGTGATATCTTAATGGTGCACTAAAAAAACTCCCAAATGCTTGTTTCATTCCCACCCTTGGAGGGGAAGGACTTTTATTAATAATATATGGGCTGCCATATCAGACTAATAGCAAGGGTCAGCTGTCCACAATTCTTTCTGGGACAGGGAGAATATAAACAAACCAACCAATGAAAACTGCAATCTGACAGACTGTCACATGCCATGACCGTATGATCCCAGGTGGGAAACTCTTATCTACTAGTTCAATGACTATTTTGAAGTTGACCCCTATTGCATTAAGGCTGACTTTATGCTAGTCTACCCCCAAATGACCTGTGCTAGGCATGGTTCTCCTCAAAAGAGGATTTTGACATCACATAAAGCACTAATTAATGCCCTGCTACTGGGGACCTGGATGATTTGGGTGTGATTTGATTTTTTTTTTCCATTTAAATGTGATAGGGCCAAAAAAGAAGAAAATAAGACATCTGAGCGATTACAGCTGCACAAACACTATTTGAATTTAAACCTGTGCGGAGATGAAGGGCTGGATTATCTCCTGCTTTGTGTACAAAGAATGGAGTTGCAATCCAAGCAATATGGAGTCTCTTCCTTCTTATTCTCAAGATGCTCAATGAATGTGAAATATCACCACAGTCTTAATGTAGTTAGCTACCCTTATGCTTGCTGGAAATCTAAGTGTTACAAAGAGGTATATCTCCCTGTTAGAATAGCATGAAATAATTGCAAATCAAAGTGACACGAATAACTAAGAAATAAATGTAAAATGAAAGGGTTCATGTATGAGAAAATAATGGTATATATTGAATCTGATGGGAACACACTTGAAAACCTATATTTTTGTGTCATGTTTTCTTTTCAAGGAAAAGCTTTTCAAGGTCCATCTTTAAAGGCTGTTTAAACGTTACACATCTGGATTGGAGGCTTACTTGTACTGAAACGTGACTGTAATATTTTATTTGTCACTGAAGGAAGCCTCTACAGCATGTTAATTTCTTTCAGTCACTAATATTTACTTTGATGGGGGCTGGGGAAGAGCTTTGGTAATGATTCAGGAGACAGACAAGTGAAAGAGCGTTATGGCAGTTGCTCAGGTTACGTGGGGGTCAGGTGTCTATAAATGGAATTAAGGGAGGAAATTATTTAGGACCAGACTGGGGAAACTTCGGACTTGGAGTCAGATCCATTATTCAAGCTAAATTGAATTCTATGCACAAAACAAATAGCAAGCAATTATATTTTCGTTTACGTCCGTAGTTACCCAAACACAATGCACCTTTAGCAACTTCTTTAAAAGCCCCAAGACAGGGAATGGCGCCTGAGCCTAGCCAGTCCCTTTTGCAGCTTTTTATATTTAAAAGGCAATATTGCCACTTACATCATTTCCTAAACTGCCAAGTGCCGAGGGGGAGGGGGAGGTAGTATGAGTTCGTGGAAAGTGTGACTTTGGAGTCATGGATCTGGGTTCAAAGCTTTGGGGCCATTTACTAGCTGTTTGCTGTCTCTGAGCTTCAGCTGAAGTGTCTCTGTTGGCAAAACTGTAATGAAGACCTTAACCTAAGGTTGCTGGATGATTTACTAGGATCATTTATGGAAAGTGTCCTTACACAATAAATAGCTGTTGATGTTATTATGGTAACACAAAAATGTTGGCATCATAAATTTTGTTATCTAAGTCATCCCTTTCGAATTGTTCTCCAGCAAATTCTGGGAGTAGGTGCGGGTCCCTTAGGCCTCACTCCCACTACCTGCATCTGCCTCTTGTCACCTAATGCTGTGGCTCCTGTGACGCTCGCGAGAGTGTTTGCCCCCTGGGCCCAGCTCTCCTCCACCGTTATGGAGACTGCTATTACCGAAGCCACCGTGGCCTCCATGGAGGGACAAGTGCTGCTCCTGTCACCAACTTGAGATAAATCTTTTCTCTTACTTCCCCCACCCAGGGCAGACACCAGCTTGTGTCTTAGTGAGAACTTGCTGGAGATTCAGCCATGACATACGGGAAGTGTAACTCAAGAGAGAAATATATGCACGCCACACACATGCTGAGCCATCTGCCAGGTGCTCACCGGGCTACAAAGTGCCCCAGATTTCAGAGCTTGGACCCAAAGGACTCCTGGCCTCTGAGAAAGGAGACTTTTCCTTATTCCAATTGAAGGCCTGCCTATGAATCTTCCTTTCCTGCACCATCATCAGATCTTCCCAGTGTGACTCCTGGGGGCACAAGCCCACCTCTGTCCAGAGGAACGTGCTAGTACCATAGATCCAACAATAAAGGGAAGGGAAGAGAGCTGCCACGGAGATCCAGGCCTTCCTGTGGCACCCCCCACACCTCACCCAGTTCCCAGGTTTCCTGGGAAGTCACAGAGGTTTGTGGAGCCACTGTGCTGCCAAGCAGTTGAGGCTGGGCGATTCGAACTCAGGTCTGTGCGCTGAGGTTCATTGCCAGGGTCCATCAGTGGGTAGCAGTGAAGTTGTGACTGTTGCACGGTCTTTGCACAACTGGGCCAAAGCAAGCAGGGACAGCTAAAGGAGCTGGAGAGGGAGAAAAAACAGTGGAGCTGAGAAGTGGGTGTGTGTCCTTTGATGTCTCTGTCCCTCCCTCATACGTATGTGTGTACATGCCTGGATATGAACGTATGCGTGTGTATTATGCTGAGCATTATAGTCAATGGGATCTATGTATTAAACGTGTGTTGAACATACACAATTGAATGCACGTATTCAACTGAATATAGGTATGCACGTTATAGTACACTCGTGTGTCTATATATGCATATAAATTTGTGTGTGTATATGCTTGTACACACATATATTCTACTGATCTCTTTAGATTGGGATTTTTATTCCACCTATCAAATTCTTTTTCATTTGTTTATTTTCAACACTTATTTTCTTTCTTCTTTCAGCTTCTCTCCCATCTCTCTTCCAGAGCTACAAAATGAGAGCTAATATTTTTTTTATTGTTTGCTTTCTTCTCATTTGTTTTCCTGCTAACCATCTCTAATATGCAAAGTGGCTGAGGTTTATATTAGATATTTATCTGTTTTTTTTTTTTCCTTATGTTCCCTACAGATCGTTCATACCATGGTCAGTGACCTTGTACAGAAATGCGTCCCCAGCCTTGCTGTAGGCAAACACTGGAACGTGCCTGCAAAACGTGCTGCCTGACTATAGAACGCTGGGCAGCCACCCGTTCACACTGCCAGGCTGGCAGGGCGGCATTCAAGAGGGCTCTTTGTGCTGGAGCAAAGCTGCAGGATAGGGCAGGGGCGAAGTGGAGATGCAGGCTGGCGCTGGCTGGCATCTGCGGGATAACTTCCTACAGGTCTCCTACAGCTCGAGCTAATAGCGTGCATGTGTTGTGAAGTCGAGCGCCACCAGGAGCGACTATTAAGACGGGCAACGGGGAACCCAAGGCAAAGCACTTGGAACAAATGTATGGCTTTTCTCCAAGACAGGCTGGGAAGACACGCCCCACCAAGAGACTCCAGTTCTGGTGTGCGCCTAAAAACAACGTGACAGCACTGGGGAGCAGAACGGAGTGTCTTGCCATCAGTGCTAGAAAAATTCTGGTCATGTCTCTGCTGTGTGTCTGCGACACGAGCTGTCCTTGGCAAGGTCGTGGGGAAGGTTTCAGACACCGGGTCAGTCCAGTGAGAGATGCAGGGGGCCAGGTAACACTTGCAGCCCCCCGTAGAGACTCAAGCTCCAATCTCCCAATCGCCAGCTCCTCTCCAAGAGGACCAGTCCTATCTGCACTACTGTGTGCCAGGTTTTTAAGTGTGTTCAAGGATGAGGACTAACTTACAGGGGACTTCTGGCTCCAAAGGTCGAGAGTCAAGGTCAGCCCATCTCTACATAGTCCTTCTTCCTACCAGGTGCGTGCGTGGGAGACATTAACTCCTAATACCTTGTGGTGAACATAGGTATCTCATGACTGCTAGCCTTCTCCATCAGACTGTTAGAAATCAAATGCTGAAGGTGTTTCTTCATCTCTCCTGGGGGTGGAGAGGGCATTCTTAATTTTTATATTTAAATTGCAGCTAATACTAATTGAATGTTAATATATATTAAGGCCTGTATTATAGGTATGTATATATGTGGCAATATGTTAGGCACTTTGCATACTTTATTTGATTTGTCTTCTTAAAATCCTATTAATCAAAATAATTATTTTTGAAACAAAATAATTTTGAAATACATATATGAATACATATTTGAAATACATACTGAAAAGCTACAATGGATATCTCAGAATGTCAACGTAGAATGACCAATACCAAAACCTACTCTAGTAAAATTGATGGAGCTTAAAAAAAAAATAGAAAAAGAAAAGAAAAAAAATCCTTTGGGCATCTAGTACAAAATAACATGTAATTTACACAGGAAAAAACAGACCATCATCAGACTTTCTATCAAAATATGAAAATACAATACATACTCAAAGAAAACATCAGGCAGATTGTACAACCAGCAAAACTAACTTTCAAGCATAATTAGAACTAACTAATAAACATGCAATTTATTATTGTTCACATGAGCTCTTTCTTTTTTTTAAATTTTCATTTGTTATATATGACAGCAGAACGCATTACAATTCATATTACACATATAGAGCACAATTTTTCATATCTCTGGTTGTACACAAAGTAGAGTCACAGCATTTGTGTCTTCATACATGTATTTAGGGTCATGATGTCCATCTCATTCCACTGTATTTCTTATCCCCATACCCCCTCCCTTTTCCTCCCTCCCCTTTGCTCTATCTAGAGTTCATCTAATCCTCCCATACCCACCCCGCCTCAACCACTTTATGAATCAGAGAAAACATTCGGCATTTGGTTTTTTGGGATTATATCCTCCAACTCCATCCATTTACATGCAAATGCCATGATTTTATTCTCTTTTAATGGTGAACAATACTCCATTGTGTATATGTATCACATTTTCTTTATCCATTCATCTACTGACAGGCATCTAGGTTGGTTCCACAGTTTAGCTATTGTGAATTGTGCTGCTATAAACATTGATGTGGCTGTGTCCCTGTAGTATGCTGTTTTAAAGTCCTTTGGGTATAAACTGAGGAGTAGGATAGCTGGGTCAAATAGTGGTTCCATTCCCAGTTCCATTTCCAAGGAATATCCATACTGCTTTCCACATTGGCTGTACCAATTTGCAGTCCCACCAGCAATGTAAGAGTGTGCCTTTTCCCCCACATCCTCTCCAACACTTATTGTTGTTTGTATTCTTAATAGCTGCCATTCTGACTGGAGTGAGAGGAAATTTTAGAGTAGTTTTGATTTGCATTTCTCTAATTGCTAGAGATGTTGAACATTTTTTCATATATTTGTTGATTGATTGTATATCTTCTTTTGAGAAGTGTCTGTTCAGTTCCTTGGCCCATTTATTGATTGGATTATTTGTTTGTTTGGTGTTAAGATTTTTGAGTTCTTTATACACCCTAGAGATTAATGCTCTATCTGATGTGTGTGTGGTAAAAATTTGTTCCCAACATATAGGCTCTCTATTCACCTCACTGATTGTTTCTTTTACTGAGGAGAAGCTTTTTAGTTTGAATCCATCCCATTTATTGATTCTTGATTTTAATTCTTGTGCTATAGGAGTCTTATTAAGGAAGTTGGGACCTAATCTACATGATAGATATTTGGGCCTAATTTTTCTTCTAATAGGCACAGTGTCTTTGGTTTAATTTCTAGGTCCTTGATCCAGTTTGAGTTCAGTTTTGTGCATGGTGAGAGATAGGGGCTTAATTTCATGATTTGTTCGCATGAGCTCTTTCTAAGGAATCTACTGGAGGATGATCTTCAGACATCCAATGTGACCAGTAATACACTGACTTAACAGCTGGTAAACATTCAGCGTCTTGTCACTTTTAGAACTAAGACTACATGAAGTTCAAAAGGGAGAGAGGATAGTGTGTAATGGATACGTGCTTTGATGATGTAGACCCTAGATGATGATTAAAAGCAGGAAGAGGATGTGAACAAAACTTTAAATGTTTTCATTCAACATGCTGGTGGTGGTGAGCATTAGCTCGCTTTCTGAGACTGTTGCGTATACTTTGTAAATAATTATGTTTTTTTTTTTTCTTTCTAATTTTATCCCCCAGTGTCCTTTCGAACTAAGATTCTTGGTGTGGAAGAAAGAAGGTACAGATGTAATATAGAAAAGTTTAAGTAAAAACCCTGTTTACTTTGCATTTAAATTGTCTGTATGAACTTATGAGGTATTTTAACTTGCATAAATGTTTTCTGGATCTATCCACTAAAAATGCTTTAGAAATAATGACCAACAGAGCAGCAACACACACCCTAGCATCTAGTGATTGTACAAAACATCAGACCCCCTGAGTGAGATCAAGGACTCTTGGAGAAATGGCTGACTTCAGGACTGCCGTAGGCAATAGACAAAATGCACCTGCAATAGCCTGTCACATCCGATAGCAAGGAAGTCCTCAAAGAGTCATAGCAGGAGAGTTCAGAAGAGGCCCCAACGGTTCAAACATGGAACAATTTGAGCTTAAATAAAAGTAATTATAAAGGGGAATCAAGCATTTATCCTGACTTGTCCAGAGAACTATGCTCCTGAATAACCAGAGGACTGTTTTGTTTTTTCCCCAAAATACCCCATGAATCAATAAAGAAGCTCTAGAAGGCAACGCTGTCATTTTGCACCCACTAAAGAATTAATGGATTGAAGGTTTGACATAATGGCTGTGAAGATTCCAGAAAAATTGACAACAAAATATCATCTGCCTCTTATTGGAAGACCACACTGTCACTCATTAGGAGAAACGCCCTCACCAATAGTCTTGCAAAAGAGGCCAAACCCAAAGTGGAATCCAGGAAATTTATTAGAGTATGGGAAGCACATACAGCTCAAATGACCCAGGTCCCTTAAGAAGTGAGTTATAAGGATGGAGGGGGAGCATGTAGTTTAGAAGAGATCCAATACACATGTCAATTTCTCTGGGAAATTGTTCTATGGGAAGGACCAGACTTCTGGTTTCAGTTGATGGAGTCTGCGCTCTCCCTCTCCCACCACCTAAACAGCCAAAACCCTGGAAAGAATAAACAAAGCAACTGTCTGAGGATTGTGAAAATAAACCATATTAGGTGCATTGAGGAGAGATTTAAAACCTTGAAAACGGTGATGCTGGAGGCAGCGTTGCTGCTCTTTTGGTTTTGATTTGTTGTTCTTCTTCTTTCGTAGCTCCCTGATTAGTCTCAGGGGAGCAGATCGTGGAACTGTGCGTGCCTGGGCAGAGAAAGTTCAGGAGAAACTCCTTTAGTTCTGAGCAGTGGTTGAGGACTAGGTGAGGTGTTGCAGGATGAATAGGGGGAGTTTTCTGTGACTTTTCCCCCTCTCTCTTCTGGCTCTTCCGCGAGGCAGGACAGATACAGAAGATGCACCATGGAAGCAGTGTTGGCAGCAGCAGGGGTGCACAGGTGCCTCAGACCCCAAGTGTTCTGGAACAACTAGGTCCCAGTGTAAAAGTAGCCCAAGGTACCCTGAGACTAAAGAAAAAAAGCAAACAGATCTGAAACTGCAGGGTGCAATTTATTGGGGGACTCACTCATAGAAACATGGACTAGGAGACAGCAAGACCAAGTGGATTCCTGTGATTTGGATCAGAAGTCAGGGTGTATATATAGACTAGTGAGGGCAAAGTGACTTCATCCAAGTTGTAACCTTACTGGTTTATCTTAAGCAAATATCAAGGAGTTAGGCACGTTTCTGGCGCCAGGATCTCATTGTAAAGCTCCATATACCGCTGTGATGGTTTTGTTTGTTTACAGTATACTGGGAACAGTGCACAGAAAACTGATGTGGGTCACTTGGGCCCATCGAGGTGGTTATGATTCAAGATGGCTGTGGTCATGTCAAGTGAAACCCATGCTGAGAGAGAAAAGTCATTCTGTCTGAGGAAAGGAATAGAAAAAGGAATCTTGTTATCTGGTACAGAGAATCTTGTTACTGTTTGCTATGGTTTAGATAAGAGGTATCCCCCCAAAAAGCTCAGGTGTGAGACAATGCAAGAAATTTCAGAGGTAGCTGCTTTTGAGGTAAGGGAGGAAGTTGTTTGTGCGAGAGACACGGGGTGGGGGACATTTTAAGATGGCTGGCAAGGTTCTGTTCCCTAACCTAATAATTATTCATTAGGCTACGCACTTTGTGATTTTCTGTATCTATAACTTGTTTTTATTAAAAGTTATTTTTATTAAAAGTTACACGGATAGTCGATAAAATTTCAACAAAAAAAATCCAGTATGGTTTTATGTAGAACTTTTTAAAATAAAGAAGACAAACAGTAACAATGACTCCAAGAGCAAGGGAGATTGCCATCCCAGATATCAAAAGTGATCACTCTTAAGATAATTTGTACAAAGTGGTTTTAATTTAGGAAGAGAGGTGTTGAGCAGTGGAATAGAACAGAGTTCCGAAGCCCAGGCATGCCTGTGCGGCAACTTGAATGGTACAGAGCAGACCTTCAAGAATTGGAGGAAAGATGGATTATTTAATTAGTTGTGCTGGAGAGCTGATTATCCAGATTTTAAAAATTACATCACTGTCTCATATGATATGCAAATATAATTTCCAGTTAGATTAAAAATTAAATGTGAAAGGCAAAAATCATAAATACTTAGAAGAGAATATCATTATTCCTTCCACTCGGGAAGCATTTCTTAAGCCTCAAAGAGTACAAAGCCTAACAGGAAAAATATGTGTGTTGAAATAAAGAATATACACATTTACCCAATATCATAAATTAAGTGAAAAAAATCCATAAGTTAGCAGAAGGTATTTCAAAAAGTTCTGATCTGTGCAAATTCGTATCCAGAATATTCAGATTAAAAGGTAAGTGAAAGCCGGGCGCGGTGGCTCACGCCTGTAATCCCAGCACTTTGGGAGGCTGAGGCAGGAGGATCGCGAGTTCAAAGCCAGCCTCAGCAGTGGCGAGGCACTTAGCAACTCAGTGAGACCCTGTCTCTAAATAAAATACAAAAAAAGGGCTGGGGATGTGACCCAGTGGACGAGTGCCCCTGAGTTCAATCCCCGGTACCACAAAAAAAAAAAAAAAAAAAAAAAAAAGGTAAGTGAAATGCCACTGTGTCAGCAGCCGTCCATGGGCTGTGTGTGTGGACTACTGCACATAGTGGCCAAATGAAGGGACAGGCCTGGCACTGCGGGCTCCCTGTCAGAGTGATCACATGATCCAGGCGCACCTCCCCTCTAGCTCTGCCTCAGATCCCACACAGCACCGGAGATGGGTGTGACTCACCGAGATGTCAATCAATCTGCTGACCACAGGCACCAGGAAGCAAGACTCCACCCCTTGAAACCTTATCGCTGCCTCTGATGCTGCCCCCCCCCCCCCCCTAAAATAAAGGAATTCTTGGGTCACTCTCTCTTTTCCAGTGCTCTCTCTTTCCAGCGTGGAAGGTAACCTTTAAGGTCTAAGAGCGATCCCACCCTGGATTTGAAAACTTACCTCTGTGTTGTATGATTTTTCGTCACCTTCTTCTTAGCTTAATGTTGCAGCCAGCCCGTTTAAACCCGTCTGTTTCGTCCGTGCAGGTCATAGGTGAGACCACTGTCCTCTAAAGCAACTGTCAAAAATCCCTGACGATAACACCCAGTACTCTGTGGTGGGGATGCAAATTGATATAACCACTTTGGAAAACAATTTGCATTGCTTCACAATGCAAGAAAAGTCAGGAATATGGAGCATAAATTCAGAATAATGACTGCCTTTTGGGGGAGGAAGAGCAGGCATTTGCATGAAGCTCTTATGTGCTGATGATGTTCTGTCTCTTAAGCTGGATGGCACATGTGAGCATTCGTAGTGTTAGTGTACCTTGAACTCTCCACATATGTTTTGTATGCTCTTTTGTATGTGTGATTTATTTCACAGTGAAAAACAAAACATTTTAATGCAACATTACCTGCAACCTTTTCAAATATACTGAGCAAGTATATATTCTCTATTCAAGTTATGTTTTCCTAAACACCTGTTTTATACTCAGGATGTGTAAGGTCTTTTGATGTACACGAGAAAAGTATGGTATTATTAGAATATTTACACAGAGAACGTATTTGTTTATTATTTGTGTAAAAAGTGGGATGAAAAGTAAGAAAACTACAAAGCTGGTGGAAGGCTCAAAGTATCGGAACCTTGTTCAGGAGATGAGTGAACAAGGAGAAGGGCCCTGGAGATCACTGGACAGGTCTTCAGGACCTTCTGCTATGAGAAGCAAATGTGTAAACTTAGAGTGTAAAGCTGTGACTTGTCAAAGATGTGATCTTGGGAAGAATTGATGCATGGTAGGTTGTACCCCAAAATGCCTAGGTATTTGCTCAGTCACATTTACATGAAATTTTGTTAGACTTTTGAGTCCCCTTATTCCTGATGAGTACCTAAACACTGAAAAAATATATTTTCACTTGGAATCCAATGGGCATGTCGGCATGAAGTTTGTTGTACCGGTAGCTGTTCAGGGTTGCATCTGCTCTACGTGGCAAAATGCACCTAATACGTGGCATTAAGACGGTAAGGAAGTGAGACCCCAGTTAATTTCATGTCATTATAATGCAACTGTATTCCAACTTCCTCCCATACCTTGGCACCCTGACCTGCTGCTGTCCCTTTGCCCTCCTATTCTAAAAGGAGCAGCCCAAGATTGTTAGCTTATAGTTGGATTTAGAAAATTAAATGGACTGTTTCTGGAAAGGGCTCTTACTGTGATTTCCACGTTCCCTTCTAAGCCGCTATGAACCTGTGCTGGCCCAGCTCAGCGGGGTACAGATTCCTGTCACTCGGGGGAAGCCCAGCACATTCAGGGATGTGACTGTGTGTGTCGGACGTGACAGCATCTCTGCTTTATGTGTGAGTGTGTCTGTGCGTGTGAGGGCGCATGGCACAAGGGGCCTTTGCCAAAGCCCCTCGTTTTTGCGACTTTTCTGGGTATTAGTCTATTTTTATGGAGACACTGATTTTTACAGAGTCAGTCCACGGCTTGCCTCTCTCGAGTGGGACCAAAATCTGTGGTTATGTCTAGGGGGTTCCACGTGGCTCTTTCTTTCTGAGTCGAGACAGTTTGTGAAGTGACACCCCTAGGTCGAGAGACACACGTGGAGGCACAGGTTAGATGTCTCAGCCTGACTGAACGGAGGCAAAATCAGAGGGGACCTCAGGGCCTTGGAAGGCACAGGGAATAAGTGCACGTGGTCCTGGAATAGAGGTGGCGGTCCCCCAGAAGGCGCCCACCCTGCCTCGCCTTTTTCTCAGCACGTGTTTGCTCAGTTTTCTCGAGCACACACGCACCTAACGTTCTTTCTCTCATTAATGCCAAGGGCTTGTCGAGTCTCTCCAGCGGGTCTTTCTAGATGCGGGAGATAGAGCAGGGAACAGGACGGGCCCCGTCCTCCTTCACAGCAGCGAATCAGGCAGTGGACCCAAAAGTTGAGAAGATGTCAGAGGGGCGTGGGCCTCGTCATGACCAAGCTGAATCAGCACTTATGACTCTGTGTCTGGCATTGATTTCCACATTCTGCATGTGTTATTCATTTTGCCTCCCAGAAGATTTATGCTGCAACGATTATCATCACCCCCATTTTACAGATGAGGAAACGGAGGCTCAGAAGAATGGAGTCCTGTTTCCAGTAAGTAGTAAAACTAAAATTTGAATACGGACTTTGATTGTTAGCTGACATTCCTACCCGTGTATCACTGGAATCTTGCGGTACCAGGAGGACCACAGGCCAGGGTAAAGCTAGGAAGCGCGGGGGCCTGAGGCTGTGTGCTGAGGGGTGACACCAGAGTCAGAACCTAAATAAGGAGAAGGGTGAGACATGTAAAGATCTGAGAACAGAATTTTCCAGGAAAATCCATCAGCTACGAAATGATCCTAAAGCAGAATCCAAGATCAATTGTTGGAGGGATAGAAAGAAGGCAAATGAGGTGGTCACGAGCTTTATGAAAGAGGACTACAAATCAAAACCAGAAAGAACTGGCTTACTCTCTCATCAGTGTCTTTATTTATAAAAACAGAAGGACAGAGCCAAACTTACCCACCTGTGGGATTAAAGGAGTTCACAATCGCCGTCACTGATAACGTGTCCACAGAGGATGTAGCCTGGCTAGCTGGACTTTTCCCGTAGGAACATGCTCATGTTGCTGGTTAAAACTCAACTGAACAGGGACTGCGAAGCTAGCACATGCATATACGATTTCAATTGCCCCATCTCCTTAAAAGGTATCTATCATCCTCATTCTGTAGATGAGGAAACTGAGGCTCTGAGAGGTTGACCGTATCAAGGCCAAATATCAAATGTAAATAATAGGCTGATTCTAACCCGGTTTTTTCTTACTTGAGCGCACACAGGGTTTCTTTTACGCCATCCTCCTTTGCAAGATGCAAACTCATCCCGGCAGGAGCAAAGTCTTGCTATGATATAGAATCAACTGCAAATGCAGACACGGAGGAATCTGTTTTAGAAGAAGGATATGATGAAGACCGTGGTAATGTCGGGGAGATGATAATAACAAAATGCACTGAGAGAGTGAGTGGTGTTAGCCACGCTGCTGTCCTCAGGTGTCTGAATGGTTTGGATAAAAGCACAATCTCCCGCTGCTCTTAAGCTGTGAAGGCTTGGCCTGAGAGAATCAAGAATAAAGCTGATTGCAAACTTGGTGCATAACAGAGAAAATAAAGACATCATTTACTGACTGATTTGGACTAAGAAAAGATGTATTTACTTGCAGTTTATTATGTTGAATGTGACAGGCATACATTTGTGCTTTTTATTGAATGATGACTTACTACATACAGGAATTGGTGCAATTTGTAATGCAGATTATGTTTTTAAACAAAAAAAGGGTGCAGATACACTGATGGCTGTCACGTGACTCGCTCTGCACTTCTCAAAAAGTGGCTGGAGCGTGGGCGTGACGACAAATATACCCTAGATGCACAAATGTAATTTCCAACGAAGAAGATTCTGGGCAGCTTCCAATTCAGTCGGGCAGATTTAGACAGAAGAAATCCACGGCTAAGAAAAGCTAAGTATCCTAAAATAGCAGGAAGTGGAGTAGGAGCGTCTAAATCACTCCCATTAACGGCTGACATGCCTCCAGACAGAGCGAGAGGAACCACAGCCAAAATCAGGATGTGACATGAAGAAGTCCCTTTCGAATCGCTGCAAACTTTCAA
This sequence comes from Tamias sibiricus, assembly GCA_025594165.1. Classification (NCBI taxonomy): domain Eukaryota; kingdom Metazoa; phylum Chordata; class Mammalia; order Rodentia; family Sciuridae; genus Tamias; species Tamias sibiricus. Next base: position 17,626,349 of record CM046666.1, on the reverse strand, counting down.
AAGTTACACACCTGGGAATCCTGTTTTCCTTCTAAGATGAGAGGTCGGATTAGAGGAAAGAGGGCACTCCCCGTTCTCAGGTAGAGCACGATAGAAGGGGGGCCCTGGCTCGTGGCTTCTTTCCTGAGTAACGAGTTTGGTGACCTCAGCAGCTGCGAGGCGTCGGGCCAGATCTCATCTTGTGATGCATTTGTGCAACTCCTTGGGGGTGCAGACCCGTGCTTTCCACTCGCAGTGGATTCGCGCATTTACGAGCGGGTAGGATTCTTCTGTCTGTTTCTCCTGATCGTCAGCCACCATGTCCGTTTCCCTCCATCCATAACTGCACAAAGCAACCCAAGTTCCTTTCAGATGAAGGCAAAGGCTACTCATTGCTTGTCTTCCCCTGACCGATCAGACGCCACCACTCACTTCATCCCATGATCCAGCCACAAAGGAGCATTCATTCATGCTAAAGCCCATGTAAGCCGCTTATGAGTAACATCAGAGGGAATGTGTGACTAAAGGTGCGACCCATGCAGAGACTGAACATAAGTGGAATCGTTTTTATTTGGAGAACTGATTCGCCTCGGAGGAAGGCAAAGCCGGGCATGATGCAATTCTCAAACCATGTTCCGTGGCTTTCTCGTCATTTAAACTTGGAGCTTTTCTTGTTTAACAGAAATGTTGGAGCAGGGTCAACAAAACCGCCCTTGGCCACCATTTCCCCTCCTGACCCCCCACGGGGGGACCTCCAGCTCCCCCCTATGGCAAAACCCCGAGTCTCTGGAGAGAGCCAAGGCTCTGCCCCCGTCTACATTTCAAAAAAAGGCCCAGCTCGCCAGCTCCTATCAAATCTTAGCAAGGACAGGATTTCTTTTAAGACCTGGGCTCAGCATTGGAGGCTGGAACAACTGGGGTCACACTGCAAATCCCTGCCTGCAGGATTCATGCTACAAAGGGTCCCAGCCACGGGCAGGCCCCTGTTTGCCAAGGCGAGGAGGAGGAGGGACTGTTTGCAGGCAGCTGAGCATGGGTCTCCTTGGTCTGCCTCCTGCACATCTGCTTTTCTCCCCTTATGGCAAAAAGCAGCGCGCTGCCTCCACGCAAGGAACCAGTGGGCAAGGGAGGGCCAGGTGCTGCCAAAGGCCCCCTGACCCCAGGACCCCAACCCCCTGCCAGCTGGTGTCTTGATGCAGATGTGCTTCGACCTAGGACTTTGGTCTTCTTTTGCTTTGTTTCATCTTCCAGGCAGGACATGAAGTAGGGGGAAAGGAACAGAAAGCACCAGTTCCGCCCTGGGGTCCCCCACCCCGACCCCTGTGTCAGCTCTCCCCCTCAGGTCTCTCTGGGACGAACCCTGGGGGCTGAGTGGGGGAGGAGAGAGAAGGGAGCAGCCCAAGGGTCATTTCCATTCTCTTCCAGAACCAGTGACTGTCAGGTGGACTCTTCTAGAACCTCTCAGTGTCTCCTTCCAGCAGCCAAGTGCCACACTCTGGGTGCTTAAATGACAGATGTGTATTGCCTCAGAGTCCTGGGGCTGGAAGTCCCCAGGGAGGGACTGAAAGGTGGATTCCTCCTGCTGTTTCTGTCCTAGGCCTCGCCCTGGCTGCTGGTGGTGGCTGGCCATCTCTGGCATTCCTGGGACGGTAGAAGCGTCGCCCCATCGCTGCCTTATCTTCACCAGGTGTTTGTGTCAACTCCACACTCTCCGTTTCTATAGTGACCCTGGATGGACAGGCATGAGGCTCATCCTGATGACCTCAGTCCACCTCAGTTACCACTAAAAACACCTTTTTCCTCCAAGTGAGTGCACATGGTGAGGCACTGGGAGTTAGGACTTCAACTTACCTTTTTGGTGAGAGTACAGTTTAATCCATACCAGAACTCATGTTCAATTTTTTTTTTTTTGATAATTCTATAATTCTTCCTAATTCGGGGCTGCTGCTCATGTTTTGGAATTGGGATCGTGGGTCCTTCTGGTGCTCTTTAAATCTGGCACTGTGTGGCGCGGTGAGAAGTTTTCCCTGTACCTAGCTAGTTTTTTTTTTTTTTTAAAAAAACCTTTTACATGCTTCTCCTTGAAGAGAAGAGCCAGATTTGAGCCTGTGATCTTGACACCAGTCTTGAGGGCCAGGGTCCTGAGAAAAGGGAGGGCATTCATCCATCTCTTACTACGAAGACCCACAGCAACTGTCTGGCCTTGAAGTCGGGGCTCTCTGATTCTGTGCACCAGAATCAAATTGCACAGGCAGCCTCCCCCTCTCCCTGGAGACTCCCACACCCTTGGGTACCCTCCTACCCACATGGGGGCATTAGCATGGTTGTGTGTGGCCCAGATCAGCGCCTGCTTCCCGTGTCAGAGGCTGGCAGGTGGTACTGTTTCTCACCTGTGATCAGATGGACTGTGGCCAAGCTGATTTCTGGGCCTGGTCTCACAGCTACCTGGATCCACAGGACCCACCTGATCTTATGTTACACATATGATGTCCCCAGAAATTTTTTTTATTTTTTTTTTTTTTTCTCTTTCTTTTTTGTGGTACTGGGGATTGAACTCAGGGTCACTCGACCAGTGGGCCACATCCCCAGTCCTTTTTTGTATTTTACTTGAGACAGGGTCTCACTGAGTTGCTAAGTGCCTCGCCATTGCTGAGACTGGCTTTGAACTCGTGATCCTCCTGCCTCAGCCTCCCAAGTGCTGGGATTATAGACGTGCGCCACCGCGCTGGGCACCCCCAGGAATTTGATTCCTAGTCTGCCTTGGTTTTAGCCAGGTCTTACCTGGATCCTGTCCTTACCTGCATCGAGCACCTTAATGTTCCCTCCCAGAGCCTTTCTGTTTCTCAGAAGGTCAACAGGGCAGTGAGTATAGAAGGAAATGGTTGTCTTACCTTCTTCACCGGATCATTGGATGGAACAAATGCTTGAGGTGACCTGCACGATGGTTCACAGACGCTAGATGTTGCCATGGTTAGATGGAGCTGGTGAGATCCCATGCAGTGTGCCCAGCTGCTGTGTAACCCTGCTGATGTGTGGTCCTCACGAAAGGCCAGTGTTTACTCAGCTGCCCGCATGGAGGATAGATACATAGACAGACAGACAGACAGAAAGACAGATGAGAGAAGAGGAGATTTAGTATAGTGACTGGCTCATGAGATCACGGAGGCTAAGAAGTCCTAGACGTGCAGTCCTGAAGTCTGCAAACTGGAGAACAAGCAAGGCTTGTGAGGTAGCTCAGTCCAAGTCTGAACATCTTAGAACTGAGGGAAGCCGTGCACGGTGGCGCACGCCTGTAATCCCAGCCCTTGGGAGGCTGAGGCAGGAGGATCGCGAGTTCAAAGCCAGCCTCAGCAATGACGAGGCACTTAGCAACTCTAAATAAAAATACAAAAAAGGGCTGGGGATGTGGCCCAGTGGTCGAATGCCCCTGAGTTCAATTCCCAGTACCAAAAAAAAAAAAGAACCGAGGGAGTCACTGTTGTGACAGTCAAGTCCCTGAAGGCTCTGGATCCGGGACCTTGGATGATCAAGAGTAGAAGATGGGTGTCCTGGCTTCCTGGCTTAAGGAGAGAGAAAATTCACCCTCCTTCCTTTTCTTCCTTCCTTCCTTCCTTCCTTCCTTCCTTCCTTCCTTCCTTTCTTGTTTTTTTTTTATTTTCTTTCTTTTTTTTTTTTTTTTTTTGGTACCAGGGATTGAATCCAGGGGGTGCTTAACCCATTGAGCCTTAAAACATAAAATAAAATAAAATAATATAAAAAATTATATATATATATATATATATATATATATATATATATATATATAAAATTTAGAGACAGGGTCTTTCTCTGTTGCTTTAGGGCTTCCCTAAATTGCTGAGGCTGGCTTTGAACTTGTGATCCTCCTGCCTCAGCCTCCCAAACTGCTAGAATTACAGGCGTGCACCACCGCACCTGGTTTTCTCCACCTTGTCCCCCATGGCAGATGCTCCCCCACAGAGGGGAGGTGACCATCTTTACTCGGGCTGTTGGCTCACACGCTGGTCTCTTTTGGGAAACACCACCACAGACATACTCAGAAGTACTGTTTTACCAGCTCTCTGGGCAACCCCGGGCCCAATGCAGTTGACACACAAGTTAACCAACATACCCAATAAGCTTTGGGTCATTTTTCACTTTAAAATGAAAAGATAAAGATGAATTTAAGTGAATGTGCAGAGTTAGTTGGAATCTGAAACCAGGACTCATGATTCCAAATTCAGCATTCGTTCCAACATTTCACAAAAATGTACCAGGTCTCCTGTCAAGTCACCATTTGTTTAATATTTTCTTGTACTCATGGTTTCAAAGCTTGGGTAGGTGGAAGGAGGGATCAGAAGGCATAGAAGGAGCCGGGCGCGGTGGCGCACGCCTGTAATCCCAGCACTTTGGGAGGCTGAGGCAGGAGGATTGCGAGTTCAAAGCCAGCCTCAGCAATGGCGAGGCACTTAGCAACTCAGTGAGACCCTGTCTCTAATAAAATACAAAAAAGGGCTGGGGATGTGGCCCAGTGGTCGAGTGCCCCTGAGTTCAATCCCCGGTACAAAAAAAAAAAAAAAAAAAAAAAAAAAAAAGGCATAGAAGGAGAGAAGAAAAGGCAGGGGGCGTGGGGGTATGAACAATCGCATACCATGGCCCTTGCCTCCAAGACAAGACAGAGCTCATGAAACGTGAGGGACATGCACTACAGCTATGTGATGAGGTGCCGACTTACATACAGAAGGCTGCGAGACCTGGGGTTTTCAAGAAAGATTCGTCATCGAAGAAAAAGAAGAATTCCAGACCATGGGCTTTGAAGGATTGGTAGAATTTTTATCTCTGCCAGGTAGATGGGGTGGCTTTCTCAATGAGGGAAACAGATCTGTAGGTGGAATAAGAATGTCCCTTTCTGGAGAGGACAGGAGGAACGAAGGAGAGTGGATGGAGAATCAAAACTCCTAAATGTGAACCATGAAGAAAGAAAAGAAAGAATCATTCAGAAAAGATGACATAATTTTTACAATAGAACACAAAAGTTACTAAATAATTATATTTAGAATTAAAAAAAAAAAAAGAATGCCCCTTTCTGTCTGCATGGATCCAGTAAGGCTGCGGTAACAGAATGCCATAGACTGGGCGGCTCCTAAGTAAGACATATTTATTTCTCAGTTCTGCAGCCTGAGAATCTAAGGCCTTAAAGCTTCTGTGTCTATTGAGGGCCTGCTTTTTGGTGCACAGATGGCTCTTTTCACTGTGTTCCTCCTTGGTGGAAGAGGGGTGAGGAAGCTCTCCAGAGTCTTCTAGAAGGGTGCTGATCCCATTTATGATCACCCGTCACCTTCCAGAGCCCCTCCTCATAAGACCATCACATTGAGGGTTAGGATGTCAACATCTGAATTTCGGGGGAACACACACACCTGGTCTATGGCGTATGACCTACCTGGGGAAATCAAGATGAGCTGCATGCCTTTGATGTTCCACGTCATATGTCATCTGGGAAATAAAATGACAGCAAGATACCACTACACACCTACCAGCCAGAATAAAACCTCAGAACAGAGGCCACACGGATGCTGACAGGTCGAGGAAGAGCTCTGACTCAGTGCGGGTGGCAATTCAGAATGGCACAGGCCCTTCAGAAGACAGTTTGGTTGTTTCTTAGACAACTAAGCATTATTACCATACTACCCAGCAATCACACTCCTCGGTATTTACCCGAAGAAGTTGAAAACTTACATTCACACAATCATCTGCATATGGAGGTTGATAGCAGATGTATTTATAACTTCCCAAACTTGGAAGAAATCCATATTTTCTTTATTAGGTGAATGGATCAATTATAGTATATCTAGACAGTGGAATGTTATTCTGCACTAACAAGAAATGAACTACCTAACCACGGAAAGACATGGATGAAACTTGAATGCATGTTAATAAGTAAAAGAAACCCACCTGAAAAGCAATGCACTGTGTGAATCCAATTACAGGACATTCTGGAAAGAGAAGACTGTGAACAGTAAAAAGGTAAGCCGTTGCCCAGGGTTTAGGAGATGGAAGGGCGTAGGCAGAGCACAGAAGCGTTCTAGAAAGCATCTGTAGTCTGCTAGAATGGTGGATTTGATACAAGTCATTAAACATTTGTCCAAACTCATAGAACGTGCAAGGGTGAACCCTAACATCAACTATGCCCTTCAAAAGGAAGGTGTCAGGGTGAGCCCTGGGGAGGTCGTACATGTGCAGGACAGAGGACAGATGCGGATTGGCACCTCCTTCTCAGTTTTGCTGAGAACCTACGACTGCTCTAAAAAGTGTCTTAAAAAAGCATTCCATCTTTATTCCTCAATTCTGTTTCTCAAGCAGGGCTATATGTGGAAGAACTCCAGGAGGGAAGCTGTAATCCTTAATTCATTCATATCTAGCCACACCACAGCCTGGATTGGTTTATTACATTAACTCACAGTCATCTGGGAAAAGCAGAAAATATTTTACACAGAAAGACTAACCTGGCTTCCTGCCCTAAATCTTTTCATTTCAAACCAGAAGTTTTTAAGCTTTTTTTTTTTTTTTTTTTTTTTTTTTTTTATTTGGACAACAATATTAAGAAATAAGTTTTACATGCAAGACACACAATTCTTGTGTACAATGCACATCAGTATTTTCTTTTCTCTTCTATTCCATTCTAGTTTATTTTATGTATTTTAAACAGTGCTGGTTACCTACCACTCACTGAACTGGATGAGTCATGACCTGCAGTTTGAAAAGCAGTGACTCAGGCTGAGCCCTAGTAAGCCAGCAGAAATTTAGACTCAGCTGAGTAGTTCAAGGTCACAGGGCAAACTTATCACCTGGCCTATTCGCACTTTGGATCCTGCTCTGGTACCAGGATGTTGCTTTGTTTCTTGTACTTCAATTCCAATGCTGAAATGCTATTTTGGACCCCAGCACAATACTGTCCGCTCATTCCTCCTCACTAGAGTCTTGCTTCTGCGCTCCTGGCCAAGTGGCTCTGTCCCTACACTGTGCCCAGCTATAGCACCTGTCCCAATACCCTGTGCTGGGTAGACCCTCTGTAGCTGTTAAATAGTGTATGTCTGACAGTGACAGCCTGCTGCCTACCACTGAGCCAGTGTGATACTAGCATTCTGCCAGGTGGGACTTCCTGCCAAGCCTGGGACAGACCCCTGAGTCTCTCCATTCCTTCTGCAGCCCACTTTGAGGTAAGCCCATCTCAGCTTTGCCACCGAGAATGGGAGTTAAGACAGGGTTTGGAGAGCCATCAAGATTGAGGCTCAGAGTGAGAAATCCTCAGCAATAGGATAACAGAAGATCTCAGAGCATCTGAGATGGAAGGTCCGGGGGCAGCAGAGGAAGAGGTTGGTGCCAAAAAAGTTCTTTGGTAGAATGAAGGCAATGCAGAGACCCACAGACCCAGCACTCAGTTCTGACCCTTCTGTGTCCAGCTCGGTCCCTCACTTTCTACACCTGCACAATTGGAATCTTATTAGCATGTAACAAACAGGGATTGTGTGGGGATAAAAATGAGATAGTGCAGTTAATGCAGCTAGCAAATAATTACTTCTCAATTCTGTTTGCATCTGTTTGGTCATAATTTGAGTGCAAAGTTCTCAGATGGTGGCTGTGTCTGGCATCAAGCAGATTCTGGAATTTTCCTTCCCTCTGTAAGTATCCCTTCCTTCTCACCTCCTACATTAAGAGAGCAGTCCTGGAATGAGCCTGCATTAATCCCTCGTGCTGTGGTAGCTGGGGGTGGCCACCGGAGCGCTCTCTAGCCTCAGGAAGCAAAGGAAGACCAGAAGTCTTAACAGAATAAGGGCTACTAATTGAACTTCAGTCATCACGATGGAGGTGCAGGCATTAACTTGACTGGGGGGGTTGTCTCAGTACCTCTCAAAACACTGTAATGGGTTGGAATTCAGGCTTAAAAGTTGTCACTACAACTGAAGTCATCTGTTTACACACTTGACTTGACCCTGGTGATATTAAAGCAAAGTAAAAAAAAAAAAAAAAAAAAAAAAAAAAAATTCAGCTCTGATCAAAGACCAGATGCATTCACAAAATGTCTAGTTTTTTTTTTTTTTTTTTTTTTGTATTCTTAGGTAAAAAATGGATAAAGTTGTCAATAGTTGCTCTACTGTGAAACACTGGTACATTTTCACATTGTTCCATTTAACTAATTCTAATTATTAATTCATTCACCTCCCAAGGACTTTATCTGTCCTTCCCGAAACTAACTACAGCATCTTTTCACTGTTTCAGGGAAACAAAATACTGTATGTGGAAAATCTGTGTAAGGTGTGTGTGATTTTAAAATGTATTAGGTACTCCTATGTGACACTCTTGTTGACACCTCTCTTAAGATGGAGTATTTGTATGTATTTGTGTGAGGTGTATGTGTACGTGTGTGTGAGTGTGTACACACATATCTGGATATGTTTATAATATCCAGACATATGCCTATAAATATTCATGAGACAATTCATACATAAATGAATAATTTAAGTTCCTCGCGGGATCTGTTTATAGAGCTCCCTTTCTGTCCCAGCCGCAGTGCACCCCACAGGACTCCTCCTAAACACCTTCCCTCAGCTTGCGCCCTCTTAAGTAGGTGAACACAACGCATGCAACTGGTGAGATTTACAGAACCACATTCATTTCATTTCCTAGGCTTAAAAGAGCACAAATTTATTATTGTACGATTCTGGAGGTCAGAAATACTATAATCCACATGAATTTTAGGAATTGTTTTCTATTCTGTGAAAAATAGTATTGGAATTTTGGATTGCATAGGATCCCTAGACAGCTTTAAGTAGTATTGCTGGTGGCTTTGGGGTGAGGCTGGGCTTCACCTGGAATCCTGGGTGCTTCACCATAGTGAGCCACTCTCCGGACCCTGAGCCCACTGCCCTGCATTCGCCCTGTGGGTCAAACCTGCTAGGGCACCCTCCAAGGTCAAGTCCATCCTTCACCCCTCGCGCTCCTGCTCCTCAGCCCAGACGGCCTCCGCTTTCTCTGATCCTCTTTATACCCTGTTTTATATGGTCTACACTCTGTCCTCTGATTCCCTTGGGACTTCTCTTCTGATATTCAAAATCCCATTTAGAGGTTTTTTAAAAAAGAAACACTGAACATATTTCCTGCTTTCTACATTTCTGCTTTAACAACCCTACTTCTCCTGCAGCAAAGTGGATGCCTCTGAGGGAGGGAAAAGCTGTGCGGGCACAGCAACGACTGGTGGAGAGCTGGTGGGGCCCTCGGGACGCTCGGGGATCCCGGCCACGGGTCTCTCCGCAGGCCAAGACGGGGGACCCCGGAGGGAGGGCAGTGCAGGGCCTGCTCACCCTCTGGCAGGGGCTGTGATGATGGGGTTTTTGTTTTAGAAGCCGAGTGCGGTGGCCAGCACTTGGGAGGCTGAGGCAGGAGGATCGCGAATTCAAAGCCAGCCTCAGCAATGGCGAGGCACTTAGCAACTCAGTGAGACCCTGTCTCTAATAAAAAAATACAAAAAAGGGCTGGGGATGAGGCCCAGTGGTTGAGTGCCCCTGAAGTCAATCCCCAGTACAAGAAAAAAAAAAAAAAAAAGATTTTAGTTTTAGAATCTCAGTTGACTGCAATGTGAACCCCGGGAGAAAAGACCTGGGCTGTGCAGAACAGCGGGCTGCCCTGGGAAAAGGGACTGGCTGGTTCTGTGACCTAGCAGAGGTTCGACTTTAGATTTCTTTGACTTTACCATGGCGTGAGGGCTCATCCATACCGCCACTGTTCCTCACGGTCAGTGTGGGGTTCAAGCAACACCTCGAGGTGTTCGATGGTCCCTCACAAGAGGCTTCATGTCAGATGATTTTCCCAGCAGGAGACTAACGCGAGTGTTCCGATAGCCTTGAAGGTAGGCTGTGGCATTAGGTAGGTCGGGTCTAGTAAATGCATTTTCAACTCAAGATGGGTTTGTTAGGATGCCACCCAGCAGGAAGCAAAGAGCAGCCGTTGGCATTCAGAAGACCCAGTGTCCAAACAATGGCTGATGTGGGGGATGGAGGAAGAGGAGGAGTCCGGACGATCCCCATCAATCCTGTGTGAGCAAATGAGCTTCATTCATGCCGGGCGAGGAGACAGGAAGGGGAGCGGGCGGGGTGGCGGGACCCAGTGTCTGAATGCAGTTCCGGGCAGGTCCGTCTGGACAGCAGGGAGAGGGTCAACAGGCACTTGGAGATGAGACCTGGGGCTCAGGAGCAGATGGAGGGGCTGGAGGTGGAGTTCGCGATTCCCCGGGGTGGAGCTGACAATGAATGCAACAGGAATGACAGAGGACTGGGGAAGGTTTCTGAAAACGAGAGAACAGGGTGGGTCCAAGACAGGACCCGGAGGGACACTGATATTCCAAGGACAGAGAGGGAAACTGGAGCCTGCTGAAACCTTAACTGGAACTGTGGGCGGAGGACCAGGAGGATGACCTGCTAGAGATGCTAAGGAAAGGGGTCGTGGTGAACAGCAAGGTAGCTGCAGAGAGATCAGTAAGCGGGGGGAGAAGAGAGTGCCCCAGCTTTGGCAGCAAGCCATCAAGCCATTTCTGGAAAACTGGGGCGGGGGCAGGGAAGAAGCCAAATCCCAGTGGTTTGAAAACTGAAGAGAAGATAATAAATGGAGTAAGTATGTGGACAACTGTTTCCAGACATGTGGCTAAGAGGGGAGGTGAGAGTCAGGGGCACGGCCATGCTTACTGCAGCACTATTAGCAGTGGCCAAGATATGGAACCAGCCTAAGTGTCCATTAACAGATGAGAGGACAAGGAAAAGGTGGCACATTTACATGAGGGAATACTATTCAGCCATAAAAAAGGAAATCGAGTCCTTTGCAGCCACATGTGATCCTGGGCAAAGTTATGCTAAGACACCAGGCACTGACAGGCACATGCTGCCTGAGTTCATTCGTGTGGAATTGTCAAGTCAGTCTAATGGAAGGAGAGTGTAGAAGAGCTTGCCAGAGGCTGGGAAGGGCAGACAGTAGTGGGGGGATAAAGGCTGGCCACTTTAATTTACTGCTTAAATTCTTACGCTAAAGCTTAATCGTCCACTCTCCTAGAAAACAAAATACTTCCTAACTTACAACGAGATGGGAGGAATCTGTTGTTTTATTGCACAGCAGCATAACTATAGTTGACGACAATATATGATATATTTCAAAAGAGCAGAGTTTGAATGTTCTCACCACAAAAAAATTACAAATGTGTGAGGTGATGGATATGTTAATTAACCTAATTTGAGGGTGACACCTTGTGTATATGTGTCAGAACATCACACTACCCCCCATAAATGTGTACATTATTATGCGTCAATTAAGAATAAAGTAAAACTGAAAACAAAAATCTGGGGGCCACAGGAGGGAGAATTTACAGTGGAGATAACAGGTATTTTAAAATACTATTAGGATTTGAATATATCAATGAATGCTTCTAGGTTAAAAGTTCTCGGATTATACTTTGATTAAATATTCAAAGTGATTTTATTCACAAGTACATTATGTGGATAAGTTAATTCAAACCTCTCTTTTGCCCAAAATAGCCAGAAAACAAAGGGAGGTTAACTGTTACTGCTTAAATTCTTAAGCTATAGCTTAATCTTCTACTCTCCTAGAAAACAAAATACTTCCTATGGGGTTGATCCTCAGCTTCTGTGCCACCTCCTGGCTGTCCCTGAGGTCTTCTGAGTGTTGGGTCACACACACAGAGTCTCTTGTTTCTTTCACTCAAGTTGCCTCTGTTGCTGTCATTCTTGGTCACCCTCTTCTAGTTGACTTATCACCAGATCTGATTGGACCATTGTCTCAGTCTGTTTTATGTTGCTATAGCAGAACACCGGAGGCTGGGTAATTTATAAAGAAGAGAAATTTATTTCTTACAGTTCTGGAGGCTGAAGAGTCCAAGATCAAGGGACTTAAGGGACTCATATCAGGTAAGGGCCTTCATGCTGCATTTTCTCCTGGTGGGAAGTGGAAGGCAGTGTGTGTGGGGGGGACTCTTTGTCTCAAGACTTTTATACTTAGCACTAGACATTCATGAGGGCAGAGCCTTGTGACCCCTGCACCTCCCATTAGGCTCTCCCTCCCAACACAGCTGCTCTGAGGATTTAACTATTACACACAAACAGTAGAAACCATCATTTCCCTCCCCTTTCCTAAGGTATCTCTCAAAGAGCTAGTTTTAGGAGTAAAAGTTGGTATTTGGCTTGTTTTTGTGTCTATCTATATTCAATCTTTGGTTTTCCTGCAAAAAATCCTTCTAAAGGACTGAACAAAGTTATACAGACTCAGTCAAAACTAATAATATAGCCTGTACATCCCTGTATGGGTCCAGAGAACCCTTTCCTCTTCTTTTGGAGCCAGGAGGGAGGTCTCTGCTCCCATTCCTTCTTGAGTTTGGGAAGCTCACCTTCCACCTTCTTTTCCACCAGTGACCTGTGACTGCCATGCGGCCCACGCATGAACACAGTTTTTGTTTTGTTTTGTTTTCCCCCCCAAAATAGTTCTGAAGTAATGGAATAAATGCACAGGGGGGGAAATCAACTTTCAACCCCACCTTACACCTCATAAATATTAATTTGAGATGGATCACCCACCTATTCTTAAAAAACTAAGGCCATAAGGATTCTAAAAGAAAACAGAAGACAATCTTTGTGACCTTGGGATAGGCAAATATTTCTTAGACGGGACTTAAAAACACCAAAGTAACAGAAAATAATTAATAAATTGTAGGATGAAACAATTTAGAGCACTTTAAAGAAAATAAATCAGCAAACCACAGACTAGGAGAAAATGTTTCCAGGACACATATGTGTGACAAATGATCTTGATTGTTAGGAAGGCACAATGTCTTTCTAGAAGTTCTGAATAAAGAAAATACAATAGGAGTTCCAGCTCAAATGATGGAGGTGTGACTTACATTGGTCTGATCGTTTTACACTAAGAACAGGATATAGAAAAGCAACTGTTTTTAAGTCAGGGAAAATGACCCCAAATGGGCAGAAACGGAAGGGCATTCCATCCCTGAGTGGAGGGAGCCACCAGCCCGGGGTGAGTCCTATGCTTAAGTAGGACTGAAGAAGGTGTTCTTCGTGGTACACAGGGCCAGTACAATTCAAGCTGGGAGTTGTACTATCTTTTATATTTTCCAAAAGTGTTTATGTAGTATTGGCATTATTTTTTCCCTTGATATTTGACAGAATTCAATAGTAAAGCCATCAAGACCTTGAGTTTTCTTTGTGAATAGGCTTTTGACAGTGAATTCAGTATCTTTAACAGAAATGGAGCAATTCATTTTTTCCATTTCTTTTTGTTTCGGTCCTAGTAAGTTTTATCTATCAAGAAATTTGTCCACTTAATCCAAGTTGTCAAATCTTGTCATAAAGGTATTCATAAAATTCTCTTATTATCCTTTTGGTATTTGTAGGATCTGCAGCGATGTCCTCTCTTATCCTGATATATGTAATTTGAAGCTCCAACTGAGGCAATAAGGCCAATGAAAAATAAAAGGCATTTAGATGAGAGAGGTAGAAGACACAGTGTATATAAAGCATGAAAAACTCGAGTGTAGTGGAAATGTTTGTATCCTGATTGTTATGATAGTTTTGTGGGTCTACACATATGTCAAAATTTACCAAATTGCATGTTAAATATGTTCATTTTTTGTATGATGACTGAACATGAATAAAGCTATAAGAAAAAAAAATACACAAGGGCTGGGGATATAGCTCAGTTGGTAGAGTGCTTGCCTTGCAAAAAGGCCCTGGGTTTGATCCCCAGCACCACACACACAAAAAAGGTCTTTACTTGAAAATGACATGATTTATATAAAAAAAAAAAATTCTAAAGAACCTACATAACAACTACTAGAATAAGTAAATTTAGCAAGGTTGCAGAGTACATGATCAATCTTCTTGAGCCAATCATGTTTCTGTAAAGTAATAGCATAAGATGTGAAAATAGACAATTTTTAAAAATTTATTTAAAATATAACTCAAGAACTACAAAATACTAGGGAATGAAGTTAATAAAAGATACCCAAGGGGGCTGGGATTGTGGCTCAGCGGTGGAGCGCTCGCCTAGCACATGGGCGACCCGGGTTCGATCCTCAGCACCACGTACAAATAAAACGCATTGAATAAAACACATTGTGTACAACTAAAAGCAAATGAATAAAATTATTAAAAAAAAAAAAAAAGATACCCAAGATCCCTACACTGAAATGACAAGACATTCCCATGAGGAATTAAAGAATAAACAGAAGTTTGTATTGGGTTCATGAATTAGAAGACCCAGTAGTCTTAAGGCATCAACTGAGATTAATCTGTAGACTTGATGCATTCTCAATCCAAAATCTCAAATTTTGTCTGGAAATGCAAAGGGCTAAAGTAGCCAAAATAATTTTGAAAAGAAAATGAGCCACATTGGAAGGCTGTCATAGAAAGACTCACTCTGTAGTCCTCTAATCGAGACTGTGTTATTGGTGACATGAATACAAATAGTGCAATACAACAGACCCTGTCTTAGACTCACAGGTTTTAGTCAGCTATATCGCTGCTGTGATCAAAAGACCTGAGAAGAACAATTTTAGAGGTCTTGGTCCATACACAGCTGACTCCATTGCTTTGGGCCAAAGGCGAGGCAGAACACCCTGGCAGAAGAGGAAGGCAGCTCAGGATATGACCGTCAGGAAGCAGAGAGTTCCCTCACTAGGACAAAGTATATACCCCAAAGGCACACTCCCAATGAGCCGCCTCCTCCAGCCACACCTATCTGCCTACAGCTACCACCCAGTTAATCCATTCAAGTGGATTAACCCACTGATTGGGTTAAGGCTTTCATGACCCAATCATTCCACCTTTGACTTGCTTGCATTGTCTCACACATGAGCTTTTGGGGGACAACTCACATCTAGACCATAACACCACATATGAATACTGAATCAATTTTCTACAAATGCATGGAGAGAACTCCCTGGGAGAAGTAAAGGGTTTTTGTTCTGTTGTTCCCCCCCACCCCCGCCCAAAAAAAAATAGTTCTGAAATAACGGAATAAATGCACAGGGGGAAAAATCAACTTTCAACCCCATCTTACACCTCATAAATATTAATTTGAGATGGATCATCGACCTAGTCTTTAAAACTAAGGCCATAAGGATTCTAGAAGAAAACAGAAGAGAATCTTTGTGACTTTGGGATAGACAAATATTTCTTAGAAGGGACCTAAAAACACCAAAGTAACAGAAAATAATCAATGAATTGTAGAACAAAAACATTTAAAACCCTTTAAAGAAAATAAAATAAATCAGCAAACCACAGACTAGGAGAAAATGTTTCCAGGACATATATGTGATAAATGGAAGTATCCAGAACATACACATCAAAGACGTCCTTGGATTATCAGAACAACAGGTTCCAAGATAACGCATGAAGTTTAGATGGGAACAGGTATCACAGACCATCCTGTGGTACCTGAGGCCAGCCCCAGGGCCAGGGAGAGGTCTCTAGGCAAGAGCAGCCTCCCCAGATGCCCATCTCTCAAAACATGATCCCAACACTCCTGGCCTCATTTAATCACCAAATCTTACCAAATCACTCACTAAAATCTTACCAGGGAACTTTCCTAAACCAACTCAGAGCGCTGTATTTTCATGCATTATCCAGTTCAGCAAAACCCTCTGCTTTTGCAACTCCAGAAAACTCTGGAGGATTTGGGCAAGTGCTTGAAAAGACTTCTGAAAATCCTGTGTGTGGGTGGGTAATCAGGGATGTGGTTATTTTAATTCAATAAAAGCTAATTATAGAAAGTTATCAGAGCCTAAGAATCTCAGAAAGAAACATTTATTCAGTTTTCTTTTCTCAGGGAGCCATCCTCCAGAGAATTGGTTGGTGAGTCTAGTTAGAGGGTTTATATGAGTGTTTGGATTTCTGCCTTTGAGTATACAGTGTTCTGAGGATGAAAGAGGAATGCACTATGGTGAACTAAGAGGATTATTTTAATGCTATAAATGAACATTTAACTAATCAAGCATTGTGCTCTGGTAGAAGAGTTTAAATTCTGAGCTCTTAGCTCTCATATCTCAAAAAATGCCCTTTTCCCCAGATCATGAAAGCAATATTTACATATTGTAGAGATTCTGCAAGGCTTAAAAAATCCTTGCTTTACTTTTAAAGCACCACACAATCAGAAGGAAAAAATTACTTATGATTCAACCTTTAGCCTTTCTTACCCATAGCATCATACTTTAGATAACTTCATATCTTGCTTTTTCCTCCTGATATTGCACATAAGCATTTCTCTATATTTAAAATTCTCCATAAATTGTTTTTTCTTAAGTATGTCCCTTGGTGTATCTCAAAGTTGTTTTTTTGATATTTCTTTCTTTGTACAATAATGAACAATGCCATGATGAACATATCAGCATTAATATTTTATCCAGTTCTGAAGATATTTTTAGAATTCTACTCAGAAGTTGTATTACTGTGTCAATGGATATAAATTTTTTTTTAAGGATCTTGGTAGTCTACCAGACAGCTCTCCAAAACCATTTTTCCAGCTTGCCATTTTATGGCTACCTTAAACTTGCTTTTTTTTTTTTTTTTTCTTTTTTCGACTTTCTCTTTGATAGCATTTGGCAGTCTCAGTTTGGAAGCTTTGTGCATTTAATAGGTGAAAACAGTCCTATTTAGATCTATTATTTAGAAATGAGCAACTTCAAGCAATTGTTATTTATTTTAGTGGCCCATTTCCCAACTTGGAACATATTTACTCTGAGTTAAAAAAATATATGTATATAAAAGAAAAGCTTCCTCAAAGCTGTCACTGAACACCCTGATCATTTCTGGTCATCCTTCTGGAACTTTCTCACTATGTTCAAATCCTTCTTCCCAGTTATGAAGATGGTTTCACTTCCACTCAGAATGCCCACAAGACAAATGTGGGTGTTGGACAGGATTGGGGGGGTGGGGAGAGATGGAACAAACTGGTTTTAATTCTTTTCAGCAGCAACTTGTAGACTGGTTTAAAACATATCTGTAGCAATAATTGAATACTATCAATTCTCTAAAATCTTCAGAAGAGCCTTAACCTGAATTGTGATAGCCCATGACCTGGGCCTCAGCTCCACATCACTTCTTGGGACGTTATCTGTCATTTTGCTGACCAAGATGGCCTTGGCGTGGTTGCCAGACCTGGCACTGCACTTTCCCAGAGACACGCTTCCTCTCTGAATATCCTGCGGCAGCCAGCTAGGCCATTCCTGAGCATCCAAATCTTAGGGATACAAAAACATCAGTTTCTTCCTCCCTGAGAAACCATAAACTCTTGGGTCTGTAGAGTAGAAGAAGAACCTAAGCATGGATACGGCAGTGATTTGGCAACAGGATTTTATTGTTTTGATGAAAGGGGTACACTAGGGAAAAGAAGATGGAAGAGGCATAGAGGAGTAGATAAAGAAAGCTACAGAGAGACAGGATGGGGGTGGGGGGAGTCACAGAAAGAGACGCAGAGGGAGACAGGAGTGGGAAGCCAATTGTGCCCCTGTGTCCGTGTGTGTGTGTGTGTGTGTGTGTGTGTGTGTGTGTGTGTGGTGGCGGTGGCGAGGCACTAACGTGTAACAGGGGATTCATCTATTAAACACGCAGGGCTGCTGTCCTTTTCTTGAGAGGCTGCCACAGGTCAGGTCCATTCCAGCGCTGGGACAGGCTGGCCTGATGGGGGTGGTCTCTGTCCCTGCCTAGGAGCTCCTTGCCTTATAGACGGCCAGCTCTGAGCAGATGGCTGCTTCTGGTTGGCAGGACATGAGGTATCCAACTGTCCAGCTGATGATTCCATTGCATTATTCTAGAATAAGTAAACAACTAGCAGTAAAATCAATAGATAAGACTTTTTTAAAGACAGTGTTTACATTCTTTAGCTAATGAGAAAAACCATAGGGAATCCTGGGAAGCTATGAATAGCGGGCAAGGAGGAGTGAGGCTCTTTCAGACAGTGGAGCGCCTGGAGGTCCTGAAGGCTGCTCTTGGGTCCACTGTCCCCGGAAAGACCTGCACAGACCAGGTCCTGTCGCCAGCGCTTCAGACCTGGGACGACACACATGCAAACAAGGACCCCGGGCCGGGGACCGCTGCTGAGCTTGCAGGTTGCTGCTTTGGAAAGCGCAGGTGGGCAGCGAGCTCTGTGAAGGTGCTCTCCAGGGAAACACCTGGACTTTGCTGCAGGGGCGGAACAGAAAGAGGAACCGAGCTCTCCTGGGATGCTCTCATCAGTTACCCACAGATCCGTGTATTCCTGCTGACTCAGCCTGGGACCTGGGACGAAGGGTGCAGGCACAGAAGGAAGGGCACGCTGGTAAGTCTGGGAATTGCCCTAACTGCCTCCAATTTCCTAACAATCCCCCTAGAAACCAGGGCTGTGCGCGGTCACCACACAGCCTCCGCTTGCTGGTGCTCAGTGAGGTTGGCCTACCAAGCGACAAGGCGACAAGCTCGAGCCTCCTCCAAGAGCTGTTGCTTTCTTGGCATCTCAGATTGGATCCCATCGTTTTAAAGCCCTCCAGGTTTCCTGGCGGTAGGGTGTGCTGCTGCTACAGGCTTCGTTCAGCAGGTGGCGCTCTATAACTGCTCAGGAAATGACATATCTAGGCCGGAACTTTTTTTTTTTTTTTTTTTTTTTTTTTTTTTTTGAAAGAAATCAAATTTAGAGAGAGTTGAACACCAGGGACTACGGTGGTAGATTGTTCTTGAGGGATTTTCTTGGAAGGGGTGTTTTTGATGCAACCACAGAAAGGGTTCATGATAAGGTTTTCCCTTTTCCTATATGACTAGTATTCTTTGCAATTATTCCAAGTCAATTAAATTTGATGTGGGGGGTTGTTACCAGCACACTTGGCACTGGTAATGATTAAAATTTGCCAAGTGAGCAGTGGGGAATTCACTATTTATCTTAGGACCATATGATCGTTTCTCTCCATTCGTTCATTAGGTCCCAAGGTTCTCGCTTCATTCAATTCGCAGAGCTTCTCTCTGTTCACTTGTGTTTGTTTTCTTAGAGAAAATTTTTAAAAATTGCTCTCTTAAAAAGGAGAGCTTTCCCCCAAATATGGCATATTTAACACAAACACTGATAAAATATCTGTAATTAGATAAATATCAATAGGAAGTAGGTTAAGGAGAAATTCGACATCCATGTTATCTTCTCTTCTGTTTTTACTTTGAATGCTGAAATTCTATAGGAAAGGCTTGCAATCAGACACCATTCTGATCCGAGAGTTCAAGCTTAGTTGATACTAAGTGGTGAATGAGCCAGAGTGGACAGACGGATGGATAAATGCATGTCGGTAGGCATACGTGGAGTGGCTGGGGAGATGATGTACTTACGTGTGAGTGGATGGATGGGTGTGTAAGTGAATACGTGTATGTACGTCTAGAGGGGATGGATGGGTGGATTGATGGATGGATGGAGGAAGGGAGATTGGGAGGGATGGACAGCGAGCTTAAAGTTCTGGTGATCCTTGATGAAATTTGTCCACAGTTCAGGACCTTGAGAGATGCTCCCAGAGTTATTATACAGTTGTTATTTTTCTGGTACTCACCAAGAAAAGCCAAAATAAATGTTCCCTTTCTGTCTACAATTTTTAAAGTGCTTTATCATATTTTGTCTAGAAAGTTTGCAGAACTCTGAAATCATCAGAAACGATAGAAAAGCAATACAGTAGCACTTCGCTTTCTTCAAAAGAAAGTGGCAGAGCACTTGCCTACCGTGTGAGGCCCTGGGTCCAATCCCCAGTGTGTGTGTGTACGCCTGTATACACACACACACACACCCCAGAACTGGTATAAACTAGTTTTCATGAATTTGAGACTTGCCTGCAAAATATTGGCCAAGGGTTCAGTAAAATTAAAACGTTGCAGTGTGAGAGTTATTCAGTTGAACTAACATTAATTAAAAACTTACTGTATGCCAGTAAGCTCACTAGGCATTGGGGTGGGGGTCAAAAGTGATCATATTTCTTCCCCTGAGGATCTTACGATCCTGTGGGGAAGGTGACGTGAACAGATGATTTTGCAGCATTATGGTAAAGTGACAAGTACCACCACTATCACAGGAGGAGGGCCACACGGTAACGTTCTCAAAACCAAGAACAACCATATTCCTCTTTGATTCCTAGAGCCCAGAAGAGTTTATCTATTGAGACCCACTGGACGGACTCCATAAATATTACTAAATGGATAAATGAAACCTTGGGGCTGAGCAAACATCTTTTGAAGAAGATGATACATAGAATATCAGTAATAAGGATAATAATGATGACGACAATGTTCACTGCGAGATTATCATGTGCACTGTTTAAAATACTGGCTTCTGTCCAGTCCATCTCTTCACAGGAGTTAGCCGAGACACACAGCATAGGCAGGGAGACCGTCTCCATTGTACTGGGGGTAAACTAATAGTTAAAAATTTGCCTAAGCCAGGCATGGTGGCGCACGCCTGTAATCCCAGCACTTGGGAGGCTGAGGCAGGAGGATCGCGAGTTCAAAGCCAGCCTCAGCAACGGCGAGGCACTTAGCAACTCAGCGAGACCCTGTCTTTAAATAAGGGCTGGGGATGCGGCCCAGTGGTCGAGTGCCCCTGGGTTCAATCCCCGGTACCACAAAAAAAAAAAAAAAAATTTGCCTAGGGCTGGGATTGTGGCTCAGCGGTAGAGCGCTCGCCTAGCATGCACTCACCCCGGGTTCAATCCTCAGCACCACATACAAATAAACGCATTGTGTACAACTAAAGCAAATAAATAAAACATTAAAAAAAATTTGCCTAAAACCACCCAGCTAGTAAGTCTTAGAACCAAGATTGATGCTTAGCACCCTCCCCAAACGTGAGGGACTTTCCTAGACACACCTTGAGAGGACCCCTTAGGGTAATCAAGGGAGAAGAAAGAGCAGTGACTAATCAATGTTTGTGGAAATTCACTAAAAGGCATGGAACTCACGCTGTAGAAGATCCAAAATTACTGAATGGCTTAGTCAAAGAAATGACACTGTTAAATTTGTGTTTTAGCTACATCATCCCGGGGGGGCTGGGTATAAGCCTGGGGGGTCATGTTGGCGGGGTTCTGAAGGGTGAAGAAGAGTTCGCTACATGAAGATGTAAGAACAAGAGGAAGGTTCCAGGCACTGGACAGGACACGTACCAAAGCCAGGAGAAGGGCACACGCAGCACTTGAGGTGACCTTCCAATCCTTCAGTCTGGCTATAGCATAATCTCCGGGCTTTAAGAAATAAGAGGAATGAGGAGTGATGATGAAGAGGTAACGGGGACCAGGTTGATGAGTCCAAATTGGTTCAAAAAAAAAAAAAAAAAAAAAAAAAAGCAAGACTGCAGAGGCGTTTTTAAGCATGGGGGTGAGATGGTTAAATAGATCTTTTGGGATGCTCCCTCTGTTAGGTGGAACATGGGCAGGAAACTGGGAAAACTGAGCAGGAAAATGGGTTTGGAAACTCTCCCAGGGTCTAAGGCAGAGAGGATAACAATGTGAAACAGGGACAGCAGGGCCTGAGGGTGGGTGACAAGGATGATTCCCAGACACACTGAGTTTGAGTTCTGAGGGTCAGAGGACCATGGGAGTACTGAAGTTCCTGTGACAGTCTGGGACAGAGAAGTAGCTGCGGGGTCATTTGCGTACCGTTGGAAATATTGGATGCACAAAAGCCTTGGAGTGGCCCTGGGGGGCCAGGCCACACGCGGGAGAGGGTTTGTCCCTCAGGCCAAGTAGTTAGTGAACATTTGGAGAGTATGGGCGTGAATATCATTCTGGGGAGGCCATGTGGACAGCTTCAGGGAAGTGCTGGCCCTGGCCTTGGGAACAGGCGTCCCAGGCCTGGCTGAAGACGTGGCTGGTGTCAAGAGACACGTTCAGAAGACTGTAAATACTTCCAAGTTCCTGTGGAGTTCGAGCAAGAGGAGAGGGGTTTAGAGAGGAGATTTTCTGGCTGCAACTCTCTTCCTGCCGCACTTAGCCCGCTCCTGCTTTTCTGTAAAACCCGCCCAATGTCCTCAAGTTCAGGAAGGTTCTGGGACGCCTGGCGTGGGCAGGCAGCCCTCTCCGTGGGCTCCCAAGGCTGGCCGCTCTTGCCATAGCATCAGTCTTGTGCTCTGACTTCCTAAGTTTGGTTCCTCCATGAGGCCCTGTGTTCTTTGGGGACATAAATGATGTCTCTTGTCTTTGCTGTGTTGGTTTTTTTCTTGGTGCAAAGCGCGGCCTATAGAAGGTCTTCATTAATGCCGTGGCTAAGCGATTTAATTGACGGGCTTGGTGGGGCTTGCCCCTCCTACCAAATGGATTTGCTCACGGTCCTCAGAACGGGTTTCTGCTCTCTGCACTTCAATAGCCCCTTTGGCCCGCGCCCCCGAGTCCCTCCCTTCTTCCAGGTACTGCCCAAAGCCCATTGCTTCTGTGCGGCCTCCCCTGACCTGGGCCACGCCCCCTTGTCAGCAATCTTTGGTTTCCCCGAGCTCAAAGAGCCTCATTCTCCTACACTTGAATTCCCCTATTTTAGAGATGGGAAACCCGCCAGAGAATTGGAGTCACCCAGAACTTGGTCACCATGCGTGCTACAGAAGGACGGCACAGCTCAGCCAAGCTGCCTTGCCATTGTCCAGGCAAAGGAGGACACCACTGAGCGACCGGGCTGAACACACAGAGGCCTGCTCTGTGCAAAGGCAGCTGGCTCACTCCTCCCAGCTGGTGTTCAAGGTCAGTATGCCCCTTTGCTTTCTGAGAAAAATAAAAATAAAAAATACCTTTTCATTAGGGAGATCTTAGCAGAGCCCTTTATCAGGTAAACCCAAACTCGGGACTCAGACACCCCCAGTGTCTCTGTGTGGCCATTCTACCTGCAATTAAACTAAGAGGAATCATCATTGTTTTTCTTCCCTGGGGAGTTTTCACTGGTTTTAAAGTGGACCAGTAACTCCCTGAACCAAGAGGAAGCAACCCATTTTTAAAGCAAGGTCTACACATTTCCATTTTAGCCATATTGGCAAACTACTCAAAAAATGAAATCTTTCGGCCTGCAGCCAAGTTAGATCTCAGATGCAGTTACTATGCCAAGATCAGTCTAAGTTGGCATCACCTTGCATTATTTAAAGCTGTGACTGAGGAAGCATCCGTGGGGGCCATTGAGTAGCACAGGCTTTGAAATTTTGAATCTTGTTATAACTAATCTTGTTATTTGTTGTTGTTGCTGTTTGCTTGCAACGGCGAGCTGGCTATCAAAATATGTGGCAAATGCGGAGGGTAAAGATAATTCACTGGTTTATCATTCTACAAATATCCTTTCTATGCTTTGTGACAGATACTGTCTCAGGCACTGGAAATAAAGAGAGAAAGGTGACCTAATCTCTGCTCTTGAAAAGCTCTTGGGGATACGAATATTTATAACCCAAACAAGAAGCCCTGAAAATATTAAGTGCTAAGTGCTGTGACGAGAGGGACCGATAATGGATCACCTACGCTTCAAGAAGATCATTCCTCTGAGCTGAGACTAACACACAAATGACTTTTGTGCCAGAGAAGAGCGTTCTAGAGAGAGGAAAGAACGTGTGAGAAGACAGACAAGAAAAACAGGGGTGTTCTAGCAGCAAGAAGTGACTGCAGCAATGAGGAGATTCGGGCGCTCTCAGGAACATGAGGAATTATCCACACCACAGAAAGGACTTGAGATTTACCCTGTAAGCACCTGGTTATCAGCGATATTTAACAGGTAAGAAGAGATCAGCAACACCTGGAAAGGAAATGCCAGTAACTCCCCGAGAGACTCTCTCCTGGGATCACACGCTCTGTTTACCAAAGAATGCGGAGTTCAATATGGAAGATGCTTTGCACACCGAGACTGTGGGTAAGTTCAGGAGAGGATCAAAGTCGCCCCTCCATGTCTGTGGGTTCCTCAGTTACAGAGTCAGTCAACTGCAGACTGAAAATATGCAGGAAAAAAAACCAAAAGAATCTGATCCCTGAAATGTATAAACTCCCCCCTCCCCCATCACCATTCCCTATATATCACAACTATTCAGCATCTACACTGCAGAAGACATTGCAAATCATCCAGTGATGATTTAAAGTGCTTGGGAGAATCTGGGGAGGTTCCTTGTGAACACTGTATCATTGTGTGGAAAGGCTGTGAGCACGTGCATGCTGGAACCAAGGTCCTGCGGACACCAAGGGGTGACAGCACATAGGTCAGGTGAGAGGCATGGAAGTCTGAACAAATGCAGTTGGTGGCAAGGAGGGAGGGAAGGGGCCTGTGGGGAGGTATTTTGGTGATTAAATCCAGTTGTGAGGTGAAGCCGGCATCTCAGAGGACTCATTTCCAAATGGGATGACTGGGACCTGCCGGGGCTACGGGGGGACCCATGAAAAGCCAGTTTGGTCGGGACATGCGCGGTGAGTGAGGGGAAGTGATGAGTCCAGCTGGTGTCAGAGCCTGTGGTCAGGGGCTCACCGGATGTGACACCTGGCCTCCCCAGACCCAGGGGATCAGAGAGTGTGACAGACAAGGGGATTCAAAAATGGCTCTGCAGGTGATTTGGACAAGGTCCTCCCAACTCGTCACCTTTGTAGTGTGGCTTCTGATTGTCCTTAGAATAAAATCCACATGCCTTACCGAGGCCTAAAAAGCTCCGTGGGCCCTGGTCGCTGCCTTGCTCTTTGACCTTGGGGTGACCCTGTCTCTATTCCACCCCCTTGAGCCCTGCTGGCCTTGTTTCAGCCCCTGGAAGACCCAAGGGCTCTTCCTTGTTCTAGAACCTTCATGTGTGTGCCGTTGCTGCTAACCTGCTGGATCTTTCCATTTATGGTTCCTTTGGGTCGTCAGGATCTCCACTTCAAAACGACCTCTTCAGACAGTCCTTCTCTGTTGACCCCACGGGAAGGAAACAGACCTCTTTGGTCAGGACGCAGGACCTTTTATTGTCATTTCAGAACTGTTATTATCAAAATGGTGCCGTTCACAATTTGGGGTGCCTTTAGGACACAGACGCGCTGTTCCCCACTCCCGCCCTTCCCCTGGCTTACCATGAAAACCAGGGTCCTGCTGTTGTAGCTCTAGTGCCTAGGGCAGTCATCAGGACACAGTCGGCGCTTAATAACTAGCTGCTGAGGGACACGGGAGTGGACGCAGGGGAGGGCGGGAGGGAGGAAGAAGGTGCTGTGGGAACTCAGAGCTGGGGACCTGAATCAGACCTGGCAGCCAGGGGGGTCGTCGTCTGGACGAGGCTGAAGAATGGGCCACTGAGCTGGAGCGTCTGGAGAGGAAGCTGAGGGTGTCCAGGGCCGAAGGCCGGCCGTCCACAGGAGACCACCAACACCCCTTCAGAGCTGAAGTGTGAGACCCCGGGCTTTTACTCTGGCGGATCTAGCTCCTGGCTTCTGTCTCAGCAATCTTTTAAGAATTTTTATTTTATTTTATTAGTCGTTGGTGGGCCTTTTATTTATTTTATTTGTTGTTAGGTGGTGCCAAGAACTGAACCCAGCGCGTCACACAGCTGGGCAAGCGCTCCCCCACCGAGCCACCACCCCAGCCCTCTCAGCCGTCTGTCGAAGAATGGAGGAGACGCGCCTCGGCGGTGCCTTTTCCCTCGTTCCGTTGTGTTTCTTCTGTTAAATTCCTAGCAACTGCGAGCATGCAATTAGAAGAGCTCATCTGAAAATAGAGAAGAATAAGGACATTATGGAAGAAAAAAAAAAGAACAAATTCCCTCCCCTTCTCCTGGTCAGTGCCTCCAGGATGCTGTCTGTCCTGAGACACCTGAGCTCTGCGTGCCCAGCGGTGGCGTCTGGCGTTGGGTGGAGCGGCTGCCGTGTGCCGCTTGTGTGAGGTGCTGGCAAGAAGGGCACCGAGTGACTGCTGTTTCTCTGCGCCCCTCCAGAATATGAGACGCCTGTCTCCCCAGGCCACTTCAGAGAGCCAAATTCTAAATCAAACAGAGCCGCCTCTTCCCGCAACCGTGGTCGCGCTGCCTCCCAGCGGCTCTGTTTCTGCTGGTTTTCTTGAACTGGTTTTTAGAACTTGCTCAGAAGGTTTTCCCTGCTTGCTTCCTTTTGCCCTTTCCAAGCAATTTTCTTTTAACTGAGTATCAAAAAAGAAAAAAAAAAAAAAAAGCAAGAAAAAAATTACAAATTTAAAACCATTTAGTTGTAGACAAGAAGATGAAGCAGACAAGCACAACTTTGAAAAACTAGGAGTGAGCATCGTTCTTACAAAGTTTTGCCCCACCCTTTAGTTATTCATCTGCCACCACGGTGGCCCTTTCCATAGGCACAAGACATAAGTAAGCACTCTTGCCATTTTTTTTTCTTTGAATAGACTAGCTTTTTAAATTTTAAACTCATGTTAAGCATGTAAAACCATAAGACACGACGCTTCCAATCATCTAAGAGCACATAAAAATAAATAATCGACTATAAAGACTTTAAATATTCATCCTTTAAGAACTAAACTCGTCTCATGAAGGTTCTGGAACTTGGGAGACCCTGGCCCAAGGCCAAGACATGACCAGTTTACATGTGCAAGGGCTCACCTTATTGCTTTTGAGGATTTGGACCTGATCATGGGGTTGTACGTTGCTTCACCAGGCATCTCTGCACACTTTTAATTGGGATTTTTGCTGAAATCTAAAGAGTATTTTTCATGTTGATTAATTAGTTAATATTCATCATGCTTTGCAAATCAGGACAGTCAAAGGCATGCTAAGTATCATGATTTTGAAAACACTTTATAAGCAGCAGCCGCCCTTTATGTCTAAAAGAAGAAAGTCCTCTTTCAGGTTTCTAGAACTCTGTCCCTCCCACAGCACCGCCGCCCTCTTCTCCTGCTGAACGTTTTACAGTATTCTTGGTTTGGTGACTTTTATCCACGATCTTTCTAGTTTTTTCCTTTGGGGCTCAATGGTGCAGGTCACCCCAGTGGAGTTCGTCACCCCTGTATGTTCTAAGGGTGCTGCGAATGTTTTGTAACCTTGTATGTAGGCTCATTATCTAGCGTTCAAAGACAACGAGGTGTTCCATACCAATGAGTCTTAGATAATTAAAGCTTATCCTCTTTAAGCTCCCAAATATTTTTAACAATCCAAACGGTTTTGATAGAAATCTCTCTCACTATATTACACACTTGACTGCTTTCTTCTATAAACATAATATAATTTCTCCCCGGAAGACAGCAACATGTGTTTGGCAGAAGGAGCAGCCCGCCTTTGTTTGGAAGTCTGGTTTTCTCTTTGACCCAAGAGCCACACCATCGCATGCTAACGAGGTCGGTGTTTGTGTTCTAACTCCCGGTTCCTGTCTTAAGGAGCTCACCATTGTCTTGGGGGAGAGGCTATGTAAATATGTCAGAGGGATAATTAGTGGTAAACATTGCAAGAGAGAAGAACATGGTGGGTCAAGGATAAATCATGACCTTATTTGGCCAGAGGGGAATGAATGGAAGGAAGAAAAAGATGCTTGAATTGGATCTTAAAGGACTGAACAGAAGTTGGCCCCGAGGACCAGAGGTGAAGGTATTTCAGGGGAGGGCATCCTACCATCCAAAGCACAGAAGCATGAAAGAGGGGGATATGTCTGCGTGCGGACAGTGGGAGTTTCATGCGGCTGAAGGGAACAGAGGAGCTGATGGAAACGGGACTGAGAAAAATCCGCGGAGACCAGATTGTGAGGAGCTTTGTTTGCCAAGCCGAACTCCCACCCCACGCTGATCACATTGAGGATTCCTCGAGATGGATCAAAAGTAAAGGGCTTCATCAGATCCAGGTGTTAATGAGAGGAATGTCACTCTGGAGCTTCGAGGGGCCACCAAGTGCGGAGATTGGTCTAATCCTGCACGATCCGGAAGTGGACAAGGTGGACCCACGCCTGTTCTCGCAGGATTGCCACTGGGGATGAAGGGACGGCTGAGCCGATAGGGAGAGGACTTGTCCGCGGGATCGATCTCAAGAGACTTCTGCACGTAGACTCGGTAGGGATTAATCGGATGCAGGAAAAAGGTAGAAGGTAGCTTTGGGGAAATTAGCCGGTTTCAGACGAGGGCGATGGAGTGTCGATGGTGGGCATTGACCAGGGTAGACTGGCAGTTCTTTGAGCTGTTCCATCAATCGGTGGGGACGTTCCCTGGCTCTGTTGAACTATTCTCCTTCCAGCTGTCATACACAGTAGCATCTTCCAAGCTACTTCCGTACCCTGCACAGACTTCGAGTTTTGCTTCAACTATTAAATTAAGACTGAAAAGCGATTTGCCTGCCTTTTGCCCTGTTATTTTCTGAGATCTCATTTATCTCTGTAAACTTAGGACCAAACACCTAGATACCTGGCTCTGGATGGACACCTGTTTCAAGGACACTATTCCACTCGGTGCAGTCCTCTTCTGATTTCCAGGCACTATGAGCTAGGATATTAGTATAGCTGACCATGGTCTCTTCTTCTTCAGCCTTCTCCAGAATCTGAGAGTCATCCTGCTGACTTTAGTCTGCAAGCAAGCTCTGGCCCTACGTCAAAAAACCTTAGTTGAATTCAGTAAGGCACGAAAGAAGGTAAGGAGGCGGACTAGGAGGAGAGCAGGAGCTGAGTGATTAACTTTGAACTTGCTGCAACAGGGTCGATTAGTTTCAGACCTTGTTAAATTAGGAGGGCTATGGGATAGGAATATAAGGAGAAAGACCAGAGATTAAGATATATATTTGGGAATCCTCTGCAAGTAATAGGACATGGGTGTGGATGATATTCTTTAGGCAGGTCATTCTCAATATCACTTGTCAAGAAAGAATAGAATTTCAAAGGGGCGGCAATGCCAAATACCATAATGTTACCATCTCAAATAATAACTAGTCCATCCAATTTGGTAGCCACCTTGGATAGGATGGCTTTAGTACAACAATAGGATCAAAAGCCACCCTGAAGCAGACTGTTAAACACATGATTCCGTTGAATGCAGTGTGTTCTTCCAGGAATGTTCCAGAAAGGGAAGGCACAGGAAAGGATGCTGGATGCTGTGGAAGCTCCCACAGGAGATAACTGACGGGTCCAGGCCCCCGGGAAGAATAGGAGGTACAGAGAACCGCGAGAGAGTTGGCTTTGAATGTGCAAGGGACAGACCGGATTCCTCCAGGGCAGAAAGGAAAGGCGTAGACACCACGGATCTGGATAGAAAAGGGGGCGGGGGGAGGGAGCTATGGCGGATGGCCTGAATTTCCTCTGTGAAGTGAAACACAACGATGTACTGAGCCGAGAAGGAAGAGGATGAAAGGAAGAGGCTGGGACCACAGGGGAAACCGTGAATAGCTGTAACTGCCTGCTGAGGAATGCAGGCGAATTGGCCATGATCATGGAGGCTACCCGAGAAGCCACTGTTCCCTACATCTTCCCAACTTGACCTCCATCATTTTCTTAAGGGCCCGCATCTTCTCCTGTACTGATGCCAGTGATCAGTCCGTCTCTCCTCACCACCTGTCATGTGCCCTCTGTGCTTTGGGTGGGAAGGAACAGCTTCCGGCAGAGTGCTACCGGAAACACTGCCCCTTGGAAACAGAGACACTTTCTTTTCTGCCCCAGCGCGCTGTTTCTCCTTGTGGTTTATGGCCAGTGGGGATTAAATCATTGCTTCCGCACACATCAAAACTGCCCTGAGACTGGATTTTTCACATGTTGTCTGACTTCCCCTCCGCCCCCAACTGTGTGTGGGGGCTCCATCAGGTTGTGGACTCCAAGGTGAAGGCCCTGGGAGGCTGTGCTCCTACTGCCCTGGGCCAACTTTTTGTAGTGGTTCTCTTCCCTCACTCCTTTTCGTGGTCATTTTGGAACATCTGCCTGTGATGGCCCTTTTTTTTTTTTAATTTTTTTTTATTTTGTTAGGGTGGTCCTAACACAGTTCCATGGCTTGGCTGGCTTAGAACAACAGGCGCTTATTCCCTCACAGTCTGGAGGCTGGACTCCAGCTTCACGCTGGCCCTAGGGAAGGCTCCTCCATTGCCTCTTCCTAGTGGTTGCTGAAATCCCTGACGTTCCTGGGCTTGGCGCCAGAAACTTCCCATCTCTGTCTTCACGTGGCCATCTTTCTTCTGGGTGTGGCTGTCTGTCTCTCTGTCTTCGTGTGGCATTCTCATAAGGACACCTGTCATGGTGCTGACTAATCCAGTGTGACTTCATCTTACTAATGATATGTGAGACGGCCATATTCCCAAATGAGACCACGTGCTGAGGCTCTGGGTGGCCATCCACTCCATTCCTCTCAGCAGAGTCCTCTCCCCATTTCCTGTTATTCAGGCACTTGAACTAGGACATTGGGATGGCCGACCTCAGTCTCCTCCTCTCCAGCCTTCCTTAGAATCGGAGAGTCATCCTGCACACGTGAGTCTCCAGGCGGGCTCCTGGCCCTCCTCTGTTTTCTTGAACTCTGGGCGGATTTCTTGGTGAAGGCGAGCTGTGCAACGTGTGGCCACGGCTGCTCTCCTCCAAGCTCGGCTCACACAAAAATGGCGGAGAGCTTGAGGGTCCCCAGCCCGCAGCCAGCTCCCAATGCAGCCTCTAGACAGGTGGCCTAGGCGCCCACCTCCACCTCTAAGGAATAAATACGAGGGCCTGGAAAATTTTCTTAGAGTCATTGTACCAAAAGAAAGCTACCCATCAAACTGAGACCCCTAAACATTAAAATGAAAAATTAAAACTCGTGCTATTTTGGGTTGAAGAGTATGTGTGCCTGATGATAAGTGGGTTTGATTTCTGCAGATCAGAGAATTCTTTTTATTATGTTTTCCCTTTTTGCCATGCTGAGTTGGAGTCGTTTGCCAGCAATTTAGCCATGAGGTATAATTTTTGCCCCTTCCTGATTTCCATTTTTAATTTGCAGACTTTCACTTGACCTACTTATTGGGAAGTTAGGGCTTAATGCTGTAGGTCTCTTGTGCTTTACTTACCCTTATGCAGAGCCACAGAGATAGATGTGGCCTTCTCCCCACCACATCCAGAGGAGTGTCCCTGAAGGAAGGGTGAAGCAGAGAAACCCCTCGTCCCTTGTCAGTGCTATAGTTTGGACTCTGAAAGTCCCCCAAAGGCCCATATGTTGCAGGCTCGGTCCCCAGTCTGTGGCAATGGAACCTTTAAGGGGATGGGGCCTAGTGGAAGGAAATTAGGTCACTGAGGATGTGACCCTGAAGGGCAAATTGGGATCCTGGCCCTTTCCTGTCTCTCTCTGTCTTGCTTCCTGGCCACCACGAGGTGGACCGGCCTCCTCCGCCATGCGCTGCCACCACAGGCCCAAAGCGACAGGGTCAAGCGACCATGGACTGAACCCTCAGACACCATGAGCCCAAACAGACCTTTTCTCTTTGTAAGTTGATTACCTCAGGTCTTTAGTGAGAGTGATGGAAAGTGGACCAACACAATCACTGACCGTGTCCCACGTGAGATGCTGATCTTTTGTCAGCCTCTCAGATCATTTGTGGAGGTCTGCGGAAGCCTCTCTCTCACTTGCATTCTGATGCTGAGGGAGCATTCTTCACCAGCAAGGGAGCCACAGTGCTTCCTCTGAGGTGGCTGAAACAGGGCCCTACATCCTGTCAAGGGTGTCTGGCCATGGACATGAGGTGAGTCGAGAGAGCTCAGGGGGATGCGAGACAGAAAGTACAAGCAGGAGCGTCCACAGGATCACAGGGACTGGAGGAGGGGGCACAGGGGGTACGCAGAGCTGTTTGGCCAACAAGCGAATTGCCTTCCATGTTTCACTCCTCTCAGTAGTGGTTTTCAGCTCATCCTTGATTTCTCACACTTCCATGCCTTCTTAGTACACAGACTTTCTGTTTCTCTTACTATTGATTTTTCACTTTTGATCCACCTTGGCCTTTCTGCCCCCCGCTGGGCTATTTATGACCGGGCAACTCGTAGTGATTTTGGTCACGCGTTAATTTATCTTTGCACACTCCCTATTTCCTCTGCGGTCAGCCCCTCAACAGCTTTATCCTGTTTCATTTCCCTGAGCACTTTCCCCATTCTTCCAAAATTAGCTCTACTGAAATGTAATGTCTTTAGTTTCCCCTTCTGCTGTGGCTTCAATTCTCCCCGGTGTAAACATGACTATTATTAGCCAATCCTGTTGCCTGTGGGCCAGGCTGTGGCTAGACACCAGCGCCTCCCCTCCCCCAGCCATGCCCTTGGTCTCAGATCCAGACAGACACAGCAGATCGTGCCTGTGTTGAGGTTTGGCACGAATGGCTGGCCTGCGTGATGGACACACCTATTGTATAAGTTTTCGCTGCTCCGGGTGTCCTAGTTTATCATCGAGTACAGGGTGTCCAGCTAACTGCTCTTCTCCCTTCTGATATCGTCAGCTCTGCCTAAACTGCTATGACAGTGCATCCGGCAGTTAAAACACAAATTCCCTTTGGACTGCTAAAAGGGAATGCACTGAAGACATTCACCGGCTGATTTTTTTTTTTTTTTTTTTTTTCCCTGAACTGCTGCAGTGTTCACGTGGAATTTGCACGCTCTTTCCTTCAGCTACCCGCTCTCAAGATGTTCAGTCTGGGCTCGCTCTCCGCTGTGTTTAGGGTATTTTATCCAGCATTAGACTTGAAAGCCTAATTTGATGGACATGACTGAAAGATTGATGCAAAAATTGTTGCTGTTTATGCTTCCAACCTTCTGGAAGAGTGGAAAAATACTCACCTCTCCCGAACATTTGCTCCGCTACACTTGCCAAATTACCTAACAGCCAGTCCGTTTCCAATTTGACAGCATGGTATTTATTTTTAAAAAAAATTATGCATTGTGGTGTCTGTTTCTGTCGATGACAGGTTCCTTGTAATGATGATGATGATGATGATGATTAAGGTTTGCCTTCACGTAGTACCTTTGAATTCAAGAGTCTTCCAGTGCTTGGGATTTTGATTGCTTCTGGAACCCCACAGACAAGGAGGCAAGGACAGAGATTCAGTTAAAAGAAGAGAGCTGCCTAGCAGGTTCTTGGCAGCCTGCTGCGGTCTCAACCAAGTGGAAGGTTACCCTTTTTTTTTTCTTTAATATTTATTTATTTGCTTTAGTTGTACACAATGCGTTTTTTTTATTTGTAATAAATGCGTGTGTTCTGAGGATCGAACCCGGGCCGCGCACGTGCTAGGCGAGCGCTCTACCGCTGAGCCACACAATCCCAGCCCCTGGAAGGTTACCCTTTCTCCTCCATCTTGTCCCCATGCTCGCCCCCTCCCCCGACTTTCTCGGTTACTGGTACCTGGTCTCCCCCAACCCCCAACCCTCTCCAAATGCCTTTCTTCCTCTCACCACTCACAGACTCCAAGAAAGATGGTGGAAACAAATCAAGCCCCTTCAGTCTAGAGCCTCGTGGTGTAGAATCACAAGTCCTGTTTTTCTCTTGCGTGTCTTGACCTTTCTGGTATATTTATGACACGGCGTGATAACAGGTCAGTAGGAAGCTGGATGGAAAGATACTCTTTCTTCTCCAAAGGGAAGAAAGAGAATATGTTCCCCATGGGCCTTCCTTACCTAATACTTCACTCCTGTAGTCCTATCTAACACGAGGGACTTTTTGTTTATAAATAAATGGAAAATATATTGATTCGTTTCTTTGCCAGAGGTAGCAGTTGCCTCTAGGACATTGTGCTGACCCCTTTGGGTTGTGGGCAGGAAGGTACGATGAAGGCCTGTGGCCCGTCCCTGTGGAACCTCTGTCCAACTGAAAACAGGGAGGGAACCAGCACACACATTTGTAGGAGGCCTTGCTAATAGGAGTTCCAGACTCGGTGCTCTCTGGAGAGGGAGGACCACATTTACTTGAAAGACCCAAGGAATATGTCTTTTAAGAGGTGGGACTTGAAATGGGTCGTAGGGGATCTGAAAGATGTTACAAGATTGAGACCAGATATACAAGATTGAGTGTAAAGATGTACTGAGGCTAGAACCATTCACCCTGGTTCCAGGGCAGAGGCTAAGTATAGGATTCGAGAGGGGAAATGACTAAACAATGACTTGGCATTTGATACCAGCAGGTCTCAATTGTGGGTGAAGAGTTTTTGCACCAGGCTAAGGGTGAAGAATAGCCCCTGAACAACACTAAGACGACGAATCTGGTGGTGGTGTATGGAATAAACAGGAATTAAGTGGTTTATAAATGCAATAAGTAGAAAATAATTTTATAGATGAAAAAAATCGAGACCCAGAAACACTGCATCTTTGGGCTCCACGGGCACAGTCATTTGTTCCTAACTCCTTGAAGTCACTAATAATTTCCCGGCTGTGCAACCAGACCAGAAGTCTCCACTGCTAGCTTCAAAAAAACTCGGCAGTAACACGCCTGACTTCTCCATTTATTGTGGGATTAGACATAAAGGAGTTCTTGGAGAGAGGATGTTGTGAGGGGGTTTTCCGCATAACTAAATCGACACCAATGTCCTTTTCCCTTGTATAGACTTAGCTCTGTGAGCTCTAAATCTGTTTCCAAGAAAAGCTGTCTTACTAAGATATGAAAGCTTGCATTTAAAAAAAAATATGTGAACCAAAAAAGAACAAGGATTGACCTAACACGCATACCGGGAAAATGCACCCAAACTTACAGCTATATAGAACCGTAGGGCCTTTCCTGTTAAGGAAGTGTGCTCTGTTGCCCTAGTGGCAGTGACTCTGTTCTGCTCTGATGGCCACTCACGGTGGCTGGAGCATGGCTTCTCCTACGGAAAGAGCAGGGCTTGCCCTCTGGATAGAACTGAAGGGCAGGCGAGGCTCCCGCTGCCTCTTTAAAACACTGTCTGAGAGGGAGCTGGAACCAGAGTCCTCCGCTGAGAGATCCGACCTCGAGAATGCTTTTTCCTTTGGGGGGCCTCTGCCATTTACTAAAACTTCTATTCCTGATTGTTATTGTTGAGTTAATCTTGGAAGTTCAATAGCGAACAAATGCTCCAATTAATGTCAGAATGCCACTTGGAGTAGGATAACACACACTAAGGCACACAGCCTCATTCATTGTCAATTTGTGACCAAATAAACAAGTCTGTGTCTCTTCTTTGAGTTCAGTGATATAGACGTGTGTGTGTGTGTGTGTGTGTGTGTGTGTGTGTGTGATGTGGACGCACACACGGGAATGTCACATCTGCTTTCACAGCTCTTTGCCAATGAACAACCATGCTGGGTACCAAATTGACAGCAGCATGTGACCTAAGTGGGGGAACTGGCCTGAAGTGACTGTTTCCTGAGTGAGCTGATCCTGCTCAAAGGGACCTTCTCCAGGGTTTGTTAAAAGCTTTTGCTTCAATTTGGATCTATATCAAAAGCCCCCAGAATGTGACATTCTTATAACTCAGACCTCTTAGAAAGTCAAAAGCCATATGTTGTAGCTGGCTTGTTCCAACCTCTGTGCAGTCCTGGGACAACAGTTGGTGACTTTCATATGAACCAGGGGGAAAAATGTGGCCAAACCTAGACACTGCAACCTAATTTGGCTTGAAATTCCATTTTTCAAATCTATATATTTTACAGTATTTGATGTGACACAGATTATCCTATTGGTCAATGAAGGGCAAAAATCACACCGGAGACAACTGTGCAGCCAAGAGATTTATTCGCCAGCCTTTATGGCTGGTCGGAGGTAGAAGAAGTATGGGGAGAGAGGAGCCAGGGAGAGGGAAGTGTGCAAGCTCTGGTGGGAGAAAGGAGTCAGGGAGAGGGGAGTGTGCAAGTCTGAATGGAAGGTGGGTGCCTGGTCGTGCCGGCTGTGGTCTCTGGAGCTGTCGGCTGGAGCAGCTGCCGTAGGGCTGGAGACGGTGAGTCTGGAGCTGTCGCAGTGGCTGCCTCCTGTCAGCAGGGACGAGCTATTGTGTCTGAGCTCCAGGCAGGCAGGAGCTTTAAGTAGGGATTTCTGGTGTGTGTGGGGGGGTGTACCAAAGCGACCTTTAACGCTACTGGCTCTTTGCCCAGGGAACAAGCGACCTTTAAGCCTATTGGCTCCTGCCTGGGGAACAGAGTGACCTTTAAGCTGATTGGCTCCTGCCTGGCGAACAGAGCACCTTTAAGCCGATTGGCTCCTGCCCAGGGGAAATGAAACCAGTTGCTTCTCATGGAAATTTCCATGGGGGAGGTGGCCCATCAGCCCAAGCCTATCTATCAGACAAGATTAACTGAGAAATTTTGGTATGTTTTAACAGCCATTTAGCTATGACTCCTGGTGTGGCCCACTGAGATCCCTTCAATATTTCTTAGCAATTCCCACAGTTGCTTTAATTAGAAATAAAGTTCTCTGGTCTCATATTCATGGAAAAATCCATAGGTTCTTATCATTGCAATGTTTGCTTAAAGCAATGAGACTTTCGACCTTAATAGTATGATTCATTACTTCAGAAACAAGAATTATGTGGAATACGCCAGCATTAGACCTGCTTTTCTTAAACTTACCAAATGAATTAGTATGTCTTCTCTTTACTATTACACTCTTTTAAATTTGCTCTAGAAAACACAATGAACAGAAAAATTTTAAATGATCCATGTAAGGCAGTTTTGGAAAGGATCATTAGTAACTTCACCACTACAACAAACGTTTGGTTGGTATTTTGAAATATAGATGTGAAGCTAAGAAAGAAATTGAGGACTCATTCCCCCTCAACTCCACAAACCGACAAGTGGACCTTGAATATGATGCAGCCACAGCGTCCTCTCGTCAGAGTTGTTAAGTGAGAGGCGTTCAAGGTGCGTGAGGAAGTTGACATTCTCTCCCAGCTTCAGAGTGGCTTTCTCCCCTAAATACTATGATTTCTGCTGAGGTTCTTCTAGTTTCAAAGTCTATAAGTGATACATAGTTAGTGACCAGGTTATATTATTACCAGTTTATTAAGGCAATTTGGAAGCTGCTATGTAGATTTTGCATAGATTGAAGTTCATTTGACCTTGCCTCTTAGATCTTCCATTTTCTGAATTAGCAATGTATTGCAGATCTCACTTGAGGGGGGTGGACACCACCTGACTCGTGTGCTCACAAGGCTCAGACATCACCTTCCTTTTGCATAGCTGTTCTCCCTCCACCCCGACCCTGCACCAGGATGCTTCCTGGACCTTCACCTACTCTGCATGCTTTCTCTGGCTGATCCAAATCACCCTCTCCTTGACTTCTAGCATCCCCATGAATCTCAAGTATCCCTCAGTAGCTCAGACCTCATGCCTAAACCCCAGATCCGTATCTCCAGCCACTTCCTAGGTATCTCTTCTTGATTGTCTTGCAGGGAGCTCCATTTACAAAATCCCCCTTCCCTTTTCCCGTGCAAGTGCGCAAGCTAGAAACCTGGGGGTCACATCCAGGTGATGCTGACGTTCTACCTTGTCTCCATTTGAAACAGCTCTCCTGAAGTCTACCTCTTCTCCTCATCCTCACAGCCACCTGGGACCAGGCCAGGCTCATCTCTCACAGGGATGATTGACATAGCCAAGCCATCCAAACGTAGGGTGAGCTTCTGCTGACCGAGACACGTTGGAAATCCCTCTGTTTTGGCCAGAGTAGAGGCCGAGGGAGAGAGAGTGAAGGGCAAGGAGAGAGACACAAAAGGAAGACAGTGGATGCGAAGGCCAGGGCAGGATCCCACAAGGTCCCACACCTTGATCTCAGTAGGGAGACCACATGCTGAGAAGTAAGAGGCGTGAGACGAGGCGCGTGGTCCTGGGAGGAGCAGGAAACTCTCAGCTGCCAGAAGCCAGGTAGATCTGTTTGCTGTGCGGCAGCTGGAAGGAGAGACAGGAGCATGCGACCACAGACAGCGAGCGGCAGGAGGGATCCTCCTAAAGCACAGATGTCATCCGACCGTCCTCTGCTTCCAAAGACTCTGCATGGCCTAGAGAAGTGATTTTGCCACTGTAGTTGTTGGGGTCCTGGGGTGTAAAACAGTGCCTCAAAGGTAAGAAGGAAGCCAAGAGCAGAGATCCGATCTACCACCACGGTCATGCTAGGAGACAAGAAGTCAGCTGCTAAGGCCAGTGTTAAAGCCCTTGTCATTAAAAGGACATTGTCCAAATATGTTAGCAGAGCATTCATCCGCTGAACCCACAGTGGTTGGGCTGAGATTTGAAGAGCGAATGGAAGTTACTAGACAAGAAGGGAGAAAGATCCCTTAAGGCAGAGGAAGCAGAATGTGCAAAGTCCCTGTGGTGGCCAGGAGCACAGCAATTAGTACCGAACAAGGGAGGGTCAGTGAGGCTGGAGCAGGGGTTGGAGAGAACGTGGAGCCAGATGAGGGTGGGGGCTCAAGCAGGGGCAACCTCCACACTGCTCTAGTGGCCTTATTATGAAACTTTGTCTTAAAAGAAATGGTTAGCATTGCTTACTTTGGAGGAAGAAGTGATGAAAAATAGCCTAGTTTTGAAAAGAGCACTTTGACCACAGACCCGGAGAAAAGCTGATTTGAGCTGCAGGGTTCTACAGCCAACGTGGCGGGAAGAGTAATAGACCAACAGCTCGGGGGACAGTGGCAAGCCACAGAGGCTCCTTAGGAACTCCAGGTAAGCTCAGAGACTTGGCCACCTGGAAGAAGCCTGGGGTTGGGACAAGCAGGTCACAGAGGGTGCAGATCTTGATTCCAGAGGCTCTGGCCATAACCCAGAATTGATAAGTACTGGTTCCAGCAGGAAGTCCAAAAAGAACAGGTTGGTCAAGCTAGGTCACCACCCACACTGGAAAAACCCAGAGGACAGCCTTGCCAACCAAACAGGGGGAAGTCCTGAAAGACTGGACAATTCTCTTAAGAAGATGTCTTCAAGTCAGAAGGGATGTTAAGGATGTTTTTCTGCCATCAGCATAAACTTAGGCTGAAGAGTGACACGACTAGTAATGGGAAGTGTGACGTGTGGCATGTAAATCCAAAACCAATGCAAGACTAATTGAGTCAACCCTATGAGATGACTCAGAACTGACGAACCTGCCCGATCTGGTTTCCTTATGATGTCCCGGATTCAGGAAGCTGCACATTGGGAAGGCATTACTGATCTTGATAATGAACTACCATCTATGGTTCTGAAGAAAACGAGCTTAAGATGTCATTTTTTACTCAATTGGAATATAAGATAATTATAATTAGAATATTAAAATAGATCCATAAAGTCAAAGTGTGTGTGTGTGTGTGTACATATATATATACATATATATATATATATATATATATATATATATATTTTTTTTTTTTTTTTTTTTTTTTTTTTTTTTTTTTTGGTACCGGGGATTGAACTCAGGGGCACTCGGCCACTGGGCCACATCCCCAGCCCTTTTTTTTTTGTATTTTATTAGAGACAGGGTCTCACTGCGTTGCTAAGTGCCTCACCATTGCTGAGGCTGGTTTTGAACTCGTGTTCCTCCTGCCTCAGCCTTCCAAGTGCTGGGATTACAGGTGTGCGCCACTGTGCCTGGCAAAAAGTATATTAGTTGACAAAAGGAAATATACTTTGGATAACCCGGACATTTGCCCTGGCCTGACCAATGTCTTCTCCTCCTTCTAGATGAGCTCTCTGGGAAGCCAGATCATCATAAGGGATTGGTGAACACAGTATCAGAATTGGATTGCATTTTCAATAGCAGAGTCTGATGGTCGTTTACATCCCTTGCTAAGAGGGAACTACCTCCCACGAGCCCTAGAGCATCTTCTTTCCTCTTTGGGGGGGGTGTGGCCAGATTTTCAACTTTACCTCCTCTTTGGGTGATACCTTTTTTGCATCATGCCACTGGTTTCTCAGAGATTTGCTCGTGCAGATACCACAGCCACAATTTGCTATCTCTTTTATGCCAAGGGGTTCCCCACCAAGTTCGCTATAAGTGCAAATCCTGCTGCTTTTCCTACTAGGAGAGCCAGACTCAAGTACCCTTCAACCTTCATTACAGCAAGGCTTGATATTTAGCAGTTAACCTGTTGGGAATTCATTGCATAGCAGCCTCTGGTGAATGAAGGTAGTCGTTCAATCTATCCTATCACGAATGCGTCCTTCGGTGGTGAGTGATTCCAATTTCCAAGCCTCTGCTGCTGAATCTGCAGCGCTTTCCCTTGTAATGACACCCTGTGCGTCGAGGCAAAGTCAAGGGAGTGGAGGAGCAAGGAATTGTTCGCAGCCCTTTCCCTGCTCTGCCTTCTCCCTTTCTTCTGCTGGTTCAGTTCCCATGGTTCCGTATTCGGCTTCCACTCCTCCCAACCCAGCACAATGCACAAAGTCCCACTGAGGCAGAAGATCCGATCCTGGGGGCAGGGGGACACACTGGGCAGGTAAGGTGGACTTGACATTGCTTCACCTGCTGAGCGCTCCACGCTTCCCCCATGACCAACATGTCCCCGTCATGGTTCCAGGCCCCCTCCTGATGCCTCATCTGCTTCTTGCGCGAGTTTCCTAGTGTCCTCTTTGCCCAACTGATGGCTTCCACTGGTCTCTCAGTAGCTCTTTCCTTTCTTCCCCATCTGGAGTTGAAGGCAGGTGCTCGTGTGTGTGTGTGTGTGTGTGTGTGTGTGTGTACAGATGTGTGGGCATGAGTGTGTGCACAGAAATTAAATTGCATCGGAATGGAATGGATTGAATTTTAAAGCCAGAGAACAAGCCTTCTACCCGCTCTGCTATAAATAGGACTGATGGGACTCCCGGGTGGGATTCCAAAGCCCTCTGCCTTTGATCTTTGTCGTCTTTTCCCAGTTAGATCCTTTGACTCTACAAGACGTCTCCTCTTCAAGAAGGAAGTGGGGACAAGATGCCACCAGTGTGTGCCTATGCACTCTGCCTCCGTGGATCTGAAGAGGCACTTAATATCACCTTACCCTAGGCCCTTCCTTCCGCTGGTTGAAGAAATAAAAGATGGCCTCATGACCCAGGCTCTTCCTGGACATCATGGGATATTTAACAGAGAGAAAATTCAATAGGGGCTGTTTGAATGAATTACATCACTTTCAGATAATTTTGGTGACAGAATGATTTCCATTCGGAAAGAAAGTAGATGGACACCTATTAAGCAAAGATAGTTAATCATAATAAGTGAGACACTTGCCCATGTGGTGAAGTTGCTTCTAGGGCTTCTTGTGGTTGTGCCTCTAGTTTATGCTGACAATCCCCCAGTACTCTTTGTAACCCTGAACTTGGGCTCCATAACCTCCCTCCCAGCACATTTTGCAGGTACATTATTGTAGCACCTCGGTGCTCAGATATAAATGCTAAAAACAGAAAGGAGGCAGAAAATTCCTACTTTAAAATAATGACAGGTTGGCAGGTTGAATGGTGGGGTAATAGGAACAAGAAGAATTATCTGCTTCAGTGATACGCATTCCATTGTCAAGTTCACATTAAGACGACCGGTGTGCCGAGAGGGGTTTCCATTAACACGCCCCTACGTGCCCCCCCCCCCCCCATCCTGTTTCCTCCCTTCTCCATACTGATCAGCTTCGGCTGAAATTTTCCCTGTGTGACATCAATCCGCAGGTAAACTGCCTGCAAGGTTTGAGGCAAATTCTAATTGTGTTCATGTCTGCATCACAAAGTGTACAAGCCTACTCTTCCCTTCAAATTCGGGTTTTTAAGGGTCTTCCCTACAGCCTGCTTGGAGTCATTGGCAATGATGGGAAAACACTTCGGTTGCTGTGTTGCCTAAGGGGGAGTTTCTCTTAACTTGGCCCATTTTTAAAAGTGAGATCAAATGTCATGGCGTGGTTGTGACAAGTTACATCCTGTAAAGAAAGTATAAATACTAGCAGAGTATATTAATTGGATCTGTCTAGCACAATTGAGAAATAGATATAGATAGATAATTGACAGGTAGACAGATTCATGCTGGATCTTGC
Organism: Tamias sibiricus; assembly: GCA_025594165.1. Classification (NCBI taxonomy): domain Eukaryota; kingdom Metazoa; phylum Chordata; class Mammalia; order Rodentia; family Sciuridae; genus Tamias; species Tamias sibiricus. The sequence goes on along the minus strand of CM046666.1, from coordinate 17,584,517 downwards.
TTATTATCTCTTCCTCAGTGACCAATCTAAGTTTGGCGAGAAGATCAAGAATCTTGCCAAAGGGACTTTACATATTTTCTTGACCCTGTGGATTAAATGGTTGGTTTCTTCTTGGGAGGAACATAGACCTTGCCTTTGGAGTGCAGGAATTGACTCCTGGTTCACGTCTGCTCTTCCTTGTTGGAGAATTTTCCAAGCCACATTGCTGGGGCTTTACCCAAGGGTGACGGCCACCTGGCAGGACTGAAAGGTGTCTTTCAAGGTCATTTGGATCCTCGTTGATCTTGCGATGGTGGCAGAACCCCAGGGGCTGGAAGGCCAGCGTGTGGAGCCACAACGAGGTTGGTAGAAAGGCTGATGAGAATATGCAGCTAAGGACAAGTCACTGAGCCCGAGTTCTTGTCACACAGTTTCCTTGAGGTGTCCAGGTTGCCAGAGCTCTGCTTTGAACAATTGTGGACCATGGTGTTCTTTCCCACATTAACCTTGCCAGGATGGAAAACATTATTTTGCAAATCTGCATTTTCCTTCCTTGGAGAATAACAAGGCACTTTGAACTAGGTCTTGTAGACAGAGAGTCCTTCCTTTCAAGTCCACATGTCACCAAAATGTAAAGGTAAGAAATAAACAAGCCTTTAAGTCTTCATTGCTTACCCCTGGTCTAGTTTGTTCATTCACTTTCTTATTTTCTTGGATGTAAAAAGAGAAGGAATGAAAGAAGCTTGGAGTTTTCAAAAGGTGTGCCTGTTTTCATCTCGTCCGATGAATGTTATTATACCGAACATCAGAAACGTGTTAAGAGGGAATATTTGTTTACACCTTAAGCTGCATAAAAAGCAATATTGCTCAGTCTTGTTAAATCAATTACTCTCTGGGCTTTCAGAAGTTGGCAAGTAATTCCGTATGCCCTCAAAAAAGAGCTGAAGTTGCAGAATGATTATTTAAAACCTATATAATTCAGTGCCCCACCCCCCAAATAATAATAATCCCTTCTGAAATCCAGGTTGGACTATTTCAATAGCAACCACATTCATTTATTATCCTGGCAGTCCCTTAGCGTTCGGGACTTCTTTGGCCATTCAGCCAGGCCCAGTTTTCATAATGAAATCTATCCCGAGATAAAAGGAAATAAACAGACTTGGTACCTCAGGCTAACATGATTTTCTGACTTGTGGAGGGCAGCAGCTTGTTTATTTTATTTTTTTAGCCTGATAAGTTTCCAAGGCAGAATGATTTATCTCTGTCCAGTTCTTCTTGGGATATTCGCCAGGCAGAAAGTGGATTAGAGAAGAGGTATAGAGAATGTACTGAAATAGAAAGGGAAGAAGCTGTAAGGACAATACTGAAAAGACGATGGCCTAACCCGATTACTGTGTATCCTCTAAAGAGAGCAAAAATCAAATTAAATTGGAGAAAAAGAAAGTGAAAAGAGAAGGAAATTGCAATATTTTGGTGGAAGGGAGATTGCATTGTAGGGTTAATAGAATTTAGATGGCAACATCATTTTTAAAACTAGATTGGCTCATGCCTGTAATTCCTGAATGTGCTGTTCACAGGCGAGGTTTGTATGTGTCGTTTTCTGACATGACACAAGAAAAAAAAAATGTTCACAAATGATAATTGCCTAGTGCCAGCAGTCACATAATTCCCTTTCAAAAGAGCACAGGGGAAGGAGCTGTTGCCAAGGCAGGCTCGGAGGCTGCAAGGGCCTGGAGATTTCCAGTATCTCGGGTCCCACCCACAACTTGTCATTTCTCTCCAAAGCAGCTGCTTGGCACCTGGGAAAGCTTCCTTCCTGAGCCTGGCCAGGAGGCACGGCCCAGCTGGGACTCACCTCCTGCAACACGCCTTCTCCATTCTCCCCAATGGGAGGGCTTGGAACGCTCACGGTTCTCTGGAGGAGATGCCAAGATATGTCACCAAAGGTGCTTGTCCTCCAGAGGCAAGAAATATATAGGGACCTGAGTACCCCTCTAAGCGCCAGAAAAAGTGGGAATAAATGCCTGGTGGGTGTGGATCTGCAGGCCCCAACTTTGGTAGCTCTTCACTGCAGACTGTCATGATATGTGGAAGAAAGGAGTGGAGACAGAGCTGTCCTCGGGTACCCCATGGCCACCTTATGATAACAATAGGCAGCACTTATACAGTCCCGGGAATGTGTCAGGCCTGCGTGAAGCACTCTACACACCTTGCAACAAACTGATGAGTCGGTTGGTCGAATGAAGAGTGCCTTCTCATGCTTTATGGGAGAATTAGGAAAGATTAGCCGTATGTTGCATTTACTTTGTGTCTGGTGCAAACATGAGCTGTCATTTGCACCAGCCTCTCCAAGAGACAGATGAAGAAACCCAAGCTGAGAGGTGGTAGCTAATCAGTAGTTATTAGTCTGGCGCTAATTCTAACTTTGTTCTGACTCTGATCTTCTGTGACCGGTGGGCAGGTGTGGAGACCTTGATGATCTGCACGGGTAATGCTGAATCACACCTGCTTTGAGTGCCACAGGGCAGGTGTCTAGTCTGTTTTCTGTTGCTATAACAGAATACCTGAGTCTGGGTAATCTTAAAAGAAAGAGGTCCATTTAGCTCATAGTTCTAGAAGGTGGAAGTCCAAGATGGGCGGCTGCCTCTGGCGAGGGCCTCGTGCGGCATCCTAACATGGCAGAGAAGCAGAAAGGCAGCCTGTGGGTGAAAGAAAGACCAACCATGCGTGGTGGCCTTGCTTTACAAGGACCCACTCCCGCACTAGCTATCCAGTCCTGTGAGAAAGGCATCGGTTCCCCTGGGCAACCTTAGCTACCCCCTCTTCAAGGTCCCATTTGCCGCACTGCCATGGTGGCGATCTAACTCCGCGTGAGCTTTGGAGGAGGCAAATCATAGCCTAGAGAAGAAGTGCAGGTTGAGGTTTCAGGCGAAGTCTCTGTGGAGGACAGGTGTTGTGAGAAAAGGCCAGCGTGGAGCAGGCCTGGGAGACCGCGGCGAGGGCCGTCATCCGGGCTCCTGGTCAGCGCAGCTGGGAAGCAGAAGCTGGGCTCAGACGCTGCTCTTGCTCTCCTCACCTCCCGGGCCCAGGGGCAGAGCCTCCTCCAATCCCAATTCCCGCTGAGGTCTTTGTGTGTTTTGAGTAAGCAATTTACTAATTTGTGTTTGGTCAGTTACACAACCCAGCACACCATGAGCCCTAAGCCATGATCCACCTGGACCCAGTGAAGGTCTTCTACAGAAGAAAGATGGTGGGGACCTGGTTCCTTGATGGGAAGCTTTCATTAGTGGAAAACACTTCTTTTTTTTCTTTTCTTTTATTCTAAGTTGTTATATATGACAGCAGAACGCATTACAATTCACATTACACTTATAGAGCACATTTTTACATATCTCTGGTTGTATACAAAGTATATTCACACCATTCGTGTCTTTATACATGCATTTATGGTAATGATGTCCATCTCATTGTACCATCTTTTTTTTTTTTTTTTAACCCTTTTGCCCCTTCTCTTCCCTCTCTCCCTCCCCATTGGCCATTCTAGTGTTCCTCTAATCCTCTTATACTCCCTGTCTCAACCCCACTGTGAATCAGCCTCCTTATATCAGAGAAAACATTTGGCATTTGGATTTTTGGGATTGGCTAACTTCACTTTAGCATTATATTCTCCAACTTCATCCACTTACCTGCAAATGCCATTACTTTATTCTCTTTTATTGCTGAATAATATTCCATTGTGTATATATACCACATTTTCTTTATCCATTCATCTTCTGAAGGGCATCTAAGTTGGTTCCACAGTTTAGCTATTGTGAATTGTGCTGCTGTCAACATTGACGTGGCTGTGTCCCTGTAGTATGCTGTTTTTAAGTCCTTTGGGTATAGACCGAGGAGTGGGATAGCTGGGTCATAAGGTGGTTCCAAAGAATCTCCATACTGCTTTCCAGATTGGCTGCACCATTTTGCAGTCCCACAAGCAATGTGTGCCTTTTTCCCCACATCCTCTCCAACATTTATTGTTGTTTGTGGGTTTTTTTTTTTTTTTTTTGGTACCAGGGATTGAACTCAAGGGCATTCAACCACTGGGCCAATCCCCAGCCCTTTTTTTTTTTTTTTTTTTTTTTTCGTGGTACCGGGGATTGAACTCAGGGGCACTCGACCACTGGGTCACATCCCCAGCTCTTTTTTGTATTTTATTTAGAGACAGCGTCTCACTGAGTTGCTAAGTGCCTCGCCATTGCTGAGGCTGGCTTTGAACTCGCGATCCTCCTGCCTCAGCCTCCCAAAGTGCTGGGATTACAGGCGTGCGCCACCGCGCCCGGCCCCAGCCCTTTTTTGTATTTTATTTAGAGACAGGGTCTCACTGAGTTGCTAAGTGCCATTGCTGAGGCTGGCTTTGAACTCGCGATCCTCCTGCCTCAGCCTCCCAAGTGCTGGCATTGCAGGCGTGCGCCACCACGCCCGGCTGTTTGTGTTCTTCATAACTGCCATTCTGACTGGGAAAACACTTCTTAAGTAATTTCTGTTTCTTGACCTCTCAGTGTTTAAAGACAGTTGCCCTGAGCTGTCTCCTCGTATAGGCCAAGTGACTTGAGTCCTGCCAGAATTAAAAAGCCCTACACCCCTACCTTCGCTCCAGTGCAGTTTCCCCTAGCCTACAACTTCATGCGAATACCCTGGACTTAGGGAGCAGGGGGTGAGTTCACATCAGCCCTCCTCACACACAGATCACCAGTTAAAAGGGCAGAAATTCTACCCAAGGGAATAGAAAAAATATCACCCACACGCAGGTATGAGTAGTCAGAGAGAAACCAAAGCCAAGGGCAGTGTGGCACCTGGGACACAAGTGATACCAAATTCTTAGCGAAGCTTTAAGCGTTGGCGACTTAAGCAGTACGTTTGCTAATGTCTCAGAAAGCACAGCCCCGGGGGCCTCCATTATTAAAATTCTATTATACTTAGCTTTATAAACCTTTACTAATACATTTTTAATTTTAATATGTTTCTCATTATATCACAATATCACAGCCATACCATCCTATTCTTGATAGTTTCAGTCCTCAGTGCTGCACCTAGAAAGTCTTTTCTTAGCCAAACATGAGCCATTCACCTGTGTTCTCCCTTCGGCTGTATTTGAACATGGGTCCTTAAGTGCAGGTGACTCAGTTAATTATAGTCTTCCTTCCCCAAGACAAGACCAGTGGCTTTCCTTCCTAGGATCCTCTCTTACTAAATTATCAATATTTCCTACTCCAACCCTCCCCTTGTATAATGGTTAATTTGAATCATCAATTTGACTGGATTAAGAGATGCTGAGGATTAAGAGGTCTATGGCTGTGTCAGTGAGGTGTGTCTAGGAATGACTGGCATTTGGGATAGCCAATTGAAATGGAGACCCTCCCTAAGTGTGGGCAGCACCATCCAATAGGATGGTGGCTTGGATGGAATAAAAGTTGGAAGAACAAGGAAGCAGCATCAGATGCAAGTCTCCATTCTTCTTGGATGAATTCTTGATTGCTGCTGTGATCCTCTGAGGATATTGGACTCTATAGCTTCTTCACTCTTCCAAAGTGGACTCTGTCAGTGATTCTCCAGAAGACTTTGATCTCGGTCTGGGGCTTCAGCCTCTTGGATGGCACAGCTACTGGTTCTTCCAGCTCTCCAGCCTGCAGACGGCCATTGTGGACTATCCAGCTTCGGGTAGTGTAAGACAATCCGATAAGTCCCTTTTTATAATCATACTTCCTGCTGGTTCTGTTCCTCTAGAGAACCAGCAAATACTAATACAAATTGCAAATATCATCTAACGTGGTAAATGGACATCTTCATTTTCATTTATTTTAGTATAATGCTCACACATTCTAATTGACATAGATGCCACTGTGTTACGTATCCCATTCTGCTCCTTGTCCAATGGGGCACTACACTTTTTCTTTTCTTTTCTTTTATTGACACATAATTGTACATATTTATGGGGAACAGGTTGATAATTTGATACGTGTGTGTAATGTGTAACGATCAACTCAGGAAAATTAGCCTTTCGATCCTCTTAAACATTTAGCATTTCTTTGTGCTGAGAAACTTTATTTATTTATAAAATAACTAATAAATTGTTGTGAATTACAGTCACCCTACTGTGCTACACACCATTTGAAATTAGTCCTCCTATAATTGTATTTTGGTACCCATTACCCAACCTCCCTCCACAACTTCCTAACCTCTAGTGACCACTATTTCACTCTCTATTTTCATGAATCAACTACTTTATCTTGCACATGTAAGAATATGCAATATTTCTCTTTTTGTGTGTGTGTGCCTGGCTTATTTCATTTAAGACAACATCCTCCTGTTCCCACCATGTTGCCACAAATGACAGGACTTCATTCTTTTTTATGATGCCTTATTACTCCACTGTGGACATCTACACCATATTTTCTTCATCCACTCACCAGTTGATGGGCACCTTGGCTAATTCCATATCTTGGCCACTGTGAATAGTCAGCACTACATGTTTATGGTCCAGTCTTTTTTTTTTTAATTCTAAGTTGTTATATATGACAGCAGAATGCATTACATTTCATATTACACTTATAGAGCAGATTTTTACACATCTCTAGTTGTATACAAAGTATATTCACACCATTTGTATCTTCATACACGTACTTAGGTGTTGCCGCCTGAAGCGATGGCCGCTTGGAGCAATGAAGCCGCGGGAAGAAGTTTAGAGGCAAACTGGAGACAAACAGCTTTTTATTCTGATAACTTTTCTCTCTGGCTCTAACAACGACTAACACGCGCCGCACACACCACCAAAATGGCGCTGACCCGATTAGCAATCTCGGCCAAGTCACTCGAGATCCCGGGCCAAGTCCCGTGAGACTACGGAAGGTGACAATGCCCAAATCTCCATGGCTCATAGTCAACCGCAATTCAAGCCATCTCCCCAAACAGGGCTCTTGCACTTAGGGTAATGATATCCATCTCATTCTACCATCTTTTTTTTTTTTTTTTTTAACCCTTTTGCCCCCTTCCTTCCCCTCCTTCCCCATTGGCCATTCTAGTGTGCCTCTAATCCTCCTATGCTCCCTGTCCCAACCCCACTGTGAATCCGCCTCCTTATATCAGAGAAAATATTCAGCATTTGGGTTTTTGGGATTGGCTAACTTCACTTAGCGTTATATTCTCCAACTTCATCCATTTACCTGTGAATGCCATGATTTTATTCTCTTTTATTGCTGAGTAATGCTCCACTGTATATCTATGGTCCAGTCTTGATGTTGTGTGTTCACTGGGCCCACAGCTTCTACCTTCTGCTCTGTCCTCCAAGGTGTGCCCTACTACATCCTACCCAGTCCTTCTCCCGGTGATGGACATGTTGCTCACCTCCGCTTTCCACCACACAGGTGACACTACATCCATTGTGGATCTCTGTGGGCTGACTTTGCATCAAAATGAAGGACTCTGGAGCCCGGTGCAGTGGCATTCTCCTGTAATCCCAGCAGCTTGGGAGGCTGAAGCAGGAGGATCAGGAGTTCAAAGCCAGCCTCAGAAATTTAGTGAGATCCTTAGCAACTCAATGAGATCCTGTCTCAAAATATATATATAAAGGCTGGGGATGTGGTTAAGCACCCCTGGGTTCAATCTGGGGAAAAAAAAATGTCTTCTGTTTAACAAAGACAGACATAGACAAAGTCAGTCAAAGAAGAAAATGATCTTTGCAGTGCCTAAACAAACAAGAGACTGATATCCAGATTATGCAAAGAATTTCCTCAAATTGATAAGAAATACAAAGAAACCCTAACAGAAATTGGGCAGAGGACGTAAGCAGACATTTTATAAAACTGGAAACTTCAGACACTACAAGTGTGTACAAAGAGATGTTGAAATTCATTTGTAATCAGGAAAGTTAGTTTGGTGTTTTTTTTTTTTTTTTTTTTTTTTTTTTTTTTAATGAGCTATGAATGGCAAACCCGGAAGCCAGACAATATCAGGTGTTGGTATGGACTTGCAGACGTGGAACCTTCTTGCATTAGCAACAGGTGCTAAACTGCGGCGGGCTTCTAGGGGAATAACCTGGCGGAGTTTAGTCAGATTAAATGCACGTGACACTCCTGAACCCGAAATTCTACTCCTTTACCAATGCTTTTATAGTTTGGTTTTTCGTTTACTTTTAACACATAAATATTTCATCCATCTGGGATTTATTATTATTATTGTTATTTTTGGTAGAGTATAAGGATTTAGCCTTGTTTGTCTTCTCCAAATGTCTGGCCATTTGATCTAATGTGTCTCAGTAATGCCATCTTGCCCCAGTGTTCCCTGCCATTGACGGACTTTTCATAGATCCCTGGGGCTGTTTCCGGGTATTGGGTTTCTAAACAGTGTATCTTGGGGCTGCCAAGCAGGGACCCCTTTGGAGAATGTTCAATCCTTCCTGGGTTTTGTGCTTTGATGTCAAGAGCTGTGAACTAACTAGATGCAGAGAAGAAAACACTCACAGAAACCCAGGGCTGTTTTCCTTGGTATTTACAAATTCTCCTTGGATGGATGAAACTTTGGTTTGGGGGCTATTATTCTTCCATGAGCCCCTTCTCATTTGCCTTTTCTCCTTCGAGGTCTCCAGATCTTCTGGTAGCACCTGCTTTCTATTTATTTGACTGGAATCAGATCTTTATTCCCTCAATTGCATCTCCCCACACCACACTTTCCCTGGGCTCCCACCCTCCCTCTCTCTCTCTCTCTCTCTCTCTTCTCCTATTCCCTCGCCCCTTCTCTCTTTCTTCTCCCCCATCCTCCCTTCTCCCTCTCCCTCACTCTGCCCTCTCTTCTTTCTCTCACATCCTCTCCCCCAACCCCTTTCTGTTTCTCTTCACTGAATGCCCAACTAATCCCGTTTCACAAAGAAAGTTCCAAGGCTTGAACAGAGTTTGGAAATCAAAAAGCCCCTCTGGAGATTAGCAATTTGGAAATTTCACTCAGCCCAAATTCCAAAAAAAAGAAATCTTTCAGAACTGAAGTGGCTTTTTGTTTCCCAGCGGCAGGCCTGGTGGCATCCTGCAAGCCTGAGCTCTCTGGGCAGGCTCCTTGCAGCCACCAGAAGCAAGAAGTCTGACCAGAGTGGGTTAAAAGCCTGAGGAGCAACCAGATACCTGAAAACCACCACTGTGGCCTTCGGGGGAGCAAGTCCCACTCCAGACAGATGGGAAATGTGTGTGCTGGAAGAATGTCAGTCACTTTGGTTTGAAAAGACACAGACAGCACTTAAAGGCTGTCAATCATTGCCTGTGAGAGGAAACAAGAAACTTTTAACATATGAATTGCCAATATTTTCTACAGTCAATTAAAAAGAATGTTTTCAAATGTGAAAAAAAAAATTTACTGGATCAGGCCAGTTTTTTTCCATGAGACTATTTGGAATAGCAGCATTACCTGTCAGATTAAAAAAAAAAAAAAAAAAAAAAAAGGAAGAAGAAGAAGAAGAAAAGAAAAAGAAAAGTTTAGCTAGATTTTTAAAGATACAGAAAAAGATCTGGTTTGACTCCCACTGGCTATAAAGCCCCATGGTCCATTTGGAAACCGACAATTTGCTGGGGCAGGAAGCTGTCCTGTTAGAAACTAAGTTGACTGTGCTGTTCAGTGTGGCAGCCGCTAGATACATGGGGCCATTTCAATCTAATTAAAATTGCACCACACTTCAGTCTTAGTCACACTGGCCACATTTCAAGTGCTCAGTAGCCCATGTGGCTAAGTGGCCATTGTATGGAAGAGCAGACATGGACTATTTTCATATCACAAAATGTTCCCTGGAAATGCTGACTCCACCTTCCTACTATAAGTGTGGCTTGGACCAGCAACAGAGGCATCACCTGGTAGCAGGGCCAGCTCATGGCCGTGTGACCCTGCGGGGACACAAAGCCCTGTGGGCGGAAGGACTCCACACTTGGCTTGTAACTTGTTGTCTCGAGATTGTTAATACATTTTAAACAAGGGGTCCTGCTTTTTCATCTTACACTAATTATGTAGCCAGTCCTGCTTGTTCCAAATACAGAAACTGAGACCCCCTCCCACACTAAGTGAATCAGGATCTATAATAACAAGACCCCCAGCCAAATCTCATTGACATGAAACTTTGCCGGACAACATGATCTAGAAGGGCAGGCTTCCGTCAGCTTAAGGCTATGGAACTCTTCTTTAAATCAATTGGAATTAAACAGGCACTGAGAAAAATATAAAAAAAAAAAAAAAAAAGATTAAAATAATGATGTCCTTTAGGCAATTGATAGTCATTGTTTGGCTGTAAATAATATCTGATTATTTCTGGAATTTTGGAGTTCAGTGGAAAAGCTTGAAGAGCATACCTAGTCTAGAAGCCCCTGGACGGAGACAGTTTATGACCTTAAGGCAACCCAGTCCTAGGTCCCCAGAGGACTGGTGGGACCCAGGGGAGCTAGCCTTCCTGGAATGAGCAGGCGATAGGAGAACCAGGAGAACAGTCTTTATACGGAATATGAACCAGCCAGTACCAGCACCTACTGGGGAGTTCTCACATCATGCTGGGGTTCTCATATATCACCTCACCTAATCCTCACAAGGAAGGGGCTGACATCAATCACATCTTACGCAGGGGGGGTAAGTGGAGGCTTAAGCTGGTTAAGCAACCTGCCCAAGCAAAGACAGCATCTGAACCCAGGTTCATCATCAGGACAAGGGTGGGAGAAATGAGATGCTCACCTTGGGTACAAAGTTGAAGGAGGTAGTCAAAATTTCAATAATCAAGATAAATAAGATTTGATCTGGGTGCGGCGACTCATGCCTGTAATCCCAGCAGCTCAGGAGGCTGAGGCAGGAGAATCATGGGTTCAAAGCCAGCCTTGGCAACTTAGCAAGGCCCTGTCTCAAAATAGAAAAAAAATGAAAGGGCTGGTGATGTGGCTCAGTGGTTAAGAGCCCCTGGTCTCAATCCCCAGTGCCAAAATAAATAAATAAGATTTGAATTCAATATCTTAAAAAAAAAATCAAATTAAACACAAGAGTATCCATGCTGTCCAAACTGTCATATTGTAAATAAACCAGGCTGCTTTTGTGGCTTGACTGTCTGACCCTGCATTATTGTGTAAGGAGATGCAGCCTGTCCAATTAGCTCATAGTGCCCTGGCCCTGCCATTGGGTCCCTAGCCAGGTTAATGAGGGTTGACAACAACTTGTGACCAGATTGGGCAACACAAGCCTTCATGTACAGTCATACTTTCCTGATTGGAGGGATGTTATTAACTTCATTTGTTCAAAATAGGGGCGGATGTTTTGGTGACGTGTAAATGGGAGCCAGGCACCTCTTGCCTCGGACTCCAAGATGGTTTCCACTGTGCCTTCCAGGCTGGGTGGAAAGCCTGCCTTTGGCTGCTGGAGAGAGTCAGCTGGGGAGCAAGTTGTGGGAGCACAACACCAAGTGACCTTTTCCAATGCCTGCTTTACATAGATTGTGCTCCTTGCTCCAGCCAGAACCACATGTCTGCTCCTAAGCTGGCACACAAAAAACGGGTTTTCCTGCATGGCAGGGGTTCTATCTCTTCTACCTTAAATAAATCCTGCTCCATTTACTCTTCCCTTCCATGATTGTCCATGGATTTTACACTTCAAAAGTTGCAAGACAAGAACCCAGAGGAAATTGGCAAAGCAGGCAATCCAATCTCATTTCAAATCTCCCATTTCACCTGCAACTCTGGGGGCAGAGGCAGGAGGATCACAAGTTCCAGATCTGGGCAACTGTCTCAAAATAAAGAGGTCTAGGGTTATGGCTCAGTGGTAGAGGCCTCTGTTTAATCCTTAGTAACCGCCTCCGCATCCACCCTGCAAAAAAATGTCAATTGGGAGTTGTAGAAACATCCCCACGCCTGCCGTCTACCCCAGAGTCAGCTACAGTGTGTGTGGGTAGATAGGAATGGGGCCTGGCACCAGATTTGTTGCAGAACTCTTCAGTTGCTTCTAACCTGTGGCTAAGATTCACAGTGGCATTGCTACACTACACTGCCTCTTGCAGGATCCCAGGAGGAGGCCAGTGCATAAAATGAAACTCCCTCTGAGCCTTCTCCAGGGTTAGGTCAGCTGCAAACACACCTCCTCTCAGCTGGAAGTAGGAATGGTGGAATTTTAGATCTCAGTGGTGCCCTAGCAATCAGAATGTTTGAACTGAAGAACCTCAAATTAGATCGCCAATTTTACTGATGAGAAAACAGACTGAGAGAGGTGACCCCAGACTTCATAATGAGGGGTTGAGAGACAATAGGAACAAAAGGCTCCTGGGCTTCTGACTGAGCTTTGTTCAAAGCACCCATCAAAGAACACACACACACACACACACACACACACACTTCCTGTTGTCACTAGAAAGGAATGAAAAGAGCTACCTGTCAATAGGTCTCCCCAAACCATAAGAATGATAGTAAAATGCATCTTCTTAATTTAGCGTTTAAAGGCTTTTTTCAACTAAACTTGATTGATCTAAACGTCAATTCATAAATTGACAATTTGTAGACCAAGTATTTTCTGGTTTATATATATATATATATATATATATATTTTTTTTTTTTTTTAAAAAGTTCCCCCAACATTTAAACATGAGAGATTTCACATAAAAATTTTAAAGAATGTAGCAGTTGCACACTCCGGTAATCCCAGCAGCTTGGGAGGTTGAGGCAGGAGGATTGTGAGTTCAAAGCCAGCCTCAGCAAAAGCGAGGTGCTAAGCAACTAAGTGAGACACTGTCTCTAAATAAAATACAAAAATAGGGCTGGGGATGTGGCTCAGTGGCCAAGTGCCCATGAGTTCAAACCCAGGTACCCGCGCCCCGCCCCCCAACAAAAATTTAGAGAATGTAATTCTACAGGCCCTGGAGTATTACCAAAGGATCTGTATTCTCAACCACATAATTGTCCAGAGCTCAGCCACTGCTGCCTGTTCCCAGAAGGTCCTAGCCCTCTTCTTTCTGTCATAGCCTCACTACTTCCAATTGTATTTGTGACTCCAGGTTGGCCAAATGTCACTATAAGACTAAAATTAAAGTTAACCTCTTAGAAATGCCAGAACCCTCCTCTGGTCTATTTGGAGAATGGGAGTTAAGTATTTTGGCACTGGGGGCATTTGAGTTCTCAACCTCTGGGTTTGTGGTCACAGGTCCATAAGGTGCCGGCCAGTGGGACAGAAAGAGCTGTGCTGGCTGGGTGGGCAGGTGGTCTTCCACAGTGAAGATCTAAAGAGGGTCCTTTACAAAGATCCCCCAAGAATGGGATCTTCTATGATTCCCACGGTTCCCAGCACAGAGCTTATTTTTAGGCATGCCATTATGTCCCCCCTCCATCTGATATTTTTTTCATTTGAAATCTCTGCTTTCTGTCCTCAGGGGTTTTCCTTCCTGTTTGCTCTGTGCCATTCCCCCATCCCAGGATGACCTGCTTTTCATCTGAAGTCCAACTGTCCTTCTAGGCTCAGCTTCCTGGATTACATAACCTCCCTCCTCGGAGGTTCTCATGCCGTCCACGATAGAGAAACCACCTGTTCTTTTCATTTCCTCAGGTTGGAGGACAATCTCCTTAAGTTTGCGTTCTTATATGTGCTTTTAATCCTCCCTAACGCCCGGGCCAGGCTGGGCTCACACCCTGCGCGGTGACTGAGGGTCCCCTCCGCCTTCCTGCAGCCTGTGGTTGCAGAAGATGCAGCTCCCGCTTGAAGCCACTAGAGGCCGCTCATCCACGCCGTCTTGCCCTGCCCAGGTTCGTGCAGCACACAGCTTACTAGAGCCCGGGAAGTAGGGCAGGCTCATTTATTTCCTCCTAACACAGCCTCGGGCCATGGGAGCCTCTGAAGTCAGGGTCCCTGCCGAGCAAGCTGCGGAATGAAAACAGTGCAAATAAGAAAGGTCACTGCCTCTGCTCTGCACATCCACCGCTCACCTGAAATCTCCGCTTCGCTAGCAAGAGCTCAGGGTTTGAATATTTTCCCCAGCTCGATATTCCAGCAGGAGGGAGGAGAAATCTGTGATGACTTTGCGGATTGTGAGCGTGTGTTTACAGATTATTGCCTCCGTCCCTGGCCCAGAGATGTGTGGAGAAAGGATTCCGCTCCCCCTCCTCTCCTCCCACCCCGGGGCGCTTCCGAGCAGGGCACTGAGTCTCTCCCTCTGTTCCGCCTTGGCTACTGCTGTTCACTCCTGATAACAAGACCGACCTTTTACAACAGGCCCTGTGAGATGAACAGGCCTGAATGGAAAGGTAGCATCTGGTGGGTCTCAATGTGAAAGATCTGACGAGCCCAAAGCGGCCACAGAAATGGGCAGATGTAGAAGATGGCAGGGAGGCAAGGAATGAAGGCACCTACCCAAGGTCATGCCAGCCACTGATGGCCACGTGCCTGGTATGATGTCGCAGCAGCACCACAGGCCACAGGCCAGGATGCTGACCCTGGTCGAGTCCATTGTTGTAGACTGAGAAAGTGAACAAGCACGTCCATCACAGAGACTCAAATGGATGACTATCCGTTGGGAAGAAAGGTGACACAGAGGCCAGCTTGAAATAGTGAAGCCCTGGACCCCCAAATCCTAAGCACAAGTGTTCTGGGCTGACTACCCTGTTTGTTTGTTGTTGTTGTTGTTTAATTTTTTGTTTGTTTGTTTAGTCTTAGATGGACACAATACCTTCATTTTACTTATTTATTTGTATGTGGTGCTGAGGATCGCACCCAGTGCCTCACACATGCTAGGCCAGCGCTCTGCCACTGAGGTACAACCCCAGCCCCTGACTACCATGTTTCCAGACCATCTCCAGCAGTTTCTAAGGAGCATCCAGACCTACAGGCAGACTTTAAAGGAAAGGCAACTTTGTCCCTCTATTTCATCCATCGCCAGCACCATGACCTAAAGGATGCACTTATTAGTAGAGGCAGTATACTGTCTCTGGAGCTGGATTCCCAGAGTTCTGATATTAACTAGCCATGACTTAATCCCCGTGCCTCAGTTTACCCACATGTAAAGTGGGTCTAACAGTAGTACCTGCCCCACAGGTTTCCTAGGAGGGGTTGATATGGGCAAAGTGATCAGGAGAGAGTCTTGCACATAGCAAGCCCATGCAGAGATATAGTCATGCCTTACTTAACTGCAATACCTTCTGAGAGATGCTCCTTTGGGACATTTCATCACTGTGAGCTCACAGAGTGCACCTACCCAAGTGCACATGAGCAAACTCTTGAAAGCCTTATTATTCTCTAAGAAATACTTCTCTATTTTGCTGCAAAGCAGGAGGGCATCCTGGAGGCAATTTGGGAGGTGTCCTGGAAGGGGAGCCGAGCAGGCATGACTTTTTATTGCTGTCATAGGACCCTGGTGGAGTGTGCTTCCTGAGCTGGTGCAAGGCCTGGTTGCAATGTGGAGCCTGTGATATTGCCCCCAAGCAAGACTGTTGCCCTGTCCCTAAAAGCTGTGAAACCTGGCATTGACTTGGCTCCTTGCAGGTAAAAATCCTTCTACTCCTCTCATTCCAGATAGGGAGCTTTCATCCACCTGCAGATCTGCTCTGGCAGGTGATTTTCCTCCCATCAGTTTATCTAAAGTATCCAGAAACCCCTCAGCTGTCCTCACAGCACACTGACGGACTCACCACTCTTTCACAGTCTGTGATGAATGACAATTTTTTTTTTTTTTTTTTTTGGTACCAGAGATTAAACCCAGAGGTGCTTAACCACCGAGCCACATCCCCAGCCCTCTTTTGTTTTTTATTTTGAACCAGAGTCTTGCTAAGTTACTTAGATCTTCACTAAATTGCTGAGGCTGGCTTTGAACTTGTGATCCTCCTGCCTCAGCCTCCAGAGCTGTTGGGATTGCAGGCCCAGAGCATCACTGCCCAGCGGGAAAACCACTCATGAGTCACTTAAACCCCCAGAGCCAGAGGCACATTCAGCATCAGAGTTGGGTCCAGCTTTTTTTTTTTCCCCCCAATGGTATAAACAAACTTTTGCTTGGGCATTGGAGGTGCAATTCTGTGTCTGGCCTTCAACCCAGGCCACTGGAAATTTTGGTGCATCTGACACAGGCCCTTCTGGAGCTTCTGTTAGTCTTGATGACTTCGGCAAGGCAGGTCCTTTGACAGCTGCTGTCCCTTTGTTCTTGTTCCTCAAGTTCGTAGCTGTGGAGAGGCACACACGACAGGTGAGCAGGAAGCTCCCGCTGGTTTTCCTCTCTCATGGTCCCTAACCACTGCACCTCCACCCCCAGCTCCGGGGCTCTGCGTGAGCTCCTCCTAGCAACAGCAGCCACGGAGTTTTATACATAGGGACCATGATGAACAAAACAACGCAAGATGAAGTCAAACACAAGGGAGATGCTGCCATCCAGAGACAAGGTGTGCAGGCTGGCGTCGCAGCGAGTACTGCTGTACAGGAGGCCTATGCTTTCTTTATTTTTTTAATGCCTTTTTTTTTTTTTTTTTTTCCAGCAGCAGAGTCAATCAGTCAGGCATTGGAGGGGCTCAGTTTCTTAGAAAATGGCCCCCGGTTACAGGAGGAGTATAGGTTTATATAGGTTACATTGGGAGGTGACTTAGCCTTTGAAAACTTTAACAGGACATGGGCAAAAGGTTGCGAACATATGGGCCTTGTTTTTACTGGGCACTGTTTCTACTAGGCAGTGTTTTTTTGTTTTTTGTTTTTTTTAATATTTTAGTTGTAGATGGTCACTGTATTTTTATTTCTTTTTAAGTGTACAAATTATGACTTCTTATTTTTTTAGTTGTTGATGGACCTTTATTTCTATTTACTTATTTTTATTTTTATTTTTTTAGTTATAAGTGGACACAATGCCTGTATTTTATTTATGTGGTGCTGAGGATAGAACCCAGGGCCTTACACATGCTAGGCAAGTGCTCTACCACTGAGCCACAAGCCCAGGCCTGTTCTTATAAGTAGAAGTACTCTCTAAAAACTGATGAAAGTGCAGTACTTATTCAGCCAGCAACATGGTCATTTATTATCATCAGCCAGTGCTATCTATGTACTGTACATGATCCTATGTGCTGTACTTCTGTAAGACCGGCAGCGCACAAGCACATGCGTTGTGCTGGCTAGCTCAGGTGCTATGGTATCACTAGGCCACAGGAATTTCCAACCGGGTTGTAATCTTATGTATCTAAGGTCCCTGGTTGACCAGAACGTTGTTACATGGTTGCCTCTGGAATGAAAATTGCTGAAGAACTTTGTTCCAGAAACAGTATCAATGTTTCATACCTCAGCAATGAGGAGGTTACTTTCAATCCAACAACCCTCTCCTTTCCTGCAGAGCCAAAGGGGTGCTTGTCTTAAAGGTAAGATTTTATGTTGTTCTCCTGCCTTTTAAACAACTGGCCTAAAAAAACAGAATAAGAGGGGCTGAGGTTATGGCTCAGCGGTAGAGCGCTCGCCTAGCACGTGCGCAGCCCGGGATCGATCCTCAGCACCACGTAAAAATAAACACATTGTGTACAAATAAAGCAAATAAATAAATATTTTTTAAAAAAACAGAATAAGAACATATGCAACTACTCATGGGAGTTCCTGGGAGTCTGCTGTGCCCTCTTCCAAGCTGGACTGTAGCAGGGTCAGACATTGCAGAGGTCAGCACAGGCAAGAAGTGAGAAGTGACCACTAGGGGAGAGGGGACTTCTGAAACTACCACAGGGTTGACTGCACAATTTCACGGTGACAGTTGCCATTTAGAATCAGGAAGATGCCAGCACTTTGCTGTCATTGAATTACCTCTGGATTGGAATTGGAGGCTGAACACGGAGGCCAGTTAAGCCTCACCCACCCCACTCTCCTTGGGCACATACAGGACTCTCAGCACCCAGAAGAATGGACAGATGGCTGCAAAAGTATTTTGCATCTCCACAACCATTAAAAACAGCCAAAGGTAAAGGAAGATAGTTCTACTCTACTGTAGCCTTGCAAATCTAGCACAAGGTGGCCTAGTCCCCAGAATCTATTTCCTGGGCAGCCCAGTGGCTGCGATATAATCTGAGAAGAGAAGCTCCAGCTCTCTATCTAGCCTCTGAGGTTCAGGGAGGGACCCAAGTGTGGTTCTTCACTGGGAGTGATTTTGCCGTCTGTCCCTGTAGACACTTGGCAATGTCTGGAGACACTGTTGGTTGTCACAGTTGGGGATGGTACCACTGGTTTCTAGTGGTGACTAGCCAGTGATGTTGCTAAACATCCTATAATACACAAGATAGTCCCCGGAATAAAGGATTATCTGGCCCCAAATCTCAGAAGTGCCAAGGTTGGATAACACAGCCAAGAAAGAGGGTGAAACAGAGAATGGTTAGACCAATCCATTCCATCTAACAATGGCCAAGAACCCGTGTTAGTTAGACAATTAATACATCTTACAATAGTTTTGTTTTGTTTTGCTTTAGAGAGTCTGGCTGGAGCTGGAGTAGTTAGAGAAATGTTTATGAATGCTGTAGGACTGGGACCCATTCTGAAGTTGAGGGATCGAGTCTGCTGAGTTGATGAGGAAGATGGTAGGAGTAAGGAAGAGAAAATGGTGCAGTCCAGCCTCCTTGGTATCAACGTCCCCCACCCAGGGGTACACTTTTCACAGATGATGAGCTTACACGTACCCATTATTATCATTATCACCCCAAATCCACAGTGAAACTAAGGTTCACTCAGGGTCCTAGTTCTGAACAGAGGTAAGCGATGCGTATCCGCCATGACTGTTTCATAGGGAGGAGTTCCACTGGACCTCAAAAATCCATTATTGCCTTGGTTCCAACATGGAATCTGCATAGTTTTCAGGGGAGAGATTATGATTTTTCTTTTCATGTATTCAGAAGGTTTTCAATAAGTGCTTTTGGAATTTGTGGATGAGTTACTAACAGTGACATCCCAGTATCTCAGCAGTCAGAAATGGGCAACACTTTTGGAAAGAAGTTCTTTCTGAACCATCAATTTTAATTAAATGAATAAAATGAGGTGTTAAAGCAGCAGTTAGAGGAATCTACAAAGAACCAGGGTGACCATTTTCCAATATAGTTTTGGGTCATCCATGGTGACACATGTGGCAACGGCTTTCTAAGTAGCAACTCCCCCCATGAATTTTGTGATTGTGGCTTATAAAGTGTCTACACAGTTTCCTGTGATATTGTTTATCCACTCTTAGATTACCAGGGAGTATTGAGAATAGGAGAAATAAGAATCATCCTTACTTTCACGAGAATATGAAAAATGTCCTCAAAGCCTTCAAAATTTCCTATGCCATGATTATAAGTTCTGTGTACCATTTTTCCCCTCACAGAATTGCCTGATTTCTCTAACATCTTTTCAAAAAAATTGTTTTGCCAACCAATATTCAACACAAGAATAAAATTATGGTTTATTTTTGAGGGGTCTATTTTCAGAATCTTGAAGGAGCTAAGTATGTCTTCGATTAGTCAAAGACATTTTGATTTGGTGATGTAAACACACTAGAAGGGGCCTTTAATGCTGAAGTTATGGGAGACCACATATTCAATGTCCAACAGTGAAATAGCAAAACAATTAATTTATCACAGATTTTTACACACCTAACTAATCTCTAAGCACCATCATTCATGACTTAATTATTGTTATTTTATTTTACCTATTATTTCATGTGTTAGTTAGTTTAAACTGGGACCCCCCAAATAAAGAGACATTTCTCAAAAGAAGAACTACAAGTGGCCAACAAATATATGAAAAAATGTTCAACATAATGAGCAATTAGGGAAATGCAAATCAAAACTACAGAGAATTCTTCTCACCCCAGTCAGAATGGCAGCCATCAAACAATGACAAATGCTGGAGAGGGTGTGGAGAAAAAGGGACACTTTCCACTCTTGGTGGGATTGTAAATTAGTAAAACCACTGTGGAAATCAGTATGGAATTTCTTCAAAAGACCAGGCGTGGAACCACCATATGACCCAGCTACACCACTCCTGGGTATTTATCATAAAGAGTTAAAGCGATCCTACTGCGGTGATACATGCATACCCATGTTGATATCGTGAGTTGATAGCAGCACAATTCACCATAGCCAAACTATGGATCCAGCCTAGGTGTCCAGCAGTGGAAGAAAGAAGAAAGAAAATGTGGTGTATGTGCACAATGGAGTTTTACTTGGCTTTGAAGAAGAATGGAATTATGGCATTTTCAGGAAGACGGACAGAACACGAGAGCCTGATGTTTAGCAAAACCAGCCAAACTGAGAAGGTCAAGGGTCTTTTGCTTTCTCTCATAAGCAGAAGTGGGAGAGGAAAAAGGAAAAGAAACATTTCAGAGGCAGAGGTGAATCTCGTGAAAACTGAAGGGAGATCAGTAGAATAGAGGGGAGAGATGAGGGGGAGGGCGGACAGAGGGCAAGGGCAATGCTAGGGAATGACATGGACCAGGTTAAATTGTACATCATGTGCATGTACATATGTGTAATGAAGAATCCCACTACTATGCATCATAAAAAAAAATTGAAATTAATTTTTTTTTTTTTTTTTTTTTTGGTACCGGGGATTGAACTCAGCAGCACTAGACCACTGGGCCACACCCTCAGCCCTTTTTTGTATTTTTTATTAGAGACAGGGTCTCACTGAGTTGCTAAGTGCCTCGCCATTGCTGAGGCTGGCTTTGAACTCGCGATCCTCCTGCCTCAGCCTCCCAAAGTGTTGGGATTACAGGCGTGCGCCACCGCGCCCGGCTTGAAATTAATTTTTTTTTGGCTTATATTGGAATGAATTTTTCTGACTCGACTTTGGTTGGCTTCTGTGTATATGTGTTTTATTTATTTATCTTAAAGAACATAAGTGGTAGGTGGACAGGGCCTGTTTCATTCTGCATCATTCGGTAGAGGGAACTTAAAGGCTGGAAAGGCTTTTCAAGAAAGATGGAAACAAAGGTGAACTGCTCAGGAAATGCTCAAGGAAAGAGCTTCCTCACTCTGTAGCAATAACAAGGTCAACAAAACATCGAGGAGTTGGAAATGGCTTTTCTCATTTTATAAACTTGATCTCCACCATGAAATCTACAATTTTTTTGCTGACAGGGGAATGAGCAGGGAGCAAGGCTTTGGGGAAGCTGGGCAAAGGACTGGTGTGGCAGAGGACAGTCCCTGGGTGGGCAGGAGAGACTGGCCTTCCTCTTTCCAGACTTTTCTGCTTGTGTCTCCTCCTCATGCATCCCCTCTTCTTCCTCTTTCTTTCAGCCTCTTTTGCTTATGCACTGTCTCATTCAATTGCATACCAGGCACCTGAGGCATGTTTTTATTTTTATATTTATCAATCAAAATGTTATGTTGTTCACTCAAAGTTACCCAAAGGGCCTCCGCGACTTTGTGTATCTCCCACCCTGGTCTCCTTCCCCTTCCCCTCCTCTACCTGTTACCTCCCACCACCCTTAAAAAGTGGGTTATTAGTTGCTTTTTATTTACTTACAGGTTTCTACGCTAAATTAGTGATTTGTAGTAGAAAAAGAAAAAAAAAATGAATTGGGGAAATTTTAACTTGGTATACCTCTTATTAATTTTTAAAAAATTCTCACCTTATGCCTTATGCCAGAGACTATTAAGGATATTTTCCCTAAATGTGGTTAATTTACAAAGATGAAATGAGTAAAAGTCATAAAATGAGTAAAAGGCAAAATTGAGAGAGAAGCTTAAATTTACCTGGAAGTAATCATGTGATAAACTTGCAGGAGTCAGCTCCTCTCCTCGTTTTGGCTCACCAGATCTACCCAAAGAGGTTATTTTAACAGAATAAGTCTTGGGAGGGCCAGAAGGGGAGATGATCTTCAAAGGCTCCTGGGTTCTAGGCTTGGTCTCCAGGGTGGTGCTAGTGAGAAGTGGGGCACAGAGAGAAGGTATTTAGGCCACTGGAGATGGTGTGCCCTTGAAGGGGATGTGGGACCCAGTCTCTCTCTCTCTCTCCCTCCAATTCAAGATGTAACCATTCTTCTCTGACATGTGCTGCCACCATGATGCACCCCCTTTTGCCAACCTCAGCAGAACTGAACTGATGTAGGACCCATGCCTTTCAAAACTTTCCCAAACTGTGAGTTAAGGAAACATTTTCTCTGTATAAGCTAGCTGCCTCAGGCATTTTGTTGTAGTAACAAAAATCTGGCTAACACAAATGGTCTGGATTTTTATCTGGTCTTATATATAGCTACTGAAGGAAGCATTATCATGTAATCCCTGCTGGAAGAAATCTCTTCAAACACAAAAAGAAGAATCGGGGTCATGAAGGGATGATGTTAAGGTCCAGAATCAGAAAAAAGATGAGAACTTTCATCTTCAGATGTCTGGATAGAGCTTGCATGACACAGTACATTCTGGGACATATCTCAGCAAATGTATTAATTTATTCAACTTTTTTTTTTCATTTATGAATCAAGGTTTCTCCTCAGCACTATTAATTCTTTGTCATGGCGGCATTTGTTGTGGGGAGATGCTCTGTGCATTATAGGATGCTAAGCAACACCTCCGGCCTGTACCCAGACAACAGTAGCTTCAGGCTACTGTGACCGGACAGAACTACCTTTGGTCATTTCCTAGTGTCCCCTAAGCAGGCCAACCACCTCTGTTGAGAGCCACTGATTTAAGTTTATGTGAGCATTCATTTCAGGGATCCTGTACACTGGATGGGTGTGGTCTGCCTTCAGGTGACTTGAAGTCTTTGGAAAATTAAATGCATGGATTTGAACATTAAATGAAAGGAAGATTGAATGTATCAATCACTAATCCCTGTAAACTTCAGTTTTCTCCTCTGAAAAATAGAGATTCTCTAAAAAATTTTGTGAGTCTTTACTTGATCACATTCCTCATTTTTGTACCTGTTTTTTTTTTTTTTTTTTTTTCAGTTTGGTGTGAGGAAGGAGCCAGAGGGCGCCTGGGAAGCTCTCACGCAGTACCCGGCATGTTGTGAGTTTTCCACAGTTATTTCCCATTACACATGTGCATTATTATCAGCACTGCCATTATTGGCATATGTTTAGAGCTTATGGTTTCAAAAGTTATTTTAAAATGCTACCTCTCAAAATCATCATAATAATTTAGGTGGTTGTTTAATTTTTCTCCCATTTATTAAATGAGGAAACAGGCTCACAGAAGAGATGTATCCCAGCCATAGCTGGTAAATGGCAGGCCCAAGATTGGATACAGTTAAATCCCATTTTTACCCCCTGTCTTCTGAAAAAAAATGAACAATGGGCAGAATCAATGCTACAGAATGGAAAATTGACAATGGATATGGTGGGGATCCCCTGGGGACATCTGTCTCTTCCTTTGTATAACTACTTCTAGACCACCGTGCTTTACTGTGAACCATGAAATCCAAAACTCATCTTGGCATGCTTGTATTTTTCCTAAAACAATCAGGTGCACAGACAAACCCATCCTATCCTAACCTCTGTGCAAAAAGCCTTCATTAACAGAGGTTTTAAAAGCCAGCTGCACTTTGTGCGCAAGGTCCACGAAGCTAGGCGCAATTTAGAGCTGATGATTGCATTTCCTGCTCCGTGCGCGCTCGGCCTCTTCCAAGAAACCTTTGGCTTGCTCCAACTATGCCACGGATCATTTCTAAGTTCCCTGATTCCAGCAGCAGCGTCCTCGGCATGCTAGGTTCTACACGAGAGAGGTATTTACTGGGCTGTGCTGCCGGCCGCTCCGCCGAGTAAGACTTCACCAAAATGCAGCCGATGATGCAAACTCTGTCTGCCAAAGCTGGATCCTCAAGACTGAGCTCCAAGGGAGAGGTGACAAAGGAGGCCAAGGAAGCCATGTGGAGGCCAAGAGATAGAAATGACCCAGTAAGGAACTTGTCATTATTCCACGAAGATGTGACAGAAGTTAGGTTGGTTGTAAATGTCAGATTTGAATTTCGGAAAATATTGACATTTATCATCTGCGCATTTGTGATGTCACCTCCCCTGTGCAAAAGCTGCTCTTCCTTGCCCACCCCCCCCCCCCCACTGTACCAACCCGCCCTACCTCCTTCCGCTCACACATACAGACGAGAGAACATTCACGGCTGGTGAATATTTCAGTAGTGTGGTTTTAAAAGGTACATTAAATTTATTCTAGACGTTGTGCTTCTGACACAGATGATGTTATGTGATGCAATACAGATCTCCAAAGAGTATTCCTCTTAATAACTCGGCAGATAAAATGTAAGCATCAGATACCACTCCTCATCCTCAAAAAGTCATGTTAAAATAGTAGATTTTCTTCTAGGTGAGAACCAGGACCTTGTCCGCCTAGAAGAAAAACATGTTTTTCTATTTTAAGAATGATAAAAAAGGGGGGCTGGGGTTGTAGCTCAGGGTAGAGCACTTGCCTCACACACGTGAGGCACTGGGTTTGATCCTCAGCACCACATAAAAATAAATAAAATAAATAAAGATAATGCATCCCTCTTTAAAATAATCTTTAAAAAAAGAATGATAAAAAGGAAGAAATAGGAAAATTAGTACTCCATATACTTTTTTTTTTTTTTTTTTTTTTTTTGTCAGGGATGGAACTCAGGGGCACTCGACCACTGGGCTACATCCCCAGCCCTGTTTTGTATTTTATTAGAGACAGGGTCTCACTGAGTTGCTAAGTGCCTCACCATTGCTGAGGCTGGCTTTGAACTCGCGATCCTCCTGCCTCAGCCTCCCAAGTGCTGGGAGCTTCAAATGATGCTTCTGAATATGATCTTCAATTCATATGCATCCTGCTCAGGCGTGCACCACTGCGCCTGGCTACATATACATTTTGAGAAACAAGTAAGTTTACAAAAAAATCACTTGAAATCCTTAATTCAAAAAACTGGAAAGTTTCTTGTGAGTATAAAATTCAGCAGGTAACGAGAACTCTGCACATGGATTCCAAATGCTGTATCATACTGTGTAGTACCCATGCACGTAGATTGTATTTTAGCAACCGCTCACGGATGCTTCTGGATATGATCCTCAATCCATATGCATCCTGCTCAAGAACTTAAAAAAACAAACATATTGTTCTTGGGCTCAAGAGGCAAAAGGGGGAATTTACACATCTGGGTTTGTCTCATCGTCTGTCACCACACAGAAGCTTAAACGCAGACACATGTGGAAAGAAGTCACTGAAGGTTAAGAGAACAAATACTCTCCACTGGTGTGTCAACCCACATATGATTTTAACTTGAGCTTTCTAGGAGCTTCATCTTACTGTTATCCTTGAATGTTTTAGGTGAATGGATAGACTCCTGTTTCAGACGGAACTATTTCTGAATTATTTCAGTTTTAAGTGGACTTCTTGGAGGCTGCCTGCTATCCTGCAACAGAGGGCCTCAACACCTGGTTCAGGGTCTGGTTGATGTAACACTTTATTAAAAGCCCTAGGAAGAAGCTTTGAGGGAGTGGCTTAATTGCCTGAGCTTCAAATGTAAAACATGAGTGGTAACAGTAGCTTACGTTTCCTGAGTCCTTACTACATTCAGGCAACAGATTGTGCGTGTTACATTCATTATCTCCTTTAATATTTCCAACAAAATCTTTAATGTAGAGTTTTGGTACTATTCCCATTTCCCCGACGCACCACTTAGTCTTGGAGGCTCATCACATAATTGAAGAACATACGACTAAGTGACTATTCTAGTAGAAATCAAGACCAAAACCAGTTCATTCTAGAGTATGAACTCAGTGAATTTCTACGGAGTTAACCCTTAAAACACGCAGCAGAGTGTTTGGAAAACACAGCAACAAAAGGTAGCCATGGATTTTAAAATAAAACGTATGTCCCTAGGTATCTTGATTTAGGTACAGAGGTCCTTGATTTGGTGCCTATTTGAATCTCAAGAGCAATCTTTAAAAACAAGCTCTTGTTCTTTTCCTACCCCATATATACTGAGTCAGAATCGGTGGGACTGAGGCCTATATGTCTGTTTCATTTTAAATTTTTAAAGCTTGCAAAGTTCTGATTCCCATGAAGATGGAGAAGTTCTTCCACCCCATCTCTCCCACTTAATGTCATTGAAAACTTGGACAGAATGTGTGGAGCAGTTGTTTGGGGCTTGATAATCAGTAAAAGTGAACATGAGGAATGAAAGAGAAATATAGATATACTCAGAAGGAAGAAAACAAAAAGAACCCTTAACCAGGTTTTTTCCTTCCTTCTTTTCTTCCTTCCTTCCTTCCTTTCTGCCTATTTGAATCACAAGAGCTATCTTCCTTTTCTTCCTTTCTTCCTTTTTTTTCTATATATGTTTTGTATCAGGGATTGAGCCCAGGGGCGCTCAACCACTGAACTGTATCCCCAGGCCTTTTTTGTATTTGTTTAGAAATAAGGTCTTGCTGAGTTGCTTAGAGCCTCACTAAATTGCTGAGGTTGGCTTTAAACTCACAATCATCTTGCCTCAGCCTCCCAAACTGCTGGGATTACAGATGTGCTCCACCACACCTGGGTCCTCCTGTACTTCTTTAAAGGGAGTACAAACAAAAGGGAAGTGATAACAGAAGGAAATTTGAAATATTAGGTAGAAATGAAAGAAGAGGCACAGAAACATAATATATGTAAGTAAATATAGTAGCGTGATCTCTGTAGTTCTTTAAAATCTGTGGGATGATTGAAAGCAAAATGGTATCTGATTGGATTTCCAAAAGATATGTACAATGAATAGCACAATTACAACATTAATGGGAAAAGATAACAAATTCTAGATATTGATAAGTTTTTTTTAACATCACTTTGAAATGATAAATATTGATTCTCGTTGACCATAAAAAGTTTGGTATGTTTATCATATTCTCTGCATCAACAACCCCAAAGCACTGTGCAGAGAGATATAAACAAACACACAACAGAAAAATTACAATGGAATATATAAAAATTCCAAATAACCCAAAGGAAGCCAAAGAAGGGAAGTAGAGGGATGAAAAGAAGGGTGCAAAAAGAAAACAAATAATAAAAGGTAGACCTAAAGCCAAACACATCAATAATAATCTCAAATGTAAGTGGTCTAAACATATCAATGAAAACACAGAGATTGCTAGATTTAGAAAACAACCAGCACACAACTATACGCTATCGACAAGAAACCCACTTCAGATGTAATGACATATTGTCAGGCTGGGAATGAAAGGGTGAGCAGAAATAAATGCCACGTAAACCCAAATTACAAAAAAGAAAAAGGTTGAGTAGTTCCATTAATGATCAAAAAAAAAAAAAATACCTATTTGAGAGCAAAGAAAATTATTAGAGATTAAAAAAAAAAAAAGACATTACATAATGGTAGGATTCATGCTCCTTAAAGAAATAATAATCCTAAATGCAGGTGCTCCTTATAAGAGAATTTCAAAATACATGAAAACAAAAACCCATAGAAATGAAGGGAGAGATTGACACAACCACATTCATATTGGAGACTTCGTCACATCTCAGGAACTCATAGAATGAGTGGGTAGAAAATCAACCAGGGGTAGTTGGAGAAAAGGCAACAGAGTAACGTTAAAATGAGGAAATAAAATTAAAAGAGGATTTGGAGTATTACATGTAACTATAAAAATGAACATTCAGGGTGAGTGCTTGCCTAGCATGAGCAAGGTACTGGGTCCATTCCCAGCACTGGAAAAAAAAAAAAAAGAAGAAGAAGAAGAAGAAGAAGAAGAAAGAAATCCAAATTCCCTAGTGTTTTCATTAGAAAGGAATCTGTCTAAAGCCATTTCCATTTATTTTCCTAAAATATGACTGACCTTGGGGGGAACATGCCTCCTTGGGGAAGTGATATGTCCTTTGAGTTTCCTTTTCCTCCATGTAAAACGAGGGGAGGGACTTTCCCCACTGTCTTCACTCTTCAACATGATTTATCCAAGGTTTCTTCCAGCTCTGTGATTTTCCCCATGCCTTTATTTTTCAGCCAATTTTTTTAGGCTGGTGTTTTTGAATCATGCTGTATTGGAGCTCAATTATCTTTCCATCTTTCAATTTAACTTGCAAAGAAAATATTAAAGATAAGATGGGTGGGAACCCAATTTGCTGTCACCTAATCAAAGGGCTGTGGTCTGGAAATCTCTCAGACACAAACATCTTGAAACAAAGGCAGAAACCAATATGGAAAATACAAATAGAACAAATTCCAACCAAACATCTTGTTTTATTTTCTGCTGAAATCATTTTTTTTTTTCTTCCCTGTCTGGTAGACATAGGCTTAGGCAATATTTAACCCAATATTATTTATGTGTAATGAGAAACATGAGTACTTTGCATTAGGAAAGTTGTATGTTATAAACAAAAACCTGGCCAACCCTTCAGACTTTGATAATGTAGGAAGAAACAGAACAAATTAAAAGATCACCACATTCTTCTCAGCTTCCTGAAGGGTTTTGTCCAAACAGCTTGAATAATTGAAAAATATTATTCAGGTAATTTTCAGAATTTTTCTATTATCATTTTAATTTTAGGAATGTTTATTGAGTTAATCTATGTTGTTCTAGTTCCCGACCCTTGGGAAGACAGAAATATGAAAGACATATTCTCTATTTTACAGTTATCAAAAAAAAAACTATATGCATGTAACAAACAATGAGCTATTTTAGTTTTTGTATTTATATTTATCTGTAGAGACCACAAAAAATGAAACTACGGTATTGAAAACGTTTTGAGTTCTCCGTGGCTTCCTGGGAGTCTCATAG
This sequence comes from Tamias sibiricus, assembly GCA_025594165.1. NCBI lineage: Eukaryota > Metazoa > Chordata > Mammalia > Rodentia > Sciuridae > Tamias > Tamias sibiricus. The sequence goes on along the minus strand of CM046666.1, from coordinate 17,555,869 downwards.
GGCAGCACTTCTAAAACTTGAATGTCCAAACGGATTGCCATGGGACCTTGTTACAACAGGAATCCTGATTCGGTAAATCTGGGGCAGGGCTCGAGGTTGGTCTGCATTTGCACCAACTTGCCGTGATCACAGTCTGCGGACCACATTGTGAGTAAGAAGAAAAAGCCTGAGGTCCCAGCCTGGCTGGACGAGGTCGCAGAGACTGAGGGTCGCGCCTGGCCAGAGTGATAAATGCGCCATCTGAAACTGGGGGCAACTGCAGAGATTGTTTCCAAGGCATGAAGCCTTAGGGAGAAAGAGGTGGAAAGCGCTTTTCCTAGGCCTGGCTGCTAGTTGTGGTTTTGTTCCTCCCTCTGGGATTAGGCTTTAGGGCCCTGTTTTTAAACCTCCTGTACTTTCCATGAATTGATGTGTCTAATTTGTCTTGATACAAAAGAAGCGTGTTAAGTGAAATAGGCCGGGCACAGAAAGATGAATGCCACACGATCTCCCTCCTGTGGTATCTAGAGAAGTTGATCCAGGTAGAAACCGAATAGAAGGGTGGTGACCAGAGGCTGCTTGCGGAAGGGCCATGGAGGATGGGGACAGCTTGGGCAGCAGATGCTAAGTTAGGGTTAGATAGGAAGAATCAGTTCTGATGTTCAAGTGCACTGTCTGGTGACAGTGGTTAGAAATAATGTATTGACTATTTCAACACAGCTAGAAGAGTAGATTTCCAAATGTTCTCACCACAAAGTAACGGCAAATATATGAGGTGATGGATATGCTAATTACCCTAAGTTTATTATTATGCAAGGTATACATGTATGGAAATATCACACTGTGCCTATAAATATGCACAACTATTATGTGTAATGAAACACAACAGCAGCAACAAAAGAGCAGCCGTGGATGTTTCCTTGGATGGGAGGAGGGACACTCTGCAACCCTGTGTATGAGAGAGTCTTGGGTCTTTGCCTTCTCTCCCGGTCTCTGCTCAGGTGGCCCATGAATGTGTCCTGATAGAAGAAGGAAGAGGCGGAGTGTGGGGAAGGCGCGAGGCATAGTGCTCAGGGAACTCCAGAAAATAATCCTTGCAGCTTGAATCAGAACCTTTTGCTTCCCCGCTGCAGCCTGGCTGGAGTTGTGAGAGGTTTGGGGCAGCCCAGTTCAGTTTCCGTGGTGCCAGGCCCTGAGCCTGAATTGCCATGGTCGTTGGCTTCCCTGGCTTCCCTAACCCGGACTTGGAAAAAGTATCTTATTGCCCCTCCTGATTTAGCAGCACGGGGCAAGGCCACTTTTTACGTAACACCTAGGAACCACTCTGACCTGTTTGGTCTTCCGTGGGGTGGCCCACGTTGACGAGAATGACTGTGTAGGTGGCAGAGGGGTGATTGTGAAAATCCTAAATCAAGTCCACAGTTTCCCTATTTGTCTGGAAATTGCCAAGATTTTTCATAAAGCATTCATTTGGGGGTAGTTCTAAGGTCACCTATAAGATCTTAACTTTGCAGCAGATCCAGCCCCACCAGAGGATGAGCTGGGTGTCTCGACTCCGGGGAGGAAGCGCACAGGCAGGGACCATCACCAACCATCTGTGCCATGAACTCAGGACAGCCTGGGCCTGGCCTTATTGCTCAAGGCCGGGTGTTGTCAGAACCCCCTTAGGAGTGAGGATCTCCTAAGAGAATGCAGATTTGGGGACAAATGAGAATCTTCATCTTTAAGCCATTTCCTTTGGACATGCTGACATCTTTCCCCTTCCTCCCACACTCCTCTACCTCCAACTCTTCCATCAAAACAGAAAAAGCAGAAGCAGCAAGTTACAAGGCACAAGAGAAGGCACATAGGGAGCAAATAGCCATGCGTCTATGAGGCCACAGCAGTAGCCAGCTGTGTGACCTTTAGCAAGCTGCTTAACTTCTCTTAACGTTTCCATTTCTGGTGTTTGGATGAGATGATTTCAAAATATGTTTTTCATCCGTTAAATAGCTGGGAGTTTATAGCTTGGTTTTCTTTCAGAGCTTATAAACCTATCCATGGGATTCTAACTCATGAGACAAGAATTCATTGAACAAGAGCAGTATCCTGTTCTCATAAAAAAAAAAAAAAAAATCACAATTACCTGGGTGATAGAAATGTATACCAATGTAGTGGCACCCCCTCCTCCACAGAAAAATCTTAACTAAGCTTCTCCAGAAATCTTCACCATGGCTGATTTTAGGACTGTTAGCAAAAGAGTCTCTACAAAAAAAACGTTCAATGTAGATAAACTTCCTGTTTTCCTGTTGCTCTATTACGTGGTCACTGGCCTGGAAGAAATCAGCACTCCAGGTGCTGGACACCCCTTTGCTTGTTTTTTCACAAACATGTATATCCAGTATAGTAGTTTGTAGAAGTGTGTTTGCAAATGCAAAGTGTGCTAATAAAAAGACAAATTATTTAACCAGACCTCTGGCCTTGAGCTGGAGCTTCACAGAGATGTCTACATTTCTAAGATAAGAGAAGTTACCAGTTGGGCTCCATGGTAACAGCTGGCAGGGGGAAGAAGAAAGGGGAGAAGAAGCTCTTCCCTTCTCGGGTGTGGTCCTTGAAGGGTTAACTTGCCCAGAACAGTGAAAGAAAAAAAAAAAAAAACTGCTTTTATGTGAACTTATGTAAACTGTGAACTTCTGAGCCCCTCCCCTTACATGCTGGGTATAAAATTCTGAAACTACCTGAACTCGGGGTTCAGGGGATTAATTGATTACAGCAGCGAGAGTGTACCCTCTGAGCCTGGCTGTAGCCAAATAAAACTGTTTCCTGCTGTCTTCAGTGCCTTGCCTCGTCTGTCCCTACAACACTAAATCCACCCCAGAGTCAAGAGGAGATGATCATTCAATACGTTACCAATATTAATCTAACCACCCTGGTAGTTTGTGTTTGGCAGTCCATTCCCAAGTCATTTTTCACCCTTGAAAGCATTATTCTTCTTCCTTCATCTTCAAGCTTCGTCCAAGACCCCCTTTAACTGACAGACACTCTGGGGTACCCACCTTTCCTATCCCGACCCCAGCTCAGGGGACTCTAACATGAAAACCAGAACCCATTGCTCCACAACAAAACAGTGATTCACACAGGAAGCAGATCTTGCTTTGATTTAATGAAAACGGTCCTAGAACACACACACGTTAACCACGCAAGGAAAAAAAAAATGTGTCATTTGCGCCTTTGCCTGGAGGACAATGTCAGTGTGGTACCGTGGTTAGTAGAGGTGGCATCAACCTCAACTCTCTAAATGATCTTTCTCTGCAAACAGGAGAGGCCCACGGTCTGCTACTCAGAAGAGGAGAAGAAAAAGAAATCTGATCTGTAGTGACTGCATCCAGATCAAGGTGCTGGGAGTCAGATTTCAGGAAATTGAAGGGGGGAATTTGAAAGTGATCACAAGATGAGATAATGGACCGGTGACATCAGAACTAACTCGGGCCTGCCATGCGGATCAGTCCCTCTTCACTAATAATAATGATGCTGGCAAAAGCCGAAATGATGAGTGAGGAACCTGGACAGAGCATTGCCTCAGCCCTGCTCTGCCAGGGAGCCTGCACCGGCAGCTTTGCTACTCGGGATCATAGAAGCGCAGGCACCGTGCCCAGGACATTGCTAGCTTTCCTGCATTCTTCTGTGGTCCACACATTACAAGTATATGATTCTTTTTTTCCAAAGCCATTTTCAACTCGAGCAATGGAGAGAATATGCAGCGCACATGTTACCCGCGTTTAGACCTCGTTCTCTCCCCACAGCTGCGGCTCAGTCAGCTCCTGGAGGAACACTGCTGGTGTAGGGGGAAGATGGACCCGCCTGGGTCACAGAGGAATGGGTGCCTGCACCGCACCTGGAGTGAAGCCCTTTTGTGAGTTTTGATTAGCTAAAGACGTCTTTCTAAGTCCTGGACCCCAACCCAGGCAATCTCAGCAAGGCCTTAGCTATCCGCGGACTCTGCTTCTTTTCTCTTCATCCCCAAAGTTCTGGAGACCATCTTATCCTCATCTCCCTTCTTCCACCTCAGAGAAGGAAGCGTCTCTCCTCTCTTCCGCGGTGGGTACCATCTGCGTCCGGAATACCCTCCCTTCCTTCTTGGGTCCGCCGTGCCCGCCACGCGTGCCCTTGTGAGGGCTTGCCCACAGAGCTCTGGGATTCTCTCCCCTCACTCTCTCCTCTCACTTTCTCTGGCCCACAAAAGCCCTCTTATCTAGTTCTTCAGGGTCATGGTCTGAGTTTTAGCAACACGCACCTCAGCGTCACCTTCCCAGCTCTGCACTTACGCTGGGCGAAGCTACGGCACAAGTCAAAAAACAGACACTCGGGAAACTCATTCCCCGTAAGTCACTTCTCCCAGTGGCCACGTCCCGCCACAACCTGCCTGCTTTGACCTGATTTTCAGATTCCTCCCGGCGTCGCTCCACCTCTGGTAGAGGAGGCAAGTCCTCTTTCCTACTGACCCTCTCTCTCAGTCCCAAGAGAACCTGACTTCAAGCAAGCCCCTGCTCCCTTCGAGAAGCATCCTCCTCTCCACCTCGTCTCCTTATCAACATACCACCCTGCTTTCTTCTTCGTTTTCCTTGAAAACGTACTTTCTGCATGAACTCAGCCTCCATTTCTGGCCTGGGTGTGCCCACGGCAGTGGCATGGCGGCTCCCACGGATGGTAACTGAACACTCTGGACAGGAAACCAAAGACAAGTCATTAGGATTGTGAGGATTAATTCAAAGCAGGCTGATTGAGGAGGGAAGGGGAGACTTGGAGAGGTGACCGGAGAGGGAATGATTTCCCAATTGTCCTTTTTAATTTTTCTTACAGCTTTGCCCTGGGGGAAGCCTCCGAGCAACAGAGCTTGGAAGAGGTCAGCCGTGCAGACTACTAAAACTCAGATAATAACCTCAACTTTCTGAACAAAAGAGCTGGGAAAAGGGGATTGCTTATGGACAGAAAATGTGGTGGAGAGGAGAGAGCTGTAGAAGGGCACCCCACAATTAGCAGTGCATAGGCTGCCAGAGCTGAACTGATACTAAGAAACCAGCAGCCCCGATCAGTTAAGCCTGGAGAGCCACATGCATGGGACTCCCGAAGGCTTTGAAGGCTAAGCTGAGATTAGAACCACCACTACAGAAGGCCAACAACTTCCTGCCTGAACCTAACTAGATTGGTTGCCTTATACGTTAAATTTAGAAATCATCATTTCCTGGAGATCTGTATGGTATGTAATAGTCACAGTGTGTAAGAAACAATGTCCAAATTGCTCAAACACACATAGAACTGGGAAAATGTCACCGATTCTCGAAGGATAAGACAAGCAACATCTGTCGCCCCGAGATAGCCCGGATGTGGAAATTCTCAAGCAGATTTAAAAGCCGCTATTGTACCTATGATCCATGGAGCGAAGGTAAAAATATAGACAGCGCATGAGAAGAAAGAATTTCTCTGCAGAGGAATAGAAACCATAAAAGCACTGGTTAGAAACCGCAGAACTGAAAAGTACCACACTTGAAATTTAAAAACAATGTTGGATAATTTCAACAACACTATGGAAATGATGGGGGGGGTGAAGAATCTATGAACTTGCAGATGTTAATAAAAAAAAAAAAGATTGAATCTTAATACCAAAGAGAGAGAGAGAGAAAAATAAAATAAAAGTAGCGTCTCAGGAACCAATAGACAAATATCAAAAGGCCTAACATATATGTCATAGGAAATCCAGAAAGGGACCGAAAGCAGATTGGGACCCAAAACCTCCACCATTGGAGAAAGACATACATTTACAGGTCACAGCAACTCAGTGAACCCCAAGCAGGTAAAACTCCAAGGAAACCACACCTGACATATAATCAAACCGCTAAAAACCAAAGATCAAAACACAACAACCACAAAATCCTTGAAAGCTGCTAGGGGGGAATGACACATTACTTCCATGGAAACAATGATTCAAAGGGCAACGCATATCTCATCAGAAGCCTTGGAGGCCAGAGGACGGGATCGATGTCTTCAAAGTGTTGAAGATCAAGGATGAGAACAGGGTTGTGTCTAAGACAGAGGCGGAGTGCAGGCGGGTTACTACGCACGGGTTTGGGTCCAGGAGGTGGGAGAGATTAGAACGTGGTGGGGCTCAGGGACAAGAAAAGACCTGAATGGAAATCAAAACTGACTGGCAACCTGAAGGTCAGAGCTGAGCATGCACATCCAGCACACACGTGCATGCACACGTAGACACGTCCACGCAGAGCCTGGGAGCTCTCATGAAGTTGGACACAGAGGTCAAACAGGCTGTGAAACCTGGCTGGACGTTAGCTCTCTTCCATACATGTCCATGACATCTCACCTCTGTCCTCTTGGTCTCCTCTGCTTCTGTCTTCTGCTCTCTCTTCCATACATGTCCATGACATCTCACCTCTGTCCTCACAGTCTCCTCTGCTTCTGTCTTCTGCTCTCTCACCCTGACATAACTAATTCTACTTTCCTGCCCTGGCCTAGTGGTCATACTGCCTCTTTCGTTCCATAGCAAAGATTCACAGGATACCTTCTTTGCACCAGGAGCTGAACTTGATCCTCCCACTGAAAGTCACGTCTCTCTCCTCTGACTCTTCAGACCAATTCATCAAACTCGCTTCACATTTTGTATTAGAGTTGACCAAGTACCGATAGGGTACACTATTTGAGGATAAAGACTATGAGTTACCAACAGGGGCTATCAAAGGAAACTAGAGGCACTCATTGTTGAGTACTTCTAACCAAAGAAGTAAGCAGATACCTTTCCCCTCCTCAATCAACTAGAATACAACCAGTCATTAAGAATAATATGAATTTCATATATATGTATATGAAATGTATCTATAAAATTCACTTGGTAAAACAATTTTTAGCTATAATTAGCAAAGGGTACAAAAATTGGAAGACAAAACTAACAATGGTATTTCTCAGAACTAGTGCTCATAATTCTTTGAATTTTAAACATGTTCAGAAGAATCACAGAATATAGATCAGATAGGAAGAGAACTTGGAAATGAAAGATTGGGGCTGAGGCTTTAGCTCAGTGGTAGAGCACTTGCTTGGATGCACGGGGTCTTGGGTTTAACCCCCAGCACCAGAAAGAAAGAAAGAAAGAAGGAAGGAAGGAAGGAAGGAAGGAAGGAAAGAAAGAAAGAAAGAAAGAAAGAAAGAAAGAAAGAAAAGAAAGAAAGATCAAGTCCTTGTTTTACAAAGCTGAGAGGTTACAAGACTGCTCCAAAGTCCATACTAATTGTACTGGACCAAAATCTAGTGTTTCCGACTTGCCCTCTGAGGTTCATGCTTCTTTTTAATTCAGGACTACAAGGTAGAGGCTCGCTAAAAGAACAGAGGACCAGAGTGCCGGTGAGCCTGGAGCCTTGGTCACATCATGAGGGGCGAGGCTGGCCATCTCCTCCCACGAGATGAAGGAGCTATTGTAAGGTTCACTTCCTGATCCACGCGCTTTCTGTGTGTCTGGCTGGATGCAACAGCCTCTCCTGCCTCACAGTCTCATTATTCTACTCACTGTTTATAACTCCAGCACTTAAAAGACCAGACAGTTCAGAGGGAGCCAGTTATGAAACAAGGGGAAAAGCAAGAGTTGGAAGACAAACTCCGTGTCTGATCTCAGTTCTATCAAAAGTCAAGTTAAGGACAATGCAAATCTCCTTTTTTCTCCAGGTGCCCAACATCCCTGCTTGAAAAATGATGTTGAAAAAAATCCAATCACCCTGGAAACAGAAACAGGAAACCCATCAACGGGCTACTGAGTAGAAAAGATTTTGGATGCAAACAGAAATTAAAAACTGGGGAAAGAGGAAGAGTTTTAAGTATAAAAGAAAAAACCAAAAAGATAAATCTTTTTAAGAAGTTGATTTTTTTTTCCTTTAGTTGTTCACAAAGTAAGAGGGCCAGGGTGATATTGGCAATGCTTAACTCCAAAATAGATGAAAGGTTAAAAAAAAAAAAAAAAAAAAAAAAAAAAAAAAAAAAAAAAAAAAGGAAGAAGAAGAAGACGGCAGCTCTGTTGGGGGAAAAGTCCTGAAATAAACCATCACTGATGTTCAAAAGTCACAAGGTCATCATTCATCTTTATAAAAAGAGACACAGAACAAAGACAAACAAGGTAAAGGACTTGCTTTTACATAGCACCGAGACAGGTGAAAGAAATAGCTGTCATCCTCAGGCCTTGGGCATGACAAAAACTTAAAGCTTTAGGACACAGCCTATGAAATGCTATATTCCTAGTTTTAACAAATGCTCGAAGACATCATGAAAGTCTACTGGGGTGGATGGAAAGTTCTGTCCATCTCTCCTTTTAAATGCTTAAAAAACTATATATTTCTTTAAAATCCCACAGTGTGCTCTGTATGCTGACATAAGATCAGTCAGGAGCAAGAGCAAGCACACCTTTCAAAATTTACCTGTAATTTTACTACCCTAGACTTTAACGTGGATCGACCCCAACACAGGAAGAGCATTGCGGTCACTTGAACGTCATTGCCTTTGTAGTGTTCTATTAAATCTGCCTGTGCAAACACAGGGACGTGTCTTCAGGTGAAGAATGGAAGGAAATATCAATCTGTTCATCCCGTGCAACTTTGATGCAGAAGTACCAGTAACTGCAGGAGTAACTGGGCAGTGAGACCGGCTCACAGAATAACCTCTGGCCAGAATGAAGTGTCTTTACCATCATCTGAAAATGTATGCAAATCTTAATTGTACACCACTGTATGTACAGGAAATAATATTTTCCAGCAAAATTTCCTAGTGAAACAACATCTTCCCACATAGTAAAACAGAAAGAAAATCCACAGTAGTTTTGGTCTAGTCTTCTGGCTATTTTAAGGCAAAATTGTTCTGTTTTGTTTTCTCTTTTGAATTATTCAAACCTCCATGCTGATTATGCACTGCACTTTGCAGAAGTGTAATAGTGCTAAGAAATCTTATAATTTTTTATTAACTTGTGGATTTTTCTGGGGTGGGAATATCATTTCAATGTTCCCTAAGGAGAAACCAAAAGGAGGGAATGTTCCTGAGTGTTCCATTGTAGCTCACAGTGAATGGGAAAATCAGTTCTCACTTAGATCTGCGTGGCTATTTGTGAGGGGAAAATAGTTTTAATTATTCTGCCTATGCAACCAAGATTTTCTGGGACAATCCCAATTTCATTCTTTTCAATAAATGTGAATTTCATTGCACTTGTAGAAAATTGTTCAACACACATACTCACATAGGTGATTAAAGTCCATTGTAGGAAACTGTTCCCTGCAGCATTATGGGTAATGGTAAACAACTGGAAACAAGTTAAATGCCCCTCAGTAGGGAAGGAGTTTAGAAAATGTGTATACATCTATATAATGTAACACCAAGCAGAACGGGGTTGATCTTTATGTACTGGTATGGAAAAATAATCAAGATACTCTGTTGAAAAATGTCATTGCAGAACAGATGTTTAGTGTATTTCCATTTATATCACACTTTCAAAAATTCAACCATACATGTTTGATTTGGGATGGTGGGTTAGGAAGAGATGGGGACTTTCACATGTCACTCATTTCCCCTAATTCCAAGTAGTTCTATGTCATCACAATAAATGAAGCCTTCTCCCTGATTCCCACGGTCCTCACTGCTTTCTGTCTTGTTTGAGACCCTCTATTGTCATAACTCATAGAGAATCAGGGTCATCAAACATGCACTTTCATGAGACTGACAAGAGATGATTGAGGGTGGGGGAAGCAAAGGCCGTAGAACTTCACTAGCTGTGCCATTTACTGCTGAGGTCTACACCAATAGGCCAACAGGTGGTGCTGAGACAGGTAAGGTGTCCAGTCTCCAGCAGACAGTGGTGGGCACGGGAGCTCTGGGAGGAGGTGACACAGGAAGCCTAGCACATGGGAGCATCTTTATTCTAAGCTATCCAACTTCACCCTGGGTTTGTGGTAGACAGGGCCAGGAACAGCACCCTCAGTCTCTATCCCCTCTTTCTTCCTTATAATAGACCCCAGACTCCCCAAATAGTAGAGGTAACTGTGTTCCTTAATATTAGCCAATAGACTGAAATCCAAAGTCTTTGGGATGATACCTTCTGACAATTCTTTTTTTTTTTCTTTTCTGGATGAAATCAGAAAGAAAAAGGACAGTCTTTGCTAGCTTGTACCTCTAGCCCTTCATCTTTCAATCTGTCTAGAAATAGATGTGAGGCATATGAGTAGAAAAGTCATCTTGTAACCACAAAGGAGAAAAATCACATATTAAGGTGGCAGAAGAGGAAATCAAGAGGACCTGGGGTCCTAGATGACCTCCTAGAGCCATCGTCAGAAGTCCTATTTGGACACTCCCTCTGGAGCCCCGGTTTTATGTGAAAAAATGGCCCTCTGCTTGACTAAGCTGCTGTAACCAGGCTTCCCCGGTCAAAGCAGTCCTAACTAATTCTGGATCTTTCAAGGATGGGTTGTGATAGAGGAAATGAAGAGCTGCCAAGGTTCTCAAGGGATAAGGGGGGCTCTGGACAAGCGGGATATAATCCTGAAGAGTGAGGGAGTCCAGAAAACAAAGCAGGGAATTCCAAGAGAAGCCCAGAAGTGATGGAGGCAAACAGGTAGGCTGCACCTTGGCACGTGCTCGGGTGCTAAAGACGCACCTAAAAGTCACTGGTCTGGCGGTAGCATCAGAGTGGCTTCTAGAAGGCTGTGTTATTAACAGGGCGGTATTCTCTGCCAGGACTCTATCAGAACTTCAGGTCCATCTTTATCCAGCTGCCCCTGGTGTCAGCGGCTGCTTGACATCAGAGCCTACAACCTGAGAATTGAATGGAGAGGAAGAAGGGAAGAGTTTGCGCCAGCTGCTCCTTGGGTGACCCGACCTCTCTGGTCACTTCTGTTACTTCCAGTAACTTTTCGAAAAGGTTTCCATAGCCAAGGAAAGATGAGTTGAAAAGACAAATAAATAAATAAATAAATAAATAAATAAATAAGTGTTAACTAGGAGAATTTCTTTTTTATTTTTTTCTCAACTCTCTTGGAAGAATGCATTATCTGTTAGTAAGTAGTGTAAGTAATTATCTTTCGCGTGGAACCGGTATATTTTAGGCAACCCCACTGAAATGGCGTAAACAACATTTCCTGTGTCAAGAGCAGAGATCCAAGTCTGTTTTAGAATGGTCCTAATCTCCATCTCTTATAATTTCCACCAATAACGTGTCTTTTTATATATGCTGGCATCTGTGTGAAAGACAGCATCCCACATTGACCAAGTCTCCATCTGGTGACAGACGGGGGAACAGGAACGTAGACTGTCACTTTATGCAGATGGATTTCTATTAATACAAACAAGTGACCCTAAAAGAGAAATTGGCTAGCTCCAGCTTAACTTTAAGAAGATTGTTCTGAATTTCCTGAAAACAGGTTATTTCTAAATACATGGTGCCGCCTTTTAAACATAGATCAGGCGTTTTGTCCTTCACAGAGCTGGTTTTACCAAGTGGGCTGGCCGCACCGGGCTCCTGCACTGGGAGGAGAACGGAGAGTGGGCGGACGGAGGTGGGGGAAGGGATGCAGTGGGAGCCAGCTGGGTCTTGTGGGAAGAGCCCCAAGTTTTCCTGGTCACTGTTTGAGGAGCCACGTGTTGGGAATCCAGGAGAGGCAGGGTGTGGGGCGGGGAGAATGGCGAGGAATAACCCCTCAGGGTTAATGGCTGCCACTCTTTTCTCTTGCCTTAACACAAAAAGGTGTAGCTTTAAACATATTCAGTACATCCATCAGGTAAGTTATATTTCGAACTTGTACAGATGCTAGAAACTTGTACAAATCACTAGAAAGGTTTTAGCCAGCTTGCCCTTGATGACAATCCTTGGCCTGTCCTGGTCAGTAGATCACTAGGCTATGGAGAAACTCACCAGAAGAAAAATTCCTAATGGTAACCAACCCAATAGCCCATCAGCACTGTTACATAACTAAAAATCACATTTTGTGATAGTATTGTCAGAGCTACAGTGATTTCTGTACTCCTTCAGGATTTTTGGCCTACTTATGTTCAGATCCACTATTACGTATTTAATACAGTTCATTAATGAACCCAGTTTTCAAAACACACGTTCTTGCATTATACTCTTCCTCAAGGATGATGTCAATGCCTTCATGTGCCTGATGTGCTAACTATTCAATTCAGTACTTGCTGAACATAAACAGATAACTATTAAAACAAAAATTATCCAGTAGGTATTGCTTTACATCCCCAGTGATGCATTTATCAACCTTTAAGAAACTGCTTTGGGATTGTATTTAGTGTTCCTAGGAAAAAGGCTATCCTGTTACCACCACAAAAGCAAACACCTGATGCACTGTTTGATCACTTTTGAGGAAATAATGTGTGCGTGTGAAAAAGTTATAGACATATGTACCCCAACGTGTTAACAGCAGTTGATTATATATAATATGGTCTCAGACTGTTATATTTCTCTTTAACAAGTAGCACTCTTAGTGAAAAGTAAAGATGAATTCAATTGTTTTTCTAAAGAAAAACTTTATTGAGATGTAATTCACATGCCAGAAAACCCATTTTTTAACTATAAAATTGAGTGTCTTTTAGTATAGTCTGAGTTGTGTCAAATTGTCATCACCGTTGAGGAAACTTGATAGCTATTCTCAAACATTTCCTGTTGCCCCTGCACATGGCACCTGCCAACCACGAATCTACTTCCTGTCTCCATGGATTTGCCCATCGTGAACACTTCTCATAAATGGACTCATTCAACATCTGACCCTTTGTGATGGGTTGCTTTGTTTGGCACGACTGAAGGTTCATCCACATCATAGAGAGCGTGCTCCAGAGCTCCAGTCCTCTTTGCTGTGGAAATATATGCCACAACCTGGAAATACCATAGATTGCTTATCCATTCATCCAATGGTAGACACTTCTGCTGCTCTACTTTTTGGCTATTATGAATAATCCTGCTCTACGCATTTGTGTTCAAGTTTTTATATGGACATTTGCTTTCACCTTCTTGGTTTGTACTCGGGACTGAGGTGCTGAATCACATAATAATTCCATGTTTAAGAGCCGAAATGTTCTCCAAAGTGGTGACACCATTTTCCAACCCTACCAGCAGTGTCTTCAGATTCTAAGTCCCCCACACCCTCTTGAACATCTGTTATCATCCGTCATTTTAATCTTAGCTATCCTAGTGGACATGAGAAGGTACCTGATTGTGTCTTTTATTTACATTTCCCAGATGGCTAACAACTTTTTTTCTTGGGTGTGTTAGCTATTGTATGTCTTTTAGGATAAATATCTATTTAGATTCTTGTTCTGTTTTTTTGTTTTTTTTTTTTTTTTTTGTTTGTTTTTTTTTTTTTTTTTTGCACTTGGGGTATATTTGTCTTTTTATTATTATTAAGTTGTTAGAATTTTTATATATTCTGCATTCCCATCCCTTACCAGAAATATAATTTACAAGTGTTTTCCCCATTCTGTGAGACATCTTTTCATTTTCTTTTTGGTATGCTTTGAAGCACAAAAGTTTTAATTTTTATTAAGTCCATTTTTTTTTTGCTTGTGTTTTGAGCATTTTATCAAAACATCCATTGCCTAATCTAAGATCACAAAGCTTTATGTTTATGTTTTCTTCTAGAAGTTTTATAGTTGAGCTCTTAGATTTTGATCTATAGTCCATTTTAGGTTGACTTTTGTATACCATATGGGGTAAGGGCCCCACTTCTTTCTTGTGATATGTTTATCCACGGGTCTATCTGCCATTTGTTGAGAAGACTGTCTTTCTCCTATTGAAAGGTCTTGACAATCTGGTTGAAGATCAGTTGACCATAAATGGAAGGGATGATTCTGTGTTCTCAGTTTTATTCCAATGACCTACCTGCTCAGCCTTATGCTAGTACTTAGATGTCTTCATTACTGTCTATTTGTAGTAAGTTCAAATCAAGAAAGATGAGTACTTCAGCCTTGTTCTTTGCCTTTGAGGTTGTTTTGGCCATTCCGGGTCCATCAAATCTCCACATGAACTTTAGGAACAAAAAGAAGTAGTTGGTATTAGCATTGAACCTGCAGATCAATTTAGGGAGTATTACCATCTCGTTATTACCATGCTAAGTCATCTCATCTATGAGCACAGGCTACCTTCTCATTTAGTCCAATCTCCTTTAATTTCAGTCAACAACGTTTTGTAGATTTCATTACACAGGTCTTCTACTTCTTTCACTGAATTTATTCCTTAGAGGTCTTTTAGGTGCTGTCATAAATGGATTCAGATTACTTTTTCTTCTTTATATTTTTCTGAATATTTAATTATTTACAACAAGACATAGGATTCTTAAAATTAGAAAAAGGGGAAAAACAATGATTTGTGTCATGAAGATTTGCAAATCTTAGACGTAGATTTACTGATGGTGTTTTTCCATCTGAATTGAACTTCTAGTTTGATTCAAGTTATTCATGTAGAGTCTAATGAAACAAGTTGGCCTCATTCTTTTTGAACTGCATATTTAGCATATTTTAAAGATGTGAAGTACAACTTTATCATGTGAGACACAACAGATTTTTAGGGATATTGTTTAAGAAAAGTGTATAATTGGACATGTGATCAATAAGTGCTCACTTCATTACCTTAAGTTTATAAAGCAAGTAAAAATAAATCATTTCATAGACATATGGAGTAGAGGGAGATTGTTTCAATGAGGAGGGTGAAAAGATTTGTTTGTTAGATCCAAATTTTGAATGCAGCTGTCTTGACAGAGTAGTGACCCAGGTCCCCATCTCAGTCCAGATTGTAACTTACCTTTCTTTGCAGGTTTGTCTCGTTTAGCTTTAAATAAGATCCATCAGCTGAATCACCAGGCCCCTAGAGATTTCCACTAGGAACCTTAGCCAAAGACTTCAGTTTATTGCTTAAACCTGTCCTTTATAGAGTTATTTGTTTTTCTGAGCAATTATTCACTTTAAATCAGGTAGGACTTGCTGATACTAGTGGTGTGGCCCATTCCTCATCAGCTCTCTGTTGTGTTAGTGAATCAGGCTTTGCTTATTGTAGCAGCTCTTTGTAGTCAAGTCACTCATAACAGATCTCAAGGACACCCCCCCACGCCCCGCCCATAGAGAGAGTTCATCTGACCAACCATTGTAATTGGTTTCTTGTTTTCCTCATGGGACTTTTTGAGGGCCTACATTTTTTTCTTGCCTGGAGCTGATTTTTGATGCATCTGGATTAGCTTTCTCTTAAGAATTGCGTGCTTTTATAACTTAGGACCAACAGTTCTTACCTGAAGAAAGTACATATTAAGAGGCTGGGGCTGTGGCTCAGTGGTAGAGTGCTCACCTAGCATACATGAGGCTCTGGGTTTGATCCTCAGCACCACATAAAAATAAAATGAAGATATTGTGTCCACCTAAAACAAAAAATTAAATATTAAAAAAATACATACTAAAACTCCGAATGCTCCAAATATAAATCTATACAGACACACACACATACACACATACACATTTTTTTTCTGGCATCATCCATACGTCCCAGTATGCTCATGTCATGGATTACAAAAGACGTGCATGTGTACGTGAATTCACGCCCACAAGTGCCCACCAAGATGAGCATTCCATGGATCGACTTTGTTTCAGAACGACTCGGTGGTCCTCAGTGCCAGGGAAACAATAAAGGATGGATCTCAATGCTCTTGTGACAGCAGCTTCTAACAATGTCAGCCTTTAAAACAAGGACCTGAGCAGACTGAGTTCCTCTTCCCGGACCTCAGAAGTCTTGCACATGCCTTTGCCTGCCCGCTTCACTCCCCTCGGAAGGCAGGAAGAACTTAGCTAGGAATTTCGTCAGTCCCCTCGGCATCTTCAAGATGGAGGAGGCTTTATAAAGGACACAGAGCTTCCTTTCACAATCAGAACCTGAGCAGAATTCCGAAGCTCTCCCAGCAGCACAGAGTTTGCAGCCAAATAATGCTATACTCACTTCCCAAGAAAGAAAAAGGCATCAAGGAGGCCAAACAAGAAAGAGGTTAAGCCTTCCTCATGCCTGCCGGAGGATGAGCAAATGGCCGTCCCGCAGGCTGAAAGAGAACTGAATAGAAGGCCATGGCCTTAACCAAGAGACCCCTCAGGGGACTCTGAGGTGGGATCTCAGGCAATCACATTTTCATCAGTAGAAACTCTGAGGCAATTGTTCAGCTGCTCGTCTCTCTCCAGGAAGCTTAACCCTAACCCTCAGCCAATCTCATTCTCAGCAGTCGCAGAACAGAACCCGGCTCTGCGTCCGCTTAGACAGCTCTGCAGGCCCGGCCCTCCTCAGAAGGCCTGGTGGGCCTCGTGTTCACCTGCACTGCATGCACAGCCCATATAGCTCAGGCCACAGGGGGGCAGCCATGGAGTCATTTAAGGCCACATCCTCGAACAGAAATATTACCTTTTTCTTCTGACACTGACTGCCTGTGTTTTCTGGTGACAACTCATCTTCTCCTTAAATGAGGCAAAGAGAGAGTGAAGACAAACATTCCGAGTTTATAAAGTTCCTCAGAATTTAACAGCGCCATTTACTACATCTCAGTGTTCCAGAAAACACCTCCTTATCTAACGCTTCAGGTCCTTTTTATATTCTTCTCAGGCTTCAAGGCTGGGGAATTCTAGTGGAGCAGAGGCTCTGGCTGCATTGAATTTTACTGTCCTTAGAGGGTCAGCCTGAGGGATCTCAGGAGAATGGGACACATTCCAGGCAGACAGCATGAAGGTCCTCCTGCTTGTTCCCACACAGCTTCCTGTCGGGGTGGGCCCAGTCGCTCATGTTAAATGAATCCTACCTACAAATGGGCACACAGTCTCCGTTCATGTGTGAAAACACTTTGACAGTTTTCCGCACATGTTAGCTTGCTGAACACTTGTAGAAAAATTGAATGACAGGTTTGGCAATGGCTCTGCTCAAATTTTATCTACAGAAAATAAGAATAGTAGTGATGATTTCTCGCTATTGGTCACTTTACAAGAAATGTCTGCATCAATCAAAAAAGGATGAAAGGAACATCATGCTGATACTTGAGGGCATCTTGGGTGAGTTTATTATTAACTTTACTTATATCTCTAATCAAGGGGCAATATTACTATTAAGTCATCTTCACTCAATTTTTCTCAGTTCTTGAAATGGATATTTTAAACTGGATTGAAAGTCAACAGTTTACCCCTTAACTATACCCTGACCACAGTGGCAGGCAGCTACTAATAATTTTCAATTGTTAATTGAATAAAACAGGAAGGAATAAAGCTGGAGGTAAAAATGAGGAAATCCTCATGGCACCTTGCTCAGCAAAAAGGTAGAGTTAAAATTGTGGTTATGATTTAATCATTTCACAATGCACGACGATCTCAAAGTATCATTGTACCTGAAAAATACATGCAGTAAGATTTAAAAAAAAATTATAGCCCTAATGTTGCTGCAAATGTATAAAAATTGGACACATATAACCTTAAAATATAACATGAGCAAATGGAAAAACTGACTTTGTTCAGCAGTAATAGGGAAGGGAATTTTCATCTGTTGTATCTGATGCTTTCAGTGCAACAAAAATTCTAATAATGAATGAACTTGATCATACACAAAACTAGATATTCAGGATTCTGAGACAAAAATGTGAATAATATAACAGACATGATCAAAAGATTTGAAGCCTGTGCTCACAATATCTACCTCAATTGATCTAACCCAAAATTGGAGCTAAGCTAAACCCTGTCTGTATGGTCCTCTTTGAATAATCAGACCATCCTATATTTTAGTTTAATCAAGTATTTTAATAAGGAAAAATGAAATACTGGCAAAGTTAAAAATTAAATCATCTGTGTTATGTAGGCCATAAGATAAATATAACATTTAACTGTCAGGACCAAAAAGAATGTCGATATGAAGAGATACGAAGAGGTAATTGCTTCAGGTGTGGATTTTGCCAAAAACAAACAAACAAACAAAACACACACACACACAAAACAAAAAAAGTAACAGAAATATCACTAAAATAAATAAAATATCCAACTGTAAAAATAAGCAAATAACTAAATACTGAAAAAAATCACTTTACCAAAATATAATGAAAAAAAGAGTATCAGACTTTCTTGACACTTTCACAAATTCTTTCTCTTGACTTTACATCTACCACAATCTTGTAACATTTTGTGGATCCCAGTTTTGACTCTGGAAAAAATATCCATCTTAAGCATCTGCTCCATCATAGAAAGCTGAGAAAGCTCCCAGAAATACAGTCAGAATTGCTTTCATCCTATCTTAGTTGGGTGGTCCCCAATTGGGTGATCTTGACAGTTTTGATGAGTACTGTCACAATTTTCTCTCTGTGTCTTTTTTTTTTTTTTTTTGCCTTTTTTTTTTTTTTGAATTTTATTGAAATAATTGTGGGTTCACATGCAGTTGTAAGAAATGATATGTAGAGAGAGTCTATCTTAGCCCATTTTCTGTTGTTAATAAAATACCAGACTGGGTAAGTTTTAAAGAAAAGAGGTTTATTTTGGCTCACACTTCTGACCCACGGTGGAGGGGCTGCCTCTGGTGATGGCCTTCTTGCTGGCAGAGTCCCAAGGCAAAAAACAGCACAGGATGCTAAGAACAAGAAACACCTGAGAAACCTATCCCGACTGACTTTTATAGCAGATTAACTCTCTAGATAACCCCATTAGCCCATTAATCCATTGAATAGACTTATATAGCCATGAGGATAGAGCCCTGATCACCTCTTAAAGGTCCCATGTGGTCCTGCCTTTAAATATCTTATAATAGCCGGGCGCGGTGGCGCACGCCTGTAATCCCAGCACTTTGGGAGGCTGAGGCAGGAGGATCGCGAGTTCAAAGCCAGCCTCAGCAATGGCGAGGCACTTAGCAACTCAGTGAGACCCTGTCTCTAATAAAATACAAAAAAGGGCTGGGGATGTGACCCAGTGGACGAGTGCCCCTGAGTTCAATCCCTGGTACCAAAAAAAAAAAAAAAAAAAAAAAAAAAAAAAAAAAAAAATCTTATAATGGCGTGAGTTTCAGAGGGGACAAGCCGTATTCAAACCATAACAGATTCCTTATATACTTTACCCAGTTTCCCTCAGGGCTAGCAGTTTGCAAACCTGTAGTACACTGGCTTCAACATGATCCACAGAGTTCCCCCATTTTCCCTTGTACCCGTGTACCCGTTTATGAGTGTGTGTGTGCACACACAGTGTGCATAGTAAGTTCTGAGGTGTTTTGTTAGTAGCTTACAATTTTTGTCAAATTATTTGCCCTAATTTTCTTTTCAGATATAATTCATTCAGGATACTTAAAAAGTGTAATCCACCCCATATTTAACCTGGAAAATTACGTATCTGCCCCCAATTAAATGCTCATTGGCTTCCTATTCTTCCGTTCGATGGACTACACCAGCTTTCTTCTCAACATTACGAAAGACAATTTTCTTGGACTTCTATGAACATGAGTCATCTCTGGGTTAATCAATTCCATCTGGGTATAGATTCCAGATTTTTCATGGTTTATTTGTTCATTCAAAAAATATTTACAGTTGGTTACTGAATCCTTGAAGTAGCATCCCAGGAATTTAGTGTACAGTGGAGAATAAAAAAACATAATTTTGCTTTCAGGAAATTTACCCAAGATGGTACCAACAATAAAACCACCAGGATCAAGTAGATAAATGCAGCCTTCTGACAGAGTTGCTGAAAAAGTACTCATGTTCTTAAGAAATTCCATGCAGTTTCCTCACTTGCCTTACTAAATGACTTTTACCAGGCCACACCAGGAATCCATCTACCTGAAGAAGTAATAGAACATATTACCAATGGAACGCTAAGAGAAATACTGAAGTGTCATTCAGCTTTGGATAGTCAAGGGGACCATGCAGCCAAGTAGAGACCAAGCAATCCAAACGACCCATGTTCTCTGTCTTGTTCCTTAGAATGTCAATGGTCAAGCTTGAGGGAACTGGTTCATAGAGTTCTTTTCAGTGGAGAGAAGATACCACTTCTACCCTTTCTATTGAGGCCAAAAGCTTTATGGTAGGAGGGTAGAACAGATGGAGCCTTGAGGGGAAGTTGGGGGGGGGGGCTGGGGAAGGAGTCGAATTTACATCACATATCCATATTAATAGTGTGAGAGAGATTTGCTATCTAGCTAAAGCACATTATTTAAATAAAAACTATAATTACCCTAAGGGGTTTGATGGTTTGGATCTGAGGTTCCCCCCCCCAAAAAAAAAAACTCTTCTTTTAATACAGGCCTTTCAGATGTAAAATGATTAGATTACGAGTGCTGTAGCCTAATCAATGGATTAATCCACTTGATGCATTAATAATTTAAAAGAACTACTATTATGTATAACTATAATGCGCTAGTATAAACATTTTAAAAATAAAAAAGGACTAGTGTACTGGGTGGCAACTCCAGACAGGTGGGGGCATGGTTGGAAGAGGTGGATCACTTGGGGGCATGCCCTTGGAGACCCCCTGGCTCCTTCCCCTTTCTCTTTCTTCCTCTCCCCTTGCCCTGCCCTTCTTGGCTGGCAGGAGCTGAGCAGCTCTCTCCTCCACACCCTCTGCCATGATGCTATGTCTCACCTTGGCCCAGAGCTCTGGAGCTGGCTGACCATGGACTGAACCTCTGAAACTGTGAGCCAAAAATAAACTTTCCTCCTCTAAGTTTTTGTCAGGTATTTTGGTCACAGCAATGAATAAATGACCCACGCAGGCAGTCTGCAAAATTCAAATAAACCTTTGGCCTTAGGTCAACTTACTCAGAATTTTGGAATGTATTTTACTGCTTCTTACCTGGGATAGACCTCTCTAAAAATTGTTCTTTTACTCAGATTATGAGGAGGTTATTTTATGTTTAAAAATGTCACATATTTACAAAACACCCATCTATTCTTTGGGCAACCCAATTCTTGTTCAAGGGTTTTAATTAATTAATTGAGTCCAAATTCCTATTTTTAGTAAAATCTGGCTTTGCACATATACCCTGTTATTGACTGCTGTGCACAAATAGAAATAGGAGAGCCCCCATCTGGGCTAGCATACAAGTCAGGATGCTAAATTTGCACAACAGGATGTCGGCTTTGCCACCTGCACACCTGTTATCGAAAGCATATGGCTCTCTCTTTAATCAACAACACAAAACACAGGCTCCTTAGGCACTCCTCGGAGATTTCAGGCCTGCCTCTGATCCAGACTTTGGCAAAAGCTAACTGGAAACATTTGATATTTGAAGGAGAAACTATAAGGCATGCTAACTACACATTTCTTTCCATCTTAAATGTAAATATTTTCAAAAACAAGGTACCTGGACACTTTCTATGAACCTCCCACAGAAGTTCTTGCACTAAGATACTTCACAATGGAGGTCAGTAGATGTTTGCTTGAAGTCTATTTTGACATAATTTGCAATTCAGTGGCTGATTATCATATCTGAAAATCAAAGACGGGGTACAGGATAGAGTTATCCCTCAGAAGTTTATGGAGCCACCCAATAGCCCTCTCTGAGCTTCTTTTCTATGAGAAATAAATTTCTAGATTTTACTTACAGTGGACATTCAGGCTGCTTGGGACAATATGAGAAACAGGATTATGAATGGTATTGTACACATATCCTAAGATAAAGCTTTCACAATTTTTTCAAGGATTGTACCAAGAAGTAATTTGGTCAGAGAATATCTTCAGTTTCACTAGATATTGATGAAATACTTTCCAAGAGCCTAAACCAAAGTAGGTTATTACTTCCAGACTACTATTTCCCAATAGTGAAGAAGAGCTTGGCACGGTCGCACACGCCTGTAATCCCAGCAGTTGGGAGGCAGAGGCAGGAGGATCGCGAGTTCAAAGCCAGCCTCAGCAATGGTGAGGCACTTAGCAACTCAGTGAGATCCTGTCTCTAAATAAAATATAAAAAAGTGCTGGGGATGTGGCTCAGTGGTCGAGTGCCCCTGAGTTCAATCCCTGGTACCGGAAAAAATAATAGTGAAGAAGAGTTACCACTGGTCCATATCATCATTAGTACTTGGTCTTATCAGGCTTTTTAATTTGTACCAATCTCCCAGATGCATGGAGGAACTGTATTATGGATTGGATTTGCATTTCTCTAATGAGGTTAAACACATTTTCATGGTTTTTGGCTATGTGTTTCCTCTTTTGTGTAACACGTTTTCAAGTATCTCGCCTATTTTTCTGTTGAGGTTCATGTCTTATTCATATTGATTAGATGAGATCTTTATATATTCTAGAGACAAACGATCCATTATAAGTAACATTTCCCATTCTGTAGCTCTTCTTTTCCTTCTCTTTATTGTGTATTTTAGTGAATAAGAAGTTCATGATTTTAATATATTTATCAAATTTTTCCTTCATTAATTATTTTTTGGGCATCTAGTTTACTTTCTAAAACATTTTCCTATCCTATCCTATGGTTTAAAACATTTTCCAATCTGTCCTGTCATCTTAAAAGATTATACTGTTTTCTTTTATTCTTAGATCTATCCTTTTTCTGGTATTGATATTTGTGTGGAGTGGGAGGTATTGGGTCCAACTCTGTACAATTAATATCACATTGGAAACAGTTTTCAAAGCCTCTCCTTCCTCATTGCTCCATCTTGTCATTTCTGACACAAATCAAGTGTCCGTGTGTGTGTGTGTGGCCTATTTACAGGCTATTTTGTTTCATGAGTATTACACCAATATGATAGTTTCTTGCATTTAGATATTTAGAAGAGAAAGGACTCACATTGTTTCTTCTCTAAGAGTTTTTGTTATTCTTGGCCTTTGTCAAGTTCATGTAAAGTTAGTTGGCTTCTGTGTTAGTCAGCTTCGCATTGAGAAGACTAACATGTGGCCTGAGTAGAGCAACTCCAAGGAGGACACGTTTATTTTGGCGCATGGTTTCAGAGGTTTAGTTCGTGGTGGACTGACTTCATTACCAGGGCCCACGGTGAGGCAGAACACCATGGGAGAAGGGCCCGGTGGAAGGAAGCTGCTCCAGTCCTTGGTGGCCAGGAGGCAGAGAGGGAGGGGGGCAGCTGCAGGGAAGACGAAGCCTTCTAGGGGACGTCCCCAGTGATCCACCTCCTCTAGTCACACCCCTACCTGCCCATAGTTACCACCAGTCCATTCAAACTAGGATGAACTGATTAGGTTATAGCTCTTATGATCCAGTAATTTCACCTCTACATATTCTCACATGAACGCAGGCGCCTTTGAGGGATACCGTATATCTAAACCACAACATTCTACCCCTGGTCTCTTAAAGCTCATGTCCCTCTCACAATGCAAAACACATTTAGTTCATCTCTAAGGACCTCCATAATCTAAATAATTTCAGCATTGTCCAAAAGTTGAAGTCCAAAGTCTCATTTGAGACTCAAGGCAAAGTCTTGACTATAAGCCCTTGTAAAGATCAAAACAAGTTACATATGTCTAATATATAATGGTACCGAATGAATATTTCCGTTCCAAAAGGGAGGAATGACAGCATAGGAAAAAGGGATGGACCCCAAACAAGACTGAAAACCAGCTGGGTTCTGTAACTCTGTGTATAGCATCTAGGACACATGGTGGTGAGATGTGTCCCCAAGGGCTTAGGCAGTCCCACCCCTTTAGCCTTACTGGTTGCAGTGCACATGGGCTTTCTTTTACCCTGGATATCTTTGCAGCAAGCAGTTTTTTCTCAGCAGACAGTCCATGTTACTTGAACCCCTTAATTCCTGATCTCCATTTCAGCTTAGGCATCACCTTCACAGAATCACACATCACCCTCCCAAGGGAAGCCTGCAAGGATTCCAGCCCTACTTACCCTTAGCCTGGCCTCCCAGGCCCTCCTTTGAAATCTTGGGGTAAGCATTCATGAACCCCTAACTCTAGTATCCTGTATTTCTGCTGAACCAACATCATCAATGATGCCAAGGCCAACCACCAGCTTGCACAGTAGCTGAGCCCTAGGGATCATGGTTGGCTGTAGCTGCCTCTTATGCTTACCTGGTTCATGATGTAAAACAACTTCCTGGGAGTCCTTGTGTGAGCAGGGTGACCCTCAATCTCTTCTCAAATAAATTTTCCCTTCTATGCCCTGGAGCCTTCAATTTGTATGGTCATGCAAATTCCTGAGATGCCCTTAGATCATCTTTTCTAGTGTCTCTGAGCAAAGTACTTAACATTTCCTTAAGGGCTATAATATCTTCAACAACCTCACCTTCCTTAGCCTCAGTTTTACATGCACTTTTCTGGCTAAACCAAAACTTTTTGAAATCCCTCTTGTCTGCTCTATGCTCCAGATTCTCACAATAAACCTGGTTCAAAGCTGCCAGCAAAATCCATGCCACTGATTGAATGTTATGCTGCCTTAAATTCCCTCCACCAGATTAATTAGTCCATCACCTTTAAATTTAGCCTCACAAAAAGTCTCAGGACATGTTCAAAATGTAGACTAGTTCTTTGCCAGAATATGATACAAGTGGCATCCAGTCCAATCCCCAAAAGAGTCCTTATTTCCCTCTGAAACCTTATGAGCATGATCTTTTCCATTTGCATTTCTATCACATTCTGATCTTCTGAAATTCCACCAGAATCACCCTTAAGCTTTGTTTACAAAATTTTAAAGCTTTTCCAGTCTCCATCTCAAAACTTTTCCAAACTTCTCTCACAAACCAGTTCCAAAGTCCTCTGAACCATGTGGCCAGGTTAGTCATAGCAGTGACCCTACTCCTGGCATTGATTAATTTGTGTGTCAGCTTAGCATTGTTTTAGCACAGGAGCTTTCATATACAAACCCTAACAATTATTATATTAAATTTCACACAGAAAAAGATAATATCTAATAAATGGGGGTAAAACATAGTCTTTAGAACTTTAATTGGCATTGTATTGCTTTCTAGATCAATATGAAGAAAACTGATATTTTACAACATACAGTTTTCTCACCCATGAGCATTGTAAATATTTCAATTTTTAAAGTTTTATTTAAAGAATAATGTTTTAAAATTTTATCTGTATAGGTGTTTTGTTAAATGTATTTCTAGGTAACAGATTTTTATAATAAACAATATAAATTGTATATTTTCTTTAATTTTATTGTCTGTTCTTGTACAGAGAAATACGGTTGCTCTTTCAATGTAGATGTTATATCTTCCAACATTTTAAAGATCACTTATAATTCCAATAAAAAGTAAACAAAATAATACATAAGAGTGCACCTATCGTGACACAAAATAAATCACCTTAGCATGAACAAACTACAAGGAATTGCATCCACTTTTTTTTTTTTTTTTTCCTCATGAGTATCTCCTGGAACTCTAGACCCTCCTGGTTAAATCTGAACTCTGGGCCTCTGGGCCTGCTGTGTAACTTCCATCCTGGCCTTCTCTTTATTATGACACTGCGAAGTCCCTCAACTCTGTGTTGATCCTCTTTGGCCTGGGGCCACCGTCTCCCCTTCCATTCTTTTACTCAAGCACTTGGGTAAGGCACATCCTCCTTAGCTTTGTGATGAAAGATATGTAGACATTAGGGATTTTTGAGAATGTATTTGTTTCCAAATTATCTTTATTTTATTCTAGTAACTTAATGATAGGTTCATAATGTAGAATTCCAGGTTGAACTAACAATCTCTACTCAGAATTTTTTTCAGTGTCATTTTCTTGTTTTCTAGCTTGCACATTTGCTGTTCAAAAACCCAGCTTCAGGTGATTACTGATTATTAGTCTTTGATCTTTTTACTTAGGAGTTATAAATTTACCCATTTCTGCTTCTGAAATTTCACAGTTGCTTTGTAAATTGTTTTGGTGTGAGTTGTTTTCCTTCATTTGTTTTAGTCTTCAATGGGCCATTTCAACCTGTAAATGAGTAGACTACTTTTCAGTACTTGAAATTTTTCTTATATAATTTATTTGATAATATTCCCCTTAGATTTTCTCTCTTTCCAGTGCTTTCCTTAATCTATTTATAACTCTTAATTTTTCTCTTACATTTTCCATATTTTTGTTTTTTTATTTGTTCTTTTTAAAAATACTTTCCAAGAGAATTTCTCAAATTTACCTTCCAAGGCTTCTATTGAATATTTTATTCCTATTACTTCAATTATGTTTCAAAAAATCTTATTTGTTGAATTTCACAAACATTTATGAAGTATTTATCATTTGTGAGTTACTGTATTTGAGGCTCATGGTGGGTTGAGAAACATAAAACTATTCTTATGCTTAAAAATATTCCTCAATTCGAAAAGTTTATAATGCATCCATTCATAACCAAATATCTTATAAAATAAACTGTATTAGTTTGAAATCTGAAAGTAGAGAAGAACTGTCATCTCTATTATTATAACTCCTAAACCAGAAAAGCACTAATGAGAAGATCATCAAGTTAATTAAAAAAATATCACTAGTGATTGTATTTTAAAAACGGATGTATTTTCCATTCAGATTGACAGTCCTCGAGACAAAATTTTGATTGACATTATGTTCAATTAATTCTAATATGTCTCAGAGTTCATGATAAAATGGTGTAAAGTTAAATTCTTAAAAAAATATAGATTCCATCCTGTTATAGAATATTTTGAGATCAAATACTAGTGCTCTTAAAAAAAAAAAAAAAGTATGTGGGATGTTCAACTCCTGGCACACCCTACGTGAAGAAATTGCTTAACCGGTTTTTGTCCTGGTTAAAAAAAGAACCTTCTAACCAAGGTCACATATGGGATTATTCTCAAGTCTTAAATCTAGTAATAGAATGGATAATGGGAAGGTAAGAAGGGATATTTCACAGTTTTGACTCAAAATGCCTGAGCAGCATTTATAACAGAGGAACATGAAAGAATTGCTATTTGACTCGAACAGCAGGAGACTCGATCCACTTTCCCCAGCATTATGGAAGCAACACAGGTTTCTAGAAAAGGAAGTTGGAAGACAGGGCTGTTTGGCTCTGAAAAAGTCCACTCAAGTAAAGACAGGCTTTTCAATTTTCAAGGTCCAGAAGGGAAAGCCAGCTGAAATTGTTGGGTGGAGGGGAACACTGTTCTGTCTGCAGATGTAAAAGACGCTTCCCCACAGGATGTGCTGGCATTTGACATTGCTAAAGAAAGTCTAACTGTCCTGTGACTACTCTTCTTACCTGGACTCTTCAGTTTCAAGGACTGCTCATCACCGGGCCCAGGCTTAGGAGTAGTTTGGAGAAAGTGGTGCAGCACATAGATTGATTTAACTTTGAGATCATGATCTGTAGTTTTGTGTCGGTGTTGCAGCAAACTCAAGTTCTGCCAAGGGATAAATCTGCATTGAGGCTGAGCATCCTTCATAGAAAAAAGAAGGCTGCTTCTCAATCCCTAAAGCAAATGGGTTGCAGCAACCCATAATTGGCTCAGCTTTTCAGACCTCTATAAAGCTTCTCCAATCAGCTTTGTGGCAGGCAGTTGGCTACTTGCAGGCCATAGAAACTAAGTAGTTCATGAGTGTTTCATGTGTTTAACAAATATCTTCCCTCCAAACATCATCTCTGTATCTTGAAAGTCTAACACAGTGTCTTAACACATCATAGCTACTCTACAAATATTTGTTGAATGAACGAGTTCCAAGCCATCTTAAGCAATTTAATTCTTCCTTTCTACCCACTGTTAAAAATCTCTAGGCTGATTCCATTTGACCCTTAAAATTTTTTATTTTTGTTGTTGTTTTCACATTGCATTTTATCCATTCCTATTAGATTACAAAAAGAGGTTGAAATGGTTCTCCAGCACATGTTTATAGAACATTCACCACGTTCAAGGCACTATTGAATTCTAAGTCAATCGTTGCCCTACGATAGCTTGTGGCCTCAAACAGCAGATGACATACATATGCAAAAATACAATGCAGAAGTACAGATCTCTGACTATTAATGCATCCATATATATACTTGGTATGCCCAAAATAGTATTTATGAGGTATAAAGCAGGTTTCACTTTTGTTTAATGCTTAATATTTGTTTACTATAGTGACTAAAACTACTCTAGTCACCCCTCATGCATGACCCCAGCTGTAAGTGACAGTGTTTTTTCCCAGGGTTCTATTTCTAAGTACTTCCAGAAAAGCTCAGGCGTTGCCATGGCATTTGACATTGCTAAAGAAAGTCTGTCCTGTGACTACTCTTCTTACCTGGACTCTTCCGTTTCAAGGACTGCTCATCACCAGGCCCAGGTTTAGGAGTAATTTTGAGAAAGTGGTGCAGCACATAGATTGATTTAACTTTGTGATCAGATCTGTAGTATTGTCTTTATTTGCCCTCACCTCAATATACTTTCCTCTTTTATCTCACTGTTATGAGCCCAGAAAGTTGACTCTTGTTTAGCCTGGTAACTACTTTACTCAGCCCATGGTCCACTAGATTCTTGCTGGGTCGGCTGATGGGAGGCAGTGGCAGGGGTGGAGTGAGCAGGACAATGGCAGGGGTGGGGCGTACGCAGGACAGGGTGCTCTCCCCTCTTCTCCACTACCCAGGAGCTGTCCTGACAGCAGCTGTGTCCCTCACAACTACAGATCCTGTCTCGAGACCCACCACGCCAATGACAAGATGCCTGGTAAATTCGTGTGTCCTCACCCCTTGCAATGATGAAGTTTGTGCCAATTTGACGAGGCCACAGGGTGCCTCACATTTGGCCAAATATTCTGGATGTGTCTGTGAGGGTGTTTCTGAGTGGAGTTATCATTTGAGTCAGTCAACTGGGTAAAGCAGATTGCCCTCCGCCATCTTGGTGGGCCTCATCATCACCTGAAGGCCTGTGCAGAACAAAGAGGGTGAGTAAGAGAGAACTGTTGGGCTGGGACATCAGTGTTCTTGTTTTGGAACTCAGGCTCACACCAGCGACTCTCTTGCCTACTGTGGATCTTGGGATTTCTCAACCTCCATAATCACATGAACCAAGTGCTTATAGTATATATAATACTTACATATATATCTCTCTGTGTGTATGTAATCCTGCAAAGAAGACTTCAGATACAATGAAAAGACTTATTCCATAACATATCCTTTCTGGACAATTGATGTGTGGTGACCTTGGAATGTGCCTTTATATACCACATCATAGCCCCATTGATTTATTGTTAGTAAGGTTTTTTTTTAAATCAAGTCCAGAGATATTAGAGTCATGGAATTAAAGTAATTCATATCACAAAACCAGATATTAATAGAAGTGCTAATAGTACCCTACAGGTGGTCATGGGCTTGGGTTTACTATATGACAAGCATGGGTTTGGTGGGTCAGTAAGTATTATCATGGAAGCACAGGCTAACTCATAAACGTATAAGCCTGCAGCAAGGATATAGCACATTCAAGAATTGTTAATAACATTAAGATAGTAATGTAATTAGAGCAGTTAGGGGCTAATTGATGGGAAACCCAACATTGCTTTTCCAATTAATGGGTAAGTAAGTGTCCTGCTGTAATGTTAGCTGTTAATCGAATGGCTAGGGCTATTGGTTGGATAAAAAGACTAATAATTTTGATAATTATCGAAATTGGGAGTAGCAGAATAGGTGTTGCTTGCAGTAGGAAATGAGCCAATGGTGCGTTAGCTTCATAATGGGATCCAGTGATCAGTGCTGCAGCTATAGTGGAATAGCTATGCTTGCATTTAGTGACAGTTGAGTTATAGGTACATGTGTTAGTCAGGTTTTCATCCTTGTGAATAAATACCTGACAAGAACAACTTAGCGGAGGAACTTTTCGGAGGTTCAGTCCATGGTTGGCTAACTCCAAAGCTCTGGACCTGAGGTGGGGCAGGACATCATGGTGGAAGGACGTGGCTGAGGAAAGCTGGTCAGCTCAAGGTACCCAGGAAGCAGAGAGAGAGGGCAGAGGGACAGGGACACACCTCCAGTGACTTACTTCTTCCATCCAGACCCCGCCTGCCTCTAGATACCACCGAGTTGGCCCATTCACAGCACTAATCCATCATGGATCAATCTACTGACCAGGTTACAGCTTTCATAAGTCAATCATGTTGCTTCTGAACATTCCTGCATTAACATAGGAGCTTTTGCAGGACACTGCCTACCACAACCATAATCGTGTAAATGAGTGTGATAGAAGGTTTGTTGATCCAATAAATATAATTAGTGAAATTATAATTTAAGGGTCAGTTTCACCCTTTTATGTTATGTATTGTTATCATTCATTTTAGTATAAGCTTAATTAATCATTGTTGAAAAGATACTAGGCAGTTATTAATTAGTTGGTTGGGAGCAGGAAATAAAATATTAGGGAATGAAATAATTAAAATAGTAACAGGTGATCCTATTATTGTGGGGATATATAAAAGAGGCAAATAGATTTTCATTCATGTTTTTCTCAGGGGGTTTCATATTTTAATATTTCTATGTAAGCTGCCTGGTACCGTAAACCGGGATAAAAACTCTCGGAGGCAGAGTTAAGCTTTTACTACTTTTACTTCTACTTTCTTAGAGCTTAGAGAGGGAAAGAAAGATTTTTAGAGAGAAAGATTAAAGCAAGCTTTTCTTCTTGTCTTCTTAGCTTAGAGTAGAGCTTAGCTTAGAGAAAGATTAGAGCTTCTTTCTTCTCTCTTCTTTCTTCCTTCTTCTTTCTTCTGTCTTCTGTCTTCCTCAGGAGTCTCGGCCTAACTCTGACCAGTCATTACTTCTTCTATCTGGTTTCTCTTCTGTAACCACTCTGCCTACGTTCTGGCCGCTCTGATTCTTCTGACCGACAGAGTGACTGCCCGGCTGACTGAATTCTCCGTTCTCCTAACTCGGACCGCTTTCACCCGGTTATATACCTTCAGGTTTGCGGGTGCCTACAGGTGCGTCACATACATATCAGGTGGAACCCATGGCTTCCAGCTAGCTACAACAGCCCTTCCTAATTAGGGCTCCTTCATTTCTATACTTTTTGTGATGGGCTGAGTGGCTAGGTGTAAGTTAAAATTTTTGATTGAGATAGAATAAATAATGCAAGGATGATAGATATAATAGTAGTACCTCATGTTAGTGAATCTAGGTGTGGAATTTCAATTTGGGGAGTTTCTACCCTCAATCTCTAACCTAAAAGGTTAGTGCCAAATAGCTTCATAATATAGGCTTTTTAATCTAGATGCTGATCAGCTTTTGGAGTGTTTTAGTGGAACAAGTTCAAGGACAATTTGTAGGAAACTATGATTTTTTAAAAATATTTATTTATTTGCTTTAGTTGTACACAATGTGGTTATTTTTACGTGGTGCTGAGGATCGAACCCGGGCCTCACACGTGCTAGGTGAGCGCTCTACCGCTGAGCCACAACCCCAGCCCCAAGGAAACTATGATTTGATCCACAAATTTCTTAGCATTGTCTATAACACAGGCTGGGTTGTGTGGATGGTAAGGTTGCTTCATTAAGGTATCCTTGCCCTGCATTTTGTCTTTAACCCTAACAGTGGAACAGCTCATGAGTGTAATACATCTTCTGTTTGTCTGGGGACCCCTGACGAATACACCCCTCCAGACCTAGAGATGACAACAGCTGTTGTCACTCTCTGGGTATTCCAATGTCCTTGCTGGTTCTTTCAGCTCCATCCACATGTCTGTAAATAGTCCCTTCAATAAAGTTTCTCAATATCCCAGCTGAAGGTGCCATCTGTTTTCTGCTGGAAGCTGATGGACACAGTTGCTTGTGACTATCTTCTTCCCTGTGGCAGCAGGAGCAGGCAGGAATTCAGGTACAGGAGGCACTGCAGACACACTTCTAAGGCTGCTGGCCCCCAGACACCTACTGCACTGGTCCAGTGCCCCATCTCCCTCACTCGAGTGAAGACTCAGAATTGCACAGGAAGCAAAGCATTTGGAGAATTCATTTAATAAAATGGAATTCTCCAATGTGGAAATACTAAAAGCAACTGATGTGTAAAAGTTTATTTTCCTTAAATGTAGAATGAAAACAGGTTACTGGCGCTCAGGACTGCCTACTCAATCTTTTGTGGAAAGAAGAATAAGATGAAAGACAATAAGATGTGACTCAACTAGTCCTTTTTTAAAAACTGTGTTTTAGTTACATTAGGAATTAAATAGACTTTATATTCCAGTCACTTTTAACACATTATTTAATCATATAAAATACACTCTTGGTTCCAAACCATTGACTTTTGTATTTATTCACGGCATTTCTCAGTCTCACAATTATTTGCTTATCTATCCGGGGTAGTAGATTTGCCCCATAAGCAAGACGTTTCTTTCCCTTTTGTCATTTTATTTCCAAAGCTATAACCTTCTTGGTACATAAGGCACTATAAGCATTTATTAAATGGATGAAAATCATGAATAAATGACAGTGAACCCTAACCCATTTCTATGCTGAGCACTATCTGGAATGACACTGTCCCTTGGGTGGTACAGAGAGTGTTGCCTTTGAATTCTTCTCTCCTGGCTATGAAGGTCCTGCCCCTCATCTCTTTCCAGCCCATCCCCTACCTATTATATGACAGGCTCCTTTTAAATTGATTACAGCATGTGAAATTACCCAGAAATTGTGTGGCAAGCTATCCTTTTCCCTTTCCATGGCCTGCCAATATGAGTTTTCAGTTTTCAAATCCTTACCTGTGAACACATGAATCAGAGTATACCTTCTTTATTCTTCAAACTTGCAGATCACAGGGGAATTAACAGTCACTATATCAAGAAGAAATTATTTTTGTTCATCTTTTGCCCCACTCAGATTATTTATTAGATAGCAAATGAATGACTTGGTGACAAATTTAGGACTTTTAAGCTCCCAAGGAAACTTCCACGGAAGTCCTCCCTGTGCCTTGTAAGGTAGGATTGCCGTTGTGGTAATTTTGCTGATGAAGGGGAGAAATGGAGGCAACTTCTTCTTGGTTTTTGTGTTTTCCCTAAGCAGAAGTGTCAGAGCCTATCAACCCTCAGTGGGCTGAATAAATACTATACAGCATTTGCCACTCCTGTGGTTTATAGAAACCAGCAGAAGTGGATTTCACGTGTAGCATTAGGTGGAGAAAGAGTGTTCTAACAATTTTTGGAGCTGTTCCTTGTTGAAATACTTCCAAGTATTTATAGCTATAGGCAAATTGTATGGTGGCAATGGCTTCACTCAATAGGAGCTTATTTCTATTCACTTAACAGTCCCATAGGGGTTTTTTCCTGGCAGTGGGAAGATTTTCTCCAGGGGTGATTCAGGGACACAGGCTCCTTTCGTATCCTGTCTCTTCCTACATCTAGGAGGGTGTCAGAGTCCTCAGAAACCAGCAAGTGACTGGAGAAGAACATGCAGAGTGTCACGGGAGAGGTTCTAGTTGACCTGGCCTGTTCAGATTTCATTACGGAGAGCGTAGCCATATGACTGCATCTAAACCCAAGGAGGTTGGAAGACGCGGGCCTTGGTTGGACAGTCACAATTATATACTGGAAAAGAACACCAGTGTTTCTGTGAGCAGGTAGCTGACTCGGCCACAGGGAGTGTGGGATAGAGGATATCATACCAAATAGAACTCTTCTGTGACGTAGAGCGAAGGAAGAGGCAGGAATTAAATCTGAGAGTAGGAATAGGAGGTATCTTCAGCACCTTGTGCCTTCAGTGTGGACCAGGTCTGGGTGGTGATGACTCTCATTTGAAGGGGAATCCCACATTTTCCTCCTCCCAAGGTGTAGAAGGCCTATAATGATGGTCACCAACTTACAATGATTCATCTTAATGAACTTTTTGCTTTACAGCACTGTAAAGTAGAATCTGTACTTCAAAATTTGAATTTCGTTGTTTTCCTGAGCCAGTAATACGTAATAACCTAATCCTTTCTTTTGACGCTGGGCTGTGGCAGCAAGCTGTAGCTCCCAGCCATCCACAAGGTCATAAAAGGCAAACACCTGGAACTCTACAGTGTGCTGCCTTGCTAAGTTGTAAGCCAGGTACATCAGGTGCATTTTTTTTTTAACTTAAAATGCTCTAAATTTATAATGTGTTTATTAGGCTGTAACCCACCATAAATCAAGGAGTATCTGAACTGTACACTATTGGGGTTTTACACCCCATACTTCCTTCCTAGAGAGCTGTTGATTTCCCCACCTGGTATAATCTGAGGCTACAGAGCCTGCCAAGTAGTAAGGGGCCTCATGTCTTGCTCCTTTCACTCCTTGCCCCACTTAAATGAACAGGGTTAACCAATCAGATACTCTCTCACAGGAATTAGGAACTGAGATTCAAAGGTGCTTAGCTGGTCTATATTGAATGCTCAACCTCCAAGGTGAGACAAAGCTGAAGCTGGCCACCCGTGCTTCAGCCTGTGTTTAGATGCTCAGAAAGTTGATGTGGGAGTGAGGGTGGAGACTAACTGCGCATGAAGAGTCAGACTCAGAGAGTCTGTGTCCTAACAGTCTAACTCCTATCTTCCAAGGGGCTCAGTGGTTGCATGAGCTACTTCCTATCTTTCTGGGAGATATCGTGCTGAGCTGGAGCTGGTTTGGGTGAGTTAGTAATTTGTAACCAACTGGTCCCTAAAATGAGTTTCTACTTAGTTGTGGAGTCCTACCTCTCCGAGGATAGTAACGACAATGGTAAAGCTCACCTGCGGCACTTATGACTGAAGAAATAGAGCTATTTCTTTCTATTTATTTTTTATGTGCAGGTACTTTTATTGTATTTAAATGACATTCTGAGCAAATCAAGTCTTCTTTTTAAAAAAGTCATTGGAGTACAATTGATAACACACATGACGTATCAAAAGTGTACAGCTGGACAGGTTTTCACACACATATACACTCCCAAGAAACCATCACCACAACCAAGATAATGAAATATCCTCCACCTGCAAAAGTGTAATTGTGCCCCTTTGTCATTTCTTCCTCCCCTTTCACCCTGGGCAACCACGAATTTGGTTTCATTACACATCAGACTACATTTGCTAAAATTCTACATATATAATAAGTACCCTCTTTTCTTTGCCTGGTTCATTTCACCCAATACAATTTTTTTATATTTATTTACTGGTTAGTTCTAATCAATTCTACATGACACTAGAAAGCTCTTTCATCCATTGCACACAAATGGAGCAGAATTTTCCACTTCTCTGGTTGTGCATGAAGTAGAGTCACACCATTTGTGCAATCGTACGTGTACCCAGGGTAATGACGTCCATCTCATTCCACCGTTTTTATTTAAAATGAAGTTTTTGGGTATAGCATGTAGTTGAGTCTCACTTTGTGTGCTAGTTTGACGATCTCTGCCTTTTAATTAGAGTATTTAAATCACTTAGATTTAATGAAATGTTTGCATTATGGGGTTTAAATCTATTATTATCTTCCTATGCATTTTCTCTCTGTCCTATATGTTTTTGGTTACTTCTTTTCTTTTTCCTGCCTTCTTTTGAATTAAATATGTTTTAGGATTCCATTTTATCTCTACCATTGCTATCCTCCTTGCTTTGTCTTTTAGTGCTTACTCCAAAGTATGTATGTTTTTAACTTATCACACTATATTTTCAAATAATATACCACTTCATGTATAATTTCAAAGTCCCACAATATTTCATTTCATTTCTATCCTCCTGTCCATTATACTAAAATAGTCATACATTGGACTTGTACACATATATTAATTTCACTTTAAATATTACCTTCGAGAGAGACTTTAAAATGATGCAATGTTGTCATTTATACTCACCCACACATTTGTCATTTCTGGCGTTCTTCATTCCTTCATTATTTGTATAAGTTCCAAATTTCCATCTTATTTTCCTTTTGCCTAAATTACTTTCTTTAAAAATATTAAAATGAAGTTCTTCTGGCAATGATGTCTCTTATCTTTTGTTTTTCTTCAAAAATCTTTATTTTGCCTTCATTTTTGAAAGCTATTTTGCAGAGTAGAGAATTCTGAGTTGGCAGTTTTTCTTTACTACTTTAAAGATGGTGCCCCACGCTCCTTACCTTCCATTATTTCCAGCAGGAAATCTGCCATCATCTTTATTCTTCTCTCCACATTGTGTCTTTTCTTCTTCTGGCCACTTTTAGGGGGTTTTCTTTATGACTGTTTTCAAGCTTTGCTTACCTGGGTGTGCTTTTCCTCATCTTTCTTCTGCTTGAACTTTTCTGGTCTGTGAGTTTAACTTTTCATCTAGTTTGGAAAAGATTTAGCTAACATTTCTTAAAATACAGAGAGCCCCCAATTTATGGTGGTTTGACTGATGATTTTCAGCTTACAATGATGCAAAAGCAATAGGCAATTGGTAGGAACTACACTTCAAATTTTGAATTTAGGCCTTCTTTCAGGCCAGTGATATGCAATATGATCCCCTATTGTGATGGTGGGCAGCAGGAGAAGAGCTCCCAGTCAGCCATGAGTTCCCAAGGGGACGCTCCTGATGCTGTAGGTGTGCTGTGTTGATGAGCTATGGTGTTCAGGAGTTGGGTGAATTAAATGCATTTTTGACTTATGATATTTTCAGCTCACAATAGTGTTTATTGTGATGTAACCTCATTATAAATCAAGGAGAGCCTATATTCTCCTATTCCTTCTTTCTTTCCTCTCTTCTGAGACCTAATTACACATATGTCAAACTTTTGAAAATATCCTACAAGTTATTGATGCTCTGTTCACTTTTTCAGGTTTATATTTAAAAACAAAACAACAACAAAAAGGCTTTGAGGCATTTCCCTTACTGGTGGGTTTTCAAATTCACAGCAATGTCCAATGTGCTATGAATCCTATACATTATATTTTTCAAATGTGTTTTTCCATTTCTAGAAGTTCCATTTATTTTTAATCCTTCATTTATGTCTCTCCTTGTAATATCCTTAAGCTCCTTGACCTTATTTGTAAGATTTATCGTGCCTCCTTTAAAGTCTCTTTCTGCTAATTCCAACAGCTCTGTTATTCCTTGGTTTATTTCTATTGTGTATTTTTTCGTCATTTCATGGGCATGTTTCCCTGCCACGTTTTATGTTTCTTGATATTTTTATTGAATGCTGGGCATTGTGAACTTTACATTGTATTGTATTCATTCACTACAGGGCTTTGTTCTGGCATACAGTTAAGTAAGTTCAGCTTGGTTTGACCCTTCCAAAGCTTTGCTTTTAACCAGTGCCAGGACAAGGCCAGAGAAGCCATTAGCCTAGGACTAATTGAGCCCCACTACTAGTGGAGCCCTTTCTGAGCTCTGTACCCGATGCCCATTTATTATATCTCTCCCCTTTGACAGATGAGCATGTGACCTGTTTCCAGTCTTAGGTAAACTAGGGAGTTTTTGTTCTTTACCCAACTTTTTCTGGAAAATATTAAGGGAACTTTTCTGCCTCTCTCTCTCTCTCTCTCTCCAGCATCTGTCCCATAAATTTTAGCTGCCTTATCCTCTTGAAGCTCTAATATCTGGTTTTCTTGGCTCAACATGATTGCTGGGTTGTGTTTAGGTTTCCCCTGCCTGTGCTGTTGCTAGGAAACTGCCTCCAGGTAATAAGCTTTAGGAATCACAGGACTCATTTTTTACCTGTTCTAGAGATCACAGTCCTCCACTCCCTGTTGTCCAATGTCTGAAAACTATCGTTTCCTGTGTAGTCAGCTCTCCATGACTGTGGGTTCAGCAACCACTGATTCAACCAACCAGAGTTCAGAAATATTTTTTAGAATTTACATCTATACTGAAAGTATTCAGACTGAAACCATCTAGGATGACAACTACTTAAGGAACACTTACATTGTATTTGGCATTATAAGTATCCTAGAGATTTAAGTGTGTGAGAAGATGTGTATAGGTTCTGTGGAAACACTGTGCCATTTTACACAAGGGGCTTTAGCATCCTTGCATCTGGGCATCTGAAGGGGGACTTGGAACCAAGCCCCTGTGACTTCCAGTGGATGACTCTATCTCTGTGGTTTACTATTTATCAGAGTGGGAGGACAAATTCTGCACCAGGTACTCCTTCGGGAGAAGCAGCAGAAGCTCTACTATATTTTGTGTTGTGCTGTTTATTTAATTTTGTGATGATGGATTTTCATTTGCTTGATATACCTCACTACATTCATATGTGTAATGAAAGTGGTCTATAATTGCTCTGATCTCACAGAAGAGCCGTGGGAGAAAGGGAGGATCTGAGACTAAATTTTAGCCCAATTTGGATGAATCATTCCAATGCATTAGTGTAAATGGTTTTTAAAAGTAGCCCAGTCTCTGCCTGAATGAATAAGTAGTATCTAATCTTTCAGCGTTCTGCCATCCCCTTAGGGGTGACCAACTGGCACTGGTTTGTCAAAAAAGTTCCCAGTTTTTATACTAAAAGTCCTGCATCCTGAGAAACCATTCAGTCCAGACTAACTGGGAGAGTTGGTCACTGTGTCCCCTTAGTTCCTCTGCAAGATGGTGTCTGAGTTTGAGGGCAGTGGTGTATTTTTCCTGTCCCTGTGGTTGCAAAGGAAAGATTGAGCATGAATCAAGTGACCCATGGATTCCCACTGGTTACTCACCAGAGCAAGTGAACGGACTCAAGTATCCTGTTCCTGGTTATTCCTGGAGCTGAAGTAGTGTGCCTAGGGAGAAATGGTACTCCTCTGCTGACTGGGCTTGACTTCAGTTCTCTTGGGCCCAAGGAAACCCTGTGTTCTGATGAGGGCTCCTACTCTTTCTCTACTCTCAGCCATCTGCACCAAGTAGAGGCGGGTGCACCAAGGCCTGGGCAGAGACCACTCATGGCTACCTTTGGCATCTCTCCACAGACCACCCTGGAAATTTTTAATTTTGTCCATAACCTGGGAACACATGTGGAGCTACACTAAGACTCTTCATCTGCAACTGAGTTTAGTTTCTGTGGTTTCCCTTGGCTTATTGCAGGGACAGTGATTGTTCACCTTCCGCAATCCCAATAGGGAGGTGGACCAAGGTAACCTACTTTAGTGTTTCCCTAACCTGTCTAACAACGCAGCATCCCACACTGAAAGCTGGGTGTGGAAATAAGAACACGTTTCTGACCTGCTATTTCTCCCACCCTTGGCTGCCTTATCTTCTCACCACTGTGGGGGGATCTGGAGGAGGCAATTCTGGCTTTCACCTCCTCTGTATTGTGGGCTTCTATTGCAGACCCCACACATGAAATAAAACTGATCCACCAGGTTTAGTTCTGTTCGGTTTAGGTGTACGAGATTTAAAACAAAATCATGACCCCTTTCCCTATCAGTGTAGTCTGCTTTCTAGAGTCACAGTTCAGAAAGTTAATATGAACTTTTTCTTGGATGCCAGGGATGACATTTCCATCCTTCCTTTCTCTAATCCCAGCCAAAGGCAAATTAAAAATAAATAAATAAATTTGTATATGTCAGAGAATTAATCTCTTACACACGATTTCTAAAGCAACTTTTAACCTTTTCTAGTTTTAATTGTATTTTTGGACAACAGTATTCTTAAGTTTTCTTTCTCAAGTTTTTAGAATCTTCATCTTTTGGTATAACTGATCTCTTGCCTTACTTCTATTATTAATATTAAGCTTTCTATGTCTGTAGGGATCCTTATTATTATAAATTTTTATCAGTTATGATTTGTAAAGTATAGATCAGACTCTTAAACCTGCTGGTAAAGTACTTTCCAGGAATTTCTGGGAGGTATTGAGGGTTACTACTCCTAAGATAGGAATCCCACCCTCAAATACATTTGAGCAATTTGGGATAAATTAAAGCTAAATGGACTTCTCATTATAGTTCCTATAATTTTTAACTTGCTAATGAATTTCAGGCTTCAAAAGTAGGAAACACACCACATGCCAAAATTATTTGAACACAGAATCTCTTTTCCAACAAATCTTTAATGAAAAACTGTCCTATAGAAAACCATTGAAAAAATGTTGTATTGGTATTTAAATTTCTGCGCCTATATTTATGTAGATGTTAACCCATAAAGTACCTATTGTGTGGGTGCTAAATATTCTGTAGTTGCCCCTTTTTCCTTTTCTACCTTCCTCTACTTTGCCTGATGGCCCAGAGTAGCCCAGCTCCCCTTGACTTTGGAGTCTCAGTTGGGCTCTGGCAGGAAGTGGAGGGTGGAGGACAGGAGGCCCAGGGGGTCTGCCTCCCTGGGTCGTTTGCTGTTGGCAGTGCTGAGTCCTTCTCCTGCGGGGGGCAAGCCCTGATGGGAAGCCTCTTCTACTGCCTCTGTGATGGCTCCACCCAAGTGTAGGTTCTAGCAGCCCCTTCCTTCCCTGACCTCTTCAGCCCTAGGAGTGGTCACAGCCACCTGCCGTCACCATCCCCAGCATGCTTTATCATCTCTTCCTTTCCCACAAAACCCTGCACCAAGGTTGCAAGAAACTGTCTTCGTTAAACCAGTTAAAGCCACTGAAGTGAGCTGTCACTTTCTGTCACTTTTCTGATTCACATCACATCCACCCTTTTTTTGCCCTCCAACCCCAATTTTTGTGAGTTTATCTGGAATTTATATGTAATTTTCTAGCTTTAAGTTCTCATTAATATTATCATGAATGTTTCTTGCCAAGCATTTTTTTTTTCTTTCAGGAAATGTTAATGACATTTTGCATTCCATTTATTTAAAAAAATACTTATAAATATTATTTAGGATAATTCTCATTTACCTGATTTTAAGGCTCACTTTTAGTAATTTTATACCAGGATCTCTAAGTTCTTGACTGCTTTGCTTTGGTTAATTACTCCGTTACCTAGAGTAGTTGTCAAAAAGAATATATGAGTTGTATATTTTCTAAGTCATTGCCTAGCTTAAAATATCTTTTCTGTTCCCTTCTCAGAACAATGATTTGGCTTGATATAGAATGCATGAATCACCGTCCTCTCAAAATCCTGTGGAAGTTGCTTCCAATATCTACTATATTTTAAGATTATGAAGAAGCAATCTGGGGCCGACCCAATTTTTCTTCAGGCCCAGTATGGCCATCCCGTTTCTCAATGCCGTCAGCCAACACTTCAGGGTAGAGTTTCTGTGTTTCAGAAAACTTTCCTTCACACACACACACACACACACACATGCACGCCCACACTTTTAAGACCATAAAAATATGAGATTTAGCATGCTGTGTCTTGCCTGCTTTGACTGTTGCCACGATACTTACAAAATGACTATTTTCCAATGTTTACCCATTGGCCTCTGGCTCTCGACTCTAAGCAAGAGCCCTCTCTTCCCCTTGAATTATTGATATACTTATGTATTGTCAGCATGGATGCACAATTTCCTGTTTCTTTAGTGGTTTCCAACTCATTACTGTGCTTAATTGCTGTCGTGTAGATTTTACCAGGTCTGGCCAGTGGGAGTCCCTCCAATCTGACACACTTCTTTAGACATTCAGCTGCTCATTTCCCATTTGATGAAGACGCAGGGAATCTGATGCCCACACTTGAGTCACCAGCCTGACCTCTGACCTATGCCATTTTCTCACTATACATTCTCCATAGCCACAATTGTTATTAGCCATCCACGTACAGAGTTCTTTCCATGTTTCTTTAAGTTTTTTCCTGATGACATATTGCTGCGGGCTGCTGTATACACTTACACGTGTCTAAATGAAAGACATCTATAGACACACTGTTTTAAAAATTAGGTTACCACAAAGCAAAGTCTGATATGTTGAACGGAAGTTCAAATGTGTCTATGCAAAAATCTACCTTAAATTCTGAACTTCATGGCTGCACAGTGTGTGTCCACTGTCACTGGAACACATCCAGGAAAATAGGTGGTCCCTTACTAAAACCACAGTGAAGGTGGCATTGGGTGCTGGCTACTGAAACTAGCCGAAGCCTAAGGCTTGCAGGTGGTTGGTTCTGGGAGGGAAGGAAGCTGAAGCCAATCCATATAGAAGAAACTTGATATCTGGTACCAAGTAGAAAATTCTGACCTCCAGTCCAGTAGGAAGCAGGGAAGCAGCAACCCATTACTCTGGATAGCTCCTGAGCCCACCGGCTTCAGCAGGCAAGGGGAGCCTCAGTATCTTCAGAACACTGTTTGATTTCTTGCTCTGTCTGCAACTCTGAGTACTAAAAGCTTTCTCTCCCTCATTTCCCCACTCTCCTCTATCCAACTATGTAACAATTTTCATCCTCTTAAAAGCTTTTGCAATGTTTGCACTGAGAGGGAAGCGTTCTCATAGAGTATTCAAATCTTTAGAAGGGTCTACCAAGCCCAGAGTAAGGACCCTGGGACAAAACATCAAACCAGTAGAAAGAAATGAACGCATGTCCTTCCTTGCCTCTGTGCATGAAGACTTTTGGGCCCCCTTGGGCCTGTTTGTATAGCTCCTGAAGGCCTCTGAGGCCTACGTGCAGCCACACACGTGTTTAACCCTCTCCTGCCTTCAGTGGGTGACACATGCTTGTCAGAGACAGCATCCAGAGCTCCACGGCTCTGCCTTCCCCACAAGGCTGCCACATGTCACCAAGAGCTGCAGTTCTCTCTCGCACATTTTGCATAATCAGTTTCTATTCTGTCGTGTTCTCTCACACATGGCGCTCTGAGACTATTCTGGAAAATAGAGAATATTTTTCAGTTCAGATGAGTAGCATGATTTTACGTTGTGCTCCGCCTGTTTGGTAAATGAAGTCAATTACTCATCTATCTGTCAGAGGAAGAGAAAGACACAGGCAGGCATGTAACCTGTTTTTAGATCCAGAGACCACCCCTTTGCTTCCATCATGATGAGAATAGCGACGATTCACATCACGGCCCTCAGAGTTGATATTTGAATTCAGATTTCTAACTTTAAAAAAAACCCACTGCATGGGTTTATGCAATAGCCTCAAAATGTTCCCCTCCTTTGAATACATTCTATATTCAACAAGCCGTTCCTCAATCAAACTTCTAAAAGCACCACTTTCTGGCTACTTACTTAGAGACCTAGTTTTATCATTGACTGGCTGCCCAGACTAACAAAATCACACCTCTCTGAGCTTCAACTGCCTAAAAAGTAACAATGGCATAGTAATAGGAACGTCCTGTCTTCCTTAGAGGATTGTCAGGAAGATGCTTGGAAAGATTGTCTGTCAATTATACATTCTTTGCAGGTGTTTATGATTTCTTACAATCTTTCTATGACCTCTCCTTACTTAAAGTTCAAACTCTACCCTGGCTTTAAACAATTCTTAGACCAAAATCCACTCAAACACATTTTGGGGTTTTATCTTGCTTTCCTTCTTCTTTTTTTTTTTCTTAAATTGTTCAAATAGTAATTTTTAAATTTATATTTTAGCCTAATATGCATGAACCTTAAAAGCTGATGTATGTTTGAAAAACATACAAGTGAAAGATGTAAATTGAGTACACAAGTTTCTCCTAATTACAGCTGGGGTCCTATTCTTTTCTTAAATTTTTAAATTTGTTTTAGTTAGTTATACATGACAGTAGAATGCATTTATGCACTTTGCTATATCATACATAGATGGGATATAATTTCTCATTTTTTAAGTGTACATGTTGCAGAATCATATTGGTCATGCAGTCACGTATATACATACAGTAATAATGTCCGTTTCATTCCACTATCTTTCCCATCCTCACATCCCCTCCTTCCCCTCCCATCACTCCCCTCTACCTAATCTAAGGTAACACTATTCTTCTCTAATGCCCCCGCCTTATTGTGAATTAGCACCCGCGTATTACAGAAAACATTTGGCCTTTGGTTTTATGGGATTGGCTTTTCTTCATATTTCTCCTCAGTGTGGAGTTTTTTCCAGTCAAATGTGGGGATCTGCCTTCTCCCTGGGGGTGGTCGATGTGGAATAATAAAATCTAGAAAAGGTCAAGACAATAAGGAAATGGGGCAGGAAAGTTGACAAAACTTGGATTTCAAGAAATATTTTAGATGTAGGTCTTTTACCCAACTCAATGGTCAGGTGCACCGTCTCAGCACCAATATTTTGGAGGAAAATGACCAGGCTATGATTTTTCGATATGTGAACTTCCAAGATGACTAATAATGCCCTCCCTGTCAAAAAGTTTGAACCTGCCAGGTGCTGTAGTGCATGCCTGTAATCCCAGTGACTAGGGAGGCTGAGGCAGGAGGATGGCAAGTTCAAGACCAGACTCAGCAACTTAGCAAGGTCCTAAGCAACTTAGCAAGACTCTGTCTCAAAAGAAAAAAAAAAAAAATTGAAAGTGCTAGGGATGTTGCTCAGTGGTTAAGCACCCCTGGCTTAAATCCCTAGGGCCAAAAAAAAAAAAAAAAGAGTTTGAACCTTACTAGGCAGTTGGGAAAAATTGATGTGGCAAACTACTTATTGATTTTTTCAAAATGTTAAAGCACTGTTCCTCCGAACTAAGCAACGTTAGTTTTCATTATTGGGCCATGGTGAGGACTAGTGGATTTATACTGCTCAGAGACCCTGCAAGCGTACATCTCCTATCCC
This sequence comes from Tamias sibiricus, assembly GCA_025594165.1. Taxonomy (NCBI): domain Eukaryota; kingdom Metazoa; phylum Chordata; class Mammalia; order Rodentia; family Sciuridae; genus Tamias; species Tamias sibiricus. The sequence goes on along the minus strand of CM046666.1, from coordinate 17,511,539 downwards.
CAAATTCTTACACGATCAGCATGGTAGATGATTTTATTAGCACCTCAATAGGTCTCTTCTCAAATTGCAGATGAGTGCCACCCTACGAGTAGACCAGAAGTCAACAAAATCTAAAAATACTTCCCTCACTAATCTCCCCTCACCTTGGAGAAACAGGTATTGTCTGTGGAAGCAGAGCGGTCCACAGCGCTCACCCCGGGGGTCTCCCCCAGCTTGCCACCAGCCGGGGTCTGCTTACTTGGTCTGGAGCTCCACCCTTCGTCCGCTTCCTGCCCACCGCCCCTTCTCCATCACCCCACACCCCATTCGCACACCACCCTGTGGGAGGACCAGGACAGAAGACACTGACCAACTCAGATAGGTCACTGTGGGCACTTGAACAACGCAGACCAGTGAGAGGGCAGGCCAAGGGAAACACGGCGGGCAAGCACCAAGTCCCTCACCCGCAGCCAACTTTCACAGACACAAATAACTGACCTGAGAGAGGGACTGTGTCGGAGCCCCTCAAAGGTAAACTCAGCTTTCTTGGCAAAGAGCCACAAGGCAGTTTTGATGTATAGGTTTCTTTTTTTTTTTTTTCCCTTTGAACAACAGTCCTGCTTGATACCATTTCACTTCCCATGGTTTCAGTTAACCTTGGTCAACCACGGCCTGAAAATATTAAATGGAAAATTCCAGAAAGAAATAATTCATAAGTTGTAAATACCTTTTGCTACGGTGATATTCCCACACTTGTTTCATTTTATGATCACTGTTGTTGACGCACAAACTGAACTTTACCACAGTATAGGAGAAAACAAGGGGTGTGTAGGGGACGGTACCCCATGGTTTCAGACATCCACTGGGATCTTGGAACATGTGCCTGTGCAAATAATGGTCTCGTGTGCATCCGTTCAGGATTGCCCTTGGGACCTTGAGAACACGCAGGCCAGGGAACAGCGCTGCCAAGGGTGCAATGGCCTTCCTAGCCAAAGCAGCCAGGTGGGAGGAGACGGGGGACCTCCTCCGGTGGCTTCCTCGTGGAGACGGCCACTCTTCACCTGAGTTGTGTTCGGCAGGTGTAACTCCAGGGCACATCCGCTCCCCTGAAGACAAGCTGCCCCAACATCTGTGGGGAGACCAAGGGAAACATGGGGAGCGAACCCGCAGATGAATATTTCAGCAGAAACGTGGGAAGAGTACACTGCAACTCGCAAACAGCCTTCTGCACGGCATGCCATAAATTAACACAATATAAATTTATACATATTTACACCACATAGTCTCCAACTATATAAATCCTCAATACTCAGACTTGTGGAGTAGGTGTAAGAGAAGAGTCCATATGTTTATTCATTTATTCTATGGAGCTCTAGGGAACTGAGAGCTTTTACACACACGCACTCTCTCCCCTCTCTCTCTCTCTCTCTCTCTCTCTCTCTCTCTCTCTCTATATATATATATATATATATATATATGTAAAGTTAAAGTTGATTCTAAATGTTTAAATCAAATTAATGCCTAAAGGCAAACTCTATTTTAGAAAATGTTGCCATTTTTTTTCCAGGATCTTCACAGCCAAAAAGAATTTTAATTCTGTTCAACTGAGCATTTACCTAGTTGCCTTCTGCATTCCAAAACCTCAGCAGTTATGATCTACACATAAAGATTATGTTGAGTAAACTTTTTATTGATGGAAAGGACGATTCCCTGGGGTCTCTCGTCCCTGTGAAAGAAAGGATTCAAACGCCAGGTTTCCCCATTGCAGCTTGGAAGCTTCCTTGCTGGGAGTGGGCATTGTGACTTGGGAGGTTGGGGTGGACGGCTGAGCGTCACAATAGTCAGATTCTGTTCCTGGATCTGCCATTTACTTATTCCCCTTATGAAAGGCCCTTGACCTCTGGTAGCAGAGGGAGGGTAGCAATATCTGCTCTGGGTACCTAAAACAATGGGAGGAATCAGTGGTGTAGAGGGGATGTGGAAGTCCTTGGCAACCGTAATGTCTTCAGATGCACTTTCAAGTCATTGTTGTGGTTTCTTTCATAATCTGCTAAGCAAACAAAATGCATTCAGCTTCTTTTACAGCTTTCTTGGGAGAAAGCTACAGCTGGGTTGCTGCTGACACTCTTTGTTTCAGAAGAATGCCATCCGCGATGGTCGGAGAGAAGCGTGTCGCAGTACCACTTGCCAATTCGCCTTGGCACATGCGTGTGTGTGGGCCGCAATCATCAATGTGTCTTGGGCACTGTCCAGCGCTCAGTGGGCATTTATTAAACATGGAATAACAAGAAGAGTTTTTGGGGAATGCTGTCTTCCATAATCAAGACAGTAGTTCTTCCCATGTTGCTACTTAAAGCAGCACAGGGTGTAGAGAGAGGAGCGACTGTCTTTGTAGGCATCAAATAATCACGATAAAACAAGGTCGCACTTACTATGGCCAAGATCACAATACTAAGCGATAAGACCAGAAGCTTCACCTCCACTTCATTTTACATTGACAGCCGAGAGAATCTTCTTAATCTAATTCCTTGTCTCTAGATCAGTAAGCCTTTGTGCATGAGAAGATGTTGGTAACAGCTCATTTGAGGGCTAGAGAGGAGACACTCGTTCTTCTGACCCCATTCTGAGAGGCATAGAAAAAGACTACACACCACAGAGACGTCCTTAAACTCTAGGGGTTAAGACAGGACTCAGGATCACATGTGAGTCTAGGTCCATATGGATGATTTGGTGCCGTGTTTGCACAGCGGTGATGGCACAGCTGAATCCCCAGCCCCAGGCTCTGTGGAATCACTGGTACCATAGCTCCCTTTTAAAGGCTAGACTTGGCACATACAGGGAACAAGAATAGCACTAAAGGACACAGGAGCGCCAATTTGCAGCAAAACCCCCGCCAGCCTCCTCCTTAGGCTTGGAGGAAGGACTTATGAAGGACTATAGGTACTTTAAACACTCTCCTCGCACATTTTCTTTTATCCCACCACGGCTTGGGAATGCCCAATTGAGACTAACAGCTCCAATTGTAAGGTCAAAGATCACTTTGCTGTCCTCATGAAATCTATGGATGCTTGTCCAGAAAAAACTGCAGATGATAAAAATTGTAGATATGATTTCATAAGACTGATTTTCATTCCAAACCAAGTTAAGAGATTTTCTCTCAAGAATCAAAGCAAAGACATCAAGGAGCAAATATTATGCTTGCACTTTCTATAGGGCTAAAATGAGGAAGGAGTGTGTTCATTTTCTATTGCTTCTGCAACAAATTATGGCAAATACAGTGTCTTATGACAACATAAACCAATTATCTTTTGTGTGTGTGTGTGTGTGTGTGTGTGTGGTACCGGGGATTGAACTCAGGGGCACTCGACCACTGGGTCACATCCCCAGACCTTTTTTGTATTTTATTTAGAGACAAGGTCTCACTGAGTTGCTAAGTGCCTTGACATTGGTGAGGCTGGCTTTGAACTCAAGATCCTCCGGCCTCAGCCTCCCAAAGTGCTGGGATTACAGGCGTGAGCCACCACGCCCAGCTTAAAGCAATTATCTTATAGTGTTGAAAATCAGAAGCCTAAAATGGCTTAGTAGGGCTGTCTTGCTACTGGAAGTTCTAGGGGAGGATTGTTTCCTTGCTTATTCTAGCTTCTAGAACCTTCTCAATTTTCTGAAATCACACTATTCTAACTTCTTCTTTCATCATTATGTTTTTTTTCTTTGAATCTTACCCCCTCATTTCCCTCTCATAGGGACCCTTGGGATTATATTTGACCCATCTGGATAATGCAAGATTTCAAGATCCTTATCTGAACCACATTTGCAAATTTCCCTGGTTATGTAAGTTAGCATATTCACAGGTGCAAGGGTTTAGGAGGTAGACATCTTTGGGATCATTATTTAGCCTACCACAGGGTGCTCAAGGTTTTAACTTTGAGGAATGCTATTGAGAATAGACAGGAGTTTAGGGCAGAATAGCCGGCCAGAAATTGAAAGTGGGTACTTGATTGGCATGTCTTCCAAACTTCTATATCTTCAGAAAAGGTACAGAATGCTAGCCCAGTCCGGGCAATGGAAAGAAATTATATCTCTAACTCTTTCAAACCTAAACTCCAGAGGAAAATTCTCTGGGCTCACTATAACTTGAATGGAAGTGGGAAAATGGGATAATTGATAACTTCTAATGATAACAGTACAAGAAAAAGAAAGTACAGGAGATACTTAAGCAAATTGAAGCTGTGTCAAAATAATTGAGACTACTTAGTCAAAATAATTTACATCATTCTCTCCTCAAGTTTCTGGATACGTGAAAGCCATATATATATATATATATATATATATATATATATTTTTTTTTTTTTTTTTATTTTGAAATTACCTAGATAGTCTCTTCATCTATCCTCCTTGAGAAAATGTCCATGCTAGAACATGAATTTCTGGAAAAATAAATGAACACATTCGGACTTTACAATTACCTGGTAAAACTTGGGCAGATTTCATGTAACCCGAAGAGGTGCTATTCTTAACCAAATTCACACTTGGTATGCTCGGTTTCAATACGAACTCAATATTTGAGGAAAAGGAAATTAAATCAGCACTCGAGTTGTTGTTTTCTTTTTTGATCTACACCAGACTGGTGTGTCTGGATCCCGCAATCAAGCTAGAATGTCATTATCCTGGTTTTTGTCTGTGACCTGTCAGAGCGGACGATTGGGTTTGAACTGAACGGCAGCCATATGCTTCTGAGATGCTTGATTGTGGCAACACAGAAACACTGAATCAGCTTCATGTTGCAAATGTTGTCAGTTCTCTTCCTCAGCCCTTCAGTGTTAAAACTGGGCAAAAAATAGATGGTCGAGCAAAGGCGGTTGTTTCCCGATGTTCTGAGAAGCCGGTTCTCCGTTCTTGGCTTAGCCTGACTGCTGAGTTTGAACTGAGGCTGGCGAGCAGATGAATACCACACATCCCCCACAAAGAAAATCAATTGTAGGCTTCACATCTTTCGGGAGCATTGCACCAGGGTACTGTTGATCTGCTTTTTCTTTTCTTTTTTTTTTTTTTTTCCTTTTCTTTAAATGGAAAACCCTCCAGGGGAGTTTTGTGTACTCTAAACAAGATCTCTGTAGGATCAGATAATAGGGTCTGTGTGAATGTAAAACAAAATAGAAAAAGAGAGGGACAAGCATGCTAATGCTGGCGAGAAATTATTCAGCTGAGACTTTCATTTACTAAGGCGCATAATACCAAAAAAAAAAAAAAAAAAAAAAAAAAAAGCCACTATCTTGACTGCCATTTTCTTGTGATTTCTCCAAAGATTTGAGGAAGATTATTTTTAAAAACAGAACTGGTTTCATTTGCAAGAAGTCAGGTCTAGGAACAAAAGTATGTGTTTTCCACAAATACTCATCTCTACTATTTATATTTTTTAAACTGATCATGCTTGAAAGTAACATTTGGAAAAAAGAACAGTGAATGATTGTCACTGATTTTATTTTGCTATTGAAGGAAAAATTGATGTGAAAGGTTTTTTTTTTTTTTTTTTTGTACAAAGAATAGAAAACACTTAAATATCCTGATTTGATGAGTCAAAGGACAAATGTCTTACACAAAGACGATGCACACAGTCACTGTGCCACTTTGGAACTGCTGTGTCTTGAAATCCCATTCACGCCATCATTGTTAATTCTGTAGGTTCCTTCCTAGATAGTTCAGGGTTCCCCAGAGAAACAGAACCATTAGGACATCCTGCTTTTGTTTTTCTGATAAACACATTTAAAGAAATTTATTATAAGAAATTGACCCATACAATTGTGGAGGCTGATAAATCTCAAGGTCAACGGTCAGCCAGTTGGGCATCCGGGAGCTGACCCAAAGGCCTGAGAGGCAGGAGAGCCAGGGTGGTAGCTCCAGTCTGAAGGCTGGAAGGCTCAAGTCCCAGGAAGGGCTCCTGTTACTACTTGAGTCTGGAATGATGTCTCAGCTTGAAAACTGTAGGCCCAGAGGAGCTCCTCTTACTCACAGAAGGGTTGGGCTTCGTGTTCTGTTCAGGCCTTCTCCGACTGAATGACGCCTGGCCACACCAAGAGGGCAATCTGCTCTATTCGGTCCACTGAAACCCTCACAAACACATCCACAATATTTGACAAAATTTCTGAGCTCAGATAGGTTAACACATGACATCAACCCCCTCTCATCCACACATCCATTTGGTCATCTACGGTATTCGCAGCTGCTCTGTGTCAAATTCTGGGCTAGGTGTCAAGGACACCACAGTGAATGAAGTGGGTTCCACCTGTGGCATGATAGCATGGGGAGCTCGGCAGAACTGCCACCCAGGACAACTGGTTAAAGCTAATCGTAAAAACAAAGCAACCATGTAAAGTCTCCATGCTAATTTAAAATGGGAGGATAGGGAAGAATAGAAGTACCTTGGATTAGACAAAGGGAAATGAAAGGAAGGGAAGGGGATGAGAATAAGAAAGATAATAGAATGAATTGGGCATTACTATCTTTTGTGCCTATATGTTTACATGACCAATGTAATTCTATACCATGTACAACCAGAAGAATGAGAAGTTATACTCCATATATGTATAACATGTCAAAATACATTCTACTATCATGTACAACTAATTAGAACACATTTTTAAAAATGAAATAAAAAAGGAAATGCGATTTGGGGGAACAAATGGATATCCTTAAAAAGAAAATTGCTTTGTTTTTATTTTAATGGGTTTTCAGAAAATAGTGGTAATAAATGTGTGTGTTAAATCTGCAAAATAAATAAATAAATAAACAAATAAATAAATACAGAAAGTCTCCAGAAATGCTTCTAAGGGAATAAAGCAAAGGAAGAAGCTACCCAAACTGAATAAGAACCATGAATCTGGGCTGGGGCTGTAGCTCAGTGGTAGAGCGCTTGCGTAGCATGTGTGAGGCACTGGGTTCCATCCTCAGCACCACATGTAAATAAATAAAATGAAGGTATAAAAAAAATAACATTATTTAAAAAAAAAAAAAAAAAGAACCATGAATCTGTCAGAAACAACCTCCACCAACCCCCTTCTCCCATCCAACCTCAGTGACATGGAAACCATTCTCCAGACAAGTATAGTCAGGTGCTCTCCCAGCCCAGCTGATGCTGCTCACCGCGTCTCCATCTACCTGTTGCTGAGGCTGATGTTGACTTCCTGCAGCCCAGAGCCCCGCACTTTCACTCAGCCCACACCCATGGGATGCAGGCTTTGTGTCAGGTCTAGTGCTGCTGGCTAGACTGGGTCCCTTGTCACTCCTGTTCCAGCTCACACGGTGACACACCTAGGACAGGAGAGTCAAACTGGGAAGACCCGAGGCTCCGCCTCTGTTCACAACACACTCGGCTCTCTTCTCTCTAAGAGATCACTCAGAAAGAAGAAACCACTGTCCCCGCTTCCAGCTCCAGATCCGTGTTTCAGATATTTTGGCCAAGTAGAGAAGCAGGCTATAAACGAGAGAGCTCTAAACATCTTCTGAAAAGAACTGACTTTTCATGAGAGTGAAGTTCAAGCCAAAGGGCATTCCTCAAAACTAGGACTCATGGTGGAAGACATTTGGGAGGAAGTTGGTGTGGCCGTTAGAAATATAGGCTGAAGGCCAGTTAATTTGCTGGAGAAAACTGGGGCAAGATAACTGGGAGAATCCTGCTCAAAATTCGAGGGTTTAATAGCAGGGTATAGTTAGGGGAAAAAATAGCAGAAAGATAGCCCTGCCACTCTGCCAAAACATAGTCATCTCAGAGTCACTGCAGGCCTCATCAAAGCTCTCCTCCATGTGAAACAGCATCAGAGGCTTGACTTTGGGGGAGAAAAACTAGAATTCACCAAAATGATACAACCATCACCAAATAAGCAATAAAAGGCCTAGGCAGATGGAAAAGCAATATCAAGTCTTGCTACAATGTATTATCTAAAATGTCCAGTTTCCCAATGAAAAAATTATGAGACATTCAAAGAAACAAGAAAATAGGAAGCTTGCATTGGGAAAAGAAGCAGGTAACAAACTGCCTTTGAGAACAACAGAATGTTGGATTTAACAAGCACTTTAAAGTAGCCATTATAAAAGAAGTCAGTAAAGCTATACTGATAATATCACATGAAATGCAGAAGATTAATAAAGAGACGGAAATTACAAAAAACGAACCAAATAGAAATTATGGAGCTGAAAAGTATAACACTGAGATAAAAAATTCACTAGAGAGGCTTCAGGGTAGATTTGAACTGTCAGAAGTAGGAATTATCTTCAATCAAAATTGAAGATATATTGGCAGATCTATAGAAAATAGATTTCAAAAGATTGATGCAGTTCAAAGAACAGAGAGGGGAAAAATGAAGTAAAATGGATAGAACCTTGAAGAAATGAGGTAAATCACAAAGTACCCAACATGTGCACAATGGGAAGATATCTGAATAAATAATGGCCTAAAATTCCCCAAATGTAGTGAGAAACATTTTCATATATACTCGGGAAACTCAGTGAACTCTAAGTATGACAAACACAAAGAAAGCCAGATACATTATAGTAAAAAATGCAGAAAACCTAAGATGGGGGAAATCTTGAAAGCTTCAAAGAAAAATCATTTATCAATCACAAAGAACATCCGTAAGATCAATGAGAGACTGAACTTATCATAAACTAAAAATAGAACATCGTGAGATAATATCTTCAAAGAAAACCAAAGAAAAAGATTGTGAACCAAGAATACTACATTCAGAAAAAGTTCTCCTTCAAAAATGAAATAAAGAAATTGCTGGATAAACAAACACTGAGAGAATTGTTTGCCAGAAGACAAGATGTTCAAGGAAGTTCAGCATTTAATACAAAAGAAAAATAATAAAGGAAATTCTTCAAGCTAAAAGCAAGTGACCCCAGATGATAGTTTGAATCCATACAAAGAAGGGGCACCAGTAAAGTCAATGATGTAACTATAAAAACAGTATAAATGCAAATTTCCTCTCCTTTCTTCTCCATGATGATTTTAAAAGCAATTTTATAAAACAGTATGTAGATAATGTATTGTTGGGCCTACAACATATAGAAATGTAATATCTTTGCCAATAACAGGAAAATAAAAAAGAGATGTGAGTGGGAGCAAGGCTGCGGAAGTGACTCCAGATGGTAACTCAAATCCATAGGAACAAAGGGAGAGAAATTATAAGTAAGAAGGCTAATATTTAAAAATCCATAACTACATAATTGTTAACTTTTACTTTCTTCTTTAAAATGCATAGAATTGTGTAAAGCAATCATTATAACAATGCATTATTGGGATTGTAACGTTTGTAGATGTAATACACATAATTATAATCCCACAAGGGTGGGGAAAGAAATAGAGCTAAATAGGAGTAATATTTCTATATCCCTCTGGAATTTAGTTAGCAGGTATCTGAAGCTTAGTTTGATAAGTGAAGGTCTATATAGTAAGCCTAAGAACAACCACAAGGGAATAACTCATGGAGTGAGAAAACCATCAGAGAAGTCAAAATGCTACATTGGAAAATATTCACTTAACACAAAAGGAAGCAGTAAAGTGGAGTAGAGAAACAAAAATGATATGAGGAATAAATAAAGTAAAAAGTTAAAGGGCAGACAATAATAATTAATGTGGATGAATTAAGGAATACGATTCAAAGGCAGAGACTGTCAGACAGGATAAAATTATAAGATACAACTTCATGCAGTGTTCGGACAACACACTTTAAATTAAAAAAATACAAGTAGATGGGAAGTGAAGGGTAGAAAAATATTCTGTGTAAATAGTAACTAAAAGAGAATTGAGCTGGCTATATTAATATATCAGACAAAATAGACTTTAAATCAAAAACTATTACAAGAGACAAAGAAGGGTGATATATATTGGTAAAGGGTCAATCCATAAACAAGATATAATACTTACAAACATACATGTACCTCACAACAGAGCCCCAAACATAGAGCAAAGATTCAGAGAATTTAATAAGAAAATACACGATTCTGCAATTACTGGAAATCCTAATAAGACACTTGCAATACGGATATAATAAAAGCAAAAGATTACTAAGCAAATGCAAGGTTTGGATGACACTATAAACCCACCAGATCTAACACATACACAGAATGTTCCACATCCAAACAGCAGAATATATATTTTTCTCGAGTGCATATGGAACAATGTAAAATATAAACCACATAATAGGCCACAAAGCATCAGTTCAATCACAATGAAATGAAATGAGAATTCAGTAACAGAAAGGAAAAATTCCCAAATATGTGAAAATTAAGGAACACAGTCTTCCATAATAAATGGGTCAACGAAAAACTCAAAAGGTAAACTAGAACATGCCTTGAGACAAATGAAAATGAAGCACAAAGTATTAAACTTAAGGTTACAATAACACAACTATAACCATAAATGCTTACATTAACTAGAAACATATTGATACTCCAACCTCTCACCTTAAGACACCAGAAAAACCAAAGAGAAAATTAAGCCTAAAGCAAGCAGAAAGAAGGCAATAATACAGATTAAAGCAGAAATTGATAAAACAGAAAATAGAAAAACTATAGAGAAAATCAGTAAAAACAAAAGCATTTTCTATGTCCTTGGAAAGGGAAATAGAATTGAAGAATCTATAATTAGATTGAATAAGAAGAAAATGAAAAGACAAATTGCCAGAATCAGAAGTAAAGCATATCTATATATATGCATATGTACATATATAAAACATATCTACATATATGTATATGTATATATGTGTATATATGTATACATACATATACATATATATGCACATATACATGTATACACACACTACCAATGCTACATAATGACAAATATTATAAAGGATTGCTATGAACAATTGTATGATGATAAATTATACAACTTTAACCAAATGGATGAATTCCTAGAAAGATGATCTAAACTGAATCAAGGGGGAAAAAATCTGAAGAGGCTTATAATAGGTAATCTAAATTAGTAATAATAAAAAACTTCCCACAAAAAAAAACCCCAGACCCAGATATATTCACTGATACATTCTACAAATATTTAAAGAATTAATATCAATTCAGTGTGAACACTTCCAAACTGAAAAATCAGCAATCCTCTCCAGACCTGGCAGAAGGGAGGTCACAGGGAGAGGTACTGGAGAGAGAGACAGGGGGATTCAGAGAATCAAAACATCTGGGGCAGAACCCCACAAGTAGAAATTCCACGGGAACCAGTAGTGAGGTAGAACACCCTAAACAAGCTTCTAGAGGCTCAGTTTTAAAAGAATTTCCTCCAGGGAGCCCAGTCATAAGGAATGCCCAGCATCAGTGTTGTGAATTTTACCTTCAAAAGCTCTCCCAGGTTCTTGCAGTGCATGTTGGAGAAAATCCTCTTATGCTTCCAGCAGACAGAGGTAAAAATAATCATTTAATCATCTTGAAATATAACAAAGAATTTGGTTCTTCTTAACAAGGTCTACCTTCAAGGCAATCTATTTTACCAAAGCCTAACTTGTTTGGATTTTATCAGACCCTAATGGATCTGTGGTGATAGAAAATTGAACTCTAGTCCCCTCCAGCTGTACATCTTAGGGAAAGGAAATACCCAATTCTAATCTCCCTGTCCCATCCGAGGGCATGGGGACAGCTGAGTAGCACTTCTGAAGTTACAAGCTTGGGGGATACTCTAGTCAAAAGTTTGAGACCTGATCACAGGACTATTGTGTGCTTCCCATTCTCTCTCTCAGCATCTCACCACACAATTAAGGGCCTATTTACCAGAGTTCCTTTCACCTAGCAGACATGTTTGACTTGCAATAAAAAGTTCCAAGGCCATAAGAAAAGGGAAAAAATAGTTTAAGATACAGAGCAAGCATCAGATCCAGATCTTGATATGGTAGGAATGCAGGATGATCAGTCTGGGAATTAAAAACAAGTATGGTTAATATGCTAACGGCTCCATGGAAAAACTAAACAACATGCAGGAGCTAGGTGGGTGATTTAAGAAGAGAGACGGGTATTCTAAGGAAGGATCAAAAACACTAGAGATCAAAGACACTATAACAGAACTGAAGATGGACTCATTATTAGACAGTGCATAGCTGAGGAAAGATTCTCTGAGCTCAATAGAAACTTCCAAACTGGAAAGCAAAGATGGATGAAAGAACAAAACAGAACATCCAGGAACTGTGGCACAACTTCAAAAGATACAACAAATGCATAATGGGAATGTTAGAAAGAAAAGGCAGAGAGAGGGGAATGGAAAAAAATACTTGAAGCAATCATAACTGAGAATTTCTTCCAAATTAATGTCAGACACCAAGCTGCAGATCCATAAAGGTCAGGACAAATGCCAAAAATATGATACCTAGAAATATCACAGTCAAACTTCAGAGAGTCAAAGAAAAAAAAAAATCTTATGTGAAACCAGAAGAGAAAAAAATATCCATAGTGTAGCAAACATGAGAATTAAATCTTACATGGCCCAAGAAACCATGCAAGCAAGAAGAAAGTAGAATGAAATAAAGTATTGAGAGAAAACTCTCACAAACCTAGAAATATGCATCCTACAAATGATTATTCCAAAGTGAAGAAGAAATACTTGACAAACAGATTTCAGGGAGACCTGCCTTGATAGCAATGTTCAAAGAAGTCCTCCAGGGAGAAGGGAAATTATAGGTCAGAAACTCAGATCTACACAAAGAAGGAATAACATCAGAAAAGGAATAAGAGAAAGAAAAATCAAAACTTGGGTTTTTCTCAATTGATTGAAGAGAGGACAGTTTGTTCAAAATAATAATAGCAGTAATGTATTTAAGGATCATGGCTTATGTATAAATGAAAGGAAGGGCAAGGGATAGGATGGAGGAAGTATTTTGCTATGACGAGGTACTAGATCTACACCTGAGCTGGCATAGTATTATTCAAAAGTGGACTTAGATTGGTTTTAAATATACATTGTGAATTCTAGGTTAAGTATTTCAAAGTTTTGAAAAGTATAATTGATAATGCAGAAAAAATAAGAGAAAATAGAACCGTATAAAATGCTCAACTACAGTCACAAAAGACAGAAAAAAAAGTAGAAAAATAGAAAAAAGAAAAAGTGCAACAAATAGAAAACTAACACATATGACAGATAATCTAACAAAATCAATGATCACTTTAAAAAGAATCATCTAAATGTGTAAGCTACCTGGTACCGAAAACCGGGAGGAAAACTCTCGGAGGCAGAGTAAAGCTTTTACTACTTTTACTTCTACTTTCTTAGAGCTTAGAGAGGGAAAGAAAGATTTTTAGAGAGAAAGATTAAAGCGAGCTTTTCTTCTTGTCTTCTTAGCTTAGAGTCTTAGAGAGAAAGAAAGATAGAGCTTCTTCTTAGCTTAGAGTCTTAGAGAGAAAGAAAGATAGAGCTTAGCTTAGAGAAAGATTAGAGCTTCTTTCTTCTCTCTTCTTTCTTCCTTCTTCTTTCTTCTGTCTTCTGTCTTCCTTGGGAGCCTCGGCCTAACTCTGACCAGTCATTACTTCTTCTATCTGGTTTCTCTTCTGTAACCACTCTGCCTACGTTCTGGCCGCTCTGATTCTTCTGACCGACCGAGTGACTGCCCGACTGACTGAATTCTCCGTTCTCCTAACTCGGACCGCTTTCACCCGGTGAAAATACCTTCAGGTTTGCGGGTGCCTACAGGTGCGTCACATACATATCAGGTGGAACTTATGGCTTCCAGCTAGCTGCAACAGCCCTTCCTAATTAGGGCTCCTTCATAAATGCACCAATTAAAAGACAAAAATGATTAGATTGAATAAAAAATACCCAAATGCAAGAAATCCACTCTAAATATGATACATTTCAATTAAAAGTAAAGAGATAGAAAAAGATACATAATGTTAACACTAATCATAGGAAAGCTACAGTAGCTATATTAATTTCAGACAAAGAAGACTTCAAAGGAAAGAAAATTAAAAGGGTTAAAGGAGAGGAATTTGTAATAATAAAGAAGTCAATTTTTCAAAAAGACATAAAATTTCTTAATTTAGTTTGTATTTAACAGAGAGTCAAAATACATAAGGCAAAAACTAATAGGATTGCAGGGAAAGTAAGTGAATCCACTATTAGAATAGAAGACTTCAATACCCATCTATCAGAAATGGACAGCTCCACTAGGCAGACCACAACAGAACCAACAACCAACTGGTTATAATGTAGACATTTTTAGATTACTTCATCCAACAAGAGCAAAATGCACATTTTTCTTAAGCTCACGTGGATCTGAATATCTTGGTCTATCACAAAGCTAGTCCAAATTCTAGATCATAAAACACACCTTGACAAATTTAAAAGAAATCATCCAATGTATGCTTTCAGACCACACTGGAATTAAATGAGAAAAGATATCTGGAAAAACTCTCAACCCATAGAAATAGAAAGGAACTTCCTCAGCCTAACAAAGGGCATGAAAAACCCACAGCTGAAATCATATTCAATGTGAAATACTGGGTACTTTTACTCCAAGATCAGGAACCATTTGAAGATGTCCATTCTTGCCACTTCTACTCAACACTGTTCTAGAGGTTCTTGTAAGGGCAATTAGGCAAGAAAAAGGAAGAAAAAGCATTCATATTGGAAAGAAAGAAGTAAAATTATCTTTATGCCCAAGATGACAAGATCTTGTACATATAACATAATCTAGAATCCACTAAAAAGCCATCAGAACTAATAAATTAATCCAACAATCTTTTAGAACATTAGATCAATATACAAAAATCAATTGTATTTCTATACATTTGCAAAGAAGAATCTGAAAATGAAATTAAGAAAATTATTCAGTTATGAATAGTACAACAACTGCTTAGAAAAATATTTAGTAAGAGAGGTATAAAACTTATACTATGAAAGTTTCAAAGCATTGTTGAAAGAAATTAAAAGAATATCTAAATAAATGGAAACAATATCCCATGTTCATGGACAAGAATATTATGTTAGTAAGATGATAATGTGCCCAAAAGTGATATGTTCAATGCAATCTTTGTCAGAATCCCAACTGGTATCTTCATAAAAATTGAAAACTTCATTATAAAATTCATATGCCATTGCAAGTTACACAGAATAGCCAAAACGGTCTAGAAAAATAATAACAAAGTTGGAAAAAACTCACAGTTCCTGATTTCAAGCTGGTGAAAGACAGATGGGCTGGTGGCATAGAATTGAAAGTAGAGTCAAACTCTCAGGCTTGTGGTCACCTGGTTTTCAAGAAGGATATCAGGACAATTCAAGAAGGAAAAATATGGTTTTTCAGTAAATGGTGCTGGAACAATTGGATATTCACATGCAAAAATAAAATAAAATAAAGTCAGACTCCCTACTTCACACCATATGTAAAAATTAGCTAAAAATAGTAAAAGATACTTAATGTTAAGAACTAAAACTATAAAACTCTTAGAAGAATACATGGTGGTAAACGTTGGATTTGGCATTGGATTCTTAGATGTGATACCAACAGCTAAGGAACAAAAGAAAAAATGGATACATTTCATTTCAAAAAAATTCAAAACTTTTGCATTTCATAAGACAGGATCGAGAAAGTGAAAAGACAACACACACCGTGGGAGAAAATATTTACAAGTCATGTATCTCATGAAGAACTGTTAATATAGAACTTTTTAAAGAACACTTACAACTCAATAATAAAAGACAACTCAATTAAAACTGGGCCACTTATCTGGATAGATGTTTTGCCAAAGAAGATACACAAACAGCTCATTAAAAGATGCTTGATACCACGAGTTATCAGAGAAATGCAAATCAAGATCAGAAAGAGATGCCACTCCATTACGATGGTTAGAATCCAAAAGTTAGATGGTAACAAGTAGTAAGAAGAATGTGGAGAAACTGGAATGTTCTACTACTCCTGATGGTCCAGCCACTTTGGAAAAGAGTCTGATAGTTCTTCAGTAGTCACACATAGACTTACTGTACGATCCAGCCACTCCTCTCCTTTCTATGTATATACCCAACAGAACTGAAAGTATATGTCAACACAAAAACCTATACAAGAATATATATGGCAGCATTATATATCATATCCAAAAAGTTAAAACTTATGAATGGATAAACAGAACATGGTATATCTATACAAGGAGCAATAAAAAAAGAATGAAATACTGATAGATATTACAAGATGGATGAATCTTGGGAAAATATTATGTTAAGTGAAAGATCGTTCACAACATATATTCTTCTGTTTATATGAAATGTTCAGAGCAGGCAAATGTTATAGAGACAGGAAGTAGATTAGTAGTTCTTAGAGCTCTGGGAGTTGATGAGGGATTAGGAAAAGCTTTGTGGAAAAGGTGATGCTTGAGCTTCCTCTGCATGTTGCAGAGGAAGAGAAATGATAGGAATGTAAAAGGCCAAGGAAAAAGGCTGTCAGCACCAGGGAGGAGAACATGGGGAAAAGTTAGGGGAGAGTAGCAGCAATGGAAGCCTGGTCTTCTGAGTCAGGTGTGAGTCGGGCCCAAGAGTAGTGAGATTTGAGAGGTGGGGAAGACTGCAATCGGGGCCTGATGTGAACATGCATTTCACACTCAATTAGCAGCACACTGGGTGCTATGCTTTAGATATGAGGTGTCTCCCAAAAGTTCATGAGTGAAACAATACAGGAACACTCAAAGGTGAACAGATTCGATCATGAGAGTTATAACCTCATCAGCAGAGTAATCTCTCTGAATGGATCAACTGGGTGGTAACTGTGGGCAGGGAGGGTGTAACTGGGGGCATGCCTTTAGGGTTTATAGTTTGTCCCTGGCTCCTCTCTATATAAATCTATCGATCTCTGCTTCCTGGCTGCTATGATCTGAGAGTGCTCTTATACCATGCCCTTCCGCCATGATGCGCTGCCTTTCCTTGGGCCCAGAGACACGGAGTCCTTCAGCTATGGTCTGAACCTCTCAAAGCATGAGCCAAAATAAACTTTTCCTCCTCTAAGTTGCTCTTGTCTCATGTGCTGGTCACAGTGAAGCCCAGCTGACTAACACACTAGAATGTCACAAACATTGCCACGTGCGGGATCCTTATTTAATATTAAAGTGCATGTTAACTAAAAAAATACACCTTGGTAGGGATGCCTGCTGGAGAAATATGGAACTGGGCAGGTCATGCCACTGGCTAGAACCTTTACAGAATCTGCTACAATTTTTTTTTTTAATTACATGTTTACTCGATCATCCAAAACTCTCCCCAGAATTCTCTACAAGGACCTGAACAGAGAGAAAACAATCCTTTTCAAATAAGAAATATAATGAAGCAACATTCAAAGAGAAGTGGAATAACTGGATAAGTTTTAGATATTGCAAGACATAATTATTCTGCTGCTATGGCTGTGTAGTAATGATTGATGGCTGGTTTTAAGTTTTTCGAGTTCTTTAAATGAGCTTCCAAAAAGTGGTATTTTAAATTGAGCTTTGAAAGACATAAAAGCTGAGAATACTGCTTCCGCTTATGGGGTTTATTAGGGTAATTAATGTTAACTGCAGCAACACACAAATCCCCATATCTCAGAGATTGAATACCATAAAGGCTCATTTCTTGCTTACAGAAAATACGATGCAATTTCCTCTTGAAGCTACATCATCTGGAGCACATATCTTCTAGTGAAAGTGCATGGTAGAAGACCCCCAGAGCCCTTGGCAACCTTCATGCAGAAGTTCTACCTCCCACTCTTGTTTGCAGGCCTTTGCTCAGAACAAGTTGTGTGGCCCCAATTTGGCCCACAGGAGTCTGGAATGACACCGGAGGAGCACCTGGGATATTCACCGTCTCACTGTCTCTCTATGTGTGTACAGAGAAGGCCACGAGCGTTGGCCTTGAAGTGAGTTAGTGAGACCACGCTGAGATAGAAGACCCATAAAAAGAGAAGGATAAGCTAAATAAATTGATCAATTAATAAATAAATACCTTGACAGGTGGCTGACAATGTCAGCTCTAAATCCCCAACTCAGGAATCACAGAAGCCCTTGCATTTCTCCCTTCTCGCCTCCAGTCACCTCTTTGAGTCTACCCGTGAGTGGGCTTGGTAAGGTAAGGAGGTAAAAATAAAGCCAGGGTGGATACATTTTCAGTTTGCCAAGGGCCCCACAGAGGAGAGGAAATAGCTTACAGAATGAAAGTGGAACCCACTTACTCAGGCACCTCCTGGTTCTGGCTCTTGCAAAGAAACTGAAGAAACAGATACCCTATATTTGGCTGCATGCGCCTCCCTTTGCCCCCGCCACTCACCAGGGTTGTCTAGCTGCTGGTCCTTCAAGGAGAGAACGTAAGCCAGGAGAGACAGGCCTCCATCTAGACGCTTGGCATCAAAGGAGAGCGGGGTACCCACAGTGCCACTGAGCGCAGGTTCAAGATGACTCTATTGAGGAGACCCGATCTCCCGAGCCCCGCAGGGCTCCCCAGGGTTCCCTTCCCATCTGAGCTTCCTCCTCTCTCCTTCCGAAAGCACAATACATCAAAACTGGCAGTGATTATAGTGCTGCAGAGCCAGGCTGGGAAAAGGAGAAGTGAAAGTCTGCCATTGCCAAGTCTGCCTCCTCACAGAGCCCAGGCCCTTCTCGGGATTCACGGGACCAGACGCGTCCTCAGGCCATCCCCTCCGCCCAGCCAGCGGCTGAGGCCTCCAAGCAGCCAACAACCTGTCTCCTGTGGCTTCAAACACCTGTGAGGAGTTTTCTCTTCCTGGCCAGAAACCAACCGATATCACATTCAGAGGCAATGCCCTTTTCCACCAACTTAACTGCAATTTTAGAGTTTGGGGCTTTAAAAAAAAAAAAAAAAAAAAAAAAAGCTTTAAAACAATGCTTCTGTGATGTGACATCATTAGCTAGAATCACAGTAATTCCCTTCCTGCCTCAGGACCAGGTGAGAGTCTGTCCGGAGTGGCAAGCGGATGCCCGGCCCACCCACCGGTGGTTTTTGACCATTGGCGGATACGTCCCGAATCTTGGAGAGAAGGAAACGCTCTTTACTTCTGGAGCTGTCGCTTCCACAGTCGCCTGTCTCTGCCACAGGGCTACGTGTCTCAGGAACGACTCTCTCATGCACTTTGCATCTGTGGTATCTGTCACTGCTGGTAGCACCGCGGGGCGCGGGGGGTGAGCAGAGTGCACCGCTGGTCGTGGGGCGTCCGGGGCACGGCACATTTTACTAAATGGATGAGTGCAGGATGTCAGATCAGAAGGCTAAGATGTAGTCCCTGTGCAACGGGGTGGGGGGGGGGGGGGGTAAAATGCTGTCAGGGAAACAAGATGGCAGTGCAAACAATGAAACCAGTGACAAAGGAGAGAATGATTATGTCCCTCGTCATTAATTAAACGTTAAAATATATGCAAGAAATTCGGAAGCGGGAACGATCACTGTGGGCCGCAGTGATTGCAGAGAGTTGTACAGAAGATATGAATTTTAACTAGAGCCCATGAAGCACCTGGTGAAAAAGAAGGACCATACACCCGGGGAAGGGATGGAGCAGTGCAGCAATGGAGACAGGAGAGGGACATCCACGGGAGGGAAGGAGGGAGGGAGGTTGAGGGAGCGAAGTCGCGTCAAGGCGTGGAGGTCCTTGGAGTCTGCTACAGGAGAGAGGAGCCTCTTGAAAGACGGCTGGGCATGCAGCTCAGTGCTGGATAGACGCCTTGCCCAGCATGACTGCTTGCCCTGGGTTCCACCCTGAGCACTGAAAAAAATAAAAAAAGAAAGAAAAGAAGTGAAAGAGAGAGAAGAGTAGCAGGAACAGAGAATGCCACGGGAAGGGACAAGAGAGGCCACCTGCAAGGCAAAGAGAGATTCCTGGGAAAGGATCCTCCTGTTGATGCTTGTAGAAGAAACCACCCGACCATGCTTTGATCTTGAACTTTCGACCTCTGGTATGAAGCAAATAAACTTCTATGTGTCAAAAAAGAAAAGGGAAAGAGAGGAGGAACTTCCCAAGCCTTATAAAATATGGAAATTATGAAACCAAAGTGAAATTTGAGAAGTTTTCGAGGAATGGAGGAGCAAAGGTTGGCTCCTTCCTTTACCTCTGTGCCACTATTAACCACCACCTGGACTCGACCCTGGCTGTCCACGTTGGTGATTCTCTGTGCCTGTCTCCCATCTTCACGTCATCGCTAAGACGGTCCCTCCACCTCGAAGGTCCTTCTACACACACGAGCACACTGTTCCCCCTTTTCCGCTCTTATCTGTTGAGACTTTGCTCATTCGCCCTGTTGTTCGTTCAGTCAGTAAGGCTGTTAAGAACGGGGATGCAGCGTTTGAACTATGCGGGCAAGACCCATCTAAATATAACCGACGTTCTGGTGGAAAAAGCCAATGCAACAAGAAAGTAAATCAGCAGGCAAGGTGATGGCAGTTCTGGGACAAGTGTCATGAAAACACTAGTAGGAAGAAGTGATGTTGGTGAGCAGGGCAGGGTGGGCGGAAGAGCTCACACAAATTCACCAGCAGGTCCTTAAAGTCCCCTTCCTCTTCTTCCCCCAGCAACATCGCTAGTCCACACCTCCCAGTGTCCTTTGGCCTCCGCGCGTCCGCTCCAGCCAGTGGACTGTGAGCAGGAGGGGTGGCTGAGGGGTCTTCACACATGGCTGTGGTCCCTCCTTTCGGCTGCTGGGTGTGGACAACAGTGAAACCCAAGGAGCTGGCAAAGCCGTAGATGGGGACTTGAATCCTGATGTCAAGACAGCCACTCACCAAACGGGAGCAGCCACCCAGACGGCCCCGTGAGTGACAAAGAGGCCTCACTGTACTTAAGCCACCGTGCCCTGTGGCCTCGCGTGCCCAAGCAGACACAGGGGTGTCCGCTGGAGTGGGCAGGAAGGGACTTTCCAGGGAGGCTGGGGTGAAGAACGAGAGGAAGCCAGGGGAGCACAGCAAGACCCTCCTGGCCGAGGGGACAAGAGTGTGGGCTCTGAGCCAGGCAAGAACACGGCACGTTAAAGAGCCAGTGGCCGGAGCCCAGTGACCAGGCCACTTGTGAAAGAAGATGGGTCTCAGGAAGTGGCCAGGAGCCAGATCATTCTCAGCCACCATGTCCCCTGGGAAGCCACATCTCAGTCCACCTGCCTGCTCCCTAGCAGCTCAGCCTGCACCCATTTCTGCAGCCACAAAAACCTGGGTCAACATCTGCTACTGCCCTTTCATCAACTTATAACTATCTAGTTATGCGTGGGTTACCCTCTACCCAACAAAATTCATCCTGAGTCTTTAGTATGCATGCCAATGTGGAAATGTCTCTGGTGGAAATGTCTCTGGTGGAAATGTCTCTGGCATAAATGAAAGAAATAAATAGTGGCTTTGCTGTTCTCCATGTGACAGTGACCAGGACTGGCAGGATGACAGGTGTCAGGTAGCAAAGAAGGATTCTAAGAGACAACTCGTCTCTGTAAACGCTGGGATTTTGTTTTTTGCCAGTGAGATGTGACCTCCTTTCAAGTGGTCCTCCCTCCACACCCCACCCACCTTCAGATTCTTTCTCAGGATGACCCATTTCTAACTAAGACATCTTCCAGACAGCAGGTTGTGGGGAGCCTTCATTAAGGAGGAAAGTTATTCCTTCAATGAAAATGACGGGAAACTGAAAAGACACGGTTTGGAGCTGAAGGCCCCCTGCCAATACAGTGACCCAGTTAAGGACCAAAACAAAGAACAGATAAATCAGGGGAATCCAAGTCTCCCCACCATCCCCTCCTTCAGTCTTCTACTCACTGCAGTGTTTTCTCTGAAGTTTTAAATATGACAAGCTAATTCCATCAAACAGAATTGGAAAATGTCAGCTTCCACGTGAAAGGGTCTTCCCAGAGAAATGAACATGTGATTTTATTCACTCTAATGACGTGAATTCTGATTCTTAGCACTCAGGGGCAAAGTGCTCCCATCCTTCTTTTATTATTTCTTATCCCTCTTTTCCATTCTTTTTGGAAAACACACCAAGTCTGTTGGGGTCAAAAATCGAAACAACTTAGCAATGACTCCCTACTTGTTAATTTGGGGATGAGTTCGGTATTGGAAGCTATAACAAGAGTGGCCAACTAGTGGGGAAAAGGAAATTCTATTTTTTAGGGAAGTGGCTTTCAAATATTTCTTCTGAATTATCCTATAATGGCAAAGAGGAATGAAATAGTACTCTGTTAGTTTTCTGTTACTAGGACAAAATACCTGAGATAATTAGTTTAAAAGGTGTAAAGGGTTTTTTTGGCTCATGGTTTCAGAGATTTCAGTCTGTGGTTGCTCGACCCCATTGCTTCGGGCCTGGGGCAGCACAGTACCTCGTGGTAAAGTACCTACAGAAGAGGTCTGTTCGCCTCGTGACAGCTGAGAAGGAGCAGGGTCCCCATATGCTCCTCTCCAAAGGCACAGCCTTAATGACCTATCTTCCCTTCACTGGGCTCCACCTCCTCAGGTTTCGTCCCCCCTTCCAACAGAGACACATGCTGGGGACAAAACCCATAGACCTGTCAACCCATAGGCCTGTGGGGGACATTTAAGATCCAAACTCTAGCAAATACCTCCTGAGGTCTGAGGTCAGAGCTTGAGGCAGGCAGAGGCAAGCATGAAACTTTTTGAAGTTTCTTAAAAATTGTTGCAAAACTTTTATCACACACACACACACACACACACACACACACACGCACACAACAATGTTTCATGTTTGTATTAGAATAAAAATATTCTGTCTACCAAACGTTTGAGTACCAAGACAAGCAACATCAAGTTTATCTTATGCCTCCAGGTACAATAGCTCCTAAAGATCATCAGTACCCTCCGAGAGCATGAGTACCCCTATTTCAGAGGCTTGGTCCCAGGGCATCCTCCCTGAAAATTCCAGGCAGGTATGTTTGGGACTGAGGGGTACCTGCCTTAAGTTTGGATGAGTCAGCAGAAAAGCAGATTCCCAAACACTTGTGTTTCAATGTGAGCTTGACTGGTCATCTTTAGAAGGCTGTCAGAAACCCTGGAGATGGGTGAGGAAGGAGGCCAACATAACGCCATGTGTACGGCCACTGATGCTTAAGCAAACATTTGCAGAAATGCTGTGATTTATTTCCTTATGATCAATAGGTGGGTAAGAGATGGAGGTTGTCCACAGTGGCGTGTAGACCACTGAGCTCCAGTTTCCTGGGGCCCCATTCATTCCCTCCACCCAAATGCCTTACTCATTTCCTCCCTCTTGCCCTCAGCATTCCTGAGTTGGAGCTGACTAGTTACCCTTACCTCTTTTTTAATTTCTGGGTTTGACAGACCATACGTAATTGTAGCTTTGTATAATATTTTTTCCATCTAAAACATGGTTTGGTTTTGCTATTGCACTAGCAAACTGTCATTTTCGTTGCAAAAAAAAAAAATACATGTATATACATACGAGACTCAACCAATATTTTTGCTGTCCTCTCAGTGCATTTAGCAAATGAAAACCTGGTGGCACAGTAGTATGCACAGCACATCATAGAAAGCAATGGCGGCAGTGCCAATAGAGCTGATCATTTCTTTCCGTCTGTTTTGGACATATTGAGGGGCCCTGGTGGAGACAGAGGGGCAGAATGATAAGAGCAAAGGAGAGGAGATACACTCAGAGAGGGGATGGGAAATCTGTAGTCAGGGAGCAGGTGCACTGGGAGGGTAGGTGCTGGAATGGGTTGGCGTCCATGCCCTACGGGGCATGACATCCTTAACAGATCACAGGGTGAGGATGTTGCGCTCCATAGGGGAAGATTGAAATTGACTCGAACCCTCTAAAGACCTTCCTCATTCCCTTTGAATCTTTCTTCCTAGTGGTAAAGTCATGGGTTTGGATAGTTTCTGTCCTTTATCTGGGGCCTTTACAGCCAGTGGACTGTTCTCACTGTGTTTTCCGTCCACTAAGACAAGATCTCTCCATGGACAAATTCAGTATTTTATAATTTCATTTTTTCTTTTGACTCAGTTTTCCTTCCAGAGTGTCTACCTTAACATCTGCCAACCTGTCAATTCTCGGTCCTGAGTTCCAGGATTTTTCTTTTCTAGAAAGCACCATGAAAGATTTCTCCATCCCACATGGTCGCAAGAGCTGAGGATAATGCTCCCGCAGAAGAAATAGGTTCTTTAGTGTCATTAAATAACAGCAGAAGTGCTTTTTATTTTTCAGTAGGATCACATCAATTTTATGCTGAGATCTCCACTCAACAACTCTCTACTTTGTTCCCACTTTAAATATGGAAAGACGGAAGCTCCCACAGGTTATAGACTTTCAGTGAGCCAAATAACACAATGATCAGTCCAATATCTTATTCACTAGAAAGGTTTCCAAAATGCCTGACAGAACACCAATGTTCCAAGAAAGCCTGCTTTATTTAAAAACCTTTTGCTTTGAAACTCCTTAACAATAGCATCCACTTCTGGTTTATCTTTATGTCTTTGTAGCAGAAGGTCTAACACACTGTGGTCATGTAATGTGCTTTTGATGAATTAAAAAAAAAAAAACCACATTAGCTTTGTCATACTGTCACAAAATGATACTTAATGTCCTCTCTTAATTAAAGCAATTGTGAGAAAAAGATCACTCTATACTTTCAAACTCAAAGGCTCTCGGGATGGTCCTTAAAATATTCTATAGTTTCTGAGTAACCTAGTATAATTTTATCTTCAGCGAATGCAGCTGAATATTTCAAAACCATATTCTGTCTTTGAATACAGATGTTTCTGTAAACTTGGCCTTCCCCATGCAGTTCTGGCCCAGATCAAGAAGGCTCACCATCAGCCTGGAGGTAGTGTTTGTCTCCGAGCTGTGGTGGGTCCTCAGAAGTGATTTCTACATACGTCCATGTCTGCTTTGAGAGAAAGGCTTTATGAAAAAGATTTGAAAAAGAGTTCCTCAGTGCACTTGGATCAAGAGAAAAAAATGAAGAAGAGGAAGAAGAAGAAGAAGAAAAGGGCAGAGGAAGTGGCAAGAGATGGGGCACCACGAGATGCTGACGAGGCTCTCCAAATGCAGCATTCAGAATTTTGTCCTGCATTCTTCAGGGGACCTAGTTCTCAGAAGTGGCAGGTGACGTCAGCATGGCTACAAAAGCACTCATTAGGGACATTGCTCTGAGGGAGATGGCCAGTGACTCAGATGGTGGACCATGATTTCCAGTGAGCCCGTGATAGGGGATTATGGGAAACAAGAAGGCAGGCCAGGGCTGGGGTTGTGGCTCAGTGGCAGAGCGCTCGCCTCGCACGTGCGCGGCCCAGGTTCGATCCTCAGCACCACGTAAACATAAAATGCATTGCATCGTGTACAACTAAAGTAAATAAATAAATATTTTTTAAAAAACTTAAAAAAAAAAAGAAGGCAGGCCACACTTCTCAAGCATTTTCTTAGCACTGGGCACTTTCTGGATGTTCTATATATGCTGCCAAGTGAACACAGTCATCCCTCAGCAGCTAGGACCACTCTGATGAGCCCCCAAATCCCAGGGTGCTCCATTTTTATAAAATGGTGTACTATAGGTATATGGATGACACATACCCTCCTGTAGACTTCCAACCCTCTTTGGATTCCTTATCATACCTAATGCAATGCCAAAGCTATGTAAACAGATGTTTTACTGCATTGTTTAAGAAATAATAACATGAAGATAGTCTGTACACGTTCTGTACAGAAAAAAAAAAATTTTAATATTTTCAATTGATGATCGGCTGCATCTACAGATGCAGAATTCAAGGACGTGGCCCAAGGAGGGCCAACTATACTCGTCATGGTATGAGGAGTCCTTCCTGATTTATCTGTATGGAAATTGAGGCTGGAAGAGGAGAAATAACTTGCCCCAAATCATGGAGTGGGTGATGGATTCAAATAAAAATCTGTTTAATTTCAAAGTTTGCATTCTTCTTCCCACATCTGGCTTTGTCCCATGGGCAATCTTTGATGTGGCCAGAAGAGGCAAGAACTATAAGGAGCTCCTAACTGGCAGCTGCCCAGGCATCCTGGTCAGAGCCATCACTAATAGGAGACTCTCTACAGAGTCCTTAGTGACTCTAGAGCCCCTCTGGGAACTGGCTAAGGACATTCTGCTACTCAAAGTTCTCTCAGCACAATGCATCCATTGGGGACGTGGGGAGATGAGGCCAGTGACCACAGTCTCCTTGTCCATTTATCAGCTACAGTGAAGGCACAACACAGAGAGGTTAGGATGAAGGAGCCCTAATTAGGAAGGGCTGTTGCAGCTAGCTGGAAGCCATAGGTTCCACCTGATATGTATGTGACGCACCTGTAGGCACCCGCAAAGCTGAAGGTATATAACCGGGTGAAAGCGGTCCGAGTTAGGAGAACGGAGAATTCAGTCAGTCGGGCAGTCACTCGGTCGGTCAGAAGAATCAGAGCGGCCAGAACGTAGGCAGAGCGGTTACAGAAGAGAAACCAGATAGAAGACAGAAGAGAAACCAGATAGAAGAAGTAATGACTGGTCAGAGTTAGGCCGAGACTCCTGAGGAAGACAGAAGACAGAAGAAGGAAGAAAGAAGAGAGAAGAAGAGAAGCTCTAATCTTTCTCTACTCCACAAAGAAAAGCTCGCTTTAATCTTTCTCTCTAAAAATCTTTCTTTCCCTCTCTAAGCTCTCTCTAAGAAAGTAGAAGTAAAAGTAGTAAAAGCTTAACTCTGCCTCCGAGAGTTTTTCCTCCCGGTTTTCGGTACCAGGTAGCTTACATTAGGAATTTCTCTCCAGAAAGCCCAGAGCGAAGATCTAGAAGCCCTCATTTTAAGCTGAAGCTACTTTGTAAGGTCACAAAAGTTCCTCGGCCCTCAGATTCTCATGGAGAAAAAAAGTTAAAATTCCTTTCTGTTTACCCTGCACTCTCCTATTTTGAGCTGCAAGAGTTGTTTTTAAGGGAAAGAAAAGGCAAACAGCTTGTCTGTGTTTACTTCCTCCCTGACTATCATCTTTCTCCCTGGACTTGATCGATTCAGACCCAGAAATGCGGACATCTCAGCCAGGTCCCGGACGTGCCCATCAGGACCAGTCCTCTCAGTCAGCGCCGCTCTCTCGACCATCTGTCAGGTGAGCTGCACTGGACAGAGGACAGCTAACTCAGATTTCAATCCAGGGCAGCGGGACCCACATCGCCATGCTCTCTCTATTGCCAGTGTCCAGGACAATGGCTCTCTCCAGTCCTGTTGAATTGGACTGTTAATGAGATGGCAGAGCTGGAGAGGATGCACGGAGGATGTAATTCAACGCCTAAAGAGGCCAGGTGAATTTTCCATGGATAGGCAGGTAGTAAGTAGCAGAGCTGGAAACCAAGTGTGGTCTACCCCTCTAGGATGCCTCAAAATTGCAGTGGGTTCAATATCAGTAGATTAAGTCTCCCTTAATAATTTGGTCCCGCATTTATAATGGTCTGTGATCAGGTGTGATGTGTAGACTGGCTTGCTGATGATGATATGGCCCCCCGGGTGTTCAACTTCACAATCGTTAGGGTTCTACATCAGATAAGTGGCTTTTGGTTGCAAGTGACAGAGAATCTAAGTCAACTGGCTCACATAAATGGAAGTCGAGGGCTAGGTCAGGTATTGCACATAACTTCCTTTAGCTCCTAGTCTGTCTCCTTGTGATCCCCTGGCTCTGTTCTCTTCCCTGTTCTTCATTCTCCAGTTGGTAGTGAAATGCTACAATGTTACCAGTCCTAACATCTGCACTGCACAGGGTCCATGGGAGGGAAGAATGAGCCTCTCTGCTAAGGGCAAGGAAAAACCTGCATCCTTAGCAAGCTCCCTTTTGTCTTAGTGGTTCAACTGGATCATGAAACCATTCCTGATCAATGACCCCATCAGGTGAATGTGATGCATCGATGGACCGAAGTCTGGGTCCACAATCCAATCACTGGTGAGTGGAATGGATTTACCATGATGCGATTAGATCAATCAGGGTTCAGCCCTGGAGGTGCAGATTGGTATGCCAAACAATGGCAGAGGGATGGCATGAATATTGAAGAAACTATCTCAAAAGCCACCAGACGCACATAGGGAGACTATCTACCTTATCAGTACAGTGGCTCTTAGTGTGGCATGAACGTTCATGGAGCAAGAATCCAGTGCATTCAAACACACAGCAGGTCAGCATTGGAAAGAACTTCGGAGATCCAATTCCCACATAATGTAGGGCTCCCTGTTGCTGTCCATCCAGGGTAAATGGCCACCCACCAAAAAGAGAGGCTTTGTTATACCTGAGGAAGTCTAGTTCATGAACAGTTGCCTTGACCTGATCCCTTTGCTCTGAATTCCTCCTCCTGTCATAGCCCTGTTCCCCACCCTCTTCCACCTCTGCCCTATCTTCACCTTCCAAGAATGATCATTGCTTGAGTGGAGAGACTTAAATCTTCTGGCCGACAGCCTGGTGTTTAGCATCACATCACCTTTGCAATTTGCTTCTGTTTTTGTAGCCAGGTTTCTCCCTTGATCCTAGCTCCAACTTCTTATTGTGATGAGCTAATACTATAACATCATCCTTGGTATCTTCAGGGAATTGGCTTCAGGATCTCCACTCCAGAGCAAACCCCAAGAATGTTCAAGTCTCATATAAAAAGTGCATGTAACCTATGTGCACTTTAGCCATCTCTAGATGACTTGTAGTATCTAATGAAATGTAAATTATATGCAAATGGTTGTTATTGTTGAGGGAATAATTACAAGGAAAAGATGTTAGTACCTCTTCAGTACAGACACTTCCCCCCCTCCAAAGTTTCTTAATGCACGGTTGGTTGAATCCTCAGCTTTGGAACTGGTAGACATGGAGGGTCTACTGCATTTAACACAGACTTAGGGCTCTTTGCTTCTTCCTTTCTGGAGGGCAATAGCCATGGCCATGAATCTCATCTCAGAGATATAGATGATATAAATAGGCTACAAGCTTATTTATTTTTAATAACCCCTCTGATGGTTTGGATACGAGGTGTCTCCCAAAAGCTGCTGTGTTTCCGCAGAAATATTCAGAGGTGACATGGTTGGATTGTGATAGCTGTAACGTAGTTAGTCCATTCTAGTTCGAATGGGCTGGAGGGTCACCGTAGGCAGGTGGAGTGTGGCTGGAGGACAAGGGTCACTGGGGGTGTCCCCTGAAAGAGTTGTTCTTCCTGCAGCAGCCCCTCCCCCCTCTTCTCTTTCCTGACACCACCATGAACAGAGCCACTTTCCTCCTCGGGACCCAGCTCCCATGATGTGCTCCTTCACCTTGGGCCCAGAGGGTTAAGTCCGCTATGTATGAACTGAGACCTCTGAACCCGTGAGCCTCACATAAACGTTTCCTCTTCAAAGTTGTTCTGGTCGGAAAATTTGGTCACAGCAATGAAAAATCTGGTTAAGACAGATCTCCTCCCCCATCAGCTGTGTCTTCTCTGCTCTATTCATCTGCCTCTCCTGCTCTGAATTCTGCCCACATTGGGGTGCCTTGCCATCTTGGACTCCTTGCTCCCAAGGACTCCTTGCCTTGATGGTGATCCACAGTTCCCAGCCCTGCTCCCTGACCTCCCTTGGAGAACCAGTGCTATTTCTTCTTAACCTTCTACCAGCTTCATCGTGCTGTTTGTGTCATGCCCCTTTCCTAACAGGATCAGTCTGTTCATTAGCAAATTATTTCTGGGGGCATGCCCAAGTCAGAAAGAGCAAACGCACCTTCTTAGTTGGGACAAGGTTTTTGAGGAATCTCTGCGCACAGAAAGACCTTACAAGATGGATTTTGTTAGTTCTACCATTTTGTTAGTTTTACCATTCTGTTTTCTGTTTTTGTGTATCTCTGTTCTCCTTCTGATAGTCTAGCGACTCCAAGTTCCAAGAGAACTCCAAGGCTCTAGGATATGAATCCTCCATCCAGAACACTCTCTGGAACGTATCGATAACTGTTGAGCCGAATGAACCAAATGAACAGATTCAAGTCCCGGGTCAACTGACATGCAGCTAGTCAAAGACAGAGAAGGAAATGGAACTCCGATTTTCCTTGAGTTTTCTGAATTACAAAATATATATATATATAATATTTATCTGAGAATAGTTATTTGATCTCTTACCACACTTCAAGGCATATTAAAGGAATTTGCAGGTGACTTCTACTTTATCATTCACATTTCAATGGGGAAAGACGGCGTAGCTGGCCCTCCATATCCACAGGTTCTGTGTTCATGGATTCAAACACCTGTGGTTAGGATATATTTTTTTTGGGGGGGGGGTTAAAAAAGTTTGAGCTAAAAATGTACATAATTTTTTTCTTTTTATTATTCCCTAAACAATACAGTAGGGTGACTACTTGCATAGTATCTACATTGTACTGCATATTATAAGTCATCTGGAGATTTTTTAAGGTACACAGAGGATGGTGCAGAGGTCATACACCAATTCCACATCATTTTATAGGACACTTGAACACCCACAGTGAGTCCTGGAATCTGATATTGAAGGATGACTGTACTTTTATTGAAGGATTACTGAGATTAAACAACAACAACAACAAAATAGCAGAATCACCTCATCCAGTGATTCTGTGATCCAGTGATTCCACACTAACTACCTACTCCTCTCCTAAGCTTTTCAGACCAGCAGTTAAATTTCCCCACTCTCACTCCTAGGCAAAGAAAATGCCGCTGGCTTTGTCAATAGCAAAGAAAACATGGGTAACTACTTTGCAGGCAGTTCATGTGTTCATCTCTCAGCATCTATTATGAATCTATTATGAATCAAGCTATACTTGGCATATCTGTGAAAGAGTGTGTGAAGCTTTCTTGCAGAACAAAAAAACAATAACACCCATATTCATGGATGGTGATATTCTGGGAGAACCATATGTGACTAGTGTGTCTTCAAAATATTTTATTCTGTTGATACATAGAAGGTTTGAAAATGTTGTTTTCTCGGCCTCTGATGTTTCAAGGAGGCTAAAGAGCTGGCAGCCTAGATTGTTTTTTTCTTTTCTTATTCATATGCAAAAGTTATATCGGAGACACCCTTCCAACAGAACATGGTAATTGCATCTTCAAGAGCAAAAAAATGTGTGCCCTGATTTTTTTTAGGGCCACAAGAGGTCTTGTTCTTTAACAAAAAGTGGCTGCTAATAAATTATAAACCTAGCAGAGCCTTACTCGTCTCCAGCTAAGGAATGTTCTGAATGGTACCATGGAATTGATTGGGGTTCTTTTGCCTCTGGACTAAGTCCAGCATGCTAACAGAAGGGCCTGGTGCATCCCAGAGGAGTGGTGGGCAGTTAATTTGTTAATTAACGTCCCATCCAGTTATAGAAAGGATTTAAGGCAGTTTATGTAGAGACTTACATTGTAGGGAGAAGAAAAACAAAACAGGTGAAGTTTAAAAATGAGAGCAGTATCTAAAGTTTACGTGGAACTCAAGATGAAAACAACGTTTTAAGCCAGTGCTAAGATTTTTCCATGAAATATGTATGGGTGTGTATCATGCTGTTAGAGAATCAAACACGCACAAATATGGTCTTTTAAGTCAGAGAACTTATGAAGCTAATATTTACATCTCAGAAGTATTTTTCAGACTAAACAATTCACCACTACATTCCTTTAAATGGTTGGGCTTTTGCTTTTAACATACATTCACATCATCACAGGCAAAACTTCAGATTCTCCACATATGGCCCTTAAGTCCTCTGCACCATCAGACAGGCACAAGTGAATAATTTCCATTGTGTAAGATGAGAGTACACAATAGCCCTTGCCGAGCCTGGCACCAACAGCTTCACTGGAAATTCAATCACAACAGGAGCGAGAGGGGGTGAAGGCAAATAGAAAATGGCGGTGACATGGTCCTCTCCAATTAGCCCAGGATTCCATGTGCCTGATTACCTTCAGAGGTCCGGGCTGGCTCAGCAGGGGTCAGTCACACCTGTGAGGGCTCAGCCCAGCTCCTTCCTTGTTATCTTCACCCTACAGAACATTTTCCTTCTGACCCTCACCTCCCGATGGTAGGCCTCACCCAAGGGGCAGCACCTTGATACAGTGAGCACCCAAGATGGTTCCCAAATTTTGCTTGGAGAAAGGAATGAACCAATTTCTTGTTGACTTCAGAATCCATCGTTCATACAGGTGAGAGCAGGATGCAGAATCTTTCACAGGGGCCTGCTCCGACACTGCCAGACTGAGGCCCTGGGCCGTCCAGCAGGGCCCTAAGAGGCCAGAAGTCAAGCTGAGAGGTGGGGAGATGGGGCAAGAGGAAGAGGCGGTTACTGAGACAAAGAGGTGACACAGCCATCTCTAAAATCAGAAAGACACGAAGGTCAGATCCGCACAGAAATTCAGAGCCACACCGAAGCCGTGGATGGGCTCAAGGCAAACGGGAGCTCTGCCCTTTGACCTTTCCAAATTTATCTCTCAAGCTGCAAAAGTGTGGGCGTGTTTCCCCTCTTTAAGACTGCCTTGACATTCATTTAATCATAAATGTGAGAGGGTTGTTGCCCAGGAGTGATTAATCAACCCCTTGCTCAGAGATCACAGGGTATCTCAAACCTGGAACCTTCCTAGGGAATCCTGACTGACATTCATCTTTGGTTATTTTTCACCATAGGATTTTCCAGTTATTCCTTTGACTGTGTGTGTGTGTGTGTGTGTGTGTGTGTGTGTGTAAGAACCTCTTACTTCAACTAAAAGAAAGCTTCCATTTTGCGTTTTTAGAAAACCAAAATAAATTCTGAATTTGAGAGTCATGGCTTTAAAACTGCTCTGGATTAGCCTTCAGAGGTAGTTTTTATGATAGATTGAAAATAATGTGATCAAGCTAAAAGCAAAGCACTAAAGTTTTGCTTTAAAAATAACCAGCATGGAATCAATACGCTTCTTACTTTTCATATAAAATTTTTAGACAGCTAAATCCAAAGGAATCTGTGCCTTTAAATATTTTTCCTATTTAAAGTTTGTTTTTTTGGTAGTTTATTTTTGCATTTATTGTTGGATAATGATGTACTACGGAAACATATAAAACACAAGCTGTCTCTTATTTTGTTGGGTGATAAATTGCTCAATTAAAAACAGGTTACGTTGCATGCCCTTGGCACCCTGAGCTGATATTGTATTGTTCAGAACAGTACATGTCACCCTAAATAATTTCACATGCATCTGTTAGATTAGTAGGTGCTAATTAAACATGCACTTTGTGAAATGACTTTACATAAGATCATTTTGCAGTTTCCTGGATTATTTATGTAACATTTAGGGATCTGTGGGTCACAAATCCCACTATAAACTTTTCTTCCTAAAATTATTAATGGAAAGTGAAGGGTCTCTCTAACAGTGTTTTTCCAAATATGCTTAGAAAAATATTCTAGTCTAAATTTAAAGACAAAAAACAAAAATGTATTAGTAATATACACTGTGTCATGCATTTCCCAGAGGATTGATAAAGTGATAGAAGTGCTCATTATTAATGTCCTTGTTCAAATGGTGGGCCACACACTCTCCCTAAAAATTTACCCAGTCTGTGAGCATGAGTCAACAAGAAGATGGTGGAGAGTGCTTATCTGGTGGCTGGAGGCCATGGCCTTGCCCAAGAGCTGCGTGTGGCCCAATAGGCCACACATACCAATCCAGCCTGGTCCGTGTTCAGCTCCTTCACCTGATCCTCATGCCTCCTTGTCAGACCTCACATCTGCAGCATCAATTGCTTTAGCTGCCATTCTTTCCTCTATTTTCCAAGCACTACCATACCATTATGGTGGTCCATCATTCAGGGAAATAATCCTCTCTCTTTACACAACTAGTCTTGGTTAAAAGAAAATAAATCAGCCTTTATCAGAACACTATATCTAGGAAATGTAAAAGAAAGAGTTTATTGACATAAGCTGATGACTCTCTTGATCCTTAATGCATAGTAGTGTATTAAAGTCCCTAAGAAGTCCTTGCTTAACTTGCTGTCCCCCAAATTATTTGATCTCAGAACTTTTCTCCTGGTAATATGTTACCATCCCTTAGAATTAGTGTGAAATGTTTTAAGAGCTCTACACTAGATAATCTTCAAAAGACGTTTCTCACTCTAATGGACACTGATTCTCTCCTGTTAGTCTCCTCTTCTTACAAAGGATTTGCAAATTATTCCATGTAGTCAACAGTTTAAAAAAAAAAAATCTTCTTGAAAAAGAAGATTTATCTGCCCACCAGGTACAGAGTTCATGGCATTTAATACACTCACACACCAGAGTACAGTAAGCTAAAGCTTTTAGACAGTGACTAATACTCACTGTGATAGGACAGACGCTTGGGGTTTCAGCCAAATCTTGTAAATTTAGCAAAGAATATCAGAGCAACTCCTTCTGTTACCCTAAATGTCAGGGACTCTTACATTTTCATGAAGAACATGCAGGTCTTGGTTTTTAAAGGTCTTACATGAGCACTTTCATTGACAGTCATAGGTCTGTCTGCCTTGAGAAGTACGAGGAGTAGACACGTGTGAAAAGCTGACCTGGAAGTTCTAGCAGGCCCTGTGCTCCTAGGAGCAGGCTAGGTCAAGCCCCAGCTCTCCAGGAGAGCGCCAGATGCCATACCCCAGGACCAAGATGACCACTTCTCCCCGAAACCAACTCCAAACACAATATGTCACATATTTTCTTGTTCCACTCTCTGAAGTTGAGTCAAGCAAACTATGCACTATGCGAGACCCTATAAGCACAGTGAGCATAAAGACTAGCCTTAATGTTTTGCCTCATGCACTTCACTGTGTTGTAATCCAGTTCTAGTTGTCCCTGGATACATGTGGGAAATTGATTGCAGAATCCCATCAAAATCCACAGATGCTGCAGCCCTAACAACGGCCTAGTGTTTGCATATAACCTGTGCCTACCCTCCTGCATACTTTCAACCATTTATAGATCACTTATAATAACCAATATAAGGTAATGCTATATCAATAGTCACTATACTGGATTGTTTAGAGAATAATGACAAGGGGAAAAATCTGCACATGTTCCATACAGACACAATATTCCTTTACCAAGTGTTTCCGGTCAGTGGTTGGTGGAATCCTTGGATGCAGAATCCTCGGGCACAGAGGGCCCACTGTGCTTCCTCTCCACGGTGGTTAACTTATTCCCAGTCTTGCCCATGCTGTTCTTCCTTGGTTCTAGCCTAGCAGGAAGTCCACAAATCATCTGTGGGAGGCAACTCTGTTTTGAAGTGTCCACATGCCTGGCCAGCGTCTATATGATTGCTGATGGCCTGAGCAAACTACCTCCAGTTTATTTGTCAAGTATCATCCTCTCCTCTTTGTTCATATTTCTGACTTTGTTGTATTCCTGACAGCTCAACTGTTTCCCGTAAAGCTCCTTGTTAACATTCCCATTAAGAGGCCTACCTTGCCTTGCTGCCTCAACTAGGCCTGGCTTTGCATTTGCATCCAACTACAATTCTAGCACAATACTATACAAATGTGTCCATTTAGGTCTACTGAGCACAGATGAGCAACAAAATGTTGAGGACATACAAGTAAACTAAGCATGTGTTTGAGTCACTCTGCAACTGCACTGCCACATTTGAGTACAACTTGTATACACACCACTCAGGCATAGCTTCATGGGCTTGCCTTCTGTTTCAGTCAGTTTTGCACTGCTGTAACAAAATACCTGACATAAACAACTTAAAAAAGGAAATTTTATTTTGGCTCCCAGTTTCAGAGGTTTCAGTCCATGGTTACTTGGTTCCATTGTTGTGGGACTGTGGAAAGGCACAATATCATGGAAGGGAGTGCGAGGTGGGAGCAAGATGCTCACCTCATGGTGGCCAGGAAGGAGACGGGGGGGGGGGGGGAAAGAGGGAGAGAGAAAGATTGGAAGAGGCTAGGAACAAATTTAACCCCCAGTAAAATATCTCCTCATTAAGAGGAGAAAATAGGTCCCACTCCCTAAAATTTACACCACTGTCCAATAATCCTTTATGCTATGAATCCATAGATGGATTAATCTATTCATGAGGCCAGAGCCTTTAGGATCTAATCACCTCCCCAAATCCCACCTCTGAACACTGCTGCATTGGAGGCCAATCCTTCAACACGTCAGCTTTCGGAGGATACTGTGGTTCCAAGGAACAGCACCTTCTGTACTACTCTAGCCACCATGACATGCTCAACCCACTTCTCATTTTTGAGCAGGCTTTCCTCACAAAGCCTAAAAGTCTCTTTTTCTGGACCTATATAGCTCCTACGGTCTGCACCAAGTGCCGGACATCTGCGGCATTGCATCGTGTGATTATCCTGTGGGCTCCATTTTGACATGACCATCATCTTCCTAACTAGATGACAACCACATCCAATAAATCTTTAAAGCTCCCACAATGCATCGTGTAAAGTAACATGGAGATACTTTCATAGATTAGATCACCTCAGTGTGATTTGGGACAACTGGGAACATCTATTTGAGTGAGCTGGAAGTGGAGATGGAACACCACTGTTGAACGAGGATCAGCGGGAGGAGAAATGAAGAAGATCCCACCTACAGCCAGCCATAAGGGTCTGGGTTAAACTAAACACCACCTTTGCTTTGTTCCTTAGAACATAGAATTACCACCCTCACTGCATAATTAGCTACACTATGACATAGGTGATGAATTAGACAAGAGTCTTCCAAGAATTCCCCAATCCCCGCAAAACAATCTCAACAAAGGTCCCAGGAATGAAGATGTGACCCTCTCCTTGCAAGTCTCTTTGCTCTCTGGCAGTTCATGATAATGTTCAACTAAGGTGAGAAGAAAGCTCTGCAAAAAATTCTGTCCTCACTCTCCTAAATCAACATTAGCCTCAACAGTCTGTGAAACAGACTCATATTACAGAAATCCTAGTGGCCTGTGCACAATGCTTTTAAATTCCAAGACATGGTTCTAGATTTCACAAAGAGGAGTTTGGTTTTTCCTTCAAGTTGTTTAGGTCACTATCCCTCTTTACCTATTCAAACTTTTTATTTAACCTATTATATGTGGCTATGTCTTTACCAGTTTAAAAAAATAACTTTAAAAGAGTAAGTAGTAGTTTTTAATGATAATGCTTGATTGACCCCAATAAACGATTCAGCAAATTGTTTGCTTTTAAAGATATAAACATAGTGAGGGGGAGTTTTCTTTCCAAAATAATAGTGCCCAGGTGACTTGGTAAGCCAGAGTGTTCCTAACCATTTGGACCCACCCTCCACTTTGGGCTCTGACTCCAGACAACAGAGAATTCTGTCAGCTTTTTGTCGCTGAGACTTAAATCCTTGAGAAGAACAGCTTAAAGGATGAGAAGTTCATTCTGGATCCTGGTTTCAGAGGTTCCGTCCATGGTGGACTGACTCCATTGCTCCGAGTCCAAGGTGAGGCAAAACATCATGGCGGAAGGGTAGGGTGGAGGGAAGCTGCTCCACTCATGGTAGAGGAAATAGAGAGTATAAAGGGGAAAGGACTAAGGGAAGTTGAACTCTTCCAGGACACACCCCCAATACCCGCCTTCTCCAGCCACACCCCGTCCGCCTTCAGTTACCACAGTTAGTCCATTCAGATGAGGGTGGGCTGATTAGGTTACGGCTCTCACAATCTGATTGCTGCAACTTTGGATATTCCTGCATTGACACAGGAGCTTTTGGGGGGGGACACACTATACCCAAACCATAACAAACTCATCATCTTACTTTTAGACTGATAGCCATGACTTTTCTAATGAGCAGTTGGAAGTGTCCAACATTTCAGAGCCCTGGACAATATTGTTTAGTGTGTAATTTTAAAGAGGGACAAATGAATGTCCATTTAGTATGATTTTGTAACTGAGTTAAAAACAATTAGTAATATGATGAACTCTACCTCATAAACATAGCACATAGGTGGTGTTATGGTTTCCATATGAGATGCACCCCAAAAGCTCATGTGTGAGATAATGCAAGGGAAGTTTAGAGGTGAAATGATTGGATTATGAGAGCCTTAACCTAATCAGTGCAGTAACCTGCTGCTAGGAATCAACTGGGTGGTAATTACAGGCAGGTAGGTATGGCTGGAGGAGTTGGGTCACTGGCTCCATAGTTTGTCTCTGGAGAGTGGAGTCTCGCTCTGCTTCCTGGTGTTGTGTCCTGAGCCACTTTCCTCTACCATGCTCTTCCACCGTGATGTTCTGCCCTACCTCAGACCCCAAGGAATGAAGTCAGCCATCCACAGACTGGAATCTCTGGAAGCATCAGACCCCAAATACACTTTCATCCTTAAAATTGTTCTTGTCAGTTCTTTTGATCACAGAAGTCTTACAATTATCTACATTGTAGAAATCAGGGCAAGAAGAAGAGACCATAGAGTATGCCAGGGTGGTAAAGTGCATTGACCGATGATGCCTGTCCATCTGCTATCTGTGTGCAATTATACAGATCTTCTGTCTCCTAATAAAAGAAGGAAAATATGAAAACACAGATAGCAGATGCCTTGGAAAACCATGCACATCATCTCTCTGGGTCCCATGTTCCTCTTCTGAAAAACAAGGACATGAGCTCTTTCCTTGTCCAATCAAAAAGTGGGCTACTGCCCACTCCTTCATTCCACTAGCTGTGTTTCAACCAGAATCAGCTTCAGACTTTGCTTCCGAAGAGGTCCTTGCTGTTCCTCCACCTCCTCATTCAACAAGATCTTTTCCAGATGACTCTGGAACGCTCCAACATGGCCTTCATCCAGAAAGCAGTGCTCAGTTCCTTTTGTGATTCATGCCCAGGAGCCCTGCTCCACACTAGTTCAGGGCGTGCCCAGCTCCTTCTAGAACTGTTTCTGAGACTGAGACACAGTCTCAGGCTTCAGCTTGCCTGGAAGGAATTTAGGACAAGGATGTGAAGATTCTGTTCTGTTGTTAAGCACCCGCTGCAAAGGCCATCTTAGTCAATTAACCATCTGGTCCTACCCTTTATGACTTGTGCAATAATGGGGCATCCTCTGAACTTCCTGCGGCAACCCATTCCTTCTTTGGAGAGCTTTGATGCTTAAGCTGGAATGCAGGTCCCTGTCACTCCTGCAATCCAGGTCTTTTCCCAGTGTGGTTCAAGGGCTACTCATTGCTTCCAGAAGTATAATCAGAAGAATAATCACTCTTTTCACAGAATGATTATGTACATATCTAAATATAAAACTTTTCTGGAAAAGAATCTATTTTTATTGTTTCTCATAGATATAGTATCTAATTAATTCTTGCATTTCCAGTTTTTTCTCTCCAACATCCCTAGTTAATAATTAATAGTAATGCCAAATAAGTTGCCCACTTCCCTACAAGAATATTATGAGTGGTTTTGTGATATTGTTAATGGAGGTCAAAATATAGACTAAGATCAGAGGCCCAGGAGTCTGGTTTATTTTCTGTCTCAAGCTTGGTTACACTGTCAATAAAAGATACCAGTGAGCCGGGCGCGGTGGCGCACGCCTGTAATCCCAGCACTTTGGGAGGCTGAGGCAGGAGGATCGCGAGTTCAAAGCCACCCTCAGCAATGGCGAGGCACTTAGCAACTCAGTGAGACCCTGTCTCTAAATAAAATACAAAAAAGGGCTGGGGATGTGACCCAGAGGACGAGTGCCCCTGAGTTCAATGACTGGTACCACAAAAAAAAAAAAAAAAAAAGATACCAATGGCATTTGACATGACTTGTTCTTAGTGAACCACTGCCTTGTATTTTTTATTGGTGCATATTAATTATACAGAATGGTGGGTATCACTGTGGCATTTCATGCATGCATGTTACAATGCACATATCTCTGAGTCTGACTTATTTCACTTAACATGATATTTTCCAATTCCATCAATTTTCCAGCAGATAACATAATTTCATGCTTCTTTATGGCTGAATAAAACTCCATTGTGTACATGTACCACATTTTCTTTATCCATTCGTCTGTTGATGGACACCTAGGCTGGTTCCCTGACTTGGCTATTGTGAATTGTGCAGTGATAAACATGGGAATGCTTTTCTCTCTAAAGTATGCTGACTTTAATTTTTTCAAATAAATACAGAGGAGTGGCATAGCTGGGTCCTATGAAATGTCCAACACCTCTAGCCATCAGGGAAATGCAATTCAAAGCTGCATTGAGATTTTATTTCTCCCCAGTCAGAATGGCAATCATCAAGAATACAAATAACAGTAAATGCTGCCAAGAATGGGGGTGGGGAGGATTCTTTACGCACTGTTCTTTGGGAATATAAATTGGTGCAGCCACTGTGGAAATCAGTACAGAGCATCCTCAAAACACTGCCTCTTCTTTTAAATAATCCCTTCTAGCATCAAGGCCAGAATTCACTTGTATTCCTTTTCCGAAAATCAGAAAGACACCTGTTTTTGAAACTTCCTTAGTTCTCTAATACTCTACAGATTAGTAACAATGACTCAGCAATCTCCTTCACAACGTTTCCCATTTTTATCTTTTTGATAAGAGATGAACCACTTGGGTCAAAGAATAAATGCATCTCACTGTGTCTGGTGTGAATACTCTTCTCTGGGTACACCTGCGACTGCCGGGGTCGCCAGATGCTAGTTAGAAGGATGCTGGCGGTTGAGACGACAGCCTGTGTGATCTTGAAAAGCCAGAATCCCCAGCCCTCTTGGGGTCCAAAAGAACCAGAATTGTTTCCTGGAAGAGACCAGATCTCCGGAGCATGTGCAGAAGAGAAAACTCAGAATCTGGACCGGGAGAGAGAGAGACAGATGAGTGAGGAAAAGAAACCGATGGCAATTGGAACCTGTTTGAACCCTTCGCAGGGAGCACGGACCCCAGGAAAGAGAGAGCGAGCCAGCTCTGTTTACTTTCTCCATGTTGGCTTGGCATAATCAGCAGATCTCTCCTCTGAGGGGGACGACAAGTGTCTACTGGTCTGGATTAAGACACATTAACAGGGAAGCATCTGGTCATTCACACAGCGCCTGCTCCCACACAGAGCCAAGGGTAACAGATTAATGAAAAGGAAACGTGCGGCAAAATGTTGAGCCTTATTAAACATGAGATCATCGCCCGCAGCTATCTTTATTTTACAAGAGTCTAAATGAAAGACATTCAAACCCCCTCCCATGTGTACGCACCGAAATCATTCTTAACACTAGCTCATCACATTTTGGAAGACAAACAGCAGCAGTGGTTCACTGTACGATTATGAGAACGGATTCTGTTCTGGACGAGTTTTATTGAGATGATATGAGAAGCAACAGCATTATTTATTTAAGGACAGCATTGCCTGTTCCTTTGTTCTTTCAACAGGTTAGTAATTACAGGAGTAGTAATTAGCCTTGACAGAGAGTACACAAAACGATAAATGGATACTGTGTGCACGGAAGGGCCTCTGTGATGCCAAGCTTATTATTTGCAGTCGGAGCTAATTATCCTTATTATAGTGTGTGACTCTTTTTTCTTGAATTATGAGTGGAAAAGTGCTGAATAGAATTTTTTTTTCCCAAAGTCCCCTGAACCGTGGAGGGAAATGAAAATCACAAACAATGAAGAGCTTGCTAGACAATGAGAGCGATCATCTATAAAGGGATTCTGAAGGAACTTCCCTTTTCCTGAGCTATAGAAATGTAAAGTGCCTCTCAGAAAAAAAAAAAAAAATGATCTGGGGTTTTGTTTTGGTTTTGGGGGGTTTTTTTTTTTTTTGCACACGGATGAGGAGAGCGAGAGAGCTAGTCTGACTGAGCTCAGCCTCCAGGCTGTGGCAAACCAGCAGGAAGGAAGATAGAAAGTCTGGAAGCTTTGCAGAGAGCCAGTGAGGATGGGAGGTGGGAGCGCAGACTGCACTTGGACCCAGAGCGCAGGAATGCAGTTGCTGATCGAATCCCCATCGCACAGACCCTTCAGCGTGAGGCTACTTGGGTTCCCGCCTGGTCCCAGTGCCACCCGCAA
Source organism: Tamias sibiricus (assembly GCA_025594165.1). Classification (NCBI taxonomy): domain Eukaryota; kingdom Metazoa; phylum Chordata; class Mammalia; order Rodentia; family Sciuridae; genus Tamias; species Tamias sibiricus. Next base: position 17,469,712 of record CM046666.1, on the reverse strand, counting down.
ACCGATCTGGGGGTGACTTCAGTTTGAAATCCAGTTACTACGCAATCCCTTCCCTCCTTTCTCCCTTCCCCATTGCACCCCCACCCCCTTATAGTGATGCATCTGAGCAAAATCCACAGATGGTACATGCTTTTATGAGCTCAGTCCTGAAATTTGGTTTGAAATTCCCCCAGTGTCCTCCTCTGGGCTTCTCTCTCTCTCTGCAACTCTCTGCACTCTCTTCTCTCTGCAATGATGCACTTAAATGTTAGCAATGTATTTGTGGCCTGTGCTCCAACCAGAGCTGAAGAGAGGAGAGACAGGGCTGTCATACAAAGACGTCCCCTACTGGGCTGCAGTTGGCAGGCTCCATGGGCACCGCCAGTCAGCTAGGCACCGACTTCACCCGCCCCTCCTGCTGAGTCCAGTCCCACCATGCCTCCTATCCCCACAGAGCAGCCTCTCGCAGGCTTCTAGATTTCCAAGGGACAAGATGTAGAAGTTCACAGGAGTTCAAGAAGGGGCAGATTCTTTTTAAGGACACCCGGGCTCTGTAAGGTGACACCATCTAAGAATACAGCATGGGTTCCAGGGTAAGGAGTGAGTCAACCTTTTTATTTAGTATGTCAACAGTTATATTCATTTACTTGGACGGAACTATTCTTGGACAGAAAGCTATGAGCTCTCTGGATGGGTTTGGAAATGTCAGCCCAGGAAAGCAGGTAATTAATGATTATGCAATATGAGCTTCCTCTAACCCACCGCCACGCGTGAGATCGGGAGGGGACGTGCAGTTTTGCAAATGGGGGCATGCACTAGTGAAATATAATTAAGGCAGGAAGCCCACACTGGAGAAGCAATTACAGTTGTTCAGCTAGGATAAAGTCCCCCACGCTTGCGGTATTGTTACGTAAGTCACATACACCTCTAGCCAAATTAGCCAGACCCTGCCCCCAATCCAACAGTGTTGGAAAATTCCTTATTTTAGTCTGTGCTCCACACGCGTCTGTCCTCCATGGAAGCTCATCTTGTGGCTCTTCTCAATAGTTTGTGTTCACCTTTTCCACAAGTTTCTTTTCATTAAGATGAAGTTATTCCAAAATGGCGAAGCCTTTTATTATCATTCCTCTGTTGCATGTGAAGTTCCTTAAAGCACTGCACCGCAAAACGGCAGATACTCATTTGGCAAGGGACCAAACCAATACCCAGTTTCCACATGCACACAAACATTCCTGTGCACATGTGCCCCTGACGTGCATTCTCTAAAGGCCCGAGTGATGAGTACGAAGTTTTAGAAAAATAAATCAATCATCCTGGTGAAAATTACTTTCCAACTAATTTGACAGAAGTTTTGATGTGGTCATTGGCGTTTTCCTTTTGGAAGTAATGAAGGGTATGCAGCAGAAGGGGAGTCTGAAAAGTGATCACCAGTGCTGTGATTTCGACCCTGCCCTTTCCTCCTTACATGACCTAACCAATTACTTACCTTTTAGTCCTCGGTTTCCTCATCCATAAAGTGGGGACAGGAATAGGGATTTAATTAGATAATTTATAAAAGTTATTTGATAAGGGGCTAAATTTAATTAGGGGTTTAATTAGATACTTTTAAAAAAGCTTAAGATGATTCTTGGCACCAAGTAAACTCTCAATGAATGTTATTTTTAAATTTTTTTTGGGGGGGATTGAACTCAGGGCCACTGAGTCACATCACCAACCCTCTTTTGTATTTTATTTAGAGACAGGGTCTCACTGAGTTGCTTAGTGCCTCACTTTTCCTGAGGTTGGCTTTGAACTTGCAATCCTCCTGCCTCAGCCTCCTGAGCCACTAGAATTACAGGCTTGCGCCACCACGCCCAGCCTCAATGAAGTTATTTTTTATTATTATTGTTAATAGTAGTAGCATTGGTTTATATGCATCATGATGATGATATTCACTTATGAAAATATTAATATTATACTTTCATGTTGTAAAAAGACAATAACACATCCAGTTACAGTCATCATTTGCAAGAGGGTGGGTAGCAACAATAGGAAATAACCTCCAAATTGAGAATGATTTAAAAGAGGAAAACCAGACGTGATCATATCACCGTGGTGCTTAACCCCTTCAGTGGCATCCATTGCTCCTAGGACAATGCCCAAATCTCTCAACGTGACTTTGCAAGGCCCTTGTGGCTGTGCCTTGCTTCCCTGTGTTGCACCAACAGTGATCTCTAAGCCTGGGCTTTGCTCTGCCTGGAATGTTCTTCTCTCCACCAACTTCACCCCTAGCCAACTCTCACACCTCCTGCAGGATCTGACTTCCATAGGTTTCCCCTGGAAGTCTTCCCAGTTTCTGTACACTGGAATTGGGTGTCCTTCTCCTGATACTACAGTAACCTTGTTTTGCTTTTTACTGTCAAAGAATGCTTTAGAATCACCTCTTCTTCCCACTAGTCTGAGCGCTCCTTGAAGACTGGGATGGGAGGGAGCCTTCCTTCCTCACAGCTGCGTGCTGCGTGTAGGAATGCACGATTCATTTACATAACAAATTACACCGAGTCTCCTCACAGGCAGTGCTCATCCTCTCTCCTTCCTGATGTACACTGCACAGTTCAAAAGGATTCAGAATTTAAAATTAGATTGGGACTCATGCTAATACATGGGATATTTCTCAGTCTGGCTTATCCTACTACAATGCGTCATTAGGAAATTCTAGGTGGAGGTCAAGTTCTGGGGCATCTGCCCATGACATTCAGCACACCATGTCTTTGTGGGTAGAGCCGAGGGGAAGCAATCTGGGGGCAATTTCTCCTAATGCTGCTGGTGCGTAGCGAGCACACTGCTTGTTTACTCATTGGGGTGGTCTGGGAGGAGAACGAGGCTCCTCCCACAAAGCCACCACAGTGACCCCAGTAGCCTAGGCTGCTGCCAGGGTACTCATAGCCTCCCTGTTAAATGTGGGGAATCAGCTTCCTGGAAATTCCAGAACACAGGGACAGAGGAATGAGACATCTGTCCGGATTTTGCAAAGCAATCCTGGCAGATGGAGCAGTTCCCCAATAAACTTCAACACCTGAAATTCAGATTTTTTCTGATTAAGGGAATAAGGCTTTGTGGTATTTGCTGACAGTTATGAGCTGTAATCAAGTTTAAATCTCCGGGCAAACTGTATCTGTTATGCCCAAATAATTCCGCTTAGGTTTATAGCCTGTTCCTGACACTATTAGATTTTTAAACAGCCGAAATGCAGTGTTTAGGGATTTATGTCCAAGGAAATTTATAGATTTTGTTAAGTATATTCCTCAACTATAAAAATGAGAGGGACCAATTTTGTTTATGCTCTTAGTGTATTGTTTGCTTGGCTAAAAGTCAGGTTGCCATCAACGAAGAGGGTAAAACATGAGTCAATGGCTAAGAAAACTTTAAAAGGCTTAGATACAGCTGCTTTTAGCTTTCTGAATGGCTAGTACCCAGTTAAAATAACAGATGCATTAATATCTCCCCAGTGTCACACAAATGTTAAGGCAGTAGGAAGCTGACCTTCTCATGCTCCTGAACGGTTTTAGTTCAATCATGACCCTGCACAGCAAATGCTAAGATCTGCCGGCGGCTTTTTACTATAATTATTTTGCTACCGCGGTTGAAGCTGGCATGAAATCAGAGAATAGGAAAAGCAGACCTTCCTGTGTTAGGGCTATGAGGAGTCTGCTCATTTCTCCAATGGGACAGGTTAATTATATTAGTCTCTCAACATACTAAAAATAAGAATAAGATGAATGTAAAGGGAGAGATTGCATTTGTCTATGGAACTGTAGAATTGTGCCCGAGGAGAAAGAGGGTTGATGTCTGTGCTTTAGAATTTTTCATCTTCCATCTGTCAGTGGCCATGGTCACCATCATCTTCAGACAAGCAGAGGAGGCCGTGTGTACCCTGCAAGCCTCCATCTGGGAGCACCCAAGCCAGCAAGGAAGGCCAGGGAGACAGTGTGAAGGTAAATGAGCAGGGTGGCAAGGCGCCGAGCTTCTTAAGATCCTCCCTGTCCTCTTCCTCTTCCTCTAAGTGCCCAATGCATGTCCCAGCCTGGGACCACCACGCAGGACATTAAGAGCATGGACAGGTAGAACGCTGGCTCTTTGCAGGTAGTAACACAGGATGCCCTTCCTCTTGCCAATCAGTGCAAACAAAGGCGGGTGTACATCTGCAGGCTGGAGGAATACGCCACTCACCTAGGGGGACTTGCATCAGGTGCCTCTGGCTCTGAAAGGAGACACCAGAGCCCAGGAAAAGCCCGGAGCTTGCAATACCTTCCTTGGACCTCCTTCCGTACCTCCACAAAGAGGTGCTTCCTATTGGCTTAATTTCTGCCCTTTCTGACATTTTGGTTATTTGTTCTGCTTTTGTCTTCCTTATGACTCAACAACAATGTTAAAACCACACACCAAGAGAGAGGGTAACAAACATGTTGGCTTAGCAGCGCCGGAGGAACTTGAGGGGTTGGGCTTCGCCTGACAGCGGGGGACAGGAATGCCTGCAAGCACACAGGTTGTCCCGGGCCCGTGGCTATGCCATCACCAAAAAGTCTTTGGCTCTTGGGTTCAATTCCTGGTACAAAAAAAAAAAAAAAAGGCCACAAGGTTGTCCATGGAACAATTAAAACCCCAGATGCCCACACAAGGCTGAAACTACGCACCCTTCATTCTCTAAAGTGCCCAGCTGTATAGACCATAAGAGAGCTCAGAGATGGGTCTGAGGGCTAGATCGAACACAAGTTTCTTCCAAGCAGAACAGAATGCTGGTTCTATTACTTGGGGACTTCATTATTCATTTGCATATTCTGGGAGAATAAAAGGACTTATTTTTATTTGCTTGTTTTGCTTTGTTTTAATCAAGCAATCATCCTTTACATGAAGTTCCAGATTTTCATGCAGATTTTGGCATTAAATAAAATAAATCCACATAAGGTTTTGGTGTTCTTAAAAAAATTAAATTTATTTTTTTAACCTATGCATGAAAACATTAAGAATTGTATATATTAGTGGGGTACTGTGTGATATTTCAATACATGGAGACATTGTGTAATGTTTAAGTCAAATTAAGCAGAGAGATTTTTGTTTTGTCATTTTTCCCCCCAGTGAGTGACATGTTTTTGTAATTGCCAAGGTCAATGGCCTCGGTTTTTTTGTTGTTGTTGTTGTTGTTTTGGCTTTAGGCTTATATGTGTGTAGTACGTCAGGTAGGAGGTTTTTTGACTTTTACTCTTTATGGATCTCACTAAAATCACAATGAATAAACTATAAGTTGAGTTATCAACATTTTAACCTACAATACTCTGAAAGTTAAAAAAATTATTTATGAAAATAAATGGAATAAAAATCAACTTACCTTTCAAAAGTGTATTTTTTCTAGAACCTGGGTAAAATGTTGACTACTACAAGATAGTACCCATTGAAGAAACTGACTAAGTAAATGGAATGCTGCTTATCTTATAATAAGGCTAACATAGTACTTAGGCATATTTTAAGTGTTGAGTAAAATAGTCGCATTGTCTGTGATCTTCAGAGAATCAGTGGAGTCCCCGAGGGGAAAGTTCTTGTAATTTCCTTCCCGACTTGGTGCATCCTTGGACATTAGCCTGGAAGGCATCTGAAAAGGTACTTAGCACTAATTAGCACTTTCTGTAAAGATCTTCATCTGTGGAATTAGTTATAGGACAGTTGAGCATCTCTGAAAAGGGTGCTGCGTGTCCTGTAGTGGCTCACAGAGAAACTTCAGCTGCCTTTTCCAGATACATTTCATAAACAAAAACAAAAACAAATTTAAAAACAAAAGAAAAACAGTGGAGACATTTACAAAAATTTCTGAGTTATAAGTGGACATTCTGGAAAATTCATTTTGTAAACTTCTTACTATCCAGAGAGCTTTGCCCTTTTTTCCTTTTCTACCAGGAACCCACTGTGACCCCATTGGGCCCCATCTCAGCTTTTTAAGCCTCATTTTCTTTTACCTGAGAATAACACCTTCCTTCCTCACCTGGTCCCTGCGAGGATGAGAATTGAAACAACGCACTTGGAAAAGCTGAAATCACTAAATAAATGCTACGGAAATCACCCAGATTCTGAAGTGTGTGAGGTCTCTGAAAAATAAATATTTGGATATTTATAAAACTAGTACATCTGAAAAGGTCAGGTAATAAGTTCTGTGGCTATATATGCTCTCTTTTTAAAATACAGATTTTTCCTTTCTTGACCTCTTGAAGAACAGTGATTAGTGTTCTGGGGTTAACTTTAGTCAATTCCTAAACTTACGGGGAGATAATCACACAGGGCTAAAAACGTAAACACACCCTTTTTCAACTTCATGGTACACTTTTCAGTCCTAGAATGGGTTTCTTGTCTTTTGTTTTGTTTTGTTTTTCTTTTTATTTATTTCCTCCCTTTCAAATTGCTTAAGCAACATGTGATTATTTTAGAAATTTGAAAACTAGAGGAAAGCAGAGAAAAAGAACAAAACAATTACTCGTAATCTCATTCATTTTTTAAAAAAAAGTTAAATCAAGGAGTAAAAGACCCTTCTTCGTGCCACTGGTCCCGATTCCCAGAGGAAAGCATCACTGTTTTCCAGGGAACATGTATGTGTCCCTTCTTACTTATCCAAACCTTGCCAGCTCCACAGAACACCCATATAGGAACGAGAACTAAATGCAATTGCTTGATAGCCTTCCAACTTTCAATCATATAAAAACCATAGCTTTACACACTTTTTTTTTTTTTTTCTATTTTATCCTTCCGAAGCTATAGTTTAGCCAACAACTTATTAACTTGACTTACAACTGCTCTACATTGCAGCAGATGGTAGGTGGCCTGCACTGGTGCGCTGGACCTGGCTCCACTCACGTCAGGGGCAGCCCTGCGTCCGGGCCAGGGCATCTGCTCCAGCCTGTGCGGCCCAGGCCCAGAATCCCTCAGCCAAAATCCTGTGGCCCACCCCAGGCCCTTTCTGGAGATACCGGGGGGGGGGGGGGGGGGGGAGCAGGGGCAGGGATAGAAGACTCAAGAAGTAGGAGAGAAAGAGACCCAACAGAACACTGTCCCCTTGTCCTCATCATTGCTACACTGGTCACCAAAGCTCTTCCGCTCACCTGCTCCTGCCCTCCAAACCAGGCACTTTCAAAGCATTGCCCGGGCCATGGTCCAGGTCCAGAACTGGCACCTGATAGGCAACTGTGGAAAGGACATGGAGGGCAAACAAGCAAATGACGGACAGAGGAGCGTGCCGGGGCCCTCAACTGCAAATAGAGAAAAGCTGAAGGATCTCCTGAACGGACCACTTTGAAAGCAGGCCTGACATTCTCCATTATGAATGAGGTGACGGGGCCACCTTATTTCAGGTGCAGATCTTCCAGTGTATTGAGGAAAATACCAATGTCCTCACAGTCAGTCAAGGAACATTTTCATCCCAAATATGGTCACCAACATGGAATGCTCTCGTGGACGTCGTAACCCACTTTTTAAAAGAAATATACCCTAGCCGGGTGCAGTGGCGCACGCCTGTAATCCCAGCACTTTGGGAGGCTGAGGCAGGAGGATCACGAGTTCAAAGCCAGCCTCAGCAATGGCGAGGCACTTAGCAACTCAGTGAGACCCTGTCTCCAAATAAAATACAAAAAAAAGGGCTGGGGATGTGGCCCAGTGGTCGAGTGCCCCTGAGTTCAATCCCCGGTACCACAAAAAAAAAAAAAAAAAAAAAAAAAAAGAAATACACCTTGCATTATAGGTAAAAAAAAATTTTTTGACACTGTGCATACACAGTAATCCCTCTCTTAGCCATGTGAGATGCTTTCTAAGCCCCCAATGGATGTGTGAAATGCACAAATAGTACAAATCCCTATATACACTGTTTTTTGCTATACATACAAACTCATGATAATAATAAATTTATACATTATACAATTTATACATTAGGCATAGTAAGGAACTAACAATAACTAATAATAAAATAAAACAATTACAATAATTTACTACAATAAAAATTATTTGCACATAGTCTGTCTTCCATCTCAAAATAACTTATTGTATACTGTATTGACCTATGATCTTTTTCTTTCCTTATTAGGTGAAGAATTCAGCTTTTCACATAATGGAAGCACCTTATAGCTTCTCTTTGGCATATCCAAATTGCCAACATCACTACTGTGGGTTTGGGGGCCATCATTAAGTAAAATAAGGGTTACTTGAATATAAGAACTGTGATACTGTGACAGGTTATCTTGATCTTCTACCAAGCAGGTACTATATACAGGGTAGATACACTGGATGAAGGGTTGTTTCATGTACCATGTAGGATGAAGCAGGATGATAAAAGGTTTCATCAGGCTACTCAGAACAACGTACAATTTAAAACTTACAAATTCTTTATTTCTGGAATTTTCCATTTAATATTTTAGGACTACAGATGACCAGGAGTAACTGAAACTATAGAAAGCAAAACCATAAAATAAGAGGGGACTGTTGCATTATCAAACTCACTCTTCAATTTGATCATAGATCACTGCCAAATTGAAATGTTGACCCTGAAGTAATAAAACAATAAGGAATTCAAAGGCAGCAAATTCAAGGAAAGTAAGGTTCTGTTTGTATATTTCAAAGACAGGTAGATCTAGTTGTATTAGCCACATTTGGAGTGAGTTGGCCAGTGTTGAAAAAATGGTGGCCAAAATCTAGGAAGACTTTCTGTTTCCAGACCCAGAGCAGATAATATTTTTATCTCTAGGATCAATGTTTACACAATATAAAGTTTCCCTAAAACAGAAACACAAGCATCACTGACATTGAAGGATGCATTTCTCGTCTTGCCTGCTTCATAGCTTCATCTACCACACTGCTGGGCTTGGATATCCATACCTCTCATCTGGCAATTTCATTTCTAGGAACTCATCCTAGGGAAATAATTAGCAAGATTCACAAATATTTATCTACGAAGATGCTCATCACGCATTTTTTGTATTAGTGAAACATTGAAATCAATCCTAATGTCCTACTGTAGGAGACTGAATAAATAAAGTGTGGTGTAGCCCTAGGACAATACATTATAAAGCCATTAAAAAAATCACAGCATAGAAGGACATCCAATTGTGTAGGAAAATAATCACAGCATATTTCACAGCATATTGTTAAATGAAAAGGACAGTTTGTGAAACAGTACACAGTCATTCCTGGTATCCATGGGAGACTGATTCCAAGACCCCTGAAGTTACAAAATCCATGGATGCTCGAGTCCTTTATGTGAAATGGTGTGGTACGTGCACAGAGGCCATGCATATGCCTCCTATGCTTTCAACTGTCTCTAGATTGCTCTGCCTAAATGTGTAAATACTTCTCATACTATATTGTTGAGGGAATAATGACAAGAAACAAAATCTGAACATGCTCAGTACCAACACAATGTTTTTTTTTTTGTTTGTTTGTTTGTTTTGTTTTTTGTCGTGCTGGGGATTGAACCCAGGGCCTTATGCCTGTGAGGTAAGTAAGTGCTCTAACAACCGAGCTATATCCCCAGCCCCTACCCCCATTGTTGATCTGAGGTTACTTAAACCTGCGGGTGCTGGAACTGCAGATACAGAAGGCTGACGGTGAAATGGGATTCTGCTGCTGATCTAAAACACCTAGGGATGCATAGCGAAATTTCTGGAATGATACAGAGCAACATTTTAACAGTGGGTATCACTGGTGACATTAGGGGTGACTTTTACTTTCATCGTTGCACCCTTCTCTATTTCATACATTTCCTACAATGAACATGTGATTTTCTTTTTTTTTTTAAGTATGCTATTCTAAAAGCAGTTACCTGGTGTGGGTGCTGTGATCCGGAGTAGTGCAGATGGTGCACACTCTGCAGAGACCACCCAGCAGTGTCCTCTAACCCCTGCTGGACCATGTAATATCTGTTTGCTATTCCTCCTGGCACACGCATGCTCCTTCGATGGCTGTCTGGGTCTTGTTCATGTTCATAGCTCCAACAATAAAAAGACATGAAGCAGCCCTAAGCTTTCTCAAAGATCCAGAAAACAGAAACCCAGACAAATCCTGAAGTCTGTGCCCAACAAGGAACACTTCCCTCCCTTCTCTCCTCTGGTCTGGTGCACAAAGTAGTCACCCAGGTTCAACCATCATAGCTCACTCAACAGGATGGCTCCCACTGTAGCTGTCTGACTGACATCCTGTTCAGTATTTTACTGTCTGTCCTACAGGCATACTGCCCAGACTTCAATGCAAAGTCAATTAAACCTGGTAACGGTAATCGTTTCGCTAAAGCGCTGAGCATGGGTCCAGTGTTCGGACCACAATCCGGATCATTGCATCATCTCAAAGGGAAACCTCAACTCTTTTCTGTCTTCCTCCAGGAAAGCGTTTCTCTTGATTCATGCAGGAACTGCCCTCATCCCGATTTCTTTACTGGGGAGCAGGGGGACAGTGAGGTGATGGGGACCTGCACCTGAGCGCTTGACAGGCTTGGGGTGTGAAGATGCGCCGTCCACACCCACCTTGGGAGATGTGGGTCATCTAACTGGAGTCCTGGCGACCCAGACCTTCCCTGAACGCCTGTGCGTAACCCTCTGGCTCGTCATTAGGGACGACGCAACTTAGTCTAGACTTGGGATTGTTCTGGTTCCAGCATGTCCCCCCAATCGATACGCATTAATCATTCCCCGCTTCTTGGTACCGTGATTCAGCCTCATGACTCACTGGCATCGCACATGGGGAAGTCTGTTGTGACTGGAGATGGGCAAAAGAGTCAAAGGAGTCAAGAAAGGAGCTTGGCGCGAAGGTGCAGAACGCTCCAGCGACCGGCCGTGAGCACGCCTCGGCGAGGAAGAGAGCGCACGCCACCTCGCGAGCTGCGGGTGGACCGCGCCTTGCCAGCGTCCTCTGCCTGGCGAACTTAGCGTTCGGCAAATGTTGCTTTAAATTGCAATTATTTTTCCTGAATAGATAGATGCCTTATCTTTCCAGCTTTGGCATAAACTGCAGAAGGGCAGGGTTGCTTTGGTTTGGGTCTCCAGCATCTGACTCCCAGTGGCAGAGAGTCAGCCAGTCGGGACAGAGAGTGGGTGGTATGATTTACTGTCTTCCTGATGACTGTTCTGGTGCTTCTAGCAACATCTGCCACGCTGACCAAATCAAGGTAAAACTTTGAGAGGTGCCGTCAAGCTTGACTGCCCAGCAAAACTTCCTTGGCCTGCTAATCACTGCAAAACAGGCTCTCTCACTCTTACGAGGTTCCCCCTCCTTCCTGTTCTCAGCTAGAAATACCATGAGAACAGACTGTCTCACAGTGTTTTCAGATTTCCACTTCTAGTCCCTGCCAAAAGCAGGAAGTGCAGAAGTGGGCGATAATTCTTTTTTTCTTTTTAGAACACTTTATTAAAGAGTTTGGGTTGTTACTTGTTTTTCCCCCTGAACCTCATTAGAATTAATTTGAGCAATACTTTGAATTTACATAATGATTTTCTTACAAGGCACACAAAGAGCTTTATTTATCAATACCATTTCCCTGTAAGGTAACGTAGGAAAAGGTGGGGAGGGTACTGAACCTAGAGACTGGGGGCTCCCAGGGAGTTTCCACTCTAGCATTTTTTTTTTTTTTTTTAACTGATTAGAAAATTGAGACGGGAGCTATCTTATAGGCTATTCCTTGCTCTATACTAGCACTTTCCCCTGGCCATGGTGCAACAGAGCCTAGCCCTTGTCCTACACCAACGTGACCCCTCCCTCCCCCCAACACCCTTCCCTGGTCTATTCTGTCCCTTCTGATTTGCGGTTCCTTATCCAAAACTTGACCCTTTCCTGCTGGGAAGATCTAAAGCAGTTAAGCATCACTAAAAAAACAGGACCCACTGTGTCTAACTGTACCATTGCAACTGCAGGGAGAAAGGAGGCCAAGGAAGGAAGAAAGGAAAAGGAAGCAAAACATGAATGAGAAAGAGCAAGAAGCTGAAGGAAGTCAAACTGTCTTGGCCAGAGGGACTCATTTCCCCGTGACGGACCTGCCATCCAGCACCGGGCAGCTGGGGGCTTTCCTCCAGTTCCGCTGCCTCGAGGTGATTATTGGGCCCTGTCTGGCTCGAACATTATCCCCATGTGTTCGTCCATTTTCTGTGGTTATAATAAAATACCCGAGACTGGGTGATTTATTAAGAGTAGAAGCCGGGCGCGGTGGCGCACGCCTGTAATCCTAGCACTTTGGGAGGCTGAGACAGGAGAATCACGAGTTCAAACCCAGCCTCAGCAATGGCGAGGCACTTAGCAACTCAGTGAGACCCTGTCTCTAATAAAATACAAAAAAAAGGGCTGGGGATGTGGCCCAGTGGTTGAGTGCCCTGAGTTCAATCCCTGGTTAAAAAAAAAAAAAAAAAAAAGAGTAGAAGTTTATTTGCTCATAGGCCTGGAGGCTGTTAAGTTCAAGAGCATGGTGCCAGCATCTGCTCAGCATCTGGTGAGGGCCTTCTGGCTGCTTCTTAACATAAGGGAAGGTGTCATCTGCCGAGACGGAGCAAGTGTGCTTGCTGGGACTCTCTTTCTCTTATCAAGCCAGGAAAGCCATCCTGGGGTCCCACCCACGGAGACCTCAGCTGATCCTAACCACCTCTCACAACTCCACCTCCAAATCCCGTCAACATAAGAGTTTGAAGATGAAATTTCCAAGACGTGAAATTTGGGGAAAACATTCAAAGCACAGCACCCCGTATTCTCCATGAGTGCCTGAGGGGGTGAGGCCTGGGTAAACACCAGTGCAGAAGCCATTCCTAGGCCCTCTAGTTTCTGTGAACTGAAGTGTGGTGCCCCCCACCCCAAATTCATACACAGAAACTCTGAGCCCAGTGAAACCGCATTTGGAGACAGGGTCTCTAGGAGGTAGTTAAGGTTAAATGAGGTCATAAGGGTAGGTAGGACCCAAATCCAACTGGGCTGGTGCCCTTTCAAGAAAAGGGAGAAAGAGATCATGCCTCCTTTGTGCACCCAAAAGAAAGATGGCAAGCTTCCGCAGGCCAGGGGTCCCCCAGATACCGCCTGGGACAGCACCTTGACCTTGGACTTCCCTGCTTCAGAAACTCTGAGAAATAAATAATGTTCTTTAAGCCATGCAGACTATGATATTGAGTGACGGCAGGTCTGGCCGACCAATGCACAGGCTGCTGATAAAAGCCAGATCAGGGGCTTCCCTGTGGCCTGCTGCAGCCTCACGGCCATCCATCCCACACTGCCCGGTCGCACCTGGTGGGTCTAATGGTTTCTTACATCTGTCAGCCTGCATCTCCAGCAGCAGATCTAAGCTGAATTGTCATAGGACTGCAACCGGGTGGCAGCAGAGTTCAAGGTCACGGTGATAGGCAGATTGCTATTCATTAGGATTCACTTAGGATGGTGTTCACTTCCTCTGACAAAGGTAGATTTACTCCAAAGCTTAAGAAGCTTAGGCTTCAGAGAACTACTCATGCAGGGCCACTTGCTAAGCCCTGCGCCTAACTTTGCACTCAATTTGCAGAAAACGTTTCAAATAGTGGCCCTGCAGAATTCCCTGTGCCCTACAGCCCCACCTCTCACCCTGCATCCAACAGGTGTCTATTGTTGCACATCTTATGCCAGCCGCTGAGCAGATGGCAGGGAGATGGGCATCTCAGCACAGGTAAATGAGGGTCAGAGTAAGCAGGCTGTGCAGAATTTAAGCAAAAACAATCCAAACGTATCATAGTGGGGGCGAGAGGAGAGGAGTTTGTCATCTCACAAGGAGATGATAACATAAGACACGACATAAGCCCAGTTTGCCCCTTCGTGTCCCCAAAGGCTCTGACAACACACGTTTTTCAACTGGGGGAACAACGAACGGCAAGGTTTCGGGTACAGAACTCTGCAGTTTGCACGTGTATCTCTTACGGCATCCAGGTGGCAGGAGCATTATCTCCTCTTAATGAGAACACAGAAGCTCAAAGAAGTTCAATAACGTGCTCATGGTGGAGCTATGGTGACATCCAAGATCATCAAGTGCAAAGCCCAAGAAGCTTGTAGTTTGCCAGACCTTCTGCCCATGAGCCATGGCTGATCTGGGCTGGGAGTGAGGAAGAAGGGGTGGAGAAGGGGTAGGGACAGAGACACTCAGCCTCATGAATGATGACAGCAGGGATTGCTTAAGTGGCATTCTTCCCTTGCTTTTACCTAGGATCCAGTTCCAAAGCTAGCACAGTACATGGTGGCTGAGAGTGTGTGCAGGGCTGTGGCCTCACCCTGCTTCTGAGTGCTGTGTCCTCTGGCTCTTGAAGGGCTTTGGGTACCCGAATCTCAGCTGCGCCCCCTACCCCATAAAACCCCAGCTATCAGTTCCTGCTTTAAACTTCTAATGCTATGGGAAAAAGAAACCATTCACATTTTGAAAATTTTGGAACTGAATTAATTAGACTTGGCTAGAAAATCTTCACCCTGCATAGCCCTTATGTAAGTTCCTTCATGGAGATTTCCTCGTTCAGAAAAAAAAAAAAAATGTATACATATTTATACGTGTGTGTACATACACGTCCATATGTGTGTGTACGTATGTCAAATGATCCCAGAGCTCCCTCTCCTTTGGCTACCAGTGCAACAGGGAGCATAGTATGACATGCTGTTTTTTCTCCTTTTATCTTCTGAAAAGACCAACCAGAAATCCAATGTGAAAAAAGCTAATGTGATACTAAGTTTGCAAATTTAAAGTAAGAGTTCTACAGTCAGACATGCAAAAGTTTCCATAGCAACATTAGCTCTCATCTTTAGGATTTTCAGTCCTATTAAAGCCATTAAAATCGTACTTTTATATATACCGGCGTATATGCCGTGTGGTTGAATTCTGGGTTGAGGCTTACTTTTCATATTTTAATTATAAACGGTGCCTATTATGGGCCCGTACGTGTGTTTCGTGAGAGCACCTTTGCTAAATGGATGGCATTGAGCAGCAGGTTGATTTCTTTTGTTCTTCCCTCAGTTTTGGCCTTATTTATGTTGCATTTCCTCAACACCCTGGATGCTGAAGGTGCCAAGGACCGTGATGTCGAGCTTCCATGAACTGTACAAGGAACCCACCTTGCGAGGATCAGGGTGCCACCCCCAAGTATACCACAAACCAATTTCACCTGAGGGCAAACTCCGGAGCAGGGCAGAGAGGAAGCAAACCTTCTCCCAGAGTCTCCCTCCACCAACATATTCACCTGGTGACCCGCCCCCCCACCTCCATCCACCAACATATTCACCTGGTGACCCGCCCCCCCACCTCCATCCACCAACATATTCACCTGGTGACCCGCCCCCCCACCTCCATCCACCAACATATTCACCTGATGACCCGCCCCCCCACCTCCATCCACCAACATATTCACGTGGTGACCCCCCCCACCTCCATCCACCAACATATTCACCTGGTGACCCCCCCCCACCTCCAATGGGTATCTTACCCCTTTTAGAGCTGAAAAGGAAACTACCGGCTTTGACAGTGGCCACAGACAGAGGCAGCTTCAGAGAAGATATATATATATATATATATATATATATATATATATATATATATATATATATCCTCAATTAAATCCTAGTGGAGGACCTAGTGAAATCCTGCATCAGCTGGAAAGGGTAGCTGTACTCAATTTCCTCGAGCCCTCCGTACACCCGCAATCAACTGTTCATGGGTGGGGGGTGCTAATAACTGGATTCTTGCTATCAATGTGAATGGTGTCTATTTTTTTTTTTTTTCCAAAAATGGGTGAAGCAGATGGGGACAGCAAAGAATGCTGGAAGATTCCCGAGAGTCCCCCCAATGTGCCAAGGTGGCGCACATTGGTGGGTATCTGGAGCGAGCGCGGGGGAGGGGGGGAGCGGAATATTTCTTGAAGGCGCTGCTGGTCTGAAATAGCATCCCGATGCCCTAGACGTACAGAAACCCTGAATGAAACAGACGAGTGGAAGTGGCAGAAGGCTTAAAGCAAAACCAGCCTGCAGTGATCAGAGCTATTTTTAGGTTTCTAATGAAGAAAGCAGCTGTATTCAGAAAGGCTGTCACCTGCTGCCTGTGAGACCCGTTTGCTCTGTCCCGGGGTTCCAGCGTTCATCCACCATCAGCCTCCTCTGGCATCCTCGGAAAGGGACCCCAAACAGTAATTATTGTGGTTTGGGGGTGATTTTTTTTTTTAGGAGTTTAGAGAAGAATCTTGGTTAACAGACCTATTAGAATCAGGAAATAATATGCTAAATAATAAGCCCTTCTGCAACCAGCCTGGTCCCCTACCAAGCCGCTGTGAAGCCTCAAGGAGCTCGGGACAAACTGCAGCCTGCTCTTTGCATGACCTCCGCGGCTGTCTCGGGGTCTCTTTTATTCTCTTTCACCCCAACCGCTAAGCAAGAAGAGAGAAGCCCAAAGACGACATTCCCCAGGAACAGAAAGGCAAGCACAGAAGTGTGACCCACTTTTAGAAACAAGAGCGAGTGAAAGAGGATGATTCACTGTTGTGTGCAGAGGCACCCAAGGAGTCTAGGTGTGTGAGCGAGAAAGCTGTCACCCTCTCCTGGCAAAGGGAGCCTCGCGTTCCCTGTCCTCGAGTCTCACCACGCGACGACGCTGACACCCCAACCACACGCACGCAGTGGACCCCGGACGTGACCTGCCCTAGGCTGCTCTCACTGCTGAGTGACGAGGTCCTCCCAGCTCCAAATACGAACTCGTTGCCCTCCACGTCGCCAGGGCGCGTGACAGTGCGAGAGCTCGGCAAATGTGGGTCACAAATCACACCCAGAGCCCTCCTCTGTCTCAGAAAATTGCAAGGGATGGCAAACGGCGAACTGAAGAGACCCCTGGCAAGGATCAGTCAGGACGGGGGCCGTGCACCCAAAAGCACTTCACATTGCAAAGGGCCATGGGGGTCCTCAGCATGTTCTCCCGAGTTCAGCCCAACTGAAAGGAGTTTGCAACTCTCTTCTAGGTCAAAAAAGAAAGGGGGGAGAGGAAGGAAACAAAGAAGGAACAACATCATCCATCGGTCCCAAGAGGTAGCACCCCGGGCTGCCCTTCCCGCTCCTGTGGAATTTGCCATCTAGTTCCTCAACTTGGACGTGAGAGGTTAGATAAAACCTTCCCAAAGCTCCCGCGTGTTCCTGCACAAGCACGGTCACTCGGCGGAAATCCTTCCCCTAGGCCCGAGGTGGTTCTCAGCCCTGACTGCACACTAGAATCCCCTGGGGAGCTTTGTAAAAATACTGATGGCCAGGCCCGCGCTCAGGTGAAGTCAGACTGTCGAAGGGGTAAGGCTGGGGCCTCCACTATTTTTCTCTAGCTGTCTTCAGCAACCTGACTTAAATTCCTTCTTGTTTCCTCCTCACAGACGCTCAGCCCTCGCTTAGGCCGGCTCAGCGGCTTCACATTCCAGGGCTCCGTCTCCCTGCCTTCAGGGGGCTCCCAGTCACATGTGACCACTGAGCCCGGGCATGGGTATGTCCAAATGCAAAGACCCAGGGGCAGAATAGGTACATGGGCGCCTAAGATTCAGCACAGATCTAAATAAAAAAGAGGAAAACAAGGTAAAATAGAGAGCCTACAGAACCAGAGCGAATTTTTACCACACGTGCGTCAGATAGAGCACTAATCTCTAGGATGTATAAAGAACTCAAAAATCTTAACACCAAAAAGACGAATAACCCAATCAATAAATGGGCCAAGGAACTGAACAGACACTTCTCAGAAGAAGATATGCAATCAATCAACAAATATACAAAAAATGTTCAACATCTCTAGCAATTAGAGAAATGCAAATCAAAACTACTTTAAGATTTCATCTCACTCCTGTCAGAATGGCAGCTATTAAGAGTACAGACAACAATAAGTGTTGGCGAGGATGTGGGGAAAAAGGCACACTCATACGTTGCTGGTGGGACTGCAAAATGGTGCAGCCAATATGGAAAGCAGTTTGGACATTCCTTGGAAAGCTGGGAATGGAACCACCTTATGACCCAGCTATCCCTCTCCTTGGTTTATACCCAAAGGACTTAAACACAACATACTACAGGGACACAGCCACATCAGCGTTTACAGCAGCACAGTTCACAATAGTTAAACTGTGGAACCAACCTAAATGCCCTTCAGTAGATGAATGGATAAAGAAAATGTGGTATATATACATAATGGAGTATTACTCAGCATTAAAAGAGAATAAAATCATGGCATTCACAGGTAAATGGATGAAGTTGGAGAACATAATGCTAAGTGCAGTAAGCAAATCCCAATGCCCAAAACCCAAATGCTGAATGTTTTCTCTGATATAAGGATGCTGATTCATAATGGGGATGTGGGGGGGCAGCATGGGAGGAATAGACGAACTCTAGATAAGGCAAAGGGTAGGAAAAGCAATGGAATGAGATGGACATCATTAACCTAAGTACATGTATGAAGACACAAATGGTGTGACTCTATGTTGTATACAACAAGAGATATGAAAAATTGTGCTCTATATGTGCACTATGAATTGAAATGCATTCTGCTGTTATATATAACAAATTAGAATAAATTCAAACATTTTAGAGATATTATATTAAATAAGATATATTATTAAAATTAATTTTGCCCATTTCTTTCTGCTTTGCTCACTGTGGCTTCTAGAAAACTTAAAGTGCGTGCAGTTCACATTTTATTTCTTTAGACAGCTGCTGCAGCTTTAAACCATTATTAATACTTTAAACCATTATTAATCTTCTCCGACACTCTTTCTCCACCCTGAGGAGTTCCATTTAGTTTAACTTCTTCTCCTCAGTTATTTTTCCAAGACTGAGGTCTAGTGTTGCTCTTTTCTGAACCTCTTTCATGGTGCTGTTTAGAGAAGGTAGAATACATTTGGACTGAGAATTTGCTAACCTCATGCTGAAGTCTGGGTCCTAAGTGTCTCCTGAAGGTCTACATGTTACGTGCTTAGGCCCAGGGTGCTGATATTGGGGGTGTGGGGCAAAGAGGGAGGTCTTTAGCTTATTGGTGGCATGCCCTGGAAAAGGACATGGGACTCTGACCCCCTCTTCTTTTGCTTCCTAGCTATGAAGCGAGTGGTTTTGCTCCACCCTGTAGTCCCTCTGCCTAGTCACAGGCCCAGAGTTGTGGGGCCAACCAATCATGGACTTCCAAAACTGCAAGGTAAAAACAAACCCTTTTGCTTCATAAACTGATTATCTCAGGTAGTTGTCATAGTCACAGAAAACTGACTAACACATTTCCTGTCCAGTGTGGGGCGCTACTAGGTGGGATATTAGAAATACTAGAACACCTCCTAAGCTCAGAAGTCCCTCTCCAGCTACTTTCCAGGACCTTAGAAACATTCTCTTGGAATCAGGTATTGGCTCCCGAAAGCCTTGACTTTTATGTTCCCATAAATGCTTGATCACTGACACTACGTGTGGAAAGAGCAGCCGTGGGACAGTGGGATACTGAACAGGGAACTTCTTTTTTTTTTTTTTTTTCCTGTATGAGCTGTACAGATCACAAAAGGCCTATTGTAAGGAGAAGCTGGAGAGAAGAGACAAAACTGGTTGGAGGCCCCATGGGTAGGTGTTCCTCCAGGAGCTCAGAAGGGTTGGGAGTCCTCGGGAGAGGTAAGAGCAGACTGAGACATTCAAGAAAGCTTTTGGATTTTGTGCACTGAACACTATTGCTGAAAGATTGAACCCACCAAAATTTTACTTAATCACATCAACAATACGCAGCAAAGGGCCTCATGTCCCAGGATGCCACTGTGTTGCCAGGACTACGGAGGATTGCTTGTGACTCGCTCCCACCTCTCTGCACAGGTGTGCACGCCTCTGGGAATTCTGCTGTGGTTTCAACCACCCAGTGACCCTGGCCCTGGTGGCCTGGACTCCCAGGAGTGTTTGAGCAGCTGGTTCTTCCCTCAGTCCTGGGTGCCTGGAATTCCTTCCAGGGTGATCCCGTCAAGGGCTGGATTTTGTTTCTAACACCCCTTCTAACTGACCAGGCTGCTTTTAATGCCAGCGACCTCTTCCGAGATGCCCAGGGTCACCCTGAGGGTCATCTCAGCTTGGCCAACCTCAGGGTTCCTGGGAGGTCCCTCTGTTTCCTCGATCCAAGGGACCTCAGGAAATGGGCAGCACCCAAACAGGGCTCAGGGTGGAGCCCCGTGGTGGGGATGGGTGCCCTGCAGGGGCACAGGGGACGCAGCCCTTCACTGCGGCCTCCCTGGCTACAGAGACTCCTGCGTCAGCTGTTGTCCCCTCCCCAGCTCTGTGGGGGAGCCACTTGACCTTGGGGTCCCCCCACTCATCTCACTCACCACCTGAAACCCCTGCACCCACTTGAGTCTGGTGTTATTTGGATGCTTTCCAACAAATGGACGTCCAGTGCCCTGCCCAGCACATGCTGGGAGGGAATAACCTTTGCCCTCTCTTTTTTTTTTTTGGTACCAGGGATTGAACTCAGGGGCACTCAACCACTGGGCCACATCCCCAGCCCTTTTTTTGTATTTTATTTAGAGACAGGGTCTCACTGAGTTGCTAAGTGCCTCGCCATTGCTGAGGCTGGCTTTGAACTCGTGATCCTCCTGCCTCAGCCTCCCAAGTGCTGGGATTACAGGCGTGCGTCACCGCGCCCGGCTGCCCTCTCATATCTTTGATCATCCTGTCTATCAGTCAATGTTGCATGGCTGGACAGTAATGAATAGGAACCTGTTCCGAGTCCCAGGGAAATGGGGGCTTGACGAGCTCAGAGGTGAGTCACATGCCCTCCCTCATACCATTTCCCCACACCCTGGCACAGGATTCTGGTTTTGCGTCTGTCGCTCTGAACTGGGGTTTTTATTACAAGCCCTGTGACCCCCTGAGGGAGGGTGATATTTATCGCTCTATCTTTCAACCCAGCCTAGCGGTAGTTATACATTAGGTGCTCAATCGATGTTGGCTGAATGAATGAAGCGTCTGAGTCAGCTCTGCTCCTCCAGTGACTCGGGAAAAGATACCTCTCAGGCCAGGTCAGAAAGCTACCCCTTGAACCAGAAGGACTGTGGTTATTTGAAGAGAAATAAGCTTCTTAGGCTGGTCCCCTGGGGAAGTAGGAGAGGGAGCAAGGCCACCTCACACCTGGCCAGCAAATATTTTCAACCATCCATGCAGGGACATAGGCAGCAATGGAGCCGGGCAGAGGTGGGGACAGGCCTCCCTGCACCTTGAGACCAAGTCATGGGGACCCAGGGAAGGCAGGCATTGGCTGGATTCGGTCAGAATGGCACACGGCCCAGGGAAAGGCTTTGGGGATCAGAGGGCTACCCAGCTTGGGATACTCAACGACTCAGAGGTCAGAAGCATGGCAGAGCCCAAGGTCAAGAGGGGAAGATGAAGGGCAGTGCCAAGACCCAAGGCCAGGAGGAAGAGGCCAAGAAAGACTGAGAACCCCACCTGTCCCGCACTCTCCTTCCTCAGCTCACGGGGGAACACGAGGTTCTTAACGCTGGCCTCTAACCCAGGGCTGGTGGCCGCACTTCGGGGTCTCCTGTTGGCTATCCAGAAAGGCGCCTCCCGCCACCTGGTTCTCACGGTGTGGTCCCCACAGGCAGAGCCTCGGATCCCCCGTGACTGGGACGCAGACTCCCTGGCGCCCCCCAGGCCTGCTGCAGGTGAAACTCGGGGGAGCCCCGAAGTCTGTCGCCCACCCCCGGTGACGCCTTGTGTACGTGTGGCGGGAGCAAGAGGCCTCCCAGGGCCCGCGTCCATCACTCTGCATGGCTGGGCCCCCCGGGGTTCTGACCTGCAGCCCAGATCCAGGCCACCGGCTCAGGACTTCTCCCAGGTTCTGTGACCCGAAGCCGCGCCTCCTTGTCTGGACCGCGTTCCCTCTTCTGTGAAATGGAGATGGAACCACCTCCTTCGCTCCACGCAGGGAACGGAGTCAGACGTTTTCTCCAGGGCATCTCAGCTCCAGAGGGAGGGCCCCTTGTTGCTCGAAAAAGGAAAGAGAGGAGCCTAATGGGAAAAGTGACAAGACCAGGTCCCAGAGGACGCTGGCAGGATGGTGTGGCTTCCAGAGGGGGCCTGGAATATTTTTATCAAAAGTACGTGCATGAGACAAGCAGCACTTGGGGTCTCTCCCAGGATCCGCTCAGAGGAAAGTGGATCTGCACAAATGGACCATCTCAACACACTTTTGTTCCAAAGAAGACTCCAGCTGTCTGTGGGTTCCGCGATGAAGCTCCCGAGTAGTCAGGACCAGTGCGGGACGAGGCGGACCAGGATGGGACAGGCTCGGGTCTTTGGGGAGTTCACCTCAGTACGCCCTTCTTCCTGCCCCTTGTCCCCTTCTCCACCTTCTAAGTGGGAGACAATTCTAGGCGCTCCCTCCCTATTTCCAGACATACCTGGGACAGTCTTGGGCTGGGAAGAGGGGGACACCTGGCTTCCGCAGGCCGGGGTGGGACTGGAAAGAAAAGCGTGAGCAAAACTAGGGCTGCGCTGAGAAGTCACTAGACACGACCCGGAGCACAGCGGCCTGCCCTGTTTCCATCTTTAGAATAGGGCAAGCCTAGCGGAAGAGTGGGGTGGGTGGGTGGGTGAAATTTCAGGAACGGGACTGTGACATAGTTGGATGCAGAACGGCTTCCAAAAGGCCCAGTGGGCAGACTGAGTCTAGTCAAGCCAGGGAGGGAAGACACAGATAGAGGGTTCAGCGCCAGGGAAGAAAGGTCAGTTGTTAGGTCCATCCACACACATTATAGTAAGAATGGTGCCCCTCAGAGTTGCGCAGTGCTTGAACTGAAAAACCTCACCTGGCAGCGCTGTGTACCGGTTATGATATCAGAAGATATAATAGCGGGGTGGTCCAAATATTTCTTCTAAATAATGTTTTTTTTTTTTTTTTGTTTGTTTTTGGTTGTTCTGGGACTGATAAAAATGCCTAATAAATTAAAAACACTGCATATAGGACATAGATGAAATCTACCTTCTCATTCTTTTTTCCCCTCCTCTCCTTTTTTCTTTTCCTCCTATTCCATGGTGTCTTTGCTTCTCAAAGACTGACAGGATGCCTGGATCAGAAATAGGGCTCAACAGGACTGGGGCAGAGGTAGAGCGCTTGCCTAGCATGTGTGAGGCACTGGGGCCCATCCTCAGCACCACATAAAAATAAACAAACAAAATAAAGAAAGGCATGCTGTCCATTTACAACTACAAAATTAAAAAAAAAAAAACTTAAAAAAAAAGAAATAAGGCTAAACATTTGCAAAGAGCCATTTGAGATTTAAATTAGATAACCCTTTCAAAAATATGTTAACTTTGAATCAATTTGGCACAAACTTAAACTAGAAACCTTGAATTGTTTATCTTTTCTACCTGTTAATTTGATTATTTCAAGCCGAGAGAGAGAGAGAGAGAGAGAGAGAGAGAGAGAGAGAGGAAAAGGAAAGCAGATGAGAAGATTATGATGTTTTGCAAACCGTCGTAGCACGAGGTTATACATGAGCCCTGAAGCATGTCCCAAATAAATTCCTGGGGACGTTGAAATCTATACTTTTAATGTGAATGCTGCTAACAAGCTCTGAGAGAATAAATTCATTTTATGAAGGAGAGAAACAGGAACAAAAGGGTGGTTTGGAATGTGTGTTGGCATGGGATGGCCAAGATAGGATGAAAAAGAAAAAATATACCTGGCACGGTCCCTCCCTAGAGCAGAACTTCGTTTTACGGGAGACATAATTATCTCCTAGCTGCTGCAGCGCGGGCTGTCTAGCTAATTCTGCAGAGACAGGCTATTTAAACGTCCCCAAATCCACGCGGGGAGAGCTGCACTTGAACACGGAGGCTCCCCAAGCGCCCGCAGGGCCGTGGGCGCCGCTGCGCAGAGCTGTGCGGGGCGACGGCTTGTCAGGCCTGAAGCCACGCCTCGGGCTTTCTGTCCCCGTGCGGGGTTAGGGACTGCGTGCACGTGCCTGCTCTCCTGATGGTTCTGTCAAAGGGACACCAGGAACGCAGGCTGACGTCTGAAAGGAGGAAGAGCTCCAAGGACACTCGTCCTGTCGGGGGCACCTGCGGTCCAGGGCCTCGGGTCAAGGGTGGCGGGTGCGGGTGCCCACGTGTAGAGATGAGGGGTCTTGGCGGTGTAAGCCCCCAGGACAGGCCAAGGCCCTGTGGCTGCTTCTGATTCCCTCATCAACCAGCAGCAAGTCTTATTTTCCAGTTGCCCCTGCTCAGGGGACGTACAGAACAGGTCGTCGGGGCATAAGCAGATCTCCCCAGAGTGTGGTCAGCTAAGGTGACATTCACCGGAAAGACCCAGTGACCTGGAGTGTGCCTCTGTGGGGACTGGGAAGAGCTCCTAGCTCCTCTGCGTGCTTCCTGAACTCAGGAAACTGCCCTTCCCTTCTGGGACACAGGAGCTACCCTGGCATAATTTTTGTGGCCCTCATATTATGGTTCAAGAGCCCCAAGGAAGGCCTCCATGTTCTTAGAAAGAACTCACTGGGGCCGTGGGGGGTGGCTATTTGGGGGTAGGAAGGAGGAACTTGGGTGTCAGAAGCAAAGCAAGAGCGCATTGTTAGGGTCTTGGAAATCCCCAATGAAGTCACTCAGGGGTCACTATAAAGAGGGGTCTCTACTTCCTTGTGATTTCCTCTTCCTGATGAAATCAATCGATGATTTTTTTTTTTTCCCCTCCATTGAGTTTCAAAGCATCTTCTGCTGGTTGACGTTGGCAGAGCTGTTAGACACGTCCACATCTGAGAAGCACTTTAACTACAGGGAGGCTTGGGGTGAGGGGCTGCCTCTCCACCCCTCCGCAGTCAGCAGAACATAGGAGGGAGATTCGTCCTCCAGGGTTTTCTCAGGGTTAGACGCAGACCCAGCAGTCACCAGGCCACCTCTGCCTGGCGTGGACTTTCCTCCTATTTTCTCACCTGCTTGGGCTCAGCCCTGCCACCTATTCAAATCCAGAGGAGTGGAGAGGAGGATGGGCAGGTTGCCGGGGCTGCGACCTCTAGCCAGGCACCCTGGCTGGGTCACTTAACCAGGCCTCAGCTGCAAAACCCGGCTCACAGGAGCTGGGGTTGGAGCTCAGTGGTAGAGCATGTGCTTAGCATGTGCCAGGCCCTGGGTTCAATCCCCAGCACCCAGAGTAAATGAATTAATTAAATCAGGTGATAAAATGCTCATGCCATGGTGAGAAGTAACAGAATTAATGCACAGGCCGTGCCCGGGACTCCACCTGGCAGGTCACTACACTGGGTAAATGTTGTTATTTACTTTACTAAAGAACTCAGGTTGTGTTTTTTTTTTTTTTTTTTTTTTTTTTTTTTTCTTTTTTTTTTTTTTTTTTTTTTTTTTTTTTTTTTTTTTTTTATTTTTTTTTTTTTTTTTTTTTTTTTTTTTTTTTTTTTTTTTTTTTTTTTTTTTTTTTTTTTTTTTTTTTTTTTTTTTTTTTTTTTTTTTTTTTTTTTTTTTTTTTTTTTTTTTTTTTTTTTTTTTTTTTTTTTTTTTTTTTATTTTTTTTTTTTTTTTTTTTTTTTTTTTTTTCATCATGGTTGGCCAGTTTGGGAATGAATAGGTGTTCTCTCTAAAAGAAAGATTCCAAATTTAAATAAATCAGTTGGATCCTAGGTCAGGGGCTGTCCAACTTTTGCTTTTTTTTTTTTTTTTTTTTTTTTTTTAATTGGTACTGGGGATTAAACCTCAGGGGCACTCAACCACTGGGCCACATCCCCAGCCCTGTTTTGTATTTTATTAGAGACAGGATCTCACTGAGTAGCTAAGTGCCTCGCCATTGCTGAGGCTGGCTTTGAACTCGCGATCCTCCTGCCTCAGCCTCCCAAGTGCTGGGATTACAGACATGTGCCACCACGCCTGGCGGCCCAACTTTTTCTCTGTAGGACCAGATATTTTAGACTTTGGAGACCATATGATCTCTGGAGCAATTACCCAGCTCCGCTGCCAGAGGTAATAAGGAAATGGATGTGTGTGGCCATTTTCTAATAAAACTTTATTGACAAAAACAGGGAGCTGCTAGATTTGGCAGCAGCTAGATTTGGTTCGTGGCTACAGATTGCCATCCCCTGTCCTAGATCCCTGGAGATGTAGCTCCATGAAAGACAGACCAAACTCATCATCTCACCTCTGTATCTGCTGGTCAGCATCATGTAAAACACCAAGTTGGTCCTTGCATTATTGTTATTTTTAAATAAATGAAAAAAAAAAAAAAAACTCAAGAGGGACAGGTCTCTTAACGTTGGCGTCTGGCATGCCTGTTCAGGCACGATCTCCAGCCCTGCCAACAGACATGTCAAAAGAGCTGCTGGGAATGAGATGGACTCCATGTCCATCCAGGACTCGAGGCAGCCTGGGCAAATACGTGTCACGTCCCAAACAAAACAAAGATTGAAAACTAAAAACAGTGACAGAGACTCCAAGAGTCCACAGAGATGACATTTGTACCGCTTTATCTGATTGCCCGTCAGGGACTCAGTTGTGTAAAAACACAATACGGCAGCTGGGCTTGGTGGTGCCCACTTGTGGTCCCAGCAATGGGGAAACTGAGGCAGGAGGATTGCAATTTGGGTAAAGCTAGCCTGGGCAGCTTAGCAAGACCCTCTCTCAAAATTCTAAAAAATTAAAAAGGCTGGGGTTGTAGCTCAGTAGTAGAGCACCCCTGGGTTCCATCCCCAGTACCACAAAAAGGAGAAAGAAAGAGACGAGGGAAGCAGGGGAGGAAGACTAGTCCGGGACCTCAGGACTGAGGAGTGAGACTCCCGCATCTTTGGCCTGTTGCTCTGAGCTCTGCGGAGAGGCAATTCATGCACCGGCTGTGGGCTGGGACAGGGACAGGGGCCTTGTGAGCTGAAGGGAGGGACTTCCCCTCTTTCTGCTTTGCGTTCCTTTTCTACCAGTTGTGCAGAGTGACATGAGGGACCCCGTGGTTGACGTGAGGAGGAACCGTTGCCCATTTCACAAGCACCTCCCAAGACTTGGCCGCGTTCCTTCTAGAGCAGCAGTAGCTCCCATTGAAATGGTGGCTCTGGGCAGCCGTGGCGTGTTTCCACGCTGACAGTGAAGCAGGATGTCTGGGGGAGAGGGCCTGCCGCCATGCTGTGGGAATGGAAGGTTCCAGAAGGCGGTGCTTCCTGCTTCCTCCCACCTCCACTTCACTTCCTTCTCTTGCTCCTCTCCTACCTGGTGGTTTCCATGTCTGCTGCAGGTGGCAGGGTGCTGAATACTTTGGAAGCAGGGCACCTTCTGGATGCTGGAGATTAAACTCCTGGGCACGCGGGAGCGGGGAGTCACCGCGGGGAGGAGGGCGGCCCTCCCCGAAGTCCCTTCCCAGCTGACCACGAGTGGCTGCAGAGGCACAAAGCCAGCCAGGTCCCCCCCCCCCCCCCCCCCCCCCCCCTCTCCTCTCAAATGAGGAGAGCGATAATCACCTTAGGGCCGCAGAGGGTGTCATTCAAATGAGGGCTCAAGTGCTTGGCAGAAATAAAACATAATTGATGCAGGGTGGCATCGTTTAATAGGTATGATTATACAGATAGCAGAATGCCTGTATCCGCCACCAGAGGTCTAAAATAGCTTTAGGGGCGGCTCTGCCCGGAGGCTAAATGACCTCAAAACACCTCTAACTCTCTCTGATTCTCCACCACTGCAGCACAGGCTCATCAACTTCAGAATGATGGCCCTGGAGTCGGGGGCAGGACCCATCTGAATTAGTAAAGAGCCAGACTTTATGACATCAGTCCACCAGACCCAGCCCTTTTAGATGCAAAGAATAGACCTACAAGGGCCCGATGCTTCTGGGAGATGTTTGCTTAGAAACAGATAAAAACCCTCTGTAATTGCAGCTACCTGCATGGGTGAGGATGGAGTCCCAGGGTCCTCGTGAAGACGCCGTTTCTCTTAATTAGTGCACACGTCCATCTACAATCTCTGGTTCCCAGTCTTGGGGGTATTGTTGTGTTGTTTTGAGCTGGATACACAAAGAAGACAGAAATTCCTTTAGTTTGCTCAGCAAGCCCGATTTCCATAGATATTGCAAATATAAACTTCGGTCCAGTCTAAATCACTCCCATTTTTATTTCAGCTTATGCAACCTGCACTGCTAAGGGCTGCGGGACCCTGAACTGCAGAGTTCACGGGCACGCTCTGGGCTGTGGCCTTTGGAGGCGCCAGGGTTGGTGAGCACTCAGTGACCTCTCAGGGGCTACTCCTCCACCCTGTCCATGGGGCAGTTGGCAGCGGAGCCATGAGGGAGGGCCCATGATCGAACTGGCCAAAGGAAAAACAATAAAGCTGAATGATCGAATGACCTACTGGCCCGTCTACGGATCTGGCCTCTGGGAACTTGAGTGGAGGTCCAGACCTTTTGTTCCTGGGGTTCCTGGGTTGACAGCCAGTGGGCTGTGAGCATGTGTACATAGCTCATGGGGTCGATCAGAGTTGCCCTTAGATAACCCGTGTGTTGACATCACTGGAGATTGTAGGGTGCAAGGTCAAGCCAGGGCAGAGGTACAAATTCCACCCTGCAACCTCTACTGGCCCAGGGGTGTGTGGTAGAGAAGAAAGGACACTGCTCAATGACTCAGGTCCCACCAACACCTCACTCACCATCTTCATTCTGTGTCTTTAGCACCCATCTCAGGGCCTGGCACATAGTAGACCCTCAATAAAATGAGTCAATGACTGAATGACTGATTGAGTATTTGTTCCTTTGTTTAATGAATGGAAATTTCCAGGCCATACAAAGGCAGGTGTTGAAAAGTCTGGGGCCAAGGACATTTAGAAAGGTACAGCCACTAAGAAGTGTGTGTTCTGCCTGAAACTGCTTGTTTAGGAGCCAAGCCCAGGTGCCAAACATCCAGTCTCCACCCTCTGTTCAAAGGAAAGCCCACCCCATTGCCTCTTGGGAGGTGCAGTCTGTGACGTTGATTGGGCCACTCATCTTGGGAGTGGAAATAATTATTTTTTAAAAAAAGTTAAACGAGGAGCAGCTGACGTTTGCTGAGAACCATCCACTTCATAGGATCAGCCACACACGAATGAGCTTGTATCCAGTAGGTGGCACTTGGAGAGCAGAGGCTCCTAGATTCCTTGTGGAGCTTGGTGGCGGCTTTCAGTTCATCCAAACTTCTAAAAGCAGCAGCAGCAGCCGCCGCCAGCTCAGGGGCGCGGCTGCCGATGATCAGTATTTGGCTATAAATAACAGCATATCTCCCAGGGCCCCTGATGGCCCTCTGAGAGGAGTGAGGCTGTCCTCTTCAGGGAGAGGACGATTTTCCTGTGACAATCGACAGCACACAAGAGCATCCCGCGTTCTGGAGAGTCCTGGAAAAAATAAGGTCACAGGGCCTCCCCCAGCACCAGGATGCCTGCCTTGGCTGGTTTTCTTCCCTCCTATGAAGCTGCCATCTGGAAGGAAATGTGCCATCTGGAAGGACTTGAAGTGGGTTCCAGATGGGTCTCCCTGTGGTCCAACCGACAGGGACAGGAGAACACCAAGAACCGACTCCACCCCAGATTCCAAATTGGCTGCTAGAACAGGGATATTTCGGAACACGGGCTCCAACCAAGCGTCGCGCGCATAGGTTAGGAGCAGCTTTTCCAGAAAGCGCCGACCACGAGGAAGAGAAAGACGCAGGGAGAAGGCCCGGCAGAGGTGGAGGACGCCCCACGCGCTGACAGCCTGGCAGGTGGCTGCCTCGGACGACCGCGTGGTCACTCTACCTTTTCCTTTGTTTTAACAGAAAAAGGTCACAGTCTGCTTTTGTAGTCTGGCACATTCGAGAAGAGTAGGGGGAAAAAAAAAAAAAAGAGTTACAGATTAGCTGGACTGTTTCACCCCGTGGCTGTGCGGAGCACCCGGCGCACACAGGGTAGAGACTGTGGCGGTGCAGAGGGGCCTGAGGTTCCTTCCCAGCAGCCTCCGCAGCCCAGGAGCTGGGATCTGAGGGCTGGGGTGGGATCACTGGGCGTCAAGAAGGCAGAGAAAGACCTGGAATGTCTGAGCTGGAGCCCTATCTTTACATGTGAATAATAGCACACAGTCGGAGGGGGGTTGGATCCACCAGGGATGCCCAATCCCCAGCTGCCCGAGTCCCTTACGCAAAATGGTGTGATAGTTCCTGTGCTCTATGCACATCCGCCTGGACTCCTGAAGTTGTGCCTGGATTTTAACACCTCATACTATGCAGGGGCTATGGACACAGTACTGTACTGTCTGGAGATTAATGGCAAGAAGAAGCATCCAGATCTGTTCACTACTGATGCAATATTTTCAAGGATTTTTAATCTGCGATTAGTGCAATCTGCTCCCACAGACAGGGACAGCCTAGTGTACTAGCAGGCACCATGAGGAGGAAAGAGTCACCAAAGCACTTAGCGCAGTGCCTGGCACTTAATAGGTGTTCGATAAAGTGAGCCTTGTTTGTTTTCGGTTTAGAAGTACCTTCCTGTCATGGGGAACAGAGCGCCTTGGTAACATGCATGCTCATGGACTTGAATGTGATGCAGCTTCTTCCTTTTTTTTTTTTTTTTTTTTTTTTGGTACTGGGGATGGAACCCAAGGGTGCTTAACCACTGCACCTCATCCACAGCCCTTTTAATTTTTATTTTTTTATTTTGAGACAGGGTCCCACTAAATTGCTGAGGCTGGCTTTGAACTTGAGATCCTCCTGCCTCGGGCTCCTGAGCTGCTGGGATTAAAGGTGTGCTCCACTGTGTCCTGTGACACAACTTTCTGCTTCAAGGGTTCCCTCCTCTGCCAACTGTACATCCTTTTTTACAACTTTAGAGCTTTCCCTTCCTTTTTTATTCTTGAATTTTCTGCCATTCTTCATCTTTGTGCCTAGAACAGTGTTGTAAAAATATTGATGAAAAAAATTGGTAGTCTTTTAAGGATGCATCACTTAGGACTATAACATATTTTTATATAATTATTGATTGTAGCTTATATACATATATATATAAATTGATTATATATAATGTGTTACATTTATTACTGAGAACGCCCTTTGGAATATTTGAAGATAAGGTTATCCATGTGCAAACAGAAAGTTTCTACTGAGCTAAAATATTGATGGTAGAAGACACATTTTGTCCTGATGTTATTCATATTTGTATTCAACGCTGTGATTCTGTGCTACTTATAACATTTAGTATACCACACAGTTGTAAAATTGCACACAAAATAAAAATACTTATAGCATTTAGTGTAGATACATAATGGTGACTTATAATCCAAACTAGGAGGTAACCAAAGAAAATTCCCTAAAGAGCAAAGGGACCTCCTCATTTTCTGATGACTGACGTTGGGTTACATGGTTCTAATTTGTACTTGAGCCTTTTCACTACAGACTTCTGGAAATCCACCTCATCAAGCTATGTTTAGGAAGGGCTAAAAAAAAAAAGAAAAAATTTAAAATGAACCTTGTTTGGGGGAGAATATTCTGTGGTTGGTCGTAGTCGGATTTTTGTCTGAAAGATGGTTGTCTTCCCGTCAAATGTTGCTGTTGGAACAAACCTGAATATAGACAGATATTGGAATTTGTGGAATTCACATGACATTTTAACACCCAGGAGGTTTCCATTTATTTATTCATTCACTCATTCATTCATTCATTGACTCTCTTTTGGAAAAAAGCAACATTAACAAAACAAAACAGAAAATGGCACCAGAGAATAGTGTGTTAAATGGTTTTGTCTAGTGGTCTTTAGTCCATGTGCTGAGATTCAAACCTGCCCAGTCTCTCTTGGCATGAGACATACCACAGGCTCTTTTGCAAAGTTGCGAGACTCTCAGATCTGTGTTTCCTGGTAGGAAAAATATGCTTTGGCTCCTATAGCTTTTCCTTCCCTGGGAGTAGTGGTTTAATTAATGATGCTGGAAAACTAAGCTTAACACAGATACTACTGCAACACGGGGAGCAGAAGGGCCCAGCCTGGGGTATCAGGCCTCTGGCCAATGGGAATTCTGGAGAAAATCAGTGTCATCTGCCCAGTTCCCTCCAGGAATGCTATGGCCAGGTGACTCACTGCAGACTGCTTGTGCCCCTCCCTCTCTTGAGAGTTAAAATGTGCTTATCAGCCTGTGACAGGGAACACTCCTATAAGGACCAAGATGGTAGAATGAGATGGATATCATTACCCTAAGGCATGCATGAAGTCACGAATGGTGTGAATATACTTTGTATACAACCAGAGATATGTAAAAATGTGCTCTACAAGTATAATATGAAATGTAATACATTCTGCTGTCATTTCTAACAACTTAGAATAAAAAATAAATTAAAAAAAAAAAGAGAAATGGCACCAAATGCAGACTATTAAGCATGGATGCAGATGTGACAGGCTGGTTCAAAGCACCCAGTTCTCCTGCTCCATTCCCCACAGCTAGGGAGACCCATGTTCTTTGTACTCTTGCAACCCATTCATAACATGCTAGAAAGCCGCTTTAAATTTGGGTCCCTGGAAGGGAAAAGAAGCAGCAGAATGTGTAAATTTCTCACTAAAATTCATTAATTGGAAACAAATCCCTTTCTTATCATTTTGAATCCCTTTAGCTTGGAGTACTAACCCAGGGCTGAAGCTTGAGAAAAGAAACACAAAGCTGACCACTGCCTGCTCAATTGGTGGTGGTGTCCTGTAGCCATCAAGACTTTGCAAGGTCTGGTCTTCAACTTTGCAGATCTGGACATTTGCTTTCTTCCAGTGTATACAGAATTAGAAGGTCTGGTTGACATTAACCAACCTCAAAAGAAACTGATGCCCAGATCGTGATGTCAAGTTAATAGTCTGTACTTGACGTCATTTCTCTCTCTCTTTTTTTTAAAATGTTTATTCTTTTTTTAATATTTATTTATTTACTTTAGTTGTACACAATGTAATACATTTATGTTTACGTGGTGCTGAGGATTGAACCCGGGCCACGCTCGTGCGAGGCGAGCGCTCTGCCACTGAGCCACAACCCCAGCCCTCTCTTTTTTTTTTTTTAATTTATTTTTTATTCTAAGTTGTTAGAAATGACAGCAGAATGTATTACATTTCATATTATACTTGTAGAGCACATTTTTATGTATCTCTGGTTGTATACAAAGTATATTCACACCATTCGTGACTTCATACATGCACTTGGGGTAATGATAGCCATCTCATTCCACCATCTTTTTTTTTTCTCTCTACCCTTTTGCCCCCTCCCTTCCCCTCACCATTTCTCTTTTTATAGCAGAAAACTTTAATATTACCACCTAAGCACCCCCTTCTCAGTATCAGAGAAGCCCATTTGGAACCAAAAGGTTGTTGGGGAAGCAAAGAATCAGAACAGGAAGGGACAGCTGGATGGCCTTTTGACATTTTTTCTAGAGCAAGAGCCAATCCTGTATTACCACAAAATGCAATATTCTAGTGACTGTGCCATGCTCGAGTTCCAGATCTAGTGTCCTCACCCTAGCATGATACTGGATAGACACAAACACTCTCTAATTTCCACATTTGATGACATCCCCTTCGGTACAATGCAATCTATCCGTGTAGTGAAATTCTGTTCGGGTCACATGTCCATGACAAGATAGTCACGTTACTTCAAACGGTCTTCGTGGTTTTCCCGATTTCCTGTGTGAGGTGACCCCTTGGGTTGGCTTCCTCAGTTCTATATGGTTTCTCATTGTGATCGAACT
Organism: Tamias sibiricus; assembly: GCA_025594165.1. Lineage (NCBI taxonomy): Eukaryota > Metazoa > Chordata > Mammalia > Rodentia > Sciuridae > Tamias > Tamias sibiricus. The sequence goes on along the minus strand of CM046666.1, from coordinate 17,436,059 downwards.
GGTATTTCCAAGCTCAGGGGACCCCTTCCTTCAACCTCCTATGTTACCAGAATCCTCTGGATGACACGTGGTAAGACAACGAATCCATTTTCACCTTAATAGGGACAGGCCAGCATGCAGCAACGGCTGCAGCAGTCAGCAACAACAGCAACGAATTCAGCGGTGGCTACAGCCCCCGAGGGAAGCCACCTGGGAGCAGGACGGAGTGGGCAGACGTTTTAATCACAGCTGTTATTTTCTAAAGCTCTGATTTAATGAAAAGTGTTCTTAATTGGAAGAAGATCTTTATTCTGTTTTCCTCCTCCGCTCTTTTTGGCCAAGACCATTAACCTCTATAGGTCTCAGTTTCCTCATCTGTAAAATGAAGGAACTGAGCGGGCCGGCCCCTTGGGGCCCTTCAAGCTCAGCATTTACTTTCTTTAATGCGTCTATCTATAGCCTCCACGGAAAGAATTGCCACTTATAGGGAATAAGAGCACCTTGTGGCAGCTAGATGGCTGTGCCCCGACAAAACACAATTTCCAATCCCCCAGATTGCCAGAAATATAACAGGACGACAACAAGAACAACAAACATTAAATTCCAAAATTAGTTCCGTGATCACCTCCAAGAAGATACAGCATCTCAAATCCAGCTCTTGTTTATAAAGCACTTGTCGAGTTCACACTCCTTACTTGGGGTTGGCAGATGCAGGGGACTCAGGAAGAGGAGCAGTGTCCCTGTCCTCAGGGCTCAGACACAAACTGCTGCTCTTTGACCCGGTGCTGAGTGGGTTATCTCATGCAAAGCCCCCCAAGATAGTGAAGAGGACGGTGCCTAGAAGGGGAGAGGGGAAGTTGGCTTCCCAGAGGAAGTGATGTCAGGACGGGCCTCGAAGGAGGAAGCGGAGGTGATGGTGGGGCTGGAGATGGGGCGGCATGGTCTGGGAAGGGGCTGCCCTAGAAGAGGAACGGGGAAGGGGATGGGTCCTGAATGATACTGTAAAGCAAAACTCTAAATAAACCGTAGCTTGAAATTTGGGCTTCGTCTTTAATCCTGTGACTTCCATGATCAGATTCATATTTCCATGAGGCCAAAGTGTTGTGGGGAGAGTTGTGATTAGGGAACTCCTGGAGGCCAGCAGACACTATCACAACAGACCAGCAGCAGCAAATGACCACGGCCTGCGTCAGGCAGCAGGAGGGATGGGGACACTTCCCAGAGGAAGAAAAGCCCACTAATGGCAACCAATTGGGTGTGGGATCCATTAAAAAAGACTGGGAAGTTTTTAGTGAGAACCAGTGGGACCCAGTGGACTGGAGTTTCCTCTATGCTTCTGACTACTGATGACCAAAAAGTGGTGCTTCTGAGTGAGTGGACTTCAACCCAGCCTCATGCTGGGCCCAATAAATAAATAAATTAAAACCACCAACAAAAGGAATTTTAGAATCTATAGACTTTACATTGGCAGTGAGAAATTCATGACATGAGAAAGTTAAAGTCACCCAAAGACACCATGAACTGCTAAGAAGTGGCTTTGAGAATTTGAAGTTATTGTTTATGTAGAGTTTTGTTGGATTTGTGTATTTCTTTTTGTTTGGGGTTTTGAATCTTTTCGAATTTAGCTTGATTTTTTTTTCATGTTTATTATTCATATGAGAATTGAATGATTGAATAGGAGCCCACAGTGAGTTTGGTCTCTGGGTTTAGCCTCTCAACTACAAAAGTCTGGGATGTTTTCCCACCACACTATACATGTGTCCCAGCAGAAGGCAGGAACCCTCAGGACTCGAACATCTTTGGCTTAGCAAAACTTCAGGACTGAGTTTTTCCAAAGGCAAAAGATATGGCCCAATTACTACTGCAATTAGCATTGCTATTATCCTTATATCATAAAATGAGAAGTAACCCAAGCCAGCTTTGTACACAAATTCTGTCCTCCTGTCCCCAAGAAAATCACCTTAAGAGTGTGTAATTTTATACCTAAGCATCATGCACAATAACATTATTTTAAAATTAATTCTGCCAACTTAGTGTAATAAATGCTTGAATAAGTGTTTGCCCTGTGTGCTTTCTTATTTTTTAATTTCCTTCTTAATCTTCCAAACAATGAAACAATGAGTGTTCTTAGTGTCCTTACTTAACAGATAAGGAAACTGAGCCATAGAGAAGTCAAAGGAGGAGCCCAGGTTCAGATAGCTGGTAAGTAAAAGAACAGGGTTGAGAGAGTCTACTTCCAGACTCCCTGCCTTAATTGTTACCTACACTTCAATGAGCAAAATAAATAACCACATGTACATGTGACCAAATATTCTACTCTATTTCAATTAATGAATGATTATTATAAGAACTTTTGCTGGCATGGAGAAATATATGACACTTTTTTGTGGATGTATAAGATAATAAAGTTGTGTACACCATAGTACAATTCTACTACAATGATTTAATACACAGTATACATGCATATACATTACAGACATAGAAAGAATATAGACCCACAGCTCAACAGGGGATTATTTCTTGGTAGGGGAATGACTGGTGGTTTGTATTTCTCACCTTGATAATTTAATGAAATTTTCAGATTTTCTAAGATAAACTTAGCTCTATTTGGATTCCCAATCTCAGTGCACCTGTGAAGAATTTGAAAGTCTTCATTTCTATCCTCATGAGAGAAAAGCTGAATATGCTTTAAAAAAAAAAAAAAAAAAAAAAAGCAGGCCTTGGACACTATTTAAGCACTATTTAAGGAGTTTCTAGAAGAAATGAAGACAACGGAGGAGGCAAAAACAAGGAAACCAGAAGACACTATAGCCTCTCTTGCTACAGGTGTAGCAAAAAGCAGACGCAGCCTAATCCCAGCCAGAACAGAGAACCCTGCACCAAAGGCCTCACCATCTTGACTCCTTTTATTCATCATGCTTCTCTTTCAGCAAAATATTACAAGAGATGGTTAAATGCAAAACACATGAAGAGACAAGGCAAGCATTTAGAACCAGACTCTGACATGACAGAGATTTAAAATGATCAGACCAGCAGTTGAAAAATAACTCTGACTAATATGCTAAGGGTTCGCAGGGGAAAAGTAGACAAGGGAAGACTACGCAGATAACAGGGAAATGGAAACTTTAAGAGGGAAGCAAAAGGTAATGCTAGAAATCAAAAACACCTTAACGGAAATGAAGATTGCTGTTGATGGATGCATTGGCTGTGGGAAGACTCAGTCAACTTGAAGATACATCAGTAAAAACTTCCAAAGGTGAAATGCAAAAGAACAGAATACCCAAGAACTGTGGAATGAATACAAAAGGTATAATACACATGTGAAGGAGGGAATGCTGGAGAGAAAGGCACAAAAGAAATATCTGTAGACAGCAATAATGGCTGAGAATTTGCCAAAACTCATAACAGACACCAAACCACAGGCTCAGGAGGTTCACAGAACACCAAGGAGGATACACACTGAAAAGTCTACACGTGGACACATCCCGTTCAAACGTCAGAACACCAAAGACAAAGAGAAAACCTTGAAAGAAGCCAAAGGAAAAACTATCTTACCTCCAGAGGAACAAGGACAAGAAGGACATTATTCTTTTCTTCAGAAGCCAGGGAAGCAAAAGAGCGCAGAGTGACATTATTAACTGCCAAGTGACTGTCCCACCAACCCAGAGTGCTGTATGCAGTGAAGTGATTCTTTAAAAATGAAGGGGACTTTGCTGGTGGCACTGCAAATTGGTGCAACCACTATGGAAAGCAGTATGGAGATTCCTCAGAAAACTGGGAATGGAACCACCACTTGACCTTGCTATCCCACTCCTTGGTTTATACCCAAAGGACTTAAAATCAGCATACTATAGTCACACAGCCACATCAGTGTTTATAGAAGCTCAATTCACAACACCTAGACTATGGAACCAACCTAGGTGTCCCTCAGTAGATGAATGGATAAAGAAAATGTGGTGTATATATACTCAATGGAATATTATTCAGTTTTAAAGAAGAGTGAAATTATGGCATTTGCCATTAAATGGTTGGAGTTGGAGAATATCATGCTAAGCGAAATAAGCCAATCCCACAAAACCAAAGGCCAAATGTTTTCTCTAATGTGCGGATGCTAACTCACAGTAAAGCGAGGGGCACTAGGGAAAAATAGGGATACCTTAGATTAGGTAGAGGAAAGTGAAGGGAGGGGAGGCCAAGGATGTGGGGATAGGAAAGATAGTGGAATGAAGCAGACATTATTACTGTATGTATATATGTGACTATATGACCAATATGATCCTGCAACATGCACACTCAGAAAAGCAAGAAATTATACCCCATCTATGTATAATATATCACAGTGCATAAATAAATTCATTCTACCATCATGTATAACTAATTAAAACAAATTTAAAAATTAAAAAAAAATTTAAATGAAGGGGAAATAAGACTTTCACGGATGAACAAAAATTGAGGAGATCTGTCCTAAGTAGACCTGCCTTGAAAAAAATGTTTAAAGAAATTTTTCAGAAAGAAGGAAAATAATAGATATGAGAAACTCAGATCGACATTTAAAAAAAGAAGTATTAGAGGAGAATAAACGAAGTGAGCCAAGCCCACGCTCACTCTGAAGATGCGGGAGCCCAGGAGCCCACCGTCAGCAGCCTCACCACCACCAGTACTGCAGGCAGCGCTCTGCAGGGGAGGCCACACTGAGCGGTCACAGTTACTAGATCTTCCTGGCTGAGGAAGAACCCAGATGCTTCTGGAAGTGCATCAGAAGCAGGACCAAACACGGCTTCTGCCCTCAGGGCCTCCTCAGTCTCCCCCCTGCACAGCCAGAAGAGTCGGCTCTCTCGGCCACCCAGCACCATCCTACCAGACTAAAGCTTCCATGAAGCAGACCCGGGGACAGCATGCACCCGCCCCAGAGCACACAGCTGTTCCAGTCGAGCTGAAGATGGACACCCCCCCGACCTTCCTCCTCAAAGAAACAGCACAGAATCCCATTTGTCACCATCTCACACCTAGCCACATTCTGCTTCACACCCAGCCACAACCCCACCTGGATATCCCCTAACCCGAAGACTAACTTATGAAGACGACCATCCAAGTCGACATACCTGCCATTAGACTAACCAAGAAAAACAGAGACGCCTTAAACCACCACCTAATTCCACAGGTACGAGAGCAGAAAGGGAAAGGAGAAGAAGGCGTTCTGCACACACAAGGAGGGTGGGTTGGATTCTTTTCCCTAGAGGGTTATTGCAGTCTTACCCTCGCACCTGTGACTATGACCTTGTTTGCTAATAGGGTCCTGGCAGATGTAGTTAAGATGAGGTGAGAATGGATGGGAGTGGGCCCTAAATCCAATGACTGTGTCCTCATGGGAGAAAGGAATTGGAGACACGCAAGAGGCCTTGTGAGAAGGGCAGGGCACCCACCTGTAATCCCAGTGGCTCAGGAGGCTGAGGCGGGAGGATCACAAGTTCAAAGCCAGCCTCAGCAACTTAGCAAGATCCTAAGCAACTTAGCAAGACCCTATCCCCCCCCCAAAAAAATAATAATGATAATAATAATAATAATAAAAGGGGGATGGGGATGTGGCTCAGAAGGAATCACTCCTTCCTGGGGCTTCTGAGGGAGTATAATCCCACCAAGGCCTTGGTTTGCAATTCCTCTCCTCTAGAACTTTGAAAGAATAGATTACTGGTGCTTGAGGCCAAAAGAAATTTCATCTGTTTTGTTCTTTTAAGTCTGTATGGGGGATGAGGGGAAAGAGATTTTGGCCTCACTGGGCTCCTACTATGAACCTGTTCACAAGCCAGGGAGCCAGAAGCCACCTTGTGACAGAGGCAGCGGAGCAGGCATGGTACCTGGGGTGGGAGGGGGTGACCGGGTTTCTGTCTGCGAGAAGCAGAGATGCTGCTAAAAGTCAGAAGACGTTGTCCACGGTTGACCATTTCCCCCGCCATCTGCAGCAGCATCTCAGCTGGACACTTGGTGACAGCCCCATCTGACCTCACAATAGGAGCCAGGATGTGGTAAGGCCACCTAATATGATAGAGCATGACTCAGTATCAATTTTTTCTTCCAATATGCTTCTAATTTCCAGGTGAATGCCTAGAAATTTGATGGAAATATTCAAGTGGAGTTTGAAATTATTTAATTAATTCTCTTTGCATTTGTCTGAAAAACTCCCCGCCCCCGTTCTTGGCCCATCTGATTTTTTATGTGAATCTGTCAGGGTCCCACAAACGACCAAAGGGCAGATGATATTTAAATGGAAGAACACAAGGTAAATATTCAGATTCTCTCCTGCGTTAGCACACAGGGCGCTAGATGCAGGGACTAGGGGTGGGCCAGCTCTCCTCCCTCCCCATGGGACTTTGCAAGCAGGTGGGAGACTTGACACTGAACGTGGAGGACAGGAACACCACAGACAGCGGCTAAATTCCATGGATGTCCAGAAGGGGGCGCAAGGGGAGATTCTGGGGGAACACGACCTGGGCCCCGCCCCTCCAAGGAGGACTCCCTGCCACAGCAGTGTTTGTCCTGTGGTCCCTGCCTTAGGAGGAGTTTCCATCCAGGGGACAAGTAGACAGGAAGGTGCATGTGGCATGTGGGAACCGTGCGCAGGGAGAACCCCAGCCCTACCCCCACCTCGGACGCGATGGGACTCCAAGGGAGGCCCAGTGAGGCCCAAGCTTGGCCCCTGGAGGAGGCAGAGGAGGCACTAGGACTGGCAGGGACTGAATCCTGCCCACCTTGTTGGGGTTGGGGTATTTGGAACTCCAGGAAAACTCCCAGCAGGGTTTTAACGGTAATGCCAAGATCTGTCTGCGTTTCAAGAAAAAAGATTCTTAGATGAAGGCTGGTTTTGCTCATTTTCTAATCCTGCATGGCACCTCATGCAGAATCGATGACTGACATATTTGTTGACCTGGACTCTGAGAGAAGTAAAGTACGTAGGAAGTTGTGTTTAGTAGTGGAAACTGAGGGAGGGGATGTGGAATTGAACTTGAGATGGAGCGGAAGGTTGTTGTCCCTCTAAAAGTCTGTTTTCTCCAATTACCATATGTCAGGGTCACATGAAAGAAAAATGATGCAATTGCTTCAAACAGCATAGCATCAGCACAGAGAACCCATTTTTTCTTGTGTATACTGGTTAAAACCGTGAGCTACGAATTTACCTTGCCTAAATTTGTACCTATTTCTACTTCTGACCTGTGTGTCCTCAGGCAAGTTATTTAGCCCCTCTATGCCTCCCTTTTCTTATCTGTAAAAGGAGAGTAGGATAATGACACCTAATTCATCTCTGTGTTGTGAAGATTAAATAAGAATACGGGAAAAGCATGTCAAAGACTGCCTGCTATAGAGTTAAATGCTTGGTAAATGTCACCTATTATTTAATTGCATACAAATTTCATGGTGCACATAAAAAAAAATTTCCCTAAGTTTAAAATAATTTGCTCTTTAAAGCATTCCCATTCCTGATTCCTAACAGGGGCTGCTGTTTATGTGCTTGTAATAATTATGTAATGGCAACATGACTTTTACAGAAATGTTGAATGCATCAGTTTTTGGTTGGGCTTATTACACAAAGCAATCAAGGGTCTGTCTGCCTAATATTAAATTGTTTTCTGATACATTCTGGATAATGCACTTTGGGAAACATTTAAAACTAGCAACACATAAGCCCATGGCATGTAATTTTTCCTTCATTTTCAGGTCATTAGAGTGATACTAAATGTGTGCAGCTCATACACAGGCTTGTTTCTTTTTGTTTGTTTTGGTTTTTTCCTCTTTTTGCCCATTTCTCAGAACTTATGGAGAGCTTGTCTTTCCATATTTTTCTCCCCCACCCTCCCTCATGTGCCCATCAGTGAAAATGCACATTAGCTCATGAGCATTCCCACAATATATCACTGAAGCTCATGGAAGTCAGGCCTTAGCTCAGTAGGCAAAATATCTGCTCTGTTTTTCCCAGCAGCAAAACAAGATCCTGATCTGCTCGTTTCATAAATCATTCTCCAAGATGCCCACGATAGACAAAAAGCACAGTGAGCACTGAACCGGCTACAGATTAGAGATCAGTGACTGCAGGTCCCTTGTTTCTTCCTATAAAGTGTCCCCCAAACAGGCAGGCTGCCATGCAAGGCAGCACTCCCCGGCTTGTTGACAGAATTATTTTTAGAAAGTAATGCTTTCCCATTTATAAAACCCAGAGAGGCAGCGGGGTGTGTGGGCGGTAGTTCCCAGTCTTGGCTGCCCATCAGAATCACCTGTGGAGCTCTTAACAATCTGCAGATGCCATGACCTCACTCTGGACCAGTGGTCTGGAGGCTGGGCTGCACGTGTGAATTGCCTGGGGAGGTTTTGAAAACGGAAGCCTGGGAAGCAGCCCCACCCCAAGCCGGCTGGAGGCAGGGCTGAGGCAGGGCCGAGGCAGAGGCCTGGCTTCATCGCCTGCAAAGGTGCTTCCAACACTCAGCCCCACAGAGAAGCTGCTTCAGGTCAACCAAATTCATTTATTCATTTGGCAAAATGTTTACTGACAGCCATACAGGAAGGCATTGCCAGCAACACAGCACTGAATGCAATCAGCACTTCCTGATCTCCGAGCTTAGAAATCGGAACCCAAATCTTCAGGGGCAAGGCCCAGCCAGGCATTTTGAAAATGTAAAAAAGCTGAACAGCGGAGATTGGGAGTCAGGGGTTAGTAGAACGAGCAGGGATCAGACAGCCGTTGTTCAATCTTGGTTCCTCTGCTTATTGGCTGTTTGGTTTGGGGTGAATTATGTAAGTGTTCTAAGCCTCTCTTTCCTTATCTTTAAAATGGTGGAAAGCAAATCTTCCTCTGTAGAGCTGTTATGAGTTTTAAATGAAAAAAGGAAAATCAATACAAGGCTTGGTGCAGTAGCTCATACCTGCTAGGCACTCAATAAGTGTTCATTTTTCTTCCTTCCTCCTCCCCTTCATTTCTCCTGTTATCCTTAAAGCAATAGGTCGGGCTAAGTACTTGTGATATACACTTGAAGTATCAGCCTCTGCTTTCCAGGATTTATGGTGCAATAAACAATTAGAGACCGGCCTCATCATACACAAGCTATTCCTAGGTGTGTGGTATCTCGGTTACTTTTATTGCTGCAGGGGTTCCGGCTGGAGAGATAATTGCCAAGAATCGGGAGCCAGAGGAGGTTTCCTAAAGAGGAAGAATCTAAGAGGAGTCAGCCGAGGTGAGTAGGTTTGGCCAGAAGAGGAGAGAGAAGGCCTCAAGGCCAAAAGGAACCGTATCACAAATGTAAAGTTCTAAATGATACCTGAAGGTACTCGTGTTGAAAGACAGCCTGTACTTTTCAAGCGTTTATGTGACGTGTGTCTTTGCACGTGCTCGATCAAGAGAGTGTGGAGTCTCCTTTTTTATTGGAGCGTGTGTGAATCGTGTGAGTTTAGGAGCTGTGATTTAGAGACACCTGCATTTGTTTCACATGCATATTCCTCACTGTGTGATCTGGGACAGATCCTGCGTGCAGCTCTGTGTTTGGACTTGCATTCTCCTGGGGGGCAGGGTACCAGCGTGGCTTCTTAGAGAAACACCACACGCCTCATAAATCACAATGAATTCTCTGAACACAGAGACCAAAAAAAGCTGAATAAAGATGACATCATCCTTCTGAGAGGCGAACTGTTCATTCAGGTTATCGTGTGAGTCCTGCGGAAGGCTGGTCCAGGACACCGTGTCCCCTGACCACTTGTGAATGGCACAGGAAGTGAATCTGGTTAGGTGGGTCTGAGGGGGGCAGGGGGAGGTAGCCAGGCAGCCCCTGCGCTGTGGTTCTTCTTCCCCTGCAAGGTCTGGGCTGCCTCCCAGGCTCAGTTGACTGGTGCTGACAGCCTATCTGTCCTCTGCTGAGATGACTTAGAATGACCTACTTTGGAAAGGGCGTGAATGTGGCGAAGTGCCATGGAGTTGGGGTGCAAACAGGCCCACCCAGAGGGCTTCCGGTGAAGGGAGCAGGCTCTCACGGGGGTCCCTGCAGAAGCCGTGTGTATGGTTTTGTTTGGTGCTGGTTGCTCTTTTTTTTTTTTTTTTTTTTTTTTTTTTTTTTTCTTCAACCCCCCCTCCCCAAGGCCCTGGCTGTTACAATTCATCTTTATGCTCTTGGAGTACAGGCTATTGATTTGCTGGGCCGGCTGTTAAGTCAGAGAAACACAGCCAATCCCAGCAGCACTGGGCCTGGCTCTCTGCTGCATCCGGCTGAGGTAGTAATGAACATGAGCAGAGGGTGCAGGCTGAGTCTCAGCAGCAGTCCAGCTGTGCTCTTTCCAGGGCGAAGAGGAGCAAGAAGACTTTGAGCTGACCCCCAGAGCCACCTCCTCCTGAGGCCTGTCCTCTGGCTCCCAGAGCAACCTCATCTAAGCCTGGCCTCCCTTCCTCCCCCCTCCCGGGCATTGGCTTTAAAAGTGCAAAAGGGAAGAGAGGAGGAGGGGAGGGGCAGAAATGATGGGAATTACATGACCTCGCTCTATAAGCGATGAACCCATGTAATCTTTTCTTCCTTCTTCCTCTAGGACTGTCCATTTAAAAAGGGTGCCAGCTTTGAACGTAGGGACAGTACCTGAACTTAAAAGTGACATCTTCCCAACCAGCAGCTCTTTCCCAGCATTTACCATCTTGGTAAGACTCTTCCTAAGAAGAGGGACCTGTTGGTCCGGGCACATGAAGAATAGGAGATGATCGATCAGCTTTTACCTCAGCATATTTGCAGGGTGGTAATTTGTTGATTGGTTTGGGCGATTATCAAGTAGGAAAGAGGAGCGAGGTTTGAATTCCTATTTGAATGTAAAATGGGATATTCACTATTTATCGGAAAGATCCATTATTCGGCATATAACATCCTGAGCTACTGCTCCACGTGCCTCTCCGCTTGTTAATTTGGATTTTTCAAAGCTCTAAAGACATTTTGTTTCCATGCTTTTCCCAATCTGGAGTTCTCTCCATCGTGCAAGATTCCTGTGCCACCCACCACTGCCATTTCTACCCCCTCATTTTGGCCTCCTCGGGGCCTTGGTCTGCAGAGGATCGTCCACTGAGGGTTAGAGACGCTTGCCTGAAAGACCCCGCAGAGTGTTCAACATGGAATCGTGTCCTGAAATGCTGTGCATGCTTTTTCACACAGATTCACAGTTGCTAGCACATTGGTAAATGTCGGCAGAAATGTGCTATCAGGGCTTTCAGATCAGGGAATACGAGCAAAATTCTTTTCACCCCTTGGGAAGGGGATGGAAGCTCTTAGGTGCCCCGCGCAGTGTTGCTGGCTACGGACCCAGTCCCACTTGCTCGGTGGAAGAATTGCCCGGGGGGAAGGAGAGGAGCCCAGGACGCGGTAGAATTGGAACACGAGCTCAACACGCAGCGGTTGGCAGGACTCTCGCCCCACACGGGCCAGTCCGGATCCTTACTTCATCTCTGGCAAACCGTCCTCTTTCTTCCGTCCAGCTCCTTGCAGATTCCTGGCTCACAGATGTAAGAACAGAGGCCGCAGAGAAGCCCGTCATTTGCATCAGCAGATCATTCACACGAGCCTCCCCCCCCCCACCCCCCCCACCCCGGCAGCCGGTTTTCATTTAAAAAGCTGAATGAAGGCTTTTGTGTCCAAGACCCAAAGCCACCAGGCGAAAAAAAGACCCAGCCTCCTCTGGTGGGTCAAGAGATGAGGGAGAGGACCAAGGCCAAGGCTGAGAAGGGCCTTTTGGATGGAGGAGTAAAGTGCTGAGAAACCAGCTAACTTATTCTAGAGACAAGAGCCCACCACAGAGGACAGTGAGGGGCCACATGTGTCCCCCCCGGAGAGCAGTCATCATGACAGAGACAGGGCTCCCCAGGAAACTGAGCCAGAGAGGACGGAGAAGGTAGTGTGGTTGGGTAGAATTGTTTGTGGTTTTCCCCCACAAGAATCAAGGTGCCTTCTGTTTTTATTTTACCAGCCAAGGAAAATGTGGCTGGCTTTATGGAGTTCCCTCATCATTAACTAATGTTCATGAACTTCTGGAACATCCGGATGATTGTCATGCTGTGCAGTGTGTCACTCAAAAAGAGCGGGACATGCCCTTCAGCAGATGAATGGATAACGAAAATGTGGCACGTATGCACAATGGAATATTACTCAGCCATAAAGAAGAATGAGATTATGGCATTTACTGTTAAGTGGATGGAACTGGAGACTTATCATGCTAAGTGAAATAAGCCAATCCACCAACAACCAAAGGTCAAATGTTCTCTCTGATATGTGGATGCTGACTCACAATAAGGGGGGGTGGGTGGAGGGAAGAGTTCATTGGATTAGACAAAGAGGAATGAAGGGAAGGGAGCAGGGATGAGAATAAGAAAGACACTAAAATGAATCAGGCATAACTTTCCTATGTTCATCTGAATATACGACCAGGGAAACGCCACATCATGTACGACCACAAGAATGGGAAGTTGCACTCCATGCATGTATAATGTGTCAAAACACATTCTACTGTCATGTATAACTAAAAAGAACAAATATATATATATATATATATATATATATATATATTTTTTTTTTTTTTTTTTTAAACAGCGAGGCAGCCCTCAAAGAGGATATCAAAGCAAACAGGAAAGCCTCTTTCTACCATTCACGGGGACATCATGTCTTCCCTCCCCTTTCCACCCTGAAGTTTTGTGTTTCTGTTTAGAAGAGCTGCTCTGAGCTTTCCCAGTTTATCCACAAGAGTGATGTATGCAAAGAGGAAGGGAAGAACAGCAGGGGGCGGGTTTGAAGTTTTGGACCCCTGCACAAGCCAGAGCCTGTGTATGCATGTCACACCCTGCTCCTGTCCTCTCCCTGATAAAGACACCACCTGCTGCTGCTGCTAAAGCTTCTGCCTTCCCTCTGTCTTGAATTTTTTCAAAATGTTGAACAGAGACAAGGGGCTGGAGGTGAGCAAGGGACCTGCTGCTGCCCTTCGGGTGCCCAGGCAGGGTAACGCGTTCAGTTACCCCAGCTCCCCACCCCCTCTCCCTCTCTGTCCCCAGCACTCCCTATATAAAGAACCCCACTGAAGGAGGTGGTAGGGAGAATGATACAATAAAGACAGACTTGGGGGCTGGGGGTTGTGGCTCAGTGGCGGAGCGCTTGCCTAGCACATGTGAGGCACTGGGTTCGATCCTCAGCACCACATGAAGATAAATAAATAAAATAAAGACAGATGTGGGACAAAAAATAATTGTCATCAGAGATCGAAGTGATTGGACAAGAACAGGATCCAGAAAGCAATGTAACATCAACTCTATTGGAATACTTCCATCCAGATAGAAGCCTGTGATCAGGATGAAAATGATTCTAATTTAATATCTGGCGTGCACATTTCATGAAACCTTCTGAAGAAATAGAACTCACGTGGAACATATTTGGGGACAAGGTTGTGCTTGCATTTGGCTTTCTGATCTCCCACACAGGGAAGTTTGTGAGGGGGCAGATAATACCGTTTTATCAACTATTCACAGATGCAAGCAAGAATAACATCTCAGAACACCTCACTCTGGGGAATTTGCATCTAATGAAAAACATGTCAACATTTTAAGTCTCATTCACGAAGAGAAGCTGGGAATGGGGCAGAAATATATCAATTAATGTTCAGTGTAAACTTCATATTTGCTGGGAATACAGCATGAGTTTGCAGAGAATTCTCTCTTTTTCCTTTCATGATTGCTACGTGCGAAGATCTAGGCTGCATCATGGTGGGCAGGGATGTTCATCTCATCTGGAGAGAATTCCAGTAAGCTGGAGTTTGGTCGCCAGATAGCAGAACTGCAGGACGGTGATTTTCTCCTTTAGATTCTGTGCCGGGTTCCGTTGGCACCCTGCATTAATATGAGATTAACAACACGCTACTCACATGGAACTTTGCATCTAAAAAAAGCCCACATTATGCTTTAAGCCTTTTATTCCAAAATAATAGAAGTCATGAGGTTAAAGTTTGCTCATACAGTTTTTCTCTGAACAGCTGTACAGTTTTATATGGGGGAATGAAAGTAGATTCCATGTGGATCTTTGTCAATAGAAATGTGGTGAAAGCCTCACCCCCACCCCCACCCCTGTCCCACCCCAAGCACGTATTTATGATTTCCTCCTTGTAAGCACTCCAGAAATTTCTTTGGAAATAAGAAATGCGCCTGATGTTCACATTCATTGTCATTATTGCTTGCTGTGTATCAACAGTGTGACTCATCTCAGCTACCGGGAGACAATAGAAGAGAATTTATTAAACGTCATTTAATAAATTACCATTGTGCATTTACTGTGTTTGGCGGGGACAAGACCAGGGTTTCTAAAGAGTGTGCGATTCAGTATGCTATGTAAGGCAGAAACCCAAAGAACTGCAAATCAGGGCCAAGTAGGGTAAGTGTCTTACAAAAGTGGGTAAAAATATGGTGCAGTGGGTGGATCACCATTTGAAAAGACTCTGCAGAGGTCTCCTAGAGAAGATGGTAAAGGGAACAAAGGTGTGGTAGCTGGGCTGTCCCCACCACTGAGACCCAGGTACACCTGGCCTGAATCCCTGCTCTTGGAAAAGCCAGTGCCCTCCTGCTATGGTCTAGATACAGTGTGAGCATCCTCAGAGTTGGTGTGTTGGGAGCTCCATCCCTAGCATGGCTATGCAGAGAGGTAGTGGCACCTTTAAGAGGTGGAGCCTAATGGGAGGAAAGTAGATATTAGGGGAACTGCTCTTGGAAGAGATTTAAGAGGCTCCTGTGGGTTGCCTGAGCACCTTTGATGTGCCTGACCCTGAGTTGTCCTTTAGCTTCCTGTTTGCAGATGTGATCTCTCTGTCCTACATGCAGTCTCACCATGATTCCATCCACTGTTAGGCCTTCACCAGAGGCCAAATCAGTGGGGCCACACAATCTGAGACTTGCAGCCTGAAAAAACCATGAGCAAAATAAACCTCTTTTCTTTATAAAGTTAGCCTGTCTCTGATACTTTGCTATAGTAATGAGAAGTTGACTAATACATCTCCTCTACTCCAGGCTGCATCTTTCACTTTTTATTTATTCCTTTCACTCAAACCTCACCTCTTTTCTTCATTTCTACTAAAAACCACTTACACTCAGACTGAGATGCAGTTATGAGTGAAGATGGTGGACAGAGAGGTTACAGCCTAGTGATGTGCATATCCTAAAATTGAACTTGAGCCATCGCTATTTTAAAAAATCCTCTGAGTATCCCACCTTGTTACTTAGTTGATCCCCTGGGGGTTGAAACTAGGGGAGCTTAACCACTGAGCCACATCACAAGCCCTTTATTTTTTATATCTTATTTAGAGACAGGATCTCACTGAGTTGCTTAGGTTCTTACTAAGTTGCTGAGGCTGGCTTTGAACCCCTAATCTTCCTGCCTCAGCCTCCCCAGCTGCTGGGATTACAGGTGTGTGCCACCACGCCTGGCTTAGATCCCCATTTCTAATGCTGTGTCTCTTCTGCTTCTCTTCTTGGGAAGGGGACCAAAAAGAGGGTGGATATCTAATCCCCTTCATTTCCTTAAACACATATGTCCCTCTCATTTTTTATTCTGCATTCTTTCTTTATTCTGTGGATCATAGCCTACTTTTACCACCAAAATGACACAAATATTATTTTCTTAAATGAAAACCTTTTGGCCCCCTCCAGGATGAATTATGGTCAATAACCTTTTTTATTTTTAACTTGCTACGATCACGGTTTTGCAAGGCCACACTGGAAGCTAAGGCCTTTCCTTAAGGTCACAAATTACAAGACCTGGAGGAAATCTAGATTCTTATATTATTCCTTATATTATTATTATTTTGCAAATAATAAAACTGGGGCTCAGACCTACTTAAGCATTTGTAACTGAGGGGGTGGAAGACGCCAGTTGAGGGTATCTTCATTCTGATGATAGCACTGAGAGATGGATGGCAGCTTGTGTAGTTTGGCGCGGTGTAGGAGCCCTAATTAAGGAGATAGCTAAGATTGCAATTAGCTGTGAGCCATAAAGATGTTCAAGCATTACCACCTTGCATGGTCTCCCGAGACTTGGCCTGGGACATTGCAGATCGGTCAGCGCCATTTGCATGGTCTCGCGAGACTTAACCCGGGGGATTGTGGATCTGGTCGGGGCCATTGTGTGGTGGTTGCAGGAGTGTGGATGGTGTTGGAGTTGCTGTTGGAGCCGGAGAGAGAAGCTAGCGGAATAAAGAGCCTGTTCGTTTCCAGTCTGCCTCTGAACTTATGCCCACGGCGTCGTCGCTCCAAGCGGCCATCGCTTCAGGCAGCGACAGAGGGGCAGCCACTTTTCCACGCCCTTCACTAACGTGTGCAAAGTGAAGGAAGCTCTTTATCCCCTTGTAAGTGAGCTCGGAGTCTCAGTCACCTTTGCCGTCCACTGACCCATAGGGACAACCTAGACTTTTCAGCTCACAAGGCTCCTCCTCTCCGGGTGAGGTTCCCTTAGGGTCTCAACACTGTGGGTTCAAGGTTCCACTCCCTGCGGGTGTGGACGCCTCCGCCTATGGGCAAGCAGTCAGTCACGGGGAAGATGTGGGGGTCTCGTGGCAGAAAGAAAAGGCTCTCGGGACTCGGATGGATTCTTCTGGAACTGGACTGGTAAAACGGGGCCGCTCCACGATCCACAACAGCCACGCTATGGAACCAGCCCAGGCGCCCATCAGCGGATGAGTGGATCAGGAAACGCGGTGCAGACGCAGGGCGGCTCTCACCCAGCCGTAATGAAGACTGGAATTCTGGCATTTGCTGGTAAATGGAGGGAGCTGGGGAACACGTGCCAAGTGAAATAAAACTCAGAAAATCAAAGGTCAACTCTTTTCTCTCATGTGGAAGCTAGAGCAAAATGAGGGGGGTAAAAAATACAAATGGGTGAGGGATCCCATATCCTAAAGATACAGGGAAGACCAGGGAAGGAGAGGAGATCAGGAAAGGGAGGAGGGACAGGAAAGGGGAGGAAATGCAAAATGAATTTAACAAAGTCATGCTCCGTGCAGTGAATTCTACCTTTATGTGTGTGTACAAAGCATCAATCAAAAATAAATCAACAAATAGAAGGAAGGTCAGTAGAGGAAGCAAACTAGGGTGAGGAAGGAGAGGAGGAAGAGGGTGCACCAGGGACTGAAATGCAGGAAATCAAATCCCATACGTGTATGGTTTTGTCAAAATGAACTCCAATGCTCTGTGTAAGTATAATGCTTGAATGGAAATAGCTGGGCTGCTCTGCACAGTTGTGTTGTGTGAGGCTGCAGGGAGTCCCATCTGGCCATTTGGGGGTGCTGTGCTTAGAGCATATGACCAGGCCATTTGTCCTCAGTCTTGAAAGCTCTGGCCAGGAGGGCCTCTTGTCTTCAAATGTGGGGCACTCAGAGAGAGACATCAGATAGCACAGGGAATAGAGAGGACCTTAGGGCCAGGAGCCTGTTTTCTGGAGGCAGAGCGTCAAAGTGATGACAGTCTTTGAAAGAACCTGGTCCTTGGGCTCAGTGGCCATCCACTTTGGAAAGCAGTGACAGCTTGGAAGTGGTCGAGAAACCGTAATGGATAAACCCACGTCCTGCGGGCATCTTAGCACGTGCTGGGCTCGTCTATCCAGCACCTAAGCTTGGCTTTTATTTATTTTTCATTTCATTTCATTTTATTTATTTATTTATTTTGGGGGGTACTGGGGATTGAACTCAGAGGCACTTGTCCACTGGGCCACACCCCCTGCCCCTTTTTGTATTTTATTTAGAGACAGGGTCTCACTGAATGGCTAAGTGCCTCGCCATGGCTGAGGCTGGCTTTGAACTGGCGATCCTCCTGCCTCAGCCTCCCAAGTGCTGGGATTACAGGCATGCCCGGCTAAGCTTTGCTTTTAAATTGAACTTTTTTTGACTCTGAGAAAATTGTAGATTCACAGGCAATTGTAAGAAACACCACAGAGAGCCCCCAGGTGCCCGTGTCCCTCAATGGTAACATCTTTCAAAACAGTAGTACACTAACTGTCACAACCAGGAGATCCACACTGTCACCCTCAAGACAGACAATATCTTCATCACTGCAAGGATCCCGCGCAGTGGCCCTTGCTGGCCACACTGACTTCTCTCCCGCCTCCAACCCCCCCTTTCCTTAGCAACCACTGATCGGTTCTCATTTCTATAATTTTAAATATGCTTTATGAATGAAATATCGTAATATGAAACCCTTTGAGGGTAGGTTTTTAAATTCAGGATAGCTCTGCAAACATCTCCCTAAAGTGTTGCCTCTAAAGGATCAGCAGCCCATGGGCTGGGGCTGTGGCTCAGCGGCAGAGCGCTCGCCTCGCACGTGCACGGCCCGGGTTCGATCCTCAGCACCACGTAAACATAAATGCACTGCATTGTGTACAACTAAAGTAAATAAATAAATATTTAAAAAAAAAAAAAAATGCTTGGGACCAGAGGTTCAGCAGATATGGGAGATTTGCTATCTGTGATGATATCTTGGGGACCAGAGTGAAATTCCAGATTTTGGATATGGGGAGATTTGCATAGACATAATGAGATATCTTGGGGATGGTACCCACGTCTAAACGTGAAATTCATCTATGCACAATTATACATGTAGACGAAAAGGTAATGTCAGACACCATTTTAAATAATTTTCTTCAAGAAATAAGGTTTCATGGTGTGGGATTTACCCCATGTGGTGTCACGTCGACACTCAACAAGCTTTCGATTCTGGAGTGCATCAGAGTTTGTTTTTTTGGAGCAGGAATGCTCAACTTGTAGTCTTTGTTTGTTTGTTTGTTTGTTGCTGAGTAGTATTTCATGGTATGGTTGTGCCACCGTTTATTTAAATTCACTTGTTAAAATACAACCAGGCAGCAGTCACTGTGGTATGCTGATTTTAAGTCCTTTGTGTGTAAACCGGGGAGTGGGATAGCTGGGTCAAATGGTGGTTCCATTCCAAGTCTTCTGAGGAATCTCCATGCTGCTTTTCAGAGTGGCTGCACCGATTTGCAGTCCCACCAGCAATGTATGAGTGTACTTTTCCCCCCACAGCTTCGTCAACATTGATTGTTGCTTGTATTCTTGATGATTGCCATTCTGACTGGAGGGAGATCAAATCTTAGAGTAGCTTTGATTTGCATTTCTCTAATTGCTAGAGATGATGAACATTTTTTCATATGTTTGTTGATCAATTGTATTTCTTCTTCTGTGAAGTGTCTGTTCACTTCCTTAGATCATTTATTGATTGAGTTATTTGTGAGGGTTTTTTTGGTGTTTTTTTTTTAATTCCTTACATACCCTGGAGATTATTACTCTATCTGAGGTGTGCGTGGTAAAGATTTTCATCCATTCTGTAGGCTCTCTCTTCACATTATTGTTTCCTTTACTGAGAAGCTTTTTTAGTTTGAATCCATCCCATTTATTGATTCTTGATTTTATTTCTTGTGCTTTAGGAGTATTGTTAAGGAAGTCAGGTCCTAAGCTGACATGATGAAGATTTGGGCCTATTTTTTCTTACATTAGGTGCAGGGTCTCTGTTCTAGTGCCTAAGTCTTTGATCCACTTTGAGTTGATCATAGAGACATAGAGGTTTAATTTCATTTTGCTACATAAGGATTTCCAGTTTTCCCAGCACCATTTGTAGAAGAGGCTGTCTTTTCTCCAATGTATGTTTTTGATGCCTTTGTCTAGTATGAGATAACCATATTTATGTGGATTTGTCTCTGTGTCTTCTATTCTGTACCATTGGTCTACATGTTATAGCAGCTCAATTCATAATAGCTAAACCTAGAAGCGCTTCAACAGACGAATGGATAGATATACATATACACAATGGAATATTACTCAGCCTTAAAGAAGAATGAAATTATGGCATTTGCAGGTAAATGGATGGAGCTGGAGAATGTCATGCTAACCAAAATAAGCCAAACCCCCACAAAAAAAAAAAAAACAAAAAAACAAAAACAAATAAAGGCCAAATGTTTTCTCTGATAAGCAGATGATTATAATAGGGGGAACATAAGGAAGAATGAAGGAACTTTGGATTGTGCAGAGGGGTGTGAGGGGAGGGTATGGGGTGCAGGGATGGGAAGGACAGTGGAAAGGGACAAACATTATTACATGTATGATTACACTACCAGTGTGACTCTGTACCACAGACCGCCAGGGGAAAGAGAAGTTGTGCTACATTTGTGTACAATGTGTCAAAATGCACTCTACTGCCATGTATACCTAATTAGAACAAATTAAAAATAATAAAAAATAAAATATCAAAAAGAAGATTTTAAAAGAAAAGACGACCAGGTTATTTTCAGTTTGGGGATACTACAAAGAAAGTTACTATAAACATTCAGAGGCCAATTTTTGTGTGAACGTGAATTTCTATTTCTCTGGAATGAATGTTCGAGAATGCAGCAACATGGTAGCTGTGTGACTTTTTTTAAGCAACTACAAGCTCTTTTCTAGAGTGGCTGTACCATTTGGGCTTATGTTCTTAACAGCATTGTATGGGATCCAATTTCTCTACATCCTCGCCAACATTTGGTGTTACCATTATTTTTATTTTAGTCCGGTCATTCTGGTATATGTGTTGTGCTGCTTCATGATTTCAGTTTGCATCTCCCTAATGGCTAATAGTGCTGGACATGTTTTTATGTGCATCTTTGCCATCTGTATACCCTCTATGGTAAAATGAAATGTCTCCTCATGTCTTTTGTCCATTTTCTAATTGGAGTATTAGGTGTTTGTTTGTTTGTTTGTTTGTTTAGTGTGAAGTTTGCAGAATTCTTTGATATGTTCTAGATCCTTTGTTGGATATGCAGTTTTCAAATATTCTGTCATGCTCTGTAGCTTGTTTTTACATATTCCTAATAGGATATTTCACAGGCAAAATTTTGACAAAGTTCATTTGATCCATTCTTCCTCCAATGAATTATGCATTTGGTATCAAGTCCAGGTGGGGTTTTTTTTTTTGTTGTTGTTTGTTTGTTTTTGTTTGTTTGTTTTTAACCAGGCCTTAGATTCAAAACTCTATTTCTTTCCTATAAGGCATATATTTTATATTTAAGTCTGTGATCCGTTTTGAGTTCACTGCAAAAGGATCAATTTTTTTGTCTGTAAATGTCCTATTCTCCAGCACTATTTGTTGAAAAGCTGTCTTTCCTCCATCGAGTCACTTTGCACTGTTGTCAGAAATGAATCAAGCACATTTAGGTGGGTTCTCTAGGCTCTCTGACCTGTTAACATGGTGGGTCACACTGATTTTCAAATACTGAAATAGGCTTGCATTCCTGGCCCCAACCTCACTAAGTCGAGGTGTAACAAATTCATTTTATACAGCGCTGAATTTGATTGCTAGTATTCTGTCAAATATTTTGCATCTCTATCCATATGGAATATTGGCCTACGATTTTCTTATTTGATATTGCCTTTGTACTGGTAGGAGGATAATGCTAGCTTCATCAATGAATTGGGAAGCAACTTTTCCTCTTCTGTTTTATGTAAGAAATTGTGTTGAATTTGTCTTAATTATTCTTTTAATTTTGGGTAGAATTTTCAGCGAAAGCATCTGGGCTAGGAGATATCTTTGTGGGGATTCTTAAATTAGAAATTCAATTTCCTTAAAGGTAAGAGGGCTAAATCATATAATCTGATTTATATGGAGTCAGGTGTAGTAGCTTCTGTTTTTGAAGAATCCATCCATTTCATCATCATTTATGTGGGTAAATGTTCCATAGTGTTACCTTATTACCTTTTGATGTCAGCAGGGTATTTGGTGATGTCTTCTATTTCATTTCTAATATTGGTCATCTGTGTCTTCTCTCCTTTTTTCTTTATTAGTATTGCTAAAAGCTTGTCAAGTTTTATTGTTTGTGCTGATCCTTTTAAAGAACTACCTTTGTGTATCACTGATTGTCTCTATTCTATCCCTGTTTTCAGTTTCACTGGGTTTTGTTCTTACATTTATTATTTCCATTTTCCTGTTTGCTCTGGATTTATTTTGCTCTTCCTTGTCTGCTAAATCGAGGTGGGCTCTTAGATGATTGATTGAGGACCTTCCTCCTTGTCTTGGTCCATTTTACGTTGCTGTGATGAAACACTTCAGTGGAGTAATTTGTGAAGAATCGAAACTTTTTTGACTTACGGTTCTGGAGGTTCAAACGTCCGAGGGTTGGCGTCTGCTTAGCATTTGGCAAGGGACCTCTTGCGGCATCATATCCTGCCATATCCCTTGGCAAGTCAGAGCCAGCTGCTAGCTTGGCTCTCTCGTCTCTTCCCATACAGACAGTAATACCATCATGGGGATCCTACCCTCATAACCCCATTTACTCCTAATTACCTCTACAAGGCCCCACTTCCCAATACACCATCCTCCAAATTTGGAAAATAAGGTTCCAACACAGAAATTCTGTAGGGATACACTGCTACCATAGCATCACCTTTTCTAATGTATGCATTTAGTACTATGAATGTGCCTCTGGGTACTGCTTTTTCTATCTCACAATTTTGCTCTGTTGTATTTTAACTTTCATTCAGTTCAATGTACTAATTTCTCTTGAGATCTCCTCTTTGATCCGAGAATTACTTAGAACTGTGGTTTTAAGAACTGTGGTTTAAGTCAGTCCATCTTTTTTGTTTTGCTTTCTTTTTTTTTTTTTTCCCCATTTTCTTTATTTCTTGTTTTCTGTTTCCTGCCTTCCTAATGGTCACTCAACACTCTTTTAGAATTCCATTTTTATTCACTTATAGTGGTTTTGAAAATATCACTATGCATAGCTTTTATAGTGTATGCTCTAAGTATTCTACTATATTAACATAACTTATCACAGTCTATTGGTGCACTGATTTTACCAGTTTGATTATAATGAATCGGAAATCTCCCTTTACATTTCCTTATTTTCCCACTTAAAAAATATCATTGTCCTAGTTATTTTCTCTATGTATATTTAGAACCATATCAGACAGTGTTCATTTTTGCTTTTGTGGTAAAATGTAATTTAGAAAACACAACAGGAGAAGAAATCTCTTTTAAGCTTAAACCTGTATTTTTGCTTACCATGCTCTCTCTTTCTTTTTATGTTTAGAGAGCTCCCTTTAGCCAATTTTTAGGGTAGGTCTGCTGGTGAGAAGTTCTTTTCATTTTCTCTCATCTGAGAATATCTTGATTTTGCCTTCATGCCTGAAAGATATTTCCCTTAGATATAAAATTCTCATTTTTTCCAACACTTAAACAAATATTGTGCTACAGCATTTCTTATTAGAAATCGACTGTCAAATTGTTTTCCCCTCACAGGTTAGGTGTCATTTCTATTTCATTGCCTTCAAGAATTTTTTCTATCTTGAGTTATCGGAATTTTGACTGTCCCATGCCTTTGAGTGAATCTCTTCGAGTTTATCTGATTGAGCTTTGCTCAGCTTCTTTAGGCTATGGGTTTATATCTCTTGCCAAGTTTGAGAAGTTTTCAGCCATTACTTCTTCAAGAATTTTTTTTTTAGCCCTACCCCCTTTCTCCTGTCCTCTCCCTCCAGAGACATTGTGACAGCATGAATGTTAGAGCTTCTGTTACAGTCCCACAGGTGCCTAAGGCTCTGTCTTATTTTGTTTGCCAGTGTATTTTCTGTCTGTTGTTCAGATGAATAAGCTATTTTCCAATTTACATATTCTTTCCTTTGTACCCTCTACTATACTCTTTAGTTCATCCATTGAGCTTTTTATTTTGGTTATTGTATCTTTCAATTCTAAAATTTCTTTTTATTCTCTCTGTATCTTCTTATTCTTTGCTAAGATTTTCTATCTTTCAAGTATGTTTATAAATGTGCTTTGAAGTATTTTTTTCATGCTTTAAAATCTTTGCCAAGTAATTCTAACATCTCTGTCATTCACCTACTACCATTTTTTTGATTGTCTACCTTCATACGGTTGGAGATGTTCTTAGATTTTTGATATGATAGTTTAGGGGTTGAATAGGGTTACTGAATACTTCACCCGGACACTCACGCAAACCTTAGCTCCTCAATCGCCCTATTCCCAGCATCAAATAAACCACTGCATCCGTTATTCTGCTTTCATTGTGTCTTGGTCAGTGTGGACTAGCATAGCAAAGCACCATGTACTGGGGTGGCTTAAACAATGAGAATTTATTTTCTTACAATCTAGACAATAGAAGCACAAGATCACGATGCCAGAAGGTTGGTTTCTGGTAAGGGTTCTCTTCCTAGCTTGGAGATAGCCACCTCCTCGCCATGTCCTCATACATCAAGAGGGATGAAAGAGGTAATCTCCCTGGAGTTTCTTCTTATAAGGACAAAGATTCCCCTCATGAGGGTCATATCCTTGGGACCTCATCAAAATCTAATTCTTTCCCAAGATCCCACACCAAATACATTGAATATTAAGCCTTCACCATATAAATTCAGGGCAAGAAACAATTTAGCCCCTAACACATTGCTTTTCTTTTGCCTTTTCCTCCTCTACTGCCATTTTCTGTAAGCTGCCTGGTACCGAAAACCGGGAGGAAATCTCTCGGAGGCAGAGTAAAGCTTTTACTACTTTTACTTCTACTTTCTTAGAGAGAGCTTAGAGAGGGAAAGAAAGATTTTTAGAGAGAAAGATTAAAGAAAGCTTTTAGAGAAAGATTAGAGCTTCTTTCTTCTCTCTTCTTTCTTCCTTCTTCTTTCTTCTGTCTTCTGTCTTCCTCGGGAGCCTCGGCCTAACTCTGACCAGTCATTACTTCTTCTATCTGGTTTCTCTTCTGTCTTCTATCTGGTTTCTCTTCTGTAACCGCTCTGCCTACGTTCTGGCCGCTCTGATTCTTCTGACCGACCCAGTGACTGCCCGACTGACTGAATTCTCCATTCTCCTAACTCGGACCGCTTTCACCCGGTTATATACCTTCAGCTTTGCGGGTGCCTACAGGTGCGTCACATACATATCAGGTGGAACTTATGGCTTCCAGCTAGCTGCAACAGCCCTTCCTAATTAGGGCTCCTTCAATTTTCTCTTACCTAGATTATTTTAATACTTTGCCAGATGAACTCTTTGCCTATTATCCATATCAAAACCATCATCCATACTATAGCTAGATGGAGATAAATGATGTATCAATCAGGTCTTGTTGTTCTCTTGCAAAAGATACTTTAGCGATTCCTGATTGACTTCAAGTCAATTGAATAGTGCATATTCAGATTGACTATATTAAGTCAACATGCCTCAAGACTTCATCAGACTCCCTTCTCATTTGGACCCCTGCTTGTCTCTCTGGCCCAGTGTCTCTTCCCTAAACTATGGAAGTATCATAGAGTTTGATGAACAGAAAATGCTTGCTACTTGTTCTTCATTCTCAGGATTCCACTGAGACATCGCCTCCTCTGACAAGTCTTCTAGGGCTTTAAGTTGGGATCAAGTGTCTTTTCTGAATGTCTTCACATTCACGTCTATCACATCACTTAGTCCACCCTGTTGTCATTGTCTCCCCGACTTAGCTATAAACTCCTCAAAGGCAGCAGCTGTTCACAACTCCTCACTCTATTCCACATACACAGTGTAGTTCGGAGCACTGTACACACCTCATGTTTGTGGAGTAGGTGATGGTGATCTGCTGCAGCCTCTCCATTCATCAGTGAGAAAACTAACAATGAGAACATGAGCTATCACTCAAAGCCAAGCCACCAACATGCCTAGAAACCAGAGAGGGTCACCACCAATGAGATGTGCCTCTGTTTCCAGTTCTATTATTGACTCTTCTGGGAAAAAAAAAAAAAAAAGTGATCTTAATAAGATTATTTAGCTGCTCTGGGTCATCATATATAAAGTTAAAGGATT
This sequence comes from Tamias sibiricus, assembly GCA_025594165.1. Taxonomy (NCBI): domain Eukaryota; kingdom Metazoa; phylum Chordata; class Mammalia; order Rodentia; family Sciuridae; genus Tamias; species Tamias sibiricus. Next base: position 17,410,255 of record CM046666.1, on the reverse strand, counting down.
GGACTGTATCACTTCCAAAGTTTTCTTGTGATGCTAGGGTTTTATAAGTCCACGTAAGGAAAGCATAAATGTCTGATTGGAATTTTTCAGAAGTCACAAAATTTAGTTAGTTTGTACTCTCATAGAAAAAGAATTGAATATAGCCCAGGTTTATAGACAGCCTAGATAATAAGCAATTCTCTTCACTGCTCATTCGTTTGTTTATTTGCTGAACATTTATTGAGTACCTAATGTGTACCAAGCATATAATTCTTTTTATTTTAGCTATTTAATGAGTGCTGATGAACGGTATGTTTAAACAATTCTCTGGAAGGACAATTTGACACACAATTTCCCAAAGTTCAGTGACTTTAGAGAGGAAAAATATATAGAAGGCACTAAGAATGGGACTGTTCAGCTGCATGTAAGAATGGTTATATAACTCTTCCATTGAACAAGTGTGACTCAGCGGATGCAATCAATCATAAAGCAACACTTCAAATGTATTCTATGGACTTAACTTTTGCTCTGCTCTTAAATGAAATTTAGAACAAATTTCACCCTTCCGGTCACTTCTAGCTAATAAGATCTCCAAACAAAAATGTCAGAAGTTGAAATGCCTAGCTTTCTGCAACAGTCAAGTTTGGTTTTGAAGCTCAGCCTCCTGCATTGGGTAGAGGGAGCAGCCTGGGGGTCTCCTCTTTGCCCAGCTCTTTCCCTCCACTTTCTGAAGGTCTCTTCACAAGTCCCTGGGGCACTGGGAGAGCAAGCATAGGGGAGTAGGACTGTTCTGTGCCTGGCACTCCTGTGAAGAGCTAGCCTAACTGGCACTCAGACTGGCCTCTTGTTATGTTGTATGAATTCTCTGGAGACCCTCGGGGAAAGGACATCTTTCTCCTGTGTTTCCCTTGGGAGGGACAAATACACCTTCATGTGGCTGAGGCTCCTTCCTCAGCCTCCAGGAACCTGGCATCGCCTCCAGCTTCTCCCTGTTAAGCTCTGCTCGCTCTCTTCATACCGCCCACGTCCATCCAGAGAGACCCCCTTACCCTCTCTTTGCTCCAAATAGCCTCTAGAATGGGTGGAGAAGTACTCACCACTTAACTGCCCCATATCGTCATCCTCTCCTCTCCTCTCCTCTCCTCTCCAGCTTCCATGCTTAAACGTATTTTTGATTTCTGTAAGGGGTTTAAATAAGAACAACTTCCCCATCTCTCACCACTCCCGCCCCTCGGATCCCTTTCTGTTGCCACCTTAGGCAACGATACCACGGGAAAGAAATCGGAGGCAGACTGGGAATGAGTGGTTCCTCCTTCTTCTTCTCCCTTTTTCCACTGATCTCCCATCCGTTTCCATGAGATCCCCACCCCATTTCTTTTCCTTTTTAACTCTCTAGCTTCCACATTTGAGAGAAAACATATGACTCTTGACCCTGTGAGCTTGGTTATGTCATTTAACATAATGGTTTCTAGAACCATCCATTTTCCTGAAAAGGTCACAATTTCATTTTTCTTTATGACTGAATGAAACTCCATTGTGTATATATTCCACATTTTTCTTTATCCATTCATCTGTTGATGACGGACACCCAGGTTGGTTCCCTAGTTTGGCTATTGTGATTGTGCTACTATCAACAGGGGCATGCATGTATCACTATAGTATGCTGACTTTAATTTCTTAGGATAAATACCGAGGAGTGGTATAGCTGGGTCATAAGGTATTTCCATGCCTGGTTTTTTGAGGAACCTCCATATTGACTTCCACAGTGGTTGTACTAATTAGAGTCCCACCAGTGATGTAAAAGTGTTCTTTTATCTCCGCATCCTCTCCAACATTTATTACTGATTGTATTCTGCATGGCTGCCATTCTAACTGGATTGAGATTAAATCTCAGTGTAGTTTGGATTTGCATTTTCCTAATTGTTAATGGTGTTGAACATTTCTTAGTGTATTTGTTGGCCATTTGTATTTTTTCTTTTGATAGGTGTATGTTTAGTTCATTTGTCCATTGATTAACTGGGGTATTCACTTTTTTGGGTATTAAGTTTATTAAGTTGTTGATGTATTCTAGATCTTAATCCTCTGTCAGAAGAGCAGCTCTCATTCTGTAGGTTCTTTCTTTAATTCTTAATTGCTTCCTTTGCTGTGCTACTTCAGAGCTCTGGAGTGTGTGTAGTCCTGCCAACTCCTTGATTTCAGACGCCTGGTCTCCAGAACTTGAGAGAATATGAATCTGTTGTCTTAAGCCTTCTAGTTTGTGGTATTTTGTTATAGCAGCCCTAAGAAACTAATACATTGCCCAACATACAGATTTTTTTAAAAAAGTACTTGAAGTTACACAGAGACTTCATGTTAGTTTTCTTTAAAATCATGAGACTTTTTAATTTGATGCCATCCCATTTATTAACCCTTAGCATTATTTCCTGAGCTTTAGCGTCCTATTGAGAAAGTTGTTGCCTGTGCCTAAAAGCTGGAGTTGATCCTCATTTTCTTCAAGGAGCTGCACAGTTTCTGGCTTAGTACCAAATTCTTTGATCCACTTTGAGCTGATTTTTGTGCAGGGTAAGGATAAGGGTCTAGTTTCACTTTTCAACAGATGGATTACCAGTTGTCCTAGCATATTTGTTAGAAAGCTGTTTTTTTTTTTTTTTTCCTCCAATTTATGTATCTGTCACCTCTGTCAAGGATCAAAAACTATAGATATGTGTGTGTTTGACTCTGTGTCTTCTATTCTGTACCATGGGTCTACGCGTCTGTTTTTATGCCAGTACCATGCAGTTTTTGTTACTCTAGCTTTGTGGTATAGTTTGAAGTCAGGTATTGTGAGGCCTCCAGTATTGCTTCTTTGGCTTACAATTGCTTTTGCAATCCTGTGTCTTTTATTCTCCCAAATGAATTTCAGGACTGTTTCTTTTACTTTTGTGAAGAACTCATTGGTATTTTGGTGGGGTTTGCATTGGATCTGTAAATTGCTTTAGTAGTATGGCCATTTTAACAATATTAACTCTGCCTATCCAGAAATGTTCACTCTTATGGTGTTCCTGCCTGGTGGTGCCAGAATGACCCACTCCTCATCACAGCTTTGGCATACACTTGCCATGTCACTGTGACAAGTATGTCACAACTTCTCAAGTCTCATGAGCTCAGGGAAAACTAACACGAAGTCTCTGTGTGATTTAAAGAACTTTTTATTCAAAATCTGTATGTTGGGAAATGTATTAGTTTCCTAGGGCTGCTATAACAAAATACCACAAACTAGTAGGCTTAAGACAACAGATTCATATTCTTTCAAGTTCTGGAGACCAGGGGTCTGAAATCAAGGAGTTGGCAGGGCTACACACACTCCACAGCTTTGAGGTAGAATCTGTTCCCTGCCGCCTCAGCAAGGTAGGGCTACTGTAACAGCTTATACCACACATATTTATCTCTTACATTCTGAAGGTTGGGAAGTCCAGGGTCAAAGCTCTGGAAGATCCAGCTTTTGATGAGGGCCCGCTTTCTGTTTTGCAGATGGCCATTTTCTTGTATCCTCACATGACCAGCTCTCCTGGGTCTCTCCTTAGAAGAACATACAACTCCTACTCACAAGAATGCCATTCTCAGGACCGAACCATCTCCAAAGCCCCTTCTCCTAATGCCATCACTTTGGGGACTGGGCATTAGAATTTCAGCATATTAACTTAGGGGAGGGGGACACAAACCTTCAGTCCATGACACAAGACTCCCTCCTAGCTTCTGGCCGCTGCTGGCCACCCTTGGAATTCTTGGCTTGAAGCTGTATCACTCTGACTTCGGCCCCCGTCTTCTCGTGGCCATCTTCTGCACGTGCCTCTGTCTCTATGTGGCCTTGGACGGATGTGGGGGACATTGGAGTTAGGTCTCACCCTAATCCAGTATGACCTCATCTTGCCTTGATTATATCATCTACAAAGTCCCTATTTCCAAACGAGGTCATGTTCACAGGTTTCTAGAGGGTATGATTTTTTGGTGGCAGGAAAAGTAGGAGAGTATTCAATTGTCTACAATTGAATTTTGGTAGAAAAGTTCAATGTCATTGCAAATATGATGTTGCATGCCCTTCTCCCCAAGCAAGAATGTTTTAAAAGATGAAGGGATTATTTTAATTTTGGAAAGGTCTACGGCAATGGTTGCATCTGGGTTTCGCTGGGGAGCACTGATAGCAATTGTCACTCATGGAGAACTATGACAAAGGAAGGGTGCAAATGGTTCAATAAGCACAGGAATGGATCGTATGAGAAACTCAGAGCCAGCTCGTGACAGCTACCCTAGAGATGAGCGAGCCAGTGCTTTTCTCAAAGCTGATCCTCAGAGGGATTGTCTCCTTTTTGATCTTGCCACATGGTTTGTGAAACAAAAGAGACACAAAAGAGACAAACGACATAATTTTGAGTGGTTAGACTATAACTACTACATACACTAACGGACTAGCATCCCTATATCATGATATCCCATAGAATTGTCCATTTTTAAGCTTCTACAGTACTTTCAAAAATTTTCCTGGGAGAGTCTCATGACCCCCTGAATTAGGATTCTTTGTTTGTTTGTTTGTTTTTCTTCCCAAAAGTTGGAATGGTGGGTTAGAAGCCTGCTCAAATGATGACATAAAAGCAGACATAAAACTGAAAGCAACGTAAGGAGAACCTTCATGATAGTTCTCAAAACTGGGCCTTTTACACAAACTTCTAATGCAGCTTCTTCATAATTTATCAACTGAAGTCAATCTTGAGAAAATTTGGACCCGAAGAAAGATGCACCAGGAAAGTAAGGCATGAATAGTTAATGATAATACATGTTATATTTCCTATCCATTTAGTCCTTCTAGTCTTGAGTAACTTCTTCCTGGGAATCTGGGAATCTTTGATTTTGCTCCCCACAGAGTACCTTTTGGAAATATATAAATATATATGTAAACACCTATACACAGATGCACATACCTATACATGTATATGAATAATAAATGTATATTCATCTCTATTAATCCAATGAGATCACCATGCAACTTTAAAAATTAGAGTGACTTCACTAAATAGCATCTATTTCCCATTCAAGTGATTTTAGACTTATTTTTGTTATCATCTTTTACCTTCATCTTGCATATTACAGTCCCTCCTCAGTGTCTGTGGGAGATTGATGCCAAGATCCCCACTGCTACCCAAATCCAAAGATGCTCAAGTATCTTAAATAAAATGTGTACTATTTGCATGAAACCCATGCACATCCTCCCAAACACCTTCAATCATCTCTGGATTACTTGTGATACTTAATACAACATAAATGCTATGCAAATAGTTGTTCTGCTGTATTATTTAAGGAATAATGACAAGAAAATCCATCTGTGCCTGTTCAGTACAGAATTGGTTCTTTTTAAATATTTTTAGTTGTAGATAAACACAATGCCTTTATTTTGTTTATTTATTTTTATGTGGTGCTGGGGATCGAACCTAGGGCCTCACACACACTAGGCAAGCGCTCTACCCCTGAACTACAACCCCAGCCCCTGCAATTGTTTTTTTTTTTTTTTTTTCCTGAATATTTTCCTTCCACAGTTGGTTGCATCCATGAATGTGGATCCTGCAGATGCAGAGGTCAGCTGTAATTCTTTTCTGAATGTAGCGAATGCTGCCTTGGGTGCACCTTTGTACTTGCAAATCAAATCAAAGGATATTTATCCATTCTTTCTAAACAATTTATGCCAGATTTGAATTTTCCTTTGGGTAATTGTTTTCTTCATATCATACTGTGTTACCACATCTTTATTACAATTTGCATTGTATGTTCTTTTGTAAGACATTTGGATTCTTGTGGAAAGTGTTATGTATGTAAATAATGGAAGCAACACCCACACCATTACTTCGCGACTGGGGGTGCTGCCACACTTCCTTTTGTTTTCTTTCTTTTTTTTTATCCCCCCAAATCATCACAAGAATAGTTCTTAGGAATAGAAATGACACAACTGTCTTAAAGAGTGCTTTACTACTAATTAATGGGGAGTAATAGTCATTTAAAAATTGGCCTCCATAACTGAAAGCCAACCTGGTTGAACTTCATGACATTTGGTGCTGGCTTAAAACACAGGAGCAGATGTACCATGCTCCTATAATTTATGAACTACCATAAATTGAGCATAGCAGGAGGTAAAATATCAACAGTCTAAGTGAAATGGTTGTATGGTAACCAGAGAAATTATTGAGCTTCTACACGGAACGGCCAATTATTACGAAATAAATCAGGCAACAGAAAATTTTTCTCTTCTTTGGAAAAAGGAACCCAAGTAGTAGTTATGCAAAACCATTCAGCCTGTTTGTACCATCTAGGATTTTTAGACTATCTTCTTTCGAAAGAGCTCCAAGTTCAGTCTTTGTGATTTCAAGGTCACACAGAGGCCCTGGAATCACTGTAGTTGAGAAAGCAAAGGGACAGTGGTGTGCTCCCCCTGGTCTCTGCTGGCCTCTCCCTCTTGTGACATTTTGGGTACAGAGCAGCTGGGAGCAGTGCAACGCAGGCTAGTGGGACAGGGGAGGTAGCCAATATGCAATGGGACAGAAGGGACAAACCTGTCCGCAGAAGCTGGTCATCTCCCCGAGGCAGCCAGGCAGGCCAGTGAGCAGTGGTCGAAGGGCATGACCCGCTCCGATCCATCCAGGCTACTGGGCTATCTGCATGAGTCCAGTCCACCAGCAGAGCACAGTTCTGGCAGAAGTCCAGCAGAGCGCTCAAAATCAGACCTGGTTCCAAGCAGTCCGTCCAGTGGCAGCAGGCCTCTTGCCGGGAGCTGGGAGGGAGGAGGAGATCACCTCCTGCCTTCCAAGGGAAGGGGGCAGCTCAAGAGTTTGGCAGAGAATCAGGACCCAAGCCAAGGGAGCTGGGGTCTAGGGCCAGGATCCAATCCCTGCAGAGAGCCAGCATGCTTAGCCGAGAAACTGAGGCAGCCTGGGAATCACAGGCTTTGGCTAAAGCCCGAAGACAACACTGAAACTCGGAGTCAGTCTGGAGCAGTCAGATTCCCAGGTCTCTAGGCAACCAAACCAGTTCTCTCTAGTACTAGGGCCAAGGCTGATGACACAGAGCACCTGGGCTCAGACTGGTGGGGGGCCACTCAGAACCTGGCCTGCTGCAACATGCCCAGGAAGTGCCCGAGGTCTTGCTCAAATGCAGGTTCTGATGGGGAGGCCTGAGCTGAGGTCAAGACTCTGAATTCCTCCCAGGATTCCTGGTGGTGCAGATGCTTCTGGTTTCTGGAGCAGCTGACTCAGAGAATCACCACTTGCCATGGTTGGCTTGGCCCACCCCATGGCTCTACCCCACCCCACCTGTCCAACCTCATCATTGTCACATCTGACTGTCTTCTTTTTCTTCTCCTCCAACCTCCTTTTCCCCCCTGCATTTATTCTGCTAGGACTACCCACAAGAGAAGAGCTTATGTTCAGAGAAGAGACGGGCAAGAAAGCAAAACCCCAAAACATTCCCCATTGTCAGCCGTCTTTGCCTGTTTTCTGTTGCTATCACAGGATACCACAGACTGGGTAATTGGTAAAGAAGAGAGGTTTGTTCAGCTCACAGTTCTGGAGGCTGGGGAGTCCAAAAGCATGGTGCTGCATATAGGGAGAGCCTCCCACTGCATCAGAACATGGTGGAAGAAACAGAATAAGTATATGGGGTGTGATCCTCCTTCTTTTAAAGCCACTAATGCCAACATAGAAACCCTCTCCTCCTGACTTCACCTAACCTTAATCACTTTTTAAAGATCCCATCTCCTAATACCATGAACATATAAGTTTTGGAATGAAGGCTTCAAGACATGAATTTTGGGGGGACATATTCAAACCATATCATCAATGCACAAGAAAATGCCTTTATGTTTGATAGACACAGTTACTCCAGAGTAGTGTTTCTATTGCTACCTCATAAGGACATAATGAACATTTGACTTTTTATCTGTCCTTTCTGATAGACTCCAGTGGTTAAGAAATATCCTACTGAGGATAAGTCAGAATGGACTCTCTCTCTCTCTCTCTCCCTATCTCTCTCTCTCTCTCTCCTTCCTGATAGACTCCAGTGGTTAAGAAATATCTACTGAGGATAAGTCAGAATGGACTCTGTGGACTCTCTCTCTCTCTCTCTCTCTCTCTCTCTCTCTCACACACACACACACACACACACACACACACACACACACAACACATACACACATTTTTACCAGAAATTGAACCCAGGGGTACTTAACTACTGAGCCCCAGACCCAGACCTTTTTAATTTATTTTTTGTTTTGAGACAGTCTCGCCAAGTTGCTTAGGCCCTGACTGAGTTGTTGAGGCTGGTTTTGAACTTGTGTTCCTCCTGCCTCCACCACTAGAGCCATTGGGATTACAGGTATGTGTGGTGGCACACATTCATTTAATATTCCTTGTACTTTAAAAATATGTCTGTAAGTAGTGCTCACTCTATTCCTTTCCCTTTCCAGTATGTAAGGGGCCACTCACTAACTCATGGCTAACACTGAAACTAAGGTAGGACCAGTTACTTAATCTTCCTCAGACAGGTTTGCAATCTACAAAATGACGTGTCTTGGTCCATTTTGCATCGCCACAAGAGAATGCTGGAAATGGGGTGAGTTTTAAGGAAATGTATTTCTTACTGTTATGAAGGCTGAGAAATTCAAATTCAAGACACAGCGTCTGGTGAAAACCTTCATGAGAGCTGTGTGGAGGGTGTCACATGGGGAGAGTGGAAGTCTGTCAGCTCAGGTCCCTCTTCCTCCTCTTCTTCTTTTTTTTTTTTTTAATATTTTTTAGTTGTAGATGGACACAATATCTTTATTTTATTTATTTATTTTTATGTGGTGCTGAGGATCGAACCCAGTGCCTCACACGTGCAAGGCAAATGCTCAACCACTGAGCGCTAGCCCCTTCCTCTTCTTATAATACCACCAATACAATGACGGAGACCCTATCACGATGACCTCATCTAGTCCTAATTATTGCCCAAATATTGCCTAAGTATTGCCCCCAGATACCATCAACATATGAATTTGGGGATTAAGTTTCCAACATATGAACTTTGGGGGACGTATTCAAGCCATATCATGGTGACAGCAACATCCTCTCATTATATGGGATGATTTGTTGTTGGAATTCTATGAGATATGTGAAACTGTTTAATGAAATGTCAACCACGATATGAATTCAAACTGCTATTATTTGTTTTGTTTTCTTTTTATGTGGTGCTAAGGATCGAACCCAGGGTCTCACACATGCTAGGCAGGCGCTCTGCCACCGAGCCCGAGGCCCAGTCCCAAACTGCTATTGGAAACAGTGCCATTGTGCATTTTAAAAAAATGTGTGCCAAGCCGGGCGCGGTGGCGCACGCCTGTAATCCCACACTTTGGGAGGCTGAGGCAGGAGGATCACGAGTTCAAAGCCAGCCTCAGCAATGGCGAGGCACTTAGCAACTCAGTGAGACCTTGTCTCTAAATAAAATACAAAAAGGTGCTGGGGATGTGGCCCAGTGGTTGAGTGCCCCTGAGTTCAAGCCCTGGTACAAAAAAAAAAAAAAAAAAAATTGTGCCAAGCCACGTGGGAACATCTGGTCTACCAGAAGCCATTGTGCTTTCCAGGTCAAGTGGCTGGGAAACCAGCTTAAATCCCCGCCCAGTTTCACTTCCACAGTATTCCATTCTTCCAACCAGTGCATGCATTGGGCGCCACATGTACCGGAGCCTGGAGAGACCACAGGGCAGCAGACCCAGGCCTCCCGGCACAGGGCTTACAGATGAGCAGGGCATTTGTGGAAAGGATGCCAGGCGGTCTCAGAACAGGGTGACCCAGCTGTGCTGGGTGAAGGAGCAGGTACCTTGGGGCTCTTGTGGGGTCACCACGTAGGCTTGGTTGCTCACAGACAGGGACAGGAAGGGTGTTCCAGGCAGAGGGAAGCACCCTGCTGCCAACTCAGAGGCAAGAAAAAGTAATGGAATTACTTTGGGGTTTAAAAAATAATCCCCAGATCAGTGTGAAAATCTGCTTCCCGGTGTTGGCTGGGACAGGCTGGACATGAACTTGGGAGGGCACGGGTGCAATCAGTGTTAGGCTGATCTCCTCCCCAGCCTCAGACCCCTGGCCACTCCCTGCTGACCTTTCCCCCTGTCTGTCTGGCCTTTCCTTGTGGAAATAGAGCACTCTGAAGAGATGAAAAGAGTTTTCTTTCTTTCTCTCTCTCTTTTTTTTCTTTTGAAGCAGCAGCATTATTAACAGAGAAGGGAACGTCTCCCAGGAGCTATGGCAAAATCCTGTAGATTGGTTTATGAATCAATGTAGCTTAGGCTAAAGCAACCTAATTTCCTGAAAGCCACTGCATGGCTTTAGGCTTCCAGAGAGGCATAAAGCTTGCATGATATTTACTTTTAGTTAAAATTAAATCGAAATGGAAAAAAAAAAAAAAAAAAAAAAAAGAACCCAAAGAGGGAATCTTCTGGGAAGACATATCATTAACAAAAAAATTAAGAAATTAAAGGGGACCACAAAGCAATGTGGGCAGAATAAGTAGATGGCGTTAACGAAGGTTTGGCAGTTATATACACACCATTGCGTTAAAATCACTATCTCCGAGTAATTGGGTTTCGTGTGATTTTTTTTTTATATTCTTTTTGTTGTGAAATATACTTTGGGGAAGGCACGAGACAGGGAAAGTACAAGTTAATACATCTTCATAACATGAACATTCGCATAACCAAAAGCGGAAATAGAACCTGGCCCCGGGAGCCCTCCAGGTGCCCCTTCCCACGCACAGCCTCGCTCCTCTCAGAAGGTCACCACTGCCCTCTAATGCTAATCTTTCCTTTGCAGTTTTTCCACCCAAGAATGTATTGATCAGTACTTCATTTTTCCTGCTTCTTAAACTTCCACGGGAGCATGTGGTTTTTGGTCCTGTCTTCTGTCTGTGACCATAGGGTTTCTGAGATTCATCCAGGTGGCCGAGAGTTCTGTGACCCCTTTGTGTGCAGTGCTGCATAATATTCCAAGGTTGGATGCAGGACACTTTATTTATCTACTCTACTTTTGATGGACATTTGGTTATTTTCAGATCAGGGCTATTATGGACAGAGTGCTATTCTTTGGGTGCTCACAGCACATATTTCTATTGGCGATATCCCCAGGGGGTGGAAATCTAGGCCCTGGATGTGCATAGTAACTTGGGTAGATAAAGCCATTAACCACGACCAGCAGTGGCAGTGCCTACTCCCTGTCATATGCAGGAGAGTGTCCGTGGCCCTGCTAGGGGATTTCATGTCATTTTGGTTTTTCTTGAGTTTCTTTGAATTTCTCATTTTCCTATACAATAAATAGCCATTGGCCTTAATTGGGAAAAATGCTATTCTAACATTTAAAAAAAAAAAAAAGCTCATCTGGCCTATTAGGGACTTTTTAAAAAATGTTTTAATTAAAGTGAATCATTCCTGCAGAAAAGTGTGCCCACCACAGGCTTCCCGTGTTACCACACAGCGAACGCCTCTGTGACCACCACCCAGGTCAAGATAGAACTTTCTAGCACCCTAGAAGCCTTCCAATCACAACTGGAGGTAAACGGTTCCCCCCATTGGTAGAGTGATCATTGGGTGTGTTTCTGAACTTCGTACCAATGCAACAACGCAGCATTGTGCTATAGCTGTCTCCTGTGTGCTACCAACATGGTGGGACTCATCCGCGCTGTTGTGGGTACTGTAACATGTTCATCTCTTTCTCTTCTTGTCGCAAGGAGGAAACGTTGACTTCAGGGAACTGATCCACTGGACACTTCTTCAACTCCTGGAATGCACTGTCCAGCGCTGTACACGAAGGAGACTACTGGGCAGCCATTTGTATCTTTTCCTCCCTAGTGTGTGGATACTGTGTGCAGAGGTCAGAGTGGCTGTAGAAAGCTCTCTCTCGCTCTCTCTCTCGTCTACCTGAAATACCAAACAGTATCCCACCCTCGGGTGGCATGCAGGTATGTAAAATGGAGCCAGCACAGCACTTCACTGGGAAGCTGTTTTTTTTTTTTTTTTTTTTTTCTGAGCTCATGGGAATCCAAGGGTACAACTGGCATCCGGCCACAGGGAGAGCCCTTGGCTAGAAGCAGGGACGGCTTCAACTGTGTCAGCACAAAATGAAACAGGGCACCACGAGCAAGAATCATGGCGGGTCTTTGTGGGAGAGAAAAATCCTAAAACCGTCCTCCAGAAGGAAAGATAAACTCAGCCTTTTGCTTTTTACTCTTCCAGATAAGCCATGTTCCGGCCTTCTACACAAAACAACTGCTTATATCTCACTTTTGTTTCCATTTCAAACAGACTGTCAACTGAACTTGAACTCTTAAAATGGAATCTTGATATCAATCTACATTTTTTTAAAGCAGCCAAACAGGCTCTCTCTCAGATGGTCACTCTGAAGGACTGTGTGTGACTATGAGACAAACGTAATTTCTTCCTTCCTTTTTTTTTTTTTCCTAAAGGCCTTGAGCTGTAATTATTAAAGCTTCAATTTTCCCCAGTGATATTAGCTAGATAATCAAATTTGGATCACAGGAATGAAATAACCTAAAGTGTGCCTCCATCACTGCTTTGCTGAAAATAACTCACTTAAGATCATTTTCCCTCTCCCCCTCTCCCAAATCTGCAGTGAGACCGTGGTAATAGCCAATACATTTACCAAGAGTGTTCAGAATGATCAAATTGATTCTCAGAACACAGAATGGCATGTGAAAACACAGAGGTAAACTTTTCCACTGCAGAAGCAGAAGAAAAATATTGCTGACGTCATTTGCAAAAAAATGACATGTCACAATGTTGAAAAGAATTGCAAGATTTAGCAGACCTTATTGCTAAATTAGCTATCGAGGAGCTTACTGATTAACCTTCTAGAAAACAGAAGAGGAGAACATTTTTAGAATAGCTGGTTGAGAAGAATTTTATTAATGAGATGCATGGGTGCCCATTGGGAAAATGGTCTATGAATGTGTAAGTCATTGTGAACAAGAAACATTTCATCTTGTAGAAACTTAAAAAAAAAATTTTTTTTTTAGTTGTAGATGGACACAATGCCTTTAATTACTTATTTATTTTTATGTGGTGCTGAGGATCGAACCCAGTGCCTCACATGTATTAGGTGAGGACTCTACCACTAAGCCACAACCCCAGCCCTCATCTTGTAGGAACTTTAACCATGTGAAATCAAGATTCCATCCAACAGAGCAGAGCTGAAGTATTTTTTGTTATTCTTTTACTAAAAAGGCACCAATGCCTTTTCTTCCCACCTACCTCTACTTTCTTTTTCTTGTTTTGGTACCAGGGATTGAACTCAGGGGCACTCGACCACTGAGCCACAACCCCAGCCCTATTTTGTATTTTATTTAGAGACAGGGTCTCACTGAGCTGCTTAGCGCCTCGCTTTGGCAGAGGCTGGCTTTGAACTCATGATCCTCCTGCCTCAGCCTCCCAAGCCACTGGGATTATAGGTGTGAGCCACCGTACCTGACACCTACCCTTATTTTCAAAAGAGGCCAGGAGAAGTTTCTAGATCAGGAGGCCCTGGGTGGGAAGAAATGACGTCAGGCTCCTAGTTCTCTTTTGCCAGGGCCTTTCCATTCCAAATGACCAATCTTCAGCTATTTCATGAAAGGAAGACCAAACTGTGCCAAATAGTGTATTACCTATGCAAATTCCAGACACAAGTCACAGGAGTTTAGGACAGACATTAACAAATACAGTTTATCTTGCTACCTGACCTATAAAGAATGTCAATCAGTTTCCCAGACAGCGCCAGGCCAGCCAGAGACTCCACCATGAGCCCAGGTGCGAGGCCCGCCGTGACCAAGCTTGCCTCTAACTGGAGCTTGGGTGTCACAGCAGCGTTCCACCCCCACGAGTGCTGGAGGAGAGCAAATACCCGACGGAGAGATGTCTTGGGTTCCAGGACTGAATCTGCCACTAACTAATAGCCTGATCTTTGCCAATTTCTTGCAAATCTTTGGCCAAGATTCCTGTCTTAAAAAGAAAAATTGAGATAGATTTTCTAAGGATGCTGCTGGCTCTAATAATACGGGATTGTAAAAGTCCTATCTCTAATGATGAAGTAGCAGGCCTCCGTCACTTCGATATTCTGTATCCAATGAGAATTGTCAACGCTTTCCCCCTTTTGCTGATGCAGAGGGAGGTGTCATTGGGATGGGGAGCCTAACTTATTCCTATAACAGCCTCTGGTCACCTACCTATCCAATAAAGTCAACTAGGGATGTGTGCATTTTACTTCTGTAAGCGCCTTGCTGAGCCATCCGTGATCATATTTGCTCCTTTCTCTGCTGCTGGAATTCCTACAGTATTCTCTGGGAACATTTCACCCACACTTAAATTCTGAAGAAGACTCCGTGAAGAGTTCTGGGCTGCCACCTGTGTTTGTGATGATCCCCAGAGGCCTGGGGATTCCTAAATAAATGGACGTCAGTCCCTTTGACCCTTCGAGTTCTCATAGGGATAGTGTCGACATTTAATAATTGTAACCAGAGCGTGGAGGACAATTTCAAAAAGTATGTTTCAAAACATCACCCGTGACACCTGACACGAGAGAATTTTCCTGCACCCGGGATGCCAGCAGCTGCCACCCGGAGTTGCCACAGCCCGGGAGCAGATCCAGTCCATCCTACTATGAACTCTTCCTGTTTTGTCAGCTAGCACGGTTTCCTCAATCTCAAATTGCAGCAGAACTGTTCTGCAATTCCATTGCTAGCTATTTCGGGAGCCTCACACAGCAGGACAAATGTGCCCAAGTCCACACAGTATGACAGAAGAATTAAAAATGTATTTACCATCTGTTGGTAGTTTCCTTGTGGGGCTCTTTTCTTTCCTCTCCTGCAGCCACAAATAGGGTCTTCTCACTTCCTTCCAACTTCAGAGAGCTGGGTTCTCTTCACATCTCTGGGAATGTAGGGCTTGCTTTTTTTTTTCTCCCCCACCTACAAATTTCCCAAACTGTTGAACTCTGGAGCTATTTCAGCCCTGGGTTCATTTCCCTTAAATCTATGGAGGAGTCTGTGAAAGGCTTCTAGCATTTTGGACTTTGATGTGGCCAGATGACTTTTAGGCTCTATATTTGGGTTCTAGTCCCAGAAGACTCAGGAAGCTTGGGGGTGAGACAAGAAGCATGAAGAAAGAAGAAGAAGAGCAAAGGCTAATGAAAAGGAATGAAGTCCTTAAATTAGTCTTGGGAACTCACGTTGGCCCTTTAGAATCTGCTAGTCCTTATCACAGTGGGTTGTTCCAGACGAGAGGCCACGTTTTCACTAGGGAAGAGTCTTAGGAAGCCAGGTGTGGTGATGAACCTGGACTCCCAGGGACTCAGGAGGCTGGAGCAGGAGGATTGCAAGTTCAAGGTCAGCCTTGGCATCTTAAGGAGACCCTCAGCAACTTAGAAAGACCTGTCTTGAAATAAAAAGAGAAAGATCTGGAATGTAGCTAGCTTGGCTGAAGATCATAACCTGGACCAGAGTTTTGTTATTTGGGAAACCACTTAGGTCGATTTGGAGGAATATTTAATCCTCAGTGAGACACTGCTTTAATTTCTGAGATACACGTATTATTCACTTGAAAGTGGAACCTAAAATACAGAGATTGATAGACTAAAAACGGTTCCTTGGTGTTAGGACTCTCACTGTCCTACTTCATTCAGGTAATGGTTTGTTAAAACTTCTAGGCTGCATAGGTAGAACAGTTCACCTTGAAACTATGGCTGGGTAACTTTGAACCTTGAGCAGGGCTCTTAACTACAAGCCTCAGTTTGACCCACTAAGAAATGGGGATCATGACCGCTACCTCCCCATACCATTGGTTTATACCACTGCAATGTGGTGAAATGACAGCTGCAAATCTTGTACCACAATGCAGGGCCAAGAATCAGGGCTTGGTAAGTCATAGTCATAGTCATTAAAAATTATAATTATTAGAAACTAAAGTTGTGCCACTTTCTGATTTTCTCAAAACTTACTGTGAGCCTCATATAGTGTCTTAGATTCTGGTTTTGAATTTTGCTTTTTAAAAGGCCCTTATAAATTCGAGCCTTGATGTGAGACCTCGCTCATTCTTAGCTTTAAGAGTCATGTCTAATGTGATCATGTCAAAGAACAAGTGAATAGAATATGTCTCAAGGGTTAGACAAGGTGGATTTGCTTTAAATCAGCTTCTAGTGAGCTGGTCATTGTGTGTGGGCTAATCAGGCTTTGCACATTGTAGGCCCTGGAAAAATATTACTGATTCATTCATTGATTCATTTAATAGTCAATGGCTAGTTAGCAAGTGTCCACATCATGTGCCAAGAACTGTTCTAGATGATTGATGCTGACAAAAATCCTGACTGCCTGACAAGAAACAAACAACAACAAAAAGGTGAATGGCATGGAATATTACAAGATGATGCACTTCTGGAATAAATGAGCAGGACAAGGTGGAGCAGCAAAGTCAGAGAGTGCTATTTTAAGTAAGGTGGTCCTGGCAGACCTCACTGACAGTTTATTGCTTACAAGAAAGACTGGGAACGGTGAAGGAGTGAACCACGTGAATATCCAAGGGAAAAGCATTCCAAGAAGAGAAAACAGGAGAAAGGTCCTAAAGTAAGCAAGCACCTGGCTTGTTTAAACACCAGCAAAGGGGACAGTGGGGCTGGAGGTGTGGGAGCACCAAAGAGATCCTAAGGCTCAAGGTGCGCTGACCACATGGGGCCCTGTGGACCACAGAAGGGCTTTGACTCAACTGCAAGTGGAACCCATGAGAAGGTTCTGAGCAGGGCTGTCCATCGCCTGATGCACACAGTAGACTGTGGCGCAGGCGGGTGATGGTGACAACAGAGAGACAGTTTAAGAGGTCATGGCAACAATCCCTACCGAGGATGGTGGTGAGAAATGGCCAGATCCCAGAACCAACTGGATTGTTGGGCAGATTAGATGTGGGTCTGAGGGAAAGGAGTCATGATGACCCCAAGGAGTTTTGTCCTGAACAGTTGGAAGGACAGAGTTGCCATTTATGAGATGTGTGCGTGAAAGCTTTGGGGAGCATCTCATGGGGACCACACTAGAAGGGATCCGTCAGGATTCTGAGCGACAGTGGAAGGCCTCCTTCTGTCCGCTGGGGAGAACCTCTGAGACAAGCGAGCTTGCAGGTGTTTTTTGAAACACAAGAATCAGACAAGACCCAGGTTTTCCTGAGTGCAAATATGGAAAGCTGTCTTTGCCCCAATCTGGAGAAATCAAAGGGCTGAATGCGGCTTAAATTGCTCTATCCCGATTGCATGAGATCTGCTCAAATGAATAGTTTTTAAAAAGGCAGCTAGTTTCTTGGTTGCACGTGTGGGATGCCAAACAGCTAATACATATTTTTTCAGCCTCTTCACCTCGACTCCACACACTGCCACAAGGCTTCTGATGGGGGAGAGCTGCTGTCGTCCTGGCTCCCAGCAGAGGGCGCTGCAGAGGCCCGCGGAAGACCTTGGCACTGAGGCCTGGCCCGCGGCCCGCGCAGGAGCACACTTGAGGCCTCTCAGACCTCTTCCAGTAGCCTCCGTGTCTGGGGCCTGAGCCAGATGTTGTTTCTGGAATGATGGGGAGGCAATTCTAGAACTCTCCAGGTAGCTCTCCTACTCCAATGGGTCTTTCGTTTCTTTGGTATTGTCGTGGGTGCAAGACCAAACACACACTCAGAACAGGTCACTTATGCGTATCCAAAGAGCAAAGAAATAGGGCTACCTAGGTAATTAGAGAAGAAAGAAAAATTGCAGCAGATCTATAATCGTGGGTCTCAATAGGAGAGTATTTTCATTTTCTGGGGCTGCTATAACCAATGATCACAAACAGGGTGACTTAAAGCAAAAGAAATTTACCCTCTCCCTGTTCTGGAGGTCAGAAGTTTGAAACTGAGGTGACATCAGGGTGAGTGAGGCTCTCTCTCTCTCTCTCTCTCTCTCTCTCTCTCTCTCTCTCTGAATGTCCCCAGGGAAGAAGGCTTCCTGCCTCCTCCGGCTGCAGGTGTCTGCTGGCAGGGTAACTACAGTAACTTCACGGGGCCCCCTGCCTGTGCCTCCTTTGTGTGTTGGGGTCTTCTCTTCCTACAAAGACGTCCTAGATTTAGGGTCCATCTGAAAACAGGAAGATCCCTCTTAATAAAGTTAAATCTACAAAAACCACACTCCACCAAAGAGTCACACTCCCAAATACTGGGGCGAGGACTTCCACGCACCTACTTGGCAGACTCAATTCAAGGCGCCTGTGGGCATTGTAAGCCAAGGTCGCATGGCTTTGGGAGTAGCGGGAAGTCTTCAGATAAGAGACGCTCACTCAGGATACTCCCTCCATCTGTGCTTATGGCCCTGAGGGTTTTTTTTTTTTTTTTTTTTTTTTTTTTTTCCTGTGAGAGGTTTTAAAAAAATATTGTATAAATAAAAAGAATAAGAAAATAGCACTTCTGTGACTCACACATTGGGCAGAACCGCAGACTCTTGTGATCATCAAGAAAGACTTCACAGAAGTGTTGGTGCCTGAGCCGGATCTAAAGTCTGAGGGTAAAATCTCCATGTGAAGATTTTACATGTGAGGGGCAGAAGAAAGACAGGGCTTTCCACGTATAGAGAAAGAAGGACAATGCAAAGTACCCGGTGGGACACCCTTTACCTCTCTAAGGAGGGCATCAAGTCTTTAAGGCCCACACTGTCTACTGAATCTGCACTGCTCAGATGTTCTATTAGAAAATGAAGGGGTAAAAATGTCTCTGGTTTTAATAAGCGCACAAATAAGCGCACAATCACACTAGGAGCGAATATCTGGAGGAGTTAATTATTGGACACATTTGCCAAAGCACAAATATGGAAACCCCACCCTCGGCCAGTTCTGGAGAAATCAAAGGGCTGAGTGTGGTATAAATTCCTCTGCCCTGATTGCATACGGAGATCTGCCAACATTTTTTTTCTCTGATATATTCCTTTCTGCACAGAGGGCCAAACTGGGTTCTTAAAAACCTGATCATGAACTGAGATATGCAATTCTGAATCATCACCATGATCTAGGAAAATTAACTCCTTGCTGATCTGCCCAGAGAAGCACCCAAGCCTATCGCCTTGGAGCCTGCACCAGGGTCTGGCGAGGCGTCTGTCACAGAGCAACTCCCTTTTTTTGGCATAAGAACCTACAGGATGCCGGCAGAGTTCAGGCTGGGTCATCTCAGTTGCTTTAAAGGCAGGGTGATTCATTGCTGGGGTGGGGGGGAGGGTAGTGGAGAGAGAGGAAGTGCTGAGCAGGGGGGCGGGGCCATGCAGTCCTGAAATCGACGGCAGGAAAAGCTGGCTCTGGGAGTGATGGGGTCACATGCTCCTACTATAGGTCTTTAAGCTCCAGCTTTTAAGCCAGAGCGGGGGTGGGGGTGGGAAACGGATCGCTGGATCTGATTGCCGGTCAGAGCACACACATCCACGCCTTGTGTGTGTATTACAATGACAATGTACTAATTTCTCTTAATATCTGACCAAGAAGGAAAGCTCTCCCGTGACAGTACAGTTAGCAGAATAAAAATTTGGCTGGAGTGGCGTGAGAGAGTGATTTGTCTTCTTCTACTTGATTTACTGGCATTCTGGCTGACAGGGTCTTCCATTCTGTGCATTCATTTTGTACTTAAAAAGGGGTCGTTTGTCATTTACAGTTTAAGTGTGAGTGCTATTATTCTGCTCTGGCAGAAGGCATCTGTGGCAGTAGTAGCTAGTGTTTCATGTCTGTGCTGCAAATGCAAAGAAAAATCAGTATCTTTGGTCCTCAGCTGTGAGAGCTTCCCAATCCCAGTCCTCCCTGCAGTTAAACTTTGTGGAGACCTGATGGGAAGGTTCTGCAAATACCACACTGCCTGTCGCTCCGCCCTGAAATCCTGACATGGGCACTTTCCTGGGAACTCTAGTTATTCATGTCAAAAAGCAAAGTTTACTCAGGCATTTTTCTGCAACTCTTCCTCTTTGGGGCAAACTTAGTAAATTCCTCATAAAATGATGTTCTTAAACTCTGACCTTCATTTGGATCCGCTCCTCCTGGCTAATATTTACTTAAGAAAAATAAAGTAGCAAAGTGAGCTTACAGCATTGTATTTCCATGTCATGAAGTTAGAACCATGAAGAACGTTGCTTCACTCCTTGACTGGAGATTCACTGTGTATTTCTGTACTCGGCCGTTGCCCAGGATTCTCTCTTGGAAGCGCATACAACCCGTCAACCAGCACTACCTTAAGTTCAAACAATGTTGGCTTTTGGCTTTGATTTTAATTTAGGAAATGTATTTCTTTTGAGGAAACAAAATGCCAAGTTTTTAATGAAATGCTTTATATAGATTTCCAAATGCTCCTGACCAATAGCAAAGCTCAATTCACCCATTCTAAAGCTTATAGTGCGGTTGGTTTTCGTGTAGAAACAACTGTATTCTTTAGATGATTAAGGTCATAATATTTTATAGGCCACTGCCTGATATTCAATCTTGGTTAGAGATGCTCTGATGAAAATTTATCTAGATCTTGCTTGCAAAATAAATAATGGTTAAAAAAATCAACTCATTTCCTTCCGAAGCATCCTATTGTACTAAATAAATTATACATTAAAAAAAAAAGGGAAAAAAAACAGATTTTCTTTTAATGGCCTGGATGCATTTTCCAGTTAAGCAGCGAATTATATAATTTTCATTATCAATGTCCAAAGCCATCTGTCACTAGAAGGTATCAGCCCCAAACCATTTAGCCACAAGCAGCCAAACCAGCTGTAATGCTAGAATGCCTGGGCTTCCTAAAACAGATAAGTTTTCCATCTGCCTCCCAGGGGTTCAAAGTACCTGAGCCTGCTCATAAAGACTGAGCCACAGATGAGCTTGACAAATTTTTGTTCTATAGGTCCATACCCAATCCCCCGATAGATTGTGCATTTACCCAGAGTGAACCTTCAGTGATTGTTAGAAGGAGAGATACGTACCACATTACACAGGGTATTGGTGCACAGGAAAGTAGAAAAATAACGAAGTTATCCATGCACTACTTCAGAGAGCCATGCTAGGATTCTAAGGTCTTCAACTGTGGGTATTTAAAACTAATTCCTTTGTCTCCCCAGACCCATTATCTATACCAGAGCTGTCCATTAGAATTAAACATGAATATACCACAATGAATCCCACTTTTACATAGTTATAAGGCACTAATTAAAAAATAATAACAGAAGGGAGATCAGTAGAGTAGAAGAATGGGATTAGGGAGAGGGAGGGAAGGGAAAGGGGAAGTACTAAGGTGATGAGATTGATCAAATTATGTGCAAGTACGAATATGTCACAATGTATCTCATGATTATGCATAATTATAATGCACCAATTAAAAAGAAACATAAGAAAAGAAATATATACAGGGACTCATGGTGTAGCTCAGTGGTAGAGTATTTGCCTAGCATCCATGAGGACCTGGTTTTGATCCCCAGCACTGAAAAAAGAAAAAACAACAACAACAACACAATTATTCCAAAAGCATGGTGTTAAATTTTATAGGAGCCACACTCATAAAAGTATAAAGAAACAGGTAAGACAAATCTTGACAATATGTTTTTTAACCCTAGTATATGCTGAATATTTTCATTTCAACACTCACTATAAAAATTGAGATATTAAGTGTATGTGTGTGGATCTCCAAGTCTTTAAAATCTGAGGTGTATTTCATATTTACAGTGCATCTCAATTTGGACTAACCATATTTCAGGAGTTCAAGGGTCACATTGGACAGTGCAGATTTAGACTGAAATACTTGTTTCTGCTTTACTTGCCGACAGGGTGTTGTTTGAAATAGCTAAATGCGTGTACTGTTGGCAGATGTTGGAATGCAGAGATTTTCCTTCCACTCTTGGCTATTGGTGATGTCATTTTTATGACCAGGAAGCCCTGCTTCTACAGTTTGGTCGAGGGTCAAGAAAGATGACTCAGAAACAAGCCTGGGACAGTATAGGGCCTGGATGTGCATGGAGCCCAGGGACTTGAGCTTGGGTGTGGCCAGCTGAGCTCAGAGACTATTGTGTGAATGGTTTTCACTTTTGTTTTTAGTTTGTTTTACTTTTCTGGTCTCCAGGTTTATTTGGGGGTGCAATCTAAGGAAAGTGTATTTGTTTTGCAAGCACACTATGGTTTGCTCAGGTTTTTAAATGACACATATAGGATTACACCCTCCTTCTAATAGAACAGTGAAAGGTCTGCCAGTCTTTCCACTAAAAATTCAAACTTTCCAGGATTTAATAACAAATTGCTCCAGGCAGAAACTTGGCAAATGTTTCCCTAAGTGTGGGAGGAAATTCGTTTTAACAATTTTAAAAAGATAAAAATAAATAAGTGTTTACCATTTCAATTTATGTGATTTTTTTTTGATGGGGGGCATTCAGATAAAATGCACATTTTTATCTTCACATTTTGTTTGTCTTACAAATTTGAAACGTTAGCATTAGCTTGTAAGTCAAATCTTGCTCAAGTTATTCAGTTGCCCTGCTGCCTCCCAAATTTTTGATGATGCCAGTGTTCAATTCTCATATTTGGAACTCAGACTGATATGATCCTGAGACGCAATGGATCAATCAATGGTGATTTTTGTGTTTCATCATGGTAAAAATCAACATTTTTTAAAAAGGTGAGTTTTTGTTTTCTTCTTTGTATTCCTTGCAAATTAAGATATCTTATTCAACGTTGTGATCTCAGGGCTACTTACTGTTGATATGAATTAAGTAACTGATGATAAATACATAACAAACAATTTAAGACATCATTGCTATTCTTAACCTCACTGAAATACTTATTAACTATCCACTATATAGGAACTTTTAAAGCATGTTAGAGGCTATAAAGATCCCCTAACATGCTTTGTCAATTGTAAGAAAACAAAGCATGTTAGGGGATCTTTAGCCTCTAAGATTTCTTCTAATTGCAAACGCCTTGGGATTATTGAAACAACTCAATGACTCCATGTGAGGAAAGCTGAACCCATAATTTTTTTGAGGCCTGAATTTTAACATGTGTCTTCTCCACCTCCATGAAGTTTTAAAGATGCAATAAGGAAGAGCTGTAAAAAGTGTAAAATGCTACATAAATACAATTGAAACGTAAATTCTCTAAATTCTCACCACTGCAAGCATTCATTAAGAACAAATGCTTTGAAGTTTGTGAAAAGTGCACAA
Organism: Tamias sibiricus; assembly: GCA_025594165.1. Classification (NCBI taxonomy): domain Eukaryota; kingdom Metazoa; phylum Chordata; class Mammalia; order Rodentia; family Sciuridae; genus Tamias; species Tamias sibiricus. Next base: position 17,387,033 of record CM046666.1, on the reverse strand, counting down.
ACTTTCACCCTCAAGTTTGGCTTGTGTTTAATTTATCTAATGCAGTGTTGGCGGGACTGACTCCATTTCCAGACACACTCTTCTTAGCGTTGCCTTATTTTTTATTTTTGACTAGGGAAAAGCTAAGGCATCTTTTCTAAACATGACTTTTGAAGTCCTTTTAAGAATTCAAGCCTAAAACTCTTAATGTCTTCATTTTATTTAACTTACAATCTGTTCAATTAATTAGTTGTTATAAACTGGTAAGCTATTTGTATTTGCTTGTTTGTTTTATTTTCTTTGTTTTGAACTACATAACAGGCTACCTTTCATGAAAACATCCACTACAATTTAAAATCTGTAGCAATTTGAAAGGGCCTGGTTTCATTGAGAACTCTTGTGCTCCCTCTGCTGCTGTGAAAAAAATGTTACTGTTCAAGACCCCAGCAAGCTACTCGGCAGAGTTTTTTTGGCAGTGATTATGTGTATGTGTGCGTGAATCAGGGCTCTTTTGGAATACTGTTCTATTTCTACAAAACATGTATAGACATCCCTCAGCTGAGAGGATGGGTTCCAAGACCTCTCTTCAATACCAAAATTCTGGGATGTTCAAGTCCCTTCTATAAGACCACACAGTATTTATATGCAACCTTTGCAGGTACTTCTACGATTACAGATCATCTCTGGATTATTTATGATACTGTACATAATGTCAATGCAATGTAATAATTGTTAGACTGTCTTGTTCAGGGATTAATAACAAGGAAAAAAAAAAGTCTGAATCTCTTCAGTACAATTTTTTTCCCCCAAATATCTTTCATCCCCAGTTGGTTGAAACTGAGGTTGCAAAGAGTTGACTAATGTGATTTTTTTTGTATTGGAGAAATTAATTTTAAAAAATTAATTAATTAAAAAAGGGGAAAAAATAGAAGACATAGTTCTGCATTTATGGCCAGATTAATCTAGACAGAGCTCTGTAGTTTGGGCCAATATTCTCCTACATGATCAGGTACTCAGGAGTCCCTTGGGAGGCTGGCTGAAAGGTAGATTCTGATTGCATAGGCCTGGAGTGGAACCCTTAGTTCTGAAAGTCTAAAAAATCTTTCAGATATTGGTGCCATGGCTGCAAATCTGAGAACTGCCAGTTAAAAATATTTTATATGTAACATAAAATAATATATTCTAATACATATTTGTTGGCCCCTTTTAAACATTCAAAAGTAGATACTAGCAAAATAGATAAAAGGGATTAAAATTATTTTCCATGATGTTTAAGCCAGCCAAAACACAGGTTAGGAGGAAGGCCCCAAAGGCCTCATCCCCCAATTTCCTTTGCTTTCAAAGGCTGGCTTATCCTAGTATGTGCTTAAGGTCAGGTTTCTGAAAAGGACAGTCTTATTACATAGTAAGATAGATAATCTTTCTTCTCACAGTAAGAAATAGTTATAGATTTTAATGACAGTTTATGGCTTTAATCTTAATGGCTAAGAAAGCAAATGTCATATTTCTTATTAATTATTTTTGCTGTTTGGGTAATATACACATTTAGCTTCCTTGAGGGAACATTTAAATTAATTGACTAACTCTAATCTGAATTATGTGTTTTAATATGTTGAAGGTTGTTAAAATAACATAAATTAACTGCGTGTGCCAATGTAATAATTACAATATTAGCTCTTATTCCCCTGAAAATTCTCTAAATGTAAGATGTCTAAAAATAGAGTGGAGGTGGATTGGACAGTTTGCAGATTATGAGTTGGAATAAAAACTTCTCAGGGAAGCCAAAAACATGGCAACCAATATTTTCTGTTATAAAAAATATTTTAGATGAATTTAGTTTTTTTTTTTTTTTTTTTTTTTATGAAAGCTGTCTGAAACTCAAATGAATAGCAGAAGCTCTGTTTATTCACAGGCCGGCAAGAATAATACCTGCTGCACAACCCATACCTCTTCCATGCTGAGTCAACAAGCTTCTGTTCCTTTTAGAAGTGGCAAAGCCCAACGTGTGGGGGGGGGGGGGGGTGTTACCCGGTTTTGTTCTGAACTATTATCCTTCACCTTGATAAAGCATGTCAACGAAAACAAAACCAGGCAAAGCCTTTACAGGAAACTGATGTTAACCGTCCACTAGAGGCTGTAATGAGACCAACAATGTCATTTTAGCACAACCCGAGGTTTAAACCTAACAATCACTGATTTTTTTTAAATAAATAAAAAAAAGAAAGTTGTAGAAACGGGTGATAGCGAGCAGTAGTAGTTCTATTTAAGTAGCCATGTATATGTGCATGGCGTTCCAAAATGTGAGAAGCAATATTTCCGGGGCTCTACACCTTCCTCGTTAGTGTGCTTATTTTTATTTCTGAAACGCGTTGGCTCTAACACTACAGGGTTGTTTAAAAGCTGACACATTTCTCAGTGATTCTGTATCCTGCTTCAGTTGGTGACTAACTGTTAGGTCATAAGCAGACTCCGCCAAAAGGTCTCTCAAATACAGCTTACAGTCAATAGTGGCGGCTTCCAGAGAGAAACGGAGGGATCGGGTTTCTAGACACTTAGTTCTAAACACCTGAAGGAGGTCAACTGCTGCCCCGACACCTACTGGTCTTCCAGAACTATCTGCAGCAAAGAGAATGCCACACTGGGCGACCCTAGTAGGGATGTGTCCTTTTTTCCTCCAGGTGCCACACCTGTTGGCAAGGTGCATTCCAAGAAGATTGCAACTCACGCCTGGCGGGTGGACTGACCTAGGGGGCGGGGTGGTGGGGGAGTTAAGGACCACATTTAGCAATCGAGACCGGAGGAAGTTCTTCTGCGTGGATTCACGAGAACTGCCATTTAATGCTCGGGTTACTTTCTCTATCTCCTACACTAGTTACCTCACTTCCGATTAAATTAATGATCCCGAATTAGAATCAGAATTAGAGAGGAGCGCGCGGGTCGTCAAGGCTGGAGCCCAGTAGTAGTTCAATGCCCGAAGCAGATTTTCGGACCTGCAGAAAGAAAGAGGGAGGGCCGGGAGGTCACCAGCTTTCACAGGCAGGAAAGGTGAGGATGGGTGTGCAACCCAAGGGAGGGGGCGACCCTTAAAACTTTCCCGAGTTGCACGCAAAAGCAATCGCCGCGGCCCCGAGGTCTGGGTTCCCCAAAGCCAAAGCCTCACCGGTTTGAGGGTTAACTTGCAGCTGACGATCAGAGTAAGCCCGCTTAGACGCTTCTGGAACGCCGGGGAGCAAGGGCGCGTTGGGATTAGAATTAGCCGGCTTCCCCTCCCCCTTGGGTGTTTCACTGGCTCGCAACTGAAGGCTGACACCCATTGGGGGAGTCCCCCAGCTTGCCTGAGTTGCACCCGCTGTCACTCAGTCCCCTCCAACTAGGTGCAGGGACCCGGGAGGCGCTGGAGCACCAACCGGTCACCGCTCAAATTACCTCATCTCCCCAGCTCCCCGCCCCTTTCTCAAACCTGGAAGGAGCGTCTCCACGGGCCGGGTCTCCCCTCCCGCTCCCCGCTCCCCCGCGGCTCTGGAAGAGGCGCCGGCCTCCCCGGGGGCCGCCTCCCGGGGCCGCGCGCATCGAAGGGTTAAGGGCGCGGGCCGGCCGCCGCGCCGTGCGCTCGCCGTGCTCTGTGCGGCTCGCCGGGCCGCCTGCCAGAGGGTGCCCCCACCCCCCCATGAAGTCGGATCCTTGAGCTGCGGCGGCGGCAGCCAACTGCTCCATATTTGGCTTCTATTACACATTTACATACTGGAGCGAGCGAGCGAGCGAGCGCGAGAGAGCGCGAGGGAGGGAGGGCGGGCGGAGGGAGGAGGGAGGGGAGGGGAGCGGGAGGAGGGGGAGGAGGAGGAGGAGAGAGCAGAGTATACCGCAGACATCATTTCTACTACAGTGGCGGAGCCGTACAGGACCTGTTTCACTGCAGGGGGATCCAAAACAAGCCCCGTGGAGCAGCCGCCAGAGCAACAGCAGCCGCAAGACATTGTTTCTCTCCCTCTGTGCCCCCTTCCCCACGCAACCCCAGGTCTATTTACACTTTACAGTAAGTGGCTATTTTTTTTTCCTCCTCTGATTCTTTCTCTACCCCTCCCCTCTCCCCTTATTTAGATTAAAATCACCCCCACCCCGCTCTCCCGAGAGGGGCAAAAGCAACAACCAGCAAACAAACCCCAAATCCCAACCGGCTGCACGGAAAACAGCTGGAAGAGGAGCGAAGGAAACCGACGCGTCGTGTTGTGTGTGTGTGTGTGTGTGTGTGTGTGTGTACGTACATACAACAGTCCCCGGCTCCAGCCTCCCGGGCCCTTGCCCCGCTCTGGGAGCAGGGGCGGCCAGCAGGGGGGCTGCCAGGGCCGGGGTGGGCGCCCGTCGGGCGAGGGGGCGCGCCCGGGCGGGGGGCGCGGACCGGAGAGCAGCGGCGGCGCCCCGCTCCGGCGGCTGCTGGTCCGGCCGCGAGCGCGGAGAGCCATGTCCTCCTCCCTCCCGGTGGCGCAGGGGGAGGCGGCGGCGGCTGGGGGTCGCGCTGTCCCCTTTGCGTTCCCCCTCTCCGGTGGGGGCGGTGAGAGCCACTGGGACTCGGGGAGGGCTGGACTTCCCCGCGGGTGGTCACCTGGCCTTGGCGCCCCGGGCCGGGGGTCTTTGCGAGGAGGAGGCCGGCCTCCCCGGGGGCCGCCTCCCGGGGCCGCGCGCATCGAAGGGTTAAGGGCGCGGGCCGGCCGCCGCGCCGTGCGCTCGCCGTGCTCTGTGCGGCTCGCCGGGCCGCCTGCCAGAGGGTGCCCCCACCCCCCCATGAAGTCGGATCCTTGAGCTGCGGCGGCGGCAGCCAACTGCTCCATATTTGGCTTCTATTACACATTTACATACTGGAGCGAGCGAGCGAGCGAGCGCGAGAGAGCGCGAGGGAGGGAGGGCGGGCGGAGGGAGGAGGGAGGGGAGGGGAGAGCGGGAAGGAGGGGGAGGAGGAGGGAGGAGAGAGCAGAGTATACCGCAGACATCATTTCTACTACAGTGGCGGAGCCGTACAGGACCTGTTTCACTGCAGGGGGATCCAAAACAAGCCCCGTGGAGCAGCCGCCAGAGCAAACAGCAGCCGCAAGACATTGTTTCTCTCCCTCTGTGCCCCCTTCCCCACGCAACCCCAGGTCTATTTACACTTTACAGTAAGTGGCTATTTTTTTTTTCCTCCTCTGATTCTTTCTCTACCCCTCCCCCTCTCCCCTTATTTAGATTAAAATCACCCCCACCCCCGCTCTCCCGAGAGGGGCAAAAGCAACAACCAGCAAACAAACCCCAAATCCCAACCGGCTGCACGGAAAACAGCTGGAAGAGGAGCGAAGGAAACCGACGCGTCGTGTTGTGTGTGTGTGTGTGTGTGTGTGTGTGTGTGTACGTACATACAACAGTCCCCGGCTCCAGCCTCCCGGGCCCTTGCCCCGCTCTGGGAGCAGGGGCGGCCAGCAGGGGGGCTGCCAGGGCCGGGGTGGGCGCCCGTCGGGCGAGGGGGGCGCGCCCCGGGCGGGGGGCGCGGACCGGAGAGCAGCGGCGGCGCCCCGCTCCGGCGGCTGCTGGTCCGGCCGCGAGCGCGGAGAGCCATGTCCTCCCTCCCTCCCGGTGGCGCAGGGGGAGGCGGCGGCGGCTGGGGGTCGCGCTGATCCCCTTTGCGTTCCCCCTCTCCGGTGGGGGCGGTGAGAGCCACTGGGACTCGGGGAGGGCTGGACTTCCCCCGGGGTGGTCACCTGGCCTTGGCGCCCCGGGCCGGGGGTCTTTGCGAGGAGGAGGCCGGCCTCCCCGGGCTTTCGGCCGCCGGCCGGGAGGGGACTGAGCCGGCAACCCGACCGGGACTTTGCGCTCGGTGGTGCCAGGCTCGGGGCACAGAGGGCGGCCGCGCGGGGGAAGGGGTGTGCGGGTGCCCGAGCGCGGCAGGAGGGGCAGTGGCGGCCCTGGCTGCCGCCGCCACCGCCGCCCTGTTGGTGCGGCCGCTTCCTGATCATGTGCAGCCGCCGCCGCCGCCCGGGGCTGGGAGCCCGCGAGCGCCCCAGCCCGGGCCGGCGCCCCCGCCAGCGCCCGAGGCAGGAGCAGAGGAGCCGCGGCAGGCGCTGCCCTCGCCGGGAGTGAACGGCTGCGCGGCGACTGGAAGGGTGAATGAAGCCAGGAGGAGGGGAAGGAGGAGGCGGCGGCGGAGGCGCTGCGGGGATTGGGATGCGCCCTGGAGCCCCGCCGCTCCTGCTCTCCCGGCCGGCCGGAGACTCCGCCACTCCCGCGGCCGCCGCCGCCTCCTACGTGGTTCCAGCCGAGCGCGCAGGCCCGGTCCCGCAGGGGGCAGGGACCCGGGCCGGACGGGCGGAGCGAGAGGTGAGGCGGTGTCTGAGCGCGGCGTGAGTGTGTGAGTGAGTGCGTGTGTGTGCGCGCGTGTGTGTGTGTGTGTGCGCGCACGCCGGGGCGGGGGGCGAGGGCAAGCGCGACGAGGAGGGGTCCCTCGGTGGCCACTTGGCTGTGCAGCGCCTCGACCTCCTCTTTAGCCCCCCGCCTTCAGGCCGCCTCCTTAAACTCCGTGGCTTGTGCTTTCATTTTATTGCAGACCACGTAGGGGGCTGACTGGAAGCGACGAAACAATTCAGGTTTTCTAGGGTGGTTGAGCAAGAACCTTAATGGGGGGTGGAAGTAGGGTGGGGATCAAGACTGCCAGAAAACAACAAAACAAAAAAAATCAGTTCCTAAGACCGCGAGGTTCGGTTCGATCCCCGTGGCTGCTCTGTTGTTTTGTTTTGCTTTCTTGTATATAGTCCTACAGATAAGAGGGCAATATAAATACTTGGGAAGATTGGGAAATTACTGAAGAGTAGTAAGGGCGGAGGGGGGGGGGGAAGCCAGTCGGAAGCCGGTTATATAATGCGCGATGTGGCTAACAAGAACGGCAAGCTATTTTTATTTTGTTTACCGTATGTTGTGCAGTAGGGACTCCTCCAAACTGGTTCTGTCCCCGAAGAGATTCTTAGCTTCCCTGTGAGATCCACAGGATACAATTAGCAAAATTAGAAGACCCTATTACACCCACAGAATAAAAACTAATGCCTTTAAGAGTGGCATTCTGCGTTCACATCCTGTCGTGCATGCATGGGAATGTGTGTATGCAAATAAGTTCTCCCTTGGCAATCTTGTAGTCACATCTCAATGACATTTGTGTTTTTATAATGCAGGCTGTTCTTAATATTTAAACATCATCGTTATATATTGCACACAGCAGTGGGTAGTTACTTGCTAGTTATTTTTAGGTAGAACGGGTTACTTTTTCAACAATGTTAGCTAAGTCACTTCTGTTTGGGTTTCTGAAAGGACTTGCAGTTCTTAGAAGACCCTGTTAAGCCCACCCTCGGGTTTATTTGGGGTAAAGGTAGTTTTATACTTCAGTTTGTTTTTTGTTTTGGAATGAAGCTTATGCCTTGGGAAGCCAAGGGAGAGGAGGAAGAGAAAATCCAACACATGAACTCTTGGAAAGGGATTGCACCATTACTGCTAATGCAGTGGCATTTAATCTCATCTGATTGTCCTTTAACTGTGCATGCATCAGTCAATATTTTAGCAGCTCTGCAAATAAATGGGCTTGAATGCCACCTTCCACATAAAGCAGAGGTTGAAGGGCTCCCCTGAACCTCCTGCCTGCCTTTCTCATCATGCAGGTAGGTGTCAGTGGTGTAGGTTTTCCCTGCACTTACTCCAGCCCTGATCACTCATGTAATTAGATCAGGCTGCCATGGCAACAGACAGTGTTCCTCGTCCATTCAGGTGGGTTTGCCTGAACTACTCCAAGTGTTTTATGCACAGCATTTGTGCTGCCCAAGCCAGATGAGAGACTTCACTATTTCAATTGCATCTTCTTTCAGTCATTTGGACGGCAGACACTGAATGAGGCTTCTACTCAACTTTTATAAAGGATACCAACAAGCTGTTCTTACTGGGTACAGTATGTAAATGCATCTCCCCAGACAGTGAAAGGAGCCTGACAATCCTGCTGGTGTTTATTGTGAACAGATCAACAAGTATTTGGTACTTGTTAGAAACCTTTCAGAGCTTACTAAAGCAACATTTCTTTTGCAGTCTAGTGCCTTGGGCCTTCCAGGCACTTAACCCTTTCAAGTGTGAAGAACACCATCCTTTGGAACCCAGATTGCCTGCAGTGATGGCTGGCTTTCTAAAGGGTTTATTTGGGAGAAGTAACTTACTTGGAATAAGTATATCCCTCTTGTTACATTTTAAAATTTTATAGCCATTATTAAAAAAGCTGGTATTGACAGTAAGCAGGCAGGCTGAATGTATTCATTCTTCATTTGGATTTGTTGGCTGTGAACCTTAATAGTAATTTAAAATACTTATTTTCTCAGTTGAGAGGAAGAGGTGGAAGCCTACAGCCGGTTGACTGATAATGTGTGGTGCTTTTACACGTAAACAACTCGCACTCTATTTTAAGATATAATTTAATGAGCAGCATTCTAGTCTTTGCATTAGGTCACCCCCTTTTGAAGACTGCTAAACCAAGAAAAATAATAATATGGAGGGAAAAAAAAGAAAAGTGGCATTAGTTGCTGAAGCTCTGTGTTGCTCAGGCAGCCCAAATAAGGAGGAATATTTTAATAACCCTAATATTTGCAAGAAACAATAATTGAGAATAATAGTGTGATGATTTAGTTGTGACCCTGCTAGTCCTTTTACAGTTTTATGGCTGCCTAGCTAAGGTGGTAAATCATACCCTCCCGCCCTTCTCCCAGGACTGAGAGCTACTCAACTCTCCTTACAGGGGGTTTATGAGTTCTACCGGTTAGTGAGTTTATGTGGTTGGTGAATTCACTGTGGCTTGGTCAGATGAAGCTCTGCTGTGGTTAAAATGAGCTATTATTTCTAGGAGGTAAATACAGGAGAAGCGAGGATATAAAATAAGGCACAGTTTAAGTGTTACACAATACCTTGGAGGTCCTGGATTATATTTCGCAGCATGTAGAAAATTGCTCTACTTGCCATAAAACATGTCCTTGTCATTTTCAGTACACAAACAAATTCATGCTAAAAAATAGGAGAAATGTTTGCTTTTGATTGAGAACCGTGGAAGACCATATTTTTCTCTCTAGATTTCGTTTTAAGAGGGTTTGGTAAACAGAAGTGGCACTTTTTAAAAAAATGTTGTAAGTAGGCTTCAGGCCTCTAAACTGCCATTTAGAGAAAGAGTAAAGAAAATCTCTTTAGCTGGTAAGTTACATGTCAAATGTCTGAAGATGGACATGAGTTTCAACATACCTTACTTAGTTGTCTGGGAGTCCTGGGAAAGGCCAGCTTTAAGAGATTATTAAAATATTAGTAAACATTTCTATCGCTCCTGTTTCTGTTGTCATTATAGAGTTCAAGGACTCACATTCTTTCTGAGTAATGTGGTGCCTTTCTTTTTTTTTTTTTTTTTTTTTCCATTCTTAAATGTCAAGTGGATTTTGCTTCTGCACATACCTTGAATGACAGTTTCTGATGACTAACACATTGTTAACACCCAGCTCACTTTGTTTCCCATTAGAAGTTAGTCAATAACCATGTTTTACTAAAACCCCGAAACTCATGTAAGTAGGTGAATGCAGGAGTGAATGTTAATTCTTTAAGCCATAGTTATCTGAAAGAAAACGTAATTTAGACTCTGAAAAGCTTAACTGTCTGCTTAGGTAAAGTGACACAGTGTAGCAAGACAGACTGTCTTTTTTAGGGAGAGAGAGATTATTTGATGCACATTGCTTTACATTTTCAGAGTAATGTAATAGTTTGGCTTCTGTGAAACGTTTAGATCAATGTAGGTCAAATACCTTGAAGTATAGATTTCATTCTGGTCATACGTCCAAGGGTGTCGGAAGCAGGCCCTCCTTATTTTTAAAAATGCATTGAAAACAATAAATTGTAGAAATGCCAAGAGAGGTAGTAATTTCTGTTCCAGGACTTACATGTAACACTTACTTTTGTTTTTAAGATATGTCTCTTTGAGTCATCAGTGACCCTGTTCACATTTTTAGTTTCATTTAATTCAGTTTAATGGAATAAATATACTCTTAATTTTTCTTTAAGAAGTTATAGAATAATAAAAATATAGGGTGCTAGTTTTATAATTTTTAAAAATGTTGGCTGAAAGCTGTAATTGGATTGAGGTTTTGAAAAATATCATAGCTTAAAATTTACAGAAGGAAAAAAATATTGTGTAGGTAAACCGTTTGTAGTAGGAACTTATTTTTTAAATTTTTCCTTATTTTTTCATTTTATATTTATATTATATAATTCTATTTTGTCTTTATCAGTATAGCAATGTATTTAATAATCCTCACAAATCTGAATCTTTCAGACTAATGTACTATAAATATTTATACTGCATATTATCACTACCCCACACGTACTAAAACATGTTTCAAACTGTTACAGACAAAAAAGCAACAAGCATTATATTTTTTAAAAAATATTTATTTATTTACTTTAGTTGTACACAATGCAATGCATTTATGTTTATGTGGTGCTGAGGATCGAACCCGGGCCGCGCTCATGCGAGGCGAGCGCTCTGCCGCTGAGCCACAACCCCAGCCCCAACAAGCATTATATTTTATTGGAGATATTTGATGTTAGCAAGAAATGTTTCATTGATTTTTCTATCACTTTTAATGCATCCCATTTGTGGAGTAATAAAAACAACACTAATTGCCATAATGTAAGCGAAAATTGTATCCTACCTGAAAACTACTCTGGAGAAAACTCATTGTAGTGTAATTAGAGTTTGTGACTGGACAGGGCAGGGATCCCCCTGATTATGTTATTTTGGTGTAGGCTGAGATGAACTCATTTGTCAAAGTTGTTCTTTATGGAGGGAGTTAGGAAGCACAAGTTTTGAGTGACAGCTGCCAGAGCGACTAAACCTCTAAGCGCCTATGCTTCTAACCTTCATAGAGAATCCGCATTTCTGTCACTGTGTAAAACAACGTTTCCTTTATTGTGCCCTTAGCTTGGGCCCTGCCTCCCACGTTATCTCCTGGTCTGTAAAGCCCTTATTCAGGCCACCTTTCTTGGTCATTTTCCACTATGAATAGTGTTGTATTTTGCAATAGCAAATATTCCACTTGTATTGCATATCATCATATAAAACATCTTCTAGGTTATTGTTTCTTGTATAAGGCTTGTGTGATTTGGCAACAAATCCACACTGCGTTGATTCCTCTTTCTTCACTCTGATGGAATATAACAAGTTACATCAGCTCTCTGTGTTACCCCAACTCCTGTAGCAACACAGATCCTTTTGAAATAAGCAGGTGGACCAACATGAGAGTAAATTAATATTTTACGGTATTTGCATCACATTTGACTGTTCTCTGCACTTCAGCAGAATGGGAGGGGACTGTAATTTGGACTCTATAAAGCCTTATCTGCCAGGTGATAGGTAAATAGAATTGTGTGCACACACAAGTCCATAGATGAGCAAACACTCTCCCAACTGTGAGCTCACCCAGCACTCCCTGCAAATCCACGGCACCTGCAGTTTGTCGTAAAATGATTACCAAAGTCTTTGGAAGCACATTTGAGATGTTAACAGGTAAAATCAAGACCACCCCTTCCTCTTTCAGGAAGCACTAAGATTCAAGAGAGTTTTGTGAATTTCTGTTTGACTTGGCCACTGTTTGTGACTCCACAGACTTCTTGGTGGAGGGACAGTGGCTTCCAAGGATTTAAAGGACACTAGAGTCCACATCAACTTTTCCTCCTTCTCTATACACAGATTTCACATGGGGAAGCCACAGACTACAAAAGTTCTTTTGCATAGCAGTCCCAGGCATACAATAGATGCTTAAATAAATGCTTGGTGAATGGATTAGTTAGAAGGAAGACTACTTTGGCTACTATTCATTACTTTGAAAAGTGCTGGAAAGAAATAGAAGTTATTTTCCTTTCCAGCTGGGCTGTGCTCTTAAAAATAGCGAGTGTGTATGGATGAAAATAATCATGACTACTGAGATGTGTTGCCATGTACCCGAGGATAATTGGCTCACTTACCTGTTTACAGATTATTCGCATTAGAGATCAGATTCATAGCTCCAGAATAGTTTCTTTCTGACACCCAGTGTAATTCTGGGCCTTCTCCTTCCTACTGTTCCCTGGCGTGAGCTTAGGAAACCCAAACTAAATTTAAAATCAGCCTAAACAAATGTGCAGATCAACTCCAGCAATCAAAGACTGTAAAATCAGTTTAGGTTTTCCTAGTTTGGGGATTATTTTGATCAAACTGGGCTCCTGGTTCTTTGTCTTTAATGTGGATAATTGGGTATCACCAGTATTTAAAAATATAATTTTAATGGGTAGGGATAAATTGTATGGTAGTAGATCAAGCCCTGAACTTCTTCTATTTTTATGCATAGGTCTTTACCTCACAAAAACTACTACAGACACCAAGCTCCCTGATGGAAAGGTATATGGGACCTCTACTCCTTCTCTCATCCATCCATTCACACCTTCACTCTTGCATCATACAGTGGGTAATTTTTACCTGACCATGTGTGAGGCATTGTGGCAAAGTGAAAATGACACAGACATACATTCAATCACTAAGTGATTTGGGGGTGGAAAGTCTAGTGAGGATACGTGCACATGTTAAAATGCTTTTCTGCATCTTCTACTTTTCTGTAACCCACTGGATTTTGTATGCTACCAGCTAAGTTCTTCCTGATTGGCTCTCAGGTTGCATGCTGACAGATAATATATGCCACATTCAAATTAGGCTTTGGCTCGATTACTATTCGGTCCATGTCCATTTCCACCTGACAGCCCTCGTGGGTACCAGCATGTGTTTATCAGATGTTTGTCTAGAATCCTTGAAGAAAACAGTGACCGTGGCTGGCTCAACTGGGGAGACCATGCTTTTAATTCCACTGAAGGGATGACCTTTCTGTGTGTTGGCTTCCCTCTGAGCCTTGGGGGAATGAAACCAGATCTGCTTTTTGAGCTGGCCCGTGTCTTTGTAACTGTCGTAAAACAAATTGCAAAATCTGATGTTCTTCAGATTCATATTTCAGTGCGTAGACCCCTAAGATGGACTTCTTTTTAAAAGCAGTGTATTCTGTTTTTCATTTGGGATCTCCTCTCCTGCGCTTCCTGGACCCTGGCAGGAGCATCGTGCACTGAGTCCCCAGGGTGGTCCATTCAAGCTGCAGATCTGTCTGTCCTCCTCGAACAGCAATCTCGTCCCCCACTGCCACCGAAGGGAAGTACATCGCACGTCAGGTGAGAGTTTTGCAGAGCTCCTTGTTTTCCATCGGAGGGTAAAGTCTGACCTGGGCCAGTTGCCTACCAGCCACATTTCAGCCCTTTGGTGACTGTTGAATGTAATTTTCTTTGCAACCTATACTGTGTGGGAAATTGAGAAATTGCTCTGATTTTTTTTAAAAAATATTTATTTATTTGCTTTAGTTGTACACAATGCATTTATTTGTATGTGGTGCTGAGGATTGAACCCGGGCTGCGCACGTGCTAGGCGAGTGCTCTACCGCTGAGCCACAACCCCAGCCCTTTTTTTTTTTTTTTTTTTTTTTTTTTTTACACATTTGGATTAAAGCTTCTGTTTGGTTTAAATTGTTTGGTTCCCGAAGAAGTCTGTATTTGACTTTGTAACAATAGATTGCTGCCGTTTGGGACTTGAGCCTGACCATTTTAACTGTCACTTTTCCTGAAGACAATTAAGAATGTCATGCTATCAGCTATCTTCAGTGTCAGTTTTCACATTTTAGGCTTTGGTTGTACCAGAATCCATGTGTAGGAAAACCAGGACTGGTTGCTCGATCATTAGCAACTAGTATTTGTTGCATCTTGAATTTCTTTGTGTCTGTTTGGATTTTACAACTTCCTGATTTCCTCACATACAGTAAATTCTTTTGGCCTGGAGGTTCACGCAGCACAGGGTGTACGTGAGGGCTGATGACTCATGGTTCTCATTAAGGAGAAGACAAGAGGGTATGGCCATGAATGAAATCTGGAGCTAGCTGGGACATGGGGTAACCAGAGATGGCCAACAGAGGTGTACGCAACCCAGAGAGATTGTGAAATAGAAAAATAGGAGATCAATTTCTGTTTGCCTTGGGAGCAGGCCTGTTGGAATCTGTGGAAATAGGCTATATCAGAGGTTCCCAAGCCTGGCTGGGCAGCAGAATCACCTGGGGAGAAATTGGGGCTCCACCCTGGACCTGTTGAAGCAAAATGTTCCCTGCTGGTCCCCTGAACTCATTACTCTTCCAGGTGTCGCTGCTGCGTGGGTTTGGGAATGGTCTGTTTCCTTAGTTGGTGAGAGGCACTGTCTGCTTTTACCAAACTTCACATTTGCCAAGAGGTGGGTATTTGCTTTTTGAGAATGTTCATTTTGAGCACGATTCACCCAATTTCTCCTCCTCTACGCTTAAAATCAGTCAAGTTACTTATAAATTCCATGGCATCTCAGAGCCCCGAGCTCTGGAAGTAGCCTATCTGGGCTTAAAATCGGGAGGCGCTGCTCTGACCTCAAACAGTCCTGCCACCTTCTCGTGCCCAGTTTCCTTGTGAGTAAGATGGAGACAGCACACAGGCTGCTGGAGAATGGAGGAAATGATGGCTGTACTGTGGGTGGAGTGGTGCTTGGCCAGTGGCTCTTGATCTGTTAACATCAGCTCCCATAGTGAGCAGGTAACTTGTCTCCGGGCAGGGTGCTTGTACCGGGCTTGTTATTTAGGACCATACATAACTAGGAACAGGTAAATATACCTAGACCTTGGTCTTTGGACCAACTCTGTCGACATTTGCAACTCTGCAAAGCCAGGGTGCCTTCTATTTATTTTTTCTAAATTGTAAATTCTGGATTTATCATGACTCTCTTACTGTGGTAGGATGTATATGCATTTTTTTTTTAAAACAAATATTGTTGTAAGATGAACTGATGAATTGTGGGCATAAATGGTTATTTGTGGTCTGAGTGAAAATAGAGCCCTGAGTGACGTAAGCACTAAGCCTCAAAAAGGGGAGCTGGAAAAGTCCTCTGGGGGACAAGGTGGAGGAGAGAGGGAGCTATCACCAACATTGTATTCTTGTGAATTATGGGACTAGGTTTATTACATTTTATGGACTGCAGATTAGAGACGTGCTCTTTAAATGGAAAGAGAATAATGTAGAGTAACTGCAGGGATAAGCTTCTTAAGGGCTACAGGTGTCAGCTAATGGGAAGGGTGGGGTGCCTTCCTGCTGATTTCTTGCTCAGTGGTGTCCCCATTTAGCAGTTAGATGCCAGGTGGAAAATCCTCACATTGCAGTTTGGGGGAAATCTGGCTCAGTTGCATATAGGGTGAATACATACGAAATGATTTTTTTTAACCTGTGGTATTTATAAAGAGAGTCACTGGTCGTAACAAAATATCTCAAGAATTTTATCGTGAAAAAACCAGCAAGAATTCCTATCTTTGGGTCACGTGCAGCTCTTGGAGAAGAGACTCAGGTGTTTCTAGTCTAATAAGCAAGTCCATCTTATGAATACTCATATTGTATTGCTGACAAAATAGTGCAAAGTCACCTTGAATTTTTAGCAGCTGACATTTTCTGTGATTGCATTTAAAGAAAGCTTATACGCATTATCTAAACATTTTGCATAAATAATGGCCTCATTACAGTCCTCCCGACAGATGACTAAATGTGGGCAGGGAAACGGTATCATTCATGTTGTACTCAGTTATGTTCATTAAGTTTTCTTTTTTTTAAATGAAAGCCTGGATTACAATTATTTCTGGTTCTAGTCATTTTATAAATATGATATAGCTATAGCAAGTTATGACCTAACTAGTTCACAGTTACTATCTATGTAAAGAAATGATTCATTCATTTATTCATGTTGTGTGTGCGTGTGTGTGTGTTTTAAATGACTTCACGGTGCTGTAGAAATGGAAATGAGTAAGAGCTGCCGGAAGGAGGTTATCATCTTCATGGTCAGGCAGGGGAGAGAAGAAATGTTCTGAAATAATGAACTCAAGGCAGAAGTGGGTGGGTTGTACTTTCTGGGGGAACTTCTAATTCAGAAGAGGGACCAGGGAGGGCTGGAGAGGGGGGCCACTGGAGCTGATCTCTGGGGGCTGGGTTGCACTGGTGTGGGAGGTAATGGATGGAGCCCAAGGACAGCCGTCTAAGTGGCTGGGATGTCACCAGCAAATGTGCAGTATGTAACTGACCAGTGCACTGTGGCGGAAGCACAGGTGCTGGCCAGTGACATCCCAGTTTCTGGAGTCAGGCAGACGGTAAGTAGGGAGGGTGGGAATAAAATGGTTGCAGTCAATTTGGAGGAGTCATTGGAATAAAGTGATCTTGGAAATTGGGCATCGGGTTCCTGTGTCTGGCAAAGAGTTGGACACAAGGCGGGAGGTGACTAGATTTCAGGGCTGACAGGTGGTGGCCTTGAATGTGTGGAGGGAAGGGTGGCTGGTATGTTGGAGGGCACTGCCTACCTGAGCCTCCCCTTTAAGACCTGGGGTGAAGAGGGTGAGGTGGAGGAACCTGGATGCTGGGTGGGTGCATAACAAGGATCCCCCACCCCCTTAAAGCTTGGGTACCGTGGCAACCGAGAGCTCAGCTGCCACTCAATGAAATCTCCGCGAGGCCTTTATTGCTCTAAGACCTTCAAAAAATAGGAACTTGAATAATTTTAGCTGCATCTAATATGTGAGCGTGTGAAAATGCATGCTGCTTTTGAAATTCAGCACACGCGGGATTTTTTCATTTAAACAAATGATTCTTCTGTTTCCCCCTAAACAGTTTTATGAGGAAGATTTTCAGCGGTGCCCTGTACACAGAAACAACAATCCCAGGGTTCCCTTTGATCTTCTCCACCGTGGATTCATTCATCTCCTGTGATAGGCGTAAATGACATTGTGCTGTCTACTTGACTCGGTAGTGATTGTTCGTTTGTGGCAATTCGTTTACGGTACTTTGATAGATCGCATTAATATGGGCGTGTTTTTTGTAACATTAGAGGACTTACCAGAGGCTTTCTGCAGACTTTAAAATATATATATGCATATGTATATAAAGAGGGGAGGGAGATAGAGACACCAAGCTTCTAGACATGGCTCTTTGAACAAGATAGCTTTTAATTTATACTTCGTAGAAGGTGAAGAAATACAGAATGGGTGAGCCTTAGTCCTGGGGAGAAAGTTAGTCCAAGATTTCATGGCTCAGAGGGAAGGGGAAGGCTGGAACAATCTGATTCCAGGGGTGAGCAGTCTGTGTTCATGTGATCAGGGCAGGCTTGAGGGTTATCTAAGATTTGGTTTTGGCCTGAGTGATTTAGGTGTGTTTCTGTGCTATCTGCTGATGACGTCGAGGGGAGGCAGTGGTTTACCTGACTTTCTTCAGAGTGGAGGATTAGAACAGCAGTGAGAGGGATGGGGAAAACGGTTCCACCGTGTGAGACGGGTACACCAGGGAGGCACGCACGAGAACACAGCGATGGCCAGCTGTCCACAGTTATTACTCTGAATAGTGACCCTCTGGATCTTTCTTATAGGCACTCTTGTAATCCTCATTTCACAGATGAGAAAACTAGCACAGAGAGGGTCAGTAACTTGCTCATGTTGGCCCAGGAGTTAAGTGATTATGGTCATGCTAGGATCTCAGCTTCCCTCTTCGCTTTGGCTATAGATTATCTCCCAAGCTCTGACCCTGTCTATAAGAAGCTTACAGGCAGATACACAAGGCAGGGCATGCCAGGAGTAGTAAGATTGAGAGAACCATAACCCGGGTCGAGTGTGTTCTCAGAGGTCAGGCTCAGGGTTGGCTCCTGGGCCAAGAGACTGCCAGTTCCATGCCTGCCTGCTTGTCCGTTCAGAGTCACACACGGGCCTTCTGATACAGGCTGTCTTGTGGAATTTCCTCCATTTCTTTCCCTCTCCCTCATTCCTCCCTGAGATTCCTGCGCACTTTCAGTAATTATTAATTGGAGAAAATGATGACACAGGCAATATGCTTATCTGTTTCAGGGGATTGGCTTAAGTTGGCTCCAGATGTTGCTTGGCATGCAGAGTCCCAGGGAGACGATGAACTTTTGACTTTTAAAAGAGCTTCTCTGGGTCACTGCTCAGCTCGCAAGATTTGGCAGACGCGAACGGTCTCTCTCTCTCCGGTGTGCTGGGTGGTGGTGTGGCGCTCACGGCAAGCTCCGAGGACGGCACGTGCTGCAGAAGGCGCTCAGGCTGTGATTTGGTGGCCACCGGAAGCACAGAGCACCCGTCCCTCCTGCCTGCCTCTGAGTGCCTCATTTGCTCCCCTTCCCTGCACCAGTGAAGGGACCTTAGCCAATTCATGTCCAGTCCGGAGGAAGAAAGATCACTTCCCTCTGCCAGCTCAGGGAGCACCAGATTGACGTTCTGATGTCGATTTTGTTGTTGTTGTCGTCGCGTTTTGGTATTTTGGGGTTTTTTTGGTCGTTAGCCGCAGCGCCTCTCCCTTTACAGACACTGGGAATAGAAGAGGCCTTGAGACTGACTGCGGTGCACTTGCCTGGCAGCTCCAGTCGACATCACAGCTGTAATCATATGTGATGAATTTTTATTTACAGATTAGTAGACTCTGACTCTGACATATGACTAGCCGGGAAGCTCCTCCCTACAACAGTTGTGTGTCATCTGCTTCAGAGAACTAATTGCTTGGCAATTCCCCCTTGGTAATTCCCTCTTTATTTTCTGATGAGTTACTTAACAGTGATGGGCTTGTTGAGCCAAGCATGGAGTTTGCCGTGGGCTCCAGAAACACCACCGTGGGCCTGGGGGATGTGCTTCTGGAATTCTGTTGAGCTTTCCCAAAGAAACACTGAAACCCTTATATGGCCTGTTAGTATTTCACTCAATACTGGGTTCAACGTAGAGCAGTGTACAGTCTTCCAAGAGAAACCAAAGGCAGGCCTCTTTTTAGACATGTACCCCTGTGCATTGGAAAATTATTAAAAAGGAACTTCATCTTTACAGAATGTTTAATGCTCTTTTGAAAATATGATTCCGAATGGAGTCGCTATCGAACATGCTGCGGAGGGAGTATGGTTGGGAAGAAGCAGTTGACTGACAGTTTGGAGCCCAGGTGACTCAGGCTGCCCACTCTGACATTGCTGAGCCTCAGTTTCCCATCTGCAGAAAATAAGGAGGTTGCAAGAAAGAATCTCTCAGGCTCCTTCCGTCTGTGACATTTTACAGTTCCTTGAATAGATTTTTATTGTGATTCTTCCTCTCCGCTCCCCCAAGACCTTGGCTTCTGTCAAACATCTTTTGCTCTTGTTTGACTTTGGGAGGTTTTGTAGTTAATTAGAATTTATATTTTAGCTCTTACTGTGTCATTATTTACAGAGTAAGTCATAAGTGGTGCCTAAAATCATTTATCAGCCCATCTCTATTAGTCTCATACCTAAATACTTCCTCTGCCTCTTCTTACTCTCCTCGCTGCTGTGTCCCAAACAACAGCTATTTCTGGAGGTGGAATGCGTCGTAAGTGGAAAGAATCTTTCCGCTAATTGTGGAATTATTATTATTATTATTTTTTTTTTGCAAGAGGAGTGCAGAAACTCAGCTCTTCCAGGCAGTGGTATCAAGGGCCATATTCCGCTTTTAATTTGTAAGTAGAAATCCTTTTGATGTCATTTGGTTTTTACCTGCAGGTGCAGGTTTGCGTCTCCAGGTAATACCTTTAGCTCTTCTGCATCAACTTTTCCAATTAGTGTGTGCAGTGTTACCTGTCTTTTTGGTTAATTTATAAGCAGCTTTACTGATGCCTCTTGATTCATTGTAATTATTAATAGTTTCTTCAGGCAGCTAGCGCAAATAGAAGAGGTGACATTTGAGAGCTCTTTTGTCTTGTGTTGTTTGGTTGTCTTACTTTGTTTCATAGGTAGAGAAAAGGGCACAGCCAGCATTTAATGGTGAGAAAAAGTGAAGGCTTTGAAATCAGAGAGACTGGGGCTTGAAATCCAGCTCTGGCTCCTTAGTTGTGTGGCCTTGGTCATGTTTCTAAAATCTGCGGTCCTCAGTTTCCTCACCTGTTAAAGGAGGGTGATGACACCTGTCTTACCCTTGTTGGAATGATGGTATGTGTGCCCACTGTAGGTGTCGCACAGGGTGGGACCTCTGTAACGATAAAAACAAATGCATTCACAGGATGGAAGGAGAAGCCATAGCATTTGAGAGCTGGGCAGGGTTTGGATCCCAAATGCACCTTTGAGCCTTGGCAGGGATCAGGATGTGATGGTCCCCGCAAGTCCATCTGCTCCACAGAAAAGGGTGTTGCCACCCCGGGATTGATAGAAATACTAAATTTCCAACATTTATTCCCCAAACCTTATAACAACCCAGCGAAGCCAACGAGAACAAAAGTTCCCTTTGATTTCACCATTCCGGTCCATCATAAGTCATGCTCACTTTGCCTGGTTGTCTTATAGTTCTTGACAATTTGAAATGTATCTTTTTTTTTTTTTTTTCAGTTTTGCTTTTTCCCCACTTGGCATAAACATTTTCATTTGCTCCCTAAACTAAAATGTTGACATTCAAAGATCTGTTCAAAGATTCTATCAAATTGTTCTGTCTTGAGTCCCACATTGTTTTGGTGTTTTGACTTACTTCTGACTGCTGACTGTTCTAAGGCTGCAGTGAGTGTCGGTGTACCCCGAAGTGTTCCGTAGGGTGAAGACTGCAGAATGCTGTATCCCTGAGTTAGAGGAGTTTGCTCCGAATTGCTTTCTAAAAGGCCTCTACCAATTTACATTGTTACTAATGATATAGAAACGTGTCTTGCTTCAACCTGATTAATTGTAAGATTTATCATTTTTTTTGGTGTGTGGCTAATTTAACAGGCTCCTTGGTTTTGAGATTTGCATTCCTTTGATCCCTCTTAGAGATAGAACATTTGCATCTCTGTTTATTTACTAATTGTCCTCTTCACAATTAGCAAATGAGAGTCTTGATGTTTTCTAATCTATATATATTGAGCTCTTTATGTGTTCTAGATATTAATTTTTTGTAAAGTCATATTTGCTGCAGCTATTTTTGTGGTCCAGTTTTTTTTTTTTTTTTTTTTTTTTTTTTTAATTTCAACAATACTTTTGTTGGACAAAAGTCCAGGTCTTTACATGACAGATCTTTCTTGTGATTGTACGCTGGGCCAGCCTGGAAGGAAGGAGTAGGAGGAGCCCTGCCCAGGTTCCTTACCAGGTGGCCCAGCAGGTTGGCTTTGCTGAGAATAGGCCTCCTGGGAATGCAAGTGTCCTCTATTTCCAGGGACCCCCTTTTCCTTCTCCTCCCACCTGCTCTTCACTCTTTGACCCTTACCCTGCTGTGCCAGCTCCTGGCTGTCGCATCTCCTCTGCCCAATGCTGGGGTTCTCTGCCCTCCACTGTGGGTCCCTGTTCCCAAGAGTCCTGCCCAGGGAGCACTGTTTGGCAGCCTCCTGCACCTGGCAGAAGTCTGGAATGTCGGGGCACGAATTTCAAAGCCTTGACTCCAAGCCTTGACTCCACGGACCCTGGGTGGGAGACTTCACCTCTTCACACGGCCCCGCTCCCCCACCGAGGGGCCCTGCCGAGGGACAAGCTGCTTGGCTTTGATTTCCATCATATGGTATCACAGAGGGTGGCACAGGGTGATGCTGCCCCGCCCCCACCCTGGTGCAGCTCATCCCTGGAGAGGGCTGTTGGGCAGGAGCTTGGCGCCGTTTCCTGGGCATCGAGTTTGGGGGAAGTCTGGTTTCAAGGTCTTAGCCTGGGCTAGTGGCCCAGCCAGGCGGGGTGGCTTGGCATGTGAGGTCCCCGCCTCTTCCACCGTCTCTCTGTAAGTGCTCCTGTCCTGGTCCGACCCATTCCCCTCTCCGAAGAGCCGGAATGAACATTTCTGAATATCAGAAGTCTGTTTCCATCTCGGTCCTCCGTGCTTTTTCCCCTGGTTGTGTATGGCCCAGTCCTTAACCTGGCTCCTCTCGTTTGGGGGACTTTGCTGATCCCTCCAGCCCTGTTACTTGGGTTGCCCTCTATTCACCCCACCTCCGTCATTGTTTCCTCTGTAAAGTGCCGTATTCTCTTGTGTCCCAGCTTTTAGATGTGCCATGTCCCCTTCCTCTCCCTGGTTCTTAAAAGTCTTAGCTTGGAGTCCCCTCCTCGGGGAGCCCTTGGGCTCTGTTATTTGCAGCCGGTTCCAGACTCCCGTGGTCCCTGTTCTCGCCTTTGGTAACTCTTTATGAAGCCTTTTCCTGGCTCAGTGCTGGGAGGGTCTCTTCCCTGCTGCGGCTCTCCTCAGTGCTTGGCTTATAACCACACTGCCATAAATACGGGCACTTCCCTTGCCATGTGAAATTTCAGGGTACAGATTCGACGGGAGCCCCTCTAGCGATATTGCCTATGACTTATGCAGTTGTGGCCTGGGACCACTGTGGGGTCTAGTGGACCACCATGGAGAAACGAGAAATGACATGTTTGTTGGAGTGGCTTTGTGCACCATGACAGTATGTGACAGAAGTGATGGAAATGTTGGAGAAGCTGTGCTCAGGTAAAGAGAGGCCCAGTGACGAATTTTCTGGAACCAAAGCTCTGTGCAATGGAATGCTGGATTTGCTCAGTTTAGAGCTTTCTAATACTACACACATCACCACAGAGACACTATTATTGTTGAGGTTCAATACAGGAAAAAAAATGGCTTGGTTTTTGATGGACTAAAACTGTCTTTGTATTGAAAAATTCCTGTTGAATTTCAGTTGTGTGATGATTCTTAGAAGCACAGCTTACCATGTTGGGTGAATGAATGAATTTGAGGTTTGCGTTTCTAACATCTGTTCTCTGTCCTTGAGCTGTCTCCTGAAGTGCTCCTGGGACCCTACTCTTCCACTCAGGTGAAAGTTCCTGGTGAGATCATTAGACCTCGGCGTAATTCTGTATTTATTTGCTGGCGTTTTAAGAAAGAAACCCGGGTTCTGCACCAGGCCACAATGCGGAGGTGTGGGGGAAGAGCCATGTGGGAGAGAGAACCCTGTGAAAGGGATAGGGGACCTGAGCCCCTGCTGTGCACGGCACTGCACATGAAGAATAGGACTGGCCAGCCACCTCTCTGTCTGGCATGGGTTTGTCTAGGAGCTGCCCCGTTGGAGGACACCTTGGGCAGGTAAAGGGCGTCCAGTTGTGGTGCTGGTGTGAGGGACCACATGTCAGACCCTGTTGGAGATTCAGCAGGGATGGGACAAGAAGGAACCAAGGCCCCTTTCCCTCCCTGGCTGCAGCGTCCCATGGGGCAGTGCCCCACAGTCCTTTCTACTGTCTTGTGCTCTAGAAGGTTCCAAGTGGAAGTGGCAGGATGAAAGGACGTGGCGTGGATGTTGCTTTGATTCCTCTTCCCCTTCCCCTTTCCCAGGCTCTGTCTCTGCTCCGCCCTGCAGCCTCCTGGGTCCCCTCAGCCCCGCCCTGGTACTCCTGGGGAGATATCCTTTACGTGGGACACGGGAAAGAGCGCTTTCCCTTGGATGCTGCCGCCTGGTGCCTGGTCTGATACTTTCCAGAAGATAGCAGTTTGGGTTGGCTTCTTTTTTCCGTTTTTGAGTGGTTATAGGTCCATGAAACAAGTTTTTCGATGATGGTATCGACACGGGCAAAGATGGTCTGTTTGTTTATTTAAAATCCTCCTTCCCTAAAACCTGGCTTTCTATTGCATTTGAAGAGCATATGGTGATAGCCTCTAAGCCCAAATTTTGGTGCTTTATTTTGTCTTCCCTGTTCTATTTAAGCCTCTCTAACCCTTTGTACTTTTCTCTACTCTTCAGAAAGAACAAGTTGTATTTTTTTTTTTTTCCCATCTCAGCATCATCCATGAACGGTACTATTTTAACAGTCTGAATAAACAGATATAAAAGGAGGAAGATACGGGTTTTTTTTTTTTCTCCTCCCAGAAAACTGTAGATCTATTTCAATCATCCTAGAGATTAGCATAGGCACTCAGGAGCAATAAAATGAAGTGAAGAAAAATATGTTTCTGCACGTGACCTTGAATAGGGGTCTTACTAGGAGTTTTAGGGCCTTCCCTAGACAAGACTCGGGAATTCACAGTTCACATGTCTTTGAGCCCTGGAGGGAGGCCATTAATCTATGGAAATGAACAAATACTGGCTGTTTGCTATCCTGCTGTGCAGAGAACATTTGGTGACCTGACTAATCTCAAAGTTTCTTTCTCTAAGTGGTGCACTGTAGTCAACTCTTGGCCCTGAAGTCTCAGGAAATGATTTCCTTAAAAAAAAAAAAGATTTTTTTAAAATTTTCCCATTTTTAAATATCCAGGGTCTTCAAAGACTCCACTGGGATGAAAGTCCTCTGTTTCCTGTTTCTCTTATAGGACTAGTCAAAACTACCCTTGTCTTGTGATTGCGTTTTGCAGCCTGAGCCTCTGATTTAGTAACTACAGCCTTCAAAACCACAGTCATCTAGACCATGTGCAGCGACTAGTGTGTCATGGGTCCGCCTCGACTGATAATAGCACCTCTCAGAATTCAAGTGCCTGCCAAATCATTGCAGTGGATAGTCATAGAGACTCTGTGCGTAGGGTGTAGCCTCCTTGTTTTCTAAGAGAAAATAGAACCTAGGAGTTCTGAGACTGTTACTAGGTCCCAAAGGCTAGATCATCAGTGCTGTCACCCTGGCTTTCTGACTTGTCATTTATCTCTCTTTCCCATCTCCTGCATAGTCCACATACTCCAGGAATGTCTCCAGCAGTGTCTCTGGATTCATAAAGACAAAACAAAACAAAAACCTTGTCTTTGTTTTTTTAAGTTGGCTCAACAGGGCTATTTTCAGCTGGAGCAGCAAAGATGAAGAAATACAGGGGTGCAGCCCCTTGGGTCTTGAGCCATCCATAGTTACCCCCGGACATATTTCATTATACGTTTAGAAGTTAGATGGGTTTGGAGTGCTTACAACTAAATGTGATGGGCGGACGGAGAGTGATTCTCCTTTTGCAACCACTGTACCTTTAAGGTTGCACTTCTTAGAGCTGCATTTCCCCATGTCAGCAAGGTCAGAAAGGTCAGGAAACCCAATTGATCTTGTATATGGAATCTTGAAATCAGATGCCATCTTCTCTGAGAAGTCCTTGCCAGTTGAGGGTGGGAAGCTAGTCAGGTCAGTTCCCTATCTGTCTGTCCTTCCTGCCTTCCTACTGGATGCTAGAGAAGTGGTCGGGTAGAGGAAGCCCAACCTGGGAGCCAGCCTTCCAACTGCTAGGCTGCAGGGAGGCAGTGCAAAAAATCCACATCTGCAAAGAACGTGAATGGCTGCCATGATAGTTCAGTATCTACTGCTCTATGACATTGAATAGTTCATCTTAGTACAACACTGCTCATCCCTGGGTGCCAGAGCCTGCAGAACCGTTGAGAAGCCTCTTCCTTCTTTGCAGAAGTCATCGGCTGCCTGGTGACCATGCTGTTGGTTGCAGAAATACTTGGCCTCTGATTCACTTTTAGTCTTGACTGAAGCCAGGCTTACCTGAAACCTTCATTAGCGATGCTGTCAATGAGACAAAGGCAATCTCTCTCCCTCTGCCCCCACCTCTCTTACGCATCCCCCCACAATCTCTTTACAGCTTGCCCCCAGCCATCAAGGACAGTCAGCCCAGTGGGGAGTTTTGTTTGGCAATGGAGTAGCTAAGGATGTTTCTCTCTAACAGGTCACAGACCGAAAGTGCTCGTGGACATCTCTTCTTGCCCCAAGATCTTCGTTGGAAGCCCTCCGGATTTGGTGTCTTTGCTGTTCAAAGTCTTAATGAACTTTCCAGGAGGCAAACTGTATCACCATTTATTCTGGGCCACCCTAAAGGATGACACCCAGCTTCAGAGACCTCCTCTTGGACATCGTCCCTGAGTGCCAGTGCTTTAGCTGTCTCCTTGTCCGAAGCTTGTTTTGGACTCGTTCTGAGCTGGTGCAGGCTTAGTCATTAATGGCCAGGACGCTGCTGTTGAATGTGCTGCTTGATCAGCTTACAGCCACCCTCTGCTTGTCACTGGCAGAGCACGCTTCCTTCTTGGGCTCTTGGGAAGTCTCTGCACCAATCCACTAGAAATAAGGCATCTGTCCATTCTTTCCGTCTTGGCGTTTGCCCATGGCCATATCCCGGGGTGACCTGCGGTAGAGGGAGTGGAGGATAAATTCACCTTGCACAGGCTTGTTTCTGCTAGTTCCAGCCTGTCTCTCCCCACAGATCGAGCTTTTAAATATGCCAGTGATTGGTTTTGTGTAGGAATGTGTGGATTGTTGGATTGGAAGCATTCTCTCCCCGGATTTCTCGTGTTTACATAAGCAGACATTTAAAAAAAAAAAATGTTCTATGGCTGATTTAAATAGCAGGGCTTATTTTTAAAAGTTATGGGTGCTTGAAGGTGGTACAGAATAAAAACGCAAAGTTTGGTTTTTCTTCCCTGCAAGTTGTAAGACAACCAAAAGGTGTAGATTCCTGTTTTGTCAGGAAAGGGTCAAAACAGAAAATTTGCAACAGAGACAAACTAGAATAGAACAAGTGGAAACAGAAGCTGACGAATCTATGCCCCTTGTTGGGAGTGCAGCCGTGGAATGTTATGTAGGACCAAAAGGAGTGGAGGAGATATTTCAGTAACATTTTGTTCTCTGTCAAAAAACCTTCTGAAATATAAATCTGCTGTGTATTGGAGAAAGGAGACAGCAATTGATTCAAGTTGAATGGCTTTCATTTAACTAGAGTAGCCCACAGAAAGCAGCCCTTGTTCTGACAACCATAATTTTTGAATTTTTTGACTTAAAGAAAATTGAATTCCTGTTTACATATCTTCTAGGATTGTTTTATTGACAAAGACACGGGTCAAATCCCATTATGGTGGCAAGGGTTACAGCAAATAGAAACATTTCTAAATGAAATATAAACATTTCTTAGCCATGGCCAGAGCCTGCAGTAATACCAGGTGGGGAATATGAGGCCATTTGCAGCTATAAATACTGGAGTTGTAGATGTGCTTTTTTAAAAACGGATTCTTTAAAAAAATATTCTAGTCTTTTGCCAACACACACCCATACACATACTTCACCTATTTGCATAATAGAAGAGGAAAATTATATATATATATATCCATATATATAATATATATTCAACTTTATTTTGGTCTCTCTGGAACAGATTATCTTTTTTTCTTCTTCTCACGATGGCTTCCAGAATTGCTTCCAATTAACAAAATTTCTTAATTAGCCACAAATATGAATGTCCTTCTAAGGATCTTGCCATGTCAACCAACCCAGCCAACAGCCAGTGGCCAGCATTAGTGGTTTAAGGAGCTGATCTTTAGAATTAAGGCCCCCTGCAAGTGGTGTTCTGATTCAGTTCTCCATTCTGTACCTCTGGAGGAAAAAGTAGGTGCTTTTTTTTTTTTTTTTTTTTTTTTGCATCTTTTAAATCTCCAAATCATCCTGGTGCTGATCCTGGACTCATAGCAAGTGTCATTTTTAGCATTAACTATTACTCCTGAAATATTTTGGCTCTCTGTGACCTATGGTTCTATAGACTCTGGAGTTTCCCAAATGCCATTAAGGACTTAAATGCAGAATATCTTAAAGTTTTACGGTTGCCAATCAAGAGACAGCTCCTCTGGGAATAAAGGCCTGCTGGGTTGTAGCTCTGTTCTGCCTTCAAAGTTCTTCCCCGTGTGCCTGTGTTTTATTTCCTTTCTGTGTTTATACTAATTCATGACTTGAGTTGATTGTTTTCTTACTTGGAAACTACTAAAAAAAAAAAAGAATTCACAGCTCATAAAAGTGTAGGACGGTTCCATTCTGTTCACTCCCCTTAGCGCTCATGGCTGGCCTGTCGCGTCTCTCTCTGTCCCTCTTGTGGGATTTCGTCATGCTCAGCAATTCCAGCCTGTGACTCTGAAGCTATGGTTTGCGTTTCCTGACCAACTTCTCCTTGCATCCGAGTCTATTTCCTGTGCTGGCATCCATTCACCGCTGCTGCTCAAAACTGAAACTCCTTGTGCTGGGACCAGTCTTGACCACACTATTGATTTCTTCCTCTCTCTCTCATTCCATTGTTATTTCCCAAGGATGAAAATCTAGTTGTCATGAAGAACTTCATTTCGTCCGCGCTTACTAAACATCTGTTGGGTTTTTTTGGTTCCGCCTGCTCCACTTTACAACGTCCAATGGTAACAGCTATCAATGGGTCTTTGACAAATGAGTTGTCCCTACACATGCTTTATAATATTACACTCGCTGTTTAAAAATAATTAAGCTTCTCTCTGTGTTCTTCGCTGTGGGTCAGGAACCTTGCTTGCTTAGCCATCCAACACAGAAGTTAATCACAAACGGGTCCTCTGAACCAAATAATTAAAAATAGAGGGAAGTTTCTGAACCGGGCGGTTGGCAGAGAAGTCCGTACATCCATCTGTGCCTGGTGAGGAAAATATCTCATGATGTTTAAATAGCATCAGGCTTGCTGTCTTGTGTGAGGGTGTCTGTGTGTCTGCGTGTAATTCATTGCTCTGAAGATTTGACTGTTAGCTACTCTTACTTTTAAATAGTCACTGGCCAGGAAACAGGAAGGCATCTCCAGGTGTTTTGAGTATTCTTTATTTGCCGGTTTCTGGAAGGAGCAACGATCTGGCTCTTGCTTTTCTCATGAACTGAAAGTTTTCCTCTTAGCCTGTGCCTTAGAAAATGAAAGAGACACGTTTTGACGTTGAAATCGTTATGTCTTTTGATTCTCCACTTACAACTTACCTTTGCTAATGGCTTTCAGGAGCTGTTCTTAATAGGCACGAAATGCTGACGAATCTATCCAATTTGGAATGTGGCAGATTAGAAGTTTCTGCTCCCTGGAGAGGGGATTTATGCCTGGAATATACATCAAATTCAGATTGTGAGTGACTGGTTTGGAGAGGAATTCTGTCCTTTCAACTTGGACTTTTCTTTCTTAGCAGTGATCAGTATCTCATAAAATATATCCCACGTTGGCCAGTTTTATAGTTGGGATATGACTTTAAAATAGGTTTTTGGTTATGATTTAAATTGTTAAGTGATAGAAAGATTATGCCTTCTGGTATTTTCTCTGTTGTAGTGATCTCTTCTTATCCCTGGAAAATGCTTATTTTAGGTTGGTTAGTCTCTCCCAGGAGAACTGTTCTATTAAATAACAACTAATGCCCAATAAATACACTGAAGGGAGATTAGGAATTATTAACAGGGGGGGAAAAAAGGGAAAAGTAATGTCTTACTTTTATTCCTCTGGCTCTGAAATGTATCTGTTTCTCCTGCTTGTCAGTTTTTTTATGTTTCCTGAGACTTAAAGGCTAGGCCTATTCTTAATGCTCTAATAATAGAATTAAGCACTGAAATCAAGAGCTGTGGATTGACCATGCTCACATTCATTGAAATTAAGGAAGGAGGAATAGCTTCAGTCAATTTCATTGTTAATGTAGCAGTGAATTCCTGAATGTAGCTCTCCCTTAGCTTGGTTAGCTAGGTGGTTTGTCATTCATGAAATTTAAAATCAGAAGGGCCCCAAACATCTCTCTGTCCAACTTCCTCCTCTTACATGCAGCCCGATTCATTTCTTGTAAGCCTGCCGTGTGGGAGGAGGCAGTGTGCTAGAGGGAACCAGAAAGTTGAATAAGTTGTGGCTCATGGCTTCAAACAAACTCATCTGTGACTTCCTTTCCTGTGTTATTTGAAGGACCCATTTTAACAAGAGATAAGTGCTCATTGTTACTCTCTGTCAATGTATGATATTAGGAGTTAATGTATATTCTGTGAGCTATGGAACACCTAAGGGTAAATGATAAATGTCTTTGTAGTAACCTAACCAAGACAGAATTCTGCTCTTACACAAATTCTGTATTTTCCAAGACAGCTAACATTACCAGTATCAATGTGACCCTTGAGGGCTCAACGTCTTCACATTTTCCTATGGAACTGTTAGATTTGTTTCCTCTATCCATCCGAGCATCTTCTAGACATTAACATCTGGAGTTACCCTTAAAATAAAAAATGCAGAATTTGATTGTTGATGTTGTTGTTGAATAGATCATTGCTAATAAATATTTATTTACCCGATTGGTGGTTGAAAACACAAGGAATAGCGAACACGCTTAAGAAAGCCTGCAGTGCAGAGAACTATACTTTTGGTAATGATGGTGGCTGGCATGCTGAGGGTTTAAGATGCGTGGGTCACTGTACTAATCACTTAATCCTCACAGTAAGCGGAGATCGCTGGTCATTATCTCCACTTCACAGATAAGGTAACTGGGTTAGCAGTTTGCCCAAGGTCACGAAGCCAGGAAGGGGTGGGCCTGTGACTCAACTCTTGACATTTTAACCTCAGCCCCTAGGCTCTTTATGAATTGACCGCCTGGTGTCATTGTAGGACTTACTATATAGTTTTCAAAAACTGTTTTTACTAAATATTGAGTAAAAATACTGAGTATGTACTCACAAAATCATACTCACAAAATAAATGTGAGTTATGGAGAATAAATATTCAGTGAACATTTCCTTAATTCTCTACCCAGAGTTTTGAATAACCACAAACTTAATGTCCCTGTGTAGCCCTCCCTGATCTTGTCACTTTTCTTTTCACCTTAAAATATCAGTGACTCAGGGGGAGGCTGAGGCAGGAGGATCACAAGTTCTAGGCCAGCCTGGGCAGTTTATCCACCTTGACTCAAAATAAAATTAAATAAAAAGGGCTGGGCGTGTAGCTCAATGGTAGAGCACCCCGGGGTTCAATTCCCAATACCACGTACCCATGTGAACGTGCACATAACCACTAGAAAAATTATATTTAAAAACATCTTTAAGGGCTGGGGTTGTAGCTCAGCGGTAGAGTGTTCGCCTAGCACATGCGCGGCCCAGGTTCAATCCTCAGCACCACGTAAATGCATTGTGTACAACTAAAGCAAATAAATAAATATTAAAAAAAAGTGTATGCTACCCAAATCAATATATACATTCCCTTTCTTTTTCTCCTCTCTTCTCCCTATTCTGTCATCTTTCTGACTTCTTCCCTGGTTTTTCTCACCACTGGGGTGGGGGAACACAAAGAAGAAATGAGTCAGACAAAACAAATAATCCAATCGATAAATGGGCTAAGGAATTGAAAAGACACTTCTCAGAAGATACACGATTAGTCAACAAATACATGAAAAAATGCTCAACATCGCTGGCAATTAGAGAAATGCAAATCAAAACTACTCTAAGATTTCATTTCACTCCAGTCAGAATGGCAGCTATCAAGAACACAAACAACAATAAATGTTGGAGAGGATGTGGGGAAAAAGGCACACTCATACATTGCTGGTGGGACTTCATAATGGTACAACCATTATGGAAAGCAGTATGGAGATTTCTTGGGAAAATGGGAATGGAACCACCCTATGACCCAGCCATCCCACTCCTGGGTCTATTCCCAAAGGACTTAAAACAGCATATTCCAGTGACACAGCTACTTCAATGTTTACAGCAGCACAATTCACAATAGCTAGGTTGTGGAACCAAACTAGATGTCCCTCAGTAGATGAGTGGATAAAGAAAATGTGGTATATATATACACAATGGAATTTTACTCAGCAATAAAAGAGAATAAAATAATGACATTTGCAGGTAAATGGATGAAGTTGGAGAATATAATGCTAAGTGAAATCAGTCAATCTCAAAAATCCAAATACTGAATGTTTCCTCTGATATAAGGAAGCTGGTTCACAGTATTGTTGGGTCGGGGTACATAGGAGGATTAGAGGAACACTATAATGGTCAAAGGGAAGGGAGGAGAAGGGAGGGAAGAAGGGGGGAAGGGGGAAAAAAAGAAAAAGTGGTTGAATAAGATGGATATCATTATTCTATCTAAATGCATGATTGAAGACTTGAATGCTGCGAATATACTTTGTATACAAACTGTTTTGTGTAAAAAGATGCTCTATAAGTATAGTTTGAACTGTAATACATACTACTATAAATAAAAATTAAAAAAAAAAAAAAAAGTGAAGAAGCTGGGTGTGGTGGCACAGGCCTGTAATCCCAGCAGCTTGGGAGGCTGAGGCAGGAGGATTGCAAGTTCAAAGCCAGTCTCAGCAATTTAGCAAGGCCCTAAGCAACTTAGCGAGACCCTGTCTTTAAATAAAAAATAAAAAGGGCTGAGGATGTGGCTCAGTGGTTAAGTACCCCTTGCTGTGAGGCTGCTTGTGCTGGGAGTTCTTGCTGAGGCCACAGGAATTTTGCCTCACTCAAGGGATACATCCTGTTTCAAGTAAAGTGTGCCTTCGAGACCACCTGTGAAGGGGTGATTTTCTATTATGGTGCTGATAGACCTCTCACAAGCTTGGCAGGTCATGATCCACCAGAATTAGTTCTATAGACATGGTTTTAAGTAGTGTGACTTAAGGACGCTGTGTATTCTCATAACCAATGTGAGAGTATTTGGTAACACAATCGAACACCATTAAATGGAACCTGTTAAGATCATATAACCTTGTTGTCCTTAATATTTTAATGCAGTCTTTCAGCAAGTAGTAATACCTGGCAGTGTGTGTAAAAACCGAAATGCATTCTGGCCTGGCAGGAATAATAAAATTCTTTCATCGGTTGGAAAATATATTCAAATAATTCACTGCTTTTTAAATTTTCTAATAAGTAAAGAGGTTTGTTTTGTTTTGGTTGCAAATGGCACTGTTGTATGAAAGTCTTTCCAAGAAGGACCACATATAGGAGAAGGGGGTAATTTAATAGTGTTAGCTATTTGGAAGTTAGAACTATTTTATGTTACTTCCACATAATTATGAAAATATGTATGAATTTTAAAAGATGGAGAAGAACTGCATCTATTTAAACATAAAAGCACATAAAGTCTTATGTGTATGAATGTATGTGGAGTCATTTAAACATCCACATGTGTGCCTTGGTTGTTAGTGTTTTTCTAGTGCTATTTGCATTCCTATGTGTAAATATAGCCCGGGCCCTTCATAGAGCCAATGTTGGGGGACCTTTGGTGAGCTGGCTTTGTGATCTGGAGTTTATCAAATGCAGTGATATTTCTGTGATTTGGGCCTGTAATAGTAGGTAGTATCACAGAGAGGTTGAAGTGTGAGTATGTGTCTATTTTTATCTTCTGTCTCTTGTCTTCTGCTTAGAGAGGAATTGATGTTGAAGCAATGTGCCTATTAAGCTTCCAGAAGGGAATTAAAAAGAGCTGCATATGACACTTTGTTGCGGTTTGTCCGTTGTCTCAAAAACATGCCATAAAAATATGGAAACTAGGAAAACCTTGGCAAATGTAGCCCCAAGAGTGTTGCTGATTTAAAACCTGCATTTGAGAATTCTGAGTGCTGTTCTGTGACAGCTATTGCTATAGGGATTGGCGCCAGCTAAGAAAATTTACAGTTTAATACTTTAGAGCAAATAATTGCTTAGGATGCTTTAAATAGCACAGGAAATGTGTAGAGTGTTTACTTGACATTTGGTGTATTGAACACTAATACCGAAACAGATTCTTTGACCACAGAGAATGCCAGTGTAGGTGGGGTGGAGGGTAGATGGGAGACAGAGGCAGAGAAAAAAACAGCCAACATGATTAGATAAAAATTAAATGGCAGATGACTGTTTTCACGATATGGAGATACCAGAAAAAATATGTCCCTTGGTTAAATCAGGTAGTCTTTGAGTGTGGGACAGAAAGCAAGGTACAGATGAGGCTGGGATTAGGTTTCTCCTGCTGCCTTTGCCAGGCCCTCAAAGCTCTGCAGCTCTTGGCTGTTCTGGGTTATTTTTCAAGGTCCTCCTGAAAGCAAGAGGAATGACCTCCCTTTTTATAAGAAAGAAAAAAAAAAAAAATCCCTCTTGTTATCTGTTTAATCTGCACATGCTTGTGAACTTTTTTTTTTTTTTTTTTTTTGACAACTCTGGCGCCCTCATTTCTCAGTGCAGCTCAGAACTTCTGATGTGTTTTACCCCGAATGCATCTTGCACTGGTCCTCCTTTCACCCTCCCCTGACACTGTTAATGTGGGTCTTAGAATGGGGTGGGGGCAGTTCAGTGCAGCTCGGCAACGCAGAACATTTCTTTTGGCACAAACTGCTTACTATGCATTGTGATTCAGTTGCATTTAATAGGCAAAAATAGGGCGTAGTGTGGGCCCCTGAACCCCCTTCCATTCATAGGTGCCTGAGTCAGTCATCCAGTGCCTTTAACATAAATGCATATGTTAAAAACTAATCGGCACCTGTGCTCTGTCCAGGAATGTGAAATTGTGCAATGTTAATGAAATTTGTTAAACCCTTCCTTCTATCTCGTCCACATGAGCTGTTTTTAAATACCCCAGGAAAATTTTGAAAACAACAATCAAAAGTTGAAACTTGGCCCCGCAGGTTGGCCCAGCATCCAGAACACTGAGCGGAGGAATGGCTGTGTTTATGGCTTTTCCAATGACTCAAGATTTGACCTTGAATAAATCATGTTTAACTTCTCTCTGCTTCAGTTAGCTTTTGAAAGATATGTGTGGTTGTGTACAGCCAGTGGGAAGGCAGTGACTGAAGTTCACAACAAAGGGAGAACTTGAAGGAAAGTTTTTATGAGGAAGGAACTGCGGCCGGCTGTGAATGCCTTTCTCATGTGCTCATGGGAGGAGCTGATGGTGATGGGTCTTGGCACACATGGCTCCTGAGGCAGGCGTAATCTCACTATAGTGTGTAGAATTTAAATATATAGAAATATTCATATGTGCATGCATATCATTTTATATTAAATTTATATAATATAAAAACTTCTATTGTATTCATATTATGTTAGTAATGTAAATGTTTATATTATATATTTACTATATATCCATTGATTTACTCTTTAGGGAACTTTGTGTTCATACATCTTCTACAAATTCTACCTGAAAAGGGATTTTTATTCATAATTTCACAATTTAAATTATAATCAAGCAGTAAAAATTACATTCCGTATGCAGACATTGAATTTTATTTTGCAAAAGGAATTCCAATTTTACTTATTGACAAAGTATCTTTTTAGCCTTGTGCTGCTTTTGAGATGCTCCAAGGGGTTTTTCACTCATTGGGGAGAAAGGGAGGAAAGTCACCAACATTTATGGAGTATCTATTTATGCCAGATGCATTGCTACTGTGTGCCACATATATACCCGGTGTGATTTAGGTTCAAAGGGTCTTTCTCCTTCTCTAATAGGTCAGAGATCAGTTAGAAGGGCCAGAATCCGTAGGAGAAGGTGAAATGTGCCCATTGCTTCTGATAGTTAAAAGGAGGAACTTTCTGGTTAGTGGTAGTCAAAGCTCGAACCATAGTGTGGGGCTGTGAGGTCTTGATAAACCAGTTGCTGGTAGGTCCCCCAATGCTGAGACCTGCCTGAGGGTGAGGTAGGTTGCAACATGGGGCTAAACCACTTCTCTCTGGTTAAGTCATTTCACTTATTGCCTCATTTCAATTGCATTGTTGTAAAAAGGACACACACAGGTACTGCATTGATTGCAGTGCCTAAAATTTGAGCAGAAGAACACAGGCTTTGAATGGTATTTGGAGCTTGGCTCCAGAGTCCCAGCTGCAGTAAATACAAAGCCAACAGCTCCGAGTTTAGATTAGAAAACATTTCAAAGAGAGCCAGAGCAAGCTTATATATTTAACGCAATATCTATGACTCACTTTCGCTTTGCTTTCTCAATCCAGCCGTTATTCATTCACTGCTAGCCCCACAGGAGGCTCCTTTGGAAGTTTCCATTTGGCTGCTTTGCAAGACATATAAATATATACCTTGGGAGAATAGGGCGCGCGAGACAAAAGACAGAGGTCACGATTTTGAATCCTGGTGCTGCCGATAACAAACTATGTGACCAGCTACTTTGTACAGCCAAGGAGGATGTTTTTAAAATCCATTCTGAGCTGCCAGAGAGGCTGTTCTCACACTGTGGCCGGGCTTGTCCCGGGGTTTCTCAGCAGTCCCTGGTGTTGGGATGGCCCAGGTCCTCAAAGAACCCTCCTTGTGGGTCAGCTCCAGTAGGCTTTGGGAAGCTGCCCGGCGGGGGGCGGGTGTGTGTGAGTGACAGCACCTTAGCAGTTACATGATGAGAAAGGATGCTCTGTAATTCCATAAATATGTAAAGTAACCATGTCAATTAAAAATTTAAAAAATGAATTTTTAAAAGGATTTTTTTTAGAGCCTTTAGGATTACATGGTCGAAAGAACTGAAAATTGTCAAAACTGGGTGGTGGGGAAGAAGGTGCCACCCTGTTCTGAAGGTGCTGTCCGTGTCGGGAGTCGCATCGTGTCCGCTGTGGCTGAGGGTACCAGGGCTGTGAACCTGCTCGTGGTTCAAGGACCAGCCCCACCATGTCACTTGACCTGTGCATGCCAGTGTCTTCCTCCCAAGAGGGGATGTTCACCAGGATAAGGACTAAATAGGTCAACGTCTGTTAAACTCTTACTGCTGTGGGCACGCAGTAAGAGCTATTGACCCTCTACCTACTATTATTGTGGTATTCATCTCCATTGACATTTTCCAATGTATTTGTATAGTATTTAGGGCAAGATTCCAGGCATACGGGTGCTGGCAGTTGAGGGTGGGTAAGAGGGAGATCTGGGATTTGAGAAGTCATCTCTGTTTGTGGGACTGGGGTATGGCTCAGTAGTAGAGTGCATGCTTAGCACATACAATGCCCTGGGTTGATGCCTTGCATGCATTATATTATGTATACCATATTGATATAGAATTATCTACTATATAATTATATAAGCTCCCCTACTCTATTCATTAAGTAGTTTATTGATCATTTTCAAAATGTTCTGTAATTAAGAGATTTAAAACTCAATTTATTAAAACTTTGTGATTTGTAATTGCTTCTTATTCATATTAGATTTCTTGTTTGAACCCTGTTTACTGAGAGTGTGTGTGTGTGTGTGTGTGTGTGTGTGTGTGTAATATTAATAAAATTGAAAGAGATGGTGGATGGCATTTTGAGCATTAAATGCTACTTTGGGATTATTTTATGTTTCATTAATTTCTTTTCCCTAATAACTATATCTGAACCCCCAAATAATTGCTATTTTATCACATTTAATGCATCTCACTGTATTGTATTTACTTATAGTTGAAAAAAATTTTAAATTATGAAAGGGTTTGAACTTGCTGATCTTAATTTACTTAATTACCTTAATTTCCTGGGGGTTAGGGAATAGATCTGGCCACTTATTTATTATGCTTATACCATCTTTGCACATACTATACCCTCAAAGCCGAGACTTCATAATTGAGAAGGATTTTTGGTAATAAGTCACTATTTTTTTTTTTTTTTTAGTTATTACTTTCTAGAAAAAAGTTGCTTTTATAATAATTGTCTGGTTCAAGGAGGGAGCATGTTCAGTGTCTAATTTCGCTGTATGTGGCTTGAACTCATGGGAGACCCACCTGCAGTAGGACCTGTTAAGAAGTTATTCTGTGTCATACATAATCAGGTTCAGGAGGTCTCAGTAATTTGCATTTAAAGATGATAATTGGCATCATCCTCAAGGAGGGCTTGGACCTAAGCGTTTTAGTTTAGCAGTGCCACTAAGGTGTATGTTAAAATTGCCTCATATTAGTGGGCAGAGCCGGGAACCCCCTAACTATTTAACATTCCCAGAGTGAAGGAAACTCCTTCCTAGGGTTTCATCTTAATATGGTGATTGAATTCTGTGTTATGACTGGAAGGAAAATATATGCGGGTTACTGTAGGAAGGGGAACTTCAGCTGCTTCTATTTAGCAAATGTTTACCTATCATTCCTGTACCTGCATGTGCTTCTTGTGTCCTGGACTCTGAACCAGTCAAAAAGATCTGTACTTTGGTGCAGCCAATATGGAAAGCAGTATGGAGATACCTTGGAAAACTTGGAATGGAACCACCTTATGACCCAGCTTTCCCACTCCTTGGTCTTTACCCAAAAGACATGAAAACAGCATACTACAGGGACACAGCCACATCAATGTTTATAGCAGCACAATTCACAATAGCTAAACTGTGGAACCAACCTAGATGCCCTTCAGTAGATGAATGGATAAAGAAAATGTGGTATATACACACCATGGAGTATTACTCAGCAATAAGACAGAATAAAATCATGGCATTTGCAGAAAAATGGATGGAGTTAGAGAATATAATACTAAGTGAAGTTAGCCAATCCCAAAAAGCCAAATGCCAAATGTTTTCTCTGATATAAGGAGGCCAATGCACAGTCGGGTTGGGATGGGAAGCATAGGAGGATTACAGGAAGACTAGAATGGCCAATGGGGAGGGAGGGGGAGGGAGGGGGCAAAAGGGTGAAAAAAAAAAAAGATGGTAGAATGAGATGGATATCATTACCCTAAGTGCATGTATGAAGTCACGAATGGTGTGAATACACTTTGCATACAACCAGAGATTTGTAAAAAAGTGCTCTATATGTGTAATATGAAATGTAATGCATTCTGCTGTCATTTATATCATCTTAGAATAAAAAATAATTAAAAAAATGTAAACCAGAAAAAAAATAAAAATAAAAAGAACATATAAGCATAAAAAAAAAAAAGATCTGTACTTACTGAGAGTCTTCTTTTAGAAATGGTTAGGCTTAGGTAGTGCCTCCCCCCTTTTAAAATGGTGCAAGAAATGTTGGAATAAATGCAGTCATCTTGTGTGAGGCTGATTCCTTCATCTCAGCATAAACATCTGAGGAGAGAATGGAGAAGTGGGTGCTGGCCAGATAAGCACGTGGGTGCCAGTCATGCTTGACCCTGCAGGTTCCAGAAGCGGGGAGTTAAAAACTATTTCAAGGAAGATGATTTTTAGAATTTGGTTTCTGATGCGAAAATTGGATTGACTGTTTTTTTTTTTTTTTTTCCTTCCCTCTTTCCTCTGAACCCAACTTGAATGGGAGAGCGTTCCTGAAGCCTCCATCTCTCCAGCAGTGAGTCATTTCCATGTTGTTGAGGCATTTTCTAGCCTTTATTGCTGTGTGTAGTTCAAGCTTTTCCCTGGATGTTTTGACTCCTTAAGAAACTCGCAATAACAAATTAACAATCACACTCCCTGGAATGAAAACATGCAGTAGTGGGGTAGTAAATAGCAGCCTGGCAGCCTGAATAAACAGAAAACTCAGCTCTCATACTTAAAAAGGCTCTAGAGGAGTCTCTTGTCCAGCAGATCCAAGCAAGAGGCGCCATTTAAAGCACAAAGAAATGAAATTTTTTTTTTTTTTTTTAGTGTAATTTCCCAAGGGATCTTGTTGTCCAAGTGTTCAGCCACCTTCATTCTTTAAAACCTAATTAATAGTTATTGGTAGTCAGCTGACCTGCCTGCCCTTAAATGGACCATGTTTTAGTCAACAGGTTTGACATGAAAATAAGGTGTAGTGTTTCTTTGGAAAACTCACATTGGTCTGGACTTCTCTGCTTCCTGTCTTTCTCTGGTGAAACTGAGAACAGGGACTGTGCCCAGGCCATGGAATGGTTGTCCTGTCAGAAATTTTAGATCAGAGCAACCCTCTTCATGGGTTGCTTGCTCTGGTTGTGCATTTACATCCTGGGGTGGATGGTGTAGTTCCTGTCCCAGGGACAAACACTGGAATGAATTCCTTTTTTGCTAAACATGCTGGAAAAGAACCCA
Organism: Tamias sibiricus; assembly: GCA_025594165.1. Taxonomy (NCBI): domain Eukaryota; kingdom Metazoa; phylum Chordata; class Mammalia; order Rodentia; family Sciuridae; genus Tamias; species Tamias sibiricus. The sequence continues at coordinate 17,347,374 of CM046666.1, read as the reverse complement.
GTGTCCACAGGATCAGAAGCCTTGGCTTTGGAATTCCTGCTAATCAAAAAGACATCCAAAGTACTGTCTCAGAGAGTTCATGAATTTTTTCCAGGTTCATATTGAGGAATTGGGGCTGGGAATTTCTTCCTCCTCCTCGCCTGTTTAGTTTCTCGTGGGTTCATCCATGTTTGGACAGACGGCCCCACTGCAGGGGGAAGGTCCTGTGCTCTGCTTAAGACAATGGAGGCCTCTCCTCACCTGGCTGGAAGACCTGATGGGGCAAAACTTCAGTCTAAGGCTTGTGAGTCAGACAGAGGCACAGATTTAAATGTTATTAACACGAGAAAGATCTTTTGAACATGAAGTCATCATGCTTGAGGTTACTTTGAACTTTCCTCCCAGTCTCTTTTATGATTTGTACTAGAATCAACATGCTTTAAGCTTTCTGCTAAAACACAGTGGAGTAAAAATGGACCTGAACTTGAAATTGCACGATAGCCAGAAACTTTCAGAATGCAGAAATGTTATACTGTGATAAATATTTAGTGAAGCTACTTGGCTCATGGGCTATTTTTTAATGGCTTTTGGGTTCAGGAATTTTGAAAAGTCCAATTCTTTGCAATTTAAATTTCCTTCTAAGCAAGGAAGTACACTGTATTATTAATTTTAAAAATATATATACTTAGAAGTTCAAATTGTGTAATTATCTTAATGCTCCAGAGCCTCTTCTGTGACTAAACATTGGAACTTATTCTGTTGAATGTAGGGAATTTGTCCAGAAAAGCTTAAAGAAATTTAGCCTACGCAGGGAGATTTGCTAGATTTATAAATAAAAGGTTTAACTAAAGGGGTGATGCATAACACGATTTTATTTTATCTATGGAAGATTGTATTTGAGTTTTATCTCTTTGTCCTCTTTTTAGGATTAAGTTCTAATTATAGCTTCCTTTTTGTAGTTGATTTATAGTAAGTTCCATGCAAACCAATGATGGTAATTGGATTTATTTCAACTGCAGAAGGATAGGTTGTTTTTAAAAGATCACAAAAATTATTTTTTAAATAAGATGTAAATGTCTCCCAAAGTGGTATACCCAGCCTCTTAAAGATAACAGAGTATGCCGTTGTATCTTGGAAGGAACAACTTTTCCCACTGAAAAATAAAAGAATTCAAACTTTAGAATTTTTAGTTGAAATTTGTAAATCATGACAGTGGCTTTTAATCCTTAGCAGAATTCTCTTCTTCTTCTTCTTCTTTTTTTTTTTTAAATTCTCTCTTCTTTCTAAGAAGTCTGCATAAATGTTTACAAGAATATAGCCTTAAGTATCTTCAGTGTAGCATACCAACAGTAAAGACAGTTTTATACAGGATAACAAAGTTGTTAGGTAAAAATGCCTTTTACCTTTTTGGGGATAAAATACTTATATATAGTTTGTGTGTGTGTGTGTGTGTGTGTGTGTGCGTGCGCGCGCATGTGTGTCTGCCTGCCTCCCTGTCTTAAAATAACATTTTTTGGACCATGGTAGGAAACTCCCCTATTGTTGCTTATGCTGTGCATTAAGGGTGAGGAGAGCAGCCATCCGTGTTTTACCTCTACTCAGTTAGATGCATAAACTTACTAAAGAACCTGAGAAACAAAAACCTGAATTTTTATCACAGGAAATATGAGTAGTGTTTGGTAAAGCTGATATGGAGTCAGGTTTGGGTACTGTCATGACTCGGATTTTATAGATTGACATATTTTCCTTCTATGATTTCAGATTTTTCCCATTATTTGGGAGTTTTTAAAATTATTTACTATGGGTTCAGTACTCCTGTACACATAACCAACAAAAGCAATAGTTAGATAGTTTCATGTACAGAATCTATTTTATTGGACAAAAAGAGAAAAATTCCCCTTTGTAATTAGGCTATTACCAGTAAGCCCTTTCATCTATTTAAATATAATTTTTTCTTTCTAACTCCACACACACCAAGCATACCAATGCATTTTGAATTTCAGACAACAGGACATTTTAGTAAAACTATAAACAACATTTCATTTTCTTGTACAATTTGGAATCATTCCCAATTGCTGAAATCTGGGCTGTTTCTCAGAGTTGAGAGTCAGGGCTACTAAATGCACTTCCAGTTGCTGGTGTCCAGCCACCCGCAGCAGCAGTGTGGGCAGGAGAAGGGCCCAGGGGTGCTGCAGGAGTTGGTGAGGAAGCCCAGTGCCCCTCCTCTCTGTGTGGGCTCGGGGGGGGGGGGGGAGCCTGTGGGGACTGTGCCCTTGGGCAGATGCTCTTAGAAGGTGCTTGGGAATGCCTTTCAGGTCCCAGAACTTTTCCAGAATGTCCCAAGGCTCCCTAGCATGATATTCCATGCGTCAACATTTCTTCTGGGGAGAAGGCTGTTGACTTCTGTCAGAGCCTCAAAGAATTCTCTGTCCCTCAAACGGTCTTAAGAACCACCAACTTAGAATCCAGAGATAGGGACATCTGAGAAAACCCAATCAGAGATGATATTAATGAAGACTAAGTTACAGAAAATGAGCCATTGGCTCCCTCTCTTAATCAATTACAAATGACCACAGTGTGGCCACGTTATAAATGACATTAAGTGGACATTGTAGACATACCGGTTTATGTTTAAAACACAGTTCATGCTGCGTGCAGTGGTGCACACTTGTAATCCCAGCAGCTCTGGAGGCTGAAGCAGGAGACCACAAGTTCAAAGCCAACCTCAGTAACTCAATGAGGCCCTGAGCAACTCAGCAAGACCCCATGTCTAAATAAAATATAATAACTGATATGGCTCAGTGGCTCAGCACCCCTGGGTTCAATTTTCAGTACAAAACAAAACAAAACAAAAAAAAAATCCCAACACAGTTCATTTATTTTGGAATAATGAAAAAATAATGTCTGAAGGCTTGTAGCATCCATGTTTTGGGGTGAGTAGATGCTGTTACCTTGCTGGTAGCAGCTCCTAAGTTTTATCTGTGTTAGAAATTGCTCAGCGGGAGAGCAGTGTGGAGCACTTGGGAAAATGTGCATGATTGGGTGAAGGCTAGTGGCCGTCTTCAGAGAGGTGGATTCTGGTTTGCATTTGCATGCAGAACAGGTGTAGTGTAGAAGGGAGGAGGTGCTCATCCTCAAATCTCCCATTCTTATATATATGCACAACATTTGACAGTTTGCAAAATGTGTTTGATAAGGACATCTTGTCTGGGCTGTCTCTCTGCCATTGTGCTCATTATATTTCTACGTGAAGAACTATTTTGGTGGATAAGCTACTACCATTTGCATGCATGGAGCTTTGGATCAATGGATGCATGAACTCGAGTGTGGTCACTCTACGATGGTTACAGAGTCACAGGACTGGACATCCTCTTCTATGGGAGAGGGGGAGTGGTTAGAGGACAGTTCTGGGGCTTCCGGACGTCCACCAGTTTGAATTTCACTCCTATGTCGTGACATTGATGTCAGGCCCTGAAAAAAGAGAGGACAGGTGGAATGCGGGCCATCAGGAGTGCCTAACTCAGCAATCACAGGCTTTCATGAGGGCCATTGTGTGGTTCGTTTTTATTTCATTATCATCATTGGCTTCATTTTAATCTTTCATTCTAAACCCGACAGGCCTGATTGGCAGATTCACTGTCTGATTTTTCTAGTTTTAGATTATATGCTTTTTTTTTTCAAGCCGTTTTCATTTATTAACCTACATTCATTTTTAATTTTAATGCACCAATCAATAATTATTTCACTTGACAGTTTTTGACAGTCTGCTGCTACATTTAGCTGTTTAGCATGAATTTCAAAGGTGATCTATCAATTTGCACAAATGAAGTAAAGTTGCTCTTTTTTTTCCCATGCTTTCAGAGTATAGAAAAGCATGTGTGTTGCCAGGCATGGTAGTACATGCCTGTGATCCTAGCTACTTGGAAAACTGACGCAGGAGGATTGCAAGTTTGAGGCCAGCCTAGGCAACTTAGGCCCTGTCTCAATAAGATTAAAAAAAACCTGGAGGGGCTGGGATTGTGGCTCAGTGGTAGAGCGCTCCCCTAGCATGTGCGCGGCCTGGGTTCGATCCTCAGCACCACGTAAGAATAAAGGCATTATGTATAACTAAAACAAATAAATATATAAAAAAAAAAAGCTGGGCCTATAGCTCAGGGGCAGAGCACCCCTGGGTTCAAACAAAACAAAACAAAAAAGATGTATATATACTCTGCTTTGGGGAATTTTTGGTGTAGAAATAAACAGTTTTCTGTACCAGCAGGTAGAGGCCTACAGAGTATTAACTTTGTTTGTTATGTAGTATTTTGTGTATGTTACAAACTCACTTGCAAGGCCTGATTTTTTTTTAACTGAGATTGATATTGTGAAGATCTGTTATTTGACAAATGTTTATTGTGTGCACAGTGTTGTGCTAATGTTATGAGAAACAAATACAAAGTCCCCCTAGAAGTCTAGTAGAGAAACAAAGCCATTTCAAAATCATGGTGGGTAAAAGGCACTTGGAAAATGACAATTTTGTCTGGCTATATATTTTCACTTAGTGATAATCCTATGTAGAAATTCCAAGTGAAAAACCCGTAGGAAGTATGCAGCACTCTTTGCTCACACCTGTGAGCGTATCACGGACAAGGATGAACCTAGCTGAGGACTTCACAGCAGAGAGAGATGTTCTCACTAAAATCACAGTGTTAGCAGTCTTGGCAGTTCGATGATCTCTGCCGTAGCTGTTGGTTTATGTTTTGATAATTTACCAAAGAGCATATAATATTTAATTTCTAGCTAGATTGTGCAACTGAACACAGTATTTCCAGTGAAATGCATTGCCAACTTGAGAGCAGGCCTTCTCCCTGGGAACCAGTGGCTCATTACTCCCCCTGTTCTTCTGTGGGTCTGAGCGTGACCTATAGGCTAGAAGTTCTGGAAACCAGAGAGAGAAACACATCAGGTCACTGTTAACGGGAAAAGAGGTGCTTCGTGTTCCTGCTCCTTTGTGGTCAGTCTTGTTTTCCTTTCTTGGTCTGGGGGTATTTGGCCTTGCAAATCCTGGCATGACTTAGAGAAGCAGGCACTGACCTTCGGATGCACTCTTGATTTTACCCCAAGCATGTTATTAATAGGCACCATTCATTGCCATGTTTTTGTGGCTAAAAGTTTTCTGACTTCTATACTGAGCCTTTTTGTTTCAGTTCAATAGGGCAAAAAAGATGGCTTTTTTGGGGGGTGGGGGGAGGTGGAGGGACACCATTGACCCTTCACTATGATTCACTTTTTTTTTTTTTTTTTAATATCAAAACCATTTACTGCAGTTTGTGGTGGCAACTCTACCAGTCCCTAATTGGTACTATGGGTACTGGCTCTTATTTACTTTGCTCTGGTTTGGGGATTACTTAATTAAATCTGGTGCTAGTTTCCCTCCTATACACGCTCAAGGAGGCAAACAAACATTGTCCTGAAGCCTCAAGCTCCTGGCTGCATTGTCCTAAGGCAATGTGGAAATCAGCTGAAGTGCAGAGAGCTAGAAGAGGTAGGTCATGGTGTCAGAGAGGGCTGGCTGGATGCACCCACATCCGTCATCCACAGCCCCTGCTTTGGAGGCCAGAGATGGCTTCAGGTCTCTGCTCAGGGCTGGCCGTGCTGACTCAGAGAGCCGTGTGAGACTGAGTTGACACCATCATGCCTGCGTGTTAATTCACAGTGGAAAACATCGCTAACGGAGTCTCAGGTCCACGGGATGGGCACGTAGGTACTCCCTCTGTGCTAAGCTACATGGGAATGGAGATCTTTTTTTGTGTGTGTGTGTGTGGTACCAGGATTGAACTCTGGGGCACTTGACCACTGGGCCACATCCCCAGCTCCTTTTTGTATTTTATTAGAGACAGGGTCTCACTGAGTTGCTAAGTGCCTCGCCATTACTGAGGCAGGCTTTGAACCCCGTGATCTTCCTGCCTCAGCCTCCCAAGGGCTGGGATTACAGGCGTGTGCCACCGCGCCTGGCAAGGAAATGGAGAGCTTGATTGGAAGCTCCTTTATTGATTTGCTTTAAGTAATTGCAGCTTTTTGGCTGCAGGTTTTAATAATAGTGACAGTGCACATGTTCTGTGAGAGATGCCTATAGGAGTCAGGTGGGCGCTTGGTGAGCAAGGAATCAAACCTGGGGGGAGATGGTTTTTCTAGCAGGAACAGGAACACCTATTTCAGCCATTGGTTATGACCCTCTATAGTTATCTCATGGGAGTGGCCTTTCCAGGGAAGCCACCCTCTTCCCCTCAGCAGCCTGGTTTTAGTGTCTCTCTTCTCTACATCCCTGGCTGAGGCTGCCCAGGCCTCTTTTTGAGGATAGAGTCCTGTCTTAAATACAGGAATGTATTTCATCTGCTGCTATAGATAAAGTTGTTTGTTGTTGTTGTTGGTTTTCTTTTGAGGGTGATAGTACTGGGGATTGAACTCAGGGGCACTTAACCACTGGGCCACATCCCCAGCCCTATTTTGTATTTTATTTAGAGACAGGGTCTCACTGAGTTGCTTAGTGCCTGCCTGTTGCTGAGGCTGGCTTTGATCTCATGATCCTCCTGAGCCACTGGGATTATAGGTGTGCTCCATCATGCCCAGCTGTAAATAAAGTTTTATTGGAACATAGCCACACTCATGTGTCCAATGTCTGTAGTTGCTTTTACACTACAATGGTAGAATTGATCTGAGTAATTGTGAAACAGTCCATAGGCCACCAAAGCCCAGGTTATTTACTGTGTGGTCCTTTGTCAGCCTGGTCTTTAACTTTGCAAGCCATGGGATTGCAGTAAGGAGCAATCAGAAGTCCTTCACCTGCCCTGAGTCAACAAATTGAGAATCAGGGAAGAAATGTGATCTGCCCAGGGTCATAGGGCTGGTGAGTGGCAAAGCTCAGATCTTCCAGTTCCTAAAGTATCTGTCTCCTTCTTTTGGCTGAGGAATGTGTGAGTTCTCTGGATTACAGATGAGCAGCCATGATACCATACTGAAATAAAGCTTCTTTTAGTGACAGGAGCTGTTTCCAAACTGACTTCCCCAGGTCAGATCACTAGCCAGCTTGGCACTGATATGCATTTACTAACCTCCCAGACAGCACGTACTATATATTGGGAATGGGGATGTGATGAACAAGCTCTGCCCTTGCTTTCAGGAAACGATGATGAGAGGAGTCTGCAAATATTTGCACATTCTCTTACTGGCAATGTGTTTGATGTCCTCGTAGGGACACATGCAAAGGGGCTGTGATCATGTGAAGGAAGGGAGTGTGGCGAAGAATGGTCCCACAGCGTTGAAGATATTGAGCTGTGTCTCTGGGGTAGAGTTCTTCAGGTAGAGCAGGCAGCAGAGGTGGCTGGGGCCCTGTAGTCGTGTGTGGGCATGGTGCCTCATCATTTGGGACTATTTGTCTACTACAACTAGTGGTAGGAGACAGGGTATGTGGTGAGGGGATGACAGGATGTACAGTTGGAGAAGTGGTTTGGAGCCAGATTGTGAAGTGCATGCTATTTCCTGTGAAGCAGTGTGGATCTTAGCTTACATTCTGTAGATTCCAGAGGTTGTTCTTATGAAAGAGGCCCCAAATGTCCACGTGCACACCAAGCTTTGTCTCTAGAGGTAGTCATCAATTCCAATAACTGTTGCTGCCTGAAGCAATTGCCGCTTGGAGCAACAATGCTGCGGGAGAAAATTCGGAGGCAGGATGAAAATGAAAAAGGGTCTTTTATTCTTCTTCTCTCTCCGGCTTCAGCAACCTCTCCAACTCCAACCACAAACTCCAACAAACTCCTTCCACACTCCAACCAGCTCCAACTACTTCCAACCATCCACACAACTACCAAACCTCACCTGGTTATATACATTTTATCTTAACAAGGACAAGTGCTTACAGCTCGAGCTTACAGGTGCGTTACACAGTGTTCATGGGCATACAAAGATTCTTTGAATAATGTATTAATATCAGGTGGAACTTGAACATCTTTTATGGCTCTCAGCTAACTGCAATCTTAGCTATCTCCTTGATTAGGGCTCCTTCAAATAACAGCAATAGGATTTTTCATACAAATGCATGTATCTGGCCAGATACACGTTATTTGATGTCATCCATCAACCCCAAATCCATTTAGAGCGTTACAAAATTAACAGTATCTTTTTGATCATTGTCTATCTTCCTGATCAACAGATATGAAGGATAAACCATAGATTGCCTGAAGTCTGCAACATTTTTCATTTCAAATAAAAATGTTAGGAACTGTTGCTGTGGATGACAGTAGTCATGACATTTTTTTTCCCCCCGAGTTAACAAATGGTATAGGCCCCAGAGTCAAGCTGCTTCCAAATTCTACTAGCTGTGTGAACTTGAGCAAGTTATTTAAGGTCTCTAAAGATAAGAGTCTTTATATCTAATAGTAAAATAATTGTATTTTCCTTTTAAGATTGTTGCAAAAAGACAACAATTCATGACAAGCATGTAGCTTGGGTGCATGGGTCTGCTCAGGAATACAAGCCAATTTTACTGTGATTTCTGGGAGTGGTATATGCAGATGCATCTTTGAGCTGGCCCAGTGAAGAAAATGAATTCTAAAGGGAGAGCTGTGCGGCTTGCTGTTGATCAGATAAGAGTGATGGGGTCTGGATGAGGGTGGAGAGAAAGGGGATTTTAGGTAACGATCAGGCAAATGACAGAATCTACCTTCTGCCCCTGTTCAAGGTAACAGACAAGACAGCATGTAGAGTTAGTGGAACCTGCTTCTGTGACTTTCTGGCACTGAATTCATGAATTATCTAGCAAATCCCATGGTTTGTAATTCCTCAAATTAATCTAGATAAAATGCACCCAGGGTACATTTTTTAAAAATTAATTTAATGAATTAATAATCCCTCTGAAATGTGTGAAAATGAGTTACGACCTAAATATGATATAATTCTTTCATTATGGTATAGCAGAGCTCGGCGCTTTAGCTTGCACCCATCACAGAGCGTTCAGAGAATTATATACAAGACAATGTGACATATCCCAAAGTTTTAAAGACTTATGTAATATGTGCATGTTATTAAATATTCATGTATCTGTGCTTTGAAAAAGACAGGATAAATGTTAAGTAGAAACTAGGATACTTCCATTTCCTTCTTTATTATTTGTGTATTTTTCAAAATGAATATATATATATACACGTATATATGTGTGTATATATATGCATATATGTATATGTTTTGCAGTGCTGGGGATCAAACCCAGGACCTTGCACTTGCCAGGCAAGCAGTCTACCACTGAGCTACACCCTCAGCCCCTATCTGTTTTTAAAAAGTGTTAGCACTAAGGAAAACAACCACAGAAGGGAGTGGATTGGAAAAGCTTCAGGGGGTTTGCTCTCCTCCCGTTTTAGGGGAGCTGCTGTGCAAACACTGGTGGCAGTGTTGCTCCCCAGCCCTGTTTCCTTTTGGTCAGCAGGTGCCCTTCTGAATCTGGTGACCTGGTTTGCCAGGGTGGATGGAGTGAGGAATGGGAGTAGCCCTCCTTCGTGCTGATGGTGGCCCGTCAAGAGCCATTGCGTTTGATTGAATTTTTTTAAAACATTCAGTTAGAGTCTGGGCTAAGGTTGTGACATCGCCATCCCGTCCGCCGATTTTCACCCCCCTGGCCGTGTGCCCGGGCTCTCACCCGGAGGCAACAAGAACATCCTTCCAGAAATCAGAACACAGCGGTGGGTGGGGGGCTGCTCTCAGGCGGGTTTCTTGGTTTATAGTTGATGTGATGGAAATCCACGCTGGAGGGATGATACGACGTGGCCCTGGCACCGTTGTTTTCAAGGCCGCCTCCGCTCCTGTGGTTATGGTTGAGCGGTGCCAGCTCTCTGGACTCCAGGTCTGGGAAACTGAGGCAACCGAATCCTAATTCTTTGTCCCCCCTGTGCACTTGAGACAAACGGTGTTCTGAAACTGTAGGCGAGAGGCAGGTACCCTTGGGTGTCGGTTCTCCATCTGGAGCATGTAGCAGAGTCACCTGGAGGACTTGTCCCCATCATTTCTGACTTAATAGGTCTGGGCGGGGCCTGGGAATATGCATTTCTGGCAGATTCCTCCAGGATACTGATGCTGCCTGCGGGGACCACCGGGGAAGGGTGGGCAGCAGGCAAGTGGAAGAACTCCGTAGGACGGACAAGCATGCAGTTGCACTTTATGTCCACACACACACACGCTGAGCTAGGTGTTCCCTGACGCCCTTTCCTTCTCCTGCGTGTTGGGTTCTCTCTTCGCACCTTGGCCAGGAGGAACTAGATGTGACTCTCAGATTGCACACCTCGCACCGAAGCAGCCTGCGATGCCGACCAGCGGTTTTCATGCCGCATCAGCGTCTGCACACGCATCTGTGCACCAGAGACCAGGGGTGCTCCTTGCCTCTGTTCTCCTTTTTAAAAATGCAGTGAGTAAGCTCATCTTATAGGAATGTCTTCGAGAGCTATTCCTGTAAACCCGATGTTTGTAAATTAAAATAGAGGAAGCGGTGCTGATGAGCGCAATCCTACTGAAACTCACTGAGCAGTCGCTCTCCAGACTCAGTTTGGACCGGAACCTTCCTCTTCCCTCACCTCTCCGTGGTGTGGTCAAGTTTAATTTGCTCGCGTGGTATCTGCTCCTTCTGGCTGGGGTTAATACTGCTGCGTGATTTTCTTTCACTGGCGGGGATGATTAAGGGAGGGAGGGTTGGCATTAATTGCTTCATCACTGTGCGTGTGAGTCATCTCCTGCCTGTCTCAGTAATTCAGCTGGAGGCAGGAGAGAGTTCTGGCTCCTGAGGCCAGATTGGGTTTCAGTGAACTAGGATGCTCCTTCCAGTGACTTGTGATCAGAGAGTTTTGTTCACTTACTAAGGGAATGAAGAACTGCACCTCGTTATCCCACCATGGATATACAAATCTATAAAGGGCAAATTGCAATTTCTTTCTGGTGTTTATTGGTGATCACTTGCCACAGGAAGGACATTAGTTCCAGGAGGACATTGAATTGAAGGTGGTTGATTGAAAGCAGAATAGTTTCCAATTTGATTAACAGAGGTGTTGCGGCAAAGGACATTTTCCAAATAAAACTGCCTTTGATTCTTTTGCGGGATGCAACATGGTAGCTAGATTATTTGCAAACATGATTTTAGGTCGATGTTTTCTACTTCTTCATGTTCACGTTGCTCGTGTCTTCCTGTGTGGCTTGTACCTTCCTCTTCTGACTCGGTCTTCTCTGTTTCTCTTCTTGCTGTTGCAGGTTACCATCCTTTTTCTACCTAGGGCTTTGCTCTCATGCCTTCTGCCTTACATAGCCTGTTATCATTCAGGCGTCTTCACTGTTGCTTTGCACAGAGGAGACTTTATTTCCAGGTAGAACCAAAAGGTGGAAAGTATGTATTTCTGTCCATGAATATATTCATTTCTCTTCAGGGAGAAATTATATACAGTGAATGTATATAAGGGTTCAGTTCAATGAGTTATACAGAAGTGCATACCTTCTGTATAGCCAACACCTAATCCAGATGTAGTGCATGTCCATCACCCCAAAGGGAATCTTTGTGTCCTATTCCTGTTAGTTCCTACCTCCCCATAATTAACCACAGCCCTGATTTCTTTCACCATAGATGAGCTTTGTCCTCATAGATGAATTCTTGAATTTCATGCAAATGGAATTATTCATTATGTTCCTTTTTAAATTTTTGGTACCAGGATGATTTATCACTAAGCTACATCCCCAGCCCACCCTTCCTTTCTTCCTCCTCCTCCTCCTCCTCTTCTTCTTCTTTAATGTTGAGATAGGGTCTCCATAAGTCGCTGAGGCTGACCTCAAATTCGTGATCCTGGGATGGTAGGCGTGCGCCACCGCACCTAGCATGTTATATACCTGTTTGTACCTGCTCCTTTGGTTTAACATATTTTCAAGATTCATCCCCATTGTTTCATGTATCCATAGTTCATTGCTTTTTAATAAGTATGCTAGCCAGCATTCCATGGGATGTCTATATTCTAGTTGTTTGTGGACACAGGGTCGTTTCCACGTTTTGAGTGTTGTGAAGAAAGCAGCTATATGCTCTTGTGTTTTGGGTGTACATTTGTTTTTATTTTTCCTTTGGGATAGAACTGCCGGGGCAAGGGTAAGTGTGTATCTTTATAAGAAATTGCCAGTTTCTGAAGTGTAGCATTTTATGCTCTCACCATGTATGTATGCAAATTTCAGTTACTCCATATCCTCATCAAGGCTTGTTGTTGTCCTTTTTTTTTTTTTTTTTTCTTTTTCTTTTGTACCAGGGATTGAATGCAGGGGTGCTTAACCACTGAGTCATATCCCCAGCCCTTTTAATCTATCTATCTATCTATCTATCTATCTATCTATTTGGGATGTATAGGGAATTGAACTCAGGGGCACTCGACCACTGAACCCCCTCCCCAGCCCTGTTTTGTATTTTATTTAGAGAGAGGGTCTCACTGAGTTGCTTAGCACATTGCTTTTGTTGAGGCTGGCTTTGAACTTTCCACATCCTGCCTCAGCCTTCCCAGTTGCTGGGATTAGAGGTTGGTGCCACCACACCTGGCTTTAAATAAGTTTATGCTGCCTCTCGATATAGATAGACCGAGTTTTCTAACTTCTTTTTTCTTCAAGATTGTTCATCTGTTCTAGTTGGAGTATTAATGATATTGAGATTTCCAATCCAAAATATTCTCTTCCCTTTCTTAGTTTTTTTTTTTTTTTCCAGTAGTGTGTCTCTTTTTTAATGCAGAGGCCTTACATGTCTTTTGTAAAATTTGGTTGTTTTGTGTTTCTTATGCTGTAAGAAATATTTTCTTTTAAGACTCTCATTTTTAGCTTATTTAATATTTATATAAAGAAATACAATTGATTTTTATACACTGACCTGATATCTTATAGGCTGATACATTTACTTATCAGCTCAGGTATTTTTTGATAGATTCCTTATAGTTTTTTAAATAAGCAATCATGTTGTCTGTGACACTTTTACTTATTCCAGTCCAAACTTTATGCTATTTTGTTTTATTTCCTTATTGTACCTTCTAGAACCTTCAGTAAAATGTTGAAGAGAGGTTTTGGGTTTGCTTTCATAGAAAGGGGGTGTAGCATTTTGTGCAGTCCTTTTTACTGTGAGGTGTCACATGGACTTTTCTCCTTCATGTGGTGAGTTACAGTGTTTAATTTTAAATATTAAACCAACCTTGAATTCCTAGGGTAACCTCACACTGATTAGAATGGCCATTACTAAAGCACTCAAGCACTCTGGGTAGGAATGTAAGCCACTGTGGAAAGTATGGCAGTTCCTCAAAAACTTAAAACAATGTGACCATGTGATGCAGCAATTCTGCTTCTGAGAATATTCCCTAAAGAAGTGAAAGCATTTCTTAAAGAAATATTTCTATGCTTGTGTTCTGACAGTGTTGTTTGTAATAGCTAAAACATGCAACAACACCATTGTCCATCACGGGACGGAAAAGCAAGCAAATGTGACATGCACACACAGTGGAATTTTAGTCAGTTCTAAAAAGGAATGATATTCTAATAGGCTGTAGCATGGGTGAACCTTGAGGATGTCATTGATAAGTCAAATAGGTCTATCATAAAAAGACAAATGCTTTATGATTCCACTTCTATGAGGTAGTAAAAATCCCAGATACAGAAAATAGAATGGGTGTTTGCCCCAGGTTGGGGTGAGTGGGGATGGGGAGTTGTGATTTAATAGGGGTACAGAGTTTCAGTTTTGCTCTGGAGATGGATGGTGGTAATGGTTGCAGAACATCATGAACATGTTTAATCTCACTGAACTGCACACTGAAAATGGTTATGATAGAAAAAATTTTTTTTGTACATTTTACCATAGTAGAAATCATGAATTAAAAGAAGAACAGATTATGCCGGGCGCAGTGGCGCATGCCTGTAATCCCAGCACTTGGGAGGCTGAGGCAGGAGGATTGTGAGTTCAAAGCCAGCCTCAGCAATGGTGAGGCACTTAGCAACTCAGTGAGACCCTCTCTCTAATAAAATACAAAAAAGGGCTGGGGATGTGGCCCAGTGATCAAGTGCCCTGAGTTCAATCCCCAGTACCAAAAAAAAAAAAAAAAAAAAAAAAAAAAAAAACAGATTATCAGATTATCAATATCTTTTTTAACCTATGGATGATGTTGATTTGCTAACATTTGTTAGATATTTTCATGACTATATCCACTGGAAATATTTGATGAAGTTTTCTTGTATAGTATCTCCTAGGTTTTGGTGTTGGTGTTATGTTGGTTTTATAAAATCTGTGGATGGAGTGTTTCTGTTTTTGACTATTTCCTGAATAAATTTGTGTAAAATTGGCCTCATTTCTTTAAAAAATAATTAGGGCTGGGATGTAGTTCAGTGGTAGAATGCATGCATACTATGCCTGAGGAACAGAGTTTGATCCCTAGCACTGCCAAGAAAGAAAAGGAGGGAGGGAGGAAAGAAGGAAGGAAGGAAAGGAAAGGAAAGAAATCCAACTGTGAAACCATTTGGGCATAGAGTTTTCTTTGCATGAAGATTCTAAGAGTATTTCCAGTTTAATTTTCTAAAACTTATCACATGGTAAAATGCCCTTCTTGGTGTACAGGTCTGGGTTTAACACATATACAGAATTGCGTAACTACCCCGATAATCAAGATAATCAAGATACAAACCATTGTATCACCCCTGGGCCAGGGATTTAGATAATGAATTCAATTATCTGTTAAGACAGATAGCAGACTATTTACACTGTTTATTCTTGGTTGTGTTTTGGTAAGTTATGATGTTTTCCATTTTTCAAGAAATTTTTCATTTCCTCTACATTGTGGGATTTATTGACATAAGGGTGTGTATAATATTTCCGGAGTATCTGTCGAGTGTCTGTAGGGTCTATAGTGATGACCCCTTTGCATCTCTAATGTTGATCATTTGTTCCATGTCTGTGTTTCTGTTTGATCTCGCTAGGTGTGAACTAATTTTCTTGAGATTTTCAGTAGATTGGCTGTTGGTTTCTGTTTCATTGATTTCTATTCTTATCTTTATTATTTCCTTCCTTGCTCTTACTTGAAGCTTAGTTTGTTCTCCTTTTTCTAGATTATTGATTTGACAATTTCTTCTTTTCTGTTATTAGGTCCATACACATTTATAATTGAAGTAGAAGAATGCACCCTTTGATGCTTATGAAATGTTCCTTAACCTCTCTTTGTCTACAAGTCCCCTGATTTGACATGGCCACAGCAGCCCTGCCTGGTTAAATGTTTAGCCACAGTCGTGAAGCAAACCCTCATGATTTAAAAGCACAGCACAAACTTTGATACATAACACTTGTATTGTTTCTTAACTCAGCATTTTATAATTCTCATTTCATTTCCTTGAGGAGTTGTTTAGTAGTCAATGTTTTAATTCTCAGACATATGGAGAATTTTTTAAGCTTTCCTTTTCTTCTTGATTGCTAATTACATTTTTGATTTATCTGATTTTTCTCTGCAATTGTTGCTTTAAATGTCTCTAGGCCATTTTGTTAGATGCATATATTCATGATTATAAAATCTTCTTTACTGATTGCTGCTTTTGCCAGTGTGGAATGTCCCTCATGGTCATTTATAATACTTTTTACCTCACATTTCTTTTTCTCCCCTTAGTTTTCACTGTGTTATCCTGTCTTTTGTTTTTATTTTCATGTCTTCCTTCTTTAGTCTCTTATCTTCAACATCATTGTATACCTTTTCTACTACATATATAGTTGTTTTTTTGAGGGGGGAGGTACCAGGGGTTGAACTCAGGAGCACTCGACCACTGAGCCACTTCCCCAGCCCTATTTTGTATTTTTTTTAAGAGACAGGGTCTCACTGAGTTGCTTAGTGCCTCAGTTTTGCTGGGCTGACTTTGAACTCAGGACCCTCATGCCTCAGCTTTCTGAGTTGCTGGGATTATAGGCATGTGCCACTACACCCGGCTGCATAGAGTTAAATTAGGACTAGACTGTTATTTGATCTGTGACCTTATACCCAATTATACTTATTAAAACTATTTTTATTAAAACATTTCAGCCTTATTAATATTTTCTATTTGCCACTTCTTTTTGCTTTCTTTATTTACTCCTTTCCTTTCCCCCTTTGGATAGACTGAATTTTCCTTTGCTGGTCTTAAAAAAACACTCTTAATTTTTTTTCGTGTTTTTTCCATCGTCATAACATAAACTTAGATACGAACCTAGCTTCCTCTTATCCATAAATCTGTGGTTCTCTAGCCCCCACCCTCCTGGAGAATCTCTCCTGCTGCAGTCCCCTGTCCCCCTGCAGAAACTTAACCCCCTTCTTCCTTTGGAATTTCCCAGGATTCTTGTGTGAGTCCATGAGCATCGCTGAGATGCAGCAACCTCCAGCCTGTGAGTCTTCCCCACCTTGTTTGGGAACTGGATGCGACTTGTACTTTTATAAAGTTCATTCTTCAGGCAAAGTGGAAGCCAGGCTTGGCTGGGGTGACACTGGAGACAGAGAGACCATCTAGGGGTTTGTTGCAAGAGTACCGGTGACTTTAGGAAGGTCCAAGTTGGAACAGTGGCTGTTGGAGCGGAAGGACTAGTGGGATGATGAGCCAGCTTTGGTGTCTGTATTTGAGGACTCCGAGAGAAGGACATCAATGATACTGAGCATGAAGAGCAAATATATAACTACAGATTTCCCTTTTCTTTTTCTTTCTTTCTTTTTTTTAACCTATTCTCTTTCTTTCCAAATTCCAGTTAAATGATTTCTCTTTAGGGTTTTGTTGGCAGGACTAAATAACATAAAACATGTAAAACACATAGCATAGAACCGGTGATTTTGAGAAGTTGGAATGCTAACTTCCACATTTCTGTTTCAGGTGACTGATTGAGGGTGGGAATGCTCCAGGGGACCTGGGAGGAAGAACTGCCATGTGTCACTGTGTGACTGGATGGGGTGGTGGGGGGAGCAGAGTCGACATGTAGCTCTGTCACTCTGGTCATCTCGAACTACAGTCACCAGTAGAACATCTAGATGACAGATAATTGAATTTATGTGTCTAGGGCTGGAAGGAGATGGAGATTGGAGAGGTTAGTGAGGCTGTAGGCACTCGTGCAGTAGAAGCAATCAATTGAGAAGAAAGAGGACCTGGAGAGGCCTTTACAACCTGGATTAGAGGAAGAAGAGCCACTGGAGGAACTTAGGAGGTCTCGGGTCTTGTCTCAGTTCTGATACCTAACAGGTTTATTCAATCTTGAGTAAAATTCATAACCTTTTTGATATGTTTATTTGTTCTTCATTAGTTCAACAGATATCTCTTGCATATCTAGTGTATGCCAAATTCTGCTCTCAGTCCTGAGCGTGAAGTGCTAGAGGGGGTCTGGTCATCTCTAGCAGTAGGAACAGCAGCGGATTCAACTGGTTTCTCTCTTGGGACACAGACATGTTAGGGACCCACAGTGACAGGGCATCTTCGTCAGACTGACCATGGGGAGGGGACATTGGAAAAATCTTTCATAATGCATGTTCTTCAAACTATGCCTTGCAGAAAGAGGAGGAGTTCAGACCAGCATGTGCAAAGTCATCTGGACTGTGAGCAAGAATGACATTAAAAAGTGCAGGGTGGCACATGGACCAGTTGAGGGACAAAGTCTAGTCAGGTACCACCGCAGTGAGGCAGATCCTAGGGGGCCTTCTGTGCCAAACAAAGGGACTGGATTTTTTCTGACATTCGATGCGGACCCATGGAAGGATTTTAAACAGACGTGTGAAAAGTGAGGTGTGTGTTTTCTGAAATCTCATTTTTCTAGTGCTTTGCATTTGGCGGGACAAGAGACCAGGTGTGGGACAGGAGACCAGAGAGGAAGCGGCTCGAGAAATCCAGGTGATGGAGGAGTGTGTATTCAACACACACTGAGCACCTGCTGCACGCCAGCCGTGTGGCTCAGTGCCAGCAGGTCCCTGGCCCTCAGAGCTTGCAGTGGCACTGGGAGTGACAGAATCTAAAAGACTGGAGAGGTGTTAGCATGGAGGATCTAGAGGACTCCATAGTCGTTACACGTTGGAAGTGAAGGACAGGGAAGGGTTTCTGGCTTGGCCAACTGATTGGGCAGCTGGCACCAGCCACTATGGTGGGGATCCCAGGTCCAGGTGCCCGCGTGCGCCTCCACCGAGCAGTCTGGATCTCAGGAGAGGCCGCCACAGCTTTCTTGTCCAGTGGAAGAATTAGGCCAGCTGTTTCGATGACTCGATTTTGCTCTGTGGTTCAGTTTTGGCCTATGCCTATTGAGTTCTCTCACTGAGGACCTGCCTCCTTAAATATCTTTCTTCAGAGGCTAGTGTGGGAAACCAGGAGGGTTATTGTTAATTGCCGTATGGAGATCTGAACTCAGCCTCCAGGACCTGCCTCCCCTGACCCCCTTGTCTGAGCGTGGCTCACCGCCTCTGTCTGGGCTGCACCATGGCTTGCTGTGGACAGTTGCACCATGGTCTGTCATAGAACCCAGAATGCGCCAGCTAGTAGGGACTTCAGGACCGCTGTGCCTGGTCTCTATATTTCCAGATGACAGAGATGAGGCCCGGGGAGTTTATATGGCTTCCAAATTCCCAGTAGGGCTGAGATGAACTCTCTTGATTTTCTGCACTGCCTCCCTCCCCCTCACTGAGTTCACTGGAGTGCTTCGATTGCAGGGCGGAGAAGTTCTTAGGTATATATTTGTGCAGCAGTTTGGATATGACTCAGCCTGTGTGTGTGTGTAGCTTTGAGACTTCTTGTAAAGGTTGTCAAGAAAAATTTGATTACCTTGGCCGTGATGCGGGGAGACAGTCCCCTTGGGTGCACCCTCGCGTTCAGGCAGTCCCTTGACTGGGGCGTCCTTCGAAGCTTTGCTGTAAGGAATCATTTCACCCCAGGTGTGGAATCACATTGCACTGCGACTTCAAAGGAAAAGTAAAAAGTGGA
The DNA here is from genome assembly GCA_025594165.1 of Tamias sibiricus. Taxonomy (NCBI): domain Eukaryota; kingdom Metazoa; phylum Chordata; class Mammalia; order Rodentia; family Sciuridae; genus Tamias; species Tamias sibiricus. The sequence goes on along the minus strand of CM046666.1, from coordinate 17,328,432 downwards.
GAAATTGCCGCACAGTGTGGGAAGTACCTCTTGTGGGTAAGAGTTTCAAGTGCTGGAGAGGAGATGTGTTGAAAGGACATTTCCTTTCATCAGCTTAGAGCGTCTCCTTTTTATTCTTTTAAAAGAAGCAACACCTCAAATTACTGCAGTCCCTAGGCAGGTAAGCATTTGTGATTTTGATCTGTGCAGATTCTGAGAGGGAGCACCGCACAGCAGCTCTTAGGAGTGATTGGTAGCACTTGACTGAATCTGGAGAATGACAGGCAGCTTTCGTGGGGAAGGGCAGAGAGAGGTAAGGAGCTGGTTCAGGAACCGTGGGGTGAAACAGCCTACTGGCCACTCCTCTTGGCCTGGGTGATGTGGAAACTGTAATCAGCGGACCCCGGAGACCAAATTAAAGTAGATTGGAAATGAAAAGTAAATTCCGTGTTTTGTATTTTTAACTTGGTGCCCACTTCCAGAACATTCGTACAGCGTGTTCTCTGTGACGAGTTTTGTCCCCTCTTTTATATAGATTTGTTTTTTATGGTGGTAGATTAACATTTGTAACTTTTTTTTTTTTCTTTTGGTACTGGGGAATTGAACTCAGGGACACTATACCCCTGGGCCACATCCCCAACCTTTTTTTGTATTTTATTACAGACAGGGTCTCACTGAGTTGCTAAGTGCCTCGCCATTGCTGAGGCTGACTTTGAACTTGCGATCCTCCTGCCTCAGCCTCCCAAGTGCTGGGATTATAGGCATGTGCCACCGTGCCTGGATTCATTTGTAACCATTTTTGAGAGTGCATTTCAGTGATGTTAGAGACATTCACAATGTTGAATAGCTGCCAAATCCACCCCACAGGTGTTTATAGGTCATTGTAGGTACAGTTTCCCAAACTGAATAAGGAAAGGAAGTATTACCTTTGACCCCACAGCCCAGCATGGCCACTGTTACAATTAAGACCTTAGTTTCTGTGTCTTTTATCTTGTTTATATGATTTTGTTCAAACCTAGTTAAATACTATTCAAAGAGTTATAAAGAGAATTTTAGAGTTGAAGGGGAATTTATAGATAGATCATTCCACCCTAACCCCCCTTCCCTTTTAGATGAAGGAAACAGTTGCCAAAGGGACAAAGGGACGGGGACCTGCTTGGCTGGACAGTGGCCAGCGTCCAGGCTCCCCATCCCCTGAGCCCCACTCCCTGGGCCCCTCTGTAGTGAGTTTCAAAGTGCATTATTAAAAAATCCATCAGTGGTTTATATTTAGGATAATCTCTTTTCTTTCTCTTCATTGTGTGGTTTCTGTGTCTGGATTTTTTTTGTGTGTGTGTGTGGGCGTCTTCAAGCAGGAATTTGTTTCAACAAGAAAATCACATCACATGTGCCCTTCCTGGAGCACATCCCTTGTGACCCCGATGCCGGTGTCCCTCCAAGCCTTGCCTCTGTGTAGCCAGGGTGTGGCCGTTTTTGCCTCCCCTCCCCCCCCTTTAGCTTTGCTGATGGCAGTCAGACCAAAGTTGAAAGGTGGTCGTCGTTTTCCCAAGTTGAGGTTCTAGCCGGTTTCTTTTCCTCCTTAAGATGGTTTTCCACTTGGAAAAGAGGTGAAAACTCCCAACCTCGCAGCTCGAAACAGCTTGTCTGCTCGCTGCGCTGCCCCTCGGGCTGATCTGCCTCTCAGCTCCCCTCCGGTCCTCTGCCAGCGCCTGAATTCCCATCAGAGAGCCTTTTCCACTCCTCCTGCCCATTGGAGGTCTGTGGGTGGCTCGGAAGCCAGGGCCTGCTGGAGGCCGGGGGTATATTGTTTGTGTCAGCCATGGCAACTGCAGCGGCCCGAGGAACAGCACTAGTTGGGGGCTGCTCTGGAAGAGGCCAGCGTGTGGCTGGAATCTCAGGACTTCTGTGACCTCCTGGTAAGGTTATTAAACTCAGCCCTTCCTTCAATCCTGCTGCCACCCACAAGTAGGATATGGGCAAGGGTCGGGGGTGCCGGAGCCCAGCCAGAGGTACCCTCAGTGGGAACAGAACAACGGTGCGGGGCAAGGGGTGCGTTCTTGTCCCTCCTGCGCCCGGGGCCCAGAAAACCACCCCAATCCCTGCCAGCAGCTTCTTCAAGGGTCTGAGCATCATGCCCCCCAAAGCCCCCCCACCCCAAAGTGCCAGTGTGACTAGCAAGGAGTTATAGGAGGGGCAGACCCTGGAAGACCCCAGAATTTGGTGTGAGGGAAGCATTATTTGAATGTTTTTCTTTTTTCTTTTTTTTTCTCCTGCTTTTGAAAAGCATGAACTGCCTACCACATGTGTTTCATAAAAATGTCATTGAAAAGGAGAGAGAGAATACAGAGAGAGGAAGCTTCTGTGGCTTAATAATAGTTTATTTTGTGACTCGGAATAGCTTTTCTTTTCATTCAGCAGATCATTCGAGGTGTCATTCCGTTTATTTTAAGTAGTGTGTTTCATCCTGAGCGGATTAAGAATTTTTATTTTATTTTTTTTTAAACTCAGTACTGTATTGTTTCCTACTGGGAAATGTATATATATATATATTTTGTACGTTGATGGGTGAAATCTCTTTGGTCCAGGACAATGGCCCATCGCTAGCACTGAATTTCAAATGTTTTTCTTCTAAGGGACAACGTGATTCTTATTCCAAATCATAAGTCTGACATTTCATTTGGGGAAGTCTGAGGAAGTCGGGGAGGTCTTGTGTTGATAAAAACAAGCGCCTCTTTTTCTTCTTATCACCCTCCGGTATCTGCTCTGCTGGCTCCTGCCCTGTGGTCTGGCTTCGTTCTCTCTGGGAGTCTCATTGTGCTTCTGAGCTCATCTACTATGACCCACAAACAGTTTTCAGGCCTCGCTGATGAGTCAAAGGTAAAACCAGGAGGGAGCACGTGGGGTGCCACAGCTCCCGTTTTCTGACTTCAGCTGTCCCTGAAACTGGCTCGGGATCAGCCTCTGCCTTTACAGAGCTGTGTGGTTCCTCCCTCCCGTCAGCGCCTGCGCTCTCTCCGCACCCTGCTCCTCTTCTGTGTTTATTTTGGTCATTTCAGTAGTCAGCGACAGGGAAAGAGTTACTCAATGTGTAAAACGCGGAGTGGATGCGGCCACAGATGCTGGGAGGTGCCTGCAGTTTGCAGCTCGCTCAGATGGAGGACGGCGAGGTTCTGCTGGCTTATTTCTGAGCTGTAGTTGTTGGTTTTAAAAATGCGGTTTAATAGTAACAGAGAAGTTCATTTCTGCTGTGGAGTGGCTGAACCCTTGAGCATGACACATCAGCAAATACGGATGAACTTGTCCGAGCACAGAAGATCTCTTGTCTAGTGGCAAATTGAACATCGAACAACAAAAAAACAAACGTAGGACTTTTTCTGGCAGTAAAGAGCAGCTGTTAACTTTGGGACAAAGTTTGTGATATACATGTTAAATCTTTAAAATTCTTTTCTGAATATAAAATTTTAAAACACGTTTTCTTGACATATGAAAAGATTACTTTTTTAGAAATTATCGGCCGAAAAAGCAGGCAATATTGCACACAGTTTATATTTTTTAATTGGAAGGACAGTCAGAATTTTAGAGCTTAGAGGGCCTTAATCTATGCTAATGTTCTCATTTTACAGATGAGAAATCTGGGGCACAGGGAGGCCTAGTGACCAACCCTACAACACACAGCTTGTTTAATGGCTGAGGCCAAGAGCCAGCTTTCCAGACTCCTAATTTAATGCTTTCTCTTCATTGGATACAATTTTTTTTTTTTTTTTTTTTTTTTTTTTAGTTTCAACTAGCAACCTTTCGCTATTGAGATTATTTTTAAAAATCAGTTTGCATTGACAATTTAGTAGTTCAACTTAATCATCCTCATGCTTCAAGAAGAACAAAAAACTTCCTAAACTAAATATTACTGTAGACTGTGGAAAGTGCCTCTCTAGCTATGTGGCTGTGTCCACCCACATACATAAACACATACCTAGGCTGAACAGTGTTTAATGACTGCAGAGGTCCCATAGCTATTTGGGTACTTTTTTTTTTTTTTTTTTTTTTTTTTGTACCAGAGATTGAACACAGGGGTGTATTACCACTGAACTACATCCTCAGCCCTTTTTATTTATTTATTTATTTTTATTTTGAGACAGGGTCTTAGCGCCTTGCTACAGTGCTGAGGCTGGCTTTCAACTTGCTATACTCTTACCTCAGCCTCCTGAGTTGCTGGGATTACAGGTGTGCACTACCATGCCCGGTTATTTGGGTATTTTAATCCACTTTGCAAAAAGCCTTATTTATTGAAGAAAAGCCCACTGTCCTGCTCAGGGTGAGCCTGGAACCGTGAAGAAGCACGTGGCAGGTAGTGGGAGTAAGAGCAGATGGTTGGGTAGCTGGTATGGGCAGCTCAAGGAAAACGCCCTCCAGCCTCCCCTCCTGCTGGCAAGGACATGCCAGTGGGGTCCTGCAGCAGCAGTCACTGGTGACAGAGCCATGTGTTTAGACTTGAAGGGGCTTTAGGTCAGGCCCCGCGCGAATCCATACGTAGCACTGCTAATTTGCAATGCAGATGAAAAGTCAGCCACCCAGTAGTGGAACTGGTTGCTGTTCTTTTTTTTTCTTTTCTGTCCTGTTTTCTCAGTGGCATGGACTCTTGCTGGGCCTCTGCAATTGTGAGCGACAGAGGGGGAGAAGGGCATTGCAGTGCAGCCTCGGGAGGGACCTCATTCTGCTCCTCGGGTGAGGCTTCCTTGTGCTTGGGGTGGGCGCGGTGGGGGGGGGTCTCTTCCTAGGATGTGGCAGAGGGGTGGTGTGGCTATTTTTTGGTGAGAACGGTATCCATATACATTGGTCACCCAGACTTGGTTATTTATTTGTATTTAGATGTCGCAAAGAGACTTATTTAATGTTACTTAATCTGTGTTTGGCTTTGTTAGAAGAAGTGTTTATGCTGTTTGGAAGAAAGAAAATGCTTGGTCCTTTTGGTAAGCTGGGTTGGCCCTTTAGCTAGAGAGAACAGCATCAAGTGAGAAAATTAAAAACGTTTGAGGACGGACCCAGAGAGTGTTTTCCCTTTTCTATGAGAGTAAAACCATGGCGAAAATAAACACAGAAAAGAAGAATTTGTGAGAAGGGGAAAAAGAAATCAGCCTTAGCTCTTGAGAGAACATCAGAAATAGAAATTAAGTAGAAAGAAGCTAAGAAAAACTCTGAAGAACTTTTTAGACAAAAACAAAAACAAAACAAAAGGAAGGAATGGAAGAAGGGCTGTTCCGAGATGTGTTCTAAGTGGCAGCTCCATGACCAGGGTCTGAAGGGAGAGAAGGCCCGAGGGGCTTAGACAAGTCCAAGGGCAAAAAAGTGAACAGATATTTAAAGCAGTGCCTGTTGGTGAAGATGAACTTCCTTGTACTTAGAATTTTGGGGTCCTTAATACTTGATAGTAAGCTCTATAAGTATGTTGATGATGAGCTCAGGAATGTCACCCATGCATAGCCCTGAGCAGATGGAACTGACGCCTGGGCTGTCACTGAAAGCCACCTAGCATGCACCAGTGGGTGTCTTGGCCCCGCCAACACCACGCTGCCTGCTCCACTGTGGTACCGCCACCTCAGTGTGGCGGTGCTGGGGCTGGTCTAGGGACAGTGTGGTGCTTTAGGGAACGGGCAGGTCTTAGCAGAACTTCCTGAAAACTCTTACCACTCTTCATGGGCCTGTAGTAAGGATATCACGAGAGAAAAGAGGTAAAAACACTGTATGAAATGCACCCCCAGCCTTCTCTTAGCTTCTAGGGTCAGAAGCGCCTTTTATTCCCCCTTCCTGGAAGGGAATCCTCTCAGCACCCCAAAGTCGGGGTCTCTACGACGGCAGGACCCCTGCCCAGTGGGTCAGAGAGTCAGCGAATGTCTTCCTTTCATCTGTTCCTCTCCACAGAAGAGAATGCAAAACCGTGGGGCTTGAGAGTTCCTCATCACCGGTTCACGTTTGTTCTCACTTCCAGATTTCTCTAGTAAAGATTTCAGTATTTAATTTTGAATACTCTTGGGATCAGCTGCTTTCAGATAGCATGTTTTCTCATGTTTAAACGCATCAAGTGCTGACATGGTTAAACGGGGTGGAAAAAAATCACCGAACGTTTTTGGGGCAGAAACCATTGTAAAAGGTGGTATGAAGTTTCCACCTTCCTAATGGAGCCAGTGGAGTGACCTGTCATCCCCAGGAAGTGAGGACTCTGACGTGGCAGAGTCACAGCGCTTCAGAAGCCCGTGATTCTTGGCCTCTCCGTGCTCACTCTTTCTTGGATGCATGTCTTAAAGCCCTTTTAACTTTTGCCCGTCTCTGTAAACCGAAGGGAAGCCCTAGAATCAGGGGGAGGCAGTGGCGAGCTGAGTTCTGTGCATTAATTCCATTCCCTGCTCTCCTTACTGCCCATTTGGCCCGAGGCATCAGGGTCCAGCTGGGGGAGTCTGAGAGGACTGACCGAGGTGAAATAGGACGTGAATACAGAGGGTGAGGGCCATCCGTATGCATGACATGTTTAAATTTAGTAGCAGCCCAAATGGCCATTGTTAAGATGATAAAAATAAATAACAGTTGCTTTTCTGATTAAACCATGCATATTGAATCAGACATTGTAAGGGAGTTCAGTGTTTACCACAGCAAGGAGGGAAGAGAGGGGCTTTGTTAGGTGGAGACAGGTGAGAAGCCATCCCAGTCCCAGGCTGGTCCCAGGGCTCTGGAGTTGATCCACATGCCTAGCAGGCTTATGTGGTACTTGGGTGGCACTTGGGAGACAGAGGCCTGCCACCTAGAGAAATTGGTGGCATTTCTCCCTCTGTTCCTGTTATTCCAGGAAGCAGAGGAGAGGTGGTCATCTGGACAGCTCCATTATGCCACCTTTGCTTCCTTCCGCGGAGGGAGGAGGAACTGTGGAATTTTTATGCACACACCCAAACACTGACTTGGCTTGTCATTAAGACTGAGAAAAAGACAGTGACAAATTATTCCTTGATTGTTATGAAAAATACGTTCCCCCCAAAGTAGAGACAGTGATTTATAAATGGATTCTGTTCAGAACGATGATAGGCCTGACCTTTGAAACTCAGAATATATTTCTCCTAGACAGAGGATAGGTTACAGTGGGTCCCAAGAGAGCCTGGTCTCCATCGCGGCGCTGGGACCATGGCCACTGTAATCGCTCTACAGCCACGAGGCCCAGCCCCACCTGGGGCAGGTGGGAGGTGGTTATGAAGATCAGTCGTCATGGTTTCTAGAAGGAACAGTGAAAAACATGAGCAGAAGCAGGTCGTAATTTGATACAGTAAGTACAACTAGCCCAGAGCTTAATGGGATGTGAAATCCCTGACTGATGTGGTTCCAGAGGGCCCAACAAAGAGCTAAGAGCAGAGGAGAGGCTCACAGGAAGGACAGGAAGACATCGCTTGAGGAAGAATGTTCTAGCAATTGGGACCATCTAAAATCAGAAAAGCTGATGGATTTAAGGATAGACCTTCCATCACTCAAGATGGTCAAGGAGGGGCCAAGGACCTCTTACTGAGAATTCTCCCCGAGGGAGCTGGGAATTGAAGAGAAGATTCTAGTCGATGATAGATCCTTTTTCTCTTAAATCTAAGACTCAGATTTGTTTCCTAATTTTTAATTGGAACAAACGATTATTCAAGAGCATTGAAATAATTTAAACAAGGATAAATAGCCCTACTTTTGCAGCCCTAACACAGGATAGCCTTTTATTTTATATAATATGTTCCTCTCTAGCATATATATCCTTTCTTTAAAACAGGGAGCAGGGGGCTGGGGTTGTGGCTCAGCTGTACAGCGCTTGCCTGGCACGTGCGTGGCCCTAGGTTTGATCCTCAGCACCACATAAACATAAATAAATAAAATAAAGATATTGCGTCCAACTACAACTAAAAAAATATAAATAGAAAGTAAATAGATATTAAAAAAAAAACAAGGAGCAGAACTTACTAATAAACAAAGGGTTACTTTCTCAATCTGAGGAACATAATACGAACTTACTCCTCTGTTTTTGTACTTTAAAGTGTTGATAATAAGAGAGTGTGTGGTGTGTTTATGTTATTCAAATGTTTAAATTCATTATTAGCAAAAGTGTACTTGAACCATGTAGGATCTTTCTGATTTTCAACTTGAGTATTTCTGCCTATTAGTGGTCTTTAAGGATTACACTGGGCAGAATTCTATGACTTATATAATTTGCGAGTTGGAGTCCTGGGTCTCCTACCCTAGGATGGGCTGGTGTTTTTTACTGTTGACTAACAAAAGTCAACGACATTGGGACAGTAAGGAGAGACTTCTGGCTACCAGACAGCCTGTCACCCAGTCCCTGCTTTTCCTAGGTCACACTTTTTCAAAGACTTTGAGTATAATTAAATACTTTCCACCATAAACTAGACTGAACATAATTTAATCTTCCCCTGAAGGTACTGGAGAGTCTTGGAGTGCCGCAGGGTTGTGATGAGCATCAATTACCTGCTCACGGTGGGTGTTCAGGAGGAGGTGGTTAATGGAGTTCCATTTGGTCAAGTCCTGGGTGACCGGATATTGGTTCTGTTATTACGGGGAGTTCATTGAGGGCTCTGGAACTGATGCCCAATGTTAAAGTCTCAGGTCGGGGAGAAGAAGCCAAGGTCAGCTCTTTGGTTTAGAGAGGCCGGCCGGGGGTGGGTGATGGTGATTCACATTTTCATGGTGGTACCTGGCGCTTTTTAGTCTGGGAAGTACCCCCACATACCTGGTCTCCTGTTGTTTGTTTCTTACGATGGTCCTGGGGACGGGGAAGGCAGCGGTATCCTATTTGTGCAAATGAAGAAAACAGAGCTCAGGAAGCTTGGGTCACTTGTCCTGAGGGTGTGGTGTGTATAAATGGCAAGGCCACTCAGCTGTGGATTCAGTGTCTTACAGTGTTCTGAAGGATGCTCAGAATTGACTCACATCCCCCGTGTTCTCTGTGCTTACCCATACTGGACTCGTTTAATCCTCACAGTGGCCCTGTGGGTGGACAGCCATTCGTTCTTTGGGTACTGTCACAATTTTATCTTTCGCCCCGAGGACAGTGAAATGCACAGAGGTGAGTGGTGGCGTGTGACTTTGAGCCCAGGAGCTCAGGATGCAAAGCCAGTGCTCCTCCCCACGCGGCCCCAGGGCTACGGGGCCCCCGCAGAGTACACTCTGTGGAAGCTGTGCGCATAGACAGCGGGCTTTCTCTGAAGTCCTTTGATGTCCGAGAGGCCCACAGTTATACTGACTGAGGTTTCGAACCCATATCTGCCATGTTGAGGTGTGAGGGTCATTTCTTGTCACCTGAGCTTCAGTTTCCTCATCTCTAAAATGAAAATATAGAACACCTAACGTTCTCATAAGATGAACCATACGTGAAGTTCCTAACATACTGCTTTGGCATAACCTTTAGCCTTTAAGGTAGCTGCTATTATTATTATTGCTATTCTTATTGTGCATTTACAATGGCCAAAACCATAATAAAAATTTTCCAACAGTTAGGCATTTGTATCTATTGTATGAATGAGCCGGGCGTGGTGGCGCACACCTCTAATCCTAGCACTTGGGAGGCTGAGGCAGGAGGATTGTGAGTTCAAAGCCAGCCTCAGCAGTGGTGAGGCACTTAGCAAGTCAGTGAGACCCTGTCTCTAATAAAATACAAAAAAGGGCTGGGGATGTGGCCCAGTGGTCGAGTGCCCCTGACTTCAAGTCCCCGGTACCAAAAAAAAAAAAAAAGCAAAACTATTGTATGAATGTACCTGTATTAATTAGATGTAATTATCTTTTTTGAATCTTTAAAATAGGCAAATCTCACAATTACATTTGTTAATATTATTACCCCTACCTGTACTCGACTTATGATTTTATTTCATTAGGCAGCTAGCAAATTATCTAAGAACCCAAAGCAATCGTCCAAATTATTAGCCATAAACTTAATTTGTGACTGTTATATAGGTGCTAAAATAGAGGTTTGAATTTAAAAGTGCAAGGAGGAATGCTGATTTCAGTGGATATAAACAGACCAGTCATAAACCATAGTCATGAACTACATAGAGCTCATTGGAGGTGATACAGTCTCAGTCCGTTAAGCTTCTGGGTAGTTTTAATAAAGCAATTGACTTCTCCCAGTTCTTGAGGCTGGCAGTCTAAGATCACGGCCCTGGCTGATTTGGTGTCTGGTGAGAACTCACTCTGTGGTTCATTGATGGCACCCCTCACTGTGTCCTTACATGGGGAAGGGGGCAGAGAGGTACTCTGGGGACACTTAGATGGGCACTAATCCCATTTGTGAGAGCTCCACCCTTGTGATCTAATCACCTTCCCCAAACCCCACTTTTTGAGTTAGGTTTCAACATATGGATTTTGGAGGGCTTGAACATTCAAGCTACGGCATACACAATGTTCTGTCTCCACATGTATGCCTAGAGCTTCCAGTTACACCCTACTCCAGTGTGAGCGCTCGCGTGCGTGCGTGCGTTCTCTCTCTCTCCCCCCCTCTCTCTACATATATATATGTGTGCATGTGTGTGTGTGTGTGTGTGTATATTATATATTATTTTTTATTTTTCGGTATTGGGGATTGAACCAAGTGGTGTTTTATCACTGAGCTCCACCCCCCAACCCCTTTTTATTTTTCATTTTTCTTTTGAAACAGGGTCTCACTAAGTTGTTTTTTTCAGGCCTCCCTAAACTGCTGAGGCTGGCGTTCAACTTGTGATCCTCCTGCCTCAGCCTCCCTTGTTGCTGGGATTATAGGTGTATGCCACTGCGCCTGGCTTCCAGTTACATTTTTTAAAATTCGTTTTTTCAGGGTCTCTTCTCAGTGACTGTTTATTCACCACTCTTTTTTAACATATCTGCTTGGCTTTGTGCTTCAGGAGGTAAGCTCTTTATAATTCCAGGAACTCTGTTGGCTTAACCAAACGGCAGCTGCTTAGTAGATGAGGATGAGGGGAGGTGTTTATGCACTTCATGTGTTTAACACACCTCGTCGTTTTATAAATGCAAAAAAAGTATGTTTTAATATTCCTTTAAAATTTAAATATGACTTCTCTTCTCCTTATAGAAAATCATAATACTGTAAATTTACTTGTAAACTATACATACTGCTTCTTCATTCCTTGTAGGAATTTTTATTTATTCTTTCAGTAAAATCTATTTGGGCCCGGTGTGGCGGCACATGCCTGTAATCCCAGTGGCTGGGGAAGCTGAGGCAGGAGGATCACAAGTTCAAAGCCAGCCTCAGCAACACCAAGGGCCTAAGCAACCCAGTGAGACCCTGTCTCTAAATAAAAGACAAAAGGTATTGGTTTTGATTTGGGGAATGTAGTATTGGGTAAAACAAATCATGACCTCAGGGAGCTTTGCCAGTGGCCGCTGGGTGTTTGAGGGATAAAGGGACCCGGGCCCTGGTTCCATGTGACACCAACATGAAATCTGAACAGAAACCATCCTGTCCACACAGACTGAGTGTGCCACTGTGTCATTCCACTGCACATTGAAGTGTCCTGTAGAGGTCTGGGTGGAGCTTGGTGACGCAGCTTTTGCCTGGCACCATGGGTGGTGAGGGTCTGGGCTCCAGCCCCAGCACTGCAAAATAAACACAAATAAATAGAACGAAAGTTCCACGTGAGCATGGGCCCTGCAAGAGGTTGCTGTTGGCGCCCTGCTAGCCTCGCTCCTTCTCTCCCCCTTTCCCTTGTCTCATTTGCAGTTTTCAGATCTTCCTCACGTGTCCCAGACCTTTCCTGAAAGGTGTTCAGGTGGCCCAGGGACCGAGGCGCAGTTGGCTTTGACACGCACCAGCCCCGGAGAGCGCCCCCTGCTGGGTGGTCAGGGCTCGGCGGGGCGGCCCTGGCTGGGTTTGTGCTGGTGAAGAGCCAGGACTTGGCCTCGCTCTCCTCCCTACCTGCAGGCTCTCATTATTAGCAGAAGCTGAAGTAGTGTGATTTTCTAAGGTCCCTGCCAACACGACAGCTCTGTGATTCATATGTTCCTGAAAACTTGAGTGTATTTTCTCAATAAATGGAAATATGTTTTCCAGTGAGCCTGGAAATAGATTTTCCACTTACCTTTCCCCTTGGTTTGCTACTTACATCAGTGCGTTGGGGTCTGCTGTTGCTCTAAGCCCTCCAAGAGGTCAGTCACCTGCAAGAAGGGGGACCTAGGGACAGGAGCACTAAAAACCTTTGGAGAACCTGAGGTCGCTCTCTTGGTAATGTGGTTACGGAGCTCACGTGCATTTGGTTTCTGAGTGGAGGAAGAAGAAGATTGGGCCAGAGACAGAGGAAGTCCTGCTGTTGGTGGCTGAGTGCTGGAGGGCCTGCCCAGCTCATGTCACTCTCCTTCCTGCTGGAGTCACCCAGAGCACAAATGGCACCCAAAGATGGCAGACACTGGATTCCTCAGTGTTCCTTTAGGAATCCTAAAAAGTTCCTTTGTTGTTGTGTGTATTTCATCTCCTTCTTCTATGGTGGATAAAAACTCCCAACAAAGAAACAAATGAGGAATTTATCAAAAAATATTCATTGTCAGGCTGGGCACTGTGGTCCTATAGTCCCAGTGAGTCAGGAGGCTGAGGCAGGAGGATCTCAAGTTCAAAGCCAGCCTCAGCAACAGTGAGGCACTAAGCAACTGAGACCCTGTCTCTAAATAAAATACAGAGTAGGGCTGGGGGTGTGGCTCAGTGGTTGAGTGCCCGTGAGTTCAATCCCTGCTATCCACCCCGCCCCTCCCCCCCAAAAAAATATTTACTGCCAACAAAAGCCATCTTCAACTGTGTTCAAAAGGAACACAGTTACTGTTACGAGGGGTAAGTTTTCAAGATCTGTTGCATAGTGTGATTAGCATTGTTTATTGTTAACCATGGCTTATAATAACGTACTCTGTTTCAAAATTTAAGAAAATAGCCTTTAAATGTTCTCACTATAAAAAATAAGTATGTAGGTGATGGATAAGTTAATTAGCTGGTATAATCACTTCATAGTGTATACATATATCAAGATGTCACATGATACCCCATAAATACACACAGCTGAATCACTAGCTGTGTCCTAAAGACTAAGTATTGCCTTGCTGTGGGATATGCCAGACAGGAAATTCCAGCTATGAGTAGGAAAGGTGGTGTGTTTAACTACACACACACACACACACACACACACACACACAACACGTACGCACACACACATGCACACACAGTGCACATGTGGACGTGTTCGGTGTGCACATAGATACATTTGCACAGCACACACACAACACACATACACATAATGCACATACATACACACAATACGCACATGCACACACACAAAATATGCAGTGCACACACATACATACACTTACAGATGCACACTGCTCCCCAGGCATATCTGCCTCCCTTCTTCCTTTCCATGGAAGCATCTAGTCAAAGGAGAGGGATGTCTAACCAACTTTCAGTGGTTGTCAGGGATATGAGACATGGGAATCTCTGGATATTAAACTTGACTTTGCAAAAGAGTATATTGGTGATTTTTGAATGGCATTGCTGTTTAGATAGACACACTTAAAAAAAAAAAAAAAAAGAAGGAGGGAAGAAAATAGACTGGATGTCACCAGCCTGTTCTGCGGTGAGTGGGACACGTGAAGAGTCCCCCTGTTCGCTGTTACCCTGGTACTCTGGGTTTGCCGTGCTCCTCCGAGCCAGGCTGCCTACAGTCTACCCACAGGATGTTACAACTCATGCAAGATTCTCCGACCTGCAGAGCCAGCAGGTGCTTGCCAGCCATTTCTGAATGTAGCCCGGTGCTCTGTGGAGAGCGTCCGAGGTGAGGTGTCAGGTGCCATAGGATGGGGACCCTCAGCCAGGGAGCCTTGTGCTGTTCAGTCCACCCGGGATGCTAGTACCAGCTGAGTTCTGGAGTTGAGCTTTAGAACTTCTCTCTGTTTTTTTCTTTCTGTGACCTCAGAGCTATTTCAAGAATTCTTCCTTTCTTTATGTGTTTTCTCAAATCAGAGGGAGAAATGGACCCCAGGACAGACATCGCACTGACCCTTTTCTGTGTGATGAGCCCGAGGTTTTGAGGAAAGCCGGCAGAGGCAGGGCTAGCAGTCATAGAGCCACCAACATGTTGTCACTTCTGCATGCTGTCTGCTTAGTTTTCACTTCAGGTAACCACCGTGACACGGTATACCCCAACCCCTACAGCTTGAAAATAAACTATAGAGCTCATGTTAGCAGTCACTTCTCAACTTTTGGCTGTAGAGGAACTCAGTGACATAGTCATCTCGAGGTCCCCTGAAGAACTCAGTTTTCCTGGGTTTGCCCCAGACCTTTGAGTGCCACAGAGGCTCCGTGATGTTGAGTGGCCCTGGGGAAGCACAGTTCCTTCAGGCCTGATAGTTTATTTGGTGAGGATTTCTGGTGGAGAGAGAGAGAGAGAGAGAGAGAGAGAGAGAGTTTGATCTTGGTTGCTAGGGCAACAGTTATGCTCTTACAGAGCTCTGGGGACCTCTGTAAGTACCAAATGAAGTTAGGTATGATAAAGGCATGAAAAGATTTTGGAAGTCATGTATGGTCTAAAGACAATTATATAGATTCAATTTGTATCACATTTTTGTCTTCATTCCTTGTGGTACTTGTGGTGTGTGTGTGTGTGTGTGTGTGTGTGTGTTTGCTGCTTTTATTTCAGGCTGCTTGTAGAAAAACGCTGATTCATAGTGTCATTGTCTTTTGTTTTCCAGGGAAATTCTGAGTCTGTTTCAGAGTTCATTTTTCTATAACAACCTTGAATTTAATCTCTCTAGATAAATCTTTATTTTTTTCCTCTTATACACATAAGACAGTTTGCTTTGTTTCATGCTATAAATGTCATACTAGCCCCAAAGAATTAGAAGAAATGCCAGTAATTTCACAGGGCTCTCGAGCATGATTTTTTTTATCCTATTTTTTAATATATCGTACTTCTCAGAGTTAAGTTTTAGATGCATGTAGGTGGTATTCGAAGATTCCAAGCCTTTATTGGCAGCATCCAGGTAATCACCTGATCGATATATCATATCTGTGAGGTAGATCCTTATGGACATTTTCTCAATCACAAAAATAGGGAGATTTTGGAGAGGAGGAGGTTTTTCAGCTATATTGAACAAGTTTTCCACAATAAGTTGAGATGGGACATTCAACCGAACATTTCTCAGCGCTAGCTGGCAGACGGCTGGGCTTCCTGGTTGTAATTACATGCCAGTGGCTTGGTGCTTGTTATTCTAGAGGTTAAGTTCAACTTGGAGTCTCCCAGCATGGGGAGTAGTGTGCTCTGATTGTTCACATTAAGACTGTAATTCCACCCAAGGTGGTTAGTGTCATCGTAGAAACTGGATGGAATTACAGCCCCATGTCCATTTTGAAAGACGACATTATTTATTGAAATACTTTACAAAGTTAAATAATTTTGTAAATATGTTGAAAGTTCCTGGGACTTAGAAACATAATCTGGGTCACATAGGAGGTTTCTCATTTACTTGATTGACCTCATTTATATCTTTAAATATTGTGTTTTTAACAAAGAGCTGGAGAAGTTGTATTTAAATTTGGGAGGTCTTAAAACAACAACATCAAACACCTTGCTTGAAATGCTCTCATGATTTCCTGTTTACCATTGTTGGAAAAATTGGCTTCTCGTATGTATATATTAGTTAATCTTTTCTGTTTCTAGCTTGGAGTATAATACTGAGTAGCTGTAGCAGCCACAGATATTTATTTCAGGGAAGTCCATGCATCCTAAGTAATTCTTTCTGTGTAGATGCCTTTTTCACCTGTAATCCCAGAAACTCGAGAGGATGAGGCAGGAGGATTGCAAGTTCGGGGCCAGCCTCAGCAACTTAGCCAGACCATGTTTCAAAAGAAATAACAACAACAGCAACAACAACAATAGAGCTGGTGATGTAGCTTAATGATATAGAGCCCCTGGCTTCAATCCCTAGTATCAGTCGATCAGTATCTCTTGAAGCCATAATCCTCGTGAAATCTGTATATTGCTTGTCTTTGAGGTGGACCCCACAGGTAAATAATCATACAACCAGAAACTTTGGATGTGGCTTAGAATATCAGATGGATGCCTTTATATTGGTCTTAATTAGGAGATCTACTGCTAGGAGAATTCATTAATTCAGTGCATGACCAGATTAAAATGGCCAGTTTTTTTTTTTTTTTTTTGTTTTTTGTGTGTGTGTGTGTGTGTGTGTGTGTGTGTGTGTGTGTGTGTGTGTGTTTGTTTTTGGTACCAGGGATTGAACTCAGGGGCACTGGACCACTAGGCCACATCCCCAGCCCTTTTTTGTATTTTATTTAGAGACAGGGTCTCACTGAGTTGCTAAGTGCCCTGCCATTGCTGAGGCTCGCTTTGAACTCGAGATCCTCCTGCCTCAGCCTCCCAAGTGCTGGGATTACAGGTGTGAGCCACCATGCCCACACCCGGCTGGTCGGTTTTTCATACCCTGCTGATGGGACCTCAGTGTCTTTCTTTATTGGGGTTGGAAACTCAGAGGGATACATTGTATGTTGTATGTTTCAGAGACTGATGGTTTCTTTTCTTTTCTTTTCTTTTGTGTGGTGCTGGTGATTGAACCCAGGGCCTTGTGCATATGAGGCAAGCACTCTACCAACGGAGCTGTATCACCAGCCCAGAGTCTGATGGTTTCTAAGTTTTAAACAGTATTATATGCTTTAGGATGATTATATATAATCTGTGTAACAAAGTATCACAGGTATTGCCTGTGCCACCATGCCCTGTGAGATACAGTATTAAAAAACTAAAATTCAAGCCGGGCATGGTGGTGCATGCCTGTAATCCCAGCACTTGGGAGGCTGAGGCAGGAGGATCTTGAGTTCAAAGCCAGCCTCAGCAATGGCAAGGCACTCAGCAACTCAGTGAGACCTTGTCTCTAATAAAATACAAAAAAAGGGCTGAGGATGTGGCCCAGTGGTTGAGTGCCCCTTAGTTCAATCCCTGGTACAAAAAAAAAAAAAAAAAAAAATTAAAAAGTATACAATCTCATTAATCACATATTAAAATATTTTGTCCCTGGAAATAATCCAGTTTTAGGAGTTGATTTGTACAACAGAGATTAAAAAATAAATATTCTGGTAGAGCTAAAGCCAATACTTCCTGCTTTTTAAAGACTTTATCAAAATATAAAATACCTTTACTTTGTGAAATTGTATTTTAAAAACTGGAAAATACTCAAGAGAGTGTTTTAGCTTTTTACAGTTTAAAAAGATTGAATAAGGACTGGTTCCTTTATTCCCTAATTTATTTTAGTGTAGATTTTTACCTTATTTTTTAATTACCTATAAACATTTTATGTTAGCTATATAAATTAGATTTAATCTACTACTGCTCCCTGATATACCATGTTGGTTAGAAAAAATAGTAGATAGTATTCTGTTCGGATTCCAACAGGGAGTCTTGCTGGATTTTATATAAGAAGCACACTCTGTGTGTGTGTGTGTGTGTGTGTGTGTGTGTGTGTGTGTGTGTCTGTGTGTGTACATGAGGGCTGGGGGAGAGTCATGGCAATATCGTGTGTTCTTTCAAAATATGCAAGGTGCCTCCTGTTCTGTGGGCGGGGGAACCCCCTAAGGTGCCCTCACTAGTTAGTCATTCCTTGTCTCTCACCAGAAAGGGAAAACCCATTGTCCCACCTCCCACTCATTCTGAACAACGGGGGCAGGGGCGGGGGCGGGGATGGGAGTGGGGTGGAGAGTCAGGGTAATTTTGTTTAGGAAGCTGCAGTTTCCTTACTTTACTATCAGTCTGCATTATAAGCTAATATATATGCATATATAGTATATATTCATATGCTATATATACTATATATGCATTACAAGCTAATATAGGGGGCACCGGTGATCAAAAAGGGGTGCAATTCATGGAAAAACTTTAGAGTACAGATTTGCCTAGCATAACAGGGAAAGCAATTAAATTCTTTCAAGATAATGAATAATAAGTAGTTCCTGGAGCCAGAAGTTTTAAAGGTATTTGTGTGTGTGTGTGTGTGTGTGTGTGCGCGTGTGCGCGCACACACACACACGCTCATGCATGGATGTGTGCATATGCACACTGGTTGTAGAAATTAACAAATATGTTATTTCATTGACCATTTCCTTGGGTTTTTGAAGGAAAATGTCATTCAATGAGCTTCTAATTTGAGTCCCATTATGTCTCTTTCACTTTCAGACTCTTAAGGTGAATTAATAAAGAATCATTGATTCTTAAAAAAAGCACTCCTAATTTAAGAAAGGAGGCACTTAACTTGCTAATAAGATCCTAAAAATTTACAGGTTATGTAATAAATTCAAGGAAATTAAGTTATAT
This sequence comes from Tamias sibiricus, assembly GCA_025594165.1. Taxonomy (NCBI): domain Eukaryota; kingdom Metazoa; phylum Chordata; class Mammalia; order Rodentia; family Sciuridae; genus Tamias; species Tamias sibiricus. The sequence continues at coordinate 17,310,085 of CM046666.1, read as the reverse complement.
ATTCATTAAGAATATATTATCTCTATTAGCAGAGGCTAAACGATTGGGGGTTTACCAAATGCTAAATGGTCTCGGTAATGAGTGTCCCTGGTCTGACACACTTGGAACTGTCGAAGTTTCAGGCTTGCCATTAACTGCTGGGTAGCCTTTGGCAAACAGCTGAACTGCTCTGGGTCTTAGGAAAATGAGGAAGTTGGGTTCTCTTGGTGGTTTCCGAATGTGTCTTCAGAAACCCCTGGAGGCTCTGGGTCTCCCAACAGGTCTCTCCTGTGTTAGCGGGGACGGGGCTGAGACCTGGGCATCTGCCCAGCTTGAGCTTCCCTCACCCCCAGAATCAGAAATCTGAAATGCACCCGAATCTGAAACTTCAGAAGCATCGACATGACACCACCCTTACAAATGAGTGCGACAGGGTCACAGACACCGGTGCACTAAAAGTATTGTATAAAATGATCTTTGGGCTATGTGCACAAGCTGTATATGAAACATAAGTGAACCGTGTGTTTGGAGTTGGGTCCCCCACACAAAGTGTCTCCTTATGTATGTGCAAATATTCCAAAATCTGAAAAATAAATTAAAATCTAAACCACTTCTGGTGTCCAGGGTTTTAGATAAAGGTTACTCAACCTGCATTATGACAGCTGTTTGGCAGTTTTGTGTCACAGGACCAATGAATCAGACAATCTTGAAGATCACTCTGGCTCTCAAGTTTCAATAAATCCCTAGAAAATATAGTTGTTCGTCAGCAGGAAGCAATCCAAAGAGGAATGGGTCATCCCATAAGAAACCTGATAAGGAAAAGTTTAAAATGAGAGCAGACTTTTGGGTTTGATCAGCTCCTACGGCTGCTGCTTGCTCCGGGTCAGGCAAGTCTAAGACCTTTCCCAAGGAATAGGGATGAGAATTGCCAAATGTCATTCCTCTCTCCCAGGTCCCCTTTGAAGAAGCCGGGGAGGGACGCATGGCAGTCCCTGAAGTGTGGGGGAAGACAGAGGTTCCTGCACCTTCAAACTATGACCCTTGGCTAGATTTGTCAGTCCCTTCGCCTGTCTCTGAATACCAGGCACATGATGAAAAAGTGTCCATTTTTGTCATCATGCCAGACCAGAGGAGGGGCTAGGAGAAGAACCCTGAGCCCTGAGCCCTGCGCCATGTGCCATGCCACCATGGAGGTGCTGACCGCTCTCTGGCACTCACAGGCACAGCCTCGGTCCCTGCAGCTCGGGCACAGGTAGCATCTCAGGGAAGGGGGACAGGAGCAGAAGAGGAAGGGAGCGTCTCAGGGATCCTGAAGTGGCAAATCCGTGGTGGCAGCCAAGCTGTTTGCCAAGAAGAAAACTCTGGTCAGCCCTCTGGCGCTGGTTTGCCAAGCATGTTTGTACTAGAACGGGGTTCAAAGATTCAGACAGAACACTGTCTGTTTTTAAGGACTCTTGTGAAAGGTTTGCTTGTCTCCAGCCTAAATCCAAGCATCTGTCTGTCAAAAACACCCTCAGATACCCTCAAACCCCTTGAATAGAATCTCCACCGTGTGGAAGACAAAGGGCTCGGATCTTCAGCTCTCTGGTGAGAATCAAGAACCTTTTCTTCTGAACACCTCCGCCTTAGGATCGTTAAGGAGGACTCCATGCCACAGGTTCCCGCAGGGTAGTGAACAGAGGTGGAAAGTTGAAATTGCCTGACAGGCACCCGATCTGAGAAGCTGCCCTCCTTATCCGCACAGCCACAATTAGTTTTGGAAGACTGTCAGTGGGGAAGCTCAGGGCTGTGAATTTAGAAAGCAGATGTGTGGGATGGCACTGTGTGTGCCGGCCCATTAGGGCCCCACCTCTCCCTTCCATACCTTGTCCCAACCCCAGGGTTAGCTTAAAGCTGCATCTTGTGTTAAGCCAGCCTGACACGCGGACCACGGGGTTTGCACGAAGGAAGTGGTTGGTCATATTACAAAAGAAGTCCTCATTGGCAAAGGATCCTTTTTTTTTTTTTTTTTTTTTTTTTTTTTTTTCCCCTCTTGAAATGGCCAGATGGAAGAAAGCAAAAGCTCCCTTTTCGTGAGTGTTTGGAAACCTGGATCTCATCAACTCTCTGGTTGGTTTTGGCTGTCAAGGGCTTTTTGTGCCAGAGCAACTGTGAGCCAGGTTTCTGAGGTTCCTCCTGACCTATGTTGGCAGCCTCTTAAAAATAACTGTCATTTCAAGTTCAGCGAAAATATATAACTCCGCAAATAAATACATATCAAGCATCTGAATAGAAGTAAGGAAGTGAGGATTAACAGACTGAAAAGCAACACTCTTGCCATGAAAAATACTATAAAGCACTTGTAAGGAGGTTCTTGCTTATGTTATTGCTTGGACAGTGAATGTGGAGACTTTGATCCCTTCCTCATAGTCCCTCATTTCTCATTTCCCTGCCGGGAGGTTTTGAGAAGCTGATTCCTTGCAAAGTTTCTTGGAGAAACCTCCGCTCGGTGTCACTGGTTTATCACAGGCAGTGTGTGTGGACGGGTCTCAGGGTCTCGAAGAAGGAAATCATGCCAGGTTCACACCTTCCCTTCTTTTTCCTCTATTGATGTTTTTTTATTACTTTGGATGGGAAATCCTCAAACATATAACTGTATGATTTTTCTGATCCTGGGAGATGAAAACTTGAGAATAACAGAAAGGAGAAGGGAAATTATTCATGGCAGACTCGACGGGGACTGTGCTCGGATGCAGATGTGGAGGGGAATGGGGGTGTGCTGGAAGAGAACAGCTGCTAACCAAGACTGAGTGCAAGATTCAGCTCTGGCTCTTTACCTTTGATTGCTGCCTCATATCAAGGCTTTTGCAGAAATTGCAGCAAAGAGAAGAGGCAACACTGAGAGCTGGAGCATGGGGAGGTATTTGTTGCACAGGGTAACTTTCATTTACAGGGCTGCCCTCTATTTGGAAGAGTAGGTGCTGGGATTTTGATCATGCATCTTCTCCCACCAACGTCTGTGTCTGCCATGCATATATTTCCCTTGGCATTTAAATGCACGGGTTCTTAAAATTGCTGACAAATAATCTCCATTGCACATTTTGCTGGCACCACGGCCTCACTGTAAATGCTCTCTGTATGTTCTTGGGACGTTGCGTAATCGCAGTTACTCTAGTTTACTGTGCAGTGTGCTCAGTGACTAATGGCCTAATCAGGACTTGAAAAATACATAAACAGTTCAACAGAAGCGATTGATTCACTGAGCTCTTTTCATCCAGACAAGGGTGAGCTAATGGGAATCAAAAAGACGGAGGTGTGCAGCCGTGTCTTTGATGTGTCGAAGCTAGAGTGTTCCCACAAATCCCGTGCGCTCTTGCTCATTGATGGCGAATCCTTTTTCATATGCATGAGGCAGGAGTGCCAAGCTGCCGTCCTAATTGGCTCCTCCCCGGTATTCCTGAATGTGCATGTTACGCTTGTTACCACTTCTTGCCTTTCCTCTAAATACTGACTGTGACAGTTTTGGAGAGGTGGACCCTCACGTGACGCTGTGGCGTCACCCTATCCTGCAGGCTTCATCAAGGCTCTGGTCCTGCGTCCTGGTTTCTTGGGGATAGGATTTCAGCGGAGACCAAGGCAGACTGCCTGGCTGACTTCAGAGGTATTGTTGATTGACACAGATTCTCGTTTTATCCTTTGGTGGCACCAGTCCTCCCACAGTCTCAGCGGAGCGGCACAGAGGCCAAAAGGGAGCAGAGATGAAGTGTAACAGAAAGGGACCCGTGTGTCTGGGCACACTGTCCTGTGAGGAGAAACTGTCCCCAATGTCATGTCTGCTTTCCTTGGGAATTCGTTAGCTCGCCCCTGAAATGTCCAGCCCTCCCACACAGCCTTCGCTTTGACACAATTGTCCATCGCTCAACTCAACCATTATTTATTTATTTATTTATTGGTAACAAGGATTGAACTCAGGGGCACTTGACCACTGGGCCACATCCCCAGCCCTTTTTTGTATTTTATTAGAGACAGGGTCTCACTGAGTTGCCAAGTGCCTCGCCATTGCTGAGGCTGGCTTTGAACTCGAGATCCTCCTGCCTCAACCTCCCAAGTGCTGGGATTACAGGCGTGCGCCACCGCGCCTGGCCATAATTTAATTTTTTTGATGAAACCGCCCAATCTCTACAAGCTAGCTTCTCGTCCATGTAATAACTCCAGCCATTCCTAAAAATAAGATGAATGATGGAATATTGTGCTTTCTAAACTCACGGCACGGATTGTTTCCTTAGGCACACGCTGGTTCAGTAGTAAAGGGGGGAAAAAGTCCTTGGGCACGTTCCATTCCCACATTCATGGTGATACTTAGCCTTCTCTCTGGCTGTTTAAGAACTGCATGGCCAGCAGGCTGCCTTATAAATAATAGTGAATGACCTCCCTCCGTTTCAGCTGTTTCACTCTAAGTTTTAAACTACAGGAGTGCAGGATGGTCATTGGCTTTCCAAGTGTTTTGGAACTTGTCCCTCATTCCCTCTCTCTGGTGACACCTCTCCTCCTGCCTCCAGCCCAACCCCAGAGCTGCCCTGGGTCCTTCTTTCCTCGAAGGATCTGATGAATGAACTGCTCCTGGTCACGCCTGTGCAACTTAGTTTCTTAGTCCTCCAAGGGGCTTGCAGGCTTCAGCGGAAGATGCTGAAAAGAACAATGGAGAAGAATTTATTTTGGAACCCCGAACAGCATGGATTAGGGAGGAAAACAAAGAAAAGGGAGGAGCAGAAGGACATGTTTTGGAGGATCCTGGAAGTATCAGGTGCCCAGGTCCTCAGCGAGCTGGTCCCTCAGCTGCCGCAGCTCTGCACGCTGACCCTCACCTGGTCCGGTTCTGGGCTGCACTCACTGGAAAGGCCAGGGTCCGGAGCCAGGAGCAGGGTGGGGCCTCCCTACACTTCCTTAAATTTTAGATTCTGATAGAGATTTATTGCCCGTATTGGACGTGGGAGTCAGGGGCAAAGTACTCCAAACCTAGGATAACGAAGAAGAGGGCGGCCTTGGAAATTTTTTGATGCTCATTTACTGTACTTTTTTTTTTTTTTTTTTTTTTTTTTAAACAGGCAGATAATACAGCAACTAGATTAAATGTTTCTTTTTCAAAGGAAATATTTTAAAAGTTACTCTTAGTTGCTACAACATTATAATTCAAGATGGATGCTATAATTCCTTGAATTCGATTATATGGTAAATTATTAATGTTTTAAAGAAGCTTAATGTTGGGGTGGGGTGCAGCTCGGGGGGTAGAGCACTCGTCTGTCATGCATGAGACCCCGGGTTCAAGTCGTAGCACTTAAAAAAGAAGGAGAGAGAAGCTGAGCATTACCACGGAATGAAAAACCCTTGCCAGATGCACACTTTGCCATTCTTTATTGAATCCTCCTGTTTCCCTCTGGGGCTCCAGGGCTTCACTTAATGGAGAAATGGTACATTTACATGTGGGTTCCCACTGAGTCCTTCCTAGTAGTCTGGCTTAGTGGTTCTCAGACTTCACTGTACCTGAGGATTGCTGTAAAGAGCTCTGTATGCAGAATCATGTTACAGCATTTTATGAGTAAGCCAAAGGAATTTTCCGAGTTAATTTGGACAGTATTTGACTTTTGTCAAGCTTCTGAACTTAAACTCTCACATAATAACTCACTCTTCAATGTTTCCCTCTCCTCTCTCTCCTTCTTTCTTTTCCTGCGTTCCATCCATCCATTCATCCATCCATCCACCCACCCACCCTCCTTTCCCTTTTTTTCTTTCCTCTTCTCCCTTCCTTTTGGTAGAATAACTTCCTCATTTTTTCGGTGAAATTTGAGCAGTGTCTACCTATAGTCAAATCAGAAAATGACTAGTGTGTTAAAATCCAGATCTCTTAGAAAAAATAATTAATAAGAAGTGTTCAGAGTGTTCTAGAAAGATCTATCTGGATTTCCCATCCCAGGCTTCCACTCTACTTTTGTCTCTGGTTTCCCATTTTTAGCCGGGAAAGTGGAGCAGCCAAGACAGCCAGGTTCCCTGTGAGCACAGCACATCCAGCCATCTAGAAAGAAGGAAGTAGCATTTTGGCTTCAAAAGCCAATAAAAGATAGAATGAAAATAATTGGCATAGTAGAGTGTATGGCATTGTGTTAAGAATTTGAAATCAGATTCACCTTAATAACCAGAGATATTCAGTATTTGGTTAAGACTTTAATAAGACTTTGCTAGAGACATGTACTTTTTTTAAAATCAAAAAAATTAAAGTAGGTGCCCAAGAGATCATGAACAAGTGAGAATGTCAGCAAAAGTCCTGAAAGTAATTTAAAGATTGGCATCGTGCCCATTTCGTTTGTGTCTCTGCCATGGTACTGTAAACCAACTTGCTTTTGTACCCCATGGCACAGATCCATCAACTTGACTTCTCCCACTCCTGATTGGCAAAATTAAAATAATTCAGTTCAATATGATTTTTTTTTTCTGTTGTTAAAATTAAGTGACAAAAGACAGCTGCATCTGAAATGACTATACCTGAATGTAGGGGAGAAGCTCTTTGGCTGGAGCAGCAGGTCTGTGTGGGCAGACAGCCTCCGAAAATTTTGCAAGGAAACAATCTCATTCAAGTGCACCCTGTACTGTTCAGACAACCTCATCATTTTAAAAATTGCACAGGCAATTTAAAGTGCACTGTCAATACAGAAAATAGGGTGTGGTGACTGCCGACAGCCAAATGAATTAAGAGCAGTCACAGAGAGTTGTGAGCAATTGTGTCTGAATCTGATCAACTGTCTTTTGCTCATGTTCAGAATTAGTCACCTCGTGAAAAACAAATGCAGGTGGACCTTTAGTCGCCTTGAAAGGAGATAGCTGCTTGAAAGGACCAATGTTCACATGAGATTCATAAGAAGAGTGGCCTTCAGCAGACTCCAACACGAATGGGTCAGCTCTTCCCGGCTGGGACAGAGGCGAGGCCCAGTGGAATGGATGAAATACATAGGACTTGCAAACAAATCCTTGTGCACAGGTTTTGCATCCCTATTCTTTGAGGAGAAACTACTAAAAAATCAACCCAGACCTAAGGATGAACACAGAAAATAATCGGTGGCAAAAAATAAACTTTCATCAGTGTATTAAAAATCTAACATAGTGGGCTGGGGTTGTGGCTCCGCGGCAGAGCGCTCGCCTTGCACGTGCGCGGCCCGGGTTCGATCCTCAGCACCACGTAAACATAAATGCATTGCATTGTGTACAACTAAAGTAAATAAATAAATATTAAAAAAAAAAAAAATCTAACATAGTGGCATATTTGACTTTCAAGAATAAAGTGGCCATGATTTTATTCTCTTTTAATGCTGAATAACAGTCCATTGTGTGTATGTACCACAGTGCCTTCATCCATTCATCCACTGAAGGGCATCTGGGTCACTTCCACAGTCTAGCTGTTGTGAATTGAGCTGACATGAACATTGATATGGCTGTGTCCCTACAGCATGCTGACTTTAAGCCCTTTGGGTATAGACCAAGGAGTGGGATAGCTGCGTCCAATGGTGGTTCCATGCCAAGGTTTTTGCAGGTAAATGGATGGAGTTGGAGAATATCCTGCTAAGTGAAGTAGGCCAATCCCCCCAAACCAAAAGCCAAATGTTCTCTCTGATAAGTGGATGCTGATCCATAACAGGGAGGAGGCGAGCATGGGGAAAGTGGAGGAGCCGTGATTGGGCAAAGGGGAGGGAGGCGGGGCAGGGGGCACGGGGGTAGGAAAGATGGCGGAATGAGATGGACAGCACTACCCTAGGTACCCGTATGAGCGCACATATGGCGCGACCCTACATCGTGTACAACCACAGAAATGTAAAGTTGTGCTGCAGTTGTGTGCAATGAATCAAAATGCAATCAGTCTGCTGTCCTAATTAAAATGAATTTGCCTAATTAAAATAAATACATTAATTTAACAAAAATAAAAAAAAAAAAAGAATAAAGTGGCTAACTTTAGGTGCCTCCCTGTCTGCTTATCGAGGTGGGGTGTTCAGTCACTCTCATTCCGGGGAGGGGAATGTAAAAACAGAAGACGCCCCTCTGGCAGCACACGTAATTGAGGCGCGTGTTCAGCTGGGCGTGCTTAGCCTGCCGGGGCTCCTGCTTGTGAGCCTCCGCCCTCGTCTACATTCCCCTGGGCCCTCGTCTACATTCCCCTGGATTCACACCCACCACCCACCGTGTTGTTTACTTGTTTGTCTCCCTGATAAGGTTGGAAAGCTCCTTGAAGGACAAGGACAACTTCTTGTTCCTTTTTTTTTTTTTTTTTTTTTTTTTGGTACCGGGGATTGAACTCAGGGGCACTCGACCACTGGGCCACATCCCCGGCCCTTTTTTGTATTTTTATTAGAGACAGGGTCTCACTGAGTTACTAAGTGCCTCGCCATTGCTGAGGCTGGCTTTGAACTCGCGATCCTCCTGCCTCAGCCTCCCAAAGTGCTGGGATTACAGGCGTGCGCCACCGCGCCCGGCTCCTTTTTTTTTTTTTTTTTTTTTACATCTCCCATGGTACTTTGCCTAGGGTGGCCACTCAGACATTATTCATTGTTGTTTTTTTTTTTTTTTTTTCCCAATGTTAACTAGGAAGTGAAAATGAAGTAGCAAATCAAGATAGACACTCAGGTCTAAAAGGATACAAACTATTGTGGAGGATGCAGAGAACGTGGGAGAACAGGGACACGATGATATTCCCACCCTGTGGGACACCGGGAAACCCACGGTGGGTGCTGGCGCTGAACTTCCTCCCTGTGCCGAACCCCCCGAGTAGAGGCCAGTTTTGTGCTCAGTAGAGAGACGTGTCCAACCAGAAACAATCATACTGAGATTGACTCACCGCAACCACAAATATACTTTTTGAGTTTGGAAACGAGATTTGAAACCCAATTTTATGTTCTTTTTATAGAAAAAAAGTATCCTTTCTGCTTCTCCTATGGTTTTCCTCTTTTACGGCCCTGGCATGCGCTCGTCGTCGTCGTTGTCGTCTATTTATCCTACCTACCACTAGGCACAGAGTGCAGGGACCATATTTTATTCACATGCTGTCCTCTGGGCCTAGCATCAAATAGGTACCTGGCAAATGGCAAATGAAGAAATCAAATGTTTCAACTTCTCTCTCAGCTAAAAGGGCTTATAAAAATTAGTGTGAAAAGCAGCAAGAGTTGGTTTTCAAATGCCGGCAGTGGTGGGTTTTGAAATAAGGTGCTACTTTGTACATTATCTTAATACATGTTTTATGTGTATTTTATAGGTGTGTGGTAGACCTGAGGTAACCATCCAGGTAAAACGTTGTAGACAGAAGATATTCAAAGTAGCAGGGACTTAAACCTGTAGTCAGTTCATTGAAGGGCATTCCATGGCTCTCTCTTTGCAACCAGTTGCATAAACGGGGAAATGGAAGTTAGTGAAACATCTTTGGGAAATTTTCACCAATGTGCAGATTCACCCACACTTACCTGTAGAAGGCCAGTACATCACGCTGGTGAGGAGCTTTGGAAGCCTGAGGAGGGAGGCCAGGTTGGAGACATAGGCTTCAAGGTGTCACCTGCTTTGACATCGTCATTCAGAATGCAACACTTGGGTTTGCAGGTGTTTTTGCAGGTAGGAGACATGTAACCATGCCCCTGTTTCTTTCTCTCCACCCTCTCCCTTACCATCTTCTCCCTGGAAATACCTCGTATCCCAGTTTTAAATACATGTAAGATTCATCCCTACCCCTCCCTGAAAAAGTTTGTTTTTCTTTTTCTTTCTCTTTGTACCACAGATTGAACCCAGGGGCACTTTACCACTGAGTCACATCCTCAGCCCTTTTTATTTTGAGATAAGTTCTTACGAAGTTGCTTAGAGCCTCACTAAACTGCTGAGGCTGGCCTCAGACTTGTGATCCTCCTGCCTCAGCCTCCCAGTCCTGTGTGTTAACTGCCGTAAGGTCAATATCATTCCATAAAAGCTCCATCTTCTCTCATTTTCATTGTAGAGTGTCTGAAGGAAGGAAAGGGAGGAGAAGTCCTGATAAATGTGTTTGGCTGGGGACCTTGGCCCTTAGTGCTTCAGAGTCATGTGGTATTCTTTTCAAATTTTTATGAAATTATGGTGCAACTGGAGAAGGGCCTTTGAGAGAAAATGCACTTGGAGTCTCAGCACTGTTTAATATGGCTGTGGCTGCCTGAGGATCAATCTCTAAAGGTCGCAGGAAGCTCTGTTAGAAAGCCGCTGGTTCCCCAGAGTTGTCAGGATGTGTATGCTGACGTTCTTGGAAGAACATTCTGCCAAGTGGCCAGTCTCTGTAACTCACAGGGCACCTCCATCCAGACAGAGCAGGGTGCCCTGGGGCTGCAGCCTTCCGCTGAACCAACCTTGCCCTGCGCCTGTGAGCTCAGCCTCCAACCTTGGAAACTGTCGTTTGGTTGAAGACTTCAGTAAAAGCAGGAGGTAACTAACATTTCCATCTGACTGCGTTCCTGCTTTGTCATTTTGAAATTGAAATTGAAAGTCTGAGCAGAATTCAGAACTACACAGAACAGGATCTTTTAACATCTTTAAGTCATTTTCTTGGAGAGAACTCGAGGAGGAAATTATCTGTTTCTTGAGCAGTGTTGATTTCCAGGACAGTGGCCATTTCTCAGGATGTGATTCCAAAACATCTGTTCTGTCATCAGAGCCAGGCCTTCAGTCACTCTTCTGGCTGCCTGGTCTACACCGCACTGAACCTTCTGACTGGAAGGGTTTTTATTAATGACATCCAGGTAGTGGAGTTGCAGTAGAGGGTTCTGGGTAACAGTCACATAGCAGGCATTAATTAGCCTCTGGGCTCCTTGACAGGGTGGTCCCAAGGGCCACTGTGGAACAGTCGTGGTTGCCTGTGGCTGGGAATAAGTGTAGTGGGCCGTTAAAAAATGGCTGTGGCTGCATCTGACTTAAAGCTGTTTTGAAATGCCAAACAGGCGAATTCTTGGGAAACTCATTTGCATGGGGCCAGCTGCAACTTGAGAGAGAGAGAGAATGTGTGTGTGTGTGTGTGTGTGTGTGTGTGTGTGGACTAGGTGTGTATACACGAGTGTCCCGCATCCAAATATCTGTGGTGCTTCCAAATTGGGCACTTTGGGAGCCCCAGCATGCCCCCACTGGTGGAAAATTCCACATCATGAAACTCTGTTTCCTGAAGAAAATTATCAAAACTATTGTGCAAAACTTCAGGTGAAGTGCTGCACATAATGTGTACATGAAACCTACTTGAGTTTTATCTTTAGACTTGGGTTTCACCCCCCCCCCCCGCAAATATCTTATTAGTTATGCACAAATATTCCAAAATCTGAAAAACTCGGGTGTCTGAAACTCTTGTGGTCCCAAACACTCCCGGTAAGGGGTTACTCAGCTTTCCCTGGGAGGGGACTGGTGGAGAGACTGTCCAGTGAACTGGTAGATGCCTTACACCAGTTGATCTCAGCCACATCCATTTTGCCTGTGTCCCCCCCCCCCCCCCCCCCAGGACGTTTTGCAAAGCCCAGGGGCATTTTTGGTTGAGACAACTGGGAGGCCTCTAGTAAGTAGAGGCCAGAGATGCTGCCAAATCCCCTCCAATGCCCAGGACAGGCCTCCAAAACCAAGAGTGATCTGCCTCCAAATGTCAGTCATGCTAGAGTTGAGAAACCCTGCCTTCAGCCCACTCTTTCCCTCATTTCCAAGATGATGAACCAGTGTGCCTTGATGGAGGGTAGCAAGATAAGCTGAAGGACTGGGTGGGGAGAGCAAGATAAAAAAAGATGCGGAAGAGGTGGCGGAGTTGCTTGAAAATGAACTGTTTGGGCCATGTCCTGTTTGTAGTGTGTGGGTTGCTGGGTCGTGGCCTTTGTGTTACAGGTGACCTGAGTAGCTTATTTTCTTCAAAGCACCTGCATCAATTTATCACAAACTTGGTGGCTTAAAATAGTACAACGTATCGTATTGTATCGTCTAATAGTAATGCAGGTCAGGAAGCCTGAAATCAAGGTCCCAGCAGAGCTCTGGGGCTCTGGAGGAGGGTCCCTGTCCTTGCCTTGTTCCTGAAGGTCACTTGTACTCTTTAGCTGCCGGCCCTTCCTCCAGCTTCAAAGCCAGCAACGTCCTGTTTCTGTGTGCCTGTCTTCCATTGCCAGTCTCCCTCTGACACGGGCTCTGCCCCCTTCTTCCACTTTTCAGCACCCTTGTGGTTCCAGAATGTTCCAGAATAACCTCTCCATTGTGAGATCTTTCATGCAGTCACATCTGTGAAATCCCTCCTGCCAGGGAACCTACGAATGTAGGTTCTGGGGATTCAGATGTGAACATTTTAAGAGGACATGAGTCTACCCACCACAGACCCCAGGGTATCATCAGAGCCACATTTTTGTGGCCTTGAGCCGGATGTAGAAAAGGGAGGGCTATACAAATGGATTGAAAACCAGCTTCCTTTCCGTGGAATCATTTCAGTGTTTGAGAAGCAGCATTTTTTTTTTTCCTTGTTAACATAGTGTGACGCAGAAAACATTTGGAGGATGTTGAAATGTAATTGTTCAAGTTGGCAAAGACACATGTTGGAGAGAGAGAATACAGAGGGAAGCAAGTGGCGGGGAAGGCTAGACCAGGGGCTTTAAAACTTGAAGGTGCAGCTTAGTCCTCCTTTGGGGGTAAAGAGGCTGCTGGTTGAATCCAGATCTCTGAGCCCCAAGAGCCTGGGTGAGCAGGTTGGGGTGGGGCTGGGGCCTGATCCCAGGTTTTGCCCGTGCTGAGCGCCTGCTCCACCACAGAGCCCGCCCCCAGCCTGTGGGAGCTTCCTCTTCATGAACGCCCTCCTGCCGCGCAGCCAACACAGAAGGTTCCTGAAGCACGTTTGAGAATGTTGCTGTAGAAAGGGGAATAATTATTTTAAAACCAAGCTACGTTTTAGTAGTTTGGTTTTAAAAATGAAATCATTGTGTGATACTGACGTCAGAGGTCGAATGAATATAGATTTAAGGCCTTGACCTTCTTGTTTTAGTTACATTGTGCTTTGGTATATTCGATCACTATCACATTCAGCCATATTCCTATTCCAAATATGTAATGGTGTTGACCCTTGTGTGTTCTTATTAAGAGTGTCGTCTTCTCTGTGTGATTAACTCTTGTGTTGATATAAACAGGATTTGGGCTTACTACTGTTCAGCAGGAACTAATGACTCTAGGGAATGTTAATAGATGCTCCAGGTTCCTTTTTAATCAGTTATAACCAGGCTATCATTACAGGTTTGTTTGGAAGCTTAGTGATGCCATTTATGAATTTCACAACAGAGTAGTTGCTCAATAAATGTTAATTCTAGGAACAAATGGATTAGTTTCATTTTAGGAATAGAAACTCAAGAGTTCAGAACTCCCATCCGCCTAGTCCGTAGGGCCTCCTTTCTATATAGAACTTTCCAGACACTCTCTCCTGCAGAGTATGATTTCCTCTTCTGAAGTTGCACAGCTCTGGAAGTACCTCTCGTATACTCTGTTACCAGGAAATTGTGCCATCTGTGGCCATACTGTGGTCCTGGATGCAGTCATACTGGATTCTTCTTACTGCTGCTAAGTGCCTAGATTTACAAAGCATGTATTCCCAAGTGTGTTGGTGACCTGACACACAGACCACTGTGTCGTCACCTTAACATATTTTCAGATCTTGTTTCTTACTTCTTCAGAAAGGTATAACTTAGCAATGAATTTTATAGAAGCCAATTTGAGAATAGTTATTTACTAAGCTCCTTTTTTTTTGTCTTAATGATGTCATACTATCAAAAATTAGCCAGAGTCAATTTACTTTGATGAGGATGGTTTATAAACTAGATTACATGTTCCACATGTAACTTCAAAATGAAATACAAAATTGAGTTGTTGGCATGTGGTTGTGACGAGCAGGAGCGGTTATTACACATTACTCCATGAAATTCATATTCATATCTTGTCAGTTTACAGTGAGCCAGAGATTTAAAATAACATTTGTTTCTGTTTTCGTAACTGCCTCAGAGATATCCAAATCATTTTATTTTCTTTAGCTTGACTTTTAGTAGTGTTTTAAATATGTGGCCTTTCAAGCAGTGATGAAGTATATCAATGCCACTTGGCAGTGCCTAGCAGGACATGCTTCTAGGATCATTTGTAATGATTAAAAGTCAAATTGAGTTTTTTAAAACACTGACCCAAGCTGGGTGTGGTGGCACATGCCTGTCATCCCGGTGGCTTGGGAGGCTGAGGCAGGAGGATTGCAAATTCATAGCCAGCCTCAGCAACTTAGCAAGGCCCTAACAACTTAGTGAGACCCTGTCTCAAAATAAAAAGTAAAAAGTGCTGGGAATGTGGTTCAATCTCTGGTACCAAAATAAAATAAATAAATAAATAAAAAACTGATCCCAGAAGAAATCTGAATGGCATGTTGGTTCTTGGTCCTTTCTTCCTGTATTCTTGTCTGTTTTAACCAGAGCTCTTATTTCTTGGTCATTGGCAACAGGAAGGGAGGAGGTAGAGGGATCGAAAACTAGTTAATGAACAGACTTTTCACGTGATCCCTCCCCTGTCAGTGACAGTTTAAATAGCCTACCATTGCCACCTGTGGTCTTCAGTTTGGGGAATGCAGCAAGCCCCCTTATCTGCAGGGGATGCTGTCCAAGATCCCCAGGGGATGCCTGGAATTGTGGGTAATACCAATTCCTATATAGCCTCTGCTTCTTTCCATCTGCATCAATGCCTATGATAGAGTTTAATTTATAAATCAGGCACAATAAGATATTCCCAACAATAACTACCAGTAAAATAGAATAGTTATAATAACATGCTATAATCAAAGTTATGCAGGCATGGTCTCTTAAGATTATCTTCCTGTATCGTGGACCGTAGCAAGCTGGGTGTAGGGTTTCTTTTCTTTACTTGCTAGAGTTGAGAACTTCCACGCTTTCGCTGCTTCCCGGTTCCTCTCTGGCATTTCCAGATTGCCAGCATCTCAGCTCTTGCTCTTTGCATGGAGTGAGACAGCACACTCCTCACACGGCTCAGAACAGCATGCCATTCAAACCTTAGGAATGGCTTGTTTCTGGAATTTTCCACACCATATTTTAGGATCCCAGATGAGCGTGAGTGACTGAAACCATGGAAGGGACACCGGAGATGAGGGGAAGCGACTCATGAGTGATTGATCTGTGTTTTCCAGAACCTACTCTGAGGCATTCTGGAGAGTTGATTGGCAGACCATTGGAGCAGCTGGGCTTGTGGGTGGGAGGCGTGGGGTAGGGCAAGCAAGCCAGGAGTGCCAGGAGGCAGAAAGGAGGGAAGCTCTGTGTGGTAGAACTGGGAAGTAGAACTGATGGATTTAGGTACTGGCTCACCTGGCAGAATAAAGGGAAGGTTATTCTAGTGTTGCTTGGTTGGATAGCTAGTGATGTCACGATTCCAAGAACACACCTAGTGGGCTCAGATGCCATGGTACCCAGGAATCTATCTCCCTGCCTGCCATTGCTTCACTAATTTCCTTAGGCTATGTCCTTGGTTGAGGATCATAACCAGTGACACCCTCAGTTTGGCTGATCTGGTCTGGGGTGTCAGGTGCTCAGAAGTAAGCCTGGGGTGGGTATAAATACCACTGCTGTGGACACGAAGGGAGGCAAAGGGACCGTGTTATGATTTAGACACAAGGTGTCCCCTGTAGTTCCTGTGTTAGTGCAGAAGTGTTCAGAAGTGAAATGACTGGATTGTGAGAGTCACAAGGTGACCAGTCCATCCTAGTTTGAATTAGACTGTATGGTAACTCTAGGCAGGTGGGGCGTGGCTGGAGGAGGTGGGTCACTGGGGGTATTTTCCCTACGGCCCCTTCTTTCCAATTCCCCTGTCTCTCCTTCTCTTCCCCCGCCTCTCTCTCTCTCTCTCTCTCTCTCTCTCTCTCTCTCTCTCTCTGCTTCCCAACACTGCCCAAGTAAAGCAACTTCCCTCCTCTGGTCCTCCTCCCATGATGTTCTGCCTTACCTTGGGCCCAAAGCAATGGAGCCAGCCCTCGGTGGGCTAAGACCTCTGAAACCCTGAGCCCCAAATAAACTTCACCTCCTCTAAGTTGTTCTTGTCGGACATTTTGGTCACATTGATGCAAGGCTGACTAAAAGTAAGCCTCGAGCCGTCGCAAGTGTGTAACGTGAAAGGCAATGTAGTATGTTTTGCTGACCAAAGATGGCTCACTTTGGATTTCAGGGCCATGGGAAGAGTTGGGTGTTTCACCAAATAAGTACAATAGCTCTCTGCTCATCAGTGACGGTGATTCAGAAAACTCTTTGTGGTACAGCACACCGAGGGAGGGTCGATGGAGATGGAAAAAGAGAACAGTGTTTCACAAACTATAATTACTTAAATGTTGCCATAAGTAAATATTTTAAATACACTAAAATGGCAACCTCAGGAAATATGACTAAGAAGTCAAAAGTATGCCACGCCCTTTCCCCCACCTTTGTGGTGGTTGAAAATTTCCACCAAGAATGATGTATGCAAAAAAAAAAAAAAAAAAAAAAAAAAAAAAAAAAAAAAGGTCAGGGTGTTAGGTTTTAAAAGAAGGCAGAAATTTGTCATGATTGTGTAAATCCAGTGAAGAAGCTTCCCACTGGGATCCACCATTCCAGTTAAGAGTTTATCATGGTCATTGGATCATGAGCCTTTAGAGTGGTCTCCTTAACTAACACAGAGTGTGATAAAAGCAGATTGATGGACCTACCCCCAATCCATCCTTTGTTGCCAGGAGTTCATAAGCTGTCCCAATTTCTTCTCACATCGGTTCACATTAGGACAGAACTAAGTCCCCTCCCTGAGAATGTCAGAAGCAGCCCTGCATGGAACATCTCGGATGCCTTTGGCAATACTATAGAGACTGCGGTTCTCTTTAGTAATATCTGAAGCTTCTGGATGAGTTACACTGCTAATCGTGCTTAATTGGGGCTGAAGGGAAAGATGTATAAAAATAAAGTCAACATCAAAAACACGCATATGTTCCTCTCCTCCTCCTCCTCCTCCTCCTCCTTCCCTGGGGTGGAACCCAGGCCTCGTGCATGCTAACCGTGTGCTCCACCCAGACCACACTCACCCCACGCTGATGTTCTGTCACCCTCAGCTGTTTAGAGGAAGATGGGAGCATGTGTGACATGGATGTAATATATTTCGAGTGTTCACTGCTATGTGAAGTGTCATTAGGGATTCTCTGGAATGTCTTGCAAACAGTAACGAGACACGGGACTCTCACAAAGCAAGCAACAGAACACCCAGGCAGAGGGTGCACAGGAAAGCCCGTGGGGATAGGGCGAGGGAGGGAGGGGAGAGATGGAGTAGTCCCGGAAGGACAGATGTCTGGAGCCCGGCACTGAACAATGGTTAAGAAGAATCTAGAACGTAATTGATGTGTTTTATTGGTTCTGGGCTAGCAGAAGGAAAGCTCTCTGTGGTGAAAAGAAATGATGGGCAAGGGATGGAGGAGCAAAAGGCTTAGAAAGCACTTGGGAACGCCGGGCGTGGTGGCGCACGACTGTAAACCCAGCAGCTGGGGAGGCTGAGACAGGAGGATCGCGAGTTCAAAGCCAGCTTCAGCAACAGTGAGGTGCTTAGCAACTCAGTGAGACCCTGTCTCTAAATAAAATAGAAAATAGGGATGGGGATGTGGCTCAGTGGTGGAGTTCCCCTGAGTTCAATCCCCACTACCAAAAAAAAAAAAAAAGAAAGAAAGAAAGAAAGAAAGCACTTGGAAAGGGTAATGCCATCTCCTGCCTTCCCATGGTGCCTTGGGGGTGACTGGCATTTTTGTTGGCCTTATTTCATAAATGTGCCTTCCCAGGGAGCAATGGGGGACTCAGGCTGAGGGTGCCTTGAGTTGTGTTTACACAGCATTGTTGTCAGTGTTGTAGCCCTGTCACCTGATAAGAAGCAAAAGGTTGAACCTCACAGCATCTGCACGTGTGGCTTTTGGATGAGATTGCTCTTTCCGTGGAGAGCCAGTCTGCTCAGGGGAGGGAAGGGAATCTTCTGTTATCTGTGTATCTGAGGGTGGGCTCTGGGCCAATTCATGCAGCAGCTCCTCTCTGAAACAAGAAAATGAAGAAGATAGTTCAGGATCTTGGAATAACAGCCAGAGGAAGATTCCAGATGACTGAAGTTCAGTAACTATTAATGGAGAAGGAGGTAGAGTGAGGCCTGAGAGAATGCAACAGTGAGGTCACATAGATGCATGTGTGCGTCCTTGATCTGTCACTATCTTATCTAGCTCAATGACTTTGTGTTTTTTAGTGCCTCCATTTCTTAATTTATCAATAAGTGGAAATAAAATGCCCACCACCTAGGATGGTTGGTAAGTCTGAAAGGATGTAATATATTTTGAGGATGTCATGCTCAAGGCCTGGCTGTGACCATTATCACATGTGTACATGACACCTAAAGATACTTGGTTTTGTTTAGTAGTTCTCTGGGTAACTTGTTAATAAATAGACAGTGGCTTCTCGTTATGTTGTTACTTCATGAGTTGATCTCTTGGAAAAGTTCTTTCTGAGTCTCTTGCAGAGGACTTAAGGAATGGACTCTTTTCGATGACAACAAATCCTTGCTAGATCGTTAAGATCTAGGTTGGAATAAAGTGTTTGCTGAAGAGAAAAGATGAACACTGTCTCATAGATTATCACCTGCTGGGATCCTATCATGGCTGATGCTTTCCTCCAGCCCACTCTTGGTTTATGAGAAAACGGCCCTTGTCAGGTTGAATGCAGTGGTCGCTAGCAGGACTAGTAGGTGACAGAAGCCATTGGCTAGAAGCAAATGCAGGACTCTGTGCTTCTGCTGCCAGAAGAGACCTGCAGGGGTTAGAAGGCATAACTGGTCCCCAGCTCTCACTTTGAGAACCCCTAAGGGCTTTTGGAGTGGGGAGGGTCCTGCAGGACCCCATTTATCCCAAGCATGGCCGAGGTTTTCAGAGGCTCTATGAGGTGTGATGACATTGTATGATGAAATGTTTCAACTTTGGGAAGACCCACATAATTCAGTGAGCTACTATTTTCCAAATGACTAATGAATTATGTTGCAAAATCATAGATAACATTCAAAGTACAAGATAGACCAAGGAGTTTTAATATCAAACACTTGAAAAAGTTTATTGGTGTGTTTCCGTGGTATCACTTCCACCTTGAGTCTGATACATAAGAAGAGTGTCCACTGTTGGTGAAACTGGAGGCCAGGTTTTCTTTGCATACTCCAGCCAAACAACGTATCACGGTAAAGTGAAATCAGAGGCACACATGAGAAGTTAACCATTTTAAGTTAAGGCTGATGTTGAAAGATATTTGCCAAAACTTAATCCAGTGTCACTGCTCTCACTGATTTCTTTGCTCTTGAAAATAGCTATTTTTTCATAAAGACGTCATTTTAGGTAACGTGCAACAGACATGTTGATTTTTGTGTTGAATGTATTATCAGGGGCTGGGAGTATGACTCGGTGGTAGGGTGCATGCTTAGCATGCCTGAGACTTGGACTCAATTCCCAGAACACACACCCACATACAAAAAATTTACAAATGTTTTTAAATTCTCAGTTTTATAACGGCGAATGCAATAAATATTGTTAAATGTAGTCTACTTAATTTAAAGCTTTTTGGGGTGCCCAATAAGTTTATAAGGAGGACTTGAGATAAAAGTTTGAGGACCCCCGATTAGGGTGGTCCCTACTAAGATGTGTTCTGGTCAACAACTGTCCCTGGCCTTCTGGAAAAAGTATCCTGGCTTTTTCTAAAGAAAGTCCATACTTTCTTTAGAGGATGACCCCTGGAATTTTGCCAGTTATTATTTTGATTGCCTCTGCTAAAAAAAAAAAAAAAGGCCCCTGTGCGCCATGATATTATACTGTTTTGCTTGTACTCTTTGAAGCTGTTTCTACTTGTGTTTTCAAACTCATATGTTTTTAAAACTCTGTTTTAGACATTTTTGTGTGTTAATTAGTAGCATCTGCTCCTTATGTCATGAGACAAAGTGATTTCATCCTTACACAAATTGTCCAAATTGTAGGTTAAGTGGTAGCAGTCTTCGCTTGTTGAGTTGCTACTACTGTTTGGTATTTTAAAATGAGCAAAAGTACATTTGGTGATGCATCACGTGCTTTTATAAAATGCAGTTGCTTTTGGCAACTAAGGTTATAAATGGCTGTAGGTTTTGTTATTTTTTTTTCCATGATTCTTTTTTTTATCTTTTATCTTTTTTTTTTTTTTTTTTTTTTTAATCTTCCAGTTTTCCAGTTTCCACTGATTGTGGATATGATGCTAACAGTTAAAACATAAGAAAAGTACATTCACTCCTCAATATCTGTGTGGGATTGGTTCCAGGACCCCTGAGGACACCAAAATCTTAGATGCGTAGGTCGTAGGTCCTTTATACAAAACGCACGGTGCTATGCAGATACCTAAGACAATGTAAAGGCTTTGTACTTTAGTTGTTACACTGTGTCATTTAGAGAGCAATGACAGGGGAAAAACATGTCTGCACATGTCCAGTACAGGTGCAGTTTTTTCCCTGAATATTTTTGATCCTTGGTTGGTTGAATCCACGGGTTCAGGACCCATGCATGCCCAAGTGAATTCTACCAGTGTGGACCAAAAGCACGTTCCCAGCTGCTGCACGTGGACATGACCCTGCTAAGAAATAAGAATAATACTGTCATTAACCAGTGCCAGTTTCCTTGTGACAAATGCCATTCTACGTTCGTATTGAGGCAGAAGTGCAGAGATAATGTCTCTCCCTCTCTCTATTTCACGTCTGCGTGAGAGAAAGAACGGAAACATCTTAATTTGTTGTAATAATTAAATGTTTGACTTAATTCAAAGGCTTTGGGTTTTATTTGTTTTTCTGGGTTTTTGTTCTTTTGCTCTTGCCAGTTCCTACTGAAACACTTAATATTATCTGCAGTCTTAGCCACTTTCTATCGCCAACCCTAAGTCGATTTTCCCTCATTATTTTGAAAAATCCACAAGCAGATTATTGTGGCCATCTTATTAAGTGTCTTGTTCTTTTCCTCACCATTGAGTAGAGTAGTCCCCCATTCTCCACGACTTTGCTTCCCATGGTTTTACTCTGTCAACAAAAATTCCAAAAATAAATAATTTACAAATTTAAATAACTTTTATTCTAGAATATTGTTATAATTGTGCTATTTTATTATTTTGTATATACACACATGTTATATGTATATGTATATATATGTACATATAAATCAAACTTTACCACAGGTATGTATGTATAAGAAAATGTGAAGTATACATATGGCTCCAAACTATGGACAGTTTGGGGCACACACTGTAGTTCTTGAAACGTGTCCCCTGCAGATAAGGGGAGAATACTATAGTTTTGTCCCCCACCCCACCCCACCCCACCCCACCCCCGCGACATTGGCTTGCTAAGTTGCTGAGACTGGCCTCAATGTTGCAATCCCCCTGCCTCAGCCTCTGGAGTCACTGGGATTATAGACTTGCATCACCATGTCTAGCTACAATACTGTGGTTTTAAGAGAGAACTTTTTACGTGCAAAGAAGGACATTTAATCTGTAGAGCATGTTCCAACTGTGTGGGGAATTCTCTAATGGTTAAATCAACCCGATTAAACAGACTGAGATTGAGAGCCTGAGTAAGGTTCCCCTCCCTAAAGCAAGAGGCTGCCTTTCTGTCTCCTTTGGCAACTGAGTCTGAAGGATGGTGGGTTTGGGATCTCAGAGGTGGAAGAACTGTATTGGTCCACGGGAGGCTGATGACGGAGCAGATGGCCCACTGCGGTGTGAACTGTGATGTCAGCTCTCTGCAGGGGAGAGACAGGCTCTGGGGTACGCATCCTAAGTGGAGGAGATTCCCAGGGGAGTGGTGTCCCATGGTGACTGTCCCATGGTGGCTCTGGAGTGAGGTGGCTGAGTCTGGTCCCCACCTCCCTGCGTGCGTGTGGTGCTAGGCAGGTGGTTTAGCTCGTGTGTGACTCAGTTCTCCAACCACAACTGTTGCCTGAGAGTGGCCTGCCCATCGCAACTCTACTAGTCATCTACTGATAGGTAACCAATCACTCCAGAACTTAGTGGCTTAAAACAACAAATATCTAGTCTCTTTAGGCTTCTGAGAGTGGGAGTCAGCCACATACCATAGTTGGTGTCTGGCTGCCGGCCTTGCGTGAGTGGGTAGTGAGCTGCGAGCCCGCAGCCTGGGGCGGGGCTGCTTCCAGGCTCAATCACACAGGTGCCAGCAGGCCGCAGCTGCGGGTCGCACGGCCCTTCCACAGGTCTCCCATGCAACCTAGCGGTCGGCTTCGCCAGGTGAGCGATTCAGGAGAGAAGCACCAGGTGGAAGCCACAGGCCTCTTGCCACCCAGTCCTGGAAGTGGCACTCCATGAGTTTCACCACACTCTTGCCTAGAAGTGTGTCTGAGTCCAGTCCCCTGTGATGGGAGAGGGCTTCACAAAGACGTGACACCAAGAGGTGGGGTGGTTGGGGACCGTGGGAGGCTCCCTGCGACAGAAACTTGAGCTGTAATTACATCCTCTCCCTACCTGTGGCCACGAGTTCCACATTTATGCATCCATCTGTCTCTCTGACACCTGCTTCTCCACAGCCCTTTCCATCCTTCTGAGTGGCAGCTCCCTTCTTAGACATGATGGGGTCGGAGCCTGGAGAGGGCTCTTTGGTTCCTGTTTTCCTCTTGCGCAGCTTGTCGACTTGGTCTTCAAATTTCTTTCACCTTCTCACCAGTTCCCACCATTTAAAAAAAAAATTTTTTTTTTAGTTGTTGGTGTACCTTTAAAAAAAAAAATTATTTACTTATGTGCAGTGCTTAGACTTGAACCCAGTGCCACGACCCAGCCCCCAGTTCCCACCAATTTGACTCGACCCCCAGGGTCATCGTCTTTGCCCATGGGCAGGGTAAAATTTCTGCAGTAGCCCAACCTGGCTCTGTTTTTGACCTTGTCCCCTTATAGTCTATTCTTCACTCCACAGGCCAAATGATCCTTAAAATATAAGGCAGATCATGACACCACACCATTCAAAATAAGTCTCTGTGTCTTCCTGCTTTAAAGTAATCATCAACATCTTCACAAAAGCCTGCCTACAAGGCCTTTTGTGCTTGTAAAATGATATCTCTTTATTCTATGGTGTAAAATATATATGTATGATAAATTAATAAATGTGAATTATATTGTACGTATGTATAATAAGTAAATGTATATAAAAGTATATTGTAGTGGATGTATATAAATATATTTGTATGTTTAGTTGTAGATCTATAAATTATTTTCTAAATGGTGTAAGGTAGGGATCTATTTCTAAAGGAAAAGCTGATTCTCCCAGCAGCGTTTACTGGATAGAATGCCTGCCCTTTCCCAGTGAGGGGATATTTAACCGTGAACTGATTGGTCTCATCCTATGAAATCTGTATCTAATTGTTGAATTTAGCATAAAGACCAAATAGATCACATGAAATATGTGTTTGTAGAGATCTGATTTGGCTTTTAAATATTTGGTATGTGTAAAAACAACTTGAAGAATAATTGGGAACTAATTATAAAGAATATTTGCTTAAGTCCATTTATTTGATAAATTAGGGAGTAATTCTACTTAGGAGGCTGTGACCTAAGTTGAAAAATTCAGTTATCTGCCAAAGTAAGGGTGAAAAAATACATCTCGGGGCTCCTGGGCTACTGTTTTTGGAATATTTCGGTGTATTATGCTTTGCTGCTTCTAAGTGTCTAGGAAATTAGCACCACAACGCTTATCAAATCTGAAACCACTATCAGGATACCTTCGGGAATGAAATCCTCATTTATATGGATAACTTTCCTATGTGTTTGCCTCTCTTGGGTGTTCGAGACCCCAGGCTTTCTTTTTCTCTTTTCTGGATTTCTGGTCTTATCTCTGTCGTCAGCTTGCACACAGGGACGGGTAGGCAACGAGACTACATTCCCCTCAGTCAGTTGTGCTGGTTGCAGTGGCACTGTGAAGTTTGCTGAAGGAAAGATGCATATGGAAGTCCTTTTCTCCTAGGTCTGGTGTGTAGCTCAGTGGTGGAGTGCTTGCCTAGCACATGCAAGGCCCCGGGTTCAATTCCCAGCACTGAAGAGAAAAATCTTTTTCTTGGGTTGGGTGGGGTTGCTGGGGATTGAACCCAAGCCTCAAACATGCTATCAGCATCCACTCTACCCCTGGGCCACACTCCCAGGGCTGCCATATTGAAATTCTTGCTTAAAAGGAAGTGTGTAGAATTTTCAATGGCTTTCTTTGGACACAAGTCGTCTCCTCCTACTTGTTGTGGTATGGGTAATTGAGGGTCTGCTGTAAGTCGCAGATGAATCACTTCTAATTCTGTATCTAGAGAGATAAGTAAAAATGTAAATCATTGTCACTTGGAAGAGTCCTTCTTTTTCTTCCTGCTTCTCCCGGAGGTAACGATGGAACAATTCTGTCCCTCCCAGATAAATTTTGCTCTAAGACAGGTGATGGGAATATAATCCAGAATTGAATTTCTTTATTGAGGGCAGAAACAAAGCAGAAAAACAGACTACCATCAAGAAGCATCTGGCTACTGGTGAACTTTCTGTTTTAGACCATATTACATCACGTCAGATGGTTTTGTGTCTACTAAGTCAAAGTGAGCCTGAGTGATTGAACCCAGAGCCTAGTCAAAGTACCTATCGCCCTGCTCCATGGCTTTAAGAGGTAGATGGCTCTCCCTGGGCCAGCAGATTCATTTGCAGAGGTTTAATTAGGTGGCAAAGACCCCTCCCAAGATAGAAAGTTGGTGACACATAAGAGAAACGCAACAAGCTATTTTTAGTTAAAAAGAAAAACGATTGATACCAGCCAATAACTTGCAGTGAGCTTATTACTAAAATCCTCCTCCTCTTTCCAAATTCTGTTTTTACCAAGCCGGTAAGCTAAAGACAGTTTGTCACACTTTGAACTTCCTGGCTTATGTTGATCTGAATCAATATGTTACTGTTACACATTTGAGTGGGAGCTGAGTTACACTTCATGAAAACTGCTCAGAAAACTAATAAAATCCTCACAACCCCACTTTCAGCGCGTATTGATAGCATCAAGAAAATTAAAAAAAAAAAAAAAAAAAAAAAAAACACGTTGCCATTTCCAGGCAGTTGCTCTTCCAGCTAGACTGAAAAATTCTGTGACATTGAACTTAATCCCCTTGTTTAAACATTAACCAAGAGACAGACACAGGCTTCTCCAAAGATGTAAGTGTCCACGTCAATTTAACCAGAGGTACGTGACTACCCAAAAGTCCTTGGAAGAAACGTTGACTGTTCCCTAAAGTAAGAGCTTCAGAAGGCTCTGGAAAAGTCAGTTGTCCACACAGCCACCTAGTGAGACAGGCCAGCATAGCCTCCCTCGTAAAGTGGGTCATTTGATGTGATCTATGGTGATCGCCCCAGGACCTTCGGAGCAGTTTAGAGAGTTCCGAGTCATAAGTATAATATGGCCACCAGATCCTGGTAGCTGGGTGGGTGGCAGCCTTCCACTGGGCTTTTAAAATAAGATAGAGAAGAGCATATAAAAGGCTAAGAAGGGATACAGGCATCTTTGGAAGACTGTTTCCAGCCTCTCAAATGGCCATTGTCAAAAAACAAACAGTTGGGTGGATTTGACCGAGCATCGGAAGACACTGGGACCACAGACTGTGACCAGTGAGCCTTGAAAGCTGCCAAAGCAGAAAGGACCTTTTCAGAGTGCCCCTGTCGCCTGCTGCTCTGATGTGTAGGCTTCCTCAGCTGCATGAGTGGGGTGGGAGGCATGCATATCTTACCCTTCATTTCACACTCAGTGTGCAAAGGAGCAACTCTTTCCCGCCTAGAGAAGGTCTTCCCCAAGTTCACCAAGAGGCAGACGAGAGAAGCCCGTCAGTGACCTCTTTGTAGTGCAAAACGGAAATTTCCTCTCTCTTGCCCTCTTTTTGGTTGGATCCTGGCAGCCCTTTATTATAAAAATATTACTATTTGCTCAGCCACTCTGTCTTCGATGGGTAGAATCAGGTGAATTTTCCTTTCAAATAAAACTTTCTCTACTCTCTGCTCTTGAAACCTACACATCGGCGCCTTGAATCATTTAAACGTCATGAATCCTTTATTTCCTTCCTTCAGTCTGTGAACTTGCAGTTTGCCAGCCCTTTCCTGCTGGTGTGGATCCTTATTTGAGGAGACACCATCTCCCCACGTGGGTTGCTGTGCTTTCTTCCCTTCTTCCTCCCTGGCCCCCCACCTCCAGTATTTTAGGGCACCATATGTAGATAAGATGTGCGAGAGCTTCGTTCTGGCCATTAGCATGCTGTTTGAGGTCAGGAGATATATATTTGAGAAAGGCCAGGGATTTCCCCTGACTATCCACTAACTGCTTGAAGTGGCATTTTCATTCTGACTTGATGTTTTGTTTTGCTCGACTGCAGCGTCCTGGGGCATAAGGAAAGAATCTGTCTGGAAGCCTCAAAAGTAGTGTTGCTGCAGACCACGGGCAAGACCGAGCGGACTTCAGGCTGCGTGAAGAATCTTGAAACACGGATGGTTTTCGGTAAGTCATCAGAGGGGCTTGATGTTGATTCGCTTTAAATTTCACCTGGCAGTGTCTTTTTGGTGTACAAGACATCTTATTCAAGTGCCTGGCTGTGTCTGTGCCACCCCAGTAATGAGCCGTTTGAGATGATGTTGTTCTAGTGACTGAAGGTCAAGAGCAACTGAATTCATCTAGTGTTCTTGTTTCTGAAATTCACAGGATGTATGAACTGAGGAGAATGCATTTGTGTTTTTTTTTTAAAGACAAAAAAAATTTAAAAATTAAAAATAAAAATCCAAACAACAACAAACCAGCTACATTTTACATTTATTCTATTGTTATTGAAAGCATCAGGGATTGACTAATCTATCACAGAAGAGGAAGTAGATTCCATCTGATGATAGAATCAAGTTAGCCTGTAATCAAGTGTGGGGATGGGCAAGGTGGGAGTCACTGGGAGTTTCCAGGTCTTGTTCAACAAATGCTTATTGAGTAATGTTTTTTTAATGGGCTGCAGAGTGATAATTCAATACATGTATACACGTGTCATGATCAAATCAGGTCATTAGCATTTCCATCTGCTTAAACGTTTATCATTTCTTTGTGTCAAGAACCTTCTAACTCCTCTTTTCTAGTTGTTCACAAAATATATAATAAATTGTTGCAAACTGTAGTCATGATGCTGTGCTGTAGAACACCAGAGACCATTCCTACTGTTTGTTTATGGAGGAACTCTTAGCTAAATGGGATCCCCTGAATGATAATATTGGTCTGGGTTTGGAGCTCAAATATTTCAAACTATAAGTAAATGGTTAAAAGAATTCCAAACTATCCACCAGAATAACGTGGACTTCCAAGAACCTTGTATCAGCCTCATCCACGATGTTTCTTGGTATCTGAGTCCGCAGATGGAAGGCCAGTTCATCCCCACCTAACCTGGTGACCCAGGAGAGCTTACTCTTGGCCTTGGAGTGATTCTCCTGTGAAAGTGCTCGTTTGTGTCTCATTGAGCTCCAAAATTGCTTGCAAATTTAAAATTCAGTGCCCTCTAGTGAAATCAATTAAATAATCATACCCTTTGATTCTTGCCCAGTTGCATTTCCTGAGGGCCTGTGGCAAGTCAGCATCCACAGGAGACACACAGTACCAGCCAGTGTGGCGGCCAGGGGCCAGTCCCTGGGGGTGTCCCTTCTCCCCACTGGCACCCATCTTGAGAGTCATTCTTTTGGTGAAGCAGGACTTTTCAGAACGTGTGATTAATAACGTATTCCCTTGCACCTTAAAGAAAATGTGACACCATCTTTCACGACTACTCCATGCAAATACATATCTTGTGTACGGGCGCCTTTCAAATTAGTGTCTTTTCTTTTTCCACGGAAGAACTAACTTCTTCTTCCTCTGTGCTTGCTGCCATGGGTCACTGATACCTATCTGCCAGTGCTTTCACCCTGGGGAGCCCCAAACATTTTTCACATGGAACAGAATTTAGTATTTTTCTCTCTTACCAAACATCTCCTTTCCGTGGCAGAGCTGTGAATACCACTTTCAGTGATGCTCAGCTGTCACTCATGTTAGCAGCTGGCTGTCTGCCTCAGAGTGGTGCATTATTTGGATTTCGTAACAGCGTTTTTTTTCCTCCCCTCTCTCTTACAAATGTTAAATTATGAAGTGCAAGAAACCACATGAATGCAGCACAGTGAAAATGCAAACGCAGTGTTATCTGGAAATGCCAGTTTTGAGAGCCTCCTGGTGACAGCACCCTCCCTGTCATGGTCACTGGAAGCCTCTGTTGGACCTATTGGCTGGTGGTCTCCTAGTCAGGTCTTCACCCTCATTTATGCTGCAGAGTGTGGCCACCTTCTCACAGTGAATCAGGAGGTTGGGTTAGCACAATCGCTCGGGCTCTCTGTGTCCACGTCCTGCCACCAGGAAATCAGGCTGTCATTCACAGCTCTTCCCCGAGTCCTCAGCACTTCACTAACTGGTTCTTCTTGGGGAACATCTATAATGTTTAGAAGCCGCATCATACAAAAAGCTTTGTCACACCTTGGCTTCGTGGGGGTGTTCAGCTCCTCATCTAGGCTGCCCACGGCTTCAGGACAGGAACCTGGTCACAGACCAGTGTCTCTGGGGTGGGGGGTGGTCTAGGGTCAGGACCTCCTGTGTCTGAAGCACCTGGATGTGGTCTGGAAAGCTGCAGACTCAGCTACACCAGGTTTGGTGAATCACACTTTTGGGGGATGGAGAGCCCAGAAACTCAGCCCATGTAACTCTTGCACACTGAGGTTTGAGACAACTGTCTGGGACTCATTGCGCATCTTCTTCTTGGCCTCCTCACCCACAGCAAAGGGTCCGGGGCTGAGCACAGGGTAGGTGCCCAGGAAATATCTCCTTGTTGATCTAAGTAGCATCAAACCAAGAAGGTGGCATTTACCCTTTGGTTCCCTAATCTTTTAGGCGTGGGAAGTCAGCATATTCTTTGAACTTTTAGAAACGTAGTTTTGTCTAAGTGTGTAAAGCATTCCCCACTAGGCCAGAGGCTCTTTGAGAAACTTTGCGTTTTTGTCTTTCTCCTCACCCACTGACTCTGTCCTTTATCATGACAGTAGCATGTGACAAGGTCTAGTATAGGTGGAAAATCACTCTAGGGAGCTGGATGGGAGCCACAGGATGGCAGAAAGATCTGAGGAAGGGAACTGCACTGTGGTAAACTAGAAGCTTCTTGCTTGGCTCCAAAGCCACACCTGCCGCCCTTGGCAGCTTATTCTGAGTGGCATTTCTGTCAGCTGTTAGGACTCGCAGGTCGTCCGTGTTGGAGGCAGGAGAGCAATCCTGTTGCTGAAAGGGATCCCATTAAGCTGCAGTGGACGCACATCAAAGCGCCCACAGAGGTGTGGCCGGTTCAGGATTTGCATTCGATGTTAAAGAGACTGCCCCGGTGACTGGACCCCCTGGTCCCTCCTCCTCCTGCCTCTGCAAGGGCAAGCCTGGCCTTGCATGACCCAGAAGAGATTCGCAGGATGGGGCTGCTCCTGGTGCAACTCCTGAATGCCCTGGCGGGTGGTTCATCCCAAGGGGATCTGACAGCAAGTTCAAGCGGGAGACCATCAGAGTGACTTTCAGAGTCTTCTCCAGCCTTTCAAGGAACAAGTGAGGTCATCAGGATACATATTGCCCTCTAAGGCAACCACTACTGAGTGGATCTCGGAAAAAAAACAAACTCAGTTGCTTCTACTATCTCACAACACAGGACGCTTCTGTAAGCACATGTTTAGGGAGTCTCCCCTACCAACACACGCACACACACACGCGCACACACACACACCCCCAAGCAAAGCAAACCATTCTCCTCTGGACACCTGATGCGCATCCTCTGCTTCCATCATGTTATGACACTGTCTACCTGGGGATCATGTCAGGTCCCCAGTTGCAGGGCTCAGTCCTATAACCCTGCCCTCCATTTCCGATGCCAGTTGCAAGCCCAAGCTTGTTGGCTTGTGAGTCTGACTGACTACCTCTATGCTGGCGTTCCTACAACCTCCTCCCTGGCTTTGAATTAATTTGAGGGTGGCTCATGGAATTCAGAGGAACACTTCACACATGTTTGCTGATGTATCATGAAGCCTATTACAAAGGACACAGACAGCCAGACGAAGAGATGTGTAGGGTGAGGTAAAAGGGAAAGGCAGGGAGTTTCTATACCTTATCCAGGAGGGTCACCCTCCAGGACCCTTCTCTTGTTCAGCTATCCAAAAATTCTCTTTTGGGTATTTATGGAGGCTCCATTAGGTAGGCATAAATGATGGAATCTCTTGTCATTGTTACCAGCTCCATCTTCAGCCCCTTCCCCTCCCAGGAGGTGGTGGTGATATAATGAAAGTCCCAACCCTCTCATCCTACTGCCCTCCTGTCTCAGTGACCATCCCTATCTTGAAGTTATGGAGGGAACAGCCAGTTGTCAACTGACAATCAACCAACATTCAGATCTCACTTTGGAGATTCCAAGGGTTTTAAGAGTTGTGTGCCAGGAAATGGTGACAGAGGCCAAATTCATAATTCACAATATCACAACTAACAAGTGCATGAACATTTTTTTACAACCTTCTTCTTTTTTTCTTTGCGTATTACATAGTTACAGTTTTACTTGGAGAAATTGTGTTGATCTTGAATTTAGTTTGTGTGAAAAGGCATGTTTAACCACAGTGTCAAAAGTTTCCTGTCCCAAGTCTCTCTTCAATTTCTTTTTTCTTTTGGTGGTGGGGGTGAACCCAGAGCTTTGCACATTTTACACAAGTGCTCTCCCACTGAGCTATACCCGCCCAGGTCCTCCATTCAGTTTTGAATTGAGGAGTTTGGGAAGTGGAGAAGGTATAACTGGGTGGATTCTTCTCATATTCTTAGTTAAGTGAAGGGAAAAAAGAGCAGGTGTTACCATAGCAGTGCTAAGTACTGGGGCCTTTTAATATCAGCTTCACAGAGACCTCATGGGATTTTCTTCTGTGTAGCTTCTTTTTCCAGTGGGTGGGGCTGGGGGTTGTTTTTGTGATGCAGAAGAGAATCACACAGGTTGTCAGCTACAGAAGACAAATGTACAGTTGTCTGCAGAAGTGTCTTTGAGCCTTTGTTAAAGCCTCAGTTGGAGGAATAACCAAGGACAAAATTAAAGAAATATAATGTGCAGGATTTTAGCCAAATGCCAGATGTTGGCATTTCTGATTTGGAGGTCTTCAGTGATGCATGGAACATTTTTTTTTTTTAATAAGAAGCCATATTTCCTTGTGAGTGGGAAAAGAGAAAAATTGGGTGCTACAAGAACATTTGTCTGGTTAGAAATGATGCATCATTTACCAGGAGGAGGTGACCTTGAGATCTGCAGGATTTCCAGACTGTCACCTAAGTCTGGGTCATTGCTTTGAGAGGGTTGAGGTCAGCAGGAAAGGGGCCAGGCCACTCACTAGCTGCACTACGGCTTAGTTTGGTTCGCCGTGTACCTAAGCCAGTGTTCTGTAGAGCAGTACCCAAAACGCCTTCTGTTCAATGTGTTAGAACTCGCTCTTCTAGCTGATGCTATCACAGGCTAATAATTGCAGGAGTCCTTCAGAGAAGCAGTGCGGTTTGGTGTAGCTGTGAGTGAAACCACACCCGTTCAGGAAATGCAGCGGAGTCCTTACAGCAGGCACCATGGGAACAGATGTTGATTTACTGGGTAGGTTCCCCTTGCTTAGTGACAATCTGAGTGCTTTGAAGGGAGGTCTTTGCTGTGCATCAAGAGAAATGAGGCTTCAGCTGCCACGTTTGCACACTGGAAGCCCAAAGGGGAAGCGGAGTCCCGGACTGTTACTGCGCATGCTCCCCCGGGAGGCCTCCTGACCAGGAGCGGTCGTGGTCACGGCTCTCCGTGGTCACTGCTCTCCGTGGATCCGGCTCTCCTGACTAACCTGCCTCTGCCGCGTCCAAAGCAGTTACTTCCAACTTCCTCCCGGATGGCTCTGCTGGGGAGGTGGGGGTGGGGGTGGGAATCCAAACCTAAACTTGAAACGACCTTGTTTCCCTTTATGGGCTCCTGGTTCACCTAACGGGGATCGCCAGCCCGCGCGGTCCTTGCTGCTGGGCCCTGTCCTCTTGGCTTGCTTCGTCCCTGGAGCGCGCTAGAGCGTTTCCTCTTGGGCTTCCCAGGCAACCTGCTCCTCGTGCTCCTGCCCTTGTGCCATTGGGGGCTCAGCATCACCAGCCTGGACCGTGGCTGCAGCTTCCCGAGGGTGTTCTTTTTTTTTTTTTTTTTTTTTTTTTTTTTTTAATTTTATCTCTATTTTTTTATTTATAATTTTTAATATGTACAACTCATAGTGCATGTATTTAGCATCTTTTTACATACAATTGTTTGTATACAGAGTATATTCGTACATTTCAGGTCTTCAATCACCGAGGGTGTTCTTGACCTAGGTCTTCTCTTCCAACAGTCTACTTACTCTCTTTTAAGAATTATCTTTTGAAAGAAAGGGTCTGACTCAGTTACTCTCACACTTAAAAACCTTGGTGGCTTCAGTGGTGAATTGCCCTGAGGTTAAATCCCCAATATTAAAATAAATAAGGAAATAAATAAATACATACATACTTTGAAAAAAAATCCTTTGGTAGCACATGGAAGCATAGAAAAGTGTTTGTGATAGAATGTTAAATGTAAAATTCCTACTTGGAAATGGTGTATATTCATTGTTTATGGACTGATGATAAAGTGTCTACCCATCCACAAAGACTAGAGGTAAATAAAACAAAAATGAATGTATTTGTAGTATTAGGGTGGCTTGTACTTTTCCAAAAAAATACTTCTTTGGTATCTCCCATGGTGATGAAAGCATATAGTGAAGTGAAAGGAAAAATTAAAAGGATTTTGTTAGCTTTCCATGCCCTATATAGTAAAACCTGGACTTCCGTGGTATGACATGAAAATCCCTAGGAGTCCGTCACCTACTTCCCCTTTAAATCTCACCTTCTCCTGACTCCTTTCCCTTCTCTCCTTCTCCACACAGAATTTGTCTTTTTCAAACATACTGTGTCATTTAAGGACCATGAATTTCTCCGTGTTGACTCTTCTGTGTGTATTTTTATTTCAATACCCTGGGAACTCCTACTCATCCATTGAGGCCTCATTGAACCCTCCCCCTTTCAGTATTATCAGTATGGTACTGCAGGGCTTTTTTAAATGTAGCTGTCTCTGTGGGTTGTTTACCAGGACAGAGATTGGGTTTATTTTAGACCTTGTATTTCATGTAGTAAGCCCATTCCCACACATACTCTGGCTTAATAAATTTTTACAGAAATTAAGAATAAATCTATAAATTCCTTAATACCTTTCAATATAAGGTATTATTTTTTTTTTGCCAGAAAACTTTCTTACTAATTATTGTTTTAGAGAAACAATTTTTATGAAGGTAGTTGGATACAGCATCATCTCATTTAAACTAAACTATCCAAGTAAATCTTGGGCAATAGAAAATTTTAACATCAAAAAGAGGAATTTCAGCCTCTCTGCAGCCCTATTTGTGAAGTTGCTAAAAATTGTGTTTTTAGCTGTTTTGTGTCATGCGTAATCACGTAGGTCAAATCAGAAGTACAAATCAATGACACATGCAGGGCTGGCAATGTTAGGTGAATACGTGGGTTTTTTTTTTTTTTCCTTTTTTTTTTTTTTTTAAAGGAAATTTGAAAAGTCAAGACTGGATAACATTAAAGGATTGATGTAACATTTTCAATTCTGAAAGGCTATTCTGCTCTAGGAATATGCGTGTTACTATTTTTTCATTTCTAAGAATTCTATTTGGCTAAAATACCAAAAAAGAAAAAAAAAAAAAAAAAAACTTGGCTTAAATAAGTGAAAAGTCCTCTCCAAAATTGATTTTGGATCTTCAAAAGTTCCTTTTCAAAAGGAAGAGTAGGAAGTTTTCTAATATCACGTCAAAAATGCCTTTAAAAAATTCATCCTCACACTTGTAAACAAGGATGGATAATATTTTGATATTGGGGAGAAGGTTGTTTAATGCTGTATATTATTTTATAGTATATAATGTAAACATGTGTATGTATAAACATATATAATATACTTTTTTCCTATTAATGCTTTAATTTGCATCAGTAAGTTGAAACAGAAAATTTTAGTTCGAGATTTGCCACCTTTTATTTTTATTTTTGCATGATAACTCTTACCCAACCATGAGGTTTTTTGCATATAAAATCATGACAAAAGTTGAACAGTCATTGGATAATTAAGACATTAATCAAGTCAGGCACTGTGGCGCACACCTGTAATCCCAGCACTTGGGAGGCTGAGGCAGGAGGATCGCAAATTCAAAGCTAGCCTCAGCAATGGCGAGGCACTTAGCAACTCAGTGAGACCCTGTCTCTAATAAAATACAAAAAAGGGCTGGGGATGTGGCCCAGTGGTTGAGTGCCCCTGAGTTCAATCCCCAGTACCAAAAAAAAAAAAAAAAAAAAAAAAAAAAAAAAAAAAAAAAAAAAGACTTTAGTCAACAACATTTATTGATTGTGACTTAGAAAAATTAAAAAACACATCACTCTATAAGTTGATCCTTGCCTGTTTTTCACAGTAAAGAACCTTAATGGAATTTCCTGCTTTCCTGTTCTGAGCCTTGGGTTCCAATAAAAGTCCACCCCTCCAGCTGGTAGGTGAGTGGGGAAACTCACCGGAGCTGAGGTGAAAGAGGGCAGACTCCCGTGTACCTGGAGTTATCTCTGGTACCTGCTCCATGGGCTGCAAGCTGATGCAGGGGCTACTGCTGATCATTACCAGGAGGCTCTACGTGTTATCTTGCTTTCGTGAGAGATGGCACTTGGAAGCATCCTAAATGCCTAGTGACCAAACCTCAGGAAGGAAACAGAGACTGCAGTTTTCATTACGGCTTCAGTCAGTGTTTCCCAGTATAGAAGGGGCTTATCTTGAAATGCCCTCTGCAGACTGTCTATACAGTCGGTGTGGTGCTGCTGTGGCTGGAGTCTATCTGAGGATGCTTGTTGGCTGGAACAGGCAGAGGTGTCTGTGAGCAGTGGTTGTAGCACATGCCATGTGTGCGCAAGACCTGGGTTTCATCCCAGCACCCAAATAATAATAACAACAATAAAATAAAAGGATCCATGAGCAATAGGAGCTTCAAGTAGGAAAACAAGTAGGCTGCTTTTTCCAATTGTAATCGTCTGTATACAGAACACAATACCTTAATAGATCCCAGAGTTTAATTTAATTTTCCAGTTTTATTGAGGTATAATGGACAAATAAAATTGTGTGCATTTGAAGTGTACAAGGTGGCATGCATGCGCACATGCATATCTGTGTTGTGAAATGTTTACTGCAATCAAGTGAACACATCTGTCACCTTGCAGTTAGCTTTTTGTATTGTTGGTAGTGAGAACAATTAAGATCCATCTGGTAGTAACTCAAGTGTGTAATACATTGTTATTAACTATAGTTACCACGTGTGTACTCAATCCCCAAAGTTTTAAAATACAGCTCTTATTACAACCAGTGCAGATTTTTTAAAAGTAGCACATGAAAGATTGCCTTTAGGCTGTTGGGCAACAATTTAATGTAAAGTTTAAGAGCACAGGTTTTTGCTTGGCGGGTGGGGTGTGAGATAATGGGGATTGAACTTGACCACTGAGCCACATCCCCAGCCCTATTTTGTATTTATTTAGAGACGGGGTCTCACTGAGTTGCTTAGCGCCTCACTTTTACTGAGGCTGGCTTTGAACTCGAGATCCTCCTGCCTCAGGCTCCTGAGCTGCTGGGATCACAGGAAGAGCAGAGGTTCCCGAGTTTGAATAGACATCTACCACCAAATGGCTGTGTAACACCGATGACCAAATTGTTTAACCTGCTTGGGTCTCAGGTTATCCACCCTGGAAACAGGAAAAAATAAGACAGTGCCTGCCAGAGTTGGAGAAAGTACCTGAGTTAGTTCACAGAAGACTTTCCAACAAGGAGAGCCATTATCATCATACCATTTTCAAGGTGTTCAGTTCATTACTTGGGAGAAATTTTCCAGCATTTGCTTTATTCCCAGGGCCTGCCTTCAAACTCAGCTGATGAACTCAGACTCACTCCGGGAAGGTGCAACGTGTCGGTGAGCTCGGTGAGGAAGACCAACGGAGCCGTAGAAACACAAAGAGGGGGCTCTGTGGTCTGGCGAGGGAGGGCCAGGGCTTGCAGGAGCACAGCTGACCCTGGAGAATGGCCAGGGATCCACCTGGACAGAGAAGCAAGGCCTTCTGAACAGGAGGGTGCAGGCTGTGACGTAGGGAGAAGGCAGAGGGTAGGGTATGTCTGAAGAAAGCTGTGGACTAGTTTGGGGCCTGTGCAAAATGTGGAGGTGGAATAATGAGAAATGTGGATGAGAGATAGGTCAATTCAGGACCGCAGCTGCCCCTTGGTATCGTGGGTGGCTTGGTTCCTGAAACACGAGTTCCCCCTGGACCCCAAAACCTGCAGGTGCATCCTGTTTACATTGAATATATGCATCCTCCTGTATGCCTTAAATGTCTCTAGATTACTCATAATACCTCACACAATGCAAAGAGTTGGTATACTGTATTTTTTTAAGGGAATAGTGACAAGAAAATATGGTATACATGTTCAGAACAGATACAAGTTTCTTTGTCTGCGCACACACACACACTCTTTTGGTACCAGGAATTGAACCCAGAGGCATTTAACCACTGAGCCACATCCTCAGTCATTTCTATTTTTTTAATTTTGAAACAGGGTCTCGCTAAGTTGGTTGGAACCTTGCTAAGTTGCTGAGGCTGGCTTTGAACTTGCAGTCCTCCAGCCTCAGCTTCCTGAGTTTCTGGGATTACAGGCATGCACCATCATACCTGGCTATCCACCAATATTTTTTGATTCGTGATTGATGGAAACTGTGGATGCAGAACCCACAGATATGCAGGGCTTACAACAATTAATGCAAACCATTAATTGAGTGACTTCTATGCACCAGATTCTGTGGCTGGCACCTTACATAAATTTACTCATCACAATCCTCTGCAATATACCTGTCCCCGTGTTGCAGATGAGCAATTGAGTTAATCCCATAGGAAAGGTTGGGATATTTTTTAGATGGTAGAAAGCCTGTGCAGGTCTTGGAATGGGAGAAGGTCATGATCAGACGTACAAAGGACTGACTTCTCTGCCTGGGGCATGTTCCCTGGAGTTAGAGATGCAGCCTGCTCTCCTCTGGGTTCTCCAAGACCATCCTCTGGACTGTGGGCATGGTGGAGACTCCATTAATCCTGATGGAGTCAGTTTTCAAAGCTTCTCCAACATAACTTTGGGAATGCTCTTGTACATTTCCCTTTTAAAGGGGAAGTTAACCAATTAATTGATTAAGTAAGTCTTTTTAGTTTTTACCATGTTTCATCTCCTTTGTCCTCACAAGGCATCTTAGAGTGTAACTTTTACATTTCAATTGTGTTATTATAATGGAAAAGATGATTGGGATTGAGGAATATGACCTAGCAAGGATTCTATCCCTGACTTCTGGGTTGGGGGCAGGGCTTGGTGGTGGAGTTCTTGTCTAGCATGCATGTGGCTGTGGGTTCCATCCCCAACACTGAAAAACTAAACAAACAAACAAAAAAGAACATCTCCCCCTTGTCTATATTCTACCCTCCCCACACCTCTACTGAAGCACTGCTGTTTCCCAGTCTCCCTGGGTTATTCCTTGCCTGGACTCAAGTCGACTTTGCTCAGCAAGCACCCTGTTGCTTTCAAGGAAACTAAAGCCCCACAAGGACCTAATCTACTTTGCAGAGGTTGATGGGAAAGAAATCATTTTCAGCTGTCCTCAGGACCAGCCTTCTTCTAAATGACTCTGCTGGCAGGTGGCCATTTGGAGAAGCCCATCACATTAGCCACTCGTAGGAGCCCAGCATCCCGAGGTGGGCAGGCCTGCAACGTGAACTTGGCCTTCACAGTAAATAGAATTTGATCATAAGTCCATAAGCAAGAACCCGAAGTATTTAAGGCAAGCACTTCGTTTCTGATTGAGCCCAAGTTTATTCTAGTACTAAAAGGCACCTAGCAACAGGCAAACAGAGTTTGCTTCCAAGGGCTGCCTGGAATTTGGAATGACATTTCATGTAGGGGGAAGTTCAATTCCAGCTATCAAAGGTCAGGGCCAGTGAATCCACTGACGTGCATTATGTAAATTCTTCCCAAATCTGTATTTATTAACTTGACAAATTTTGGAGTAGTTAATCCACCCCGTGACATTGATCTGCTGTAAAATTCTCTAAAATGTCAAATCCACTTAATGCACGTAAGTCAGGGTTGGTAAATATTCGACCCCCTCACTCGTGTCAATTTTGAAAGGCTTTGCTCATCTGCAACTGGGCCAGCCCTGCAGGAATGGACATGGGGACCTCCACTTACCTGGAAATGGCCATATTAGTGTCACCCCTGGCCTTGCCTGGTATTGCTTTCATCCTTTTGGGAGTGTCAGTGAGCCAACAGCACTCAGTCTGAGGGACCCAGCAGTCAGTCAGACACCCCATTTGGAAAATGTCCTTAATGTAGACCTTCAAAATATATATGTGTATATTTATATGTCAAACTGGGGTAAACATATGGTTGTCCCATGGTATCCGTGGGAGATTGGTTCCAGGACCCCTCCAAGGAAACTGTGATTCCTTTCATGCTCAAGTCCCTTACATAAAATG
Organism: Tamias sibiricus; assembly: GCA_025594165.1. Taxonomy (NCBI): domain Eukaryota; kingdom Metazoa; phylum Chordata; class Mammalia; order Rodentia; family Sciuridae; genus Tamias; species Tamias sibiricus. Next base: position 17,271,310 of record CM046666.1, on the reverse strand, counting down.
GTGTGCTAGTCACGTCATCTCTAGCTCAGGGCTAATGCTTAACACAATGCCAACCCTGCATAAATAGTTGTTATCCCATCTTCTTTAGGGAATACTGGCAAATAAAAAACTCTGTACAGGTGCACATATTTTCCCCCCATATGTTCTATCTGCTGTTGGTTGACTGTGTGGATATAGGACCTATGGATGTGGAGGGCTGACTGTATGCATATGTGTGTGTGCACATTTTATGATAGATAAGTGTGCAATTCAGTGGCATTATGTCCATTCCTGTAGCTGTGCTTCCATTACCCACTATCCACTTCTAGAACTTTCTCATTATCCCAAAGAGAAGCTCAGTACCCATTGAACATTAACCCTTATTCCTCCCTCCCAGCCCCTACTGACTTCTAGTTTCTCTCAAGTTTGTCTATTTCACATACCACTTGGAATCATAGAATATTTCTCCTTTTGTGTTTGGTTCTTAGTTTTTGATACAGCATTTTAAATGTGTAATCATCAGTCATCAATACTTTACTGTATTGACAATTATTGATAAGGTATAATTCTCATTCTAATTTAAGAAACTGTACTCTGTTAGAATATAGGTAAAGATAAGACAGGTTTTTTTTTTTCCCTTGTTAATAAAAGAACAAGACAAAGAAAATAGTATTTGTCAAACAAAAGATGAAACTACCTCTGATAGCCTTCATGTTCCTCTCTAGGAGTGATTTGGTCTGAATTCTTCTTCTTCTTTTTTTTAACGTTTATGTATTTGTTTTAGTTGTACACAATGCCTTTATTTTTACATGGTGCTGAGGGTCAAACCCGGGCCGCGCACGTCCTAGGCGAGTGCTCTACCGCTGAGCCACAACCCCAGCCCCTGGTCTGACTTCTTTACAGAATTTCCTCCAGTAGCCTCACATTTCTATAACGTCTGCCAGGAGAACTTTGGAATTTTGTAGATACCATCTTCAGAATGATGTAAATTTACTCTTCTTCCTGTTCATTTTTAAATTGATCCTCTGTCTACCTGCTTCTGTCCAACAACAGGCGGTGGCATGCAAGGCCTACTGTTGGAAAATTGGAGAATCATAGCCCTGCACTTGGGATATTCTTCAAAGCAGAAGTCTTCCCTTCTGCACAGAAGCAGAAGCACTGTAATTTTACCACAGCCAAAGAACTGTAGTAGAGGTGAACATAATTCCTCTTCTATTTACATCTTTAATGAGTCACAATTAAAAGTAGTGAGTTGGCGTGTCAGAGTGAATGTGTTATTTTCAGATTTCTATGATAGCAATTGCTGCTGATGGTTGAAACTAAACTGCACTTCATGGGCACCCAGACCTCCAAAAGCCCCAAGAAAGCAAACCTAGAGGGTCTGAGCTACTTCCTGAGAAACAATGGGACAGTCATGGCTTTTCACAGTCTTAAGACCTCTGATCCCAGAGCTTCTGATACTCCAATCTTCTTGAACACACGTCAGTTTCTTCTGGCAAAATAATAGTATGAGATCCGGGCGCGGTGGCGCATGCCTGTAATCCCAGCACTTGGGAGGCTGAGGCAGGAGGATCGCGAGTTCAAAGCCAGCCTCAGCAATGGTGAGGCACTTAGCAACTCAGTGAGACCCTGTCTCTAATAAAATACAAAAAAGGGCTGGGGATGTGGCCCAGTGGTCGAGTGCCCCTGAGTTCAATCCCTGGTACCCCCCCCGCACCCCCCCAAAAAAGAAAGAAGAATAGTATGGATTGTTTTGAGTTTGAGGTGCACAGAGTTTTTCTTTCGTCTCCTTCCTAGAGTCACACTGAAGATGTTCTGGGGCACACTCCCCATGTTGGTCTCACTGCATGGGGTGCAGACACAGGGATGCCCTGTTGGAAAGGGCCTGTTCCTTCACCTTGGCAGGTTTCAGGGTCCCATTCCCTCCCCAATGCTTCTGCATTTTGTTGCAGCCTCTGACTTCTGTTTCACTGTGGTGCTAATCTGGGGTCCTCGCTCAGGAACCTGCAGGTGGGTTTCCACAAACTACGCATGGTGGCCGAGTACATGACAGGGACCCACAGGTTTTTCTGGCAAGGTAATAAAGCCGCACACTGGAATCCCTGTCACAGCTCATCTGAAACATAATATGTAAACATTTCTGTTTGGCTGTTTGAACTCAGCTAACTGGTGTACTAACGTGCTCACAATATGTTGGTGGTGAAGAAAATAGGAATGAGATGCCCGGGTCTTGCCCATTTACAGGTGTCAATGCAGAACCGTGCACACATTATGGACCAAGCAGGTTGATCTTGAAGCTGGTGCTGCCTGGAGAGCTTCAGACCCTGTGTCTAAATTTCTGTTGCTAATTTTGTGAATTCTTTTTTTAACTTCCCCCAACTCATTCCTCTACCCAGCTTAAGCTTGAGGCCCCGTAGACTGAACCCACAGCTAATGATGCCCATGTGTATGCTGCGCCTAGGCCTATGTTAATTAAATACATTAATTTCTCTCATACTAGTACATGAAACTTCAAAAGACTGACTGCCAGCCGACAGGATAGGAAAGGGTTGAGTGGAACTTCCCTCTGCAAGTTGCATACAAGTAAATGTATATCTTGGCCGTCTAGCAAATAATAATATCATAACTGATAGTGAGTGTGTCCTAAATTTTCCAAACAGATGACTCACAGTTGTGATTCACATATTCCTGGGAATCCCCCCACCTGCCTTGCCATTTGCCTGGAGTATATCAGACTCACTCAGGAGTTTAGTGAAAATGAATGAACTATGTAGCGTGTCTCATCTCATGCCACCTCAAGAAAAATTAACTTAATGGCTATTTTGTGAGACTTTTTTTTTTTTCCTAGCTCAACATGGTTATTTTCAGGTAATTTTCCCTGCTAAGAACCCATTTGTTACCAGTAACTGATTTGAGAACAGCTGTTGATTTCTAGTGTGCCAAATGGGTCTCTTTCTTTCTTTGTCAAAGAGTTCCTTTATTGTTCCTAGTCTGTTGTTTGGTGTAAAAGCTAATTCAGTTCAGGTTATTTTTTAAAAACCGCACCTGGTGTTAAAGCCATAGTGCTTCCCTCACAAACAGCACTATTACACCCCAGGAAGAAAAGACCCTGGGGAAAATGTAACCCATTTTCAAAAAGGAATCGAGTTTGTGCCTATAGAACAAGGTTCTGAATTAATTCATGATACCATTGATGAGGCATTTAAATTCCATGTTAATCAATAGTCCAGGGAGGTGTGATGTCATGGAAGAAGGAGGATGAACTTGTGTGGGCAGGAGGTCCCAGTGCATGATGTGGCGCAGGTGACTACAGAGCGCAGAGTGGCCATGTATTTTGTCCAGCCAGGCGGTCCGTCCTTACTGACTTACTGACTTAGCAGCCACGTGAAGGGCTGGGAGGGGAGGGAGGCGGGCAGGGTGGTGCGGAATTGGAGGCTAGATTGCTTTGGGAGGAAGGGGGTGCTCACAGAGTCTAGGTTTCATTTCCTGCTGGGCCACTGATTTTGTGACCTTGGGAAGGTTACTGATCTCTGGACTCTCCGTTTCCTCCCCTGTAAGAGGAAGGCAGTACTCTGGATAGTCCTTGGAGGTTCCCTCAAGCGATGGTGTTCTGTGTGTCTGAGGGACAAGGGACACCAGACTAACATGGGACAGGAAAACAGGAAGGGGGCCACACGGCGCGTGGCAGGCACTAAAGCAGGTGGTGGTCAGGAGCACAAAGTGGCGGTGACTCCAGGGTAAATTCAGGTGTCAGGCTCTGTGGCCAAGTGACTTTTATGGGAGAGGCTATGTAGCGCTCTGGGAAAAAACCGACTGGCCCTTGGAAATGCCCTGCAAGGAGCCGCATTTCCTTTGCATGGACTATACTCCTTGCCTTTCCCAGCACCGTGAACTTGGCTTTGCTGTGCTGTGGGCTTTGCTGGCTTTGCTGCCTTCCTGCCTGCTGCCTGCTCACCCTTCCTCTCGCTGCATCTTCAAGATGTTTCTGGAGGCCCCCAGGCACAGTAGATTTTCTTTCTCCTTCTGAAGCCCTGTTGAAATGATTTCTCTGCAGATTCAGACCTATTTATTTATCTTGTCCTTGTTCTGCCTAAAGAATCAGATATAGTTGTGTTCTGCTTTTTGCCTGAGCTCATACTGCACGCGGGAGCTTTTGTAATCAGCAATCAGCAGCAGAGTTTCAGCATGCACTGTCTGAACCCTTGCCAAGTTGCTACTTAGTTGTTTAGTCAGCGCCATTGAACCTCTGTCAAACCCTTAGTTTCTGGGCAGTGTGTAAGAATAGCCCCATGTCTCAAGAGTTTAATAACCTCATGGAGGAGCCTAATGCAAATGTAAACACAAGTGACGAGATAATAATATTAATACCAATGGCAATGAAAGCAGTAGGCATTTCCTGAGTGCTTGCTGTGTACCCAACTACCATGCTGAGCACTTCACGTGCTCTGAATGTCACACACACACACACACACACACACACACACACACACACACACAGTATTTAGTTCTCATGCCAACTCTATGAGACAGGGCTTCTCATTAACCCCTTGTACGAGTGAGGAAACTGAGGCCCAGAAAGCTGTGGTCTGTCCAAGTTTACACGTGGGGTTTAACGTCTCTCTATTAGAGAAATTCAAATGAGCACCAGGTAAGTGCTAAATCTGTCTGATGCCAGGACCAGTCAAGTTTGGAGGGGATTAAGGGAGAAAGTGGTTTAAACTGTTTAGTAATAAGATAGAATCATAACTTTGTGAAGAAGACAAAAGGGCACTTCAGGCAGGAGCTAATTGCTGGTGAGGATTAAGCAAAAAGAAGCCCAAGGGCTCCTAGGTGTGTTCTGAGGGAGCCCAGCGTGCGCCTCCGTCTGCAGCACCAGGTAATCAGAAGGAAACGCAGAAGGGCTGTTTTGTTAGCTGTGGAGCCGGCGTCGCTGTAATTAGTAGCAGGTCAACACCTTATAAAATCTCACCGGAGTGTAAAGTCATATTTCTAACAGAAATGTGTTAGTCTGCAAAGCAAATAAGGCGCAGGCATCAATGTCCTGCCCTTAGGAGTCTGCTCCCTGGGTTGCCTCGCCAAGTGACATGAGCTTCGCACCCTCGCTTGGAGCTGTCGCTGCCTTTGCTGCACTTCCTGTTAATTAGTTCTGAGTCTTGGGTCTGTCATCACTCGAAGCTACTCAGGACATATTTTGCATCAGCCCCCCAGACAGCTTGGGGGTTCGCCTTTTCCATACGTGTGCTTGCCCCGGCAGCCGCACCACGCGCTCTGGAGAGGCAGGTGCCTTGGAGGAGAGGGGCGGCGGGGTCTCCGGGCAGACAGGCGTGGGTGCCCGAGGCTGCAGATGGTAGGCGTCGCTGGAGCCTTGAGCTTGGGCTAGAACTAGAAGCAAACTGGGGAGACCTGGATTTGTGGGCGCAGTGGTGAAAAATGGTCAGATGTGGAATGGAGCGGGCAAGGCGATCTGTTCGTTTCAAGGGCTTTTCCTTTCCAAACTGGAAAAGAAAAGCAAAACAACAACAAAAAGCTTTGGGAGTGATTTCTCCAGGCCTGTCAATGGCTGGATTGTTTGTCTAATTAATTAATTAACTAATGAATGACTTTGTCTATAACCCTCTTTGTTTGGAAAAGTTTCATGGCAGTGCACCCACCAGGAGAATTTCGGGAAGTAAACAAATTAGCCTGTCTTTCTTTTTTAAAAAAAAATGTTTTTTAATAACACAGTGCATATCGATATCTTTCTAAAAGCAAGTACCAAATGTGTTTACGCATTTAAATGTTTTTCACATTTAAAAAAAAAAAATGTGCTTTTCCTTTAAGCTTCACAATGTCTGGCAATTTCTCGTTTCCCGGTTTCTGCAGAGGTTGCTGTTTGTGAGACTCCAGGGCTGGCATGGCAACTCTTGTTTTTTGGCCTTTGCCTTCTTAGAGCTCCTCCTGGCTTCTGGAGCGCTGTGAAGGAGGGGCGGGGCCTCGCCCAGTGTGCAACCCTTGGCCCCGCCCCCACCCCACCAAGGCCCTTCACTCTCCGGTGTCACTGGGCTGGATCGCAGGGCTCCCAAGGGGCGAAAGTGATTCTGGGTCACTGAATTCACAACACTAGAATGCAAAGATCCAGTGCTTGCCTTCTGCCAACCAACCCCATGTGAATTCTAGGTACTTAGCACAGACCTCCTGTCTCATCAGGCGCCCGTACACGTTGTCACTGTGATCCTCACGGTGGCGCTGAGTGGGGTGATCCACCAGGGAGCAGACTGTGCAGTGTCACCCCCTAGGGTGGCCAGACTGAGGCAGTGCCTTCCTCACTGGGAAATAAAGTGGGGGACCTGAGACGAAATTATCACCGACCAGACATTCTAGTGGTGCCCTGTGGCTAGGGGGAGAGTCTTGCCTTCCCCTGGGGATTTCAGAGCACTAATCTCAATCATGAAGAATTGAAGAAGGGGGAGCCCTTTAGAAGTGAGGATCATGAAACCAAGGACCTGGAGAAGGGGTGGCAAAGTGGGTCCCCAAATGACTTTAGACCAAGAGGGAGTGTTCAGTGTGACTTCCAGTTGGAGTTGGGACGGATGGGGACTAGGACTAGGATGATTTAACTTTTGAAGGTTGTAGGATTTGAACTTGTGATGCCTGTGTGATTTTAGTACTTTGCACCATATCGAGTGCCAACCAGAGTGTGGCACTAATGTCCAAGGAACTTGGGGCAAATAGGAGTGTCATTGAATGCATGCAGATAGGGAGGTTTGTGAACGCAGTGACCAGAAGTACCCATTTTTCTCAGACCATTTCTAAGATCTGAAGCATTGTATTTAGGACACCACAGGGTCTAGCCCACCATGTTTATGCTGCGGTAGGAAGGAGCATGTGCTTGGAGTCAGAGAGAGATGAGTTCGAATCCAGCCTATGTCACCTGTGACCGGTGAGACCTGAGCATATTGATCTAAGCCTCTGTTCTCTCAGTGTTATGCTTCCAAGCCCAATGCCTGAAAAGTGACCATCACGGTGCCTGGCACACTGGAGTGCCTGATTATCTGTTCCTGTCACCCACCGGAAGCATAGGTGTTCCTGGTTATCATGGTTGTAAAAGCTGCGATGCATCACGAAAGAGTCCCTCCTCATCCAGCGAGAGACATCCTTGAGTTTTCTGCTACAGCAGAAATGCAAATTGTTACTGGGTACATTTCTGGCAGACATATGAGCCATTTACATAATGAAACCTCTCTAAGATTATTTCTATTAATAGCCACCCTTCTAAGTATGAATCTGACCATTTTGTATTTAGAATCATTCTCTCTGTGAGCAGATTCCTTTTATTGTCATGTCTCCTTAATACCTTCTGACAAGTGTCATCGTCTCTTCACTTCGTATCCCAGTGTTTATGATTCTATGAGTTCTTAACATGTTCGTTTACTACCTAAGAACCTCTTTTTTAAATAATGCATCACTTCAAAGTTGGCGCCGGGAGGAGCGGTCCTTGTCTGTTTTGTGGGCTGCAGATTCACACTGAGCGGAGGACACCCTGGTCAGCCTGGTACTTGAGAGCCAGGCTCTCTAACTGGTGGGCGCTGCTCTCTCCATTTGCGTAGGAGTGGTTGCTTCTCGTGGCTCTTCCACAGTGGACTCCTGCTGATGGACCCACTAAGTGCTTCGGCACCTGTCTGGACACACATTTGGGCCATGTGGGCCTCCACTCACCCTTGAGTCTGCTGTGAGATGCAGCGTCACACGGTGGGGCTCATTCTGTGGTGGACCTCACAACAGCATAGCAACAGGGCTTGTGCCCACCTCCAGGACCATTTCCCCTTGTGCACAGGTCGGGATCTTTCTTGCTTACCTTGAACTCCTAGCCGGAGCATCACTAAGCACAGAGGTGCCCAAATGCTTGATGAATGTGCGTGAGGGGGCATCCGAGGAGATGCCCACAGGTGGAGCTAAATTTCCTTGGGAGGAGGATTCTAAGACCCTTCTAGCTCATGATTCTGTCCACACAGACTTGGCTTAAATGACAGGAAGGACATGGCAGACACATTCACATCTTAGCCTTCGTGATATCTAATACGTGGTCAAGGTGTCTTTTTTTTTTCTTCAGGGTTTACATGAGGCAACCAACTGCATCAAATTTATAAATTGAAAAGATAATTATTCTTCTAATGATTATTTTCTGAGCTCATTTGAAACCAACATTTACAGAGCATCCATTCTAAATGACATCGGGAGTTTACTGGTGTCAAAACATCATGTCTATTATTTCTATTTTTTATTTTTTTAAACCGCCCTTTTCTTGAAAAGGTTATAGAGACTCTTAAGTGGGCAATATTGACAAATTTAAAATAATAATAAGGGAGCAAAACAATAAGAAAAGTTTTTAAATGTAGGTTTTTATCTTTAAAAAAATCTTACTGCATTTCTCTTTTTGAAATATGATTTTACTCATTAATACTCTTTTTTTGGGGGGGGGGGGTGTACCAGGGATTGAACTCAGGGGCATTTGGTCACTGAGCCACATCCCCAGCCCTATTTTGTATTTTTAAATTTTGAGACAGGTTGTGCTGAGTTGCTTAGGGCCTCCCTAAGTTGCTAAGGCTGGCTTTGAACTTTCTATCCTCCTGCCTCAGCCTCCCAAGCCGCTGGGATTACAGGTGTATGCCACCATGCCTGGCCTCATAAGTACTCTTTTTATTGCCAGTAAGGAAAACCCACTAGAGGCAGCTTCCAAGAAATACGGATTTTGATAAGGGCAAAAAAAGATGTCCACGGGTTTAGAGAAGGGCCTCAGGTTATGGAAAACAAAATCTAAACCAAAGGCCACAGTACTTTGGGGGTTTGGGTCATATCTTCATCAGCTTTCCATCACTATAACAAATAACCTGAGATTGTAAAGTTATAAAGAGAGAAGGTTTATTTGGGCTCGCAGTTTTGGAGGATCCCGTCCATAATTGCTTGGCTCCACTTAGTTGATCCATGGGTCTGTGGCAAGGCAGAACTGTGGCAGAGCAAGACTGCTCACCTCATGGCCAGGGAACAAAAGAGGGAAGAGGACAGGGCTGGGGTCCTCCTCTAGGATACATCCCCAGTGACCAGGAAACCTCCCTCTCAGGCTATACCTCTTAAAGGTTCTACAACCTCTCAAGAGGGCCATCTGGGAAACAAGCCTCTTCTTAGGCCTTTGGGGACAGTCCAGATAAAAAGTGAACAAGTGGCTTCCACCCGTGACCCACAAATGCTAAGCAGACGTCCAGTGCCTAGCTCATCGAGTTTGCACTGAGGGTGTGCAATTGTTCCCTTATCTTTACTTGTGCTGCTGTTGATGATCTTGTAGTCATTAGCACTAATATTGCTGGAGAAAAAAAAATAAATTAAGGTGTCTATTGTTCTGTTGCGGTGATTTCTATTTGCAGGGCTCATTAACGTCGTTGCTCAGAAGTCGCTGCTCTTTTCTGGGAAGATGCTAAAATCACACAGAGGGTGGAACCATTCTTCAAATAGTTCTTGTTTGTTCTTCTCCTGCCTTCAACGAGGTGGCCTCTCCTGGTGCTGGGGTGGTCCAGAGGAATGGAGGGGCAGCGGGTGTGCGTGTGGTCGGAGATGTGCTGGGGAGGGCCCTGTCCTTGATGGGAAGGTGGCAGATGCCACAGGATGGTTGCAGAGGCAGGGGAAGTGCTTCGGAGCCTCCTCTAGTGACTGTAGTTAAGGAGAGGCAGAGTGTTCCCCTGCCACACGCGCCACTTCTGTCATGTGCTACAAGGCCACACTGAGGTCACCGCATAAGATCAGACAGTTCCAGGGGCTGGGATTGTGGCTCAGTGGTAGAGCACTTGCCTTGCACGCATGAGGCCCTGGGTCCGATCCTCAGCACCATATAAAAATAAATAAATAAAAAAGAGATTGTGTCCATCTACAACTAAAAAAATATTTTGAAAACAAATCATACAGTTCCAGGTCACCTGAAACGTGGAGCTGCTGTGATCCAAGCTTTTTTATTTAAAGGAGGAAAGAAAACCAGAGAAGCAAAAATAGCTAGACCGAGAGCTCAGACTGAAACCAGAAGACAGACGGGCTCCTCGCTGCTCCTCTGGCTCCCTTTCTGCTCCCAAGCTTGTGTCTCCAGGAAGATCATTTATTACAGGGCCAGCTCAGTCCTTAGTGAGGGCTTGCAATCAACGTGAGTTTGCTAAGGCTGCTCTAAGAAGGTGCCACAGACTAAGGGGCTTCAATGGGAAAAAAATTGTTTTCCTAGGATTCTGGAGGTGAGAAGTCTCAGAAAGAGGATCAAAAGAATTAGTTTCTTCTGAGGTCTTTCTCCTTGGCTTGAAGGCCATCTTCTCCTTGTGTCCTCACCTGGTCTTTCCTGGGTGGCTGTGCTCTGATCTCCCCTTTGCATAAGGACAACAGTCACGTTGGGTCCACACTGCCCATGTGACCTCTGGCGAGGTCTGTCTCCAGCTATGGTCAGCCCTCCGCATCTCAGGTTCTACGCACACCGATTCAACCATCTGAGGATCAGCAATCTCTGGGAAGCGTGCATCTTCACTGAGTGCATACAGGCCTTTCATTTTCTTGCCATTCTTCTCTAAACAATATGCACAACAGCAATTTACATAGCATTTGCATTGTGTTAGGTATTCTAAGTAGTCTAGAGATGGTGTAAAGCATACAGGAGGACGCACGCAGGTTAAATGCAAATTCCGTCCTTCTATACCAAAGATGAGCACGTGTGTAGATTTTAGTGTCCACAGGGGGCAGGGCTGGAACCAGGCCCCCCCCCCCCCCAGAGACAAAGGGGACGACTGTACAGTCACTTTCGGAGGGACCGAGAATTAGGATTTCCACATATGAATTTGGGGGTGGGTCACCATTCAGCTCGGAACAGTATCCATAAACTGACTCGATTGGTTGATTGATTGATTGATTGATGATGGATGGTCCGGTGACCCAGTCTCTATGTGACCACTTCTTTCAGCAAGGTTTTCAGCTGTGAATTTTGCTTAGAAATGCAGCCAGCAAATTCACAACTCTAAAGCCATCAATGTGTTGAATTATTACGGTCTGCCCAGCTCTGCGCTAGGCACTGGGGAGATGTCCAAGGTGCTCAGGTCCTGACTGTTGTAGGTCACAGGCCCTCAGGGCGTCACGAGGACCCTGTGGAAGGGGACTTGCAGCTCCATCTTGGTGAGCCGCTCAGCCCGTGTCCAGATGTTCACGAGGGCGCCTCTGAGTCACGACAGCTGGTCTCTGCTCTTCGTGGATATCGCCACACTTGTGTGTCTGGGACGCTTGGTAACCAGAGTTCTGAAGACAGAGTATCAGAAGATAACACTCAGCTCCTTCCAAATATGTCCTGTCATTGCCAGAATAATGCTCGCTCAGTAACTGGATTACTTATGTGTATATATATATATTTTTTTTTGAGAGGGGAAAGCTGCTATTTTTACCATCTAGTAGTGTTCTGATGACTCCCTGACAACATGGTTACTATGCAGAGCCTCTTCTGTGTCTCTCCCTGGACCTTATCTGAGTCATATTTTTGTCCCCAACGTCTGGCTTCATGCCTGACGTTTAGTAGGTCTTCAGTAAATATTTGCTGAATGATGCGTGCTGGTGGAAAAACTGCCCCCTGTGACTAGCGCTCCGTGCGTGGTAAACACCTTGCCTGTCCAAAAAGATTGCAAGCTTCCGAACAGGAATACCCTGAGCCACGCGTGGCCTGACGGAACTCAGTGCCTTGAGAACACTATGTATGCCATCCCAAAGGCTCCCGTCCCTACAGAGTGGCCTGTGTTCCCCACATCACGGACCAGCGAAGATTCTCAGAGCACAACAAGGAAGAGCACGCACAGGTTAATGCGGAGCCGCACCCTGCAAATGCCGTCCTGGGCTGACCTGCTCTGGGTGTCTGTATGTAAATGACACCCGTTCCCTGCACGCAGGGCAGGTAGTACTCCCTGTTTCGCTTCTGCTGCAACCACAGCTGCCTTCCTTACTCCTTACGGAGTCACAGAGAAGTGAAATTGAGGTGAGCTCTGAAAGGAGGGAGAGGTACTGTTGATGGACGTGAGAGTGGGCGTGTTTTTCTAGGTCTAAAGATGTCACCAGAGAGGCCAGGCTGTTTTTCCATTCCCAGGACTCCTTGACAGTTTTTATTGTTTAACATTTTTAAAAGTGTCCTCCGAACCCGAGGCTGTTCAAAAAACGAGCACTTCACGGTAGAGATGATGTCAAATGATAAGAGATGCATTAGATGATCCCTGGCAGACACCAAGGTGGAGGCTACAGTGTGATGAGAATTTAAACCTACAGAAGTCAAAAAATTCAGGAGTTAAAGTGAAATGGCAAATGTGACTCAGTCCCCTTGGGCATATGGTAGTAGCATTTTGTGAATCGTGGCATATTCTGTTAAATTTAAGCCCTTGTTTTTGCAGTGTCGTTGTGTCAAGGTTGCCGTGTGAGCAGTAACTTTAGACTTTTCACGACTTTTTATATTCTCACCCACACAGTATGCTGTGATCGCATTTGTGCCCTGAAATTCAGTATTGCTTATAAAAATAAAATAAGTGGCATACTGCTTGGTCTATGCTGCAGAAATCTATGTGAACTTATGAAGAAAGGGCTCTCGGCTTGAACGTGACTTAATACTGAAACAAAGTACAGCTACTTCTACTTTTGGGTAAATTACAAATACCATAAATGTTGCCATCTTACCCATTTTTAAATGTACAGTTCAGTGGGATTGAGGTGTGCAACCGTCCTCGCCTCCTTCTTCAGGAATCTTTTCATTTTGCAAAATTGAAAACCTGCCTGTTAAACAACAACTCTCAAAAGCCAGGCACGGTGGCACACGCCTGTAATCCCAGTGGCTCGGGAGGCTGAGGCAGGAGGATCGCATGTTCAAAGCCAGCCACAGCAACAGTGAAGCGCTAAGCAACTCAGCGAGACCCTGTCTCTTAAAAAAATACAAAATAGAGCTGGGGATGTGGCTCAGTGGTTGAGTGCTCCTGAGTTCAATCCCCAATACAAAAAAAAAAAAAAAAAACCCTGTGTGCTCCACCCACCCCTGACATCCCTGGCAACCACCATTCCTCTTCCTGTCTCTGTTCCATCAACCACTCATCTCAGGTGAATCAAATGGTATTTGTCATTTTGTGACTGGCTTAGTTCGCTTAGCTGTTCTATTTTTAGTAATTGCCTTATTGGGATATAATTTAAAAACTATAAAATTCAATGGTTTCTTGTTATACTTCCAACAGATGCATTTTTGAATAAAGAGTAAATCTGATACCTTTCACTTAGTTCTCAAAAAATGTGCACGTGCGCCGTGTCTGGCAAGTCCAGTTATAAAAATGCCATGAAACCAGTGAGAACAAAAGGTTAGAGGGACTGTCTAGATGATGCTTAGTTTGACTCGGATTAATTCGGATAGCCACACTGTTGTCATTAGCATGTTTGTTTAAATGGAAGTATCTTCATCTTGCTTCCTGGAGCCAGCAATCTCCAGTGTTTGTTGCTTTCTCATGATGGTGTTGTTTGCTTCCAAAGTTAGTTTTAAGATGCACGAGTCAGAAGATCAACACAACTGAAATTTCTTAAAGCCGGGATTTGTTCAAAGACCATTTTTGAGTGGAATGTGGATGGAGGTGGTCACTTGACTTATTGGAGATCTGAAATTCCCAGTGGCAAAGAGAATATTTAGATCTAAGTTAGGAAAATGGCATTTGTATGTTTATAGACTGCTGGAAAGAGCATTCATTGGTATAACCATTTGGGAAAACAGGCATTATCCAGTACTGAGCAATGGACACACATTACAACTCTGCATTTCCATGGGAAAATTATGTCAGTGTGTGCCAGGAGTCTTGTGGCTGTCCACCACAGCTTTACTTATATTAATAATGCTTTAGGAGTTGGAGAATATAATGCTAAGTGGAGTTAGCGAATCCCCCCAAAAAAAACAAATGCCGAATGTTTTCTCTGATATAAGGAGGCTGATTCATAGTGGGGTTGGGAGGGGGTGCATGGGAGGATTAGACAAATTCTAGATAGGGCAAAGGGGTGGGAGGAGAAAGGAGGGGACATGGGGGTAGAAAAGATGGTGGAACGAGATGGACATCATTACCCTAAATATATATATATGAAGACACAAATGGTGTGAATATACTTCATATACAACCAGAGGTATGAAAAATTGTGCTCTATATGTGTAATATGAATTGTAATGCATTCTGCTGTCATATATAACCAATTAGAATAAAAAAATAAATTTTAAAAAATAATGCTTTAAACAATTAAACCCACACCACCTGAACATTCATGAAAGTAGAATTGATAAAACAAATCACGATACAATCAAAATAACAAGACTACAATACAATTATGAACGTGAAGGCTTTAAAACTATGTGGCACAATACAGTCAAATCTCAACAACCTGACATTAAGCTAAAAAGTTGGGTAGGTTGAAGAAAAATTCATACATGAGGAATGATTCTGTTTTACAATTTTTACCATCATGTAGATTCTAAAAAGGTAAAGTAGAACATCACCTTGAGATAATTAAGAAAAGGCGGCAGGCCTAGAAGGACATCGATTAAAACTCTTCTCCCTCTGTTCCAAGAGTATCTGTGGAAATGAAAGCTACTGGCTGTTTCTGCTATTCCAATGCTCATGTGAAATTTCCAGGTACCCCACATTGTGATCTTTCAGATACCACATACACACTACCGGAAGACTCAAAGCCAACCAAGAGGTGGCTGGGTAAGAAAGAAATCATGCATGCAGAACATCTTGATGTTAAAAAATTTACATGCCAGAAATAGAATTTTTTTTTTTTTTTTGAGAGGAGCTTTTCTTGAATGATGGTAGATTGAAGGCTGTAACTAAAAATAGGGCTGCACGTTTTAATAAATGAAAATTAGTCAAGATCCTAGTCGGTCCTTCCTGTGTTCACTACTCATTTTGACACTTCGTTGCTCTAGTTGACATGGCTGTGCCTGTCTCGTGCCTGTTACACTCTTGGCTCGTTGAGTTACCTTTTATGAGACCACCACGGCCATCATCCTCATTGCCTGGAGCACATGCTTGTCTGAGCTTCGAGAGAAGTTCTTTATGAATAGCCCATTTAATGCCAGCGCGTTCCTGACTTGGGAACCTCAGGGTCTTTGCATGGCTATAAAAATAGCATCTCCATCAATTTTCGTCCCCTTCACCTGTTGAGATTTTCCCCTTGCATTTCTTGGTCTCTCTCCTCCCACTAATTGGAGAGGCGTTTGTAGTCCGCATGGGTGGAGGCCATGCCCGGGTCTCTTCCTCATGCATGGCCCGCGTTTGAAACTGGGCAGTCACACCCAGGAGCTCACGAATGATGCATCAAGTGACTGAAAGACTGAATTAGCCCAATAACCCTTTGAGATACAGATCGCCATCACGGTTCTACAGGATTTTAGAAATGGGGGCTCAGTGGGCTGGCCCGTGCCATGCTGCCCCGGGTGGTGGGGTTGGGAGCCGGCATCACAGCCAGTGTGCCCACCCCGGAGCCCGAAGTCCTCCCTGCTCCCCTTTGCTGCCTCTCATCTGCTGCCCATCCGGTGCGAGGCTTTCTGGTTTGTTTTGTTTTGTTTGCACAGAGCCCCCTTCCTTCTTTTCAGTCTCTCAAATCACCATGACTTTCCTTCCTTGAATGCACCTGTCTAACAAATCATTCCGTTCCTGCTTTGCGATGCCAGGACTTGCCCACGTTTCAGGTTCAGCTAATTTCCGCCTTGGGCAGCTCACACCCATACCCGTTTAGTGCCATTGTCTAGGCTGGGAGGCCGCGGTGGGTCTGCGAGAGCGTCGCTGAGGCTTCAAGTGGGAAGGATTCACAGATAACCCGCTGAGCGCGTTATCTCCTAAATGCATGTGGCCTCATGCCGCTTCTAATGGCATCTAATGACCTTGGGTTCTGAACAGGTGCTGCCTTGTCGCAGGGCTCATTTGTCACTTTATACGTTGCCAGGTATACTGAAATCACAAGGAGAGGGAGAGCAAAAAGACCTCTCCTGGATGCCTGGAAAGCGTTTGTCAATGTATAAAGCAGTTATTCTTGTAATTCTCTTTTGTTTGTTTTGGGATACGGGAGCCGGCTTGGAAGGCAAAAATAAAACAACTGGTAGAAGCTGAGGTCGCCGCCCTTTAAAAAACAAAAACAAAAACAAAAAAACCTCAGGTCTGGACAGGGCCCTGGGTGGCCTCGTTGGGTCGCAGAGAGTCCTGCAGAAGCACACAGGGGTGGTCAGTGGGTTGGGTGCACGTGCTGGAACTGGGTCTCCAGACCCCCTTTAGGGGCTCCTTTCGCAGCCCAGTGGCATGTCCCCCAGTGCACAGCGTCTAAACCACGGAGGATGAAGCCTCTCCTTGGGCCCTGTGTTGGCCAACAGATGACCAGCGGCCCCTGTTCTCTTAGGTCATTGGCGCCTCTGTCAAAGCCATCTCTTGGACCTGGACTGGCCATTGACAGAGCTCAGAGGGTCTCGTTAAGTCTGCATGCTCACTGTCACCCACTTTTCTCAGGGTCCCAGGACCTGAGGGTCTTCCTCTTGCAGGGGTGTGTGAGGGTGTGTGAGGGGTGGGAGAGGGGTGCAGAGGAGGGGTGAGGCTGGCCCTGCACTGCCTCCGCACCTCGGGCGACTTCTGCTTTTCCTCTGGCAAAGAAATAAGCCCTGAGTTTCTTCTACTATAAAAAGTTTGGTGCGAGGGGTTACTGGTTTAGATCCAACTAATGCTACTACGTGTGCGCACACCATCAATCCAATTGCTTAATTAAGTCCTCCAGGAAGGGGGGCTTACTCCTCCCCCTTCAGACCCTTTGACCCTCTTGGTAGCTTCTTCTCTCTCCTGTCCCCTCAGCTCTGTCTCCGATCACTGAGACAGGGAGGGGATCTTCTGCTGCCCTGAAACTGACACCTGAAGGAGACTAGAAATCCTCAGGGAGTCTCCCAGCTTCCTCAAGGAACAGCCAGGGACAGAGCCACCACAAGGATCAGGGCAAAAATTAATGCTCAGATTTAATGAGCTCTTATCATGGTCTAGACCCTACACCAAGCGCTTTACCTCCTTTGCCAAGTTCCGTCACCACAGCGTTCCCACAACATAGTCACTGGTATCGGCTCCATTTGGCAGATAAACAAGTTGAGGCTCAGCGAGGTTAAGCAATGTGCCCCAGGTGGCAGAGCTTCAAGTAACAGACCTCTGATTTGGAAGTATGCAGTCTCTGGAGCCGATGCCACCTATTGTTTCTTGCTTTTCTAATCACAGAGGTGGTGTATGTTCGTTTAGGAAAACTGGGAATACAAAAGGAACACAGGACAGCCCTGAGCACTCTTTGCATCCTGCAGATTTCTCAGCTGGGATGGTGCTAATGGCTGGGTCCGGGAGCTGCCTGTCTCCATGGTCCAAACGCTGGGAACACGTTGCCTTGCAATTCTCCCACCCACACTGCATGATCTTATGGCTCATAAAGTTTTACATCTCTTATGGATATTTATGCTTATAATATTCATACACAAAGATCTTATTTTATAATTTACATAATTTACACGGGTAATCGATTCGCGCAGCGTTGAATTCTCCAGATGTTTTGCTAATGTTAGCAGTGGCCTGCTGGACTTCCTGGAACATCCATCCATCTCCTTTGAATATCTCTGGTTGTTTCCTCTGGATAAATTTCCAGAACGGGACCCATTGGCTGGAACGGTGAGGGCCTCGACAGAGCTCCTGATGCATGTTATTCAATTACTCTACTTGAGTACTCAGCGACCATGAGAAGAATGTTCGTGTGTCTACCGGATGGGCAGCACGAAGCACTGAGATTATGAAACACAGCAAACACCAGCCCTGCCAATTGATGGAGTTAAAAATTATATCTTGTTTTCATTTGCTTTTTTCTTTTTTGGTGTGGTTTTGAGTGAGGTTGGATATTTTCCATATGTTTCTTCATTTTTTACATTTTTAAAAAAATTGGCTATTCATGCTCTTTGCTTATTTTGTTAGGTGTATTTTTAATGCATAATTATATGTATTTATTTTGTATTAAGTATATTAACTGTCAATAGCGTTACAAATATTTTTTCCGCTTTGACATTTTCCTTTGAATTTTATTCATGATGACTTTGACGTACAAATATTCAAAATGTTTGTGTAGACAAACACATTAGTAATATATATTTTTTTTTTTTTTTTGCTTTTATACCTAGAAAAGCCTTCTTCTATTCACTACGTTCAAATAAATATTCATCTGTAATTTTTGGTATCTTTTATTATTTCGTAGTTTATATTTTGATATTTTGAGTTGATTTTGATGTATGATCTCAGATATGAGGAGCTAGTACACTTTTGCCAAAAGTTTAATCAGTTATTCTCACATCTTTACGTTAATACTCTTTTCCCCCACTGATTGGAGATACTACCGTTATCCTGTCCCAAATGTTTTTATAAAGTTGGGTAGATTTCTAATCTTTACCTTCTTTATATGCACCTCTAGTTTTGATTTTCCAGTTTTAATAATTTTTAAGACAGTCAAATTTTCCCATGTAATTTACGTTTTCCAAAATTTCTTAGCTATTCATTTATTCTTTCATGTGTACGAAATGGAAAACTAATTTGTTCAGATTTTAAAGCATCTCTTTGAAACAATTTTCAGTTGATCACATATTAATTTGGAGAGAATCGAAGCCTTTCATTACACAATTACAACTTTTGATCCCTGCACACAGTCTTACTATTTTATTGTCCCCCAATAAAGCGTGGCTTGCACGTACAGGATTTGAGCAGTTCTTGTTAACTTTTCCTTAGAGATTTTACACTCTTGATTATAATTGTGAACTTAATCTTTATTTCCCTTATATTTTTAGCCAATTATTGCTGAGTTTTAGGGAAACTCTTAAAATGCATATTTTATGTGTGCGTGAATACATACACATCTTCTAATAACTAGCCATTTTATTAATCTCACTAAATTCTGGAGTCTTTAACCTACTTCCCCGAAATATTCTCAATAGGCAATAATAACATTTTTAATAATGGTAATATTTTCTCCTACATTTTAATAGTTTTTACTTTCATTTCTTCCACACCCCAATGAAGTATCAAATAATAGTGGTAGAGCAGGTGCAGTTGACTTTATTTCTGAATTTATTTTTCACTTATTCATTTTTGCAGTTCTGGGGATCAAAGCCAGGGCCTTGCACATGCTAGACAAGTGCTCTAGTGCTGAGCCACACACCCACTCCAAAACTTAATTTTTGACTCAATCCCCTTTTGACTCTTTAAGAAATTGGCTGTTGATTTATGGTAAATATCTTATTGTGGCAAACAGTAGCATTCTATTCTAATTTTCAATACACATTCCTGCAGGATCTTTTAGAAAATGTCTTTTCAGCATCTTTACTGGTGATTATTTTTTCTGTTGTATCAATAATAATACAAATTATATAATATAATTTATTTTCATGGAAATGATGCATTTCTAGAGGCTTTGAAATTACTTGATCCCCAAATTATTGGACTTTGGTCCTTCTTTTCTTTGATTGTTTCATTATGGAAACCCCTCCCTCTGAAATATTTTTTGGTATTTATTTTTTGTGATCAGAGTTTTAGCTTCTTAAATTGATATTAAAACATTTATCTTTTTCTGGAAAATCTGACATTTTTATATTTTAAATCTTATTAATATACAATCAATATTACATTCCTTAAAATAAAAAATACCTTTAACATTTCTAGTTTTATCTCATTTCTCATTTTTAATTTGGTTTATTTGTTCTTTGGAACATTTGGTGAGCTAGCAGAAAATATATTTTATTTTGTGTGTATTTAAGGATTACCTTTTGAAACCTTTTAAATTTAAATTTTCTATTTATTTCTGTAAGTATTTTTGTAATTACTTGCCTTGTGTGATTTCCTGTTGTGTGTGTGTGTGTGTGTGTGTGTGTGTGTGTGTGTTTTCCTACAGTACTGGGGATGGAACCTAGGGCGTCGTTCATGCTAGGCAAGTGTTGTACCACTGAGCCACATTATTTGGAGACGTGGTCTCTGTCTCCCCAAGTCGCCCAGCATAGCCCCGAACTTTATGGTGCTCCTGTATCATCCTAGTGAGTAGCTGGAATTACAAGCATGTACCATTACTCCTCCACCCCTTTTCTGATTTCTTGAGTTTTTTTTTTTTCTTTTAAAATTTTCATGATGAAAATATTTAAGGTATTTGCCCCTGACTATGAGTTACCTACATTTGATAATGTTCTCATTATCTTGATTGTCTCAGTCTGCAATTGTAAAATCTATTATGTACTAAGACCTCATACCTATTTAGAAGAACATTTTTTAAATGCACAAGTTGATCTGAATTGTTTATGCATCTGCTTATTAATAAGCTTTATTGCATTGTGATCACAGGATACTGAGATATAGTAAAATTTCCTTTATGTTCCAATACATGATTCGTTCTTGTAAATGTTCAATGAGCCCCTGTATCAGAGACGCATGTTCTAGTTATCTGGTTTTTTTAGACATCAGATCAGTGACATTTATTATTTCATCTTACTTCTCTGGGTCCTTATTAAATTTTCATCTGATTACTTCTCAAGTATTAAAAGCAGTAGGGTAGATTTTAACAAGACTATTTCATGTCTGTAAATCTTTGCTTATTTTCCTTTATATATTTCCATGCTTCCCTTCCTGGAACTTTTAACTTTCTTTGGAATGTAACCCTTGTCATTAAAAAGTTCACCCATTTAATGCTTTAGATGTTTAATTCTGATTTTATAATAACTTTGTAGTTGTCACTTATTTAAATGTGCATTTAGTTTCCTGATATTTCTTTGCCCTGATTTTTTTTTTTTCTTTTTACTTTCATGGGTTTCATGCAGGTAGTATGAGGTCATTCTTAATTCATGATTCCATCTGAGATTTTTTTTTTTTCACTTCTTAAAAGAGAATTAATGCCTGTCTTCAATGTGGATGTACTTGTTCTAGATTTTGTCATCTTTTTATTCTTTTTGCTTTTATGATTTCTTGATATTTCCATCATTTTCCATTTTGTGTCAGATGATTTATTCTTTAATAGTAGTCACATTATACATTATGTTTCATCTTTTAGTTGTCTTCTTCAGTTTGATGAAAAATGACCTATATTTCTGAATAAGCAATGTCAGGAAGTGTATTGGCCATACCCCCTCCCTGTATGAGATGATATTCACACAGTTTTATTCTCCTGTGGAATTCTTTTCTTTATAAAGGCAAATGTAGATCAAAATAAGTATTTTGATCCAGTTAATGACTTTTTAAAAAATATTATGTAACTTTTCTTATAAGAATTATCTAGATAACCTGAGTTATAACCATGTTCGATTACTTCTTGTAATTTATACCATTTGATTGTATTTTCTTATTGCTCCTTTAGATCCAAGAATGTGTTTTCTATTTCTTAGCTCTCATGCCTCAGTGGAAAACATGATTCATTTATTCATTGATTGCCATCAGAAATACACAGTTGTTTGATTTCTTCTGTTTTCAGATGGGAGTCTGACCTTTTCTGTATCTTAGTTTACTGTTTGCCTGCATTTTTTCCTTCCTTGGTGGATACTTATAATTTTCTTCCTTTGACCTCAAAATTTAAAAGTTTCCCCAGGAGGTAAATAGATGGCAGCCTTTGTTAATTGATTAACTTTTATATGTATGTATATGTGTATGTCAGTTTTTATTAATTTTTTTCTTGTACAGATTGAGCTAATTATTTTATCTTTTTTTATTTGCATTTGGGTATCATTTTCCAAGTTTGTTCTTTACGTTGCTGATTTCATTTTCTAGGGTGTTCACCTTTCTTGTTCTTTGGTCCTAATGTGGTTTTAAATCATACTTTTGATAATTAATCATTGAAAAAAATTGAATTTTTTTTTCTGTAATGTAGCCAGGTTGTTTTTATTTTCATTCCTTGTCATTGATCTCTTGAGTTCTGACTTTCTCCTTCTCCTTTTTGTTTGGAAAGCACGGATCACATCTTGTCTGAAGCTCATTTCTCTTTTCAGGAGTAGCTCTTTTTGAGGTGACCTCCCTCCTTTACTTCTCGAACGCTCTATGTTGCTCTGACACCAGGTCCTCAATATCCAGAACCACCTGTTTGGGGGTTCATTCATCATGGAGGGACAGGAAGGTTTGCCTGGCCTGGAATTAGTTTTCTGATGCTCCCTGTATGCCAGGCAAAGACTGGACTCCTCCTCTCAGTCTTAAGTTGTAGGCTCAGTTCTTTAAAATCTCAGCACCAGATGTGCGTGCTCGCAGCTGCACAAGCTGGGAGGGAGCTGGAGCCATGGTCACTCTCTGGAGTGGCTCTTGTGCGGTTGGTTTTTGCTTGGCAGTGGGCGAAGCCCTTTTCAAGAGAAGATGTTCTAATCCTGAATCTTTCCCTGGCCCTAGCTTCTCTGCAAGCCCCCTAGATAGCCACGAATGACTCCTGTTGCCAAAGCCCTACAATATCAAGAGACTGTTCATATCCTACCCATAGCCATGGCACGGCTGTGGTTGTGCTTGGTTCTCCTGCTCAGTGCCCGCTGAATGTGGGCCATCTAGCGCCCAGACACTGTCCTGCCCCTTAGCCTGTCCTCACCTGCCGCACTCACCCCTCCCGGTCGAAGCTGTGACTTCCCAGTGCTCTGTCCAAATTTTCCCCTCATAATGTAGTACCACTTTTTCCAGGAGGAGAATCACAAATCGCATTTCTGGTTCATCCCTTTATGTAATGCTCTCTGTGGCCTATCTAGAAAAATGTCTTAATGTTAAATGTGCCTGATGCCTTCCTCTATGTTTTAGCATTGGGGGGGGGGGCTCCCCCTGTCTTTTTATTATTTTGATACTGATGTGCACATTGATGATTTTCCCTAAAGAAGAGAGAGAAATGTATAAAGCACAAAAGGAGAGTTCTCTTAAATAATGAACTCCCCCGGGGCACTGTGCACATAATGTAGCTTATAAAAGTTTGTCCTACACATAGATTGTCAGACACACAGCTTTTGTGTCCTGTAAGCTACACCTGTATCCCTGTAATGGTCCCCAGGAGTGTTGTGCCGCGTGGTCCAATTAGGTACAGAACACCAGGCCAGCCGCCAGTCCCTGCGCCTGCAATAATGTTGATGATTCAAAGTGATGCCCGCTTCACCCTCTGAACTTTTCCTGGTGGCATTTGCAGCTGGGTTCTGGTTATTCAGCAGATAATTGCTTCACCCTAGAAGCCTCAGCCATCTTTGCAGGCCCTCTCTTACTAGGGAGAGCAAGAACGCCAACATATTTTAAGGAAACAAAGAACAATAGTATCACATGTCTTTGAATAAAAGTGAAAAATAAAAAAACAAAAAGCAGTTCTCTCCACATCCAAACACAATGTGGTCAGAAACAACAAAATAGAAGTCAAGCGTGCACAGGCAGAGGGAAGGTCATGGGCTTAGTGAACCCAAAGGAGCTTTATTTATTGACTTATATTTTCTCTTTTCTCACCTGTCCAGCTGCAGCTACTGTCAACAAAGGCAATTCAGGAGAGAGAGAGAAAGAGAGAGAGAGAAAGCGTACGTTAGGCAGAGGTAGAGCTGATTTGCTTGTTTGCTAGAACATCCAGGGCACAGATGCTTCTAGAACAGGGGCACCATTGGTAGGGCCGTGTGGAACAGACCTGGACTAATGTTGGGCTTTCAGGTCAAGTCCGTGGCTCCCACTGGAAGGTCATTCTGCCGAGTGGTTTCTGCAGGAGGTCTGTTTGTGGCATAACATGGAAACTCGTCTTTTCTTTCCAATAGGACTTTAATTATTATTATTATTATTTTTTACTGACAAAATTATACATAAGGAGGAGGCGTGATCAGAAGACAGATGTAGACCGTCTTGGCACATCCCAGTCGAGGGGCCTCAGTCTACACACTGGTTGCTTCTTTGTCCTCTGAGACATGGGCATGTCAGACCCTCTCTGGGTGGCCAGAAGGACAGGCTGATAATGGCCATCTTGTGGATGACCGTATTAACATCTGTGATCGACTTCTTAGAGATGTCAGATGTGAAAAATAAGCAAAGAGCCATCATTGGGGACCAGGAAGGAGTGCTTTGGGGATACCCTTGACCTGAGGTGTCTTGGTCTTCTACCAGTTTATTCCAGTGTAAAGCAGGAGGTGGCTTCTAGCAATTGACCGTGGTTGCCTGTGGCAGATGGGCACATTTTCATGTGTGGACACGTCAGGTAGAAACAGGCCTGGCTCTGACAAGTCCCACTTAGATTTTCCAATGGAATAAGACATGAATACGACCGTGACACATCGGGATGTGCTTTCCAACGTTAGCCATGGAAGAACCGGAAGCACCTTTCACCACCCAGGAATCCATCGTACATGCTCAAAGGGGAGGCTTCCTTAGTGGCACAGGGGAAGGAGACTAGTAAAAAATAACAGTCTTGCTTAAATATTCAGTATTGACTCAACTGCGAGGTGTTCTTCCTATATAACTTCTTCTAATCCCACAACTCTTTGAATAAGTATCACCATCCTGACCATTTTATGGTTAAAGGAATACAGAATCAGAAAACTTCTACAACTTGTCCCAGGCCATGTAGCTAATCATTTCTGGGGCTCATCCAGGGTCTTTGGCTGATTAACCTACATTTTTGTTTCTCATTAATTATCCTACCAATTTTATTTCTTCCTCCCTCCTTCCCTCCCTCCCTCCCTTTTTTCATTCCCTCCCTCCTTCCTTCCTTTCCAAAAGGTGCCTAACCTAGAGCTATAACAACTCTATCCTTGAGTGTACCCCTCCCCCTAGCACCATGCCTATTTCACATTCTCTTTGATATTTTTTTTTCTTTCTTTTTTTTTTTTTTTTTTTTTTGGTACCAGGGATTGAACTCAGGGTCACTCGACCACTGGGCCACATCCCCAGCCCTTTATTGTATTTTATTTAGAGACAGGGTCTCACTGAGTTACTAAGTGCCTCACCATTGCTGAGGCTGGCTTTGAACTCACTCGTGATCCTCCTGCCTCAGCCTCCCAAGTGCTGGGATTACAGGCGTGCGCCACCATGCCCGGCTTTACATTCTCTTTGAATAATTCTGAATTGTGAGCAAATGTTCTTGCAAAATGAGGGAGACGGGATTGTGTGAGCACACAGTATCTTAAAAATAGTGCTGGAGCCGTGCAGGGATCCTGGGCAGCCCCGTTAGATGCCCAGCCCTGCCGTCAACTAGTTCTTGTGTCACTATGGAAAAGTCATCCCTCTTGCCTTCTACACCTGTGACATGAAGTGGTTAGAGTTTGCAATCTCCAGAGGGTCCGTCTAGCTCCCAAGTTCCTCATGATATGCCTCACAAAATGGGAAGCCTGGACATAGAGAACAGAATTTAGTATTGTCATAAAATGTAACTTACGGGCTGGGGTTGTGGCTCAGCAGTAGAGTGCTTACCTAGCACATGTGCTACCCTGGGTTCGGTCCTCAGCACCACGTAAAAATAAAAAAAATGAAATAAAGGTATTGTGTCCAACTACAACTAAAAAATAAATATTAAAAGAAAATGTAACTTACATCAGTGAGTTTAATTGGACACATAGTTCATGATACTCTTAATTGATGATATGCTGTCTGGCAATTGAACTTTAGTGGAAGCACTTCTTGTAAATGACTATAATTTGTATGACTTTTACACAAATAACATAACGTTTTGTTTCTTGCTCCTTGACTTTGTTCCCCCCTGTGTCTTGTATCTTGTGTGTTTTTTAACACTCTTTCCTGGTGTTATATGTGATCACATCTGTAATGTAGTCCACACAGGTAATATGCAGATGTCCCAGGTCCCACCTCTAACAGTTGGATTTCCTGTTTGCCCCCTTCCAAATACCAGGTGCACATAATTTTCTTTATTCCTCTGTTACCTCTTTTTATCCAGAGTGGTTTTGTTTTGTTTTGCACTCATGGTTCTGGAAATGGAACCCAGGGCCTTGCACATGCTAAGCATGAGCTCAGAGGCTGGGCCGCCCCAGACCTCATCTAGGCTTCTTAAGAAGTGCAGGCAACTACCACCATTGTCCCTCTCTGTGTTCACACCTGGGGAAAGGACCTTTCTCAAGTTCCCTTACAAGGTGATATCCCGTGAGAACACAGCGAGACCCTCGATCTGTTCCGTCAGCTCCCACGGCCCACCCCACCAGGTCCCCACTCCTACAGAGGAGATCGTGTCCCCTGGGGCCTACCTGGAAACTCCTGATGGAGACCCAGGAACTGATGGGACTCGGCCCCTGACCCTCGTGCCACCCCTGGGGACATAGAGACCCCTCCTAGGTCTGCACACTGGCCCCTGGGTGCCCCCACCCCGTCCTTCCCCAGCTGGTGGCCCCTTTCCCTTAGCCCGGCAGTTCCTGCACTGTGTGTGCCCTACCCACCTGCGGGGCCTCCACCCTGCCTTCTGCCTGTTGCAGGGACCCCTTCTGGTTCTGTTCCTGGGGTGATGCCCTTATCACCTCCCTAAACTTCTCTTCTGTCTCTCGAAACCTCGGCCTGTATGTTTGGGTTGTAGAATTCATCTTAGACCTTGGGATGAAGCCTGAATCAAGATTAGCTTTGGGGGAACTGGTTTCATTTATGGGCCTGGAGGGAGTGGTGCCCCCCACCCCAACTTGGTCACCCGCTCATTGTAAAATGTGTCTTGTCTTAGGGGAATTTCTTTTCCATGAGGTTCTGCCCGCTGGGGTCAAGGCTGTGTAAATTCAGCTGTGGGGCTGTTGGAGTTTCCCTCATGAGAACAGTATGGCAGGATGGAGGGTAAGGGAAGGGAAGATGGTCAAGGGACAGTGGTGCTGTCTCCCCAGTAGTGGGGCATCCTGGAGCAGGGGTCAGGGAGGAGAAGGGAGGAGAGGATTGGGAAGGGCCATGCTCTTAGGCAGGACTGGATCCTGGGAAAGGGCTAACCTCAGACCTGCCTGTAGGGGGCGCCTGTCTCCAGGACCCAAGACTGCAAGATCTCAGCAACTGCTAAGCCTCAGGCTCTGCCAATTCCCAGAGATTTGATTCTGGGTCACTGGTCCTTAGCAGAGGTGGCCTGGTCAACCCTGAGGCCACCCTATCCACCTCCACTTGGAAACCACTGTGTTCTGAGAGTGTCTTTAAGACTGCAGTCGGTCAGCCACTATAATCATTATCTTGCAACGCTCACATTATGCTATTTTACATTAGGCTCATTTCTATTTTATAGATGCATAGCTGAGGCTCAGTTACGTGGTCTGCCCACAGTCATCGTGGAATACGAACCCAGTCTGTGATTTCAAAGCAGTTCCGTCTTTCTGGCAGGCCTTGACATGAAGCAAAATAAGCTTTTAAAAGTAGGGAGAGTTAGTTTCCTTATCCTGTTTCCCCAGTCGGAATGTTGGCTGTGGCTGGTGCTGGAATTAAAGGAAAGTAAATCTTTTGATTCTTTTGTTTTAAAAATTAAAAGGTTTAAAGTGCAGATGGGCTGGGGGGACAATGAGTGAAGTGTACTCATATTGAAACAATGTGATGCTTCCATGGTATGAATGCTGGCGGAGGAGGGGTGGAGAGAATTAAGGAGCAGACATCCCCTGGGGCCCAAGGGGTGCAGCACCTTAGGGGAAGAAAGCAGAAAGGTCCTGTGGATAAACTTCAGCTGTGAGTCTGCTAATGACAGCCCTCTGAACCCTGTACAAGGACCAGAGAAATAGATGTGGGATGGGGCAGATGCTTTGCTGGTACTTAGCCCACAGGCGTAGCTTAGTGCGAGGCAATGCCAAATGCCTTGAGTCCCTTGGCATGGATTTAAAAAACTGTAAGATTTACGATTTGAAACCCTGAAATGCATGAGAATTTTTTTACTTGCCAAATAGATCCCACTTGTAAAAAAAATCTTCTACTTGTGTTTCTCCTCGTGGTTGAAACAAGGAGATCTTAAGTGTCTGCCTGGCTCTCATTTTGCATCCTGTTCAAAGGTCAGAATGAAAAAAAAAAAGACGGTGTTAGTGTGTTATTGAAGAATAAACTCGAAGTGCTCCCCCGACCCCCCCCCCCCCCCCCGGGGAATCTTACACCCGCCCCACCTCTTCCCCAGTGTCCTGGAGGCACTTTTTCTTATTATTGGTGCAACAGCAATTCCAGCATGAGTAATTTGTTCCGTGTGCCTCATTAGAGTAAAGCTGTTAGCATCTGTAAATATCATGGATTTCATTTTCAGGTTCGGGTTTGGATGGGAGGGGTTTTTTCTTTTTTCTCTTTGGGACTACCTGTGTAATTTCAGGAACAAGCCTGGCTTTGTTATTCTTCCCGCCTCTTACCTCACCTGGCCTGGACTGTGGGCAATGCAGATTGTCTTGGGAGTGCGCAGGAAGGCAGCCGCCACCCGCACCAGGCTGAAACAGCTGGGTCATTTTCTAGGAACCAAAGGACGCGCCTCCAGTTTCCAGGCCTGGCTGTGTCTCACGCAGGGAGAATTGACATTCAGTGTGGCCGTGGCCTGTGCACTTGGGGATGATTGAAGTCACTGCCTGATTCATGACTTATAGGTGATTAAACTTGTAAAGTATTTTGAGGCTGTTGCTTTCATTCATTTATTCCAAACAAACATTTGTTGTTGAATGAATAGTGACTTTGATTTAAAAACACTATACAGGCATAAAACACTGGCAGCTTGGAGATAGCAATTTTTTTTTTTTTTTTTTGCTCTCCTAAAGGAATTTCATTACCAAATCCTCATGAATCTTGAACCTCAGAAGAATAATCCTTTCCTTTGTTGGAGTTTTAAATTTAGAATAATCAGACAATAGTAGAGCATTCTGTTCAAAGCATTCCTTTTAGGCTACCCATTTATTATACTCTGCTCTTAAGAGAAGATGAATTTGATTAGCGTTCAACATCCAGTGTTTCTGCATAGCTAATACCAGGGAGAAATTTCCAGAAAGTTGGGCCTGCTGTTTAATGTTATTATACAGTTGACTTTTAATTATCTGTGTTAATGGAGTGTAATCAGTGATGTGTATACTCCAAAATCATTTCCTTTGGCATTGGGGAGCATTGTATGATACTTTTATTTATTTGCAGTTTTGCTTAGAAGTATTAAAATTGTGCTGTGTTCTCTGGGCTCATAGCTCATCATAACAAGAAAGGAAGAGGTGCCTCAAAAGTATGCCAGAGAGATGGGTGGGGAAGGTCAGCTGGAATTTTAAAACTTATTACAGATAATCAGTACGAATGATCCCAAGACTATTAGTCTTGATTATTTAAATAGAAAATAATCTTCATTATTTAAATAGATTATGCACTGCAGCTGTATAAGAAAAAAAGTGAGGGCTGGGGTTGTGGCTCAGCGGTAAAGCGCTCGCCTAGTGCGTGCGCGGCCCGGATTCGATCCTCAGCACCACATACAAATAAACGCATTGTGTACAACTAAAGCAAATAAATAAATATTAAGAAAAAAGAAAAAAGTGAGACTATCACATTCAAGATTTCCACATGTTATATGTTTCTGTTTCCCATTCTGCATTTTGAAGTTTCCTAAAAGTGAATCTGTTTTAAGTCATGCTCTTTAACACGACAAAAGTGAACACTGTCAGGCTAGTTATGCTCAAAACCTGTCCAGCCCATCAGTAGGGCTCCAGGTATCTGGTATCTGGACATGTTCTTGTTTCTAAATAATCTCACCTGTAGTTGTGATGGAAGTTATGACTTGTTATTTAAAAATAGCCCTCTTCATATTCATTCAGCTCAT
The DNA here is from genome assembly GCA_025594165.1 of Tamias sibiricus. NCBI lineage: Eukaryota > Metazoa > Chordata > Mammalia > Rodentia > Sciuridae > Tamias > Tamias sibiricus. The sequence goes on along the minus strand of CM046666.1, from coordinate 17,241,574 downwards.
TTTTATTTTTTTCAAACAGTGAAAGCTTTTTTTTTTTTTTTTTTTTTTTTTTTTTTTTGTACTGGAGAATGAACTCAGGGGAACTCCACCACTGGGCCACACCCCCAGCCTTTTTTTGTGTTTTATTAGAGACAGGGTCTCACTGAGTTGCTAAGTGCCTCGCCATTGCTGAGGCTGGCTTTGAACTTGAGATTCTCCTGCCTCAGCCTCCCAAGTGCTGGGATTACAGGTGTGCGCCACCACACCCGGCTCAGTGAAAGCTTTTATTTATTTATTTTTTATTAGGGCTTTGTGGTCGTGCACAGTAGTTGCAAACCCACACATGCATGGAAATCAAGTGCAGTTCATGTTCTCCCCACTTTTCCCTCCTGTCCTCCCTCCCCTCTCCCCTTCTCCTTCCTCCTCTTTATTAGATTTCCTAACGCTTGTCTATTAATTTATATTTGATTGGTTCTTTATGGTATCCTACGTTTCCCTCTCTCTGTCCCTTATTTTTACTCCAGCTTCCACATATGAGAGAAAACATTCGACCTTTGAGTTTCTGAGTTTGTCTAATTTTACTTAGCATGATAGTCTCCAGTTCATTCATTTACTGGCAAAATTCATTCTTCTTTATAGCTGAGTAGAAGAACTCCAGTGTGTGTGTGTGTGTGTGTGTGTGTGTGTGAGAGAGAGAGAGAGAGAGAGAGAGAGAGATTTTCTTAATCCATTCCTCTAATGATGGGCATCTGGATTGATTCCATAATTTAGCTATTGTGGATTGTGCTGCTATAAACATTGATGTGGCTGTGTCACTATACTATGCTGATTTTAGATCTTTTTAAAAAAATATATTTTAGTTGTAGATGGACACGATATCTTTATTTTATTTATTTTTATGTCGTGCTGAGGATTGAACCCAGTGCCTCATGTGTGGGAGGCAAGCGCTCTACCACTGAGCTACAACCCCAGCCCCTGATTTTTAGATCTTTTGGGGAAATACCCAGGGGTGGGATAGCTGGGTCATGTGGTGTTTTCATTTCTAGTTTTTTGAGGAATCTCCATGCTGCTTCCCAGAGTGGTTGTACTAGTCTGCAGTCCCACCAACAATGTATGTGTGTTCTTTCCCCCCAAAACCTTGCCATCATTTATTGTTTGGACTCTTGATAATCGCCATCCTGACTGGCGTGAAACGAGATCTTAGTGTAATTTTGATTTGCATTTCCCTGATTGCTAGAGACGTTGAACATTTTTTCATATATTTACAGGCCTTTTGTGTTTCTTCTTTTGAGAAGTTTCTGTTTAGTTCTTTGGATCATTTATTGATTGGGTTATTTGGTTTTTGGTGTTAAGTTCCTTGTATATTCTGGATATTAATCCCCAATAAGAGGAGTCGTTGGGCCGCGATTTTCTCCCATGCTGTAGGCTCTCTCTTCATGCTCTTAATCATTTGCTTTGCTGTGCAGAAGCTTTTTAGTTTGGTGGCATCGCACTTATTGATTTTCAGTTTTATTTCTTGTGCTTTGGGGGCCTTGTTAAGGAAGTCGGTGCCAGCACCTCTATCATGGAGTGCTGACCTTATGTTTTCTTCTCGCAGTTGTGAATTTTCATTCAGCTTGTTTTTAATTTTTTTTTTTTGGAGGGGAGGGGTGCTGGGGATCGAACCCAGGGCCTTGTGCATGCAAAGCAAGCACTCTACCAACTGAGCTACATCCCCAGCCCCGGCTTGGTTTTTAATAGGCAGCAATGACAGAAATAATTTTTGCTGACTTTATTTTCTGAGTAGGGGGCTTCTGGATTCCTTATGACTTCTGAGTATAAAAATGTATTTCTGCATCAGCCTGCTGTAGGCCCCTCCCCTCCTGCCGTATTTGGCCCTGCCTGTGGCCCATCTGCCCGAGTGGTGGGATTGCTTGGTCCATGCCTTGGGAGGCAGTGATGGCCAGCTTTGCAGAGTGAGATGAGTGGGGCGGAGCTAGTGCATCGGAGAAGAACTGGAGTCTGTGGCTACACTGTTGCCTGCGGGCTGTTCCTGGTCAGGTAGGACGGTCTCCATCACTGGTCCTGACTGGGCACCTGCAAGTGGCAAGTAGCATTGATGGCCTCTGCTGGCTTGCCCACCTGTCCCCAGGCGGGAAGGCCTTTGCCTGCTTCCCCTCCCTCACAGGTGCCTCTGTGGTGTGGCTGTGTGGACGCACCTGGACCCCTCAGCTCCCCAGCTGGACACCAAGCAAGGGGACCTGGGAGGAGGGCCATGTGTCTCTTTGATGGAGGCCACTTTCTGCATTTTTAGTCTCACAGGTGCAAATAAATGTCCCCCCGCAGCCTCCGTGGGCACTGCGAGAGGGCTGACCGCACGGCGTGTCGAGATGGACCGTGCCGCGGGCTCCGGTGCCCTCTGTTCCCCTGCCGGATCAGACACCCGCGGCCAGACCCCGGTCTGCTCTGCAGACACCGAGGGGCGACCGCTGTCCGCGGGACTGCTGCGGGCGTGGCCCCACACCGAACTTCAGCTTTGCCCCAACCTCCTGAGGCGGGCGCCAGCGTCTCGTTGGCTAGCTGGCGAACTGGAGGATCGTGCGGATAAGTAGTCTCCTTCTCAAAAACCACGCTTAGGTTGGGTGTCTGGATGTTTCATTTCCAAGGTGGCACCTTGTTCTGAAATTGAGAGGAGAGAGGGAGGGAGGACAGAGAGGGAGGGGTAATATCTTTAAACGAAATCAAGACACTTAATTGGGAGTTTTAGGTAGCATCAAGTTGTGAGACTGATGTTAAAACCATGCCACGCTGATAACCAGCTCCTACAGCCTGTGACCAGCTCCCTGCCATGCATTAAACTGTCTTTAAAAAAACAAAAACAAAAAACAACAACAACAACAAAAACTTTCTTTTTTGTACTAGGGATTGAACCCAGGAGTGCTTAACCACTGAGCCACATCCCCAACCCTTTTTATTTTTTTATTTAGAGATGGGGTCTCACTGAGTTGCTTAGTGCCTCACTTTTGCTGAGGCTGGCTTTGAATTCACGGTCCTCCCACCTCAGCCTCCGGAGCCGCGGGAACCATCATTCCTCCTGGTTAACTCAGCTTCTTTTATTTAATCCAGGACTGCTTGCATCTGCTCTCAGCACCGTTTAGAAAGCAGCCACTACTTGTCACCATCCCTGGCCAGAGAAAGAGGGGCATACACTCCTGGTAAAACCTGAACCCTTGCTGGGAACCTTCTAACCTTTCCCAACACTGCCTTTAGCAATTAGGAATATGCTTCCCCTGAAGTCATGAAGAGCACCCTGGGGCTCACCGGGGACCCATGGTGCTCTCGAACATGGGAGGCATTCTTTGAACATGTGAGGCAACATTTTCCTGGACGGGCAGCCCTGCCGTAATTGTGACCAGAAAAAGGCGCGGTCTGCACACGCCTGGCAGGGCTGAGGGGCAAGGGTGAGCGTGTAAGTGCGTCTTAAGCCTCTGAGACACTGTGCTTACAAAGTTCCCTTACAAAGCCCGGAGGAATTTCCCTCCCTCCCCCTGGAGGTGTTTATAACCTCTAATTTGCGCACCTTTGCATCTAGTAGGAAGGTGCAGGAGGTCAGGCTGCCGCTGAGGCGTCCCAGAGTGGTGGCGCTGCTGTCTGGGTGCCAGGAGGGACTCAGTGGGATGCACGTGGGAGCAGGGAGCTGTCTGCCCTGCACCCTGCAGGTGAGTGCAGTAGCCGCCGGCAGCCAATCAGGGAGCAAGCAGCTTTCCCTGTGGCAGTCAGGGAAGGAAAGATGCTGAGATAAATATGTGGGTGGGTGGTCCAGCTTGTCCCACCAACTCTTCTGCAGGATCCTACAATAAATGTCTGGCTTATTTGTGCAGCGAGCTGGCCAGTGGACGACAGAGCCCTTGAGGATTTGTTCAGGGACCTGTCCTGCCTTTGCAAAGGGCTCCCCTTTGACAAACACGGCTGTAGTATTGGATGCGACCTCCCTGAGGTGCTCTGGATAGGAAGTGTGTTCTGACCTCATTTCCCACCGGAGTTTAAAGGGGGAGGGAGGGGGCCTAATTAGTCCCTCATTAAGCACTTAGAATGAAATACCACAATTCTCCTGAAAAGAGAGTCTAGTCGCTGCATAAAAAGCCAGACACATTTTTAACATCACATCAGAATACAAAGTCATTTTTAAAGAAAAGATTTCTGTAGTTGTGGGAAATGACTGTATTTTAATCGGATCTTTACATATCAGCGTTACAAAGGCCTTCTTTAAAATGCGATGATTTTAATAATTCTGCCTGTCTCGAAAGCTGCCTGGTAATCCGGAGCTTCACCTGAGGTTAGAGAGGCCCCCCTTTTCCCCCCGTCTGCAGGCGCCCTGCATCAGACACTAGATATCCAAATAGGGTGGCCTTTTAAAGCCACGCTTTTAATAGAAAATAAATGAAGGTCTTCAAGCCTTCCTGTCCGAGAGGAAAGGCGTGCTCCCTTAACACTGCCTGGCTGGGCTCCAGCTCACTAGCCTGAGAAGTGTGATTAAAATAAGGTCCTGCTTAATTAAAATAGTGTGAGAATGTAATCAGAGGTGACTTCACTGAAAGTCACCGAAAGATCTCAAATCGGCAACTGCACAGCCACGGACGGCATCACTTGCCTGTTTTACTTCCTATCCACCGACGTCCAGTTTGCCAGCGATGTCCAAGAAAACGCCCTGTAGGGTCCCTTTGCCCCTTCCAGCCATTCCCCCGCCTGTGGAGGCTGAGGCGTCAGGAAGCGACCAGGAGGCAGAAGGACCCGAAGACAGGTGCACGGCATTCCGCCTTTGGTAGCGCTGGTGCCAAAGATGAGGCCTAAGGATGGTAGGTGGCAGGGCCCGACACCAGCTGCGTTCCACCGTCCTGGTCCCTGTGCAGTCAGCTCAAGAGGGTAGGACAGCCCGCCCCAGATCGCCTGCGCCTCGGTAAGGGGCTGTGCTGTGGGGGCGCTCTGCCTTCTCGTTTCTGCTCCTCCCAGGCCCTTTATCCGCGGGCTCTGCACTCAGGGGCACCCGGGTCTGTGGGCCCGTCTGCAGGAGCAGTGCCTGTCTGGAGCTCACACTTGAGGCCAGGAGCAGAGGCCCGAGGACCTTAGGCTCTGAGCTGGGTCTGGTGGAGAGGGGACCGCCTGGCCCACGAAGCCTAGACCTGGCAGAGCCCAATCACAAAGGTTCTTGATTTTGCTGTTCTAAAATAAAATCTGAGACTTTCCCTCATCTGTTTCAGCTCTCTGTTCTATTTCTCGCTACTATTAAAGGAAACAAAGAAATCTCTCCATTTTCCATAGTTCAGGGTTACTTTAAAATTGTGCATGATTTCTTGTTCTAAGTGGGTAGTTGTGGCTCTTGGGACCTCCTGTGTCCTAGGGCATTCTTTATCACCTGTGATAGCTACCTTAAGAATCAAATGATTGAGAAATAAAACCATGTGGAGACTTCAGATAATTTACCCTCAATCTAACCCAAGTCATTAGTGAATGTCACGTTTGAAGGTGGTAAAATAACCCTGTCTTTGGAACGAATTCATTTGTTACATTTAGTGAAGACCAAAGTATGAACTCACCACTGGGAGAGAGAGGTGCAGAGTGTTTATTTCTTTGTGGGAATACACGACTTGAGCCTACCAAATAAAAACGCCAGATTTAGCTCAAATAGGTCTTCTTGATTCTAAAATGATTGATCTGTTTTAAAGATTATGGGGTTCACTGCCAGTAGGAGTGTGGATGGATGCAGTCATTTTGGAAAATGGTTTAGCACTATTGTATAACCGTGAATATTCATATGCCCATTCCTAGCAGAACCCCAGGGAAACTTGTGCTTGTCTGTATTTTTTTTTAATGGACACAGCATGTTTCTAACAGAGAAGGGAAAAAAAAAAAAAAAAAAACCCTGTAAGCTGAAAAATTTTTGAAGTCCATCAATAGAGGGAAATATATATATTCACACTGTGAAACTGTGAAAAGAAAAACCAAGATGAGTTAAATTTAACAAAGTGTACTTGAGCAAGAAAAAAGGTTCTAGAACTGGGCAGCATTCCAGAGGAAAGAGGGTTTAGAATGCTCAGCTCCAACGTCTCCAGGTTACATTTATAGCTGAGAAAAGGAAGCGGCCTACAGAAACAGCCCCATGGGCTGCAGGCAGCACTGGCCTCCTGTGGAGTGGTCTGATCAGTTGGGACCCTGTGATTGGCCAAAGCTCAGCGGCTCTGATTGGCCAAGACTCAGTTGCTTGGCTACAAGAGTTTATACCTCTTAGATTAAATTATGATTTATTTTACACACCAAATGAGGGTCCTATTCATTATGCACAGAGGCTGCCAAACTTTACCACTGCGGTACAGAGACAGACTTAGGACAAAATGTCCCAAACACAATGGAATATTATATAGTAGTGAAAACGAACAAGCTAGAGCCACCTAAAATAAGATTGTTCAATCTTAGGAACTATATTGGGTGTGTATACGGGGGAAACTAGTTACAAGAGACTACATGTGATATGATAGAATTATTTATAAAGTTTTAAATCAAGTAAAATTAACTAATACATTTTGGGAAACAATAAATGTAAGGTTCAGGATAGCAGTTACCTTGGGAGAGGGAGCGGGGGATAGCTTAGTAATGCATAGTTCTTAAATAGGGTGTAGTAGGTTTAAGGATATTCATTTCAGTCTTATGCTTCATAGATTATGTGTACGCTACTTGCAGTCTTTCATAGGTGTCTAATTCTGTATTGTGCAGGTATTGCTAAAGCTATAGCCTAGGTCGGAATTTCCCCTTCTTGCTCCAATTCTCTACCTATCGTGTATCACAGTCCCCTTTCATAGTCCATAGTATCTCGTCATCACACAGTGAAATCCGTCGGATAGCTGGGTGGCCGTGGTTATAGATGGAGGCTGCCAAGTGATCTCAGATAAACAGGATGGAATGTACAGTTCTTCCTACCCGAAGCCTAGAAAATCTTGGAGCCTGGATGAAAGAAAATCTGTAAAATGAGGCTTGGTGACCTCTTGGAGAATCTGTACTTATTGCCCCAACAGTGACTAATCCTTCTGAACGTGGACCATCCTCCTGGGTGGGTTATCACAAGAACCTCCTTCTTTCTGCTGCCTGCTGTTCTTTTCTCAGCAACCTGTGGCCTTTGGAGCGAGGTGGGTGGTGGCATGTGTGTGATGATGTCATGGGTACGCAGCCAGGCAGATTGTCACAGGCTCAAAGGTTCGATCTTGAAATATCCCAGGCAGCGACGTGAGAACTCTGTCCACATGGGAGGAAGAATTACAATAAAAGTGGAAAATGGAAGCCAGGACGGGGTTGTGCTTGGAGCCTGGCCTTCTCTGCTGCTGCAATTAATTGCTCGTCCGTAATGCGGGGGCCAGTGTTGGCGGGAGGGTGGACCTGGTGCCTGAGCGCATGCGTGGAAGCAGGTGGGGCGTGCTGAGGTCACGCAGGCAGCATCTTGCTCCTGATCTCCATTCAGTGAGTGCATGGAATCGACACCCAACCGAACCTTTGTCTTGAGAGTGCTCAGAGGCCCCTGCATAACCGGGTATTTTCAGACAAATCCTCAGACAGGAAAATGTGCTGCCTGTCTGTTTTCTAAAATAGTTTCAACATCTTTTATGTAATGCTGATGCATCTGGAAGTGAAAATGCTAAGAGTTTCATTTCACTCAAAAACTGGAAAAATGCTTTTCCATACTTGAACCTTTAACTTTAAAATCGCAATTAGTAGCCTTTTTGCCACGGTCTGGTGAGCATGGACTTGCGGTGTTCACTGACGGTTGGAAACATATTGACTGAGAATGTCGTGTGTGCAAAGAACTGTGCAGGTTGACAGGGGAAAAAAATACAGCGACCTGGTCGGGACCCTGTGGTGCTCACTCTAGAAAGGGAGAGAGATTATTGCACAGCAGAGAAAATACAGTGTGTGGATCCTGTCGGAAAAGAAGGGACTCCTGACCAGAATCCTAAAAGAAGAGACACCCAAATAAGTAAATAAGTGAGAAGGATGGAGGGCCCGGCACAAAGAATCAGGCCTTGTCTTACTAATGTGTCGCCAGATTTTTATGACACATAAAGGCATTGTGACAATGAAATCAAGTGAGTCCAAAGAGAGTTGTCTTGTGCAGGTCTGTTAGGGGTTCATTTTGTCTCTTCTATCTACTTTAGTTATGTTGCAAAGAAGCAATGTGCTTACATTCTGTGAAATTGCGCCATACTTGTGACCAGTGAATAGGGTTATAATTTAGTTTATAAGTAGTTTAGTATTCTTTGGGTAAAATTAAAAGTTAGAGATTTAGCATTTTTATAACATTTTCTGGTATAACTCTAGTACCTCTGAAAAAGGGGTTGAACCCCAATCAGAAACCTGACTTGCACTGAGTGTGGTGGTGCACACCTGTAATCCCAGTGGCTTAGGAGGCTGAGGCTTGAGGATTGCAAGTTCAAGGTCAGCCTCAGCAACTTAGGGAGGCCCTAAGCAACTTGGTAAGACCCTGTCTCTAAATAAAATATAAAAAGGGCTGGGAATGTGGCTCAGTGGCTAAGCATCCCTGGGTTCAATCCCTGGTACCAAAAGAAACAAAAAAACAAAAAAAACCAAAAACAAACAAACAAAAAAACACCTTGACTTGCTTTGAAGTCATCATTTATCACAGACATCTCAAAGTATAATAATGATAGTACTTTATATGTCAAATAGCACATGGCTTTTAAAATCTTTTAATATACATCATTTAAATTTGGTCAGTTTGCAAGAGAAAGAGCAATTCAGGGAAGCATTGTAACTTTGCCTTCTAGAATACATGATGACTCACTCCTTCTCAACTACTGCATGTACTGGTAGCATTTGTAAACAATCCATTCTGTCATTATTTGTTTTCCCCAAGTACTATTGCAAACTGGTCTCGCCTGTTTTTCTTTTTCCTCTTTGCATAGTCTATTTCACTAGATTTCAGCAATTCTAAATCAGAATACTGTCTAATAGACCACAAATGAATGTGTTTGCTATCAATTCAAACATCTTACGGGATATTCATTAGACAAATCCTGAATATTTATTTATAAAGTCACATTACGCTGTCTAATAATGAAAAGAAATGTATGTGTGTGTCTCTCTATTGTTCTTTTAGCAAAATAAATAATTTACAGCAAATATTTGTAATTATTACTGTCAAATGTTTACAGCTCTTGAATGGCAATATTTATTATTTCTATCACGTTGATTTTATAGATGACTTTGGTGCAGAAGTACTTCTTTTCTGTCAATGCCTCTGTCCCTGCACACACATATTGCAGATTATGGACACAGTAATTTGTCCTTCGGCTGTAGTGAACCAGACCATCCTTTATCGTTGGTTTGCTGAGTGCCTCTCTAGCCATCTTTATGACCTCACCGAGATGCTAACGCTAATTAATGTTTTAATAGAAAAAAAAAGCTGGCAAATAAAACTGATGAATTTGAAGCATGAATTATAATTTCAGCATGATTGCCCTGGCTACAATGATAATGATTACACAGATAATGTTTATAAAGTGCTTTCAGCATACATACTTTACTCTGCGAATGCATACTGTACTCACATATCGTATTTAATTCTCCTGTCTACACTGTGAAGCAGGTATTAATATGCCCAATTTCCAGATGAATGTATAACCGTGATGCTTCACAACAGTAAAGACGTTATTGACAATATATTTCAAATGTTCAACTCTGGAACTTTGCACATGTGAAACATATGTGAAAGTGTATCTATGTGAGACAGATGTCTGTGAGTGTGTGTGTGTGTGTGTGTGTGTGTGTGTGTGAGGATGTATACACATCACATAGTGGTGTTTAGATCAGCAGTGGGCCACAGATGCACAGAGTCCTGTAAAATCATAAGGGACTTGAACAATTCCCATTGTCCAGTATTCGCACTGTACCTTTTCTATATTTAGACATGTTTAGATGCACACATGCCCGTATGCCACTGTTGCCTGCAGCATTCAGTACAGTAACATGCTGTCCAGGTGTGTAGCCTAGGAGCAATAGGCTAGACCACAGAGCCCAGGTGTGTACCAGGCTAGACCATCCAGGCTTACCTAAGTGTGCTTCATGGCGTTCACACGATGGAATCGTCTCATGATGATTTCTCAGAACCTCTCCCTGTGGGTACGTGATAAGTGACTCTCTAGATCATTACTTTTTTGTCCACTCAACAAACACTGACTTAGTGACAATTTATGTGCCAGGTTGCCGTGGGCACCTCTGTGGTACTGTGCTACAGGGCACCTCCCTTGCCTTCAAGGAACTTCCCAGGCAGTGGGAGAGATGGAGTTGCTTAAGAGACAAATGCAGGAAACTACGGTAATTGCTTTAACAGGGACAGGTACAACGTCTTGTAGAAACCCCGAGGAGGAAGGGCCTTGGCTTCCTAGAGGCAACCCGGGCTCTTTCCAGAAAAGCAGCCCCAGCTCTGGGACTTGGAAAATGAGTGAGTGTGTTTATGAAGAGGATGTGTGGAGGGAACGGGAGAGGCAGGAGTGTGGAGACGGGCGTGAGGGAGGGGGTCAGTCTGAGGTCCAGGGACGTGTCCCTACCTAGCCAGGGTTGGATCGCAAAGAGCCTCACCCACCACTCAAGGGAATGAGCAGGTCGTCTGTGCACTGGAAGGAAGGTGGTCAGCACGTTCATCCAGGGAACTCTAATGGAATGATCCTGAGTAGAGACGCCCTTCCTTTCTCCCTGGCTTCTTCCTCCCCCCCTTCCTCTTTTCCTTTGTCCATTCAGTGGACCTCTGTGGAGAGCCATACCACGCAGAGCCTCGTGGTGAGCACTGCAGAGAGGGTGAGTGGGAGCCTGCATGGCGCTGTCCTCTGGAGCCTGCTGATTCATGGGGCTAGGCATCAATGGAGCAATCAAATAGAAAATGAAATCACCAAGGTGGCGCGGAGAACAAGGGAGAGTGATTCCAGCATCAGGAAGAAGGAGGAAGGTCAGGATGGGAGAAGGGGACCCAGCTGAATGTGCACATGGAAAAGAGTACAGGGCAGTTGGTGGAAGGAGGAAGTCACCTGAGAAGACCCCGAGGCCTAGAAAAGCAAGGTGCTTTTAATGAATTGTAGTAAGGCCGAAAAGCTGGAGGGAGACCAGGAGGTAGGATGGGCTGGACCATATGGGCCTTGGGGGCCACCATAGGAAGCCAAGCTCAGTGGTGGTACTTCAGGAGGAGGTGCTAAGCAACCCAGCGAGACTCTTGTCTATAAGTAAAATACAAAATAGGACTGGGAATGTGGCTCAGTGGTTGAGTGCCCCTGGGTTCAATCCTCAGTACCAGAAAAAAAGTGAGTAGGCAGGAGGAGGAAGGTGTGGAGATCAAAGGGAGGGGCAGGCGCAGAGCACAGAGGACTCACCAGCACAGAGCCCAACAAATGCAAAAGGGGGCTCCTTGTGGGACCTGTATCAGTCCAGTTTCAATTACTATCATGAAATAGATGAGGCGGGGTTCTTTATGAGGAAAAAAGGCTTATTGAGCTCACAGATTTGGAGTGTGAAAGTCCAGACAGCATGGCCCTGGCCCTGGTGAGGGCCCGCCTGGCTGTGCCACATCATGGCAGATCATGCCATGATGGGAACTCAGATGACAGGGAGAGATCACATGGCCAGGCAGGAAGGCTAAGGCGGGGGGCTGGTCTTGCTTTTTTATTTTTTATGACAGCCCTCTCAGGAACCTACTCCGAGTCCTGGGTGATGCCCTTTCAGGTCAGTGACTTTGGTGACCTGATTACTTCCTAGTAGGCCTCTCCTCTTAGAGGTACCTCCACCTCTTTGTGGCGCCACACTGGGAGCCCAGCTTCTAACACGTGACCCCTGGTGGGACAAGGTGCATCCCAACCTTTGCAGGACCCATAAATAATTCTGTTGGTTCCTTGATAGTCTCCTGTGTTTAGTTAGTGTTGTGATGAATCTAAGACCTGTGGTGTGTTAAATTTGTAAATAGGTAAATATGTTGGAGTATTTTTAAACTCAGAGGTCTATTATGCTTAGAAATTCCTGTCTTTATTTTTATCTTTATTTAGGGTTTCACAGATGGCTTTTTATTTCATCACCTGTCTTCTTTCTAATGAAACTTAATGACTTAGATAAGACTCGGATTTTAGGGTTTTACTTAGTCTTTTGGCATCTAGACTTGGAATTGCTTGACATTTTTTTAATTTACTAAAATTACTCCATTCACTCTCAATTGCAATTAAACATATTGAGTTCAGTTGAGCTTGGAAATTAAAACCAAAGGACAGTCACATCCAAAAAGAGTGATATTAGGACTTGGGTACCATATCAACTTTGGGGAGAAAAACCAGAGTGATATAAATATGATATTGAGCTTTGTTATAATAAGGACAGAAAGGTGGACAGTGAGATCGGTTGTGTAGGGATGGGATGGTGCTGGACTTGTGAGTGTGGGCTCTGTTCACCACCCTGGCCTTGACCTCTGTGAGCTGTCCCACACTCAGCTTTCCTGTTGACTGAGAGGTAGGAGCGTGACTAGCCCTTGTAGAGTGTGGTGGGGTGACGTGTGAGGCCCTTAGCATAGCACAGGAACACAGAGGTGTCTAGCGAGTGTTGGTGACGACCCCGGCTGTCACTGATGGTGCTCCTTCCCAGAGTCATCACCAGCGGAGGCACCGGGGCTTCCAAAGTGAAAGGCCAGGTGGTGCACACCTGTTCCGAACTGGCCTCGCTTTGGGCTAGAAAGAATCTTAGCATCAAATTCAGCATGTTCCTGCCATTGTATGAAGAACTAGGCACTCTTTATTTCTCTGAACTCTTGGAATCGTGAGACAGGGGAGGAGGGGAGGAACAGGATTGTTTTGCTGCTGATGTCCCTAAAGTCAGGGGATGTGGTAGAAAGGAACCCTGGGCCAGAATCTGCCACCCCGGGGAAGGGGTGCTGTTGTGCCTCTGCTTGCTGAATGTTTTATATTATTGGACCCATGCACGTGTGTGTGTGTGTGTGTGTGTGTGTGTGTGTGTGTGTATGTGCTCACGCATGTGTGCATGAATGCCTGTGTGTGTGTATATGAGAGGTGGGGCGACCACACAGGGTGATGTTGCTCTTTTCTGTGACTTCAGCTAGTGCTGATTGTGGCCACAGGAGCTTCTAACTCAACCAGAATGTTGTGTGTGTGATTCCAGGTCCAGGCCTCTTACCTCGAGTCTCTACTGCCACCCTTTCTGCTCAAGCAAAATCTGTGTGAAGCAATCTGCAGGGAGGAGCCAGGGCGCACGGTCCTGCATGTGATGAAAGCACCTAGGGCAGGTAAGGGTCCCCATGTCATCAGCAGTGAGCCACCAGGTCTCCAGGAGAGCACACACCGGAAAGACCTCTGCGCGTCCATGTCCTCTCCCTCTGTTTAGTCTTCCTGTTTATTCTTGGATAAAAAGGGCTTTTATCAAAACAGAAGGGTTGCTTTCTTAGTGGGAAAGAAAACAATTTCTATGTATTTTTTTAAAAAAAATATTTATTTATTTTATTTGCTTTAGTCGTACACAATGTGTTTATGTGTACATGGTGCTGAGGATCGAACCCGGGCCGCGCACGTGCTAGGCGAGCGCTCTACCGCTGAGCCACAACCCCAGCCCCATCTACGTATTTTCGAGATGGCTGATTAGGCTAGATGGCAAGGTACTGGTAAGAAAGGATGATTCTGAAGGCATTGTTCATAAATTCAGCTCAAGAGGCCCCATCAGAGGGTGAGAGGGAACAGTGCAATGTAGATCTTCCACCAACCTTTTGTTCCTATTAACAACCAACATCTTTCCTAGCAATATATTTCATAATATTATAAAATATTTTATGGTATCCTAAAATATAAAATATCTTAGAGTATTATAATCATGTCATATACATTGAACAAATATTCTAAAATTCATTCAGTTGCTCCCTTCTAGTTGAAAAATGTCTTTTTTAATAAAAAAGAAAGATATATGTACATATAAAGAAACATATATATGCATATACATACAGAAACATATACAATTTTTGTTTGCATTTAGACTACCAAAAATGCGCTTATGGCCCTGTATTAATTCCTATTATTAATGACTTCCTTAGGGTAATTGCTGATCAGTAAACTGCTGGATTGAAGAGTTTTCAGGTTTTAAGACTCCTGATACTTGTTGCCAAATTACTTTCCAATAAAATCGCACCTGTTTCTATTTCCAGAGGAAATGGATGAGACTATCTGCATCCACAGAATTTTCCAATGCTGCAAATTCCAAAAATGAAAACAGTTTGCCAGTCTTGAGGAGTGGTGTGCTTGTGTGTCCGTGTGTGTGTGTGTGTGTGTGTGTGTGTGTGTGTAGATGCACATGTATGTGAAGGAGGGCAGTTATATGTAAATTGAACTGTTTTAAGGAACCTTCCCCTTGTAGACAGTAGCATGCTTGAAACTTACCAGATTTTGACATTCAAGAAATAATACTAAATCAAGAAGGAGTGGAAGAGCCCCAGGGAATTTTAAGTTCTTTCTTTTTGGCCAAGTATTTTTAGACAATTGTGAAATCACTGGATAGCAATAATTTTCTAGTGGAAAACAAAGTCTTTCAATTCTTAAAAGGAATCGAAAGATATTTACTGAAAAGCCTTCATAAATATGTATCCAAAATTATAGTGTTCATTGGTTAAAAATATGTGTGTGCTTTTGTATGGATGTGTGTGTGTCCAGTGTTAGGACAGGACCAAATGTAACCGTGGCAGCCCTGGGGGATAAAGGGGCTGCAGGTCCAGCCTGCCTCGTCTCAAACTCTAGCTCTGCTTTTTTTTTTTTTTTTCCATGTGTGATATTAGGCAAGTCTACATTTGTAAAATTTAGATAAAAATAGTCCCCATCTCATGGGATGTTGTTTCAAGTAAATACATGGGACGTGTTTAAAATCATTAAAAATCTTAAATCAAAAGAACATTTAATGAGATGAGACAGTGATCAAGATGGTCGTCACCCAATGCAAAATATGGCACTCACTGAAGTGTAATCCTGGGCTTGTAAAGCTTCCCTTCCCTTCTTCCGTCTTCTTTTCATCGTCTTCTGGTATTCAGAAAAACGTTTAATGTACTTCCAAATGAATTTGATTGACATCAATAGAGTGACCCCAGTCCTGGAGAGACTGCCTGAGCAAAGTCTTCCAGCCAGAAGTCACTGGCTTCTCTGTCACCTGGCCAGGGACTCCCTAGGATCAGCCCATGTGAGAGCAGTGCCTCCCTCCCTGAGGGCCACCCCATCCCCGGAGGTTCAGCAAGTGCCCAGGGCCAGGTGGCTCCTGGCCTCCGCGAGCCTCTAGCAGGACCCACCCTGCGTGGCGCATCCTTCCCCTCGTTACTGAAAAAGCTCCGTTTCACTAATAACTGGAAGAGAAGGTAGATTCCGAGACCTCCAGCTCTCGGGCAATGTGTGCTTCATCTCACGTGAAACAAAAAGAAAACTGAGGGGTTCTGAGCCCCTTAACCCCTTGGCTGAATCTTACGTGAAAGGTGGGAGGAAAAAGGGCCAAAGAATTACATGACATCAAGGAGACGAATGCAGGGTGGCTTGGATGGCCTCAGCCACTGCCTTTCGCAGGTTCTACTGCAAGTAGATGTCGATGCTGCACTGATTTGGGCCTGCATTTCTTTTCTAACTTGAAAATCTCTATATTTGTCAGTAAAAGAGGATCATCTGAATCCCGAACTGAGACATTAGCTTAAGGATTCCTCTTTAATGGGTCAGACGTTGTTCTCCTTTAAGTGATCATGAGGATGAATAAGAGAATAAAACTTGTATTTATGCACACCTGTGTAGTAACTCAGCAAAATTAATAAGTTCACAGGAGGCAAGAGGACAACAAATTTGTGGGCAAGTATAGGTCAGGAAAAGAGTTCCTCGTGTTCTGCCAGACGCGGATGAGGCAGCTCACGAGTGTAGGTAGGAAGGTGGGGTGCTGCCTGGGGCGCGGGAATCGCAGGGCCATATGGAGCGTGTGGTATTTGGATAGCACTTAGCTTCCTCTTCAGCTACAGAATCAATAGAGACTCAAACAGAGAGGAAGAAACGATTCTCTAGCTGGGGATTGCTGGCTGCTATACAGAAACACAAGACGTGTTGATGCTCAAAGCCTTACCAGCATCAATTTCTCTAGGGAGGCCCCGGGTGGGCGAGATCTAACCCTGTCCCACCGTGCTGCGGCATCGGATCCAGGGTCCAGCAGTCGTGGGGATGTTGTGCAAGCCATGGTTGCAGCCATGTGGGAGAGTCCTGTGCAAGACCCAGACCAGGAGAACTCATTACTGAGAACGGAATTCCACGGGGTTGCTGGGGACTTTCGGGGCCCTGGGAGGTTGCTGGGAGAGTTAAAGCATACCGTTGGGCTGAGAGAAATGCAGAGAGCACCTGTACATTCTGACCTCGCCCAGGCATTCTTCACTCATCGATTGCTGGGCACGTACTTCTGTAGGGGCCGCTGTGTTCTGCTGCAGAGCCAGGCAGCGGAGATGGGAGGGGGGTGAGGTAGACACAGGGTCTGCCCTGGTGGGTTTAGATACCATCACACCCATCAAACCTGGTTGGGGTGAACAAGGCAGCTGAGCTCCTCCATTCTCCCATTCTGAGAGCAAACGTGGGGCTCATCTGAAATGAGAAACTGCAGAAACCAGTGGAGAAAGACCTGTGGGTGTGGACGGCATGAAGCAAAAGACACAGAGCAGGGGCAGGGCCTGGCAGCGAGGTTGCGAGTGGTGACAGCAGCACCATACTGGGAAGTGAAGAAGGCGGGGAAAGGAACCACCAGTAAATGTCCCTTAATTGCACAACTGCAGGGCCAGTGAATGCTGCCCAGCCGTGGACTCCCAGTGTCAGCAACCTAAATAATGCGTCCTATTGACAAGGCGTGTCTCTAAGAACATGGGATGTGGACCTGTTTGACTTTCCATGACTATATAAACATGCCAGAAGAGCAGATGTCACCTGCCTGTATTGTAGTATATGGTAATAAAGTAGGCCCCCCTCGCCTGGGGGGCATATGTTCCAAGGTGGACACCTGAAAATGTGATTAGTTCTGCACCTTATGTATACTACGTTCTTTCTATACATGTATGCCTTTGGTAAAATTTAATTTATAAATTAGGCACAGTAAAAGATTAAGAGCAATAATAATAAAAATTATAACAATATATTATGATAAAACCTGTGCTTTGGTATTATTGCTGAGTAAAATAAGGATTTGAATACAAATACTGTGATACTATGACAATGGGTCTGGTAATCAAGTTGGCTACTAAGTGACTCATGGGCAGGTAGCATATACAATGTGGATACACTAGATGAAGGTATGACTCATGTCTTGGATGGGAAGGAGTGAGATGGCAAGAGATTTCATCATGCTCCTCAGAACTTACGAATTGTGTAGTTCTGGAATTTTAAGCGTATAAATTGCTTAAGCATTTAAAGTTATGAATTTAAAACTTATGGATTATTTCTAGAATTTCCCATTTACTATTTTCAGACTTCAGTTAACTGTGTGTAGCTGAAACCACAGGAAGCAAAACTGCAGATAAGGGGGACTGCTGTGCTTTCCTTCTTTAACTACCTCCCAGATAAATTGAGATGACTGTTTGACCAGAATGCATTTACATTATTTTCTTATGATATCTCTTGTCTTACTTTATCTACTATAATTTACCTTAGAGTAAGATTAGTTACATAATTAGTTCTACCATTTGTACCCAAGATTAATTAATTTTAATCAACTTTAAAGAGATTCGGGGTTCCAGATGGAGATGTTCTCTGTGGTGCCCCTATCTTGGTTGCTTTAGTAATTGGGACCTGTCCTCTCAGCATTGCTTGTGGGATTGGGGGATCTTTTCTTCCCTCTATTCCTGGGTGCTTGCAGTGGTGTTTGAACCCATTAAGTTCCAAGTTTTCAATTCTGCAAATATCTCAGTGTAATTGGCACAGGTGCATTGAAATAGGTTGAAAATTATCATCCAGAGCTTTTTATATAATTTATTATCAATAATGATATTAATGAATATGATCACTAGCCAGTCACCTATTACTTTTCTCAAAAGACTGGAACTCTACACAAATATTTACTTCAAAGTTACTCTAAGTGGTCTGTCTGCCACTCAGTTGAAGTATTTTAGGTGTTCCATAAATGGGACCATGGGACACAATGAGTTAATAATAGTATCTGCTCAGAGGCTTCTTTTCTCTGCTTTGTATTCCTAGTGGCTTTGGTAAATGCTACATTTCTAGTTTGGGTTTGCTATCCTTGATGGGCCCTCTTTCTCTCTGTCAGTTGCTCTCTTCTGGGGCTAAAACATCTACCATGGAAAAACCAGATTATTTTCCTTTCTTTGACAAGCCCAGTTTAGTTGTGCAGCTCAGTCCTACACCCACCTGCCACCCAGCACACACACACACACACACACACACACACACACACACACACAGTGCATTCTCGAACATAGGGCCTTTTCCCATTGAGGGATTTGGAATGCACTTTTCTTTCAAGATGGTTAAGAAAACCATCTTAAGATCCTTTAAATATTTAAAAAAGATCTCCCTTAAATCTATTTTTCAGCATAACTATGATCTTTCCTTTTTATCTACAATTCCTTCAACCTGGTAGCATCCATCCTCAGCTAGCTTGGGGGAAGGCGTTTTAAGACACTTAATGATATTTTTAATCACGGAAGGAAATTTGGGGGCCCAAGACTGAAGAGTGCATAGTTTTTTTGAGGTGTAGGCATACCTCTTCTGAAGTGTCTCAGAGTACATTCATGTTTCTAAAATAATACACCAGCCTTCATTATGAGATATTTTATTCTTTAAAAGTTTGATAGATAATATGATCTATGGTGTCAGTGTGGAAACATTCACATAGTTGTAATAACTTTCATGAGATAAAGTAGACTATTTGGTTATCTGATTGAGTAAAACACATTAGGAATGGTCATATCAAAGCCTACCATTTTGTCTTTCCATATTGGGACCCCAAAGCAGGACCCCGTGGAGATCTCCTGCCTCAGTGTACAATGCTGTGTTCACCCTTGGCAAACGGCACGGTTCATAGTGTGACCTCTAACACAACTTCATCAAAACGACAGTGTTCTTTTCAAATTACTGACTTTCTTCCTCTTAGCCTTCACAAAATGAAGTGAGACATTTAAATACATTTTCCAAGTTCCGGGATCTTAAAATGAAAGCTTTTGATGTGACAGTATTAAGAGGTGGACACAAAGATCCCGTGGCCCATTTTCTCCCCAACTCAAGACCCACCACCCCAATAGCATGGGTTTCATTTAGTCAGTGTTCCAAGAGGGAATCATTCATTGATTATTGAAACAACCATTGTGTTTCAAGATTTGGATATAATATACAGAACATCTTGAGAGTCTTTTTTTTTTTTTCCTTTCTTTTTGAGTTAGCAAGAAAAATAGTATCTGAGAACCACATCACTGATACTGATTTAGGTTTTCACTAGATGTTTTTGTCAAATTTGGGAAGATAATTTCTATACCTGGCAGTTATAATCTGTCCCCTTTGGGATTCCTCCTCAGGGATATTTCTTCCTTCTTGATCCCTCATTTTTCTTTTCTTTAAAATGGGGGCAGCCAGTCGTCCACCATGGGAATTATGTACTTAGGAACTCTTAGATCATTGCCTAGCCTGGCACGTAGTTAATGCTCTGTACACACTGGCTGCTGTTATTTCTTCTGTGTCCTTTTCTCCTTCTACTCAGCACTCTGGGTTTTGCGTGTGTGTGTGTGTGTGTGTGTGTGTGTGTGTGTGTGTGTGGTAATTCTCTTATGTATCCAAAGCAAATAAATACAACCAAATGAGAAATGCAGCGCTTGGTATCCTGTGCCTTAGAAGCTAGGCTGCATTCATTCTCCCTGGCAGGCACGTGATCCTCTGAGTGTGTCTGCAGAGAAACCCAAGTTCAAGTGGAATGTCCTTGGGCTTGAGGACCAGGAGGGCTTTGAATGAGGGGCTCAGTGACACTGTGCCTCCAAGTTCCCCATCTGGAACAGGAGCAGGCTGGTCTCCAAGCCTTCTGCCACTTCTAAAGATCGTCATCTTCCATCCTTGATGTTAGAAGGCTTGGAAGCCCTGGCAGAGAAGAATCTGTGACAAGCCACAGTCTCTGTTTCTGTTTTCCCTGTGCGTTTAGGTGCACAGGCACTAAGTGGCACTGTGGTTTGTGTTCTCCTTCGTGCTCAGGTGGAACTAATGACCTGCTCCCCCAGTGGTGATGATTTTATATTTAAAAAAAAAATCATAAAACAAAACAAAAGACTCCTTTCAGGCACCAAGGCAACCCCCTTCCAGATGCTTCACCCCTTACACTAGTCTCCGGGTGGTGCAGAGGGATCATCTTTCCACTTGGCACTGAGATGCAGCCATCTCTGGAGTGAAATCTGGCAGCTGTGTAATAGTCAAGCTGCAGCACTTATATGACAGTTTGGGGAAAAGGAGTGAGACAGAAATAGCAGATTTCAAAATAATCCAATTAAAACAGCAGGGAGAGCGGAGTTGGGCAACAAGAAGGAAAGACGATCTGCCCCGGAGTCTGACTCGCTCCACTGTTCAGATGGCGTGAACTCGAGCCCGACCAGCTCTGGTCCATGCTGCCGCTTGAACGGAGTGACCCTTGTCCAGAGTGTCCTGCACACACCCCGAAGAGGGGACTTGCCTGGCATCCCATTCATCTGTCGTCTCATGGTTTTCTCCCTCTCTCTCTTTCCCAGTGGTCTGATTATCAGCCTGGTTGGTGCATGACTGGGTCTGTTGTTCTAAAGTCGCCCCTTCCTATGGCACCGAACAATATCCTAGCTGAGTATTTTTGACATCAGACTGCACTAAACTGAAAGGGGTCGGCGCAGAGCACCTTTTGGCAGACTCTGCAAGGAGGAGCTGACAGACCAAAGAGGGAAACCCTTCTGTTGCGTTCAGGGATCTTGGTAATCATAGTGTTAGGGAAGGAAGATTCAAGAACGTAGCTCGGAGCTGGGGGTGGAACTCAGCGTGCAAGGCCCTGGGCTCTATCTCCAGCATAGCAAAAGAAAAAACAGAGGGAGAAAACAGAAATGTACCTTGCAGATAACTACAGTTGCATAAAATTGAGAATTCTTTAGATATTCTGTAATAGGCGCAACCATTGTGATAAACATTAGAATAAGTACATATGGAGGTTGTGTTGAATAATGGAAAAGAATCAAAGAACCAAGCCATGGGTGCAACAACAATAATAAAAAAAAAAAAAAAAAAAGAAAGAAAGAAAGAAAGCATAGGGAAGATTTATGAACATGGTTAGAAATGATCAGATCATCCCAGAACAGGACAAAAGGGAGATTCCTGGGAATAAAGGCAGCAGATGACAAAACAGCAGGCGCATTTTTAGTTTCACCAGAAAAGAGAACTTTCGAAAGAAATTTAGGGATTAAAGAGTTGGTTTCATTTAGAAGCACACAAACTCTTTAGGTAACGAGCAGAGTTCATATAGGCTAACTAGTATAAAATGGAACCAAAAACGAATTCATGAAAAATTAAATAAAACTCATGGAGCAAAAAATAAAAAACAAAAAAGAGAGATTTGGTATCAGAAGTTCTGGTTTTGAGTTTCAGATCTACAGTTTTAGATTAACAGTGTGACCTTAGAGAAATCATTTAAAATCTGAGAGTTTTTTTTTTTTTTTTTTCCTGATCTATAAAATAGCAATAAGTATAATACGTATCTCACAGGGATGTTTCAACAATCAAGTGAGATAATGCTTTGAAGAATGTTTTGTGAATTGAAGACTCCTGTATTATTCTGTTTGTGTAGCTGCCATTTGTCATAGCATGGACTAAGCTTTTAGGGACAGTGATCACCTATTGGAAAAACTTAAGGGACAATTCATGTAGTAGAAAAATCTATTGTGTAAAAATTGTAAAAATCTAATGAGTTATTTTTTTTTTTTTTCTGCTCCTCATTTTTCTGGCTCAGAAGTTCTTCTATGTTTAGAGAATTTTTCTGAAATTTTTCTGGTGAGCTCTGTAACAGAGCCATGCCCTCTCAGTGGAGCACTAACTGTGTCATTTTATAGTAAATATTGTTTGTGAGTAAATCTTCAATGACAGAGTAAAGAAACGGAATGCTGTCTTGCTTCATCCCTCCCTCGTTTAGGAAGATCTGGGCAGAGAGGGGGTCCCTGGGGGCTGGAACAAGAGGAATCTAAGCAGGATGATGAAGGATGGAGACTTGGAGGGGAGGAGGGGGAGCCCGTGATTCTCCACCAAGTGGGGGCTGGTGCCCCGAAGTTCCCTTTATGCATTCGCCCCATCTGTCTCATTAGCTTCTGTCTCTTAATCACAGACTCCATAAAGTGTCTCCTTGTCTTTTTTTAGCTTTTTATCTTCTTTAATCTCCTAGAAAAGTTAACTAAAGGAAATCAACTGGATTATGTGCTGTTCGTGTGTGCTTGCTGCAGGCCAGGGGCGGGAGGGCCGGTATTTATAAAAGGAGGCTACCACGCAGAGGAATCTGTAGGCATCTGAGCACATTTGTGAATGCATTCATGTGCGTGTATGTGCATGTGAGCGGGCACCCACAGACACAACACATATGTGCATGTGTTGTGTACTCTCGAACATGGAAAAGACACGTTGACATTAATTAGGAAGGGTGCTATAAAACAGCGAGAGGAAAATTCCTTTTGGCGTTTGCTATGATAATTAAAGTGTGTGATGTAATGTGTGTGTGCAGGAGAAGATTTGCTTATTCATGGTTTGGAACAATAGTAGGAGTTAAATATTAACAGGTTGAAGTGTCAATAAGTCTCTGAACACAAATTCTCTATTGTGTGAAGTTCTTGCAATGAGACAGTATGTTTTTGCTGCCTCTGCTTGCTTTGGACCAAGAAGGTTGCAGAGTGTAATTTGTAGCAGAAAGTGGGCCCCCATTGTCTGCTTTTCTTATTCCCAGGTCTTTAGCAGGGCTGAACTATCACACATAGAAAAGAACAGCTTTGTTTGGAAAATACAGTGGGAACAGTACGAGAAAATTGAATTAAGTCAAGAAATGGAGAGAGCCAGCCTTGATTGATGAGGCATCTTATTTGCTCTTCATTATTCCCTGTGAAGAAATAAAACACATGAAATTGGATTTTAAAAACTGGGTTAAGACAAGTGGCTTCTAGTATTTTTTTTTTTTTTTTAAATCTTAGCTGTTTCCAATTTTCTCAGGAAAGCACATAGTCACAACATACAGGGTCTGTGTTTGTGACAGTAAATTGTCCTACAATGTGTGCCCTTCAGGTTTGATTGTAGGAATTAGTTTATAAGATGCAGGGGCTGGCTGTGCCTGGATAGTATCTGTCTCTAAATATTTTATTGGTTTTATTAATGAATTTTTATTTCAAATAGTCTTGTATGCCCACTAATTTTGTACAGCAATGAGAGGCATGGAATACCGTTTGGTCTCAAGAAAGTCTTTCTTACCTTACCAGCTTACCCCCTTTTCTCCAAAGTGCCACTGTACTATCTGAATACTTGGAACAGAGGGTTACTTGTACACAACCCAGGAACATCAACTGACTACACTGACTAGGCTCTACCCACCTGAGAGGAGGCATTGCCTTATAAGTTGTTATGATTCTAGCATGGAAGATGAGGCCTAAAGGTAATTTCTTTTCTTTTCTTTTTTTTTTTTTTTTTTGGTGGTGCTGGGGATTGAACCCAGGGCCTTGTGCATGCTAGGCAAGCACTCTACCAACTGAGCTATATTCCCAGCCCCCTAAAGATAATGTCCTTATTGAATAAATAGGGGAATGACTCCAGCACCTACTGTGTGCCTATTGTTGTCTTGGATGTGAGGAGCAACAAACAAGAAAAAGAAGACATGCCAGATGGGGTGGCAAATGCCTGTAATCCCAGCAACTCGGGAGGCTGAGGCAGGAGGATCATGAGTTCAAAGCCAGCCTCAGCAGATTAGTGAGGCACTTAGCAACTCAGCGAGACCCTGTCTGTAAATAAATAATAATTTTTAAAAAAATGGCTAGGGATGTGGCCCAATGGTTTAGCAGCCCTGGGTTCAATCCCGGGTAACAAAAAAAAAAAAAAAAAAAAAAAAAAAAAAAAGAAAGAAAAGAAAAGAAAATAAGACATGGTTACATCTCCTCAGAAGTGGTATAAAATCTACTTAAGGCTCAGAAGAACCAGTGATGAAATAAATATTGTATGATACCCCAAAGAATAAAGTAAATATCCATAAAATCCAAACTGCTGTAAATTTAAAAATCAAGTAAATATTAAATGGGGGAAAGGGGACAACTCTTTCTTACAGAAAAATGCCAATTAATGGAGCTAGAAATGCATCACTAGACGCCACAGTAGCAATTGCCACAGGGAAGTAAGTTCTCCTGGTGGAGGAATTCCGTGGTCACAAGTAGATTCAATGTATGAGAAAAGCAGGGCAAAAGTTTAGCAGAAATGGGATATTGGCAGAGCTTTGAAGCGTCTCTCCCCAAATCACGTAGTAGCTACAGAGAGAAAGCCACGACCCTGCAGTGGCGAGTCCTGGCTGACAGCTGCTTCTCTGATGAGCCAGGTTAAGTTCACATCACCAGGGACACACACTGACGTCGCCTGTCCCCTTGGCACCAAGGCCATCTCATAATGCAGACTCTCACTCCAACCAAGAGAAACGACCAGACAATCCCACCTGGGGGGACATGTCAGAAAATAACCAGCTGTTCTCCTTCAAGAGTGCCAACGTCTTTAAAGACCAGGAAGGGCTGCAGAGTGGCCCCCTGTTTTGTGTGTGTGTGGGGGGGAGACAATAGAAGATGACAACAGATTCCACGTGAAATCCTCTGTGGTTGGTGCCTGCGAGAGGAAACGAACCGTGTTGAGTGGAAACACTGGGGAGACCCTCATAAATTCCGTAGTTTCGTTAGCAGCGTTGACCGAGGCTGATTTTCTCGTTTCGCTCTTTGTTCTAGGGTGAAGTCGGATGCTAACAGAGGGGAGGCTGGGGGAAGGGGAGAAGGGAGAGCTATTACTTTGGCATTCCAGTGTAAATCTAAGTTATCTTTAAAAACATCAAGGACACAACACCAATCCAGAAGAGGCAGTTGTGACAGTATATAACTGAGAATTTGTGGCGGGTGGCCCACTTTAGGAGCAGTGAGCAAAGGGGGCGGGGTTGAGAGGCACTCAGGGCGAGGGTCCTAGAGAAGCAAACCCTGATGGGCCCTGAGGGGAGGTGGAGCCAACGGAGGGGTCATTCCAGGCGCGGTGACCAAAGCACAAGGAAGGGGACAGATGGCCTGCGTGGGATATACTGGAGGGTCCAGTGGGCCGAGGCGAGTGTTTCGCTGAGGGTCAGTAGGAAAGCAGGTGGGTCCACTCCAGGGGAGGCGGGGCTGGAGGATCGCTGGGACCCGACAGAGGAGTCTGCAGTTAACCGAGCAGGTGACGCGGTGCTCCACACTCTCGAAGGACTCGGTGAGATGGTAAGCTTCTGGACGTGGGGTACCACTACATCCCAACAAGCCCGCCATTAAGTCGAAGATCCTGAGAGCCACAAACTAACCTATGGGACATCTTCTCTCAGCACAGAACCCAGCAGTCACAGGATCCCCCCCCCCCCCCCCCCCCCGCCCCCGGGACATGGCGCGGCTGCCTGGGGGCTGCCACTGGCGGCTGGAGCTGGGAGAAAGTTGGGGCGGCTGAGTTGGGAGTGAGTGATCCCTGGAGGCTGCTCCCTTGGGGAGGGAGGCAGGAAAGGGAGAGGAGAGGGCATATTCCAAAGCATTTGAAGCACTAGAACCATAGAATGGGGTGATGGATGGACTTGGAGGATGAAGCGGGAGGCGTTGAAGATGATCTCTGGGTCATGCTTACGAGACAGGTGATATTGGTGTCTGCAATGGAGATGATTTCTTCAGCTGATAATTTGGGTGCCTACATGGAAGAATGATGTATTGCAGGGGATTGTGGAGAATTAAAAAGCAGGTGCGTGCAGTGTCTGCCACACGCCCGTGGGTCAGGAAGCCCATGGCTTGGGTTGGACAGAACAGATGGATGGGTGGCCGGGTGAAGCCCCCCACAGGCTCCTGCCCTCCACGTTAAAAGAAGTAGGGCATTTCTCTGCTCTGTTCCTAGCAGCAGCCTGGCAGTGTTAGCTTATCTTTCAAGTTGATGCTTCCTTTCTCTTGATGAAGGTGTCAAGCCTACCCAGACTCCACTCACACACACACAAAGCAAAAACAAAAGACGAAAACCCTATGAAATCACCATTCTGCATTGGAAAGACCCACACATCCTTTCTTACCTTCGCCTAGATAGCCATCCCAGCGCCCCAAAGTTACCAAACAGGAAAAGTTAAAATGCCATAAAGAGAACTGCGTAGAAGAAGAAATATAAAAAGCAGCACGCGCGGAAGCACCCGGCTCCCGATCGTCAGGTGCCGGGCCTTCTCTGCTGGTGTCATGTGATATTTCCCTTTGAGCAAACCTCAGTCATGCTCTTCTGGGTAGATCGGGCTGTGTTATTCTCCTGCTCTCTTGGGCTTGCCCTTCACTCTGTGCTATTGAGGAAAGGGCTGCTATGGCTTTTATTCCCTTGTTTACATCAGTTATTTTACAAATTTCCACCTACAGCTCAAATCTGACAATGTTTGTTTTAATCTCTGAAACAGGTTGGAAACCTCCCCTCCAGCTGTTGTAAGCTGTTATGCCATCAGTTGAAGTTAGCTTTGGGGACAGATGGGTTTGCAGCCCAGCTATCCAGGCAGGGACAGAACTGTGGGTGTATTGGTCTTAAAAAGACTTGGAGGCACACATTTGGGTAGGTGGAGTTGGGTTTTGAAGGTCTCTGGAGATCTCCATCCCTCTCTTGGCCAACATTAAAACCATTGTTTCTTACAACAAGGGGCTTCTCACACTTTCTTTCGTATCCATCAGTCATTAACCTAAATAAACATTTTATTGACAATAGACAAGTGGATATAATGTTAACCTCTTTTGTAGTTAACTGTAAATGGAAGTTGCCTGATAATTATTAAAAATCTGAACTTGTAGAAGTTCAGATTCTGTCCAGGAGTCGAGCACATTGACCATAACCTTGGCTACACGTAAACTTAAACTTCAAATACCTTTTTAACGATGAGAAGTTTCCACGAGCGATGAATTGGCCATGGCATATTTAAAACGTGGGTTACATGGCATTGTGCAATACAATATGAATTGATGTTTTGTGTGGACTGTGAAAAAGGAATCGCATCTTTTGTGGAGTGGACATTGGCAGTGACAGCAAACCCATAGATGGCTTCGAGGCATCCTTTATGGGCCTCCCGGGAAACACCTGCATCGACACTGGCAGGATAAAGACACTTTTATGTACTTTTAAAAAAAACTAATGTATTGACTTTGGTATTTTTTCATAGGGAACATATTTCAAAATTGTAATGGGAGTCCGTGGTCCTGTGTAAAAGTTCCCTATAAAAATACTTTGTCCTTCCCACAGGCCCATACTTACCTGTGGACTTCCCTCCTGGTTCAGAGTACCTGGCGAGTGTAGCACATCCCCTGCAGGGGGCGTCTTGTCTGACTTTGGGGTGGTTGTTATTATTCTTACTGTTATTTTGGCGGCAGAAGTGAAGTCACACCTTGAGCTCAGGGGACCCTTTTGAACTTGCTCTCGTAGACACTGGCAGGTAGAGATAGGCAGATTTCTTAGGGTGTGCCCATCCACCTAGCCCCATAAGAATGGAGAAACCTCTCAGGCCATCCTTCATCCAAGAGATGGTCCCTGGGCATCGGAGAGGTCAGTTCTTTTTTCTCGTTGGCTGCTGCCTGGAAAACACTAATCATCTTACCTAGTGGACTTTGCTGGAAATGTAGGCATGCAAGGAGGGTGCAGAGAAAATGTCCTGGTGGGAGTGAGGAGTTTTGATAGCAGGCATGACCTTGGGAGAGCAGGGTGAGGATATAACCAAGCTCTGACTGCAGAACACAGGGGAAGAGACGTCACAAATACAATTTAAATTAGGCTAAAGCCTGAATTCCAGGTTTTTGCTGTACCCAATAACAAGTCAATAATGGAATGGAAGGTTGTGACAGATGGTCACTTCTTTCTCTTCTTCACTTTCTTCTTTCCTTCTTGGGTCTCTCCTGCCCTCTCCTATTAAAAATAAGTGGAAGGAATGAACGGTGAATGAATAAACCAGCAAGCCACTGTCAACAAACTTGCAAGCGTTGTCACTTGTGTGGCTTTAATCATCAAAAGGATACGATCCTAGTTTTCTTATCCAGAACACATATTTCTGTGACTCTAATTTACTTCTGAAACATGGAAATAGGAAAAAGAAGAAGAAAAAGAAAACTTCGCAGGAAGGAGAAAAATGACCAATGAAGAAAAAATCCTGTTTCATTCCATGGGTGTGGCCCTGAGGTCCCCAGATCCCAGTGACATAGAAAGACATTCAAAGTAAGGTTAATGAGTTCCATTTAATTCTCTAGTTTCCAAATAGATTCAAAAGAATTAGAGGGGTTTCTAGTGTCAAATATTCTAACCACAGTGAAGGGAGAAAAATCTATAAAAAGTAGAAACAGTGAGATTGTAAAATCTAGCTTTGGAGGCATCGGAGGCCGTGTCGTTTTGAGACAGTAGGCCAAGTGGGCTTTTTCAGAGTAGGTGAACATGAAGGCCCCGTTCCTGAGCTGCAGTAAGAGGCTATGCAGGAACGCTCAGGCCACAATGGCAATGAAAGTTTCCTTTGATCCTGTGACAGTTGAGTAGGGGCATTCTACCACCAGGCAGGTGGTGCATCTAGGCAATGGTGATTTCCAAACCTACAGCCCTTTCAATGGCAGCTCAACTGTTCCCTGGGATGTTGGGAGACCTGAAAGATCCCCTGCCTCTGGCCAGCTGTTAGGGGAAGGGAGAGAGAGGGGTCTCGTTGGAAGTTTTTTGAAGGAATTGGCAGAACTGAATCTCATGGACGTAGCTGACTGGGTTAGAGCTGGGAGGTGTCAGTCCTGACGTCAAGGAGGACGCACAGGGAAGCTGGTTTGCTGGAAAGTCACCAGCCTCTGCCAGGACTGGATCCTTCCTGACCTGGCCTCATCCTTCACCCTGTTTTGGGCCTTGAGGACCCCATTATGGGCCAGATATCACACCTCTGTCCTAGGCACAGCCTGAGCCCACTGGGTTGATGTATCCAGGCTCTTTCGCCTCTCAAACTATCTGGATCCAAATTCCCCTTTCCTGAGGTTATCCTCAGGGGAAGAAGAGCAAGCAGTCCTGAGTGGCTTTGCGTGAAGATTCAAGGAACCTTCCAAATACTGCCACTGACAGGAGACACCCACTAACATCCTGGGCTGGGATGGAGACCCTGCCTCCTATCTATGCTGTTGGTCAGGAACCTGCTTCTACTTCTTCTGACTGCACTTTGCAAGAACTGGGTCCTGTTCCTGTTGACCATTACTTGGTCCCAAGGGAATCCTGACATTATCCCAGTCTTCATTATTGGTGACGTCTCTTCCCCTGAGTTCTGCACTCAGCGCTGAGTTATAGTCGCACCTCACTCTCCCAAGATTACATCTGCTGTTGAAACTCCGAAACAAGCCTTTGCTGTTTCGAACCCTTGATCAGTCTTTGATTGCTAGATGACTGCACATGGGAGGCAGGGTTTGGGAGAGGAGTTGAGGGTTAACCGTATACCGTGATTTTTGTGCCCTTTTTTATGGGCTGGGATGAAACATTTAGACAGAGGGAGAAGCAGGCAGATACCAGAGAAAACTTTGGAAGTTCCCAGGTAAGAGGGAAAAACCTTCTCACCCGGCTGCTCCTTGTTTTCTTACCAGCTCAACATTGCAACAACTTGTTTGAGAGCCATAGGTGGTAGGCTCGATAGATCTTGTTTGCTTTTCCGCAAAACTAAACACTGTTTATAACATGGTTCCTCTGAGAAAATGAGTTTGGAGTTCCAAATAACTGATTTACAAATGAACTTTCTGTTGCACAACTCATTCATAACTTGAGGACGGCTTGTCCTGGGCATGTAACCCAGAGATAACATTTATCTGTGCTTTATCAATATGGGCTTGTCATGTTGACTTATGGGTACTTTTCTCTGCCTTCATTTTGATGATAGCCTTGCTCTTAAAATTTAATACTCTCTTTCTGTTTGGAGAAACATTCCCTTTGGAGCGGCTTCAAATACTCTCATGAATCGCAATAGTGATTTTATTTTATCTCCCAATTTATCTTTAGTAGGATGCACAGCTAAGAACATCTTTTGCACAGGCAAAAGAAAAAAAAATGTAGAAAAAACAGATCTATTTAAAGGAAGTGGGGGAGGGAATTCTTTTCTAGTATTGTTGTCAGATATTTTGCAATATAATTACTGTGTTGGTTTGTAAAGGTTAAAGAACTCTGAAGTTTTTAATTGTTTTGTGTGTGTGTGTGTGTGTGTGTGTGTGTGTGTGTGTTTCCACACATAGAAGGGGAAAAAAAACTGAACACATCAACACAAAATAGCTTGCTAACATAAAAGTTATGGTTTGTCAACACAGACATAATTCATGGATTTTCTGTTTGCTTTTACACATATCTGATGAATCAGTTGTTTGGTCCATGAAGCCAGCTTGTGGGTTACAAACCTTGTTTTTTTCTAATCTCTCTTTGTGTGTAATATGTGTGCAGAAATAGAAATACTCACATCAAATGATAAAGTGAAAAGGTGTAATCCTGGTCGTGGAGATGTCTCCAATCATGGAACTCACTCTCCATCTACAAGTAAAAACCCCCCTTTGTTGCCAAAGAAGCTGACAATACGATCACAAATGTTGCTGATGTTGATTGTGTGCAGAGGTAGAAATCGCATGCCGGGGGCCGTGCGTGCTTGTCAGAGTGAGATTGTCAGAACGAGGTGCCTCCGTATTAAGAAGAATACTTGGTCTGCTCCTCGTACAAGCACCCGTGCCATGGTGGGAAAATTGATGTCAGTTGCCATTCTGAATTGTAGCTGCAGATTCTGACCCCGATGCCCACGTAGTTAAAACCTAGTGGAGAGCAGGCGTGTTTAATGGTCTTTCCCGTCTGTTTTTCGAACAGTACTGCAGCCCATGCAAGAAATGTTTCCTTCTAATTTTACGTAATTTGCTGTATGTTTTGATGTTGTTGTTGTTGCTGTCAGAACTATTAAGAATAATTTCAGTGTCATGATCTTTCTGCCATTCCACGTCAGCCATCATTTCCCCCAAAATTAGCTTTATAGATTCCAAATCACTTTTATGTTTAATGTTCATGCGTTCACAAAAGCCTTTGGAAGGGGTTTGCAGAAGTTGAACCACAAAGCTTCTACTGACTGTGGGAGGAAAAAAAAAGCACTTTATGAACTGTAGAATACTATGTAAAAGTGAGGCATGATAATGAAAGTCTTCGAGGTGATTATTGAGCATTAACTGCCAAAAAATATAAAAGACAACTTGTGTTTTCTCCTAACTACCCTGCTTGTAATGTTATGAGAGTAGCTAGAAGTTTCTTGGATGCCACAAGGGTGTGTTTGGGGGGATCCAGGATTGTAAACGCCAGCAAAAATCATTAATTAGCCACCCTTTGAAGACCCTGCGAAAAAACATGCTGCTGTCTGAATTTTTTAACCCCACCATAGCACAGAAAAGAGCATGGTAGTCCCTGTGTGTGGATGCAAAATCATGAATGTTAAGAATAGAATAGAAATCATTAAGTTTAATGGATTCATGTTTTATGACCCACTAGGGATTACAAATTTCTGGGCTTGTTTTTTTTTTTTTTTTTTCTTCTTCATGTGGAGATACATAAATGTTTTATTCCTGTTGTTTACCTTCAGTCTTATCAGATTCCCCTCTTCATTGCCAATGTCATGAAAACTCCCCTGTCATTTTAGAGGCCCTCCCCTCCTCCGCTGTCCAGAGTCACACCCATCTCAGTTCTGGTAGTTCCCGGATGCATTTGTAGATTGTACACCCCAAATGACACCTCTCATGGATACTGCACCTAGGGGTTCCTTGACAGCCCCGAGTTTGCTTGGCCAGAGCGGTAATTTATGTTTTATAGCCGACATTGTCCCCAGTCGCCCATTATAAAACATGATGGCTTATCATTTGTTTTGTGTCTTCGGTGTTGAACGTTTATGAGGAAGCTTTAACATTGAAGGAGACTTTATTAACCTGGTGTATTAAAATCCTTTATGGGAAATTCTTGGAGAAATGTTTTCATGTTTAATTCCTTCAATGTTCAGTAGCAAAGGTGGGTTCTTGTTTTTGTTTTGTCGTTTTGTTTTGTGTGGTCAGCTAACAGAGATGGTCTCTTTCATGTGGAAATCATTGCTATTTGGATTATTATTGTTATAATTATTATTACAATCCTTGGGTTTATAGTTATTTTTGCATGGACTGGATTGGCATTTTAATATTGTTAACGTCAACGTTCCCTTAAAAACACTGCTGATTTCTATGAAGAAGGTTGACTTCCTGGAACCAGTAATGATGTTAGAGGTTGTTTTTTAAGCAGTTATTGGCATGTTGATCAGATAAATCAAACATCCGGTGGAGTGTGGAGAATGACCTTTCAATACTCTCTCCTTCCAGTTTGTTCCCCAAAGGCCATGACATTGCCCATTAGGTGGACAGCTTAGAGGAGCGTTGCTTTCAGGGATCCTGCCCTCCCAGGGGCCCACAGCTGCCCCTCACTGGCTCTCCTAAACTCTAAACCAGGTAGGAGAGCCGTGTCTGCTTTAGAGCTTTTGCCTGTGAAGGTCAAACAGAGACCAAATATTACCTGCTGGGGTCATGAAGAACAGGTTGCAGTAGCTAAGAGTCAAAGAAGCATCTGGAAAGAAGGGATATGGCCTGGAGTCCATCTGAGAGCGTCTGAAGAGGACAAGGACTGTGCCTCCTGATATTTGGGACTAAAGGAACAGCTGGAACCCCACAGGTCTTAGACTCACCATCAAGACCTCTCACCCAGGGAGAAGAATGTTCCGGGGCTCAGGAGATGGGAAGCAGGGAGCATTGAGGAGCTTTGAATGCAGTGTTTTGCAGAGTTGTGCGACTGTCACCGTGAATTTGAGAACGTTTTTGTCATCCCTAAAGGAGATCCTCTGCCCATTAGCAATCCCTCCTCGTTTTCTCCAATTCTCTGCTTTCTACTCCTGGCAACCACGAATCTGCCTCCTCTCTCTTGATAGATCTGCTTATTCTAGACATTTCATATAAAGAGAATCACACGCCGTGTGGACTTTTGTGACTGACGTCCTGTTAGGGTAGCATAGTGTTTCCAGGGCTTGTCCACGTGACAGCAGATCAGTCCTTCACTCCTTGTTATGATTAATAAGATTCCATCGCATGCATACGCCACCTTCACCAGTTGATGGACACTTGAGTTGTTTCTACTCTTTGACTATCATGCTAGGGAATTTCCTGTCCAAGTTTTATTTCTCTGCGTAGCCTACTTTTAAGTGGTTATAAATTAAAACCATAAATGCTCCCCCCTCCCCATATTACACATTTGCTTGCTTTGGGACTGTTCTTTTTTTCTTCTTCTTCTTCTTTTTGACTTTCTTACACTCCTTAAAATAACTTTAATTGAAACTGTGACTGGGGAAGAGCGATGATGTCATCTAACTTTTACTGAGTACCCGTCAGGCATTGCGTGTGCCGTAGCATCTCCCAGCGAGCCCTCTGCAGATGCTGTGGCTGAGGCTGGTGCAGCCTGAGGTCACTGGCAGGGAGGGACTGGGTTAGGGACCACATCCCTTCCACTCCACTAGGTTGGGGCTCTCTGTCGCCCGCCTTGCAATACTGTCACCCCAAGCCACGCATCTGTTCACCTCCCAGAGAATCCTCTTCCTCCTCGTGAGATCCCCCAGATTGCTCACAAAAACTCAGGAACACAGTGCAGAGACGCTCCGTCCTAGGAGCTGGAGACTCCATCCTGGTGGAGACTGGCCATCCTCATCATGCCCTTGGTCTTGGGGCCGGTGCCTGCGTTCCCTCTTGATATCATGCTCTGAGCGCGGTGGCATCGCACAAGCCTGGTGCTGACTGGTGCTCTGGCTTCTCTCTGCCTGACCATTGCTTGATTTCCTCACCTGAAGGCTCATCTCTCTTTCACCTCAGCCACCAAATTACAGCCACACCCTGGACCTGTGTGTCAGCTGGAACCAACATCCCTCGGACCTTCCCAGATCTTATAGTCTCGAAATCTGCAGTTCTACTCTTTTGGGTCACAGCCCCCCCCCCGTTTTCCTCTTTTCATTAATAATTGTACAAATTTATGGAGGATAGTGTGTGATGACTCAATACATACATGCAAATCAGTGTAGGGAACATTTCTGTCTCCTTAAACACTTTTGAAATATTTGATTGATACATAATAACTGTACGTATTTATGGGATACAGTGTGATATTTCAATATATGGATATAGGCTGTGCTGGTCAAATAAGGATAATTAGTGTTTCCACCTCTTTATCAGGACTGGTCTTTGGAGCCTTCAAGCTGCTGTCCTCTAGTTAGTCATACTAGTCACCCTCTCCATGAGCCCGCTCCTTGGTGATGCTGTTGGCTTCCTTCAGGCCCCTGTCTCCTGACCAACCTGCCTCACGGCTCTCAAGTTTTGCTGTGTTTCCCAGGAGTTCAGTGTCCTGCCGTCCTTCCAGCCCCTCTGCACAGCCACTCAGAGGTCCTGATGCAAATTCCTGCCCTCCAATTGGAGACGGGTCCTCACTGCTTCCCAACACTCCTCTCTATTTCTTCTCTGGGAGACTCATGACCACACTTCCCATGGGATCTTTTCATTTCAAACTTCTCCAACCTCTTCAAGACTTCCCGGGCTTGGGGGAGGGGGGAGCTCAGAGGTAGAGTACTTCTGTCACGAGCCGTCCACGGGCTGTGTGTGTGGACTACGGCACATAGTGGCCAAGTGAGGGGACAGGCCTGGCACTGCGGGCTCTCCCTGTCAGAGTGATCACATGATGCAGGTGCGCCTCCCCCTCTAGCTCTGCCTCAGATCCCGCACAGCACCTGAGATGGGTGTGACTTGCCAAGATGCCAGTCAATCTGCTGCCCACAAGATATCGCGTGGCAAGACCCCACCCTGGAAACCTTACTGCTGCCTCTGATGTCCCCACTATAAAATAAAATAAAGGCATTCAGGCTCATGCTCTCTTTTCCAGTTCTTTTTCCAGCGTGAAAATTGACCCTTAAGGTCGCAGAGCCGTCCCACCCTCGATCTGAAAAAGTTCTGTCTGTATTGCGTGATTTTTGGCTGCTTTCTTGGTTTAATGTTGCAGCTAGCTCTTTTAAACCCAGTTTATCTCATCTGTGCGGGTCGTGGGAGAGAGCGGAGCAAGAAGGCAGGCAGGCAGAAATAACACAAACGAAAACCTTACCCTCACCTCACCGGATGTGGAGGAGCATCCTTCCCGTTTGCAGACCTCGAGGAGCCAGGCATGACTCTTCCGCTCCCCTCTCTTCTCAGCACTTGCACCCACTGCCCTCGTCTCGGCGCCTTGGACGCCACACTTGTCCCACACTGTGGTCACTGGTCTGCGGGGAGCCAGAAGGCCTCCCCTGCGCAGGGCAAGGGCTGGTGCTCTTGACCTCCACTGCCCTGCCTCCTCTGCAGCTCCGTTGCCATGGTTACCTTTCCCTCTCCCTCTTGACTTTTCATTTTGTTCCTCTCAACCCCAACTTTTTCTTCCACCTATAAATGTGCTCCTCTCCTGTCTTTTAAAAGAGAATGGATGCCCTCCTTTGATCTTGCTACCCTCAAACCATTTCTACTTTTCCATTCTTTATTTAACCTCAAAATGTTTTGCAAACCTCATCCAGCTTCTCTCCCTCTGGATAATTCCTACCACTGAAGTCTTGATCGCTAAATCCTCAGTGTTACCCAAGCTCTGCAAACCTTCCTCCCTGAGGTCTCCATTGGCTTCTGAATGGGCCAAACCAGTAGCCTCCCGGTCATTGTCACTCCTGAGCCTCGGAGCTGCTTTCTGTCCTGCGGTGCTGCTGACCATCCATCTCTTCAAACTCTTCATCTGACTGCACTCCCTTTCCCCCCATCTCCATGTCTTCCATTGCACTTTTACTAGTTACCCTTAAAAACAGGTTCTGCCGGGCTGGGGTTGTGGCTCAGCGGTAGAGCGCTCGCCTAGCACATGCACAGCCCGGGTTCGATCCTCAGCACCACGCAAAAATAAATGCATTGTGTACAACTAAAGAAAAAAAAAAAAAAAAAAAAAAACAGGTTCTACCTACTACCCTGAAGACAAAAGTATTCAACATTTGGTTGTAGCGTGTGGCATAACTATGCTGTATAGCAAACTAATTGTTACAAGTTTTTGTTCTAAACCTCAAATTATGTAATTAATAATTTGCCTGTTTCCTTATGACCTGATTGTGATTCTTTATTAATGAAGGCTAATGGAAAAGGATCCTTTATCAAGCTAATGACTCGACCTACATTTACTTTTCTTCCAGGATATGAAGACTTTTTGCATCAGACTACTGAAAGATAAGGAGTGTTTCATTGATAAATCTGTCTTCTAAAAGGGATGTGCTTTGGGATGTCATCATTTCGATGTGAAATGCGTACATGTTAATAATGTGCTCTTTATTGTGCATTTAGTGTTTCAAGAGATTCCCTTAATTGCATTTTTTTCTCATGTATGTTATGTAGTCTATTTGCAATTGTTTTTAAATGACATTAAAAGAATCCTTATATAGAAAAACAGCCAACAGGTTTTGCCTACAAGTTCATGCCCCCTTCTCTTATTCATTTGTAGTTTCTGGGTATTGCGGGAGTGTAGTGATTTGGTTACAATCTACCTTTCTGACTTTGCTCATTACTGCCCATGCTTCAGCAAGATGAAACTCTATGCTGGTTCTGTTCGTACCCTAAGCTCTTCTGGCTCTCTGTTACTTTTGTTTCTTTAGTTTTCTTTGCCTTAGATGAGCCTCTTCCTGTCTCCTATGTCTGCACTTTGAATACATCTACAGTCTTCTAAAACTATACCAAATTCCACATTTGCCATCTGAGACCTTTTCTCATTACCCCATGTGTGAGTCAGCTTTCCATTACTGAAACAAGGACCTGAGATGATCAGCTTATAAAGAAAAAAGGTTAGTTGACTTACAGTTTTGGAGGTTTCAGTCCCCAGTCATCTGACCCTGTTTCTTTGGGGCTTGTGATGAGGCGGCACATCAGGGCAGATGCAAGTGGTAGAGCAAAGCCACTCATCTCGTGGCTAGGATGCAAAACGAGAGGAAGAGAAAAGGGCTGGGGTTTCACTAACCACTTCATGGGCATGACCAGAAGACCTCCACTAGGCCCTGCCTCTTGAAGTTCTCCCCACCTCAATAGCACCAAGCTGGGGATCAACCTTTACTACATGGGCTTGTAGGGGACATTTTATATCAAAGTTATAGCACCCAAGAGGAGGTTCATTTGTCCACAAAAAATGTAACAGGACTTTTCTTCTTTTTATTTAACTTTCTAATTATTTGTTCAGACACATTATTTCTTCTAAACTATATACCCATGAGGCCGTGTGTTTAGAATTGTACCCGTGCCTTTGAATACAGTAAGTCCGTGCCGTGGGCAGTGTTTGCTAAATGAAGAAAGGAGTAAAAAGTAGGGCTGTATTCAAAATAAGTGAATTTGTTGTGATGCCCTATTTGTATTGAGCAATGCTCAGAATCAAAACCAGTGAAATGTTCTTTGATGTATAGTCTGAACCAAAATGATCAGCTCCCGTAATTGTGAAAATGTCATCATGGCTCAGTGGGCCCTGCTGTCACGAATCAGTTCGTTTTGAAGAAATATCAGATGGTTCTGAGGCTCTGACCGCTGGGATAAGCAGTCCAGCCGGAGCGCATAGCCCAGAACAAAGTTGGATCCCCTGATCTGTGTATCATAAACAATGCACGCCAGATGCTTACAGCATCAGGAGATCAGAGGAATGCTTTTGCAGGCCAGCCGGGTAGGAAGCCTGAGTTTTGCAGAATGTTTCTTAAAAGTTCTTTGATTTACTTTTGGTCAATAGCGTCTCTAAGTTGTGTAGAAGCCACTAACAGCTCACCGCCTGTCTGTCCTTTGTGAACAGAGAAGCAAACATGAAAGGAGCTGTTTTCTCATCTGTAAGAGGGAAGGTTGACTTTTCTATTTCTTTCTTTTTTTTTTACTAAGATGAAGTTGAGGTCTACCTGTGAATTTCAGCCCTCCAACCCATCAGGTGGACAGTGGGAAATCGGCTGTAATAGGATGGTCACAGGAGGGGAACCTAAGCCTCACTACCTCCTTTGTGATGATATACATCTTCGGGATAATCCAAAGTGTAAGGAACAGAAATTGCTGGAAGAATCTCTGTGGAAGAGTTAAAATGAGCAGGTTTGTTGGACTCTGTCAACTTGCCTGAGCCAGCACCCCTGAGTGCTATGTCTCACCAGCCTCCTAAGGGGAGACGGGGAGGAGCTGGGCCGTGCAGACCTGGTTCCCCTGCGTTCTCTTTAGAACAAGCATATTGAGGAAATGTCTCATGAGCTACCTGCAGTGTGTGCCAAGACATTTTCTCAGCTGTTTTGTTCTGCATCTAACTGATGGCCAGCGACAGCCCTGACATTTTAGGCAAGCAGAAGGCAAAAATCAGTCTTTTCCTTTGTGTCCTGAGAAGTCAAAAGGAACCTGTCTGGTTGGCACGTCCCCAGCCACAGCAGAGGGCACAGTGGAATGAATGCTGGAACTCGGATCATCCACTCGGTTATTAAAGCAGTCTGGCCACGTTGGAGGGGTGTGTGCATGACAGTGGGTGTTCTTACCGAAGCTCCCGGTATAAGGTGCTTGTGTATCTGTTTAGCAAAAGTTGAAGTCAGTCCATGGGGAAGTCAATTTGGATGGCTTAAAAAAAAAAATCTGTTAATTTTTTTCCTTAAATGTATTAAAAATAACAAAGCTATCCAAATTAGAACACGTACTATGCTTAATTCATATTTCAAGGTCTCTGCTGGGTTTTATTTATTTATTTTTGGCTTTCTCTTTTTTTTTAAAACATGAATATTGTTTTTAATCACTCAACGTACCAAAAATGTAAAGGACTTACAAGGAAAAATAAATTCTCTTATTTCTGTTCCTAAGTCACCCGAATTCTCATGACAAAGGCAAGCACCTTTGTCATCTTCTTGTGGGTCTGTTTAGGGATTTTTTTTATAGTTATATAAGCAAATAATAATAATAATAATAATAATAATGGGCTTTCAAAAAGCATTCATGCTTATGTTTGTACCTTACTGCTCTGTTGGTCACCTCATCTCACCTAACAAAATATCTTTAAAAATCTTTCTTGTCAGAATACAGAGAACACCTTTGCTCTTTTTAGCGTCTAAATAGTATTCCAAAATATGGTCTTGCCATAACATATTCGGTATCCCATTAATGGCTTTTTTTGGGGGGGGGGGTTGTTTTGTTATTTCTGATCATTTGCTACTGTGAATCATGCTTCAGTGAAGAACTTCCTATAAATAGCACCTTGTGTGTCAGCAAGGATCTCCGGAGAGGAAATCACTGAAGGGGAGTTGTTGGATCTGAAGGAGTGTGCAGTTATAATGTTGGGGAGCCTTGCCAAGTTGCCCTCCAGTTTGGCTCCGGTACTACCCAACAGCTAGTGCTGCTTGGGCCTCTTCTCTGCAGAGACGTTATCAAACCTCTGCAGAGACGTTATCAAACTGTCATCGCGAGGTGAGAACTACTTGTCTTCTAGCAGTTTTATAAAGGGTTTCTTTGATTGTAGCGATGGTTGGATATATTTTCATATGCCTGAGAGCCATTCCTATCTTCTGAGGAAGGTGTATTCATATTCATCACGCAGTTTTCTACCAGGTTCTGGTTTTTACTGCCAGTTGACTTTCATGAGCACTGAGTAGCTCAATAAAATTAGTACTTTTTTTTTTTAACATTCCAAAATCTTTATTGACTTTTTGTAAATTGGAACAACAACTTCCATGTATGGTTTGTGGTGAGAATTAAATGATACACTATAAGTAGAATGCAACACTCAGAAAGTTATCTTTCACCAGAACAGAAAGTATATTCAGTGTGAAATATAAAAGTCTTAAACTTATTGGGCATTTCTTCAGATATCAGTTTGAATAAGACACAGTATTTTCTTTTTTTTTTTAAATATTTATTTATTTGCTTTAGTTGTGCACAATGTGTTCTTTTATGTGGTGCTGAGGATCGAACCTGGGCTGCGCACGTACTAGGCGAGCGCTCTACCGCTGAGCCACAACCCCAGCCCCAAGACACAGTATTTTCACATAGATACATTCATAATTTTCACCATGCTCTTCAACCAAGACTCAAAGACAGGAGGTGTGTGGTTGACCCTACCCATTCTCTATGCATAAGAATTATATGAATGGCATTTAGATGCCACCTTTCTCTGGGAGTGGTTCCTCTCCAGTCTGTAGCTACAGCTTCTGAACTCAGGGCTAATGCTTTCTAGCCTCCATCACAGTGAAGAAAATACCTAGGCTTAAACATGTTTTTCCATTGGACTTTTTGTTTTCTTCATGCAGGATATATTTAGAAATTATATTGTCAGAATTTTTTGTTTTGGTCTTTTTAAGTTTTGACATTCTAAGGCCTTCTCTGCTCGATAATTATATTTTTTTAAAATTGTCTCATATTTTATTAATACTATTTAACTAATAGACTTTTCTGAGATATAATTCACAAACCCTAAAATCCATCCTGGTGCTGTGCACAGTTTAGTGGTTTTTTAACTTTCTTCAGAGTTGTATGAGCATCGCCACAGTCTAACCCCAAATGGAAACCCTGTACCCACTACACATTCCCTTTTCCTCCACCTTCAACCCTGCCCCTCTCCTTGCCTGCTTCCCATCTCTATGGGTTTACCTGTTCCGGACATTTCCTATAAATGGGACCATGCAATAGGTGGCCTTCCATGACTGGCTCCTTCCAGCTGACATCAAGGCCGCAAGGCTCCTTTTCCTATTTTTAAGTTCTATTTATTTTGTTTGTTTATTTTATTGCGGTGCTGGGGATTGAACCCAGGGCCTTGGGCATGCTCAGCACACGTTTCCACTCAGCTACGTCCGTGGCCCCTCTTCCTTGTACTTTGGTGTTGTACTTTGGTCACTCTGGAAATTATTTTAGTGTAGGACATGCGTTATGATCGTATTTCTTCCCCACGGCCTTCCTGGGTTGGAAGGTCCTCCTTCCTCCCCCTGACACGCCATGCCAACCTCAACTGCAGAGCAGGGTGTATTTGAATCCACTTCTGCTTCATGTGCATGTATGCTGTTTCACTTTCTGGAACTTTATAATATTTTTAGATGTCTACTGTGCTGTTCTTTCCTTATTTCCTTTTCTATAGTTGTTATGGCTGTTCTGTCCTTTTTATTTTTTCATACGATCTTCAGAATTAGCTTCCTAAAGGTATTTTTTGGCCCTGTATCAAGTTCTCAGAAGGATTTAGGAAGAGTGATTCTTTTGATTTGGACTTGCTTCTCAAGGACAAGAGAGACCTTTGATACAACAATGGTTGATATCTTCTCTATCAATAGTGTAAAAGTTTTCTTGGCATAGGTCTTGCCTGTTTCTTCTTAAGTTTATCACTAGGCATTTTATTTCATTTTTGTTGTTGTTGCTATTAAAATAAAAAAGGGGTATGTCTTTTTAATGGATATCATTTAAGAAGGCTCTTGATTTTTGTGCATAATTTTGTTTGATGACCCTGTGGAAGTGTCAAGTATTAGTGGCCCAGCTGGACTTGTACGGATCTGTAGTCATAGTACCAGTGAGCAATGATCATTTTATTGCCTCTTTCCTGATTTTTACATCCCTATTTCTTTCTCTTATGTAATGAAATTGGCTAACTCCAGCAGAACAGTGTTAAGTAAGAGTGTTCATGCTAGACATCTTTGTGTGGGTCCCAACTCTAAAAGAATCTTCTCGTGCTCCCCCATTAACAGTGAGGCTGCCTTGGGGTTGCACGTGCTGAACATCCACATGGCTTTGATAGTGCTTTATAATGCATGGAGAGCATTTGGGAAATGCTGGGTGCGACAGCATCATTTGCAGAGAGGTAAAGCCTGCGGTGCAGTTAGTTCTCCTGTAGCGATAAAATAGTCGTCTGGTTTTTCTTCCCGCATTGACAGGAGTTTATGAGTGGGAAGTCCATGCTATAAAAGAAACAGGCAGCAATTGCATTTTAATCTCGTGCTATTTTTCTTTTGCCAATCAAGTGAAAAGACTAAGTAACTAGAAGAATACGTGGCACCAAGAGATTAAGTAAAGGGAAAAAAGGAAGAAGGAGAATGAGATTGAAAAAAAGAGATAAAAAATATATCACTTTTCCCACCATCTCCCCAGATCAAGCCATATGATAAGCCAAATAGTTGTAGCTCTTTTCCTCTAGAATACTATTTCCAAAAATAGCACAAAACACTAATTGTCAGCAAATATGATAAAGTGTCTCAGAGAAGGTTAAGAAAAAAACTAGTGAAAATATTTTACCAGTTGGAAGCAAAAGAGACTATTAAAGAGTTCCAAATATTGAGAAATCACTGGAGAGAGAAAGAATGCCTATTGAAACATGTTTACATGTTGATTCTTTTTGATGTTGCCATTAAAAAAAATGTTTTGATCTTTTGCAAAGAGAGCTAAACTTGGAGAGGTATTTTATGTGCTAACCCACAACCTGACATTACTCTAATAATAATTACTAGGACAGGCTGTCCCTTGCATTAGCAGAACTAGAAAACAAAACAAAAGACAGTAACAATTGAGGCTTTGATGCTTGTTGGAAACATCTACCATACAGAGTTGGTGTGTTGTAGTTGAGAACAAAAGGAGTTTCGGCTGACTCCATAAATCACACAAACTAATGGATCGGGTTTGGGACACACGAACAGTCATCTAAACGGCAGGCAAGAATGAGAAGAAAGCTCTAGAAGCAAACAGACAGCATTGGGTTATGGCCACCCAGCTGATGCTGGATACCCACACCTCTGGTCCCTCCAGCTGGTCTCAAAACTTTCTTGAATGTTACTTTCAAATTTCAGAAGTCCCTGAGCTCTCAAGGGTATCTGAGGCATGTTTTCCTTAGGGCTGAGTTCCATGGGTGGCACTGGGTCAGGTGGTGTGTTGAGAAGGACCAGGCAGGGGCATTGGAGCCAGCTTCTGGCTCTGCCTCTTGGCTGTGTGATCTTGATCAAGTGAATGAACTTTCCTGAGCTTCTGAGTTTCCCTTTTGGAAGTGATGCCTGTCATTCATGATTTTCACACGCATGTTTGAAAGATGTTATGCACAACCCCCTAGCATCAGCATGGGGCCTCTTAGGGAGCAAGGAAGTGGTCATAGATGGACCAGAGGAAGCCAGGGCAGAGGGAAGGAAGGATGAGTGCCACCGTGCTGTGGACATGGGGCGTCCCCTCAGCCCCGAGGACCAGGGAGTGCTCGTGGGGACCTCGCAGCGATGGTGTGTGACACAGGCGATGGACAAGGGAGCGTGTTCTCGAAACCTGCTTTGAAGCAGAGACGGGCAGCATTTTCAAAGGGGCAGGCTTGAAAGAGCCTGTCCAACCCTGAACTGTGACTGATAACGTGTGGCAGTGTCCCTGGCCCGGAGGAGTTTCAGTCCTGGAGCCGGGAGAGCTCGGCCAGCATGGAATTGAGCGGGGCCCAGGGCATCCCGGTTAGACTCTGGTTACTGTGGTGCAGCGCCCCTAGAGGCCACCAACGCAGGGGCACAGTTGCATTCCCACTCTGTGGGACGGGCTTAGGCACTAGTGGGGGGACAGGAGCCCTGAGCCAGGGCGATGATGTCTCCCGCATGCCCCATAAATCCCAGCACAGTGCTGAGCACGTAGTGGGTTTCCAGGGAGGATGCTGACGGGCTTGAACCAAAGCTGGCATTTGGCCAGGACCATCTTCAAGAGTCACCTGCGTCTCCACTAAGTAGAATCATCTTATGTGCAATTGATCGTTTCCCTCCTAAATCTGTGTTAGCAAAGAATCTTCTCACTTAAAATGTGCCAGCCTCACACATCACCAACATAGACTCCCAAGGATGCCCTGGCCCCAAAGATGGCCCCGTGTGCTGAGGGACACCTCTTCCCAGGCCTGAATCCCCACAGCAGCTCTCCCCACACTCCCCTTCAAAGTTTTCCCTGTGAAAGGTTCTCTTAATCCTCCTGGATCTCTGGAAGGAGGAAAACTGTAAGAGCTTTTGGCTTCCGATTGAGCAGAAAAAGCTTGCTGCCTCGGATGATAGGAATGGCGATTCCATCCTGGTTAGCATGAGTAAGCGCCAAGTGGGGAACGAGATGAGTGAACAGCACTTCACTCAGGTCTAGAACCAGACATTCTCTTTTCAATCAATTTGTGGACTAAATCTCTTGAG
Organism: Tamias sibiricus; assembly: GCA_025594165.1. Classification (NCBI taxonomy): domain Eukaryota; kingdom Metazoa; phylum Chordata; class Mammalia; order Rodentia; family Sciuridae; genus Tamias; species Tamias sibiricus. The sequence continues at coordinate 17,197,108 of CM046666.1, read as the reverse complement.
AGTCTACTCCGTGCCAAGGAGGGAGCTGTGTACGGAAGATACTAGGTGGGTGAGATGGAAATGTCCTCCGCCTGAGTGGCTACATCACAGTCACTGTTGCACAATAGCTAGCACTTGACTGGCCACTTCAAAAGCATTGGGATCAGCAGGGTGAGGAGGACGTGAGGATTGTAGGGGGAGCTTCCCAAGGGACACCTGACTGTCACATGGGAAACAGAGCAGGACTGCCATGCGGATCCAAAGTTTCCTGAACAAGGACAGCAGCAGGATGTACCTTAGGGGTGACATAATGCCATGAAAGAGAGTTTGTAGCTTAGAAGGAAAAAAAAAAAAAAAAGGAGTATTATAAAACTTTAGTAAGTCGTCAAAATAGCCTTTGAGTCACATACTGGGAGGAACGTATGCTTGGCTGTCAACGATCTCGTAAGATCCAAACCATCGTTTTCTTTACTGTGTATCGTGGTGCTACGAGCGGCCAAGAATTACTCATCCCAGAGGTCCGTGGGCTGAAAGTGGAATCCGAACCGTATCTCCGCAGGGGTCTGCGGGCCATGACACCTGCGTTGTCATCCACAAGCGGTACTCGGGAGGCCAGGCCGTTTGGCGCTCTGTCGTTTTAATGATTTTATATCCTGTCATCTGGAATACACAGAACAGCCACATCTGTAGACAGAGGAGCCAGGCCACGTTCTTGATTAGAATGCAGTGTGAGCGCGAGGGGAAGTTGGACGGATGTGGGCCTTACAGCGCAGCTGACCAGCGTGGACGGAGACCAGCAGGTAACCAGAGCTCCCGAAAGGGGACACCACCCGATATGACCACGTCAAGCCCAGCCCCTCCAGTGGCGCTGCGTGGGGGCAAAGATTGGTTTTGATGAATATTGGGAGTGGGCACGTGGGGGTAGTTTTGTAAAAAGCGTTATCTTAAAAAATTCAGGGAGCGGAATGGTGACCACCTATATCTACACTTCATTTTCGCTGCTGGAAGCTATCTTGGTCCTTTTCGTTGTTGTTTTCACTGTAACAAAATACCCACAGCTGGGTACTTATGAAGAAAAGAAGTTCATTTTGCCCACAGTTTTAGACGTGAAAGTCCCAACAGCTGTTTCTGGCGAGGGCTCCTTTGGCTACGTCATCTATTGCAGATGGCATCCCAATGGCAGGAGCCAGTGCAAGAGGGAGGGATCCCATCACAAGACAGGAAGAGGCCAATCTTGCCTCACTAGGCCCCTCCTCTTAAAGGGACATGAGCCCAGAAGGGACAAACCACAACCAAACCACAGCAGCAGCTATGTCCAGGAAAGAGGGCTTTCCCTACCTGTTAAGTACAACTTATTCACACACCCAGGGTGCTGCCGACATAAAGATCTTCACCACGTGCCTCTTTTGAAGCCACAGAGGACAAGTTTAATAGCAAAGCACACTTAGCGCTGTCACAGGGCATCTCGGAGGTTCTTCTTCTCCTGTCTTTGGGATGAGACGTATGGCCGCCCTGTGCAGCCTGTGGCGGTGAAGCAGGTCGTGCGTGTTCGAGTTCGAGTGCGTGGGGTAGAGGGATGAACTTGAACTATTTGGGACCCAGGGGCACGGACGGCGCAAAGCGTGTAGCGATCAAGGATTCTTATTCTGCGCTGGAGGTGTTCCAGAACCAGGCTGTCCTGCCAGAGCACCAGCTCTGGGGCAGGGAAGCCATTCTGGCTCTCCGTTGAGACCGTGTTTCGCCGCCGGGGAGGACTTCCGCTGCGCTCTCAGGGCTCCGCCCCCACCGCACGCATGCGCAGTGTCGCACCCACGCCCAGGTGCCTTGGTTGGTTAAAGACCCTGGGCATAACCAGAGAGAAGAAGCTCACGTCGATTGTCTTCTTTCAAAGGCATGGCTCTTTTTGCTCTGCCTCTGCAATATGACTTCTCGGTTTCTTGTTTACTTTTAGTCGCCCCAAGAGAAATGTCAGATTTTCACACTGGTAACTGTTGCTGGAGTCACAGGCCATTAGATCTGGAAGGGACTGGAGAGGTCTGCCGTGCCCTGTTGGAAGTGACGCAGCAGGACCACCACGTAGAGAGGCCCAGCGGGCATCTGAAAAACAGACGGACCTTGGGAAGGGAGGTCAGAGCTGGACTTGTGGATCTCAGGTCAGGGGACAAAGAGCATGTGTGACAAGGTCATTCCCTGCCCAGACCTTGAGGAGCACCACAGATTTTACAGGATCAAGTTAAATGACTTAGCCAGGCCTTTGACGCTCTCAGTGACTGGACCACCACTTTCCCTTCCTACTGCCACCCCCCCACACACACGCCCCTCCAATCACAGTGGTCCTCTGACCTCTCTGGGGTGCACATGCTTGTCACCCCTCTCTTCTCAGGCTGTGTATTCTTCTACCATTAGCTCAGCTTCCACTTCCTCCCAGAAGCCTTCTTTCATGAACGTGAGATTTGAAAGCCCATAAAGAAGGTTGGGGCCTGGAATGAACTAGAAAATGCGTTTTCTGTCTCTGCCAGTCACAAGTCTTCTGGGCCTTGGCTGGAATAGCCCTCTGTGTGTCCTAGAGGACGCTCCAGGCCACCTGGACTGGCCTCCCTCATGGTGAGGACTCCGTTCTGCACCAGCCATGGCAGATCCATGTTATACGACTTTCTATCTGATTTTACGTATTGCTACAGATGTTGGTTGAAATCACTCTTTCTGAAAAGCGCTGAGTGTTGAGTTAGGGTGCGGTGATTCTTACGCTAACTCCACCTTCACCTCACTCGCTTATTTAGACAAGTTGCATCACCTCCGCCGTCATCTATCATCTGTAAAATGGGGCTAAGAACAACTCACCTGGTTTTTATGTGGATAAAGAAACTTAAATGTAAGACATTTTGAAAAATGTTTTCAAATGTGGAACCAAAACATAAGGCTTTATTACTATCATATTGGCTATAGTCAGGAAAAACTTTCAACTATTCTTTTTTTTTTAATTAATTTATTCATTTATTTATTTTTCTTTGTTTCAATTAGTTACACATGACAGTAGAATGCATTTATGCACTGTGATATATCATACATAGATGGGATATAATTTCTCATTTTTCTAAGTGTGCATGTTGCAGAATCACATTGGTCATGCAGTCACACATATACATACAGTAATGATGTCTGTTTCATTCCACTATCTTTCCCATCCCCACATCCCCTCCCTCCCCTCCCTTCACTTCCCTCTACCTAATCTAAGGTAACTCTATTCTTCCCTAGTGCCCCCCACCTTATTGTGAATTAGCATCCACATATTAGAGAAAACATTTGGCCTTTGGTTTTGTGGGATCGGCTTATTTTGCTCAGCATGATATTCTCCAACCCCAACCATTTACTGGCAAATGCCATAATTGCACCCTTAATAATCTAATGCAGCTTGTGTCATCGTGTGTGTTGTAAAAAAATGTAGAACTTGACACCTGAAGAGATGGTCCTTATTTTGGTCCTAACTAATGAGCTGTGTGTCCCTGGCTGATTTGTTTATCTTTTTGAGCTCCAGTTTCCTGTCCTGTAAATGATCCGGAATGATGACAATGTTGCTGTCTATCAGGGTTGTGGATATTCTGCAACTTTAATGCTTGAAAAGCACTTCTAAAACTTCCAGCGAGCATACTCCGCAATAACCATCATGGTTTCTCTCGTGTCCTAATAATGATGCCAGCCAGAGAAGTAGGTCAAAATGCAGTTTGCTTCCCTTTCCTAAGCTATCTCTTTGCTTGCCCCAAATGGATGAGGGGTAAAGGAAAGAAGCGCAAAGACCTTGCCGAATATGTGGAGATGGATGTAAAACTGGCAGGAGCACAAGGAGGGACGGAGCCCTTGCCTGGTCTGTTACGGTGCATGTGGCCGCGGGGCCACAGCTGAGCCTGGGAGGCACAGGAGGGAAGCAGTGTAAGTGGGCCCCGGTGCCATGACAGAGCCAAGCGGGCGTTTGCAAGGGCGTGTCCATACGTGTGTCATGCCTCTTCTTGAGTGTCCCTCTGAGCGGTGGTGGTGGCTTATTGTCTGGGACAGCAGACACCTCCGTGGAAGCTGGCTTTGCGCTCCTTGGTGACCATTCATGAATTAGGTGAGGATGAGGTGGTGTCGCACAGCAACTTCTGTCCCCTAAATAGATATTGGCATCCTAACCCCTGGTACCTGTGAATGGACCTTATTGGGAAATGGAGTTTTTGCAGATGGTCAAGTGAAGAAGAAGTCATTGGAGTGGGTGCCAACCCAGTGTGACTGGCATCCTCATAAAAGGGGAAATTTGGACACAGTTAGAGGCGCAGGCAGGATGCTAGGCGAGGGTTGGAATCAGGCTGCTGCTATGGGTCAAGGAGGACTGAAGATTACCAGAGGGAACCAGCAGAGGCTGGGCCCGGTGGGGGTGGGAGGCTGGAACAGATTCTTCCTCCCAGTCCTCAGGGGGACCCGCCCTGCCAACACCTCCTCATGGACTTCCAGTCTCCAGAACAGCAAGGTGATGACCTTCTGCTGTTGAAGCCACGCCGTTAATGGTGCTTCCATTAGGCAGCCTCAGGAGGCTGACGCAGGCAGGCAGGCCATGCCCCACACTCAGCGTGCCTCTGCCACTTGTCCCACGGTTTGGGTTTATGGTGAGGTTACACATGGCATGCAGTTGGCAGCATGTACTAAAAGTGACAAGATTTCCTGTGGCTTGGCTTTTGGAGGCAAGTACAGCCTCGTGTCCAGGACGGGTTTGATGGAGAGTGAGGCTCCGTAAGTGTCATCAACTCTCCTCCTCGCCCCTAATTCTAACGGGACGTTCCTTCTGCTCACCTGTCTTGGGTTTCTCTGGAAGAGGCCTGAGCTTCCCCTGGGCGAAGGGTCTGTCTCCCTCCTCTTTGAGAAATGTTAATTTATATGATAGGAAACATTCTTTTCTTTTTTTTTAAATAGAAACTTCCATTTCAACCTGATGAAATAGTTGGTTCTAATTTATGTGTGAAAAATAAGCTTACCCTGGAAGTTTTCTCAGGGAACCTTCACATACACTCATGTGTGGTCCCCACCAACGAGCCCAGGAGACCTCACCCCACAGAAGCATCTGATTTTCTAAGCTTTATGGCTTCTAACAACTTTTCCAAAACTCCATGAAAACACATTAACAGTGACTGTTAGAAGCTGAAAGTCCATGATTTTTATAACTATGACGAAAGTTATTGTACCTTGTAGTGGCCGTTTCATATCCCTACTTCAAAGTTGGGACAATAAAAGTTCAGGAGAAAAAAAAAAAAAAAAAAGACCAAACCGAGATTGAAAGTCAAAATTTCCTGAGTTCCAACCAATGTAACAGAAAACTTCTGTTCTAATATTGCAGCTCAGGGTTCAGCTCAAAACCTACGGAGGCGGTCAGGGCAAGAGAGATGGGGCTTGGAAGAGAACGCACTGGCCCCCAAGTAAGAGGACCAGGGGTCAAAGCCCCATTTCCGTCACTGTCTGCCAACACTGTCATTTGTCTTCTCAAACCTCAGGATGATGAGGCAGCTTAAAAATCCCAGTCTTCATACCAGAATATGCAACGGTCCTGGGGTTGCTAGAAAACCCATGACTAGCCATGAGTTGATAATGGTTGATGCTGGACAATGGCTACCTCGTGTTCTCTTGTGAGTCTTTAGCCCAGGTTTGACATTTTCCATTAAAAAAAAAAAAAAAATGGATGCTTCTAGATGGGTAGCTGGATTCCTCCCGTCTCCTCCCTTCCCAGACACTATTGTTTAGCTCAGACATGGCTCACCAGGAGCAGCAAGCTCATTCCTCGGAAAGAACAGCACACCCTTCCCTTCAGTCTGATCCTAATATACATATACTATTAGAGACTTCCCAACGCCTTCCCATTTTTTTATTTCTTCACAGATAATACGATGGATATGCTTTCATAATAAATTCAAAAGCCGCTCTCTGTTCCTTACCAGTTTGAGCTACAGAAAAGAGTACAAAAGATTAGAGTACTTTAAAATAAATCTCGGCTAATTATACATACAACTGCATTCACTCAATGTGAATATTTTCGGGGCTTTCTTTGCTACCCAGTGCCACCTGCTCACAATTTAAATGGGCACGAATTTAGTTCCATTAAACAAAACACGACGGCTCTTCTCCTGTAATGCAAACCCCTCTCGGTCCTATTTTGGAATTGGGAAAGTGATGTTAGTGTTCCTGTTAGCTCTGGGCCTGTGTCGACCACGCCACAAGGCTGTTGGCTTGGATATTTCGCAATCTTGCTTTAAAAAAACCAGCAGGCAGATAGGTTGGTGGAGAAGTGGTTTGTGTTTTGTAAGGGTCCCTATGGATTAGATGGCATTTGAAGTTGTGGATGCAGCCATTACCAGGCCCCTGAGTTGAAGAATACATGACTTGCTTGGCTTCTTTAGATCATTAAGGAAACTTTTTTTTTTTTTTTTTAAACGATCTATTGCCAAAAGGAAAATGAAAGAAGAAAGAAAGAAAGAAAACAACAACAGCAACAACAACAAAAATCCTCCCTCAAAACATCATGTTCTGGGCTGGGGCTGTGACTCAGTGGCAGAGCGCTCGCCTCGCGCGTGCGCGGCCCGGGTTCGATCCTCAGCACCACGTAAACATAAATGCATTGCATTGTGTACAACTAAAGCAAATAAATAAATATTAAAAAAAAAAAAAAAAAAACATTATGTTCTGAGACCGCAGGACATTCCAGCCAGAGACTGCTGGATGAAAATCTGCACTTGTTGTGTTCATGCAGGAAGGTCACTGAGGAGGAATCCATTCATTTCCCATTCATCTGGAATGTTCATGAACTCTGAGTCCAGAGAGGGTGTTTCTGTAAGGACTGTGAAAACCAGGACTGAGTTGAAATCACACAGGCATTATCAAACGCTTTTGCGGCGGGGCTTCTGTGCGAGGCCCTGCCTGCCGTTTCAAGGATGGACACTGGAAAATCCCACAGTGTGAAGTGCTCGTTGACCAAGCTCCGAGCAAAGTCATTTCCTTCCATCCAGGGCTCCTTCGTCTCTAGGTACCTGGACCTGAAGACCTTGCCGTGGCCCTCTAAGTCAGGATGTCCAGCTGCGGTCATCTATCAGGAAAGGAGTGGGAAGCTGCTTGTGGGCCCTGAAGCCTTTCTTTATTTTTCCTCATCTTCTCTCCTCCTCCCACGCCCCCCACCCCCAACCACACACACCCTTGCCCTACATTCCTTTCCATTTTGTCCTTTCAGAAACTCCTCCCTGCCTTAGAAAAGCTAAAAATAATGGCAGTGCTTTCCAGTGCTCCGCCCATATTAGGCTCTCGAGGCGAGCGGCAGGCGGAGAGGAGCCCTCCCTGGGCTGCTGCGCAGGGCCTTGGGTGCGCCGGTCCTGGCTCGCCCGACTCTGTGACCCCCCCTTGCTGGGATCCCGTTTTCCTCTCCACGCTGTCTAACAGCCTGCGTGCTTGGGAGACCCTCACACGGACCGCCCCGCCTCCCCAGAGCTCCCTCCACAGACTCAGGGAATTGAAGCATGCCCGAACCTTCCAGCTCACGGAGGGGAGTCTCGCATGCTTGTGACTGTCCCTCCAGATCCTGAGCCCCCAGAAGTAACTGAGGACGGCTCCCAGGCTCCTCCTCGTGCGCAGACCTGCAGACTAAGGTTCAGGGAGGGGCGAAGCTGGAGAGCTGGGTGTGGGTCCGCGTGTGTGTGATCCTGTGCCACCACTTGGCCAGCCGGCCTGGACAGCTGGCTCTGGTCACTGTGGGAACAATGCAAGGAAGGCCGTTGTCAAATTCCTCAGGGGTCAAAGGTACAGGCTTCCTCACACACTCAGGCCCTGCTCGTAAAGGGCAGGACAAGCGCGTGGAAGAGGCTGGGAGAGGGCGGGGGCCCTAGCCGCCCGTTAATGCCATCCTTCTGCTGTCATAGAAACTGAGGCCTGACCGGCTCTGTGACTTGCTCAGGATGGCACATCCAGGACTGGAATCTTTAAACTTATCCTCTAACATCCTAGTGTGGCCCTAATCATCGTGAACATCTCAGACTGGTAGTAGAAAGGGACCGTTGGTAAAGTCATTACATGTCATTATGACTCCACCATTAGGTCCTTAGGAACAGAGGTAACAGAGGGGACAAGGCCCTTCAGCACGTCCAGGAGAAGCCCCGCTGCAAACAGCATCTTTAGTGACCTTATGGGAAGTCACTGGCTTCTAGCCCCAAACCCAGAGGTTGATGTTTAAGTGCCTATCTTTAACTTGAACTCAAAGCTCCGAAAGCATGAGATAGTGATGCTTGAAGGCATCTGCATTCCTCCACGTTCTCACCATGTTTGCACTTTTTAATTTTCTTCGAGAGAAAATAGCCAAAACGGCGATGGTTAGAACGCGCGGAGACAGCGCTGCTAGGTAAAGCTTGTTACGCAGACGCCGGCTGCAGGCACGTGGAGGAGCTGAGGATGCAGGTGACTCATTCTTCTTCTCTTAGCATGCTTTCCTCGGAAGTCTCATGGAACTTCCTGATAAGGAACTTTCATTTAAAATTTTTACTCTTATGAAAATGCACACCAAGAGGGGAAAAATCTTGTCATGCCTAGATGAAAAGAATTCAGGAGAGCGCTTTTGTCTATAAGCTTCTGGGGGATGATATCCGTTTCCCTTCTGTGGAAAGAGGTGCCACGAGATACCTTTTCATCGGGAAAAGGGGTTCTGGGCCACCTGGTGCCCCCCCCCCCCATGGAACAGGGTGGTGGCGTGAGAGGCGGGGGGGGGGGGGAGCAGACGTGGCCAGTACCCACTCTGTGCCCTTTGCTTCTCCCTTGCCTCTGTCTCCTTGTCCCGTCATGCCCAAAGACCATTTGGGGACACCCTATATTCATGACTTTGCTTTTTGCAAGGACCATGTCTGGTTCCCAGTGTGCTTTCCCATGCTCACAATTGGAAGGTCAGATGTACAACGTGGCGTTTGTAGTGGCTTTCTTCTACCTGAGAGTCATTTCTAGCAGCTGCGATTGCACCGGGGCTCACCTGGACCAGGACTTGGGCGCTCCTGTGGATGTCGCAAGTGTTAACAGCTCCCGCGGGTCCCTCTAGAGAGAGCCCGAGGTGAGAAACTGCAGACAGTCGCACAATTTCTGAGTCCTGGGACAAGGCAGCGAAGCTCAGTGAGGCATGCAAGTTGAGGCTGTCAAGATGGAGTGACAGGGTGGAGACGAGTTGGGAATGCGGCACGTCTCTTAACGCGATCCTTTCTCCTTCCCTTACTGAAGCACAGTGCGCTCTGCTATTTGAAGAGAGCAATTTAGATTTATATTAAGGAATGAATAAATAGGCTGTGGGATGCAATCTCATCGGGAGCACTTGCAGATCGTGTATGCTGATGACTGTGTGCTCAAGCAGGGCCCCGTTGAAGTCCGGGGGCTTCTCGAGTCTCCCCTGTTCGCCCCCTGGTCGTCTGAGAGCAGCTTACGCAGTGGGGAAAAGGTTACCCTTCTTTTAATGCCTCTCACTCTTTTGCATCTCGCCTTTTACAGCCCTAAAGCACTTGACAAGCCTTCAAGTAATTCCAGGTGACGGATTTTCCCCCTAGAGGGTCTTAAGAGGTGGCTTCACATAGAGGCACATATGAATTCAGTCACAACCTGAGCATTTTACTGTCTTGCATCATTGACATCCCCGGAACGTCCTCTGGTTCTTGGCTTGAAGTTCACATCCTCGTTTCTCTCCTTAGAGTGTTGGATGCTCGGAGGCAGGATGTCAGAAACCCTTAGCGTCGCCTATGCCACCGTGTAGCTTTGACCCGGGCACTTCATGTGAATGGGACGCAGTTTCCTGATTTAAACAAGGAGGCTGGGCTGGAGGCTCTGGGAGATCCCCAGCTCTGATGTTCTGTGACACCAGGGCATTCTGTCTACTTTGCTACCAGGCAGAAGTGTGCTCCTTGGAAGAGCACAGGAGCTAACCAAAGCTGCCCAGATCTAGGGGACTGCGTGGAAAGCCCCTGAACACACTTTGACTTCTGCCCTGGCTGGTGATGCAAAACTAAGTCGCAGAGGTTGCCTCGTTTGCAGGGATCAGCAGGGAAAATCCTTAGGGCTGGAAAAGGAGAAGACATGGGAAAGCTCCAAAGAAAGAAACAGAGAGGCAGATGCATGGACAGGGAGGCGGAAAAGAGCTGCTTCCGGTGGGAAGAAAGAAGGAACGCTGAGAGCGACCTCCTCCATGGTCAGCAAGGGCAGCTCACCCTTCCTCTGACTTTGGGTGAGGCTCCCCTCTGCTCCTGCTCATTGGCTCCGTGTCTGGTGTCCTGGAGGTATCGTGCTGTACTGTTACAGGTCCGCGATGGAATTCTCAGAGCCCCACGGGCTCCACAAAACCTCAGGGCTGTGTGCTGCCCTCTGCCTCTCAATCAGAGCAGCCCCTCCTTCAGCTCTGTCATGAAGTTATGTAAAAGCCAGACACGGTGTGGCGCACACCTGTCATCCCAGCAGCTCGGGAGGCTGAGGCAGGAGGATGGTGAGTTCAAAGCCAGCCTCAGCAACAGCAAGGCACTAAGCAACTCAGTGAGACCCTGTCTCGAAATAAAATACAAAATAGGACTGGGGATGTGGCTCAGTAGTTGAGTGCCCCTGAGTTCAATCCCCAGTACAGGAGGGGGATAAAAGTTATGTAAAAGATTTTTGTTTCTCTAAAATTTACAATTTTGAAAAACTCTGGTAAGTGGAAGAGCTCATATTCAAAGCTGTATGACCTTAGACGAGTCATGTGACTTCCTGGATCCTCATCTTCCTTATTTGCAAAGAAAGTTCATCCTATGTTCCCAGTCTATCTCACAGAGTGATTTGAGGGTGAATTGGAGTTGGCCGTTCATACCTGTGTTCCTTACGTGTATGTTGAACACCTCTCCACGGAGGGCTCTGTCAGGATAGGAATTCATGAGTAGATATGTGGAACGGTTATTCCAAGAAGATGGACAAAGCCTGTGCAAATGTTGGGTAAGCTGCAAAACACTACATGAATAGAGCAAGGTGGTGTTGTCGTTGCCGTTGACGATTGGACGGGGTTGTGTCGTGACTAGAGCCCAGCTCTTGGATTTGATTCCCAACTCCCAACTACTCCCCCCAACCTCAGTGTCCCCATCTGTACGGTGGGCATAAAAATGACACCTGTGCCACAGGAGTGTTGGGAAGACTCCGTCAGTTCCGTGATTGACAGCGTAAGCCCTCTCTAATGTGCGTTTCTTGTTACTGATCATTTCCCCCAGGCATTATGAAATCAGCGCTGCAGGGCAAGTTCTTAAACATTGGTTCTGTTGCTTGGCCTCATGATGTCAGTCCCTTGTCATTGTCCTTCCAGGTGAGTCCCCAGGATATGCCTCCTGTGTTCCAGCAGAACGCGAGGGACCCAGGGAGCCTCCGTTTCTGTCGCGTGGGTTCTCTGTCTCCCTCTTTCCTAACCCCCTTCTTTAAGTTGGCCCGTCACTCCTCTCGAACTGAACAAAGGCTCTGCTTAGCAGAAAGAATCCTCCGTCTTCCGCGTGTCATCTGCCTTTAAGGGTGTAATTTGTTCCTGACGTGCGCCAGGAGCTCCCCGAGGAGGCTTTGCTGGTGTCGTGCAGAGGCCCGTATTGATCGGTGATAGACTGTGCTAGAGCCCGTGAATGAGGTAATTCTCATCAGGTTACTGAGTCGGTGACCTTGAGGCCGATCTGATGACAAAGCCACCTAGGTGGCTCCCTGGCTACAGAATGCCCTTGTTTAAAGGTAAATCAACCTGAGGGCGACTAATGGTTTTAAAGAAATGACTGCAGGCAAGTTGCATCCCCTGGGTGACAGGCGGGCTCTGTGAATAAGCTTGGAGGCTCCCCCAGGTCTGGGTGGGACTTTGGGGCTGATTTTAAGAGTTCCTTGATCTGTGCTCCTCTGTTATCTTTTCTCATTAGATTCCAATTCTCCGTGAAACTGCCGTGACTGTGTATAATACTGTCAGTGTGAAGTTCAGAGCCAAATACATGGGCCTCAGAGCTACTGAGCCGGTTTCCTTCTGGTTTGGGGTTTGTCTTTCTATTTTGCTTTCTTTCCTTTCTTTTTTTTTTTTTTTTTTAAATTCAACAGTGAGGTGGGAGAGAGTGAAGATGAGTAGATTTTTTAGTGGAAGAGAGGAAACCGGCATGGTGATGAAATCTGCATGCAAACCCTCTGTTAGAAAGGAGAAGTAGATCGTACAGCTGCCTGTACGTCTGATCTGCGTGCACACCTTAGTCTAGAGGATATGGGTTTCACAGCGCCCTGCCAGCATTCCTGCTGTTGCTGGCCTGGCCTGGCTTCATCCACACTAGAAGAGATAGGAGTCCAATGAACAGACTTTGTGCGGGTGGCAGGTGGAGGGCAGTGTGAGAAAGGAAGGAGAAAGGTTATGTTGGAGTCATTGGGTAGCGATCAGCTCTTTTGGTGCTTTGTTAATAATAGCAGATACTCACATGTGTGTCATCTCAGCGACTCAGGAGGCTGAGGCAGGAGGATCGCAAATTTGTGGCTTAGCCTCTACAATTTAGCAAGATCCTATCTCACAGAGAGAGAAAGCCAGGTGTGGTGACACATGCCTGTAATCCCAGAGACTTGGGAAGCTGGGGCAGGAGGATTGCAAGTTGGAGGCCAGCCTCAGCAATTTAGCAAGGTGCTAAGCAACTTAGTGAGACTCTGTCTCAAAATTAAAAAAAATAAAAAGGACTAGGGATGTGTCTCAGCAGTTAAGTACTGCTGAGCTAAATCCCAGTACCAAAAAAGAGACAAACAAACAAACAAAAAAGAGTGGGCGGAAGCACACCCTTCATTCAATCCCCAGTACTATTGAATCAATCAATAGCAGATATTTAAATATGATTTACATCGTGTGCTTTTTGTTACATTAACCCTTTAAGCCTCATGACCATCATTATGTACACTTGAACAATGAGGTTATTTAAGGTGTCCAAGGTCATTGGACCCCAGGCGTTGTCTCCCTTTCCAGTGATAGCCTCTCACTGTTGCAGGGAGTCAAGGTCTTAAGGACAAAGGGAATTCCTGTCCCCAGTAGGCAGGTAGAAGGAATTTAATCATTTCAAAGGGTTTCACCAGATGGCATCACCTGACAAGCTGCTCTCCAGCCGCCCGTGGCAGGGTGGAGAGCTCCTGGTCAGCAGTCTGCACAGGCATACCTCACTGGTCACTCCCGAGATGTGACACACTCTTTCCCCCAAAGTCAGGAGTCTGCTTTTGGCTTGTGTCATGGTTGTGTTGATTAGAGAATCATGTCTAGTCTCCAGCCCCTCATGCACTAGAACCTGTCCCTGAGGGTCAGCCGGGTGGCGCTCGTCCTTGGTGGCATCCCGTTGGCAGAAGGCACACCTTTATCCCATGGCACTTGGTGTGGCCATTGATTTGCCCGAGAGAAGGGCAGCAGAGCGCTGGAGACAGGTTGGACATTTCGCGGGTGCTAATGTATTTGTCAGGCATCTAAACCCAGGGACGGTGCACACTGCGAATGTTCTGGAAAAGATTTTTAACTTTTATAAAAGACATAAAAGATGAGAACAAAATCTGATATTTGAATCAGAAGAGGCATATTTACCCTACATGACTGCATTAACTCCTTTCTCAAACAAACAAACAAACAAACAAAAAAAACTGCATGTTAGAAATAAATAAATCCTAAAATAGCTAAGGCCAAGGAAGGACTGAAGGTAGAGTCAATCACAGAGTTGGTGGGAAGTACACAAGAAATAGATGGATCATAAATGTTCTGGAGAACTAGATGTTTATTGACTGCTGCAACTGTGATGTGTTTTTGATCGTGGTAAGTACAAGTGTTGAAATCTATCCAAGCCACAAAAATGATTGGAGGGTCCACGTGGAATACAAACCCCTGCAGAGTCTAGAGCTCACATCCTATAGGGCTTTCTGCTAATTAATAAACACAGGCCTCCCGTCTGTACTTAGTAGCTGGATTCCAACACATTGGCAAAGTACCTTTTTTTTTTTTTTTCCCTTTCCTCTGCCTGGGATGGGGGTGGGGGTTGTGAAAGGTTGAAAGAATCAGGAACCTACATTTTTGTACATGAAATTTAAAAAACTTAATTACATATATATTTGGGTCAAATAAATAAATCTTGAAACCCTTCAGTGATGACCCTACAAACTTAATTATGAGGCATCTTTTCCCTGACATTTTCATATGAAAAATTTCAGACATACTAAGAAGTTGAAAGAGCTGTACAGTGAACACTCACAGACTCACTACCTACACTTAATGTTTTACTTTATTTTTGGGAGAAGTACAAGTGTATCTAGCCCTATGTCTGTCTTTCGGTCCATCTTATTTTAGTTGATGCATTTCAAGGTGAGTTAATATGTATCATTAATCCATACAGCTTGAATATCTCTAATCCAAAATTCGAAATGCTCCAAAATCAGAAACATTTTTTTCTTTTCTTTTATTCTAAGCTGTTATATATGACAGCAGAATGCATTACAATTCATATTACAGTTAGAGAGCACATTTTTACATATCTCTGGTTGTCTACAAAGTATATTCACACCATTTGTGTCTTCATACATGCACTTAGGGTAATGATATCCATCTCATTCTACCATCTTTTTTTTTTTTTTTTTTTTTTTTTTTTTTTTTTTTTTTTTTTTTACCTTTTTGCCCCCTCCTTTCCCTTCCCTCCCCATTGGCCATTCCAGTGTTCCTCTAATCCTCCCATGCTCCCTGTCCCAACCCCACTGTCAATCAGCCTCCTTATATCAGAGCAAACATTCAGCATTTGGATTTTTGGGATTGGCTAACTTCACTTAGCATTATATTCTCCAACTTCACCCATTTACCTGCAAATGCCATGATTTTATTCTCTTTTATTGCTGAGTAATATTCCATTGTGTATATAGACCACATTTTCTTTATCCATTCATCTACTGAAGGGTACTTTTTGCACACCATTCTGAAGCCACGAGTGGAAAATTCCACGCTTGCCCATGTGACCGGTCACAGTCAAATGCAGGTGCACTAAAAATGTTGTATGAGATGACCTTCAGTCTCTGTGCATGAGGTGTATGTGAAACATAAGTGAAATCTGGGTTTAGATTTGGGTTTCATCCACACGATATCGCATTATGGGTACACATGTCCCAAACTGAAAAAAATCTGAAATCTGAAACCTTCGTGATTCCAGGCACTTTGGATGGGGAATACCCTACCTGTATTTGTTTTTAGTTTATGTTCTTAGGTAAAATTTATGTACAACAAACTATCCACATTTTAATCCATCATGATTGCTCAAAAAATTCCCTCCTGTCCCTTCCCAGCCAGGTTCTGTGCCTAACTCAATGACCTCAGAAGCCACTAAGATGAGAGACTTTTTATAATTCTCAAAGTATATGAAAATGATTTAACTGGCAGAGGAGAAAAGAAAAATATTAGCTGTTACTGATTAGCTTAAGGGAAAGCACAATTTAGGGGACACCTGTGACCTTTGCAGCCAGGTGCTCTGAACCCCAATCATGGCTCCGCCCATAGCTGTGCAGCCCTGGGTAAATCATTCAGCTTCTCTGTGCCTCATTTTCTTCAGGGGGTAATAGCAGTGTTCACTTTGCAGGATTTTGAGGATGAATGAGTTAAAACCACTAAAGCCTCGAGAATATTTCAACATAAGTTCCAACTTGAATCTGCCAATTACAAACTCCATTATCTTGGGCAAAGTAGTTAGATATTTTCTTGCCTCATTGTACTCGTCTGTAAAACAGGAATAAAACCATTTAAAAGTATTGTGGGGATTAAGCAAAATAATATATGCAAATTGCTTCCCTGAGTAGCAGGCAGCAATTTTCACACTTATTAACTGAAGTCCATATTTGCTCAGATTTTCTTAGGTTTTACTTGATGTCCTTTTTCTATTCTAGGATCCCATCCAGGGGACCACGTTACACTAAGTTGTCACGTCGTCTTCAGCTTCCCTAGAATGTGACAGTTTCTCAGGCGTGTGTTTGGCGATGTTGACAGTTTTGAGCACAGATCAGTTGTTTGGGGGAATGTCCTACCACTTGGGCTTCCCCGATGTTTTTCCGATGCTTAGAAAAACACAAACCAAGAGCCGTCCACACAGCGATGTGTCTGTTCCCCTGAACTTGTGAAGTTGCCCTTTTTTTTTATCACGTCACACACGTGTCAAGGGTCCAGGCTGCCCACGTGACCTGCCCCTGGGTGCTCAGCTGACCACCCAGCTGAGTCGTGTCTGTCAGAGTCATCAGAGTTAACAGGAGTCTTTTTTTTTTTTTTTAATTTTTTTGTTTTAGTTGTTGATAGACCTTTGTTTTCTTTATTTTTATGTTGGTGCTGAGAATCGAACCCAGTGCTTCACACGTGCTAGGCAAGTGTGCTACTCCCGGCAAAGGGAGTCTTTTCACACACCTGTGTGCACACGCACACACCTGTGCACACACACACCTGTGCACATACACACACACACCTGTGCACACACACATCTGTGCACATATACACACATCTGTGCACACACACACCTGTGCACATACACACACACATCTGTGCACATACACACACACCTGTGCACACACACCCCTTTCCCATACTGGACTGGTGCTGGGAGGCCCGTCACTGGGCACAGCCCACACTTAGGGCCTGGGAGCTGGGGAGGCAGCACTGGCATGGGCTTCTGGGAATCCCTCTACAAAGGTTTGGGAGGTTCTTTGCCTTTTCGGTGTTTGTTCAGTCGTGACGTGCGACAGGATGAACTCGTGAGTCCTCGTGCTCTACTCAGTGCTGTTATTTATTGGGTCTCCCCAGTTCCTGATTTGGCCCTGGGTGATTCTCTCAGGAATGTCAGGAGCGTTCTCTGGTGCCCTGTCACTGTCACGTGGCCCACGACAGTGGGGCGCTGACTTGTTGGGCCTCCCGCACCTTCTGGCCCTACAAGCTGCTCCTTGCTGATCTTGGATGTCCCCTGCCTCCCACCTTGGACTCTACCACTGCTCCAAGGACCTCTCGTTCCTTTTATGGGGAGTAGAAACCAAGGTCCAGTGAGCTCCTTCACAACACCAGACCAGCGTCGACCCAGCAGCTGAGAGGACAGATTTCACTCGTCTCAGTGTTGTGCTTAGCGCTGTGGGAATGTGCCCTGCCCTCCAGGAGCTGGCCCTGCCCTCTGTAATCAATGGGCAGTGGATACTCGGGGCACACAGAGGCTGGTGTCACCTACAGGCATGTGAGAAAGGCTTCACAGTGAGCTTGGCCTTAGCAAAATTCACTCCAGATGAGGAATCTAGAGGGAAAGATGCAGAAGTATCTTTAGTTATCTGTCGATAAGAAGCTATCGACAAGTAATGAAGAAGTTTAGTTCTCCAGTTTATTTTAGTATGAGATAGGGTTTTCTGACTTGGACGGGCTCCAGCCAGTGTCACGGTGCAGCCAGTTTATACCTGCTCTCATGAGTCCTTTGTTGAATTTTCAGAAATTTTAGGAGCAGGTTGGCATCATGTTGCTAGCTTGAAATTGACCATGGTGAGAGTGTTTATGCTCTGAAAATCTGCAAATGCTATATAAATCAGCGCTCTTCTCTCATCTCTGGCTGTTACAAAACATGTCCCCACACACCGCTGGTTTTGTGAGTCAGCTCTCCGTTACTGTATCAAAATACCAGAGATAATCAATTTAAAAGAGAAAATGTTTATCTTGGCTACAGTTCATGATCAAGTGGCCCTGTGGCTTTGGTGGGAATACATGGTGGTGCAAAACCCACGTACCTCGTGGCCAGGGTCCCACAGTCCTCTTCAAGGGCATGCTCCCAATGACCTAAAGACCTCCCATGAGGCCACACGCGTTGGAGACTCAAGACTCCACATCACTAGATGATGACCCAATCTTCCATCTTGTTTTGTCAGCATGGGAAATCCTATTGTCACCTGGAGGTAGCTGTCCGGGTCACAGGTACGTGGCTGCAGGACTTCCCTCCTTCCTTAAGGTGGGCTGGCTTGGAAGGAACTTCCTGTCCTTACCAAGAGAACGGGAGGAAAGGGTCAGTTTCCTCTAGCTGAGGAGCCCCGCGTCAGCACCCTTCTGCTTGCCCTAGGCGACGCAGCCCGTGTCAGCTTGACTGTTGCGAGGTGACACCAGAGTCATCCACGGACTAGGGCTTTGCAGATGGGGACACCAGGGTCACCTCTGGTGACGGTGTGTGGTGTTAAGTGCTACACAGAATTAGACTCAGAGAAGCTTATGTTTCCAGTGAGTCAACTAAAAGTGGTGACGCACACGCGTGATCGAGGAGAGAGCCCCAGGGAGTCCTCCCGCCTCCTGACTGGGACTGTGAGTCTCCCCTGCACTCCTGAAATAAAGAATCGCTTTGCTTTAACATAGAGGTCTCTTCTACCCGGCTTGCTTTGTCCTACGTTCCTCCACAGATACAGCGATTTTTCTAATTTTATTCCTGTTACTGACCATTCTCCTGATCCACTATCAAATTGAAACTCTGATGTTGTAAGACTCAGAAAAGAACAGTTCAGGGGTCCTTTTTCTATTCTGGCCAAATCACAGCTCCTATGGGTGGATTCACTCCGAATTGTAGGAGGCTTCATACTCTTTTTTTTTTTTTTTTTTTTTTTTGTCCAAATAACTCCTACATGTGGAATCTCTCAGATTTCAGCTGATATTCTGGAACATTCGAACTCATTTGCAGTTCCCCAGCTGCCTCTCATAAACCTATCCTCTCAGGAATGACGGACTTGAAGCTTCTTGGTAAGCTGAAATCTCTCCTCCAGGGAAAAGTGATCACAGGGGTACTTTTCCTCCTCCTTTTGGTCAAATGCACATAACAGAAAAGTTCTGTTTTTACCACTTTTACGAGTAAAGTTCAGTGGTGACGCAACACCTACAATCCCAGCGGCTTGGGAAGCTGAGTCAGGAGGATCGTGAGTTCATTGCCAGCCTCAGCCTCAGAAATTTAGTGAGGCCCAAAGCAACTCAGCAAGACCTGGTCTCTACATAAAATATTTAAAAAGGTTTGTGATGTGGCTCAGTGGTTAAGTACCTCTAGGTTGAATTCCCAGTACCCTCCCCCCAAAAAGAATAAAGTTCTGTCGAATACATTGACTTGGTAACAGAACCATCAGCACCTCCATCTCCAGGTCTTTTTCCATCTTTCCAAACTGAGACTCCATGCCCATTAAGTGGTAGTTCCCATTCTCTGCTCCCCTTGGCCTTGGGCGACCACATTCCACATTCTGCTTCCATGAACCTGACTATTCTAAGAACCTCATGTCAGAGGGGTCAGACACTATTTGTCTTTTTGTGAGTGGCTTATTTCACTCAGCAAAATGTCCTCGAGGTTCATCCATGCTGTAGCCAGTGTTAGACTTTCCTTCTTTAAGACAGAGTAATATTCCACTGTGTGTATATATCACATTTCTTTTATCCCTCTATTGAGGCTCACTTGCTTCCATGGTTTGGGTATTGTGAATGCGTCATTAAAATAACCCACATTCCTGTTCTCAGTGATTTTGAGGCTATATCCAGAAGTGAAATTACCAATCATTTGGTAATTGTGTAATTTTTTGAAGGACTATCCTGGTATTTTCTGCAGCATGTGCACCATTTTGCATGTCCACCTGTAGTTCACACAAGTTCCAATCTCTCCACATCCTTGCCCACAACACTTGTTTTTATTTTGTTTACTTGTTTGTTTTGTATGAGTCCACCAAACAGATGTGGTAGCTCATGGTAGTGTCGATTTGCACTTGCCTGGTGACTAGTGATATTGAGCATCTTTCTATGTGCTCCTTGGCCATTCGTACATCTTCAGTGGAGGAATCTCGATTCCAATCACTGCCCAGTGTGTAAGTTGCGTTGTCTGGGTTTTGTTGTTGCACATGGTCTCACTTGTCTAGGTGAGACCCTACTTCAGGATGCTGCCGGACACTTACCTGGGGCTCTCCGGGACAGCCTGCTGCCTCTGCACATACGTGACACAATGCAGAGGTGAACACACAGCGGCTCCCTGCTCAGGAAGCCTCCGCCTGGCATTATAGGATTTGCTCTTGTCTACTTATTACAGGAAAAGTTCACTGGTGGGTGCCGCAGGGCTGAGCCGTGGGCTGCTGTCGGATACTGTAAGATGTTGTCATCTGACTTTTCACTAGGTAAAACTGTAACCTCAGCTGGGGGAAGGGAGGAAGCTGAGAGTCCTTTTTTTTTTTTTTTTTTTTTTTTTTTTTTGGTACCAGGGATTAACTCAGGGGCACTCGACCACTGGGCCACATCCCAGCCCTTTTTTGTATTTTATTAGAGACAGGGTCTCACTGATTTGCTATGTGTCGCCATTGCAGAGGCTGGCTTGGAACGCGTGATCCTCCTGCCTCAGCCTCCCAAGTGCTGGGATTACAGGTGTGTGCCACTGCGCCTGGCTAGAGTCTATCTTTTTTTTCCCCTAGTGTGATGATCTTCTAGACCAGGGATTGACCAACTCTAGACAGTGGACCACATCCCACCCCTGCCTGTTTTTGTAAATACAGTTTTGTTGGAACACCACCACGACCAGTTGAATGGCTGTTGTCTGTAGCTGTTTCTGTTCTGCAGGGGCAGATTCAGTCACTGGGTCGGAGACTCTGGCTCACAAAACCTAGAACGTTTGCTCTCTGGCTCTTCACAGAAAGGGTTTGCCAAGCCATGGCTGTTGTAGACACCTAAGAGCCATGCCTAAAACCACCTGTCCAAAGTGGCCTTGGCTGCTGACTGCACTTGTTCACTTGGAAAGCTAAAACGCCCAGATACTTGTAAGATACACTGTTTTCAAATATCTGCTGAACTCCAACTTTGTATCCTAATTGGATATGTTAACTTTGTAGCCTTTCTTTTTACTTTTTGAGAAGGAAAGTTGAACTCTTTCATTCTTTTCTTTTTCATTTTTCTTCAATATAATAATTGGCATTTTTCTTCCAGAGTTGGTTTTACAACCTATAGAGGTTTTAATTACTTTTGTGGAAAAAAAAATATATATATATACTCCCACAATTCTCTCTCACACTTAAAATATAGGCTGTAATGTTAAAAAACAGCTCTACCAAGAGCCCTTTGAAAGTGATTTTCTTTGGTCAATATGAGACCAATTGTTCCTTATTTTTATTTTTATATGCTTGCATTCCCTGAGAACAGATCTCTGCTCAGTTTCATGGTATATAATAACAATCATCTTTTCAATTTTAGACAAATTTGGGAGTTCAGATATTGCCCTATGACACACAGGTGGCTTTCCCAGCTTGAGGCTGGTCATGGACTTGGCCTTAGTGAGTCTGCCTCTTACGATCCCGTGAAAATCCATCTGCTTCTGCATATTTTGAATATAGAGATAAAGCACATCAAACCCATGCTACCAATGTTGGGGCACCAGTTAGTGGAGGAGACAGGGACCCACAAAATTTGCTATGGAGTATGGAAAGGGTTCCTTGTAGACGGGTGTCCATCAGTCTAGGGAGCTTGTATGCTTACTTATGTCTTAACTGAATGTAAATTAGTTGTGCCGTAAATACATCTCTGAATGAGAAACACATAAATAATATTTATTTACTCTGAGGTAATAAAAGGAAAAGTTCAGTGACATAGAATTCATCTGTTACAACCCGTGGCCCCCAGTAAGGCTCGCGGTCGGGTGCCTTTTGCATTCCCGCCCCTTCTTTGTGTTTGGGTTATTAACGTTGCGTTTAGGTCAGAGGAGATTGTGTTCAATCCGCCACGCTTTGATAACCGGAGTGAAATGCTGATGGGGGTGGTTAGAGATCGTCTCTGCTGCTGATTGCATGCTTGTGGCTCATAATCAGAATGCTGCAAAGTAATTGTCGGACCCGCGTGCCAAGGCTGCATCTCCTGCCGCTGGGACTATCAGCACTTTGGGGCCGCAGCTCTGCCTGAGGACTGCTTGCCTGGCACCTGCTGGGCAGCTAACCCCGACTCTCCCCCGAGGGCCGTGGGTGACTGTTGTTCTGGAATCCTCGCTTGCGCTGCCCTGCCCCCCAGATTACCTGAGCAAGGAATACCCACCCGCCTGTTGAGTAAGAGCAGGTGCTTACTCTGTGTGTGCTTTGCAGAATGCCTGTGCCTGGAGGCATGAAACCCATGAGCGTCTTGCTGGGGAGCTCATCTCTTTGGCCATGACCCACAGCCCCAGTCCCTTGCTGCTCATGGGGTGCTTTCTTTGAGCCACGTTTTCCTCGTCTATACAATGGGGCTAATAGAACCTGTTTTGCAGAGGCGCTGTTAGAATTGGAGATAATGCATAAAAATTTGTCAGCAGAAATCAGCACTCAGTAAGTGGTAGTCATTAAGAGATCCGATGCCTAATCAAGAGGATATAACAATAGTGTGTCAGTCAGGTTGCTGTTACTGTAACAAATACCTGAAGTGACTAACTTATAAAGAGAAAAGGTTTATTCTGGCTGACAGTTTTGGAGGTTCCCATCCATAATCTCTTCATCCATTAGGTTTTGGACCTGTGGCAAGAGAGCCTGTCATGGCAGGAGTGCACGGTGGTGCAGAAGTGCTCATCTCAGGGCCATAGAACAAAAGAAGAAAGGGCTGGGCCCCCACAGGCCCCTCCAAGGGCACATGCCCAATGACCTAAGACCCACCTGTTAAAGTTTCCACCACCTCCCCAAAGCACCACCAAGCCTCTGACACGTGGGCCTTTGGGGCATTTCCAGATCCACACGATAGCAGATATCAAGAGACATTTTCCCTAAGCCAGTAATCTGAAAACACACCCTAGCCGTGGGACAGGTAGCCTCAGCAGTGTCTTCCTGGATAAGCTATACTTACCAGAGACACATCATTGGGTGGAGGTGTCAGGATCTGAACCCCAGCTCTTGTGGGTAGGCCTGCTCTGCAGGAGTGTCATGGGCTGTCCCTTGTGCACCTTTGAAAGCACATTTAAGGGGGTGTGTGCTTTAGCTTCGACTGCATACAAGGGACCCTTTATGGCACATGACGTAGCCTGACTATCTGCTGCGTGCTCCCTGAGAAAGCAGCGACCACAGGAGAATTGGTGAAGCAAAAACTCCATCCCTGTATGTTCCCTGTTAGCTCTAGAGACGTCTCTCTCTCTCTGGCTCCTGCGTTGTGTGATCCAGAGAGATTTATCTGTTGAACACAGCTCGGCTCTCAGTCCGTGATAGAGTGAGTCTCTGCTGTGAGCTGTCAGAAGGAGGCCCTTTCTGATTCTGCACAGGGCGAGAAGGTAAGGTCTGTTGTCCTTTCTCCTAAAGGTGATCCTTTTTCATGTGGTCAAAACAAAGCAGAAGGAGCCCACCACAAATTGCTGCTCCCCTCAACGTCGCATCAGCTGGGCCGGGGAGGAGACACCGCGTTTCATTCCCTAGGGGACATGTTGTTGCAAGCGAGCATGTCACCTGTCATTTCCTGTGGGTGCTGGCTTCACAAGTCGGACTTTCTCTGCTCGTGGCCGTTGGGATTTCCCAGTGGGTATCTGACTTGGAATCTCCCTGTGTCCTGGCTTTCTCCAGCTGCTGTTCCCTGCCAGCCCTCCCCCTCTGGCCTGCAGCAGGAACAGCATGGGGATCCCCAGGAAAGGTTCTCTGTGTCCACAGGTGGAGGAGGAATTGTGTCCACACCCTCTGACAGCTGTGGCGACACACTCCCTCCCACAGCCTCCCTCCAAAGTGGTGCTTTCCTGAAACGCCACTGATCACCATGGGAGACGCAGCCCATTTTCTTAACTGAGGACATTCCATGTGACTCACGCAAACCCCGTCACCTGTGCCTATGCTAAACCTACTGTTCTCTTTGAGAAGGAGATTTGCCTAGAAATACTGACATTGCACAAGCATTCCGACTTTTGATACCTTCTATGTATGGTAATTATTTATTTTTTAGGTTTTGAACTTCAAATAATGTGATTTAATGTCCAGGGCCACTGAAGGCTCTAGAATGTTCCGCTTGCCCTTCTGTGTATCATCAAATGACTCCTCTATGAATGGAACGGGAACAGGAAGGCAGGATTAACTTCAGACCTTGGATTTCACACTCGGCGTGTGCGTGCATCCGTATCTGCCGTCATCGCTAACCCTTACATCCTGTCCCTTTTCAATATCTTGGATGCCCACTGAGTGCTGTGTTTTTAATTTTACTCCCTATGCTATATGTGTGTTGGTTTGTGTTCTTTTTAAAGTACTCCCACTCAAACCAAAACAATTTTTGGCTGTTAAGACTTATTATATATAGGCAATCTGCCTTTTTTTTAATCTTGAAGAAAATGTAGGGGAAAAAAAAGAAAAGAACGACATGCTACCGGACGGAGTATGTAGTCATTTCCAATGAATATGGGTATTTTATAGATTCTGTAAACTCAACCAATAAATATTCATTGGTTCACTCTTTCATAGTAATACTCTCGTAGTCCCTAAAAATTATGATGTAGATGGATTTATTAGGTTAAAAGATGGCTTCAACACATCAGGTAAAATAGTTATTAGGCAACAAAATAACATAAATACTCTCTTAGTATGTTATCAATTGTGTCCATGTGTATACATTTATTTCTGCGTATGTTCACTGTCCATCTGGGTCCTTGGTCATGGGGGAGAGCCGGGAGCCACATATATGAAAGTGTCTGTCATGGTTGTTAGCAGTGCTTTGGCTGATGTGGGTTATTGGGGTTTTTCCTAACTCTCTTTCCTGGTTGTTCGTCAGGGAACGGTTTTCTTTTGCTCTCCCTCCTCTCGTTTAGTTGAGGAGTGGGGGTTGGAAGGAGGGAGAGGACAGCGCAGGTGCTCACAGTGGGGTGAATGAGCAGATGGCGAGGCTCTCTCTGAGTCCTCTCCCCCGTCACAGAGGTGCACGAGTGGTGCCAAGTGGTGAGGAGCCCCTCTCCTGCCTGCCGAGGCTGACCTGAGAACTTAGCCCGTCTGTGAAGCTGGGGGTGCCACTGTCCCCATGCAAATGCGGAAAGCACCCAGAGTTTGAGTCCAGGGAACCGCACAGCTCTGGGGTGAAGGGCGGAGGTGCAGACGTGGGCCTGACCACACTCCAGCTTTTGTGGTCCTTGGTCATTCTTCTGGGGACGCCGTGTCTGTCACCGGGATGAAAAGCCTCCTGGAGGATTGTGAGTTCAAAGCCAGCCTCAGCAATGGCGAGGCACTTAGCAACTCAGTGAGACCCTGTCTCTAAATAAAATACAAAAAAAAAGGGCTGGGGATGTGGCCCAGTGGTCAAGTGCCCCTGAGTTCAATCCCTGGTACCAAAAAAAAAAAAAAAAAAGCCTCCTGGGTGTGAATGGACAGTGAGGCACCAGCTTCCTGTGTCGTCTCCTGTGGTCTTTTATCTAAGCCCCCATCTTCTCAGGAGCAAGAGCCACATCTTCCCAGTGGGCCTCGTGGGTCCCAGGCCAGTGGAGGACAGGACGTGGGGGTTGTCTGAATGCTGGGACTTTGAGATGTGCCTTTCTGGTTCTGAGGATGTGAGTCCTAAGACTCTGCCCCCAGGCCAGGGGACACCTAAGGAGGGCACGCTCCACCTTACGCTCATGGCTGCTTCCTCTTAGGACAAAGGCAGGCGGGGGAGCCCAGGCGCAGAGGCTGTGAGATCCGGTGGTTCTTCCCAGGGGAACCTCAGGAGCTGCAGCAACTCCACCTCCCTCACGCCCCCCAGCCTGCAAAGAGGTCTTGATAGCCGTCTCTGGAAGCTTTTACCACCTTACCTCTTGAGCTGAGCCCCTCATGTGGCGTAGCTGGGACAGCCTTTGGTGTCGGTCCTTACCTGCCTGCCTCTCAGCCTCCTCCATCTGGCCCGCACGCACGCTCAGTTCCTTCCACACTTGGTCTGGCCCGTCCGTCTCCCAGACACCACGGCGGCCTCGGAGGCAGCTCACTTGGGCTGCTACGTGACCTCTGTGCTTGTCGGCCAAGTCCGCGTTCCCATCCGGTCCTAATTACGGATTGTCATGGGGAGTGGACTTGTGGGTGTGACACTGTGGGAAAGAACAAAGTCTAGCAAATGGGGTCCTCTGGTCCTTCATTAAGACCTCTTCAATCAGCCCCATGGTGAGCACGCAGGACTGGACATTGGAAAAGAGACCCCTAAAAGATTATTTCCCGGCCACCAACAAATGCACTCCTTGTGATAAAGGTCACACACCCTGTGGTAATTGAATCATGTACATGATTGTTTTCTGCACATGCATTGATTTAAAGCTCTGTTTTAAGATTGACACATTAGCCAAGCAAACAGACACCAGAGGCTCACTGCATACCTAGCAAGTGCCACAGCGCTGGGGGCTAGAATTTCTTGTGCTCTCTCAGTCTGTAGACCTGAACCGATTTAGCAAATGGACTACGTGTCATTTTCTTAAATCCTTTTTTTCCTTCCAGTTTTCCAAAGAAACTAGACCAAAATATTCTTGGTGAAAACAAACCAACCCACTGTGTCCATAGGGTGAGTGGTCCTTTAAATCTATCATAGTCCTTTTTTTTTTTTTTAAACTCACATCAAATTTTTATCCAATACTGCCAGGCCCCAAGGAGAAGTGCTTGACAGCATTCCTTTTCTAGAAGCTTTTTTCCAACTTGGAACCAAGATGGACTCTCTGTTCACTTCTCATCACCAGGGCCCTTAGAGAGGGCGGTTGCAGTGTGGTTGCTGTGGCCTTGTCTGGCTCACGGGGAGGAAGTGTTTTTCCTTCATGACAGTGCGCAGAGACGTGGCCACGAGCGGGGAGAAATCGTCCGATTTGTTCACGTGACTGAGCTGTCTCATGGATGCCGTAACAGAGAGGACTAGGGCGTGAGCAGTAGACGGGACCTCGGGGTCGTCTGGCGGAGGCTCTGTGTACAGAAGAGAGCTTCCAGTCACTCGTTGGTGGCTTTGCAGAGAGTAGCCGAGTCAGACTCGGAGAGAGGCATTGACTCCAGGCTGCCAGTCTGCAGGGTCCTCAGCCCGTGATTGCATCCATGGCTTCGTTCTGAGGACGTGGATTTACATGGGTAGCTCTACTTAATGTAGTACTAATAAACCAACGACCACATTCTGGTGCCCTAAGGCAAATGTCAGGAGCTGTTTTCCTCAACTTTTTTGTCTATTGTGACCAAAGGATCAAAAGACCTGACAAGAACACTGTAGAGGAGGAGACGTACACTTGGGGCTCACAGTTTCTGAGGTCTCAGTCCATAGACGGCTGACTCCATTGCTCTGGGCCTGAGGGAGACAGCACATCAATGGCGGAAGCGGAGGTGGAGGAGGAAAGCAGCTCAGGACATGGAAGTCAGGCAGCAGAGAGAGCCCTGCTCACCGGGAACCTTATAAACCCCATAGGCCAGCTCCCAGTGACCCACCTCCTCCAGCCACACCCTCGCTCCCTACAGTTACCCCTAGTCGATCCATGTCAGTGATTAGGCTAAGGCTCTCATAGCCCAGGCATTTCACTGCTATACTTTCTTGCAGTGTCTCACACATGAGCTTTTGGGGGAACACCTCGCATCTAAGCGTAACAGGAGTGACGCTATTTACCTGTTTGACTTCCCTGTAATCCTGCCTTGCTAGGACCGAGAGAGATGGGCAGAGCGAGGGCACCTAGAACACGCCTGTATGGAGCTCACCTGAGCGGGAATGCTTTCTGTTGCATTCTTTCCGCAGGACTGCATTTGCAACACCACGTTGTCATGAGCTGACATTGGTGGCACGTTTGTTCCGCAGCTAGAACCCCAGGTCCAGCTGCAGGTGTGTGTTGGCCGGTTGCCGACCTCTGCACCACCACTCAGGGTTGTCTGCAGCTGCAGAATAATGGCTAATAGGGTCGTTGTAGAGTGGTACAAATTTGGCCTGCAGTCAATGAGACTTTCACATAAGCATTTCTTCCTCAAGAAAAGAAAGTCATGTTGATTTTGACACAAGAGCACAGACATGCAGTAAAATGGAGAGAAGCGTCAGGATGCGACTCTCCGTTTGGAACTGGGAAAGATGCTTTCAAGGAATCCTGGGCTAGAGCTGGCTCTGAATCTGGCCATTTAGGTTGGCGAGCAACGTGCACCTATTTGCAGAACATGTCATCTCACCGAAGAATTGATCCAGACGTGGTATCAGGAGCCCATGTCCATGAGTTTATCACATTTGTTGACTTGATCACTTTCTTTACGAGCATGGGCCATTCTTCTGCACTAACTGGAGTCACAATCACGGGCCTTCATGTGTCCTCCTTGTCCACACACACACAGAGATGGCCAGGTTTTCACCAATGTCCTGATGTGCCGAGCGGAACTTAGAACATGGCGGCTCAGTGAGGGCCCACCTGCTGATGGCCCTCATGGTGATCTCTTCTGTCTCCAGATGCTGCGGCCACAAGAAGGTGTTTGTTAGGAGTGCACACTCGAGGGCTTCCATTCCCCCTTTGGTCCAAGGAAAGCCCCAAAGATAGATCCCTAGAGTGTAGCACAGCATAAGGGGGACACTGAGACCTGCTTCTCTCGGGAGAACCCAGACAGCCCTGCAGAATCAATAGATGAATGAGACTAGAAGTGAGGGACAGGTAAGGTCAGGGCCAGAGACAGAGGAGGAGGGCCACACTCCTGGCCCGCATCACACTGTTCCATTAGTAAGAGTGAAGGGGGCTGGGAGATAGCTTGGTGCAGTGCTTGCCTTGCATGCACAGGGCCCTGGGTGCAATCCCGGGCACCACCAAAAAAAAGAAAAAGAAAGAAAGGAAGGAAGGAAGGAAGGAAGGAAGGAAGGAAGGAAGGAAGAAGGAAGAGGCTAGAGAGGAGCCTGGAGCAGGAAATGGCGAGGGGACAAGAGAAGGGCCTCCAGACCTCACAGGGACCCTTGGGGCTGCTTTGATATCTCACTGGGGTCCTGAGTAGTTTGCTGTTGATACTCAAGCAGCATCAAATTATAACTGAACATTTTACAGGGCATTTGCTTTTGACCAAACAAGGGGAGACTAAGCATGAACTGAAGCCCTGAGTTGTTTTCCCCTAAAAAGAAGCTAGAGGCTGGTCCCCACTTGCATCTATACCTTGTAAAACGTGAGTCACTGGGTTCTGTTGCCTAGCGTGCCGTGGGGCTGTGTCCCGGGAACAATGCTGCTCTTGTTTCCCAGCTCCCACAGCGCTCCCCTCAATGGTATCCCTTTAAGGGAAAGCGAGGGGAAGGCTCTTGCCAACGCTGCGGTTTTATTTGCTAGAGGCCAAGTGGCAATGGCATGTATTGGTCCCATAGCAACATGTCTGTGCAGCGAGAGGAAATAGAATACCAGGGGCAACCAGCAGCTCCCGAGCAGGACAAGCACAGCCCCGTGCCCTTTCATTTTCCGGCTTATCCTCCTCTGCCTTTCCCCTCGCAGGGCCTGTGATAGTTCAGGGAATGTGCACTTTGGCCTCGTTGCTATCTGTCCCGCGATTAACACCTCCCTCCGTCCACAGCCAGCTTGCAAGTTGAGGAAGGAGAAGGCAGGGCCTGTGTGACGTGCTGCAGGCTCTAGGTGTGCGGGAGGAGCAGAGAACCTCCCTGCCTTCGCATCGGAGGAGGGGGAGAGGCCGTGCTCTCTGCCTGGCCCCGAGCAGGGCAGCTCCGGCTCAGTGTGGGGAGGGCATTTCCTGGGTCAAGGTGGTTCTTGACCCAGGGGGCAGAGTGCCCGTCTCCTAGGCTGCAGGCGTGAGGGACACAGGACACAGACTAGCCCTGAGCTGTACTGCCAGGCCCAGAAGGGCTGCACAGAGAAGCACAGTGCCCATTTCCTTTTTTTTTTTTTTTTTTTCCAGGAGTTTCTACCAGAAATAGAGTTGCTAACTGCAGTTCTCCTGCTGGTGTGGTGTGCGCTTAGAGCTTTAACACGTCTCTGCTTCCCATCGATCAAGTCCTTCGTGAAGCAGTTGTAGGTGCCCTTATTGCAGCTGATGGGTTTTCCTCTGTACTCTGGAAGCATTTGAAAAAAAATCTTGGCCACCCATTGAACACACTCATCCCTTATTTCCTCTTCTGATTTGTGTTGCTCTCTGAGAAGCTTTTCTAAGTGGGGCGGGGGGGAGCCCCTGGACATCAGGAACCCTGTTATCTCCTTTTTCATCTTTGTGTAATTTCTCTAATGCTCGGAACTGAGCCCCGTGGATAGTAACCATGCCATAATATCTGTTCACGATAATGTCATAGTCTCTCACTCCATCTCCCGAGGAAATCGTGACGCAAGTGGAAAAGATAGATTTAAGAAATTCTTTCTCTAGCATGTTTTTCTAACGTGGATAGAAAGTCACAAGGTAAGACTATCTGGGCCTCACAGTTCCTCATCTTCCTCTTTGTGGCCGCTGACCACGAACCACCTACGTATTTTGTGCTGGACTGAGATAGTCCCTTTTCCTCCCTACCCCAGTATTCGCTGTTAGTGAATTTGCCTTGGGAGCCGAGACTCTCCGTCTAGCAGTGTCTTTGGAGCTATTAAGTAAGAGATTTGAAGGAGTTTTCATTAAGGTGACAGCTTTGATAGATTAGGATAGTGATTCCTAATTTAGGTTTGAGGTCTGTTGGGGGAGGAAAGGTTTTTTATCTTATAAAAACTTTAGAAGAGTTCTCTTCCCTTCCCAAGTGCTGAGCCAACTGAGAAATAAGACAAAAGTCACCAGGTAGGTGAAAGCCAAGGTGCCCCTGCGTGACTGGTCAAAGCTATAGGAAGGTTGAGAGCCAAAGGGCAGGCCACCTCCGAGGCCTCAGGTCCCCAGTTAGTCCTGGTAACCAGGGAAATTCTGAGTCTTGGGCCTCTGACTGTGTAAAGAAGGAAGGAGAAAGAGGCCACGTTCTTCCTAGATTAACTCTACCCAGTAGAGTTGCTTACCTCTCCCCAGGGGGAGGCGTGGGCTGTGGGCTTTAGCCCCCAAGCCGAAACTTCATACCTGTGTGGGAGAAAAGGGCAGAGCAAGAAGCAGGAGCACCTAGGAAGACCTTCTCCTTAGAAGACAGGGGTGCGGAGTGGTGTTCCTGCCCTGGCTCTGCCCTCTGCGCCCCGTCCGCCCGAGCCTTCCAGCTCGCGCTCACCACCTCGCCCGCCCCGTTTTCTTCATGGTTCTTGGGTTTATGTGTTCACTTACTGGCTAAGCGCTCATCTCCCGAGAGTGGAAACCTCATCATTCTCATTTACCACTGCAGCCGGGTATTTAGAACCATGCCAAGCACAGAGGAGGCACTGCATGCGTATTTGTTGAATGAATAAACAGATCAGTGCCGTTTGATGCTTCTGCTCCTTAATGGCCTGGGCCCCTCTTGTGCGCTGACTCACCTGGCAAACACCTCTTCCTATCACCATCCTCCAGGTGCAAGGAGCACTTCCTTGGCGTCACGCGCAAGTTGCTATTAGTTGCATGTACACACGAATGTGCTCCTGTGAGTGTGTATATGTGGGTGTGGATTTATGTGCATATGCAATCACAAATTCTTTTTTTTTTTTTTTAGTTGTAGATGGACAGAATGCCTTTGTTTTATTTGTTTATTATTATGTGGTGCTGAGGATCGAGCCCAGTGCCTCACATATGCGAGGCAAGCGCTCTGCCCCTGAGCTACAGCCCCAGCCTGCAATTATATATTCTGTGTACTTCTGAGCTCTGGAACGTTTCAGCTCACTCATTGGTTTACACACGCTTTCCCCTTACTAAGCTGTAAACTCCTTGGGACCCAAGCAACCTGTTCTTCATCCTTGGTTCTCTGATATCTGCCATATGGTAGATGCTCAAGAAATAATACTAGATTCTAGTCACTTACAACGTGTCAAGTCCTGCTGGATCTCCGTATCTAAAACTTCTAAGTATCTTATGTACATTAACTTGTGCAATTCTCACGACGACTGTGAAAGATTCTTTTGGAACTCTCATTTTACAGGCAGGGAAGACACAAAGTGGCCCGTAGTCTCACAGCTGGTTTGATGCCCTAGCTTTTATTCTCTGATAGACTGACTATGAGAATGAGCAAATGATTGAATAAAAACCCTAGCAGGGTAGACCAAAATCATTAAATAGGCCCAAAGACACTGGGATCAACACAAATAAGACAGACATGATCCCAAAGCCGGCCCGTGATTAATCCTGATTGAAGCCATTGCACTGAACTCCTCAAACCTATGCCTACATATGAGTGTTTGGGTCATGAAAATAAGTAATGATTTCCTAGGGGGAAAATATCAATTCATCAGCGATGAGTTAAATAGTTGCTACAAACAAGGCTCACTCCTGAATTGGGGGAGAATTTAGAGGAAAGAAGGAAATGAGATGGAGGGTTGAGGAGGAAAGTCAAAGCCAAGGTTACTGTCTTGGAGAAGTAGGTAACACTAAGAAATTAAAATAAATAGGACAAGGGCAGTGGTGTACATCTGTAATCCCAGTGACTTGGGAGGCCAAGGCAGGAGGATCATAGGTTGAAAGCCAGCCTCAGCAACTTAGCGAGACCCTGTCTCTAAATAAAACATAAAAAGGGTTAGGGACGTGGCTCAGTGATTAAGCCCCCCTGGGTTCAATCCCCAGCACCAAAACTAAAACTTTAAATTAAAAAAAGAAATTAAAAGAAATAATGGGCAGGAAATATAAGAGCTATCATAAGGCATTATTATACACCAATTCATTGCCTAACAGTGATAATAGAGAAAATGAAAGCTATTGTGTTAGGATAGGATAAGATTTTTCTTGTGTGCATGGCAGAAATAATAAACCCTAAACTCCCAGTGGCTTAGCAAAATAGAAGTTTATTTCTCTCTCATACCTCGTCTGCTGTGAATGCAGCGTCTCTCCAGGACTTTCGTCCTCTGTGCATAACTCCATGATGCAGGCGGCTTTGATCTTCTTATCCAGCCGTCTAGAGGCCTCCTTCATGATCACAGGGGAAGAAAGGAAAACTGGAGATTGCACCAGCAATCAAATGCTTCAAAGCTTTGGCCCGGAAGGGACACTTGCCGCCCGCTACGTTCGGAGCCTTGCATCTACCCTTTCATACAGCTCACCCTGTGCTGCGTCCTAGCACACGTAGGTGCTCCGTGAACAGCGTAGGCTGAAAGATTGTGCAAGCCCACGAGCGGACTGCCACTTGCCCTGAGAGTGTCATGGTAGTTAGGCACGTGGCAGCTCCTGAAGCCTGGACTTGGAAAAAATGAGGCCCAGATCAAAGATATTCACTAAAATGAAAAGTACATTAATAAAAATAGCAATATCGCCACATCGGGGACCACGGTTATGCTGAGCAAGGCACTGCAGCCAAAGGTGTTGAATAAGTGGGGAGTCTGTAGAGAGAAGGGGGGACATTGAATTGGATAGGGATTTGGGGGCTCCTGCCACAAGTGTCGGACCAAGCAGTGGGGACCTCCCAACCACCTCTTGCTATGTGTTATTTGCTCAAGAGAAACCCGAGTGCAAGGTGGACCCATGATCTCAGCCCCTAACACATTTCTGAATGTTGGTGTAAAATACAGATTTGGTCTCCTGTTCCCAGCATGCAACCCTTGGAACCTCCAAAGTGATGTGTCTATTGTATGCTACTGAGCTGAGTGGTGGCTGGCAGCTCCTACTAGCTTCAGGATGAGGGTTGATCACCAGGCAGGATGAGTAGGCTGGGA
Source organism: Tamias sibiricus (assembly GCA_025594165.1). Taxonomy (NCBI): domain Eukaryota; kingdom Metazoa; phylum Chordata; class Mammalia; order Rodentia; family Sciuridae; genus Tamias; species Tamias sibiricus. The sequence continues at coordinate 17,163,521 of CM046666.1, read as the reverse complement.
CTTTTGGCCCCATTCACCAGCCTCCAGGGGTGATATAGGGCTGAAGGTTGAGTTGACCGCCAGTGGCCAGTTACTGAATCGCTCACGCCTACATAATCAGCATCTATCAAAACCCGAAAGGACAGACTTCAGATCAGCTTCTAGAGAGGTGCATGAACACATGGAGTTCCCCCGATGCTGGTGCTCCTGGAGGAGCCCTGTCCCCTTTGGCATCCTTACCCTATGCCATCTCTTCATCTGCCTCTTTAGTAATAGCTTTCCTAAAGGTCTGCGAACCATTCTAGCAAATCAATGAAACTCAAGGTGACTTTACTGCACCTGTACCCCTAAAGAATCTCCCCTTCTGGGAGAGAAGGAGACACTTAGGGCCACAGCTTCCAATTTTATTTTGGCCTTTTAGTCCCGTTAATCCTTCTTTCTTGACTCATTTCCCCAATGAATCCCGCAATTAGCTCCTTTCATTTCCCTTGCTCATTCTGTGCACCAATGCTTACTTACCCCCAGGTTATTTGCTACTAGTTATCTGCCTTGGAAGTAATTTAAAGAAGACTCTAAAAGTAACTTGAAGAAAACTTTAAAAGTAACTTAAAGTTCATGCCTGTAATCCCAGCACTTGGGAGGCTGAGGTAGGAGGATTGCGAGTTCAAAGCCAGCCTCAGCAATGGCAAGGCACTTAGCAACTCAGTGAGACCCTGTCTCTAAAGGAAAAATACAAAAAAGGGCTGGGGATGTGGCCCAGTGGTTCAGTGCCCCTGAGTTCAATCCCTGGTACCCCAAAACAAACAAACAAACAAAAGTAACTTAAAGTAAACTGGACCTTGCTATGCATTCCACAGCTCATTTCTAACTACCCCTGACAAGGCCCTCTCTAGGTTGACTGTATTGGAACTGAGTTACATGAGAGGGTGCCCAGCAGTGCTGCTGCAGAATCAATTGCTTGTTTAGTATGTGGGCAGACACCCCCACTCGCTCACAGAAACTTCCTGAGCATGTAGGAAGAACTGAGGTAGGCCCCCCCACATCTTCAGTCTAGGAAGAGGAGTGAGTTTGTTCCTGGCCGCAGAGGGCACAATGAACTGCCTTGCCCATCACCGTCTGAAAAGAATGGGGTGGTGCTGTCAGGAGTGACCTGGATGGGGGTTGGCAGTCCCTGGAGATTCTTCAGCACACTGGTGATGTGACCGAGCTGTGTTTTGGTGAGATTAGCTTTACATCTGTGTCCTGACCCAGGAGGTGGTAGAGAGGCCAAGACAGGGGCCCTGCCCAGGAAGCTGCTGCAAGTATGAGGAGAGGCACAAGGTATTGAAAACTCCCTGGTTGACAGGTGTGGAAGACACCTCCAAGCAGGAGTGGCCAACACGGGTGGCTGTTAACATACAGCCAACACGGGAAGAGGAGGAGTGGGACGTAGCTGGACTCCGGAGCCTGCGTGGCTGTGCGGGGGTGCTGTGTGGTGTTCTGTGAGATAGTAACAGTGTCCTTCTGAGCTGAGGCTTCTCTGGCAGATTCCGGGGACACCCTTGGACGGCGGAAAGCCCCTCCGAGGAGCAGCTGTGCCTTACCCCAACCTCTTCCTCTGTCTTTCCCTCAAGCTCTCTCCCTCCCCACGTTGAAGATCAAATCTTCAAATAGCAGCAAAACTGTCAGGCTGAAATTTCCTCTCCATCCTGGCCCTCTAGTGGAGATAAAATGGTTTAAATGTGGGCGTGAAAGTGGAGCCAGAATGCGGTTGCTGGGTTCAGCTGCTGATAAGGGGGCTCACTGCCCTCCCTGGGGTGCCCCCACCAGAACCAACACCCCGTGGCTCTGGAGGTGAGCGGCCTTGTCTTGCTGGTTGGTAAAATTCCTGCCAGTTGACTTTTTTTTCTTCTTAGTTCTCTAAGGCCACTGCGCACCCTGCACAGTCTTTTGGTTTGACAAGAGGGAAGCGGATTTGGTTCGAGAGGCAGAAAGGATGCCGGCCGAGGGGGAGCAGCAGAGCGTATTGCCTTCCTAGTTGGCTTTCTGGGGCTGGCTGGTCGGGTGACTTCACAGACGCCTGTCTCTGGTGGCAGAAGACAGTCTGAAGAGCAAAGTTAAAGTCGGATGCAGCTCACAGGCAAGGCGGCTCCTCAACGTGCAGGGGTCAGAGTGAGTTCTGGGTTCCCTGGAATTCAGAGAGGAATCAGCCCCCAATCTCTGTACCCTGCATGTAGGGTAGAACCGGGAGATGCTAGGGGGAGAGGTGAACCCCTAACATGCCACCTCTCTCTGCTTTTCTTGTGGATCTGTGAAGCAGGAACCCCTGGGCACCAGGGCAGAGGTGCAGGAAGTGGGCCGTGAAGTCCCATCTCGCACCCTTCAGTGTCCGGGCTGCCCCTTCTTGGCTGGCCCTCATTCCTACCCTCATTGACATTCTGAGCTGCTGCTCTCTATGAAGGCTCTGTCTCTTCTTCAAAACCAGCAAGGCATGCACCCTTCTTGGCCTTGGTCATTTCGGTCCTTGTCACATACCAGCACCGTTCATTAGATTGGTTAGTGCATACGATTCCTTTCCAACAACAAGATGGTGGGCAGCCCCCTCTCTTTTCCGGAGGAGGTGAGTATTTAAACAGCGAGGCTATTTTTGGATCATTATGTATTGTGTTGTGGGGTGGGGGGTGGAAGTCGACTTCAATGTTCTACACCCCCCTTTTCTATAGTCAAGTGTAGCTCCTCCCTAGTACTAGAGACGCTAAACATTTCGAATCTCCAGTTACATCAACATCGTTTGATGTACTTTGTGTAGCAACTAAAGCAGGAACAGGCTTCAGAGTAAGCTAACCAAAGAATCTTGGGGCTTTTGATCATTTTCCATTAGCGTGAACAGTCGTCTCTGTCCTGTCAGATTTTGTTTGAAAGGATGTTTGCCATTTAAGGATGATAAACATGTTCCCCAGTATTTAATGTGTCTTCTCAAATCAGGAGCTGAAGAATTCATTGGTGAGATTAGTTGTGTTGGCAAAGAGGGGCCTCTGCGTGCCCCAGACACCCCCTAGCCGTCGAGATGTGGTTGCAGTCGAAGAACACACACGTGCAGATATTTTGCTTACAACAAAGCTGTCTATTTCGTCGGTGAGTCCCAGGGGCCTCTCAACCACATCTTGCTACGTAGTATTTGGTCAGAAGAAACCCCGAGTTGCAAGAAGAACATGTGATCACAGCCACTCAAAGATTCCTAGAAAGCGTCACTTGTTTCTGGTTAGGTGGTGGGGGTGGCAGACAGAGGGTCTTAGCCGTGCTTCTTTCCTGCATATTCAGCTCTGCTGTTGCCTCTGGCTTTGGCTCTCACCCTGACTTGCAGGAGGGAAGGAATGACTGTTTATTGCTGTTGGTGTTTGAAAAAAAATCTGTGGGTAGAGCTCTTTGAGAAAGCAGATCACAGGGCCAGCGATCTACTTTGCTTAGCCCTTTCTATTTCATTTTGCTTTTTGACATATTGGAAGGGAGAGGGGGGGACAAAAAGGCTTCCATTCTAAAATTGTCTGTATCTTCAAAGAGAGCGCCTTTCAGATGTTTAGAACTTGGAGCTTCCAGGCTTTTTCATTTAGTATTTGAAAAACTAGCCCGCCGACATCGTCCTTGGGGTCCAGGTTTCTAATTGGGAGGAACAGTGAGGAAGGCAGGGAGTTTGCTTGTGATTGGAAATGTACTATTTTTTTTTCTTCCGGGCGATGCGCCTGTTTTCACACTTACCTGTTCCCCGTTCGGCAATCATGATAGATTCCATAGCTCCATTAACATGAGAGAAAATTGCGTCTTCTTCCAGAATTCTTTACGGACACTCAAACCAATGGTGCTTTCTGAGGAAGGAGCCCTGTGCACAGAAACCATGTGTAAGACCTTTCCCATCGGCCCTGGTGGCAGGACTTCTGAGGAGCTGGCTTCCAGTCTAATGACATCCTCCTCGCAGGGAGGCTGAGTGGAGGGGAGGCCCTGTGTGTTCTGCTGCCAACGGGCACCTGGCCGCCTCAGGGCGTCCTGCCTGTAATTAAACCCAGGAGTATGTACAAAGATTCAGGGACCGGGTAAGGAAGAATACGGGGGTGGAGTGAGGTCAGAGTCTCACCATTATCAGCTTAGGTAAGGAAAGACACCAAGCTACCTGGCAAGTCACCTGGTTGCCAAGGCAACCACTAAGGTAGTGAGGTGGCCAGGGATTGACCATCGGTCACTTCCCGCTGATCCTGCTCAGAATCCAGCTGCCGTTATCCTCAGTCCCCCACGACCTGACTGCTTTTACCCGGCTTCCTGACGGAAATGTGCTTTTGGCAGCACCCACCTTATCAGTTTGAATTTCTGTGAACATTAGCGTGCGTTCTGGAGAAGGTCTCAGATGTTTTCAGACTTCTGAGCTGGGGAGGATGGGGAGGATGGAAAGCCACAGACGTGTGACTAGTGGACATGGAGCAACCGGGGAGGTGTCCTGTGTCCGTCCTCCATACTCTGCTGCAGCTCAGGTCTGTCCCCCAGAGTGTCCGCTGTGTTGGCATATAAAGGCTTCAGGTAGAATTCCATACAGCTCTCTGCCCACGGATGAAGAGGGCGGGGGCCGAGGCAGTGGCTCCATTCATTCCCACTGGCGTCTCCGTTTGAATTGTCAAGTCTGGATCATGTTAGTCACAAGTTCAGTGCCCTCTAGTGGCCAGCACGGTGCCTTTGAGAAGCACTTCCCGTGACTTCCACTTTCTGTCCCTAAGTTGGTTAAACACCTGCTTTGCAGTAGAGTGTGTCCATCTCAAGTCCACATTTACTGACCCCACAGGAGAGAATCTAAAGCTTTATTACAAAGAGAGAAGTGCTCTGGCCACATCAGATGAGAATCAACCCTCTATTATAAGTCTACTAAACAGGACAGAAAACTTTTTGTTTTTCTTGGTGCTGGGGATAGAACCCAGGGCCTCACACATGCTAGGCAAGTGTGCTATCACTGAGCTGCCACCCAGCCCCAGCAGAAGACCTAAATGTAAATATTTGCATAGCCAAGGTCAGAGAATTATACCATTGGCAAGAGCCAGCAGGTCATCTGCTGATTCCCACCCATAAATAAACTTTAGAAAGAGATTAAAACCTTCTCAAATACGTGGTTGGCCAAGGTAATATTTGTCTTCCTTATCCAGAAGGTTGATGAAGTTAACCTTCTGCTGTTTAGACAGCTTTATGGTGGTTTTACATGGTGAAAGCGTTGATACTCTTGTTTTCCAGTCTCTCAGCTAGTCAAGTGTTAAATGAGAGGCCACCAGGAGCTTGGTGAAGTACATAGGACCCCCTGGGGACCTTGCTGAAATGCAGGCTCTGACTCTGCAGGAGTGCAGTAGGGCCTGACATGTTGGTGGTCCAAGGACCACATTTTGGGTAACTAGGTGCTTGGTGGTGCCAAGGATAGAAGCCACATTCTGTGTCCTCAAGAGTTGGATGATCTGAAAAGGGGCCTGAAATGGTATATAAATAATTGTGGCACAAGTCAGAAGGTGACAAGATGTACAATCAGTAAAAACATATTTTAGGGGTTAAAGATAGAGGTGGTCACTTCTGATTGCAAAGATGGAAACGATTTTGGAATGGAAACAGATTTCGGAATTGGGCTTTAGTTTGCATCTCTTTTGGGGATGGGGAGGTGCACTGAGGACCAATAAGATAAACAGCACAGATGATGGAGAGCGAGGACTACGTTCAGGGAACAAGGACCTGCCCCTTTGCCTGTGGTGGAGAACATTGGAAAATAGCATTGGGAAGATGAGTAGGCGCATTCTGTGGCCTCAGAAGGTCTAGCATGGAAACTCTGGACTTCATTAAGGAAGCACTGAGGCACAAGTAACAAGAGTTTTTGAAGAGAAAATAGGTTGATTGGAACTGCAGTTTAATAAGATTAATCTGGCAGGTGTTTATACGAGAGACTAGAGTGGGGAGCAACGTCATATTCCAAGTGGAGAAGTAATAGGACAGGTGACATGATTAATATTAGCAATGGGGAAATTAGTGGATGTAATGATAATGGAGAGAGAAGGATGGGAAGGCATCCAGGGTCTCAGTCCTGGAAGGCTGGTGGCATGCTAGCCCAATTACCACACGTAGGGAAGTTAGAATGAGCTGTGGAACATTTTTGAAAAGAGGAATGGCATTCACCTATTTATCCAGGTCATTTTTCTGCTTTAGATTGGATGGACAGTGGCGTACCAGCCACCTTATCCTGATTTACCATTTCCATGACACTTGTTACTACCCGACATTATGATTTTTAATTGATTTGTCCCAGACATTGAAACCGTGGCCCTCACGGAGCCTAGGAAGTCCAGTGGAAGAGACAGCAAATATACGTGTCCACAGACAAAGGTAACGAGAAACGAAGGGAAAGAGTGGAGATGGGTCAGCTTTAGAAGGGGCCGGGGGAGCCTCTCTTGGCAGATGGCATTGAGTGTGAGGAGGGGCACCGCGGGCGGGGTGGAGAGAACAACCAGGCATAGGAGCGGCCCGTGCAGAGGCCAATGGACCACCTGGTGCATTCCAAGCCCTTGAACCCGTGTGGCCGGAGGAGACTGCAGGATGTAAGTCAGAGAACCAGCAGAGAGTGCCCGGCTATGGATTTGACCAAGAGGTTCCATCTTTTCCTAAGTGCCTGGGCAGTCGTGTAAAGTGTCGAAGTGTGACCCATGGCGGTGGTGATGGGAGGGACCAGAGGATGGCAAGAAAAGCAAGGAGGCCAGTGGGGAGACATGTGCTTGACCAGTGGTTTGGACTTCAATGGTGGCATAACATCAGGAGAAGTAGATGGTTTAAGACACCGTCGTATTCTACTGTTAGACTTCAATGGGGATGAAGAAGAGAGAAGTGATAACCAGGGTAATTCGCATGTTCTTGGCTTGAGCTGCCAAGTCTATTGCTCCATATGCAGAGGTGGGGGGACAGCACTGTCACAGGCTGTCGGGGTTATTCAGTTTAAGATGCACACCAGAAGTTTTTTGAATAGTGGTAAAATATGCACCAAAAATAATTGCCATCGTAACCCCTTTTAGGGGTAGAGTTTAGTAGTATTAAGTTCATTCATATTGTTGTGCATCCAATCTCAAACGTTTGCATCTTGTGAAACTGAAACTCCTCACCCCATTAAACAATAACTGACCATTCTTTCCTCCCCAAGTCCCTGGCAACCACCATTCTACATTCTGTCTCGATAAGTTTGACTAATCCTGGGCACCTCACGCAAGAGGAATGTCCTCCAATTTCACCTGTGTCATATTAATTTTTAATTTTTCGAGGGCCTACATGTTGTTTTTCCACAATGGCTATACCCTTTTACATTTCCACTAAGAATGCACATCTCACCAACACTTGTTTTCTGTTTTTATGATAGTAGCTGGCCTGATAGGTACGAGATGGTGAGGACATTTTTTTTTTATGGTATTTCAGGTAGGCAGTTGAGTCTTCAGGTCTACAGCTCATAGAAGAAGACTGGGTCTAGGACACGCAGGTTCAAATTTAAGGCATCTTCCATCCTTTCAATGAGATCGTTGGGGAGTTTCATTTTTTGAGTTTGTGTGTGATCAAATTGTGTCAAATTGACTATAAGCATTTACATGTTTCCAGACTTAGATTAAGTAGTGTGCTACTTAAAATAATCTCATATACATGTTTGAAACCATATATGAATCAATTTAGAAATATTCCTTTTTTCCACTTTAATATATGTTATACTATACACATTATATCATATATATTATATATTGTATATATTATATTTTATATATTATATAACATAATATGAAGCAATTTTATCTACAGCCTTCATCTGCAATTCTGGTATCTACCTCATCTTTTGAACCACTTTGGGGGCCATCCAAATTGTTTTCCAGCGCTTATCATTTTGTCCATCTGAGCTCTTTGAGGTATAATGTGTCTTGAATCTGCTTTTGATGCTATTACCAGAACTTTCCTCCCAAGCCACAAGTACCCATTCATATACTTATTAGTAAGTATAAGGAATAAGTCATTTCATTGCCAAGCCCACGGTTCATGTGAGCAGAGATACAGCAGGCACATTATGCAAGGGACCATTACTGTCACTGTATCCTAAGTCATATTACCAGCAGTCCTTTTTTTCTATGCCTCCAAGGAGTGTATTTTAATGCACAATGCAGCTTAAACACTGTGCTGCTTTTGAGAGTCATCTTTAAAGTGCATTTTTATTTATAGTGACACCCAGTGCTTGCAACTGTGAAAGTCATATTCTTAAGAATAATTACTAGGCAAATTAGTTTTCTTCCTTTAAAAACAAAAGTGCCACCAGATGACTTTTATAAACATGCAAAACTAGCCTTGATCAAGATAGTCTCCAGATAATATGCCTTCTGTAAGGAGTATTTTGTTGATCAAAATGAAATACTTAGGATACCAACAAATAATATGATAAACTCTATAAACATTTAGAAATTAAGGAGACTTAGTCTTTTCTGGGAAAAAAATAAAAAGTACCTTCTAGTACCTTGCCTTTTTTTCAGGCATGTACTGGTCAATTATAACTTGCCATAAGAGACTTAAGTACAAGGAAAAGCTATGCAGGGGGCGGGGGCTATAGCTCAGATTGTAGAGTGCTTGCCTTACATGCTGGGTTCAATCCCCAGCACCACCAAAAAAAAAAAAAAAAAAAAAAGAAAAAGAAAAAGAAAAAGAAAGCTAAAAAGCTATGCAGTTAAAGTCCTTAAGCACAAAACAGTGACCAAACCCTCAGCTCATGCATCTTTGGTAAGAAAAAGACTTGCCTGACATGTTTGAATTTCAGACTCTCCTAGGCATGAGGAACTTTTCAACATTCCTTCTGACCTTATAATGCTACGTGACTGATGCCTCTTCTCCATCTGTTAATTAATTAATTCCAAGCACTTTCTTTTTTAAAATATTTTTTTTAGTTGTAGGTGGACACAATACCTTTATTTTTATTTATGTGGTGCTGAGGATCAAACCCAGGGCCTCACACATGCAATATGACCGCTCTACTACCGAGCCCCAGTCCCAGCCCCTCCAAGCACTTTCTATAGTGCAGAGAATTTCTTAGTACTGTATCATAGAAGATATGTTTATCCATTTGGACAACAAGGGTATGAAGAGCAACAAATATTAAACCATTACTTCCAAAATTAGACAAATCCATGTTGAAAGTACCTAACCAGATTTGATTCAGTAATTGAAATCCGTTATAGTCTAGGACTCAAAGCAGGATGACTCTGCAGTGGTCCTTTGGGTGAGAAGGACAGGCTTCTGAAAAAGTAGCCTTGATGGCTACCAAGGGTCCACATGGAGGAATGTGTGCATTTGGTTTCTGGCTGGACGTTTGTCCTTCCATGCATGTGTCCATCCATCTGTCCACCCACCTTTTGGTCTATTTTCACCTGTGTTAATTTACAGAATGGTGTTGATGATGTTATCCACAGTCATGGACTTGCCCTTTACTTAGCATAGAAGAAAATTAGGTAAAAGGAATACTGCTACAACCAAAAAAAAAAAAAAAAAAAAAAAAAAAAAAACCAACAATAATATTAGTAAGGTTCCTCTTACTCCAAAGTTATGAGTCCTAATTAGGCCCAGTGGACCACATAGTTCTTCAGTGCGCCGCTACTGAAATAGATAGTGATGATGTTCATTTCACATCTTGGACCTGGGAATTGCAAAGTGATTTACCAACATTGATTCATCAAGGTTCCTAACACTTCTGAACAAGACATTCATAGTAAATGTTTTCTAGAGAATTGGTGGCCTGATCTACACAAGGATGTCGTATTTGGGGGAAATTTCTAAAGGGGCCCGTCAGAGGGGTCATCAGCTTTGCTTATGCAAAAGTACTTAATGGAATCCTGCTAGGGAGAAATCATTAGAACCCCCAGATGACCATTTTCCTTTAATATACTTTCTTCATTTGTTTCAGTGCTTAATGAAATGATGAACTTAAAATGATGTGCCTGCTGAGTGTCCCCCAAATGATCTGTCACGGCATGTGAACAAATAGAAACAAAGTACCAGTGAGCAGGCCCCACTTCTGTGCCACCCTAGAACGAGTTCTCCTTCTCCAGGGCTCCAGGGATCTTCCATTCCTGGGCAACTCGGTGGAGAGGAATCCTGATGCCAAGTTACCGTGGGTGCCAGTCAGAACCATGATGCTCTCAGCCTGAGGGAGAGGCGCTGTCCTACAGATGAAGCGAGAAGGAATTATTTCCAAACAAGGCTTATTCCTTGCAGGGGAAATGGGGCCATGTGCTGCTCATGGTACCTGGTTTTCCATTCCTCGAGTTTGAGGAGGCTTTTAGGAGAAAGCAGAGATTTTTACAACCCATTGAGTCTTGCATGTGAAGCAGCATCATAATTACTTACAGGTTTAAAAGTTAGAAGCCTCATAGCTCATGTTCTCGATCAGCTTATCACTGAGACTCTAATTTGCTTTCTTTCAACTTGGTTCTTGCAAGCACGCTTTTGGGATAGGAGCCTCCTAACAATGTCCATGGATCAGGTCTAATACAGTATTTCAGGAAATTGAAGTACTCTGTAAATAGTCGGAATTACAGTTTTGTAAGAGACAAGAGTCTGCTTTTTTTTTTTTTTTTTTAGCAAGTCCGGCTTGTGTTGATATCAAATCCCCCCTCTTCAAAGTGCAAGGGGAAAATGTATGTAACTTTTTATCTCAGGAGGCTGCCAGTGCATTTAACTTCCCAAACAGAGCCTGTGTGCTGTCTTTCCCTTCTTAACTCTTTAAGGTTTGGCCTGTCAACCTGACCTAAAGATAGAATATGCAAAACCACTACCGAGAGCAGGACTCCACACCCGTTCAATAGGGACCTTTCAGGTTGCTTACTTATTTCTTGGTAAAAGTGAGCCTGGTAGTAGGGTGCTGGCTGGTTAGATCTGAAACAAGACTAGAGGACTGATCTGTCAAGACGGTCGGCGTTTGGGCTACTCATGTGTTGCCTTCTTGTAGGCAAGGACTGAGGTTTTCCTGCATGGGTGTCTGGGGATGTGGCTGACCACAGCTGAGAGCCAGAACTTTAGATTCAGTTAGGCTGACTTTGACCCCTTGCCTCGTGGCCCAGGTTCCTCAGAGGGTGTAATCAGCTGCTGCGAAGCATAAGGCACTAATGAGGATCCCAGTTAGAAAACGGACCGAGAGCTACAGCTGCAAAGTGGAAGCCCAAGAGCTGAGCGCAGGGTGAGGTGGGCTCTTCCTACCTAGAACCGGAACCAGCCAAGCAAAGCGGAAGAGCAGGCATTCGGACGCGTCCTCGGGCAGCATTCTTGGGCCTCAGAAGAAGTTGAGAGATCTGTTGAATGTTGGTACAGGAAGGATGGGAGTCGCCCGGCCTGGCTTTATTTCCATTTATCCTGTACAGTTTTACACGTGGGAACCAGAGACCTAGAGCAGTGGAGAGAGATTGGGAGGAGCAGTTTGGATCAGATCCAGGCCCCAGGTTCAGCCCACCTGCCACCTGCCTCTTTCCCTTCACCAGAGTCATTTGCCACCTTTTGGCAAGTCACTTGCCATTTTCAATCTCCTAAGATTGAAAATATGATCATTATATGAGAACATTTTAAGTCAAAAACTCTTCCGTACATATGTGAACTGTCCCAGCTCTCTTTGGTGTTTCTGGTGCCTCTGATGATGTCACAGCAGATTTTACGTTTAGTTTACTAGGGAGAAAAAAAAGGATTGTCACCACTTGTTTATGGACTCATCATATATAAAACTCATTTCAGGGCCTGAAATGTTAAAATATCAAATGACGTGGGTATCATATAGGGGCTCTATTTGCATTATAGATGGACCATTTTACCTATAGCCTCTGCTCTTCCTGCCTTCCAAGCAGTCCCAGGAGTGAAAGCTGACCCCTGATGATCCCTGGGAATTGTAATCAATGGGGTTGGGGGAAATAATCCAGGAAATTCATTATGAGCCGCCAAAACAACTAGTCAGTAGCTAAGCTAGTAGGCAGGAGTTCCACTGACCATATGCCTCAACCACACTGACCACGTCACTCACTGAAGAACGTCCTCAGTGTGGATGGGAAGCATGGAATGTGCAGCAGGTGGGCAGGAGGGGGAAGTGAGGAACCTGGGAGTCCACACCCCAGGTCATTAAACTACATTATTAAGAATGTATTTTTTTTAAAAAATATTGTATGTGCAGGAGTTTTTGTTTGGCCAAATGGAGAATCCAGGAGATGGTTGTGGTGATGGTGGCACAACAGTGTGAATGTATTTTGTGCCACTGAACTGCACACTTGAAAGTGATGCACGTGAGTGGGCCCAGTGGTGCACACCTGTCATCCCAGCAACTTGGGAGGCAGAGACTGGAAGATCACAGTTCAAGGCCAGTCTCGGCAACTTGGCGAGGAGGCCCTGTCTCAAAATAATAAATAGGCTGGGGTAAGACTCAGTGGAAAAACACTCTTGGGTCTAATACGCAGTCTGAAAAAAAAATCATAAAGGAGTAAGATGGTAAATATTGCTATGTGTGTTTTGCCACTATTTTAAAAAATTAGGTAATGTCTACGTATATAAAGGGATTCCACTGGTTAGATGAAAACATGTAAATCATGTCACCTGCCAATGCATCTATCTTCATTCATTCAGAAAACATTCACAAAGCCCCTGTTATGTGCTTCGGATAGTACTCTAAGTACCCAAACTGGAATATAGCCATAAAAACAATCTGCCCGTGTCCTGGGGCTGCTCCCAGGTTAGTTTAGGTGAAAGTCTTAGGAACAACGATGACCACCCCATGCGATGGGCAAATGTGAACACAGATGTGGAACTAGGACCGTGCCCCTCGGCACTCAGGGCAAAGAAGGCGTAAAGGGACTGCTATTGAGGGGCAGCAGGGACCAACCCCTGGGGAGCAGTGGCCCGTGCCAGGAACAGTCAGCACTCCGGTATTGCTGATGTGTCATGGTTGTGCTGGGGTGGTGAGCTTGGAGCCTTGTGAAATAAAGGAGCCAGTCAAAGAAGGTCCCATCCAGCAAGTTCAGGAATGCAGTCTCCTCAGATCTGTGGAGGTCAGACTGCATTCTGCCCTAGCCTTGAGATTTCTCCGTGGCCCCCAGTGCCACGGGGCTGCTCTCAGAAGTGCTCGATGTGATGTGGGGGAGGGGGAGGAACCAACAGGTTAGCCAGTGTGAAGAGCTTCTGTTTACTGGTCTTGTGGATTTGATTTCTCTATGAGATTTTATTTAAAGTCTGGATTCTAGCTTTAAAAAAAAAAAAAAAATTTGCAAATCACTATTGGTGATGAGGAACCACCTGAAATTATAAGAGTTGGTGACAGGTGCATGTATTAAATATCAATATTCTGCGTTCAAAGAGATAAGCACATTCTGTCCACCTCTGGACTTCACCTAGATAAGCATTCAATGAAAGGTTCAGTTGGAATTATTTTATATATATGATACATAAAATTAGTGATAGGGATATTAAGCAAATTAGAGATATTTTAGGCAAACTGTTGTCGTGGGGGTCAGTTCAATAGCATATTGCCCAGTAACTTGAAAGAAATCTGTAGAAATATAAATCATGTAACTTTCCTCTTATTCTTTTTTTCCTTATGTAGAATTGGACCACAATAACAATTTTTTTTTCTGAGTTTCCTATTTTTGAGACTTTAAGTTTTATAATTTGATGTCTTAGACCTGGTTGACAACTCCAATTCTTATATGTAGGATTGAAACTTTGTAGAAAATAATAGTTAATTGTACTTTTTTAATGTTTGAAATGATATTCTGGGCAAGTTTTGTTTCCGTATGGACTATAGCCAGAACCCTACTGTTTTTCAATTTGTTTAAATGCAACAGCTTAGACAACATATGTACATGTTCAGTTGAAGATAAAGGGTATCATTATTTTTAGCCTATTACAAAGAAAAGCACATTTTCTCTTAAATGTCTTGATATGAAGTAATTTGAACACAATTTCTGCACAAATCATTTTCAAGAGATTGGCTGTCAAGGGTATTTTTTTAAAGTAGCACTTTCATAAGAACCAATGAGACTTTGCAAATTTAGATATATTCTGAGCCTGAAATGTGGTTGAAGATGTCAGTTTTTAAACAGCTCTTTGAGAAGCAGTTAACTTAAAAGTGTAGCAATTGAGAGCACACCAAGAATGATTTTGAAGAGTAAAGTCTTGATACACTAGAAAAAAAAGGTTGACAGATTCACTACAGTTAAGAGACAAGCAGGTACAACTCCCACTTGCAAAAACTTTTCTCATCTAACCAACTTCTGACACTGGCCTAGGAAAACCTCCTTACCCTTTGCCGGCTCCTGAGGCTACTGCGCATTCTTCTGGTTTTGCTGTAAAGGAGAAATATAAGTGATGACATCACCACCTGTCTCTCCTGGTCTCAGAAAAAAAGAAGTTAGACTTAGGAAAAATGGCAGGCTGACAGGTACTTTTCCCTCAAGCCTGGTGTGTGTGTGTGTGTGTGTGTGTGTGTGTGTGTGTACACAGATGCATGTACACACATACATGTGTGCAAAACTACACATTTGAGTTCCCCAGTTTGAAAGAGGAAAAAGCAACTTAGCCCCACTTTCCAACATCTCCACCATTACTGATTTGTTTTGTCAGTTCTTTTTTTAAAAAATATTTTTTAGTTGTGAATGGACCTTTAATTTATTTATTTATAGGCAGTACTGAAAATTGAACCCCCGCCACTGGGCCACAACCCCAGCCCCTTGTTTTGTCATTCTGACGCTACTGCTGTTTAAAGGCTCAGTGTGTCCCCTGCTTTGGCAGACAGGATGGTATTGGTGGAAGCTGTGCCTTCTCTATTACGAGACCTACCTGAGTAGTCAAGTATTGGGGACTTTTGCTTCATTTCCTTTGGTCTTATACCATTTTCTGCTGATTGAGCTTTGTATTCCTCTTGAGTCACCAGAGTGATTCATAAATAAATGAAGTGATGGGTCCTTGGCGTTTATTATTTTTATACCACAATAAAGATATCTTATGGCCTGTGCCAGTCTTATCACAGACTGGAAGGAGTTACTGCTTCCTCCCTGTCTCGGAAAACTTGACCCAGGTACATTCTGAGAGTCATGCCCTGTTTTCCCAAATTCAGATAAATGCTTAAAAGTCTACTTCCCTTGTGTTCTCTCTCTCTCTCTCTCTCTCTCTCTCTCTCTCTCACACACACACACACACACACACACACACACACCAGAGAGAAAGAAAAGGAAATGTAGAGGGTGGTGCCCACTGTTCTCTTCCAGGACTATATAGCTGTCCTCCAACTTGACGGTTCCACTTAGGAGCTTTGGACTTGGGGTGGTGCGATGGTGTTGCATATTCCATAGGAAACATCCCTGACCCTGTGAATTGAGATCTTCTCCCAGGCTAACAGCATGTGTTTCCAGCTCTGTCTCGATGCTGGGCATTGCCGTGAGCACAGCCCTGTCCACCCCACTCTGCGGTGTGCTGTGTTGCTGAGCTAGGAGGGGCTGGGGACGTTAGATGCATTTGCCGTACTTTTTACTTATTTTACAATGGTGGTGTTGGGACGTGACCTGAGGAGCATCTGTTTGCCCCCGAGGCCCCATTCCACCAGATGCCCCGTGGAAGACGGGGAGTGGCTGCGCTCTCTGTGGGCCTTGGCACCGAGTCGTATGACCCTGCTGAGAAGGGTTGGCCTTTTTGAAATTATGGAGAGAAGCCGCAGAAATGACACAGGCTTTGGGGGTTGGAAGAGTTTTATTCACTTCGTTTTCTGCCAGTTTCAAGTTTTGTGATCTGGGGCTCTTGCTTCATCAGTCTCTTGGAGTTTGTTACCTCATCTGTCATGGGGGAATAATGAACCTACTTTCACAGGGCTATTGGGCAAGTGAAATGAGAACCGATACAGGAAATGCAAGTTCTGTTGGTTTTAATCTGAAATTATAAGACTTTTCAAAACCAAAGAATGTACATCTCTAACTGCCTGCTAGTGGTGTTAGGTGGCAGGAAGTGATGCTTTTGTGAAAGGGAGAAGCCACAGCCTCTGATGACTGACTGACATCAGGACAGCAACATCAGACTCCTCTGGGGAGCTTCCAAAATCCCATTGCCTGGGCTGCACCCCAGACCAATTAAGGGAGGATCTCTGTGGGTGGAACCCAAGCACCAGGATTTTATAAAGCTCCCCAGGGGATCACAGTGTGCAGCCAAGTTTGAGAACGGATGCTTTAGGGGAATTTGAACATCTCCAGTTCTTCCATTGGCTAAACAGACAAAACCTGGGACCCTACAGCCAATATTTTATATTTTTTTTATTTTTATTTTTTTTGCTTAGAGACTTAACCATCATGCTAAAAGCATATTATTTCTGCTGATCATAAATGAGATAATTAAGTCCTCTTAGTAGAGCCAATGTTACTGGGCGTGTGTGCAGCTGGTAAAGAGAAGTCTGTAGATTCTGAGGACAGGGGCAGTGCATCAGAGGGGAACAAACACACAAGCAAAGGGAACTTTAAGAATAGAAAATCCAACAATTTCAAGCTGCTGTGTCTGGCAGTTAGACCTTACAGAAGCACCAACTGTTGGTTGGCTTCTCCGAAAAGCTCAGGATTATGGTTCTGAGGGGTCAAGGTTCTTGAAAACCTGCTACATCTTCTAAATGTGGGATAAGGAAAAAGCCTTTGGATAGTCACTCTTTGCTGAATATAGTCATTCATGCTACAACCAGAAGCTAGCTAATTGAAGTTAATTTGTCATGTATATATAACAAATATATATATAATTAAGTTAATTTGTCATGTACACATAACAAATATATATATAATGAAGTTAATTTCTTAATAAACACATATATACATACACATACATATATGTACACAGACATTAATATTTAAAGTATTTGTTAATATTTTAAAGAATTAATGTGTTAAGTGTTTAAAGAGAAAGGACTGAAATCACTCCAAACTCAAAAATCTCTCTTATCTCTTCTCAACAAATTATGTTGGGGCAACTGGAAAAGATACACGGTATACCTGCAAAAAGAAATTTAAACCCAGGCTGGGGATGTAGCTCAGTGGTAGAGTGCTTACCTAGCATTCATGAGGCTCTGAGTTCAATCCTCAGTCCCACCCCACCCCCCCAAAAAAAGAAAGTTAGACCCTTACTTCACACCACATACAAAAAAGTAAAACATATCAATATCCTAACTGAAAGAGATAAAATTATAAAAGCTCTTAGAAGAAAACTTGGGAGTAAATATTCACAACCTTGGATTTGACAATGGATTCTTAGATATGGTCACCAGAAATACAAGCAGCAAAAGAAAAAATAGATAAACTGGACTTCCAAAAACATGAATCAAAGAACACTGTCTAGGAAGTCAAAAGACAACCCCCAAAATGGGAGAAAATGTTTACAAATTATGTATCTATAAAGGGTTCAGAATAC
This sequence comes from Tamias sibiricus, assembly GCA_025594165.1. Taxonomy (NCBI): domain Eukaryota; kingdom Metazoa; phylum Chordata; class Mammalia; order Rodentia; family Sciuridae; genus Tamias; species Tamias sibiricus. Next base: position 17,146,091 of record CM046666.1, on the reverse strand, counting down.
ATGAAGAACTTGTACTCAAAACAAAAACATAAAACAACTCAGTTGAAAAATGGGCCAAAGGCCTTGACTAGACATTCCTGCCAAAAAGATACAGAGATGGCCAAAAGGTTCATGAAAAGATGCTCAACATCATTCGTTTTTAGGGAAATGCAATTCAGAACCACAGTGAGAGACTTCATACTCGTTATAATGGCTGTAATAAGAGAAAAGAAGGAAAGAAAGTAGCAAGTGTTGGCAGGGATTTGGAGAAACTGGACTATTCACACCTTGATGGTGGGAACATGGTATCATACAGCCACCATGGAAAACAGTTTGGCAGCACCTCAAATGGTTAAATATAGGCTTGCCAGTGATCCAGCCATTCCACTCTTAGGTATGCATCCAAAGGAACTGAACACAGCTTCCAAACAAAAACCTATATATGAATGTTTGTAGCAGCATTATTCATAATGGCCAAAGAGTAGAACCAACTCAATGCCTGTCTGCTAATGAATGGGGAACAGCACATGGCATGCACACACAATGGAGTATTATTTGGCCCAAATACGAATGAAATACCATTACATGCAGCAATATGTGAGCCTTGAAGACATACTGCCAAGAGAACGGAGCCAGTGACAAAATCCAGATGGTGCATGATTCTGTCTGTCTGGAGTATCCAGAATAACCAAATCTATAGCAACAGAAAGCAGCTTCGTCATCACCAGGGTCTGGGAGGAGAGGGACTAGAGAGTGACTGTTGAATGGGTTTGGGGTTGCTACGGGGCATGATGCAGACCTGTGGGAATTAGACAGTGGTGATGGTCCTCCGCATTGCCGCTGAATGGTACGCTTGAGAACTGGCTAAACGTCATGAATTTCACCTCCACCTCAAAAAGACCTCTGATTCTCCATCGCTTCTCTAATGCTACGCATGTGGCCTTAGGTCAGTCATTTAACCATAGCAAAAGGGTCTTGCAGCATGAGCTGCCCTTTGCAATTCTGCCTCCCTCGTGTACCACTGTTTTCCTTCCCATCGACGCTGGTCCTCACTTCCTCACCAGTACTTCCATTATCACCCACCTCCACACCTGAGCTGGAAAGCTCTGTGTTTGCCCAAACACCAGCTCAGGAGCCTCTGGCTCACCAGAAGGCTTTCCAGTTATGGAAACTAGAGGCTGGGGTTCCAGGGTGGCCCTTCCACCCATTGGGCTCCCCCATGGCACCCAGGAATGTTTGAGTCTTTGAAACAGACGGAGGACTTGCACACCAGGTCTCGGCAGGCACAAGCAACTCGGGCGTGCGGAGCGAAGTCACAGGTACAGAAATGTCCCTTGGTGCCAGAAGACGATGTAACGCTGTTACTAGCAGTGTGTGAGCGCCTCGCAGTCTGGGTAATGGGTAGTCAGCCCGTGAAGGTGGATCTTGGAGCCTACAGGGTGGTGTAAGGGCAGCAGGAAGTGTATTCACCATTCTTCTGATTTCTGCTTTCCTTTTTCTTCTGTTCCACCCCCCCCCACTTTCTTTTTTCTGCTGGGGTCAGCAGGAATGGGAATCTCTTTTTTTTTCTTTTCTTTTTTAGATCCGTCTTATTATGATTATGATTATACTGAAAGACCTGCATGAGAGGAATGCTGCAATCTGAATTAAAAATAGCATTTTCTGTCCTCCCACACACAACACTTGAGTGCTCTGAATGCCTTTTATAAATGCACACTTTCTGCCTGGCTGGATAAAAGAAGCTGTCACTTAATTTCCATAACGAAGTCATTCCCGGGAGAATTCCATTGTTTTAGCAATAGAATTTTTGTAAAAGGCCTCTTATTTTGCCTGAAAAAGGTAACAAAAATGAACTTTTGAGAGCTTATTCGACAAAACAATTAAGGAGCAAAAGATTTTCTCCTTTTTTGATGTGTTAGGAGTTGTAAATGTGAGAATCCCCTTAGCAGTGATTTAGGATAAGCCCCTAAATCTGGAAGGTGGAGGAGGGGGACCCCCATGGTTCTTCTTCCTAATACAAACGGGGTGTGCTGTAAATTGAGAATGTGTGCTCTAGAGCTGGGTGGCAAACAGATGTTGCTGATTTTGAGGAGTTTAATGCACATTTTTTCAGAGAATTGTAGGAAACCTGTAGAATGCTCAGTGTGTGTGTGTGTGTGTGTGTGTGTGTGTGTGTGTGTGTGTGTGTGTTTTAATCCCTTGGTTTTTTAACAAAACATGATTATCAGATGTTTTTACTGAGTTTCTGGACTGTGAAGACCAACTGCAGTTGCATCTTGCCAGGGTCCTTTACAAAGAAACTTCTTTCTAGTTGATCTCTCTCTTTATTTGAGCTTAAAATATTGTAGCAAGTGTCACAACCCACTCCAACATAGGGCCCTCCCCTAGAAGTACCCCCCCAGTCCTCCACCCAGTAGTGATTTAGGATAAGCTCCAAATATGGTATCAAATCTTCCAGTCCACATTCATAGAAAGAAATGATAATTGCATTTCTTAACGCTTACCCTACACCAAAGAACCCACATCAAAAAAATACCTGCCTTTGGTATTTCAACAGGTAATCCCCAAATTTCATGCCAAGTGGCATTCCTGTTACTTGGTGTTCACAGCAGAGACCATGGAAGTCTTGGTTTTAAGCTAGAATCATTTTCTTAAGCCTCCTCCAAAAAGAGAAGTTTTGAATAGTGCCTTTGTCTGGCAATACTCTTGTATGTATTGCGTCAAAAAAGTTGTAATATTTAAGCCAGGAGGTAGCTACCCAGAATAGCATGCACAAGGAGGTTAATGTACGGAATGGTGGATTTGTTGGCTTTTGAGAAAACAGGTAAACAAAAAAAAAAACAAAACAAGAAAAAAAAGAAGAAGTATAAGAATAGAAACAAGGTTGACAATATTGTTCTGGAAAGTCCTACAGGCCCAAACATCATGCAAAAGTTGAGTAGTTAAAACCGCCGGTGATTTCTAGTTTTAGAGAAGAATTTGGTTAGTTTAAAATCATTGAATGACCTTTTGTCATGTGACAGTGCTGTAACTTTGAAAGCATGATTTGAGATCTTACTTGCAGTCAGCCTCTCGCACAGTAATATTATATAGAAAGAAGGAAGTTGTGGCTTCAACAGGGTACTTCCAATATGGTGTTTTTCATGCCTTTGGTACCTTATTAGTTATGTCTGTTCAAAAGCATAGAGTGACGGGCATATGTGGATTCTCTCTTGCCATTTTATCCTGATTCCCTAGTTGGGACTTGGTGAAGTCGGGCCCAATAGTAACTCCTAACATTAGGGCCAAATAAAATACTAATTCCTAACCTGAAGGCAGAAAGTGAATGAGAGGGAAATATTCCACTATTTTGTTCTTAAAATTTTTACTAATTTTGCTATGTAAAAAAAAAGAAATGGGGGGTGCTGGGGTTGTAGCTCAGTGGTAGAGCACTTGCCTTGCATGTGTGAGGCACTAGGTTCAATCCTCAACACCACATAAAAAGAAACTAAAAAAATAAAGGCGTGCTGTCCATCTACAACTATTGAAATTTTTTTAAGAAAATGGAAATAGAGCAGAAAATTAAGGACAGTATGGCAAGGACTGGACTCCACACATAGCTCCTCACAGAACCTACACCGCTGATGCCTTAGAAACGCTTAAGAAATTACCAAAGCTGGCAACACAGGCTCTGTCGTGCCTTCCCCATTCCTACCAAGCCCGTCTGCAGCGCCACACTCGACACGGACCTTTTCAGGCAGACGTGCTCACGTGATGATTCACGGCAACCAGAGAGGGGATGTGTGGCCACAGTGTGTCCCCAGGATTCTGGATCAGATTTCTTCATTCCCTGGGCCACACCGTTGGTCTCAGCAACCCCTGTGGGCCCAGGAAAGTTAAACCAACAAGGCCAGAAACACATGGGCGGTAGGGAGCACGTCCTTCTTGTCCCTAAGATACGTCCCCAGAGACGTCATCCGTCAGGTATTCGATGCAGGGTAGCTCTTCCACACCTGTCTGTTCAACCTGCATGGTATCCTTGATATGCAGATACGCTTCTCTCTGGGTGTATAATCATATTCCATAGCCAACCTTAAACTATACCAATAAGGAGACATACCCTGCACGCAGATACAAACACCTGCAGACTCTATGTCTGCGTGCGTAAAGCCTCACCTTTATGTGATAAGCAGTGCTAATAATAGGAAGCTGTGGCATGGATCAACATGAATTAAAAATTTTTTTAATTTTATTTTAATTAGGTACATATGACAGCAGAATGCATTTTGATTCATTGCACACAGTTACAGCACAACTTTACATTTCTGTGTAAATGTGCAGTCCTACGTGAACCTAGGGTGATGATGTCCATCTCATTCCACCGTCTTCCCTGCCCTCATCCTCCCTTCCCAACCTTCCCTTCTCTTTGCCCCATCAAAGTTCCTCCATTTTTTTCCTATACCCCCCCCCTCTATTATGGATCAGCATCCACTTATCAGAGAGAACATTCGGCCTTTGGTTTTTGGGGATTGGCTGACTTCACTTAGCACAAGATTCTCCAACTCCATCCATTTACCTGCAAATGCCATGATTTTATTCTCTTAATGCTGAGTAAGATTCCATTGTCTCAGATGCAAAAGGCCCTGGGTTCAATTCTCAGCACCACACACACACACACACACACACACACACACACACAAGAATGATGATTTTGGGGTATAACAGAGATGAGGTTATTCACCTCTGAATTTAAAATATTTTTAAGGTGTTTTATCATAGGAATTTTCTCAACATATTTATCTCTCTAATTATGTGTTCTTTGAGCAGATATTAATTGTAGGTTTTTATTTCCTGAACACAAACCAGTTAATGTGTCCCAAGTATATTGTAGATATCCACAAATTGCCAGTTTGGAAGAAGTTTGACTCTGAACTCTCTGTACTGCAAAATGCCTTTCCTGGCCAGTGAGACAACCACTGATGTTCCTCTGTGAGCAGGGTGGGGGACAGCAGCCTGCACCCTGCTGGGCTGAGTGCTCACCCCGGGGAGCTGCAGAACTCTGCAGTGTCTCCAAGCCAGGCCACTTCCCTTTCTTCCTCAGAAAGGAAATACCCAGAGTCAGCTTTTGTCCTGAGTTTAGAACAAGAGGCTCCTCCAGAACATTGCCTTGATTGACTGAGCAATTTCCTTATCAGCTTATGTAATGACTTTTCTTCAAGTCACCAAAAAGGGAATTCAAGCATTTGATAACCATTGGAGGGGGTAAGGAGGACTAAGGACATGTCAAAGCAAAAGTAAAATTCCACAACCCGTTAGTCAGCAGGAATTGATCAGGGGGTTACTGGTTGCAAAAGCACTTGGAGACGCTCACCCACCCACACGAGACAGCCATGCACTCTGCCTTCGTGGAATTTACTAGAGTCTGCATGGGGAGGTGACACCTACCTCCAAGAGAAGGAGTAAGACGATGCACTCCCTTTGGAAAAGGACTGAAAACTCTGGGGATTCACATGCAAAAGAAGCATCATGGTAGATAGAAGCAGTGGTGGCCCAGGAGGCTGAAAGACAAGAGTCATAGGAAAGCAGGAGTGGAGCATCTTGGGAGGGATGGCTTGAATTGGGACATTTTAGAAATGTGGGCTCTCAGAGGAAGTGAGAAGGGCTGTGTGGTTGGCTCAGCCTGCACGAGGGGAGAAGGAGGAAATGTAGTTGGACCGGCATGTTGGGGCCAGATCCAAAGGCCTCCAACACCAGATACAGAGTTGGAAAGATTTCCAGGAAGCTGTAGAAGACCATGAAGGGAGGACACGGAGCAGTTGTTATTATATAACCTCTACTTTCGGAAGTTTGAAACCAACAGGGATGACTCAATGGCTTGGAGAGAGAACACCGAAGGCAGGAAGACCAATTTGCAGGCTGCTGTGAGGGGAATGGAGTCGGAACAAGCATGGCGGCCGTGGGAACAGAGTGGGTGCAGAACGAATAGCACTTGACAGCTGACGGACTGTGGGAGAAAGAGGAGACAACCATGCTATTAGCAGGAGTTGCAAATTAACAAGGAACTGGTTTTGATGGAAAAAAGATGGGAAGTTTTGAAACACACATAATGAATTGACACTGCGTAAATCAATAGCTTTTGGGGGGAGATGTCAAGATGCAGGATATGAATTTAAGAACTCTATGCAGTGCCTGTAGCTTGGGGGTGGGGTGGGGTACAGGCCTTAAGGCAAGAATCTGAGGAAGAAGAGCAGCAGTCAGATGTCAAGAGCCCTGGAATGCTGGCAGCCAAGAGAGATCAAAAGCATTAGTGTATATTGGTTGCACTTGACTGATAAAACTTAAAGTGGTTCAAACAAAACAAAGGTTGGAAAGTATTGTAATATGTGTATATTAAGTTTCTATTGCTACACAAACAGAGTGACTTAAAATGACACCCATTTATTATTATGTCACAGTGTCAGCTTTGTTGGCTTCTCTGTTCTGGGCTTCACAGGCCTGAAACTGTAGTGTTGTCCAGGCTCACACTCATCTGGAACGCGTGGGCCTTTTGTGAGCTCACGTGGTTCTTTGTAGAACTTAGTTCTCTATGGTTGCTGGATCGAGGCCTGGTTTTGCTGCTGACTGTGGGCTAGGGGTTGCACTCAGCTTCTCGAGTCCACCTTAGTCCCATGTCATGTGGCCAACCCCACTCCCAGCATGACTTGTCACCTTCAGTCTTATCTCAGCTAGTGCCCTGTTCCTTTTAAAGGCTCACCTGTTTAGACCAGGCCCACCAAGCCTCATTCCTCTATTTTAAGGTCAATTGATTTGGAACCTTCATTATTCTCTCCGAAATCTCCTCCCAGCACCAGCACCTAGATTAGCATCCTATTGAATAACTGAGAAGAGATGTGGATGTATCTTAGGAGGCAGGGCAGTCTTGGAGACTGCCTGAGAACTTGGCTGTCACTCCATAACTAAAATCTCCAGGAACTTTGGGCATGACTGAATGCAAGGGACCTCACTGTCATCAGGACTCTGGCTTTCTGTCTTCCAGCCTGGCTCTCTCTAAAGGAGCTTAGAGGTGTCATGCTCCCCTCCTCACTGTTCTGTAAGGGCCAGCCTCTGAGACAACCCTCTCGTTGACCTGCCTTGGGGACATGCCTGTCCCTAAAGCCAGATGTTCTGGGTGGAAGGATGCTGCCCATTGATTGGCCAGACCCGATTCCGTGCTCATTTTTGGTGCCAAGGATGAGGTCATCCAAGCCCAAGTATCAAAGAAAATGGAAGGAACTTTCGGTGAACTGTATTGAAAATTCTAAGAAGTTGGTTAGGATGAGGACTCAGGAAAAGTCCCCACATTTAGAAGGCAGGAAGCTGCACTGCTGACCTTTGAAAGAGAAGGGAGCGTGCTAAAAAATTAAAAAATATATATATAAAAAAAAAAAAAAAACAAAGTGATAGAACGGATGTTGGATTTATACTGAACTTTCACCTGCTGGTGAATGGCAGATGAGTGACAGCTCTTTGGGAACCTACCAGGAAATGGAGAAGGTCTTTCAGGGACAGCAGTGACTCAGTGTGTGCGTACGTGGGCTGAGAAGCCTCTAGTAGGGAGGAAGAAGAAGGGGAGACAAAGGGCAGAGTTGACCCCAACAGGACCTGGAGCAGCAGGGGCAGAGGGAATAAAAAGTTCAGTTGGAAGGATCACAGGACGTTTTCCAGGTTTTATGTGTTTATGTGTGTGTGTTGGGGGGGGAGGTGTTGGCCATTTGTCACCTCTTTGGAATAAACAAATACCATTCCTGCCAATACAACCATCTTACAGCCATCAAATATATACAAAAGATCCACCAGCTCTGTCAGGCAGGGCAGTTGACATAAAGACCCCAGGATGGTGTTTCCCAAAGGGTGGTCCTGAATCAGCAGCACCAGCCTCACCTGGGAACTTGCTAGAAGTACAAGGTCTCTGGCCCAGCCCCAGGCTCTTTGAATCAGAAATTCTAGGGCTGGGTCCCAACAGTCTGCGGTTTTAACAGGACTTCAGCTGTTTCTGATGCTGGTTGAGGTTTGAGAACATTGCCCCCGAGGCCCCCTCCCTCCTCCACATGGGCGTGGGGTTGCTTTAATAGTGGGCTTTGAACAAAGCTGTGAGATCGAGGCTACAGATGCCTGGTGACAGGAGGCATAGGGGGTATATAAACCTTGAAAGGTGACGGCAACTGTTCAGGAACCACTAATGACAAAATGGAATGGGTTGGAAGAACAAAGAGGAGGCAGAGTTGCAGTGCAATTGTTTTCAAGTTGGTGGAGAGCTTGCATTTGGACCGGAGGCGCATGGTGATTCCGAGTCCTCGGAGAACCAAGGAAGGTGAGAAGGTCTTTGATTATGGCAATAGAGGAGGGACTTCTTCGCAGGAAGGGTTAAGTCCTGGAACAGGCTTTAGATGTGGATGGTTTTATTTAAATTCAGCCTTTTCCACCAGACACGTAGCTTGCGAAAGAAGGGCAGGGCAAGGTTTCTCTCATCAAGGAGCTTATACACTTTTTGAGCCTCCAAGACTTAAATAAATCCAGTGGAGTATAAAAAGACAGTAGGACCAAGTGCTGAATTGAAAGGACCTTGGGTCACAGTATGCGCTGGGGACTGTGAGTGCTGTGGGTGTGAGGGAAGGAGAGGCTGGCTCTGTGTCATGCCCTCCTCTGCACAGAGGATGAAACTGCAGCCTGGCACCCTCTCCCAGGTCTGATGGCAAGGTATTGGGCACCTTGGCTGCAAGAAGTGCTTTTCTTGCTCTCTCCTGAGTTTGCTAAGGTTCGTCAAGACCAGCTAGGTCACAGTAAAGCTTTGTGTTCTTAGACTTTGCGCTTGGAGGAGTATTACGATTTTTGTTTGCGTGAGAAACTTGGAGGAGAAATTACATTCGACCCTGGGCATCTTAAATGGAAAAAGACTCAGGGCTTGGAGTATTTGTTTCGGGCTTACTCTATGCACGGGGAGGACGATAATGAGCCTGCCTGGGGTGCCTTGGTTTTGTTGGATGAAGAAGGCAAATTACTGATTTTTTTGTTGGTGGAGGACTTACGTTGAGCCCGATCGGGAATGAGCTGGGACAAGCAAACCCTGCAGATGAACAAACTTTTCCATTGCTTTTTCTCTCTTTGCATCATGCTGCTTCCTCATCTGGGTACATAATCGGGGTACTAAATCAAGAGACCCTGCTACAGAAGGGCAGAAATGCCATTTAAGTGCAAGGAAGAAATAATAAAAATATCCTAATGGCCAAGGAGAAGCCAGAACTTTGGAACCTAAAGCAAGGTACTAAGTTGACATGTGATGTCTTCAGTCCTTGTTTCAGTGGCTTTTCCTACACACGCTGTGGTCTGCGAGTGTCGGGAGAGCCCCCCCTTCCTTTCACTGTGATGGGGTGACTTGGTGTATTAGGGAACAGGATTTTTCTCTCCCATCATATCAAGTACAGACCTCGAGTGGTGTTTTCCTGAAGAGATGGCCTGCATTTGTTGGTCCGAGGGCCCAGCAGTCAGAGGAAGGCTCGTCTCTGGCATTAGGGTACTGAAGACAGCTCTGCTTATTGACAGAGACCTAGTTGAAATGACTCCCCCAAAAGTGGAACAACAAACACATCGACATCCCCACATCAGACCCAGTGCACACAGGCTGCTTCCTCTACCCGGAGACTTGATGCCTGGCCGCCTTCCACCCGTCCGACTTCCCGGCTTCACTCTTCCTTTTCTAAGAGGCTTTCTTGGCACCTCTTCCAAAATGAAGCACCCCATTAAGATTGTCAATCGTGATTATTTTTCCTTTATTATTTGTTTTTATGCTACAGGAGATTTTGAACCCAGGGGCACTCTACCACTGAGCTATATCCCCAACCCTTTTTATTTTGGAACAGGGTCTAAGTTGCAGGCTGGCCTCAAACTTTCGATCCTCCTGCCTCAGCCTCCCAAGTTGCTGGGATCACAAGTGTGCACCACAGCACTCCACCCCGTTTTTCACATTTCATGCATACACTAAAAACTAAATGCTCTAACTCTTTAAGGTCTGTCCCTCTTATCACGAGGAGTCCCAAAGTGCAGGGTCCTTATCTATTTTGTTCATTATTATTATTGCACCCCAAACAAACATAGAACCTGGTGGACATAGTGGCACTAGGTGAAAGTTTGCCCAGCCAATGAGTTAATTCATAAGCAAGAATTTGGTAGCTGGATTCACTAGAAAAGTGATGATTAATTATACAAGCAGCTGACCCCTCCTGCCTCCCTTCTGTGCTAATTTTGTATTTTTTTTTTTTGAGAGATACTTGACAATGTTTTACTAATTCCAAATCTAAGATTGGATATTATTCACTTTTGTCTCTCTAAAAAAAAAAAAAAAAAAAAAAAAAAAAAAAGCAAAAAACTTTATTTACAGGTGGTGCTGAGAATCGAACCCAGTGCCTCACACATGTGAGGCAAGTGCTCTACCACTGAGCCACAACCCAGCCCCATTGTCTTTTTATATATATGATCTATTATTTTTTCCCTCCTGGAAATATGGCTGCTTACACCCACGATGCTAAACAGCATCTCCCACCTGTGTTCAATACACACACAGACGACTTTGAGAGGAAAAATCTGACTGGTGATCGTGAGTGATTTATATGGAAGCAGACAGATCCTAGTGTAACGCTTAAATTCTGTGTTTTTCATCACTCCCTGAAGCCACTCATGTAAGTTCCTGTCCCTCAAGTATACTTCTCGAGGGTACGAAAATCAAAATAGCTTGATACTGGCCTGGGAGCAGCTGTTCTGAGTCTACCTTAAAGGGGAAGGGGGAGGGGAAAAAAAACAAGGACTCCAGGTGCAGAAAATATTTACGATTAGCCTAGGAACAGGTCTTCTCTTTAAAAGCAACACCAAAAAAAAAAAAAAAAAAAAAAAAAAAAAAAAAAAACCCCAAAACAAAACAAAAAAAAAACCTTACACAGGCCTCTTGCAGAGGGGCCTTGGTAAGTGCCACCTCTGTGTGTGTGACTGTCGTCCTGGGGCGGGGGTGGAAAGGCAGACAGACGGCCAACTGGAAAATTTCACAGCCCCGAAAACATTCAGGGCATGAAATGCTGCAAATCTGTGGGAGCCCTGTGGTCTGTACCAAATAACTGTGCCCCGCGCCCCTCTGCTCTCATTCCCATAGCTTCCTGTCCCATCTCTTTCCTCTCTCTTCCGCCGGCACCCCCGGCACATTTGGGTGCTCCAGGGAGGGCTGCCTATTACAGTCTGGCTCCGAGCTCGGTAACAGGCTCGTGACCACTAATAACACTTGGCGCTCCCTCCGGGCCTGTCGCCTCCGGAACTGTGAGTGCTGTGCAAAAGTGATCTTATTGATCGCCCCCCAAACCCAGCGAGGCATGGAAATGGTAAAAGGTGGTAGTCCTTGCTCCTGTTTCAGAGAGCAAAATCAAGTGACTTGTTTTGGTCTTTTTTTTTTTTTTTTTTTTTTTTTTTTTGCAGTGCTGGGGATGGAACCCAGAGCCTTCCTTGTGCATGCTAGGCAAGCGCTCTACCACTGAGCGACACCCAGCCCTAAGGGGTTTATTTCCATGACGGTTTGCAAGTTTGCATCTCAGCTGGGATTGCAGGATTGCATGTGAAGTCTCCCAGCATTGCCTCCAACTTTATGGAACAGAGTGGGGGAGGAGGAGAAAAAAAAAGATATGGCTATGCCATCTTGTGTCCCCAGGTGCAAGCGCAAAAATACTGTTTTTTTTGGTTTTGTTTTGTTTTTAGGAAAGAATACCAGAAAAGGTTGCTGGTGAATGGTCATTGAGTCTAATGGATCAGGTGACCTCATTTGTTGAGATAAGGCGTGATTTGATGATGGTTTACCTCTTTCTCTTTGGTCTGCTCCCATGCCAGGTGTGTCTCAGCCCTCCGTGAACGGAAGGAAGACTACGTCGGAGCCGGGAGACCTCCAGCTTCCCTGGGAAGGCTCCATGCTGGAGAACAGGCCAAGACTCCCTGGGAACAGTGCGCAGTGAATGTTGTAAGTTAACAAGGAGAGCAGCCTCTGCAGGGGCCTGCCTGCCGAGGATCTGTGAATCACCCTGCAGCTGAGCCAGGGTGATGACGGGGGTATTAGCAGGAGGCTAAGAGATCATCCAATTAATTCCCTTGCTGATTTTTTTTTTTTTTTTAAGAGGTTCTGTTTGTATTTGTCGTGAACTTGCCTTTCTCTTGGTTTCTACGCAGCACCGCTCATTATCTCCTTCTAGAATAAAAGTGGAATACAATGACTCTTTCACTGTGGGAACACCCAGCCTACTGGTACAGCCAGATAGTATCAAAGGCGCCTCCTTAGACGGAGCTATTGCGGTTCTTTTAGGTTGATGAATAGGCCGAGGATTAGCAGCAGCAATCAGGATGTCCACCCAGCCATAATTCTAGGACTCATGGGAAGTTTTGGCCTGGAGAGATTTTTTTTTTTTTCTGGCTTTGAACATCTTGAGGTATGCAAGGGTGAGCAGTTCTGTTGGGTGCTTCTTTTATTCATAATTAGTTGATTTGCTGGATTTAGGATTGTGACTAGTAAATAGTACTGTGTGTCAGCTGATGGCTCGTGACAAGTTTTATTATCAAGTAATTACTGAGATGACCCAGGGGGGGACTTCAAGGGGCTTGCTTGCTGTTGAAACTTGATGCTACTTTTTGGAGATTTCCACTCATTGCAAGACTGTGGTAAAAAATGTTTTGAAGAGTGTTGAGCAGGAAGAAATTCCACTGCAGGAAACCCAGGATAGCCAGTTAACACCTTGACAAAAAGAAAGTGACATCGCCTTCAAATTTTAGAAGATGAAGGGCCAATTTCAACTAGGTTTCTGTGTGTGTCTATGCATATTTTTGTAATATGTGTATTCTTAATATTATGTGCATATGTTTTTAATTTCTTAATTTAACCAGAATACCTTTTCAGTTTATCACCTGTTTGTCCAGTTGCCTAAAAAAACTTTAAAAGAGCTAGATGCAGCCTGTATCGGGAAGTAAAAGTGTGGTCATTGAGAAGTCCCCACTAGATGTCTTCATTTCGTGGGTTTTTAAATATTAGTATTAAAATATGTAGATGTACCCATATTTCCTCAGGGCTAAATAGCAATATGAAAATGAGCTTATTTAATTTAAATTTTCCCCATGCTTCATAGTCGATGGGGAGAAACACTGAAGTTTCGGTGCATATCTGTTTCATACCATGATCTCCTTGATTCTGGGGCCAGTGCATAGCAGGTCCAGCTGTTGACATTGGGCATGTCTATGACCTTGGGCAAGAAGTCACTAACCCTCCAAGAGTGGTGTTCTGTGAGTCTATAGGTTGCTGTGTACTTCCTGTTCATCTAGCTGTCACCATTTTGGCGTGTAGTCCCCATCAGGGGCAGATCATTGAGTAGGCACTTCTTTACTCACCAGAAGTCTCTCTCTCTCTCTGTAAAGGTTTCTATCACTATCAAAAAATAATTTGGAGCCCTGTTGGATTGGGGTGTTACGGTGTCTTACCAGAAATTCTTTTTCCAACCAGGTAATTGTTAGAATGGTGATTTTTAAAAAAAATTTTTTTAGTTGTAGGTGGTCACAATACCTTTATTTTATTTATGTGGTGCTGAGGATCGAACCCAGGGCCTCACACATGTAAGATGAGCGCTCTACCACTGAGCCACAGCCCCAGCCCCAATTTTTCTGTGTTAAGGTGTCCTTATCCTGGGAAACAAAAAAAGGTTTCAAGCTCTGTTTCATTTATTGGTCTACTTATTTCACACATATATACTGAGGATTGAACCCAGGGATGCTCTATCACTGAGCTACATCCCCAGCTCTTAATTTTTAATTTTGAAACAGGGTCTTGCTAAATTGCCCATGCTAGCCTCAAACTTGTGGTCCTCCTGCCTCAGCCTTCCAAGTAGTGGGATTGCAGGCATGCACCACCCCAGTCTGCTAAGGCTCTATTTAAATGAGCAATGCAGTTACTATAATCAAGATAGTTTACTTCAAACATTGTGTGTGCATGTGTGTTTAAACCGTTGCTTTGAAGTCTTCATGTCAGACCTCAGACACTGAGGTTTTTAAAGCTCTGAAGTGTAAACTTTAGGATGCCACATGGCAGACTTAGTCATTCGAAATCCTCCTGCAAATGGAGTGTGTTGAGAGAGAGGAAGAAAATTCTAAGCCCTCACACTTGCCTTTCTCTTCAAAGCTGTGTTGCTCGAGTTGGGAGGGAGGTTCCCAGTTTTCTCAGTTACCTCTTGCAATCTTGGTCCATTCTTAAACACTGTTTCTGTTTCACCCTGGCTTTGATGTCCTGGGCCCTGGAGCCGTCCTATGATAGGGAAGGCAGGTGATTTTCAAAGAACCTGTCTGCACGTGGACAGGGCCTGGGTGTGAGTTGTGGTTCTCACAGCAACCCATTGCAAACAGTGGCTCCGTCCTGCTGGTCCTTGCGGGCTGCACCCCAGCCCATGCGTTGCCCTTACTCTGTGTGTCTCCATGCTGCCTTTCAAATCTGCCCCCATTTTTGTAGCACGTGACCTTTGCCCCTGAAGGTGACTCACACCAGCTCAAGAGGCTGTGTCTTGTGTAAGAGTGGCGGTGAGAACTGGAGTCGGGAGGCCTGGGTCTCACGCGTGACGCTGCAGTTAGCTGTAGAACCTTGGGGCCGCTGGGGCCCCGGGAACCCATTCTATGCTGGGCAACATGGGAAAACTGAGGCCTGTGACTTCTGGGGGCTCTGGCTGCTCTGTCCCAATCTGCATAAACTGCAGTCTCCGAGGCACCTTGGACCCTTATGTTGACATCCGTGACTCCTAAGAGATAGCCTCATTTACAACTTGTGTTGATATATATAGTACAGCCAGCCTTATAGAAATATAATATATATAAATATATAATTATTAGATCTATGTCCACCGAAGTCTTTCTACAAGACCCTCGGGTACCATGTGACTGTTCAAAGGAATTCACCTGAGAGCTTCTGAAGACTATATACTTTTAGCTGTTGAAATTCAGGATCTGCCCTCATTAGTTATTCTGAAAATTGAGCTACTTTCGTGTGTGTGTGAGCACACTAGGGACGGACCCAGGGCCTCACACGTGTGGCAGGTGCTCTATCGCTACATTTCTTCCCCGGCCCAGGAGGTACTTTGGAACGCGACTTTTCTAAATTGGCCTCTACCTCTGGTATATTCAGTGTATGATCAAGGAGACCGTGGAGTCTCTGTTTCCTGAGGTAGGGCTTCTCAGGTCACCTTCCCTGGTCGATGCAAAGTGGCCTTTCCGCCAGCCTTCCCCGTCCTCCTCACCGGTCTCCTGAACTAGCAGGTCCGTGAAAGCAAGGGTGTGTGTTTTGGTTTTTGTTGGTTCTTTTTTTTTTTTTTTTTAATTCCCTGATGAGTCTTCGCCCCCGAGGACCTCCTCAGCCCTCATTAACTATTTGTTGAGTGACTGTCTAAGGATGGGGTTATTGTGTCCCTAGGCTTCTCCTGGGAAGCCCCAGCCATGAAGAAAAGAATCCTAAACCCCTTTCTGAGCAGGACTGGTTGAATCTGGAAGCAGCTTACGGAGAGAGGCCTGTAGGGAGAGAGGGGAGGCCGGCGTACCTTCTTTTCCTTTGAATTAGATGCTAAATTTCAGTCATGTGTGTAAGGAAATGTGGGGGAGGAAGCCATTTGTTTAAAAAAAAAAAAAAAAAAGGTTTTATGGAGCTATCAATAGAGTTTGGGGATTTTCTGATACTTTTTTAAAAGCTCCGCGCTGTGTGTATTTCCTGCCCGTTTCAATCTGAGCGGTTTGTGGTCTCCGTGTGCGAGCAGCTTGCCCTGGCGTTCTGTGGACGGTGGTGGTGGCATGTCTGGCCCTTAGGATTGTGGCCACGCATCACTGTTGATATTCACGTCTATTCCTAAGGTGGGGCTGAGCCCAAGTGCCGCATGTACCCAGGAACCGACTCCCTAGAGGAAGTGACGGGATGACGTGCCACTCCAGGGCACGACTCTGGATGAGCAGAGAGCACCCAGTGCAAACGACGCCTGCGCCTCTGTGGCGTGCCAGGGGACTTCCACGAAGCCTTCGCGGAGAGGCAGAATCCCACGTTACTTTTGAGGACAGTGAGCGGGAAGGGTCTGGAACCTTGTGTGGGGGGGGGATCCCCCACCCATGCTTTAGAATGGCTGCCCCTGCGTGCAGGAGCCAGGTGGTCCCTGGGGACATGTGGAGAGGCTACCTGGGGAACAGCCCAGGCTACCCTTCCCCTCCCCGCCCCTTCCCCAAGCGTCCTCAGCATCCAGGAGTAGAGGGAAAATGTGCAGAATGGCCAGAAGTCATGGAAGGAGAGCTCGCGGCTCCTCTGCCCCATTTGTGTTCTGTGGGGACAAAAGTGATCAGCATCCTGGTGTGGCTGTGCTAACTGAACAGCGCTCAGGTCCCTGTGTCCCCCTGAAGTTTAGAATTCACCACAAAAGTAACGGTTATTCAAGACCACATGCCTGGCCTGCTCCAGGCCACAGGGAACAGGGCCAGGTCACCTGCGTGTCCTGCCCGGGGGGTCGAACCCTAGGAGTGCACCTACGGGGTTGTACCCGGCGGCGGGGTCTGGAGTCCTGCAGGGGTGAAGATGACATTCCCCGGAGGCAGGCTTGCAGGGATGACTTTAAGGCCCTGAGCCTCCAAATTAGGCCTCCAGCAGAGAATGGGATTTCAACCCACCACACAGGCACTTTGAGAAGGCCGGGGCTGCCTCTGAGGAGGAAAACCGTCTTTGATTTAACTGCTGCTGAGTTTGGGTACATACGACCTCAGAACTGGACGTTTCTTTCCCTCAGAAGTTCTGTGGTTTTACCACTGACAGAGACACATGGGGATTTGTAGGATGTGGGCTCTGGTTTTTTTTTTTTTTTTTTTTTTTTTTTAGGATGACTTTAGATCCTTTTTTGCTTGTGTGTGGAGGACTGGGGGTTGAACCCAGCGATTCTCTACCATTGAATGATGTCCTCTGCTCCTTATTTTTCATTTTCATTTCTTTTAAAATTGTTGTGGTGCTGGGAATTAAACCAGAAATGTTTTGTTTTTTTGTTTTTGTTTTTTCAGTACCGGGAAATGAACTAAGAGGGTTCCTCTACCAGTGAGCTACACCAGCCTTTTTTTTTTAAATTTTTTTATGTTGAGACAGGGTCTCATGAAGTTGCCCAGGCTGGCCTGGAACTTGTGATCCTCCTGCCTCAGCCTCCCGAGTAGCCGGGAGTACGGGCGCGTGCCACTGCACCTAAATTCACGATCGTTTTATTTCTTCGTGTGTAAAAGGTGAAGCCCAAACTGGGACCCTTTAACAACAAGGACACCTCCCATCAGTAGCGAGGGTCGCATTTCTGACTGGACTTCGGACAGAAACTGCACCCAACGCTAAAACCACGCTTCTCTAGTGGAGCGTCGGGAATCAGACCCGTCTAAGAAGGAAGGGCGGGAATGGAGGGCGGGGGGTGTGGTTCTTCCTGGAATGGAATGGACGTGTGAAGGCTTGAGGGAGAGGGCAGCTGATTCCTGCACTGTGGACACCTCACAGGTGCCTCTGTTCCGTGTCGTAGGATCACCAGTGCAGACACTTGCATCTGGTGCACCAGAGAACTTCACGTATGTTCATCATTCCTCTACAAGTTGGTTGTTCCTCCTTTGCTGACTTCACAGGAAAGATGTGGCACAAATAGGAATTAAATTGTTTAGCCATGGAGGCAAAAACCTGTTGGTTCTCACAGGAAATAAATTTCTAGGACTAGTGCAAAGAGACAGATAGAAAATTTCGTGGTTTAGAAACTATCCAGATTTTTTTTCCCAGGTGTGGTGGTGCACACCTGTAATCCCAGCAGCTCAGGAGGCTGAGACGGGAGGATCACGGGTGCAAAGCCAGCCTCAGCAACAGCAAGGTGATGAGCAACTCAGTGAGACCCTGTCTCCAAATAAAGTACAAAAAAAATAGGGCTGGGGATGTTGCTCAGTGGTTGAGTGCCCCTGAGTTCAACCCCAAGTACCCCCTCGCCCCCCAAAACACTATCCAGATTTTTTTTTATATTTTTAGATGGTCAATTTTTATACCAAGTATTGCTCACCCACTCTCCCAACCTATATTTATTTTAAATTTCTAGTGGTACCATGTGACAAATTGCTACACAGCGGAGTCTTAGCTTAAAAGAACTAATGCATCTTCCCTCAGTCCTGAGGGTCACGTTGACTGCAGACACCTGAACAAGTGTGTTGCATGATTCAGCAAAAGTCATTTCCAACAGGTACAGAACATTTCATAGGTGAGGTAGCAAAACCAGCTGTTTGAAGCCTATTTTGGAAAAATCTAGTTTTTCTAAACCGTTTTTTTTTTTTTTTTTTTTTTTTCCCTACCCGGAACAGTTCACTTCGGTAGCATTGGCCAGAACAGAAATGTAAATGGAACACAAATGGCAGTCTGTTTCCAGAATCTTATTTCAGAAACACAGGCAAATTACTGTGCTCATGCTCTTTGGACCCTTAACTCTTCTCTACTTAAATTCCACTTCTTTCCCAATACATTTATACGCGAGGTCTCAAGACCTTCTTTCTTCTAGCCTTGAGTGACTGGCACTGGGATAGGATTTGCTGGCAGTGCTGGAAGAGTTTGCTCCTGGCCCCCCAATGCCGATCCTAGGCTGTTGGTATTACCTATTTCCATCTGTACCTTGGCCACTCTCTCCAACACCAGGACCCCTTACTTTGCACATCTAGAAGTAAAAAATGCCCTTGCTGAAAGAGTTTCTAAAACGTTCACAAGGTTGCTTCCTGTTTCATCTTGCTGCTTTTCTTCTTAAGCCTTTGTAACTTGCATAGAATGGAAAAAATAATTTCTCCAGGGCTCAAATCCAACACCTTGTTAGGTTGTCTCAATGCCTGGGGCTCCTATGAGTCGCTGCCCGTTGTAAGCATTGTGAACTGACCCTTGCAGCACAGAGAGACCTGGGTGCCACCAAGGATGATTGTCCTTCTACCGTGGCAGGCCCTAGTTTTCCAGACTCTTTTCGCCTTTTCTTTGTTCCCCAAGATATGGGGATATCAGAGCAGGATGCTATTGCTAGGAAGGGGACAGCTATTGCTTGTACAAACAGACATTTTGTCCTTTAGCAACCTCAGTTGCTGGGCTACCTGTTTCTGGCTGTCATAGTTTTGCTTATGAAAAAGCTCCCCCTTCCCTCCCCTCCCAGACTAATAAGAGCAACCAGTGGGCACGCCGTCGGTCTATCTGTGGGCTCACGTGATTCAGAGTGGAGTCATTCAGCCTCTGTCTTAAGCTAGCATGTTGCCCCTTCTCTGTCACCACCACCACCACATCAAGCACGAGGGTAGTATGTCAGCGCCACCCCCTGGGTAATGTTACCGTCACTCCCTTTTGGGGACAGATTCACTGCCAACTGGTATCTCGTTGCTGTCACTGGAGTTTGCAATTCGGGTTCCCAGCTCCGCTGACGATCTATTTCTGTGCCTCCTCTGTGATGCCAGTTGTCCTAGCAACCTGGTGGCTGGCGCGTCCCAAAAGGCGAATGAGGGAGTGGCAGTGGGTGGCCTCGAGAGGGTCACGGGGAGTGGGCGGTCTCCTTGCTCAAAGAGGATTTTCCTTTTCCTCCTCTGGGCAGGCCTCCAGGGAGAGGCTGTCACCGAGGATCATGGGCCACAGAGAATAACAGACCACCCAGGGGACGGACGTTCGGTGCTGTCGGTTTTGTCTTGTGGATTGGGCCGACGTCCCGGCTTATCGGCACTGGCATTCAGAGTTGGGGGTGCACGTCGATGCTGGGGAGGACGCGGGGTCGGGAGAAGGCAATGAAGGCTCCTTTTCCTGGTGCCGGCTCTGACCTGAAAGCGTCCCGTGCAGCCAGGGCGCTCTTGCTGGGCTCTGGGAACTGACCCCTGCGCCCAGCCTGAGAGTTGGAGCACTGTTCACCTTGTGCCCTGCCTCAAAGCTCTCCTCCTGCCTCGAGGCCACGTGGAATTGGCACCGAATGACTAATCCCGCCATTTCTATTTATTTATTTATTTATTTTGGTTTAGATCCCAAAGAGCCCAGAAGCACTGAGGAATACATCTTACCATTCCCAGCCGAGGTGCCCCTGTCTAGGTGCAGTCTAAAATGGGGCGGTCCAGACAGGTGACACTGAATGTCTCTGGGGGTTTGTCCCAGAGCCACTCCATTGTGGAAGTCCTTAGGCACTGGAGCCCGCTGACCTCTCCCCCTGGGGATGCTTCTGTGTTGGCTGGGAGGTGTCGAGGCATTTTTTTCACAAAGAAAGAGACCCAAGGTGGATCTTTGCAAGGAGATGAGGAGCAAGGAACCTTTAGAGAGGGATGTCCCCCAGAGCCTTGGAGTCACACAAATGATCTGGAGTACGTATTGTCTTTCCCTTCGCTGATAAGTGTCGTGGTCTCGGTATTTATTATTTTCCCCACTGAATGACCAGACTTAGCCACGTGCATGTGACGGTGTGGTCCCCCAGAGAAGCCAGCGGGATGTCCCCAGCGTCTGCAACACCTGGATGTCCTCAGTCAATGCTCGCCATGCTCCGTAGCAGGAATGGGGCCAGTTCACGAGACCTGGGCCCAGAAGGGAGAGAACTCCTTTGCAGGTAGGGGAGGAAGTTCCAAGGAGAGTTATTGGCACATCCACAGCATCCTAGGTTTTCAGGATGTTTCTCAAGAGATGATAAAAGAAATCGGTTTTGTTTGGTGTGTGGTGTGCCCTGTGAGGTCGTTGTTTTAAGTTGTAGAAACGATGTAAATTGTAGAAGACACTCACTGTGTTCCTGGAACAATAAATGCCTGTCAGGTGCATCTTCATATTGTAGAGAAGGCTTTTTTTTTATTTTATTATTTTTTTATTTGTGGATCAGACCTAGGACCTTGCACTGAGCTATATTCTCAGCCCAGTTTTTTAAAGGTCATTATGTAACTCTGAATTCAATACTTGAGGGTGACTCTCGATCATTCTTTATGGTACACAGGTAATAGACACCATTCTGTCATGTTGATGTGAATAAGAAACACAGCTCATGTGAGTACCTGTATTTTCTTAGATTAAAACCCTCCTCTAGGTTGTGGGCGGCTGTTTGTTGATTTTTACTAGGGATTTAACTCGGGGCAGTTTACCGCTGAGCTTCCTTCCCAGCCCTTTTTATTTTCTGAGACATGGCCTCACTGAATTGCTTAGGGCCTTGCTGAATGGCTGAGGCTTGTGATCCTCCTGTCTCAGCCTCCTGAACCGCTGGGATTAAAGGCGTTCACCACTTTGCCCAGCTTTGTGATTTCTCTCTTAAAGGAAATTTGGTAAAGTGCATGGTAACCCAGTTAGGTCTCACAAACTTCAGGCTTTTCCCAACTTGGGTATCTCAATATCCAGTCGTCGGAAGCACACTTCCTGAGTTAATTATTGTGGATTTCTGGGGAGGTGTGAATCAAAGTATTACTAAGCAGGCTGGGCATGATGGCACACACCTATAATCCCAGTGACTCTGGAGGCTGAGGCAGGAGGATCACAAGTTCAAAGCCAACCTCAGCAAAAGTGAGGCTCTGAGCAACTCAGTGAGACCCTGTCTCTAAATAAAATACAAAATAGGGCTGGGATGTGGCTCATTGGTCGAGTGCCCCTGAGTTCAATCCCTGGTGCCTATAAAAGAAGAAAAAATCTAAGCAGAAGATGGGGACGCCTTGGGCTCTGTCCACAG
Source organism: Tamias sibiricus (assembly GCA_025594165.1). Taxonomy (NCBI): domain Eukaryota; kingdom Metazoa; phylum Chordata; class Mammalia; order Rodentia; family Sciuridae; genus Tamias; species Tamias sibiricus. The sequence continues at coordinate 17,124,384 of CM046666.1, read as the reverse complement.
CCCAGATATCAGACTGAGAATGAAAACTGAGGCTCTCCTCACATCCCCACCCTGTGAGACCCAGAGCAAGCTCCCTTCTTCCTCTGTGCCTTTGTTTCCTTGTCTTCCAAAGGAAGATGATTATCCCTGCCACGTTACAGCCTCCGATATAAAGATATTCGTCCAAAGAAGCCGCTTTTGGAATAACATCCGGATTCAAATCCCAGACCTGCTGTTCATTAGCTGTGTGTTGTTGGGAAAATTGTCCAACTTCTCTGAGCCTTATTTACCTTATCTATAAAACAGTGGTGACCAACCTACCCTGAGAGCTTACTGAGAGAATGAAATGGCATGAAGTAGGTGCTTATCCCAGAGATGGCTCCCCGGTAGCTGTGGCAGCTAGGATGCTGGTATGATGCTAAAGTCCTCAAAACAAAATACACTGTGATGTGTTGCCGCAGAGAACAGTTGCAGCTTGCGGGTGTCTTGCTGTGGAGATGTCTCCTGTGTAATAGGAATCGGTGACTGTCATTGTCCTTGCATTGGCAGTGAATGCGGTTATGTGTTGAGACCTTCTGCTTCTTCAACACACGCAACAATCCTGACAGCGAAGGTGATAATGCTTTTCAGTATATCCACCTGTGCTTGCCGACGGCTTTGGGACTTTAGGTGGATTTTTTAATATTAGTCAAACTGAAAGGCACACTGAATCCGGAAGATGTGGTCTCATCTATAAAAAGAGTAGGGAGATTCCCACAGGCTATTGCTATGAGTGCAACTCTCAAAAAAAATAAAAAAATAAAAAAAATAAAAGCATGACAGTATATTTTGATGTAGTTGCTGTGTCTAGGTGGAGACAGGTAAAAAGAAAGTATCTGGTCTTATTCTTTGAAGTTGAATAAAGAAAAGCCACGAAGATGGATATCTGCATCCTTCTGTCTTCTCTTTTTTAATTTAATTAGTTATACATGACAGTAGAATGCATTTATGCACTGTGATATCATACATAGATGGGATATGATTTCTCATTTTTCAAAGTGTGCATGTTGCAGAATCATATTGGTCATGAAGTCGCATATATACATACAGTAATCATGTCTGTTTCATTTCACTATCTTTCCCATCCCCACATTCCCTCCCTCCCTTCCTTTCCCTTCCCTCTACCTGATCTAAGGTAACACTATTTTTCCCTAGTGTCCCCTTCCTTATTGTGAATTAGCATCCGCACATTAGAGAAAACATTCAGCCTTTGGTTTTGTGGGATTGGCTTATTTCACTTAGCATGATATTCTCCAATTCCAACCAAATGCCATAATCTCACCCTTCTTTAAAGCTGAGTAATATTCCATTGAGTATATATACCATGTTTTCTTTATCCATTCATCTATTGAGGGAGTCCTCGGTTGGTTCCATAGTCTAGCTATTGTGAATTGAGCTGCTGTAAACATTGACGTGGCTGTGTCACTATGGTATGCTGGTTTTAAGTCCTTTGGACATAAACCAAGGAGTAGGATAGCTGGGTCAAATGGTGGTTCCATTCCCGGTTTTCTGAGGAATCTCCATAGTGCTTTCCATAGTGGTTGCACCGATTTGCAGTGCCACCAGCAGCGTAGGAGTGTGCCTTTTCCCCACATCCTAGCAGATATTTACAGAGCGTGTGTAGCAGGCCAGGCATCCACAACAGCTGAAGGAACTTCCCAGCCCTGGGCAGAGAGATGAGAAAACAGACAGCTGCTTTACACATGGCCAGTCTTCTGCCAGGGGTTCCCACGGGATGCCATGCATACAAACCAGTGTGGCATCTTCTGGAATCGGGGCAGCCTTCATCCTCAGACCTAAAGAATGAGTAGGTGCTAACTAGAAAACCAGAGGGTGTATCAGTTAGCATATGCCGTGTAACAAGCCAATCCAATGTTTAGTGGCTTAAAACAATGAACATATGTCTTACGATTCCTTGGGTCACCGGGGCTGGGCCTGGTGGGTCTAGGATGGCCTCACTCACAGCTGCTGGAAGGATGGTTGGCCCCAGGAATGGGGAAGCTTCTGTTGGGACAGCTTCTCTCTGCTGACCATCCCTCGCCCTCTGGTCAGCCAGTCTGAGCTTCATCATCCTGTTGTCTCAGGCTCCTAAGAGCAGTAAGAGGGCAGACCCTCGTGCACAGTGATTTTCAGCCCTCTGCTTGCAAGACAGTTGCTGATTTCTCTCTGGCCACAGCAAATTGCCTGATCAACTTAATTCAATGGGGGAGGCGTGGAGGCTCCAGGTCTCGTCCTGTGGAGGACAACCTGTGCAGAGGTCAGAGGTGGGAGGACGTGGCTCGTGAAAACACGGAGAGTCGTTCAGGATGGCTGGAATAGAGCTCGTGATGAGCGTCGGGACAAGGGGCCGGTCACGAGCGTCTCTTCAGTAAGCTCTGCTGAGGAGTTGGGAGCTGATCTGGACAGCCGTGAGAAGTCGCTGAGAGATCTTCAGCAGGATGATGTCGTGACCAACAAGACCCAGAAACGTGGTGAGATGGCAGAAGCCCGACAGCGCGTGTGAGCCTCGGTCATTCCGGGAGGTTTCCAGAGAGGAGTCCCAGGGGTGGCCAGGAAAAGATGGAGCTACTAGGACTGGGGTGGGCGGCTCGGAGCGGAGTGCTTTCCCAACAGCAAGGCCAGAAAGGAGGTCAGAGGCCCTCGGAGGTCCGGCAGGAGAGTTGAAGGTGAGGTCCTGAGCCCTGTCTGATTGGAGTCTGGGGGAGAACTTGGAGCAGGTTGGGGGGCGCGGCCACGGCTGCCGTGTTCATGACATCACCCTCCCGTGGATCCTGCCGGACCAACCAACACTGCCAAGGGCTGGTTCAAAGCCACTCCCTGACAGCATCGTCCCCCTGGAAATAGCGCAGCGTCACCCAGCTGGAGGCTCCTCTTCCTTCCAACGTGTTCTTCCTCTTGACCTCAAAACAGATGGTGTCTCCCAAGGGCCCTGGGCCCCCGACCAGTGCTCGCCCATGAACTTCCAGTTTTGACCTTTCGACGACACTTCGAAGTCTCACTCTTTAAAAGAAAAAGCTACAATAGTTTCATTTCACAAAACTTGTGTGACCGAGAGTGAGATCTGTGGTTTTCACCAGTTCGGCTGGGGACCAGTTTGTTGTCACTGAAAGTGCATGATGTGGGGTGGGAATATCAGGGTACTTTCAGCCCTCTGGGCTCTAACTCAGCTGTGGCAAGTGCTGTCTCTACAGAGAAAAATGAGAGGGTGTCTAAATGTGCATTAAGCAGATGATAACTGGCCGTGTTTTCTTGCTGATTTTTTTTTTTTTTTTTTTTTTTTTTATAAAAAAAAAAAGGGCAGATGCGGTGGTACATGCCTGCAGTCCCAGTGGCTCTGGAGGCTGAGACAGGAGGATCGCAAGTTCAAAGCTGGCCTCGGCAATCGCAAGGCACTAAGCAATTCAGTGAGACCCTGTCTCTAAATAAAATACAAAATAGGGCTGGGGATGTGGCTCAGTGGTTGAGTGCCCCTGAGTTCAATTCCCAGTACCAAAACAAAAAAAAAAAAAAAAAAAAAAAAAAAGAGTCCAGACAGGCTAGCACAGGCTGCTGGAGAGACCATCTGATTCCTGGTCTTTGTCTGGAAGAACGCCTTCTCTAACCTAATATTGAGAATACATGAGAGTCAAGAGGGTAAAGGAGAAAAGAAAGGAGGCAAAGAATCCAGACGACCTTCTGAGGGCAGATGGGCCACGTCAGTAGCTCGATTCCCACATCTTCTCCACTTAGACTTTGAACAGCCTTTTCTGACACTAATCTCCTGGCTACATCAGCTCTTCGTCTTGTGGGCTCTGGTGGGAACATCTGTTTAACTTGGGCAGAGAAATCGCCCCACGGGTTGGGGCTGGTGGCTCAGCCGTCTGCGATAGCGTGGTCCCCAGGCCCTGCTAATCGAATGGCTGCGTCCTCGAGGACAGGAGAGGGTTTGAAAACCTCCAGGGCATGGCCAGAGCCAACAGACCTTTGTTTGATGCTGAGAAACGTTCTAGACATTTTTATCAGAGCTTCAGTTAGACAGTTACGTGGAGGGCTGATAAGGAAATGTGCGATAGAAGACCTCATAGTTTCAAGTGCCCAAATTTGGCGAGCTCCACACTCCTGTGAGATGGAAATGAAAACACGGCGTGTTTTGGAATTCCTGATTCTGCTTATTTGCTTTAATAGCAGATCTTTGCATAAACACTGAGTCATTGCATTCTATACTGCGAGGGAGATAGGCTTTGCTGTGCTCAATCTGGTCTGGCTTCCAGAAGAGAGTATGGAACAGGTCCCAGAGGAAGGAATGAGCGCGGCATCGTAGGTGACTAGAGACCTCCCTAATGCCATGTCTTTTCCCTGATCGAACGCCTGACCTTATGTGACGTTGCATGCCAAGTGTGAACAGAAGTAATACTTTACAAATATGCAGCCAATCTGTTCTAGAGCGTGTGGGGTGTACCTGAGAAAAAATAAGAGTTTTCTTATTTTGGGGAAGCAGGGTGGGGACGCAGGTACCCGGATTCTGCCACCTGCAGGTTACTTCACTGATTCTTGTGGCTGCTTTTCTTACTCATCTGCACTCTGTGGTACCTGAAGCCCTGCACCCACACTAAGCCACCAGAGACGTGGGTATAGAATTAGAGTCCTATCTGGATCAGAACTACCTCTGGTTTACCTTTTTAGAATCTTTAATACATTTAAGCGTATAACGGTGAGGCTTCAGGTTTTTATTTAGAGCTATGTTTGATTGCCTCCTTGGTTGGGACAGCCACAACCTAAGATGTGACAGGTGGCATGGAGGCTGATGACATAATAGCTGTTAAGTGCTCTTAGTACCTTCCAAAGGAAGAGAGCCTGCCCCATTCAGATTAGGGTTTCTGTCACACCCTTTTGTACAAACAACCTGGCTCTAACACCGTAGTCTGTCCCCTTTCCTCACTCATGTATGGCTTTTTGGTGCATGTAAGAATGATGTCTGCACTGAGCGGACACCCCTGATGTGTTCTACAAAGATCGTCCAGACACAGAGAGGTGGTCAGCGCCAGCGACCATGACCCCAGCATTGCATTCAGCTGGCCCTCCAGTCCCCTCTATGATGTGGGCATGAAGGCATGGTTGTGAGCTATCGTTTTAATTTATCTGGACATTAAAGCCCCTCGGATCCAATCCGTCTGTCTTATCTGTAACATCTTGGTGCGTCTAGATTTCTTCCCACCCAATGACTCGCCACAGCAAACTCAGACGTGCCGAGCTAAGCTCTAAGGCACCTCTATTTATTTATTCCGTCTTGGTCTTAGATCACTCACATATTTCAGCTTAAGAAACTGAAAATTTGAAATTTGTTTCTGTGATGGAATTATGCCACCGTGGTTGGGAATTATTTAGTGGAAAACGTGTTCCTCTTCTGATGAAGTCCTTTTCAAGCTTTGAGTCGTGACTGGTTTTGATGGCTAGGAGTCTTGTAGGTAAAAGGGAGAGTGTTGGGATGAGACCCCAGAGGGGGGCTTGTGTCAAGGGTCGTCTGTGGGGTAGGAGAAGTTCGTGCAGGCAGTTTGGTTTCCGCCATTGCTGCCCGTCCTTCCAGTGGCCGGTTACCCGCTTCTCCCTGTCTGCTTGAATCTTTCTGTTCTTCCAAATGCCTCACACCACTGCGTGCGTTGGATGGGCCTGGGGAGGAAAATGAAGCCTTATAAAACGACCCTAACTTTAATAAGGTTAGCTGCCTTTTGCAAGAGCTGGGGGACTGGAATTGAAATTTAAGTGACAGAATTTCAGCCGTCCTGGGGGAGATCTTTGAGTGAACTTTCTTCCAAAGTATTGGGCACCAGGCCCCTGTCTACCCCATCAATGCATGCTGTCCGGCTGGCTTCTAAATAGTCACTTTCCATGTCAAAAAACTAAATAGTGTCAAGTCAAGTAACTTTGATGTGAGTTTCAAAGTTATAGCATAGTTCACCAACTTTATTTTCACTGACTGGTTCTCATGTAAAATACACATGACAAAATTTACTACGTCCATCATGCGGGGGTTTTATGGGGTTCCGGGGGGGTTCTGGGGATTGAGCACAGGTGCTTAACCACTGAGCCACATCCCCAGCCTTTTTTTTTTTTTTTTTTTTTTTTGAGATGAGACATCCCTAAATTGCTTAAGGCCTCACCAAGTTGCTGGGGCTGGCTTTGAACTCACGATCTTCCTGCCTCAGCCTCCTGAGCCACTGGGATAACAGGCATGTGCCACGGCGCCCGGCTGTCTGTTGTTTTAAGCATACAGCTGAGAACATGAATTGCACACGTGCTGTTGGATTGCTCTTCATCTGTCCGTCTGCGGACCTCTTTTCTTCAAAACAATCTGGACTCGTGAAGCAGCTCCCCCTCCTCCCCCCACCAGCCCCTGGTGACCTCCTTTCTGCTTTTCCTGCCTGTGTAATTTTGACTACTCTACATATCTCCCAGAAGTGGGATCGCACAGTCCTTGTCATTTTGTGACTGGCCTATTTCACTTAGCGCAATGTCCTCAAGGCTCATCCATGTTGCAGCACCTGTCAGAAGAGCCTTCCTTTTTAAGGCTGAGTAATATTCCAGCATATGGATAGACCACATTTTGCTTAGCCATTTGTCTATAATGGACACGTGGATGGCCTCCACGTTTTGGTTATGGTGAATAATACTGCCACGAACATGGGTGTGCAGATCTGTCTCTGGGTCCCTTCGCCAACATTCTTTGCCTTTGCTAGATGCAGGTACTGGAAGGAGTCATGCACCTGACTTATTTGAAGCCTCTTTAGTGTCACAACTCTAGGTAGCATCCTGGTGTTTTTTTGAAGTAACCTCTCTGCCAACCTCTTCCTAGCATTCTCCTATAGCAAGCAGAGCCAGGAGCTTGTTTTCTATTAAAATGCAAATGATCCCTGGACAGAGGCCACAGCTATTAGCACCCTGGTGTGAATTAGTTTAATCAGATCCTGTCTTAGAGGCTTTCTGTGCTCCTGGCTCTTCCCGGCTTGCTCCCTGTTACAACTGTCCCTCGTTTATAGTCTTGAATTATTATTCCAAACATCACACTGTTTTGAATTTATTTATATAGTTTTTTTCTTCTAATAGAACAGAAGCTTCTTACGGGCAGGACCCTTGTATAATTTATGTTGGTTTTCCAGGCCCTAATGAAAACCCGCTCGCAGACAACTCCAACTGTTCATTCATCTGTGAGACGTTCATCAGGGGCTTCCATTGAGAAGAAAAATCCACATCAGTTTATGTTCTTTTCAAAAGAAAGATGACAATTCAATGAATGTTCTCAACCAGCATTGAAAACTCTGGTTGCTCTAAATCTCCGTGTTTCCGTTACCAGGCGCAGACATTTTATAGATGCACTTACTTCATAGTGCATTTACTTCAACATCATTAACAGAGTGACCTGTGCCTCTTTTGGTTAACCTGCTTTGTGTTGATTTGTGACTGTGTACCTCGGTGTGTTACCAGCATCTAGTAGCTCAGGGACAGCGTCACTTGCTTATTGGGCTTGGTTCACTAATTCCACAGCAGTGCCCAGGGAAACAGCAGTCACTGATAACAATTTGACAACACTTCCCTTTTTAAGGTACAAACCAGTCCTAAACTGAATTAGTACTTGAGGCTCTAACCTAAATCCATAGTGATGTTTCTACTAAAGCTCATAGGAGACAAATTGGTTTTTTAAATTGTTATTACCAGTTATTCTTGTGATAATTCCCTATAGGTAAAAAATATTATAAAATGTTCACTGGTCACTTGATGGAAATAGACTGTCTTTACTAAGATCAGTGTTTTATACAGAACAAGCAAAACAGAAACAAATGGACTCTTTGGACAGTCTTTTCATCTTTTTAGGTGTTATTTAGTGGTATCCCCTACCAGATGTTTAGAGAGGGTTGTTCACCGATGATGAAGTTTAAAGCTCACTGTTCTAGGTTGTTCTCTGTGTCTGTCTTCTACTCCTACCTCAGTGCGGTAGCATTGAATGCTGTAGGGTTTTGCTATTGAGCATCCGCCCAAACAGTGAGCTGCAGTAAGTAGCCATAGTGAATTTATGCCAATAGAAAGGGAAATTCAGGAACGGATGGCTTCTGATTAAAGGTACTTCCTGAAACAGTTTGCAAGGTGAAATTGTTAGTTTAGGGAAGATGATAGTCGTTAACAATGCTGCTTCTGGGATTAGTTTTCTATACTGCCCCTGCCCCACCCCAAGGACCATCAACCTCACCCTCCTCTCTATGGAGAGCAACAGTGGATAAATAATGATGCAAACATTAAAAGCTGACAGTGGGGGTTGGATCAGGCCTCTCCCTGGTTCGTTGAAAGAAAATACATCTCAGTTGTAGAGTAACTATGATTCATGCTAATTCTTGGTCATGCTGCTACATTATCTTCATAGATAATTTGCATCATGGGGTGTTTCTGCATATCTGTGCATTCTGATGATATTTTTAGCAAGCATTTTTAAAAATAACCATTTTCAGAATAGACTAATCAAGCAACCTCCTCCCGAGGGAAGGAGACACGCGAGGGGGTCAGCTGCTCCTGCCCCGGGCATTTCGCCACTGTTTCTTCTTGCTCCTGCCATTACATTTTGTGGCTTTAGCTTTTATGAGTTTCTGTCCCTTTTTTTCCCCCCATGATGAATCAGGCTGTGGCTCTTGAAGCCATTTCTGCAGTGAGCGACTGCACCACGCTCATCAAAGGCAGGCTTGGGCTCCGCACGGCACTGGCCAGGTCTGTCCTCAGCGTTACTGGAAACTTGGATGATGAGATAGGAGAAGCATTAATTCTTTCATTGGGGAAAAAAAAAAAAGGTTTTTATGTGGAGCCTCTGTAATAGCTTGAGGAGAAACAGGGAGCTACAAGCTGGAAATGAGAACGGTCCACCAGGTCATTGTTGCCCATCCGCGTCACCACCCTTGGCATGAGCGCAGGATATTTTTTTTTTTTTTTTGGCACCAGGGATTGAACCCAGGAGCACTTAACCACTGAGCCACATCCCCAACCCATTTTTTAAAAAAATTATTTGTTATATATGACAACAGAATATATTACAATTCATATTATGCATATAGAGCACAATTTTTCATATTTCTGGTTGTACACAAAGGAGAGTCCCCTCATTCGTGTCTTCATACATGTACTTTAGGGTGATGATGACCATCGCATTCCACCATCCTTCCTACCCACACGCCCCCTCCCTCCCTCTCCCCCTTGCCCTATCTAGAGTTCATCTAAGCCTCCCATTCCCCCCACCACCACCACGGCAGCATGAATCGGCATCCTTTAATCAGAGAAATCATTTGGCATTTGGTTTTTTTGGGGATTGGCTAATTTCACTTAGCATTATATTCTCCAGCTCCATTCATTTACCTGCAAATGCCATGATTTTTATACTCTTTCAGTGCTGAGTAATATTCCATTGTGTCTATAGACCACATTTTCTTTGTCCATTCACCTACTGAAGGGCATCTAGGTTGGTTCCACAGTTTAGCTATTGTGAATTAGGCTGCTGTAAACATTGATGTGGCTGTGTCCCTGTAATATGCTGCTTTTAAGTCCTTTGGGTATAGACCAAGGAGTGGGATAGCTCGCCAGCCCTTTTAAAAAATATTTTATTTAGAGATAGGGTCCCGTTGAGTTGCTCAGGGCCTCACTAAGTTGCTGAGGCTGGCTTTGAACTCGTGATCCTCCTGCCTCAGCCTCCCGAGCTGCTGGGATTACAGGCGTGCGCCACCACACCTGGCTTCCAGAATATTTTCCATGCACATATACACAAACAAATGTACATAACTCACAAACACATGCTTTCTTAAACCCCTCTGTTCTCATATAAAAGTGTGCGTCAACATCTTCCATGTTGATAAATAGAAGCCTTTAAATGTGTCTGTGGCTTCTGGCTTTTCCCCTGCTGGGATGTAAGAGGGGGAGTGCTTTGACTTCAGCACGTGGACCCACCCCATCGCCTGCCTCCCTGCCTTCTCTCTCTCTCTGCTGGTCTCCCCGGTACTGTTGTCATGCGCTGTCCTGAACAGGATCAGGCGGGAATCCTGAACGCGAAGAAATCCAGGGACCCTCTTTGATAGACAGCTGTCCTCCTGGCTTCCCTCCTAGGCCTCGGGACCATTGAGAAGTGACCCTGCCCTTTCCTGGAATGGGACTGTCCCCGAGAGCCCCCGGAACCTTCTGTTCACCATCTCTAGATGCCGATGCCTGGGGGGACCTCATTTGTGGTCGGCTTCCCTGCCTCCGGGGCTTAGCCTGGTTTGGACACTTCCTTCCACTCATCTGGATTCTTCCGTGGTCTGGAGTGACCTGCTCACCTTTAAGCTCCTGTCTGAAACTCCTCCCCACGGCCTCTCTCTGACACTCCCGTGTTGACCTCCAGTGCCTCACCACCTCGTGGCCTTGGTCCCACCGTGCTCGGCTGACCACCTTCCCAAGGCATCTGGCTGCGCCCTGGTCCCCGTGGGAATCACCGTGTCCCCCAGGGCTTGGCCCACAAACGATTCCCCCCTTGTCCTTCAGCCCTGGCTGGGAGTCATCTTTATGGTGTGTACCCTGATAGGGCCACGTGGCTCTAACCAATGTCTGGCAGGACATTTAGGTGAGGGGACAACCCCAAACAGCTGACTTTGCAGTTTTTTGTTTTTAATGAATGGACTTTTTTTTTTTTTTTTTAAACAGTGGTTTCAAATTTACAGAAAATTTTTTTCTGGGAAGTACAGAGAATTCCCCAAATCTCCCTACTGCCCTAACCCACAGGGTCACCTGTCATTAACATCTTGCATAGTACATTTGTTAGAACTGCTGAACTAATATTGATATGTTATTGTAAACCGAAGTCCACAGTTCACATTGAAGTCAATACTTTGTGTTGGATATTCTACCGGTTTTGACGAATGTATACTGACCTGTGTCTGCCGTTACTGCATCATACAGAATGGTTTCAACACCCTGAAGCAACTCTCTGCCTACTCATCCTTCCCTCTCCATCCTTAAACCCCTGACATTTTTACTAACTCCATAGGTTTGTCTTTTCCAGAGTGTCACATAGTAAGAATCAGTCGTGTACACAGTGTTCAGACTGGCATCTTTCATGAAGCTGTGTGCACGTAAGGTTTCTCCATATCTTTTCATGGCTTGATGGCTCAGTTCTTTTTAGGGCTAAATAGTATTCCATTGTATGGATGTACTGCAGTGTCCATACCCATTCACCAGTTTGGGCAATTATGGATAAAGTTCAGGGTCTTATGCAGACATTAGGTTTCACCAAAGAACATGGTTTCTGGATCATGTGGTGAGAGTATGCTCGGTGTTGTTGAAAACTACCCGAGTCCTCCAGCAGGGCTGTGCTCTTTTGGACTCCCACGGGTGATGAGAAAGTTCCTACTGCTCCCATTCTCACTGGTATTTGATGTTGGCAGTGTTTTGGATTTGGGCCACTTTTATAGGTGGATAGAGCTGCCCTGCGCTTTTAATTGCAGTGCCCGGATTACTGTCAAGGCGAGGCCTCTGTTCCAGGTGTTTATTGCCCACCCTGTGCCTCCAGTGGCGAACTGGGTGTTTGGTTTTGCTCTTTGTTGTTGTTGTTTTCTGCTGGTGCAGCCCCTGAGCTCTGTTGCTGCTGCACTCCGCTCCACCCCTGGGTCCTGACGCTTGGTCTGATGATGTGCCCTGTGGCCTTACTCCTTCCCGGCCACCTCCCGCCTTCTAGAACGTCTGCATACCCCAGACGCTGGGTGAGCGCTGTCTTCGCACCAGTGCCCGCACACGCCCCGAGGCCGTGGGCGCGGGGACCCTCTCCCCCTCCCTCTGCCTGCCACTCTCCAGTCACAGCGCTCGCTCTGGTTGCTTCCGAGGCCTCTGAAGGCAGCCCACCTCCCTATGTCCCACTGTCACGTCATCCGTGTCCCCAAGAGGATGGGAGTCAAGACTGGAGATGGCGGTCGTTTGCACGACGTGATCACAGCTCTGGGACCGTTTCTGAATCCGCGCTGGTGGTCCAGCAGTCCCCCTCCTCCGTGGGAGATACGTCCCAGGACCCCCAGCCGGGGTGGGGCACGGCAGAGAGTGCCAAGTTCCGGGATACAGTGGCTTTCCTACACGCACACCTGTGACCCAGTTTAATTTATAGATTAGGTATAATAGGAGGTGGACGACAATCACAACACAATAGAGACCAATTACAACACGATGCTGTAAAAAGGTGTATAAAACTCGGGACTTCGTTACATCTAGAATTTTCCACTTGATATTTTTGGACCATGACTGAATCCTGGGAACTGCAATCTTCAGAAAGTGAAACCATGGGAAAAGAAGAAACTTCTGTGACATCAAGAAATCGCTTGGTCCTTTTCATTGATTGCTAAGTTTTGCTGTTTTTTTTTTTTTTTTTTTTTTTTAATAATTAAACAGCATTTTCTTTTAACATGTTCCTTTTGATGCCTGTTTAGTCTTACCTGATGACTACAAAGGTTGGTTTAACCTCCTCTTGCTGACCTGCTAAAAGCACTAAATTTATGGCAATAAGAGATGGAAGGTCTACACAAATTACACATTTGTACTATGTCCACGATAGTAAATAGCATGGAAGAAAATTGATTTCTGAATCTGGAGGAATTTCTGAATTATTGGCTACTCTATAGATAATGCAGAGCTTCTCACACCAGTATATTTCAGATTCATCAAGGTATTGATGGCCTCGGCCTCGGAGCAGTGGTGGCCCCTGAGGCTATGGAGCCCCTGCAGGGGACTTGACCATTTATGCTGGTATGGTGCTGCCCAGGTATTATTTTCTTTATTTCTTTTTAAATTAAATTAATTTAATTTGTTATACATGCTTTTAGAGTGCAATTACTTTCATATTACATATAAAGAGCACAGTTTTCCAAGCCATTGGTTTTATACAAAGTATTTTCATACCATTTGAGCTTTTATACATGCACTTAGTGTATTGATGTCCAACTCCTTCTGCCATTGTTTCTATCCCCTTGCTCCCTCCCTTTCCTTCCCCCTCTTTTTTCTATTTAACATTCCTTCATTCCTCTCATCCCCCCTCCCTTGCCACTATAATTCAGTATCATCATAGCAAAGGAATCAATTGACCTTTGGTTTTCTGGGATTGGCTGACTTCACTTAGCATTTTTTTCTCCAACTCCATCCATTTACCTGCAAATGCCATGATTTTATTCTCTTTTAGTGCTGAGTAGTGTTCCATTGTGTATATATACCAAAGTTTCCCTATCCATTCATCCATTAATGGGTATCAGGGTTGTTTCCACAATCTAGCTATTGTGAATTGTGCTGCTACGAACATTGATGTGGCTGTGTCCTTGTAGTAAGCTGTTTTTGTGTCCTTTGGGTATAGACCAAGGAATGAGATAGCTGGGTCAAATGGTGGTTCCATTCCAAGTTTCCCTAGGAATCTCCATACTGCTTTCCAGATTGGCTGCACCAATTTGCAGCCCCACCAGCAATGTAAGAGTGTGCCCTTTTCCCCACAACCTCGCCAGCATTTATTGTTTGTGTTTTTGATAGCTGCCATTCTGACTGGTGTGAGATGAAATCTTAGAGGTTTTGATTTGCATTTCTCTAATTGCTAGAGATGTTGAACATTTTTTTTCATACATTTGTTGATTGATTGTATATCATCTTCTGAGAAGTGTCTGTTCAGTTCCTTAGCCCATTTATTGATTGGGTTGTTTGTTTTTTGGGTGTAAAGGTTTTTGAGCACTTTATATATCCTTGAAGTTAATGTATTATTTTCTCTGTCACATGTGCCTTCAGAGAGACCTCACAGCAGCCCGGGGAACACAGTGGCATAATGTGGAATGGGGAAGGTGATTTGAAATTCAAAAGAATCCCATTCATTGTCGACTCTGACAGCGAGATGTCTGCTTAGCTCTCTGTTCTCTCCCTACACCTGCATGTCCCTGGCACATAATAAATGTTCAATAAATATTTATTGACTCAATTCACGAAACATAAAATTGAGCATGTTACTTAACCCCCCGTCAGTTCCCAGACTTGGAGATAGTTTATTGCTGTACAGCAGGTATAAATTTATAGGTCGACAATGGAGTTGTTGTGACCTAAAGGTGACACATCTGCCCAGTCTGTGGACAGTGTCAGGTATGGAGTTGGGGATCCATGTGAGTGCTTCTTACTCTTTCTCATTCAAATCATTTTTAAGTAGAGATGATGATGATTATAAAAGTGGTATGTAGGGCCGGGCGCGGTGACGCACACCTGTAACCCTAGCACTTGGGAGGCCGAGGCAGGAGGATCGCGAGTTCAAAGCCAGCCTCAGCAAATGGCGAGGCACTTAGCAACTCAGAGAGACCCTGTCTCTAAATAAAATACAAAATAGGGCTGGGGATGTGGGCCAGGGGTCGAGTGCCCCTGAGTTCAATCCCTGGTACCAATAAATAAATAAATTAAATTAAATTAAATAAATAAAAGTGGTATGTTTTGCATGCCATTTATAAAATTCACTGCCTTACGCTGACGTCATCCTCAGAGCAATTCTTAGACAATTATTTCTTTTTACCCTCTCTTCATAAATGATGAAACCGATGCTGAGGAAAAAAAATCAAATCCCTCATAAGATTACATAAGTGTTGTGTGCTACGATCAGAACTTGAACCTACATATTTTGATTTTCTGGCTTGACTTTCATCCACACCAAATGTGAGAGAGTTCTGTCAGGATGAGCTTTAAAGGCTAGATGGCTTCAGTTAGCAGGTGGTTTGGTTGCTAAAGGATGGTGACAAGTAAATTTTAAGGATGCTTCAATGAAGATCAACATTCCTAAACTTTTAAGATAGCCACTTAAAAGCAGGCTTGAGCTAAACCCTGGCCAGAATCTTTAAATTCTGAGCCTCGAACTTCTGAATCAGTAGTGGAGTTTTAATGTGAATTAATTACCTAACGTTTTTGAATGATGAAATCACAGAAGTATAAACCTATCCACTGTGGTAACCTTCGGTGCATGCAGTAAGAGGAGAACAGATGATCACCGTGAGGACAAGAGGGCTATGAAGAGGCAGGTTTCTGTAGATCTTTAAATACATTTGACACCAGCCTTTGGAGGGCAAGAAATATCCTCAAAATCTCAGAACTGTGAGAAGAGGAAAAAATGGCAATGTCCCCTTTTTTTGACCCTTTCATTTGAATATGTAGTTGCTTGGTCTGCTCTGGTTTTGATTCCCAAATGAATTTGTAAGAACTGACATCTGTGTTTTTCTTGGTGCTGGGGATGGAACCCAGGGCCTTGTGCATGCTAAACAAGTGCTCTACCACTGAGCTGCAGCCCCAGCACCACCCTTTTTTTTTTTTTTAAAGGTTTAATTTTTCCTCTGATACGTATATAACCTTGGGATGTGAAATGGGTACTCCCCAACACCCCCCATGTTTCCAATTAAATGTAATCATATGCTATTTTTAAAATCCAGAAAGGTTTACTTCCTCATAAGCTGTGGTTCATTGGGAGTTACAGATTCTGAGCTGTATTTGTAATCCAAACATCATTTATTCACCCCTGCGTTTGCTAACTCCTCTCTAAGCATTCACTGAACTCCTGTAATTCCTCCTGCACCATGAGAAGAGAGCATGATCCTTGCCTTCCAGAGGCTCACGGTCCTGACATTGACTGGCCAAGCTCTTGCTGCCTTTCATGGAGTTCCAGAACCCTTCTCTGTGGCCATTCTTAACTGCTGCGTGCACTCCCTCATTGCTGGAGTCTGCATCCTTCCTGCTTATGAGCCACATTCCACCTGGTGAGTTAGAGAAAAGGAAAGGGAATCTAGGAGTGGCTGCAGTGCCCAGAGGTGCTGAGAGACAGACTGTGCCTAGATGACAGCACAGGGGAAATGTAGCATCGGCATCTTAGACAAAGAGACTAAAGATAGAACGTGGGGATGACAACCTTTTAACCTTTTAAACAACCATGTTTCAGTTCAGCTTGTTCCTGTTTGCCTTGAGAAGGGGAAAAAAGAGAACTCTAATTACAAACTTCATGTTTCTTTCAACTATACTATTTTCAATCCTATATAATTTGTACAGCTGAGTGGTAAATGCTTTCTTTTCAATGTGAAGAGAAGGTGCCCCCATTTAATGCTTAGAAAAGATTGACTTTAATTTAAACAAAAGGAAATTTCTTGAGGGCCTAAGGATTCGTGATTTTTAACTACCAGGACCATTTTTGCCATCCATTGGGTTGGCCCTTGGAGGCATGTGCCTTTCTTTTTGAACTTGTTCTCTTACCCTTTTATCCTCTTGGGTCAGATGAGTTCACAGATGAACCCTAAAGTGGGGCTCAAAGAGGATGGGGACAAATGACTGGATTTCTGGAAAGGCCTCCTGAGAATGCTCAGGAGGAGGGTGGCTGCATCCCTCACCTGGGAGAATCCATTCCCAAGATTGAAATTTGGTCCCTGTTGCCAGAGCACCTGGTCAGCATTTTGTTTTGCAAAATCCCAAGAAGGAAAGAAGCTATTTATTGAGCATTTAATATGGTGCTAGGTGAGTTTTGTGAGTTTTTTCCTTTTGTTTTTTGTTGAAATTCCTTAGCATTTCATTAAACTTAGCATGTCCATGTTGCAGATGAAAGAAGCTCACAGGAATGGACATGAGTCAGCTCAGAGTCACCTGTTAGGTCCAAAGCCTTCATGTTTATTACTAAGTCTCTCTGAATAAAAATCTGGAGCCTCTCTGCCACCACACCTTCCTGCCCTTGAATCAGCACTAGATATGCAGGGAAATGGGAGGGGCCGTGCTGTCACTGTAGATGAAGGTGTTTCTGAAGGGTGAAAATCACACCGGGGACAGACATGCAGCCAAGGGATTTATTCACCAGCCTTTATGGCTGGTTAAGGGTAGAAAAGGAACAGGGAGAGAGAAATCAGGGAGAGGGAAGTGTACAAGCTCTGGTGGGAGAAAGGAGTCAGGGAGAGGGGAGTGTACGAGCTCTGGTGGGAGAAAGGAGTCAGGGAGAGGGGAGTGTGCAAGCTCTGTTGGGAGAAAGGAGTCAGGGAGAGGGGAGTGTGCAAGCTCTGAACAGAAGGTGGGAGCCTGGTTGTGCCGGCTGCGGTCTCTGGAGCTATTGGCTAGGGCAGCTGCCGTCGGGCTGGAGACGGTGGGTCTAAGGCTGGTGCAGTGGCTGCCTCCTCTCAGCGGGGATGAGCTGTTGTGTGTGTGTCTCTCTCTGTCTGCCTCTGCCTGTGTCTTCCTCTTCCTCCGTCTCGGTCATGTTCTCTGTCTCATCGTCTCCTCCCCAAACTTTGAATGGACGGGAGCTTATATAGGGATTACTGGGGGGGGGGGTGTGCCACAGCGAACTTTAAGGTTATTGGCTCTTTGCCTATAGGGTGAGGGCAGCCTTCAAGCCTATTGGTTCCTGCCCATCTATCAGTTTCTACCCCATCCTTCCATGCCACAACATCATATCCACCTGTGTGAGCACATGTTGCTTCAATGAAGGGTCTAGCCTTTGCCTACTGACCCCAAATGGGGAGTGGTTAGGAAAGGTTAAGGAAGTCATCAGTAGTATCCAAACATTTGCTGTCAGGTGAAAGAAAGTTACAGGGACTGAGGTTTTTTCTTGCTTTCCTGTATTTAGGCATAACGTGGCTATAGCAATGATCACCCATGGACATCGATGTAATGAATTGCCTTTATGGTGGTTTACAAATATTTTTAGTATCAACTCCTTTTTCAAACACAATTGTATATGAAACCCCGATGGTTAAAACTAGTAAAGAAAACTTTGTTAGCATGATATGTTAGATGTTAGTGTAGAATTCCGACTAATAACATTTGCAACTTGAACAATGATACTTTGTGATGCGCACAGAAATTTGAGATCAATGTTAATGGATGACAGCTGCAGTCTTTTCTCGCTTCAGGTTCAAATTTATTTCCTTTTTTTTTTTTTCATGTTTTTTCACAGCATTGAGAAAAATCCCTGGTTTCCTGAAATAAAAAGTTGCAAATAATAACAGGGTATCTTATTTTTTTAAATAGTTACCTTGCAGTTTGGGGATTCTTTTTTTTTTCCCCTCACTTAAATTGATCCATTTAAAACTTACTCAAAACAAAGGAGTAGAAATGGCTTACTTCAAAGTTGAAATCATTAACAACATGCAAGAATTTGCAGTTTTTAAATTGGTAAGCCTGTAATTTGGAGAACCAATGAGAGTTTCCCTCTAGTCTGAATCTTCCATTAGAGGCAAAAACACTTCTCAAATTATAACATGAGATGCTCACGGGTGTCCTTAAAGAAAGAAACTTCAAGTCTAAGAGTCTGCCTCTGCCTATTCAATTTCAGAAGGGAAAGAATTTACTTGGTTTTGCATGGTGAGTCTGACCCTGAACTCTTGAGTTGCTTCACTGATATGAAACTATACAAGCAGGATACCTTTGACAGTTCTTTGCAAGTGTCACACCACTTTATGCCATACATGGAGCTATTAAATATCCATATCCATGGAGGACAGGAACCGAGGCCATCTTGCCTTGGGCAGGAATTGAAGGTGGTCTGATATAGCCACGGAACACCAGGCTGCTCACCTGGGAAGTGGCACACGGGTGGATCGTGGAGACCTAAAGTGATGTGGTGAAAATGAATAAAGGACAGTAGATCTGCCCTGTCTAGTGAAAGGTCATCCAGTACGTGCAGCTGGGGTGGCAGGGGAGACTTGGAGCTCTGTGCACACCTGGCTGTACGGCCTACCCGTAGTCCACAGTGTCAGGACGGAAGGTGGCATTTTGGTAACAGATCACTAGGAATCTAATTTCTGAAGAACTCAACTGATCTTTACTATTAATTGTCTGTGTTTTGTTACAAAGATAGAGATCTTGCTATTAAATGGAATTAAGGAAACCCATTGTGTTAGTTTTTGTCTCTGTGACCAATGTACCCTACATGAACAAGGTAAGGGAGGGAAGGTTTCTGTGGGCCTGTGGTTTCAGAGGTGGAGTCCGTGAGGAGTGGACTCCGTCCTGGCTGTGGGCCCAGGGTGAGGTGGAACGTCATGGCGGAAGCCGTGTGTGGCAAAAGCAAGCTGCTCAGTTTCTGGAGGCCTGGAAGCAGAAAGAAAGGGGAAGGGGCCACAGGGAAGATGCACCTTCCAGAGCACACCCCCCTCCTCCAGCCACACCCCCCTGCCCAGGGTCACCACCCAGTCAGTCCATTCAAACTAGGATGGACAGATGAGGTTACAGCGCTCCTAACCTAATCATTGCACCTCTGCCTATTCCTGCATCAACACAGGAGCTTTGTGGGGGGACACCTCATGTCCAAGCCGTAATCCTTCATGCCAGCAAATATACTAACATTTGACTTTCTGTCCCCTAGGCCCATGAAAGGCACTGTGACTCGTGTGCCTGCCCTGGTGAATATCTGGTGCAGGCCTCCCTCTTCTGGCTTTATCTAGCTCAGTGGTTTTCAAATTTCAACATCTATGCTAATTATTGCATGGAGAGGTGTGAACCAAAACCTTGCCTAGTGTCCTTGATGGGCAGTTTAAGGAACATTTATTCTTTCCACGGATGCTTGAATATTTTCTTTATGCCAGGACTGTATAGGTGCTGGGGTTGGAGCAGGGAACCCAATTCCTGCCTTCAGGCAGCTGCGTTCTAGTGGAGAAGGCAGGTGTTGAAGAACGAGCCCTGGATGGTGTCGTGTCTGGGCTGATGGGTGCTTTGAAGATGGTGTTAATGACGAATGGGGGGCGAGAGAGGCTGGATTGCTTTGTGAGACGAGGTGGTCGGGGAGAGGCGTCCCTGAGCAGAGGCCGGGATGAAGGGGACCTGTTTCTATGTGATCGACTGGAGGAGAAGCATCCTGGGAGGGGGAAACAACAGGAGGTCAGCACGCTGCACAGCAAAGGAGGGAGGTGCGTGGGCGTAATACCTCCATGGTCCAAGCCTTGACCAGGGCTGCGGTTTTGCTGTAAGTGTGGTAGGAATTGCTGAAGGGTTTGAGTGGGAAAGTATTAGGATCTGATATTTATTTATTTATTTTTGGTACCGGAGGTTGAAGACAGAGGCACTTAACCACTGAACCACATCCCCAGTTCTTTGTATTTTTTGAGACACGGCCTTGCTAAATAATTGCTGAGGCTGGCCTCAACTTGTGATCCTCCTGACGCAGCCTCTGAATCACTGGGATTAGAGGCATGTGCCACCATGCCTGGCTAGGATCTGATTTATACCTTACAATCTCAACAATACTATTCACCCCATACCCTGCATCACATGGGAACTTTAGACCCGTTAAGTGATCTCCTACTATATGAACATTAAGGGCTTTTTAAAAAATACAGTTAATAGTGAGAAATCCAATTTAAAAATAAAATGCAGATGCTCCAAATCTTCTGGGGGTTTTAAACAAGCATAAAAGCTACATGCTTCAATAAAGATTAAATTAGAAATCCTATATAAAGCTTCTAAGACTGTAACTAGAGTCTTAGTAAAGCTCATTACTAAGCACTGGTTCCTTCCTCTCGGCTCCCCTGATCCTGATCAGCGCCTTTGCTGGTCATGTCCGTTTCTTGACTGTTCATCATCCTGGAAATTATGTTCGTTAATACCAGAGAAACTGAGTCATTGCACTGGCTCACAGTGGCGCGTGGCATCCTCGAAGACCGCAGTGTGCTTCTGCTAGGGATAAGGTGACCTCCTTTGGAAAAGTGCTTGTGATTCTAGGAATGGTTATTGCACTGATGTTATAGAAGGGCTTGGGATCATGTTTTAAGATTTTGTTTTTCTTCTCTATACTGAGCTTGGTTTCCGCATAAGAGGCACACTTCTGTAGCTTCATCCAGGAAACGTGAGACTGGCTCCTCTGGTTTATCAACTGCAAGTAACCAGCAAACTTTGAAGGGTCTGATCCCCTACTCCCAAAAGTTTAAGACCATTTGCTTATAGATGTGTGATGCTTAGAGGACCTATTTTTATCAAAATGAAGCAATAGCACATGCAGGATGTTTTAGGTTATTGTAGTATTCTTCTCATAGGAAAAACAAAAGTTTAGCTTTGATTGTTTGAAGCCTTTTGAGAATGGGAATAATTTATTTCATGTAAATAAAACTAAGTCGAATGTAGAACAGACCCACCTGCTGAGTGTATTTACAGTGTGGTGGTTTAGGCTCTGTTCCCGGGAATTCTGATTCAGAAATCTGGGTTGGGCAGACATTTAGTTTTAAGAACCCCAAGTAGACTGACATAGGAAATGTGAATTTTAATAAGTACCTCAAATGACAGCCATAGGAAACTGTTTGAGAAATACTGCTGAGTTCTCAAAGGAACTTTAACTTTTTGTACAGAAAATATCAAACATATCTAAAAGTAGATGATCAAATGCACCCCCATCCTCCTAGCAGCTAATAATAACATGGTTCTCCTATCCCAGCCCCTGCAACCAGAGTATTTTGAAGCCAATTTCAAACAGCCTACCACCTATAAATGTTTTAGAATGAACGTACATGATTGGGATTCTTGTACAAGACCACAATCTCATCATCACACCTAAACAAAATAACAATAATTGTTTTATATCGTCGACTCTTCTGCCACTGTTCATATTTTCCTAATTGGTTTATAACAAACTTTTTCTAAGTTGGGTTTTTTTTTTCTACAGTTGATTTGAATCTTGAGCTAAGTAAAAGCCATTTCTATTTCTTATGCCTCTGACGCTATTCAAACCACCTCCATCTTTTTATACTGCCATTTTGTTCTGTTGAGAAATCTGCTCACGTGTGTGGTAGAATTTCCCACCGTCTGGATTTGGACGATTGCACCCACGTGGTGATGTTCAGACTGCTCCGATGGCCCCTGCATTTCTTGGAAATAGCTGGGGAGTTTGGGAAGCACTGCTGGCTTTGCCCATCTTGTTCAGCTACCTTAGAGTTGGTATTGTGTTGTACGTTACCTTCAGGAGATAATGGGGGTCTTTCTTTTTGCAGTGAGATTTCTGTCTAAATTCATAAATTTATTAGGGATTGCAAAATGGTAGTGCTGTAAGTCTCTTATCAATTTACTAGGAGGAACTTTTTTTTTTTTTTTTTTTTTTGAGGAGGAGGAGGAACACTAGAATAGGTTCCGTCAATGTATCAGGTTTTGTGCAAAGAGCAGAGAAAATTTTTTATTCTTTCTCTTTAACCTGTCAGCTTTCTGGCTCCTGGAATCCTTGAGTGAATGCTTTAAAAATATGCTTGTGAACTCAGGGGGAAGCACATCTCGGGTCTTCCCATCCCTGACAGCGGTCAGCCCTTCTGATGCTCCGAGGGTCCCCACTCCCCCTAGCAGCTTATTCAGCCAGGCTCCTGAGTCCCCCACTAGGATAATGGCTGTCTGTGACAGTCCCCTTGCTGGCTCCAGGCCTCATCTTGTGCGTTTTCTTCCCCAGCACTGAGATCTGCTCTTTGCCAAGGAGACCAGGTCGCTGTTAGCAAGAAGTGGTATTGGGGACCACAGGCTGGCCAGAGGTGACTCACCCCATCTGGGTCGCCGTCATTTTCACAGTGAACTCAGCAAAGCTTGGAAGTGTGTCTTAGTCTCTCCAAATGCAGATGAAGGTGTATGGTGTGTGTGTGTGTGTGTGTGTGTGTGTGTGTATTTTTCCACTTATGAATTTACACTGATTTACACTGATGAAGAGCTCTTCATTTTCTCAACCCAGTCTGTCTTCTATCAGTGTTTCCTGTCTCTGAAACTGAAAATAGCACTTCTCAGTCACACCAGCACAATTTACTCATTTACTTTATCCACACTCACAATTTCCAATTAAAAAAAAAAAAATGCCAGTAATGCCCCAACCTATACTAACTGAAAACTTCTAAAGGTGTTTAGTTATTTTTTTTTTTTAGTTCACTGAGCTGAAGATAAACAGATATATTACAATATAGATATTAATTTCTCTTTGTTTAGTCTAGTAACTAGATTTATCTCTTATTTTTTCTTGGTGTTGGGGATCAAACCCAGGGCCTTGCGCCTGCCAAGCGCATGCTCTACCACTGAGCTACACGTCCCCCCCCAAGCACTGGGTTTACATTTAAGTTTTGAACGTTTGAGACCTTTTTAAAGGAGGCTTTGAAAAATTATTCTTAATTGTGTAAAAATACATTTTCCTGAAATCAACCCACAAAATAAGGAATTCGCTGAATTCTTTTACCCCTGTCTTGTTCATTCTCCTTTCTCTTTGTGTAACCATTTTTAGGCATGCCCTTTTTTCAATATAATGATGCTATTTAGGTAGGCTGCTGTAGTTTTTGCTCTACATGATGCTTGTATTTTACTTCCTTAATATAATACACAGCGCCCCATCTCTGTCTTTAGCTGGTGTTTGTTGGCTGAGCAGTATTGAAGTTCTAGAAATGCTTTCCTTTCCCCCTCTCTGCATCATCTGATTCAGGGTGATATCCTTTTACCCTCAGTATTTATGTCAGGGAGCTTATTCTTTTTGTTTCCATCCTCTCCTCACGGTGCTCATCAGTGCACATTGTCGGTGTGTACGGCCATTGCAAAACAGCACCTCATCCCTGAGTCATAGGTCTACTGTGGTTATGGGTTCACTTCTCACCTCCCACCTTTCAGTTAGGGCCTTCCTAATGTGCTGGTGGCCTGGACCTCCTCCTGGGCTAATGGGGACCATCTTCCCTGAGCCTAGCAAATCTGTAAGATTGTTGGTGACTTGAAGGTCAGTTTGGCTGGATATAAAATCCTGGGTCTCGTGGCTGGAAGCTACCTGGTACCGTAAACCGGGATAAAAACTCTCGGGGGCAGAGTTAAGCTTTTACTACTTTTACTTCTACTTTCTTAGAGCTTAGAGAGGGAAAGAAAGATTTTTAGAGAGAAAGATTAAAGCGAGCTTTTAGAGCTTCTTTCTTCTCTCTTCTTTCTTCCTTCTTCTTTCTTCTGTCTTCTGTCTTCCTCAGGAGTCTCGGCCTAACTCTGACCAGTCATTACTTCTTCTATCTGGTTTCTCTTCTGTAACCGCTCTGCCTACGTTCTGGCCGCTCTGATTCTTCTGACCGACCGAGTGACTGCCCGACTGACTGAATTCTCTGTTCTCCTAACTCGGACGCTTTCACCCGGTTATATACCTTCAGGTTTGCGGTGCCTACAGGTGCGTCACATACATATCAGGTGGAACCCATGGCTTCCAGCTAGCTACAACAGCCCTTCCTAATTAGGGCTCCTTCATATTCCTTCCCTTTAGTTTAAAAAGGTGCTTTTGTTCTATTTTCTCTATTTTATTTTCTCTATTTTCTTTTATTTTCTTGTCCCTACCTAGCTTTTTCACCTTTTATTTTTGAAAGGGTGGATATTTGAGCCCTTTTTGAGAAGGTGCTGTGGCTTTAAGGAAGCCTAATGCTGAGGAGCAGCTAACGCACCTAGTTAAGCACAATTGCATAAGCGGCTTTGACTTTTTTTTTTTTTTTTTTTTTTTTTTCCTCTTCTTTATTTTTCTTTATGGCTTTCTTGCCAAAGCTCAATGGCTTTTTTTTTTTTTTTTTTCTGCATGGTTTTTACCATGCTATTTAATTCTCTATTTTCTTTTAAGCTCATGGCTTTTTTCTTTATACTAAAGCTCAAGGCTTTTTCTCTATATTTTTTATGGCTTTTGGCTGGCTACTCGGCTTCGGCTTTTGGCCGGCTACTCTGCTTCAGCTTAATTCTTAACTGGCTTCAACTGAGTCAGAGGCTATGCTCTCTTGTTTACTACTCTTTTTGCTGGTCTCAACTGAGTCTGAGGCTATACTTTTTCGTTGCTCTCCTTATTTCTTAGCTTTTCTTCTCTGCCTGCCGAGCCCCGACGGACCACCATTTGTAAGCTGCCTGTCACGGCCAGCCACGGCGCCGCCACGGGAGGAAAATTCTCGGAGGCAGAGTATAGCTTTTGCTACTTTTACTTCTACTTTCTTAGAGCTTAGAGAGGGAAAGAAAGATTTTTAGAGAGAAAGATTAAAGCGAGCTTTTCTTCTTGTCTTCTTAGCTTAGAGTCTTAGAGAGAAAGAAAGATAGAGCTTAGCTTAGAGAAAGATTAGAGCTTCTTTCTTCTTCTCTCTTCTTTCTTCCTTCTTCTTTCTTCTGTCTTCTGTCTTCCTCAGGAGTCTCGGCCTAACTCTGACCAGTCATTACTTCTTCTATCTGGTTTCTCTTCTGTAACCGCTCTGCCTACGTTCTGGCCGCTCTGATTCTTCTGACCGACCGAGTGACTGCCCGACTGACTGAATTCTCTGTTCTCCTAACTCGGACCGCTTTCACCCGGTTATATACCTTCAGGTTTGCGGGTGCCTACAGGTGCGTCACATACATATCAGGTGGAACCCATGGCTTCCAGCTAGCTACAACAGCCCTTCCTAATTAGGGCTCCTTCACGTGGCCTTTCCTGGGAGTTACTCTATTGACTTCTCATGGAAAACCTGGCTCTCAAAAGGTCTGATGACTCTAAATTTCTGTCCCTTATAAGTGACTTGATCATTGACCCTCATGAGTGACTGGACCTCTAAACAATTTCATTTTTTTGATCTTTTTTCCAGATGACTTTTTTTAGGTGTATGATGTGTCTGTTTGACATATACTTTCAAATATATTTTATATATATAATTTACTTCTAGAAAGTATGATTGAGTTACAGTGTTAAGCATTCAAGCATTTGCTGTGTTGTGCTGTTCCAAGGGTGTGTGTGTGTGATTGGGGTGGGGTGGCACTAGGGAACCCAGGACCTCGTGCATGCTAGGCAAGCCCTCTCCACTGAGCCACATCCCCTGCCTTATTTATTTAGAAACAGGGTCTGTCTCAGTTGCCCAGGCGGGCCTCAAGCTTGCGATCCTCCTGCCTCAGCCTCTTGAGGAGCTGGGATTTCAGGTGTGCACCACCACACCCAGCAAAGGCTCCAATTCAACATCATGTTTGATTTCCTCTGTCCGTCTTCTCTTGAACACTTCTCTCTCTCTCTCTCTTCTTCAATTTCTTGGATGTTTGAAACTCCCCTCCTGTTTTCCAGTGCTTCTCAGGTGCTGTTGGTCATACACGGTCCCTCGCGTTCTTTCTTGCGTAGTCTCCATTTCTAAAGTGTGTCTGGTTTTCTTCACATTCTTTTCTACCCGCTCTGCCTTTCCCCATCCAAATGTGGCTTTTCTCCAATCACAGCACTTCGGAGCCTTCCCACCCGGGTGTGTTTCTCTCCATCCTCTGTTTTCTCTTGGCTCTTTTGAAGTATGAAAGTGCCCTCTGCTCTGCGGGCATGTCTCTGTGGTGAGAGAGCTGGTCTGATTTTGTTTCTCATAATAACTGTGCGCTCGATCTGACCACAATCTATTTTGTTACTCATTCTGAAGTGAAATGAGTTTTCCTGTCTTTCCGGGGGCAAAGGGACCAGCCAGAAAATCCTTTCCAGCTTCCGAGCGCTGGAACTCCCTTCCCTTCCACTTCCACAAAATGGTAAAATAAGGCCCATGTTTTCTTTGCTCTGGCTGCTCTGCCTCCCCTCGCTTTTTCCACCCCTCCCTTCCCTTTGATCTTCTTATTACTGTCGTGGTCCGTTTGGACTCTGCAGAGTTTCTCCTCGGAGCAGCTTCCTTGGGGAGGGAGGCTTGGTTTTACTGGTTTTGAGTGTTGGCTTGAACACGTCCCCCAGAGTCCATGCGTCAGAAGCCCTAATCCCCAGAGCAGCAGCGTTGAGAGGAAGGAGGGACCTTAAGTGATCAGGCCTTTGACTCTAGTCTTCCCAGCCTCCTGAACTGTGAGAAATAGACCTCTCTTCTTCATAAATCGCCCAGTCTCAGGCATTCTGTGATACTACCACAAAAAAACAGACCAAGACACCACCCGGGCATCTCCCTTTGTGGTCCTTCGTCCCCACTCTGTGAGCTGGATTCTGCTGGACCCCTTTCCAAGTTTGCTGATGCTGTCCCCTTGCTCACAGGCCAGTGAGACCCATTTGGAGATCTGGGGGCTCCGTGGCCCCCAGTC
This sequence comes from Tamias sibiricus, assembly GCA_025594165.1. Taxonomy (NCBI): domain Eukaryota; kingdom Metazoa; phylum Chordata; class Mammalia; order Rodentia; family Sciuridae; genus Tamias; species Tamias sibiricus. The sequence continues at coordinate 17,097,390 of CM046666.1, read as the reverse complement.
TTTAGATGCCTGTTGGCTTTCCTTCAGCTTTCTCCTGCGCCAGAGTCGCTTCTGCCCAATCCCAGAGCTGTGGATGAACTGGCCACACTTGTTCCTCTCATCAGGTTCGTGGGCCACGTGGTGGCCTAGCTCTGTTCCGGTGTGGTCCATGGTTTTTTATTTTGTTGTTGTTGTGAGGTTCTCATTTCTCTATTCTTATTGTCATCACTGATACTCTTATGGACAAGGAAGACAAGGGCAAGCATTCGGTGAGGTTGACAGACTCGCCACCTTTGACTCCAGCACCATCATTATCCCTGAATCCCCACTTCAATTTTTAATAGTGTTGGGGAAGATGTTTTTGTGAAATATCATCCTCTGCTTGCAAGCTAAAATACTTCCCGATGCAAAATAAATAAATAAATAAATAAAATAAATAAAAATGGTTTCAAACACATATATATATATTTATTTTATTGATTCTTTTTAATTACAGATGACAGTAGGATCCATTTTGATATAATTGAACAAGCATGGACTACATAGTATTCTAATTAGGACCCCGGTCTCGTGGATGTACACACTGGTAGGATTCACTGTGGTATATTCCTATGTGTACCTATATCATATACTTTTAGTAAGTATTTTATTAAGGGAAACAGGACAACAGTGCCTTTCAAAGCAAAATACTTAGGACCACTAGCCACTGCTTCTTCACTTCAACAGTAGCAAGAGCCAGGCATGGCGGCGCATTCCTGGAGACCCAGCACTTGGAGGCTGAGGCGAGAAGATGACTCGAACCCAGGACTTTGACACCAGCCTGGGCAACCTAGGCACCATCTCGGGGGTTGCGGGGGAACAAGTAAACAACCAAGAAAAGTTATATTGCTCGTTTCAAGTGAGTATGTAGGAAATTAAGTCCTTACGTGTATCTTTTCTAAATTAACGCAGTATGAAACCAACAGCTGTGAATCCATCCGAAGCCACGGTGTGGATCAAGCTTAGGACTGTGGACTCTGAGGGCGTGGTAGCCCTGAGTTGGGAAGGCAGGCCCCCGTCTTTCTGGTGTGCATTCTGATGGTCTGGACAAATTGGTGTCCCTAGCCCCACCTGCACACCCCTGTTACCCCCAACCCCAGGTCAGTCTCAAGCTCTGGGAATTCAACTGGTATTAACTTTTTTTTAAAAAAAAAAATGTATTTATTTACTTTAGTTGTACACAATACAAATGCATTTACGTTTACATGGTGCTGAGGATCGAACCTGGGCCGCGCACGTGCGAGGCGAGTGCTCTGCCGCTGAGCCACAACCCCAGCCTCGGTATTAACTTTTAAAAATGAGTTGTCAGCTGTGGTGGCGCACGCCTGTAATCCCAGCACTTGGGAGGCTGAGGCAGGAGGATGGCAAGTTTAAAGCCAGCCTCAGCAATGGCGAGGCACTTAGCAACCCAGTGAGACCCTGTCTCTAATAAAATACATAAAAGGTCTGGGGATGTGGCCCAGTGATCGAGTGCCCCTGAGTTCAATCCCCAGTACAAAAAAAAAAAAAAGGTTAAAAATGAGTTGTCAAATTGTCATTGACAATCACACATTTTTCTCCTTTGCTTTTAATAGAGTTCCTTTTGTGTGCTACTCGCTATGCTTTTCTTATTTATCCTTTTTGAATTCTAGACCCTTGATACCTAGGGAGACAGGCTAAGCAGACGGCCTCTTAGCGTCATGTGTCACCTTGAGTGCCTTGAGGCAAAGGGTCCTGTTTCCTGTGGAGTTTAAATTTAGATCCTCTGAGCCTCTGAGAAATTCAGTCATAAAGGGGGAGCTTGGGAGTTTCTCGTTTGGAAGCTTTCTGTATTAAATTCTATTAATGACGATGTGAGACTTGATTGCCTTCATACGAGAGAGACTCCAGAATAGCAGCTGAACTGCTTCCTCCTTCCTCCTCTTCCAGACCCGTCCCCTCATTCCCGAGCCCCCCAACACCCTCCGTGTACCAGGCTGAAGGGGCTCATGTACCAAACCACCCACCTCTTTTTTTTTTGAACCTTATTAATGTATGAGTGCCTTGATAGTTCACCTGCCCAAGAGGCGCGGTCATCAAGTTGCAGTCTACTTCCTAAGTGCTTTTCTGAGATCCTCCTTTCTGGGTGTTTAGTGTCAGCCACCCTCGGATAAACGATATTGCTGTGGGCAGTGAGGGGGCCTGCCCGTGGCTGTGCTCCGATGAGGAAAGTGTCCTGTCATCTTTCAGTGGAGTCACAGGACTTCCTGTTTCTAACTCAGATGGATGGCCGTCAGGGAGATGAGTTGAACATCTCCTTTCCTTCCTCCTCACAACCATGACACCCGACTCGGAGGCTGGCACTACCCGTGTTAGGCTCAGGTCCGTGCCTTATTGTATCACAGCTGTCATCGTCAAAAGAACAAATGAACCCAAACCTTTGGTTTCTGCTCACTCTCAATGGAATCCGTTTTCCTCCTTTGATTTGGGGGTGGCAGACATTAGTCTCTGGTCTTCTGAGGAGGCCTTGGCCAAGGCGCCACCTCTTCATCTAGCATGAAGTTAGCGTCCTTAGTAGTGTGACTACGATTACACGGCGGCGTCCCCCCCAGGCAGTGCTCAAGGGACAGCAAATTTTAAAATACAGAAGCTTCTCTGACACCATCAGCCACGTAGCTTTATTGGTTATGGCAAAATGCTGCTCGATGCAGAGCCAATTTATGTACTTAGGGGAAAATGAACAGAAATCCTACCCTCCTAAGGGCTGGAACGGAAGGGACTCGAGGAGGCACCCCCAGCCCTGGCTTGCCTTCTGCTTAGTTACCCATGGCTGACTGCAGTCCGAAAATATGAACATTCATCTTGACTCCCTCAAGAGGGAGAGACCACGTTCACATAACTTTTATTGCAATACATCTCAATTATTCTGTATTAGTTATTGTTAATTTCTTAATGTGCCTAATTTATAAATTGAATTTTATCCTAGGTATGTATGTATAGGAAAAAACACAGTATGTTAGGGTTTTGTCCTGTCCACGGTTTCAGACACCCACTGAGGGTCTTGTCACACCCCTCGTGGATAAAGGTGGATGACTGCACCCAAAGTTCCACCTGCGCAGGTGCAAGCTGTGTGAGAGCCAAGGACGGCCCATTTGCCCATCAATCCTTCAGCTCCTAGCCGCTCAGGGCCCAGCATGTATCATGGACTCCACAAGCATTTGGTTTGTCGAATGAAAAACTAAGTGAGATGTATCCGATGGCAGGCTAAGGATGAAAAAATCCAAAGCAGGCAGAAAACGGTGTTGTGTGTGTGGTGCAGCCCCAGAATGAGTGGTCACTGATAACACTCCCCAAGCCAACCAAGAAAGTTTAAAATGTAGTATTCTGTATTTTAAAAGGAAGGTCCATAACATGTACTAATAAATAAACAGAACTTAGAAAAATTTCCATTCAATAAGCAAAGTTGTAGAAGGGAAAGAGGTGAAATTAGTTTATGCAAATACATCATTTCCCAGTAACACGGATAAACACGTACACCCCCTGTGGGTACGGTGAGGACGCGACCTCACGAGTCGATGCTGGCCAGGCTGCGGTAGCACGGGTGATTGAAATGAGAGTGAGGAACAGAGTGAGTGATTTCCATGCCGGCCCCTTCTCCTTGATCATGGAGGAATCGCCAGGGAGGCTAAAACTGGGCAGCAGGAAAAGAAACAGTAAAAATCTTGGATAATCTTCCCCTGGATCGTTAAGACTTCACTGGTCTGTTTTGATGTGTGCGCATGGTTTTTTTTTGTTGTTGTTGTTGTTTTTTTGTACACGGAAAAGGATGAACCCCACAAATATTAGAAATGCCAATTTTTTTGAAGGCTTTTGGAAAATGTAACCCGTAGCATATGGTCTCACATTAATTTGGGGTTTCACTTGTCTCAGTCCGATGTGGGCACAGTGAATTATGAGATAATAGTTTGGAGTCCATGTTTGCTGGGTGCTTTTTGTAAGCTTCTCAGTGTCCCAGAAATTCTCTGAAGTTCAAGGTCATGTGATGACCCTTGTTTGAAGCATCTGGGGAAACAGAGGCATGCACAGAGCTGGTGAGTGGCTTGCCTGGGCTCTGGCAGTAGCTCCTCAGGACAGCCCAGACTGGCTCCCCCACTACTATGTCTGCCTTTGACTCTTCTCCTGTGTTTGCTCTGTCTTGTGTCACTTCATGAACCTTGTTTCCTCCTGGCCCCTTCACAGTTAGACAGAGGGAGGAATTTGAGACAGGATGGATGGAGTTTGACAGGAAGGAGCTGTAGCACCAAATTCTATCACAGCATAACCATGCCTGTGGCCCCAACAGTATTAAAAACCTTCAGACGATGCTTCACCACAGCTTCACCCCTTCTGCATGTGACAAGGTGGGGCCTCACCTGGAGGGAATGCTCTCTTGGTAGCAGAAGGTTGCAGTTTTTTTATCCACCTCCAAAATTTCCTAAGTGCATTCAGTTTTGATTTTTTCCTTAAAGCCAACAACTGTAATTAATTGAACAGCTGTTTCTCCTGCAGTCCAGGTGAAATTTGGTGTATCTACTAATGGTGCTGAAGTTCCCAGCAAAGAAGCATGCAGCTGTGGATCAGCAGTCACCTCTGGCACAGCTGTTTAATTAATGCTTAATAGCAACAGATACTCTGCAACCGTAGCCAAATGAAATGGAAAACTTTCTGCACTTCCATGAAGTTGTAAGATTGTCTACTACTGAGGTGCTTCATATTTTAAACAAGTTGTTAAAATATTAAAAGAATGTATTTAAATAGTAAAATAATTTAAATACTTTAAATTTTATAATTTAAATATCCTTTCTTTAAACCCGCTCTTCTTACCCAGTTCCAAAATCTACTGCACCAAGGGAAATGATTTGGTACAAAATACATGTTCATTGTATAGATTCTGTAGACGAATGCGCTTCACAGTGAAGGACTTTCTTTGCATTTCTCTTGAGCAACATATTATTGCTGTATATCCACTCTGAACTGGGAGGTGAAGACAGAACTGTGTGGTGCTTCTGAAAATACCAGAAGCGTTTTAAAACATTAGTTTTGAGAGAGTGAAGTGTAGAGAATCACAGAATGTTTCAATATCAGCCTAAGCGTTGGCAGCCTTCCATTCAGATTTCATTGTGAGTAAAATGTGTACCCAGCAACTAGGTTCAAGCCCTTCCTCACTCATAAGAAAATCGCCCTGCTCTTTCTAGATTGTTGCAAAAAAAAAAAAAAAAAAAAAAAAAAAAAAAAAAGAAGAAGAATAAAAGAAATAGGTTGGGCTGGGGTTGTGGCTCAGCGGTAGAGCGCTCGTCTAGCACGTGCGCGGCCCGGCTTAGATCCTCAGCACCACATACAAATAAACACATTGTGTACACCTAAAGCAAATAAATAAATATTAAAAAAAAAAAAAAAAGAGGTTAAGCAAATTTTGTGGCTCAGACATGCACTGGGGCCTCTACATCTTCCCAACATGGAAAGCCTATTTTAACAGCACAAGTGAATCTGCATGTCTGATTCATATCGGAGCTGCTTGTTTCTCCTCCTCACATGCTTTTTAATCCTACAGTTTAAACATTTTAACTATTAAATCTGTTTGGTCTCCAAGCTGTAAACATCCCCTCACATGAAGCTAATAAGCTTTAGGAAAGAAAAGGAAATTGACATTTGGTGTAGAGGTTCTACAAAACCAATGAAACTCCATGCAAATGAGCTGTGGAGCAGACAGATTTGCATATCCTCGTTGGTTTCATGATGCCATTCTCAGCGTGAGCCTGGTGACTCGCCTTTTTACCTCTTGAGATGATGCAGGGACTGGCAGCAGAGCCCTGCAGGGTCAATTTAACAAGGGTAACAGTGTGATTTTTTTTTCATGTGGTTTCTCAGAACCACTGGGCAAAACCAGGCAGTAAATAGTGACAGAGGAAATCGATTTTTGAAGTGAATACTTTTAGAGGAGAGAAGGAGGGGAGGGATATTCTGTTTATATTTAGTGTTGCCAAAGTAGGTGGAGCAAGTTGAGATGTTAGTGCCATTTGGCATTTCTAAATAAATGCAGAGGGCTGGGTGGATTACTCAGTGGTGGAGCACTTGTCTAGCATGTGCAAGGTCCTGGATTGCATACCCAGCATCAAAATAATAATTATGACGTATAATACTTTATATAATGTTAATGATATGATATGATATGATATAAATGCCTAGATAATATCTATTATAATTTTCATATGTACCAATTCTGCCACTCTTGATAACTTAAGGCCCACCACTGGAACTCAAGCCCACAGACTGGTCCCCTTTTGCAAGCCACCTTTGATTGCCCCAATGTCTCACACCAGGAATACAATCTAAGGAATTCACCTCTGCCCCCATCTTGTTAGCCCAGTAGCTGTGATATATTTGTTTCTTCAATTGTTTGTGTTGTGTGTGATGTCCCTGACATTGTTACATGAAAGCCCAGTTGCAGAGTGCCTAACAATTTTGATATCATCAGGATGGGAATTTGAACTCAACTCTGACAAAGTCCCCTACCTTAGTTTCTCATCCATAAATGAGGGTACGATTAAGCCAGAGAGAATATGCAAATTCTCATACTGCCTGGCTTGCAGTATATAGGAGGTGGTATCCTTACTTCACAGTGCTTTCAAAATCACAACCAAGCTTCCCTTTGTAAAATCAAGGTTAGCCTTCAGAAGGAAAAGGAAATGAAATCCACCCCTGACCTGTACTTGGAAAGTTCTGGAGGGTCTTTCCCAAGTTGTCACATAAAGGGCTTCTGAAAAAAAAAAAAAAAAAAAAAAAAAAAACTTGCCTGTTTCTGCCCACACCAATCCTATAACATTCCAGGAATAAAATCTGCACTTGGGTTTAAAAATAAAACGGGTGGAACAAACTGAATTAGAAGTCCTTGGCAGACATCTCCCCCCCAGCAGAATGTTCTCTCAATTGGTGAAATTGCAATAAAAGAGATGTATATTTTTTTCCTTTGCTCTTCCTCCGTGGGCCCATCAGCCAGTTGTACTTCTCCATTCTAAACGCCCAGGGTGCAGGAGTTCATCTCTCCGCCCCTCCAGGGTCTGCACCCCCACCCCCCTCCCGAGCTCTCATACCGTATATGTGCATGCTGGGGCCCCCGGAGGTCATGGAGACAGGAGCCGGCCAGGCTGTCTTCCGTCCTGAAGACTGCCAAGTCAGAAACCAAAAAAAATCCTCACTGCGTTCACATTTCTCCCGCCTCTTTTTTTTTTTTTCTTCTGTAAATATTCAAACCCACTTTACAGAGGCTTCTGATAATGTGTGATCCCAGCAAATACCAGCGACCTGGGATGTCCTCGCCACGCCCCCCCCCATCCCAGAGGAATGACTCAGGAAAGAGCTAGATCACATGTGGCCGGCCAGCCAGCCGGGGCAGAGGATCCCGTTACTCCACAAGTGCGCGTCCACCCTCACGCACGCCTGCCCACCGGCCATCCTGCCCTGTCATCTCCATAGAAGTGATGTAAAGACCAGACGTGCCCGCCCTTACACAGGCACTTGCAACTTTCCCAAAAATGGAAGTGAAAAGCTTTCTTTGGCTGAGCCATATGCAAAAAATTATGGAACATCTGTGTAAGTAACAACAGACAACAAGAAGAATTATTGGTGGTAAAAGGCAAAGCCCTTGTTTCAAAAACACGTCTGGAGATGGTGTGCATACAGAGCCTTGCTCCGTGCTAATTACGGAGTAGCTGTCAGCTTCGTGCACCACCGGCTGGGTGGTGAGAGCCCGTGGTCAGGTCAGGTGTTTTCCTTCTTTTTCTTTCCTTTTTATTTTCCCATTCTCCTTTCTTTTTTGATTGTTGAACAGAGCATCTAGCTTTATTCCAGTATTGCTGAGATCTGGAAGACCAAATCAGAAGTGTGGCAGATCTGGTGACTTGCAACTTGAAGTGTCCTAGTGGACAGTTGTCCCTCCCCACCCCTGATCTGTTTCGCTCCAGCACTTGATGAGGAGGATGGGGATTATTGGGTCCTGGTGATTTATCAGGAGGCTTCAGAAACTTTTTGTCCTTTCTCATGTTCGATGCTCAGTCTCTAACAGCCATCACAAAAAAAATAACGTCACTCCAGGCGAGTTTAGTCTTACTTCTGAGATGTGTTGTGATTTTTGCCTGCATGGCAAACTGGGAACGTATGAATACTCAAAACTGTGAAATGCTGGAATTGGCTTCCAGCTAGGAATTCACAGACCTGAGTGTGGCCCCAGGTACCACACCCTGCCCAGGTGCTCTTGAAAAAAGGACCTGCGTGTGCGCCTGTTTTCCCATTTGCCCAAGGCCTGTGTACAGTTCATCTACAGAGTAAATGAGGTTCCAACCTGTGGAAGCACCAAGTCCTGTTATAAGAGAATTTCCAGTGCTGGCTTTGCTTTTATTTTTTTATTTATCTTTGCTGAAAGAGCTCTAAGTATGCCACTGTTAAATACTGTCAGACTTCTTTGTATATTCTACAGTACCATTGAGAAGTGTGGGGTCACCACAGCCAATAAAGTAAAGAGAATGTGAAAGAAACTGAGGGGTGTCTCCTTAAGGGGAAGAAATAGTAGGGCAAAGAGTTTAAATCCAAACCTCTTAGGCAGAGACCAAGCCATAGCTCACCTGTGTCTCTCCTCACAATCTCCTTGGCCCTCAGCACCTGGAGCAAGTATAGCAACAGGTAGCCAGGTGTCCTAGGCCAGCTTCTGTTGCTGTAGTAAAACACCTGAGACCAGGTAATTGATAAAGAACAGAAGTTGATTTGGCTTATGGTTCTGGAGGCCGTGAAGTCCACGAGCCTGGCACTAGTCTCTGCTTGGCACCCAGTAAGGGCCTCATGCTGTATTGTAACCTGGTAGAGGAATCATGAGGCCAGACAGAGCAGTTAGTTGGCTAGCTCAGGTCTCTCTTCCTAGAAAGTCACGGGTACCATCTTGGGGGTTCTACTCTCATGACCTCATGTGATCCTGATCACTTCCCCAAGTTCATCTCCAGATACCATTTACATATGAACTTGGGAATTAAATTTCCAGCACATGGACTTTGGGGTACCCATCTGGTGACCTCTGCCAGCACCCCCAATCTCTCCTCCCCCTACTCTTTGGCCGCCATTCAAGCCAAACCCAATTCCATTGTAATTCCAGCGGTCCCTGTGATGCTTCCGCACGTCCTCTTCCACCTGGCCCATCCTTCAGGGGCCGGCGTCCCCCTCTTCCTTTCTGGAGCCTTCAACCACAGAGCCACTAACCGCTTTCTCCTTTGAACTCCCAAGTTGCCTTATTACTGGTATTTCCTCCTGACTTACAGCACAGTTCGCCTGGTGCCATAGTTGGTTGTGCAAATGCGTGAGCAGCGGAGGACAGGGTGGCCCTGCATGGTCCAGTGTTAGCTGGCAGGAGCTTGCTTGGGTGCCAGTCTCCCTCTGCCAAGACGAGCACTGGAAGTGGGTCGAGTCCTTGACCTTTCTGTGTCTGCTGCTCTCGTCTGCACACACGGCTTAAGAATCCTCATGACCTCATGCAGTCATGAGGATTAAATCAATGTAAAGATATTACCATGACGTAAGCACTTAAGAAATATTAGCCATTTAATGGTCCTGGTGTGCCAGAGAGAAGTCGTGTCTCGTTCATGCTTTTCTTCCTTGCAGCTTTATTATCCATGTAGAAAAGTCCTCTCCGTAAACATTAAAGACTGGATCACATGCATTTGTCAATATAAAAATTTGTTTGAGTCAAATAATGTAGCCCTCAGCAAAGCACCCCTCCCACAGCCTCATCGACCTAGTCATTGAAAATCTGTAAGGAATTTTCCAAGTGTCTCAGAACCAGAGTATTTGAAAACAACCTCAGAGCCCTGTGGAATACACTTCAATCATCTTTCTGCATCTGCTTTCTCTTTGGGGGACAAACAGTTAGCAGAGCCCAATTATAAGGCACGCATCTGTACACAGCATTGTTTTTGCAGAAGCTAAATGAAGAAACGGAAGTTATATCCTGCCTGACTACTTCCATCCTGACTTGTAGGGCTCATGGCCCTTTGAGACACGGCAGGCAGGGCAGATCACTATGAAAAGGGGGCCCTTGATGTTCTGTTCAGACTTCAGATGTGTTTATAACAAATGCTGTGCGTGAGAGTATGAAAATTCAGACGTGTGGACCACCTTTCTTAGGGTTTCTGAAATAATACGTATGCACAAGTGAGAGGGAGGCGGTGAGTGTGTGTGTGCCTGTGGGTGACCTTATGCAAGAAGCTGGAAGGTAGTTTTCCACTGGCCACCGGCTAACCCCACCGAAAGTCTACCTGGCTTTATGTCAGTGCTTCTGATTTGGACCCCAGCGGGCGTCTGGCAGTTTCTGGAGCTTTTGCTTATTAGACTGGAAGGTTCTACCAGCATCTAGAGCGCCAGGGAAGCTGCTCCACATTCTACACTGCCCAGTGCAGCCCCTGTCAAAGAATTCCCAGCACGAGGGGACCAAGGTCAAGAACACCGTTCCGCCCTCCTGTGAAGAGAGCACTGAGGATTCCCAGGAGGCTGACTGCCACCCCGTGCTGGAGAGAGGTGTGGCCCCGTGGTGTGCCACCTCTGCAGGACAGGCACTGCCACGAGAATTCCTCCCCTGTGACATGCAGGGCAGGAGAATCAACCTGTTAGGGGGAGGCTGGGGGAGGGGAGTAGAATGGCCGCCGCTGGGCCGGTCCTCTGCTGGCGGTGACTCTGTCGCTTTCGCCTCAGTCTTGCCTTAAACTTCTTCTAGTTTCTTAATTGTATGGGTCTGTCAGATGCACACAATTGATGCATCTAGGGGGTGGGGAAAGCAGAACGGGTCAAAGCAAGAAGGGGGTACTGGGTGGAAGGAGAGAACTTTCCGGAAAGAGGAGGGAGGGAGGGAGCTGTACGGGTGGAGACTCACTGGGTTTCACGAATCTGGAGTTCTCAGCCTTGGTTTTGCTCCCCGTGTCTCTCCAGCCTGTGCATGCGCACACACGCACGCACACACACCCCACACACCCCACGCACAGGCCTCACCACCACACACAGGCCAGGTGGCTCCTGCTTACATACATGGCTTGGCGCTTCTACTCTCTGGCTAAGACCATTTCACACGTGAACAACACAACCTCCCTCTAGAGACTTGTCCTCCATCTGCTTGCACAAGAGCTGTCTGTTTCCCTCCGAAAACTGGTCCAATCACCGTCTTCCTTGGCCAGGGTAGCTCACCAGCAGCCCTTCCATAAGGTCTCCGATTGCAAGTTCTCATTCTCCCGTGCCTGGCTGGCCTCAACCTTCTGGCCCCTCTCCGAGCCTTCCCACAAGTCCCCACCCTCAGCCCAAAATGAATGACAAAATCAACTTCCTTCTCCCCGAATGGCTCCTTACTTGTAGCTTTAAAGCAACATTGCCTTCTGTCCTCAGAAGATTCGCAGAATCGCCCCTCCCCACACGATCCCCCTTCCAGAGGGAAGCTGCGGATGAGTGCCTCGCCTGGCGCGCGCTCCGGGCTCTGTCTGCAGCAGGACTGTGGGCAAATACGCCATGGGGTCCCTCCTTGGGGTCTACTCCGTTCTGCCTGGTGCCATACGCTTGCCCCAGACAGGGGTCGATATCGGGCTCACTTGGAAGTTGGATTCTAACGTCCTTGTGCCTGTGAGGTGCACACTTTCTGTCTGTGCCAGAAAAAAAGTCATCTGTTACAGGAGGTAGACTGGTGCCCAGCGTGCACCAGCATGCTTGTGGTGGAGAGCATCCGTGTGATGGGCACCGTGATGACCAAGCACGGAGCTGTGCTGCGGGGGTTCTCAGTCCCGCCACCTTCCTTCCAGATAAGCTCTTGTTCCTAAGTGTTGAACAGTAACACAAACAGGAGAGTGTGTGTGTGGTATTTTTAATACTAAAAAGTACGTCTAACTAACTCTGGTATTTACCAGCTAGATGTCCATACTGAAGCCTAATTTAGGGACCCAGATCATGACTGAAATGTTTTATGAAACCCAAGGAAACGGCAGTATTGAAGGAAGACAAAAACTCGGATGGGTGATTAACAAGGACTTAAAACCAGCACACACGCTACAGTGACGTGGCCCCGTCAATGTTTACAGCAGCTCCATTCACGATAGCGAAGCTATGGTACCAACCTAGGTGCCCTTCAACAGATGAATAGATAAATAAAACGTGGCATTTATACACAGTGGAGTATTACTCAGCCTTAAAGAAGAATGAAATGATGGCATTTTCTGGCAAATGGATGGAGCTGGAGATTATGCTAAGGGAAATAAGCCCATCCCAAAGAACCAGAGGTGAATGTTTTCTCTGATGTGTGGATGCTGATTCACAAAGGGGGTGGTTAGGGAAGAATAGAGGTACTTTGGATTAGACAGAGGTGAGTGAATGGAGGGGAGGGGGCAGAGGGGTAGGAAGGACAATAGAATATATTGGCATTATTACCCCATGTGCATATATGATTATACAAACAGCATAATTCTACATCATGTACAACCAGAAGAATGAGAAGTTATACTCCATTTATGTATGATGTATTGAAGCGTAGCCCACCGTCACTAATTAGAACAACAACAAAAAAACCTTAGTATCTACAGAATCCAAAATAATCCTTAACTGGTTCAATGTATGCTCTTTACATTATTTCTTATTCTACTGACTAAATTTTAAAGCTTAAAACATTATATTACTCAAATAGTGGTTTTACATTTAGATCCTGATCTTGGAAATAAAGTTATATATATTAGTCCTCAAACAAGTTGTGTTCCAAAATAAAAAGTAAAACAAAATACGCCTAATATTTATAACATGTTTACATTGGTATGTACTTCTTCATTGGTAGCAAAGTGGACTCATTAAGACTTGGGCCAGGGGAAGAAGGTACAGTCTGTAGAATCGCGGGAATAGATGGTAGTTTTCTGTTGTCTGCTACTGGGCAGCCTAGACTCATACCTAGACTCATAACTAGACTTCTATGTTCCAGAGCAAGATATGGTTCAAATTCTGCTGTCCAATGTGGCCTTTTAACCGGATGCATCTAGGTTGAGGAGTGGGAGCGAAGGGCAGGCCACCTTTGGTAAACAGCTTGGTGCGGTGAGATGAGGCAGGAGCCTTGCCCCTGAATGTGAACTTGGTGGGTACGGAGGGGTCTTGAATGAGAAAGCATTTGTTGATGTCACTTTTACTCTGTCCCATAGAGCTCTGAAACCAAGCGTCCGTGTACTTCAAAATAGGAAAGCACTAGGAGACCTAGTGCCCAGTGGCACTTTAGAGGGGGAGCAGCAAGAGCTAGGACACCACTATGTCTTTAGTTGACTGAGTTCACGTGCAATGGGCACGTTGTGGAAGAGTCTTCCAGGATATCCAAAGCCAGTGACGAGAGGCCCTGGGTGCAGGATGCTGCAGAGTCACCAGCCCAGACCCTCAGCCAGCAGCAGATGGTGCTGGAAGGGCGTCAGGAGGTGCCGCTCTAGCAGGGGCTCCTTCCAGCACAGCCAGCTCTGAGACTCCTGAGGGTGCACAGCGCCCCAGCTCAGGGACTCCAGAGATTCAGAAGTCCTGGCTGATCCTCTTCTTCAAAGCTGTGACCAGCAAGATCTCCTAGAAGCCTCCTCAAGCCTTCCTTCCACCACCATGCTGAATGGAGGGTAGATGGGGACAAGATGGATGATTCTAGTCTATTTCCGGTAATGTGGCTGCTGTGTCATGGGGCGGGGCTGGTCTGTTTGTGCCTGGCGGTGTGTATATTGGGCGTAACCTGGAAGTAAGCTGATGAAATGCTAATTATAAAATGCCCAAGTTTTGCCAATGCAGCCCAGAACAAATAGAGGCTACATCAGGCTCCCAACAGGTTGCCCCAGGAAAACCTGTCTTTCCCGTGGGTCTCCAGGCGAGCCATGTGGAGGGCTCCAAGTCGCTGAGCCCTTAGGCACACGGTCTCCGCTCCACACACGAGCACGCACGCACGCTGCCCGAGGCCTTGCTCCCGTTGTTCGAACCCCTAGCTCTGATGCCACTTGTCATGCATGGTAGTATGATAACCGCGACAGAAAAAAACTGAAAATCGAAAGACGGAGTCCCAGGCTCTACTCTGCCACCTGCTTTCCATCAACCTCCGACAAACCACTTAACCTCCGTGGGTCTCCGTTTCTCCCTGCCCTGCCACGCCACCCCTGCTGGTCACAGGACCGCCTGCTGCATCGTGCGGGGCCGAGGATGTGAAAGTGCTTTGAGGAGTCACAAGGACTTCTATGATGGATTCTTTTATTATTATTATTATTATTATTATTATTATCATTATTTATTTATTTTAGTTCACAAGGACTTTCTATAATGGATTCTTTTTTATTATTATTATCATTTATTTAGTTCACAAGGACTTTCTATAATGGATTCTTTTTTTATTATTTATTTATTTTTTAGTTGTAGGTGGATACAATACCTTTTATTTTATTTATGTGGTGCTGAGGATGGAACCCAGGGCCTCACACATGCGAGACGAGCGCTCTACCGCTGAGCCACAGCCCCAGCCCCTATAATGGATTCTTACAGAGCTTTTTGCACAGCCTGTGACCCCAGGAATGGGCACACTCCGAAGGCAAGTCCAGTTGCGAGCAGCTCAAATGCACTCTGTTAACAGAAATGACTCCCAAAACACCATTGTTTGTTATGGTCATTGAGTGTCCTTGAATGGATGGGCGTGAAGGTGCGTGACCCCAGAGGCCAGCCTAGTTAGGAAGTTCTCTACTTACCTCCTTATTTAACTTCTGTCTGCTCACAGAATGTCCCCTATCTCCTCTCCTGCCCCAGCCTTCCAGGTCAACCCTTGCAAGCTTGTGGAGTAGGTGAGGCCCTTCTCGCCCTGAATCGCCCCCCAAGACCCCTCCCTGCTCCACTGATGAGCAGCCCTGCAGCCAGCATTATAGCAGGCACTGCAAACCTCAAGTCTCTGACAAACAGAGGAAACGGTGGCTGGTCACATAGCACAGTTTAGAATCTCTGAGCCTGTGATACCCAGGGTGTTGGAAACAAGCATTCCTTGTCCTTGAGTCTTTGGTATGTCACGGGATCTAGTTCTGGGTGATTGGTTGGTTGGTTGGTTGGTTGATTGACAAGCATCTGAATCATTAAGGAGACTTTGCTACAGAGGAGTGGCTAAAAGGAAAATAGGGGCACCTTCCTATCCTTTGCCTCTTCAGAGTAATGAGCTGGTAGATGAGAAGATCTTAGTAAAAGACAGGAAGGGGCAAACCAAATCTGTGAAAAATAGCCTGAAGCAAAATGACAAGAATTTCAGGACTGACATGAGACTTTGACAGTAACAGAACAGAGGCAGCGCTGTGGTTTTCTGACTGGCCTGTTAGCAAGTCAAATGCAGCTTTCAGATTGGCCTGTGATTACAAAGATTTCCCCCCATCCAGCCCTCTCCCACTGGTTATCCCTTTGTTCAAAATGAATTTTAGGCCAGATGTGGTGGTGCACACATGTAATCCCAGTGGCTTGGGAGGCTGAGGCAAGAGGATCACAAGTTCAAAGCCAGCCTCAGCAACTTAAGGAGACTCTCTCAAAATAAAAAAAAAAAATAAAAAGGGCTGGGGAGGTGGCTCAGTGGTTAAATGCCCCTGGGTTCAATCCCCAGTACCAAAAAAAAAAAAAAAAAAAAAAATTTAGTTCCCTCTCCAGAATCCCTTACCTGACTCAGACCAGGTACCTCATGACAATACTATATTTTAAAGCACCTTACTGAAAGTGCTTTTCAGTTGTAAACCTTTCACATTCCTGGTTTCCCTCTGACTTGTGAAAATGTGAAAGAACTAAAATTAGACCACACTGGCCTGAGTCAGAAGAATGAAGGCAGCAGAGGTAACACAGCTCAAAGGCACACCTGTCTGGGAACAGCGGAGCCCCGGGGTGCTGTCTCTCTTTTGGGTAGTTTTCCCCACCTGGGGAGACTGTCCTGGAGGGCAGGATTCACCCCTGGGTCTTTGTAAAGGAGGCAGAGGAGGCCTTTGGGTGGGTTCCAGTGCCGTGGTTGAGTTGCTTGGTGCCTGGCAGGACCTCTTTCCGTGGCCGCTCCTTGGCCCATGAGCGAGATTTCACTGCGGGGGTAGAATGGACTTCTGTCCCTGCGTCGCCAGGGTTAGAAGACTCAGAACCCCTCTCTAAGTCTGTCTCTAAGAAAGGGCGAACTTGCCAAGTGCAAGATCAGGAGCGAGCCCAAGGGATTCTAGCTGTCTCGGGGTTGGCCGTCCACTGAAGGCAAAGGTTTTAGAAGTTAAAGAGGAGGAGCGAAAACGAGCGCTGTTGCGGCACCATGGTAGACGGAGAAGACGAGCAGGGCCCGTGTCAGGGTGTAAACAGTGTCACACACCACGCTCGCTGTGCGCAGCTCCTGCCCGCCCACGCGAGCCTGGCCAGCTCTCTGCTGGCAAAGGCGTTTGTGCACGCATCGCCAGCGTACTTGAGCATCTGATATTTCTCCATGCAGAGTCTACCCAACTGTCTGCAGAAGCTCAAAATGTGTGGCCTTCTCGAAGGACAGCGGCTGGCAGCTAGCCCGGGCCGCTCTGCTCTGACTCGGACTGAGGAGGGACCTGGGGCAGCTGTCCTCTTTAGCGTGCAGAGGCAGAAGGCCCGCCCTGATTCGCTTCCCAGGGAGAGCGTCCTCCCCAGGGCCACCTCGACAACTGGGATTAGCACAGAGGGGGCAGCCCGGGTGCGGTGGCCGTGAAATGGGCTTTGAAGGTCAAGCTTGGCTAAACCACTGTTTTCTGTATTTATTTCCACAGAAAATCATCAGTTTGGGACTTGACTGTGGTTGATTTTCATTTGTCAGAGTGGCGGTTGCTTGATTACCACCCACTCGGTATGCAGGAACATGTGCGTGTGCGTGCTCAGCCACCCCTGCGTGTGTGTGCGTGCAGGAACACAGCCCCACACCCACGTGTGCATGGCACCGCCCCTGCCTCTGCATGCATCTCCAAGCCCATACGTGTGTTTGTACATATGCTCCTTTAGCATGTGTGTAAGCCTCACCCCATGTAAGGGCACAGTCACCCCTACACACATATGCACTCGTGCCCTGTATGTGTGTGCACACCTCCCTGTGTTTGTGTATGCGTATATACTCACCCTATCTGTGTGCAAATGTGGGCACACTCCCCAGTGCACACGTGTCTGCTCATCTTTTTTTTTTTTTTTTTTTTTTTTTTTGGTGCCGGGAATTGAACTCGGGGGCACTCAACCACTGGGCCACATCCCCAGCCCTTTTCTGTATTTTACTAGAGACAGGGTCTCACTGAGTTGCTAAGTGCCTCACCACTGCTGAGGCTGGCTTTGAACTCGCGATCCTCCTGCCTCAGCCTCCCAAAGTGCTGGGATTACAGGCGTGCGCCACCATTCCCGGTGCTCATCTTTGCCTCACCCTTGAGCCTGTGTGGGACCTCAGGAAGTCCGAGGCAGCCCAGTGTCCAATCTATAGCTTTTACATTCAGAATATTTTTGAAAAATGCCCATCCAGACCAGCAGGAAAGATTCAAACCCTAAAGGCGGAGCACTGATACACACATACACCTCCTTATCTCAGAGCTGTGGCAATCTATTATCTAAAAGTTACACAGTTCAGTCATTGCTTATCGGGGTGGGGAGAGGAATGCCAAGGTTGGTGCCGCTTCTTTGTTTTCTCTTGTGTCTTTGCTACTGGTTTTTTGTTTGTTTGTACTAGGGATTGAACACAGGCGTGCTTTACCACTGAGCCACATCCCCAGTCCTTTTTTATTTTTTTATGTTTCGTTTTGAGAAAGGGTCTCGCTAAGCTGCTTAGGGCCTCACTAAGTTGCTGAGGCTGGCTTTGAATTTGAGATCCTCCTGCCTCAGCCTCCCAGGTCACTGGGATTTCTGGTGTGCACCACCATGCCTGGCCCAGCTACTGTTAAAGTGAAGCCACTGATTGACATGTGGGGTTAGTTTCAGTTTGAGTAGTCTCGACCTCAGATGCATGTGAACTCGTATCTTCTCATATGATATTAGGTAAAAGTCTCAAACAGGAAGGCCAACTGTTTTTAAATGCTACCCTGGCAACTTGAGTTGGCTGAACCTAATAAATCCAAAACTGTCCTTTGGTCCTAATGTGCTTCTGCTCAATTCCAGCTGGGAACCTTATAGATTGGTCTACAAATGAAAAGGAAGAACACTGATAGCCTGCCACAGTGTGTCTTATGCCATAAACCAGTAAATGTGCCTATGCCACATGTAAGGGTCAGGTGGGGTGAAAATCAACTACACAACACAGGAGTTATACAAAATTAGATGGATTCATGTGCACATTCTCAGTTTTTTCTCTCAGCAGCTTAAATTTTAAAATCTTCAAAATAGAAAGTTGATCATAGATTTCATGTGCCCAATCGCAAGGTAATAGTTCTCCAAAGTTATTTTATAGGTCATTCCATCTAGTGGCAACTTGGAATATAAAGCTCTCTTCCCACAAGTCCTGTCTGTTTTCTCACTTTCTAATAATTACGTCGAATCTGAGAGTAAAGCCCCGTCACAGTGAATACAAATGAGAAGCAGCTTTAGATTATGAGGAAATGTGGATTTGGGGGCTTTACACTTTCTCCATTAGGCTAAGTAACACGGTCATTGTGGAGTAAGTCTCTGCAGCCTGAGCCGACAGCCTCAGAACACCAGCATAACTTTTATGACCATCTTCCTAACACTCTCTATCGTGCAGTAGCAGAGTGATACAGGAGTAAATGCATTTCAGCGTTTATTTTGGAAGTTGTCATCTTAGGATTGGCTGTTCATTTGATCTGCAGAGACTGTGAGGGCCATTCCACCATGTCTCTAGCTGCCTTCCTACCACAGGAGTACCGGGCAGCAGACAGCACTGCAGCTCACATTACAGACAAGGTTGGAGCTGAGATTTCCATTCCATTCAGCTCATTTAGTGAGGATTGGCATACTTGCATTAGGGTGTGACTTTCTAGCCTTTAAAGCATGCATTGACATTGCCTCTGAGTATTTGAGAGCTGAATCCTCTAAGGCACCAAAATGGTGTGTGTTGCATGCATTGGGTATAAAATTACTATCTGTCCCCTCGCTGTTCCCCCCAGCTGAGCTGTCCGTCATCCCATTGACTCTTCACCAGAGCAAAATCCCCTTGGATCATGGCCTACTAGGCCAAATAATGAGGATCTACCCCTTCAAAGCTTCAGACAGCAGCAGGAGTGGTTCCTTTTTTTTTTTTTTTTTTTTTTTTTTGTCTGCCTCCTCAGGCCAGCAGGCTCCCATGGCCTCCCCACCCCTAGGGAGCCAGGGTGGTTTGGGCTAGAGGGATGCACTCTGCCAAAGGATGGCAGAGATTTTAATTAGAGTGTTCTACTGAACATATGCTTGCTCATTTAGTTCAGGTTAACTTATTTAGTTGGTACACAGAGTACCATTGTATGGCGCACCAAATTCTTTTTGTATGAGACATTAGTAATTTATGGTTAGTCTTTGGGAATGGAGTCCTGGATTCCTTCTTCAAGTCTAAATGGCATCAATTGTTTGATAGCTAGGTGTAACATTCATACACTTTAAAACATTAGTTCATAAACAAAAATTGACTCCCTCTCTCTAATTTTGAAGTAAACATGTAAAACAAAATTCTTCTGCCTTCCATTGAGAGCTGTGGCTTAGAATTATTTTGGGTGTTTTCCCTGGCCTCTGTGATCAAAAATCTTCCAAAAGTCCCAGAAATGTTCTCTCTCTGGGATCTATCTATTAGATTATCTATTGATATATGACCTATTTATGTGCTATGTGAATGGGGCCCTAGTATGGTTCATTTAACTTCTTATTAGTAACAAGTCAATTGAGATGAGCATTTAAGAGTTACCTTTTTTTTTTTTTTCTTTGAAAAAATATATTTTAGAGAATTGATTTGGGACTTGTGAAAGGAACATTGAGTGTTCATTTCAGGGAAAGTTGAAGAGATTAAAGCTGTATTGATCAGGGGGGTATAGCTCAGTGGTAGAGTGTTGCCGCCTGAAGCGCTCGGAGCACCGGAGCCGCGGGAAGAACTTCAGAAGCAAACTGGAGACAAACAGCTTTTTATTCTGATAACTTTTCTCTCTGGTTCTAACAACAACTAACTCACGCCAAACACACCACTAAAATGGCGCTGACCCGATCAGCAATTTCGGCCAAGTCACTCGAGATCCCGCAACAAAATCCCGTGAGACTACGGGTGGCGACAATGGCCAAATCTCCACGGCTCATAGTCAACTGCAATTCAAGCCAATCCCCAAACAGGGCTCCTGCAGTAGAGCACTTGCCTAGTGTGTGGGAGGCCCTGGGATTGATCCCAAGCACTACAGAGCAGAGAGAGAGATCAATGCACTGGCAGGATAGGCCCCTGTTGGGCCCCAGGATTTATTCCATCCTATTTATTTATTCACTTGTACATTCATTTATTTATTCAATAAATGCTTACTAAAAGCCCACATTATGCAAGTTATAAGCCATCACCTACTTGGCATGCAGTGATAAACAGTTTTCTGCTTTCTAGAAGCTAAAGGTCCACCAGAAGAATTGAGAGGTGTACGCATAGCTAGACTACAAGGAGGAAGAGATGGGAACCACAGGGAACACAATGAAATGGGGTGAGATTCAGAGGGGTCAGCATAGGTACTGAAATTATTTAAAATAGAGGAGCACAGGCACTGAAGATTTCTTCAGGAAACATCTATCTATTAAGAGTTGATGTACTAAAGGGGACCAATGATTCCAAGTGACAGTTATGCACACTAGCATGCGCCAGGTGCTACACTGAGTGCTTTGCCTGCATTTTCTCATTAGATTCCACAAACAACCCTATAAAGCACATTATTGGTCTTTTTATATTTTATTCTATATTTTATAGATTGCCCTATCGCATACTTCATGGTCATAGCAAAAGCTTTGTCTATAAAAGGTCATAGGGCTAAGGGAAAAAAAAAAAGTAGAAGGTTCTGCAATATTATTGACCTAGTACAATCTCTCTCATTTGGACTTTTTTGGATGAAGTCATTTTATATGAATTCTCAATTGTGGGGTCCTTCTAAGAAAACGAGTTGTATTAACTGCAAGTCCTGACGGACATACATTATTGACTAAATTTTTTTTCAATCCGTTAAGCACCACTTTACAGAAACTAGACAGCCACTATTGGTTATTGGCACCCTGGAGCAAGATGGCTGGTGAAGGAAACTGAGAGCGGTATTGTGAATAAGTGAGTTTTCTTGTGTTTACGTTGTTGACTTAAGTACTGGCCTAGTTTCTCCTTCCCTTGAATAGTTCTCTCCACTCACTTTGAAGGGAGGGAAAAGAGATTAAATATTTTCCCTCCATTTTCCTGCCTTGAGACCATTCTTGCTGCCAGCAGCATGGTGGGCAGGGATCTCTCAGAACCAGATTCTGCTCCATCCTTGGAGTCGGAAGCCTCCAGATAACAGTAGAACAGATGAGATTTGAGCATGTGCTTTTGTTAGACGTAGAGTGTTTTCCCAGTAATAAAAATGGCCCAGCATTTACTGTGTCCTCACCAAGCGGGCAGAGGGTACCTGAAAGTTGCAGTCGCAGCTCTTTCCCGCGCCTGGCCCAGTGGGACCCGAGACCTGGGCAAGACTCTCTGCTGTTTCTGTTCCTGTTGTCCATGAAGCACTGTTTCCCACCTTCCCAGGGTAAACTAGGCCTAGATGTTAAAATAATCAACTTTAGATCACTGCCTAAAGTTTAATCAACTGGCCATCTTTTTATTTCACCCCTTTTGTTTTAAAATCATTGCATCTGTTGGAGGATCCAAGGTATAAGGTGATGTGTATGATATCATAGCTAGGAAAATGGATCCCACAGAGAATTGTCATAGAAATGAAGGGAAATGATGTTCTGGGCCCCGGTGTGACATCTCTAAATTACTTATAATACCTAAAACGGTGTCTACACATCACTTCATTTGTGTGGATTCGGCATAGTACTCGGTGGGCAGCGAATTCAAATATTTCTTTGTCTTTTGAACATTTCTAGAATTTTTTTTCCCCTAGAACCTTTATGAATCACAGTTAAGTGAATCCAGGAGTGCTGAACCCATAGACGCAGAACCTGCGGGTACAGAGCGCCTACTGTATACACTCGGCTAATTGTGGCTGACATGTGTCCTAGAAGCACTCAGAAATACTTTGAGGCCTTGTGCTGAACCCAGATCTGGAGTTCCTTAACTTGGGCAGCCTTATTCATTTTAAAGAGCTGGATAGACTCAGGTGGAAAAATTCTGGTCCACTAATGTGTTGAATAGAAGGAAGGGCAAAGGCCATCTTCTCTTTCGGATGCTTTAAACCATATATATGTTCAGAGCGCTGGTATCAGCTGATAGAGGCATTCCTGTGTTTGGACAGGTAAACTCAGGCCAAGCCAAGAGTTCCCATGCTCTTGGGCTGCTGTCGTCATCCGGTTGTGCACGTGTGTGTCTAGGTCAGTTGACGGACGCTTCCTGGGCCGATAAGGCTTGGAGCACAAGTTTGCACTACGAGGAACGGCCTCGAGTAAGTCTAGACGTTTGGTTATCTCCTATTTGTGTCGTGGGCGTCACACTCTGGGGATTAGAGATTCATTTTGCAGACGCTGTTTTATCTTTAGCTTCCTTATAATGGCTGGAAAGGAATTCTGAGGGGAGAGAGTGAAGGCCAGGCCATCTAGCCACGGGACCCTGCCAAGACACATCCGGTGGGTTTTGATGGCGAGCAGAGTGACCTTGCTCTCAGGTCACTCGGTGGGTAGAATGCTGCCTCCTGGCCCAGGCTAGTGCATGGGAAGTGGGGACCGGACCTGGGTCCCTGCGCTGGGGGAGGGCTGCAATCCCTTTCAGTACCAAGCATCCGACACTTAATCTAAGTGAGAGCCAGCGTGAGCCCTGCACCGTGGAAGAGGAAGGGGCCGCCGGAGGCCTCTAAGTATATAATCGCTGCCTCCTCGCTTTTTAATTAGCTGCTTTAGACTAGAGAAAGAAATTCTCCCAAATTAGGCATCTCTTCTGCAAACAATCAATGTTTCATTTTCAAAACTCAAAGTGGAACAATGTATGATTCCTCCTTCCCCACTCTGAGACTGTGTTAATTTTCAGAAATATGTTACAGGAATGTAAAGTAACTTTGATTTGCTCAAATAACCACCTTTTCTGCATTCGGTCCCCTGAACTGGGTCCTTCCCAAGGGAATTTTAGCTCCAGGTTCAGTTCTGAGCGAGTGGGAATCAGCATCGTTGGGTGGGCGGCTGGCGGTGGGAGGTGAGACCTCCACCACACCCGAAGCTTTCTCTCCAAACACCCACCACCATGTCACATATTTCAGACACAGCGATCACCCTGCACCCTTTCTGAAGGCTGGCATTGCCAGTCCAGTGCGGGTGTGTGGCTTCCACATGTATTAAACTCTTGGTCCTTAGAATGACACTGTCGGAAGATGGGGCCTCGTGGAAAACCTTCAGGTCATGGTGGGAATGTCCTTGAAGGGCATTGGGTGGCCCTGATCTTCCTCTTCCTCTCGGCTTCCGGGCTTAGGATAGAAACGGCTTTTTCCACCACATGACACCCCTGTGATGAGCTACCCAATATAATGAGGCCACTTGATCTTGGATTGAATCCTTCAGCCCAAATAAACTTCTCTTTATAAGTTCATTAATTGCCTCTGATACTTTATTATAGTGACAGAAAAAGGCCAACATTGCTGGTTCAGTGCCTGTGTGGGTTATATCAGTCTTAACTTTCATTCACTCACTCATTGTTCTTTCATGCATTGGTTCACATTCATTCATCTATCATTAAACATTTACTACCTGCAGGGTCACGGTGAGATAGGCTTCTGGAAGTTGTGTTCCATGTTCCATGAACCCACAGTACCAGGGGGTCAAACTAAGAGTAAGATAGGCATGGTGGTACATGCCTACAATCCCAGCTACTCAGGAGGCTGAGGCTGGAGGATTGACAAGGTTGAGACCTGCCTCAACAACTTACTGAGAACTTGTCTCAATATAAGATAAAATTAAAGGCACTGGGGATTTAGCTTAGAGCATCTGCTTAGCTTAGAGCATCTGCCTACCATGCATGAAGCCCTGGGTTCAATCCCCAGTGTCTCACATACATAAAAAGGTATATGTGACAGCCCAAGTCTATAACAAAAAGGACAGGTCTGAGCCAAGCATGGTGTCCCATGCTAGTAATAACTGGGAAAGCTGAAGCAGGAAGAACACAAGCAACCTAGCAAGACCTTGTATCAAAATGCAATTAGGAGGACTGGGGATGGGCTCCGTGGTAGAGTGCTTGCCTACCTGGCCTTGAACTTCTGATTCAATACCCAGTAATGTGAGTACATGGGCACGCATGTGCGCGCATGCGTACACACACACCATGGTTTTGGCACCCCATCTTCTACAAAATGAACAAACTATATTTGTACCTATCTCCACCACCACCCACCCCCCCAAAAAAGTTTTTTCTTTTGAAAAGCACTGCAGCATGTGGTAAGAACATGCATGTAAGAACTAGACAGGCCTGGGTTTGAATCCTGCATCCATAATGTACTTACTGCCGTTTCAAGAAATCTTTTTGGAGCTTCAATTTGCCTTTAAATGAAGTAATCATTTCTGCTTTGTAGGGTGGTAGGAGGATTAAATATAAAACATGCAACATAATGATTGGCACATTTTTAAAGAAGTACTCAGCAAGAGCTGTTTCCCTTCCTGCTTCCATAGGGGCGACTCCCCGTAGAGAACCATGGGACTTTCCTACCCTGATGGTCCCCAGGGACAGCACCATGATGCTGGAATGTGTGGTTCAGGGCCTCCGAGCACCTGGTAGCAGGTAGCTGGCATTCCGCCAGTCTCCCCAGAGGGTGGGTTTCCTGCAGTTGCCACCTTCATCCACTTTGACGCCTGCAGCACCAGAGAGAGAGAGAGAGAGAGAGAGAGAGAGAGAGGAGAGAGACAGCAGCCCCACGCGCACACAACTGGGATGCCTTGTTCCATTGCCAAACTCATGACCTTTGGGGAATTTGGAAATTTACTACTCCGTAGGGGGTGGGGGGGAGGGGAGACAAAGAAACTCAAGATCAAGCTTTATCTGTAAAGGGCTTTTATTGTGATGGTACTGAATTGGGTTTGGATTTTGTGGACCCTTCAGATTTCTTAGGATGTGGGTGAGGGGGTCCTAGGAGGTTTCATTGGTTCCTTGAGTGGCACTAAAGTCTGTGACATTGAGATCCAGTTTTCTTTCATTGTCCATCAAGGTGGAGGACCCTGGAAGCCTGAGACTGCTCTTGTGGCTAGAACTGTGTAAATATTTGGATGTAGTTTTGCGCCTTGGTGGATTCTTTTCTTTTTTTGTGGGGGGGGGCAGTACCCAAGATTGAACTCGGGTACTTGACCACTGGGCCACATCCCCAGACCTTTTTTGTATTTTACCAGAGACAGGGTCTCACTGAGTTCCTAAGAGCCTCGCCATTGGTGAGGCTGGCTTTGAACTCGCGATCCTCCTGCCTCAGCCTCCCAAGTGCTGGGATTATAGGCGTGTGCCACCATATCCAGCTCTTTGGTGGATTCTTGTTTGTTGTTTTATTTTTCAGGAAAGGGAAATTTCTAGTGTAAGTCCTAGCAGAGGGAGCCTTCTAGTTACAAGCTTTCATGAACTTCTGAGATGAAGCAGAAAAGGTCGTGGTTGGGTAGTCACCCCTAACGACATGCAGCAGAGGCAGTCGAAAAGCACTTCTCTCCCTGTGAAGACCCCACTTATTGCAAACTAAATATCTTCCCTTTGAGCTTTGGGGTGCAAACTAGGGACTGGCTGCCTTGGAGGCACACACAGCAAAGGGAAAGCTTTTAGTTTCTCTGCTATTGGCAGGGCTCGTGTACTAAGTTCACAACTCAGGGAATCAATGCTTATATTAATCTGGTTGCAGGTTAATCTTACGCCATCTCTGAATTTGTCTACAAGGTCCAACAGCATTTCTCCTGCCTTGGCCTAGCAAACCTATATTCCATGCATTTGTCTTGTGGTCTGTGAATATTTCTTGAGCGAAATAGGGGTAGAGATAGCAGGGTTGGAGTGGCGATGAGGAAATGAATTGAAACATTCAAGTTAACCTCAACAAGTGACAGTGTTCTGAAGGAGATAAGACATTCATGTGGACAGCCTAGATGCAGGGAAAAATTACGGTGTCGTATCTTATGAATTAAGTGGTTTTTTTTTTTTTTTTTTTTTTTTTTTGGACTTCAGGGGGTGGAAAAATCACTTCCTCCTGAGGCAGTCTTGGGAAAGCTGAGATATATCTCAACAGAACATCGCATGACTGGGAACTCAGGTCCCCTCCCTGCACTGAGCCAGCAATGTCCACATCACAGTGTCGGTAGATAAACTTTGTCTAGGTCACAGCAACAAGCGCAGCATGGAAAGAGTTCACTGAGCAGGACCTGTATATAGGGCCCACATTTTCCATTTTTGCGTACAGTACATACTGATATATTACAGCTCTATCGCTGGATTTAATTCAGTATTGATACTCAAGTAACATGGTAATAGTAATAGTGATAGTTTTATCTAAGGGTCAGAAAGACATGGAAATTAGTTAAATATTATTATTGATTGTGCATAATATATCAGTTTCTTCAAGAGCACAGACTAATAACTTCAGCAAGCATCCTTTAAGCCTTTATTTTCAAAGTATGTTACATCTTTTTTTTTTTTTTTTTTTTTTTTTTTTTTTTTTGGTACTGGGGATTGAACTCAGGGGCACTCGACCACTGGGCCACATCCCCAACCCTTTTTTGTATTTTATTAGAGACAGGGTCTCACTGAGTTACTAAGTGCCTCGCCATTGCTGAGGCTGGCTTTGAACTCGCGATCCTCCTGCCTCAGCCTCCCAAAGTGCTGGGATTACAGGCGTGCGCCACCGCGCCCGGCTCATCTTTTTTTTTATTCTAAGTTGTTATATATGACAGCAGAATGCATTACAATTCATATTACACTTATAGAGCAGATTTTTACATATCTCTGGTTGTATACAAAGTATATTCACACCATTCCTGTCTTCATACATGCACCCAGGGCAATGATAGCCATCTCATTCTACCATCTTTTTTTTTTTTTTTAAGCCTTTTGCCCCTTCCTCTCCATCCCCACTGGCCTTTCTAGTGTTGCTCTAACCCTCTTATGTTCCCCGTCCACCCCACTGTGAATCAGCCTCCTTATATCAGAGAAAACATTGAGCATTTGGAATTTTGGGATTGGCTAACTTCACATAGCATTATATTCTCCAACTTCATCCACTTACCTGCAAATGCCATTATTTTATTCTCTTTTATTGCTGAGTAATATTCCATTGTGTATACATACCACATTTTCTTTATCCATTCATCTACTGAAGGGCATCTAGGTTGGTTCCACAGTTAGCTATTGTGAATTGTGCTGCTATAAACATGGATGTGGCTGTGTCCCTGTAGTATGCTGTTTTTAAGTCCTTTGGGTATAGACTGAGAAGTGGGATAGCTGGGTCATAAGGTGGTTTCCATTCCCAGTTTTCCAAGGAATCTCCATACTGCTTTCAGATTGGCTGCACCATTTTGCAGTCCCCAAGTATGTTACCTCTTTAGCATTGGCCTTTCTCATTCAAAAAAAGCAATGCTGATAAATGTCATTTGAATTCACTTTGCTCCACAGATGTTATTTGTGACCTGAGTATATGTGATTCTAATATGCCTGATTCACTGGAGGTTCACAGTTGGACGGAAGAGCATGATGGAAACTTTTGAAAATGGTAATTTACCATTAATTTAAAGCAAATAGCTGAACTATTTTGCCTATTTCGATTTTTGTGTATTAACTATAAAGCAAGAAATGATAGATCAGAAAACATCCCTGGACAGGTTTGGACAAATCACTGGTTGCATCATCAGAGAAAGTCTGGTGTAGGGAATGAGGTAAGCATTAGTCAGAAATCCCAGTGCTAGCACTGGGGAGGAAGATGCCCCGCGTCTCACCTCTGCAGATCAGGTCAGATCTTCAAAGGTAACTGCCGCTTCTCCTCCTCCAGAAAGGACTTTTCAGCACCTGTTTTGTTCTCTAATTGGCTTGTGGTAGTAGGTCTTATGTCATCAGCCAAATTATAAATTCCTTCCGGGAAGACACATCAATGAAATGCACAGGAGACTCACAGTAGTTTAAAATTGGAGGCAGTAATAAGGGGAGCAGAAGGCTGCTAGCCGCTGCAACTTGCCCAGGGTCACAGAAATTCGGAGGCGGAGGCAGTGCTAGCACCCAGGTCTCCTTGCGCTGCCTGCAGCCGCCACTCACTTGCAGAGAGCATTCAAGCCCAGTCTTGAAGGGTTCATTTTAAGTAAAGGCATGCTTTAGAGCAAACTATGCTCCCCGTCCCAACCCCACTGTGAATCAGCCTCCTTGTATCAGAGAAAACATTGAGCATTTGGATTTTTTTTTTTTTTTTTTTTTTTACCTTCTCATTCATCCTCCTGGTTGGCAGCCCAGACAGCTCCCACCGAAGGCCAGCAGGGGGCGTACACTTTCATGAAACCTCTGACAACCAGTACACAGTTGCTTGAAAACCAGGGATCACCTTGAGGTTGAAAAGCAAAGAGGAGCCCGGACTCTGCATCTCCGAGAACTTCGTTTCTCTCGAGCGTTTAAAATCATCTCGAAACGACCTTAGACCTGTATATTTCAGCTTTTTAAAGCACGTGAACCGCAAGTCAGATTCTTACACTTGAAACCTAGGTGCTCATAACTAGGAGTCCCATGCTTTTTAAAAATATTCTTTTATTGCTGTGCTTTGCACGAAGAGATCAAAAGCAAAGATAACTCTGTAACGCACGGTGACTTTTTTCTGGGTAACCATCGCATGCTGATTAGTAAATGTTGGCGCAAAGCTGAGTTAGTTTTGGAAAATAAATGTCAAACAAGTCAGGGCATTTTTCTCCTTAGCAAATATCCACCTTGTGACATTGTTTGGTTATGACTTTCTACAACCCGAGGTGATTGGGCTATAGTTAACCAGTTTAGGTGATGGGTGCACCATTTGATTGACTACACCTGTGTGTTGTCTTTGCCAGTTTATTCATTTGGCCAACTAGCATTTATTAAGCACCAACTGTGTGTCAAACACTCTGGTGGATGCCAGGGCAGACGATTTTAGAACTAGACACAGCTTGGTTCACGTTCTGCTTCAGCTGCCTACTAGCTGTGAGAATTTGAGCAAGCTATTTAACCACATTATCCCTATTTCCCTTCAGATTTAAAGCCACAGGATTATTATGAGAATGAAATGACAAAATACGTGCCCTAAACTCGGTGGCTGTCCTATGGTGGTGAAGCCACTGTTTTAAAGAAGCATGTTTGGTTTGAAAGGGGCCCTCAGGAACTCGGACTTTTCAAGGCCACTCTGGGAGGTCACATCAGCTCCTGTTTCTGTCCTGTGATGACGTGAAGGTTGCTAATGGGCCAATCCTTTACCGCCCCCCCCCACCCCCCCCCCCCCCCCCCCCGAGTACAATAGGGAAATGTGTCCCCTCCACTCCTGAGTGGCTCAGGTGCTCTGAGCAGCTCCCAGAATACAGCAGCTCACGTTCTTTGTGGCCCTACTCTCTCCCCCCGAGCTGCTGGGTTGGGAGGTATCCCATGTGTTGTATTTCTTTCTATTGGTACCACTCTGCCCACCATTTGGCGGCCCCGACAGCTGCCCCTTGACCCCTCTGCTCAGGGTCAGCAAGCTAAGAAGGTTAAAGAATTCAGAATTTCAGATACTATGTGGCAGTCCTGGGAGGTTTCCTGTCCGTGACTGTTTCTCTGTCTCCCAGGAGGCGTGTCACACAGGCCTCCCTGCTAATCAAACCCGTACCCGTCTAACAGGCCACCCAGACTTGCCCAGGTGAGACCAGATGTGTGCAGCTCGACCCTTCCTGATGGGCTGCTAGCTCTGCTGAGTCCTCCCCGGGGAAGCCACTGCCTGGGACTGCAAGGGACATTCTGTAGCAGTAACCGTGCTTCGGTCACTCATGAGCCACCTGTAAGACAGTGGTCCCATCAGAGTGCACGGTGACGTCCTCGCTGCTTGGTTTGTGTGCATACACTCTATGACGTTCACAAGGCAGTCGACTCTGCTGAAGAGTCGCTGTCATGAAAGGATGCACGACTGCGAGTTCCAAGCCAAACTCTTCCACTAACAGCATTGTGCCCTGGGGCGGTGTAGTCATCTCTTTGTGTCTCGGCTTCTTCAACTAAAGCATGCTTTTCAACTGGCACCCTTCAATATCTAATGGTCGGTCAGTTTCTGTTACTGTTAACAAAATACCTGGGATAATCAACAGAAAAAGAAGAAAGGTTTTTTGTTTCAGCCCAGGGTTGGTGGCCCCATTGCCTTTGGGCCTGTGATGGAAGAGAACTTGGTGGTGGAGCAAAGCTTCTCACCTCAGGGCTGCCAGGAGACACAAGAGGGAAAGGGAGGAGCCAGGGTCCCAAGGTCCCCATCAAGGGCACGCCCATGACCTCACTTCTCAGTAGGCCCTGCCTCTTGAAGTCTCTGCCACCTCCCAGTAGTGCCAGGCTGGGAACCGAGCCCACCTGTGTGCCTTTGGTGGGGCTTTTGAGATCCACGCCACAGCGTAGTTGAAGTGAGATATGAACCAACAAGAGGGCACCCGTGAAACCACCTTTAGTGTCCAAAGGGGGCTGGCGCCGTGTTTGAGGGGCACGTCCCACCACGTTCCTTAGGACAGACTTGCCGTCAGAGGGTCATTGGTTAGTGATCTGCGAGCCACGAGGAGACCCTCCTCTGTCGAGTGTCCCCCAGGCCCTGGTTCCACCGCAGTGTCCCACTCCATGCCTTCCCTCCGTGTCCTTTTGAGTCATAAAGGCCTGGCCTTGGAGGAGAACGATTTTTAAAAAGCACTTCAATAATGCGCTTGTTTCACTATTCTGCAGTTGAAGTTTATGGGTTGAGGGTGGCACTCACAGTGTGACCCCTTTAAAGGGAGCTGGGTGACCATCGCCACTGCTACCTCTGTCAACTCCAGCACCTCTTTATCTCTGAGCCAAGTGTCCTCAGAAATGACCTCGCCCCTCCTTCTGTATGAACTTCTACAAATTCCATGTCGCAGTCACTAAGGAGGCGGCACCTAGTAAATCCCTGCAAAGCCGTGAATGCGGAACGCGTGCTGGCTCTGAGCTACTGAGCCCCGCGCCACCTTAAATAAGAGGACTCAGTTATCGGTTGACTGTCAGTCAGTCATAATCGTGGTTATTAAATGTTCCCTTCAGATTCTTGCAGAGAACACTGATATCTTGCGTTCTCTTTGGTCTGAATGAAGGAGGAAAGAATCTAGAAAGTTCTGTTTACCTCCACATTCCTTCAAATGTTGTACTTTTTTGGGTCTCTTGCTGTTTTTGTTTGATGAGGGAAAGTTGTAGGGAGAGCAAAGAAGCAGAAAGACGACCAGGGTGTGAGAAGATAGGCTGTTTCATGCCCTCACGTGGAACAACCAACTGAATATGCCTGGAAAAAATAAAAATAAAAAAGAAAACCTATCCCAGACACGCTTGGCATCTTTCAGTTCTGAAAGCGAACATATGGGAAGAGCTCCTTCCCTCATGACAGTCATGGTCATCTGTGAGGTGGTGGGGGGCAGAGTGGAAGCCCCTTGAACACCGAAGCACAGCCCACCCCACCCCGTCCAGTCCCCTGTCCAACTCCCTCCCTGTTGCCCCACCCTTCTTTCACCTCCCGTTAAATTTAATTTCGTCATCCGTGCACTGATCACATGAGTGTTCCATTAAGGGACATTAGCTGGTCTTTGCACGCGACGCACGTGAATGCCAGCCAAGACCAGAGGTCAGTGTGCTGCCAGCCGTCTGTGATAAGAATAGAGGACAGGTGTTGTGGTGGAGGATCCCACCACCCACCATGGCCACCAGACACCTGGGGTGGCTTCTCTGCCAAAGAGCACCTGAATAGTTCATTTCCCGGATCTCTTTCCTCCCGGCACCAGCATTTGTAGGAAACCTGTGCTTTCACGCTGATTGTTTTATGGCGGCCTGCGTTACCAGGCTCTTTTCTTTCTGTGCCCAGCTCCCCGAGAGCATTTTGAATTATAGCATAGATCGTGACCACGACCGAGGCATGTGACCTCATAGTAGACTGTAGGGCAGCCGTTTGAGTGGAATTGAAGGGAGACAGGCTGGAAAATGTAAGTGAAGGGGATCCAGGATAAAATACAGAATAATTCCCAACCCCCACCCCGTAGTGGATCACAGCACACAGCCAGGAGTCTGGACTCCTTAATGTGGCGGGACGAGGCCACTCCATAAGGTAAGGATGTCTCGCATCCTCTCATCAGAAGATGCCTGCACTATTTTTTGTGCCCGTGCTGTAGTTACTAATCCAAAGCAGATTTATATTCTTCCGTGTATGCTGAGGAGTGTTGATGCAAAAACAAAGATTTGTGTCGGACTCTTCTGTGAGACAAGGCGAAACACTGACATGTGGATACTCATTGATTGACGGGTCACGTGACATTCTGAGAGGGCCCCGTGAAGCCCGCTTGCCTCTGAGACACTGCCAAACACCAGGACGTCGTCCAGGCCGTGCTCGGTGCCTTCGGGGTCGTAGGTGCTAAATGAATATTGCTGAATGAAGGAAGAACGTTTCCTAAGTTAGAAACAGGTGACCAGGGATGTGACCAGGCTTGAGGTGTCAGGGGAGACACTCTTCCCGACGGCACCTGTGGCTCCTCGCTCTCAGTCAGACCCCGGGAGCAGGAGGACAGTCTGGAAAGGGAACGCTGGGCAGGCCCCAGGAAGCGTCTGCTTGGATTGTGTGTCTGTGTGTGCGGGCTGGGGACTGGGGACACAGCATGGACATGACGCGACACTGCTAACCTAAAGGGTCTACGCTGCTCCGGTGACCTTGTCCTTTAAAGTAGAGCAGGAGGGGGCAAAGTTGCAGGTAGTGTCAAAATGTCCCCTTACCCATCTCGCAAGGCCTATCAGGTCAGAGCTAGTGCCTGGTGAGAACCTCTACTTGGTGACAGATGTGAGCCAGGTCCCCTCTCATCATAGGGGGCTGGGGGAGGAGAGGTGGGATGCAAAGGCAGATTCCTCCCAAAGCACAAATGCAAATAAAAGGTGACCAGCTGAGCAAGACTCCCTTAGGTCTGTCCTCCTTTGGATAGGTTTCTGTCTTCAGTCCTTCTGCGTAAAAGAACTCTGCAAGAAGAGGTTTCCAGGCTATACCTTTTTTTTGGGGGGGGGAGGGGGTGTGCCAGGGATTGAACCCAGGGGCACTTAACCACTGAACCACATCCCCAGCCCTTTTTATATATTTTATTTAGAGACAGGGTCTCCATAAACTGCTTAGGGCCTCACTAAGTTGCTGAGGCTGGCTTTGAACTCATGATGCTCCTGCCTCAGAATCCTGAGCTGCTGGGATTGCCGCACCCGGCTCAGGCTATACTTATTCGAGGTCATGTGGGAGCCGCGGATGACTGGAGACTTAATTTAAGGTTGGTTTATCTGCTCCCACCCTCGCCCGACATGCACACACTTGCACTGATGTCATTAATCATCTGTTGCTCTGCACCAATATTAAAGATGAAACACTGACCAGGAAGAGCCAGAATTCACCACATTATCCCCCCAAACAGTAACTTCTGTTCCATTTTAGAGTACATCATTCCAGCATTTTTTCCCTCTAGTGTTGGGTGTTGAGAGCTCCCTCCAGTGTCTCTAGGTTGCTATAGCTATTTCAAGCTTTCTGAAAGATGATCACATAAATGCCTTTAGCCACAGCGGGGAGAGTATGTTGTTTTCTTTACACTTGCTTCAAGAACTGTAGGTGAAGCCCATAAATGTCACATGTGGCACTACATCCTAGGGTGTAGGAGCCCTAATTAAGGAGATAGCTAAGATTGCGGTTAGCTGTGAGCCATACAGCATTACCACCTTCCATGATCTCGCGAGACTTGGCCCGGGACATTGGGGACTGGGTCGGTGCCATTTTTGTGGTGTGGTTGGAGGAGTGTAGATGGCGTATTGGAGTTGTTGTTAGAGCCAGAGAGAGAAGCTAGCAGAATGAAGAGCCTATTTGTTTCCAGTCCGCCTCTGAACTTACTCCCGCGGCGTCGTTGCTCCAAGCGACAATCACTTCAGACAGCAACACTAGGGACCAGCCATTCCTATAGTCTGCACTGCTTCAAGGACAAGGAGAGTTTGGGGATGGCGGAGGGAGAGGGGTGAGTGGGGACGGTGTAGTAAACGTGGCACCAAAGTCACTCAGCTCGAGGTGGTCCACAGCTCCTGCTGCTCGGGAAGTGGACGGAGCCTGGTATGTCCGCTGGGGAGCCAGCTCCTGGGTCGCGCCTCTTCCTGCTGCCTGAAGGCCTGTACTGGTTCTGGGGTGAAGGCTATGGTGCAGGTCCAAAGCTACCTGGTCTCCTACCTCTGGGAATTAACAGAGCTCTGGTTCATGCCACAGTCCAGTCTTCCTGGTGTCTCTGTGTGTCTATTGTGGGTCTAATCCTTACATATTTATAGTTCACGTACGCACACCCATAGATGCATGGATGCAGTTGGCCTTCCACACCTGAAGGCTCTACATCTCTGGGTTTTCCATCCATGAATTCAAACATCCACCTATTGAAATTTTTTTTTTTTTTAAATCACATCTGCTCTGAACACGTACAGATGTTTTTTCCTTGTTATTCTCTGAACAATACAGTTTGGAAAATACTTACACAGCATTCACATGAGGATGTGGAGTGTGGTTTATATGTAGGTACTACGCCATTTTATATGAATTTCTGGGTGTGGGAGAGGGGATTCCTAGACGCATCCGTCCTGGATGCCAAGGGCTGCTTATATGTAATCCACAAGATATTCAAAATGCAAAGTGTTGTTTAAGCAGGTTTTTTTTTCCAATTGTACAAGTTTGCATTTAGGTTGGATTAAAACCACCTCCCTCATGTGGGTAGGCAGAGAAAGTTTATTGGGGTTTGTGAAACTTTTCTGTAAGGTGTGGGGGGCACAGAGTCAATGCTCATGCCTGATTCTCATATGTGGTTGGCACCTCTAGGGTGCGCCTTCCACACAGCTTTGCCCTCTGAGACCACAGCCTGGCGCTCAGCAGGGCTGCCCTGCCCTCAGATGACCTGACCTATGCTCCTGCTTAAGGTCAGTGAGAGCAGGAAGCTGAGAAACCAGATCCGGGTCGTCCAGCCCAAGGAAGCGACTCTCGCTTGCAGGGAAGCAGCCTGGGTGGCGTGCCGCAGCTCAGCCTCGCAGGCCAGGGGACCTGATCCGCGGCGGGGGAGCAGGGGAAGGACCTCAAAAGCAGTGTCTCCTGGACTCTCTCCATTCTTGTCTGTTGTTCTTGGCTCATGGGCTGAGTGCATTTTGTTAACCAGAAAATTACTACAAGCCAGTTGTCTTTAATTTTTTTCAAACAAGTTAGAAAAACCATAAAATCGTGCTGGCTGACATACACCGTCTCTGCTTTGCGAAAGTCTGCAAAAGGGTGAACGAGAAGGAAGAGGAGCGACCAGTGCCATGGAGTCTGCTGTATTCGGAGGCTCAGGGGATCTGGTGACCAGCAGGCGTGTGTTAGAGTGAGGAGTGAAGACCAGGCAATGAGGCAGAGTCTAACTCTTCCACCACGTGGCTCAGCTGGGGTTTGAGGATACGGGGCAGCCTGAGAGCAGAAAGTCTGGGATCCCTGGGGCTCAGCTGTTGGCCCCAAAGCGGGGGAAATACCCAGTCCACTTAGGATATTAAACAGGATGATTTGTTACGGCTGCTGGGAGCGGGACTCTGGAATCGAGATTGTTTTCCTCTTGAACATGAGACTCAAAATATTCTCACCAGGGGAGGGAAAATCCACAAGGTGATTTTTGTTTTTCAAACTGTAGACCATCTGACTTTCTGCATCTGCAGTGAACAGCCCAGCCACAGCTGTCCCCTTTTCCCCTTTTCAGAACTTGGTGACACTATCCATGCTATACCCTAGAAGCAAACTCGCCATTGGTGCTGGCTTGCACAGTGTGAAACTCTGGGCAGGTACTAGAGTGTCCTCAGTAGCTGCTTGACTTGGGGAAGTAGCCACTGTCCAGAGAATGAGGACCTATTTCCTGTGCGTGGTAAAAGAGAAAAGTTGCCGCCATGCACAGGAAGTACCCTGTAAATGACACGAGCTTCCTGTTTAGCCAGTACATGGTCTGGGGGCGTCGCAGTTAATGTCAGGAAATGTAGTAAAGCTCTGAGACATGCAGGCGGAGCGGTGAGGCCGGATTCCGTTTTGGACATTTCAGGGCTTTGGAGACAGAAGAGGTGAGACGTGAGAGGTGGATGATGGGCTTCCGGAGGACAGTGTCATGGGAGACTGCAAGACTGCTGAGTGCAAGTGCCACCCAGAAAGACCAGGCACGATGCACATTAGCACAGGGGGACACTGCCAGGAGCTGCCGAGACAGTGGTCAGTGAGCCGGGAGATCCAATAGAGTCTCTCTGCAGAGAACAAGGAGACCAGCACCCAAGTTGAGCTGCCGGGGCTCCTTGGGCCTTTCCACACTAAGGCCTTCTCTACGCCCGGCCTCCTCTGCCACCCTGGCCCATGCTCACCATCCTGTCACCTCCCCAGCATGGAGACACTCTAATGGAGAAAGGGGAAACAGTAAACCCAAGGCCTCGCTCACCCAGGGAACGCTCTCTTCCTGACACCAAGAATAGGACTTGCCTATACCCACCACTCTGCTCTGGGGCCTGACTGGGGCAAGGAGCCCTCTCTTTCCAAGGCAGCCCCAAATTATTTGTATCAACCCAGGGGCAGGAGCATTCCAAAGGGAAGGCAAACCTCAAAAAAAAAAAAAAAAAAAATCGCTGGAGAAAAGATAACAGCATGCATTTCAAGGGCTTTTCCTCTCCCTAGGGCTGTTAACCCCTTGACTTGTCACACTGAAACTTCAGCCACTGTCCCCAAGGTCCTAAGCACTGTTTTCTCCAGAAAAGAGGCTGAGAACCTCTGTTATAAATCCTGTAAGGATAGGCACAGTTTCTCACATTTTATTTCATTGGGAGCAGTACCCGAGGGGTGGCTTGAGTATACTTAAGGCTCTCATAGTGTTGGTCAGTGCTCCCCATATTTACTAAGAACAAATGGTGATGTCCCCATATTACTTAAAAAACATGCAAAAATGCCTTAATGCCTTCAAAGAAAGTCTGATTCACCTCCATTACAATCAGATCATCTCTGGCCCACGCAACTTCCTCTTACGTACACTAGGACAGCCAATACCACATTTCTGAGACAACTTTAAAAAAAATTATTGGGGAACTGATATATATGTGTACACTTTTTACACTCTTTCAAGTGTAAGGACACTTAAAAAAATAACTTTTCCAATCCTTCGAATAAGGAAAGGCCATTTAATTACCACCCTCAAAGTGAGATTAATAGAATCTCAAATAAATCAGAGGCATTTAATGTTATGGTAGCCTTACTATGTTGTCTTTATTAGTTTTATTTCCATGGATGGGCCCCAGTTCTCAGAGCAGCATGTGGGAACTACTGGGTTAGACTGCTAGCCAACAAAAATGGCCAAAAAATAGACTGTGACCTTTTTTGAGCCTTTCTTTGGCTCTTAATTCCTGAAGTTCCTTCTACTGCCAAAATAAAGGCTCTTCCCCTCCCTCTTGTAGACAGGAAGCTCTTTGAGAACAAGGATAATACTACATTCTTCTGAATGTCTTTAGCACAGAGTCAGGTGTTGAAAGGGACCCGCCCGAGATGATGGACAAGTGAAAGAAGGCTCTACAGCAGGAGAAGGTGCTTGGTGCTGTGGTGAAGCAGGTTAAGGAACCAGGAATCCCCGAGGCCCCTGAGGAGTCCCAGAGTTGAGGTGACAGCAGGTAGGAACACCATGGCGCAGAGTCCCAGGATGCCCGTAAAGACGGAAAAGGGCTTGGAAACTGGTACCTTGCAGCAACCAATAGGAGCACGTGGCCACGTGGTCTGGGCATGGTCATAAGGTGAGAAGAGACAGGAGTTATGAAGGAGGAAAATGGAGGTAGCAGTGGAGCCCCGGCCCAGGGTGTGGGGATGAGCTGCTTTCATGAGACAGAATGTTCCGAGAACAGGTCTTTGTGCTGGATCTGCATAATGAGAGGGCATCATGGAAAGAGTGAATGCAGAGTATGCAGGGGAAGACAGACCCAAGGAGAAGGACGGGAGGAAGGGGGTGGCCCGGTGCTTCTGGAAGATGCACCTTCTGACTCTGCTGGTCGAGGTGGGACCCGAGGGTCTGCCTCACTGGGAGCTCCCTGTGATGCGACGCTGTGGGTGTGTGCACCACTCGGGGCAAGGGTGGAGGTCGCGGAAGAGGAGGGTGTTGAGGATGTCCTCCAGGAAGCCTGGGAGCCAATTCGAATGTCGCTGGAATATTCTGCTGCAGCGGACCGTCGCTGTCTCCCTGGAAAGCGGAGGCACCGACATGTGGAGGCAGACAGCTCCTTGTTGAGTGTGGGGGGACCGTTCTGTGCACTCTGGGGTGTTGAGCAGCATCCTTCATCTGTACCCACCAACTAGGTGCTGGTGACACCTTGCAGTTGTGACAGCCCAGAATGTCTCCAGACCTTGCCAAGCATCCCTTAGGGAAGGGCATTTGTCCCAGTTGAGCAATCCGTGGTTGAAAGAATGATTAAGTGAATGCCCGCCATGCCACCTCAACCTTGAGTCTTCTAGAACCCTGAGGCAACACTGCCTTTAAAATGTGCCATGCCTTTCCCTATTTGTCTTTAGAAACGCCAAGAGAGTGTTTGCTTTTGATATGGCAGGCTGTTTGCTTTAAGGTGTCCTTGCATCATTTACACTACATTACAGTTTTAATAGCTCAGCAGGGAAGATTCTTCTCCAAGAACATGTTGGTGGAGGAACCTAGCATGGTTTTAAGTTGTCACCCCACGCTCACCCCAATTCTGAAATGAAATGGAACTCCGTACTCTAATCTCGGAAAACTGTATTGGAAATTCACATGTGACCTCTAAGAATGTCTTTGCGTCCCTTCTGTGCCATATTTAGCTTTGGTTAACGAGCCTCCAGGAAGCTTTCCAACTGCAAGATCAGCCAGTTGACAGTCTCGCAGCTCCTGAGGAGGGGGCGAGTTTACTTTCTGCCAGTTGTTGGTTATTTCTGCTTAATGTCTTCAGAAAACATCTCCAGGTTTGCACCCTGCCTGGGGTCTGGGGACTGCAGCCTGTTTTACAGAACAGCACTTGGTCTGCCCTCTCCTGGTGGATACCCACCAGAGGGCCTGGGCGGCCCCCATCCTACAGTCAGTTAAACTTTCTCTTACAGCCAAAGAAAACTTCTGTCCAAACAGGATTTAGTCTCGAGCTAGAACAAAAAAATGTACCTCATGTTGAAAAGACGTCTCCAAGTGCCACAGTTCATGAGCAGCGTTGTGTTTTTACTGGAAAAGCGCGCATCTGGCCAAACATTCTTCACATTTTTCCCAGGATTTGGTCATAAAATCATTGTAGACATGTTGCAAGGGTAAAATGTGTACATATCTGATAAACGGCAATGTTTTTCTCTTGCTGTGTCACTTCTTGAGGGGAAAACAAACCAGACAGACACGCAACACACATGTGTATATGTGTGTACGAGTTTGCATATTGTATGTATATGCATGTACCTTGCGTCCCCCTCATGAGCTATGTGTGTACAAAATTATGCATGCGTGCACGCGCGTGCGCACACCTATCCACACACCCCGTTACCATCATACCTCTGCGTGCGTGTTGGGTTCATTCCACGACCCTTCCTCCATAGATGCCAAAACCCTGGCATGCTCAACCCCTTCTGTAAGGTGACATAGTGTGTGCACATAACCTATGCACATCCTCCTGTGTACTTTAAATCATCTCCAGGTAACTTAAAATGCCTGATAGAACGTAAATGTGATGTAAGTTGTTGTTGCACCGTATTGTTTAGGGAACAATGAAAAGAAAAAAAAAAAAGTCTGTACATATTCCGTACAAATGCAGATTTTGCTTTTCAACTATTTTTGATCCCAAGGAGTCAATTCTGTGGTTGGTGGAATCTGCAGATGCAGAGTCTTTGCACGTGCGACCCAGGGACGTGGAGGGCCCTCTCAATATCTGTTTGCACTGCTGAGCGCAAGAACCTGGCTGTCACTTTAACTCAATCACATACCTAGGTCTTTCTCTTAGGTTTGAAAAAGTTAAGTGCACAGTATTAAAGAAATAACTTCCTAAACATGTCCATGTTTCTATAGCCGCTAGAAGCGTGTTAGGGTCTGATTTGTCAAAGGCATCACAGCAGTGTAGAGGCAGTTTCTGCACTGGTCAGGAATGGAGCAGCGTTGAGCAGGTTGGTCTCTAAATGCAGACGTGGGTGCATCGAGTTGCCTGCGTTGCCAGCTGAAGGAAGGAGAAAAGTGAACCCAGCTGTTGATCTTTTGAAACAAATTCACATTTTTCAAAACAGATTGCATGAAAGCAATAATCTATGCTGGGAGTTATTGAAGAACTCTGGACTTGGACATCTGGGTTTGAGTCCTGGCTCTGCAGTCTACGGGTGTGTGGCCTCGGAGAGGTCACCGCCTTTGCAGCCCCCATCTGT
Organism: Tamias sibiricus; assembly: GCA_025594165.1. Taxonomy (NCBI): domain Eukaryota; kingdom Metazoa; phylum Chordata; class Mammalia; order Rodentia; family Sciuridae; genus Tamias; species Tamias sibiricus. The sequence goes on along the minus strand of CM046666.1, from coordinate 17,056,681 downwards.
TGGGTGGGGATGATGAAGCTCGATATGATGGTGATCGCGAGAGCTCAATCCCGTGCTCCGTGGGGACTGTGGACGTGATAAAGAACTCTACAAACGCCAAGTGGTATTTCTCTCTTGAAGATGTTGTTTTTGCCTGAGTCCTTGCCAACACACACAACTACATCTGAGTCAGACTCGCCTCACTAGCAGATAATGGAGACGGCAAATTGGCAACAGATTGAGTGGGAACTCCGGGCAGGAATGATTTGGTGCTGTGTGGCTTAGAGATATGGCTGTGCCTGCGCACGTGGTCATGGGGGCTGGATGGGCCCTCGCCTTCTCCCCTGGCGCTGTTCTCCTTGAGAAAGGCCGGGAGGGAGCCAGCAGTGTGGTGAAGAAAGTCCAGCTATTGGCTCAGGGACAGTGGACCTTCTGATTTACAGCATTTCCTGATTTCTTTTTTTTTTTTTTTTTTTTTTTTTTTTGTGGTACCGGGGATTGAACTCAGGGGCACTCGACCACTGGGTCACATCCCCAGACCTTTTTTTTTTTTTTTGTATTTTATTTAGAGACAGGGTCTCACTGAGTTGCTAAGTGCCTCGCCATGGCTGAGGCTGGCTTTGAACTCGCGATCCTCCTGCCTCTGCCTCCCAAAGTGCTGGGATTACAGGCATGCGCCACCACGCCCAGCTGCATTTCCTGATTTCTGTGATGTAAATACACTCAAGTGACCAGTTCCAAATAATCTGTGATGTCACCAACCGTGAGGCTGGAGAGACCTACAGGTGGCATATGGTGTTGTGTTTCCATTGTACAAATAGACCTGGGTGCCTAATAGCCAAACAATTAGGAAATGACAAGTTTTTTAACATAATCTATTTAATTTTAAATGTTTATAGTTCAACGTTTAATAACGGGCCTGTTGGCCACTTGGCTTGCCGATTTAACAGTGGGTTCTCATGGAGCAGTGCAAGCTGGTCTGGAATGCCACTGTTTTCTCTTCAACTACATAAAAGCACAGAATCATTCCATGAATCAGCAAGTTCATGACCATTCTGGAGAACCAGCATGAGAAATGAGGTCATAAATGCTTTTTCCTTCCTGTGGATTTTTGGGTGCGCCACGTACTCTTGGTTTCAGCTTCGTCCCCATTTCCCTTGGGCTGACAAAGTAATTATTGAAGACTAGTTTATGAGCCTCGTTATTGGTGTTAGCATTTGAAATAATTCCAACTTTTTAAGATCACAGGGAGTTAAACAGACCTGAATTTCATTGACTCTTTTATTCTCTTTGTCAGTCATGAAAAGAAGATTCTAGAAGATATTCCTGAGAAGACTTGTTTTCCCCCTCTCTCTCTTTTAGCTATCCTGAAAGGCCCAGGAAAGAATGGATGTGGGGGAACAAAGGATTGAAATTTTAGCCCATTTCTGATGCCTATGCTTGGGGAAAGGACCTACAGATCACCGCGGTCCCTTCTAATAATCACAAGGCATCTGAGAGGTGCCTGATGTCTGGTCAGCCACATTGGGACTAGAGAATTTGAGAAGCCTACTTAGAGACAAAAAAATAATAATTCTTAAAGTAGCCTTTATAGCCAAAACCATCACAGGGTCTGAAAGCCAAGGCACTGGGTCATTTAGAATGGTTCACTTACTGCTAGATGTGATTCAGCCTTATCCCAGTGTCTGAGGAGACCCAGGAACAGAGACCCAACGATGTGTGGGCCAAGTGCAATTTGAAAGGGGGGCAGGAACAAAGTATAGGAAAAAGGGGTGGCTCCGTGTTAGAATCCCACCTTGAAGATGCATGACACTTTGCCGTTAATTGTTTAAAAAAAAAAAAAAAAAGCCCATTTTATAATTCAGTTACATATGCAAACCAAATAGTGCAGTTTATTTTCCCGAGTAGGATTTCAAATTCCAGTGTCATAAGCCCTTATGTTGTAGTCATAGATTGTGAATGTGGTGGACATATCTGCAGGCAAATAGTATGGTAGTGAAGTCATCCTTCTAAAAAACGTTAACGACCTCCCGTGATTCTGCTCTCTGATCATTTTTAAACAATATGCTGTGTTGGGAAACAGGTGATTTATTGCTAGTTCTAAAAAAATAGTCATGAACCAAAAAGGTCAATCTGTTGTTGTATTTTGCTGATGAACATACTCAGTTAAAGTGATTTTTGAAAGTTTTGAAGGTCTTTTGGGAGGGAAAAGTACAAAAAGTATTTCTTTTTGGTGTGTTTATGTTAAGGGGACCGCGTGACATCTTACCACAGTGACTCACATTCCAAGCATATTGACATCTCCCAGAGGCCTTGTCACACAGACTACTGCCCCTCTACACCCAAATAGGGGGCCTCAGTAGGTCTGGAGCAGAGCCTGAGAATCTGCTTTCGTGACCCACTTCCTGCTGATGGCAATGTGGCCGGTCCCAGGACCACGCTCCGACAACCACTGGCTTGTGATTTTAGAAATCAAAACTGGGTTTGGAAAAAAAAAAAAAAAAATCCTGACCAATCAGTAAGTACAAAATGACCTTGAATAGCACACGAGGCATTCATGACTCTAAGGAAGAGGGGAAAAGATGAGGCCATTTAGCAGCAGGTTAGGACTGGCGCTTATCTGGTGTGCAGTTGCTGCTCTGCTCAGGTCTAGAGGATCTGCCCGGCCAGCCCTGCTCCGTACCCACAGACTTCATCTGGGGAGAGTGGGCGCTTGGTGCTCTAAGGAGCCTTCCCCACATGATAGGTGCCTGCTGGTGACACTGGAATCTCCCCCAAATCGAGCAACCTCATAGTAGCCATCCGGAAAGACGGCTGCAGGGATTTTGCGAGTTGCTGGCTGCTGCCGCCTCTACTGCCAACCTAGCACACAAAGATTCCAGCATGTTCTCGATCTCCTCGGGGAAGAGTTTCCTTTTTCCTTTACGGGATTGGAGTTTCCTGCCCCCCGGCTCGGCTTCTCTGCCTCCCGGCCCCTCCCACTGGAGCCACCGCATAGTAGTCACTGGTCCCAGTAACCTGGCGGCTGGGCTTTCACCCTGGAGTGCTGGGTGCAGGACACGTTTGACACCAGAGGCGTCAAACAGATGGAAGAAGCATCAGGCTGCTTCAAGGGCACCGACTTCTCTTGACAGTTGGGCCTGAAGGGCAGAGAAGCAAAAGCTCTGGAAGGAGCCGGGCGTGGTGGCGCACTCCTGTAATCCCAGCACTTTGGGAGGCTGAGGCAGGAGGATCGTGAGTTCAAAGCCAGCCTCAGCAATGGCGAGGCACTTAGCAACTCAGTGAGACCCTGTCTCTAATAAAATACAAAAAAGGGCTGGGGATGTGGCCCAGTGGTCAAGTGCCCCTGAGATCAATCCCCAGTACCAAAAAAGAAAAAAAAAAGCTCTGGAAGGGGTGGGGCCACAGTAAAGCTGTGGAGTTGCCCTCTGTTTCCAGAACCTTCCAGTGCCTTCCCAAGCCAGCCCGCTTCCTGAAAACCCTCTCTTGCCAGTGAAGTTGTCAGACTCCAGAGTCGGTGTTTAAAAACCAGCAGCGAAACTGATATCTTCTGCAGGAAGGAACAAATAACAAATTTATGAATCGCACTTATCTTTAGATTTCTTCAGGCACAGAGAAACTTATTATTTTTATAAAGCAGTTCCCAAATTTAATTGATCAGAATCCTCTGGGGGAGATTTTCTTTTTTAACACCATTTTCTGTGCACTGACCCAGAAAATGCAGGTTCCATAGGACATTGGGGATGTGTCAGAATATGTGTTTCCTCAAAGGCACGACAGTAATTCTGATGGGCAGTCACTCCCAGGAACTCTACCCAATTGCAGTAGTGCTGTGGCCACTGACACATCATTGGTAATTCACATTGAAGCATCTTTTTAAAGGTAGTAATCTGTAACTATAATAATTTTATTCTGATGGTGTTTTTTTATTTTTGAGAGACCGTTATCCTTTATTCCTCTCAATTTTCCCGGGAGGTGAAATGACAAGACATCTGTTATTGGCACCGTTTTATATCTGAGGTGCAACTATGGAGCAGGGTTAGACCTAGAACTACTCTTGAGTTGGTCAGTTTTCCATTACTGTGAAAAAACACCTGAGAAAAACAAACATAAAAAGAGGAAAGGTTTGTTTGGGCTCATGGTGTAAGAGATTGCTTGGCCTTGTTGCTTTGGGCCTGTGGTGTCAGAGTACATTGTGGTAGAAGCACATAGAGCTAAGGAGGCTTGTTGGCCTCATGGCCACTGGTAAGCGATGGAGAGGATGGGGCCAGGGTCTCACCAAGGTGTACCCTCAAGGGTACGCCGCAGTGACTTGACTTCCTTCCACTAGACCCCATTTTCTAAAGGCTTCACCATCCCCCAGTAGCACCACAGGCTAGTGACCAAGTCTACAACACGTGACATTCAGGATCCAAACTCACACCTCTCAGCTTCCTGTCTACTGCACCTCCCACTGGTTGATCGTCATCACTTGCGAGTGTGCATGTGCGTGTGTGTCTCATTCCTTGAGTCTATATCATCTTGCTTTTCATTCTGATGGTGTTCTTTTATTTTTCTACTTTTTTTTTTTTTTTTTTGGTACCGGAGACTTCAACTCAGGGGCACTTGACCACTGGGCCACATCCCCAGCCCTTTTTTTTGTATTTTATTAGAGACAGGGTCTCACTGAGTTGCTAAGTGCCTCGCCATTGCTGAGGCTGGCTTTGAACTCACGATCCTCCTGCCTCAGCCTCCCAAGTGCTAGGATTACAGGCGTGCGCCACCACGCCCGGCTTGTGTTCTTTTATTTTTGAGGGACCGTTATCCTTTATTCCTCTCAATGACCACCACTGCTGCTGTAGATAAAGAAGGTAGAAATGGAGGCTGAGAAACCAAACTGAAAACAGACGGATCCCAAGAGACTAATCCAAGTTCTAACCTATGGAAAAGGCCAGAGTGCGTCTAGTTCATGGGTAGGAGTGAGAGGTAAGGCATGGAATCCTAAGGCATCCGGAAAGCTCGGTCCATGAAGAGGGCGATTTCCATGTGTGCTAGGAGCAGAGGGCCCAGGAGAGTCCCAAGATCCGGTGCATGAAGGGGAATAGCAATTGTTTGGGTTTTACTCAGCTGTTCAGTTGCTGTGACTGAAAGATCTGAAAAGAGCAATTGTAGAGGAGGAAAAGTTTACTTGGGAGCTCACAGTTTCAGATGTCTCAGTCCATAGACAGCCAGCTCATTCCTTGGGGCGCCAGGTGAGGCCAAACAATATGGCGGAGGGAAGCAGCTCACGCGATTAGAAAGCAGAGAATGAGACTCCACTCACCAGATACAGAATGTATATCCCAAAGGCACACCTCCGGGACTCACCTCCTCCAGCCACACCCTATCCACCTTCAGTTACCACCCAGTTAATCGTATCAGAGGATTAATTCACTGATTGGGTTAAGGCTGATTGGGTTAAGGCTCTCGTAACCCAATTATTTCTCCACTACACCTTCTTGCATTGTCTCACACATGAGCTTTTGGGGACACCTCGCATCCAAACCATAACACTTAGGAAGGTGATAGGGCGGCAGATATTAAAGAGAAATGAGTACACCAGAGTTCTGAGATAAATATCCCCATTGCCAGAAGTTCTGGGAAGTAAAAGGAGTTTGGGGCTCTGGGTAAAAGCTTATGATGAGAGTCCTAGATGAGGGTGGGCTTGAGGCTGTAGGTTGGGAAGCCCACATTAGGCAGACGCCTGTACTCTTCATCGCCTGGAGCAAGCTTCACCATCCTTATCTGTGAAACGAGGAGTAGGCAAATTAATAATCTGTATGCGCACCTTGCAGGAAGGAAATCTATTTTTGGCAAATGAACAGCAAGAACATGGCTTAGCACCGCGAGTCGATGAGAGGGTTTGCAAAAGGCGAGCACACACAGGTCTTTTTAGCACCGAGCCTGGGTTAGTCGCGTTGTTGCAAGTGACACCTGCTCTTGGAAGGAACAGATTGAGCAGTTGCAGCACACACGACCAACCTGTGAGCCCCGGGGGCTGGTGGCACGCGTTTGAGACAGCGATGCGCTGCCCACGCAAGTCGTCGGACTCCTGAATGTTCGGTTAATGCCTCCCAGTGACCCTCTTCTTTTGGCTTCTTTGTTTTCTGTCACTCCAGAAGGAAAAGGAACAGAAGGTGTGTCACACGCTAGCTTATCATCTGCCGTGGTGTTCTTGTAGTGAAAGGATTGCCAGTAAGTGCAGAAACAGAGACTACTGTTGCCTCCCTTCACCCGTTCAGGAGTTTTACAGCCTAGTGGAGACAAGAAAATTAGGGGCTCTCGATGCAGAAGGGAGCCCAATGAAATTGGGCAATGGGTCTGCAGTAAATGCAGCATGTGACGCCTGCTATTTAGAGTTCTCCATAGTTGCTTCTGGAAGGAACGGCATCACTGTGGAGAGTTGGCATGTATTTGTTACCAAAGGATGCTATTGTCTTTTTAATCTATGTAGGTAGTGCTCAGGAAAAGAAAAGGATTGTGGGTGGTAAATAAATCAATGGAGTGGCATTGGTCTGGCAGGCAGGAAGAACAAAAGCAGAATAAAAATTCACTAGTCCTATTTTTTTAAAAACAATCGTGATGCTAATTCATATTTTACAATTGTATACCCAGAGCTGACTTGAATATACAGCCATTATTTCACTCAAGTTTGCAAGAAGCCCTATAAAGTAGCTATAGATCCCGTGGGATGCAGCAAATCTCGAAATAGAAGTTTAGTGGTTCACAGAGGTGTAGAATGTTCAAGCAAATTACTGAAGGTCATGCAGCATCCCACTAGCTAGGCGATAGTTAAATTCATGAGCTCCAGAGGTCTCAGCCTACTGAAACCAGCCATTTATTGTACAGTCTATAATATTCTCACAAAAAAAAATTGCTTGTGAAATTCCCAATGGTGATGGCAACTAACTTTCTTTAAAAGATATGCATACAAAACTTGAACTAATTCATTTGAAATAGCAGAATCTCTCTGGCATCCATATTTTAAAAGCAGGACCCTTTGGTCCCCTTGGGTGTTGGGAGAGTCCATACTTCTATGGAAGGAGACACAGTTGTTGCTACACAAACGAACTGCCACCACACCTCAGTGGTCTCCAGCGACCTCCTGTGTTTTATGTGAAGCACTGTTCTCCAGAACATTCTCTATTTTGGTAGCAGAGATCCTGGCAAGGAGGCCATCAGTACACTTCATGAGCTCCCCACTGTTGCTACTCATGGAATTCTGCCCAGGTCTGCATCAGACAGCATTCATGGGGACCCACAGCCACCTTCTCCTTGTCTGCAGGCTCTTTGGTTAGAAGGCTCCACCAGCGGTCCAAGCTCTGCCCCAACTCCTTGAGATCGTCATGCTCCCTTGTGCATATACGGCTTTGGGTATTGTCCATTATGAAAATCAAGATCATTATTGAGCGATTTCTCTCTATGGACTTGGGGTTAGAGAAGCCCAGGTTCACATCTCAGCTCTTCCACTTACTGGCAGGTGGCTTGGATAAGTTGCTTTCTCCTCTCTGAATTAGTTTACTCATTGGAGAGTTAAAGATGGTACCTACTAAATCTGTCGTGATGGTGGTTGGGGTTTAGTTGTGTATTGGATTATGTGATCTGGTGCACAGTGAGCACTCGATAAATTTTGGCTATTAAATTATTGCAGACACTCTCAAAGACCCTTGACTGAGGATGTCTGATAACCTGGCTAGCTGTTTTATGTGCAGAAAAGGATTAAACACAGGAGGACCTGGGTCAGTGCCATCTGTTTCCCGGTACTTGCAGTATTCCGTTGATGAAGCGGGCTATGCAAACTCTGTTGTGCTTCACACATGACACAACTGTCCCCACCACGTGCTCGAGAAATGTTTCCAAGTTACTGTGACAATCCAGAGTGGCCCCACTCTTTTCAAGATGGCCCTGGGAGGGTAATGCGCACCTGGGTTGAGAGCGACTGGGAAACATCATGTGAACTTGACTTCTGAACCTGAGAAGCAGGACACCGTCCCCCCTCAGTGGCCAGTTGGGAGGTCATACACCCCGAGCCTACAGGAAGGAATTTCTTGTCCCTCCGTCTGGTCTGCTTGACTCGGCACTCAGGCTCCTCTGGTGCTGCTGAGGGGCTCTAGCCCGGCTTTCGGATGACCCTACACAGAGCAGTGGCAGCGTGATGAGGTGGGGAAAAAGGTCTGCTTAAGCTTGCTTCCGCTCCATCTTTATGGGCATGCTCCAAGCAGGGTTCTCCGGGTTAGTTTAGAGCCCTGCTCCATGACCACCATGGAGCCACTGATCTCTCATTTTAGTTTTTTTATTTATTTTTTTTTTTAACTTGGTATTGAACTACTCTCCACTGAGCTGCATCCCCAGCCCTTTCAATTTTTTATTTTATTTTATTTTATTTTTTTGGTACTGGGGATTGAACTCAGGGGCTCTCGACCACTGGGTCACATCCCCAGGCCTTTTTTGTATTTTATTTAGAGACAGGGTCTCACTGAGTTACTAAGTGCCTCGCCATTGCTGAGGCTGGCTTTGAACTCGCGATCCTCCTGCCTCAGCCTCCCGAAGTGCTGGGATTACAGGCGTGCGCCACCGCGCCCGGCTTCAATTTTTTATTTTGAGATAGGTTCTTGCTAAGTTGCTGAACTTGCAATCCTCCTGCCTCAGCCTCCCAAGTCACTTGGGTTACAGATGTGTCCCAAAGCATCTGGCTGCCAAAGATTTCTTGATGTTCCTAATTAATCTGTGATTCGGGGATTTGCTTGCTCCCTGCTCCAGATGCATTTGTTAACAAACATTTATTAAATGTTTGCTATTAAATGTGTTATACATGATGACTAAGGCGTGGTTTTTAATCTGTTGGGCTACTATTTATTTGAAATTATCTGTACAAGTGATATAAGGGAGTGTATTCTAATCATATTAAGAGGCATTTAGATTATCAACCTAAAGAGTTGTACTAATTGCTTTCTGTGCATTTTTTAATCTTAAAATGCATTTCTTTTAGTTTTATTCCCATTGTACTCTTTTTGAGAGTACGGGGGATTGAACCCAGGGACACTCAACCACTGAGCCACATCCCCAGTCCTATTTTGTATTTTATTTAGATACAGGGTCTCACTGAGTTGCATAGCTCCTTGCCATTGCTGAGGCTGGCTTTGAACTCACCATCCTCCTGCCTCAGCCTCCTGAGCCGATGGGATTTTAGGCGTGTGCCACCACATTCGGCCCCATCGTACAATTAAAAAAGGCGTTTCTCCCTCACCAGGGAGCTGTACCTGTGCCAGCCCAGCCCCAGAGGCCTGGTCCAGCAGTCAGAATAGCCCAGGGAGACCTTGTGTTGGTCCTCTTCACTCTCTATGGGAACACAGTCTCCCAGGGTGGGTCATTTTATCATAAATGTCTCCTTATGTCTTTTAGTATGAAAGTTTTAGGTTAAGGACTCAGTCTTACCTGAATGGGAAAGTTTAAGTTCTCAGCCTAGAACTTTGCTAAGAGTCTGGCCCCTTTGCAGGTATCTTAAAACATTCTTAGCCCCCTCTGATCCCGAGCTTCCCAGCGACCCCTAGAGGGGCCCCAAGTGTAGTGCGGAGAAGTGGATATAGAAGATGTGGAAGGTGTCCCTAACAGGTGGCACGTCACCTCTGGAAGGGCAGAACGCCAAGGAGGAGCAGTTGATGGAAACCTGGTGGAGCAACCTTTGCTGAGTTACTTTTGCATAAATTCCAAATTGGAGCTTCTTTGCAAAAAAAAAAAAAAAAAAAAAAAAAGAACAAAAAACAAAAAAAAAAAAAACACAAAAACCAGTAACGCAGAGTACAAACCACTGTCGCTGTGACTAGAATGTGTGGCTGCGTGAGAAGCTCTCCATTTGTGCTGCTAGAGCCCAGGCCTCCACCTCCACCTGGAAGTGCTTTATCTTGTTGAAGATAAATAGTTTTCAGGGTGATGAAGAAGACAGAGGTGATAATCAGATCAATGCCCCACAGCCCTGGATCAAGACAGAAAATGCGTGTGAGATCAACACATTATCAGAAACATGTTTGCACGTGTTCTTTGAATAAGTTACGCGCGGGTTCTCTTCCTTCACGGAGGCAGAGTGGGGCCCAACCTGTAATCGGAACAGGTTGATATGCTCGCAGATGGAGGAAGTTGTTTTTGTGCCATGAAGTTGCTATGTCAACTAGCATGTGTCTGGTACCTCCCGGGTGCAGGGGCTGTAGAGAGGCCCCGTGCCACGGCAGAGATTTTCAGCTTTGTCCTAGAAGGACAGTGAGAAAGGACAGCAGAGTTTCCTGGTGGTTCTCCTGCAGTCCTCATGCAAATGGGGCAGCCCAGTCCTGCTCCTCCATGAGCCCCTGTCCCGCCTGTCCGTGGCCACCATGCGGACTCTGCCCACGTGATAGCCACGGGCATTGCAAGATTCTCCCTGCTTGTAGCATTTGGTTCCTTCCCATCCGTCCTCCACTCTGTGACAAGGGTGGCCTTTTCAATATACAGAGGTCCCTGCTTCACCCTTCAGGGGTGCTCCATGGCCTTCGAGAGATGTCTTGGGTAAAGGGGAGTGCTCCTCGCCTCCTTCCTCCCCTCCTTCCTCCCCCCCCCCCCCCCCCGACACACCATGTTTGTACTTCCCTGATGTGGCGGGTTCCTTTCTGTGACTCCTGTGCCTTTGCCCAAGCGCCCACCTCACTCCACAGCTGGTCTCCTGGGTTTCACGTGGCAGTCCCTGTGTGTTCTTCTGGACTTCACCTTGCTGTCGCCACCAAGGAGCCAACCTGGACTCTCCCCTCCCGGTCTCACTGAGCCACCATGCCTGTCCCCCTCGTGAACTGTGGCATGTAGGATTTTTACTCTCTGTTCTCTTTGACTGTCCTGCACACCGGAAACGGACCTCTCTGTGAACGGGGACGATGGGACGACGTCTTTTGGATCTTCTAATTTGTGCCTGTGGTGCAGAGCAGGCCATCAGTGGGAACTTAGTAAGTGGAAGAAATCGCGGGCAGAACACAAGTGGGGATGTGTTATGGTTTAAGTAGGAGATGTCCCCCCAATCGCTCATGTGTGAGACGATGCAAAAGGGTGAAGGGGCGAAATGGTTGGGTTATGAGAACTGCGAACTAATCAGCGTGTTGATCCACTGATGGGGATTAACTAGGTGGTTGCTAGAGGCAAGTAGGTGTGGCTGGAGGAGGCGGGTCATTGGGAGAGTCTTTGGGGGTGTGTATGTTGTATCTGGTGAGTGGAGTCTCTCTGCTTCCTTGTGCCATGCTCTTCCACCATGATGTTCAGCCTCACCTTGAGCCCCGAGGAATGGAGCTGGTTGTCCTTGAACTAAGACTTCTGAAACCATGAGCCCCCAGATAAACTTTCCCTCCTCTAAAATTGTTCTTGTCGGGTCTTTTGGTTATAGCGATGAAAAAGCAGACTTAAACAGAATGGGTCGGGAGAGAGGCGCACCTGTATTCCACTCCATTTGTGCCATTTGTTCCAGGGCATCTTTCATGGTCACACCACTTCAAGGAAGGCCAGACATTATTTTTAGAGAATGTTCTGAGGACTCATCCCACGTTCCGTTTTTAAATCACAATTATCTCTATTTTTTTTTCCATTGGTCCATGTCCTGAGTGATCAAAGGGAGAATATATTTGAAAGCCTTGACTAGGATGGCCACAGGGAGACAGTCAGAAAAGGGGCCGGTGCATTGAAAGAGGCATCGATGCAGCTTTCTGATAGCAGAAGGGTTTGAATTTTGCCATTTAAAGAGTGTATCAAAGTGTCACTAAATACATTGCAGTGGGTGCCTCAGACCTTTGACTTGCCTGGATGTGCAAAATAGGATTTATGTTGGGCACAGAGAGAACACGGTCACGTACCCTGTGTAACCTCGGCATGACAATTTGGCCATTACTGGTCTGAACTCACATTGCTTACTTTTCTATTCACAGACTAGAAAGGTTGTTCGAAATTTTCTCTTTAAATGGATAACTCCTTTATTGGCTAAAGTTTATGATTTTAAAGGGAAGTGCCCTACCTAATGCTGCATTCATGACTTTTTCAATGGCAAGTTAATTTGTTCTATATGTGATAGCATACTGGCTTTTACTTCACCGGCCAAAAGAGTGCCCCATGTCAGACTGAATTCTGTCTCCGTCCATTGTCCATCTGGGGCAGGAAGAACAGCACCCGTCTTTGTCTGCAGGTTACTAGCTCAGTGCCTGGTGCTTAGATGTTAAGTGAATAAATAGTTGAGGCAAAGCTATTAGCAGAATGATCTAATGATGATAAACAGAAAAGTGTGTGTGGGCAACTTGTATAATAAGAATTACGTTTTAATAAGTGGTAAATTATTTGAATGCAAATCCAATATTAATTACCATCAGTGATGGAGGAAATATATGGAGCATTTGCCAGCGGCACCATGTACTCCCATTAAGTGACAGACTAAGAATTGTAATTTGAAAAGAAAAAAGAAGGAACTATAACTGCTCGCTCATAAAGGTCTCAAGTAGAAGAAAGCGGGAATGATAAAATATTCCCAAGTAGAAGTCCTCCCGGCTGGCTGGCTCTGTTTGCATTCACAGGGAACTGGGCCACGGGCGGGGCAAGGACTCTCAGGGAGTCTTGGTGCGTTGCCATCTGTGACCTTAGACCCACTGCCACTTCGGTGCCGACGTATGTCTGCACACCCACCCACCCACACGACCCTTGCACTCAGCCACCCAGAAACCTTTGGCTGAGAACGGCACACATCTCGTCTCTTCCCGGTGCCCCGGTACATCTCTTCTTGTGACGTGTGAACCATGGAGACCAGCCTTGACCAGAACACAGGGCACAGTGACACCTGGTAGCATCGTCACTGTCATGGAGGAATGGAAATGAGAAACCTGCCTAAAAACAGTCCTGATTTTTTAAAAAATATATTTGTAGTTGTAGATGTACATAATACCAGTCTTTACTTTTTAAATTTTTTATTTTATTTTTTTAATATTTATTTATTTGCTTTTAGTTGTACCCAATGCGTTTTATTTTTACGTGGTGCTGAGGATCGAACCTGGGCCGCACACGTGCTAGGCGAACGCTCTACCGCTGAGCCACATCCCCAGCCCTTTTATTTATTTATTTATTTTTTTGGTACCAGGGATTGAACTCAGGGGCACTCACCCACTGGGCCATATCCCCAGCCCTTTTTTGTATTTTATTTGGAGACAGGGTCTCACTGAGTTGCTAAGTGCCTCACCATGGCTGAGGCTGGCTTTGAACTCGCGATCCTCCTGCCTCAGCCTCCCAAAGTGCTGGGATTACAGGCGTGCGCCACCGCGCCCCGCGCCCGGCCCTTTTATTATTTTTATGTGGTGCTGAGGATTGAACCCAGCGCCTCACACGTGCGAGGCAAGTGCTCTGCCCCTGAGCCCCAGCCCGGCCCCCAGTCCTGACTTTCAAACCTTGTTTCAGTATCCCTGTCTTCTCTCCCTGCTCTAACCTTAACCTCTTTGCGTTATCCTTATTTTTTTTTTTTTTTCAGTTAAAAAAAAAATTTCCTAAAATGCAAAAACTTCCAAGGGGATTCTTAGTTTCTTGTTGGATCAAATTAGTAACAATTAGCAGAGCCTGAATGGGGGATGTTTTGATCGATTTTGAATAAACCTGCATTCTGGGTCACTGCATGTCCTAAATCTCCACACACGGACGTGTGTCGGCCTGGACATGGCTGTGGGCCTGCATTTTAATACTCTGACTGTCCACGGTGGCCCTCTCAAGTGGGCAGGAGGTTTTCCACATACCCGAGTGTGCCATCGTGCTCACCGTGAAGAACCTGGTGGAGGAGAAGCCACTTGGCTCGGTGCACAGTGCCCGTCTTTACCTTGCCATGGGAATTCTGTAGCTGGGTTGAGCGGACGCAGTACATACATGCCAAGAGTGTCGTTGACATGGGTCAGTCAGCTTTTTGCCTCTGTGACCTGACAAAATCGACTTACGAGGAGGAAAGATTGATTCTGGCTCCTGTTTCAGAGGCTTCGGTGCCTGGTCACCTGGCGCCATGTTTCGGGGTCTGCGCTGAGGTCGAGCCCAGTGGCAGACAGCACCTGGGGGAGCAAAGCTGCCCACCTGGTGGCTGTGGAGCAGAGACAGCTCTTGTGACAAAACCTGTGCCCCCACCCGGTAAGCCATGAATCCGTAAGTGGACTGAGGAGGTCGGACGCCTCAGGATTCAGTCACCTCCCAAGGCCCCTCCTCTGAGCACTGAGGTCTGCACGGGGGACGAGCCTTCAACACAAGAGCTTTGAGGGGGCGTTGAAGATGGAAACCACGACAATACCATTGCATCACGACTGACTCCCAGGCATTAAAGGATGAAGTCATTCCTTTGCACACAGTGGCATTCTCTGCCTGTACGTTTGCCACAACAGATACTACAAACTCGGTGACGTGAGCAGCAGCAGCTGAGCGCCCTGCAGTTCTGGACCTGAGACGAGACCCAGTGTTGCAGGCCAGGCCGCCGCTGAGGTCGTTGTGCGGGGGTCTCTCGCAGGCCGCTCTCCTAGCTCCTGGTAGTGCCTTGGTTTGTAGCAGCCCAACTCCATGTGAGCCCAGGCTCACGTGATGGACACTGTACACATCTGAGTTCAAATTTCTCCACTTCTTTTTTTCTTTTCTTGGTACTGGGGATTAAACTCAGGGGCACTTGGCCACTGGGCCATATCCCTGGCCCTTTTTTTTTGTATTTTATTAGAGACAGGGTCTCACTGAGTTGCTAAGTGCCTCGCCATTGCTGAGGCTGGCTTTGAACTCGCGATCCTCCTGCCTCAGCCTCCCAAGTGCTGGGATTACAGGCGTGCGCCACCGCGCCTGGCTCCCAGCCCTATTTTGTATTTTAGAGACAGGGTCTCACTGAGTTGCTTAGCACCTCACTTTTGCTGAGGCTGGCTTTGAACTTGCCATCCTCCTGCCTCAGCCTCCTGAGCGGCTGGGATTACAAGCGTGCGCCACCGCACCCAGCTAATTTCTCCATTTCACAAGGACACCAGCCATGGAGGATTAGGGGCCCATGGTGCTCTGGGATGTCTTTTTCTTAAATAATTACTACTGCAACAACCCTATTTCCAAATAGGGTCACGTTCATCAGTCCTAGGGGTTAGCATATGCACACATAAATTTGGAGGGACACATTCAACCCATAACAATAGAGGGGATCATTTGGGACTGGGGGTCAAAGTGAGTCGAACAGCTGTGTCTTCAGCAGTGTGCCCTTTGGGAGAGACGAGCGTGGAGCCTGCACTGATTTTGGGGAGCGGGGCCCTCTGAGGATGTGATGTAATCTCACACTCCCCTACGAGCTATTTATGGCCCACGAGCCTGTGAACATTTGAATGTGTGTGTGCAGGAGAGACAATGAGCCAGACAGCCTTCTCCACCCACCCGGGAACGCTCACGTGGATCCGTCACCCCGGCCCCCCCGCAGTAGGTTTGACATCTGAAGCGCGTCTGGCATTTTCAGGTAGAGAAGCCTGTTAAAAACATCACGTGGATGCCAGCTCCTTACTATCTTCCCCAAATGAGCCCAAACAGAAATCCAGACTTGGGGTCCCACGGGGATATTAGATCCTAAATAACCAAGCCTCTGAAGAGGCCTGAAGCCGGGCAAAGCGTCTGCAGTCTCATGATATTTGATGACTGTTAAACTTAATATTTGTGCTGTTGTTGTCCACATGGTGTGTAACAGACACTGGAGTGTTTGTGGACAGATGACGAGTGGTTCGCTCCCTGGGCACGGATCTTAAACGTTCCTGCATTCAGCCCCCTTCCTGGCCTCTGTTCTAAGAGGGAACCGGTTATGTCGTTTCTGGTGTGCCATCCACTCTGCATGCCATCTAGGCAGATCACAGATACTCAAGAGGCAGCAATGGCTACCGGATGGCATCCTGGACCAAGTCAGAGATTTTCCCACCCCAATATCTTTTTTATTCTTGGTAGCAGGGATTGAACTCAGGGGCGTTCAACCGCTGAGCCACATCCCCAGCCCTTTTTTATTTTTTATTTTTTTTTTGTTTTGAGACAGGGTCTTGCTAAGTTACTTAGGGCCTCACTAAGTTGCTGAAGCTGGCTTTGAACTTGCAATCTGCCTGCCTCAGCATCCTGAGCTGCTGAGATTACAGGTGTGTGCCACTGAGCCCGGCCACTCCAGCACCCAGAGGACCTCCTTCAAAGAAAATCCTACAGCCAAACCAGTGCATGTCCAATGTATTTGTTGCTTTGACCAAAATACCAGATAAGAACAACAGAGAAAAAAAAGTTTATGTTGAGCTCACAGTTTCCAAGGTTCAGCCCATGGTCAGCCAGTCCATTGCTCTGGGCCCAAGGTGAGGCAGATCATCGTGGTGGAAGGGGATGGTAGAGGAGTGCTGTGCTGTTCACGGCAACCAAGAAGCGGAGCAAGCAAGAGGAAAGCATCTCTGAGAAGATGACCCCTTCCAGGGTGTACACCCAGTGGCCCACCTCCTCCTGCGTACAGTACCACTCAGTCCACTCATGCTGGGGTGGACGGATGAGCTTACAGCTCTCCTATCTAATCATTTTGCCTCCGCGTGTTCCTGCACTGACACAGGAGCTGTTGGGGCTGCCTCATATCCAAATTGGAACATACTTCATGCCTCATGAAGCAGAAATGCACTATTCATGCAGGCTTACCTGAGTTTCCTGTTTTATTCCTTCCTTCTTGTTTTTCCTTCCTTCCTCTTTATTGAATTGATCCTCTCAAGACCCATCTCAAAGATATATTCAAAGTCAACCCATCGGGAGGTCTCCTCTGCCTTTGCGGCTGCCTTCTCTTTAGTTTCAGCATCTTGTTGATATTTTCATACCCTGCATTGTAATGACCTCCTGTCTCCCAGAAAGACGTGACGTCTCCAGCTGAACTTGATTCGTCTCCATTTCCCCAGTACCTCGCCCGCTGCCTAGCTAGCACTTACTCGGCGTTCAGTGTATGATTGTTGACTGACTGAAGGAAGGAGCCCCTCCCTGCTCTGTGCTTGCATAGCACTATTCTGAAATGTCATGAAGGGCACAAAGACGTAGAACTGACAAGGTAAGTCGATCTTCCATATAGTTTGCATTTCTTATTCAAAATAAGCGGCCTCATAATAACTAGGGAAGACGATGTTCCTGGGGTATAATGGAAAGAGCCTACCACTTCATTGACTCAGGAGATTGGCTCCCAGTCCAAGCTTCACGGGTTCCATGCTCTGTGGTCTGGGGAACTTTTCTTAACGGATCTGCACCTCCATTGCTGACCTGAAAGGGGGGCCCTCTTCAAGAATAGCAAGGGGTGGCGAAGTTAAAGGGGACGATGGATGAGAAATGCTTTGTGAATCAACAGATGGCACATCAACCTAAGTTCTGTTGTTGTGAGGATAGAAAGCAGTCTCTTAAACAGGCCAGGCCAGCAGGGTGGAACCCGCAGTCGGGGTTCTGAGTTCTAGATAGGAGTGGGCAAGCACCTTGTGCACCGCCGTTTGAACTTGACCCAAGGTTTAAAGAATGAGCTTCCCCGGGTAGGTGGAGGGAGAAAGCTGGCTGAGCCGCTCACCGGAGTGCAGAGCAGCGTGAGAGGCACAGAGAGAGCCCCGTGGCTGCGGTGCAGGGCTGGCATGCCGGAGATGGCTCTACCATGGCGGAGGAGGGAGAAGGTGCTTAGAGGTTAAACCTCCCAAATGGAACTCAGTTCTTCCCCGGGTCCTGCGTGCAGGCTGTTATGTCCGATGATGCTGTTGTTCAAACACAGCGGCAATTGATGAGCCCTAGGCAGCTGCTTGCTATTTCCTGCACACACAGCGTGCTCTCGGGCTGCTGCTGTTTTGCACACCCCTCGTGCTCGGCAGAACGCTGGCCCATCTTCTGTGGCTGCTGCTCTGTGAAGACTCGGCTCACATCTGATCTCTGTGCTGTGGTGCTCCCGACCGACCGCACCCGCTCTGCACACTCATGTGCACACACCTGCGGACAGATGGGGTTTTTGTCCTCTGCACTCTTTGATCCCTATTCTGGTCCCCTCTGGAGTTGCTTTTTCACTGTGCTGGGGACAGAAGCCAGGGCCTCACCCAAGCGTGCTAGGCACAGGCTCTTCCACGGAGCTGCTGCCTGAGCTCTTTTTTTTTTTTTTTTTTTAATTTTTATTTATTTGCTTTAGTTGTACACAATGCAATGCGTTTTATGTTTACGTGGTGCTGAGGATCGAACCCGGGCCGCGCATGTGCTAGGCGAGCGCTCTACCGCTGAGCCACGACCCCAGCCCTGCCTGAGCTCTTTTAAGTATGTGTTCATTCATTCGTTCGTTTGTCTTTGGTCTCACTAAGTGGCCCAGGCTGGCTGCAAGCTTGCCATGCCCACCGGAGCATTTCCCCCATCGTGCTGTGGAGACTCTTTGGTGTCACTTCCCTGGACACCATGAGCCCCTGCTCAGTTCCGACCCTCCGGAAGAGCTTCATGTGATCTGCTCAGTAATCGGAGGGACAAGTTTTGTATGCTTTTGACACAGGAAGGCAGGTCCATCTTTTGGCCAGTCGGAAAAGCAGCACCCTGGGTTACGCTCTGGAACTGTGCTGGAGGGGTGAGAACTGTAGTGGCCACGTGTCCCCGCCCCTAGCGGACCTATTCTCCAGACCTGTTTGAGAATGGCCTTGGTCAGTCCAGTGGAACAGTTTCAGACTTGCCTTCCTTCAATTTAGGCATACTTTTGGCTTTAGAGTGTCTTAACCCATTCAGGATGCTAAAACAAAATATTACAAACCAGGTGGCTTATAAACAACAGGAATTTATTTCTCATGGAGATCCAAAATCAAGGAACTGGAAGATCTGGTGTCTGGCGAGGGCCCATTTCCTGTTTCTAGAGGACACCTACTCGTGTCCTTGCATGGTGGAGGGGTCAGGGAGCGCTGGGGGTCTAACCACATCCATGAGGGCTCTGTTAAATAATCTCCTGTTAAATAATCTCCTCCCAGAAGACCCCGCCTCCTACCTCTGCCACCTTGAGGGCTGGGATTCCAACACAAGAACTTGAGAGCATATTTTAGTGACCTTTTATCACTAACACCAAAATACCTGAAAGAACAACTTAGAGGAGGTGAATTGTATTTGGAGCTCACTGTTCCAGAGGTCTCGGTCTAAAGGCAGTGGAGTCCGTTGCGTGGGGCCCAAGGTGAGGCAGGACAGCACGGCTGACGGGTGTGGCAGAGGGAGGTCACCACTCTCATGGAAGCCTGGAAGCAGAGCAAAAGAAAAGGGGGCCACAGGACAGACGCATCCTTCCAGGGCAAGCCCCAGGGACACACCTCCTCCAGCCGCACCCCACCTGCCTAGCGTTACCATCCAATCAGTCCATTCGGAATCGGATCGACCCATGAGGTCACAGCTCTCCTAATCCAATCATTTTACCTCTGAATATTCCTGAGTAAACCCAGGAGCTTTGGGGGAGGGGGGACACCTCACATCCAGACCGTTACGGAGAGGGATAACAAACCCTCAGACCATAGCAGGCATGGTTACCCTTTGTTGGTAATGATGATAAATATCATTTGTTTTGATTTCGTTCCATTAAATCTGCAAGGTTTTTTTTTTTTTTTTTTTTTTGGCAGAATTCTTAAGGATACTGGAACTTGATAGACGTGCTCATGTCAATGAGTTACTTAACTAATGAAACAATTTTGAAACTAGATTGGTAGGACCCCGCAGGTCTTGGACACTCCTTACCCTTCAAGAATGGCAACAGGTCTCTCTGTGTAGAAACTTCCTTGAATGAATGTGACCACCGTATGACAGTGCTCTTACGTTGAACAATTCTAAAGATGGGTTGAGGGACTGGGGTTGTGGCTCAGCGGCAGAGCACTCGCCTCGCACATGTGCGGCCGGGGTTCGATCCTCAGCACCACGTAAACCTAAATGCATTGCATTGTGTACAACTAAAGTGAATAAATAAATATTTAAAAAAATAAAATAAAGATGGGTTGAGACCAAAAAGTATTATTGGAGTCAACATCCAGTTTATTTTTAAAGGGAATTCTGTTTGTCAACTATTCAAATGTCATTTTTTTAAAAATGTAAATAGTGTGTTTCAGACTCCTTTTTGTGTTCTTGGTTCTTATGAAGGGAAACTATGCCTTGAAAAGCCGTCATCTTTAAATGAAAGGAAACTCTAGAGCCGATGTGACCTGCGGTTGCCTTTGAAGAAGCTCGGTGTGTCTGTGGTCCCTCTGCAGTCTCCTCCTGTCTCTGGCACCTTCCCACCTCCACACGCCTCGCCACATCAGCTGTTTTTCCCATACTGTTGCTGTGTTTGGGGGTGACTGTTGCTTTAAGGTGTCATCCCTCCAAATTCATAAGAAACTAAAACGATTGGTAACAAGTTCTGCCAGATTAGGAGTGATTCTCCAGGTACACAGACCAGTCCGGATGCAATCCCCACAAATGCCAAAAAAGCGTTTCCTCTCATTTCAGATATGCCCTGGGCCCGAAGAAAGATTTAGTCCAAAGGGCCGTGGGGTTTTGGCTCAGTGCAGAGTGTAATTTTCTCCTCTTTGGCCTGTAGCCCTTTCTGTAACATTACTAAAAGGACTTTTTTTCCTAATGAAGCATGAAAATTGATTGTATCTTGCCAGGAGGGTTCGTCCTAGGTCTTGAGATATTAAAGATTTCATGAGAACCCCATGAAGAATATCTTCTTGAATCATTTACATTTTCCTCTTTTGTGGGCTTATGTAACCATGCACAAAATCTAGTAAGTGTGCTATTAGTGCACCGGTGGCTCCTGCAGACAGCTGTGCTGTGGGGTGGGTGGCACCAGGGGCCAGGGCTGTAGCATGCAAGGACACGAGTTTCTGCAGGAAGGCTCTGTTGGAAAATCTATAGCTGACTGAACTCTGTTTCTATCAGGCTCCCCTCCCCCACCCTTTCCCCATTCAGTCTTGTCTCTTATTATAGCAAACGGCAATACAGAGCTGTGGCCTTTCTTTGATATGGAGTAGATCTTCCAGACCTAATAGCTTAGACTTTTCTTTCTGATTCTCAAAGCCAGTTTGGTGGGTGCAGACAGCTACTTGGGGGTAGAGAGAACCCTTAAATTAGTTTCCTAGGAGGGCGACAGGAAAAGCAAAGACAGAGGCATTATCGTGAGATGGAATTGACCCAGCTCACATTTGCAAATGGCCAAGAGTTGGTACTGCCCAGCTTTCTCCTGGTTCCAGAATATTCTCTTCAAATATCCAGAAAACTACTGTGATCATCAGGGAAGAGAACAAGGAATGGAGAGTATTTTGAATTCCCTGATTTTTTTGTCACCTGGTGTAAAGGGACATTTGTTGGGCTCCGGATGTGTGGTGGCATCCGTGGGTGAAGAGCCACTGCAGAGTTCACAGCTGTTTTCTTAGAGATGCTTTTCCTGAAGTTATTTGCTTTGCACTCCAAATAGCAAGGAGGCCGTGGTTCTCCAAGTTTAGCTATTTGTATTTGAAGAGTGTAAAAGGCAGCGTAGTAGTGGGGCTCAGCGAGGTCAAGGCTGGCAATAATCCATTTCTTTCGGACACCATCCTGATAATCTCAGAGCTTTGGTTCCTCCTCCTCCCAGCTGCTCTCCCTCCACTGTGCAGTTGGGCCCTGGGCACCTTCAGATTGTATTTGCAGGGAGAGGGGTGACAGAGCTTGCGTACCTCTTCTGTTCCCCGTGGTGACAGGGTATCTGTGTGTACACGCATCCTTTCTCCACCAGTGCAAGCCAAGTTCTTCTGAAGGGAAGTTAAAGGGCTAGCTGCTGCTGCAGAGCAGGTCGAGCTGATCCTCCTTTGCACCACTGCACAATCAGCCATTTTCAGGGGCTCAGGTTAAGACCACGCCCTCCTCTTGTCCTTGGGGAACTATCACGAGGCGCGCAAGTTCCGCCACAGGTATCGTATGTTACTTGGATGTATTTCTCTTCTTTGAGTGGTGCTTCTTCAATAGTATTCCCATAATATTTACATGCTGGCATCTTCTCCTTTCATGCCAGGCCTCCGCTGAGCTCCATGACAGAAAGGGGTAGGAGCCACTGATCCACAGGGTCCACCTGCCAGGCAGATCTCCCCACCTGGCAGGTGTCCTGTCGGCACTGGGGCCCCAGAGTGCATGCCATTGACGAGACACCGCCATTTATGCCTTGTGAGACATTTGCTCTTTAATTGATGCTCACTTGGACCTGAGATATTTCATTAAGGTCCAGAGGTGCTCATTAAAACGAACACTGGATGGTGTGGTAGATGCAGCTCATCATTATGAATCCAAGCAAGGGCTCTGTGGAACTTGTTATGGAAGGCATTTATAGATTGTTAAATTAAAGGATTAGTGTTGTGCTAAAACCATTTTCAGGTTAATCAGTTGTGGGAAACCAGATTTGATGTTTAAGCAGGCTTGAACTATGGTTTTATGGTAAGAAAAGTTGTTAAGCCACTTTTATTTCTAATAAACCATCTAGCCTGCTAATTGAGCGTACTCTGCAATTTTGCACTTAACTGAATATGGTCTTGTTCCTTTGTTTTGTTATGTATGACACTTATTTTTTTTCCAACTGGTCTGTAAGCTCTTTTTCAGCAGGGACAATGTGGTTTTTTTGTTTTTTTGTTTGTTTGTTTTTATTGCTGCTGATATAATTCTCAGCACTTAGCAGGTGCTAAGAATTTGTTTATTGAGTGACTGCTACATTTTTAGAAGGTCATTACAATGTATCACCACAAGCTTTATGCCTTGGCCTTCTATAAATCTATTTTCAACAAAAGATGGACATAACATGTTGATCTGTAGCCAAGTTGTTACTGGCAATAGGAAAAGCCCTGAGCAGTTCACAGGGTAGCAGTGTATAAGCAGGTCAAACCTGGGTGTGACATTATCATCTGACAAAGACACGGCAGCCGAACTGCCCCCTGGAGTGGCCTCAATTCCTTTACCTAGAATTGGAGGTAGACCGAGCAAAAGGTCTGTTTGCCATTCATCTCTCATTTGGTAGCTGCTATGAATTGTCTGTTGACCACACACACCACCCTCCCTGTGAAGCAGGTGGAAAGTTACATAAGTAAAAAGAATGTAAAACTAAGGCAGACAAGAAATTTTCAATTATTTGTTAAGCCCTAAAAGATGTAAACACATACACTTCATTAATTGCAGACTTCCAAGAATAGGATGAGCCTCGAACAGAGAGGCACTTGGGCAGCACAGACCAGGACACTCCTTGGATGCTGACCAAAGTGTGAGGCAGCTGAGCGCCACGTGGCCCCACGTGCCTCCACCCGGGCCTCTTGGTCCGCCCCCTCCCATCCCACCACAATGTCCCCTTTCTGCCCCTCAACGCTCCCGTTCCTACGTTCTCTACCACTGCCACATTTTAAAGTGTCCGAGCTGCCAATGCTACCATAAATAAGTGGATTGATTGCCTGCAGGGCCCCCAGCATCTCACAAATGACAGGAACTGGAACCGCTGCCCGTCAGCCCGGGGAGTCCATTTGTGGAATTCAATGGAGGTGTGCTGCTTTTCTGTGTCGGGGGTTTAACTCGGCTTGTGATTTCTTCTTAGCTACGTTATCTGTCGTACCTGTGAGCACCTCTCTTGCTCTGTCTCAACTTCTTTTTCGTTTTCTTTCTCCAACTCCTGCTTCTTCTAATTAGACTGTCCCCTTCCTTCCCATTGGCCTGGCCCTGGGTCCCGCAAGGCCAAGGGTATGGGAGGAAACAGGCACCATGCCAACCTTTTCTTCCTTGGAATTCATTGAAATACTCAACTTCCTGCTTTTTTTTTTTTTTTTTTGTAAGTCTTCCTTCCAGTTTTTTTTTTTTTTTTAAAGTAGTATGTTTGAAAAAAACATGTATCAGCAATAGTACATAGAGAAAACTGGTTTGTTGACTCTTCTTAGCCCTGGATTTAATCAGATAGTAATTATATTATAGAAATTTTACAATATCACAAGGTCCAATAGGGAAAGAAGTCAAAGAAATATGCAAATTTCTGTGTTTCCTTAGACACTTGGGATTAAAGTAAGACATATTAATTCAGTTCAAATATTGGTTTTATTTTTAAGAGCAAATTGGCCTCCTATAAATCTTTTGCTATCGTGAGTCTTCTTACCTGGCCAACTGAAATGGGACTCGTGTTAATTAGAAATACTAACATCTATGAAGGTCATAAGTATGGTATTAATAAATCTTCACTCCTTCACCCATTGGAGAAAGTGTCCAGTCTGATTAAAGAAAAGCACAAAAGAAATGTAACTTCATCATTTGCATCTCAGGAATTTTCTCATATTTAAGGCATATAGGTATTTGAACTCATTTTTAATTAGCAAAATATTTGCCTGTAATTGGGTATTTTTAGAGCAATTAGAACATTTCTTCCTTTTAAATTAAATGCTATTCTTAGCGTATGGTACACACCATTCATTTGCTTTGCAATAAACCATTCTTTCTAGGTGGTGTAAAGCAAGTTCAGCTCACCACCTCTGAATTTTTTTTTTTTGCATTTCCCAATTTCTGAGGCTGAAGGATATAGTCCCAGCAGCAAGGACACTGACTGGCCCTCCACCATACCCCAAGCCCTGGCTGCTACCATTTTAGCTTTTTGGGATTCAATCAGCTTTTGCTAACTGATTGATTGAGCTCCATCAATTTTTATGCCAAAATCATTTCCCACTTGCCAAATGTTTTTGGATTTGACAGTTAGTTAGAACCTGGAGGGTACATTCTTTACTGTTTTATTTTATCCTTCTTTTAACTATCCTAAATCATAATTGATTCTGTCCTATAAATCTAATTGCAATTAAATGTTAAGAAATTGGGACTCAAAATTACATATTTAAAATTGTTATAATTTTGTAATTATATATGTGAGTTTTAAAAATATGAACACATACACATATTTATGTTTACATGATTTATATTTTATATAGCAAAATCAGAAAATAAGGGGCTGTGGTTTGGGCTTCGTGGTAAGGTGATAGCCTTGCACATGTGAGGCACTAATTTTGATCCTCAGCACCACATAAAAAAAAATGAACAAAATAATGGTATTGTGTCCATCTACAACTAAAAAATATTTTTTAAATGTCAGGAAATAAAGTGGTAGATATGTCAGGTTGCTGTGGTATAAATAAAAGCAAATAAAAATTAATACAAATTAACCAATTAAATCTAAATATAAAAGCTGTAGGTTATGTTCTGGGATTTTCCTCAGTTTTATATTTTTTAAGTTTCCTGTATTTCCAAATATAAGCACATTTTAATTTTGTATCAGAAAAAAAATAAGTAGTACTTCAGTTGTACTTTAGATATATTAGTTTTAAAGATCACCCAGACACTTGGGGCAGGGTGAGGTTATTACTTCTTCTCTCATAGTTTTCTCAAAATCATACTTACCAGCTCCTTTTATTACATGAGTCCATATTTCCTCTGTTCACTCTTAAAACTTTATAAAACCAACCAGAAAACAATTCCATTGGCTTCTACTCTTTAATAAGTCTGTACCTTTCTTGGTTGTTACCAGAGAAGAAAAGGGTAGCCCCACACAGAAAGTAGCTCTGAAATAAGTCTGGGGGTTAACATGCCCACCCCCCACACAGCCTCCTGGGTCCCCTGGAACGCATCCCCAAACACTCCACACCAGTCCCCTCCCTGACATGATATTCCTACTGTGCCCATGCAGGATTCCTGGGAGAAGCAAGGACGCTCACTACATTATCATCCCACTAGCATCACTTCCAGTAACAGTGGACAAGTGAGATGCTGATGGTCTTTATCTGAGGAGCCAGACACCTCCAGATCTTGCTGCATCTCCCTGTAGCATAAAAAAGGTAGAAGAGAAATATCATGACTGCTCTTCACAGCGAGTATCTGCACAGCTTGTGACAGGTGACTGCTTGGCATCCATTAGCATCGCAGAAACCACCCTAGACAACAGTCATCTTTTACAGAAGTTGATAAAGCCCATTTTTTCAAGGCAGAAAATTTCAAGTCAGGGCTGCAGTCCTGGTGGAATGAGATGGAAGGGGAGTTTCTCCATAAAGTAAGCTATGATTAAGCAGGTATTGGGTATTATCAGAGATGCTTATGAGGGGACAGGGAGTGTTGAAGATGTAGACCACTTTTCAGATCTCTAAACACCTCAGAGTGTTCACCAGGAGCCAGGAATGAAGGAGTGGTGGTGTGCAAAGCGAGAGGTCAGCACCGTTTGTGGACGTCCACCAAATAGGTTATAAACAGACCATAGAGTATGAGAGCTCTGTTGCTCTGCACCCCATCCTGTGTATTTGAAAGAGAGCCCATTGTTCTTCCAACCTTTGGAGCCATAACTGGGGGAGGGAAAGAATCTTAGGTTGGGGGGCTGGGGCCATGGCTCAGTGGTAGAGTGCTTGCCTAGCACGTCTGAGGCACTGGGTTCAATCCTCAGCACCACACAAAAAAAAAATAAAAAATAAAGGTATTGTGTCCATCTACAACTAAAAAATATTTTTTAAATGTCAGGAAATAAAGTGGTAGATATGTCAGGTTGCTGTGGTATAAATAAAAGCAAATAAAAATTAATACAAATTAACCAATTAAATCTAAATATAAAAGCTGTAGGTTATGTTCTGGGATTTTCCTCAGTTTTATATTTTTTAAGTTTCCTGTATTTCCAAATATAAGCACATTTTAATTTTGTATCAGAAAAAAATAAGTAGTACTTCAGTTGTACTTTAGATATATTAGTTTTAAAGATCACCCAGACACTTGGGGCAGGGTGAGGTTATTACTTCTTCTCTCATAGTTTTCTCAAAATCATACTTACCAGCTCCTTTTATTACATGAGTCCATATTTCCTCTGTTCACTCTTAAAACTTTATAAAACCAACCAGAAAACAATTCCATTGGCTTCTACTCTTTAATAAGTCTGTACCTTTCTTGGTTGTTACCAGAGAAGAAAAGGGTAGCCCCACACAGAAAGTAGCTCTGAAATAAGTCTGGGGGTTAACATGCCCACCCCCCACACAGCCTCCTGGGTCCCCTGGAACGCATCCCCAAACACTCCACACCAGTCCCCTCCCTGACATGATATTCCTACTGTGCCCATGCAGGATTCCTGGGAGAAGCAAGGACGCTCACTACATTATCATCCCACTAGCATCACTTCCAGTAACAGTGGACAAGTGAGATGCTGATGGTCTTTATCTGAGGAGCCAGACACCTCCAGATCTTGCTGCATCTCCCTGTAGCATAAAAAGGTAGAAGAGAAATATCATGACTGCTCTTCACAGCGAGTATCTGCACAGCTTGTGACAGGTGACTGCTTGGCATCCATTAGCATCGCAGAAACCACCCTAGACAACAGTCATCTTTTACAGAAGTTGATAAAGCCCATTTTTTCAAGGCAGAAAATTTCAAGTCAGGGCTGCAGTCCTGGTGGAATGAGATGGAAGGGGAGTTTCTCCATAAAGTAAGCTATGATTAAGCAGGTATTGGGTATTATCAGAGATGCTTATGAGGGGACAGGGAGTGTTGAAGATGTAGACCACTTTTCAGATCTCTAAACACCTCAGAGTGTTCACCAGGAGCCAGGAATGAAGGAGTGGTGGTGTGCAAAGCGAGAGGTCAGCACCGTTTGTGGACGTCCACCAAATAGGTTATAAACAGACCATAGAGTATGAGAGCTCTGTTGCTCTGCACCCCATCCTGTGTATTTGAAAGAGAGCCCATTGTTCTTCCAACCTTTGGAGCCATAACTGGGGGAGGGAAAGAATCTTAGGTTGGGGGGGCTGGGGCCATGGCTCAGTGGTAGAGTGCTTGCCTAGCACGTCTGAGGCACTGGGTTCAATCCTCAGCACCACACAAAAATAAATAAATTAATTAAAGGTATTGTGTCCATCTACAACTAAAAATATTTTAAATAAAAAAGAAATCTTAGGTTAGATATTGGTTTATCCATATGGGTGGAAAGGTATTACTGAGGGGAAGGAGCAGGGGAAACTACATGCCGCCATCCGTCCTTTATCATTTTCCTTTTGAGCATTAGAAAGCGACAACAAAGTTTAGAGAAGATGTAGTAGGTGATTTCAAGATACTGTGTTAGCCAGCTTTCCATCACTGTAACAAACTACCTGAGAAAATCAACTTTAAAGGAAGAAAGATTTGTTTTGGCTCACATTTTCACAATCTTCTTCCTATGGTTGCTTGGCTCTGTAGCAAGACAGAACATCATGGTGGAGAGCCCATGTTGGAGTAAAGCCTCTCACCTCATGGAGGCCAGGAAGCAAAGAGAGGGAGGAGGGGTGGGGCCCCAGTACCCCCTTCAAGGGCACGTTCCCCAATGACCTAACTTCCTCCAACTAGAGCCCCCTGCCTAAGGGCTCCACCACCTCCCAGTGTCATAGGACACGAGCCAGCTGCCAAGCTGAGGGGGCCATGGCAGTCATTTCTCACCGATTCTTGAGATCATCACACCAGAAAGATCTCGGATATGTCGCTCAGCTTCAGACGTGAGTTCATTAGAAGGAAAAGGAAAAAGGAGACCGTCTCAAGGGGAAGGATGGATCCCCTCAGAGAAGAGGAGGGGGGTGTTCCTGTCCTGTCCTGTTTAATCTAGGCCCTACAGAGGTTTCCAGGGAGTCCCACGCAGGCCCACCTTTTGCCTTTTGACGGACGGCACGGGACGGCGTGGACCTCCTCCAGGAGAGCGGCGTGGTGCTGACCCGGTTGGGTTCTGACGGCAGCTGAGCCCCGTGTTCCTCCGAATGGCCCTCGGCAAGCTGCCTTTGTGGGGGCCTGGAG
Source organism: Tamias sibiricus (assembly GCA_025594165.1). Lineage (NCBI taxonomy): Eukaryota > Metazoa > Chordata > Mammalia > Rodentia > Sciuridae > Tamias > Tamias sibiricus. The sequence continues at coordinate 17,027,899 of CM046666.1, read as the reverse complement.
GTTTCAGTTGCTGCGCTGACTGGGGGTCGTGACGTGGTCTGGGTGATGAGGGAAGGCCCAGGCCACCAGCAGGGTGTGACCTGATCTTGAAACACCAGTTTTTCTGCAGGGAGCGTCACTCGCTCCGGCGGGGGAGTCTGGGCCTGCCAGGCCCCAGCGTCCAGGTGCCTGTGTGTCAGGAGGGCTCCCGGGGCTCTCTGGCTCCCTCCCCTGCTCGGCCACCATGGCTGGCGAGCCCACGGACGCCAGCAGAGCCCCTGGCTGGGGACCAAGCCTCCCACTCGCGGCCTTTGGCGAACAGTCTGCATCCAGACCATAGCGCTGTGGCTGGAGGCGGCCACGTTCTCCGTGTCGCAGGGCCAGGAGTGATGGGGGGCCTGACTTCGAGGGAGGGGCAGATGCAGCACCAGAAAGAGACAGTCCGTTTATTTGTCCTCGTTAATTAGATTTAATAGTAAGTTTTGTCAGTTCCATGATATCCATTAGTCTCAGAGGGTGCTTCAGGATTCTGTAAAAGCACCTACGGGTGTTTTATGGTGACAGCATATTGATTATTTTGCACACACGCTCAAGTAAAGATACCTTTTAACATTCCAGATACTGACTCATTGCCCAAATTTGAAAATCTCCACTTAGCGCTTTCTAAAGCCTCAGTGCAAATTAATATAGTTTTATAGATTTATGTACTAAGAGGCAGTTGAAGACACGCGGAAGCTAATGAACAGAGCAGGAAAGAAAATTTTCTCGAGTCTATTCATTACATTTTTTAGTGTCTAATAGCCGATTCCTTGAATATGTGTGACTTGGGATTAGATGTGCGAGTTGAAGACCTCAGAGGCTCAGATAGTCACAGACATGTGAAATATAAAGCCATATTCATTTAGCAGATACTGAGAGGCATATGAAATAGAACCTCCATCATCTATCTTTAGAAGCAGAAGATTAAACAGAAGTGTAATTAATTTGCCCACACTGCTTCCCCGATGGAGACATTTATCAAAGTTGACCTTTAATCATCAGCGTCCTTGTCTGTAAAAAAGAAGCCTGGGGTGACCTCTAAGGTCTATGAGTAGGTTCACTTCCATGTCAAATGAATGAATGCTAAAATAGGCATTTATTTTTGCCCTAACGTAAGTGCAGGAGCCCTGTTTGGGGATTGACTTGAATTACGGTTGACTATGAGCCGTGGAGATTTGGCCTTTGTCGCCACCCGTAGTCTCACGGGATTGTTGCGGGATCTCGAGTGACTTGGCCGAAATTGCTGATCGGGTCAGCGCCATTTTAGGGTGTGTTTGGCGTGAGTTAGTTGTTGTTAGAACCAGAGAGAAAAGTTATCAGAATAAAAAGCTGTTTGTCTCCAGTTTGCCTCTGAAGTTCTTCCCGCGGCTCCGTTGCTCCAGGCGCTTCAGGCGGCAACACGTAAGAGGTTTGAAAGGCAGAGTAGGATAGCAATGGCAGCTCAGGGACCTGGTCTGCTATCTTTTTGTTCTGCCATTCTTGGTATATTTCTCATTTTATAATGTGGCTGCTTACGTGCCAGCCTTTACATCATCTTTCCAGAAAGTAAATGGGAAGAAGGACCTAGCCATCTTTTCAAGGATACTTAAAAGATGTAATATACCCCCCATTTTTGTTGACTTTCTGTCAGCCTGAATTTAGTGTCAGCACACCTAACTGCTAGGAGAAGACCAATGTTAGGCCTTTTAGTTGTAGCTAGATCAAAATCAAAGTTTCCACTTCTAAGAAAAAGTAGAGTGCATATTGGGGAAAATGGGGATCATGCACAGATTTTGAGGTCAAAAAGCCAGGATCCCATATTTCTGGGAAAGTTTGGCCTATGCAGTCAACCTTGGATGGATACTGAGTTTGAACAAATCAACCAACAAAAATTCTAGCCTTCACCAGCCCTGCTTTTTGTGTAGGCCAGTGGTTGGATTTTTAGGCCTCAGTTAGAATCCTCAGATTGATTTTGCGTGTATCTCAGAAACAGAGTCTTTGCTGCAGGGAGTAATGAATAGAAACAGTTACTCCATCATTTACAGCGGGCCTGTCCCTTCCACGGTCCCGGTATAGATGCTCCAGTTACACACCTGTTAAGGTTATGTAAGGTCATAAAGGCTACTGATAGCTGCAGCATGATTTTACTGTACTACATGGCTCTAATGTACTGCAGGCGAGTCAAGTCCTCAGGATACCTAAGGGAGAAAGTCACAAATCTTTGGGACTCTGTTTTGAATGACAAAAGGAAAAAAAAATCTAATTTCTTTAAGTCCCCTATGTTAGTGGCTAATTTGAAACCAGACTTTTCTATTGTGGGCCAAAATCTCTTTGAGGGATTTGTGAATGTGCGACATGTGGTTGACTGGAGGTTTTAGACGGTTTTATTTTATGCACCTGTATCTTTAAGTATTTCTGATATCCAAGCATCCAAAATCCAAGGGCCCTTTTATTAATTTTCAATTCATTTCTGCTCCTGAGGGTAGCAAAGGGGTCAGCTGGTGGGTGGCCAAGTTAGGACTTAGGCAGGCGGCGGATTCTGAATTGGTGTGTTATTCTGTGTGCTTTGGTGTCATCCCTGGGAAGCTGCCCAGCGCCTGACCAGCCTCTAGGAGGACAAGGGTCAGGAAGGTGGAGGTGGCATCACACTGCACCGGCAGGCCTTTGAGGTCCCTTTTCCATTTATCAGCAAGGCCTCCGAGGTAATAAAAGGTCCCCATCTGGGGCTGTTTCTTTAAATATTGCTATTGGTCTGATCAAGATTTGGCCACACAAATAAATATGATCCCTGAGAAGAGAGGTCAGAGTGAGTGACAACACAGGAGAACAAAGAAATCAGCAGAAAGGAAAATGTTTTTCGTGTTAGTTAATGTAGGGATCTTACACCTGGGAGGCTCTGAATAGACCCGTCCCAGGCAGGCACGGAGGTAGGTATGATTAACATGCAGATGGAGACAGAGCAATTCTCTGCAAATGTGGAGAGCAGCAGGGGTTTCTGTAGCTGGGAAGAGAAGGAAAAGGTCACGCTGAACACAAGGCCATTACCGGTCCTCTGGGCCCAGATGGATTCCCATTGTCTTCTCACACACTGTGTGTAAACACTTGGCAGGGCTGAGTGCGTTCTTTGTAGTCTGTGCTATAAATGACTAAAATTGTAGAGCAAATGAGAGCCCCAGCGTGGTGGAAATTTCCTGGAATCCCAGCCCCTTGGGAAGCTGAGGCAGGAGGTTCGCTCAAGCACAGGAGTGCCCTGGCCAGCCTGGGCCACAGAGATGCCCTGTCTCAAAAAAAAAAAAAAAGAGTATTTGGTGATGTCGTAATTTTCTCCCACTGAAATGGGGCCAGGCCTGGAGACGCTCCAGCCACAGATGTCACTGAGATGTTCCCATAGCCTAAAGCAGAAGGAAGAGGAAGCCCTTTGACAACCAGAAGTTCCATCGTGGCCTTTGCTCTACTATATTTTTAGAAATTCAGGTGACCCACAGTTTTGCACCCGGTCTGTGCATGTTGCTAGCTTGGCACCTTCCTGCTGGGAAAACGGGTACAACCACATTCCAGCTGGACCTGCAGACGGTGCCTGTCCCCCAGGTGAAGGGCACAAGACACGAGGGCACCTCCTACCTCATGCCCTGAAGCCCTAACGTGCATGGCACCTGAGACATATGTTGAATATTCGGAACGAATGAGTCATTTTTTAGTTTGATAAGGTTTAATCTGCTTCTGTTAGTTACATGACATTAACAAACCGCGGGTGTGGACTTTATGCTTACACCTACTCTTTTCTAGAGAGCTAAAAACAAAACCCTGGGTCCCTGGCATGGGGGAGATACAGATGTCCTTGGCAGTAGGGGAAACCACATCTTGGTTTTGCAAATTCAAGATATCTAGAACTTCAGCATAAAACCACAGAGCGCTCGCCTCGCACGTGCGCGGCCCGGGTTCGATCCTCAGCACCACATAAACATAAATACATTGCATTGTGTACAACTAAATAAATAAATATTAAAAAAAAAAAAGTAGCACGCCCCACACTTGGTCAAGTTCAGGCCATTCAACCTGGGGATTATTCTTTGTATATGCGGGGACGTGGGTGGGAGCTCTGACTTTGGTTTTATCATCTGCCCGCCCCAGGGCTAGTGTTTCCTGTACCTGAAATGTCCTGGGGTCTGCAGGTATCCTCGGGGCTGCCTTTCTTTGACACCAGCCCATGAACTCACAGATCCTGACACTTCTACGGGCTGAGATCTGCAGGGACAAGCCAGCCCCTGGTACCCTAAGGCATTGCGTTGGCCTCAGAATTGTGTCTTGGGCGCTGACCGTGGATGCCCAGAGAAATTCCCTCAGGGTGGTAGTTTAAGGTCAGGCCAGCATGTCGGAGTCACTTGAGGAAAAGATTTCACCAGGGTCCTGGCCCCAGTGTGTAAGTCTCAAGTGATCCTGGGTCAGGTACTCACCTCGGGGCCCCCAGCGGGCGTGTCCCCGTTACCCCCAGGTGAAGCAAAATGCTTAGGAGCGCACCTCTAACCCCCAGTCGGTCCAGCAGCAAACCTAGAGTGGGGAGAGGCTGGATGAGAGGAGAAGTGGGTGACGGCCACAGGACACACTGGAAGCCGGCTGGTTTTCATGGTGACGGTGGCAGCCATCTCCACAGTACTGGCCTACTCCATGACTCCCCAAGGGACTCAAGAAAGCCCTGCCCCCGCACCCCGCGGTTGCACCACGCGAAGGGACCAATTCGCGCCCAAGAGCATCAGACTTTGTTCATCTAGACCGCGGCTCAAGTCCCGCCTCATGCTTTATTGACTCTTTGCTGAAACTTGGATCGATTGGTGGTTTTGTTTTGTGTCCTTCTGTAGAAAAGTGACCCGAAAACCCAGTCGGCAGATGCTGAGTGCTCGCACTGCTATCCCAGGATGCCGTGAGCACCACCTGGAGTCGATCCCGGGGCCAGTGTTTCGTGCACGCTGTCCAGTGTGCTCCAGGCCGAGCCAAGGTCTCGGGGCTGGGAAGAAACGGGACCTTGTCCTTGCCCTCCGAGGGCGTAGAGTCCAGAGGTCCAGAGGTCTCTCCACTCGTATTTCTGGACTTGTGAACGGACAGCCAACACCTAGGAACCATCCACAGAAGAACTGTGTGAGGGGTGAAGTTACACAGAGCAAGATGATCGGAAAAGCAGGCAGGGGGAGGGGTGGGGACGGAGGAGATGGTTACAGAGGAGCTGCCCGCATGCATCTTCCAAAGCTGTGTGTCTGCGGATCATCTCATTTAATCAGATACTACCATAGCAACGACAAGAGTGTGAACTTTAAGTGATGCCGCCGGTGTTGAAGGCTTTGTCCGCAGCTTGGTGTTATTGGGAAGTGGGGGAACCTCTTGGAAGGTCTTGAGGGAATATTAGGATCCCAGCCCTTCCTGTCTTTCACATCCAGCCATGATGAACAAGCCTCTTCTGCCACATGCTTTCCCACATGCCCAGAAGCAACGAGGCCAAGAAGCCATGGCCTGAAACCCCAAAACTATGAGCCAAAATAAACCTTCAATTATCTCCGGTATTTTGTTATGGCAATGGAAAGCTGACTAACACGCATGAGCTGTTCATATGAAGAAGGAGCACATCGTAAGAGCTTTATAGATGTTAGCTCTTATTCTACTCCTTGTAATTAATACATAATAAAGGCAGTCCAGGGGCTGGGGCTGTGGCTCAGTGGTAGAGCACTCGTCTCACATGTTTGAGGCCCTGGGTTCAATCCTCAGCACCACTAAATAAAATAAAGGTATTGTGTCCACCTACAACTAGAAAAATATTTTTTAAAAAAAGGCAGTTAATAAAAGTTTGGAAACAAGCAGATGGAAAATTACATTACAAAATTTTAATTTAATGGGATTACATTAAGTTCTGTGATTTAAGCCTGCGCCGAGGGTCATGTCCACATGAATGGAGAAGCTTCTAGATTTCCACATGGTATGCTGAAAAGAAAATGATCTTCAAGCTCAGCTCCCCCTCATAGGCTTCAAAAGTGTTTCTCCGCCCAACTCGATGCTACAGCTGCAGCATCTCCACGGTGCCCCTGGCAGGACGAGCCACGCTACCGTGTCTCCCTGGCTTCCCTCCGAGGGACAGGTGACACAGGACAGGGACTGGAAGGGCTTGCAGGGATGCTGGTGGAGCTGAGAGGGAGCGCGGGTCCGGGAGGGCACTGGGACTGCACGAAGACGGGGCTGAGGTGACTTCCCTGGACCCTCCCTCATCTGCAGTGGGTAACTGCCTCTTCTTTCAATGTCACAAACCTAGAATGAGCTGCTTGTCTGGGGGGTGGAAAGTTCTGGATTTTTACAAGTGGCTCCTCGGAGCTGGGCCTTCAGTATCCCCCCTTCTCGGGAGGACCGGATGCCATCAACGCGACAGTCGCTGCAGGGGAGGCAGATATGGTGGCTGTGGTCACAGATCTCTGCCCTGGTGTGGAGCAGCTCCCAGAGTGGTCTGGGGCGCCAGCTGCAGAGGATCTACAGCGTGTGGTGGCACCCTGGGGCTGTCTTGGCTGGCTTGCCCAGCACACCAAGGCCATCTACAGGCAGTTCCAGCAAAGGGACCCCAGGGACTCTCCTAGAGCACCGTATGGGACAGGGAGTCTTCCCAACTCATCCAATCACGATGCAGCATGACTTCTGTAGCTGCGTGCACACAGCCTCAAGAAGGGGGAAAACTTGGAGCCGGTGTTGCCTAAGACTGGAGAAACATTGGCCCTTTAGAATCAGAAGACCCTCACTCAGGGTTGGCCTTGCAGCAAAATCAAGTATGATGACCCACATGATACATTCAAACCAGACCGCTGAGTTTTCACTCTAACAACTGAGGGGGCATCAGAGGAGGAGTCGGCAAGAGAGAGGATGGCTTGATCTGTGGAACTAAGGTTTATTAGTAGACAGTGAAAGAATCTGCACATGAAGATGAGAGACGTTTTGTTTATACCCCAAATGCTGCAATGTCCTTTGCTTTGATTTGTGTATACAGGACTTGGGGGCAAGTTACATTTTTAGCATATAACCTACATTTACTCCCAGCACGCTGCCCCAAAGACAATCCATCAGATATTTCCTCAAGGCCCTGGAAAAGGGGATAAAAGGCATATTTTAAAAGGTGGGTGTATATGTGCAAAGCATGTTTGTTTGAAAAAGATCTGTAATGCTGCAGAAATAATTAGCCACGTGCACGAACCAAAATAATGAATACCAAATGGCACAATATCCTTTCTGAAGCCTGACACAAAGCAGGATGTGGATGAAACACTAGGTTCTATCATTATTCCATTTTTTGCCCCTGTAACTTCTGATTTCATGATAATCGCTATGACCCTCTTGGTATGAATTTAATACCCCTATATAAAATCATCCACCTCAGATTATTCATACCTTTCCAATGCTTCATGTGTTTGACTGTTATGCTCCTTGCTTCCCACAGGGTCCTGGAAATGTTAACTCTTGAGCATTTCATTATCTAAAATAGATAAATGCATGTCTAAAGGTGCAACGACATTGAAAAGCGGCTATCTGCATGCTACCTCGTCCCTGGGAGTAATTGCTGGAGAATAGGTCAAGGTCTCACTTGCTCCCTTCAAACTTCTTCCCTTATTGTTCTTCCTTCATGAATGGATGGGACTCTGCTGGAATGCAATTTTTGAATTTAGAGAAGGACTCTGGGTTGATGGAGACAGGGGTAGGAGTCAGGTGTGTGTGTGTGTTTCACTGAATCTCCTCAAATATTAAATTCTTGGATCACATTGCGTTCCCACCACGGTATCTGTGGGGAGTTGGTTCCAAAGCCCCACAAAGATACCAGAATCTGAAGATGTTCAAGTCCCTTATAAAAATGTCATAGTCTTTGCATACAACCCATGCACGTCTTCCCATATACCTTATATCGTCTCTAGATGGCTTTGTAAATGCTATGTGAGCAGCTGTCATACTCTGTGGTTTAGGGGATAATGAGAAAAGATCCTGTACATGTTCAGTAGAGACACAATTTTTTTAAATGTATTTTTAATCCGTAGTTGATTGAATCCAAGGATGCACAACCTGTGGGTAGGAGGGTGGCCTGTGCTAATAATAGCTCATGTTACCTTACAGGGTTTCCTTTCTCGCCATCAGAGAAGTTGAGATTGGCTAAAGCCCTGGGCTTCAAAAGCAGTTGAAGAGTGAGCAAACAGGATGCACTGTATTTTTCCAAGAGGTTTAATTTTCTTAAATTGAAACACAGTCCTGTTCCCTGGCTCTCAGGGATGTCGCACAAAGCCCGTATGTTTGTTCAAACACTAGCTTGCTGATGCGGGAGGCTTGGCGGGCATAATCCCAGGCATGAGGTTTTCAGATGCTGAGCGTGTAATGCAAGCACATTATTTCCCGTCGACATATGTAAATGTAAGATAATCAGTAGTGCAAACGGATGCACATCAGATGTATGGGCTGGAAAACACATTTAAGATGTCACGTACTGCGTCAGTTTCTCTCCTTTAAATGAGGATGTGGAACTGCTCTCTTTGAAGCCATCTGTAGCCAGACAGTTTAAGCCAGGGGTCATCAATCCTGATTCTGGGCTGGAGTCTTTTATAAGCTCGGCAGCGCCTGTAATGTCCAGTGGAGATCGAGAACCACTGGTCTAATCCGGTGGCCTTTCTTAGTTCTATTCTTGCTCAGTTTGTCTGCTGTGTTTAACAGAGCCGACATCTTTGTTTTCCTCCCCTTCTTGACTACGTTTTCTCTCCCATGCAAAGTTCTGTTGGTGGTGTGAATATCTTCCCTCCAATGGCCTTAGCCTAACCCAGCTTCGTCCAAGCCATGCTACCTTTCTGTACTTACTGTCGCTGCCTGAGTCTAGGGTCAATTCATCTGCAGCCTCCCTCTGCTCAGGAAGCCTGGGAATAGAGGGAAAGCCTGGCAAATTCAGCATTCGGTGGAATTCTAGACCAGAGTATGCATTTAACTAGGATGCTTCCAAGCTATACCTCAGTGATACACATCATCTCTCTGGGCCTCTGTTTCACCACCTATAAAATAAGCTGCAATTTATAAGTGGAATAACTATAAATAGAGATGAATCTATGTAGGATTTGCATAAATTCCATACAGATTTGGGTTTCTTGGCCTTAGGCTCAAGCCAGCATCAAAGAATGTTGGCAAAAAGGATAAAAAAAGATGGTACACCAGATAACATGTTCCATATTGCATCCACGTTACCATTCCCCTTGGATCTGTCTATACAGATTTATTCCATGTTCTCTGTTCTAACCTAGATATTGAGAATTTTTTATTTTGTTGTTTTTTGTTATCAAAACTTGGCTCAAGGGCTGGGGTTGTGGCTCAGCGGTAAAGCACTTGCCTAGCACATGCGAGTCTTGGGTTCGATGCTCAGTACCACATAAAAACAAATAAATAAAATAAAGGTATTGTGTCCAACTACAACTAAAAAAATAAATATTAAAAAATTGCTCAAGATTCATCTTGCCAAAACTATTGGACAAATGCCTAATTTAAAAATTAGATTGCCATCATGGAGCTACCATTAGGAGAGAAATTTGGTCTCAAAAGAATTCTGTAAGTGGTCAGTATGCTGAGATTAAAAAAAAAAAAAAATAGATAATGCTGGGTGGGTGGCTTGTGTAAGTTATATGCTTTCCCCTCAAGAATTTCAAGCAGTTTTCCTGGTATCATCTCATTTTTCCTCAGGGCTCTTTCGTTGCTGGACAGTTTATATTTTCCTTGGCAACCTGCAACGTGAGAAACTGAGGTACTGCCATTTAATCGACTTCTCTTCCAAGGAAAATTGAAAAACTCTGTGGGGAAAATACTAACAATTATCTGGGCCCTGACTGTGGATTCTGAAAAATTTATTCATGGGAGGGCAGAATACATTACTATTTCTAGAACATTGCCAACAGCAAAGAGATTATGCCCAGAATTAAGTATAGCCCTGTTTCCTTTCTCCTGTGCTTTGAAACTCAGTGTGAGAAAGCAATGGAATCTTCCCCCACTTCGGGCCAAATTAGGTCAGAAAACTTTTACTTTTAAGCCTTTAAGTCATGGAGTGAGCTGGAAAGGAGTAGATAATCTATGATCTGTGCAGGTATCTAGTCGCTGAGGGTTTTGTGTGAGGAACGCTGGATATAACTTGCACACTGCGGGCAGGGCATAGAAGAGAGGAGAGCCCTTCTTGGACGATGCCTTACGTGTGCCCAGATAGCAAGCCAAGCAAGGGCCTGGGGTTCCTAAGTTCAAAGCTCGGTGGAGGAGAACTGGAGGGTGGTACAAGCAAGGAGACCCGTCAACACCACACCCACAGTCAGCCCTCCCTCTGCTGTTTTTTATGAGGTGGTGGTTGGGGCGAGGGGTGTTGGTGGTCACAGGAGAGGGCGAGAGAGGGCCGCTCACGCTGCTGGCCCTGAGAGGGGGAGTGTGTTCCCGCGGCCAGGGAAGAGTCCCCCGTCCCCAGCGGCGAGCCTTCTCCTCCCTGGCGGAGCTGATCTGGCAGGGGCAACACTGCTCTCTTGTGTGTGTCTTAACTTAGAAGAGCCTGCTGGAAAAGTGGCAGATGAGTCACCTGTCACTAGAGGAGATGTCCTTGGCACTGAGGAAAACAAAGGCAGCAGTGAATTAGGGCTGCAGCTTCCCGTACGATCGGATTTCCATCGCTGAGCCCCCCTGACTTCAGGCGCTCGCTCAGTGTAGAGATGGTAGAAAAGTCCAGGAGCATCCTGGCCCGGATTCTGCCCACTGCAAACTGAGGCCAGACTGGAGCGGGCCCTGGAGGGGGTCGGGGCGGGGTGGGGGGGTCCAAGGGAAATGGCTGGGGACCTTCCTTCTGATTTCAAGGCATTCAAGTGCTCCTGAAATAAATTTCTAAATTTTTGCTAGATATCTTCACAATAAAAATTTCTCTCCATCAAGAGAGGAAGGAAAAGGAAAGAAGTCTGTGCTAAAGGATTTGGAAACTTAGGTCCCCTAAATTCAAATATGCTGCAGGACACAGTGGTGTGTGGCTGATGGAGCCTGTGCCTAAGTCCCCAGCTATGTCTGTGCTCCCTGTAGTTGTCCGCTAAGTGACGTCCTCTGCTCTGCTCTGTAGAGTCTCCTATTTAACAGAGAACCCAGGGTCTGATATTTATGAGGAGTGGGGTTTGTTTGTTTGCTCCTGTCACAAATTCAGGGAGTCACCCATAGGATATCAGATACCACTTGGTCTTCTTGATTTACATGCAGCCTTTCAGCCACTTGGGGCTCTTTATAGAAATCTGCCCCCTTAAAAAACTAAATAAATATATGTACATATATACACATTTGTATATTCATATGTATGTATATGAAATTAAGTATCTTCTAAAAATCTTAAGACAAACTTGTCTTTTTCTGGGGAAGCATGGTTTAATAAATATAAATTCCATGTGGGCCAACAAATAAAATTGGAACATGGTGCATTTGAAGCTCAGCCTGGAACTCGGTATAGTAATCTGATTTTATTCTTGGTTTTGCTTCCTGTGGTTTTAGTTACCCACGGTCAAGCATGGTCCAGAAATATCACATGGAAAATTGCAGAAATAATTTATAAATTTGAAATAACGTTTTACAGTATTTTTGTAACAATTGACCTGTTATTAGCAGTTAAACTTTTATGGCCCCTAATTTATAAACTAAACTTTATCATAGGTGTGTATGTTTAGGAAAAAGCACTATGTGCATATAAGGTTTGGTCTTATCCGTGGTTTCAGGTATCCAGGGAATATCTTAGAACAAATCCCCTGTGAACAGGGGGTGGAGGTGTGTGGTGATTATTTCTTTAGGGATTTTCTACGGTTAGAACTTTTTAGGCTTTAAAAACCAAGTGCACCTGGCTTTATCGTGGAAGGCCTACTGAGGGACTAGTCAGACATTGCCCTGAGTTCCAGGGACACACACAAATGGGATCCTCCCTCAAGGAATGTAGGAACTTAAGGTCTGCCCTGGTGACTGTCAGCCACGGCTGCCCACTCCCTGCCCAGGGATTGAGTTCATTTGTGTGAGTTCATTCCATTTAAAAACCGGAATTTCAAAAACATCTTCCCTGATATGCTGCCAAGGTTAAGATGTAGCCGCAGCTGCCAATCAGAATCGCCAAAGGAGTTTTTAAAAATATAGATTCCTGGGTCCTAGCCCACACTTAGGGAATCTTGGAAAACTACAGGGACGTTGAGTCTTTACGATGTCACATGTATTTGTAATGATCCACCCAGGAGATCGTCACTCTAATCTCTGGTTGTACAGTCGTGATCTTGAACAATGATAATCATCACAGTTTCCATTTATTTATTCTTACAGACAAAGATATTCCTACTGTTTTGAGTTTAATGGCCAAGCGTGCTCGTGCAAGTTGAGCATTCCTAATCTGGAAATCCAAAATGTGAAGTGCTGCAAACTCTTGAAATTTTCGAGTGCTACCTTAACACCATAAGTGGAAAATCCCCTCGCTGCCCTCACGTGTTGGGTCTCAGACAAAATGCAGGTACACTAAAAATCTCATGTAAGATGCCCTCCAGGCAATGCGTATAAGATGCATATGAAACCTAAATGAATATCACATTTAGACTTGAGTCCCATCCCCAGTCCCCATGATATCTCATTGTCTATGTGCAAATATTCCAAAATCTGAAACACTTCTAGTCCCAAGCATTTTGGATAAGGGATCCTCAATCTATAGTCGTTTCTAATAAAAATTCTGCTAGCTTCTAAAGCCACCAACCAACCAGCACTGTTCCCCATTTTCTGAGTGTTTTTCCTTCCGCTTTCCTGCCACTTTCTGACTAGAACTTGCCCTCTGCCTGGAGATACCCCATCAGTGTGGATTACTTCCTTAGATCCCCACACTAGACCTGCCTACATCCTGGTCTGTGACGGACATCTGGCTGTAACTGCCCTCACGCTTGTGTTGGGCCACAGAGTGGGCCCACGGGTGCGCCTGGCTGTGGTCAGTTTCTTTACATGCCTTTAAAACCTCTAGCCAGCCGGAGATTCGCTGCCCACAGAACACAGCCCTGTGAGGTGCTGCATGACTGTGGTTCTGGCATTTACTGTAAGGGAGCTTGTAAACCCATGCTTTTAATTCAAACATTATCTTCCACGCGGTCCTTGAGGAAAATTTCAGCTCAGCTGTGAAACAGAGAAGATCCACCCATCTTTAGCATCTCCTACCTGGGCATTTCAGGCTTGTGTAAGCCCCCTGGGCTGGTCCCTGCATTACCTCCAGTTGAGAGCATTCTGTGAAGTTGTCGGGAGCTGTCTATTTTACTGGATGTGGTTGGGATGGGTTTGTTCCATCATCTGCGTTGGGAATCTTCTCGTAGGTTCAGTTCCTGCCTTGTGGCTACTCCCCATCACCCACCCACCATCCAGGGCCTAGCCAGAGCCAAAGGGAGGCAAACTGTGGATTGTATAAACCATCAAAGGGAGAAAGATCCTGATTTGTGAAACACATTTTCATGAAAAGATGAGAGCATATCGGACAAAATAAAATACCTCAATGTTGAAAGGGTGCTTCTATCTACTTAACATCCAGATGTTTTTCTAATGGAAGCCTTCTCTTTCTTATATTTAAGGAAAAAACAAGATAGCCTGTTTTAAGAAATTATCCCCTATAGGAATCAAGCACTTTCTTTCCATTTCCCAGTCCTAAATAAGCCCTGTGAAAGACCAGGAACACAGTAGCCTGTACCAGGACTCTGCTTAGAGCTTGCATCCTGGAATCAGGGGACACTGGCAGAGGTAAGCAAAGCACAGAGCCTCGTTTCCCTTCCCACCATGGGGATTGCATTATAAGGAAAATTTATTGATCCTACACACTCAAGAATGAAGCAAGACATTTTAAAAAAAAAAAATCAATCGGGAAAAAAAATCGGTTTCTTAGCAAAAGAATACCAGCGAAACCAGAATGGAAATACTTGGCAGCAAATCGTGAAGCCTGGAAATGTTGACAGAATGCTTATGGAATATTCTGACCATTTCCTTCACCTTCTCATAATTGCAAAAGAAAAAGAAATGAACATTTACATGATTCCTGCTGAATGAGAGAAGCATTTTTTAGCCAGCATTTATGGAATACATGCTCTGTGCTAAAACATTGTACTAAGTGCTTAATAGACATTACCTTAAGAGCATCATCCTGCCCCTGCAGGGTAGCTGCTGTGACCCCATTTTAACATGAGGACACTGAGGCTTGGGCTAAATAACCTGCTCTGACTCAAAGTCCCTCACTCCCCCAAGACAAAGACACTCCTTTCAGCTATTCTGGATCACCTCCCAGAATTGAGAGCAAAGGCCAGACCTCACCACGAGAAAAGCTGAATGCTTTGCTCCACCCAGACGGAGAAAAGGAACTGAGTGGAGACCTTGTTCCCCATAGTGGAGACTTTCTGAAGAAAGACCAACAGACTAGTGGAATACCTGGGTAAAAACTCAAGCGACAGGGCAGTATTCAAAATGGCGCTGTGGCCGTAGGCCTGGGGAGAGAGGGCAGACCACTGGCATACCTGGGGAACCAGAGTGGATGCTGGTCTGAGAGGGATGATTAGGGAACACTGAAGCATCCAAGTGGGAATTCCTGACAGGCAGTCGGGCCTTGTGACCGAAGTCCAGGGAAGAGAACACGTTGGGGTCTTTTGTGATAGACGTGCTCTCTGGTAGACAACCTCTTGTTCCTTCTCACGATGTCTTGAAAATGCATCATTGTCTTCACGTGTGGAACCTGAGGCCCAGACTGGGGAACTGCTGCCCTGTTCTGCAGCCCAGGGTCACGTGTTGGAGGCTTGTTGCCAGGTGGTGCTGTTGGGAGGTGGTGTGGGCCTCTAAGAGGCGGAGCCCCGTGGGAGCACTTGGGTCCTGGAGGGCCCTGCCCTCAGGAGAGCTGCTCCTGATTGAGGTGTTACGATAGCCTGAGCTGACCTCTGAATCGCTCTAGCTTCCTGCTTGGGATGGAATCCCTTCCCACCGTAGGCATTCCTGCAATGGTGGCACCATTGACCATAAGACTCACGCTAGACCAGTGGGGCTTCCTGGTTATCGTGGACGTTCAGCCTCCAGAGCTGTGAGCAAAATGAAACTCTTTTCTTCAAAAGCAGTCTGAGAGCCGGGCGTGCTGGTACATAGCTGGAACCCCAGCACTCGGGAGGCTGAGGCAGGAGGATCGCGAGTTCAAAGCCAGCCTCAGCAATGGCGAGGCACTTAGCAACTCAGTGAGACAGGGTCTCTAAATAAAATACAAAAAAGGGTTAGGGATGTGGCCCAGTGGTCAAGTGCCCCTGAGTTCAATCCCCAGAACCAAAAAAAAAAAAAAAAAATGTCTGCCTTGGGTATTTTGTTATAGTAACACAAAACTAAGGCATGTATCTTCCAAAACCACGGTGCAAAGAAATAAAATGAACCTCCTTGTGAACAGGCACTAACTTACTTGTTTGCATTTCCATTTGTCTGCTAAACATTTTATTGACTATTTAGGTTGTAGCTATTTGATGTTTACAGCAGCATTATTTGATCTCTTTCATTTGCTGGTAGAGCCATAAATACAATGGCTGGCTGTCTGTAGTGTTTTTATGGTGGTGCAGAGATTCGAGTTAGGTCTTGGGTATTCGGTTTCCTCTAAAGAGGAAAGGGATTGATTTAATTTGTAATGAGTGTCTCTGAGCAGTATACTGTGTCCTCTTGTGTTAAATAAGTCCATAAGTTTCTATTTATACCACATGAATAAACAACAAATGATACAAATTTTAAAACATAAGCACATTTGAATTTTATCTTTGAATATAGATGTAATTGACCATTTGTTCTGCAGACAAAACTTTAGTCCCGTTTAGGGAAAAAAAAAAAAAATACATCTGTGTACTCACATGGAATATCTTCTAGAAGACAATTTGAGAAAGAGTAAACTTTCTGAATTGCTCAGACTTGAGAGGCCTCATAAAGAGGCAGGGGACCTTGCCTCATTAGAGAGGGTCTCGTCCGGCATCTTTTCTAGAACTAACTGGTATATGTGATGTGGGAAGTCACCTGGGAAGGAACTCGAGGTGAGGAGAAAAGTGGGCTTCGTTATACAGATAAAAATGGCACATGCCTGTAATCCCAGTGGCTTGGGAGGCTAAACAGGATCATGAGTTCAAAGCCAGCCTCAGCAACAGTGAGGCACTAAGCAACTCAGTGAGACCCTGTCTCTAAATAAAATACAAAATAGGGCTGGGGATGTGGCTCAGTGGTTGAGTGTCCCTGAGTTCACTCCCTGGTACCCCCCACCAAAAAAAAAAAAAAAAAAAAAAAAAAAAGAAATGGGACCCAAGCCAGGAGGGAGGGAAAAGGGCCACAAGAAAAACAGTAGCAGCTGATATATTTATAAGTGTTGGGGGTGTGCCAACCCAGTTCTAAGAACTTCTTCTCTTGCATGAACTTACCACAAGCCTATTGGGTGAGTGCAGGTGTTATTTCCACTTTAAAGACCAGGAAACTGAGGCACAGAGTCATTAACTTGCAATGTCATTAACTCCCCTAATGTGTTGGAGGCTTGTTGGCAGCGTGGTGCTGTTGGGAGATGGTGTGGGCCTTTAAGAGGTGGAGCCTATTGGGAGTACTTTAAGTCCTCAAGGTGACTTAGGAGTGGGGTATGTAAAAGCACCAGGATTCCAACTCTGTGCAGTTTAGACCCTGCCCTCTGCCTTCACCCTGATAGTAATGGGGAGCCCTGTAGTTTGATGCCTGAAGCAGTTTGTTGCTAGAAGCAGCCTTGGTTTCCACGCCACTGCCTGTGAGCTCAGCACTGTTTGTCCCACGCAATTCCCATAACGCCCCCAGGAGCTAGGACTTCCTGTGAACTCTGTTTTCTTGGAGAGGAAATCGAAGCTTTGAAAGCTGAATGCCTTTTTTCTGAAAGTCATCAATTACCAGATTGCGGAAGCCAAAACCCGGCCCCAGATCCTGCATGACCCCAAAGTCAATCACATTCTCTATGCACGGCAGCAGGCTCTAGAGAGTCAGGTGTTGTGTGTTTTAAATGCGGAGATGAAGTAGAGCTGGTCTTTGACCGGCTTATTGGAACTTCCCTTTCATTGTGTGTCCAAGAAGTATTTCATAGTAGGAGTGGGGGATTCCCTTCTTCCCAGAACCTAAATTTAAATATAAAGAATATAAATCTGTATTTTTGAGTTCTATAGTTTCTTTGTTCAGCTTTTGTTTGGCAGATCTATCCAGTGGTGAAAGAGGTGTGTTAAAGTCACCCAGAATTATTGTGTTGTGGTCAATTTGACTCTTAAACTTGAGGAGAGTTTGTTTGATGAACATGGATGCTCCATTGTTTGGGGCACATATATTTATAATTGTTAAGTCTTGTTGGTATATGGTTCCCTTGAGCAGTATATAGTGTCCTTCTTTATCCCTTTTAATTGACTTTAGCTTGAAGTCTACTTTGATATGAGGATGGAAACCCCTGCTTGTTTCCTCTGTCCATATGAGTGGTAGGATTTTTCCCAACACTTTACTCTCAGCCTATGGATGTCTTTTCCTATGAGATGAGTCTCTTGGAGGCAGCATATTGTTGGGTCTGTTTTTTTGATCCAATCTGCTAATCTAAGTCTTTTGATTGGTGAGTTTAGGCCATTAACAGTTATTATTGAGATGTGTTTTGTATTCCCAGCCATTTTTATTTCTGGTATTTACCTTGACATGGTTTCTCTTCTGATTGTTTTTTGTTTTTTTCTTCCTTTAGTGTAATCCCTCCCTCTGTTGATTTTCATCATTGTTTTTCTTTTCCTCTTCATGAAATATTTTGCCGAGGATGTTCTGTAGTGCTGGCTTTCTACTTGTAAATTCTCTTAACTTTTGTTTATCATGGAAGGTTTTTATTTCGTCCTCAAATCTAAAGCTTAATTTTGCTGGGTATAAGATTCTTGGTTGGCATCCCTTTTCCTTCAGAGCTTGGAATATGTTGTTCCATGATCTCCTAGCATGTATGAAGTCACGAATGGTGTGAATATACTTTGCATACAACCAGAGATTTGTTTAAAAAAAAAAAGTGCTCTATATGTGTAATATGAAATGTAATGCATTCTGCTGTCATTCATATCATCTTAGAATAAAAAATAATTAAAAAAAAAAAAGAATATAAATCTGCCTGCCATCTCCTGCTGGATCCAGTTGGTCAGACAGTGTGCCTGGCTTAGACTGTTGCCATTCATCCAGGGAGAGAGTAGAGTTGTTGTTGTTGCTGTTGAATGAATACCTGCTTAAGCCGTGAGGCTGAGCCAGGGGGAGAGGAGCAGCTTGGCAGGCAAGGGCTACAGGTTTCCGGCAGCTTGTGCAGTGCCCTTCCTGTCCCACCAGCTTCGTGCTGGGCAGTGTGTGAGCCCTGGCAGAGGCTGTTGCCGTGACTTGGCTTTCCGACAGAGAACAGCTGCAGGTAGGGTGGTATCCCATGGCCCGTCTTGTGGGTGATTGGAAATGACCAGGGCATCCTGGGCTCCACTGTGTGGTTTTGCTTTCAAATAAATGGAGGCACAACGTGGGTTCTGCATTCAAGGGCTTCTCCAAATGAACCGTTCATCTTCTGAGGGTCAGAACTCAGCCACCCATTCACGGGGCGTGAGTCACACCCCTGATTTTAAAACGAACATTTGTCTCAGAATTCTCATCCTGGTTGACTTTTACAGCTGGTCTCCCTGTCCCTTCTGGACTCAACTTAGGCTGGTTTCAATAAAACTTTTGTCTTTGTAAATATACACTCCTTCCAGTAAATCCAAAGGTTAGCAAAGCGATTCCTTAAGATGGATATTAAGAGTGTTGGATAACGGGATGTGAATTTTCAGGGGCCTTCCGATGTAGCACACATCTTTAGGAACACCTCATGGTGCACTTGAACTCCCTGATGCACGAAGTCTGGGGGTTAATAACGTCCCATGCAAGCATGTTAGAAATGGCATCTCCAGGGCTGGGGTTGTGGCTCAGTGGTAGAGCGCTTGCCTAGCCTGTGTGAGGCACTGGGTTCGATTCTCGGCACCACATATAAATAAATTAATAAAGGTCCATTGACAACTAAAAAATTACTTAAAAAATAAAAAGAAATGGCATGGCCACGTACAGATTCTTTGCAAATGCACAGTATTTTGTGTCCTTCTGTCCTGAGTTCAATTTTTGATCCAACACTGTATCCTCACGTTGCCGCCTGCAGCAATGATACCGCGGGAAAGAATTCAGAGGCAGACTGGAAATGAATAGGTTCTTTATTCTTCCTTCTTCTAACTTCTCTCTCCGGCTCCAACAACCTCTCCGGCTCCAACCACCCTCTCTAACCAACCTCACCCGGTTAAGTACTTTTTGCCTTAACACGTGTATACACGTGTCAACAGCTCAAACTTACAGGTGCGTCACGTAGCGTTCACAGGCATAGAAAGATTCTTAGATAAATGCATGAATATCAGGTGAAAATACTGAAACACCTCTTATGGCTCTCAGCTAGCCGCCATCTTAGCTATCTCCTTATTAGGGCTCTTACATCCTCACATTCAGATCTAGAAAATGATCCACACATGCTTTGGTTTTCGAGTCCAGCTTCTGAGAAAGACAAAATACAATAGATACAGGATAAGAACAGCGTGCCAACAAAGAGGGGACAGCACCCCTGGAGTCCCAGGGAAATGTGACATTCGGTTGAGACCCACAGTCAGGGAGTTGACAGTGTAATGAGGACACATGGCAACAAGGACAGAGTGGCTTCGGTGGCTCTGCTGTGATTTTAGGAGAAAGTGCCATCAGGGGACCTGGCCTGGGCATAGGCATGGAGTGGGTGGCCAGTACTCGCCCAGCAGGGGGCTGAGAGTGTAGCAGAGGCCACAGTTACAGGAAGATAAAATAGATGCCAGGGGCACTCAGAGGAAGGGCATGTGGTGTGGGGCGAGCAGGGTCAGCCACGTCCCAGGAGAGACCTGGAAGGCGGGATAGACAGAAGAGGAGGCTTCCCAGTGTGGTCCCCAGGGCAGCAGCAGGAGCAGCGCCTGGAATCTCCAGACAACGGACGTAGGCACAAGTTCAAGTACCACGCAAGGAAACAGGTGGCAAGGTGAGCCAAGTGCAGAGAGCCCTGATAGGGGAAAGGGATACAAAGGCGGTGCAGAAGCAAGGACAGGGGCCACCCATCTGCTCTGGTGGCAGTTGGATAGCTTGACAAAGGCTGCATGGTCCCCAAAGGCAAAAGTATCACTAGGTGGGCTGTGCCACAATTTGCTGTCCTGATTTGGAGGGTGGATATGACATCACCTATTGATAGAATCAAGGAAGAAGGGAGACCAGGTGATCAAGTTTGGGGTTACGTTAAATTCATGCTGCTTTTTTTTTTTTTTTTTTTTTTTTTTTTTTTTATTAATCTTGATACTGGGATTGAACCCGGGGCACTTAACCACTGAGCCACATCCCCAGCCCTTTTTATTTTCTGAGAAAGGGTCTTGCTGAGTTGCTCAGAGCCTTGCTGAGTTGCCAAAGTGATCCCTCCGGTATCAGCCTCCTGAGTTGCTGGAATGACAGGCGAAGTGCCACCGTTCCTGGCTCACTTCTCAACTTTGGACGGCTCACAGTCCCCTTTTGTAAATTTCACAAAGATCATACAGTTTAAAGGGTTTAAAGATGCCCCCAGGTCCAGCCATGGGCTGCAGACTAACTCTGGCTGGCCTTCCAGGGATCTGGGGAGCTCCTCGTGGAACTGAATGGGATGAGGTCCTGTGAAATTTAAAAAAAAAAAAAAAAAAAATTGCAATTTGTTTTCAAACATTTTTAATCCCAACATGTAATTTAGTCTTTGTGATAAAATATACATCCCTAAAATTTATCATTTTAACCACTTTTAAGTGTACACTTTAGTGGCATTCGTACAATATGATATTTTGTCAGTGGTGTGCAAACATCACTAACCATCCCTCCCCTGAACTCCTGCGTGCCACGCTGAGTCTGTGTGCCCATGAACTCCCCTCGCCTCCTCCCCCAGCCCCTGGCTACTTCTACTCTATGAATTTGGCTGGTCCGGGCACCTCACCCACGTGGAATGAGATGGTGATGTATTTTGTGTCTGCATCTTTGACTTAGCATAATGGTTCAGCGTGCCTCTCTGTTGCAGCCTGTGTCTGAATTCCCGTCCTTTTTAAGGAAAGGGAACCGAATCCCAGTATGTATATGGTGGCACCACATTTTGCTTATGTTCTCCTGTCTAGATGGACACTCGGGTGGTCATACCTTTTGTCTGCCTTGAATAATGCTGTGCACAGCGGTATATGGTGTCGTGTGGGGTCCCCACTTTGAATTCTTCGGGGTATCACCTAGAAGTGGAATTGCTGGGTCCCGTGGTAACTCTGTGCCAAACCGTTTTCCACAGCCGCGACATCCCGACTCCTCAGCAGTGCACGAGGGTTCCAGGGTCTTCACCTCCTCACCGAAGCTTGCTGCTTTCCATCTCTGCTTTTGGAACGTAATGGCCACCCAGTGGGTGTGAAGTGGTGTCTCGGTGCCCACATGTAGTTCATTTTTAAAGTGCGGTTTTTGGGTTGGCAGGGGTGAGGGGGGGATTGGAGGCTGGGTTTTAGGTCACTGAGGCTACTGCTCTGGAGTGAGTGAGCTGAAAGGGCAGTTCAGGACCGTCCACCAGCAGCCAGCGGTCCTCACCTCTGACCGCACATCAGAATCCCCTGGTGAGCCAGGCGCGGTGGCGCCCGCCTGTAATCCCAGCATTTGGGAGGCTGAGGCAGGAGGATCGCGAGTTCAAAGCCAGCCTCAGCAATGGCGAGGCACTTAGCAACTCAGTGAGACCCCTGTCTCTAATAAAATATAAAAAAGGGCTGGGGATGTGGCCCAGTGGTCAAATGCCCCTGAGTTCAATCCCTGGTACCAAAAGAAAAGAAAAGAATCCCCTGGTGAATTTTTTCTCAATCAGTGGAGGCCCCCACCTCCAGGATTCTGATTCAGCTGGTCTGAGTAGGTCTGGCGGGCAGCGGCCTGGATTCCGCGTTCTGCAGGTGAGGCACGCACGGCCCCGAGGCTCCGGGGCTTCTTGTCAGGACCACACACAGTGAAACCAGGAACTTCCCAGGTACACGCTCATCGTCCTGTGTGTTCTGGGGGAAGGAGGTCCTCGAAGGTCGGGAGTGCAGGAGCCCTAATTAAGGAGATAGCTACGATTGCGGCTAGCTGTGAGCCATAAGCATTACCACCTTCCATGGTCTCGTGAGACTTGGCCTGGGGGATTGTGGATCAGGTCGGTGCCATTTTGTGGTGGTTGGAGGAATGTGGATTACGTGTTGGGGTGTTGTTGGAGCCGGAGAGAGAAGCTGGCAGAATAAAGAGCCTGCTCGTTTCCAGTCTGCCTCTGAACCTATTCCCGCGGCGTCGTTGCTGCAGGCGGCCATCGCTTCAGGCGGCGACATGGGAGAGCCAAGGGGGTTGGAGCCGCGTCCTCCACTGGACCTGCTGGGGGGCTCCGCGTCCAGTAACGACGGCAGATGTCCAGTGTAGTCGGTCCTGAAGCTCGGGGGACTGCCACTGTGGAGGTGGCAGCAAGTTACCTGGGGGGTTGCCCTCATCGCTCCAACGCCTTGAGCGCTGTCCCCAGAAAACTGACCCGCCCAGCACCTCTTCCGCACTAAGCGCTTGGCACAGAGGGGCTTCTGGCTGGGCCCCGTCCCCGCAGCGTTGCCCGGGTGGTGTGAACTCCTGACTATTTCTGTTCCACTCTGGTACTTGCTCACTGGCCGGTGTTTGGGGTGCACGGGTGTAGGGCAATGCTTGGCTCCTGCTGCCTCCTTATCTCAGAACCTTGTCAGACCTTGTTTCTTCTGTTTATTGCATTGTCTGACACATAAGTAGATGATCAGCGTCAGCCGTAAGAAGGAATTCATGGGCAAACTAGAAAGTTGGAGCAGCTCCACAAGACCACTCTCATTGCTGACAAAATTGCAAGTTCAGGGGGCTTGGGGGGCTCCCCAAACCACCCTCCACCTCTGCATTTCACTAAGGAACTCAAAGAACTCACCTGCTATTCTTCTATAAGCGCAGCTTATAACAGGGAAAGGGTACACACTGCACATGACACTGGCCAAGGAAAGGGGCATGTAGGGCAGAGGCCGGGAGGGGTCTAGATGAAGTTGGGGACGGCATTGCCCCCTCCCGCCACCATATGCAGCAGAATGCACAGAACATAGCCAACGGGAGTGCCCACCTGTACCTCTGAGACTAGCGTTTTCATTGCAGCTTGAGTGCCCTCCGTCCTCGTGGCTGACCTTTAGCCCCCAGCCCCTCCCTGATGTCAGGAAAATCCCATTAATTCTTAGATCCTCAGAAGTTGGAACTGATGCTTTGGTGACGCAAACCCCCGTCATTAGAGGTCCAGTGACCAAAGCCCCCAGGCAAGGAAACATGCATCTGTGAGGCAAGAGACCTAGCAGTCATTCCCCTGCAGCAGAGGACCAAGGCCAGACCTCTGTTTGAGTCAGGGTAAATTCTTCCCTACACACTTGCAATCCCACTGCACAATCCAAGCAACTGAAACCCAGGGTTTTGATGGAGACGAGCCAAGATTCTCATTTTATTTCTGCCACTTATTAACCATGGGGTCTTTGGCAAGCAATTTAGAATCTCTGGATTCTTGCCTTTCCAATAGGATGGGCATGCCCTGGCCATTGTATGTAAAGCACTGCTACAGTTAAAATAAGCATGGGTGACTTGTCCTGCCTGCAAGGATGTAGGCGGTCTCGGGCATTTGCGGCGAAGAAAGATGGATGAGGTATTTAGTGTCACAGTGTCTTAATCCATTCTGTGCTCCTATAACAAAATAGAGACTGGGTAGTTTATAAACAATAGAAGTTCATTTGTCATGTTCTGGAGGCCAGGAAGTCCAAGATGGCGGGGCTGTGGGAGCTAAAGGGCCTTCTTGTCCTTCCACCCCCATGGTTGGAGGCGGAAGGGTCAGAGAGCAGGTTCATGGAGGAGAGAGGAGCGGGGCAGCTTGTGCTCCAGGGCCAGCCCACCCCCGCGGAAGCAGCATGAATCCAGGCATGCGGGGAGCCCCGTGTCCTGACCACCTCCTAAAGTGCTGCTTCTCCACACCTTCACATCAGGATTGAGTTTTCAGCACTTGAACTTTGGGACACACATTCAAATCATAGCAGCCAGGAACCACGAAACCACAGTGGACAGGAAGCCCCGGGCTGAGGGCCCTGGAGGGGTGGCACGTTGGCGCACGATTCACCCCAAGGCTTCAGCTTTCCTTCCGCGCAGGGCAGCGAATCCTTTAAACCATTTGCCAGACGCCTCAGCTGCAGAAAGGCAGCTCTGACCTGGGGGAGATTTTCAGGTTCTCTGTTGGTAAACTTGGCCCATCTCGTGTCTCAGAAACACCGCCCCCCATTGGCCAGTAGGACCCAGAGATGTGTCCTTGAGCTGGTGCAGGTGGTTGGCTCTGCTGTGTGTGGGAAAGCCTGGGGGACCTGGATGTGGCCTTGGAGAGAAGAATCCGCACCTCCCCGCTGTGCCTTTGGGAATTACTCATCTCAAGAATTTTGTAGAAAAGTAGGCAGAGGGCAACACAGAGCCTGGCACTTAACCCTTTCCAAGCTGTGCTGCCTCGGAGCTGGGCCGCTGGCTTCCCTGTGTATTTTCTTTGAGGAATTGCTTTCATGCTTTATGGCGTGAAAGGGGACCTGGGTTGGGGACTATCACAAATAGTCTGTAAGGCAAAGAAAGAAAATAATTTCTCAAAATATCCTTTGTTCTCTTTTGCATAGATCACAGAGGTTTGAGAGACTAGACGATGGTTCGAAGGTGCTGTGTTGATGTTGTCGTGGAACTAGGAGACAGGGGCAGCAGATAAGTGGGGGCATGGCCAGGAAGCCAGGAGGAGGCGTTGGTGGGATGTAAGGACGATGGCCACCGTTGAGTGAGTGTGCACAGTATTTCAAGATGTTGTATGTATTAATTCTTCCCCACTTAATAGGCAGAGATGTGAATTCCAAGATTCTCCATTGTTGAAATACTTGCCCCCTTCAACTGGGGCCCATTAATTTTGAGTAAAATAAAACGTACATTAAAAGAAAAAAACAATTACATATGCAGATCACAGTAAAGCCTGGATTTAAATCTGCCCTCTACCTAACACCACAGCCTACCCCTGTTTGTTTCCTGTGGTACCAGGGTATCGTGCCTATGAGGCGAGGCCTGCCACTGAGCTACACCCCCAGCCCAATAGAGTTCATAGCCTGCCCTTTGAACAACTCTGTGGGTTTGTTCATTCTCTTCTCTTTTCTCTCTCTCTTATTTATTTATTTTATTTTTGGTATGGAGATATAACCCAGAGGCACTTTACCTCTGTGGGTCCTTCCTTCCTTCCTTCCCTTTCCTTTCCTTTTCTTTTTTCTTCTCCCCTCCCCTCCTCTCCCCTCCCCTCCAGATTTAACCCAGGGACACTTTAGCACTGAACTACATCCCCATTTCTATTATTATTATTATTATTATTTTAAGTTGCAGAGGCTGACCTTGAACTTGTGATCCTCCTGCCTTAGCCTCCCTAGCTGCTGGGATTGCAGACATGCTACACCACACCCACACGTGGGTCCTTATTGTAAATGGTAGTGATAATATTACATTTTATATTGATATTCTACCTGTACCACTGGCTATGAAGGAATGGCTTTATAAATTCTGCAATGGTATTTCTCACTCCAGGGATAAGGACTTTGTATCAAAAGTGCCGGGTCCTTGTCCTCCCAACCCTGATCCCAACTATGCTACTTTGGCCAGTTGTCATCCCGTCACAGTAGGCTGAGGGCTGAGGCCACAAAGGGGCCGCCTCCCCTGAACTGAGCAGTTCCCTCCGGACCAGGGTGAGAGTCTCCAAGTGCAGGAGTCGTGCCCGCCCCCACCCCACCCTGTCCCGTGGCGCAGGAGCCGTCCTGTGGGTGCCTGCAGGCAGCCGTCCTGGCAGGGGCGTGACTTGAGAGCACGGGGCGTTTGCTGTGTGGGAGCCAGGGAAGGTCCTGACAGACAGGCATTTCCAGCCTTTCTTACAAACTCCAACTCAGCCTCGGCGCGACAGTTCACTTGGGACCAGCCTGGATCCAGATGGTCATTTTTCCGTCTTGAGCCTTTCCAGGAATTCCAGCGTGGGCAGGCCGCCAGAGGACACTGGCGACACAGACGCCGCGGCCACGTCTCCGTGTGAGCCGCTGCCAGGACCGCTCAGCCCCTGGGCCTCACCCTCCTCCCTGGGTCCCGGCCGGTCCTCCTGCGTTCACGTAGGAGTGCTGTGAAGCCATGCATTGGACCCTGCCCACAGGACAGCTGTCCCCGTGTGCTGGGGGTGGAGAAACCCACTGCAAACACCCCCCAGTGACATGCTTTTGCGGTCTGGGAACAGTAATGGCAGAAGCTCAGGAAAGTTTGCCCCGGGCTTGATAAAGGCCGTGACCCCTTACACGGACAGGTAGCAGCAGCCCGCAGAGCCCCAGGTAGGGAGGGGGGAGGGGGCCGCTCCGCCTCCCCAGCAGAGGCGTCCAGTGGACACGCACAACCAGAGCAGCGAGTGTCCTGAGGAATGCCCCCCAGCCTCTTCCTCAAGGCCTTGATCAGAGGGACCCTGAGCCAGGGTGCATCCAGTTTAAAGACTGTGTCATTTGGGAAGGATTTAAAATTTTCGATCACTGCATTAAATTTCATTGCCAAAAAATTCTACGAATATACAGGCCAAAAAAAATCCCTTCATGGTGCCGACGATGTCAGTAGTGAGGTCTCTTGTCCTGCCTTGCCCTGACCCACTGAATTCCCAGCTGTCGCTGGTAGCACTGCCCCAGAAAGACCTTCCCAGCACAGCGAGGCCCCTGTGGTAGGCGCCACTGCCACCCACTTCGGGGAGCCTGGGCCGGTGCAGACTTGAGCTCTCTGTCACGCTGGAGGGGGGCCTGTTTAGAAGGGGTGTTGGCTCTCCCGGTTCCCTGCTTCCTGCCGTGTGGGACGCGCCCCCTCCAGGCCCCGGCACAGCTGAGACTTGGATTACAATTTGGTGCATGGCATGGAGCTTGGTGGCTGGGCCTGGGGTCCCCAACTGGCTTGCCTGGGAAATTCAAAGAGCCAAATCTCTCTTCCTAAGTCACCCCAGCCTATGTGACAGAGTCCCCCCGAGCTGTGGTCCTCAATCTGTCTATATCATGGTTCCTTTGGACATTTTTCTCCCACTTACTCTTATACATTCCATCCCTTTTCTACCCCCCACCCAAATCATGTTCCACTGAGCTGTCCTCACCATAGTGCAACCCCACATACTAGGAACCCTGCGTCAGGATTGTGGAGGGGAAGAAAACGGCACCCAGTACTAGCTGTGCCTCTGATTCTGTCCTTGAACAAGCCTCAGTGTCCCCACATAGAGGAGTAAGTGGCATGTTGAGGGTTACTGCCACGTAGTAGTTGATCAATTAATGGAAGCCATTTGTCTTAGTTTCTTCAAGCTGCTGCAGAGGGTTAAGATAACAGGAATTTAGTCTCTTATTTCCTCTTGTACTTCTGGAAGTCCAAGTTCTGAGTCAAGGGGTTGACAAGCCTGTGCTCCCTCCAAGAGCTCCAGGGAAAATGCTTCCTTGCCGCTTGCAGTTTGGTGGCTCCAGGTGTTCTTTAGCTAGGGACAGGACTGCGTAATTCCAGTCCCTGCCTCTATCTTCACGAGGACTTTTCTTCTGTGTGACTCGGATCTTCCTCTGTCCATCCAAGGATGCTTGTGGTTGAAGTTAGGGCCCATCTGGGCAGTCCAGAATGATGTCATCTCAGTTACATCGGCAAAGACCCTCTTAAAGTCACCTTCACAGGTTCCGGGTGGGCGTGACTTTGGGGGGAGGGGTCTCAATCCACTATTATTGAATTAATGATAGAAGTGAAGATAGAGCCCGTCTTCCTCCCTTCTTTATGTCCCTGGGCACTTGTGTGGCTTTTTCCAGCATGGATTGCAAGTCGCGTGTCCTCTCTTGCTTTTTCCTTCTCACTTACCACACTTTGGGAGAGCCAGACCTTGGGGGTGCCGTGGGGTGGAGAACCCGAGCGTGTTGGGGCGAGGCGTGCAGACAACCTGCTGTGCCCGGCCACGCCGGCTCCTACCACACCCCAGCTGGTTTCTGGCCTGGGCAGGCCTGGATGGGGCCTTCTGTCCCTTTCAGTGGCCCTCCTGAAAGGACCTGGCCCTGCCCAGGGAGGCTCTAGGTTAGACACAGAAGACAAAACCAGTAACCGATTTCCAGCGAGGACACAGTCGGAAGGAGATGTGAAAGTAGGCCGTTCTCCCGAGCAAGCCATCTGGAAACAGGATGGAGTCTACGGAGTCTCGAAATATTCATAATGGGGGGAGGGGTGGGAGCAGAATAAATAGATCAAACGCCCAACCAGGGCAGGGTCCCCCCATTTGTCATGACGGTCTGCGTCCACCCTGGGCATGGCCCAGGGACCTGCCTCAGTGGGCGGCCTGCCGCTCGCTCTCTTTCTGATGGTGCCCCCCTTGCTGCACTCGGACACCCCACCCCACCCCACCCCAGCTCTCAGCAGGCTGCTTTGCCTCCGGACCCTTCGCCAACCTGCTGCTCCACCCTGGACACGCCCCGTCGTCCAGCGTCCCTGGTCAGCAGTTCATTAGCGAAGATGGGACCAGCGCCATCTATGGTCACAGTGTTTATTCCTAAGTTCTGAATGTTGTGTATTTTATATTCTTTTTTTTTTTTTTGGTACCAGGAATTGAGCTCAGGGGCACTCGACCACTGGGCCACATCCCCAGCCCTTTTTTGTATTATATTAGAGACAGGGTCTCACTGAGTTGCTAAGTGCCTCGCCATTGCTGAGGCTGGCTTTAAACTCGTGATCCTCCTGCCTCAGCCTCCCGAGTTGCTGAGATTACAGATGTGTGCCACCGCGCCCGGCACATTGTGTTTTTTAAATCAAACATATAATCACTTCAGTCATTTAAGAATCCTACCAAACTGCCGGTTCCTCTTGAGTGTATTGTGAAATAGGAAATTCCTGGGCTTTTTCATTCAAACCACCCGAAGCCAGATCTCTCCACCCCTACTGCCGGGCTAATTGCGCTATTGAAACCAAGGGTAGGCTCTTGTCTGTATTCTCATTAATCTTAATTTTCTTGGTTCTGTGCCATTGCTTCCAGCTTCTGAGGATATATTTGAATATTAACCGCAACACATTAAGCGTCCCTTCCAGCCTTCTGTTACCTCTAAATATGATAACCAAAACACTAATAAAATGTTGAATAGAAGAGAACTGAAAATAGAGCTGTAGCCTGCCATTTGCTTCACGCTGACATTGAACAATTAAGGTCCACGGTCCCTCCCAGAAACCCAGTGTCTGATGAAGGAATGTGTGATCTGCTCCCTTTGGGGATGCTGTGCCGGCCAACCATAAGGTGTCTAATTATGGCTGTCCTCCAGCCCACCTCTGTCCACCCTGGATACTCCAGGGATGCCAGGGTTGGGCTTACTTTTAATGATTGACCACAATGAGGTGTCTTCTGCCCTGCCAGGGTGCTACACACCCTCCCCTCCGCTGAGATAATCAAACAGGAAGGAGACTGGCGAGTCAGGACTTCAGGAGCCCTTGCCCGGTCCTGGTGACCTCTGGCATTATGTTCAGGTGTTCTGTCACTTTTTCTAGTACGAGTTAAGTATCCCTTTTCCAAAATGCTTGGGACCGGAAGTTTTCCAGGTTCTCAATTTTTTTTTTTGGGGGGGGGGGAACTTTTGCACAACATACAGTGAAATACCTTGGGGTGGAGTCAAGTCTAAACACGAAATTTGTTTCACCTCCACCTGACACACATCACCTGAAGGTCATTTTATATGATATTTCTAGTGGCACCTGCGCTCTGACGGCAACCTGTCACTGTCACAGGAGGTCAGGTGTGGAATTCTCTGCTGGTGGCATCCTGACAGCCCTCCCAAAGCTTCCGACTTGGTAGCATCTCAGATTCCAGATTTCCGGATCAGGACGGCATCAGGGCCTCTGCTTTGCCTCCTGTTGGTGCAGGGACAGACCTGCGAGCAGCCGTGGGGGTCGCTTCAACCGAGAAAGCCAGGGCTGTGTTCGTGGCTAGACTCCTCGGCCGCTCCACTGCCTGGGGCCGAACGCGGAGCTGGGCTTCATGCGTCAGATCCTGGGGGCGCCTTTTGAGCAGTTGTTTGTCTGTGAGACTGGGAGTCAGCGGACACATAGCCTCACTTATCTAGCACAGAAGTTTCTCATTTTGTTTCCCCCTTCTTGGTCTGGATCCAGGATAGCTGTGAAAACATCTTTGAAGTGGAACGATGGAAAAAGATCCGAAGTGTGGGCTTCCTTGGTTAAACAATTTCATTTTTCTTCCTGGAGTTGATTGAGTCTATACAATGTATCATAGTCTTTGAAAAAACATGTTTCTCTGTAGTTTTTGAAGGAACCAGGAGAAAAGGGGCAGTGATTAGGTAGACTTGGGTTGGGTTTGATGACCCAAGGTCAAGAGCTGAGCTTCAGCCGTTGACCTGGAGGCTGCACCTGCTCCAGCACACGCACAGCACCTGGTGTGGCTCCCTGCGCCTGCTCTATTTGAAAGGGGCCAGCAGTGTTTAGTTTGCTCAAGAGTCTAGAAGTAGAGGATGTAAGCCGGGCACAGTGGTACACACCTATAATCCCAGTGGCTGGGGAGGCTGAGGCAGGAGGATCGTGAGTTCGAAGCTAGCCTCAGCAAAAGCAAAGCACTAAGCAACTCAGTGAGACTACGTCTCTAAATAAAGTACAAAATAGGGCTGGGGATGTGGCTCAGTGGTCAAGTGCTCCTGAGTTCAATCTCCAGTACCAAAAATAAAAAATAAAAAAAAAGAAGAAAATGTAATCTGGAGTTTCTTTTTACTGTGCCTCAGAATCTCCTGGAGATCTTGTTAACATGCAGGTTCTCATTGGGGCCCAAAGTTTTGCCTTTCTAAAGAGCTCCAGGGATGCTGGTGTTGCTGATCTGAGGGCCAGACTTGGACTAGCAAGGCAGATTACCACAGAGCTAAGTGTAAAAAGTACTGATAATGAAAAAAAGCACTGGGCTAAATTTAAAAATACTGATAATGAAATAAATATAAGTGTAGAAGCTATGTTTAAAAATTCACAAGTGCTTGAGATGAATGTATTCAGAACACTGATTGCCAGGCAAACCGTAGGTAGTAAGCTCTAAATAAATTGGTCTTGGTTCATCTATTAATTTCCCTTCTGCTTTCCCTTTTCTGATGGTGTTTAAGCAGTACGATTCATATGTGGTTTGGTAACTTAGCATTCGTAGCATTGGCCATGTTTCAAAGAAATCTTCCTATTGTTGGCATATGCACTCATAGATTAGGTCCAGGACCCCTGAGAGTTCAGGACACAGAGGCCATTGTCTGAAACTAGAAGGAGACCCTAAAAGTGGATCTCTCTCTCTCTCCCCTCTCTCCCTCTCCTTCTCCCCCTTCCCCCTTCCCCCCTCCCCCTCTCCCTTCCCCCACCCCTCCCCCTCTCCCTCTCTCCCTCTCCCTCTCTCTCTTTTCTCTCCCCCCCCCCCTCTCATTTTCCTACTTTACTTTTTCACATTCATAAATTACCTCTTCTTTCATCCCAACAATCACCCAATGTACCAGGAATGCAGTGGTGCTATACTATGGCGCCCTCTGGTGGTCCATTGAAAATACAGCAAGATCCAGTTCCTACCTTCTGGTTTCCCCTTCAATGGAAGATGCACACAGTAGAGCTCAGAGTGCCCAGAGAAGTGACATATAACCTAGAATTAGAGAGCCCTTGCTCCTCAATGCTGCACTGGCAAACCGTTCTACATTTAGGAGAAGGCCGGGGCGGTGGTGCACACTTGTAGTCCCAGCTACTCGGGAGGCTGAGACAGGAAGATCACTTAAGCCCAGGAGTTTCAGACCCCCCAGGCAACACAGTGAGACCCTATATCTTTATATATATATTTTTTTTCTTTTAGATTAATAAATTTAGGAAGAGGATGAGTTGAGATTTACGTAGTTCCACCTGAGTCACTCTAACTTCTTTTTAAATGTATCCTTGACTTATCATTGGCAATCTCTAGAAAAGATGCTATTTATTAATGGGTAATATTTAAGAAGAATACGTCTGAATTGGTGTGTCAAAGCTGATATGTCTTCATGGCCCATTGGCAGAAATCCAACCCAGTTAGCATGAAACCAGCCTCTCTCAAATAAAAAATATAAATCAAATCCTGTGCTTCTGAGAAGCAAGTCAGCATTCTTTCCCCCAATTTATGAAAGCTGGGTTCTTAAAAGTACTTTCCAAGGGGTTTTCTAGTCTGGTATGTTGTGCATTCACTTGTACTGGCATTTTCCATTTCCATTGCTAATGGGCCCCTTCCTGAATGTGTTTGACATTTTACTTGGCTCTGAAAGGACTTTTATGCTGCTGTTTTTTCTTCCCCAGAGCTGCCTTGAGCTAATTAACCTATTCCCTTACTGGCTGGGCCTACTGTATGCAAATGTTCTCTTTTCAGATTCTGACATATCACTCTTGCATGAACGTTTCTAATGAAATCTCCTATGGGGTTTGGGGGATCCGTTCTCCTGTAGAACCAGCAGGGGGAGCCCGGAACAGTTATCTCTGAGTAGTTCTCAAAAATGAGTGTCCCTTGCTAACAGACTTGAGAATGTGGGGGCTTATCCAGTCCCCTTTCTTAAGAGTGACTCTTGTAGTCTGAAAATAAAAGGTCATTATCATTACTTTTCAAGGGGCAACTTTCTTGATGCTTTTGTAGTTTAATTTTATTCTGCCCTTGTGATTGATTTGTAAGCACTGGGTACAGATTACATGCTGTGCTCTTTGTAAGAGAGGGCTGGACGCAATGAAGTTATTTAGGAGCTGCAAGTGGGGAGGGTAGACTCCTTGGATACTAGGGTGGTTCTTCATTTCCTGAACATTAATACTTCAAGTCTTTTTAGTTTTTGTTGCATAGTCTTTAAGTGCCTCTCTTGTTGTGTGAAATATCCTTTGATGTTGTGACACCAAGTTCCTAAAATTCCGTCTTCCTATATTGCTCAAAGTCATCAAGGAAAGGAGCTTTCTGTCATGTCATTTGTCATTTCATCCTGGTGTCTGTTGCTGTTGAAGCAAAACCAGCAAGAGTCATTAAACCATTGCCCCCCAGAATTGCAAGTTAGGGTGGAGGAGTGAACACATCAGACAGGAGAGATTTGGGATTCAGGTGGTGGAAGGAGGGGATCCAAAGAGTGCTGCCTGCCATAGCGATCTCACTGTAGCTTGAGCCTGGCCAAGGTTGAAAGCTGAAGGCTGCAGCCTTGTTGCATTTGTTTTAAAATCTGATCATAGAAAAAAAGGTCTGCACTGGGCGCGGTGGCGCACACCTGTAACCCCAGCACTTGGGAGGCTGAGGCAGGAGGATCGCGAGTTCAAAGCCAGCCTCGGCCATGGTGAAGCAACTCAGTGAGACCCTGCCTCTAATAAAAACACAAAAAAGGGCTGGGGATGTGGCCCAGTGTCAAGTACCCCTGAGTTCAATCCCTGGTACCAAAAAAAAAAAAAGAAAAGAGGGTCTGGAGAACCCAAAGGTGTGTGATTCTCAAAGCCCAGCCCCGTGGCCCTTGGACGGCAGCACAGGCTGTTGCTCACCTCTGCAACCCCCATGGGGGCACCTGTCCCTTCTGCTTGTCAGTGTGTTCATAAGATGCACCAGGCCAAGTGGGTACTGGTTTATACACAGCATAGTGGCAACTGGAGTCCAGTGGTCCCCAGAGGCTGAGATATGTGTCAATAAGAACAGGCTCCAGGGCCACTGCTTGCATGGCCAGGTCTGAACACAGGAGTCGGATTTGTCTGAAAGAGGTCTCATTTCTAGTGTTCCTAGTGAGTTGCCCTTTGCAAGGAGAAAGGGAGGGGTGGTATGAGGAGAAAATTCAAAGACAGCAAGGAGGCGGGGAGAGAGCCGGGGATGAAGCAAGCACGTAACCCCCATTAAGAAAACTTTCAACGTCTCAGCCCTATTATTGTATTTGGTTGGTTTTGTTTGTCTGTTTTTTGTTTTGTAGCTATAATCAAATGCATTTTTTGCCTGCCTCACAGATTTCTTTTGGCTTTCTATTACCATGAGTGGCTGTACAGGGAATTCTGTTCAAAGTTATAGAGAACAGGACTATTTTGGGCTGCCTCTGCCCAGCCGGTGGGTGTGTATGTTAGGGATGACATAGATCCTGTCTGGACCTGGAGCCAGGTGAATTCTTGAGAGTATTGGCGCTGGCAGGTGAGAATTCAGAAATAACCAGGCAAGACCACTCAGCACTCCTAACCTGTGCCTCCCAGGGCCTGGCTGCAGGGCGGGGCCAGCTGACCGTCTGGTGGGTCCTTGCTAAGGGTTTAACTTGCTGTCTTACCCAGGGAAAGAAATGTATGGAAAACAAAGAGCTAGAAATGCATGATCTGCCCTCCAAGAAAGGGAGGAGAAGGGGGTATTGAGAATGTCTTAGGGGAGTTGTTAACTCCGT
This sequence comes from Tamias sibiricus, assembly GCA_025594165.1. Lineage (NCBI taxonomy): Eukaryota > Metazoa > Chordata > Mammalia > Rodentia > Sciuridae > Tamias > Tamias sibiricus. The sequence continues at coordinate 16,993,322 of CM046666.1, read as the reverse complement.
CAGAAGAGTATGTGCTTTTAAGTTTCTACCAGCTCAGTATGTTAACAGCCCTCGTGCAGAACGTGCTAAACAACCTGGCTAGTGTCTTATCTGCTGCAAGACTGTGATCAGGGTTTTGGAATTCATGTGGAGTCCAGGGGCTTAGTCTTAATCTTGCCAGGTCGTTTCTCCCCCAAGGCTGATATTTCTGTTTCCTTCCCCTCCCTCCCCTCCTCTCTGTCCTCTTCCCCTCGCTGCCCTCTTCCTCTTCCCAGAATCCCGAGCTGCTGCCGGCCGAGTGTACCCACGGGGAGATGATTCCTCATGAAGAGCCTGGATCCCCTACAGAAATCAAATGTGACTTTCCGTTTATCAGACTAAAATCAGAGCCAGCCAGACAGTGAAACAGTCACCGTGGAGGGGGGACGGCGAAAGATGAAATCCAACCAAGAACGGAGCAACGAATGCCTGCCTCCCAAGAAGCGCGAGATCCCCGCCACCAGCCGGCCCTCCGAGGACAAGGCCACCACCGCCCTGCCCAGCGACAACCACCGGGCGGAGGGTGTGGCATGGCTCCCCAGCAACTCTGGTGGCCGAGGCCATGGGGGCGGGAGGCACGGGCCCACGGGGACTCCAGCGGAGCTTGGTTTACAGCAGGGAATAGGTTTACACAAGGCCTTGTCCACCGGGCTGGACTACTCCCCACCCAGCGCCCCCAGGTCGGTCCCCGCAGCCACCACGCTGCCCACGGCGTACCCTCCCCCGCAGTCAGGGACTCCCGTGTCCCCCGTCCAGTACGCCCACCTGCCGCACACCTTCCAGTTCATCGGGTCCTCGCAGTACAGCGGGCCCTACGCCGGCTTCATCCCTTCGCAGCTGATCTCCCCACCGGCCAACCCTGTCACCAGTGCGGTGGCCTCCGCCGCGGGGGCCACCACTCCATCCCAGCGCTCGCAGCTGGAGGCCTATTCCACCCTGCTGGCCAACATGGGCAGTCTGAGCCAGGCACCCGGACACAAGGTTGAGCCGCCGCCGCAGCACCTCGGCAGGGCCCCGGGGCTCGTCACCCCGGGGTCCCCCCCACCCCCCCAGCAGAACCAGTACGTGCACATTTCCGGCTCCCCGCAGGGCAGCGGGCGCGCGGCCTCTCCTCCGGCCATCCCCGTCCACCTCCACCCGCACCAGACGATGATCCCGCACACGCTCACCCTGGGGCCCCCCTCGCAGGTGGTCGTGCAGTACACCGACTCGGGCGGCCACTTCGTCCCTCGGGAGGCCACCAAGAAAGCCGAGAGCAGCAGGCTGCAGCAGGCCATGCAGGCCAAGGAGGTCCTGAACGGCGAGATGGAGAAGAGCCGGCGGTTCGGGGCGCCGTCCGCCGCAGACCTGGGCCTGGGCAAGGCCGGCGGCAAGGCGGCCCCGCACCCGTACGAGTCCCGGCACGTGGTGGTGCACCCGAGCCCTGCGGACTACGGCGGTCGCGACCCCTCGGGGGCGCGGGCCTCCGTGATGGTCCTGCCCAACAGCGGCACGCCCGCGGCCGACCTGGAGGTGCCGCAGGCCACGCACCGGGACGCCTCCCCGTCCGCCCTCAACGACAAGAGCGGCCTGCACTTAGGGAAGCCCGGCCACCGGTCCTACGCGCTGTCCCCCCACACGGTCATCCAGACCACGCACAGTGCTTCAGAGCCCCTCCCGGTTGGACTGCCAGCCACCGCCTTCTACGCGGGGACCCAACCCCCGGTCATCGGCTACCTGAGCGGCCAGCAGCAAGCGATCACCTACGCTGGCAGCCTGCCCCAGCACCTGGTGATCCCGGGCACCCAGCCCCTGCTCATCCCGGTGGGCAGCACCGACATGGACGCGCCCGGGGCAGCCCCTGCCATCGTCACGTCGTCGCCCCAGTTCGCTGCAGTGCCTCACACGTTCGTCACCACCGCCCTGGCCAAGAACGAGAACTTCAACCCCGAGGCCCTGGCCACCCAGGCCGCCTACCCGGCCATGGTGCAGGCGCAGATCCACCTGCCCGTGGTGCAGTCGGTGGCGTCCCCCGCCGCGGCGCCCCCCACGCTGCCGCCCTACTTCATGAAAGGCTCCATCATCCAGCTGGCCAACGGGGAGCTCAAGAAGGTGGAGGACTTGAAGACGGAAGACTTCATCCAGAGCGCCGAGATCAGCAACGACCTCAAGATCGACTCGAGCACGGTGGAGCGCATCGAGGACGGCCACAGCCCCGGCGTGGCGGTGATACAGTTCGCCGTCGGGGAGCACCGGGGCACAGGTAAGGTCCTCCGGGGTCGCACAGGTAGGACGACCCCTGCCCCACTGCCGCCATCACCAGCCAGCCGGATTGCCTCTGTAGAGCAGGATTTCAGGGGTCTCCCTAGTTCCTGGACTTGACACTTGGCCTCTCCCCACGGTGCTAAGAAAATGTAAGCCTTAATTTCCCGTGAGGGCTCCTCTTTGTAACCAATTAATCTCCCCGCACCTAGAATGGGACTAGTTACATACGGTCCTCGGGACAGCTAAGAAAATCACCACCCAATTCCACTCTAGTTATGGGAGACATTGCCACCGAAGGAGACTGGGCTGAAAGTATAGGGGGTCTCTGCATTAGTTTTGGAACTTCATGTGAATCTACACTTATCTCAGAGATCGAAGTTAATTTTAAAAGATTCAATAGGTATGAAGTAGGTATTTTAAAATTAAAAAGAAGGAAAATTTACCACTCTTGGTTATTTTCCGAGGTTGGAATGAGGAACCCAGATTGAGAAAGACTGAAGGGCTCAGGCACTGGTAACGATTATCTTCTCAGCAAAAGACAGGCTGATTTTGGGGGTGAGGACCTTGGAGGCCAAAGTCACTGCCTACCCTTCCAGCATCCATGTTTTAAAATATAGATTTTCATATTCTATGGGCATGGCAAGGCTGACACATCAGGAGATGACTTGTTGAAAAGATAGGTAGCATCTGGGAGTCCCAACAAAACTAAGAACGGGGGACACACCACATCATGGAGATGGGGTGGGGGTTGTCTAGGGGAGCCAGGGCCCCCAGGCATAGAGAACAAGGCAGGAACATGGTCAAGAGCTTCACTGTGACTTCCATGGGAAGGCGTGGGAGAGGCAGGGTGGACAGGCTTAGGGTTGGTTGGTGTGAATGATTTTGGTGGACTCTGCCATAGGGTCTCTCCTTGGTTGTCTGGGAGCCAGCCCTGTGGTGACTAGAGAAGGTGGACAGGGCCCTTGAACCAATACAGGAGGTGACAGGAGTGCAGGATTTGGACTGATGGGTCCGTGTAGGAAAGGTGCGCTCTCGGGTGAGTTTGTTTTCCATCTCTAGAAATTAGCTAGTCCTAGGAGAGACAGATCCTCCCAGGCCAGCAAGTCCCTAAGATGTCAAAGCATCAGAAAGTGAAAGGGATGGACAATGTAGTCCAAGAAGTCGGGATTGTCCCCAGTGCCCTCCACGGTGCCCTCCTGGGCTTGTGGTAAGGCCAGGTGCAGCCTTAACAGCAGCATGTCAGACACTGGCGGTGTGATTAACTCTGCGTGTCCGAGGGCCCCTTCACTCTGCCTGTTGTTTATATGAGCAGCAGATTCAAGCCCAAGTTCACAGGCTTGTCCCCAGCTGGGTGCTTCCTTGGCTATGGGGCCCACCCTCTCTGGATGTGTTCTCTAAGGGCTTAAAAACACTCAAATGTAGCAGAGCCCACTCCAGGTGTGAGATGAAAATGGCCACAGGCCGGGCTCAGTGGCGCACACCTGTAATCCCAGCACTCGGGAGGCTGAGGCAGAAGGATTGCGAGTTCAAAGCCAGCCTCAGCAACAGCGAGGCACTAAGCAACTCAGTGAGACCCTGTCTCTAAATAAAATACAAAATAGGGCTGGGGATGTGGCTCAGTGGTTGAGTGCCCCTGAGTTCAATCCACGGTACCAAATTAAAAAAGAAAATGACCATGGAATAACTGATAGTTGAGATATTCAAAGAAAATAAAAACCAATCAACCTAACAGTTTGAATTGCTTAGAGCACTTTTAAAAGATCAAGTAAAAATCATTTCCCAAAATGTTTTCAGAATTGCTCATGAATGACTAGGGGCCATGTCTTATACAATATCCCTGAGAGCTTTAGGCCTCAAATATTTTTTTTATGCTGAGATGTCACTGTAGGTCTGTAGTCTTTGGTGAAGCCCAAGAAAGATTTCTCAAAAGTTCTGATTTTTAAAAAAAGCTAAATATCAAGATTGTTTTAAATGGCATAATTCTTCAGAACTCACTAACTGTCTGTAGTTGCTGCTCAAAACTTTGCAAAATTGATGCTTATATAAAAAAAAAAAAAAAAATAAAAAACACTACCTTCCACATAAAGTCAGAGCTGTGCTCTCTCTTCTTTCCCATGACCCAATCACTGAGTCTCTTTGCTGACAGCCAAGGTACGAACCAGCAGGTAGGTTTGTCAGGGATTATCTGCAGTCTGTTGGGTAGCCCCTGTGCTGCTGGGCTCCATGCTGGAGAGGGATTCTGGACAGCAAGGCAGAAGAACTGGGGTCTGCTAAAGAGGAGGCTTGGCTTTATGCCTTAGAAAAAAGTGCAAGGCCCAGGCACTGCCAGGGATGTGTCATCTTATCCAGCAGCCTATCAGAGACTGGCTGACATCATCACAGCTCAAATGCTCCACCAGCTGTGTTTGCCATGAGGTTCGGCTTCAGAGTGAGAGATGGGGAAAGGGGAGAAGGGGAGGGAGAGGGGACTGATGTCCCACTTCCTGGAGATCCCCAGGGCTGCAGTGTCTCTCCGAGAGGTTTCTCCCTAGCCCGAGGGGTGTCCAGGTCTTCTCAACACGGCTAACACACACCCACGGGGAAACAGATGTGCAATTGTTGAACTCAAGTAGCAGAATCACAAATGTCGGGAAGCTGTGGAAGAAGACGTTGTTTTCTACAGGACAGAGGGCTCTGTGATCCAAGCCACAAGCATTAATGGAAAGTTGAAAGGATGGCTGGCCTCTGAAAACCACGGTCCTTCCCAGCCGCAGGCAGAGAGCCAGGATGGAGGCCTGGGGTCGTGTGGGCCATGCTGCTGACCTCTCCCAGTGGCAGCTGCTCTCTTCTCTACAAAAGGAAAGTGATTCCTAGCCAGGCGCGGTGATGCGCGCCTGTAATCCCAGCACTTGGGAGGCTGAGGCAGGAGGATCGCGAGTTCAAAGCCAGCCTCAGCAATGGTGAGGCACTTAGCAACTCAGTGAGATCCTGTCTCTAAATAAAATATAAAAAAGGGCTAGGGATGTGACCCAGTGGTCGAGTGCCCCTGAGTTCAATCCCTGGCACCAAAAAAAAAAAAAAAAAAAAAAAAAAGAAAGTGATTCCTTACCAGGATAATCTCTTGAGACCAGGACTGGTGGCACATGCCTACAGTCCCAGCAACCCAGGAAGCCAACTTGGGATCACAAATTTGAGGCCAGCTTCAGCACCTTAAACCCTGTCTGAAAGAACAACAAAGGGCTGGATGTGGATGTAGTTGATAGAGCACCCTGGGGTTCAACCCCCAGTATCACAAAATCATCACCATCTTTTAGGTCTCTTTGCCTTTCTAATCTTTCGCTTCCCTGTCTTCCAGAGCAGACTTTGTAAAATTTATTGACAACTGTGAACCAAAAAGCAACAGACATTCAGGGGAGCTTACTGATGTCGGGCTCACTGGCACATCTCATGTAAAGCTGGGGTGGAGAAGGGGAAATATTTTGGCTATTACTTTTTTTTTTTTTTTTTTTTTTTTTTGGTACTGGGGATTGAACCCAGAGGTACTTAAACACTGAGCCACATCCCCAGCCCTTTTTTTATATTTTATTTAGAGACAGGGTCTCCCTGACTTGCTTAGAGCCTCTCCAAGTTGCTGAGACTGGCTTTGAACTCACAATCCTCCTACCTCAGCCTCCCAAGCCTCTGGGATCACAGGTGTGCACCACTGTGCCCAGCTTAGCTATTGCTTTTAAGGAACTGAATTCTTAATTGCTACTGTGGAAAGATGTCTCCAGCATTGTCTCTGGCTGATGCTCTAACAAGGCAGCAAAGGAGAACAATGTTGTCACCTATGTGTCGCTGGTTCCTGTGACTTCACCATACCTAGCACAGCACTGCCGTGCACAGGCAAAGCATCTTTGTGTTTCCAGTCCCTCTGCCCTGGTGTTATGGAAGAAGTAAAGGAGCTTCGGGTATTGTTTTGCAGTCACTGTCTGCACCCAGTGAGCCTCCATCAGCTGGGGGACAGGTGGCACAGGCCACCACGGGTGGGACAGAGTTGCTGCACCTGCCATGCCTTGGTTCTGCTTGAGAGCCCCAAGGGACAATAGCTTGCTTCTCTTGGGCCTCACTCCCAAGTACAACCTGCTCAGTGTTCTCCAAATATGAGGGCTTGTCTGTGGCAAGTCCCAGATGGGACTCCCGGGCTGTGGCATCAACGAGGGGCACTACAACACGTCCTTGGGTAGGAAGCAGGTTAGCTGCCGGGAAAATAAGCAGGATAAGGAGCCAAGATGATTGGAATCCGTCCTCCACTGGGACTCGCTGCAGCATGAGTTTCCTTTTCCTGCTTCAACTTGGGGGCTGTCGGCCCTGAACAGAGAGAGTTTTGCTCGTGAGAAATCAATAAAAGACCTCGTGCTCGGAAAAGAGCTCATGGAAGGAGAGACAGCCTCTTGAAGCCTAGTAAGAAGTCTGAACTTCGCCAGCGAACACAGCTACTTCTCCCCTGCCTGAAACCTCGCGGCGCCTCCCGGGCATGACCACCCGGGGGCCCTGGAACTCCCATTTCTGCCAGGCCTGCTGGAGGACCCCCGCCTGCCGCCCTGGGCGACGGATGCGCCTTCCTGAGCGGGATTCGACGTCGGGGACGGACCTGTGAGGGCGCCTGCGCGGCTGTCGCTGTCGCGGCTGGCGAGTTCCACTGGTGCAGGGAGGCTGTTAACCACGTGCCCGCTGGGAGAGCCCCCTGCCCAGGACAGCCCCGGCTGGCAAGCAGAGTCCCATCTCACGGACGCCCTGCCCACTCTGTCCCGTGCCCCCTGGGTTCCGCTCGCCGAGGCGCGCCCAGGATCTGCCCCGCGGAGTCGTAGCGAGGTGGATTTGTGAAGCGCTCCGGGCTGATCTCCTCCACGCCGAGCCCCAGCTGTCATTAGAGCAGTCTCTCACCTCCTGCATCCTGCTGAGGTGACTGCTTCCCTCGCCTCCTTGGTGACTGCTTAAGATTCAGTGCCATTTTCTTGCCCGACTGTCCTGGTGCGGGCGTGTGTGCCCGCTCCTGCGGCGTGTCCTAATGATGTGCTCGCCGCACGTCTACCCGTGCTGGCTCCGCTTTCGTTCCACTATTTCTTAGTTGGACTGCTGGGGACTCTGAGTCATGGTGGCAGCGTTATGCATTGAATGGATTAGCTGCAGCCTAAAAATAGCAAGGCACTCCTGCGAGCAGCAAATAAGTCCCGAGAGCCGTCCCTCCGCAGCCAAGGCAACCTACTTGCCAACGCTTACCATGCAGGGCTTGGCGGAAACAAATCCCAATGTATCAAAAAATAGATCTTTGGTCCCTGCCCTGAATGCAAAGCCTTTTGCTGGGCCTATGTCCCAATCTTGGTCATAAAAGGTCATAAAATTCCCATCCGTTCTAATAGTGTAAAAAGAAACTCTCTCTCTCTCTCTCTCTCTCTCACACACACACACACACACACACGTCAGGCATCTCAACATGCACCTACAGTCACAGCTATTCTGGAGGCTGACACAGGAGGATCCCTTGAGCCTAGGGGTTTGAGGCCAGCCTGGGGCAATCAATGTCGCAAGGTTCCCATCTCAGAAAAAGAAAGGAAAAAACAAAGGAAGAAGAAAAATGCTCTCCTTTAATCTTTGTGTCACATAAGTGCCCCCAGATGGGTGATCTTTTATGTATTATTGAGGCACGTGGCCACAGACCACTGTTATTTATAGCTTTCTAAAAAAAATTAAGACTTTATTGTTTTAAGCTGTTTTAGGTGTATGAAACATTGAACGGAAAGTAGAGTTCCCCCGATGCAGTTTCTTCTATTATTAAAATCCTGCATTGGCCGAATAACATTTGTTATGATTAATGAACCAGTATTGATATATTATCCTTAACTAAATCCCATGGTTTCCACTAGGGGTTGTCTGTTGTGCATTCGGTGATTTTGTAGCCAGCATTACAGTATCATTCACAGTAGTGTCACCACCCACCCTGAAAACCCTTGAAACTTTAAGTGTTTGCACCCTTTCCGACTCTTTGCCTCAAACCCCTGGCAGCCACCAATCTTTTTACCTTTTCCCGGAATGTCATAGGGCTGGAATCATATGGATGCAGCATTTTTGGACTGGCTTTTGCACATAGCAATATGCATTTCTGGTTGTCCCCTGTCTTTTTGTGGCTCAGATAGCGTGCATCTTTTTATTGCTGGGTATTTTGCCTCCGTTCTTCAAGGCACACAGTCTAAGACCCCAAGAGAGGGAGCAATGTGCAATTCATGCAGTGCCTCATGTCACCATGCCAGAGCTATCATGGTGGCTGAGTGGACATTGTCCTTCCTGGCCAGCCCTCAGCTGAGCCTTTTAATGGGATCTTTCCACTGGAAAGCTCTGCGAGCCACGCAGCAGTGTGTGAGAAGACCCCCAGCTTGCCGTTTGGAACTTGTGTTGCGAGGTGTCTCTGTGCTGGGGTTTCCTGAGCAACCCTGAAATGCTCCAATGAAGGCTGAGTCAGGCTTGGCGTTAACGTGATGGAATGTTTTAAATAGAATACTCACAGATATTCTTACACTGAACTGAAGAGTTTTGACTATTTTATTAATGATTTTTAAACATTGAAGTAAATGGTCTCTTGCTTTCCCCACTAGTCATCACTAAGAGGGTTTTTCTGGTTTCCCTCACGTTGAAAACAGAGTCGTGCAAACTGTTCAAGAAAAAAATCACATTGGCGTCTCTCTACGGGTATCACAGGATCCAGAGTTTCACTTGTAGACAGAGTTAAGGATTTCCAATCTAGTAATTTCACAAAAAGCAAGACATGTTCATTGAAACCCGGCATCTGAGAGATTGCATTGCTCCCAGCTCCAGGCAGAGTTTGTATGTTTGGGATAGTGTCACACACACACACACACACACACACACACACACACAAAATGTTTTTTAAAGCAGATGCCCTTCTCAGTTGCAAAAACAGGGATTCTTGCAAAGGAAGAGGAGACTCATCTAAACAACAGACGTTTTGTTTTCCTTTCTCCTGTTTTTGGTGAAACGTACATATGTGTATATAGACAGAGCACCAATCTAAGTAAAATATACACCCAAACAGTGTAAATATGTGCATAAGCACATAGTGCTTAGATGCAGTAATTGACTAAGTAGTTAAAGGAATTATATTGAGCTTTCACATAGAACTAAAAACAATCTTAAAAGCCAGTCATTAGCCAGAAGTGAGGCTGTGTTGCCTCTCCATCTAGAGGTGATCGTTTTAGTGGAGCAGACAAGGGACAGGAGGGGGACAGGTGCCTCATCAGAGCGGAGGTGAGGGGTCTCAACAGGGCCAGGAGGGTGGGCAGGGGCGGAGCTGGATGGCAGGAGATCCGCCCCTAAAAATAAAGAGGGAGTAGCAACAAGGCTTCCAGAGATGAAAGGCGGAGGAGTTTCAAGCTGACAAAGGACAAAGGCTGTGGCGCTCACGTCTGATCCTATAGATTACTTGAAGTGTTCGGATGTATTTATGGAATGAAAGGATGGACTGCCCGGAGTCCCCTAACATGCTGTGGTTGTACGTGGTCCTGCGCCCATGGATTTATTTTCCTTGGCGTCTAATCAGAGGCCATCCTGGAAAATGTTTGGAACCCTGATGAGATCATAAGATGAATTAGTGATGATCAGCTGAAGGAACTGGAGTGGACAGGAAGTAACTCGAGTTTGATTTTGTGAAATCAGGAGTGCAGCAGCATCTGGCCGAGGAACACGAAGCCAGACAGCTGAGGCTCAGCCCGGAAAGCTGCCAGTCAGGGATGAGCTAACCCCCACACACCCTGGGAGGGCACCGCCCCTTTCCCCAGGGAAGGCCTTAAGGCTAGGGTGTTGGCTGGGCAGGAAGGCAGAGCCTCTCCTTTGTCTCAACATTGACCTCTGCTGGCCAGTTGTGCCATTGCAGTGTTTTTCCAGGACGGCAAACTTGAATGGTATCCTGGACTCTGTGGATAGAAGAGCGGGTCTGAGAGGAGAGAAACAGACATTTTTGCCAAGTAAGATGCAGGCCTGAGCAGGACAGAGATGGTAGATTGTGACAAATGGAGTATCTGGAAGAGAAACCCATAGGATTGGCTAATGATTTGGATGCATATGGTATGGCAGAGCAGAAGATACTGAACAACTTGAAACATTAGTGGAGATGGGGAAGAACCTTCAAAGGCATGCATGTTGGGAGGTCTGCTTCCTCAGGTCAAGTTAGAATTGCTGAGTAGACATCACCAGATGACAGCCAGTACCCAAGTGCACCCTTGTGAAGTTGCTTGGTGTTTTGTGGTACTGGGGGTTGAACCTAGAGCCTCACACATGCTAGGCAAATGCTCTACCGCTGAGCTACATCCACAGCCCTGTGGAGTTAGTTATTTTGCATGTATAGTTCTGTCTCCTCATGGAAGGTAAGAAACTGTGTCCTAGATAAATAGTAGTGGGATTTCTTCGTTAACCGTTAATGATCAGTTAAGCTTTAAACTAAGCTAGCCAGGCATAGTGGTGCATACCTGTAATCCCAGCAGCTCAGAAGGCTGAGATAGGAGGATAGCGAATTCAAAGCCAGCCTCAGCAACAGCAAGGTGCTAAGCAACTCAGTGAGACCCTGTCTCTAAAATAGGGCTGGGGGTGTGGCTCGGTGGTTGAGTGCTCCTGAATTCAATCCCTGGTACCAAAAAAAAAAAAATAAATAAATAAAATAAATTAAAAAAGAAGAAAGCTTATGTCTATATGACAAAAAAATTACAAAATTAGATTTGTTGTGAGTACTTATTTAAGATAGGTGCCACCAGATTTTTAAAACTTTCACCAAAGATAGGGGGAAAACTTTTTACAATTCACAAACATTCAGACAAAAATGTCACGTTGTCTAGATAGTTCAGACTAGGTAGGAGAAAAACTGTTTTCCTGCCTATAATGTTCTAGTTATTGGAATAATCTCTTGCTCTTAACTTGGTGGGCACACACCCTGCTGAACTCATCTGCTGGTAACCTCTGACATCTTTCCCAGGATAACACAGGAGGCAAAGCCAGAATTTCAGCAGAAGGGACCAGAGACAAGCTCAAACTGATGAGGGTTAAAATAAATTCCATTTATATCGTCTCCTTTTAGAATCCATTTCAAATATTGCCCCCCCCCCCCATTATTTTTCCTTCATGAATTTTTCAGTAGACCGTTCTAGCTGTAGACCACACTGCAGAGTTTAATTTTAAGGCCTATCTTTGTAGTTTTGATGAGGGAATAATGAAGACTTCTTAAATGCCCCAAAAGTTTATCGTATCTTTCATGGTATCTTTCAGGCACACACATAGGATGACTTGAATTGTAGCTATGAGACACCATGTCACAATTTTAGATACCATGAAAAAAGCCTCTGAGCTCACACCATTGAATCCTACTTATTTCAAGTCAGGTTCACTGCTGTTGGGGATAATGGGAATGTGAAGTCATCCCTTTGGTATACTGAAATGTCTTCGTCCACAGGGTATAGAAGTCGGGAGGCATAGGAAAAAGAAGATTGGTTTGGGGGCCAAAGACTGGGATTAAACCCCATTCCATCAGCTAATAGCTATGACATTAGGCAAGTGATTTAATCTCTCTGAGACTATTAATAAAGTTGGAATAGCAGTACCTGACTTACTAATAAATTATGAGCATTAAACAAAATACTTTTTAAAAAGAGTTTGTCCCCTGAGTGTTTGGCAAAGAGTAGGCATTAGAAAGAACTTAACTATCTTTACAAGATTAAAATAGCCCAGAATAATGCACTTTCCCCCAAATAATATGCACATGTGTATGGACTCCTGTTCATAGTAGGACTTCCTTGGAAATTCACCACAGTTGTCTCTTCTAGAAACACATCTGTGGATCTAACAGCCCATCATCCAAAGAGTGTATCTAGGAGGATGAAGCTCAGTGGTAGAGCATGTGCTCAGCATGCACAAGGTTCTAGGTTCCATCCTAGAACCACCAAAAGGGAAAAAAAAATAGTGTATGTATCTAAAACTACCTTAATCAGAGTTATCAAGGAAGATGAAAAAGATTAAGTTCTACTTTTCAAAAGCCACAGTCCATATGCATTACGTGGAAATTGAGTACTTTTAAGAGGGTTTTTTATTTTAATTGTTTGTGTATATGCATGTGTATAAAAATAAATAGAAAGTTTGTATTCATTTTGATTTACCCACACGCCTACCCATTTACGTTGTTCTTCATTCTTCCCCAAATCTACAAACTTTTATCCAGATTCAGGGTTTTTTTCCTACCTAAAGGATACTCTTAAGTATTTTCTGTAGTATAGACTCGTTGGCAGTGAATTCTCCTAGTTTGAAAAAGAAAAAAGTATTTATATTGCTTTCATTTTTTAAGGATTCATTCTCTTCTTGTAGAATTCCTGATTGGCAATTTTTCTTTAGTACTTTAAAGATATTTCGTTATCTTCCGGATAACATTCTTTTTGTTGAGACATAAACTCTGAGTTTAATTGTTGCTTATTTGGAGATAGTGTTTATTTTGTTCTGGAGACTTTGGAGATGTCACATCTTTAGTTTAATGACAGCCTACCTAGGTGAGGATTTCTTTTTATTTTTCTTGCTTTGGGGTTAATTCTTCTTGAATCCATGGCCTATTGTTTCTCATTTGCTCCTGGAAATTTTTAATCATCATCTCATGTATTACATCTGTCTCATTCTTTCTCTCCCCTACTCCTAGGATTCAAGTTATTATTAGACCTTCTCGAATATCTCTCTTCTGTATTAAACATCTATTCGTCTCTGTGTTTTATTCTCTATAGTTTCTTCTAAAGCTCTTACTAGAATCCAGTTCACTAATCTTCTCTTCAACCATGTCTATTCCACTGAAAAATGCATTGCATTCTTAAGGAGAGGGGAGTGTTTTTGAATTCTAGAATTTCCGTGAATCTTTTAAAAATAGATTCTAGTTCTCCACCATCATCCTCAAGCTCACCTTCAATCCTCTTAAATATTGTAAGCATAGTCATTTTTAAAGTCTTTATCTGATGACTCTATTTTAGAAGCTCCATGGGTCTGTTTTTTGTTATCTGCTATCCTTACTAGTTTTTGTGTTATCTGATCTCCTCATGCCCCCCTCCTTTACAAAATTCGTCAAATCACTTGCAGAAATAATCTGACTTTAATCTAATTTTAGAGACTGAATGATTCAGATCTGAGCTTCAGGACTTGAAAGGCCTGTCTGCGTCTGGCTCGTCATTCCTTCTAGGGTGTGGCCACAGCCCAGTAGTGGGGTTCACCAAGAGCCCTCTCCCTTGAGGTACCCTGAACTCCTTTCCCTGCTGCTCATGCTTTTGAGATTATCAGAAGCCCACTTGGTTTCACAACTGTTCTGCCTTGCAATGTTCAAAATAAACCCCCAACAGGGCTCTGGACCGTCAGCATTTCTTGATCTGACTTGGTCATTCTTTACTCTCATTTTCTGTCCAATGTCATATTTAAAAAAAAAAAAAAAGGCTTTTTTCGGTTTGGTGGTGGTTGTTGTGTGTGTGCAATTTTTTTTTCAAACCTCATAGTTGTCTTTAGCAGGAAGATTGGTTCCAACTATCTCGTCTTCTACATCTATAAGGACCATTGAAAAATTGCTTTTTAAACTATTTCATTTTATCTTCTTTTTAAAAACAAAGGTGAAGAAATAAAATGCCCAGGTGAATTAAATTGTTAAAAATGGGAAGTGCATCTCAGCCTAACGTAGTGACAACAGTGAGACTCTGGCCGGTCCACTGTCCCCTGCACAGCCCTCTGTCCTTGGTTCACAGAGCCCTACTCTGGGGATCTCTTTTCCTTATCACCACGGCTCTACCCTCACTGTTGTGTAACCTCAGCCCAGCGTCTTCTCATCCAGTGGAACTTCCTTCCTTGCCACTTCTCCAGACTGGTTTGTGTCTTTCCTCTGTCTTCCAGTGACTCCACAGTGGTCCATCACCCTGCCCACCAGGTTGATTGGCAGTTATCGATCACGTGTTTCTTAGGCCCACTTAGTTGTGACCTCCTTTGGGACTGGAACTGTCTTCCTGTGGTCTCCTTAGCGTGGTGGCTGACACAGTGGCATGCAGAAGCTACGGCCGTCGAGGGCATACTTGTGCTATTTGCTTTTGAACCAACACAGACTGGTGTGGGTGCCTAGGGCTTGACCTGAAGATGGACCGTGCCCTTGCGTGTCCTCCCAAATCCTGTCCAACCTTCAGCTCCTGGGAAACCCTTCCCTAGTCATTTAAGCCCTTTCTGACGATTCTGAAATTTCTAGAGTACATACACATTCACCCAATAAATATTTGTTTTGTTCCAGCCACATGCAGAGTCCCCTTCTAGGGGCTGGGGTATGGTGATAAACAACAAGTGACAGAGCTTACAGTCACTCAGATCCCATGGCACATGTTGATAACTTTTGTCCAGTGGGCTAGTAAACTGCCAGACCCTATAGCTTGGGCTCCTGAGTTACCCACAGAGCCCAGCTCATCTCGGAGCACACAGTGGGTGCTTTCTGTGCCTGGGGGTAAATGCCCTGTTTGAGTAGAGCCAATAGTAAGATATTTCAAATGCCGAATGGACTTTTTACACTGGACATTTCTCTCACTGGCCCAGCATCTATACAGGGTAAGTATGGCTAAAAGGAAAGTTAGGGGGTTCATTTGTAGTGTGTTTCTGGGGAGAAGGCAGTTTATAAACTAAGTCTCCCCCCCCCCCCCCATTCAGGCTGTATGTGCACAAGTGTTAACAGTAAGTCATTCTCATGATCTCCTCCCTCTTCCCTCTCTCTCTCTCCACTGTCTCTGCAGGTCAGCGTTGAGGTTTTGGTAGAGTACCCTTTTTTTGTGTTTGGACAGGGCTGGTCATCCTGCTGCCCAGAGAGAACCAGCCAGCTCTTTGATTTGCCGTGTTCCAAACTCTCTGTTGGGGATGTCTGCATCTCGCTGACCCTCAAGAACCTGAAGAACGGCTCTGTTAAAAAGGGCCAGCCCGTGGATCCTGCCAGCGTCCTGCTGAAGCACTCAAAGACGGACAGCCTGGCGGGCAGTAGACACAGGTATGCCGAGCAGGAGAATGGAATCAATCAGGGAAGTACCCAGATGCTCTCTGAGAACGGTGAACTGAAGTTTCCAGAAAAAATAGGATTGCCTGCAGCGCCCTTCCTCAGCAAAATAGAACCCAGCAAGCCCACGGCCACGAGGAAGAGGAGGTGGTCCGCTCCGGAGACCCGCAAGCTGGAGAAGTCAGAAGAGGAGCCACCTTTGACTCTTCCCAAGCCCTCTCTCATCCCTCAGGAGGTTAAGATCTGCATCGAGGGCCGGTCTAACCTGGGCAAGTAGAAGCCGCGTGGGGAAGGAAACGTGTCTCTCCCCAACCATCCGTATCCAGATTACTGTACTGTAGGCTAAGAACACAGTATTTACATGTTATCCCTTACTTTAGGTTTCTGTTCTAACCTTGTCATTAGAGTTACAGCAGGTGTGTCGCGGGAGACTGGTGCGTTGGCTTTGTCTGAGAGTGTCTGTCTGGGAGCAGGCGGGTGGAGGGGGGTCAGAGCAGCGACAATCCAGGCTCCAGGCGTCCCCGGTGGAAGCGCATGTGGCTTCACGGGCGTCTGCCTTCTCTGGCAGCACCGAGGCATGGCATCCGACGGGCACTGACTCCCTCTCGCTTGGAGAGAAAGTTCCGTGGGAAGGGACCTGCCAGGGTGCGGGGCGCGGGTGCGGCAGTGGCGAGTGAGCGCCTCTCTTTTTCTCTGCCTCCCCCTGCCTCTCGCTCTCGGCGTGGGGCTGGGGGTCCACAGCAGTGTCCTCCTGGGGTTCCCTGTGTGCAAGATCTTCGCGGGGAACCCAGCTTCAGGGTATCTTAGGGAGACATCCGATGGCAGATGGAAAGCTGACAGTTTCAAAGAACATTTTTCTCTCCAACCTATTTTACAATAAAAGCAACTTTTAATCATATAGATCTATATTTCCCCCTATGGGGCCTGACTGCACTGATATATATAAATATATATATATATATATATATATTTTGTTTTTAAAAGAGCAACTGCCACACGTGGGATTTCATTTCTGCTTTACAAGTGCAGTGATGTCACCAGGGTGTCAAGGTGGGCAGGGAAGCCCCTGCTCAGCGGCTCCAGTAGGGTGGGCGGGAGCTGGTTTCTGTGCAGTGTTAGGACCACCAATCAGGTTATTGCATTGACTTAGCTCCCAAGAGGTGGATGCAAACTGCTCTCCAGGGAGAGCAACAGAGCTCTCCCAGTTGAGTTTGCAAAATCTTTGTCTTTTAACTCTAGTACTGTTTATAGTTCATCACTATGGACAACCTGGGTGCCACGTTTTTTTTCAGATTCCAGTGTGATGCGAGGAATTAGATTTGGAAGATGAGCATATATTACTATCTCTAAGCACTTCAAATGCCGTTCACACTTTACTACCAAGCATCTTGGTCTGTCATTTAATGAGTACTGTATCTCACTTAAAACTCTTTGGGAAGAGAGAAAAAAAAAAAAAAACACACACAAAAAGAAAAAACTAAGTTGCTTTTTTTTTTTTTTTTTTTTTCCAACACTGTAACTGCATTTCAACTCTGCAGAGTTGCTCACGAGCAAGATACTGAAGGTTTCAATGTGGTTTAAAGGGATGAATGTGAATCATGAACTAGTATGTGACAATAAATGACCACCAAGTACTACCTGACAGGAGGCACTTGCCACTTTGATGTTGGAGAAGGAGTTCAAGGCATATGCAGAGTTGGCAGAGAAACTGAGAGAAAAGGGATGGAGAAGAGAATAATTCATTTTTGTCCAGTGTTTTTAAGATGAACTTTTAAAGAACCTTGCAATTTGCACATCTTGAGTTTATAATTTGTGTGATATTCCTGCAGTTTTTATCCAATAACATTGTGGGAAAGGTTTGGGGGACAAAACGAGCATAAATAAATGTAGCAAAATTACTTTCTAACCTGCCTAAACTCTAGGCCATTTTATAAGGTTATGTTCCTTTCAAAATTCATTTTGGTCTTTCTACCACATCTGTCATGAAAAGCCAGGTCTTAGCAGGACAACTCTGAGAATTTTCTTCAGATTCATCGAGAGAGTTTTCCATAAAGACATTTATATATGTGAGCAAGTTTAAAAAAAAAAATCAATTACTTTATTATTGTTATTAATGTTATTTTCAGAATGACTTTTTTTTTTTCTATTTGAAATCAAATCAAGATTTAATGTTTGGTACAAACCCAGAAAGGGTATATTTCATAAAGTTTAAGCCTTTCATTCCCAGAGATCTGAATCATCATTTGTGAGTTTCAAGTACATCCTAACGTGCTTTACAAAACAACAACAACAAAATGTTTTATAAGTAGAGAGAAGTTTTTAAATATTCTTACTTGGATGGCTGCAGCTAACCTGAACAAATACTTATTAGATTTTTCTTTTACCAGTGAAAGTAGTACTTCTTCCATTTCACAAATTAAAAAAATTAAAAAAAAAGTCCTAACATCAACCCACAGGTTAGCTGTCTAGTATTCATTGTCATTTAGCTCTCAGCAGGACTAATGATTTTTATAAACCAGTTTCTGGGGTGTACCAAAAACATTGAAATAGGTTTAGAATAGCTAGACTCCTTCCTTGACTTGTCTTGAATTTCATTACCCTCTCAGCATGCTAGCGAAGCTGGGTGGGTTCCTTCTACAGTCATCCTGCTTAGTTAGTGCTGTATTTTTTAAACGTTTCTGTTCAGAGAACTTGCTTAATCTTCCATATATTCTGCTCAGGGCACTTGCAATTATTAGGTTTGGGTTTTCTTTCTGTCTTTTTTTTTTTTTTTTTTTTTTTTTTAACCTTGAATGGTGAGAGGAATAATGGGGCTGCCCCACGGACTTTGTTCTCATTGGTACCACTATTTACAACAGCTCACGTGGGCTCAGAAAAACACACCCCACCTTCCGGCTTGCTTTGCGAATCGAACTGACGGCATCCACTCAACCAACACTAAAACGGGAAAACACATTTGGTTCCAAGCAATAGGAGCATCATTGCGATTCTGTGGCCCTCTGGGGGTTCCCATTGCATTCTCTTGCTTTCTTAGCATGTGCAATACTTTCTGTGCCAACAGAGTCTGACCAGTGTGCTTTCTAGTTAAAGTGCATTTCCTTTTGGCTTTTTCCCTGTTTGGTTGCTGGATCTTCCATTCTGGCCAGAGAAGGGCTGGAGGGAAGGAGCCAGGACGGGGAGCCCTCCCACCTTCCCCGTGCTGTGGATGCTGAGTGCCGGGGCGGGGAGCTGCAGGAGCCCCGCGTCTGTCACCATATCGCAGAGAGAGCCAGCAAAGGAGAAAGAGCTTCAGTCCCCCATCACCCCGTGAAATAGTGAATGGAATGGAGGAAGGAGGCAGATCATGTCCAAGGCACACCCCGGAGCCATGTAGGCTGGAATCACCCATTTTCCACGGCCATTTCTGCCAACAGGCAGGCCCCTCCTGGGGGGTTGTGTCCTTGAGACCTGGAGCCCCGGCTCTGAGCATGGGCAGCAAGCATGGCCCTTGGTGCACGGGTATGCCATCTGTGCGTGCCAGCCAGTGCTGGGGAGGGGACCACCTGCCAACCTGGTCACTGCTCCCTCCTGGCAGCTTCCTCTTCAAATAGGAAGAACGCGCAGAAGGCAGGAGCCGCCTCGTTTGCAGACAGGCGAGTCCGGAGCAGCCTGCCGCCGCTTCTGTGTAGCAGACCTAGCAATGACAGGGGTAGAAACTCTTCGGTGCCGGTCAGCGTACGAGGATCAGCCACGTGCCTCTGTACTGTCCTCTTGGCAATATTTACCAACAGCCGTCTTTGGTTCCTCTTTCTTTCCGGCTTTCCATTTTTAAACTAGATAACAGCAGGCCTTTTGTGTTTACAACCGAACACAATCACCAAGAAATTAGTCAGGGCGAAAAGAAAAAAAAATAAAATCATATTATTAATAAGAAACCAACAAACAAGAACCTCTCTTTATAGGGAATTTCTCAATAGATAAAATGACTGTTCCTTAGAATGTTGAACTTGGGAATTATTTCAGTTTGTCTGGGCCACATTGCGGGCAGAGGGGGAGGGAGGGATACAGAGACGGCCGCCACTTACCTCAAACCTTTTAAAAAGTAGAAATACAAATTGCATTTCATTGGGACTTGGGGGATGGGTTTTTGATGTCAGTCAAGTTTAGGTTCTCCCTGGTTCACCCGGTCTGGTCTGGGATGATTTGATTTTTTTTTTTTCCTTCCTGTGGCAGTGATGGTGGCTGATCCCATTAAGTGAACTGTGACCCTGTGTGTTTTCTGTTAGGTGAGTGTGTCGGGTCCCCCCCCCCCTCCCCTAAAGGAACTCTGCGGAACTTTCACACCTCTTACTCAGGGACGGGGCTGGTGTGTGTGGAACACTGAGGGCCAGCATGGCACTTTGCTGCTCTGGAGTAGGGCTGTGCAACAGGAACGTTTGGGTTTCCTGCATCGTGCGATCACTCCTTAGATCCTGCATAGACCGCAATATAACGCTGCGCGTTCCAGGCGAACCGTAGCTCCTGGTAATCGTCAAATCCACTCTTTGCACATAGTTTGAGACTTTACTGAAATACGTTGCCAAAATTTATTTTTTTGTTGTTGTTGTTAGCTTTTGGATTCAGTTTTTTTTTTTTTTTTTTTTAAGGAAACAATTGACAATACCCTTTTAACATCTGTGACTACTAAGGAAACCTATTTCTTTCATAGAAGAAAAAAACTGAGATGCTTTTGAAGACACTAATGCTATGCTATTTCAGACATGGGTGAGGAAGCAGAGCTCTGGGGACAGAAAACCGGGCTTCTTGAGCTGCGCTGGTTGTCATGGATACTGTTTCCTGAATCACAAGCTGCTCAACACACTGGCCCGGTCTCTCCTGAAACCCTTGACACTTCCGATTTCCTAGTCACCCTCCATAAATCCAGGTAAAAGCAGGGCCGGCGGTCTCCCTGGCCCAATCCAGTTTCTTCAATGAATGAAAGAGAATTGCACTTTTTGGTTGTTTTTAAAGTGGAGTGGAGGCCGTTGCTTCTACGTTTTGTGTTTTTAACCCAGAATTTCTGAAATAGAGAATTTAAGAACACGTCAAGTAATAAAAATACAGAGAATATCATTTTTTATAAAGCACACGCATATGGCGTATTGTGATGGGTTGGTTTCCTCTCTCTTCCACGGACAGTGTTGTGTTTCTGTTCATAAGGAAACTCCAAACAACTTGCACACCTCTACTCCGGAGCTGAGAATTCTTTTACATAAATGACCTCGCTTCAAATATGTTACCTTACTGATAGGATCTTTTCTTGTAGCACTATACCTTGTGGGAATTTTTTTTTTCCTTTAATGTACACCTAATTTGAGAAGCTGAAGAAAAATAAAAATTTAAGCACTCACTTTGAGGAGTACAGGTAATGTTTTTAATAAAATTGCACAAAAGAAAAATGAATGTCGAGATGATTCATTCAGTGTTTGAAAGATGTGATCTGTTGAAACCGTGAGTTTCATACTTGTTTGTAAAAACGGAGAAGACAAGCGGAGAAAGGTTGAAAGTTACATGTTTGGATTTTTTTTTCTTTGTATATAGAAATTTGTCATGTCTAAATGATCAGATTTGTATGGTTATGGCCTGAAAGAATTACTATGTCATAGGCTCTTAAACTACACCTTTGCTTCCTGTGATGTTTTGTTACATAGCCCTCGGCCAAGGAAGGGAAACTCTGCGTACTGCTATTGGAGAATACTGTTCATTCCTGGCTGAAAGTACTTCTCTGAGCTCCCCTTTTAGTCTCAACTCTTTTTAAGCCACTTGCAACTTCTTCTTCAGAGATGATTTTTTTTTTTGACATGTTCAGCACTTCCTGTTCCTGTAAACCCAAAGAATATATTCCTGAACATGAAGTGTTTCTAAAAGGGATCCTAGCTACCAATAAAACAGGACTCATTCTGAGGACAAAATATATATATATATATATATATGTATTTTTAAAAAATGGTTAGCCTTCTTGCCCCCTACATACACACACACACACACACACACACACACACACACATATATATATTTAAATGGAGGGTAAAATATAAATTTTAATGTAAATGCCTCATATTACTTTAGTTTCATTTTGATTTTTCTTTAATAGAGGCAAAAAAAAAAATGTGGAGGGATTTCTCAGAAGTCATATTTCTGTCCCCAGATCAAGCTAGACAGCTGTAGAGATATCAAATGTACCCAGCTGTAGTTCTTAAATTCAGAATCTCAGCCCCTCCCTGATTGTTCAGTGCATCTGTCCGCGTAGCTGACATTCACCTGTACAAGGGTGGGATAGACCCAGAGCTTCCCCTTCTCACCTCCCCATGGCTTGCATACAAACGGTTCAACTGTATTAAAAATTAAGTGCATTTGGCCAATAGGTGGTATCTCTACAATAACAGTCTCTAAGAATTTCCACAACTTTTCTTATCTGAAAGGACTCCAGTCTTCCACTGCAGATAAATTGGAGACTTCACCAACCCACGTTTTCTTTCCCTCTGGTTTGTCTGTCTGTGTGCTATTTGGATGGTCGGTGAGCCTGTCTCCTTAACTGTGGCCAACCTGAAGGCCTGCGTGGGAAGCGTTGTTTACAGTAATCCTTAGCAAGATGACAAACATAGTGTCCTCCAGAACACCAGGTCCCGGTGACCCTGGTAAGTTTAGAGCTGTTGTCTTTAAAGATCACTGAGAGGGTGGGTGCATAGGTTTTCTCTGGTTCTCACACGAACCCCCTAACTCTCTAAGTTTTTCTCTGGTCCAGGAGTGGGGTAACTTCTTGAGTCAGTGAATCTTAAACTTGATACCTGTGCATCCAGTTTTGTGAGTATTGCTCTCATGGCCAGGATTCTCCCTCCCAGCCTGCACTGCTCAGTTATGAACCCAATGAGTGTCAACCGAAGGGTTTCCATAGAGTCCTGTGTTTGCGGTGGCCTTTGGATAAGACAGAGTCCTCATTTCTAGCCAGTGGGGTGCTGACCCCAGAGCCATCTCTGAGATTAGTACCATTGGATGTTTAATCGTTGGATCAGTACCCACCAAACTTCCAATCCCATGCCTCCCACAGGCCAAGGGAAAATAGACACCAAAATTTGGGTCGAGGGCATGACCAGAAAGAGCCAGCCAGTATGAAGAAGAACTAGGGAAGGAATGATGTTTCGCACCTTATTGAAAAGAAAATTTTTAAGTGCATACATAGTTAAGAGCTTTTATTGTGACAGGAGAACTTTTTCCATATGCGTGCAGACTCTCTGTAATTCCAGTGTAAAATATTGTACTTGCACTAGCTTTTTTAAAACAAATATTAAAAAAAAATGGAAGAATTCATATTCTATTTTCTAATCGTGGTGTGTCTATTTGTAGGATACACTCGAGTCTGTTTATTGAATTTTATGGTCCCTTTCTTTGATGGTGCTTGCAGGTTTTCTAGGTAGAAATTATTTCATTATTATAATAAAACAATGTTTGATTCAAAATTTGAACAAAATTGTTTTAAATAAATTGTCTGTATACCAGTACAAGTTTATTGTTTCAGTATACTCGTACTAATAAAATAACAGTGCCAATTGCAAATGAGTCTTTGCCTTTTGTGAGATCCTCAATGCTGATAGTAGTTTCCTTCTGCTTCTAACTGTCCTGTGACTTCCCCCCAGGGGAGCTGGGGAGGTGTTGCCAAGTGGCCTGAGACGTGGTTTCCCTACTGTGTGTGTGTGTGTGTGTGTGTGTGTGTGTGTGTGTGGGGGGGGGGTCCTTGAGATGAGGTCTTGAGGTGAAAATTGGTGTCCACTTATGAGGTCTTGGTTTGTTCAGACCCTGCTTGTGTCTGAATACTGTTGTTCACAGGTTTGGTTGGTAAACACCTGGCAGCTCCCGGGGCTCCCATGGCATAATCAATATGTCCTCTGGGTTTTGCAGTGGCCTGGTGAGTGGACTGGAGGTGGAAAGATCATCTGTGTTCCCTGCAGCTCCGCAGCGATTGTTGAGGAGCCCCGTGGGGAGGGGTCTCTGGGCACGAGAAGGTGCCCCGTGTCTGTCTCAAGAGTACGGCACCACAGGTTTGCACAGGGTTGTCTGGGGAAGATGTGGCTTAAAGTCGTTCCTCGAGGACCTGAGACTTTCTGGGGATGGGGCGGGGAGGGGCCCCCCCACCTGTGTACACAGCTGTCAGGGGCCCAGCCTGAGGTTCCGCACTGCGGAAGAGAACTTGAGAGAAACCCAAGAGTCCTGGCGTGGCCCAGGAGGCAGGGGACCCTCCTTCCTCTGTCGCCTTGGCTGGGTTTGCTGGGGATGTCAGCTGTCCTCTTATGACTTGAGGTCTTGACATTGTCATGGTGTGAGAGAACTGGCATGGGGCCAGCTGTGCCGCGTGGGCTGGTGGAGCTGGCCGCCCTCTGCCTGGCCTGCTTCGCTTTCCTTAGCTGCTGAGGGACCTGACAGGGCTGGAGTCTGATGGCTGTGACGTCCCCAGGGGTTGGAACCACAGCTTCAAGGGCTGCCATGGGGCAGGCCCTGAAACCATTGGAATCATGGTGCCAGCCCAAGGTGACTGCCAGGCTGACTGCTGTGCCCCATGGGGCCACAGGGCTGCACACTCAGCCTCCAACCACATCCTAACTGATGCCTGGTCTCTGGGGCGCTCTGGTGGGGGTTCCTCCAGGACCCTTCCTACTGGGGACAGAGATGAACTTGCTAAGGGGTTTGGGCTGGCTGTTCTTTTCTTTCAATATGATCCTTTGCGATAACTGTCTTCACTTCCCTAGCAGCTGGATTGCAAGCCCCTGCCTTTGGTTGTGAAGATGAAGAACCAGTCTACACCACCTTTCCACGAGATGGTAAAGCAGCGTGTCGGGGGAACCCGTGCACTCGGGGAGCCTACCTTGAGAAAGTCACTGGGTCACAGGAGAGGGGCACAGTCCTAGAGGAAGTCCCCGTGGATTTGAGATTTCCTTTTCTTCACTTCTCTCCCTTATCTTGCAAGTCTCATTAAAACAAAGTGCAGGACTTGAGTGTGAAACACCCCTCCCTCAGGGACAGCTGACACTTGGCCCACACAGGCAGCGAGGCGGGGGCCCTCCCGCCAAGCCCCACTTTCTTGACCCTCAAATAGTCCCCAAAATTGAGCCCCTCGTGTTTCTACAGGTACAGAGCAGCTCTGTGGATTTCAGGGTGGGGAGAGGGTGAGTTACACCGGTGTTGGACATGTGTCTTTAAAAACAGGGCCTGTATTTTCCCAGTGTGATGGTGTGGCTGGCCGCAGTCACTGGACACTTGGTCAACTCGTCCTTATTCAGCAACACAGGGTACCCGTCTCTACTCCAGGGTCATGGATGCCTTCTCAAAGAAACTCTGCTCGCTGCCCCATTAACACAGCAATTGTAATATCCTTGTCTGTATAAACCCACCAGTCCTCAAGAGAGCCGTAGGATGGCCTCCACGTCCCTGGGTCCTTCTGTCCAGACAAGACCACTGTCACCAGCCAGTCAAACCCTCTATGGCAGAACCAGGTGGTCCCTCCTTGATAGGTATTAATTGCTAGGGCAAGGGATGGGCTCAGTCTCACACTTTAAACAGTGCCTTTTAGGGACGACTGAGCCAGGCCAGCTGTACCTTCAACAGGACTCCACCCACCAATCTCTTCCCAGGTGACCTTTAAGAAAACATCTGGCGGAGCTTCAAAGTGATTCGTAGCCTCTTTGAGGAGGTCCAGCCTGACAAGTCAGGACTGAGAAGGATGGAGGAAAGGAAGACGAAACCTCTGTCCAGGCCGGCAGCCTAGAGGCAGCTCAGGCAGGTAGCCAGAGACGCTCGCTCGCGGAAGGCCGGTGGGTAGGAGGCGTGGAGACGCTGCCACAGCCTGTGAGCGCCGGCAGGGGACCAGCCCTCATGTTCTCCAGCAGCCAAGAGCTGGAGAGTGGGGATACCGGCTCCTCTGACCCCAGCTCTGCTCTGATCTGCCCACCCCTCCCCAGTGTGCACGCACCAGGCTGGGTAGGCAGCCCCCAGATCTCCAAGGACCCCTGTGTAGCTCCTGCAAATGCAAACGCCAGCACTCAGTCAAGTCTCAACAGCATTGTATTAAAATGATGTTTTTTTTTTTTTTTCCCTAAAAAAGGTGCCAGTTGTTGGACCGAACCATGAGGCTGTGCGCTCTGGGCAGCTGGGATCCGACTGCTGGCCCGGCGGTGCCCTGCTTCTGGGCCCCAAGGCACGAGGGAGAGCCCCGAAGCCTCCAGGCAGCAGGGGGAGGAGGGACGCAGCAGGCCACCATTCGGAGCAGCCAGAAGCCGGGACAGGTGGGAGAAGCAGGTGGCCCCGGGGGCTTCCGCTCCAGCCGGTCGTCACTCTGTCCCCGTGTTAACTGAACACGGTGTTGTGCTGCTGCGTCACCCGGATGAATGTCGCTC
Organism: Tamias sibiricus; assembly: GCA_025594165.1. Classification (NCBI taxonomy): domain Eukaryota; kingdom Metazoa; phylum Chordata; class Mammalia; order Rodentia; family Sciuridae; genus Tamias; species Tamias sibiricus. Next base: position 16,967,606 of record CM046666.1, on the reverse strand, counting down.
TCCTACTGAGCTCTTTGAGCTTGGCGGCCCCCACGTAGGTGCAGGTCGACCTCAGTCCCCCAAGAATGTCCCGAATCGTGTTCTCCACGTCCCCCTTGTAAGGCACTTCCACCGTCTTGCCCTCCGAGGCTCTGGAAGAGAAGGACACGTTTCTTTCTGTCTGGTTTCTTCTTCCTGAAGAGCCCATCCAGAACTACCCCCCGCCCTCCCCCCTCAAGAGCCTCCTGCACCAACCCAGGGCTTTGCCCTCCCAAGCCCCAGCTCCACGGTTGGACAACCAGGAAGAGGAGACAAGACGGACGAGGCCGGCCCTCCTGGGTCAGGGGAAAGCTCCCGCCAAGAACCAGCTCAGGGAGGTGGCTTCGGAGCTCTGGCCCCCGTAGGTGACGCTCACCGAGGAGCATTCAGAAGCAGGTCTGGCAAGTGGTGCCACCAGTGAGCACCACCTGACTGGCCCAGAACCCTTGTCCCTGCCTTCCGGAGGCCACCACCTAACTCAACTTGATTTCACACATCAGGTCTTCCCACTGCAGCATGGCCACACAGTCCACACTTGCAGAGGCATCTTGAGAAGGAAGCCCCATTTCTGCTCTGGCAGATTCTAACCTACATTCTAGAACTTTCCATGGCTCTATTATGGAAGAAATACTCTCACTGGAGAAACAGCGTCTCTTGATCAGAAACTTGTTATGCCAAATTTCCAAAGGATGTTTGCTCATTGGCCAAATGTGCTGACTCTCCTGGGGTGACACCTAGCTACTGAAACCATGGGCTGGATGAAGGGCTGGCCTAGGGACTGGGTTAGGTCACCAAGCTCAGGAAACTGGAGTCACTGCCAGCCTCAGGGTGGTTCAGGTCTCAGCACTCTGTGACCAGAGACAGGTGTGCACATGTCCCCCGCGGTGACTAGCCTTGTCTTCCAGGGGGCATCATCCAGATTCTCAGGGCTGCCTCTGTACTAACTGGTAATGTCACATTTTGCATGTCATTCACAGTTGATGCTGAGGACTGGGAAGGTACAGCCCAGGGACAGCGTGAGGCTGGAACAGTTAATAGTTGCTGTTCCTCCCCCTCTATTAACAAGAGTGCTAGAATCAAACACACAGTTGGGAATCACTCTCGTGACGATATCGTGGTCACCAGGATGCAACGGGCCAGGGGCAGTGCAGGTTCAACTGCAGGGTTCAGGCTTCCTGTGGGGTAAGGCTGAAGTCCCTCAGCACCTGCCTTGCTGGAGATTTGACTCCGCTTCCCGAACCCATCTTGGTGTTTCTGGGGTGGGGGCTCCCTGCTGGAATTCCAAGCGATGGTTTTGCTTCTGGCTCCTGGGCCTGTGCATATTCGCCGCTAGCCTTCCCTATCCACGCCGTGTCTGAGGCCCCAAAACAGCTGCAACGGCTCAGCCACAAGGCTACCCTCATTCAGGCACAGGGCAGACTGCACAGGCCTTGGCTGGTGGCCGCAGCTGTTGGTTGAGCAGAAAGCTTCTTGGCTGTAGGGTCAGGTTCACACTGAGGTCCTACTGTGCAACCTCCTGCCCCAGCTACCCTGAGAAGCCAGGGCCCCAGAGGCCACTGAAGAAGGGTGCCCACCCGCCTTCCCCAACTCCACTACCATCTTTATTGAGTCCCCAACCAATAAGAGGAAAACAAATGAGAAGAGATTGAATCGGTCCAGCAGAACCCTGCAGCGGGACAGAACTCTGAGTCCTGCAGTGCCGCCTCGCAATGGGCCGGACCTTACAGAATGCATCCTGATCTCCCGCCCTCCAACTGAGCTGCCGGGATCGAAGCCTGGGGCTTCCTGGAGGAAGGCCCTCAGCCTGGTCCCAGCCGACTGCCTCCCCAGGACTGAGACCACGGGCCCTGTCACTTGTCATCGCCTCTGACAGGTGGGAGGGTGAGGCAGAGTCTATCAGGGGGTCGGGGTCTTAGCGCACAGTTATGACGGAGGCAAGCCGAAAGGCCCGGGGACCCCAGGGGTCCTGGGTTTCAAGATATCAGCAGAGGAGAGCAACGGGGCTGCCTGGGTGACAGCGGAAGAGCCGCTGCGTGAGGCCTGGCCTCCACCTGTCGCCCGAGCCGCGAGACCCCTGCTCGGCCCTGCTCCTGCAGCCGCAGCCCGACTCGGGCAGGCGATGGCTGCGAGCAGCGCGGGGAAGGCGCTGCGGGAAGGTCAGGCGGTGGCCCCCGGGGCTGCTCCCCAGCACCTCCCGTCACTCCGGCCCGCCCCAGGTACTTCCGTTCTGCAGTTGTTTTGGGGCCCCAAATGCAGGAGCCCTGACGGGGGAGATGGCAGAGATTGCGTTTGGCTACATAGAGATGCCCGGGCATTGCTGCCTTCCGTGGTCTCCCGGCACGCCAAGTCCCGCGAGATCCCAGGTCAAGTCCCACAAATCCCGCGAGTCCCGCGATCCCGGGCCAAATCCCGCGAGACCACGGAAGGCAGCAATGCCGGGGCATCTCTACGTAGCCGAACGCAATCTCCGCCATCTCCCCAATCAGGGCTCCTGCACCCAAGCCCTACCAATGCGGGCTGGATAGGAGTTGGGGCTCTGTTAAGACGATGCCCGAGGTACCTTCCAGGCCCCGAGTCCCCGACCTACAGGCCGTGGCTGCCGGGCGGGCGGACGCACCTGTACTCGGCGACACCTCCCGCGTGCTTCCTCATGGCCGTCTCGGAGCTCATCCCGTAGAAGAGCTTGAGTTTCTGCCCGTTCCTCTCGATCACTTCCCCGGCGCACTCGGTGTGGCCGGAAAACATCCCTCCCAGCATGACAAAATCCGCCCCGGCTCCTACACGCGGAGGTGGGGGAGAAGAGCAGCAGGGGGACGTCAGAGGAGGGGGACCGCGGAAAGAGCCCCCGTCCCCCGCGTGCTGGCCACAGGCTCGCCGAGCGCTCTGCCCCCGAGCTGCAGCCCCAGGCCCTGACTCTGGAAAGATCCAAGTCCCCCCCCCCCCCCCCGTGCCCCCCACCTTCTCTCTCCCTCCATGGCTCTTGCCCTGCGGGGACACAGACACAGGAAGAAACAAACGGCAGCTGCAGCAGATTTGCAGCCGATACTGGACCATGGCTCGTGGCTATCCTTGACCACACCTTCCAAACAGAGGGGTCTCTCTCAGATTCAAATAAACATTAAGAATCATGCACCACCTCAGAAAGCCTGTCATCTAATCTCACACTTCAGACGGTAACTCCTCTACCGTGTCTACTCTACCGTGTCTCCTCTACTCCCCAACAGACACCTGGTGTCCTCTTGAAGCTCTGTGCTTAGAGATGGGCCTCAGAGCAGACGGCACCTCTCCACTGGACACTGGCTGGGCGTGGAGGAGAGAAACCCCCACATAAGTCACGTCAAACTCGCCCTGTACCTCCACTGTGACGAGCATTGGCCTTCAAGTTGATAATATGCCCTATGTGTCACCAAATGACATGAAATTTCCAGGACAGCCACAGAGGAGACGGGGCTACTGAGACAGGCTATGTTGGGACAGGACCAGGGTTGGCTCTGTGTACCCCAGTGGGTGGCACAGGGGAGACATGGAATGACTAGCTGTCAAGTTAGAATGAACGACATGGGAGAAATTAAAATGGTCCCTTTTCTCACCCTGTTCCTGGGTAACCATGCAGAGGACCCTTCATTAAATGTCCAGTGCTGAGGCCTGACAGTGTGCCCCAAAAGTTCACGTGTTGGCAACAATTTCCAGTTTCGTCTCTTGAGGTATTCAGAGGTGGGACCTTTGGGGAGGGCACTGGGATCACATGAGGTCATGATATTCATGGCTTTATGAGAAGAGGCCTGAGCTAGCAGCTTGCGCTCTCTCACCAGGTGATGCCCCCTACTGTTGCCAAGAAGGCCCTCACTGTAAACCAAGAAGGACATCCAGGCTTCCTGAACCATGAGCCAAAGAAACTCCTATCCTTATAAACTACCCAGCCTTGGGTATTTTGTGATAGTAACAGAAAATGGACTAAGACATTAAGAAACTACTACAACTTCTCCTGGGAATAAGTCCTACTGAGGGTTCACATTGAGAACAGGAGAAGATAATAGCAGGGAACAGATGTTTTAAATAAGAGGAAGGAAACAAAACCCTCAGCAGAAGAAAATAGACAGCCTGAAATCCCAGCAGCTCAGGAGGCAGAAACAGGAAGACTGCAAGGTCAGTCCAGCCTCAGCAACTTAGTGAGGCCTACACAACTCAGGCTGTCTCTAAAAAAAAAAGGTTGGTTAAACACCCCTGGGTTCAATCCCAGGTACCCCAAAAAACAAATTCCTAAGACATTTCCTGATTTACACATACATTTTGGGGGCTGCCATCAGAAAGGAGTGGCGGTGTGGGAACCCTGTTTCTGCCTCCTGCTGGTACCCGCAGCTCCCACTTGAGTTTGGAGCCCACCCATCCCACCTCCCACCCCGTGCTCTGACTCTGAATGCATTTTGCATAGATTAAGTCGTCAGCGCCTGCACAGGGCTCGGTGGCCCTGGTTTACTGCCTTTTGGGATGCTCAACCTCCTCGGGCTTCCTCAGGAAAAACCCAGGACACCGCCAGGCCTGCAGCATCAGCCCCTCGATTACGATGGACACTGCTGCCCCCTGGCGGGGAGCAGGTGCTCTGGCCTCCAGGGAGAAGCTGCAGCTTGGACTCTCCCCTCCAGGAGAATTCAGGTGGAAAGAGAGCCCGCTCGGGGCTCGGAGGGTAAGGTCAGTGCCACAGCCTGCCTGATGTGGGTTCCATCCTCAGGGCCACAGGAAAAAAAAAACAAAAAAAAAAAACCACAGAGCCCAGGTTCCCAGAGCGTGCTCAACCCAGAGCTCAAGGTGGCACTCGCCCCTGGCCGGCAGCACGTCACTGCCAGACGCACCTCCCGAGCACCAACTAGCCCAGGCCAAGGGGGAGCGGAACTCGGGGGGCGGAAACACTGGCAGGCACAGAACTTCCCCCAGGCCTCCTCCCCCAGTTCCACCCCTGCTTGCTGCAGGGAGCACCCCCTCCTCCCGCCACGCAGTCCTTACCAAAGGCTTTGGCGACATCTCCTGGACAGGTGCAGCCTCCGTCCTTCACAGAGGAAAGAACGAGGAGAAGACATGAGTATGGGTGACAGTGGCAGCGGGCCCCTCCCCAGGATGCTTGGGGGTCCACGCCACCGCGCCCCAGCCAGGCGCCTGGACCAACTACTCCGACGGTTGCTTTCTGCCCTCGCAGACTCCCTGAAAGTCGCATCTCCCATTCCCCAAGCTACCACGTACTCCCCATATACCCACACGCCTCCCAGCCTCAGGTGCCATCTAGCCCCTTAGGTGACACCCAGCCACCCCTTCAGCCCTGTCACTGTCCGTCAGGAGCCACCGTTCTCTCTGTGCCTGGTGTGAGGTGAGATTTAGTTAGTTCAGGGCTGAATTATTTTAAGCTCTATGGAGTTAGTTCCTTTATCTTTGCAGCCACCTCCTGCCTCCTGTCCTTCCGGTGCTAATCCCAGTTGCCTTAAAATTCAACATCCATTCTCTCACCCACTCCGCCTGCACAGAGCTCGGGCGTGGGACTGGTCAGTCCTAGGGGACACCATTACCTTGGGCTCTGGGGGTTGACCCTGCTCCGACCGCACGGTACAAAGTCCCCAGCACGCAGCCGAGCTCACTGTGTTTCCTTATAAACACAGAAGACCCAAAAGGCCCAGGCTGCTGCCTGCTCCTCCCAGTGTGGCCTGGGTGACGTCTGGGGAGGAGAAGGGGGACAGCAGTACCATGGAGTGGCAGCCAGACAGGCAGGGACAGCTAGGAAGCACAGGCAGGAGGGGAGAAACAGCACGACGGTAACAGCCTAGAGGTCAGCGAGGGCCTCCGAGGGGCACCTGTTCCCCTCAGAACACAGGCGCTGCCCTGGGTGACAATCTGCAGGAGTGCGGCACCAGGATCTGAAGAGCGGGAATGGACCACTTTGCGCGAGCATCTGGATCCGAGGACAGGCCTCTGGGACGCTGGCTCTGCTGTGGGCTGTTAGGCCTGCCACTCTGGCTGGAAGTGCAACTCCACGTGTGACTTCCCTGCAGTTCTGACCTGACGGGGGAGAGGTGTGAGGATGCCACCAACTCTTCCCTCAACAGAGCATGTTTTCCCTGTGTGGCTTCCCTGACCCCAGAGGGCCGCGGGGCACGGAGGCTCCACCAGTTCAGAGGTGGTCTCTGCACACAGGTGCCCGGCCCCAGCCCTCCCTGTGAGGCAGGGACTGTGGCTCCGCACACCTGTCACCACTTCCAGCCCCACAGGGACAACGTCGACCTGCCCGCCACGTACCCGTCAGTTCACTTTCTAGAGCTTTCTCAAAGCCAGCTCTGCACCACAGGGCTTCAAACCACAACCTCAAATGGACAAAACTCATGCTCCCGTTAGAAGAGGGCTCGAAAAATCTGGCTCGGAAACAGGGCACCTCTTGGGAGCTCCGAGACTCCCCAGCTGTGGTCAGTGAGGAGGCCTGACGCAGACGCCCCGCGTGACTGGGACCATGGGAAAACCAGGCCCTCTGCCCAGGATGAGCCAAGAAGGCCACGGTCAACACAGCGCATGACGTGCCAGAGAAAAGAAGCCGGTGATGGCGGCACCTGCCCCCATTAACACGATGCATCTATAAGATGCCCCCAAACGAGCCGGTCGGCAGCTGACCACATGCAGTCCACCTCGACGGGAAGCCTCAAGACAGAGCAGCCTGTGCCCCTCTGCCGTTCACAGGTGATTTCCAAGCAAAGCATCCTTTCACGTTCCCAGGAGACGGGCAGCAGGGCACCCTCTGCCATCTAGGACACACGTTTACCTTCACCAAGAGCTGCAGCTGCTGGAGGGTTTTTAAAAAGGGGGAGCAAGCTGGGTGTGGTGGAGCACATCTATAATCCTAGCCGCTGAGGAGGCTGAGGCAGGAGGATTGCAAGTTCAAGACCAGCCTCAGCAACTGAGCAAGGCCCTAAGCAACTTAGTGAGATACTATCTCAAAATTAAATTAAAAAAAGGGGGGGGGGGGGCGTTGCTAGGGATGTGGCTCAGTGGTTAAGCACCCCTGGGTTCAATCCTCAGTACCAAAAAAAAACCAGCAGGGGGCGCAGTTTGGTATTTTGTCCTGTGTGAATATTCAAAGCAGCAATTTGCAAAGGTTACTTGTTTTGTTTTTCAAGACAGTTAACATTCAAGTACAAAAGACACCTTGTGAAGTGAGCAGTGGTTTGTGAATCTGCAGCATACCTAGCGGAAAAGAGAGTCCAAGCCAGTGCCTGGTGCAAGCCAGGAGCCACCATGAACTTCACAGTCACGTCGTCTCTGTTCAAGCACCACAAGAAACGGAAGTCGGCATTTTCAAAGTGAGGACAAAAAATGAGACTCAGAAAGACTGACTTGCCTAAGGCTACACAGCTATAAAAATGGAAAAACAAGATTAAAACCAGTGGTTGTCTTATGATAGCATTTCTGATTTTTTTTTTTTTTTCCGGGGCAGGGGGGATTTCTGATCCTTATTTTTTAATGTTTATTTACATTTTAGCTTTTCCTAGATTGAGCATGTTTTTGCGGGGGAACTTTTCAAGGCCTTAAAAATAAAAAGATTTAATGATGCTGATTAGGTCTTTCTAAATAACAGTGTGACAAGAAGAAATTAACTGCTGGTACCTTACTCCTTGCCTGTGTGGGGGTGTCTTGAATCTTCCACACTCTGCCCGCTGAAGCCTGCGTGGGCCATAATAAATAGGAACCCAGCTCCTGCCCCACGCCCCCTCCCGTGGGCCTCCTCTGAACCTCAGCGGCACTGATGTGCCAAGTCAGTGATGAACCTGTGAAATGAGACAGATGGACGGAAACTGGACAGAGTGACGGGCTCCGAAAACATCTGATGGGCTCGTTGCAGGTTCCAGACTCTAGGCAAATGGGAGCCTGCCTGTGAGGCAGGAGGCCGGCAGGCCGGGGCCGTCAGCGCCCCCTACTGGCACCACATGAGAGCCAGGCCAACATTAGGCAAAGGGAGCCAAACCTCAGGACCCATCAGGACCCACAGGGCTTGTTCACACAGATCCTCGGGCCTCACCGCCCGACTCAGCAGGTCAGGCCTAGAGGGGGACCAAGAACTCTGGCGGGCGTCAGGCGATGCCAAGGCTGCTGGTCTGGGCACCATGCTCAGTCACCTGCTAGGTCGTGCTGTGCAGAGATGCTCCGTGATTTCCACGGAGTCGGCTGGGGTACCCGCAGAGCCTCCAGGGGTCCCCACCCCCAGGCTGCTCCAGCAGTCCTGTGAACTGAGCAAGTCGGAAGTTTCCGGAAAGATGGTAAGCGTGGTGTCTCAGAAGCAGCTCAGCATCAGTCTCCATCCACGGGACTTCTTGGAAATGCTGGCCATTCGAGGAGTACATGACAGGGGGCCCAGGCTTGGATTAAGACTCTTGAAGGTGAGCCTGATCACACAGTGGGGACTTGTGACGCACAGCACATGAGGCTTTGGGGCCCAAGACTCAAGAGCCTAATTATCTAGGATGGGGTCTGGCGATGTCTTTCTCTGATGGTCTTTGTGCAGCCAGCCCAAGATGAGGCTGAAGCCAGCATCTGAGAACCACTGGCAGACTGGAACACGGGAGTGCCTGGTGGCTTCCATAAGTGCCCTCCCTTAGCAAATGTAGACTCAGGTCTACGTCAGTCTTTTCCACATCAGGTGTTCAATAAACGAGTGCTAATCTCTTCACCGGGGACAAAGATAAGTGGACAGCCTTGAAACTCTGTATTCACCAATAAAATGTTGGTCATTTATCCTAGCTTCTAGCATTCAGTAGGTGCTCAATAAACACTTGCTGAATGAATGGGTGGGGAGGTGGAGAAATTGGGATGAGGAGGCAGGAGCAGCACAGGCCATCCCCACCACACTGTGAGTCCGGGCCCTGGATCCCAGCACGGCTCTTAGCTGGGAGTCATGCGGCATGAGCAGGGCCTGCAGGCTCACGAGCTGTGGTGAGACTCAAATGAGACCCCAGCACAACGGGGGTCTGACAGGGTGACAGAGTGACGTCACCTTGAGACCAGAATGGAAAACCAGACCTCAGACCTCAGCAAGCTCTGAGGCTCAGACAAAATCAGCAAGGTAGCCCTCCACAGGGGTGACCACATGATTTCTCATTTTAGAGTTTTTTTGACAAATCACTTATCGTGGGACTGCAGATGGAGATACCTCAGAAAACTTGGAATGGAACCACCATTGGACCCAGCTATCTCACTCCTTGGTTTAAATCCAAAGAACTTAAATTCAGCATGCTACAGTGATGCAGCCACATCAATGGTTATAGCAGCTTAATTCACAATAGCTAGACTATGGAGCCAACCTAGGTGCCCTTCAACAGATGCATGGTCAAAGAAACTGTGGTACATATACGCAGTGGAATATTACTCAGCCTTAAAGAAGAATGAAATTATGGCATTTGCAGGTAAAGGGATGGAACTAGAGAATATCATGCTAAGTGAAATAAGCCAATCCCCCAAAAACAAAAGCCAAATGCTGTCTCTGATAAGCACATGCTGATCCGTAGTGGGGTGCGGGGACAGGGAAGAATGAAGGAACTTTGGTTTGTGTAGAGGGGAGGGATGGGGTTGTGAGGACAGGAAGGACAGTAGAAAAAGACAGACATTATTACCCTATATACATGTATGATTATACTACTGGAATAACTCTGAACCATGAGGAATGAGAAGTTGTGCTCCGTTTTTGTACTATATATCAAAATGCATTCTACCGTAAAATAAATAACAAAAGAAAAAAAATCACCTATCCATGATTTAATGCAGGACCTTGGCCTTGCAACAGCAGGAATGAAAAGGTCTGGAGGCTTAATTTATTCAACATAAGTCAGCACTGTAATAGAACCACCCAAAACAGGCCACGCTTCCAATCTTTAAGATATGTATGTATATGCACATAAAATATATAGCCTGCCTTCCGTGTCTGAGTTCTGTATCTGTGGATTCAACCAACCACAGATGAAAAATATTTTTTAAGGGCTGAGGATGTAGCTCAGTGGGTAGAGTGCTTGCCTTGCATGCACAAGGCCCTGGGTTCAATCCCCAGCTCAAAATATATATGTTTTGAAAACTGCATGTGTACTGAATGTGCAGACGTTTTTCGTCATTAGTTCCTAAACAATGCAACTATTCACCTTGTGTTTACCTGTACCAGGTGCTGCAATCATCCAGAGATGGTTTATAGCATATGAGGGTGTGTGTCTAGGTCATATGCAAATACTCCACCATTTCACACAGGGACTTGAGCTGTGGCTTCCACAGGGTAGGACCAATCCCCAGGGACAGCAAGGGACAACTCCGCACACCTGGGTACACATCAAGCAGCCACAGAAGTGCAAGCCACAGCTCTGTCAGCACCCATCAGACCTGACACCCTGGCCTGCTCCCAGCATCTCATCTCACAAAACCACTACAGCCGGGCGCGGTGGCGCACGCCTGTAATCCCAGCACTTGGGAGGCTGAGGCAGGAGGATCGCGAGTTCAAAGCTGGCCTCAGCAATGGTGAGGCACTTAGCAACTCAGTGAGACCCTGTCTCTAATAAAATACAAAAAAGGGCTGGGGATGTGGCCCAGTGGTTGAGTGCCCCTGAGTTCAATCCCCGGTACCAAAAAAAAAAAAAAAAAAAAACAAAAACCCACCTGCAGTGTGCTGACTGGTGGTACCTGAGAATCGAGGGCAGACTGTAAATCAGCATTTACTCCTTAGTCACCTTTAGGGACACCGTCCTTCCAGAAACTTCTGTTAGAATACCGCATGCCAGTCCCCAAGTCCTCCTTCCCACACACAGGCCACTGAGTCTGCCCTCACCTGCCACAGGTGGCCCACTCCCTCCTGTCGGCACACCCTCCCTGGACCACTCCCGGGCTCCCGCCATCTAGGGATCTACTGGCTCTGATCAGCTCCGATCAGATCTCCAACCACACACCCAACCCTTAATGGATCGCCTCCCTGATGCCCCTCAAGTGCCTTGAAACCGACAGTCCCCAAGCGGACCCCAGACCAACCCCAAACCTCCCCCCTTGTCGCCAACACTTCTCCTGGAGGAGCTGCGGGCCTCCCTGCCAGCCGTCCAGCGCTGCTCCATTGCCAAGGCTTGTCGATTCCACCCTAAGCCTCCCTTGGCTCTGCAGAGGGCTCCGGGCCCCACTGCCGCTGTAGTGGCAGGCACGTCAACTCCTGCTGCATCTCACCTTCCCCAGCGGGCTCCCTTCTTCTTAGCTCGCCCTTTCCAGTCCTTCCCCAGGCAACCGTTTGAGTTTCTGCAAGACCAATCGACCCACTGGGCACTCTCCTGCTCAGGCCTCTTCAATAGCTCCCCAGTGCTCCTGGGAGAAATCCCAATCCTAGACACAGGCACCGCATCCCCAGCTGCCCTGACACTTATCTCCTGCTACCCTCTCCCTCCGGTCCCCGTCCAGCTCACTCCTCTGATAGAGTGACCTGGAGATTTTCCAGTCATTCTCTTGGCCTCCCTGATGCTTTCCAATTCCCTCCCCTCCACTGCCCCGGGGACTTCCCGCCGCCCACTCCCACACAGTGCACGCTGCAGCCTGTCAGGAGTCGAACTGCATCCCCCTCAAGATTCTCCCTGCCATCCTAACCCCTGGTGCCCTAGAATGTGACCTTATTTGGAAAGGGGTCACTGAAGAGGTATTCAGTGCCGTCAAGGTCATCTTGGAGCAGGGTGGTCCCTGGTGCAGTAGGATCACCATGCTGATAGAAGGGGCAGTGTGGACAGTCGCACACAGGGAAAAGGCCACGTGGACACTGGAGCTGGGCTGTGGAATGTCACCATGTGACAGTGGCCCCATGGGGCTGCGACTACAACCACAGCTGCTCTGCCCCCCCCCCAAGCCCACTTTAAAATGGACCTGCTTTCTTTTCTTCCTCCCTAGCCTGGGGGTGGGGAACAGGATCACCTTATTCCCACCCCAGGCAGAGTAGTCTGTCTTTGAGCACCTGCCACCGCAGGAAGCAAGTAATGCGGACTTCAGGGGTGGCACCAGACGATCTAAGGAATGGCTAACTCAGTTAACAAGTGAGTCACAGCCAGGAACACCTGGAATGAATCGCTTCTTTACAACCCCTCTGTTGCCAGTGCGGTGGTGCACACCGATAATCCCAGCAGCGCGGGAGCCTGAGACAGGAGAATCGCAAGTTCAAAGCCAGCCTCGGCAAAAGCAACACACTGAGGCCCTGTCTCTAAATAAAGTAGGGCTGGGGAGGTGGCTCAGTGGTTGAGTGTCCCTGAGTATCCAAAAAAAAAACAAAAAAAAAAACCACTCTGTTCTCCCTGATGGGCAGAATCACAGTCTCTAGGACAGGAGTCCCCTGTGCTTCTCCTTTGCTAGCAAAGCAACAAATCTTCTTTTTTCTTTTTCTCAAAACTGTGTCCTGGAGCTGGGGTTGTGGCTCAGCAATAGAGCGTTCACCTAGCCCTTGGGCCCTGGGCTTGATCCTCAGCACCACATAAAAATAAAGTATTGTGTCCAACTACAACAAAAATAAATAAATATTTTTTAAAAAACTGGGTCGGGGGCTGGGGTTGTGGCTCAGCGGCAGAGCGCTGGCCTAGCACATGCGCGGCCCGGGTTCGATCCTCAGCACCACGTAAAGATAAAACGCACTGTGTACAACTAAGAGCAAATAAATAAAGATTTTTTAAAAAACTGGGTCCTCATTATTAAATTGGCATGGGGGAGAGGACGGAGCTTCTGGTATCAAGGCAGGAGCTAGGAGGCCTGGCCCAGTCCCTTCCCTGGTGCCTTGGGAGGGAGCAGGGCCCTGCCCACACCGTGATCTGGGGGACTTCTAGCCTCTCCAACTGGGAGACATGGAATGGGCATTACTGGAGTCTGTTGCACTTTATTTTAAAAAATCCTAGCAAAGGACCCCGTGCCCCTGCGGGGACAAGGCCGCCTGCAGCTCCCCCCCCCCCCCCCACCTCCCCACCTCCTGACTGAGGGCGGGGCTGGCCCCCACTGCAGGACACGTGGGCGGCCGGCCTATCTCCGCTGACCGGCACTGTGGAAGCCTGGCTTGCTCAGGGTCAGGGTCAGGCGCCTCCCTCCCGGGTCCCCAGGTGCGCCCCCAGCCCAGCCCCCAGACTCACGGAGATGATGTGGCCCTGGAGGCCGTGGGCGGAGTCCGCGCACTCGATGACGGCGCTCAGCTGCGGGTAGCCCACCCCGGTCTTGGTGCGGGTGGTGCACACGGACCCTGCGGAGGAAGCGGGGCCCAGGAGAGCAGGTCACAGGGGAGCAGGTCACAGGGGAGCGGATGGCCGAAACGCGCCCCGCCTCCCCGCCCCGCCCAGGGACCCGTGGACAGCCCTCCGGGGACGGGTGCTTGGAGGGAGGGGCTGACTGCCCAGTGCAACAGAGGTCACCACAGAGGTCACCAAGCGCCAGCCCACCTGGCCACACGTGCCGAGGTCCTCGTCGCTGTCACCAGGATGTCGCCCTCCCCCCACCCACGCCCCCTCCTGCCCCCAGGGTCCTCCCACAGCCTCTGCAACCCTGACCCCTAAACCTCCCCAACCCTCAGAGCGTCCCTGCCTGGCCTGTGACAGACCTAAAGTCGCAGGTTGTGACCCGGATGAGACAGCGCAAGGGGAAAACGGGTTGGCCTGGGTCTGGCCTGCAGGGGGCCCTTGAGGAAAGGGGCCAGCACAGTGGCACCGCTGCCCCTCTCTCCTCCTCAGCTCTGTCCTCCATGAGACCCTTTGCCATCTCCCGGTCTACCTCCCACCTGTGCTGTACTGCCCCAAGTCCCCAACCAGCGAGACCCCGAGTCAGCTTCTGTTGGGTGCCTACAGCAGCTCTCTCCCCGCCTTCCTCTCCCTCCTCTCCCACCACCGAGCGGTGTTCTCAGTCAGGTCTGGGGAACAGGTGTCCTTCTCCTATGCCCCTCCCAACAAGTGAGCACCTCTGCTGTACCCCGATCAGCTAGATCCAGCTCCACCTGCACTCCTCCTCGCTCACCTCATCTCTACCTCTGACAGACAGGGCAAGTTTCTCCCCACCTTAGGGATTCTCTGTACACGCCGATCCCTCACTGAACGCTGCCCTCTGCACCAACCCCCTCACTCAGGCAACCCCTTCTCATCTTCGGGCTTCATCTTCAGTGTCAGGGCCCAGGGAACTCGTTCACCACAGGATTTCTTCCAAGCAGCGGCATTTAAATAATCATTTGTGCAGGTGGGCTGAGGATCCGTTTCCTCCGCGGGGTGGTAACTCCGTGGATATTCACACTGCTGTCCATCCCACGCGGAGCAAAGAGCCTCGTCCATAACAAGGGCACTATAAATAGCCACTGAAAACATGCACGGGCCAGGAATGAGTGTGTCACCCGCGTCCCGGTCTCTAGGACTCAGCCACCCACTTAGCTGCTCCTGGACGTCTTGCGGTGTTGATCGGGGTGCTGGGGCAGGCCAGAGAGATCCTTCCTCCTGCTCGGAGTGTTCACTGCCTCCCGTGATGGCAAACACACTCTGAAGCAGTGAACTGAACACCTCCCTCTAGGGGAAAGGCTGCCTGTTTTATGGGCCCCCAGGGCTGTTCCTCTTCTCCCCACTGTCCTGCTTCCTCGAGGTTGATAACCACACTAAGTCACAACCCATTGGGTCCCTGCCCCCAGCCGTACCCTCCCACAGACTCCTCTCCTTGGCGTGTGGTCCCTTCCTTTACGTCACGGTGTCTTTTGGCTGGGAGGTGCTTTTAGACATCTTTGCTGTTTTTCAGTCCCAATTGAAAATGTGTGTCTTCTTCCTTCTCTCTAATGCTAGCATCCAATTAATAATGGAGATGCAAGGCAGACGCTGCAGACATGGCAGTGAATTCACCCTCAAGCATGGCACAGGGGGCGGGCAGACACCAGTGGCCACCCAGCACAAGGACAGAAGGGCTCTGCCTCAGTCCTCCGTCCAAGATGCCAAGGGGTGGCATCAGAGAATGCTTGAGAGGAGGAGATGGGCACAGTCTTGACTGCCAGGTGTCAGGTGAGGAGCCACAGGTCACGTGCAAGTGTGGACTCACAGCCACGAGTCCTCCTTGTCCAGTGCCTGTCCTCGCGGGTCCTGGATTCCTCACCCTCCTCTTCAAAGCATATAGACGTTGATGAGGTCTGCACATTCTCTTCTTCCCCTTGGATCTCTGAAACCAGGGCCTCAGACCCCAGCCACGGCCAAGCTCATCTCCCAGACGCCCAGGGACATCAGGATGGACCCAGGGACATCAGGATGGACTCGGGGACCTCTTCTCAGGAGCTTTGTCAGGAAGCTCAGTGATGCTTCCAGAAGAAACGTGCCTTGAACCCATGGGGGAGTTGTTCATGTGTTCCCATCCAGCCATCCCCAGGCCCGTTCCTCCCCACGGGCACCCTCCGGAGATTCCAAGGTCTTACCTGGCCCAACTCCCACTTTAATGATATCCGCTCCCGAGAGAATGAGCTCCTCCACCATCTCTCCAGTCACCACGTTCCCCGCCTGAGACAGAGAGAACACAGCTCACGACAGTGAGGAGCCAGCCCCCCACCTGGGCCCAGGATGTCACACCGGCCCCAATTCCCGAGTCTGTCGAAGTCTGAAATCGGAGGCCAGCTCTCCCTTTGGCCTCCGTCTCTACCGAGGAGGCCCCCAGTGTTCGTCCCCTGGAAACCACTCTGAAGAAGCTGCTGTGGGCGCGGACCTAGGAGAAGGGCCCAAGCTGGACTATTCAGAGCCAGAGGAGACAGGAGGGGTGATGCGCCCGCTGTCCATGACGAGTTCTGCTCCCCAAAACGCTGAAGTCTGAACATGAGAGCAGCACGCCGAGGCAAGCATAGAAGGCAGGGTTTATTTAAAAGGGGTCACATAGACTTCTCCCAGGAGGGAGAAGGGGGCCATTGCTGGCATCCTGGTATCCCAAAAAGTGAGGCAGGTCTGGTTTTTTTTTTTTTTTTTTTTTTTTTGGTACTGGGGATTGAACTCAGGGGCACTCAACCCCTGGGCCATATCCCCAGACCTTTTTTGTATTTTATTAGAGACAGGGTCTCACTGAGTTGCTAAGTGCCTCGCCATTGCTGAGGCTGGCTTTGAACTCGCGATCCTCCTGCCTCAGCCTCCCAAGTGCTGGGATTACAAGCATAGGTCTGCCTTTTTATATGTCCAGGGCTTCCTTTGTTCTCCTGCTCTTCCCCTTATCTCTCTCCTTCCTGCTTACGCAATTGCTGGGTGGGCTGAAGGGGGAAGGACAGGATGGAGCAGCCCAGGACACAGGAATTAACACCTTCATAGCTCCCTATAGGGAGGGGTGGTTCCTGGGACAGGTTACCTTGGCAACAGGTTGGGGCAGGGGCAGGTTCTTGATGAGGGTGGAGGAAAGGCTCTGAAGGAATTAACATTTCAGTCCCTCAGGGGACAGTCTCCTCAAAATTGGCCTCCTGGCTCCAACTGACTGATTTCCTATCTATACTGACTGCCTGTCAGATTCTGGCTTCAGGGGTCTGGGTCAAGAATCTTCCGAACCCGTCAGCAATGGACAAAGCAAAATATTCCAACCACATTAACTAAGCCACGAAACACATTCAACTGGCTAAAAGTGTTATTGTTGTGCATAAAATACTTCACAGAAGCCGCGTGTAGAGGTGCACACCTGTGATCGATCCCAGCAACTCTGGAGGCTGAGGCAGGAGGATCACAAGTCAGAGACCAACCTGAGCTTAATGAGGCCCTATCTCAAAACAAAATTTAAAGAGTTGGGGCTGAAGCTCAGTAGTATAGCTAGCATGTATGAGGCCCTGGGTTCCAGCCCCAGTACAGGGGCTATAATGCTTCAGAATTTGCCAAATCTCTGAAGAATCTCCATGAACTCCAGAGAGCCAGGACTGGAAAAGTCCCCCTCTTCTCATAGTTGAGAAAGTCCCTGAGTGTCCTTGCCCTAGGGCTGGGGGTCCCCTCTGGACAGGGTAGGACAGACCAGTCCTCATGGATCACATAGCACTGGCATGTGCGCTGTTTACTGGGCGCGAAGCTTTGGCCCTAAGAATAAACGCATCACCCAGGAAGCGACAGGACCTATCAACCAGAAGGATGCATCTGGTTTGGAAACAGTCCAAGTTCTCTCACTGCAGGAGTCTGGGAGCACAGAAATAGCCCTGTTTATTACAACTCCCTGCCCCGTGGACCCTTCAGCTGGCACACGGGCTCCTTGGCAAGATGCCCGGCTGGGTTTTCACCACTGTGCAAGGGCCTAGTTTACAAAGTGCATCCCTGTCCCATCTACTTGCCTGGACGCCTGAGGGTCTCTTCACTGGGGGAAATTTTCTTTTTTTTTGGTACCGGGGATTGAACTCAGGGGCACTCGACCACTGGGCCACATCCCCAGCCCCTTTTTGTATTTTATTAGAGACAGGGTCTCACTGAGTTGCTAAGTGCCTCGCCATGGCTGAGGCTGGCTTTGAACTCATGATCCTCCTGCCTCAGCCTCCCAAAGTGCTGGGATTACAGGCATGCGCCACCACGCCCGGCTAGAAATTTTCTTTTTTAATCTAGACAAAGTGACTTCAACATCCTAGAAAAGGTTGCTAGAAGACGGTGCTGAAGCAGGCACAAAGCTACTTAACTACCAACAGCAGGTGACAATGGAGAGTGACAGGAGGACTAGAGGAGGGGTAGAGGTGAAGGACAGCTGCAAAGAACCCTTCAATACCCGCAAAACATCAAAGGGAAAAACAAAGAGCTGCCCACGAAGAAATGAAATGCACACATACAAACAGCTCCTTGCCATCAACACCAACTGGGTAGAAAAAAATACACCATCACACAGAGGTCCCCATCCTCAACATAACAAGAACACAGAAGAAAACACCTCACGAGGACAAAGGACAAGAACGAACTAGTAATTTTTTAAAAGTGGCTAACAAAAACTGGGAAAATGTTCAACCTTGCTAATCATCAAAATTAAACCACCACCGTGGTCCTACTGTTCACGTAGGTCCTCCGAAGTCGTAAGCACGAATGCTAAAGACGACACATGGTAGATCTGCTGGCGGAACGTCTATTTTGGTCCAAGTTTTCCTCGAAAGCAATTTGTCCATAAAGAAATGAGAAAATATGCACACTGTGTGATCCAGTAATTCTACTCTTAGGAATCTCTCCCAAGGAAATCATCATAAACGAGGACAGCGGTTTCACTGTAAAGACTATCTGTGTAACAGTGCAAAACTGCAAGTACAGTGCCCAAATGGGAAAGGTTCAACAATTAATGGCCCATTCACGTGATGGTTTAGACTTCTTTTTTTGGCACAGAGCTGGAGATAAAATCCAGGGCCTCTTGTTCATGCTAGGCAGGTGCTGTCCCACTGAGTCACGCCCCAGTCCCATGTGGTGGCATAAGGAATGCTTACATGCTTTGGGGGAAGGCAAGATTTCAGTTTTGTTTCTATTTTTTTAGATGTGTATATATGGGAACACACACACACACACACACACACACACACACACACACACACACCGAGGTGCTAACAAACTACCTGGGTGAAAAGATTCTCTGAATTCTATGAATTCTCTTCTTTTAAACTTTTCTGGATTTTATAGAAGTGCATATTTTTTTAAATGGGGGGGGGGGCTTTGGGTTGAACTGTTTTCTGTAGCACAAAGAAAAGCATGAACTCTGTACCTGAGAAGAGCTGATTAGGAACCCCAGAAGACTAGAGACCCTGTTCTTCCTCCCTGGATGACTCACTAAAACAACACCCCAAAGAAGCAACTCTAACTGCTTTTCAACGTAGATTTGTTTTTCCCCACAGGGGTACCACCTACAGATCGTTTTATTTTCTTCTTTAGTCAAAATACCTCAGCTCACAATGGACGTACAGGTCCCACCAGCAGGTTTACGCATGTGAAGAAGGCCAACCCCGTCTCTGTAACCCGGGAGCTCCCACGGTGTCATCCCCTCCCCTCCGCTCAGCCACCACGTGGCTCTGTGGCCAGGACACGGTCACTGATGCCAAGTGGAAAATCCCAGAGTGATCACGAAGTGCATCAAGTGTGAGCCCCAACACAACAGTCGAACCCTGGGGACCAGGAGGGGACGGGGTGTGGCAGAAGGGAAAAGCTGACAAGTCCAAGTTGAAACGGAGAAGAGCAAAACCAGGGAACAGACGACAAGACCAGAGCAGAAATGGGAACAGTGACACAGCAGTCGGGCTCTGGTGACATCCCTGGCCTCTGTGGGTGCACCAGACGTCTGGGCTTGGTGTGAGGCAGCGGGGCAGGGAGGGGCTGGCGGGGGAGATTAAGCGAGGAGCTGGCCTTATCTTGGCAGGAGGCACGTCCCTGGCATGGCGGATACAGGACCGTCAGGACAGAAGGTGCCCGTGTCTGCACGCAGCTGCTGGCAGGACCCCCCCCCACTTCCTGGGGGCCAGGACGGAGAGGCACTGTGGGGTTCCTCTGCAGCGGGCAGCGGGGACTCTGCCCGGGTCCCCCTCGTCCAGGGAGGCCAGGCAGCGTCCAGGCTCCCTCCCGCGCTGGATGGGGCAGCCACTCCTCTGCGTCAGAGACGTGCCAGGACCAGGGGAAGGACAGGAGGTGACAAGAGTTGCTATGGTCTGAGTGTTTGTGTGTCCCCAAAATTCATGTGTTGAAATCCTCACCCTAAGGTGAAGGTGCTAGAAGGCGAGGCCTTTGGGGGTCATCAGGTTATGGGGAAGACCCCCCGGAACGAGGCCAGGGCAGGTGAAAACACACCAAGAGAGCCCAAGAGTCCCCACCCCTCCACTACCTGAGGACAGTGATGCGACCACGCCTGTCAACCAGGCTCACGCCGTGCACAAAATCTGCCTGCGGAACTGTGCGGGATAAACTTAGGATAGTCACAAGCTACCAGTTCCTGGTAGCTCTAGAGTGACCCAAAGAGACCAAAGTCCTCTGTGCAAAACCAAACCCCCCAAACTGCTTGGCCCCCATTTTTCCAGCTTCCCTGTAGACCCCATACCCATAGCAAACAATCCAGAAAGGCCCCGAGTCGAACACCAGATCTCCCTTCTCCTGGGTAGCTTGGCACAAGTCACTTCAACTCTGAGTCTCAGTTGATCCAGCCATAAAACAGGGCCAGGCGGCCCCACGTGCGGCTGTGACAAGGTTCACAAAGAAACCTGTCAGATTCTCAGCACGGTGCCCAGCAAATGCCCCGTAAATGTCAATCCCTCCATATAACTGATTTCTGTATGTTACCTTTCTGACATTGTTTGAGGTTTGAGTGATTGATATCTGGGATCAAATTCACATAGCACAGAATTTCCTATTTCCATCATTTTTAAATAGAGGGTCAGCATTAAATACACTCGCACTGTAGCGCAACCACTGTTCATCTCCAGAAGTTTCCACCACCCAAATTTATAAATGTCCACCCCTTTGCACTGGCTCTCCTGGGGCCCTGTGCCAAGGGAAGACCTTTACACAGAATGAGAAAAGGCAGGGGGGTAGGAAGGGGATGGGGCACACAGGCAGCAGTGTGGTGCCCCCAAGGTGAGGGGGGTGAGGACTGCCTCAGGCCTTCTCCCAGGCCTGTGGACAGCACCGCTCTTGCTGCCTGTGCAGTCCAGGTGGTCACCACCCTTCAGAAAACAGAGCTGAGTTGACTGTGTGGCTCCCAGAGGCACACATCTCTTGGACCTCTGAGGCCCCTTGGTAGCTTTTAGTGGGTTCCAGAAAGAGAATGAAAACAGAAAAACCAGGGAGTATTGTAGGGACAGACGAGGCAGGCACTGAAGACAGCAGGAAACAGTTTTATCTGGCTGCAGCCAGGTTCAGAGGGTACAGCTCTCCCTGTAATCAATTAATCCTCTGAACTCTGAGTTTAGGCAGTTTTAGAATTTTATACCCAGCATGTAAGGGGAGGGGCGCAGAAGTTCACAGTTTACAGAACTTCCCATAAAGCAATTTTGTTTTTTCTTTCACTGTTCTGGGCAAGTTAACCCTTCAAGGACCACACCTGAGAAGGGAAGAGCTTCTTCTCCCCTTTCTTTCCTCACCGCTGCCAGCTGTTCCCGTGGAGCCTAACTGGTAACTTCTCTGATCTTAGAAATGAAGACATCTCTGTGAAGCTCCAGCTCAAGGCCAGAGGCCTTGTTGAAAGATTTTATTCTTCTATCATCACATTTTGAATTTGCAAACACACTTCTACAAACTGCTATACTGGATATACATGTTTGTGAAAAACAAGCAAAGGGGCGTCCAGCACCTGGAGTGCTGATTTCTTCCAGGCCAGTGGCCAAGTAATAGAGCAACAGGAAATAGTCGCTACTCTTTTGTAGAGACTAGTTCACTGATAGTCCTGAAATCGATTATGGTGAAGATTTCTGGAGAAGCTTAGTTAAGATTTTCTGTGGAGGAGGGGGTGCCACTACAGGAGCATGGCCTGAGAGGCGCCGTCAGCTGTGACACACTGACTGGCAAAGCCATAGAACAGGGCCAGGCGGCCCCACGTGCGGCTGTGACAAGGTTCACAAAGAAACCCGTCAGATTCTCACTGGGTGCATGCAAGGAAGCGTCCCCCTCTCTGGGCAGAGGTACGGGCGTGTGGCTTGAGCCCTGTCTCATGAGGATAGGTGGAGAGAGAAGGCGCTGAATGAGCCAGGCTCCAGCAGAAAGATGCAGAGGCCGGGCCAGCCTTTGGTCTAAGGGGAGTGGCTTAGGTCCCCCGACCTACTGCCTCACAACCAGGCCAGAGCAAGCCATCTGCACTGAAGCCCTCCCCAGGCCCCACAGGGGGACCTCCATGTTTGGCTGTGGCTCAGCACAACTGGCAGGTCACCTGGCCCTGAAAGCCAGGCCCACCTCTCACTGGCTGTGTGTGCCTCCGAAAGTCCCCTGGCCTCTGTAAGACTGGGCTTCACATCCACAGAAGTGGGTGGCATCATGCCCACTCTAAGATTTGGTATTAAAACAGAAATGCGGGGCCGGGGCGTGGCTCAGTGGTACAGCACAAGCTTAGTATGCGTGAGGCCCGTGTTCAATCCCCAGCACCCCACCAAAATAACCCAAGCCCAAATAATAAAACTACAAAAGAAGCGCCTAGTCCACGTCAGTGCCTCTTCTCGCAGTGCCTAGAACGTACCCGGGACGACAGTGCTCTCTGTGCTGTCTGAAAGCCACCCGGCCCAGGCCTCCACACCAGCTGCAGTCTTCCAACAGTCGGCACCCACACAAGGACTCTGTTCTGCCAAAGATGCTGCTGAAAATCCCCACCCCTGCTTTCCTCGTGTGGCACGGCTCGCCTGAGGGGCATGGCAAGGACCAACCTGGGCGCTGAGACCAGCCCGGGCTCCGCCGCTCTGGCCAGCGCGCTCCTGAGCTCGCCTGCTCCTGGGCGTCCTGGAAACGCTCAGGGCCCCGCTCAGCACTCGCGCGCGCGCCTGTCGGCTCCCCAGCCCTGGGGAGTGGGAGTGGGAGTGCACCCTCCGTCCTCACAGTGCCTGCAAAAGCCACAGGGGAATCACGTGTGCAGAACCACCAAGAGCCAGGGGCAAGAGTGCTGGAGGTCTCTGAGTGAATCGAAGATGTCAGGGTCAGCGCAGGAGAAGAATGGCTGCGCAACAAGCACCTGCCTCTGCCGACGGGGACACCAACAAGAGCAAGCAAGACACCTCCAGGGCCAGCCAGCAGGTGCTGGATGGAGAGGCCCTGGGGTAGGAGGCCACCCAGAGGGCTCTGGAAACTCTGTGTCCACCCTGCACTGTCCCCTTAGCAACCCCAGACCTGCCCCGCCTGGCCACGCTCCTTCCTCCTGGTCCTGTTGCCCCCGGTCTCCGTCCCTGAAGGGTGGCGCATGAGCCCTCTGGGCTACGCAATGGTCACCTGCCTCCCTTCTCAGCAGGGCCAGCTCTTTACAGCAGCAGCAGGAAACTCTGGGGAGCCACCGTCTGGAGAAGAGATGCTCCCTTCCAAAACCACCCCCAGCCGCTCCCCGCCTCTGGCGACCCTCAGAGCACACGCCCTGGATGGACTCACGGCCAACGAGCACCTGCTGGGAAATGCCGCTCTGCCTAGAAGCAGCATCCCCTGTGGGCCCCCCCCGAATCCTCCAGCCATCAGCACCTCCCCGTCCCTTTCACAGGAGAGGACAGCGAGGTGCAGACAGACACAACGCCCCAGTGTTGCTCAGCTCCTGTGCCCACCGGACTCCAGACGTGCTGCCTGTGAACAGCCGGGTCCTCCTCGACTTCACATCTTGACACCAAGTCCCCATACTGGGAAGTGGCACCTTTGGAAGGTGACTGGTCATAAGGGTACAGCAGCCCAAATGGACTAAGAGGAGCTAAGTTAGTGACTTTAATGGTGCTGCAAGCTGCTGCAAAGGACAGAGAGGGAGGAAAAGTAAGTGAGGCAGCTGGGAAACACTATTAAGCTCAGCCCCAGGAACCATGGAATACTATACAGCTAAGAAAACACCTTGCGGAATCTCAAATGCACCATTGAGGAAAAAGCAGATTCAAAAGATATACAGATGAGAGGCTGGACGCGGTGGCGCACGCCTGTAATCCCAGCACTTGGGAGGCTGAGGCAGGAGGATGGCAAGTTCAAAGCCAGCCTCAGCAATGGCGAGGGACTTAGCCACTCAGTGAGACCCTGTCTCTAAATAAAATACAAAAAAGGGCTGGGGATGTGGCCCAGTGGTCGAGTGCCCCTGAGTTCAATCCCTAGTACAAAAAAAAAAAAAAAAAAAAAAAAAAGATATATAGATGAGCACTTAGTAAGTTTCAAAACCAGGCAAAATCTAAGCGTCATTCAGGACTGCTTAAGTAAGTGGCAAACCACGAAGAAGGAAGAGAGAAGCACAGCTGGGATGGACGTTTCCTCTGCGGCGGGCAGTCGAGGGCTCCTGAGAGTAGGTGAGCTGATTCAGGGGGTCAGGGGAGAGGTGTGCAGAAGGGTGGCAGTTTTACTACTGCCCACATCCCCAGTCCTTTATATTTACTTTATATTTATTTTGCGACAAGGCCTAAGTCGCTGAGGCTGGCCTTGAACTTGCTTGAACTTGCGATTCTCCTGCCTCAGCCTCCCAAGTCGCTGGGATTATAGGTGTGTGCCACCACACCCGGCTGCCTCTCCTTTTCCTAAGGATTCCCAACCAGCCTTTTAATAAGGAGGCGATGACAAGAACGCAGGTCCCCCCACACTGAACCCCTCTGCCTCCTCATCTTGAAAATATTCCCCCCGTACTTACCATGATGGTGTGCTGGGGGAATCTGCCACGGACCAGTTTCACGAA
Source organism: Tamias sibiricus (assembly GCA_025594165.1). Classification (NCBI taxonomy): domain Eukaryota; kingdom Metazoa; phylum Chordata; class Mammalia; order Rodentia; family Sciuridae; genus Tamias; species Tamias sibiricus. The sequence continues at coordinate 16,943,312 of CM046666.1, read as the reverse complement.
CTCCACAAAGTGTTCGGAGTAGCCGTTGGCCACATCCAGGCAGATGAACCTCACCTGCGGCACGGCTTCCAGGATGCTGCTCATCTTTTCCAGATCATTCTGTCCGCTGCCCGAGCTCACGGCCACATGCTGTACCAAAACGCAGCAAGAAGGACGACGTGAAGAGCAGTGTTCCCGGCACAGCCTGCCTCCTCCCCGGTGGCTACTCTGGGGACAAAAAGGCAACCCTGGGAGGCTCAAATCACAGCTCAGGAGACAGAGGAGAGCCGCGTCCCTGAATGAGCTAAGCTTTGATACCATCTTTTCTACCTTGGCATTGCGTTTATCCTCAAGCCTGGACCTCAGCCTCTGAAACTTTTCAGTAAATAGCCACCGGTACAAACAGATCATGGCACAGAAACTCCAGGAGACAGGTAAGAGTGGGGAAGTTTCCAGCAAGATCAAAGGAGGGCACTCAACCCGTAAGAGGGACTTAGAGATGCTGCCTCTGCTAACAGCAGTGGCTTCGCTTAGGCCTGCAGACGTCCTATGGGAAACACCAACAGGACAAAGCTTGGCGACTCTGCCTTCATCTTGTGACCTGTCCTCTTGATTAGCTTCAACCTGGGGTCAGGCCCCTGCCCAGCTCTGCACGTAGGCGTGTCCATCGCTGCAGGAGGGCTCACCTAAAAACCAGTACTCGGCGGTTTCTTCGCCTCACACTTACCTGGCCTATCTCATCCCCTGTCAAAACTGAATCGCAGGGACATTTGACTGTCACCTTCCACAGCCTCCAACTCCTGGAGTGGCACCTAGAATGTCTCATGGTCTTCCAGCTTCCAAGAACTCGCCCCATAAGACTGTTCCCCTGAAAGCAGGGACAGTCACCTCATGGGAACTAAACTGTCCCCTTCAGGATCACAGTGTGAATGACAGGTGGAAACTGCCCCTCAAGCGATAAGGCCTTCCTCGGAGCCACCTTGCAGAACCAGAACTAGGGGAAGATCCCCCAGACACCTGGCGGAGACTGCCCCCCGCCCGCAGACCTCAAGCCTCCTCAATGAAACCGGGAGCTGCAGGCAGCGCCCGACCCCAGGCTGAGATGCTGGGCCTCACTGGGCCTCCCCAAGGTGGCCCTGTCGATGGGAGGGCTTCGCCTGCTTTCCCCTATTACTTTTCTGCTTAGTGTCTGGGGTGAGTGACCATGCTTGGTTTGTTGGGACCTCCCGAGTCAACCTCTGGCCTTGGGCTCCAGTAATAACACCAAAGACACCTTGAAAATATTCAGGAATAACACTGTCTGTACTGGACAGGTAGACTTTATTCTTACCATTAGTCTCTGAAAAATACAGACTCCCAACCGTGCACAGCGCAGGTACGTGTGTCAGGCACGGGCTGGAGATGGTTTAAAGGGTGCAGGCAGGTCTGCGGCCACAGCCCCAACACACCTGGCCTCATCTCAAGTGTGCACGAGGATGTGCCAGTTTATATGCAAATATATAGAAGCACCTGAGCATTTGAGAAGTTTGATGTCTGTGGAGTGGTCCTGGAACCAGTCCCCACCACACACACTACCAGGGACAGTGGTCTAATTCATTTGAATACACTTCAGCAAAAAATGAAGGACTTGCTATTGACCAAAATGATTTCCTCTCCAAAACCACCTTCTCAATAACGCAGCCCACACCTAACTGAAGGAGGGCAGGAGCAGCAGCAGAAAGGGAGACCCCCAGGCGGGTAAGGTCCTAAATCCTCATGGAATCACAAATGAGCTGACTGTGGAAGGGGAACTGTCACCCTGGGAGACCTCCCTGCTGAATCTGCAGGTACAGCAAGGACAGGAGTGCTGCCTTAGAGCTTTCTGTTGTGGTTTTAAAATTGACCTTTTTCTTCCTGAACAACCTTTCCGAGATGGGACACACCTTGTAGCTTGTTGACTTTTGGCATACTCAGAGTTATGTGCTCATCACAACCAATTATTTTTTGTTTTTTCTTTTTAGTTGTAGATGGACACAATACCTTTATTTTATTTATTTTTATGTGGTACTGAGGATCGAACCCAGTGCCTCACACACGCTAGGAAAGTGCTCACCACTGAGCTACACCCCCCACCTCACCACAACCAATTTTAAAACATTTCCATGATTCCCAAAAAAGAATCTCCCACACTCCTTAACCATCACCCCTCTCCTGAACCATCACTTCCTCTAATCCATTTTATGTCTACAGACTTGCCCGTTCTGGACAATTCCTGTCAACAGAATGACTCTGTGTCTGGCTTTTTGACTTAGCAAAACATTCAAGATCCATCCACGGGGCCACATGAACCCACACACTGTTCCTTTTTGTGGCTGAATAATATCATCTGCCATCACGTGGCTGTATCCTAATTTGTTTACCCCTTCATCTACTGATGGACATTTGGGCTGTTTCTGCTTTGGGGCTACTAGAAATAACGCCCCTATGATGAAAACACACCAATGAGTTTCTCTCTGTGTGTGTGTGTGTGTGTGTGTGTGTTCACATGTGCTAGATCCACACCTAGAGACGGGACTGCTGGGTCCTGCAACAACCCCTACGTTTAATCCTTTGAGAATCTGCCAGACTGTTTTCCAGCGCCATAGGCGGGTTCCAACTCTCTCCTGACCTCGGTGGCACTTCTTATCTGATGACAGCTATTCCAGCAGGCACACTGCTTACTGGACTCCAAAACAACTCGCTGTACTAGAGGGTTGTTACAGTCAGCAGACACAGGCTGGGTCTACCCTGAAACACCTGGCAGGAAGCACACGTCTCCCTGGGCGCTGGGGAGATAGCACTGCCCGTCCCGGGGAGAGCAGGTGGATCCTCGTATTTACATAAGATGCCAGGGAGCAGTTTCCTCAGCAAGGCCTGGAGTGGCACAGGGCAGGGAGGCACCACCCCTATGCACCTGTCTGCTGATCTGCAGGCTTCCGACGACTCTGTGGGCCCCCGAGGTGCTCGCAGCCAAACCCGGGCAGAGTCCTACCTGCAGGCATTCCGGGTGCTTTGAGGCGAAGATCTTCCACTCCTCCAGGGTGTAGTGCTTGTGAACCGCTGTGAACATGGAGTGCTGGGAAACCAGACGGGGACGACGACGTTAGGGTGAGCAGCCACCGGAGCCCTCTCCCCTGCAGCAGCGCCTAGAAGTCTCCAGCCATTGCCCCAGGACCTTCCTGGAACAGCAGGCTCTGCAGGAAATCAGCCCGATGAGTCTCCCCGGCCACCCAGGCAGCAGCAGTGGTCTCCTGAGGACCCGGCTACCTCCTTCCAGGACCGCAGGTCTGGTCGATGAAGATCCTGCAGAGTGAAGGGAGACTGCCCCCCTCAACCAATAAGGGCCTCCCAAAACCAGAACCAAGAATGACCAGCCAAACCCAGACTGACCCAGACTGCTCATTACCCAGCCCTTGCTCACTAAAGTCTCTGTCGACACCCCTAGACAGGTGTAGACGGGCTCACACTGGACCTACTTTCCCTCCCCAATGTGGCCATATTGATGAAAAGCCCCTTTCCTGCTTTTCACCATTACTTTTTCTGTTGGTTTTTGGGGTGAGTGGCCAGACCTGATTTTGGAGGGGTCCTCAGAGTAGGCCCTCTGATCTGGGACTCCAGTAGCAATATGTGAAAGCTTTTTCTTGTGTTCACTCTTTGCTAACTACTTCTTGGCATTCTTGAGGGAGGGAATCGCACAAACTGTAACCCTAAATCTATGCCTCTCCACCCTGCCTTTACTATCATTGTGCCAACGCTTTTAGGCATTATTTCATTTCATCCTCACGTTTGAGCAGTATTATTAGCTTCATGATCTCATTCATGGGGAAACTTCCATGGTGAAAACGGGAAGGACATAGCAAGTTCTAGGTTTTTTTTTTTTTTTTTTTAATATTTATTTATTTACTTTAGTTGTACACAATGCAATGCATTTATGTTTACGTGGTGCTGAGGATCGAACCCGGGCCGCGCACGTGCGAGGCGAGCGCTCTGCCGCTGAGCCACAACCCCAGCCCAAGTTCTAGGTTTTTAATGGACTAATAATAATTTGGTATGTGAATTAACCAAAGAATTTATTATTCCCTGATTCTCCTCATTTTTACACTATGTTAGTTAGCTTTCTGTGGCTATAACAGGACACTTGAGACAAGTAACTTACAAAGAGAAAAGGTTTATTTGGGCTTACAGTGTTGGAGGTTCCAGTCCATGATCAATTGGCTCCCACTGTTTGGAACTGTGGCGGGGCAGCACATTATGGTAGGAGCAAAACCACTTACCTCATCACAAGCCAGGAAGCAAAAGGGAATGAGGAAGATGCTGGATCCCACAATCCCCTTCTAAGGCAGGCCCCCAAGGACATAATGACCTCCACCGACCCCCCCCCCTTAGAGGCTCCAACACCATCCAGTAAACCAAGTGTTTGGGGGCCACTTATCCAAGCCATAGCATACACTAGTAGGTTATTCATTAACGGCAGTGACTAATGACAGCAAAGCAAGGGAAAGATGGGGAGAAAAAACACCACATCCCTGTAGCAATTAGTTTATTAGCCTCTGGCCCAAAGCTCCGTGGGGACTGAGAATTGACAGAGGGTACAACAGGTCATACAGTCAGATGGACGACCCCCTGCTCTGTTTTGTGAGCTCATAATTTGTCTGAGAACCCTTTCACTCTAATCACTGCCTAATCATGAGTCCCAGCACCTCCTGCTGCTAGACCTGCAGCCCATGGCGAGACGCTCTGCCGACTAATTGGATCTATCCTTGCACTTGGCAGGCATGATGGACAGAAACAGACACACCACTCCACACACACACACGGGCAAATGTCTCACACCGAGGCCACGTGAGGCTCCGCGTCAGAACAGCCATGCACGACCCGGTCTTGCCTACAAGTGGCATTTCCTTTATTTTTTCCCAAGGCCAAAAAACTACCAATTCTCCATATAGGCAATTAGATGAGCAGTTGGCCAAAAGGAACCTTGAGATTCTCCTGAGAGTTGTCACTTGAGTGAAAGGTAAATCCCTTGGATTCTAGAGTTCATTTGGGTTCAAGTCCTGCCTCTTTCTACCTGGCTAAAGGCTCTAAGCAAGTTACCCCTCCGCCCGCCCACCCACCCACTCTTTTTTTTTTTTTTTTTTTTTTTTTGTGGGTACCGGGGATTGAACTCAGGGGCACTCGACCACTGGGCCACATCCCCAGCCCTTTTTTGTATTTTATTTAGAGACAGGGTCTCACTGAGTTGTTAAGTGCCTCGCCATTGCTGAGGCTGGCTTTGAACTCGCGATCCTCCTGCCTCAGCCTCCCAAAGTGCTGGGATTACAGGCGTGCGCCACCGCGCCCGGCTTCACCCGCCCACTCTTGTGCGCGCTTTTCCCTCCCCCCTCCTCTCTGTTTTCTCATCCATAAATCTAAACTGAAGTTGTGAATTAAGAATAATTAAGATACATTATGTCCAGTGGTGCTTAATCGTTCACTTTAAAGGCAATGCCACTTTTCTGTGACACTCATCATGTCCTCTAACTCATGTTTGAATCTCTAATTCCCAAGTCCATCCTAGGCATTGTCACAGAAGCGAACGCCAATCCAGACCATCTTACTGGCTGCAAAGTCTAGACAAGGCCCATCTGCTGATGAAAGAGGAGAAAGATGGTGTAGCAGCAATCAGAGTCCAAACCCAAAGAATGGAAGCCCAGGGGGGCTCCTGCCAACCTGGCCATACTGTGCCGCAGAGGCAGGGGGGCCCCCACATCTCACCTGTGACATCACGGCTGCCATCTCAAATGTCCCCACGGTGTCCATGTTGGCCACGATGATGGGAATCCCCGAGTAGGTCTGCTTGGAGTTTCGAAACGTAAACGTACGCTCAAGATCCACCTGTGGGCCGAGAGGGGAATGAGTGAGGGTTTGCTCCGTAGGAGAGGTGCAGGGTTTCTGCGTTCAGAGCAAGTGACAGGAACACGAAGGAAGCGTCTGGCTCTCGGCCCCCGGATTCTCTTCAGGCTCTGACTCCAGAGGTTCTGGAGAAAGGAGAATCCCTGAGGAATCCAAGTAACGGGTTGTATCCGACAGCAAGAGCTCGGATGGCGCCTGGTCACCCTCGAGCACCAGAACAAGGCACTGGGTATTCTGCCACAAAGCCCGACTCCAAACCAGAGGCTTTCTCTCCTCTCTTAGCCTCTCCTCCCCCGGCTGCTGGCCTCTGTTCCCCACCTGGCTCATGCTGGCCCTACGCATCCACATACATGATATCTTTTCTCTGCTTTCAGGCACCAGAGGGACCATCCCACTTCTGAGAAAACCCGTCCCACTGTCCCCTGCCAACAGTGACCTTCCTCCCTCGAGAATCCCCGCAATGCTGACCTTTCACCTGGAACCGCACTCTAAATCTACCCTGCACTGAGCTCCCGGCCATGAATCCCTTAGCCTCTCAACCTCAGCAGCTGTTTTGTAATTACGAGCATCTTGGAGTGAGCTGGAGGGACATTCGCTGTCACCATATGCTCATGCATATAAACACTGGTTCCTTTGACTTGCAAACAGCTGGAGGGAGGCCTCCAGATCCACTGTAACTCCGGCTTGTGGGCATTTATGACTATCAGCTGTCAGGAATCCAGGGCAGCGGCTAGCAGGGTGGGCTGGCGGCAGCAGGGCACCCCTCAAGGGACTCACACAAAGCTGGAGCCGAAGACTTCTATGACCCAAAGCAGGTCCTGGGCCTGCTCTCGTCACAGAAAGGTCACCCACTACGGGTTCCATTTTGAGTTTGTTTCTGGCCAAGTTTGGCCAGTGGAGGACACTGCAGAAAAACCAAAGGATAGTCGGGGAGATGGGGGGACGCTGGGTGGTTGTCCCAGATCCCTTTTCGGCAACTTCTCCAGAATGGCTGTGCGTCCTTCAGGCCTGTGTGTTCCTGGTCCCAACTTTCTCCTGCCAACTCTCACCCAGGCTGGGAGCAGCTTCTTACACTGCCAATCTCTGGGGCACCTGGACATCCCATGCAGATCTCAGCCATACCCACATTAAGTTCCCGGCTTGAAAGAGCCCACAGTTCTGGTTTCCACAGTTGGACCCGACAGATCCGGATCACGCTGGAGGTGGGTGCTTGCCCCAGTGAACTGGCAGGAGAAACGCGGGTGTGAATCTTACGCTTCTGAAATAATTCAGACCTCCATGACTCCTGGCTCCCTGGGTACCCCAGCAATAATCCCTTTCTACCAGTGTTTATCTAGAGCCTTTTATTCTTTTTTCATCTGATTTAACTTGCACTTCACACAAGCAGAATCAAGTCAGAAAACCCCGCGGGACATCTCAGACACTTGTGCTTTTCGGTCCTCTTGCTTCTCCAGCCAGGGCTTCGGGTCCAGAAGGCTTCCTGGGTGGATGATGTCATCAATATGACTATGCTGGCTGTAAACTGCAGTCAACAAGGGGAAATGAGACGCTGTAATTACACGAACATATGCGTCCTCTTGTCCCTTTATCTACTTCCTTCATGATGACTCTTGGTTCTACACCAGCGAAGCAAGTTATATTGACATCCTACAAAATAACTGAGCCAGTCTGTTAGTTGCAACCTTCTGCGCTGCTAATAGCCCTGTAACATTTTGGCTCAGGGACTTAAAACAACTGCAATTTCTTGGTCTCAAATTCTTCTTCTACTTCTCCAAGAGGCATGGGAAGAGCTACTACACTCTGCATCTGCTGGCTGAGACCACAATGGCTTTTTCTTGGCATGCCAAAACCTATCAGTAGTACGAAGGAAAAAAAAAAAAAAAAAAGCACTTCACAGAAAAGGTTCATTGGCCTTGACAATGAATCATGCACAGACCCTGGGTTCAATCCCTAGCACCCCCTGGCCCCGAGAAATGACACAGGCAGCCTCTTTGCAATACTTAATTCTGAAAATGAGAAATGAAATTATCTTCCCCAGCCTTACTCACCCAGACAAACACACACCCAAAACAGACCAGTTGTTCACTAAGAGATAAATATTTTAAATATTCCAGCCTCCCAGAAACAAAACTTGGCATTTAATCTGCCACAGCTGGTCAAGGTACCAAATATAGTACCGGTGAGTTCCCTCTCTGCTAAGTCCCATCTGAAAGGGAACAGAAAGTAACAAACTACCCCCTTCACCTGAGAAAGGTCCTTCTCCTGCTCTCAAAACACACCTTTATTGACTTTTTGGGGGGGCCTCAAAAGTACAAATAGAGACCCACAAATCACATTCCAAATAATCCAATGTCATGGGTCAAGCTAACAATCTGCTACAAACAATATGCTCAATCCTCTCACCCTGACACAATCAGTAATCACCATGGACCAGGAAGGTCACACTAGAGTGGGCAGCCAGCCCTCACCCCAGTCCACAACCCCTGCCCCTTCTCAAGTCCTTATGTGCACGCGTAGACACCTGCGCAGGTCAAGTATTGTGCACACCCCCACATTGCCACCCGGCCACTCTGGTTGGGAGGGACACACCCCTGCAGCATGGCTGGTCCTTGGGAAAGCACACAAAGCCATCTGGGGAGGGACACCCCGGAGCCTGAGAACCTGGAGCCCACCCCTAGAGGGAACCGCAGAACCCACAGGCCCTGCCCCAGAGTCATCAGGGGACAAGGGCAGGAGACGCTTTTCCGCAATCTAGGGATGGTAGTGAGACAAGCTGTTCTTTCGTTATCTAGACTGTTCATTATCTGTCTCACCTGAGTATAGGACCCTTGCCTTTCACCTCTGTAGGCCTAGGGGCTTGACAGACATGGAATAAGCTAGAGTACAGTGCAGGGCTGAGAGGGATCCCGCGGTTTGGTCCCAGCCTTTTGCAAGACAGTGCTTGGTGGGTCCCAGCCCAGCACTCTGGATGTGAGCCCTCAGGCCTCAGAGACCCGCCCACGGCTGCCACATCAGTTCCACAGATGGAAACGGTGTCGGCAGTGACTGTGTGCACAGAAGAATCCTTTCAGGATGATTTCTGAGAACATGTCCAGGCCACCCCAAACGTCCTAAATCAAAACCTTTGTGTTGGAGACAGTGTGTATATTTTGGAGTGTCTCCCTAGGTGATTGGGATGCATGTGTGACTAAGAGAAAGTCATGGAGCCCTCTAATTACATGGAGGATTTTTGTGTCTCCCCAAAAAGATGCTGAACCTCCAAGACCTGTGAATGTGACCTGACTCGGAGAAAGGGTCTTTGCAACTGGTCAAGTTAGGATGAGGTGACTTAGGGTGGTCCCTAGTCCAGTACAACTGATGTTCTTTCCAACAAGGAAATTTGGACCTGGGCACACAACACTTATTGTAGGGATGAGGGCAGAGATTGGCATGATGCATCTGCATGCCAAGGAATGCCCAAAGCTGCCAGCCAAGCACAAGAAGGTGGGGAGAGGATGGAACCCACTCTCCCTCCGAGCCCTCAGAAGGAGCCAGACCTGAGTCACCTTGATCTGGGACCTCTCGCCTCTAGAACCAGGAGACAATACATTTTTGTTCATTCAGTCACCCAGTTTGTAGTATTTTGGTGCAAAAGTCCCAGGAAACCCATACAATGGTAATAGTGGCAGAGCCTAGACCAAAACCAAGACCTCCCTTCTCCCAGCCCATGCCTCTCCACTCTGCCCTGCTCTCATTGCCCTGGGTCAACAGGTGACAGAGGGTAACAGCTAAGCCAGAACTCTTCTCACTGGACTGCTGGTGACACCACTGAGTGTGAAGCAGGCTGAATGTCAGCGGCACCTTTCGGCCCTAGGGCAAAGGGGTGATTTTCTGTGCAAACTCTCCTCAATGCCCAACTTTCAAAGTTAGGGTTGCATTTGATTGTTAAAAAAATTTTTTTTCTTACTGAACTTGAAGACCAGGGTGGATGTCAAAGCCAGGAATGGGTCCCAAAGAAGAAAATACTCTGGAGTCACAGGATGATGTGAACTCCCCAGTGTACTAGGAAAGGGCAAAGGTCCTGACTTAACAAAGTCATCCCCTCTGAAAAGATTATCCAAAATGTCCCCACATAAACCTGTGGCACTTCCATCCTCTGAACCAACACTGGACAGTTGACAGATGACTGCCTGGCTGTAGCACCTACACAAAGGCCACCTGTGTCACCTCTTCCCGTCCTCTTGCTTCTGAGAGCTGACCTCAAATCATCATGAGTCTCGAGCAGGAGTAGTAAACTTCTGTGGGGGAAACCACGCTCCCTCTCTGCTTCCTGCTCATGCCCTGATGATCCATTTAGGGCCTGATTCTTAACAAAACTGCCCCAGTGATCAAACTGGGTAACTGCCAAAATTCTCTTTTCCCAGCCAGATTTTGTTCCCCGGTAGGTTCTCTCTGCAGGTTCCCCTCAAACCTGCTCTCTGCTCAAAATTAGTCATCTGTTATTCAGTTTTGAATTTGTATCCAGTATTACTTCCACCAGGGTGCACACATTGTAAGCTTCCGATTGTGCAATTAAAGTTTGCAACTGCCCACATGAAACTTCAGGCATCAACAAGCAAATTGAGAATCGCTAAGAGGGAATTAGGAAGGCCTAATTAAATCCCTTAACACCACACAGGCAAGTAAAGTCAGACCATGGGGGATGGCCAGCCAGGCAGCAGCCTCCTGCCCCAGGAAGCTAAACCATTAGAAGAACTTATCAGGAAGGCAGTACCAGTTAACTGCAGCTTCCAGGCAGGTAGCTGGCAAACTCCTACAAAGTTAGAAACATGGAAAACAGTCCCGAAGAAGAATGACTTCTCACTGTCGGTACCATTAGAGCCTGGGACATTAATAGCAGCAATCGGTCCAAATTACAAAACCAAGTGTTGCATGCCATATTGTACTGTTTCCTGGAAGAATTCATTCTATTGTGTAAATTTGGAATGTTTTACCTTCTTAAAGTGTTTTTCTGGTTCAGAAAACACACATATCCTTGTTTTGAATGTATTTTTCTTAGAAATAATTTCTCTTCTAAATTAAGTTGGCATATTTAAAGAAGATGGAGGTTGCTAAATCATTACTTTGCCCAGAATCCCCACTTTTGTCCTGGTCTGGCCTCAGGTACCGCCTACAGCTCCAACTTCCGGAGGCCCAGGGCTGTTTTCCAAATTTTATTTTTGCTCCAAGAGTTTGCCCAGTTCTTTCGTGCCTGAAAGAACACGATGAAGGACAGGCACAGGGGCATCTAATCTGGGGTGATAAGGGTCCTGTCAGTCCTCCCCCACCTCTTCCTGTCTTGGCTCCAGCCGGCCAATGCGGCGGCTTGGCTAAAGTGCCTTGGTGAACTGCAAGAGGCTGCCCAGATGCCAACAAGCCCTCAGCTGGCAGCACCAGGCACTGCAGTCAGGCCTGGGCACTAGAGTGGAGTTCTTCTCCAAGGGGTTTATTTATGGTCCTGTTTGCGGAGCTGGAGAAACGAAGCTGGGCATGCTGGCTCAGCGTCCTCCAGTTCACCCTTTCGGCCTGGCCTTCCAGACCCTGTCCTTTCCCACCAGCTCCCAGAAGTCAAGGTCCCTGGCCATAACTACTCCTGTGGACTCTGCCTTCCCCTCAAACTCCTTTCTCCTTCAGGGTCTGACCTCCCCTTTCCCCACCCCCCTGGCTATTTCCAGCCTGACTCCACCTGCTCCTGTAAGCGTTGGTCTCTTTAGGGCAAAACAAGCAAGACGCTCGCGGCTTCCCATTCGCCCTACCACCCGCAGCCCAGCGCTTTCGGCTTCTCTCCGGGGCTGGGCTAGGACTACGGGCTGTCCAGAGCCGCGCGGCGCCACCAAGAACGGGTCCCCAAGCTCCGCTCGCGGCAAGGCCTCCTTAACTCGGCAAGCAAACCGTGAACTTGCGTCGGGGTCTCCCGGTTTTTCCGATCTGTTAAAGTCCACGAAGCAGAGCAGTTCCCGGCACCAGGAGACGCTGCCCCAAATCGCAAGATCTGCGGCCGTTGGGCTCCTGCCTTCCACCCTAGCTCCACCGTTTCCTTCTCTCCCCGAGCGCACCCCCCACCCCCATTCTCGGTCCACCGGCCTCTTGATCTTTGCTCCTCTGTGGTCCCGTTTCAGTGTAAACTTCCCGTTGCCATCCAACCGGACGCACTCAGAATCTTAGGCCCGAGCCGGGCCCCTTCTCCCTGTCCTCACCGACAGCCCAGGGCGCCCACTGGCCCTCCCCTTCCCAGGGGGAAAGGTGGGCAGCACCCCGCCTCCGACACAGAAAAGCAGGGTGACCGTGCCACCCTTCCCCGGCCTCCCCCGCGGCACCCAGAACACAAGTCCTGAGCCCCGGGGCAGCTTTCGAGCGGACCCCACCTCGGCTCGGCTCTTGAGGCTGCTCCGCTTAGGTCGGAGCAGGACATCCTTGAAGTCGAGCTTGAGGTCCGCATCGATGCGGGGCATGGTGGCGGCGCGGCAAGGCTGGCGGCTCCTTCCAGCGGCGGAGGTGGCGACAGCGCCGCGGCCTGCGAGGGGCAGGGGCGACGCGGGGCGCGTGCGTGGCGCGGTCGCCGGGGTGGCTGGGCCGCGGCCAGGGCTCCCGCGGGCCCGCGCGCAAGCCGGCTCTTAAGCCCGCCCGCCCCGCGCCCCGAGCCGCGCCGGTGCGCCCCGCCCCGCGCCCGGTGGCCCCGCCCCGCGCCCCGCCCCGAGCTCGGTGGCCACGCCCCCACGCCCCGCGGCCGCGCCCCGAGCGCGCCGAGCTGGGAGGAGAGGCGAGGGGGCTGCGGGCGACTCCCAGCCCGCGACGTCCAGTCCGTCTTGTGGCTGTGACCAAACTGTGCACCGTCTAGGCTGTTACCGAGGACCCCTTGGGGAGAGGACCCAGCGCGTTACCGTCTTATCCGAGGGAAAATCCAGTCCTTGAGAGGTTTGGCTTCTCCTTACTCCAGTTTCAAGCCCTGCGTGCCCCAAGTGCTGGCCTCTCACAGGCCAGAGGAGAAACCCTTGGGAGGTTGGACGGAAAGACAGGACTCGGGCCGGCCTGTGCTGCAGTGCCTGAGGCCCTGGTTCCATCCCTGTGGAGTCGGGGACAGATACCAGTTTAACAGCGCTGGGTGGTTTGGGCCATTTTTGGATGCCCTTTAGATTTCAGGGTTTTGTTTGCTCATTTTTATTTAAAACAACAACAGCGAGGTCTATAGTCAGCGCAGATCCTGGGACTTGAGGGACCTGAGTCCTCTCCCAGGGTTACCAGTGACTTGAGTTTTTATTCACTTGTTGAGCTGACTGAACCTCTGCTGTAGCTTGGAATACGCTTAAGGACTTTGCCTGCACCAGGTCACCCACTCTCAAAACGGCCCCGCGGAAGGGAGCTATTTTGCAGATAAGGAAAGTGAAGTTCATACAAATGAAATAACTTGCCCAAAGTCCCAGAAAAGTTAAATGTAAGTCTCTCTGTTTCTGGAAACTTATGTCAGCCTTTTGCCACAGCTGCTGTTTTACCCAGGGGACCTCTTTACTGCGTGGATGGAAAACCCATTTACACCACTTTCTAGCTGGGTGACCTTGAGGAAGTTAATTTCTCTGACTCATTTTCTTATAGGTTAAAGAAGGACTTAAAGCTATCCTCGCCCAGGTTTTTTGTGAGAATTAAATTGTGCGTGTGTTGGTATGCAGAATGTATGTTCCATAGTAGTTGTTCAATAATAATGGTAGTTATTTGGGGTCACATGTTACATTATGTGCACTGTGTTTTATAATTTCAGACTACGTTGCTAACTGCACAAGGCATTTTCTTTCACTTCTCAGAAGGCTCCAGCTGTTCTCAGCGAACCCTGTGGCTGACCATAAAGACATAGCACAATGCTCATCTTAACACTAATGTCTGACAGTGACAAAAATCTTAAGCCATTCCACTTGATGGCATGATTATCTTTGCCTCGCAGGAATTTTGAAAAGTTTCATGGAAGGAAGTGAAAGTTATCAGAGAGCAGGAAAGTAACCACAATTAGTCCAGCCAACAAATTATTTATGACCCTTATCACATCGTTGACAGCTGGCCAGATGTGACACTTACAAATAGTGGGGATCTCAGTTCCTTAATTAAAGACAAAATAAGAGTAAAACATAATTATTATATGATATGGTTATTATTCTCCAAAAAGGGAAGAGAAACTAACTTTGTTTAGCATCTGCTCAGAGTGAAGAAGTGCAGAAGTGGTGGAGGGCTTTAGACTCAAGGTCACACACACACACTGCCTTATAGGAAGGGCCTCCTTAGCTGGCCCTGGCCTTATACTCCAGTAGTATCTCTTCTCTGGGTTTACTGCCCACCCCTTCTCTATTGGAAGAGACAGAAGTTCACTTGACACATTCCATTCCCCCTCCTATTTCAAATATTCCATCATTACTACATCTTCAAACACAAAGTCATGCTCCTTATAGAGTCAGTAGGAGTCCCTCATTCTCCCACACCAGCATAGACTCTGCTGTCCTGTGATCTCCAATGTGCCCCAAAGGCCCATATGTTGAAGGCTTGGCACTGATAAGAGCAGGTGGAACCTTAAGGAGGAGGAGCCTAGTGGAAGGAAGTCGTAAAGTTGTATCACGGAGGGGGGGGGGGCATGCACTTGAAAGGACTATTGGGACTTTGGCCCCACCCCTTCCTCCTTGTTTCCTAACTGCCAGGGGCTGGGCGTCTACTTTGGCCAGGTGCTCCCCATCATGATGTACCACATCACCAGAAACCCAAAGGCAACAGGGTCAAACAACCATAGACTGAAACCTCTGAGCCTGTGAACCAAAACAAACCTTTCCTCCTTATAAATTGATTATCTCAGGTATTTTGTTACAGTGATGGGAAGCTAACAGACTCCTTTAGACAGCCTTTACACGGTGTACATATTTCTGCTTTCTCATTTCACTAATAATAACAATGATAGTTTTCTATTAATACAATGACTTTATGAAGAAATTTTAACTGACTAGACAAAGCCATAAGATATATCCAGAATCCAACCTGATAACATTATGTTAAGTAAGGGCAGGGTAATTCCAAAAATTACATGAGAAGATAACCTCTAAAATTATGTGGGATAAATTCCACATGGAGACCATCTTTTTACATATTCATGGATTCAGTTTGCTGATATTTGGTTAAGGATTTTTGCATCTAAACATATGAGGGACATGAGTCTGTAGTTTTGATGTCTTTATCAGGGTTACAATGGCCTCATAAAATGAATTTGGAGTGGGGCATGATGGGACACACCTGCAACACCAGCCACTCAGAGGGTGAGGCAGAAGGATCACAAGTTTGAGACCAGCCTGAGCAACTTGGCAAGGCCCAAAAGACTTAGTGAGATCCTGTCTCAAATAAAAAGTAAAAAGGGGTGGGGATGTGGTTTAGTGGTTAAGAGCCCCTATGTTCAAACCCTGGTACTAAAAAATAAAAGAATTGGGAAATGTTTCTTGCTTTATTTTCTGAAAGAACTTGTACAGGATTGGGATTAGTTCTTTAAATATTTCAGCGAGCTATAATTATGAACAATGAGAAAATTGTTTTTTAGTAGATAAATATCACAAAACCCTAAAATAATTATAATTGAATAGTAATTAAAATCTTTAAAATAATTCAAAATCACAGTATTTACTATTATGAGAGTAAGAAAGATTTTGCTCATATTTGATGTTTTCTGGTATTTTGCATACTTGAGAGAATTTGTCCCATTAGATTAATAAAACAATCTTCTAATACCAATTCAAAATGAACATTTGAGTGCACCTGTAATCCTATAACAGGGTTCACTTGATGCTGTGACTATATTCCTTGTGGCTTTGAAACTTACATTTTTTTTTTTTCTTTTTTCCAATCTACTTTTCCCCAAACTTCTCCTCCTGGATCTCCTTCCTGATCTCCCCTCCCTAATCTCATTTTCTCTGAAACACTCTATAAAAAAAACCCTGTTCCTGTTGATGGGCAGAATCACAGACTTTGGGATAGAAGTCCCCTGTGTTTCTCCTTTGCTAGCAAAGCAATAAACCTTTTTCTTTTTTCGCAAGACCTTGTCTTTGTTATTGTATGGGTTCTGGAGGCTGAGGCAGGAGGATCACAAGTTCAAGGTCAACCTCAGTAACTTAGTGAGGCCCTGTCTCAAAATTAAAATTTTTAAAAAGGGCTGAGGATGTGGCTCAGTGGTAAAGTGCTCCTGGGTTCAATCCCCAGTGACAAAAAAAATAAAATAAAGAATGTTTGAGTAAGTGAGTTGAACATGAGGATAAGGTGAAATGTATTCAGGGACATTTAAGAGAACATAAATTTCTCTTACAGTATTTATAAAAGCGAATAAATTATGCTGGAAAGTTCCCCTTGCTGGCGAGTCTGCTGTTTTGTCATGCGTAATGATTGCAGGGAATCTGATGTAAATCCAAATGCTGCTTCAGTGGCTCTGGGTGGGGCCCGAGGTTTCTCATTTCTGACAAGTGTCTGGGTGAAGCTGGTTCTGGACGGGCATTGAGTAGCAGGCATCTAGACTGTTAGCGTATTTCAAAGGGAAATCTAGTTCATCCTATTTTTTTTTTTTTTTAACGCAGCTTAAAATGCTTGAAGGTATTTAAGTTTGTAAATGTGACCTTGTGTTATCCAAAATCCTTTTCAAAGCGATTGCTACAAGTTGCTAAATAGGATTTTTATAAGTAAAGAAAATGTCTTAAGTTTTTTCATTTTAATTTGTTATACATGACAGCAGAATGCATTACAATTCATATTACACATATAGACACAATTTTTCATATCTCTTGTACACAAAGCAGACTCACACCACTCGTGTGTTCGTGCATGTACTTACAGTAATGATGTCCATCTCATTCCACTGTCTTCCCTACCCCCATGCCCTCTTCCTTCCCCTCCCTCCCTTTGCCCTATCTAGAGTTCATCTAATCCTCCCATGCCCCCCCCCAACCACATTATGAATCAGCATCCTTAAATCAGAGAAAATATCTGGCATTTGGGTTTTTGGGATTGGCTAACTTCACTTAGCATTATATTCTCCAACTCCATCCATTTACCTGCAAATGCCATGATTTTATTCTCTTTTAATGCTGTATAATATTCCATTGTGTATATACACCACATTTTCTTTATCCATTCATCTACTGAAGGGTATCTAGGTTGGTTCCACAGTTTAGCTATGGTGAATTGTGCTGCTATAAACACTGATGTGACTGTGTCCCTGTAGTATGCTGTTTTTAAGTCCTTTGGGTATAGACTGAGGAGTGGGATAGCTGGGTCAAATGGTGGTTCCATTCCCAGTTTTCCAAGGAATCTCCATACTGCTTTCCAGAGTGGTTGCACCAGTTTGCAGTCCCACCAGCAACGTACAAGTGTGCCTTTTCCCCCATGTCCTCACAAGAAACAAGTTTTTAAAAGTGAATCATCAAATTTTCCCAGGTCATTATAATTAACTGGGGTCGATCAGCTCTGACTTCACCTCCCCAGAGCACGGTGCCCAGCCACGTGCTGTCCCAGCCCGTGTGTTAGCCAGGTTTTTGTTGCTGTGATACCTGTCATGAACACCTGCAGGAGGAAGGTTTGTTTTGGTTTGTGGTTTCCGAGGTCTCCGTCCCTGGCAGCTGGCTCCGTTGCTCTGGGTCTGAGGTGGGGCAGAACGTCATGGCAGGAGGGTGTGCTGGAGGAAAGCGACTCCCTCTGCAGCCACCGGAAGCCGAGAGAGAAAGGGAAGAGGGGACCAGCGGCAGTTCCCAAGAACCTGCCCTCAGTGTCGGTCTTCATCCTACTGTGTCTCCCCTGCCTACACTTTCCACCACATCCTGAGTCTTCCATCAAATATGAAGCCCTCTGTGGATGAACCCTCTGATGAGGTCACAGCCCCGGGTCCCCGTCACTTCCCAACTGCCCCACCTCTGAACACTGCTGCGTTGGGGACCTAGCCTTCAACACATGAGCCTTTGGGGGACCTTCCAGATCCAAGCTGTTTGCCGAAAGCTCGCTCCCCGTCCCCAATGCCAATCAATGCCAATTTAGTAATGAGGATACGGTTTTTGAGAAAAGGGAAAAAGAAGGTGTATTACTTTGCTAGCAAAAGAGAAATGCAGGGCCTCCTGTCCCAAAGGCTGTGATCCTGCCCATCAACAGGAACAGGGGGCTTTTGAAGAGGTAACTCAGAGACCACATTCCACGTGTTCTCTGTTGGAGTTGCGATTCAGTTGTGTATTTGGGAGATGGTCATTTCTTTCTGAGATCTTCGGGTGCCATCCCCAAAGTCTGGTGGGTGTGTGCTCAGGGACAGAGGGCTCCGCCTAGGAGGGGGAAGAAAGGTAACCCTGTTTCCCCTGAGATTAGGGAGGAGAAAGATTGGGGAGGAGCAGGGAGAGAGGAAGGGAAAGAAACAAGTCCATTTTAAAAAGAAGTCGCAGTGGCGAGCAGCGAGGGCTGCATTCACAGCATCACGCAGACCGCTGTTACACCGCCACAATTTTGGAACTTTTCCATCACCCTGGAAAGAAAGCCCATGTCCCTCTGTCAACATTCCCATATGTGACCCTTCTTTCAGCCCCCACTGAAGTCTTGTTTTTAAAAATTGCTTGTTGTAGGTGGACACGATACCTTTACTTTATTTATTTTTATGTGGTGCTGAGGATGGAACCCAGTGCCTCACACGGGCCAGGCAAGCGCTCCACCCCTGAGCCCCAGCTGCAGCCCCCCACCTCAGTCCTCGGCAACCTCTAGTCTACACTCTAGCCTGTGTGGAAGGACACTCGCGGGGTCCACGCATAGTCCAAAGGCCATGCCACACACGGGAATCCCACCCAAGAGATTCATTGTTGTGACAGATTGGTGACATGTAGGTGACATGTTGCTCTCCTCCAGCAACAGCCTGTGGCACTCACAGAGCAGCTTTACCGCCCACAGAGGAATCTCATAAACTGATTAGGAGTTTAAGCTGGGGTGGGGTTGACTGTAAACTGTTTAAGCTGGGGTGGGGTTGATTTGCAAACTGCTTAGGAGTTTAAGTTGGGGTGGGGTTGATCTTTTTTTTTTTTTTTTTTTTAGCAGGCACGTGTGCTTAGGGGGAGTTAAGCAGCTTTGCCTCAGAATCCAAACTTTGGAACCTCTAGATAAAATGGCTCCCCACCTAAAATGATGAATCTGATGCCCACATGCCAACATGGCCTTTGGGTAGAGCTTTGGAAACTGGTGTCAAAACTGTGATTCCCTAGCCGGAACATGCCTGTCATCCCAGCACTTGGGAGGCTGAGGCAGGAGGATCGTGAGTTCAAAGCCAGCCTCAGCAATGGCGAGGCACTTAGCGACTCAGTGAGACCCTGTCTCTAATAAAATACAAAAAAGGGCTGGGGATGTGGCTCAGTGGTCGAGTGCTCCTGAGTTCAATCCCCGGTACCAAAAAAAAAAAAAAAAAAGCCTGTGATCCCTAAGGGTGGGGGCAGCAGCAGGTAGAGCAAGGGGTCACTGGCTCTCACCCACAGGGTCCAGGCATCAGGTCCATACAACCCTACGTTTCCAAATAAAATTCATGTGTGTGGCCTCTCAGGGGGGCATGGATTTATGGCCAAGAAGAAATAGAGGAGAGTCGAATATAAATCCTGAATATAAATCCTTAGGGTATAATGAGAGCAGAATCATTTGTGTCTGATTCTCTCTCTTTCTTTTCTTTATACATTCTATGGCCTCCCACCCCACACAATCACTCTCTCTCTCTCTCTCTGACACACACACACACACACTAAAACATACCTGAACATTCCAATTTGTCAATAATGTTGCATGTGGAGCATCTCTAACCTGAAATCCTCCAAAACCTGAAATTCTGGGGTTACCGACATGATGCTACATGTGGAAAATTCCACACCTGACCTTGTGTGACAGGTCACAAATTCCAGATGCACCAAAAAAAAAAAAAAAAAGTACTGTGTAAAATTACCTCCAGGGTATATGTCAAAAGTATATAGAAGAGACACAAGTGAATTTCATTTTTACACTTGGGTCCTATCCCCAAGATATCTCATTATCTCATATTTGCAAATATCCAAATATCCAAAATCTAAAAAATCAAAAAATAAAAAACACTTCTGGTCCCAAGTATTTTGTTTGTTTGTTTGTTTCTGGTACTGGGGATTGAGCTCAGGGGCACTGGGCCACATCCCCAGCCCTTTTTTTGTATTTTATTTAGAGACAGGGTCTCACTGAGTCATTAAGTTCCTCGCCATTGCTGAGGCTGGCTTTGCACTTGCAATCCTCCTGCCTCAGCCTCCCAAGTGCTGGGAGTACAGGCATGCGCCACCGCACCCGGCTGGTCCCAAGTATTTAAGATAAAGTATATTCAACCTGGAATATAGCATAATCCACAGCAGAGGCCTACCGAAGATGTGGTAGAGTGCTTTTAATATTTCTGAGCTAATTGCCAATGTTTAAAAATGGATAATTTTCACATCCAGCTCAATTTTAAAAGTTGGGAGGGCTGGCGTAGCTGGACCACCCTCCCTGCTGGAGATGGGGCAGGAGGGGAGTCTGCGGTGCACAGCCCGTGACAGGCAGCACAGGCTGGGAAGAATGCCACACTTTTCCAGCGCGGGTTGTGCAGAGAAAGGAGATACAAATTGAATTTGCTTGTCTTTGGGGATAGGAAAATTTGTGTGCGCATGTGTGTATGTTTAATTTATCTAATTAGGCAACTCAACTATGATTGAATTTAGGCTACTAAATATAAATCAAGATGAGGGACTTTGCCTTCAGGATGTGACTCTACCTTTAAAGTAACACTTGACATGAAAACCTGGGATGGTCTTGTCATTAAGGTTGCTACTAAAGTTGTTATTGGGTGGAAGTGTACTGTGGATTTAACCCCAGGAGCGCTTTACCATTGAGCCACATCCTCAGCCCTTTTTATTTATTTTGAGACAGGGTCTCACTGAGTTGCTTAGGGTCTTGCTAAATTGCTGAGGCTGACCTTAAACTTGCTATCCCCCCTGCCTCAGACTCCTGAGTCACTGGGATTATAGGCATCCATGCCTAGCAAGGTTGTTATTCTTACAATGATTTCAACTAGTCCATGCAACCACTGCATTACTATCTGGGTGATTTCACTTCTTTTTGTTAAAATCTTTTGTGTCAGTAGTAAGGCAGAAGGGGAGAAAATAACCTCCAAATTAAAATTTCCTGTAGAGTTTTCCTTTAGTCTTGTGTTGGGTAGTTTATTGAAAATATTTTCACCTTTTCCCCCCACTTGGTTCTAGGGATTGAACTCAGGGGCACTTTACCACTGAGTTACATCTCCAGCCCTTTTTGTTTTTATACAGAGTCTCACTAAGTTGCATAGGGCCTCACTAAATTGCTGAGGCTGGCCTCAATCTTGTGATCCTCCCTGCCTCAGCCTCCTGAGTTGCTGGGATTACAGGCATACACCACCATGCCTGGCTAGAGCTGCACCTTCTTAGCTAAACTTTTGATTCCAGCCAAGACAATTAATTTTAGCTAACAGATTAACTTTGCTTTTTCTTAATTTTCCATAATTCCTCCCTCAGAGGACCACTTTTAAGAAAAGTCAAGCACCTTGAAACATGCTACAAATCATAATTTTCCTCTCCTTCCCCTCCTCTTTAGCAAGTCTCACTATCCCTCCTTTTACTGCGTGGTCCTTATAAATCTCAGCCCAGGGCTGGGGATATAGCTCAGTGGTAGAGCACTTGCCTAACATACAGGAGGCCCTAGGTTTGATCCCTAGCACTGCCAAAAGATAAAATAAAATCTCAGCCCATAAACTCCATAAGCAAGATATAAGTGTGTGTGTGTGTACTGGGGATTGAGCTCAGGGGCACTCCACTGGGGCCACATCCCCAGCCCTTTTTTTTGTATTTTATTTAGAGACAGGGTCTCACTGAGTCATTAAGTTCCTCGCATTGCTGAGGCTGGCTTTGCAACTCGCAATCCTCCTGCCTCAGCCTCCCAAGTGCTGGGAGTACAGGCATGCGCCACCGCACCCGGCTGGTCCCAAGTATTTAAGATAAAGTATATTCAACCTGGAATATAGCATAATCCACAGCAGAGGCCTACCGAAGATGTGGTAGAGTGCTTTTAATATTTCTGAGCTAATTGCCAATGTTTAAAAATGGATAATTTTCACATCCAGCTCAATTTTAAAAGTTGGGAGGGCTGGCGTAGCTGGACCACCCTCCCTGCTGGAGATGGGGCAGGAGGGGAGTCTGCGGTGCACAGCCCTGACAGGCAGCACAGGCTGGGAAGAATGCCACACTTTTCCAGCGCGGGTTGTGCAGAGAAAGGAGATACAAATTGAATTTGCTTGTCTTTGGGGATAGGAAAATTTGTGTGCGCATGTGTGTATGTTTAATTTATCTAATTAGGCAACTCAACTATGATTGAATTTAGGCTACTAAATATAAATCAAGATGAGGGACTTTGCCTTCAGGATGTGACTCTACCTTTAAAGTAACACTTGACATGAAAACCTGGGATGGTCTTGTCATTAAGGTTGCTACTAAAGTTGTTATTGGGTGGAAGTGTACTGTGGATTTAACCCAGGAGCGCTTTACCATTGAGCCACATCCTCAGCCCTTTTTATTTTTTTATTTTGAGACAGGGTCTCACTGAGTTGCTTAGGGTCTTGCTAAATTGCTGAGGCTGACCTTAAACTTGCTATCCCCCCCCCCCTGCCTCAGACTCCTGAGTCACTGGGATTATAGGCATCCATGCCTAGCAAGGTTGTTATTCTTACAATGATTTCAACTAGTCCATGCAACCACTGCATTACTATCTGGGTGATTTCACTTCTTTTTGTTAAAATCTTTTGTGTCAGTAGTAAGGCAGAAGGGGAGAAAATAACCTCCAAATTAAAATTTCCTGTAGAGTTTTCCTTTAGTCTTGTGTTGGGTAGTTTATTGAAAATATTTTCACCTTTTCCCCCCACTTGGTTCTAGGGATTGAACTCAGGGGCACTTTACCACTGAGTTACATCTCCAGCCCTTTTTGTTTTTATACAGAGTCTCACTAAGTTGCATAGGGCCTCACTAAATTGCTGAGGCTGGCCTCAATCTTGTGATCCTCCCTGCCTCAGCCTCCTGAGTTGCTGGGATTACAGGCATACACCACCATGCCTGGCTAGAGCTGCACCTTCTTAGCTAAACTTTTGATTCCAGCCAAGACAATTAATTTTAGCTAACAGATTAACTTTGCTTTTTCTTAATTTTCCATAATTCCTCCCTCAGAGGACCACTTTTAAGAAAAGTCAAGCACCTTGAAACATGCTACAAATCATAATTTTCCTCTCCTTCCCCTCCTCTTTAGCAAGTCTCACTATCCCTCCTTTTACTGCGTGGTCCTTATAAATCTCAGCCCAGGGCTGGGGATATAGCTCAGTGGTAGAGCACTTGCCTAACATACAGGAGGCCCTAGGTTTGATCCCTAGCACTGCCAAAAGATAAAATAAAATCTCAGCCCATAAACTCCATAAGCAAGATATAAGTGTGTGTGTGTGTACTGGGGATTGAACTTAGGGGCACTCCACCACTGGGCCGCATTCCCAGCCCTTTTTTTGTATTTTATTAGAGACAGGGTCTCACTGAGTTGCTAAGTGCCTCAGCATTGCTGAGGCTGGCTTTGAACTCGCGATCCTCCTGCCTCAGCCTCCCAAGGGCTGGGATTACAGGCGTGCACCACCGCACCCAGCCTATATATTCTTGTGGATAATTCTGATTTGGTTTCCATCTTCTCCGCCTGCTAAGATGAGGACTGGAGATTCCTTTTCAGCCATTGCTGGGCTTACCCCACACTAGGCGTGCCCAGCTCCTCCAACAACAGAAGGTGAGGAGCTGAATCTGTCAGTCATCTGCTGTGCTTTGGTCCCCTTCTCTTGGGCCACTGTGTCCCCTGTGGCACTGGTGGGTCCTTGCCACTTGGGGGCAAAGGAACCATGGCTGAGACTGGATCCCTGTGGCTAGAGACGCCTCCCTGGGCTCTGTCCGCGTCTTCCGGGTGCAGGTGTGGGGAGGCTGGAGGCACACTGAGTCAGGTTTGCAGACGGCACTTCCTCCTTTTCCAGGTCCACAGGAAGAGGTGCCTTCCTCACCTGCCCTGGTTCTCTAGGTACTGCCGCCTCCTCCATTCCTCTCTGGGCCACCAGCAAAATCTCTCCCACGTGTTCCGTCTTACAACAGCTATCAAGAGCTGTGAGCTGTGGCTTCCAGCTCGGAAAAAATTCCCTGAGCAAGGAGCTATTAAGGGCTTTGTTATGTGCACACAAGGGGAGAATTCTAATATAGGGGGAACAAAATTCAACACAGTAGGTGACCATATCTGGCTGTGAGATATCTGAGTACCCAAATATAGCAGATAGAAGTCACATGAAAGCATGCACTTCTTGAAAGAGAAAAGAACTCAAGAAATGATATAAAAATTCACTTATTCTAGTCCTTGAAGAAGCTCTTTAACCAATATTGGGCCTGCTGGTTGTTTTATTTAGCCTGTTTAAACAAAGCAAATGAGCACCATTTCCCCCCCTCCCCATAATGATCTTTAAATGTAAACAGCTGCCAAACACGTCAGATATCAGATTCTTTTTTTATTTGTCTTTTTAGATATACATGACAGTAGAATATATTTTGACATATTATGCATAGATGGAATATAAGTCATTCTAATTAGGAAGATATCCAGTTCTTTATTTTTTATTAATCATTATTATTTTTGGTACCAGGGCTTGAACCTAAGGGCACTTAACCACTGAGCCACATTCCCAGCTCTTTTTGTATTTTATTTAGAGACAGGGTCTCGCTGAGTTGCTTAAGGCTTTGCTAAATAGCTGAGTCTGGCTTTGACTTTGAGATTCTCCTGTCTCAGCCTCCTGAGCCATTGGGATTACAGGCCTGATCCACGGCACCTGGCCGATATCACACTTCTAAATGTAAAGGTTAACGAGTTATAAAGACCTAGGATAATGTTAGCTTGCATGTGTTGAACAATTATTATATTTTAGGCACTCTTAAACGCTTACTCCTCAAGCCATCTTGTACATTAAATATTATTGTTGTATCCAATTTATAAATATGTAATTTGCTGAAGTTGAACAGCAAAGATGTCCCTGCTTTGACAGAGGTACCTTCACGTTACCAGCATTTACCAGGCACCCACTGTGGGCCAGCCAACCTTTTCTCTTTGGTGCTGGGGACTGAACTGAGGGCCTCTTACATGCTTAAGACACTCGCTACCCCTGAGCTCACACCCAGCCTAGCCCCTGTGCTCCTAACAGAATTTTTATACTAGAAAATTTCAAGAAATAGCAGATTCAGGGGCTGGGGATATAGCTCAGTTGGTAGAGTGCTTGCCTGGCATGCACAAGGCCCTGGGTTCAGTCCCCAGCACCACAAAATAGCAGATTCATTTCATGGGTTTCCAATGGTGAGAGATGCTTCCTCTGTATGGACACGGTGATGTAGATTCTGTGTGTGTGTGTGCGCGTGTGCACACGCGTGTGTGCGTGCATGTGCTGGAGATCAAACCCAGGACCTTGGGCATGCCAAGCGTGTACTTTGTCACTGAGCCATACCCCCAGCCCTCGTATATTTCTTTAATTTTTCCTTTCCTTGTAAGCTATAGATTTTTTAAAAAGGTTCAGCTGGGTGCTATTATAGCCAGGTCGTTTCTACTCCTAAGTGTTGGCTCCGAATGCATGCTAGCTGTGAAGACCCACTGGTGTCTGCACGGCCTCCTTCCCCTGCTACCACCCCAGATTTAGTTCCTGCGTGTGCCTCCCCTGCCCTGCGTCCTGCCTGCGTGACTCCTGCCCAGGAACCGCGTGGACACCGTCCATCATCTCTCCCAAATTATGAGGTCTTGGCATTAAAACCCTGGGGTTGCATCTGGTCTGTCACTCAAATCACTTCTTTCCAACTACAGCTGTTCTTATTATGGGATGGAGTTCTGTTCTATAAAATGGCTGTGAACACGAACTCGCACTGCCCCAGGGAAGCATGGTGAGGCGCCCACAGGCCTCTGTTTCCATTTCTATCAGTGCATGTGTGTGTGTTTAAAAACAGATTAATATAGATATGTATTGTTGGTTCAGTTACATCAAATGCATGGCTAACAGCACGAAAGTAACGCGTCCCTGGACCACTATCGTCTAACACGCGGATTTCCTCCTTCAAGGAGTTTTCTTGCCACTAGGAACGCTGTGAGGAATGTCACCACTATTTGGGACCATTTCTTTCTTTCTTTCTTTTTTTTTAATATTTATTTATTTGCTTTAGTTGTACACAATGGGTTCATTTGTACGTGGCGCTGAGGATCCAACCCGGGCCGCGCACGTGCTAGGCGAGCGCTCTACCGCTGAGCCACAATCCCAGCCCTATTTGGGGCCATTTCTACCAGCCGTGTCACCAACAAAAAAGCACAAAAACAAAACAAAACAGCAACAACACGTGGTACTCAACAGGCCAGGAGGGAACCCTTGCTTGTGGAGGGAGAGCCGGCGAGGAGGCAGAGCACCTCCTGTTCTGCAGCAGAGTGCAGATTTTTCAGGCAATTCAAAATTTTTCATTGTCTGCACCTGTCCCCGAATGATAGGGAGAGTACAAGGTGTATTGATTTGGGGTTATACATAAATTTTAGCAAGTAGGCACATTTTTTAAATGCAGAAGGCACAATGGTGAGGGTTAACCGTAGTACCTGATTTCGGGGGGCCCTGCCCATTTGCTTGGAATCCACCAGCAAATTCTACACGCTGGCTCCTGGGCCAGAGGCCTGGCAGGTATTGCTTCAGCTGTTTGGCTTTCTTTCTCCCATTCCAATCACCGTTCCTTGGTTAGCTAAGTCCCCACCTGCAAGAGGAAGTCAGGGAACACTATTGCGTGGTGTTTGGACCTTCTCCACCCTTCTGCTCCCGGGCTTGAGAGCAAAGCGGGGCCGCAGGCCCAGCTTCCTGGTCTTCCTAATGCCAAGGCTTTGTGGAGGTTAAAAAATAATAATAATAATAATAATAAGGACCACCATCATTGAACTTAAGGTGCACTTAATTATTCATCGCTTAATTATTCATTGCTTTTCTTCCTCCTCAGAGGTCCCTGCTGGCCTGCAGTTTATGGGTTGTGTTTGTTCTGTATAAATGCCCACAGACAGAAAGCCCCATGTAGTACCCACAGCGCCACACAGCGCCATCTAACGGAAGCTTGCTTCTTGCCTTTTGTTCATTTAACAAGACTGAAGTCAGCTACCTGCATCAATAGGATGGGGCTGCCAAGCTTGCCATCAGTGACGCAGGGAGGGGCCATTCCCTCAACCGAGAGCAAGGAATATTTTTGCGTGATAGTGCCTATGACAAGCTTAGTTTTCTTCAAAATGCATCTCCCTATACGTTTTTTTTTTTTTTTTTTTTTTTTTTTTTTGGTGGTGAGGGAGTGGTATTGGGGGATTGAACCTAGGGGCGCTTAACCCCCACTGAGCCACATCCCCAGCCCTTTTTATTTTATGTTTAAAGACAGAGTCTTGCGAAGTTGCTTAGGGCCTTGCTAAGTTGCTGAGGCTGGCTCTGAACTCGTGATCCTCCTGCCTCAGCCTCCGGAGCGACTGGGATTACAGGCTTTGCCGCTGTGAACCCTCGCCTGGCGTGACCAGGTCCCTCCTCAGGAGCACACGGCCTTTCTTCTGGAGGTTCTGAGTGTGAAGAGGTCAGGAAACCGGGCCATTGCCTGTGACTCTGCGCTGGGATGGCCATTCACCCTCCGCGGCTCTCCTGCCTCCTCCCCTCTCTAGACCTTTTGAGTTTAAGTAATTCCCTCTTTGAGTTCCCATCCATTTTGGCCCTAGAAACACCATTCTACCAGCCGCCTCACACCCAGCCCCCTGGCATTCTGCTGTAGCTTAGATCTGGAGTGTCCCCAAGACCCATGTGTTAAAGCCTTGGTGCCCAGCTGGGCGGTGTAGGAAAGTGGTAGAAAAACCTTAGGTGGTGGGGCCAGCAGGAGGTCTTTAAGTCACACCCTTGATGGACCTGCCGAGACCCCTCCCCAACCCTTTGACTTTTCCTCTTTCACTTTCCAGCCTTGAGGTGAGCAATTCTGCTCTACCACACGCACCCCCATGATGGGCAGCCACAGGCCCAAAACCACAAGGCCAATCAATCGTGGACTAAGAGCTCCAAAACTGTGAGACCAAATAAAACTTTTTTCTTTACATGTCAATGACCTCAGGTATTTGTTATAGTAACGGAAAACTGCCTAAGACAGCTTCTAAACTTCCTTTGAGGTCATGATCCCTGTCCAACAACTAGATATAGGATTAGGTGTGTGGCCTCAGGCCTGCAAACAAGGACCCACATGTATCCTGGCCACTACCTCTGGTTCCTAAGGAACCTTAGTAAGTGGGAAGGTAAGTGCTAAGTGCTATGACAAGTTAGTCCATGAAAATGCATGGGAAGACAGCAGTTTTCTTCTAAGAGAGGCATTTGTCTGCCTCGGAAGCATTACCTAGAGAAATAACTCAAAATGTCAATTCACAGCATTATTTTCATTTTAAGCCATTAGTACACATTGGGTCTTTTAAAGTATTTGTTATGTTTCAGAGAATTTAATCTTAACCAGGTGGTTGGCCTAGTGATTCCAATTTAAAATATAAGATTGACTAATTGAATGAGATTTGTCAAGTTAAAATCTTACCAAGTTTATATGCAGTGTAGGAACGAAAATTCACAAGAACATAAGGTCTAACGTTTATCATTTTAATTTATTAGATTTATAAGAGTTAATTAAATGCACGGGAACATTTTATTTGTTAAGTCAGATGATTGAAATCTTAAAAGGAAATTGAATATTTAACATATTAAGTTTAAATATGCAATGTAACATGTTAAGAGGAATTTAATTTAATTTTTAAAGAAGACCAAACATTTTCCAAAGGTTTATTCACATTAAAATTTGCTAAACTTATAAATAGAGAAATGCCATTAGAAATCTAAATTTGAAAACTAAACGAATAACTAAGTTTTAAAAAGTTTGGTAACACAGGTGTAGTGGCGCACACCTGTAAACCCAGTGACTTGGGAGGCTGAGGCTGGAGGATCACAAGTTCAAAGCCAGCCTCAGCAAAAGCCAGGCACTAAGCAACTCAGTGAGACCCTGTCTCTAAATAAAATACAAAATAGGGCTGGGAATGTGGCTCAGTGGTCCTAAGTTCAATCCTTGTTACCCGTCCCCCCCAAAAAAAATCCCGAAAAAACAAAAAGAGTTTGATAACTTTAACAAATTGTTCATTAGTTGCAAAACTGATTTAATTATCTTCTATAATTTGGATTTCAAATGGCCCCCAAAGGTCCATGTGTTAAAGACTTGGTCCCCAGCTTGGCATTATTGGGAGATAGTGGAGACTTTAAGAGGTGGGTATTAGTGGGAGGCCTCCTGGTCACTGGTGGGCCCTCCCAGGGTAATTTTAATTAATTTAATTAATTAATATAGGGTCCTGACTTTTGGCTTCCTCTTTTCTTTTTGGCTTCCTGACTGCGCTGAGGTGAGCAGACTGCTCCATGACAAGCCCCCTGCCCTGGTGTGCTGCGTAGGCACAGTCCCCAAAGCAACAAGGCAACTGACCAGGGACTGAAACCTCTAAAACCGTAAGCCTAAACAAACCATTTCTCTTTTTTAAATTTGATATCTCAGGTATTTTGTTACAGTAACACAAAGCTAACTAACATATCATTTGAAGATTTTTTTTCCCTTTGCTATCTACAAAAACTCCCCTACACTAAGAAAGGCCTCTAACATTTCAAATAAATCACCTTTAGATATACTGGTGCCCATTGTACAGATGAGGAAATGGAGGCTCATTGAGGGGAAATAGTTGGCGTGTGTTAGGATTTGAAATCGGGTCTCTGGCTGTGACGGCTCCATGCTCCTTCTCCCACACTCTGTTGGACAGGACCCACGAGATCCAGTTTAACATAAAATGATCCTAAGTGGAAAACATTCAGAAATGGCCTGAGAGCGTCACCTGTTTTGCTTTCCCTGCATCCCAGCTACAATCAATAATTCTCAAGAAGAATGTGCTTGAAAAATGTGCCGCACAGCACAACCGCGCTCTCCCATCGGAGCTAATCAGTTGCAGAAAGTTTCTAGGGTTACACGAAGAGCCAGGATAAGCCAAGACGATGGCCATACAGCGTGCGACACGACATACAGGCCCCAAGCTGCTCAACACTCACCATGATTTGGGTCTGAAACGTCCCCTGAAGTCCCATGTGTTGAAGGGTTGGTCCTCAGTGCAGCCATGTTCAGTGGGGCCTTTAGGAAACAGTTGGATCATGAAGACTCTAACCAACTCAAGTGGATTAATCCATTCCAAAATGGATTAATAATTTAAATGGATTAGTGGGGGGTGGCAGAAAATGTAGGAGGTGGGACCTCTTTAGAGGCAATAGGTCATGAGGGTGCACCCGGGAAGGGCATATTTTGTGTCTGTCCCCCTCCCCAGCTGCAGAGAGCTGAGCAGCTTCCTCTTTCCATCTCTTCACCATGATGTTTCTGCCTTGGAGCCGGTTGACCATGGATGGACGGAAACCTCTGAAAAAGTCAGCCAACACAAACCTTTCTTCCTCCAAGTTGTTTGTGTCAGGTGTTTGGTCACAGCAATGAAAATTGACTTACACAAAATTTAAATATGAACTTTAAAATAGCATAAAGCTGACACCCATGCAACCAGCACCCAGGCTGAGAGAGAATGTTTGCAGCAATCTGGGAACTGTCCCCTGCATAATTTGCAAGTGGCAAATTATTTACTTTCTTTTCTATATGGTTTCATTATAGATGTGTGTATTCATAAACAGTTTATTTTTAAATTTCTTTTCTTTTTTTGGTACTGGGGATTGAGCCCGGGGTGCTTAACCACTGTGCCACAACCCCAGTCTTTTTTATTTTTTATTTTGAGACAGGGTCAGTTGCTTGGGGTTTCGCTGAGTGGCTTTGAACTCGCGATCCTCCTGCCTCAGCCTCCCAGATTATAGGCACGTGCCACCACACCTGGCTAAAGTTTATTTTCTAATTGATTGTTGTTGATCACAGAAATTCAACTGATTTTTGTGTCCAGGAACTTGTTAAATTAAGTCATGGACTGCGATCATTTTCTGTAGATGTCTTTAGGCTTAAAAGTCATGTCATCTTTGAATCTTGACAGTTTTATTTCTTCTGTTTCGTTTTTATGTCCCCCCTGCCCCATCCTCTCCGCCCCTTCCCCCCTCCCCACTTCCTCCCTTCCCGTCTTTCTTCCATGTCGCAAATGACTGTGACCTGGTTGTAGTCTGGGACTGGGTCTTTATCTCCTCACCTTGGCTTCTCACTGGATGTGGGCCTTCCTGGAAGGAGGTGTGACCTTGAGCACGGTGACTCTCTTCAACTGTGGCAGTCCCCACTGAGGGGGACACTTGTCTGCCAATGGCATTCCCAGGGGTCCTTCATTCTTGAATGGGGATCGGGGCTAAGAACGCCAAGTCAACGTCGGAAAACCCGAGTTTGCTGGTGAGGAGCTCTCGGGTTTTGCTTGCATGGACAGCTCTTCTGCCCCCGTGGTGAAGCAGGTTTCTGCCTATTGTAAGACTTCTGGGCTGGCCTCGAACTCTTCAGCACGTGAAAATCTTATTCCAGTGCTTTCTGGTCTCCATAATTGCTGTGCACAAATCAGCTGCACATCTGATCACACTTCCTTTTAGGGCAGGTCTGAGGCCACAGCTTCCCAGGGATTTCCTTTCTGCTCCTCTGGTTTGGCTTAGTGGTCAAACAGCAGTCTTTGTGCTGGCCTTGGAATTGAGGAAGGGTTGGGATTGTATAGAGGTCCCCTTCATCCTACCCATGGAAGCACAATCCTTTGGGGGCCCAATTTAGCATAGGCAGAATCTCCTACCCAAACCTCCTTCTCCTGTGGACCTGAGTTGTTCTCTCTCACCTATTTGCTGAATTGTCACCAAGGTGAGGGGTGCCAGCCAATGTTCTCAGGATGTGTGAGGAGTTTCGGTGCACCAAAAACCTGCTTACTACTCTATGTACAAATACTCCTCGACTTACAATGGCATCGTGTCCCAAATAACCCACTGTGAGTTGAAAATGCACTGGACACACCTTACCTACCTCCATCATCACATAGGGAAACAGTCCACTCTGGAGCGTCCATCATCTCCCTCCTCGCGTGACTGGCAGGGAGCTCATCACCGTCCACAAGTGCCATGAGGTATATTACTAGCCCTGGAAAAATCAAAATTAAAAATTTAGAGTGTGGTTTCTCCTGAATGGATATCGCTTTTGTGCCTTGGTTAAACTGTATAATCCTCAGCTCCATCATCATTTAGTCAGGGACTGTATTGACTTTCAGCCAAAACCTAGCCTCCTGCTGTCTTTTCAGCTAAACTCCCTTAACGTTATTCTTGTTTCAAACCCAGTATCTTTCTTTTATTTTTCAGGGGGAGGGTTGATCTGTATGACCTAGCTCATCATTAATTAAGAAATGCAGCTCGACAGTAGCCACTGAATCATTGGGTTTATGGATTAATGGTGACTGGATGGTACTGAGTCATTTGCCAGCACACAGTTGAAAGGAAGTCTCAGCTACTTAAAAATGGCTGCCAGTCCTTTCCATTTGAGTGATTACCCTCTACCTGCCCACAGAAACGTCTCCTTTGATTATCAACACAAACGCAGATGAAGCCAAAAAGAAAACAGCTAATCAAACCAAACGTGCTAGACTTCAGATTTCCTTTAGGCAAATATTCTCATCTGTCTGTCTCCCTGAGAAAGGCCAAAGTTTATGTTGAATTGGAAAAGAGTTAAAAACAAATTTTGGCGACACCACTTTATACCCATTAAGATGGCTATTATTTTAAAAAGACAAGAAACTAGTAAGTGTTGACGAGGATGTAGAGGAATTGGAACACTTGTGAATTGCTGGTGGGAATGTAAGATGGTATAACCCTGATGGAATATGATTTTACAGTTCCTTAAAAGCCTAATCAGAATTTCCTTATGATCTAGCAATTCCTCTTCTGGGTATGCCCAAAGGAATTTAAAGAGGAGACTCAAACAGATGCTTGTATGCTCATGTCTGTAATAGTATTATTCACAATAGCCAAAAACTGGAAAAACCCCAAATGTCCATCTATAGATTAATGGATAAACAAAATATGGTATATATGTATAATGGAATATTATTCAGCCTTAGAAAAGGAATGAAATTCTGATGCATGCAACATTAAGGATTAAGCTTCAAATCATTATGCTAAATGAAATAAAGGACAAATATCTTATAACTTCTTATATGAAGAAGCTAGAATAGCTAAATTTTTTTTTTAAAAATATTTATTTATTTACTTTAGTTGTACACAATGCAATACATTTATGTTTACGTGGTGCTGACGATCAAACCCGGGCCGCGCACGTATGAGGCGAGCGCTCTGCCACTGAGCCACAACCCCAGCCCCTAGAATAGCTAAATTTATAGAGATAAAATATAAGATAGAAGTTACAGGGATTCAGGGAGGGTGTAACACCTTGTTTTAATGTGTTCACAGGGAGCTACAGATTTTGTTTGGGTGATGAAAAAGAGATGGTTAGTGGTGATGGTAGCAACACATTATGAATGTTTATAACGTGTGAACTATACACATAACATTGTCAAAATGATGAAATTTATGTTATTTATACAATCATGCACCAAACAATGGAGAGAAACGGATCTTTAGGTGACTCATCATTGGGCCAACGTCACTGAGTGCATTTACATAAACTAAGAGGCCTGCAAAGTCACTGGGTGATACATTCCTGTGGGACCCCTGTAGTATGTGTAGCTCATCATTGGCCAAAATGTCATTATGCAATTTTACCAAAATAAAAGTCACCCCGAAGTGTGGGAAGCCACTTTTTTTAAAAAATGTGTCTCCTCAATATAAAATATTGAATTCTCCATTTCCCACTCCCAGCCCAGTCCTTTGGAAGCAATGCCAGTTTGGGGTAGGGAAGAAATTGTTCACCTCGCTATGACCATTGGCCAAGAAATGGCCCTTGTATGTTGTAATGGGCTTCTCAGTGGACTTGGGGATTTGAGCTGGCATACCACACTGTGAAAAGGCTATTCCAAAGGATAGATAGATCATGGAGTTAAGGAGAAATAAAGATCATAATACACAAATAACAAAAGCCAGGGTAAATTACCACACAGCAATGCTAAGAAAGACCCATACATTTGACACTCCGATTTCTCGGGACTCGTATTGTGAGAGAAAAGTGAGTAGCCCCCGAATTCAGCATTCATGATTATGCTTTATCATTTACAGGACTTGCAAAATCCTAGTTTTCTTCTCGTTTCTGAAATGAGATTTGAAAGCCATTTGCATCATGAGTCCAGGTACAGAGAACATTATGTGACAGAATGGACGGTCACCATCGCTTCAAGAGAAGCCGGAGGAATATCACATGACTCCTAAAACATTCTTCCATGCAGGTTAACACACAGCGCCATTCAGGGAAGTGATTCAATAAGGCAAAAGACTTAAGAACTCAACAAATTATCATTGATTGGAGTTTCCAAGCGGAGCCCATGAATGAGGTAAGTTCTCAACCTGTCCTCAAAGATTTCATTCAGGGACCCAGTGACTGAGAAAGTTTTAGGGTAGAAGGATCTAGTGACTGAGAAAGAGTGCGTGCTACTTAATAGAGTTGCAGATTTCCTTTCTCTGATCTTGTCAGTCAGTATTCTTTAACTAGCACAAGTCTACTAACTAGCACAGTATTCATTTTCTAACTAGCACATTAGTCCATTTTCTATTGCTATAACAAAATACCCGAGGCTAGATAATGTATATATTAAAAAAAAAAAGAGATCTATTTTGCTCATCATTTTGGATGTTCAAAGGAACATGCAGGAGCCCTGTTTGGGGAGATGGCTAAGATTGCGGTTGACTATGGGCCATGGACATGTTTGGACATTGCTGCCTTCCATAGTCTCGCGGGACTTGGCCTGGGATCTCGCGGGACTTGGCCCAAGATCTCGAGAGACTTGAGCCGAGATTGCAGATCAGGCCGGCGCCATTCTTGCTCGGGCACGTGAGATGAGACCTGAGAGAGAACGGACGGGGTTATCGCTATTGTGTATATATATTGTAGTTTCTTGTAAGAGTAGGTGCCTTGGTTTCTTGTGAGAGTGTGTATGTGGTGTTAGAAATTACAAGAGACAGAGACAGAAAGATAAAAGAATGTTTTCATTTCCATCCTGTCTCCGGGCTCCTTCCCGCGGCGCCGCCATTCTGGGCTGCAAATCCTTTTCCGGCGGCAACAGGAACATCACCAGCATCAGCTAGGCTCTGGTGAGTGCCTCATGGTGGTTGGCATCAGGACGGGAACACAGACCAGAGGGAGAGCGCACAGTGAGGGTGAGGAGGGCCCATCTTGCTCTTTCACACCTCTCTCGTGAGAACTAACCATGAGAACTACTTTACTTCCTCCCAAGGTCGCATCCCTCGTGACCCAGTGATCTTCCCCTAGGCCCCACTTCTAAAGGTCGCACCAGTTCTTCAGATCACCTTCCCGGGGCTCCGACCTCCAACACACACACCTTGGGGGACCACCCAGGTCTCAACCACAGGGCAGTGTTGCTGTCTTTTCGTGATGGAAGGTGCATGCTATTGGCAGAAACTTTTTTCCAGCTTCAGGCAGACCCCACCAGTCCCCACTGTGTTCTCCCACCCTGATTGTCACATTGTCATCTGATCTTTATTTGCAACTTCCGAATGACTTCTAACCTGCAAATAATGGCTGTATGATAAACTGACCTGGCTTTCATTACTATGACTCAGCTGCTTGATGTGATTCTGCACCATCAACTTGAAGCATTTGGCTAGTTTGTGGGACACAAATGCCAATGAGTGAACCAAGTGGCCTTTTTACCTAATGCTTGGTTTGAGATATTAGAGTTCTTAGGAATTTCTCAGATGAATAATGCTTTTCTTTTTTCCAGGCCTTGTTAACTTCTTATAATGAGTTGGGCATAAATAAAAAATTGCTTCCTGTTTTTTTTTCCTGTGTTGACCTCTGCCTCATTAGTTATGCATTTATAATGATGAAAAGCACCTTCTATATTTATTGGTTCATTTCATCCATGTAACACCATTCTCCAATTCTTCAAAGAAACTTCAAACAAAAAGCTATCTGTTTTGATGTCTGCTTCTAGAATAAGTCTCTGGGATGCATAAGGAGCCCCAGGGAGATATTTTAAGCAGAAGTTTGTCTTGGAAAGAGAGCCCACAGATGACAAAGGTCCTGAGTGTGTGGCACATGTTTGGTTAACTCTATAAACTATTTTAGGATCTTTTCAACAACAGGTGCATGAAGCCTCATGGTGGTAAATTTCACCTGAGCTGCAAGGAGTCTGATTTATTCTATGAGCTCAGACTTCTTCAGCCGTGCCTCAGGGTTCCTAGTTCTCCCTATCCTAATGCAGTCCTCAGTGTCCTCAGTAGCTTTGATGCAAAGAGAAGCTCCCTCTGCATAGGCTTGTCTTTGTCAGTTTTCTGTTGCTATAACCAAACGCCACAGACTGCATAATTTATCAAGATGAGAGGATTATTTCACTCATAGTTCTGGAGACAGGGAAGTGCTAGAGTGTGTCCCGGTCATCTTTTCTGCTAATGGGAACTCTGTGGAGTGCCAAAATAGTTGTGGTTGTCACATGTCAAGGGGCCTCAAAGGACATGGCCAAACTGATTTCTAAAACAGACCCACTCACATGATAACTACCCTGTTGCTTTGCTAACCCATCAACCCAACTGATCTAAGGGCTGTGTGCATAGACCCAATCACCACTGGTTGTGGTGGTGCACACCTGTAATCCCAGCAGCTTGGGAGAATGAGGCAGGAGGATCACACGTTCAAAGTCAGCCTCAGCAACTTAGCAAAGACCTGTGTCAAAGTAAAAAATAAAATAAAAAAAGGACTGGGGGGTGTGGCTCAGTGTTGAGTGCCCCTGGGTTCAGTCCCCCACCCCTTACCAAACAAACAAACAAAAAGAAGACCCAATCATTCCCCAGAGGTCCCCCTCTCAGTGCTGCTGCATTGGGGACCATGTATCTAACACATAAACTCTTGGGGGGCCCATTTAAACCTCAGAATGCCCACTGCCCATCCTTCTGCTCCTGTTGTGGTTTTCATGTCTGCTGTCATAGGGTCCTGGGTCCGCATTCCTGTCTTCAGTGACAAGGTGACCTGTGCATCAG
Organism: Tamias sibiricus; assembly: GCA_025594165.1. Taxonomy (NCBI): domain Eukaryota; kingdom Metazoa; phylum Chordata; class Mammalia; order Rodentia; family Sciuridae; genus Tamias; species Tamias sibiricus. Next base: position 16,906,135 of record CM046666.1, on the reverse strand, counting down.
TGGGAAAAGTTAAGCTGCTCACACAGCTATCATGACATTGATGGATGCTGATTCACTTTTTATTCCTTTGTGGTTCTAAAAATTGGGAGGGAGAAGGAGAAAGCAAGCAAGAGGATTTCAACACTCTCTGCTCTGGTCTCCCTCCCACATCCATTTTTTTTTTTTGGAACTGGGGGGTTGAACCCAGGGCTTTGAGAATGCAAGGCACACACTTTGCCACTGAGCTACATCCCAGCCCCCGCAGCCTGTTTTGCTGTCTTATACTTTTCTTTCTTTCTTTCTTTCTTTCTTTCTTCTTTCTTTCTTTCTTTTTCTTTTTTTTTTTTTTTCCACCAGGGATTGAACCCAGAGGCACTCAGCCACTGAGCCACATCCCCAGACCTTTTTAAAATGTTGATTTTGAGACAAGGCCTCACTAAGGTGCTGAGGGCTGGCCTTGAACTTGTGATCTTCCTGCCTCAGCCTCCCAATTTGCTGCGATTACAGGCCTGTGGCTACTGTGCCACCCCCCCCCCCCCACACACAAGTATTTAGTTTCTTCTATGTGTCCTTCTTGCCTTCACAGGGATGCAGTTAAATAAGTCTGCACGAGAAACAGCCCTTGGACCAGCTACGACCCAGCTCCGCACCCACAGCGCATCGGCTTCTGCGGACGTCCCGACGAGCTCACGAGGCCTCCCCACCCCCACCGCCAACCTGGGTTTAGCTGAATGGAGACCTTGCCGCTCAGCTCACGGGGGTTCACCTGCAAAATAAGCAAACTAGGTGACAGCCCTCCTCTGTTCCCCTTGGTCCCTGGCTCTCAGCTCACGTCCTTAACATCTGCCATTCTCTTGTCTCTACTGGTAAACTTTCACCCTTACCCCTGACTCCTCAGGAGCTAAAAATATCCCACTGCTGAGAATCAGTGACCCCATCTTCCACGCACCTGACCCTCTCCTCTCCTGGGCAGCTGGTTGGTCGCCCCCATGTGTGTCCGCATGGCTGACCTAGTGCTGAATCCTGAGCGCATCAAGCGACCAGCGGGAGCCGAGGCTCAAGTGCGTCCTTCTCCCCCGCAGACCTGGAGTCAGCTTGCCCCGGAGGACACAGGCTCACAGGTCCACCGGGGCCAGCCGGAAGATGAGTCAACAGGTGCGGTTGTGGGCCATCACTGCCCGGACGCTCCTCTGAAGCTTGGAGGAGAGACACCAGGGCTGAGGGGACATCAGGGTCACTGCCCACGTTTTCGGGACAATTCTTGGCTTTGAAAGGACTCGTGACTTAGAAGCCGCGGAGGCTGCCGAACACCCCACAGTGCACGGGAGAACCCTCCCCTCCGCCACGAAGAATCGTCCGGCCCAGCTCGTGGGCGGGCCAAGGAGAGGGCCTGCCTGCCTAGATGGGGACTGTCGTGTCCAGGTTTGGGTTCAAATATTCCGCCCAAGTTGCATAAAACTATTCCACTCCATACTTCTTTTTTGTTGGGGGGGCACATCCTCAGCCCTTTTTTGTATTTTATTAGAGACAGGGTCTCACTGAGTTGCTAAGTGCCTCCTCATTGCTGAGGCTGGCTTTGAATTCACGATCCTTCTGCCTCAGCCTCCTAAGTCCACTGCATACTTTTAATTGACATCTAAAATCTTCAGTCATAACTTCAGGAATTGCAAAAGATGGAATCTCTAGCTAATGTCAAACAAAGCAGTTGTATCATGTTAAAAACACATCAGATTAGCGGGGCGTGGTGGTGCACTCCTGTAATCCCAACAGCTCCGGAGGCTGAGGCAGGAGGATGGAGAGTTCAAAGTCAGCTTCAGCAATGGCGAGGCACTAAGCAACTCAGTGAGACCCTGTCTCTAAATAGAATACAAAATAGGGCTGGGGATGTGGCTCAGTGGTCAAGTGCCGCTGAGTTCAATTCCCAGCACCAACCCCCCCCCCCCCCCACACACACACACAAATCACATTAAAATGAATACCGCACTTCCCTGGCACGCACCATTATTCACTTAAAAATATGGAGAACTACTTTTAAAGTTGAAATTTTATATTGTTCCCTCTGTCCTTGAGCTTCATTTCCATTCCGTGTCCCCTCAGGAATTGATCCTCAGGGGGTCTGTTTCAAGCTCATGAAGTAGACTGCACTGGGACAGAGGCTCTTCCCGATGGTCCAATCGTGCGTCTCTGCCACAAAAATCATGTAAATGGGAATTAATGTTCTGTTACTTCCTGGGGCCATGGCGATCTAAATTGCTCATTTTTTTCTTTTGATCTAATTGTTAAATGTTTCCTTGGCGTTAACGGCTTCCATTACACGCAATTGATCGAAATGACCTAAGTAAATGACACATACAAATAATTATTGAACCATGAAAGCAAGATTTCTTTGAGACGCACCTTTTATTGAGACAGTATCCGTGCCAGCAGGCTGGAATATGCTGGGGGCCAAATGCAGGGCGAGGGTCTTTCCAGGCAGCAGTGGCTTTGCTCGTCTCAGTCACTTCCAGGAGAAGCTTCTAGAAGCTTCATCGCAGCATGCGCATCGTGAGCATGGAGGCAGGAGAAAGGGAACAGGGCAGTGGCTCAGTGGCTCTGAGGGCTCTGCCTGGAAATGACCCTTGTCACTTCCACTCACACCTCACTGGTCGGGGGGAATCTGGGGCAGTGCCGACGTCCACAGGTCCAAAGGAAAGATCCAGAACTCACGCGAAGTCCTCCGTAAGTGAACGGGGCTTTTCTCCCTGCATCTGCGAGTGAGCATTATTTATTGCTAAAAGGAGCCAGTTCAGGGGTGAGTCCACTCCTGTCGTTGTGTTTCTCTAGAGATAGAAGTTATGGGAGACTCTGGTCCCGTGAGTAGATGAATAAGAACAGCAGTGGTGTTTTATGCCAATGTCATTCAATTACTTAAACTCCTGGGTTGTGTGCTAACAGTCTGTCAAAAGATGAAATTAACATGGGGGGGGGGGAATCTTACACTAGATTTAAAGATCAACACATTCTGTTTAAGATCTTAATTGGTTTTTATTTGTGATGTGGAAATCAGCCTCGTTGGATAAAATAGAGTGGGTGTTGTCATGAGCTGAGCAGAGGTGGTTGGTTGTATAGACAGAAAAGAGCCACGGACAGCAGAAATAAAGAACGAAAAGCAGATTGGTCGTTTCAAAGTCTCATTCCCTGTAAAGGTTGAAGCAGAAGGGACTTCCTTATCGTGCTGGTTAACACTGGCCTATTTGGGGATTTGCTGTTCTTTCTCTCTTTGGACTTTTGGAAGAGCAGATAAACAACTTAGTTTGCCTGACAGCAGGGAATGTGAGCGTCAGTGACTCCATATTGGTCTGGTCTGCTGAAGCTCAGTGCAGGAGCTCACTCCAACCCAATGGCTTCCTGTATGGTTTATTTAACAAACCTAGAGGTCATCCATCCCAAGCATCAACTTAGAATGATCTGCATTGCTGACGCCTTCTTTATCTTGAAAGAAAAAACTTAGAAACGAAAGTTGCTAAGAGGTTCATCCCCAAACCCTTTCCCAACTTACATGTGAATATTTCAGAGTCCCTGGCGGCATCGCAAGAGGATCTTCCGGGCGGGAGAGGTGCACTTCTCTTGGGAATTGGGGATCTCGCTGGGTGTATGTAAAAGGGCTGGGGGATAAAGGGAACCAACCCTTCACCACTCATGTTCTCAGGCAGATCAGTTTCAGAAAAAAGAGTGGATGGAAGTTAAACATATTGTTGGGAATATGGGTTCCTCTTTAAAACCATGGGTGCCTACAGACCTCTTGGCATGCCTTTATCCAAAGTGATTTATTTACTGCAGTGAAGCCTGATGAACTAAAACTTACTACCTGAGCCCACAAGAGCGGCACACATTTCAGAAGTGTGCTTTCTCACCGTTATGGAAGCTAGGAACTCCAAGATCAAGGTTCCGGCTGATTTGATTCCTGATGAGGGCTGTCTCTTCCTGGCGTGTAGACAAGCCACCTTCTGTCTGGGTTCTCACATGGTCAAGAGAGAGAAAACGAGCAAACTCTCTCCTGTCTCTCCTTACAAGGGCACCAATCCTATTGGATCAGGGCCCCATCCTCATGGTCTCATTTAACTTAATTGCTTTCTTGCTCCTGATGTGGTTGCACTGAGAGTTAGGGCTTCAGTATGTGAATTTCAGGGCCACAAATATTCGGTATGTAATAACTTCCCAGGTAAATTTTTGGACAAATTCTTAACTTGCACGAGGTGGCAAAACAACCAGAGAATTTGGCCGGGAACATGTTGGCCTTCTCAACGGTGACCCTGACAGTGTATAAGGAGTTCCACTCAAGCTCTGTAACAGGAGCCTGCCACCTGAGGGCTTGACCTATTGCCCATGTGGCCCAGTGTCCTGGGACTATCTGGTCTACCCATGGGAATCTGCAGTTTCCATCCAACCAATTCCTTGATTTTATTTTATTTTCCCCTCCTAAGACCTTTAGATGTCCTTGGTGGCCAGATCCAAAGGTCTTTGAACTTAACAGAATCCTGTAATTTTTTTTCATAAACTTTCTTCCTCCTAAGATACTCTTAATGGATATTAAAATGGCAGCTAATTGAATTTTGGATATCTCTCACAAGCTTTTTCTTACCCATAAATTCCAATTTTCCAGGTCACTTATAGGACACTTCTGCCTTTGAAACTCAGCCTTGCTACTTGTTACTGTGGTTCCTTAGTCAAGTTCCACATCCATTCTGAATCTGTGTCCTTATATAAAAACACAGATAATGCTAACACCTGCCTCAAAGGACTTACTGAAAAGATTAAATAAGACAATGTGTATGTAACCTTTACTACTGTGCCTGGTACAAAGTATATAATAAATAGGAGCTCTAAAAAAATAAAATTGTTGACATTATTTCATATGAAAGTGAACTCATATGAATTAACAAGTAATGTGAAAATACGTAGAACACATGAATTCCACTCTCCCCATCTTGGGTTCCTTCCAACCAGACCCCTGGGGGAGCTGCAGTTACCATCCTTGGGGAAGCTCTGCTGGAAGATCTTTCTTTTTTTTCCCTCCCTGTTAAAACATCAAGCCTCATAACTGGGGATATAGCTCAGTTGGCAGAGTGCTGGCCTTGCATGCACAAGGCCCTGGGTTCAATTTCCAGCACCACAAAAAAAAAAAAAAGAACACGAAACCTCTATGAGAAGCGAAGGTTTTCAGTGCCATGGATTTTTTCTGAGCTGAAATTTTGTGCGAGAAAAGAGAAGGCAAGCAGGAGAGTCCTGTGAGGCACCTGACTGCTTCCTCTGCTTTCTCTCACCTCTCAGGTTGCCTTGGTGAAATGCTGTGTCCTACAAATCCAGAGTCCTCCTCTTTGGTGCTCTGCAAACAGCGCCTGTTCTCCAAGCCAGGTAGGATGTAGTGATTGCCCTGCCTTCTTTCAAGCCCTCCTTAAACACAAAACATCAGTGTTAAATAAACCCCTGTCATGTAAGAAGACTTCCTGGGAAAACTTGAGCACTTACCCATGAGCACATAGATGCACTTCCTGTTTAGTAATGAAGTGACCTGAAGCACTTCCTGTTTAGTGGTGAAGCTACGTGGAGAGTTCTTGCTGCTTTGTGCATTGTTCCCTCTGCCTAGGACCAAATTCAAAACTACCTTTACTGTTTTTGGATGGCATCCAATAAAGTTCATTGAATTTGTGTGTGTGTGTGTGTGTGTGTGCTTGGGATTAAACTCAAGGGTACTTAACCACTGAGCCACATACTCAACCCTTTTTAGTTTATATTTTGAGACAGGGTCTCACTAGGTTTAGCCTCACTAAATTGCTGAGGCTGGCTTTGAACTTGGGATCCTTCTTCTTCAGCCGCTGGGATTACAGGCATGCGCTACCACGATGGTTTTGAACATATCATTTGACATCAATGTTAGACTTCATTGTGGCACCTGCCCTGCCTCTGGCTGATAGCTGTATATGAAAATGTAGTGATTAACCCTGATTACACATAACCCAGTCATATCAAAGAAGGGGTACCCTGTTGCAGGTGGTGGGCTACTCGTTTTAAGTAATTGTTCAGACAGTAAAATTCTGGCACAGGGGGAGCTAACGTTAGGCCCAATTTATAATAACCTGAGCTTTGAAAAGTCTTAGACTAACCATATTTCACATCTGGAAGAGTTCTCACAGGTTGCCAGAACCTTACATTCTTAGGAGATGATTAATTTAATATTTAATCAAGACCAAAAAAAAATTATTTCAATAGCCAAAAGCTACTTTCTAATTTAAAAAGGAAACAGCAAATCACTCTAAAATATGATTGGCTGACAAAATGGATCGGTATGCCTCTTTGTTCCTAGCATTAGCACTCTTCAGGATACCTGCACCAAAGCTGTGGGCTCTCCGAGCGTTGTGCTATCCCTGTCGTGGAAATGTCCCAACTTGTTGTCTTTAGCTATTCATGTCCCGTGTGAGGAAGCTGCACCCCAGCTTTGTCCCTGAGAGGCACCTGTGCCCAGCCAGGGCTGTGGCGGTGAGTTGGTGCAGGCCCTTCCTCTCTGGGTCCTGGCTCCTAAGCTGGGAAGTTCTTTCCACTTTTCTTTGAGAGCTTGCAGCTCTACCTCTTTTGGCCTTTATTTCTGCTTTGAGTCGTTCCCCACTTGGTAGAGCTAGCCTCCCCCTTAGACCAGCGAGCCAGTTCATTGAACATTGATCTCTACCCAGGAGGGGCTGAAGGAAGGTGCTCGGGGTTGAAGGAAACACACACACAGAAAACCAAGTTGGGCTTGGTGGCGTGTGCCTGCAGTCCCAGTTTCTTGGGAGGCGAAGGCAGGATTGCTTGAGCCTGGGAGATCCAGGCTAGCCTGGGCGACGGAGTGAGACCCTGTCTGTCTCAAAAACAAACAAAAACACCAAAAAATATGACTTCAAAAATAGAGCTCTCTCCCGCCGGAAGGAGAGAGCCAGCAGCCAGTTGGCCTGGCCTCCAGGGCCCAGAGTAGCATCTATCTCCCTGCTGCTGCACGCAGGGCCAGACCTGGGGAAGGGCTTCCTCCACTCCCACAGGGAGTGCGACCTGCCCAGCTGCGACCAGAGCAAGAGGTAGGCACCCGCCCGACGGAAGGAGAGACCCAACTGCCAGTTTGCCTGGCCTCCAGGGCCCAGAGTGGCAGCTCCCTGCCGCTGCACGCAGGGCCCAACCTGAGGATGAGCCCCCTCCCCTCTTCCACTGTGCCATTCTGCAAAGGGCCAAAGGTGCAGCCTTGACTCCACTAACAGGATTGCTGACTGGACATGATCCGGGTCAATTGGCTTAATCTGGAAGGGAAATAAGAAGGGCTTCCAAGGGTCCATTTTTTTTGAGACTTGTTCCTGGGTTCAACGTTTTTCTTTTTGTTTGTTTGTTTGTTTTGTTGTTTCTTAGGGTTTTTTTGTTTGTTCGTTTTTGCTTTGTTTTTGTTTTGATTGACAGTGTGTTTGTTTGCTTCTGCTCCTCTTTTCTTTCTTGCTTTCCTTCCTTCTCACTTTTGTATTTTTTCTTCTTCCTTCATCTTCCCTATTTACACCCTGCCATTGCATTCTCAACAGAGGCAAAAACAAGTTATACCCAGAAATTGGAATTTTTAGAACGGGTACAATTGAAATATATAGCAAAGTGGTGTTATATATAGTTTATTCTCTATTTTCTAGACTCATTCTCTCTCTCCTCTCTCTTACACTAATTTCTACTCCTTGGTCTTTTTTTTTTCTTCTTTTTTTTCTTTTCCATCTTTATTTCTTCTCTCAAATGCTGCATAAGTTAGGTTTATATATATAAATCGGTCTTTCCACCTAATCATTCACTCCATTCTCTTTCCTCTCTCATCTGCTGATACTAAACCACTTCCATAGAACTCTCTTTTCATACTTTCTAAGAATAAGTCAATACACTCACTTCCTTCTTCCTAAACATATCACCTCTGTGTCCATTACTTGAAACTATAAAACCCCATCAGAAGCATACAGAGTAAATTGGAACAATATGTGGGTTAACTAAATCTGTACATTGTGATCAAACTGGGATTCTCTGAATAGAAAGTGTTTGATTTTAAAGTGTAAAGGAAATATAAGGGGATCTGATAGCATTGTACTACAGGAGCAACGTAAGGTTTTAAGGTAAAATCAAAATAGTCAAGGTCCCACAGTGCAGGAAGAATAGATGCACAAGCAATATGAAGAAAAAAGGGAAGAAAGTGACACAAACAAATCAATATACCTCCTCAGTAGATTCCATGGCAAGCACAGTTGGTGAAATGCCAGAAATGGAATTTAGAAATTACATATTCCAAATGTTTATGGAACTTAAGAATGAAATAAAAAATGAGATGAGGGAGCAAGTACAGGAGGCAACAGATCATTTTGACAAAGAACTCCATAAACAAATATAGGAAGTAAAAGATTACTTCAGTAGGGTGATAGAGGCTCTAAAGAGAAACCAAACAGAAATTCCGGAAATGAAAGAAGCAATAAACCAAAATAAAAGCTCAATCGAAAGGATAACCAACAGAGTAGATCACTTGGAAGAAAGAACCTCAGACAATGAAGACAAAATATATATCCTAGAGAAAAATCTAGATTACACAGCAAAAATGGTAAGAAACCAAGAACAGAACATTCAAGAATTATGGGACAACATAAAAAGACCAAACATAAGAGTGATTGGGGTAGAGGAGGGGGCAGAGTTTCAAGCCAAAGGAATGAGTAATTTATTTAATGAAATAATTACAGAAAATTTTCCAAACTCGAGGAATGAATGGGAAAACCAAGTTTAAGAGGCTTACCGAACACCAAACATACAAAATCACAACAGATCCACACCAAGACACATTATAATGAAAATGCCTAATATACTGAACAAGGAGAGAATATTAAACGCCACAAGAGAAAGGAAGCAGATTACATATAGGGGGAAACCAATCAGACTATGTTCAGATTTTTCTACCCAGACCTTAAAAGCAAGAAGATCCTGGAATAGCATATTTCAAGCTCTGAAAGAAAAGGGATGTCAACCAAGAATCTTATATCCAGCAAAATTGAGCTTTAGATTCGAAGACGAAATAAAAACCTTCCACGACAAGCAAAAGTTAAAAGATTTCGCAACTCAAAAGCCAGCACTTCTGAACATCCTGGGAAAAATTTATCATGAAGAAGAAGAGAAAAATAACAATGAAAATCAACAAAGGGAGATATTAAACTAAGGGAAATGCCAACCAGAAGAGAAACCAAATCAAGCTAAAGATCATAATACAAATAAAAATGGATGGAAATAAAAATCACATCTCACTATTAACCCTGAATGTTAATGGCCTAAATTCACCATTCAAAAGACACAGATTATCGGAATGGATTAAAAGAAATGACCCAACAATTTGCTGTCTCCAAGAAACACACCTCATAGAAAAAGACATCAATAGACTGAAGGTGAAAGACTGGGAAAAGTCTTATCACTCACATGGCCTGCGGAAGCAAGCAGGGGTGTCCATTCTCATTTCAAATAAGGTAGACTTCAAGCCAAAGCTAATCAAAAGGGACAAAGATGGATATTTCTTACTACTTAAGGGAACCATTCATCAATAGGATATAGCAATCATAAATCTATTATGCCCCAAATAATGGAACACCTACATTCATCAAACAAACTCTTCTCAAGTTCAAGAGTAAAATTGACCACAACACAGTTATTCTAGGGGATTTCAACACACCTCTCTCACCAATGGATAGATCATCTAAACAAAAGCTAAACAAAGAAAACTTAGGCCTCCTTAAAACAACTAATAACTTAGACCTAACGGACATATATAGAGTATTTCATCCCTCAGTAAAAGAATACACTTTTTTCTCAGCAGCACATGGTTCCTTCTCCAAAATAGACCATATATTATGTCACAAGGCAACTCTCAGCAAATATAAAAAAATAGAGATACTACCCTGCATTCTATTAGACCATAAAGGGATGAAATTGGAAATCAATGACAAAACAAGGAATAAGAAAAACTACTCCAACAACTGGAAGCTAAACAACATGCTACTGAATGAACAAGGGGTTGAAGAAGACATCAAAGAGGAGATTAAAAAATTCCTAGAGGTAAATGAGAACACAGATACATTGTATAGAAATCTCTGGGACACTATGAAGGCAGTAGTAAGAGGAAAATTCATTGCACTGAGTTCATTCCTTAAAAGGAAAAAAAAAAAAACAACAACAAATAAATGACTTAACATCACACTTCAAAGCACTAGAAAAAGAAGAACAGATCAACACCAAGAGCAGCAGAAGACAGGAAATAACTAAGATCAGAGCAGAAATTAATGAAATTGAGACTAAGGAAACAATTCAAAGAATTGACAAAACTAAAAGTTGGTTCTTTGAAAAAATAAACAAAATTGACAGACCCTTAGCGATGCTAACGAAAAGAAGAAGAGAAAAAACTCAAATTGCTAACATTCATGATGAAAAAGGGAATATCACAACAAACACCTCAGATATACAGAAGATAATTAGAAATTACTTTGAAAACTTGTACTCTAATAAAATAGAAAATACTGAATGCATTGACAGATTTCTAGAGTCATATGATTTGCCTAAACTGGATCTGGAGGCTATACAAAATTTAAACAAATCGATTACAAGCGAAGAAATAGAAGATGTCATCAAAAAGCTACCAACAAGGAAAAGTCCAGGACCTGATGGGTTTACAGCAGAGTTCTATAAGACTTTCAAAGAAGAACTAATACCAATGCTCTTCAAACTATTTCAAGAAATAGAAAAAGAGAGAGCTCTTCCAGACTCTTTCTATGAGGCCAATATTACATTAATTCCAAAGCCAGGCAAAGACGCATCCAAAAAAGAAAACTTCAGGCCCATATCTTTAATGAACATAGATGCAAAAATCCTCAACAAAATTCTGTCAAATCGGATACAAAAACATATCAAAAAGATAGTGCACCACGATCAAGTGGGGTTTATTCTAGGGATGCAAGGCTGATTCAACATTCAGAAATCAATAAACATAATACATCACATCAATAGACTTAACGATAAAAATCATATGATTATCTCAATAGACACAGAAAAAGTATTTGACAAAATACAGCACCCCTTTATGTTCAAAACACTGGAAAAACTAGGAATATCAGGAACATATCTCAACATTATAAAAGCTATTTATGCAAGGCCCAGAGCTAACATTATCTTAAATGGAGAAAAATTGAAAGCATTCCCTCTAAAAACTGGAACAAGACAGGGATGCCCCCTTTCACCACTGCTATTTAACATAGTACTAGAAACTCTGGCCAGAGCAATTAGATAGACAAAAGAAATTAAAGGGATCCAGATAGGAAAAGAAGAGCACAAATTAGCACTATTTGCTGATGACATGATAATATACCTAGAAGACCCAAAAAAACTCTACCAGGAAACTTTTACAACTAGTAAATGAATTTGGCAAAGTAGCAGGATACAAAATCAATACCCATAAGTCAAAGGCATTTTTGTACATCAGTGACAAAGCCTCTGAAAGGGAAATGATGAAAACTACCCCATTTACAATAACATAAAAAAAAATACCTGGGAATCAACTTAACGAAAGAGGTGAAAGACCTCTATAACGAAAATTATAGAACACTAAAGAAAGAAATCGTAGAAGAACTCAGGAGACGGAAAGACCTACCTTGCTCTTGGATAGGTAGAGTCAATATTGTCAAAATGTCCATACTACCAAAGGCATTATACAGATTTAATGCAATTCCAATCAAAATTCCAATGTCATTTTTCAAAGAAATAGAAAAAGCAGTCATGAAATTCATCTGGAAAAATAAGAGACCCAGAATAGCCAAAGCAGTCCTGAGCAAGAAAAGTGAAGCAGGGGGCATCACCATACTGGACTTTAAATTATACTATAGAGCAATAGTAACAAAAACAGCATGGTATTGGCACCAAAACAGACTGGTGGACCAATGGTACAGAATTGAGGACACAGAGACTAATACATATAATTTCAGCTATCTTATATTAGACAAAGGCGCCAAAAACTAAAAAGCTTCTTCTCAGCAAAAGAAACAATCAGTGAGGTGAATAGAAAGCCAACTAATTGGGAACAAATATTTAATACATGCACATCAGATAGAGCTCTAATTTCTAGAAAATATAAAGAACTAAAAAAACTTAACACCAAAAAAGCAAATAACCCAATCAATAAATGGGCTAAGGAATTGAAAAGACACTTCTCAGAAGAAGATACACATTTAATCAACAAATACATGAAAAAATGCTCAACATCGCTGGCAATTAGAGAAATGCAAATCAAAACTACTCTAAGATTTCATTTCACTCCAGTCAGAATGGCAGCTATCAAGAACACAAGGAACAATAAATATTGGAGAGGATGTGGGGAAAAAGGCACACTCATACATCTCTGGTGGGACTGCAAAATGGTGCAACTGCTATGGAAAGCAGTATGGAGATTTCTTGGGAAAATGGGAATGGAACCACCCTATGACCCAGCCATCCCACTCCTGGGTCTATTTCCAAAGGACTTAAGAACAGCATATTACAGTGACACAGCCACTTCAATGTTTATAGCAGCACAATTCACAATAGCTACATGTGGAACCAACCTAGATGTCCCTCAGTAGATGAGTGGATAAATAAAATGTGGTATATATATATATATATATACACACAGAGTGGAATTTTACTCAGCAATAAGAGAGAATAAAATAATGGCATTTGCAGGTAAATGGATGAAGTTGGAGAATATGATGCTAAGTGAAATTAGTCAATCTCAAAAATCCAAATACCGAATGTTTTCTCTGATATAAGGAGGCTAGTTCACAGTGTTGTTGGATGGGGGTACATAGGATCAGAGGAACACTAGAATGGTCAAAGGAAAGGGAGGGGAAGGGAGGGAACAAGGGGGGAGGGAGGGGGGAATAAAAAAAAAATTGGTGGTTGAATGAGATGGATATCATTATCCTAAATGCACGATTGAAGATCTGAATGGTACTTATATACTTTGTATACAAACATTTGTATGTAAAAAGATGCTATATATGTGCATTATGAATAAGTAAATAAATGACTAAATTAAAAAAAAAAATAGAGCTCTACCAAATGATTTTCTGTGAATTGTGTCAGAGATGAAGAAGGGTACAAATTATTAGTCCAATCATCCTTTCATTGCCGAATGGAGAAGTTAAAGCACTTGCCTAAAGATGCCCAACTCATGGGAGAGGTAATGCTACTGTTAGAATCTCCACATTTTGGGGTCTGGATTATTTCCAAGACATTGTGTGGTGCCTGATGGACTCAATTACTCTCAGCCCCCAGACCATCCATCACCCACACAGGCTTTTAGAATATTAAAGAAATTTGTGCGGTCTTGTTACCTGTGTTAAATGAACTTGACTGACCGAAATGAAACCTTGCATTTCTCAAGGAATTCAGAAATAAATAGTTCTTGGTCATTCTAGGTAGTTCATTATTTGTCATGAAATTGAAGTAGCTTACAGGAAGGACATGCTTGCTCCGGGTCACTGTGTAACACACTAATAAATCTTTAACCAATCGAGTAGAGTCACTCCTGGCTTAAAAATTGCTACCAGAACTCAATTTTTCTGGCCAGACTGGCAAGAAATGCCAAGGATGTTGTCGCACCAGAAGCTACACTGTTTCATTCGGCATTACAGTAATTATTATTTATTCCAGGCATTGGATGCCACCAGCATCTTTTATTTATTTAGTTTAGTTTAGTTTTGTTTTATTTTGTACTGGGGATTGAACTCAGGGACACTCAACCACTAGGCCACATCCCCAGCCCTTTTTTTGTATTTTATTAGAGACAGGGTCTCACTGAGTTGCTAAGTGCCTCGCCATTGCTGAGGCTGGCTTTGAACTCGCCATCCTCCTGCCTCAGCCTCCCAAGTGCTGGGATTACAGGCGTGCGCCACTGCACCGGGCTATCATCATCTTTTAATTAACTTAAATCTTCATGTATCATATGCTGTTGGAACCTCAGGGTTTCTGGAAGAAACTGAGAATGGGATTCAAATAACCAGGCTTCCTCAGGCCAGTACCTTTGCAGTTTATGGCCCTCTGCTCTGGAGGTGGTTACAGGGGGTAGTGTGCTGTGTGCACCACTAGAGGGCGCTTGGACACTTGCTTTTGAATCCACAGTTCTTGAGACTGGGGTTGGAATCATCTCTAAGGTTATGTTCACACATTCGTACAATTTTGTTGTGGTCTTAATACAATGCTTTCCCTGTAGAACAATGTTCTGAAATCCTTATCAGATGTTGGTTGATGGTGGGGATGGTTACAATGGATTCTAGTCAAATAATAGGACATTAATGGTGCTATTGTTCAGGGGTGGGCAGAAATCTAAAGACTTGAATCAAATAGAGGGCTCAGAGGAGCTGAGAGCCTGTACTTCGATTGTTAACTTTACAAGCAAAACACCCAGAATAACAGTACAGTGTAACCAGACATATACGATAAGCTCCACCCCACACAGGTAAGTTTACTCCACCAGGTAAATTCAGCTTCTACTGAGAAGAAAGAGCAGACCAACACTGGACTTGAAATATTATGTCCCTAATCTCCATCTCTAGCTCTGTCTCTATATCGATCTATATCTATATCTATATCCCTTCTATATTTGTATCTGTATCTATATCCCTAGGAGAGAAGGAGCCAAAGAAATCGCGTGAAATAGGTCTCTGAGCACTCAGAGGAGAAAAGAAGGGCAACGCATTTCAAGGATTCACGTGAGCCTGTTCCAGTGTTCTAGATGCTGCTCATTGGAGCATCGGAGGCCAGGACCTAAAAGCAAGTCTCAGAAGTGAACACGGGTCATGCTTTCTTCCTTTAGGCAGAAATGACTCTACTGGAAAGGGCACTGGCGGGGACTTGTAATCACACACATACTTAGTAAGAAACTGCGACAAGCTCTCAGCGTTAAGCAATAAAGAACTCGTGTTGGAAATTTTGGAGAGAGATCATAAAGCACCATTGAGCTCTGCAGTGACCGCGAACCACCCCATCTCCCCACCCTGACTGCGGGTCTCTATCCCTTCTTAGTTCCAGAGCACACACCTCATCCTTGCTGTCTCTGGCTCCAGGAACAATCTGTTTGCTTAACGTTTCGCCTCAGCTTCCCTTTGACCAAAGTTCCAGGCCTCCTCCGTGGCTCTGTCAGGCTGCGGCTGCTCACGCTCAGGCTGCGCCTCCCAGTTCCGCCTGGTCTGTCACCTTCCATGGACTCTTAACGTGGTGGGTCAGAGGTCAGTGGGGTTGACCTCCTGTCTCCACGCTTGTCTCTCCTGGCCTTTAGGTGACACTCATGCAAGTCAGAGACGCTTGGCTTTCGCTCTCTTTCCTAAGCCTAGAAGAGGTTTCTTTACATAAAATTATAGCATGTTAGGTTTGAAGTAACCTTCAAGGTTGTCTGGCCCATCTCTCTGTTTCTCATATGAGACAACTCCTCATTGACTATTAGGATCCTATTAAACTTCCAGTCTTCCTTTCTGAGATATTGAAAATAAAACGGCCATCAACATGCATGCACAGGGTTTTGCATGGTCACATGTTTTCTTTTCTGTGGGACAAATGTCTGGGAGTACGATTGCTGGGTTATTAGAGAGTTGCATAGTTCATGTTTTAAGAAGCTGCTAGACTTTTCCAGGGTGAAGCCACTTTCAGAGTGAACCACTTCCCACTCCCACCAGCAGTGCGTGAGTGAGCCGCTTCCTCCGCTTGCCAGGAGCGCCCCCTGTTGTTGCTTCTCCTCACTGTGGTTACTCTGACGGGTGAGCTCTGGCTTTAAATTCACGCTTCCCTGATAGCTCATAATGTTGAACAAATTTTCACGGGCGTGTGTGCCATCTGCACCTCTTCTTCAGTGAAATGTCTGTCCGTGTCTTTTGTATATTTGCTAAGATTCTTTTGTCTTTTTAACTATGGGAGCTGGAGATTTCTTTATATATTTTAGATATTACTTAGTCAGATCCGTGGTTTGCAAATATTATCTTATTAAACTCTAGTTTAACAAGATCTTCCACGGAGCTCCGTCTTTAAGCTCCAACTGATACCACCCTGGCTGGGACAGTCAGCAGAGCCTCATGTGGCCTCTCCTGACATGGTGGTGGCCTCCTTACATCTGGGGGTGGCGAGGGGGGCTCGTTATAACACCATGGTGGTGGGATCAAAGTTCTGGCCACCACGGGGGCGGGGGGCGCCTGGTGAAGGTAGAAGGCTGGGGTCTCCACCTGGCTTTGTGGGCATGGATGAGGGTGGGGCTACAGAGTTCCCTGTGGCCTCTGGACTAGAGCAGTGACTGTCTAAATATTTTCTCTTGCTGTGCTGCCCTCCCTCTTCCTGGTGCTTTGATCTTCTTGTTTTGACCCTTTCTTCCCCTTGTTGTTGTTTTTGTCTGTGCCTATTAAAGTTTTATAGTCGCTGGCTTCTTCAGCTCTGAGTCTGCGCTATAGGAGACAAAAAGGAGACCCAGAGAACTGACCGCTCTGTCGTTCCTTGTCCCAGGTCCCTTGTCGTCTGCCTTGCTCTCTCCACCTCTCAGAGTCTTCTTGTACATAATGTCACATACACCTTACGTGTCACTGAGAGAACATCACGGGAGGTCACTGTTTTGGGCTAAGCTCCTGCACAGCCCAGGCTGCCACTCAGGATGGGGGTGCTAGTGGGGAAGTTCCACCTCACTCGGCCGACACCAAGCTGTTTATCCAAACTTCCAAGAAATCAGGATTAGAGAGATAACAGCCACAAATCCCAAACAGGCCAGTTTTAATTGGGACGATCATGAAATTCCCTTTGCCTTACTCCTTATGCAAAAAAAAAAAAAAAGATAACTTGAAGTAGCCTGCCATTAACCAGTCATCCTCCAAATATTCCATCTGCCTGTCACCACCTTGCAAGGACAGTGACTTTCAAAGCAACAGACCACTTTTGTCTTTGCTTCTGCTTTTTTCAAGCACTTTCTCTCTCTCTCTCTGTAAAACCAATCTCCTCTGCTCTGCCCATCAGAACACTGGTTCTATTTTATGCAATGAAGTGCTGTTCAATTCTGGAACGGAAAAGAAAGTCAACTAAGATCTTTAAACTAAATTGTAATGTTTTCCTTTGACAATGTAATGTACTTAGTGGAAGCAAGAAGAAAGATGACATCTACTCCAACTTCCCAGAAGAAGCATTTGATCTTTCCTGTATCAGCAAGGTTCTCTCAAGAACCTTCCAGCACAAAAAAATTCTGTTGTTCTACCGTGTACGGAATCCCACTGGCCTTTTTCATGGTTTTCTGAGAAATATTGAAGCATGTAATGGGGGCCATTACTCCGAGGTTCTTTCTGCCCTTCCAGATCTTACGTGAGCAAATTAAAACTAAATCGGAAGCGTTTCTTGTAACTGACTTGTTCGAGACACAAAACCCTCTCTGGGTTTTGGGGAACATGCCTAGAGTTCCAACTACCTGGGAGGCTGAGGCAGGAGGATCAACTGAGCTCAGGCGTTGGAGACCAGCCCGGGCCACATGAGAGACGCCCCATTAAAACAAACAAACAAACAAACAACAACAACAAAAAAAAAACACTTAAAATTCAATTCTTGGCTGATCACAAACAGCCAACCAGCACACAGGTTACATAGCTAGGGACCGCCCATTGACTTGCACCCAGACACCGAGCCTAGCTGTGGCCCTTCAAGTGGTTTCTGAAGTTTGCTTCCACATGTGGTCCTGCTCACACTGCTAGAGTGGGGCTCACTGAGCCCCTCCCAGCTTTGCGTGATGCTCCGTTTGTGAATTCATTTTTGCTCAAATAGACTCGGTTAACTGTCTTTTGTCCCAAGCGTGGCTTCACCAGGGATTGTTGTCACTGTTCCAAACACAGGTCACCCCCCGCCCCCACGTGCCTGCTGCTGGGCTGGAGAGGAAGGAAGGGCAGCTCTTGAGATGGACTTGCTCTCCAAGTCGATAGAAAGGCGGAGCTATCATGGCCCCTCTGGGAGGGCAGGTGGAGATGGCTCTGGGGGACCCGGAGGGCCTGCAACTCCCGAGTCATGTGAAGCAGAGAAAGTTCGAGGACCGCTGATGGATGTGGCGTGAAAATGTGCTCCACAAAGAAGCTCGGGCTTATCCATCCCAGAGACTTTCTCGTGACTTTAAAATGTTTGTTAGACTCCTGCCAGCAAACACTGGCATGGGCATAAGCTTCCAGAAGTCTTCAGCGTTCCATTTTCAACTTCGTCTCCCAGACAAGATGCTGTAGTCTTTAAAGTTGGCCACGTTGGCACGCGCAGCGGTGTAAAAGTGTGTTCAAATGTCAATGTAAGCATTTGCTGGTGGTTTCTTGTTTACCCTGATGCAGAGACGGGAGACCGCATCACTCAGCCGGCTCGCCACCCTCAGTCCCATGGGCCCCTCCAAAATGTCACCCCTCTTTTTTCATGCAACTTGTTCCCGCACAAGTGTGGCCTCTCTTCATCTCCTCCACGTCCCCACCACCTTCATTCAATTGTTACCAGTGTTTTGTTTTGTTTTTTTTTGGTACCGTGGATTGAACTCAAGGGCCCTCGACCACTGGGCCACATCCTCAGCCCTTTTTTGTATTTTATTAGAGACAGGGTCTCACTGAGTTGCTAAGAGCCTTGCCACTGCTGAGGCTGGCTTTGAACTCGCGCTCCTCCTGCCTCAGCCTCCCAAGTGCTGGGATTACAGGCATGCGCCACCACGCCCGGTTGGGTTACCAATGTTTTTTTTTTTTTTTTTTTTTTTAATTAAACAAAAGAGAACTTCTTTGTACTGAGTAAGCATTAAAACTTCAGGAAAATAAGTATTCTGTACTTTAATCTGTTTCTTAGTTGTGTTTTTCCTAAGGATGATTCTCTTTTGTTTTTCTTTTTCCAGTACCTGGGATTGAACTAATGGGCACTCAACCGCTGAGCCACATCCCCAGCCCTATTTTGTATTTTATTTAGAGACAGGGTCTCACTGAGTTGCTTAGCGCCTCACTTTTGCTGAGGCTGGCTTTGAACTCACAATCCTCCTGCCTCAGCCTCCCGAGCCACTGGGATTACAGGCGTGTGCCACTGCTGCAGGATAATTCTTTCAATACAGTCTAAATTTTCAACACATATAATTTACATGTCATTAGATTTGCCTTTTTGGTCACCTTGAGGAGCTTTCAGCCCTGCACATGTTGTGTCTTCGTATTGCCCAGCATGCGGGAGAGGTAATGAGGCTCCCCTGGGTGAAGGGGAGCTGTGGCCTCAGGCACAGGCTCAGAGCACTCAGGGACACCGAGGACCCAGACACTGATGCCCCTGTACCATCGCCCCTGTCCTTCTTCCCCAGGGGAGGGGGTTGGGGACCAAGAGCATAGACAGTGTGTGGTAGGGTTGAGGTTTCAGAGTGAAAGAAATCGAAATTTAAATCCTAATTGCCACCCACTGCCAACGTGACACTGGGCCAGTTGGTATAATCTTGCTAAATCTGTTTCCTCTTCCATAATACAGTAGAGGGATAATTAATGTACCTATCACCAAGTGCCATGGGGATTCAATGAAAATATGCAGGTAAGCGTACAAAGCAAAGTGTCGGGTACCTACTAAGCATGTGTTGACTGTTGAGGGGTGCCAGATAGCTGGGCAAGCATCGTTCCTAGGTGTGAGTGGGAGAGATTAATGAGCATGTGAACCTGCAGCCGACAGAGGAAACAAGACCCTCCCCGACGTGCGTGGGTAGCATCCCATCCATTCACCATCCCACCCGGGTGAAACAAAAAGAGTGTGTTAGCTTTCTGTGACTGTAACAAAACACCCGAGAAAAACAACTTGAAGAAAGGTTTATTTTTAGATCTGAGGCTTCAATCCACGGTCAGCTGGCTGTGTGTCCTTTCGGTCTCTGGTGAGACAGGACATCAAGGGAGGAAAGCTGCTCACCTCATGGCAGCCAGGAAACCGAGAGACAGAGAGAGGAAGGACGGACCAGGGACAAGTATACTGGTCAGAGCACGCCCCCTAGCGACCTACTTCCTACAACTAGGCCCTGCCTCCTAAAGTTTTCACCCCGTCCTGTGGCGCCACCTGCGGGGGGACCAAGCCTTCAACACACAAGCCTTTGAGGGACTTCAAGGTAACCAACCACAACAGAGGAAGGACGAATTCCCTCTCCTTGAGCTGGGACATCCGTCCTCTGCCACCAGAGGTCAGAGCTCCTGGTTCTCAGGCCTTGGGCTCAGACTGAGTCATGCCTCGGCTTTCCATGACTCTCCAGCCAGCTCCCCGCAGATCAGGGACTCCTGGGCTTCCGGAATCGGGGAGTCAGCTCCTATGGTGGCTTCCCGCGTCTCCCTGCACACATCCTGCTCCGTGTCTCTGGAGAACCTCAACGTGGAGCACAAGCAGGCGGCGCCGTCTTCCTGCTCCCTGTGCCCGGCTCCTCTGTCCTGCCCCGTCCCCTCCCTCCACGCCTCCCTCTCTCCCACGGACCAGGCTCTCTCCAGAGCCCCTCCTGTGGGCCCTCGCGGCACTTCCCAGCACCACTATAAAGTCTGGCTTTCATTTCCCATTTACAAATGACAAAACTGAGGGCCAACGTGAAATCTCAAAGTCACAAAGCTAGCTGGTGGCAGAGCGCTTTGAACCCCAGGCAGCCTGACCCCAGAGCCTCCTCTCCCCCGGACTCCTCATAGGACGTGCAGTTCGGTTTAGTTCCGTCCTGTCCTGTCGTCCCAGCGTTTGGAGGCCCCGTCCCGGGCCAGTTCTCTCAAAGAGCAAACAAACGTCCAGAAGAAAGGAAAGATCCGTGAACTTGGTTCACCCGTTGGCTCAGCTCATCTCGGGTGTCGGGAGTTTTGCTACCCAGCAGCTCCTGAACTAAAGGCCCAGTTGCCTGGTCCACAGTCTCTCTGAAGCAAACTGGAGAAATTAGAGCGATGTGACATCCTTTTCCGTGTCTTCAGGGACGGTCAGGGAGTTTCTCCTTCTTTTCATCCCAGTGAAATGCTGACTGGCTCTGACTCCTAAATAGCCTTGCTGTGCTCAGGCCTCCCTGATGCCCCAAAGAAGCCTCCAATTCAGGTTCATTGCCTCCTGCTGAGGTCCCTGGGGTCGAATTTCTGTGCTAGGCACTGCTGAACTGTGATGTGAATAAATCAGCCCTGTGTTAGGCCCCTGGGGCACTGGGCGGGGCTTGGCAGTGTATTGCTGTGTTTATTTTCATTAGATTCTAGCAGCTGGGGCCTGGCAGTGTGGGTGTCTGGGGCTGCCCTTGCCTGCTGTGGAAGAAACTTGAAATCGGAGCTCTCTGCAGCAGTCCTGGGGGCGCTGGGGAGGGGGAAGGGTCGTTGGAGTCTAGTGTGGAGGTTAGAGGAGCTGATGGGCCCAACTGGCCAGTGACATGGTTCCAGTGTGGTAGCTGGCCGCCCAGCCCTGGACTCGGGGTAGCAACAGGCCCCTACGTCTGGCAACTCTGTGGCGTGTCCCTGGGGCAGCTTCCTCTGGGCGTCGAGGCTGTTACTCAGTCAGGAGTAATGTCTTTCACTCTGAGACAACTGAACCCCAGCCACAGGCTGGCGTGTTCTCTTCCAGGGCAGAGGGCACGTGCAATTACATCTGTGACCAATTTGCGCAGCTGGGAGCTCAGCCTAGGACAGCAACGTTTATTTGAGATTCCAGTCTCCAGGGAGCTGGGTCACCAGACAGGAAGTCAGGTCTAGCAAGCATTCGCCGTCCAAGATGTGAATGCCTGTTCATTGGAGCCGCGAGAAAAAAACAAGACAGACAACAACAAAGTCAACTTTTGCTTTTATTAGCTGAAAAACAGGACTATTCTTTATACAAACCAGGAGGCTTTTCAAGGCATGAACGAGAATAAGAACATTCAATAAGACATGATTGCCGCTGATTTACTACAAACACAGGGAACACTGTGGCCCGGAGAACTAGTGGAAGGAGCCCCAGATGCTGTGGGGGGCCAGGGGGAGGGGTCAGAGCCCTGAACTGCCAGGAACAGCAGCCTCCTGGACAAGTCTTCTCACCCAGCGTTATTTTTAAACATGTATTTTTATTTTACTTTTTATGATACTGGGATTGAACCCAATGAGTGCTCTACCACTGAGCTATATGCCCAGCCCTACAAATAGTTTTATTGAGATAGAATTCACATATTGTACAAAGTATACACCAGTTTACAATGTAAAAGCTGGGTGCAATGGTGCATGCCTCGTCCCAACTACTCAGGAGGCCAAGGCAGGAGCATGACTCCAGTGCCGGAGTTTGAGACCAGCCTGGGAAACAGAAAGCCCAGTTTCTCTCTCTCTCTCTCTCTCTCTCTCTCTCTCTCTCTCTCTCTCACACACACACACACACACACACACACACACAATTGTGAAGTCCTCATCACAATTTTAAAACACTTTCATAAACTAAAAAAAGAAATTTCCCACACTCCTTAGTGTGTAGCCAACACCCCACAATCTCCCTCCCACTCTCCTTCTGAGCCTGGGAAACTAATAATATACTTTGTTTCTATAAATTGGCCCACTTGAAACATTATATATATATATATATAATGTTTCAAGTTATATATATATATATTATATATATATAATCCTTAGCGGCCAACTTCTTTCACTTGGTGTATTTTTTTCAGAGATCATTCATAGTAGATTGTAGTAATACTTCTTTTTTTTTTTTAATTTCCAAAAATGCTTTCCATTATATCAAAATAACATAAGGTGCATATCCATTTGTCCATCCATGGACACTTGGGCTGCATCTGCCTTTTAGCTACGATGAACAATGTTGCCGTGAACACTGGTATACAAGTTCATGAGCGGGCACGTATGTCTCCATTCATCTTCCAACATACTTTACAGAGTGGAGTCCCGGGTCATGTTGTAAATTCACGCTAAAGCCTTTGAGTGTCCACCAGACTGCTTTCCAAAGCAGCTGCACATTTATAGTCCAACCAGCAGTGTATGGTAGTTCCAATGTTTCCATTTCCTTGTTGACATTTGTTATTTTCTGGCTTTTCTTTGCTTGTTGTCATCATTATGATGATTTCAGTAGGTGTGAAGTGGTATCTAATTATGGCTCAATTTGCATTCCCTGATGACTATTGATTTGAACATCTCTTCATACGCTTATTGGCCATGGGTGTATCTTTCTTGGAAAAAATGTCTGTTGCTATTTTTGCCCACTTTTGAGTTGTTTGTATTTTGAGAGTTGGGTTCTAATTGTTTTTCATATATTCAAAATGTAAGTCCCTTATCAGGTGTATTATTTGCAAAAATTTCTCTCGTTCTGTTAGTTTAGCTTTTCATTTTCTTGAAGGTGCCTTTGGAAGGACAGAAGTTTTCGAAAATTTTAATTATGCTTATTTCATTGATTTTTTTTCTTTGATTGCTCATGTTTTTGCTGACCTATCCAAGAAACCATTCATGAAAATTTGCACCCATGTTTTCTTCCAAGACTTTTACCGTTTTAGGTCTTAAGAGAGTTCCAATTTCAAGTTTCTTGAAGAGCAGGCAAGGGCAGGTTTAATTCTTTCATCCTTCTGATTTGTACATGGTATGAGGTAGGGATCCAACTTCATTTTCTTTTCTTTTTGCATATACCTGTGCAAATGGATATACATACGTACATCCAGTTTTACCAGCATTATCTGTTGAAAAGGCTATTCCTACTGAAGGATTATGGAAAATAATATCCCTACAAGACAGTCCCTGGGAGAAACAGAAAGACAGTGTGGCTGGGGAGAAGGGAGGGAAATTACCCAAACATTGAACCTCTCCCAGTAGTACCTCCTTTCCCAGTAACAATGGGCCCTGGGGGAGAAAACAGCAACCCCCCCCCGCCCCCCATCCCCAGCATCTCCACCAAAAGCAAGTATTCACCTCCTCCCAACCACAGTGGACCCTGAAGGGAGGAAGGGATACTGAAAGGCTGGGCCTTGGATTTTTACCCTTTCCCATTATCAATGAAGGAGAAAAGCAAATAGTGAAGCTCTAGGTGACAATGGGTCCCAGAGGAAAAAGATAAGCAGTGGACACCGAGTTCTGAACTTTTCCCAGTGACAATGAGTTTCAGACATTTTACAACTTCATTCCTGATTGCCCAAATCAACACATCCTGCCTCAGTCTCCAATAAGTTATTCACCCTCATTGTAACCTATAAAACCCAGACTCTTCCTGTAACCTGTGGGCCATTTCTATAACCAGAAAATGAGCCCTCCGGTGCCTGATTGATCGACTCCACTGCAGAGTAAGGAAGAGCTTGCTGATCTATTTGAGGTCTGTTTCTATCCTGGTTATTTGTATTTTCATCATGAAGCCTAAACTGTGTTGGTTATTTTTGCTTATACTTACTTGTTTGAAAGGTTCCAACATCTTTGTAGAAAGTCAAGTACCATAAATGTGACCCCCTGAAAGTCAATCACTATAAATGTGAAGGTTTATTTCTGGACCCTTAATTCTATTCTATTGATCTATACGTTGATTATTATAACTGATACCACACTGTCTCAATTACTGGAGCTTTGTCGTAAGTGTGGGAGTCAGGAGGTAAGAATTCTCCAATTTTATCCTTTTTAAGGATCATTTTTTTTTTTTTTTTTTTTGTACCAGGGATTGAACTCAGGGGCACTCAACCACTGGACCACATCCCCAGCCCTGTTTCTTGAATTTTATTAGAGACAGGGTCTCATTGAGTTGCTAAGTGCCTCGCCATTGCTGAGGCTGGCTTTGAACTCACGATCCTCCTGCCTCAGTCTCCCAAGTGCTGGGATTACAGGCGTGCGCCACCGCACCCGGCTAAAGATCATTTGGACTATTCTCTGGGTCCCTTGAATTTGGATGTGGATTTTTACATTCTCAACTTCTATGAGAAGTGAACTGAGATTTTGATAAAAATTGCTAGAATCTATTGAGGATTCTTGCCCTGTAAATAATAACAAGTCTTGATTCATAAGCACAGAGCATCTTTCCATTCTTTTAGGTCTTAATTTGTTTCAATGATGTTTCATAGGTTTCAGAGTATAGGTTTTATATCTTTTTGTTAAACATATTTATACGCATTTTCTTCTTTTTGGTGCTATTGTAAGTGGAATTTTCCCCTTAATTTTATTTTTTGGTTTGCTCTTTGCTACTGCATAGAAACACATTAATCTTTGTATATTGATCTTTTATCCTGCAACCTTGCTAAACTTTTATTAGTCTAACAGTTTTTTTAGTGCAGTCCTTAGAATTTTTTTATATCCAAGATTATGACATTTGACTACAGAGATGGTTCAACTTCTTTCTTCTTTCTTTCTTTTATTTCATTTTTGCCCAGCTGCCCTGGCTAAGACTTTAGTTTTGTATCTTAGCTGCTTAAGGAACTGGATTTAAAAAAAAATTTTTTTTTTTAGTTGTAGATGGACACAATACCTTTATTTTGTTTATTTTTATGTGTTGCCAGGATAGAACCCAATGCTTTGCGCATGCTCAGGAAGCACTCTACCACTGAGCCACAACCCCGGCCCAGGAACTAGATTTTTGTTATCAGACCTCACAGAGTTATGCTTCTCCTCCTTGAACCAGGCAGTAATGCTTATATTCAGCCCACAACCCAAATCAAGAGAAACGCATTTCCAAGGGTGTATTTCTTTTTTTTTTTTTTTAAATTTTTTTTATTATTTATTTACTTATTCATCATGCACAAGTATAGTATCTTTTTACATACAACTGCTTGTATACAAAGTATATAAGTACCATTCAGATCTTCAATCATGCATTTAGGATAATGATATCCATCTCATTCAACCACCAATTTTTTTCCAACCCCCCCCTTACTCCCTCCCTCCCCTCCCTTTCCGTTGACCATTCTAGTGTTCCTCTGATCCTATGTACCCCCTTCCAACAACTCTGTGAACCAGCCTCCTTATATCAGAGAAAACATTCAGTACTTGGATTTTTGAGATTGACTAATTTCACTTAGCATTATATTCTCCAACTTCATCCATTTACCTGCAAATGCCATTATTTTATTCTCTCTTATTGCTGAGAAAAATTCCATTTTGTATATATACCATATTTTCTTTATCCACTCATCTACTGAGGGGCATCTAGGTTGGTTCCATAACCTAGCTATTGTGAATTGTGCTGCTATAAACATTGAAGTGGCTGTGTCACTGTAATATGCTGTTTTTAAGACTTTTGGGAATAGACCCAGGAGTGGGATGGCTGGGTCATAGGGTGGTTCCATTCCCATTTTCCCAAGAAATCTCCATACTGCTTTCCATAGCGGTTGCACCATTTTGCAGTCCCACCAGCAATGTATGAGTGTGCCTTTTCCCCCACATCCTCTCCAACATTTATTGTTGTTTGTGTTCTTGATAGCTGCCATTCTGACTGGAGTGAAATGAAATCTTAGAGTAGTTTTGATTTGCATTTCTCTAATTGCCAGTGATGTTGAGCATTTTTTCATGTATTTGTTGATTAATCATGTATCTTTTTCTGAGAAGTGTCTTTTCAATTCCTTAGCCCATTTATTGATTGGGTTATTTGCTTTTTTGGTGTTAAGTTTTTTTAGTTCTATATACATTCTAGAAATTAGTGCTCTATCTGATGTGCATGTATTAAATATTTGTTCCCAATTAGTTGGCTCTCTATTCACCTCACTGATTGTTTCTTTTGCTGAGAAGAAGCTTTTCAGTTTAAATCTATCCCATTCATTAATTCTTGGTAATAGTTCTTGTGCTACAGGATTCTTATTAAGGAACTTGGGGCCTAATCCGACATGTTGGAAATTGGAGCTTACTTTTTCTTCTATTAGGCGTATTGTCTCTGGTCTAATTCCTAGGTCCTTGATCCACTTTGAATTGAATTTTGTGCATGGTGAGAGACAAGGGTTTAATTTCATTTTGTTGCATATGGATTTCCAGTTTTCCCAGCACCATTTGTTGAAGAGGCTATCCTTTCTCCACTGTACATTTTTGGCACCTTTGTCTAATATAAGATAGCTGAAATTATATGTATTAGTCTCTGTGTCCTCAATTCTGTACCATTGGTCCACCAGTCTGTTTTGGTGCCAATACCATGCTCTTTTTGTTACTATTGCTCTATAGTATAATTTAAAGTCCAGTATGGTGATGCCCCCTGCTTCACTTTTCTTGCTCAGGACTGCTTTGGCTATTCTGGGTCTCTTATTTTTCCAGATGAATTTCATGACTGCTTTTTCTATTTCTTTGAAAAATGACATTGGAATTTTGATTGGAATTGCATTAAATCTGTATAATGCCTTTGGTAGTATGGACATTTTGACAATATTGACTCTACCTATCCAAGAGCAAGGTAGGTCTTTCCATTTCCTGAGTTCTTCTACGATTTCTTTCTTTAGTGTTCTATAATTTTCGTTATAGAGGTCTTTCACCTCTTTCGTTAAGTTGATTCCCAGGTATTTTTTTTTATGTTATTGTAAATGGGGTAGTTTTCATCATTTCCCTTTCAGAGGCTTTGTCACTGATGTACAAAAATGCCTTTGACTTATGGGTATTGATTTTGTATACTGCTACTTTGCCAAATTCATTTACTAGTTGTAAAAGTTTTCTGGTAGAGTTTTTTGGGTCTTCTAGGTAGATTATCATGTCATCAGCAAATAGTGCTAATTTGAGCTCTTCTTTTCCTATCTGGATCCCTTTAATTTCTTTCGTCTGTCTAATTGCTCTTGCCAGAGTTTCCAGTACTATGTTAAATAGCAGTGGTGAGAGGGGGCATCCCTGTCTTGTTCCAGTTTTTAGAGGGAATGCTTTCAATTTTTCTCCATTTAAGATAATGTTAGCTCTGGGCCTTGCATAAATAGCTTTTATAATGTTGAGATATGTAAGCTGCCTGTCATGGCCAGCCACAATGCCGCGGGAGGAAAACTCGGAGGCAGAGTAAAGCTATTACTACTTTTACTTCTTCTTTCTTAGAGAGAGCTTAGAGAGAGAAAGAAAGATTTTTCTTCTTCTTAGAAAGAGCTTAGAGAGAAAGATTAGAGATAGCTTTTTCTTCTTCTTAGAGCTTAGAGAGAAAGAGCTTTTTCTTCTTCATCTTCTTAGAGCTTAGAGAGAAAGAGAGAGAGCTTGAAAGAGAGAGATTTCTTCTTTAGAGAGAGAGAGAGCTTAGCTTTTAGAGCTTCTTTCTTCTTTGTTCTTTCTTCTTTCTTCCTCGGGAGCCTCGGCCTGACTCTGACCAGGAATTACTTCTTCTATCTGGTTTCTCTTCTGTAACCGCTCTGCCTACGTTCTGGCAGCTCTGATTCTTTTCTTCTTCTCCGACCCGAACTCTTCTTCCGACCGAGCGACTGCATGACTGACTGAATGAATTCATTCTTCTCCCCTCTGACCGCTTTCACCCGGTTATATACCTTTAGCTTTGCGGGTGCCTCACGTGCATTTACAGGTGTGTCACATACATACTTATTATCAGGTGGAACTTATGGCTTCCAGCTGACCGCAACAGCCATCTCCCTAATTTGGGCTCCTTCAGAGATATGTCCCTGATATTCCTAGTTTTTCCAGTGTTTTGAACATAAAGGGGTGCTGTATTTTGTCAAATGCTTTTTCTGCATCTATTGAGATAATCATATGATTTTTATCTTTAAGTCTATTGATGTGATGTATTATGTTTATTGATTTCCGAATGTTGAACCAGCCTTGCATCCCTGGAATAAACCCCACTTGATCATGGTGCACTATCTTTTTGATATGTTTTTGTATCCGATTTGCCAGAATTTTGTTGAGGATTTTTGCATCAATGTTCATTAAGGATATTGGCCTAAAGTTTTCTTTTTTGGATGTGTCTTTGCCTGGCTTTGGAATTAATGTAATATTGGCCTCATAGAAAGAGTCTGGAAGAGCTCCCTCTTTTTCTATTTCTTGAAATAGTTTGAAGAGCATTGGTATTAGTTCTTCTTTGAAAGTCTTATAGAACTCTGCTGTAAACCCATCAGGTCCTGGACTTTTCCTTGTTGGTAGCTTTTTGATGACATCTTCTATTTCTTTGCTTGTAATCGATCTGTTTAAATTGTGTATAGCCTCCAGATCCAGTTTAGGCAAATCATATGACTCTAGAAATCTGTCAATGCATTCAGCATTTTCTGTTTTATTAGAGTACAAGTTTTCAAAGTAATTTCTAATTATTTTCTGTATATCTGAGGTGTTTGTTGTGATATTCCCTTTTTCATCACAAATGTTAGTGATTTGAGTTTTTTCTCTTCTTCTTTTTCGTTAGCATTGCTAAGGGTCTGTCAATTTTGTTTATTTTTTCAAAGAACCAACTTTTAGTTTTGTCAATGCTTTGAATTGTTTCCTTAGTCTCAATTTCATTAATTTCTGCTCTGATTTTAATTATTTCCTGTCTTCTGCTGCTCTTGGTGTTGATCTGTTCTTCTTTTTCTAGTGCTTGGAGGTGTGATGTTAAGTCGTTTATTTGTTGGTTTTTCTTCCTTTTAAAGAATGAACTCAGTGCAATGAATTTTCCTCTTATTACTGCCTTCATAGTGTCCCAGAGATTTCTATATGATGTATCCGTGTTCTCATTTACCTCTAGGAATTTTTTAATCTCCTCTTTGATGTCTTCTTCAACCCCTTGTTCATTCAGTAGCATGTTGCTTAGCTTCCAGTTGTTGGAGTAGTTTTTCTTATTCCTTGTTTTGTCATTGATTTCCAATTTCATCCCTTTATGGTCTGATAGCATGCAGGGTAGTATTTCTATTTTTTTATATTTGCTGAGATTTGCCTTGTGACATAATATATGATCTATTTTGGAGAAGGAGCCATGTGCTGCTGAGAAAAAAGTGTATTCATTTACTGAGGGATGAAATATTCTATATATGTCCGTTAGATCTAAGTTATTAATTGTTTTAAGGAGGCCTAAGGTTTCTTTGTTTAGTTTTTGTTTGGATGATCTATCCATTGGTGAGAGAGGTGTGTTGAAATCCCCTAGAATAACTGTGTTGTGGTCAATTTTACTCTTGAACTTGAGAAGCGTTTGTTTGATGAATGTAGGTGCTCCATTATTTGGGGCATATAGATTTATGATTGTTATATCCTCTTGATGAATGGTTCCCTTAAGTAGTAAGAAATATCCATCTTTGTCCCTTTTGATTAACTTTGGCTTGAAGTCTACCTTATTTGAAATGAGAATGGAAACCCCTGCTTGCTTCCGCAGGCCATGTGAGTGATAAGACTTTTCCCAGCCTTTTACCTTCAGTCTATTGATGTCTTTTTCTATGAGGTGTGTTTCTTGGAGACAGCAGATTGTTGGGTCATTTCTTTTAATCCATTCAGATCATCTGTGTCTTTTGAATGGCGAGTTTAGGCCATTAACATTCAGGGTTATTATTGAGATGTGATTTTTATTCCCATCCATTTTTATTTGTATGATGATCTTTAGCTTGATTAGGTTTCTCTTCTGATTGGTATTTCCCTTAGTTTAATATCTCCCTTTGTTGATTTTCATTGTTATTTTTCTCTTCTTCTTCATGAAAAATTTTGCCCAGGATGTTCAGAAGTGCTGGCTTTCGAGATGTGAAATCTTTTAACTTTTGCTTGTCGTGGAAGGTTTTTATTTCATCTTCAAATCTAAAGCTCAATTTTGCTGGATATAAGATTCTTGGTTGACATCCCTTTTCCTTCAGAGCTTGAAATATGCTATTCCAGGATCTTCTTGCTTTTAAGGTCTGGGTAGAAAAATCTGAACAAAGTCTGATTGGTTTCCCCCTATATGTAATCTGCTTCCTTTCTCTTGTGGCTTTTAATATTCTCTCCTTGCTCAGTATATTAGGCATTTTCATTATAATGTGTCTTGGTGTGGATCTGTTGTGATTTTGTATGTTTGGTGTTCGGTAGGCCTCTTGAACTTGGTTTTCCCCTTCATTCCTCAAGTTTGGAAAATTTTCTGTAATTATTTCATTAAATAAATTACTCATTCCTTTGGCTTGAAACTCTGCCCCCTCCTCTACCCCAATCACTCTTATGTTTGGTCTTTTTATGTTGTCCCATAATTCTTGAATGTTCTGTTCTTGGTTTCTTACCATTTTTGCTGTGTAATCTAGATTTTTCTCTAGGATATATATTTTGTCTTCATTGTCTGAGGTTCTTTCTTCCAAGTGATCTACTCTGTTGGTGATACTTTCGATTGAGCTTTTATTTTGATTTATTGCTTCTTTCATTTCTGGAATTTCTGTTTGGTTTCTCTTTAGAGCTTCTATCTCCCTATTGAAGTAATCTTTTACTTCCTGTATTTGTTTATGGAGTTCTTTGTCAAAGGGTGTATTTCAATAGAGCAATACAACATTTAGGCACTGGGGACTATCAGGAATATGCTTGGCTGGATTGAAACATTGTCCCCAGGTGGAGTGTTCAGACACCAGGAGGAGAGCTCAGTGTAAAGGGTTTGCCTGGTTTGTGCTAGGCCCTGGGTGGATTCCCACCATCACAAAACAAAACAAAACAACAACAAAAAAAAATCAAATCAATCAACCAAACAAAACTCCAGCAAAGAAAGAGAGCAGGGAGCAGTTTTGGACATGGACTCTCCTCTGCTAGACCCAATGTCTTAGTACCTCTGCGCGAGAAGACTATTTAACAGGTCACGGGGGAAAGGTGCTGATACCGCTGGTTATGGGTGATGAGTTCTGCTCCCCAAAATGCTGAAGTTTGAACATTAGAGAAGCACTCCCAGACAAGCATAGAAAGCAGGGTTTATTTAAAAGGGGTAATATAGACTTCTCCTGGGAGGGAGAAGGGGGCCATAGCTGGTGTCCTGGTATTCCAGGAAGCGAGGTAGGTCTGCCTTTTTTTTTTTTTTTTTTTTTTTTTTTGGTACCGGGTATTGAACTCAGGGGCACTGGACCACTGGGCCACATCCCCAGCCCTTTTGTGTATTTTATTAGAGACAGGGTCTCACTGAGTTGCTAAGTGCCTCGCCATTGGTGAGGCTGGCTTTGAACTCGCGATCCTCCTACCTCAGCCTCCCAAGTGCTGGGATTACAGGCGTGCGCCACCGCGCCCGGCTTGGTCTGCCTTTTTCATATGTCCTAGCTTCCTTTGTCTCCTGTTCTTCCCCTTATCTCTCTCCTTCCTGTGTTTGTGACCAGGCCCAGAAATGCTGGTGGGCAGGCCAAAAGGTGAGAAGCAGATGGGCTGAAGGGGGAAGGGCAGGCTAGGGCAGCCCAGGACACAGTAATTAATACCTTTATAGCTCCCTGTAGGGAGGGGCAATTCCTAAGACAGGTCACCTTGGCAACAGGTTGGAGCAGGGGAAGGTTCTTTTTTTTTTTGGTACCGGGGATTGAACTCAGGGGCACTCGACCACTGGGTCACATCCCCAGCCCTTTTTTTGTATTTTAGTAGAGACAGGGTCTCACTGAGTTGCTAAGTGCCTCGCCATTGCTGAGGCTAGCTTTGAACTTGAGATTCTGCTGCCTCAGCCTCCCAAAAGCTGGGATCACAGGCGTGCGCCACCGCGCCCGGCTAGGGGCAGGTTCTTGATATGGGTAGGAGAAGGGCTCTGAAGGAATTAACATTTCAATTCCTTGGGGGGCAGTCTGCAACTTCCCAGGATTCGCTCAAAATTGGCCTCCTTGATCCGACCTGACTAGATTTACCTATCTGTACTGCCTGCCTGTCTAATTCTGGTGTCAGTGCCTTCTGCCATCCACGCCCCTCTGCAGGGTAAAATGGGAAAGGAAAGGAAATCACTCTTTCTGGGTCCACCAATCCTGTTGGCTGTTTTCTTTTTGGCCTTGGAGGGATGGAATTCAGGAAGGCTCTCGAGTTAATGAGGATGGCTCCAACTCAGGCACGTTCCTCTGGGCTTTCAAGCACTCCTTGCCTCTTGCTTGTCCCCGAGTGGCTGGGGCAGGGAAGAATCCAAAGCGGTCTTTGAGTTTGCACATATTTGTGGTGGCTGTTTGTTGTGAGGTGGAAAAAGATCCTGCTCCCAGTTGGGAGCGACGTCGTCCCACCCATGACTTCAGAAACGAAATGAAATAAACATCTTGGTTCATGGGCAAACTGTGCAGAGCGGGCTTTGTGCGGAGCCCACAAAGGTGGAAGAGCCATTCAAGGGTTGCCAGAGCCCAAGAATAGACCAGCCTTGATAGGACTTATGGACAGGATCCAGTTCCTAGCAAAACTCACGCCCAACCTCCCTGAAGAGCACCATTGAGAAAACGGCTTGAAAATAGGTTGAATGACAAGGGGACAACATGGGTAGAATGGCTTTAATGAGCCAAAAAAATGTGGTTTCCAATGCCCCTGTCTCCCAGTGCCCCTGGCTGGCTTTGCCAGCAGATGTAGAATCTGTTCACTGGAGCAAACTCGGAGAGACGCGAAGCCAGCTCCTGCAAACCCCAGCCTGTCAGTTACTCTCATATTCAAGTCCAGAAAATCTGCTCAGCGTGAGGATGGATGTGTCTGAGCTGAAGGGTTATTGTGTTGGCCGTCCTGAATGCGGGGCAGGGCTGGGGGATCTCCAGCAAGGGGAGTTTTGGGCCTTGCCCTTGGCGCCCAGCAGGGGGTGGGGGTGGGGTTGTTTTCTGTACAGTCCTATCCTGATTATTCAGGGCCTGATTATCCAGTTCAAGGATTCACTGGCTTCGGGCCTCTTCTCCATTTCAAGGGTTTTCTGACTTTGGGGATGTTAATGCTCAGCTGATACTGAATAGTCGAAAGCAAGAATGAAAAGAAAATAAGACTAATTTTGTCAGTAAATCCTACAAACGATCTGAGCAAAGAAGGGGAAGAGACTACCTGGTGAAAGTAGAATCTGGAACTTGCTGGGGGGTTTTCCTTCTCTGTTCTTTTTATGAGATGATGTCTGGGGCTCCTGTGGGGACAGGGACTCTCTAGTGGATGGATTGAGGAAAGCTCTAGGAGGGAGTGATCCTGAAGCCCAGACAGAAACAGGGCAGCCGCTGGGGCTGGGGGAAGCGCGTGGCTGTAGGGGTTTGCAAGCAGATGGAGCCTTCGGAACCCTGGGGCTCTCCAGAGGCCTGTCCTGCAGCTGCTTGAGTGTGACCGCAGCAGCAAGTTCCACCCAGTTCCTAAGGCACCAGGACCCGCCAGGCACTTTGTAGTGTTGGTTTGAACAGGGTCACTCACGAATGCCCAGAGGGAAGAAAGAAAAATACGGAGCTCCGGGACACACGGCCAGGACAGACCCCAAGAAAATGGAAAATGAACAACACATCACTCCGCAGGAAAAGCTGAATTAGCCATTGGGCTGGGGGAGGGGGGTGACCTTTCCTCAAGTTAGTGGCAGAAGAGTCCTGTGACTGAAACAAAAGTTCCTTTAATAAATGTTCCATAAAAGGAGCTAACGCTTTTGTACGACTGAAGGCTTGGGACTGATTAATATCATTGCTTGAAGTTTAATCTCTTCATTAACTTCTCTCATTCTCCTTTATTAGTAACCGTTTACATTTTTAATTATGCAATGCGTGTAATAAAATGATTGCAATTATACTTGAAAATTGGAATTAGGATTTTAAAATCGTTCCAACAGAGCTTTCCAGAGAGAGTTCTTCCCTCCGTCACTTCACACTGGCCTTTTCCTCTCAGCTGAATTCTTAATTCAAAGTTGAGGAGTTTTTATCATGATTGAAGCAGAACAGGAATTATATTTGGGGCTGAAGTCTTCAACTTGGCTCTTGGCATTTTTTCCCTCCCTTGCTATCAAACACAGAAAGTTCAAGGCTTTTGGTTTAAATATCCAGCATTTTTCCTGTCTCAGTTCACAGAAACACCCACCAAAGTCAAGGCTTGGTTTAACTAGAATAACTGGCCCTACGAACCTTCCCCACCTTGTTTTTTCCAGGATGCTGCCAGGGGAAATATAGTTAGATCATAATAACAGGCTTTAAACTTTTTGGTCCCAGTTAACTTTGAGAATCAAATAAAATGTAAGTACCTTCTTCTCCAAAAAAGTTCCCACAAAGGGCTGGGGTTGTCACTCAGTGGTAAAGTGCTTGCTTAGCATGCTCAAGGTCCTGGGTTTAATCCCCAGCACTAAAAGGAAAATAAATAAAGAAAAGTCCATATAAACACAAAAGCACAGATTTCTAAACATGTCCCAACCTTTATGAAATCAGGGCTGGGCACAGGGGTGCCCACCTGTAATTCCCACCACTCAGGACGCCGAGGCCAGTCTCAGCAACTTAGCAAGGCCCTGAGCAACTTAGTGAGACACTGTCTCAAAATTAAAAATAAAAATAAGCTGGAGATGTGGCGCTCAGTGGTTAAGCGCCCCTGGGTTCAATCCCTGGTGCAAAAACAAAACAAACAAACAAAACCCCCAAAACCTCTGTTAAAGCAATGCAATGATGCCAACTTTTGGAACAAACATGTGAAGAGTGAAGGAATGTCTGTGAGGACAGTCTAGATTCAAAAGGCCCCAGCAGGAGCTTCGCTGTGACCAAATCAGACTTGACAGGCAGGGGCGTTTGCTTCTGCTGTCATTTCTAAACAAAAATTTTGGATGACATATTTAGTATGCTCTTGAAATGCCACAGTGTGTACAAGGAAGAGCAGGCCTATGTTCTAGCCACAAGGGAGAAACTACCCCGAGAGCGGTCAAGATGACTCAGGCCTCTTTCTATTCCTAATAAAACAGGGGCAGCTCTCTGCTACTATGGAAAGGCTTGGTTAAATAGAAGCCGATGAAATATTCATCAGCAGTGCCTACCGTATATAGATAAACTGCGCCTTGGGGGCCACCTCTGAACTAGCCGGTGGTGGTGATCACAGACAGGAAAGAGGTTTGCCGAGCCGTCTGAGGCTCATTGATTTGTGTTAAAGAGTTTGTCACTGGATGCTTCCTAAAATAACAGCACAGGAATCAGGAACTCCTGAGTTAGGCCTACCTGCAGGGGCAATGGTTGGAGACCCAGAGATGAAGTTCATACATGCAAAATAACCACCAGCTTCTCAATGACAGCACCAGCTCATATGACTGACATTTGTTTTGATGGGGAATAGAAAATGTTATGTAGAGATGACTCAAACTGTATGATCAGACGTTTCTCTTTCCAAACCCATAGCAGCAGTTCACAGAGATCAGGTGCATTCTGGGTGGTCTGGCCGCAGACAGCAGCAATATACAAAATGGGAAAAACAGAAAATTAGAAATATGCAAAGAGCCAAAACAAAGTTAGGAAGATGTCGTGCGTCAGTCGAGGGTGATGCTAGCTGCTGTAACAGGCAAACTCTGAAATCTCAGTGGGAGAATACGGTAAGAGTTTATTTCTCACTCGAGTAAGTGTTGACCGGGTGTCTAGGGGGCTGCCTTCTGTGCAGTGATTCAGGGGACCAGGCTCCTTCCATTGTGGGGCTCCTCCATCCCTTAGGATCTCAGCGTCTTTACCTCCAGCCAGTGACTAGAGGGCAAAGAGAGCCTGGAGCGTGATGTGGAAGTTTTGGGAAGCCAGGCCTAGAGATGTCAGGCACCGCTTCTGCCCACACTCCTTGGCATAACTCAGTCATGTCTACGCCTAATTGCCAAGGAGGGTAGAGATGTAGTGTAGTACTGAGCCCTGAAAACAGGAAGCAGATTTTAATAAACAGAAAAAAATATCTGCCACATGTAGTCAGACATTCATTTGGTCCAAACATCCAGGACCACTGATATCTCCATGGACCAAGAGCGTGACCAAGACAAAGTAAATAAAAATCAGGAAGTAAAGCCCTTGACTGCTGAGTACAGAAATGCAGGCGTTACGGGTGACAGACATCAGCTCCTAGACAGCAAATGGAACTAAGAGCATCCACATAAAGCAAGAGGGTGGAGACAGCCGCTCTGCTGGAAGTCATGCTGGGGCTCTCTGACTCCAGAAAAAATACACCGAAAAATGCTCTCGGCCGGAACAGTGGATAAAATACTGCACGTGTGAGGAGAGGGATGCACAGAGACACAGGACTTCTCAATCTGAGGCCCGGTGCCACCTACATCTTCGAGACCATTTGCACTATCAAAGGGCAGGGATAGCCCGTCCCGCCTTTGAAGTGAAGGGGGATGGAAACCACCGAAAACCCTTGGAGGGAGGGAGGGCCTAGCGAGAATGACATGGGGAGGAAAGTGTCCCAGGTGGATAAACTAATTGTGGTACTATATATACATAGAAGAGAGATATTATTCTACTATAAGATGGAATGAAATTCAAATACATGCTACAACATGGGTGAGCTTGGAAAATACTATGCTAAGTGGAGTAAGTCAAACACAGAAGGACAAATATGGTATGATTCCACTTATATGAAATACCTAGACTAGGCAAAGTCATAGAGACAAGGTAGAACAGAGGTAGCCAGGGTTGAGAGGAAGTGGGTTGGGGAATCGATAGTTATTGTTTCACAAGGAGAGCGTTTCTGTTTGAAATGATGAAAAAGTTCTAGATATGGATGGTGATGATCGTTACATAACATTGTGAATCTACTTAATGCCACTGGATTGTGCTTTTAAAATGGTTAAAATGGCAATTTTTATGCTCCCTGCATTTTGCCACTGTTGTGGGCTAAAAGTTTGTGTCTCCTCAAAATTCGTGTGTTGAAACCCTAGCACCCAGAGTGACAGTATTAGGAGGTGAGGC
The DNA here is from genome assembly GCA_025594165.1 of Tamias sibiricus. Lineage (NCBI taxonomy): Eukaryota > Metazoa > Chordata > Mammalia > Rodentia > Sciuridae > Tamias > Tamias sibiricus. The sequence continues at coordinate 16,868,508 of CM046666.1, read as the reverse complement.
CTTTGGGAAGTAATTAGGTTTAGATGGTTTAGATGAGGTCACACAGATGGTGACTGCGTGATGGGATTAGTGCCCTTAGGAGAAGAGAACTTCCTGTCCACCCTGCCGCTATCATGTAAGGACACAGCAAGAAGGCGGCCGTGCTAAGCCAGGAAGAGGGACTTCATCATACCTCCTATCTTGGACTGACCAGCCTTCACAAGTATGAGAAAGAAATATTTGTTGTATAAAAAAAAAAAAAAAAAAAGAAAAGAAAAGAAAAGAAAAAAGTGTCCCACATAAGACTGACCTAAAATCCAAAATTCAAAACATCAATAAATAAAACAGCTTCCAAAATTGACAATCAGAAAATACATAGATTCTGGATACTTGTAATGTACATTCTGAAAAAAAGACCTTAAAACAGTTCTGTTTGCAATCCTCGGAAAGATAGAAAATCACATTCATATGTTTTGAAAATCAGACAAGTACAAATACAACAAGAAAACATAAAAAAAAAGAAAAATAGAAATGAAAAAGTAGTAATTTAAATGAAAAAAATTTTACATATTAAGAATTCTGAAAAAGAAGATATAATAGCATATTTTAAAACTGGGGTTTCAATGGAGGATGTGATTTCAGTGGTAGACATAGATATTTTAATTACCCCCCCCAACAAAAAAACCCTTGAAAATTAATAGTTAAGATTTAACCCCATGGGGCTGGGGTTGTGGCTCAGTGGTAAAGCGCTCGCCTAGCACGTGCGGGGCCCGGGTTCGAACCTCAGCACCACGTAAAAACGCATTGTGTACAACTAAAAGCAAGTGAATAAATATAAATATTAAAAAAAAAAAAAAAATTTAACCCCAGACCACAAGAGCAAGAGAGTAAAATGAAAGTCAGAAGTAAGGAGGTCATAAGTGAAGAGGGCTTGAGGGGACACAGTGCGTTTACCACTAGTTCATGACTTTCGCCGCGGCAAATAACAGCCCCACAGACCAAGTGAGTTATGAAGAAAGAGCTTTCCTCTGGCTTATGGCTCTGGTCGGTGTCGAGGGGCTGCGTCAGGGGAGGACGACCTTCTTGCTAAGTCCTGAGGAGTCCTGAGGAGGCACAGGTGTCCCGTGGCTGCAGAGAGCGTGAGAGCCCCAGCCAGACTGGCTTTGACGGCAGACCCGACTCTAAGATAACCCACCAACCCACTGATCTATTGCTCCATTAATGTCAGCCCACTCCGGAGAGCAGAACTCTAATCACTTCTTTGAGGTCCCACCTGGTCCCACCTCAATATCTCCTACTGGAGATTAAATTTCTATGTGAAAGCCGGGCGCGGGGGCGCACGCCTGTAATCCCAGTACTTGGGAGGCTGAGGCAGGAGGATCAAAGTTCAAAGCCAGCCTCCGCAATGGCGAGGCACTAACTCAGTGAGACCCTGTCTCTAATAAAATACAAAAAAAAAAAAAAAAAAAAAAAAAAAGGGCTGGAGATGTGGCCCAGTGGCCGAGTGCCCCTAAATTCAATCCCCGGTACAGGAAAAAAAAAAAAAAAAATCTATGTAAGTTTTTTGGGGACAAAACTATAAGCAATGTTTAAATAAAAGGGAGGATGGAATAGGGTATGATGGTGAGACCGTGTTTTGGAAAAACCTGATCCTAGGGTGTGAGAACTGGCGGCAAAGGTGGAAGATTCCACAGGACTGAACAAGAGGCTGACAGATCCAGGATTTGCGAGACGCCATCTCCTGGGGACTTGTGGATAGAAGCACGTCCTGAGTGTCAGGAAGACAGGAGGGTCCCCACACTCCAAGGCAGGAGGAAGGAGTTTATGTGCTAAGCTACACAGAGGGAGCTGTGGCCAGCCAGAAGGGACTGGCCTTTCTCAAAAACTGTTAACATGTCCATGGTGGGTGAAGAACGAGCCCAGGCATCCCGGCCTGCCCAGTGCGCTCGACTGACCGTCTTAACAACCTTGTTTGTCCTATAGGGTTTGGAACACGTGCTGGAGTCATCTAGCAGGCAAGATGGCCGTAGTCACGTCAAGCTGAGCCCTGTAGACCGGTAGGCATGGGGCAGAAGCCACAGATTGAGGATAGTGGGACAATGAGACAGAATCTGGCTGCTACGACCACGAAGTCACCAGATCATCGCTGGACAGCTCATGCTTACACAGTAAGGAGAGAAACCGATTTCTGCCACAGTTAAGCCACTGTCCTGTGACCTCTGCACCAACATATGCAAACCTACATCTGTAGCAATAAAACCTTGAGGGACTTGATGTCAGTGAATTTGAAAACTTGGATGAAATGCTTTATTGTGCAAAAAATTCCTGGCTCACCAAAATAGACTAAACAAGAAATAGAAGATCTAAAACCAATAATCTTTTTGGTACACCATCTCCAAGATGTCCCCTAATGAGATTCCCTACTTCTTGATGCTTACATTCTGTGATCACCTCCACTGCGGTGTGGTTGGGACTAAGTGACTCGTTCCTAATGAACAGGATACTGCAGAAGTGACAGCTACCCCTTCTGAGATTAGACCACGCGGCACAGTGGCTCCTGTCTGGTATATCCTGTCTTGATTTCCTGCTGGCACCAGGGGAGCCCGCTGCCACTTTCTGAGCTGTCCTGTGGGGACCCGAGGCCAGTCCCTGAGTGGACTGGGGGCAGGTCTTCCCAGTGTGCTAGGATGGGTGCAGCCCCAGCGGCCTCCTAGATTGCAGCCTGTGGGAGGGCCGGACAGGAGGAGCCAGCTGAGGCCAAGACTCGATTCCTACCCACAAGCACTGGGTCAATAAATGGTTGTTAAGCCAATAACCCCTTGTGTCCTGGCATCTCGGATAAAGGACCCCTGTGAGAACTTAAACTGAACAACAAATATACAATTCTGTTGCTCAATTTAGTGTCCTGTACATGGGATGCAGGGACATCATGGGTTAAGTTTGGGCATTATTGCTATGTAGCAAGAGTTCACGAATACAACTTTAAAGAAATCGCATCAGTAGTTAACATGGTTTATTGAAAACCAACAAGGGCCGTGTGTGGTGGCCCACACCTGTAATCCCAGTGACTCAGGAGGCTGAAACAGGAGGATTGCAAGTTCAAAGCCAGCCTCAGCAACTTAGCGAGGCCCTAAGCAACTTAGCGAGACCCTGTCTCCAAATAAAAAAATTAAAAGGGCTGGGGACATGGCTCAGTGGTTTAAGCACCCCTGGGTTCAATATCTGGTACCCAAAACACAACAACAACAATAAACCCCAACAAGATCAGACATTTTTACAGGGAAATGTTTCCCACCTTCAGGGGAAAAATAATGCCTATTTTATAAAATTATATTAGAGAATAGAAAAAAAAATTTTTTTTAAAAAGTTAAGTATCTCTTTTTATGAGACCAATATAACTCAATACGAAGGAGAACATCAAAAAGAAATAGTGTAGGATAATCTAAACCATGAATTTGAATGTAAGAATTCTAACAAAATTGTACACAATCAATGTGACGGCAAGGTCTTGGTTCCTCAGCTAACTACCAAGAGCATTTTGTAGCAGGGGTAATTCACCAACTGCGGTTCACAGGCTGCGCTCTGGTTTTCTCCACCTGTATGAGTGATGATGCTTTTGGCCACAACTGACAGATAAGCTATGCTCCAGGCAGTTCCAACAATAAGGAAATCTATCATCTCACTCACTCTCTCCGATACTCCACCCTCTGGCTGGTCCCCTTTCGACAGGAGGAGGGATGTCAGCAGCCAAGAACTTTGGAACTCACATCCACTGGGGGAAAGGACTCTCTGGGTCACTAGGAACAGAGTTCTTTCCCCTTCAGCTGATAGGACGAACTTGTGTCACTTACACATTCTGGACCCTGTGACCATCTGAGACCCGAAATGGACGCAGGGGAGTGTAATGAACAGGATCAGCTCAGAAGTCCAGGCGGGGTTGATCTCAGTCAGACTGCTGCGGGGGAGGAGTAGATTAGAAGTGTCCGCTGTGTTCACGACGTTCACTGCGCCTCCTCGCACGGACACACGGACAACTCCCCAACATGGGGATGTCTGCCTGCAAAACTGCAGAAATACTAATGAGAGGTAAAACCAATTTCAAACACCATTAAGTGACACTTTCTAGGCTCTGCCATTCAAGAAGAGAACCTGTTCTTGTACTTTCTGAAGGAGCCACAGTGAGGAATCTCTGATGAGAGTTGAGAGGTCACCTCCACCAGACAGGGAGCCCCGAGGTCAGCTCTCAGCACCCAGGTGCCTCTTTCCCTCCCAAAGGTGATGCCGTGACTTGGTTTGTTCTTGAACACTGCCAGAAGTTCAGGTCCTCACACCGCCTGGCGTGGGACCGTGACCATGATCACCAGCACACATATTGCTGTCATAACCAGGAGCAACGTGTTCCTGTTCTGATTCTAAACTCAGCCCCCATCTTGTCTGTTCCGGACGCCCATGGTCAGTCCACCTCTATCAGCACAATTTCTGGAATCTGATTTTGGCATTTAGGAACATCTTGACTTCCTGGAACTATTGCTGAGAAACAACTTCTGAAACGTCGCTGAAATTCATATTAACAGTGATCTCCCCTCTGCCCTGCGACCTTCGGGAGACTTGAGGTGTCTGCTCTTTTGGAATTTCAAATTGTCCTCTGTGGAGACCCTTAGAGACTCTGCCAGGAGGATAGAAAAGACCAAGAGGGTAGGGTTCTAGAATTCGAGTCCTCCTTCAACCATCTTTTAATCTGCCTTGATCGAGTGTACATATTGAGCATCAGGGGAATAAAAATAACTGAACAAAGTTTCTGTGGAAAAAAACTGTTGATCTGTTCAAATTCTTCTTTTCTACACGGCAAGACAGCAGGAAGATGACATTAAGATCACTCAGGCCGGGCGCGGTGGCGCACGCCTGTAATCCCAGCACTTTGGGAGGCTGAGGCAGGAGAATCGCGAGTTCAAAGCCAGCCTCAGCAATGGCGAGGCACTTAGTAACTCAGTGAGACCCTGTCTCTAATAAAATACAAAAAAAAAAAAAAGGGCTGGGGATGTGGCCCAGTGGTCGAGTGCCCCTGAGTTCAATCCCTGGTACCAAAAAAAAAAAAAAAAAAAAAAAAAAAGATCACTCAGCTGGGGGTTAACGGGACCTGAACAGGGACCCAATCTTGATGACTTCAACACCCATCCCATTGACATTTACCAAAATGCATTCTGTGGATTGCTAGTTTCCATAAGAGGATATTTAAAGATGATTTTAAGGAACAAGTAAACTGGGAAGCCTATGTCCTCTTGGAGAATCAGATTAACATCTCTAAAATGCTGAGTGACAAAGAAGCCTGCTTAATCCAGCATTTTCTAACCTAATCTCAGAAACTGTTTTTTTTTTTGGGAGGAAATCTATTAATATCATGTATTAATTAGGTTTTTGTCACTGTGACCAAAATACCTGAAAAGAACAACTTAGAGGAGGAGAAGTTTATTTGGGGGGTCACGGTTTCGAGGTTACCATCCGCGACCGTCCTACTCCATTGCTCTTGGCCTGAGGAGAGGCAGACCATCATGGCAGGAGGGCATAGTGGAGGAAAGCTGCCTAGCTCAAGGCAACAGGAAGTGTGTGTGGGGGGGTGGAATAGCAAGAGGGACAAGATTTAACCCCCAGGGGCATGCCCCCAGTGACCTACTTCCTCTAACCATGTACCATCTGACTACAGCTACCACCCAGTGTATCAGTCCTTTTAAATTATTAATCCCTCAAATGGATTAATCCACTGCTTAGACTACAGCTCTCATAACCTAATCATTTCACATCCTGCCTTAACACTGGAGCTTTGGGAGGATGCTTCATATCCAAACCATAATGCACCCTGAGAAGTAATGTTCCAAAGCATGTACTTTAAGGAACATTTCGTTGTATCATATAGCCACACATAAATTGGCATTTTTTAGGTATGTGAACATATTAGACACATACTTTTCATGTGGAAATTTCCAAACATGCAAAAGTCAAGTAGTATAATAAGCTTGTCACCCAGTTTGATAGTCATCTTTATCTTTTCTCTTTACCTTCTCATCCATTTACCCCAACCATTCCCAGTTATGTTGAAGCAACTCTCAGACATCATATAATTTCCTCTGAAAATATTTCAACATGCATCTCTAAAGACCCTGTTTTAATCATAATCATGGTATTATCACATACCCCCAAATTCCAATTATAATTCATTAATATCATTAATATTCCTATATTCTGGATTGTTTATAAATGTTCTGGTTTTATTTTAAAGTTTGTGTGGAACAAGATCCAAAACTGTCTGTACATAATTATTGGTTAATAAATTCTTCACCCTCTTCTTTTTTTTTTTTTTTTTTTTACCCTTGATGGGCTTATCTTTTTCTTTTAATTAATTTATTTTTATTATAATTTGTTAGAAATGAAAGCAGAATGCATTACATTTCATATTATACTTATAGAGCACATTTTTACATACCTCTGGTTGTATACAAAGTATATTCACACCATTAGTGACCTCACACATGCACTTAGGGTAATGATATCCATCTCATTCTACCATCTTTTTTTTTTTTTTTTTTAATCCCTTTTCCTCTTCCTTTCCCCTCCTCCCCATTGGCCATTCTAGTGTTCCTCTAATCCTCCTATGCTCCCTGTCCCAACTCCACTGTGAATCGGCCTCCTTATATCAGAGAAAGCATTCGGCATTTGGATTTTTGGGATTGGCTAACTTCACTTAGCATTATATTCTCCAACTTCATCCATTTACCTGAGAATGCCATGATTTTATTTTCTTTTATTGCTGAGTGATGCTCCATTGTGTGTATATACCACATTTTCTTTATCCATTCATCTACTGAAGGGCATCTAGGTTGGTTCCACAGTTCAGCTATTGTCTTCACCCTCTTTTAGTGTAGCGTTCTCGCTCCTTATGTCGCTAATTTTTGCATTGTTATTGTTTTGAAAAAGCTGGACCTGTTGTACCAAGCTCCCCTAGTCTGGGTTTTTCATGTGTTCCCATGAGGTATTAACATGCCCCTCTGTCCTCTGTATTTCCTGCTGGAGATTGGAGCTTGAACAGGTTTTTTTCTGTGGTTGGGGAAAGAATGTTATGTAGGTAGTGTGGACTACTTCCCCTGAAGGACCTGTACTGTCCCTTTTTAATGGTATTAGCTATTGTTGATCATCACCTACAGATATTAAGTCAATTGTGACATTTCTAATATTCCTTCATCCTTAGCTAGATTACTTCTGTAAACAGAAACTTCCCTAGTTAAATATTTAGTACAGTGAGTTACAAATTATAAAGTTTGTGTAGAAGTGTCTTAATCTGTTTTCTTTTGCTATTACAAAATACCTGACAACAGGTCATTTAAAAGAACAGAGAGTATTTGGTCCGTAGTTCTGGAAGCTGGGAAGCCCAAGAGCATTGCACTGTCATCTCATTAGTGTCTGATGATGACATCATGCTGCATCATGACAGGGTGGAAGGCATCATATGACAAGAGAGAGCAAATACACCTGCAGGCTCTCCTCCTTTTCTTATGAAGCCACTAATACCATTCTGGAGGCCCCACCCTCATGATGTCATCTAATCCCAATCACCTCCCAAAAGGCCCATGTCCAAGTGCAATTAATATATGATTCTGAGGATTGAGTTTCCACACAGGAATTCCAGGGGTACCCCCAAACTATAGCAGTGAGGGGGGGGAAGAACTTGATTCTTTAGTCTCCTAGATTCTCTAAAGAGATGCATTGCCGTTTCAGTAGTCTTATGAGCCTATGGATTTAAACCTATTCTGTGTTCCTACAAAGATAGTCTATGAGTTGACATCCATTGTAATCATCATCCTCACGGAAGCTCAGTTTTGTCCCTCTGCTCAGAAAGAGCTCTCGGGTACTTTTGACACAATTCCCGTAGTTCCTGAGGTAGGACAAGATGTTCTAGGCTCATCTTGTACATTTCCATCTCCGGCTCTGGAATCAGTCATTTCTCCAAGGTGCCCTGGTTTTTTTTTTTTTTCTTTTTTTTTTTTTTTAATATTTATTTTTTAGTTGCAGTTGGACACAATACCTTTATTTTATTTATATTTATGTGGTACCGAGGATCGAACCCACGGCCTTGAACATGCTACGGCAAGCGCTCTGCCACTGAGCCACAACCCCAGCCCCTGCCCTAATTTCTTTTAGTGGGAAATGGTATTTAGGAGCCACAGTCTAAGAGCTGGGGTGTCACTCAGTGGTAGAGCATGTGTTCAGCAGGTCCGAGGCCCTGGCCTCCATCCCCAGCACCAAAAAACACAATAGCAAAAACACACAAGCAAAAAAGAAACCACAATTTAAATATGACCTTTTTGAGCTTAATATAGATAAAAATCTCCTCTGTCTTCAACAAAGTATTCCCTGTGGCAAAACAAAACAAAACAAAACAAAAATATTTGTGTTGAACTTGGTCAATTTTTTCTCTGAATCTCAGTTTTCTCGTTTAAATAGTATGGTTATAATAATAATCCCCCACTCTTGGGTTTATGGGTTTTGATTAAGCAAGTCCATACGTGCAAAGCATCGAGAACAGTGGTTGTGGTGACCGAGCACTTTCTAAATACTAATGATGATGGTAGTGATTAACAACTAGCACTGGCTTTATATTTGGATTTCAGTATCTAGTGGTTTAAACTCAGAATATTATCTGGCGACTCACAACTCTCCTCGATTATTCATCCCGACATCCCAAAATTTCCTTGACCTGATTTGAGCATTTGGCAGGATTCAATTAAGGAAGTCAAGGAGAAAAAGCAACCAACTCCAAAGTTATTTTTTGCTTCTTGGAAGGCCATCTGCTGCCATGACCCATTTCACAACATGCAAATTCATCAGCCGAGTGCAATTTCCCTTCAATCAGTGGCCCAGCAAATATAATTACTTTGCTAATTTTAAATTCCAAATGGTCAGCTCAGGTTAAAGAATATCCATTCAGCAGTCAAAATTCTACAGTTAATTGTGAACACAGAGGGTCTCCGTGCCTGGGTTTTGACAGGAAGTGGGAAGCCAGCCTGTTTCCTTACATCTCAGGCTGCCAGCATTGAGCCTTAGGGACAGTTGTAGATACGTCCCTCTAAATACTGTTTTGCTCTGGGAATAGCGACTTGATCCGCAGTGAGTAGGTAGGGAGATCTCATTCACAAATCTCGTGCTTTCAAGACTCCACTGATCGCTTTAAGGGAAACAAATGGGTTGCTTGATCCTTGAACCAAGTTTGCTTAAAGCCCACATTCAACAGAAATTGATGCTTCCTGAATATTTCAAAACTAATGTACTGGATTCCTAGAGCCTTCAAAGACTATCAGTGTGCTGTTAGACTGGATAGTTTTCCAAAAATCACTTTTAAAGGGTTGTTACTAGGACAGTTGATGACTTTGGAATATAATTAGAGATTAAAGTATGATGTCAATGTTAAATTTCCTGGATTTGATAACTGACTTTTTCTGTCCCCCACCACACTGGTACCAGGGATTACGCCAGGGGCACTCAGCCACTGAGACACATTTTTTATATTTTATGTAGAGACAGGGTCTCGCTGGGTTGCTTAGGGCCTCGCAAAGTTGCCGAGGCTGGCTTTGAACATGCAATCCTTCTGCCTCAGCCTCCCAAGCTGCTGGGATTACAGGCCTGTGCCACTGTGCCCAGCTCATAACTCCCTTTTTCTTAGAAAATACGAATTGAGGAAATACACACTGAGGAGTAACAGATGTGATGTCTGCAAGGCAATTTTAAGTGATTTGGGAAAAGAAAACTAATGGATGAGAGGAGAGGGTGCAGATGTGCACAAGAGCTCAAAATGTGGCAAAGCGTTAAAAATTGGTGAACTGAGGTAAAGAAATCGGGAAGCTCTGTGTATAGTTCTTGCCATTCTTTTACACATGTCAAAAGACTTTAAAATAATTTTCTTCCAATATTTAATGAATTGTTTAAAAATTTCATAAATGAGTTCAAAAGCCCAGGCTAGGTTTGGAGTGTATCTTCATGGTACATATTCGGCATGTGTGAGGCCCTGGTCCAACCCCTCACACTAAAAAATGGACAAATGCTCAAAACCAAAGAGATGAGAACACTTAACGCAACTCAAAAGTCAAATTAAGTCTCAGTCTGTAGAGAAACGGGTTTTTAGGCATGAAGGTTTATTTGGCAGCTCACATTTCATTATGTGAGCCAAGCGTCAAGAAAAGCCAACAATGCAGGCCTTGATTCTCCCCTGACAGCAGGACAGTGCTTATGAACGGTCCCCTCTATGATTCTTCCAGGGAAATCCCATGGGTAGTCCCAGTCCAGCCGTCCTGAGACCCAGCATGCCTGCTTCCCTCCTCTCTTTTTTTTTTTTTTTTTTTTTTTTTGTGGTACCGGGGATTGAACTCAGGGGCACTCGACCACTGGGCCACATCCCCAGCCCTTTTTTGCATTTTATTAGAGACAGGGTCTCACTGAGTTGCTAAGTGCCTCGCCGTTGCTGAGGCTGGCTTTGAACTCGCGATCCTCCTGCCTCAGCCTTCCAAGTGCTGGGATTACAGGCGTGCGGCACCGCGCCCGGCTCCCTCCTCTCTTAACAGCAACTCCACATCTCCCTCACCTCACATGTTCAGTCTGTCACCGAGTCACGCTGAAACTGCTTTCCTAAGAGTCCTGTCACCTAGCTCTTCTCTCCGTCTCCTTTCTCCTCCACAGTCTCCGTCAAGGTCTGGTCATATCCCCCCACCCCCCAACTGGTCTCTTTTCTTTTGTTTCTTCTCATTTCTAGTTCATTGTCTATGTCTGGCTCACTGAACAAGAACTCTGATCAGTCTTCTCAGCAACGACTTCCTCTGGATCCCTCCTGTCCACAGGACGAAGTCCAAGCTCCATAAGCCATCTGACTGTCAGCTTCCCTTTGCCATCTGACTCCAGCCCCGCCTCTCTGTGGGCACCCCCTTCCACTATCGTATGCCCAGGTTGTCCTTGTGATCATTCTTGCATTTGTGCCCATGCAGCTTCCTTGACTGCTGGGTGGATTCCTGTTCAGGTTGGAAGGACTTCTTGATTCAAGTTGTTTCCTCCTCTCTCACTTAGAAGGAATCAGGTCATAGCTGGGCACGGTGGCACACACCTGTAATCCCAGCAGCTCAGGAGGCTAAGGTAGGAGGATCGAAAATTCAAAGCCAGCCTCAGCAACTTAGTGAGACCCTAAGCAATTTAGTGAGACCCTGTCTCAAAACAAAAAAATAAAAAGGGCTGGGGATGTGGCTCAGAGGTTAAGCACCCCTGGGTTCAATTCCTGGTACAAAAAAAAAAAAAAAAAAAAAAAAAAAAGAAAAAAGGAAAAAAAAAAAAAAAAAGAAGAAGTCGGGCGCAGTGGCGCACACCTGTAATCCCAGCACTTGGGAGACTGAGGCAAGAGGATCGTGAGTTCAAAGCCAGCCTCAGCAATGGAGAGGCACTTAGCAACTCAGTGAGACCCTGTCTCTAATAAAATACAAAAAAGGGCTGGGAATGTGGCTCAGTGGTTGAGTGCCCCTGAGTTCAATCCCTGGTACCAAAAAAAAAAAAAAAAAAAAAAAAAAAAAAAAAAAAGAAATCATGTTACAAAGCCCTATATTTGGTTTGCATGCATGGCTATCTCTGAAGTTGTGAATTCCTAGAGGGCAGGTAAATGGATTTAGTCATTCCCCAACCCCTTTTTTTCTGGTCTTAGAGACTGAGCCCAGGGCTTTGTGCATGCTAGGCAAATGCTCTATTACTGAGCTATGTCCCCAGTCCCTTATTCATCATTTTATTATCCCAATATCTGTGGCATATTACAGCATTTGTATTCATGCTCACTGAATGAATGAATGAGTGAGTGAGTGAGTCTGAGCTTCACTTGCATTACATGAGAAGAAAGAAAAATTCAATATAATTAAGATTTAAAGATGGTCCCTGACTGAGGTCAGTTTAACTTACTGTTTTTCAACTTAACCATGGTGCAGAAATGTAACCATATAGCCATTTTTTTTCACTTTCAGTACAGTATTCAATAACTCACATGAGATATTCAGCAATTATTATAAAATGGATTTGGTGTTAGATGACTCTGGAGTTAGGCTTGACTAAGCTGTGATATTGCATAGGTTAGGTGTATTAAGTGCTTTTCCTACTTACAATTGGTTTCCAGTTTAGGATTGTTTTACCAGGACGTCACCCCATCATAAGGCATGGAGCACCTGTATGAATCTTGGATATCTGAAGTCTGAACCAGGAGTGCTAAACATAGGCACAATCATTTGTCAATGGAGTCATTCCACATGGTAGCTACAGGCTACACAAATCCTCAGAACGGAGTACTACTGGAACATGTCTGAAACATAGACGTGTGAAGCATCATCTTTGCTACTGAGGGCATTTTCCTACCATGGTCCCACATGGAAGTGCAGGTGACCAGGGCGCCCTGCCTCCAAAAGCCAGGCCCAGAAGCCCCGAGTCCTCTTGGAATTGAGTTACGTAAAGAGGCCCCATGAAATCGGCTAATGTATCACAATTCCCAATTCAGAGGGTGTAAATACATCCACCCAGGCCGAACAGTTGAACAACCTGCCTAGACTTTGAGCAGAACAATACTTACCTGTAGTGGTCAGCGTTGAGTTGCAAAGAAAAGAGCCAATGCTAATTAATGGACATAGGAGCTTATTATGGGATTGGAAGTGGTTTACAGAGGTTTGAGAGGCCCCAGAAGCCACACCTCAGGACCAAGGTAAAGGGAGCTGCTGCCTCTTCCAGGGTCAGAGAGCCCTGGCTCCTCTCCATACGGCCTTGTGCCTCCTGTGCCCCGACAGGAAGCCAGTGTGGTTAGGAAGCTGCTGCCCTCTCCCACACTCGCCACGGTTAATACCAGCAAAATGGAGGGCCACATCCTGCCTCTCAACACCACACACTTAGGTCTGGACACGGGGACCTCGGAGGATGAGGCCAGTGAGCAGGATGCCTCCGCTTCTCTACCTGCCGGCGGAGACAACAGAAGCAAGGCCTTCCTTCCCGCCTTCCACGTCTCATCTGGCAGGAAAATCCAACATCCTAGGACGGAAGCCCAGACACGGGGCGGACTGGGAAATGTGATTCTAGCTTTTCAGTCTCTAACACAGAGAAAAATCACACCAGCAGGATATTGGAACGAATGCTGAGTGTATATGAGGGAATGGACTGCCATCGAGGGTTGAAATGAGATCACGAGCGTCAAGCAGTAGCACTCAGTAAGTGGCGGTGCTATTAATATCAAATCCTCAGAACACCGAAAGCCAATGTGCTGTAGAGCTGTTTGTACAGCTTGAAATCTCAAATGGAAGTACTTCCTCCACAAAGATGGACTCTCGTGAGACTGGAATGTGACAATGCAGGGTCCATCTTCTTCAGGTGGACTGTGGCATTGATAGAGGCCTTCAGTGTGCCAGGTGGCGTGCTCTCCATTCATCATTCCTTATCTTACTGGTTCCTCCTGGTTCCACGGAGATCTTGTTATAGAATTAGTCATGGAAGCTGGGAGAAGGTAATTCACCTGCTCAAGTGTTCACAGCGAGTGAGAAGAGGCTGGAATGCGTTGCAGGCCCAGACTGGCCCATTTGGAATGCAGTGGACTTCCATTGAGTTGGAAGGACAGGACTGGCTCAGAAGATGAGGTTGGAAATTTGTACTAATTTGGAGGATGTTGATGATGAACGATGCTTATCCACACGCAGCAGTGTGACAACAAGAGGAAGGTGATAATAGAAAGGTAAGTGAAGGGCTTTGACCTGTGCCTGACACATGGTAAACACTCCACCAAGTGCTTCATTAATTAGCCATTAAGTGTCGTGAAGAGACACTTAACCACAGCCACAGCGTGGATGGTAATTGTGTTAGCTGGCTTTGCACCTTATAAAGCACCCATTTCCAGTGTGTTTTGATTAATAGCTCAATGTCAACGAGGAGCTCTCTAGGTGGGTCTGCATCAAAATGGTATAAATTTTTACCTCCCAGAAATTCTACCATATACCAGCTTTGTGATTTTGAGTGAACCAGTTAATCTTTCTTGTGCCTGTGTCCTGATCGGTCAATGGGAATAATAATCCTACCAGTATTAAAAGTCTGCTATGAGAATTAACTGTTTAACATACACAGTGCACTCTGTGTATTTGTTTTGGTTATTGTTTATTTTCCCCAAATGGGATATTCTATATAGATTTGGTATGGTGCCAATTCGTTCATTTTAGTGGCTGCATAATATCTATAACATGGGCATACAGTAATTAATTTGCCATCATCCCTGACTAGCATTTGCTTTATTTATAGTTTTCTGTCAGAACAATGATGCAATAATGGTCCTGTGCACGTGACTGCTTTGGGAAAAGCAATTTGGTGCACAAAGTGGAATACACCGATCAATGAATTTTTAAACTGAAAATCCCATATAATCAGCTATCAGGTCAAGAAGTAGAATGCCACTGGCTCCCCAGAAGGCGTCATGACACCCCTTTTCCACTCATGAACAGCTACCCCACTGCTTTCAATGAGTCTGTGTGTTTGGGGCTGTATATAATTGGAACTGTGCATTTGTGCTCCTTTTTTTGCAGGGCTTCTTTTGTGTGATTCATTCATACCAATGCTTGGAGTTTTAACATACTCATCTTTATTCCTGCACAATATACTACTGAGTGAATATGATGATTCATTTGTCCATTTTCCTCTTTTTGGGTGTCTGGGCAGCCTCTTGGTCTATTTTGTGCTGCTATAAAAGAATACCTGACACTGGGTAATTTAGAAAGAACAGAAATTTATTTCTCACGGTTCTGGAGGATGGGAAGTCCAAGGGCAAGATGGCAACAGCTTTGATGTCTGGTCAGGATCAAGTCTCCATTTCCAAGATGGTGCCCCGAAAGCTGCTTCCTCCAGGGGAGGGATGCTGTTCTTTCTACATGGTAGAAAGGCAAAAGAGCTGACAGAGTGAGAGAGGGTCCAGCTCGCTCTTTTACATCAGTACGTGATCCCATCTGAGAGAGCTCCACTCTCGTAACTCGTAAAGGTCCCTCCAGTTCGTACTGTTGAATGGCCATTAACTCTCAACAAGAGGTTTGCAGGGGACATGCATTCAAACCACAGCAGGTAGCGTTTAGTTCTAGGCATCTGTGAATGCTGCTGCAGTCGACTTTCTTCTGCATTTCTCCTGGTGAACACACACGTCTCCAGTGGGCATGTGCCAAGAGGGCCATCGCTCGCTACGCCGCTGGGTGTACATGTGGTTTAGAAGACACCGACAGACAGATTTCCCACGTGATCATCTCAGGGTCCTCTTCTACAAGCAGTGTCTGTTAGTTTTGATGGCCCCACACTCGTGCCAAAACTTGGCAATTCTCTTGTACATAGCCTTTGACTTCTAGCAATAGATTCTCAGGAGTGGAACTACAGAGTCAAAGTGTAATTTAACTTCAACCGATGTGGCCAGACTGTTTTCCAAAAAGTTTGTATGGCTGCACATTTTCACCAGGAATATACCATTCTCCCCACATATCTACCAACAAGAAACACTACTGCTCTTTAAATCTTTTGCCATTCTGATGAGTGTAAGATAACATCACATTGCTATTTTATTTATTTATACGTTGGTATTTTTATTTTTGCTCCTTACTATTAGTCCATTTTTGTATTTGTTGGCAACTTGAGTTTGCTCTTCTATGAATCATCTTTTTTTTGGAGGACGAGTTACTGATTCCATGACCTATCAGAAAAGATTAAAGGAATAATTTTAGCAGAGAAGGAAAGGTCTAAGGGGAAATGCATTTGCTGTCTTTGGATATTTGAAGGCTCCTGTCTTGAGGGATTTCTCGTAATCTATGCATCTGTTGGGTCAAATAAAGGCAGTTTTAAGGTGA
The DNA here is from genome assembly GCA_025594165.1 of Tamias sibiricus. Classification (NCBI taxonomy): domain Eukaryota; kingdom Metazoa; phylum Chordata; class Mammalia; order Rodentia; family Sciuridae; genus Tamias; species Tamias sibiricus. The sequence continues at coordinate 16,852,624 of CM046666.1, read as the reverse complement.
CATATTTTAAGTTAAGAAAGGACTTTCAAAACTAATAGTGTTATTAAAACAAACTAAAAAAGAAGCTTTTTTCTGAGGTTGTAAATTCTCTGTTCCTACTTGTGACCCTGGTGAGACCTCCTCTTTGCTTGTGATGGGTGTGTTGGAAGGAATTCGTCCCAAGTTGGAGACGCACCTGGATCAGGGGTCCTAAAACCAGGTTCTGCTTGAGAATCCACTTAGAAACTTTGAAACGAGTGTTCTCAGTACCTTGCCTTGAAGCTTTTGCTACAAGCCCGGGAGGGCCCAGGATTTTTTGAAACACTAGCCACGTGATTCTGGTGGCACTTGTGTACAGACCAGTATTTAAGAAACTCTGTAAGATTCCAAAATCTCTTTGAACTGTAAAGTGGTGGATTTCGGGGCTGGGGACGTAGCTCAGTTGGTAGAGTGCTTGCCTCGCATGCACAAAGCCCCGGGCTTGATCTTCAGCACCACACACACACACACACACACACACACACAAAAAAAAAAAAAAAAAAAAGAAAGAAAGAAGAAAGAAAAAAAGATTTCATCAGCTGCTATGTTAGAGAGGCTATTTAACACAAGATGTGATAAGATTCGATTTAAAAGGGCCACAAGCCACCCTGACACCGTTCTTTGTCCTTTGGATTAGTTCCTTTCACATATTTTCCTCACACAAATGAACGATCTGACTGTAATCCTCAAACAAACAAAACTGCCCGTGAAATTATGGGTGAGAGGTTAATAATTTGTAGACAAAGCGTCTTAGGACTTCTGCAGTTGGGTTTTGGGGAGGCTGGTATTCATTATCTCAGAAGTTAACTCCCTAAGGAGCTCAATCCTCTGTCGAAAGGAACCCCCATGGAAGAGAATGAGCTTCCGGGTCCCAGGCCTGATCGACTCTTCACCTCGGTCTCCTTGTATCTAAAGTGGGGACAGCAGTTCAGCAGTGTCTCCTCTGAGGAGACTTCCCCCAGGATAAAGGAGAAGGCCTGTGAAGTGCCCAGCAAAGTGTGGGCACACACTTAATGACTGCTCATTCCTTCCAATTGCAATGCCAGAAAAAGCACCCCAGGGTGAATTCAGCTTGTCCTCTTTCCACGATTCAATAAGTCAGAACTCAAGTTTGATCTTGATATGGCAGCGTAAAAGGATTGCACGCATTTCAAAATATTTGGATTCTTCTTTGATAATTATTGGAGGTACACAGTGTGTTAACCTTGGATGTTTCTCAAACATTTCATGGATATTTAAAGGCAAGATTTATATTCAAGAAAGAGGAAATTTTGGTCTTAATAGGAACATTTTCAAAGGTTAAAAAAGGAAAGTTATTTTTGGGTATCTTGATCTGTTCCAAGGAGCTTGAATAAATTAGCTCATTCTTTTTCTTTTATTAGTTATTTTGGATTTCAGCTACTTCCTTAGATCTAATACTGAGTTCTGGTTAAGCTTACTTTTATTACTAATTCCTTTTGCTGAACCAGGGAACTCACTGGAGCCACAGTTTGGCCAAGTTTCTACTAAAAACATAGGGATTTGGAGTCTGGTCTCTGAGCCTCACTCAGGTTGTTGGAAAGGACAGAGTTACCTCTTAGCACAAGACACCACCCCTACAATTATTTCCCTTGGACCAGCTCAGAAATTAGGCAGGCCAGGCACAGTTTTAACAGGTCCTTAGAGACAGGAAAACTATCTTGTTTTTGTAAGATAAGTACACAACACACAGTGAGCACTCAGTAGATGTATTTCGGATGAAAGAATGAATATAGAATGAATGAGGGCTGGGGTCGCAGCTCAGTGGTAGAGTGCTTGCCCAGCATGTGTGAGGCACTAGGTTCGATTCTTAGCACCACATATAAATAAATAAAGGTCCATCAACAACTAAAAAAAAAATCAATAATAAATAAATAAAGTTGAACTGGTTGTGGTGGCACATGCCCATAGTTTAAAAAAAAAAAAAAAAAAAAAAAAGAATAAATGAAACTAGACCTAGGATCTAAGAATTGGAAACCAGGAAGACTGAAGGGGAAAAGCTGAAAAGAGCAATATGGTTGAAGTCTGGTTCTGGGAACATAGCAAGCCAGACAGACCCAATGGTTCAGTCTGGTGGGAGACCGTCAGGCAATGAATGGAGGAAAACGTGCTCTTATCCATGTACCATCAGGAAAACTTTAACGAGCCATCTGAGGCAGAGGGCGAGATCCCCAAGGGGACTAGTATGGACGTGGCTGCAATATGAGACAAGGGAGGTGGGACTTCTTTATAATTCTAGATGGACGAGGGGAGTGGAAAGAGGAGCCAGAACCCACCAGAATGCCCCTGTGAATGCACCAGGTGAATGCACCAGGGGACTCATTTGCAGAGTGGTCAGGGGGTGCCCATGGGGGTTGAACTTGTTGAAACGAGAGAAGAGGCAGCTTGGCCTATGAGGTGGGGCAAGAGGCCTGCAGCTGGAAGCTGGGAACCGAGAGGGGCAGGAGGAAATGAGGTCACGCGAGAGTTCATAGAGCTGGGGGAGGGGGACTTATCCCCCAGAAGAGAGAATTAGAGCGAGCCCAAGTGTATCCCATCTCTGAGGACAGGGAGCCCTGCTGACATGTTGATTATGTGAGTAGGCTCCAAGAAATGAGGTTCCTAGAGGGACAGCTGAGCAGGCCCCTCCACAGAGGGTCTTGCCCTGGGCCAGAGGGGCACTTAGTGGGTGGAGCCAACATCCAATTCCACCGCTGATGTCCATTCCCAAGACTGTACCTGCCAAGGGAGATTTGAGTAGCTATGACAATAATGATAACTGGAACATGCACACTGAGTTACACGCATACGTCTGTGTATATACATGTATAGACACTGAACATATTTAGACTTTACCATGCTGTGAAAGGGATTGGCATTCAGTAGAAACAACACTTTGGATTCTGAATTTGAATCTCTTCTGGGCTGGCGACACGTGGTCCAATCCTCCCTGCTGGCCCTGGGCAGAGGCAGCCAGCCGCAGCTCCTGCTCATTCAGGAAAACAACCACCAGCACTCAGCAGTGTCCTGTGTTGCTAAGCCAGGATGCCTGGTAGTTAGGTGTAATTAACGCAGTTTTGAGATGTGATATTTTCAACGTATGATGGCTTTATTAGGACATAAGGATCGTCTCTATTGCATGTATATGTGTGTATCTATACATATATCATAAGTATATAACTAATACTAATGAACACAGATATGCACATACATATATACATAAGCAGCACATATCTTGTGTATGTAGACATGTATATGCATGTGTGTGTGTATTGGTATTAATAAAACTGGTACTTCTCTCTTAGGAGCTTATGATCCGGTACTTCAAGGAAATATCTCATCTCCTATGAAGGCTCAGGAGAAGTTATTTCTGTCTGGAAGGACTTGTGGATGGAGCTGGATGCAGTGTCGCATGCCTATAATCCCAGCACTTGGGAGGCTGAGGCAGGAGGATCGCGAGTTCAAAGCCAGCCTCAGCAATGGCAAGGCACTTAGCAACTCAGTGAGACCCTGTCTCTAATCAAATACAAAACAGGGCTGGGGATGTGGCCCAGTGGCCAAGGGCCCCTGAGTTCAATCCCTGGTACCAAAAAAAAAGAAAAAGGACTCATTGAGGTGGGATTTGAGGAGCAGGGGATCCACAGGCCGAGGTCTTATGTGAGGGCGTTTTCACGTGTTTGGGATCGCAGGAGTGGAGAAATCAAGCTGCAAAGGGTCCCCTCGTTTTTGAAGAAAGCAGCATAGACCTGTTGGGCTGAGCAGAGGGGACACAGCTGCTTCTTCCACCCCAGGAGTCTGGCCAGGAAGCCATCCCTATTTCTCACGAGAGCCATTTGTGTCACGGAACTGTAACCGACATTTAACAGAGGCTCGTTCTTTGCTTTGAGACGGACCTAGACCTGGTGCTCCTGCTCGGGGCTCACTTTACTGGTGTCCTGGTGTGAGATACGTGGAGTTGGATTTGCCGTCTGTGGAGCTTACAGAGAATGGACCTGAACAGCCCCTGAAACACCCACCGAGGGCTTACAAGGTTGATCAACTTCATCCAAATAAAGTCCGTCTTTCACTCACTCATTCAGTTGCCAGATATCTGCTGAGTGTATTTGTGGAGTGTGAGAGGTTTCTGGGGAGGGTCCTGTACTAACTGTGTTTGCGGCTTACACAGAGCGCCTAGGTGAGGACCAGACCCCAAACGAAATACCCAAGGCCTTTGAGCTTCGTCTTTCCCTGTTTTTGAGTTTCCAGATATTCTAAGATCATTAAGGGACACCCTTCCACTTTCTCCATACTACTGTCAGATTATTATAAGGGGTTGAGGTCTCTAGCCCCCCAGTACCCGGGATGGACCTCTTCTGTCTACCAAAAGGGGCCGGAGGGGCCTACCTCAACGATGAGACTGGATTGGGAAAGTAAAGGCCTCCCACGCCTCCTCCCCTGCCTTCAAAAGACTCAGAGCCCCGTGGGGAAGCCCAGTCAGTAGAATGCCGGAACTCGGTTTATTGAGGAAGTCGCATGGTCTTATAGAGGACATGGGCCAATCAACAGAAAGATCATAGGGACACATAAGGAGCATGGGCGGATGCCATTGGCGGAGCCATTGGCCTATCATTGGGGTGGTTTCAGTTCTCACAGCCACGCCCCCTGGTTAGCCTAGGTCCTGTAACAGGAAGTGGTAATGTGGCAAGCAGCCAGAAAGCAGCGTAAGGTCCCCACATTCTACAAGAACAGTGCAGCTCCCCAGAAACGGATGTCACGTTCCTAAGGAAAAAGAGGGCATTTGGTCTCAACTGCTGTGGAAATTCTGCTGGAGAAAATCAACTCAGTGTCCAAGTGGTTCTCCCTGCCAGCCTTCTTCCCGCCCTCCGCACCAAGTGAACAGTTGTTCCTTTGGAGTTTTGATGGCACCAGGATCCAGTAAATGTTGCCAAAGACCCCAAATCAAGCTGGTGTGTTGAGGCGGGAGGGGTAGCCCTTCCTCGGCAGGGAGATGGAACGAACTCGGGTGTGCACCCAGTTTCTCACCTAGACCTTGGGGGAATCAGTGGCCTCTTCCTGCAGAGCTTGGAGCTGGGCCTGAGCCTTGTTTGTTTCAAGTTCATGTTCTGGTCTGAGCCATGAAACCTGCTGAAACTCCCCACACTGCTGGGGTTTGAGCTTTTGTTTCTTGAACTCAGAGGGTCTGTGTTTGGGAAATGGTTCTACCCAACGCCAAGTGAGCAGTCCTTCTCAGCAATACGTGCTTTGCTTTCAAAAGCTCCCTTATTTTTAGACATTTCCCCGAGATCCCTTTGCTGTGGTCCTTTTGTGAAATACTTTGGTTGCACAGAAACGTAAAACCTCGGTCAACAAAATTGGCAAGTTTTCAAGTTGTCGTGTGTTAGTTCCTGTCTGTGTGCATTTCATTTTTCTGAGGGTTCAGTGATCTACAGTCAACCTCAGTCCAAAAATATTGCATGGAAAATTCAAGAGATAAACAATTCATACTTTTAAAATAACTTTAATTGCCTTATATTGTTGTAATCGTTTGTTAGTGATTGTTTTTAATCTTTTACTGTGCCTAATTTATAAATGAAACTCCTTAGGTATTGTTTCAGACAGCTTTTTCGCTGCTGTGACTAAATGACCTGACCAGCACAACTGTAGAGGAGGAAGAGTTTATTTGAGGGCTCAGGGTTTCAATCCATAGAAAGCTGGCTCCATTCCTTGGGGAGCCAAGGAACATCCTAAACATCATGGCAGGAAACTGTGGCAGAAGGAAATGGCTCACATCATGGTCAGGAAGCAGAGAGAGACTCCACTTGCCAGATACAAATATATACCCTAAAGCCACACCCCAAAGCCCACCTCCTCCAGCCATACCCCACCACTTCAATTATCACTGTTAATCCCTATCAGGTGATTAATCACCGATTAGGTTAAGACTCACAACCCAATCATTTCTCCTCCAACCCTTCTTGCATTGTCTCACACATGAGCTTTTGGGAGATACCTCACATCCAAACCACAACAGGTATCTATACGTAAGAATAAACATAGTATATATAGGGTTTGGCAAGGGTCTTGGAACGTATCCATGTGGGTAAAGAGGGACTATTGTGACTTTTCACTGTCCCCAAAGCAGCCCCCTCTCTACTGCCATGAGAAAGTTGACTTTATCATGCTTAGTTGGAAACTGTGGGCTCTATAGTATTTGGATTTCCAAATGCCTTCTCCAACCCTGGTGTGCCCTTGGGCATCTTTTCTGAGAGACATTTGTTTGACCATGAACTTCATGATGGAAGTATTTGGTTACATGAATAAATGAAAAATGTTTATTACCCACGTGGGAGTTGGCCATAATTCAAAACCTTTCAGTTCAATGCATTTCAACTTGATTCAAATCCATTTTTAATTTTCATAAAGCAGCAGAAGCCTGGGAAGCCAGACAGAGTGGCCACACATGGACTCCACAGGGCTCTGTACCTGCGGGAAGGTTCTACCCTAAGAACGGCTAGTTGGTCACTGTTGCCGGCCAACCAGATGGACTTCCAGCTACCGGAAGATAGGACAGCCTCGAGCCTGAGAGCGCTCATTTCTGATTCAAAGACTTGTTTTTTCTTATCATTTTTTTTCCAATTTAAAGAATTCAGAACTTTTCTCAGTTTCTGGGAGGAGGAGGGAGAGGGGAGGCTGATCTTTCAGAAAGGACCATTAAATGTGAAGGTTGACAAACCAGGCAAGGAATCCAGTGTGTGTAGAGCTAGAGAAGCAGTAGAAACAGACCACACTGGCTCCTGCCCAGGGACATCACTGCCTCCTGTAAGTTCATGACCAGGCCATTTCACCATGTGAGTTTAGACCAGTTCCAAACCAGCATATTAAAACCCCACAGGGAAGGCAGGTCTCAGTAACAGAAAACCAGGGGAAGGGTGGGCTGGGGAGAGAGCTTCATTCAGAGTGACCTCCACAGGACAAGAGTCAGGAAGCAATGTCCCCAGTTAAATGGCACCCTAGATGCCCCTGGATCTCTGACTTACCAATGTATGTCTTTGTTTCTGTATATAAAAATAGTATTCTGACTGCATGTTTTAAAGCAACGTCTGGGGATTGGTGCAGTGTAAAGTTCTATGAGAGTACAAGACGAACAACAGCAATCCACAGAGTCAGCCATGCCAGAGCCCACGGCCCCCCTGCCTGGAGTTTCTGCCATTCTCCAAGAGCGGCTGCAACCAGTCCTGACCATTCTGACCACCAATGACCACCATCGTGGAAGACCAAGCCCTGTTCAGAACCCTAGAGAAACAGCAGGTCCTCATGTCATAATGTCCCCTGTACTCTGAAAGGGTAATTTACACTTTTTTAAATTCCCAAATCTAAGGAGGAGGAGGAGGAGGAGGAAGATGAAGAAGAAGATGAGAAGGAGGAGGAGGAAGGGGAGGGAGAGGTGGAAGGGGACAGAGAGGAGGGAAGAAGAAGTGAAGGGCAAAAATCCCATGGGAGACAACCGTGCAGCCAAGAGATTTATTCACCAGCCTCTACAGCTGGTCGGAGGCAGAAGAAGGACGGGGAGGGAGGAGTCAGGGAGGGTCGGTGCCTAGTCTGCGGGGCTGCGGTCTCCGGAGCTGTCAGCTGGTGCAGCTGCCAACAGGCTGGAGGCTGGAGCTGTCGGCTGGAGCAGCACCGTCGGGCTGGAGCCGCTGCAGACGCTGCTGCTTCTCCACAGGGACGAGACGTTGTTTCAGCTGCTTCCTCTTCGCTGGGACAAGCTGTTGTGAGCTCCAGGCAGGCAGGGACTTAAGTAGGGATTTCTGGGGGAGGGGGTGGCTGAGTAACCTTTAACGCCATTGGCTCTTTTCCCAGTAAACAAGGTGACCTTTAAGCCGATTGGCTCCTGCCTGGGGAAATTGAAACCAGGTTGCTCCTAGTGGAATTTTCCATGGGGGAGGTGGCCTGTCAGCTCAAGCCTATCTATCAAGAAGAAAAACAGGAGAAGAAGAAGGAGGAGGAGGGGGGAAGGGGGAAGGGGGGAAGGAAAGGAAGGGAGAGGGGAGAGGGAGGGGCGCCTATCTATCAGGAAGGGAGAAGAGAGGAGGAGGAGGGGGGAAGGGGGAAGGGGAAGGAGAGGGGGAAAGGAAGGGAGAGGGGAGAAAAGGGCAGGGGGAGGAGGAGGAAAAGTGGAGGAGGAGGAAGAGGTGGAGAGAGAAGGGAAGGAGGAGGAGGAGGGGGAGGGGAAAGGGAGGGGGAGGAGGGGGGAAGAAGAAGAAAAAAAGGAAAAGAAGAAGAGGAAGAGGAGGAGGAGAATCAAATTCCTCAAACATTTGCTGGGAATCACTTTGCTAGACCCATGCCTCTGGAAGTTCCGTGCTGGGGCCACACTTTCCTGGCGTAATTTAAGTAGATTCTGAGTTGTGGTTTTCTTAAGGAAAAGCCCAGTGGACGGCCAGCCCTTTAAGCATGGAGGGGCTGCTCTGGTGCGCACAGGCATCTAGGAATGGGCACAGAGCAGTGAACTCTCTGAGGCCCAACTTTCTCCCCCACTCTCCTTTCAGACTTCCCCTGTAAGGTTGCAAAATTTCCCCTTGGGCCAAACAGCCTTGGTTCCACCTTTGGTCTAACTCAAGACTTTCAGGGCTCACCTGGGCTTGTCCAGACGTGTCTGAGCACCAGTGTTTGCAGGAACCGCCTTTCTGTGCGTGTCCTAATCTAGGCTCCGAATCACCAAGTGTGCTCCTGAGCCCGCGCCTTGGCCATTGCAGCTCAAGAGCGCCACTTTCATCCAGTGGAAACCCACCGGGCCCTGTCTGCACCCACGCGACGCTGTCTTTTTTCCGTTATCCTGGGTGTCACTGAAGAGGGTTTGTCACACACACATGACGTGTCCAAACCTCCCCCAGTGTGTTCTCCTTACCATTTCCATTTGATTAATTTCAACGAGATGCCTCAGTCTTGTCCGTGGCTTTCTGATCTTATTTCTGAAAACTCACTGATTCTTTCCATGGGCGATTCTGGCTGCTTTTATCTAAGGAGGCTAAATGCTTTCCTTGTAAATGAAAGAAGGATGCTGAGCTCCCATCTGAGTGCCCTGGACCCCAAGGCAGTTAATTACTAGCAGAGTGTCTTGGTGAACTTTTTATTATCCTTGAGTTTCAAAGTAACGTGTTGAGCATAAGGCAAGTTTTCCTGTGTGGAAACATGAAATGTTCTGAGCTCCCGGGAGGCAGCCATGCCTCTGGCATTGCTATAAAAGGAGAGAGCTTCTAACCACAGACGATTCCTGGATATACCACCAAAGTTGATTTACCTGTCCCAGACACAAGGCAACTCTGGCAAAAGCACTGCTTTCCAGTTACATACGATGAAAGCCATCCGCAGGCAGGTTGAATTCAAGTGAGTTCAGCTGGGAAGAAGACTGGTTCTTGACATTGGATGCCACACAATCATCTCATTATCTCACACACAGAATCTGGAGGACACAGGGGGTCTATGTGCCTTCCCTTCCTCCCTCTGGGCAGTAGCCTACAGGCACACACCTACGATCGCCTCAGGCTGTTTCCCATCAGGAGGCCAGATCACAGGATGGCACTGTGATGGTTTCAACCTCTGAAGGTCATTTATCAAGTAGCTATGAGAGTCTCTGCAGACTAGACAAATAACACACCCTTTCATTGGTCACGATTTCTAAAGCCTGATGCAGAAAGGAGTCAATCTCAAAACCTCCACCAGAAGGTCCATTTGATTGGTGGATGGGGAAGACTTGGTTTCCATTGGCTAAGAACATTTTGGCCTGAGGTCCAAAGAGCAGAAGGCCCGTGGAGACCCATGGTGGCCTCAGGGTTCCAAGCAACCCAGTCAAGCCTGTTACCTTGGCAGATACAAAATAGACTGAGACCCTTAGTGAGAGGCAAATTCTTAATCCTAGATATCTTTTAAAGCAGCAATGGATGGGAAAGAGACTCTTCGTTATTCTCCCCCAGCTTCAATGTTTCAAACAGAAGGTCTTTGATCTATTTCTAAACACTAAAAAAAAAAAAAACAAAGATTTTACCCCAGCGAATAAAATCATGGGAGACATTAAATTTGCATCCTCCAACTCACTTCTCCATGGGAAGAAAGATGGTGGTCTTGAGGCTGCCTTTCTGGAGCAGGTGTTGAACATGCATCTTTCAAAAGTAGCCACGTACAGGATGTGGCCATTTGAGCTCAAGTTGGGGGTAGTCTTTGAATAATCAGTTTTATTTAGCTTGTCATCTTCATTTCTTGACGGGGGAAATTCTGGGAGGTTAGCAAAGTACCCATTTTTTGAGGACTATTTTTTCCCCCACGTATCCAATATTATGTCAGTTTGGTGTAGTGATGGAAAAACCATAAAATGCCTGGGAATTTAACAGATACTTGAATAACATTTTTCTTGTTTTTGCAGTACCACCCAATGACCTCTAGGTGGTGGTAGAGATTCCAACCAGGTTTCATGCTGGATGAACAGCTCTCTCTAGGACCTTAAAGAGTTAATTGACAGGACCATTGAGTTGACTCATTTTCTTGTGTTTTCAGTATTGTCTTTCCCCTTGATTCTCAGTGGCAGGCAGCTTGTCCATAGCGAGGAGCTCTGAAAGCCAAGTATGAGACTGAAAACAAGTCTTGGAGGTGCTTATTTTAGTGTAGATCTCATTTGAATCTTTAGGGCCACAAATTACATACAAAATTCAAACATCCTTGAGTTTTAATTGGTTTACATTGAAAAAAATATACAATTTCCTGTTTTTTAACGGACAGGTATTTTCTCATTAACTCCCATTGGCTGGGCATCAATTTGATGAATAATGGAAATAGCATATGGATTAGATTTCCTACAGAACACTTAAAAAAAAAAAGCAAATCTAAGAGGGAAAAACATGCTTGGGAAGAATTTCTTGGGCTCAGAAAAAATAAGTTTCGCAAAACCACTGGTGAATGATAATAGTGGTTTGTAAACACTCATCTCCCAATTTGTCCTGAAACTTTAATTTGGAGAGGAGTCAACAGAATAAACCTGTCTGGTTAGAGATAAGCCTCTTCCTGGTCACGAGTTCCCAGATGCAGTGTGTGTCACAGTCACCTCTTAGCTTCAGGGGTTTGAGTAGCCAGACCCTGCATGGCGCTGCACAGTGAGTCTTCAGCTATTTGCCACAGAGGGCCTGACCCAGGAGCACCCCTCCTCGTCTGCTACTCCTATTTGTTGTCTTTAACTAGACCACAGCAACGTGTATTCATTTTAGCAACTTTACCCTAGAAAAACAGCCGTGGGCAAATAAACTGTGTGCCTTGCTTGCTATAATTGCTAATACAAGGGCCAAGTGGATGGACTAACTCATTCCAGAGACATTTCACTGAGCACCTGCTACAGGCAATGCACCTGCTGGGGATAAGGTGGCCTGGCTGATGTTTTCTGCATGTAGACAACACCTCTTCCAAACTTCCACCTACTTACTTTTTTGGGGGAAGGGGCTGTCATATTTGTTGCCCCCTTTAGTAGCATGAGGTGTAGGTTCCTCGTTTCATTCCACCCTGGATCCTGTGTTCTGCGTATTATTTGTGTGTTTATATATTTGTCACTATTTGTGAGGGTGGCACTCTTAGAGACTGCCCTGCCTTCTCCAATTCTGTATCCTTGCAAGAGAGACTTTTAGGACCTCAGGCCCTTGAGTTATGGTGGGGGCAGTCACTACTACCATGAGCTGCAGTGTACTTTTTTGGGGGGGGAGTTACAGGGGATAGAACCCTAGGGTGCTTGACCACTGAGCCACACCCCCAAGCTCTTTTTATGTTTCTTTCTTTCTTTCTTTTGAGACAGGCTCTCACTAAGTTGCTGAGGCTGGCCTCAAACTTGCAATCGTCCTACGTCAGCCTCAAGTTGCTGGGATTACAGGCATGCCCTGCTGCAGTGTAAGTTTTGAAGAAGGAAATGGAAGACTTAGAGACTTAGTGCCTACTAAGCACTTTCTTGTTCCATTTGTTGTCCCAGCAAAGCAGATGACTTCCATGAGAAGATGAGCTTTGGAACGGTGAGACTGGAGTTGGAATCCTGACGAAGCTACTGTGTTATAGTCAGCTTTCCATTGCTGTGACAAGTACCTGAGATAAATCAACTTTTAAGGAGCAAAGGTTTATTTTGGCTCAAGGTCTCACAGACTTTAGTCCATGACTTAACTCAGGGTTACTTGACCACTAAGCTAGACCACCAGGCCTCCCTTTTAATTTTTTTTAAACTTATATTTGAGACAGGATCTCACTAACTTGCCCAGGCTGTCCTTGGACTTGCCATCCTCCTGCCTCAGCCACTGAGTTGCTGGGTTTACAGGTGTGTACCACCACACCCCAGTTCAATATGTAGGTTTTATAAAACTAAGCTACGACTGTAATGAGACTATAAACTAAATGATATATTTCAATCTTTTTTAGTAAAATGTGCATCCAATATGCTTCTCTTATATGGAACAAATCTAGGTTAATTCTGGTTTCCTGCAGTGGCCTGAGGGGATGCAACGTCACCTGTCTTTAGGAAAGAAAGACTTGTCCTCAAAGATGTTTGGCTGTGTCCTTTGAAAACAGATGAATGAATGTATGTTTTCCCTAGAGGAAATCAGATTCAGATATTCCAATTCAACCTATAGGATTAAAAATAAAATTTTTTTTAGTTGTAGATGAACACAATACCTTTATTTATTTATTTTATGTGGTGCTGAGCATCGAACCCAGTGCCTCACACGTGCAAGGCTAGCGCTCTATCACTGAGCCACAACCCCAGCCCCTAGGAGTTTAATGTTGCCATTCCCTGAATAAAAAGATTCCTTGGCTCAGGAAAATCAACTGAAAGCTTTCAAGGCCTCTGGCTTACATTGTCTGAAAAATGGCAATCATATTTGAACAAGGCTTTTTTTTTCTTTCTCACTCATTGGTAGTTTGAGTCTCCCAAAAGGCAGACATGAGGGTGTGGGGTATGGAATGGGGGCGTCTGATCACAGAGATCAAAGATCAGGTAGGAGGAGGCTGTGTCTGTGGCACGGCGTGGCGACTGCGGTCGAAAATGATATGTCGTGCGTTTCACAATTGGAGAAGAATAGATTTCTAAATGTTCTCACTACAAAAATATGATAAGTATGTGAGGTGATGGGTGTTAATTCGTGCTTTAGTTAGCTTTTGGTTGTTGTGACCAGAACACCCAACAAGAACAGCTTAGAAGAGGAAGGGTTGGGTCGGGGCTCATGGTTTCAGAGGTCTCAGTCCATGATGGCCGACTCCGTTGCTCTGGCCCAGGTGAGGCAGCACATCATGGGGAAGGGCCCAGAGGAGGAAAGCTGCTCAGCTCATGGTGACGTCAGGAAGCAGAGAGAGAGGGAGGAGGAAGGGGCAGCAGGGACGGCGCAGGACAGGGTCCCAGTGACCACCTCCTCCAGCCACGCCCACCTGCCTGCAGTTGCCACCCAGTCAGTCTGTCCAACTAGGGTGGACCGAGTAGGTCACAGCTCTCATAGTCTGGTCACCTCACCTCTGAATACTCCTGTATTAACAGGAACTTTTGGGGGACCCTGATAACAATTGGGCCAAGATATTATTACTTCCATAGTATATACACAATACCAAAACCTCACATTGTACCCCATAAGGACATAATTATTATTCGTCAATTCAAAATAAAAATTTTTTTTAAAAAGCTAGCATGGGGTAAAATGGTCAACACTTACCTTTGGGGAACACCTTTTATTTACCTTTTCTCTTTGCTCTTTATTTCCAGTCTCTTCCTGTCTTCCATCAACCCCCCACATCCCTATTTTTAGAGTCTCGGTAAACCCAGGGATCGTCTCACTTGCAGGTCTGTCTCCTCACCTTTTCCCTAACCAAACCTATGACTGATTTCGTTTTGTCTCTGGCATGCATAGCAGCACAATGGCAGACTAATTCATCTTCCTGACTCATAGAACTGAGCGACTATCTCCTGGGGGAAGGGCAGGGCGGGAAGGCTGGGGTCTGCCATTCCTGATGCAGGCGGGATGTGCTAGCTCATTTTACCCTGCGATGCCTATATGAAGTGTAGCTTTTAATTTCCCTATGACAGAGGACAAACCTGGCGCTTTGAGAGGCAAAGTTAGCCCAACAAGAGAAGTCACAAATGGCAGAGGTAGAATTTGATTCCAGGTTCTTGAGGCTCAGAGCACAGTGTCCACAGCTGAAATTCCGCATGGCAGGCTGTCGCCGGGCTGGGCCCTTAAAACTCCTTGAGCCAACCAGATGGTAGTAGAACTTCTTTTATTTCAATTCCCCACCCACAGGTGCCCCAGTGCAAGAGATGTCTTTTGTCTTGGAAGTAACACAGTGGGGCAGGGTCCTTGACCTGCTGCCATTTTCTTTTGATCAACCAAGGATCTTTAACCCACATGCCACCCAGTGGCAAGCACCCTGGAGAGAGTTGAGATCATTTTGGGGGTGAGGTTGGTATAGTTTGGATCTTGAAAGGTCCATGGGTTAAAGACTTGGATCCCTAGGGTGGCAAGAAGGTGGTGGAAAGTTTAGGAGGTAGAGCCTAATGGGAGGGGACTTATAAATGGGGTCTTAGGTCACTGGAAGCATGATGCCCTTGAAGGGGATTGTGGGACCCCAGGATCGTCCTCTTTTTCTGTTTCTTGACTCATGAAGTGAGCATGTGCTTCCACAATGATGTGCTGCTGCCTTTGGGGAGGCCCAGAGCAAAACAGGGCTGCTTGATCCTGGACTGGAAACTCCGGGATTGTGACTTTTAAGTGTCTCTAAGTTTATAGCCTCAGGTATTGCATTACAGTAACGTTTAGCTGACTAACAAAGGGGAAAGTGGGACAGGAGGGGGAAAGAGAAAAGGGGACAGAGCTGGGAAGGAGCCTGTTGTGTCGATATTGATTTTTCAGCATCTCAACACGGCAGGCTGTTTGTTAAGAGTCTGTAACATAAATGGGTTCATGTGGCAACAAATCAAATATTTCAGCTTCCCTCTTTTTTTTTTTTTTTTTTTTTTTCTTTGACCACCTCCTCCAGCCACGCCCACCTGCCTGCAGTTGCCACCCAGTCAGTCTGTCCAACTAGGGTGGGACCGAGTAGGTCACAGCTCTCATAGTCTGGTCACCTCACCTCTGAATACTCCTGTATTAACAGGAACTTTTGGGGGACCCTGATAACAATTGGGCCAAGATATTATTACTTCCATAGTATATACACAATACCAAAACCTCACATTGTACCCCATAAGGACATAATTATTATTCGTCAATTCAAAATAAAAATTTTTTTTTAAAAAGCTAGCATGGGGTAAAATGGTCAACACTTACCTTTGGGGAACACCTTTTATTTACCTTTTCTCTTTGCTCTTTATTTCCAGTCTCTTCCTGTCTTCCATCAACCCCCCACATCCCCTATTTTTAGAGTCTCGGTAAACCCAGGGATCGTCTCACTTGCAGGTCTGTCTCCTCACCCTTTTCCCTAACCAAACCTATGACTGATTTCGTTTTGTCTCTGGCATGCATAGCAGCACAATGGCAGACTAATTCATCTTCCTGACTCATAGAACTGAGCGACTATCTCCTGGGGGAAGGGCAGGGCGGGAAGGCTGGGGTCTGCCATTCCTGATGCAGGGCGGGATGTGCTAGCTCATTTTACCCTGCGATGCCTATATGAAGTGTAGCTTTTAATTTCCCTATGACAGAGGACAAACCTGGCGCTTTGAGAGGCAAAGTTAGCCCAACAAGAGAAGTCACAAATGGCAGAGGTAGAATTTGATTCCAGGTTCTTGAGGCTCAGAGCACAGTGTCCACAGCTGAAATTCCGCATGGCAGGCTGTCGCCGGGCTGGGCCCTTAAAAACTCCCTTGAGCCAACCAGATGGTAGTAGAACTTCTTTTATTTCAATTCCCCACCCACAGGTGCCCCCAGTGCAAGAGATGTCTTTTGTCTTGGAAGTAACACAGTGGGGCAGGGTCCTTGACCTGCTGCCATTTTCTTTTGATCAACCAAGGATCTTTAACCCACATGCCACCCAGTGGCAAGCACCCTGGAGAGAGTTGAGATCATTTTGGGGTGTGAGGTTGGTATAGTTTTGGATCTTGAAAGGTCCATGGGTTAAAGACTTGGATCCCTAGGGTGGCAAGAAGGTGGTGGAAAGTTTAGGAGGTAGAGCCTAATGGGAGGGGACTTATAAATGGGGTCTTAGGTCACTGGAAGCATGATGCCCTTGAAGGGGATTGTGGGACCCCAGGATCGTCCTCTTTTTTCTGTTTCTTGACTCATGAAGTGAGCATGTGCTTCCACAATGATGTGCTGCTGCCTTTGGGGAGGCCCAGAGCAAACAGGGCTGCTTGATCCTGGACTGGAAACTCCGGGATTGTGACTTTTAAGTGTCTCTAAGTTTATAGCCTCAGGTATTGCATTACAGTAACGTTTAGCTGACTAACAAAGGGGAAAGTGGGGACAGGAGGGGGAAAGAGAAAAGGGGACAGAGCTGGGAAGGAGCCTGTTGTGTCGATATTGATTTTTCAGCATCTCAACACGGCAGGCTGTTTGTTAAGAGTCTGTAACATAAATGGGTTCATGTGGCAACAAATCAAATATTTCAGCTTCCCTCTTTTTTTTTTTTTTTTTTTTTTTCTTTTCCTTGTGGCTGGACTGATGGCCAGCAGGAGCAGGATAGGGTGAGGGAGTACAACCAGGTTATGAAGAGAGGACCACATCTGCTGTCCGCACGAGGACTCTTTGTACCGACAAATGCTGACTGATGACAAGTCAAGGTCTGGCGTTTATATTTGATACTCCGGAAAATAACTAGGCAGGGCTGCTGGGGCTCTGGAATTCTCTGCTATCCTTTCCATTCTCCCCCAAAATTCGGGAGTGATGCTGGAATGACAGCAGCCTCTGTGGGGACAAAGCAAAACACCCAGCAGAGCCAGAGGGAGTTGCCTTTTCGGAAGCCAGGGTCGACGTTTAATGCACTTAGTAGCCCTGGAGTTCATTTTCAAGATCTTTCACATTAAAAAGAGAATAAAACAAACAACAACCAAAAACAATCCCCCCAAAAGGGAGAGAGAGAGAGAGAGAGAGAAGGAGAGGAGAGAGAGAGACAGCATAAGAGGCATGTGGAGCCGTGGAAGCCAGGGGAAACTTTATGGAGACACTTCGACCAATCGCCATGTCTTGATCTTATTTTGACTTGGGTTAAAATGAGCTGTAAGTGATACCTTATGTGCATGCATGAATATGTGTCACTAAGATGTGTAATTAAAAATGCCCCGAGACAAATATTTAAAAGTGAGCAAGTAACCCACAGAAAAAAATATGTTTTGAGACGGCAGGTAAAATCTGAACACTGACTGGTAGAGAATTGAACATAGTAAGGATTTTCTGGTGTGTTGTTTGGTGGGATAAAGAATGATCACATTTTCCTTAGGAAAAAAAAATGATTAAAAAAAAAGAATGATCACATTTTCTTTCTTTTTTTTTTTTGGTACTGGGGATTGAACTCAGGGGCACTCAACCCCTGGGCCACATCCCCAGCCCTTTTTAGTATTTTTATTTAGAGACAGGGTCTCACTGAGTTGCTAAGTGCCTCGCTGTTGCTGAGGCTGGCTTTGAACTCGCGATCCTCCTGCCTCAGCCTCCCAAAGTGCTGGGATTACAGGCGGGCGCCACCACGCCCGGCTATGATCACATTTTCAACTGGAGTCCTAATCATTCAGAGTTGCCTATGAAAACCATCTAGAGGATGTGACAGCATGTCTTACATGTGCTTCTGATGAATGTGGGGTGGGGTGAATAGGAAGGAGTTGGAGGTGCACATCCAACAGGACTAGCCGCACGGGGTCGGTGGAAGCCAGGGCACCTCACGCTGGTGCCTCTCCTTGGGCCTGAGCTCCGCCTCTTCCATGATAGCAGTTAGACACAGCTGGGCGCGGAGGCGCACGCCTGTAATCCCAGCACTTTGGGAGGCTGAGGCAGGAGGATTGCGAGTTCAAAGCCAGCCTCAGCAATGGCGAGGCACTTAGCAACTCAGTGAGACCCTGTCTCTACTAAAATACAAAAAAAGGGCTGGGGATGTGGCCCAGTGGTCGAGTGCCCGAGTTCAATCCCCGGTACCACACACACACACACACACACACACACACACACACACACAAAAGTTGGACACCCCCCCACTAGAGTGGGCTGTGACCTCTTCAGTGCCAGCTAGAAGCCTGCCAGCATTGGCCACAGACCCTCCAAACGCTGAGAGGACTTCCCCTTTTGAAATTGTTTTTGTGTTTTTCCAACAAACCCTCTGTCTTGGACCAGAATCAAACCACAAATGGGCTTTAAAAAAAAAAAAAAAAAAAAAACACAGAAAAGATGGCAGGAAGGAATGGAGGGAACCTCAAAGCAGATGAAAAGGAGTCCAGGGGTGCTAAGGTGGCTCTGTAGCCAGCAAAGACGCCAAGCAGACTTGGCAGCCCAGCCAACCCAGGCAGGCCGCCACACCCAGGCCACCACCGTCTCCATAAGGGCTACCGTGCAGCACGCCTCGCCTCGGTCAGGCCCCGTGCTGTTGTGTCCTTGGACCCTGCATCTCGGCGCGCCCTGAGGGTCAGGGCTGTTTTCCTCCCTGGCTGAGATGGTTCTCTGGCTGAGGATCTTGCTGCAAGCTGTCTGAGCAAGCGCCCCTGCTTAGGTGGCCCCCCAGAGCAGAGCAAGGTGCCCTTCGTGACTCTGAGACCCATCTGGGAGCAGGGCCTGGTTCCCCTTCCCAGGACATCCAGCAAAGAGTCCCCGGCACCTCCAGGTGGTGAAGTCACACTGCCCACACGGGACCAACAGGGCTCCACCTCCTTGTCCCGCAGGCAGGATGACCCGGCAATCAACACTCAAAAAACCCACAGGCCCTGGGGGCACTGGACTCAAGGACCTGGGGGGGAGCGGGGGCTGAGCCAACATGGTTGTAGGACAGACTGTGAAAACAGGCTGGGGACCAAGGAGCCTGTCACCACCTGGAGTCACCACTACTGCCCAGATGCAGCCCCCCAGGCTGGAGACCAGGAGCTAGGGAGGCCTCGGACTCGCTGTTTCTGTCTTCATCTGCAGCCCGGCCAGCCTCTCCCCCACCTGAACAAGAAAAATGGAGAGACAGAAAAGAGAAGCAAGAAACTGGTGACCGTTGACTGGTGGTTGCTGGCAGGAGGCCTGTGGCGGGTCCCCTCGAGGCTCTGATTCCGCATCTTGGTGTTTTTACAAACCCACTTCCCCTTCTCACCACCTACCACTTCTCTTCCCCCAAACAAGTCCAAGTATAATTCTAAACAAAAAAAGCCCACAGTCCTTGCGCTGATACCAGGGGCCAGTTTGGGGGGGGGGGGGATGATCGGGGAAGCCAGCCACCTAATTCTATGCTTGGCATCCGGAGAGAGAGGTGTTCCTGCCTGACTCTTTGAGGTCCTTTAACTTTTTCAAAATAAACTTCAAGGAGGCTGCGGCTGGGGCTCAGGGTGGAGCGCTTGCCCAGCAGGTGCAGTTCCCTGAGTTTGATCCCCAGGCTGCAAAACAATCAAAATCAAAATAAAGGTGCATATAAATACAGACTTCTAGGCGGGTGCCATCGCAGCCATCCACGCCACCTCCACCACGACAGTCCTGGCACCCAGAGTTCCCGAGGAGATGTTCCGAGAGGTCAAGGGCTACACGGTGGGCCACATCGACTCGCGGGTCACTCCGCTTCTTAAGGCTGGAAAAGCCAAGGAGGTCTCTCACAATGCCCCAGCCTCCCACAGGATTTCAGAGGACAGGGACGATCCCGAGGTTGGAGAAGCTCCAGGAGTCTTTGACGTCCCTGTCCTGAAACCTTCGTGGGTGACTGTGGTGCTCTTCTGCCAGCAAATATTTTTTCTCCACAGTCTTGTTCAGGTTTTTTTTTTTTTTTTTTTTAATCACTGCCTGCCTTTCTCAGGTGTCACCTGAAGACCGAAGCCCCCTGAAGGCTTTGCTTACCTTCCATGGGGGGAGCGGGGAACCTTAGCCGGAAATGCGCACGCTTGGTCTTGCCAGAGCCAAAGGGTGCTGGGGTCTGAACCCAAGGCCTAGTGCATGCGAGGCGACTCGCTACCAGCCCTGGATGTGACACACACACACACACACACACACACACACATGTAATACATGTTAATATCTTCATTTTATTTATTTTTATGTGGTGCTGAGGTTCGAACCCAGTGCCTCCCACGTGCGAGGCAAGCGCTCTGCCCCTGAGCCCCAGCCCCAGCCCTATAATACATATCTTAAAGTACTTATTGACTTTATTTTTTCTTTTAAGTATAACTAAAAGTGAAATTAAGAAAAAAAAACCTTTTGTTTGGAGGAAAGCCATATCTAAGATTTTATGTGTGTGTGTGTGTGTGTGTAGTGTGCGGTTTTATTCATCTCAACAAAGAGGCACTTAAACAGATCTTTTTATTTGACTAAAGCGTGCTTGTGAGTGAAACAACAAATGCGCTACTGTAATTATTTTTAGAGAAAGCAAATACAAAAATTTTAAAGAATCGGTAATACCTATGATAGCATATGTACACACGCACTATGCAGGTATACAGGGACTGTGTTGTTAAAGTCTATAGTGGAATTTTATATATATACATATAAAAAGACTTCTAACTTTAAAGTAGTTTTAGATTTACAGAAAAATGGTAGGGTAGGACCAAATCCTTATCTTGTCCATACCCATTTCCTCTATTATTAATATCTTAGGTTTGTATGGTATATCTGTCACAATTAATGAACCAACACTGGTATTGTTTTGTTTGTTTTTTGTTTGATTAAACCCAGGGTCACTCAACCACTGAGCCACACCCCCAGCCCTTTTTTTACATTTTATTTAGTAGATGAGGTCTTGCTGAGTTGCTTAGGGCCTCTCCAAGTTGCTGAGGCTGACTTGGAACTTGTGATCCTCCTGCTTCAGCCTCCAGAGCCGCTGAGATTATGTTTGTACTTTCTTTGTTTTTATCCATGCCTTTGCTCTGTTCCAGGGGCCCACCTAGGACCCCCATTGCATGAATTGTCACATTTCCTTAGTCCTCAGTTGGCTGTGACAGTTTCTGGAACTTTCCTTGTTGTTGACCTTGATAGTTTTTGAGGGACTCTGGTCAGGAATTTTGCATAATGCCCCTCAGTGAGGATTCAGAGGACATCTCGCTCATGATTAGACCGGGGGTGTGGGTTTGGGGAGGAAGCCTCTTAATGCTCTCATTTTAGCTTCTGAACATCAGATGGTGGTTCCTCAGCCTCCTTCCAAGTCAGTGGCTTCAGGCAGCCAGAGAAACTCAAAGGGTCCCTTTGCTCCCTCTCCCTGCCCGGCTATCATCTGCCTGCAAGCACCCTTTGCTGTTTACTCTGCTAAAGAACAGAAACGTTTTTAGAAATCAGAGATGGGCTTGGCAATAGCTGCCGTCAGGGAAGGTGCATGTCAAACTCGATTCTAATTTTAGCGGCTCCACAGGGAGATCTCAACATTAAACATTAGCGATGGTTATTTTAGTCGCTGACATGAATGGTATAGAAATTATCTTTCCTTCTCAAAGATGGGGTCTAGATGTGCTTTTCCTGAGATAATTTGTGCCGCTTTCCATTTTTAATTGTAATTGCTACAGGAATCAGCTTCATGTTGAACCTTGTCCCCGGGGCTGCTTTCCAGCGGAACTGAGATTTGGACTATACTCAAAAGGACACTAGATTGCATTAAATGGAAAACTGGAGACCATTATCACTCAGGACAACCACTGCAAAAATCTCAGATAAAATGTCAAAACACACAAATATAGCATCTCATTAAAAATGTCTTAGCCGGGCATGGTGGCGCATGCCTGTAATCCCCACGACTGGAGAGGTTGAGGCACGAGGATCGCGGGCTCAAAACCAGCCTCAGCAATTTAGTGAGGCCCTAAGTAACTCAGTGAGACCCTGTCTCTAAAGAAAATACAAAAAAGGGCTAGGGATGTGGCTCAGTGGTCGAATGCCCCTGAGTTCAATCTCCAGTACAAAAAAAAAAAAAAAAAAAAAAGTCTTAAGCAGGATTTGTTCTAAGAAAGCAAAGGTGATTCATTATTAGAAAACTCCATAATACGATTCCTTCTGGTAAGAGAGCCAAAGAAGGATCATGCAACCATCTCCAGAGGCAGAGGGGTACTTCACAAAGTTAGCATTCATTTATGTTAAAAGTGTCCAATCAAATATCATCTGATGACCATCTCCTTTTACTTATATATGGTTTTTATATAGCATTTAACACTATGTAGTATAAATATATATGTAAATTTCATATTTTGTGTTTATACTGTCATCTCTTGGTAGTCACAGGGGTTTGTTCCAGGATCCTTATATAAAATGTTCAATTCCCTTAAATGGTGTCACATTTGCTTATACCCTGTGCACATCCATCTGTATACTTTAACTCATCTCTAGATGAGTTATAATACGTCATACTATGTACGTGGTACATAAATACTCATTATACTGTATTGTTTAGGGAATAATGAGAATAATATCTGTGTGTGTTCAGTGCAGACTTATTTTTATGAATATTTTTGATCTGTAGCTGGTTGAATCCATGAATGGAGAATCAGAGGATCTGGGGAACTGACCCTATATGACTCTTTATTTATCGTCTATGTAATTATATATACAGTTACACATCACTTGAGGACAGGGATGCATTCTTAGGAATGAGGTGTCGGTGGATTTTGTCATTGTGTGAACATGATAGTACATACTAGGATATGTGGTGCATAAACCATCTTCTTTGATCTGCTGTTGACTGAAATGGGGTCATGCAGTGCATGTGTGTAGATACAGATATAGATGTGTGTACGTATGTACGCATTTTAGTTCAACAGACAGCATTATACTTAATGTGATAACATAAGAGACTGTCCATTAAAGTGAGAAGCAACACAAGGATGCCCATTATCTCCACTACTATTTAACACTGTGCTAGAGGTAATAGCCAATGCAATTAGACAAGAAAAAGCAACTAGAAGGATTAAAACTGGAAACAAAAAAAGCTCTGCAGGCATATGAAATCAATAGCATATGACATTATTTAAATCCTGATTCAAACACAAAGACTGAAATAAATTGTTTTTATATTGACATTTGGAAAATTTTTAAATAAATTTATTTATTTATTTAGGGAGGGGGTGCTGGGAGTTGAATTCGGGACACTCAACAACTAAGCCCCATCCCCAGCCCTATTTTGTATTTTCTTTAGAGACAGGGTCTCACTGAGTTGCTTAGCGCCTTGCCATCGCTCAGGCTGGCTTTGAACTTGAGATCGTCCTGCCTTAGCCTCCTGAGACCCTGGGATTACAGGCATGTGTCATCACACCTGGCTGACTTTGGGAATTAGAACACTGGATATTGGTTAATATTAGTAGATTTTTTTGTGATATTTAAGAATGATAATAGCATTACAGTTAAGTTTTTAAAAATTCTTGTCTTTAAGAAATACCTAATTATATGTATGTGTGTGTGTATATATATATGTATATGTATATATATATATAAAAGAAATACCTAATTACACGTGTATCTAATTATTACATATGTAATTATATACAACTATATACAATTATCATGTGTGTATTATTATATAAAAATAATATATGGGAAAATAATCATATTAAGATTAACATTATTTATAAGTATATTACAGATTAAATAAGATTGGCCATGACTTGATGATTGTTGAAGCTGGGTAATGGATACATGGAGTTTGTTATGCCTTTTTCCTACTTTTGTATGTCTGAAATTTTCCACAATAATTTAATAATTAATGCAGTTTAATAATTTAGTACAATAGTTAAATAAGACTTAATGATGTGTATGTAGATATTTATCACATTATTTTCTATGTTTTTTTTCTTTAGATCTTGGAATTTCTCATGATTAAAATCAAAACAATTTGTGAAAGACATCACAACGAGGATAGTTTTGCAGTTTCTTAAATTGAGGGAGGACTTCCAAGTTGACCAAACTTTATTTCTTAAAAAAAAGAAAAGTGAGAAAGGTCTGTTTACTCCTGGTGTTTGGCACACAGGTTTCTGCTTATTATTTTCTGTAAATTTTGTGGACTTCAATTGTTTCATAATTTAGATAATAGTGATGTGAAGTTCACCTCTGCCCTCTGGGGGACCTGCTGTGGCCCAGCACAGAGGTCATCCACAAATTTCAGAGCTGGAGATTTTGAACCGGCAAGAAGCGGACAGGAAAGGAGCGAGCGTGGTGGGAAGTCACTCTCCCAGCCCTGTCCACGCGCACATTCCCACATGCCGCAGGCTCTTCAGGGAACCCCAGGGGCCTCTGAACTGTCAATCAGCAAAGGAACATGAGGAAGTGTTGCCGCCTGAAGCGATGGCCACTTGGAGCAACGAAGCCGCGGGAAGAAGTTCAGAGGCGAACTGGAAACAAACAGCCTTTTTATCCTGATAACTTTTCTCTCTGGCTCTAACAACGACTTTAACACGCACCACACACACCACCAAACAACCAACACACCAAATGGCGCAGACCCGATCAGCAATCTCGCTCAAGTCTCTCGAGATCCCAGGCCAAGTCCCGCAAGATCCCGGGCCAAGTCCCGTGAGACTACGGAAGGCGGCAATGCCCAAACATCTCCATGGCCCGTAGTCAACTGCAATCTTAGCCATCTCCTCAAACAGGGCTCCTGCAAGGAAGAGCTGCGTCCGGAGCCATCTTTCCTTTACTCCTCAGTGGGTGCCCAGGGCATGCCCCTCCATGGTGGTCAGCACCCGTGACCTTGACCTAGAAACTGCCCCTCCGAGCTCTCCTCTCTCTGGGGCCACTCCCAGGTTCCCCCAAGTCTTGCTTGGCTGAAGGTCTTGACCAGCTCACTGAGACCTTTGTCTCCAGAATGCTGCTCAGAGGACCAGCTGGTGAACCCGGAGGAATGCGTTTCTGGAGGACACATGAGGCAGGAAGTTACCACACGCGTGCTTCAGGTATGGTGAGATCCAGCCAACTGTGGCCTTCTTATGAATTCAAGGCAGCTCAGGAAGCATTAAAACAAAACAAAAACCCATCAGATACCTTGATCCCAGCTGGCTTTGTTTCTGGAGAGCCACGCACATTGAATTTATTCTGGAAGGAGGAGCAGTATAGACGGAGGCACAGTGTCCATTGCTTTCTGTTACGAAATACTCTTTGATATTAATATGCTTTAGAAATGTATTTCAACAATAATGACAAAAGACTGAATCTTTAAAGAGAAAAAGGCTGTTTTAGGGTCCGTTCAAGCACATTCATTGGGCAGCCATTCATTCATTCCCATAGTCATATCATAAACACTTTTTGGGTTCTTACAATGCTCCCGATATTACTTCTAGGTTCTGAGGTTACCCGGAAGCCAGGGCAGCCATTTGGAAGCAGAGGCCTAGGTAAGCCTGTGCTAAGTTTTGCTCCTGTTCAATTCCGTTCAATTAAAAGCCAGTTATTATCTAAACAGTTATGTCACCATAGGCACTCATTACCCAGATTGCTTTCCAAAGGGCACATTTGACTCGGTGCCCCTCTGAATACCCATGCAAGGAAACATCTCTGCAGAACAGAGAAATGATTACCCAGGAGGTTTAGCTCAGGGGGAAGAAACAGAGAAGGAGCTGGAGGGACAAAGCTCTTTTATCTTGGCTTCCAAAGAGTGGTGGTTTGACATTTAAAAGGCTACTTTCCGGAACATTTTGCCCTGGATGTTTCTCTTGCACATTCACAGACAGGAACTGCAGTAGAGTCCCCAGCCTCTCCCATCCTCCAGAGAGGACTTGCCCACTTGGCTGTGCGTTGGGTAAGGATAGCATTTCCCTCCTCCTCTTCAAGGCGGAACACAGGACAGCCACTGAGGGTGGCTCTTCCATTCTAAAATGGGAACAGTTGAGATCTGGACATTAACCAGCAGCCCTGGGTGCTGTGAGGTCGACGCCCTCCTCTCCATAAAAGGCCCCCTAAAATAAGCCCCAAAGGTCTGAGCCTGTGAGGAGGTTTGCTCTTTTCACTCTAGGGACAGACATGTCATTTGGTGTTTCCCTAGTAGGTCCTGCTCTCTGCAGAGAGCCCGGTATTTATCTGTATTTATTTGTCTTACTTCTCTCCGGTTGTTTCCTGTCCCCTTCAGATGACTCTTTTTTTAAATCTACATTCATTAGGCAGCCATTCATTCATTCCTATAGTCATATCATAAATACTTTTTAGGTTCTTTTTTCTTTTTTGGTACCAGGGATTGAGCTCAGGGGCACTTGACCACTGGGCCATATCCCCAGCCCTTTTTTTTTTGTATTTTATTAGAGACAGGGTCTCACTGAGTTGCTAAGTGCCTCGCCATTGCTGAGGCTTTGAACTAGCGATCCTCCTGCCTCAGCCTCCCAAGTGCTGGGATTGCAGGTGTGCGCCACCGCGCCAACCGGCTAACTTTTTAGGTTCTTGACAATGCTCCTGATATTACTTCCAGGTTCTGATGTCCAATCTGATGTCCAATCTGATAACAGTTTTTTACTTACTGACAATCTAGATCTGATCGGAATCACATTCTCTGACTCACGGCAGTACCGGATCGGGACAACTTCTTTTTAAATAATTTACAAAACAAAGTAATTCAATAGGTGTGCTCAGCAACAGAGTGTAGACCACGAAGGTTTCTGATCTTAAAACAAAGGTGAGGACTGTGGGAAGTCAGGCGTGGCTGTAGCTAGGGTATCTCTTCCAGCGAGTTTTGGAAAAACACAGAGTGTCATCATTTCAGAACCTCAAAGTACCCCACGGATTCTCCAACCTCCTTTCTTTACTAGCCCAAGAAGTGAGGCTCAGGGAAGGGCGAGGGCTTTCCCAGCATCACATCACCAGACCTCAGTCTATTCCTTGCTGCAAGGGACCTCTGTTCAAGAACAAAGCAAATGAATAGCTAAAGAATGTCCAAAGATAAAAATTTCTTCTTTTAAAAGAAGAATGAAGCCGGGCGCGGTGGCGCACGCCTGTAATCCCACCACTTGGGAGGCTGAGGCAGGAGGATCGCGTGTTCAAAGCCAGCCTCAGCAATGGCGAGGCACTTAGCAACTCAGTGAGACCCTGTCTCTGTGGCCCAGTGGTCGAGTGCCCCTGAGTTCAATGCCAGTACCAAAAAAAAAAAAAAAAAAAAAAAGAATGAGACTCAGATCAAATAGCACCTCAATGTGCCTACCCAGCATTATTTATCTAAAAAAAACCATGTTCTCCCAAGTGGGTGGATTTTCGGCATTCTAGTGTCTTCTGAACCAGCACGTGAGTGTCAGCGCGGAGGTTCTGATGATTTTTGTTCCTGAGCTCCCAGAACAGTGCACGCCCCCAGAGGACAACCAACAAAGGTTTGTTGAATGAATGAAAAAAAACCTATCACCATGGTTGGAGACTCAGGATTGACAATAAAAAGAATGAAAATAAATCTGAAAAAGCTGTATGTTATCTTAAAACAATAAAAAATATTATACCGAAGGAACATTTGGAGAATCTTGACACAAAGTCTATTTTTTTTTTTTTTTTTGTCCAGGTGAGGAGGGCTAAGAAGAAGGTGCACATTGCAGTCTCCTCGACTTCTCCAAACTTGCCCTCATTAGGGTCAAACTCTGGGTATCAAAGCAATTAATTAATTTATACTGACCAGATATTTTATGATGGTGGTTTTCCATATTAGAATAACATGGGCCAGCGGAGCCACAAGTAGACGCTGCAGCCACGGACCAGGACTGAGGACCCGTCGCACCTGTTGACCTTGCCTGCCGGGGCTGGCTGGCTCTGGCTGTGGGATCTCAGGGTGCAGACGGCATCGGTGCCCTCTCCCAGATGCTCCACTGCAGCCGGAATCCAGCCGTGCTACCTGTCTTCCCTCTGGTTGTTGCTGCCTGAAGCGATGGCCGCTTGGAGCAACGAAGCCGCGGGAGAAGTTTAGAGGCAAACTGGAAACAAACAGCTTTTTTTATTCTGATAACTTTTCTCTCTGGCTCTAACAACGACTTTTAACACGCACCACACGCACCACCAAAATGGCGCAGATCCGATCAGCAGTCTCACTTAAGTCCCGCGAGATCTCGGGCCAAGTCCCGTGAGACTACGGAAGGCGGCAACAGCCAAACATCTCCTTGGCCCATAGTCAACCGCAATCTTAGCCATCTCCCCAAACAGGGCTCCTGCATCTGGTAACGACTGTACAAGTTCAATTTGATTTAATTCAAAACAATTTAAGTTATTGCGCATCTACTCCACAAATTATGCTGCTGGGCGTTTGAGGGAGAGAGAGACGAAAAGGGCCAAGTTCCCATCAATGCTGGCTCTTGATATATTGCCAGCCTGGCACTCTGCCTGCAAGACGCCAGGGCGGAAGATGTATCTCACAATTGTGGGCTGGAGGGTGGGGAGGAGCTCTTTCCAGGGAGCCACAAGGGGATGCAGAAACCCAAGCTCACAGGGGACAAAGATGTCCAATCTGGTGACAGTTCAGTAGCAATAGAGACTTCCAGGGACAGGGGATATCTGAGACTGGCATTTGCAGCCAACCGCAGAGCATGGAAAATCGAAACAAAATAACCAAGCAAAGAACACAGTGATTTTGAAAAGGCACAAAGATGGTTTCCTTTACAATGATTCTGATGTTGAGTGGACAACCTTGATTTTATGTAAGATCAAGAAAAGAGAGATCAAGGAAGAGAGACAGTAAAGAAAGATGAACCTTTCAGCAGGTAAAGAGAACAAAAAACATCATCAGAAAGTTTTTTTTATTCCATTGAGACCAAGATTCAGCAAGAGAGTACACATATGCTGGGCATGGGAATGCACTCCTGCAATCCCAGTGACACAGGAGGCTGAGGCAAGAGGATCATAAGTTGGAGGCCAGCCTCAGCAACTTTGTGAGACCCTGTCTCAAAATAAAAAAAATAAAAAGGGCCGGGGATGTAGTTCGTTGGTTAAGCATCCCTGGGTTCAATCCCCAGTTAGAAAAATAAAGAAGAGGAAAGAAAGACAGACTACACTCATGAGGAGCTAAAAATCGAACCTTCAACATCAAACAGGAAAGGAGTAAAAAGGGGATTTTTTTCATTTTTAAAAAAGGGAATTTTTATCATAGAATATCATCATCTGAATAGAAAACTAAGACAAATGGTGAAAGCATTAAAGGCATCACTGGCTTAAGTTTCTAGCACTTTTTATTGGTTGGGTACAAATAGCTCCACGGTGGCAAAAGCCCAGAGGCATTCAAGAGACGATCTCTACAGCAAGGCCAACACTGCACCTTGCAGATGGTGTAACAGGCACCTGCAGACAACCCTGCAGAGTGAGGCCTCACACTGCTGCAGCGGGGACAAGTGTGCTAACCATGATGCTTTGGGCGGAGGGAATAAAGAAACCAAGTGCAGCAGCTTCAACAATGGAAACCAATATTTTGGCTCCCTGAGTAAATCAGGAGGTGAGTGGGGTGGGTCTCAGGATGAAATGAATTCCTGCTTGGTGCTCGCACAGTGGCCTCAAGCTTTCTACCTATCAGATTTTCCATCCTCTGTGTGTGTGTGTGTGTGTGTGTGTGTGTGTGAATTCTCCTCATTCTCACAAGATTGCTGCAGCAGCTCCAGGCATCACATGCTTGCGAAATACCCAAAGCCAGTGAAGCAGAGGGCATGTGGATTTCCTTAAGCCCATTAGAAAACAACCAGAACGGAAGCTTTCAGGCCCCACATCTCGAGCTGGTCAGAATGCTATCAAATGGCATTTTAAATCCAGTCAGCAACAAGAAGAACCCACTTACCAATTGGTCTAGATTGATCAAGAAGCATCTCCATGAGGCTGGGAGGGTCCAGCTTTTCCTAGATCGGATAGATGCCTGAATAAATCAGGGTTTTGTTGCAAAGAAGCAGAGGAGGCAGGGAGGGCTACCGTGTAGGCATCCAGAGGTGTCCGCCATGACCTAGGCTGCCTCAGCGATGGCCATGGCTCGGTGGGCTTTGGGGAATGTGGCATGTGTGGCCAGGACGTCTGTGATCAAGAGGGAGAAGGTGGACGGAGGAAGTGGGTGGGCGGGTGTGTTCTCAACAGCACGCACCCGCCGTTGCGGGTCAGATGTGGGCGCCGTCCTCGTGCCCTCTGCCCTGAGAGCGCGTGAAGGAGGGCCACCAGGCCATCTGCAGAACGGGCGCAGGGAGCACGGCGAGCGACCACAGGGCTGAAGAGGGGCACGACCCCCCGGCCCCGCCCCGCCTGCGGCCCTCACCACCAGCCGCGGAGCCCGCGGGGCGCGGTGGGAGTGGGCGCGGTGGTCCCCGGGGCTCGCCCGCGTTCTCCCGCCCCGTCCGCCTCGGGGTCCTCCGCTGGCCAGCCCGGGCCGCCGGGTCCTCTGTCCAAGTCCATTGCAAGGAGGGAGGCGGGACGCGGAGGCCCCCTTGCGGCAGGACCCGGGAGGCCCCCAGGCTGCCTCCTGACCGTGGTCAGCAGGTCGAGGACTCCCAGCCTCTTTAGGAGACCCGCCTGGCCTCCAGGGACACAAAAAAACGATGCTAATGAGGACGGATAAGCCGGGCGCGGTGGCGCACGCCTGTGATCCCAGCACTTGGGAGGCTGAGGCAGGAGGATCAGAGTTCAAAGCCAGCCTCAGCAATGGTGAGGCTCTTAGCAGCTCAGTGAGACCCTGTCTCTAATAAAATACACAAAAGGGCTGGGGATGTGGCCCAGGGGTCGGGTGCCAGGGCAGCGACGTTTACACCCGAGGGCTGCCGGCCAGCAGCCAGGCTCTGCCACCCGCTCAACAATCCCTGCAGGGCCTGGTGTCCCGCGCATGAGCCCGGCCACGGCCGGACAGCCACTCACCCGGTAGCTGTCCTCCAGGAAGCTGGCGCCAACGCGTCCTCCTCCCGGGCTGGCACTTGCCCGTCTTTGTGCAGAGTAGGGAAAGTCCCCACCACCGCGACGCTGCATTTCCATGTAATGGGATGTTGTGACGACACGCCAGCAAACCAGAAGAGCTCATGTACAGATCCTTGAGGCGTGAACCTTGAATGGCGCCTCTTAGGGTTGTACAGTGCGCAACCAGCACAGCTGTGACAGTCGCCTTGGGACCCGGTTGTTTTGGGGATAAGAATAAGTCCCATTGTCTCACAGATGGAGTGGGTCTGGGCCCCTGGTTTGGAGGTGCCCTGCAGTTTGGTGATGTATGCATTCAATACAGGAGGATTGTTTTTTTTGTTGTTGTTGTTGTTGTTGTTTTCCCCCCTAAGCACAGTACTGAGTGCTGTGTAAGCATTAACTTATTTAATCTTTGCAAAATAACTGTGAACAGATATTGTTTTATCCCTATTTCATAGACAAAGAAGTCAAAGTCGAGGGAGCTTATATGACTCGCCCTAATTTACACATTTAATGGCATTGCCTTGCTTGAATCATGACTGGGTTGCTGCTGAAGTTACCACTCTTTCTCTTAAGTAAATGCTTTAAATATGTATATATACATATACATATATATAAATTTATATGCATATATGTATATGTACATATATATTTAGAGCATCTGTTTATATAGTATATACTAATATATAAATTATAGACGCATGAATGCACATGCACACATTATTTGTACATTACATATGCCCATTCTGTGATGAATAGTCATACCGTCGTCTCTATTTTAATCCATATATTTATTGTGTTCCTCAGGAAAACCAGGAGAAGCCTTGCCACTCTTAAGGTGCTGCTGAGGGTGACGTGAACACAATAAAAATTGAAGATATTGGGGCTGGGGATACAGCTCCGTTGGTAGAGTGCTTGCCTCGCACGCACAAGGCCCTGGGTTCAATCCCCAGCACCACAAAAAAAGCCAAAATAAAAAACAGTTGCAAACGTGAAGGGCATGTCTCTCTTTTCAGATCATGTGACCAAAGACCACACAAGGAACTGCTTCTCCAAGAGGTGAACCGCGCGTGTGGTGCCTCTGTCACTTGCTTCAGAGGGGACGTCTGTGCTTTTGCTCCATTAGGAGGATCAGCCCTCCAAGTCGGAGCCCGTTGGCACAGAGCCGGCTCTGCAAGCCCAGCCCTTGCCACACTCGTCCTCAGGAGCTCTGAGAGGTGACACGGCAGCTTCCTCCCAGACGCATGCAAAAGAGGGACCTGCTCACCACAGAGCCTGTTTTCCTCTGCTCTGGGTGTCCCAGTCACAGGAGCAGAGTTTTGGGCTCAAGAAAACCCTCTTGTGGAAGTCCGGCTGTCTCGCCTCGGACTTTGAGGAAGTTGATTAAAACAAATGAGGAATGAAAAATTTGGTTGTCTTGCAAGAGGGATTCTTAATTCGACTGATTTCCTTCTAAATGAGATTTAGCAATTAGGGCTGCACATTAACCCAGAGCTTTCCTGTAAGAGTCTTGCCCTCCGCCGCGTCTGCCTGGCTTGCGGGGCCGGAGCTGTGTGATTGGCAGTCAAAGCCACATCTCTTCAAAGCAGAGGAAACACAGCCCAAACCAGCTGCCTGTTTCTGCAATCTGGTCGGATTCAAGAAGCTCCTGTGAAGCACCTTGCCAGGCACTCTGGGGTGATGGGACGGTGAGCAAGACGATCTGGGGCCCCCAGGCCTCCAAGAGTTATTCATTCATTCAACAAATGTCTTTTTTTTTGGTACCAGGGATTGAACCCAGGAGTGCTTAATCACTGAACCACATTCCCAGCCCTTTTTATGTTTTATTTATAGACGGTATCTCCCTCAATTGGCATAGGGGCTCACTTTATTCTGAGGCTGGCTTTGAGCTCGTGAGCCTCCTGCCTCAGCCTCCCTAGCTGCTGGGAACAAATGTCTTCCGCGTGCTCTCGGCTAGACTCTGTTGCAGTGACGAAGGACTCAGCCTGCCAGGCCGGGGAGTGCGGGTGGACCTCTGTGTGCAGCTGATGTCACTGTTTGGGGTGAGGACTGTCGGTCACGCAGCTGTGGCACTGTGAGCCAGGCTAACCTGAAGGAGGATGGAGCTACAGAAAGCGCCAGGCTAATGGGCAGCCTTAAACGCTGACTCCAATTAGGAAGGGAGTCAGCGAAATTAAGAATCCTTGCAAGAGAACCAAACAAGGCAGGAGTGTTTTCTTGGGTGCAGAGCAGAGCAGGTGTGTTTACAGATGGCGATGCTGGTGGTGCACGCCTGCTGCAGGGGTAGGGGGACACCTGGGGTGGTGCTGGCCCTGTGGCTGGTACCCAGTGGCCCTGAGGCAAGAAGAGTCTTTGATTGTCGTTAAGGAACAGGTGGCGTTGTCTTACAACTCGGGTGACTCAGGATAACAAGCTGCCTCTGCTGTCCCTAGACATTTGCATGCAAATGTGATCAGTTCTTCACTCCTAGGCCACTGATATTCAAGTTCAAGGGCAGTACACTGAGACAGACAGATTCACAGCTTCCTCTTTTTATAGGTATAGTCAAGCAACTTGAGAGTCCCCCAAAACTGATTTTTATTGAAAACAGCTATGAGCTAAATGTGTCCCCTCCCACAAATTTCATGTGTTGCCAATTTAATGCCCGAAATTGTGTGCTGGTAGTGTTTGGAGGTGGGGCCTTTGGGGGCTGATTATGATTAGATGATGTCATGTGGGCGGGGCCTCCGTGATGGCATCAGTGCTTTGTAAGAAGAGGGAGAGACTCAAGCTAGAACGTGCTCTGTCAGGCCCTGTGATCATGCAGCGTGAGGTCAGCACCATACTCTTGGACTTCTCAGCCTCTGGAGCCACGAGCCAAATACACCTCTCTCCTTTATATCTTACTGGTTTCAGGTAATTTGTTAAAGTGCAAGAGCCCTGTTTGGGGAGATAGCTAAGATTGCGGTTGACTATGGGCCATGGACATGTTTGGGCATTGCTGCCTTCCGTAGTCTCACGGGACTTGGCCTGGGATCT
This sequence comes from Tamias sibiricus, assembly GCA_025594165.1. Lineage (NCBI taxonomy): Eukaryota > Metazoa > Chordata > Mammalia > Rodentia > Sciuridae > Tamias > Tamias sibiricus. Next base: position 16,818,683 of record CM046666.1, on the reverse strand, counting down.
CGCGGGACTTGGCCCAGGATCTCGAGAGACTTGAGCCGTGACTTGGCAGATCGGGCCAGCACCATTGCTGCTCGGGCGCATGAGATGAGACCTGAGAGAGAATGGACGGGGTTAACGCTATTGTGTATATATATATTGTAGATTATTGTAAGAGTATGTGCCTTGGTTTCTTGTGAGAGTGTGTATGTGGTGTTAGAAATTACAAGAGACAGAAAGAGAAAGATAAAAGAATTTTTTCATTTCCATCCTGTCTCCGAGCTCCTTCCCGCGGCACCGCCATTCCAGGCTGCAAATCCTTTTCCGGCGACAACAGTTGGTGGCCCGTTTGGGGCATTCAGCAAGGCAGGTAAGAACTGAGAAACCTCACAGGAGTCTCTAGTCAGAGTGGTTAAAATGGGTTCGAAAATAACTAAGACCCAAGTGTACAAGGCTCTTGATGAATTCTTTGATATAGATGAGTCTGTCGTTAGTGAGGAGGATTTAGAAAACAGTGAAGGCGATCGTGAAAGTGTAGCTTCCGCTGAGTCAACTAAGACCAGTAAGGAGAGTATTAGAAGCGTCCCAAAAATGACAAAGATCCGAGCTGATAAAGCTATTCAAGATTTATTCGAGATACTTCAAGGATACATGCTCTCAATTGAACCCGGGACTCAGGATGTTACTGAGTCAGTTAGGACCAATGGGAGTAGTAGTAGTGAGGAGGAATTAAGTAAAAGTGATTCTGAGAAAATGAACAAAAGGAAATTAAGGAAGACCAAGATAAGGGATCGTCAAGTGGAGGAACTTGTGTCCTCTACTCCCCCATGGGTGGAATCGATTACAGAAAATATGAAGGGTATCACTACGTGTTTGCATACCCTAGAAATAGAAATAAAAAGTCTTTCTGAGTGCTTATGTGATCTTGAGGATAACTCACAGATACATTGGGAACTGCCAGTATTTGAATATGAAAATGGACAGAGGGGCCATGAGTCAGTAGATTTCAAAACAATAAAAAATCTCAAAGAGGCAGTAATGACATATGGACCCCAAGCTCCTTTCACGTTGAGTATACTGGAGTCCCTTAACACCTTTAGCTTAACCCCCGCAGACTGGAAACGTCTATGTAAAGCAACATTAACTGGGGGACAATACTTGGTTTGGTGATCGCAATTTCAAGAACTTTGTATAGAAACAGCTAAAAGAAATGCAGCTGCAGGGTTTGGAGACCATAATATAGAAATGCTCACAGGAGAAGGGCAATTCGCAGACGTACAGGCTCAAAAATATTATACCCCAGGAGTATATGCTCAGATAAGCGCAGCTGCCTTAAAGGCATGGAAAACTGTACAAGGACCTGGGGATCTACAAGGTAGCTTGTCCAAATAATTCAAGGACCTAATGAACCATATGCTGAATTTGCTGATCGACTTTTGAGAACTGCAGGTAGAGTTTATGGAGACGTTGATCAAGTTATGCCATTAGTTGTTCAATTACCATATGAAAATGCTAATAAATATTGCCAAGAAGCCATCAGGCCATGGAAAAATAAAAAGGATCTTTCCATATATATACAACTATGTAAAGATATAAATGATGCCTTTGTCACAGGAAATGTGATTGTAGCAGCTGTGAGAGATGCTGCCCCTCAAAATTTCACAAGGGCTCAACCTAGACATTATAATCAATCAGGCTATTCTAGGCAAAATCCCAAAAGAGAAACAAGACCAAATTCATACCGTGCTCCAGGTTGCTGCCCCAGGTGTAAGAAAGGAAATCATTGGGCCAATAAATGCTATTCAAAATTTTACATCCATGGAAATCCTTTGTTCAGGAATTCAAAAAACGGGGCACGGGGCCCAATGCCCCGGGGCCTACAAATGTACGGGGCATTGGAGGAGGAGTATCCTCAAGCATCCACTCAGATGCTTCCCCGACACAATCCCTACTACCCATCCACTCCCTCGCCAGAGGAACAGGAGGAAATGCAGGATTAGACCTCTGTTCCACCGCCCGAATAGTGTTAACACCTGAAATGGGGGTTCAACTGATTCCCACAGGAGTCAGGGGACCTCTTCCCTCAGGGACTGTAGGACTTATTCTCGGACGAAGTCCTGAAAGCTTATTAGGTTTGCAAGTGACCCCAGGTGTAATAAACTCAGACTACAAAGGGGAAATAAAAATAATGCTTAGCTCACCCCAAAGTATAAGTTCTATTAATCAGGGAGATAGAATTGCTCAGCTGCTCCTCCTTCCAAATCTACATAATTCATTTAAAATGAATATGCCTCTAAATAGGAATAATAGAGGATTTTGTTCCACTGATTCGAGACCCATGGTTTGCTGGGTTCGAGACTGTACAAGGAGGCCTATGTGTAAAATAAGAATCCAAGGAATAGAAATGGAGGGACTTATAGATACTGGAGCTGATTCTTCCATCATTAATTTATGTCAATGGCCCAAACACTGGCCTCTGCAAAAAGCTTCAACCAGTTTAAGAGGCTTGGGATATAATAACCTCCCAGAAAAAAAGTGCGGTATTTTTAAAATGGGAGGATGATGAAGGACATAAAGGAACGTTTCAGCCTTATGTTTTACCTAATCTACCGGTTACTTTATGGGGAAGAGATATTTTACAACAAATGGGAGTACACCTTGCAACCAAACCTGCAGGTGTTAAATGTAAAAATCTACAGGGTAAGCTTAACCCTAAAAGAAATCATTATCATATAGGAAAAAGACATTTTTCTTCAGGGCCACTGAGAAAATAATTTTGAAAATACCATGGCTTTCTGATAAGCCAGTGTGGGTCCCTCAGTGGCCCCTATCTAAAGAGAAATTACAAGCGGCCCACCTACTAGTTCAGGAACAATTAGAAGCAGGACATATAGAACCTTCCACCTCTCCCTGGAATTCCCCCATATTTGTGATCAAGAAAAAATCAGGAAAAATGGCGATTATTACATGATCTTAGACAAATTAATAAAACCATGCAAGTCATGGGCCCTACTCAACCTGGAGTTCCGAATTCTGTAGCTATTCCAAAAAATTTCCATCTTATTAGTCTTGATATAAAGGATTGCTTCTTTTCTATTCCCCTACATCCTCTGGATGCCCCAGGTTTGCTTTTTCAGTTCCTTCTATTAACAATAATGGCCCTGATCAGAGATATCAATGGAAGGTTTTGCCGCAGGGAATGGCTAATAGCCCCACCATATGCCAAATATATGTGGACAAGGCTATCCAACCCATTAAAAATAAATATCCAAAACCTCATGTGTCTACATTACATGGTTATATTTTACTGGCCCACCCTAATCAAAAAATCTTATTAATATATTCAGTGACGTGGTAGAAAATTTTTAAAAATACGGATTATATATAGCAGAAGAAAAATTTCAAACCAGATCTCCTATATTATATTTAGGATTTAAAATCATGGATACTTTTGTTAGACCCCCCCCCAAAATTTTAATAAATAAAGAACATTTGACCACCCTGAATGATTTCCAAAAACTACTGGGAGACATTAATTGGCTTCGCCCTACACTAAACCTTACTACTGGCCAATTGAAACCTTTATTTGATATCCTTCGAGGGAACCCTGATCCATCCTCACCACGAACATTGATTCCTGATTCCAGGAAAGCTTTAAAGTTAGTAGAAAAAACCATCGAAGGAGCTCATTGTGACAGATTTGATTTAACTCAACTGCTGATATTGATTATTATTTCTTCACAATATACACCCACAGGAGTATTTTGGCAACAAGGGCCTTTATTATGGATACATTTGCCCGTCTCTCCTAAAAGCATAATTGAGTCTTATACCTCCATGGTGGTTAAACTTATTCTTCAAGGATTTAAAACTTCTACTAAAATATTTGGCATTCACCCTGCTACTATTATTATTCCTTATTCATCGTCACAGATTGAATATTTATGCTTCAATGATAATGATTGGGCTATAGCTAGATGCTCTACTTCTGCAAATTTTGATAATCATCTTCCTAAGTCTCCTATATTATCTTTTTGTATTAATCATCCTATTATATTTCCACAGATAATAAAAAATCAACCTATTCCTAAGGCATTTAATGTATTTACAGATGGGTCCTCAAATGGTACTGCTGCAGTAGTCACTACAAAAGAAAATATGACTTACATAACTGCACACAAATCAGCTCAGCTAGTGGAATTGGAAGCTGTGGTAAGAGCTCTGGAAAATTTTAGAAAACAGCCCATAAACATTTTTTCAGATAGCCACTATATTGTACATGCCATCCCAAAATTAGAGCTAGCAGGACCAATAGCACCTCATACTCCAGCCTTTAAATTGTTTTATCAAATACAAAAACTTTTTTTTTTTTTTTTTTTGTGGTACCGGGGATTGAACTCAGGAGCACTCGTCCACTGGGTCACATCCCCAGCCCTTTTTTGTATTTTTTTATTAGAGACAGGGTCTCACTGAGTTGCTAAGTGCCTCGCCATTACTGAGGCTGGCTTTGAACTCGCAATCCTCCTGCCTCAGCCTCCCAAAGTGCTGGGATTACAGGCGTGTGCCACCACGCCCGGCTCAAATACAAAAACTTTTGTGGGCAAGAAAAGAACCTCTATTCATAGGCCATATTAGAGCACATACTAACTTGCCTGGTCCCCTCCATGAAGGTAATTAAAAGGCAGATGAACTTACAAAAACTATATTTATACTTTCAGCGCTACAACAAGCTACTTTATTTCACTCCCAGTTTCACATCAACAGCACCACCTTGCAACGTAGGTTTAAAATCACAAAAGAGTAAGCCAGAACAATTGTAAAAGATTATAAATCTTGTATGACACATTTGCCCAATCCTCATTTTGGTGTTAACCCTAGAGGATTAATGCCCAATCATTTGTGGCAGATGGATGTTACTCATGAGCCAGGTTTTGAAAAATTACGATTTATTCATGTAACCATAGATACATGCTCAGGCATGATTTTTGCTTCCTTACATTCTGGAGAAAAAGTTTAAAGATGTTACATCTCATTGTTTACAAGCTTTTGCTGCATTGGGCATCCCCAAAATGCTTAAAACATATAATGGCCCCGCATATACATCCTCATCTTTCAAACAGTTTTGCGCAAAATTCAACATATCCCATAAAACAGGCATCCCATACAATCCTCAGGGTCAGGGCATTATTAAAAGAGCAAACCGCACACTAAAAGTTATGTTGTTAAAACAGAAAGAAGGAAACTGGAAAAATTCTAAGGACAGATTGGCAGTTGCCTTGTTTACTTTAAATTTTTTAACTTTAGACTCTGATGGTTATTCTGCTGGAGACAGACATTGGAACCCACATCAACAACATAAACCTTTGGTTTACTGGAAGGATGTTCTTTCAGGTACATGGAAGGGTCCAGATCCAGTATTAATTTGGGGGAGAGGATCTGTTTGTTTTCCCAAAGCACAAATCCTCTCCAATATGGATACCATCTAGATTAATAAAGCAGGTACCAAATCAAAAGGATCAAGATGAAGTTGTTGAGGAATCAAGATTAATAAAAAAGGTACAAAGTCAAGAGAACCAAGATGAAGATATGGAATGATTCCCTTAAAAGAGTCCTTCAAAATATGTCACAACTTAAGTGTCATTCCTCCCGGCTGGGACGAAGAGATCTCTCTTTAGTGTGCACACAATTGTATTTTTTTTTTTCTTTTTATATATGTGTTTATGTCTGTGTATTTGTCTAAATTTCATGTTAATGTGACGTCACAAATATATGTTTGTATGTGCGTCTGTCCAGTGTGACATCAAAAATAACAAAGCGCTTATGAAAATACATATATATATACATATATATATATACATATATGGATCCAAATAACTCTAATTCATTTAAGTTTAAGAATATTCAATTTGGGTAAATAATTTAATAAGTGAAGTTACCTTCAATTTTGTTTTATAGGTGTCTCAGGGACTTCTCTTTAGCGAAAAATATGACTAGTGCTGTATAACCTGATATTTTTGATGTTTTGACATAAGGTTGCTTATTTGTTATTAACTTCATTTGTTTAATAACTGATTAATTTCAATTATTTCAACAGGTAAAGGATTGCTGTGTATGCAGAAACTCGAGGGTTCCAGCTAACAAATTATTTCACCAAAGTGCTTTTAGTTTATCTTTAATCTATCTTTAATGCAGTAAATACCCTCAGTCTTTCTTTGTTTTGTTCTAAATATGATATTTTGCCAGCTTATGTTTGTGGGAGCTCAAGCTGCAATGTGTGTGTGAGCAGAAATGAACTTTAATTTTCTAATCTAATAATTCTATTTTTTAGTTTGACAACTCGCCTCTTGACTCAGTGCTGGAATAGCACTTCCTTTCCTTTAATAATTGATGCTTGAGTCTCTAGGTAGCGGGCCCTGAAGATTTGCCGGTGGCATTGTCTAGACATAAAAAAGACGGCTGCTGCTACAGCTGCAGGGATCGCGGTCCCTGCAAGCATCCTTGCTGCTCGAGCGTCAAACAACCTCACCAGCAGTGTGGCCTGTGCTCTGCATGCATGGGGCCTCCTAGGTCTACATGTTATAACAAGTGGACATTTTGATCTTTCATTGTTCGGGACTTCATGGGACAATGCCTTGCAGGTATTTGTCTAGAGAACTCACTGTGTTACTTGATGGAACTTAGGGCAGCTGATTTGTTTAAAGAATTTGATATGCTATGCAATTTGGCTCGTCACCAAAAGGCTTGTCGCCTTAAAGCCGCAGCATCTCCCCACAATTGGACGGCTGTTAGTCATCATACACAGTCGATCCTAAAGGGCTCCATTGGATGGCTGGTTAGCCAATGACGGGTAAGATCCCCAGAGGGGGACAACCTAAGACAGGCACAGTCACACGGGACAGTCTCATGTGGCCGACATATCAACCTAAGACAGGAGTCAAGGGCACAGCCTTGATTATCCAATGACGGGTAAGAATGTTGGTTGCACATAGACGTCCTAGAACATCCCCTCTTTTAAAACAAAAGGGGGGAAATGCAGGAGCCCTGTTTGGGGAGATGGCTGAGATTGCGGTTGACTATGGGCCATGGACATGTTTGGGCATTGCCGCCTTCCGTAGTCTCACGGGATTTGGCCTGGGATCTCACGGGACTTGGCCCAAGATCTCGAGAGACTTGAGCCGTGACTTGGCAGATCGGCCCAGCGCCATTCCTGCTCGGGCACGTGAGATGAGACCTGAGAGAGAACGGACGGGGTTAACGCTATTGTGTATATATATTGTAGTTTCTTGTAAAGAGTACGTGCCTTGGTTTCTTGTGAGAGTGTGTATGTGGTGTTAGAAATTACAAGAGACAGAAAGAGAAAGATAAAAGAATTTTTTCATTTCCGTCCTGTCTCCGGGCTCCTTCCCACAGCGTTGCCGCCGTTCCGGGCTGCAAATCCTTTTCCGGCGACAACATTATAGCAACAGAAAATGAACTAAAACAATGGCAAATTTCTTGCACAAGTGTGAGTGAGGCTTTTGCATGAAGAGGCAAGGTTTGTGTCTTCTTCTCTTTGCACGGTAGATGGTCAGAGAAGGTTTGGAAAGGAGCGACTTCCACCTCTTTCACTCTCAGGACATTGCAGTTCACCCTCGTGGTCTGTGAGTAATACAGAGTTCTAAAGAGATAAGAGGCAGCAAGAAATTTAATTTTAAGTTCATGTCACTGACTTCCTTTTTGCTAACAGAGCCACCAAAGATATTTGTGTCACCTGCACTCACAGAAAAATACTCCCCCTCTTGTTCTCCTCCCACATTTTTCTTCCCTATGATCATAAGGGCCATTCCTCTGCCCCTCCCTTTGTTGGTGGTTTTTTTTTTTTTTTTTTTTTGTACTGGGGATTGAACTCAGGGGCACTGGACCCCTGGGCCACATCCCCAGCCCCTTTTTGTATTTTATTAGAGACAGGGTCTCACTGGGTTGCTAAGTGCCTCACCATTGCTGAGGCTGGCTTTGAACTGGCGATCCTCCTGCCTCAGCCTTCCACGTGCCGGGATTACAGGCGTGTGCCACCGCGCCCGGCCCTTTGTTTGTGTTTATGGGGTCTAGAAAGAAAGACCAGAAGCAGACCCCAGAGGAGATCCCCGTAAGTCGTGTTGTTTTAGGTGCTCTTGCGACACCATGTGTATGATGCAGAATTGTCTCTGATTCCCTTAAAGTCCATTTTCGTTTCTCAGAAAAGCTGTGTGGACTTGGCTCCGGTATGTTGGCCAGTCTCCCAGTGGGTGTGGGCCTGGGACAGGGGCCGCCCTGGGCATCCGCAGGACAGGGTGTGCGTGGCTTCCCGGCTGCCCACCCCCAGGCCTGACCAGCCCCTGCTCTGGTCCTCGCAGGGGACTTAGTGGTGGAGATGCGAAGCTGGTGAGTAGGGCGGGCAGAGGAGGGCGCGTTGACAGTGACACTTTGAAAGTGAGGACTTAAGTCCTTCCACTGTCCCTGACAATGGAAGAGGTGATCCCAGAGGTGATCCCGTTTGGGCTCTACCTGTAAGCCTCCCCGCGGTGCCGAATGGACCTCCAGGTGTGGGATCGGGCTGCCGGAAGAGGAGCTGGCGTCAGGCACAGCGAGGGAGTGTGCCCGCGGAGGCTGCAGCCTCCAGATCCAGGGCACCCGTGGGGGGAGGGTCCCACACTCCTTATAAAACAAAGCAAAAATGGCCGCGCACGCCTGTAGTCCCAGCAGTCGGGAGGCTGAGGCAGGAGGATCGCGAGTTCAAAGCCAGCCTCAGCAAAACAGGGCTCTGAGCCACTCAGTGAGACCCTGTCTCTCAATAAAACACAAAACAGGGCTGGGGATGTGGCTCTGTGGTGTAGTACCCCTGAGTTCAATCCCCGGTACCAAAACAAACCAAAACAAAAAACTCCGATTAATTGCAAAAATCGATTTTAACTTTGTATTTTGAATCTGTTGTACGTGTTCATGATTTTTCAAGTGCCCCTGGGTTCGATCTGCGGTCATCCCCTACCCCTAAAGAATAAAACAAAGCAAAAATCAACACAGCTGCACCGGCTGCTGCTGTCCCCTGGGGTGTTCTTTTGACCGCTGGGAGGCCACAGGAAAGAGAGCTGCCACTGAGGAGCAGGGCGGAGCCCCCCGCGCCCCTGACTCCTGGCTCCTGCCTTCAGCTCGGGACCTTGGTCATTGCTTCTGCTCTCGGTGCCCAGAGTCCTCACCCACTGCTGAGGCACAGGAAGGTCATGACCTGCTCCCGCCAAGCCCTGAGGGCCTCCTGGGGAGGGGCCCGGCCTGGTCCCTTGGCCACAGCAGGGGGAGGGGCGAGCCGGTTTCTCAAAAGGGAAAAGAACCCTAAACACAGAAGTGCTAGGGGACAGGAAAGGCTCTTGGGAATCGGCAAAGCTGGCCGTTGGGGTTCGACACCCCCATCAACCAACAGAGTCGCCCAAACTACAGATGGAGAGTTTTTCTGGGGAAAAAAAAAAAAAAAAAACATGCGTCTGTACTGGACACTCAGGGACATTTTTCTTGTCATTCCCTGAGCAATAGAGCGTAGCCCCTATCTACACAGAATGTACCTTGCACGAGGCACCATAGGTCATCTAGAGAGAATGACAAGCGTGGGTTACAATCACATGGTGCCACCTGACAGGGGCACTTGGGCATGTGACGTGGAGGTCCTGGACCCAACTCCCTGCAGACACCAAGGGCTGAGGGTGCTGTGACCAGGGGAGGCTCGTGACGCCAAGGGCTGAGGGTGCTGTGACGGGGGAGGCTTGTGACGGCAAGGGCTGAGGGTGCTGTAACCAGGGAGGCTCATGACACCAAGGGCTGAGGGTGCTGTGACGGGGAGGCTCATGACACCAAGGGCTGAGGGTGCTGTGACCGGGGGAGGCTCATGACACCAAGGGCTGAGGGTGCTGTGACCAGGTGAGGCTCATGACACCAATGGCTGAGGGTGCTGTGACGGGGGAGGCTCATGACACCAAGGGCTGAGGGTGCTGTGACCTGATGAGGCTCATGACACCTAGGGCTGAGGGTGCTGTGACCAGGGGAGGCTCATGACACAAAGGGCTGAGGGTGCTGTGACGGGGGAGGCTCATGACACCAAGGGCTGAGGGTGCTGTGACAGGGGAGGCTCATGACACCAAGGGCTGAGGGTGCTGTGTCAGGGGAGGCTCATGACACCAAGGGCTGAGGGTGCTGTGACAGGGGAGGCTCATGACGCCAAGGGCTGAGGGTGCTGTGACGGGGGAGGCTCATGACACCAAGGGCTGAGGGTGCTGTGACAGGGGAGGCTCATGACACCAAGGGCTGAGGGTGCTGTGACCTGGTGAGGCTCGTGACACCAAGGGCTGAGGGTGTTGTGACCTGGTGAGGCTCATGACACCAAGGGCTGAGGGTGCTGTGACGGGGGAGGCTCATGACACCAAGGGCTGAGGGTGCTGTGACCAGGGGAGGCTCATGACACCAAGGGCTGAGGGTGCTGTGACAGGGGAGGCTCATGACGCCAAGGACTGAGGGTGCTGTGACCAGGGGAGGCTCATGACGCCAAGGGCTGAGGGTGCTGTGACGGGGGAGGCTCATGAAGCCAAGGGCTGAGGGTGCTGTGACCAGGGGAGGCTCATGACGCCAAGGGCTGAGGGTGCTGTGACGGGGGAGGCTCATGACGCCAAGGGCTGAGGGTGCTGTGACCTGGTGAGGCTCATGACACCAAGGGCGGAGGGTGTTGTGACCGGGGGAAGCTCAAGACACCAAGGGCTGAGGGTGCTGTGACCGGGGGAAGCTCATGACACCAAGGGCTGAGGGTGCTGTGACGGGGGAGGCTCATTACACCAAGGGCTGAGGGTGCTGTGACCTGGTGAGGCTCATGACACCAAGGGCTGAGGGTGCTGTGACGGGGGAGGCTCATGACACCAAGGGCTGAGGGTGCTGTGACGGGGGAGGCTCATGACACCAAGGGCTGAGGGTGCTGTGACCAGGGGAGGCTCATGACACCAAGGGCTGAGGGTGCTGTGACGGGGGAGGCTCATGACACCAAGGGCTGAGGGTGCTGTGACCAGGGGAGGCTCATGACACCAAGGGCTGAGGGTGCTGTGACCAGGGGAGGCTCATGACACCAAGGGCTGAGGGTGCTATGACGGGGGAGACTCATGACACCAAGGGCTGAGGGTGCTGTGACCAGGGGAGGCTCATGACACCAAGGGCTGAGGGTGCTGTGACGGGGGAGGCTCATGACACCAAGGGCTGAGGGTGCTGTGACCTGGTGAGGCTCATGACGCCAAGGGCTGAGGGTGCTGTGACAAGGGGGGCTCATGACGCCAAGGGCTGAGGGTGCTGTGACCAGGGGAGGCTCATGACACCAAGGGCTGAGGGTGCTGTGACCTGGTGAGGCTCATGACACCAAGGGCTGAGGGTGCTGTGACAGGGGAGGCTCATGACACCAAGGGCTGAGGGTGCTGTGACAGGGGAGACTCATGACACCAAGGGCTGAGGGTGCTGTGACCTGGTGAGGCTCATGACACCAAGGGCTGAGGGTGCTGTGACCAGGTGAGGCTCATGACACCAAGGGCTGAGGGTGCTGTGACCAGGGGAGGCTCATGACACCAAGGGCTGAGGGTGCTGTGACGGGGGAGGCTCATGACACCAAGGGCTGAGGGTGCTGTGACGGGGGAGGCTCATGACACGAAGGGCTGAGGGTGCTGTGACCTGGGGAGGCTCGTGACACCAAGGGATGAGGGTGCTGTGACCTGGTGAGGCTCATGACGCCAAGGGCTGAGGGTGCTGTGACCAGGGGAGGCTCATGACACCAAGGGCTGAGGGTGCTGTGACCAGGGGAGGCTCATGACACCAAGGGCTGAGGGTGCTGTGACCTGGTGAGGCTCATGACGCCAAGGGCTGAGGGTGCTGTGACGGGGGAGGCTCATGACGCCAAGGGCTGAGGGTGCTGTGACCTGGTGAGGCTCATGACACCAACGGCTGAGGGTGCTGTGACGAGGGAGGCTCATGACGCCAAGGGCTGAGGGTGCTGTGACCTGGTGAGGCTCATGACACCAAGGGCTGAGGGTGCTGTGACGGGGGAGGCTCATGACATCAAGGGCTGAGGGTGCTGTGACCTGGTGAGGCTCATGACACCAACGACTGAGGGTGCTGTGACCTGGTGAGGCTCATCACGCCAAGGGCTGAGGGTGCTGTGACCAGGGGAGGCTCATGACACCAAGGGCTGAGGGTGCTGTGACCTGGTGAGGCTCATGACACCAAGGGCTGAGGGTGCTGTGACAGGGGAGGCTGTGACCTCATGACGCCAAGGGCTGAGGGTGCTGTGACCTGGGAGGCTCATGACGCCAAGGGCTGAGAGTGCTGTGACCTGGGGAGGCTCATGACGCCAAGGGCTGAGGGTGCTGTGACCTGGGGAGGCTCATGACACCAAGGGCTGAGGGTGCTGTGACAGGGGAGGCTCATGACGCCAAGGGCTGAGGGTGCTGTGACCTGGGGAGGCTCATGACGCCAAGGGCTGAGGGTGCTGTGACCTGGGGAGGCTCATGACGCCAAGGGCTGAGGGTGCTGTGACCTGGGGAGGCTCATGACGCCAAGGGCTGAGGGTGCTGTGACGGGGAGGCTCATGACGCCAAGTCTGAGGGTGCTGTGACCTGGTGAGGCTCATGACACCAACGGCTGAGGGTGCTGTGACCTGGTGAGGCTCATGACGCCAAGGGCTGAGGGTGCTGTGACAGGGGAGGCTCGTGACACCAAGGGCTGAGGGTGCTGTGACCTGGTGAGGCTCATGACGCCAAGGGCTGAGGGTGCTGTGACCTGGGGAGGCTCATGACATCAAGGGCTGAGGGTGCTGTGAAAGGGGAGGCTCATGACACCAAGGGCTGAGGGTGCTGTGACAGGGGAGGCTCATGACACCAAGGGCTGAGGGTGCTGTGACCAGGGGAGGCTCATGACACCAAGGGCTGAGGGTGCTGTGACGGGGGGGGTGCTGAGGGTGAGGGTGCTGTGCTGTGACTCATGACGCCAAGGGCTGAGGGTGCTGTGACAGGGGAGGCTCATGACACCAAGGGCTGAGGGTGCTGTGACCTGGGGAGGCTCATGACACCAAGGGCTGAGGGTGCTGTGACAGGGGAGGCTCATGACACCAAGGGCTGAGGGTGCTGTGACGGGGGGAGGCTCATGACACCAAGGGCTGAGGGTGCTGTGACCTGGGGAGGCTCATGACACCAAGGGCTGAGGGTGCTGTGACGGGGGAGGCTCATGACACCAAGGGCTGAGGGTGCTGTGACCTGGGGAGGCTCATGACACCAAGGGCTGAGGGTGCTGTGACCTGGGGAGGCTCATGACACCAAGGGCTGAGGGTGCTGTGACAGGGGAGGCTCATGACACCAAGGGCTGAGGGTGCTGTGACAGGGGAGGCTCATGACGCCAAGGGCTGAGGGTGCTGTGACCTGGGGAGGCTCATGACACCAAGGGCTGAGGGTGATGTGACCTGGGGAGGCTCGTGACACCAAGGGATGAGGGTGCTGTGACCTGGTGAGGCTCATGACGCCAAGGGCTGAGGGTGCTGTGACCAGGGGAGGCTCATGACACCAAGGGCTGAGGGTGCTGTGACAGGGGAGGCTCATGACACCAAGGGCTGAGGGTGCTGTGACAGGGGAGGCTCATGACACCAAGGGCTGAGGGTGCTGTGACAGGGGAGGCTCATGACACCAAGGGCTGAGGGTGCTGTGACCTGGGGAGGCTCATGACACCAAGGGCTGAGGGTGCTGTGACAGGGGAGGCTCATGACACCAAGGGCTGAGGGTGCTGTGACAGGGGAGGCTCATGACACCAAGGGCTGAGGGTGCTGTGACCAGGGGAGGCTCATGACACCAAGGGCTGAGGGTGCTGTGACCTGGGGAGGCTCATGACACCAAGGGCTGAGGGTGCTGTGACCTGGGGAGGCTCATGACGCCAAGGGCTGAGGGTGCTGTGACCTGGGGAGGCTCATGACGCCAAGGGCTGAGGGTGCTGTGGGGGAGGCTCATGACGCCAAGGGCTGAGGGTGCTGTGACGGGGGAGGCTCATGACGCCAAGGGCTGAGGGTGCTGTGACCTGGGGAGGCTCATGACGCCAAGGGCTGAGGGTGCTGTGACCTGGTGAGGCTCATGACACCAAGGGCTGAGGGTGCTGTGACAGGGGAGGCTCATGACACCAAGGGCTGAGGGTGCTGTGACCTGGGTGAGGCTCATGACCCAAGGGCTGAGGGTGCTGTGACCTGGGGAGGCTCATGACACCAAGGGCTGAGGGTGCTGTGACAGGGGAGGCTCATGACACCAAGGGCTGAGGGTGCTGTGACCTGGGGAGGCTCATGACGCCAAGGGCTGAGGGTGCTGTGACAGGGGAGGCTCATGACACCAAGGGCTGAGGGTGCTGTGACAGGGGAGGCTCATGACACCAAGGGCTGAGGGTGCTGTGACAGGGGAGGCTCATGACACCAAGGGCTGAGGGTGCTGTGACCTGGGGAGGCTCATGACACCAAGGGCTGAGGGTGCTGTGACGGGGAGGCTCATGACACCAAGGGCTGAGGGTGCTGTGACCTGGGGAGGCTCATGACACCAAGGGCTGAGGGTGCTGTGACCTGGGGAGGCTCATGACACCAAGGGCTGAGGGTGCTGTGACAGGGGAGGCTCATGACACCAAGGGCTGAGGGTGCTGTGACCTGGGAGGCTCATGACACCAAGGGCTGAGGGTGCTGTGACCTGGGGAGGCTCATGACACCAAGGGCTGAGGGTGCTGTGACCTGGGGAGGCTCATGACACCAAGGGCTGAGGGTGCTGTGACCTGGGGAGGCTCATGACGCCAAGGGCTGAGGGTGCTGTGACCTGGGGAGGCTCATGACACCAAGGGCTGAGGGTGCTGTGACAGGGGAGGCTCATGACACCAAGGGCTGAGGGTGCTGTGACCTGGGGAGGCTCATGACACCAAGGGCTGAGGGTGCTGTGACCTGGGGAGGCTCATGACGCCAAGGGCTGAGGGTGCTGTGACCTGGGGAGGCTCATGACACCAAGGGCTGAGGGTGCTGTGACCTGGGGAGGCTCATGACACCAAGGGTGAGGGTGCTGTGACCTGGGGAGGCTCATGACACCAAGGGCTGAGGGTGCTGTGACCTGGGGAGGCTCATGACACCAAGGGCTGAGGGCTGTGACCTGGGAGGCTCATGACGCCAAGGGCTGAGGGTGCTGTGACCTGGGGAGGCTCATGACGCCAAGGGCTGAGGGTGCTGTGACCTGGGGAGGCTCATGACGCCAAGGGCTGAGGGTGCTGTGACCTGGGGAGGCTCATGACACCAAGGGCTGAGGGTGCTGTGACAGGGGAGGCTCATGACACCAAGGGCTGAGGGTGCTGTGACCTGGGGAGGCTCATGACACCAAGGGCTGAGGGTGCTGTGACCATGACACCAAGGGCTGAGGGTGCTGTGACCAGGGGAGGCTCACGCCAAGGGCTGAGGGTGCTGTGACCTGGGGAGGCTCATGACGCCACCAAGGGACTGAGGGTGCTGTGACCTGGGGAGGCTCATGACGCCAAGGGCTGAGGGTGCTGTGACAGGGGAGGCTCATGACGCCAAGGGCTGAGGGTGCTGTGACCTGGGGAGGCTCATGACACCAAGGGCTGAGGGTGCTGTGACCTGGGGAGGCTCATGACACCAAGGGCTGAGGGTGCTGTGACCAGGGGAGGCTCATGACACCAAGGGCTGAGGGTGCTGTGACCTGGGGAGGCTCATGACACCAAGGGCTGAGGGTGCTGTGACCTGGGGGAGGCTCATGACACCAAGGGCTGAGGGTGCTGTGACAGGGGAGGCTCATGACACCAAGGGCTGAGGGTGCTGTGACAGGGGAGGCTCATGACACCAAGGGCTGAGGGTGCTGTGACCTGGGGAGGCTCATGACACCAAGGGCTGAGGGTGCTGTGACCTGGGGAGGCTCATGACACCAAGGGCTGAGGGTGCTGTGACCTGGGGAGGCTCATGACACCAAGGGCTGAGGGTGCTGTGACCTGGGGGAGGCTCATGACACCAAGGGCTGAGGGTGCTGTGACCTGGGGGAGGCTCATGACACCAAGGGCTGAGGGTGCTGTGACCTGGGGAGGCTCATGACACCAAGGGCTGAGGGTGCTGTGACCAGGGGAGGCTCATGACACCAAGGGCTGAGGGTGCTGTGACAGGGGAGGCTCATGACGCCAAGGGCTGAGGGTGCTGTGACCTGGGGAGGCTCATGACACCAAGGGCTGAGGGTGCTGTGACCTGGGGAGGCTCATGACACCAAGGGCTGAGGGTGCTGTGACCAGGGGGAGGCTCATGACACCAAGGGCTGAGGGTGCTGTGACCTGGGGAGGCTCATGACGCCAAGGGCTGAGGGTGCTGTGACCTGGGGAGGCTCATGACACCAAGGGCTGAGGGTGCTGTGACCTGGGGAGGCTCATGACGCCAAGGGCTGAGGGTGCTGTGACCTGGGGAGGCTCATGACACCAAGGGCTGAGGGTGCTGTGACCTGGGGAGGCTCATGACGCCAAGGGCTGAGGGTGCTGTGACCTGGGGAGGCTCATGACGCCAAGGGCTGAGGGTGCTGTGACCTGGGGAGGCTCATGACGCTCAAGGGCTGAGGGTGCTGTGACGGGGGAGGCTCATGACGCCAAGGGCTGAGGGGTGCTGTGACCTGGGGAGGCTCATGACACCAAGGGCTGAGGGTGCTGTGACCTGGTGAGGCTCATGACGCCAAGGGCTGAGGGTGCTGTGACCAGGGGGAGGCTCATGACACCAAGGGCTGAGGGTGCTGTGACAGGGGAGGCTCATGACGCCAAGGGCTGAGGGTGCTGTGACCTGGGGAGGCTCATGACACCAAGGGCTGAGGGTGCTGTGACAGGGGAGGCTCATGACACCAAGGGCTGAGGGTGCTGTGACAGGGGAGGCTCATGACACCAAGGGCTGAGGGTGCTGTGACCAGGGGAGGCTCATGACACCAAGGGCTGAGGGTGCTGTGACCTGGGGAGGCTCATGACACCAAGGGCTGAGGGTGCTGTGACAGGGGAGGCTCATGACACCAAGGGCTGAGGGTGCTGTGACAGGGGAGGCTCATGACGCCAAGGGCTGAGGGTGCTGTGACCTGGGGAGGCTCATGACGCCAAGGGCTGAGGGTGCTGTGACCTGGTGAGGCTCATGACGCCAAGGGCTGAGGGTGCTGTGACCAGGGGAGGCTCATGACACCAAGGGCTGAGGGTGCTGTGTGACCTGGGGAGGCTCATGACACCAAGGGCTGAGGGTGCTGTGACCTGGTGAGGCTCATGACACCATGACTGTGACAGGGGCTGAGGGTGCTGTGACAGGGGTGAGGCTCATGAGGGTGAGGGTGCTGTGACAGGGGAGGCTCATGACACCAAGGGCTGAGGGTGCTGTGACCTGGGGAGGCTCATGACGCCAAGGGCTGAGGGTGCTGTGACCTGGGGAGGCTCATGACGCCAAGGGCTGAGGGTGCTGTGACCTGGGGAGGCTCATGACGCCAAGGGCTGAGGGTGCTGTGACCTGGGGAGGCTCATGACACCAAGGGCTGAGGGTGCTGTGACAGGGGAGGCTCATGACACCAAGGGCTGAGGGTGCTGTGACCTGGGGAGGCTCATGACGCCAAGGGCTGAGGGTGCTGTGACCTGGGGAGGCTCATGACACCAAGGGCTGAGGGTGCTGTGACCTGGGGAGGCTCATGACACCAAGGGCTGAGGGTGCTGTGACAGGGGAGGCTCATGACACCAAGGGCTGAGGGTGCTGTGACCTGGGGAGGCTCATGACACCAAGGGCTGAGGGTGCTGTGACCTGGTGAGGCTCATGACGCCAAGGGCTGAGGGTGCTGTGACCTGGGGAGGCTCATGACACCAAGGGCTGAGGGTGCTGTGACCCAGGGGAGGCTCATGACACCAAGGGCTGAGGGTGCTGTGACCTGGGGAGGCTCATGACACCAAGGGCTGAGGGTGCTGTGACCAGGGGAGGCTCATGACACCAAGGGCTGAGGGGTGCTGTGACCAGGGAGGCTCATGACACCAAGGGGCTGTGACGGGGGAGGCTCATGACACCAAGGGCTGAGGGTGCTGTGACCTGGGGAAGGGAGGGAATGCTGTGGACATGACACCAAGGGGAGGGTGCTGTGACCTGGTGAGGCTCATGACGCCAAGGGCTGAGGGTGCTGTGACCAGGGGAGGCTCATGACACCAAGGGCTGAGGGTGCTGTGACCTGGTGAGGCTCATGACACCAAGGGCTGAGGGTGCTGTGACAGGGGGGGTGGCTGTGGCTCATGACACCAAGGGCTGAGGGTGCTGTGACCTCATGGGGCTGGCTCACCTGGGGAGGCTCATGCCAAGGGCTGAGGGTGCTGTGACCTGGGGAGGCTCATGACGCCAAGGGCTGAGGGTGCTGTGACCATGGGGAGGGTGGTGCTCAGGGAGGCTGACACCAAGGGCTGAGGGTGCTGTGACCTGGGAGGCTCATGACACCAATGGCTGAGGGGTGCTGTGACCTGGGCGAGGCTCATGACGCCAAGGGCTGAGGGTGCTGTGACCTGGGGAGGCTCATGACAGCCAACGGGCTGAGGGTGCTGTGACCTGGTGAGGCTCATGACACCAAGGGCTGAGGGTGCTGTGACGAGGGAGGCTCATGACACCAAGGCTGAGGGTGCTGTGACCTGGTGAGGCTCATGACACCAAGGGCTGAGGGTGCTGTGACGGGGGAGGCTCATGACATCAAGGGCTGAGGGTGCTGTGACCTGGTGAGGCTCATGACACCAAGGGCTGAGGGTGCTGTGACCTGGTGAGGCTCATGACGCCAAGGGCTGAGGGTGCTGTGACCAGGGGAGGCTCATGACACCAAGGGCTGAGGGTGCTGTGACCTGGGAGGCTCATGACACCAAGGGCTGAGGGTGCTGTGACCTGGGAGGCTCATGACGCCAAGGGCTGAGGGTGCTGTGACCTGGGGAGGCTCATGACACCAAGGGCTGAGGGTGCTGTGACAGGGGAGGCTCATGACACCAAGGGCTGAGGGTGCTGTGACAGGGGAGGCTCATGACACCAAGGGCTGAGGGTGCTGTGACAGGGGAGGCTCATGACACCAAGGGCTGAGGGTGCTGTGACCTGGGGAGGCTCATGACACCAAGGGCTGAGGGTGCTGTGACCTGGGGAGGCTCATGACACCAAGGGCTGAGTGTGCTGTGACAGGGGAGGCTCATGACACCAAGGGCTGAGGGTGCTGTGACAGGGGAGGCTCATGTCGCCAAGGGCTGAGGGTGCTGTGACCTGGGGAGGCTCGTGACACCAAGGGCTGAGGGTGCTGTGACCTGGGGAGGCTCATGACGCCAAGGGCTGAGGGTGCTGTGACCAGGGGAGGCTCATGACACCAAGGGCTGAGGGTGCTATGACAGGGGAGGCTCATGACGCCAAGGGCTGAGGGTGCTGTGTCCTGGTGAGGCTCATGACACCAAGGGCTGAGGGTGCTGTGACAGGGGAGGCTCATGACACCAAGGGCTGAGGGTGCTGTGACCTGGGGAGGCTCATGACGCCAAAAGCTGAGGGTGCTGTGACCTGGGGAGGCTCATGACGCCAAGGGCTGAGGGTGCTGTGACCTGGGGAGGCTCATGACGCCAAGGGCTGAGGGTGCTGTGACAGGGGAGGCTCGTGACACCAAGGGCTGAGGGTGCTGTGACCTGGTGAGGCTCATGACACCAAGGGCTGAGGGTGCTGTGACCTGGGGAGGCTCGTGACACCAAGGGATGAGGGTGCTGTGACCTGGGGAGGCTCATGACGCCAAGGGCTGAGGGTGCTGTGACCTGGGGAGGCTCATGACGCCAAGGGCTGAGGGTGCTGTGACCTGGGGAGGCTCATGACGCCAAGGGCTGAGGGTGCTGTGACCTGGGGAGGCTCATGACGCCAAGGGCTGTGAGGGGCTGAGGGTGCTGTGACAGGGGAGGCTCATGACACCAAGGGCTGAGGGTGCTGTGACAGGGGAGGCTCATGACGCCAAGGGCTGAGGGTGCTGTGACCTGGGGAGGCTCATGACACCAAGGGCTGAGGGTGCTGTGACAGGGGAGGCTCATGACACCAAGGGCTGAGGGTGCTGTGACAGGGGAGGCTCATGACACCAAGGGCTGAGGGTGCTGTGACCAGGGGAGGCTCATGACACCAAGGGCTGAGGGTGCTGTGACGGGGGAGGCTCATGACACCAAGGGCTGAGGGTGCTGTGACCTGGGGAGGCTCATGACACCAAGGGCTGAGGGTGCTGTGACCTGGGGAGGCTCATGACACCAAGGGCTGAGGGTGCTGTGACAGGGGAGGCTCATGACACCAAGGGCTGAGGGTGCTGTGACAGGGGAGGCTCATGACGCCAAGGGCTGAGGGTGCTGTGACCTGGCGAGGCTCGTGACACCAAGGGATGAGGGTGCTGTGACCTGGTGAGGCTCATGACGCCAAGGGCTGAGGGTGCTGTGACCAGGGAGGCTCATGACACCAAGGGCTGAGGGTGCTGTGACAGGGGAGGCTCATGACGCCAAGGGCTGAGGGTGCTGTGACCTGGTGAGGCTCATGACACCAAGGGCTGAGGGTGCTGTGTGACAGGGGAGGCTCATGACACCAAGGGCTGAGGGTGCTGTGACCTGGGGAGGCTCATGACGCCAAGGGCTGAGGGTGCTGTGACCTGGGGAGGCTCATGACGCCAAGGGCTGAGGGTGCTGTGACAGGGGAGGCTCATGACACCAAGGGCTGAGGGTGCTGTGACCTGGTGAGGCTCATGACACCCAGGGCTGAGGGTGCTGTGACCTGGGGAGGCTCGTGACACCAAGGGATGAGGGTGCTGTGACCTGGGGAGGCTCATGACGCCAAGGGCTGAGGGTGCTGTGACCTGGGGAGGCTCATGACGCCAAGGGCTGAGGGTGCTGTGACCTGGGGAGGCTCATGACGCCAAGGGCTGAGGGTGCTATGACGGGGGAGGCTCATGACGCCAAGGGCTGAGGGTGCTGTGACCTGGTGAGGCTCATGACACCAAGGGCTGAGGGTGCTGTGACCTGGTGAGGCTCATGACGCCAAGGGCTGAGGGTGCTGTGACCAGGGGAGGCTCATGACACCAAGGGCTGAGGGTGCTGTGACCTGGTGAGGCTCATGACACCAAGGGCTGAGGGTGCTGTGACAGGGGAGGCTCATGACGCCAAGGGCTGAGGGTGCTGTGACCTGGGGAGGCTCATGACACCAAGGGCTGAGGGTGCTGTGACAGGGGAGGCTCATGACACCAAGGGCTGAGGGTGCTGTGACAGGGGAGGCTCATGACATCAAGGGCTGAGGGTGCTGTGACCAGGGGAGGCTCATGACACCAAGGGCTGAGGGTGCTGTGACGGGGGAGGCTCATGACGCCAAGGGCTGAGGGTGCTGTGACAGGGGAGGCTCATGACACCAAGGGCTGAGGGTGCTGTGACCTGGGGAGGCTCATGACACCAAGGGCTGAGGGTGCTGTGACAGGGGAGCCTCATGACACCAAGGGCTGAGGGTGCTGTGACAGGGGAGGCTCATGACGCCAAGGGCTGAGGGTGCTGTGACCTGGGGAGGCTCATGACACCAAGGGCTGAGGGTGCTGTGACCTGGGGAGGCTAGTGACACCAAGGGATGAGGGTGCTGTGACCTGGTGAGGCTCATGACGCCAAGGGCTGAGGGTGCTCTGACCAGGGGAGGCTCATGACACCAAGGGCTGAGGGTGCTGTGACAGGGGAGGCTCATGACACCAAGGGCTGAGGGTGCTGTGACAGGGGAGGCTCATGACACCAAGGGCTGAGGGTGCTGTGACCTGGGGAGGCTCATGACGCCAAGGGCTGAGGGTGCTGTGACCTGGGGAGGCTCATGACGCCAAGGGCTGAGGGTGCTGTGACCTGGGGAGGCTCATGACGCCAAGGGCTGAGGGTGCTGTGACCTGGGGAGGCTCATGACGCCAAGGGCTGAGGGTGCTGTGCCAGGGGAGGCTCGTGACACCAAGGGCTGAGGGTGCTGTGACCTGGTGAGGCTCATGACACCAAGGGCTGAGGGTGCTGTGACCTGGGGAGGCTCGTGACACCAAGGGATGAGGGTGCTGTGACCTGGGGAGGCTCATGACGCCAAGGGCTGAGGGTGCTGTGACCTGGGGAGGCTCATGACGCCAAGGGCTGAGGGTGCTGTGACCTGGGGAGGCTCATGACGCCAAGGGCTGAGGGTGCTGTGACGGGGGAGGCTCATGACGCCAAGGGCTGAGGGTGCTGTGACCTGGTGAGGCTCATGACACCAACGGCTGAGGGTGCTGTGACCTGGTGAGGCTCATGACGCCAAGGGCTGAGGGTGCTGTGACCAGGGGAGGCTCATGACACCAAGGGCTGAGGGTGCTGTGACAGGGGAGGCTCATGACGCCAAGGGCTGAGGGTGCTGTGACCTGGGGAGGCTCATGACACCAAGGGCTGAGGGTGCTGTGACAGGGGAGGCTCATGACACCAAGGGCTGAGGGTGCTGTGACAGGGGAGGCTCATGACACCAAGGGCTGAGGGTGCTGTGACCAGGGGAGGCTCATGACACCAAGGTTGCGGGTGCTGTGACCTGGGGAGGCTCATGATACCAAGGGCTGAGGGTGCTGTGACAGGGGAGGCTCATGACACCAAGGGCTGAGGGTGCTGTGACAGGGGAGGCTCATGACGCCAAGGGCTGAGGGTGCTGTGACCTGGGGAGGCTCATGACGCCAAGGGCTGAGGGTGCTGTGACCTGGTGAGGCTCATGACGCCAAGGGCTGAGGGTGCTGTGACCAGGGGAGGCTCATGACACCAAGGGCTGAGGGTGCTGTGACCTGGGGAGGCTCATGACACCAAGGGCTGAGGGTGCTGTGACCTGGTGAGGCTCATGACACCAAGGGCTGATGGTGCTGTGACAGGGGAGGCTCATGACACCAAGGGCTGAGGGTGCTGTGACAGGGGAGGCTCATGACCCAAGGGCTGAGGGTGCTGTGACGGGGGAGGCTCATGACACCAAGCGCTGAGGGTGCTGTGACCAGGTGAGGCTCATGACACCAAGGGCTGAGGGTGCTGTGACAGGGGAGGCTCATGACACCAAGGGCTGAGGGTGCTGTGACGGGGGAGGCTCATGACACCAAGGGCTGAGGGTGCTGTGACAGGGGAGGCTCATGACACCAAGGGCTGAGGGTGCTGTGACCTAGTGAGGCTCATGACGCCAAGGGCTGAGGGTGCTGTGACAGGGGAGGCTCATGGCGCCAAGGGCTGAGGGTGCTGTGACCAGGGGAGGCTCATGACACCAAGGGCTGAGGGTGCTGTGACCTGGTGAGGCTCATGACACCAAGGGCTGAGGGTGCTGTGACAGGGGAGGCTCATGACACCAAGGGCTGAGGGTGCTGTGACAGGGGAGGCTCATGACACCAAGGGCTGAGGGTTCTGTGACCTGGTGAGGCTCATGACACCAAGGGTTGAGGGTGCTGTGACCAGGTGAGGCTCATGACACCAAGGGCTGAGGGTGCTGTGACCAGGGGAGGCTCATGACACCAAGGGCTGAGGGTGCTGTGACGGGGGAGCCTCATGACACCAAGGGCTGAGGGTGCTGTGACGGGGGAGGCTCATGACACCAAGGGCTGAGGGTGCTGTGACCTGGGGAGGCTCGTGACACCAAGGGATGAGGGTGCTGTGACCTGGTGAGGCTCATGACGCCAAGGGCTGAGGGTGCTGTGACCAGGGGAGGCTCATGACACCAAGGGCTGAGGGTGCTGTGACCATGGGAGGCTCATGACACCAAGGGCTGAGGGTGCTGTGACCTGGTGAGGCTCATGACGCCAAGGGCTGAGGGTGCTGTGACGGGGGAGGCTCATGACGCCAAGGGCTGAGGGTGCTGTGACCTGGTGAGGCTCATGACACCAACGGCTGAGGGTGCTGTGACGGGGGAGGCTCATGACGCAAAGGGCTGAGGGTGCTGTTACCTGGTGAGGCTCATGACACCAAGGGCTGAGGGTGCTGTGACGGGGGAGGCTCATGACGCCAAGGGCTGAGGGTGCTGTGACCTGGTGAAGCTCATGACACCAACGGCTGAGGGTGCTGTGACCTGGGGAGGCTCATGACGCAAAGGGCTGAGGGTGCTGTGACCAGGGGAGGCTCATGACGCCAAGGGCTGAGGGTGCTGTGACCAGGGGAGGCTCATGACACCAAGGGCTGAGGGTGCTGTGACAGGGGAGGCTCATGACGCCAAGGGCTGAGGGTGCTGTGACCTGGGGAGGCTCATGACACCAAGGGCTGAGGGTGCTGTGACAGGGGAGGCTCATGACACCAGGGCTGAGGGTGCTGTGACAGGGGAGGCTCATGACGCCAAGGGCTGAGGGTGCTGTGACCTGGGGAGGCTCATGACGCCAAGGGCTGAGGGTGCTGTGACCTGGTGAGGCTCATGACGCCAAGGGCTGAGGGTGCTGTGACCAGGGGAGGCTCATGACACCAAGGGCTGAGGGTGCTGTGACCTGGGGAGGCTCATGACACCAAGGGCTGAGGGTGCTGTGACCTGGTGAGGCTCATGACACCAAGGGCTGAGGGTGCTGTGACCAGGTGAGGCTCATGACACCAAGGGCTGAGGGTGCTGTGACAGGGGAGGCTCATGACTCCAAGGGCTGAGGGTGCTGTGACAGGGGAGGCTCATGACACCAAGGGCTGAGGGTGCTGTGACGGGGGAGGCTCATGACACCAAGGGCTGAGGGTGCTGTGACCAGGTGAGGCTCATGACACCAAGGGCTGAGGGGTGCTGTGACAGGGGAGGCTCATGACACCAAGGGCTGAGGGTGCTGTGACGGGGGAGGCTCATGACACCAAGGGCTGAGGGTGCTGTGACAGGGGAGGCTCATGACACCAAGGGCTGAGGGTGCTGTGACCTGGTGAGGCTCATGACGCCAAGGGCTGAGGGTGCTGTGACCAGGGGAGGCTCATGACACCAAGGGCTGAGGGTGCTGTGACCATGGGAGGCTCATGACACCAAGGGCTGAGGGTGCTGTGACCTGGTGAGGCTCATGACGCCAAGGGCTGAGGGTGCTGTGACGGGGGAGGCTCATGACGCCAAGGGCTGAGGGTGCTGTGACCTGGTGAGGCTCATGACACCAACGGCTGAGTGTGCTGTGACGGGGGAGGCTCATGACGCCAAGGGCTGAGGGTGCTGTGACCCCTGGTGAGGCTCATGACACCAAGGGCTGAGGGTGCTGTGACGGGGGAGGCTCATGACGCCAAGGGGCTGAGGGTGCTGTGACCTGGTGATGCTCATGACACCAACGGCTGAGGGTGCTGTGACCTGGGGAGGCTCATGACGCCAAGGGCTGAGGGTGCTGTGACCAGGGGAGGCTCATGACACCAAGGGCTGAGGGTGCTGTGACCTGGTGAGGCTCATGACACCAAGGGCTGAGGGTGCTGTGACAGGGGAGGCTCATGACGCCAAGGGCTGAGGGTGCTGTGACCTGGGGAGGCTCATGACACCAAGGGCTGAGGGTGCTGTGACAGGGGAGGCTCATGACACCAAGGGCTGAGGGTGCTGTGACCTGGGGAGCTCATGACACCAAGGGCTGAGGGTGCTGTGACAGGGGAGGCTCATGACACCAAGGGCTGAGGGTGCTCTGACAGGGGAGGCTCATGACACCAAGGGCTGAGGGTGCTGTGACGGGGGAGGCTCATGACACCAAGGGCTGAGGGTGCTGTTACCTGGGGAGGCTCATGACACCAAGGGCTGAGGGTGCTGTGACCTGGGGAGGCTCATGACACCAAGGGCTGAGGGTGCTGTGACCTGGGGACGCTCATGACACCAAGGGCTGAGGGTGCTGTGACGGGGAGGCTCATGACACCAAGGGCTGAGGGTGCTGTGACAGGGGAGGCTCATGACGCCAAGGGCTGAGGGTGCTGTGACCTGGGGAGGCTCATGACACCAACGGCTGAGGGTGCTGTGACCTGGGGAGGCTCATGACACCAAGGGCTGAGGGTGCTGTGACAGGGGAGGCTCATGACACCAAGGGCTGAGGGTGCTGTGACCTGGGGAGGCTCATGACGCCAAGGGCTGAGGGTGCTGTGACCTGGGGAGGCTCATGACGCCAAGGGCTGAGGGTGCTGTGACCTGGGGAGGCTCATGACGCCAAGGGCTGAGGGTGCTGTGACCTGGGGAGGCTCATGACGCCAAGGGCTGAGGGTGCTGTGACCTGGGGAGGCTCATGACGCCAAGGGCTGAGGGTGCTGTGACCTGGGGAGGCTCATGACGCCAAGGGCTGAGGGTGCTGTGACCTGGGGAGGCTCATGACGCCAAGGGCTGAGGGTGCTGTGACCTGGTGAGGCTCATGACACCAAGGGCTGAGGGTGCTGTGACAGGGGAGCCTCATGACGCCAAGGGCTGAGGGTGCTGTGACCTGGGGAGGCTCATGACGCCAAGGGCTGAGGGTGCTGTGACCTGGGGAGGCTCATGACGCCAAGGGCTGAGGGTGCTGTGACGGGGGAGGCTCATGACGCCAAGGGCTGAGGGTGCTGTGACCTGGTGAGGCTCATGACACCAACGGCTGAGGGTGCTGTGACCTGGTGAGGCTCATGACGCCAAGGGCTGAGGGTGTTGTGACCAGGGGAGGCTCATGACACCAAGGGCTGAGGGTGCTGTGACAGGGGAGGCTCATGACACCAAGGGCTGAGGGTGCTGTGACCTGGAGAGGCTCATGACACCAAGGGCTGAGGGTGCTGTGACAGGGGAGGCTCATGACACCAAGGGCTGAGGGTGCTGTGACAGGGGAGGCTCATGACACCAAGGGCTGAGGGTGCTGTGACAGGGGAGGCTCATGACGGCAAGGGGTGAGGGTGCTGTGACCTGGGGAGGCTCATGACGCCAAGGGCTGAGGGTGCTGTGACCTGGGGAGGCTCATGACGCCAAGGGCTGAGGGTGCTGTGACCAGGGGAGGCTCATGACACCAAGGGCTGAGGGTGCTGTGACCTGGGGAAGCTCATGACACCAAGGGCTGAGGGTGCTGTGACCTGGTGAGGCTCATGACACCAAGGGCTGAGGGTGCTGTGACCAGGTGAGGCTCATGACACCAAGGGCTGAGGGTGCTGTGACAGGGGAGGCTCATGACACCAAGGGCTGAGGGTGCTGTGACAGGGGAGGCTCATGACACCAAGGGCTGAGGGTGCTGTGACGGGGGAGGCTCATGACACCAAGGGCTGAGGGTGCTGTGACCAGGTGAGGCTCATGACACCAAGGGCTGAGGGTGCTATGACAGGGGAGGCTCATGACACCAAGGGCTGAGGGTGCTGTGACGGGGGAGGCTCATGACACCAAGGGCTGAGGGTGCTGTGACGGGGGAGGCTCATGACACCAAGGGCTGAGGGTGCTGTGACCTGGTGAGGCTCATGACGCCAAGGGCTGAGGGTGCTGTGACAGGGGAGGCTCATGACGCCAAGGGCTGAGGGTGCTGTGACCAGGGGAGGCTCATGACACCAAGGGCTGAGGGTGCTGTGACCTGGTGAGGCTCATGACACCAAGGGCTGAGGGTGCTGTGACAGGGGAGGCTCATGACACCAAGGGCTGAGGGTGCTGTGACAGGGGAGGCTCATGACACCAAGGGATGAGGGTGCTGTGACCTGGTGAGGCTCATGACACCAAGGGCTGAGGGTGCTGTGACCAGGTGAGGCTCATGACACCAAGGGCTGAGGGTGCTGTGACCAGGGGAGGCTCATGACACCAAGGGCTAAGGGTGCTGTGACGGGGGAGGCTCATGACACCAAGGGCTGAGGGTGCTGTGACGGGGGAGGCTCATGACACCAAGGGCTGAGGGTGCTGTGACCTGGGGAGGCTCGTGACACCAAGGGATGAGGGTGCTGTGACCTGGTGAGGCTCATGACGCCAAGGGCTGAGGGTGCTGTGACCAGGGGAGGCTCATGACACCAAGGGCTGAGGGTGCTGTGACCATGGGAGGCTCATGACACCAAGGGCTGAGGGTGCTGTGACCTGGTGAGGCTCATGACGCCAAGGGCTGAGGGTGCTGTGACGGGGGAGGCTCATGACGCCAAGGGCTGAGGGTGCTGTGACCTGGTGAGGCTCATGACGCCAAGGGCTGAGGGTGCTGTGACGGGGGAGGCTCATGACGCCAAGGGCTGAGGGTGCTGTGACCTGGTGAGGCTCATGACACCAAGGGCTGAGGGTGCTGTGACGGGGGAGGCTCATGACGCCAAGGGCTGAGGGTGCTGTGACCTGGTGATGCTCATGACACCAACGGCTGAGGGTGCTGTGACCTGGGGAGGCTCATGACGCCAAGGGCTGAGGGTGCTGTGACTAGGGGAGGCTCATGACGCCAAGGGCTGAGGGTGCTGTGACCAGGGGAGGCTCATGACACCAAGGGCTGAGGGTGCTGTGACCTGGTGAGGCTCATGACACCAAGGGCTGAGGGTGCTGTGACAGGGGAGGCTCATGACGCCAAGGGCTGAGGGTGCTGTGACCTGGGGAGGCTCATGACACCAAGGGCTGAGGGTTCTGTGACAGGGGAGGCTCATGACACCAAGGGCTGAGGGTGCTGTGACGGGGGAGGCTCATGACACCAAGGGCTGAGGGTGCTGTGACCTGGTGAGGCTCATGACACCAAGGGCTGAGGGTGCTGTGACAGGGGAGGCTCATGACACCAAGGGCTGAGGGTGCTGTGACCTGGTGAGGCTCATGACACCAAGGGCTGAGGGTGCTGTGACAGGGGAGGCTCATGACACCAAGGGCTGAGGGTGCTGTGACCAGGGGAGGCTCATGACACCAAGGGCTGAGGGTGCTGTGACGGGGGAGGCTCATGACACCAAGGGCTGAGGGTGCTGTGACGGGGGAGGCTCATGACACCAAGGGCTGAGGGTGCTGTGACCTGGGGAGGCTCATGACACCAAGGGCTGAGGGTGCTGTGACGGGGGAGGCTCATGACACCAAGGGCTGAGGGTGCTGTGACCTGGGGACGCTCATGACACCAAGGGCTGAGGGTGCTGTGACGGGGGAGGCTCATGACACCAAGGGCTGAGGGTGCCGTGACAGGGGAGGCTCATGACGCCAAGGGCTGAGGTTGCTGTGACCTGGGGAGGCTCATGACACCAACGGCTGAGGGTGCTGTGACCTGGGGAGGCTCATGACACCAAGGGCTGAGGGTGCTGTGACAGGGGAGGCTCATGACACCAAGGGCTGAGGGTGCTGTGACCTGGGGAGGCTCATGACGCCAAGGGCTGAGGGTGCTGTGACCTGGGGAGGCTCATGACGCCAAGGGCTGAGGGTGCTGTGACGGGGGAGGCTCATGACGCCAAGGGCTGAGGGTGCTGTGACCTGGTGAGGCTCATGACACCAACGGCTGAGGGTGCTGTGACCTGGTGAGGCTCATGACGCCAAGGGCTGAGGGTGCTGTGACCAGGGGAGGCTCATGACACCAAGGGCTGAGGGTGCTGTGACAGGGGAGGCTCATGACGCCAAGGGCTGAGGGTGCTGTGACCTGGGGAGGCTCATGACACCAAGGGCTGAGGGTGCTGTGACAGGGGAGGCTCATGACACCAAGGGCTGAGGGTGCTGTGACAGGGGAGGCTCATGACACCAAGGGCTGAGTGTGCTGTGACCAGGGGAGGCTCATGACACCAAGGGCTGAGGGTGCTGTGACCTGGGGAGGCTCATGACACCAACGGCTGAGGGTGCTGTGACAGGGGAGGCTCATGACACCAAGGGCTGAGGGTGCTGTGACAGGGGAGGCTCATGACGCCAAGGGCTGAGGGTGCTGTGACCTGGGGAGGCTCATGACGCCAAGGGCTGAGGGTGCTGTGACCTGGTGAGGCTCATGACGCCAAGGGCTGAGGGTGCTGTGACCAGGGGAGGCTCATGACACCAAGGGCTGAGGGTGCTGTGACCTGGGGAGGCTCATGACACCAAGGGCTGAGGGTGCTGTGACCTGGTGAGGCTCATGACACCAAGGGCTGAGGGTGCTGTGACAGGGGAGGCTCATGACACCAAGGGCTGAGGGTGCTGTGACAGGGGAGGCTCATGACACCAAGGGCTGAGGGTGCTGTGACCAGGGGAGGCTCATGACACCAAGGGCTGAGGGTGCTGTGACAGGGGAGGCTCATGACACCAAGGGCTGAGGGTTACTGTGACGGGGGAGGCTCATGACACCAAGGGCTGAGGGTGCTGTGACGGGGGAGGCTCATGACACCAAGGGCTGAGGGTGCTGTGACGGGGGAGGCTCATGACACCAAGGGCTGAGGGTGCTGTGACAGGGGAGGCTCATGACACCAAGGGCTGAGGGTGCTGTGACCTGGTGAGGCTCATGACACCAAGGGCTGAGGGTGCTGTGACCAGGGGAGGCTCATGACACCAAGGGATGAGGGTGCTGTGACGGGGGAGGCTCATGACACCAAGGGCTGAGGGTGCTGTGACGGGGGAGGCTCATGACACCAAGGGCTGAGGGTGCTGTGACGGGGGAGGCTCATGACACCAAGGGCTGAGGGTGCTGTGACGGGGGAGGCTCATGACACCAAGGGCTGAGGGTGCTATGACGGGGGAGGCTCATGACACCAAGGGTGAGGGTGCTGTGACGGGGGAGGCTCATGACACCAAGGGCTGAGGGTGCTGTGACGGGGGAGGCTCATGACACCAAGGGCTGAGGGTGCTGTGACGGGGGAGGCTCATGACGCCAAGGGCTGAGGGTGCTGTGACGGGGGAGGCTCATGACGCCAAGGGCTGAGGGTGCTGTGACGGGGGAGGCTCATGACGCCAAGGGCTGAGGGTGCTGTGATAGGGAGGCTCATGACACCAAGGGCTGAGGGTGCTGTGACGGGGGAGGCTCATGACACCAAGGGCTGAGGGTGCTGTGACCTGGTGAGGCTCATGACACCAAGGGCTGAGGGTGCTGTGACCGGGGGAGGCTCAGGATTTCCACAGGTGGGAGTGGAGGGGGTGCGCCTGACTCTTCCCTGCAGGGACAGGGCTGCGGAAAAGAGGGCCCCAGGAGAGAGTGACCATCATGAGCTTCCACGGTTTCCTTTCCCGGGACGATGGGTTCGTGTCCAGGGGCTGCGTTTGCTCCGGGTAGAACTTACAACTAAGAGACCGAGGAGTTGTGCGTCTGCAAGGACCTGCCCTCGAGCAGGTGACCCAAGTGTGGTTCCAGAAGGTGCTGGCTCACACAGGGACCCTACGTGCCCGCCACCTGGGAGCATGTCCTTGGCGGCGGTGGCCTCTTGGGAAGCTTGCAGTGGCAGCTCGCCTCCGCTCCTGGCCCACGGCGGCACCAGCTTCCAACGGGCAACACAAAGGACGTTTGTGGCATGAAATCGTTTTATAAAGCTGGCCCACTTCCACTACGAATAATCATGATACTGGGGGTGACGGGGAGCGGCAATTCTGCATTTGAAACTACTAAAAGGCTATGATTCATTTTTGGTCTTTTTTATTAAGAAGCCTAGCTCAGATAATTTGCAGCCAAGTTTTACCCCGGAGCGAGTTTCCTCAGTCATGTTAAATTCATGGGGAAGATCCTCCTAGGATTTAGAACTGAAAAATAGACAGCTTTAATAAAGAGCAGGGGAAAGGCAGTGTGTTCTAATCATTTAGGAAAACCGGGCAAGATGTTACTAATAAGCTGTGCTATATTTTTATTCTGCCGTTTTCTTCATCTGAATGAATATGGAGATGAGCTTTTAAATTCTGATGATTACCTGACAGCTTCCATCTCTAGGGCAAATTATTAGCAAGGGTATCATTTTGCTATTGCCTTTACTAAAAGCTCAGAGGACACACGCTTACCAGAGCCCAGACAGGAAAGTCAGCTCTCCAGGCAAGAGGCAAGCCAACAGGATTGTGGAACCCAGCTACCTCCTGATGCCCTTTTGCAACATTTTCAGACACAGTATTCACTTTCCATTGCTGTGACAAATTATCAGCGATAAATCAACTTGGAAAGAAGAAAGGTTTGTTTGGGCTCACCGTGTCAGAGCTCTCATTCCGTGGTCACTCTGTCCTGTTCCTTTGGGCCTGTGGCAGCACAGGACACCGTGGCAGGAGAGCACAGCTGTTCATCTCATGGTGGCCAGGAAGCAAAGAGAGAGGAAGGGGCTGGGTTCCCAATAGCCCCTTCAAGGGCACGCCCAGTGACCTAATTTCCCCCCCACTGGTCCCCACCCCTTAAAGGTCCTTCCACCTCGAGCAGCACTGCAGGGTGGGACCAAGCTCTAGCCCACGGGCCTTAAGCACCACTGACCCAAACCACAGCAGGGCCGACCTTCTTGTCAGTGGGGCTGGGAGCAGGGGCTGGAGGGCCTCTGTCCCCTTCTGCATCAGCTCCCAACCTAAATTCTCAGCCTATTCTCCGACTGTTCCCCCTCCCCTTCCAACCACACACTGTCGGGAACTTATAAAGGGGTTGAGGTTTTTAACCCTTCGTGACCCGGGACGAGCCTTCTTTGTCCAGCAAAGTAGGCTAGAAGGGCATACCTCAAGGAATGAGGCAAAAAACGGGAAGGTAATAGGTCGCCGGCATTCCCTCCCCTGCCTTTAGAAGGCCCAGGAACATACCGGGGAGCCCGGTCAGTGGTCAGTGCCCAAGCTCCTTTATTGAAAAGGTGGACAGTGCTTTATAATGGACAGTAGCCAATCAGTGAACAGCAGAGTAGTTCTGTAGATATGTCACAGCCACGCCCCCCGCTTAGCCTAGGTCCCTAACAGGGCGTGGCAAGCAGCCAGAGCCAGAGGTTTCCATTCCCTCGGCTGACAATGTTAAGGTCCCACAACACACACCCCGTATTTCAGCTATGCCCAACCACTCCTGGCTCCCAGCTGCTCGGTGTGTTGCACACTCTCCTTCCACACCCCTCCGGCCTGGCACACTCGGACCCGTCTTCCGAGACTCTTCTCCAGCGTGACTTTCTTTCAATCCCAAACAAAGCTAAGGGCACCTTCTGCTCTTGGGTGGCACCCAGGACCTGCTTCCAATGTGGGACTGGGACCTGGAAAACTTACTGGGTGGGCTGAAGTCCACTTGGTGTCCCAGCGAGGCGAGGATTTTGTCGCGGACCCCCGGCCCCCGGCCTGGGTTTCTCGACAGTAGCAACGTTGACACGTTGGGTCAGAGAATTCTTTGCTGCCAAACATCCTGTGCTTTGAAGGACATTTGGCGGCGTCCCTACAAAACGCCAGCAGCATCCATGCCATACTTCCAATGTGACAATTAACTAAGGTCCCCAGATGTTGCTCAGTGCCTCCCAGGGGACGGTAATGTCCCTGGTTGAGAACTCCTGCCCTCGTCCCATCTCAGATCCTCACGGGTTTTTGATGACTATTTGATGAATTAATCAATCAATGCCCAACTTAATGAATCAATCATTACGCGGATAAAGAACTTACTACAAACAAACGTTCAATGAGAACACAACCACAACCCCACAACGTCTTATTACAACTTTCCACACTCATCAAATCAATCTCGAAACCGCACCCCAGCAGGCAGGCTTCTTCATGAACTGGCTGTGTCGTCTTCCAACTTGGTCTTGTTGGCTTTGCTCTTGACCGAGGGGTTCTTCCCCTTTCTCATGCTTCGTTTTCCTTTCTGTCAATCAAATTCTGTGCTTATGTCAAGACAAACTGATCTCCTTCACAAAACGTCCCCCAATTTGCTCGTATCCATTCATACGAGAATGCGCACATGCGTGTTGGGTTTGGTCTTAGTACTATTATTATTTTTATTCCACAAGCACGCACGGGGTATTCTTCTTGGCTAGCATAGCTCCTTGAGAGGATGCATCCTTGAAGTTTTTCTGCCCCTTAGCGCCACCACAAGCTTCATGAACAACAGATGTTTAGCTTTTGCTTGAAGTGTATTTTTTTTTTCTTTAAGCAACAGGTAGGTGTGCGAGCCCGCAATTTGTGTGGTCCTGATGTCGTTCTTTTTTTTTTTTTTTTTTTTTTTTGGTACCGGGGATTGAACTCAGGGGCACTGGACCACTGGGCCACATCCCCAGCCCTTTTTTTGTATTTTATTAGAAGCAGGGTCTCACTGAGTTACTAAGTGCCTCGCCATTGCTGAGGCTGGTTTTGGACTCAGGATCCTCCTGCCTCAGGAGGCTGGGATTACAGGCGTGCGCCACCGCACCTGGCTTGATGTCGTTTTGTTTTTAAGAGGTGCAGGGCTGACGCTTTAATGCCTTGCAGTTCCTACAAATGTGAACAAAGGTATTTCTGAATGTTTTAAGATTTCCACGAGAAGGCATTGAGCAGACAAGCAATAATGAAGACAGAAATGGCTGCCTTCTGTCTTAAATTCTGATGGTGCAAACTGCACCAGGATCTTTCTTCATTGCTTGGCACAACTATTAGACTCTCTAGCTGTCCTCATGTATCCTGTGCTCTGTAACCGGTGAGTCCCCTTGCCGCCGTCCTCCAGGCACGCATGCAGGGACTCACGTTCACGCACTTCCAGAGCTCGGGTCTGGAAGCTTCTCCAGACTCCTGGTGCACAGAGCGCTTCTCTGCGCTTTTTTCCTTGGCGTGTTCGTGGTTTATCCACGGGTGCCTCCTGCAAGGCATCTGATCCCGGGTGTTCAACGGCCATTAAGGGGACAGCTCCCAGAATTTCCCAGCATGGGGTTGGGCTCGCCATCTCATGACAGGACAGCAGAGAGCAGGTGTGCCGGAACGGGCTGGGGTGGGGAAACGTGTCGCGCTCCGTGCCAAGTTCTGCAACCCTAACCGAGAGCTGAGTGAGGCCCTCGTGCAGGCCCTGCCGGCTCTGTCTTCGGCAGATCAGCCTCTCGAGTCTCAGAGCTCGGGACCTCCAGGCCTCCCTCTGTTCACCCTCCCCTCCTCGCCCAGCCACGCTTTCCCATTAAAATACAAAGCCAAGCCCTTCTCCTGGCCCTGCCCCTCTGTGGTGCCACCTTCTGCCTTTGTCACCTCCACATCCCTCCCTCCATTCACACGCGGCTGGTGGCCATCTGGCAACCCCTCGTCCTGAGGGTGCTCCCACATGTTGGGACCAGGCCCGGCTGCGTGGCCACTTTTTTTTTTTTTTTTTTTTTTTTTTTTGTGGTTATTGGGGATTGAACTCAGGGGCACTCGACCACTGGGCCACATCCCCAGCCCTTTTTTGTATTTTATTTAGAGACAGGGTCTCACTGGCTCACTGGGTTGCTAAGTGCCTCGCCATTGCTGAGGCTGGCTTTGAACTCACCATCCTCCTGCCTCAGCCTCCCAAAGTGCTGGGATTACAGGTGTGTAAGCTGCCTGTAATGGCTAGCCACAGCGCTGCGGGAGGAAAACTCGGAGGCAGAGTAAAGCTATTACTACTTTTACTTCTACTTTCTTAGAGAGAGCTTAGAGAGAGAAAGAAAGATTTTTAGAGAGAAAGATTAGAGAGAGCTTTCTTCTTTCTTCTTAGCTTAGAGAGAGATTATTTTTTAGAGCTTCTTTCTTCTTTCTTCTTTCTTCCTCGGGAGCCTCGGCCTAACTCTGACCAGCCATTACTTCTTCTATCTGTAACCGCTCTGCCTACGTTCTGGCCGCTCTGATTCTTTTCTTCTTCTCCGACCCGAACTCTTCTTCTGACCGACCGAGCGACTGCACGACTGACTGAATGAATTCGTTCTCCGTTCTCCTAACTCCGACCGCTTTCACCCGGTTATACACCTTTAGCTTTGCGGGTGCCTCACGTGCATTTACAGGTGCGTCACATACATATCAGGTGGAACTTATGGCTTCCAGCTAGCCGCAACAGCCCTTCCTAATTGGGGCTCCTTCACAGGTGTGCGCCACTGCGCCCGGCTGCGTGGCCACTTTTATGGCTTCCTCGGTACCCCGACTCCTCGAGCCTGCTGCCCTCCTTGATGTCGCTGACCTGCCTCTTCCGTGCCGTCTCCTGACTTGGCTTTCTCTCTCTTACATTGTCTCTCTCTCTCTTCTCCCTCAAATGCCTCTGTGTCGCTGCCGCTGGAGACGTAGGTGACTTCAGGATCCACCTCCCCCCTTGAAGACTCCCCTTGGAAACTTCTAACATGTCTATTGAACGCCACGGCCACCAGCCGCTTCCCTGTCTTTCCCAGCCTCTAAGTGCCAGCCCAGGTTTCTGGCTGACTCCAGACTTGCCCACGACCAAGCATCACATCCAAAACCCAGCGCAGTTTTCTTCTACTCCCATGGTCGCTCCTCCATTGGTCGCTCCTCCATTGGTCCCTCTGTTCAAGACTCTATTCTGCTGGGCGCGGTGCACATGCCTGCAATCCCAGCGCTTGGGAGGCTGAGGCAGGAGGATCGCGAGTTCAAAGCCAGCCTCAGCAATGGCAAGGCACTTAGCAACTCAGTGAGACCCTGTCTCTAAATAAAATACAAAAAAGGGCTGGGGATGTGGCCCAGTGGTCAAGTGCCCCTGAGTTCAATCCCTGGTACCAAAAAAAAAAAAAAAAAAGACTTTATTCCAAGATGGAACATGACTCACCTGTGGCGGACTGCTGATCACACTTCTGACATCTTGACTCTTATTTTTCCCCCACATTTTGCATTAGTTATACATAATGGTGGGATTCACTGTTACATATTCATCCATGCACACAAAAGAGCAATATAATTTGGCCGATATCATTGACTGTAGATTCCAGCCCCAATGCACAGGTGAGAGAATAACTAAGTGAGGGGTCTATATCCACTATCAAATATCCTAACCGTTTTCAAATTTTCCATGTAGGACCAAATTAGATGCCAACTTTGATGTTATTGCTCATTTCTTTTAACTGAATAAAAATGGCTTAAATGACAATAACTGGGACGATACCTGTGTTTGCATTCAATTCCTTATTATCCTGAATATAAAAGACAGAAGTCCTCTAGGATATAACAGAGTTCTTTATGTAGAAACATTATTATTCTTACAAGTGAAAAAATAAATACCTCTTGGAATAAAGGCTTATAATGCTAATATGTGCCATAAAAAAGTAGAGTTTTGATATTTGACGAAATGTCTTTTCACAACGGTAGATCGTCAGGTTGGAGTTCTCTGTCTCTGTTCTCTCCTTGCTCTTGTCTTTACCACGTGTTAGGAGTTCTCTGCTGTTCCACGAGGTCCTCGCTCTGAAAGCCTTGAAGAACCAAGTCCAAATCAAACTTGGAATTCAAGCTTCCCTACCACTGTGACTCGGCTGCATGTCCCTCCAACGCAGGGGACCGTCCACCCCACTAAACTGCATTCTAGTCATGTGTAGTCACGTGCCACACTCATTCTTCTCCAACTAAAAATCAAGACCTTGCTCAAAGGTCCTTTGGAAGCACACTAACCCTTAGCCCCTGGGCCTCCACAGTGCTCGCCTTAGAGTTCCAAATGCACCTCTTCGTATGGTGGGTTTTATGTTATTTACTGCAAGTGCCCATGATCTAATGGACCATGAATGATGTCATCTGTTTGTTGACCTGTCATCCATCCATCTCCTACCCACTGACTTGTTTCCCATCCCTCTGTCTCTCAATAAACCTGGGTAGTATTTTGAGACTACCATGCCTACGATCCCCTCCAGTGCTAATATTTTAGAAGTTTGAACATTATTTAGCTTCTATACAGAGACAATAGTGCACGTTGCAGGCTTAGTACATAACATGGGCACCCTGCATCATTTATATCTTTATTTTTTTTGTGGTGCTGTGGATTGAACCCAGGGCCTTGTGCATGTGAGACAAGTGCTCTACCAACTGAGCTATATCCTCAGCCCTCTCATTCATATCTTGATGACTTAAAATTTCCAGGGTTGGGATCTACTACTCCCATGCCTTAGGCATGTAATAAATTTTGTTATGTGTCCTTTTTCCTGTTTAAAAAATTTTCTAACTCAATAATACTTGGCACTCAGTAGGTGCTCAATAAATGTGTCAAATGAACACGAGTTAATTCCTAGAAATTGACAGAAGACTGACTTAGGTATTAGTAGAAAACAAATCTTCCTGTCCCCCCAGCTTTTGCAAATAATCTGAAAGTCATCAGTTACACACACTCTGCCACATTCTCTGTTCCACAGAGCATCTCCTAGAACAGATGAGCACGCTGGTGTGTGTGAGGCAGTCAGGGCCCAGCGCAGCAGGCTAGCGGTCATGAAGGAAGGTAGCCGTAGACTTTGCAGCCCGAGACTGACCCTCCCCCAGGCCCCGCGCCAGCGGTGTCAGCTTCCATTACCTGCGTGTCTCGCCACTCCCTTCCAGGCCTTCGCCCAGTTTTAACTCTTCATCTGCTTGTGTGTATCATACTATTTTTACCTATTGTCGATTCCAGCCCAAATGCACAGGTGAGAGCATAACTAAGTGGAGTGGTCTCAGAGCAAATATCCTAACCATTTTCAAATTTTCCATGTAGGACCGAATTAGATGCCGACTTTCATGTTATTGCTCATTTCTTTTAACTGAATAAAAATGGCTTAAATGACAATAACTAGGATGAGACCTGTGTTTGCTTTAAATTCTTTATTATCCTGAATATAAAAGACAGAAGTCCTCTAGGATATAACAGAGTTCTTTATGTGGAAACATTATTTTTTTTTACAAGTGAAAAAATAAATACCTCTTGAATAAAGGCTTATAATGCTAATATGTGCCATAAAAAAGTAGAGTTTTAATATTTGACAAAATGTCTGTGCAAAGAAACAAATGCATAAACACATTACTGCTACATTAAGGCAATATGAAAAGTATACTCAGAAATCTCAGTAAAGTGACAGTGTAGTTCCTAGCTTTAACTCAGCTAGTATTGCACCCGATAAGGTCATGTAGATTTCCTGACACCCTAGAAAACCTGTTAGCTGACCAGCTTCCAAATGCCCAGTGGGAGTGGAAACATGTCTAAGAATAGAGAAACCGAAAGAACCCCACGGCGGGGTCCACCCAAAGAAAATCTAAGAACTTACTTAAAAAGCACATACGCAAACCAAAAAAACAGAAACAAAACCAAACCCCACTACAACACACAAGAAGGAGGCAGTCTCTGGAAATGATAAGGCTGAGGACCTCAGATCCTTCAAGCACAGCCACACCCACGGGCGGAGCTGGAGGCGGGCCCAGGAGTGCAGTGAAGATGGCCCTCAGGGTGCCCGGGGCTCGGTCTGGGTGTGGTCTGGGTGTGTGAGGCCTACCCTTCCAGGGAAGTGCTCTCCCTTTCCAATCTTAAAACATTCCACCAATCCAAGGCCCACGGAGTGCTTGGCTATGCCACAGAGACCCTTCGCCCAAGCTGGCAGCATCTGGTGATCAAGAGGCTCGGGCACAGCGGGCAGGGAGGAAGGAGCGGAGTTGCTGCCCGCCGTCCACTGCCTTGCCACCGCAGCTGCCAAACTGTCCAAACTCACAGGATGGACTCTGACACCCGCCCGCATTCTGGTCGTTCTCGAGCAAGTTATAAAAGCAGAAATGACATGTAATGACAACTATCTAAGAAAAAACGTTCCTATTGAAAATGCTCAGCGCTCCATGACCTTACAGAAAGAACCAAGGAAACCCGTGGAACTACTTCTTACCAAACCCGCCGCAGGTGGGGGCCTCACCTCGGGGTACGCCGGAGACTGGGGAGGTCATTTGCTAAAAGGTACCCATTTCTTGGCTACGCTGCCACTTAACTGCCACAGAAGACCTTACCTACTCCTTCACTTGGTCATAAGAAACGCAAGACGAGGAATGTGTCCGAGTTCCAGAGTCTGCCAGGTCCCCGCCGGGGCGTGGCTTTGCGCACAGACGTGCTTTGCAGTGAGGAGTACTTGGGTCCCGGTGTTTCTTCTTTTTCTTTGATTTCAAACGCGGCATGGCAGACGGGTGGCCGGAGCGGGGTTCCCTGCACAGCGTCCTGCTCACAGCTCACAGCAGTGCCGTCTGGGAGCGCGGGCGTCCGGTGCGCGGGCGGGCTAGATGACGGCGAGGTTGAGCAGGCTGGTGTGCGTGGGCAGGTAGACGTGCTGCACGTGGTCCACGCGGGACCTGCAGACCGGGCACGACTGGGGAGAGAGGCCGAGAGGGTGGTTAGACGTCTCTGCAGGCCTGCGGGCGCCGCCCTGGACCTGCTGCAGGAGGTGCTCCAAGTGACTCGTGACCACGGTGACCTCTGGGCTCTCTCTGCAGAGGTCTCCCAGCTAAACTCCACACGGGCACAGCTGCTCCCTGTGCAGGGTGTGGCCCTGGCCAGGTAGAGGATGACACCTCATGCAGAGCCAGCAGACTGGCTCTGGACCACCATGGCCAGGTGGATGCCCGCGAGGCCGCGAACAGCTCTATGCTCTTGGGGTCCCCAGCAAGCACCGCCCTCCATCAGCACTAGAGACACTTGGGTACAAGGGTCAGAACCTGGCAGGGAAAGGCCAGTCCACGGCTGCGCCTGGGGAAATGACTCCTGGTCACAGCACGACCCACTCTCAGGCAGGATGCCTGGTCCTGTGGACTTGGTTTCCAGCCCTTTAGGAACTCGGAAATTGGTAGCTTCCAGAGGACGAGGTGGCAGTTGTGGCCGGGCCACATGAACCCACAGTGGTCTTTAGCTGACGCTTCTGACCAATGGAACCAACTGAAAGTTAGGAGGAAATGTAGAAAAGAACTAAGAAATGCTATGTGAGCACCTTTCATTTTTTGTACTAATATCAAAATTAGTTTGACTTGCTAACAAGCAATAGCCTCTCCAAGAAGGCCCTAGGGACATGGCAGTCATTAAAGTAAATTCATCGCAAATAATCAGAATGACAGTCCATCCCAGCAACAGGAAGTCGACAGTGACTCCCCCGTCCTGGTGTTCTTTCTGAAGTGTGTTAGGAGAGAAGGAAAGACCGCCCCCGCGTCAGCCGACAACCAGGAGCATGCACTAGTGGAGGAGGCCTGCGTCCTGGCTGGACTCAGCCACCAACTCGGTGCCAGCTCCGCAGACACCGCATGCATCTGGATCTCATTTCCAGCACTTGAAGACAAGCCTGCGACTCAGAGGGACCTTGCTACTGAGAACAGCGTCCCCCAAGGCCATGCCCTCAGGCCACCATGCACAAGGACCTTTCCAGGCCGAGGGGGCATTCTGTGTACTGGCCAGGCGGCCCCTCACCTGCAGCTGGGCGGCACAGCTCTCGCAGCACACAGTGTGGCCGCAGGGGCAGAAGGTGGAGTCGATGTCCTCCTCGCAGCACACCATGCACAGCATGGCCTCCTTGAGCTTGCGCAGCTTCTCCTGCAGCGCCCGGGTCTGCTGGCAGCCGAAGCCCTCGCAGCTGCTGCAGTTCATGCTGCCGTCGGAGGACTTGAGGGAGAGCTGGGGGGGCTCTGGTCACTCCGGGAAATGAGGTCCACCACGCCGGCGTTGTACAGAGCCCTCCTGGCGTGGTCATACACCTCCTTGGACGTTCTTTTGATATCAAAGACGTACTTCTTGCCGAGGTTGATGTTTTCATTCAGAAACAGAGACGCCAAGTGGCCCTTCAAGTCACGACTGTACTGCATCATGACGGCGCTGGTCACTGTGTCACACCTGCGAGGAGAGATCAAACATGTGCCTTAATACCCAAGAGCCAGGGGGGTGCGTCAGTCAGCCCTTCTGACGCTGCTGCCAACAAGAAGGTCGTGTCCACAGACATCCAGTGTCCTCGGTGCAGGGCTGGAGCAGGCTCTGCCCACGCTGTGCGTGCTAGACAGCCCAGTGACCCCACCTGCGCACTGTCCAAGTCCCTCTGAAGTCCCGCCTACGCAGTACCCAGCAACATGGCGCAGCGACCCTCTGCTCTTTCTCCAGGGCACGAGCTGCAGACCACAGCAGCTTGAGGGAGAGAAAGGACATTTTTCTCTGAAGTGTTTGCTTTTGTGTTTAGAATGCTGACAATTTGTCCATTCTGCTCCACAATCTGTGTGTCTATTTTAAAATAAAATATTTTAAGACTGTCTACCAATTACAGTTTTTGGCTTTACTTTTCCAGATATTTCAGTCCAATCACAACTCGGGTTCAAAATACCCTCTAGACTGAGGGGATCAATATTGTTATTAAAAGTCCCTGGTGTGTAGGTAGTGAGGATGCAGGACAGGATCTCTCCCCGGAGGGAAAGACGCCCTGTCGTCCTTTGGCCAAGAAAGGGCAAAGCTGTAGCACAGCAGGCCCCGGCCGCACGGCCCTCAGGAGAAGGGTGGTGTGGCAAAGGAAGGTGAGGGAGCAGGTGCGGCCCACGCGGAGGCACTTTCTCTGGGGAAACGGGACCCTGTTGATAAGGACTCCATTGTGATCATGACCGCAGAGACAAGATGTCCCAAAGGAAACCCACTTCTTCAATTCGTACAAGATGAAAACACAGAAAGCCACATGTCACCTAATGTCCCTGAGGCGCAGTGCCAGCTATCGAGTGCCCTGGTACGTGCCTGTAGAACGCATGCGTCTCGGTGATCGCTCGGTAGAGCCCGCTGGCTGCCCTGGTGCTGATCATTTTAAACAGGAGCACGATGCTGTTCCCAGACTCCTTGGTGACCGTCAAGTACACGTTCTTTCCCGACTGGGTGGCCATCTGCACCACGGGGTAAGCTATCCTAGAAGACAGGAAGGCCGAGTGAGCAGGCCCAGGAGGGGCCTCGGGAGGGACCCACTTGCCCATGACTCGGCAGGAGAATCAGACATTCAATCTGGAGAGACCCGTGACCCTCGTCCCCCACAACGAGGCAGGCTGGAAAGCAGTCGTGTGACGTGAACTGCTGGAGCAGGCTTTGGGCGGGTGCACCTGAGGGTGTGGAAGTGAAAAACACTAACTGCCACATCAACACACTTGGGGTCAACACCGATCAGACGGCCTTAAGGGCCTGAGAACTAACGTGAGACCCAGGGAACGGCTGCGTGCTCAGAGAGGAAGCCTGGCACGTCCCGCCACCTCCTGTCCTCGTGGTGAGAGTCACGGGCACACGGGTGCCGGGGTTACCTGTTAATGGGGCTGAAGTCTTCCTTGCAGACTGAGATTCCCTCGGGTCCCACCCCAATGAGCAGCTTCTGCCCCTCGCTGTCCCTCACGGCGTGCCACTCGATGCCGTAGTTCTCCATGGCAGACACGATCTGCAGAACCTGGTACTCGGCGGAAGCCTGGCTGGTGCCTTCCAGCTCCTTGTGCTTTGCGACGATGCTGCAGGACAGCGAGGAGGCGGGGGTCACACAGAGGGGCCGACAAGCTCAACCCGGGTCATCTTCTCTAGTCCAGGACATGACATCCTCACTTAGGAGACCATCAGCTACGTATCGTTGATGTTTCGTTTATTTAGCAAACGTACTATAAGATATTTCTAAGACACTGTTCAAGAGGGCAACCATCATGTGTTCAGTGGAGAACACTTTGGGGGATGTTGGATAAGGATGAATTGAAAGAATTATGGAAAATCTCTAAAAATAGACAGAAGAAGAACTTATATGTTGGACCTCCTCCTGCGTCTGTCTACATGGACTGCATGAGCTTCCGTAGAATCTAGCATCCTAAGGGATCAATCACATCATTTGCAACTGAAGAAAATGAGCGCTTATTGTCTCTATGTGGCGGCGAGCCTCTCAGGGGGCCCTTGGTGGCCCTGCCTCCTTATGCCCTTGACTGCGGGCTGCATTCACAACTGGCTGCTAATGAACAGAACACAGAGAACTCACAATGTGACTCCCTGAGATCAGCCCTCCCTGAGCTCAGGTGGCAAGGGAGGGAGGCTGGCCCGCACACCACAGGCGCTGTCCTGGACGGGGCCCTCCCTCAGCTGGGCCTTCACAGGACTGACCTCTGGCAGCCCGACCGCAGCCTGTGAGAGCTCAGGAACCCTGGGACCCAGTAGGGTCATGGCCACATCCCAACCTGGAGGTTCCAAGTCACAGAGATAATGCTACTGTTTTAAGCCACAAGTTTGAGGGTCCCTTGTCATGCAGGAATAGGTAGCTAAGATGCACATTAGGCCTCTTGATCTCATTCCTGCTGGGATGAAGAAAACACCAATACACATGAGAGACTTTTCATTGTAGGAGACTTAAGGTCTCAAAAAGCCAGATGTTTAAGAAATTCTCCTTATGTGTAACA
This sequence comes from Tamias sibiricus, assembly GCA_025594165.1. NCBI lineage: Eukaryota > Metazoa > Chordata > Mammalia > Rodentia > Sciuridae > Tamias > Tamias sibiricus. The sequence goes on along the minus strand of CM046666.1, from coordinate 16,774,648 downwards.
CTTCATATAAAGGCATTAATTTGCATGAACTATGTTTTGTGTTTGGAAAGAAACAGCTAATGACTCTTTTGCAAACAAGTGGCGAGGATGGGCAACGCCCCATCCAACCTCACCAATGATCTGCACCTCGGGCTCCCTCGCCTCGGACAGCTCATGAGGTTGAGAGCTCTGAGCACTCCACGCTGGCCTGGCAGCCTCACCTGTTCAGAGCCGCACTGGAGAGCTCCTTTGCACACAGCTCCTCGTAGTTATACTTGGCCGTGTTCTGGTTGTAGTCCCCAAACTTGGTCTGGGCCAGGAGGGCGCTGAGTTCCACAGCCTGCTCTGGGGAACACTGGAGGTGGCCTGCCAGGAGCGACTCCTTGATGTGCAGGAAAAAGATGTGCCTGCAAAGGCAGGTACCAAGGAACGTGGTCAGGCTGCAGGGAATGACTGGACATCAAACCCAACCTGCTGGGCTGGGGGCGGCTGAGCCGTGCCATGCTTGCCTGGCAAGTAGGAGGCCCCGGCTCCATCCCCAGCACCACAGAAAGACTCGAGGACAAATACAACCTGTGTAGCAATTTCACAGTCAAGTACTCTCCTTTTAAGGAAGGAAAACATCAATTTAGAAAAATCTGAATACACTTACCATGATAGAGCCCCTTTTAATCAGGAGCATTAAGGCAAAATGAAAAATAAGCCTAAAGATGAACTTTCTCTGGAATAAAAAATCGTAACCCAAACAAGACATCTAATGCAGACAAGTTCAGTAGCAGTCAGGTCACAGCATGTAAAACATTCAGACACAAGTTTCTGCATTGTTTTCAAATAAATAATCTTCATGAGAAATACAATCTTGAAATGAATTCTGATACAATCGTAAGGAACTCTTAAAAAAAAAGCGAGACTTAGCTCTCTCGCTCAACCCTCCAGCCGTCACCTGGGAAGTTCATCAGCATCTCAAGTTCAGCTCCTTGGAAACCAAGCTCACCTTCCCTCCCAGCCGGACCAGACTCCCGTTTACGCCCCCGCCCCATCTCCACCTACTGGCTGGCCTCTGGGAGGCCTTTAGACCAGTCCATCCTCTGTGTCCCCTGCGCCTCCTCAGCCACCAGTCCTGCTCGCAGCTCTCAACGGCCAGAGCTTCCCACCCTCATCACGCCTGCCTCCTCCAGGCTCTGCCAGACCCGTGCAGGCCGCATTTCTCTGCTCTGATCCTTCAAGGGGTCCCCGCTGTCTGCTCAGGAAGCACCAGGGTGGCCTGAAACCCAGAGTCCTCCGCTGTCCCCGGCTTTCCAGCCACAACTGTTCTCAGTCCTCCGCAGCTGTGCCCAGGAAAGGGACGACTCCTGCGCTCAGGAAACCTCGTCCTGCTGCTCCCTCTGTCCTGAAGGCCGCTCCTCCTGGACACCTGGGGTCTGTGTGGCACATGCACCGTGCCTTCCTGTCACAGTGCTGGGTGTGCTGCAGCTGTTGGCAGGGTTTAGATAGCTGCACACAGTCGACTTTGGAGAGCTCCGTAAGTACAGCTGCACGTGTCTGTGATTATTTGATGTCACAACCTTAGTCTCGCTCTGTTTGAACCTGTCCTGACTGCACACAATGCACAGTCATGTGTATCAAAAGGCTTGTCCGTCACGCTTACAAACTCCTGGGGAAATTAAGATACTGTCATGTTGCCCAAACTTCTGGAAAGAGTCTCGACACTTCCATAGAAAAGGTTGGCCCAGGTTACAAAATTTGTCCCCAGCAGTGTGGCGTCCTAACCTTACTTAGATGATTTGTGGTCACCTCTGAAAAGTGCTTAAATGCCACAATACCCCTCCCATTAATAAGTGAGTTATGGCCACTGCTAATGCTTGGACACCCAGGTGAGCTCAGTCCCCCTTCCACCAAGTGTGACAGCCTTCGTCCAGCCTCACGCCCTTCTGCTCACGCACGCCACTTCACGAGACATTTCAGGCAGAGGAAGGAGGAAGGAGAGGGTGAAGCTACAAACCCGAGGAGTCTCAAGATGTCAGGCTGACAGAGCCACCATCTGCCTTAACATTCAAATCCAATCTTTTGTGCCTTTAATAATGATAACAAAATATTTAAAATGATCAAACTCTGCCAAATACTGCCGTTTTCTCCTTATTCAAAGTCCTTGTAAAGAAACCACAGTAGGAATGCACAACAGTACTGAAAGAGGGTAAACATGGTTTTTATTAACCCAAACATCTGTTAGTCTTTAAAGTATTTCTGACATACTGCTACACTGAGAGGGGCCCCTGCTGGGGCAAAGAAATCACCCAAAAAAAAAAAAAAAAAAAAAAAAGAAAACCCAAAAAACCTGGCTTTAAAATAGCTGTCTGAGGGACGGGACGAGCATTCCCACAAAACCTTGGTGTCACAGCACGGCTCCAGCCCACAGGAGGCCTTTCAGATGGCCTCTTGCAGACTTTACCTTGCTAACATACCTCCCTCTGTCCATCAGGGAGCGCTTTCAGGAAACCACCAGCTGAAAGTAGGTTTATGCTCAAGAAGAACTTAAGTGAGAAAAGATTTGAAGGTTATCACTGCTAACTAAGACTTCTCAATCAATCACAGCTTATGTAAAAAGCCCTCTTTGAACTTATTTTCCTGGTATAGAGTTAAAAACTACTTCCTGTTTTATCAAGTAGGAAGTACAGCCTGCAAAAGGAGAGTTTCCAAAGATCCCATGTCTTTTTCTACACTACCCATGCCTACTTCTAGAGAGGCAGCTGCCCAGTCAGAGGCAAAGCCGCAGAAAGTGGCCAAACACGAACAGGGCGGCAGCTGGTGCGATGCTGGTCCTTCCTCGTATACGGGTCAGAAACAGAAGAGGTGGGGGCAGTGGGGGCACCAAAGTTTTCTCCACACAGTCCAGGCTGCGCTGCGAGCACACCTGGTCAGTACCAAAGCCCTCCTTGCCGCCTACAGTCTTTCCACCAGGCCCGCATCCTGAAATGCATCCTGCCATTACACAGCTGCAAAGCCACCTTTTCATTTTGAGTCAATAATGATTTGTCACGCACTGCCTGTGCCCAGCCCTGGGCCAGGGTTACGGAATGGACATTTCTGAAGGAACCTACAGCTTTTGGAGCAAAGGAGCATATCTGATCCCAGTAACCCGGCCACAAACCAGCCACTGGGTGACGAGTGTCCACTCCCAGGACAGCAGCACGGGGAGTGGAGGCAGCCAAGGTCAGCTGCTAGGAGGAGCCATCAGGAGACTGCAGGAGGGAGGAGGGCAGAGCTCAGAGGTGCGTCTCCAGCAAGGAATTCCGTGACAGCTCAACGTTGACAGTGGCCTTGACTCAGGCCTCTGCTCCCATCACCACCCCCTCTGACCATCTGGCCTGGAACTGTCTGGCTGGCTCCTGGATGTCACCCCCCCCCTCTTTTTTTTTTTTTTTTTTTGTGAATTGGGTGAAAGGTTCCCAATAGCATCAAAACAAGCAGATGCAATCAAAGAAGTCATGCCTGCAGTGATTATTTTTTTTTTACTAAAGATCGAAAGTGATGACATGTTTAGTTCAACGTAGATGACATCCTAGACCACAACAGAAAGCAAGCCTTTGAGAAGAGATGATGTTCCTTGTCATAAGCAAATACATGTGAACGTGTCCTAGGGATATAGAGGCTCAACTGCATTGTTAAAGTTTTCCTGGGGTTCTACTTTGAAATTCATTCCTTACGTTTTACATAGTCACTAAGAAAATGGATACTTCCAATATATGGGCCACATTTAGGAGCCCAGGGTGAAACCTTCTGGCTAATTCATGTCCTGGCGTCATGTATACAAATGAATTCACTCTTCTCTAGCATTGTGGAAGCTTTTAAAAAGTGGGGTAAATATAAAGACATGCCCCATTTTAACTTTAAGGATCATGCAGTCTTAGTTTCTGTTTCAAATCATTTTAGATTGCCTTTTTAAAAAATTAATGCCTTTGATAATGTTAAGGAATGAAGTTAAATCACTTATCTTTTTAAGAGTGTATAACCAGAGGACTCTCCTCTGAACACGGGCTATCTCTAAAGCAGAGATAGAAGATCAACTGCATTTTTAAAGTTTTCCTGGGTTTCCAGAGCAGAGCTTTCTAGAACCCATTTGGGACTGTGGACCCACTCATGGTGAGGCTACTCCGAGGCCACTCTGGGTTCCACTCTCTAGTTACCTTACCAGTCACACCATTCTGAAGAGATCCTCAGGACAAGTGTAAAATAACTATATCCAGATGCACTATTACACTCAAAATTAAGTAACTAGCCTAAAACTTCTTTAAGAAGGCTAGGTAGCTAGCTATCTTTAAAAACCCAGTCACCAGTAACTGAACTGGCTCTCCCTAAGAACCACGACTGACCCTGGCTGAGGGGAGCAGTGTCCAGGCTGTCCCTCCCTCAGTCAGACCCCACCGCAATCCCGCCTCCCACGCCCCCGTCCAATGAGTCACTTAACCACATCAGTTTATTTTACACCAAACTCTGACTGCCAAGTTATATTTTAAAACTATCAAATCAAAACAGAATTGCTCTGAGTGGTTTTCGTTTTCTATCTTAGAACAGAACAGAAATTGGTTCAAGATGGTTCGCAGGCCTGCATGTAGCAGCCCAAACTGTGGCGCTAGGAGAGCTAAGCCTAAGAGAATCTTTATGACTGGGGGTGGCAGAGGCTCCTCAGGACGTGTCAGCAAACATCACAGAAGAAAAATATGAATAAATTAGACTTCTCCCAAGTTAAAACTCCTACTCACCAAAAGGCATAGGAACATGGGCAAGCCACAGAGAAGATATTTTTTTAGAGTTATATCTGACAGATGACTGGTATTGAGGGCACATAAAGAAATTGCACATTTTGAAAATAAAAGCTAACAATAAAAATGGGTAAATGATTTGAATAGATATGTCACAAAGGAAGACTTAGGAAAGGCAAATGAGTACACGAAAATGATTAACATCATTAATCAGAGAAATGCGAATTAAAACTACAGCACCCTCCCACTCCAGGCTGGGGGGGGGTGGCCAGGACACGGAGGAGCCCGATTCACCCCTGCCCTTCAAGTTCCCCAGAGAATGCTCTGGGGAGGGGCCTGGCAGTCACATACAAAACCAAACAATCACCTCCCCCATGGCCCAGCTATTCTGTTCCTAGGTATTTATTCAAGAGAAATGAAAACACATGTGCCTACAAAAAAAGACTTGTACTAGAATGTTCATAGCAACTCTGCTCATGGAAAACAGGTGTTCATCAATAGAAGTATGGATCAACAAACAGTAGCACATTCGTAAAACGGAGCACTATCCATCAATAAAAAGGAACAATCTGCTGATAACATTCGTCAATCTTGATGGATCTCAAAAAAATATATGATGAACAAAAGGCTGAGGCACAAGAGCACACACTGGGCTGGGGCTCTGGCTCAATGGTGGAGCACCTGCCTGGTCCACGTGAGGCCCTGGGTTCAATCCCCAGCACTGCAAAAGAAAATAAATAAATAAAAATAAAAAATAAATCCAAAACAGCATTAAAAATACCCTCAGTGGTTTTTTGTTTGTTTGTTTTTGTTTTTAAAGAAAAGAGCATACTGCTTGATTCCCTATGTGCAGAGTTAATAGGCACAACATAAGAAGTCTATGGCGCAAACATGCAATGGTGGTCTTGCAGTAGGGTGGGTGGAGGTGGGGAAGAAGAGGGGGGAACTGACTCCAAAAGGAAAAGAGGGGACTTTCTGGATGGTCATGTTCTAAATCTTGATGGAGGTCTTGTTCAAAGTTGCACATTTATCTGTCAAAACTTAGTGAATGGTATTATTAGGATTTACACACTTCATGTAAATTTTGCATCAAAAGAAAAAAAAGAACTGTATGCAAACAGGGAGCGCTAGTCAGTGAAAGATACACTGATGTACTTAGGAGAGAGTATACTTATAACAACTTATTTTGAAATGCATCAAAAAGATGGATGGATGGGCAGAAGAACCCAAACAAGGGTAAATGCACAATAAGGCAGGCATGATAGACTTCATGGTAGAGTCTAGGGGTACTGTATGAGTGTTGGTTGTGAGGGCCTTCACCTTTTCTGTATATTTGCAATGTTTCATGATAAGAGGCTGAGAAAATCCTAGCTGGGTCAGAATCCAGAACTCCACCTACGCTCTCCATGAGTAAGCCATTGCCACGTACCGACCAAGTCACCTCTCTCCTCAGACTTAAGGAGATTCTTCTCAAAGCCCAAAATACAAGGCCAGATGACTGAGGTGTGTGTCCTTCCTCAGGCCCTGCAGCAGTTAGAAGAGTGGAGAGTGGCCACAGGGCACTGCCAACTTCAAGGCCAACTGCAGCCCACTAGGAGAGGACCACCACTGGAAAGCATCCAACCTGCTCTTCTGAAAACCACTCACTCCCACACAGTAGGTCCCTGCCAGCCCCAGTCCAGGCAGTCCCGCAAGCTCTGGCGGCATCTGCTCCCCACAACCTAGACTGGTCAGGGGAGCACGCTTCCACGGTGCAGGGCCAGCTGAGGGACTTCCAGACACCATCACCTCTTTAAATGCCTTTGGATCATGAGTTACTTGCCCGGTCCTGTTGCTGGTATGGCAGAGGACTGAGATCCGGCTGCAAGACGACGGCAGAGAAAGAGTTCATCTGCTGTTCCCGCGTTAGCCCTTCGTGGGCCCCCCGGAGTTGACTAAGTGCCTTCTAAGTAATTAGGGTTTATTTTAAATGCCATTTAAAGAAGTTCTTTGACCACTCAGCTAACACATAAATATCGGAAATTCAAAGAGACTGAAGGTGCCCAGATGGGATTCTTTGACTAAAATAAGTACCATGTGATAACACAAACATCCTATACACTCTTAGCAAAAAGAAAAAACTGAATAGGTAAACTAGAATACAGAAATTCAATCTATATTTTCTTTGGAAATAGACACACGTCAGATTTTACCAATTTTACTTTTCTGGGGCCTGTTTTGTATCTGGGAATGCAAAAAAATAAAAATAAAAAAGTGAGAGAAAAAAGTGCTACTGTACTTTCAGGTTCATGGTTGATACAAGAACATAAAGGATACCTTTATAGTATATACACACACTACTGCAACTGCTTCTTATAGAGCTGACCCACCCAAATCACACAACAATGAATTATGTAAGCAACCTTTACCAACATGGACACATTAAAAAAGGCTTTGAGCATAATTTACAGCCACTAGCTGGAGCCAATTAAACTCAGCTCTGAACTAGATTGAAATCACCACATTCCATACCTGCACAAAGTTGTCATGTGGCATTTTCTCTCGGTTTCATGATGCCATCTTTCCTAGATTTCTATATGTCTATGTGGTTTTTTTTGTTGTTGTTGTTATTGGAAGACAGGAAAAAAATTGAGTTAGTAAGTAGTTAAGACTATAAATTGGCTGAAATTGGATAAAGTAATGCTGTAGCTTAAAGTCGATCTGAGCCAGGCTCCACGGCACACCCCTGCAGCCCCGGCTGCTCTGGAGGCTGAGGCAGAAGGACTGCTTGAGCCCAGCATGGGCAACACAGGGAAACCCCATCTCTTAAAAAATATATAGAAAACAAAGAAACAAAACCATCTGAACACCAGAAAAGGTCCAGAGAAATGGCGGTTTGTTTTAGATTAAGAACTAACAGCCACAACGAATCAGTGATCTGGAATACAGTGGAGGGGGTAAAAGAGGAAGGCAAGGAAGCCCTGCCCTGAGCCAGCTCTAAACAGAAATACCACATGACATTTCTTAATGGTGACGTTTCTTTTAACTATTCTGTTTTTCTATTTACAGAAGCAAACAAAAACATTACAGTATCTATAAGAAACTTTGTATTGGTTAACCCCATTTTTATTCCTAAATTCTTAATTCACTGATTGAACAATTATTTTATAAATTAGTACTTGCTAGACTCTGGAGATGCAATGTTGATCAATTTCAATGGAATTTAGACTATCAGAGCGACTGGCAATAAGCAACTGTCACATAGGTAAATGTGGTGTGATAAGCTCACTAATATTACAAAGGAAAGACACAGGATGTCTGGGGGTGTGTCCTCTCCTGTGAGAGCAGCAGGGGTTCCTCAGCAGGACTGATGACTGAGCTCAGGCCAGCATGGCAGGAGGACCTTAACAGGGGACTAGTCAACCTTGTCACGGCTGGCATCGCTGAAATCTTCAAGAAATGCAATGTCCAGGATTAGAGTGTGTCTCTGAACACTCAGATGAAGCATATACCTCTCTAATCTCTGGGTTTGAAAATGTTAGCAAAATTCAGTTGGAATAGTTGTGAATAAATGAAAGCTTTGAAGAGGAAAATTTTCCACAATGGTTATAATTTCAGATCTACTTCCAAAATACATTAATTGTTCCACTTTTTGTTTAAATTAACAGCATGGCAAACATCTGCTGAAAATACATACTGTCTCCATCTCTGAATGCTGCCAGCTAGTCTGAACAGGACTCTCCTTTTACTTTTGAGGCAAACAACCATCTGGGTAGAAGAACCACATCTAAAATGAGGCCAAATCAGAGACCAGATTAATCCTACCTACCAAACCAAGCCAATACCAGATATGTTTTCTTTGTCCTCAAAGGAATATACTTATGAAAGCATTAATAAAATAATACAGATGAAGTAGAAGCAAAGGGGGAAAAAAGCTATGGCTAAGAGGTATTCAGAGACAATCTCTTCTTGGGCTTTCGGCTGGGCTCAGGCCTGGAAGCCTGTAGGCCTGGTAGTTAATGGCAGAGTGGAACCTAGACCATCGGGCTTCTGCCTGGTTCTCAGGGCCCTCCCATGACAAGCAGGCTTCCTGCTTGTTACTCTAATCTGATGTGAACTAGTATGTTAACTGCCCCCAGTTAGCCAGCTCTACCCTGAGCAGGCTACTTAATTGTCCACAGAGGACAACTAAGCCAGGATATTTCAGAAGCATTTAATAAACTGTCCAGCCACTTTCAGTATACTAAATGCACCCTCATGACTTGACTTAGTAAAAAAATCAACTCTAATAACTGGATTGTCACAGCTGCATTTACTCACTACATAAGCACATCAATTATATTTTCACAGCATTTTATATATTTTATAACAAAAGCTGGAATATGAAAAAGCTTATCAACAAGCTTTATTTTACTAAAATATCATTAAGGGGAAACAAGTGTTTTTGTTCTTCAGTGTCATGCATATAAAAACAATGCTAATTGTAAACTGGACCTAGGACAACTTCTGATGCACTAATTAAAAGGTACAAATGATAATTACAAATCACTTTATCAAGTTATTTAAGCCGAATGTGATAGCAACCTTAGGTGGCATTTTCTTAAAGATTTGTATTTTAGCCAATCCTACACACAGGCAAAATAAGCAAAATTCATTAATATATTGAAAGCAAGTCAAAAGTTTAGATCACACTAACCTTTCAATAGGATTTGTAAAAGGAAATAAAATCAATTAAAATTACCCAGTCAAACTAGCTAGACATACTCTTAGAGTGCTATTAGCTATAAATCTCAAGAGTCAAAGTCAATTGAGTCAAGAAAGGAAAAAATCAAGAGGAAATTTGATTCAAGTTCTAATTCATAAAATGTCTCTCTTTCTTGCATGAATAAAATGGATTTGATCATTGTTACTGACCCAATTACAGGAAAGCACAGGTAGAGACCACCTAGAACTGAATCATAAAGTATGAATGCTTTCACATACAAATGCTTTCACAACACAAATGTATCATGCTAATATCACTTCCATTGTTTAAACGAAGTATCTGGTCCTCTAAGTTTCTGCAGATATAAAAATTCAATTTGTGTCATCAAAATAGGGTTGTACCGAGAGACCCTGAAGTAACTGCAAAATCACAATATGACCACACAATGAAAAATCCAATGTTTCTTATATTTTTTATTTTACTCAACTGCAGGTCATGAAGTGAAGTGCAAAGTACAGGCTTTCATCAACCAGCTTTATAGAAAAGAATTCTGATTAATAAAGACAACTAAAACATCGTTAAGCATGGAATGGCTTGAATATTTTGCGATATGTTCAGAAGCACTAAGAATTCAAAATGCTAACTTCCTTTAGAAAGTAAACATTTCCTCAATCTTTAAAGCTCGTAGCAAGGCAAAGTGGAGATTTCAAATTCAAATGAATAATTATAAAATGTTTCTATCAGTTCTTTGGTAAACAAACAAACAAAAGTGACATGTTAAAAACTCTCAGGGGATTTTGCTCACTCATCATTATTCAAGATTCTCAGAATCACATTTTTCACATGCATGGCAGATTTCCAAGTCAAAGGATTATGAAAAACACTGGTTCTGAGATCCAAAGTTTGCTATGTATTTGAAAGCAGTTATTTTCTTTTTTTGACATGCCACCATAAGATTTAAGTCTCTGGCATTTCAGCAGTAAATATTAAACATCACTTTCCTTGTTTGGCACATCCTTGAGAAAAAGTATCAGTCCGGAGGGAACACAGTATCTATTTGAAAAAGGAGACTTCAGCTTCAGTTGTCTGCCATCATTGGTGGGGTTATTATTTATTTTTTAACAACGGAGAAATTCTACAGTCTAAACAACAGACATATTTAATCTATCTGTGGGGTGGAATGCAGTTACAGTGGCCTTCAAAGAGTTTTTTTTTTTTTTTTTTATTAAGTTTTTATAAAACTCAAAAACTTTAAAAATTCTGCATGAAGCCAGAGCACTCTGCTACACACTGTAATCTGACACTAGGCTGAAGAAGTTGACCAAGTTTTAAGTAACCCAAGAGGAACTGTTTCCTGCTTTCGGTTAGAACAGTCTACAGTGACCTGTAATAACACCACTCAGGCGAGGTTACTATAGGGCATGAGATGCTGCTATCAGGAAGTCAGTCTCAGAGCTGTTTCTTTTTGTTTGTCTGTTTTAAGATTTCAACCCTGTTCTCCCAGTAAGTTTATAAAGACAACAAAAACCAAACAAGCGTTGGAAAATGCACCCAGGCCAACTATGCAGCCTCCTCTTCACCTCAAAAAACAGAGTATAATATGGGAAGCCAACTTAAGTTATAAGCAACTCCCTCTTCCTTAACACAAATTTGTGTGGGGACATCTCTGGGAGGGTGCAACGATCCCTTCTAAAAGGAATCAAAGGTGTATTTGACACTGGTTTACTTCGGCCTCACTTTACCTCGTCTGCTCCTGTAAGATGAGATGAGGCTCCACGAAGAACTTGACTCTCAGCTTAAGCCGGTAGGGCGCTAGCCCATCCATCTGCTGGGAGATCCGGTTTCTCAGATTTAGCCATAAACTTTCACCTTTGCTACCCGTAAACTGCAGTCCAAAATAATCAACTTCTATGATTCCCAATCGCCTGCACACCTAAAACAAAAATGAACGCAGCATGGATGAGCAAATGGTATACGCGTAGATAGAGCAGACCCAAGGGCTGTATCCAAGACAGCCCGGTGATTTTGACAAAGTTCAACGGTGCTACAATTCCCCGTGTAAACTGGGGAGACAAAATTCTAAGAGTGATGCTGAAACCTAGCTCTGGTATGGAGGCTTGTCCTACCTTGACTATCAACAGCATGACTGACTGCAGTAGAGAAAAAGGAGTCCCCAAAAGTAGCGGTGCAGAAAGGCTGAGAGGGGCATCCACAGGGTATTTTCCCTCTTAATCCAATCTCTGGAATTCCCTCCACCAGCACAATCTGCACAGCTGATTTGGCAGCTTTACTATCTGGACAATTTTAACCATCTGGATTCCAAAAAAACAAACACATTGAGGAAAGACGCCACAAGTGTCAGCTAAGCTTTTTTCCAGCTAAACGGTTTTCCAAACATCTCAGGTCCAGAGGATTTGAAGGCAGGGCGTTTTACAGGGATCAAAGGCTCTGTCTGCCATACCAACCATTCATGCACTGTTGGGCACCTTTCTTCACTCTCACCGAATCACATGCTTGAAGACAACCCAGCAGTGGAGAGCCCAAACCTCTCCAAGTCCTCTCTCCCCGGGCAAATATCAAGCAGGTGAATGGGCCGTTTGTGAAGCAGAATGAGACAAGGGCCCGGCTTGTCTGCCGAGGAAGCCTGGGACCCAAGACTGCCTTGATCCACCCTATCCTGGGACGCGGGTGGCGCTGCCAGGGCCTGCGGGGACCCGTGGGTGGCATCACGCGCACACCTGCAGCAGGTGTGCTGGTCCGTCTTGTTTGGGGAAAGTAACGGGTTAGGGGCACAGGGTGGCAGCCCCCGGCTGTGCCCGAGACCCCGGCGTCGGGGTCCCTGGCGCGCGCGTCCTCCGTGCCCCACATGCACGCCCGGCGCGCCCCACGCCCGCGGGGAGGAGGCGGCTCGAGCCGGGCGCCTGGGGCGCGTTCTCCCGGGCCGCCGCTGCAGCGCCGCCGGGCCCCTGGCAGGCACCGGGCGCCCGACACGCTGCGAGGCCCCTCGGCTTCGGGGTGCCGGCCGGGGGCCCGAGTCCTCACCTGGTTGAGACAGTCCTCGCCGTTGGCTTTCGCCTCCACCTCCACCTCCATCAGCACCGCGTCCGGCCTCGTCACATAGCACAGCATGGCTGGGGCCGCTGCTGCCGCCACAGCCGCCTCCTCTTTGGTGTCGCGGAGCTGCAAGGCTCGAACCCAGTCCCGGGCTCGACGAGGGTTGGCCCTCCCTAGGCTGCAGCCCTGCAGACACGGGCCCTGCACCCCGCGGCCGCTGCTCCAGTCCCCGCCGCCCCCTCGCCCGCCCACCCGGCCGCTGGCTCCAGGGCCCTCCGCGGCGCCGCACTCCAGCAGCCCAACTGCCTGCGCCGCGACAGGGACTCCCCAGATATAGCGGCCCCGCCCCCTTCGGCTCGCGCGCCCGCCAATCACGGCATGCCTGCCCCTCCTCCTCCGCCCCACCAGCCAATAGCAGCGCCCGCTCGGCGGCTGCCCGGCCTCCCAGCGCCGGCTGAGTTCCCCGGGCCGCCTGGGGAGGTGGCAGCTTGTGGGCGCCGAGAGCTGCGGAAGGAGGGAGGCCCCGGAACACACCCGCTGCCGCTGCCCGCTGGGCGACGCTGCCGGGAGCGAGCGACCGTCCCGGGCTCCGGGCGGGGACGCCTCCCTGTCGGGGCTTGAATTTACGATAATTAAACGCTACCAAGCTGCCACTATTCTCCAAGTAGCGTGGGGTCACTCCAATAACGCGTTTCGGTTGTGAAAGCAAAAGGAGACAGGAGCAACCCAAAGCCTAAAGAAAACTATTTTCCACCGGGATGATCCACAGTGGATATTTGGAAGGCAGATTTGTTCTTTAGACTTCATCATTGAAAAAACAAAATCCGCATATGAAAGTTTTTGCAGTTGACCAGTAAGCCAGGTAGCTAAGTCTAAAGTTTCTTTCAGACCTTTCCAAGGGCTTCTATGCACTCCATTTTGCTGAATCAAAACACCTTACTGCGCACTAGGCCCTGTCTCAGGTTGCGCATCCTATCTCTCGTCTCATCTCACTCATTCATTAAACATTCACTGAGCTCCTGATACCTTGCCTGTCCTTTCTCTCAGACAACCGGTTGTTATCCCCATCTTCAAGGTAAGGGGCTCAGCTCAAGATCCAACAGTTGGGATAACCTCAATACTACCTATTAATAATTAAAGGTCTACAGCTCATCACTCATTTACTACATGTCCCTCTTTGCCAATCTTTTACTTCGCCTCTCTGTTTGCTTTCTTAATCCGATTAACCAGAAGATGTGGGCTTAAGTCTCGACCCTTGGAAAATTTACTTCATCTCTCAAGCTGTGATGTCAACAGTAAAATGGAGACCAGACATCTGCTCTGCCTTTACCCGGCATTTCTGCATCAAAGACAATAAAGCTCATAAGAACATTTGAATTCCCCCCTGTATACATAAGGAGGGCTGTGTCAGTTCCAGCGCAGGCCAGCTGATGATTTCTGTCCCTTCCCCTTTCCCAAGCATCTCTGTCTCAGTGGTCTTTATTTCTGACCACTCTGGAAGGATACCAGAGCAGAGGACTACTTGAACCTACCATAGTCCTTTACTAAAACCAACTCTGGGAAAATCGTTTTTTTGAAGTCCTGCCCCACGATGATGCAGAAAGATGTGGGCAATGTCACATCTTTCTTTGTGTCTTACGAATATGTGTCACAGTTATTGTGCTGCCAAAATAGTCCCTGAGTGCACCAACTCTTGTTCCTCATTCTCTTAATTCCAGTTCACTAATCTGGGAAACTTATCTGGAAGATAACATTTGGGTCATTGTTATCTAATCTATGCTTAATTCCTAGAAATTTCGGGACAGAGAAAGGAGGCAATATGGAACCCAGTTGTACTGGTTAATATTTATGTTTGGAAAGACAAAAACTAAAGGTAGCTAACAAGCAAAATGGAAGTTAGTGCACAGATTTTGGAAGCTCATAGAATCAATGGTGATCAGGTGTGGAAATGAGGAGAAAGAGGAAATATTGGTTGGCCAAGAACAAAAATTAAAAAATGAAAAAAAAGCAAATACCAACACCAAATTCCCATGTTATGCAGCAACTGATTTAAAAATAACTTATATTTTTGGTGTTGGCAAGGATTTTTTTTTTTTTGCAAGAAAGAGTTCACATTTATTTTTAAAAAATAATCTAAGAAGCTAAAATAGTTTGCAGAAACAGAAAATGTCTAGCAGTTTTTTAAAAATTTATTTTTAAAAATTGTTTTTTTTTTTCTTTTTAACAATCATCACTTACAAAACAGTTGGAGGGTTGAGATTGACAGGGATATTTCTAATGCAAACCCATCATGCTTCTATTATGGAATGGTTGGTAAAGATTCCAATTGTTATGAAATGAAGAATCACGGGGGTGGGGGGGACACTGAAGAGAAGAAGAATTTCTTAAAGCAAAATAAAGTTAAAAACAGGAAAAGGACATTTGGGGAGGGGGAATGAAATCCTCATGTCTAAGAAGATAAAGAATACTGATTGGGATATGCATGTAGTCGCAGCTGCTTGGGAGACTGTAGTAGGAGGATGGCTTGAAATCAGAAGTTCCAGGCCAACCTGGGCCATTTAGCCAGTCCCCCACCTCTTAAGGAAAAATAATTATAATATTGGCTTCTATTAGCATATACAGGATATATGAGATGATGATCTCTCTCTCTCTCTCTCTCTCTCTCTCTCTCTCTCTCTCTCTCTCCTTTCTCTTTCTGGTTTCTCTCTTGTCATTTCTTCCTTGAGTTGAGATAGGAAGAGACTGGTTAGTTAAGGAATGGGAAGTCCGGGTGAGCTGGTGAGGAAGCACATAATGTTTAAATGCCTTGGTTAGGGAATAGAAACCCACAGTGGAGTTACTTCCTAGAGGATTCCACCATCTGTTAATGTTACAGAACGTCTGGAGCCAGTTTCAAACCCCAGCTGGGTCCAACTTCAAAATAAGAGACTCTGAACATCCGGGGGCTGGAGGTGGGAAACAGATGGGATTGGGCTGTGACTGAAGCCAGGGAGGTGCTCCAAATTGTTGGTGTCTGTTTTCTTTTGCTGTCAGCTACCATCTTTAAAAGATAGCATGCCAATCAACTAGCTTAGTAAAAGGGTCGCCTGTATGAATGTCGATTTTTTAAAAATAGAAACTATAATGAAGTGGTAGTGCCCAAGCACCTCGGATTTTTCTCTGTCCCACAGTAGGTCGCAAGACTGGGTGCTAGATAATATTTGTAGGTCATGATAGAGTGGTCTTCTGGCTACAGAGTCTTGCAGTTGAGCCCTTGATCTGCTCTGGACAGGTCAGTATGGATTTCTGCTCATTTAATTCTCAAACATTGCCTGCACTGATCTAGAAACCCATTCAGGTCACAGGACAGGCCCCTTGGGAGAAGGGCCTTTGTCACCTGCCACACCCTCTTCTTTGCCTTTCCATGTTCATTTTTGTAGGAGGGAAGAACAATTAACGACTGGCTGGAAAACTGTCCTCTTGCTTTCGCACATTATTCAGGCTAATTATTCACATAAGTAACGCTTCATCAAGCCCAAGTGTGTTAGAATGTGTTGAGTGAGCTGAAATTTCTAATTTGAAATATTAGCCTTGTGAGATTCAGGAGTAGTTTAATTTGATCCTAGCCTACCATCAAAGCAGAACATCTTATTTCTAAAACTGGATGTTTAAAGGCTAAGAAGAAGAAACAGAGGAAAAATAGGCACTGCCCAGATCAAAAACTCTGGGAGATCTAAGATGGCATTGTCTTAATTAGCTAGCTGTTGAGGTGATTTTTCTTCTAGTTATGAGGAGAGTTACTATTCATGGTGGACTACTTGAAAAAGTCAGAAAAGTACAGAGAAAAATGAAGTACCTGTCATTTTCTCAGGCCTTTCTATTTCTTTCTATTTGATATTGATGTAATACTGTTGTGTTTTGCATAGGCTGTGCTCTAAATATTGATTACTATGTAATCCGATACTGCACATTAATTTCTGGAAGCATCTCAAGAGAGTGAGAGAAATTTAAGATGTGGAATTCTCAACCTAGCATCATGACTATTAGAAAAATTATGATATGAGGAAAATTATAACTAGAAAGAGCAACACACACACACACACACACACACACACACAAATCACAACTATTACTATTTCTCAATCCTTTTCTTCCTGGAAATATTGTTTTATCATTTGTTTCCTTCTCATTACTAAAATGCCCTGAAAGGCCACATTTTGTGGTAGGCTTCCTTTTTTGTGCATGTATCATTTGGTGGAGCTGGGAGATAATTTCTAACATGGCCCATTTTGTTTAGCAACAATATTTTGATACCATCTTCCTCTGATTTGTGTTCTGGAATGGAGTATGTGAGGCCGGCTGGCCTATAAAGTAGAGAGATTCATTTGGCTGACAATTCTGGTGGCTGGAGGGTCCCTGCAGCATGGTGTCCGTGTCCCTGCCAGGGCTGTCTGGCTGTGTCACAACATTGCAGAGGAAACGGAAGGGGCAGTGGGCATGTGCAGAGGTGAGCAGAGATGGACAAACTGACTTCACGATGGCCACTTCTCCTGGGAACTGATCGGGTCCCACAAGACCTGCATGAATCCCATCAGAAGGTAATGCCCGTGGCCTAACCACCCTCTGCTAGGCCCCACCTCTTTAGGATCTGCCACCTTACTGGGACCAAGTTTCCAGCACATAAACTTTCAGGGAAAAACCACATCCAAACCTATGAAATAGATACCTGTCTTTTACTTGTGGAAATGATCAATAGTTAAGCATGTGGGTTTTTTTTTTTTAATTGTTATCAAATTTGGTGATAGTATGTGTTGCTCCACCCACAACAGAGCTCACCTGTTATTCTGATTTTGAATGAGGTTAGACTCATGCTGGGCATGCACTTGGGATCGGGGACTAGAGAAAAGAATTGCAATCTACCCAAGGCCGGAGCTCAGCTCACAGCCTATCCTAACTAGTGGGCCTTCTAACCAGCGGCTCTGTAATGACACCCCTCCACCCTTCTTGCCTGAGTATACCTTGGCCTATATGGTTTGGGTGGGTGTGACAGAATTTACTGGGGCTGGTCATTCCTGGTACAAATAGCCCTATAGGAAGTGTCAACTTGCAGGAGGAAATTAACACCTGTTAGAAAAGTTGCAATGTATCAAAAGATATGAAGTGGGCTGCATAAAAATGCCTACCTAGCTTCAGATCAGCAACACAGAAAACAAGATAACAAAAACTGAGTACTTTGAAATGAGGCAATTGCCCCTTAAACTTCAATTGCACCATCTCTTATATTTCCCACCTTGGAGGATAAGTTTATTCAGGAAGGCAGTGATTTTACATACTCTCATCAACCTCTTTTTTTCCCTTGGGGATTGAACCCAAGGAGGTTTTACCACTGAGCCACATTCCCCAGTCCTTTTATTTTTTATTTTGAGGCGGTCTCAAGAAGTTGCTGAGCATCTTGCTAAATTGCTAAGGCTGGCCTTGAACTTGTGATCCTCCTGCTTCAGCCTCCAGAGTCACTGGGACTACAGGCATGCACCTCCACACAGAGTTCTTCACTACCTTTAAAAGTCTTTATTGTATCTCAAAAACTGGTAGAAGCAAGGAGGACAAACACCAAATCTTTTTATCTTGGGGCCTAATGTAGATGGAAGGACTTGTCATATAAAGTTATAATTAGTTGCACTGTATTAGATTAGGACACTAGTACTCATGAAAACAAGGGTGCCCTTGCATTGGTATCACTGTTCTTGTCGTGACCGAAAGACATTTAGATTTAGCCAAGGACACGTTGCCCAAGGCAGGTCTTAGATTTCAGGAGAGTTATAGATTAAGAATAACCAATACTTACATTGCTAGGTACTTTCAGATAATAAAATTATTCTGCACCCCCCCCCCCCTTTTTTTTTTAGCTCCACTTAGTCAATAAGAGGCCTTTTGCAGATTGTAGTTGATTTTAGGCATCTTCAAATATATATTTTTAAATCTCTTCAAACTGTGAAATGTTTACTTGAAAAACTGCAAGTCTAAAATGGCACATATGTGCAAAATATAAAAAGATAATGGTGGCAAAATACTTAGGGAAGAAAATGTACTGTGGCAGAGCGACATGTTCCCTTCAAATTGCTCACCTACGCTCTAAGCCTCTACCATCCACCTGATTTCATGCTGTGAAATCAGTTCTCTTAGGAGACAAGTCAGGTGGGAGGATGACTGATGGAACTTGCTGCATCAAGTGACATACACTTTATAAATTCAGTTCAATCAGACAGACGTGGTAGCATACTCTTGTAATCCTAGCTGCTCGGGAGGCTGAGGCAGGAGGATCACAAGTTGGAGGCCAGTCTCAGCCATTTAGCAAGACCCTGAGCAACTCAGCAAGACCCTGTATTAAAATAATTTTTTGTTTTTAAAGAAGGGCTGGGAATGTGGCTTAATGGTTGAACACCCCTGGGTTGAATCCCAGGTATCCTTGGCTCAAAATCAGATCATTACTTAAAAATATAAAATTGTGCATTACTTTTAGAATTTTAGCATACATCACTAAAAGGAAAACATATGTTATCAATAATTAAAACTATCCTAAGTATTTGCCATGGTGCCTTGCAGTATTTATACAATGTTAACAAAATAACCTTAAACATTAAGGCTTAAAAGCTATATTTTATATTTTAAGATTTTTGATTTGACATAATTTAGAACTTCATACTAGTACAAAGAATTTCCACATAATTTCTTACAGAGTCCCCACACACGGAACAATTCTTTTTTCATATTAGTTTGAATTTTTTTCTGTGTATGTTTTTTCCTGAACTATTTGAGGGCAAATTGCAGACATAATGATATCTTTGGCCCTAAATACTTCAAGGACACTTATTAATCCAAATAGCTAAAATTAAGCATATTTTCTTGCAAAATCATGTACTATTATGCTCACCAGGAAATTAACATTGGAGCAATATTCGAATAACCAGATCTTATTCATATTGCACCACTGATTTCATTAATATCTTTTTTTTTTTTTTTTTTGGTACTGGGGATTGACCTCAGGGGCACTTGACCACTGGGCCACATCCCCAGCCCTATTTTGTATTTTATTAGAGACAGGGTCTCACTGAATTGCTAAGTGCCTCGCCATTGCTGAGGCTGGCTTTGAACTCGTGATCCTCCTGCCTCAGCCTCCCAAGTGCTGGGATTACAGGCGTGCGCCACCGTGCCCGGCTCATTAATATCTTTTATATTGTGTGTTGCGTTCAGCTGTCAGGTCTCTTCGCCCTCGTTAATCTGAACAGTTTATCCATCCATTCTTTTATGACCTCATTATTTTGTAGAATCTCTCTTGACTGGAGAGTTACCATTTTTAAGGTAAAAGCACAAACAGCACCATGTAGCACGTGCATTCTGAAGAAGAGTAAAGACCCATGAAAAGCTAGGCCTTCTTCTCCATATCCCTCACACACTTCCACAATTTTCTAGGTAAGGTCTAAATCAGTGGTCCCATAAGAGGCTTTCAGACCTGGAGTGGTATTTGGAGGTCACCAGGACAAGGGCTGAAGATGTGTACCTTAAAGTATTGTGACACCCTCCCTGTCCCTGTGCATCAAATTCTGATTATAGGTGTTGAAAGTGAACTTGGAGAGGGGTTGGCCATGCTTCCTGGCCTAACCTTCACGTTGCAGGCTTTCCAAAGCTGCCCAGGCCCCCAAGGCGCTTGTCACTAAATGAAATCAAACTAGGAAAGGAACCCACCCACCCACCATTCATTCATTCATTCCCTCCTTCCTTAGGGGGCTGCTTCTGAGTTTAAATGACCTCCCTGCCTTCTCTCATAATGAGAAGGGTCAGTTTTTGACATTGCTTCTCAGACTGTTCATAATCTAGCTTTCAGTCCCCCTTCCCGTGTGGCAATGGTGGATGAAGGGTCACTTTGACAAAGTGGCAGGAGAAAGGGTTGGAATACAATGGGCAGATTCTGCACAGGTGCTGTCACGTGCCTCAGCCCAGCTCTCAGGTCTCACTTTGTTCCCTGTCCTCTCAGGTCACACCTCTGTTCTCAGATTTCTCTAAGAGCAAGATTCTCCTGGGGTTCCGGGATCAGGGTCCCAGTGCTCAGCCCAAATCATGTGCATAGAGAGCAGAGAATCAAATATACAGACATAGAGCCTGTGAGTGCTGGCAGAGCCTTAGGAGCTCACCTTCCCTCTCCTCTCCCTCTGACTCAAGTTTTAACAACCAGCGTGGTGTTAGTCCAAGGATGTAAAACACACGCCTTATCTATACATGAAAATAACACAAGGAAAGATAGCCAAATGTGAGCTGTGATTATTTTGATTAGTAGGCATTTAAAAAAGTAATGATACTTTTAAAAGAACCATCTGATTTTACTTATTTTAGAACTCCATGTTAATGAGTGGCCATTGCTTTTCTTCAATAAAAATGATACCTTTAAAAGATTCCAAAGCAGATGTGGTGGTGCACACCTGTAGTCCCAGCACCAGGGAGGCTGAGGCAAGAGGATCCCTTGAGACCATGAGATTTGTGGCCAGCCTGGGCAACAGAGAGACCCCATCACAAAAATAAGTGAATAAGCCATGCACAGTGGCATGCGCCTATAATTCCCGCAACCCGGGAGGCTGAGGCAGGAGGATCTCAAGTTCCTGGCCAGCCTCCGCAACTTAGTAAGGCCTTCCGCAACTTAGCAAGATCCTGTCTCAAACCGAAAATAAAAAGGGCTGGGGATGTAGCTCAGAGGCACAGTGCACCTGGGTTCAATCCCAAGTACCAAACAACAAAAACAGCAACGAAAATGAATAAATAAATATTTAAAGTGTTACAGTTCCTTAGAGTTCCTTGAAATATTAACGAGGCATTTTAAACTATCCAAAGAATTGAAACTTCGATATGGATCTCCAGTAAGAACAGGCTGAAACTCCATTAGTTGCACTTCAAAGGATAAATATTAATATTATTCTACCTACTCTGTCAATTTAAGGTTCTGATTAACTATTCAGGTTATTTCCCCAAGTAATGTTTAGCAGGTATCTTTATTTGGACAAGTAGGTTACTGGAAAAGTACTAAGGAGTTCTGAGTAGGAGTTCTGGTTGTCTTTAAATTCTACTAAATCCATGGTTCTTATTTTGAAAACATTCTCATTACCTGAAAAGCCTTTGAACCTTGCTAATTATAATGATCCCATCTCAACGCCCCAGGCAAATGTTAAAGTTCTTCCTGTAACACTAACACCCGGGTTCAGACCCACAGGAAGGAAGGAATTTAACTGGAGAAACAAGCTGTACCCTACCAAAGGCATTTTTATACAGAGGGATGTATCTTTTGACACACAGAGAGTCAGTCTATATTCTAATATGATAACATTCGAAGCATTTCAGGAGAGAAATAAAAGCTGAGTTAAATGGTAGGTCATTTTTTTACCAGCCTCCGAGATTTCTCATCTGGCATCCCTGAGACCAGTGGAAATGTCATCAGTTGAAATTTGCCAAGCTGTCAGTCCGACAGGCTAGAAAAGTGCATTTGTGGATTTATTTTATTTTATTTTATTTTTAGTTGTAGAAGAGCACAGTACCTTTATTTATTTATTTATTTATTTATTTTTATGTGGTGCTGAGGATTGAACCCAGTGCCTCACACGTGCTAGGCATGCACTCCACCACAGAGCTACAACCCCAGTCCCTCATTACTGGATTTTAATGCCAACCTTACAAGTCACAGCAAGAGGCTCGACTTTCTCAGTTGCAAAATGGAGAAACGCTGCCCTTTTTACACACTGAATGGTGTAAGAAATAAATAACATGAGCTACATGAAATTACCACCCACCAGGAAGCAGATGTATTTTCCTTTAATGGACAATGAAAGGAACGTTTTATTTTTCTCTTTCTTAAATTTTAGAGGATTGAAGTATGTGAGCTAATAGAAGTACAATTATAAAGAATAATCCACTCTGCAACAATATCAAAATCCATGTGTGTGTTCTTTTAACAGTCATAGAAAAATGGCTCCTTTCTGACAACTCTGCGTGATTATCAGAGCAGCGTCAAAGACCATGAAAGGCAGTTCTGCCATCTTCTTTGCTTGCACAAGGAGAAAGAGAACCTTATAATACGTGGCTAAGACTTGTTTTGATGCCTGAAAAAAGTTACCAAAAAAAATTTTTTTTTTCTTTTAAGTGAAAATTTAAACAAATACAACTTAACTGCTTTCCCTTTCTATATTGCTGCATTGCTTTCTTAATATTAAGTAAGAGATTTTGCCTTTATGTTCATGAATGATACTAAAGTTCACTTTACAGTGTCTGTGGTTCTGCTAATACAGGTTGGAGTGAATGAGTTGGGAAGTGGTCTCTTCTTTTGTGTTTTCTGGAAGAGTTTGTGTAGCGTTGGTGTTAATTTCTTCTTCCTCCCAATGAAACCCTGATTTCTTTCCTAACCAAGACCCGAATCCTAGGTTTTCTCACTGTTTTATTACAGCCAACCTCCATCCAGGGGCTAACCCAGAACTCCTCAAATCTCTAGATGCTTCTCTTCATCCTAATGGTGAGCCTGGTACCTACAAAATTTCCATCTCATTCCTCAATCCCCATCCTTAACTCTAAGTTGGAGTTTGGAGAAAACTGAATTTTGAATAATTAGGATTTTAGGTGATTAAAATGATGCCAGTGGCATTGAATAAAACTTACGACTTTTTAATAAAGTCATATCAGATGCACAGCTTTCTAGAAAACCAGCCACGCTTCTTGTTCCTATAGGCAAAGGACTGGAGACCTTCTTTTACCACCTCTTATGTGACTGTTTATAAATTACTCTCCTGGTTTAACCTTGGTTTCTTAGTCTTTGAGGGGTCTGTTTGCTTGTCTGATTTTGGTAAGCATTAAATGAAATTAAGCAGGGTCCTTGCATTGCAGAAACCTATGAAAAACATTGGCTGTTCGGACAACTCTCTGGCCCTCAGTTTCCCCAATTAGCAAAAGGAGGCAGTTAGATTAGATTACCTACAAAATCATTTTTAAAATTTCTCACTGCTACCAGGCATGGTGGGGCACACCTCTAATCCTAGCTATGCAGGAGGCTGAGGCAGGAGGATCATAATTTCAAGGCCAGCCTCAACAACCTAGCAAGACACTGTCTCAAAAAAAAAAAAAAAAAATCCCATTGCCTCTAATGAGTTCAACTTCAGTAGCGCTTACCTGAAAATGACTAAAATCATTTTTGGCCAACTGTATATATTCTGAAATTTCTTTGCCAAAACTATAATTATGAATTATAAGTCATTTTGAGTTTAAGTTGATTAATTTTAAATTTATATTCTCCCCATCATTTTTTATTGAATATGTGAGAAAATATTTAAAGAGGGTCATGTTTTTGTTGTTGTTGTTGAACTTGATTTATTTTTGTTTTGAACTGGGTCCTAAACTAGCTTTAGGCCCTGGGAAGCTTGGCCTGTCCCCTCATCTACTGTGACCCGTTTTCAGCAGAGTCTGTCTGCTAATTTAATACAAGCAGGTGGCATGGTTCAAGCCCAGCAGTGGACAAACACTTCTAGACCACGAACAGAGAATATAACTCAATTTACAGACCTGGAGATAATCAGTGCAGCCTGGAGCTCCAAATTAGGGTTCTTTCTACATAGTATTTTGTTTCATTATGTAACCACTAAAGCGTCACTCAACTGTCATGTGGTCACTTCATTATTGTTGAGCTTAGCTAGATCTTCATCTTTAAAACAAACCAAACTGGGTACAGTCGGGCACACCTGTAATCCCAGCGGCTCGGGAGGCGGAGGCAAGGAGGATCGCAAGTTCAAAGCCAGCCTCAGCATCTTAGCAACTCAATGAGACCCTGTCTCAAAATAAAAATAAATAAATAAGGCTCAGGGTGTGGTTCAGTGGTTAACCGCACCTGGGTTCAATGCCTGGTACCAATGAATAAATCAATAAATAAACAAATAAAATAAAGCACACAATAAAAGACCCTCAGGCATTAGTAAAACAGGCAATGCCAAAAGATCTCTTTGAATCAGAGCAATACTGACCTTAAGATTAAATGCAGAATTTCAAGTTATATACTCCTTCAAAATTATGCCAATCCTGAAATTTTTCTTCTCCTATTTTATCCTTTTATAAAAGAAAAGGACTTGACTCCTTTTCTTAGCCTCCACTTTCCTGATCAGGACCAATAGTACAAGTTTTCTGAAGTGTGCGCTGACACACAATCTAAAGTCATACAGAGAGAGAAGAGCTGCATTTCATCTCTGTGATTGTCCTGTATGGTTTAAAATTAGCAAATAAAAGCTCCCTACTTTCCTGTCTTCATGAGAAAAAAATCTAATAGCGTGGCCTTTTCCCCCCTCAACCAAAAGTTATTTTCCAGGTTACCAATCCAATCTCTTGATAGTTAATATTCTTCAAAACTTCATATTTCAGTGGAATCACTGCTGCTATTTTTTGTCTGTGGTTTCCCTGTACTGTGTCTGCTTCCCTCTACTTCCAACCCCAGCTTTCTAAACTCTTCCTCCTCTGATCTTGAAAGTAGAAAATAGGACACCATCTGGACTGAGTTCTCGTTTTTTAAATAATGTATTCAGCAGGCTAACCGTCAGTTCTGAGGTATCTGAGACATAGTAGGCATACATTAAATACTTTTTGAGTAAGTGTTCAACTTTCAAGCAAGTTATGTTTTAGCAACCTTATGCATAGATCTATATCAATGAAACCATGGTTAAAATAAATCTTTTATTTTAGGATAATTTGCAAATTTAGCACAGTTTCTATATATATATGTCTCTCAATTTCTTGTGTTAGCGTTTTAAAACTTTTGTTAAATGAACAAACTGACATTGGTGTGTTGCTATGAAAGAAAATATAGGTATTTTTTTGGAGTTCAAAACGTTCTTCCCCCAAACCTGCTGTTGTTTGGATTTCCCACTAACGTCCTTCCTCCTCCTGGGTGTCCCTCAGGACTCCAGACTATGTTTAGTTGTCCATGAATCTTTGGTCTCTCCAAATCTGGGTTTCTTAGACCTTCCTCGTTTCTACCGACCTGGACAATTCTGAAGAGTGTTGAACAGGCATCTTGTAGACTGTTGCTCAATTTGAACTTGATCTTTTCTCATGAAACATCCTACATATATTTCAGGAAAGGACATCACTGGGATGGGGTGCCAGTTTCATGACATCCCGTAAGAGAATACAAGAAATAAACATGATTTGTCAGTAACCTCAATCCCTTGGTGAAGTCAGTGTCCACCAGGTTAACGCAGTCATTGCTCATTGAAATCATGAAGTGGTCAGAGCAGGCTCCAGGTGCAGCCAACTTAGATATTTACAAACACAAACTCGACTATTGAGTTTTAATAGTCACAATTGCACAAAACTTACTGAAATAATGACTTCACATTCATCCCAGTGATATTCTTTTCTCTCCTTTGAATGAATTATTAAATTTATTACTTATTTTAAAATACCTACACTGGGGTGGGACTGTAACTCAGTGGTAGCGCCCTTGCCTAGCTTGCATGAGGCCCTGGGTTCCATGTCCAGTACTGCAAGGAAAAAAATTTTAAAATAAACACACACACACACACACACACACACACACACACACACAGAGTGGCTGCATGAGAGTATATATTAAAAATTTCTGCAAAAGTATGTGAAATATTAATCTTTATAATATTAAATAATCTTTATAATTGAGGATTCCAAACTCTAGCTAGTCACCTCAGTTATACTCATTTGATGCATATAATTATCTTCTAGAACTTTTTAAATTATAATATTTAAAAACTTTTTATGCTTACCATAGTGTATATGGCAAACAGAATGACACCTATGTATAACAATGGAATATTGAAAATTCAATCTAGCTAATTTAATTTTCTGGTTCAGCATGTTTAAATTTGTCATCTTAGTGAAGCTACATCCCCAAACTTTTAAGTATTTGGCTTGTTCCTGGAGCCCTGGTGCACAGCTATAGTCCCAGCAACCCAGGAGGCTGAGGCAGGGGGGTTCCAGGTCTAGGCCTGCCTCAGCAACTTAGTGAGGCCCCCTTAAACCTTAAAAGGGCTGGGGATCTAGCCCTTAATTCAGTCCCCAGTCCCCTCCCCGAAAAAAGAAAAAAAATGTTTTGAATATTTGTCTCAGCACTTTATCCCCCCCCCCCCCAATAATGATTATCTTCAACTGTGAAGGCAGTTAAGTAGGATATTCAACAATTGCCTCTCACGGGAGCAACCCAGATGTCCCCCTACAGATGAATGGATAAAGATAAGGAAATAGATATTGCAGACCTGATTCCCCCTTATCCCTAAATATGACAGTGTGTGTTTTCTAGCAACAAGGCCAGTCTCTTAAAATAACCACAGTATGATTTATTAAAACAGGAAATGGACACTGATAAAATACTATTATCTAGTCTACAGACCTTATTCAAACTTTGTCAATTGACCCAATAGTGTCCTTTATGCCCAAAGTAAAATGAAATGGAAGAAGAAATAAATCTTATCTAGGGTCCACTTCAGGGCCACACATCCCCAAATCTCTTTAATCTCCTGGAATAGTTCCTTTGTCTTACGTGACCTTGATATTTGATAAGAACTGGTCAATTGCTTTGTAGAAAGTCTTTCAACTGAACATGTCTGTTTCTTTTTTCCCCTACAGTTGTTTATTTGTGCATTAGAGTTGTACAAAATGATCTGATTTATTGTTGTATATTCATGCGTGCATAAATATAGAAATATGATTTGGCCAATATCACTCCTCCCGCTACCACCTCCCAGCCCTTGGTCCCTTCCTCTACTGATCCCTCTTTGATTTCCATGAGATCTGCCCCCACTTTTCTTTTTCCACTCTGGCTTCCACATATGAGAGAAAACATACGACCCTTGACCTTCTGCATTTGGCTTATTTGGTTTAACACGATGGTCTCTAGTTCCATCCGTTTTCCTGCAAATGCCATAATTTCATTTTTTCTCTATGGCTGAATAAAACTCCACATATGCAATGTATATATACTATGCTTTCTTTATCCATTCATCTATTGATGGACACCTCGTCTGGTTTGATAGTTTGGCTACTGTGAATTGTGCTGCTCTAAACACAGGTGTGGTGTAGTGACTTCGATCTGTAGGATAAGTACCCAGGAGTGGTATAGCTGGGTCATACGGTGGTTCCATGCCTAGTCTGTTGAGGAGCCTCCATGGTGATTTCCACAGTGCCTGTCCTAACTGACAATCCTGCCAACAGTGTGAAAAAGTTCCTCTTTCTCCACGTCCTTGCCAGCACTTGTTATTTGTATTCTTGCTAATGTTTCTTCATATTAGACTGATGTCATGCATTTTGGGGGCAGGAATATGTTATGTCCTCCGTGCACTGTATCAGGAGACAGGATGCAGTTTGTTCCCCTATGGGATATTGACGTCGATCACTTGGTTAAGGTGGTGTCTACCTGCTTCTCTGCTTTCAGCGTACCATTTCCCCCTTTGTAACCAATAAGTTCTTTGCAGGAAGGTTCTCTGAGACCACGTGGCCGTCCTATTTCTCACCAAATGCCCACCCAATCGTCTTGATACCCACTGGCAAGCCTTGCCCAGGTCAGTCTTTGCTCTGATGTCAGTCAAATGGTGACATCCCCATGCCATCCTGCCTTCGCCATTTATTTCTGGTGTTCTACTATAGGGAAGAGCTTCCTTCTCATTCATTCATGCTGTTGTTGATCATTCACTTACTTATAACAATATGGACTCCTGGATTCCTCTCTTATTCAATGAGTTTTATTTTGTTGCTAACATTATTTATTTCTGGTGTTCAAATTGTACCAAATTTGAACTTTCTAGATTTTTCTCAGCAGAGTCAGAATGTGTGTGTGTGTGTGTGTGTGTGTGTGTGTGTACGTGCATGTGTGCACCTGTGTGTTGTGTGTTTTACAGGGTTCCTAAGCAGAGAATTTATTTTGGAGTGCTTCAGAGATAATCTCCTGTGGCATGCAAAGGAAGCAAGATTGGGCAAAAGGAAAAGAGGGGCTCTGATACCATCTCCACAAAGCCTCAGGTGACCCCAGGGGAGCTCTGAATTGGGTCAGAGAGTCCAGGCCTTTGCACCCCTGCATAGATCAGTGACTGGACATGGGCTGCTCTAAGAAGGGCTCACGAAGTCAGGCAAGGTGGCTCTCTTCAGCTGAGGGAATTCCAACGAAGGCTGTCAGCTGAGAGCTGCCAGTCAACCACATTCTAGAATTTTTGGTAATAAACTCCTCAGTTCTCAAGAGTCTGGGTAGTGTAGAGTATACATGCCATCTCCACACAAGTACCTATCTCTGTCAGTGTCCACCATCCATCCATCCATCCATCCATCCATCTATCCATATACCTACCTACCTACCCATCTATCTAAAAACCAGGAGTTTATAGTGATAATTCCAATCCCAGTCTTATGCCACCAGATTCAATCTGTAGTTTTTTCTTTCCATACCTGTAATTCCCATTTCTCATAGTGAGAAACCAAGTACCATTGTCAATGTAGGCTGAATCTTAGAATTCGCTAAAAGTAGTTTCAGAAGGTCTATCCCTTCAAAAACAAACCTACCAGCTACAGTTCAACATCTGTTTAAAGCTCTTTTTGTCTTTGGTCTGAGAGTATTTAATTGAATCACTTGCTTTTATTAAAGATATTTAAATTGACTCTCTCTTTCTCTCCCCTGTGTCATTTGTTATTCACTGAAAGTACAACTAAGTTTATTTGTTTATTAATTATTTATTATTTATTGATTCTGGGTACTTTCCATTTTAGGGTTTCCCCCTAGTTGACTTGACTGTTATTTGTGAGTTTGTAAAACATTTACATGGAACAAATATCAAAATTATATTAAAGATATACTAGGAAAACTGACACTACCCCCTCATTCCATCCATCCTGTATTGGGAGGTAACCAGTACCTTTTCCACCTAATTTCTCTTTCAAAAGAAACAGATTCATGCATGTACCATTTCTTACACAAAAAGTAGTGTTCCAGAGATCTTCATTTTGCATTTTGCTTTTTAAAAATACTAAACAGCCAGGCACAGTGATGCACACCTGTAATCCCAGCACTTGGGAGGCTGAGGCAGGAGAATCACGAGTTCAAAGCCAGCCTCAGCAATGGCAAGGCACTTAGCAACTCAGTGAGATCCCGTCTCTAATAAAATACAAAAAAGGGCTGGGGATGTGGACCAGTGGTTGAGTGCCCCTGAGTTCAATCCTCGGTACCAAAAAACAAAAATAAAAATACTAAACAGTTTGTCCTGGAAATCACAATCAGTTCACAGAGACTGCTCCATTCTTGTTTTATAGCTACATAAATCTCCATCGTGTGGACATACCGCAGTTCATTTAAACACCTTCCTGGTCAGGCATTTAGGGTAGTTCTCTTATTTCACAATTACGAGCAACACTGCAGTGAATGATTTTGTGCAATGAACTCTCACAGTGCGGGAGCCTTCCTAGGCTTCTACATACTATCTTCTACCTTTTTCTTTCTCTTTGTTCTGTGAATAGGTTATCATTCATGAAGCACTGTCTCCATGACAGTGTCCAATTGCAAACCGTGTTCAATCAGAACTTCTATTCCAAATAAGCAATTACCTGGGGGAAACTGGACTTTATAGGTTACTTAGTAGCCAACCATATGCTTGACAAACTGTAGCATGTTAATAATAATAATAAACATTATTTGCTATTTATTATATTGTATCAATATTATTTGAGTAATGTTTACATATTGCTACTAAAGTATAGTTAGAAACACACCATGGGAAGCCACTTTAGCTCTGAGGGTTCCAAGTTAGGGGAATACATGCTGGACCCAGACTCTGGACATGAAACCTGTTCAGGTATGTGGCCCTGTGCAAACCATCTTACCTCTATTTCTCAGTTTCCTTGTTTACACAATGGAAATATCAATTGCACATCTCTACTAGACTATTGGGCATCTGAAACTTAACACATCCCCCAACTAAATTCCTAGTTTCCCCTCTAAACCTGGCCTCTCTCTGTTTCTTTACCTCAGTCAATGGTAACTTTATCAATTGCTCAGGCTAAAAGCTTGGAATCAACATTGACTCCTCTCTCTCTCTCTCTCTCTTTCTTTTTTTTTTTATACCAGGGATTGAACTCAGGGGCACTTGACCACTGGGCCACATCCCCAGCCCTTTTTTGTATTTTATTAGAGACAGGGTCTCACTGAGTGGCTAAGTGCCTCGCCATTGCTGAGGCTGGCTTTGAACTCACAATCCTCCTGCCTCAGTCTCCCAAGTGCTGGGATTACAGGCGTGCGCCACCGCGCCCAGCTGACTCCTCTCTTTTTCATGCACTCCACATCTAATCCCTCTGCAAACCCCGGGCCATTGCAATCACCTTTTGCCAGTCCTTCCTAATTCTGCTTTTGCAGTTTGACAGAGCATTCTCCCTAAAGAGCCTCGGTGATGCTTTAAAAGGCAAATCCTTACATGCCATTTCACTGCTAGCAATGCTCCTGTGACTTCCTATCGCACTCAGAATAAAAGCTGGAAGGCTGGCTCACAGATCTAGCCCTCTGCACGCTCAGACCTCATCTTCTACCCCTCTTTCCCATTGCTCACTGCCCTGCAGCCCAGCCAGCCTCCTTGCTTTCCCTGAGTTGAACATCCTTGCATCTCAGGGCCTCTGCTCCAGCTGCTCCCCCGCCTACAAAGCTCTTTCCCCAAATGGCCCCCTGACTGTCTCCCTCATCTCCTTCATCTCTTTCTCAAAGCCTTCCATGACTCCCCTATTTAAAATGGCACACTCCAGACCTAACATTTCATACCCCGCTTTTCTGCTCTACTTTTCTCGTAGCATTATATAATTTACTTGTTTGGTTTTCCTCTCCTCTCCCCTGACAATGTCAGGTCCAAGCAGCAGCGCCTTTCTGTTCTGCTCATTGCTGCCTCCTCAGCTCCTGAGAAGAGCTCGGCACGCGGGAGATGCCCAGCAGTGCTGTGCGTGTCTGGGCTGCAGGACCGTGCCCACGCCCACGTTGGGCGATTCACTAGGACGATTCACAGGACTCAGAAGACAGCCCTACCCACTGCTCAGATTTGTGACAGTGAAAGGGTACCAAGCACAATTCACAAAGGAAGAGGACTCATGGGGCTCGGTCCAGGGAAACAGGCAGAAGCATCCAAGGATCCTTGCCTGTTGGAATCATACAGGATACACTTCTTTTCTCCAGAAAGAAGCTGTGAAGACAGTTCTGGAGCTCATTCAAGACTTAGGGCCCAAGATTTCGATTGAAGTTTGGCCACAGAGGTGCCAGGTCTGGTGCATCCTCAAACTCCAGAACTCTGGAAGGAGAGCAGGTGTTTAGCAGAGATCCTAGCGTTTGCATGAATAGCTCAGGCACAGTGAGCCATTCTTATCAGCTCTGGGAGTGATGGGAGCGCTCCCCACACCCAAATTCCCAGACTCCAGCCAAGGGCCAACCTTGGAAGCTAGCCTGTTCAAAGATAGCAGTCTCATTCTGCTGCGTTAACTCTTTTCTGCATGATGTGCTAAAAGAATTTGTCGCTTTTCAGTTGACAACATGAATCATTTTGGAGCTCAAGAGCAACATAAGATTGATTAAAGAACTATTTTGCACATTGGAATCACGGTTTTTCATTTTGACCTTAGTTACTCATATAAACACAGGTTGCGTATTTTAAAAGTAGACTGGCTTGGAAGGAAGCCATGGGTAGACCTCCACGCAGAGATCGGATGCTGTGCATTTTAGGACCTGTTTCTGAATGAAATGGGAATGAAGAAATATCTAGACAGAGCGAGGGCCTACCAGAGAGCATGCAGCCTTTTAGTGCAATGTCTTTGCTTTTTCACTTTTGTTTTTGCCAGGACTCAGCCAAGTACCTGGCATGTACAAGGAGTTACATAAATATTTGTACAGTGGATAAATGATATTACTACAAACGTTAAAAATAGTTCTATTACATCAGCATGTGAGTAAATTCAACGTGCATTAAAAATAAATGTGACTTGTGGCAGATGCCGACTACAACTTGAAGACTGGTGTTCGAGCTACTGCTGCGATAAAACAGGTTAAAATATTTTTATTGTGCCATATTTAGGTATGTTGGAATTGTAAATAAATAGTTGGCATTTCTGTTTTTGTTTGCGAGAGCTAAAATGAGGCGGGGGGATCCCCACACAATGAGAGGGGGATCCCCACACACACCCCTGAGCTGTCCGGTGGTGTGGGATGGGGGAGGGGCATTCCTCGTTCTCCAAACCCAGGCTGATCACAGCGGCCTTCCTCCATGGCTACTGTCACAATACCACTGAGACCACCACTGGGAGACTTCTCAGAACAGAACGTCCTAGGAAACTTAAGGCAAAACCATTTTTTCAAGTTTTAAGACCAGGATAAATAATCCTGCTTTACTGGCGTCTGAAATAAGGCAGGTAGAGGTTTAGAAAAAGTGTTTAAAGTCTTGATTTGAATATTAGAGCTTGTGGTTTTACCAATTGTTCCCACTAAAGTTACTTTTCTCATAAATATGGCATGGTTTGTCTGTGCTTTAGGGCTTTGTTTAAGTGGCCTGTGTTATTTGTTTTAACTTCTGATGAAAATTAGTTTTGCTTTTGCATATACATAATATGTAAATATGTATACATAAGTGAATTTGCACAGTGGTGTGTGTGTGTGTGTGTGTGTGTGTGTGTTTTCACCTGCCACTACTGGTTAAAAATGTTGACCTACTACCACCTTGTAAATCTAAAAGTGACAAGAGAGTAAAACAAGCCACCGGAGAGGGGTGACATCAACTCTTTCTTCACACAGGTGAACTCAACCCTGGCTCACGGGTATGGCCCTGTAGCTGACACCCTTGTTAGCACTGTTTTAATGTTTCAAGACATAAAGGGAAGAAGAAGCAGTTCGTCTTGGGGCAAATGCCCATAATACAAGGAAGCGCTCCGAAGATCCGCCCTTCCGTATGGATCGAACATTCCTCTAAAATATTATCCTGCAAGTTCTTCTATACAAATATTGACTGAACAGTTAAGCGACCTTTAAAAAGTTTATTTCCAGACAATGAATATGAAAATGGAATGCTAAGCAGTTTTTCTAGGCTACAGTACAATCAGATATTTCTAGAACTTTCCAGCTGAGTCGGGTCTCCAGAGAATCAGATGAAATTTTTCATTGTGCAGCCTGAGAGGGTAGGCCCAGAGAGTCACGGGTGCCGACCTGAGGTCACGCAAGTTTGGAGCCACTGGAAGCCCCCAGAGCTCCCACTCCTAGGATTGTCTCCAGGACATCCGACTGCTTCCTTCAGTCTCCGTGACAAGGACGTGAGACACGAAGCCTCCGTTCTGTCTCCCGTTGTGTGGGAGGTTCTGAGCGGACGCAGGCTAACTCAGGTCGTGACCTTACGCCTCTTACACTGGAGTGGGTCAGGCGCAGCGTGTGACACTATTTTTAGGTTGAACTCAACAAATCAATACTGGGCAAAGTAGGCTTTATTAGGACTCACCATGGAACATGGTGCTTTCCAATTATCCATGGGCACTCTTTAAACTTTGGATATTAACTGCATTTTGGCAGGAGAACCCTGCAACTTCTGGTCTCTGTATTTCCCTCCAACTCACGCCACCTTGGAACAAGGCTTCCCTCTGGTCCAGAGGGCCAGTGTCAGCTGAAGGCCACGAGCCAAAAGTAGCATGCTGGCCTAGCTGGCTTGAATTTAGGACAACAGTTTATTAAAACCCGAAGAGTAGTTTTGGTAGGTAGACATATGTTTTGAAAAAAATAATCTGGTTTCTCGTACCTTGAGATTCTCAAAGTCAGGTGAATCCCTGAGTAGAGCGAACCCGATGGTCCTTTCACCAAGTTGCTCACACCAAGTTGCTCCTAGGCCGGGCGCAGCGGCGCACGCCTGTAATCCCAGCACTTTGGGAGGCTGAGGCAGGAGGATCGCGAGCTCAAAGCCAGCCTCAGCCATGGCGAGGCACTTAGCAACTCAGTGAGACCCCGTCTCTAAATAAAACACAAAAGAGGGCTGGGGATGTGGCCCAGTGGTCAAGTGCCCCTGAGTTCAATCCCTGGTACCACAAAAAAAAAAAAAAAAAGAAAGAAAGAAAGAAAAAGTTGCTGCTAAGGAGGCACCCGGCCAGACCTGTTGGAGGACGGCTGCTTGCTCTCTGGATATGCCTCCAGGATCCAAGGACGGGCTGTCCCCCTGCTTGCTTGCTTAGTACCCCATGGTTCGGTAAGACCCAGAGCCTCTAGTTCATTCCTTGCTGGCGATTGAATGGGGGTGGCATTTAGATTTGTTTATGCTTCACTTACACCTTGAGGGTCTGAGCACAACCTGACCAGTTTAGCAGAAGGTGAATCTGCTCCTGGCTCTGTTGCAGGGCTGGGGCCTTCCCCACCTTCGAGCCCCTGTTCTTGCCATCAAGTCCAAAGGATTTCAGACATGTCATTCAGAGGAACAGGAATGAGTTTGTTCAAAGGATAGGAAAAGGGAAAGGGGATGCTCTCAAGGGAGACAGCGGGTCCTCTCAGAGAGAGGGACAGCGTGCCTCTCTTGCACTCCAGTTTTATTGGGGAGACCCAGAGAAGTTTCCAGAGAGTCCTGCCCACATCTACTCATGACTTTTCACTGACAGCAGACTGACAACAGACTTTCAAGGCCCCACCACTGTGACAACTCTAGGTCACTTTGGCCCATGTTGACAGATTCTAATTGGATTCTTACAGATTTTATGATTAGGAGGAATTATCCTTATCTCCCTGAGTTTCAGGATCTGATCTGTGAAGAGAGGCACAAAAGTCTCCCCTGTTAGGGTCACTTGGGTTCCTCTTATCAACATTATTTTGGGCCTGCATTCTCTTGCAGGCAACAGGTAGTTTTCTGAGGAATGTGACCTGTCCTGTCCCTGTAAGCCAGGCAGGGCTGCAGGGAAATTGTTTCTTGGAAAAGAAAGCACGTGGGGGTCAGCACAGTGGGCCCATTTTATAGAATCATCCCCTTAACCTCGTGTTCCCAACACTCACATCGGTCTGTCCCCTGTCAACTCTACCAACCAAGTAAGAGAATTAGTCTTTCATAACACAGCACAGTCTCCAGGGTTCGCACACACATCTTTGATTTCGTGTTGGAGTTGCCTTCCCACACCCACCTTTCCCACCGCCATCACATCAGGCCGGTCCTTCTCCAACAAACAGTTGCCCTGATACAATACTCCATCAACCTGGCATTCACATAGAGGCCACAGTAGGACCGAAATAACACGGGCAGTCCTGCTCCTCTATGCAGAGTGAGGTCTGGTCAATTCCCAGGCCATTCCACGAAGAGTGTCCTCGTATTGGATTTCCTTACCAGGCCTCAAAGGCGTCAACACAATTCCTCTGTCATTACCACTGCCACTCATAACCACCGATTCCTAATTTACTTAAGAAAATTACCATCTACAGATGCTGGAATCAACAGTGGCTGGACTAAAGGGGGACATCTTTGGTCAGCTATTACTGTGTCAATCACTGTTTTCAATTTGCCAACAATAAATTTCAGCCCTTGTTGGAGAACTGTGACACTCGCCATCTGGTTTGGCCATTTGCAAACCCTCTCACTGGGACACTCCCAGCACCCAGGGGTTGAGATAGGATCACAGTAGGATTGGGCCTTGGTCCACGCTTCAGAGAGCCAGGGCCAAACACAGTGAAAATGCTGAACGCCAGAATGGCGCGCTCCCCTGCAGAGCAAGCGGCTTAGTGTGAGCTGTCCCAACATCCGGCAGAGCATCTGTGGGGTGGAGGTCAGAAGGACACATGACCATCAAGCCTGTTATTTTCCAACTAAAATAAAGGAAAGAAAAAATGGAAATGACCATACAGTATGCTTCTGTGATATGGAGATTTTTTTTTTTTTTTTTTGTTTGCCTTTGGTTCTGGGGATTGAATCCAAAGGTGTTTAAGCACCGAGCCAAACCTTTCTATTTTTAATTTTGAGACAGGGTCTTACTAAGTTGCATAGGGCCTTGCTAAATTGCTGAGGCTAGTCTTGAACTTGAGATCCTCCTGCCTTAGCCTCCCAAGTTGCTGGGATTACTGGTGTGCGCTACCTTGCCCAGCCTGGCCATGATGAGTTTTGATAGACAGTACTATTTGGCTTTTTATATGGCCACCAAGGAAAGATTTTCTTCTACCCTTCCCAGCATTACAATAGAAAGTGTTCTCATGGTGAATAAAAGTTAATGAAATAACATAAATTCCATAGTTTTTATGCAGTTTGTCCCTGACACAATCCATATTGAAATCTGATTGCCAGTGTAGTTGTTTTGGGAGGGATTACTGTCTCTCTTGGGTGACTGAATTAGGTCTCAAGCAATGGACTTGTTCTGAAGAGAGTGGGTTATTATAAAGCAGGTCAGCTCTTTTATCCCCTCCTCCCTGCTGTACACACCCATCTGCCACCCTCACACACAGTTCCACTATGGAGTGCCGCACAGCATGTTAGAACACGGCACGAGACCTTGCCAGATGCAACTGTCCCACCTTAAACTTCCTTGCGTCCAGAACTGTGAGCCAAAGTAAACATTTTCTTTATAAATCACCCCATCTCCAAAGTACGTTTTTGGTGCCTTTGTCTAATATAAGATAACTGTAATGTTATGTGGGTTAGTCTCTGTGTCCTCTATTCTGTACCACTGGTCAGTGGTACTATTTGGCATTATTAGTTCTAGGAGATTTTTTTCTAGGAGATTTTGGTGCCAATACCATGTTGTTTTTGTTACTATTGCTTTGTAGTATAGTTTAAGGTCTGGAATAGTAATGCCACCAGCTTCACTCTTCTTGCTAAGGATTGCTTTGGCTATTCTGGGCCTCATATTTTTCCAGATGAAATTCATGATTGCTCTTTCTATTTTTATGAGGAATGTTATTGGGATTTTGATTGGAATTGCATTGACTCTGTATAGTGCTTTTGGTAGTATGGTCATTTTGACATTATTAATTCTATCTATCCAAGAACAAGGTAGAGTTTTCTATATTCTAAGATCTTCTTTAATTTCTTTAGCATGCTGTAGTTTTCATTGTAGAGGTCTTTCACCTCCTTCATTAAGTTGATTCCCAGTTTTTTTTTTTTTTTTTTTTTTTTTTTTGAGGCTATTGTAAATGGGGTGGTTTTCCTAGTTTCTCTTTCTGAGGATTTGTCACTGATGTACAGAAATGCTTTTGATTCATGGTGTTGATTTTATATACAGGTACTTTGCTGAATTCATTTATTAGTTCTAGGAGATTTCTGGTGGAATTTTTTGGGCCTTCTAGGTATAGAATCATATCATCTGCAAATAGTGATAATCAGGTATTCCGTTATAGTGACAGAAAACTGACACTTATATATAACATGTTAGCTTGAAGTCAATGTTGAATTAAGATATCTAAACTGTACCTTGGTATGTTTCTTTCTCATTATCTACTATCTATCTATCTACTTATCTACAGTCATATTTGAAAGGATGTATTCTGAGAAATGCATCATTAGGTGATTTTGTTGTTGTGTAAACACCATAGGCTTTTTTTCCCTACTCACACAAACTCAGACAGCTATGATGTCACTATGTGATATAATCTTATGGTATCACAATCAAATACACAGTCCATTGTTGACTGACATGTCACTATGTGGTGCATGACTGTATATTTTATAAAAACAAATATGTATGCTCCAGAAAACTTCTTCTTTCTCTACATATTAATTTTTAGTCAATTCCAACTTAAGATACAGCCAAAAATTCAATAATACATTAGACCAAATAAGGAAGCAACTTAGTTTTAAGAAACTGGTTCCAGTCTCCTAATTTAGAAGAATGATTTCTGAAGGGAAGATAGTTTGTGCTTCTCAGTGTTTTATTATTTGTTGTTATAAAAGTCGTGGTTTCACTTTCTTGTAAGTTTTATCATATAACAACAACAACAGCTGATACTCCTGTGTTCTAACAGGGATTTAATATTTTTTCTTTGGATATTTCATTCTGTCATGAAAGCATAACAGCTTCTCTAACAACCTAAAGAAGGCTGACTTCATTGATTTTCAATTGATATAAAGATTTCTTTCTTTGCACCCATATTGGTACCTGTTTTGTGCCAGCTATATTAATATCATCTTAAAGACCTCTTGAGTGTTAGAGAAAACTAAGTTCAGAAACTGCTTTGAATTAACTTGGCACAGCAACATCAAAGATCAACTCATACCTTTTATTATTGTAGTCAACAAATCTCAGCAAAAGTTGTGGGTCTTTTTCCCCCCATACTCTCTCTGCAGCAAGACCTTTAACCTACCAGATTTCACCCACCTGTTGGTCTTTTGTTGGTCTTGCAGTCTGACTTTTGAGATGAGACTGCAGTTGTACAGCCTGGCACTTTGGATCTTGGGAGGCTGACTTGACTCTCGTGCTTCACATCAGAGGTCTGATGACGCTCAAGCAATTAAGAAAGCAGATTGTTTACACCTTCATTTGTTCAAAATGTCTTCATACAAATGTGTCCGCTCCTGAAGTTTCTGAGCCCAATGAGATACTTATGGGAAATATAAGTCCATTGCTGCTCCCAAAGAATTCTTTGCTCTGTGGCTTTGATTTTTACCTTATGATTGCAAGGAAAGCCTGAACAAGCCAGTAAAGTATTTCAACAAGCCAGTGATACAGACACTAGGGTCTCCATGACTTTGGTTATCTGTAAAATACAATCATATTAACAAAATGAAAATAATGTCCAAGATGAACTCAGGGAGCTGAGCTCTCTTATTCTCATCTTCTAAGACAATTTGTCAGCAGGGTAATTGACATAGACTTTTGGGCCACTGCTGATCTTGAGAAAAATGTAAGCAGCTGCTACAGGCACCTGTTCTTCATCCCAGGGCCTCACAGTGTACTCGCGACTCAGAACTGGGAGCTTTTCTCAAAGCAGTTTTATTCTCTTCAATGATATTTTATTCATGCATGCAAATAATTTATATTTTTAATGCTTTGTATATTTTTCTTTCCAAATGTTTGTTTCTCATGACAAACATAAAAGTGTCTAACAGATGAAGAGGAAAATACAGGAATTGAGGTGTCGTGATGGATTTGAACCTTGAAGTGTTGATCATAACCAAGAAGTTAACCCATTCTCATCTAAAGGATTGATTCAGGTCCGAGAGCAGGTTTTCATAAAGAGGCTTACGACTAGCTTCCTGAATTCCTCCCCAGCTGAAAGGAGCAGAGTGGGGAAAAGATAGCATATTTCATGCAGCTCTCTCTCTCTCTCTCTCTCTCTCTCTCTCTCTCTTTGCTCCCCCCCCCACATTATTTTATTGGTGCATTATAATAGTGCATGATGGTGGTATCTGTTGTTACATGTTAGCACAGGCACACGTTATAACAAAATGATTTGGCCAATACCATTCTCCTGCATTTCCCCTCTCCTGCCTCCTGGTCCCTTTCCCCTACTCTACTGATCTCCCTTCAATTTTCACGAACCCCACTCCCACCCCACCACCTTTCTTTGCCTTTTTCCTCTCTAACGCCCATAGATGACAGGAAATATACAACCCTTGACCTTCTGAGTTTGGCTTATTTCACTTAACATACTGGTCCCAAGTTCCATCCCTTTGCCTGAAAATGATATAATTTCATGTTTCTTTATGGCTGAATGAAACTCCATTGTGTCTATATGCCACATTTTCTGTATCCATTCATCCGTTGATGGACACCTAGGCTGGTTCCACAGTTTGGCTATTGTGAATGGCACTGCTATAAATATGGGTGTGCATACGTCACTGTAGTGTGATGACTTTAATTCTTCAGGCTAATTGCTGAGGAATGGTAAAGCTGGGTCATATGGTGGTTCCATGCCTAGTCTTTTGAGGAACCTCCATATTGGTTTCCATGATGGTTGTACTAACTGACAATCCCACCAACAATGGAGGACAGTTCCTTTTCCCCATCGCCTCTCATGGAGACGATTTTCTGTGTGTCCTTGACACTATCCCTCAGTTAAAGGAGTCAAGACCAAGCATAAATGGAAGATTCGGAGTGCGCCCACAGACAACGTGGAGCCCCTTGTCAAAGCTTATTAATGAAAAAGAGGAAATGTTGGGGTTTTTAGCCCCCGACTCCTCTCGACCCGCAAGAGAAGGGGGAGCACGCCCCAACAAGGACGGATCGGGAAAGGCAAGAGCCGACTGACCGCCCGCACCCAGCCCTCCTTTCGGAGGACAATCAGACGCGTCAGGGAGACGGGTCAAGGCACGAGCTCAGTTTAGTGAGGAAGTTGGACGCCTTTATAGAAGACGCGGGCCAATGAGCAGGAAGGTTACAGGGAGCCTAGGGAGCCGAGCAGATCACATTGGAGGAACAGCCACAGCCTCTCCTGGTGGGGGTTTGATTTTTCGTCATATGTCAGGGCAACACTTCTGGACTAGGCCAAGTCCACGTATCAGGAAGTGGGAGACAGCCAGAGAGTTGGGTTTTCACTTCCTTGACTTAGATTTCTATTCTTTCGGCTGACATGTTCTTAATGTCCCCAACAAGGCAAACCAGCTCTCATCCAGGATGCTGCCAGGCCCTGTCTGTGAGCACGGGGAGCAGCCCGGCGTGATGCTGGGTGTGAGTCGAGTGAGCTCAGGTTCTCCACGGGCAATGCTGTCGTGGCCCCGGCTCCTTGGCCAAGG
Source organism: Tamias sibiricus (assembly GCA_025594165.1). Lineage (NCBI taxonomy): Eukaryota > Metazoa > Chordata > Mammalia > Rodentia > Sciuridae > Tamias > Tamias sibiricus. Next base: position 16,733,483 of record CM046666.1, on the reverse strand, counting down.
CTAAGGTGGAGGAAGCACAGCACAGTGGGAAGCCGAACAGCACGAGGAGAAGCCATGTTGCTCCAGGGCCAGCTGCGCGCTGTGGCTTGAAGGTGTCCCCCCAAGTCATCTTGAAGCTGTAACTCCCAGAACCTCTGAAAGTGACCTTGTAACCAAGACCTTTTTTTTTTTAATATTTATTTATTTACTTTAGTTGTACACAATGCAATGCATTTATGTTTACGTGGTGCTGAGGATTGAACCCGGGGCCGCGCACGCGTGAGGCGAGCGCTCTGCCGCTGAGCCACAACCCCAGCCCCATAACCAAGACCTTTAAGGGTGTGATCAGGTTGGGTTCTCACTGGTTTAGGGGGGGCCCTAACCCAGTGACTGGTGTCCTTGAAGAAGAGAAAACAGAGTGTTATGGTTTAGATAATGAGGTGTCCCCCCAAAGCTCATGTGAGTGACAATGCAAGAATGTGCAGAGATTAAATGATTAAGTGATGGGATCACTAATCACTGATTAATGCACTGATTGGGATTAACTGGGTGGTACCTGCAGGCAGGTAGGGTGTGACTGAAGGAAGGAAGTCACTGGGAGGGTGACTTTGGGGTTTCTATTTTGTCCCTCGAGAACAGAGCTCTCTTCCTGGTGCCATTTCCTGAGCTGGCTTCCTCCGCCACACCCTTCTGCCATGCTGTTCTGCCTCCCTGGGGCCCAGAGCTGTGGAGTCAGTCGACCATGGACTGAACCTTTGAGACCGTGCTGTTTTCCTCCTCTTGGGCCCTGTGATGAAAAGCTGACTGAGGCACAGGGACACAGACACTCACAAGGAGGACACCAGGTGGAGATGGAGTCTGAGGGCGGAGTGATGTGTCTACAAACCCGGGGAGGCCCAGGACTGCCGGCAACCACCAGGAGGAGGAGAGGAGAACCAAACGCTCTCCCTCGGAGACTCCAGTAGGAGCCAACCCCGCGACACCTTCGTTCCAGACTCCCAGCCTCCAGAACTGTGAGAGAATATGTCTGTTATTTTTAAGCCACCTGGTTGGTAGTGCTTTGTCCCTGAGCCCCAGGCGATGAATACACCCTGGCACACACAGCAAGACAGCACCCACGCTCTGCTTTCTCCCTCTCCTTCCACATAGCAGCTGGAAGGAAGAGGGCGATAGGAGATCTCGGACGCTTAATGATTGGAGAGTGGCAGGGCTCTAACGTCTGTGCCTGGATGGGCACAAATCACCACTGCCGTCGTAGAGCCGATAACTTGCCCAGGTCACAGAGCTTGGAGAAGAGAATCTGGATGTGGACTCCAACGCTGCTCCTCCACAGAAGACGACCCTCTTCCCAGCACTCACGCTGGGACATGTCATGCCAAGCAACATGGTAGCACCAGCAGGTGCTTCCTGAGAGTAGCAGGTGACACCATTTTCCTTAAGTGTCTGGAATTTGACCCAGTGACCCTTAGAGACATTTGCCTTGATTCCATTTTTTTTTTTTTTTTTTTTTTTTTTTTTTTAGGGAATTACTGAGCAAATGAAAAGGCAGTGAAGGAAACTAGTTGTTGAATTTGAAATAAAGAGGACGCCGAGAGCTATGGTGACATTTTTACATTTCTTTCTTTGGGTGACATTTTAAATCACACTCATTAAGTTTGCTGTGAAATGTGAATGATTTAGCTGTAGCGATAGCACTTAGAACTAATGAGCCGAGAGGCTATCTAGTCATTAAATGGGTGTAGGACAAATAAGCCTAAAACCATACAGAACATTTTGGCTGCCTGGCCTGCTCTGAGGACGGCCCTGTTCCTCCCATCAAGCCCCTCGCCCTGTCCTGAAAGAGCAGTCCTTCTGATCCACCCTGAAAGGTACGCTTTGGACTCCTGGTGTGTTTGGCTGCCAAACGAAGCCAAGAAGCACAAAGCATATGTAGACATATAAAGATTGTAAATCTCTGGGCTTAGAAAGCATCCATTCCTGCACAGTGAGAACCAAGCGTGTTTTGCCTCCGAGTGGTCATGCATATGCATGCAGTACCTCCTGCATATTTAATTAAGCAACGCTTATGCTTTGTGCACAAGTCATAGATATGCCTTCCCTTGTATCTGAACTATTCCTAATCCAAACAAAACCGTGAGATTTGTTGAAGCACAGGACTGCAAGGAAATCTTGAGCTCCTCTGAGTAGTGTATCACTGGCCTCACCACACTCCCAGGCTGAACATTAGGAATTACTCGGTTTGTTAGCAGAGTCCTTCCCAGCAACATCAGGAGCAGTCATGTGGCAGAATCTGTGGGCCATTTTCCCTAAATCCACTTCCTCTTTCTCCTTAGCATACTGCTGGACTACATTTCCCAGACTCCCTTGCAAATTAGGTATGGTCACATGACAGAGTTCCAAGGCCTGGGGTGTCAGTGGAAGTGATGCGCACCATTCTGGGACTCGGTTTTTAAGAAGTGGATGTTTCCCTCCATTTTCTTTCCTTTTTGCTGAAGGTGCTAGAGGATGGTGGACCAAAAATAAGGAAGGAGCTTAGATCCCTGGTCACTGTGTGGAGGAGAACCACTTACAACCAGGAGCAACCGCCCCAGGCAGTCAAGCGAAAAATAAGCAGAGAACAAATTCTATGCTGTTAAGCCACTGAGGTTGGGGGGCTGCTTAAAGCTGTTTTTACAAATCAAACTGGTGGGAATCATGAACAGTTTATTACTAGTTCACAAAAGAGCAGTATAGAAATTTTAAAGTAAACATTAAGGAACTTTGTAATAACTTGCTACCTACTGCCTGTACATTTGAGTGCGATGAAGGAATTCATCTCATCCAACAGGGAATAACCAGTTTGAAGACTGATAAACTCATGTGATGAATCACATATGGCAGCTACTGTAACAAAACCTGCCAATTCTACCTCCAAATATTTACTGATTTTGTATTCTCCCTGCCCCCCAGCCCAGCTTTAGCTTAGGTCCAACCGCTCTCAAAAGGATCATTGCTGATTATCACTCTGCTGATAATCTTCCCTTTTACCCGACCCCCAATTCCAGCCCCCGAATTGTCACCAGCTGAGCCCTCGAAATGAATATCCACCAGAGCACACCTTACTTGAAAATACCCCATTGCTTCCATTGTTTCTAAAATGACTTTGGCTTGTGATTGGCTATTACCTAAAATTTTAGCTTGTCTCCTGCTGCCTGCTCCATTGCAAACTGTGCTCCAGTAAGAGCTGATATTGCATCAATGCACCATGCTGGATTATGCCTCTGCACACTTGGGCTTGTTCTTGTCCCTGTCTGCAATCCCTTCCTTCCTCTGCTCTGAAACCCAGTGGGAGAAAATTCTCAGTTTTTACAACTAGCTGAAATTCCTAGAGATCATCTTAGTAATTTCTCCCAAGTAGAATATAATACTCTTATCTTTGTACTTCCATCTCACTTCTCCTTCTTCTTCTTTCTTCCTTTTCTTCTTTTATTTAATGTGGTGCTGGGACCAAATCCAGGACCTCATCCATGCTAGACAAGCACTCTACCACTGAGCTACATCCCCAGTCTTTATTTTATACATCCTTCCCTCATTTAATTTATTCTTTATGTCATTCTATGAAGCTTTGTGGCTGTGGCAAGGGGCATGGGGTCTGGCCGACAGAAGCGACCTGCAGATGGTGACTGAATGAATGAGTGGATGCTATGAGAGGTGACCCTACTCCTTGCCCTCACTCTGGCCTTCAGAAACCTCTCCACCTGACATGTACTTCCTTCCAATTTGTATTGTGAACGCAACAACAGGGTTGGCATTGGTAACACGAGGGAGATGGGAAGGCAGTGGCGATGGACTCAGCTTTCCATACCACTCCTGTGCCCTCTGACGCTTTGGATTTTGGGAAGCATTAAGCACGCTTTGTAGATCTTTCAAAAATCTGTTAGCAAACATTCCCATGATTGGTGGACTTCTATTAAATTTTCAGAATTAATTTTTTCTTTTGCCCTTCCATACAAAAAAAAAAAACAAAATAGAAAAACAGCAACAACAACAAAATCATGCAAGAAGAAATGGGGGGGAATCTGCCAGTCCGGCGACAGTCAGGAGACAGCTCCATCTGATTTCTGAAGACATCAGTTTTACTAGTTGTTCTCTTCTGAGACCATGCCAGGGCCTTCTTCTTTGTGGAAATTATTTTGCTATCCACAAGGAAAGGACTTTGTGCACTCACAACACATAATACAAACACATGATACAAATTCTAGCACGTAGTTTGAAATCAGATTCAAGCACGCTTCTCAAAAATCAAGGGTAATGAACAAATGAGTTCTACACTTGGAAAGAGGTTCAGAAATACATTTTTTAAAATTAAAAAAATGGAGTCAGGGTATCTTTTTTTTTTTTTTTAAGAACAGAGGGACAATACCCTCCAGGGAGTACGATACAAGAATATTTTGGTTAATCATGTTTTAAAGATTTCGAACATAGGACATGTGTCATCAAGCCATTTTGATCATGGAAGGGCTGGCGTCCCTCAGTGTCACCTTGCCCTGTGGATGGACGAATCTACACACTTCTATCTGTACAGTCGTGAGGCTATGGTTATGTAGTCCTAAGGATTGTAATTATTCACCATAACCAGAAGAGATAGTTGGGGGAGGTGGGCAGGTGGGACGGAGGGCGGGAGGGCCATAGCTGTAAGCCACGCTTACGTGAGGTTGCACTTGGGAAGGCTCCGTGGTCTTGCCACGTGTGCCAGGAGGACCGAGGTTGTGTTGTGCCTCCCAGAGTGGTTCTTCAACACACTGTGTGCCTGGCTCGGTCACTGGTCTGTGCCACTTGACTTCTCGGGCTGAAGGTGCTGCTAGGTGTGGGACAGTTCCCTGCAGACTTCCTGAAGTCTTAAATGGTATCCGAATTACGCGGAAGAGTCAGCTTTCCTTTGCTTTTGTTTTAAAACAAACTTAAGAGTTATTTTTTCATCTATTTTCTCGTCAATATCTGTGTGGAACACTATAAGTCAACTTGATATTGATCACATGTATTCCTGAAAACCTTCTAAGTACACATTAGATCTTTAGTACAGTGTGTCAACCCACTTAATGGTGACACAGGTATCAGTTCTTTACCCAACTTGAGAATAAGAGTCTATTTAGGCCAAGGACTGGACTATTTTTTTTTTTTTTTTTTGAACACCAGTCTCATGTTGTTTCAATGACATTTTGATAGGATTGTGACTTGGTGTCTGAGGGTCTCTGGAAGTAGTGTAGAAACCACTGGCACTGAGATCCATCTCTCTCTGAGAATAGTCAAGAGAATTTCATAGGGTACCATCCATCTGGGCTGAGGTGACCTGTTTTTAAAATCCCTGCACCCCAGTCCCCTGGCCAGTGTGGATATGCTGGTGATGGTCTGGTTTGCACCGGGCATCCCACACTTTTGAAGATATCATTGGTACTGACAGCAGCCTGTGCTCCAGGGTTACAAGAAGACGACGCTGCAGAGGGAAGCCTCTATGCTGAATTACAAAGTCCTCTGAAATGAAGTCAGCGGGCAGATTCGCCTCACAGCTGGAAGGTCCTCAGGCTCACTATGGCCTGTTCTGTTGCAATGGATCACATCTGCTGATGGAGATTTAAGTGGGAAGCTGCTTGGATTCCCCTTGGTGACTCCCAAGGAGGGGGCTTAACCTACTTACAGTTGTTTTGCTAATGACTCCTCAAATTCAAAAGCCAGAGCATCTGTGCCCTTGCCTGGATTCAAGTTGAACCACTGACCTGTTCTATCTACCACTGGAACCTGCAGCCCTGCTCTGGTGGGCGAGTCCCCAAGTCACATACCTGTCATTCTCTAACTCTACACATTTAACTTGGTGGAACCCTTGGAAACACCATCTTGAAGATCTTAGAACTTGGCAGAGTCTTGAATTCTTTTTATACTTGTAGGAATGTATTCTTAAGCACAGTTAAAATTATAGTCACTGGAATTGTGGCTTCTTTCCATGGCTTTGTCTGACTTCAGGTGACAACTTTACGGGATTCATTCTGCTGATAATTCCTTGAGTCAAAAATACCATCTAACGGATCCATTTATATTCACTAGTTTGTGTTTCCTTTAATGGTTTAATAAATAAGTCAACAATATCAATATGGTTAAATAATAGCTTTCAACAGGAATATTAGTTTGAGCGATGATTTTTTTTTTAAATGGTAAAGGACTGTTTTTCCTCTTCTTCTCCCTTCCTTCCCCCCCCATTCTTAGGATCCATAAGAAAGTCGACCTTGACTAGAAAGTAGGGGGATGCAACCTTCTTCAGAACCATCCCCAACTCAGACCTGTTAGACCCAAGGTCAGACTGTGCAATGGACAACTATGATCTTCCCTGCTGGCCAAGATCCCCTCAAGCCCTGCTCCCCTCTGACCTCCTGCTGAGTGCCTGGCCGCCCTTGTCACACACACCGTGGGCCCACCTTGAGAAGTGGGTGGCCTGGGCATCATCCACACCTACTTGATAGCACTGCCAGCTAGGTTTTCATTCCTATCAGCCTACTCCCTGAAGGGCAAAAATCACACCAGAGACAACCGTGCAGCCAAGAGATAATTCACCAGCCTTTATGGCTGGTTGGAGGTAGAAGAAGTACAGGGAAAGAGGAGTCAGGGAGAGGGAAGTGTGCAAGCTCTGGTGGGAGAGAGGAGTCAGGGAGAGGGGAGTGTGCGAGCTCTGGATGGAGGGTCGGTGTCTGGTCATGCCGGCTGTGGTCTCTGGAGCTGTCTGCTGGGCAGCTGCTGTCGGGCTGGAGATGGTGAGTCTGGAGCTGTTGCAGCGGTTGCTTCCTCTCAGCAGAAACGAGCTGTTCTGTCTGAACTCCAGGCAGGCAGGAGCTTTAAATAGGGATTTCTGGTGGGGGGGGTGTACCAGAGTGACCTTTAACGCTATTGGCTGTTTTCCCAGGGAATAGGGCAACCTTTAAGCAGATTGGCTCCTGCCCAGGGAACAGAGCAACCTTCAAGCTGATTGGCTCCTGCCTGGGGAAAATGAAACCAGGTTGATCCTAATGGAAATTTCCATGGGGGAGGTGGCCCATCAGCCCAAGCCCATCTATCACTCCCCATATCTGTCCTATTGAGGTAGACTTACTTCTGTTTTAATGAAATCAATTGAGAAGTGAATTTAGGAAATTCTAGAAGGGATAATAACTTATTTCTCCTGAATTAAGCTTTTGTCTTGGATTTTATTCAGCCATGTAACATGAATAATTATTATACAAATTTGTGCAGCTGCTTCTGTTTGTACAAAATATCTGGCCAGAATTTGTCTAGTGCCTGACAGTCTCCAAGAGGCAAAACCTCTACCTGGACAGGTAGGCACAGAAGCCTGCTGAAATGGCCACAGAATGTTCTGCTACCCTTCATGCAGGCCTCCCCATGCCAGGCCCTCAGTCACTCTCCTGGTGCCCACCTTGGCTTCACACCTGGACATGGTCTCCCCCAAGGTCTGATGGGCTCCTGGTGCCTCCTTGCAGCTCAGTTATGGCATGGTACTGCCTGTTCATGTGGCTCTGGGGTCTTGGACAACCTTGGATCACTGTAAATGCCCCAGTGGGCCCAGAATTGGCTTCTGCCACTGACCAGTATGCCCATCTGATGTGGTTAGATAGTTATGACACATTGGTGATATTATTTTCACTCACATGATCTTGAACATTGGCTTGGTCGTCAGTTTATTTTGCAAGTGCCGCATGAACCTCAGGGTGCATAGCATGGAAATGCCATTAACATCGTGGCTCAGAAACAACAAAACACAAAAGATAACAGTAGTGAACCTGCCCCTTCTGAGTATTGGTGATACAATAGTTCCTGAGATCGGTGGAACAAGTTTTGCCCCATGAGCCTTACACACACACACACACACACACACACACACACACACCTTCAATTGTTTTTGTTTAGTTTGGGGAAGATTTTTAAATAAAACTTATCTTAACAGTCCACATTTACCGGTGGAACTATTTTTAATTTTAGAAAATTTGCCAATTCCCAAAAATCAAGTGCAAGGAAAGTGACATTCAAGTTCAAACCATATTCCATGTAAGACAATTTGGAGCTCTTTACCAGCAACAAGTTACTATGTATCTCAAGAAGACCTGCTGTTTAGAATGTATTTTCCACCAAAGAGCTCAAAGCCCTTTACAGACATGATCTCATTTGATTTTATAACAGTCTACAAGATAAAACCGAAACAAACTCTATTTCTTTTTGAAATATTTAGGTAACAGATATTGAAGCAATCAAATTGACACCCCCACACCAAATCACTGTATCAAATACATACGAAGACAAGAATCCCTGTGTGACTCCAACTGAGTTTATATTGGTTAACCAAGAATGTGAGTGGCTGAACATCAAATATAACAGTGGCCAACCTCAATTCAATAATCCAGTGTAAATAAAGAGGCCACAAGTCATACGCTTTGTGCAGTAAACACTCGTTCTCAGTTTGTGAACATCACTATGCTGTTAGAGACAAGGATCTATAAGGAAAACAGCATGGTATTATATTGTAATTTCTTATCCCATAAAAGGAAGGTCTATTGGTTATAATCACCAAGGCTTTGCCATCTACCTTTGCTGTTGCACAATGCTCTGCGTTTTGCAGGTATATACTGAACATCCACAACTGTATCTGCCTCTGCGCCCGAGCACAGTGCCACTGCTAGGCCTGGTGGTGGTACAGTGTAAGTGTGGAGTCTTTCCAGCTGCTACAGGTTAACCAGATGGCACACAGAGTCCTGGCCATGTTCAAAGGTTTCCCCAGAAGCATATGCAAGCCTTGTCTGCGTGTGGATTACACTCCAAAGCTGCCTGATACACCATGCTCATGGTACCCCAGGGCCTTAGAGTGTGGTGATTATAAGTTCTGGTTCTGATGACAGATGGCCTGGGTTCCAGTGACAGCTCCAGGTGTGAGGCTTTGAGCAAATTACCTAATCTCCATTTTCTCATCTGCAAACTGGGGATAATACAGCCTGCCTGCAGTGTCTGGAACCACGCCCAGTGCGTGGGAGAGCCGTGGCAGTGTGGGCCGTGTTGTTGCTGCTGTTATCCCCAGGGCGGTTTCCCTGGCAGGGGAGGTGCTCCCCCAGAGGACCCCAGCACAGTAGCGTGGAGTAAGCACAGCGTTGAGGGCACCAAGCAAGACGGCACGGGCGTGCGGCAAACCGAGTGTCAGTAGCAATGGAGGCCCAATACTGATGTCAACCCCTGGAAGTGGTCCAGAGGTCTAGCATTTTCTGGAAAATACTAGATGACTAAATACTAAGTGACTTAGCTTAGACTCGAACATAGGTTCTGAAAAATGACCTGTTGGGTCCATCTGATCAGATTTGTTGACATCCTGTGATTGGTATTTATTTGTTCATCCCTTTTTAGTAAGGCTTAAGAGAGAGGCAGATTATGGAGATAGCCACATCTTTTTTTTTTTTTTTTTTTTTTTTTTTTTTTTTTTGGTACCAAGGATTGAACTTAGGGGCAATGGACCACTGGGCCACATCCCCAGCCCCTCCCCCTTTTTTTTTCTTTTTGGTATTTTATTAGAGACAGGGTCTCACTGAGTTGCTAAGTGCCTCGCCATTGCTGAGGCTGGCTTTGAACTCGTGATCCTCCTGCCTCAGCCTCCCGAGTGCTGGGATTACAGGCGTGTGCCACTGCACCCGGCTTTTTTTTTTTTTTTTTTTTTAAGATGACATAATGTCTTTATTTACTTATTTTTTATGTGGTGCAGAGGATGGAACCCAGTGCCTCACGTGTACAAGGCAAGCACTCTACCGCTGAGCTATAACCCCAGCCCCGACAGTCACATCTTTACGTCAGACTATATATTTTGGCAGTAAGTGATGAGGAGACCCAATTTCCTAAAGAGGGAACTTTGCCTTTTCTCTGTCACATTGAAGAGCCTACAAACTGTAGAGAGAGTCCTTCCCTTAAATGTGCCCTTCTTAGCTTTATATACATTGAATGAGATAAGATCTTTCGAGGAACATATGTCAAGTAAGAACTTTGGTACAGATTTGGTTTCAGTGGTTTTAAGATTTATGAGTGGGTTGCCTTAATGAGCTTTCTGAACTTGTTCATATACGAATATGACAGACCCAGGAGCCAGATCTCTTGCTACACTCACACACCTGGCACCTGTCAGCTAAAGCCACCATCAGTGACCCAGGCCAAATAACAAGAGGTAAATGAAACCCGCTTGTGGATTAGCCAGAAGGGTCCGATGCATGCTAACAAGGCTCCTGAACAGCACTGTGGTATTTCCAGCTCCCTAAGCACCATTAAATTTCCATCAATCAACAGTGAAGGGGCTGTTCCTACTAGGAGCACAAAAACAGTAATGGAGAAGTGTCCCATGTTCTTCAAAGCAATGCAAGCTAAGCATAGGTTCTAAGCAACAGGTCTCAGCTGAAGCTCACCTGGTGTTTCCTCCTTCTCTAAGTGGAAGAGATGCTTGCAGGTGGTAAGGAAAGGGATGTGTAGTCCCGTTACCTGCTGCTCTACAACAGGGACACATTCTGAGAAATGCGTCTCGCTGTACAGATGTCATGCATTGTACTTACACTAAGATGGCTGTGATGTCCCTAGCCAGCTTGATCTTATGGAACCGCCATTGTATATGGTCTGCTGCTGACCAAAATATTATAAGGCTCATGACCTTATTCCAGATACTTGCAGTAAGAAGGCATTTAAGCTGCTATTGCTTCATGACCTCAGAAAGGCCTTCTACAAGTTTTCTGGTTCTTTTTACCTCATCCACTCAACAAAAGGTTTCTGTATATTTGAAGTCAAGGAGAGGGGTGGAGATCTTCCATATAAAAATCACTTAATATAAAATGTGATACAAGCCGGGCGCAGTGGCGCATGCCTGTAATCCCAGCACTTGGGAGGCTGAGGCAGGAGGATCGTGAGTTGAAGGCCAGCCTCAGCAATGGCGAGGCACTTAGCAACTCAGTGAGACCCTGTCTCTAATAAAATACAAAAAATGGTTGGGGATGTGGCCCAGTGGTCGAGTGCCCCTGAGTTCAACCCCCGGTACCAAAAACTACATAAATAAAATGTGATGCATACATTCAGCTGGTCAACTTTTCTGTTGCCGCAACAAAAAAATCTGAGTTCATCAACTTGAGGAAGGAAGGATCTGTTCTGGAGTCCATCAACTTGAGGAAGGAAGGATCTGTTCTGGAGTCCATCAACTTGAGGAAGGAAGGATCTGTTCTGGAGTCCATCAACTTGAGGAAGGAAGGATCTGTTCTGGAGTCCATCAACTTGAGGAAGGAAGGATCTGTTCTGGAGTCCATCAACTTGAGGAAGGAAGGATCTGTTCTGGAGTCCATCACCTTGAGGAAGGAAGGATCTGTTCTGGAGTCCATCAACTTGAGGAAGGAAGGATCTGTTCTGGAGTCCATCAACTTGAGGAAGGAAGGATCTGTTCTGGAGTCCATCAACTTGAGGAAGGAAGGATCTGTTCTGGAGTCCATCAACTTGAGGAAGGAAGGATCTGTTCTGGAGTCCATCAACTTGAGGAAGGAAGGATCTGTTCTGGAGTCCATCAACTTGAGGAAGGAAGGATCTGTTCTGGAGTCCATCACCTTGAGGAAGGAAGGATCTGTTCTGGAGTCCATCACCTTGAGGAAGGAAGGATCTGTTCTGGAGTCCATCACCTTGAGGAAGGAAGGATCTGTTCTGGAGTCCATCACCTTGAGGAAGGAAGGATCTGTTCTGGAGTCCATCACCTTGAGGAAGGAAGGATCTGTTCTGGCTCACACGTGCTTGGTTGGCTCTGTTGGCTTGGGGTCTGTGGCCAGGCAGCGCGCCATGGCAGGAGCACCTGGGAGAGGAAGCTGCACATCTCCCGGTGGCTGGGAAGCAGAGAGAGAGACGGGAGAGGCGGACTGCAGTGACCTACCTGCCTTTCGCTAGGCCCCACTTGCTAGAGGTTCCTCCACCCCTCACTGTGCCACCATCTGGGCACCAAGCCTTCAACCTATATGGCCTTTGGAGGACGTTCAAGATCTACGATAGCTATCCGATTCATATTTAGTATAAGAACAGCCTTTGGGTGTAGACTATATTCATTTCATTTCATTTCCTTTTCACATGCTCTTATAAAACAGCTAGAAATTGCCAGGCACGGGGTAAGGCGGTAGGGATGTGAAGATGAACGTGACCCAGTCTGTGCCCTAAGGGGTTGACAGTCAAAAGGAAAAGGTGAAACCTGTGCTACGTGGACTTGTGCTGTGCCCTCCCTGGAGACAGGTGTGCGGCTGGGCGGCTTCCACCCAACACACACGGCCTCTGCTTCATCCTGCTCGCATGAGTTGTGGAGGGTGGAGGAGCTGAGGGGGGTGCAGACAGGTGCCCTGCCTGACGGCTCCCTGCGCCGGGGGAGCGGTGGTTGTTGTTGGGTTCCGGGCAGGAGGCTGCGCCTCCCAGGCAGAAGGCCACACCCTCCCAGGTACTTTGTGAAAAGACTACCTTTCCCAGGTGCCCTGGCTATCACCTCCTGACCTCCGGCAGCCTATAGGGCAAGGACCCCACTCCAGGGGTCTGACCACCACTCTGCTATTTAAGCCAGCCCCGGACTGAAACCTCTCTCTGTCCGCGCCTGTCCCTGTTCCTGTTCGTCCCTTTTTTCCCCTTCTTCTTCCTTCCTGTTCTCCCTTCCCTACCCCCCTTCCCTTCCCTTCCTTTCCCTACCCTTCCCCACATGGCACCCCAATAAACCCTTTTATTTCACTAACACGGTGTTCCCGGCTAAGCTAACTTTGTTCAGCACTTTCTAACAGTTGTAACCCTGGGTTGACCCCAGTGATACCCAGTGTGGGATTTCCTGTCATTCTCTGCTGTTCAGAAAGGGGAAATCTCCTGGCCCTGGTCAAGACATTAGTGAAGGGCACAGCCTTTCCCCACCCATTTCTGCCCAACCCTGGAGCCCTGGGCGTCCTCCTCGCTGTCCCAGTTTGTCACATCAACGTGGGGTACAGTCACCTCCACTCATGCCGGGTCATCTGGACGGCTTTGGTGATGCCTTAGTACTTCTGTCCTGATGCTTAAAAACCATGCTGAGTTAAGAACAATATTCATGTTTAAAAATCCAGGAAGAGAAGACACCAGTGAGTTGGTAGGCAATGTTGTCCACCAGAAAACAGTGGTTCTGCATGGAAGGAGAAAATTCCCGTTTACTAGGCGCAACACACTGTCCGTGTGTTTTTCCTAACCCTCCTCTCAACCTCTAGACCTATTCTTTTTTCAAATTGTGCTCATTTTCTTTCTGATTTTAGTGCATACCAAAGCAATTCATAAAGCCAACCATCCTGATCCAGGCTGATATATAGAGTCTTCGTAAGAACACAGATTGCCATCAGGATATTAACTTATTTATAATAATAAAATTTATAGCAGATGAAGGTCCAGAAGAAGCAGAACCTATGCCTAGGTAAGAGTTGAGTTTCTATGTACATTTTCAAAATCACATGGGTGTTTATTCTGATAGTTTGATAATGATCACACTATTCCTTTGTGTGATGTTAAGATAGCAAAGACTTTTTTTTCTTTACTAATTCCCGAACCAGGATGATTCCGACTGCTATCTCCATCAGTTCAATGAACTGGCAAACAGATCAGATCTTTATTTTACATATTTCAACCTCTGAGCGCCTTGCCGTCTCCCCCTAGCTAGTAGAGTGTGGCCAGAGGGCAGAGGAAACAGTCAAGGTCAATATTGACTCTACCGTTGTTGGATTTCTCCAACAATCCTCCTTCTCAGAATAATAGGAGGGCAAATCAACATGTACTAATTAAACTAGATCTGCCAATCTTTAAGCTATGCTTTAAGATCGCTGCAAGGGACAGACTTTTAAGGCACCCCAGCAACCAGAACAGCAGCCGATACTTGGCTTCAACTGTGTAAATAGTTGCTGAATAAACAGATAAATGAGTGAAGGTGAAAATATTGAAACCCACGGTATTAAGTATTTCATTAGAAACACGAAAGTGCTTTGCGTACATTTTCTAGAGTCAGTTTGAAAGATCCATTATCTTTAAAGAATTCTAGAGCCATATAAAGTAAATAAATATAATCATTCTTTTCATTTTTCAAATTTCCCACAGTGAAGTTAAGTGACTGGCCATAATAAATCCAGGGTAAACAGAAACAGAGCTGAGACTCCTGCCCCTTAGTTTGGATTTCATAATCCACTTCTGTACGGCTCATTAATTTGTAATTTGCTAAACTAGCAACAGAAGAGTCTAAAGAAAATACAGAAAGAAAATGAAGAATTTACTTGATCTACCTCTGGGTTCTCAACTCTATGCGTATTATTGATTCTTGATTATCTGAGCCAAATTGGGCACAGAATTACAAATCCCAGGTAATATTATTTTCATTTTAGTCAATTAATTCAACTCTTCAACAACCTTTTTGCCAGAAATGGTGGTTGTTAAGTTTATTTCTTCGTGTTCATCTCCCAACTCCCAGGATAATGTGGTCAAAAATAGGCCAGAGAAAAACAGAGAAGAAAAGCAAAAGCCCAACTAGTCTGCACATTGGATAATTGTGTCCTATTAATAATTATAATTAGGGGACCTCTAGGGTTGGTAATAAGAACTCTGATAGGCTGAAACGTGGCTGTCCCCAAAGACTACCACATCCTAATCCAGGATCTTAGGAACGTACCAAAAAGAATCCCTGGGGGAGGGGGCTTTGCAAAGGTGATTGAGTGAAGGATCTTGAGATGAGGAATGTCCTGAGTTATCCAGGTGAGTCTTGAATGCAATTACCTGTAATTTTCTTTTTCTTTTCTTTTTTTTTTTTTTTTTTTTTTTTTTTTTTTGGTACTGGGGATTGAAGCCAGGGCAATACTTAACCACTGAGCCATATTCTCAGTCCTTTTTTGTGTTTTTTTATTTAGGGACAGGGTCTCACTGAATAGCTTAGGGCCTCGCTAAATTGCTGAGGCTGGCTTTCAACTAGAGACCCTCCTGCCTCAGCCTCCCAAGCCGCTGGGATTACAGGCATGCAACCATGCTCAGCAAATTACCTGTATCTTACTAAGAAGGAGGAAGGAGGCGATTTGACAACAGAGAGGAGGAGATGTGAAGATGTTGACTGTGACCACGTGGCCACGATTGAAGGGACAGAGCCACAGCTGAGGAATGCGAGTCACCACAAGCTAAGAGGCAAGGAACGTGTTCTGCCCCAGCGGGGAAGGAGCCTGGCCCTTGAAGCACCTTGATTTTTGTCCCAGAGATACTGATTTTGGGCTTGACAGAATTAAAAAATGTGAGAGAATAAAATTGTTGTTTTAAGCCTCCAAGTTTGTAACAAGTTATTACAAGAGCCACAGAAACCATATAATCTTTGTTCAGATTTTTTTTTTTTTTTTTTTGATACCAGGGATTGAATCCAGGGGCATTTAACCACTTTGCCACATCCCCAGCCCTTTTTACTTGTTAATTTTTCTCAGTAAACTTAGGGCTTTGTTAAGGTGCTTGTTAATTTTTCTCAGTAAACTTAGGGCTTTGTTAAGGTGCTGAGGCTGGCTTTGAACTTATGATCCTCCTGCCTCAGCTTCCCAAGTCGCTGAGATTACAGGCGAGTGCCACTATACCTGGCTCTTCAGGATTCTACTTGGTACACACATGCGTGTGTGCCCATGGAGAGGAGATGGGGACCTGGTGGCTTTGCTAATTTTAGTGATAATAAAGATCATTCCAATGTGTGGCTCTCAGCCACGTTAACCTTTTGAAACGTGGCTTCTGGGGGGATGGATGGTCTTTCTTTGATATCTGTTAACTTTTCTGTCGGGTAAGTTGCCTGAATGAAGTTCACACAACAAATTAGAACTTTTCGCAGCAATAAGAGATGCCGGTTTCTCCATTGCCTAACACTAAAAAGGAAACAACATGGAAAATAAGAAATTCTCCAGTGACGTCAAATTCCATATTTATTTATGTGTCCTTCAAGGACTGTGTGGGTGCATGTGTGTGGGGTTTCATTCATGAGAAGCCATAGACTCCTGCCCACACAGGGCCAGCTCTGGTGAAAGGCTGGGTGGTCCTGCACAGCATCCAGTTCCTCTCACTCAACAAATAGTCAGAAGCACTTTCTCTGATCATACAGCTTGCCTAAGTGCCACCGAGGATAAAAAGATGTGAAAACTTATTTACTGGCCTCAAGGTACCTACAATACAGTTGGGTTGGAAAATTTATCCAAATAAAGAGGTAACAGCAAAATACAGCCATACATATGAGAAAAGCTATAAAACATGGGGCTGATTTCTTCCCTGGGATGTTATGATCTCAAGTTTTGCTTTCAGTATTTTTATCTTTCCACCCAATTTCAACAGAGAGCCAGGCCTTCACTAGTCCCCGCAGTTCAGAGACAGCAGCACTCCTATCATTTTCAAATCCCTGGGATCGTTACATACATTATTGTTAAGAACTGGATATGTCTGTTTCCCCAAAATTCATTTGCTGAACCCATAGCCTCTACTAGGATGGTACTTGGAGGTGGAAACTCCGAGATAATTAGGCTTGGAGGAGCTCGTGAGGGTGGGATCCTTAGGGGAAGAGACAAGAGGGGGCTCTCCCTCCCTGTCCCAGGGTGCCCACCCAGGGAAGGCCACGCGAGCACCTACAGGCCAGGAAAAAGGCCCTTGCCAAGATCTGAATCAGCGAGCACCTTGATCCAAGGCCTCCAGCCTTCCGCACCGTGAGAAAATGCACGCCACCTGGTTAAGTCACCCTGCCCCTGTGTGCTGTGACGGCAGCCTGAGAGAGGTAATGCTGACACTAGGGGTCCCTGAGCAGGAGCAGAATGGAAGGACTTAGAGTAAGAGGGGGAAAGAGGTGATTTTCCAAAGAGGAGAGGGGTTCGAGTCCTAGGAGTGGCTGCCTCTCAGGTGAAGTCCCAGGAAGGTGAGGGTCTCAGAGGGTGGACCAGAACCTGCTCTTCACCTTGAGCACAGCAGCCAGCTCCCACATGTCCCTGCGGCTTCAACACCAACCCCCTCAGTGGTGACTGTGGTGGGCTGGGGCACAGAGGCCTCTGCCCCATTTTCTGTGGACCCCCAAGGCACTCCACACTCCTAGGGACCAGAATGACAGCTTTGTCATGGCTGAGGTGGGACATTCCAACTGCGTGGTGGCTGGGGGACTCTGAATCTGGAGTAAGTTGATTTAGATGAGGAACTGTGATGTTTAGGGATGTAACTTTCTACACTGTATCCTACCATACAGCCCGGGACCCAGCTGCCCTGGTCTAGCCCGTGTCCAAACCCACCCAGAGCTCACCAGCTAGGGTCTAACCATAGATGTAGCTTCTTCCTCTGATCAGAGACATCTCTCAAGACTGGGCTAGAATCCCATCTCTTGCCAGAAGCCTTACTACATGCTCCAGCTCAGAACCCATCTCTCCTCCCTGTGGGGTCAAACTTCTAGATCACGATTTTGCACTTACCGTTATTTGCCCCCTAGGGTATAAATGTCCGACGTGTGTCCTTCGTGTGTCCTTCAGCACATGATAAGTTCCTGAGGACCTGACTGCTCACTGTCAGATTTGTCCTTTGGCCCCCTCTTCACCTTGGATCCCACCACCTCCTCCCTCCCCACCCAGCACACAGCAGGGTCCTGGTCTCAGTAATTGTTGGTTGAATTTCTTCCAGACACAGGCTCTGCACAACCCGAGGAGGCGGAGAGATAACTGGAGTGAAGTAATCACAGCAAGCTTTGGAGGAGGCAGACCTTAATTTCAGTCCCCAAGGAGAAATGTTTGTTTTTATAAATCATGGGTTACAGTTTGCAAACAAAATAGCACCGTAGAAGCCAGAAGAGACAGAGGGCTTCTTAAATCCTTTATGACTCACCCCGAGTGACTCCCCCGGGAAAAATTGGACTGTACAAGTTCTTTTCATACATTTAAAAAAAAAGTCATTAACTTGGGCTTCATTTATTCAGAATTTGTAAAAAGAATAACCAATATTTGAAGAGAGCTTTTCTTTACAGAGCAGAATACTCACATCTTAAAACCTCTTTCATCCTAACACTGTCTTTTGAGGTAGGTACTAATCCTGATCTGAAGAAGAAGAAATAAGACCAGGGAGGGTGAGTAATTTGGCTGGTGCCCAGGCCTTTAATTTGTTTCTTCACTAAACCGCAGTTGATTGAAGGGGGTCATTGAGCCAGTTAAACATCAGTGGCAGACCCGTCTAGCTCTTGAAAGTGGCAGGGTTCAAATCAAGCCTTAGTAGGCAAACTAAAAATGTAGGGCTGGGGTTGTGGCTCAGTGGTAAAGTGCTCACCTAGCACGATTGCGGCCCGGGTTTGATCCTCAGCACCACATAAAAATAAATAAAGGCATTGTGTACAACTAAATAAATAAATATTTTTAAAAATGTAAAAAAAAAAAAAAGATTAAACAGAAGATTTAAAAATTAGTTAAGGGAACCAACTTGAGAGTTTTCCTATAGGAGAAGGATTGTTGTGAAATAAAAATAGACCAGGGGTACGAGTGAGCTACTGATAAACCAGTGGCATTAGCGTGACAGTAACCAACCAGTGGTATGGAGAATATTAATTAGTCAGTAAACTGTGATAATTACAGTTCATCCTTGTTTATTTGCTAAAGAAAATCCTCTAAGGACCTTTATCACACACCACTTGATTAGCCTAACTTGACTCGATGTGTACTTGAAAGCAATAAAATTGTATTCCTTTCAAGTGCAGTCCATAACTCAAACTTTTTATTGACTTAGTCTGGTCTCATACCCCATTAGTTGAAAGGAAATGACACTTGATTATATTTCTCTACAGTGACGGTGTATAGACATTTCATTTGACTTTATTAAAAAAAAAAAAAAGCCTAAATCCTCAACTTTCATAGAAAAATAAAGACGCTCTGCTCCGTGTGATAGAAGGGAATTGTATAATCATTCATTTTCTGAAGAAAATTCAAGGACCAAGAACATCACATGCCATGAATTATGAAAGAGCTAAATCTTGGTTTTATAAGATCTCAGGACAAAGCACAGAAGGGCAAAGAGTGCTGTAAAAGCTGAAATAAAAGCCTTGCTTCTGTGAAAGGGCTTTTGATGGGGGAGGAAGTTTTTTGTTTTTTTTTTAGGAGTCTGTCTTTCCTGAGAATTCTTGTGAGGCATAAAAGTGAAAAACAACTTCTCATGTGAACACATAGAAGGTAGCTGGGAAGAAATGATGCCTCTCCTCTTTTGCTGGTGGTTTTCTGGTATGATTCCTTCCCTGACCTTAGATCCCGGTGCCTGCATTAGAGGGCAGTGGTGGAAATCAATTTTCTAGGAAGAGTGGATTTCTACAATTAGGATTTCCCCTTTGCATACTTTAGTTCTAATGGGCAGCTGCATGCTTTTGGAAGATGCCAAAGCCCAGACATTTGCCCACTTAGATCCATAACCAACAGCCTTCTCCCTATTGGCACCTCTGAGAGAGAAAAACGGGGGTCCCAGGAGGTCCTGCTCCAAGGGGACAGAGGGACCTCAACTGAGTCTGGATCCGTTCCTGATGGACACCGTTGAAAGGAATTTCATGATCATCAAAAGCCAGGCACAAGCAAAGATTTATTAAAGGGCAACAAAGCAAAGGTATACATACCCCAAAGTCAGGGTGCAGATGCCCCTCACATCTCAGAGATAAAAAGATGAGTGGCACACCCAGTGTTGAGCTTTGTGACAATATATAGGATTTGAGGAAGAAAAGTGCAGGTTCCCAGGCAAACTTTCACGAAGATCAAATTCTACGTTAACCATTTGGGGTTCAGAATGCTTCTTCTGAGCAGTCCAGCTGTGACTTACTTGAGGGCACGCTGTGTTGGTCTTTGAATGTCAAGACATCTAAATTGATTATAGTTTTGTCCTAACTGATACGGTACAAGCTTGTATCGGTGGTTTTGTTCATCTAACCAAAGAGACAAGCTTGGCCGGTCATGCTCAGAAACCTGGGTCTCCATCTAGTAAGGGCTCTTTCTCTTTCTCTTCAAGAGTCTGCATATCCCAGACAAAGTCCAACCTGACGGTGATCAAGTTACACCTCAGAGTTGACCAGAAGTTGATCAAATGGTTGGAGCTCGTGTGAGAACAGCTGGACTAAGTAGCTGCACTGGACAGGATAGGGCTTAGGAGGCAGAATTTTATTGTACTGAGTTTTACAAAGATAAGGACCCTTTTATTTTTTTGCATATCATCTGTCACTGTGAAGTCACCCCATATATAAAATTATGTAATGCTGTTACAATGCCTGACATGTGGACTGAATAGTGAACAGTTATTAGCTTTTAGCAGAGAACAACATGGCTCTAGTACAAGTCCACCGTGCTTCCTGTGGATTTTTGACTCTGGAGATTAGTGTCTTGCAACAATTTTAAAAACGCTACTTGAATATCCAGCTTCTTTAATCTCTATGTTTTATCAATAAACTGCAATTAGATATACGTAATAATTCATTATAGTTTCAAGGATGCTTGTTAATTTGTCCACATTTTTCATTTCTTTGTCTCTCATTCTGCATTCTGAGTAATTTCTTCAATTTTTCAGTTCTCTAATGTCTTTCTTAAACTGGGCTTAATCCATTAGTCAGCTTGACATTTTAATTATATACTTTATGAGTAAACATTTCTTTCCTTTCTCTATATCATTTTTATTCCTTTGTGGTTCAATCTCTTTTATATCTTTGAACAATTAAAACAAACATAAATTTTAGTCTCCATGGAACATCTAAAATTCCTATCTATTTGGGTTTATTTTTTCCATAAAATTCAACAGTATTTATTTTTTGTTCTTCTAGTTTCCCAAAAAGATCATCATAATCACCATAGAGATTTTAACAAAAACTTACATCTAACTCTACCTGTATTCATGTGGTTTGGCTTTGGGTCTCTCCTCAATGGTCTTATATAAATTTGCTGTACTTTTAAAAAATTCCTATGTATTTGGTTTTTCTCTGAGCTGCTTCTGCAGGCTCTTGCGCACGGTGGTCTGATTCTTTGTGCTACATGTGTGCGTGACTCTGAAGTCCTTGCTTTACTAGCAGTGGTTCTTTGAGGACTGATAGAGCACTCCTTCTGCTTGACCCAACAAGCATTTGTGTTTATTTCTTCTAGGCTACCAGGGGCATTACCACTCTATGACACTTCCATTCGTGGGCCCATATCTTTGGCTTTTTGTCTGTGTGTCCCTTGCAGTGTTCAAAGCAGAAGCTTCAGGTTGCTGGGTCTGGGCCACCGCTCCAAGGTGAAGAAGGCCTAGGTGAGTGTCAGCTCAACCTCTGCATTCCTTCCTTCCCCCTTCACTCTATGGTGGCCTGGGTGCAGCTCTTTCTTTATTGCCAGCTCAGTGATGTATTTTTTTTTTTTCTTTCTTTTTCTTTTCTTTTTTTTGAGTTAGATTTTTTTTCTTTTATTCTAAGTTGTTATATATGACAGCAGAATGCATCACAATTCATATTACACTTATAGAGCACATTTTTACATATCTCTGGTTGTATACAAAGTATATTCACACCATTTGTGTCTTCATACATGCACTTAGGGTAATGATATCCACCTCATTCCACCATCTTTTTTTTTAACCCTCTTGCCCCGTCCCTTCCTCTCCCTCTGCATTGGCCTTTCTAGTGTTCCTCCAATCCTCCTATGCTCCCTGACCCAACCCCACTGTGAATCAGCCTCCTTATATCAGAGAAAACATTCTGCATTTGGATTTTGGGGATTGGCTATCTTCACTTAGCATTATATGCTCCAGCTTCATCCATTTACCTGCGAATGCCATTATTTTATTGCCTTTCAGTAGATGAATGGATAAAGAAAATGTGATACACACACACACACACACACACACACACACTCAGTGATGGTTTTTTTTTTTTTTTTTTTTTTTGTACCGGGGATTGAACTCACCACTGGGCCACATCCCCAGCCCTTTTTTATGTATTTTATTAGAGACAGGGTCTCACTGAGTTGCTAAGTGCCTCACCATTGCTGAGGCTGGCTTTGAACTTGTGATCCTCCTGCCTCAGCCTCCCAAGTGCTGGGATTACAGGCGTGTGCCACCATGCCCAGCTTCAGTGATGTATTTTCAATGAAAAACAAAACAAAACCTCATTGAGCAGTTTACGTTGTTATAAAAATGGGTTATCTGGAGTATCTGATTTAGAATTTTGTCATAAATAGAAGACCTCTTAATTTCTATCCTAGCAAACTCGTTGTAGACCATCTAGGCTCAGGAAGGGCAGCTGCACAATGAAGACACCTTTAAGAACAGAGGATCCCCCCAGGTGCGGTGGCATACCCCTGTCATCCCAGCACTTGGGAGGCTGAGGCAGGAGGATTACAAGTTCAAAGCCAGCCTCAGCAATGGTGAGGCACTTAGCAACTCAATGAGACCCTGTCTCTAATAAAATACAAAAAAAAAAAAAAAAAGGGGGGGCTGGGGATGTGGCCCAGTGGTCAAACGCCCCTGAGTTCAACCCCCGGTACCAAAAAAAGGAAAAAAAAAAAAAAAAGAACAGAGGACCCACGTTTATAGCCCCTCTCCCCCCTTGTTGCCATTATTTGCAATGTTGTTTTAAAAGAAGGAAACAGACAAGACAAAATCTGTGAAGTTCTTTGCTTTTTAATGAGTGTTGGTCATTTAAATTTCTGCAAAAACAGCAAAACTCTCCTTGGGCCAGAGGGCCAAATGAAAAGTGGAAGCAATAATCCTATCTCGATGCTGATTTAGTTGTTGTCAGAAAGCTGAGTATGAAATTCTTCTGTATATCGCAAGGTGAGACGATCACTTAGCTTTGCTAAAGTTTCCAATGAAAACTTGAAATGCCCCCCCAAGAGAGAGGACAGGACCATTACTCATCAGAAATGATTTTCTCAGTAAGGATCATATTATTAAGACACTGCCATGACAATATATATTTTTAAAAGTCCCTTAGTTTCTTGGGCCCAAACATGACAATTTAAAAACTTACCATCTGTGTGAGTTTTTTTGTCACTGTGACCAAAATATCTGACAAGAACAACTTAGAGGAAAAAAAAAAAAGTTTATTTTAGGCTCACAGTTTTCAGAGGTTCATTCCATGGTTGGCTGACTCCATTACTCTGGGCCCAAGGTGAGGCAGGACGTCATGGCGGAAGGTCATGGAGGAGTGTTATGCGTGGTAGCCAGGAAGCAGAAGGGACCAACGGGGAGGTGAATCCTTCCAGAGCACAGTGCCAGTGACCATCTCCTTCAACCACGGCCCACCTGTCTACAGTTACCACCCAGCCAGTCCATTCAAACTAGGTGGACTGATTAGGGTACAGCTCTCACAAGCCAGTCCTCTCACCTCTGAATATTTCTGCTTTAGCACAAAAGTTTTTTGGGGCCATTTCATATCCAAACCCTACCACCCTCTCAATTACTCAAACAGACACAGAGAGGTCTATGATCAGGTCTGGGTACTGAGATTAGAGATGTGTGGTCTTCAAACCAGGTGAAACCTGTTCTGAGCCTGCGTTAGGCAACATGTCATAGGTTTCTGCATAAAGTAAATCAAATCATCCTACTTGAAAGCATTCTCTCTCTGACTAATACCACTCCAGAGATTTTCAATGACAGCAGTTTTTGACAAGAGTTGTTATGGAGACTTAATTTTTTTTCATTGTTTTTTTAAATTATTAATTATTTTTAAGAAATAAAGGTGAGAGATACATTGACTTTAACATGATTTGACAAACACCAACTGAACTCACCTCTTTAAAACACACAAAGGACAGTCACAAGGAAGAGAGGGCCCATTTGGTTAAAAAGAATAAGCCTCACCCTAGTGTGTTCACCTAAGGAACCTGGACCCTGGCCCAGGTACACCTATTCTCCTTGCCTGATCTTGGCTCATCTTCCTGCCTGGTGTCTTGGCAGTAGCTCTACCCCACGTGGCCTTGACACTCCTGGAGGCCCTACCCCCGGGTGTTCTATCCATGTACCGTCCTCCTCAGGGAGGGTGGTTGATATGAGTGACGCCACAATAAAACAGAAACTATAATCTTATTTAGCCATGAAATTATATCATTTCCTTTGATGTTCTGAATTTCTAAACATTCTTATCTGATTTTATGATAAGACTCAATCCAATATGCTCTTTGAAAGGTTTTTCAACTAGTAAAAATGAAGGGTAAGTTAAGTTTTTGATTTTTTAAGGAGTTAGTAAAAGCTGTTTTCCACGTAAGCTTGCTTCCCATTTTCATTCAAAAGGAATGAATCTTACTGAAGCCCTCTTTGCCTTTGGGCTCATATTTGCTCTTCATATTCTCTTAAATTATGGTAAAATATACATAACATAAAATTTGCCATTATAAAACTTTCGTAAGGATGAAATTCAGTTGTATTATGTACAGTAAGTTTGTTGTGTAACCATCACTACCATCTATCTCCAGACCTTCTCAATATTTTAAACTGAAACCCTGAGCCCATTAAAAAACGACTCCCCATTCTTCCCATCTCCCCAATTCCTGGTAGCCACCATTCCACTTCCTGTGTCTTTGAATTTGACTACTCAGATACCCCCGTAAGTGGAACCACACAGTATTTGTCCTTTGGCATATTTTTCTTAGAGTAATGTCTTCAGAGTTCATCCATGTTGTAGTGAGTGTCAGAATTTCATTTCTTTATGTAGCTGGCTAATATTCCAGTGTGTGGATATACCATATTTTGTCATATTTTGTTTATCCAATCATCAGTGGGCACACATTTGGTTTTTGCTTTCTTTCTTTCTTTCTTTCTTTCTTTTTTTTTTTTTTTTTTTTTTTTTTTTTTTTTTTATGTACCAGGGATTGAACTCAGGGGCACTCGACCACTGGGCCACATCCCCAGCCCTTTTTTCGTATTTTATTAGAGACAGGGTCTCACTGAGTTGCTAAATGCCTCACCATTGCTGAGGCTGGCTTTGAATTCTTGATCCTCCTGCCTCAGCCTCCCAAGTGCTGGGATTACAGGTGTATGCCACCGTGCCCGGCTGTTGTTTTTTTTTTTTTTTTTTTTTTTTTTTTTTTTTTTCTATTTTTGACCGTTGTGTATAATGGGGCTTTGAAGATTGGTGTGCAAATATCTATTGGAGTCCCTGCTTTCAATTTTTTGGAAGATATATACCCAGAAGTGGACTTGCTGGACCATATGTATCTATGTTCAATTTTTGAGAAATCACCCCCCTAATTTCCTCAGTGGATATGCCATTTTATGTCCCCACCAGCAATGCACAAGAGTTCCAATTTCTCCACATCCTCTGACTCTTGTTACTTATTTGTTTTTTGATGGTGGCCATGCTAATGGGTGTGAGGTGGTACTTCATTGTGGTTTTGGATTGCATTTTCCTGGTTGCTAGCGATGTGGTCACTCCCTGTGTTTTTGTTCAGAATGTGTTCTCATGCATCCGTTTGTCACAAGAAGACCCTCATTTTCCAGAGATGCCCTTTGACTTGGAGAAAAGCTCAATACAGTCCCAGCTCTTTCTGCGAGGATACACACACCTTTGCTCTTTCTCTGTGAGCGCTGCTATGAGTGTGGGTGTCCACCAAGTTCAGCCGCTTGAAAGACATTTGAGAAGAGCTGACCAGCTTCTGAGGACGGGTGGGCAATTAACCCCTGAGCTCATCCCAGACCCTGCTGCTGAGCATGGTGTCGGTGAGTACAGAGAGAAGGTGCCTTAACCTGCCGCAAACACTGTCACACGGAGACCAATCGGCACGGCAGGTGTAGAACAAGAACACACACGTGCGTGCGGGCCGACTGTGCTTGGGAAAGCAGGCGAGATACGGCGTGACCGTGGAACTGGAGAATCCATTTATGGGTGAAAAACTCACAAACCTGGTTAAAAATAGTTTTGGATGTCCAGGGAACCAGATTTCAGGTGGGAGCTTGACGGTTGCCACCTGTCCGTCCACCTTTTAGAAGTCATCTTCAGAGACACAGGGGAAAACAGAGGCTTTATCCCTGCAGCAGGTTGGCTTGAGAAGAAATTACTAGGAAAAAAAAAAAGATGATTTGTATTAAGGCGAGGACAATCCACACCACACAACTCGATTCTCTTTCATATGGGCCTCAGCCAGAACTTGGATCTGCCTAAAATGATATAAAGTTCACTAATTTAAAGAGAAGGTGTGTGATCTGAATCACCCAGCACAGTGTTTTAAAATAACTGAAGTTTTAGCCAGTAATATGAACTACTGCGATTTCCAATTTTTACAATAAATTAGTATATTGGATGTGAATGGTGCTGTTAAGGAGGGTTTGATTTTCTTAATAAGTTAAATAACCCACCCAAATCCTTATTCTTTATTTAATTTCTCAGAGAAGGTACAGAGTTAGGGTTTAGCTTAGTTCTGGCATGAATTAACAGGGTTTAAATTCAGCAAAATAGCTGAATCACCAGGCTGGCTTGAAATTGCTATTGTGAGCCTCTAATTATCCCAGACCTCGGTCATGAGGATACTGGCTTTAGAAAGTCAAATAGCACTCACTCCATGATTTCTTTATTCTTTTCTTCAGTAAAAGACTCAAAATGAGGGGCTGGGGTTGTGGCTCAGCGGTAGAGCGCTCGCCTAGCACACGCGTGAGCAGGGTTCGATCCTCAGCACCACGTAAACATAAATGCGTTGCATTGTGTACAACTAAAGCAAATAAATAAATATTTTTTAAAAAAAGATCCAAAATGAACTCCATGATATTTTCGTCTTGAAGTTATATTTTAAACAATCTGCAGACAGTTTTCCACGGTGTACCTCCTATTTCTGAAAGTCAGAGGTTTCCCTAAGACCACACCTGAGCCTCAAATAGTGTGAATGAATAGTAGGTCAACTTCGTTGTGGTTTTGTTTTTTCTATTTCTCTCCCTCTCTTTCCTTTCTTCCCTCCCTCCTTCCTCCCTCTCTCTTCTTCCCTTTTTTTGTTTGTTTGTTTGTTGGGTGATTTTGTAATTTCAATAGGAATGGATCTTTTCTGGAATCTATTCTGTAAAGGAGATTGCTTGCTTATTCTCCCCAGCCTCAGACACTGGAATCTGGATGGTGATTTCCAGTTCCGGTCTGTAGTCGCCTGAAGCGATGGCCGCTTGGAGCAAAGAAGCCGCGGGAAGAAGTTTTGAGACGAACTGGAAACAAACAGCTCTTTATTCTGGCAACTTTTCTCCCTGGCTCTAACTACACCCCGACACGCCGTCCACGCTCCTCTAACCTCCAAAATGGCGCAGACCTCCTCCGCAATCTCGCTCAAGTCCCTCGAGATCTCCGGCCAAGTCTCGCAAGATCCCGGGCCAAGTACGGAAGGCGCCAATGCCCAAACATGTCCAAAGCCAAAGCCCATAGTCCACCGCAATTTAAGCCATCTCCCCAAACAGGGCTCCTGCATTTCCCCCCTTTTGTTTTAAAAGAGGTAATGCTCTAGGACGTCTATGTGCAACCAACATTCTTACCCGTCATCGGATAATCAAGGCTGTGCCCTTGACTCCTGTCTTAGGTTGATATGTCGGCCACATGAGACTGTCCCGTGCGACTGTGCCTGTCTTAGGTTGTCCCCCTCTGGGGATCTTACCCGTCATTGGCTAACCAGCCATCCAATGGAGCCCTTTAAGATCGACTGTGTATGATGACTAACAGCCGTCCAATTGTGAGGAGATGTTGCGGCTTTAAGGCAACAAGCCTTTTGGTGACGAGCCAAATTGTATAGCATATCAAATTGTTTAAACAAATTAGTTGCCCTAAGTTTCATCAAGTAACACACTGAATTCTCTGGACAAATGTCCGCAAGGCATTGTCCCGTAAAGTCCCAAACAATGAAAGATCAAAATGTCCATTTGTTATAACACGTTGATGTAGGAGGTCCCATGTATGTAGAGCAGAGGCCACACTGTTGGTGAGGTTGTTTGATGCTTGAGCAGCAGGGATGCTTGTGGTGACCGCGTTCCCTGCAGCTGTAGCAGCAACCGTCTTTTTTATATCTAGATAATGCCACCGGCAAATCTTCAGGGCCCGCTACCTAGAAACTCAAGCATCAATTATTAAAGGAAAGGCAGTGTTATTTCAGCACTGAGTGAAGAGTCAAGTTGTCAAACTAAAAAACAGAATTATTAGATTAGAAAATTAAAGTTGATTTCTGCTCATACACATTGTTGTTTGAGCTCACACAAACATAAGTTGTCAAAATATCATATTGAGAACAAAAGAAAGAAAGCTGAGGGTATTTACTGTATTAAAGATAGATTAAAGAAAAGCTAAAGGCACTTTGGAGAAATAATTTGTCAGCTGGAACCCTCAAGTCTCTGTATACACAGCAATTTTTTACCTGTTGAGATAATTGAAATTAATCAGCTATTAAACAAATGAAGTTAATAACAAATGAACAATCTTATGTCAAAACACCAAAATATTAGGTTATATAGCACTAGTCATATTGTTTGCTAAAGAGAAGTCCCAGGGATACCTATAATCAAAATTGAAAGTACCTTCATTTATAAAATTATTTACCTAAATTGAATACTCTTAACCTAAAATGAATTAAAGTTATTTGGATCCGTATATATATATATATATATTCTTTTTCATAAGCGCTTTGTTCTTTGTGACGTCACACTGGACAGATGAACAAACATACAAACATATATTTGTGACATCACATTAACATGAAATGTAGACAAATGTACAGACATAAAGACATGTATAAAAAGAAAAAAAAAATACAATTGTGTGCACACTAAAGAGAGATCTCCTCATCCCGGCCGGGAGGAATGACTCTTGAGTTGTGAAACATTTTGAAGGATACTTTTGAGGGAGTCATTCTATATCTTCATCTTGGTCTTCTTGATTTTGTACCTTTTTTATTAATCTTGATTCCTCAACAACTACATCTTGATCATTTTGATGTGGTACCTGCTTTATTAATCTAGATGGTATCCATATTGGAGAGGATTCGTGTTTTGGAAAAAACACAAACAGATCCTCTCCCCCAAATTAATACTGGATCTGGACCCTTCCATGTACCTGAAAGAACATCCTTCCAGTAAACCAAGGGTTTATGTTGTTGGTGTGGATTCCAATGTCTGTCTCCAGCAGAATAACCATTAGAGTCTAAAGTTAAAAAATTTAAGGTAAACAGGGCAACTGCCAATCTGTCTTTAGGACTTTTCCAATTTCCTTCTTTTTGTTTTAATAACATAATTTTCAGTGTGCGGTTTGCTCTTTCAATAATGCCCTGACCCTGAGGATTGTATGGGATGCCTGTTTTATGGGATATGTTGAATTTTGCGCAAAACTGTTTGAAAGATGAGGACGTATATGCGGGGCCATTATCTGTTTTAAGCATTTTGGGGATGCCCAATGCAGCAAAAGCTTGTAAACAATGAGATGTGACATCTTTAACTTTTTCTCCAGAATGTAAGGAAGCAAAAATCATGCCTGAACATGTATCTATGGTTACATGAATAAATCGCAATTTTCCAAAGCTTGGCTCATGAGTAACATCCATCTGCCACAAATGATTGGGCATTAATCCTCTAGGGTTAACACCAAAATGAGGATTGGGCAAATGTGTCATACAAGATTTACAATCTTTTACAATTGTTCTGGCTTGCTCTTTTGTGATTTTAAACCTACGTTGCAAGGTGGTGCTGTTGACGTGAAACTGGGAATGAAATAAAGTAGCTTGTTGTAGTGCTGAAAGTATAAATATTGTTTTTGTAAGTTCATCAGCCTTTTGATTACCTTCATGGAGGGGGCCAGGCAAATTAGTATGTGCTCTAATATGGCCTACGAATAGAGGTTCTTTTCTTGCCCACAAAAAGTTTTTGTATTTGATAAAACAATTTAAAAGCTGGAGTATGAGGTGCTATTGGTCCTGCTAACTCTAATTTTGGGACGGCTTGTACAATATAGTGGCTATCTGAAAAAATGTTTATGGGCTGGTCTCTAAAATTTTCCAGAGCTCTTACCACAGCTTCCAATTCCACTAGTTGAGCTGATTTGTGTGCAGTTATGTAAGTCATATTTTCTTTTGTAGTGACTATTGCAGCAGTACCATTTGAGGACCCATCTGTAAATACATTAAATGCCTTAGGAATAGGTTGATTTTTTATTACCTGTGGAAATATAATAGGATGATTAATACAAAAAGATAATATAGGAGACTTAGGAAGGTGATTATCAAAATTTGCAGAGGTAGAGCATCTAGCTATAGCCCAGTCATTATCGTTGAAGCATAAATATTCAATCTGTGACGATGAATAGGGAGTAATAATAGTAGCAGGGTGAATGCCAAATATTTTAGTAGAAGTTTTAAGTCCTTGAAGAATAAGTTTAGCCACCATGGAGGTATAAGACTCAATTATGCTTTTAGGAGAGACAGGTAAATGTATCCATAATAAAGGCCCTTGTTGCCAAAATACTCCTGTGGGTGTATATTGTGAAGAAATAATAATCAACATCAGCGGTTGAGTTAAATCAAATCTGTCACAATGAGCTCCTTCAATGGCTTTTTCTACTAACTTTAAAGCTTTCCTAGCATCTGGAGTCAGTGTTCGCGGTGAGGATGGATCAGGGTCCCCTCGAAGGATATCAAATAAAGGTTTTAATTGGCCAGTAGTGAGGTTTAGTGTAGGGCGAAGCCAATTAATGTCACCCAGCAGTTTTTGGAAATCATTGAGGGTGGTTAAATGTTCTTTATTTATTAAAATTTTTTGGGGTCTAACAAAAGTATCCATGATTTTAAATCCTAAATATAATATGGGAGATCTAGTTTGAACTTTTTCTTCTGCTATATATAATCCGTATTTTTTAAAATTTTCTACCATGTCACTGAATATATTAAATAAGATTTTTTGATTAGGGTGGGCCAGTAAAATATCATCCATGTAATGTAGACACATGAGGTTTGGATAGTTATTTTTAATGGGTTGGATAGCCTTGTCCACATATATTTGGCATATGGTGGGGCTATTAGCCATTCCCTGTGGTAAAACCTTCCATTGATATCTCTGATCAGGGCCATTATTGTTAATAGAAGGAACTGAAAAAGCAAACCTGGGGGCATCCAGAGGATGTAGGGGAATAGAAAAGAAGCAATCCTTTATATCAAGACTAATAACATGGAAACTTTTTGGAATAGCTACAGGATTCGGAAGTCCAGGTTGAGTAGGGCCCATGACTTGCATGGTTTTATTAATTTGTCTAAGATCATGTAATAATCGCCATTTTCCTGATTTTTTCTTGATCACAAATATGGGGGAATTCCAGGGAGAGGTGGAAGGTTCTATATGTCCTGCTTCTAATCGTTCCTGAACTAGTAGGTGGGCCGCTTGTAATTTCTCTTTAGATAGGGGCCACTGAGGGACCCACACTGGCTTATCAGAAAGCCATGGTATTTTTAAAATTATTTTCTCAGTGGCCCCGAAGAAAAATGTCTTTTTCCTATATGATAATGATTTCTTTTAGGGTTACGCTTACCCTGTACTTTTTGATAATGATTTCTTTCAGGGTTAAGACTACCCTGTATATTTTCACATTTAACACCTGCAGGTTTGGTTGCAAGGTGTACTCCCATTTGTTGTAAAATATCTCTTCCCCATAAAGTAACTGGTAGGTTAGGTAAAACATAAGGCTGAAACGTTCCTTTATGTCCTTCATCATCCTCCCATTTTAAAATTACTGCACTTTTTTCTGGGAGGTTATTATATCCCAAGCCTCTTAAACTGGTTGAAGCTTTTTGCAGAGGCCAGTGTTTGGGCCATTGTCGTAAATTAATGATGGAGGAATCAGCTCCAGTATCTATAAGTCCCTCCATTTCTATTCCTTGGATTCTTATTTTACACATAGGCCTCCTAGTACAGTCTCGAACCCAGCAAGCCATGGGACTCAAATCAGTGGAACAAAATCTTGTATTGTTCCCTTTTTGAGGCATACTCATTTTAAATGAATTATGTAAATTTGGAAGGAGAAGCAGCTGAGCAATTTTATCTCCTTGATTAACAGAACTTATACTTTGGGGTGAGCTAAGCATTATTTTTATTTCCCCTTTGTAGTCTGAGTTTATTACACCTGGGGCCACTTGCAAACCTAATAAGCTTTGAGGACTTCGCCCGATAATAAGTCCTACAGTCCCTGAGGGAAGAGGTCCCCTGACTCCTGTGGGAATCAGTTGAACCCCCATTTCAGGTGTTAACACTATTCGGGCGGTGGAACAGAGGTCTAATCCTGCATTTCTTCCTGTTCCTCTGGTGAGGGAGTGGATGGGTAATAGGGGTTGTGTCGGGGAAGCATCTGAATGGATGCTTGAGGATACTCCTCTTCCAATGCCTCGTACATTTGTGGGCCCCGGGGCATTGGGCCCCGGGCCCCGTTTTTTGAATTCCTGAACAAAGGATTTCCATGGATGTCAAATTTTGAATAACATTTATTGGCCCAATGATTTCCCTTTTTACACCTGGGGCAGCAACCTGGAGCACGGTATGAATTTGGTCTTATTTCTCTTTTGGGATTTTGCCTAGAATAGCCTGATTGATTATGATAATTTTTTCCTGGAATATCCTGATTGATTATAGTGTCTAGGTTGAGTCCTTGTGAAATTCTGAGGGGCAGCATCTCTAACAGCTGCTGCAATCATATTCCCTGTGACAAAGGCATCATTTATATCTTTACATAGTTGTATATATATGGAAAGATCCTTTTTATTTCTCCATGGCTGATGCTTCCTGGCAATATTTATTTGCGTTTTCATATGCTAATTGAACAACTAATGGCATAACTTGATCAACGTCTCCAAAAACTCTACCTGCAGTTCTCAAAAGTCGATCAGCAAATTCAGCATATGGTTCATTAGGTCCTTGAATTACTTTGGACAAGCTACCTTGTAGATCCCCAGGTCCTTGTACAGTTTTCCATGCCTTTAAAGCAGCTGCGTTTATCTGAGCATATACTCCTGGGGTATAATATTTTTGAACCTGTACGTCTGCGAATGGCCCTTCTCCTGTGAGCATTTCTATATTATGGTCTCCAAACCCTGCATCTGCATTTATTTTAGCTGTTTCTATACAAAGTTCTTGAAATTGTGATCGCCAAACCAAGTATTGTCCCCCACTTAATGTTGCTTTACATAGACGTTTCCAGTCTGAGGGGGTTAAGCTAAAGGTGTTAAGGGACTCCAGTATACTCAACGTGAAAGGAGCTTGGGGTCCATATGTCATTACTGCCTCTTTGAGAATTTTTATTGTTTTGAAATCTACTGACTGGTGGCCCCTCTCTCCATTTTCATATTCAAATACTGGCAGTTCCCAACGTATCTGTGAGTTACCCTCGAGAGCACATAAGCGCTCAGAAAGACTTTTTATTTCTATTTCTAGGGTATGCAAACGCCTAGTGATACCCTTCATATTTTCTGTAATAGATTCCACCCATGGGGGAGTGGAGGACATAGGTTCCTCCACTTGATGGTCCCTTATCTTGGTCTTCCTTAATTTCCTTTTGTTCATTTTTTCAGAATCACTTTTACTTAATTCCTCCTCACTACTACTACTCTCATTGGTCCTAACTGACTCAGTAACATCCTGAGTCCCGGATTCAATTGAGAGCATGTATCCTTGAACTATCTCTAATAAATCTTGAATAGCTTTAGCAGCTCGGATCTTTGTCATTTTTGAGCCCGCACTGATACTATCCTTACTGGCCCTAACTGACTCAGCCGAGGCCAAGCTTTCATGATCACTTTCACTTTTTTCCAAATTCTCCTCACTAATAACTGACTCAGCTATATCAAAGAATCCATCAAGAGCCTTGTACACTTGGGTCTTAGTTATTTTTGAACCCATTTTAACCGCTCTGACTAGAGACTCCTGCGAGGTTCCTCAGTTCTTACCTGCCGTGTCGATTCCCCGTCCGGGCCACCACCTGTAGTCGCCTGAAGTGATGGCCGCTTGGAGCAAAGAAGCCGCGGGAAGAAGTTTTGAGACGAACTGGAAACAAACAGCTCTTTATTCTGGCAACTTTTCTCCCTGGCTCTAACTACACCCCGACACGCCGTCCACGCTCCTCTAACCTCCAAAATGGCGCAGACCTCCTCCGCAATCTCGCTCAAGTCCCTCGAGATCTCCGGCCAAGTCTCGCAAGATCCCGGGCCAAGTACGGAAGGCGCCAATGCCCAAACATGTCCAAAGCCAAAGCCCGTAGTCCACCGCAATTTAAGCCATCTCCCCAAACAGGGCTCCTGCACCGGTCATCTGCTTCAGAGCAGAGCCCACGTCCCTGGAATGGCGGAGGATTTGGCACAGAGGGTGGATCCAGGGCACTTCCGGTGCTTTCTAACAATCCTTCACCTCTGAAAGCTTTGCCAGGTGTGGCTCAGAGGAGCACCTCTGTCCTGGCTTTGGCCTTGGTCTTCTCTTTGTCTGCTCCTACACAGCCTTTGATTCACCTTCATGATCTACTCTGGTCCAGCTGTTCACGTCCTGGGCTGGTCTGTCCACAAGAAACTGTGCTCTTGGTTATCTGAAATAATATTTGTAAGGATTTTCCTCTCTCACACATTTAAAATTTATTTTTAACTGATACATAAAACTTGTACATGTTAATGGGGCACCACATTATATATAGGTATATAGGTGTATGTGTATATACAATATGTGTGTGTGTATCTACACACACACACACACACACACACATATATAATGCAATGTTTGAATCAAGTTGAACATATCTGTCTCCTGAAATTTTTTAAAAATATTTTTTAATTGTGAATGGATCTTTTTGTTGTCGTTGTTGAATTTTATTTATTTATATGTGGTGCTGAGGATCGAACCCAGGGCCTCACACATGCCAGGCAAGCACTCTACCACTGAGCCACAATCCCAGCCCTGCCTCCTGAAATATTTACCACTTCTTTAAGGTGAAAATCTTCAAAATATTTTCTTCTAGTGTTTTGAAATGTAGAGGACATAATTGTTGGCTCTGGTTACCCTCCTCTGCAAACCCTTACTCAGGTCTGACTGTAGCTTGGTACCCAGGCCAGACCCCTCCCCACCCCTCCTTCCTCTCTGCTCCCTCAGCCTCTGGTAACGGCCAGTCTACCCTCAGCAACTCCGAGATCATCTGTGAGACTGCGCGACATCCATCTTTCTCTGCTTGTCTTATTTCACTGAACATAAAGATCTCTAGCTCCATCCATGTTGTCACAAATGACTGGACTGCATTCTTTCCTATTACGTTGAGTATGTACCACAGTTATTTACTCACTCATCGGTGGATGAGGACACTTTTTTGTGTGCATTTCTTGTCTCTTGTGAATGGTGCTACTGTGAGCCTGGGAGCACAGATCTCTTTCCAACATACTGATTTCGTTTCCTTTGGATGTATATGCAGGAGTGGGATTGCTGGATCACAAGGTAGTTCCATTTTTAATTTTTTAAGGGATCTCCCTACTGTGTTTCATAATGTTTCCAGTCTCTGTCTTTATGCCTCAGAGTTACTCTTTGAGCACATGGAAGTTTTCACTATCTAGGTCTCATCGCAGAGCGTCATGTGATTGTTTAGTTCCTACCTCCATCTGCACGATGTGTTAGCAACTGCCAATTACAAAACATTTCCCAATTGCAGTGGAAAGGCTGTGCTGGTGGATGGACTCCCCTGGCCTGCCTCAGGAGGGGTGTAACTGTAGTGGAGGCTCTGCCTTGCAGCTCAGTAAAGTGCTGCTAAGATCCTTTCCCCAGATGCCTCCTTAGTGAGTTTTCCTCCTTCTCTCATGCCTTCATTCCTCTCATCTTTGCATCCAAGCTCCCCATTTGCAGCTGCAAATCTCCCCTCCCCATCTCACTGGTCCTGTTTATCCTGCCCTACTTCCCCTTTAAAAGAGCACTGTTCTCCTTCTAACCATTGATAACATCCATTGATATTCATTGTGCTTGTTGTGAACTTCCTCTTCCACCCAGCAAAACATAAGCCCAGTGAAGATGGGAATCCAGTGTACTTTGTTCACAGAAAGTCCAAGCGCCTAGGACAGTCAGTGCCTGGCAAATAGGTGATCAATAAATATTTTGTTGGATAAGTTTAAGAAATGAAATCTGTGCTCAAGCCCACAGATCCAAATTGGTTAATCACAAT
This sequence comes from Tamias sibiricus, assembly GCA_025594165.1. Taxonomy (NCBI): domain Eukaryota; kingdom Metazoa; phylum Chordata; class Mammalia; order Rodentia; family Sciuridae; genus Tamias; species Tamias sibiricus. Next base: position 16,697,353 of record CM046666.1, on the reverse strand, counting down.
TGCTGTTATTTATTGTTTATTTCCTACCCTTTAAATGCTGCACAAAATTTTTTTTAACACATTTCCACATTTGATTCTTTCAACAACTCTATGATGTTGGAAAATCTCAGCGGTAAAACTGAGATCTAGAGAGGTGAAATCACTCGAGAAATTTGCTCAGTTAGAAAGAAACAGGCCAGGGGTTTGGGCCAGACATGCCTACTCCATGTCTAGGTCCTTAATCACTCCCTGTAACAGCAGCTACATAATTTGTGGTCCCAGTGAAAAAGGAAAATACAGGACCACTATTGGAAAACTCGTAAGTTTAAGATGGTAGTGACAGAACATCGAAACCAAGTGTGGGTCCCGCTGTGTGACCCCAAAGCCTACCTGCTCTTGAAGTCACCCCTGGGCTAGTGAGTGCACATGCCTGGCTACAGCAGTTGAGGAACAGGGCTGCAGTTTAATCTTTCCATCCCCAATTTAGGATGATTGGCATTTGCTCCATTTTTATGTTTAGAGTTGAAACATCAGAGGTTAGTTCATGACACTTACTTGACAGAGGAGAAAACGGAGTCTCAGGTGCTATTTATAAAGGGAAACCTTTTCTTTCTAAGTCACTGTGAAGCTGAAGCCTTTCCCAGATATGGGCCCCCTGTATTGAACGATCTCAAAGTAACAAAAAGTAGACATTTTAAAAACCATAATCAATGGAATCAGAGTCATGGGTAATATCGAAAGCATGGATATATATCAGGGTCTTCTTTAAAAAAATGAAGAGAATCCAAGGGTACCTTGCAATATTGTCACTCTTATTTGTATTCATATGTGCTTTCTTAAGAAAAAGGGCAAAATGTGTCACACTTAAGTCTCATTTGTCTGATGTGTGTGGTAGAGAAAAGCTCAAGCCCACAGATCCAAATGGTTGTCCCAGGCTGAAAGGTCCTTGCCAATGCTCCCCTTCGATTTCAGAGTCTAACTGCTGCATCTGGCTGTTAGGGTTTGGATCTAGAACAACCCTTAGAGTCTCATGTGTTGAAGGCTTGGTTCCCAGTGTACTAGTGTTCAGAGGTGAGGCTTTGTGAAGTGATTGGATCATGAAGGTTCTAACCTCCTCAGTGGATTAATCCATCAAGTGGATTAATCCATTTGATGGATTAATAATATGAATGGATTACTGGGAGGTGGTGGAAATTGTAGGCAGGTGGGGATGGATGATAGGAGTAACTAGTTCACTGGGGGTGTGCCCTTGGGGACTTTATCTTGTCCCTGGTCTCTTCCTCTTCTCTCTCTCTGGTTTTGGGAAAACCATGAGTTGAGCAGCTTTCCTCTGCCACACACTTTCACCATGACGTTCTGCCTCATCTTGGGTCCAAAGCCATGGATCCTGTTGACCATGGACTGAAACCTCTGAAACAAAGAACCAAAAGAAATACGTCTCCCTTTAAGTTGTTTGGTCACAGGACAAAAAGCGTTGTGGGCTTTGTTTCAATGAAACCTGAGTCAACGCACATTTGTTAAGTGGGACTTTGTTGAAGGCATACTCTGCAGCGATGACACCTAAACGTCTTGGTCCAGGACCCATCCCTCACTTGCATCAACATTCCTGAGGTCCTTATAAAAGCCTTTGTTTATGTGGATGATATCAATATTTACCATTTTGGAAATTAGAATGGAGAACACTTAGAAACACAGCAGTACACAAGCACACATCCCATTGGCTTTTGAGGGAATGACATCATCACCCCCAGGCAGTCCCTGGGAAATGCTGCTTATGCCTAAGGGAGAATAAGAGTAAAGAAAGGCACACGGTGTCTTAGTAATATTATAAAATATTACTTTTACATTTTTATTATAACAAAATTTGCCATTTTAACCATTTTTAAGTGAATAGTTCAGTGACATTGATTACATTCACAATGTTGTACAACCGTCACCACCAACTATTTCTAAAACATTTTTATCATCCCAAACAGAAACTCTGAAACCATCAAGCAATAACTCTCCATGTTCCCTCCCTACAGTCCCTGGTGACCTCTAATCTACTTTCTGTCCCTTACACATTTGCCTGTTCTAGATGTTTCATAGATGTGGAATTGCAGGATTTGTCTTTCAGTGTCTGGACATCTGGATTATTGATCCATTATCAGTGCCTATTCCTTTGTCAGCAGGAATAATCTCTCATCAAATGTGGGTTCTGTTTATCCATTCAGCTGTTGACGAACGTCTTCACTTTTGGCCTACAAGTGCCTCTTTTAGTTTCATCTCTGTTTTCAATTCTTTGGGGTACGCACCTAGGAGTAGAATGGGCGGGTCATGCAGTGGTTCTTTGTTAAACCTTTTGACAAACTACCAAACCATTCTCCGTGGTGGTTCTCCCCTTTTCCATCCCCACCAGCAATTCCAAAGGGATTCAATTTCTCCATATCCTCCAGATTTTGTTATTGACTCAGTTATTTGTTTTGATAATAGCCGTCCTAGTAGGTGTGACTTCTCCATCCAGTTTGGATTCTCATTTCCCTAATGGCTATTGAGGTGGAGTATTTCTTATACGAAAAATATCTTTGACTTTGCAGACCCCTACCCGGGACAGTGCCATCTCTACAATATTCTTGCCTCCCCCGCGGTGCTACATAATAAGTAACAGGATTGTCTTACACGTCTCTATCTCACATATACGATATCCTGTACTACTTCTTGAGAAGTGAGTCTCCCCAAGTATTCTTGATTAATTAATTGCTTACCCAACATCTACTATTAATCTTATGTTTTTAAACAAAGAAAATGTAAACTTGTTCAGGATGATGACGTTCCCATGTTTAAAATGCTCACTTCCTTCGGCTCCTTTGGAGATAGGAGTGGTCGTGTGACCAGACTGGTGATGTAACTATTGTGTGTTTCATAAAAAGCGTAGTGTCAAGCCGGGCGTGGTGGCGCACGCCTGTAATCCCAGCACTTTGGGAGGCTGAGGCAGGAGGATCGCGAGTTCAAAGCCAGCCTCAGCAATGGCGAGGCACTTAGCAACTCAGTGAGACCCTGTCTCTAAAATTAAAAATACAAAGAAAAGGGCTGGGGATGTGGCCCAGTGGCCGAGTGCCCCTGAGTTCAATCCCAGTACCAAAAAAAAAAAAAAAAAAAAAAGCGTAGTGTCGGTTGGTATGTGTCCGGCCTCTTGTCCTCTCCCCTTCTTCCTGCGTGGAGTGTAGACTGCATCCTGGACCTCTGATACCCACGCCATGATGGTAAAAGGCTGCTGCAAGAACAGCCCAGAAAGAAAGAGAGACTGCCACTTCTTCAAGTCTCCGCCCTGCTCTGCCACAGTGGGTCTTTTTGTTCAGACAGGAAAGTTACAGATCTCTGACTAACCCACTGTAGTCAGCTTTTTGTTATATGTGTCCCAAAGTGATCCTAAATGGCACACTGTGACACGCATGTGCGCGCACACACACACACACACACACACACACACAACACACACACACACACACACATGCTGACAGGTGGGAATCTAGAACCTACTGCACCCCCAGGGATAAGGAGGCCGAGAAGGAGAGAAATTGGATGTGTCACAGAGGCTGCTGCACTGTGAAATATCCCTGCGTGTGGAGCTCAGGGCAGAGGCCACCTCTCACAACCCTTCTAAGTCACTGTCCACTCATGAGCCTGAGGCTGGACAGTCTGAACTGCCCTCTGCACCCACAGGAGCATCTCAACCTCTTCTCGCTCCCCTGGGGGCTTTTAACATCTTGCTTGGATAGTCAGGCTTCCTCTGAGACTAGTTAAAAATAGGAATGTGCGGCTGGTTGACAAAGAAACGAAATACCTGAATTATTAGCTTATGTCTGGCTGTGGAGAGACAGGGGCTATTCTAGCAGCGAGAAATGACCTTGACCATCCTTGAATAGTAAGGGCAGAAAATTGATATTTTTTTTTTCAAAATAATAAAGTTCCCAAAATATCTAGCTTCTTTAAATCTCTTGATTTATTGTGTAATAAAATAAATAGGAAATACCAGAACTCTGCTTTCATGAAAAATCTATTTCTGCTAAGTATGTAGACTCATAGAGCAAACTTGAGCTTGCTTTGCTCATTAATTTTGTGGTGTGTATGAGTGTCTCTATGTATTTGCTTTCTTTTCAGGTCGTTTAAGATTATTGATTCCTCCTTCTCCAGCGTAGAGCTCAATTCTCTAAGGACTGGTTAGCAAAACCTTTCCTAGCTCACACTGTGCCATTTAAAAATGATTATGCTCAATGTCTTCAGCTCAAAATCCCCCTTCTTGGCTTGCATATGCTAGCGTTTGTACACCTCTCTTTTTGCTTTTTTTTTTAGGGTCGATACCAAGGTGTTCAGCCTTTTTGGTAACATCCCCCCTGGCTGCCTTGTCCTGGTGGCAAGAGAGACAATGGCTAAACCAGACAAGCCACAGAGATTTTTTTTTTCATAACCGAAAGTTTCTAGGGGAAATAAAATGATTGTATGGAGTCACGTGTAGTCTTTTGGCTCCAAAGTAAAAATGCTAAGTTACGCATTAGTTGTTGCATACATTTGCATTTTGATATATACAATCCCAGCGACTTTAATAGCATCACAGCTTAGCAGAGACAGATGCACACAGACTCACACAGGCTGACACTCAGACTCCCACCCAGGGAGGGCTGGGGAGGGTCCCACCAGAGGAGGGAGGTTCGGGGGGAACCCGGAGGTCCTTAAGGAAAGATGGGAAGCCAAATGGGCAGGGGTACTCATTAGATCTTGCTCCGCGTAACCTCCTGGACCCAGGCCACCACTCTTGTGCTCTCTCCTTCCAGCGTAGACCTTCCCTGGGGAGAGAACGGGAGACAGGAGAGATCACCATTTACAAAGGCTTTGAGTGACTCAGAACATGCAGTACTCTGAGTCCCAAAGGAATATTTAGACTTGTTTTAACAAAAGAAGAAGTGAGCTCTTGACGGGTGTTTTCTGCATTTGCTGGCTTTTGTTTTGGTCTTTCGCTTGTTCTTCCTGGGCTTTGAGTATGGCATCCAAGCACAGAACGGCATCCGAGCCACCGGCACAGCTGGAAGCCCTCGGCACTTTGCCAGCGAGGATCAGACTAAAGCAGAAGCTTCTGCACTGGACTAAAGCAGAAGCTTCTGCACTGGACTGGCTTATAAACCAAGCCATCAATTTGTTGATTTACTGTGGAAAATGTAGATATCAGGGAGACCAGGATGTTTCCTACTAAACAGTCTATGCCCTGGTAGGAGCCCAGGTTCCTTGGAAACCTCATTAGTAATTAAGAAATCGGGTAAAGCTTTCTTAAGGAATGTCTTCCATGTATTTTGAGAGGCGACACGATACCACTTCCACAATAATTATATACATGCCAAGTGGCCTGAGCTCAGTACCAGAAATGTATTCTCAAATTCTTAGTTGTGAACTTTATTCCAACCATCTTTTGTATTCACATTGGCCATTGCAACAGCAATTTTTTTTTTTTTCTAGTTGCAATGAGCATCTTTCATGAATATCCATGTCCTGAGCTGTCTTTATGGGCCAAGTGTTACAACAGTTCAGATGCAGCAGTGGAGACAAAGATGAGTAAGGCCCAGGGCCAGGCCCTGAGAAAGCTCACAACAGCACAAGGAGGATCACATAAATACACAGAGTCATGCCACAGGGGGAGGAAATTACTTGATGGAAGGATTCCCAGGATGAGACATCGAATCTACTTGCCGAGACGGAAGGGAGGCTGATTCATAGAGGAGATGGCACACAAAAGTTCACCCACAGAGACGAGCTGTCATTTTTACAAAACAGAAATGTTCAAGGGGAGGGTGGGAAGAAGGAATGGGGGGCAGAAAGGTAGCTCATGCCAAAGACAGGGACAGGTAGCGGCCCACCCAGCATTTTGTTCAAATATCCGCATCATGCTTGGAATTGTGTTTGGGAGGATGGGGTGGTCAGCGCTGGGAAGCCCATTGGTACTGAGAGCTTCGTTCTCTGAGCGCTGGGCACACCCAGGGCTTTGCGCAGGGAAGGCTGAGAGCTCAACTGTGGTTCCTGAGAATTCATTTGGTCTCAGTGTGCAGGAGGGACTGGAGAGGCAGAAAAGAGAGGGTGAGGAGGCCAACGTGGAGGGAGCTACGGACTTTGGATCTGAAATGACAAGGACCTGCCTGAACCAGAGGCAGTAGCTGTGGGAATAAAAATGGTGGAGACCATGCAAGAGTCACCATGCAGACAGACTCTGTAGGTCTTGGTAATAAGCCGGATGCGGGAGGTAGAAGAAAGAGGACTAAGAGATGCTGACATTTAGTAGCTGAGCTAGCACTGCACGCATGCTAGCTCATGTGATCCTACCGACAACGGGGAGGACGCTGCTGGAGTTCCCATTTTACAGATGAGCAAACTGAGGCCCAGGGCATCTTCTGCTTCTCCAGGGTTGCATCATGGATAGGAGATTTCAGAATCCCAACCCAGGTGTCTCAAGAGTCCTCTGCCATACTGCTCTCCATGCTGTTCTGCTCCTTCCCACCTCCAGACCCTCACCCCAAGTTCCCCAGCCAGAGTGGTTTCTCCTCCTCCGTTGCCCATTCAATAAAGACTGAATGAGTTGGTGCAGATGGAATCGCCCTCTGATCCTGACTCCCAGAAGCAATCCATTCTGATCACCAGATCAATGTGGGTTGTGCTTTGAGAAAGCAGCATAGAAGTCTACCATTGTACTCACGCTCAATTAAAAAAATCCTGTCATGGCAGTTGGTAACATGATGAAGGTTTTGATTTTATTTGTTTGCCTCATTATGGTAAAACAAAGCCAAACAATTCCTGCCTGAATTATCTTCCATGTGTCAGTAAAACGGCATTTTTTTCACATCAGTAGGCTTCCTGCTCTGTGGATGCTTTGATAATCAATAGGATCTTAAATCAGTGCCATTTCTCTCTTGGGCTAGGTTCAGGCTGATCTGGCTGACTGTGGACCTCCTTCATTTCTCTAGCCCTGGCCCACAGACTCCCACTAGATCTACTCAATTCTCAGGATTAGACACTTGATTCCCCTTCCTTCCTTCTCTCCTTCCTTCCTTCCTTCCTTGTGTTCTAGTCTTCCTTCCTTTTTCACATCGAAACTACTGCACTGAAAAAGCTTAGAATTTAGGAACTATAAGGATAATCATAGCGTTACTTTTCCTAAACACATGGTGTGCCTGAACTTTTCAGAGTGATGAAATGCAGGTGTAATTACAATTACACCTGCAAAAAAAGAGTAATTACAATTCTGCCCTCTGTAAGTAGAGAGCTAATCTCACCAAAACCCAAAGCGCTGGCATTTTTTTTTAAGTTAATGAGCCTTTTATGGCTTGCTGGCAACCTATTTCATTGCCCTAATAATTGGAATAGTCATTGCAGTAACAGTCAGCTGCTTCCATATATTATGAATAAAAGCAGAATATGCAGAATCGGCTGAAAGAAATCGTAGGGAGGCGTGTGTGAGCACATGCACGAGTTTATGCATGTGAATATAGCCATGAAATTGTGTGAGTGTGCCTATGTACAGGAGTGTGTATGTGTGTTTGTGTGTGTGTGCGCACATGTGTATACTTGTATATAAATTTGAGCCCCAAATATTTTAGTAGTGAATAATGCCCCCTACTAGTTTGGTGAGATATGCAGAGTCCTTCTTGCTACAGAATGATACCTTTGATAATTTTATACTAGGATAATATTGAGAAGACCGCATCTCTTCTAAGATGGTCTTTCATGGGCAATTAGTTACTGAGTGCCATTAAGAAGTAGTCTATATGGTTTCTTAATGGATCCCGCTGTCTTTTAGGCCCTGGCATAATTCTTTTCTAGAACCAGTGATTTTTCAACATTAATTTGCATCAGAATTACCTGGGAAGCTTACCTCTAATGTCCAGCGATTCTGAGTAAGCTAGTCTGAGGTGGGGCCAGCTCCTTAGGTGATTCCAATGCATCGGAGATTGAAACCAGATCCTAGGTCAGTGGTTAAATCACATTAGATCACTTGCATAGCATTTAAAAAAAAAAAAACACTGATGCTGGAGCCCTGCTTAAGACCAAAGACACCAGAACATCTGAGATCAAAGTCAACATGCTGGGTATTTCCTAGACGTTCTCCAGGTGACTGTAACATATTGAAAACTATCCTGTATTTTTGAGTTTATGCCAATCTGCAACATGGATTTTGCTGAAGTAGTTGGGAGGGGAGAAGCTATCAGTATCACACCGTGAAACACCACTTGACTGAACTCGTGACTTAAATGTGCAAATGTCTACAGAACTTGAAGGAAGTAGTATAAGCAGTCCCATTATATACCACACGGCACATCTTCTCAAATACTTTTTTTTTAACACACCCCCTATTTTCTAGAGTTCCTTTTATTAAAAAGATGCATCTCTATCCAGAACCTCCTTCTTCCCCCAATAACTTCTCCTGACACTTTTCTCCATAGGAGGGCTGTCTTTTCTCCATACTGGTTTTCAAATCAAACTCACCCAACTATCTTTTTTTTTTACCCCCTCATTCATACTCTGGGAGACCCAAGTTATATCCTTCCAATATTAGGATACATTATTTATGTATTAAGTTTCAGAGAGATATAAGGCCAGACGAAGATGGAATCCCTAGACCAAGACAGAGATAACTTGCAGATAGAGCTAAGAAGAGCCAGCCACCCAAGAGAATCTCTCATCCACAAAAAGCTATACAGCACCTGAGAGTGGGTGGGGCGTTAAGAGATGCCTCTGACCTTCATGCTATGGGCCACGCCCTCTCAGGGCTTCTGTGGATGACTCCTATCAGATGGGTCTCCATTCCCATGAAGTTTTGGACCTGATTCCTATCCTTTTGTTAGGCAAGAACCAGTCCGACAGGTTCCCCAGGTTCAATTAAACTTGAATAGAAGTTTCTCAACTTTTCGAGGTCATGGATCTCTTTAAGGGTTTAATGAAAACTACAGATCCTCTGGAACCTAGATTCATATACTTTTGCACAGAATTCCAGAAGTTTCTTGGAGCCCTGTGGTCCTCGGCTCCACACCAAGGACTTCTGCAATAAAGCCTGGTTAGACCAACTGGTGTGCGGTGGACTTTGACTGAGTCTAAACACCTGGATTCAAAAGGTTCATGGAAAAGGAAAGTTGGGAGGGGGGACGCTATCAGCATCACACTGCGAAACACCACCTGACTGAAGTTGTGGCTTAAATGTGCAAATGTCTACAAAACTGGAAGGGAGTCTAGGTAGTTGAAACAGCATTGCTTGGACATTTGGATTGACGGGCTTTCCCGCTTGCTTCTTGATTGTCATGTGGAAAATGATGATAAATGCTCTAGTTAAGATCCTGAATGTCCCCGAGGCTCCTGTGTCAAAAGCTTGGTCTTCAGTCTGTGGAACTATTGGGAAGTGGTCGAGCCTTTAGGAGGAGGGCCTATTAGAAGGAAGTTGAGTCATTGGAGCATACTCTTGAAAGATACTGGGATCCTGGACCCCCTTTGTCTTTTTCTCTTTTTTGTTTCTTTGCTTCCATGAGGTGAATAGGCCTCTTCTGCCATATGCTTCCACCATAATATACTATAATATACATGGGGTAAGTGATCTAGAACCTTTGAAACTGAGCCAAAATAATTTTTTCCCTTTAGAGTTGATTTTGTCAGGTATTTTGTTATAGCAACAGAAAGCTGATTAACACAATAGAGATATAAGATTTGACATAAACATCATTTAACATTTTACAAAGCATATTCACATAAACATGTGTTTCACTTAATTTACAAAAGAAAAGTAAGCATTAAAGAAATTAAATGGCTCACTCAAGGTGGTTCAGAGAAGAGGTGGTTGTGCAAGGGCTCAAACACTGGAACCCTTCTCTTGGACCACTGTTAATCATTCCCATCCAATTACTTAATTCATTTGCATTTCAGTGTCTCAAATTGGTTTCTTTAAATTCTGTCAGATTTTTGTCATTGAAATACAGGTATTCATTCATTCACTTAATAACCATGATCATCCATTCATTCAATCAATTTTAATGAATGACAGGGGCAGGGTTGGCAGTGTGTATCATAACAAGTATCAATTTAAGGAATTAAGTTTACATGTGATGGTGCTGGGGTTGTGGCTCAGCGGAAGAGCGCTCACCTAGCACGTGCGCGGCCCGGGTTCGATCCTCAGCACCACGTACAAATAAACGCATCGTGTACAACTAAAGCAAACAAATAAATATTTTTTTTTAAAAAAAAAAAGTTTACATGTGATGATAAAGTGCTACTGGGACTTCAGGAAGGCTGGGCTCTATCCTGCAAGAAGGCTCAGGGAAACCTTATGGAGGAGGTGACATTTGATCTCACACAAACAATGGAAAGATGCTGACAGGTAAGTCCAGGAAGAAAGCAGCAATCCAGATGATGGGGGAAAGCACAGAGGTGGGGCCACAGGGAGTGGGCCATGTCTTTGGGACTCCTTGAAGGCCAAGACAGGTGTGGCCTTTGTGGAGTGCAGAGCTACAGGTTGGAGTGCAGCCGAGTCCCACCAGTCAGGCTGAGGCAGATGCTCTCTCTTCAAGGAGAAATGGCAGCCAGGGGAGGATAAATGCGGGGAGAGATGCACTTGGCTGAGGTTCTCTCTCTCTCTCTCTCTCTCTCTCTCTCTATTTATTTATTTTTTTGATGATAGAGCAAAGTGTGGGTTAGGAGGGAAGATTATTTCTTCTCTCTCTCTCTCTCTCTCTCTTTTTTTTTTGACTGGGGATTGAACTCAGGGGCACTCGACCACTGGGCCACATCTCCAGCCCTTTTTTGTATTTTTATTAGAAGCAGGGTCTCACTGAGTGGCTAAGTGCCTCACCATTGCTGAGGCTGGCTTTGAACTTGCGATTCTCCTGCCTCAGCCTCCCAAGTGCTGGGATTACAGGCTTGCGCCACCACGCCCCCGGCTGCTTTTTCACTCTTACCTTGCTTTATATCCATCTAACAGACTAGAACTGGAAAGTTAACATTTATTTCCAGGTTTAAAAAATGGGTCTATGATCTTTTACAAAATCCATTTACAGGGTTCAGGAGATCAATGGATCTTCTAAAATTATGTATTATGTTGTGTTCTTATACATAGATTTCTCCCCACACCCTCTCTCTTTTCTCTCTCAACCCAAAGAGAAGATTCACAGCATCAACATCTCAAGAGGATCCATGACCCTCCCCACCAAAGGAAAAAAAAAAAAGACGTAAAGCTTAGTAGAAATGGGGAACAATTTAGGGGTGTGTGATGGTCATTGTAACAGGTTGTGTTGCTAGCCCCACTAAAAATTATTTTTCCTCTTTACATATGGTCATAGGTTCGTAGAGTATTAGGGATGAATGGATCTAGAGATATGACTTCTCTTGTTTAACAGAAGTTGAAACCAGGGTCCTATTAGGTAGTGTGTTACTCAAGATCACCCAGATGACTTTAAGTCCTTATAGAAAATACAGGCCCTTGTCATCCTCTTTTGTCATCATCAACAAAGCTACATGTACTACTAAATAAATACTGTTAGATCAAAATTAGTTGTATTGATGGATTTTTTTTAAAAAACATCAAGTTGTTAGTTTCTGTGTCTGAGTATAAAAACATGTTTCTAATGCTTTTAACTCTCTTTAAAACATTTCTGTAAATTGTATCAATTAATTTTATCTGCAATTATTTCTCTACTAAAATAGCCCTTTGACCCTCAGACTCCTGTGCCTCTACACATAAATAGACTATTGTTGAGTGACTTTTAAAATAATTTTTTCTTTGAAAATAAGCATGCCCATCTGATCTTCTCCCAAGGGAAGCCAGGGATCTGCCACCCACCTACTCATTCATGTACGCATAGGTTTTCAGATTCTGAATTTAAAAATTGAAGACATAATTGCTTCAAGGCTACCCTCAGTAGAAATTGGAAGGGGCTAATTATTGTTTAGGATATGCAGAGCCTGTTGTCTAAGAATAGATTTCACAAGAAGAAACCAACCTAATCGTACCCAGGAGGCCCTGGGGCACCAGGGCCATTGGATGTTATCACACACCGAGTTCCACTAACTGGAACTCAGTGAAACATGGATCCCAGTGCCAATTTTCTGGGTATTTCAAAAATAATGAGAAAGGCTCCTCTACCTCCCTGCACACTGGTCCTCTTTGCAAAAGACATGCTCTGGCCAGGAGCTAGCTGGAGGGAGGGAGATTAGCTAACCAGCCCTCGGGAGGACTGAATGGAGACTGACCTTGTTAGCAACCTTCCTGTAACTCTTTGTTCAGACACAAGAGCAAGGGAATCAAAAACCTCAACTGTGGTCAGATGGTAGCTAATATTAAAGCGATTTCAGAAGAGCCAGCTAATGATTTGCCACAGAGAGAGAGAGAGAGAAAATAGTACAAGGGCTGGCAGCAGAATTGTTTTTCTTGAAGGCGGAACATCTCTGTATTTGAGAACCCACTGGTGGTCCATTGTCCCCGGGGTGGCTGGTTGGTCTCTAGGTGTGGTCAGGATGGGCTTGGAGTGAGATGAAGGAAGAGCCGGACTGCTTTGTGGAAGCAACAACAGGAAGCGGAGGTGATCCCAGCAAGTGAAAGTGCAGGAAAGGGAAGAGGACTGAAGTAAAGGGGGTCCAAAGCCATGTAGTAGGGGGTCGGAGCCTGACTAGATGGAGACATCAGGAGGAAGTGGACCAAAAGCTTTCAAAGGACAAGTCAGCTCACAATTCAGCCTTAAGCCATCTCTGCTTATTGACCATAGTCCCTGTTCCTCAGTTAGTCCCCAAGCTTCCATTAACAGTGACTGCCTGGCCACCTTTTATGAATAATGTTTTGGAGAAATCAGACAGACATGGGAATGATCATACCTCTATTGCTCTGTTTCCTCCTCCCCTCCATTGAAGCAGGTAGCAGCCATTACAATGATTGGACTCAGATTCTCGTCAGTGGCCCTCCTGTCTTTGGGCAAGACGAAGACGTTAGAAATGAAAAAGATAGAGGCAGGAGATGGTGGAGGCCAGGATGGGAGGGAATAGGTGGGGCTCATGATTATTAGGGACCTGGCCTTACCTTGCAACAGCCCCCCAGGAGGTGGTAGAACCACAGTGGATATGCAGGAAGAGATGCAGGAGGTTGGGGGAATGGTAAGAGCATGATGAATGGAAAGAGACAGGATTCATCCAGATTTATCAGGCAGTTCAAATTTTAGGTCTTGAGGCCAGAAGAAAGATGGAGGCTGGGGACTTATTCTGGGGATCATTACCACACTGTCCAGTGGTGCTCGAATTGTGATTCAAGGACCTCCTCCATGCCCTTGGGAATGAGCCACGAAGTCATCAGTCTAGTCCTGCTTCCCAGGTAATCCTTAAGCCCACTGAGGTTTGATCACCATAGCTGGATGCTAACTGATGAGATGAGAGAGGGGGCTACAGTCCTGAGAAAATGTACAGTGGTCCAAGGAAAGAGCAAAAGCAAGACCAAGTAAGAAAATGGATGGAATTATCCATTGGATTTGCAAGGAGGTTGTTGAGGACCATGATAAGGACAGTTTTGTTGGGAGACTATGGGAACAGGAAGTTTATGTGGTTACACAGGTTTATAGGTCTCACAGTCCTTTGGGACATGATTTCCTTCATGCCTTGAAATAATGATATGAGGCTCCTGGCCCAGGACCCCTGCATGGTGTCATGAGGCTTCCTCTTATCTCCCATTACAGAGGAGGAAGATCAGCCTCTTTTCTCTGGAAAGCTATTTGTTCTTCCAGAAAATAATGAATTGGACTAGGTCACTGGAATTCAAATGGATTTCCAGAGTTTGGGAATCCTGCTGGACAGTTTTCTAAAATGAAGCAGCTTTACTTTGTTTTAGGTATTAGAGATTCATCTATTCAAAACAACAGGGGTCTCTGTTGCTAAAATCAAATGTGAAAAGCCAGTGTGCATTGATGCCTAGACCTAGTTTTTACTTTTACCTAGCTTTTACTTGATTTAAGAATTCTTAAATAAGCTTACACTAAGAGCTTAGGGAATACATGTTTTTTTTTTCTCCTCTTCTTCTTCTTATAAATCTAGCCTGGTTATTAAAGTGTTTCCCTCTTTATACTCTTATATATAAATTCTAGAATTGCAGAATAATAAGGATGCTAGTATTTTTTATATTTTAAAACATAATTATTTGCTATTTTATTTGTTTTATAATATTTTTATTGAAATAATGCTAACCTCTAAAATTGTGCAAACAATTTAGCAAAACAGAATACAAGGAAAAATCATAATTTGTATTAACCCTTTTAAGAATTTTAGATGGTTCCCTCTAATATATATGAGTGTGTACCATTTTGTGTGTGTGTGTGTGTGTGTGTGCGCGCGCGCACCTATACACATTGAAACTGGATATATGATCTTGTATACTCCCCTTTCACTTGGGGACATAATTGATATTTTCTCATGACATTAAATATTCTTTGCAATTATGAGTTTTATTGACTGCGAAGTTCATATTTGGAAGGTCTCTGCTATTTGGAGTCACGTGTGTCCTCTTATACCCCTTTTGGGGGAGATCAGTGGGCTATTTTTACAAAAGGACAATTTCCACACCCCTTCAGAATCAGTCAATTTCTCTGTACACCCTCACACATTTCTAATCTACCCTATTCATGAGCATAAGTTCAGTCTTTTTACCAAATTCACAGAAAATGTCTCCCTTTCATTGTGAGGGACTCTTCTGTTGACACTCTTCATCTATGTCTATCCTCTTCTGGGATCACAGGAACATTTCTCAGACTCCCTTGCAGCTAGCTAGAAAGCTATTTGTTCTTCCAGAAAATAATGAATTGGACTAGGTCACTGGACTTCAAATGGATTTGGTTATGAAGTTGACTCTGACAAGGAGGCTGGGGATAAAGGTGAGAGATGCTGCCATTGGTATAGGATCCTGACATCAGTGGGGATACAGAGACCCCACAGCGATAAAGGTCAAGTTGACCACAAAAGACAAGAGGGATATGGCCACTGGCAAAGGCAGTAGGGCCAGAGCACTGACCAGAAAGATTTTCCCTTAGCATTCTTCTGAGAGGGATCATACATCATGCATCTGTAGCCACAAAATAGATGGGCAACTGCTAAGGTTGATTTGTTTAACTGATGCAACGTGAGGCCCCGGAACTGTTCTTCGTGAGAATTCAGTTCCATACATGTATATGCTATAAATTTTCTTAGCCTTCCCTAACAAGTTTTGTAGCATTCACAGGATCTTACGTCCAGAGGAAAGAGGGACAACAACTTGGGGCAGCTCTGGACACCGTCTTTGAGTTGAATTTCATGAACGTGAACTCATCACTTCTCTTGAAGTGAAAGGAGTTCCTTGGTCAGAAGCAACGTTCAATGTTGTGTGGGTATCAAAAACATCTCTGGATCCAGAGTTCTGTGGGGACCCTGGGACAGGTCCGTATGCAGACTGGGAATTATGGGGTCTGATAAAAATTTTTGACTGGAGTTTGTCTTACAATGAACACAATGGGTTCCATGGGTACGCCCACTGTTTATTTCCCTATTTCCCAAAATGCGTAATTTGGCGTAATTTCAACATAATTTCCTGAGTGCATAACTCTCACATTTGTCCTCTAACTCATGGAATGAGGAATACTCTCATTCCCGGGGGGCCTCCCCACCAAATTATGAACCAAAACAATACCACATCCTGGAAGTGATTGCAGAATAGATGCCAACAAAAGGGATCCAGAAGGTGTGTTGGAATCGACTCCACTCCTATCCCTATTTACCCTGGCTTTGGCCTGTTCGAGCGTGGGAGAAGTTGGGGAGCATAGCTGGAGTTTAGGAAACTTAACTCGGTAGCAGCTTCAATTGCAGATGCTGCTACATCTGTGGTCTGTTTTTATGGAGCAAATCAACACAGTCCCTGGAGTCTGATATGCAGATAACAATGTGGCAAACACTTTTTTCTTTTACCAAGAAGCAGACACTACTTAATACAGTTTATGTTCATCCAGCAACAATACATCTTCACCAGCATCCTGCGGGGCTCCCTTAATCCAGTCTGTAGGAACCCAGTCGCTCCACCATCCCATAGACACGACTCAGTCCCACTGTATTGATTAGACCATGCTGGTTGAGCAAGAATAGCAAGTAATTCATATATCTTGGTGAAATATATATCTTACGGAGGATGGGTGATATAGTTCTCACGAAAATCCAGACCTCAATGAATCTTAGTGAAGATTCTTGGGGCTTAGTCATCTGAGATATTCAAGACAGCCTCTCCAAAGTCAGAGTCAGTTTGTAACACTTTGTACTCTCTACCTTTAAGAAAGAAGCACAGGACTCCAGCCTGCTGTCAAGCAACCCTTAAAACTGCTGGTCATTAAAACAGCTGGTCAGTGCAGCCCAAAGCCAGAGGAGGCTTTGTACATGGGTCAAGTTGAAATCTGGTCTTCCTGACCCAAGAAACCCAAAGGTGGTAGTGTATTGCTTTCAAACAAGGAATACATTTTACTGCAGGAAAAAAAGAGATAATCAGTTGATACACATGAGATTAATTGGTCCTACCATGAATCCCATCACCCAGGCTAGATAACCTAAACAAAGGTAGAATGGCCTTTGGAAGATGCAATTACAGGGGAAGCTGACAGCCTGCAGCTTCTGCAATTTGGAGGGCTGTCTTACAAGATGTTGCTTCAACTTTGAACGAGTGACCACTATAGGGTACTGTCCTCCCTTATCCAGATATCATGAGCATAGAACCAGAGGATGGAGTTGGAGAGTCATCTCTCACTATTTCACCTTATTATGCACACAATTTTGCTTCCTGTGTTTGTCAGAAGTCACTGGTGCCCTCCCATGTCCCCTTGGAGACTACCCAAGAAAGACAGCTAGTGCCCCAGGAGGAGTCTGAAGTAACAGGAGTCCTGGATTAATAACCGGGCCTCCTCGGCCCTCTACAGGAAAATCCTGAGTCTCTCATTTGGTTCCCAGGGTCACTTGGCTTTTGTGCCAAACCTAGTATTTTCCCCCATTTGGCAATTACATTTTAAAATGCATTCTCTTGTTTCATTCTCATGGTTTTGTTGTTTTATTTCACCATTCCTTCGTTGACAGATCTAGAATGTTTTCAGTGTAAGGTGGTTATAGAAATACAATAAAATTTTCAGATGACTCTTCAGTCATCTCAGCATCGTTTATTAAATAATCCATCATTTTCTTACTGATTTGACGGGTCACCTTTATCATATTCTCAACTCTTGTATACCTGCTGGCCTACTTCTGAGCTCTCTAGTTCTCTCCGTTGATCTGTCTCTCCATGTGACAGCACTGCTTTATTTTAATTATTGCAGCTTTATAATGTGTGGCAATATTGCAAAGACAAATGGCTTTCCAATGCTCAGATTTTTCAGAACGTCCCGGGGTATTCTTTTGTTTTTGTTTTTCCTTTTGCTTTTTGAGGATCAGCATGGCTGCTTTCAACCCCCTCCCCCCACCCCCAAATCCATCCGGCATCCATTATTTGTGTAAATTAACTCAGTAGGATTTATTTGTTTTTCTTTATTTCTCTTTTAGTTTTTCCCTTTCTTCCTTTTCTTTTGTCTTTTATGTGTAAGTTGATTCAGTTTTCTTTTAATATTTACTTTCCAGTTGGGCACAATGCCTTTATTTTATTTATTTATTTTTATGTGGTGCTGAGGATTGAACCCAGGGTCTCGCCCGCGCTCGGCAAGCGCTCTACCGCTGAACCACAACCCCAGCCCTAGAGTCACTTCTTTTAGAAAGGAATCAGGACCTGTGTTAAGTGGGACAAGGAGACCCGTTTCTTTGGTTGCTAACTTTCCTCTTCTCTTTCTCCCAACCACCACTTCCTTTGAAATCCTCTCTTAGTCCCTTCATTTTCCATATTTTTCTGTAAGTAATCAATGTTTAAAAAAACTCTAAAATGCTTAAAGGCAGAAGACCACACAAGAGAGGAGAAGAAGTAATGGCTCGTTAGCCACCAGCTGGTTGGACTTTTCCTTACCCTTACTATTCCCAGGTGTTGAATGGGGACACTAGTAATAAGTTCTTAGAGTTAATGTGAAGTTAAATGAGGTGGCTTTGATTAAATTAGCCCAGAGGCTGTGGGGATTCGGCCTCCACGGCCCTCATTCTGTATTTCTTCACACAGTCGTGTTCTTCACTCTGCCTTTGTCGTGCCTCCCGCTCCACCCTGGAGTTCAGCCTTGTAACTCAGATCAGGAGGCTGGCGGCACACACAGCACAAACCCACTTGGAAGGCACCTGCCCCCTGGGGCCTGTTCTGGCTCTTGCCTTCTGACGCTTCCATGAAACAGGCTTGGGCGAGGCTGCTGGAGGAGGAGAACCACATAAACCAGCTAACTCCCAGCACCCCAGCAGCCAGCTGGCAGCCAGCGAATCTCCAGAGACGGGAGTGGACCAAGCATGAAGGAGAAGAGCCGCCAGCTGAGCCCAGTCTAGACCACTCCGGTATGCATCCACAACAGCAGGGCTAAGTCAGTGGCCATGGTTTTAGCCACTGAGGTTTGAGGTAGCTGGTTTCTTAACACTCTTGTCTCAGCAAATAACATAGAACTTGACTCAGAGGAGATAAGTGATAAAAATTCCTTATATGGCAGCCCTTTGATGATCTAAATTCATTTTTATTTAAATCAAAGAGACAGTTCCTCATTTATCCACTCTTCCCTTCCTTTTTCTTTTTTAATTTTGTGGTGCTGGGGATCAAACCCAGGACCTCAAGCACCTCGGGCAAGCGCTCTACCACAGAGCCACATCCCCAGTCCACTCATCTCTTTCTTTGTAGCTCATTCTTAAAAGTGTCTAACCTAGGTTCACTGCCAAATGAATACACTTATTTGGCAATTTAACATATTTCAAATGATTTCCGTACTGATTTTTTGTCTCTTTGATTGCAAAAAAAAAAATCAGTCAAAAATACTGAGTTTTACTTGGGTCTCAGAGGGGATCTAAGAGAAATAGGAGACAGAGCTCTCTCTTTAACAACACAAATGCGAAGGATCAGAACTAATTTCAGTGATATGTAGCTGGCATAGAAGTGTTTGGGGCAACTGGGGAACGCAGTCAGTTGAAGTCTGTGAGTTTTGAATATGAAATGAAAACGTTCTCACGGAAAAACTAAAAAAGAATGACAGAATAAATGATCTGTCTCTGTGTTTCGCTTCTAAGGTGGCCGCTTAGGCTGCGAAATGGAAGGGGGCCAAGGAGGCTGTGTCCCCACTCTGTCACCTCCTACTTTGGCAAATGGTGTCGTGGGCACTTGCCTCCTGATAGTGGAGTTACAGAACTGGACATATCAGCATCTCTAATCCTGTATCTTAAAGGGGTGGGAGGGCTGGAAACAGGACCACAGCATCTGCTTTATCTCTGCAATAGCTACTTTCCTTTCAGACCATCCAGAAGGTCTCAATTTTTTTTTTTTTTTTCCACTGAAGTCAAAGAAAAGATCACCCAATTGTTAGATTACCTCCAATAACATGTGTCCAACTTGCTGGGATGAATGGCACTGATTCTGAACACAAGCACTCCATTTTATTGGCACTGAGAGCAGAGATCAGACCCTGACCCCCTCTCCCTACTCAGCTGTGGATTAAGATCTGGCGCTATTTTCTGGTCTGACCTTTCCCGGCATGGCGTGAATTACGACTCCCTCATGAATGGATGCTCAGGGCGCTCTGCCAGCTATTAGTTCTGAACAGAGCATGTTCATAAGCAAAACCACCAAACCAGGAGCAATGCCAAGGGGTCCTCTAGACATTTAAAGAAGGGGAAGGTCAAGGATTCCTCTTTCCCCAGCTGTTTTCTGACACATGCACTTCATTCTTCTCCATTGTCGCCTAGACAGTCCAACTTCACGTTTCAGAACAAATAAAGATCTAAGCCTCTGGCCTGAAAGGAAGAAAGCAGGCGACTTCCTAGTGGGAGCAGTGTCAGGGTTCATGGAAGAAGCTGCAACCCCCCGCCCTGGGCCGGGGTCTCATAGGCTCACGAAGCTTTGGGTCTGGAAGGAACCTTGCAATAGTCTCTTCTGGGGTGTTTTCAAATGACATTTGCTCCAGAAACCAAATGAAATCTGAAGCAAATATACAAAATAGAATAAAACCGAAACAGAAGTGCTCTGGCTGAGCAGCAGGGTGGAGGTGGTAGGTGGTTGTGGACAGGAGTTTTTTGCATATGCAAGGAACAGGGCTAGAAAACCACCCATCTTGCCAACTTTCTGTTTCATGTTACTTATTTATTTATTTATTTTTATGATGAAGAAGTGGATCAATGGTCTATAAACAGACAGCGTGGGCGGAACAAGACAGGGACCAGCGCTCACATATATAACGTTCAGTGGGGTGCTCTGTCCAGACTTCCAATACTCGGTGAGAAACGTGAGTAACTGGACATCACCAACAGGGGCATTTTAGAGGTCTACCAATTCTTCTAGAACATAACAACACCATAATGGAATCAGGATAATTTGCCACATTACTTAATAAGAAAATTCCAATTTTGTCTTCTCTTTTGATATGTTTAATAACAAAAGGAACTTTTGGAAAGTCACCTTAGAAATTAACAACATAAAAATGAACATATTTCTTTGCTCGAATCCCAGACTCCTCCCTAGAGGTCACTGCTAACCAATAGAATGCCACCAGGAGAAGAGAATGGCAGTGTGTCTAATTTCATGTCATGAAAGATACTCTGTTCAGGAACAAGTTAGAAAGTATAGAATTTCCCTTCCTGCGTCTATTGATGGTCAAAAGGGTTAAGACAGTTTTGTTTACATCAACTTTATATTCTCCAAAGGATAATGTTTTCAAGGGGACCTCCCTAAATAAAATGATTGACAATCTAAAAAAGAAACCTATTATCTTCCCACGTAGGATGCTGAAATTAACATGTTATTTTAAAGACAACTAAACTACTGCTCACCTAACTGAAACAAAATACACAACAAAGCTGTGAGATATAAGATACAAAAAGAAAGAAATCCAAACTAAGCTTTTAAATTCATTTGCCCTAGTGGGAACATCAGAACTTAGGAATTGATGCTGATCTTGCGGATTAAGTACTTTTTATTTTTTTTTTTAGACCACAAATACTTGTTCACCTTCCCAGAAAGCAAATCATATTACTGTGTCTAAGTAATCAGCGAATAACAAGGTTTTCCCTATTATCAAAGTACAAAACACTGCTTCAAGATGCTGGATCCCGGACTGGGGGTGCAGGTCACTGGTCGGATGCTAGCTTAGCACGTGTGAGGCCCCGTGTTCGATCCCTAGCACCAAAGACAAAAGACAAGATATTTGACACAGACAGTGATGAGATGATTGATAAAAAGAGATGGTTTAGTCTTAAGCAATCTGGAGGACCCCAGAGCGTCGATGCTGTCTGAAGTTGCCTCTGGCTGCGTGGAATGTCCTCTACTGTTCAGAACCAAGCTGCAGGAGATTGGAAGTCTTCAAGATGACTTGAGGCTCTGAGAAGGAATGAAACAGAATGTCAGGAACCAACAGGGAGAGAACTTACCATCAACACAAAGCTTCAGATGAGCGCCTTTGGGGGAGGAAGAAAACTTCACCACAAACAATTTCAAAGATGTCTGGAAAATGGAGGTCAGGAAATGAAAATCCCTGTTTCCTGCGGCATCGAGTCTCGTGTGTTTTTGAATCCTGTGTGTTTTTCCTTTGAGTGTTCTTTGTATTTTTCTCCCTACATGTCAGGGGGTCTGCCTTTTGCTTAGGGAGCACCAGGATCTTCCCACCCCTTCGATGATGTAGGTAGCAGGCATTTTCTTCCTGTCTGTTGATTTGCATGTAATTTTGTTCATCTATTTTGTCGTACAGAGATTTTAAATTATGATGTCAAATGTGCCAATTTCTAAGAGTCTTTCAATATCAATCTGCAGCCTCCTAGTCACAGCCACACTAGCTGCAACAGCAAACCACACGTTTCATTGAAAACAAATCATTCTAAATTTAAAATGCAAATTTACACAGTCCATGCTTTTGTCTAAGAACATCAGTCTTTATGGGGGAAAATAAAATTCTTCACTTACACTACACACAGATCCGAGAAGGCTCCAGAAGGCCTAGATAAATGATGGGTATTTTGAATTGTAAACTGGCATGATTTGAAAATCCCATGTTAAAAAGCCCACAAACAACTTTAAAAATTTTATTTTCTTACCAATGTGTTCACGTGTCTCCATATAGCTCCTTTTGCTCTCTGTTGCCCTTAGACATCAAGCTACTGTATCATAAGTTGTTGTTAACATATAAACAATTGTTAAACCTTTGTTAGCAACTAACTTCTTTGGGTGAGACCATCCATTATTTCAGGGAAGCAGAAAATAGAAAGAGTAAGTTTCATGGTGAGTGAGGAGGCTGGGACAGGTCAGTGAACTCACTACTTTGGAAAAATTGAGGTCTTCACAGGAAGTCACACTGGGTGGCCCAGGAAAGACAGTGGACACTCCAAAGATACAGGGTACGTAAAAGTGAGGGGTAACATATTGGGGAAGGTGCTGGTAGAGGGTAAAGAAAAAAAAAGAGAGATGTAGAATTGAGAAAAATATTCACAAGATTAGTAAATATTTATTGCTAGTGTGATATAGTTACTGACTATTTTCTCTATCGCACTGAAAGTCAATATCCCATCCATATTTACATCCCTCGTGATTGACATGTAACAGGCATTCTGAGATTATTTGCTGTGTATTTTGACATAAATTTTGTTTATATGCATCCTGCCTTGCCACATACTTGGAAGAATGATACTGAAGTCATCCAAATTCAGGATAAAATTTAGGTTTGGGGATTACTATACTCTGATACTGTACCATGGTTTGGTCTCAAAGTGGAATTGGAAGATGCATCTGCATTTAGATCTCAGTGCCGTTTTTGTTTTTTTTTTTTAATATTTATTTATTTGCTTTAGTTGTACACAATTCGTTTATTTGTATGTGGTGCTGAGGATCGAACCCGGGTCGTGCACATTCTAGGTGAGCGCTCTACCGCTGAGCCACAACCCCAGCCCCTCTCAGTGCCGTTTTTAAAGCTTGACTCAGAGATTTGAGAAGCTGGTGAGGGCTTTCTCTCCAGTGGAGCTAAACAGGGGTGACAGGGATCTGAGGGACTTTCTCTCCCTATCTTGTTGCTTCAAGACAGATGGAAGTGAAGACTGTATCCGGATAAAAATATCGCCTAGAATCGGGGTCACAAATGGCCAACGGATGAGCTGCAGTCCTCGCCGTTTCTTTGGGGTATATTCTACAACGATGCCAGGAGGCACACAATTGGCAAGCCTCGGTGTTTGGGTTCCTTTTGTGACAAGGCCAAAAAAAGATGGAAAAAAAAAGGATCCAATAGGAAATAACAGCTCAGAAATAAGCTGAAATGGATGAGGCGGCTCCAGTGAAGTTATGATATTTTGCAGCATTGACTCTGCAGCCAGGTCCTCTGGGCCGAAACCCCAACATTGCCACTTGCTAGCGAGGACTATGGGCGAGTAGCATAACACCCAGGGCCCTCCTTTCCCTGTCTGTACCAGTGAGGCCTGGTGGACTGAGGGAGGCGATATGGGTGGCAGGCTTGTATGCATCATTCTTACTCACTGGCTTTGGGAAGCTCCAGTTGTGCAGGGCTCTGGTTTGCTCTGTCCTTGGATTTCTGAAGAGCCACTCTCATCACAGGATGTGTGCTTTAAAGCCAGAGGTGTCTTGGCTGTCAAAGAATCCACACTCCACAGCGGATCTCCCAGGGCAGGGACATTCCTGGGTGCCAAACCTGCAGCCTTGAAATAGACACAGGAAAAATAAAAAAGGGGGCTAATGATTCGGGCCTGCCTGGCAGCGGGACCTTTGGAGTGCTCTGACGGCTTTCAGTCTGTGCCTCACCTGCAGAAGGGACAGCTCTGGGGTGCAGCTCCATGTAGTTACAGCTAAGTACCAAACATGTCCCTGGGTTGCTCTCATTAGGTTCCACCGTGATGGCTTACGTAACCTGGGGAAGACAGGCAAGGGCAAGGACGCAACCAAAGCATGAAAGCCTCTCTCATCCAACAGCATGCTCTGCGTACACGGCTTCCAGAAAAATCCAAATCGTGAAACAATTTAGAATGCAGAGAAACCTGAGAGTTTCTCATGTTACAAAAAAAATACCCATGGTAGAATTCCTTTCAATAACCACTCACTCTAACACATCAAAATACTATGGATTTACAGCAAATTTCCTATTCATAGCCCTCGATATTATTCCCAGGTTTATGCAAAACGTGTCTTCATTTCTATTACTATCAAATAACCACATTTCAGGTCTTTTAACCTACAGTAAAATACGGCAGGGTTCATAAGTACTGTATATATTTATGAGGTTTCCTATTCTCCTTTTTAAGTCTATGGACCAATTTCCAGAGAAGCCATGTG
Organism: Tamias sibiricus; assembly: GCA_025594165.1. Lineage (NCBI taxonomy): Eukaryota > Metazoa > Chordata > Mammalia > Rodentia > Sciuridae > Tamias > Tamias sibiricus. Next base: position 16,672,926 of record CM046666.1, on the reverse strand, counting down.
AAATAGAGGTGAGTTTCTCTCTGACCCAGCCCGTTTGTGCTCTCTGCGTGACTGATGGATTCATTGCCAAGTACCTTCAGCCTCTCGCAGACACGTCAGGAGACAAGGCTGTGATCACCTAATTAGAGTTGAACTGAGGGGGAGCCCCACGCTGGGCATCCAGGATCTCTGTGATCTGCTATTACCCGAGTCCCCAGGCTTTCTCTACTGATGAAAATGTCAACTTCAGGAGGAAATGTCTGCCGTGGCTTCTTGAAAAAACAGAGGATAGAGGAATTTGGAGAACGATTGTTTTAAAAATCTAATTCAAGATGATTGATTCTGAGCAAGGGAATGACCTTGCAAAGAGTGTGAACTTTTGCTGTTCCTCACCTCTGTCCTCCCATCAGGTAATCACCAGGTCCTTTTCCACACCTGCCCTGCTCTTCCTATCAAGAGTGTGCACAGTATGAACAAAATCCGGATTCCACAGTATGGCTTCCCCCTCACCCCATCACCAGACTCATTAGCCTTTATCAGTCACCACCACCCAGCTCCTTCCCTTTCCTACTTGTATTAAACCATATTAAACCATTCTGTGTTATTGGCACACACAGTTAGGTGACCTACCAGCTGCACACATCTGGCTGGCCTTGTGATGCAGAATGTTGTATGAAATTTCAGATTCCCTTTCCCTGGGTAGGAGAGTCTCCCAGACACACTATACCAGGGGAGCCAAACAGACAATGGGGTGCAGAACTGCTCGCAAGCAATTCGATGAGGAGAATTTGTTTCCAAGAAGTGGCTCTTTGGAGCTCGGGGAGACGAGGTATCCAAGCACTGAAACACTCAGGCACTCATTCACTCCGACTCTAATCGTATATGTTAGATATATTTCCAAGCAACAATCATCTTCGCCAGGGTGGATTTTACAGTTCACGGTATACTCATCTCGATACAGATTCATCTGTTCCACACTGAAAAATAGACGCATGGGTATCTTCTGGGTACTTCACTTTGTCGTTCATTTCATTTACCCATTCATTCTCAGTGATAGATGGGCTACCCTCCCCCACCCAGAGTTTTCCACATCCCGAGAAAAGCAACCTTGTTTCATTCTCGGCAGGATGTTTCTTCCCCGGGGAAGAACCAATAGGCTTAAAGGTTGCCCTGTTCTATGGGCAAAGAGCCAATGGCGTTGGGGTTGCTCTGGTGCACCTCCCACCAGAAATCCCTATATAGGGCCCTGTTGGAGAGACTCAGAACAGACACACAGATGCACGCATCAGCTCGTTGCTGCTGAGAGGAGGAAGCCACTCAGACACATCAGCTCGACCCTGCGGAGAAGAGGAAGCCACTGCAACAGCTCCAGACCTATCGCCTCAAGCCAACGGCCGCTCCCAGCTGACAGCTCCAGCCTCCAGACAGACAGCAGCTGCTTTAGCTGATAGCTCCAGAGATCCTAGCCGGTGCGACCAAGCACCCACCTTCTGTCCAGAGCTTGCACACTCCCCTCTCCCTGACTCCCCTCTCCCACCAGAGCTCGCATACTCCCTTCTCTCTGACTCCCCTCTCCCAGCACCTCTTCGACCTTCGACCAGAGCACCTCTTCTCCGGTTTTGCTACCATCCACGAAGGCTGTTGAATAAATCTCTTGGCTGCACGGCTGTCCTCAGTGTGATGTTTTGCCCTTCACTCAGGATGCTGGGAAAGCAATCCTTACAAACAATCCTTTCCCTGGTATTATTTTCAGCAACTCGAGATGCTTCAGGAAGAACCACTTGTCCAAAGGAGTGAACTTTCCCATACAGACACAGCACAGTTATTAGTTTCCATCCTCCAAATTCACTCTGGACATGAGTGCGTCAGAGAAGCACCCCTGCTCCCCAGCAAAACAGAGCTAGCCCCAAAGTCAGGGCAGGCCCCCCACCACTACCCACTGGTTCCTTCTTCTCCTCACAGCTCAGAGGTGCTGCCAGCAGGAGGGAGGGGTGGCTCCAGGACTGACACCCATCCAGAAGCCTTACTGATGACAGCTTCAGAGAACTCCACTGAGACTGGAATGAAAGAGTCCATCAGAGACTCGTCCTCAAGACTCCGTTCCCCAGGAAATGATTTCCAGAACCAGAGAGCCTTCCCAGTGGGTTCTGATCACCCAGGTGATCAAGCCTCAAGTTTCTGCCTCAGCTTACAGAATCTACAAAGTCCCTCCTCCAGAATCTGGCTCTTGGCTCCCACATTTGCCCCAGCCCCATCCTGGCTCACTGCCCCATAGCTCACCTCCCTGAGGTCCACACTCCAGTCCAAGGGCCTAACATGCTCTCTCTTCGGTTCTGAGCCTTTGAATAGACACATCCCTTGGTTGGTTTCATTTTCTTTTTGCTTGCTTAATTTCTGTTATTGTTTAGAACTCTGGTTAGCTACCGCTCTTTTTCAGTAAGCCCTCTTTTAAAATTGTATTTTAATTTTTAGTGCGTTAGAGTTGTACACAATAGCAGAGTTTGTTTTGGCATGCATTGCACAGTTTTCTCCTCCTGCCTCACCCTGATCCTCTTTCTCTTCTTGATTGGTCTTCCTTTTATTTATCTAGGTAGCTTTAAAATGATGCATTATAGTCAACTATAAAATTAGAATGCATTGTGGTGTATTTATGCATGCACCTAGTATAATTTGGTCAATTTCATTCTCCAGTTCTGCCTCTTTCTCTTCCATCTACTTCGACTCCATACTCTCCCTTCTAATTTCATGACATCCCCTTTTTTTATTCCTTTTTTCTCTTTAGCTTCCTCATATGAGGAAAAAACATTCGACCATCAACCTTGAGTCCAGCTTATTTCATATAGCATGATGTTCTCCAGTTCCATCCTTTTACTGGCAAATGGCATAATTTCATTCTTTTTTATGGCTAAGTACAATTCCATTGTGTGTATACATCACATTTTCTGTTCATCTTTTCATAGTAGCCTAGGTGGGTTCCATAACTTGTCTATTGTGAATTGTGTGCTATAAACATAGGTATGCATGTATCATCGTAGTAAGCTGGTTTTAGATCTTTTGGATAAATACCAAGGAGTGGACTAGCTGGCCCATATGGTGGTTCCACTCCTAACCCTTCAAGGAATCTCCATACCCAGGAAGCCCTCTTTATTCTTTAAGCCTGGACCAAATTACCTCCTGATGCTCCGGTTTGTCCCTACCCAGGACAGGGGCCAAGTCTGTCTCTCCCACATAGTGTCCTTGGCCTAGCCTAATTCCTAGCAAATGGTAAGGATAAATAGTTGTGAAATAGGTGAATAAATGCATGAAACACACCCTTACTAGGTATGTAACAGCATCTCTAAGTGCCTTAACAATCATTGTTGGCTGGATTTAGGAGGAAGATACTTAAGGGCCGCCATATAAATTCAATTCAAAACTTTAGTCTTGAGCCGGGCGTGGTGACGCACGCCTATAATGCCAGCACTTGGGAGGCTGAGGCAGGAGGATCGTGAGTTCAAGCCAGCCTCAGCAATGGCGAGGCACTTAGAGACTCAGTGAGACCCTGTCTCTAATAAAATACAAAAAAGGGCTGGGGATGTGGCCCAGTGGTCGAGTGCCCCTGAGTTCAATCCCCAGTACCAAAACAAAAACAAAACAAATAAAAACAAAAGACTTTAGTGTCCATTCCAATGGAAATGGGTTGAAGGAAAGGTGAAATGGTTGTTCACTAGGGAAATTAGTGATGATGGACATAAACAGCCTGGCTACAGTAGTGAGGAGGGCAGGGGCAGGCGGGGTGACAGACGAAGGCAGGGCCACCCCATTCCCCATTTGAAATTCAGGAGCAAAAGAACGTTAGGCAAAGTTCCATCATTATTTTTAGTATAGCAACAGCCCAGAAATCTTGAGAGAAAAATAAAGTCACACATAATAACATGAAAGGCAATGGGTTGAATTTTTTTTTTTAAAGAAATGACAGAAAAATAATAGAGATGATAAATGACCCTGCTACGCCAAATCTTCCGAGAAGGGCCTTTGTCATTCATTACTGCTGCTGTGGGTTCACACACACATACTTTTTAAACCTGACTAAAATATTCAGTTTTCCAGGGAGAAAGAGTCTTTCATTCCTCCCCCCACCTTATTCTCTACAGAAAGAGCTTGTGTCGATTGAAAACTGGATTAAAACAAAACATCAAACAATGAGTTCTACCTGTCTAGAACACTGCGGTCATTTGTCATTTACAGAAAACATCAACGTTAACTATTTCAGGATTTTAAAGATACCTGTTCTGCAATAAGTCATTCTCTCCAAGCAGAGGAAGTCCATTTTGATGTGGAAAAATAAAACAAGGGTCTGTTTTTAACTGATAGAGGAATGAAAAGATTTCTAATAAAATAAACTAAAACCCGACATGAGGTATTTAACATGATTTATGTAGGTTTTTATTATAGCACACACATTTTTAGATGAAATAATTATTTATATTGTCTCTTCTTGAACATAAATAATAACATAAAAGCAATATACTTGATGAACACTAAATAAAACCTATTCATACCCTCAGCTGCAGGATAGGGGACTCAGTCTCCAAAAGGCTCCAGCAAGCTGAACTCTCTTAAATAAAATCTTTGCTTTGTGTAGTTTTATGAGCTAATAGTTTTAAAGTTCATCTAGCTGAGACCAGAATATGTGACCCCGGAGACCCGACTACTTCTATCAGATGCGTGATCCACCTACGACAACGTTGGAGCCTCTGCCATCACAAGATTGCAAACACGCTCTCTGCACGTCTCCTTTGTGAGTGGTATCAACATTTCCATCTGAGTTCGAGGGCAGCGATAAGACCCAAGAACAAAGGATGATAAGAAAGAGGTCCCAGGAACAGAGACAGAGTAGACAGCTCAAAATCTCACCGGTCCAAAGGGCTGGGCAGAAGAGCACCACCATCGGAAGCCAAGATGGGTAGGGGGCGGCTGGGAGAGCTGGGGAACAGGCGGAGAGAGCAAGGCCACAGGGACGTGGTCATGGCGGGGCCCGGCAGGAGAGACGCTTGTGTGATTCATAACCTACTTGACACTTTCGCCAGAGAAGGGATGGACATTTGTCCCTCTTGTGCTACTGGTGTCTATGGGAAAGAACCACAGGTGACTAAAGTGGCCTGCAACAGGGCCCCAGCATGAGTTTCTGTGGCCTGGCTGGTTCATGAATGGGGGCTAAGATACTATCTTTCACTTCTTGAGAGAGCAGCTCTGGGCACTTTATACCTTTATCATTTTCTGTTACTATTAGAAGATGTTTTTATTGTGAACTAGAACACAAAACCAGAGACATTCATACAAATGTGCAGCGTAATAGATGCTGGAAAAGCACCCAGGCATGTAACCACCATGCAGGTCCAGGAATGAACATGGCCAGCTCCCAAAAGCCCACTTCAAGCCCTAGCAAAGACATCTGCATGTTCTCTCTCCCTCCCTCCCTCTCTCTCTCTTTCTCTCTCTCTCTCTCTCTCTTCCCACCACTACTGGGGATTGGGTACAGGGGCACTCCACCACTGACCTCCATCCCCAGGCCTTTATACATTTTACTTTAAGACAGTATCTTGACGGGCACAGTGGCACATGCCTGTAATCCCAGTGGCTTGGGAGGCTGAGGTTGGAGGATCCCAAGTTCAAAGACAGCCTCAGCAACTTGGTGAGGCCCTGAGCAACTTAATGAGAACTTGTCTCAAAATAAAATATAGAAAAGGGCTGGGGATGTGGCTCAGCAGTTAAGCACCACTGAGTTCAATCCTGGTACCAAAAAAGAAAAAAAAAAAAAAAAAAAAAAAGGACAGTATTTTGTGAAGTTGCAAGACTGGCCTTCAATTTGCTAGCCTCCTCTCAGCCTCCTGAATAGCTAAGATTACAGGTGTTGTTCACATACCTGACTCTCCTAATTTTTAGGGTAACTACTTTGGTCCTTTTTGCTGTGGTTTTACCACTTAAGATGACATCCTTAAAAACTGGAGTTTAAACTTGCCTCTGTTTTTGAAGTTCATGTGAATGAAATCATATGGTATGTATTATTTTGTGTCTGGCTTTTTGAATTCTATCATTCAACATCTTGTTTCTTGATCTCTTGTATTTCGGATGTGAGTTAGTTGTCAATTGTGTGTGTTTCAAATACTTCTCTGATTCTGTTTGTCTTTTTACCCTTTTAATAGTGACCACTGGTAAACACATTTAAAAAAATTTTTTTTGTTGTTGTTGTCAACAGGCCTTTATTTTATTTGTTTATATATGGTGCTGAGAATTGAACCCAGTGCCTCACACATGCTAGGCAAGCACTCTACCACTGAGCCACAACCCCAGCCCTAAACACATTCTTACAGTGGTGAAATTTATTTTTATGTTCTTTTACATTTCATTTAAAACTTGGAGGATTTTGATTTGTTTTTATGAATTGATTTTGGGATAGTGAATAGATTTATAATAATTGTCTTCCAGTCCTTCATCCAGTACATCTCTCCACTTTTCTAGGTTCTTAATATCTCTAAATAACATTTTGTAATTTTTGAGTGGAGGTCTTTTGATTGTAAGGCTTTTGATATCTGGAGAGGATCATGACACTTCTTCTACATGACCAGATTATCTTCAAAACTAACTACATAATTATCAGTAATAATAATTTCCCCACTTGTCCTTTTGTTTTAAAATAAACTAACAATTAAGAAAAATAAATTTCAGCCAGGCATGGTGGCATCCCCTATAATTCCAGCTACTTGGGATGCTGAGGCAGGAGGATTGCAAGTTTGAGGCCAGCCTCAGCAACTTAGTAAGATCCTATCTCAAAATAAAATAAAAAGGGCTGAGGACATAGCTTAGTGATAGAGCACCTCTGGGTTTGATCCCTAGTACTGCAAATAATAATAATAATAATAATAATAATAATAATAATAATAATTTCAGCTTTAAAATAAAAAATAGTTTATGCCTGAGGTAAAATTTGCACTTAGCAAGCAAAATTATACCTTGCAATCTGAACCCTTGTTTCATTATTTCAAATTTTAAACACAAAAAACTCCATGTAGTCATATAGGATAATGGAATTGAAGTAACTCAATTCTTATTTCTTTGTTTTTACTATCATTTTGCTACCAGTTCTTTATTTCCAACCCACTGTTTGGATGAAGGAAACAGTGGATTCCTGGGATTGCGACCAGTCAGTTTGATTCCAAGCAGGGAAGGACTTAATCTCCGAATGAGCTGCACGTGGCTGGATGCGTAGGTGCAGCTGTCTCCTTTCCTGGCTGAGCCGAAGGAACCTGCATCGATTTAAATGCAGCACAAGCCCCTCCTACTTTTTCTCTTGCCTTTTCTTCTCAGTTGTGTCTTTGGATGAACAGAAGTTCCTACTTGGAACATAGTCCCACATACCCATCTTTTTCTTGAAGTTATACCATTTGCATTCTGTTTAAGAGATCTCTATCTATGGCACGTCCTCTTCTAAAAGCTTTATTGGTTTGCTTTTGTCAAAAGACGATATTGCAACAAAGTTGGTGAAATGATCCTATTGGCTTTTATTTGCAGTTCGTGAATTGGGGCAGCATCTCCTCTAAAACTACGGCACTGAGCTAAGCAGGAGAAGTTGGCTTTACAGGTTGTGAAGGGCTGAAGAAAACAGAAACAGAGAACAGAAACTGGGAGGGTTAGCATGGAGTGACTCGGAGTGCATTCAGTGTGAAGGTTAGAGCAGAGGGGACTTCCGTGTTGTGAGGCTAAAACGCCTGTTTGAAGATTCTGTTCAATTATTCTTCCTCTCTCTCTCTCCCCTCCCCCCTCCTAGTTTCTTCAAAGATCAGAAAAACAACTTAAGCACAAGTAACTCCACTTTGGTTTGGTTTGGTTTTTATTGGTTCCAGCTTAATGTAGGAGATCAATTCAAATCAGTGGCTGATCTCCTACATTTTGTTGAACACTTCAATCTACCTAGAATGGATTTTTTTATTATTTTGTCCACAACGTGGAGATGGGTCACATTTCATTTTTTCCCCATGTGGACATAATTTATTCAATATCACTTATGTAAAAGACCATCCTTTCTCCACTCTTCTGCAGTGTGAGTTTTATAAAAAAATCAAGGATACCACTGGCGCTGTGGCGCATGACTGTGATCCCAGTGGAGGCGGAAGCAGGAAGATTGCAAGTTCAAAGCCAGCCTCAGCAAAAGTGAGGCATTGAGCAACTCAGTGAGACCCTGTCTCTAAATAATAAATACAAAATAGGGCTGGGAATGTGGCTCAGTGGTTGAGCACCCCTGAGTTCAATCCCCAGTATCCAAAAAAGAAAAATCACAGATACCTGTGAACTGCTTTAAGACTCTCTTCTGTCCTATTGGTTTGTCTATGACCATAAGAATTCTATGTTGTTTTCTGGCAATTTCTATTAAGTTTTGATATCTGGTAGTTCAAGTCCTTCTACTTTGTTCTTTTTAAGCTTTCTGTGATGATCTGTGGCCTTCAACAAACACTAATACATTTTAGAGTCACTTAAAAAAAATAATAATAAAGGCAAAAAACCCTGCTTGGGTTTTGATTGGGATTGCTTTGAATCTGTAGATCAATTTGGAGATAATTGACCTCCTCATAATATTGACTCTTCTGTCTCATCCGTGCTTAACAATGAGGTGGTCTGATAATCAGCTTCCTCTGATGGTCCCTAGAGGCCACCTCCCACCGTGGACGGAGGCGCTGGCATGGAAATCAGCGTCAGAAGCCCAGCCTCTCAGTCCCACTCTCACACCCCCTCCATGGTGCCCGGGCCTCTGGCATGACCACAGAACTCTGATGACATCATATCTTGGTCAGTGGGCTCCCTGTTGGTAGGTGACAAGTTCTTCCAGCTCTCAAATGGAAGGAATGTTATCAGAGGAATAAGAAATAGGAATAACAAAGCAGGATTATTAAAGGAACAAGAAAGGAATTCCTCCAACTGCTCACCCACAAAATGCTCTAGGTCTCCTGGGGTTAAGAAGAAGTTAGTGAGGGGCTGGATTTGTGGCTCAGTGGTAAGAGCACTTGCCTAGCATGCGTGAGGCCCTGGGTTCAATTCTCAGCACCACGTATAAATAAATAAATAAAATAAAGGTCCGTCAACATCTAAAAAAATTAAAAAAAAAAAAAAAAGAAGTTAGTGAAGCAATGATGTATATTATCCAAAAGAGCATCATGGGTCTTGGTTTGCAGAAACCACCAGTTTGGGGTTTTCCCGCTAACTGATCTTTAAGTCAAAGAGGCTTAATCAGAAAGTTCAAACATCTCTTTTTGCTCTAAAAATGAAAATGCAAACTCCAAGAGCCAATGTGGCCACTTCCCTTGAAATCTTCTTAAAATTCCAGCCAATGAATAGCCATAGAATTATTAAAAAGGAGCAGAAGAAAAACCCCTTACAACCCAGGAAGGCTTTTGAAAATCTAGGATAGTTCCCTATTTTACAAATAAGGGCCATAAAACCAGGCAGACTTCTTCACTAGGGAGTTGGACTGGAGCCTTCCTATAGGTCCTTCAACAGGTGTCTGAAATCTTAGTAGCTCCTGAATTGTTTTTTAAACAATGATGGAATCAGCATCTCAGCTCTATCTTCCAACTTCCCAGCCTCCTTTAGATTCTTATCCACGTTCTTAAACAGGCAACTGGGAGGAAGTTGCAAGATCTGAGGTGGGAGCAGCAATGGACTATCCCAATCCCTCCTTCTGTGTGAGTGATTGGCGCCTGTGGTCCGGAGGTTCACCTGAGGTTAGCCGGTAGGACTGAGATGAGAACCGAGGTCTCAGACCTCCTCTGCAGGGTCCCTCGCCGACCTGCCTCCCCACCTGTCTCTCGCTGGATTGTCTCATTTCCTTACAGGAGAGGGGACTGATCAAACTTTTAAAGGACTTTTTAAGTTTTTTTGTGTTGGGGGTGGGTGTCAGGAATTGAACTTGGTGCACTTGACCACTGAGCCACATCCCCAGCCCTATTTTTTATTTTATTTAGAGTCAGGGTCTCCCTGAGTTGCTTAGTGCCTCACTTTTGCTGAGGCTGGCTTTGAACTCATGATCCTCCTGCCTCAGCCTCCCAAGCTGCTGGGATTACAGGCATGCGCCACCTCACCCAGCTACTGTTTAACTTTTATAAAAAGAACAGATGAAATTTAATCTCCTGATTGTGGAAGAAAACTTTATCATATTCTTTCAGAGTCCTGAAAACCCTACCATGAAGAAAAGTAGAAATCCAGCAATCATCTCTTATTTAAATATTTATTTTTTTTAGCAAAATAGTTTATTCATACTGATGATATCTCAGTTTTGAAATGGTTTCTAGTAAGCTACTTAAGGAAATTATTTTCATAAAACAAATAATATGATCTATTATTCCAGCCAGCAGGATGTTTCCTATTGCTTTGAACATGGAGAGAAACCAGCAGCCCAGGATCCATTTAGTTGAGTCTGATTCCTGGACAGATGAAAGAAGCATTTGTAAAATAGTACAATTTTCAGTTTTTATCCTCGTCAAAGCACATAAGGCAAATCATGTCATTTAATAGTGATGAATTATAGTGTTTAAATTTATTAAAATAACATTTGTATGATTATTGTGATATAATTATGGTGCATAAAATTATTAAGTTGTCCATTGAACTGGAGTCAAAGATGTAATTTGGGCAAGTCATGAGACCTTTTCTGACCTCGGTTTCTCACCTATAAAATGAGAGACCTAGATGATCTCCGATGTCCTCCAATTGTCCACATCCTATGCTTCTACGTCCCTTTCATCTTCCTTCTTAGCACAGAAAAACAGCAACACCATCATTATGCCAAATTCCAATTTTGTGTTATCTCAAGAAAATTTCAATGTTTGTGTATTAAAAAATCATTAAGGGAATCATCGAAAAGAGCTTTTACCTACACTGAGAAATCTATATCCTATAAAAAATGGTCAAGAATGCAGCAAACGGTTGAAATGGAATAGGTAGCCTTTATAGGACATGGCGTGCCATCCTGGGGATGATTGGAACGGAAAGAAAGACGAGGGAAGACCAGGGGCATCAGTGCTGAGACTCGTGTAACCGGGTACACCCGCAGAGGCAGGAAGGACCTCTGGAAGCTTGTCTTCAAACTGGTTGGTTTCCAAATGAGAAACATCAGATATATTTAATAAGACCCAGCCAATTTTTCCAAATTATTTTTAATTCCAGCTTTTTCTAGGTGCCTGAGCATAGATCCCATGTTCTTTTAGCTTGTAATGTCCCCCCACGCCCCTGCCAAGACTATTAGTATGTTAATTATGACTGTGGCAAAAGGCTATATCTGCAGCTAAATTAACACCCCCCCCCACCCACCCGTTATTCAGGTCTCTAAGTATAGGTGGAGAGCAAGATCACTATTTCAATTGAAATTAAAATGCTAATTTTGAGTTACAACTCTGTACTTAGCATAGAAAGAAGGACTAGGCTAGCCAACCACCCTTAATGCTATGTAGACCAGCTTTTGGTTATAGCCAGGGAACTCTGTGACTTGGATTTTGACTCATTTAAATGCTAGGGAATGAAACAGACATGATTACTGTATGTATATATGTGACTGCATGACCAATATGATTCTGCAACATGTACACTCAGAAAAATGAGAAATTACATCCCATCTACGTATGATATATCAAAGTGCATAAATGCATTCCGCTGCCATGCATCACTAATTAAAACAAAAAAAAAAAAAAAAGGAAAGAAGTGACAGCTCAAAAAAAGTTAATAAAATTTTTATAATTGGTTTTTGGCTACTGGGGTTCAATACTTTTTAAACTGAGAGAAGAAACATAATTTATCTATCAGAGTATAACAGAAGACTAGAAGTGGAGGAAAGCATGGATTTTTATATCACATTGATTTTCCTTTCACAGGATACTCAAGAGGGAAAAAAAGGGAGGGGAATAGATGTTTTACTCACTTTTAAATTTTGGAGAAAAACATTGTTTGTGATTAAATGAAGTTCAAATAATAATTTGATTATCAAAACCAAAAACAATGTGCTGATCTTTTCATGATTTTCTATTTACTTATATTAAATCTTCTTTTATGGTAACCTGTGGGCATGATTGGAAGAATTTTAGGAGCAGAATTTTTAGTTGCCGAATTTTTCTGGTTTTGAACTTAGAATTGGCTGAGCCACATCCCCAGCCCATTTTAATTTTTTTTTTTTTTTAATTTAGAAACAGGGTCTCACTAAGCTGCTTAGGCCCTCACTAAGTTGCTGAGGCTGGCCTTGAAATTGAGATCCTCTGGCCTCAGCCTCCTAAGTAGCTGGAATTACAGTCATGTGCCACCATGCCCAGCTAAGATTGTTTTTGTTGTTCTTAAAAATATGGGGGGAAGCCGGGCACAGTGGTGCACGCCTGTAATCCCAGCACTTTGGGAGGCTGAGGCAGGAGGATCGCGAGTTCAAAGCCAGCCTCAGCAATGGCGAGGCACTTAGTAACTCAGTGAGACCCTGCTTCTAATAAAATACAAAAAAGGGCTGGGGATGTGGCCCAGTGGTCAAGTGCCCCTGAGTTCAATTCCCGGTACCAAAAAAAAAAAAAAAAAAAAAATATGGGGGGAAATGAAGGGTTTTGTTATATTGAAGAACTGAAGGGTCCTTACAGCATATATTCAATTCTTACACACCGTCAACCCTCAAATATATAAAATTCCAGCTTATAAATAAGCACACACTATTATTATAGATTATGTATTACAACAATACAGTGAATAATACAATAAATAGTAAAAATATAGTGTAGTAAGATGCTATATACTTGCTATCATTTGAATTTGTTTCCAAAATGTCATGTGTTGGAAACTTGGGAGGTAGGTCCCCTGAGAGGCCACTGGGTCGAGAGAGCTCTGGCTTTCTATAAAAGCTTGCTCGCCCTGCAGGCTTGCTCCATCTCTCTCGCCGTGTGAAGCTCTTTGCCATGTTAAGATGAAGCAGAAAGGCCCTCACCAGATGCCAAGCAAATGCCAGCACTGTGCTCTCAGTCTTTCCAGCCTCCAAAACCATGAGTTAAGTCAACCCTTATTCTTTATAAACTACCCAGTCTATGGCATTCAGTTATAGCAACAGAAAACTGGCTAAGACAATACTACAAATGCAAAATATTTTATTATTATTTATACATTATGTAATTATAATATTAATATATAATATGCTATGTTAAAAAAACAATATATGTGTGTAGACACACATAAGTTTAGAGGACTTTCAAATACTATGTCATCTGTACCAGGCAATATCCAAGAACTCCAAGTACTTTTAGAGTCATGATTTCATTTTTTTCTTCCCCAAGCCCTGCCAAGTAGGAATTATTATCCCATTTGCTGCATGAGTCACTGAGGCTCAGAGAGATGAAGCATATTTTCCAAGTCTCCCAGGCAGCACAAAGCAGATCTGGGTCTCGTACTCCTGGTTTCAAGTCCTAAGTGACAGAACGCGGAGGCACGGGCTGTGCTTTCTTCTGCTCTACCTCCGTGGACGTGGTAGTGCGGACCATCTGTAGGTGGCTGATCATGTTGTCTCTGCCCAGCGTGGGCAGGACGGAAACCAGAAGAGAGGGTGAAGGGCCAGGAGACGAGGCCTGGAAGTGTGGAAGAGAAAACAGGCTGCAATGGGAAATTATTCTCAATATGTTCAGCTCCTTTTTAGCCTGGAGCTAGCCTTTTTAAGTAAACACATTTGTTTTATATTTGATCGTGAGATGGATTCTTTTTTCTTTAAAGCACTGATGTGAAGTTTGGAAATTGGAATTTGAAGCCAGAAGAAAGCTGTATTGCTGTTATTTATGAGCTTTCTAAACATTACTTTCAAACTTCCACGGTTGACTGGTAATAAGAAAAGGGCGTTCAACTGTCAGTGAAAGGCACTGTGTGTGTGTGCGTGTGTGTGTGTGTGTGTGTGTGTGTGCGCGCGTGCGCTCGTGTGCATGCGTGCGTCTGCCTGCGAGGGCGGTGTGTTGGGCTGTTTGGGCCATCTCCAGGAAGGAGGTGGTCAGATGACGCCTGGAGGACCTGGGGAGTGGCATCCCCAGGTTCCAGGACCCAGGCGATCACAATGGGGAGGACAGATGACATGCAGGGATAGAGGGCGCAGCCAGGGGACAGCTGGGCTGGGCAGGCCATCCTCTTCCTGCATTGCCTTGCCTTCAGAGGTAAGGGTGGTGGCGTAGAGGTGTGAGCGGGAAGCCAGCCACACGAGCCCCGTCCTGGTGATCAGCGAGGTGGCTGAAGTCCCAGTCAGACTGTCCTTACTGCCTGTGTCTTGCAGCCATCAGAAGACCACATGCTCCTGAGGGGGCAGAGAGCCCTGGAGTAGCTAGCTGCCCTGCATACAGAAAGGAAGAGAAGGGGAGCAGACTGGAAATCGCCCCCTGTCATTGGCAAAGACACCCACGGCAACCTTGAAATCACGCTCAGGTACCACTGTCACGTGGTGCCACTACCAGGAAGGCACCCCCACCCCAAAGTGGCAAGTCCAAACCAGTGCTGGGTGAAAGCTTGTCTCAGCTTCTGCAGGAGCCCTGGTCTTCTGCCGTCCCTCTAGCGCGTGCTGATGGTCAGTTTGTCCTACCCTAGCTCCCACCAGCCCCGGCAAGCTGGTAGTTGCCGTGCAAGTTACAAAGTTTTCTCCTTCTTTGCTTGTGATTATTGAAATTGTCGACAAGTCTTTGAAATAAAGCCCTCTCCAACTGTATTTCTGTGTCCTTATCTCTGTTCATAATTGTTAGCTGCACAATTTATTCCATTACAAAAGATACAATGCTTCTTTAGTGTAAAAGCACTTGCAAAAAGATAAAAAAAAATAATAATAATAAGCCTGATAGAAAATGACTACACCCATGGGCTCCTTGATGGCTATATAAATCGTCCTGGCTTTGCACATTCAGAACAGTCTCTGCCCTTTCCTTAGAAGCCTTTTACTTTCATCGTTTCCTATGTCTCACCATAAAATGCTCCTGCAAAGCAATTACAGTTTCCAACTCTGCTCGCCACCTTATCAGGCTATGGATGCTTCCAATACAGCACCCGTGTGTCTGATCCACTTCTATGCAGGAGATTGCAACCTGAGCCATGTGAGGTAGCAAGAGGAACCCAGCATCCCAGGAAGTACTAGGGTGAATTTTCGTCTTCTCGTTTACTTTGAATCACTTGAACACGAGGTGAGAAATAGTTGGTAACATTTCATTGATAATAGATATTTAGGAGCTAGCAGAGTGAGAAGAGAGAAAATTGGCTTAATTCTGTACAAGGACTATTGATGATAGTTCTTTAGGCTCAATTACTGTGCAGCTCAACAGTAACCAGGCTCACGCTTACGTACACACGCACGTATCATTAAATATTAGGTGTCAGTGTGCGTTTTGCTTGATTCACGCAGTAAACTAGGTCCGCGTGCGCGTGGAGCGCCCGCAGCAGCGGCTGAATGCCCCAAACCACGCGGGACACATGCCGTGTGTCGATGCCCTCCTTCTCTGGCAGTCTTTTCAATTATTTATACCACTAAGAATAATTGTTATTGTCCCCGTGCCCTTAGGAATATGAGCCGAGCGCCCAGATCGACAGCCCGTCCCACGGCCAGACTGCTCCATTGTTTTTCTTTCTTCCTGTCCATGCCCATGTCCTTGGGCCTCTGCGCAGTGGATGCTCTTGCCTTCCTCTGGCTTCCTGCTACTCTCCCTGAGGCTCCCCTTCTGGCATCCTTTCACTTATTTTAAATTTGTCACATTTTGTTGGCATTATTTGTTTGCACATGGGGTTCCCTGCAGGAGCCCTGTTTGGGGAGATAGCTAAGATTGCGGTTGACTATTGGGCCATAGACATTTTTGGGCATTTCCGCCTTCCGTAGTCTCACGGGATCTCGTGGGACTTGGTCGAGGATCTCGAGAGATTTGAACGGTGACTCAGCAGATCGAACTAGCGCCATTACTGCTCGGGCGCATGGGAAGAGACCAGAGAGAGAAAAGACAGGGTTATCGCTATTGTATAGATATATTGTAGTTTCTTGTAAGATTAAAGAATATTTTCGTCTCCATCCTGTCTCCGGACTCCTTCCCGCGGCGCTGCCATTCCAGGCTGCAATCCCTTTCCGGCGGCAACAGTTCCCCTCTAGACAAGGAGGTATTCGGGGGGGTACAGAGTTGGTTTCCTGCGGCGCTGGGAATTGAACCCAGGGCCTTGTACATGCTAGGCAAACGCTCTGCCACTGAGCCACAACCCCAGCCCTGGAGTAAGTCTTTTTCAAGACTGTTGTGATTAGTGCCCAAGATTGTGCCGAAAATTCTGCCAAATTTCTTTTCTGTATAAATCAGCGTCAGCTCCAGCTATACCCACCGTCTTCATTTCCTGGGCATGATGAAATCCTTCACTGTGGTTTCTCTGTGAAACTTGAACTATAGAGTAAACTGAAATGCCTCTGCTTCATTTTAAAATGCCAGGGTAGACTGGAATACTATGAAGACAGATCAGAAATTAATTCCATAATTAAAGAGCAGAGTTAGTTAAAGGCTCATGAGTCCGGAGTTTCCTGTTATTCCCCTGCTGTCCTGGTAAGACATCATTATAATATTGGGTCTCCAGTAAGTTCCCAGGGAATTCAAGTGGTCAGCTTTAGAACCTCCTCCTCGGACTTCTCCCCCACGCCACTCCTTCCCCTTCAATCACTGAGCTTAGGGAAACTGACTTCAAACTCGAAAGAGGAAGGCAGACAGAGAACGGAGATTTCATTCACTTCTGAGGAAGAGTTGGGCAACCCCCTCCCCCATCCACTAAGCAGCAGGCCTTCGCCTGAAGCTTCAGGTCAACCAAGGGGTAGAAGCTGTCCATCTTCCACGCACCCAGAACTGCATTAGGCCAACTTGCCGCTGCTGAGGCGATTCCAAACATCGACGCTGCTGCCAGTTATTAAACAGCTTCAAAGTCTATCTGTAATTACTCCCTTAGGGACTGGTACTAAGTGTTCCCATAAACTCCTGTTCTTATCACTGATTTCCAGGCCCTTAAATATGCTCTCACACTACGCTGCTGATCAGCTTGTTCTCTCTTTGGTTCCGGAAGAGAGAGCGCGTGCCACCGGGAATAGCCCACTCTAGCCCAGCCTAGACATTCATTCCACAATGGAATCAAAAAGCAACTACAAACATACGTGCACTGTTAAAAGAAAATTTGCCAAATATAACCAAACCTCATGATATGCTAGCAGATTCAAAATTAAGGAAAAAACAAATAAAACCTTAAAATCGATATAGATTCTGAGAACCTGAGACAGGCTTTCAGACCACCATGGAACATATGCATTCATTTTTACTTCTGCAACCTAGTTTGAAAATCTAATATATATTATAAGTTTAGCCTTTAGCTTAAAATTCATACAGCGAATAAATCCTCAAGCATGCCTGGAATTCATTGCTCTGATTCCTCCTGCTCTGGTTAGCTGTTGTAGAGGTGGCCAGATGGGGATTAACTTCACCAAATATTTTGCAATGCTTTTGCGAAGCGAGGTGAACTGAGGATACAACTGTAATTTGGGTGTCAGAGTCTTTGTGGACTTTATAAGTCCTTTAAAGTTATATAAATATCAGCATCCATTTGCATGGATACAAACGAGGATCAGCTGTGGAAAGGAAAAGAACACTGGGTTTTGCTTGGCAGGGCTCTGTAGGCGCTTGCTGAATTTATGCATGCAGGGGCCTCTTAGTTTAGATGCGCTGGCGGGATGAGTGGAGGGGACAGCGTACAACTGGCGATTTGGATGAGGCCTTGGTAAGTCCAGGATTGCCTCTTTTGTATCTGTTCCCCTTTTTTGTGGACACAGAAATCATCTTTTGCATGCTGATGGAAATGTGAGGGTGGTGGTTGCTCCTTTCTAACAGATGAGACGGTGATTGACAGGAGCAGAACAAAGGGGCTTGGGGGTCTCAGCGGGGAAACTAATGGGGAAAATACGAATCGTGAACCTAAGAAAAAAGGTGTAGGAGAAAATAACAAACCCAACCAAAGACAGAAACTGTGGTGGCATTCCAATAGTTAATAGATATTAAGATAATCTGCAGACTGCAATTTGGTGAAAGATAAAGCGGTGAAGTGTCTTCAGGAACCTGAAGGTGGTTGGGGACCTAAACATGAGACGTGAGAGCCTATGACTAAAAATGCCAGAGAGAAACAGTAACTCAAGGCTTAAGGGGCAAGTGTATGTCGGGGGACTGGTCGTCAGATTTGGACAAAGCCTCTCAAGAAAATGTCATCAAGAACTGGGACAGAGAACAGATAAGTCGTCCTGGGAGCCCTTTGGCCAGCACGAACCAGACTTGGCTGGGTTACGGGATGAGGAGAGCGTGCCTCATTATGGTTCCTACCAAGACAGGCATAGGTGTGGTTTGGCAAGACAGGAAATAGGTGCTGCTGGCCCCGGGTGCTGGCATATGATGAACAGCGGTGTCTTCTGCCCACAGTAGGCTGGCACGTGGTAGGGGAGGCGCACATACTTAGGCACAATATGGGACAAATACTGTCATGAATTTGTACACAGAGGGTTATGTTGACCTCTTTAGGTTCCAACTATCTTTCTGATTTTTAACACCCTTCCACTGTCCACAGAGGAAAAAGCCTGCATGTTGGAATTTCCCAATTGAAGGGAAGCTCATCCAAATCACACTCTTTCAAGCTGGACTTGTATTTTTGTGCTTTTCATTTGTATTTGTGGAATACAAGGCCTCTTGTCTTTTCAAAGGAGTTTCATCCATTGGCCCACAGGTAGGAAAGGCTTGGGGAGGGGGTAGAGCCTCAGGCGGGCCTTGATGACATCTCCAAAATCCCGCTGCTGGTGGTCACCCAACATCTAATCCATCTTTGTCTTTGCTGGCAGAGCTCCAGATTTGGTTTGGAATCTACCCCTTCTTCAAATGACTCAGGTTGGTGGACCCCAATCCTGGCCAACGTCCAGGGTAAATCCTCACCCTCTGAGCCAACATGACGGTCCCATGCTTCTTGCTTGTGGTTTATGTGACTGAACTTGTGGTCCATTGTGACCAGAGTCATGACATGGGGGACTTCTAGGAAAGGTTTCTCACTCCTCAAAGAGAAACCCATGAATGAAGTCATGGTCTCTTCTTCCTCTGAATGTGGTTACCTCTGTGTGTGAACAAGAGGCAGCAGCCAACTTCAGCCATGAAAAGAGCTATCCTAAGGACAAGGATGATATGTGAAGGTTGGTGGAAGAATCTGGATCTTGGATGACATCTTTTGAACCAATGGATCTCTTAGACTTTTTCATTTATGGAATACAAAATCACCTTCTGTTTTGCGCCATGTTGAATTGGTCCTGTTTCTGTTTCTTGTAGACAAACTGTTTGGATTGAGACATGTGCTGTTGTTTGGAGATGTCTGGGCAGTAACGTAGGTACTGTCTTTAGTAACCCGGGTACGTGGTGTGGTTGTTTTCTCCTGTTTTCACTCCAGATCATTCCCCTGGTCCCAGGAAGTGGCCGTAGGCTCACTGCTATGGTATAATCCATGCCAAAGATTGCCGCATGGGATTATTCTGCAGAATCCTGGAAACAAGAATCAGCTTGCTCGAGTGCTCTCTTGATATCACTCTGTTTCTTACTTAGCCCAGCCCTTCACCTCCCATGCACCTGAACTCCTGGACGCTAAAGACCCAGTGTTCACCGACTGTGTTCCTGTCCTCTCCTGGCTACCTGGAGCCAGGGATCCCTCTCTCTCTGTCCTGCCACATATGGTAATAAGATTGTGTCCCCCAGTGGCCAGACCACTCATAAAAAGACAAGAGGAATATGCGCAAATGCTTTAAAACTACCTAAAAAAGTAAGAGGAGAGGTGCGGGCATGTGGTTGTCACCTGACAGGGTGAGAATTAATAGATTCGAGAGTCAGGGAGGCTGTGAAGAAGGCAAGGCCAGACTCCACGGGGTACAATTCAAGGCCTTCCTCCATGAACACAGGTGATTGTGCTGAGTAACCGAATCAGGGAAGATGGCGCATCTTTTCTTACTTTTATGTTGTAGAGGACTAACAAGATGAGAAGAGAAAACTTTGATCTGGTTGCGCAAAAGTAATACAAATGATAGTCATTTACATATAAAGCGTATTATTTGTGCCCAATTACTGTGCTACATACGTCAAATGTAGCAGGTTTTATTGATCCTTTATCCCCAGCCCTCCTTGTATTGCTCTGAGACACTGCCATGAACTAATTTCACATAAGATGTTGACTTGCCACTCCAACGTACGAGAGGCAGCTGCCTATAATCTACCTTCGAGCTTCTCAACCTTTCCTGGGCCCCTCTGCAATCTGGTGTGCAATCCAGTATTACCTTTACAGGGATAAAATCCCAACAATCTAACTTTTATTGTGCCTGGCTTTCCTCCCTACTGCTTCAAAAGATAACCTGCTTCTAATTTAAGAGCGGCTTACATGGCACTTGCTAAATGCCAGGCATTTTTTTCCCACAAATGCCTCAAAACTATTGATTCATAGCATCTTGATAGCAACCCTAGGAGGGAGTGAGGGGTGCACCGCGGCCCATCCAGGGGCCCTCAGTCCACTCTTGGACAGTCACAGTGGACAGTCCCATGAAGGCCAGACAGTGAGGACCACTTAGACAGCATCCTACATGGTGCTACCTGCACGGGTCCTCCACATCATGGTGCCCCGCTGTCTTCAGTAATGGCCTTGTCCTTAATGCTCCTTTTACGAGCTTCCCCCCCCCCCTTACTGGCTCAGATGCCTGTATCCGTTCACTTAGACTTCCGGGGATCTCCTCTCAAAAACTTGGACCCAAAGCCTTTCTTCAGGGTCTGCTATGGAATGTACCCAAACTCCACCCAACATTCCATTAATGTCCGCATTTTAGAGAGGCATAAAATGAGGCACAGAGGGGTTTCATAAATTGTTCAAGGTCATCCAGCTGGTAAGTGGTGAAGTCAGGATCTGAATTCAGATCCTTAACCACTGCACTCTACTGCCTCCAAAACTCAGACTCTGCAGCTTGGTGCGCAGGTGCGTCTTCCCCGCATGCACATCATTCTCAATAGCACACGTGAGGGTAGGGGGTTGGCAAACCACGGCCCTTGGCCAAATCTGGCACAGGGCCTTTCTGTAAATAAATTTTATTGGAACACGGCCACGCCAATTGTCACAGCGTAGTCTGTGGCTGCTTTTGCACTGTGATGGCAGAATCGCGTGGTCGTGACAGAAGCCACGTGATCTACAAAATCTAAAATGTGTACTATGTGGCTGTTATAAAAAAAAAAAAAAAATGTGTGCTGACTCATACAGATTCTTTTTACGGCATGATCTTCCCCAGCTGGAATCTATTTAACAAATACCAGTGGGGTTCCCAGAACATATCTTGACTTTTGGTTGCGTAGCTGTGGGGACTCGGAATGTCTAATGACTGAGCGGGTCGCTTGCTGTGCTATTCTTGATGAGCCAGGGCTTGGTCAATACTCAAATGCTGAGTCTCTGGCTTGTTCTTCCCCAGGTATCAGATCAAATTGATTCTGCCAATTCTTTGTCACGCTTTGGAGAGGTACGAGGTGTCCCTTCCCATTAATGATTGTACAGCTTTGGCCATGCTCAAATAAGAGTGTTCGTCCCCAAGGAAGCTTCTGCCAGAGATGCCAATCTACGGGAGAGGAGCTTGGGAAATTCTGGGCAGGCAAGAGAGATCTCGTTTTTGATGATTCACCGGGAGCATTAGGACTTGTTTGGTAGGTTGTTAGGGTAAATGTTTGGAAATTTTGTGTCTATGCCCATTTCTGCCGTGCCTGACACCACGACACTGCTTCATGCCCTTTGCACACAGGTGTCAAAAGCACTTTGACAGCCACTCACATCAAAGGCACCGTTTCTATCTCAGGCAATCACGAAGATGCCTCATTATACACCATTTATGCCAATCTGCCAATTTGGGACTTTTTTCTTCTTTCATGAATCCATAGTAACGCCGTGAATCATCAAGGGGGTTGGTGTCTGTTTAGACACACTTTGATAATGATATCTGCCTTTCTAGTCAATGCTCTGATAATGTTCTAGAACATACCATTTTATAAAGCAGGGGAAGATGCCACTTGGGAGTGAATGGAAAAGTACCAAGGAGTTAGAAAGGGTGTTCCCAGACACACTTCCTCTCTACTATGTGGTCATGACGTCACTTTTTACATGTTCTAGATGCACTGACAAGGTCGTCAGTGTCATGAACACTTGCTGTCAGACCCTTGTTTCTTCTCAAGAAGGTTTTTGCAGGTCATGTGTGTTGAGGTAGGAGCCCCATAGACATGCACACACGACCCTCACAATTCCTGGAAACAATTCATCCAGGTAGGCGTTTGTCTTGCCCCTGCGCAACCACAGTTTCATAGAGGTCATTTATGAAACTCAGTGCCTGCTGATTGTCCCCCAAACAGCTAGCAATTGCATGTACCTTGTCAACTGTGAACCAATCACCAGTTCAGACAAACCACTCTTTCACGGACCGTGTCTAAGACAGAATGTACCAGTATCCTGGAACCGTAAAGCAAAAACGGTTACTATTTGAAAATATATTGAGTTAACAAAACTTCATCATTCACAGCCTGAGCTTGCTGGGAATCTGTCAGAAGCATATCCTCTTGGGTAGCATATTGCTTGTCAATCAAAGGGCACCCATGTCCCTCCCTGTGGGAGGTTTTGGTGGTAACTATGACTGAAATAAGTGTCAATCATTGAGTGACAGAGATTTGGAATCATTTAGAGCCACCCTCACTTGTGGGGCTGTTTGTTCAGATATGTCCTTGGAAAGCTCCAACGATCTGCTAGTCACAAAGCTTCTTATTGTTTGGGACCCACAGGGTAGTTGGGGGACAGTAATTCTCGGTGTAGCAATGGAGGATGAAAAGGGAAGGAGGAAAGTCTGACCAAGCCACCAGAGCTTTCCAAAGTCTGGTCCCACCATCCTTGTGGATTCTGATCCACTTCTTAATATCCCACCTCCGAGCTGGGCAAAGACCTGTGGTGTGTGTCACTGTATTTCCATGGCTCTGACAGTGTCCCTGCTCAGTCCTGAACGTGCCATGCCGTCCAGGGTCATGGCTGTCCCTCCTGGGAGGCACTCACAGCCTGTGGCCGGAGCTTGTCAATCATCTCTAAGAGCAGATGTCCCCGGGGCATCCAAGGTACTTACTGTGCCCAAGTTTCCACACGACAGCATTTGCTCCCCACCCTGCTCCTGCATTCACACCCCACCCCAGGCGCCTCCCCCGAGTGACCCTCTTCTTACACCTCCTTGGCTTTGCCTTCTGCCCGGGTCGTTGCAGCTCTTCCTCTTCCTGCATTATTCACAGCTTTTATCTCTCACTTAGTAATTTATTTTAAATTTGATTCACGTTTTTTTTACCCATTTAACCCCGCTTCTTATCTTGAAAAATGACTGCTCTGGACTTACCAGAGAAGCAAGAAAGAGCAAATTATCAGTATTGTGATTTTTTTTTAAGGCAGTTCCTAAGTTATTGTATTTTTAGTTTCAACAGCAGCAACTGAGCTCACCACGACACGGTGGCTTTGAACCGTGGTTGCACTTTGGGACCATCTGCGGAGCTTGGAAACACCCTGCTGCCTGGGTCTCACCTCCAGAGAGGCTGTTTTTGTTGGCTCTGGGGAAGACTTGGGCACTGGGACTTTTAAAAGCTCCCCAGGTGATCCTAAAGTGTGGCCAAAGTAGAGGCATCGCCCCAGCAACGCAGTGAAGGGAGGGCTGCCGTTGGGAGTCTAGAATCCCTGCCCATGTTCTGGTTTGGCCCAACTGTTTTCCTTTAAGATTTCTTCATAAACCAGAAATGCTGGGCTCAAGGCCTTGATCCACACTGTGTAACCCTGAGCAGGTCCTTCCATGCCCCCTCCCCAAGCCTCAGTTTCTAATAGGCACCTAAAGCATGGTACCCAGCTCTGGTGAGGCTGTGAGGTGGCTGCACCCGACTACCTGCAGATGAGGCTCCCAGGTTAGAATACCTGGTCTGGGGTGCACTGTGTCAGGAGACGTTCAGGAGAAGCCACATGAAATGGAACCAGCTAACGCTGCCTGTGGCCACACAGGCATCCCCTGCACAGCACCAGTGTGGCCCTGCTAGGGAACTGGGGGAGTCCCTCTGAGGGCTCCAATCCAACTTCCTCCAGCCCCAGCTCTCAGAACCTCCAAGTCTCACACCGGGTACCAGCAGCATCCAAGAAGCCTTTGGTGACCATCGACACGCGTACAGCAAGGAAACTTCCGGCCTTACTGCGTAGACTTTCAGGTGGTCCAGTTGAATTCTTTCCTGCCGGTCACTACTTGCAGCCACAGGAGTGGCAGGGAACCAGAATGTGCAGGGGAAGCCAACCAGGGAGGCCACAGGGGCTCACCTCCCTCCTCTGCTTGAGAGCCTTCAAGATGGTGTCCTTCCACCATGAGCAGGGTGGAGCAGAGCAACAGACTAACCCTGCTCAGAGCCGGGGAGGCAGAAGAGGGTCTTCTCCCTGGACCTCCGAGGTCTCTCCCGTGATCTCCTGTTGTCTCCCCACTTGTGCCGAGGTGAAGCCTCAGTTTACACAGTCCTTTACTGTGTCGCTGCCTGAAGCGATGGCCGCTTGGAGCAACGACGCCGCAGGAATAAGTTCAGAGGCAGACTGGAAACGAACAGGCTCTTTATTCCGCTAGCTTCTCTCTCCGGCTCCAACAACAACTCCAACAACAACTCCAACACTCACCACGCTCCTCCAACCACCCACAATGGCGCCGACCCGTTCCACAATGTCCCGGGCCAAGTCTCACGAGACCGTAGAAGGTGGTGATGCTTGAACATCTTTATGGCTCACAGCTAACCGCAATCTTAGCTATCTCCTTACTTAGGGCTCCTACACTTTACTGAGAATCAGAGTGTGTCTGAAAGAAGAGGAGGAAAGAGGAGTCAAGAAGAGGGGAGGTTTATAACCACGAACTGACTGTTCATGGTACCGGAAGCTCGGTTCCCCCCAGGGCATGATTTGTTCCTTCTCTGCACAAACACCAGCTCTTCCCTGTGCCCTCCCCTGGCCCTGAGAGATGGAGTTTGCTTGTGTTGTTTCATGCCCAGCTCTAGTGCCCCGGGCAGTGCCTCCTCCCCCATTATGAGCAAGGTGAAAGAATGAGTGAGGAGTGGGTGAGTGAGTGAGGAGTGGGTGGATAAAACCTCCGGAGTAGAGCTGCCTCTTGTGGCAGGTCAGAGACAAAGTGGCTGCCACATCACCAACTGCCCACACCTCACCCCCGGCCTGAGGGTTCTTCTCCATGGTCTCGAACCCCTTCTGACCCACTCTGTCCTGCGTTTCCTTTCTATCTTCCCAGCAGAATGTAAACCCATGAAGAAAGAGACTTTATTTTTGTCTCTAGAAGCCCTTGCCTCGTTCCCAGAGCTGATTCCCAGTTCCTGGCAACACAGGGGGCGTTGGGTAAATATCTGTTGCTGACTGAAGGCCTCCCTCTGGAGAAGGTAAAGCCAATCAGTCTCGGACACAAGTGGCATTTTTCAAGTGTGTCTCCTTTGTGATCAGCCTCCATTTTTCACTCTTTTATTCTCTCCTTGGTGAGAACGCTGCCTCCAGCCCTGGGCCTGGATGGTCTGTTTTCTCCCGTCCTCCTGACCCGTGCACGGCCGCGGACCTCCACGTCGGCCTTTCACGACGGCCGCCCCATGTTCTGTGTCTTCTGTGTCTGCTCTTGCTGTTTGGACTTCCTGCCCTTTCTTTCAATCCCTGTCCACTAAAAGCCTCCTTATTCCTGGGAGCCAGCTCTTCCCTGCAGCCTTTCCAAGCGGTGCTTAGAACATTCTAGAAGAGACAGCCAGCTCTTTGGAAATGCAGTTAGTGAGACGGTAACCCCTAGACTCAGAGCAGGCAGCCCAGTGGCAGGGAGTTAGGTGCCTCGGTGGACTCACGGCTCCTTAGGATTCGCCAACATCTTTCTCTTCACACAGTGGAGGCCACTTGTGCCTCTCTTGTCCTGAAGCTTTGGAGAATCCCAATGGCTCGCAACATCTGGGGTTCAAAGCAGCAGATCCAGAGTTCCCCCAAACTTCAGCTCCCAGCCCTGCCCTCCACCCTGCCCTCACAATCCCTGAGGGGTTCTTCTTTCGGACACCCCCCCCCCCCCCAGAAGCCCACGTGGGGGCAATCTCCCACAGCCTGCAGGCCACTCAGGGCTGCTCAGAGCACAAGCCCTCCCTGCCTGCTCAGCCTACGAGCATGATCTGTGATTGCTTCGTGTCCTGGTAGCTGCTGCAGATTTCTGCAAATTCAACAGCTTATGGTGGAAGACAGGAGTCAATCCCCAAAACGGAGCCATGGAATGTGGGGTCTCTGGAAGGGGACCTTGTCAACACCTTCTCCCTGAGACTGTTTCTCCCCTGCCTCTCCGCTCCCAATTTTTGTGGGAAGCACAAGGCAATCAGGAATGTGGGTGGACGTTTCTATTTTCTCAAGATAAGCCTTACTGGGTGTGGGAAACCATGATGAGTGACAGGATTTTGATAGATGAAATATTTCCAGATTTAAGAGATCATTCAAGGCAAGCAGACCTCCGTTATAATTCTTCAGAGGCGAATTTAATATCTCCATCTTGTTATTTCCCCTTTTATGCTCTAGCCCATTTTTACCCATGCACAATTTGCACCCTCAGAGGGCCTACTAGAGTAGTAAGGTTCATATGCCATCCCATAATGTTCTATTTTGTTACCATGGCTAAATTGAAAATTATTCATTTATTCCTTAACTCACCGATTCAATCCACTTAAATACACGGAGCATGGCCTCTGTGCCAAGCTCTGTGCTAGGCATTGAAGACACAGTGGGAACAAGGGGACATAGGCCCTATTGTCATGGACCTTACACACAGGCAAAGGGAGTCAGATGAGTGAGTAAACATATAAAATTATTATAGATTAGAATAAATGCTCTAACTTGGGAAGGTCTTCTTCAGATAAGGCAGTCCAGGAAAGCATATTGATTTTTGAGCTAAGATCTGGAGAATGAAAATAACCTGATTAAAAAGAGCTGGGGAAGGGGAACTTCAAGGTAGGGGGTACAGCAGGTGCAAAGGCCCTGAGGCAGAAGACAACCTGGTGCATTGAAGGATGGATGGGGGACCAGTGTGCCTGAGGCCTGGTAAGCCTGCTGCCCCGGGAGAAGAAAAGTCCAGGCTCTGCCATTGCTTTCTGATCTCTGAGAAGAGAAGCCTTTCTGTTTCCATCACAATCCCCCCTGGGTTGCTGGAATGGATGGGGCATTCATTAATCCAGGAGTGCCTGTGCTTTAGACGTTCCAGGCACTGAGCCTTTCCTGGCAAGACCACAGCATTCTGTCCAGGGCGACTAACTGTCTGCCTTGCAAAACCTCCTCACAGCCAAAAGAAAGTTTTTCTCAACATGGAAGACCTGAGCTCACTGCAGTGTCCGTGAAGTACCAGTAGACTCTGAATGGTTTTAAAGAGCTTCTGTCCCTAGGGCATGTGGATGAAGCCTGCCTGGCCTCAGGGGAGGAATGAGTGTGTTCTCCAAATAGTCCTTCCCGGTCAGATAGTCACCAGGACAATGGCAGCCACACGCCCCATTACGACAGTACCTATATTTCTTTCTTGAGTATCTCTGGGATCTTTTATCATGCCACAAAAATATGTTTGCGAGAAAGAATAAAGCAGCAGAAAATTTGACTCACAAGTATGCCCTGCATTTCAGATTAATAAGATAATTCACGTAAACATCTGGCACGGTCCCTGACAAACGCTCATCAACGGTAGTTGCAATCAGGATCGGATAGAGAGGATAAACCCCAGCACAGCCCAGAAGATTTTAGGTGTTCGGAGGACAAAGCCCACTTAAGTCTGGCCCTGAATGAAATCTCCAGGCATTTTGTATAAAAAGGAAACCACAATCTTCAAATGGTGCGGAAACACATTTCCTTCTGAAGCTCAAAATGTTCCTGTATTTTCCAAACAAAGCTATCGGGACGCCATCATTAGACATGGCTTTGTTTACCGGCTTGGTTTCCTTCCATTCTTGTAGGTCAAAGTTATTAGCATCACAGTGAACGAAAAAGAAAAAACCACATTTAAGGGCCGATCTGTCCGGCTCTAGATCTTTCTCAATCACCACTCGGAATGAAAGTGTCCAGGTGTGAGAAACCATTTTGGTGGACGGCAGAGACAGCTCACCCGCAGTAGGTGTTTGGCTCCGAAGGAAACTTCGGGGCTCTGGGCGTGCCTGCTTCCCCTGACCTCTCCTCTAGAACTGCGGTGTCAGGCCATCCTGCTCTGTGGGAAATGTGTCAGAGGTGGCCCTGGAGGCTGCAGATAGGATGTAGGATGAGGGCCTTGATGAAGTCACGAAGCCCCTAATAAACGGTTCCTCCACACAGAACCATGACGCGGGAGCCCAAGGATCTGGCCACCTTCTGCGTTCATCGCCTGGTGGCGTTGTCCTTCTTCCCGTCTTACCTGTGTCCCTCTCAAGTTCAGTGAAGGTGTCGCCCGTCCTGTGTCTTCAGAGTTTGCCATGATGGGTTCGATAAGTTTACTCTTTAAAACCTTCCCACGTTAGGGCCAGCTGGGCTCTCCCTCAGAGGACTGGTTACTGGCTTGGTGAGAGTGAGCTCTGAAGCCAGCCAGTTGCGTAGGTTCCCTGTTCACTGTGACAAGAACAAAATTTGCTCTCTGAGCAAAGCATGCTGGGAGACAACAGGCCAGAGAAGAAAGAGTGGTCGTACCCCTAACAAGGGCACCTCACGGTCCAACGCATCGCCCCGCCTCAGGGCTGACTGGCATCTTTCACGCTGTGGCGCACACGCGTAGAAGATGACATTGGCACAGAGAACTGGAGACCACCGAGGCTGCTTGTGGCAGGAAGAGAACTGGTCGGGGGGTGGGGGGGATTCAGGGGCCCAGGCCCACTGGCTTCCAGGAAAATCACTCCAACCCAGGGACGAGCCTGCTGCCCAGGACAGCCCAGTGGCCAAGATGTCCTTCTGTACTTGTTGCAAAAAATTAGTCACTAGATAGCTGTGACTCCTAAATATAAAATCTAGGATCCGGGTATGATATCTTTCTGCTCTGCTGACACCATCTGTATTTGCCCAGTCACATAATAATGGTAACCAGTATGTGGACAGATGCCATCAGCTGACTAGGAGGCTAGGCATGGCTGGCCAGCTGGGGCCTAAATGCAGGCTATACAGAAATCCTTAGCTATGCTCACACAATATTTGTGTAATGTTTTATGGTTCATGAAAAGCGTTATGGTGTGATGGATCAGCTGGTAATAAGAACCATCGGAGGAAAAACAACATACAGACACTGGATAACTAACATATATTTTCCCAGGTTCAGTCACTAAAGCTCCTAGTCATTCCTTGTAAGCCCTCAAATGTTCAATCAGAATCGATTTACTCTTATTTACAGATAACTTTAATAAACTTGGATCTGACTTGCCAATCCTTACAGAGAGACGAGAGGCACTAGAGTTGGACAGCACCAAGGAGTGACGGCCCGGAGAAAGAAGACAAACTCACAGAAACCTGGGGCTCCTCCGGAGGCGACCAGCTCTAAGCACCCAGGCAGATACCGATGGCATCTGAGTGTTGAGCCAGGACTCCAGATATTGATACCAATAGGAATTGATGAGTTTCCAAATAGGGAAGAAGTTAGATCACGTTCTTCACACTCTGTTAAGAATGCTTGGAAAGCTGTGAACTATTTTAGAGAGTTTTCCATTGAAGTTTTTTTAAAAAAAAATCATTGCTGGAAAATATAAATCCCAGACTATATAGAAAAGTCAGCTATTAACTCCTTTCTAAAGATAATCCAAATTTTACAGTCTGTGGTTTTATTTCTTGCTATATTTGTTGAATAGAGTTTTATGTTCTGTATCCTTTATTTTAATAGCCAATATAGAAAATGACTTCTGTTGTTTCTCTATCTTTGGAGAACCACTACATTTGGTTGCTATTTGTTTAGATAAACCTTGATTGACTTTGAGTGGCCCCTAGCTAGATTTGTTTTAAAGCTCCTCTCACCCTGCTCCAGATAATGAAATCACAGTATTCTACCTATTTTTGGCATCCATTGGGAAGTTAGCAACAGTTCTCTGATCATTGTCTAACATAATTCAATTCTTACCATAGAAACAATGGGCTTTTTTTTTTTTAATGTCAATTCGATTTCCTATTGCTTGGGCACATTTATCTACTGACAAATCCTCTTTCCTTTTGAGAACACCAAGTGCTCCAGGTATTCCTCCTGCAGAGCAGCCCAATATCCGGATCACTTAAAAATTAGAGTGATGTACGCGTGCGTGACCTTGCAGATGGCCTTGAATTATGGGCGCCAGGTACAGCTGACCTTGAGGAAATTCTATTCAAGGGTCCCAGGAGGAGCTGGGGTGCAGGAAACTCTCAGGCATTCTTCACTTTGAAGGGAGCCCCAGGAAGCAACTCCAATGAGCACCCACCATGTGCCCGGTGCTGAGATTTATGTTGGTTCCTACAACCTTTCTATGATGAAAATATGAATTTCATTGCTGAGAAAACAGAGGTTAAAGAGGTGACTTAATGAGCTCCAATTTCACAGCTGGCAGGTGGCGGGAAGCATTTCCAGTTAAGGGACCAGGGGCAGAAGCCAGCAGGCTCAGGGGACACCATCTGGTAGCCTCTACCAAGGTGTTTACAGATTTCACTCTCCTTTCTCCCATGGTTAGAGAATGAAATCCAGTAAGGTACCTTGTGTGTAAGAGCACCACCGCTAAGACTCCCAGTCCCTACCAACGAATACACGAGGTGCCAAAACATGCATGCAAGAGCATCACTGCTAAGACTCCCAGTCCCTACCAATGAATACACGAGGTGCCAAAACATGCATGCAAGAGCATCACTGCTAAGACTCCCAGTCCCTACCAACGAATACACGAGGTGCCAAAACATGCATGCAAGAGCATCACTGCTAAGACTCCCAGTCCCTACCAATGAATACACGAGGTGCCAAAACATGCATGCAAGAGCATCACTGCTAAGACTCCCAGTCCCTACCAACGAATACACGAGGTGCCAAAACATGCATGCAAGAGCATCACTGCTAAGACTCCCAGTCCCTACCAACGAATACACGAGGTGCCAAAACATGCATGCAAGAGCATCACCGCTAAGACTCCCAGTCCCTACAACGAATACACGAGGTGCCAAAACATGCATGCAAGAGCACCACCGCTAAGACTCCCAGTCCCTACCAACGAATACACGAGGTGCCAAAACATGCATGCAAGAGCATCACCGATAAGACTCCCAGTCCCTACAACGAATACACGAGGTGCCAAAACATGCATGCAAGAGCACCACCGCTAAGACTCCCAACCCCTACCAACGAATACACGAGGTGCCAAAACATGCATGCAAGAGCACCACCGCTAAGACTCCCAACCCCTGCCAATGAATACACGAGGTGCCAAAACATGCATGCAAGAGCATCACTGCTAAGACTCCCAATCCCTGCCAATGAATACATGAGGTGCCAAAACATGCATGCAAGAGCATCACTGCTAAGACTCCTATGTCTGTAATCATGCTAGAGGAGTGGGCCCCAATTTGTCCTACGGATGCTGTAAGGGGGAGGTTAGTTATATTGTGGGGGCCCCCTAGAAGCTGCTAGGCAGACCAGCAGAGCTGCCTGGGAGACCAACTAGGACGGTCTCGGGTCTGCTGGAAGATGGTGAAGAGGAGGAGAGACCACACCTCTGAGGGAGTCCCGGATAAGCCAATTACTTCCTCCTTGGAAGATCCTTAGATTGCTACGCAGTTTACCTACAATTATGAATAAGACCTGATTAAACAGCATTTGATTTTCTCTCCACTAACCAAAAAAAAAAAAGATTATTTATAAAGGTTTGTAAGAAACTTCTCAATACTTCTTTAGTCACTCACACGGGCCCCTCCCCCCAAATGAGGACAACTTTCTCTTAACTGTTCTATTCAGATAGGTGTAAAATCAAATCCAATGTTTTTGGTTTGGGTTCTGGTTTTTAATAAGCTGGTTGATGTTTGGTTTTGTAGCAAGTTAAATTTCTCATGCCGTAAACTTGAGAGTTTGGAGTGTTCTCGGTTTTATCATAATTGAACTTCCTTTTTGTCTTAAGCCTGGTGTTTGCTGGTAGCAGGAATGACTCAGTGGGGCTAACTCTGAGTTTCCCTAGTCTTCAGCTTCTAACTGTCAATTCAGGACTGTTCCTTCCTCTTCTCAGTGTGCCATCTTAATTTGGGGGAAGTCGATTAAAGAAATCAAGGCACTGAGAGACTCCGCCTCCCGGCCTCTGTGTCCCCTGGCATCTGCCAGTCCACCTGCATTTGCTGATGGTAGTGGACTTCCCTGTCTGCACCGGGTGTCCCTCAACTTCTTGCCTTTACCCCCAGAGTGTCCACCAGAAAATATGGGTGCTCCTGTACTCCTTAGTAGAGGGGGAAATCCTTCTTCTCTACCCTCTTATATTCAGTGTCTGGGGCCCTGCAAATTAAATTGATAAAAGACAGCTTAACAGAAGAAAAGTCACATGAACTTTAAATCATGTTCATATTTTAACTCTTTCTATGTGTATGTAGAGGTCTCATTGTATGGGAAGTAAAAGCCCAAAGAAGCGGTGAGGCCTGAGAGCTCGTCTACCACCTTAACAAAGAGCAGTCCATTGGTGGAGGAAAGGGAAGCATCTGGGCTTCCACGGGCAGTAAATGATGGAAAGGTACACGCGTGGGGGAAAAGAACCCGAAGAGGTGCTGTATTTTGTCAAATGCTTTCTCTGCATCTATTGAGATGATCGTCTGGTTCGTGTCTTTAAGTCTACTGATGTGATACGACGTTTATTGAGTCCTATGCGTTGGTTGGTTTATGGACATTTAAGTGTGCTCATCTGCAGTGATAAGAGCCCTCTCCTTGTCCTGGAATGGGGGAGACACAGGGACACCTTTGCCAAGGGAAATTCATACCCTGACTTTAGCAGGCGCTTTCCCTGCATCTTCTGTGTCTCCGTTGCCTTCAGTTCAAAATCATCCTCGTTCCAGGGTGGCACATTTTGGGGTCACATATTCTGATCTCCCTCAGCCTCTGCAGAGAGCGTGTGTAAAAGCATCTTGCCCATGTCCCTAGGCGTCCCATGCTATCACCTCTCCCTTCCTCCCCTAGGTCGCAGCAAAGCAGGAGACACAACAAGTCCTTGGTAACACTCAGCGCCGTGAGGGAAAATCAGAAGACAAACTTGCCAGGGTGATCCCGGAGTTCTGTGGCACCTTGCCATCCATACTGAGCCTATGACAGCAGGGCCAGACCCTTATCCCTGCCTGCCTATTGTTCTCGTCCCAGACCCTCATTCCTGTCCCTGAACAGAACTGAAACTCAAGGGTGAGAAAATTGACTCATATCCTTAGATAAAGCATTTCCCCCCAAATCTGTTGCTTAAGTCAGAAACACTGGCTTTAAATACCCCCAGAGCCTGGCGTTGAGACACAAAAGCCCTTTCTGACAGCCCATTATGTCTGCAGGGAGTCCCGAAGTCTCTGGAATCTCAAAAGCTAAAAGGAATATTCTGATCCTAAGACTTTCTTCTGAGGCCTTCCTTCCTTGGGGACATAAGCCCAGACTCCCTGAAAATATGGCCTTGTCTAACCTTGCAAGACAAGCAGGATTAGCCCACAAATAACCCAGCAGAGTATGCTGTGCCCAAGGTTAACCCTTTGTGCACTTGAGCCTCACTGGTCCCCGAGGCTGGCTCCAACTTTCCCAGCATCCTCTGCCTGTACCTGGTCCCCAAGCTGCGACTCTAGCTCCAGCAGTCACTGTACCCACAGGGTTGAGGTGGATCTTTCTGCTTCAGGCTGAGTCCAGTTACACCCCAGCCTGAATGATATCATGAGACCAGGAGCCCACATCCACCTGGGAAGGTGTCTTCCCACAACTTCCAGCCAGTACTAAGTCATGTCATGAGGCCCCAGGTCCCTCTGGCTAATAACTTCATTATACAACTGCCTCTTCACTAACAGATAATCTCTGCATCAATATCATAACCTTAGAAGCAGGGGCCCATAATTATAAGAAGACCAGTGCAAACGATGAGCTCATGGGCCAGAGCTTGGAGCCCAAATCAAGCCATAGCCTGGTTGGTCTAGAGGCATCAATCCTTGGTTTATACCCAAAGGACTTAAAATCAGCATACTACAATAATGCAGCCACGTCAATGTTTACAGCAGCTCAATTCACAATAGCTAGACTATGGAACCAAACTAGGTGTCCCTCTGTAGATGAATGGATAAAGAAAATGAGGTGTATATACTCAATGGAATATGACTCAGCTTTAAAGAAAGGTGAAATTATGGTATTTGCCAGTAAATGGTTGGAGTTGGAGAATATCATGCTAAGTGAAATAAGCCAATCCCACAAACCGAAAGGCCGGATGTTTTCTCTAATATGTGGATGCTAATTCACAATAAGGCAGGGAGCACTAGGGAAAAATAGTGTTACCTTAGATCAGGTAGAGGGAAGTGCAGGGAGGGGATGTGGGGATGGGAAAGATAGTGGAATGAAAGAGACATTATTACTGTATGTATATTTGTGACTACATGACCAATATGGTTCTGCAACACGTACACTTAGAAAAATGAGAAATTATATCCCATCTATGTATATCACAGTGCATATATGCATTCTACCGTCATGTATAACTAATTAAAACAAATTTAAAATTTTTTTTAAAAAGTTAGTGCAGCTCTTCAAGGAAGCTGGATTTACACCCAGCCGGGGACTGTGTACCTACGTATCCATGCTCTCCTTGGTCTTTGTTGAAACTCCTGCTTTAAAAATGGGCACAAAGCTCCCAGGAATAAGGGAGATATTTCCAAACCTCCCCTGCAACCAGGTGTCACCAAGTAGTTAAGTGTGGGCCACTGAGATGTGGTAGAAGGACTGTGGAACGAGGTCCTTAAAAGAGAGTTAGCATACATCATGGCTCCTACACTCCCCTCCCTTCTCCTCCCTGGAATGGGGCTGTGATGCTTTCAGGCCACTAAGAAGAGTCCCGCCCTAGGGATGGTGGAGTAGTTAATAGAGCAGCCGTAGCTGCACAGGGCCGCCTTCTCTAGACATTTTATGTGAAAGAATAAAACCTGCATGGTTAAGCCACTGCTCCTATGGATTTCCTGAAATCTAAATAAGCTCCCACCAGTTTCAGATCTGCCTGAATTATAGCAAGACCTCACTCTGCATGGGTTTGGGGGTAAGGGTGGTTGATGAGAATGTCAGAGGGCAAGCTGAAGTTGTCACTTCTTAGAGCTCTATTCTCAAATGACCCTTGTGCTCAGCCACCGCTTAAAGCGTCAGGCTGCGGACCGGAGGGTTTACATTCTGCAGCTCTGGAACGTCGTGTGACAATGTCTTCTCCCCTCATTCCACCTCCCAGCTGCGGCAGGAACGGATATAATTTAACAGGTCTGTCTCTCGTGCTTCAAGATGTCAAGTGCCCTTTCCCTGGGACTTGTGGGGATTTGCTGCGGTTGCCATAGAGACCAAGTGAATCCAAGTTCAACCGCAAGAGCTAGGCCTTTTTATTCAAAGGGACATATTTTGAAAGGAAAGCAATATGTAAGATTGTGTGGTGAGTCATCTTTCATTAGCACAGAGAAGCATGCCGAACCTTCCTTCAAGAGCTTAATGGCTGTTATCCCAAGAAGCCCATATTTGTGAGTGAAATCATAAAATGATTAATTAAGTACATTTTCCCCACCCACCTAGCACTTGTCCTCAAAGAACATTCTTCTTCCAGAATTTTAAGGAGAATTAAGTCATCAATTCACCTTCTCTGCCGTACCACATAACTACCTATTTGCCAGCCTCTTTCCTCTCTCCGCATACTTCTGAGTTTTTCTAGAAGCTGCAAGTTATGAGGGAAATAGCACTCAACTCGGGGTCAGGAGACTTGGACCCTGGCTTTGTCCTTAATTAGCTGTGTGGTCTTGTGTATGACCCTCTGGGCCTCAGTGTCTTAATTTGCAGTGTGTGGTGTAATATGAGATGACCTGTAAAATCGCTAACAACCCTAAAACTCTAAAGGCCTTCCTGATATTTTCCTTTCTCCCCTCACACCTGGCCGTTCTTAGCCATGCTTTTCAGTCTCTCTTTTCCACGGCTAGCACACAAGTGGGTGTTGTAGATACTCGATACATGTTTATTTGACAAATTAAATGAATGAATGAGTGAATGGATGGATAAGTGAATCTGGCTTCAAGACCAACTTACATTGCACGCATGGTAGTTTTTCTGAGCCTTTTCTATTGGGGGAGTGACTAGCCAGTCACACCTCCAAATTGATTGTCACACCTGGAATCAGTGTCTACTAGAAGCGAGTTTGAAACCAAGGCCAGAGGGCTCCCTTCTATTTCCTGTCTACATCCCTTGGCCATTCTTTGTGCCTCAATTGTAGACACCTCTGGGAGTCCCAGGAACCAGGAGGTGACTCTGTCTCTGCCTTTTCCTGAGACAGAATCATATAAATGAAAAGATGATCACAGGTTTAGTTCCCAATAGCAGCTCCACCGAGCTCAAAGATTTAAAAACCTCCCGCAGGCACTATTTAGAGCTCGTTCCGTGTTGCAGACATGGAATTATTTTTCTTAGTCAAAGGTCAAAATGAAACCGAGAAATCTAAACTCCTTCTTCGCAGCAGTTTCTGGAGAGGAAGAGAAACCGCACGGCCGAGCAAGCAGGAAGCAGACAATGGAGGCCAAAGGTGACTGGGTTTGAATTCTGGGTCCCAGAGCCAATGTTCTTGGGGCCACCGCTCTGCAGAGCACACTGCCCTGGAAATGCCTTTCCGTGCCCTCTGGGAGACCTCTCTTTGGCCAGTGTTTTCAGAGCGTGGGAAGCTAGGATCTCAGTTGCTAGCTGTGCTGTTAAGGGTGCCCATCCTGAAGCCCTCTCCTCCTCAACCTTACTCATGTTTGCCTCTCGTACCTGGGCTTCCACAAGGAGGGTGGGATTTTGTGGGGACCAGACACTGTGTGCGGACCACGTCACGTAAGGCCTGTCTGAGCCGGCAGGAGGGTCTCACTGTGCTCCTTTATGGATGAGGAATTGGTCTCCTGGAGATCAGCCTTACTTAAACCCCCCTCTCAGGAAGCAGGAAGTAGCCAGTGTGACTCAAGGCTTCCTGTCTGTCTCTGGAGCCTGTGATCTTCACCACCTGCTTTCCAGGCAGTTCTAGAACTGGCTGTGAACTTGCCTTTGGGTGCGAGGACCTAGTTCTCATTCTCCATTCTTACTGATTGTTCTAGAGGTTGCTGGTGCCAGGGGGGTTGTGTAGTGGTTGTCTGTTGGTGCAGGCAATTCCAACTTGTGTTCTTCAAAGGAGAATACATTTTTATCCTCAAAATCAAAGTTCCATAAAGAGAATTTCTCAGTGATGTCTCACTTCCGTTCCTATCTTTCCACCCCAAGCCGCTCCCCACTTCTGTTACAGGTGACTGTACTTGCTGGTTTATCCTTCCAGTGTCTCTTTCTAGAAAAGAGCTAGAACATTTGCACATGCACGGAGGCAGAGGGTCCCCAACATGCCATGGACGCACCATATTTTCCTTGATGCTGCTGCTGCTTTTCACTGTGGGTACAGTATTCAATAAGTGACATGAAACATTCAACACTTCGTTTTAACATAAGCTTTATGTGAGATGACATTGCCCAGCTGCAGGCCCGTGTAAGTGCCTTGGGCACTTTTAAGTTAGGCAAGGCAAGCGAGGTTAGATGTATTAGAAGTACTTTTGACGATCTTTTCAATTTTTGATGGGGTTTATCAGGACGTGACCCCATCATAAGTCAAGGAGTATCTGTACACATAGACTTGCATAGTTGTACATTTATATGCATATATTTATATTCTTAGCTCCTCTGATTTCGCATGTAGATAGAACCTACCAAGCCACTGTTTTGCATCTTTTTATACTTAGCCGTGCATCCTGGGGGACAGGCCATGTCTGTAGAACTCTTCCTGGTTCTCTTCATGTGGACACTGAGGATGACATTATGTTCTCAAGCCTTATTACTGGTTTATGAGCCAAGTCTTCTCTGGTGGACATTTGTATTTCCAATCTTTTGTTAAATACTTTTCAATCAATTTCAAAATTATTTTGAATCATTTGAGAAATTATTTCGCAGTTGATGGCTTTGGGCAAACTTGTTCTGTTTGGGGGAGGTGTGTTGAAGAGGGTTCTCTGGCAGCAAGGTCCAAGGACAAATGCTTGTGCCGTCTCATTAGCTGTTGCTATGTCCCCTCCCTCCACGGAGGCTGTGGCATCCCGCCCTCCCACCTGCAATGTGTCAAGGGCCAGATGCTCCAGCCCAGACAACAGAAGGTATTGTTCAGTTTTTAGAGTGTTCACCAGTCTGTAGGTGAGAAGCTATGATTTTAATCTGATTTTCTCTTACCGTAAATCTGGTTGTGATTTTTTTCATATGTCCAAAGGCCATTTTTTTTTCTCTCTCCTTTGAATTGTCTGTCTGTGGATCATGTCCCATTCCTATCACTCGTGTTGCTGCTGATTTATTTGAAGAGTGCTTTAGCTGTTCGGGGGCTCAGTCCCTTACTGATAAGAGTTGCAAACAATCTCTCCCGGGCTGTCATTTGTCTTTCGACTTTGCTTGTGGCACGTTTTGCCACACACACACAAAAATGCTTCATTTATACTTGGACAGGTTTATTGATTTCTTTCTCTATTTCTTTTGAATATTGAGTCACAGAAAAACTTTCCAACTGCCAGGTTGGAAATTCATCCAAGTATTCTCAGGAAAATGAACAGGTTCATTTTTACACTGAGTTTTCTAACTCGTTTGGAGTTTTCCCTTATGTTCTGTACAAAGCATAAATCCATTTTTATAATCTTTCCAAATGGTTTTTCAGTTGTCCCAACATCTATCATTAAGAAGTCCAAATTTCCTTCATTATTTGAGATTCCACCTTGATCATAAAAATATGTTCTCATGTTTCTTTCTGGAGTTTTAATTTCATTTTTTAAATCTTTCTTATTGCATTTTTAATGTGAAGTAAGTAGTTATCAACACTTGTAGAATTTTCTTTTCCTTGTTGCCTTTCTATGTAGACTCTGCTCTATTAATATACCTGCAGGTATACCCAAACATTCTCCTACTAAGTATTTTTTTTTTTCTTCCTGGGCACCCTGATAATGAAGATTCTTCCTGTTGGAACTGATTTAGCAACTCACCCTTCAGGTTCAAGTTGAACCAGTATTGGATTACCTCATTCAATATGGTGGCAGAAGTCTGTTACTCTTAACCCAAAATTGGCAGCTAACTTCTCTCAAACACTCCTTCCTGTAAAAAGATCTGCGCATTCTTTCCAGATTCTTCCTTTGGCTAGATTGGATTCCACGGGCTTTCAAGTGATGTGGGATTGGACTGTGCCTCCGGTCTCCATCTTGCCCACTAGTCACCAAGCAAGTACTGTAAGCCACATGGGAATTCCTTGGCTCCTTCTCTCTTCCTTTCCCGCACCCCACCCCTCCTTTCAGCTTTCATGTTTCCTTCATTGCCTCACAACTCTAAAGGTTCACAGATTTGTAAGGAAATCACTCAGCTTCACTGGAAACTGCTCCTTTCAAGGAGTCTAACAGAAGTCTGTGGGGTGAAGGTGTTGGCATCTAAGGACCAGTGTCTGAGGCAGATGCTGGTCCTCAGAATCTTACCACCTTCTCCTCTTCATCCCACACCCTCCTTCTAGCATTCGGCAATCACCCTATTCATTCATGTGTGGGTTGGCTTGTGCCTCTACCCAACAAGCTGAAGTCCCATCTCTCCTGAGCCTCAGTTCAAGCTCTTCTTCCTCCATGAAGCCTTTGCTGACGGGACCAGACACAGTGACCTCTCCCATCTCCCATTTGGGCTTCTCCGTAGCATGGTTCCCATGAGTTCCTTGTTAGCCTTATAGATAGGTCTTCCTCGCCCTGTCCTGAGTGCCTCAAGGACAGTGGTTATAGCTCTAGGCACATGGTGAACCCCTGTACCTCAGAATGTGACCTTATTTGGAAATGGGGTCACTGCAGATCAACAAGTGAAGATGAGGTCATACTGCAGCAGGGTGGACTCCTCATCCAATGAGACCAGTGTCCCCATAAGAAGTGGAGAGAGACACACAGGGAGAAGCCAGCCATGTGACAACAGAGCTGGGGACTGACCTGCACATGGAAAGCCCAGGACCTCCAAGGAGCTGGGGAGGGGCAAGGAAGGGCCCCCTGCAGGTCTCCACAGAGCACAGTCCTGCGACACCGTGATTTCTGACTTCCGGCCTCTACAACAGAGAGAATAAATATCTGTTCTTTAACCCCCCTGTTTGTGGTACTGTGCTGTGTCTCTAGGAAATGGATCCCAGCCCCAGGTTTCCTTCAGGAGGATTTCAATGCACATAATTCATGCCGAGGTGCAAACACAAAGAAAAACATGTGTAGAAGTGACCTTTCCCCCACTTTTCTGAGACATATTTTCCCAAAGACTCCAGATCAGCTCATATGGAATGAGGCGCTACTCCTGGGCCCATGCTCCTATAGTGAAACCGGGTCAACAGAAAGTGCCTTGGGTATCGCCAGCGGACCGGACCGTGCTGGCAGACACAGCCTCCTTCTCCAGCCGCGTGGCTCTGCTGACTGCGACCCAGCGTCCTCTCCTGCCTCTGCGTTCCCGTGATAGTTTCCCTGGGCTTCTCGAAGCACAGGTGGCACAGGTAGTAGGAAGTCGTTACTGTTCCTACAGGTGGGTCTGCCTTGTTCTGACCTATGTGTAAGCACATTAAGGGCCAGGGCTGTGCCTGCAGGCACTTGGTGCAGTGTCTTGGGCACCGTGAGATCCCAGGAAATTGAGCAATGGCATCATTGACATGACGGGCCCCAAAGCAGATCATCAGCATATACTGAAAGACCCCAATGGCCACAACAAGAAAGTAAGAAACCAGGGTTCCTTTTGAAAATGGTAAAACCAAGAAAATTACTTGGGGGGAAATGACTATAAAAACCATTTCCCTCCACAATAAATTTAGAAAGAGCAATGACTGGACAAACTGGCTAAACCCAACCTCTCTCTGCTCAAATTCCTCTCTCTCTCTCTCTCTCTCTCTCTCTCTCTCTCTCTCCCTCTGCAGTAGGGTTCCTTTTCTGGGTTTTGGCTTAGTATCTATGTTTTGGTCAATGTTTTTTGCTTTTCTCCTTACAAAGTATTCTGAAACTACAGAACCTCATTGCCAGAAAGGAACCTAGGGATTTTCTCATCGATCTTGAGGAAGTAGAAAGACAGACTTTAGAGACAGACTATTGTGAGTGAAATGTCAAATCCTGGATTGTCAGCTGTGGGACTTGGGGTGAGTGGCTCGCTTCCCTGAACTTTGGTTTCTTTGTTATAATAAGGTGACAGCAGTGTCATCCAAGGAGGGGTTACTGGGAGGACTGAAACTTCTGTAGACATTGGTCTGGCAAATAAAGCAGGTTCTTAAAAATGGTAGCCTTTGGGGCTGGGGTGGAGGCTCAGTGGTAGAGCGCTTGCCTAGCACATGTGAGTCACTGGGTTTGATCCTCAGCACCACATAAAAAGAGAAATTAATTAATAAAATAAAAGTATTGTATTCATCTACAACTAAAAAATATTTTTTTCTTTAAACAGTAGCCTTTTCATGAGAAGAGGAAAGCTCGTCTTTAGAGTAATCTGGATCAGGGGTTTTCAAGCTCTGTCCCTTAGGGCTCTGGAGACAGGGGCTGAGGGCAGGGGTGTGGTGGCCTGGTGGCCGGAATTCCAGGTCCCTAGACCCTCCTTGCCCAAAGCAACCACATTCCTCTCTGTTCTACTTATTGGAATTCTGTGTTGGACTACGCAGTTTTTTAAAAAAGAGAGACTTAAAATAAAAAGCAACTAAATGTTTGGTGCTTTCCAAACTTACATTTACCAAGGCTTACCTGCTGCCTACTAAAACTGTTTCTATCATTTAGAATGAGGCCCAAGTATTGGGAGAAATAACTTGATTTCAACGGGTCTTTTTTAAAATGCTGTGTTAATTGGGGAAAACTATTATTCTCCCCCACAACAGATGCCCTGAAAGTTAACTTGCTAAAAAAAAAAAAAAAGTTTATTAGATAAATGTTCAATAAATGCCTCAACTACACACACCATAATGTTTTGAAAGAACAAATGAGATAAAGGCTGGAAAATCTTTGCTATAAAAATGCAAGGCATTATTATTATGTTCATGCTCTTCCACCATCTGCATTTAATTTGTACTCTTTTTTCTTTACCCTGCAATCTGGAGATTAAAATGGAGGCTGGGATTGAAGGTCATACAAACAAAACCCAAACTCATAAAGGGCTCATAACTCTGGTTAATTAGAATAGCAATGTCTAGGCAAAGATAGACTATCAGGGAGACTATCTCGTGCCTGGGATGAGAGTCTGCTGTCACAGCTGCCGCCGCGCCACCACCAAGGACCATTAGTACATTATTCACATCAGGCATGATCTTCACACCATCCTGTAGGAGGGGGCTCATTATCCCCACTTTACAGACAAGAAAACTGAGGCCCAGTCAGCTTCAGTAATTACCCATTGTCACCTGGCTAGTAAGTGAAGTAACCTGGTAATCTACTCTAGGTGATTTTACTCATAGACCAAGCCTATAACTAGTGAGGAAGGTGATAATGGAAGGTGATAATGGATCCACGGTTTTTTCTTTATAAAGATTAACACAGGCTGGAGGTGTTGGTCAGTGATAGAGTGTGTGCCTGGCATGCACGAGGTCCTGGATTCAACATCTAGAACTGCAAAAAATAAAATACAATAAATAAGAAATAAAAATTCACATAATTATATCTTATCTCTCACTGTTTTAGGGAAATGTAGGAATACTTTATTGACTAAATGAATAAAAGTCTTGGGCAATATAAAAATTTAGGGATTTTTAGATAATCCCAATTCAAGAAGGGAGATGGAGCATAGGTCTTTGTCTATGCCTTCTCCCAAGATCCTATTGAAAGGGTGGTAATATATATATATGAATGCTGAATAAGTCTACTAGAATGTTGAAAACAAAAGGAATATCAGCAGCAGGAATTCTAATGACTTGGATCAACTTCTGGGAATCAGAAGCAAGTGGTCCACGTGGATACACAAAGCAGAAGTGAGAAGCGAGAAGGCTTCAGCCATCGTCCTCACCTAGAGGGGCTCCAAGCTTGGAGCCAAGAGAAAGGAAGAACAAACTTGGCGGTGGTCAGGGCAGTGAACACACAGCGGACAAGCCCCAGAACACTGGGCCAGTCATCCCACACTCTCCGTTCCATGCAAAGGACAGATACTGACCTCCAGTAGGAGCACCAAGGACTGTTTTACAGGGCCTACAATATAGGAGAGAGGAGGGATGAGGTACTTGGGAGGAAGCAAGAATGTTTTCAGCCTGAAGGGCTTTAGAGATTCCACAAAAAAAACACACACCCAACCCCACTTCAAAGTGGAATTTCACCCAACCTGTAGATAAAGCCCTTCCCATTTGGGCATTTGCGACAGCCTTTAACTAGATGGTTAAATGGAATCTTGATTGTGGCAGAACCATCCACATAGACAGAGCTACTACCATCACCTTCTGTTATGGTTTAGCTGTGGTGTTCCCCAAAAGCTCACACGTGAGACAATGCAAGAAGGTTCGGAGGAGAAAGGATTGGGTTGTGACAGTCTTAACCCAATCAATGAATTAATCCTCTGATAGGGTAACTGGATTGGTGGGGTGTGGCTGGAGGAGGTGGGGATTGGGGAGTAGCTTAGGGGTATATACATGCACCTAGCAAGCGCAGATCTCTCTCTGCTTCGTGATCACCATGATGTGAGCTCCTTCCCTCCGCCACACTCTCCCACCCTAATGTTCAGTCTCACCAAGAGCCCCGAGAAATGGAGCCGGCCTTCTATGGACTAAGACCTTTGAAACCATGAGCCCTCAAATAAATTTTTCCTCCCTTAAAATTGTGCTGGTTGGGTCTTTAGTCACAGTAGCGGAATAGCTGACTAAAACACCTTCTATTCAGAAAGTGGCCTTCTGTAAAGACACCTGTTAGTGAAACCCAACTCATTGACCTGTGTAAGTCAAGTGAGTGCTTCAATCATATATATGAATGACCAACAAAAGATCATGAGGTATTTAAGGGAAATCAACAAGAGGCAAGAGAAATATTAGATGAACACATACAGGTTTGTGTGGAAACAGAAAAAAAAATGAGGTTTAACTTATAAAAACCCTATTTATCCTCAGACCATTTTGGAAGGGTGTGGCATCTGTAAAACTAGTACTGGCTACTGTGGAGACCAAAAACATCAATTAGATAATGAGAAATGATTTTTAGAGATTTGAAGTGCTTATGAAAATTTTTAAATAATCAACTAAGGGCCAAAGAATAGAATGGAAGTACTTAAAGACCAAATGAGGGACATGGCTGATAAAGAGAAAGACATCTCCCAGAAGTCCAGACAAAAAAGAAAGACAGAAAATATAAAGGAAAGATTAAGTCAGTGAAAACAGGTACAAAGGCCCAGTGTTTGTTTAAAAGAAGTTCGAGAAACAATGGAAGGAAGGGTGTAAAAAACACAATAAAGAAAATTGTCTTGGTCTAAAAAAGGACTCAGGGTTTTAGATTGAGAAAGCTCAGCAAATGCCAAGCATTTGAATAAAATGCATTCAGGTTTTAGACATAGCTGTAGAAAACTTTGGAACATAATGCAAAGCGATAAATCCCATCACTAGAAAGAAAAATAGGTTATTTCCATTTGCTGGTAAATGGGTGAAACTGGAGA
The DNA here is from genome assembly GCA_025594165.1 of Tamias sibiricus. Taxonomy (NCBI): domain Eukaryota; kingdom Metazoa; phylum Chordata; class Mammalia; order Rodentia; family Sciuridae; genus Tamias; species Tamias sibiricus. Next base: position 16,628,027 of record CM046666.1, on the reverse strand, counting down.
ATATCACACTAAGTGAAATAAGCCAGTCCCCCCAAAATCAAAGCTGAATGTTCTCTCTGATATGCAGATGCTAACACACAATAAAGGGGTCTGGGGAGGGAAGAATAGAAGTCCACTGGATTAGACAAAGGGGATTGATGGGAAGGGAAGGAGATGGGAATAGGAAAGACTAGAATGAATCAGACATCACTTTCCTATGTTCGTATATGACTACAGGACCAGTGAAACTCCACATCATGTACATGTGTAAGAATGGGATCCTAATTGGAGGGGTTGTTCTCTATGTATGTATTAATGTCAAAATATACTCTACTGCCATTTATATCTAAAAACAACAAAATAAAAAAAATAGGTTAACTCCAAAGAACAAACATAAGGTAAATAACAACCTCTAGCAAAGCTGAAAGCCAGAAGACAATGGAATAATGTCTTTAAAACATATTTAGACGGAGGGTCTTAAGAATGATTCGAAGACCAGGCCATCAAGTGCAAGGGCAGAATTGAGACTATTACAGATAGGCCCTGACTGGGAAACTTTATGCTCCCAGAATCTTTTAAAAATTATTTAAGGGGCTGGGGTTGTGGCTCAGCGGCAGAGCGCTCGCCTCGCACACGCGCGGCCCGGGTTCGATCCTCAGCACCACGTAAACATAAATGCATTGCATTGTATACAACTAAAGTAAATAAATAAATAAATATTTTTTAAAAAATTATTTAAGTGTATTTCCTAATAGAATAAAGGAATATAAGAAAAGATCCCAAAAATGTGAGGTGTTTCTCCAGAGAGTACTTAATGAAATCCCAGTGTGACAGCTAGGCAGCTGACTAGGAAGCAGACGGAGCAGAAAGGTCGGAGGGCTCCACGAGAATATCTTCCAGGAGAAAGTAGATTTCCATACAAAATGCAAACCAATTATCTCTTCCGTTAGAAAGGAAAAAGAGTCAGATAAAAGCTGAAAAAAATGTCAGAGTTGGACAAAAATGGCTTTTATCGGAATGAGGCCAGCTAAGATGTAGCATAATGTTGAGTGGTTAGAGTGAGAAGTGAGCATTGATTTGCTTTTGGTGTTCAGAACATTTTTATTTGAGTGGCAAAAGTTTAATGAAATAGAACAAGTCTCCTTTTTTCCCCTCCGCGTGGTTCAATCATGTTAACTGGTTTTACAATAAGCAATTGTTCCAGCCCTCTATTGCTGCATAACAAATCACCTCAGAATTTAATGGCTTAAAACAGCAATCATTTATTATCTCTCACGATCTCTGTGGCCAAGGAATTTGGGAGCACTCAACTAAGTGGTTCTGGTTCAAAGTATCTGCAAGGCTGCTGGTCGATGGTGGCTGGGCCCAGAGTCAACCTGGGGGCTTCGTGATGCTCAGCTCTGCTGCCTTTGCTGGGAAGATAGAAAGCTAGACAGCTGGGGACACTTTGGAAATCTCTATGTCCACATGGTTGGATGACATGGTTTCTCCAAAATGGCAGCTTCAGGGAGCCAGACTTCTTCCGTGATGGCTCAGGGCTCTAAAACGGCATATCCCAACACAAACCAGGCAAAATCTACATCTCCTGTTATAATAGAATAAGAAAGCATAGAACATGACTTTCACTAGACTCAGTTAGGCAAGGTAGTCAACAAATTCCCATTTGAGTTCAGAGGAAGTGGAGATAAACTCCACCTCTTGATTGGAAGAATGGCAAGGTTCCGGAAAAATATGTGGGACTGGACTTTTTGTAGCCAGTTTGCAGAAATACAGTCTGTCACAATGATGAACACATACTCTATGGACCTTGAAATTTAAAAATCAACTTATAGATCAAATGTGGAAGGGAAGCATAATGTCAAACAAAATTTAAATTTTATGAACCTTGGAAAATATTTTTAAAATTATATTACTGGCATAACCACATAAAAAAGTGATGGAAAAGTAAGGATGTAATAAACCTTTCTTCCCTTTTATCCTTTCTCTGTCCCTTTTCTTCAGCAAGTATTAGCTGAATGTTTATTGTGTGCCAAGGATTTTTCTAGGTGACTTATTTTATACAGAGAAAAATCAATAGGTTTTATACACTTGCATGCGCATGCACACAAATATATGTGAAGGAATTTATTGGTCCACACAATCACAGAGGCTGAAAAGTTCAACAAGGGCCGTCTGCAAGATGGAGCAGCAGAGGAGTTGCTAGAATGACTCAGTCGAAGGAAGTGGAAGCTTCAAAACAAGGAAGGCCAATGGTGCAAAGTTGAAGGCCCAAGAGCCCCCACGGGGCCACACTGGCACAGGCCCCAGAGTCCACAGGTTAACAAACCTGAAGTCTGATGTCCAAGGGCAGCGTCAGGAACAAATGTCCCCTGCTCTGGAGGGAAGAGCCAGAGAGAAGGTTTCTCCCATCTGCTTTCCTGCGTTGTCTGGGGCCACAGCTGATTAAATGGTGCTGCCCACAGTAAGGGTGGGTCTTCCCCACTTGGTCCCCCCACCCACAGGCCCGGCTTCTCCGAAACCTCCCCACAGAAATGCTCTACCACTTCCCTAGGCATCCCTCAACCCAGTCAAATTGATACCCCAAGTTAACGTCACAGTATGTGAACATTTCATGTTTCACAATGGGGAATCAAAAAAAACTGCCTTTAACAAGTGAAATATTCAGAGGGAAAAAAAAGTGACTGATGGTTCAAACAACTTTATATATATATGTATGTATATGTATATATAATATATAACACATATATAATAGATTATATAATAAAAAGAAATATATATAATAAAAAGATATATATATATATATATAAAATAAGAAAGTGACAAATGAATAGTAAAATAGAGAAGAGATTTGAACAGACATTTCACAGAAGTGAGTGGTGGAATGTCCAATAAATATATGAAAAGGAGCTTGATCTCATTAGTCACCAGAGAAATCAAACTAAAACCAAACCTCAAGGCCTCTGCACGTCTAACAGAACGGCTGATATCTGGAAGACCGGCAAGGCCAAGGCCAGCATCAGTCTGAGTGTGGAGCTAGGGAAACGTTCACACCCAGCTGGTCGAGACCTAGCGGGTGGAAATGGTGACAGCGGGCGCGGTCACTCCGCAAGACCGTCAGTGTCTACGGAAGATGCACCTGTGCTCCCCTTTAAGCGGGCAGGTCTCCTCCTGGACAGACAGTGGAGCAGAGTGCGCGTGCAGGACGCCAAAGACTCATCCCCAAACGCTCAGAGCCATGTTAAGAAGGGCCCTGGGCTAGTCTGTGTCCTTCGGGGATTCAGAACCAGTACCTGTTTTTAGGCATCTGTACGTGTATTTAGGAGGAATACGGTACATATATCTAGGAGGAAATTTATTTTAATAAATTGGCTTATGTGATAATGGAGGCTGACAAACGTGCAGACAGCAAGCTGGGTACCAGGAGGGTCAGTGGGTCAGTTCCACCCTGAGTCTGAAAGTCTCAGAATCGAGAGAGACATTAGTGTATTTCTAATCCACAGGCTGGCAGGCTCAAGACCCAGAAAGAGCTGATGTTCAAGTTCCAAGTCAGAGAACAGCCTTGGCTCAGTTCGAAGGCAGGAGGAATCCTCCCCTACCTGGCTTGGCCATGTTGTTATAGTCAGGTCTTCAACTGATTGGATGAGGCCCACCCAGATAAGGGAGGACAACCTGTCTTACTCCCCTATGGATTCAACTGTGACTCTCATCCAGAAACACACTCACAGAAATGTCAGGAATTGAAGGACTTCCTCAGGCCATGTGTATGGCACTGAAGGAGGATGCTTGACTATGGAGCAGGCACACCTGCATCCTCTCAGAAGCTAGAGGCACACCTCTGCTGTGAGCCAAGCTCCCTTCAAAGCACACTGGCTAAAGACACTTCCTCTTCTCCTATAAGCTGGGATGTAAAGAATCAAAAGTAGTGGCTCCAGGCATTCTTGCAAATGAGGTGCTTGGTGATACTTGGTGGGCGTGTCTGCAAACAGAACTTTCTGCCAAGAAGGTGTAGAACAGATAGAGAAGAAACAAGTAGTTTATCAGAAGTAATGGGTGCAAGCGTTCTTGCAAACCAGGCACTTGTCACTCCATAGAACAGATAGAAAAGGAACATTGCTTGCAAACGAGAACGTGTCTTTCTTGTTTCTTCTGTCATGAAAAGGAGCAAAGCTCAGTATGTCCTAGCCCAGAGTAGATTAGGAAACCGTGAAAAGAGCGGCTATCTACTTGCTACACATTCGCAAACTTGCCGTATTCATTGCTGTTGGCTATTTGCCTTCTTTGTCTGTGGATGCATAAAAGCGCTTTATTTCCGCATTAAACTTGAGTCTGTGCCACTGAACCTGGCTCCCGGTGTGGTGTTTTCGCCGTCGCACTCACCTTCCTGGACCCTGCTGGACTACTCTGCGTTCCACTTGCAACAAAGAATGATATTTGGCCAAATATCTAGGCAACCCATAACTAAGCCCAGTTGACATGTAAAAAAATTAACCATCATAAACTCCAAATTGGAAATAAACAAAATAGCCGGCATACTAAAGTACATAGCTTACTGATGGTCTGGCCCCACAGTGAAGCTAAAGCCATGATGATGAATGTAACTTCTCAAGTGCAGTGATAGAAATGCGTCTTATGAACATGCCGAGAGCAGAAGCCGGAGCCACAGAGTCCACACAGCGTGATTTCATTTATCTAAAGTACAAAACAGAAAGACGGCTAATTTACAGCGTTGGAAGTCAGGACGGTGGATGTGTTTGGAGAAGAAAGGGAGTAGCTGCTGGGAAGGGCACACAGGGAACTTCTGAGTGCTGGTGACAGTTTTGAATTTGACCTTCATTGTTGTTTGTTGGAGCGTTGGTTTTGCTGTAATTCACTGATCAGCAAACTTATAATTTGTGTATTTTTCTGCATAGCTCATTCTTCAATAGAAACATTTTAGAACTTTAACAAAAGAAGTGATTAGAAAGTTTCTGTTTGAATATTTTTTAAAATATGGGCAAATACTATTTTCCCTAATTCAAGAAATAATCAGAAAAGCAAAGTCCCATCAAGTTGATATCGTGGCAAGATTGCAATTGCAACCCAAAATAAGCAAAACCATTTTCTAATTTCATTTGCTTCAAATAGGCTAGTTTTTTTATTTTTATTTTTAATTTTTTTGGTACCGGGGATTGAACTCAGGGGCGCTCGACCACTGGGCCACATCCCCAGCCCTTTTTTGTATTTTATTAGAGACAGGGTCTCACTGAGTTGCTAAGTGCCTCACCACTGTTGAGGCTGGCTTTGAACTCATGATCCTCCTGCCTCGGCCTCCCAAGTGCTGGGATTACAGGCGTGCGCCACCGCACCCAGCTTAGGCTAGTTATTTTAAAGGCTCATTATGCCCCCAGTACTGCTAGAAAAAATTAAGTAAAATTTTAAAAATGAACTGTTCATCATGATAAACACTCAGAAGACACAAAAATTTTTGAAGTGAATAAAGAATCCTTTAGCAAAGTATTATTGCTCTGCATAAAGTCATTAACAAGTGATAGTGAAGAGACTGCAGCTATCTGGGAATTTGCTGACACATTTATTATAGAATAGAGTGTATACAAGTTTTAGTAAAATATACTCTTTCATTATCATTCTATCTATTGCGAATGTTCTTTCTTCAAATTAATCCACATTAGAAACTACCAAAGCAAAACTTTGGGATAATAACATTTAGCAGAATTAACTACAGTCAGCAGACACATTCGAGTCGTGGAGATGTCAGAAAAATGCAGCGTACCCGTCCCGTGGATCACAATGGAAACCACTTTCATTTTTTAAATGTGAGATGTGCTTTTGGACCCGTATCTTCATTGATTGTGTTATCATGCTTTGTTCGAACTTTAAAACTTAAAACACATTTAATGTTTGTATTTTATCAAAACATTTTCTAAAGACCATAAGGAAAAAGAAAATGAGCAGATCAAGTCTGGGCATGTCTGTACTTCATTTTAAAAATGCATTTGAAATCACAGAGGGAAACACACTGTGTAGATCCAATTAATTTTTGTCCTTATTATTTAATGTAAATAATATCTTATTGCAAAATTAATGGACAATACAAGATCTTCTTAAGTATGTGACAGGAAATTGAAAAAAAAAAAAAAAGAAAAGAAAAGGAACAGCATATTAGCACTTTTTGAAACAAAGAACATCTTTGCCTCATTCCTAGCTTGTGGAAGTGGCAATTTATACTGATTGGTTCACGGGGAGTGGTAATATTGCAGTTTTCTACAAATAACTCTTTGAAGGACAATGAGTAAACAAAAAGTTCTCCGTTTTTTAACAGCATAGCCTCTGATAGAGTGGACTTCATAATTGCATCAGGAGACCTACAGGTTAAATCAACATTTGCTCACTAGGGTAATGGCGTCGCTGCCTGTGAAGTAATGGAGTTCCTGGTCAGACACAAAGTCAATAGGTCAAAGCAATTGACCAGTAATGATGGAGGATAAGCCTGGGCAACCCTGTCTTTTGGCTCTGAGGGTCCAGGTTAAAAAAATAAAAGGCCTGTGCTCTAAACCTTTTTATTCCTGTGTCATGCTGGAGGAGGAACAGGGAGGCCTGTCTGAATTTGGCTTTGATTCTGTTACCGGGTGAAAGTGAGCCGCTGATGCACTTTCCAGAGACAACAATCACCCAAAAGCATCAGAGGAGAATGCACCATGATCTTGTGGGGAGCACCTTGAGAAAACCAGTCTGAGGTGCAGTGGCTGCCATCCTGTGGCCTTCTCAAAGTCCTGTGGCTAAACCCATCCGTGGGAGGGCGGAAGAGCAGCTGGACCTCTGGGAATCTCAAACTCACAGGCAACAGCGACGTGGAGATGTAGCCTGATGACAAATACCTGGGTGCCTTGAGACAGCTCTACCTTAGTGTGTGGTTAGAGCTATGAGGAAAAGAGGCCAAGAGGCCAGACACGGTGATGCACACCTGTAATCCCAGTGACTCAGGTGGCTGAGGCAGGAGGATTCCAAGTTCAAGGCCAGCCTCAGCAACTTAGAGAGACTCTGTCTCAAGATAAAATATAAAAAGATCTAGGATGTAGCTCAAAGGAGAGCACCCCTGGGTCCAATCCCCAGTGGTACACACACACACACACACACACACACACACACACACACACCAGAGGCCAAGGAAGTCCGGGGAGAACAAAGGTATAGTCTCTGAACACAAGATGGAACTATTAGAGCTTCAAGAAAGTAATCAAAGTCCTTTTCTATTTCAAATTGATTTTTAAAACTTTTTCATATTAGAAGAGTTTGAAGTTGACAGAAAAATTGCCAAGATCCCTTTCCCAGTTGCACCTGTTCTTAATATCTTCTGTTGGTACAGTACTCTTTTTATAATTATTGAGCCAATGTTGATACATTCGTATCAACGAAAGTCAGTAATAGTATTTAAATTTTTCTTAGTTTCTACCTAATATCCATTTTCTGTTGCAGGTTCCATTCGGATTATCACCTTACATCATTCTCTCTTTGGACTCCTCCTGGCTGTGACACTTCCAAAGACTTTTCCTGGTTGTGATGACCTTGGTGGTACTGAGGAGTACTGTCACGGGCATCTTGGTAAGTGTCCCTCAGCTGGGACGTGATTGGTTTGTGTGTTTTTTCCTTACGGTAGTGTCAACAGGTCTCTCTACTGCAAAACTACCCTCTCCCCTTCCCCTTTGGAAGCAGATCACCAGGCTCAGCTCACATTTCAAGGTGTGAGGCCCTGAGCGTCCCATCCTCGGAGGAGGAGTCTCCACATCTGTTAAGGACCGGGGCACTGTTTGTGTGCCCGTGGCCACCAACCAAATGCACAGACCCCGCTGCCAATCCACGGGGCCTCACAGTTGGGTTAGGGCTTCTCACCACCCTGATCTTTCTGGTGGTAACTGGAACCCGACCGTCCCAGACGCAGGCCTGCTGCTGCAGGGCACATTTCCTCTGCCCTGCGCTCCCTCCGCCAGGCCTGCGAGGAACGTGTGGGATTCCACACCCCAAAAATGGGAACTCCACAGGAAATGGTGAGAGGGAGCCTGCTGTGGTTGGATTATGTCACCACTAAAATTCATGAGCAGAAGTCCTGACTCCCAGTACCTCAGAGTAAGAATGCACTCGGAATTATGATCATTTAAGATATGATGCGTAAAATGAGTAGGATGGAGCCTGAATCCAGGGTGACGGGTTTCCTTACGAAACAGGGAAATCTGGGCACTGAGGCACACACAGGGTGAATGTCATGTGAACTCGAGGGCAGAGCTCAGGGCCATGTGCCTGTCGGTCAAGAAATGCTGAGGAGTGCCAGGCAGCACCAGCAGCTGGAGGAGAGGACCAGACCCTTATTGAGAGCCTCAGAGGCCGCCTGGTCCTGGGACACCTTGATTTCAGCCTCTGAACTGTGAGGTGATAAACACCCACCGTTCCAAGCCATCTGGTCTGTGGTGCTTGATTGTGGCAACCCTAGAAAACTAATTAGCACTCTAAAGACCCCCTCCCTCTTCCAGAGGGGGAGAGAAAACCTTCTGAAAGGCCCATTTGACCCTTCCCAGGACCCAGTCCATTCCACGGATGCTCATCCACCATCGTATTCAAGGAAAGCCTCCGACGGCTGGGAGTGCTCAGACCTCATGGGCCTCCTTGAAGGTTCAGCCACCAGCCTGGGCACCGAGACAGGGCAGGCCCAGGGTGGCATTTCGTTTACTGCCAGTAGCTCGATGCATCTCAGATCCTGTGTCTTTGTTTCTAAGCGTTGTTAATGTGCTTCTGTCCTGCATATCATCAGGTTGAAGGGTGGCTTAGCTCAGGAGCTCTGGAACACAGACTTTTGGAGACTGAGGTGGTGTGCAGAAGGCTTACTGGGGAGTGGGTGCTCAAGGCCAGGATGAGGGAGGGGAAGCAGAGTGGGTAGAAGGAGGAGCCAAGCCGCTGTCGACGCGGCTGCACCAGAGGCCCCAGCAGTCCCAGGGAGAGCTCTGGAGCTGGGGTGACCCCTCAGAGACCCGCTGACTCATGGCCAGGGGACCAGGACTTTGACCACCTACGTCAAATGGAGACCATGCCTGGGGAGGGGCACGGCTTTGGCTAAGGCAGCTTGTGGCCAGCTCAGACCATCCCTGGGGAGCTACAGCCTCTGAACCCCCACATTCCCAGCAGCATGAAGGACGAGTGCTTCAGTCTGGGGGGAACTCTGGGTGATGCTTCCAGCATTCACTTAACAGACATCCCTTTCCAAATGCAAAATGAAAATCTATTGATCAACAGTTACTGAGCACCTAGCAGAATTATCAGATAAAAGGTAACTAAACGGGTTCCCTGAGTCAGTTTCCCCACAGGCCTTGAACACAGAGATGGGCAAAGCTTAAGGCAGAAGAATGAGAATGGAGAGTGCGGGTGAACCCGAAGAAGGTCAAGAGTGGTGCAAAATCAGGTAGCTAAGGACAAGCTTTGTGCCAGTGAGCTCCTAGATAGTATAGCAGAAAGAGTTGGTGTGCTCCGTCTCTTGTTAGAAAAACTGGCCCTGGGCATAACAGTGAAACACACAACGTTGGGCCATGTTCTCTTTCTCTGGGGCCTGTCCAAGCACCTGATCCTGTGCAACCTGATCCCAGGCTCCTCCTAAAGGTGACAGCCTAGAACGTTCACACCATGCTGGCTGGCTTGCAGCAGCTTCTTCAAAGGGGAAGGAACCCCAGACCTAAGAAGTTACCCACCCTTAAGCTGGGTGCGGTGGCGCACGCCTGTAATCCCAGCACTTTGGGAGGCTGAGGCAGGAGGATCGCGAGTTCAAAGCCAGCCTCAGCAATGGTGAGGCACTTAGCAACTTAGTGAGACCCTGTCTCTAAATAAAATACAAAAAAAGGGCTGGGGATGTGACCCAGTGGTCGAGTGCCCCTGAGTTCAATCCCCAGTACCAAAAAACAAAAAAAGAAGTTACCCACCCTGAGCTATTAATGGCTCCTGCCTCTGACCTATAGTCACCAATGGAGATGGTGCAGACAATCTAGTTCCAAGGAAGCCCATAACCTCTACACCAGGGCCAGCCTCTCCTTCCTGTCTGACTGACTTGCCTAGAGCTGCCATGACTAATTTCCCCAGGTGGCTTAAAACAACAGAAGCCAGTTTTGTCACAGTCCTGGAGGCCAGAAGGCTGAGGTTGAGGAGTTGGCAGTGCCATGCTCTCTGAAGAGTATCTATCTAAGGGAGAGTCTCTCCTGGAACTTTTTCTTAGCTTCTGGAGTTTCTAGCAGTCTTTGGCATTCCTTGGTGCATGACCATAATGCTCCAGTCTCTTCCTCCATCACCACATGTATAGTCTGTCTCTGCCTCTCTTCTCTTCTTCCCAGGAGGACAACATTTTATTGATTAGGTTGCATTGATTAGGACCCAACCTGTTCTGCTATGACCTCATCTTAACTTAGTTACCTGTGCAAAGACCCTGTTTCCAAACAAAGCCACAGTCAAAGGCACCAAGTATTAGGACTTCAACACATCTTTCATTGCAGCCTGTTACCCTGACTAAGGGTATGAGGCCCACCCAATGAACTGCCTCATACTCACAGAAGAAACCTTGATGATTTACTCAGAGTTTCTCAGTGTCATGTCTCAATGCTTAAACTTTGGTGAAAATGGAAATCATGAGGCTGAAATTTTAAAATGTGTTGTATAAGCCAGTATTGGGGTGGCTCATCATAGGTAAAAGGGGAACAGGAGCCAAAGTGAGACAAAAGCAAAGGTCTTTTGGGGTCTTAGTGGGATCTCTCAAAGAGAAGGAACCAAATTCACCAACTCTTGGCCAAACTCCATTGACTAATTCCATTGGTGGAACCAATTAGATTGCTAATGAGGCCACAGTTTGACTTTGGATTCAGAAGTACTGTTTTTAGACTAACCCTAACTGGTTTTGTCACAGAGACAGCGAGGACAGTGGTCTACAAGAAACTGCTCAAAGCTGGTGCAAAACCTGCCCAGCTTCTGGACAAACCAAACCAAGTGTCTCCCAATGATCCTGGGCTGTAGAGGGCTCCATTTTGGTGAAGGGTCCAGTCCCAACCCAGGCAGTGCAACTTCAAGACGGCTGTGTTTGATTATGTTCTTAAATAGAAATGATGAGCTGTTGGGAGGCTCCAGCCAACCGTGTGCTAATACGAGTCATTGTGAACCTGGCACTTGGGGCTGATGAGGGTGTGCTGTTAAGTCTCAGGAAAATCAGAAAGGATGCACATTTATAATTTGTCACTGGAAAAGAAAGAAAAAGTCATTTTTTATTATGATTTAAGTTCTCTGCATTTATATGTAATTTTTAGGCCTGCTTAACTGCTTTCTGAAAAGGTCGTTGAAGGGATAAAAGAAAGAAAGAAAAACTCTATCCTAAGACCTGACGGTCACTGGGGAAATTCTCGGAGGCAATCTATCAGTAAAATCTTCCATAAATGGTGAGATGCCTTCCAGTTGTGAGGAGGACAGCGACTGGCTTGAAAGACAAAAGAAAGCGAAACAAAAAACGAAGTCCCCGAAGAGACATCCCAAGCTGACAAGCAGTACATTGTTCCTGTTTAGAAACCTGCTGGTTAACTGGACCTGGAGCCCAATTCCACCTCCAGAAAATGGAGAGGAGCGCACACCACCTGGGAGCGGTGGAGTGCGATGGCTGGATCACAAATCCCAGTTCTAGTACTGCCCAGACCTTGGGCAAAGAAAGGACTTAATGTCTCACAACCTAGTTTATTTACCTATAAAATAAAATGATAATAATGTCTATTCTCCTAGGGTTGCTGTAAGAACTAAATGGGGTACAATATGTTAAATGGGTACAATATCGCGGGCTCTAGATAGGCGATTTCCTGTTCCCACTACGTAAATAGCAGACGTGTTTGTATCTATTGGATCTTTAATCCAGCCCAGAGACAGGTGTGCAGCCTGGCCCAGCACACTTAGCCCAGGTCTTGTGCACCTGAGATCGGGGGCGGGGGGGGGGGGGGGCTCAATCCAGAAGCAAATGGAGGCTCCTCGCCCTGAGCGCTGGAATTCTCTTGTTCCTCAGCTCCAGAAATGGATGAATGCAGTGTGAGGAGGTCAGAGCACTGTGATTTTAGCATAAGCCATACATGTAAATAGAAATAGAGATTTTTAAAAAATAAAGGAAAGAAGAAGAAAAATGCCTTCCGCTTCTGTTACGCTCTAGTGTCTCAGCTCCAAATTCCTCTTCAAGGGTCTTCTGACCGGTGACTCAGGGTAGGAGAGGGAATTCAGAGAGCCCCGAGGAACTCGAGACGCACAGTCCACTGACATGAAAAGGGCAGCCGGGCACTTTTAGAGGCTGTGTGGGGCGGGGCCAGAAGAGATGGGAGGAGGGGCGTTGAAGGGGAGCCTTCTTTCCAGCTCATGGTTTGCAACTACCCAGCAACTAACAGGAGCCGCTCCACGGCCTGGTCTGGAAGATGCCTGGACACCCAGGAGCTGGGCTGTCTGCGGCCGTGAGCTGACCCCTCTCGGTTCCTTCTTCGACTCTGGAGAGAAGGCTGGTAATTCCTGCCTTCTCCTGCTGCCGTGACCCTTACACACCGCACAGGGTTAGCTGGACTTTCCCCACCACAAGGGGTGCAGCTGGTCTTCACCCCTTCCTTGCCCTAAAGTGTTCATGTGGAGCATTGGTTCTCGGTCTTGGCTGTGCTTGCTGATTTAAAATCAGCTTTAAGATAACCCTAATGCCTGGGCCACACTCCAGAACAAGTAAACAAGCATCTCTGGGGGTGCAAACCAGGAAGAGGTATTTTTTTATACCTATTTAAAAAAAATTTTTTTTTAGTTGTAGTTGGACATAATGCCTTTATTTTATTTATGTGGTGCTGAGGATTGAACGCAGGGCCTCATGCATGCTAGACGAGCACTTCACCACTGAGCCGTAGCTCCAGCCCCACGAAGAGACATTTTTAAAAGCTCCCAGATGACTGCAGTTGGCATCCAAGGCTGCCCTCCACTGATTCCATGAGAGGGTGAATCGGAGCATTAGTGAGGTGGAGAAGAGGGAGCAGCCACTCGGGGGCCAAGAGGCCGTCACTTGCCAGTTCGTAGAGCACTGGTCTTTGGGGTTCTTGAGAGGTATTAATGGTAATGGGGCCAGAACATCTGGTGGGCATCCCAGTGGCTGTACTAGTCAGCCAGAGCCACAGCCTCATGGCTTAAACGGTAGAAAATCTTCCTCCCCTGCTGGAGGCCGCCAACCCGAGATCAAGGCACCAACATGGTGGGGCGCTGGTGAGGGCTGTCTTCCTGGCTTCTAGATGGATGCCTTCTCACTGTGTCCTTATGTGGCCTTTCTTCTGTGCTTCCACAGGGAGAGAAGGAGAGAGAGAGAGAGAGATTATGGTCTCTGACGTCTCTTCTCACAGGTCTTCTAAATGGACCTCTTGGATCAGGGTCTCAGTCTTATAACTTCATTTAACCTTAATTCCTCCCTTAGAGGTTCCATCGATAAATACAGCCACCCTGAGGGTTAGTGTTTCAATACAAGACTTTTGGGGAGGTGCAAACTTTCGGTCCATTACGGTAACCACGGCCTGGACAGGAGTGCCAGCCATGAACGCTCGCTCAGGAGTCCTGTGCCTCGGCTGCCCACGGCGTGGTTCTTGGGCCAGCAGCGCTGGTGTTCCCTGAGAGCTTGTGAGAAACGCAGAACGTTGGGACCCAACCCAGTGCTGGTGTTATGGTTTGGAGAGGAGGTGTGCCCCCAAAGCTCGTGTTAGATAATGCAAGAGTGTTAAAGAGTGAGACGATTATGAGAGCTATAACCTAATCGGTGGACTAATCCACTTGATGGATTAATAATTTGAGAAGACTAACATACTGGGTGGCACCTGTAGGCAGGTAGGATGTGGCTGGAGGAAGCAGGTTACTGAAGGCATGTCCCTAGGGGTTATATATCTTATCCCTACCTCCTGATGCTCTCTCAGCTTCCCAGCTGCCCGGAGCTGGAAGCTTTCCTCCACCATGCCCTTCCGCCATGATGTCCTGCCTCGTGTCAGGTCCACAGCAATGGAGTCAGCCGATCACAGGCTGAAACCTCTGAAACCAGGAGCCCAGATGAACTTTTCCTCCTCTAAATGGTTCTTCTTGGAAATTTTTGATGACCTAGACAACCAGCTTCTGCATTTTAACAAAAGCCCCATGGGATTGGCACATATATTAACATTAGCTTCAATCCTAGAACTTTTCAGATTCTCAGAAATCTTAGTGGATTAGTTGAAAAAACAGCCAGAGCCATTTTCTGGATCTCAAAGAAGGGCTCCAGCTTTCTCACTTTGTGGGTGATGGGGATGAACCTCCTGTCCATTGACTTGAAAGATTCAACATGAACAATCCAGATTGTCCATATTCCCATCTACATAACTCTCCTCTTCCTTTCATGCACTCTTTCCCTTTTCTTTATCCTCCAAGGAGTTTTCTAAGAAAAACAATCATCATGGATTTCCAGCTAGCTGTAGTGCAGACTCCTGGTGAATCTTACCTAATGTTTAAGACCTGCTCGGCTGGTTGAGCAAGTCTGGTTCTGCAGGGGCTCCCGCAGAGCCCAGGGGGTGTGCAAAGTGGGGGTGAGGGTGGGGCTGGGGCAGTCATGGCCCAAGGGCTCCAGGACTAGACCATAGTGACTAGGGCTGCTGGCCCTGGGTCTTGGGGGACTGAGGCTTTCAAGAGGAGGGTGAGTGTGAACAACAGGACCGCAGGAGCCCTCCGCATCTGTCCCATCACAAGATTCCCAGGTAACAGGGCCGAGCACATGAAATCTTAGTGATCCATTTTTTGTCATTAATGACAGCTGCAAGAGAACTGGACACTGAACTTCAGCATCATTTGGGGGACATCTGGGAAGATCTGCTCACAGGCCCCCAATACCCGCCACCTTGTGTGCTACTAGTAGAGGAGCTTCTCTCCCCTTCCCTTGAAATTTAAAAGTGTAGGGAAGGGCAACCCCGCTATGGTGAATAAAGATTTTAGGCTGGTTTTTTCTGTGATAGACCAAGGAAGGGAGCATCTTGACTCTCTTCAAAGAAGGTCTGGGCAAGACGCAGAGGCAAGAAGACTCTAGGGACAAAGTTGACCTGACACGGAACATCGCCTGTGGTCCCCTGCCTACGTCAGGATCTGCACCTGGGCTCTCAGGGACCTCCATCTGCAGGGTGCTGGTCTCCCAGGGACTCAATCCAGCCTGGGGCTAGGCCAGTCTCCCTGGGTGTTTAGAGCCCTTGGCCAATTCTGTCCCCAACTCAGACTCCCTGCAACCACAGGCTGCCGCAGATGAGTCACACCCAGGGGGACAGTAGTTGCAGAATCAAATTGCTAGGTTGAGCCTGTGTCACCAGGGCAAATATTCTGTAGAAACACACACACACATACATACACAAACGCATGTATGCACACATAGTTTTGCCCGCATTGTGGCAAACTGGATAAAGTTCAGTCTCCCCAAAGGAAAAGCTGTCACAGAAGGGTGTGATGGAGAGTGGGGGAACTATCCTGTGACCTGGCCTTGGTAGTGAGGCTCCATATCATTGAGAAAGATTGGGCAATTCCCACGTTAGACTTATTCTTTTTTTTTTTTTTTTTTTTTTTTTTTTTTGTGGTACCGGAGATTGAACTCAGGAGCCCTCAACCACTGGGCCACATCCCCAGCCCTTTTTTGTATTTTATTTAGAGACAGGGTCTCACTGAGTTGCTAAGTGCCTCGTCATTGCTGAGGCTGGCTTTGAACTCACGATTCTCCTGCCTCAGCCCCCCAAGTGCTGGGATTACAGGCGTGCGCCACCGCGCCCAGCTAGACTTATTTTTAATGTTTCAGCAAGAGAAGACAGAACCTGTGACCCAGGAGACGATGAGGCCACCGTCTTAGAGTCTACAGTAGACAACAACAAGGAACATAAAATACCCTCCAGAGAAAACAGGGGGCCTGGTCAACGCTTAAGGAGGCATTTGGAACGGCTGAGCTGTGTGGGACACCGGAGTTGGAAGTCCACCCCTTGGTGCCTAGGGCCTATTGCTAATACACAAGAGAGGAAAAGCAGGAGGATGCATCTAGTTGCCTTCCCTTTTCTCTGCCAAGAAGCATAAAGTTTAACATAGAAAGGATAGGATGAGCATTGTTAAGAAAAAGTAGGTCACAAACAGGAGGAGAATTTCCAGCCTTGAAATAAATCTGATTTCCAACTCTGCCTGCCCACCTAGCTCAGCTGAACTACATTTCCCAGAATCCCCTTCCCAGCATGGTTCTGGGTAAGGGGAGACCTATCGGGATGTGAAAGGTAAAGGGGAAGTAATGGCCAGGTCCTGGCCCTGGTGGAGGTGGAGCAGAATCACCATGGTGGGGACGCATGTTGCTAGCTCTCTCGCTGGCATGGAAAAGAAGCCCCATGCCCACTCCTCCAGGCCAGGGGGTGATTTAGGCTTGACGACAGTGAGAGGCAGGGGCCAGGCTGCTCTTTCCTCTGCCCACCTCCATCTTGTCACCTTGATCTTGCCCTTCAGACTCCACACCAGATGCCCACAGGGGCCACAAGCCCTGGCATGAATTCTTCAGTCTATAGTACTCCAGTGGTTCTCTTTCTGTTTGAACTTTAACCAATATGAATTAGGACCCAAGGAACTGAAGGATCTGCTAATGGAATGATAAACGTTTCCCTAATTTTATTTAAGAGTTGGCCCAGGCCAGGCGCGGTGGCACACGCCTGTAATCCCAGCACTTTGGGAGGCTGAGGCAGGAGGATCGCGAGTTCAAAGCCAGCCTCAGCAATGGCGAGGCACTTGGCAACTCAGTGAGACCCTGTCTCTAATAAAATACAAAACAGGGCTGGGGATGTGGCCCAGTGGTCGAGTGCCCCTGAGTTCAATCCCCAGTACCAAAAAAAAAAAAAAAAAAAAAAGAGTCAGCCCAGCAGAGGAGAGGCGGGAGGGGTGAACTTGAATCAGAAAGGGAAGAAAACGTGCTCATAGCTTTTGTATTTTGTGCTACATGCACATACTACCAATTTAAACTCCGGATAATTTCTTTAAAGGACTTGGTAAAGTGGAATATATTCAGAAATAGGCTCGATGAACAACGGTCAGATCGTCATGTTTAAGGAGGAGTGACTGGTAAACTGAAAATGTCTAACCTAGACCTGGGGGGTGTGGATTGGGGCCATGGTGATGGCTGAAGGGAATTTGAAAATTCATCTCAGTCTACGTGTACTGAGAGGGCAAGACCCACACCAAAAAAAAAAAAAAAAAAAAAAAAAAAGACACCACAGGATGTGAATATCTGGAGTTACTTTATTTACTTTTAGGTTTGAGTTTCCACCATACAGACATTGAATGGGAAGTGGCCCAAAGGACCAAAGTCACTTTCGACCTGTGATTCGATGACCTCGGGGTTTCAGTTTGGGACCCTGAGCCTCTGAAGCCAACATCCCGCACTCTCTCATTCCACCCGCCTGCCTCTGGACCCTGCTCAGATACAGGCACCACAGCGGGGGCCGTGGGGCGGAGCCAGGGTGGAGTGGCGGGATCCCCAGCTTGGCTGCGAGGAACCGAGGACGTGCGCGGACGACGTGCTGGCACGGGAGAGGCCGCGTCTGTCGAGGAGGGGAGGGTCTGGCCCTAGTGTCAGGCTGACCAGAGCGCGCGCCATGAAGCTGGCAGAAGACACGGGACTCCTGGGTCAGAGACTCGGGGCAGGCCACGGTGGTTCCCAGTGCCCCAGGTCCTGCGTGGGCAACGTGGAGGCAGGCCCAGGTGGATGGGTCTGTGTGACCGCAGAGGAGCCTCAAGATGAAGCCCCCAAACCTGTGGGCAGGGGCTAGCAAAGGTGTCCAACCTTTGCCCCAAGGGAAGAGATTAACTTTTATGTTTTAATCCTAGTTAGGAAACAAATCTACCCTCTGCCCGAGAGAGAGAGAGAGAGAGAGAGAGAGAGAGAGAGGAGAGAGCTCTATCGTCCACAGCTGTTTGCTATACAAACATTTTTGAAGAGATAGCCTGAGATAGAAGCTATCACCTGACAATGTCTCCCTGCAGGGGGCAAGCTCTGGACCAGTCTATTTATATAGTTGCACAAAGAACTTCTGGCTGACTCCCAGAGTCCAGTCTAAGTTCCAGTTACTATCTTTCTGAGTCAAGTAAGCGCACAAAGTCCTTAGGACTTTCAGATTATGAGGCCGACCCCACTGTCCTCTTTATCAAGAGGGCCATTGCACAAAGTCCTGAGGGTTGGACAGACCTGGATTAGAAGCTTAGCTCTGTCATTTTATAGATAAGTAAACTATTTAGAAATTTCCAATTTCTAATTTGGAAATTGGGATCAAAGACACCTACCTCACAGTGTTGTTATGAAAATTAAAGCAGGTACTGAATGTGAGCTTGCCACCTGGCATGCTTTTATTTCGACTTGGAAAAAAGAATCACATTTTGGATACACACTTTGCAAGACACTTATAAATGCCCGTGCAAAGTCAGCTGCCTTTTCCTGTCACTTGCTTAAATTAGAGGTGTTAATAAAATTTTGTAGCAGACCCTGGATTTGGACTGGGTTTCTTCACTGGGCACAACAGATCAAACCAGTATCAAGTTTAAGCACAGTGACAAGCTTTGGTGAGTTGCAGGGGGCCCTGTTGCTAATTTCCTGCTTAAGCTTAAGCAACTAACCAGTTAAGCTGTAACCAATTGACTGGTTGATGAAGCTGTAGCCAATTGACCGGTTTTCTCTTTCTTTCTATAAATGCTGTCGATCCCACTCTTGGTTGGATTTCTCAGAACCTGCTCTAGGATCCGCCCTGTTCACCCATTGTCTACGTTTTGCTTTTGTTTAAATAAAGTACTAAACTTAATTGGTGTGAGGGTTTTCTTTAACAGAGGGAAGGACAGGAGAAAACAAATCTTTGAACTTCCTTCATACAAAAACACTCATTTATGCCTCTCAGTAACTCTTGGGCCAAAAGATCTCAGATTCTAAAATTTAAATAACTCCCTAGAGAGCAGAACAAGTTGTCTTTGTTTTCACTTCTTTTGATTCAAATTGCTGCCAAACATCTCTTCTCTGTCTTCTTCCTTCTCCAACCTTGAAGTTTACCTCAACCCTGTTTAACGGGAGAGAATTTAGGTCTTCTGCCCTCCATTCTACACAACAAACACCCCTCCTGCCATAGCATAGATCTCCCTAGGGACTCCAACCCAGTATCTCTCTCTAATTAAACCTCTTTGGGGCATGATTTTTTTTCCCCTGGCAGATGTAGATGCAGAAACAATAGGTAAAGACTAGAAATCTTCACCTTAGAAAACAATACTAAGGTAGATAACTTAATTATAGGAGAACAAAGAATTCACCACCATTGCTTCATAATATCACTGTGCTTTGCTGATTCCCAGACCAGAAATAAGAGATGAGACCCAAGAGCGTCTTTTGTGTTTTTTCTCACCCAGAGGGAGCCAGGACTCACTTTCTTCCTGAGAGTCAGAAAGAGGGAACTAGAGTTGGCTGTAGGTAAGAAAATGAGAGGCAAAAGCTAACTGTTTGAGCGTCTCAGCAGATTAAAATACATATTTATACCCACACAGCCTTGTCATTTAGACTGATTTCAAATTTATTGGTGCATGAGATTCACCTAGAAGGGTTGTTAAAAACCAATAGCTTTTAAAAAAAATAAAGATCACTGGGGCCTATCCACAGAGCCAGGGTGGGGCCTGAGAATTTTCATTTCTACATTTGCACGTGATGCTGATGTGGCTACTCGGGGACCACATTTTGAGAAACAGCCCTCTAGAGCAGGGACACTCAGCCCTGTTGTACATGACATGTTCATATCACCCGGGAGAGCTCCAGATAGCATTGCCTGGCTCCCACTTGCAGAGGTTCTGACTGAATTGGAGGAGGGATGGACCAGGGCACCTGCCTATTTTAAAGGTTCCCAGGTGATTTCCCAGGGTTGAGAGGCACAGGGCCTCTAGAAATTTCTGGGTGTGCGGGCTCTTCTTCTCTCATTCCCAGCTTGGGAGCATGGGGGAAGGTGGATGGATGTAAACAAGCCATGTTAACAAGCCTGGTTGGATATAAACAAGTCACTGGAATGCCAACCGGAAGGGAAAGAGAGAGGATCTGCTCTGCTTGGTATTTCCTGAAGCTTGGGCTGAGGAGGCTCCAGCTCTGCGGTGACCCAGTTTGGAATGCTGGGCTCCTGAGCAAAACATCTCCCCCAGAGTCTTCTTTAATCATGAAATAATCAAGTCAGGATTCCCTCCCACTTCAACAGACGGGCTCAGGGTATGGATTTCAGCCTGGGGGGCGGGGGTGACTCCCTTGGGACCCTGAAAGAGGGAGAAGGGGTTATTTGGCAGGAATTTATCATTTACAAAGAGTTTCTTTTTTATCATCATTATTATTATTATTATTATTATTATTATTATTATAGAATCTTCTACAGAACGATGTTTTCTCAAGCTGTAAGTTACCTGTTCTCAGCACGTGGGTTAAAGTCCAGAGCAATTAGGGCTCGCACTTAACAGGCTTGAATCTCCAGGATGCTTACAAAGAGAGCCTGTCCCCTTGGTACCCTATTCCCGGGATGATCTTCTTCTTAGCACTAAAAGTCCTGCTCCCTGCAAAACCCCTCAAACCAGGCAAATAGAGACAGTCGGTTCTCCTGCCCCA
Organism: Tamias sibiricus; assembly: GCA_025594165.1. Taxonomy (NCBI): domain Eukaryota; kingdom Metazoa; phylum Chordata; class Mammalia; order Rodentia; family Sciuridae; genus Tamias; species Tamias sibiricus. The sequence continues at coordinate 16,607,362 of CM046666.1, read as the reverse complement.
CCCCAGAACAAGTGAATCAGAACCTCTGGGGCTGAGGGCTGGCATCAGAATGTCCAAACCCCTGTCCCCAAGGGTTGTAAGGTACAGCCAGGGTTGAGAGCCAGTCATTGGTTTTAGATTAAATGAAGCTGTATATACTATAGCATGTTGGTGCTTGCTGGTCTCTGATAACCTCTGTGTGTGTGGGTGGGGGGGGGATGATTGTCTGAAAGTGTCCAGCCTGTGTAGAATGTGCCACCAATGGGTTCCCATGGCCTGGCTCAGCTCTCGGAAAGCCATCAGCAGTGTCTGTGGCCCGCTATTTCCATCTGATCTTCAGGCACAGAGGAAGCCACTTGGTTGGAAGAAAACGCCCTTCTCCAATTCTGCCCCGATTTTAAAAGTGATAACAAGCTGTTTGATTTTAAAAGTGATAACAAGCTGTTTCTTTCAAATAAAAATCTAAATTAAAAACAAAGTCACAGAGATAGTCAAGTGGGCAAGACAAAATATGTAGCCCACAGATGGCGGATGATTGGCTTTCAGGGATAATTTCAGAAATGTTCTTCTTTCATAAGCCAATAACTTTATTCCCACGGGGGTAAACTAGGAGGACTCATCCTGAGCAACTTTTCCTCCATCGAAGAAATGTCTCATTACAAGTAGGACATTTCCTAGGTGTCCTGCGTGCTACAAGTGTAACGATGTGTTGCGCTTCACTGTCCAGAATGAGCTAGATGGGCCCCAAGTCAGCTTCCCCAGGAAACCCAGGCCAATTGTGGCAGCCAAGATGCCAGCAGCCAGCACCTACGGAGCAGACCTGGAAATGTGGAATTTGCCCTGGGAGTTTAATCCACAAGGGTCCAAAGGACAGCTGGCCAGTGGTGGTCAGGAAAACCAAGGAAACGAGGGCTTCTGGTGGTTTCTTCCCCTCCGGATTAGAGAAGTTAAGCATTTCTATGGAGGAAAGTGAAAAAACGAATTTTAATTAGTTGTTACACAACCCACCAAAGTTTAATGGAAAGTTGACACCTGCCTCTTGTGACATGCTTTGGTACTCTGTTTTGTTCATGCTGAATTTGCAGTGACAACATGGTGTGGTGGAAACAGCAATGAACTTGGACATTGAAGATTGAGATGTGGCTTCCTTGGGAGGTCAGCTGGCCTCTTTTGAGCCTTTGTTGTTTTATCCAGAGCAAAGCGTTTTCAGGTTGGTTTGCCAATCCCATGTTTCTCAAGTTGGGTCTGAACTTGACATAAGGACTATCATGTTCCATCAGGGGACTAAGGACATGGACCATGGAGCCAGACCACCTGGGTTGGTTTCAGCCCAGTGCTTACCAGCTCTGTGACCTTGGACACACTGGTTAATTTATTTGTGCTTCTGTTTTCTAATCTGAGAACAGGAATAATATACCCATGTCATGGGTTGTCAAGAGGATTAAATGAGGGAACCTCTAGAAATTGCTCACAACAAAGCCCAGCACATAGTCGTGCCCCATTAGTGCTGTGTGTGACGATTAATTATAGTGATTTGACTTCTCCAGAATAATTCAGAGAAGGTGAAAAATCGCAGAGCCTTGTAAGCCGTGGTAAGAATCATGGGGAAAATCGAAATTAGTTGTAGCTGCAAGGTCTTTCCTAGCAGGAACTGTGCAAAAATGTGCCACCCTGAGTTCCCCAGCAAGCACGTAAAATGCAATATGTGCAAAGCCAACCAAAGATCCCCTCTGTCCTTTTGGTTTCCCTGTTTCCACGGATCCTGCTTCTTGCATTGCACTAAAAGCAGCACCTGGTACAAAGAAAGTCGTCAATAAAAGTCAGCTGCTGTGACTGTGGTGACAACTGCTTTTAGTTTTGATATTATCCCTAATCTGGATAAGAAATAACTCCTGACAGTAAAGAGCAGGTTAGACGATACCATGAAAGTGCTTTGCAAACTAGAAAGCAGAGCTGAGCCCCCTCCCCCAGCCCTAGCAAAAGTGATTATTAATAGGAAGGACGAGTATTTGTAAAGTCCAAACCACAGGCTCTATTTTGTGTGCCAAAGGAACCCAATCAAGCTGCCCATCAAAATGAGCTGCCCCTGTCTGAACTTTGGTCCAAACACCCTCTTGCGTTCTGTGGAATGACCGGCAATGTGGCCAAGGGATGGTACCTGCCTGAGGTTTGTGACCATGAACACGGCAACAATCACTGCATCAGACAGTTGACATGGCCTCTTCTTAAAGCCCTATTGTAATGTTTGGAAATGAGAACAGCCAGCGCCACCTGAGAAGTCTGAGGACCCGCCTGTGCCCCTCCAGGGCCACGTAAACAAGAGCGTGGAGCAGGAGAGCGCAGAGGCCCGGCTGTGCCCTCCCCCGGGTACGGGCACCTTGGGGCTCAGCTTTGCGCTAGCAGACACTTGACACTGTGCCAGACACTGTCTCGGCAGCTCCTTCAGCTGAGTAACGAGACTCGGTTTATTGGGAGCCTTGAATTACCAGCCCAGCGTACACACACACTCTCTCTAGAGACGCGCAGGCAAGCACGGGCTTTGATCCTGAAGAAGAGGAGCTGCCGCCTGTTCCTAGGGTGCGACTCATGAGGGACAGGTGACATCCAGCTGCTGGATGATGTCAGCAACGACTGTATTTAGAACCGAACCTCGAACTAGGGTTGGACGAGATGTACAAAGCAGGAGAACCTGAACTCATCACTTTCTCAGAACAGCACGTCTAATACGGAAAGTGACAGAAGTCCTCATAGTCCAAATGCCTGAACACGTTCCTCTTGGTGGCACAATACAAGAATGGAGTACGGTGGGAAGGGACAGAAGGGATCATCCAGGGGGTTAGCATTTACTCGATACCATCATAAGACACTGTGAAGTCTCTCTCGCCCTGCAACTCCCTTCGTTTATTTATTTATTTATTTAGGTAAGAGGGATTGAACCCAGGGTGCTTAACCACTGAGCAACATCCCCAGCCCTTGTTATATTTATTTAGGGTCATGGTGGTCTTTAAACTTGCGATCCTCCTGCCTCAGCCTCCCAAGTGCTGGGATTACAGGCATGTGCCACCACTCCTGGCTTATACCTAGCCCTTTTTAATTTTTTTTTTTTTTTTTTTTTTTTTTTTTTTTTTTACCAGGGTCATGGTGGTCTTTTTTTTGGTACCGGGGATTGAACTCAGGGGCATCGACCACTGGGCCACATCCCCAGCCCTTTTGTGTATTTTATTAGAGACAGGGTCTCACTGAGTTGCTAAGTGCCTCGCCATTGCTGAGGCTGGCTTTGAACTCGCGATCCTCCTGCCTCAGCCTCCCCAGTGCTGGGATCACAGGCGTGCGCCACCGCGCCCAACTTTGCTTTGGTTTCTGATATTTATTCATTAGTTCATTTGATGAACTTTTGGATGGCAATTTGAATGTACCCAGCCTATAGGGACAAGATATTATAAAAAGAAAACAATGTTTCTGCTTTCTCAGGGACGTGGCAGCCACCCCGTGTGGTGGCCCTGGGCAGGTGCTGCTCAGCTCTCTGCCTCAGCAATGGCGAGGTGCTTAGCAACTCAGTGAGACCCTGTCTCTAATAAAATACAAAAAAGGGCTGGGGAGGTGGCTGGCAGCGGCCCCCATGGGCTGCCTCTTCAGATCTGCTGAGGTTTCATGGCGAGGCTGTGTCTAAGCCACATGGGTCCCAGAACCTGGCCGTGCCTTGCCCTAATGGGGACACCTCTGGTGGGTGGTCTTTGCCCTGGGGCTCCCCCATCAGCCTAGCACTACTCCCAAAGCTTCCCCTTCCTGCCCTCTGCCCACAGTCCAGCCTTAAGGCCTCCCACCTGCTCCTGCTGCTCCTTCTCCCCCACACGGTGGCACCCCCAGTCAGTCTCTCGCACATCAGCACCACCTTCACGTTGGCTTCTCCGAGGACTCCAACTCAGGAGTCCCCCTTTATGCCACATCCCTTGGAACAGCCCATCTCTGAAACAGGATTCAGACAGCCACCGTCAGACCACAGTTCCGGGACCTGACCTGCCTCCTCTCCCTCCTCTCTACCTGGCCCAGTAGAGCCCCTGGCCTCTCACTTGCACCATTTCTCAATGGCTGCAACTGGCAATTGTGAGGGGACAACTACCTGTCCTGAGGTACCTCCCCACATATTGTCTCCTGCCCACAAAGTTTCGATACTGTTCCCCATCATGTGACGACCCCAAGGAGCCCCCTTGCTTTCAGACACCTTGCAGCATGACTGCTCCGCGTGCCTTTGAGAACGCCTGTCTTGGTCTCTGATCCGTTTCCTTTGCTCATTTTCCTTCCACCACGGCAAGGTGAACATGCCCCGCCTTCTGGATGACGAGGGCCAACACCTGTTCCCTGCCTATGAACAGGAGTCCGCGTCCTGCTGGGCACAACCACACAATCGCACAGATCGGTCCTGCTGTCAAGAATCCACAACAAGCCCCCGACGCGGCAGTCTAGTGAGCCTGCTCTCCCATTCCTTGGGAGGACCAATAAGACTGTCTCCCCTTCCCCGAAATCTCTGACCCTCAGCCTCCACAAACCCAGAGGAGACCTTCGTTATTGCACAGAGGTAAACAGCATGGGCCCGGCCCACAGCAGCCAATCCCTGATGAGTCTGCTCTCCGCCTCTTTGTACCTCCGGGGACAGGGGACAGAGGTGTCTTTTCTCCATTTCTGGCATTTGGATCCCACACACCTGCATTTCACAACGATTAAAGTATGTAAGCATCCCTGTCTCCCACCTTCCCTCTGCCCCTCTCCTAACTTCATCTCACCCCCATTCAAATGTGGGCTCCTTCTCCCACATAAAAAAAAAAAAAAAAAAAAAAAAAAAAAAAGTTCCCTGTTCAGATACGATGTGCGATGCCCCTACACGTGCCACCTCATTATCGCCTCATTATGGAGAGTGACTAGGCTGGACTGACGATTTAAAAATAAAACTCCCCTCCTTTGATCTGGCATCACCTCCAAGGATGGGCAAGATTCAAGGCAGCACCCCACCCCCACGGTGGACGCTGTTTCTCTCCCTCACTTCCGGACTCCGTTGTCATTACTGCAACCCTAATTGCTCTTCCTAAGGTCACCAAAGACCGGATCCCATGGACACGTCTAGCTCATCTAACCTGGCCTCCATTCTTACAGAACCCCTTTCCCTCTCTGCTTCTGTGACGCCCGCCCCCCCTGTTTTTGCCTCATACCCTCTGGCCATCTTCTTCCCACGGCCAGCTTGCATCTGCTGACCATCTCTTAAAAGCTGCTGTTTCCAAAGCGTCTGTCCCAGGCCCTGCTTTCCTCTTGCCCTTTGCAGTGTCTCCCGGGATGAGCTCACCCATTATAACCTGTATGTTCACAGCACACAAAGGCCAGTCCAGCCCCTGCTCTGAAGTCCCAGACTCACACCGTCGGAGCATCATCCACCCGTCTGCACCTGGAAGTCCTGCGGGTCCTGCCAACTCACGACTTCCACATCTGCTAAGTCTCAGTAGCAGGTAGCAGGATCCGTCTAGACATCTGTAGTGGGAAGGGCCTCCTGTGGTGTGGACATGCAGGCTAGGTCTCCAGGTATGGAACCTGCCAAAATACTGCAGAAGAAGTTCACCCAGAAGGTGATTCTCTGCCCCAAGTAGGAAGTGGGAGAATTAGAAATCTGATGTCCCAGACCAAGGCTGAGCTCTGGGGCAGCAGAGAGCAGCTGTGGCCACAGTGGTTGGATCCAGAGTGAGTTGTTTACACCTGCTGAATTGTGTCAGCAGAATGGCAGCTTCAGACTCAGGTGCTTCTTCCTCTCCAGGATTCGAATCTGAATTTAGGACTCATGTGAATGTAGCTGATGGACGGGCCTAAACCACAAACTACATTTGAATTCTGAGTTGGAGGAGAGTGTGGGCAATGTGGTTTTTCTTTTTTCGTTCTAGACTCTGGTATAGGACGGACCATGAGAAAGAGCACAGAATAGAGGCCAGGTGAGCCCACCTACGATCCGCCAGCACATCTGAAACAGCTCCGTTCCCCAGCTGACTGCTTTTTTCCTAAGGGTCTCTATTTCTACAAATGCAAATAAAAATAAAAATAAAAATAAAAGCCAAATAATAGAAAAGAAAAAATCAATTGTACGTCCTCTGCCCACTGAAAATAGGGTAATGCCCCTGGTCCATTCTCTGATCCACACCCAGGTCTGCCTCCAAATGTCTTTTGATTCCATCACTTCTCTCTCTCTCTCTCTCTCTCTCTCTCTCTCTCTCTCTCTCTCTCTCTCTCTCTCTTTTCTCTCTCTCTCTCTGGCTCCATCATCCTTCACCTGAACCACAGTAACAGCCTCCTAACCAGACTCTCTGCATCCATCGTTAACCTCTTCTAACATATTTTCCACAGTACAGCAAGGGCAAGCTTAATAAAACAAATGTAAACATCACATTTCTTCACTTACAAACCTCTAGGGCTCATTTACTCTGTGTCCCTGGCTCTGGGTGGTGACCACTGTGAAGGCAGGTGCCAGGTTTTTCTGACAGCCATATGCATCCCCAGAGCCTAACTCGGTGCCCGGCACATAGCAGGTCTTGTTGCTATTGTGGCAAAAGGTTTTGTTTTTCCAGCCCAAAAACCTTACCTGGGATCAGCAACCTGTAGAACTTCTGCCTGTTAGTAAGCAATGACTTAGAGAATTGTAGTGCTTTACAGGACGTCAGGCTGCCTCCTTGTTGTTTTAAATTAATCCCCCAGATAAAGCTGTTTCTTGGAAATGTACATCCTGTGCTAAAAAAAAAAAAAAAAAAAAAAAAAAAATTGGGAAAAACAGAGGATCAAACTTTTCTTCTATTCCATCTTCTGTTACTGTCTCCAATATTCATTCTCTTTGATCCCTCACTCATTTTTCTTTCTCCCTCGGCTTGGTCTCTTCTCTCCCTCACCATCACCTCTTCTCATCTCATATCATTTCCTTGCAAGCCTGATGGAAACCCTCAGGGCCTTCTGTGGTCCTGATCCCCTGCCAGCCGTGGCTCTCCACATCAAAATCTGCACCCGGTGAGTGAGGACTGACTTAGTAGGCAATTGTGCAAAGCTCTGTTTGCCTCTGGAACTTTCACCCTCTCCCCAAAATTCCAGTTGGAGCCAGGATCCCTCCATCCTAGACATCTGTGCCTTACTGTGTCAGTTCCCGTTTGCCGATGTTTTTTTTGGAAAGATTCTAAATTATCTCAAAGCACATCCTTGGAATCAGAGTCAGAACATCCCTGGAAGATGTTTTCACGGGCTTCAGAAGAAAACCTCCCTACTCAAGGCATTCCTAGTCTCACTCGGCATCAAGACGGCACCTTACCAACCTCATGACAAGCAGCACAGGGACAGGGGACCGCGGATGTCTGGGATTGGGGTTCTGAGGTGCCTTCGCACTGTTCTTCCCCCTCCTGAGAAGAATCGCTGCCTGTCACTTGGCAATGTCACCTCTTTGGCTTTGGGCATGATGTTGCTCCAGGATATGGTGAGAGGAGCAGGCACAGAATCTGAGGACACCAAAGCATCCGGAAGCTTCTGTCCTTCTCCCAGTCTGTCTGCACAGTGGATGCCCCTCGTGGCTAAGAGGGATGTTTCCTGCTGCTAGGGACATCCTGCCCTTAGTGACTTTACCACTTTCTGTAGCAGGGAACCCTGTGCTGTGAGCAGAGCTGTGCATGCAGTGTGTGTGTGTGTGTGTGTGTGTGTGTGTGTGTGTCCTTTTTCATGCTAAGTGCTGCTTCGTGATCTTTTGAATTTCTTACCTGTTAGCTTGCCAAAGTAAGTCGTTCATCTGTCTCCTAATTTCATTCATTCATTTTACTAACACGGGTGTAAATATGCTCTGCTGGAAGAATACATAGATAAATATAGCACATGGTCCTAGCCTTATGTGTGAGGCACAGACCACACCTCCCCCATGGAAATTTCCATTAGGAGCAACCTGGTTTCATTTTCCCCTGGCAGGAGCCAATCGGCTTAAAGGTCGTCCTATTCCCTGGGAAAAGAGCCAATAGTGTTAAAGGTCGCTCTGGTACACCCCCCACCAGAAATCCCTATTTAAAGCTCCTGCCTGCCCAGAGTTCAGACACAACAGCTCCTCCCTGTGGAGAGGAAGCAGCTGCTGCAACAGCTCCAGACTCACCATCTCCAGCCTGACGGCAGCTGCCCAGCAGACAGCTCCAGAGACCATAGCCGGCATGACCAGGCACTGACCCTCTGTCCAGAGCTCGCACACTCCCCTCTCCCTGACTCCTCTCTCCCACCAGAGCTTGCACACTCCCCTCTCCCTGACTCCTCTCTCCCACCAGAGCTTGCACACTCCCCTCTCCCTGACTCCTCTCTCCCCATACTTCTTCTACCTCCGACCAACCACAAAGGCTGGTGAATAAATCTCTTGGCTGCACGGTTGTCTCCAGTGTGATTTTTGCCCTTCAGAAGGATGTGGGACACGGCATGAGAGCACAGGGGAAGGACACCTAACTCAGAGACGGGGAGTGAAGGGAGGCTTCAGGGAGGACGTGACCTTGACGCTGGGAGCTACCATGCTGGATTGGGAGGCGTTCTGCTTAGAGGGCCAAGGGAGCTTACAGTCAGAGGGCTTTGCATTTGAAAGCCAGCCCTGTGATCCTGAATGCCTGGTGATTTGGGGCAGGTTAGTCAAGGCCTCGGGCCTTGAGGATGTCACAGTGCTGTGAAATCAGATGAGACTCTACTGTTTCTGTCTTTTACAATGTAGGGTGGTTGGCATGGGAAACCTCACAGTGACCCCCAAAGCTGGACACAGTCCAACCTCCCCTTACAACATCCGCTTCTCACCCCGCCCTGCTCCTCCAAAGCCGGTCCCCCTTGCTCTTCCTCAGTCACGGGGCATGACTTTCCTCTCACTGGCCTGGTTTGCTCTTCCCTGGCCACCTCACCTCTCTCAAATGTCACTCCTCACTTCGGCCTTCTTGACCACCACAGTGGGTAGAATAATAGCCCTCAAGATGCCTACGTATAAACCCTGGAGCCTGCGAATATGGTCCCTTCCATGTAAAGGCACTTCATGGTTACAATTAAGTTGAAGATCTGAAGAAAGGAAGGGACCCTGGGTTAGCCAGTGTGCCCGGGATAACTACAAGGGTGTTTATAACAAGGATGCAGGAGGTTCAGAGTCCGGGAAGCAAATGCAGTGGTGGAATCAGGAGATGCTCTATGTCTGGATTTGAGAATGGAGGAAGGGGCCACCAGCCCAGGAATGCGGGCAGCTCCTACAAACTGGAAAATTCAAGGAAATGGATTTTCCCCTAAACCTTCCAGAAGGAACACAGCCCTCCCAATACCTTGATTTTAGGACTTCTGACCTCCAAAAGTGAAAAAAAAAAATATACACGTGTGATGGTGAAGCACAAAGTTTGTGTGATTTGTCGTAGCAGCACTCAGATACTAATACACCATCTGGTCAAAACCCATCATTCTTACCCTCTCTGATCTTCTCCTTTACCAATTCATGCTTCACCTATTTATCTTTGTGCTGTCTGTCTCCTATCACTAAAATCCAAACCTTGAAGCAGAAAGTTTGCTTTATTCACTCTTCTGTCTCCAGTGCTTGGAATAGCTCAGGACCCAATAAATGTGTTCAGTGCACCATGGCCTCCCCTCCTTCCTAGCACTTCTGAGATTTGGGGAACGGAGCCTGGTCCTCACATGCTGCTGTAGCTATTAAGTGTCACCTAACAGTAATTGACCAGCTCACTGTATACAGAGCTGGCGAAGCCCCTGGGCTGGGCCACCAAACACTTAAGCTGTGCCATGTCCACTAGTGGCTAAAAAAGTGGTGGCTCCCTCCAGTAGCAGGTCCCTACAGAAAATTACATGCTGCTAAATTTTATCCAAGCCCATGCAGAGGAGGAGGGCCCATGTCTACGTTCACTGGAAACTTCTTCAGGCAATTTTTCTAGAGAATAGCAGCTCCTATCTCCTGGGTCTCAGTGCTTTAGATGAATGTATTTATTCCTCACACCCTGCCTTGGGAGTGGTTCTTATTTGTCCCTGTTTTATAGATTGGAAAACTGAACAGGAAAGAAACATTAATCTGCACTGTCTTCCAAAGCAGCCAGTACAAGACTGGTGGGAATTCTAGGGTTCTTAGAGAAAATACTAAAACGTATATTTTGAGTAAAGTACCAGACAAGCTAGAAAACACCAAGCAATATGAACTTAGCAACCAAAGAAAGGTGCTGGTCCCTGAATCTGTGTCCTCAGGGCCAGTGGACCCTTGTCATATGGTGCAGGAGCCCTGTTTGGGGAGATAGCTAAGATTGCGGTTGACTATGGGCCATAGACATTTTTGGGCATTGTCGCCTTCCGTAGTCTCACGGGACTTGGCCCAGGATCTCGAGAGATTTGAGCAATGACTCAGCAGATTGACATTTTTGGGCATTGTCGCCTTCCGTAGTCTCACGGGACTTGGCCCAAGATCTCGAGAGATTTGAGGAGTGACTCGGCAGATCGAGCAAGCACCATTCCTGCTCGGGCGCATGGGATGAGACCAGAGAGAGAAAGGACAGGGTTATGGCTATTGTATAGATACATTGTAGTTTCTTGTAAGAGTACGTGCTTGGTTTCTTGTGAGAGTGTGTATGTAGTGTTAGAAATTACAAGAGACAGAGACAGAAAGATTAAAGAATTTTTTCGTCTCCATCCTGTCTCCGGACTCCTTCCCGCGGAGCTGCCGTTCCAGGCTGCAATCCCTTTCCGGCGGCTAACAGTTGGTGGCCCGTACGGGGAATTCAGCACGGCAGGTAAGAACTGAGAAACCTCGCAGGAGTCTCTAGTCAGAGCGGTTAAAATGGGTTCGAAAATAACTAAGACCCAAGTGTACGAGGCTCTTGATGAATTCTTTGATATGGATGAGTCTGTCGTTAGTGAGGAGGATTTAGAAAACAGTGAAGGCAATCATAAAAGCGTAGATTCCGCTGAGTCAACTAAGACCAGTAAGGAGAGTATTAGAAGTGTCCCCAAAATTACAAAGATCCGAGCTGCTAAAGCTATTCAAGATTTATTTAGAGATATTTCAAGGATACATGGTCTCAATTGAACCTGGGACTCAGGATGTTACTGAGTCAGTTAGGACCAATGAGAGTAGTAGTAGTGAGGAGGAATTAACTAAAGGTGATTTTGAGAAAATGAATAAAAGGAAATTAAGGAAGACCAAGATAAGGGATCATCAAGTGGAGGAACTTGTGTCCTCTACTCCCCCATGGGTGAAATCGATTACAGAAAATATGAAGGGTATCACTAGACGTTTGCATACCCTAGAAATAGAAATAAAAAGTCTTTCTGAGCGCTTATGCGCTCTCGAGGGTAACTCACAGATACATTGGGAACTGCCAGTATTTGAATATGAAAATGGACAGAGGGGCCACCAGCCAATAGATTTCAAAACAATAAAAAATCTCAAAGAGGCAGTAATGACTTATGGACCCCAAGCTCCTTTCACGTTGAGTATACTGCAGTCCCTTAACACCTTTAGCTTAACCCCCGCAGACTGGAAGCGTCTATGTAAAGCAACATTAAGTGGGGGACAATACTTGGTTTGGCGATCGCAATTTCAGGAACTTTGTATAGAAACAGCTAAAAGAAATGCAGATGCAGGGTTTGGAGACCATAATATAGAAATGCTCACAGGAGAAGGGCAATTCGCAGACATACAGGATCAAAAACATTATACCCCAGGAGTATATGCTCAGATAAATGCAGCTGCCTTAAAGGCATGGAAAACTGTACAAGGACCTGGGGATCTACAAGGTAGCTTGTCCAAAGTAATTCAAGGACCTAATGAACCATATGCTGAATTTGCTGATAGACTTTTGAGAACTGCAGGTAGAGTTTTTGGAGACATTGATCAAGTTATGCCATTAGTTATTCAATTAGCGTACGAAAATGCTAATAAATATTGCCAGGAAGTCATCAGGCCATGGAAAAATAAAAAGGATCTTTCCATATATATACAACTATGTAAAGATGTAAATGATGCCTTTGTCACAGGGAATGTGATTGCAGCAGCTGTGAGAGATGCTGCCCCTCAAAATTTTACAAGGGCTCAACATAGACATTATAATCAATCGGGATATTCTAGGCAAAATTATCATAATCAATCAGGCTATTCTAGGCAAAATCCCCAAAGAGAAATAAGACCAAATTCATACCGTACTCCAGGTTGCTGCCCCAGGTGTAAGAAAGGAAATCATTGGGCCAATAAATGCTATTCAAAATTTGACATCCATGGAAATCCTTTGTTCAGGAATTCAAAAAACAGGGCACGGGGCCCAATGCCCCGGGGCCCACAAATGTACGAGGCATTGGAGGAGGAGTATCCTCAAGCATCCACTCAGATGCTTCCCCGACACAATCCCTATTACCCATCCACTCCCTCGCCAGAGGAACAGGAGGAAATGCAGGATTAGACCTCTGTTCCACCGCCCGAATAGTGTTAACACCTGAAATGGGGGTTCAACTGATTCCCACAGGAGTCAGGGGACCTCTTCCCTCAGGGACTGTAGGACTTATTATCGGGCAAAGTCCTGAAAGCTTATTAGGTTTGCAAGTGACCCCAGGCGTAATAAACTCAGACTATAAAGGGGAAATAAAAATAATGCTTAGCTCACCCCAAAGTATAAGTTCTATTAATCAGGGAGATAGAATTGCTCAGCTGCTCCTCCTTCCAAATTTACATAATTCATTTAAAATGAATATGGCTCTAAATAGGAACAATAGAGGATTTTGTTCCACTGATTCAAAACCCATGGTTTGCTGGGTTCGGGACTGTACAAGGAGGCCTATGTGTAAAATAAGAATCCAAGGAATAGAAATGGAGGGTCTTATAGATACTGGAGCTGATTCTTCCATCATTAATTTACGTCAATGGCCCAAACACTGGCCTCTACAAAAAGCTTCAACCAGTTTAAGAGGCTTGGGATATAATAACCTCCCAGAAAAAAGTGCGGTAATTTTAAAATGGGAGGATGATGAAGGACATAAAGGCACATTTCAGCCTTATGTTTTACCTAATCTACCGGTTACTTTATGGAGAAGAGATATTTTACAACAAATGGGAGTACACCTTGCAACCAAACCTGCAGGTGTTAAATGTAAAAACATACAGGGTAATCTTAACCCTAAAAGAAATCATCAAAAAGTACAGGGTAAGCTTAACCCTAAAAGAAATCATTATTATATAGGAAAAAGACATTTTTCTTTGGGGCCACTGAGAAAATAATTTTGAAAATACCATGGCTTTCTGATAAGCCAGTGTGGGTCCCTCAGTGGCCCCTATCTAAAGAGAAATTACAAGCGGCCCACCTACTAGTTAAGGAACAATTAAAAGCAGGACATATAGAACATTCCACCTCTCCCTGGAATTCCCCCATATTTGTGATCAAGAAAAAATCAGGAAAATGGCGATTATTACATGATCTTAGACAAATTAATAAAACCATGCAAGTCATGGGCCCTACTCAACCTGGACTTCCGAATCCTATAGCTATTCCAAAAAATTTCCATGTTATTAGTCTTGATATAAAGGATTGCTTCTTTTCTATTCCCCTACATCCTCTGGATGCCCCCAGGTTTGCTTTTTCAGTTCCTTCTATTAACAATAATGGCCCTGATCAGAGATATCAATGGAAGGTTTTGCCGCAGGGAATGGCTAATAGCCCCACCATATGCCAAATATATGTGGACAAGGCTATCCAACCCATTAAAAATAAATATCCAAACCTCATGTGTCTACATTACATGGATGATATTTTACTGGCCCACCCTAATCAAAAAATCTTATTTAATATATTCAGTGACATGGTAGAAAATTTTAAAAAATACGGATTATATATAGCAGAAGAAAAAGTTCAAACCAGATCTCCCATATTATATTTAGGATTTAAAATCATGGATACTTTTGTTAAACCCCAAAAAATTTTAATAAATAAAGAACATTTAACCACCCTCAATGATTTCCAAAAACTACTGGGAGACATTAATTGGCTTCGCCCTACACTAAACCTCACTACTGGCCAATTAAAACCTTTATTTGATATTCTTCGAGGGGCCCCTGATCCATCCTCACCGCGAACATTGACTCCTGATGCTAGGAAAGCTTTAAAGGTAGTAGAAAAAGCCATAGAAGGAGCTAATTGTGACAGATTTGATTTAACTCAACCGCTGATATTGATTATTATTTCTTCACAATATACACCGACAGGAGTATTTTGGCAACAAGGGCCTTTATTATGGATACATTTGCCTGTCTCTCCTAAAAGCATAATTGAGTCATATACCTCCATGGTGGCTAAACTTATTCTTCAAGGACTTAAAACTTCTACTAAAATATTTGGCATTCACCCTGCTACTATTATTACTCCCTATTCATCGTCACAGATTGAATATTTATGCTTCAATGATAATGACTGGGCTATAGCTAGATGCTCTACCTCTGCAAATTTTGATAATCACCTTCCTAAGTCTCCTATATTATCTTTTTGTATTAATCATCCTATTATATTTCCACAGGTAATAAAAAATCAACCTATTCCTAAGGCATTTAATGTATTTACAGATGGGTCCTCAAATGGTACTGCTGCAGTAGTCACTACAAAAGAAAATATGACTTACATAACTGCACACAAATCAGCTCAACTAGTGGAATTGGAAGCTGTGGTAAGAGCTCTGGAAAATTTTAGAGACCAGCCCATAAACATTTTTTCAGATAGCCACTATATTGTACAAGCCGTCCCAAAATTAGAGTTAGCAGGACCAATAGCACCTCATACTCCAGCCTTTAAATTGTTTTATCAGATACAAAAACTTTTGTGGGCAAGAAAAGAACCTCTATTCGTAGGCCATATTAGAGCACATACTAATTTGCCTGGCCCCCTCCATGAAGGTAATCAAAAGGCAGATGAACTTACAAAAACAATATTTATACTTTCAGCACTACAACAAGCTACTTTATTTCATTCCCAGTTTCACGTCAACAGCACCACCTTGCAACGTAGGTTTAAAATCACAAAGGAGCAAGCCAGAACAATTGTAAAAGATTGTAAATCTTGTATAACACATTTGCCCAATCCTCATTTTGGTGTTAACCCTAGAGGATTAATGCCCAATCATTTGTGGCAGATGGATGTTACTCATGAGCCAAGCTTTGGAAAATTGCAATTTATTCATGTAACCATAGATACATGCTCAGGCATGATTTTTGCTTCCTTACATTCCGGAGAAAAAGTTAAAGATGTCACATCTCATTGTTTACAAGCTTTTGCTGCATTGGGCATCCCCAAAATGCTTAAAACAGATAATGGTCCCGCTTATACGTCCTCATCTTTCAAACAGTTTTGCGCAAAATTCAACATATCCCATAAAACAGGCATCCCATACAATCCTCAGGGTCAAGGCATTATTGAAAGAGCAAACCGCACACTAAAAGTTATGTTGTTAAAACAGAAAGAAGGAAACTGGAAAAATCCTAAGGACAGATTGGCAGTTGCCCTGTTTACTTTAAATTTTTTAACTTTAGACTCTGATGGTTATTCTGCTGGAGACAGACATTGGAACCCACATCAACAACATAAACCTTTGGTTTACTGGAAGGATGTTCTTTCAGGTACATGGAAGGGTCCGGATCCAGTATTAATTTGGGGGAGAGGATCTGTTTGTGTCTTTCCAAAGCATGAATCCTCTCCAATATGGATACCATCTAGATTAATAAAGCAGGTACCACATCAAAAGGATCAAGATGAAGTTGTTGAGGAATCAAGATTAATAAAAAAGGTACAAAATCAAGAGGACCATGATGAAGATATGGAATGATTCCCTTAAAAGAGTCCTTCAAAATATGTCACAACTTAAGTGTCATTCCTCCCGGCTGGGACGAAGAGATCTCTCTTTAGTGTGCACACAATTATATATATATATTTTTTACCTTTTATATATGTGTTTATTTGTGTATTTGTCTAAATTTCATGTTAATGTGACGTCACAAATATATGTTTGTATGTGCGTCTGTCCAGTGTGACATCAAAAATAACAAAGCGCTTGTGAATATATATATATATATATATATGGATCCAAATAACTCTAATTCATTTAAGTTTAAGAGTATTCAAAATGGGTAAATAATTTAATAAGTGAAGGTACCTTCAATTTTGTTTTATAGGTGTCCCAGGGACTTCTCTTTAGCAAAAAATATGACTAGTGCTGTATAACCTGATATTTTGGTGTTTTGACATGAGGTTGCTTATTTGTTATTAACTTCATTTGTTTAAAAAATGATTAATTTCAATTATTTCAACAGGTAAAGGACTGCTGTGTATGCAGAAACTCGAGAGTTCCAGCTAACAAATTATTTCTCCAAAGTGCTTTTAGTTTTTCTTTAATCTATCTTTAATGCAGTAATTACCCTCAGTCTTTCTTTGTTTTGTTCTAAAAATGATATTTTGCCAGCTTATGTTTGTGGGAGCACAGGCTACAATGTGTGTGAGCAGAAATCAACTTATTTTTCCAATCTAATAATTCTATTATTTAGTTTGACAACTCGCCTCTTGACTCAGTGCTGGAATAGCACTGCCTTTCCTTTAACAATTGATGCTTCAGTCTCTAGATAGCGGGCCCTGAAAATTTGCCGGTGGCATCGTCTAGACATAAAAAAGACGGCTGCTTCTACAGCTGCAGGGATCGCGGTCGCTGCAAGCATCCCTGCTGCTCAAATGTCAAACAACCTCACCAGCAGTGTGGCCTCTGCTCTGCATGCATGGGGCCTCCTAGATCTACGTGTTATAACAAGTGGACATTTTGATCTTTCATTGTTTGGGACTTCATGGGACAGTACCTTGCGGGTATTTGTTTAGAGAACTCACTGTGTTACTTGATAGAACTTAGGGCAGCTGATTTGTTTAAAGAATTTGATATGCTATGCAATTTGACTTGTCACCAAAAGGCTTGTCGCCTTAAAGCCGCAGCATCTCCTCCCAATTGGACGGCTGTTAGTCATCTTACACAGTCGATCCTAAAGGGCTCCATTGGATGGCTGGTTAGCCAATGATGGGTAAGATCCCCAGAGGGGGACAACCTAAGACAGGCACAGTCGCACGGGACAGTCTCATGTGGCCGACATATCAACCTAAGACAGGAGTCAAGGGCACAGCCTTGATTATCCAATGACGGGTAAGAATGTTGGTTGCACATAGACGTCCTAGAGCATCCCCTCTTTTAAAACAAAAGGGGGAAATGCAGGAGCCCTGTTTGGGGAGATAGCTAAGATTGCGGTTGACTATGGGCCATAGACATTTTTGGGCATTGTCGCCTTCCGTAGTCTCACGGGACTTGGCCCAAGATCTCGAGAGATTTGAGCAATGACTCAGCAGATTGACATTTTTGGGCATTGTCGCCTTCCGTAGTCTCACGGGACTTGGCCCAAGATCTCGAGAGATTTGAGGAGTGACTCGGCAGATCGAGCAAGCACCATTCCTGCTCGGGCGCATGGGATGAGACCAGAGAGAGAAAGGACAGGGTTATCGCTATTGTATAGATACATTGTAGTTTCTTGTAAGAGTACGTGGCTTGGTTTCTTGTGAGAGTGAAAGGACAGGGTTATCGTTATTGTATAGATACATTGTAGTTTCTTGTAAGAGTACGTGCTTGGTTTCTTGTGAGAGTGTGTATGTAGTGTTAGAAATTACAAGAGACAGAGACAGAAAGATTAAAGAATTTTTTCGTCTCCATCCTGTCTCCGGACTCCTTCCCGCGGAGCTGCCGTTCCAGGCTGCAATCCCTTTCCGGCGGCTAACAATATGGCCAGCACCAGAGACAATAGACTCAGGTGTTGTGGTCTTATGTGCAAAGCTCAGTGCTATATCTGTGTTACCCCTCCCCACAAGTTAGCTGGCATCATCTCCACCTTAAAGATGAAGCTGTGAGACTCAGAATGATGAGTTCTATTGCCTTAGTGTGTTTTGTATTGCTATCTCTAAATACCAGAGACTGAACGATTTATAAAGAATGAAGGTTGACTTAGCTCACAGTTCTGGAGGTTTGGTATCCAAGGTCAAGGAGATGCTACTGGTGAAAGATATTTTTGCTGGAGCAGAACCCTGAGGAGTTGCAAGTCATCATGTGACAAGAGCGGCACATCCAAAGGTCAAAGCCAAACTGGCTTGTGTAACAAATTTACTCTTGAGATAACCCATTAGCTCATTAATCCATGAATGGATGAACTCATCCATGAGACCCTCGTGATCTAATCACCTCTTAAATATTCCATCTGGTCCCCCTCTTGCTAATTCCCCAGGGGCATTATATTCAAACAAGAATTTTGGTGGGGACCATATCAACCAATATTTATCAAACTCCTAATATGTGCTGAGCAATTTAAGTGCATCATGCCTGGTTGCTGAAAGGTAATGTAGTGGTTAAGGGTACAGATTCCAGAAGCCAGCTGTTCCCCTTGACATTGGGGTGATTGAGGGCAAGTAATCTCTGTGTGTGCTTCAGTTGCACTGTTGGTTAATGGGGTAATAATAGGAACTAGCATATAGGGTTGTCTGAGGACTAAAGGAGTGGGCATGCAGAGAGCCTGGCCCAGGGGAGTCCCGGGTGGAGGCTAGTGGTCCCATGAAGCAAGTATTTTACAGAAGAGGGAGCTGAGATTTGGGAAGCTCATTCATGCCCAAGTTCATATAAGGCAATCAGAGGATGACCTAGTATACCAACCCAGGCAGTCTGGCCGTCAATTTACCCAGCATGCCCACTGCCCTCCTCCTAGCCAGTACCTGGAAAGACACAGTTCACACTCAGGTCCACTATGCCCTACACAGATGCTCTGGCCAGTGTCCCCCAAATCGTCAGTGGCTGAACTAGGCTTAGCTCTGTTTCCCTTTTCAAATGCCACCATCAACAAATGTTGACTCTCAAAGGAGTGACAGAGACAGGCAGGGCACTATGAAGGGGCTGGCTACAGGGGACATTGGCTCTCCTGTGCCACCGTGGGATGGGTTGGGGATGTCACAGAGCCTCCCAGGTCTGGAGAGCAAGAATCAGGCTGCTGGTCAATTCCATCCCTGTCCACTGAAGAGCTAGAGCATTCTGGACCACTCTAAGGCTGCTGAATGGCTTCAAGGACACTGGGGTCACAGACCAACGCCATTTGGCAGATGGCAGAGCTGCCTCGGGAAGGAGAAAGGCCATCTCTGATGCCAAGCTAGAGAGAGGAAACGTTTCCCCTGAGTTGGGGAAGGGAAGGTGAGCCCCGCTCTGTTTGGAAGCGGCAGATGGACCCAGAATTCCAGTCCTGCCTGATCATTAGTAGGTCACAGCCCTGTCAGAGCCTGGAACCAAAGCTGAGGACCAATGCTCCAGGAGAAGGACATGGGCTCACACGCACACGACATAGCATCTATGGTTTTGCAGATGTTTTAGAAGCCAAGTGTGGATTCCCAGTGGGTCTATATAACCTGGGTTAAGAAGCCCTACTTGTGAGAGTTTTTAAAAATGGTTGCAAACAGAATTTGGGGGGTAATGGCCTTACTCTAAAAATGATACCATAAGGGTGGATCGTGACATTATACATTTGTTCAAACACTTAGAATTTGCAACAATGCCAAGAGTGAGCCCTAGGGCTGGGGGATAGTGTGGTGGTACAGCACTTGTCTAGCATGTGAGAGGCCCTGGGTTCCATCCTCAGTACCACCACCAACAACAACAACAGAAGGAATGAACCCTCATATCAGCTATAGACTTTGGGGATAATGGTGTGCCCACGTAGCTTCATCAGTTGTAACAAATATGGCGCTCACGTGGGGAACATTGAGAGTGGAAGAGGCTGTGGGGACAGGCAGTTTGGAAATCTCTCTAACTTCCTCTCAATTTTGCTGTTCACTTAAAACTACTCTTAAAAAGTGAAATCCGTTTTCAGAAAAATGGCTGCAAATTCGTTTATATTCTTCCTATACAGAGGGAAGGCCTCTGTCTCTTGAGTCTGGGCAAACTTGTCACTGCTTCTACCAATCGAGTATGGCTCCCAAAGCTAGTTCAGGAAAGGCCATGCAGCTGCTACCTCGCTGGCGTACAACGCTCGCTTAGAGGATGCTTCCTCTGAGGACCAGCCCACCCAGGTGGATGGAGAGGCCATTGGAGGCACTGTGGTGGCCAGTTCCCACTCAGCCCAACTGGCATGGGTTGATTTGAATCCCTCCCCAAACATTGAAGTCCTGATCCCCAGTGCCCGTGAACAGGACCTTACTTGAAAACAGGGTTTTTTGCACATGATCAGGTGAAGATGAGGTCCTTAGAGTGGGCCCTGATCCAATGACTGGTGGTGTCCTTATAAAAAGGGGGAATTTGGACACAGGAACAGATACACACAAAAGAAAAGCGTTATGTGGGAATGAAGCAGAGGCTGGGGTGATGCTTCTCTAAGCCAAGGAATGCCAAAGATGGCCAGCAAACCAGGAAAGATAGGAGAGAGGAATAGAACAGCCCTCAGAAGAAACCAACCCTGCCACACCTGGATCTCAGAATTCCAGTCTCCAGAATAGTGGGAAAAAATGCATTTCTGTTGTTCTAAGCCACCTTATTATGACAGCCGAAGGAAACGGATTCACCACCCACCCCTGGAGTTATTTCTGCCCAGTTGCTATCAGAAGGAGAGAAGCCACCCCAGAGTTAGATCCCCCGGCACCATCATTCAAGTCACCTGCAGTCCTTTAGGTCTTCCCAGCTGGGGCCACTGCTATGCTAAGGTAGAGAAGTGTCCTTGCCCCTGGGCCCTTTTTGAACTTCTTAACCAAATGATCCATGAACATAGTATACAGAATGGTGTTGTTTTAAGGATGCTAAGTGTGGGGTTGCTTGTTACACAGCAGGAGTTAACTGAAACACACTTGAAACTCTTCTGGCCTCTCAACCATTTAAATTATGTCCTCTTCCTTCCTTGTCTGCAAAGGGGCTTTCTTGATGAATAATTTGAGTTCAATGTCCATGGTGATGGTGTCATAGGACCTGTGCATTAGAAGGAAGCTTGATACTCACATTTAAGTAAAAACAAATTACCCACAGCCCCAACATCATACCAATCAAACAGCTTTCATTTTCCTTTTCAGTCCTTGTGCATACATAATTTGTGCAGAGTTTATTCAAGATGCATTCAACATAGTTAGAATCAGAGTAGACATAATTTTGGAGGCTGCTTTTTCAACTTGCAATTTATCATAGCATTTTCCGTGTAGCTACATAGTCTTTATACTATTTTAATTGGCTGTCAAGATTTTTCACAAGTAATTATCCTATAATTTACTCAATCATTGTCCTTTTGACCAACATAAAAACTTTGATGTGAATCTTCTTTAATTGCAACATTTTAATTATTGCTTTAAATAAGGGGTTGGCAAACTGTGGCCCGCAAGCCAAATCTACCCACCTCGTGTTTTTTTCCACTGCCTGCGAGCTAATGATAGTTTTTAAAGTTTTAGATGGTTGAAGGAAACTGTCTAAAGGATGATATTTTGTGACATTGGGAAATGATATGAAATCCAAAACTCAGTGCCTGTAAATAAAGTTTTACTGGAACGCAGCCATGTGCGTTGCTCACATATTATCTGTGGTGGGCTCCACACCACAAGGGCAGAGGAGGATAGTTGGGACAGAGACAGCATGGCCCAGGGAGCCTAAAATATTCACAGTATGGCCCTTTAGAGAAAACCTCTGCTAACTCCTGAGCTAAATACACATTAAGCCACTGCTTGGGTCCCTCAGCATTTGTGACCAAACTCAGCCTTTCACCATGTCAGGAAACTCTATTGCTCATTGTTCCAACTATGATTAAGTATCCAACAATGATTTTTTTAAATACCTGCACTTCGCTGACTTCTTGTCCTCCAGAGAGACCACAGGGGAGATCAAAGCTAACGAAGGCAGAATCCTTGCTCTGAAGGAGTCCACGGTCTGGCGGGACTCTCGAAGCAGACACCCTCAGAATACAGCAGGTCTGAACAGCCTTTGAGGTACTATAGAGGTTCCGAAGAAACGACTCGGAGCCCAGTCATAGGGTGATTCTGACCGCTAGGAGTGAGACCATCAGAGTTTTGGAGAAGCAAAGGGAAGGTTGGTCCAAGTAGGAGAACCACCGCAGCCCGAACAGAGACAGGGAGGCGAGTGGGACAGTGTGGCTGCAGGAGAGATGGTCTAAGAAGCTGCAGTGGAGACCATGGAGGGAGGAGGGAAAGGGGGAAGATGGGGGAGGGGGGAGGGGGAGGGGGAGGAGGAGGTCAGGGTCAAGCTGAGCTAACTGTGGAGGGAGGCGATTGGCTATCGACCTGACAAATAAGAGCCTCTTTAAGCATGCAAGTAGCTACCAGAATTTTCTATATAATTACTTTTCCTTTGGTTAAAGGCAGATAAGACAGAAATTTTTTTTTTTTTTAAGTTCTTCTGCCAAACAAAAGAAGAATCCATACTCTATAAAACCTCAGGAGTTAGAGAGGAGGCATTTCTCACGTGAGTCTCTGAGATGAACTGGCACATTCTGTGAGAAAGATCAGTGGGCTGGAGCTGTGGCTCAGTGGGAGAGCATCTGCCCAGGAAGGCCCTGGGTTCAGTTCCCTGTGTTGCACAAAAGCAAAAACTAGTAAGATTGGACCTAAGAAGTCCAATCCTCCTGAGGAGATTTACGTATATTCCAGCAAGAATACTTTGAGAGGTACCAAGTACCGAGCAGGCTGATCACAGAGACACTTCCCACAAGGGGGCACACTCAGAAAAGTGGGTCGTGTCCATTCCATCGTTCTCTTCTGAATGCCAATGGCACTGACACTCTGTTCCCCTGAATCTTTTGTCTTGCAGTGTTTCCTATTTTAAGAAATCAATCTTACTTCCTGCTGTGCTTTGGGTGAGGAATGTTCACCAAAGCCTACCGACCCATCCCCCCACCTCCCAGTGTTGGGGTGGTGCTACTGGAAGGTGAAGAACCTTCAGAAATTGGGGCCTAGTTGGAGACCTTTGGTCACTGGAGGCGTGTCCTTGAAGGGGATTGTGGGACCCTGGCCTTCTTCATTCTCTTTTACTTCCTAGCCATGAGGGGAGAGATCGCTGCACCAGACATTCTTCACCATTGCCATCTGGCCCACCCACCACAGGCTCAGAGTAGTGGGTCTGCCTAATCTTAGGCTAGAAACTCCAAAGCTGTAAGCTCGACTAAACCTTTTCTCTTTATAAGCTAATCATTTCAGGTATTTCATTATAGTGATGGAAAGCTGGCTGATACGCCTCCCAACCAGACTGTACAGCTAGGTGAGGTGGCACATTCCTGTAGTCCCAGCAACTCAGGAGACTGAGACAGGAGGATTGCAAGTTCAAGGCCAACCTAAGGAATTTAGTGAGCCCTTTCACAAAGGGGATGTGGGGATGTAGCTCCGTGGTACAGCACCCCTGGGGGTGAGGGTGGGGGACCAATGAGATTGAAGAGGAAGAATTTCATCAGGTAGGTTTCTGTTCCTTTAACACTCAACTCGATGCGAGGCAGAGTATGCATGCAAACCCAGCTGTGCAGCTCAGTGAGCAAGTCGTTTGAGCCAGCCAGAAGGATCTCAAGTGAGACAGCCAGAACCCCAGGCAGAGATGGCACCTCAGGGCACCTTTCCCTCTACCCAGCATCGCTGCCGGTGACAGGCGGTCATCGTTTTTGATATACAGAGCAGGTACAAGAAGCCTCACGCTTGGGTGAGCAGGAGATGGAACCTTTTTTAAAATTCTTGAATTCAAGCATAATTTCAAGCTTCATCTTCTGCCTGATGGCAGAAAATATCATCTTGACCAAGTTCCGGCGAACCCAATTGCTTCCTGTTTCCTCTGCATTTCAGATTTCCTATGCCTTCTGTCTCTGTGTCACCTCTCCCAGGCCTGTCACCACGCCCTGCAGCTGCCGTCATTGCTGTGGGTCTTCAGCTGCCAGTGCCATCTTCCTCTTGGCCCCCACCTCCAGTGGAAGCCATTCCACACCCTCCTTGCAAGGCCTTGGGGCTCCTTAGTTCTGAAAGCCTGCTGCAAGGTCTGAGGTGAGCAGGCAGGCCTAGGGGGCATTATATCAAAATTGCAGCCTTTAGTGTATAGTTCATGGTCCCTCCGCTTTTCCAGACCTTTCTCTCGAGACAAAACCAAAGAATCCTCCCACTGTGAACTGCAGCTGGTGGACAAACTTGACCGTTGATGTGACGTTCAGAGGTAGACCTTCCAGAAGATGAGTAATCTAAATTTGAAGACGGTTGGGGGCTCCCCACTTGCTCAGGTCTCTGATAAACACCCTGTTCCTAAGTTTGTCTTCCTCTTCTTCTTAAAAAAGGACCACGGAAGCTGTCTAAACGTTAGACTCCACAAAGCCTGGATCTTCTCCTGGCCCTGGTGTGACTCTGAAGGACCGAGTGTGATGGTTAGTGGTGGTGACGTTGGTGAAAGAAGAACGGAGGTAAAGCAAGGGTGACCTCGGTGGTGGACACGGGGTCAGGATCCACAGCCCGAGGCCCGAGTCTGGGGTCCTCCCCTTGGCTCTGCATGCTGGAGGCTGGTCCACCCTCCCTTCAGCCGGCTGGCCTCAGAGCCCAGGGTCACGCAGACCTCTCCCTCCTCAGCACCCAGAGGAGGGGATTCTATCTGAGCCATGCTTTTGGCCCAAGTCTTCTCCTGTCCAATCCCACCTCAGTCAGCACAGCTCAGACTACCACCCTGTCTGATCCCACGCCCTGACGTAGCCTGCCAACGCTCTCCCACTCCCCGCCCAGCCCCATGGCTCCTGGGCGTCCCAGAGCCCAGCTCCCAGCTTCCTCTTGCTCTCTTGGAAGCCTGTTAGCCTGAAGTGCTGCCTACCAAAAGTTTACGCTTGTCCTACTTTTAATAAGATGCGTGTTCTGGCCCCTAATCTACTTCTGCAAGCAGCTGGGCTGCTCCCCAAGTCCCTAAGGACACCCCTTCCTTGCATCAAAATCCAACAGATTTTTTGAGATTCTGTCCACATTTAAACTCCCTGATGAACCCTCCCCTGATCGCTCAGCTCTGACCAGTCATCTGATTCCGTTCTGTGCTCATGTGAGTTCACACACCTGGACAGTGCCACCTGAATGACAGAAATCGTGTCACTCTTCTTGTACCCAGCCCACTTCCCTTGTTCCTAGGAAGAAGAACATAGGCCCCTACGACAGTCAGTTTTTAGCTGGGCTGATCTACAGAACACAGATATCCAATCAAACACACTTATCTAATTGCTGTGAATGACTTTTGTAATTGTGGTCGACATCTACAACCAGCTGACTTTAAGTGAAGGACACTACCCTTGATGATGTAAGTGGCTTCACCTCACCAGCTGAAAGGCCTTCAGAGCAGAAGATTTCCCCAAGGAAGAAGCAACTCTGCCTCAAGACGGCAACATTGGCATCCGCAGGGAAGTTTCCGGTTTGTGGGCTTCCTTATGGATTCTAGACTTGCCAGACCCCACAATGACATATGCCAATTTCTTGAAATAAATCCCTTCCTATCTGTGATGTCTTGGTTCTGTTTCTCTGGAGAACTCAATTAGCACAGAGCCTAATCTGTGTTTGGAGAATTAATAAAGATGTGTGAATGGAGGAGAGAGTCATCAGGATTGTCACTGGACTGCTTTACAAGGCCACCCCCATTCCACACACAAAGGGTGGGGCATGACCCAGAGGCTGCTTCCGCTCGGTTCTAAGCAAGGGAAATCCACTCAGAGTAGGCAGATAAAAGGAGATCTGTTGGAAGGACATGCAGACGCTGCCAGAATCCAAGGGCAGGAAGGAGAGCAGGGTCTCACAGGCATCAGACATCACCAGGCAGCTTCTCTCCAGCCTCCGGTTCTAGACACATGGTTGCTTTCTTTTTGCAAATCCCTCGCCTTCTTTGATGGGAGGCCCTGTTGCACTTCCCGGCCACGGAAAAACATGGTCTCGGGATTCTGTGGCATTATAGCTGCTTTGATCTCCACTTCTCAATTCTCCAATTACGAACTCCCAGGGCAGAGACCTGAGTGTCCTGAGCCCATCATCCAGCCCTGGTCCAATGCTATGGACCAGCGAGCCAGGGGTTGTGTAGCACAAATACGGTGACCTTGGCCCAGGCCTTTAGCAGAAGATGAAGAAAGGGCCGAATTTCACACAAAAAGTGCTCCAAATCCTCTTCTAGTCTGCTCAGGCCACCACAACAAATACCACAGACTGGGTGGCTTAAACAACGGGAACTTATTCCTCCCAGTTTTGGAGGCTGAAGTCCAAGGTCAAGGAATTACAAAGTTGGGTTTCTCCTGAAGTATGTTAATCAGCTTTGTGTCACTGTGACCAAAGTACCCACCAAGAACAGCTCAGAGAAGAGAACATTTATTTTGGCTCAAGGTTTCGGAGATCTAGCCCATCGTGGGCCACTCCATTTCTCTAGGCCCAAGATGAGGCAGCACAACATTTTGGAGAGAAGCTGTTCAGGACACAGTGGTCGGGAAGCCAAGAGAGAAGGAAGCTGCATCCTTCAGGGCCGCCCACCTCCTCCAGTCACGCCCCACCTGCCCACTGATTGGTACCACGATTGGTACCAACCCAATCAGTCCATTCAAACAAGGACAGACACGTAGTTCCAGCTCTCACAACCTAGTCATTTTATCTCTGAATATTTCTACATGAACACAGGAACTTTGGGGGAACGCATCATATCCAAACCATAACACGAGGACTCTCTCATTGCTTTGCGGGTGCCGCCATTTTGCCTCTTTCAGCATGCACACATCCCAAGTGTCTCTTCTTCTCGTTGCAAGGACAGAGCATACCAAATTAGGGCAGAGCCGTACGATTCGTTTAAATTCAATGACTTCTCTAAAGCCTCGACCTCATCACATTCTAAGGTGCTGAAGGTTAAGACGTCAACATATTGTTTTTCGGGGGGATATAAAAACTCCAGGACACACCCCTCCTGATGCAGGGACCTACGTAATCTAGTTAATCAGAAGTTTCTCTCAACGTGGGGACAAGATTGCCTCCTCAGATTTGTGTGAAGCCCAAATAAGGGGAGGAATGAGGACCATAAATGACAGCTGTTAGGAATGTTATTTCCTCCCAAATAGGCGGGCATGGAACTCTTTTGGGCCTTGGAAGCTCCTTGCTTTGTGTCTGATGGCTTTGCTCCTGCCCTTTTCTGTCTTGGGTTAATCACGGTCACTGAATATTCACACCTTACATGGAATAAGTAGGGGATTTTAAACATCAATTTTATTATCCGGTTATGTTAATGATCCGTGAAATAACATGTGGAGAGCCCATTAAACACGGTGGAAGAGTTTCCATTTCTTAAAAATGAGGGAATAATAAGAAAGACCAACATAATTCATCGCTGAAAGGGAGAGAGGTTGACTTTC
Source organism: Tamias sibiricus (assembly GCA_025594165.1). Taxonomy (NCBI): domain Eukaryota; kingdom Metazoa; phylum Chordata; class Mammalia; order Rodentia; family Sciuridae; genus Tamias; species Tamias sibiricus. The sequence continues at coordinate 16,579,950 of CM046666.1, read as the reverse complement.
ATCTTCTCATGCCCTTCTGACACAACTTGGATGACGTGGAGTTCAGCATCTCAGAAGACTCCGGGGAGTGAGTGACCCTCCCAGGCATTGACCAGCAACATGCTTGTCACCAAAAAGTGATCTTAAGAGTATATGTAAAGAAGCACAAGGACATTGAACAGCTTGAAGTTGAGATGTATTCTGATCCAGAAGGTTCCTTTTCTCTTTCATCAAATTCTATTCCGGTCTCTGGCTCAAGCTTCATTATGGGACCATAGTCTGTCCATCCAAGGTATGACCTGCTGTTATGGCTTGGATCTGGAAGGTCCCCAAAGGCTCATGTGTTGAGGGCTTTGTTCCAATGCAGCAATGGTCAGAGGTGGGGCTTTTGAGAAATGATTGGATCATGGAGGCTTTGATCTCATCAGTGGACTAATCCGTTGATAGACTGATACGTGAATGGACAATTGGGAGGTGGTAGAAACTGTAGGAATTGGGATCAAGTTGAAAGGCATGGGTTGTTGGGATTATGACCTTGGGGACTATATCTTGTCTCTGGCCCCTTTCTCTCTTTCTGTCTCTTTCTTTCTCTGCTTCCTGACTGCCATGAGGTGAGCAGGTTTTCTCTGCCATGCCTTGATGCCATGATGTTCTGTCTCACCACAAGTCTATAGCAATGGGGGCCAAACAACTATGGATGAAGCCTCTGCAACCATGAGCCAAAACAAATCTTTCCTTCTGTAAGTTGTTTTTCTCAGGTATTTTGTCACAGCAACAGAAAACTAATATGACTGTTGAAAGAAAAAAAAGTAAGGGGTAAATCCACAAAATATTTCAACCTAGGTCCTCCTCCTTACCCAAGCCTAACATCAGCCCTGCTCTAAGCTTTCAGGAATCTCAGGCAACAATGGATTATGGTCCATGCCTATTCATGAAGCGCTGACGGCCTTCCACTCATTTCTTCAGACTGCTTTATGCCACGGAGTTACAGATTAGGTTATCAGAACACCTTTGTCATCTGGCTTCCAGAACAGCGCATTCTCCTGGACCTCCCTTCTACCACGTGGGCAACCACTTCTCAGGACACTTTACTGGTTTCTCTTCACCTCCTTGACCCTACTGGAGCCTTCTGGACTTGGATGTGAACTTCTATTCCTTTGTCTCTGTGACCACTCCCTTGGTGCTCACAGTCTCATGGAGGTAAATGCCATTTATAAGCTGACAGCTTCTAGATTGAGCACTGTCTCCTGGACTCCAGACTCATAAACCAGCTGTCTGCTGAGATGCCTAAGAACTATGACTCTCCCCCATCAAACTCCTGACCTTCCCCACAAACCAGCCGCATCTCCAGTACTGCCATCTTAATCAATGTCTACCACACATCCTTCTTGGTAAGACCAAGAAAATTTAAAATTTACTGTTTATTTATTTAGTTGGCAGTTCTGAAGATTGAATCAAGCCCTTGCATATGCTAAGCAAATGCTCTACCACTAAACTACACCCCCAACCCTCAAATATCCTTGATGTGTCCTTTACTTAATTATCTATCTATCTATCTATCTATCTATCTATCTATCTATCTATCTATCTATCTTTCTTTCTTTCTTTCTTTCTATCTATCTATCTACCTTTCTATCTATCTATCTAGCTAGCTAGCTAGCTAGCTAGCTAGCTAGCTAGCTATCTTTCTATCTTTCTATCTATCTAGCTAGCTAGCTAGCTAGCTAGCTATCTAGCTAACTATCTTTCTATCTATCTTTCTTTCTATCTATCTTTCTATCTATCTATCTATCTATCTATCTATCTTTCTTTCTTTCTTTCTATCTATCTATCTAGCTAGCTATCTAGCTATCTATCTATCTTTCTATCTATCTATCTATCTTTCTTTCTATCTATCTATCTATCTTTCTTTCTATCTATCTATCTATCATCTCTCCTCAACTTATCCAGTGGCAAATCTGGTCGGCTCTTCCTTCAAAGTACATCCAACACTTACCCCTCTTACCATCTCACTGCCCCCGCTGGTCCAAACCACCGTCATTTCCCATCTCAACTATTGTCCTGTGTCTGTCCCTTGTGGACACAGTAGCCCGAGGAATCCTTCTGGAACACAAGTCAGAGCATATCACTCTTCTGCTCAATCCAGCAACAAATGACATTTCATTGACAGCAAAAGCCAAACCTGTGCAATGGCCTCAGGGCCCTGCAGGACCTGGCCTCCCTGACATCACCTCCCTGGCTTCATCTCCTCGTTCTTTTCCATCACGCGAACCCTTCACTCCTCCTCTGCCCATGCCAGGCATGCTCCCCTCTCAAATCTTTGCCATTTCATCTCCCTAGGAGGCATTTCCCCCAGGCAGCCACACGGGTGGCTTCCTTACCACCTTCAAAGGCCTGGGTGAATGTCACTTCCTCTGTGAGCCGTCCCTGGCCGTGCTACTTTAAATTACAGTCAACTCCCCAACACACGCGGGTTCCTTCCGTGCCCCTTCCTAGCTGTGCTCTCTCCACCGCCCCACCCCATCTGACAGACTAGAAGTCTTCTCACACGTTCTGTTGACCTCTGTCCCCACACTGGAATGCGCACCCCCCGAGAGCAGGACTTCGTCCATCTTGTTGACTTCTGCGTCTCCAGCACCCCAAACCGTTTAATCTGTTCTGCAAATACACAAACAATGGTTGTTGCTGGGAAATTCTTTAAAACACTGTGAAGTTCAACCACTTCATATTTTAGCCGAGAAAACTGAAGCAAAGCCAATGATGATTTACCAAGTATCACGTCATTTGTAAATGGCAGAGTTGGGATTAGAGCCTGGTTTTCCTTATTCCAAGTCCAGCTTTCCATCGAGCAGAACATCCTCTGTCTTCTGTCCAAATGGATTATAACTGGGGGGATGGGGGCCGAGTTCAGGATCTCAACCGCCTCTCTAATCATAGTAGGTACCCAGCACAGTTCAAAAGTAGTTGCAGATGATGCAAAAATACGATTGCAGGGTCACTGAACCAGTGGCAAATCCAAATCGTGAAAATCCTGTGAAGGCACTTTTTTTCACTGAGCTTTACTGTAGATGTGACTCATTTCTGAGCCAAATTCTAGCAAACGAAACGATAATGGTAGCAATGGCAGCCCACATTGCTGAGTGCCCGCCAAATGTCAGATCCTCGAGGCACACAATCTCATTGAATTTTACAACTAAGTAAGATAGTATGGTGATTCCCGCTTTAAGATGAGTAAATACAGGCACAGAGAGGTTAAGTAACTTGTCAGACTCCGCAAAATAAGAAACAGAGCTGGGGTTCAAGGTCATGTTTGCCTGACTTGAAGTGCACGTTCTGAACCACCACAATGTACTGCTGACCATACGTAACGACAAACAGGCAAAAAACCTCAGAGGCCACTCAACAAGTGCGTTCAATTCCAGGTTTCCTAACATGACCCCAAACCTCTTACTTCATGCTGGGTTCAGAGCACATGGGAAATTTCCATGGCCCTGTGGAGATAGCCATTCAGCCAATCCATGTGCCATCTGGGAAATGCAGACCCCCAAAGCAAAAGCATTCACCACCGGTTCAGGCAATAAAATGTTAGGAAGCCGATACAAAATAGTGAGAAGAGCAGAGAACTCTGTACAACTCAATACCCTCTGCCTACACCCCTGGGTAAAGGTAACAGAATGTTATTTGCATCTTTAATAAAAGATAAGGGTTCAACATGTCTTGAGATAGCCTCTGAGCCCTAGGGTCAGGTCAGCAAGCTGACCTGCAGGCCAATGGAGCTCTCCCTTTGTTGCTGTAAATAAAGTTTTATTGGAACTCAGCCTCTCCCATTTGTTTATAAATTGCCTGTGGCTATTTTTGCCACAGGCAGAACATCAGCAGAGCTGGGTTGTTGCGCTAGAGACCGAGGCCCACAAAGGCACAATTGACTATGTGGCCCCTTGCCACATCCAGGCTCAGGAGAACCACAGGGTAGAGAAGAGGGAAATTCTGAGGGAGGGCAACCCAGCTGGTGGAGGTGATCTGAGGCCCCCGGAAGAACCAGAGTCAAGCTCGAGTAAGTTCCTCAGGGCTGCACTGCGCCCTCCAGGCTGAGCAGCCCACGCTGCAAAGGCAGCTATGGGAGGAGGAAGGATAGCGGGCCAGGGAGACGCTAGATCCAGCAATAGGGGTTAACATCCTGTGGACCTCAAGGCCAGGCAATTCTCTGACAGTTACAAGAGCCTTTGGCCCACAGATTTAGAATTTAATAAAACAGCGCCCCTCGTCAAGGTTTGGGAAGAGAAACCCTGACTTTGGCTCCACGTCTCTCTGGAAGCTCTGAGTCCCAGGTGCTCTGGGGACATAGCCCTGAACGCCCGGTGGCATGCTGGTTGTGAGTGTCCCCAGCTTTGTGAAACAGGAGCATAAAGGGCGCCTTTCCCAGCATTGCTTTAGCCCATTCACAGTAGCAACCTTCACCCTGGACTGTTCTCCACCCTCCGGGTGTGACAATGTCACGTCTTGCCTGAAAGGCTGGTGAAGTGGCTGGGAGCTGCCTTCTTTATTTTCTCAGGTTCTCCTCTAAGCAAATAAGAAGTTGGCAGCCCGACTCAATTTTTCTTTTCCCGAAAAATTACAAGCTCTAAAATCTTTCGACATCGAGGAGGCCTTGCTTTGAGCTGTACCCGGGCACAGCTGCTCTCCTGCAGAAGGGCCCAGCCGAGGTGAGCAGGAGCTCTCGGGGGACTTGTCTCCAGCAAGCACTCAGTGCCCCAACCCGGGCCCCAGAATGGCGTTTCCTTCCTCCGTGGCGCCCTCTTTGCTTGTAAGTCACAGAAACCCGACTGGAGCTGGCTAGGCAGCAGGGCTCACATCAGCAAAGTGGCAAGCACAGAAAGAGACGTGGTCCCGGAGCCCAGGACCCAGGCTCTGCAGTCACCACCCCCACCACCTGCTTCCCCATTCCTTGTCTCCTCTTCCCTCTGTCCTCTATCCCCATTTTCTCCCAAAGTGGGGGACAGACTGCCAATAGCTCCAGGCTCCCCGCGGGCAGTTTTGCAAGTGTTAAAGGATCACATTCCGAAAATCTGGGGCTAGGATGTAGCTCAGTGGTAGAGCACTTGCCTAGTGTGTGCAAGGCCCTGGGTTCCATCCCCAGCATCACACACACACACACACACACACACACACACACACACACAGAATTACAACAATTTAGCTTAAAGATCTTAATTGTCTTTATTTTCCATTTTGGAGCAGGGCAATACTTCATTCCATGAAGTAGAATAATTGTTCCAGTGAGCTGAGCAGAGGAGTTTGATTTGTAGTTATGTTTTGATTCTTTTGAGGTTGGTTTATAGACACAGAAGCATCTGAAGAAAGCAGAAACAAAAACAAAAAAAGCAAATTGATCATTTTAAAAGTTACTTCCCATGTAAAGAAGGAACAGGAGACAGAACAATAAGAAGATAACTGATAGGTTAATATCCTGTTGCTTCAGGTGACCTTTTTTGTGGATAAAGGATTCAAGCAGAGGGAACTTTAGTATCATGCCAATTTGAAGCAGGCACAGGCCCTGGATTTGATCCTCACCACCAAAAATCCAAAACAAAACAAGTAGCCTGTTTGGAAATTCTGACTCTGACCTCTTGAATTCTGATTTCTCAGAAGGTCAGGTAAGCAGCTTAGTTTCTCAGTGGGAGAGATGGAACATTATCATGAGTGACTCCATTTTAATTTTTATCTTGGTTCTGTTGAGGCCCAGTGCAAGAACCAAGTCTAGAACTATGGCCTCCAGGGCTGGGGTATAGCACGGTGGTAGAGTGCTTACTCAGCACACACAGAGAAAAAAGAAGCTACATAAATAGCTGGGTATGGTGGGGCACGCCTGTCATCCCAGCTACTCCAGAGGCTGAGGCAGGAGGAACTCAAGTTGGAGACCAGCCTGGGCAACTTAGCCAGACCCTGTCTAAAAAGCAAGCAGGCAAGCAAGAACCCCACAATGGCCTCCTATAATTTTTATGTAATAGACGTAAGAGGAAACATGGTTGTTTTAGTGAGCTTTGGTTGAAAAATCCCAGAGAGAGAGAGAGGAGGCTGTGACTGGCCTGGCTTGGAGGACAGCGGTGGCCCACAGTAGTGTCCTGTGTCCTGGCTCCCTCCCCTTTCCCTGGTCTGAAACTGCAGCCCTCACTCCCTGTGAAGCCGGCTCCCCTGGTCCTGCCCCACCGGCCCCACGGCTCTCATCCCCTCATATAGACTTTAGTAATTTGTTAAGATTCTTGTCCACTATGCTGCAGACTCTGCGAGGCAGGGACTATCATCTGTCTGGTTATTAATATGCCCCCGTGTCTGCAACAGTGCCTGGCACACATACTTGCTAGGGAATGAACAAATGCACCTTTTTTTCCCCCCTAACACTGGGGATTAAACCCAGGGGCACTCTACCACTGAACCCTTTGGGTTTTTTGATGTTGTTTTGTTTTGTTTGTTTGAAACAAGGTCTCACCAAATTGCCCAAGCTTGCCTCAAACTTGCAATCTTCCTGCCTCAGCCTCCTGAGTCCCTGGGATTTAGATGTGTGCCACCAGGCCCAACCAAATGAACAGTCTTGATTTTTAATCTCCCCTCACTAACCTGGCATCCTCCCCTTAGAGCAGGAACTTTTATATTCAGCCTTTCAGTCCCCCCTCCACAGGCAAGAGATAATCTCAGTGCCCAGAACAGTGCCTTATACCCAGAGGATCCTCACTGATTATTTGTTGGCTTGATGAATCAATGAATCCCTGTGGCCACGCTGAGTGTCACAGCACTCTATCTCCATGGCAACGGCGATTCATTGATCCACTTCCCAGAATGGAATTCTGCTGTGACTCATAAATAGCCACATGCTTTCCTAACCTGGAGTGAAGGGGAACCCTAATGTGAAACTCTAATACAGTATAGGGTTATATCTGGGTACTAAGCAATAAAATAGGGCTGTCCCTTTTTTAACAAATGGTGCCGGGAAAATCGATTCTCCACATGTTGCAGAATGAAACTAAACCCATTAGTAATTAGGGAAATGCTAATCAAAACTACACTGTGTCGCTGCCTGAAGCGGAAGTCGCTTGGAGCAGCGAACGCCACAGGAAAATTCGGAGGCAGGATGAAAATGAAAAAAAGGTCTTTTATTCTTCTCCTCTCTCCAGCTCCAGCAATCACTCCAAATGCTCTAACTCCAACCACCACCTTCTTCTTCCCACACACACTAACGAACCTCACCCAGTTATATACATATAGCTTTAACAAGGACACGTGCTTACAGCTCGAGCTTACAGGTGCGTCACGCAGTGTTCACGGGCATACAAAGATTCTTTGAATAATGTATCAACATCAGGTGGAAACTAGAACATCTTTTATGGCTCTCAGCTAACCGCAATCTTTAGCTATCTCCTTGATTATAGGCTCCTTCAACACTGAGATTTCATTTCACTCCAATCAGAATGGCAGCCATCAAGAATACAAATAGTAATAAATGCTGGAGAGTTTGTGGAGAAAAAGGAACGCTTTTACACTGTTGGTGGGACTATAAATTAGTACAACCACTATGGAAATCAGTATAGAGGTCCCTCAAAAGTCTAGGCATGGAACCACCATATGACCCAACTATCCCACTCCTTAAGTTTTTAGCCTGAAGAATTAAAGTCAGCATACTGCAGTGATACATGCATACCCATGCTTATAGCAGCACAATTCACAACAGCCAAACTATGGAACCAGCCTAGGAGTCCATCAACAGATGAATGGATCAAGAAAAGGGACCAATGTGGTATATATACACAATGGAGTTTTATTTGGCTATAAAGAAAAATGAATTGCGTCATTTTCAGGAAAATGGATGGAACTCAGGAGCATTATGTGGAGGGAAATTAGCCAAGCTCAGCAGGTCAAAGGTCATGTTTTCTCTGTATGTGGAAGCTAGAGAGGAAAAAGAATAAGAAAGGGTGGGGTGGGTCTCATGGAAATCAAAGGGAGACCAGCTCAGGAAAGGGACCTGAGGGTGGGCTGGGCAGTGGGGAGGGAAGGGGGCAGTGCTCTGGTGGGATATTGGCCAAATTATATTGCTATCTTGTGTGCATGTACAAATATGTTATAACAAGCCCCATTGTCATGTACAACTATAACGCACCCATTAAAAAATGTGGAAAAAATAAGACCGTCCACATGAAGTCACTGTCCACGTGGGGGGTGGACACAATGGAGTCAGAGTTGACAGCTGTACTTGATGTACAACAGCGGGCTTTGAAGCCGTCCTCTGACACTACGGGTCTGCATACAGCCTGCCAGGGTCCTCCTGCACTGCAGTCTTCTTGACCTTGCGTCTTAAGGAAACGCCGCAGCTCTTGGCTGTCCAGCAACATCAAGGACCCTGGATGTCAGGCTATGCGTTTGCCCTCGTGCCCTCTCATACAGATGTCACACTTTCGTTCAATTTTTTTTTTAACCTCCATATGCAAACCTTCTATTAAACCAAACCTTTGATCTTGCCTGGCTCTGGACGCCTCCATAGGACTCGTTACCATGGAGATGCTCACGTATACCTCACTTAATTGTGTAAACAGCACACAGTTCTGTCCATCTTAGTCTCTCCGGCAAGCGGTTTCATTTTTTTTTTCCCTTTGACGCTGTAAGTTTTGATCTTACCTTCAGTGAATTTAGAGCACCATGCTTCAAGACTCGGAGGTTTCAAGTCAACAATGAAATTACATTTCTCTTGATGAATTAACTGGCCTCCTCCTAATTCAATATTCAATTAATTCAGATGGAGAAGGGGCCATCTTTAACAAGCTGGAACCCGAATTCACAAGGAGATCAGAGTTTCAATTCCAATTTAATTATCTGAAACTTAGGACTGCTTTTATTAGAGTTCAGATGGCAAAAAAAAAAAAAAAAAAAAAAAAAAAAAGAAAAGAAAATTTAAATAAAAAATATTCCCTGAGAACAGATTCTCAAGAATAGTAGGTGACTTCTTCCATTATAGTTCTTAATGCAACTAAATAGCCCAGAATGTTCACTGTTCTTATTTATGCTTGAGTGATATTGCCAAATAAGATAGAATATTTAGGATATACTCCTACTAAAAAAAAAAAATCGTGCTTTTTCTGAAATTCAAATTTAACTGGACATTCTATATTTTTATTTGCTAAGTTTGTCAATGCTATTTGTGACACCATTTGCCCACCCAATTCTCCATAAACCATTCAACTTTTTCCTGGTTACCAGGAAAACCAACGAGAGTCTGTTAGAGAAGAGGAACAACGCACCCAGAAAGGAATGGGTGGGCTGAGAGGTGAGCAGGCCCAGCTTAGATCTTGGGTGCAGTTCCTTAGCACAATGTAGGGTCCCTTGAATGGGTGTAGCAAACAAAGACCTTCTATCCAGCTTCATGCAGGATGGAATGGGGGAAAGAGTGCCACCCCAGACCTGGCGATCTTAAAGCCAAGGGGCCAAGTGGTCTTTCGTTCCACGATGTGGAATTGTTAACCGCGGCACATGGTCACTATCTTCTAAGATGGGCAGGGGAAATGCTGTAAGACTCCTGCTTCTGTTTGGCTTTGAAGCTGAATCAAGAGGACAAAGTACTAGCTTTCTCTCTAACTCAGTGGGTAAGTTTCCGAAAATTTCTGGCCCTCTTTAATCCCTTTTTATAGTCTTTGTCCATAAAGTGAGAATAACACAGGACCTTTGAAACTTGTGTTGCTATGGTTCTCAAATGAGACCATGTAAGAACACCTACAATGCTGTGAGTGTTATATAATGTGTGCAAACATCACAAGAACACAAGGTGGTATTGGTCTGATGTCTGTTGTGGTGGCCCAGGTCCTATAGTCCTGTGTGCAACAGGACAGAAAAGACTGTTGGGGTAGGTCTGGGGTGGGGGTGGGCTGCCCAGCAGAACAGAAGGCCCCTTGCATGCACAATGTCACCGGACCGCCACCCAGCTGGCTCTGGGACTGCCATCTGGGATGGCCGGGGCAGGGGGGGCGGGGGGGGGGGGGACTAACAGCTGTCCTCCCTCGAAAAGCCCGTCTAGGAAGTCACCCAAGTGCACCTCAGCAGGGTGCTTTGAAGTCCTTACAGTCACTGCGGTGAATCCAGATCATGTTTCAAACTGCTGGCCAAGCCCCTAGTTCCTAGGCAGAGGCAGGGGGAAAAAAAAAAAAAAACGGGTTATGGGGGCTGGGATGAGAATGATCTCAGCCCAGTACACTTCAGAAAGGAGGAGGGGCAGGGAGGGAGCAGCTCTGGCTTCAAAGTTTTATAAGATAATTGCTCTGTGTGCACAAAGGACCTGCAGGGAGGCCAAGAAAGACAGATAAGGTGTTCCTGGCTGATACTGAACTCAGAGGTCTTGGTGGCCTTATCTTTTAGGGCTAAGGTGCTGACTGGGGTTCTGGAGGAACTCCCAGCGTGGATAAGGTGGTAGGTGCGGTGCCACCTGTCCTTCACTGGGGCTCTCCTGCGTGTCACCTGGGTCTTCTTTTTCTTTTTGTTCCTTTAGTCCTGATGGAGAGCTGGAGAAACTGTGCTTACCTGTTAGCGCGCATCGTGTGAGACCTTATATTTCTTTCCTTTTTTAATTTAAAAATAAGAAGTACACAGTGAACACCACTATTATGCATAAGTATCATGCACCAATAAAAAATTAATTAGAAGGCAAGTGCAGTGGTTCACACCTGTAATCCCAGCAACTCGGTGGGCTAAGAAAGAGGATCTCGTTTTGAAGCTAGCCTGGGCAGCTTAGCAAGTCCTTGTCTTAAAATCAAAAATCAAAAGGGCGGGCTGGGGTTGTGGCTCAACGGTAGAGTGCTGGCCTAGCACGTGCGTGGCCGGGCTCCATCCTCAGCACCACGTAAAATTAAACGCATTGTGTACAACTAAAGCAAATAAATAAATATTTATAAAAAAATCAAAAGGGCCAGGGATGTGGCTCAGTGGTAGAGGACCCCTGGGTTCAATGCCTGGTACCAGAAAAAAAAAAATTAATTAACTAGAAAATTAAAGAAATGCATCTATAGGTCTCCTTTAAAAGAAAGGACTGGGGTTGTGGCTCAGAGGTAGAGCGCTCACCTAGCATGCTTGAGACACTGGGTTCGATCCTCAGCACCACATAAAAAATAATAATAATAATAATAATGGTATGTGTCTACCTAAAACTGAAAAATAAATATTAAAAAAAAAAACCTGGGAGCCGGGCGCGGTGGCGCACGCCTGTAATCCCAGCACTTTGGGAGGCTGAGGCAGGAGGATCGCGAGTTCAAAGCCAGCCTCAGCAATGGTGAGGCACTTAGCAACTCAGTGAGACCCTGTCTCTAAATAAAATACAAAAAAGGGCTGGGGATGTGACCCGAGGACGAGTGCCCCTGAGTTCAATCCCTGGTACCACACAAAAAAAAAAAAAAAAAAAAAACTGGGGACTAGGGATGTGGCTCAGGAGTAGAGTTTTTGTTTAGCATGTGCAAGGCCCTGAGTTTGATCCCCAGTAGCATAAAAAAGAAGGAAAAGGAGGAGGAGACAGTTCTCCTAAGAAAAGTAGGTTGATTTTATTTCTGCATTGTGCTTATCTACTTCTATTTTCCTTTGTGAGTCTGGGGCCCTCATAAAATAATTTCCTACCTTTAATCAAAATAGTATTTCTGGAGTCCTCACATTTCTCTTTCAACAATAATCATTTTTATATTCCTACTTTGGTGGTCATTAATAATTTAGAAAATAGTCTTTTATATGAAATGTAAAAGTATTTATACATAAATATATAAATACATATACATATACATGTGTATATAAACAGGCTACACACACTTGAAAATGGACATTAATCTCAACTTCAGGTGATCTACCTAACTTGAATAATGGATTCTTTCCTTTTTAAAGTTCACTTTTGTTTTGGTAAAGTACAACATAACAATTTCCATCTTAAACATTTTCCAGTGCAGACTTCGAGCATGTCCAGTCCATCCACACTGTTTTGCAGCCCATCTCCAGGACTCTTTTCATCTTGCAAAACTAAAACTCTGTTGTATAGAACACCTTCTTCTCCTCCCCAGCCCCTGGCATCTGCCATTCTGTTCTCTGCCTCCGATTTGTAAGGACTCTAGGGATCTCACACTTGCCCTTCATGACGGGCTTCTTCCACTTAAGGTCACGTCTTCAAGGCGTATCCATTTTGTAACAGGTGTCAGAATTTCCTTCCTTCCTAAGAATGAGTGCTAGGACCAGTCATGGGGGTATGATTCCAGCGGCTCTGGAGGCTGAGGCAGGAGGATTGAGAGTTCTAAGCCAGCTTCAACCCTAAGCAAATTCAGCAAGACCCTGTTTCTAAATAAAAAAAAAAATAAAATGGGCTGGGGATGTGGCTCAGTGGTTAAGCACCTCTGAGTTTAATCCTTAGTACCAAAGAAATTTAAAAAAAAAAAAAAAAAAGACCTTAAGAATGAATAATATTCCAACCTATACACTCCATGTTGTTTATACAAGGGGGACTCGGGTTGCTTCTACCTCTTGACTATTACAAATAAAGATGTGTGAATGATACACAAATATCTCCTCAACACCCTGCTTTCAACTCTCTGGGGCATATACCCAGAAGCAGAATTGCTGGCTTAAATGGGAATTTTATTTTTAATATTTCGAGGCACTTGAGGCTGTGCCATGCACGAGGGTCCCACTTTCTGCACGTCTTTGCCACACTTGCTATTTTCTGTGAGTTTGGGGGTTTTGTTGTTTTTGAGGGGTTTTGTTTGTTTGTTTGTTTTAATAGCTGCTAACCTAATGGCCAGGAGGTGGCATTTCATTGTGGTTTTGACTTGAATTTCCCTGATGCTCGGTGATGTTAAACATCTTTTCCTGTGCTTTCTGGCCATAGGTGTATCTCCTTTGGAGAAAGTTCTATTTATATCCTTTGCCTACTTCCTGCTTTTTAGTCAGGTTTATTTTGTTGTGGAGCTGTGGGAGTTACTTTATAAGTTCTAGGTATTAACTCTTACCAGATCCATGATGGGCAAATGTTTTCTTCCATTTCACAGGTTTTCTTCTCACTGTTGATGGTGTCCTTTGATGCACAGAAGTTATTAATTTTGATGTGCATGCATTTCTTTTAAAGAGAAATATAAATGAGACACCAAATATGTGCATACACAAACACAAACACACACAATTCGAGCTTCGTATATACAGTGACTTCAGATTTGTGAGTCCTCATTTTTCTGAGATGCTTTCAAATGTCTTTTAAGGACAAATGTGATAATTTGTGCTAGAACTAGATTCATCATAAACCTATAGAAATAAGTAAGTATCTTGAGCTGGGCGCGGAGGCGCACGCCACGCCTGTAATCCCAGCACTTGGGAGGCTGAAGCAGGAGGATTGGGAGTTCAAAGCCAGCCTCAGCAATGGCGAGGCACTTAGCAACTCAGTGAGACCCTGTCTCTAAATAAAATACAAAAAAAAAGGGCTGGGGATATGGCCCAGTGGTCAAGTGCCCCTGAGTTCAATCCCCAGTACCAAAAAAAAAAAAAAAAAAAAAAAAAGAAAAGGAATAGGTATCTTGCTTTCAAAGAGGAAGTTCCAAGGACTAGGACAGGCTCTACCACTTTTCCAAGGCCCTTCTTACACACACATGGCTGGAAGCTTCGCCCTTAGACTCACGACGTTCTTTCCAGGTAGTGTGAAAGTACAGGTAGTGCTTAAACTCTGCTGTCCATCAGTGAAGGTGACACTCTTTAAAGAGAGTAAAGTCTTAGCACAGGAGAAGCAGAGACAAAGGCACGGCAAGCTGGGAGCTGGGGAAGGACCAACGCAGGCCACTGGCGTAGACACGAAGAGCAGGCGCTGACAGAGGGCGCTCGCGATACCTGGGCGCTGGGCTGGGGCCCTGCATGTGCAGACTCAGAGGGAAAGGTATTTCTGCCTTATAACAAGAAAAATAGAGATGTCAGAATTTAGGCAACTTGCCTATGATCACACAGGCGTTAGACACCTTTTTAAATTTACTTTTTTAGAAATGGGGTCTCACTATGGTATCCAGACAGGCCTTGAACACTTGGGCTCAAGGGGTCCTCCTGTCTTAGCCTCCCACGTAGATGGGGCTCCAGGCATGCACAACTAGACCACGCGGCAAACAAATGCCTGATCCAGGCTTCAAAGTGAACTGGCATCAATAAATGGGCTCATTTTGCTCCCAGGAAGCAAAGCACTCCCACCTCCTGGCATTACACTAGCTTTCGTCTGTGTGGCCAGTAGAATACAGAAGAAGCAATGGTACATCACTTCCAAGAATAGGTTATGAGATACATTGTGGCTTCTTTTTCAGTGGCTGTTTCTTGGATCACTGTTCTCAGTCACTTCCTCTCAGGTCACTCCTGCTGTCATGAGCAGCTCTATGGACGGGGCTATTTGGTAAAGAAGAACAGCCAGGGAGCTGGGGAAGGACTGACACAGCACATACCATTTTGTTGTTGTTGTTGTTGTTATAACAAAATACCTGAGGCTTGATAGGATATAAAGAAAAGAGGTTCTTTAGGTTCCCAATTTTGGTGGCTATGAAGTTCAAACAGCACGTTGCCAGTGTCAGCAAAAGCCCCTTGGCTATGTCACAACATGGTGGACACATAGGTGCATACAGAAGAAGCACATGTGCAAAATAGCACCAGTAAGAGAGTGAGCAGAGAAAGCAGGATTCGCTCTGTAACAACCATTCTCACAGGAAGAGACCTGGCTGGCTCCTGAGAGCAGCTTTAATTCATCCTTGGGAATGGTGTCCCATGACCTGGGCTCCTCCCACCAGACTCCACCTCTCAGGACCCACCACCTCACACTGGGGAACCAAGCTTCCAGACCATGAGCATTTAGAGACAGAACACCCCAAAGCACAGAAGGAGGTCTCTAGGAACAGCCACCTGAACCCCAAAGCATCCTTTTTGGTTTTCATTCTTCAGAGAATGGACCTTCAAGCCCCAGGCAAGCCTTCCCATGACTCCAGCTCGGGCCAGATCAGCATCTTGACCTCAACCTCATGACACAGGCTGGGCCAGAACCATGCAGCGACACCCCTTCCAGGTCCCTGACCTTCAGAAATTGCACAAAATAACAAATGTTTGTTGTCTGAAGCTGCTTAACATTGGGACAATTTGCTGGGCTCGGCAGCACATGCCTGTAATCCCATGGGTTTGGGAGGCTGAGGCAGGAGGATCGTGAGTTCAAAGCCAGCTTCAGCAATTTAGCAAGGCCCTAAGCAACTCAGTGAGAGCCTGTCTCTAAATAAATATTTAAAAGGACTGGGGATTAGTTCAGTGGTTAAGTGCCCCTGAGTTCAATCCCTGATACCAAAAAAAAAAAAAAACGATTGGGATAATTTGTTGCAATTGAGAATTCATAGCGCCTCTTGATATTCTTGGCCTAATTTATAATTTGATCCCTGATAGCAGATTACCTGAGAAGGCTGAAATGCCAAGCCGTTTCCCATACCTCTGTGTGATTCTCTATTAAATTAATTGTCGTGTACATCCTATCTTAAAGCAATGAGGCTCTTCTAAAATGGGCGTGACCTTTACGATTATAGGGCAGGAGCCACAATTCATAGAAGATGCTCCAAACTATTCCTTCTCTGGGAATAAATTGCTTTCATTTTCAAATTGGCCTTTTTAAAAACACCAACATTCTCCCAGTATTTTCTCATTTCAGCCTCTTCTCCCTGAAAGCAGATCTCCCTATCTTCCTTCAAAGTAACTAATCAGAGAAATGGCAGGAAGGAGGGCCATTTTTCTTAGAGAAATCTTAAATATCTCTTAGCTGCGTGAGAGGAATTTCCGTTTATGTTCTGCATAAAACATCTCAAACCTCATTACTTTGGAACCACAGAATAATGAGCCCTAAACCATTTAACATTTTTGGAACTTGGGGGAGGGGACACAGTAGGTCTTCAATGCTGTTTAAAATGGATTACAATACAGAATGGTCCACACTGGACTCCCTACCGGGCTCTGGAAACATCTGCATATATTTAAGTTGAAATCAATTAAAAATTGCTCCTTTTGAGAACGTGGTAACACCCGTTGAGATCACCGGAGACCACCTAGGTGCCGCTAGGGTTGAGATGGAGTCTCCGAAATCAAATTATAAACACAAACAGAAAACTCAGACTAAGATATTTAGGTGCTCCTTTAAGTAACAATTAATTCACAGACTGTGTTCCTTTGCCTGGGGACAGATTTCCTCCACATCGGTCTAGCTCTGTTTTATCGCGTTAGGAAAGGTCACTCTCTGATGGCCCTGATTTAAGTGACTAAGGAGCACCGAGGCGGGAGCTCCCAGGAGGCATGTGGACTGTTGACCATGTCCTGCTCCCAACCCAACCGCAAGGCCTGGGTCTCAATGGGTTTTCTGTTGTGCTAACATACGATCACAGACCGGGTGATCTCTAAGCAATAGACATTTATTTGGCTCAGCACTCCACAGGCCGGGAAGTCCAAGGTCAAGGGGCTGCGTCTGGTGAGGGTCTGCTTGCTGCAGCCCAACATGGCGGAGGGCATCCCACGCGAGAGTGGGGGGGCCGAACCCAGCCCTTATGAGGACACCGCTTCGGCAGTGAGGAGACCGGCCCACCGTGAAGCCATGGGTCACTCATGAGGGAGTCCTCAGGGCCTGGTCACCTCGGGAGAGACCCACCTGTCAGCACTGTTGCTCGGGGATTGATGCCCACCCCATGGACTCTGGGGAACAGGTGCCGACCACAGCAGCCTGCCCTCAGCTTCTCCTCACAGATGAGGACAGTGAGACTCGGAAACAAGGAAACAACTGCCGCGCGCGTGGTGCACACCTGTGATCCCCGCGGCCCGGGAGGCTGAGGCAGGAGGATGGTGAGTTCACAGCCAGCCTCAGCGACAGCAACGTGCTACGCAACTCAGTGACACCCTGTCTCTGAATAAAATACACAACAGAGCTGGGGAGGTGGCCCAGTGGACGAGTGCCCGTGAGTTCAATCCCTGGTACAGGAAGGAAGGAAGGGAGGAAGGGGAAAATGATTTGCCCAGAAGATGGGGGAACGGTACCTGAACTCTGGACAGCTGGCTACCAAGGCCACCGAGGCCACCACCTACCTACCCCCCAGGACTTCCAGGAGCTTCTGCTGCATCTCATCTGCTGCTGGGACAGGCCCGCGTGCTCTCACTAACTGGCCCTGTTGAAGTCTGGGTCTCCCAGAGCCCACTGTCCCCAAGTCCTCTTTACCATGTGTGGCTCAGCTTTGCAGGCCTGGACTCATCGTCTTCCTGCCTCCCCAGGTGCCCAGGGTTGTCCTTGTCAGAGACGAGAGATGTCGCTGCCTGAAGCGATGGCCGCTTGGAGCAACAAAGCCGCGGGAATAAGTTCAGAGGCAGACTGGAAACGAACAGGCTCTTTATTCTGCCAGCTTCTCTCTCCAGCTCCAAACAACATCCCGATGTGCCGTCCATGTTCCTCCAACAACCACAAAATGGCACCAACGACGACCCACAATCCCCCGGCCAAGTGTCGCGAGATCATGCAAATGGCGCCGACCCAATCCACAATGTCCCGGGCCAAGTCTCATGAAACCATGGAAGGTGGTAATGCTTATGGCTCACAGCTAACCGCAATCTTAGCTATCTCCTTAATTAGGGCTCCTGCAGAGAGACACCTCCCTGGATGGATGGAGGTGGCTCTCACACGGGTTTGCAACACAGTGCAATCTGCTTCTCCACGCTGTCCCCTGCTTGCCCCCTCCTTGGCCCTCCCCTCCTCCCTGACCCCACTTTAGACACGGGCTCAATGCATCTGCTTGCACACTTCCTACACAAATATGCACACTTACACAAATGCACACACCCCAGAGACACACATAAACACACGTACACACACACATGCCACACACACACACACGTCCCACCTCTCACACACACGCCTCACGAGGCACACTCACCCCACCTGCCGTGCACACTCACCTACCCCTGTGCGTTGCCCCCTGCTAACCCTTTCATCCTCTGAGACCACCTTCCTCGGGCTCCTTTCCTGACACCACGACCCCCAGGGGCTCCGGAGACCCTCTGGGCTCCCTAGGCAGCCCTCAGTGCTCTCCCTGAACTCCCATTATTTTGTCACCACCTGCGTCTGTCTTCCCCAGCAGAAGGTGGCCTTCTCCACCTCAATGTCCACCTCCCGCCACGGCCCCCACCCTGCACGGCGCAGCTCCCAGCTCTCGGCAGAGTCCCGGCTAACATTTCTGGAATGAATGAGTGAGTTTTGCTCTTTCTGTAACAACGAGCCCAGTGAACTGGTAGCCCAGCCTGGCCTACTCACTCCCAGCGAGCTGGGCCCAAATGCTGGACTGTTGCTCAGCCTCCTTAAGCCGCAGGGACACGAGAAAGATTTCAACTGCCACCAGCTCCGGGCTGGCTCGGAAGACTTGATGTAGTTTTTCGCGTTTTCAGCACTGCTTATATCAGTACTAAACAGACACCCTGCTCTGCTGGGAAAAGCGGACCCGGACGCTGGCGTGCCCAGGCAGAAAGGCGCCTTCTCCGCCTTCCGACAAGTGCCCGGTACCACAGATCCAGGAGAAGACTCCGTCCAGTCCACCAGCCCGGGCATGGCGACCCTTGGGAGGCCTGGCCCTCAGTGGACAGATTCACCGCCCAGCTCGGAACCCCGGGAACGTGCGCGCCCGTGTTTATAACTGTAGCCTTTGTCCTAATCCACACCAATGCCTGTTTGGTATTGCTAACAGAGCGGCTCTTTCTGTGACGTGACTGTCAACACATGAAGAGCAAGCACTTCCCTGTGGCCTGCCCGTCACACTTTTTGGTTTTTTCCTGCCCTCTAATTGGGAACTTTCAAACCTCTCTGACTCCTGTGGGTTTCACAGTGAGGTGAAGGTTTGGTTTCTTTCCTGTGAAAATTTTCTTTTGAGTCAAAAATGGACATATGGGGGGGGGGGAATGTGTAGCTGAGGACGAGGACGAGAACAGAAAGGCATCGTTCTGGGAGTCCAGGTGAGGTTGGGCTCAGGTGCATCAAGATGCCACAGTGTGCAGGAGACCCAGGTGGCCCGGGCCCAGCAGCAGCCCCCAGCAGTAGGGGCGCCCCTCACGACGGGTCTTGCAACCTCTTCACAGAGCACCTGCCTCCTTAGAGAACAGCACCCCAAACCCCTGGTGGCGGGTCCGCCCGCGGCACTCCACGCACACAGCACACTGGAGTGGGGAGGGCTTCACAATATTCCTGCCGAAAAGGCTGAGAGAGAAACAGCCGGGGAGACGGAGGCAGGCGCAGCTCCACGTTAACTCCCTAGAAACAGATCGTACCCCTCTTGTCTGTTCCTCAGTGTGCTGCCCTCTGCTCTTTTAGGCCCCAGTGGTCACAAGTCTTTCCTGATTGGATTACCTGGCTTGATAGTTCACAGCGTGGCGTGGGAGAGACAGGCGTGGGGTGGGGAGAGGCAGAATCACTCCTGGGCCATGTGCATGTCCTCCTCTGTCCTGCTGTCACATTCCCTCATGGGCTACAGATCCACCCGGGGAAGCTGCCTGGGGCTCAGCCCAGCTGGGCGAAGGGAGAAACTCGCACCCAAAGAAGAATCCGGGTAGCCTCAACAGATGAATGGATAAAGAAAATGTGGTATATACACACAACGAAATATTACTCAGCCATAAAGAAGAATGAAATTATGGCATTTGCTGGTGAATGAATGGAACCGGAGACTATCATGCTAAGTGAAATAAGCCAGTCCCAAAAAACCAAAGGCCAAATGTTCTCTCTGATATGTGGATGCTAACACACCATGGTGGGTGGGAGAATAGAAGTTCATTGGATTAGACAAAGGGGAATAAAGAAAAGGGACGGGAATAGGAAAGACAATAGAATGAATTGGACATCACTTTATTGTGTTCATATATGACTATATGATCAGTGAAACTCCACATCATGTAGAACCACAGGAACGGGAAGTTACACTCCATGTATGTATAATATGTCAAAATACACTCTGCTGTCATGTGTAAATAAAAAAATAAAAAGAAAGAAAGAAACCCAGGTAGGATGCAGTTAGCACTATTGTAGTATACATTTCCAAATAGCTGGAAGATGGGATGTGGTGTTCAATGTTCTCACCACAAAGAAAAAAAAAAAAAAAAGATAAATGTTTGAGGTGACAGAAGAGCTAAATACCCTGATTTGGTCATGTTATGTTGTATGCATATATTGAAACCTCACACTATACTCCATAAATATATATAATTGTATTGGTGATTAAAAATAAAATATAACTTTAAAAACAGTGCAGGAAAAGCCCCAGCTACAAGCCTCACTTCATTGTCACCGAGCATCTGCTGTGAGCAGGCCCTGCCCCAGGCATCCATAGAATGTCCTCTGAAGAGCTATTTGTCACATAATGGGAGGTTCTGACTATGTGGGGTGTGAAGGGATCTTACATCCCCTTACACACAAAATAAAGGTATCAATAAGAAGTGACAGAGATTGAGACCTGGAGATCCGGGATGTTTTCCTTTCATCCCAGCCCCCTGACCTAGGGTCCCCCCACACTACTCCACTAGGGACTGTAGCAACACAGAGACATAGAGGAAGAAGAGGAAGGTGAGACACAGCAACATTCACGTAGCTCTTCACAACTTGGCATTTTTGATTTTTAAACTAGGTACTGTGTGAACAGGGTGCCCCTAGGGTGCCCAGCTCAACAGGGCCAAGAGGCATAGAGTGAGATAAAGTCCCTGCCCACCTGACCCCAGCCACCCGCCCTCATTTCCAGACACTGCCTGCCTCACCAATTCCTTGTGGCTGCTTCCCGAAGTGTTCTGTGCATATTCAATCACTCAAACTTCAACACAAACAACAGAGTATGCCGAGTGCCAAAGATTACATCATGGCAAAAGTGTGATTACACTGGATTCTCACAGTGATTGATACCGTCCAGATCTCTCAGACGAAGAAGCTGAGTTACGGCCTGGGTTAAGCCACGATCCAAGTCAGTGAGTGCCTACTAACCGTCAGTACTAAGGGCCTCCTGTACCCCTATGTGACGGTATTAGTTTGCTTAGGCTGCTGTAACAAGTAACCATCAATCAAATGGCCTAAAATAACACCAAGTTGTCCTCACCATTCTGAAGGCATATGATATCAAGGTGCCACTAGGGTTGGTTCCTTTTGGGCACTCAGAGGCAAAGATCTGTTCCTTTTTTTTTTTTTTTTTTTTTTTTTCCCTAGCTTCTGTTAGCCAACACTGATCCCTGGTGTTCAATAGCTTGTGACATTGTTTCTCCACTCTCTGCTTCTCTCTTCATGTAGCCTTCTCCTCTGTGTGTATCTTCTATCTGTATCCAAATTTTTCTCTTTTTATAAGAACACCAGCCATTGAATGGAGAGCCCATCCAATCCAACATGGCCTCATTTTACTTGGTTAAATCTGCAAAGTCCTGATTTTCAAATAAAATCACATTCTCAGGTTCCAAGTAGACATAAATTGGGGTGGGGGGATTTATTCAACCCAGTACAGAGACCTTAAAAATCTATGTAACCTCTCTCCACGTCAGCTTCTTCCTCTGTGCAGACAGAGTTAGAAACCCCCTGGTCGGGTCTCAGCATGGGCTTTGGCCGTCAATGAACCATTGCTACCATTTTGTTTCTCATCACCGTGAGAAACACGCTCACCTGTCCAAGCCCAAAGAATGGACTAAGAGACACAAGGAACAGCAGAAAGCAAGGCTTTACTTCAATGACGGTCTTGCAAGATGGGGTGCCTTGTGGTCAGGGACCCCCAGATTGGGTATAACCAGTGTTTTGTCCTCTAGAGCACAACGTCCCTCCCCCAGTTACTCATGGGCTAAGTACTCTGGGGGGCACGATATTCCTGAATATCACATAGGTCTTGCTGTCTCCTATGAGGTTACTTAAGTAAATATGCCTTTAGTTGTCCCCACTTCCCTTTGTTCTCTCGAAGCAGGGACAGTCCCCTGGGTTGAGTGCCTTTTGGCACAGACCCAGCTCATCTCCACCGGTCAGGCCAGCCCCTTCCTTCTCACCTCCTGTTTGTCAAGGGGCTGTGAATTTTACACTCGGGCGTGAACCGCTTGTAACTTTCCATTCCGCTGCCCCTCCAGCTGCCTTTCCTACACCCCAAGTCACTTTACATGGAAGCTAAATACTGTATTCTGAACATGGACCACTGCACTTTCGACTTGTCACAGTCTCCGTCACCATCATCTCTTCATCACCTGTGGGATGATAGGAGGATCCAGAGACACAACGCCCATGGTCTCTTCCCAGGGAGACTGGATCAGCTAACTCACATGCAGAGGGGCCCAGGGCAGGGCTCACATCCAGGATAGAGGACAAAGAGGCCCCTTGCCTGGAAGAGAGTGGCCTCTTTATTCCCATACCGTGAGACCCCGTCAAGGGCCCACAGTCACGTCACCATTGACACCCACATGCCTGGTTACTGCTGGAGTCTGAACTCTCCAATGTGAAGTATTCCCGTTGTAGAAAAGCACGTGTCTCATCAAAATAACATTACCTGTCGTTTTGGTGAAAAGTCTTTGACATTTTGAGTTCAGGGAGCTTCCAGGGGAGCAGAGCATTAGATCTCTTTCACTTACCTTAAAGTTTCAGGTAAAAAAAAAAAAGAAAAAAAAACATGGATGGTATAATGGATGAAGCTTATCCCTTCTACATTTGGAAAGCCTGTACTATGAAAATCAAGAATGGTAAGAAAGTTTCTACCCATTCAGAAAATCCTGAGATGCAGCTGATGGAGATCTTAAAACTACAAAAGCAAGAATCGGGAATCAAGAATGCGCACGGCTAAAACCAACTTCCTCAATAAGACCCCTATAGCCCAAGAACTAAAACAAAGAATCAATAAATGGGACGGATTCAAACTAAAAAGCTTCTTCTCAGCAAAAGAAACAATCAGTGAGGTGAATAGAGAACCTACAGAATGGGAGCAAATCTTTACCACAAGCACATCAGATAGAGCACTAACCTCAAGAATCTATAAAGCTCTCAAAAGCCTTAACACCAAAAAACCAAATACTCCAATCAATAAATGCGCTAAGGAACTGAACAGACACTTCTCAGAAGATGATATGCAAACAATCAACAAATATATGAAAAAATGTTCAACATCTCTAGCAATTAGAGAAATGCAAATCAAAACTACTCTAAGATTTCATCTTACTCCAGTCAGAATGGCAGCTATCAAAAAAACAAACAACAATAAATGCTGGCTAGGGTGTGGAGAAAAAGGCACACTCCTACATTGCTGGTGGGACTGCAAATTGGTGAAGCCAATCTGGAAAGCAGTATGGAGATTCCTAGGAAAACTTGGAATGGAACCACCATTTGACCCAGCTATCCCACTCCTTGGTCTATTCCCAAAGGACTTAAAAACAGATTACTATAGGGACACAGCCACATCAATGTTTATAGCAGCATAATCCACAATAGCTAGACTGTGGAACCAACCGGATGCCCATCAGTGGATGAATGGATAGGGAAACTTTGGTATATATACACAATGGAACACTACTCAGCACTAAAAGAGAATAAAATCATGGCATTTGCAGGTAAATGGATGGAGTTGGAGGAAATAATGCTAAGTGAAGTTAGCCAATCCCCAAAAACCAAAGGTCGAATGATCTCTTGGATATGAAGATACAAACTTATAAAGGCAAGGGAGTGGGGGTGAGAGGAATGAAAAAACTTTAAATAGAACAAAGGGGGGAAGGAGGGAGGGGGCAAGGGGATAGGAATAATGGCAGACTGAGTTATTCATGACTACCCTAAATACATGTATGAAGACACAATTGTTGTAAAAATGCTTTATATAAAGCCAGCAACTTGAGAAATTGTGCTCTTTATATGTAATATGAAATGAAATGTACTCTGTAAACATGTATAAAAAGTTAAAATAAAATAAAAAAAAAAAAAAAAGAATGCGCACGGCTAAAACCACACTTTAGGTGCTCTGTTCTTGAATCCACAGTGCAAGCGACACTTCCTCTTCTCTTGCACTTCCATGCAAACACACCTTGGGAAAAACAGCAGGCCTGTGGCCCAAGGATGATGCTGCTGAAGGGGTCGGCCGAGGTAATGAGCTTTCTTTCATCTGCAGAGGGCCTTGCTCTTCACGTTAATATTATAAATAAGATGAAATCTGTTCATCAATGAGCGGAGGCTAAAAGGCAAAATTGTTTCTCCAATTATAGTTTCACTGGGCAAAAATAATCTGATTGGCTTCTTTGATATGAGATGAAAGATAAATGGCTTCATGCAAATGTCTCCCTTTGAAGAGCACTCCAACGCATCCAGTCGGGGCCCAGCACGATGCGGTCTGCGGTTGTCATAGCAATGGGTTCTATCCCTAAAATCCAGATGTGAGTTGGCTGTCAGGATCTGTCAAAGGACAAAATTAGGTCTATTTATTTCAAGATCTTAATTGGTCTTACTTTCAACTCTGGAAATAATTGGTTGGGCATCACCTCATTCCATGAAATAGGTGTTCCAATGAGCTGAGCCAAGGAAGTTGGTTTTATAGATTAAAAAAAGGGGGGTGGGGGTGGCTGAAGGAAGAAGAAACAAAAACAAAAAGCAGATTGTTCATTTCAAAGTCATTTCCTTATAAGATAGAGTCGGGGAGACGGACAGCAGATAAACAACTGATTGCTTAACACCAGGTTACTTCGGGTTACCTTTTTTTGTGTGTAAGGACAAAGTTCACTATCACGCTAGTTGAAATTGGTGTGTTTGGGAAATGTGGTTCTTATCTCTTTCATCCTGATTTCCCAGAGGTCAGTTGAAAGCTTCGTTTCAGCTTGCCAAAGTGGAATTTTGACATGAGTGACTCCATTTTGATTTTTCACCTGGTCTGTTGCCAGTTTCAATTGGCACGATAATGAACCTGCCTTCCTCCTTACACAAAGGGTAACCTAAAATAACCTGATGTTAACCAATCAGCTCTTTTTCTATTGTCCTGTCTGCTTGTCCTGGCCTTACGAAGACAGCAGCTTGAATATGACCAATCCACTTTTTGTTCTTTTATTTCTGCTTTATTCTGCCTTTTAGAGAAACCTCTCTGCTTCTGCCCATGGGAACCCCTGTTTTTAGGGAATAAAATGTTTCCTGATTCTATAAACAAAAATAAAGCCAATGAAGATCTTTAAATAAGTTGTGATGGTTGACTAGTGTTTTCCCAAACCTTGCTAATCCTTAGATTCCCTGGCTTTGGTGAAAGTTCAGACTTCCAGGGTTTACTCCAGACCTCTGGATGAGAACCAGAGGGGTGGTGGCTGGGGGTCTGGGTTTTAACAAGCACCCAGGTGAGTCTCACAGACTAGGAAGCTTGGAAAACCCTAAAAGAGACTGCTCGGGGACCTTTGTAGGAGCCACACCCACACGCAGAGGTCAAGACGGCTTATCTGTGAGGATGGAAGTGGGCATGGGAACTAGACCAAAAAAAAAAAAAAAAAAAAAAGAAAGAAATCACACACAGTATGCAAGGACGTCAGTCACCAAGTGTCCCAGTATGCCTGGAACCGAGGGCATCCCTGGGACAGGAGACTTTCAGTTTTAAAACAGGGACAGTTCAAGGCAAACCATATCTGTATCATGAAACTACCTCCATTCTCTCCATAAGCCTCCCAGGACTCCAGAATTCTGAAACTGCCTCTTTTCCTTTTCCCAGTAGAATCCAGCTTCCCTGTGCTTTGGAAGGAAAGCATTGCTGAATGAAGCATTGCATATTAAATTGTGTATGACTGATAGCTCCTGGCCTCCCAGAGGTATTTGCATTTTTTCAAAAGAAGAACTCTAATTTGTTTTGCCTCCTGCATTTCCTTTGCTGCTGAAATTGCTTTCCAGAGTATCTTCGAAAATCAAAACAGTAAAACTCATAGCTGCTTTTCAGAAAAGTGATACACATACCTCGTTCGTCATTTCTTTTAAGTTTGCTAGAGAAAACAAAAATTTCCACTTCTCTCTTAAAACTGTGCTTGCCACCAAACTTAGACATGAATTCTTACTGTCTTTTCAAAACAATTCTAATTTCTTTAATTTCTTTGTCCTAAATTTAGTACTCTGACTTTAAGGGGAAAAAAAAAATCTTCCAGGCATATACCTGAAGTCATTTGCTTGGGGTTTGTTAGGACAAATTAGAAAAGCAATATGGATAATTGAACTAAATATTGTATGTGGAGTTAATCCAAATACCAGAGCAATGGGCTTCTTTAAAAAAAAAAAAAATGATGATGCTAATAAAATAGAAAAACAGACATTTGCTAGGGAGTTTGCCTCACAGCAAGTGATAAATAAAGCATCTCAGACATGACTTTACCCAAAGCCACCAAGACCATAATTGGGATAGGAAGATAAATTGATGGGAAGGGTTCTTGACCCTGGAGCCCAAGTCCAGTTACAGGAGAGACAGGAGCAGCATGAGTCTTTCTGTCTCCTCTCTCTATTGCTGACGCTTGGTGCAGGATTAAAAGAAGGAGGCCACCAGAGAAGGTGAGCCTGTATAGCACTGAGGCTTACAGGCACTGACTCTAGTCCTACTCAGGTTCAAATCCCAGCTCTGCCACTCATTAACTGTGTGACCTTGGGGAAGTTATTCTACCTCTCTCTGCCAGAGCTAAAACAGCAACCACACCTGCCTTACAAAGTTACTTAAAGGATAATTCACAAGCTAATACATATAAATCACTTAGGATTGTGACTCCCATTGAATCAGGGCTAGGTAATAAACGTTTGCGTATAGTAAACATACTGACTGAATTTCCACATCCATATCTTCATCATACTGGCCAATTTTAAATGCAGCACAGGCCACAGAGCAGGGCCAGACACAGCCTGCCAAGTTGTTCTGCCAGGTACCCCAGGTGTGTTGCCTGAAGTAATTGCTAAAATTTAAAAATTGAGAAGAAAAAAAGAAATCCAGATTGCCAGCTGTTTTTGAGAAATAGATCTGGTTCCACTAGGCTCTCATTCTGCATGGCCACTGTCAGCTGGAGCTGGGTGGGGCCTGCTATGAAGAGGACTGATTGGTCACACACTTTATTCAACCTGCTTTGCTGTAGGGAACTGAACACATACTACTGTAAGTCAGAGATCAGCAAATTTTGTCCCCAGGGCCAAATCCAGGACCTCTTAGTTTTATAAATAAAAATGTGTTGCAGTACAGTCACATTCGTTCATTTACATATTGCCCATGGCCATTTTCACACTACAATGCAGATCTAACCCACAAAACCCAAAGAATTTACTATCTGGCTTTACACAGAAAAAAGTTGGCTGATCCTTATTTGCAAGGCATTATTTTCAGCAGAGAATTTGCTTAAAGATAGCTTATTTTATATTTTGGAAAATATGTAGTTCATTCAAAATCAAAATGTACAATTATTGTTTAAAGGGAGAATGAATTATCTTGAATTAAGATAATTCAAAGAGCCATTATTTTTGAATCATTGGAAAATGGAAGCCCTTAGGAACTTGTAAGCCTATGAGCCTGCAAATAACTATAGTTCTTTATCTCCCCCTGGTGTCAGTGTGTCTAAATTGCAGGTATAGTTCTTCAACTACCAAAGATTAGGCAGTGTAACCTCATGACACCATCTTTTTTTACTCCACTTATTTTTTTGAGAGAGAGTCTCACTATATCTCCCAGTTTGGCCTGGAATTCCTAGGCTCGATTGATACTCCTGCCTCAGCTTATGAGTAACTGGAATTACAGGCATTCACCACAGGGCCTGGCTTCATGACAGCATTTTTTTTTTTTTTTTTTTTTTTTGGTACCAGGGATTAAACTCGAGGGCATTTGACCACTGGGCCTCATCCCCAGCCCTTTTTTGCATTTTTGTTTAGAAACAGGGTCTCACTGAGTTGCTAAGTGCCTCAGCATTGCTGAGGCTGGCTTTGAACTCGCGATCTTCCTACCTCAGCCTCCCAAGTGCTGGGATTACAGGAGTGAGCCACCATGCCCAGCAACACCATCTTTAAAGACAGACACTATTACATTTTGTTTTTTTATTTTCTTGATTATAAAATTCTTTTGCTTTAGCACCAAATGAAACATTAATTTCTTCTTGCTCCACCTTCAATGACATGAATCTTTCTTCATGTTTTTTCACTGTGAAAATAAAACTGACCAACAAATATATTTTAAAAAATGCTCAATTTCATTTGCAATTAGGGAAATGCAAATCAAAACTACACTGAGATTTCAACTCATATCAGTCAGAATGGCAGTCATGAAGAATAAAAATAATAATAAATGCTGGAAAGGATGTGGAGAAACAGGAATACTTTTACACTGTTGGTGGGATTGTAAAGTAATATAACCACTATGGAAATCAGTATAGAGGTTCCTCAAAAGACTAGGCATGTAACCACCATATGACACAGCTATTCCACTCTTCTGTATTTATCTTAAAGAATTAAAGTCATCATACTACATACATGCATACCCATGTTTATAGCAGTACAATTCACAATAGCCAAACTATGGAACTAACTTAGGTGTCCATCATAGATGAATGGATAAATAAAATGGGGTATACATACACAATAGAGTTTTATTCAGCCATAAAGAAAATGAAATTGTCATTTTCAGGAAAATGGATGGAACTTGAAGCCATTGTGTCAAGCAAAATAAGCCATGCTCAAAAGGCCAAGGGTCATGTTTTCTCTTCTATATGGAAACCAGAAAGGAAAGGAAAAAAAGGTGGGGGATGGGGATCTCATGAAAATCAAAGGGAGATGAGTAAAGTATAGGAAAGTTACCAGGGGGAGGGAGGACAGAAGGGATGAGGGAAGTGCTGGGGAGTGATATTGGCCAAATTATATTGTCATACTGTACGCATGTGTAAATATGTAACAAGAAACCCCATCATTATATAAAACTATAATTCACCAATATAATGTGGAAAGAGAAAAAACAAAATGACAGAAGCAAAAAGAAAGAAAAGAAA
Source organism: Tamias sibiricus (assembly GCA_025594165.1). NCBI lineage: Eukaryota > Metazoa > Chordata > Mammalia > Rodentia > Sciuridae > Tamias > Tamias sibiricus. Next base: position 16,550,967 of record CM046666.1, on the reverse strand, counting down.
ACGAATGCAAATGCACCAAAATCAGTTTGTAAATCACAGACATTAGGGAAATGTATAAAGATCATTACGATAGCAATGGAAGAATGTTTCTTCCCTCACAAAATTTATTTTATATACTTATATATGTTATATATAATATCATTGTATATATAATATCACTATTGTAACAAAACATGTACACATATAAAACATGTTTCTCACAGACCCTTGTTATTATGAATTCTGTTATAAATTCCTACAGTGCACAGGGCCCTGCTGGTGTGCTACATAAGCACCCAGATGACCCTGAATTTTTTCTTTTTTAAACATTTATTTTTCAGTTGTAGGTGGACACAATACCTTTATTTTATTTTTATGTGTTGCTGAAGATCGAACTTGCGGAGGCCCAGCCTCTGCGGGGTTCAGGGATTCCCGAAGGGGGAGTGGCGTCGGCGATATATGAGACGAGGAGTCATTTTCTTTGAGCAATCTCCAGAAAGAAAGCTGATTCTGCTTTCCCTGGGTCCATATTTATTATGCTTTTTCTCATCATTATGGGTTCAGAATACGTCATTGATTTACAATTTCCAGGTTTTCTCAAGATTTGAGATAGTCATTATGGATATAGGAAAATAGGTAATCAATTTACATTTTAACCAGGATGTGACATGTCCTTAATAATTATCATGGGTACAAAAAATCATCATTAATTTACATTTTTCAGATTTTCCCAAGATGTAATATTTCTTTATTAATAGATGCCAAACTATGTAACCAGACTCGAAGTCTCCTAGCCCATAATTAACCTTTAAGTTTAAAGTATACCTGTACATTATTTCTAATCTAGGATTCCTATCTGAAAGTCCCCTTAAGTCTTAAAGCTTATGTTAACCTAAAATCTATAAGCTTATTCTTAAAGTTTCTAAAAAGCCTATACAGGTAATGGTTTAAGAATCTGAAAATATTTTGCATTATTCTAGATTATTATTTCTGACATTATTCTAGAAATAATTCTTATAAAGCCTATTTTAACTAATGCCTATGTTTATTCTCATAAAACTGGTTGAGCTGCTTTCTCAGAGAGTTCCTTTGTTGCTTAATCAAAGTGCACTAACTCTTATATCTTTGTAATCGCTAACTGAAAAGCAAGTTCTAAACATCAGTCCACCTACCGCCAATATTAACTATGTTCATCATAAGTCCCTATGTAAGGTAAAAGAGGGTCTGTTAGATGGGGAGATGTATTTTATTAACCTTTTCTCTCCTGGGTAGATACCACAACCTTTCTTTAATCTGATAAGCTACATATGGTGGGTTTTGTGCAGTAAGCATATAATTAGGCTTTTTGAAAGAGTGGAGATAGGGGTTTGGGTTCTTAGTTGATATAATCAATGTGGTGCCTAAAGTTCTCATGACTTTTGGAGAATGATTGTTGTCCATTGATATCAATTTTGTCCTCAATGTACTGAGATAGTAAAACAGTCTTCTATTTTGTCTTTGATAAACTGAAGAGTCACGGAACAGCCTTCAAGGCATGAACTGCCTGTTATGTTCTTGCCACCTGGATTTTAATTTGATTTAGCAATAAGTATACTCATGCTTTCTGTCAGGAAAATGAGCATAAGAATGAAAAAGTCCCAATCACAAATAAAAGGGCCTCGTGGCTTCGGTTTTTCACAAGTGGGCCTTGCCAACACTTGTCATCCTTACTGTGACCTTGTCAAGACAGCAAGGGGGAGGAACGCCTTCTCCACAAACTCAGTGCCTCACGCATGCTAGGCAAACGCTCTTCCTCTGAGCCACAACTCCAGCCCCAGACCCTGTCTTTTGACCTGATTATTCTTGTAGGATAAGGCACACAAGGCTTAGTCCACACAAGTAGACCCGAGGTATTGCCTGGGACATCTACTAAATCAAGCCATTAGGTTCCAATGATAGTATTTATTGATAGCTCCTTTTATAATTAGCTCTGGGGAAAACTAAAGCATCTACTACGATGTGGTTCAGTTCCTATTTTTGTCTCTATGGAAATAAGAACTCTTTACATTTTCTTTTTCTCAGCAGAGATCTAAGCAAGGAATTAATATAAATATTTTGCTAGATTCTTTGCATCCCCAAAGACATCTTTTGCATCATAAACATGAAGTATGGTTTACATAATGTAGGGTATATTGAATCTATATCCAATGCACTTTTGCCTGCAAATTTTGGCACATAAAAAGTGACCAATAGATATTTGTGGAATGAATGGATGTGCTGGATACAGCAATGGGGAGAAGCTGAGAGCCAAGGCCAAGCCTGCAGAAAGCTCTAAACACGTGGGTCAACCTTCAGAACTGTCCTGGGTTGGGAAAGAGGGCTATGCCTTTACCACCTCCCTACCACCCTGCTGCAATCAGCCACAGGTGGGACCACCCCTAGGATGGACTGGGAGTAGCTGAAGGCTCCCCAACAAGGGTGCTCCTAGAAGCCAAACTAATAATAATCCCTTCATCCCAAGAGAGGGGTCTGGGAGGCACACTACAGCACCCACGACCTGGTGATCACTCTGCCAATGTTGCTTGGCAAATGAATGAACGAACGAAAGAACAAGCCAGCCAACCGACTGACGGCTGTGTCCCTTGGTAACTGACCTGCCTACTCACTGTGCTTAGTTATTCTAAGCTTGCACTTCTTCCCTGTGGACATCTGGAGAAGGAATGTCCCATCCCCATTTCCGATGCAAGTCGGAGCCTGCATTCCAGGGTGACCTGGAGCAGGGAGGCAAGGCAGTGCCATTCTATGGCCACGATTCTCTAAATTCTCTTCATTCTATGATCCAAAAATTAGAAGCCTCGTGGCTCCCTGGAAGATCAAAATAACCTGAGCATTAGCTCTCAACCATTACTAGTATTTATTTATGACTATAGATTTATACAAGTAGTTTTGGAAGGGGCATATTTTCCATAGAGTATTCCAAAGGGTAGATGGTTCACAAGCCAGTTGTCAAGCCTTCAGCCTCTGCAACACATAGAAATCAGAAATATTTGGGTATGAGTAAACCGATCATAGCCACATTACAAACACATGCTCACTGATTAGAACTATAAATTCGCGTCTCCAGCATTTGTCTTATTCTTGACAACAGGGGAGATAGTTCATGAACTTGACAGTCTTCAAGTGGCCCAAATCAGCCCTCAGAAACTTCTTGGGTCCACATTTGCTCTGCACATTGGCATACTAATTTTTACCACTTTTTGCAGGGAGAGGTTGTACCTAGGGGTGCTTTATCACTGAGCCACGTCCCCAACCCTTTTTTTATTTTTTTATTTTGAGACAGGGTCTTGCTCAGCTGCTTAGGGCCTTGTTAAATTGCTGAGGCTGACTTTGAACTTGTGATCCTCCTGCCTCAGCCTCCTGAGCCGCTGGAATTATAGGCATGCACTACCATGCCCACCTCATTTTTACCTTGAGTTCTCAACTTTGGCTGCAGACTGAAATCACCTGGAGAACTTTAAAAATGCAGATGCCTGGGTCATACCCCCACAGTGTCTGACTTCATGGATCTGAGGTGCAGCCTGGGCATCAGAGTTTTTGAAGTTTCCTTAGTGATTCTGATTGCAACAAAAGGTGAGAACCATTGATCTATAGCATTGTTGAATGGATGCAGTTGCTTAATTGGTTACAATTACCTCCTTTAACACAAGTGTGTGCCTTGATCCCTGAAGATTTATAAAATACCTCAAAATTTGCAACAGTTGTAGGCTCTACTGTATACCAAGTCAAGCGCAGGGAGCCAGGCTTTTATAGAACATTCTATACTCTGATTTATGGTTAAGTATTGCATAATTATACAACTCAGTAATAGGTGAAGAAATGTTTTACTGCACATTACTGGGGTTATAGGGAAAAAAGAGACTCTAAACCACATCAATACATGAAATTACATAGTTCTTCACTTCGGAATTTCTTAGATGCTTTAATATACTTTAATATACTAATGTACCTATAAATCTTCAAGAGCATTTCCCCAGCTCCTTTGGTCATAGAATCCTCATACCTCCCTCACTACTACTTCATTGCCTTGTAATATCTTCTAGAACATTCTGCTGAATGTTCAGTGGGTCTGGCTGGTGATGAAAGAAACATAGAATGCGGAACCTGTGCCCACAGGGACCCAACACCACACTGGGAAGAGAGTCCCCGTTCCTGGTGTGGAGAAGCTCTGTGGAAGTCGGTGGGTCATTTGTCACCGTGGCCCACGGAGGCCGGCAGCCTGGCACTCGGTTGTCCGGTTCTGCCTGTAACAGGGGAGCAATGTCTGTCTCCCACCCTCTGAGGAGTTCCGCGTGTGGGGCCTGTGGTTAGTGGCAGGGGACTCCAGTGTCCCCATGAAGACAGAGTGAGAACCAAAGCAAGCATTTGGTGCTCTTCCTTGGCCGGGGCAGGGTGGGAAACAGGGACGGTGGAGTCAGCCCTGCCAGCCCCCACGGCCGCAGGCCTGTTCTGCTCACCTCTACCAAACCCAGCCCGTGAGTCCAGGTTGAATTTCTGGTCCATCAAATGGAAATACTTAGTCCCTGAGCTTTCTCGTGGACATTAAGTGTGGCCACGTAAACGAAAATGGCCACAGGACCTGTGCAAATGCTAGACATTGCTTGGACTACCATGGTTGTTCCTAGATAATAACAAGGAGAAAACTCAGGGTGAGACTCCACAATCGTGCAAGATGCTTGCATTAGTGTTTCATGAACTTGGCAAAGCAGGAGAGAAGGGGCATTGGACAACATGGGGCTCCTCCAGTCTTTAAGAAGAGGAGGATTCTGTTCTCAGTAGTCTCCAAAACATTGAACATGAACTTCACGTTCACCTCACTCCACCATTAGTAGCCACGGTGTCCCGCCATTGTCCCGAATGTGGCTCACCGACAGACAGCTCCTGTGGGAGAGCGCCTCAGGGGTTCACTGCGTAGAAACTGCCACTCATCCTGCTGTGGGCGGGGCCTGGTTAGAAAGGCTACATGGAGTTGGCAAAGCACCTTTACTGCTTATTTCTCTAAAGATTTTTCTCATGGTCCCATTTTTTTTTTTTTAAAGGCATGACAGTGAACGTGACTGGGAGGCCCTTTCCACCCCCCACCCCAGCCAAACATCTCCAATCCTGTTAGCTACTCTGAAGCCAGAGACTAGCAACCTTTCAAGTCACAGTTCTTTCCATCCATACTCCTTGGTGATCCGCTGTCTCTCACCCTGTTCCACTCGCTAACTTACCAGAACACGCGCTTGACCTCTCCCCAGGTTAGCGCCGTCGACTCGCTGTCCTTCCTTTTATTGTGCAATTCCACACTGGACTTGTTTGTCTGGTTTCCAACCAAGCGACAGCCTCCTTTCCCCTCCACCCATCCTGTGTGGAAATCCACCCTTTCATCCTCTGGAGTCTCTTTGCCTGTGTCTGGATGATGGCCCATCCCTGGTGGGTTCCCTACACAGAAGCAACTCGCAGGGGTTTTCCTCTCTGCTGAGACCACCCTGGGTGGTGTTTGACCAAACAGGCCTCAGCCTGCCTGGAGGGATTTAAAAACACATATGTGGGGCTAGGGATGTGGCTCAGTGGTAGAGCGCGTGCCTAGCAGGTATGAGGCACCAGGTTCAATTCTCAGCACCACATACAAATAAATAAATTAAATAAAGGTATTGTGTCCATCTACAACTAAAAAAAAAAAAAATTTTAAAATACATAAATACTTTGAATGGGAGCTTTCCTTCTAACACACAGGGAATCACCACACCTTTCTGCTTGATAAATACAGCTGTGCTGAATGCACCTGACTTCCGATCTTATCATAAGACCAAAATAGCGGTAAACATGAATGCGAGCTCATGCTCTTGGGTGTGGCCTTCTCATTAGACAGCCTCCCCCCATCTCCGCTGGACCCCACCCAGCCAGAGTGGGCGGCCCCACGAAGTCCACAGAAGGCAGTCAAGGGCACACAGCTGGCTCTGGGGAGCCTTGGAGTAATGAGAACCAAGATATTCAGAGGACTTCAGGGAATTTCCCCCAACACATCCACTGCATCAAATGGAGAGGAATCTGTTACAAAATGCAAACAGCAACAGTCCAGCCTGGGAGGTACTGTGAATGAAGCATTGGTGTGCACACAGAGCCAAGCACACCTGGTCCAGGAACCCTGTCCCCACCTTCCACCCCCAAGACACCCTGATTCCCTGCTTTCCTCTTTCACCAGAACCTTCTCGAGGAGCATGCCCCCAAACTCCTCTTCCAGGGAAACATACGAATTGTCCCCACCTAGTACTCCATTACTACATTTTATGCTTTTCAGGACTCAATACCATATAAAAAGTAGTAAAAGCTATAACTGAAACAATAAAAAAAAATTTTTTTAATGATGGTTCAATGTAATTTTAAAGAATAAGATAAGGAAAGGACTTTGTGCTATTTCTTCAGCTAGGTGATGTGAGGAAAGGGCTTGGGTTGGTGGAAACCAAGACTGGGATCCTGATTCTGTCTCTGTCATGCCCATGTTTAGTGGCTTTGACTTGGCTCCCCACCCGTTGAGCCTCCACGTTCTCATCTGCCAATGGAAACAGTCCTTCTCTCTCTGCAGGGTCATGGTGGAGATGGCTCTGAAATCTACAGTATGCCTGGCACTTGGGCAGCTCTCATCCAATTAGAGTTACTATTATTATCTTGATCTAAATTCCATGAGTGATGTGTTTCCTTTTTTAATCCAAGTAGGTGGTAGCATTTAATTTGTAAAAGCAGTGTCAGGAAGGAGATTTCAGAAGCTGAATCTACTTATCACCGTGGAAGAGTGAGCTCATCCCCCTAGCAGTAGTAATAGTAAGGTAGATTACTGGTAACTCTGAAACTGTGTGACCTTATTTATGCACAATTTGAAAATTAAAGTGAACAGTGTCCCCATCAAAAAAAAAAAGAAAGAAAGAAAGAAAGAAAAACAAGCAAGAAAAATAAAAACAAGAAAAGAAATATGTCCCAGCAGCTTAGAATCACTAAAAAAGCCAGAGAATAAGACTTAAGCCATACAAACTGATCTTTGACCTTGGGAGAATGGCATAAGGAACAGAATGGGAGCCTGATTATTTCCTAAAAGTATTCTCCTTTTGGATTTATTAAACTTAATTTTAAAATATTATTAAATGAAAAAATATTATTAAGTGCCTACAATTTCTTAGGCTCTATGCTTGGCCCTGGAATGTCACAATGAACAAGCCAGACCCAAATCCTCCCAGGATTGACTCCAGTGAGACAAAGAGACAAGTATAGAGGCCATTGATCACCCAGTATAGTAAGAGTACTGATGGACAGCAAAGCAGTATATGCTGCCATGCTGGCAGCCATCTGGTTCTTACAGGGGGTTGGTAGGTGCGTAGGTATTTGTTTTTATGATTTTGTTTCATGACTTACAAATATGTTACATATATTACTTTGAGTGTACCAGATGTTACATAATTAAAAGTTGAAGTGCAAGGAATCAACCAACCCCAGGACAAGTAGGAGCCGTGGAGGAGTTCTATATGGCAGAGTTCCAGGGGTGGGGTCCACACTCAGCTACAGAGTGGAGAGTGAATCAAAGGGAGCAAGATTCGAGCAAGAAAATCAATGGAGACACGTCTGTTCACTCAAACATTTAGCAAAGATCAGAACGTTCAGAAATTTACATCGCTGGAAAGAAGGCGGAGAGGCGGGGATATAAATCGACACGCTCTCTTTAGAGGGCAATCTGTCAATATCTATCAAAATTTTAAAAATGCACAGACCTGGCATCTCGCTGTTCCACCACTTTTAGGAATTCTGGCGAATTAACTGGCACACCAGAGAAGGGGTGTGTCTGCAGGGTGTTCACGGGGGAGCGCGTTGTACGAAGGCTTTTAAAATGAGTTAGATGTCGCTGGATATGTTGGTCCACACCTGTGACCCTAGCGACTCACGAGACTCAGACAGAAGGGACAGCAGGTTCCAGGCCAGCCTCAGCCACTGAGTGAGGCCCGAAGCCACTTAGCAAGACCCTGTCCCCAAATAAAATATAAAAAGGGCTGGGGATGGAGCTCTGTGGTGAAGCACACTTGGGTTCAATTCCCAGGGCCACACCATAAAATAAAAATGAGCTAGACCATTTGTCTAGTGGTGAAAAGAGCACTTAAATGGCACTTGCATGTGTCATTCAATGAACAAAGCAAAATCCCAAATATCGGGTATAGGAAAAGCAATATGCAGTGCGTGATTCCTGCCGTGCGTGCCTCTTTGTCGAAGCATAGAAAAATATTTGGAAGCACACATTGGTGGCCTCTGAAGAAAGAGTCTGACCTGAAGGGTAGAAAACTGACTTTTCATTCGATGTGTGTGTGTGTTTTTTTTTTTTTTTTTTTCATTGAATATACTTGACTCTGGTGTGATCTTCTCTTCATGTGAACGTGTTGTGATTCGATTAAGCACCGTGGAGATTTTGTATACATGTGTTTAAAACGAATGTTCTAGAACCTGGCAAAAGATGATGTAAGGTGTCCTTCCTCAGCCTGGTCCTAAGAGCTTTCTCCCCCCAGAGGTGGAGGAAGAGGAGGGCTTCTCCGGGCGACCTGTGAGGTGACAGTGGAAATGGCCCACATTGGAGACTAAGAATAACAGGGAATCTATTTGTGAACACGGTACCATTCATCATTCCATCCCAAAGACATCTTGGGTCATCTTTCACACTCTATTGGATTGTCTCCTGGTCCCCTGAGCCTGGCTCTAGGCAGCTGCTGGAGCCATCTGTCCCAGACAGGCCCTGTGCAGGCTGGAAACCAGGCCCTGGGAAGGCGACCAGAGGGGGCTTCCTGCCAGCCAAAGGCCATCCCATCACACCTGTCCCCTGCCACCATGAACCCTCCCTCTCCGCAGCCTCTGCAGAGACAGCCAGCTTTATCTGTGTTGGACGACACCCAGGCTGGTGGGAAGCAGGCCTGACAAAAAAGACTCTTTCCTGACAAGACACAGAAATGTTCACCACAGAACCTGTCACTAGACTCAGAGTCAGAGGACCTGCGCCCTGAGGATTCCCCAAAGCTTCCCCAGCAGGTGCGCGGAGACTGCTGCTGGGGAAGTGATTTTCCTGAAGGTTAGTCCGAGGTGGGGGTGCTGGTTGGAATCCAGCCCATCTCCTCCGTCCCTGCTTCCCACTCCGCTGGACTATTCATCAAGAGCTCTTCATTTATAATTTGATGTTTACTTCAAAATACTCCAGGGGACTTCTGCTCCGTCTTCCAGTCTCCAAGACTCTGAATAATTGATTTTAAAAGTAGCTCACAGCATATTTGCTCTACGAGGGATGGTAGGGAAAAAAGAGAGTGTTGTTTAGAAAGGCTGTTTAAGTGGGCAGAAAGACAGGTGAGCAAACTTTTAAATGCATTTTTAAAACCCAAGAACATGTGCATATATATGTAGTAGCTGATGATGACAAGCACATTTGGCTGGGTATCAAATGAGACCCAGGCCCCATACCAGAATAAGTAAGCAGTTACAATTGAAAGGCATCCACCATGAGGCCTCCCGGCCTAAGTTCCGCTCTGGCTATTTCTTTCATCTACAGCAATGGTTCATAATTTTGAGAAATAAATAGCCCCTCTATGAGGAAGGGCTTTTTTGCAAGAAAGTGTCTTGCAAACCCCAGTTTAAGGAAAATTGTTTTAAAATATATTGCCTTCTATAAAAATTCCATTTGATTATAACAACCATGGCAACAATAGAAGTTTTGATTTTATAACTGGAAAATTCATAAATGTTGTGGATGGTCTTGTTAATGAAAGCACAAGATAAAACATTCTCAGAGAAAAACATCAGTGCCAGCCATTCTTCCTAAGAATCTCTGGTGAACACTGTCCCCCAGTACCATTATCCCACCATCCATGGTTTATTCTGCCTCTGTTTTGAGGGAAGCACTTTGCTGTCACTTACTCATCCCCAAGAAGGTGAGGAAGTGGGACAAAACACTGGGCAGTTTTGAGGACTGGACAGGGAAGAAGTGCCCCTTAGAACCTGCCAGAGTGTCTGATCTGGGCGCGGTGGCGCACGCCTGTGATCCCAGCACTTGGGAGGCTGAGGCAGGAGGATCGCGAGTTCAAAGCCAGCCTCAGCAATGGCGAGGCACTAAGCAACTCAGTGAGAGCCTGTCTCTAATAAAATACAAAAAAAGGGCTGGGGATGTGCCCAGTGGTCGAGTGCCCCTGAGTTCAATCCCTGGTACCAAAACAAAACAAAACAAAAAACCCTTGCCAGACTGGGGTACAGCCCCAGATCCACCCTGAGCTGTAAGGCAGGTGTCACCAGGGGAGTGGAGAGGGAGAGGTGTGCCCATTTCTCAGGGATGTTGTAACATAATACCAAAAATGAGATGGCTTGACCCCACAGAAATTTATTCTCTTAGTTTTGGAGGCTGAAAATCTAAAATCAAGATGTTGGCCGCGCTCCTGACAGCTCTAGGGAAGAATCCTTGCTTGTCTCTTCCAGCTTCTGTCCCCATGTGCCATGCCTGTGTTGTCCATTCCCAAGGTCATCTTTCCCAGTGTGGGTGCTTCTGTGTCTCTCTTGTAAGGACACCAGTGACACCATATAGGGCTGGACCCCATATGACCTCAAAGTAACTTGATACCTCCATAAGACCCTACCTCCAAATGAGGTCGCCTTTTAGAGTACTGGGGTGAAAATGTCACCTTCACTTTTTCGGAGGACTCCAAAACCCTGTAACAAGAGAGGGCTTTGGGAGAAACCAGGATGAGTGAGGAGGTGGGATAGCGCAAAACCAGGAGAAGGAATGGGAAGCTTGTCAAATCCAACGACCGTGGTGCTCAGAGGTGCCTGGGTCTGTCCCACTAGGAGAGAAAATGAAAACATGGCTTCACAGAGGACAGCACACCACAAAGCTCTGCCAGGTGTCCTTGGACCGTGTGCAGATGTGGCTCCAACACGCGGACACTCGAAAGCACAAAGCAATATCCATGGCTCTCCATCACGAAGAGAACTCTCTGGAAAAAGCTAGTCTGGATGTGCTCAACTCACAGAGGTGAAAATGTCCTCCAAGGAGCGACCATTGGGCAGAGCTGGGCCACCAGCCAGGGAGGGAACATCTGGTCCTGCTCAGCAGATGCCCCAGTGAGTGATGCTTAAACCAAAACGCAGCACTCTGAGGAGATGTCCACCGTGGTTGTTTGGCAAATGGATGACGTTTGTTGCGGTGAGAGAAAAAACAAGGGTGGGGGAAGCACCAAATTGAGAGGGAAAACATTCTGGTTGGCGTAGAAAGGGAAAGTTGTGAGCTTGCCAGTCAGAGCACTTGGGATTCTGAGTCAGAATGTCATGTTGATTCAAGGTGGAATCCATCTTCAGGGCATGGGAAGACCTGGCCTTACAATCTCATAAATTCAAAAGTGATTGCTGACTTAGGGACAATATTGCACACCCAGCTGAAAAAGCATGAACTTTGCTTTCAAGGGGCATGTGAGGCTTTGGATGATGTTTTAAAATGCTGTTAAAAATGGACCAAGTGACTTTGAGGATACATCGAGGTGTGCGTGGATGTGTGTCACCAAGGATTAAACCCAAGGCCTCACGCATATTAGGCAAGTGCTCGGCCACTGAGCTGCATCCCCAGCCCTTTTTATTTTTTTTTTATTTTGAGACAGAGTCTTGCTAAGTTGCCCAGGCTGGCCTTGAACATGTGGTCCTCCTACCTCAGCCTCCTGAGTAGCTGGGATTACAGGAGTGTGCCAACACACCTGGCTCGCTTTTCTTTGAGAGTCCAGGTCACTAAGTAGTTGTGACAGAATGTTAAGAACCATCTTGAACAGGGGCCCCTTCCCCTACAGACAGGTTGCCTGTCCTTGCTGGGGAACATGCTTGGGCTAAATCGTACAAACACCACACCCAAGTTTCCATTGCTAAAGGACATAGTCATAAAGGTGGAAGAAAACAAGCTTACTTCTCAGAGTGCAAAGAGCCTTGTAAGGTTTGAGGGGGAAAAAAAAAAAAAAAAAAACAACTAGCATTTCTTTACAGCTTCTGGGAGGAGTAAGTTGGGTGCAACCAATAAAGAAATAAAAATGAGCCACCAGTTCCACCACCATCCTGCTGAAAGAGCATCCGCTGATCTGGAGCTCTGTTCCAGGACCTGTGCCCGGCACCAGGGATACAGGAGGCCTGACGCGGCCCCCACTGGCAGGGGACCAGTGCCTCACTCGTCCACTCGTCCTTCCTCATCCACACAAGCAGAAAAAATGTGTGGAAGACGTGCGTGGCCAGACACAGCGCCAGTCCCAGGGAGATGGAGGCCTCCCATCAAGGAGGCCCCAGCCAGCTGGGAAGACCAATGGGTACCACTGAGGCTGCCCTGTGAGGATGTAGAATTAGGGCTGTGGGGGACCAGCAAGGAAGGAAATGGCCCTTGCAGGAAAACAAACACCTGCATAAGGCAGCCTGCTGAGCACCAGAGGAGTGGCGGGACCAGGAGTGTTCTGAGCAGGAGAACAGGACAAGACTTCCAGAACCTGGGTGTCTGGGTTTCCAGGTGCAGGGGAGAATAAAACAGAAAACCCTCAAGACTTTCGAAACTATGTCTTTATGTGTGGGAGCCCTAATTAAGGAGATAGCTAAGATTGCAGTTAGCTGTGAGCCATAAAGATGTTCAAGCATCACTGCCGTCTATGGTCTCGTGAGACTTGGCCCGGGACACTGCGGATCGGGTCGGCGCCATTTGCATGGTCTCACGAGACTTGGCCCCGGGGGTTGTGGACCGGGTGGGTGCCATTGTGTGTGGTGGTTGCAGGAGTGTGGGTGGTGTTGGAGTTGTTGTTGGAGCCGGAGAGAGAAGCCAGCAGAATAAAGAGCCTGTTCATTTCCAGTCTGCCTCTGAACTCATTCCCGCGGTGTCATTGCTCCAAGCGGCCATCGCTTCAGGCAGCGACATTTATGTGTAAATGTTCCATTTCTTTTTCTTGATTTTGCTCCACAGTCACCGCTGTATCAGCTATAGCTCCCACAGCTACACCCGGAACACCGCAGTGCTTTGGGGTAGATAAGAGATGGGGGGATGGGAAAAGTACAGATCTAGCTGAAAACCAACACAAGAGAGGCTCAGAGATGACTCCTCCTAAGTCCATGTTGGAGTCCCAGAACACTTCTCTCCACTCCTCTCCCCATGCCCAACCCTCCTACCAGCTGGCTCCTGGCCTCTCTTCCTTCTGAAAAATGGTCAGCTTGGCCAGGCTTGATGGGAGTGCACAGGGGATTCTTCACTGGAAAACTACCAATGGACCACCAGCCTTATCTTGCACAACAACCAACAGCCCTCTCCTGATTGTAGAGAGCCAGTATCTTCTGCATTAAACTCTGTTCCAATAGATATTCTCACCTCCTCCATCGCCTGGGGTAGGGGATGGCAAGAACCACTTGAGATAAATGTATCCATGCACAAAAAGGGTTGTTAAAATTAGATGGTAACCCACGAGAAGAAATTATGGAGGAAAATCACCTTTAATGGGACTGCAAGTTGAAGTTGTGGATAGAGGGTCAGAGTAGAGGAGAAAGCCAGATAAAACTCCCTGATACATAGAAAGACTCATATTACAGGGAGCACTGTCCCATAGAGTATAATAAGAACCTGTCGTACATCTCATCCAGGGAGGAATCAGAATTGTTCCACAAACTCACATAGTGTATAATGCCGGGAAGAAAGTGAAGTGTTCGTGGCCACAAGCCTCACTTTTGAAAAAGTGATGCCCACCTAGGTTTTAATTGTTCTTGTGCCTATTAAAATTGCTCTTAAGTGGCTGTACAGCTCTAGAGGTGCCTCCTCTTTGTCCTTCTGTGTGATTTCTCTTACCTTCTCTAGATCTTAGAACCCACCTGCCCTTCCAGGACTCCCTGATGCGAACACTTCCCTAACATGCTAGGCTGTGCGTTAGCTCCCTGCTAGGACCTACTGCAGCGGTTATCTTGTATACACACCACCAGCATCTGTACCACTCACACATGGACACATCTGGCCTACGTGGTGAGCACCTAGGTGCTTCTCCTTACAACAGAGCACCTTACATTTTCATTCAAAGATGCTGCCATGGTTTGAATGTGATTGAAGGCTTGGTCCACAGGGTGGCGCTGTGGGGAGGTGGTGGAACCTCTGGGAGATGGGGCTGGTAGGAGGTCCTCAGGGCCTGGAGGCATGAGGTACTTTGCATGTGACCCTGGGAGTACTAGGGCAACCCCCATCAGCTCTTTCAAGAACACTGTTACAACAGGACCAAATTCTATGGTCACATTATGTGCAAGTACAACAATGTAACAACAAATCCCACTACTATGTATCATTATGAATGCACCAATAAAAATATAAAATATAAAAATTTAAATCAATTGTTTGTAAGAAAAAAATAATAAATGAATAAAAATAAAATAAATCTCAAATAAAAGAAGCAACTTGGTCCTGTTGCCCTGCTGATGGAGACGCGGCCCCGTGCTCCCACACGCAGTCCACCACAGTGGGCTGCCGTCATCTACCACCCCCATCAGTGGCCCAAAGCACCCCCCTCTCTGCCAATCACGGACTTTGAACCTCCAAAGTTGCGAGCTAAATAACTCTTTTTTTCTCTGTAAGTTAGCTGTCTCGAGTACTTCTTTGTAGTAAAGCAAAGCTGACATACACAGAAGCAAAGTTGGACAGCATGTGTGCCCTATTTTTGAGGAACTAACATTTGGTAGGGCCATAAATAATAAATTGTGGTGAGTTAGTTGATTTAAGAAGTAATCTCAGCCACCACAGAGGATCAAGCAAACATTCAGCCAGGGAGAATAAGTGAGGAGAAAATAAAAGGCTTAGCTGTTGACTGTCAGGGTAGCTTAATGGCTAAACCAACGTAACTTCACACAAAATTTCTCAGTCGAATCACACTCCAAAGACAGTGTTCATTGAGCATCCGGGAATCCAGGCCTCCAACAACTCGCTCTGCATCCGAGCTCTCTCTGTTCATGAGATGCAAAAGAAAAGATTGAGGCGGTGTCGAAGACACACCGGGGTCTGCAAGGGACACACACCTGCTCTGCCCGAGGGGTCACGTTTGTGGGGCTCAGCTCCATGATCCCACGTGGATGCCACAGGGTGGGAAATGTGCTCCGACTGTGCCCCGGAAGAGAAAATGCAGATGTCAGAGTGTCTGCCACGGGAGACGGGGCTGGACGAAAATCATAAGGACCAGGTAGAAGCACAGCCTCAAACCCCAGGTTTCCCCTCTCCATTCCTTCAAAGGGCTGGTCCCTGCTTCGTAGGCCTGGTTGGAGGAAGACCTCAGGGGGAGATGCCCCTTTTTTTCTTCAGACTGGTCTTTGCTCTCTCACTAATTAGCCACAGGAGCAAAACGACATCATCAGTGAGGAAAGTGCCCGGGTCATGTAAATATTTCTCTCATCTGAACTAATGTGTAAAAATAACTCAGTTCTTTTCCTTGCGTGTTCTCGAAGGACTTGGTGGCTGATGGGGACGTCCTTAGGCAGTGTATGAAGAGGATGCCTCTTTATCTCTTTCTCGCTACTCTGGAGGTCCTGATGAGGAGCCGCCACGCTGTAAGGCCAGGCGCACTGGAGACCGGAGCCTGCCCTGCTGGGCGGAGAGCGACATTTCCCCAAAAGGCCAAGCAAAGCCGATTTCAAAGAGGGACCCTCCCAGAGGACAGAGACAGGAAGGAGGCGGGACATCATCAGTGCACAGAGGTACTGGTGTTCCTGTGGAACTCTTGGTCCTCACGTCGCAGTAGCTGGGTGGCCTTAAGGAAGACGGCAACGTACAGGTCCTCAGGTGCTTCCTACCTGGCCTTTGTTCACCTTGCGGTCTCCCAACCCTTCTCCTCTGCCAAGTCCTCTTGCTGTCTACCTGCAGCTCAGAATCACCCCATGCCCCATCTCCACCAGGGAGCTGGTTAATAGCATTGGCTCTGCAGTTAACTCTCTTGCTATATTTGCATTTTAAAAGAGGGCCTTATAGAGACACAGGGATCCACATGTAACAGTGAGCTTTGCAGGTTGGAGGAGGAGGACATTCCTTATTTTGCCTGTGGTATAGGACGACCCTGCACTGGCTCTACAGCCCTGCTCTAAAATAACTGAACTAGGAACCGTTCCCTCTAGTGAAAGGCCTGGACTTCACAATGTCATACACCTGGATTTAAATCAACCATGAGGTGGTGTGTTGAATTTTTTTAAGAACCGACTGTCACATTTTAATTTTCTTATAATTGGGCCTAGAATATTAGAGCCAGGCTGAGACACAGATTTTTTGTTCCCCGCCTATGAAGTGAACAATTTCTTTCCAAAACACTCGACCGCAGAGATGAGGGCAGGTCGAGTGTGTAACACTAGCTGGGATGATTTGGAAAAAAAAAATACACAAAGTGAAGCGCTCTTTGGTGGCCGTGTTCTTAGCTCTATTCTGTGCTGGTCTGGACGTCGTTGCTGTCATCGATGGCTGGGTTTTGAGCTGGTGGCATAAAATAAGTCCACTTTGAGGGTGACTTTTCTGAGGCAGGAATTTGGGGAGGCCCGAGGTGGGGGTGACCCACCTCTGCTCCACGTGCTTTGGCTGGGGTGGCTCGACGTGGGCTGGAGGGTCCACACGAAAGTGACTGACGTGCATGGCAGGAAGTCAGTGCTGACACTGGGCTGGGACGTCAGCCGGGACGCAGCCAGAGGCCTGTATTCCCCCACGTCGGCCTCGCCAATTGGTCGCAAAGCCTTCCTCACACACAGCAGCTGAGACCCCAAGAACAAGTGTTCAAGAGGCGGGGCGGGAAGCCAAAGGCATCTTCCTTCTTAGACATGGAAGTCACACAGTGGGACGCATGGAAGTCACACAGTGGGACGCGTGGAAGTCACACAGTGGGACGCATGGAGGTCACACAGTGGGACGCCATGGAGGTCACACAGTGGGATGCATGGAGGTCACACAGTGGGACGCATGGAAGTCATACAGTGGAACGCCATGGAAGTCACACAGTGGACGCGTGGAGGTCACACAGTGGGACGCCATGGAAGTCACACAGTGGGACGCGTGGAGGTCACACAGTGGGACGCATGGAGGTCACACAGTGGGACGCATGGAGGTCACACAGTGGGACGCCATGGAGGTCACACAGTGGGACGCATGGAGGTCACACAGTGGGACGCATGGAGGTCACACAGTGGGACGCATGGAGGTCACACAGTGGGACGCATGGAAGTCACACAGTGGGACGCCATGGAAGTTGTTCTAGTTAGCTGTTTTTGCTGCTGTGACTAGAAGATCTGATCAGGACAATTTCAGGGGAAGAAAAGTTTCTGTGAGGCTCGCGGTTTCAGAGGCCTCAGTCCACAGACAGCAGGCTCCACTCCTCGGGGCTTGAGGCGAGGTTGAACATCATGGCGGAAGACTGGGGCAGAGGGAAGCGGCTCGCGTGATGATCAGGAAGCCGACAGAGACTCCAGTCTCCAGACATAAAATATATACCCCAAAGCCAGGAGCCCACCGCCTCCAGCCACACCCTACCCTCCTTCAGTTCCCACGCAGCTAATCCCATCAGGGGATTAATTCACTGACGGGTTACGGCTCTGACAACCCAATCATTCTCCCCTTCCGTTGTTCTACACATGAGCTTTTGGGGGACACCTCACACCCAAACCACAACAGAAGCCATACTGGGACCCACGGAAGTCACCTAGTGGGACTCCTGGACGTCGCCTGGTATGACCTACCTGCATTCTACTGCTCAAGCAAGTCCTTCAGCCCAGACAACAGAGGCTGGACTTCACTGGCTCAATGGAGCGACAGCACAGAATTCGTGGACATCCTTGACCTACCACAGACATTTTCAGGTACGACTATCACAGAAGGTCCTAAAATCTTGTTCCCTGTGTTATGAAAGCCACCGTGCAGGAAGCTCTCGTCCCAGGTTATCGCTCATCTTTCTCCTGAGCTGCAAGCTCGCGCGGGCTTGGTCACCGCAGCAGTGAAACACGGTGGCCTGGTGTGTTGAAGGCTGCTCACCTCCAGATTCCAGGGCTCCTGGGTGCTGCCTGGGCTCCTGTCCGCTGCGTGAGTGGCTGCGTGTTGACTTCCCTACAATCCATCACAGAGCTGACGGAGGAGCTGTCGAGTTTTCAACTCTTAGGAGCAGTTTGCCTTTCAGAGAAAAGAACGGGGACGATTCTCTGAAGGCACTGACTTAACAAATACTTTTCAACTGCCCGCTGCGTCCAGATCACTGCCCTGTGTTCTGGAACCTGCACGGAGACGGGGAAGGGGCAAGCCATATTTGCTCTCCTCAAAGCTGCTTGGCTTACAAGGGAGACGGATGTGATTATAAGTAACAGAAAGGAATCAAAAAAAGCCTGGAGAGCTGTGCAGGGCTGAGCACAGGGAGAGCCAGCTTCCAGTGTTGATTCTTGATCTCAGTGTTTGCGTGCAGAAGAGATACCCTTTCCAGTGGATGGAAGTTGTCCCCATCTGTGCAGTTGGGAATGTGACCTGAAGTCCAGAGACAAGGAGAAGAAATAGTGAGACAGAATGCCTCAAAGCCAGGCTCTAGAAAACCCAGGCCCGGATCTGACTCCTGCCTGCTGTGTGACTTTGGACAAATTACTTACTCTCTCTGTTCCTCAATATCCATACTTGTAAGATGAAGATAATGATTGTACAGAATGTGAAGAAAATTAACAAGTTAAAAATTATAAAGTCTAGTGCTGTATAAACTAGCGCCTGGCACACAATAAGTTCTCTGTGTGGTTTGCTAAATACGTTAAACCCTCCATGGAGGGTATTGATTACCTTGCTGTGGCCTAGGTCTGAAATTGGGGGATATTGCCTCTGCATGATCGAGACACAATATTTTCACTCAAAAACAACAGTAGGGAGTTCTTTTTTTTTTTTTTTTTTTTTTTAACCTAAAGGAATCCTGAAACATGGAAAAGGAGACAACTAAGTACACTTTTAAGGACAAATAGAGGGGCAAAATCCAGGCATCCTTCTATGTCTGTGAGTTCTGTGTCCATGGATTCTACCAACCACACTGAAAAAACTGGGGTGGGGTGGATGATCACATCAGGACTGAACATACACAGACTATTTTTCTTTTCATTATTCCCTAAACAAAGTATAATGACTATTCACGCAGCATTAGCATTTTATTAGGTATTATAAGTAATCTAGAGATGGTTTAAAGTATAGGAGAGACTGGTCGTGGTGGTGCACGCCTATAATCCCAGCAACTTCGGAGGCTGAGGCAGGAGGATGGTGAGTTCAAGGCCAGCCTCAGCAACTTAGTGAGGTTCTAAGCAACTTAGTGATACCCTGTCTCAAAATTAAAAAAAAAAATAAAAAGGGCTGGGGATGTGGCTCAGTGGTAGGGCACCCCGGGTTCAATCCCTAGTACCAGAAAAAAAAAAAAAAAAAAGTATAAGAGAGGCTGTGCATAGATCATACACAAACACTAGTCCATGTTGTATAAGGGAATTGAGATCTGCAGATTTGGATATCTGCAGCAGTCCTAAAACCCGTGCCCCACAAGTACAGAATGCAGACCATCTTAGACTTACAGATGCTCATTCAGGTGTGTTGAGTAAATGATGGGTTCCGCCATCCTCTTTCCCTGGAGGGCCTTGATGTCTGGGTGGATTTGGATATTAATATAAGTGTCATCTAACCGATGTGCATGCGATGCCTGAGACTGCTCTGGGCACGAGTGATACAGCTGGGACACACCTAATGACATAGCTGTGAGCTAAAGAGCCTGAGTCCTCACGTGGAAACTCCTGGAGTCTACATCCTGTGGCCCAGGTAAAGAGGAAGGGTCTCCAGGTGGGTCTCAGCAGAGAGAGGGATGAAAACGACAGGAGTGTTCAGGGCACAGAGGGAGGCAGGCGGCCACATAGCACAGGACAGGAAGTGCAGGTGGCCACATAACACAGGACAGGAAGTGCAGATGGAAACTACAGCACAGGACAGGAAGTGCAGGTGGAAACTACAGCACAGGACAGGAAGTGCAGGTGGCCACATAGCACAGGACAGGAAGTGCAGGTGGAAACTACAGCACAGGACAGGAAGTGCAGGTGGAAACTACAGCACAGGACAGGAAGTACAGGTGGAAACTACAGCACAGGGCAGGAAGTGCAGGTGGAAACTACAGCACAGGGCAGGAAGTGCAGGTGGACACTACAGCACAGGACAGGAAGTGCAGGTGGACACTACAGCACAGGACAGGAAGTGCAGGTGGACACTACAGCACAGGACAGGAAGTGCAGGTGGATACTACAGCACAGGACAGGAAGTGCAGGTGGACACTACAGCACAGGACAGGAAGTGCAGGTGGACACTACAGCACAGGACAGGAAGTGCAGGTGGACACTACAGCACAGGACAGGAAGTGCAAGTGGAAACTACAGCACAGGACAGGAAGTGCAGGAAACTATAGCACAGTGGAAGAGCAGGTGGAAACTCATCTTCATTCCCAGAGAGGAGGTCAAACAAAAAGGCCCGGGCAGAACTCTTAAGCCCCTGGAGTTCTCTACAAATGGGCCACATCTGATACAGAGGCGGTTGATAGTTAGCCTCCAGCTAGGAGGAGACAAGTGAGGTCAGGCACCGAAGCAAGAGTCATGGTTTTCTGATTTCAAGGGCCATCATGCCTCCAAACCAGGCCAGAATGGAGTAAGATTTTCTTCCCTGGAAAACTTTAAAAAAAAAAAAAAATCAGCTGGGCACTTTGGTACATTGCTGTAATCCCAGTGATGTCTGGAAGCTGAGGCAGGAGGATTACAAGTTCGAGGCCAGCCCCAGCCACTTAGCAAGACCAACAACAACAACAAAAAAAACCAACAAACAATGTAACTCAGCTGTAGAGTACCCCTGGATTCAATCTCCAGTACCAGGAAAAAGCAAACAGACAAAAAAGACAGCTTTAAATTTTAAAGAAAATATTGTTTAAGGAAAAATAATCCTTGAAGAAGCCTAATCCCTTCCAGGACTCTCATTTTATAACCCAGTGGTATGTTACATGTTTATTAGGAAATTTTATGGATTTGGGGGTGTTTATAATTGTCAATATAATAATTATAGTTTTTTATTTTTTCTCCCCTGGACTCAAGTCTTGCAAAAAGTTTGACAGCAGGTAGCCTGCATGACCCCGCGGGATCAGTGATAAAACAAACCCTTTTCCCACTCTTGGATCCTGGGATAATAACATCTGATAAATTGGCCTAAACAAGAAACTTCCCAAATCATGTGCAAAAACACAAATTCTAGAAATTGATGGAGGCTCCCAAGTTAGAGGATGCAATAAATTATCACAGTTGCCCCCAAACACAAATAAACTGGTTTAAAATGGGAATTGGAACGTTTTTAGGAGACGGAGCAGAAAGAGAAAGAGATTGGAAAATAACTGAAGATGGATTAACTCCAGCTTCATGCTGAAAATCCAAGGCTGCTGGCGGGAACTTCCTCCGCGGGTCAACCGGCTCCTGACAGGCAGCCTCCTCCCCAGAAGGTCCACAGATTCTGCCGGCTGTGGAGAGGCTCTTCCAGGGCTGCCTGAGTAAGGTCAAGGCTCTTAAATTTTTCCAGAGCAATCTAACCTGGGGCTTGAGACAAGTCCCCTAATTTTTCTCACCTTATGGACCACAGTAGGAGTAATTAAAAATAATAATAGTAAAGTTTGCCTTGGAGTTTTGAACTCCAGCTTGTTGCCAAATGGAGGGTGGAATTCCACACAGCTCGCGGAAGCCAGGATCACAGTCCTTCAGCAGGGAGCAGAGCAGGCTGGACCTCGGTTCCTTCTCCTGCGACCTTCTGCTGCTCAACCTCTGTGCTCCTCGGGGACCTGTATTCTAACAACCCCGTAAAACTTGTAGTTCACATTCAGGCATCCCAAGGAGTAGAATTCTTTCTTTCTTTCTTTTTTTTTTTTTTTTTTTTCTTTTTTGAGATGGGGTCTCACTGAATTTTCCCAGCTGTCCTTTAACTTACAATCCTCCTGCCTCAGCCTCTTGAGTGGCTGCAATTACACTTGGCTCCAAATGGTAGATTTTTTACTGAAATTTCATGTTTAGCTGCTGGGAAAATTTTGTCCAGCCACCTTTGATATTTTCTGTCAATTTAATATACTTTGACTTAAAAACTATTATATATTTATATATAATATGTGTTTATATATAAATATCTAATATATGTAATCATATATAATTATTAATATAATATATTAAATATTATATATGTGTGTGTATATATATATATATATATAACTTTGCAGAATGTATTTTACTCCAAACTGTTAGATGGGCAGGAACTAATAGGCTTAAAGGTTGCATCAAAAGTTCGCCCTGTTCCACAGGCAGAGGGCCAAAAAGTTGCTCTGTTCTCTGGGCAGGATGTTTCATCATCCCTGGGCAGGAGCCAATAGGCTTGAAGGCTGCCCTCACACCACAAACAGGAGCCAATAGGCTTAAAGTTCACCCTCACCCCACAGGAAAGAGCCAATAACGTTCAAGATTGCTCTGGTACACCCCCCCACCAGTAATCCCTACATAAGCTCCCTTCATTCGAAGTTTGGGAGAGACAAGGAGAGAGACCACGAGAGAAGAGGGAGACAACGAGACAGAAGATAACAGAGATTGAGGAAGAGGGAGACAGAGAAGAGGCAGCCACTGCACCAGCTTTAGACCCACCATCCCAGCCTGACGGCAGCTACACTAGCCAATAGCTCCAGAGACTGCAGCCGGCACAACCAGACTTTCCACCTTCTGTTCAGAGCTTGCACACTCTTCTACCAGAGCTTGCACACTTCCTGAGCTTGCACACTCCCCTCTCCCTGACTCCTTTCTCCCACCAGAGCTTGCACACTTCCCTCTCCCTGATTCCTCTCCCCATTCTTTTTCTACCCTTAACCAGCCATAAAGGCCAGTGAATAAATCCCTTGGCTGCATGGCCATCCCTGCTGTGATTTTTGCCCTTCACAACCTCCAACAAACTCATGGCCCAATTAAGTATCTTAAATATGTGCACATGAAAAATTATAACTAAAAGTAACCCAGAATTAAGAATTATCTAGGTGGGCTGGGGTTGTGGCTCAGCAGTACAGCGCTCGCCTAGCACGTGCGTGGCCCAGGTTCGATCCTCAGCATCACCTAAAAATAAACGCATTGTGTACAACTAAAGCAAATAAATATTTTTTTTTAAAAACAGAATTATCTAGGTTATATATATATATATATATATATATATATATATATATATGTATGATGGGCATCTTCGTGTGTATGTGTGTGTGTGTGATGTTGTGCTGGGTTCATATGCTCTCAATAGGTGAAACTAGAGCTGAGTCTTGACACAGGATTAGGATTTGCTTGGGTAGAGAGGGCAGGGGAAAGCTCTCCTGGCAGGGACTTAAGCTCAGAGATATCGACAGCAGGTACAGGGTGACTGGTCAGCCTAGTTACTTATTCCTTTTGAAAACTGCCCGTATTCCTTTATATGGAAATCATCATGATCACCCTAAACAGGTTTAAAGGATGAAACCCAGGTCATGTATAATGTCACACTGGGGCCATTCTGGTTTTGCTTCATGCCATTTGTACCCTCCTGAGAGGAGCCCAGCATATTCTACCACGTTCACTTGAAAACACCTTAAACATTAGAAGCCAAAACTCTTGGCATTAAATGAATAACAGTCTTGATTGATGGACCAAGACATTGTTTTAGACAGACAGAAAAAAAAAAAAAAAAGGCAGAGATAGTAAGGCCAACAGACAACTTATAAAAATCTCATGAGATTACTTGTGTTTCCTTGGGGAAGAGTTAAAAGAAATTGAATCATGGCTTGTTCTATTTGTGTTGGAACCAACCAGAGTTATTGAAGAGAGCGTGTAAACCTTCAGCTGCTTTGTCCAGGAGTGCATTTTAGCTTGCAGGTCTTCCTAGTGCTTCCCCCAGCTGCTCCTCTGAGCCCTTTCAGAAATGGAAACCGCAGCCCTCTCTTACACATCCTACTTGAGTCTAAACCTGAGCCAATGAACTATGACTAACACAGCAAGGGTCAAGGAGGCTTCTCCCTTGGCTCTCACCTGACTCACCTCCGGTGAGTTGTTTTTGGAGCACTTTGAGTTTATGGCATTTTGCATACCTTATTTCATTTGATCTTTATCATAACTATAGAAGGTAGATGTTATTGACCTTCATTTCGTACCTAGAAAGAAACTGAGGCTCAGAGACTCTAGATGTCATTCAGAGAGCAAACCAATCTCTGGTCAGTATTTCTGATGACTATTTAAAAACAAAACTTTTTGTGACCGTGGTGGTGATAACAATCAGAGATCTTCCAGTGCTGCTGTCATGTGATAATAGTACGTGATAAGACCATTAACCAGGATTAACAATGCAGGTGACCATGTTGTTGTTGTGTTGGCTGCAATGAAGGAAGAGAGCAGAAATTCAAAACAGGAAAGCCCACATCTGGTAAAGCCACACTGATGGATTTGAAAGCATTGCAATAGTACTGAGGCGGCTGAGGTAGCAAGATGATAAAGAGTGCAAATTCAAGCCGGGCGTGGTGATGCACGCCTGTAATCGCAGTGGCTGAGGAGGCTGAGGCAGGGGGATCCCATGTTCAAAGCCAATCTCAGTAACTTAGCATGGCCCTGAGCAACATAGGGCCTTAAAATGTAAAAAGGGCTGGGGGTGTGGCTCAGTTTTGAACTTGGGTTCAATTCCTGGTACCAAATAAATAAATAAATAACCAGAGTGCACTTTTTTTTTTTTTCCATTTTTTTATTCTAATTTGTTATACATGTTTACAGAGTACATTTCATTTCATATTACATATAAAGAGCACAATTTCTCAACAGAGTGCAAATTCTGAAGTGAACTGATCATTTTCAGCTAATTAAGAGTTTCCCTAAACAGACAGTTTGATCTTCATACAAGGAAGTACAGAAACATTTGTGTTTCTGGATAAAAATCTTTTCAAAAATGTAGACATTTTGAAGGATTTTTAAGTGTATTGGCTACTAAATTAAATATCTTATACAGATTATGTAGAAGTTACTGATTACATATTACAAGATTAGATACAGAGGGCTGGGGTTGTGGCTCAGTGGTAGAGCACTCGCCTAGCACTTGCAAGGCCCTGGGTTCGATCCTCAGCACCACATATAAATAAATAAAATAAAGATATTGTGTCCAACTACAAATAAAAAATTATACAAAAAAAAAAGATTAGATACAGAATCCAGGCAAGTCCAGCTCCAGAGGTAGCTAATAGTACAAGCTCAAGGATAGCTATTGTAAGTAAATATTTTTAATCCCTCCTTTTAAAATTTTAACTGAGGCGCTGGGATTATAGCTAAACGGTAGCATGCTTGCCTCCAACGTGTAAGGCACTGGGTTCCATCCTCAATATCACATAAAAATAAAATAAAACAAAGATATTGTGTTCATCTTTTTAAAAATCTTTTAAAAAAATAAAATTTTAACTGAACTCATTACCACCACATACCTGAATTTACAAGGAAATCATCAGGGCCAGAAATCTTTCTATGTGTCCTCTCCCCTCAGCCGGGCACTCTGGGACTTACTGTCCATCTACTGTTCCAAGAGGGGTGATGGCCTGGGACTCCAGAAGAGCCTAGGCGTCTCCCCTAATCTAGTCATTAATCGTTCACTGCTTTAATAGTTTAAAATTTATGCAAAGATGATTTGTCCATAATTATGCATGTATCCTACCTCCTCCGGGCATGTGAAATATGAGATAATCTCCAACAATTTCTGAGGGCACCCTAAAAGATAAATTTTCAGTCATTTTTCTCAGAGACTACCAACATATTTTCTTTCTTTCAAAAATAATCTTTATTCTCACCATAGTTCTAAGGGTCCCCAGGAAGTGTCACTGGGGCCTTGTGGAGGGAGAGTAAGAGTAGACACAATGTCTAATCCTTCAGCTCACTTGATAGGAACAGCTAAACTCTTTTAAATGTTGATATTATTTACAAAATATGGTTAACTGTTACCAATAACACTAGTCAAAAACTATCGCTTCAATGCAATCCTCTAGATTATATCTAGATATCCAGTAAAAATATATTGTTCTCTGAAGCCATGTCAAAATAAGTTCAGATCACTTCAACTTTAAACAAAACATGTATTTCCCCTTTTCTACAGCTTCCCTTTCTGTAGTTTCAGATACCTGCAGTCAACAGCAGCCATCTGAAAATATACAATGGAAAATTTCAGAAATAAGCTCTTCCTAAGTTTTAAATAGTATGCTGATGGTAGAGTAATGGAATCTTGCTCTCTCCTGCTCCCTTCCATCCAGGCAGTCAGCTCTTGGTCCAGTGTATCCATGAGTATATGCTACCTGCACGTTAGTCTTAGTAACCATCTTGGTTATTAGGTCATTAGGTCAGCTGTTCCTGTATCACAATGCTTGTTTTCGAGTTCCCTTATTTTGCTTAATAATAGTGATGCAAAGAATGCACAAAGGCTTAGCTTAAAATATGGATAGAAAGATGAACCAGTGTCACATGGGGGCCTTGTGGAGGGAGAGTAAGAGTAGACACAATGTCTAATCCTTCAGCTCACTTGATAGGAACAGCTAAACCTCTTTAAATGTTGATATTATTTACAAACTATGGTTAACTGTTACCAATAAAACACTAGTCAAAAACTAATCGCTTCAATGCAATCCTCTAGATTATATCTAGATATCCAGTAACAAATATATTGTTCTCTGAAGCCATGTCAAAATAAGTCAGATCACTTCAACTTTAAAACAAAACATGTATTTCCCCTTTTCCTACAGCTTACCCTTTCTGTAGTTTCAGATACCTGCAGTCAACAGCAGCCATCTGAAAATATACAATGGAAAATTTCAGAAATAAGCTCTTCCTAAGTTTTAAATAGTATGCTGATGAGTAGAGTAATGGAATCTTGCTCTCTCCTGCTCCCTTCCATCCAGGCAGTCAGCTCTTGTCCAGTGTATCCATGAGTATATGCTACCTGCACGTTAGTCTTAGTGAACCCAGCCGGGCGCGGTGGCGCACGCCTGTAATCCTAGCACTTTGGGAGGCTGAGGCAGGAGGATCACGAGTTCAAAGCCAGCCTCAGCAATGGCGAGGCACTTAGCAACTCTGTGAGACCCTGTCTCTAAATAAAATACAAAAAAAAAAGGGCTGGGGATGTGGCCCAGTGGTCGAGTGCCCCTGAGTTCAATCCCTGTACCAAAAAAAAAAAAAAAAAGAAAGAAAGAAAGAAAGATGAACCCAGGCACTGTGGCAAAGCTGCCAGGTGTGTAGGAATAAGCCACAGAGCATACACAGGGTTCAGTACAGTCCACGGTTTCAGGTGTCCACTAGGGGTCTTGCAACGTGTGCCTCATGGGTCAGGAGGACAACTGTACTATTTTAGGAGGACTATGAGGAGGCCAATAAATGAAAGCAACAGGAGTTCACATTTGTTGCATGTGATCATAACAAAAATCACTTTAAAAACTTTGAGTGTGTTTGCCTAAGCACCCATAACCGCTTCCTCTGTCCTCTAGAGAAACTACAGGAGATATGAAAATGGCTTGTTCCCTCCCTTTTGTTGCATCAAAGAATTTCCCGGCTCCCCTCTCATTTGCCAATATGAGCCTGTTGGCAGTCCTGCCTGGCCTCCAGGGCTGTCCTCCGGCCTCCAGGAGCACTCCATTTCTGCCTGCTGCCCCGGGTCTGTCACAGGCTGCCACTGAACTCCAGGCTGCTCTCATCAGAGACCCTCCAGCAACATTTTTTACCAACCTCTCTGCACGACCAGCTTTTCTCAAACCCCTATCAAGAAAAGAGCTCAGAGCCAATTCACTAAACCAAAATGGAGCAGTTACAAATCTGGATTTTAATCCTGAATACGGCCTCATAGAATCGCCGAACAGTTGGTCTCAAAGGACAAGGAAGACCTATGCCAAGCCCAAGATGCTTCCCACCTCTCCCCAAACCTTGGCTTGATTTTTTTTTTTAAATCAAACACCTTCTAGAGAAAATTCACCGCTTTTCTACAGTTTCAAGAATCATTCTTCTATGCCTTGGCAAGAAATTCATCAAATTAGCTTGTATTTCAAAGTTAGCCTTTAAAGTTGTCGCTGCCTGAAGCGGAAGTCGCTTGGAGCAGCGAACGCCACAGGAAAATTCGGAGGCAGGATGAAAATGAAAAAAGGTCTTTTATTCTTCTCCTCTCTCCAGCTCCAGCAATCACTCCAAATGCTCTAACTCCAACCACCACCTTCTTCTTCCCCACACACACTAACGAACCTCACCCAGTTATATACATATAGCTTTAACAAGGACACATGCTTACAGCTCGAGCTTACAGGTGCGTCACGCAGTGTTCACGGGCATACAAAGATTCTTTGAATAATGTATCAACATCAGGTGGAAACTAGAACATCTTTTATGGCTCTCAGCTAACCGCAATCTTTAGCTATCTCCTTGATTATAGGCTCCTTCATTTCCCCCTTTTTAGTTTTAAAAGAGGGGATGTTCTAGGACGTCCATGTGCAACCGACATTCTTACCCGTCATGGGAGTCTAGGCTGTCCTGACTCCTGGCTTAGGTTGACATGCCGGCCACATTAGACTGTCCCGTGCGACTGTGCCGTGTCTTAGGTTGTCCCCCTCTGGGGATCTTACCCGTCATAGGCTAACCAGCCATCCAATAGAGCCCTTCAGGATCGACTGTGTGTTGACTAACAGCCGTCCAATTTTTAGGAGATGCTGCGGCTTTAAGGCGGCAAGCCTACTGCTGACGAGCCAAGTTTCCATAGCGTATCAAGTTCTTTAAGCCAATCAGCTGCCCTTAGTTTCATCAAGAAACGCACTGAGTTCTCTTAGACAAATACCCGCAAGGCATTGTCCCGCAATGTCCCAAAATAATGGAAAATCAAAATGTCCATAAGTTATAACACATAGATTCAGGAGGCCCCATGCATGCAGAGCAGAGGCCACACTGCTGGTGAGGTTGTTGATGCTTGAGCAGCAGGGATGCTTGCAGCGACCGCGGTCCCTGCAGTTGTAGCAGCAGCCGTCTTTTTTATGTCCAGACATTTCCACCGGCAAATCTTCAGGGCCCGCTACCTAAAAACTCAAGCATCCATTATTAAGGGAAAGGCAGTGCTATTCCAGCACTGAGATCAAAAGGTGAGCTGTCAAACTAAAAAAAAAGAACTATTAGAGTAGAAAATAAAAGTTGATCTCTGCTCACACACATTGCTGCTCAAGCTCCCACAAACATAAGCTGGCAAAATATCACATTCAGAAATAATCAAAGAGAAACTGAGGGTGTTTACTGCATTAAAGATAAAGAAAAGCTAAAGGCATTTTGGAAAAATAATTTGTTAGCTGGAATCCTCGAGTCTCTATATACACAGCAATCCTATACCTGTTGAAATAATTCAAATTAATCAGCTACTAAACAAATGAAGTCAATAACAAATAAATGATCCTCTGTCGGAACACCAAAATATCAGGTTATATAACATTAAACATATTCACAGCTGAAGAGAAGTCCCGGAGACAACTATAAATCAAAATTGATTATCATTATAATTGATTATCTAAAAATATTCTGAACTTATATAAATATCTATTTATCTATCTATCTATTGATTATCAAATTAGAATATTCTAAGCTTAAATGAATTAACGTTATTTATTATTTGGATCTATATCTATCTACCTTTTTTTTTTTTTTTTTTTTTTTTTTTTTTTAAGCGCTTAATTATTTGTGACGTCACACTAGACAGACGCACATATAAACATATTTGTGACATCACATTAACATGAAATTTAGACAAATGCACAGACATAAAGACATATATAAAAGAGAAAAAAAAAAATTACAATTGTGTATACACTGAAGAGAGATCTTCTTGTCCCGGCCGGGAAGAATAAAATTTAAGTTGTAAATTTAATGGAGAACTCTTTTAAGGGAATCACTCCATACCTTCATTTTGGTCCTCTTGACCTTGCACTTGTTTATTCAATCTAGACTCCTCAATAACTTCGTCTTGATCTCTTTGACTTTGTACCTGCTTTATCAATCTAGATGGTATCCATATTGGAGAGGATTCGTGCTTTGGAAAAACACAAACAGATCCTCTCCCCCAAATTAATACTGGGTCTGGACCCTTCCATGTACCTGAGAGAACATCCTTCCAGTAAACCAAAGGTTTATGTTGTTGGTGTGGGTTCCAGTGTCTATCTCCAGCCGAATGTCCATTAGAATCTAAAGTTAAGAAATTTAGGGTAAACAGGGCAACTGCCAATCTGTCCTTAGGATTTTTCCAGTTTCCATCTTTTTGCTTTAGTAACATATTTTTAAGTGTCCGATTTGCTCTTTCAATTATTCCTTGTCCCTGAGGATTATAAGCGATACCTGTTTTGTGGATAATATTGAACTTTGTACAAAATTGTTTTTGAAGGATGTGGATGTATATGCAGGGCCATTATCTGTTTTAAGCATTTTGGGGATGCCCAATGCAGCAAAAGCTTGCAGACAATGAGATATAGTATCTTAACTTTTTCTCCGGAATGTAAAGAAGCAAAAATCATGCCTGAGCATGTATCTATGGTGACATGAATAAATCGTAATTTTCCAAAACTTGGCTCGTGTGTGACATCCATCTGCCACAAATGATTGGGCAACAAACCTCGTGGGTTAACCCCATAATGTGGATTGGGCAAGAGTGTTACACAAGATGGACATTCTTTTACAATTCTACGAGCTTGTTCTTTTGTGATTTTAAATTTTTGTCTTAAGGTAGTGCTGTTAACGTGGAACTGGGAATGAAATAAAGTAGCTTGTTGTACTGTAGTAAATATAAATATTGTTTTAGTGAGGGCGTCAGCTTTTTGATTACCTTCATGGAGAGGACCAGGCAGATTAGTGTGAGCTCTTATGTGACCTATAAATAAAGGTTCTTTTCGTTGCCATAGGAGATTTTGGATTTGAGAAAACAATTTAAAAGCTGGAGTATGTGGTGCTATTGGACCTGCTAGCTCCAATTTTGGGACAGCATGTACAATATAATGGCTGTCTGAAAAAATATTCATAGGCTGTTCTTTAAAATTTTCCAGAGCTATTATTATAGCTTCGAGTTCCACTAATTGAGCTGATTTTTGATTAGTGATATGAATCATTTTTTCATTTTGAGTGACTACTGCAGCAGTACCGTTAGAGGATCCATCTGTAAATACATTAAATGCTTTAGGAATGGGTTGATTTTTTATTACCTGTGGGAATATGATAGGATGATTGATACAAAAGGACAGTATAGGAGATTTAGGAATATGATTGTCAAAATTTGCAGAAGTAGAGCATCTAGCTACAGCCCAATCATTATCATTGAAGCACAAATATTCAACCTGTGACGATGAATAAGGAGTAATAATAGTAGCGGGATGAATTCCAAATATTTTAGTAGAGGTTTTAAGTCCTTGAAGAATAAGTTTAGCCACCATGGAGGTATAAGACTCAATTGTACTTTTAGGAGAGACAGGCAAATGTATCCATAATAATAGGTCCCTGTTGCCAAAATACTCCTGTTGGAGTATATTGTGAAGGAATAATAATCAATATTAGTGGTTGTGCAAAATCAAATCTATCGCAATGGGATCTTTCAATGGCCTGTTCTACTAATTTTAGAGCTCTCCTGGCCTCAGGAGTTAATGTTCGAGGTGAGGATGGGTCAGGGTTCCCACGAAGGATGTCAAATAAGGGTTTTAATTGTCCAGTAGTGAGGCTTAGTGTAGGGCGAAGCCAATTAATGTCACCCAGTAATTTTTGGAAATCATTGAGGGTGGTCAAATGTTCTTTACTTATTAGAATTTTTTGGGGTTTAACAAAAGTATCCATGATTTTAAAGCCTAAATATAGTATAGGTGATCTGCTTTGAACTTTTTCTTCTGCTATATATAATCCATATTTTTTTAGATTTTTTGTTATTTCACTAAATATATTAAATAAGATTTGTTGATTAGGGTGAGCTAATAAAACATCGTCCATGTAGTGTAGACACATAAGGTCTTGATATTTGTTTTTAATGGGCTGTATAGCTCTGTCCACATATAGTTGGCACAGTGTAGGGCTATTTGCCATTCCCTGCGGCAATACTTTCCAATGATATCTTTTATCAGGGCCATTATTATTAATAGAAGGAATTGAAAAAGCAAACCTGGGGGCATCCAGAGGATGTAGGGGAATGGAAAAGAAACAGTCCTTTATATCAAGGGTTATAAGGTAATAGTTTTTTGGAATAGCTACAGGATTAGGAAGTCCAGGTTGAGTAGGGCCCATAATTTGCATTGTTTTGTTAATTTGTCTTAGATCTTGTAATAGTCTCCATTTACCTGATTTTTTCTTAATTACAAATATGGGAGAATTCCAGGGAGAGGTGGAAGGCTCTATGTGTCCTGCTTCTAATTGTTCTTTAATTAATTGATGGGCCGCTTGCAATTTTTCTTTGGATAGGGGCCACTGAGGGACCCAAACTGGCTTATTAGAGAGCCATGGTATTTTTAAAATTGTTTTCTCAGTGGCCCCTAGAAAAAATGTCCTTTGCCTTTTTTATTATGAGTAGGATTTTTATTCTTAACACCTGCAGGCTTGGTCGCTAGGTGTAGCCCCATTTGATGTAAAATATCTCTTCCCCATAGGGTAACTGGCAAGCTGTTTAAAACATAGGGTTTGAATGTTCCTGTATGGCCTTCATTGTCTTGCCAATTTAAGATTACAGCACTTTGAGCTGGGGTATTACTGTATCCCAAGCCTCTTAAACTGGTTGAGGCTTTCTGTAGAGGCCAGTGCTTAGGCCATTGTTGTAGATTTATGATGGAAGAGTCAGCTCCTGTATCAATCAGCCCCTCCATCTCTATACCTTGAATTTTTAATTTGCACATAGGCCTCCGTGAACAGTCCTGGACCCAGAAAGCCATAGGTCCTGAACCAGTGGAACCGAATGCTCTGCTATTTCTATTTTGTGGCATGCTTTTAAAAGAATTATGGAGACTGGGAATGAGGAGCAGCTGTGCGATTCTGTCTCCTTGATTTACGGAGATGATGCCCCTGTGTGTACTTAGCATTATTTTAATCTCTCCATTATAATCTGAATCAATAACCCCTGGTATAACATTAAAGCCTAATAAACTTTTGGAACTACGCCCAAGGATTAGTCCCCACAGTTCCTGAAGGGAGAGGTCCCCTGATTCCCGTAGGAATCAGCTGAACCCCCATTTCAGGTGTCAGGACCATCCGGGCAGTAGAACAGAGATCTAATCCTGCACTTCCTCTTGTCCCTCTGATAAGGGAGTTAATGGGTAGGAGGGACTGTGACGAGGAATCATTTGAATCTGAGGGCCTTCCTCCTCTAGTGCCTCGTACATTTGTGGGCCCCGGGGCATTGGGCCCCGTGCCCCGTTTTTTGAAATCCTTGATAAATCATTTCCATATATATCATATCTAGAATGGCATTGATTGGCCCAATGTATACCTTTTTTTGCATCTGGGGCATCGGCCTGGAGCACGGTATGAATTTGATTTTATTACCCTTGGGGGATATTGCTTAGCATATCTTGGTTGATTATAATAATTTTGTCTGGAATATCCTGTTCTAGGTTGAAACCTTTGGGAATTTTGAGGGGAGGAATTTTTCATCACTGCAGCAATTACGTTGCCTGTGATAACAGCCTCGTTAATGTCTTTGCACAGTCTGATATAAATTGATAAGTCTTTTTTACTTCTCCATGGCCTTATTGCATCCTGGCAATATTTATTAGCGTTCTCGTATGCTAATTGGATAACTAGGGGCATAGCTTGCTCGACTTCTCCAAAAACTCTAGATGTTGTTTTTAAGAGCCTATCTACAAAATCAGCGTAAGGTTCGTTAGGCCCTTGTATAACTTTTGATAGGCTGCCTTGCAGATCCCCTGTGCCTGAGATTGTCTTCCAGGCTTTCACAGCTGCAGTGTGTACCTGGGCATACACACCTGGATCGTATTGTAGCTGATTTTGTAGTTCGGCGAACTCACCCTCCCCTGTGAGCATATCTATATTGCGTTGAGGGAAACCTGCTGCAGCATTTCTCTTTGCTATTTCTGAACAAAGTTCCTGGAATTGAGTTTTCCAGATTAGGTATTGTCCCCCACTTAGTACCGCTCTGCATAGACTTTTCCAATCTGAGGGGGCTAAGGTTAGGGTGTTAAGTGACTCTATCATACTTAATGTGAACGGAGCTTGAGGCCCCATAGGTCATTACCGCCTCTTTAAAATTCTTTATTGTTTTAAAGTCTAGGAACTCATGATATCTTTGTCCCTGTTCATTTTGAAATACTGGCAGTTCTAGGTGCTCCTGCGGTCTATGTTGTTCGAGAGCGTATAAGCGCTCTGAAAGGCCGCCAATTTCTACCTCAAGGGCACGTATACTCTGATCCATACTCTTTATTGTTTCTGTTAGGGATTCTATCCATGAAGGAGCAGAGGGCGCTATGGTTCCTCTATTTGACGGCCTTTTCTCTTTTTTAATTTCTTTTTGTTCTTTTTATTGGAGACTGTGCTCTCCGAATCGCTTTTTGATTCCTCTTCACTACTAGCTTCATAATTCCTAACCGGCTCAGTAGAGGAGACTGTACTTTCATGGTTTGGCTCCTTGTTACTATTATTACTTTCACTAGTATCCTGAGTTTCAGTTTCTAAGGAGAGTACATACTCCTCAGCTAATTTTATTAAGCTTCTGATGGCTTTTGCAGATCTTACTTTTGAATTTACATTCCTACTCTCCTTGCTGGTCTCCACTGAGTCAGAGGATATGCTTTCTTGTTCACTTTTCTCACTATCCTCTGAGTTCTCAATATCAAAAATTTCATTCATGGCTTTTATAAACCGACTTTTTGTTATATTTGCTCCCATCTTTTTAAATTTTCTTTTTTCTTACCTTGCCGCCGAATTCCCCGTACGGGCCGCCACCTGTCGCTGCCTGAAGCGGAAGTCGCTTGGAGCAGCGAACGCCACAGGAAAATTCGGAGGCAGGATGAAAATGAAAAAAGGTCTTTTATTCTTCTCCTCTCTCCAGCTCCAGCAATCACTCCAAATGCTCTAACTCCAACCACCACCTTCTTCTTCCCCACACACACTAACGAACCTCACCCAGTTATATACATATAGCTTTAAACAAGGACACATGCTTACAGTTTAAGCTTGTTCAGGGCCAAAGATTCTTTGAATAATGTATCAACATCAGGTGGAAACTAGAACATCTTTTATGGCTCTCACAACCGCAATCTTTAGATCTCCTCTCCTTCAAAAGTAGGCCATATCTGTGGAGATTTCTTGTTAAGCTTGTAAGCCAAAAATGGAATCAGCTATAGGCCATTTCTAAAAAAAATAAAATCATAGGCCATTTCTAAGATTCAACCGCCCCCTGGGGAAGGGGAAATACTGTCCACCCCTTGTAGAGCTGCTCTAGGGTTGTAAGTGGGCTCCTCTGTGCAAGTGACAGGCACAGCCTGGCCTAACCACAGGAACGCAAGGCACCTTGCTGGGTGTGGCTGCTGGATGGTGGTATCAACAGGACCAGAGTTTTGAGATTTCTGATCACCAGTATGACAGTAGATATCAGGTCCCTTTGATCCAGATTGCTGAAAAAATCACCAAGAATAAAGGGGTGAATCATTTCCAGTTATAATCCAAACCAACAAACCGAAGATGCTATTTATTACCATTCCCACCCCCACCAAGCCAATAGTTCTTATTCTTTTGGGAGGTACTTGGGATCAAAACCAGGAACACTTAAGCACAGGGTCATATCCCAGCCCTTTTTACTTTTCTTTATATTGAGACAGGGTCTAAGTTGCTTAGGCCCTTGCTAAATTGCTGAGGCTGGCCTCGAACTTGAAATTCCTCCTGTCTCAGCCTCCCAGGTTGCTGGGATTGCAGGCGTGTGCCACCAGGCCCAGATCAAAAAGAAGTTTAAAATCCTTGTCTATTTCTCCATTTTTGTCCAAAGAAAATCCATTCCATGCAGGTGACATGGAAACCTTATATTCCAGGAACAATTTTGGTTAACTTTGACAAAATATCTTATTTACTTTGCACTTCCTTAGAAACGCTCATTTTGCGGCGGTGATGCCTGACCAAATGCCCTCCTTGTCATTTAGTGTATTTTATTTCATTTTTATTTATAGGAACCCTTTGGACATTTTTACAAATACTTTTTATGAGGATGTCTAAAGGCTATTATTATTATTTTGCAACCAAAGAAGTCATTTATTCAATAAAATGCAGTACACACACCCGTTCACCATTAAGTAATGACAACTAGGAGGGCATTTGCGACTTAGAATTTTAAGTCAAGTGAACATGACGGAAGTTGTCCATAGAGGGCGCTGCGGAGACACTGCAGGAGGGAGGGGCTCCTCATCTGCTTCTGGTTGCTGCCGCTTGCTCCTCTTATCCCTGCTGCACAGACTGTCAATGGGGCGTGTGTTCAGGGACACTTAGTGGTGTTTGCTCCAGCTGTACATCTGCAGTCCTTTAGTAACTGTGCATTTCTGCCCAGGCTGGGTGATCACCTCCAGTGGCACTCCCAAAGTAGACACCAAGCCATGCAGGCTCCATGCCCACCCCCAGAGCCCTGACGCCCTCTGGGCACCTGCCCACCTCTTCATTCGCCTGCATCCCAGGGTCTACTTTTTGCTTGTCCGGCACCTGTGGTTGAGCTAGAACTGACAACTCACAAGCACACCTTCTCCAACGAGGTCTGAACCTCACACTTGGGGTGAGGGAAACCTCCCAAGTTTATCCCTCCTTATATACTTTCCCTTGGCCCTATGGTATATGTTAATTACCTTTGCCTCTCAATAGGTAGTGTCCAGTGGGAACTCCTTCTTTATATCACACTGCACTTCCCCCGTTTGAACTGCAGCATGCTCTGTCTCCTGATTGGACTCCAGCTGACTCACCCTGTTTGCATTCATTCCAGAGTGACTTGAACACTCAGCAGACTCCCAGCTGGCCATTACCTTGATCACCACTTGAAGCCTCACTCCGTCTGTGCTGGATTCATTCTGTGTTCACCCAGGCTCCAGTGAATGAGTCAGGAAGGGTCTGGTCAATCAACGTGTCTACTCAATGGTTCTGCAACTGACTCAGTGATGTACTCTCTCTTTTTGGATGATGACTTCTCCAGGTAAGAGTAGTAAGTATATTAGTTAACGACAACCCCACCACCACCCACACACACACAAACACACTACTGCCTTATTTTATTTTATTCTATTTTTTCAGAGGTGGGAATGGAACCCAGGGCCTTGCACATGATAGGCAAGTGCTATACCACTAGGCTACAGTCCCAGCCCAGCACTCCTTCCCAAACAAGACGCTATTATTTCAGTGTCTTGCAATTCAAACAGAGGAAGTGTAGTGTAATATAAAGAAGGAGTTCCCATAAGACAGTACCTATGGAGGTGCAAAGATAACTAACATATACCATAGGGCCAAGGGAAAGTATATAAGGAGGGATATGAACTTGGGAGGTTTCCCCAACCCCAAGTCTGAGGTTCAGACTTCATTGGAGAAGGTATGCTTGCTGCTCTGCGGTGGCGCACGCCTGTAATAGCACTTTGGGAAGGCAAGGATCGCGATTCAAAGCCAGCCTCAGCAATGGCGAGGCACTTAACTCAGTGAGACCCTGCTTCTAATAAAATACAAAAAAGGGCTGGGGATGTGGCAGTGGTCAAGAGCCCCCTGATTGCCAAAAAAAAAAAAAAAAAAAAAAAAAAAATCTCTGGGTTGTCAGAAGATTGCTCTAGGATTTCTTCTTTACCTGGAAAGATATGGAGAGCAGACTTATGGTATGTTTTTTTTCTATTCTAATATTCAGGAACACCTGCTAAACACATAGGCTCTGCTGGTCTAAAGTAACTAAGAGATTGGTATTTTCTTTTTATAAGAATGGTTTTGAGAGTGGCAGGCAAGCAACTGGAGAAGATATCGATCAGTTTTCCAAGTAGCAATCACTTTTCAAAGCAGCCCTCAATCCGAAGAATTCATTTTCTTTCATGACACTGAAAGCTATTTGATTTTCAGAGTGTTTTCATATCTAATGGCATAAAGATGGAGGCCATATTTTTTTAATAATAAGCATTAATTACAAGAAAGTTTTTTTTTTTAATAAAATGGATGGTAAGAGCTTTTTACAGCAAGGAAAACCAATTTGAAAATAGCTTGTTCCCATCAGGCCTCGTTGTGAATGATGTGTTGCTATTGGGAACAGAGTAAGATCTATTTGGGGCAAAGCCCCCCGGAATCCTTAAGGACACATCAGCAACAACATCCCG
Organism: Tamias sibiricus; assembly: GCA_025594165.1. Taxonomy (NCBI): domain Eukaryota; kingdom Metazoa; phylum Chordata; class Mammalia; order Rodentia; family Sciuridae; genus Tamias; species Tamias sibiricus. The sequence goes on along the minus strand of CM046666.1, from coordinate 16,512,577 downwards.
TTAGCAACAGTTGTCTTGGGAGATACAGAGTCGATGAAAGTGTCTGCGTTGAAAAATGAAGAGCTTTTCTAAAAATCTGAAAATTAAAAAGAAAAAGTTGATTTGATGTAGACTTTAAATCTCACCCTAGGGGTGTGGGATTATCCATAACAGCATTGACGGTTGCTTAGGTAGATGGCAAAATGCCAGAAAACATACCTCCCTCCCATCATTGTAGCAGAGCGTTCCCATTAAAGCTCATTCCTTTGGAACAATCTATGAGGGTTGCTTATTAAAATGCAGATGTTCCTAACAGGAACAGCACCTTAGACCTTTATGAACTAATTTTACCAGGCCTAAGTCTATCGAGTTGATTCAAAAATCACAACACTTGGGGGCTGCGTTGTGGCTCAGGGGTAGAGTGCTCGCCTAGCACGTGCAAAGCCCTGGGTTCCATCCTTAGCACCACATGAAAATAAGTAAATAAGCCGGGCGTGGTGGCGCACACCTGTAATCCCTGCACTTGGGAGGCTGAGGCAGGAGGATCATGAGTTCAAAGCCAGCCTCAGCAATGGTGAGGCACTTAGCAACTCAGTGAGACCCTGTCTCTAAAAAAATACAAAAAAGGGCTGGGAAGTGGCCCAGTGGTCAAGTGCCCCTGAGTTCCATCCCTAGTACCAAAAAAAAAAAGAAAGAAAGAAAATAAGTAAATAAAATAAAGGTATTGCGTCCGACTACAACTAAAATATCAATATTAAAAAAAAAAATCATGACACTTCTACAGCATGGACACAAGCAAGAGGTCTGGGGGTGTCAGAAGTCCCAGGTGAGTGACAATGTCGTTCTGAAGCACTCTGCCGTTTCTGGGGGCACCGCCTGCCTTCTCCTGCACAGTGCACGGAGAAGCGTTTGAGGCAAGCTCAGTCCACGCACTCACCTGGACGGGTAACCAGGTCACAGCTCCTAGGAACACATTTAAGCAACTTCTCCATCTTTTCTTTTGGGGGTTGTGTTTCACTTTTGTGCTATGTCCCATGAAGCTCATCCTTGCATTTACTATAAGATCATTGTCAAAAACGGGCTATTCCCTCACACACCATCTTCTTGACTCAGAAGAATTTCCTACCTTGTCTTTGAAACTAATGACTTTTGCTAACCTTTCTTGGACAGCTGGTTCCTTTTTATTTGGGACAGCGTGAAGTGTTGTATAGATTCGGTTTCCTTTTGCTTTATTCCCCCTATCTGCTCTAAAGATTTCATTCTAATTTATATCGTACTCATACTTTTATTCTCACTTCTAATTTCAAAATTTGCGTGTGTCCTCACCTTTGTTTTCCTCACACCTTTTATGTGAAATTTAAATCTACACTACATTTCTGTATATTGTACCCCTATCATCTGTGTCTATGTGTGACATGTATGTGTGTGTGTGTGTGTGTTGTGTGTGTGTGTGTAACAGACCTTAGTTATAAGCTTTCTTAAGTCCTTTATTTATAAAACAAACCAAATTCTAAACATATAAATAACTGGTTTCATTTGATTCTCAGAACTCTATGAGACAGGTACAGTTATTCTTCCAATTTTAAAAATAAACTTCAAAGCTATAAATTTTCCTGTGAAAGTCACAAAACTTGTAACAGAGCTCATCTCAACACAGTTTCTTTTTTGTTGTTGTTTTTAATTCGAAACCCCATGCTTTTTTAAATTTTGAATTTAATTCAATTTGTTATACATGCTTTTAGAGTGCAATTCCTTTCATATTACATATAAAGAGCACAGTTTTCCAAGTCATTGGTTTTACTGAACAAAGTATTTTCATACCATTTGAGTTTTTATACATGCACTTAGTATACTGCTGTCCAACTCCTTCTGCCATTGTTTCTATCCCTGTGCCCCTTTCCCTTCCCGCCCTCCCTTTTTCCTATTTAACATTCCTTCATTCCTCTCTTCCCCCCCCTCCCTGGGCACTATAATTCAGTATCATCATAGCAAAGGAATCAGCCGGCCTTGGTTCAAAACCCCATGCTTTTGACCTGGCTCTCTGGGGGCCTAGCCGTGCAGCCAGCCCAATAGTCCCTGCCCAGAAGCGGCAGAGTGTGGCGGCTGGGGTGGGCTGCGGCACGGGCTGCCATGCGGAGGTCCCCATGCCAGCACCAGGGCTAAGGCGAGGTGAGCCTGGCAAGCTGACCGGTCACCACACAGCAACCCAGCCTGCCCAGGGTGTGGATGCCGGCTGCGGAAGCACACCCCACACGGCACTGGGGCACCAGACCCCCCGCCACGCATGCCCAGTTAACTGACTTCAACCCCTGGATTCCCAAGCAGTGAGGAGAAAAAAAGGTGAAAGTAAAGCAAACCTGAATGGGGTTCAGGGCTAATCAATAGCATGAGTACTTGACCAGACCCTAATTAGCACAATTTTGGACCAATAGCATTGGCACTTCTACAGCATGGACACAAGCAAGAGGTCTGGGGGTGTCAGAAGTCCCAGGTGAGTGACAATGTCGTTCTGAAGCACTCTGCCGTTTCTGGGGGCACCGCCTGCCTTCTCCTGCACAGTGCACGGAGAAGCGTTTGAGGCAAGCTCAGTCCACGCACTCACCTGGACGGGTAACCAGGTCACAGCTCCTAGGAACACATTTAAGCAACTTCTCCATCTTTTCTTTTGGGGGTTGTGTTTCACTTTTGTGCTATGTCCCATGAAGCTCATCCTTGCATTTACTATAAGATCATTGTCAAAAACGGGCTATTCCCTCACACACCATCTTCTTGACTCAGAAGAATTTCCTACCTTGTCTTTGAAAACTAATGACTTTTGCTAACCTTTCTTGGACAGCTGGTTCCTTTTATTTGGGACAGCGTGAAGTGTTGTATAGATTCGGTTTCCTTTTGCTTTATTCCCCCTATCTGCTCTAAAGATTTCATTCTAATTTATATCGTACTCATACTTTTATTCTCACTTCTAATTTCAAAATTGCGTGTGTCCTCACCTTTGTTTTCCTCACACCTTTTATGTGAAATTTAAATCTACACTACATTTCTGTATATTGTACCCCTATCATCTGTGTCTATGTGTGACATGTATGTGTGTGTGTGTGTGTTGTGTGTGTGTGTGTGTGTAACAGACCTTAGTTATAAGCTTTCTTAAGTCCTTTATTTATAAAACAAACCAAATTCTAAACATATAAATAACTGGTTTCATTTGATTCTCAGAACTCTATGAGACAGGTACAGTTATTCTTTCCAATTTTTAAAAATAAACTTCAAAGCTATAAATTTTCCTGTGAAAGTCACAAAACTTGTAACAGAGCTCATCTCAACACAGTTTCTTTTTTGTTGTTGTTTTTAATTCGAAACCCCATGCTTTTTTAAATTTTGAATTTAATTCAATTTGTTATACATGCTTTTAGAGTGCAATTCCTTTCATATTACATATAAAGAGCACAGTTTTCCAAGTCATTGGTTTTACTGAACAAAGTATTTTCATACCATTTGAGTTTTTATACATGCACTTAGTATACTGCTGTCCAACTCCTTCTGCCATTGTTTCTATCCCTGTGCCCCTTTCCCTTCCCGCCCTCCCTTTTTCCTATTTAACATTCCTTCATTCCTCTCTTCCCCCCCCTCCCTGGGCACTATAATTCAGTATCATCATAGCAAAGGAATCAGTCGGCCTTGGTTCAAAACCCCATGCTTTTGACCTGGCTCTCTGGGGGGCCTAGCCGTGCAGCCAGCCCAATAGTCCCTGCCCAGAAGCGGCAGAGTGGCGGCTGGGGTGGGCTGCGGCACGGGCTGCCATGCGGAGGTCCCCATGCCAGCACCAGGGCTAAGGCGAGGTGAGCCTGGCAAGCTGACCGGTCGCCACACAGCAACCCAGCCTGCCCAGGGTGTGGATGCCGGCTGCGGAAGCACACCCACACGGCACTGGGGCACCAGACCCCCGCCACGCATGCCCAGTTAACTGACTTCAACCCCTGGATTCCCAAGCAGTGAGGAGAAAATGAAAGTAAAGCAAACCTGAATGGGGTTCAGGGCTAATCAATAGCATGAGTACTTGACCAGACCCTAATTAGCACAATTTTGGACCAATAGCATTGGTGCTTTTTTCAAACCCTGATTAGCATAAGTTTGGATCCATAGCATTGACCCCTAGACTAGCACACTCAGAGGGCAACCCCTGTAGGGCCCCTCTCATCCTGTGGGAGTTCTGTTTTTAATGCACAAATGAATACATCCCACTCTCACCCCCATCGCTCATCCTGGCCTGTGGATTTCGTTCTTTGAATTCAAGAGACAATTCTAACAGTGGACAGTGAGCTACTGGAGCCTGCTGCAACACTGGAGGCCAAAGCCCACCATTAAAAAGCCACAATTCTTGCCGGGTGTGGTGGCGCACACCTGTAATCCCAGCACTTGGGAGGCTGAGGCAGGGGGATCGTGAGTTCAAAGCCAGTCTCAGCAATGGCGAGGCACTTAGCAACTCAGTGAGACCCTGTCTCTAATGAAATACAAAAAAAGGGCTGGGGATGAGGCCCAGTGGTCGAGTGACCCTGAGTTCAAGCCCCGGTACTAAAAAAAAAAAAAAAAAAAAAAAAAAAGCCACAACTCTTCTTGGCTGCAGAGGCCTTCGACCTTATGCAGACACCCCTCTGCCGGCAGAAGTGGTGAAACTCCCGTCTCACCTGCCTTCAGAAGCAGACAATAGTTAAATCCCAAAACTCTGGTTTCAGTTTCCCTCCCATATTTAATTCCATGTTATAAGAGGAAGGCATACCAAAGGGGATAACAGAAAGTCACAGTTTTCCCTTGAAAGTCATTTCCCACTTTTGCTACACAGAGTGCCGAAGTGAATGCAGTTGGACTATCGTCGCTCCCAGAGTAAAGTCTTCTGAATCAGGTGTCCTGTAGGACCCACCCCAAGTGAGCTGAGATGCGCAGTGGGGCCACTCGGTGTCCCCCCGTGTTCAGTGGAACTCGGCGTTGCCCAGGCATTGGAGGAACCGCCCTTGGTACTCGGGAACGAGTGGGGTTTGTCACCTCTTCTTCACATACTGCATTCAAAGGCTCGAGATGGCATTTATGTCTGTTGAAGTTGATTAGTTAACATGACCTCTTTCTTTTCAACAAATAAAACATGAAACTTCCATCTCCAAAGCTCTGTGTCATTTATTTTTAATGAGTAACGTTCTCTGATCAGACAATAGAATCACAAGGTCGTCCAGAGAAGCCTGGATCTGAACAAGACACTAAAGGAAATGTGTGAGAAAAGAGTGCTTGAATGAATTGTTCTCCGGCTGTTAAGATCAGTTAAAGATACTTGTTATCTTAAGAAATATACACATACATAAAGGATGCCAGCTGTGTTCTGCATTTCATCTTTACCTCTGTGAATATGGGGATTTATAGGGAAGGAGAGAAGCTCATATAATGTTTTTGGCCTATGACTTCTTGGCTCCTAATTTCAAGGCTCATAAATACCCACGTGCCAGGTACCTAATTAGCGTTATAGTCTAAGTTAGTGGGAAGGCTATTAATTTATGATAAAAATCACAGGTGAGGGTAACGTGTAGAACAACAAATGCCACTCATTCCAACACACAGGGCTCTGCTGATTGCCCTATGGATGGGACTCAAACCTGGACTCACAGCCTAAGCTAGAAGAGGCCTTCAAGGTCACCCAGTTCACATTTTCTCAGTAACATCCTCCAGATGCCTCCCTTGACTCTGGGTGAATACCTCCAGTGTTGGGGAACTCCCCACCTCCCAAAGCCCCAATTCCATTTCCGAGGGGCTCTAACTGCCCAATGACCTCTAATCACAGCTCAGTGGTCTATTACCTACAGTTAAACACCGGGCACCAGAGCACACTCTCCTGTAATAAAGGTAATAAAGAGTGTCAAAGGATGTTTCCATCACAATAGTGGAGCCCTTGGGAATTAGCAAAACACAGTCAAGGGTCTCCCTCTGAAAGATGGCTAAAATGCCACTGGAACAGGCCACGTATCCTAAGGCAAGGGACTAATGTGATGAATGGGTAGATATGCAGCATGGTAAGAGAAGAACTGATAACCAAGCTGTCTTGGGGTTGTGGGGGTCCATGTGGCTAGGTGGGTAAGGGGGTAGCTGTAGAGAAGAAGCAGAGCCCCCTCACGTTTCCAAATGGTTTTGAAAGAAAATCACTAGCACCACCCCACAGGCAGATGGGGCCTCTGGTTTCTGCTTAGACAAACCCAAAAAGCTTTCTCCTGCTTCCTTATTTATTTATTTATTTATTTTTTTTGGGATCTCAGAAGAATTATGATTCATTTAGTTCTTCGTGGTTCAAGCCTGGCTCTTTTGCATTTTAAAAATTTATTTATGTATGTATTTATTATTAGTAAGTGAATAAACACCATGAACTTATGACCCAAGAAGTTAATATTGACATTAACTTGATGTTCCTAACTTACACGTCGTCATTCTGCCCGTCTCCTAGCTTCCCCCTGCCCCAAATAACCACCATGTAATATAAACATTCTCTTGTTTTTATATACCTCTGGTTTCATCACATGTGTGTTTATTCATAACATGTACTGTTTAGTTTACACGTTTATTTATCCTCCTGTCAATGAACATTTGAGCTGTTCCCAGAAGTTGCTACCATAAACAGGCTTCTCTGTGTCTATTCTTGAACACGTGCACGGGTGTACCCATGAGCAGAATTGCCACATTTTGTAGTCTGTGAATATTCAGTTTTCCAAAATAATGCCAAACTGCTTTCCAAAGTGCTCTATGGCAATTTTCACTCTTACCATCAGTGTATGAGAAATTCTGTCGATACACATGCCTCCAATGCTTTTATCATCGGTGGATTTATTGGCCATATGTGTTTTTTTCTTCTAAAGAATGCTTGTTCATGACTTTTGTACATCTCCTTATTGGATTGTTTGTATTTTCATTAATGATATGTAGGAGCTCTTTATATATTATTGATATTAACCCTTTCTTGAATGTATGTGCTAAAACCTTCCCTCAAATTGTAAGTATTCTTTGAATTTTCTTCAAGACATCTTTGAAAAACAGTTCTTATTTTCAATATAGCCAATGGATTTTTTTTTTTTTTTTTTTTTTTTTTTTTTTTTTGGGCCTTCTGTAAAAACTCCTACCCTACCCACAGGCATGACAAATGCTGAAATGAGCCACCAGGATCCTCACTGAATGATAAGAGGCCTGCGGGCTGGAAGGGTCCAACAGTCCTCACCTGGGAAGGGCCTCTTTGCCCAAGCTCATACCACCTTCCTGGGGCAGCCAGGGAGGCCGAGGTGGGGGGTGGGGGGGTCATCCCTTTCTCTAGCACTCAGGACAGCTCTGAAAGGTCATCCCCTCTTCAAATCTCTCTGCAGGTCAGTTTTATTGAGACACATGGCTGCTCACCTTCACTTGCTCAGTCCTGATTTCCTCCTTTTCCTTCCAGAACACTCACTAGCTACCTCCTGCAGTTAAATCTCTGTCTGAGACTCTCTCCCAGGAAGCCAACCAGTAACAAGGAGGCAAAAGATCAACTTGTAGTTTTTACCCATCTTCAGAAATCAGCCTGACCCCACTGTTGAACAAAAGCACCTGTTAGAATTTTCTTTTCTTTTTTTTTAATATTTATTTATTTGTTTTAGTTGTACACAATGCCTTTTATTTTCACGTGGTGCTGAGGATTGAACCCGGGCTGCACACGTGCTAGGCGAGCACTCTGCCGCTGAGCCACAACCCCAGCCCCCAAGAATTTTCTTATTCTGCAACACACCCAAACTCTTAGGACCTCTGGTCCTACTTTCTGCTCTTCAAAACCAGAGAGAGTCTCCTAACATCATTTACATTAGAAAGAGGACAACTATTGTGTCTCCCATTCCCAAATCATGTCTACAATTCTCTCCCACCTGCGGGTCTTTCTGTCATCCGTACCCATGGTCCCCTGGAGCTAATGGAAGCTCTCCTGCCTGCTTCCTCCCAAATGCTTCCTCCCAAATTTGTGAAATGACTTATTTTCTTCTCTTTATTTCTAAACCATCCAATAGTCCTCCATTAGGGGTCAACAAAAAGCAATCCAGGAAGCTAATGCAAGGGATTAAGTAACTTTCTTCCTACACCTCCCTGGAACTGTCCCATGTAAAGATATATTTCTGCATATTAAACACAAATATATACATGTACATATGTATTTTCTCTTGTTATTAAAGAAATAGGTGTCCCCAAGTAAAACCATTGAAAAATAGAGAAATCATTACACACACATGCACTCACAGAAACGCCATCACCATGATAAAAACCATTAAACATTTCTTAAAATATTTATTTATTTGCTTTAGTTGTACACAATGCCTTCTTATTTTTACATGGTGCTGAGGATCAAACCTGGGTTGCACACGTGCTAGGCAAGCGCTCTACCGCTGAGCCACAACCCCAACCCCCAAAAAAACCATTAAACATTTTGACATGTATCCTTTCAATCTGTATTCCATGTAAATAAATATATTCATTTTATTTTAATTTTTGAAGTCAGGTTAATCCTGTTTTGTGACTTGCCATTTTCACTTAAAAATATGTCAGAATCATGTTCTTGATCATCAGGTACTCTAGCACTATTTTTAATGGCTACTTTGTGTTCCATTCTAAAAATGTTCTATAACTTATTTTTCCAATTCCCTATTGTTGGATTTGGGTTGTTTTCCCCATTTGATTTTAAATAATTCTGCAATAAGTATCCTTTAGATAAATCTTCACGCACATTCATAGTCATTTCCTTACAATAAATTCCTGGGAGTGATATTGAGTAGTCACATTTTTAAGACCTTGGATAAATATTTCCAAATGCTTCTCCAATTTACTGTGGTCTGCAGCTAGTAGTGTTTGAAAAATACCTACTTTCCCAAATCCTCTATATAAGCCAGGTGTCGTGACTATAAAAAGTAAAATACATTCTAATCTGATTGGAGGTAAGGGGCTATTTCTCTTCATGGCGTTTATATTATGTCTCATTTATTTTCTTTGACTTGCTGGAAAAGTTAATGTGTTTAATATAAGATATTCATTGGCCATTGGTATTTCATATCTTCATGCCCCTGTCTCCTCCTCCCCCCACCCCCACCTTCTGTATGGTATTTTCTCCTTGGTTTCATATTTTCTCTTTCTGCATCAGGAATGGGCCTTTCTTTTTCTTTCTATGTTGCAGTAAACCCTGTTTTTGAAGAGGCAATTGCCTAATCCTTTTCACCCAAATGACTCTCTAATTGGTGAAATTGAAGGCAATATAATAAAGCAATATGAAATTTTTATAATACAAAAAGGGGTGAGGTGCTCTCCAGAGCCCTGCAAGTTCCCCATGCAGTTAATAAGTCCAGAGTAAAAGAAAGAAGCTCTTTGCCATGGGCATGTTCACTGCCAAAGTATGCCAAGCCCCACACCCCAGGGACGTGATGAAATGAGAGTAGCCTGTTCCCAGCCCTGCTTTGACAGGGCTCCTAATGACTCTAGCCACAACTGTCAATGTGACAAAGGCCTCAGGGTTTTCCTGTCTTCTACAAATCAGCTTCATATCAATTAGTATGTTTAGCATGTCACCAGAGACAAGAGAAAGAAACGGTACCTCCTCCTGAGATAAACACTTCCATTTAGAGCTCATTAATAAAATGCAACTTGGAAAGTTGTAATCATAATTGAAGCAACAAAGACGCAGTTCCAGGTCAATGCTTTGGGGGAATGGGTTCACTTCATTGCTTGCTGAGGACCTTATTAGGGCTTGAAGACACATGTAAAGTCTTTGCCCCAGCAAGACTTCTGAGCTCATTTAAACTCCCAGCATGCTCTCAGGGCTGGTGTTAACTTTCCCATGTTTAATGTTTATTTCCAAGAAAGCATCATACTTTGTGAATAGGTCCTCTGGGAAACAGCAAAGAACAGTAACAGGAATGGGGAGGGATATCTCCTGGGAACAGGAGGCAAATATCGCAGACTCCCCTATCTGCAGGGGATACCATCCAAGACCCCTAAACAAGGATGTATTCAGGATGCCTGAAACCATAGATAGTACTAAACCCTATATGTATGTGTGTGTATATATGTGTGTGTATGTGTGCATGTGTGTGTGTGTATAAGTTTTTTCTTATATATCCATGCCTATGATGAAGTTAAATTTATAAACTAGGTATAGTTAGAGATCAACAATAATTAATAATAAAATAGGACATATATAATGGTATGTATAATAAAAGTTACATGAATGTAGTCTCTCTCTCTTTCTCTGTCAAAATATATATCTTATTGTACTTTATTTGCCCCTCTTCTTCTTACTTTTGATTGACCACAGGTAATTGTAACTGCGGAAAGCAAAACCATGGATAAGGGGGGACTATTATAGTTATCTTGAAACCTAGAAGTGTGAAAGGCCTAGGACTCTTCCTTATTATTGTTCTTGTCTTTTAAAAATTCTTGGATGTAAATGTTTTTATATTCTTGACCCCTGCTCTTCAATTTTGGTACCTCCTCTGAATAAGAGTGTTATGTGATGTGACTTTCAGCCTCTTACTTATCCAATTTCAAACCAAGAGCTGCAATGCCCATCAATAAACCATGTACAGGAAATCCTAATGCCAGCAAAGGGAGGTCATTTTAGACTAGTTGCTGGATCGAAGGTGAGAGAAAAAAAAATGCATGGTGGAGTCTCCATTTTCATTCCCTTAGACTTTTTTAAATTAATCATGCAATAAGTGCTAGTTGCTGTAACAATCCCCCAAACCTCCATGGCTTGATTATTAGACAGGTTTCTATTCCACTTGCATCACAGTCCGACGAAGGTCAGGAAGTCTTCTCTGGGGCTCTCCTCCAGACAGTGACTCAGGGATCCAAGCTCCTTCCATCTTGTGGTGTGGTCATTTTAAACATGGTGGGTAGCTGCCATGGAAGGTAGCAGTGGAAGAGGGAGACCAAGTATGGAGGTGATGGAAGATGATGCAGGGGGGGTTATGGCTATTGTCTAAACCCCACAGCATGCCCCAAACCTAACTATAAAAGAAACTGGGCAGCATGTATTTCTTTTTGTTCCCAGGAAGAAGAAAATAAAATGAAGTCTGATGACCACATAGCATTGTCTCTTTTACATCTTGATTGGTTTTACCCATATGAGCAAGGTGACCACCTAAAAGAACCCTTTAGATTCTCTCTTTCTACCTTCTTCACTCTTACCAAGATAGATAACAACATTCTTCTTTTCAGACCTCACTGTAAAAGCTGTATACCTCTCAAGTACATATTATGAACAGAATCACCTTTTGAAGAATGTATCCTGAATGTTTTTGCCGTTTCCGTTGTTCTCAGCATCTTAGTGTCAGCTACTTACCCCCTAACCATATCAGATTAAATTGGGCTGCATGCATCAGACTGGACATGAAACAACTCAGACACCTCTTAGCTTGCTGGTACAAGCAACACAGATGAGATGACTTTTATCAAATTGCTCCAAAACAGCCTAATCTAATGCAATCTTTCATGAGTCATAAATATGAGGGGAACCTAGAGGAATCAGGCCTTCAGGTCCAGTGAGTTATTTTGATATACCCCTAACAAATTTTCCTAATGCAGCTTAAAGAAAACTGAGACTTTTGCCAACTGCATGCCATTAAAACAAACCCCACTTTTATATGTTATTTCAACCTGTAATTTAGTTCCTAAGAGATCTTTGGGGAGATTCCAAATGGAACCTAAAATTTTTCAGGCACATCAATGAGGAACAAAGGAATCCATTTCTCTTAAACAAGGTGGATTTAAAAAAAAAAAAAAAAAAAAAAGACATAAGCAGTGAATGGCCCATGGCAGCTCTGACATCACTTTAGGTCCCCCTATCCTAAGAGACAGTAAGTGCTCCTTAATTAAGCATTGGTTCTGCTGCCTGGGAATAAGTCCCAAGGTCACTGTTTGCACCGCATCTCTTGACTGCTCTCAGCAACCCCTCTCTCTTCGTGACCTTTCTTGGCTACACTTGGAGAGCAGGGTAGATATGCCATCCTTGAAGGTAGCAGCCGTCATAAACTTGGGTTTAAGCATTTTCTGGATCGCATACCTTTCAGTACCAAGATCAGCAAAGTCCCAGGCAAACTGGGATATGCGGGTCACCGGACTTTATTGCCATCAGGCAACTTTCTCACCCTGCTCCCTTCCTCTGGAAAGTTGGAGACCCAGCAATCATTTTTGTATCTTAAATAGTCACGTCTCTTTTTTTATTTTTAATATTTATTTATTTGCTTTAGTTGTACACAATGCAATGCATTTATGTTTACATGGTGCTGAGGATCGAACCCAGGGCCGTGCACGTACTAGGCAAACGCTCTACCACTGAGCCACAACCCCAGCCCATCATGTCTCTTATAAACAAGACTCGGGTGCTTTGGGCAAGATGGCTCACTCAAGATGATGTTCGTTTTTTTGTATTTGATTCTAGATGCCTCTATGTAAAAAAAGGTATACCCACAACTTGTTTTGAAATGTGCAATATACTTATGAACAGTTATTTTGATCAGGCTTGTGAGTTTCCAATTGTGTCCCACAGGGATAAGTAATCTAATAGTACCTCTTTCACCCTCCAGATGATCTTGTAAAAGTTTGATTTGGTCTGTTCCTGGAGGTTGAGCCTTAGTAGGCTTTTAAACTCAAATAACTCCTCAATTTTCTCTTTTGCCAGTTGGGAATAAGACACAGTTTAATTTTTCAGCCCTGAAAACCTCCCATATTTCTGGCCTCTCTGTATCTCCGATGTCTCTTTCAAATCAACTAGCTCTTTCCTGAACTCATTTTTTTCTTCTAGTATTTAATTATACATACCTGTGACAATGAGCTCCCCTATCCACATTCCACCTCAAAATATCTCTACACCTCTTCACTGGTGCACTAGATACATTTTTTCCCTTCCAGATTTTGACAGACAACGTTTTTATTAAATGTTTTGTCACCACCTAGCATGGGTCACCATTTTTTCCAACGTCTGACATTGTTTCTTTGCCACAGGTTCTCAGATCCCAAAGCTTCTGCCACATACTTTAGACAAAGTCACACTTCTAATACCAATTTCCATATTAGAAAGGTTTTCTACTGTGGTCATTTTGCAAAACAATTCTAAGATCTCAGAGCATGAAACGATAATCATTTAATTTCACAGTCTCACCCCTGTACCAGCAGATCAGCTGGTACCTGTAGACTGGCCTGAGGGGGGTTGGCATGAGATTAGTCAATTCCTCATTTCTGGGTTCTTCTTGGATTTGAGCACCCTGTACTAGCTAAGAGAATCATCATTCCTGATGACCTTTGGGGCGATGGGTCACATCAGGGTGTAGACAGCTCTACCAAACTGAGCCATTCTGTTAAAAGGTGGCCACCAATTTCATCTCCCTCATTAGGAAAAAAAAAAAATATTCATTCTACAACATGCTTAAATTTTATGATTGCAAAAAAATATCATTCTGGTACAAATTTATTTTAAATGCCTGTTAAATAGTTTGTGGAATAGTATTATTTGGGATGAATAATAATTTAAGCCTCTGAGATTTGTAACGAGACGACTAATGAGACTGGATCCAACACACATTTATTGAGGGCCAATTATTTATCAAGAACTGTGAGAAGTTTAAAAAACCGTTACTGTTTTGAGTAGTAATGATGCACACGTATAACACTTATATCGGGCTGGGCAGTGTTTGAGTGTTTTACATGCAGTAATAATAACCTGCCTAGAGACCTTATGAGACAGGTGTTGAATTATCCCCATTTTATAGATGAAGACACAATCGTGCAGAAAGATGAGGTATGTTTGCCCAGGTTTACACTTCCTCTAAGTGGCAGAGCAAAGATTTGAACCAAGGCAGTTGGCCATCAAACCCATGGCCATGCACTAGGCTCTCTCCATGTTGCTTATAACCCAGGCTGTGATGGAAATAGAGAAACGAAGGTGGAGTGGATGAACTTGGATCAAGGGGACAGTGCCTTTGGTGTGAGGGCAGGAGATGACCATTGCCAGAACTATTCAATAAACCCATGAGGTAAAACTCATGGGATAGGTAAGTTTTGAAGATGGGAATGCACCTAGAACAGGCTAACTGGGAAAGGCAGGCTAGAGAGGAATAAGGGGAAATTCTTTTTTTTTTTTTTTTTCCTGTGTGGAGGTTGGAACCCAGTGCCTCATTCAGGCTAGGCACACACCCTACCACTGAGCTATAATCTCAGTCCGATTTTTTTTTTTTTAATTCACCATTAGTTGATTGATTTGATTCCTCCTGGCTGGGTCATAAGATCTCACTTCTCCCACCTCATTTTATTTTTAAAACTCCAAGCCGGGCGCGGTGGCGCACGCCTGTAATCCCAGCACTTTGGGAGGCTGAGATAGGAGGATCGCGAGTTCAAAGCCAGCCTCAGCAATGGCGAGGCACTTAGCAACTCAGTGAGACCCTGTCTCTAAATAAAATACAAAAAAGGGCTGGGGATGTGACCCAGAGGACGAGTGCCCCTGAGTTCAATCCCTGGTACCACAAAAAAAAAAAAAAAAAAACCTCCATAACTGGATATTCTCAGTAAGATCCAGCTCTATCAATTCAAAATTAGTCTTCCTAATACAGATAAATATTCCCTGGTGAGTTACCGACACAAGCAAATTCATACCATGTGGTTGCTCCCCGCCAGAGCCAACTGCGGCTGAAAAGCTATTACACTAACCTGCTGAGCTAGTGATTGCTGCTTCAGTCTCACCTAATCTCCGGGAGTTTGGAATGATTTCTTTCCTTGTGCTATTGCTAACGAGAAGAGGCATATGAAAAGTACTACAGAGATTATGTATCACCACGTAAATCTTCTTTGTGACTGTGTGGATTTCAGACAGATGATAGCTTTAATTTCAAATATTACTCTGGTGGAAGACAAAGTTGGATTGAAATATCTAAAAAAAAAAAAAAAAAAAAAAAAAAAAAAAAAAAAAAAAAAGTTACCAGGCTACTTCCTGGGATTATACCAAGGATCCCTGGATCAGATAGATAATGGGGTACACTCAAGACAAACTCAGTGGAGAACCACAGCATCACTGCTGTTCGTCGTTTACTGAGTGCCTGCTCTGCTCTGTACCAGGGGCTACTCTACACGGTGGACCTTCAGCATTGAACCGGATAGAAATGATCCCATTCCAAAGTAAGGGCTCTCGAGCCCACCTGCTTGAATTCAGATCTTGGTTTTGCCACTCTACTCGTGAACAGGGTGACCTTGAGAAAGTTTTTGTTCCTCTGTTTCCTCATCTAAAAAAAAAAAAAAAAAAAAAAGTGTGCAAGGTCATTATGAAGATTAAATAAGTTCATATTGCTAAAACGCTGAGAGCTTGTTAAATCGATGGGATGGTATTTGGCGAACTGAGAAGGACCTTGAACCAATAAACAGAGAGGATGCCAGGATGACAGGGAGGAGGTGACAAGGGCTCCCTGAGATGGGGAGTCAGGAAGGGCAGTGTTCACGCGGATACCCGGATGACCAGAAGGCGCGGCCGGCAGAAAGACTGGGCCTGAGTTTGTGAGAGGCCCTAGGACAGCAGCAAGCTGTGGGTTCCAGGAACAGAAAGCTGTGCACCCCTGTGACAGCCCGAGCAGATGAGGGTCGGTGGACGTGGGACGGAAGGTCAGAGACCCACAGAGGCCTGGCCAGGGGGCTTTGTGTATTGGCGACTGCGGTGAAGGGTCTGGGCTCCTGCAACGGCAACTCAAGGGCTCCGAGCGGCGAAGGAGCAGGGCGCAGTGCGTGCTGAGGCTGTCGCTTGGCTGCGAGGCGGAGAGTCAACCACCGCATGAGCAGGGGCCGGGGGCAGCCGTGGCTGTCATGGGGAGAGGCGACGCTCACTGGGACAGCGATGTGCGCAGTGGAGAAGGCGAGAACAGACTCAGGACATGGTTGGCAAGTAGAAAGGGCAGGACGTGCTGATGCATTGTGACAGGAGGTGAGACGTGATGGGGAAGAGGGCAGGGTCATTGAAAAGCTGCGTCGATGGTGGCGCCAGGTGGGAAGAAGAGCTTGGGAGGTGTGGGGTTGGGGAGCCCCTGCATCCGGGAACGCGGGGCAGAGGAGATGCTGGAAACCCAAGCCGGGGTCCCAGCTCGCCGCCTCCTGGCAGAGGAGCTCTGAGCATCCCTCCGTCCGCCTTCTCGCCTCTGGGATCAGTGAAATGGGAACAGTCAGCTCTTCCCTGATCGTTTCTCTGGGAGCTTGTAAGAAACAGA
This sequence comes from Tamias sibiricus, assembly GCA_025594165.1. Lineage (NCBI taxonomy): Eukaryota > Metazoa > Chordata > Mammalia > Rodentia > Sciuridae > Tamias > Tamias sibiricus. The sequence continues at coordinate 16,496,336 of CM046666.1, read as the reverse complement.
CCAAGTAATAGAATTAAAAAGGCTTTGAAATGCACAAGCCACCCCCTAAGCATAGCACCATAGCCTCGTTGGGACTCAGGGCCTCTGTCATTGAATGCGTGTTTCTGAGAAGATTTGACTAGAATATTATACAATATGTATTTTTAATTAGTGGATTATAATTGTACATATTCCCTATTTGTAAATGCACAAAACAATTAGATCAATCTCGTGTATACAATAGAAGAAAACTGAGTGCACGTCCCAGCGCCGTGTCCCCTGTCATTTCTGTCTCCTTGTTAGAACCGAGGGGCATCAGCAACATTCCTGTCATGGGCCCAATGACTGTATTCTTGATCTAATGCACCCTGACACTGTTTAAAGGACTTCTGTGTTAGGTTCTTAAGTGGGAGAAAATTCACAGTGTCCAAATGTCACTTCCAAAGTTAGTGAACCTAGTCAGAAAGAACTCAGAGGCAGGGAAAATCAATCCCTCTAGCTCTCACAGAGCCGCAGTCCGTAACTGACAGTAGGCGAATGGCTTCCTTACAGTTTGGTGAATTTGCACAAAAACCAAACACCTGAGTTGCATTGTGTGCAACAATGCTCTCTTTGTCCAATGCTTTTTTTTTTTTTTTCATTGCAGCATTATTCTATTAAAAGAAGTGATCTAAAACTGCAAGAAGAGAAGCTTAATCGATTAAATTATGGTTTAGCCCTACAGTGAACCCTATTTGCTTTTAAAAATGATGATGCAGATTGCATAGATTAACAGGTGAGGTTGGGACATACTGTTGCATGGAAAAGTCAAGCTATAGGGTTTGTACATATGATATACATCCCAAAATACGTACATAAGTACATTTTAAAAATATGTATTTGCGTGTGTATCATATACATAGGCATCTTTTTAAATTTTGAAGTGATTTCAAAAGAAGCTTACTAGTGTAAAACAAAGAACGTGTTCCTGAGTCATCTGAGGTAAGTTGCTGATTTGAAAGGCTGCCAGTGAACCACCCGAGCACTTGTCTCAGGCCCTGGAGTTGGAGGAATGCAGGGGCTGCCATCAGGTTCCTGTGTGGAAGGGGAGGTGGCTATGTGGCAATGACTTGCATTTATGATTCTGAAGGGCTCTGGATGCCTGCGTTTCCCATGGAGCAGAGAAGGGAGCTGGGCTGGGTCACCTGGAGAGCTCTCCTTCCAGGAGGGCACTCAGAGAGGCCGGGTGTGGAGTGGGCCTCCAGGAGACCAGGACCAATGGCTGCTAATTGGACAACCCCCTGGAGCCACACTGCCACACAGCAAGGGTAAGGGGAGGTGAGAGGTTCCAAGAGCCACTTGGAGCCCACAAAAATGAAGATCAGCATCTGATCTGTTACATGGTGGCCCCAACTTTGCACCCTGCCTGGACTTACCAAGCCGGAATTCCCACGGCCCTGACTTCTTCCTTCCCTGGCCGGCCACCCAGAGAAGACCAGTGCTGACTGGTGAGCCTAGAGGGAATGAGGAAGAAAAAACAGGGTGAGGCTCCCACCCACCCCACCCAAACCCACCTCACCTCAGACTTCTTCCTGGGAGCCAAGTCCTTCTGGAACAGAGACGCACTGGAGGAGTCTTTGCATGGAATGGCACTTGTTTCCTTAGTGTGACCAGTGGATTTTATGCCCGTTTTAGTCAACTTTATCACTGCTATGACTAAATGACCCGACCAGCACAACTGTTTGGGAAGAAGAGTTTATTTGAGGGCTCATGGCTTCAGAGGTCTTAGTTCACAGACAGCCAGCTCCATTCCTCAGGGCTCCAGGTGAGACAGGAACAAAGTGGCGGAAGAGTGTGGCAGAGAGAAGTGGTTTCCGTGGTGATGAGGAAGCAGAGAGAATCCACTGTCCAGATACAAATAGATACCCAAAGCCACGCCCCAATTCCTACCTCCTTCAGCCACACCTACCACTTCAGTTAATCCTTATCAGGGCATTAAATCACTGATTGGGTCGTTTCCCCTCTGAACCTTCTTGCGCTGTCTCACATGTGAGCTTTTGGGGGATCCCTCACATCCAAACCATAACCATGCCCTTATGAGAACTGACTGGATCGTTACAGGACCCACCCAGGATCGTATTCAGGAGCAGGGAAGAACAAGTTGAGAAAAGCAGTTCAAAGAGGCAGAGGAGAAAAAATAACACAGCTATTTTCAGCTTGTACTCTCTTGAGCTTTTCTGATAAACTGGGTGCATCTAGCATAACATAAGAGAGAATACACATTTTGAGCAAGAAAGTGATCTAAAAATGTGAGAAAGAATTCTGCTCATTGTTAACAGAACATGATTTTTTTTTTTTTTTTTTTTTTTTTGCCAACTGCAATCTACTGATAATTTACAAATCTCAAAACTTAGTTCTGTGTTACTCAGGAAGCTGAAGCAGAGGGTGGCAAGTTCAAAGCCAGCTCAGGGAATTTAGCCTGTCTCAAAACTAAAAAAAAAAAAAAAAAAAAAAAAAAAAAAATGGCTAGGGATGTAGTTTAGTGGTAGAGCACTTACCTAGCATATGTGAGGCCCTGGTTTCTATCCTCAGTACCGAAAAGGAAAAAAATAAAATAGCTCTGGCACCCTCTGCTACATTTCCCCTTTAAGTATTTTGTTTCTGTGTTTTAAAAAACCTCACTGGCAAAGTAACATTACTAAGTTCTAGTTCTTAAAATACTTAAGGAAAAACGTTTCAAGTGTTACCCAGATGGCAATTCTCTAAAAGACACTTCTAGAACAAGAGTAGCTTGAACATTAACCCTGATCTTACCTGTTATCTCAGGAGACACTGAATTATATTTGGAAAGAGAAGGACATTATATTCTGCTTCTGTAGCCTTCCATTTTATATTACATAACACCCATCAACATAAAACTGAAAATAATAAATTGCCCAAGGCATTTATTTAAATGTAAGCTGAACTATTAAGCTCTTCAATGCCAAATACCAATTTTTTTAACTTACAATTTTTAAAGATAATGGTTCTTTTCAGATTTACATTTATTTTTACACTAGTTTGCCAGCTGCTATTTTATCATTTTGTTTTATTCCCCTGGTTGTCCTAGAAACAATATCAGAATTATTCATTCCCAGAAAATATTTTTTATTGCTTACATGGCAAGTTCCTCCCATTATTTTGGAAAAGAAATTAATCTGATGATGTTCTTTGAAAGTAAAATACTTGGAAGGACATGAGGAGAAACATTACAAGAAAATTTAAAAATCCAATTTCAAAAAGGAGACCACAGTTTCATGAGCGTTAGCTAACCACCACCAACACGAGTTTCTGGCATTCTCTTTTAGAAGACTCTGGGATTTGCAGAGCTGGTTTGCTTTTTGTACTCAACATTTAGAGAGCTACAGCGGTCAACAACAGGCACCCAAGCCAGGCATGTTGGCACACACCTGTAGTTCCAGCAGCTAGGGAGGCTGAGGCAGGAGGATTGCAAATTCAAAGCCAACTCAGCAATTTAGCAAGACTCTGAGCAACTTAGCAACACTCTGACTCAAAATAATAAATTAAAAGGGCTGGGGATGTGGCTCAGTGGTTAAGCACCCTGAGTTCAATCCCTGGTTTAAAAAATAAGAAGAAGAATGGGCACCCATTGGCAGATGACGTGTCATTTAGGAGTCCCACAGCATTCCTAAGAGAGGTGGTGTGGAACAGAAAGAGGACTTCTGGAAATGAAGTGAATTTCTCCTGAAGTGTTCAGATGACCACAGGCACAGACATCTCCCATGTAGAGACCAGGAGGAAAAGACAGTTCTGATCTTCTACTCTACAGCTCTCTCTCCTACAATAAGCACTTCAATCCCCTCTTCATACACCCCTCCAAGGATGAGGAGGGTGTAAATCATTGATTAAATAACAAGGCCTTGATGCCCTCAAAACTAGGGCACCCCCAGGACCAATCTCAACAAGCAGGTCGCAGCTTACAAAATCTCTTCACACTTCAGGGCAATCTTGAGGAATCCCTTGAGCTGCAAGGGCCACTGCCTCATCTACAAATGCTCCTTTACTTTATGCAGCTCTTGCATTTCAATGAGTCATGATGGGGTCTTCAATATACCCAGACCCTACTTTGGATTTTTAAAAAATGCATTTAACCCTCAGTGCCAAAAAAAAAAAAAAAAAAAAGCCAATTTGGTCACATTGGAATCAACTTCCAGTCATCAATAGACCCTGAAATGTGTCAATAAAAATTCCTGTCATTCCTGACCTTATCCATAACTGGTTGTGTGACTTTTTAGGGAAATCACTTAATGTGATGACCAAAGTCACCAGAATAACTCTAAGGTCATGATGTGAGAAATAGAAAGTCTGGTGGTCCGTTTTCAAAATAGAGTATTCAGCCTTAATTGGTTCCAATTGTAGCTGTCTTAACTATAGTCCTTCCCTTTTGCCCACCCCAATTTTAAAATTAGCCAATCATGGAGACGTACCCCTGAGTCCTCCAATCAAGGTGAAGGGCAGGGCTGGCTTGGGTATATAAACTGGTGGCCTGTGCACCTAGGCCACTTACTAACCAGGTTCCCATAGCATGCCCTTGTGGCAGAAGTAAAAGTTTGCCGTGCCCACCCACTTTGGAGCACGTGTTTGGTTTCTTGTAGCACCTGATTATTTCTAATAATCATTCAAACAAAGGAATGATAGACCTTCACAAATGCATGTAAGAAAATGGTTCTTTTAAAATCAAAGAAGCCAGGTGTGGTGGGGCACACCTGTAATGCCAGCTATTTATGAGGATCACCTAAGCCCAGGAGTTTGAGGCCAGCCTGGGCAATACAATACAGCAAGACCCTGTCTCAAAATAAAATAAAACAAAATAAGATTAAAATAAAAATAAAGTGAAAAGGGGATGGGAGTATAGCTTGGTGGTAGAGCTCTTGCCTAGAATGTGCAAGGCCTTGGTTCGATCCCCAGTATCCCACAAGAAAAGCCAAAGAAGGCACTAATGCACCACAACTATAATTGGTGACAACAAAACATTTTTTATAAGGTCTGAAATGATAACAGTGACAGCACTTGTTCTTTTAGCATATTGAAAACAGTTATTCAGGTGTTTTGTTTTTGAATGAGAAGAACTTGCCCTCCCTACCCCAAATCCCCAGGAGAGACCCTATATTCCTTTAATGTAGGAAAATTTTCTTATTCAGAGTGCTCTCTATTGGGGGACATCCAGGGGCAATATCAGCAAGAGCTCCTGGGGCTCTCTGCAAGACATTTTTCCGAATTTCAGATTTCTGAGAATGAAGAGTGTGAATGTCTTGGAAACAAGGTAATAAATAATGTATTTGAACAGAGATCTCTAGGGGAAAAAATATAAGAGGAAATTGCTGGCTTGATTTTGCAGTCAGATTACCAACCAGACTGAAGAATGAAAGCACATACATTCCCAGGAAGAAAGAAAAAAATCATGATTATAACAAAACTGACCATGTTAAGTTGTGAGTGAATAGGGGCTGCAGTGTTCTCAGCCATCCAGGTGAGAAAATAGATGGCAGAAGGAGGGGAAAGAGAAGTGCTGAGGTGGGGAAGGAGGCCTGGGGGAGGCGGGCAGCTACAACAAGCCATCTGCCTTGAACTCCTTCCTGTGAGCTGTTGGAGAGCCCCTCGTGGTGACAGTTTATTTTACGTGTCAACTTGACTGCGCCACAGTGTGCCCAGACATATAGTCCAGCCCTATTCCACGTGTTTCTATGAGGTCATTTCTAGATGACCTTAATATTTGAGTCAGCAGACTGAGGAAAGCAGTCGGCCCTTCCTAATGTGGTGGGCCTACCCAATCAGTAGAAGGCCTGAGGAGATCAAAAGGGCTGAGCTGGAGGGAGCTCTTCCTGCCTGGCGACCTTTGAGGTGGTGTTCCGTCTTGTTTTCCTGCCTGACTTTGGACTTGAACTGTAACCTCAGCTCTTCCTTGGTCTCATGACTGCTGGCCTTCAGGCTGGAACTTACACCCTCAGCTCTCCTGGTTCGCAGGCCTTCATACTGAGAGTGAAATTGCACCATTATCTCTCAAATATATTTATATTTATATATATATATATATATCAAATATATTTATTTCCTGACAGGTAGCTCCTAAGAGCTTTGGAATCTCCAAATGATAAGAGCATCTTTTGCATGCTAATGAGATGACTGGTGTTTGGGGGTCCTTTGGGAGCCTCCATATGGGGACTGGTGGCCAGAGGAGAGAACCAACCATGTGATTAAGGGGTTAGAACTTTCAATCCTGAGCTGGGTGCGGTGGCGCACGCCTGTAATCCCAGCACTTGGGAGGCTGAGGCAGGAGGATCGCGAGTTCAAAGCCAGCCTCAGCAATGGCGAGGCACTTAGCTACTCAGTGAGACCCTGTCTCTAAATAAAAAGGGCTGAGGATGTGTGGTCGAGTGCCCCTGAGTTCAATCCCCAGTACCAAAATAAAAAAATAAAAAAATAAAAATAAAAAAAAGAACTTTCAATCCTGCTTCTGATTTCCAGGGATGAGGTTGAGTTGCTCACTGACAGGGAGATTTACTCAACCACGCCTGTGTAGTAAGCCTCCATAAAACCCAAAGGACTGAGTTCAGGGACTTCTGGTTAGTAAACAGGAACACCTCCATGGGAGAAGCCTAAGAGGCTCATGTTCAAGTGTCTTCAGATACAAGAACATCTGTCCGTGCCTCAGTGGGAGAAAAGCTGACCTTTGCACTGGCAGACACATCCTGTGGGGCCCCTGTTGTACAGAAACACACATTTAATCCAGTTTGTTTACACTCAAAAGCTTGTTCGGGGACCTAAAGAGAAAGACAGGAGTAGGACTCAGAGAGTCCAGGTGTAGTGGCACCCCCCCCCCCCACAGAAAGATATCTCAATCGAGCTTCTCCAGAGACCCTCACCATAACTGTTCTTAGACTATCAGCAAGAATTTCTGCAAAAAAAAAAAAAAAAAAAAAAAAAAAAAAAAAAAAAAAAAAAAAAACGTTTTTAGGCAGGAAGTGTGTTTACAGAAGCAGAATGTGATAAGGGAGACAGACCTTGAGTCAGGCCTGGAACCTTCACAGGGGCGTTTACATTTCAAAGGACAGTAGTTAGATCCTAGGGAAAGTACTTCACAGTTCAAAAGATAAAGAGTAAATGGTACAAATTAGGTTCCTTGGAAACCAGCTGGCCGGAAAGGGGAGGGGTCCTCCTCGTTCCCAGGCACTGGTTTTCGCAGAGAGTGTCCTTGATTTATTTTTGTATCCAGGCCTGGGTTGATTGCCCAGAACAGTAGGGGGCAAAAAGCTACTTTTATGTGGACTTCTGAAGATTGTGTGCCTCTGAGCCCCGCCCCCTACACACTGGGTATAAAGTTTCTAAAACTTTCTGAACTCAGGGTTCAGAGGGGCGAACTGATTTAGGAAAAAGCTCCTCTGGACCTGGCTGCAGCCAATAAACCTGCTTCCTGCTAATTCCTCAGTGTCCAGCCTTGTCTGTCCTACAACACAGGCACGTGGTCCGTCGTTGTGGACAGCAGGTCTAATAGGGAGTGAGCTGTGCTAGGAGCAGGGCACGTGGACAGAGAGAGGCACACAGGGTGCAGGGGCGGTGCCCTGACATGCTCCTCCTCTTGGCCTGGGCATGGCTAGGTGCCCTGCACATAATCCTCACAATCTTGTGAGATTGGTGTTGAATTTTCATCTCTTTAAAGAAACTTAGATAATTATATAATACCACTAATTTAAAAGAAAAAATTAAAAAAAAAAGGTAAGTCAGGAAAATGACCCCAAAAAATTAGGAATAGAGGAAGACAGGACAAATCCATAGGCGAGGTCTATTCATACAGTGCAAATCATAAAACTTTGTGCACAAGCCAGAAATAGCACAGGTTTGCCTGGTCACATTTACATCTGGTACAACGGGGGAGAGCAAGGTCAAGTTCGTGATGGCTTTTGTCCTGAGGACAATGGCCAGGGAGGCAAAACTCCTCCTGGGATGGTACAAGAGCCCAGTGGGTGTCACAAGCACCAGCATTCCTGGAGAAGTTCTAATGAGCAGCTTCCCAGGGCCACTTCAGGTCACCTCTGTCCTTCCACGTAGGCAAACAGAATAACACCCAGTGCCATTCAGCCAAGCAATTATACAGGAAGCAAAAAACCACATGGGCCAGATAGATGGCGACCCAAAGGATGCTCTTTGTCCCAAGGATTACTTATAGAGAATCTGGAGCAAAGGTTCTCAATGTGGCATTTTGGGAATTTTACGTCGTCACGATGTGAGGAGGCTCCTGACAGTTAGCAGGCAGAGCCCAGGAATGCCCAGCATCCTCCAACGGGCAGACAGTCCACAGGATAGCAACTGCCCCACGCGAGGAGGAATGGCCCTGAATGCTGATTTTAAAATATAATGCTGGACATTCGTGTAAACTAAAAACTTCTCTATGACACATTTGCACACCCTCCTGGTGGGAAGGCAAAATGGTGACCTTCTATGGAGGAAGAGTTGGTAATATTTAAAACTGTAGATGTTTGACTCAAGCTGTTTGAATAAGCTAGAGGACATCTCTACAGATTACAGTGTGATAGAACCATTGAAAAAAGGATTAGGAGATTGACATGAAGTGGCTTCAAGATGTCTATAGCACCTACAGCATTAAGTATGCTGTCTTTTTTTTTTTTTTTTTTTTTTTTTTTTTTTTTTTTTTTTTTTTTAGTTATGATTGGACACAATACCTTTATTTTTTATTGATTGATTTTTATGTGGTGATAAGGATCGAACCCAGTGCCTCCCACGTGCTAGGAGAGGCTGAACCACAACCCCAGCTCCAAGTGTGCTGTCTTTTAAACAAAGAAAGAAAAAGAAACGCTGGCAGGACAAGCCGGAAGTGAAATCATCACTATAGGTGGTTGAGTGAGGAAAATGGAGGGCAGGGAACAGGGAGAATGGTCCAAGGTTTCCTGAGAATCGCTTTAAATAGTTTCATCACTGAAAGCATGTTTGTGTTTTAACCTATTTCAAAAATTAAATCAAAAACAAAAATTAAAACTGAATATAAACAGAAACACAAGAAACTAACTATATACCAGAAGACAACGCAATGGCAAAGAGAGAATTCTTTCCACTAACCTTTGAACACAGTCCCTGACAATTCATTCTTAGGGGGATATAATTTAAAGGCAAAATTTACTATGAAGAACTTTTTGACTTGATTCAGAAGGTTTGTGGCTTGTAGTACTATTGGTATTGTGTTTTTAAAATATTTGTGTATGTTGGGGGGAGAAAGCAAATGAGTGGTTACATTAATGTTATCAGGAACCAAAGTTCGAGCATAAGAAAAGAGATATAAATATAAACAAATTAAATTAAGAGCAAATCCTTATAACCGTTCATTTGCATCGCAAATAGCACCTGAACTCACTTAGAGAAAGCACACAGAGCCTTAGCTCTGTGGGGTTAGGGACGCTTGGATACCTGGCTGACTCCAGGTACCAGGAGAGAAAAGCAAAGTTGCGTTCAAAGACTAAAGGCAAATAAATGTGTCAAGAAGGATTCAGATGTGTGACGTTGTGCAAGAGGGCTGGCCTCAGCTTTTCCAAACAATATTAATGTTCTGAGGAAAAAAGGTAGAGGGGTAGTTCTATATTAAAATATAATAAACTAATAGGTGAATACTGATTGGATGCTGATTTTTTTAAAGATCACAGCTCTGAATGCCATTCTCAAATCAACTGGAAAAACTTGTATATGGAGTTGATATTAGGTGATCTTATGAAATTGTGTCTGGCTTTCTAGGATGTGACAATGGCATTTTGAATACATAGGGGGTTGTCATCATTCTTAGAAGCTGCATATTGAAATAAATTCTTGTGAAATCTGTGACCTCTTTCAAATAACTCCGGGGAAAAAATGGATTCAATTTTGTGGAAGATACACCCCAGGATTCATTTATCTACTCTTTTGATTCCTGTATGTGTTTGCAATTTGTCATGATAAAGAATCGGGGAAAATGTCTCTCATCTTCTGAGGAGTATAGACCCTCACTCCATTTTGCATACACGCCCAAATCCTTTCTTGACATAGCTTTTATTCCATGGATTTTCCAGCAACGCACCTATGATAAGAATCAAGGGAAGTTCTTCCTTAGTTCGGTTTGGAATTTTAACAAGGGCTCTTTACCACTGCATGTACGACACACCTGCTGCAGGTGATGCCTGTGGCTTCTGCGTCTTGGCTTCTAGAGTGGCCGTGCTGGACATTGACTACTTCCTATAGAGGGGGCCAGGGTGCAGCTCAGGGGTAGCACTTGCACTTAGCAGGCACAAGGCCCCAGGGTTCAATCCCTAGCCCCAAGAAAGAAACACAAACGTGTGTGTGTGTGTGTGTGTGTGTGTGTGTGTGTGTGTATAACATTGCATTATCATTACAGGTTGCACGTTCTTCATCCGAGATTCTTGGGACCAGATTTTAGATTTTTTTTTATTATTTGCATATACATAAGGAGATCCCATCTTGGGGATGGGACTCACGTCTAAACCTGAAATTCATTTGTGTTTCCTGTGTATCTTATATCCATAGCCTGAAGGTGACTTTATATAACATTTTAAATCATTTTGTGTGTTTGGACTACCACATACCACATGAAGTCAGACATGCAATTTTGCCTTGTGGTATCATGTCAGCTCCCAGCAAGTTCCAGGGTTGGCAGCTGGGGCTGTACCCTGGCAACGGAGCCCTTGCCTCTTCTGCACGAGGCCCTGGGTTTGCTCCCCAGCATGGAAAGGGGGAAAAAAAAAAAGTTTGAGATTTTGTAGCATTTTGGATTTCAGATTTTCAGATTAGGGATGTGTCTTCCTGAGAGTCCTTTATTCCTCAGGCCCTTTTATACCTTCTTTATATTCTATTTAGAATATTGATTTCCTGGTTTTAAAACTTGTGTGAGAGAATAGGTTTGATCTCTTTCTCTCTCTCGTGAATTTCATTTCAGTGTAGAAAAAGGAACCACTATAAAACATGGTGATAAAAAGGTGGTCTGACAGGGAGCTCTGGAAGGGCTACATCCTTCAGGCCAGAATACACAGGCATGATTTTTTCTCAACTAGGCTTTTGACAGAGGTTGAGTGGCAGCCCCACATAGGGTAGATCCATCAGGGAGCTGCCTGACAGCAGAAAGGCCTGACCCGAACAAGGACCCGCCCTTAGCATGAGCTAAAAGCTCGCTCCCTTACACTTGTGCTCAAAAATAGAAAAGCTACCAAGAAACAGGTATGTAACAGCAGAAGAGTCCCATCTGAGGGTTTATTTTTAGTTATTGTGAGAAGAAAATTGTACTGAGGTGACTTTTTCTTTATAGCATTTCAAGAACTATATCATATCTCTGATAATAATTACAGGCATTACCTTTTCCTAAACCAAAATCGTAGTGTGTCTTGACAAAGAATTCATCTTATGATTTAAGACGGGATTAAAAAGAAAGTAAATGGTACAAAAATGAATCCGATCTAGCCAGAGAGTTAATGAGTCTTCTTTATTAAAAAGATTTCACTACTGATTGTCCTTCCCCCTCCAAAATAGGACATATGTTTGCTTTAAAACACTGAAAAAGAAAATGCAAGGGCTGGGGTTGTGGCTCAGCGGCAGAGCGCTGGCCTCGCACGTGCGCGGCCCGGGTTCGATCCTCAGCACCACGTAAACATAAATGCATTGCATTGTGTACAACTAAAGTAAATAAATAAATATATTTAAAAAAAGAAAGAAAGAAAATGCAGGAAGAGAGAATGTGCACTCATTCATCCACTGGGCTAGTGTTTGTCAGTGTGTCGTGTGCACTGGGTCCTGCCCTGGGTGCTAAGGATAACAGCAGGAGAGGTGACGTCACCCCCCAGGAGCTTGGTGTGCGATGGGGAATGAGTTCACAGCTGTGCTGCGGGGCGTGTGTGTGCTGGGGCGGGGCCTGTGTGCTGGGGCGGGGCCTGTGTGCTGGGGCGGGGCTGGGAGCACACAGGAGGCAGAGGTTGCCTGAAGGTCAGCCTGGCGGAAAGGCTGCTGAGGTAGAGAGAAACTGACCCCACAGGAAGCAAGGAGGTCCGGTCCCTATGGTAAGAAGAAGAAGGTCAAAGACGTCCTCTTGGCCTCCAAGGCAGGGCCCGAGCTAGAGACTTGCTCATGAAAACACAGAAAGTACATGTTGCATGGGCGACTGCTGCTGGAAGAAGCTGTCTGCTCCTGGAGGTGACAGCATGACGTCAGACCCTGGGAACAGGCGGAAAGGGTGCCGAAGGCATCCGGCTGCCTTTAGTTACTTATTCCCACCAGGCTCTGAACTCCTCACCTCGGGGGGGGGGGGGGGGCACCCCCACCCCTTTGGTGCCTCTTGGAAGCCTAAGAGGGAAGGCCCTTTTCCCTCCCTGCGGTAGCTTGGGTGTTGAAGGTCCCCAGAGGCCTGTGTGTTCAAGGTGTGGTCCCCAGGGGGGCACTACTGGGAGGCAGCGGAACTTTTCAGACACAGGGGCCTAGTGGGAGGCCCTTGAGTCATTGGGGATGTGTTTGTAAATGGATTCTGGACCCTCCTTTTTCTCTCTGCCTCTTGGACATGAGGTGAGTGACTTTTTCCTGCCACAAGCTCCCACCATGACGTGCTTCCTCTCGCAGGCTCAAGCCATGGCCCAATAAGTCATGAACTTGCACCTCCAAGATGATGAGCCTAAATAAACCTTTTCTCTCTATAAATGAATTGTCTCAAGTGTTTTGTTATAGTGGCAGAAAGCTGACTAACATACCACCCACGGTAGGGAGGGTGTGGACCCCTACCCGGGTGCAGCCCCCAACCCTGACCCTCAGCTGAGCATACAAAGCACCGAGGCAACTTAAATCCATTTTTTAGTAACAATGTCCAGTAGCAACATGTTTGTCACACCTGTGACAGTGTCACAACCAGACTCTTTCCATGGCATGACCTTGAAGCTATGGGATATCCCTTGACACGTACCTGCTTTCTAACCTTGGTCTTCAGCTTTCCCTTCAACGTGAGCATATTTCAATATTCTTGTTAAAGGTGTGTGAAGATAAGTAATTTTTCAGACAGGAGGAAAATGGGTGAAGGAAAGCCAAGTAATTAATGAACAGAAAGTCCTTCTCAGCCTTCAAAATGAACAAGATGGATGGGCAATTTGGAGGAAAGAGACGTGAAGAAGACGGTGAGGAGGAGAATCGACATAAGGCAATTTAAGAGACAAAATAGGCATGAAGACCCAGGGAGAGATCTGCAGAGACTATTGACAGAGAAGGGTGGGGGCGGCGGAGGCCACTGTGCATGAAGAAAGCTAGAGAGAGGGGAATTGGGAAACTGTTAGCTGTGCGTTGCTGTAACAAAATACTTGAGAAAATCATCTTACAGGAGGAAAGATTTATCTCCACTCACAGTTTCAGAAACTTCCGTCTGTGGTCACTGGGCTCCACGGGTTCTGGGCCTGTGGTGAAGCAGAACTTCAAGGCAGGAAGGGGATGGTAGAACAGAGCTGTCCAGTCCATGACACCAGGAAGCAGAGAGAGAAAGAGTAAGAGCCAGGCACAAGATACGCCCTTCAAGAACACAACCCTAGCGGCCTCTCTCCAGTCAGGCCCCCCTCCGGAAGTTCCTACCACCCCCCAATAATGCCATCAAATTACGAATCCACCCGGGGGTTGATCCACTGAGAGGCGAGCGTGGCCTCCCGGGAGCCCACCTCTCAACATGGCTGTCTTGGGGCCGAGCCGTCAACACAAGAGCCTTTGGGGAACATCCCACATTCAATCTATAACAGGAACGTTCCTAGAAAAATGTGAAAATGTATCAACTGAGGCAAAAAAAGAGATGACAACAAAGCTCAATCCCAGGTTCATGCCGACCAGACCTTCAAAAGTATGTGGAAGAAGTTTTCTCACATGTGTTCAAAGAAAAGAAGAAATATTAAAAAGCCATCTCAGGGGCTGGGGTTGTGGCTCAGCGGCAGAGCGCTCGCCTCGCACGTGCGTGGCCCGGGTTCGATCCTCAGCACCATGTAAACATAAAATGCATTGCATTGTGTACAGCTAAAGTAAATAAATAAATATTTTTTAAAAAGCCATCTCAAGACTTTTTACAGGTTTGCATTTTTAAATATTATTTCCATTACAAATGTAATGCTGGAGTAGAGAAGAATGAGGGGAATTACCCATCATCTAAGGAAGATGGACATATCCCTGTTAGAAGATTGCTATGTGTACTTCTTTTATTCATGCGTAGAGTTGGGGTGTTTGTTTAATATTTATTTTTTAGTTGTAGTTGGACACAATACCTTTGTTTTATTTATTTATTTTTCTCGTGGTGCTGAGGATCGAGCCCAGGGCTGCGCACATGCTAGACCAGCTCTACTGCTGAGCCACAACCCCAGCCCCGTAGATTTGTTTTTAACATGGAAGTGGTTGTGGTTTGAATGTGAAGTGTCCCCCAAAAGCTCATGTGTGAGACGACGCAAGGAGGTTCAGAGGAGAAATGAGGGATTATGAGAGTCTTAACCCAATCGGTGAAGTAATCCCCTGACGTTATTAACTGAGAGGTAACTGAAGGTGGGTAGGGTATGGCTGGAGGAGGTGGGCGTTGGGGGTGTAGCTTGGGGTATCTCTTTGTACCTGCAGAGTGGAGTCTCTGCTTTCCAACCACCATGTGAGCCACTTCCCTCTGCCACTCCGCTTCCGCCATGATGTTCAACCTCTTCTTGAGCCCCGAGCAATGGAGCTGGCTGTCTATGGACTGAGACCTCTGAAACCCTGAGCCTTTAAATGAACATTTCCTCCTCTACCATGGTTCTGGTTGGGTCTTCTAGTCACAGCAGTGAAAAACCTGACTAAAACAATAGGTTTTTTTAAATTCTGATTTCCAACTTAATAATATTGTGTAAACAGGTTTCTTTGCTCTTCAGAATCTTAATTAATATAAATGTTAATGACTGTGTACACCTACAAAGGCCACAACCTGGATTTGCTTGGTTTGGAGGTGTGTGTGTGTGTGTGTGTGTGTATGTGTGTGTGTGTACCACTTAGCAAGTTTCTACCATCAATTCTGGCTCAGTAAGTATTTTCTTTAATTCTCAGACAACCCTGTTGATCAATTTTCTGATCACTGGTACAAGTTCAGAGAAGTACCAGGACAATGGTCAGGGCAAGATCTGCATTCGAGTTTGCCTGACTTCCAACCAGGGTCTTTTCCACTATGCTATAACACCCCAGTCAGTTTTGCCAAATTTTTGTGGCCTTAAAAAATATTGGAATTGATATCTCCATGTCGGTGGTTTTTCCCCCCGAGTTTGGATGGATTCCTAGTAAAATTACTAGATCACAAGAAGAATTTTTCACCTCAATACTTATTGCCAAGTGAATTTCTAAAAGATTGAATGTTATTTATGCTGTCGCTGATAAAATATTTCAGTACGCTTTTGCCGTGATTGAGCACGATCATTTTCTTCCTAACATTACTTTCACATTGTCAAATGTTGTTTTAACTTCCTGACCGAGGGTTTTGATGTAACTGGGTAAGGAGAAATGACAAAATTACATAAGGCAAAGATATTTGACTTTTTTTTTTTTTTTTTTGGTACTAGGGATTGAACTCAGGGGCACTCGACCACTGGATCACATCCCCAGCCCTTTTTTTTTTTGTATTTTATTAGAGACAGGGTCTCACTGAGTTACTAAGTGCCTCGCCATTGCTGAGGCTGGCTTTGAACTCACGATCCTCCTGCCTCAGCCTCCCAAAGTGCTGGGATTACAGGCGTGCGCCAACGCGCCCGGCTAAGATATTTGACATTTTAGTTTTTAAATGATTTTGGTAAGACAGCAGCATATCAAGGGGCCTCAATGGTCACCTCTCCCCCTCTTCCTTGCTACCCGAACAGCAATGCTCTTAGGAATCCTCCTTGCTCTACAAGACCTTTGGGGAACTGTTTCCATCTCATCCCCATGGGGGTAAATCTTAATTAGCTTAAGCCAGTCCTGGTGATTCCATTTCCTTGCTAGTATTGGATTTTAAAATGATATATTACACTATTCTGGCCCATGAGCAGAGAGTGATTGCTGGTAATGGCCTCTTTGCTTTTATGCAAGGATGAAAGGGTCCCCGTTTGTACCTCTGGACGTGGGGGTGAAGATGAGATGTCTGGAATTACTGCAGCCATTTTGAAGCCATGAAGGGAGCTAAGTGACAGAGATATTGGCAGGTCAAAAACATGGAAAGAACCTGAAACCTTAATGACACCATGGGTCCCCTTAACACCATCATCAGAATGGCCCTCCTTCCAGACTTCCTGGTTTATTTGACATTACATCTCTTATTGTTTAAGTCCACTGATATGCTGTTTTCTGATCCTTTTGCAGCAGATGGTATCCCACCCAATACAAGGAATCACGAGTCAGAGGGCTTGATTTATAACTACGGTATCTCGAGTGTCAGTGCTGGTCCCATCATGAAGGATGTCACGGACGCTGACAGAGGGGCACCGGAGCCCCTAGGGAATCAGGGGAGAGAGTGCAAAACGTTCCTTCCATCTGGGAGAGCACCAAGCTGGAAGCTCGGTCAAGAAAAGACCGTGACAAGATGAGCATGACTTCCTTCGTGACGCTGTGTGAGTCCCTGACACCATGCACTTGTGTGATCCCTGGGAAAGGAACATGCAAACACCTCAATCAATCTCACGGCGGATGGGAAGAGCCCATGCAGTGGCGGGGGTCGAGGGGGCTGCGGAGGCTCAGGGATCAGCCTGGGGTTTGACAGTCAGTTTAGGAAAGGCACTTCTTCTCTGGGGACTTCAGTTTCCTTCACTGTACATTATAGAGGAGCCATTGAAAGATTGTTCAGATTCCTTTTAGCTCCAATATTAAATGATTGAATCTATTGATTTTGGAGGGGCAAAGTAGATGATCATGCAGGCTTTACATGCATATATTGCTTTTATTCTTATTAAAGCTAATATTAATACTAAAAATAAAAAGACGTGCAGCGGGAAAGAGTCAGTACCCTGGGCTCATTTAAACCTGGGTTTAAACACCACTTCTTAGAGGTGTGATGTGGGGGAGGCACTAAACCTCCCTCTACTTGGTTTCCTCTCCTGTATGCAAGGATAACAATAAGAACAAGCCCCCGGGGCTGCCGTGAGGATTAAATTAACCAATGCATGTTGAAAGCACAACTCCACACACCACTAGATATTGTTGTTAAGAGCAACAATAAGAACCAGCACATTAGAATTCCAGAGGTCAGGATTGGTACCCGGGCTTCCTAATTCTCAATTTTTTTTCTTTCTGACACAGCCCACAGTCTTCCAAGATAAAGCTGAGTATCAGGTTCCTGAAATAGAAGGTGAGAAAGAAAATCTCCACAGAGAGAGCTGTGTTGCTATAATAGATGCACTCTCACACCACCGTGCCGTGTTCCATAATGCTACTTATATTCGTCACTCTGCAGAACAAGTAGGCAGTTCACAGTAATAGAGTAATGGTTTCCTCCCCATCAGTGAAATTGTGATATTGTGACTTGAGAAGGAAAAGGGGACAGCCTGGGGTTGGCTGGTTATTTGGTGGGATCAGCTCACTTTTCCTTTCTTTCTTTTCTTTTTGGTACCAGGGATTGACCCCGGGGGCTTTCAACACTGAGCCACATCCCCAGCCCTTTTTAAATATTTCATTTAGAGACAGAGTCTTGATGAGTTGCTTAGTATTTCACTAAGTTGCTGAGGCTGGCTTTGAACTCATAATCCTCCTGCCTCAGCCTCCCAAGCTGCTAGGATTACAGGCCAGGCCCCGTGTACAGGCATGCACCACATGCCCAGCCGGCTCACTTTTCTTCAAGAAGAAGAGCAAAGCAGAAAATCCATATTTAAAACATAGTGCTTTCATGAATTCAAAGTCGATTTTCAAATGCGCACATTCTCGGGGTAGGAAAGAGTGCAAAATAAATATCTAAAAGTAGAAAAGAAGTCGTTAAAAGTCCAGCAGCATATTGAGTGTGAACAGACAAGACAAGCAAGGGGCAAATGAAAGTGCGGTGGCAGAGCCAGGAGCCCAGCAGCCGGGTCTCTGTGGAACAGACTCCCTCCCATCAAAGAATTTCCAAAGCCTCTGGAAAGAAATGCATGCTCTGTCTAGCTACAGGCAACGAACTGCAGGCACACCATCTCAATTGAGCTTGGGGTTTTTTTGTTTGTTTGTTTGTTTGTTTTTTTTATTGAACAATGACCAACATAGCATATTAATGTACTCAGGCTGCAGTTCAGGTTAAAAAATGGTGTAAAAAAGTAGTGAAAGAGTTGCTTAGTGCCTTGCTTTTCTTGAAGCTGGCCTGTACCTTTAAAAAAAAAAAAAAAGAAAGAAAAGAAAAGGAGTGCAAGATATCTTTGACTCTCTAGCAGTTACCTGAAGGTCATTATCACCTTTAAGAAGGATGAAAATGAAAAGAACAAGGGACCCTGAGCTCAAGAGCAGAGCTGAAGCTCCCCCTTATCTCTTCTCAAAATGCTTAAATTCACCAAAGGAAAAGGGCCTGTGCTAAGGAGAAGTTTTAAGATGGAAATTGGGATTGCTAAAAGAAAGACAGCTAAAGTTCTCAAACTGAAAACTACTAGAATTTAGGGAAATCTGAAACCTGGAGTAATAGACTATGCTCTCAAAAGTCATAAATATAAAAGAAAACAACATCCCTAGATGCCTCTGGTCAGGATCAGATGGGGATGCCCAAGGACCAAAAATCTAGAAATCCAGAGTCCCAGAGAGATACAAATAATGTCTGAAGAAGAAAGGCAGAGGGAATCAGGGTCATTGACATTAACCACAGCAATTAAGAGACTTAATGCTTAATGTTCAAAATAAATACTATAAGGAATGTTCCACTGGTAGAAATTTGAACTATAATATTACAGGAAAGAGATCACACTTACCAAGAAGAGGAAAGTAGTTAAAGTATACAGAATAAGGAAGCAACTAATTTTCGTTAAAAAAAAAAAAAAAAAAAAAAAGTATATTTTCAACTTCCAACATCTTTTCACATTAAGTTCGATCTACGTGAGCAGTGACTTGGCCAGAATGGAAATATGTCATGACTGGAAAACAAGAAAACAGGCAACATTTAATGGACAAGTTGGTAGGAAGTCCTGGACTTTCAAAGGGGCCCCATTCCAAGCTTGCCCAGAAGTCTGCTGCTCTAGACATGAACTTGACTGAGCATGGGCAGTGTTTTAAAGGGTAGCTGGGTTCTACTTCCCATATAGCACTGAGATTCTACAGAAGTCCCATAATCCCCAGTGGGCGCCTGAAACTGGAAAGTACCATATGTATACTATGGTTTTTCCTCCATGTCCTGCTGCTTTTCCACATGATGCTGGAGCTCATCTGATCTTCCCTGTTTCACATCCGGGTGCCTCTTGAGCATCATGACTCTTGTGCTTTGGGGCCATTGTTACGTAAAACAAGGGTTACTTGAACAACGCACCACGATAC
This sequence comes from Tamias sibiricus, assembly GCA_025594165.1. Taxonomy (NCBI): domain Eukaryota; kingdom Metazoa; phylum Chordata; class Mammalia; order Rodentia; family Sciuridae; genus Tamias; species Tamias sibiricus. Next base: position 16,476,872 of record CM046666.1, on the reverse strand, counting down.
TTTCAGGTTGGATTTGGTAGCCTAGAGGGCCACTGAGTGACTGACGGACATGAACAAAGGGATGATTCACGTCCCGGGAAGGATGGAGCTGGACGGTGTGACTCCATCTCTCAGAATGGCATGAAATCTGTAACTTATAAAGTATTTATCGCTAGAATTTCACACGCAATATTTCCAGACCACAGCTGACCCCTGGGAACAGCCATTGGAGAGAGAAATGGTTGATAAGGGGGACTACTGTATACACACAATCCATTGGTCAAAGTTTGAAATGGGTTATGGGGTAGGTATTGGGGCCAGAATGAAAGCTAAGACTGATCCAGGATTGAAGAGTAGGGCTGTTGCCAGAAACAGAGGCCAGGTTTAAAGATCCCAACGTGAAATGAGGGCTGCCAAGCCAAGGAAATCTGAAGCTACATAGGAAGAGTCAGGGGATTCTTCTGAATTCTGGAAAAATAAGGTCTTGATCCCAAGGATCGTGAGCATCCGTTTGAGAAATGCTCCTGTCAGATCTCAAGACACTGTTGAGCTTCTAATTAAGTACCCCTCGCCACTACAGAAAATGTGTTTAAATGAGAATAATGATGCCTTCTGAGCTCCAACTGGAGATACCAAATCAGAAACCATGGAAGATCACAATCAGAACTTGGGATGGAACATGAAGGAAACTTGGAAATATTTATATCCAATTAAACGAGAAAAAATGGAGGAAGGGATGGGTAGAGGTGGGTCACACAGATGTGGACAAGATGCAGGGGTCCATGGGAGACTAGGGAAACCCATGCAGAGAGTGTCCTCTTCAGACCCCTGGGGAGTCTACCAGCTCCTCTCCTGCTTAATAGTAAGCCCCACAATTAGGTCTCAGCACATGTTTGTGAAATGAACTAATGAATACCATAAATGCAGATGGCAGGTAGGTAGACATCTAGGTGCCTGGGGGAGCCCAGAGGAGAGGAAGTCTGGGCTGTTCTGGACAGGCTGGGCTGTTGCTGGTCACTGAGCACATGCTGACCCATGCAATCTACCTGGGAGAGGGTTGATTCATATGGTGATGGTCCTGGAAGCTTCTAAGTCCAGTGAGGACTCCTGGAGGAACGTACAGGCATTTAACCTTAAAAGAGAAAGATAAGCCTCGGAGAGTAGTTTTCAAACTACATTGGTAATTTCACAGGGATTTCCAAGGAACTGCCAATAAAAGAGGAGCAAAGGGGGAGCCAACCAAGCAACAGGCCCTAAACCAGCTTCCTGCTTTGCACTGCTCCACAGAGTGAGTTGTCATAAGAAGCACATCAAAGATGGGTGTAAGGGGGTTGTGGCTCAGCGGTAGAGCACTAGCGTAGCACGTGGGCAGCCCGGGTTCGATCCTCAGCACCATGTAAACATAAAGGCATTGCATTGTGTACAACTAAAAGCAAATAAATAAATATTTTTTAAAAAGATGGGTGTAAGGAATAATAATAAAGGGAGACACAGAGACAAGGTGCAGAGGCAGGAAAGTGGCAGAGTGGCTATGAGGCCAAGCTGCCAAATTTTATATCAATAGGTTACATTAGGTCATTAGTATGATAACTACATTATTGTTTAGAATATCAGTAAGGTTGCTTATTCTACAGTTACATTCTACAGTTACAATATGTAATGTTAGGAGCTTTGTGAAGCTCTCAAGAAAATCCATTGTCTGAAGTTACTGTTAGTTGGGCAGACCCAAGAGCACGGGAGCTTGATGAAACATTGTAGTTATCTAGCAAACAAGTTCCTTTATTCCCAGGAGCTATGTGCCTGCAATCAAGGTTGAGGTTTGATGAGGCTTTAACACAGAAGCTTCTCAGGGCACTGCCATACCAGCTAGACACTGCATATATATTAGCTATGTTACTAGATCCAAAGAGAGATTGCAGGGCATTCTAAGGGTGGGAAACAGGGTGCCTGTTAACCCCTGAGAGTTTGCTCACCAGGGGAACACTTCCCTGTACATTTCCACAGTCAGAATCCCTACAGATAGGGGTGGGTGATCCTGCTAATAAAGTTTGCAAATAATTGCCCAGAGTATATGATGGAGTCTTCAAATATTTGAAAGGTTGCTATTTGGAATAAGCTTTAGACTTGCTGTTTGTGGTTCAGGCAGTCAGAACTAGTAACACAAGGCAGATCTCAGGGAAATCAGACCTGGTTGCCAAGAACCTACCTACATCATGCCCTGCAGATTCCAGCAGCACAGCACTCATGCCAACAGGTCTGGGGGGTGTATCTCCAAGCTCTGCTCCATGACAGACTCTGAGAGGAGACTGGGAGGGCCTGAAATCAGGAGCTCAGAATCCTGCTACTGAGAAGATTCTGCTGAGGGTGACATCTGGACCTTACGTTGGCTTCTTGTTTTATTTCTCAGAAAACAAAGTCCCAAACTATATCCCAGTTTCTGCATTGTTACCACATACCCAACCTTTGCAAACTCCCCAGGACTACAACCAGTTCTCCTAAGATGAAGATTTTACTTTGGATCTTAATTGTTGCTACCAAGTCCATTTCACCCCGTACCTTCTAATCATCCTGGTCTTCTCCATAATGCCAGCCAAATGATGCCCTCCCAACAGCTCTCTACCACCTTCTCATAATCCCTCTATCCAAAAACTGAGACCAGGAATAGAGAATAGAATACAGAAAGGATGGGAGAAGATGAGTCAGGTGGTGGAAACAGACACACCAGGAGGAGTTGGATCCGGCTAACAGCCACGAGGGCTCCTTCCAAGAGCACCTGGACCAGAGCCACCCAGATCTGGCTTCCTGCTGAGAAGCTTCAGAGCCCAGGCCTGCTTACGGCTAACCTCATGGCTGGAGGCGCACCTTTACCAACCTTGCCACAAAGACAGCCTCACGGCAACAGATTCTGATTGGGGGGATGCCTCCGTTTTCTGTCATGCTGCATTTGTTACCACAACTGTAATGACCTTGTCTCAATCCATTTTCTGTAATAACACAATACCACAGACAGGGAACATTATAAAAAGAAGAAGTTTATTTTGACTCACAGTTCTGGTCCAAGGTTAAGGAGCCACATCTGGAGATGACCTTCCCACTGGCAGAGTCCCAAGGTGGCACAGGGCATCATGAGTTTCTGAGTAAAAAAAAAAAATACATATTCAGTCCATAACAGACCTAAAACAACGGCAGTTTATGAACTTTCAGTTCTGGTAGCTGGATTCTGAAATAGGGTGCCCTGAGCTAAAATCAAGGAAAGATGGCATTTCTTCTGGAGGTCCCAGGGAAGAATTCATTCCCTGGCCTTTTCCAGTTCTACAGGGTGACTGTATTTCTTGGCCTGGAGACCTCAGCCTCCATTGTATCCCTCCAACTTCTGCCTCCATCACTACTTCTCTGACTCTCCTGCCTTCCTCTCTCCCTTGTGAGGACCCTCATGATTACATTGGACCACCTGGATAATCTAGAATCGTCTTACCTCAAGGTCCTTAACCTAAATCATATCTGCACAATCCCATCTGCCAGGTAAGGGAAGAGGTTCACATTTATGAGGGGCCAGAATGCTGCCCAACATAAGGAATAATTCCTTACTGCAGCAAAGTGGACTGAGCCCACACAGACACCCGCCATCTCCTCCATCAGCAAGCAGGCCACTCGTCCGTGTCTGATTAAGAGGAGCGCCTTGTCTACACTGTCGATGCTGGTTTCCAGATCTCACATAAACAGGGTTCCTGAGAGCATGGGCTTAATTTGAAATGCAAGATGAAAGTGTCACCCTGTTGGAACAAACTCTTATTCTCACTGCGATGAATAAGCAAGCAGTCTGGTAAGAATGAGGCAGACCAGAGCTGTGAAAGAGATTGATAGAGACCCACCTTTGATTGTGGTCCTTCCTCATTACAGAAATTTATTTAGCTGCGTTTCACTCAGAAGATCCTGTTGACAGCTTGGATGCACACCACTGCGTAATTACAGGGCTCTGGGAAATGACATGATGGGGAGAGAGGAGCATAAATGATAAGAAAATAATGCTGCTAACGGCTTTGACTGACAGCACAGACTGTACTACGGTGGCTGTTCGTGAAGAGGGAAGGCAGCACCCCAGGTCCTCCTAGCCCTTTCTTTTCAAGCCCTTGTTCAGGTATTGCATGCATTGTAGAAGGACCTGAGGTGGCCTCTCTAGCGTAGCCATGGAAAAGAGACTTGAAGGCCTGGATTTCATTGGAAACCAGGAGCTGGTTAGTTGAAGAAGCAGAGTTCTTCTTCCTTTTTTTTTTTTTTTTTTTTTTTTTTTTTTCAAAAAACCTTTGTTCAATTCAGTTTCTCAAAAAATAATACAAAGACCCTATTTTGGCCTGAATGTTTGTGTTCTTGTTAGCGAAATTTGCAGGAAGGGACGGAGGCTCGAACTGTCGTATAGGAAAAGGAAAGGGGTTTATTGAATTACCAAAGAAACACGTGGAGGGGATGGGGACAAACCGCGGGGAACGACGGGAGCTGGAGCATGCAGGAGCGGAGAGCAGGAACAGAGAGCGGGAACAGAGAGAGCGAGTTCAGTCCGGGGCTGACTTAAATAGAGTAGGGGCCATAAAACCCCCTTGGAGTGAGTCCTTGTCCTATAGGCCAGCAGAGGTCATGGGGGGGAGGTAGTGGTAGTGGACAAGGGACTTGCTGGTCAGGTTTTTTGGTCACGCTGAGGATCCTGGGAGCTGTAGTTTTTTCACAAGGCACCTGGGGAGGTGTGGCCTTCTGCCTGGGAGGCGCGGCCTTCTGCCTAGAACCAACAGTTCTCCCAAAATGTATATGTTGTTGAAACCCTACCTTCCAGTGCGATCATGCATGATAAAGAGCTGGGACCTTTGGGAGCTAAGGAGGAACAGATGAGGCCACATGGGGAGAGCCTTCATGAATGTCCTAGTGAGGGTCACCCGACATCTCGCCTCCCCTCTCCGCTGTCCTCCCCGGGAGGACACAAGTCACGACCCAGAAGAGCACGCTTGCCAAACTCCACCCTGCTGGCACCCTGACTTCCCACCTCCAAGACTGAGAGAAAATAAATTTCTGTTGTTGACGACCCTCCGGATGAAGCTAGCATCTGACAGGCAGGCAGTATAGGCAGGTAAATCGAGTCAGGTGGGATCAAGGAGGCCAATTTTGAGGGAGTCCCAGGAAGGTGGAGACTGTCCCCTGAGGGATTGAAATGTTCATTCCTTCAGAGCCCTTCCTCCACCCTGATCAAGAACCTGCCCCTGCCCCAACCTGTTGCCATGGTAACCTGTCCCAGGAGTTGCCCTCCCTACAGGGAGCTATACAGGTGTTAATTCATGTGTCCTGGGCTGCTCCATCCTGCCCTTCCCCCTTCAGCTCATCTGCTTCTCACCTTTTGGCCTGCCCACCCTGCATTCCTGGGCCTGGTCACCTAGGCAGGAAGGAGAGAGATAAGGGGAAGAGCAGGAGAACAAATGAAGCCTGGGACATATAAATAGGCAGACCTGCCTGGCTTCTTGAGATACCAGGATACCAGCAATGGCCCCCTTCTCCCTCCCGGGAGAAGTCCATGTTACCCCTTTTAAATAAACCCTGTTTTATATGCTTGCCTCGGCGTGCTTCTCTAATGTTCAAACTGCAACATTTGGGGGAGCAGAACTCGTCACCAGTAAACGGCGGCATCACCGATTGGTGATATTTTTGTTATAGCTACCTGAAGGGACAGAGGCAGACCGCAGCAGCCACTCAGGGCATCTTCAGAGGTCAGGAATTGGCTGCTTAATTGGATCCAGGTCGTCAGATGCCCAGCCCCCACTCCTTGATCACACAAACCCCCGAAAGAACCTGCCGCAAGGGTCCCAGGCAGGTTTGTAAAGAAAATTCAATCAGCATGATCCAAACGTGTTTATTCTTTTTGATTTGATACCGAGTGCTCTTTCCCACGTGGCCTGAGGACTGTAGGGTTTCCTGCAACGCTGTCAGTCTCCAAGCATCTGCATTCGGCTGAATGTAGAATCACTTCAAGATCAAGAATTTTAGACTGAGTATGAGGTCAGAGTTTGCCGAGCTTTCTATTTGGACATTTTTAGGTTACTGGGATCTAAATGCTAATCCCAAGTCAGTCAAAAATGGAGAAGTAACTTAGGGAAGTGTTTTCTGGGCACTAATAATCTACAGAGGCCACGCCTGTGTGAGGGGCAGGTTCTTTCTGTTTTCAGTTTCTTTCTGAGCTCTCTGCTTCCCTGGAGTTTCTCACCTGAGTCTTCTGTTTTCCAGGTGTGATTAGTTCAGGTACAGAACAATGATAAAGCCTGTTATGTGACAAATGATGCCGGGAAGAAAGGGGGGATGTGAAAGAAAAATCACTTCTCACCTGTTGAAATACTCCAAGGCCATTTGTAATGACATGAAGGACAGCTGGTGGGACCTGTCAGAACCAGGCGCTGGGCTCATTTCGTCCTTAGCAGAGGCTCTCTGCTCCAAGATGGATCCGGCTGACTGACAGGGGAGCCGTCCTAAAGAGAAGCCCTACATACTGCAGGACCCTAAGTAGGAGCGGAGTGGAATGGAGGGTCTGTAATGAGCAAGGAGGCAGAAAAACCAGTGCTTGGAAGCAGAGAGCTGTAGAAAGCCTGAAGAAGACAGCCTGTGCTCTTTGATCTGATTCCAGATGTTGTTATCTTCTGCAAAAAGCCAGAGGCAGAGTCCAGTACAGGCCTGGAGGGGGATTCACAAATGGCCTCCAGAAAACAGAAGCAGGACTATTTTGAAATATCCTCAACGCTATTCCAGAGTAACAGGAAGTAAAAAATCATAAAGGAGAGAAAGGGAATTGTTTTCCTACCTGCTCTCCTAGACTGAAATATCTGAGATATTTAGGTTAAATCCCCAAAACCTATGAATATATGAGGTCATGTGGCAAAGGGAAATGAAGATTCCATATGGGCTTAAGAACCAGGTAACCTTGAGATGGGGAGACTGCCCTGGGTCATCTGGGTGGGCCCATCCCAAGTGTCCTTAAAAGTCAGAATCGGAGGTCAGGGGTAGCAAGGTGGCAAGGAGCACCGGTGGCCTTGAAGATGGAGGAGGGGGCTGTGAGCCCAGGAACATGGTAACCTCCAGCCACTAGGAAAGCAAAGGGGCAGATTCTCCCCTGCTGCCTCGGGAGGGGCCTCAGCCCCGCAGACACCTCCGCTTTGGCCCTGCGAGGGCCTTTTAAATTCTGACCTCCCCAGTCGTTAGACAGTAGATGAGCTGTTTGAAGCCACTGAATTTATAGTAATTGGTTTTAGCAGCAATAGGACATTCATGAACCTGCCAAGTGAGCAGGGGACCATCATGGGTGTAGGAACAGGAATGGATGAACAGTAGGTGTATACCTCAAGCTCCCCACAGGGGGAGGGAGAGTCCTTGGAGAACTCCAAGCAGTTGCTAGAAGAAAAGAAAACGTCCGAGGACTCATTGATTTCAACACCTCTGACCATTAAACCTGGCGGGGGGAGGAGGGACTCCGAGCTGTGCGGAAGGTCCACTCCAGTGCACCTGAGGAATAAACCTTCCAGACTCCAGTGAGGTTCAGGCACCCCACGGGGTTGTTTGCCATCAATGAAGAGACTTCCCTGACAAAATGGCTTTGGCTCTGAAAAAGTGCTTCTGTTTTGTTTTGAAACTAAAATTTCACGTAGGAAAGTCGTGGTGTAGCAAATACTACTGATAATAGATCAAGTGTCATTCTAACTCAGCCAGGGAACCCCCATAAGAAATAGGACTGCTTAGGGCTAGGGGATAAACACCTCCTGTGGGAAACAGGACAGCCACGCCAGCCCTCAATCTGAAGGGGTTAACAGTCATACTAGAAAGTTAAGAGTTGAAAGGTGCACCCATCTTCAAGCCATGGGAGGGAGGTGACCGACCAGGAGATGGGAGCTGGGAAAGTCAGCTCCTCCTTCTGGGATGTGCAGCCAACAGAGGTGCCAGCTCTGAAAACAGTAGTATTCGAGACTTTCCCAGATGACAAGGGCAAGTTCAGGAGATGAGGGGCCAACACAGGTGCAGAGTAGTCACCGCAGCAGCCCACAGTCACCTATACCCCATTAGCACAGTCAGGCACACCTCCCAGGTGGAGACTGAAGATGGTGACAGGAGACGTGACCCAGGAAGCCGCGTGGAGAAGGCACACCTCTACTCGGACGGCATCGAGAACCCAAGTTCCTGCCTACCCCACAGATGCCATAAAAGCTGTTCCCCTTCACTCTGTGCTTGAGCCAGCCTGGGCTCTTTGTCCCCCAAGGGCTGTCTAAGTCCTTAATAAAGCTCTGCCTGCATTTAAATTCTATTGCTCACTTCTACGACTCTGGATCCGAGAACTCTAGATCAGTAAGGACTCCCTCATTGCCATTGCTGAGAGAGCCCCCATTTTGCTCGGGTATCTACCCCTCCCCATGAGATTTAGGGCAAGGGGCCATGGGTCTAAATCAACCACAGTGGCCACCTTAGCCCATGACTGGTGTCCTCGTGAGAGGTGGAGCAGTTCTGGCCAATGAGCTGTTAGGGGAAGTCAGCTGCGAGCGCTGGGAAAAGGTTCCCTCAAATTTGAAGAGACTCATGAAAGAAAGGGGCCTCTTTGCCTCTGTTTTGATGAGGAGGTGATTTCTGAAGTTCTGAAGTCCTAGACAGCCCTTGGGGGACAAAGTCCCCTATCTTCATGAACACATGAGATTGAGAAACAGACAGGAAGAACCTGGGTCCCTGGTAACATTCTTGCTAGCCACTAAGCAGGTATTTTTAAACAACAACAACAAAAAATTTTTTTTTAAAGATACTGCCCTTTAAATGAATGTAAGCATCCCTCTAAAGTTGCATTTCATTTCAGATAAGTCCCACCAGAGAAACTGAAAGGGAATCAGTCAAAACTGCAATGTCACCTTGCCCCGACAATTTTGGGTAACCTACAGTAAACTTTGCTAATTATAATACTGAATTCCCCACCCAATCAAGCAAAGACTTGTTTGTCATTGCATATAGAGGTCAGCATAGTCTTGAGCATGCTCAGTTCAAAGTTATGCTTCTTCATTCATTGCATGTTTAAAAAACAGTGGACAGGAATTCCTCTCTTCACTCCTATCTACTGCTTGTGCTTGATGGTTTTGTGCTCACCAAGAGGCGAGCCCATTGGATTCAGTTGCACCATGAAGCTCCTGAATCAACCAATCCCAGAGTTGCCTTACTTGGGTCTCTTTATTTATGAAATTATAAATCCCTCAGATTTTCTGTTGGTTGTCACTAAACATATCCCACCTGATGAACAGATGGCTAATTAAAATCCTTAAAACATAGAAGTTAATGAGAAAAAGATGCCTATTTCAAGATTTTAGCCAAAGAACAGATAATTCTCAGATGAAGAAAAATAAACACAATAAAATTTGAAAAAACATTCAAAACTAAACACATGCCAATCAAAAATAACTACATGCCATTTTTTTTTTTTTTACCTCAAAATGGACCAATCCTTTCTTCCAACAATGATGACATCTACTATCATTGGTGACTTAAGGAAGTGTGCCCTTGCTGTGTCCTTTCCAAGGGGCAACCTGGTCTCACGTATTATAGAGAAGATCTCTGCTGGTTGGACCAGACATTGGAACATCTCAGGCAACATTCTTCTCCTCTAAGAAAGAGCTATTTCAACTCACTAGTTTGCTGGGGGACATAAAACAGTCTTGGAACTATGTTCTCCTTTGCAGCTGAGCTATGCTTGATAAAGTTAGATGGAGCCGCTTTAAGTAAGTTCTAGGAGGAAATCTGGTGTCCTCGGGTAGAAATCTTCCATGGGGAAGAAGAGGCACAGGGTCTCATCAGATAACAGGGTCTCCCAAATGTAGGCACAGGGTTCTTCGGCACGGGCATCAGCACTGACCTGCCCAGATCCAACCGTCTGCAATGTGTAGTGATGAAGAAGCTGCTTTGGAAACCAGAGACCCATTGGTACAAAGGCTGTAACACCTTATAGCCAAGAATCTGAGCTACAGTGTTCCCCATAAGTGTAAAAGGAAGAGGAGGGAGGGTGGACACTGCAGCCATGCAGCCAGGAGGAACCTCGTACAGGCCAAGCGCACACTGGCAGGGAGAGTGCCCTGTGTCCTCCAACCCGTGGTATGCTAGCCACTGCATGGTGTGCTAAAGAGGAAAGGGGAGCTGCAAATGGGGTCTAGGTAACTAGCTGTTCAGATAAAAAGAGGACCGCCCCAAGCAAATAAAAGCTGTGTCTTTCACCAAAACTTCACTTAAGCTCATATGCTAAAAAGACACAAGCAATGTTTACTATATCAGTAGATCTAAATCTGTTCATAGCACTTGACCCAGTCATTGTACTTCTTCCTCTTCTAGGAAGTTATCCTAATAAAATGATCAAGATTCACTGTAAAATCTTTGTACAAGTATATTCATCATAGTTTTTCATAATAGCAAAATATTAAACAAAAACGTCCAATGATTTAAAAAGGCTAAGTAATTGATGGAATCCTAATTAAAACTTATGTTTGTAAAATATTTGACAATGTGAGAAAATACTAACAATTATTTAAGGAAAAAGACTAATTATAAAATTTTTTTGTGTCACTATAATGAAATGCTGAGGTAGGTTAACTTTATAAAGAAAAAAGGTTAGGTGGCTCATAGGTCTGGAGATTTAAGGGCATGGCACAGCATCAGCTCAACTCTGGTGAGGGCCCAATAGTGCATGGAAAAAGCTCGAGCAAGAAGGAGACATCACGCCTCAAATCAGGAAGCCAGAAAGGAACTAGGCTCCTGCCATCTTTTCTGAGGGCACACCTTCAATTGACATAAGGACTTCCCACTGGGTCCCACCTCTTAAGGGTTGCACACCACCTCCTACTGCCATCATCCTGGGGACTAAACTCCCAACACATGAATCTTGGAGAAAACACACACACACACACACACACACACACACCCCCCCAATACCACAGGACTTAGTGCATATAATGTGCAAGAACTCAGTGCATATAATGATCTAATTTTGTTTTTGTTTTTGCTTTAAATTGCATGGAAAGAAGAATGAAAGAAGACGCCCTAATTTTTCACAGTAATTAACTCCACATGCAGGATCTTACCTTCCATTCTGTTAAGAGAGGGTTTATTCTTCATGCTTTATGTTCTACAATTGTTTATCCAAGCATGTGAATCATTTCTTTAACTGATATTCCGTTATCATTAAGCTGTAAAAACTCATTGCTAAATAATTTGAAAACTCCCATTCAAAACCTAAAATCTCAAAGCTTATCATGAGAAGAGAAAGAAAATGAAAAAGACATAGAACAAAATAATGATGGGGTCATGTCCAAATGAGGAGCAGTCTCACCCTCAAGTCCCCTCTGCTAATTACTCTGGAGACAATGTGTGAGATGACTGCATTCTGAAGCAGGTGGTGTTAAGATGGCATTTCCTTCTAAACACTTGGTACATTTCTCCACAATTTAGAAGAGATGATTAGTTTCATGCTGAATGTCTTCACTTGTTGCAAAATGTTCATTTGAATTGGGATCTTCCATTTTAATGTAAAACTGAAATGTGATTTCTCTTCTAATCCTTCATTTGTCTTTACTTGTGTATATGGGGTGGGGGCTTACGTATTCTTTTCTTCATTCAATGAATCAGAAACTAGATTTTAAGAAAAATAATTTCGATTAAAGAAAAACAAATAAAAAACTATTAAGAGAAGCATTTGCCCTCTGTTTTTTTACATTCATGACAACTCCACCTCACACGAAGAACAAATAAATGAAGGACCTTTTAGGTGAAACTTACCCGAACAAGGTGAGGAAGACCAGCACTATCGTTTGGATTGCAGCGAGTCTTCTGGACCATCTAAGTCCTTGGCTCCTCTGGGGAGTTAGTTACCTGGCAGTTTCTGAGGGGGGGCAGCACAGACAGCACTGGGTTGAGGGTGGGAGAAAGTGCCCTGCCGCTGCCACTCTAAGCCAGTGGCCCTCCAGTGGAGAATAATGGAAGCACCCCCAGGCCTCAGAGATCAGCAAAGGTCCCTCTTGCCCTGGTGTGGACCAGGAAGATGTTCACTCTCCAGAGCCTTCGCCAGCCCCTTCCCTCTCCAGGACATGGAGGCTCAGGATGGATGCCAATGGAGCCAGGTCCTCTCGGAACCAAAAGCTGTTGAGGATCCTGAGGGTGACTGACAGCTCCTCAGAGCCTCGGCACTGGATTCCCACTGTTCCCTCGCCCCACTCCCAGCTCCCTGGATGGGGTGGGAAGCGCAGAGGGAGCGGCTCTGGCGCCGTGGCTTACTAGCAGTGCAACTTCACACAGGCACTGGAACCCTCTCTGCCTCGCCTGCCTGGTCTAAGAAGTGGAAAAAAACAACACCTGCTTTATTAAAAGTAATGTATACATTCAAAGCCAACCTCAGCAACTTAGCGAGACCCTGTCTTAAAATTCAAAACATAAATAAATAAAGGGCTGGGATGTGGCTCAGTGGTTAAGAACCTCTGGGTTCAACCCCTGGCACCAAAAAAATGTAATGTATACAAACATGATGTTTGGCACTTAACAGAACATTTTTCTAAAAAAAATGGTCACCACTATTATAATTCAATGTCCTGGACTTCCCCAGAAGTCCGCTTGACTGCCAGATTAAGGGGGAGATAAGAAGGATGGGTACTTGCCTAGCATGGGTGAGGTCCTGGGTTTGATCACTTGCACGGAAAAAAAAAAAAAAAAAAAAAAGATAGCAGCCACCAACCATTTCTGAATGTTATGATAAGATTGGAAAAATATGAGTCAGTTTCCCTGACAAGCCTCAGGCTGCACGCCCTCAATTCAGACCTCTGCCTTTCATGTGGTCCCCCGATATCTGCCTTGAACAGCACACACTCATCCAGCGCCATGTTGGACTGGTCTGCACTGGTTAACCAGAGCTGGTAGTTAATTTTTTTTTTTTTTTTCAGAAATTTGGGGGACTAGGTGTATAGCTCAGTGGTAGAGCACTTGCCTAGCATACTCAAGGGCGTGGGTTCTATCTCCAATGCTACAAAATAAATAAATAAATAAATACAACCAAAAAAGATTTTTCAGAAATTTTGTAGTTAATTGAAATCGGCTTTGGCCCGAGCAGAAACCATTACAAATAAATCAGAGCTTTTACCCTCCCCATCCCACCGCCTGTTGGATTCCAGGCAGAAGGCTGCGCCTCCCAGGCAGAAGGCCACACCTCCCCAGGTGCTTTGTGAAAAACTACAGCTCCCAGGATCCTCAGCGTGACCAAAAAACCTGACCAGCAAGTCCCCTGTCCACTACACACTGCCCCCCACCTCTGCTGGCCTATAGGACAAGGACTCACTCCAAGGGAGTTTTATGGCCCCTACTCTATTTAAACCAGGACCGGACTGAGCTCGCCCTCTGTTCCCGCTCTCTGTTCCTGCCGCTCTCTGTTCCTGCTCTCTGTTCCCGTGTGCTCCAGCTCCCGTTCGTTCCCCGCGGTTTGTCTCCATCCCCTCCACGTGTTTCTTTGGTAATTCAATAAACCCCTTTCCTTTTCCTATACGACAGTTCGAGCGTCCGTCCCTCCTGCAAATTTCTCTAACACCGCCAGCTGATGTATTAACCCACCCCAGACCCGCGGCTCTCTGGCGAGCATGATTTTTTTTGTTTCCCTCTCTCCCACTCCTGTTCTCCCACTCCTACCAGTTATATGACCTTGCCCAGGCGAGTTCTCACCCAGGTCTCTGGTCTCCAGTTCTTGTTCCCCAGTGTAACATGGAGAGGACCCCAGACCTGGCACTGTCCAATAGAATAATACAAACTCTGGACATCCCCAGGGGACTCACTGCGGTGTTTACCATCCAGTGCCCACATATCTGAGACAGCACCTGTCAAAATAAAGCCAACAGACCATGCACCATCCACACATTAATTCTCTCAGACTGCAAACCTAATGAGAAGATCTCAGAGGGTTTTTTCAGTTATGTTTTAAGTGAGATGATGCCACGTGACAGGACGAATTCCACCCAGGACGTCCCGTTGGCTTCCGTGTGACCTTTCCCCCCATTTCTTGACAGATTCCTCTCACTGAACATCTTGTAGAGGATGTAAAAAACATCCCTTTTTTTCTCTGTCATGCTGAAACTTGAATCTCATGAATTTATTTTCCTTAAAATAACAGTCGTTGCATATTCTGATCGCTTCTTGCTTCAATTATATTTAGTCTTAAACCTCCTTCTCTAAAAAGGTTCATGCATTTGCTCTCTCCTTCCTCTGCATCTCCATAGTCTGAGTTCTTTGGTGGATATTTATGGCTTTGACCTTTAAGTTGACCAGAGCCAGGGAAACACCAAAGTCCTCAAAGAACGTATAAGTTCAGAGTGTAGTTTTTTATTCTTGACACCATCGTTAATGGTGTTAGGCTATGGCAGGCAGCTTAGGAAGGTCCTGTAAGATAGTCACAGGTTTAAGACAATGTGGGACAAACACTCCTGTCTATCCACATATTAATTCAGTTCATCTCCATTTATGTGGCTTAGTATGAACTAAATCCTCTGATTGATAGGCTCTGTGGGTCTTGAGCATCCCCCCTCCAAGGAGTGTAGCTATCTATCTAATATCTAATAAGGTAGATAAGCTGAGCGCTATAGTGTACACCTGTAGTCCCAGGTATGAGGAGACCCATATCTGAAAAATTTAAAACTTTTAAATTAAAAATAATAGGAGAGCTAGGCAAACAAAGAAACATAATAGGTCTAATATGTAGGATAATATGAGTATAAACAAAGGACTGAGGTGGACAGTAGACAGAATGAGTTAGCTGGGCAGTGTATCAGTTTCTCGTTGCTACTGTAACAAATTATCACAAACCTATTGACTTAAAACCACACGAATTTATTCTCTTACAATTCAGGGGTTTAGAAGTACAAAATGAGTCACGTGGAGCTAAAATCCAAGTATTTGCAGGACTGGTTCCTGTTGAGATTTCCAGGAGGAGAACAAATTCCTTTGCATTTGTACCTTTTAGAGTCTGCCTGCTTTGCTTGCCTGGGGCCCCATCACTCTGTTTCTAGCTCTGTCGTTGCAAGGCCTTGTCTTCCTCTGACTCTCTGCCCTGTCTTACAAGGAGGCTTGTGACTACACTCAGCCACTCAGATAATCCAGGATAACCTCCAGATCCTTGACTTAATCACACCTCCCAAGTAAAATACCACATCCACAGGTTCTGGGAATTTAGACTTTGGCATTCATTCAGATGCAGATAGGACAAAGGAGGGAAGTTCAAGGCAATTTCTTTCTAGGATAATAGAGCCATTTGCTATGTCTTGACTAGTTTTTGCCACTTGGCATCCTGAAAATCTGACCAGCCTTGGATGCTGCCCTTCAGCTGCTGCCACCTGTGCTTCTCATGCCTGGAGGTGACAGGGGGTGGGGGAGGCTGTTGGGCTGGAGCTGCCAGTGGTGCCCTCCAAAACTTGACCAGTAGTCATTCTTACCTTGGAGATGGGCCACCAACTACCACGTTGTTCAGGCAACACAACTGAAGTACAAAGAATTTCCCAATCGTACATTGCAAAATAATTCTAGCTCTTAAAATAGCAATCTTTTATCAGCATTTCTTATATGTACTGAAAGGTGCAAAGTGATATATATGAATCATTTCATTTAGTTCTTAAAAATAACCTCTATGGCAAATATTACCTTTATCCCTGTGTTCAAGATGAGCGAATGGAGGCTTAACGATGTTACTCAGTGTGTCCAGTGCCACTCCTAGCAAGAGCAGCAGCACAGCTTCAAGCGTGCTTCATCTGCTCCTGGAGCACTGAGGCTCACCACATGCTCTGCTAATGCCTAAGTCCGCTGATTCCCCTCCTAGAGGGGTCAGGGGTCAGAGGCAAGGAAATGGAAAATTAAGAGCATGGTGCTGGATCTTAAGTCACGTCGATGTATAAAACTGAGCCGATTGCTTAGTTTCTATGTGCCTCAGTTTCTCATCTGTAAAACGGAGATAAAAATATTACCTATTTGAAGGACTGGGGGTGTAGCTCGGTGGTGGAGTGCTTGCCTGGTGTTCTAGTCAGCTTTTACACGGCTGTGACTAAAAGGCCTGACCAGCACAATTACAGAGGAGGAAGAGTTTAATCCCAGAGGTGAGGCTGAACATCATGGCAGAAGAGGGTGGCAGAGGGAAGCAGCTCACAGCATGGTGTTCAAGAAACAGAGAGAGAAACCCTCTTCTCCAGATACAAATATATACGCAAAGCCACGCCCCAATTGCCACCTCCTCCAGCCACACCCCACCACTTCAGTTAATCCCACTAGGGATTAACTCACTGGTTACACTAAGGCTATACCCCAATCATTTCTCCTCCACATGTTCTTGTGTTGTCTCCCCCATGTGAGCTTTGGGGAGACACCTCACATCCAAACCATAGCACCTGGCATGCATGAGGCCCTGGGTTCAATTCCCAGCACCGCAAAAAAAAAAAAAAAAAAAAAAAGAGAGAGAGAGAAAGAAAGGAAGAAAAAATAAAAGAAAGAAAGAAAAACATTACTTATTTGATAGAATCATAATGAGGACTACATGGAATAATATTTACAAATGTCATATACCTGGCTCATAGTAAGTAATCAGCCATATCACCTATTTTACTGTTATTGAACTGAACGCGCTATTATAGTATTGACAGTTGAGAATAGATACATTTTCATGAGGACTGGAGTAGGGAAATGTATTCTTTGACAGCACATTGGTGACAAAAGTCTTGGCGTACAATTTAGGACTAATAAGTACTTCTCTCCTGCTAAGGGCATGCAAGGGTAATGGCCATGGGGAGAGAATCTTGGTCCACCTGTCATCAAGGGTTGTATCTCAGCTCTAAACTCACCCTTCTGCAGTTTGCTCAGTGATGTTAGTCAGAACTTAGCAACCTTGATTGATTGATTGATTGATTGATTGATTGATTGATTTTTGAGGCAGGGTCTCACTGTGCTTCTTGGGCTGGTCTCAAACTCCTGGACCCAGGGTATCCTCCGACCTCAGCCTCCTCCAGAGTGCAGGGACCGCAGGCCTGCACCACCACAGCTGCTTTGCAACCTCTATTTTCTTCCACCAGCCTCCTTCCTGTTCGGCCACACCTAGTGGGAAGCACTGGAAGAAGGCAAGGGTAGGAAGCCGGGACCTGCTACTCTTGCAAGGAAAGACTTCTCATGCTGACTCCAGCAAGTTGGTCTTAAGTGCTTCTGATCTCCAGCTTCTTCTCGGAATCCCAGAAGCCCCTGGAGCCCTCACCCCTTCTGTGGGGGCATGCACCCCTGCTCTCAGCTCCAGGGGCTTCTCCTCTCAATGCCTAGGCGTCCAGCAGCAGTTAGACAGTGTCCTCTCCTCGTAGGTTTGTCACCCAGGTGGGCCCCATCCAAGCTCCTAGGTCCTAATAACCCCCACCTTTCCCCTTCTTTCTCCCTGCCCTAGAAGCTCCAGTTGCTTCCTATGGCAAGTACCTCTGTGTTAATTCATAGGGTTCCCTTTTTGCTTTTTCTGTCCTTTAACAGATGTTTAATCAATCCCCTGTAGTAAATTCTCTCTGTTAAAGTAACTGCTGACTGGAACCTGAATGAAATACACACACACACACACACACACACACACACACACACACAGAGCAAGTACTTATGTTTAAAAACTATATATGGGTATTTGTGCACACATACACAGACACATACACATACATTTGTGCACACATACACATACACATACATGCTTCACCTCTGCATAGTCACAACACTTCTCTCAATATGCTCCAGTCCTGCATATGCTCCAGTCCTGCATCTGCTCCACTGGCCCTCATTAATGTTCTGTCCTTTCCAGATTCTAAAATACATCAGGAAGAACAAAGTCACAGAATGGTAGCTGCAATATCTTTTCCCTCTTATAAATACAAGCATCTGTTCCACACTTCTGTAGTCGAAAACCTGCAGGCCAACTCTTTTACATCAGGCAGTCATGGTGGTAACATTTGTCAAAGACTTCCTGGCTCTAAGGAGAAACTTTTTAGAATTAGGTGATTATTAAAAGCTCCCTATTGAAACTTTCACTGCTTCCTTTGTTTATTCAATAGGTATGATTTTTCACCCAGTGCCAAATACTCTTGCAGATACAGATGCAGAGAACAAAACAGGAAAAGTCCGCCCTCTTGACGGGAGAACCTGAGAAGGAAGGACCCAGGCCCTCAGCAGGGAAGACACCAGGCGCATGAGGGTGACTTTGGGCAGAGTGGAGTAGAGGTTACACATGAGGGCTCTGGAACCCAACCATGTGGGTTCAAATCCTGCCTCCACCATTTAATGCTGAATGACCTTGGGAAAGTTCCTAAACTTCCCTATGCCTCTTGCTTCCTTACTTTTCCAAATGGAAATAACAAGTATCTTCATCAGAAGAAAAGAAGGGTCAAGAAGAAAACAAAAAGAGTCTTTGGCACAGCATGGGCACTTGGGAAGTGCTGGTCATTACTGCTATCAACATCATCATTAGAGATGTGTACAGTGCTCCAATTTGGGTCATATGTCCCCCAAAGGCCCAGGTAGTGGAGGCTTGGTTCCTAGCCCCTTTCTCTTTCTCTTTTCCCCCTCTGGTCATGAAGAGAGCTCTTTACTTTGCACTTCTGCCAGGATGTTCTGCCTCACCACAGGCCAGAGGCATCAAGGCCAATTGATCATGGACTAATACCTCCAAAATTATAAGCCCAAATAAGACTTTTCTCTTTCTAAATTGATTATTTCAGGTATTTATTATAGTGATGAAAAGAAGACTAACACATTTGTCTTAACACATCTGACTCACTAATCTGCCAGAGAACCCTAGAAGCCAAAGATCTGATTTCAGTTCTACCATTTCCCAATTGCATCACCCTGGAAAAGGACGACAGTGGTGCATGCCTCGCAGAGTTGTGGCTCAACAGAATGAGCAGTCAGAAGGTGCTTAATAAATAGCACACAGACCTCCAGCAAATGCTTCTGGGTACTTAAAAATGTGCCAGGCACTATCTTGCTGTGGGGTAAAGTTGTGAACGTGACCGAGTTTCTGCCCTCAAATGGGTGAATAGCCGAGGACCAGGTGGACGGACCGGTGTTCACACTATTCCATAAGGAAAACCAACGTGGGGTAAAGGGAAGAGAGTTCGGGCTGCTGGTGGTGAGCAAGGCGGTCAGGGAAGTTCTTTCTGGAGAAGTGACATCGGAGCGGGAGCTTGAAGGAAATGAGGAACAGGCTGTACAAAGACTTGGAAAGGAGAATTCTGGTCAGAAGAGAAAATTAAGTGCAAAGCCTCCGAGATGGAAATGACAGAGGGGTGTCTGAGGAGCAGGAAGTATCAGTGTGGCCAGAGCAGGGTGAGCGAGTCAGAGGCAGAGGAAGGTGAAATGGAAAAGCTCGGTAGGCTAGCTCGGGTAGGGTCTGATAGGCGTGGTGAGAATGTTGGATCTTAGGTTGGTGATTGGAGGAAGCCATGGGAGAGCTGAGGACAGAGGAAGCAGCGTAATCTGATGGAGAAAACAGAATAAAAATAGGGAGTCCATGGAGAGGCTGCTATATAGAGATGCTGGTGGCCTGGGCTTCAGGTGGGAGGTGAGAGGTGGGTAGTTGAATTCAAGATGTATTTTGAAGGTGACCTAAAAGGATTTGCTGAAGGATTGGCCAAGAGTTGCCAAAGATGAAAAGTACCATTTTCCTTCCATGCCAGGAGTAGGAGAGGACCGTGTTGGGAGGTGAGGACAAGGCGGAGTTCAGTTTGCTCATGTAAAGTGAGAGGCCTCGTAGCCCTCCCAACAGACACGTGGAGTGGGCCGCCGGATATACACATCTTCCCCACCTCTCTGGTTCCCTTCCACTATTACAGTTTTATGTATTGGAGTTAAACTTTGGTCTAAATAGATGTCTTAAATCACCATTTGGTTATGTGATGGGGATCTAGTTAATTTATTCTACAACACTTTGCTGAGAAAATGAGATTTTTTTATGGTGCCTTCAAGCTTCTACCTAGCCCTGGAGAGAGGTGGGAGTTCCAGAATAGCAGGAGGGACCCAGAAAGCCGAGGTAAAGCAGCATCCTGAATGATTTTCTGCCGTCTGGCAGGGCTGGCCCTGCACACATAACCTGAGCTGCTTTCAGATTTCACACAAGACTTATGAATCACACTGAGTACCTCCTTCGGGCCATTACTTCCCTCTATCAATTACTAGCAGGGCTAGACACAGTCTGACTTTAAATCCAATCACAATCTCTTTTTTTTTCTCATTGACCTCGTTATCAGGAACTGCTGGAGTTTCCTCCTTTCTGGGAGGGAGACAAAGAAACACCCACACCTTGAGTATAACCTTGGTAATCGCCTTTCTTCCATCTCCTGATGAGCCTGGCCCAAGGTGTGCCCCATGCCTGGATCTCACGAGCAGCCTCTGCAGAGCTAGAGACAGGCAGCAGCCCTCTCCCATCAGCTCAGCACCCCAGCTCCCTGCCGAGCAGGTGCTGCTTCTTGGTGTTCTTTATCATCTTGATCGCATCTTGCATACCACCTTTTCTGCTCCAGGGGCTCTGAGTATTAATCACTTCCAAGTCACTTTGAGTAATGCTGGCTACCTTATCTTTGGATCTGTCACCAACATAGGGATACGAAAGGTCACAGACAGGCAAATGGCTTTCCTCTTGATTACAATCTTGCCGAAATCCTTGCCACTCATGACCCAAGGAAAAAATTTCTGTCCCTTTCCTCTGGGTAACCATTCCTCACTATCGTGAGTTTCTACCAAGGCCAGATTCATCAATGTCCACTGCAAAACTGCCAACCATTATATTTTGTTAAGCCTTTGCAAGAACCCTCCACAGGTGAGTTCGCAGATGACATAGAGCAGGAGTTTCAAAGCACCTGCAGCATCCGCATCACTGGGACATCCTAGAGATGAGATCCTCAGGCCACACCCAGACAGAATCTCTGGGGGTGGGGCTCAGCAACCTTTGGTTTAATGAATTTCCCAGGTGCTTCTGATGCATGCTCAAATGTGAGAACCATTGCAGAAGTGCTCTGGATGAGACCCAGGAGGGCTGACCACTGCAGTGATCCACAAACTGCGTGCCTTGGTTGGGCCACTTGGCCTCGCAGAGCTTAGTTTCCACATCTGAAAATGAGGAGATCTGACTTGATCATCTCTTCGGCTTTTTCAGGGCAAAAACTCTAAGAAGGCATGTGAGGGAAGGGTAAGGGCCACAGCATGAGGTGATGATGATGATGATGACAGTTACTAGTATTTCCTGAGTGCTTCTTAGGAGCCCAGCACTTGCACAAGCATTCATATTACCTACACAACACACGTATCCTGAAGGTGAGTGTCTTAGTCCGCTTGTGCTGCTATAACAGAGTACTCAAGACTGGGTAGGTTATAAAGAACAGAATGTATTGGCTTATAGTTCTAAAGGCTGAAAAATCCAGGAGCATGGTGCCCAGCATCCAACCAGTAACTTCTTTTTGTGTCAACCCATGGCGAAAGGCAGAAAGGCAAGTGAAGGTGAGGGGTGGGGGGCAGAAAGAGAGAGAGAGATGGAGCCCTCATGCCCTACATGCTTTCCATCATGCCCCACCTCCAAAACTGTTGTCCCAGGGATTAAGTTTCCAACACATGAATTTTGGGGATACACTCAAACCGCAGCTGGGGGAAGACGCCATATTGTTCTTATCCCCACCCCCCACACACACACACATACACACAAGGCTCAGCTTGGGATTTCCTGACACGCTCTGCCTTCAGAGTTAAGGGGATGCTCTCAGCTGTGACACTGGCACGTCCCCCCTGCAGTTATCATCAGTATTGAGATTCTTGGCTCTTGTGTTGGTCTGGAGCTTAATAAATGAGTGACTCAAGGATGAATAAAAATGTTCATATCAATCATTTTCACTCTATGCTCAGAAATTCCACAGGCATTGACAGGTTTATGTCCTTAACGCCCCTTTCATTCTTACCTCCTCCCCTCTACTCATTTCAACCTTCTGTCGTTTTATAAGTCTTGTTTTACACCTCTTTCCCACAAAACTCTGTGCACTTGGATATCACGGACACCCCATTCCTCAGCAGAGCCCATCCTCTGCATCTCTTAGCTCAGTCTTGGCCTAATCAGAGAAAGAATTAACTAGTACTCCCCTTTAGAGAGATGTATTCTTAAATGTCCTCTGATAGGTGTATTTTTTGCTCATGGGTTCAATACGTGATGCACAATGTCCATGTGGAAGGTTTAGTAAAATTATTTTCATCAAAATGTTCCTCTACTGCCCCTCCCCCACAGTACCACTCTTCCCCCTCACTGATTGCCCACAGTGAATTGTGAGGTTAAACCCCAGGTGTCCCCTAGGAGTTGAAATTAGTATTTCCATAAGCCATCTGTAAAGCAGTGTGCCTTGCATGAACACTTGACTATCTATCCTGAGACTGACCCAATAGGCCAAGCATCAGAGAGACCAGGGACAGTGGGGGAGGACCCTCAGGCACGTGCTTGGGTCCATAAAGGGCCAAGCCCCTGGGTGCACACACTGCTCAGCACTCTAGTATGGGTTCAGGAATTTTTGCCAAAGAGGCTGTTATGTATGCCGCCCCGCCCCCCACGATTGCCGTATTCTCTGTTGTACACGCGCCTCCACCCAGATACCTGATCAAACATGAATATAGGTG
The DNA here is from genome assembly GCA_025594165.1 of Tamias sibiricus. Taxonomy (NCBI): domain Eukaryota; kingdom Metazoa; phylum Chordata; class Mammalia; order Rodentia; family Sciuridae; genus Tamias; species Tamias sibiricus. Next base: position 16,454,186 of record CM046666.1, on the reverse strand, counting down.
CTGCTGTGAAGGGATTTTCCAATGCAATTAAGGTCAGTCGACATCAGGAGAGGGAGGTTAAGCTGAATGGGCCTGGCACGATCAGGTGAACCGTAGAAGAAATAGGACTGTTCCTGACAAGAGAGATCTGAATCCTGAGGATCATTCTCTATTCCTAACGTTGAAGATGGATGAGGCCACAAGGTCGAGAATGCAGGGGCCCACCTGCAGCCAGCCAGGAAGGAAATGGGACACCCATCTATTATAGAACTACAAGGAACTGAATTCTACCCACAACCTGAATAAGACTGAAAACTAGTTACGCCTCCTGATGAGACCACAATCTCGCAGACAAGTGGATTTCAGCATGTGACACTCTGAACAGAGGACCCAGACATGCTGAGCCCAAACTCCCCACCCACAGAACTGTGAGTTAATGAGTAAGTGCTGTTTGAAGCTGCTGAAAATTGGTACAGTAGCCCCCTTACCCCTAGAGGACACAGGACCCCCCCCCCCCGCCAAATGGGTGCTTGAAGCCACAGATAAACACCAAACCCTACATATACTATGTTTTTTCCTATGCATACCTACCTATGATACAGTTTAATTTATAAATTAGGCACAGTAACAGAGTAACAGTAATAATAATAAAAAGTAGACCAATTATACCCTGGAATAAAACTTATTTTAGACTGTCAACAAAATTCCCTAGAAAAGAATTCAAGAGGGCTGGGGTTGTGGCTCAGCGGTAGAGCACTCACCTAGAACGTGCGCAGCCTGGGTTCGATCCTCAGCACCACATACAAATAAGCAAATTGTGTATAACTAAAGCAAATAAATAAATATTTTTTTAAAAATGGAGGTACTGTGTCCAAATACAACTAAAAATAAATAAATATTTAAAAAAAAAAAGAATTCAAGAGTAAGGGAAGTTTCATTTCAAGGAATAAAGAAACCAGTTTGCAAAACAGGGAGAGAGCTATTCTACAAGACGGAAGTGCCATCAGAGGGAAGAAAGGGAGAAGCTGGCTTGGTGAAGGGAAATCCCTGCCCAGGCGCCCATGGTCAATCTGCATACTTAATGAGGGATGCAAGTGTGCTCCACCCTGATTGGTCAGTTTTATGTAAAGGAGGGATTTTAAATTTGCCCATTCCTGATTGGTTGACATTTACAGACAACTGCAGATCAAAGTTCCTTGGTCAGGTCCAGGCAGCAAACTGAGACTTTGCGGGTGCTGTTTGTCTTGGCAGTTGGAAAAGCAATGTGCCCGAAGAGGGGCCAGAAAACTTGTGGTTCTTCCAGGAGCACAGGAGTAGCGTGTGACCCCCACAATCAGCAAATGGCTATCAGGCCCCCTTCTGAATTTTAGATCCATTAGTCACTTGCAATCATACCCCTCACCCCCACTGCTATTCTTAACTTTGCTAGAGAAGGTGCGAGAAACAGAGCAACACACCCCCTGTAGATAGAGGAGGAGGAGGAGGCAGCAAACAGCTTCAAGGACAGGAAAAGACCAGGCGCTTCTGTGATAGGCCCTGTCACCCCTACATTCCCTGCCTTGCCCCTGATTGTGACTATCATGTGTTCTTTGCAAACAATTCATTATTTTTACGCCTCGAATCATCTAAGCACATAACCTCTCACCCTCGCTCCATAGCAGTAATACACTCAGTGCCCTAAAATATCACAGATGGTGCCAGCTGCCTTGTGACTTCCACAACTCTCAAGCTGTCTGCCTCGTTTTATTGGCTGTAATTGATGGCCTGGCCTCCCTACACCAAAAAATCAAGACAGGCCCTATTCTTCAAATTCCTCCACTCGCATGCTGATGGAGAGGGGGAGTCCTTTACGGTCTTTCCTGCTGGACTCTGTAAATTACAAGGCGGGGTTTATAAGCCAAATGTTCTGCAGGAATATCCAGCTCAAGCCTGAGGAATTTCCTTGCATGATTACAGTGAAGAAGGAGGTGTTTGTTGTTTTGTTGTTGTTTGTTTTTGGTCTAGGCGGTTAGCACTGAATGTGATATGAAGGAGCCCTAATTAAGGAGATAGCTAAGATTGCGGTTAGCTGAGAGCCATAAAAGATGTTCAAGTTCCACCTGATATTCATACATTTATCAAAGAATCTTTGTATGCCCGTGAACACTGTGTGACGCACCTGTAAGCTCGAGCTGTAAGCACTTGTCCTTGTTAAGGCAAAATATATATAACCAGGTGAGGTTAGTTAGAGGTGGTTGGTGGTTAGAGTTAGAGCAGTTGGAGTTGGAGAGGTTACTGGAGCCGGAGAGAGAAGAAGAAGAAATGACCTTTTTTCATTTTCATCCTGCCTCCAAATTTTCTCCCGCGGCGTCGTAGTTGCAAGCGGCAGTAGCAGGCAGCTGCAGTGATACCTCACCGTGAGCCACCAAGGAAGCTCTCTCGCAGTACTTATTAGCTTAGTAAAATGAACACCACTGTGGAGGGTGGTCTAAATTGAAGCACAATGACAGAAAATAACAGCAATAATAAATCATATTCATTTGCTCTTTTCTTCTGTAATATTGCAGCTCGTCCCCATCAGAGTCTATGAGGTAGAGATGAAAAGGTGTAACTAAAAGAGAAACCTCTTCCCCAGGAGAAGGAATCCTATCCTCCCAGCTCAGGACGGCTCTGCTCAGTAAGCACCTGAGAGGTGAGCAGGAAGGGGTGCGTAGTCTCTCCTGCACACGCCACTCCAGTGGTTGGTCTTGTTCATCTACAGAGCATAGGAACCGGTTCCCAAACATTGGAATCAGCTAGGGATCTTTAAACCCCACTGATGCCTGACTCCTGCTCCAGACCTCAATTTAATTCATCTCGGGTGTAACCTGGCTATGGAGAGGTTTAAAATCCTCCCCCGGGTGGGCTGGAGACGTAACTAAGTAGTAAAGTACATGCTTAGCACCCCTAGGGCCACAATAAATTAGTGGATGATCAATCCCCCAAGGTGCAGCCAAGTGTGGGAAACACCAACCTAGAAGTTAGGACAGGATTGACGTCAAGGCTTTACCAAGTATAACTGGACAATCTTGAGAAGTTAGTCTTTCTATATCTCAGTTTCCTCATCTGACAAATGGAAATAACTGTAGTCCGTACCTCATAGGCCCTTGGCACCAAGGTAAACCATTGGAATACATTAAATGAAATAATGCACCCCAATGGTTTACCTCGGTGCCAAGGACATACTAAGTGTTACGTGTTAATTGATATCTAACTATTGTCATTATTATTATTTCTCTTGGTTTCACTGGAGATTATGGAGCCAAAGAATCTTATGTTGGCATGAATAGTATGGGCCTTCTATATTCAGGAATTACTTTTCAAAAGTCCCCAGCAGGGGGAACTTCCAGTCCTTCCAGCGGACTTTCAAGGTGATTTCCAGTTTGGGGTCATTAGCACTTTCCCTATCCAATAAAATCACCCTGATTTTTAAATCTCACTTTGATAACCTGAAGGCACAGTGTGGGGGAGTTTGGGGTTCAAACTGAAAATGGGTAGCATCAACAGAGCTTCACACATTCAACAAGAATTTATTGAACATGTATTCTATGCCAAGTATATGCTAGGAATACTAAGTAGTCTCCCTTTCTCTGTTGTTTTACCTTCCACAGTTTCAGTTACCTAGTCAACCAAGCTCAGAAAATATTATATGAAAAATTCCAGAAATAAACAGCTTATAAGTTTTAAATTACATTCCTTCCTGAGTAGCATGATGAAATACGGTGCCATCCCATCCAGAATGTGAATCAGCTCCTTAGTCCAGTGTATCCATGGTGTATACACTACCTCCCCCCCGGTAGTAACTTAGGATCCATCTCAGTTACCAGATCAACTGTCTGATATCACAGTGCTTGTGTTCAAGTAACTCTTATTTTACTTAGTAATGGCCCCAATATTGCAAGAATACTCATGCTGGAAATTCAGATAATCCAGAGAAGCCCTAAAGTATGTCTTTTTGTGAGAATTCTTGGCTTAACAAGAAAAGAAAAATTGAAAAATCTTATACTAAAGTCATGAAGATCGACAGTAAATTATTGCCGATCTTTTATTGTGCCCACTTTATGAATGAAAACTGAGGGAATGAGGCCAGAAGGTAGCCCTTTCATAGGCAGACAGGACAAAGACCTCAGAGAAGGGACAGGGGGAGGAGAGCATCATGGCACCCTGGGAGGAGACATCAGGTCCAGAGAACATCCTACTACTTGCTGCCCCTGACAGCCTCAACCTCAAGGGCCCCTTCTTAACTAGAACACCTGTTGGTATTCCTGACCGCTTCAACCACAATAGCTCTTCCTTAGCTACCCCTATTACCCCAGGAACAGCCAACCACCAAATCTACCCTTACCTGAAGTGCTTCCTCTTCCCAACAGACTCAAGGGATTGAAATCATGCATTTCTGATTGTCTTATTAAACTTGGAGCTGAAAGAGCTTGACTGTTCCATGCTAGCATCCCTCATTAACATAGTCCACCCCCCACCCCCATCACCTATGCTGGGCCATCAGACATGCCTTTAAAAACCCCCAGGTGAAGAACAGCCAGCTGTACCCTCCCCTTGGACTCAGAACCCTCCCGTGCTGCAGGAGTCTTTCTCTGCTTTAGATAAATCTTACTCCTCTACCCTCTGCTTGTCTGTGGATCTCATTCTTAGAATTCATGGATAAGGAATCCACCTGACAGTCTTGTTCAGTGCTACAAAACTATCATAAGGATGTATATATATATAAAAAAGTAGTATATAGAGTGTTCAGCACCGCCCAAGATTTCAGGTGTCCACTGCAGATATCAAGGGCTACTTTAGAAAGACATGAATCTACAGTTCACTTAGTACCAATTGAATGATCAACTTGTTGTCTCATTAGTATAAATTATTTGGGTCCTAGATGAATGACAAAGACACTTGTATAGCTGGGGAAGTTCCAAGGATTCAGATGATCTGATGGCTCCCAGGAAGGGGGACAAGCCAGACAGATTCCTTATCATACATCAGCCCTTGCTGCAGATCCCAAGCTCCACACCATACCTCTCCGCAGCATTTGACGCAGGGGGTCACCCTCGTTGGAAGCTGCGTCTCCCAGCTCTCTGGCCACCCTCCTACCTCGCTGGCTTTGCCTTCTCCTTTGCTGGAGGCTCCTTGAAGCATCTGTCTGGCCTCTAAGTCACAGCACAGCCAGATCCTTTCTCCAGCTGCTCTTTCACCCAATCCCTGGCCTTTAATTAACAAGGGGACACTGATGCCACCAAATCTTTTTTTTTCCCCCTTACTGGGGATTAAACCCAGGGTTGTTCTACCACTGAGCTCAATCCCAGCCTTTTTTTATTCTTTTTCTTTTTGATGCAGGCTCCCTCTACATTGCCCAGGCTGGCCTTGAACCTGCAGTCCTCCTGCTCAGCCTTCTGAGTTGCTGAGGTTTCACTCCCTCCCCACCGCACGGGGATCTCTAACAAACCTCACACCTAACACATCTATTGGCAGAAAATGTGCCTTCTCCATTCCTGGTGCCTTTTCCCTATGAAAGGGGTTCAGTCAGTGGAACTCGAGGACCCTCTCTGCCCTGAACCCCTCCAGTGCCTCGGGTGTCTGATTAGCAAACGTTCAGGCCTTCTCACTGGGGAGCAGAAAGCACACATTCTCTGTGTGCTCTGAGAGTCAGCAGGGGCTTGACCCAGGTGGCATTGCCTGGGGCAGGGTGGTATCTGCCTAGTTCCGGGGATCAGGAAGGGCATCATTGGCTCTCACTGTCAGCTATAACCTCCAATTTTCCTCATCGGTAGTAAAAAGAAAGATTCGGGTCATCTATTTTCTTTATTTCTCAGGCAGAGAAGGGGTATGCCACCTATGAGGAGCAGTCTCGGATTCCCTCCAAGATCCTAAGCGGAACTCTTGATTCCAATTCCCGAACGTGGTCCTCTAATCCATCTGGATAAATGACAGCTGAATCTGGCTGCTTCTCACCCCCCCCAACTCTCCATCCCCCATGTCTATTTGGCTCTTCCAATCTCTGATTGGAAAAACGGTGTTAAAGTAACCTCATTGTCACCAAGGGAAAACCCAAGTAAACCTTCTAGCTTCGTTTGCTCTTAGTTGACTTAAAAATCACTAATTCTGGAGCTCGCAAAGCTGGGCAGTACACTATTTGTCTCTCCCTAGCCCTACCGTAGACAGCACGTGTGACATGCAGGTCATGGTGATAACGGCTGCCTGAGTTAGTTTTCAGGGAGTTGGAGTCTGCTTTTGCTGAGAACGTTGACCATCCACTCTTCACCTTGCACTGGTGTGATGGGTAACTGGAATGGGTGATAGGCTTGGCCTACCTTCATGTTTGGTCTGTCTCCTGTGCTGCCTCAACCTTTGGGTCAGCTTTCTACCCAACTCTGCAGGTGGACAGGTTGATCGTGTGAGAAGAGCTTTGTCCAGAACTGTGACGCAGGCCTCATTCGGCCTGGACTTGCCTAGCCTCTCGCCCCCCATTCAAGGCTGGAGGCACCAACATGGCGGCCTGCACAGCCACTAGTGGACCCAAACCTTATTATAAGCCCATCTGCGTGCTCAGCACCTTGACAGTTGATAATTTCCAGGACAGTGAATAGAAAAAAAAAAAAAAAAATGAAAGGATGGACACAAAGGTGGCACCCCAGTTCCTGGAAAATCTCTGCCTATTCTAAGAAAAGTTGGGAATATCCCTCCCCTTCAATATCTTCCCTCTCCCCTTGTGACTTTTTTCCCTCTATCTATAACTCCTCAACCCCCTCCCTGTAGTCAAGAAGTTGATTTAAGGGCAAAATCCCACTTCTTTGTTGTTTGGACACTTGAATCAATGTGTGTTATCAGAATGCCCATTGTCTGGTTTTCGTTTCTGGCTTTGCAAATTCCAATGGAAAAAGAATCCTGCTTTGGGGACTCCAAAATCATTGGTCGGTCTCCCTACTCCCCGTCTTCTCTGCTTAGGCCTCTGTTTTTCCACACAGGAGCAGAGTGATGGGTCTATTTAAAAGGCAGTTTGGGACAGTCGCTGCCCTGGCCTACCTTTCCTACAGCTTCCCATCACACAGAGAGCCCCAAGTGCCCACCCGTGCCCGGCCCTGCCTCTCTCCCCATTCCCACCCTCTTCCACACCGCCGTGTGCTTTCCACTCCAACCTCAGGCTCCAAGGTGTTGCTGCCTGATGCTTTTGTTCTCCGTTACAGCTACAATACCACGGGAGAAAATTCAGTGGCAGGAATGATTCTTTTATTCTCCTTTTCTCTTTGCCTTCTAAACTAAACTCTTTTCCTTATATTCTTCTTCTTCTTCTCTTTGGCTTTCTCTTTTTCTCTCTAGCTTCTCTGGCTTTTTCTAGCTTCAGCAACCTCTCGAACTCTTAACCGCTCTGACTCCTTTCTTCTTCTGACTGCGTTCTTCTTCTGTCGACGTCTAACCTTCTTCTGACCCTTTCTAACCGACCTCACCTGGTTATATATCTTTAGCTTTACAGGTGCGTCACGTGCATACCTTGAATAATGTATTGATACCAGGTGGAAACTGGAACATATGGCTCCCAGCTAACCGCAATAGCCATCTCCCTGATTAGGGCTTCTTCACCAAGGTCCCTGTCCCCTCTGCCTGGGGTGCTCCTGCCCAGACATGGTGTGCCAGGAGGCCCCTATGCTGTGCCCAAATGCCATGCCTCATGTGTCAAGGCTCCTTTCTAAAGAGCCAACACCATCCCTGGCATACTCCTTCCTCTTACCCATGTCACCACTCATTTATTCTGTATCTACTCATTTTTATTTATGTTTGTCTCTATTAACGGGGGGAGGGGGGATATATTAACCAGTTAGAGCTGCAAAAACAAACTATCACAGGCTGGGTGGCTTAAACAACAGACATTTGTGGAGCCCTGAAGTCCATGATCAAGCAGTGCTGGGGCTGATTTCTGGAGAGGGCACCTCCTGATTGTAATGGATGCCTCCTTGCTAATACTTACACAGCCTTTCCTCTGTGCACACACGGAGATACAGAAGTCACCAGTGTCTCTTGCTTTTCTGAAGAAGTCAGCAGTGTATTGGATTAGGGCCAGGCTCATGACTTCAGTTAACATTCATGACTTCCTTATGGAATCCACTTCCAAATGCAATCCGATGATGGGTTAGGAGTTCAACGTTCACATTCTGGGGGACAAAATTCAGTCCCCAACAGAGGCATAATACTATCATTATGCATGCAAACCTATTATCCATTGTATCCTTCTCCCTTATTAACAGAACTCCTGTGGTTCTTGCTGCCACAGTGTTCCCAGCTACAAGTTCCGCTTTCCCCAGCCTCCCTCGATAAAGTACTGGCTGTGGCAAATAACTCCGTTAGATGCTATGAAGACGGAAGTATCTAAATGTAGTGTTCCCAGCTTAGCAAATAAAATACAAGACTCCCAGCTAAATTTGCATTTCAGATAAACAATAAATAAAATTTTAGTGTAAATGTGTCCCAACCACTGCAGGGGAAGAAAATGTGGTTGATCTATGCAATTCCAATTTAAACAAGCAGCCTACATTTTATCTGAGAGCATTTCCTGAGTGGTACATTTGAGACACGTTCTTAGAGAATCAGGGTTCTCCATAGAAACAGAACTCTAGGATATATAGAGATGATAGATAAATGGCAGAGAGATACATAGGTTTACTCTAAGGAATTGATCACAGTTATGGCTGACAAGTCCTAAGGTCTGCAGTCAGCAAGGTGTAGAAAGAGTGCTATCATTTGGATCTAAAATGTCCCCCAAAGGCCTGTGTGTTAAAGACTTGGTCCCCAGCCTGGCACTACTGGGGGCCAGTGGAATCTATAGGAGGTTGGCCTAGTGGATGGTCTTCAGTCCTTAGGAGCATGTCCCTGAAGGGGAATGTGGGACACGGGTCTCTTCCCTTTTCTCTTTTCTTCCCCACTACTGGGAGATGACCACTTTGTTCTCCTGCTCCCCACCATGATGTTTTCCTTCACCCCAGGCCCAAAAGCAACAAGGCCAAGCTACCATGGATGGAAATCTCTGAAACCATGGTCAAAAATAAACCTTTTCTCCTTATAAGATAATTATAAATAAATGATCATTTAACTTTCTCATTTTGGGAAACATCTGCCTAGTACCAAACAATATCCTGAAAATGGAGGGTTTTTCCCCTCTGCCTCACCAAAGGGAGTAGGTATCTTCTTATGGCAAACAGATTCAGAGAAAGAGCCGGACCCTCCCTCAGCAGAGTCTACATTCACATCCTTTGACTTATTCCATGGACTTAAATCTCAATTGTTCATGACCCCATACTGAGCATAATAAAAAATATATAAGGGACACAATGTTAAGGGGAGGGGTGGCCCTCAAATAGAAATACCTGTTTCCATGGTGACTGCCTATTAAGCTCCAGACTAGAGCAGGGATCTGATGGTTTTGAGGTGTCCCCCAAAAGCTTATATGTGAGACCATGTAAGAATTTTCAGATCAGATTATGAGAGGGGTAGCCTGATGGATGGATTAATCCACAGATAAGGATCCACCAGGAGGTAACTATAGACAGGTAGGGTGCACCTGGAGGAAGTAGACCTACTGGGGGTGTGCCTTTGGGTTTCTATTTTGTCCCTGGTGACCAGAGTGTTCTCTCTCTCTCTTGTCCCCTCGCCCCTCCCTCTTCCTCCCCTCCCCCGTCTTCCTGGTTGCCACGTCCTCAGTGCCACGTCCTCAGTGCCACGTCCTCAGTGCCGTGTTCCACCTCCATGTTCTGCCTCACCTCAGGCCAGAGCTCAGGAGCTGGCCGCCTGTTGACTGCGCCTCTGGAACCATGAGCCAAAACAAACTCTCCCCCCTCTACTTTGTTCTTGTGCGGTCTTTGGATCGCAGCAACGATAAAGCTAACTAAAACAAGGAAACCGAAACTTCAGTTTTGAAACCTCTAGTCAACTATCAGAGATTTCAAAATTTCGATCCATATAATCGGTTAGATGGGGGGGATTGGGGGACCTCCAGGAAGACTTTAAGTGTTAGGAAGGGAAAATCAGCAGACCTTTCATAAATGCCAGCCCAGCCCATGAGGGTGGCCTTTTCGTAGGCCTATCAGGAAGAGTCTAGGAGATTGACAGGGGTCGAGGGCTCCCAATGACCCCGAACAGGGGAAGCAGATTTTCTGTTGCCTAGGTACCTCCGATTTCTCTGAATCATGGTTTGGGAATTAGTTATTCCACATGGGGATTTTCCTCCCTTGAGGTCAATTAAATTTCCATTAGAACATATTTTGCAACCTTGACTACAAATTAGAATAAACAGGAGAGCCACTTTTAAAATACCAATGCCAGAGTCCCATCCCCAAGGGTTCTGATTCAGTTTAGACTGAGGCTCAAGTAATAGAATGGTTTTAAAATTCCTCAGGAGGTTTCTATTTTACATATGCACCTCTTTTTCTTTCCTAGTTTAATAAATTCCCTCCATTGTCTCGATAGAAGGCGGGTCTTTACGGCTCTGACTTCTTTTGTTGAGTGTTTCTTGAGGGACCTTCATTAAGTTTTATCTCCCTTAACCTATCAGCAACCCTCGGGGGTAGAACTTACTATGGTCTCAATTTTTTCATCAAAAAACTGAACTATATAAAGTTACGCATTTGCCCAAATCTACATAGCTAAAACCAGGGAGCTAGATTCGAACTCGGACCTCAGTGACCCCAGGGCAGTGCTCTTTTCCCCACTGCAGTGTCCTCTCTCTCTCCAGGATCCCAAGGCCACTGAGAACATGCCCAGTGGAGTAACTTCCAGCCCTTTCTCTGGAAGAGGCAAAAGCGAAGAGAAGAAATCAATGCATCTCCCTGGCCAAACCCTGGGTGTCGGACTAAAGTTCTAAGTCTTAGCACAGTCTCTTCCAAGGACTCCTGGTTCAACCAGTTCATCTTACAGATGAGGAAGCTGAAGCCCAGGAAAGCGAAGTCATCTGCCAAAGTTGGTAACTAGGGAGACTCCAGAGCGCCATCTTCTGATTCCAAGAAGCGTTCTCCCTGATGACTCAGGTTCCCCCTTGCCATGGAGGAGAGGCGCAGACACGTCCCCATTACCAAGAGCGCCACAGGCACACAGCACAGACTGGGGGACTGAGGAAAGTTTCCTGGCGTTTGCGGGATTTCGTCTGACGAAGCCGAACCCTCTCGTCTAGGGTGTCGGAGGAAGTGGTGGAGAGAGCCGAGAGTCTCCTCGAGGGAAGAGGCTTCTAGGGCGTGGGCAGAGCTCCAGCAGCTGCAGAGCTGCGGGAGCCCACGGAGACTAGGGATCACAGGAGGCCACGTGTCCCCGGGCCTGAGAAGGGGGCAGTGAAGGAAGGGCGGGTTGTCACCCGCGGGCATGGCCACTGTCCCCATGAGGTGCTGACGCAGGGATGGGCAGAGAATGACCTCCAGCTTCTCTCCTCCCTCTGCCGGGCTCCTGTGGCCTGCACTGCCTGGTCACCGGAAGTTGGAGGCAAGGCAGCCGCTCCCAGGCCCAGGCCCTGAGCAGGCTAGAGAAGGGCAGGGAATGGACTCGGGGAAGGGGCCAATGGAGGGTCACAGCATGCCTGGCAAGCACAGGCCTGGCCCGGAGTCCCCCAGAGCCCCCCGCACGGGCACCGCCCCTCGGCCTGCCCGGGCATGACTGGCCGGGCTCCCTCTGCAGGAGGGGCTGTAGGCTCTCCACAGGTCGGTGCCACCACCTGCTGCTGCCGCTCAGATGTCTGAAGAGCAGCGTCTGGGGACTCTGCAGTGGGTGTTTACAGAACACGTGACCAGCCCAACCAGGCTCTCTTGTTGATGGCACTGTCACGTGGGTTGTGCAACGTGTTAAGGCATCTCTGTCCTCTCGGGTCATGAGAGGACGCTCCGAGATGTGGTTTGGCACATAAGTTGTTGGAGTGCCCAGAAATTAGGGCTCTTAAAGTTTTTATTCTTAATGGATCATTTCCAACTGTATACATTTATGGGGTAAAAAGTGATGTTACTATTTATGAATATTATGTGGGATGATTAAATCCAGCTGATTAATGTATCCAATACCTCAAACACTTATCATTTTTGTGGTGAGAGCATTTGAAATTTATTCTCAGCCATTTTGAAATGTATAACACCCTATTATAAACTACATCACCACACTGTGCAACAGATCTCTAAAACAAGAAAACAACGGACCCTATCTCTGCTGCTACTTTGTACCCCTTACCATCACCTCCCCTTCCCTCCAATCCCTGGCATCTGAAACCACCAGTCTACCCTCCGCTCCTCTGAGGCTGACTGGATTAGATTCCATGCACACCTGAGAACGCGGGCATCACTCTGCGTCAGTAAGTTGGGGCTTATGTCATGACCACAGTGTTCTCTGATTACATCCATGTCGTTACAAATCATACAATTTCCTTGTTTTTAAAGTTGAATAATATTCCATGGTGTGTGTGAACACACACACATGTACAGACACACACACATGCACACACGTATGCACACATATATCTGCACGGCTCCTTTATCCATTCATCTGTTGATGCACACTTAGGTCGATTCCACAACTTGACCGTGGGGAAGGGTGCTGCGATGGAGGGCATGTTCGATCAAGTCCGGGCCGACAGGCCACACTTCCCAGGTACTTTGGACAGGTTTTTTTGTTGTTGTTTTTGTTTTGTTTTGTTTTTTGGTATGTATGTTTTGTTTCATTTTGTGAAAGAAGATAAAAGAAATCAGCATCAGTCAGAAGGCCTTTTGCCACACCAAATGCCAGAAAATTCAAAATCTATAGCTTTGGGAGCAGGAAAAAGAAAATATAGGGAACCACCTGTGACCAAAATGTAGGCCTAGGAGAGGCACAGGTGAGGTGACATGCTGTAGCACCTCCGGCAGGCGAGGTCTGTCTGCACTGTGAGGGAATGCCATGCCCTCCCCGTGGCCTTGCTTCCTCCATCGCATCCTGGAGACCAGCCCCTGGCCCTCCACGGGCCCTAAAGGCACTCCCAGGCCTGCAGCTCCCTGCCCTGGTGGGATGGCGTGCAAAGATTCCATCCAACCAAAATTGTATTATCAGCTTTAAAGTAGGGTGTTTGTTTGTTTGTTTGTTTGTTTAGGAGAAAAAGACACCCATCCTATGAACACATCAGTTTTCAGAAACGTTAGATTAGGAGGAAAAAAAGAAATCTTCTGGCAAACCTCAAATTCTCCAACGTGCAGGCTGGCGGCTGGCGGCAGTCTTCCTGATTACAGTGATCCTCCCGCAAGTGCCAGAGGGTCTGACTGCCCATGGGAGGGGGCTTTTTCTCTTTGAAAGAGGAGACTCATAACCTAAATGAGGCTCCCTTTTGTGGAACAGGGAAGTAGGGATTTTTTTTTTTAGGGAAAATAAAAAACGCCATTTGGCATGTTTCCAAATATGACCCCCTGTGGCCTCCAGCCCTGGAGCTCGGGGGTGGGGGGTCCTGCCTGACTCATTGTTCCCCAAGAGTATCAACTAAAGGACAGAGAAAGGGATGAGCATGGGCCCTCTCCAGCCCAACATCAGCCTGGCCTCCCGTCCCCTCATTACACAAGCTACCCATGACTGTAGACAAGGTGACACCAGTGACAACGAGGTGTGATAAGTCCCTTTTAACACAAGAAGAAGGCTCAGAGCTAAGGAGGAGGAGGAGGACCAAATGCTAGATGGAGGATTAGGGGGGTATCATAGGCCAAATATCTGTGTCCCCCTGAATTCATATATTGAAGTCCTGCCCACCAATGTGAGGGGATGTGGAGGTGTGGCCTTTAGGAGAGGATTAGGTCGTGAGGGGGAAGACCCGGAAGGGAATGGCTGACCTTAAAAAACGAGAAAGGAGAGCCAGTGATTCCCTCTCTGCCCCAGGAAGATACACTGTTGGCACCCTGATCTAAGACTTCCGGCCTCCAGAACTGTGAGAAATAAATCCAGTAGTTGATAAGGCACCTAGTTTATGGCATTTTGTGACAGCAGGCCTGACTGACTAAGATAAGGGATTTGCTTTGTCAGGAAGGCCAGGGAAGTCTTCACCTGAGATCCCAAGGACACACAGAAATCAACTAGGCAAAGAGGGTGAGATATGCAAAGGTCCTGTGGAAGAAAGCACCGTGGCCAGTAGGGAGGATCAAAAGAAGTCAGAGAGAGTTAGGACGGAGAGAGTTGGAGAGCATGGATTAAGATGGGACTTGCAGGGCTGGGGTTGTAGCTCAGCGGTAGAGCGCTTGCCTAGCACGTGCGTGGCCTGGGTTCGATCCTCGGCACCATGTAAACGCATTGTGTACAACTAAAGCAAATAAATTAATATAAAAAAAAAAAAAAGATGGGACTCGCGATCAGTCCACGCAGCACCTCAACAACTGATGTTTAAGGATTTGTTGTTGTTGTTGTTGTTTATTTGCTTACAATCTGTCCTTCAAGCGATGAAAGGTCCTGAAAAGTTTTCAACTGGAAGATGGTATTTACAGGCTCGCCTTCCAAGATAATCACTGTGGTGATGGTATAGAGGAAGGAACACAGAGGACACGAGTGACATACAAAACCAGCTAAGAGGCCATCACAGTAGCCGGAGAGACGAGAGATCATAGGAGTTTGAACCAGAGTGGAAACATGGAACAAATGTGAAACATACATATTCAAAAGGAAAAAGTGTTAGAATTTGGGCAGAGTTTCTTACGCTGGGAATGCCATTTTAATAAAAGGGAAGTTTATTAGGGGCCATGCGTGGAAGGGGGAGAAAAAAGGGAAAATGAGGGACGGATGGGAACAGGGGCAAGCGCGAACAGAGAGCGATTTCAGTCCGGGGCTGGCTTAAATAGAGTGGGGGTCAGAAAGCCCCCCTGGAGTGAGTCCTTGCCCTATAGGCTACCAGAGGTCAGGAGGTGATGGCCAGGGCACCTGCTGGCCAGGTTTGCTGGCCATGCTGAGGATCTTGGGAAGTGTAGTTTTTCACAAAGCACCTGGGGAGGTGTGGCTTTCTGCCTGGGAGGCGCAGCCTCCTGCCTGGAATCCAACAAAAAGACCACTGGACCTGGTGACATGCCGGCACTGGGGAGGAGGGGAGCGGGGTCAAGGATGGCGTCTCTACCTTTGTGGCTTGCCCACCTGGTAGAACCACTCCCCAAGGGGGAGGCACTGCCAGAAAACCAGAGTGGAGGAGGGGGCCGAGCTGGGGCTGAGGCGTGTTGAATGCAGGATGCTCTGGAGAAATCCAAGAGGAAATGTCCAGGAAGAAGAGGGCAAGAAGGTCCAGGTGAGGTCCGGACAGGAAGTGGACACCTGGGAGTTGCTTGCACAAAGTAAATTAGAGCCATGGAGGTAATCAGAGGAAATGCAGAGTTAAAGGAGGAAGTGAAGCTGGGTAGAGGAGAATAGGTCTAGAAAGGAAAGGGTACGGTCAGAGAGGCAGGGGAGACGTGTTGCCGCCTGAAGCGATGGCCGCTTGGAGCAACGAAGCCGCGGGAAGAAGTTCAGAGGCAAACTGGAAACAAACAGCTTTTTATTCTGATAACTTTTCTCTCTGGCTCTAACAACGACTAACACGCGCCACACACACCCACCAAAATGGCGCTGACCCGATCAGCAATCTCAGCCAAGTCACTCGAGATCCCGGGCCAAGTCCCGCGAGATCCCAGGCCAAGTCCCGTGAGAATACGGAAGGCAGCAATTCCCAAAACTCCATGGCCCATAGTCAACCGCAATTTAAGCCATCTCCCCAAACAGGGCTCCTGCAGAGACGTGCTGGGGACGGAGGAGCCCCAGAAACCTAGCCAAGAGCTCGTGAAGAAGGAGACTGTGATCAGGGGAGCCAGGACACCTGAGGTCAAGAGAGATGAGCTGTGAAAACGGGTCCTTGGGGCTGGGGACGCGCTCAGTGGTAGAGAGCTCGCCCGGCAGACAGGAGGCTCCGGGTCCATCCCCAGCTCTGCAAACAATAGAAATAAAAAGTAAAAGAGGCCTTTTGAATGGGTGGATACAGAAGCCATGGTGATCTTTGTGAGGAATCACAGAAGAACGCTCCAGCCCTGTTCTCTGATTTTAACAATGCATGGCCTACAAGCATTTCAGTACTTCCCAAATTTGCTCCTACAGGGGGAAAAAAAAATCGTGTGCATGTCAGTGACCTCGAAGTGGCCAGACTGGAGACCTGTGGGCAGCTCTCACAAATGGGCAGGAAGACTGGGGCAGACAGATGAGGAGAACAGCCTCCTGGCATTGGGTCGGGGCCCTATCCCTGCTGCTCTGCGTCCTCCATCATGGGGTCCTAGGGCTGCGACATCAACTCACCATGAGCTGGGTGGCTCCGAACAACGGAGTCACCATGGGCTGACTCTCCCATAGTTCTGGAGGCTGCAAGTCCAAAGTCAAGCGATCAACAGGGCTGTACCCCCTGCAAACACCAAGCAGGAATCCCGCCTGCCTCTTCCAGCTTCTGGTAGTGCCTGGCATTCCTTGGAGCAGATAAGACCCAACCACCTCTGTGGTCACTCGGCCCTCTCCCCAGGATCTCCTCCCCTTCTCTTTTCTTACACAAACACTTATTATTGTCTTTGAGGCCCATCCTAATCGGGGACGATCTCATCTGGAGATGCGTAACATAATGACATCTGTGAAGGCCCTTTTCCCAAGTAGTCACATTCACAGGTTCTGAAGGACATGCCACCGTTCCAGCCAGTCCACCTGTCCCTTCCCATCTCTTGGAAGCATCACCTCATCTTATCCAAAAGTCTCCATCCCAAAATCAAAGAGCCAACCTCCCTGTTCCTCCCTCTACCACCCAAACCTAGCACAGCCACCAGGTCACAGGATTCACCAACACAGGTGTAAAGCAAAGTGTCCTTGTGCCCCTCCCAACACCCAGACAGCCAGTGAGGAGGCAGGTACCCTGGAACCCAGGCCCTGCAGCAGGGAAGTGTGTTTCCTCCCACAGACACAGAGCTGGACTTCATCACCAAGGACTTTGGGTGATTGGTCTTAGGATAGGAGAGCTCTTAGGATTAATAACCGTCTTTTTTAAGGATATGGGGAAGGAGGTCAGTTAGGCACACTTTAAAAACATTTTCGTTTTCCATGTTCCAAATGGACTTTTGCAACAAACCCCATTTGTACAACAGGGACTCTGTTAAAATCAACTACTGAGTGAGAATTAGAACTAAAGAGCACCATTGTTAGTTGGTCACTCCAGCCATGAATGCAGACCTGTGGGCTTATGCAACATGCCTAACCAGGAAAGTCTTTTTTTTTTTTTTTTTACTTTTTTTTAATATTTATTTATTTGTTTTAGTTGTACACAATGCCTTTTTATTTTTACATGGTGCTGAGGACCGGAACCCGGGTTGTACACGTGCTAGGTGAGCGTTCTACCACTGAGCCACAACCCCAGCCCACCAGGGAAGTCTTAACCTGAGATCCAAAGAGTGCATAGAAATCAACTCGGCAAAGGGAGTGGGGTATGCAAAGGCCCTGTGGTAGAAAGCACCATGATCAGTTTGGGGAAGGAAGAAGTAGATGGCTGCTCTCTCTGCTGAGGAAAGAAGCAGAGGAGGACTCTTGGTGACTGCTTTCCCTGCTGAGAATGACTCACATGGTTCAAGTGGTTTTCACATGAATAATTAAAGAGATTTTTTTATGAGGAAAGAACTGTATCTTCCAGAGATGATGGAGAACAAAAAGCAGCACTTCATTTAGCTGCTGCAGTAAAGTAGCTGCTGCTTTGATAATAAAGGAGAAGAATGTCTCTGCTCCCAACAGCTCATGGGACTGTGCGTGTGCATTTCGTTTCTCCCACGATTTCAGCCAAGCGCTTTCAGGCACCACGTCATTGTGCATTTGGGTAAACTGAAGCACTGAGCTAAGGGTGCCATGCCGTGTTCTGACCACCGTGAGGCACTTGATCTGCCTGCACCACCGCAAAGACCCTCACATCTTAAAATTGTCCTTCTGAAGCTAGTCCGTAGCTGAGAAAGGAACAGAACGAAGGCCTCCTTTTCTGGGATCTACGCTTTACCTTATAAATCGGTGGTTCAATCAGCCTGTTGGTCCTGCCTCAGACCTGCTGCACCAGAATCTCCTGGGGCAGGGCCAGCCTGGTGGTGGTTGTTGTTGTTGTTGTTGTTGTTGTTGTTGTCTTTATCAACACAGGACTCAGTGTGATATCTCCACACGGGCACTCAGCATACCAGGATCGTATCCAACCACCCTTCTTCCTCCCTCAGCCCCCACCCCCACCTGGCATCCTTCCCTGTCCCTCTTAATCACGAATCTACTCTAGGTAGACTTTTCTTGGTTTCCACGTATGAAAGAGAACACGTGATGCTGTTTTTTTCTGTGCCTGCCTTACGTCACTAAGCATCGTGACCTCCCGTCCACCCATCTTGCCACATGAGACAGGATTTCATCCACGGTCATGGATGGATTGTACTCTTTTGTGTATACAAACCACATTTTCTTTATCTGTTCGTCTCTTGGTGAGTACCTAGGCTGATTCCATATCTTAGCCGTTGTGAATCCTGCTGCAGTAACCGTGGGTGACTCTTTGGTGTGCAGACTTTGTGTCCTTTGGATATTTACTCTGGAGTGGATCATATTTGAGGAATCTCCATCCTCTTCTCCCTGGTGACTGATTTATATTCCCGGTGACAGCACATGAGTTCCTTTTTCTCCTCATCCTTTCCAGTGTTTGTTGATTCTGTTTCTTTGTTGTGATAGTAGCTGTTCCAAGTGGGATGAGATGGTACCTCATCAAAGTACCATTTAAATTTCCCCCGATGGCTAAGGATATCGAGTAATTTTTATATGGTTTTTTTTTTTTTTTTTTTTTTTTTTTGGTACCGGGGATTGAACTCAGCGGCACTAGACCACTGGTCCACATCTCTAGCCCTTTTTTGTATTTTATTAGAGACAGGGTCTCACTGAGTTGCTAAGTGCCTCGCCATTGCTGAGGCTGGCTTTGAACTCGCGATCCTCCTGACTCAGCCTCCCAAAGTGCTGGGATTACAGGCGTGCGCCACCGCGCCCGGCAATTTTTATATGTTTATTGGCCATGTGTATCTTTTCTTTTGACAAACGTCTCCTTATGCCATTTGCCCACTTTTTAACTGGATTGCTTTCTGTTGGGTGTTTTGAGTTCTTTATATATTCTCTGTCAGATGG
This sequence comes from Tamias sibiricus, assembly GCA_025594165.1. Classification (NCBI taxonomy): domain Eukaryota; kingdom Metazoa; phylum Chordata; class Mammalia; order Rodentia; family Sciuridae; genus Tamias; species Tamias sibiricus. The sequence continues at coordinate 16,435,052 of CM046666.1, read as the reverse complement.
ATAAATGGCAAATATTTTTTTCCCATCCTGTGGGTGGTCTCTTCGCTCGGCCGATGGTGTCCTTGGCTGTGCAGAAGCTTTTCCATTTGACGTAATCCCATTTGTCCAGGTTTTGCTTCCTGTGCTTTTGGGGTGCTACCCGGAAAATCATTACCTGTTCTTCAGCCATGAAATGTTTCCCTATGTTTTCCTCTGATAGTCTCAGAGATTCTGGTCTTGTATTTCAGTCTTTTATCCACTTTGAGTTGATTTTTGTACGTGGTGAGGGATAGAAGCAAGTTCTGATCTTTTGCATTGTGGATACCGAGTTATCCCAGCACTGTTTATTAAAGAGCGCTTCCTTTCTCCAGCGTATGTTCTTGGAAGCTTTGCAGAGAATCAGCTGAGTGCTTGTTTCTGGGGTCCGGTGGTCTGTGTGTTTTATTTTCATGGCAGTACCATGGTGCTTTTGTTACTCCAGGTTTGTAGTGTGCCTTGAAATCAGGATTGCCTTGGCTATTGAGGGTCTTTTGTGCTTTCATATGAATTTTTTTTTCTTTTTTTTTTTTTTTTTTTTGTTTTGTTTTGTGGTACTTGGGATTGAACTCAGGGGCACTCGACCACTGGGCCACATCCCCAGCCCTTTTTTGTATTTATTAGAGACAGGGTCTCACTGAGTTGCTAAGTGCCTCGCCATTGCCGAGGCTGGCTTTGAACTCAGGATCCTCCTGCCTCAGCCTCCCAAGTGCTGGGATTACAGGCGTGCACCACCGCACCTGGCTTCCATACGAATTTTCAGATTGCTTTTTACGGTTCTGTGAGGAATGTCATTGGCATTTTGACGAGGATTGCATTGAATCTACAAGTGGCTTTTGTTAGTATGACCATTCCAACAATGTTAATTCTTCCGATATGTGAACAGGGAGGTCTTTCCATCTTTCCCATCTTCTTCCATCGATGTGCCATCGTTTTCATCGTGGAAGTCTTTCACTTCTGTAGTTAAGTTTATTCCTAGGTATCTGTGGGTGCTTGTGTGTGTGGCTCTCGTGAATAGGATTGCTTTCATGATTTCTTTTTCAGCAAATTCATTATTGGTATGGAGAAAAGCAATATATTGATTTTGTATCTTGCTATTTTACTGAACTTATCAGTTCTAATAATCTTTTGATGAAATCTTTAGGTTTTTCTGTGTATAGAATCATACCATGGGGCTGGGGTTGTGGCTCAGCGGTAGAGCGCTCGCCTAGCACGTGCACGACCTGGGTTCGATCCTCAGCACCACATACAAATAAACACATTGTGTACAACTAAAGCAAATAAATAAATATTTAAAAAAAAAAGAATCATACCATCTGCAATCAGGGATATTTGACTTCCTTTTTTCCTATTGATGTGCCTTTTGTTTCTTTCTCTTGCCTAATTGCTCCGGCTAAAACTTCCAGCACTATATTGAATAAGAACTGTGAGAGCAGACACCCTTGTCTTATTTCAGATCTTAGAGGAAATGCTTTCTGGTTTTCCCCATAGAGTATGATATTGGCTGTGGGTTTGCCATATATAACATTTATGAATGTTGATGTGTAAGCCTTCTGTACCTAATTTGGCCAGGGCTTTTGTAATGAAGGGATGATGAGTTTTATCAAATGCCTTTTCCGTGTCTATAGAGATGTTCATGTGATTTTTATCCTTCATTGGGTTGGTGTGAGACATTATGTTTACTTGTGTATAGCCAACCATCCTCGCATCCCTGAAATGAAACCAACTTGATCTTGGTATATAATCCTTTCATGTGCTGGTAAATTCAATTCACTAGTATTTGTAGAACAATTTTTGCATCTATGTTCATCAGAGATGCTGGCCTATAGTTTTCTTGGTTGCTGTGCCCTGGTCTGGTTTTGGAACAGGGTATGCTGGCCTCACAGAGCTCAGATGGGTTCCCTCCCTTTCAGTTCTATGGAATAGTTGGGGAAGAAGTGGCATTAGTCCCTTTAAAGGTTTGACAACTTTCATCAATGAAGCCATCCTGCCCTGGGCCTTTTGTTGTTGGGAGATTTTTATTACTGATTCAATCCATTCCTTGTGATTGGTCTATTCGGGTTTTTCATAGCCTCTTGGTTCAGTTTTGTTGTGTTTTGTTTTGTGGTGCTGGGGATTGAACCCAGGGCCTTGTGCATGTGAGGTAAGCACTCTACCAACTGAGCTATACCCCAGCCCTTGGTTCAGTTTTTGTGGGTCATATGTGACCAGAAATATGTCCATTTCTCCTAGATTTTCCAGTTGGTTAGCATAATGCTTTTCAAAATAATCCCTAATGAGCCTTTGTATTTCTCTGGTAATAGTTGTGATGTCTCCTTTTTCATCTACAATTTTATTTATACTTATATAAATATAATTTTACAATTTTATTTATACTCAAGTCTTGTCTCTTTTATCCTTCATTAGCCTAACTAAAGGTGTACAATTTTATTCATCTTTTCAAACACAACTCTCTGTTTTATTGATCAAAAGGTCAGTACTGTTTTTTATTCTCTACTTCTTCTCTTATCTTTATTATTTCTTACGTTCTGCTAATTTTGAATTTAGATGATTCTTGCTTTACTAAGTCCTGGAGATGCATTATTAGGGTGTTATTTGAGATATTTCTGATTGCTTTAATGTGGGCACTTATAGCTATAAGCCCCTCTTAGCACTGCTTTGCTGTACTCCTCAGGCTTGGTCCCTTCTGGATACCCAGCCCCCAGTTATTATAGTGGACAGGTGTGGAGTCAGATGGCTCATGAACTGGGCTCGGCCTGAGCCTCAACTTCCTCATTGTACAAAGCTCGTGGTGTAGGGAGACAGTGATATATAAGGAAGGTTACTAGAAGAATCAAATTAAATAGAGGCTATCAAATACAGGGCATGGGCCGGGCACGGTGGCTCACGCCTGTAATCCCAGCACTTGGGAGGCTGAGGCAGAAGGATCGAGAGTTCAAAGCCAGCCTCAGAAATGGCGAGGCATGTAGCGACTCAGTAAGACCCTGTCTCTAATAAAATACAAAAAAAAGGGCTGGGGATGTGGCCCAGTGGTCGAGTGCCCCTGAGTTCAATCCCTGGTAACAACAACAAAAAAAAAAAAACAGGGCATGGTCTTCAACAAAGGCCTTTTTTTTTTTTTAATCTTTCTAAAAGATACCTATTGCCAAGCACGGTGACGCACACCTGTAATCCCAGCAGCTTGGGAGGCTGAGGCAGGAGGATCACGAGTTCAAAGCCAGCTTCAGCAAAACTGAGGTGCTAAGCAGTTCAGTGAGACCCTGTCTCTAAATAAAATACAAAATAAGGCTTGAGATGTGGCTCAGTGGTTGAGTGACCCTGAGTTCAATCCCCGGTACCCAAAACATCATCACCATCACCATCAATCAAAGATACCTATTTCTGTTACATAAACTTTAAGGATTTCTGTTCCCAAAAAAGTCACGGCAAATCATTCACTGCCCCCCCACCCCGTGTGTGTGTGTGTGTGTGTGTGTGTGTGTGTGTGTGCACGCACACGCGCCTTTAAGTCAGACTTTACACTTTACAATTTTAATGACACCATTTTCCAAGATTGGCTGAGTAGACCCATTAGCTGTTCTTCCTGATCAAATTAATAACTCTCTATGGCCCCTCACCTGGCTCTTATCCAACAAAATTACCCAGGTAGGAAGTAGCTCCATTGCAACTCAATCCTGCGATTTGAGCATCAGTCTAGAAGTGGCCTGAAACCACTGCTGGCTGCTTTTGCTCCTAGGGACACACCCGCAGCATTGTTTTCCCAATTAGTAACCACAAAGCTGCTCCCTGTATCCTGGCTTCAGCTCGTCTGAGAATCTTCCTACCCTAAAGCCTCTAAATAAAATGTCCTAGATGATGTAACATAGATGAGGTAACATCAACAGACAGAAATTGATTGTATTTATATTGAATATTGAATAGAGGTTATATTCTTCTGGTTACAGAAATTCAGGGTAATCAACAATCCCAGTTTGCCCAACCCTGAGAAGGTTCACAGGACCTGCGAGTTTCCGCTTTAAAACCAAGATCATTCCGGGGAAATTGGGGCCAAGCGAATCACCCTAGAAGGGAAGAGAGATTGGTATAGCAGAAGACTTCTCCGTTCTCTTCCAACACCACCAGCTGCTCAGTCACCCCCCACCTGTGGTTGAAGCTGGTCCTGATAAGAGGTGTGTGGCACTGTCTCAGGAACAACTACACACTTTAGGCTATATCTCTGAATCTAAAGAAAGCCAGGCTCTTTGAACACTAAAAAATGTCAGGAACTGGCAGACAGAGCATCTGGGACTTCCTGCCCTGGAGTCATGGGAAGTTGCTCAAAATTGTCTTTCAAGTATTATGCACAGGGTCAGTGTCATGATAGACAGGAGAACTGAATTGACAGACTGGTGCTTTCTAGCTGAGTGGCATTGGGTAATCCTAAATCTCAATTCCCTCACCTCCTCTTTGATAACAACACTACCTCCTTAAAAAAGCAGTGGGTGAGAATCCTGGAGGCCATAAGCATGCATTTTTAAAAAGACACTGAATTCACGCCAGTTTCTCCCCCATATCCATGCCAATGATGAGGTACATCTTCAGGGGTGGTGTCATAACCCCATCAAAACATTTCCCCACAGGGCTGGGGTTGTGGCTCAGCGGCAGAGCACTCACCTCACACGTGCGTGGCCCGGGTTCGATCCTCAGCACCACGTAAACGTAAATGCGTTGTATGGTGCACAACTAAAGTAAATAAATAAATATTTTTTTAAAAAAACATTTCCCCACAATGGGGCTGGGGCTATGGCTTAGCAGTAGAGCACTCGTCTCACATGTGTGGGGCGCTGGGTTCGATCCTCAGCACCACATAAATAAAATAAAGGTGTTATATCCACCTGCAACTAAAAAAATTTGTAAAAAAAAAAAAAAAAAAAAAAAAAAATTTCCCCATGAGCTCAAATCCACATTCTCACTGTTAGAACTGTAGAACCATCCGAGCCAGGGAAAAATTTTTTTTAATATTTTGCATTCCTCTTTTCCACAATGAGTATAGGTAATGATTCATGAGCCTGTGATAAGAATCCAGATTTTCCAACCTTGCCATTTTGACAGGTCAAGAAACTGAGGCCCAGGATAGATGGGCAGGTGATGTGCTTGCTAGATCGTAGGTCTAAAATCCAGGGTACTGATTTCCAATGTTCTGATCCAATGGCTTCTCCATGACACTGTCTCCAAACTCTTTCTTCAAGGATTTGATCTCTGAAATTCCAATGAGCTGGAAAATCAAGAGTAAAATCCTTCCAAAGACACCAGCACATCGTCAATGGTTTGTTGTTTTATTTGGTGCTGGGGATGGGACCCAGGGGTGCTCTACAAGTAAGCTTTTTTTTTTTTTAGTTTGAGGCAGGGTCTTGCTGAGTTGCCCAGGCTTGCAGGAACCTGCGATCCTCGTGCCTCAGCCTCCTCAGTCGCTAGGATTACAGGCGGGCACCACAGCGCCTCTCACAATGCTAATGTTTAATTAAAAGGTGTGCAAGCTGTTTTTTTCCAAAAGAAATGGAAAGAATGAGCAGGCACTGCAAAGACTGTCTTGGGGCAGGCCAATGGAGGAAGGACAAGGAGCACTAGCCAGAAAGAAAACAGCTAAATGTACCCTGCCAGTTGGCTCCAGGCTGAACCTGATCAGGAGACTGTGCCTGACTGCTTTGTGAGAGTGACCCACGCTTGGTTATTCGGGGTTTTTTTGTTTTATTGTTTGTTTGTTTGTTTTATAATGGACATAGTTCTGTCAACTAAGAAATGGGACTCCCTGACCTCGAACTGTAAGAATAGCAGCACCTCTAATGTAAAGCGGGTCCTGGTGCCAGCCTCTCCTGCTATCACATGACCATCTTTCATATCTAGGGCCCAGGTAATAACAGGCTCACCCCATTCCGTGATATCTATAATTACGCGGTGCTTTTGCTTACACCCTGGGGCCGCCTCTATAATTTAGGCTTGGGCCTGAAGATGGCTCTCCCCTTGACAAATCATGCTGCTAATGTGAAGTCACTTTTGAAAGTTGGAAAGAACCGAATGTGCAATCGCAAAGCTGCACCCTATTTGCTCAGCCCAAGACTCTGACAGTTCAAAAGGTAGGAAGCGCATCTTGCCAAGAACGGATTGTGAAATGGATCAGAAAATCAGGCTGTGCCTGCTGTCGCTGCTCTGCAGCTCGGGAATGCCCCCGACGGCGGCACCGTCACCCTGTCATTTTGGCTGAGCGGAGGCTGTTACTGCAGTCTATAGCCACTATAGTATATTTTTCCCCCTGAACGGTACATGAGAATCAAGACTCAGAGTTAATTGACCCTCCTCTTTGTTAATCTGTGAAGAAAAATGAGTCTGTTTATCAGGTTCTTGGGAAGTCGGAGATTTAGCCAGATTCAGTACTACCCTGTGACAAAGACAGAGTATTTCTGAGAATAACAGAAGCGATATATAGTGCAATATTCTAAAAGTGTGCTCAATTATGCATTAGATTAAAATGGAAAATAAATTATAGGTGAAATTGTACATAGCAAGAAAGCCTTCAAAGCTCTCTCTTTGACCCATGTAATGAGTTGTGTTCAGCCGGGCGCAATGGCACACACCTGTAATCCCAGCAGCTCAGGGAGCTGAAGCAAGAGAATTGCAAGTTCAAAGCGAGCCTCAGCAACTTGGCAAGGCCCTAAGCAACTTAGCAATACCCTACCTCAAAATAAAAAATAAAAGGGGCTGGGGATATGGTTCAGTGGTTAAGCACCCCCGTTTCAATCCTGGTGCCAAAAAAAAAAAAAAAAAAAAAAAAGAGTTGGATTCAGTAGGTCACAATTATCATATAACAAAAGAAGTTGACCTTCTGAAGTTTGTTTGACATATAGTAATAAAATAATAATAATAATAACAGATAATGTAAATAAATGTCTATGTACCAAGGGCAAAGCTAACCATTTCAAGGCATCTTATAGTTGGCACAATAATAAGCATTCCATAAGTGTCAGGTGTGGCCATAGTTACCAAATTACAATCCTATAAGTTATGTACCCTTGTGTGCCTATTTTGCAGAGGAGAAAACCAAGACCCCAGGCTATCAGGTCACTTGCCAAGCTTCTGCAACTGTGTGTGCTGGACCTGGGTAGCTCCGCGTTTCTGACTCCCCAGAGCCTGGACTTTGGACCATGTGACCCGGGACCTCTTGCCGTGCATGCTGCCCTTGTTCGGGTCCTCTTCATCCTCGTGGCAAAACCAATCATGCAGACAAAAGGAAGGAGCACACAGATCACCCACGTGAATTTCAGCATAGGGTGAAACTGCCTTCTTTAGAACCAGTTCCGCTACTTAGCAGCTATGTGACCTCTGCAAGTTACTTAACCTCTGTGTCTCAGTCGCCTCATCTGTAAAATGAGGATAATAATACCTCCCCCAAAGGGTTGTTGGAAGAAAAAAAAATAATAATACCCAGAAAGCGTTCTGTAAATGTTATCTATAATTCTTACTAAATGTACCTGCTCTCTTAAATGCAAATACCCTCTCCATTAACATACTTATCTAGACAGTGTTTGTTTAAAAACTGTGGCAATGTCTAAAGGACACATTTTCAACTTGGAAAGGAAACACCTTGTAACTGTCAGTTCTAGACTAAAGATGCTTGGAGAGAGGCTTAAGCCAGAGAGAATGGAGTCTGTGGCATCAAGTTCTTTTTGCCCTTGGGGTTTGCAGACACTGATGCTCATGTGTGAGGACAGACGACTGGAGTGACCAAGTCTTTTCCACTCTGAGCACAAGCGAAGCTGTCATTTCAGCAGTGGGCGCAGCTATGGCTTCCAGAACAGCCAGCCCATCATCTTCTAGTTAGGAAAGAGGCTCCTGCCAACATAGGAGAGATGTGACAGGCCAGGTGGGCTCTCCTGTCACTCCATCATTACGACTTCATCTCTCTGCCTCTCAAAGGCCCTTGCTCCTGGAGAACCCACTAATAGGATTTAAACACGCTCGGAGGATTCTAACCCTTGGATGATCAGCGTGATTAGCCACCTTGATTGGCTAATCAGTTGACATCGTCTGCAAGCATCTAGATGAAAAGCAAAATATGGCCAGGAATTGGCCCCAGAAGACCAAGGAAACAGGCCAGTAAACCAACCTGGGGGTCTGTCCTGATGCCGGGCTCCAGCCGCCTCAGACATCAGCACTATGTTTTGCCAATAGACATGTTCAATAAAATTGAATTAACTGTCTGTGCCTTGGTCTATAAGATCAGATGGAAAAAATTCAGAGACCTGTCTGTCACTCGCAGCCTTCACCTGCCCACACTGAGGCTTTCAGAAGAGGCTGAGGCTTTCCAGAACAAATGAAGGGCCTGATTATTAAATTACGTTTGTCAGTAAGCCATTAACGATTCACACATTTAAGTCTAATTAAAAATCGGCTCCTCTGCTTAATGACGGTTGCAAAGGAGGTAATTGTTCAGTAATTCTAAACATTTAACCTCCATCTTTAGCAGGAGATGCACTTTTCCCTTCCTGAGGCTGGGCCATCGGGGACTTTCTCATCTTCATCCAGGGCGGGTTGGACTATCGTTCTGCTGTTAATGATGTTTCTTCAGATGCTTGGATGCTGGTGCTATTCAATGATTTTGAAGGTGAAAAGACAAAAGGAAATTGAAGTTGTTACAGATGACCATAGAAGAAATTCTCTCTCTCCGGTTCTTTGTAGCTTGAATGAAGAAGTTTCCTTACCAACAAAGAGAGATTCAAGATTCATACTTAAATGTTACTGTTGAAAAACAAAACTTTTCTTAATCTTTTAGTGTATTATATTTGTTATTTTTTGTTTATTTGTTTGTTACCTTCCAAAGTATGTTTATTCATTTTAAAATTCAAATTGTCATAATGAGTTCTCACAAAAACGTGTTACCTTGGGGACTCACTTTTTTGAGGCATTGAGGAAGAAACTGATTACTAAATTATCATGCTGATATCTTCCTACATTCCTGCTCAATCCTCTGTCCTGGAAAACCATATCTGGATCTTCCAGGCCTGACCTTCCCTTGACTTTTCTAATTATGGGGTTACAGTGACCGTGACTATGGTGGTAACAGACCGGAATGCAGGTCATAATTTCTCTCCTTTCCTGTCCTAACATAGGATTTAGGAACCATTAGCCCAAACCAATGACCCAACTTTTACTACAGCCTTCAGAGCTCTGCTGTCTTCTCCCCTTGGGGACCCAGCAGAGGGAGGCCACAGGAATGAGGCAGTGACACCTGATGCACCCAGAAATCCCGCCTCCTGGCCAGAGAGGAGGCAGGTTCTGGAGACAAGAGCTGGAATCTGACTTGGCATCTTGGCTCTGGCCTCCTGGGCAGGGCTGGGGGGTGTTCCCAGCTTCCTGAGCCTCTGTTTCCCCATTCATCAAAGTACAGGTTAGAACAGGAACATGATGTAATGAGAGCCAAACCACATTTGAAAGCGGATGGCAGAAGTTATTGAACCCGTGTTAATTACCTGCTTCTGACTTGACAATTGATTATGAGTTCCCAACTCCCTCTATACACCATGCTCTGCTCGGAATCTTAATCTAGTCTTGTCCTTGGCATCTGTCCTCAAAAGAATTATGACTTATGAAAGTTGAGGGCGGAATGCTAATGTAAAAATCTTCCTAGCTACAAGCAAGACTGACTTGAGCCACACAGAAGAGATTAAAAAAAAAAAAAAAAATGAGGTGGAGAGAGGCCCATGCTGTGCGCACCATCTATGAACCTGACCTCATTTGGAAGAGTTTGTGTTTTTTGTTGTTTTTGTTTTTGTTTGTTTTTTTTTAGGTGCAATGAAGTTAAGAGTCTTGAGATGAGGTCATCCTGGATGACCCAGGTGGGCCCCTGGGCATGGACAAGTGTCCTCCTAAGAACGAGGCAGAAGGAAGCTGACACACAGAGGAGGGGGGCGGTGATGTGACAGCAGAGGCAGAGGCTGGAGTGTCACAGCCAAGGTCAAGGTATGCAGACAGTCATCGGAAACTGGAAGAGGCTAAGAACAAGTTCTCCCCAGAACCCCCAGAGGGAGCGCGACCCTGCTGGATTCCAAACTTCCGGCCTCCAAACCGTGAGATTCCATTTCTGTTGCTTTTGGCCCCTCCAATTTTTGGTACCTTGTTACGGCAGCCGCAGGAATCCCACATAGGGGGCTACCATTCTCGTTAATAAACACAGATTGGTTTCGTCTGAACAAAAGTCCCTAGTGGAAGCATTTGTTTGTTGTTGTTGTTGTTGTTGTTTTACCCAGAACTCTTACTAAAACAGAGGCAGTCAAGCTGGGGGTCAAGGGTTTCTCGAAACATTGAAGTCATATTATGTCATTCTGCTTTAAATCATCAAGCTGTCCCCTGACTGCTTTAAAGGAACAAGAAGAGAAACCACATTTAAAGCTGGTGTTGACCTTCCCACTTGCATACCAATATCAGCGGTGCCTGTCAGCCAGGATACCAAATATCCTTGATATTGTCGCCAATGGGGACATGCCGTCCCCACCTGCAACTACCCCAAATCCAGTAAACAAGGACAACGAAGACCCCCAGGACTCCATCCCCTCCTGTGTAAGGAGAAGGGCTGGTGCCCTCCCGCACTCTGTTCTTCCATAAAGTGCTGGCTCCGTTCTCCGACTCGCACCATTTGGCATCTTTGGGTTTTGACTCGTCCGGGATGTTGTGTTCTTTTCATGAGAACACGATGAGCTAAGGCTCTGTCAAGGGCATTGCTGTGCACTTATGAAGGAAAGTTAATAAGATTTTCTTCTTAACTCCCCCAAATTGAAAATTGGCTTTCTCATAAAGAAACAATTTTTCTTTTTCCTGGGGTTGTACTACAACTGGAAGATCAGAACACGTCAAGAAAACAACGTTAAATCGAACCTAAAAGGGGCATTAAAGGTGGTTTAGAACTTTGCGTAGCGGCAGGTGCCGGGGTACCTGCGCTGTTGTTAAGATGGGAGTTGAGGGTGATTCTCTTTGCATCTCAGTTCAAACGAGGTTAATGGACCTTCCAGCCATCACTGGGGAGGGCAGGTGGAACCCAGCTTTTTTTAGGCAATGCTGTGTGCTTCGTTTAGTGAGTACAGGGACTTTTAAATAAATCAGTATTCCCAATGGTTTTCATTTGTTCCACTTACTGGGTAGATTCTATTGCTCTCCTCCATAAGGGGCAAGAAGGCACCAGATAAAAAGCACTTTCACCTCTTTCTGGCTTTATTGCTTCAGGGGAATGGTATATACCAGAAGTTCCTGCTTCCAACCATAAGCTATCCCTGGACACGAAGTGGCTTAGTAAGGCTGTCAGAGAACTAAGTTCACATATTCTTGTCCCTTCATCCCAGCACATAGTAGGTACTCAATAAATATCAACCAGCTCCCAAGTGAATGTGTGCAAATGTGTGTTCCTGGCATCACTAGTAAGGAGTAAGTCGTGAAGTGAAGGGTAAGTGTTTAGTAGGCAGCAGGAAGGACAGGGTAGCCGTGCATGCAGCAGCATAACTGGACCTATGTTTAACCACTGCCTGCCCCTGTTGGCACTGCTCAGGCTAGAGGAATGCAATGAGCCTCCCATGGGCTGTCACTCTAGCAGGGGGAAGACCAGCAAGGAGAAGGCAAGGCATGGGTCCTACTTCATATGCATCCAGATACTCACCTCAAACCAAACATACGTGCTGGTTGACTTCTGGGTCACATGACTTGGGTCCTTTGGGACTCTTTAACTTTAAACCCTAAATTTGAACCTTCAAATGAGAGAGACTCATGGCTTCACCCCATGGTTCAGAGCATGATTGTATCTTAATACAAAAATCCTTAGACTTTTCATGTTTCTAAACTAACCCCTTGCAAACAAACTGGGCTTCAAAATCAGTTTGTTTAGTCGGGTGCAGTGGCGCACACCTGTAATCCCAGCACTTGGGAGGCTGAGGCAGGAGGATCGCGAGTTCAAAGCCAGCCTCAGCAATGGCGAGGCACTTAGCAACTCAGTGAGACCCTGTCTCTAATAAAATACAAAAAAGGGCTGGGGATGTGGCCCAGTGGTAGTGCCCCTGAGTTCAATTCCCGGTACCAAAATCAAAAGAAAAAATAAATCAGTTTGTTTGCAAGATCTATAGATGCGATTAGCCATCCCCAGGAATCTCTCAGATGTTGTCCATATATCCCTGGAGATTTTTTTTTAATATTTTTTTGTTGTAGATGGACACAATATCTTTATTTTATTTATTGTTTTTTTTTTTTTTTTAAATGTGGTGCTGAGAATCAAACCCCGTGCCTCACACATGCTACACAAGTGCTCTACCACTGAGCCACAACCCTGGCCTGAGAGGTTTTTTTTCCCCCTAATGATAGTACAAACAATCTCAAATATAACTCACATAAAATATAGTCTGGAAAATTCCTTCTATGATGGCATGGAGACTGGTAAGGAATATTAAAATGCAAAAGGATAGGAGGCTAAAGTAGGAGGACCACAAGTTCAAAGCCAGCCTCAACAATTTAACAAGGCTCTAAGCAACTTAGTGAGACCTTGTCTCAAAATCTAAAAAAAAAAAAAAAAAAAAAAAAAAAAAAAAAATGTTAAAGGGCTATGGGTTTTGGCTCAGTGGTTAAGCACCCCTGGGTTCAATCGCTGGTAGCAAAACAAAATTCGAGTCTATATCATTCCCAGAAGTAGAAGTAGACACCAAAAGTCTAAGTCAGTTTCCCAAGGTAGGTCCTGCAGATCTAGTAACAGAAGTCACCCATTTATTCAGCTCTCCAACAAAATATTTATTTCACGGCAGACACTCCCTCCTCAGTGAGTGCACAACCTAGTGGAGGGGCAGGAGCACAGATAGTGACAAAACGCACACCTATTGACACATCCATAAGAGCTGTGAAGAAACACAAAGCCGTATATTTTAAATAAGATGCTCAGAAAATGCATCTCTGATCAATGGTTATTTGAGCAGAAACTAATGAAGTGGGGGAGTGAGTCAGGCTAATTGGTGAAGAGCTTTCCAGGTGGAGGAAGTAGCAGGTACAAAGGCCCTGAGGCAGAATAATAAGCAAAGAGGCCAACCTAGCTGGAACACTGTGTGTGGAGGGGCACGTGGTAAGAGATGATATCAGAGAGGTAATGAAGGGCCAGATCAGGTGGGGTCTCACAGACAGACCACTGTAAGAACTTTGGCTTTTACTGTGACTGAGATGGGAAGCCACAAGGTTTTGAGTAGAGAAATGACATGATCTGACCTGAGTTTTTAAAAGCTACCTATGCAGAGTAGACTATGGGAAGCACGAAGACCAGTTGGGTGGCCCACGAAACAGTCCAGGAGAAAGATGGTAACGGGTGGACTAAAATGGTCCAGGTGGAACTAGGGAACAGGGGTCAGATTTGGGATGTGTTTTCATGAAGTCGAGGAGATTGTCTCATTTTTTTTATATGGAGTGTTAGAAAAAGAGAGGTGCTTTCAAGATACTGGGACAAAGCAACTGAACAGTGAAGTTATTATCTACTAAGATGGAGAACATGAGGAGAAGTAGACTCAGAGTCTGGTTCTGAACTTGTTCAGCTGGAGACGTTAAGCATCCAGGAGGAGCTATGGATGGGCAAGTGGATGGCACCAGGCCAGAAAGAAGGGCTGGTATTGTGGGTGGGAGAGTTCTGTGGTCAAGGGACTTGGAAATGCTGGGTTGGGCATAACAGGCTGCTTTCCCTAGAATCCCTTAACTCAATATAGACTTTATGAATATCCGAAAGAGGGATTTGTGTTTTGCCAAACCGATTTAACTATGGAGCACTTATTTAGGGAAGCTTCCGGTCATGCTATCATTCCCTTTGGTATTCTACTGAAGATAGCTAATACTAGTCTTTCTTAAATTAATTTTTATTTGTTTTAATTAGTCATACATGACAGTAGAATGCACTTATGCACTTTGAGATATCATACATAGATGGGATATAATTTCTCATTTTTCTGAGTGTGCATGTTGCAGAATCATATTGGTCATGTGGTCACATAGATAAAGTAATAATGTCTGTTTCATTCTACTGTCTTTCCTATCCCCACATCCTCTCCCCTCCCCTCCCTTCACTTTTCACTTCCCTCTACCTAATCTAAGGTAATGCTATTCTTCTCTAGCGCCCCGCCCCCCGGGACTTATTGTGGATTAGCATCCGCATATTAGAGAAAACATTTGGCCTTTGGTTTTGGGGAATTGGCTTATTTCACTTAGCACGATATCTTCCAACTCCATCCATTTACTGGCAAATGCCATAATTTCACTCTTCTTTAAAGCTGAGTAATATTCCATTGAGTATATATACCACATTTTCTTTACCCATTCATCTATTGAGGGACACCTAGGTTGGTTCCATAATCTAGCTATTGTGAATTGAGCTGCTATAAACATTGATGTAGCTGCATTACTGTAGTATGCTGATTTTAAGTCCTTTGGGTATAAGCCAAAGAGTGGGATAGCTGGGTCAAATGGTGGTTCCATTCCAGTTTTCTGAGGAATCTCCATACTGCTTTCCACAGTGGTTGCACCAATTTGCAGTGCCACCAGCAACATATGTCTCCCATTGAAGCAGGACAGCACACAGCAATTAGAGTTTGGGATGGACATCCTTTAGTCAGTGCCTGATTACTTTGTGCTCTTTGTCATTTTCCTTTGTGAATAAATAGAACCCCGTTCCAGTCTGGAAAGTAGACGCTTATGAGTTTGATTAGATGAATCAGATTCTAAGACCCTGATCAGACCACCCCTTGGGTGAACGAAGGAAGACAAGCTTCTGAACCTGCAGGATAAAGGGCTCAGCCTCACGAAGTCCAGCCTGAGACAGCCCAACCTGCCTTTCTCCTTGACTTCTCTTCAACTCTGAGGGTCTCTTAGAGTCGGGCCACCACGTCTCAGGCTAATCCTCATCTGTTGTGGCCTAGGACCTCTTTCCATCACAGCATTCTTCCCTGATGGTCTTGTCTCATCCCATCACAAAGCACAGACACATTAATGACTTCTGAATCCACATCTCCAGCTCTGGCCTTCTCCCAAATCTTAGCATGGTATTTCTGACTGCTGTTGGTATCCACACTGCAGGATCCTAGGAACGTCTCAAACTCAGGGCTTCCCAAAACGAGATCAACTTTTCCATCAGAACGCACTCTTCCTCCTGAGATGTTGATTTTAGTTTCTTTCACCATTGTGCTCCGGTTGCCCCAAACAGAAGCCTCAACCCCTCCCTCCCTCCCTCCCTGCCATCGCCTGCATCCTCCACATGCAACGGTTCATCCAGACCTGTCATCACGACTTTCTCAATCTCTCCCCGTCTTCCTCCTCTCCTGTCGCTGACTGCGGCCATGGCCGCCTGCAGCAACAAAACTGCGGGAATAGTTCAGAGGCAGACTGCAAACGAACAGGATCTTTATTCTGCTAGCTTCTCTCTCCGGCTCCAAGAACAACTCCTACCCACAAATCACACTCCTCCAACCACCACAAAATGGCGCCGACCAGATCCGCAATGTCCCGGGCCAAGTCTCGCAAGATCATGGAAGGTGGTGATGCTTGAACGTCTTTATGGCTCACAGCTAACCGCAATCTTAGCTATCTCCCCATTTAGGGCTCCTACACTCTTCCCTCTCCACTGTTCCAGTTCAGAGCCTGATCTTCTACCTGAACTGTTCCAGTAGCTTCCAAATGGTCTCCCTGCCTTCTACACAGCCCATCACTAACCAGTCCTCCTGGATACTGCCAGAGTTACCATATCCAATGGAAAACTGGTCACATGACTCCCCTGCTACAAGCCCCTGTGAGCATCCTGTCACTCCCAGAATGAGGGAGCATGCCTTGGCATGGTCAGGGCGCTTCACAGTCGCCCAAATCATCCTCCCTGCCGTAGCCCACCATGGCCCAGAGACATGCCGCAAAACTCTCCCCGTGATTTGAACGTTCATATCTGCACCTCTACACATTCTGGACGCTAACCTTGGCGGACAATGCATCCCACCTCTCCTCACTCCTGTTGAGTTTCAGTCGTTAAACTCCATGAAAAAAACCTTCTTTAAAGAAGTATGATCAAGCCGGGGGTGGTGGCACACGCCTGTAATCCCAGCACTTGGGAGGCTGAGGCAGGAGCATCACGAGTTCAAAGCCAGCTTCAGCAATGGCGAGGCACTTAGCAACTCAGTGAGACCCTGTCACTACTAAAATACAAAAAAGGGCTGGGGATGTGGCCCAGTGGTTGAGTGCCCCTGAGTTCAATTCCTGGTACCAAAAAAAAAAAAAAAAAAAAAAAAAAGAGGTATGATCACATGTTGTATTGTGTTGTTTTGGCAAACACTTAGATTCATTGCATTAACACAGTTAGGAATACATCTGCTATGGTTTGAATGCATCCCTCAATGTTCACATTTGGAAACATAATCCCCAGCACAGCATTGTTTAGGGTAGAGCCCAGTAAGAGGCGATGAGGTCATGGGACTCCACCCTCATCAGTGGACTGTCATTATCTCAGGAGCGGACGCGGTATCACTAGAACCCCCTTCAGCCTTATTACAAATGAGAGCTTTCCATCTTCCTTCCTGACCCCTCAAGCAGTCAGGTCCCCTTCTTTCTGGGCCCCTATAAACCTTTACAGGTGACACAGAACTTCCTGGTCTTCAGCAGCCTGGAGACACAATGGAAGAGCACAGATCATCTGAGTGAGAGCCTACCAGTCTTGAGCTCTACCAAGGAAAGAGTTAGGCATTTGGGTTTGCAGGAGTGAACACTGTAGATTTTTAAAGCAAAGTCAGAAATGACACGGACCCAATGATTCTTAGCCAGGTTCCAGGGCAAAGAAGCAAACACTGGAGGTCCAAAGAGTGGTCCGGTCAAGTCTTTGGAGACTGGGGCTGAGAATATCAAGACCCAAAGGAGCTCTTGGGGACTGAGCTGTCTTCTTGTCCCACCAGCAGCTGGAGTTCACGAGTCCTATTCTAGAGCTGTCAAGCTATGTCCACTCCTTTCTGGGTCTCTGCATTTGACCGCCATTCCACTAGCTTACAAAGCATCTCCGACTCCCATTCACAGTCAACAGCAGAGATTCTGATCATCAGGCCACTGCGAAAGCCCCCGGGAGGCCTCTCTTAGGTGCTTCTCTTAAGTCAGGTGTTGTTCTCACCTTGGCCAAAAGATTATGGTCCTAGGCATTGCAAGCTATAGAGCAGAGCTCTCAGCATTGACTGGAGCATGACTAGCGTTACAAGGGCTGGTCAAGTTCCAGCACCTTTCTTCTGACTGAAGGAATCCCTCATGTGCCCACTATATGTCGCCAGGCAGCCATGGTGGTCCTCACCTTCCTCGCCTAGTAGCACTTACTTCTCTGCTGCTCTTTAACTCACCACACAGGTAGATGCCACCTCCCTGAGCATATGGTGTCCCTGTGCTCCTGCCTTCACCGTCCTTGCACTGGCTCCTGGAGGAAGCCCCTCACCTCAATGGTGTTGGGTCAGCCTGCAGCCATGCTTGTGTCAGAACGCAATGTCCTTATTGGACTCACATCAGACCTTGTTAGGCCCCAGCAAGGTGTGCCCAAGAGCAGCTCTTGTCATTCAAGTCTCTCCTTTAATTTGCTTGATGGTTTTCTTCTATCTCGTCCTCTGTCGCTGCCTGAAGCGGAAGTCGCTTGGAGCAGCGAACACCACAGGAAAATTCGGAGGCAGGATGAAAATGAAAAAAGGTCTTTTATTCTTCTTCTCTCTCCAGCTCCAGCAATCACTCCAAATGCTCTAACTCCAACCACCACCTTCTTCTTCCCCACACACACTAATGAACCTCACCCAGTTATATACATATAGCTTTAACAAGGACACGTGCTCACAGCTCGAGCTTACAGGTGCGTCACGCAGTGTTCACGGGCATACAAAGATTCTTTGAATAATGTATTAATATCAGGTGGAAACTAGAACATCTTTTATGGCTCTCAGCTAACTGCAATCTTTAGCTATCTCCTTGATTATAGGCTCCTTCAGTCCTCTACAGGGGAACCCAACAAATTCAGGAGATAAGACCAAAAGACAGTTTGACCACATCCTCAAAAGCACCCTCCTTGTCAAATCCCCAGCCAGTATCCCAAACCAGACTCAGGGTAAGTTGCAGGAAACAGACTGGTTGAGAAGCAGCAAGCCGCACTCAGAGAGGAGGAGGACTCTAAACTTTATTTTTCGTCAGTGGGCCCGGAGGAAAACAAACTCCAAATTCCGAGCCCTGATCCACAGTTTCTCATAACATTTTTAGGTTATTTGGTGCCACCTTAGACCCAGCCCATCATTGGGGCTTTTTCCTCTTAAAAAAAAAAATATATTCCTAATCTACAAGGCTGAAGGGCTGTGCAGGGTCCCTAACATAAAGCATGCTCACAGAAACAGATAGCAAGGAACAGCTCTTATCACAGGCACCTGTGACATTTCAAGAGGGAGTAGTCAGACTCCTAGGGACGTTATTCACAATCCAAAAGGTAGAGACCCAGGGTTAATGAGGCTTCCTGGAGAAAGGCTGAGCGAGGGGAGAAGAACCTTCCCCAGGCAGTGGTTTCTTACCATAATATTTTTACAACTTCATTTCACAAACAGGTCTGGTTTTGCCATCACACCTCAGACACCATGTAATGAAGGACTTGCTTGTAAGTATTAGCATGGAGCAAAGCAGCCACTCACTTGTCCACGGTGTCTGCCCCAGGAAGCTCATGCAACTCCCATGACTTCAGCACCCTGTGGCTCCCCTACCCCAGAACCCCCCACCCACCCACTGTGCCCCTGCATAGGTACAGAGACAGAACCTGAGCTCTCTCTTGCTCCAGGGATATATAACAGTTTCATTATGATTATCTGAGTCGTCACACCCAGAGTTATAACACATGCTATACCTTAACTCCCTGAAAGGGAAGGAAGCTAAAATGTATCAGGCATCTAATACGACTCAGGTTTTGAATTAGTTGCTTCGCATTGGTGACATTATTTCATCTTCCTGTCCCCTTTGAGGGGGATGTAATTATCTCTAGTTTATACGTAAGGAAATAACAGAGATGTGGCATGCCCTGCCACAAGGTCACACAGCTAATGAGGGCCAGGGCAGGAAGTCACACCTAGGGTCCTCACTGCAAATCTATGTTTGCCCCACTCCCCCGCTGTTCCGGGCTCATTTATACTCCTGCCTCCCTGCTGACCGTGCGCTCCTTCTTGGCAGTTGCCGTCTGTAATTCTTCCCTGTCCCCTCTGCATCTGTCACACTCTAAAGAGAGGAGTAAGCAGCATCTCTTCATGCAGCAAGGGAAGGAAGAGAGAAAGTGAAAGCTCTGGGTTTTGCCTTGCACTTAGTAAGTGCTTAATAAATGCTTACAAATGAAGACCAAGGTTCTAGAGAAGCCCCCCCAAAGCTTTCCCTTGAGACTGTCAAGTGATATGATTGGCAAGACTCAATTTGTCAGCCTGCTCCAGGCAAGCCTGTGAAACCAGGCAAGAATGATAGGGCTGGAGCTAATGTAATTTCAGATGAACCCATTAGGGGCCCAGTCCTGCTGGAAACTGGGACATAGAATTGAAATGCCCTTTATAATTTATACTCAAAAGCAGATGGGATGCAGAGAGTGAACACTTGGCTTTAGATTCGAATGCCTTTTCCTCTGCATTAGAATTGGTTATCAAATGAACAGAGCTTCTGCAAACGGAGAAGCCTGGGGCGATTTAGGAGCCATCCTTACCCTAGTCCAGATGAGCTGACCTGCAGAGCTCTCCTCCAGTCCTGTGATTTTATGCTCCCATTATTTGGATAACAGAAGAGAAGGGGCAGCCAGACCAGCGAGCAGCTGTCTGACGAGGTGCTGTCAGGACCAGGACAGCATCGAGAAAGGCAGGGAGTCTCACTGTGGCCCTGTGGCCCATCCCTGAGACACGGTAATAAATCACTGCTTATGGAGGTGTCCGTGTTTCCAGCACCTCTGTAGTGAGGGGTCAGCTGGAAGAGTAAGAAGTTCACATCTGTGGAGCTCTGCTAATTGATTCATTCACAAAGAGAAAAATATATATATTTCAGGTATTTCTGCATGAGAGAGAGCAAGTGAGCGAGTACATTTTAAACGTATGCCATTATTTCATCTCTGGGGAGAAAGCAGAGATCAAAAAGTTAAAGGCGCCAGGCGCGGTGGCGCACGCCTGTAATCCCAGCACTTTGGGAGGCTGAGGCAGGAGGATCACGAGTTCAAAGCCAGCCTCAGCAATGGCGAGGCACTTAGTAACTCAGTGAGACTCTGTCTCTAAATAAAATACAAAAAAAGGGCTGGGGATGTGGCCCAGTGGTTGAGTGCCCCTGAGTTCAATCCCCGTACCACCACCAAAAAAAAAAAAAAAAAAAAAGTTAAAGGCTTCCAAGGCAATTCTGCATTCCTGGAGACCATACGGGTTTGAGGATTACGGGATTCTAGAGCCAGAAGAACCTTTTGCACAACTCCCTTATTTGGCACACTAGGGATCTGGAACCCAAGCCCTGACCACACTCAAAAGGGGAAAACAGCAAGGCCTGGCACACTCGGTTCCTTCCCAGTCTCCAAATTCAGTGTCCTTTTCTATAACACAAGGATAACAAGACCTACTCTCTACAGACTTGTTTTCGGAGTCAAATGAGATGGTGCATGCCAGTGGTTTGGGAGGCTGAGGCAGGAGCATCTCGAGTTCAAAGCCAGCCTCAGCAACTTAGCAAGGCCCTAAGCAACTCAGTGAGACCCTGTCTCTAAATAAAATATAAAAAAAGAGCTAGGGATGTAGCTCAGTGGTAAAGCACCCCTGGGTTCAATCCCTGGTACCAAAAAGAAAAGAATCAAATGAGATAAAAAATGCAGGGTAAAAATGTTTTGCAAATCACAAGCCCCATGAAATGTTATAAACCTCTATGCAAATTATTAACATTGTTGACATTAAAACGTATTTACATATATTTTATCACCAGTGGAAATAAAGCATAGATTTTCATCCTTTGTAAATGACTTTACAGTAGACATTTCCTTTTCAACCCTTTAGTAATGATTTCTCTAAGTTTTCTTTATAAGCTCTTTTTCTCATTATAAAAAGTAACATATGCTCATTATAGACAATTGTAAAATACCAAAAGACATAAAGAAAAATGTCAGCCATAATCACAAAACTCAAAGACAATCTCTGTTAATCTTTTTGATAAATTTCTTTCCAGTTTTTTCCCATGCATATTTTAGTAGAGTTATAATCTTATTGAATTGAATATTCTACCCCAAAATTTTTCGACTTAACATATTTTTCCATGTTACTAAATACTGCCTTTTAAAAGCCTTAATGGTTGCATATTGTTTTCTCCTATGGATTAAGTATTGGGTTGTTTCCTTTTTTAAAATATTAGACATGATGCAACAATGAACTTTGGATGAAATTTTCCTGCATCTCAATTTATGAACAACAGGTAAGACATAGGAACCCTGAGAAAATGAATTTTTAAGGTTCTGATACATTTTTTAATTGTTTTTAAGAAGATGTTTTCAATTTACAATTAGCCCACCCAGGATAGAGTAGTTTCCTAGTGTTGTTGTGACACAGTATCACAAATTACACGAGTCAAAACAACAGAAATTATTCTCTCACAATTCTGGAAGCTAGAAATCTGCAATGAGGTGTCAGCAGGGCCATGCTCCCTTGGAGCTCCAGGGATGAATCCTTCCTTGCTTGTCTCTTCTAGCTTCTGGTGATTACCAGCAATCTTTGTCCCTTGGTGTGTGGGAGCATAACCACAATGCCTGCCTCTGACTTTCCATGGCCTTCTTTCCTGAATCCGGGAAGAAGACACACTCCTGTAATCCCAGCAACTCCGGAGGCTGAGGCAGGAGGATCACTTATTGAGGGTTGCATTTTGTCCCCTAAAATGTTAGGTTAAAGTCCTAATTCCTGGTACCTCGAAATGTGACCTTATTTAGAAATAGAGTCCTTGCAGACACAGACATTTAGAAGAGGTCATTGAATCAGGGAAGGCACTAAAACTGAAGACTGGTTCCTTATCAGGAGAGTGGGATTGGAAACAAACAACACATTTCCATAAAGATCTTCATTAATGTCGAGCATAATGGAGTGATTATTTTCCAGAGGATTTGTTTTTGTTTTTTAGCTTAGCATCTTTTTTACATAACGGGGCTTGATATTTACTTATGTAAATATTTACTTATGTAAATATCAGTGGGAGCAGCGCTGATCTGTTTATATATATATATATGTTTTATATATATATGTACCTTTATTTTATTTATTTCTTTTATGTGATGCTAAGGATGGAACCCAGTGCCTCCCACGTGCTAAGCAAGCGCTCTACCGCTGAGACAACAACCCCAGCCACAACCCCAGCCCCACCTATCTGGTTTTGATGCTTACCTGTATGCCATCGCTGCCTGCTGTGGGCTCAATCCTTCGCAGAACCTCGGGGCAGAGCTTCCATCAGGAGCCATTCTGAAAAGGGGAAAGCTAGGGAGCTTGGGAGTGAGACAAAGATGGGTTCAAACCTTCGCCCTGCCTCTCGGCCCCGTCGCCTTGAGCAACGTGCTTGGTGTCTCTAGACCTCAGTTTTCTGCTCTGTTAAATGGGAATGGAAACCGTGTGTAGGTGGATCCCTCACCCCAGCACCAAAAAAGCGTGTGGCACATGCTAGTCATGGTTATCTGTGTGTGCCCGTGTCATCACTATTGCCACCTGTGTTAGCCAGCCTCCATCCTCGTGAGAAATACCGAAGACCATCAACGTATGCAGAGAAAAGCTTTGTTCTGGTTCTTGATTTGGAGGTTCCAGTCCATGATCTATTGGCCCCACGGCTTTTGGGCCTGAAATGAGGTGACATATCATGGCGGAACGTGTGGTGGAGTAAAAACTGTTCGTCTCAGGGCCAGGGAGCAAAAGGGAGGAAGGGTCAGAGTTCCACTATCCCCTTCAAAGGCATACTCCCAATGGCCTGAAGCCTCCCACGAGCCCCACCTCCTAAAAGTCCCAATAGCACCAAGTGGGGACCACACCTTTAACAGATGGGCCTTTGGGGGACATTCAAGACCCAAATAATGGCAGGATCACTATCACCTGGCTGCTGATCATTCCCGGGTTTGTGTGATGTGGCCCTCCCCCTTGCCTGGAAAGCTCATGTCTGGTGTGGCACTGTCCCTGGACCTTGGGCATTTTCTGCATGGGTTATGACTCTCAGTCCAGCCATTTATGGTGTTCCTAGCCTGTACCGTGGATGTTTGATTCTTACTCAGCAATCTGCAGGTCCTCGGCAGAGCCTTGCTATCTGCTGCCAGAGCTTCCCCTCCCATCAATAGATAGTCTCTGCTACAGAACCAAGTCCAAGCAGTTTGGTTTCCCTATTATGCCTAGTCATATTTCAGTACCCCAAAACTGACCTGCACATCCAAAGCTTGCTTTGCAAAGGAGCCCTCCTGCCCTGCCTGACATTACATATTGTGTAGTAGTGCGTTCCTTCATCCAGATCTTCCTAACAGTCAGCTGGACTCCTTGTGAGTTTCTAATACTGAATGGCTTTTGTCTGGACAGCACCCAGCCTGACCCCTTTTGCAGCCTGTGCAATCTCTGCTTTGCTCAAGTCCCAGATTCAACAACTAACTTCACTAGAATCAGCTGCATTCCTGGCTTTGAAAGGATTCTTCAGGACCACATATAATCGTTCCTAGAATTTTTTTAAAAGGGCACCCCCCCATACACATTTAGCAATTTTCTGTTTCTTGTGTATTTTATACTGAACAGGACCAAGTACAAGAAATGGAAAGAGAAGAAAGCAAGTAGTCACTGCTATAGTGGTCTGGGGCTATACAGTAATGCACAGATTCTCTCCCCATTCTAATCAGTTACCAAATGTTTTATGCCATTTAATAAGGCAAGGGAATTAAAAAATTCATCCAACATGTTTTATCTTGTGTTGGGTTACTGTAGGGTGCGTGCTTAGGGTAACTACAGTTAAACCCATTAAGATGACTTTAATCT
Organism: Tamias sibiricus; assembly: GCA_025594165.1. Classification (NCBI taxonomy): domain Eukaryota; kingdom Metazoa; phylum Chordata; class Mammalia; order Rodentia; family Sciuridae; genus Tamias; species Tamias sibiricus. The sequence goes on along the minus strand of CM046666.1, from coordinate 16,411,002 downwards.
TTTCTTAATGTCACAGCCATCTGCTTGACCTCCCTTCATGCATATTCATGGTGCTATTAACGGCGAGGCTTGCCCCTCGAGATAGCAGGCAAGTGTCCAGGCTACCATGACCTGAAGTGCGTTGAAAACTTTCATGTAGTCACACTTTAAATGATGATGTTCCACAAGCAAGATGTAGTCCTGTGGTTCAGAGACACTCCTTTGCCCTACAGCATGATAAGTAAGTTCTCAGAAAGGTTTGCAAACATCTCCAAGCAGACAGACACCCGTGCTTCTTCTGTTGTCCTCTCCAGGGTCTCATAAGAATCAAATCTTCTAAGAAAACAACCTTAGAGTTGCAAAAACCATTAAAAAATGCCAAGACTTTGTTCTGATCAAGGCAAATCTCTAGAGACAAAAAAAAAAAAAAAAAAAAAAAGCCATACTGGGCCTGATCCAGTTCTCCACTTGTCTAGCTCATTTCCTGGGTTTGTAACTCCGAGTTGTCAATGTCATACTATATGCTTATTCTCGTGTCTACACAAACACGCATGCACACCTGCACATGCACACATCCCATTGAGAGCCCTGAGTGTGATGGTCTCATATTCAAATTTACAGACTGGCAGTGGTGCTGCTCAAAGACTTGACCCACCAAACTTCAACAGGCAGAGCTGTGATGCAGCGCTAGGAATGAGAAAACTTTCCCTTCAGGCCCCAAAAGTTACACAATCTTTTAATAGTGAAGGAGACTTAGGACTTTATTGAGCTAGCAACCAATATCTAAGGGTTAGCATCTAGTGTGGTGTTGGGCTTGAGCTCAGATTCAGAAAATCATTCCAGGGTAGAATTCTAGACAACTGGAAGCTTGGTTGTTGCAGCTGCTATTGCTTAGTTCTTTTTTTTTTTTTTTTTTAATATTTATGTTTTAGTTATAGGCAGACAAAGTATCATTCTTTCATTTTTATGTGGTGCTGAGGATCAAACCCAGTGCCTCATGCACTCTACCTCTGAGCCACAACCCTAGCCCCTATTGCTTAGTTCTTAAACACTAGGACCTGCTCTTTATATGTAATGTGAAAGGAATTGCACTCTAAAAGCATGTATAACAAATTAAATTAAATTAATTAATTTTTTTTTTAAAAAAAAAAGGATAGGCCCTCATGGGAAAGGAGTCTCCTTGGAAAACTCATGTGGCTGAATAAACATTAAGCAGCTGAAGAAAGATAAGGCCCTTGGGAAGCAAATTAGAACCCCCTTAAAAGCAACTGAGGTTAATTCAAAGAATATTTGCTTTTACTGCCCTGAAGAAAATGAGCTTGTGCTAAAGGACAAGCAGTCAGGAGAGAACCTTACTCACACGCCCGGAGAACTCCTGGAGCTGTGGGAGCTATTTGCTAGGATGACAGACGCGCTGGGAGAGGTTGCTGATGAAGTGGAGGAAGGGGAGCTCTCCACTCTTCCCAGGCTGAGGACCTCAGAGCTGAGCTACCCAACAAAATCTGTGATTTGTCGTAAGAGACAGTTTCAGAGTGGGAGCCAGGCCTCTGACTCGGGGTTAAAGGCTCATGTCAGAGATGGCCTCAGAAGTCAGTCACCCCTCATCCCCCTTCTGGGGCACTCTGGACCTAAGCCAAGGAGCCCTCTTTGGCCTCTTGGCACTGTCAAATGCTGGAATGCTGCTCTTCTGAACAGCGGGGACCCCTTGTTGTCATTCATGGCGAAGTGGGAAAAATTATTTTCTCATGCTCCCAGGCTTCTCAGCAAGGGTGACAAATGCAACATGCGTTTCACTTTGGTTCTGAATGCAGAAGAGACTATCGGCCTGTGTTTCTTAATTAAATTTTTTCTGCATCATATTCTCCATACCAGGAATCGAGACCTATTGTAATCTCCCCTTTCCTTCGAACCAATGTCTGTTCCACATTCTTGAGAGTGTTCCTCGTGTCAAAAATAGAGAAGAGTGTTCCTGAGGTCAGGGAACTAGTATCAGAGATTAGTATCTTTATCTTCATATTTCCAGCAACTGTTGTGTATTGTCTTAGCTATATTGTGCGTAAGACTGAAAAATGTGTGGCCAGTTCTAAAGTTCAGCTCCTATTCAATCATTTTATCTTTTTAGCCATATTTCTTCAACTCCTTCTCACTATGGATTACAGATTCAGAGATGCCAATGCACAATTGGTGCCTTCAACAGTGTCCATGCCTGCAGAGAGGGTGGGTGGGAAGCTTAATGCAAGTCAGGACGACTGGTTACCAGATACATGATATTATTTCAGGAGTCTCTGAAGGCTTCTGAAAGTGTCCGTTAAAGCCCAGAAATTCCTATATATCCTTAAAAAATACTTCATATTATAAAAATAAAGGAACAAAAAATCCCCAAAGCAATCAGAAGGGGTAAAAAATGGAAGGTTGCCCAAAGAAGAACAAAAATCAGACTGCACAGTGATGGCGAGAAGATAGTGGTATATCACTCTCAGAGTTTTGAGAGGAGAGGCCCAAGAATAACTCAAGAGGGCTAGGGATATAGCTCAGTTGGTAGAGTGCTTGCCTTGTATGCATAAGGCCCTGGGTTCGATCCCCAGCACCACACACACACACACACACACACACACACACACACACACACAAAAAAATTCAAGAATTCTACACTCAAATTGTTGTATATAAAGTCAAATCACCAGACTGAGCAAACAAATACACAGACACAACACCCATTTAAATTTGAATTTCAGATAAACAATGAACATGTTTTTAATGTAAGTATATCCCAAATATTGCATGGGACTTACTCACACTAAGACTTTTTCACTATTCATCTAAAATTCACAGTAAAGTGTGACTCCTATATAATATCTGGCAACTGTGATTAACAGAGCCAGGTGCAGTGGGCACACCTGTAATCCCAGCAGCTCAGGAGGCTAAGGCAGGAGGATTGCAAGTTGAAAGTCGGCCTCAGCAACTTAGTGAGGCCCTAAGAAAATTAGTGAGATCGTGTCTCAAAAAATAAAAAGGGCTGGGGATGCAGCTCAGTGGTTAAGCACCCCTGAGTTCAATCCCTGGTACCAAAACAAAAACAAAAAAACAGATATTAACATAATAATTAATTTTTTTAAAGGTGATGCCTTTTTAGTTATGTTTGGGGAGGGGAAAACCCCTCTGAAGGTCAGAATTTTGGGGAGTTCTATTTTCTTCTTTGTAATTTTCTGTAGCTTCCAAGTTTTCTGTAGTAGAAAGAAATCAAGTAAAAAGAGAGAGAGAGAGAGAGAAATCAAGAAAAAACACCTTGTTTTAGCCGGGCGCGGTGGCGCACGCCTGTAATCCCAGCACTTTAGAGGCTGAGGCAGGAGGATCACGAGTTCAAAGCCAGCCTCAGCAATGGCGAGGCACTTAGCAACTCAGTGAGACCCTGTCTCTAATAAAATACAAAAAAAAAGGGCTGGGGATGTGATCCAGGGGTCGAGTGGCCCTGAGTTCAATCCCTGGTATCAAAAAAAAAAAAAAAAATCTTGTTTGATTTCATTTCAATGTATCCTGTGGAAGAACAGAACTGGGGTTTTGAAGAAGGTAGTATATTCAGGGAGTCTAGAGGGTGGCAGGTTTTAGACAAGTAGGTGGGGGTGGACAGGAATGTAAACTGGCTCAATGCATGGTGTCTACAGTTCTGCCACCCACAGGCAGGTAACTTCTTTGGCTCTCATTTTCCACATCTGTCAATTAAGTATAATAGTGCTGCACTCAATGTGTGGCTGTAAGAATAAAATACAATACTTTCAATAAAGCATTCGCCACAGTGCTTAACACATCAAAAGAACTCACAAAAGTGATTATTACTATGATGGATATTATTCCTATTCCTGGAAACTAAAGCTGTACTAGTAAGAGAGAGGACCCGATTATTGAAAGGTTTGAAAGCCACACAGAGGAGATCAGGAAAATTCTCTGTCCAGCTCAAGTCAGAGATTCCAAGCGAGCTGGACAGCTGGTAACGATTCAGGTGAGAGGCGTTCTATTAGTTTCCTAGGGCTGGCTGCGGGAGAAAATCACCACACACTGGGTGGTTTAGAACAATGGCAATGTATTGCCTCCCAGTTCCGGCATCTAAGTCTGGAATCAGGGTGTCCACAGGACCGAGCTCCCTCCAGAGGCCACAGGTGAGGATCTCTTTTGCCTCTTTCAGGTTCTGGTAGCTATGGTGTCCCCTGGGTTATGGCTACATCACTCTAATTCTCAAAGCCAGCACTCTGGCTTTGGCTGTGTGCCTTCAATGTGTATCATCTGTCAACTGTTGCTCTACCTTCATCTGAAAGGAATATATATAATCACATTCAGAGCCCACCCAGATAGTCCTTCTCCAAATCAGTAACTCCATCATATCTTTGGCCATTTGAGTTAATATTCATAAGCATTTGCCTTTTAAGGTAAGTTGCCACAGACTAATATCTCTGGGGACATTTTTTTCCCCTTTCTTTTTTTATTTATAATAGTAGTATATATTACAACTCATAATGCACATATATAGCATCTTTTTACATACAACTGTTTGTACACAAAGTATTTAAGTACCATTCATATCTTCAATCATGCATTTAGGATAATGATATCCATCTCATTCAACCACCCATTTTTTTCCTCCCCCCCCCTCCCTCCCCCCTTGCTCCCTCCCTTCCCCTCCCTCTCCTTTGACCATTCTAGTGTTCCTCTAATCCTCCTATGTACCTCTGGGGACATTTTTCAGCCTACCACAGGTGATAGGGACCTAACAGCAAATCATCTAACAGTTTTGGAGCTCAGTCCTGGAGCTCAGGGCAGCCTGGATGTCAACCCCTGGTGTGCCGGTTCCCAAGTAAGAGACCAAAAGCTGATGTGAGGTTGAGGGAAACACCCACCAGGACTATCTGTCAACTAGGATGGCAGTGTAACCAGTAGAACCTACCAGAAAAGGAAAATAAAGTGGCAGCTCTGAAAGAGATTTTATAGGTAAAAATTGATGGGCCCAATCATTAAGGATGGAGTGCAAAAGACCCTAGCTAGAGGGAGATACCGTTATCAACAAGAGAGACAGAGGGACGTGTTTTCCAAATGATCCAAGGACAAGGCTGGTTTTAAGTTTTTCATCACTTCAACCCAAACACCCAACAAGGACAACTTAGGGGAGAAAAAGTTCATTTGGGACTCGTGGTTCCAGAGCTCTCAGTCCCTAGACGGCCAGCTCCACTCCTGAGGTGAACCAGGACTTCATGGGGAAGGGCCTAGCACAGGAAAGGGGCTTAGCTCATGGAGGGCTCAGGAAGTAGGGGAGGGAGGGAGCACACGGGGAAGGTGCCCCCTTCCAAGGCACGCCCCCAGTGACCCACCTCCTCCAGCCACACCCTGCCTGCGCGTAGTTACCACCAGTTAGTCCAACGAGGATTGGCTCATAGATCTCCTTGTTTCACCTCTGAATTTCCCTGCACTAACAGGAAAATTTGGGGAAACCTCACATCCAAACCACTGTGAGGCTCTCAGGGTGTTCCCAGTGCACCCTTCACCTCAGTCCCACAGCTGGACCAGTGCAGGGGCCTGTCTGAGAGATGGTGATGAATTCACTTCTCAGTCTTTCAGAACTGGTGATGATCCTGGTGTGAAGCTGCCAGCAATCGCAATGTGTCAGTACAGACTGTTTACCAAGCTCCAGCAAACAGCTAAGCCCAGGAGACTGCTCTAAATTAGGAAGAAACAGGTTCTTTCAAGACAGCCAGTGCTCCAGCCAGAAAGTGCTAATAGAGGGTTGCTTTTTAGTACGTCATGTGCTGATTAGAGGGTCGATGGGTCCTAATTAGCATGCAAAGTTTATTCATCTGTAAAGTTGCACAAGGAAAGCTCTCTAGGGAATCTGAATTAGAAAGAATTGTTGTTCCCCTGGTGTGGCTTAACAAGAAATGAAGACAGTTTGCCTCTGGGTTTTTCCTGTTAGACAGGAAGACTAGAGAGGAGACAATTTATTGATGGTCCTTACCAAACATTTATTAGATATCAGTACAGTTTTCATTGATCTAGCAAATCAGCCCATAATATTTTCAATGAAAAAAAAATGATAGGAATTCTCATTTAAAGTGCATAATTTAATCCAAAGGGTAGGAAATTGAGATCTAAGGCAAGTAGGGTAACTTACACTCCATTGTTTACACAGATGCATAATCATGCTGGGGGTTCCATATTTGGTTTAGAAAAATCTCTGGTGAGCACTACAGAAAAAGTGGAATTGCATAAGCATAGTTTGATATATCACAGAAGTAGAACTTATTTGCTACAAACACCAGACAGTAGCTGGGCAAGGTGGTAACTTGTAATTCCAGCAACTCAGGAGGCTGAGGCAGAAGTTCAAGTTCAAGGCCAGCCTCAGCAATTTAAGCAAAGTCCTATCTCAAAAATTGAAACGAGCTGGGATGTAACTCAGTGGTAGAGCGCCCCTGGGTTCAGTTCCCACTAACACACACACACACACACACACACACACACACACAATACCAGATTGTAGCAAGGGTTCCACCCAACCCCTAACGCCACATAAACAAAATGAATTTGGTTTTGCTGTGATTCAACTATGAAGAGAAAACTCAAAATTCAGTAGAGTCATTGTAAGCTTCCTGGTACCGAAAACCGGGAGGAAAAACTCTCGGAGGCAGAGTTAAGCTTTTACTACTTTTACTTCTACTTTCTTAGAGAGAGCTTAGAGAGGGAAAGAAAGATTTTTCTTAGAGAGAAAGATTAAAGCGAGCTTTTCTTCTTGTCTTCTTAGCTTAGAGTCTTAGAGAGAAAGAAAGATAGAACTTAGCTTAAAGAAAGATCTTAGAGAGAAAGAAAGATAGAACTTAGCTTAAAGAAAGATAGAGCTTAGCTTAGAGAAAGATTAGAGCTTCTTTCTTCTCTCTTCTTTCTTCCTTCTTCTGTCTTCTGTCTTCTGTCTTCCTCGGGAGCCTCGGCCTTACTCTGACCAGTCCTCTGGAGCCTCGGCCTAACTCTGACCAGTCATTACTTCTTCTATCTGGTTTCTCTTCTGTAACCGCTCTGCCTACGTTCTGGCCGCTCTGATTCTTCTGACCGACCGAGTGACTGCCCGGCTGACTGAATTCTCCGTTCTCCTAACTCGGACCGCTTTCACCCGGTTATATACCTTCAGGTTTGCGGGTGCCTACAGGTGCGTCACATACATATCAGGTGGAACTTATGGCTTCCAGCTAGCTACAACAGCCCTTCCTAATTAGGGCTCCTTCAAGTCATCACCAAAAACAACTAAGTTCTGTTCTGTACAGATATCCATCATATGCCAGATTGAGAAAAACAGTCCTTGCCTTCTAGGAGTTAACTTTTCAATGAATCCTTAGCTTTCCAATGCCTACAAAAAATTATTTCCATTTCATTACATTCGTTTGTTACAGATGCTTCCATCTGATTTCTCAAGAGCATAGAAATAAAAGACCGCAGAAAATGCCTCGACCTATATTTCCCAAATCTCTATCCCTAGCAAATCTGATATTTTACTTCCCCCTCATAGCAGAAAACTTTACTGATTCTGTTCTGTTTCTTAAGAAATATGTGCTAGATCACCAGGAATCAGACTGTTTAAAGCTCAGCCAAACACTTTCATGAAATGCCCTAAGGTTATGCCAATTGTGAGGGCAAAGAAGCAACGCTATCTTCCCGCATTCCGGCCTCCAACCACCTTTACCTCCAAGGATCCTCACCACCTATGCCTGGTAAAACTCTGGCCCTAATATAGTCACTTTTCACCCTCCAAAAGAGGACAGCAGAGCCTAGCCCGGAGCAAAAAGTAAGAACAAGGCAGCATGGCCACCAGGACAAAAGGCCCTCAGACACCCTACAGCCCAGAGTGCAAATGACCAAGGGCTCCAACGGCAGTGTTCTGAAATCTATTCCCTGCAGGTCAGACTTCCCAAGGGCTGCTTTTGGTCAGTAGGTGCAGCTGGGATACTAAGGCAGGCCTGTCTCTAGGAAATGCAGGACTCCTTTGACAGACAGCTTTGCCGACCTTTGCTTACATTGCACTGCAGTCTAAGTCACTCCTATTCAACCTTCATTTCTGTTCTCCGGGTATGCCTTGCATTCCGGTCTGATGGCTTTCCAGGCCTCTCCTGGCTTCTTCCCCTTTTCCTCTCACAGGCATTTCCATAATAAATTGTTTGCACACTTAACTGAGCTTGGAGTCTGCTTCTCTGAGAACCTGAACTAACATAAGCAGGGGCAGGGGGGTCTGCCAAGAGCAGCAGAAAGCAGCACAGGGGGGAATGTGATGTTGGCTTGAAGAACAACTTCACTTCCACAGGAGCGGGCCACTGTCGCAAGCCTAAGAGGAGAAGCTTCAGCGAGGCTTTACTCAACGTCCACCACTGTAGCTTCGTAATGTGCGAACTGAACCAGACCAGACTGCATTTCCCAGCATTCCTCTTCCTCCCATGCTTCCAAACTAGACAGGCGGAAGGATATGTTTGAGGTGGAGGAAGTGGAGGAGAGTGACAGTGAGAGGTGGATAAGGCATGGCAGTGGGAGGTAGAGGAGCCACGGCCTTGAGAGGTGGAGGAGACGTGGTAATGAGGAGTAGAGGAGGCATGGCAGATGTGAAGGAGGCGGGGCCTTGAGAAACGGAGGAGGCGTGGCTTTGTGAGGTGAGGAGGCGTGGCTGTGAGAGGCAGAGGAGGCGTGGCCTTGAGAGGTGGAGGAGGCGTGGCCATGAGAGGTGGGAGGAGGCATAGTAATGAGGAGTAGAGGAGGCGTGGCCGTGAGAGGTGGGAGGTGGCAACGAGGTGGAGGGGGCATGGCCCTGAGAGTAGGCAGCAGGCCGCTATGTTGCAGGCCTGTGGTGGCTGACCCATGCCATTCACATGAAACCCGCTGGGGCCTGCATCGACCCTCCCTTCCCTCTGGACCTTCCTGCAGCTTCTGACACCTGGGCCAGGTGTATACATGTTCAGTAACATGTCAGAGTCCTGGCTTCTGCAGGATACCCCGTCATCGAGGTCAGCAGGAACAAAATAAGACCCAGTCTCATTCTGGCCTCACGTGGTTCCAGCTCCTGCTTGTGGGGTCCGACCTACCCCCATAAGCTTTCCTCCCTGACTGACTGCTCATGGAGTTGGGCTCCAGTATTAGTCTAGAAAACAACCTCATGAAGACTTCCATAATTGTGTTCCTAAAAATATGTATCTTCTCATTCGAACCCCGGTGATTATTGTCCTTCCCCAGTTTACTTGAGGGCAGCGGTGCTTTTTAGGAACTGAAATAGGACCGTGGGCTTTACAGAGAACACCCGATGTTAACCCTCAGCTCTGCGACCTTAGGTCAGCCCTGGACGTCAGCAACATAGAAGGGGTGCATTCACAGCCCACCTGGCAGTGGGGGAAAGATGGAATTTCTATTCTGTGCCAAGGTAATAAGCTGCACAGAGACCCCTCCACTCTTATATCTCCTATCCCATACAAGTTGAGGGAGGAGAGGAGTGTGATTTTACCAAAGTCTATGGCAGGGGTGGCCAACAGGTATCGTAACTTTTTTTTTATTATTTAATTTGTTATACACACTTGCGGAGTGCAATTCCTTTCATATTACATATAAAGAGCACAGTTTTCCAAGTCACTGATTTTACACAAAGTATTTTCACACCATTTGAGTTTTTATACATGCACTTAGTGTATTGATGTCCAACTCATTCTGCCATTATTTCTATCCCCTTCCCCCCTCCCCTCCCCTCCCTCCCCTTTGTGCTATTTAACATTCCTTCATTCCGCTCATCCCCCCCTCCCTAGCCACTATAATTCAGTATCATCATAGCAAAGGAATCAATCGACCTTTGGTTTTTTAGGATTGGCTGACTTCACTTAGCATTATTTTCTCCAACTCTATCCATTTACCTGCAAATGCCATGATTTTATTCTCTTTTAGTGCTGAGTAGTGTTCTATTGTATATATATACCAAAGTTTCCCTATCCATTCATATATTGATGGGCATCGGGGTTGTTTCCACAATCTAGCTCTTGTGAATTGTGCTGCTGTAAACATTAATGTGGCTGTGTCCTAGTTGTAAGCTGTTTTTAAGTCCTTTGGATATAGACCCAGGAGTGGAATAGCTGGGTCAAATGGTGGTTCCATTCCAGCTTTTCCTAGGAATCTTCATACTGCTTTCCAGATTGGCTGCACCAATTTGCAGCCCCATCAGCAATGTATGAGTGTGCCCTTTCCCCCACAACCTCACCAGCATTTATTGTTTGTGGGTTTTTTTTTTTTTTTTTTTTTTTTTTTTGTGGTACCAGGGATTGAACTCAGGGGCACTTGACCACTGGGCCACATCCCCAGCCCTTTTTTTGTATTTTATTAGAGACAGGGTCTCACTGAGTTGCTAAGTGCCTCGCCATTGCTGAGGCTGGCTTTGAACTCGCGATCCTCCTGCCTCAGCCTCCCAAAGTGCTGGGATTACAGGCGTGCGCCACCGCGCCCGGCTATTGTTTGTGTTTTTGATAACTGCCATTCTGACTGGTGTGAGATGAAATCTTAGAGTAGTTTTGATTTGCATTTCTCTAATTGCTAGAGATGTTGAACATTTTTTCATATATTTGTTGATTGATTGTATATCATCTTCTGAGAAGTGTCTGTTCAGTTCCTTAGCCCATTTATTGATTGGGTTATTTTTTTGATGTAAAGGTTTTTGAGAGCTTTATATGTCCTTGAAGTTAATGTTCTGTCTGATGTGCATGTGGTAAAGATTTGCTCCCATTCTGTAGGTTCTCTGTTCACCTCACTGATTGTTTCTTTTGCTGAGAAGAAGCTTTTTAGTTTGAATCCATCCCATTTATTAATTCTTGGTTTTAATTCTTGCACTATAGAGGTCTTATTGAGGAAGTTGGGGCCTAATCCAACATGATGGAGATTTGGGCCTACTTTTTCTTCTGTTTGGTGCAATGTCTCTGGTTTAATTCCTAGGTCCTTGATCCACTTTGAGTTGAGTTTTGTGCATGGAGAGAGACAGAGATTTAATTTTATTTTATTACATAAGGATTTCCAGTTTTCCCAACACCATTTGTTGAAGAGGCTGTCTTTTCTCCAATGTATGTTCTTGGCACCTTGGTCTAATATAAGATAACTATAGATGTGTGGGTTAGTCTCTGTTTCTTCTATTCTGTACCATTGATCTATGTCGCAAAGTTATAAGGGGTTGGGGTCTTTAACCTCCCTGTACCCGGGATGGACCTCTTTTGTCCAGCAAAAGAGGCCAGAGAGGCCTACCCCAACAAAGAGACTAGATTGGGAAAGTGAAGGCCGCCGATATTCCCTCCCCCCGCCTTTAGAAGGCCCAGGAACATACCGGGGAGACCAGTCTGTGGGTGCAGGAGCTCATTTATTGAAAAGGTGGACAATGCTTTATAATGGGCCATAGCCAATCAGTGACCAGCAGGGTGGTTCTGATTCTCACAGCCACGCCCCTTGCTTAGCCTAGGTCAGGTAACAGGGCATGGTAATGTGGCAAGCAGCCAGAAAGCCAGAGCTTTTCCACCCCCTTGGCAGACAGTGTAAGGTCCCGACAGGTCTACTGGTCTATTTTGGTGCCAATACCATGCTGTTTTAGTTACTATTGCTTTATAATACAATTTAAGGTCTGGAATAGTAATGCCACCAGCTTCACTCTTCTTGCTAAAAATTGCTTTGGCTATTCTTGGTCTCTTATTTTTCCAGATGAATTTCATGATTTCTTTTTCTATTTCTATGAGGAATGATATTGGGATTTTGTTTGGGATTACATTGAAATTGTATAGTACTTTTGGTAGAATATTAGTTCTACCTATCCATGAACAAGGTAGATCTTTCCATCTTCTAAGATCTTCATTAATTTCTTTCTTTAGTGTGCTGTAGTTTTCATTGTACAGGTCTTTCACTTCTTTTGTTAAGTTGATTCCCAAGTTTTTTTTTTTTTTTTTTTGAGGTTATAGTAAATTTATTTCTTAGTTTCTCTTTCTGAGGATTTGTTGCTGATGTACAGAAATGCCTTAGATTTATGGGTAGTGATTGAAGGAGCCCTAATTAGGAAGGGCTGTTGCAGCTAGCTGGAAGCCATAAGTTCCACCTGATATGTATGTGACGCACCTGTAGGCACCCGAAAAGCTGAAGGTATATAAACCGGGTGAAAGCGGTCCGAGTTAGGAGAACGGAGAATTCAGTCAGCCGGGCAGTCACTCGGTCGGTCAGAAGAATCAGAGCGGCCAGAACGTAGGCAGAGCGGTTACAGAAGAGAAACCAGATAGAAGACAGAAGAGAAACCAGATAGAAGAAGTAATGACTGGTCAGAGTTAGGCCGAGACTCCTGAGGAAGACAGAAGACAGAAGAAAGAAGAAGGAAGAAAGAAGAGAGAAGAAAGAAGCTCTAATCTTTCTCTAAGCTCGCTTTAATCTTTCTCTCTAAAAATCTTTCTTTCCCTCTCTAAGCTCTAAGAAAGTAGAAGTAAAAGTAGTAAAAGCTTAACTCTGCCCCCGAGAGTTTTTATCCCGGTTTACGGTACCAGGCAGCTTACAAGTGATTTTATATCCAGCCACTTTGCTGAATTCGTTCATTAGTTCTAGAAGATTTCTGGTGGAATTTTTTGGATCTTCTATGTATAGAATCATATAGTCTGCAAATAGTGATAATTTGAGTTCTTCTTTTCCTATCCGTATCCCTTTTATTTCTTTCGTCTGTCTAATTGCACTGGCTAGGGTTTCAAGAACTATGTTAAATAGTAGTGGCGAAAGAGGGCATCCCTGTCTTGTTCCAGTTTTTAGAGGGAATGCTTTCAACTTTTCTCCATTTAGGATGATGTTGGGGCTTAGCATAGATGGCCTTTATGATGTTGAGGTATGTTCCTATTATCCCTATTTTTTTCTAGTGTTTTTGAACACAAAGGGGTGCTGTATCTTGTCAAATGCTTTCTCTGTGTCAATTGAGATGATCATATAATTTTTATCTTTGAGTTTATTGATGTGGTGAATTACACTTATTGATTTCCTTATGTTGAACCCACCTTGCATCCCTGGAATGAAGCCCACTTGATCATGGTGCACTATTTTTTTGATATGTTTTTGTATTCGATTTGCCAGAATTTTATTGAGAATTTTTGCATCTATACTCATTAGAGATATTGGTCTGAAGTTTTCTTTCTCTGATTTGTCTCTGTCTGGTTTTGGAATCAGGGTGATATTGGCCTCATAGAATGAGTCTGAAAGGGTTCCTCTTTTTCTATTTCATGGAATAGTTTAAGAAGTATTGATGTTAGTTCTCCCTTTAAAGGTCTTGTAGAATTCAATTGTGTATCCTTCTGGACCTTGGCTTTTCTTGATTGGTAGGTTTTTGATGGCGTCCTCTATTTCTTTGTTTGAAATTGATCTATTTAAATTGTGTATGTCATCCTGATTTAGTTTGGGCATATCATATGTTTCTAGAAATTTGTCAATGCCTTTGTTATTTTCTATTTTATTGGACTATAGATTTTCAAAATAATTTCTAATTATCTTCTGTATTTCTGTAGTGTCCATTGTGATGGACACAGATATTGGTAATTTGAGGTTTTTTCCTCTCCTTTTCTTAGTTAGCACAGCTAATGCTTTATCAACTTTATTTTTTCAAAGAACCAACTTTTGGTTCTGTCAATTTTTTCAATTGTGTTTTTTTGTTTCAATTTCATTGATTTTGGCTCTAATTTTAATTATTTCCTGTCTTCTACTGCTTTGGGGGTTGATTTGTTCTTCTTTTTCTAGGGCTTTAAGGTGTAATGTTAATTCATTTATTTGTTAACCTTTTCTTCTTTGAAGGAATGAACTCCATGCAATGATTTTTCCTCTTAGTACTGCCTTCATAGTGTCCCAGAGATTTCCATATGTTGTATCGGTGTTTGCATTTACCTCTAAGAATTTTTTAATTTCCTTCTTGATGTCTTCTGCAACCCATTGTTCATTCAGTAGCATATTATTTAGTCTCCAGGTGTTGGAGTAGGTTTTGTTTCTTATTGTATCATTGATTTCTAATTTCATTCCATTATGATCTGATATGATACAGGGTAGTATCTCTACTTTTTCATATTTGCTTAGAGTTGCTTTATGGCATAATGTATGGTCTATTTTAGAGAATGATCCATGTGCTGCTGAGAAGAAAGTGTACTGACTCATTGATGGATAATATACTCTCTCATTCTCTCTCTCTCTCTCTCTATATATATATATATATATATATATATATATATATATATATATACATATATATATCAGTTAAATCTAAGCTATTGATTGTATTATTGAGTTCTACAGTTTCTTTTTAGCTTTTGTTTGGAAGATCTATCCAGTGGTGAAAGCAGTGTGTTAAAGTCACCTAGAATTATTGTGTTGTGGGTCTGTTTGGCTCTTGAACTTGAGAAGAGTTTGTTTGATGAATGTGGATACTCCATTATTTGGGGCATATATATTTATGACAGTTATTTCTTGTTGATGTATGATTCCCTTAAGCAGTATGAAATGTCCATCTTTATCTCTTTTGATTAGCTTTGACTTGAAGTCAACTTTGTTTGATATGAGGCTGGAAACCCCTGCTTGCTTACGTCATCCGTGTGAGTGGTATGTTTTATCCCATCCTTTCACCTTCAGTCTGTGGGCGTCTTTTCCTATGAGATCTGTCTCTTGAAGGCAGCATATTGTTGGGTCCTTTTTTTTTTTTTTTTTTTGGTCCAATCTGTCAGCCTCTGTCTTTTAATTGGTGAGCTTAGGCCATTAACGTTCAGGGTTATTATTGAGATATGATTTGTATTACCAGTCATTTTTAATTCTATTTAATTTTATTTTATTTTTGGTATTTAGCTTGACTTGATGGTATTGTAGCTTTTGCTGAACCCCTGGTAGATGTCATCAATAAATAACCACAATACTGCTGCATCCAGACACGCCTCCACTTAAATTTGCTCCATAAATTAAGGGGTTAAAAATAGTGGGGGTTTTTTGGTTTGGGTTTGGGTTTTTTTTGTTTGTTTTGTTTTGTTTTGTTTTGCGTTTTATGTTGTTGTTGTTGTTTAACAAATTATGTCTGATTTTGTGCACCCCCCTTGGCAGGGTGGATACCCAAGACCAGTCATTGGGACACCTTCAGCTATCACCACCACCTCCCCAGGTGTAGAACAGGAATCCTGAAGGTTTTCAGGGAAGTGAGGCCAGGCCTAGCCTTTGGTCCAACTTGATTGCTGTCATTTTCTTTTCTCTTCTGTTCCCCAGAAGAGAAGGCCAGTGTTGAGCCTGGTCCCCTGTTGTCTATGCAGCAGAGCTGCCACAGAGAAATCCCTCAGTGTTTCTGCCTGCCCTAGCCTGGGGCACAAGGCTCCAAAGCCAAGGCAGCCAGTAAGTCCCAGACCAAGAGATGCTACATTGTCCAGGTCCTGACACCTTGACAGGTGTTGGGGGCTTGATGCCATCCCCTCCGTTTGCAGAACTGTCCATCCACCTCAGAGAACCTGGTTCTCCCTTAGTCTGGCTACTTCTCTGGGAGCCTAGACCCACTCTTTATCCCCCATAAGTTTCAACTAACGTACAGCCTCTTCAGTTCAGTCCCCTTATCTTTGGTTTAGCAAAACCCCAGGGAATGAGGCCTTCTACTTCCCTTATGATAAGTGTGTTAATATTTCTTTGACAATAACTTTGAGAGGAAAGCTGGAGTTAGAAATTACAGTAGTCATAAAATGGGTTTCTGGGGAGCTGGCAATGTTTTGATGTTTTATTCTTGATTTGGGTTTTTGTTTGTTTTTGGTTGTTTGTTTGTTTGTTTGTTTGTTATTTTTTGTGATACTGGGGATTGAACCGGGAGGCAGTCTGTGCTGAGCCATTCTTGTTTTTTATTTTGGAACAGGGTCTCAATAAGTTGCTGAGGCTGGCCTCAAACTTGCAATCCTCCTGCTTCAGCTTCCAAAATCACTGGGGTTACAAGTGAGCGCCACTTTCTGATAATTCATTGAGCTGTACATTTATAATTTGTGTGCTTATTTCTACGTGTTGTACCTCAGTCTTATAGTTTTAAGAAAATTCAAATGTTAACAGAAAGATATAGAGTAAAAAAAAAAAAAAAAAAAAAAAAAAAAAAAAAAAAAAACAATTTTTTTTTGCTTTCCCAGACTTATCTCCTACCCCACCTCCAATTTCTGTTCCCCATGTGAGTGGCTGTACTCAAGACACCCTGAAACCTAGCAAGCTTTGATAGTCCTTTTGCTTTTCCTCCTGTCCTTCCATGTGGTTAGACAGGATTGTGGGCCTGTTCTGACTGAGTTGTAAGCAGAAATGCTCTGTGTCACTTCTGGGTCAGAGCACTGATTTGCCAGTCTGAGATCCTCAGGACCTCTGTCATCTGCCACAGCAGCATGCAATTTTTCATTTAGAGTTCTGCATCAGGTTTGATCCCAGAGGGAAAATGACACAGAGCCAACTCACAGTAGACACAGGCAAGAGAGATGGGCAGGAAATAGACTTTGGGTTATTTTGTTTTGTTCTGTTGGTTTTAATTGACACATGGTAACTGTACATATTTATGGGTTACAGTGTGATATTTCAATGCATGTACACAATGTGTAATGGTCATATCAAGGTAATTGATATAGCCATGGCTCAAACACTTGTCATTTCTTAGTATTGGGAACATTCAGAGTCTACTTTACAATTGATGTTTTAAGCTACTGAGGTTTGGAGATTTTGCTGTGCTGATCCATAGTGATACTTCCACACGTGTGTGTGTGTGTGTGTGTGTGTGTGTGTGTTCTACAGGTGTGTAGACAGGTGTGTATCTCTGATATATCAAGGCCAGGAAAAGAAGTATGGGGTTGGGGCTGGGGCTCAGCAATAGAGTGCTGGCATGTGTGAGGCACTGGTTTCGATCCTCAGCACCACATAAAAAGAAATATAATAAATTAAAGAAAGAAAGAAAAGAAAAGAAAAGAAAAGGTATTGTGTCCGTCTACAATTTAAAGAATTTTTTAAAAGAAAAGTATGGAGGAAATTCTGAGTGTAGTTAATTTATCCTTATCAATTAAGATGTTTTTGACTCTTCAGTATAAAAACCCAAATGGAAAATTGCCTATACAACAAGACTATTTTCTTATGGAGGCATGGTAATTCCAAGATTGGTTAGTTCAGCTGCTCAATTCTGCCATCAAAGACCCAGACTCTCCCCTCTGCCATCTTCACTGTTGGCCCACTCTCTGGGTGCAGGATGGCTATAGTAGGTTCAGGTAGCGCGCTCTCTCTCTCTCTCTCTCTCACACACACACACACACACACATCCAGAGACAATAGACTGGATACTGCTGGTTGCCGGTGACGAGTTCTACTCCCCCAAATGTTAAAGTTTGAACATTAGAGAAGCACACCGAGGCAAGCATATAAAGCAGGGTTTACTTAAAAGGGGTCACATAGACTGCTCCCGGGAGGGAGAAGGGGTCCATAGCTGGTATCCTGGTATCCCAAGAAGCCAGGCAGTTCTGCCTTTTTTATACGTCCCAGGCTTCCTTTGTTCTCCTGCTCTTCCCCTTATCTCTCTCCTTCCTGCCTAGGTGACCAGGCCCAGGAATGCTGGGTGGGCAGGCCAAAAGGTGAGAAGCAGAAGGGCTGAAGGGGGAAGGGCAGGATGGAGCAGCCCAGGACAAGTGAATTAACACCTTTATAGCTCCCTGTAGGGAGGGGCAGTTCCTGGGACAGGTTACCTTAGCAACAGGTTAGAGCAAGGGCTGGTAAGAGTGGAGGAAGGGCTCTGAAGGAATTAACATTTCAATCCCTCAGGAGACAGTCTCCACCTTCCTGGGACTCGCTCAAAATTGGCCTTATCAGATCTGACCTGACTTGATTTACCTATCTATACTGACTGCCTATCCAATTCTGGCTTTAGACTCTTCAGCCAAATATTGTAAATGACAGAAGGAAACAGATGGAGCATATTCAGAGTATTATGATCATTTCAGCAATTCTATGATGCTAATTTGAAGTCCCTTTTAATGATCTGGCGATCTATTATGAAGACGTTTACTGCAGGGCAAAGTGCTCTTTTTTGGAACCCATAAAGTTAAGTAGGATCTGTGAAAAGTTATTTAATATCTCTCAGCCTTGCTTTTCTTCTCTTCCTTATAAAGGTGTTAACAATTATAATTTCCTCATAGGTCTATTGTGACTAAAGTGAGTTAATACATAAGGGCTTAACCTGGATTTGGCACAAAGTAAATGCTGTAAACCACTAGTTCTTATAATAATAGGGTATTGGGGAGAATTAAATGAGTTGATACGTGTAAAAGACTTGGAATAATGCCTGTTCTGTAGTAAGCTTTTAATAAATCTTTGCTACTGCTATTGTAACATCTTAAGAAGATTGAAGAAGTTAAAGAGATTAAAAATAGGGTTCATCCTTTAAAAATGAATTTATCAGTATGAAACACCATTGTCATCTTAATTATTATGAGAATAATAAATTTTCATTCAACACCTTTCTGTTTGTTAGAGTAACTGATTGATAAGAAGTCATCAGCACACGCTCTAAAACCTTTCTAGAAGATCTGAATTGTGCAAATCATCTCTCTTAAAAATACTATAAAATACAAAACTGTCCAGGAAGTTATTGCATATTTCTCATTGCTCAAATTTATAGCACTGAATATATATATAGTCACGTATCACTTGACAATGGGACCAATTCAAAGAAATGTCAGTTTTGTTCTGTGAACATCATAGAGTGCACTTATAAACTAAGAGCTATAAAGTCACCAGGTGACATTGTAAGGAGACAAATGGATGAGGAGGGTAGAAGCATGAGGTAAAGAGAATGCTTCTGTAAAATGAGCCAGATCTACTGATGCCCCACCTGCTTTCCTTGCCAAAAGCAATCTGTCTGTATCCCACCTGGCCTGAGGGGACAGGAAATGTCATATTCCTCAACAAACTGAGGCAGGGGGCAGGAGGCCTGGCAGTCAGTGCAGATAATGAATGATGGGGGTCAGCGAGGATGAGGGCTGGTTATCACTGGGTTACTGGCTTGCTAACAGCTACGTGTGTGTGTGTGTGTGTGTGTGTGTGTGTGTGTGATCACACTTCCCAGATCCAGTGGTTGCTAACACCTCCAGGATCACACTTCCCAACACAAGTGATTACACCCTGTGCTGCTTTTTCCTGCCCTTAGGCACTTACAGGGAGAAGGAAGAGAAGGTGGGGGGATTCTGGGAGTTTATAAAAGGGCAAGGCACACCCACTCCTGTGGGCACCTGGCTCTGGGCCCTCTTCTCTCCAGAGAAGTCTACCTCTGCCTCCATCCCTCTCTGAAGCTTTCTACGCTTACCTTGGTGTTTCTTGGGTGCTTAACCTTCAACACCAGGGAAATGAGGACCCGTTCCTCATCTCCAGGACGCGTATCAATATCATCTATGGAATCATCATCAAATACCCAGTCTGCTCTTGACTAAAAAGTCATTAGGTGCACATGTGATTATATTACTTATGTATCATTTACAATATTTACAACTCACCAAGATACTTCATATAATCTTGCACTTTAAAAATAGATGTTGGAATAATAACATTTGGGTAGAACATCTAGTTTGTATTTTGGGGATGGCATCAACAGTTGTTTAAGGCTAAACCGATAATTTGTTGTTAAGAGGTTAAGCAGGCTCTGTGTCACAGAAGAAATGGAAGAAGAAAATATTCATTTATTAAGTGATTCTATATGCTTTTGTATAATGGATACTTACACGTTATTTTGGCTAATCCACACCACAACCCTGCTTTATAGTATTATCTTCTCTGTCTTTCCAGGTGAGGGAATTGAGTCAAAGAAGTTACTTGACTTAAAAAAGAACAGGATCTAGGAATGGAACAATAGAAGATCAGAGAACAAATCGAGTAATCCAGGTAACCAAGGTCTGGATTTTGTGCCCTTCTGCCTTTTAGGAGACCACTAGACCCCACTGTGCTTAAAGAGGTTGACACAGAAACTAGAATTTCACAACTCCACGTGATAAGGCCATGTCTAGAAATGTACCTACAGGAACAGTGCAGATTTCCTGTTTTTGAATATAATTCTGAGTGGACATATAATAAATGCTATCAAGCTTTATTTGCAAGCATAAAATTAATAATGGAGTTGGGTCTGATTTGAAAAAACGAAATCAGATTTCACAGTGGTTACAATCCAAGAAACTCCAGCAGAGCAAATCTCATGCTGATGTAGGCCAGCCTTAAAAGAGATAGATCACCCAGTGATAAAAAGCCTGCCACCATCCTCTCACCAGACAAGCTTTCTTTAACTGAGTAAAGAAACTTATAACTAGACCATAGGGCCATCAGGGAGTGTAAGCTGCCTGTCATGGCCAGCCACAAACCGCCGCGGGAGAAAAACTCGGAGGCAGAGTAAAGCTATTACTACTTTTACTTCTACTTTCTTAGAGCTTAGAGAGGGAAACAAAGATTTTTAGAGAGAAAGATTAGAGAGAGCTTTTCTTCTTGTCTTCTTCTTGTCTTCTTAGCTTAGAGAGAGAGAAAGAAAGAGAGAGCTTAGCTTAGAGAAAGATTATTTTTTAGAGCTTCTTTCTTCTTTCTTCTTTCTCCTTTCTTCCTCGGGAGCCTCGGCCTAACTCTGACCAGCCATTACTTCTTCTATCTTGTTTCTCTTCTGTAACCGCTCTGCCTACGTTCTGGCTGCTCTGATTCTCCGACCCGAACTCTTCTTCTGACCGACCGAGCGACTGCACGACTGACTGAATGAATTCGTTCTCCTAATTCCGACCGCTTTCACCCGGTTATATACCTTTAGCTTTGCGGGTGCCTACAGGTGCGTCACATACATATCAGGTGGAACTTATGGCTTCCAGCTAGCCGCAATAACCCTTCCTAATTGGGGCTCCTTCAAGGGAGGTTCATTGTGTCACGGAACTTTGGAGAGATGACCAGCAGGTATCAATTCTGAAATAGGTTCTTAGGCTGGAGAGGGCTATGACTTTGTTTTTAATTGTTGTTTTAACTTTTACTTTGAAATAATTTTAGGCTTTAAAAAATTACAAAAGATAGATTGGAAATCTCACATATACCCTTGACTCAGTTTCCAGTGATGTTAACAAATTATAAAACTATACTACAATTATCAAAACCACGAAATTAATATTGATGCAATTTTATTCACAACACAGCTTATTCCGTTTCTTGTATTTCCCCCCTCATGTTCTTTTTCTGTGCCGGTGTTCAATCCAGAATCCTGGGTAGCACTCCATTGTCCTGTCTCCTTGGCATCCTTCAACTTGGAGAAGTTCCTCCGTCATGTTATCTTTCAGAGCATTGTCATGTGATGAGCACCGATCATTACTTCACAGAATGTCTATCCCTCTGAATTGGTCTGATGTTACCCCATGATTAGATTGGGGTTATACATATTTGACAAGAACATCACAGAGGGGATTATTTTGTCCTCAGTGCATCTTATCAGGTTTCATGAGGTTTTATGTTTCGTGACTGATGATGTTAACATTAACCCCCTGGCTTAGGTGTTTTGTACAAAATTTCTCTGCAGTAAAATTACCATTTTCTCCTTGGTAACTGATAAATATCTGGAGGGAGTACAAAACTGTTGGAACCAAAACAGAATCACTTGTGTCAGTCCTAACAAAAATAAATAAAGCTAGGCCATTATGAAGGAAGCTTCGTAACATTGAACAAATGATTGCTTGACAGTGACTATCACAAAAGAACCACAGCCTTGCCTAAAGGCCACCAGAACCTTACACAAAAAATGACTCCTGTGAACACATCTGCCCAGCACCTGTCTGTTCAACTCCAGACTGGTGCCACTCTTGTTATCAATCTTCATGGCTAAGTATCATTGTTTCAAAACACCTTATGTAATTGTCCTTGGTTTTGCCTTGAAAACCTTCCTCTTGCCCCCAACAGCTTTAAATATACACATAGTTTACTATGACACACATATTCCCATCGCAATGCTCTAGAATTCCCAGAATACATCGTTATTTCCGGAGAATCTCTCTCAGCTTATTTAAGTTAACAGGAGATATTTTGAGACTAGGCTAATAGTCTATTCTCCTCAAATTTTTGCCCACTAATTTTAATATCCATCAGTAGGTCTTGCCTATAATCATCATTACTATATTGTTTACCAGGCACTGATTTTTATTTCTCCCCGTCCTTCCACATTTAACTAAAATTCTTCTGTAAAGAAAAGCTGTCTCTTCTCCCCTGTTTATTTATTTATTTATTCTCCCCCATTACTTATTTGTTTCATTATTTGTTTATATCCGCGTGAACTCATGGATATGTACTTTATGGGTTATAATCCAATACTGTCGTTATTCATTTTGTTGCTTAAATTGTTTCAACTGGAAGCTCCTTCAGGTTGGTGCCTGTGTCCTTCTGTGTACCCCATCTTTTTTTCCAAGCACTTGCTGAGTTCCACATTACAATATGTGTGTCAGGCTGACTTTGTACCACTTCTTCTCCAAGGAGAAGAGAGTGGAAGTGGTGTTTAGAAACCGAGCTGTCTGTGCTGAGTGTGGAGCATTATTGCCCCAGGCCCTCTCAGCCAGACACAGCTAGGAAACACAGCTTTGCATTCCTTAAGGATGGGAATACTGCCTGAGCCCTGCGTCCTTAGGCTATTTCATCAGTACACAAACCTCTCGGGGTGTACTTACCCAAGCCAAGATGGCCATGATCTTACTAGCAATGGAGTCTTACAGAACCATGTGGCAAACAATGTCATTCTGTGGTGTATGACTGTATATGTGTGTATACTAACTACCATATACATGCTCAGCCATATTTATTTTTCTATCTACTTTGTGTGTGTGTGTGTGTGTGTGTGTGTGTACATGCACGTGCACTTTTATATTACCACCTCCAATTCCAGTCCAACTCCACAAGGTTCATTCTACCCTTCTCTCTTATTTGTAACGTTTTTTTCTCCAACAGTAAGTCTCACCTTCTGATCTCAAATATATTCCCATGTTTGTAGGGTGATCAATCTTTTTTGTTTGCCTGGGACTGAAATGGCTTCTTGCACACGGGACTTCCTGTTTTAAAAACTGGGAAAGTCCCAGGCAAACCAAGATGAGCTGGGCCCTGTACTGATTTGTCCACATGTGGAGGACTTGCAGAACCACTGGCCCATACTCCTGAGGGGAACAGACTTACCAGGTAGGGTACAGTATTTGTCTACAGTTGTTTTTGCCCTTAGTTTTCCATAACTACAGATCCAGTCAAGATATTTTCTGACAGTTTTCTTTCTTTCTTTCTTTCTTTTTTTTTTTTTTTTTTTTTTTTTTTTTTTGGGTACCAGAAATTGAACTCAGGGCGCTTTACCACTGAGCCATATTCCCAGCCCTTTTTTATTTTGAAACAGGGTCTCACTAAACTGTAGAGGCTGACTTTGAACCTGTAATCCTTCTGCCTCAGCCTCCCAAGCCACTGTGATTTTTTTTCTCCAATGCCCTTCTG
The DNA here is from genome assembly GCA_025594165.1 of Tamias sibiricus. Classification (NCBI taxonomy): domain Eukaryota; kingdom Metazoa; phylum Chordata; class Mammalia; order Rodentia; family Sciuridae; genus Tamias; species Tamias sibiricus. The sequence continues at coordinate 16,387,506 of CM046666.1, read as the reverse complement.
TATGGCTGTATTACTTATTTGTAATATGATTAGGTTCACTTGTGACTGTATTCCATTTTGGACCCTATCCCATCCCCACCTCCTCATCCTCCTTGACTTTATTTACTGGTTTATTTTGGAGAGTACATAAAATATTTCTGAGAGTCAGAACTATTCAAGGAGGTACACTAAAAAAAGTGCCACTTTCCTCATCACTACTGTCCCGTTCTCAGCATGTGATAAAGCCGTTATGGTTTGTATCTGAGGTGTCTCCCAAAGCTCCTGAGTGTCTGCAGGGATATTCAGAGGTTGTGAGAACTGTCACCTCATCAGTCCCTCCTAGTTTGAATGGACTGACAGAGTGGTGACTGCAGGCAGGTGGGACGTGGCTGGAGAAGGTGGGTCCCTGGGGGTGTGCCCTGGAAGGGTGTATCTTTTCTGCAGCTTCTTCCCCGTCCTGACTCCCTCTCTCTGCTTCCTGGCCACCAAGTCCCAAGAGTCTTTCCTCTGCCACACCCTTTTGCCATGAGGTCCTGTTTCACCTTGAGCCCAGAGCAATGGAGTCACCCATCTATGGACTGAGACCTCTGATATCACAAGCCCCAAATAAACTTCTCCTCCTCCAAGTTGTTCTTGTCAGGTGTTTCGGTCACAGTGACAGAAAATAATCTACTAAAGCAAAACCATTGTAGGTTCTGGTTGATCCTTTCTATATTTCTTTGATACTAACTAAGGTGGTGCATATGTATTTTCTTGCATCCTTTATTTTATCACTACATAAAGAGCAGCATTCTGTGGGTCCTCTTGAAGCAGCCCCAATCAGGGAGATGGCTATTGCGGTTAGCTGGAAGCCATAAGTTCCACCTGATAATAATCATACATTAAGTATGCACGTGACGCACCTGTAAATGCACGTGACGCACCCACAAAGCTAAAGGTATATAACCGGGTGAAAGTGGTCAGAAGGGCATTCATTCAGTCAGTCGTTCAGTCGCTCAGTCGATCGGAAGAAGAGTTCGGGTCGGAGAAGAAGAAAAGAGTCAGAGCGGCCAGAACGTAGTCAGAAGAAGAAATAAGAAAGAGTTTAGTAAAGAAATGAGAGCTACAGAGACTAAGAAAGAAATGAGACAGAGACTAAGAAAGAAATGAGACTAAGAAAGGAAAAGAGTTTAGCTAAGAAGAGAAGAAGAGAAAGAAAGAGACTAAAGAGAAAGAAAGAGACTAAGAATAATAGATTCCTGCCACCGAATCTCCTCCGGCGGTATTGTGGCTGTACGTCAGGCAGCTACATCCTCTTTTTAAATTTTTGCTTTTTTCATGTATCGTTATATGCTGGAATCCCTTCAGATCAGATCACAGAGATTTTCCATGTTCTTCGTTAGAGTAGCAGAACTCCATATTGTGTGGGTATGTGGGAATGCACCACATATTCCAGCCATGTATAAGCATGCCGTTGTTTCCAGTATTGTGCACTCAAAAATAATACTGAAGTACATTATACAAACCTTGTACTTCCATATTTTCATATTTTGGGTAGTGAATCTTCCAGAAGGCCTTATTCTTAGAAGTGAGTTGCTGGGTCAAAAGGTGAGTTCATGTGCCACTTTGTTAGGTATTGGGGCAGTGACCTTGAAGCCAAGCTAAGCTAGGTTTGAATACCTGCACTGCTACTTCCTAGATTTCTGGCTCATCTCTAAACTCAGTTTCATCATCATAACTTTGCTGCTAACAGCCTGGCCTGAGGACTGGCAGCATTGCCACCCTCTGGGAATTGTCAGAAATGCAGAATCTGGGGTCCCACCCCAGTTCTGTGGAATCAGAATTTGCACTTTGACAAGATGCTCGGGTGATTCCTATGCATGCAAAGTTTGAGATGCTGTGATCTGTAGAGTAGGGTGGTATTAGTAATACTACTAATTATTAGTTTTTGTATTTTAGTAGGAGTTTCAGTAATTATAATTATTAGTTATTGCTTTAGGTGTATGCAACACATACAAGAAAAGTAGGCACAGTCTTAAACCAATCTCCAGAGAAAGCAACAATAGCTAACTACTCTCTTTTTTTTTTTTAACTACTCTTAATCACACCAATAATTCACCATCTGCTTCTGGCTTTTCCCAAATACTTGTGTATTCAGAAAATCACTCACCATGAGAGGTAAAAGGAACCTTGTGATTGGAGATCTTTGGTTGGAACATTAAACCTTAAAGAAACCAGGTGTTCAACCTGTGGTGCATTTGCTATGATGCCGTGGTTTGTTTTATCAAGGGCCACAGTTCAGAGGCTGTATTCCTTAAATTTTCCATGCATATTGGCAGCATGAGAATGTCCACATTGGATACCCAGGGCCCCCTAACAGCATTTAGAATAACCTGGGGAGCTTTGAAAACACAATGCCAGGCCACCAGCTCCAACCTCACTAGTGTGGGTCCCAGGCATCAAGACCCTGGATGTTTTTTTGTTTTTGTTTTAATGTTTTTTTTAGATGTTGATGGACCTTTATTTTATTCATTTATTTATATGTGGTGCTGAAAATCGAACCCAGGGCCTCACACATGAGCAAGTGCTCCTTCCACTGAGCCACAACTCCAGCCCCGGGACCCTGGATGTTTTAATGCTTCTCATATATCCTAAATTCAAGCTGAGCTTTGACAACGACTGAGTGAAGTTTAAAATATTGTTCCCTTTTTGTCAATTACACATTTTTATTAAAAATATCATTCTCGGGGGCTGGGGTTGTGGCTCAGCAGTAGAGTGCTCATCTACCATGTGTGAGGGGCTAGGTTTGATCCTCAGCACTATATAAAAGTAAATAAATAAAATAAAGGTATTGTGTCCAACTACAACTAAAAAAAATCATTCTCTACCAAAAAAATTAACATGTAGCAATTAAAACTTTTAAAACTCTATACATTGAAAAATTCACAGAAAACAAAATTATCAAATGATAATCTAGGAAAAACATTTTATATCATATAAAAGTCCAAAGAGTAATATTCTTAACTTATAAAAAATATATTACTATTCTTTATCTTTAATATTCTTTACACAGTAATACAGCACCATATAATAATGTTTTGGTCATCAATGGACTACACAGACAATAGTGGTCTCTTATCATAATCAAGCTGAGGAATTTCTATCATCTAGTATTTTTACTGTATCTTTTTTATGTCTCAATAGACTAATAGTTACCACTGTGTTACAGTTGAGTATAGCATTCAGTACAGTGAGATCCTGCACAGGTTTGTAGCCTAGGAGCACCATCTAGCCTAGGTATATAGAAGAATAGGCCATCTAGGTTCATATTAGGGCCCTCAATGATATTCATACAACAAAGCTGCCTAGTAACATTTCTCAGAACAGATCCCTGTCGTTAAATGACGCGTGATTGTAGTAATAGTCTTAGTATATTAGTTATATTCTTTTTTTTTTTTTTGTACTTGGGATTGAACTTGGGGGCACTCCACCACTGAGCCACATCCCCAGCCCTATTTTGTATTTTATTTAGAGACAGGGTCTCACTGAGTTGCTTAGCGCCTCACCATTGCTGAGGTTGGCTCTGAACTCACGATCCTCCTGTCTCAGCCTCCCAAGCCGCTGGGATTACAGGCATGAGCCACCGTGCCCAGCTAGATATATTCTTAATATTCAATATTCTTTTATGAATCAGTGAGGAAAAATATGATCATCCCACTGAGGAAAATGAGCTAACAGTGAGCACAAAGAATTCATGAAATGGCCAAGTAAGGAGGTGCACACCTGTAATCCCAGCTACTTGGGATGCTGAGGCAAGAAGATCTCAAGTTCAAGGGCATCCTGGGCAACTTTGTGAGACCCTCTCTCAAAGTAAAACAATCACCAAGGGCTGAGGATGTAGCTCCAAGATGGAAGGTCCATTGGGTTCAATTCCCAACGCTGGAAAGAAAAAAAAATCATGAAATGAAAACAAATAGGAAGTAAACATGAAAAATAATCAACCTTTTTAGTAATCAGAGAAATTAACTTAAAATGGCAATTAAATACCATTTCATACCACTAAAATGGGAAAAATACATATGTACAATAAATCTGTGAGATTTCAGATAAATTGGTCATTTTATACTTGCTATTGGGAGTGTAAATTGAGGGAAACTTTCCCAAAACCTTAAAATATGTATGACCTTCAAACTAGCAATTCCACTTCTAAACATTTATCTGAAAACAATTAAAGGTGTGTGCAAAAATTTAGCTATAAGAGAATATTCATGTCATTATTTTCAATCAAGATATCTTGAGATATATGAATCTGTTTATCAAAAGTGACTGTCCAGATAAAACACGGGGCCTCGATATGATATAGCTACTTGAAATGATGTTACAGAAATATCTCTATTGACAGGGGAAAATATTCATGATTTGTGGTGCCAAGAAAAATCAGACTACTGTACGACCCCTGACTGCTGTACGCATGTGTAGGAAAGGGTACAAACCGAGGAGTTAACAGGGTGATCAGAAGGACTATGTCCTTTTGTATTTTGTATCTTTATTTGTTTTTTTCTGAAGTCTGTTAAAGAAAAAATTCTTTGCTAACTTGTTAAAATGGTAAGGCAGACTGCTTATTTAAATGGAACGGGGACTCCCCCAATGCTGTTTTCCAGTGGGAGAGAGAGGTTGGGTTCAACCCCAAATACAACAAGGGAAAGTGTGGGGTTATAGCCAAGGAGCAGGGTGGATGATCCATAGACAGAAAATCACTGAGAGGGTCATTCTTGCTGAACTGACCTGACAGAATTATTGCTGAAGTCAGGCCAGGGTGACCAGTCATCACCTGGGGGCACTGGGAAATGAAGAAATGGGTTAGACATCGAGGGTGGCAGCTGGCTTAACTGATGTGACAGGAGTGTTTCTAAAATTGGGGGTACAAAGAGATAAAGATGCCCGAAAATCAAGTCCCAACTGGGACAAAGGATGAAGAGGAGCCTGACCAAGTTTGGTCAAGGAGAAATTCTTTGTCAGCTTCTCCTCTTCTTCAAGGGAAGGAGAGAGAGAGAGAGAGAGAGAGAGAGAGAGAGAGAGAGAGAGATTGTGCCTGTGAACAACAGGAAGTCCTTTTCTCCTTCAGTAGCCCTTCTTCATAGCAGTGAGCTGAGCCTCTTTGGAACTTGGTGGTAGAGGGTACTTGGCTGATTGGTGTGAACATCTGGGCATTAAATAAGGACAAGTTTTCAAAAAATCAAAGAAGCTAATAAGTGCACTTTCTGAGTTCAGAGGGCAACTAGTTAAGGAGATTCCTAGGGTTGGTCCCAAACACCTGTAGGTGGTTGAGAGAGGATCGCAGGAGCCATCTGACAGATTTCTGGGTGTTCAGTTTGGGTCTTGGGTGGTGAACTAAAAGTTTCACTGAACTCTCTGAGTGGCCCTCACAGCAGCCGGCAGAAAGGTTGCCCGTGCATGATCTGTTGAGCTGATTTATCTGAAGCTCACATCAAGTCCAGTCTCTGTTTTTAGGAATGGAGGAAAAAGACAGTTTGAATTTTCTATGAGGTTGAACAAGGAGGGCAAAACAAAACTAGATAATGTTAGTTTGGAAAGTTGTAAGCAGATAACAGCAAAAACTAGAAGAATTGAGAATGTGATAAAAAACTGGGGGGAAAAAATGCAAGACAGAACCTACCAGGGTGCATTGCAATTTTCCATTGAAACATAAGTTTTCTTTCCACCATCACCACCCTCCCTTCTGATAAGCCTATTCTCACTTATTTAGTCTGATTATTTATATAACGCAGCAAGAATGAATCGTAATGAACCACACAGACCCTTTCTGAGTTTGCTTTGCTGTGACTTCTCATAAGGAATCTTAGATGAGAATTTTAGAAGCTTCTGGAGACTAGATAGCCATGCCAAGGACTCACCACCACATTTTGCTTGTGATACATAAAATTTGAATGTGTTTCTCCCTTCCTAGGGCTCCCAAATATCTTCAGGATCATAGACTTGCCAGGACATGACTTTCCTTGCTTATCTGTGAGACTAGGAACCTTGTTACCCAGGTACCAGGTCGTTTTTATTTTTCCCAAGAAAACGTTGTAAGCTTTGGCTCCATGAACTGCCCTGACATGAAATATTCTTTTTCTGGTATGTAATCTGAAAGAGGCTGTAGACTGCATTGTAGATGAGAGAATGAGAGGACATCAAGCCACCATCTGGATGTCTACCAAGCTAGCTGAGCAGGTAAAGTGCCCACTCTATTTCCATTCAACTACCTTTTTTCCTTTCCTTTTTCTTCTTTTCTTTTTGTCTTCAGCTCTAGACAGTGGCTGCTTGAATGCCTGAGGCCCTTGGGAGCCCCACTGAGGGAGGGCAGGAGGCCTGATGTCCAAATGACCATAAGGAGTTGAAGGGATAGAGTGGGAAGGGAAAAGGGTACAGGGTGGACAGAGGTGGAAGAGGTAGGGATTTGAAGGGGACATATCAAGGGTCCTATGGGAACAGAAAGAAGGCCAAAGGGGTTAAAAATCTGGGCATAGGGGTGAGTACAGCTGCAGCCCCAGCTACTCAGGAGGCTGAGGCAGAGGATCACAGGTTCAAGGACTGCCTCAGAAACTTAGCCAGATCCAGTCTCAATATGAACATGAAGAGGTCTGGGAGTGTAGCTCAGTGGTAGAGGGCCCCTGGGTTCCATCCTCAGGAACCCCCCCCACACACACACACACACTGCACACACACACACACACACACACACACACACACACACAAGGTGGTGGAGAGAGGAAGAAGCAGTAAACCACCAGAAGGGAGAGGTCTTGGAGGAGCCAGTTAGGAGAGATCTCAGGTTTCCTTAAGGAGACAGTGAGACTCTAGCCTGGCCTCTGTTGATCTGGGACTCCATCCCAGAGATAGATGATACTCAGATTCTCAAGAATCCAAACCTGGCCTTACCATGCTTCCGTGCACATTTGTCCAAAGAAGTGGCTCAGGAGGAGTGTGCGTGACTCACATGGATCCCTGACAGGTTGATCAGAAGTGAAGGTCAAGGTTTCCAAGGTGTATGCAGCCAGTGATGAGCCAGATCCTACCTAAGTGGTGACACCAGAACCGTTTAAAAAAAAAAAGGCTTATTTATGACACTTGTTAAAATGGTATGAGGCCGACTTTATTCAGAGGGACTAGTACAATAGGGTTTTAAAGTAGGGGAGGAGAGAGATGCAACACAGAAAAGGGAGAATTTTGGAAAGAGCAGGGTAGCGATTACTGGATGGAGAATTACTAAGGGAGTAGGACCATACTCTGCTAAACTAATCTAGTTGGATTCTTGTTTAGGGCAAGCCACCAGGTCAGATGTTACCTGGGCATCGTGGGGGATGAGGAATTTAGTTAGCTCTCAAGGTGATCAGATGTTCAAGTTCTTCATCTATTGAAAGAAGATGGCTAAGCCATCTTGATAGAATTCTTGCTACACTGGGCGCAGTGGCACACGCCTGTAATCCCAGCAGCTTGGGAGGCTGAGGCAGGAGGATCCAGAACTCAAAGCCAGCTTCAGCAACTTAGCAAGGCCCTTAGCAACTCAGTGAGACCCTGCCTCTAAAGAACAAAAAGGGCTGGGGATGTGGCTAGGTGGTTAAGTGCCTCTGGGTTCAATCCCAGTAAGGAAGGAAAGAAAGAAGGGAGGAAGGAAGGGAGGGAGGGAGGGAGGGGAGACGAATGCAGAAGTCCTAAAGTCGAGGACAGTTGGATAGAGCATTCTGAGGAGCCTAATTAAACTTTAGTCAGGAGAGACTATCAAATCAAATATTGCTTTTGTATTCAAAAAATTTCAGAATACTTTTTTTCTAATAAGAAGGGATAAAATGCATAACATTATTTTTAAGAGGAAAACACATTCTTAATTATAATATTTCCCCAGACTCAAACATTATTAATTATTACACTCCTAACAATGTAAATTCTTTTTAAAAATTTTAGACATAAATATTTATGTTTAGTTCTATGTAACATTATGCCATCCTTAAAAATAATTATAAAAACAGTGTGAAAATTATAAAATGTTCTTGAGGCAATGTTAAAAAATCAAAGCACACAATACAGAGTTCTAATACAGTATTACAACCAAAAAAATAAAAATAAAAATGTGCAGGAATAAAAATTTAAAGAGAATATGCAAAATAAAAATCACTTTTCTCATAGTACTAACTGTGGTTAGTACTATGCACCGATTGTTCTTTCTTTGAAAAACTGATTTTTCTTTCTTTGAAAAACCATCTTTAATATTTCATTATGTTCTTCAACTAAAATAACCTCCCTAAAATTATGGGCATTCTTCTCTTTTCTATTTACCAGGCTTAAGTAGATACTTTCCTGGGACATTGTGTTGCCAAGTTTAGCAAAAGATGCCACGGGCACATGATTGAATTTGAAATGCAGATACACAATGCATCTTTCTTTTAAGTATTAATCTCTCTCACAGTATTTTGGGCATGGTTATATTTTCAAAACTTACTTTTGTTTATCTGAAATTCTAATTTAACGGGGCTTCCTGTATTGTATCTGGCAACTCTGTAGAGAAAGAAGGCAATATTTTGAGGTACTGTACCCAGAACCCCCGTGTCACGCGAAGGAAACTGGCAGGACATTTTTTCAGGTGAAATGATTCAAAAAATTAGTTTTCCCACCCCATATCACACTTTCCCTTTGAACATTCTTACCATGGTCTGCTAGAGGGGAAATGTCTCCCTCGGAGGATAGAGAGGCTGCAGGAAATGAAACCCATTAAATTATTTCCAAAGATGTGTAAGCAGCTTCCCCCTCAGTCGGTCTCACCTCCTCCAGACCTGGGGTGAGGAGGATGTAGAGAGGGAGGCAGAATAGGAACCTGGGGCACAGGAGGAGAAGCAGAGGCCACAGTACCTTATGCTGGGAAAAGAGACCCGCCTTTGTTCCACATAAAAGGAAATAAAATTGAGGGCCCATTTTGATTTTAGCAAAGCTAAAGATATGCCTGTCCAGGTCAATGGCAACGTACTATTTTCACCCATAGGACTCAGCGAGAGTCCTAAACAGACGACTCCACATCTATTTCCAACAAGCTTGCTGCAGTGCCCAGTTCCAACAGAAAATTTCTGGAATCCAAAGCAGTACTTTAGGAAACACCATAAAAAGCATCCTGGGGCTTTAACCAATGACAATCCCACGATCTGATGGGTTTCCTCTGCATGGGAAATGTGGACTGCTACCCCACATAAACTCTGTCACCAGCAATGCCCAGCGTCACTGATGCCCAGGGCTGGATCAGTCTCTTGCCCTTCCTGCGTCCCAGTCCCCTGCCCAGTCCCACACCCGCATCACCCCCAGTGAGAATACCCAGCAAGGCCGTAATGGACCAGAGTGCCCTCAGACCCCTCCGTTTCCCCACAGAAACTGCAACTGCCACCTGGAAATGGCATGCCACTTGAGCATCAACTCCTTCCAGGGTATTTTTGATTTCAAATAAAAAATGTCCTGCGTGTGCTATCTGTTAAGCGCTTTGCTCAAATCATAGGAGCTGGTTTTGCTATCTAACATTCTGAATAGTGCTTGAAACTCAGTCCTACTGTTAGAGGCTCCCAAAGGCATTGTGGATAGTGGAAATCACACATGATTTGAGGCACAAAATCCTCATTCAAGTACTTGCTTTGTCCCTGGATTTAAATACTTGCTGCCTATCCTGGAATGACTTCTGTAACCTCTTCAGATCCCCGGTTAAAATGGGTCCCATCCATCCTGCTTCTCTCGCAGATTTGTTACAGGTGAAAAGTGGGAGGAAATGATGTCAGAGTGGTTTATAAACTCTAAACCAACAGCTTTATAATAATAGCATATGTTGATCAGTATTCATTATTGGGCAGGTGTTGAACTTGATGTGGCTTATCTCATTGGCTTCTCACAATAACCCGATCAGGCAGATATCATTCCAGGTGTAGAAGTGACTCTACTGGAGCTTGAGTATCTTGCTAATACCAGTAGTAAATGGTGAATCTGGGATTTGAACTCAGGCCACCTGGCAGCTGAGTTTACTCACACCAACTGCCCTGTGCTACCTCCCAATATAGGACATTAAAATTGAAGCCAGAATTAGACAGGCAGTCAGTATACATAGGTAAATCAAGTCAGGCCAATTTTGAGTGAGTCCCAGGAAGGTGGAGACTGTCCCCTGAAGGACTGAAATGTTAATTCCTTCAGAGCCCTGTCTCCATCCTTACCTGCCTCTGCTCCATCTTGTTGCTAAGGTAACCTGTCCCAGGAATTGCCCCTCCCTACAGGGAGCTGTAAAGGTGTTAATTCACGTGTCCTGGGCTGCTCCATCCTGCCCTTCCCCCTTCAGCCCATCTGCTTCTCACTTTTTGGCCATCCCACCCAGCATTCCTGGGCCTGGTCACATACAAAGGAAGGGAGAGATAAGGGGAAGAGGGCAGGAGAACAAAGGAAGCCTGGGACATATAAAAACGGCAGACCTGCCTGGCTTCTTGGGATACCAGGACACCAGCTATGGCTCCCTTCTCCCTCCAGGGAGAAGTCTATGTGACCCCTTTTAAATAAACCCTGCTTTATATGCTTGCCTCGGGGTGCTTCTCTAATGTTCAAACTTCAACGTTTGGGGGAGCAGAACTCGTCACCAGCAACCAGCAGTATCAAAATCATGCTGGAAGCTGTGGTTGGACCTGCTCCTGCCCTGCATCATGGAGGCAGAGAGCGGTGCCTGTGCCACCTGCTGTCTTCTGCACCCTTTCCTTCTGTCTCCTTGCCTGTCAATCCCTTTGTGAGACTGATTTGGAGAAATCAGAACTACTCACTGGTTAAAAAGGTCTTTCCTGTGTCTAACTATTGATGTTTCACGGGACAGTATCTAGCTAGCAGCAAATCCAGATTTGCATAATTGTGAGATCTGCCACAATGGCGTCCTGCTATGCTAAGACAGACAACAAAGCAGAAATAACTGAGCACATTTATGGCCGTGAAGCTTCAGGCATTCCACTGGTAGCTGGGTGTGATGCGGGATTGCTCCAGTGTGAGTCAAGTACAGGCACACATTTCAGGACAAGTATTCTTGCGGATCATGAAGACTGCATCTGTGGGCCCCCAGCTTGAGAGATGCTGATGCAGAGTAGGAAAGACAGTGCTGAGTCTGGACGTGGGAAATCCAGATCCTCACTACTCTCTGGGTAGGACATTGTTGTTGCCTTTTCTTGGGGCTGAAGGTGAAACAGAATTATGGCAGACGGGTGTGGCAGAGGAGCAGCTCAGGACATTGTACCCAGGGACAAAATCTGTACTCCTAAGTCAGGCCCCAGAGACCCACCTCCTCCAGCTGCACCCTACCTGCCTACCTTTACCACCCAGTAGTCCCTATCAGAGGATCACTGCACTGACTAGGTGAAGATTCTTCTAACCCAATCATTTCACCTCTAAACTTTCTTGCATTGTCTCACATAGGAGGTTTGGTGGGGCACCTAATACCGAATCCTTAACAATGCAAAACTTACCAATTCTAATTGTTAGAAACAAATACAACCATGTTTAAAAACACTGGGAGGGGGCTGGGATTGTGGCTCAGCAGTAGAGCGTTCGCCTAGCACGTGCACGGCCCAGGTTCAATCCTCAGCACCACGTAAGAATAAAGGCATTGTGTACAACCAAAGCAAATAAATTTAAAAAACCACTGGGAGGGCCAAACACACAACATCTCTGTGCTCCAAAGCTGTGACTCAGAAAACACCAGTTTGTAGACCCTGAAAGAGTTCAAGAATATTCAAATCAAGACCACTACAAGGTTCCATGGAGCTCTTGTGAAGGATTTTTGAAGATTTGAGGTCACCAGTTCTTCCCCCATCTTAACCAACACCTCAATCTGCTTTTTAAATCATATTCGATCAATTTTTTAAAGAAATGTGTAAGAGCCCTAATTGAGGAGATAGCTAAGATGGCGGCTAGCTGAGAGCCATAAAGGTGTTCAAGTATTTTCACCTGAATCTTTTTATGCCCGTGAACACCGCGTGACACACCTGTAAGCTTGAGCTGTTAGCACGTGTCCTTGTTAAGGCAAAAAGTATTTAACCGGGTGAGGGTTAGTTAGAGGTGTGGTTGGAGTTGGAGTTGGAGTTGGAGTTGGAGTTGGAGAGGTTGTTGGAGCCGGAGAGAGAAGAATAAAAGAACTTTTTCATTTCCATCCTGCCTCCGAATTTTCTCCCATGGCGTCGTTGCTGCAAGCAGCAGCCGCAGGCAGCAACAGAAACGTTTCCATGAAATGAGTATAGAGTTTCCTCAAAAGGCTAGGAATGGAACCACCCCATGACCCAGGTATTCTATTCCTTGGTGTCCAGCGCAGGTTGTGGAAATGGGGTTCCCCTTGGTGGAATGAGCTGGCTGATGAATAAAAGCTAGGAAAAATAGAAGAATGAAAAAAAAAACATAGGACACACAAAATAATTTCAAAAGCAGGGGCAGGACAGGCAAGCTAATCATATGGCTAGAGCTTCTATACTATGGCCAAATGTCGGGACCTTACACTGCTTTCTGGCTGCTTGCCACATTGCCACGCCCTGTTACAGGACCTAGGCTAAGCAGGGGGCGTGGCTGTGAGAACTGAAACCACCCCAAAGATAGGCCAATGGCTCTGCCAATGGCATCCGCCCATGCTCCTTATGTGTCCCTATGATCTTTCTGTTGATTGGCCCATGTCCTCTATAAGACCGTCCAACTTCCTCAATAACCGAGTTCTGGCATTCTACTGACTGGGCTCCCCGAGGGGCTCTGAGTCTTTTGAAGGAGGGGGAGGAGGCGTCGGCAGCCTTTACTTTCCCAGTCCAGTCTCATCATTGAGGTAGGCCCCTCTGGCCTCTTTTGGTAGACAGAAGAGGTCCATCCCGTGTAGGGGGGGGCTAGAGACCTCAACCCCTTATAATAATCCGACAAAGTGGCGCCAAGCGCGGGGCAGAACTTCGACTGATTGGGCTAAGCGTTCGAGCCAGATAGGGCCTCCCAGGTAAAGCCATCCTCTAGAAAATGAGGCAACCATACATCTTTCTCTCTCTTTCTTGTCCACTTTCTCTCTCTTTCTTCCTCTCCCTTTTCCGGAACCTCTGTGTGAGTAAACCTACAATTTTGTATGTGCCTGGCGGGGGAGAACAGAAAGATGTCCGGGAAAAACGCGCTCACTGAAGGGCGCGCCAGCCTGGGTGCGGATAAATCTCAGAGCGGGCCCAAACTTAAGAACAAAGAACAGCTGCCCTCTGCAGCACCATGTGGGCGGCGACCATATGGGGTCGCTAGCAGTGTGCAGACGCTGGGCTGCTGCCGCTGCCACGTGGCCCCAGGCTTTTGTCCCGGGTGCATGGCTGCGGCCATCACAGGGGCTCGCAGTTCCTCGGCTCGGCGAAAAGAAAAAGTGTACCGCTGCATGGCCCGGGCTTATGTCTTGGCCTGCCTGGCGTTTGGCTTGCAGCTTGCGTCCAAACCGCTGGGGGCGGGCCAGGTGCGCACAGGGTCTCGCCGGCTGGGACACCGCAGGGCAGCCCTGTGCGCAGCGGGGCGCGAGGGGGAACGAAGGCAAAAGTGGAGCCGCCCGCAGTCAAAGGCAAACAAAATCCAAACCAGTCGCCCACGGGGCCAAACGCACGCAGATGCATCTGGTCGTTGCCTGGCAACGGGCTGCCAATGGCGCCTAAAATGGCTGCCCAAAAGCGCCATCATGGTCGCACCGTTGACGTCATCTCCTGTGACCACACATGGCGGGACACGCCAGCGACCAGCACAAGGTTCAAACTATATACCTTTTTTTAAAATCTTAGGAGCTGAACTTAAATTGGATTCTGTCTGTCCCCTTATAAAAGCTCTTAGGGGAACTCAACTGGTTAAGGCCTTGAAAAAAGTGCCTTAGGGGAAGGCACCTGCTCACAATTGCAGTCCCCCACCCTTCCAGACCTGAGCCAGGACTTACATTGAAATGCAAATGGAGAAGTAAGCTTAAGCCCCCAAGGGAAAAAAAAAAAAAAAAAAAACAGGTAAAATGTCTTTTTACCAGCCTGTCATTTTTCTAAGATTTTTTGAGCTCATAATTCTAATCCTGTGCACCCAGGTGTTGTGTGTACACTTGTGTTCTGTTTGTGTGTTTATGTGTGCGTAGACTGAGCGCTCATGAAAATTTTAAATATGGATCCAAATACCTTTAACTCACGTGATTTAAAAGTTCTTTACCATCACAAATTCTAAAGCTGGACCTTCCCTCTAGAACTCCAGGATAGAATGCCATCCAAGGGGATGCGCACCTTGGAAAATTCCAAGGCCCCAAGATGTGCCTTCTGTCCTTTGGATTACTAGAGTGAACTGCCACATCAAATAATAATAATAATAATAATAATTTCTAGTTCTTGCCGTCTTTTGTCTTGTCTTGTATTCTATGGTTTTTCTGCCTTTTTATTGTGTGTCTTCTCTGGGGTAAATGTAAGAAAGTAAATTTATAAGTAACTTTGTTTGTTAGACATTAATTTTCAAGGTTAAAATACTAACTGTTAAATATGCCATCGGATAACTCCTTCAATTCCATTGTGTTGGGTTCCAGGCAGGAGGCTATGCCTCCTAGGTGGAAGGCCACACCTCCCAGGTACTTTGTAAAAACACTACATTTCCCAGGTGCCTCAGCCTGGCCAGCAAACCTGGCTAGCAGGTGCCCTGGCCATCACCTTCCCTGCCCTCCATGCCATTTTTGTCCCCTACCATGCCACGTGGCACCCTAATAAACCATCCCTTTTCAACACGGCATTCCAGGGTAACTTCTTGACCTAACAAATTCTAACACACAAATAACATTATTGATTGTTTTCATAAATTGGTCTTTGTCATCAATGAAACAGATTAAAATTTCAACAGGTCTAATTCTATATGCGTGAATGTTATGTTCTCATGAAGTGGTTAACAGATGTGTATGATTCTATATAAAGGTTTATAAAAGATTTCTGAATATGCAGAGGCTCAAAGGATTCAGCTGTTTCCATTGGGAGTACTGCAAGTAGCAATATTTTTATTGAGATAAAAGGTTTACTACCTAAATTCAAATTATTACAAAAATTATTTAAAATTATGAACAAAAAGGGATTATATAAAAGCTCTATAAAGTTTGATTAAATAAGTATATAGAACAATCAGGAAAAGCTATTTAAGGTTTTTTCCTAAGGTCAAATGTTAATGTACTAATATAAACCAAAGTTTAATCTATGATAAGAAGACAAAAATTTCTTAACATTAATTTACCTATAACATTATATTTGTTAAGTTTGGGTTTTTTTTTTTTTTTTTTTTTTTTTTTTTTTTGAGCAAGTACTCTAAAAGAAATTTAAAATTATACAGCTATAATTAAACAACAACTATTATTTTAAAATATTATAAGGTTATTTCTTTAAGAGCTAAACTTGATTAATATAAAAACATCAATGTAATTATGGTGGAATAATACTCTCAGCTTCTTAAATTCCATTGGATGGCATTATTGGTTGCTTTCATAAAGTGATAAATTAGAAAAGAGATTTTAAGGTTGCTTTGTCATGATAGGGGGTTTACTAAATGTGTTCATATCTTTCAGGTATATAAGCCTTGAGGTAAAAGCTCTAAAAGAACATTATATGAAGTTGGTGCTCTCCAAACTAGAATTATATGGAAATCTTAGGCTTATAAAGATAATACATTGGAGATTTAAAGTGTGTTTTTACTCTTATAAATTTTATTTTGTACCTTCCTTGTAAACTGTCTAAAGTTTGCCTATTAATGTTTTGCAAAGATATAGCTTTAATGACACAACCTAGATTAATTTAAGATAATAAGCAATCACCTAAGATGGTACAAACCCCAATTAATAGAAAGGGTAAATGACAATGAGGATATAGACATTAAAGTTAAATCCCAGTGCTCTCAATTTAAGATTGGTGAGACCAATTTTCTAGAAGTTTAAAATCAAGACTTTAAGTTAAATTAAAAGGGTCAAAAAAAAAAAAAAAACACCAATATTTGGTTCTTGCCCTCAGAGTCAAGTCTGAATCCAGGAGACAGGGAGCTTCTCTAAAACGCTTTGCAACTCTGGGCCACATAACTTCCCGATCAGAGAGGTTGTGAGACCTATGGAAAAGAGAAAGCCAAACAGTGACCTTGCTATGAAGAGGAGGGTCCTGAAAAAGGGAGACATCCCTGCTGCTTCCAAGAGAAGCCACATTGTCAAGCAAGACCTGGATCCATCCACATGGAAGGCACTAGCAGAATGGAAAAGCTGCTCTCAAGTTCCCCCAAGAATTACTCCCATGGGAATTCAGCTGACTCTTAGCAATAGATAAAGGCAAAAGTCAGTTTGACTTGCTTCTTGTTAAACACCTAGCAAAAACAGTTAAAACCGAAAATGCAGCCATTCCTGGGCACTAAGAAAATAATTAAATATAACTTAAGATATACACTTATATTAGCCCCCGAAGTTAGTAAGACTGGAGGCTACAAGAGAGATTCTTAGGCAGGAGTGCCTGATAACTATAAAAAGAAACAGTGTAACATAGTAAATGATTGCCAAGTCAAAAGTTTTTAGTCAGCTTAAGGCCTACAGAACTTCCTAACCTACACAGGTAGGTTTAATATTCAGTAGTATGATTATCTAGCCCTAAGTAACAGAAATAAAGGGTTCTCTACTAGTAGACACAGAAGTCATACCAATAAAGATTTTATAAGATCAGATGACATTAAGTAGCTTGACTACCATATTATCAAGATAGACATCTAATCTGTAAAATTAAAATTTAAATGTTGTGTTTACATTCCTGATAATTGTGCATGTAAAAGATTTATATTCCCAAACAAAGGCCATGTCCACTCCTGTCTTATTATTATAGAGATAACTTCTTAGCGCTCACACCTCCTGGTGAAAAATTATTGACTGTTACATGTTCCAGATACTACAACATTTATTCAATACTCAGGGTTTATGTTCTTTCATAAAAGCGCTGGTCCCTGATAACTTTATAACCTGTTTTGCCCAGGCTTCAATCTGACCTGACTTCTAATAAGGGAACTCCAAACTACTTGCCCCCATCTCATCGCCCCTGTTCAGCCCAAAGAAGCCAGATTCGGTCATCGTCCCATTCCCTTACAGTAGTAAGGAGTTCCTAAAATTAGAAGGGTAAGGAAGCCAAAATCTCATAGATAGTTGGTATCTGTCTTCACTCAATGGCCCATTAAACCCTCTCCACCTGAGGGCTTAAAGGTGCTTTAACCCAGGTTAAAACAAATAATGGACCCTGTTTTGTGAGCAAATCATTACAAAAAGTTTTCCAAAGATTGCACATTAAACATACCACAGGGATCCCATATAACCCAAAAGGACAAGCTAACATAGAGAGATACAATAAAACCCTAAAAGACCAATTAATAAAACAAAAAGGGGGAAGCAGCCCCCATGATCAGTTAAAAACATCGATGCTTAAATTTTTCCAAGCATCAGCCTTTGACTGCCTTTCAGAGACATTGGTCTAACCAGATGCCCTACCTATGCGTCTTTCCAATTGGAGAACCAAGCCCTATTTAGGTGCCTGCTAGGGACCTCAAGTACTGCCAATTAGAACAAAATGACTACCCAAGAGCACATGCTCTTGAGGGGTGATTTTTTTCCCTTTTTCCACAGGAATGAAAAAACCATGATGGACCCTCTGTCTCGTTGTGATTGGACTTCTCATCATCTCTATCCTGATGTTCATCAGGAGCACTGTTGCCTTGGACTCTCCCTTTGTCAGTATTTCAACTCTCTGCGATGAGAGAAGAGGGACTATGCCTATTCCTGGGAGAAAAGTGTTATTGCTGTGCCAACTGTCCGGACTTTGTTCTAGACAGCTTCCTTTGGACTGAACTAAATAGGTCAGCTTTAGCTCAAGCGGTTACTTCCTCATGCTGGACTTTGTATCTGTCTAATCCTACCTTCTCCCTTTTTTGTGAAACCCCTGACTGTCATTGTCTTTGTGTTCACTTTTGGGCCCTGTGTAATCAACAAACTTGTTCAACTCCTTTATGACGGGACCAAGTTGGTACAGCTTGGTGGTCTGCCAATAATATGCTGCCTTCAGCGAGGCTGAGCAAGAGCCCTACAGGCTTGGCCATGGTCCTTAACAGGATGCGGAGGTCTAAACCAGCCATCCTTGAAAAGCTTTCCCAAAGGCGACAGTTCTGTCCCATGTCCTTCCCCTGGCCACTTGCTGGCCCTGGGTATGTCCACCTGAAGTGCTAGGGTGGTAACCAATGACAGGTAAGATTTTTCCAGAGAGGAAAAACAACCTAATCCTCGAGTAAGATGGACACCCCATTTTAAAAACAAAATGGGGGAGCCCCGTTTTGAAAAAAAAAAAAAAAACGGGGAAATGTCAGGACCTTACACTGCTTTCTGGCTGCTTGCCACATTACCACGCCCTGTTACAGGACCTAGGCTAAGCAGGGGGTGTGGCTGTGAGAACTGAAACCACCCCAAAGATAGGCCAATGGCTCCGCCAATGGCATCCACCCATGCTCCTTATGTGTCCCTATGATCTTTCTGTTGATTGGCCCGTGTCCTCTATAAGACCGTCCAACTTCCTCAATAAACCGAGTTCCGGCATTCTACTGACTGGGCTCCCCGAGGCGGCTCTGAGTCTTTTGAAGGAGGGGGAGGAGGTGTCAGCAGCCTTTACTTTCCCAGTCCAGTCTCATCATTGAGGTAGGCCCCTCTGGCCTCTTTTGGTAGACAGAAGAGGTCCATCCCGTGTACGGGGTGGGGGGGGCTATAGACCTCAACCCCTTATAATAATCCGACAGCCAAATCTATGCCTGCTTTATTTATTTCAGGAAACATCAAAGGCCTTCCATAGAATGTTCTTCACCAAAAAACGTTAAAGGTAGCTATCCAGTTCCCAATGGGTTACGCCCATCTCCAGAGCTGCTATGAGGCATCTTCCTAGCAGAGATAAAGATCACGTGCATAGGGCAATCTATTGTTGCATGCTCATATAAATCATAGATGGCTTCCTAAAGAACATAAGTCACCATACTATAGTGATATAGGTAAACCCATGTTTACAGCAGCACAATTCAAAATAGCCAAACTATGGCACCAGCCCAGGTGTCTATCAGTGGATTAATGGATAAAGAAAAGATGCTACGTATACACACCATGGAGTTTTATTCATCTATAATGAAGAACAAAATTATGTCATTTGCAGGAAAATGGATGGAACTTGAGACCATTATTAAATGAAATAAGCCCAACTCAGAAAGTCAAGGGTCAAATGTTTTCTTTCACATGTGGAAGCCAGAGAAGCAAAAGGAAAAACAAGTAGGGAGACTCCACAAAAATCAAAGGAAAACCAGCCTGGCACAGTAGTGCACGCCTGTAATCCCAGCACTTCAGAGGCTGAGGCAGGAGGATCGCGAGCTCAAAGCCAGCCTCAACAATGACAAGGCGCTAAGCAACTCAGTGAGAATGTGTCTCTAAATAAAATACACAATAGGGCTGGGGAGGTGGCTCAGTGGCCAAGTGCCCCTGGGTTCGATCCCTGGTACAACCCTGCCCCCAAAAATCTTTATGGTGGCTTTTTAAAAAGAAACAGTATTCAGCGGGTCCAGAAGTTTAGAGGAAGGAGCGAATCATTCCTCCTGGAGGCAGCAACTCTCTGCCATGCCTCTGGGCTTCCTGTT
Organism: Tamias sibiricus; assembly: GCA_025594165.1. Classification (NCBI taxonomy): domain Eukaryota; kingdom Metazoa; phylum Chordata; class Mammalia; order Rodentia; family Sciuridae; genus Tamias; species Tamias sibiricus. The sequence continues at coordinate 16,367,829 of CM046666.1, read as the reverse complement.
TGGGCAGGCCTGGTTTTATTAGGCACCTGTCCAGCACTTCCCAAGAACTGAAACACAAAACCACAGGCCTAGAGTCTCTAAAGAAACACCAAGTTCAGACAACCAGCCGCCTCTCTCAGATGCGCTCAGGTCCTTTAGACTTACTTAGCAGCAAAGGGTGACAATGCTTTCTTAAAAACAGTCTGCTGAAAAGCAGCTAGCTCCCGGAGCAGTTCAACCTCCTGCTGCTTGGAAGTTCTTCTTAACTCTGACTGCCTGTGTGTTTGCTCTGGAGAGAGAGAGAGAGAGAGAGAGAGTCTGTCCTGTTTAGAAGTGCATGCAGCCGCCAGGCGGGAAGGGACACAATAGTCCAGGAGCTGGGGAGCCTCCCCTGGAAATGCGTCAGGGAGCTGTTGCTGTGTTTGTGCAGCTGACGCGGGTGTTGAAACCCTGGCAGACTCAATGGATCCAAACTGCCACTCAGAGATGGCAAGGAACCAGTGTGGGTGTGGGTATGCATGTGTGTGTGTGTGTGTGTGTGAGAGAGAGAGAGAGAGAGAGAGTTCTGTTAGAATTCTGCATTACAGACTTATCTACCTTCCTTTTTTCAGTGAGACTGCAAATGGTTCTACAATTATTTTGCCACATTATCGAATCCCTGTGCATAGGATTATTTAAAATGCTCTAAGGAAACCAAGTTGGAAGTAAGACAAGAAAAATGGAAGAAATACAAAGACATCAGGAGAATCTCCTGAACATCACATTATGATAATCGTCTCTCAGAAGGAAACAGCTAGAAGGGCTACTGCAGAGAACGCGGCCCGAGACGGAGAAGAACCACTTGATGTCGAGAGAGTTGAGAGACAAAAGTGAAGGACCCCGTGATGCTCTGCAACCCCCACCCGTGCCTCCACCCTCATCCCCACAACCCTGGAACCCCTGCCAGGGAGCCTTCCAGGGTTCACTGCTCGTCCTCTGACACCTCATCCTTCTCTCAAGGGGCGGGGGTGTTGGCAGCCTGTGGCTCTGTGCTGTTCGACCCACTTTATCCTGTATCTGGCACAAGGGGGCACAATTCCAGCATGGGTCCAGTAACCTCTGTACTTTAGTGTCCTCTGTCTGCTTGCCCAAGTCAAGTTTACCAACTTACCTATATGTCACCAACTTCCCTAGGCACGTAGCCAGATCATGTACTTTTTTTTTTTTTTTTTTTTTTTTTTTTTTTTTTTATTTTTGGTTGGGGGGGGACAATACTGGAGATTGAACTCAGGGGCACTCGACCACTGAGCCACATCCCCAGCCCAATTTTGTATTTTATTTAGAAACATGGTCTCAACTGAGTTGCTTAGCACCTCCCTTGTGCGGAGGCTGGCTTTGAACTTGCGATCCTCCTGCCTCAGCCTCCTGAGCCGCTGGGATTACAGGCGTGCGCCACCACACCCAGCAGATCACACGCTTTTTGCAGAAGGCTTTCTGTATGGAAGTCCTTTCCCACGCTGTCACACACATTCAAAAGTTTGGAGATTCTGTTGTGTTTCCACATGGGATTAATGACATCACCTTTATTTACTTCTGATGCACGTCTATACTTCCAGGTGGTCCACAAATCAAGATCTCTGTCTCTGTTGCTTGTCCTGATGGGCAGTGCATTTATAGTACTCTCTCAGTATACCATGAACTGAAGCTCACATGTGCAATCTCGGTGGCAACTCCAGCCCCACCTGCACCTCTTCTGAGCTCCGAGACATGTGTGTTTTGAAGTGTAAACCCAAGCACAGAAGTTACCAATAAAAGCACTATTATTTAAACATTCATCAACAGGACCTATATATTAGATCTTCTTTTGCTATTTCACACAGATTGATTTTTGACAGCTGCCATTTTATTTGGTCGGCAGCTTCTATTGTTCTTCTCTTTAGCCCTCCATGAATTTCCTCTACTAGGTGTAAATAACAAGTTGGTTTAACAGGGAGATTTGTTGGCTAAAGGTGATACAGTCAAAAACCCAAATCCACAAGTTCTAGAAAACACCCTAGCAATACTTATATATAAGCTATTTCAGGGTATTTTATTTCATAAGGGAGTTTAAATGGGGTTTAATTTCTTTTGCTTTCCTCCGGTGAATTATTGATTCTTTAGCCTTGAAATGGACGTGCAAATAAATAGTTGGCCAAGCAGATTTGATGACCCTGTCTGATTTGCCGGCAGAGAAGCATCCATCTTCTCCACGTGGCTCTGTGAGTTGCACTGCGGGGGTTATTTAGTAGCCTCTCCGGAGAATCACGGCACATTCTCTCTCCAGCTACAATGCCCTGAAGAAAATTGTATGTCCTTCTTTCTGTTGGTGTAAGAGATGAGTTCACGGAAGGCTGATTATATAGACAATCCTTGGCCTGCTGACTAGATTTAAGACGAAGAGAATAGGTACATTTCATCAGTAATATCTCCGGGGACTAAGATTTTATGTGTTTCCTTTCTAAGGGAGAATTTAGAGAAGAGAAAAGGGTGCCTCCTTCCCCACCTTCCTTCCTTCCTTCCTTTCTTCTTTCTTTTTTTTTTTTTTTTTTTTCTTTTTTGTGGTGGGGGCGGGGGTACTGGGAATTGAATCCAGAGGCACTTAACCACTGAGCTACATCCCCCATCCTTTTTTTATTTATCATTTCAAGACAGAGAGTCTCACTGAGTTGCTGAGGATCTCGCTAAATTGCTGAGGCTGGCCTCAAACTTACTATCCTCCTAACTCGGCCTCCCCAAATTGCTGGGATTACAGGCATGCGCCACTGTGCCAGGTTTTCACCGGCCTTTTTTCAGATTTTTTTTTTTTTTTTTTTTTTCTTTGTGAGAGGGTTTTGCTACTTCAGTTCTGCCACTTAGGCACTTGATTTCTGTGTTGGAAGCTAGGCCCTGGATTCTTAAGCTAGAACGGTTCCCTGTGCAAGTACTCTCCGTGTTCTAAGAGGTCCTGCCTGCAGAGCTTGGTGGACTTCCAACCTCTCAGAGGTTGTGCTTCACATACATTTTCCCCTCTTGGCCTGCCTCCCTCTTCTTCAGCTTCTCTTGGCTGGGCCGCGTGATACCTCTCTGCATTCTGTCCTTAGCCCCTGATGACAGGGAGTTGCTCATCCTCCGAGAACGTTCAGAAGCCCCTCGCCCTCGGAAATGACTGCACGGCTTAGCTACAGAGCTCTTTCATCTGCCCTAGGCACAGCTTCCAAAAGAATTAGCAGGGACTTGATAATGTCACTGTCCTCTGTGTCTGGAAAGGCAGGGGGGCCACCAGAGAAAGGCCCCACCTTCTCTTTGTGGGTGCTGAAGGATGAGCCCCTACAGGCATTCCACAACGATGGAGAACCCCAGGACCCAGGGCCTCCCCTTCCCAGAGTGGCCCACGCGCTGTGATTGGCTGATGAGGGCGTGTGAAGGCGGGGCCTTCTCAGCCCGGCAGAGGACTAGCCCCAGCATCCCCGAAGGCCCAAGCAGTCGCTCACCATCTCCCTCGGCCACACCTTCCACAGGTGTTGATCCCAACGCTGTCCCTAACAGCATCATGCGCTCCCAGCTCTGGGGACCCGACCTTGGACATGCAGTGATGTTTATTTAGACAAAGGAAAGGATCTGAACACTTTTTTATCATTATCAGATGCTGGTCCGTCAGCAGTGACAACAATTATAACCAATCTCTCTGATGCAAAGGCCACACTGAAAGGAATATTGGGCTGAGAATAAGCCAATGGCAAAGGAAAGAAATCTTCCGCTTGGGCCTCACCAACAACAGCATCGGTGGCATTAAATTGCCAGGCAGCTCATTTCTAGGACTTCATTTAACCTTCCCCAAAACTTGATGAAGTAAAAAACTGCCCTCCTTTTCTGAATTAGGAAATAGATTTGCAGATATGAAATAACTCGACTAGATCAAAAAGCCAAAGTGGATCTAAAGCCCTCGTCTTTCTGCTTCCAAGACCTCGAACCTTCCATTGCTCAGCGTGGCCTGGAATGCCCTCCTTCCTCTGCTCCCAGCTCAAACGCTGCATTCAGCTTAGAGTTAAAAGAAGGCTTTGCACATGCAAATTTTGAAAACTGGGCCTTGCCTGAAAAAAAGATTTGTTCTCAGATGAAGCTATCTTCTCCTGTGCGAGTGGAAAGTGAATTTTCATGGCTTCAAACAGTATCTAATTAAAGTTTGTGTCGCAAAAAAAAACATAGAGGTGAATCAGGTTGAGTCCCTTAAAACCCACCGAAAACCGGATGAAACTCTTAGCAGCTTCTTATTCTTTCTCCGTCACTTCTGCTTTGTAGTGTTAATGGACAAACTGTGTATGAGGAGAGATCCGCCTTCTTGTCCTTAGAACTATCTTATCAAACTACAGCTCAGTCCTCTGACCCCTCCTAGCAGGTGACCTGACCCTCATGGTGGGCATTTTTGTGTCCCTACCTCACTCTGGCTTCATCTTTATACCTCTGCCCTCCTCTCCTTCATCACTTAAGCATTTATTTATTCTCTTAATCTGCTATATATGTTCTTCTCAGCTGCTTTAAGTCCTTTTTAGAAAGTCATTTCCATGTTCCGCATGACTTCACTGTCTTTTCCCTGGTCTCCTCCCCCGTATGACTGGTATCAGAATGATAAGTTCTCAGTCTTCTAGAAACCATGGAGATGTCAGCGCTGGCATGGCAGAGGTATGATATGTCTGCTTCTCCTACCCCTGTGCTAATATTAGGGAGGAAGGCTTTCACAGTGGAGCAAGCACAGGATTCGAGGCCAATGGACATGGGTTCGAATCCCAGCCCTGTCAATAATGGGGCTTTGGGCACATTAATCTTTTTTTTTTTTTGGTACCGGGGATTGAACTCAGGGGCACTTGACCACTGGGCCACATCCCTAGCCCTTTTTTTTGTATTTTATTAGAGACAGGCTCTCACTGAGTTACTAAGTGCCTCGCCATTGCTGAGGCTGGCTTTGAACTCGCGATCCTCCTGCCTCAGCCTCCCAAAGTGCTGGGATTACAGGCGTGCGCCACCGCGCCCGGCAAGGGCACATTAATCTTTGAGCACATTAACTCCATGTATAATAATGCGGACCTTGAGATGTTGGGTAGACTGGAAGTGATGTATGTGAAGCACCAGACATTGCTCAGGAAGTGAGTCCACGGGTATTTTCGCTGTACCGTGAGACCCTTGTGGGCAGACATGTTGCCAGTTCAATTCCAGCCTCCCCAACAGGGCCTGGAAGGGCTGAGTGCACCCTAAAACAATGGGGCATGACTGAAGGGGCGTGAGAGGAATCGTGGAGGAGGGGAGAGGGATGGACTGTGAATTCCGCCATTGGCTGGCTGTGCGGCTGCTAGAAGCCTTGGTGGGTCTCTGTGTCCTCAGAGGTAAAATAAGGAGCTTTAACTGGATCCATTCAATGGGCCCTTCCAGTTTGAGGTTCAATGCTTTTCTAGAGACGGGGAGGATGGATTGAGATGCCCCCACCCACTCTGCTTCCCAAGCCTGTGGCTTTCTCTAGTGCCATCCCTTACCTGGCCCTGCAGTGTCGCTGCCTGAAGCGATGGCCGCTTGGAGCAACGACGCTGCGAGAATAAGTTCAGAGACAGACTGGAAACGAACAGGCTCTTTATTCTGCTAGCTTCTCTCTCTGGCTCCAACAACAACTCCAACACCATCCACACTCCTGCAACCACCACTAATGGCGCCAACCGGATCCACAATCGGGGGGGGGGGGGGGGGGGGGGGGGGGGGGGGGGGTCTCCAAGTCTCGCGAGATCATGCGAATGGCGCCGACCCGATCTGCAATGTCCCGGACCCAGTCTCGCGAGACCATGGAAGGTGGTAATGCTTGAACATCTTTATGGCTCACAGCTAACCGCAACCTTAGCTGTCTCCTTAATTAGGGCTCCTACACTGCAGGAGAGTTGCACCCCCTGTCACAGCACCTTTTAGCCAGACCACCTGACTCCTTGGCTCTCTTGGAGGCTCAAAGTCCTGCTCCAACCAGGACTTTACTTACTTATTATTCTGGTCAAATTTTCTGGCCCAAATAAAAAAAAAATACAGAACACTGAAGGTGACGTGCCTCTCATCTGAGGAAAAGTGATGGACCCTGAAGAGAAGAACTTGGTCCATTAGTCTCGAATCACAACTGTTGTCACATTCCTGGGTTGTGCTGGCTAAGTTCCTGTACTGGTTAACTGAGTCACTTCTGGCTGGGTCATATGGATATAAAAGACTTACAAGTTGGGCTGTGGCTGTGGCTCAGCGGTAGCACACTTGCCTGGCTTGTGTGAGGCGCTGGGTTCCGTTCTCAGCACCACTTATAAATAAATAAAATAAAGGTCTATCAACAATTGAAAAAAAAAAAAAAAAAAAGACTCACAAGTTAGGCAGACTTTTGGTATGCAAGTATCCACTCTACAAGTCCTTCCACTTCTCTGTATTTTGACATTTTCGAACGCTAGCTGGGTCACTTGCCATCTCTATACCTTTGGATAGGTCGATCACCTTCCCTACGCTTTGTTTTCTCATCCGTTGAAGAGGAGGCTGCGGAGATGGTACCCACCTCTCAGGTGCTGTGGGGAAGATGCAGTGTCCAGCATACACACAGGAAGGAGAGATGGAACAGCAGTTGCTCCTAGCCACAGCGGGCGTGGCTGTGTTTTAAAGCCACCATGAAATGTCAATCAAAAAGGAAACTTCCAGCTGGGCGGGGTGGCGCACGCCTGTAATCCCAGCCTTGGGAGGCTGAGGCAGGAGGAGCGCGTGTTCAAAGCCAGCCTCAGCAATGGCGAGGCACTTAGCAACTCAGTGAGACCCTGTCTCTAATAAAACACAAAAAAGGGCTGGGGATGTGGCCCAGTGGTCGAGTGCTCCTGAGTTCAATCCCCGGTACCAAAAAAAGGAAACTTCCGTCTCTGTCCTGTTCCTGGCGGTATGGTAGCATAAGAGGTCCTGCTGGCCATCAGAAGAGGTGAAGATACCCTTTGACATGGCGGCATAACCTGAGAGCTCTTTCTGGCAGAACCTGAAGCCTTTCTGATTCTTGACTCTGGGTCTTTTCCTATTGTCACCTGGTTTCTCTGATTTTTGCCCTGCCAATCACTCCCAGCTGGGGGCCCTCTCCTGAGACCATGTAGCTGACCAACAGCATGTTGGAACCAGCTATAGTGACCACAGTGCAAAGTGCCTCCTTATGTTAGATTTCTAAATGGTCCTGTAAGGAATAAGTAAATTCCTTTTCCTTTTTAATTGATTCTTTAATGTGTTCCCAGTAAACATAGTGACATATATGTGGAATTTAAAACCCCATTGTTTTAACTGGTCCAACAGACTTGGCCTATTCGTCAAATTCTCTATCAGATTTTTCTCTCCTTTTACAGTCTTCATGTTAAGACACATTATTCTTTGCCAAACACTGCTTTTTGTCTTGTGTGACTTATAATTCAAATGCCTGGCTGTCACACATTAACTCTGCTAGGTATCAGATTGAGAATTTGACACACTGACCCTTACAACATCCCCAGGATTAGTTTCTATGGCCATCCCTCCTTAACAAATACAGAACCTGTTCTCAGCTCAAGTAGATGTGACTTGCTAGGAAGCAGAGTTGGGATTCCAGTCCAGGCCTGTCTAACACCAGTGACATGCACGGCAAAGTCACAAGTGTTCTTTAAATTACTTTAGGGTCTTCTTCAAACTACTTCCAAAGTAGATGAGAAAGCAAAGGGTGGTAGTTAATGTGTAGAAAATAAACAGAAGCAAAGGAGCTAATGGAAAAATAGGCCAAAAGAAAAGGATTAATGGGACTAACTCTTGACAGGGTCCATTGATGTTGACGTGAAGCTAGGAATTATGGCTGTAGGTGGCTCCATTTGTCTGGGAAGGAAGATTCCTTTATCAGCACAGGGGCACTAAGGTAACTTCTGACCAGTGATTGACCCCAGTGCCCATGTTAACATGGCGTGGATGAAGCCCCCCTAAATAGGATGGCCACCATGACAGTTCCAGAGAGGACCAACTAAGATCAAAAACTCCACAGCCCCACATGAAGGAGGAGTTGAACACGTGATTGGCAGAGCACAGAAGGTGGTCCCAGCTCCCCTGGTAAACATCAAGCAGTAATAAAGTTGGGGACAGCGATGTCTCCTTTGTTGTTGTCTGCTCAGAGATGGCCCACTTTCTCTTGAGAGCACTCTCTGCTCGAGCCTCACTTTGCTTTTACTTTATTTTCACTTATAATAAAGTTCTCTTGCACAGATCTTGACGTCTGGCTTCAAATCTTCTTTCGTTGGAACACAAGAGTCCAGTTTTGGAGTTTCAGCTCCTGTGACATAGTGGCAATTTGTGGGCATAGACAATCAATTTTGAGACAGCTTCATGACCATGATGTGATATTTTAAAATATCTGTGATTTCTGGTGGTGATGGATACTCCAAAATTTCCTGGAGAGGGCTGGGGAGTTCAGTAGCTCATGTTGGTTCAGATTTAGGAAGCCTGCCTCACATGCACAAGGCCCTGGTCCGAGTTCAATCCCCAGCACCACAGAACAAACAAACAAAAATTACTGGAGATTCTTGTCTGTGCTCATCACTGAAAGGAATGCTAAATTTCTCCTTAGAAGCTAGGGAAAATGAAAAGCTGTTGGGCTTTTTCCCTGTGATCTCATCCACGCTTGTGGGGCCCCTGAAAATATCTCCATGGACAGTTTAGGAGTCTGTGGATTCCAGGCCAGGAACTCCTATAAATAGATTTAAGATCTTTACATCTTCATTGTTCTACACATTTATGAGCTCCTAGTGTGTGCTAGGCTGTGCACAAAGTAGTGGGCATATGAGGGTTGAATAAGATTCTGCCTACCCTCATTTCCTACTAAGACAACTGAATCATGAACCAATAATGTGCATTACAACACAGAACCAAGACATATACCAACTGCTGTGGATATGCTTGTCTGTGATTTCTAGGATGTTAAACAACTGTCTGTACCTTCCTCTGGCTAGGCAGTCTGAGGTGGACTTCTACAACTACAGTACACATGCTCCTCAACAATAATGGGGTTAAGATGATAAGTTGGAGTTATGATGATAAGTTGAAAAAGTGATGTTTAAAATGTGTTTTGATAGCTGGGCATGGTGGTGCATGCCTGTAATCCCAGTGGCTTGGGAGGCTGAGGCAGGAGGATTGTGAGTTCAAAGGCAGCCTCAGCAAAAGCGAGGCTCTAAGCAACTCAGTGAGACCCTGCCTCTAAATAAAATACAAAATAGGGCTGGGCAGGTGGCTCAGTGGTCAAGTGCCCCTGAATTCAATCCCCGGTACCCACCCCCCACAAATAAGTAAATAATAAAATGTATTTAATACACCTAACCTATCAAACATCATAATTTGGCAATGCAGTATGCTGTAGGTGATCAGTTGTTTCCCCTTGTGGTGATGTGACTGGCAGAGAGCTGTGGCTTCCTGCTGCCATTGCCCAGCATCTTAAAAGAGTACCTTTTACAACTAGTCCAAGAAAAGATCAAGTTCAAAATTCCAAGTATAGCTTCTATTAAATGTGTATCATTTTTGCATCATTGTAAAGTCAAAAGATCCTGAGTCAAACCAACAGGAGTTGGGGGTCAGCAACATAACATCTTTTGTATTCTTTCATATCTCATAAATGACTTCCATCATGCATCTGTACTAGTTTTTTTTTTGGGGGGGGGGGTTCCCAACTGGTTGCTCCATTAGTCAAGGGTCTATATATCTAAAACCAGTATGGCAGCTGGGTATGGTGGTGCATGCCTATGGTGACAATAAGCTGTAGTCCCAGATACTCCAGAGGCTGAGACAGGAGGACAGCAAGTTGGAGGCCAGCCTGGGCAACTTAGTAGAACACTGTCTCAAAAGTAAAAAAATTTTAAAAAAAGGCTGGGAATATTGCTCAGTGGTGGAGCATCCCCTGGGTTCAACCCCTAATATCCCATTTTAAAAATATATAGTTTACAGGTATACCTGTTAAAATTAATAATATTAGTAAAATAGCATTCCATCTAATAGTTTAATTTTAAGTTCATCTTTTTGGGGGGTGGGAGGGTCCTCACATATGTTCTTTTATATACACGAGGATGTAAATATTTCCCCAAAACTTCATTTTAGAGTTATAGAAACTTATGTTATTACTGGTCTTCTTTGTCATATCCATAACACCTGCATGTTTGAATTTCACACCTCCAACTTCAATATAAAACCTTCCTTCATCAGCCATAGTCTCCAGCCAAACTAGCAGAATTTTATAACATCTCTTGGCAAATGTTTATTTCCAATATCTTCCTTTATCTTGCAGATTCAAAGCCTTTAATTTAAAAGAAAAAATTCTCCTTCATTTCACTCCAGAGCCTTAGATACTACTGCCTTCCTGACTATCTGAAATAGCACATTTTAACCCCCCCAAAAGATACCCCAACACACAAATTCTCAATGAAGTGACCGAAGAGGAGGCTGGCAAAACCAGCCTAGATTTCACAATAGTTTAGTCATCCTCCAAAGCTTAATCCCATCAGAAAACATCTTATTCCTCAGTATTTAGTTTCTCTCGTTGGGGAGAAACCTGATTAAATTTTAAATAATTCATGAATTTAATTGTTTTTTCTCCTTAGGGGGCAATAATTTTAAAAATAGTGGGGAAACATGCCCCTGAAACAGTGAATGCTTTCTTCTTACTGTTCACCTCTGGTACATTCTTACATTAATATAATTTTTCAATTCACTTACAAGCTTTCTTCCCTGCTTTCTTCATGGATTAATCCTTTTAGACACTTTTATTTGAAACTACAACTCTGTATACTCCATGTATGTATAATATGTCAAAATATACTCTACTGGCATGTGTATCTAAAAAGAACAAGTAAAAAATAGCAAAAAGAAAAAGAAACTTGAAGGGAGATCAACAGAGTAGAGGAAAGGGATCAGGTGGAGGGGGGAGAGGAGGGGAGGGATTAATACTGGAGACTAATGTTGACAAGATTATATTTGTTGTATCATGTACATGTATGAATATGTAACACCTAATCCCACTATTGTGTGCAATTATGATGCATCAATAAACATGGCAAAAAATAGATGTAAAAAAGAAAACAACTACAACTCTGGTTTCTAGTTATAAACAACAAAATCAATTTTGGTGGATTTAATCAACCAAAAAAACACCTCTTATTAATAGACTATGAGGATCTTAAGACATTTTCCAAATTATAACAATATAAGCTAAAAGAAGCTAGAATAATTTGATAAATAAATGAAGCAGAAATGTGTGAAAGTGAAAAAAAAAAAAACATAAATCCAAAAGCTAGGCCTTGAAAGAAATGATAAACAGCTATAAAACCATAAATACAGGAAAGATTAAACATAAGTGAATATTACATGCAACTCTATGGCAAAACAGTTAAAATTTATGAGAAATGAATGATTTTCTGGAAACATTAAAGCTGAAAAACCTACTAATAAAAAGAAAGTTTGAATAAACCAGTACCATTGCAGATATTGAAAGTAATTATAGATCTACAGAAGCACAACTTCACAACTGAGCTCTACAGAACCTCTTAAGCAAAGATTATTCCTGTTACTTAAAATACTCCAGTCCTTTAAAAAAGATGAAACTTCTTCTCCCACTTATTTTATAAAGACTGCATCATTTTAACACCAAATCAAGAAAATCATCACAAAAAAAATAAAATTTTGGGTCAATTTTGCATATTTGTTAAAATTATGACTTCGGATAAAATCCAGCAATCTGTCAAAAGAATAATACATTATAACAAAGCAGAACTAATTTTATAAAAAGCTAAAAATAATGAAGTGACTTGTATAAACTAACATGAGAATGAGTATCAGAAAGTCTATTAACATAATCTATTACATGAGCAAATTAAAAGGAAAAAGCAGATGCTTGTATCAATAGATGGAAAAGGTATTTGATAAAATGTAACAATTGACCCTTATAAAATTAGTCTTTGTGAAATATCAAAGTAAGAGAAATAGAAGGAAATAAATATAATAAAGACTAATTACCAAATATAAATCTGAATACTGTCCTAAATGTTAAAACATTCTAATCGTGTCTATTAAAAATTAGACAATAGACTTGTACATCACCATTGACATTATTCTTTGACATTGTCATAGAAATTTGAGCAATTGCAACAAGATTAGAATATTAAATAGCTGACGTAAACCTTAGAATTTAAAAATCCAGCCAGGTACGGTGGCACAAGCCTGTAATCCCACCACTTGGGAGGCTGAGGCAGGAGGATCATGAGCTAAAAGCCAGCCTCAGGAATGGCAAGGCACTTAGCAACTCAGTGAGACCCTGTCTCTAATAAAATACAAAAAAGGGCTGGGGATGTGGCCCAGTGGTCGAGTGCCCCTGAGTTCAATCCCTGGTACAAAAAGAAAAAAAAAAAATCCAAGAAATTATGTTTTAAAAAATATTGGGCTTAATAACAGAACTAGATAAGATGGCTGGATAAAACATAAGTATACAAAAACAAATAACTTCTCTCCAGAAATAAGTTTACCAATGGATATGAAAAAAAAATATTTCATTCACAATAGAAATAAGAACGATTGAAATGCTTAGAAACAAATTTAGAAAGCAGAGTATAGAAATAATAAAAATCTTATGAAGGATATAAACTAAGATATGTGCAAGAGGAAAGGCAAACTGTGACTTAGGATGGAAAAAAAAACGTTATATCATAAAAAAGTCATTCCTTCTGAATTAGTGTATAAATTTAATGAACTTTTAGTTATAATTCCAATGGGGGTTCTTTCTTGACACAGGAAAGGACAGAATGAAAGGACAACTAAATAAAGGATATTAGAGTTTATACTAGTGGTACGCATCCAAGCATAACTAAGAAAAAATTAAAAAGAAGATTAGTGAGAGAATTAAGGACTTTGACAATTATAAGAACACACCATAATCTTCTCTAATAAAATAAATATGTTATTGGCATAAAACAGACAAGCAAATAAAAAGACACCAGAATAGACACTCCCAAATTAAAAACCAATTTTATATGAGCATCCAATAGATGATAAAAATGGCATTTCCTCTAAATGGAAAAGAAAAATGTATTAACAAGTGGTGGATATACAAATGATCATCCAACTGGAAGAAAATAAAATTAGACCTCTGCCTTATATCATTGATATAAATAAATTTCAGTTGGCTAACAGATTGAAATGTAAAATATGTTTTTTTAAATTCACAAGAAAATCTAGGAGAAAACATGGATAAGACTGAAAAAAATAGATAGCAAAATAAAAATAGATATTTTCTCATATATAAATTAAAATGTGGCTAAAAACATGGTCAATAACAAATAATTTTGTGTTTGGACACATACTTATAATTCAGAGGACATATGGGGTTAATTATACAATACAAAAATCTTTTTTAGATTGGAAGAAAAGAATAAACAAAAACATTTGGCAAAGAATATGAAGAGGATATGAAAAGGCAAATTCAAGTGGTCAACAACATACAAAATGATCAATCTTAGAAACAGTTGATAAAATAAATTAAAATAATAATAAGATATAATTTTAGCCAGGTGTGGTGGTACACACCTGCAATCCCAGGTACTTGGAGGCTGAAGTTAAAGGATTACAAGTTCAAGGCCAGTCTGGGCAACTTAGTAACTGGGTAACTAAGACTCTGTCTCAAAATAAAAATAAAAAAGGGAGTCTGGTGATGTAGACCAATGGTAGGGAGCCCCTGAATTCAAATACAGCAAAAGAAAAGAAATAATTTTGTGCCCAACAGTAGGGTAACTATTTCAAAGAATTATAATGTCTGTTACTGATAAGACATGTTGATAGAAATGTGAATTATTTCAGCTTTTTGGGAGAGAGAAATCTGGCAACATCCATTTCATATAAACACACACACACACACCTATTTTTGGGGGGGGGACATTAAAAATAACTATCCAAACCTCATGTGTCTACATTACATGGATGATATTTTACTGGCCCACCCTAATCAAAAAATCTTATTTAATATATTCATGACATGGTAGAAAATTTTAAAAAATACGGATTATATATAGCAATACGAAAAAGTTCAAACTAGATCTCCCATATTATATTTAGGATTTAAAATCATGGATACTTTTGTTAGACCCCAAAAAATTTTAATAAATAAAGAACATTTAACCACCCTCAATGATTTCCAAAAACTGCTGGGTGACATTAATTGGCTTCGCCCTAACACACTAAACCTCACTACTGGCCAATTAAAACCTTTATTTGATATCCTTCGAGGGGACCCTGATCCATCCTCACCACGAACACTGACTCCAGATGCTAGGAAAGCTTTAAAGTTAGTAGAAAAAGCCCATCGAAGGAGCTCATTGTGACAGATTTGATTTAACTCAACCGCTGATATTGATTATTATTTCTTCACAATATACACCCACAGGAGTATTTTTTGGCAACAAGGGCCTTTATTATGGATACATTTGCCTGTCTCTCTCCTAAAAGTATAATTGAATCTTATACCCACTCCATGGTGGCTTAAACTTATTCTTCAAGGACTTAAAACTTCTACTAAAATATTTGGCATTCACCCTGCTACTATTATTACTCCCTATTCATCGTCACAGATTGAATATTTATGCTTCAACGATAATGACTGGGCTATAGCTAGATGCTCTACCTCTGCAAATTTTGATAATCACCTTCCTAAGTCTCCTATATTATCTTTTTGTATTAATCATACCTATTATATTTCCACAGGTAATAAAAAATCAACCTATTCCTAAGGCTTTAATGTATTTTACAGATGGGTCCTCAAATGGTACTGCTGCAATAGTCACTACAAAAAGAAAATATGACTTACATAACTGCACACAAATCAGCTCAACTAGTGGAATTGGAAGCTGTGGTAAGAGCTCTGGAAAATTTTAGAGACCAGCCCATAAACATTTTTTCAGATAGCCACTATATTGTACAAGCTGTCCCAAAATTAGAGTTAGCAGGACCAATAGCACCTCATACTCCAGCTTTTAAATTGTTTTAATCAAATACAAAAACCTTTTGTGGGCAAGAAAAGAACCTCTATTCGTAGGCCATATTAGAGCACATACTAATTTGCCTGGCCCCCTCCATGAAGGTAATCAAAAGCTGATGAACTTACAAAAACAATATTTATACTTTCAGCGCTACAACAAGCTACTTTATTTCATTCCCAGTTTTCACGTCAACAGCACCACCTTGCAACGTAGGTTAAAATTACAAAAGAGCAAGCCAGAACAATTGTAAAAGATTGTAAATCTTGTAATGACACATTTGCCAATCCTCATTTTGGTGTTAACCCTAGAGGATTAATGCCCAATCATTTGTGGCAGATGGATGTTACTCATGAGACCAAGCTTTGGAAAATTGCGATTTATTCATGTAACCATAGATACATGCTCAGGCATGAATTTTTGCTTCCTTACATTCTGGAGAAAAAGTTAAAGATGTCACATCTCATTGAGTTTACAAGCTTTTGCTGCATTGGGCATCCCCAAAATGCTTAAAACAGATAATGGACCCCCCGCATATACGTCCTCATCATTTCAAACAGTTTTGCGCAAAATTCAACATATCCCATAAAACAGGCATCCCATACAATCCTCAGGGTCAGGCATTATTGAAAGAGCAAACCGCAACACTGAAAATTATGTTTATTAAAACAAAAAAGAAGGAAATTGAAAAAGTCCTAAAGACAGATTGGCAGTTGCCCTGTTTACCTTAAATTTTTTAACTTTAGACTCTAATGGTTATTCGTCTGCTGGAGACAGACAATTGGAATCCACACCAACAACATAAACCCTTGGTTTACTGGAAGGATGTTCTTTCAGGTACATGGAAGGGTCCAGATCCAGTATTTAATTTGGGGAGAGGATCTTTGTGTGTTTTTCCAAAACACGATTTCAAAGAATTATAATGTCTGTTACTGATAAGACATGTTGATAGAAATGTGAATTATTTCAGCTTTTTGGGGAGAGAAATCTGGCAACATCCATTTCATATAAACACACACACACACACACCTATTTTGGGGGGGGGGGACAGAAAATCTCATAATTAATGGTAAAAATTTTGAAATAATTCCCTTTGAGATCAAACACTAGACAAGGACTTCTTTCGTGTGTTTATGTATATGTGTGCATGGTATTGGGGATTTAACCCAGGAGTACTCTACCACTGAGCAACACTGCCAGCCCTGTTTCATGACAAGACCTCACTAAGTTGCTCAGGCTGGTCTTAATCCTTCTGACTCAGCCTCCCAAGTCACTGGGATTATAGGCATGTGCCACCGTGCCAAGCAAGACAAGGATTTCTGATGGCACGACTGTAAGTTAGCATAAAAACTAGGTCCTAGCCAAAGCAATAAGACAAGTAAAATAAGAGAACATTTTAAGAACTGTCAGAGAAGAAAACACTGTTGTTTTCAGATAATAAAATTATTTCTGGAGAATTTGAAAGAATTCACAGAAAAACTATAAGAAAGTTTAGCAAAGTTGCTTAATACAAAATTGATATATATAATTGATCTGAATTCTAAATGCCAGCCACCAAGTGGAAGATAAACAGTTTTAGATTCTTCATTTATAATAGCATCAAAAAAAATCTTGACACCAAGAAATAATCTATCAGAAAATATGCAAGACCATTACAGAAAAAAACAAGACCAAGAGACATGCTATTTTCATAGATTAGAATGCTTGTGCCAATTCCGCCCCCCCTTCAATAGATGTGAGACAATCTCAGTGAAAATTTCAATGGATCTCTTCTCATGAAATTTGACAAGTTAATTCTAAAATGTATATAAAAATGTGAAAGGCCAAGAATAGTTCAAATATTCTCAAGAAAGAATAAAGTGGAGGGCTATCTCTACCAGTGACATGGTTTCGATGTGAGGTGTCCCCCCAAAGCTCACATGTGAGACAATGCAAGAAGGTTCAGAGGAGAAATGATTGGGTTTTGAGAGTCTTAACCCAATCAGTGATTTAATCTCATGATAGGGGTTAACTGAGTGGTAACTGAAGTGGTAGGCCGTGGCTGGAGGAGGTGGGAATTGGGGTGTGGCTTTGGGTATATATTTGTATCTGAGCAGTGGAGTCTCTCTGTGTTTCCTGATCACCACGTAAGCCACTTCCCTCTGCCACACTCGATGTCCTACCTCACCTCGAGCCCTGAGGAATGGAGCTGGCTGTCTATGGGTTGAGACCTCTGAAACCGTGAGCCCTCAAATAAACTTTTCCTCCCCTGCAATTGTGCTGGTCTGGTCATTTAGTCACAATAGGGAGAAAGCTGACTAAAACAACCAGATATCAAGAATTTGCATAATCTATAAAACAAAGAGACTATAGTGTTGGCCTAGAGACAAACAATGGACCCATTTACTAGAAATCACTACCAAGTTTTTTTTGTTTTTTTTTTTTTTCCCAAAAGAAGAATTATTTCTTGCCCAGAGGGTGTGACTTCGTTGGTCTAGTGCCCCTGAGTTCAATCCCCGGTACCAAAAAAAAAAAACCTCAACAGATCCTCCCCTATAATTTTCATAACAGGTTTCCCAAAGGATCCATACAATATGTTTTCTGCTATAAACATTTTGGGCAAGATTGGATCTCTAGTACTAAGGGGTAGGGGGCACATCTGTCTGCACCAAGGCCTGAACATGGTGAGGGGTTTCCCCAGACCCCATTGAAAGCTAATGGCCTTTCTGCTCACCCAGGGTATGAATCAGAACAGCATATATGTATCTGTTGGGAATTGCATTGGGACACGACATCCAGTCACAACTTAACTAAGGAGGTTTATTTTTGTCACATACTAGGAAGCCTAGAAGTAGATGGCTCAGACTGGTGAAGCCAGAATTAGGCAGTTGGCATAGATAGGCAAATTGAGTCGGATTGGATCAAGGAAGCCAATTTTGAGTGAGTCCCAGGAAGTTGGAGACTGTCCCCTGAGGGACTGAAATGTTAATTCCTTCAGAGCCCTTCCTCCACCCTAATCAAGAACCTGTCCCTGCTCCTACCCATTGCTAGAGTTACCTGTCCCAGGAGCTGCCCCTCCCTGCAGGGAGCTATAAAGGTGTTAATTACTGTGTCCTGGGCTGCTCCATCCTGCCCTTCCCCCTTCAGCCCACCTGTTTCCCACCTTTTGGCCTGCCCACCAGCATTTCCTAGGCCTAGTCACTTGGGCAGGAAGGAGAAAGATAAGGGGAAGAGGGCAGGAGAACAAAGGAAGCCTAAGACATATAAAAAAGGCAGACCTGCCTCACTTTGGGGATACCAGGACACCAGCAATGGCCCCCTTCTCCCCCCGGGAGAAGTCTATATTACCCCATTTTTTTAAAAAAATTATTTATTTATTATTATTTTTTTTTTTTTTTTTTGGTACCGGGATTGAACTCAGGGGCACTCGACCACTGGGCCACATCCCCAGCCCTTTTTTGTATTTTTATTAGAGACAGGGTCTCACTGAGTTACTAAGTGCCTCACCATTGCTGAGGCTGGCTTTGAACTCGCGATCCTCCTTTCAGCCTCCCAAAGTGCTGGGATTACAGGCGTGCGCCACCGCGCCCAGCTTAAAAATTTATTTTTTTTTTATTCTAAGATGTTATAAATGACAGCAGAATGCATTACATTTCATATTACACATATAGAGCACTTTTTTACAAATCTCTGGTTGTATGCAAAGTATATTCACACCATTCGTGACTTCATAAATGCACTTAGGGTAATGATATCCATCTCATTCTACCATCTTTTTTTTTTCCTTCACCCTTTTGCCCCCTCCCTTCCCCTCCCTCCCCAATGGCCATTCTAGTGTTCCTCTAATCCTCCTATGCTCCCCATCCCAACCCCACTGTGAATTGGCCTCCTTATATCAGAGAAAACATTTGGCATTTGGCTTTTTGGGATTGGCTAACTTCACGTAGCATTATATTCTCTAACTCCATCCATTTTCCTGCAAATGCCATGATCTTATTCTCTCTTATTGCTGAGTAATACTTCCATTGTGTGTATATACCACATTTTCTTTATCCATTCGTCTACTGAAGGGCATCTAGGTTGGTTCCACAGTTTTAGCTATTGTGAATTGTGCTGCTATAAACATTGATGTGGCTGTGTCCCTGTAGTATGCTGTTTTCAGGTCTTTTGGGTAAAGACCAAGGAGTGGGATAGCTGGGTCATATTGTTGGTGGGACTGCAAAATGGTGCAGCCAATATGGAAAGCAGTATGGAGATACCTATATTACCCCCATTTTAAATAAACCCTGCTTTATATGCTTGCCTCGACGTGCTTCTCTAATGTCCAAACTTCAACATGTGAGGAAGCAGGACTCTGGTACAGTAGCTACCTAAAATCAGCCATCTCAAGATCCCTCTCTCTTGCTGCTCCCCCATACTTCCCTTGTAAGTAGAGTTCATGCTTGCTGTCTCAAGGTCACAGTTACAGCACCAGATATGAAGAGCAGGGAGCACAAAGGTACATCACCTCTCCAGAAATCGTGAGACTATCTCACATTAACCAAACTTGAGGGCTGTGTGATTCCTGGCTGCAAGGAAGTCTAAAAATATTTTTTTTTAAACTAGACACATTACTGTTCAACTAGAATTAGGTTTCCACTAAAAAGGTGACATCTACATTGGTAGAAAATTAGCCTGGTCTTCCACCAGATCCAAATGTAGTCTATATCACTTCTAAAATACAAAAAGAGCTATAAAAGCACTGTGCCCCCGGGCGTGGTGGCGCACACGCCTGTAATCCCAGCACTTGGGAGGCTGAGGCAGGAGGATCCCAAGTTCAAAGCCAGCCTCAGCAATGGCGAGGCACTTAGCAGCTCAGTGAGACCCTGTCTCTAATAAAATACAAAAAAGGGCTGGGGATGTGGCCCAGTGGTCGAGTACCCCTGAGTTCAATCCCTGGTACAAAAAAAAAAAAAAAAAAAGCACCACTGTGCCTCTCTTTATTAGTATAAGAAAGAGGTGCAGTGGATAATAACTTGTCCTCTATTTTGGAGGATATCCCAACTTTTCCCAAGTGCTTTTGCATGTTCTGATCTGCCATTTACACTGCTGTAGTGGCACCCCCTCCTCCACAGAAAATCTTAACTAAGATTCTCCAGAAATCTTCACCATGGCTGATTTTAGGACTGTCAGCAAAAGAGTCTCTACAGAAGAGTTCAATGTAGATAAACTTCCTGTTTTCCTGTTGCTCTATTACGTGGTCACTGGCCTGGAAGAAATCAGCACTCCAGGTGCTGGACACTCCTTTGCTTGTTTTTCACAAACACGTATCCAGTATAGTAGTTTGTAGAAGTGTGTTTGCAAATGCAAAAATGTGATAATAAAAAGGACTAATTCTTTAACAAGGCTTCAGGCCTTGAGCTAAAGCTTCACAGAGATGTCTACATTTCTAAGATAAGAGAAGTTACTAATTGGGCTCCATGGTAACTGCTGGCAGGCGGGTGGAAAGAAAGGGGAGAAGAAGCTCTCCCCTTCTCAGTGTTAGGATGGTAACACTGCCCCAGCAAGCTGGAATGTTAAGATAGGAAACCCCGCCTTCAGGCGAGCTAGGAAGTTGAGCCCCAAGACAGGCTATTTGAATTTCACGCACGGGCTATTTGCTCCAACAGGGAATAGGTAATCCGAAGCTCCCTTTGTTCACTTTTGTGGGCAATGACGTAGGTAAAAGACTATATAACCTGAGGCTTTCCTTTGTTCGGGGTCTTGCCCTTCCTGCATGTCTGTGGGAAAGCTTGACCCCAGCTAGCCGGCTCAATAAACTCCGTTTGTATATTACATACTGTCCGGCTCTTTGTGGTTCGTGGGAAAAAGCGAAAACTGGACCCTTACCATCAGGTGTTGTCCTTGAAGAGTTAACTTGCCCAGAACAGTAAAAGAAAAAAAAAAAACTGCTTTTATGTGAACTTCTGTAAACTGTGAACTTCCGATCCCCTCCCCTTACATGCTGGGTATAAAATTCTGAAACTACCTGAACTCAGGGTTCAGGGTATTAATTGATTACAGCAAAAGCTGTACCCTCTGAACCAGGCTGCAGCCAAATAAAACTGTTTCCCGTTATCTTCGGTGCCTTGCCTTGTCTGTCCCTACAGCACTGCTTTACTCTTGGAGGAGTACATTAGTATTCAAGGGTCTGTCTCATTGCTACACAAGGAAATTCCTGTGTCTGACAACTGCACACGCCAACATTCTGGTGTTTTATTTGGTGACTGGGGCTTCTCAAGAGTCAGTGCAGCTCGGCTGGCCCTGGCCCACGGCAATTGTCTTCAGTCTTCCCATTCAGGTTCTCCAGGCCCCTCTTCCCCCAGTCAGTACTCCAACTTTCCCTTAAGAGACTGGCTGCATGTTGGGACTCCATGTCTGCCAAGGGGACGTGCTTCGGCTGCTTACCACGCCCTAGTAGGACCAGGGCTAAGCCAAGGGGTGTGGCTATGACGTAGCGGTGAGAGACCAAACCGCCCTGCTGGCTGATTGGTTAGTTCTAGGCCTATTTAAGTTCAGTGCCTGGTCAATAAATCCGAGTTTTTTGGCGTCTTGCGTGTTATACAAAGCTCCCTGGGTGTGGCGTGGTTTCTGTTCACCAGACAGAGGTAGACACCCATCTATTTTTGTCCTTAAGCTCATCCTCGCCAGGTAAGTTGCATTTTTTCCTGCGGGCAAGAAGAAACCCCCTTTTAGGGCCCAAAAGGGGGGTAGCTTAGAACTCGGCCCCATTCATAACTCAGCAGCCCCGGCAGCTGCACATGGAAATTCCATTATTTTTTAATGCAGAAATTTTCCAGATCAAACCGTACATGTGGTGTTTGGCTTTCTTCACTCTTCAGCAGCAAAAGATAAGTAATTATTTTAGCAAAGCCAGAGAAGCCTCTGGTTGTCAGCCTGTACTTTGAACTGAGAATTTAGGAAACGGAGACAGTCTTTCTTTTTATCTAAGCTATCCATTGTAATTCAAAGATGCCTTACATTTCATAGTCCTTGAATTCCCTGTGACCTTCACAGTATTCAATATGATTGATCATGTCTTTAATGGGCAGTTCATTGCTTCAGTGAAGCGATTGACGAACCACTTCACTAGCTCACAATGACCCCTCGCCCACACCTCCACCACCGCTGCCCCCAGGAACTTTGTTATTCGGGACCCCGACAAACACTGGAGAGTTTCTGGAGGCTCCCCAACTTGATGACTTCCATGTACGAAAGTGCAGACCATGCCTCACACCTGACTGCACCCGCGGAGGCTGGGAAATCAAGAATCTGGTCTTCCCTTGTGGAAGGCATGTTCTGCCTTCCATTGATGACTCCAAGGTAGGAAGTCAAACGCAGGAAAGGGTTTCAGATACTGAACAGCTAACAGGAAGGAAAAATGTTCATTTACCATCCAAGAATCCCAAACAGGAAATGAACTTCATGACCCTTCCCTTTCTCTCCAAAAAAAAAGGGGGGGAGACAAGATGGTGTCCAGTGAAGAGACACATGTGGCACATATCCTGGAGGTCCACAGAAGCATTTTAATCAACTGTGCCTTTTCCTGGGTCTCCCAAGTTGAAGTGCGACATTCTGAAGTTCCTCCATTAACTTCCGCAGTGGATTCATTCCTAGTGACAAATCCATTAGGAATTTCATTGTCCGGCATTTAGTGAACATCCACATATGCTCGGTGACGTGCTAGGCTTTGAGGACAGACAGATGTCTGAGAGGAAGCAAGACACCTAACAATCACAGGACTAGAAGATTCACAAAACATGAGTGCTCAGATTGACAGAAGCATCTTATCTGAAAACAAAACAAAAAAAAAAAAAAAAAAACCATCAATTCCAGTAAACTCCTCTAGCACTCAGAATCAGCCCAAAGTCCTAACCACGATGGGTCAATAAGGCCCACTCCAGGGCTGGACCCAGCCTTCTTCACTGACCTCATCTCCCGCGGCCCTCCTGCACTCCCTGTGATCCAGATGTCAGTCTTCTTTCTAGCCCTTGAACAGGCCAAGTTCATTCCCACATAAGTGTCTGCACTCCACGTTTCCCATTGTCTGTTGTCTTTCCAGGGCCAGAGAGACCATTCCTGGCCCATCTATTAAAAATAGCAGGGGCTGGGGTTGTGGCTCAGCGGCAGAGCACTTGCCTTGCACATGCGCGGCCCGGGTTCGATCCTCAGCACCACGTAAACATAAATGCATTGCATTGTGTACAACTAAAGCAAATAAAATAAATATTTAAAAAAAAAAAAATAGCAGCACTCTTCCTGGTTGCTCTGTCTCATTATTCATGTTTTCATTATGCTGTATATTTACCATCTCATTTCCACCCAGAGCATGGGCTCCCAGAGAGCAGGGCCCTTGCCAATCATGCTCATTGTTATTCCTGGTGTACTGCACAGGACTTGCAGTAAGTTGACAATAAATGTCAAGAATCAAGGTATAAATGAAGGAACGGTGCTTTTGCCCATTAGTGCTGCTATAACAAAATGCCAGATATTTGGTAATTGTAAAGGATATAAATGTATTTCCTGGCAGCTCTGGAGACTGGGAAGTCCAATTATCAAGGCACCAGCAGGTTCAGTGTCTGGTGAGGGTTCCAGCCTCTACCTCCAAGATGGCACCTTGAGCTATGTATCTTCACACAGCAGAAGGGACAGAAGGGCAAAAACAGTGCCTAGGCTAGTTCCCTCCAACCCTTTTAAAAGGCACTAATACATTCATAAGGGCAGAGCACTCATGACTTAATCAATTCCCCCAAAACCCACCTCTTAATACCATCATAATGTGATTAGGTGTCAACATACAAATTTGGGGTGACATCTAGACAATAGCAAAGAAAAGTCCAAACTGATGGGAACAGGCCCCTGTGGATCAAGATACTTAATGATGCAAATCTCCAAGGTATGGAGGAACATCCTGGATTTTCCTATTTCCTGAAGATCCTTCTCAAGGAAAAAGGGAGGCACCTTTGGTCAAAAGAGGACAGTCAAACCCAGGAGAAAGCTAAAGAAGAGGCCTGTATTTAGTCATCATTAAAAACAAAATAACAAAGCAATTGGGCTGGGGATGTCACTCAGTGGTGAAGCACTTGCCTGGCATGTGCAAGGGCCTGAAAATAACATGTAAATAAATAAATAAATAAATATAAATATAAAGCCAATTTTTTTCCAATGGAAGGAGAGCATTTGTCTGCTAAGGAGACCTCACCAAAAGGGCAAATAAGTTGGGAAGGACCCCTTCTGGCTTTTTATAAATAGTCAGAGATGGCAGCATCTGCCCTCCTATCTGGTCATATGAAAACAGCATTGTGTTCTGTCTATTAAACTTCAGAACTAGCAGCAAATACCAGAGCCGACTCCAAGTCGGCTGCTTCTCTCTTGTCAGTGTAGCAATAGCCTTGGCAACTTTCTCTCTATCTCCATCCTCTAAGCTATTTATACACTGGCATGGGAGAACATATTATTTGCAGAAATGCCTCTGTCTTATGTCATTTATACAGGGACAGAAGATGTTTTCCAAGAACCATATTTCTGTAGTATTTTTTGCAACAAAGACTGCACAGCAATGATCTGCCAGGTTGTGTGGGTGGAAAACAGCCTTCATTAACCATTCTCCAATTTGTCTTTGACTGTTTAAAAATCTATTCAAGGGCTTCAGTGTGCGCATACTTAGATTTTGGATTTTACCCGTGATCGATGTGCAAGCTTTGAGAGTGCTGTAGAGTGCCCAGGAGTTCCTCTCCTCCTCCCTGATAGGCTTTATTGGAATCAGGCCCTCTGGAGCTCTTACGTTGGATAACCTGAGGTTGCCGGGATAATGCAGGCATCTCATTTGACTTCCACAGGCTTCTCGTCTTCTGTTCTCTGCAGATGCCAAGACAGGATTAGTCAGGAAAGAGATTCATGGAAGGAAACGTGAATGAGAGAAAAAAGAAGGAGCTGAAGGAGGTGAGAAGAGGAGAGGAAAGGAATCAAGTGGGACAGCAGGCAGAGTCACAGTCTGCAGCACAGTCCAAGACAGTCGTAGCCTGGTTCCTGGAATGTCTTGGAGCCAAAGACACCCCCCAGAGAAGTCCCCAGCCTTGCAGGAACAGGTCTGCGGGAGCAGTCTGCACAGCACTCAGTCGCGTCCAGAAGGGCTACTGACTGGGCTCCTTCTCAGCCACAGGACTCCCACCCAGTCTGCTTAAAAGAGTTGCTTTTAAACTGTCTCCTTTAAAAGCTCTGGGCTCCTAAAGCGGCTCATCCGTCTGCAAGAGGTCAGGGACCTCTGCGCAGACTCCCTGTGCCTTCACCAGACAGGCTCTTACTGCTTTACACTGGAGTTCTACCCAAGCTTTCTCTTAGAGGACAATGATCCCGCTGCGCCAATCCTTTCAAAATGCAGGAGCAGCAGCAGCCCTCACAGGGACAGCGGCTTGAGCAAAGGCCCCCCAGACAGGACCACCGACAGGCCAGAGTGACTAGACTGTGGTGAGCAAGAAAAGGAATGATGGGAGAGGACAGAGAGAGGCAGAATCCAGCTCCACAGGCGTAGTGGGGCAGCATGAGCATTTTGGCGGGGGTTTTTTTTTTTTCCCCCTGAGTGGAACATGCAGTCATTGAAGGAATAAAAGCAGTTATATGATAGGATCTGATTTATATTTTTAAAAGATCATTGCAGCTGCTTTGTATGAAATAGATTGAAGAGGGATAAGAATCAAGGAGACTAGTTGGGAGTCTTTGCCAGATTCCAGACAAAAGCTGATGAGATTTACATTAGGAAGCAGCAGCAGCAGGGTTCCGTGTTAAGATATACAAATAAATACTATATATATATGGACACAAGTATGTGCACGTACAACATGCACATCATAATTAATTATAAGAACCAACTAATTCCATACCCCCAGATCTCTTAGATACAGATTAGTATTGTACAGATTAGTATTGTACCAATTATACTCTTGCAAAAACAATTAAACAGCTTGCAAACCCATTTCTACCCCTGCTTTCGGTACACAATGATTCGAGGAAATGATTAATCTGACCAAAGAGCGTGGGAATTTCTGTCTGAGATACAGTTAGTAGAAACATGAATTCTGGTCTTTATGGCTGTTCCCTGTTTTATTGTCCTAATCTGCATCCATAATTAAAGGTGATATGAGGTTGTGTCCCCTGAACAAATGCAGCACCAATTAGAATATTTGGACTAAATTAATGGGTTGGGGTTCTGAGTGTTTAATTAGTTGGCCATCTGTTCTGTTAAATCATGTCCAGATCAGACACAGGCTTCTAATTGATCTCTCTCTCTCTCTCTCTCTCTCTCTCTCTCTCTCTCTCTCTCTACCTTTCAAACCCACTCAAAGTATCGTTTTCAGAGCACTAGAGCCAATGGACAGTGATGACTGTGTCACTCCCCTCCTATAAAACCTTCGAGAGCTCCCCGTCACTGAACGCTGAGATCCTGTGAAGGGCCTTCTGCATCTCTTGCATCTCTGCTCCGCCCCCTGCCCTCATTGCACTTTTGATTGACCCTAACTGAGGAAGGGAGCCCTGACATTCACACCTGGTATCTTGGCCAGCCCTTCCTCACATGTGTGCCCATTGAGCCTCTCAGCTCAGGCCTCTCTCTCTCAGCAAAGCCTCCCAGCATCCTTTCAGGTTATATGGTCAGTGGCCTTCTGTGCTCCTACAGCAGGAGTTCCTAAAATGTGGTCGGCCCCATAGAACCCTGGGGTGGGTTCTGGGACACGCCTGAAACTCTTACAGAGAGTCTACACAGTCAGACTCTATTCATGATCACACTAAGACATCATTGGCCTTTTCCACTACATCTTCATTTGCAACGGAAGTGCATGAGCTAGGTTAGCAAAGCTGAGGCCATCGTATCACAAATCGAGGCAGTGACACCCAATTATGCTAGTAGTTACTGCTTTCTTCACTCACCAAAGCACAACAGAACACCCAAAATACTTACACCTAACAGTATCAGTAAAAATTACTAATTTTATTAAATCTTAACCCTTGAATACCTGACTTCTTAATAGTCTGTTGCAGACCCAAGTACAATGGTGGTCTCAGGAGAGACACGTGTTTGAGTTGTGAGTTGAGCCAGCCATTGCTTGTTTTGTTTTGTTTCATAGAACACTAGTTTTATTTGATTTTCTGCTGGCTGGGTCTATTAATTACTGAAGAGGGGCCTCAAAGTCTCCAACTATAATGGTGAATTCATCTGTTTTTCCTTGAAGTTCATTAGGTTTTGCCTCACATATTTTGATGCGCTACTGTTAGGATCACAGACACTAGGGATTGTCGTGTCTTTTTTATGCTTCTGTAGTGCCCCTTTTTATCCCTGGTAACTTTCCTTCATCTGAAATATGCTGTCTGAAGTGAATATAGCTTCTCCTGCTTTCTTCTGATTAGTGTTAGCAAGGTGTAACTTTCTCATCCATTTACTTTTAAATTCTGTGTGTCTTTGTAGTTAAAGGGGGTTTCTTATAGACAGTATGCAGTTGCATCTTGCTTCTTATGCACTCTGACAATCTCTGTCCTTTAATGCCATTTTTATTTCAAAGAATAGCTGACAAAGTAGGATTCAGACTTGAGTATTTGACAGATGTTTTCTGATGGAGGAACCAAGTGAGCCTGTCAC
Source organism: Tamias sibiricus (assembly GCA_025594165.1). Lineage (NCBI taxonomy): Eukaryota > Metazoa > Chordata > Mammalia > Rodentia > Sciuridae > Tamias > Tamias sibiricus. The sequence continues at coordinate 16,340,178 of CM046666.1, read as the reverse complement.
TTCAAGGCAAGCAACTGAGACTTTTGTTGTCAGTGCTAAAATTTGAGCTTTCCAACAACAATCAGAATTTTTGGAAAACATGTTTGTGCCACTGTGAACTTGAGAGCTTAGAGACTTTTCTGATGGGATTGATGGTGAAATTAAAGACTTATTTGATGGGATTGATAGTGAAATTAAAGGATATAATTTTTAAACATTTGTATAATAAACTTTGTATGTAAACTTTGGGGATATTTGCAAATTTATCAAACTAGTATTTTCCAGATGACTAGTGCATTGTTATAAAATCATCTGTGGTAAAATTCATTCAAACTTCAAGACAGGTCTATATATTTAATGTAATGAAGTATAAAATATTTTTTGCTGTCACCCAAAATACACTATAGAATCAATGCAATTCCATTCAAAATCCTAATAGGCTTTATTTCTTAAAAACTTGACAAGCTACTTCCAAAATCTATATGGAAATGCAGAGAAACTAGAGTAGCCAAAGCTTCTTTTGAAAAAGAAGTTGAAGAAGTTGTTATCTGAGTTCAAGACTATTAAAATACTGTAATCAAGATAGTATGGGACTGGCATAAAGATAGACATATAGGTCAATGAAACCTAATAAAGACTCCAGAAATACATAAATATATGTGTGGCCAATAGATTTTTGTCAAAGATGCAAAGCCAATTGAATAAGGTAAAAATAATATTTTCAGCAAATTATTCTAGAGCAATTGAAGAATCTTTTTTTTTGGGGGGGGACCTCCACCTTTGTCTTATAATATGCAGAAAAATTGACTCAATGTGCATCTTTTAAATGTAAGAGCCAACAATAAAACTCTTAAAGGTCAGCATGGTGGTGTATGCCTGCAGCGCTGGCTACCCAGGAGGCTAAGGCAGGAGGATCACTCGAACCCAGGAGTTCGAGTAGAGATTTGCCTGAGCAACGGCATAGTAAGACCCCACCTAAAAAACAAACTTATAAGGGAATAAATAGGAGAATTAATGAACCCAGTTTTGGCAAAGATTTCTTAAATTAGCCATACAAAAGAACAATCAATAAATTAATAAAAATTTAACATCTTTCCTCTTCAAAATGTTAAAATGAAAAAGAAAGCCACAGACTGGAGGAAAATATTTACTAAATATATTTGACAGAGGACTGATATCTAAATATGTAAAAAAACTTCTAAAACAGTAAGAAAAAACCACCTAATAAAAAGTAGGCAAATGTTTTGTACAGACATATCATCAAAAGAGATCTATGAAAGGCATATATGTGAAAAGACACTCAACACAATGGGTCACTAGAAAGAAAATTAAAACCATGATGAGAGATTGCTACACATCCATTAGAGTGGCTACAACTAAAAAAAACTGACAGTACCAAGTGTATTAGTCAACTTTCCATTACTGTAACAAATACCTGATATAATCAGCTTCTAAAGAAGAAAGGTTTATTAATTGGGTCACAGATTCAGAAGTTTCAATTCACAGTTGATCGGCCCCTTTTGCTTTGGGGCTTAGGATGATGTAGTACCTCCTTGTGGGGAGTGCATGGTGGAGCGAGCTGCTCACTGCATGGCAGCCAGGAAGCAAAAGAAAGAAAGGAGCCAGAGTCCCAACGTCCCCTTCAAAAGCACGCCCCACCAACCAGAAGTTGGCTGGAATTATAGAAACTCAGAAGCTTGGAGGATGGGCTCCACAGAATCAAATTTAGTCCTCCGGGTGGGGCAGTGACTCAGATTACACTGTGGCATCAGAAACCTGGAGAGGAGCCTCCACAGCTGGTACCCAGATATGCGAAGAAAGGAGTGGGGTTCCCTGCTGACAGGGGTCACATCTCTGAGAGTGCAAGGTAAGGCAGGTTCTCTGCATTTGAGTAAATCAGCACATTGGAATCAACTGCTGCTTCTGGAAGGAACTGCTGCGGCCAGGTGAAGCACTGAGGCTAAGACAGTGCTGACCAAATCCGGGAGCAGGCAGGGAAGCAAGCACCTCCTCTTCCTGCCCAGACTCAGCGCCTGATTGACAGAGTCCAAAGGCACAGACCAGCAGAGACAAAGGTCTGTGGTCACAGCCTCACAAAGCAGAATGCCAAAGGTAGGTTCGGAGCCAAGACAAATGGCACTCAGCAAATGGCACTGTGGTAGGTAGCACTTAGATTGGAACTGTTTCTCTAAACCCAGTACTTAGCATGACGTGTCGTCATTTACATGTAGATGAATTGTAACTCATAAATGTTGTTCATGCCTCGGTCCCTCCCTGTCTCTTATGCTCATGTCCACGCACATGAACCTTGTTTTATTTATCCATTTTTATTGAGACGCAGTGGTCACACACCTTTATGGGCTACATTTTAATAATCTGATACATGTATACAATGTGTAGTGATGGGACCAGGGCAATAAGCACCCTGTGTCTTCCAAGGTAAATCATTTTTATTTGTCGAGAATTTTGTACTCTTCTTCTCTGGCCATTTTAAAATGTCATAGATTACTTTAAGCAAAACGATCCCACTGTGTTGTGCAAAATCAGAAACAACTCCTCTTTGTGTTGGTTCTTTTTATTTTTTTATTATTTATTTATTTTTATTTATTTATTTATTTATTTATTTATTTATTTATTTATTTATTTTGGTACCCGGGATTGAACTCAGGAGCACTCGACCACTGGGCCACATCCCTAGCCCTTTTTTGTATTTTATTTAGAGACAGGGCCTCACTGTGGCTAAGTGCCTCACAATGGCCTCACAATGGCTAAGTGCCTTGCCATTGCTGAGGCTGGCTTTGAACTCACGATCCTCCTGCCTCAGCCTCCCAAGTGCTGGGATTACAGGCGTGCACCACCGCGCCAGGCTTGTGTTGGTTCTTCTGTCTCCCCTCTGTGGCGCTTCACAATCAATTCCACTCAATATTTTAATGGGTCTGACTTTTTAGTATTCACAGATGAGTGAGAACATGTTGGGCTCGTCTTTCTGTGTCTGGCTTATTTCACTTAACAATGACTTCCAGTTCCACCCATATTGCTGCAAATGACAGGATTTCATTGTTTTTGTTTGTTTGTTTGTTTTGTTTTTGTTTTTGTTTTTGTTTTGTTTTAATGGCTGAATACTATTCAACGTAAGTGATGTGTTTGTCACATTTTCTTTATCCATTCATCCACTCATTAACACCTAGGTTTATTGCACATCTCTGCTATTGTGCATAGTGTGGCAATGAACGTGGGGTGCTTATCGGTATCTCTTTGGTGTAATGATTTCATCTCCACTGGATATAGCCCCCGTAGTGGGGTTGCTGGGTTATGTGGTGGTTCAATTTTTTATTTTTTTATGGAATTTCCATAATGGCTGTACTAATTTACATTGAGATATATAGCTTGCAAATGTCTTCTTCCATTCTGTAGGTTGTCTCAACTCTGTTTATTATTTCCTTTGCTGTGCAGAAGCTTCTTAGCCTGACACAATCCCATTTATCCATTTTTACTTCTGTTGCCTGTTCCTTTAGAAGTACTACCTTAAAAAAAAAAAAAATCATTTCCCCTTCCAATGTCTTGAAGTTTCCCCCACCTTTTGTAGTAATTTCATAGTTGCAGGTTTCATATGTAAGTCTTTGATCCATCTTGAGGTGATTTTTATATGTGGCAAGAGCAAGGGATCTACTTTCACCCTTCTACATAAGCATATCCATTTATTGAAGAGACTGTTCTGTCTCCACCATATATTCTTGATGCCACATGTTTTTGGCACCTTTGTCAAAAATCAATTTGCCATGTGTATGTGGATTAATTTCTTGGTTTCCTAATCTGTTCTATTGGTCTATATATCTGTTTTTATGCCAGTACCATATTGTTTGGGTTATGACAGATTTGTAGTATGTGTTAAAGTCGGGTATTATGAGGACTCCAGCATTTTTTTCTCAAGGTTGGTTTGGCTATTCTGGGTCTTATGTGGTTCCATGTGAGTTTTAGGATAGCTTCTTCTATTTCTGTGAGAAAGTCTTTGGTATTTTCATGGGAATTTCTTTGGATCTTTAGCTTACTTTGGGTAGTATCGTCATTTTAACAATATTAATTCTTCCAATCCATGAACATGGGATATTTTTCCTTTGTGTGTGGGGGGTGGGGGGGCTGCCTTTTTTCCCACAACCTCGCCAACATTTGTTGTTGTTTGTATTCTTAATAGCTGCCATTCTGACTGGAGTGAGATGAAATCTTAGAGTAGTTTTGCTTTGCATTTCTCTAATTTCTAGAGATGTTGAAATTTTTTCATATATTTGTTGATTGATTGTATATGATCTTCTGAGAAGTGTCTGTTCAGGTCCTTGGCCCATTTATTGATTGGGTTATTTGGTTTGTTGGTGTTTAGCTTTTTGAGTTCTTTATATACCCTAGAGATTAGTGCTTTCTCTGATGTGTGAGGGGTTAAAATTTACTCCCAAGATGTAGGCTCTCTATTCACTTCACTGATTGTTTCTTTTACTGAGAAGAAACTTTTTAGTTTGAATCCATCCCATTTATTGATTCTTGATATTAATTCTTGCACTATAGGAGTCTTATTAAGGAAGTTGGGGCCTCATCCAACATGATGGAGATTTGGGCCTACTTTTTCTACCAATAGATGCGGTGTCTCCGGTTTAATTCCTAGGTCCTTGATTGACTTTAAGTTGAATTTTGTGCATGGTGAGAGATAGGTGTTTAATTTCATTTTGTAGCATATGGATTTCCAGTTTTCCCAGCACCATTTGTTGAAAAAGCTATCTTTTCTCCAATGTATGTTTTTAGCACCTTTGTCTAATAGAAGATAACTGTAATTATGTGGGTTAGTCTCTGTGTCCTCTATTCTGTACCATTGGTCTACAAGTCCTTTTGGTGCCAATACCATGCTGTTTTTGTTACAATTGCTCTGGAGTATAGTTTAAAGTCTGGTATAGTGATGCCACCTGCTTCACTCTTCTTGCTAAGGATTGCTTTAGCTATTCTGGGTCTCTTATTTTTTCAGATGAATTTCATGACTGCTTTTTCTATTTCTATGAGGAATGTCATTGGGATTTTGATTGGAATTGCATTAAATCTGTGTAGTGCTTTTGGTAATATGGTCATTTTGGCAATATTAATTCTGCCTATCCAAGAACAAGGTAGATCTTTTCATCTTCTAAGATCTTCTTTAATTTCTTTCTTTAGTGTTCTGTAGTTTACGTTGTAGAGGTCTTTTACCTCTTTCATTAAGTTGATTCCCAAGTTTTGGGGGTTTTTTTGTTTGTTTTTTTTTTTTTTTTTTTTTTTTGAGGCTATTATAAATGGGGTAGTTTTTATTTATTTGGTTTTTTGTTTTGTTTTGTTTTTTAAATATTTATTTGTTTGTTTTAGTTATACCATCCTTGCATCCTGGAATAAATCTATGTTGATCATAGTGTATGATCTTTTTGATGTGCTGTTGAATTCCATTTTGCTCATATTCTTGCACCTATCTTTTTCAAGGATATAGGTCTATTCTGGCCTTCATTAAAAAAGAAAAAAAAAAGTTTGGCAAACTTCCTTTCATTTCATTGCTTTTTGGGACTAGTTTAAAAAGTGGAGTTAGTTCCTCTTTATATGTGTTGTAGAATTCATCATTAAAATAATCTAGTCCTGGACTTTTTACATGGGAGACTTTTAGTTTTTGCTTTAATCTCATTACTCATTATTCTCATTATTGGTCTGTTTAGATTTTCTGTTTCTTCTTAATTCAATTTTGGTAGGTTGTATGTGTTCAGGAATTAATTCATTTCCTTTATATTTTCCAGTTTTAAGTATATTTCTTCATAATACTTTCTTATGATCCTTCAAAATTCTGGGGTATCAATTGCAATGTCTCCTTTTTCATCTGTGATTTTATTAATTTGGCTCTTCTTTTTATTTATTAGTATAACTAAAGGTTTATCGAGTTTTATCTTTTTGTGTATGGTGCTGGAGATAAAGTTTATTTTTTAAATAGCCAACTATTTGATTGATCTTTTGTATTTTTTCTTTTTAGTTTTATCTTATTTATGCTCTGATTTTTATTATTCCTTTCATTTACTAACTTTGGATCTGGCTTGTTCTTGCTTTTCTAAGTCCTTGAGGTACATTGTTAGGTTGTTTATTTGAAATACTTCTTTCTTTCTGCTTGTGCTCTCTCTCTCTCTCTCTCTCTCTCTCTCTCTCTCTCTCACACACACACACACACACACACACACACACACACACTTCCTTTTCAGGACTGCTTTTGCTGTAACCCACAGATTTTGATATGTTGGGCTTTCATTTTCCAAGAAATGTTTTGCTTTCACTTTTAATTTTGTCCATCACCCATTGGTTATTTAAGAGTATATTATTCAGTTTCTATATATTTTTATATTTTCTATGATTATTCTTGATGATTTTTTTATTTTATTCTCTTGTGGTCTGAGAAGATACATTATACAATTTCATTTTTTAAAATGTATTGATACTTGATTTGTGCCCCAACATATGATCTGTTCTGGAAAATATTCCATGTGCTGATAATAAGAATGTGCATTCTGTTGCTGTTGGATGAAATGTTCTGCAAATGTCTGTTAGGTCCATTTGCTCAACTGTAAGGTTCAACTCAGATATTTCTCTTTTTTTGGTACCGGGGATTGAACTCAGGGGCATTTGACCACTGGGCCACATCCCCAGCCCTTTTTTGTATTTTATTAGAGGCAGGGTCTCACTGAGTTGCTAAGTGCCTCACCATACCTGAAGCTGGATTTGAACTCATGATCCTTCTGCCTCAGCCTCCCAAGTGCTGGGTTTACAGGCATGTGCCACTGCACCCGGCTCCAACTCAGATATGTCTTTGTTGATTTTTATTTCTGGAATCCATTGAGGAAAGTGGGTTGTTGAAGTACCCAACATTATTATATTGTAGTCCTTCTCTCCCTTTAGATCTAACAATATTTGCTTTATATATTTGGGTGGTCCATCATTGTGTGCATACATTCTTATAATGATTATCTCTTCTTGCTAAATTGATCTATTTATCAATACATAATAATCTTCTTTATCTCATTTTATAGTTTCTGATTTAAAGCTTGCTTTCTTTGATCAAGAGTGTAGCTACTCCTGCTTTTTGTTTTGTTTTGTTTTGTTTTGTTTCCATGTGCATGGTATATCTTTCTCCAACCTATCACTTTTAGTCTATGTGTATCTTTACCAGTGATATGAGTTTCTTCATATCATTGGGTCTTATTTTTTCTTCTTTTTGGCTAATCCATGTTTTTTTATTTTTATTTTTTTAGGTGTAGATGGACAGATACCTTTATTTTGTTGATTTATTTTTATGTGATGCTAAGGATTGAACCCAGTGTCTCACACGTGAGGCAAGCACTTTACCACTGAGCCACAACCCAAGCCCCTAGTTTGTGTTTTTTTATTGTGTAACTTAATCCATTTACATTCAAGGATATTACTGATAGGTATGAACCTCCTCCTGTCATTCTGTTATTTTATGCTCATATGTTTATTCATTTCTACCTGTCATTATTTGTCTTTGTGATTTAGTAGTTTTCTGTAATGATAAAGTTGGATTCTCTTTTCTTTCTTTTTCATCTATCTGTATTCCTAGTGAGTGTTGTACATTCATGTATTCCATGATGATAATTATCATCCTTTTATTTGTAGTGTAGGTCTCCCTTGAGCATTTCTTTTAGGACTGGTCTGGTGGCGATGAATTCCCTCCGTTTCTGCTTATCTGGGAAACTGAATTTTTTCTTCATTTCTGAAGGATAGTTGCTGGATATAGTATTCTTGATTGGCAGTTTTGTTTCATTTTCTTTCAGGACTTTGAATGTATCATCCCATCCTCTCCTGGCCCATAGGGTTCTGCTGAAAAATCTGCCGCAGGTCTAATGGGCATCTGTGATATGTGACTTGACACTTTTCTCTTACTGCTTGTAGAATTCTTTGGTACTTTTGTACCATCAACCACAGTCTCAGTATGTGGGTTGGGGAGGAGAACTTTCATAGCTCTTGTGGGGCTATTACGGGTGGTGTGTGTGTTTGGGGCACTGATAGCTATGTTTATGAAGCCGTGGGATGCAGATAGGACTTCCCCAACTTCTGAGGGTTACATGCAAGTGATGCCAGGGCTTTTTGCACCAGCAGTCACAATCCTAAGGCCATGGGCTAGGAGACCTTCCCTACTTCCTAAAGGGCAAGTGCAGGTGGAACTGGGGCTTGTGGCCCTGGCAAACACTGGTCCTGAAGCTGCAGGACACTAGGGGTCCTGTGCTCCACCCTCTGAGTCATGAACCAACCCAAAGCTTCTGGCAGTGCCAGGGGGCTGACTGACCACTGCCCCTAAAGCAGAATAGGATCTAGTGGTGGCTGTTGTAGCAACTTGGCTTCTGGGGGATGGGGAGGGGCAATGTAAGTTCTTTCTTTGGAGCAGAGCAGTCACTCTTAGACCAGCCAGCCCCTGAACTGGCTTTAAAGCCGGTGAGGACTGTGGGATTTTCCTGCTGTTAGAACTGCTGGTCCCCTGCCTTGGGGTGGGGCGGAGGTGGGGGTGCTGACATATCCTGCTTACCTTTTCCCAGCCCTGCTGAGCTCTCCACCATAGGGAGCCAGGATGAGTGGCAGTTTGCTTTGATCCTTTCTCTCAGTTGCTTTTCTGACTGCTGTCTAGGGTTCTTTTCACTTCCATGCAGATCCTGGGTTCTCCCTCGATTACTCCTGTTGAAATACAGTTTTTGCTTTGTCATCCTGGTTCTTCTGTGTCACAGAGTCAAGCACAGTGTACCTCTGTTCCTCCATCTTGGATCCATCTCTTTGTTTTATTTATCTTTGTCCCCCAAATCCATATATATATATATATATATATAAATAAATATAATATATATATAATATATATAATATATATATTATATATATATAATATATATATATATATATATAATATATTATCTTTATTTATAAAAAGATATTTATAAATATATTTGTATTATATTATAAATATATTTATAATATATTTATAAATATATATTATATATATAATATTATATTATTATATTATTAATAATATAATATTATATTATAAATATATATTTATAATAAAGATATTTATAAATATATTTTATAAAAATATATATATATATTATATATATTATCTTTATTTATTTTTATGTGGTGCTGAGGATCGAACCCAGTGCTTCACATGTGTGAGGCAAGAGCTCTACTGCTGAGCTATAGCCCCAGCCCCCCAAAATCCTTTTTGAAGGTCTCTTATAGAACATTTATCAAATAAGCTATTTATTAAATAAAAACATCACAGCAGCCGGGCATGGTGGCGCACGCCTGTAATCCCAGCACTTGGGAGGCTGAGGCAGGAGGATCGCGAGTTCAAAGCCAGCCTCAGCAATGGCGAGGCACTTAGCAACTCAGTGAGACCCTGTCTCATATAAAAATACAAAAAGGGCTAGGGATGTGGCCCAGTGGTCAAGTGCCTCTGAGTTCAATCTCTGGTACCCAAAAAAAAAAAAAAAAAAAAAAAAAAAAAAAAAAATTACAGCATCATATTCTGTTAGATTCCAATTTTAAAGCCTAGCAAGGTGAAATCTTATCAGAGGCATTGATAAGAACCGACATGGAGGAATTTTAAGATGTTTCTGGTCCAAATTAAATCATTGCTAAAGATGATGATTGTTGTAGACCATGATGTAAGATATAATCGATTAATTCTGAAATGAATTCTGAAATGAATCCTTTACCAATATTTGGGAAGAGATACCATGAACCATATAAGTAAAGGAATAAACAGCTCAAATATCTCTGCAGATAGCAAGTTAATCAAGTTTGAAATTTTAAAAGCTCCAAGGGATTAAGAATAAAAGAGTCATTGCTTTCTATGTACTCAGTAAAAATATTAGACTTCATTTCAAACAGGAATTCACTAATAACCAAAACGTATTAAAGCCTCACTTAATGTAAGGAGTCAATCCCTACCAAAAATCTTCCTGAAAATCAGACAGAACCCTAACTATAGAGTTCTTCTGAGGGAAGGTATGGGGCAGGGATCCCCCAATCTGGCCCACCTGGCCCTTATAGTCCAGCCCTACCCCAATTTTTTAGGTTCGGGCATCCCTAGTCTCATTTCAGTTTTATTTTCAAGAATCTTTTCTCTCAGTATTCTTGTGCACCCTCTTTTACTGATTATACCCTCTGTTTTCAACATTGAGTTCAATAGTATGCAGACTACAAAAGAAACAGAAGACATAGCTCCCACCCACTGCTGTTCTTTGATCTGGTTGGGGATATAAGTCTCACCCATGAAACAATTAGAAAGCAATAGTAGTACATATGTAATATTATGCATTAGCAAAACAAAGTACAGATGGTTCCTCAACCTGTGGTGAGATTACATCTTGGTAAACCCATCTTAAGTTGAAAATATTGTTAACTCAAAAATGCATTGAATATGCCAGACCTACTGAACTTTGTAGCTTCATGACATGGTACTATGCTGTAGAGGTTGTTATATGCTGTTTCCCCTCATGATTGAGCGACTGACAGGAGCTACTGCCTCCCAGCATCCTGAGAGAGTATCCTAAGAATCCTAACATTTCTATTTAACACTGACCTGTCATTTAGGGAACAGAAAATGCCACATATGCTGTAAGCAGTGGTACACACCTGTAATCCCAGCGACTTGGGAGGCTGAGGCAGGAGGATCACAAGTTCAAAGCCAGCTTCAGCAACTTGCAAAAACCCAAGCAACTTAGTGACACCCTATTTCTCAAAATAAAAAAAAAATAATAATAATAAAAAATAAAAATAGAAAGGGCCAGAGATGTGGCTCAGTGGTACAGCACCTCTGGGTTCAAATCCACAGAACCAAAAGAAAATGCCACCTAGGAAATGCCGAAGAACAGCCTTAGGAAGTTGAAGTTATGAAGGCCGTTTCTCTTGTGTGTAGCCACCCAGCCTGGCCACTGGCCTTTCTTTCTTTCTTTCTTTCTTTTTTTTTTTTTAATTCTGTTTTTGCAAAGTGCATTTAGTCAAAAATGCATTTAATATACCTAACCGCTGAAACTTTCTTGGTAATAAACCTGACCAAGAAAATTTGGAATACCAACTAGAAGTGAAATTTAATTATAGATTCCTGCTTTATTTACCCTGTTCTCCCCAAATTCTGAAGAGACCAATTCCCAAATCAAGAAATATAAAGACTCTAAGCAGCATAAACTTATCAATTAATGTTCTGTAAACATATTCCTTTTCCAGTAAAATTACTTTAAAATAACAGTGTTCTAATTACTGGCTATCACCAGAAAACACAAGAGAGTTGGAAAAACTTGGCTTTACCCTCCTCTGGAATCAGCCAACTTCATGATGCCGTCTGCCTAATAATTATAGATCTTATTAACAGAGATGGGTTTGATAACATAAAAATCATAGGCATTATAAATTGCATGCTCTCCCGAGGGACTAGAGATTTATGTCATTTCATATAGCAAAGGGAAAAACATGACTTCTGTTTAACTCAGGCACGGAGTTGCTTAAATACAGTGACATCATACAATTCCACAGTAATGGAAGTTGCACACACTTCCTGAGACAATGCTGTTTTTGCCCTGCTATGAAGGAACAAAAGGTTGTATCAAGCGTGATTTTTTATTTTTTCCTCCCTTGTACACAGTTCATGTCTAACCAATACAGAAATATATTTTAAAACTCAGAAGCAATAGCTTATCTTTCTGGTTTTTATAATAAGGGTAATAGAATTCATTGTAGAAAATTTAGAAAATAGAGAAATGTATAAAAATAAAATGAAAACCACTTAAAACCTCACAAGCTCAAAATTACTACTTATTAGTAATTCAGTTTATTTTGCAATGTTTTTATAAATATCTTTTGGATGGTTGAGGTCATTTTGTACCATTTGTATACACTTTTTTTTTTTTTTTTTTTTTTTTGCATTTAACAGAAACCTATGAGCATTTTCTGGTTTTGTTAAAATCTTGGTCAACGTAGTTTTAGTGGGTTTATTTCCAGAGTAAGCACACAGACAGTACCGGAAGTTCCTGTTGATGAACGTTTAGCTAGCTTACTTTTTCCACTAAAATCAGTACCTGATGTGCATGCACATTTGTTGTATATACTGGGATTCATATCTCTAAGGACGCATGGGGCATGGCTCCCTTATTGACTGAGGCTGTGTCCGTGGGAGCTTTTTAGGAAACAGTCCCGTAGACTTACAACAAATAGAACCATGTTTACAGCCCATAATACCTCTAACAACTTGCTCTCAGAAGACTGACTCCAATTTATACTCCACTGGCAAACTACAAGCCTGCCCACTTCACTCTGCCCTGGGTAGAATTGAGTATTAATACTTTTTAGGGTGAAATGATTTCTCAATATTATTTTGATTTGTGCTATTGGATTGTAAGTGATTTTGAACTCTTTATACTCCCAGGCTATTTAAACTCTTTTTTTTTTTTTTTTTTTTTTTTTTTTGGTACCAGGGATTAAACTCAGGGGCACTCGTCCACTGGGTCACATCCCCAGCCCTTTTTTGTATTTTATTAGAGACAGGGTCTCACTGAGTTGCTAAGTGCCTCGCCATTGCTGAGGCTGGCTTTGAACTCGCGATCCTCCTGCCTCAGCCTCCCAAAGTGCTGGGATTACAGGCGTGCGCCACCGCGCGCCCGGCTCTATTTAAACTCTTGATGCAAAATAGGCCTGGGGTTGTAGCTCCTTGGAAGAGCGCTTGTCTAGCACATGTGAGGCACTAGGTTCAATCCTCAGCACCACATATAAATGAATAAATGAAATAAACATATTGTATCCATCTATAACTAAAAAAAATTTTTAATGTATAAAATAAATTTTTGTAGAATATTTCCTTCTAAATTGATTAGTGAATCCCCCTTTAGCCAATTCTGTCTACGTATATGAAAAAATTCTTCAATTTTCATTCTTTTTTAAAAATATTTATTTATTTGCTTTAGTTGTACACAATGCCTTTATTTGTATGTGGTGCTGAGGATCGAACCCAGGCCGCGCACGGGCTAGGCGAGTGCTCTACCGCTGAGCCACAACCCCAGACCCAATTTTCATTCTTAATTTGAAGGGTGTCTTCCCCTGACTGACAAACTGTACCATAAGGGGTTAGGGATGTAGTTCAGTGTTAGAGTGCTCACCTAATACGCATGAGGGTTCAAGCCCCAGCTGCAAAAAGAAAAGAAAAATGTACTGTTTCTGACATTAAATTATGGCCTAAAGCAAATTCTTCAGTAGAAAGCAGATGACCCTTTTTTTGTTTGTTTGTTTTTTAAGCCAAAAAAGATTTCAACATATCAGGGAATATAGACGTATATTCTAGAAAAAGCAAAAATTTAAAAATCACCATTCAGAATTTTGCTAGGAATCTGTTTGCCCATTGTGACTTCTAGCTTCTAAGTGTGTCTAATTAAGGGACACAGTTGTGTGTTTTTTCTGTGTCCATGGCAAACGGCAGCCTGTTTCAATCAGAAGACTTCTCCTCATTGATTTCTCTACATGTCTCCTGTGCTTTGAAGCTGGGACTTGCCATTAACAAGGATCGACTTTCCTTTTTAACTCTTCTCTTTATGAACTTGACTCATGTGCTCCCAAATCTCTATCTTAAAGGGCCACAGTTCATTTTTTAAGAAGTATTTCAAAATTCAAAGTCACGTAGTTTCCGGTGATGTCTTCAGGATTTCAATACACACTAACTAAAGAGAGTAGATAAGAGGACCGCAGCTAACAGGAGCAAAGATGAAATCTGACCACAGTTTACAACAGAAGTTCTGGCACAGGCCCCACTTCACCCCACATAGACTCACACATGACATTCCTAAAGACAGACTATGTGTGCGCTCTATGCTCTCATTTACACACCTTGTTTCTAAACCACACAACAATGCCACCAACTATATATTATCATTCCCATTCTATAGATGAAAAAACCAACATTCAGAGAGGCTAGAGCTGGCATTGAAACCCAGGTTTGCCTTATTCCAAAATCTGCGCATGCTTATTATAATTTTTTTACTTTCAATAAAGCATATGTGTTTCTTGTGATATTTCTTTGTTGTAAATTAATCACGGACCTACTTGTAATCTAGAGTTTTAAAACAAGCATAGATAGAAGTCTGGGATCATAGTCTTAATGTAGGATCATGATGGTGTCAGGGCACACTACTCCAAAATGTGGCACCTTGGCATTTGGGGAAACGGCAGAAGCAGGATGATCCCCTCGCCTTCTCCTTATTCTTCTCCCCTGAAGTAGGTTATAAGACCCTTATGTGAGAGGTGACCTTCCTGCACCAGAGGAAAGAACATTCTCTCTCTCTCTCTCTCTCTCAGTCTCTCTCTTTTTTTTTTTTTTTTTTTTTTTTTTTTCTTGGTACAAGGGATTAAACCCAGGGCCACTTTACCACTGGGCTACATTCCTAGCCCTTTTTAATTTTTTATTCTGAGACAGGGTATCACAAAGTTGTTTAGGGTCCCCCTAAATTGCTGAGGCTGGCCTGGAACTTGCAATCCTCCTGCCTCAGCCTCCTGAGTCGCTGGGATTACAGGCGTGCCTCGCCATGCCTGGCAAAAGGAAGGTTCTCAGCTCTGAAGACACAGGGACACGGGGAAGAAGTTGAACACACGGGCCTTGTGAAGGCCCCCAGTTTATTGCTGTGAGACCCTGCCTCCTTTGTCAGTCATGCTTCTGCACGACTGTCCGCGGGAGTACACAGCTTCCCCTGAGTCTGTGGATCTTCATGTCTGGTGTCATGAAAAACTTATTTCAAATAAATGTGTTTACATTGTTCCCTTGTTAATCTATCTTTTGTTATAGGATTCTCAGCTGTGAGCCTAGCAATGGGCAAGGAAAGAAATATTTTTTCCCCTACAATTGCCAGATTTAGCAAATAAAAGTAGGACTGTCATGCATATTTTAGTGTGTATGGCCCATGCAGTATGTCAAATTGAGTTATACTAATAAAGCATTTTTCTTTCTTTTTTTTTTTTTTTTTTTTTTTTTTTTTTTTTTTTGCACTAAGGATTGAACCCAGGGGTGCTTAACCACTGAGCCACATCCCCGGCCCTATTTTGTATTTTATTTAGAGACAGGGTCTCCCTGAGTTGCTTAGCACCTTGCCATTGCTGAAGCTGGCTTTGAACTAGCTATCCTCCTGTCTCAGCCTCCTGAGCCACTAGGATTACAGGTGTGCACCACCAAGCCTGGCTAAGGCTAAGCTATTTAAATGCTTGTGCGTGGCTACAATTCACCACTTCTGTGCCTCTGACCAAGGGGCTGAATCACATAAGAACATGTGTATTAGAGTTTTAAGAAAATTCCAAAGTTGATATCGTGCCTGTCTTTTTAGATGAAGGGAAAGAATAATGTTGTCAGGTCCCCGAAGAAACTTGACAGATAGCAAGAGAATTTTTTCCCCTGCATTTTTGATAAGTCACTCCATCTTGACCTTGCAAGTATGCCCATTTTTTTTAGTCAATGCTCAGAAGAGCACAATGCAACTGAAAGACTTTATAAATAATTTTTTATGCCAATGATGCATCCAAGTAACAGAATTTAATTACAGACTGGAAACTTCCTCCTGCGTTTCTGAAGCAGGGCATTGTGTTGAGGAAGACTGGCTGTCCCTACCTCCTTCAAATTGCCTCTCACGTAGAGCAGTCTCTCCCCATCCCCTTAAGTGCAGAACGAACTGCCAGGAGCCTTGGAGCTGGTGCGGGCAGCAAGAATGCTGTTGTGACAAATGATGCGAGCTGCAGCGCCTCCTGCAGACACACTGGGAGCTGCAGCGAGGTGACCGAAGCGCAGCCTCGGTACCAGACCTCAGCCTGCTGAGGGCTGCCCTCTAGTGGCAGTAGGTGCTACTCACACTTCCGCAAGGGCGTCTGAGAACTAAGGGCGTCTGAGAACTAAGGGCGTCTGAGAACTAAGTAATTAGGGAGACAGAAACGAGAGGAGGTTCAGATGTCACATCTAGATGTGGGTGGGAGATTGGATTTCCACTTCCTTGAGGTATTCTCCTTTTAAACTAGTGGTTCCCTAGAAATTTCAAAAATAAGGCTAACAGGCAAAGTAAAAATAAATATAAGGATTAATTTTCATTCTGAGATTTTTATTCTTCTGAATTTGGGGGAAAGGGGACTTATGAAATGAGAATGCTAGCAGATGGAAACGTTCTTTTAATACCTTACATCATCTCCCTAAGTGTTTTGGAAATGCATACTCTTCATTACACACCTAGTAATCTCTGTTCCCACCCAACAAGAGTCTCTCAAATCCCTAACTACAGGGCTATTTTCAGTTGCTATAGATATCCAAAATTATTCAATCCAGGGCAAATATGGTGTTCTCTCTGTGCCGCAGATTTGAGACTTAGGCAGAACATATGATCTGTGCACTGAACGTAACTAAGCACCTTGCACATCCCAGGAACTCAGTAGGCAGTGCCGAAGAGCATGAAGGTCAAGGTGACGGAGAGGAACTAGAGCCCAGATTTTCTGCCTCCTGGTACAATGTCCTTTTCACCACTGCAGAATGGGAAGATTTCTGGTAAGACATGCAATCTGCTTGGTTGAAAAACTGCTAGGTTTTCGTAATAGGAAGGGGGTGGACCAGGAAGGTAGGAGGCCAGCAGGGAGAAACACACTTTTCATGCTAAAGGTGAGCCTTGGAAATTCTCTTTAGAATGTATCAGAGAAGACTGGGGGAATTTTAGGCAATGGGTAACTCCCTCCATTTTCCCTACTGGTTGGCATATTCATGAGAGTCGGGGGTTGGACGGAATTACTGAGTGGAGAGGAAGTCTTTGCATGCACAGAGAGAAAACCAGGAAATAAAGGCTCATGAGAAAATGGGCATGGTCTAGACAGTGGAGGAGCTAGAGAAGTGGGTCTCAAAATTAGCTGTGAGGTCAAACCCAGGTAGCTCCAGAATAACCCGGTGCTCTAAGTTCAGGGACGCCCTGGACGCCCTGTACTATTAACCACTTTATATTCTAAGCCATGTGTCCAAATGCCCTCCAAACAGGTCTGCAAATTTAGACTTCCATATATTCTGTTTTACGGTTCCAGAAAAAAACTCTTCAATGATATAGCCAGTGATGGTGGGGACACAGAGAAATCAAAACCCTGTGCATTGCTGGTGGGAATGTACAATGACACAAGCACTAGGAAAACCAGTCTGGCGACTCCTCAAAGGATTAAACATAGAATTACCATGTGATCTGGTTATTGCACTCCTAGATATATGACCAAAAGAACTGGAAAACAGGCATTCAAACAAGAGCGTGTACATGCATGCCCATAGCAGAGGTATTCACAGTCGCCAGAAGATGGGAGTTGGCATAATCACAGCCATCTTCCTTTCCTCCACCCCCACTTTATGAATACTGTTCTTATTCCCAAGAAAAAGAAAGTAGCCCGAGATAAAACCTACCAGCCTGGAGACATGACGGTCTCTCCCTGTTCTCTCATTGAGAGATAGGAGACAACTTATCGGCCCCTGAGATGGGGACGGACTGGTTTCCCTGTTCTCTCCTTGAGAAGATAAAGGGACATGCTGGTTTTCTTGTTCCCCTCCCTCTGATAGGAAAACTGCCTGTCTCTGTTCCCAAGAAACCAACTTGCCTTCCACAAGATCAGGGGATGCTCACTATGTCAGCTGAGACTAAACCCACCCCGGGCGCATGGCCACGATTCTAACCTATAAAAGGCAACATTCAAGGGCGCGTTGCTGCGGCTCTCCCTCCTTGCTGCTGCTGTCCCTCTCTCTGCGCAGAGCAGCCTTGTCAGGCTCCTGACAATAAACCCGCTTCTTATCCCAGGTGTGTGTGTGATCAGTCCTGCGCCACCTTTCTTTCAATGGGAACAAACCAGATGTCCAGTGACCAACCAACCTCAGGGGAGCTGGTAGGCCCATGCAGCGGAACACTACCGAGCCATAAAAGGGAATGAAGAACGGATATAAAGTGAACGCATCTTGCAAACCTGCTAGGGAAAAGGAGTCGGACACGGAAAGTCCTGTCTTGTCCGATTTTATTTACAGGGAATATCAAAAATAGGTAAATCCATAGAGACAGACAGATCGTGTTCTCCAGGGACGAGAAGGAGAAGCAGGGGACAACACCACCTAATGGGTACACGTTTCCTTCTAGGGCTCTGAAAATATTCTAGAACCAGACAGTGGTGCTGGCTGTGTAATGTGGCGGGTGTGCAAAATGCCGTTGAATCGTACACTCTTGTGGTGGATTTCTCACTCGGCGGATTTCACTTCAGTAAAGAAGTTAAAATTTACAATGGCTTAAGTGTGTATTTGATGACTAGCCGCTTTAGTAACAAGTTACTAGTTGAAGACATAATGAAAAGAATATTGCAATCTAAATAACTTTCACGTGTTACTCTTGGACCACAGTAATCAAAATTTAGACAATTATTTTTTTTCTCCAATGGGTTGTATTTAAATCACCACCAATCTTTAATAATGTTATGATGACTCCTGCCGTTCACTCCCGTACTGATGATTATTATTATGCAAATAATCAGGATGAATATTAATGGAGGATTTCTTGACTGAACGTGCTACAGATGAATTATCATGGTTAATAACTGACCTATTAACATGGTTAATAACTGACAGTAGAAAGAAAAACAAACATTATTAGTTAAGATGCAGAAGCTCAGAATGACCTTTGAAAATGGACATCTCATTATAATTCCTTATTATGTTGATTCTAAGATGCAAGTGTTTTTGTATTTTAATATCACTGAAATCAGCATCCCTGTTACAGTCACGGAGGCCAGGCAGCCCTCAGAATGTAGCTGTCATTGCCTTGAACTTGTACAACCAAAACTGCTGCCAGGCATGGTGACACCCGCCGGTAATCCCAGAAGCTTGGGAGGCTGAGGCAGCATGATCACAAGTTCAATGCCAGGCTCAGCAACTTAGCAAGGCCCTAAGCAACTTAGTGAGACCCTGTCTCATAGTAAAAAATTAAAAGGGCTGGGGGTGTGGCTCTGTGGTTAAATGCCCCTGGGTTCAATCTCCGATATTTAAAAAAAAAAAAAAAGTGCCAAAGACCTGGGGGAAAATTCCAGAAACAAGAGTGGAGTGCTCTTTTAAGAACATTATTGATATAAAAACATGGAAATTAATGGCTCATTGCCAAAAAAAATTATTTTGAAGAATTGGGTTCTGGACATGAGGAGGTCTTAAGAATGTTTACCAATTTGTTTCAATTACATTTTCTTCTTCATATGTGTATACAAACACAATATAGAATAATACCTTTGTTCAACAAGCCTTTGAAAGCTATTTCAATGAGTGTAAAGTAAAAATTGCTGTCCCACTGAAGGATGAGACGTGGGGCAGCACGGGGTCAGACGAGGGTCACACCTGAGGCCCCAGACACCTGGGACAGCCCGGCCAGCATCAGCCAGGGCCCCCTGCAAACCCACAGGCAACCAGATGCCTGAGTAAGCCTCACCCAGCCTGAGCCAAGTCAGCAATGCAGCCCAGCCAACCCACAGGCCATGGGCAATAACAACCAATAACAACAATTTATTATTGTATGCTACTGAATGTTGTGGCTGTGTGTTGCAGCCATTGTGGATAACTGATCCAGATACTGACACGGATATCAAAGCAGTGGTTGGAAATATGGAAGTTCAGGGAACAAGTTCAAGCTGGGGGGAAATCTCAAGCCTGTCGACCTGGTTGTGAACACTGTCAGGCACTCCCCCCAGACCCTCTTGAACACTCTGTCTTGGAGAGCCTGGCTTGGCATCATGCCCTTTGGCTTTCAACATTCACCTGAGTCTCTTCTTAGGTGACCTGCCTTTGGCCTACTGGGGCTGCCTTTCCCCCACCACCAGAGAACAAGAAATGCCTGGAAATTTAGTTCCCCAGGAAGTCCTGACAGATGGTGGTCTGGTTCTGAGCAGAGAAGGAGCTCAGCTCCCTTGTCTCAGGGAAACTCAGTGGTGGAACTGAAGCCCCAGAGGTTTCTTTCCAGGATCAGGTTGAAATCACCCTCTGCCTTTGCTTGAGATTTGCTTGGCTTCCTGTCCTCCCTGTTCAGCGTCTCCCTGTCCCCTCCCAGTCTGTCCGAGGAGCACTGCCTTAATAAACCACACGTGCACCAACCCTCATCGCAGGGTCTGCTTCTGGGGCGCCCAACCCAAGACAAACACAGAAGTGATATTTGAAGCCATGTGTGAACTAAACGATGTCAAAGGACTGGAGTCAGCAAAAGCGTCAAAGGGGACATCTGTTCTCTATTTTTAACATTTTAAGAGATTTTGTGTTAAGTGCGTTCCTTTTTCTTTCGGAACCAAAGCAGTTCTGAATGGTTCCAGGTATAAAGTCTGCTCTTGCATCACTGAATTTATATAGCAGCTATTCGAGATTCCACCAGGGAGGGAATTTTCTAAACAGGTCAACATGCTCCCAATGCAGAAATATTGGTTTCTAGATGCAAATATAAAAGTGAACAGGGGAACTATAAGTATGTGTGTGTGTGAGAGAGAGAGAGAGAGAGAGAGAGTATGCGTGTGTGACAGAGACGGACAGACAGAGAGCAACTTTGTGTGGGTGGGTGTGCATGTGACTGTGTGTGTGAGGCTGGGAGGCTGTGTATTGAAGTCTGGGGGTGTGTGCGTGCATATGTGTTGGTCTGTGTGTGTGTGTCTCTGAGCATGTGTGAGAGAGAGTGCATTTGTATGTCTGTGTTGGGGCTGGAATAAAGGTGTCCCATGAAAGCCTCTGGCCACGGGGCAAGGTGAAGAACAGCCCCAGCGCAACCAGAACACTCCCTCCATTCTGCATGGTTTTCCCAATGCTTAATGGTCACGTGGTTGAGCTCCAAAAAGAAAATGACCAGGAAAGCACATCATTATTCATTCCAAAACATTTCTCTCAGAGCATTGACAGCCTGGCTGGCGCTGTGCTGGGGGGGCTGGGATGTGGGAGGAGCAGGTCGGACATGATTCTGACCTCCTGAAGTTCAAGTCTGAGGTGGGGGCAGGGAGAGGCGAGAGAGACCCGGTAGAATCCATGTGTCAGAAGGAGGAAGTCCCAGGAGTTGTGAGAGTGAACCACTGGGAAAGCCTAGCCTGGGCACGGGCTGGGGCCAGGGGAGCGGGTTCTTTGACTCCAGTGTATGGGACGTCAAAGCCATGCTGTGGCCACAAGACCCGGCCTACGGACTTTGTCCCCGCCGGACATTTCCCCACCTGGAGGCCATCTTCTCCTCAGTGCCACCTCCTCTTTGGCGGTTTTGCTGACTCCAGAAGAAGTCAGACACTCCCTCCTCTGTGCCTGGTACATCACAGGTACTTGTTAAATATTCATTGGGTGTTTAGCAAATAAATCTAACAGCCTGTCGTAATTCAGTAGCTATTTTTTCCCACATTCAATCCACCTCCACTCCCTGAGCTGCCCTGGAGCGGAGGCTGTTCTTGCTCCTTCTCCCTCACAATGATTGATTTGAGGCATTTTTTTAAATGTTTGTTGAATGAATTAGGATGTTAAGGAGTGAGGGCTGTGGTAAAGGCCTGGTCAGATCACAAGAAGGCCTTAACTGTCATTCAAAGGGGGGTGGACTTCATTTCGTGGAGCATGGGCAGCCACTAAAATGTGTCTGAGCAAGACTGACATGGTTTAGAGCTGTGCTTTATGAAGGTAGTTCTGTCAGCACAGTGTTCCATGGGCTCAAGTAGAGACAGGTTGGAGGCAAGGAGGCCAGTTAGGAAGTAGAGATAATAGAGGCCATAGTAAGGAACCCAAGGTAGGCTGAAGCTCCAGGGGCAGAAATGGAGACCTCAGATTCTGAAGACTGACTTCAAAAATCAGGATTACTCTGGGGCATTGGTTATATAAACTCTCTATAATGTTTCCTAAGAATTCTCCAGAGGCACATGCGTTTTCTAGCTAGGTAATTAAGAAATGGTTGCATTCTCCAGAGATGAGCTGAATGCCCTGGATAATTTCTCCCAATTTTGATCTAGCAAACGGGTAAGATAACTATGCCATAATTTCTTCCTGGTTCATGCCTACTAGTTTTCAATTAAATAAATAACTGTTTATTCACCCTGGAGCCTTATGGGTCACCTAAGTGGCTTTTCAGAAGCTCCCTTCTATCAGCACCCAGACCCTGGCTTCCCTCTGATAACCAGTTTATGTTTCATTTTTATTGTTCCATCCTGCAGTAGCTTTAATTATCAATACTGTAGACAATGCTGTGGGTGTGTTTGTTCACTGAAAGTAAATAAAACCCCGAAGCAAAGAAAACATACAAAAAAAAAAAAAATCTATGTCTATTATGATTTTCATACCAGAAGTCAGGAAAGAGAAACTTTAAACTTCACAAGGCACATGAATGTTAATTTATCTACCCTGCTTATGTTTTCAAAGATGTTTCAAATCTACTCCTGAATCCAAACGAATCATCGAGAATGTGGGTGGATTAGCGTTAACATAACTTGTCTTTTGGTTTTTCTATTTCATGAATAACCTTTAGGAGGAACTGTTCTATGCACATTTATGAGAGTCTATTATATGCCAAGCACTGCGTTTTATATTTTTTTTTTTGTATCTAAAATGTTATTCTTTACAAAACTCCTGCAAGAGGTTGTATTATTGTGTCTCTTCTTTTCCAGTGAAGAAACTGGCTCCCAGTGGCTCCCTGACTTGCCTGAGGCCACACAGCTCATTGGTAATAAAACCTGTTGAAAATTCCAGCTGGCTTAGCTCCAAGCCCCTCTCCACCTTGCTCCTCCAAAACTGAACATAGCCAACAACCCCAACACAGCTGCAGAATGCAAAAAGAGAAGGTTGAAAATCTTCCCCAGAATAGGCAAACAGGACTGAAGGTCTCCCATGCTGTCCTGTGGTCTGAGCAAGGAACAAGTCTAACAGTTTTCAATGAACAAAAGAAACTTGGGCTGGGTTGTGGCTCAGTGGTACAGCACTCGCCTAGCATGTGTGAGGCACTGGATTGGATTTTCAGCACCACATGTAAATAAATAAAATAAAGGTCCATTGACAACTAAAAAATATTTTTAAAAAAAGAAAGAAATTGATTCCCAACAGCAAACGCTGCAATGGTCAGAGTATATGCTGGCATTAAAATCCTTTCCCCTTTCTAGTAAAACTCTGCTCAGAGGGTCCTGGCCTTGTGTCCAATTTCACACTATGATTGCAATAATTTTGCAGCCCTTACTGGATTGTTTCATAAGAAATCTCACAGTCTAAGAAAAAGAAAAAAAAAAGAACTATTACACTCTATAAGCATTCTTTCTTTATATGATGATAAATAAATTGCATGGAACAATTCTTCAGAGCATTTAAAGATAATTGTGTGTTAATATTTACAACAGGCTTATGAATAGCTTAGAGCTCAATAGTGCTGTTTATCTTTTCTTTCCTGTGATGACTGATGTCTAGAAAAGTCAGGGGGTCCTAACTGGACCTTGAAATTGCACGCTCATCTCTGGGTCTCTGGGTCTAAGTCTAGGGTGGTTTTTTTTTTTTTTTTTTTTTTGGTACCAGGGATCAAACCCAAGGGCACTTCACCATGGAGCCCCATCCCCAGCCCATTTTATATTTTATATAGTGACAGGGTCTCACTAAGTTGCTGAGGCTGGCTTTGAACCCGTGATCCTCCTACTTCAGCCTCCTGAGCCACTGGGATTACAGGTGTGTGCCACTGTGCCTAGCTCCAGGGGGCTTTTGTACACTTTTTTTTTTTTTTTTTTTTTTTTTTTTTTTTTGGTACCGGGGATTGAACTCAGGGGCACTCGACCACTGGGCCACATCCCCAGCCCTTTTTTGTATTTTATTAGAGACAGGGTCTCACTGAGTTGCTAAGTGCCTTGCCCTTGCTGAGGCTGGCTTTGAACTCGCAATCTTCCTGCCTCAGCCTCCCAAGTGCTGGGATTACAGGAGTGCGCCACCACGCCCGGCTTTTTGTACACTTAAAGATGCTCATTTATTAGTCTAAGAAATTAATAAGCATGGATACTGTATATTATAAACATATGTGTATACATTATATAAGTATTATATATGTGTGTACATGTGTACATGTTTTTATCCATGTAAACCATAGCTATGTATGATGAACTGGCTCATAACTATATAGCCCTTATTATTTCCTAAATGACTAGAAAAATTAGGTTAAAGTATTTGGCATTTTGTCTTTTGTTCCTGAAGCAGCTATGGAGTGGCTTGGGAGTGATGAAGGTCCTTTGTATTTGGGATGCATTAGGTCTCAGAAGTCCTCGCCAACTCTCTCTCTCTCTCTCTCTCTCTCTCTCTCTCTCTCCTCACCCCTCTCTTCCTCGCCCCACCCCACCCCTTTTCCCACTTTGATTCACCTGCTCCTTTTCCTTTCCAAGGCAGACCAGAAAATGTAGAAATAAACATTTTCCCCACCTTTCCGTCTTGGAGCTGGCCCTGGGGAACTCTCTGACCTGCCCTGTCTGATGGTCGATCGTGGATCCCCCACTTCAGAAGGGTCCTGCCGCAGACCCAGGAGGAAGGCTTGCTGACAGACAGCCAGGAATGTGAGGTGCATGCTGGGCTCCCCTCAGCCTGTCCCAGGTACCTCGCAGCCTGTGTCCAGCCACATTTCTGCACGGTGCAGGCTTCGGTCGTGGCCAGGCAGAGACGTCTTCACGAAAACCTGAAGGACGGGCTTCAGAGCTTTCCAAATGCCAAGCATGTGGAAGGCCCACGGAGGGTTCCATAGAAGGTCTGCGCCCCTCTCCCGTGCCTCATCCTATGCACCCTCACAGCATGCTTGGTAATACCCTCTACAATAAGCCAGTAAGCGTGAGTGTTCCCGTGAGTTCTGTGAGCTGCCCAGGCACATTGATCAAACCCAAACAGGGCTGTGGGAACCCTGATTTATAGCCAGGGTTAGGAAGAAAAGCAGCACAAAAAGTAGAACTAATGGGGCCATTGCTTCAGCCAGAGCACAGGTAAAAACCACGCGGACTTGGGACTGGCATCTCGCGGCAGTTGAGGGAGTACTGCGAACTGAGCCCTCAACCTGTGGCATCTGACACTACCACTAGGTAAACAGTGTCAGGTTGAGTTGAAGTGGAGGAAGCCTGGCTGGTGTCTTGCTTACCAAGGGGTAGGAATCCTCACACCTTTTGGGGTCACAGGAGTGATGTTCATTGTTAGTGTATAGAAGGAGAAACTGAATTTGGTTTTCCTCTATAGTTTCAGGGTAGCTGGGCATGGTGGTGGCGTACACCTGTAATCCCAGAGACTCAGGAGGCTGAGGCAGGAGGATCACAAGTTGGAGGCCAGGTCTCAGCAACTTTGGGAGGCCCTATGCAATTTAGGGAAATGCTGTCTCAAAATAAAATATAAAAAGGGCTGGGGATGTGGGCTGGGGCTGTAGCTCAGTGGCAGAGCGCTTGCCTAGCATGCGTGAGGCACTGGGTTTGATCCTAAGCACCACATAAAAATAAACAAATAAAATAAAGGCATTCTGTTCATCTATAACTACAAAAAAAGGGGCGTCTGGGGATGTGACTCAGTGGTAGAGCACCCCTCAGTTCAATCTCCAGTACTAAAAATAATTTTTTAAAAAAGACTTCAAGAGCCAGGCGCAGTGGTGCACGCCTGTAATCCCAGCACTTGGGAGGCTGAGGCAGGAGGATCTCGAGTTCAAAGCCAGCCTCAGCAATGGCGAGGCATTTAGCAACTTAGTGAGACCCTGTCTCTAATAAAATACAAAAAGGGGCTGGGGATGTGGCCCAGTGGTCAGTGCCCCTGAGTTCAATCCCCTTCCGGTAGACTCTATATTCTTCTCTTCTTTTCTACCTCTAATGTCATGGAGGAAGGAAGTGGAGAATTCCTGTCCTCCTCCTGTCACCAGAGCCAGACACACTGGGTCCTACGAATCCCGCCAGCAGTACCATCTCCATTTTACAGGCAGGGAAACAACCTCAGTGACTGCAAGGAAATTGCCCCAAGTCACTCACCGAGCAACTGGTAGGGCCAGGCTTCAAACCCAGGTTAGGCAACGCCCCCTTTGGTCCTACCCCTTATGCTGCCTTTCTCGTTATTTTGTTTTAGATACTTTTTAAATTTTCAAGATGGGGGCATGAGAAACCATGAAGAGTTAAAATCCACAGATAACTGCCAATTCTTATTTTAGTGTTTCTCCCAGATCTTTAATTAGAAAATCAGAATAGTCACCTACTTGATCAAATTGGCTGGGTGGAAATTCCCTGTACCTCCACCCAGCACCCTGGCACTGGGGCACCCCTGCCTGTGTTCTGCTGGAGATGGGAGATACCAAGAGGGCATTGTGAGAACACACCAGGTATACATTTCTGTATAATCAGGATCCGCTTTTGTGTCTGAGCTACTGTTTCAACAGTAAATTCCCACATTTCATGGTTTGATGTTTAAAATCGGAAATGCATAATATCACTAAGAAGCAAAGTTGGGTTTTGTTATGGAAATTCAACAGGAATGTTTTTATCAGCATGACAGAAGAGCACTTCTCCCTTCTTTCCCCAAAGCATACCTGCGTTATCACACAAATGTGCCCAAGAATGCGAAGCAATTTCGTGCCTTTTTGAACGGAGGTGGATCTGGAGCTGATGGGGGAAGGCTAGCAAGTGACTGCTGGCATCAAAGAGAGAGAGAATCAGAGCCCAATCTCTTATTGTAATCAACAGAAGCAGCCGTTTTCATTGCTCAAAGCTATCTTTCCAAGATGGCCTTAGGATGTTATCTCCTTTATAGATGACATCAAATTGGACCTTTCAGACGCAGTAGATCACAGCAGACTTGAATGTGATAAAGAGCACATGACAGACTTTTAAAGAGTTACATTATCTGACATTCAAATGTGCCATTTTAAAACACCTGCTAGAGACAGTTAGGAGACCCAGGGCTTGGCACAGTAACAAAATACGGTGAAAGTACAGACTGCCTCTGGTTTTTAAAATAGTTGGCTAAAATGTAAAATTTGTACAAAAACACTCAGCCTCCTCTGCCTCATGCTCATGACCCACGCAGGACCCCCAACAACACTGCGATCATGTGAGATTAAAGTGGCTTCAGAGGCAGAAGAAGAAAGGACATTATGCAGGGAAGTTACACGGTTTCCCTCCTCACCACGCTGACTCTAGGGTGTCAAGAGGGAAACCCGGGACTTGGGAGCCAAAAGCCCTGGGTGCAGAGATACTGGTTTTCCTGGGTGAGGACATTGGTTTGCCCTGGTGAAGATTTTGGTTTTACTGCCTACCAGCCTATGACTTTGTTACGTAACCTTGATTTCTGAATCTGTGAAACAAGATAATAATGCCTGTCTCGTGACATCACCAAAAGCATTAAGTGAGATGATACACATGTAATCCTAATAGAGGCCATGGTCCATGTGGTCGAGTTTCTCCATAGCAGAGAACCCAGTTCATAACCAGCAGTAATGTCCCTCACAGCCGCTCATTTCTTTTCCCCATGTATTTCAGTTGTGTCCCCCCTCCCCTGTCTGCACAGCACTGAGACATCCTGCACCTCTGCTTCCCTTCCTGCCACCCTCCCCACACTCCCTACCCGTCTGTGCCACCTTTATACCTGTGTGATAAAGAGGATTTGATCTTTTTTTTCCCCAAAGTCCTTTGTTTTCAACTCCATCTTCTCAGATTCTATTTTTCCAGGGCTATCATACACCAAAAAGATACAAAACTATTCCAAGAGAGAAATACCAGAGGTTTGTTTAGGGGGGATGAAGTTTGGCAGAGAAGGGGGTTTTAATTAAACTGGAATTGTAGGCTTTTGCTTGTCAGTATGGGAGGATGATGTGATAGAAAAAAAATCTGTCAATGTTCCATGTTGATAATTTTCACACCCTGATATATGCAAAGAAAATAGCACAGGATGTGGCACAAAGCAAGATCTCAACATTTGTTAGTTCCTCTCCCACTCAGCATCTCTCCCAGATATCAACTGCTACGTAACAGACTGTGCCAAAACTAAGTGGCTTAAAACAACAATTACTGTTCTCTCTTTCTTGGTTAGGGTTGTCTGAGCTCTGCTGGCCAGCGCTCACTGGGGTCCCCTGTGTGACCGCAGTCACAGGGCAGCTGAAGCTGGAGTCCTCAAAAGGCTCAACTGCACAGTCTGGCACCTCAGCTAGGCTGGGTGGGAGGGCTGGAGGCTGCGGGTTGCTTCCTGTCCACACGGTCTCTCGAGGTGGCTGGCTTGGGCTTCCTCCCAGCATGGTGGGCTCCGGGTGACCCAGGTGGAAGCTGTAAGCTCCTCAGGAGCTTACACAGGCATTACTTTTGCAAGATAAAATTAGGTTATGGAGCTAGCCCAGATTTTAATGGAAGGAAAGAGTATAAAGTAAGAGTATGAAAACTGGGATGTGCAGTTGATTGAGTGGTGTCACAGTTTGCATCTTGAATTCCTTCTCCCCACCAAAGGTCCATGTTTTTACAGCTTGGTCACTAGCCAGTGGCACTATTGGGAGGTGGTAGAACATTTAGAAGGTGGGGCCAAAGCAACAGGCCCAAGCAACCAGTGACTCTTGTCCCTGAGTTCATGGTGCAGACAGAGCAGGAGGGCACAGAAAACCGTATCACTCTGGGTGCGTGGTATCAAGCAATGAACCAATTCTGGCTATCTTGAACAGAAAGGAATTCTCTTGGGAGGATATGGGTCACAGAAGGATAGAAGAGAAGAATGGGTTCAAAAAGGACAGATCCAGGCCCCTCTAAAAGATCTCACTAGCAGGAATTACTAAGTGGCCTTGTTTGGACATCCCCACTGGAAGGGATGGAGGTATTTCATTTTCAGTCCTAAATTCAAGAAGAAAGGCAGCAATCAGTGAGGCAGGATTGTTTGCCTGATTTTTGGCTAGAGAAATGATGAAAAAACATGAATCCAAATTTCACTCGAATATAGCCAATAGGAGAGGAATAATTCCTCCAAATGAGTGCTTTTGCCCAGAGAAAGTTACAGAGTGGTAAACTGCCAAAAGCAACATTCATCCGGGACATAAATCAGCATTCGTGTGTAAGAACAATAGTGCCAGCACCGAAATGCAGGGTCCTACCTCCACAGGCAGAATGACTGGCAGGTGCACTACAGCGTGCTGAGTTGCCAGTTGAGCCAGAAGGGGCTTGTTCTGCCTGGAGAGTCTAAGGGGCTGTTGAGACAGAGGGGCAGTTACAGTTGGTGACAACCTTTGCAAATAATTGATTTATTGTTATTTTGTTCCCTCATTAGATTCTCCAAACTCCTCCTGCTGAGTGACACCCCAAACACAAATGCACCCTTTGGCAAAGATGGAAGGTTACTGGAAAGTCGAATGTT
Organism: Tamias sibiricus; assembly: GCA_025594165.1. NCBI lineage: Eukaryota > Metazoa > Chordata > Mammalia > Rodentia > Sciuridae > Tamias > Tamias sibiricus. The sequence continues at coordinate 16,310,807 of CM046666.1, read as the reverse complement.
CATTTGAGTTAATTGATTCTCTTGCTTTTTTGTTAATCTCAGTGAGGGACTGGAGTTTGAGTAAAGAAATAGAGAAGGAAGTGAGTGATTTGGGAAACCTTAGAGAAGTCAGGACTGACCCAAGGACATGCAGGAGTGGAGGGCAAATGAAGGTCAGAGCCTCCTGGAGTGGGGGACAATTGAAACTGGCCTCAGACCCAGAAAAGAGGGAGAGAAGCTTTCTTATCCTCTCCACCGAGGACTTGGTCCCTACCCCCAGGCCCAAAGCTCAGGCTCCTTTGGTTGTTTATCTACATTAGGGGTTGGACAGGCCCCTGTAAAAGAGGACTTGCAGCCAAATCACCATCTATAGGCTTTTGGAAAAATCCATCTTGGTTTCTAAACATTGGCTGAAACTCCACAGCCTGACTTTTTCATGGAGAGGACACTGTCTGTGGCGCATCGGTTGCAATTTTGGGGGTTGGATATATTCCGAGTGATCTGGCTTGGCAGTACGTGACCAAGCCAAGATTCATCTCACATGCATATAATTCAGTTAAACCCTTAATGAGGCCTGATGGCTTTTATCATGTCTGTCTCGGTGTCTATTTAGTCTGATTTACAATGGACTGGCTCCAATCCATGCCCCTGTGGGGTACAGATAAACAGTGTTTAACCAGAGCTCTTAAGCAAACTCAAGCGCACCTCCAACTCTCCTGGGGGCAGTGGAGGCCTGGGTAGCTTCTCTGAGATATTCCTGTGGAGGGCTGTCTGCTGGGTAAGGGCGCCTCCACCTAGAGTCTCAGGGGGTGAGAGGAGAGTTACCCGGTCAGGAAACTCTCCAGATGGGAGGGCACAGGAAGAGTAAAAGCAGTTCTCTCTCCCTGTCGTTCTAAGAAAAGCTGAAGCCGGGCGCGGTGGCGCACGCCTGTAATCCCAGCACTTGGGAGGCTGAGGCAGGAGGATCGCGAGTTCAAAGCCCGCCTCAGCAATGGCGAGGCACTTAGCAACTCAGTGAGACCCTGTCTCTAATAAAATACAAAAAAGGGCTGGAGATGTGGCCAGTGGTCAAGCGCCCCCGAGATCAATCCCCAGTACCAAAAAAGAAAAAAAAAAAAAAAAAAGAAAAAAAAAAAAAAAGAAAAGCTGAGCCAGAAGAGGGAAGGACAGCAGAAGCAAAAGCACAGTCCAGTCCAGTTCCATCCTCCTCCCCAGTAAAGCTAGGCAGGGCTTGAACTTGGGAGAGAAACTGGGAGCATCTTCACGCTGGAAGGACTCTGCGCATGCGCCTGAGCGGCTGCAAAAAAAATCAATGCGTTTCAAACACGTCCCCAGCTACTTCACAGCGAGAAGCAGTGAAACCTCCTCCAGTTAATTCATCTTAATGTTCTATTAATTTAGTAAAACTCTAAAAAGCAGGAATATAACCTGATAGTATTTTAATATTAAATCATCTATACAGCAAATCTTGAGTTTAAAAATATTCAGAAAACGAGGTGGATCTTGGAGAGGAAGCCCAAATTATAATAGTTTTGCAGATGGAGAATTGAAAAATGTTCAGTTTGGAACATTTGTCTTTCTGTGTCTCGCTTTTTCTTATGGACAAACATGGTAGATTTTGAAAATAGAGTAAGAATGAAGAGCTCATTTTGGCAGCTGGCCAAATGGGAGGACACGGGAAGGATGCATCTACACCTGATGCACAGTGTCCTCATTTATAAAATGAGAGGACCATGTGAGTTCATCTCTGCATGGCGTTTTGGCTCTGAACTCCAAGAAACTCAGTGCAGATCCTAAGCCAAGTAAGTAATACTGGAGGCATCACAATACCTGACTTCAAATTACACTTCAGAGCTACAGTAGCAAAAACTGCATGGTAGGCTGGCATAAAAACAGACACATAGAGCCAGGCGTGGTGGCGCAGGCCTGTAATCCCAGCACTTGGGAGGCTGAGGCAGGAGGATCGCGAGTTCAAAGCCAGCCTCAGCAATGGCAAGGCCCTTAGCAACTCAGTGAGACCCTGTCTCTAATAAAGGGCTGGGGATGTGGCCCAGTGGTCGAGTACCCCTGAGTTCAATTCCTAGTACCAAAAAAAAAAAAAAAAAAAAAACCATACACATAGACCAATGGTACAAAATAGAAGACACCGAGACAAATACACACATCTACAGTCATCTGATCCTTGGCAAACATGCCAAAAATGCACATTGAAGAAAGGACAGCCTCTTTAACAAATGGTATTAGGAAAACTAGTTATCCACATGTAAAAGGATGAAACTAGACCCTTATCTCTCACCTTGCACAAAAGTCAACTCAAAATGGATCAAATTAGGGGCTGGGGTTGTGGCTCAGCGGCAGAGCACTCGCCTCACACGTGTGCGGCCCGGGTTCGATCCTCAGCACCACATAAACATAAATGCATTGCATTGTGTACAACTAAAGTAAATAAATAGATATTTAAAAAAAAAAAAAAAGGATCAAATTAGGAATTGGACCAGAAACTACGCAACGCCTTGAAGAAAATGTAGGATCAATTCTACAACATATAGACACAGGCAACAATGTTTTCAATAGGCCCCTTAAAGCTCAGGAAATAATGTCAAGAGTTAATAAATGTGGTGGCATTAAATTAAAATGATTCTGCACAGCAAAGGAAATAATTAGGAATGTGAAGAGAGAACCTACAGAATGAAAGAAAATCTTTGGTGGCTACTCTTCAGATGGAGGATTAATATTCACAATATATAAAGAACTCAAAAACCTTAGGAACAACAACAACAAAAAAACCAACAAATAATCAATAAATGGGCAAATGAACAAAACAGACATTTCTCAAAAGAATAAATACACACATCCAACAAATATATGAAAATATGTGCAACATTGTTAGCAATTAAGGAAATGAAAAAATCAAAACTACACTGAGATTTCATCTCCAGTTAGAATGGCAGCCACCAACAATACAAACAATAATAGATGCTGGAGAGGATTTGGAGAAAAAGGAACACTTTTATACTGCCAATGAGATTGTAAATTAGTACAACAGCATGGAAATCAGCATGGAAGTTCCTCAAAAAACTAGGAATGTTCATGTATGAATACACCATCAGTGAAACTCCACATCATGTACAGCCACAAGAATGGGATCCTAATTAGAATAAGTTATACTTCATGTATGTATGTCAAAATATACTCTACTGTCGTGTATATCTTAAAAAGAACAACAATAACAACAAAAGGCCTAGGAACCATCATGTGACCAGCTATACCACTACCCAGTATTTATCCTAAAGAATTAAAGGCAACATACTATAGTGATTCATGCATACCCATGTTGTTTTTTGGGGGGGAGGGTATCAGAGATTGAACTCAGGGGTACTCAACCACTGAGCCACATCCCCAGGCCTATTTTGCATTTTATTTAGAGGTAGGGTCTCACTGAGTTGCCTAGCACCTTGCTGTTCCTGAGGCTGAGTTTGAACTCACAATCTTCCTGCCTCAGCCTCCCAAGCCAGCATACCCATGATTTTAGCAGCACAAAATTCACAATAGCCAAACTATGGAACCAACTTAGTGTCCATCAACAGATGAATGAATCAAGAAAATGTGGTAGGGCTGGGATTGTGGCTCAGCAGTAAAGCGCTTGCCTAGCACGTGCACAACTGGGGTTCGATCCTCAGCACCACGTAAGAATAAAGGCATTGTGTACAACTAAAATAAATAAATATTTTTTTTTAAATGTGGTATATATACACACTGGAGTTTTATCCCACCATAGGGAAGAATTAAATCCCATCATCTGCAGGAAATTAATGGAAATTGAAAACATACATTAAGCAAAATAAGCCAAAATGAGAAAGCCAAGGGTCATATGTTTCCTCTCATATTTGGAAACTAGAGAGGAAAAAGGAAAAGAAGGGGCAGGGGGCTTGTGAAAATTGAAGGGAAATCCATAGAATAGAGGAAAGGAACTGGGGTGAGGGAGGAAGGAAGGAATAGGAGAAATACAGGGGAATGATATTGGCCAAATTACGTCATTATATTGTGTGCATGGGAAAGCAAAAAGAAACTTGTTGCTGTTAAAAAGCATGACAGTTTCTCAAATGCCAACCTCCAGACTCAGAGAACAAAGGTATACAGGCCACCATCTGGTGTCCTAGTGACAAGGTTGTACTTGTCACTTGTTTAATGGGTATGTGGCTGATAATAGTGGAATTCCCCAGTCATTTATTCTAGTCAAATGAACACATAAGCTAAAGTTCATTCCTAATAACTGTGCCCTTCACATCCCATCTGGAAATGAATAAATTAATTTTCCTGCTGGGTAAAATAGAACTAAAATGTCAGTAGGTAGCACTAAACTAAATTTTTTTTAAATCCACACTCTTGATCTCATTAAGTCTCAATTATAAGAGCTACTGGATGCTTTTGTAAGGAATTACATTGATAGTCACTTCTTTCTGTTTGTTTTTTTTTTTTTTTTCAAATAATCTGCAAATGTGTGTATGTATTTCAATTTGCAAAAAAAAATTTGAAGTGTATTTTTTGCTGTAACTTAAGGTTTCAGTTCAACAGAATATGTTTAGCATAAACCATTGAAGCTTTGCATTTCTACTAGAAGTTGTTAAGGCACATTGTATTGGGTCTGTTGGCAGGACATATGTAATTAATATTTGTATTTGTCTCCAAAAATAATTTCCCCCCAAAAAATGCATCAGGTCATAATTCCAAGAGAAAACAAGGCAATTGTCTTAAGTGTGAAGGGTAGTAATGTTCCACTGAGGTTTTCCTATGGCACGCATGTACGATGATATGGTTTCATGTGATTAGGAAGACCTGTGATGTGGGATGCAATCCCCCACAGAGTGGCTGGGAAGCCGAAGCAGGGGATGATCACGGAGAATTCATGGGCATTTGCCCTCTGCAGACTTCTGATACCTGAAACCACAGCTTGACACTAATCCTCACTTCCATTCCCATTAGCTATTTTTAGGGCAAAGAACTTGAGCCTGTACATCAGAGGTTAAATTTAGTGATGGCCCTGAAATAGAATTAGTAGAAACTGTCTTCTCACTCAAAACACATTATCAGGTTTAGGCAAAATGCACTTACCCAGGATACAAAAAAAAAATAATAATAATAAAGAATATAAAGAAATGACAGGGGAGAGGGCAAAGGGGAGCATTGTGAAGGCTGAACTTGATCCTTGGCTGAATTCCATTTGGCCTGTGGCACAGGCTCCCAGATCCAATTTGTTTTACAGCTGTGTTAGTGAAAATGTAATAAGACATACCAACATTCAGGGCAATGATTTATATTAAAAGATGAAGACAGCATGGTTTATGGTTCCCTATGAGTAGGCAAAGCATTTTAAAAAGAGAAACTATTCATCGACCCATGTTTCCCAGACTGCACCCTCTAGCAGTGCAGGCCAAGGCACCTGAGGACAGGATCAGGGTTCCGACTCAGCACTCCCTCCAGGAGAACCCCCAGGGTGCCAGTGCACCCTGCTTCAGCAGCTTGGGGGATAAAATTGGTATTCAGGCTAATCTCCAACTCACCTGTCAATGAATGCCCTTTCCTCCTCCTTAGGGGCCCTTCTCCCATAATAATCCCAAGAACTGTCTTGCTTTCCTTTGGCTAGAATCAAAATTCAGATGTGCCTCCTTGTAGCTAGAGGATAACTACTAGAGTAGCAGTAGTTGTTGGTTGTTTCATGCTAAAATTGTCTTACATGGGGCTGGGGTTGTATCTCAGTGGTAGAGCACTTGCCTAGCATGTGTGAGGCCCTGGGTTTGATCCCCGGCACCACATAAAAAACTAAATAAACAAAATAAAGGAAAAAAAAAAGAAAATTTATAAAAATTGCCTTATGCGCCCGATGAGATCATCTCTGTACACACACACACACACACACACACACACACACACACTTACTTCCCACCCCCACTTTCATTATTCTTAACGTGGCCCTTCCCTAATAGAACTGTTATGGGCCAGGCTACATGGGCAATGACCAGACAGACGCCATTTTGCCCTGAGACTCCACGTCATGTAAGAAATGCTTCTCCCAGGGAAAGCCCCGCCTCTGTACCCATCAACTGTTGCTTAGCACAGCAGGTTTGGCAACGCAAAATGGCAATTCTTATGCAATGTTAAAGTGTTCTCTTTTTGGTTCTCGTTTTTCTTGGGCAATGTACCCTGTCAGAGATTGGTTGTCTACGTGTTATTAACCATTTTTTAACTTGTACACAACTAGGGATGTTTTGACCTACTTCCCTTCTGCTTGCTTGCTGCGATGCCAACCTGGAAAGTTCCATGAGAAATGCCAATGTACCCATTGCATTGTCTCACTAACTGCTCAATTCAGCTTCTGTACCTGCTTGCTTGCAGCTACATCAGCCCAGATATAGTTTTTTGCCTTTAAATATCCTAAAATGCTCAGGCTCAGGGCTGTTTCCTGCAGAGACAACTTGGTCCTGTAGGGAGCAGTCCTGGCCTGTAGGAATAAAGACTCTTCAATTCGGACACACTTGGGACTTGGTGAGTTTTCTGAGCGACCTGCCCCATAACAGAACTTAGGTTGTACCCTGGTCTCAGGTGACTTATACGAAGCTTTCCTCTCTTGCCTCACCTTTTCTCTATCTACCAGGATGAGATTCTCCTTGGGTCTCCCTAGTCAGCTGACCTCCGTGAGACAACCTGGACCCATCTGAGATGTTTTGTGTTGGATAACTTGAAAAGGGAAGGAACTAGAGTCTCTTTGCCCTTCCAAGAGGCTCCGCGGATCTTGTGCAGATTTCCCACTTCTTCACCACAACCTTTAAGATCCACCTGCTAGAATGTTCTATTGCACCCTCCTCCAGAACTGTTTGGATGTTTGCACATATCTGGCTGTTTGCACATGTCTGTGTGACTACAAGAGACCACACAAATGATTCTGCCTGGAAGACAGCCTGCTCCAAGCAGACTTGCTGTGCCCACCATTTGGACCCTGCCATATGCTTCTCCTAGTTAAATGTTCATAGCCCTTGAAGCATGACCAAATTTTTCTGAAAATCCTTTCCAGGGAATATTAACTGGCCATAAGTCTGTTGGGATGTTGGGAATGTTTTGGGGAGCAGGATGCTCCAGAAATTTCGTTTCTATGGGGTGAGCATTGTGGGGCGCCGTGTGATGTCCTGGTCAGATCCCCCGGGGGACAGATAGGTGACTCAGAATGCCAGGTGTCCTCCTGCACTCAGATGGCAGTGCCACAGACCTCTGAGTTTGAGATAGTGAGATTGGTCAGGACCTGGGGGTGACCAACTGTCTGTCACTGTCTGTGACAGTCACTGTCTGTGACTGTGTGTGACTAATACCTGTTAGATAAAATTCGGGCCAGTAGGCTATACTCCCAGATTAGCCATGCCCCAGGTGCCTTCCTGGAAGTGCCCACCTCTCCCGAGAATCCACCTTAGGCGGGCTCCGAGTTCCCACCCTTAATCCTGAGAATACTTGCCTCTCCCGGGAATTCACCCCGGGGAAGGCTCTCCCTTTCTGAGCCAATCCCAAGCGTACAAGTCTCACTTCCGACCCCGGCAGCCTATGGAGTCAGGGGTCCTGCGACCACCCAAGTCGTTACTTAAACCCCCACCAACCAGGAACTCGCCTTTTTTTTCCCCTCTTTCGCTCCATCCGCGCCCATCTCCTCCCCGCCGGTTTTCCTTCCCTTCTTTTTGCTCTCCTTCCCTCCACGTGTCCCTTTAGTCCCCACCGGCCATAGGGCCCGGTTAATAAACCCCTCTTACTACACGGCGGTTTCTGGCATGGGTTTTTTTGCCCTTCAATACCCACAAGGCATTCAGGTTCACCCAACAGGCTGGACAGATTCCCTAGTTGGAGCCTCCCTCCTTTTCTTCTTCACCTTTGGAGTCAGGGCTTGACTCCCATCCACCATGTCTCTGATTCAGACTCACTGGGAAGCCTTGCTCTTGTGAAGGACAGTCTCCTTCCCAGCTACCCACTAGCCAGGGGCATGTAGATCTTCCCCAGTTCCCTTCCAGGAGGCAGAGTGCTTGGTGTGGGGGCTTGGCAGGGTCATGGTCCACCTCTCCCTGGCTCTTGGTCTTCTCTATCCCCTCTCCCCAGGGCCCTGCCAGTCTGTGAGGGATGCCCTGCCCTAGATGACCCACTAAAGACTCAAGGGACTGCGCCAGCTCAGCTCCCTCCTGGAGGATCTTTAGCTTTCACATCACAAGGCAGCTTTGCCACATGCCCAAATTTCACCAAACCAATCACACACCCCATCCAGGAGTTAGTGCTGATGTTCCTGGATTTGATGTTTGAGGTGGGCCCCAATCATAGGCCCTCTTTGGTGACTCTCTGCTCCAGAGCAAAGGCAAGAGGAGTCTCTCTTCCTCTGGGCAGTTACCACCACATTTGAAAACAGCCAATCACCTCTTGGGTATCACCTCTCTTGACATGTGCCTTATGGTGCCTACTCTCCATGGTTCCACCCCAGGGCTGCAAACACCCTAAGCATACTGGTTATAGATCCCAAAGAAAGAACTCGGAGGACTCACTGCAGAGGCTTGGACATTTTATTCCTTACTTGCTCCTTGGATACAGTGGAGGTGGCAACACATAGGATAGGTGGCAGGCCCACCGCACAGGTGGGTTTCCTCTGCTGCCTTATGAGTGCATTCCTTTGCTTTACAAACAAGATCCCTCTGTTTAGATCCTCTGCTAAAGACTGGAGATGAGGGAAGTGGCCAGCTCCCCCAACCATTTCCTTCATTATCACCTTCTTTTTTTTTATTTTATTTTTTTATTCTAGTTTGTTATGTATGACAGCAGAATGCATTACAATTCATAATACACACATAGGGCATAATTTTTCATATCTCTGGTTGCACACACAGTATATTCACTCCATTTCATAATGTACTTTGTATAATGATGTCCATCTCAATCCACCGTCATTTCTAACCTCCTGCCCCCACACTTCCCTTCCCACCCCTTTGCCCTATCTAGAGTTCATCTCTTCTTCCCATGCTCCCCCTCCCTACCCCACTATGAATCAGCTTCCTTATATCAGAGAAGACATTTTGGCGTTTGGTTTTTTGATACTAACTTCACTTAGCATTATATTCTCCAACTTCATCCATTTACCTGCAAATGCCATGATTTTATTCTCTTTTATTGCTGAGTAATATTCCATTGTGTATATATACCACATTTTCTTTATCCACTGATCTAGGGCATCTAGAGTGGTTCCACGATTTAGCTATCACATTATCGCCTTCTTTAGAGACCTTCTTATATCACTACAAGCTCTCCTAGGCACTGACCAGCGTTGTTTAACTCAACACTCCATTCCTTCAGTGCCTCAGAAGACCCTTCTATGCCATCACAGTCTCAGACTGTCCCATGTCCACTGTGTGGCCTCCAGTACAGGGCTCCCGAGGAATTCTGCATCCATGTCTTACAATAGCAGTACAGAGAGCAATAACCTGTCGGCAGGCGTGCTAAGGTCATTAAGGTAGTAGCATTCGTTTTTATAGGTGCTTGGGTTAAAGCATAAATGCTAGTGTGTTTTATCCAAGACCATTCCTTCTCATTTACAGTTGGGCCAGCAGGAGAAGTCCTTGTGCTGCGGTCACAGGAGCTCTGAGCAGATCGAACCATCCGTCCCAGCTGGCATAATATGCAACTTCTGCTACCCAGTCCAGGAATGGGTTACTTGTTGCTAATCTGTGGAGACTATGATAGATGTTTACTAGACACTGAGTTGCCATTATAAAGCTACTGTATGATCTTGTGTTAGTAAAGCAACTGTATGGTAGGCCTGCCTGGGCAAGTGTACCAGGACAGTCTATCTGTTTGCACTTCAGGGATATAAAAAGAACAAACGTCTGGAATATGTGACTGTCTTCAACTGGTATGAAGTGTTCTTAGATGTTTACACCTTTGGGTAGCATCACCTGTACTTGTGAGGGCCAGGTTCCCAACACAGTAGGCTTTACCTGTAAATTTAGACATTTTACCTCCCCCAAGGGGTCAGTAAGGCAAACCACTGGGGGTTCCTTGCACAGTCCCTTGCCCACGAATGCTACTTGTCTTCAATGTGATGTCTTGATCTGGTGGTAGTAAGTTGGCACCTCCCCAGGCAGGTTTCGAAAATGGTCAGTGGAGGTGTCCTTTACCTGTGACATTATAGCCCAAGGCACCCTACTCCTGGTCATCCGACACAGAGGTCTTCTGCCTTCTATCCACAGCCTGGTTGACCTTTATCTAGTGCTGCCTCCTCTCATGGTTGCCTTAAGAGTCAGCCAGCAGAAACTGCTGTGTGGAGGCTTCAGGGACTCGGGCTGATGGTCCGAAGACCCAGAGCACCAAATATTACAGATGAAGGAAGGGGCTGGGGCCTTTCTGAATGAGCTGGGAAAGGGGAGGACAAACTATAGACAGCCTCAGACTTACGATCGTTCAACTTTATGATGGTGTGAAATCAATAGCCATTCAGTAGAAACCATACCTCAAAGTTTGAATTTGGATCTTTTCCTGGGCTGGCGATACACAGTATGAACTTCTCCCCTGATGCTGGGCAGTGACAGAAAGCTGCAGCTCCCGGTCAGCTCTGTAAACCCCAGGTGGGGACCAATACTCTTCAGCGTACACAGTGTGTTTAACGAGGTCACAGCTGCATCATAAGTGGAGCAGCATCTGTAGGGCCTTGACTTCAGAAACCAAGGATGGATTCATGGATCCCAAAGTCACAGTGGGTGCTCTAGCAAGAAACTGCTGCCTTTCCCTGCTGGGTAGCTCAGGTCCGCGAGGCTAGCTCAGTTGTTCCCAGCCCCGACTGTGCATCAGAATCAGCTGGGAAGCTTTCAAACAGTGCAGCATGAGGAGACCATTGCCTCAGACCAGTTGAATGCAAAGCTCAGGGGTGAAACGGGCATGGGTGTTTTTAAAATGTGCCCCATGTGACTCAAAGGTACAGCCAGGTGTGCAAACTAGCAACTGCAATTATAATCATCAATTATTTTCATTAATAATGATTAATTATTAGGACTTTTCCACCCTCTCTGTATTAAGCTGTAACTTCACGATAGGTAATAATTGTCTCAATCATTGTTGTTTTGCTACTAATTCTCATTAAAGAGCTTTGGTATGTCATTAGATTCTCCCACTAGAAGATAATTCTATGCAATAGTGATTTACTACATCTCTGAGGTATACTTTCTTTAAGGGAAATAGTATGTTTGTAAGAATGCGGGATGTGGTCTCCAGGAGTCATGTAGGGTCCTTACACTTAGATGAATGAGGTCCCTTGTTTTTTTTGTAGATCATGTGGATCCCAACACAGAGCAACAGTGACAAAAAGTTTTCCTCTTTTAAAGCATGGCATAGTACTGTTCTTTTTTCATGTGAACATAAATACAAGATTGGGTGCCCAATTACATTCTAGTATGGTGGGATGCACTTTGGGACACAAATAGATGAGCTGATGTAAGAGCCCTAATTGAGGAGATAGCTAAGATGGCAGCTAGCTGAGAGCCATAAAGGTGTTCAAGTATTTTCACCTGATATTCATGCGTTTATCTAAGAATCTTTTTATGCCCGTGAACACTGCGTGATGCACCTGTAAGCTCGAGCTGTTAGCACGTGTCCTTGTTAAGGCAAAAAGTATTTAACCGGGTGAGGGTTCGTTAGAGTGGTGGTTGGAGTTTGGAGTTTGGAGTTTGGAGTTTGGAGTTTGGAGTTTGGAGTTGGAGAGGTTGTTGGAGCTGGAGAGAGAAGTTAGAAGAGAGAAGAATAAAAGAACTTTTTCATTTCCATCCTGCCTCCGAATTTTCTCCCGTGGTGTCGTTGCTGCAAGCAGCAATCGCTCCAGGCGGCAACAAGCTGAGGTATCTTTCACCGTTCTTTCCATTTAGGTCTGTCAAATGCTCATTCCAACTGTGTTGTCCAGGGTGTCACTGCAGACAGTGTGTGCCTTCTCGGCCCATTGGCCTCCGTCCTCAGTTGTGCTTCATCAGTGCAGCACGCCGCGTGTTCAACTCCAGGTCTCTCATCGTTCTCCTGCAACAGGAACAACTCCTGCAATATGAACCATTGTCTTCCTTTTCATTTTGACTTTTGTTCATTTTTCTGATTCACTTTCGTTTCCTTATATTGTCTCTTCTCATCAGCATTTTTTAAAACTTGCAGTTTTTACATTTATTAGACATGATTAAGAATGCTCATAAAAAGACTGCCAATGAAGAAAGACTGTGCTAATAAACAGTGTATCAGTCAAGACAGAAGTGACTGGGTACAACCAGCAAAGCTGTTTTTTTAGTTACAGGCAGTTTGTTGTTGTTTTTCATAGATTTGGAATCTATGAAACTTAGAAAATTGAATCAAGCTTATGGGAAGAGGAGTTTATGAAATAAAACAGGTTTCATAACTCCCAGTATTTGTGATTTCCAAACATTAGATACTAAGGCACCTGTCTCCTGATGTAATCACTTGGTCACTTCCTTTGGAGGTAGGGGATGGTTCAGTAAGCAGCACCCCTTACTGTATGAACCAACACAGAAATAAGACAAGAGTCAGTGTAATGAGAATAAAACATCACTTTTATTTCTGATTTGGCTGGTGAAACACATGGCTTCCATTCATGAGCAAGCAGAGCTTCTAATATTGAGCCTTAGATTGAGACTTGACTGCCTAGTCACAAAAAGGACTGGGTCACTTTGACTGCCTGAACTTCTTACAGCAGCAAGACGAATGCACATTTTGGACATCTCTACAGAAGAAGAAGAAGAAAGGAGGAGGAGGAGAAGAAGGGGGGTTGGAGAAAAGTGGGTGGTATTAAGTTGCTCACTTCCCAGCACCCCTTCTCCTCCACAGAAAAGGTGGGGAGTATTTTACCAGCAGAGATGCCTCCTCCACATGGGAGGAAATATCAAGAGTGGAGAAGAGGTTTCCCAGCCATGAGCCAAGTACTTTATTTTAATTCCTACAGCAAAACAATCACTATTTATGTAGTGTCTACTAGTGTCCACACAACGCCATTCCCTCTTCTAGGTGCTGGGGATACAGGTCTCAGTTAGAAGGGAGGCTGTTTACATCTGGACCTGGACATGCAGTCACCTCACTTACCTCCTGCCAGAACTGGTTTTATGTAACATTTTGATGTTCTGCATATTGTGGATTTTTTCCACTAATTTTGAATTTTTAAAAAATATCTCATTGAAATATTATTATCTTGATTACCAAGCTTTTGGGCCCTTTCTTAAATCTTGCACCTGAAGTGAATGTTTTCCTGCCTTCCCCAGCTCTACTTCTAAAATGAATTAGTAAACAAATTAATAAGTAACTTTTTATTACTTAAATAATTACTACCTACATTTTCTAATATGTACTATGTGCACTAAGAGATAGGGTATGCTATAGGAAGTGATTGGGTGAGTAATTTGGTCATGAAAAACATACCTAAGTGGATGCTGTTTAATCTGACACATGTCATGAAGAATTCACTCAAGGGACAGTTTGGAGAAAAGGTTATAAAAAGTCCTTAAGGTAGAAATGCAGCTGAAATTTTCAAGGAACACACACACACACACACACACACACACACACACACACACAGCCTATTTGGAGCTGGGTGCAGTGGCCCACACCTGTAATCCTAGTAGCTCATGAGGCAGAAGCAGGAGGATCTCAAGTTCAAAGCTAGCCTCAGCAACTCAGTGAGGCCCTGTCTCAAAGCAAAAAAATTAAAAGGGCTGGGATGTGGCTCAGTAGTTAAGAGCCTTGTGTTCAATCCCTGGTATCAAAACAAAAACAAACAAAAAAAGGTTATTATGGTTTAAGTGTCAAGGATAGGACAGGTGAGTAGTGTTTAATTTGGAAAGAGTTATCTGAAAGCATTCAGTTTTCAAGGCTTTTTAAGCTGGGGTAAAGAGTTTGAATCTTACTCCAGATGCACAGAAAGCAATTGAAGAATTTTAAGCAGAAGACCAAAATGACTTTTTTTTTTTTTTTTTTTTTTTTTTTTTTTTTTTGGGGTGTGTGTGTGTGGTAGTGGGGATTGAACCCAGGAGCCATCTGCAACAGAGCTTCACCCCTACTCTTTTTAAATTTTAAGACCAGGTCTTGCTAAGTTGCCCATGCTGGCCTTAAACTTGTGATCCTGCCAACTCAGCTTCCCAGGTTGCTGGAATTATAGGTTTGTGTCACAGTGCCCGGCTCTGTTTGGTCTTTCAAATAATTCTCTCTGGCTGTTGTGTCGCGGATAACAGGCATGGATGGTGACACAGTATAATCAGGGAGCGTTGTCAATGTTGCTAGTGAAAAGATGGTGGGTTGGACTGGGGTGATAATAGTGAAGGTGGAGAAAGGGCAGCAAATCCTACAATTACTTAAAGAGATTATTGATTGGATTTGATGGGTTATGGACGACGAGAAAAGATCCAGGGGTCATTTCAAGTGTCTTAACTTGAGCAACCTGGTTGATGGTGGGGCTGTTTACTGAAATGAAAAGACTGGAAAAGGGCAGATTAAGAGGCAAGCATGCAATGAGATTTTCAATTTTGTGTATGTTGCTCTGAGATGCACGTTGGATACACGTTGAGGAAGCAACTGGCATAAATTAAAGGGAGGAGGGACAAGGCTGACGACTGAGATGTGGGCGTCATCAGTGCCTTGAGAAAAACTACAGGAGGTGATGGGTTTCATTACCTAGAGAGAGCAGCACAGATGGAGAAGATGGAAAGGCTGGGGACGCAGCTGTTGAAATAGAAGGGATGAAGGGGACGGGAGAGGAGCAAGGCGACCTTGTTAGCCAGAGAAGAATGTGACTTAAGGGTGGGATGCAGACATGCAACGAGAACTAAGCGGTCCAGAAAGAATCGAGGCAGAGAAGTAGCAAATGATATTGGTGACAAGGGTGTCACTGGCGACTTGGGGAAAGTGATCTTTGGGTGTGATGGGGAAGGTTATAGAGAGCGCGGAAAGCAAGGCTGTCGAGACAGTTACTGTTGCCTTTTCATCGATGAAGAAACAGAGGCCCAGCGTTGAAGACTGCTCCACCCGAAGTCAAAGCCTGGCGGGGCGCTCAGACCCTTGACCCAGAAAAACGAGAAGGCGGGCCGGGGCAGGCGGAGGCCCGGGCGCACTCGCGCCCCCGCGGGGCGGTGCTGGCGGGGAAGGCCCGCCCCTTTTCCGCAGCCCGGGCCGGCGCGCTCCACTGCGGCTGCGCGGGCCCGGCGCGCGGCGGGGGCGGAGCGAGGGCGCGAGGGCAGGCGGGGGCGGGGGGGACGCGGAAGGCCCGGGGGCTGCGGCGCGGAGACGCGGACGAGCCGGGGGTGGGGCCGGCGGTGGGAGTGCGGGGCGTGCGGTTGACGGGTGCGCGGGGAGGCAGATCGGGGCTGGGGGCCGCGGCCAGAGGGACAGCGCGAGGCCTGAGGGGAGGCGACGCGGCGGTGGCGATGCTGGAGACCCTGCGCGAGCGGCTGCTGAGCGTGCAGCAGGATTTCGCCTCCGGGTGGGTATACGGTAGGCGACCGAAAGGGACCCGGGGGCGCCGGGCCGGCCTGTCTGCCCGCCGCCCCGCCCCGCCCCGGCCCGCCCCGGCCGGGGAAAAGTAACGAACTCGCCGGCGTCCGGGCCTCCAGGGGCGCAAAGTAACTTCGGTCCCGGGGGGCCGGAGGACTCGCGCCCCGCGCTCGCGGTCGGCCGGCGACCTCCCCTCCCCTCTCCCCGGCCGGGGAGCGGCGTCACGTGAGAGGCGAGCGCGCCGCCCCGCTTCCGCCTCCCGGGACGCTGCCCGCGACCCCCGCCCCCATGACGCCTCGTGGGGGACCCGGGCGAGCAACTGCAGCAGTACTGTCAGGAGCGGAGCTGAGAGCACAGGACCGCAGCTCTGCCGACTGCCTCGACGCCCCCCTCGCACCAGATTCCAATTAAACGAGAAAGGGGATGGAGGTGTTAAAAAGCCCCCAGGTGATTCCACTGTGCAGCAAAGCCTGGGGACGTGAGCGGGTCCGGACGGCCTGGGCGCTCATCCAGGCGCCACCATTCCCGTAGTTCTGCAAGTGACCCAAACTATCTTGCCTCTTTTTAAACTGTAAACTGGGAATTATGATGGCACCTATTTCTCAGGGTCATTGAGAGGATTAATGAGTGAACGTGTAAAACAGGCACTATGTCGTTGGTATCTCTGCTTGAGTCATCTTAATTTTTTTCATTAGAAGAGGTGTCACTTGTATAAGGGATCTGTCACCTTTACCTTACAAATCCGTTTGGAGAATGTTCTCAGTTCGAGGGCATCTCAAGCGTATGTTTTAGATTCCTGAGGGGAAAGATGTTAAACTCTTTATCGTCTGTGCAGTACTAACAAATTGGCGAATACTCGAGCACTTAACCACATTTATAAAGCAATTTTGATACTTTGTTGTTCTCAAGAATATTATGGATGCACAGGAAGGCATTCATTGATGGGTGTATGTGCATGCTTGCATTCTTTCTCCCTGTTAATTTAGAAGAAATAACTTCAGAGTGTAAAATTTTAAAATTTTGGGGACAATACTTCAGTGGCCTGCTTGTCGCTTGAGAGTGGCCATAGATAAACCACCTGGGTAGCTCTTGTTGTCATTGCTTTAGGGAACTCCTAGATGGCACAGTGGTCCCTCTTCTGGTAGTTGCTACAACTCCCTAGGTCATGGTTGCCTCAGAACTGGTTCATGCCACAGACCTTTGCTTAACAAGTTTCTTGCTTAGGAATATGGACTCTGGATTGCCAAAGTGCAAACCATCCTGACAGAGCTGGATAACCCTAAAGTTTAAGGTTTAGTTAAGGAGAGGGTCTGAGGGAGTCTGGTTAGAACTCCTTGGAAACTGACTTGACTTCTGGAAGATGCCATAGTATGGGTTCCGTTTAGCATTAGACATACTTTGAGGGATTCATTCCATGCAGGTGCTTTGTTGGCTTCCTCTTTGCACAGGTCAGTCTTAGATAAACCACCAGATTGTCAGTGTGTGCCATTATCCTGTTATTTATAATAGATAGCCTGTATTTAGCCTATATTTATATAGATAACCCAATCCAGGTGATATCTGTCTTACAGTTGACCCACAACTCTCAGCTCAGATGTTCTTCCTCGCGTCCTCAATTTCCTACATGATTTTTTACTAGGGAAACTGAAGGGCAGATGAACACACGCTGGAACCTCCATGTAGAAAAGGGGGGGGGGTTATTAATCAGCCAAAGGGACACGAAAAGGGGAACCAGCGAGGGAGAAGGGTGGCGAGAAGAAGGAAAAGAAAGAAGGGAGGGGTAAGAGCGCTTAAGTAGTGAACTCCTGGACTGAGGGACCCCCCCAGAGGGAACCCCACTTCCATAGGCTGCCGGGGATCGAAAGGAAAACCCGTGTGTCGTAATTGGCTCCGTGAGGCACCTGGGGTGTGGCCATCAGCATGGTCAGCTTGAGGTGCTCCGGAGTCTTAAGGTGCTGGGGGGTGTGGCTAGTTGAGCTACCTGGGAGGTGTGTCCTCCCTGCCCGGAATCTAGCAGAAACAAAACGAAACAATCCATCTTTGTAAACTGTTCCATGTTTAGCTTGAGATCAGCCTATTTTACATATTGGAATATTTTTGCTTTGACAAGAAAAGATGAAATCAAACCCAGTACACATGTTTGTTGTGTGGAGTCACTGAGGGATTTGATTCAGATATAAAAGAGACTTGGCAGTTACCTCCCCAAACCATCCAGTTGGACCTGGCATTTCTGTAGGAAAGTTGGACACTGAGCAAGTGTTTATTAGACAGCAACTGCCTTCTGAAATAACTGGAAACATCCAGTTTCACAGTGCCCATGCAATCAGCAGATGACCTTGTGATTTTTGTGGGCTTCTTCAGCTACTAGAACAGCATCTACTCAGCTCTTCTGCTCATTTTCAGTTTCTGAAAATTCATATATCCAGAGCTTAACTCTAGGCAAGTTTACTCCATTTTTTAGTGACTTTTTAAATAACTATTCTTTATTAGCCTCATAAGAGAATGTCTCCGTAGTTAAAACATATTCAATGAACACATTGAACTTCTGTATTCCATGTAGACGTAGAGAAAATGCACATTATGATGGTGATTCCTAAAGGTCAGGGTAGATATTACTCATAGTCTGCAGGACCCAAGGTTGTCTGTGAACTTGTGGCTTTATTATTTATTTATGCATACAGTTCTGGAGATTGAACCTAAGCCCTTGAACATACTATACAAATGCTCTACTGCTGAGCTATAATACCCAGCCCCTTGCAAACTTTTTTTAAAATATATTATTTGTAGATGGACACAATACCTTTCTTTCTTTCTTTCTTTCTTTCTTTTTTTTTTTTTTTTTTTTTTTTTTAATCTTTATGTGGTGCTGAGGATCAAACACAGGGCCTCACACACGCTAGGCAAGGGCTGTAGTGCTGAGCTACAAACCCAGCCCACAAACTTTTTTAGTGAAATTTTTTTCATAGTAACAATTATCTCTACATTGAGACAAACTGACTATTGTAATTGTATCATGTTCTGTCTGCCCTAAGTGGATGGTGGGCCCCACAAGGCCCTGGAACTAAAGGGCTTTGGTTCAGGGCCTCATGAGGAGATCTTTCTCGTCATTGAGTCCTCAATTTAGCTCAGAATTCTTGGACTTGTTTGGAGAGTTCACATAGAACATTCTTTTTTTGTGGTGTGTGTGTGTGTGTGTGTGTGTTAAAATTCTCAGAGAAGCTTCTGAATATACAGATGCACATAGTTCAGAACTACTTGAATCTTTGATTTTTACTTCTTGAGTAGTTATAATCAAAGGTCTCAGGACTGAGGTATTCAGGCATGCAAAGAGATTTTGCAAATCTCTTCAGGGACTGAAAATCACTTACTGAAAGGTTGCAGCTGTCTGTAACAGGCTGGTGTTTCTTGTTTGTTCTTATGATTAGGAATTTAAAAATCTGCTTATTAATTGTTACAACTAGGCAGTAGGTGTTTCCCCTGGCCTCCATCCCTGCCCAGTGGCCTTATTCTCTCTTCTCCCTTCCTGTAGTGTCAAAAACTGCACAAAGGAGAGGATCCAATAATCCATAGTGTGGTGAAATGGTGAAGTTTTGCTTGAAATTATGACTTTTCTAGGATTTCTCTTTCTTAATAAGGAGGAAAAAAAATCAGTGTTAAACTTGATTCAATAAATATTTACTGAGTTCCTGCTAGCCAGACATAAGGTTAAGCACTCAAAAGTGTCCTTTTTCATAGAAGCTTAAAAAAAGTTTGAGAGGCCATGTACTCAATTTTGCTTATTTACTAAGCAATGTCTATGTATTGGGCTAGATCCTAGGGCTGCCAAGCTGACTGAAACAGTTCCTACCCTCTGGGTGCCTTAAACTAGTAGTAATGTAAAGCAAAATGAACTGCATTTTAAAGTACAAATGGTGGGTATGTGAGCCCAGGGGAAAGAGTCATTAATTTGGATGCATTTACAGAGTGCTTCAAAGACAAAGTGGCTTCCAAACTGGGCCTTGAAGACTGGGGAGAGATTGTGATAGATTTAGGCAAGGGTATTTCAGAGATAAAGCAGTAAAGAAAGTTCATTGCCTGATAATCTTAAATGCTTTGCTTATTTAATTTGTCAACTACTTGTTGAGTGCTTACTTTGTAGCAGGCACTGTTCTAGGTGCTCAGGACATGACTGAGAACAACCAGACAACAAATGAGATCCCTGCTCATTGTAGAGGCAGGAGGCAGAGTATCTGAAGGTCCTAAGTACTGTGGCTAAAAACCAGGTTAAGGGGGAGAGTTCTGTTTGTATTTCCAGAAGAGTATGGCTGCATTTCTGGAACAATAACTTAGGTGGCGTGATAAGATTAGGGGTGGGGATGAGGAGATAAGGCTCTAATTATGGGCCAGGTAGGAGATGATGAGGCAGTGCTGGTAGAAATTTAGGAGACAGAGGGAATGTGACAGGCAGTGGTTGAATTTGTCAGCAGTGAAATGTGGGAGATGAAAAAGGCACAGAAATTGAGAGTGTTGATTTTGGAGTTATCTTAGAGAAATGATGGCATGAGCCAACATAAAAGAATAAGAACAGGTTCAGGAGAAGGAGCAGTTGAAGGTGAATTTGTTTTGAAGTAGTAGTTGGAAATTGACACATTCAGGAGCAATTGGAACTGAAGTCTAGTGTATTGGATATTAATATGGTAAAGATTCCCTTTTCTGAGTCTGTGTAGCTTCTGTGTGAATTTTTCAGGCTTTGGAGCTTAGGGGTCATTTTCACGTTGCAGCATAATTAATGCTTTTGCTTATTCCCTGATCTTGTTAGAAAAAAAAAAATGTGAAGGAATTGACAAATACAAATGTGAAAAATAATAAATTGGATTTGTATTTGTAAATAGAATTTAAGGTTAGAATGATGGAAGCGTGAACCTGTTTTAGAAGAATTGGATCTTATGACAAAATATGCCGATAGGTTTTCATGGTGTTTTAAAGCAGTTATCTTCACCTTTCCTGAGAGACGATGATGTAGGTAAGTTGGAAATTGAGGTGCAGATGACTGAAATGCCATCCAAGTCACCCCAGGCAGTTGAGTCAGCTAAGCAGATTTGCTTATCACTCCATGAATCATGCTGTTTATCTGCATCTTTCTAAAGTTCTTGTCTGAGCAGTTTTGCACATCACCTCCATTTCTTAATAAGAGGGCTCCATTTTAGTATTTTCTTGAAAGTTTGAAGAAATAAATATGCTGGTGTCAAATTAAGGCAAGTCTTTGGAGCCATCTAAAAATAAAATTATTGAACTGTTCTGGATGAATTTGAGATTGAGTGCTTTGAAATTCAAAGTGTGCATTAGTTGACATTAGTAGAAAATAATTGTTAGGTGGCTCTCTTAAGTCTATTTATTAGTGTACTCATGTAGCAGCACTTAAGCCTTCCTGGGTGTGTATGCTGTTAAGAAAAGGATGGATGGGCCAGGGAAAGAAAGCCTTTCGTAGAAACTGGTGCATTAGGAACCTCTACTTTATTTCACCCTGGCCCAGTTACATATGCAGTTTCTTAGCTTTCTTGATGATAATAATATTTTATTATACCTTTCATTTGAATTAGCTCTGTAGTTTCTCCAAATGCCACCGAGGTCATATTTGGACTTTTATTTTATTCTCGGAAAATTTTTATGATATCTCAAAATAAAAATGGTAGACTACTTTCAGTTCCCTTCCAGGTTTTAAGGATGGATCTTAGAAAGGATGCATTTGCTTTTTTACTTTACTAATTATATCTAACCTTATTTTTCCACCTTAAGAATAGTGATTGTAACCCTGCATATTTTTCTCTCCGGAACTTTTGTTACTATTTCCAACCTCCCTGTAGCTACTTTTTGTTTTCTCCAACAGTTTCCTGGCTTTGGCACATTGACAATTTATTTGAAGAAGGTGTGGTGAGAAAAGATGAATATATAAAAAACTATTTTGGTTGTTTTAATTTTTTTATTAAGTTTCAAACATATGCAAAAATAGAGTAACACAATGACTTCCATATATCCATTACACAGATTAAATAATTTTCAAATATTACCACATTTGCTTTGTCTCTTTCTTTATGTATAAAGTAAATCTCAGATTTGGCTATTACACCTTTCGTACATCAGTTTGCTTCACTTTAAAAAAAATAAAAATAAAGACATTACATAAATGCAGCACCAGCAGCATTTCTAATAAAATTAACACTAGTTCCTCAATATTATCAGTTATCCAGTCCGTAATCAGATTTTCTTCATTCTTAGAAATGTCTCTTTACAGCTGATCTGTTCAAATTCAGATCAGACCAGCCCTGCGGGCCACATGTGGTCAAAGACCTGTGTGTGTTGGGAGCCACAGGGAGCTCTTGGTGACCTGCAGCAGCAGCTTGTCTCCAGCTCCTTGTAACTCTTCTTTTTTCTCTTTCTTCCAGATCACTTTTTCCTTTCTTTGAGGGGAGGAGGAAAGGACCCTAAACTTGGCATATTGAGAAATTGAAAGTTTATTTTAGAAATAAATATATTAATGATCAACCTGGAGATTAGCCAGATCATATGGTCACAGTGGTGTCCAGAGAGCATCTTAGCGATCCCTTTCACATCTGAAAGCATCGACTCAGGTCACTAAAAATATCCGAGACTCATTTTCAAGGGTGATGCACTGCCATGTAACTAACTGCTCTAGGATAATTCTCCCTGAGTTGTCACAAAACTAAATGCCTTTCTCAGATTTTGGAGTAGAAATGGCAGAGCATGACTATAAAAATACCTTTGTCTAATTCTTGTTTAATCTTTGTTTAAGCCAGATTTACTAGTTTTTCAGATAAGCTTAGAACTTTTGTTTTTTCTCTGGGACAGATGAAATGTTTGTGTTATTTCCTTGACTCATCTAGAGAGAGAACCAAATTTTGTACCAAAGAGATGGCTTAATTTTGGGGGCATTGTAGAGAAATCTAATGTTTATTAGAAAAGATCATAGAGTAAAATATACAAAATTGGCATACCAATTTGGTTTAAAAAAAAAATACATTTGATCAGAAATCCCTTTTTGTACTTTACCAGGCATTATTGACAAAAAGATGGAATCTGTGTCAGGGCTTGGATGTATAGTTGGGCAGGTTGCATACTGTACAATGTAGCTGTGAGGTATTAGGACATGTCCTGGCTGATGTCAGTAAAGCATCCTGAGGAAGGAGCACCTCTTTCTGTGTTTTGCAGAGGCTTTGAGGGGTTAGCAGTGGGCTATTTCAGTCTCCTGTTTTGAAATGAATATTTGTTGAAGTAATTAAGAACATACAGCATCATCTCATAAGAGATTATCTCATAATCTAGCACTTGTTTATTGGCAATTCAGTTATCTGGAGTAGAGTCTACGGCCAAAAGAAAGTGAAACTGGGCCAGTAAAGTGAAAATAAATTGTACAGTCTGAACATCATATTTTGCATTTAGAAGAGCCTGCTAATTTTGTGTGTGCAGTTCTAGCCCATGCTTCTGTTTTGTTTTCTAGCCCACTCATTTAAAACCAACACATACAAGGGAGGAGGCTGCAGGAGTTAGATAAGTTAGCAGAGGCAGTACAGGATCCAAAACCAGCTGACCAAGCATAGAAGCTGAAACTTTAAGAAAAATAGACGCAAAAGCCCAGACAAACCCCACAAATTGGTTCGGATTAGCAAATGCAGATGGATTCCCAGCTCAGAAGCATCTGAAGGAAGTACTGTTCTGCCCAGCATGCAGCCAGGTATTCATACAAACAAACCTGAGTTACCAAAAAATGGTAAATGTGGTTTGCCAAATCTTTGCCAAATCTTCTTTAGTGAAAACAGTTTGTAATATATTTTAGAAAGCTTTTTATCAACTGAAATTTCAGTGATGCAGGTACTTAAGATAAGCAAGTGCCTGGGATTGTGTTCACCTGTGTGAATCACTGCTTTTTCTAGTGATACCATATATTGAGGTTTCTCTGTTTTTGATCACATTTAGGAATCTTTGTTTCTAACAAAGGGATTTGGGGGAAGCAAGAATATAAGAATTGCTTCTGACTTTGCATTTGTGATTATTTGACGTACAGTAAAAACTCTCAAATATTTTGTTGCCTATACAAGTGCTTACTTTTTCCTTTAAAAAAAAAAGCTATCCCACCTAAAATTGTAACAGCTATAAAAAAGGTGTGGTTGAAAGTCTCTTTACCTGTAAAAATTATATTATGCTTGTCGAATTATAGGCTGAAGACTTTGAGTGACAAGTCAAAAGAAGCGAAAGTGAAAAGCAAACCCAGGTAAGCTCAGGCTAAGATTCTAGTTTATCTTGATTTGAATTGCATAACACTTTGGTTGTAGTCATAATAGTAAAAGTACTTTATGCATTTTAGATCTGTTGAGTGCATCAACTACAAAATAATTTGTTGATTCCAAATTTTGTAGCAGGAAAGTTTTCTGATAAAATTGTGAAATGGTTGAAAAAAATGGTAAAGTGTGATTGTTTCACTCTGTGACGATCAATAGCTATTGTTTGATCACAAGTAATTTATATGTTAAGAGCAAAGTAAAAGTCCTGCATTATTGTAAAGCCTATCAATAATGAAATAGGACATGGCAAATGAATCTTTTTAGCTGTTGCCTATTTTATATGAAAACACAGGTATTGTGCCCTTTTTCATGTTTTTAGTAAAGCATATGCCCAGATTTCACTTTCTACCTTGAGATGATGAGCTTGGATCATGCGTATTTATTTTTTTTGTGTAGTGTTGTGGTAAAATGTTTATTGTATTGTTTGCTAAAAAAAACTCTTAACATAATACATTTTCTAAAAGTTTAGATAAATTGTCACTAGTTTTAAAATATCTTACATTACAATTGACAGTGCCAGGATTCTTGTATATAACTTTCTTTTTAAGATTTAATGTTGATAAAATTTAAGATTCTTTTTCAGATTCAGTGTTAATAAAGTGTTTCTTTTGGCAGGACTGTTCCATATTTGCCAAGGTACTCTGCTGGACTGGAATTACTTAGCAGGTAAATGTTTTCCTTTAGAGAGGAAGGTTAAACTTCTGTTGTCTAAAGTTATTTTATAGATAAAAATTTTGAAACATCTACACATTACCTTAATATAGGGATTGGAGGCTATTTTTATTTTTTCTTTAAGGTTTTTACTTTTCACTGATTAGTAGAAAGGACAGACTTTGACATATCACTATTTTATTTGCTAGTCAATAGTTTGCAATATGTATTTATTATCTATGATTTCTTTACAGAAAACTGGATTCTGAATTTGAGTTCTCAATCAGGTTTCTTACTTTTTGATTCTTAATTTTATATCATTTATTTTCTAATCTGTTCCTATTGACATGCAGACATAATAAAACACATGGTTTTCTTACATGACACCAAAAGCATGAGCAACAAAAGAAAAATAGATTGGACATGATCAATATTGAACACTTTTGTGCTTCAAACAATACCACTAAGAAAGCGAAACTACCACCCTCAAAATGGAGAGAAAATATTTGCAGTCATTTATCTGATGAAGGACTTGTATCCAGAACATATAAAGAACTTTTAAAACTCAATGATAAAAAGACAACTCAGTGAAGAAATAGACAAATGATTTGAACAGACATTTCTCAAAAGAGATATACAAATGGTCAATAAGAACCTGAAAAGATGCTCAACATTATTAGTCCCCAGGGAAATGCAAAGCAAAACCATAATGAGGTACTACATCATACTCACTAGCATCTCTGTATTAAAAAAGATAGGCTATATCAAGTGTTGGCAAGGGTCTGAGGGAATTAGCAACCTTATTCATTGCTGGTTGACTTACAAAATTATGTAGCCGCTTTGGAAAATAGTTTTGTAGTTTCTTTAAAAATTACATATAGAATCGTCATGGTGGTGCATGCCTGTAATCCCAGTGGCTCGGGAGGCTGAGGTGAGAGGATCCTGAGTTCAAAGCCAGCCTCAGCAAAAGTGAGGCGTTAAGCAACTCAGACCCTGTCTCTGAATAAAATACAAAATAGGGCTGGGGAGGTGACTCAGTGGTCAAGGGCTCCTGAGTTCAATCCCCAGTACAAGGAAAAAAAAATTTTCTCTCTCTCTCTCATACCATATTTCCCAGCAATTTCACTTTCAGAGAATTGAAATCATATATCCACATAAAAACTTTTATCCAAATGTGCATGGTAGTATTATTCATAATAGCCAAAATTAGAACATAAATGTCCATTAGCTCATGAATGTATAAACAAAATATATATCTATATAACAGAATATTATTCTGCCGCAAAAAGGGAATGAAATACATGCTGTGATATGGGTAAAACTTAAAAGCATATGCTATGTGAAAAGAACTGGTATAGATGGCCACATATTGTATGATTCCATTTACATGAAATGTCCAAGAGACAAATGCATAGAGTCGGAAAGTAGATTAGTGTTTAGCAGGGTTTGTAGGGAATTGGGTATTGACTATTAGTGGGTATGGGTGATGAAAATATTTTGAAGTTAGTGTGATCATTGCACAGCTTTGTGAATATACTAAGCACTACTAAATTGTGCACTTTAAAAGGTATATTTTAGGGCTGGGGTTGTGGCTCAGCAGTAGAGTGCTCATCTAGCATGTGTGAGGCACTGGGTTCAATCCTTAGCACCACATACAAAATTAAATATAATAAAGGCATGATGTCCATCTACAACTACAAAAAAATTTTTTTTAAAAAGGTATATTTTATCGTTATCAATTATACCAAAGCTATTATAAAAAATAAGTACACAGTTTGAGAATGTTATCTGACATTCTATTCTCTGTAACATGTCATGTGACAGATGTGTGGTAAAGATGTGCACTGCAGAACATAGCTGCTTTTCCTTATCTTGTTGTACCCAATTTGCAGGGAAAAAGTCTCACAAGCCACTCACGTAATAGCCAATGTAGCCTTTATTCAGGCTGGGGCCATCAACTATGACCCGCACAAAAGCAGGGTGGTAGAAAAGGGCACCTGTTCATAGCAAGGGCAGGATTTATAAAGCACAGGGTTAATATGCCCTCAGGACCTCAGGTGGAGACGGTTTAAGGGTAGGTTAATGGGCCATCCTATGGAGACAGTTTGAGCCGCCTCTGCTTATAACAATCTGTATTCATTTCTCTATCATCAACTCTACTACATTTCCCCTTTAAACCCAGGGCCTCATGCTTGCTAGGCACACACTCTACCACTGAACTGCACCCCCAGTCCTGTTATTCAGCACCCAGTCTTTCTCAGGGGTGTTTAATGTTAGTTTTTTGTTTTTGTTCTTTTCCTCTGAAAGGGCCATACCTTCCTGTTTTTGCATACCCTGTAATTTTTTTAATTGAAAACTGAACATTTATATACTGTGGTAACACTGAAGATCAGATTCTTTTCCTTTCCCAGCGTCTGCTCTTTTGTTTTTTATTGTGGCAGTGTCTGCGTGCTGTTTTTCAGCCTGCAGCAGAAACTTAAGGTTTCCTCAGGTCTTTCTGAGCTTATATCTTTCAGTGGTCATGTGTGGTGACTTTCTAAATTTCCCTGTATCTGTGGTTGCTTTTGAATGTCTTAGTCATTAAATGTCTCTTTCCCAAAGAGGAAAAGACAATGAAAAGGCACCAAAACCAGGTGCTGGCCTTTCAAATCTGCTGAAAGTCTCTTTAGCAGGAACAGGAAGTATTTGTAATAATGGTTGCCTTTATATCTCCATCTTCTGATCAGAGGCAGCAATTAGTGATCAGAACATAGATCCCCAGTAATTGAAGGACAGGGTCCTTTTTGCCCACCTGGCTCCCACAATCTGCATAGGAGCTGCTTCAGGAGCAAGTATGGCTGCCTGCCCTGGAGCTGGGGTTGGGGGATGGGTAGCTGCTGCTGTGCTGAAAGCTGGAATTGAACAAAATTAATCTGTTTTCCATTCAAGCTTCCCCCTAGAAATCACAAGCCTTCAGTGGATGCCAGTTTCAAATAGTTTCATCAGACAGGTTCTGTCAGTACAGCTGTGGCCCAGGGGAGAAGAAAGATTCCTGGTGCTTCCCACTTTAGCATCTTCTCTGTGACCTCTAAATCATAGCTTTAGGCAGTGTAGTATACAACAGTTAAAAGTCACTCTCCTTAATTAGTGCTTTGTCTACCTTAGAAGGTAATTATGTATATGTTGATTTTCTGATTATATTGTGAATTCTTCCACTAGTTCTACAGTATATGAAGTATTATTAGAAAAATGAATTATTGAATTATCAGTGTGGTTTTTCTCCATTTTCCCATCACTGATTTGCAATTTTAAAGACATTTGAAAGCATGAAAATTGAAGGCTTATATCCAGGATCTTTATAACAAGGCCACCCATCTGTTGAAAGTGACTAGATGACTTTCAAAGCTGCATGATATGTGTGACACCTGCTGTGTAGACTTCCATGAGCAATCTAATAGGAATGAAATTTTAAAACTGCTGATTGGCAGCTGAGGCCCATGCAAGGTTGGATAGCATGTCTCTGTAGTGGTTTGTATACCTTTCCGTAACAATGCTCAATAGCATGTGGTGGGGATCAGAAAAAATGACTGGTTAGGTTAATCTGTGTCATTTTTTAGGGAATATCAAATACAGAAGGCAAAGTCAAGAACCAGGTGCTGAACTGGTGGATATGAGGGAAGGTGATATAAGGGTAAAGAGGGTGTGGAAAGCACAAATACAACAGGGACAAAAGGAGATGGTAGGAAAAGAGTGATTGATCTGGAGTTTAAATGGCAGGCAGTGATTAATTTGCTCTTTTCCATTGATAGGAGAAAATGATAGAAAATTTTATCATGAAGCCCTGAATTTAAATTTTGAAGTGCTGTATTCATTCCTTCACTTGGCAAACATTTAATAACTCCCCTGTGCTAGGTACTAGAGCATTGAGGTAAAGTCCATCTCAGCAACTCTCATGCCTACATTTAGTAATGCTTGGCATTCGGTGAATCTTGTTGATTTTAATTGATACTTACACAGTCTGATACACCAGAGAAAATTTTCAATCTTTCTGTTATTTGACAGTGACAGACTATTAATTGTGTGACCTTCCACCTTGACTTTCATTATGTATATACACTGATAACACTCTGTTGGGATTGTCAGATTTATTTTCCTACTTAAATTCAATAGGAAAATTGTGAATCTCTCTAACTATGAGAAGGGAGGTAGTATAAATTTGTTGAATACATAGTACCTTTTAGAGAATTGTCACTTGGATAGTTACAGTTTTAGATAAGATGAAAAATCAAGTTTTACATCAGCAACCATATGTGAATGGTGCAGAAATTGTGTGTTTTTTTTTTTTTAACATCTTGAGATCATTTTATACTTACAAAAATTATAAAAATAGAACAAGGAATTCCATCTTCCCTGCATAACTATGATAATCATAATCAGAACCAAAAAATTAACATTGGTGAATACTATAATTCTTATTCAGATTTCTGTAATTGTCTAATATCCTTTTTTGTGAACCAAGATCCAGTCCAGCACTACACATTTTGTCACTATGCCTCCTTCATCTCCTTTAGTCCAGAACACTTCCTGAGTCTATCTTTTCATGATCTTGACACTTTTGAAAAGGACTGGCCAGTGTTTGCAAAATGTCCCATCAACTCAAGTTTGTCTCCTCTTTCCTAATGAATAAATTCAAGTTAGTGCCTTTCTTTTGTCAGAGAACACTAGAAGAGTGATTTTGTGTCCTTCTCAAGTACACCACATCAGGGGCACCCAATGTTGATATTTCTCAAGAATTCCCCTCTGAATCCTTGTTTATGAGAATGGACTAGGAATTGGATAACAATTCTCTGTAATGGTTTATATACCTACTGTCTACTCTCACCATTTTAGTTAATGTGTATCCTCTGGGGAGATACTTTGAGACTATGTAAATATCTTGTTTCTCTTCATACTTTCATCCACAAATTTTAAATCCATTAGAATTCTTTCCTGAAACAGTTATTTCTCTTATATTTACCAAGTAGTGATTTTCTTCATTTCTTTTAAAATTAATTGGCATTCTATAAACATGTGTTTTTCTCCTCCTTCCTTTATTTATTCAACTATTTACATCACTACGGACTCATGGATATTTGTTCTAGTTATAATCCATTACTACCATTATTTGTTTTGTTGCATAAATTGTCCCATATTTGGCCATGGGAGCTCTTTCAAGTTGACCTCTGTTCTTGGAATATGTTCCCTTATTTTTTTTTAAATATTTATTTACTTTAATTGTACACAATGCAATGCATTTATGTTTATGTGGTGCTGAGGATCGAACCCGGGCTGTACATGTGCGAAGCGAGCGCTCTGCCGCTGAGCCACAACCCCAGCCCAGTTCCCTTATTTTTTGAGCTTCTCCTTTCTAGAGTGACATTGTGTTCCAGGTTTATCTTTTTTTTTTTTTTTTTTTTTAATTCTAATTAGTTATACATGACAGTAGAATGCATTTTGACACATCATACATGAATAGAGTATAACTTCTCATTCTTCTGGTTGTACATGATGTAGAATCGGCTGGTCGTATAATCATACACATACATAGGGTGATAATGTCCGATTAGTTCTACTATCCTTTCTACCCTCATACCCCCGCCCCTCCCTTCACTCCCCCTTGGCTAATCCAAAGTACCCAAGTACCACTTTTTCCCTAGCCTCCCCACCCCCATGTGAATTAGCATCCACGTATCAGAGAAAACATTTGGCCTTTGTTTTATTGGGGTTGGCGATAGTATTTCTTTTTTTTTTTTTTTTAATATTTATTTATTTACTTTAGTTGTACACAATGCAATACATTTATGTTTATGTGGTGCTGAGGATCGAACCCGGGCAGCGCACGTACGAGGCGAGCGCTCTGCCGCTGAGCCACAACCCCAGCCCAGTATTTCTTTTTAATGTGTGATTTGCATTTTGAATTATTTTGCTTTTCTTAGATATGAAGATACATGGGCTGCACTTCACAGAAGAGCCAAAGAATGTGCAAATGCTGGAGAGGTAAAGAATCCACTAATTTTATTTGTTTGTTTAGGTGTCAGGGTTGAACCCAGTAGTGCTTAACCACTGAGCTACATCTGTACCCGGTCTTTTTTTTTTTTTTTTTTTTTTTTTTTTTTTTTTTTTTTTGGAGATAGGGTCTCACTGAGTTTCTTAGGTCCTTGCTAAGTTGCTGAGGCTCTCTTTGAACTTGCGATCTTCCTACCTCAGCCTCCTGAGCCACTGGGATTACAGGCGTGCACCACTATGCACACCTAGAATTGGCTAATTTTATATTCATGGGAAAATTTCCTTTTCAATGTTAAATGTTAGTCTATTAAGAATTAAGTTTGTTATTGTATGGAAGTATTTTGCAAAATGTCTAGTATTGAATTTAGTTGAAACTCTCTAAATAAAGCACTTTAAAATAATAACAACATTATTATTTTGGTGCTGGAGATTTAACTCAAGGGCACTTTGCCACTGAGCTATATCCCCAGCCCTTTTTAATTTTTTTTTCTTTTTTCTTTTTTTTTTTTAATTTTGAGAGAGAATATCACTAAGTTGCTTTGGGTCTTGCTAAGTTGCTGGACTTGAAATCCTCCTGCCTCAGCCTCCCGAGTCACTATGATTACAGGAGTGTACTACCTTGCCTGGGTAGCGCCCCCCCCCCTTTTTTTCCCCCCAACACAATTTCTCAGTCTGGTAGTTTAGTTGAGTTGGGGAATTTTTAACTTTTATCCTAAGAACAGGCAAGTATTTGATTCATCTAGGTATAATGCTTTGAATTAGAGTTTGATAAGTTTGTAGTATATGTAAATTATGAGATGTATCTCATTCTACCCATTATTAAAAGAATTTCTTACTGTTTGGGCAAAAGCTTATCTTTACTCAATCTTCCTAAAATCAACACTTTGGTTAACAAAAAAATATTCTTATATAAGCATGTAAATAATATATACGAATATATAAATATATAAAATATAAACATTTCAATGAATTGAATGCTATTTAAAGAATAAATTTATTTTTAGGCATTTATAGAGTATATAATGAATGAAAGTAACTTGTCTTTAAAATTATTGATACACACACTTAAAGCTTTACTAGCCACATCAAATACTTTGTGCTGTTAATGTTAATAAAACTTTCTCTTAGACATTTCTGTGAGTCTGACTTTTGGATTTAAGACTTTCTTCACCATTTACCTAAATTAGTGAAGCTATAATAGTTTAGAACAAAGGAATATTTATAATGACCTTTAGATACTAGTGTTTCTTTCCCTTAGAAATTGCTGAGAAGAGGGGAGTAGACATAACCATCCATATGCTGTAAGACCAAGTTTCTCGGTCAACCATGAGCTAAATATATGATGAGAGCGCCATTGAAGGATAATGGAGCTGAAGTGGTAGGGATGTCACAGCTGAGGTTTTGTCAAAGTTGTTTGTGGTGGTGTTGGTGTGTACATACTACACTGCCAGTTGTATGTAACTCATATAATTATGCATAGCACATAAAATAATAAAGGGCTGAATGGCTGGTTTACATATTGACTGTCCTTTTTATTATTTTAGAATGTACTCCTACTTATTAAAAAAAATAGTTCACCATAAAACAGTGTGCCATGTTTTACATACTGTTAACTTGCTGTTCCACAGCAGCCTCATCTCGGGTTTACTACATCTTGATCACATCATTTTCTCGGGCTTGACTTAATCTTATGTTGTCTTGTTCATCATGGCCTCTAAGTATACAAAATTAGCTGCTAATGTTGCCATTAAAAGGCCACATCGAATAATTGACCTGCTAACAAAATTAAAAGTGATTGAGGACTATGATGGTGGAAGCACAGCAATGGTTATCACTTGCCGGTCAGGTATTCCCCTTCTGTAGCTGTGGTCTTGATCAAGAGCAGAGTTATGGAAGCTGTTAAAGGATCTGCGTCACTGATGAAGGCAATGAGACTAACAAATTCAAGATGAGCCTGTGTCAGATACAGAGAAACTTCCAGTGGCCTGGATTGAAGACCAGAAGCGCATCCCTTTCAGCACCAGGACAATCATGGCCACAGCAAAAGCTTGTTCACAGTGCTGAAAGAAAAGGCTGGACCCACCTCTGATGTTGAATGTGCTGCCAGCTGTGGTGGTTGAAGCTATTCAAGAATCATTATTCATGAGAGAACGTGAAAGAATGATGAGTCTGTGAGTGCTGCAGTGAAGGCAACTGAGGGGTTTTAAAGGAAACACTAGATAAGCTTATTGTGGAGGAAAATCACCTGCCAGAGCAGATCTTCAAGTGGATGAAAGCTCCCTATATGGAATAGGAGGACTAGAAGGACTTTTACCCATAAGCAGCCAGGTCGGTGTTAGGTTTCATGGCTTTTAAGGAGAGCATAACAGTTTTGCTTGAGGGCAGTGTTGCAGGCTACAGATTGAAATCCTCTCACACCCTGTGGCACTGTGACAACTGCAGGATTTTGCAGCATGTCAATAAGCACACAATGTCCTGTGGAACAATAGGAAGTCATGCATGACCCAGTCCTCTTCTAGGATGCCTCCTGAGTGCTTTGCCAGCAGATGGAGAAGTACTGTTTGGAGAATAACATACTTTTCAAGATATTGCTTATTGTTGGATTGTTGGTAATGCTCTTGTGATTTTTTTTTTTTTTTTTTTTTTTTGGTACTGGGGATTGAACTCAGGGGCACTTGACCACTGGGCCACATCCCCAGCCCTTTTTTTGTATTTTATTAGAAGCAGGGTCTCACTGAGTTACTAAGTGCGTCGCCATTGCTGAGGCTGTCTTTGAACTCGCGATCCTCCTGCCTCAGCCTCCCAAAGTGCTGGGATTACAGGCGTGCGCCACTGTGTCCGGCTTGCTCTTATGATCTTATTGGTGATCTTCATCCCTTTGTCAAAGTGTTGTTTCTCCCTCTAAATATCACCCTTTTGATCTGGATCAAGGACTTACAGCAACTTTTTAGGCCTACTACTGGAGGAGGACCTTTGCCCAGGCTAGTGCTGCAGCTGAACAAGATGCTGAGAAGATGCTGCTGCAACCTGAGCTTTACTTGGGCTTGGGGTGATTTCTCCATGGAGTACATGCTGACGTCTGGAAGAAGACACTCGAGGTTTGTCCATAACTTCAGAAGATTCATGAAGGAGGAGAAGGTTGCAGAAATCAACAAGATACAAAGAAAATATTTTTATATAACTACAATGTTTGTGTTTTAATCTGTTACTATAAAAGTCAAACTAAAAATAATTATAGTAAAGTTTATTATTGAAGAAAAATATTTTTATATAAATACAGTGTAGCCCAAAGGTGTAGTGTTTATAAAAGCCTAGAGTAGGTACAGTAGTGTCCTGGGCCTGCACGTTTACTCTCCACTCACTCGCTGACTCTCCCAGAGCAATTTCCAGTCCTGCACGCTCCAGCCCTGGTAAGTGGCCTGGACAGGTGTACCTTTTCTTTTCCCCTCATACCATATTTTTACTGTATCATTTCTTTGTTTAGATGTGTTACAGTTTAGATTGCGTTGCAGTTATCTACAGTATTCGGTACAGGTTTAGGAGCCACAGGCTGTCTACTATATATCCTAGGTATGTAATGGGCTAGACCATTCAGGTTAAAGTGCTCTATGGTGTTTGCACAAAGATGAAATTGCTTACATGCATTTCTCCTGACTACTTTGAAAAGCCCTGTAGTAGCAGGATGTGATCTAGGCAGGAGGATCACAAGTTTGATTTGCCCAGGCAAGTCAGTGACCCTGTCTCAAAACAAAAAATAAAAAAGGACTGTGAGGTACATCTTGACCTTGGGTTCAAGCCCTAGTACTACCAAAGAGAGAAAGGGAAATAAAGCCCTGTAGCTCTGAAATACAAGAATGTGTTCTCTTCCTCTCTCCCTCTCTCCCTCCCTTGCTCCCTTTCTCTCCCTCTCTCTACATATAAAAGTATATATTTGCCGGGCGCGGTGGCGCACGCCTGTAACCCCAGCACTTTGGGAGGCTGAAGCAGGAGGATCGCGAGTTCAAAGCCAGCCTCAGCAATGGCGAGGCACTTAGCAACTCAGTGAGACCCTGTCTCTAAATAAAATACAAAAAAAGGTCTGGGGATATGACCCAGTGGTCGAGTGCCCCTGAGTTCAATCCCCGGTACCACAAAAAAAAAAAAAAAAAAAAAAGTATATATTTACGTATAATATATAAGAAGTCATGGATGACCCAGATCTCCTTCTAAAATGCCTGAGTTTTATGTATGCATGTGAAAGAATATCTTTTTATATATTATAAATATATTGCATATAAGAATTTATATACATTCTTTAAAAATGCATCAAGTTCACAAAAATATATAAGAATATATTTGTATATAAGAATTTATAAGATGCATTAAGCTCACAAAAATTAAGGGAAATTAAAAGGCTTAAAAAATGAATAAAAGGGCTGGGATTGTGGCTCAGTGGTAGAGCACTCGCCTAGCTCGTGTGCGACCCAGGTTCGATCCTCAGCACCACGTACAGATAAAACACATTGAATAAAAAGCATTGTGTACAACTAAAGCAAATAAATAAAAATATTTAAAAAAACAAAAAACAAAAAAAAATGAATAAGGAACTAAAATCAGTGTTAAAAAATATAAAATATGGGACCTGGGTCAAATACTAAAACAAAACCTTTGGAGATTTATGGGGATAGAAGACTTGGGGAAATGAATCTGAGATAGCTGCATAATGCTCTTTGAACTTTGAAGTGGCTACATCCCCTAGTGAAAGGTTACAGTCCACCTATTGGCAGAAGGAGCCAACAAGGAAATCTGTCAGTCTTCCTGAACAAGTTGGCATAGTGAGTTTCCTCTCTGGATTTGTTACCGTGGTTTTGGCCTCACATAGTTGTGGGGTTGTTTATTATAATACCTTCTAAGGAACCAAGGAACTCCCTAAGTTAGGAAATGAGAGTCACAAGTGATTGCACTTTGACAACCAAAAAATTCTTCATAGATGAAACTCTGTCTGCCTGGACCCCTTAGATTCCCACAGATTCAGGTCCCTTCAGTAGCAAACACTAAAAACCACCCAGTTGCCAGAACCAGAGACTTCTGCTACTTTCCAAAAGTACAGTTCCCAGCTGTAATTATGAAAATGTACTTTAAAGCCATCTGTAATATGTTGAGACATGTAAATATTTAACCATGTTTATTATTAGTCATGTTAAACTTATCACATGTTTATTTTGTCAGACCTGCTCATGTGTCTTTGGCAGCTTTTAACCAAACAGCATCAGTCTCCTGGGGCAAACATACTCATAGGCAATCCAGTCTTGTTTAACAATTTTTTTCATACTTATCTACTTTAAAGCAAATTCTTACTATGCAATCTTAGAATTTACAGCAGTATCTTAAAAAGCAAACATCTGTGGTCAATGGTAACTTTGTTGCCTAGGCTTTTTCTAAACAAGTTCTATGATAATTTTCCCTTCCTTACAATAGGTAAGTAAATACAGAGTTAATAGTGACTTAGGGGTTAGAGCCTGAGGGCAGTTTTCTGAAGTTAGACCTCTGGTGTTTTGCTTCTAGCTTACTAAAGTTGTTCAAAGATCAAATGAAATAACTTATCTCCTTTGACTCTGAACTGTGCAATTTTGTATAGAGTAAGGTCTTGTTATCTACTTTGTAAGTCATTGGTGTTCCCTGCTCGATTTTTATTTGCCTAATCTCAGTGGCTGCCAGAAGGGATTTTGGAATGAAGCCCTCTGGGTTTGTCCTGCTCCTTAAATTGATTTCCTGTTATTGAAACTGGGTTTATTCAAAGTTGTTGACTTAGAGGTGGAAAATTGAATTTCTGGAAATAGATTATTTTTTTATCATAATCTTATAGCCTGTATCCAGAATGTAATTTTTAATTTTGTGGAAGTTATGAGATAAACTGTCATTAAGTTTTTAATATTTAAATATGGATGGGCTGGGGCTGTAGCTCAGTGGTAAAACACTTGCCCTCGGATATGTGAGGCACTGGATTGGATCCTCAGCACCATATTAAAATAAATAATTAA
The DNA here is from genome assembly GCA_025594165.1 of Tamias sibiricus. NCBI lineage: Eukaryota > Metazoa > Chordata > Mammalia > Rodentia > Sciuridae > Tamias > Tamias sibiricus. The sequence goes on along the minus strand of CM046666.1, from coordinate 16,274,266 downwards.
ATAAGGTGTACTTGATTTTTAGTAAGGAATGGTTAATATCCCAGAATTGTTTATTCTAACAGCTTTTTAAAAAGGTATGCCATGTATCAAATACACACACATATCAAATATATATACGCATGTCTACAAGGGGTGTGTGTGTGTGTGTGTATATTATTTATTTATTTATTGTGATACCTGAGATTGAACATAGAACACTCTATCACTGAACCACATTACCAACCCTTTTTCAAAATTATTTTCATTTTGAGACAGAGTCTCACTAAGTTGCCAAAGCTGACCTTAAATTTGGGATCCTACTGCCTCAGCCTCCTGAGCAGCCTCCAAAGTTGCTGGGGTTACAGGCATGTACCACCATTGCCTGGCTCAGGCAAAATGTATTATCCTTAACATGTCCCTGTAATAAAGGAATTTTGTTACAGTTTAAAGTCTGAAGCCAAGAGAATTTGGGAAATCTATCACCAAAATATACCTAAGAGTGCAGAATTTTCTTTGTTTACTGTTGCATCTCCAGTGCCTAAAACAGGGCTTAGCAAATAGTGGGCAGTCAATAGAAGTTGGTTGAACTTTAGAAATGGATTTTGTGAACACGGATCTGTGTTTCAAGCCAATTCCTTACCGCATCACAGTTGTATCTTTTATCACTATTTAGTACTTTTAAAGCTACTTTTAGAGATCATTATAAAGACCAGTTGACATCATGATGTCTGCCTGTAGTCCCACCCACTTAGAGAGGCTAAGACAGTGTTGCTTGTGCCTAGGAATTCAAGGCCAGCCAGGACAACATAGCAGACCCTCATCTCTTAATAAATAAAATAGTAAATAAATAAAAATTTAAAAATAATGGGAAATGCAGTTCACAAAAAGCTTAGTGTCACCTCCTCACCTCAACAGAGGCTAGAATATGAGAGATAGTATGATTATTGCCCCATTGTGGGCTGAAAACAATATGGAGATACATTGTACTCTTTTGCTTCAGATGTGAGTTTTTATTATATTAAAATGTAGAAACAATCTAGTACCACAATACAAATAATTTTGTATGTAATTTTGATATATTAATTCCTCTAAAATTCTTTTTTGAGATATGAGAATCAGTTGTATTCAGAGTCTTAACTCTTTTTTTTTTTTTTTTTTTTTTTTTTTTTGTGGTACCGGGGATTGAACTCAGGGGCACTCGACCACTGGGCCACATCCCCAGCCCTTTTTTGTATTTTATTTAGAGACAGGGTCTCACTGAGTTGCTAAGTGCCTCGCCATTGCTGAGGCTGGCTTTGAACTCGCGATCCTCCTGCCTCAGCCTCCCAAAGTGCTGGGATTACAGGCGTGCACCATCGCACCCGGCTCAGAGTCTTAACTCTTGAAGAATCTTAATCTCATGTAAATTTTTTCTATAAAACAATTCAGTGATTTTGCATATAGAATTCAAATGTATTATGTGATGGATTTTGCAACATTTATTGTATGGAATATGGGTATTTGTCACAATTCTGTTGTCTTGTTATTTGCCATGTTTTCAAATGATGACCTTTCACCCCCTGCATCTTATCCCAAGTCCTTTCCTCCCTCACCATGTTAAGACCAAAACAGAATTGTCTGGGAGAAACTGATGGGTGTTATTTTCTTTACAGTCTTCAGGAAAAGAAGTTAGAATTATCTTAGGCTAGCCTAGTATCTCTTAACCTTGCTGTTAGGACTTTTTAACATCTAAATTACTTGTTTGGTGATGCAAATCTTTTTCTGGAATTGCACAATCACCTATAATTCCTTCATATATGTCACTATCTTTATGCAGGAAGTATTCCTGCTTAAATATGAATTTATCAGGGTATTTAAAATGCATTAGGAAACTTTTATGTTATGAGAATTCCTTTGTAAAGCAAATAATTGCCTGCTAATTATGTTTTGATTTGTTATTGTTTGTTTTCTTTTTGATTATTTGTGGTAGGTTTTTTTCCTCTTTAGGTTTAGATTTTCAAATAAATGTTTTCCTTAAAAACAGGTTTTACGTAGAAGTAATTTCTAAAGCCATTTTTAACTTTGTCTTCTTTGGGTTAAGATACACTGACACAAGCAGCAATTTGAGGTTTCCTGTACTGAATAATAAGTTGGTTCTTTTCTTTTAAAAAAAAAAAAAAAGAAAGAAAGAAAGAAAACAACTTCAGTCTTGTTTAGCATGTACTGTCATCTGTGCTCAGAAGCGGATTGTTAAATTAACATTGGCTGAATATTGTGCTAGCTGTAATTTCTCCATGCCCAAGATCTGGTTTTCCTTTTACCCTCTGGGTCTGTGTTGCAGTTGGTGGACAGCGAGGTGGTCATGCTTTCAGCACACTGGGAGAAAAAGAAGACCAGCCTGATAGAGCTGCAGGAACAGCTCCAGCAGCTTCCAGGTTTAATAGCGACCTAGAATCCATGACAGCAAATCTGGGTAAGTTGGATGTTGGTAGCTCTACATCACATTTAGAAATGAAAACAGTTTTGACGGGACTTGGTGTGATTTCAGAACTTTCCAAGAATACATTAAATTTTTGGCTAACAGGATTTTTTGGGAAATGGTGAATTTTTAATTAATTCCATAGTTTGATTAAGGATTACACAGAAAATGATTTAAAGTAGAAATGATTTCTAGCATTCCACTGATGTTTTCTGTCTCAGTTCACATCAGGAAATGTAATTTTTATTCTGACAGTTGTTAGTCTGACTCTGTACTGTCTTTGTGACATTAGGCCTTTTTGTTTAGAAGTGTTAAATGTAGAAAGAAAGAAAGAAAGAAAGGGATTAGGGTGACTTTGTCCTTACTATAGGATGTCCTCCAGAAGTTGTTGCTTTTAAAATGTAGGTCTACTGGGCTGGGGTTGTGGCTCAGCGGCAGAGCGCTCACCTCGCATGTGCGGGGCCCAGGTTCAATTCTTAGCACCACGTAAACATAAATGCATTGCATTGTGTAGAACTAAAGTAAATAAATAAATATTTTTTAAAAAATAAATAAATAAATGAATAAAATATATGTCTACTAGGCTTCATGTCTTACACAACTTTCCCCTATTCAGACAAATCCAGTGGTGAATGTATCTGCTTGGCTAAGTTTTGATTTTGTGCAGGTTTATTTTTGTTGTTTTCGTTTGGATGGATTATATTAGTATCCTTTTTTTCTTAGGTTTATATTCAGAAAATTATTGTTTACAATGCTACATCTGAGGATAATATTGTGGCTAACTATTGTCAGAGGATGAAATTACAACAATTTAAAAGTCCTAGTTGGCTTTGTTTTCAATTGTAAAATCAGGCAGTATTTCATTCCATAAATTATAGTGAGTGTTCTAATGAGCTGAGCACAGGAGGTTAGTTTTTTAGTGAGAAAGGACTGAGGGAAGCAGAAACAAAGACAGATGGGTCATTTTAAAGTTACTTTGTAGGATGTGAGCAGGGAGACAGAACAACAGAAAAATGATGGAATAGTTAACATCAGAAAACTTCAGATTGCTTTTTTTGTGTAAGGACTAAGGCAGAGGAAATTTCATTATCATGCAAGTTTAAACTGGCCTGTTTGAGAAATTTGGCTATTTTCTTTCTAATCCTGATTTTTCAAGAAAGTCAAATAAACAGCACAATTTCAGTTTGGTGAGGTGGAACTTAAGCATAAGTTATTGCATTTTAATTTTTGTCCTGATATGTTGTGGCTTAGCATAGGAGCTTAGTCCAAAATAGTGGCCTCCAATTTATTTATTTATTTTTTTAGTGTTCCTTTCTGTAATTTTTTAATACTGTTTTCTAACCAAACTTAGGATCTTAGTGAAAGATGAGGTTGAAGTTATCTACACAGGATGTAAACTTCTTGAGCTGATAACTTGATTTAGTCTTACAGGTGAGAAAGTAAAGGTACCCTATCATCTTTTCCTGTTTTTCAATATTAACTTAAAGCAACACAAAACCAATTCACAAAGTAATTAGCAAATCACAAACCAGTTTTTTTGTGTCTGAATAAAATAAGACAAATGATATTCAGAATGTTGTTGCTGGTAATAATCACCAACATTTATAGCATCAACTGTGTGTCAAGAGTTGTTAGGTACGTTACAGACACTATCTTTAATTGACACAAAACCCTACAAAAGTAGCTTTTCTTATCTCCACTTTGTACAGATAAAGAATCTAAGCCTTGGAGAGGTTGTGACTGGTGCAGGGTCCCAGTTGGTAGGATGTGGACCCAGGATCCCAACCACAGCAGTGGCCTCTGAGGTGGTGGTGAAGCAATAGGAGGGCAGCTGTCATTTGGCCTTCCCTAGCCCTCTTCTTCAAACCTTCTGGCCATTACAGACACTTCTGGGGCTAGGACCTTATATTTCTGAAGGCAGGGCCTTGGGGAAGAGATTCTGGTCCTAGAATAAGTGTCAAATTTCTGTGGCTGCCCTCTTGTGGAATTTTTTCTCCTGTAGTTATAGGAATGATGCTTGTCCAGCTTTGGATAACTGACAGAAAGAACCTTCAATATATCTGGAATTTTCTTCTCAGCTACTTTTTTTAGCGTACTTAGCTGTAGCTCTTTTGGTCCTATGCTTTTCATTGGTTGTGTTTCTTTGTAGATATTCTTTTATTATGACCTTTCTCTCTTTTTCCCCCCCAGCTGGGAATAAATTCTATTTATAGATAGTTGTTCTTTGTTTACTACCACTCCACTGACTAAATGCATTTTGCCAGTTATTATTTTCATAGTTAATTGTTTTTAGAAAATGTATCTATGTAAGTCTTTCTTAGAATATGCTATATTTTCATTCTCAATTACTATTCTATAGGCTGGGGCTATAGCTCAGTGACAGCACTTGCCTAGCATGTGTGAGGCACCGGGTTTGATCCTCAGCACCACATAAAAATAAACAAAAGCATTCTGTCTATATACAACTACAAATTTTTTTAAAAAAATTCTAACCAGGTGCTGTGGCACATGTCTACGATCCCAGCAACTTGGGAGGCTGAAGCAGGATTCCAAGTTCACCACTAGCCTGGGCAACTTAGACCCTGCCTCAAAATTAAAAAGATGTGGTGGGGATTGGGGGTGTAGTTCAGTGGCTAAGCACCCCTGGGTTCAATCCCTAGTACCGCCAAAAACAAAAAAAAAAAAACTAATATCCTGAAAATATTTGGTATTTATTAGCACAGGACCTTACTCTTTAGAAGCTGCATTTGGCTTCTTTAAGAGAATGAGACAGGCTTCCCAAATGTTCACTTGAATGTTCTCTTTTTACTAATCTGAGAACATCTGCCACTAAAGGCAAATTAAAGCTAAAGGATTCTCTGAGGTACTCTTCTGGACAGATAGTCCACTTCTAAATAAACTTGAATCATTTACCGCCCACAGTCTGTATAACTTGTTTTGAGCCATTTTTGGTGAGTTCAGTTTGCTTAAAAGATACCTCTAAAATCTAGATGATTGGTGTGTGTGTGTGTGTGTGTGTGTGTGTGTGTATGTATATATATATATATATATATATATATATTTGCCAATGAAGATATTCATTAGCATCTGAAATACACGCTGCCTTCGGAGTTTATGCTGTTAGTTGCCTGATATTTCTACTGAATATCAATGACTGACTGTGCAAGATAGAAAGTCAAAACTTGGAATCCCAAAGCCTAATGTTTGTGACCCAAAATAAGCTCAGAGAGATGTTTTGAAATTGTGAAACTTAGCTAATCAACCTCCATAAAGTCACTGTTGCTGTTACAACAGGAAAACATTATGAAGCCAAATTTTGTGGGACAGGTTTTATAAACACCTGTGTCATTAATGAACTTTATGAATTCATTTTGAACATTATTATTATTATTATTATTATTATTATTATTATTATTATACTGGAGATTGAACCTAGGGTCTTGTACTGAGCTACAACCAAAGCCCTGTGCATCATTTTTAGATATTAGAAGCACTTAGTGTTTTAAATGTTTATTCATATACTACTGGGTTCTCTTTTTTTATAGTCTCAAAATATCTCCTATCATCACCTAAATATCATGACGTAATATTACAAATGTTAAATAGTGGAACTAATAAAAGAAATTAATTCAGAAGAAAATAGTAACTGACTTTCACTTTTAATTTTTCACCCTCTCATCATATCTAATACTGTATCTAGTCAGTCTCTCCATTTTCCTGGCTACTTACCTCTTATTGGTCTTGCCTTTCTCATTGGAGGGGCTGCCCTTGTTAAAGGGTAAGAGTTTATGTGAGTTTAGACTTTGATGTTTTTAGCTGTGCTATCCTGTGGCTTAATAAATATGACTCCTGATTACCTGCCCCGTTAGGAATTGTTAAGTAACAACAGCTAATCCATTCCTATTGATTTTTCATGGGATGTGATCCATCTAGCTTATAAAAGCCTGTTTAATTGATAGTTACTGGAAGGCTTGTCATTTAAGCAAAAAATGATAAAAGTATGCTGGAAATTGAAAAACAAAGAATACAGACTCTCAGTACTGAGATTATTTTTCAATTCTACAACTTCCTGAGAGACCCACGCAGGCTTCTTAACTGTTGCCTGCAAAATGAGGCTCAGAATGCCGTCAGCCCTTTTTTTTTTTTTTTTTTTTTAAATTTATTTATTTACTTTAGTTGTACACAATGCAATGCATTTATGTTTACGTGGTGCTGAGGATCGAACCCGGGCCGCGCACGTGTGAGGCGAGTGCTTTGCTGCTGAGCCACAACCCCAACCCCCCTGTCAGCCCTTTTTATCTACTGGTTCCTCCTCTGCACACTCAACCAACTGCAGATAAAAAATATTCATTAAAAAATTGTGTCTGTATTGAATGTGTATAGTCACTTTTCCTTGTTATTATTTTCTAGACAATATAACAATTATTTACATTACAATTTGTCACCATATTAGGTATTATAAATTATCTAAAGTTTATTTAATAAAGTGTATAGGAGGTTGTGGGTGGATTATATACTACACCTTGTATAAGGGACTTGAGTACCCAAGAACTTTGTCATCCTCAGAAGTCCTGGAACCTATCCCCCAAGGATGCTGAGGAATACCTGTACTTGCCTTATAGGATAGTTGAAGGATTAAGTGAGATGACAAACTTTAAGTGCTTAGCACAGTGCCTGCCTGGTATGTGTGAGGCATCTGCTGTGAGCCAGGCACATTTACAGGACCTGGGGATACAGCTGGGAACAAGGTGGGTTACCTGCCATCAGGATGCTGACATGCAAGTAGGAGTCCTCCTAGTTTTTGTGAATTTACAAAACCATCTTTCTATGACAGAAGGGTTTGGGTAGATGTTATAAAATTTAACTCAAGCAGCACAACAGGTTGGAATGCAAAACCACTACACATTAAATGTAGTAAAACTGAAAGTAACGTAAGGGGATGAAATGAAGTATTTAATCCACTACGTATTGAAGTATTTAATCTGTACTCTTATTCTGTGAAATAACCACAGTGTGCACTTTCTCACAAGCTGGGAAAATATATTTGTAAAGTGCTGTATATATTGAATTATCTTCAGTTTCCACTAGAGGGTAGTCTAATCCTATTCCTTTATTAAAGTTTAACCCATCAAGGCCTTGTCTTGAATTTTCTCTGTTATTTTGTATGATCTATTTTGTGATTGTTCCTTCATCTAGAACAGAATATTTTGTTCTTAGATAACAGTGATGTCAGTGAATGGGAGCCATATACTGAGTCTGTATCTTTCTTTCGATCTGACCTAACCATTTTGCTTTCTTCTGTACAGAATTTTAGAAGACATCTATTAGTAAGACTGTCACAGCTGTTAGTGTTTCATGAACTAGGTTATCTTATTGTCCAGGTTACTTTCTGTAATTAGACCCTTCAAAGGGCACACTAACTCTTTAGACTCTTTCTAGTCTACTACAGAGATCTCATTTGTTCGGTAAAGGCTTTTTACAAGTTAATGCACCTTTTAAAATTTCCTTATTAACATACCATCATTACCTTCTCACTTTAGTACATAAAAGTATAATGTAAGTATTTGAAGAGTCTTGTCATCTTTTAGTACCTGGCCTCTCTGATCTATAGGTTGGCAGCCAAAGAGGATTTCTTTGTTCTAATTATTTTGTTAGAAATAATTATTTTGTTAGAAAAGGACTCATTACATGTGAAATAATTAATTTTAGTGTGCTATTTCATTCTTCTTTTACCAGTGGCTATGCTATAGATAATATATATTTGAAACAAATGGCACAAAGAAAAATTCCAAGCAGAATTGCTCTTCCTTTGGGACAATCTTTTTACAAAGATTTGTGGAGCTCTTTCCTGCACAGCTGTCAGGCATTCCCAAATGGCTTTTCACAATAAAATTCCACCTATCTCCTCCACTAATCGCTAAATGAGACATATGCTGTTGTTACGGTAAGCAAAATGGTGAGGCTTGAGCTCCTTGTAAAGGTGCACGTGTGTCCATGGAGGCCTGCTAGTGTTCTGTGTACGTGCATTCTAGGTTGGTCACCAATTGTACTCATCTGTGCAACTAGTTTTATAATAGAAAATAAGCAGGTTGTGATAGAAATTAAATTTCTGCCAATTTAATATAAAATATTTATATCATGTATGTTTGTAATAATGTAAAAGGTTTTTAAATGTTTTATATAAAAGAATGAAGCCGGGCACGCGGTGGCACGTGCTTGTAATCCCAGCAGCTCAGGAGGCTGAGACAGGATCATGAGTTCAAAGACAGCCTCAGCAACTTAGTGAGGCACTAAGCAACTCAGTGAGACCCTGTCTTTAAATAAAATACAAAATAGGGCTGGGAATGTGGCTCAGAGGTTGAGTGCCCCTGAGTTCAATTCCCAGTACCAATAAGTAAAAAGGGACAAAGATTTCTAACTATAATTCTTCTGTAGTTTATTACTGATTTAAAGCTTATTAAAAGTTAGAATGGAGCCAGGCATGGTGGCACATGCCTGCAATCCCAGCAACTTAGGAGGCTGAGGCAGGAGGGCCTCAGCAACTTAGTGAAGCCCTAAGTGATTAGTGAGACCCTATCTCAAAGTAAAAAATAAAAAGGGCTGGGGATGTGGCTCAGTGGTAAAATGCCCTCTGGGTTCAATACCCAGTACCAAAATAATAAATGAATAAAGTAATAATAGTTAAAATGGTCAGTGGCTCATGCCTGTAATCCCAGGTATTTGGGTAGCTGAGGCAGGATGATTGCAAGTTTGAGGCCAGGCTCAGCCACTTAGCAAAACTGTGTCTCAAAATAAAAAAATTTAAAAGAACTGGAGATGTAGCTCAGTGGTGGAGTGCTTTCCTAATCTGTGCAAGGCTCTGGGTTAAATCTCTATTATTGCAAAAAATTTAAAAGTTAAAAACACCATTAATGTTTAATGTTTTCTAAGTTTTCTATTTGATTTAAACTTTTAGCATGAACTCTTAATATTTAAATTAGGTAAACATTAATCACAGATCTGTTTTCTTGGCTGTTTTATGAAGTAATAGTATCACTGTGTCACCAGAGATGATTCTTCATTGAATTCAACAGACTAGGTATAAAAGATATGAGAGCACAGCCTTCACCCTTGACACCTTTACTGATTGCTGAAAGAGAGGATCATACACACAGGGTTGTGGTGTCAGTCCTGTGTGAGGGTCAGAGGTCATGGTAGCAGGGCAGGAAGCAGCTCCTTGGGCTGGAGGCAGGGCTGGTTTGGGCCTCAGGAGACAGAGGGGAGTTTGGGGGGCCAGGGTGGGGTTGGGGTCAAGCTGAGGCACTTCAGCAGGCCAGTTAAGGAGGCAGGCATGGGTGGGGCTCTTCATGGATGGTGAGTGTTGTGTGAAGGACAGTGGTGCTGAGAATTTAACAGTAGGTGGTGATCTGAGGGTGACAGATCCCTGAGTTATATAACTTAGCAGTTATGGACTTCTACTTGGTTCTGAACAACTTAAGAGCCTTAGAAGCTTTTCAAAGGAGAGAAGTTAAATATGAATTTGGTAGTGGCAATAGTCACCACTTGCTACCCCAAGCCTCTTTAATCTAAATATCCCATTGAACATAAGAACATGGTGCTGTTAGCCTGTTCAGAAGGGTGTGTCTTTCTCATTAGGAGTTCCAGGTTGATACTAAACCATCACATGTTTTCATCTGGTCCCCATGTTATTAACAGAAGAGTGACTGAGACAGCAAATACAGTTTGTACCCAGCACAGAATTCTACCCATGAGAAATTAATTGGCCTACCTAGGGTTAAACTTCATTTGAGTTCCTGGCCTCATTAGCTCTCTAGTCAGCCAACAGAGCTAGAGTCTAAATGGAAGTTGCCATCTATCCAAATAAAAATTTAAAAGCTCAAAAGAATGTATACATTTTCCAATACATAGTAATTATTATTATTATTAATTTATTTATTTTTTTGGTACCAGGGATTAAACCCAGGGGCACTTAACCACTGAGCCACATTCCCAGCGCTTTTTATGTTTTATTTTGAGACAGGGTCTCAGAAGTTGCTTAGGGCCTTGCTAAATTGCTGAAGCTGGCTTTGAACTTGCAGTCCTCCTGCCTCAGGCTTCTGAATTGCTGGGATTACAGGTGGGAGCCACCACGCCTGGCTATTATTGACTCCCATTTTTTATTTTAAAAAGTCATTTGAGGGCTGGGGTTGTGGCTCAGCAGTAGAGCGTTCGCCTAGCATGTTCGTAACCCGGGTTCGATCCTCAGCACCATGTAAACATAAATGCATTGCATTGTGTACAACTGAAAGCAAATAAGTAAATATTAAAAAAAAAAAAAAAAAAAAAAAGTTATTTGAGGCCTAAGGGTATAAGTCAGTAGTAGAGCACTTGCCTGGTATGAGCAAGGCCCCAGGTTCAGTCCCCACTTTTGCAAGAAAAAAAAAATCATTTGAAATTTAATTCTCCTTATTTACAGGGGATCTTAAATGTAAAAACATAGCTTAGAGTATAATTCATAATATATGACTTCATTAATGTTGTTGATATTTTGATCTCTTAGACCCATACATCTTTTTACTGGTCAACAAAGGTATTAGTTTTATTATTTTATAAAACTTGGCTGATCTTTATAAAAAATTTCCTCCATACATTTTTTATATTCATCTATTAACTAAATTATTAACTGAGTGCTAAGTTTTGGTACTTCAAATCACTTAATCTTCTTGACAACTTGGCAAGATATATATTGTTAGCCCTCTATTTTAGTCAGCTTTTGCATTGCCATGACCAAAATACCCAACAAGAACAACTTAGAGAAGGAAAAGTTTATTTGAGGCTCATGGTTTCAGAGCTCTCAGTCCACAGAGGGCTGACTCCATTGCCCTGAGCCCAAGGTGAGGCAGCACATCATGGGGGAAGGGCATGGCAGAGGGAAACTGCTTCCCTCATGGCACCCAGGAAGAAGAGGCTACGGGGAAGATGCATCCCTTCCAGAGCACACCCCCAATGACCCATCTTCTCTAGTTGTGCCCTACCTGCCTTCATTTAACCACCCAGTCAGGCCATTCAAAATAGGATGAACTAAATAGGTTATAGCTCTCTTAATCATTTTACCACTGAATATTCCTGCATTATCAGGAGCTTTTTACATTCCAACCATAGCTAGCACCCTCTTTCCACAGATGAGGTAAAGCATTGCCTCTCACATGTGATGGGCAGAGCTGGGTTTCTATGCTTGTGCTTTAGAGCCTGGATCTGAACCCAGTCCTCCCTGTGCTAAGGGTTCACGTGTGATACCAAAGGACCAAGTCACTTAGAGTTAAATGGATTCCAGGGTACTTCTAGTTCATGTCACTAATCAAAGTGAAATCTCCGTTTAAATAACTCTGTTAGCTATGATAGCCTTTTTGTATGTTTTTCTTAAAACTGTCAAACTAGTTACCATAGAATGAGCTGAATATTGCTACTTTAGTAGTACTAGCCCCCAGGCTGTCTCCTAGTATTTTTTCCATTTATTAAAATTAAAAATATTATAAATGTCAATTAATGTAACATGATTTTGCCCCACCACCACCACCATTCATAGCATCCTTAAAAATCTTAGAGATAGCCGGGCACAGTGGCACATGCCTATAATCCCAGCACTTGGGAGGCTGAGACAGGAGGATCACCAGTTCAAAGCCAGCCTCAGCAATAGTGAGGCACTTAGCAACTCAGTGAGACCCTGTCTCTAATAAAATACAAAAAAGGGCTGAACATGTGGCCCAGCAGTCAAGTGCCCCTGAGTTCAATCCCTGATACCAAAAAAAAAAAAAAAAAAAAAAAAAAAAAAAAAAAAAAAACTTAGAGATAATATTTACTGATTAAAATTCAGGTTTTACAGCCGGGCATGGTAGCACACACCTGTAATCCCAGTGGCTTGGGAGGTTGAGGCAGGAGGATTGCAAAGCCAGTGTCAGCAACTTAGCAAAGGCCTAGGAAACTTAGTGAGACCCTATCTCAAAATAAAAAGGAGTTGGGATGTGACTTGGTAGTTAAGCATCCCTGGGCTCAATCCCCAATCCAAAAAAGAAAAAAATTAGATTTTACAAGTTATTTCATTTGAGCATTTCATAATCCCGTGTATTAGTTGTTTTATATGGCCCCTGATGATAGATTCAAAACCATTATGAACTATTGTTATTAGCCTTTTCCAGATTTACCAATGGTTTGCAGTGATGTGATAAGTCATCACCTGAGATATCTTTCAACAGAACTGCCAAACTACTTCTCATCACATTTTCATTTTCAATGAAATTTTGTTTTCTCCCAAAACCCATGTCATTAATCCTTCAACCCTACCAAACAGAAGAGGGAGTTTTTATAAGCCCAGATATTTAGTGTAGTTAAAATTAAGGATATGTGAATGTTTCTGGATTTAATAGATCTTTGGATCAAAGAAAGATTAAGTAAAAACAGACCAAAATTTTGCATCTTAACAAACCTAGAATTGCAGGTTAAATTTGAGGAGTTTGCCTAGAAAATCCTATGAAAAACTAGTTTAGAAAATCTTATGAAAATCTGGTAGATAAGCAAAGAAATCTACCATAGTTCTTAAAAGAGCCCCAGCCTGGAAGCTGCACAGCCACCCTGCCTCTGCTCTGCTGTTCCCACCCTGGGAAATGACTGTCACTTCCCTCCCTGGGAGTCATTCCTTGCTAAATTTTTCCTCCCCCTCACTTGTGTTAAATGCCACTCCTCTGAGCTCCTGCCTCGTGCCCAGCCTTCTCAGCCTGTGCTGCCCACAGGAACATGCCTCCCCTCTACTGCAAGCAGCCTGAGCACAAGGCCTGCCTCCTGCATCTTGTATCCCAGTGACTGATGCATGTCCACGAGTGCTCAGGTAATGGTTGTGAAACTGGTTGAGTTGTAAAGTCTTCGACCTCTGCAGCTTTTCTGTTGTATGAGAGCACAACCAGTCCTTGCTCTCCACTTGTGAAGTTGGCTTATGTAGCATCCTGTCAACTGGAAATCGTAGCAGTTTACCAGAAACTCAGCTACCTTTTCCCTGGCTAGTTTAGAAAATCCTGTGTGACTTTGGGCAAGGCACTGAATTAGTTTCTTTAGGCTTTGGTCTTGAATCTTTTCAGTGACAAATTTAACCAGATGATCTCCACATTCCGATAAAGTTCAAAGCTGTGTGTTCTGAAGGCAGAGTAGCATAGGGAAAGAAAAGTCAGCTGGCAGGTGGAGCTGAGCCCCTGCCACCTAAGTGCTGATTAACCCAGAATCCTGTGTTTACTGAGTGTTTGTACATATCACCCATATCTTGGAGATTTGTGTATATGATGTGCCAGGGGAAGAACAATGCTGAAGTAACTTGGAATTATAAAAATTAAATTATGTTGGTATAATTTGTATTAATTATGTTTTGCTATATTCTCATACGAAAATTGGTTATTTGTGTGTGGTGTACAGGATCATTAGGATATAATATTAAACTAATCAAGATACTCCATATCTTCATCATCCTGGTTAGTGAAGTATTTTGAAAAGCTACATTTTGAAAATGTTTGCATTATACTCAGATAATTTGAAATATGTTTTAATGCCAGTGTTGTTTCAATAAAATTTAATAGAGAATAGTAAAACAAGTGCAAATCAATATCAACAATCTAAACTTTCACCTTTTTGACAATTTTTCAAGAATTTTGACTCTTGATAGTTGTTCCTTTTTTATCTTATATACTTTCAGCTCACTTAGAAGCTAGCTTCGAGGAGGTAGAAAACCACCTGCTGCATCTGGAGGACTTGTGTGGGCAGTGTGAGTTAGAAAGGTACAAACATACGCAGTCCCAGCACCTGGAGAATTACAAGAAAAGTAAGAGGTGAGTTTGAAAAATTTGCCACAGTATTCATTTTTAATCTCAAAGTTTTCCGCACTGTTTCACATGCTTGTATTTATAAGTGCAGACTAGCAAAGGACATAGGTTTCAACATGTAAAGCTCATTCATAGATAAGGTTTCCAAAACTTTTTTTTTTTCAAGCCACCAACTATTGCCATTTTATGGAGATGAGTCCTGAAAGGCTCAGGATAGGCAAAACATGCATTTGCAGTGTGGAGTTGGAGGAGAGTAGAGCAAAGGACAAAGTTTTCAACAATATAGGAGCCCTGGCCTCTTTCCCTCCAATGGCAAATGGCTGAGCTGCTGTCTCCTTCCTTCCTTTTCCTTGAGTTAGTAGATCAGGAGGAAGGAAACTGAGCCCAGGCTCTGGAGAGGAGCTGGCTGGGTCTGAATCTTGCTCTCACATTCTAGCCTTGGAACCATAGGCAAATTAATCTCCCTTGGCATCAGTGTCACTGATTTGTAATGTGGATAATAATGTATCCTTCTCAATGAGTTGTGAGGATAAAGAGAGGGAATCGTCATCTAATTCAGTTAGAGCTCTGTATTCGTTACAGTGATTTATACTAGCAGGCCAACCCAAAGTGGAAATGAAAGAGAAACCTGAGGGCCACAGCCTACTATGCCAGCTGCTGTGTCCCAGGCCCACAGTGGCCATCTCAGACAGGGCTGTAAGGTGCAGTGTGGTGCTCTCTGAAGTTCATGGGGGAGGTCCATCTGTAGTGCTGGTGAGAGGAGGGCACAAGGCTGGCTGTTGTATTTGCTGAGCACAGCAGGAACTGAAGCTGCAAGGTGGTATTTAGAGGAGAGAAAATAGTCCTGGGATTGGGGTCTGGCTGATGCTGAAAAGTAGATTTGGTGGAAGGACACAGAGACCCAGGTTGAATAGAGTGCACTGTTGGACTTAAGATTATTAAGTTGAGTGGTTCTGGGTCTACGGGGTGGCAGTGGGAGGAATGGGTTGTTGATGTGAACAGGAGGCACTGGTCACTGACAAAAAAAATCAACAGAAAAGCAAAATCCTAATGTGTGAAAGCAGTGGATTATCACATTACTGTTAGAGTTTTCTAGAATGATGTCAAGGCATGTGGTAGAGGAGAAAACAGTGATTTTGTATCAGATTTCTCTATCAGGTCCATGTGTCCTTAGGGATGTGTCTTAAATGTTAATGAGCTGGAAAAATCATCTGGGGAGAGAGTTTAAAATGTAGACTCCCGCACTCCATCGTTAGAGAGCCAAATCCAAAGCTCATTCCAATGGTATTGCTAAAAATAAGCTTTCCAGGTGATTCTGCTAGGGGTGGTGAAGGGGACCCCATTTTGAGAGTGTTGGGCAGGGTGTGCAGGCTGCACATGGAGGAGCGACGGGCTCTGGGTCAAATGGCTGCACAAGATTTGTATATGTTTGAGTCCTTCTGGAGGTGGTTTCTATAGATTTCATTTTGCCCAAAGAGACTACAAGAGGACATACGGCAGTATTAAGAATCTGTCCTCGGGGCTGGGATTGTGGCTCAGCAGTAGAGCGCTCGCCTAGCATGTGCGCTGCCAGGGTTCGATCCTCAGCACCACATAAAAATAAACGCATGTGTACAACTAAAGCAAATAAATAAATAAATATTAAAAAAAGAAGAATCTGTCCTCATAGAATAAGGACTTTTTTTTTTTTTTTTTTTTTTTTTTATTGAGTGGATGACCCAGAGGATTTCCAGACTCATGGGTGACAAGACAGAAGAATAGCAGAGTTATGGTGGTTAGGCTAGTCTCCTATTTTAAAAATCATGGTAGGGAAATATCTTGTTATGAAGAAGTTAGTCATGGAAGTAAATTCATTTGTGATGTAGTAAAAATTCCAAGGAACATGGCAGGAAGACTTGAATGTATGTATGTATGTATTTATTTATTTTGTAGTTCTGGCAAAATTAGGCAAAGCTGTACCACTGAGCTATATCCTCAGCTTGTTTATTATTATTTATTTATTTATTTTAAGAGACAGGGTCTCACTAGGTTGCCCAGGCTAGCCTCCAATTTACAATTCTACCTCAGCTAGCTGGGATTACAGGTATATACTTCCACACTTGCTTTGGCTTAGAATTTTGAATGAAAATTTGGCAGGAGGTTGAATCTGGGTATACATTATGTGACCCTAGAGGATGATCATCTGTAAAATGGAGATGATAATGGTACTTTATAGGGTTGCTTTAGGATTCAGTTAGCAAAGTGCTTGGAATGGTACCTGGCATCTGCTAAGTGCTCTGGTGGTGGTAGCCAGCACCAGTTAACTTACATTGTTAAGTATACAACTCTAAGTAGATGGGTGTTCCATTTTAGAAAATACCCATTATGGCTGGGCGCAGTGGTATGCACCTGCAATCCCAGTGGCTCGGGAGGCTGAGACAGGAGGATCGTGGGTTCAAAGACAGCCTTAGCAACAGGGAGGCTAAGCAACTCATTGAGGCCCTCTCTCTAAATAAAATACAAAATAGGGCTGGGGATCTGGCTCTGTGGTTGAATGTCCCTGAGTTCAATCCCCTGTAACCCGCCCCCTCCCCAAAAATGTTATATTTTTTAGCTGCTGAAATATAAGAATTACATGAGTATTGTGATTTTTTTCCATTAATATGGGTTGAAATTTGATTGTTTGAAACATAGTATGTGACACTTTAGTATACATTTTAAACTTTAATAGCTTAAGATGATTAAATAAAAAAGAAAGCAGTAAGATTTGGAGTTATGAGCCATGGTGTGATGGTACACTCCTGTAGTTCAACCTACTTAGTTGGCTGAGGTATGAGGATTTCACGTTCAAGGCCAACCTGGGCAACTTTGGAAGATGTTGTCATTCATAAATACATAAATAAATAGATAAATAAATAAATCAGGCTTGGGATCTATGTAGCTCAATAGTAGAGTTCTTGCCTATCATATGCAAAGCTCTGGGTTCAGTCCCCAGTACTGGATTTAAAAAACAAATTTGGATCCATGAAATTTTATTTGTCATACATTTTTTTCATCCTTACCCAGTGACCTAGATACATTTTTAATTCTTATTATAATTTATGTTATTCAGTGAAAATTAATTTAGTGTTTGGAAAACATCACCTATAATTTAAATAAAAATCAAAATGGACTGAATACATTTTTTCTTACATAATTTAATTGAGTAAGTTTTAGTGTGTTTTATATCATTGAAATGGTAGAATATTTGTCTTTTATAGAGTTAGAATTGCATAATAACAGCATTGTCCGGAGTCCTCCCTGGTTCACTGGTTACTAATGCTGTGTCCTTGGGCAAGCCATTCACTGTACTTTATACATTGTCCTGTTGTAAAGCTTTCCTTAGTCTAGAAATTCTTGGCTAGCATTTTAAAGACTTCTAAAAAACTGTCTTTTTAATGAACCAGATGTGATAAACAATTTGCAGATAGTGCCTGTTACTCTGAAATATGTAAGAAAAATAGTGTGCTAATTGGGGACTACCAGTTTATAATCAGTAACTGAACTTTATAGGTAAATAATGGTAAATATTTTATACTCTGATAGGCTAAAATTTTTAAATTGCTTTCTATTTCTCAAGGATAGCATGAAATCCATGTATAAAGTCATACAGTTTTTAAACCTAAGAATCTTGATGTTTCAAGGGTGAGAAATTTACCTAATGCCTTGTCTAAGACTTTGAGAAAATTTATATATATGGATATTCATTTAATACTGATAAAATAGTTAAGAAATGTCAGTGCACTTTGCATCTAATTGTCTAATAAGACATTGAACTTGTGATAAAAATTTAAGTCATATTTTATCCTGTGACAATTATTACTGATTCAATGCAAAACTATTAATAGTGAAAGAAATACAGCCTAGTGCAGTGGCACCTGCCTGTGATCCCAGCAACTTGGGAGGTTGAGACAGGAGCGTCACAAGTTCAAGGCCAGCCTCAGCAACTGTTAGGGAAACCCTTTCTCAAAATAACAAATAAAAAGAAACTGGCAATTACACCAGGCGCGGTGGCGCACGCCTGTAATCCCAGCACTTTGGGAGGCTGAGGCAGGAGGATCGCAAGTTCAAAGCCAGCCTCAGCAGTGGCAAGGCACTTAGCAACTCAGTGAGACCCTGTCTCTAAATAAAATACATAAAAGGGCTGGGGATGTGACCCAGTGGACGAGTGCCCCTGAGTTCAATCCCCAGTACCACAAAAAAAAAAAAAAAAAAAAAAAAAAAAAAAAAAAGAACTGACAATTAGCTCGGTGGTATAATGCCCCTGGGTTCAATACCCGTATTGAAGAAACAAAATGTAATTTGGGTTGTTGTGAAAGTCTTTGGAAACCTAAGCTTGAATTTCTTTTCTTCCACTTGCTGCCAGTTTGACTTTTTTTTTTTTTTTTTTTGTGGTACCAGGGATTGAACTCAGGGGCACTCGACCACTGGGTCACATCCCCAGCCCTTTTTTTTTTTTTTTTTTGTATTTTATTTAGAGACAGGGTCTCACTGAGTTGCTAAGTGCGCGTCACCATTGCTGAGGCTGGCTTTGAACTCGCGATCCTCCTGCCTCAGCCTCCCAAAGTGCTGGGATTACAGGCATGCGCCACCGCGCCCGGCTGCCAGTTTGACTTTTGCAATGTCCTGTTGTCAGCTTTTTTTTTTTTTTTTTTTTTTTTTTTGGTACTGAGGATTGAACCCACGGGCAGTTAACCACTAAGCCACATTCCTAGCCCTTTTTATATTTTGAGATGGGGTCTCACTGAGTTGCTTAGGGCCTTGCTAAATTGCTGAGGCTGGCTCTGAACCCTGGATCCTCCTGTCTTAGCCTCCCAAGGCACTGGAATTACAAGTGTGCACCACCACGTCCAGCTTTACTTAGCAAAATCTTCATCAAGCAGAGGAAATAAAGTCATTTCAGGTGTAGAAGGGCTCCAGTTTAGCTCATGTGAACACATTTTTAGGAAACTGCTGGAGCATCAACTCACAAAAAACAGTAAACCGGGAAGGAAGAAGATCAGACACAGCGTAGAGACGAGCCCGAAGAGAAACAGAGGGGATTTCCCAGATGCTGGTAACAAGAAGCCTCAGCAGGCTGGGAGGGTGATACAAAACAGAGCCCTGTTGTTCCAAAAGCAGTGTTCCCAAGGGGAGAGAATGACACAAAGTGGGTCAGTGTGCTCACGGAATTTTATAAGCTCTGGTGAGAGTTCAATGGTTATTTAGTAATAGGTATGTTTTTGAAAACTAAGCAAACAATCAACTCTAAAGGAAAACAGAATTTTATAAGAAAGGGAGTAAAATAGCACGTGGCTTAGTTGTACTAGTGTAGTAGTATGCTATCATTATTATGATAGCATAATAATGCAAGGCAGGGTTGTGACAGCACTTTCTGAGGAGAGGGAGCATATTTGTACTGAGCAGCAGGAAGCGTGTGGAAAGTTAATTCTCATCTTCTACAGCAGAAAATTCGCAGTATTTAAAATGAGGGGGGAAGTCAACATTGGGATATTATTTAGAAATAATAATTGTAAGTACCAGATGAAAAATCTGAAAGACTTGGATGTGGCTGCCGGACAGATAGGTGGAGAGAGCTGGGGCTGCTGTTTCACTTAAGGAATGCACATGTACTATAAACATACAAATCAAACTCAAAATTTTTTATTCCTTGAAGTGTTTTACATGAAATATTAGGCCAAGAGAGCCACTGTAAGACATTCTGTGATCCAGTAAGTTCCAGAATCAGTTTATCCTGTATTTGCCTCACAGAACTTTGCAGTTCGTGTATATTAAGGTTCTGAGAATTCCTGTAGTATGGACATTTATTTGACTCAGCATTTCACAACTCACTTGCTCACAGAACAAATCTACATGTAATACCTATTAAAATTTGGCAACTTAGTATTCTTTGTAGCACCTTTTGAGAAATTTCAAATACTGATAGCAAAAACTAAACTTTTAATTTTCTGACTCACAAGGGAAGAATTTCTTTAAAAACAAACATCCTTTCTTTTTAACAAGATGCTGAACAAACTAATGATTTTCTTTATCTTGCTCTGAAGAAGATAATATATAATAAAAAGATTGGGAAAATGATGTGTGCGTGCATATGGCATGCTTTAAAATACAACAGTATCTGCATACCCTATAGCTTTCCAGAAAGTCTAGGACAGACGATGGGTGGTGTAGGGAGGTGGGATGGTTTCTCTTGCTCCTCTGGTGCTGTGCATCTTCTCATTCCGCTCCCACCAGAGCTCTGGGTTGGAGTTGAGAAGGAAGTTGATTAGCATGTAATCATCTGGCTACTTGGGGCCAGCATCAGAGCCAGAGTCTCAGACCCTCCCAATTTGTCCTCTTGATGATTGAGTTGGAACAAACTGAGTCAGTTCCAGATGTTGATACCTGTATATCTATAGCTGAGAATGGATGTATGATTTTTTATATATATTTGATGGGCATTTCCAACATGGAATAAATTCCTGTCCTTACTAAAGCAGGGTACTAAAATAGGAGTGTGACCCATTCCCAACAGAAACTGGGCTTATTGCAGCCACAGTCTTCATAGTGGGCAAAGGAAACAAACATCACTTAGGAAACTCATGGGGGTGATTCTCATACTTCTTATCTACCCTTGAGAAACATTTGAATAGATGGTTTAGTACAAGTGTTTGTGCAGTGAATAAGAGGCTCCTTTTCCAGCTGGTTATCTAATGAAAAGTGATGCATAAGGAACTGTGTGATTGTTGGGAGAAAATGCCCATAGACTGTATCTCTAGGAACTGCATGAAAGATGATGTTCCTTTTAATGGTACCATTATGGATGGGAGTAGATGCTGCCTTGATAGCTAGCAAAACGTTCTCTAGTAGATGAACTATGCCTATGGGTTGAAGACACATACTGATGCCAGTTGCTAAGTTGGGAGCTAGTTCCAAAAATGTGTGTACAGCCCTGTGGGTCTAACTCATGGGTCCTGTGCATATGTTTCTGTAATCAATAGGACATATGGTTTTTCATAAAGTAAAAAAGTTAATATTTAGCATATGAGCCTAAATATAGAACTTAAAGCCATTTACCTGGTTTTGTCCAGCTAGCAGTTGAAAAAAATGGGCTTGGGGTTTGAGAAGCAGCTTGCATTCATAGTCATGGGGCAACACAGACAAACAAAAATGTATACAAATTACAATTTCATATAATAAAATAGCCTTTGAAGAAAATAAAATGAGCTAATGTTATAGTGATGGTGGGACTTACTAGGCAGGGCAAAAAAGGAGGCTCTTCTGAGAAGGAGATGGGAACTGAGACCTGAACAGGAGGCGATCTCCTGAGGATCTAGGATCATGCAGTTCCAAGTGGAAGGAACAGAAGGTGCAAAGGCCGAGTCATGAACAGTAGACATGTTTTAGAGAATGAAGTAGAACTGAGAAGAAATTAGAGTCTAAGCCTTCTCAATTTTTAATCTATTAACACTGTAATCCATGAAATCCTTATTGAAATTCTGTCACAATAATTAAACTTAAAATCACACACGTGTATAACTTAATTAAAACATTTTTTAATTTCCAAACTTCTAGAATATTTACCTTTTCCCCTTCACAATACAGCCTACCATCAGTATTTCTCCCAAAATAGCTGCCTCTTGAACAAAAAAATAGTGATTTTAGCAGTTCTAGTTAATTATAAATGACTCATACCACAGTCTTCTGTTGGACTTGAAGTCTGTCCAGGGGCACACTAACTCCAGAAACATCTTTCACTGCTGTATTTGGACTCTGAAATTGAATTGTCTCTTAGAACCTCTCTCCTGAGTGGCGTCTCTGCTTCTTGATGAGACTAAGCTCTTGTGCATATTTTGAGAGAGTGTGAGCATTCCTTTTACTTTCTGTTTGTAGCTAATGGTAAGTGACCATGCCCTTCTTTTTATTTGTGTTTATTTCTCGGTACCATGTAGACTAAGTTTAGAAAATCTTTAGAACAAAGTATAAGATCTGAGGGCTGGGGTTGTGGCTCAGTGGTAGAGCGCTTGCCTCACATGTGTTCAATCCTCAGCAGCACCACATAAATAAATAAAATAAAGGTATTGTGTCCATCTACAACTAAAAATTTTTTAAAAAGAGAGATATCTGAGGTAGTGTACCATATCTGTAGTATTTGGCCAGTGCATGGTCTAGAGGATAACCTGCCGAACTCCTGAGCTTCCAGAGATGACTGTCCAGACTAACCTGGATGCGTGGTGTGGCCAAAGGTGTGGGTGTCACTTCCATCCCAGAAGTTGGGGGTAGAGAGGCTTAGCAGGAGTATGGCACACAGGCCTGCCTTTGTTGAGAATGGAATGGAAGAAATGAGTAGCATTCTCAGGGTGGAGATGGCTCTGGAACCAAAAGAGAGGCTCCAGATCCTCACCAAAGGACATAGGCAGAAAGGCAGTAACCAGTTGCTGAGGTTCTGCAGTGGAGTCCTTTTGGCTGCTGAATGGAAAGTGCAGCAGGAGCAGTTCCTGAGGCAACACTCTTACAAAAATGGGAGTGGACCTTGAATCTGCCCAGTGTGGAGTGATAGAGACCAGATTTACTCTCCTACCTGATACAGTAAAAACCAAGCAATGTAAATGAGAGAAGACTTTTTTAAAGACATTGGGTAGAGAAGAGAGGTGATGATACTCCACTGACAGGGAACAGTGAGGTGAGCCCTGTGATTGCCCAGAGCCCTGCCTTGGGAAGCTTCCAGGATGCAGCAGAGAGAGGGAAACCCAGGCAGAGCCCGATCAACTCTGAGTTGAGGAGACCAGCCTGGGATTCTGGGAAAACCAAGGCAGCTAGAATTTGCCAGTGAGGAGGGAACTAATCAGAAGGAGAATGCCAGAATTCTCGAGGGGTTCCCTTGAGTACCCAGCAGAGTACTGATAATCCATGTGAGGTAACTCCCCAAGGCAGGAAGGAAGACCATCCAAGAGGGCTAGTTAACAGTGCCTGTTCTCATCAGCCAGACTAGAAACACTTAAAATTCCTGGGTTACTGGGAAGAAGACTGCAAAAGTCCTGCCTCAGTAGTAGCTGAGATTGGCTCTGCTGATGCCTGCTCCAGACCCCTGTAACAAATCATGGAGCAAACGTTAAAAGGATCAAACTGTTTCCATCTAAATTATCTATCTCAAGTAAAGCTCAAGAATGTTTATAGGGATACAAAGAAATATCTAGCACCCAAAAAGATAAATCACGGTGTCTGTCATGTAATCAAAGATTACTAAGCAAACATGTTGAGGAGGACAGCCAATCAGATCACTCAGAACTGAAAAGCAAGGGCAGTCAAAACAACTATCATGACTGTATTTCATAAGTTCAAAAAATTAAGTGGAGACAAGGAAAATATTTTAAAAGGACCAGACTTACAGATCTCTTCTCCGTTTTCTCTCTTTACTTTCCCCTCCCCACTCATGCTAGACTTCAGATGGTTCCCAGGTGGAGGTGGTTAAACGAAAATAAATTGAAATTTTTATTTTATGATGTTTATTATAATATAGTCACACTTGCTGGGCCAGTGACCTCTTGAAAACAGACTGAGAGCTATGATTTGTTCATAAGTGTGTAAACACATTTTACATTTCTTTTCAAAATTAAACCTAAGCTATGAGTTGGCAAGGAATTGAACTGAACAAGATTCTTGCTCTAACGTGTCTGTTAGAAAAGAAATCTTGGCAGTTTCAGACTTTGTATGTAGTCATGAGAACAGATGTAGCTAGAATATTTAACAGTTTATTAAATCCTTGGGTTGACAGTAAATATAGTTTAGGATTGATATTTGAGTTCTTCAAGCTTTATTTTGAGCAGTGCATATCTGTTTGCCATCAGTAAGTCATTCCTGACCTAATACTTTAAAAATCATATGTTGTCTCTAATTGATTTACAATACTGAACTTCTTTTCCCCCTTGTGTAAATACCATTCTGTAGATTAGGACTGATAAACATTTTTTATTTTAACAGATGTAAAAACCTAAAGTGTATCTCTGAGGTTGAGAGTAGTCAAGACTGAAGATTTAGCAATTACAAGAAAGGTTTATTGAAATTCAGCAAAATGTAATTGTTATCCTACATTTTTTCAAATAAGTAGTCCTTTTTCTAAAGATAGCTTGGATATATATGATTGTGTATTATAATGTACACGGTCTATAATAACTTTCAATGTCTTAGAATCAATTTGTTAAATTTGGAATGATAGTTTACATCAACCAGTACGATTTTGGAGTTTATATTTTTTATCAGTTAATTTTTTTTTTCAGAAGTATTAAATCAGGCATCACTTAAATGTGGCTAAACTGCAGTATTGCCCTGTGCTTAGCTCACTCTTCTAGTGTTCTTGAGGTATTTCAAGGTGGGGCAGCAGAGGTGTGCTTAGTGTCCCCCTGCTGCTCCAGCATCGGTGGCAGAGAACACTTTTGGGTGCTCCCTCTCTCTGCCACAGCCCTTCCCTTGCCCTCTTTGGGTTGGCTAATAAACAGGTCTCTTTCTAGTCTTTAGTTCTGGCTTAGAAAACAGGCACTGTAATTATTTCAAAGGGCATGAACTCATTTGCTGCTGGAGAGGTTTCATACTGGATTTCAAAAAGAGGTGCCCCTCCTCCCCGCAAATGAGCAACATTTTCCCTTTGTTTAGAAGTTTTTTTAAAAATATTTATTTATTTGTTTTAGTTGTACACAATGCCTTTATTTTTACGTGGTGCTGAGGATCGAACTCGGGCCGCTCACATGCTGAGCGAGCGCTCTGCTGCTGAACCACAACCCCAGCCCCTATTTAGAAGTTTCGTATGATGTTTATGACCCATTCTTTTATCAACTTCAAAGAAGTACATTATTGTTATAAAATACTACATTCATTGAGAAATAGAAAAAGTAAGTAATATGCAGCTCTCCAGGATCCGTAGTTAGATTTGAGAATTTATCAGTTTACCTGCAGCCTGCCCTCCCTCTTCTCCAGTTTTGGGGACCAAACCCAGGGGTTCCTACATGCTAGGCAAGTGCTTTATTATTTAACTACATCCAATGCCCTTTTTTCATTTTATTTTGAGATGAGGTCTTGCTAAGTTCCCAGACTGGCCTCACACTGGGAATTTGCAGTCTTCTTTGAGTCACTGGGATTACTTACCTGTGCTTTTATAGGAGTTAAAAGAAGTTGAAAAGTATCTTTTATGATACTTTTTAAACATGGAATTAATTTGGGGAAAGTAAAAACACTAATTTAGCTCATAATTTCACTTTTGGGACAAAAAGTAAAATTGGATGAACAAGGTACATGGCATATCACAATTAAATATTGTTTAACAGAAAAAAGTATATAAACTTTGTATAATATTAAGATATTGATAGAGAACAAATCCATGATGCATTTTAATATTTGTATTTTTCTTCTTAGCTTTTTAGGTAGATAAATCTGTTACAAATCAATCCTTAATTATCTGACCTCTTAAAACTGACAACAACATTATTCTAAATTTCTATCTTGCATTTGTTTTAGTTTGCTTTATAGATGCTCCCGTGTTTGATATTCTCTTGGACTATGGTCTTGGTTATTGTCTCCTTCCATCCTACATGCCCACCCTAGGTAAGCTGTTCTGCATCCTTAATTATCTTCTATACAGATGGCAGTCGATATTAAATCACTGTCTTCAGGTTGGGTGTCAGAACCAACTGCCATCCAGAGACACCTACTTGTTTCCTAACAGCCCAAGAGCACCAAGCCCCGAATTATCTTCCACAGTAAAACTTGACCCTATCCTATCTCAGTGAGACCCTGCTGCCTATCAGTGTACCCAGCTCACAAGCCTGACAGTCGTAACCCCTTTCTCACTGTCCTGTCGTCTCTCCTCAGTTCTCTGTCCAAGCCCATAGTCCATGATTCTGTTCTTGCCTTTCTGTCTTTGCTGCTCCTTTCTGAGTGCTGATCCACATGTTTGCAGCCTCAGTTTTAGTGATAGTCTCCCAATTAGTCTTCCTGTCTACAGTCTTGTCCCCCAGTTTATTTATATTACTTTTAGGATATTTATTGTTTCTAAAATGCAGATATGATTAAGATTTCTCATCATCTCCAAGATAAAGTTATAATGATTTACTGAGTACTTAATATGTACCAGACACAGTGCTTTAAAATCTTAATCTAAATTAACTCAGAGAATCCTCATAATGGCCATTTGAGGAGGTATACACTCTTCTCTACTAATAAGAAAACAAGACTAGAAGAGATTAAATAAGTTACCAGGAGTTGCAGAGCCAGGAAGTGGCAGCGCTAGAGCAGACAGACTTCAGAGACCTGCTTGTGCCTTTGTCATCTCCACACAAAGCCTTTGTGCTCTGGGTTTGGGTGCCCCGGAGTGTGAACAGGGTTTTGCTTCTCTCGCCTGCACTGATTGTGAGGTTCATTGTCAGGATGGAGTGGCAGTGGTTGTCAGTAGTGGTGACAGCTGACCAGGATTACGTTTGTAGTGGGGTAAATGGTGAGTTTGGGAAATGCTCCTTGCACCCTCAACCACAAATATGCCAAGCCTGAGGGATGTTCAGTTGTAGGTGGTAGGGCAAAACCAGAGTGCTGAGAAGTGACAGACCATTGATTAGATAATAATGAGTGGTGGGGTAGTTCTTTGTCTTAAGAAACTGGTTAACCAATTAAAATTTTGAATTTGAAAACATCAGCAATATGCAGGTGATATAAATTATTTTAATAGTTTTAATAATAAAAAAAATTTCTGTCAGTTTATTGCCATGGCTAGTCACTAAATACTTTTCAGTACATCATTGAGAATAAAGGTATGTTGAAGACTTGGTTTTGAAAATCACAAGATATATTCGGGGCATATCGGGGTTTTTTACTTCATATTTACAGCAATAATGATGGCTTTCAACTTCAGTTTCAATAGTTCCCTAAAATGAATGCACTTTCACAGAGTGGGGTAGATCCAGCTATTGATCGTGAAGTGTGACATAGCTCTCTTAAATTTCATATTCATGCCTCTGATATCTAATAGACATGGTAGCCTACCTAGGAAGCTTTTGGTCAGGCTAAAATATCTCAGGTGAGCCACAGCTTGCATTCAGGTAGGCCAGATTTGGCCCTTAAAGTACATTCCAGATGCTGAAGAGAGTCATTTGGAGTCAGAGTGTTGTGGGTTTTTTTTGTGCCCTCTCACCTACTGGTTGTGTGACCTTCCATCACCAAGCCTCATTTTCTTCATGTCTTAAGTGAGGAGGATGGTATTTACAATTGGGTAATTGTGGCTGAGTGATGTGGCACAGATCTGTAATCCTAGCTCCTCTGGAGGCTGAGACAGAAGAATTGCAAATACAAGACCAGCCTCAGCAACTTAGCAAGACCCTGCCTCAAATTAAAAAGGTCTGGGAATGTAGCTTAGTGGTAGAGCACCCTGGGTTCCATCCCCTGTACCACAAAAAATTTTATTTTATTTATTTTTTGTAATGCATTTTTAATTTATAATAATAGTATGTATTACAATTACAATTCATAGTAAAAAAAAGATTATGGATTATAGGAGATAATTGTGTATCATGCTTTGGGTGAGGTAAGGTGTCTATATAGTAAGGACCCAATAATGTCTATTTACCCTGTCTTATCCTGCTTGCCTCAACTGCCTCCCATTCCCAGAGCTTCTAAATGAAATGGGTTTTCATGTAAAATAGGTTTAGGTAAATTATTTTTTTGCACTCTTGGATGGAAGGCAACCGTGTATAACTTAATGCTTCCGCCAACCAGCCAGTTCCCTAGATTTTTATTACTTTTCTGGTGTCCAGTGTTTTTTGTTTTGTTTTGTTAAATTTTGAATCTTCTTTTTTACCGTATCTCCTGGATTCTTTTCAACAATAAATGCCCAACATCTTAGGTTCTTATCATCTTACATCTTTCTAAGCTGTGTTTGCCCCCCAAAATATAAAAGTACAAAGTTAATTTATGTTAATAATGTGACAAGGATTTAGTGCAGTATTTACAGTGAAGTAGCTGCTTTTCAAGAGGGTTTTATTTACAGATAATGTTAAAAATGTCTTGCTGGGTATGTTCTGTCTTAGGAGTACATGAGAGCAGGACTCCTGGGCTACTCTTGAGAACATTCACCTCAGGCTGTGGTCCCACTCCCCATCGCACTGTGTCAGCCACAAACCCACCAAGCCACTTGGGCACACATCTTCAGGTGGTGCCACATGGCTGTACGGTGCTGGGAACAGCAGGCCTGGCATGGAGGTGATGAGTGGGTGGTTCTTGGGGAGAGCAGTCTTGGGAGCTCTTTTCTGTGACTGAGTTGTAATGTGGTAGGTTCTGTCTACCTGCCCTAACAAAGAGACCCTGTTGAAGTGTTTTCTACAAGAAGTACTGCTGAACTTTTTCCCCCTAGGCATTTTCAAATGTGAAGAAACATCTCAAAGTCCATTCCACAGTTGGTGTGTTGAACGTGGTATTTCTGTTAGCTTCTTGCAATGGACTGTCCCAGGGAGGCAGTTGAGTGTTTGGAGAGAGAGTGCCTCCGTTTGTGAGATGGTTGTGTTTTTGAAGAAATTTATCTAGTGGCTTCAGTCTACCAAGTTTGCATATGAGGGTCCAATTTAGTTGATTTCTACGTATCTAGTAACATCCCATACGGTTATTTATTAATGTGAGGCTTTCTTATAAATTCTGCCCTTATAACTCGACACCTGCAAAAAAAATGAAACAGCTGTTTCACTTTTTTAAAAATACTTTTTAGTTGTAGATGGACACAATATCTTTATTTTGTTTATTTTTTTATGTGGTGCCAGGAATCAAACCCAGTGCCTCATGCATACTAGGCAAGTGCTCTACCACTGAGCTACAACCCCAGACCCAGCTGTTTCACTTTTTGGAAATATTATTAGCTTTTGAGTCTGGTAGGCTTGTTTGTTTGTTTTGTCCATTACGCTAAATTTTGAAAAGACATTTACTAAATTGAGTAAGTTTGACAATATGGTAAAATCCAAAAGAGGCTATTTCAATTTCTAACTACTAGATCTTCTGAAAATAGTAAACTTGGAGAAAAAAGACACTCAAAAATTTTTTGGTACTGGGGATTGAACCCAGAGGTGCTCAACCTCTGAGCCACATCCCCAGCCCTTTTTATTTTTTATCTTTTTTTGGGGGCAGGGTACTGGGATTGAACTTGGGTACTCGATCACTGAGCCACATCCCAGCCCTTCTTTATATTTTATTTAGAGACAGGGTCTTGCTGAGTTGCTTAGGCCCTTGCTAAGTTGCTGAGGCTGGGTTTGAACTCGCAATCCTCCTGCCTCAGCCTCCTGAGCCACTGGGATTACAGGCATGCACCACAATGCCCGGCTTTATTTTATTTATTTATTTTTTCTAACAGGGATTGAAGCCAGAGTGCTTAACACCTGGGATTACAGGCATGCGACACCATGCCTGGCCCAGCTTTATTATTTATCTTGCGAGAAGGTCTCGCTAAGTTGCTTAGAGCCTCACTAAGTTGCTGAGGCTGGTTTGAACTTGAGATCCTCCTGACTCAGCCTCCTGAGTTACTGGGATTACAGGCCTGTGCCACTGTGCCCAGCAGAGACTCTCATTTTTTAAAATGCAAGTGACAAGTTTCTCCCCACTGTGGTGTTAGGATTAAACCCAGGGCTTTGTGCATGCTAGACAAGTGCTCTGTCACTGAGCCACACCCCAGCCTTAACAGGTTGCTTTCAAATGAGGTAATATGTGATCAAACTTTATAAAGAATAAACTACTCTGCAATTACAAGGACTTCTTTGAAAAAGCACATGCTCTTAGTCGTTCTTCATCCACAGTACTCCATCACGATTTGCTGAGCATTGGTCTGATTCTATCCACAGCCTAGTAACAGATGTACTGTGGTATTTATTCTGAAACATAGTTTTTCACTCTACTTTCATCCACATTTTTACCAAAAATAATCAAACTAAGTAACGTTAATTTGTAAAATAAGTTCAGTTTTATCAAATATGGCATGATTATTTATACAAGTGCAGAAAGAGTATGGATTGACCACATAGTCTAATTTTTAAGTTTGCATTGTTAGAATTTTCTTTTCTATATTTTTCTTTTCTGCAGTGCTTGGGATAGAACCCAGAGCCTTGCACGTGCTACACAAGCATAATATCACTGAATTCACCCCAGGCCTGTTTTGCTGGATTTTTTTTTTTTTTTTTCCCTTTTGGTGCCAGCGGTTAAACCCAGGGGCACTTAAGCACTAAGCCACATCCCCAGCCACCCCCACCTTTTTTTCTTTCTTTCTTTTGAGACAGGGTCTCACTAAGTTGCTCAAGGCTTCATTAAGTGGCTGAGGCTGGCTTTGAACTTGAGATCCTCCTGCTTCAGCTTCCTGAGTTGCTGGGATTAAAAGTGTGCCACCAAGCCAGGCCTTAGTAGAACTTTTTTTTTTTTTTTTTGTATTGGGGATTGAACTCAGGGGCACTCGACCACTGGGCCACATCCCCAGCCCTTTTTTGTATTTTATTAGAGACAGGGTCTCACTAAGTTGCTAAGTGCCTCGCCATTGCTGAGGCTGGCTTTGAACTCGCGATCCTCCTGCCTCAGCCTCCCAAGTGCTGGGATTACAGGCATGTGCCACCGCGCCCGGCCTTAGTAGAACTTTTGATAAAGAATCTCAGATTGGACTTTTAAAAGCCTCTTAAGACTAGGAAGCCACACCAACCTTTCCAATTGTATACTGTTAAAAAGCGGGGAGAGGACCAGGTTCTTATTGGATTTGTGCAAATAACTACATTGCCATAAAAAAATAAAATGAGTAGTTTCCATTATGGAGGAATCAGCTGGACATGGTGGCACATGCCTTTAATATCGATGGCTTAGGAGGCTGAGGCTGGAGGATTGCAAGTTTGAGGCCAGCCTTAGCAATTTAACCAGGTTCTAAACAACAGCAAGACTCTTTCTCAAAAAATAAAAAGGGCTGGGGATGTAGCTCAGTGGTAAATTGCCCCTGGGTTTAATTCCCAGTACAAAAAAAAGAACAAAAAAGAAAAAAAAAAAAAAATATATATATATATATATCCCCCAGCTGGTTCCTCCATACTCATGAATATTTATATTTTTTATGGCAATATCGTTATTTGCACAAATCCAATAAGAATCCGGTCCCTTCTCCCCTTTTTAACAGTATACAACTGGAAATGTTTATTTGGCTTCCTAGTCTTAAGAGGCTTTTAAAATTTTATATTCCACACATATATATATATATGCATGTATATATATATATATATATGTATATATATGTGGAATATATTTTAAAATTAAATATATATATGGAATGTACACACACACATATGGAAGAACCAAATAGGGAAAAACAGCAAATGTTTGAATTTTTTGTTCACAAAAGTATACTTTACCAAATTGCCATAAGCTATAACTGCTTAGAAGGAAAAAATGTTTCTCTAAATCTTGAAACAAAATATTAGAGAAAATAAAAAGTTATCCTCAACATTTGGTTTCATGTATTAATTCTTGTTGGTTTTGATCTTGTTTAGAAGTTTCATGAAGTCATCAGTATCTTCATTAGAATCATTAAAATTTTTACCTAGTTCATTGGGATGGTCCTAGAGTTACCAGAAGCTTCTATTTAAGAGTACTTATCAGACTTGTTTCCATGAATCTCCTGGAAGAAATAACAATTTTTGAACTATATCTATTAGTTAATGTTTTTAGAGAAGAATCAAAACAATGTATAAGGGTGCCAAAGACAGAGTGGCCATGGCTAAATATCTGGTGAGTTTATTAGAATCAGCAATTGACAAGCAAATTTGGTTATTTCTGTATCACTAATCATTTTAACATGAAAACTAAGATTAAGTCTGATGGCATCTTAGATTTCTAAGAATCTCATACAATTTTTGAAACACTCATATTAATAACCACACCCATAAATATTAAAGAAGATTTGGCATCACCAATTTGCCAATGCTTCTCATGTAATTGAACGTGTTAGTTTAGTCTCTCTCTCACAAGGTGAGAGAGAGATCCTTCAAGCTTTTCATGGAACCATCTGAAAAAAAAATCCCAAAGTGAACTTGAGGTCAAAAAGATTTAATTTAGGATTTGAGGGGTCTGGGGATGTATGTAGCTCAGTGGTAGAACATGCGCTTAACGTGCATGAGGTCCTGGGTTCAGTGCCCAGCACTGCAGAAGTGAAAAAGAACATTTTAAAAAGTTAATTTGATTTGGAAATGTTGGTCAAAAATGTCAAAAGATTTTAAGGGTTTGATCAAAATAGGATTACAGGTGACTGTGAAAAAACAGTCCTTCATTTAAACACAATGGTAATTAAAGGCCCTTGGAAGACAAATACAGAAGGTTACCCAGTTGTCAATAAATCACTGGGTCTGTCTTGAAGCAGGACATGGTAAATTTCACCAGCGGGTCAAGGGGCACTGACCTACCTTTGCACAACTCAACCCCTTGCAGAAGGTAGGATATCTCTTTTATAGCCAAAACCCATAAGCTACCAGTAAGTCAAAACCATAGCAATGTAGGAAGTGGGTCAGGATGACCCAGTTCAGGGTTCAGTACACTGCCCAAGAAAAATGAGAACTAAATGGAGAACATCTTGCAGATGCATTTCTTAATAATACATTGTACAAGAGTAACAGAAACTTTTTTTTTTTTTTTTTTTTTTTGGTACTGGGTATTAAACTCAGGGGCACTCGACCACTGGGCCACATCCCCAGCCCTTTTTTGTATTTTATTAGAGACAGGGTCTCACTGAGTTGCTAAGTGCCTCGCCATTGCTGAGGCTGGCTTTGAACTCGCGATCCTCCTGCCTCAGCCTCCCAAGTGCTGGGATTACAGGCGTGCGCCACCACGCCCGGCAGTAACAGAAACATTTTTAATGGCCATGTGTTGCCAAACAGGGTGGCAGAGGTGGGGTTTTCTCATGGGAGCAGCATTTCTCATACGAAATGGAGTCTCAGGATAAAATGGAGTTTGGTCTAGACACATATAGTTTGACTCATAACAAAGCAATTTTGAACAGTGTCATATACCACCAACCTTTTTTTTATGTGAAAATCAGCTAAAGTGTTGCCCTGATATTTGGCTCAATTCTCTTTGTGTGAGCCTCTGTTTTTATAACCCCCAGAGAGTCACTCATCGACTTGTGGGCCTTTTTTATTGGTGTACCTGCAGAGCTGAGGAAACCTTTGCTTCCAAAGCAATGCAAAGGCATAGTGACTACCAGTGTGAATGTTGACAAGCTGTTTTAAGTAAAATGTGGGAATGGGTAAAGAGCGTCAAGTTCTGCCTTCTGAGTACGATTGAGGTAGGGCAGTTTGCCATTTTTAATGAACTTTTATTATGTGATGACTGTATCCAGCACAAAGATTGCCTCTTGAGATCACTAGTATAAGATTCATCCACACAAGCAATCAAACCAGGACTTTGTAAAGGAATGTCTTGCAAATCCAGACGAAGATTGACTGCAATTCCAAGGTTACCATATTAGAGTAATGCAGTTCACATTTATCAGGTGTGGCTACAGAGTATCAAGATTGAGAATGCGAGCCGGGTGTGGTGTCGCACGCCTGTAATCCCAGCACTTTGGGAGGCTGAGGCAAGAGGATTGCAAGTTCAAAGCCAGCCTCAGCAATGGCAAAGCACTAAGCAACTCAGTGAGACCCTGTCTCTAAATAAAATACAAAAAAGGGATGGGGATGTGACCCAGAGTGCCCCTTAGTTCATTCCCCGGTACCACAAAAAAAAAAAAAAAAAAATGAGAATGCTGTATGTAGCATTTCAGATAGAGGTTGGGAGGCAGAGTGAAAGGGTTTCATAAAGGTTAATCTGCTTACAGAAAGATGTTCAGTAAATTCAAAATTAAGACTTTTTGTACTGTATTCAGGACATGGAGATAAACACTGTCATCTAAGGTCAGAATACACAGGATCTTTGACAAATTTTGTATCATTAATTGAAAAGTTTTAAATGTTGGGACATTTTGGATTTCAGATCCTCAGCAGTAAAGTCTATGGAAATATCCCCAAATCCAAAAAACTCTGAAATCTGAAGCACTTCTGGTCCCAAGCATTTCAGATAAGGAATACTGCACTTGTAATTTGTCTTAGTAGCCTCATGTCACTTTCTGCTAGCTGTTGTAATAAACGGAGGGAGTCTGCTAGAATGCCTCCTCGGTGGGTGAACAAAATGAGAGGTCATCCATCCTGTAGAGCAGGAGAGGCACACCTTTAGGGGACTGGAGGGTGCTCTGGTCTTGAAGGAGCATGTGAGAGAACGGGGGCATCAGTGAACTCCTGTGGCATGACAGTCCACATATACTGTTGGTTATACCAGGTGACAGCAAGCTGAGTCAGCTGGAGTGCTAAAGAAGAGGTCTACCCCTGTAAACTTTTTAGAATCTAGGGGAACCTGTGCCTAAAGAGTGTTAGGGTGTGGAGATACTGGGAATGGGAAATGACTGTCCTCCTAATAGCTCTGAGATCCTGAACAGATCACCATCCCCATCTACACAGGTAAAGCAGGGGTATCACAAGGGCTAGCTGGCTAGCCGAACAACTAATCTCTGAGCAAGTAAGTCTTCTATTATTGGTACAAAACCCTTGTGTAGCCTCAGGCTTTAATGGGTACTGAGGTGATTTGGAAAGTCTCAGTGGGGTCTGTTTGAGTTTTAATGAGCTTTGTACTTGTCATTACTCCAGTGTCAGTGTTGGACATGTCCCATAGCCTTTGGGTACTTCATTTAAATCAGGAGCATTTTGTGGACCGTCCTCCTCCTCTGTGTCCATAACAAAATGCAAAATGCATAGAAGATCTGGTTCAGAGGGGTCAGGAAATTCCAGAGTCAAATCTCCATTAGCATTGGACTTTTTACTTTAGGTAGATGGTCCCTGTCCCATAAGTTGACCCAGGTTGTGTCACACAGCGAATAGAAATATGTTTTTCAGGGGGGGAAAAAAGCCGTGACTCACAGGTGCAGGTTAAACCTCTGTTTTAGGATTCACATGCTAGAGAAGTTCCTGATGTTGGTCCAGAGATCATTCTAGGTTGCTGGTTACCTTCCAATTGCTGTAATTGCAGGCCATTAATTTGGAAGCCTTTTGTTTCTTATCTAGTTTTTGAAGGTCCCTGGAAATGTTCTACTGTAATTACTAGTTCAGCCAGTCCTGTAGCTTTCCATCTTTTGTCTTTTTATACCCCTATTGGCTTGGGGAATATCATCAGTTTGGGGAAGCCAGAATTCCTTAAGGAAAAGGCTTCCCAGTGAAATTTAAAACCAGTGAGACTCATCTTTCTTTTGCCTGCAGGTCTGGAACAGTTCACTGTTAGTGGGAAACACTTTAGGAATGGCTTTTCAAAAGGTCCTTTGTGCCCCGGTGGCATATAGCTTTGATCCCAGCTACTCAGGCAGGAGGATTTCAAGGTTGAGGCCAGCCTGGGCAATTTAGTAAGACCCTGTCTCAAAATAAAAATAAAAAGGGCTGTGGTATAGCTCAATGGTAGAGCACCCCTGAGTTCAATCCCCAGTAGCCAGGGAAAAGGGGAGGAATCCCATTCTTGCCACAGTCCTGGAGGCTTGGGATCTGGGTGTAGATCTTATGTGAACAGTCATGTGCATATGGAATGTTCCACATAAAGACCATTATAATTCTAAATTAACTCTTTAGTCTGATTTTGCCACTTGTGTCAATATTTACAGTTTCCAGGGCCATAATTCTCATACCTGAAAAGGGCAGGTGTACTGGAAGGTGGAGATAAGATTCTGGGAGATTGAGGATCCCATTTTTACATGTATCTTGGGTCTTCCATAGCTGAATTTAAAGCCTAAGAGGGAAACCCCACAGGGGTGGGTCATGGGATACTTTTCCAGCATCCTGTGCTGCACAGACTTTTTTTCAGTCTGATGGTGACCTTACTCAGCCAGCCCATGCAATGATCAGCTCCTGCTCTCATGGGAGGCTTATTTTTTGGTGGGGAACACTCTCATAGCTTGTAAGTGCCTGACCTGTGCTGTCAAGCAGTGCTTCTGTTGCTGAGATCCCTTGTCCCACTTAGCCAATGATTTATCTTACCTCAGTGCAAAGAAGTGGAGAAAACCTTAAATCCCAGTGAATTCCAAAGGCCAGGATTCATATCCTCTGCAGCAATAACCAGTTATTGTGCCTGCTGTCCAGTTGCCTTTAGAACTGCAGCTCTAGCCACTGGCTTCTTAGCCACCACAAACCCAAAAGTTCAGGTGCCCTCTCATAGCATAAACCTTTGGTGCCCCCAAATTCAAAGAGAGAGAGGGAGGAAAAGAGTGCAGAGCTTCAGACCTGGGAGGAACTGAAAGTTCCTGGAAACTCCCAGGTCCCTATAAAGACAGAAGACCCCGAAAGGATGTCAGTGGCACCTTCCCTGTGCATCTCAAAGGGTCTTAGGGTCACAGAAATCTCTTCCAGTCCTTTCATATGGGCACCAGAACTGTCAAAAGACAAAATGGCCACAAATTCAGTTGTAGATCTGATTGACATTGACTCATTAGGATTGAATTGGGGCAGCTCCCTCTACAGAACAGAATGAGAGTTCCCACGGGCAGCAGCAGAATAGTGGAAAGAGCACAAGAGGAAAAAAGCTGATGGGTTAATATCTTCGTCCATTTTCTATTAGTATAACAAATACCCCAAACAGGTAATTTATAAAGAAAAGTTGATCTAGTTCACAGTTCTGGAGGTGAGAAGTCTGCAGCTGGTTGGCTACATCTGATCCCTGAGGGCGTTTTGCTGCTCTATGTGTGGGGGATGTGCACAGAAGGGTGTGCAAAGAGAGAAGACAGGAGCCACCTTGTTTCATACAGTGCCCCCTTGCAGTCACTCATCTGGTCCTGTGGGAACTCACTCCTACAAGGTGGCATTATTCTAATCATGAGAGCTCCATCCCCAGGACCCCAAAAACCTCCCACTAGCCTCGCCTCCCAGCAGTGCTGCATTGAGGAATTAAGCTCAGCATGAGTTTTGGTGGGGAAAAACAATATTCAAACCATAGTAGTTAATATCCAGTTACTTTTTTGTTAAGAGTTATAGCAGAAGGGGCTTCTTTATTATGCTGTTATGGTTTGGATGTGTGGTGTCCCCTGAAAGATCATTTGTAAAACAATGCAAGAATGTTGAGAGATGAGATGATTAGAGCTGTAACCTGATTAGATCTGTAACTGAATCAGTGGATTAATCCACTTGAATGAATGAACTGGGTGGTAATTATAGGCAGGTAGGGTGTGGCTGGAGGAAGTAGGTCACTGGTGAGGTGCCTTTGGGGCTCATGTTTTGCCCCTGGTGAGCGGAGTTGTTTTTTCCTTCCTGGCTGTCATAAACAGCAGCTTTCCTCCACCATGCTCTTCTGCCATGGTGTTCTGCCTCACCCCAGGTCCAGAGCTGACAGAGTCAGGGGACCATGAACTGCACTTCTGAAACTATGAACCAAAATAAACTTTCCTCCTCTAATTTGTTCTTATTTGGTATTTGGTCGTAGCAGTAAAAAACGGAAATATGGACTGGTACCAAGCTTCCACCACATGAACCCTTGGGGACACACTTAAACCATATCCACATATAGCAATTAGAATTTCCTATTTCCAGGAAAAACTGGTCTGGTTTGGGAACTGTCTTCATCCATAAAGCTTCTGTTTGATTATGTAGCACTTAGCATGAGTAACTCCATTTTGGTTCAGTCTGGTTTTTGGGGGGCCTAGTGCGGGAGCTCAGTCCAAAATGGTGCCCTCCCATAAGATTTGTTTAACAAGAGTGAGGAAAAAGGAATCTGTAGGAGCTAAATCCTTGAGTAGGCTGAAGGGGACCGGAATCTATGCAGCATTGCTGGACTTAGGCTTCCAGCCTTCCTGGTGATTTCAGTAGATACCGCAAACTGATGTGTGTGCACTGCCCTCTGAAATATTTTTTCCTGGTGATCCAGACTAGAACCCTCATGTTCACCTCCTTCCTCTACTTACCCCTGTTTCATCCAGTGCCACAGCTATTGTGTCTCCTCGACAGTTCTCAAGCCTCCCATTCCTTGCCATTGCTGCTTATGTTGCTCTTGTCAGGCATGAATCAGACTTTCTCTAAATCTAGATAGTTTTCTGAGTGCTCCCTGCTTTTATTCTCTCCCATGCCAGTACATCTATGCATCACAGCTAGAATGTTCTTGCTTTATAAAGCATGTCTTTGCCCATGTTATTCTACTAAAAATAAAACCAAACTTCATAGACTGGCAATGAGAACCCCTACCCCTCCTTTTTTTTTTTTTTTTTTTTTTTTTTTTTTTTTTTTTTGTAATAGGGATTGAACCCAAGAGAACTTTACCACTGAGCTATATTCTAAGCCCTTTTTATTTTATTTTTTATTTTGGGACAGGTGTCACTAAGTTGCTTAGGCCCTTTCTTAGTTTCTGAGGCTGTCCTCGAACTTGGGACCTGCCTGCCTCAGCTCCTGAGCCACTGGGATTACAGGTGTGCACCATCACATCTGGCTAACCCTCCACATTTTTATTGGAACTATCTTCCCTTCACTCAGTCTGCTGTTCTGAAGTTTCGCTTACAGACAAATCCTTGCTCAAATACTACTATTCTGAAGCACTTCCTAAATGTAGCCTGCACCTTTTGGTCCCCCATGCCTTTAAATTCACTGCTGGCTATGCCTTTCTTTCACTTCCCTTATATCTTCCATATTTCCAAGTGCTTGTTATTGCTAAAAAATGGTGGGGTTCACCTAAAGGTAGTGAAATGCCAAGGCTTTTGATGCTGTGCCTCCTTTTATCAGTTCTTTTAAATTTTCATCATAGCAATTTTTATTAATACCTGTTATCTGTATCACCATTACCTCAACCAGACTTTTGTTTTAGGAATTGAGTACAGTAATGATTCACTCTCTCAAAGGAAATTTCTTGGAGATTCTGCCACCAGTTGTGGAGTTGTGGGGCACAATGCCATGTAAAAAAGGATGTGTGAAAAAGCTCTGGGCCAGGCTTGGCTTTTTCCCAGTAGCAGCTTCCTGTTGACCAGAGGTGGCCCCAGCAGGTTGAGGGAAAGCAGGCTAGTTCCTGGAGAGGCAGTGCCTCAGTCGAGCAGTTATTAATTCATGTGATGGGTAAGTGATAAGGAAAGACCAGTGTGTGTGAAATTATTATTCTGAGATTCCCCTTTTTTGAAGTAGAAGTGCCTTTTTAGAAATTTTCCTTATAGTCACATTCTAAAAGAAGCAAATCAGAAGCTCTCTAAAGATTGGAATCAAAGAAAAAAAAATTAGAACATTGAATTGAGTGTTCTGTCACCTCCTACCACCCCTGTTATCAGTGGCCTTGAAGTTGCTCCTATGAAGGCATCTTCAGAATTCTCTCGTGATGCATTTTGGCGTTCATCCCATGATTTGAGGCTAAATTAGGTATTAGGCATCTTTAACTTGTACCCAACTAAGCTTTTAAGAATGAAGTTGAGCCTGTCATGGTGGCACACACCTGTAATCCCAGATACCCCGGAAGCTGAGGCAGGAGGATGGCAAGTTGAAGTCCAGCCTGGGCAGCTTAGCAAGACCCTAGGTCAAAGTAAATTACAAAAAAAAAAAGTCCTGGGGATGTAGCTCAGTGGTAGAACAGGCTGAGTTCAGTGCCTGGTACTGCAAAACCCAAGGAGAAGGTGTCAGGGAAAGGAGGTTAAGAATAAAGTTGACCATTGGCTGAAGGCAAACAATTGCTCAATTTTTTTGAAAAGAGGATTGAAAATTATATTCTGTTGCATAGTTTATGAACTCTGGTGATGAAGTAATTTACAAAGTAGGCATTTTTAGAAAAAAAAAAAAGTGGGGTGACCATCTGATTTAAGAACATTCACTTCAACTGTTGCAGGAACAGTGTCTGCCTGGCCTTTCAGTGGGCAGCTTGCCAGTCCTGCCCGGCAGCTGTTACTTATAGCAAACTCTTTTGGAACATGAGGGGTATTGTAAACAAGAGTGTTGAATTTGATTTGAGAATTCAAAACATCTCTATTTTTTTGTAAAACCTAGAATGCAAATAAATGATAAATGTCTTGTACTTTGGAATAACAAATCTGTACTAAAGAAACTTACCTTTATTAGTACTGGCACTGAGAAAAATATATAATTACAAAGTTATGAGGGAAAACCTGAAAACAACTTGCTTTGGCTTGTCACAGGATGTTTTTTTTATGATCTGTCATCTCTTTTCCTCTGCTCTGTATTTCCTCAGAAGATGTTATATTTCAGCATCCTTAATTGACATTGACAAAAACAAACCAAAAGATTCCTGGAGGTTTGGCCCTTTTGTGACAGGATGAGCCATGGGCTTCAATCCTTTGATATGTGCTTCCCACTTTTCTCCTTTGCTATTGAAAAAGAGAATAAAGGATAATTTTAAATTAAAGACCTTAAAAGTATTTATAAGTGGAAGCAAAATTGTATTAAGTGCTTGTATAAATTGACTCTTATATATATATGTAAGATGATTCATAGCTGGCATTACAATGTTCTACATTCTTATAATGTTTCAGTGTTTTAACAGTGTGAATTTTGGTAGAATTTATGAGCCATTAATAAGTAATAGCAGAAATAACTGAAAATAGTTGCTTTAGGCTAGCTATATTGGTAATTTCAGTAAAGCACAATAGATATGTTAGCATCCAGAACTGGGTATTTAAAGTACATGATTTTTTATTATACTGTTAAGAGAAATTTCCACTGGGAATTGGTTATTTTAAATTTGCATTTTCTTTTTTTTCCCCCCTACAGGAAGGAGCTTGAAACCTTCAAAGGTAATTTTGTGTTTAATTCTTTTCTTTAAAAGTAGTTGAGAATTCATTGATGTCAGATGTTCTCTCTTGATGACGATGAAAAGAACTCATTCCCTTTTCTTTAAATCAGACAATTTTCATCAAAAAGAAGTTTGCTTAGTACTGTTTTCATAGGTTTTATTTAATCACAAGTGGTCTTGATAGAGTTTCTGCCCATGACTGTTATAAACAGTATTAGGAAGACATGGTGCCAACTTTGAAGTTGTTGAGAATCATGGTTTCAGAAGATACTGCTTTCTTTCCAAGACCAAGTCTGAGGCTTGTGGAGAAGGAATAGCGATGTGCCCTGCAGTGGACCCCCGTCGCTTAAAGAGGTGTTCAGTGCTAGGTCCTGCAAAGACACTATCTTGTGACTTTGATGAGTCTCTTTCCTTATCAGGCTCAGCTTCTCCATCTGTAGGATTAGAAACTCTTGATTCTGAGATTCAGAAAGCAGCCTAGCTGTACCTTTTGGTTTTAAGAAGCTTGAAGGAGGGATGCTGGACAATAATTCTTGGTCATTTTGACCCTTACTGGTCATAGAGAGACCCTAATGAAGCACAGAAAACTACAAACTCTCCAGCAGCTCTGGGCCCTTCCAGTTGCTGTTTTTCAATTATTCATTATCAATTAAGTAACAGAAATTACTGTTCTCAGAGCTGTTCATTTCAGGAACAAGGAAGACCTTGAATTACTTTTAAAATCACTTCTGATTGATTTCATGCTTATTATATTTCACATAAACTAGCATTGACCTTTAGATTTACCAAATGATTAAAGATTTTCCAGCATATCATTTATAGTTGAATTATCTTATGTGTCTAATCTGTTTGGATGTTTTAGAAAAATGACTAAGCCTCAAGGCAAAAGGTATAGACTTATTCACTGATGGCTATAGTTGAACAGACTTGTTTTAACCACAAAACTACTGCAGCTGTAGTAAATGATTAAGGCCAGTTTGTTGAACGTAATATTAGACAATCATGTGATAAAATGTATTATCATGGTTATCATGGTGCTTATTCAATTTATGAGCCACCACTCATGGACATTATTTATGTATTTATTTTGGTACTGGGGATTGAACTCAGGGGCACTCGACCACTGGGCCACATCCCCTGTCCTTTTTTGCATTTTATTAGAGACAGGGTCTCACTGAGTTGCTAAGTGCCTTGCCATTGCTGAGGCTGGCTTTGAACTCGCGATCCTCCTGCCTCAGCCTCCCAAGTGTTGGGATTACAGGCGTGCACCACCGTGCCTGGCTGACATTATTTTTCATCAGTGTTTTAAATAAGATTTGAAATCCTCATAAATTTCTCCTTTTCCTCTTTTTCTTTCTCTTAGTTGACTAGCATCTTCTTACATAATGTTAAGGGATGGAAAAAATCAAGTTAATATTAAAAGACAGGCAGGGACACACATTATGTAAAATGTCAGCTTTACTTGCATTTCAGAGCTGAATCATTCTTTTTTTAGTATGAAGATATTCACAAAAGAGACCAGCAGTTTACAAAAGGTTATGTAGTATTGCATGTTACTTAATAGGATAATTTAATTTAGGCTGAAATATCTTGTTTATACGCACATCCCTAATTATGTACAACATTTAACAGTGCATCAGATCCACCTACAAACTAATTTCAGCTCTCAAATTAGAACAAATCCTAAATTAAGGATTGCATCATATCTAGATTTTTAGTTTCAATGTTCATTAAAAATCATTTGCTCTTTTGCTGTGCACAAATGATTTTGATATTCTCTTTTAACTACAGTTGGTACATGTGGTAACATGTGCCAAGTAAGAGCTGCACACCCCTAGTCCCATTTGCTTGGAGGCTGAGGCAGGAGGCTCACTTGAACCCGGAAGTTCAAGACCAACCTGGGCAACATGGAAATACCCTGTCTAAAACAACAACAATGATAATTTATTCTTGAGTGTTTTGCTTATATTTCAAAAGCATGAGTAAGCTAATAGCCAGAAATTAACTGTACTTCCAAAGTATTTGTGGAGAAAAAAAAAGGTTTAAAATTAATTTAAACATGTTGTAATAATTTTTTTTCTGTTTTCTTTCTTTTTTTTGAATGTTGCCTTTGTTTTTCCTTCTTAGGTTGTAGGAAAACAACAGATGTTTTGCTTTCTTTGACTTGTATTTAGAAGGCCTTTTCTAAATTGGGAAACTTTTGGGGACCAAATCATAAAACTAAAAAACCCTGAAAGTTAGTAATATAGATGAGTATCATTCAATGACATTTGGACCCACTTCTGTACTTCATTGTGGTGAATTGAGTAAATTTGACCTTTCACTTCTACTTAAGGCAAATCTTTGCAGTATTATTAAAACCAGTTGTTGTTGTAATGTTGGTAGTAG
The DNA here is from genome assembly GCA_025594165.1 of Tamias sibiricus. NCBI lineage: Eukaryota > Metazoa > Chordata > Mammalia > Rodentia > Sciuridae > Tamias > Tamias sibiricus. Next base: position 16,230,799 of record CM046666.1, on the reverse strand, counting down.
GAATGTTTTCTCTGTCCCCCAAACATCACATTCCTTTGAACTGTTTAGTGACAATCACTTGAATATTAGACCATAGAAAAAGGAGAACATGATCTTATTTTTCTTCTACTTTTTTTATTGGTACATTATAGTTGTACATAATTTGGGGAGTTATTGTTACATATTTGTACATGCACTGTATAACAATATAATTTGGCCAATATCACTTCCCAGCACTTCCTCCCTTTCCTACCTACCACTCTTTGATCCCTTTCCTCTGAACTGATCTCCCTTTGATTTTCATGAGATCCCACTCCCACTTTTCTTTTTCCTAAGAGAGTAGGATCTTCAAAGTCCTAATTTTATTTCCAGTGGGGAAGGAATCCTATTTTTGTAAGCACATATAAAGAGGTTTTTCATAGCCCTTAAAGACATTGGAAATTGGCCATAAGTAGACATGTCTTTCATTCAGGGATTGTAAATCATTTTCCCACTGTAATTTTCTAACTAGATCGTAATTTCATGTATAAACTTTAAAATTATCCTTAACATTTTCAAAGTAGAAGTCTAGAAATATTGTGCCACTGGAAAGAGTAGAGGTAAGGAGATCTAGGACTGGATGTTATTAATCCTACCTCTGTACATTTGCTCTTTTGCCTTCACATAAATACCTTGCTAAATTAACTATCATTCTCCATTTTTCCTATAAGACATACCACCTGGGACCTGCAGTGGGCTGAGTGCTTGTGCCTGGCAGGCTACTGGCCTGTGCTCCCGATACTCATCTCCACCAATTCAGTTGAGTGCTGACCCAGTGTGAGTGGTGTTGGCTAACAGAGTCATCCATGCTAGTTGTTATTGTGAGATGCAGTTTAATCGAATATTATATAAAACAATGAAACCTCAGTGCTATGGAGAATTATAATAAAATGAAGTTGACTGCTTTGGAAAACTTAATAGGTAAATAGTTCTTTAAATTTGTTGCAAAAGGTATAGCTAAGAATTAGAAAATATTTGGGGAAAAATAGTTTTAAAAATCTCAAAAGACAGCCGGGCGCGGTGGCGCACGCCTGTAATCCCAGCACTTTGGGAGGCTGAGGCAGGAGGATCGCGAGTTCAAAGCCAGCCTCAGCAACGGCGAGGCACTTAGCAACTCAGTGAGACCCTGTCTCTAAATAAAATACAAAAAAGGTCTGGGGATGTGACCCAGTGGTCGAGTGCCCCTGAGTTCAATCCCCGGTACCACAAAAAAAAAAAAAAAAAATCTCAAAAGACTGTGTGTGATATATCCTAAATTTCTGCTGTTTTAAAAAATACTGAAAGCCGGGCGCGGTGGCGCACGCCTGTAATCCCAGCACTTGGGAGGCTGAGGCAGGAGGATCGCGAGTTCAAAGCCAGCCTCAGCAATGGCGGAGGCACTTAGCAACTCAGTGAGACCCTGTCTCTAATAAAAAATACAAAAAAGGTCTGGGGATGTGGCCCAATGGTCGAGTGCCCCTGAGTTCAATCCCCGGTACCACAAAAAAAAAAAAAAATACTGAAATTTTTATCCAAGTGGGTGGCTTATGCAAGAATTTTCAATCAGTAGACCTATGCTCAAAGAATTCATGAATAAGACTAGGGTTATATTTTAAGTTAAAGTAATTGTATATGTTTTTTATGCATTCCAGTATTAACTGGTTTTTAAAAAGTTAAGTGGACAAGAAGGGACCAGTTGTATCATATAAGAAGAGTCACTGTGATCTGATACTCAGTGTAAAATTACCTGACCATGTCAGAAATGTGACTAACAGAGGGCACACATGCAAGAGTTAGGAGGTCACCATCACAGTGAACACGATCACAAGAGCGTTGGAGAGAGGCAGCGATGGCCAGCCTATTACCATATAATCATGTGTAAGGTTTGGCTCTGGAAGACAAAGCCTTTGGATAAACAGGACCAGCATGGTCTGAGAAACAGGACAAAGACCTAATAACAGGGAAACCCAGAGAAGAGAAAGTTTAAAAAAAGAGAAGTAGAAATCACTGATAGAAGTTTCACAAAGAAGTTGAACAGAATGGGGAGATCCCACTGTATTTGACAATGAATAGGTAATTCGTGATGGGAAAGGGCTGTTTGAAAAGGGAGCATCCAGATTGTGTTGCTGAAGGGAAAATTAAGAGATAAAGAGGATGTGAACTGTTCTTTGGTGAATGGAAAGAAATGAAAATGCAACCTGAGATAGGACCAGGTTCAAGGTAAGGGAGAAGGTGAAATTGAAAATGTTAAAGGAGTTAATTAAGATCTTAAGATGGAAAGAAATGGTATCCAGGTAAGTCATATTTGGAGAGGGTCCAGAGACATCTGTTTCACTGAGAGAGGAAAAGATGGCTGATAAAACAGGGAAAAGTTGACTCACAGGGCTGAAGTAATTTTAGGGGGAATCCATGTAAGGAAAGATAGTTTGAATTTTCACGTGTAGGCTCAAAAGTAGAAATAAAAACCAATATGCTTTAGTTAACATAGAGTTGGAAATAAGAGCATAAGTAATGGTCCTACAGGGCCCAGTAGTCATGGATGCCAATGAGAGCATCATTGACATGATTGGCTGTAAAGTTCATGTTGAACAGGAGAGGCCTGACCAAACCACCAGAATACTTTCAATGTCAAGGTAGAAGAGGAATTTCAACAAGGAATTCCTGAACTTGTGGCCCAAGAATGAATTTCAGTTTGAGGTCTTATAGTTGGAGCAATTCCCAGTGATGATAATGGCTAAATTGGAGTAAATAGAAGTCATCCAACTGAAGCGGTCATCTAGACCAAAGAGTCTGTCTATTAAAAGCCTCACTTGTTTCTGTGATCATTTGATGTGGATTGTACGTGTTGCTGGTGTGGCAGCCCTTATCAGTGTTACAAATTGAGTTGGTGATAATAGATGGTAAACTTGGGTAGAGTTTGTTGGGTCAGTTTAGGAGTTAGCTTAACATGTAAGGCAAAACTATTTGGCTGCCATTTGGTGATATTTAAGTGATAGAAACTCAGATTGGATGACATAACTGTCCTCTGTCCTCAAGGAGCTAAATGTGTGGCATCTTGTAGGATAGAAAAGCAAATATATAATCGATTATAATCTAAGGATAATAGAAGTAAGCACATGAAGATGGGAATAATCAACTAGAGAGGCCAAGAACACTTTCTGAATTGTGTGTACTCACAGGCTACAAAGGATAATAAGGACATGCAAGAAAGAGGAAAGAACAATTGCAAGCCGGGCGCGGTGGCGCACGCCTGTAATCCCAGCACTTTGGGAGGCTGAGGCAGGAGGATCGTGAGTTCAAAGCCAGCCTCAGCAATGGCGAGGCACTTAGCAACTCAGTGAGACCCTGTCTCTAATAAAATACAAAAAAGGGCTGGGGATGTGGCCCAGTGGTCCAGTGCCACTGAGTTCAATCCCCGGTACCCAAAAAAAAAAAAAAAAAAAAAAACAATTGCAACGATGCAGAGATGTTTCTTTTTATTTCAAGAATTCAAGTGAAAATTTAGTTTGCTGAAGGAACTACAAATAATTTGTCATGGCTAAAGCATATGGTGTGTGGGGTGAAGTGGTAAGGGATGAAGTTGGACATGTAGGCAGAAGACAAATGATGCACAGCCTTTGGACCAGTGATCTCCATAGAGGGGTGTGAGCATGCAAAACAATAGGAGTGGAGAAGAAAATTAGAACCTACGGGTTTTGTGGTTTTGTTTGTTTTTGTTTTTGTGTGTCCTGGGAGTTGAACCCAGGGCTTCACACATACTAGACAAGTCCTCTACCACTGAGCTACATCCCCAACCCTTTTTATTTTGAGACAGGATGTCACTAAGTTGTCCAAGATGACCACAAGCTTGAGTCTTCCTTGCTTCAACCTCCCAAGTTGCTGGAATTAGTCATGAACCACCACATCTGGCTTAGTTGATCTCTTTTATTTTATACCTGTTTTTTTCTTCAATCTATCTTCTATCTGATCCTAGAAAATTCACCCTAATATGCCAGTCTCGTTACCCTGAAACCCTTTGGGTTTTCCCACTTATTGTTCACAGTTGCAACCATTACTAAGTTCCTTTGATCATGTACCCTGATGATGAGCAAAATTTTTTAACATGTACCCTCTAATATGCATATTCACATATCATAAATGAATTCCTATATTAATTTATTACATAGATTGTGCATATTATTAGATATTATACACAAAATTGACAAAGGATGATGTTAAAAAAAAAAAAAAACAACTCTCTGCTTCCTGGTTGCCACACTCTTCCCTCCACCACACCCTCTGCCATGATGTTCTGCCTCACCTCAAACTCAGAGCAATGGAGCTAGCCAATCATGAATCAGACCTTTGAAACCCATGAACCTGTCCTCTGTACACCTTGTCAAGTTGCCTACCTACTGCCACTGTGCAGCCTTAGAGAGGATCTCTTTTTCCTGACATTCACCATGTACCTACCTCTCAACCTGATGCTGAATACCCTTAACTGCCCATGTCCCACCTGACAGCAAGGGCTTCAGGTCACCTTCCCCTAACATCACCTTCTCTCAGCCAGAATGAGTCAATGCCCAGTTACTCTAAAAGAATTTAGGGACCCAAGTCCTTGAAGGAGGAATGGTAGGTAGTCAGCCCTGGGCAGGTCAGTGGGGGAGGACAATGAAGGGTGGTAACTTACAGGGAGGACATCACATATACATCAAATAGAGTCCATAGGTCACAGGACAGGGACCCTTATCAAAAGAGACATCTAAGAAAAATGGGAACTCATGCTAAAACTCTCCCAGTCACAGTTCATTATAACCCCTGAAGGGAACTATCTTTTCAAGATTGTCACACATACCCCATGTGACCAGGTCCTCGTGACCCTCACAAAGGAAATTTGCAAAGGGTAATTAAGGGAGTGGGGAGATGGGAAACTAAGGCAAGACCCAAGGAACCCAAAACCCTTAAAACCCCAGACTCTGGAAGAGCCACACTGTTTCCTTGGTGTGGGTCCCTGCAGTGCTGGTACTATACCTTATCCTCACTTCTCATTTCTCTAATAAACTTCTGGTTGCTGCTAAATTAATTAATCAATTAATTAAATGTAGCACAAAAGGTAAAAACCAGGGCTAGGACTGCAGGCTATTGGTACAGTGCTTGCTTGGCATACAGGAGGTTCTAGGTTAGACTCTACCACCATGCCAAGGGGAAACTAGAAAACAAACTAGGGAAAAGTATATAATGGATACTCAGGGATGACTGTTCTAATTGGATCAAATATACAGTTGCATAAATGATACTTTAAAAGCATTTTAAGTAATTAGACTTTTATTAATACTGAACATAAAATGAAATCTATTAAAATTTTAGTAGTGTTTCTGGATCTCAGGATTATGGCTTCCCAAGTAGAATATGCTTCTATGCAATGTCAAAAAGAAATCCACAATTTCAGGTGAATCTACACAGTATGTACTATGTTCTATGCTTATGTTTTGATTGTTGTGTGGTCTAAAAAAAAATACCTTTAAAACAAGAAAGAAACAGAAGTTCTAACCAGGCATGGTTGTGTATTCCTGTTATCTCAGAAATCCCAGATACTCAGAAACTGAGGCAGAAGGGTCACTTAAACCCACCCATGACCAGCCTGGGGAACATAGCAAGACCCAGTCTCATTCATAAATAAATAAATAAATATTAGTTGAAAAGCTATTTGAAAGATTTTAACGAAGGCCATGGTAGAATGGGAAGAAAGATGCAGATTCGGTAGGTTGTTCCTGATTATTGATGAATTAATATTTCATTTTATGACTATACCACATTTTGTTTATCCCTGCACCAGTTGATGGACATTTGGATTATTTCCAGGGTTGGGCTCTTGTGACTAATGCTGCTATAAATGTTTCTGTGTAAGATTTATGTGGATTTGTGTTTTCATTTCTTCTGAGTATGTAGATGAGAATTTCTGGACCATATGATTATTTAGCTTAAGAAATGGTGAAGCTCTTTATCAGAGTGTACCATTTTGCACTCCCATCAATGCAAAATGTATATAAGGGTTGTAGTTTCTTCCTGACCCTAACAGCTGTACTTACTGTCAGTCTATTATCCATTCTTAATTTTTGTGTCTGTGTGAGGTGAGACTGTAACTTCATTTGTTTACATATTGACACACAGCTGTTTCAGAACAATTTTAACAGACTCTCTTTTGCCTCACTGATTTGCTTTGGCACCTTTATAGAGAACCAATGAACATAAATGTAAGAGTTTATTTCTGGGCTCTCCATTTTGCTCCTTATTGCAAATACCACACTGCCTTCATTTCTGTAGCATTGTAGTAAGTTTTGAAATTAAGAAGTTGAAGTCCTCCAACTCTGTTATTTTTCAAAACCATTTCAATTACTTAATGTCCTTTGCATTTCCATGTAAATTTGGGATCACATTGACAAGTTTTTTTTAATTAAAAAAAAAAAAAATTTAGTGTGGGGATATAGCTCAGTTGGTAGAGTGCTATCCTCGAATGCACAAGGCCCTGGGTTCATCTCCAGCCACACACACAAACACAAACTTATTCTAATTAGTTACACATGGCAATAGAACGCATTTTGACACGTCATACATAAATGGAGTATAACTTTTTTATTCTTCTGGTTGCCCATTGTGTCTTTTTTTTTTTAATGCTGTTGTAATCTTAATAGGGATTACAAAGCATCTATAAATCAGTTTTGGAGAAATTGCCATTTTTTTCGCTATTGATTTCTAACCATAAACATGGGATGTGTCCGTATTTATTTAGATCCTCTTTCTCAGAAGTGACGATGACAGTGGTGTCACTGGTTGGAGAGCATTTCAAGGATGTGTCAAGAAGAAGTATCATATTGTTGCAGAGAGGGCAAAGTGAAATGTAGTCTGAGAAGGTCATTGAACATGGTAATTAAGCACTAATTGGAGATTTGTTGGGGTGGGTGATACGGGGATTGAACTCAGGGGCAGTTGACCACTGAGCCATATCCCCAACCCTATTTTGTATTTTATTTAGAGACAGGATCTCAGTGAATTGCTTAGCACCTCATTTTTACTGAGGCTAGCTTTGCTCCTGCCTCAGCCTCCAGATCCGTTGGGATTACAGGCATGCACCACTGTGCCCGGCTAGTTGGTGATCTTAATGGGGACAGTTTCAGCAACATGGATGTGTGTGTGTTAGGGCTGGAAACCAGATGGCAGAAGACTGGAATGAGTGGGATGTTTTGCCTCCTCCATCATTGTGACCTTTGTGCTTGGCACATTGGTATTGATACTTAATAAAAAATGGAAGAGTGAGGAAGTAGAGACATTGCTTTTAAAAACTAAGGCTAGGGGCTGGGGTTGTGGCTCAGCAGTGGAGCACTCGCCTAGCATGTGTGCGGGCCCGGGTTCAATCCTCAGCACCACGTAAAAATAAAAACACATTGTGTACAACTAAAGCAAATAAATAAATATTTAAAAAAAAAAGAAAGAAAGTAAAACTAAGGCTAGCTGGGGATGTAGCTCTGTGCTAGAGGGCTTACCTCGCATATGTGAGGCCCTAGGTTCAATCCCAGTACTATAAAAAATAAATAAATAAAAGCTAACAGAGGAAAACAGAGGTGCAGGGAAGAGGGATTAGACTGAATGGAGGAATTTGGCCAGGGTTGGGGAGAAGCTCAAGTGTGTTTTGTATGAAAAGGGAGAAGGTGCTGTACAGGGAGGGAGGGAGAGATGGAAGATAGAGTGAGAGGTGCTGATTGATGGAGCTGTGATTCAGAAGGAACCAAAGGGGGTGGGATTTATAACATATTGTTTTTAAAGTAAGAAAAGACTTGACAAGTGTTTGAAACTATTGGAATTGTAATGATTTAAGATACTTATTAAAAATACATAGCCCATTCCAAGCCACTGGTTAGTGTTGCTGAATTTGAACCTTTAGGCCAAAGCTACACTAAATATGAGGTGGGGGAAACTTGAAGATGCCTTTTGTATTATAAAATGAACCATATTCTTAATTTTTATGTTATTACTTTCAGAGAGTAAGATTTCTTCTGTCTTGTGGTGGGTTACTAACACAGCTTTGTGCCTAGATGACAGATTCAGGAGGATGTATTGTATTCTCAGCATCCTCCCCCTGCAATTTTGAGCAGCATTTGGTATGGTCCCAGATCAGTGCATATATCTTTGTACACCAGAACCCTTGAGAGCTTGCATTTTGCTTTTATAGAGGCAGTAGATTCCGATGTATGTCTGCTTAAGCTATCAGCAAAAAAACTACAATTTCTTTGGAAAAACCTGCTTCTGGCTCCAGCCTCACTTCCTTTGTTCTACATCCCTGAAGATGCAGATGAGGGAAGCTGCCTGGTAACTGGAGGTTTCACCTGACCAGCATTGCTTCTGTTTACTTGCTCAGTTCTCACATCCATGTCATCTCCAGGACTCACCGAAAATAGTCAGAGGAATCCCTGTAGGTGGAACTTTATTTCATGTTTTTCATTAGCTGCTTTTCTTTAAAGGTGTTACCTCCATGCTGGGGTACATTGCTGTAATTTGCATGGCATATAGATGATATATTATTAAAAAGAAGAAATTAAATTTAAACCTGATTTGAACCTAAAAGAAGTACATTTTAATGAGAAAATCATTAGTTTCATATATTACTAATAAGCAATAGTTACCAAATTAACATCTCAGATAAGTAAAAAATGTTGCATGGAATTTGGAACTTTTGCATTTATAATATATATCTACTCATCCATCAGGTGAAATTAACCAAGCAAGCATTTTTATGAAGCAGCATTATATTAAAAGATAAATATAAAATGCCAGGAAAATAATGCACAGCTGTTAGAATGATGAGTCCATTTCTTCTGGTGCAGCTCCATAAAACCAATTCAGCATCCCCTGCTGCTGGTATGTTCATTTTCCAAGAAGCTGATATAGTTAAATATGTGAGCTATGTCCAGTGACAGAGAAAAGTTAACATTCATTCCATGCTACTATATGGGTTCATCTAAAATGGCTGATTATCAAAGTGGGTTTTAAAAATATCATAATGCTTCATATGGGTTAAAAAGTATACATTTTTTCATAATTTTAAAGAACTCAAGTGCATTCTTTATCACCTATAGTCAGAGGACATGATTTTAATGAAGTATGCATTTGGCATTTTCATATTTGCATATGCAAGGATATTAAAGTTAAAGAATTTGCTTTAATTATACCTTAAACAATCATGAATTTCTTTTGTTGTTGTTGTTGTTGTTGTTGAGCAATATATTATTCTATCCATGGAGTAACTGAGGAAGAATTTCTAATAGCTACTGCTTATTAGAAATATTAGAAATAATAGTCCTTATTAGGCCTTTAAGGGGGCATATATTATGACCTATTGTATGTATTCTACGCTGACAGGTGGAAGCCTGCTTGGTTTTAAGTGGAATAAATGAAAGAAGTGCATGTTGTTACTAAGCTTTTAGTCCATCATGGTTACTCTGTTTTCGAGATTACAAATTAGGACAAGGTACATCAAAGTCAAAGACAAATTAAGGGATAAGTTTCTTCTCTTTTTTCCTATCATGTCCATCCTTTGTTTAACCTAGCAAAGCTCTTCAAGCTATTTAAGCCTAAACTTTTTTTTTTTTTTTTTTTTTTTTTGTGGTAAGAATCAAACCCCAGGGTCTCCCACATGCAAGACATGTGCTCCACCAGTGGGCTCTATCCCAGCTCTGTGCTTAAGATATGTTAACTGGAATAAAATGATAGGTCAGTAATTCATTATGAAATTGGAGTATTAATGGAATGCAGTTGCAGCAGGAGTTATCCACATTCTTGTTCATTACTTAATGCTAATCAGGAAAAAAAAAAACAATGAGAATGGAAGTAGTAAGAACCTTGGTCTTTATTTTTTAAGTACTGTTAGGGGATGTGTAGCAAATGATAGATTTTCTCTCAGTCATATTAACACGGTGGTTCTAAGAGTAAAGATTTCATTATGGGTATAATTTGGTGTTGAATTTTAATATTTTAAATTATTCATCTAAGAAATTACTCCCTGAAAGTCATGATTTGTTGGTGAATATGACAAGATTTTTAAGTATCTGCTCCTCCTCTTTTTGTCACGTAATTATATACGTGTATTTGTTTTTAAAAAGCTGGTTTGTATTTACATAACAATGTTTAAAAAAAGTATCCGTGCTGGTTTATATTTTTGTAACAGTGTTTAAAGAAAGTATCTATGTTGTGTAGTACAGAAATATCTATATCCTGTTCTAATTTTTGGTTTTGGGACAGTTTATTTTTTAGACCTGGTTGATTTATTTTAATACCGTCTCATAAGATGTCATACTGTGGCATGGCCTGAAACTCTCCAAGATGATGTTTTGTACTGAAGAGGAATTGGCACTCTGACAGCTTGCTTAGGCTAACTACATAAAAATAGAGTCTGAGATTCTGGTGGTGATGCTTAAGTGTTACTTTCCTGTGGTTTCTTAGAAAGATTATATACCACTGTTGTATGATTGATAATTATAGCAATAGAGTATTTTAGGAGTAGATCAAGACAATTTTTGTTGTATATCATATATGTTTGCTATCATGAATAAATATAGCAATTCTGTTTTATTACTTTTTTGCTGGAATATGGTATAAACTTGACAGCAAAAATTATACCTTTTACAAAGCTGAATTCCAGTACCACAAAAAGGAGAATTCTGTGAAAATTTTACCTGTCAGGCTCAAAAAGAGGTTTTTAGCTGTTGAATTCATGATTTACTGAGCTTTTTTACTTGGAGGTTTGTGCTGCACGGGAACCTGTAGGGTCTTACAGCTCTGGGCATTCAAGTGCTGTGGGTGGCAGATGGAGTTTGTACCTTCTCAGAAAACTGGTGGTTGTTGTGGGTTTTCTCTAGGGCAGGGGAAAAGTCAAGTGATCAACTGGACTGAGAAAGTCACTTCTACTTAAATATTCATCTGGCTTTCCCTGCACAGGTTTGCCCATGCTATAAATACAGTATGTGAAATGTGGCTGATTCCATCATATTTGAGGAATCAGTGTTTAGCCTATGATAGGGGAAATGGCTAAAGAAACACACAAGACTGGGTGATTCATTTTTCTATTTTTCTTCAGGATTATTTGTTTATGAATTTATTGAATAGTGCTGGAGATAGAACCCACATTAGGCATGCATGCTAGGCAAGTATTCTACCACGAAGCCACAGCACAAGTCCCAAGAATTTTTTAAATTATTTGTATAAGACAACAAAAAAGTTAGCATAGGGTACTTACTAATATGCCATTCACTTTCAAGTCTCTAATTGCAGTTTTGAAAACTTATGAAATAAATACTATTAGTTATAAGTAAGATGGAAATGAACAGTCAAAAACAGTATATGAAGATGATTAATCAGCTCTAGATAGGTTTATTTTTAGTTGTAAAGTTAAAATATTTGTATATTCAATGATTCAATAATTTCAAGGATATGATTAAAAAAATAAAATTTGGGCTGGAGATAATACCTCAGTGGTTCTCTGGGTTCAGTCCCTAGCACCAGCAAAAAGCAACATGGGAATGTATCAGCTTACAATCAAAATTTGTTCTTTCTTTCATTTAGTAAAATTAACGTGGGGGTGGGAATGTGGCTCAGTGGTTAAGAATGATACCAAAACCTGATACCAAAAAGTGGTATCAGGAGGCTAAGCCAAGAGGATTACAAGTCCAAAGCCAGCCCCAGTAATTTAGTGAGGCTCTAAGCAACTTAGCAAGACCCTGTCTCAAAATAAAATATAAAAAGGCCTGGAATGCAGCTCAGTAGTTAAGCGCACATGGAGGTTAATTACCTGGTACCAAAAAAAAAAAAAAAAAAAAAAAAAAAAAAAAAAAAAATTGGCATAGAATATCAGAACTATTATTGGAGGTATGTGAGTATATACTGTTATTTTTATTAAATTTGTAATACGTTAGGAGCTGAGAGTACATACTATTGGTAGAATATGTACTTAGCATACAAGATGCTATACGTTCAATCCCCAGCACCAAAATGAAATTATAATAAAGAAAAGAAGGAAACCATTACTTATCAGTCATTTAAAATGTACTACCTATATAGCTGGGCACAGTGGCGCATAACTGTGTTTCCCAGCTACGCTGGAGGCTGAGGCAAGGGGATCCCAAGTTGGAGGCCCGCCAGGATAACTCAGCGAGACTCTGTCCCAATTAAAGGAGGCCAGGATGGAGCTCAGTGTGAGAACGCTTGCTAAGCTCGTGTGAGGCCCAGAATTCAGTCCCCAGTACTTGCCCCCAAAATATTGTATGTGCTTTGCATTCAGTTAGCATATTATCTCAGTATCACAGCACATATATGTGGTGAGAAAACAAATTTGAGAATTCAATGAATCACCTGGGTAGTAATCATTTGAAAAGGGGTTTAAAACCCAGAAATGTCTGCCCAAAACCTGTGTTGTTCTCACTTTACCACAGTGCCCAATGCTGAAAAAGTAAACAAAGAAATATAGAAAAATTTTGTGTTCCCACAGTGTCCAGTTTTCCTTATGTATTGCATTTATATCTAGCCTCTTTCTCTCATTCTCTTTCTATACCAGGTAAATTTATATTTACAAACTTTAATTTAAACTGGTAGCTTATCAAGATTTCATCTTTTACTCCATTTTAACTATTTATTGGTCTCAACATGTTCCTCTCCTTTCATTATACTAGCTACTTTAAAGATATGAACAAACACCCAGTTTTTTTTTTTTTTTTAAGGCTAATTTATGCTCCATAACTTCTAAAGTATTCTTCTGCACTTTGGATCTAGGGTGAGGCTCAAGAAAGGACTGGAAGGAAGTCTGTCAAGGCCTCCAGGGCCCATCCCTACTCCGTGCCAGAGTATGACATGAAATATCTGACTGTTCCTCAGATAGTCTTCTCTAGTTCAGATAGGGATTTTTGAGTGACAATTTTAAAAGAATCTCAGACTGTGTCCCTTTTTTCTGTTCTAGCATCATATCTTAGAAAAAATTGTTAAATCCTGGACTCTAGCCTCCTATGCTATGTGACTCCATCTCTTAGCATATCTAAAGGGTGTCCATCTGCATTTTATTTTTTTAAATGATTTTTAAAGCAATGTATCCCAATTTTGGACAATTAACAAAATACATAGAGTTCCCAAGAAAAATTAAATTACTAGTCAGAAATAATTTCAAATATTTTGAAGTTTGTAAACATAACATAATACACATGTGTGAATATATCATCCAAAGTTGGAACAGTATATAAAGGATTTTTTATTTACTTTAGTTGTACACAATGAATGCATTTATGTTTACGTGGTGCTGAGGATCGAACCCGGGCCGCGCACGTGCGAGGCGAGCGCTCTGCCGCTGAGCCACAACCCCAGCCCACTATATAAAGGATTTTGTTCTTTATTTTGTAACATTACGAAAGGAGTATCATCCTACATCGTTAACAAAATATCAGTTCCCCATAATTGGAAATTTAGGTAGGTGCTGGTTTATGTTAATTATAATTTGTGCTATAATAAGCATCTATGCATATATATCTTCTTAGGGTCACAATATTCAAGGGCATAGAGGTATGTTTTACAGTCATCCTTCTGTGTTTACCAACTTTTTAGAAACATGCAAGTTCACACTTCTAAAAAGTGCATGTGACTATTTTGTGTACCCTCATCTGGGAATTTGCTTCTTGTCCTTACTAAAACAATAAAATTTGATTATTGTTTGGGTTTGGTGGTGAGGTGAGAGGTGATTTATTAATCTTCTGTTATTGTAAACTACTTATGCTTCTGGCCACTTTCAGTTGTGCATTTAGGGTACTTGCAGATCTGAATGAAGTTGTTACATAGGAAAGCTGTTGTCGTATTTATTGGGAATGTCTTTCTTCAGCTAGTTATTTGGCTTTTTTCTTTTCTTTCTTTTATTTATTTTTTTGCTTTTTTTTTTTTTTTTTTTTTTTTTTTTTTTTTTTTTTGGTACTGGGGATTGAACTCAGGGGCACTACACATCCCCAAAAATTTAGTACTGAGTCCTCGCCATTGCTGAGGCTGGCTTTATGGATCCTCCTGCCTCAGCCTCCCAAAGTGCTGGGATTACAGGCGTGCGCCACCGCGCCCGGCTATTTTTTTGCTTTTTTATTAACATAAAAATTTAGTATTCTTGTTTATGGATGAATCTTTTCCTTTTATGTATAGAAAGTTTTTTCCTAACATTAAGAGCTAAATATTAGCTTATAATTTCTAACAGTCTTTGTTCTAGTTAATTTTTACTTGTTACTTTAATTCTAGTTAACCTAGAATTTACTTTGTTGTATAGCATGAAGTGAATACTCAGCTTTTTTGCTCTCTAGGGTAATTAATTTCATTTAAAGTCAGACCTGCTTGCATGAGGCTTGCACCTGAACAGCTGAATGTAGCCAGAGAGAAAAACACACAGCACTTCCTAAGGTCTTCTCTTAAGTTGTCCTCACCTCACCAGAGCTGGAAACCCTATTGCATTTCCTTGCCTGCCCTTTTCTCAAACTTCCCTCCCTGCTCCTCATTGATTTCCTCTGATTTCACTGAGCACAAAGTGCTGTCTCCAAAAGCAGGAGGCAGAGGCATCAGGAAGCTTACCAAAGAGAATGGAGCTGCCAAAAGTTTTTCCTGTCCTGAAAACTTTAAGGATGTATCATTCTCTGGGTGTATTTTGAACCAGACAGTTTTGTGGGTGTTTTTTTTGTTTTTTTTTTTTTTTTTTTTGTTTTGTTTTTTTTTTTTTTTTTTTGAGAAGTGTTTTTCTCACCGCCCTACATAATAAAGTTCAAAAGGAAATAAACGGCCACCAGGTCCAGCGGCCTTAGTGGCACTTCCCCATTCCTGGGCCCAGAAGGAGAGCACTTTTTAGCATGACATTTTTGCTTCTACTATTGCTAGTTCTATTTATGCCTTTGTGAGATCAAATAATAAAATGCCAGCTACAATTGGAAATATTCCTGTAGAATTAAAGAGATGTTCTGTAGTCACTTGCCTTACAAATGATTTGGAAGAATAGTGGCAGAATCTCAGGGTATGGGTGAATTATTTGGTTTTTTCACTCATGAGTTATCGCGGGGTGGTCATCACCCTGCCAGGGCAGTTTCCCGCTCAGGAGGTGATGAGCCACCCGAAAAAAGAAAGTCTGAAATAATTAGTGAAGAATTAAGAAACAAAGCCTGAAATTTGGGTCAAAGAGGTAGAGCACCTGATAATTTCTCCAGTCCACATAGGAGATGGAACAAAACAACTAAAAAAATGGCTCTGGTTCTTTATTTAAGGGAGAGTACATCAAAGGCAGGGATAGGGTTTCAGTGTGTGGAGTCTTGCTTCATGGTATCTTGCAGTCAGCAGGTTGATTGGCATCTTGGCAAGCCACACCCATCTCTGAGAGTCTGGGTGGCTATGTAGCTCCAGCAGGTCACATCAACTCCAGTGCAGTGCTGAACCTGGCAGAGCCAGGTAGGATATCGCATGTATTGGACAGTCTCAAACTAGCAGGAGTGCCACTGGAAGTTCCCAGATACCAGACTCACCTACCCAGTGGCAGCCAAGCAGATTTGGTTCATGCACAGTTCACAGATGGCATCCGGCAATGAGTTTCTCTAATTCACTATTCTTGAATTGCTTTGTCTCAGCACCAATAATTACTTTTAGAGGATTGTACTGTAAAGAACAGATGTTTTATCTTCTCAGACTTATGAGAAGCAGGTTAATATTACTGTACATTTTTTGTAAAAAAAAAAAAAAGTTTCACACTGGAATAGAAGTGAAAAAAAGAAAAATGTTTTCACTGGCATCACAATAACGTATACCTTTACATGGCTTATTTGGATTATGTAGTTAGGATAAAGAGAGAAAACATGACTGTTTTCTGGAATAAGACATCTGGAGCAGCATGACAAGGGCATATGCTTTGTATTCAGAACATACAAAAGAAAATTGTTTGTAAAAACAAATTCCTTTCAGTTCTCTAGTCAAACCTCATGATGGAAAGCATTCAATCTGCAATCAGAGTCCTCTCTAATTTTAGGGTTGTATTAAATAGTGTTAGGAAACTTGTGACACTCCATTTTAATTGAGAGAAATATTAGAGGGTTTTACCACTGGCCAATAAGTAAACTTTTTTTCCTTGTCTGAGTAATCGTGAAGAAGCTCTTCCTATACATGGTCAGACACTTCATCACCCACCTCCTCCTCCCCCACAGCATTTTTGGGAATTCGGTTGGAACAGCTTGCTAAGGGCAGTGCTTCGAGTCCTGGAGGAGGTTTGTTTCTGTGTGCTTGGAGAGCGTGACAGTAGATTCTCTGCTGATAACTTTTGGTGAAAACAGTATGTTCATGGTAGACTGAAATCAATGTATACAAAGCATCCAAAGTTCTGTGGATGATATATGGAGTCTTCACCTTTGTGTCTCAGAACTTCCTCAAGGGCACCAGAGTTCTAGACCAGAGGCCCAACCCTGGGATTTCCAACAAATTGTGTCTGTCTACTCATCCAAAAAAATAAAGAGAAAAGTTATAATGAGAAGCAGGAAGGAACTTTACATCCATAGAGCCATACTGGGAAGACAGACCTTCCAGCCCTGCCTTCAGGGTACTGACTTGAGTTCCCAGGTTACACAGACAAGAGGACCAGAAGCATGCATAGTCAAGCAGTCTTGGTCAGACTGCAGGTGGGTTGATGATTATGTCAGGCTTTGTCAGGCAGGGCCTTGTCAGAGGCACTGAGAAAACTGCTGTTGCCTACTGTTAGCTCATCACAAGATGTTTATCCATCTCACCTGTTCCTGGAATCCGCAGTGACTGGCTCGGAGACAAGAAGGCAGGTGTGCAAAATAGGAGTAGAGATGCCAAAGTTTTATACATTTGCAGGCCCAGTGAAGAGTCAGTATTTTGCAAAAGTAGCTACTATTTGAATATATCATTATGTGAATGTAAAATCCGTATAAGTTTGGATGCCTTGTTTGGATGCCAGTATTCTTAGAAAAGCAGCCTCCAAGTCCTTGTTAAAGGAGCTTGCTGTCTGCCCTCTGAAGGTTTGATAATTGAGTCTGGTGAAATAAACTGACAGTAACCAGATTAAGAGGAGAAGAGGTGTGCAGAGTTGTTAGGTGCACAGAGATATCACGAATGTGAATACCTGATGATCCAGTGATGTTTAGTAGCTGCTTTACTCTTGGGGGGGGGGGGGGTGGAGCTGGCATTGGCCTGGGACAGAGTTCCCCTGGGCTATGGGTGTGGTGTCACCTCCAGTCTTCTTTCTAGAGAGTTTGTCTTCCCTGTTTGAGGAGGTGATAGGGAGGGGCCTCATGACTAGTGTGTTCCTTCAGAAGGATCCTCCTCAGCCAGGTAAGGGAGCTTCAGAGAAGGCCCTCCCTGTGCTTGGCGGGAGGGCTGCCCGGCAGAAGGTCAGGGCCATCTTGGTTCTAAGGCTGCTCCTTCATTTCCAAGCATGCAGCCCCAATGACAGCTGCCTCATAGGATCACATGGCCTCCTCTCTGCCATGCACCCTACTGAGCCTCAGTTGCTTTCTTTTCTGTCAAGGAGAGCCAGCTTTACCCAGATGAATCCTTTGTGTTCTGAAATCCAGCGATTCATGTAGTAGAAACCTGTGTGCACTGTTTGCCTTCTACTCTCCCAACCACAGGTATAGAAATAAGGGAGCGCTGCTGGCATGTGCCTCTGCGGCGGCTTTGCCACGCCTGGCACAAAGTGGAGCTGCCGTCGGTACTGGTGCAGGGAGGGAGTGCACAAGTTCCGTTTATGTCATGTGTCTGTGTTTCTTCCTGGTGTGTCACTGGGAGAGGTCCCATGGAGTTCCCAGAGAGGAGAGTGGGGTTCTTGACAAACATTGCAGAGACAAACTTTAGGACATGTCAGAGGCAAAGATGGAGATTTATTCAAACAAGCAGAGACACATTCCAGGTAGAATGTGGACCCTCTCAAGGGTAGGAAGCCATGAGTCAGAGGTGGTGATAGTGTGGAGCTAGGGCTGGAGTGGGGTCAGGCAGAGCTTCCTGCAGGTTTTCTAGCCTTGCACAGTGCTCTCCTGTCACATTGCTTTTGCAGGCAAGGACATGGGTCCAAGGGCATGCACTGGATTGCTCATGAGTTGCTTATTTTGTATTCCAAGGGTCGGTGAGCATTTCCTGCTTTCCAGCGGTTTATGGGTGCTTTTCTTTTGAGACTCAGTATATCTTTCCTTTTCTGTACCCAAAAATTCCTCTTTCAGTATCTTTTTGTTTATCTTGATGCAAAGAATCCATTCAGATTTGTGTGCACATTCAGATTCCAGAGACATGGCAATCTCCAGAGACTAGACACTTTGATACCTTTGACATACTTAACCATCTGGGTTTATTGTTTTAGTGTTAAAGAACTTCAACAATAGGAACAAGGACTCCCCTTTGTTTTTTCAAGTAGTGTTGAGAAAATGTTAGCTGCCACTTGCAGCACAAGAGAATGTGGTGAGCCTGTGTGGTTGGTTTTCATTCAGAATGTTCCAGGTGCCTCTTGCCACACATGGCATCCCAGGGACTCAGGAAGCTGAGGCAGAAAGATCACAAGTTTGAGGCCAGCCTCAACAACTTAGCAAGACCCATAAGCAATTTAGTGAGACCCTGTCTCAAATAAAAAATTTAAAAAGGGCTGGGGATGTGGCTCAGTGGTTAAGTGCCCTTGAGGCTACATGCCTCTGCAGTGGCCAATACCAAAAATGAAGAATGTTCTCGGCTACTCCTTGCAGTAGTTTATATAAGCTTATTAGTGACAACTAGCCCCAGGAATGACAATGGCTTTGCTAAATCACTTTCTTGAGTTTAAAGTGACCTTTTTAAGTTTTCTCCTAGTATTTATCATTTATCACATATTTCTATTTGGTGATGTTACCGAAAGCCCAGTCCTTGTCTCTGATGCCAATGCAATAATGAAGACACAGTTTTGAGAAAAAGAAAAAAGCAGTTTTTTTGCTTTACTAGCAAAGGAGAAACATCGGGACTCTTATCCCAGAGGCAGTGATTCTGCCCATCAGGGGGAACAGGGTTTTTGTTTTTAAGAGTTGAATCAAAGGCTACATTTCACATGTAATTCACTTGGTAACTTAGGAGGTAGTCATTTCTTAGATCTTCTGGTGCCACCCCCAAGTCTGAATTCCTGTTCCCGTGGTGGGTGTGTGCTTAAAGACAGATAACTCTGCCTAGGATGGAGAAGAAAGGTAATCCTGTTTCCCCTGAAATTAGAAAGGGGGAGAAATTAGGAAAAGGGAGAGAGGAAGAGAAAGAAACCCGTTTTAAAAATAAGTTGCAGTGGCAGAGCAGCAAGAGCTATATTCAAAGCACAAAGGGGACCACTGCTACAGTGATAAAGGTGGAAAAGAACTGTCTGCTTGGTAGTAAGTTAATGTTGATATTGTAATTTTCCTAATTTTGATACTGGTCACCAGACTACAGAATATACTGGAAAAAACAGTGGAAGTAAAAACAGTAACTGTGCTCCTGTTTAGGGGGTATACAAACAAGGCTTGGTCCTTAATCTACACAGTTGAGGTTAACACAAGTACATGTGTGTGCTAGGAAGCGTAACAGGTGATGAAGAGCGTAGAAACTGGGCACAAAGGCGCATGCCTGTGATTCCTGCAACCCACAGGGCTAAGGCAGAAGGATTGCAAGTTGGAGGCCAGCCTCAGCAAATTAGGGAGACCCTGGGGTGGGAGCACCTGGGATGTAGCTTAGTAACAGAGATCCCCTGGATTTAGTCCCCAGTACCAAAAAAAAAAAAAATGGAATCTGGAGCCAGACTGGGAATGCTGAAATCCTGTAACCTCTGTGAGTCTCAGCTGCCTTTCTGAAAAAATGGAGATGATAATAGGACTGCATCCTTGAATTGCTATAAGGGTGAACTGATTGATCCATAGAAAAGACTCAACAACAGTACCTGGTATTTATGTAAAAGTGATGAGGTGAGAGCCACTGTTACTGTAGAGACAAGACACAAGGATTAAGTGACTTGTTTTCCTTTATTTGGTTTTTCCATCTCATAAAATGTAAAGACATAGGAAGAGAAAAAAATCAAGTCTAATCCTCCACCCCCCAGATTACAGACCCTGGTTTCCTGTATATAATAAATATGGAGGGATCAGTCTGCTACAACCATTGAAAAAAGGGCTTTAGCAGTTAAGCACACAGGCAGGGTTTGGATGGGCTTCCTCATTTACAGCTGTATGTTCTTGGGCAAATAATAGTCTCTGAGACTGTTTACTCTTCTGTAAAACAGAAATAGTAGTAGTACCTACCCTACGGAAAATTTCCTCTGGAAAAAGGAAAAGAAAAATAGTGGTGTATCATGAAAATTAAATTAGGGAGATCAGTAGAGTAGAGGAAAGGGACCAGGGGAGGGAGGAAGTGAGGAAAAGGAGAATTATTGGGGAATGATATTGGCCAAATTATATTGTTACACTGTATACATAAATATGTAACAATGAATCCTACCATTGTATATAATTATAATGCACCAATAAAAAATTTTTTAAAAAAGGACTTTCCCTCTGAAGGTTTGGTAATTCAGTCTGTTGAAACAGACAGTAGGTTAGTAGGGACAAGGCAACAAACATATTAATGTGCCCATGTGCATGGGAGGCACACAAAATATGAAACTCAAAAAAGAGCCCCAGCTCTGTTTTGTAACCTCTTCTCAGGGGAGAGGAGAGAAGGATGTAGGCCATTCCAGGTGGGTAGTGATATTTAGGGAAACTGGATGAACCCCAGTACTAACAGTGTCTTGGGGCAGGGTTTGTTTAGGCTTACTGTTCAGCGTCTTCCTCTGATATTCATTTACTCTTCCTCGGTTAATGAAATTCCAGTAAGAGGAGTGTGGGCCACTGTGCTGCTCCTGAGTGGGTCTGGTTGTTAGGCAATGAAGGAATTTCTTTGGGGGAGCTCTTTCCTGTTCGCTGCTTCCAGTGCTCTCAGTCTGAGTCCAAGGGGCATATTCTGGATTATCATTTTGAGTCCAAGCACTACCTCACATGACTTGTGAGAATAAATAAAAAATAAGAGTGCCAGCTAAGCCGGGCGCGGTGGCGCACGCCTGTAATCCCAGCACTTTGGGAGGCTGAGGCAGGAGGATCGCGAGTTCAAAGCCAGCCTCAGCAATGGTGAGGCACTTAGCAACTCAGTGAGACCCTGTCTCTAAATAAAATACAAAAAAGGGCTGGGGATGTGGCCCAGTGGTCAAGTGCCCCTGAGTTCAATCCCCGGTACCACAAAAAAAAAAAAAAAGAGTGCCAGCTATATACTAAATGGGAACACATTTTAAGGTCTTTGTAATTATGAATTCATGCTGCTAATTTATGAACTCTTATTCATGGGAAACCTAACTCCATTTTTTGATTAGCTGTGGGTTTTTTCTTCAGTGAAAACTACAGTAAAGATCTGTAAGTAAAAGTGATTGTTCATGTGCAAATATTAATTGGCTATTTTTATCATAAATACTTTTAGAACTCAAGCATGCTTTTGTAAGTAGTTTATTAACAAATGTGTATATAAATAAGATTAGGATAATTTGGAGGAAAATTTCTTGAAATTACATATGAAAAATCTCCAAGTAATCAGAGTTTTAGCATGAACTACTCATTTTGAGACTTTATAGATTTATTCTCTCATACCTTCTGCATCTCGCACAGGATTTAAAGAAAGATGCGTAAGACCAACCCTCTACACCCCAGGGAAGTTTACAGTGCAGCCAGAGACAGTCACACTGCAGTACCAGGAGCTGGCTCTGGGCTCCTGTGGACTGACTGCTACAGGGTTGCAGTAGAGGCCTCCCAGAGTGGCCCCTAAAAGAAGGTCACTGGGCATTTTTGCTGTCACATGTCACCATCCTCCAAAATTCTGTGTATCTGACTTGCAAATATACAAGTCTCTTGAAAAAAAAAAAAAAGTCTCACATGGCTTTTGGAACCCAAGCAATGGTTTTAATGAAACCAAGAGAAAAGGAGGGTGAATTCTTCCTGGCTCAGTGATTCACAGTCTCAAAAGAGGTTAACATGAGGGTTACTGTGACAGGTAATATGTTTCTTCAGGCTTTTAATTTAGAATGACAGTTCTTAGAATAAATTTTAACTAGCTGAAATCTTTTACATGGATCAAGTAGGCTGCTAAAAGGATAAAGTTCTAGCCCCTTTTTGTTAC
The DNA here is from genome assembly GCA_025594165.1 of Tamias sibiricus. Lineage (NCBI taxonomy): Eukaryota > Metazoa > Chordata > Mammalia > Rodentia > Sciuridae > Tamias > Tamias sibiricus. The sequence goes on along the minus strand of CM046666.1, from coordinate 16,208,602 downwards.
AGAATTTTTCAAACATGTACAAAAATCACTGACGTAGTATTATGGACCTCTTTGTGCCCATCACCCCTGTGTTCCACAGTCAGCACATGGCCAGTCTAGTGGCCTCTGTGCCCTCCCTCGCTTGTTATTTTAAAGCACATTCCATATCATAGCATTTCCTCTGTATGCCTCTAGGAAGTGAGACCATTTGTAACAAAACCACAGTACCATTGCTATTCCTAAAATGATGTAACAGTAATTATCATAATTCCTTAGTACCATTAAGATAGGAAGATATTGTAAAGTTAAGTTTGTCAGATTAATGATTGAAAGAAGCATTAAACTGTGTATTTCTGTAAAGCCTGGTTTACTAATTTCTAGTTTATTAAGAGTGTGGTTTTGAATTACTCTTTATGTTACATAGTATTCAGCTAAACTGCCTTAGTTCACAGTCATATATTATTATTTATTATGAACTTTCATCCCCTTTAAGTGAAAATTTACAGAAAGCTATATGATTGGCTTGTTTTTAAGCACTCCCAGAAGGAGCAGAATCATGAATGCTAAGTGTTTGTTCTGTAAACAGAATTGGCAAGTCTTATGCATGAGCTCCCTGGCTGGGAGATTTTGTGCTGGTTCGGAAAGGAAGAGGGGCAGGTGCAAAAATAGGGCATTGTTCTCATACCAGCTGACAAAATAACACATTCTTTTGCAGGTTCCTCTTTGTATACTCCTTTTGTTCTCTTGGGCAGTGGCTAATGAGTAGAACTATATTTCTGGTATAATTTTTTTTCAAAATTAGATTATATGTGTCACACAAAAATTCCAGTAGTATCCCATCTGCTATTTCAACTTACTTTAACTTATCACACTATGAAGTACAACTAAACCCATATTTGTCTTTGCATAATATAAAAGCAGTACACAACTTCAAAATTTAAGAATTCCAGGTTATATCTTAGCTTTCTCTTTCCACTTCTAAAAAAGTATTTTGAGCCAGATGCAGTGGCACATGGCTGTAATCTCAGCACGTTGGGAGGGCGAGGTAGAAGGAACATAAGTTCTAGGCCAGCCTCAGCTACTTAGTGAGACCCTGTCTCAAAATAAAAAATACAAAGGGTTAGGGATGTGGTTTTAGTGTTAAAAACAGTGCCCCAATTCAATGCCCACCCATGAAAAGAAGAAAATGTCTTGGGCTGGGGGTTGTGGTTCAACAGTAGAGCGCTAGCACGTGCATGGCCCGGGTTCGAACCTCAGCACCACGTAAAAATAAAAAAAAATTAAAAAGGCATTGTGTACAACTAAAATAAATAAATAAATCTTTTTTTCTTTTTTTTGTTAAAGAAAATGTCTTTTGGTAACCTCTATTACTACAAATACACATAATTGATCTTTTAATTAATACATTTCTGCACAATTTGTTTCTTCTAATACAATTTTCTTCTTAACTGCAGTGCTATATTAAGTATCTGGTGGTTGAGGATACAGGATGGAAACACAGTGGTTTAATGAATAAGAAGGCTTTCTTGTGAGTGCACATAGTAGTGTGTATCTGTAATACCAGCTACTTGGAAGGCCGAGGCAGGAGAATGGCAGTTTCCAGGCCAGTGTGACCCTGTCTCAAAATAAAAGGACTGGGGGTGTATTTTTGTGGTAGAGTGTCTTCCTAGCATGTGCAAGGCCCTGGGTTCAATCCCTAGTGTTGGATTTCGGGCAGAGAGGCTGCGCCTCCCAGGTAGAAGGCCACACCTCCCCAGGTACTTTGTGAAAAGACTACATCTCCCAGGTACCTCAGGCTGGTCAGCCCTCAGGTGCCCTCCCGGCCTCTCGACCTCCAGCAGCCTATGGGATACGGACTCGCTCCAGGGGTACCTCGGACCACCAGTTCACTATTTAAGCCTGCTCCAGACTGAAACCGCCTCCTTCTTGTTCTCCCTTGTTCACGCTCTTCTTGTCCTGCCCCTTTCCCATTCCCTAACCCTCTTCCCCTCCCTTCCTTTCCCTACCCCTCTCCACGTGGCACCCCCAATAAACCCTTTTATTTCACTAACACGGCGTTCCCAGCTAAGTTAACTTTGTTCAGCATTTTCCAACACCTAGTACTGCAGAAAATTAAAAATAAGAATGATAAATTAAGGTTTTTCTAGCTATGAAACCCTTATGACATTTGTAAGAAAGGAGAAGCAGCCTCAAATGAGTATGCACATAAACTAGAGGAAGAGTGGAGCTGCTGTTGCACTTCTTCTCCAGGTTTTGTGGTGTGGTGTTAAACGCCTGCATTTCTGCAGTCTCATGGTGTAAGATCTAAAAGTGGTTTTTTTCTTGCACACCTGTTTTTGTTTTTGTTTTTTCTTTCTGCCCCCACCCCCCAATCCCCTGGGGATTGAGCCCAGGGGCGTTTAACCACTGATACCACTGAATTAATCCCCAGCCCTCTTTATTTTTTATTTTGTGACAGGGTCTCACTAAGTTGCTTAGGGCCTATGAAATTGCTGGGGCTGGCCTTGAACTTGCGATCCTCCTGTCTCAGCTTCTTGGGTCACTGAGGTTACAGGTGTGTGCCACCACACCTAGCAGTATACCTGTTTTCTAATTAGGAAATAAAACTGAAGTAGCTGAAGACAAAGGTGTGTTTTGGTTAACAGTTTGTTGAAATAAAATAATACCTCAAATAAAAATATGAAACAGCCCAAGCAAAGTGTTTTATGCATCACAGTATATTACTGAGTAGAACTGCTTTTGCAGAAAAGTTACTTAAACCCTAAATTTTTAACTCTCACTTTGAAAATATGAATTTCACTTCCATGGGAGTGCCTATGGCAGGATGTTGGCAGCAGCAGTGGAGAGGGGGTTGATTTTTTTTGGATTCTGTATGGATTTCAATTTTAAGTTTATTGGATTTATCAACCTCTAGGCCAGAGTAGATCACAATACTAGAATATATTTGGACAAAAATATAGGAAAATTATGGTTTAGGAGTGAAAGGAACTTTTTACCTCCTGAACATTCCATAATTTGAGTCTATAAAAGAAATTAACAGTAGACAGATTAACGGGGAAAGGCATACTAATTTTATAACACAAGCGCAGGGAGGTCACACAAAGTCTGAGGTTTAAAGAAGGGCCAGATGGTTGAGGTTTAAGTGCCCCCCTGTAGGGGTGAGGGAAGGGGGAGGATGGTTGTAGGCAATTTTAGAGGAGTGGCAATGACTTTCAGGGGCAGTAAAAGGCCCTGAGTAGTAGGCAGTGGTGTGGAACGGAGTCCTCCGAGCCTTGAAGGAGGTGGGGACAGGTTCTGGTGGGGCTGGGTGGAGCTGTGCGCAGGTGAAGCCTCTCAGGTGACAGCCCTCTGAAGAGCAGAGGAAAAGCCTGTGGGCTGGGACATGATGGAGAGCCTGGGTTTCTCCCTGGAATCAGCCCTCCCTGGTTAGCACGCATTGTGCTTCTGGAGGAACTCCCTCCATCAGATACAGGGGCTGCAGAGAAAGTCCCTCCCTGGGCTTCAGGAAAGGAAGAGGGTTGAGAGACGGGAGTGTGTGGGAGGGGGTCGTCAAATAAAAATCAGTCTCTTAAAGACAGAATTTATGTCTAAACCACTGCTGTTTAAATAAGGATTTGTGCTTATTTCCTTGTTAGAATTAAGGATTCCAAGTTTAAAAGATTCTTACCTTCAAGAAGCTGGCAGTTTAGTAGGAAGAGAGAAAAATCCTAAGGCAGCTGCTGTAACGAGTTGATACATATGCGTTTAGAACAGAAAGGGATCTCTTGGTAGTCTTTGGGCTATTGAGAAAGGTATTTCAAAGACTTTTGGCTCCTGGTCATTTTACTCTGCAACCTTCAACCAAAAGTTAATAATAGAATTCATTTATTGATTGCCCATGATATGCCAGGGGTTCTGCCAGTTAGAGGTCTACATACCTGAGGTATATTCAGTGTATGTGTGTGTGTGTGTGTGTGTGTGCACACGCGCATGCATACACACACATGCCCTTGCATAGACGTGGAGAAAGAGGGAGGCAGGTGAGATGCCCTGCTGGGCTAGCCAAGTTGGGGGGCATTGTATCACAGAAACATAATTTAGGTTGGCAAAAGGGGGCGGAAAGGGCAGGGACTATCTGAAGAAACAGCTGTTAAGTCAGATCAAAGAACAAGGAGGAGAGAGAATATAAATAAAGGCGGGGAGAGACTTCTAGGCAGCTAGAACACGTTCAGATATCTAAGGAAGTGAAGATCTTGGCAGGTTTGGAGCAGCTGAAAGAGGCCTGTGTGGCTGGCATGTGGCGAGGCTGGAGAAGTGGGCAGAAGCCAGACCCCAGAGGGTGTGGGAGAGAAAACAAGCTGGGTCTCTCTTTCTGCTGGTCACAAGGTTCGTGGTGAGACCCCTGTGACCAAGGCATGTAAGAAGAGCACACGGACTTACCACCCTGTGAATCTCGCCTGACATGGGAACCTGCAGGATGAAGACCCAAAGGAGCAGGGAAGCCTGTGTGTTATGTGAAGCTCCACGAAGAGTGGACCGCTGGGGAGAAGCGTGATGGGACAGAGTGGCACCATCCAGTGGTGATGACTGGGGAAGTCAGCAGGGCCCCATTGTACAGATCCTCTTCCTCTTCCCATTTTTTGTAGTGTTGAGGCCCAAACGTAGGGCCTCACACATGTTAGACCAGCACTCTCCCACTGAGCTACACCCCACACCCATGTCTTCTTCATGTCTCTGTCTCTTCGGGGATAAGTATGCACCTTTAGCCTGGGTGTACAGAGGGCATCTCTCTTTAGTACAAGACTTCGGAGGAGAAGGGGGAAAGTGAGGGTGACCTTCCTGCCTCTGCTGCTCTTTCGTAGTATGTCTGGACCCCAGCAGGGGACGTGAGCCATATTGTACACACGTTGTTGTAGACCCTCAGAGCAACCTGTGGTATTCTTGTTCCTGTTTTACTGAGCTGTAGAAGTTTAAGTAGCTTTCTGAAATTGCCTGGCTGGTAAGTGCTGAGGCAAGTAGTGGGCATTATTGCCTTGGCTTTAGAATCTGTACTCTGTGCATTGGGCTGCCTCTCAGAAAAGAAGCAAAATGCAGTAGGGTGCTCTGTATTTCTCTGATTACTTAATATGCTGGACCTTCACAGTAGGTGGACCTACACAGTCACATGAGTCTTTGTTTTTTAATAGTTTCATTGAGGGGCTGGGTTTGGAGGGTAGGCTCGGGTCCATCCCACCACTGGCAGACCCCCCACCAGAGCTCAGGCCCAGCAAAGGCCTGGGTCTCCCCACCACCACCTGGGAGCCCACGTTAACCCACTTCCATCTTGAGACACTGTAGCCATCCCCACAGCCTTCCCCATGCAGTAGCCTCTACCTTGGGACAACAGACAGGGCCTGGAAGCAGCTGTATCTTGGAGCAGGCATCCCAAAGCCAGTGTAAGGCCCATCCTTTCAGCCCCATCTCTGAGAGACGTTGCTTCCATCTTGGGGCACCTCTACTGCTATCTCCAGTTACCTCCCGCTATTGCCGCCACCACCTATAGTTGCAGTAGCAGCCATCCTGGGACACTGACAGGGTCTGGAAGCTCAACACCAAGGTGAGGTACAGATAATGTGCACAGATACTACAAGATGATAGGGTAGAAACTGTAATACCTCAGATCCAGACCGCAAAAAAGGAAGACACATAGACAACATGAAAAAACAAGGGAAGAAAGTGCCCCAAATAAACCAGGACACTACAATAACAGAATCCATGGGCAGTGCAGTTGACGAAATGTCAGAGAAGGAGTTCAGAATGTTAATAATTAAAATGATTTGTGAATTAAAGAATGACCTAAATGAGCAAATACAGACAAAAATTGATCACTCCAATGAAGAAGAAGATAAGAGAACAAATACAGGCAACCATTGATGACACCAGTAAACAGACAAGGGAGCAAATACAGGCATCCATTGATCACACCAACAAAGAGATAAGGGAGCAAATAGAGGTAGCAAAAGATTACTTCAAGAAAAATTCTGAAAAAAGGAATCAGAAATCCTTGAAATGAAGAAAACAATAAACCAAATAAAAAAACTCAATAGAAAGCATCACTAACAGACTAGATCACTTGGAAGACAGAACGTCAGATAATGAAGACAAACAATCTGGAAAATAAAGTTGACCACATGGTGAAGATGGTAATAAACCATGAGCAGAACATCCATGAATTAGGGGATAGCATCAAAATACCAAATCTAAGAGTTATTGGGATAGAGGAAGGCATAGAGTTTCAAACCAAAGGAATGCACAATCTCTTCAGTAAGATATCAGAAAATTTCCCAAACATGAAGAATGAATTGGAACATCAAATACAAGAGGCTTACAGGACACCATATGTACAAAATTACAACAGATCTACACCAAGGCACATTATAATGAAAATGCCTAGCATACAGAATAAGGATAGAATCTTAACGGCCACAAGAGAGAGGGACTGAGTTTGTGGCTCAGTGATAGAGGGCTTGCCTAGCATGTGTGAGGTACTGGGTTTGATCCTTAGCATCACATTAAAAAATAAATAAATAAAGTTATTGTGTCCATCCACAACTGAAAAAGTTTTTTTTTTTTTAAATAGTTTAATTGAGGTATAGTTTGCATGGTATACTATTTGACCATTTTAAATACCCAGTTCAATGATTTTTAGTACATTTTCAAAGTTGTGCAGTGATCACCATAATTCAGTTTTAGAACATTTCCATCATCCCAGAGAGGTCTGTTCTGTTCAATTACGGTCATTCCCAGTTCCCTGCCCCAGCCCCAAACAACCATAGTCAGTTTTCTGCATATAGATTTCTTTTTCTGGACATTTCATATGGGTAGAATCATGTGTCATCTGTAGTCATCTTTCTGTTAGTGTTGTGTTTTGAGGTTTGCCCATGTTGCAGCATATATCAGTACTTCATTCCTTTGGTGACTGAATGGTGTTCCTTTGTGCAGATATACACTGCATTTTGTGTCTCCATTCCCCAGTTGGTGGGCATTGGGATTAGTTCCATTTGGGGGCTGTTATGAACAGTACTGCTGCAAACATTCCTGTATAAAGTCTTTGCCTGGGCAAATCTCTCAGGTGATTCCAAGGAGAGGAATTGTCAAGTTGTAAGTTTTGTTAAACTTTTTAAAGAAACCACCAAACTGTTTTCCAGAGTGGCATTAACATTTTACATTCCCACATAGAGTTCCAGTGTCTCCCCAGCCTTGTCAACATTTGTTTCTGTCTTTGAAGTGGTTGCTGTATCTCATGTGAATTCAATTTGGACTTCTCTAATAACAAATGATGTTGAGCATCTTTGTATGTGTTTATTGGCCAGTTCTACATTTTCTCTAATAAAATGGCTATTGAAATATTTTGCCCATTTCTTTCTTTTCCTTTTTTTTTTTTTTCCCCCCAATAGTGGGGATTGAATGTAGGCAGTGCTTGGCCACTAGCTACTGCCTTGGGCCTTTGGTTTTTGTTTGTTTGTTTTGAGACCCTGTTAAGTTGCTGAGGCTGGCCTTGAACTTGTGATCCTCCTTCCTTAGCCTCCCCAGCTGCCAGGATGAGTGGCCACAAAAGACAATCTTGAGTCAGTTTAGTCCAGAGGTCCAAGATGTGGGAGTGCTTTTGTTTTAATTTGGGGTCTTGGGGGCATTTTGGTTTGGGGTCTTCTTTTCTTTCTTTTGTGTTGGGGGTGCTGGGCACCAAACCCAGAGCCTTCAGCAAGCTCCAAGCACTCTTACCACTGAGCTGTATCCTCAGCCCTCAAGACACAGGAGAGTCTTTTCTGTGATTTCCCCAGAATATCCTTTATTGACTCAGTGAATTAATAAAGAAATTACCATTTCTCAAAAGAATTATAATAAATTTAATTCATTTTATCTTTCAAAGTACAACAGAAAACACTGGGATTTCTAAGCTAATGGTGAGAAGCATCTTGCTTAGAAAATTAAAACCTACTTTTTTTTTTTTTTTTTTTAACTACTCTGCATTCTGTGTGTGAAATTGATACCTAGGAACATGTTTCCTTTTTCTGAGTTTTATGAAGTATATGAAGAGAATCTCTTGGCTTAGATTACAGAGGAAGAGTGGTCAATGAAATGTTGCTACAAAAATGAAAAATAGAAGATGCTATTGAAATTCCTTTGTGGGATCATTTTATCTAGTTTAATGTCCTAAGTGGTAAATGTAGGACCTTTATGATTATCAGAATTAAGAGATTCTGGTAAATTGGAAAATATCTTATCCCTCATGTACACATTTAGGAAGGGGAGGAAAAATATATTTTCTCTCTCATATTTATGTTCATGGCTGAAGCTCCTATAACAAGCCAGATAAAGCTTGGCATCTCTGCCTTCATTTTGCATCTGTCTCCTTTTTTACCTTAAAACTCTGGGTCAGACTCCTGCTCAGCTTTCCACTTAGGCATGTGAATTGTTTAAAGTGTTCATTCATGGCTGGAAATCCTCCCACTTCACGGCTGAAGACATTAAGATAAGAGTAACCTGGGTGTTTTCAAGATTTGCAGGGACATTCAGTTGCCAGCTTTTATAACTGCCTGGAGCAGATCCCTGGAGCGGTGCCCAGAGTCTCCAGTCATTGCTCTATACCTTCCAGGAGTAGCGGAGTCTTTGCAGGCGGATCACCCATGATGAGGCTTCCCCGCTAAGTGGGAGCTGCTGCCCCATGCGGGGAACCGAGTCTGCCCGCCTGAGCAGGATCAATCATCTTGTGATTGGAACTGGTTTGCCCCTCAAGCAATAATGACCTGAGGGAGTCCCAAAACCAGGCCTGAGATAATGCTCAACCAGACCACAGTTTGGCCAGGACTGTTTAATTTTGCAGACCTCTTGCTTCCCCTGTTCAAACCTGAAGCTGTGTCCACCTCCTTGAAGACAGGGCCAAAGATACATGATTCCCATGTCTTCCTAGTATAACTATATTGAATAAATTTCCTTCCTGCATTTCACCATTACTTTTTCCATTTGGTTCTGGGGTGAGTGGCTAGAGCTGGTTTATTAGGACTCCAGAAGTCAGGTCCCCTGCTCTGGCCTAGGACTTCCGCAACAAATCACTTGTTATTTATCATCTCCACATATGGAGTAGTCTGTGATTTCATCTTACCTGAATTTAAAACAGATTCTATCTTGTACGCTACCATCTTGCATAATGTGAACTTTGTGTTTTAAAGTGTCTAAAAGTCATATCTTAATCTAGGACCTTGTTTATATGCCAACATTATTTCAAGGATTTGCAAATATAACAAGGTCAGTGTTCCTGATACTTTACAAATTCTGATAAAATAAATTTGCCTTATTTTACTTAATTTTCGGGAAAGTGGTTTTTCATCAGTTGGCAAGAGGTTTTCTTTCTCCCTTTCCTGCTTATGATCATATACAAAAAGACTGAAGTGATGAAATGATTTTATTTTGGCTTAGACTAAGCTTTCTTCCTGAATGGGTGTTCCCTGAATGCTGTGCCTCCTTACCCTGTCTTGTAATTAATCATCATCTCATTTCACAGTCACCTTTGAGTTCCTACTTTGTGCCTAGAACTGTGAAAGACCACGAAGAACTGAAGAAATAATTTATTCCCGTGTTTTGGATTGTTGGCCAATCTTCATTTTTAGGAATATCTGATGTATGAGGAGAGTTCATATGACACTGTCACATCACAGAGAGTCTTATTTTAGGAATGTTTAGCTCAGTTTATAAATTATACTCTTCTTGTAACAAATAGGCTTCTTGTGTATGAATTGCTGTCATAGCAGGAGATTCCTATGGGTGACCCTTTTGTTAAGGAATAGATAAATCTCCTCTTCCAGGTTGTGCGCCATGCTAATACACCCTCAACACCCTTCAATCTCTGCCTAGTTGCAGTTGTCAGCCCCAAGAAAGGGTCACAGCATTATTTTGTGAACATGAATTTTGGGGAGCAATTCAAAGGCTGTATTTTATTTGTCATTTGGTAATGATTTATTATTTTTGGAGTGTCATTTTTAATGTTACAGGTCACCTGGCCAACATTTCCCTAGTCCTTGGGTAATGGCACTTTTGTGCTGAAATTACTCTTGTTAGGGCAAGTGTTTGGGGGATATGTGCTGCACTGATTATATGGACCAGTGTGATGTCATTTGTCCATTGCATGCCCCTGAAGGCAATGGGAGCCACTTCCTTGCTCCCACTTTTGGCCTTGATGATTATACTATTTGTTCTTGGCTGGTATAATGGCATGCTGTTGTTTCCTGTCAGCTGTACTGCTGTTTCCTGTCAGCTGCTGTTTACCTTCTGCATCACTGCACCTCAAACATCTGGCACGCTGTGACCGCCTCTGCAACTCTATGGTCAGGCAGCCAAGTTGAAGGCCTGCTCTGCATTCTTGTGACTGGCCTTCCCTTGCTCCTGATGTTTGAATTTGCTCTGCAATCCCTTTTGTGATTTTTACCAGAGCATCCATTGGACTTTGGCTGAGCACCAGCTCTGTGACCAGTGCCAAAGGTACCATGTTGAAAGACTTACCACCTAGTGGAGTGAAGGAAGGGCAGGTGTGTGGCAGCAGGGAAGATGCACTAGGTACCTGAGTGTGGAGGGGAGGGAGCCTGAGTCTCCCCGAGTTGGGCAAGGAAGGGAACAGTGGGACTGTGATACAGAGGTAAGCGGTGGTGTGCTGGATACAGCTGCCGAGCTGGGGTAGGGCTTGTTTGGAGACCATGGGGTGTTGGCCATGTGCCGTTCATTTACAGCTGGGAAAACGGCTTCATGGAGGTATTTCCTGAAGAGGGGATTAGCTTCTAAGCTGTTCTTATGAAGGTCTTTACTGTCTACAAAGTATATGAGGATCCAGGAGAAAGCAAGAACAGAGGGAGAAATAATCTCTGAACACAATTTTGAATGAGGAAGAGTGCATTCTTGACGTTTCATTTGTCTCTTTCATATTCTGGTTTCTCTTTCTGCCAGGCATCAATATTTTCATGTTGGTAAAAGCCCCTACAGAGGCCCCCACCAACGCTGCCCTTCCCCTCTCCACTGCTCCTCTCTAAGGCATCCTCTCTGTGCCCCGTCCCCATCTACACAGCAGTTAATCTGAAAGAAGGGTTAGGAAGAAAGCAAGCATGACAAACTAATTTACATTAAATTTGGCTGTTAGGATTCTTGCAGAGCCCCCAGAGGCAGCAGTTGTCTGTGTGCTGAGAAGGGACACATTAGAAAATATAAGCCTCCACCAGGTGAGATTTCAGGAAGTGAGAACAGACTGATGCACAGCCAGCCCCCACCTGGAGAGCCCTTGCCGTCTCTCCACACAGCTTCTCTCTCTGCGTGCACTCAGGACCACTCCAGGGGAACCTGCACGCCCAGCTGCCTGGGAGAGGCGGGGTCCCTCTCCCACCCAGTCTCTCTCCTGGCAGTGAGGGGCTCACAGTGGAAGGTGGGAGGAGACTGAGGCAGCCGTTCATAAATCACTCATTCATCAGCCTTTAACAGCTTATAATTAAAAGTGATAAATGCCCATTTCTAAAATATTTTCTGGAGACAATGAGGTTCTAACAGATATGATCAGCTTTCAAGCATGTTGAGCTTTAAACTATCTCTGAACATTTGAGAGGCAAAGTATTTTCCACTGGTGGCATGAGCACATTTGTAATGAGAGTCTTTGACTCCCAAAGCATGTTGGGCTTGTGTCCTATGTGATAAATATCTTGTGTTGTAAATATATACAGTGTTTTCTTTGAAATGTGTGTAAATATGGGGAATCAAACTCAAAGCTATATAAAGTGCTATTTTTGTAGTCACATATTTTCTCAGTGAATTGCCAAAATAAGTACATCCGTTCTTAAATTTGAAAGGTTTGAAGGTCATTGTCTTTGATTCCAGTATTTGGGCAACTTAATTTGAAATCAAGGCCATATTAGTGAAGACTTCTATCTAAAGGTGACTGTTTTCAATGTTTGTAAATGTTTTCCAGTGAGGTGGTCCAAAGAAATCTAACATGAAGTTATGAACGTTTGACCTACATGTGCCTCAGTTGTTCTTGTGGGTTTTCCTTTATAAACTCTGTACTTCCAAAAAAATTATTAATGTTGAGAATCATCAGGCTAACATGAAATCCTAAACATGTCTTGAACTTCCTGGAGCTCCCTGGTGGAATGGGAACCAGGTGGTATACGTCCTTGAGTTCCCTCACAGGAACTGTCCTTGAAGTGGACATGAGTTGTGGAAGTCAGGCTCTGGCCCCAGTTGTCAAGGGACGGGAACTTCTGCCCCAAAAGATAAAGTGATTCCTTACTGTAGCTTTATTCCTTGAGCTTCAAAGGCCTCCTGATTCTACAGGGTCCTATTAAGATGCTAATGTCCCTGGCAGATGCTAAACCTCAGAATCAGGCTCTGATGAGTTGAAAGGGACTTGGACTTGGACTTGGTCCACAACTAGCTGAATATAAAATACAGGGTAAAAAGATAGTGCCACCCTGCCTAGCATGCAGGAGATCCTGGGTTCTTAGCACCTAAAAAAATAAAATAAAAGTGCAGCCTAGCAAGAGCAGGAAAAAGAGCTCTGGGTGGAGAGAGCCATGTGGCCACTGGGGTGCCAGAGTGAGGAGGCTGAGCCCGAGGGCGCGCTCCAGGAAGGCCACGGTCCACCTCACCTGTGGCCACAGCCGGCCAGCCTTTTTTTGGACTTTGGCATTTTGGGTTCCCTTTATAAAAGAAGGAAATCAGTGTTATTTCTGTGATAGAAATGCTCAAATTGCAGACCCTCAGATCTTCAGATCAAACAGCATTTTATTCTTTTTTTTCTTTTTTTTTTGGTGTGAAGATTTGAACCCAGGTGCACTACCACGGAGCCCAGCCTGGGACTGCATTTTATTTTTTAGCAGACTCACGGGATAGCAACTGAAGCTTATTTCCCCCTTAGATGTGAAGGGGTGCTGCCAGAATTAGTGTACATTGTTAATGGCTGCTTGTTCTTGGGTAAATAACATAAAAAAACAAAGTTGTAAAAATTAATGAAAATTTAAACTTTTAATCTCATATGTTCTTCTCTCATGTTCAAAAACCCAACAAACCCCAAATGGTTACGTAGGCCAAGCTGCCATCCAACAGGATTTTGTTTTTAAATCAACTTCGCCTCACATTTAGATGTACTGCAGCCTTTTTTCCTTTTTCCTCTGCCTCCAGGTCTCTTTGCACAGGCATGTGAAGTTAGTATGGGGATGTTTCTCAAGATGGTCTTCAGAATTACCATTACCATAAAAATGAGAATTCTCTTATATAGAAAAATCCCATCAATACCACTCGGGTACTAAAATGTCAAGAGCAAAGGGACACTTTTGATCTTGTTAATCTTGTGACCTAGACTTTTCTGTTGGCAAAGTTTTCCCTTCCTTCCACATGTAAGAAATAGGAAGAGCTTTGGTTGGGTTTTTTTAAGTGTAGAATTCGGAAACAAAATATTGACTTGCACCTTGGATGTGATCTGCCTTACACATTATGTTGAATGGCCATGAATCCATAGCAGGGCAGCCATGCCAAAACACATGTGATTTTTATTTTAAATAAGCAAACCAGGTTATCAATGTTGGGAGGTTTTAGTTAATTCAAATCTTTTGTCCATTGGTACTTACCACTGTGCTAGAAAATTTATAACCAGAAAACTTTTAAAATGTGTTAATGCCTTAGATTATCAAAGTGATGAAGCTCAGAATGTTGATTGCTAGAAATTTTTGGTTGTAAAAATTCTACTTGATCCTATATTTATAGTGTAGTGCTATGAAGTAATATACTAGGGTCCTAGGGGTGGAACCCAGGGGTGTTCTACCACTGAGCCACAGACCCAGCCCTTTTCATTTTTTTGTTTTGAGACAGAGTCTTGCTAAGTTGCCTAGGCTGGTCTTGAACTTGGAGTTCTCTTCCCTGAGCCCCGAAGGAGCTGGGATTACAGGTGTGTACCACCAGACCTGGCTCACGTGTTATGCTCCTATTATCTTACTTATACAGCATTTTTGTATATTGCTTCTATAAAAATTATCTTTTGTCAACATAGCATTTTCAACTGGAGTTGACCCACTGTTTTAAACCTACTCAGGTTATCTGTTTGGTTGTATCTTGATCCCCTGCAGAAAGTATAGCAGTCTTGATGCTACCTGATGTCATTGCAAGCCACCAAGCCCTACAGTTAACCTCCCAGTTTGAGTTGATACATCTTGACAGGCTAGAACTCATGAAGCCTCTGTGGCTGATTGATTGATTGATTGATTGATTGATATACTGAGAATTGCACCTAGGGCCTCACACATGCTAGGCTAGCACTCTACCACTGAGCTATAACCCCAGCCCCTCTGTGGCATATTGAGCACATTTCTCACCCATCTAGTAATTTCAAACTATTAGGTCTTAATTGTGTTTTTGTTTGTTTGGTTTTGGTTTATTGCTTGTTTTTACAGTGCTGAGAGTTGAACCCACTCTACTACTAGCTCCATCCCCAGCCCTGCCCTTATTCTTTAAGCAAAAATCAACCAAAAAAGGGAAGATAAATACAAGAGTACCTTCAGGTTTTTGCTAATAGTTGAATCAGATTTTCTTGAAATGTCACACTTTAATTCAAAATGTCCCAAATTTCTTAATTAACCTGATACTCACTGAATTTTTCCAAAAACAGGATTTGGGATTACCTTTTCCTGGCCCAATTGAAAGGAAGTAAAAATGAAATTTGAAGCCGGGCGCGGTGGCGCACGCCTGTAATCCCAGCACTTTGGGAGGCTGAGGCAGGAGGATCGTGAGTTCAAAGCCAGCCTCAGCAATGGCGAGGCACTTAGCAACTCAGTGAGACCCTGTCTCTAATAAAATACAAAAAAAGGGCTGGGGATGTGGCCCAGTGGTCGAGTGCCGCTGAGTTCAATCCCCAGTACCAAAAAAAAAAAAAAAAAAAAATGAAATTTGAGCATTTAAAAACTGGAAGTGACCATTGTTGAACCTTCAGCGTTTTAGTGATGGGAATCCGAGGCCTTGACAGTAGTGGTGTGCTCAGGCCAATAGCCTTCCTCCAGCCTGCAGCCAGACCAAGGTCTTCTAACCTGCCCTGCCCCTCCTTCGAGAGAGAGCACAGGGATGGAGGCATTCTGTCCTATCGTCTAAACCTTGTTGTTCACTTTGTATTTCTGCAGTGTACCTTTTGCTAATATTCAGTAGTGGTCATTTCCTTCATAGTAATTGGTAGAAATTTAAAAAGTGTTCCGGAAGCTTAGATACTAGACTAATGTTTCCTGTGGTATGGATTAGGAAACAGCACTTCCAGTAGCCACTCCTAAGCGCGGAACATTGCTGAACAACTTGCGGGGAGCAGAATGAGTTCTTTGTGGTGTAGAAGTAATTTACTGTGATTGCAAAAACTTGCTATTATTCTCAGCTACTGCATTTTGGGTAAGGATCATGTTTTCTTAGGTGCATGTAAAAGAAATAAGTATCAATTGGTGCTTGATAAATGCATATGAGTCTGTGTGTGTGTGTGTGTGTGTGTGTGCACGCGTGCGCAAGGAGGGTAATATTCTGTAAAAATAATAATAATAATTTCTTTTTTAAAAAATATACTAACCTGGGCAGGGACTATGGGTCAGGGGTTGAGCATTTGCCTAGCATGTGTGAAGCCCAGGGTTCAGTCCTCAGCACTGCATACACACACACACACACACACACACAATGTGTTAACTTTAGGATTTATAGGGTTCCCCCCACACCCTGCCAAATACCAGTTCTGAGAAATAAGGGCTAATACTGTAGAATATCCATTGAAATAGCATGATATATGGAGTAAAATAATTGTGTCTGTCTTGGAAACTAATTTCTTTATTTTTTTGTGGTGCTGTGGATTGCACTTAGGAACTTGGGCATGTGCTCTAACTGCTGAGTCACATCCCAAGCCCAGAAACAAATTATCAGTGACTCTAGATATAAACCTTCTAAAAGCTTTAGAAACACAGGGTACAGAGGTAGATATTGTTAAATACATGTATTTAAAAACCCTAGTTCCAGAAAAATATTATTTAAAAGTCTCTTATGAGACAATTTGTACTCATTTGTTAAGTTAGGGGAAGGAAGGTTGCAGAAACTTTAAAATAAAAATGGTTTAGTATTTTATTTTGGAAACTAAGGTAGGAGGAAAATGTAATTATTAAATGGCAAATCTGCAGAAAAGGTGGGTTTTAAAACTAGAAGAATATGCTGTGTGTTTTGTTATCTAACAAGTCTTCAATTTCTGGATACATTTTTCTAAAATTAAATATATGCTGGGCCTAGACATAGAGGAAGGTAATTAGGGAGGACAAAAAGGAAAATTTCTCAAGAACTGAAAGTACCTTTTGAAACAAAGCAAATTTCAAAAATATTTAAGAGGAAACCGAGACTTGTTTCTGATAGACATCCTAGGACAGGAGGAAAAGAAGATTCTCTGTGTTGCAATGAGGAGGTCCCACTAAGTGCTGGCGAGGAGCAGAGAAAACGGATCACTCACACACAGACGATGGGGTGTGAGATAAAGCAGGCTGTCTGGAAAACAGCATGGCACTTCCTTTCAAAACTGAAGAACAACTTACCACAGGACCCAGGCGATTGCTCTCTTGGGCCTTTGTCTCTGAGACATTATTTATTTTCATTCAGGACCTTGTGCCCATGTTCACAACAGCTTTATTCCTAACACCCCAAAGCTGGAATCCAGCCCTAAGTCCTTCAGTGGGTGAATGGCTAACCAAACCTGCTAATCTATACCAGGAAATTCTACTTAGCAGGAAAAAGGAACAAGTTTTCAGTATGTGCAACCATGTGTGTGTACCCCGGGAAAGTTATGCCGAGTGGAAAAAGCCAGTCTTCAAAAGAGATATGCCACAGGACTCTCTCTATGTAACATTTATGAAATGACATAATCATAGGTCTAGAGAACAGGTGAGCGCTTGGGGTGAGCAGCATGGGACTCAAGGGAGTCTTGTGCTGGTGCGGTGGATTATTGGTTATGGTAGTCACCCGAGGCTACACATGACGAGACCACATGCAGGAACCACACACGCACACAGTCCTTGTATGATGGGTGAAGTCTGAATAAGCTCTGCGGGTTGCTGTTCTGTCACTTTCTTGGTTTTGGTAACACTGGCATTAGGGAGGCTCAGAATGCACATTTGTTTTGGTGATAAGAGCCCAGGGCCTTGAGCATGCTAATAAGCACAGGCTCTACCACTGCCATCCAGAGCCCAAAATGTACATTTTTTGACCATGTGCTCTGAATCTATATATTTTTTAAAGTAGAAATCTTTTTAAAAGCTGAATGTTGCAATTTCATATACTTCAGCCTAATAGAAAAAAATAAACATGGAGGGTATACACTAAATTGCTAGCCGTGGCCATGTGTTTTTATGATGCCTTCAGATAGATTTTCACTTGATTATGCTTTTTTAATGGATAAAAGTTTTCTGTTGGGGTTGGGGTTGTGGCTCAGTGGTAGAGCGCTCGCCTAGCACGTGCATGGCCCGGGTTCGATCCTCAGCACCACGTAAAAATAAACGCATTGTGTACAACTAAAAGCAAATAAATAAATACTTTAAAAAATTAAAGAAAAAAAAGTTTTCTGTAATGTCCAGGCATTACTCATATATCAAAAACCTATTAAATATAAATAATTGGGATAAAAATGAGTAGATACTATCTTTTAAAAAAAACTCTTCATAATGACAGAATTTAGTGTTTTTTTAGTGGTCATGTAATTTGTCACCTTTTGGTAGTTTTTGTCAAACAGTTTAGAAAGATTTATCCATTTGTATTAGAAATTTGGAAAGTATAGAGATTTCACGATTCTCTCTTGATCTTGTCACGTGTATTTTAGTATCACAAATTCCGTAACTCAATATAAAAACATTAGATTATAAATATTTAAATCATAGATTTTTAGAAATTCTTGTCTTGAGTGAAAAAAAAAGGGTCTCAATCTTTAAAGATTAGCCACGTTTTTCTCAATTTACATTTAATAAGATGTTTATTGTTTCTCTTTTTACATTTTGAGTTGAAGATACTTTCATCAGCCCTCCCCAGAGAGGCTCGTCCTGGTCTCCCTCACACGGTGCATTTCCTCTCTGCTGGCAGTATTGGGGACCACTCTGTCATTAGCACCTCCCTCAGTAGATCTCAGGTCCCCTTAGGAGCTTCCTTGGGTTGAAGCAGTTCCTGTAGTGAACATGGTGGACTTTTTTTTTTTAATTTCACATATCTTGTGTCACTCTTATGCCCCATTAAACCTATAATGAGAACTGATTAGGTCATCTGTATTAGTAATGGAATGTTTTTGCTGTTCTGAATAACTTTCTATTTGAAATTGATGACATGGAAATTGTAGTCAGATAAAACTTGAGCAGTGATCTGGAGTTGAAATAAGAAGAAACACAGACCTTGGGGACAAGCTATTCTATCTTCTGAATGTTTTTTCTTTCTTTTTAATCTTAGAACCATTTGTTAAAATTCTTTAAATCTTTGTGTTTGTCTGGCTTTCTTCAGTGTAATAAATGACATCTAGTATGTGAAAAAGTCATCAGGTCTGTCTCACTGCACCAAATACGGTGGTTTTTCTTTCTTTCTTTTTTTAATCTATTTATTTGTTTTAGGTGTACATAATGGCTTTATTTTTACGTGGTGCTGAGGATCAAACCCAGGTTGCGCACGTGCTTAGGCGAGCGCTAAACCGCTGAGCCCCAACCCCAGCCCCTCTTTTGGGTTTTTTGTTTTTGTATCAGGGATCAGACTCAGGAACACTTAACCACTGAGCCACATCCCCAGCCCTTTTTTGTATTTTATTTAGAGACAATGTCTCACTGAGTTGGTTAGTGCCTTGCTAAGTTGCTGAGACTGGCTTTGAACTTGGCATCCTCCTGCCTCAGCCTCTGGAGCTGCTGAGATTACAGGTGTGCACCACCACACCTGTCTGGTGGTTCTTGACATCAGTGTAATGGCTGATTTCAGGACAGGGCACAGTCAGAATGTCCTCAGCATGGAGGGCAGGTATGTCCTAAAAGCATACCTGGTACCACAGAGCTGGCTTAGGTCTGCTCTGAGGTGCAAGAGGAGCTCTGAAATAAAGCGTGGGCTCTCATGGGACGGTGGAGATGTTTCACCTAAGGAACAACATGTTTGAATACTTCAAAGAGTGGTTTTTTTCTTTCTTCTTCTTTTTAAGTTATTTTAAGTTTCCTAATCCAAACCATTCCCAACTTCCATGAGGGTTGAGACATGATTGGATTTCATCCCAATGTAGAAAAAAATAAGATAAAAATCTGTAGGACCAACAATTCAGAAACATGACACATTTTCTAAACAGTAGTCTTAAGAAAAATGAAATATCTTCAAGTTATATTTATAGAAAATCATAATTCAGTTAAACAAGGTATTCTTTAATTAAAACCCCTTTGATAATTTATGCATTGCTCTTTGATATTGAGCTGCTTATTCTGGAATTATTTTTTAAAGCAGATTAACTGAACTTTGAAGTGTCAGAAGCATAGGGTTGACTTACTCTAATGTAATCAAAAGCATCGCAGCACATGTGTTGACAGCTGAAGTGAAACAAATGGAAAGGCGTCTTCCTCTGCTCATTTTTTCTTATGATTTCACTCTAAACTCCTTACAGATTTGTTAAGGCCACTGAAAGGCAATTCATTCTTAAGTATCTGAGTGGGGCTCAAAGGGTGATTTTCACTGTTATACTCTCGCTTGGTTCTTATTAACATTTCACATCATTCTTCTGTGAGAGTCTGTTGTTTAAGTAATGCTATATTAACGTTAGCACTCAGCTATTGGCTGATGTGTCCCTGGTGATTCGCATATGCTATCTCACCTCATCTTGTGCACAGTCTTCAGAAATAGGTGTTTTTAAAATCTCGTACAGAGGAGGCAGTTGCAACTCAGCTGAAATTAGTTATAACTAGTAGTAGATGCTTACCTTGGGCCTCTGGAGCAGCGGGGATTTCTATGCAGGTGGATGGTTTGGGAGGATCCCAGACGGCAGAAGGGAGATTGCGGGGGCAGTGAGAGGAAGGAGAAGCCAATGAAAGGAAGCACTGTTGGAGGTGCTGACAAGCCAGTGAGGATTTGCCACGGCTCCAGGGTCTCAAGAGTGTTGAGAGGGCATCTTGGAATCACCCCGCTGAACCAAGGGAGACCAGGGTTGGATACACTGACCTCTTTCACCCACTGGCCGAGAGCTGCCTCACTTTCCCAGAACTTCAGGGCTATGCTGAGAAACCTCTAATCAGAAAAGCACAGAGGTGCATGGGCATGGCTTGAGGTGGCACTTAGCAGGTGTGGGGGAGCTCCCACAGAACCACCTTCTATGGCTGTCCCTGAAAGCAGAGGTGTGCTGAAGGTATGTGACAGGAGATCCAGAGTTCTGTTAAAAGGACAGGACCAGCTTGGGACCGACTCCTCCCTCTGTGACAGACCATCTTCCTATATACACAGATGGGAGGTGGAGGGTGACCCAGAAACGTAGGGCACACACACGAGCTGTTAACAGTATGAGAACAACACACAGAGGAGACATGCATGTCATTACATGTAATTAGGAGTTTACCCTCCAGATTGTGTTGCTTCGGATAACATTAATTTGTATTCCTTGCATGTGCATAGATTAAAGTAAGGAAAAAAATCCAGAAAATTCCAATAGACACCATCCCTAATTTGAGATAAAAAAATAAACTCTAGCCATGTGTGGTGGCACACACCTGTAATCCCAGTGGCTCAGGAGGCTGAGCCACAGGATCCCAAGTTCAAAGCCAGCCTCAGCAACTTAGCAAGGCCTTAAGCTACCAAGTGACACCATATCTCAAAATCAAAACAAAAAATTTAAAAGGGCGCGGTGGTTAAGCACCCTTGGGTTCAATCCCTGGTACCAAAATAAACAAACAAAATAAACTCCATTACCGAGTTTTCAGGTCTGTCCTGCGTACAGGAATAAGTTGCACTCAGGAGTTGCAGTGGTAGGAAATTGAGGGGTGTGGGGGACAAAGGCAGATCACATGGGGCTTCTTGGGCCATCATTCATTTTAAGATCTGCTGTTTTGTTAAAAATCACTTGCGAACATCCAGAAAATGTTGATGCTCCCCAGAGATGAGCCTGTTCTCCAGACCACCAGGCTGCTGAAACTCGGTGCTGATAGCTAGAGGTTCTGGAGCGGCCCCACCTTCTTGCTGAACTCGCCACATACAGCATCCCCACAGAGGAGGCGCTCTGAAACCTGGAGTTCTGAGTGAAAGAGCTCAAGAGCCTTTCTTGGATCTTCAGCCACCCAGAGTCCGGCAGGGCCTGGAATTCCTCCTAACAGATTGTTGGGGGGGAATGCCACATTGCTGGGTAATAGATCCCCACAGACTCAGCAGCTGCAAACAGTACCCAGGTATCAGCTCCCAGCCTTGGTTCCAAGTCCAGGCAGGGTGTGACGGGCTCTCTGCCCGTGGTCTCATGGGGTTAGAGTCAGGGTGCCCCAGGTGTGTCTTTATGGAGGCCTAGAGCAAGATCTGCTCGCAGGCTCATGCAGGTTGTTGTCAGAGTTCCCGTCCCTTGAGGTTGTGTCACCATGGCACGCCTCTCAGATCCTGATGCCACATAATACTGGCCACATGGACCCTCCATTGTGGGCACCAGCCACTGAGAAGGGCCTGTGTCAGGTTCTTCTTGTGCTTCTCTTTGTCCAGGAAAAGCCCGGTCCTCTGGGAGAGCCTGGGTGGATCAGGCTCACTCAGAAACTGCCCCTTTAGTGAAGTCACAGGGTCACGTCCCAACACAGTCACAGTCTTGGGGGCTAGGCAGGGCCAGCACCTCGGAGATCAGAGGTCCTATGTTAAGTACAAACGGTTTAAAGTCCCAAAGCTCTTGGTACTTCACATGGTCTAGAAATAACCCTTGGCCCACACAGGGTGAATAATGGCCCTGATGTCATTTTTATATCCTCCATATGTGGCTTGAGGAATCGTCAAACCCCAAGGAAGTGTCTATCAGCTAGTACACTGGGGTTCTTCTTAAGGTTGGCCATTTAGTCGTTTTTTCTGCATGTTACTGACTCCGACCTAACTTGAAGGGCTGCTGCTCACTTTTGTTATGAAGTTCTTTCACATTATTTCATTAGATCATCATCGTATCAGTACTGGTTAAGATGTCTGTCCCAAATTTCAGATGAGAACGGTCAGCTGACTTATTAGCAGCCAGGTTATGTGTGTTTGAGAAACAGCAAAGCCAGGCCCACACACTCTTTAATACACCACAGTGGCTACATATTTTTTTCCATTTTTTTTTATTGCAGTGAAATAAGTATAACAGTTCATCTTCTTACCCATTTTCAGTGCACAGTTCAGTGATATTACATATATTAATGATGTTGTGCAGCGATCACCACCCTACATCTCCAGAGCTCTTTTCAGAATTGAAACTCTGTACCCATTAAGCACCTTCCTGTTCCCCCACCTCTGCCCTCCTGGAGCCCCCGTTCTACTCTGTCTCTGAGGATCTGACTGCTCCAGGCACCTCCCAGAGCTCACAGAGTGGGAGATCAGACATTGTGGTTCATAAGTCATCCACGAAAGTTTGAACACGTGATACAGAACGTTCAGGAAGGAGCCACAGATTCCACTGGAGTTAGCCCAAGGATCACCTGAGCATTAGGCCCTGAAACATGAGCAGCCGCTTATCTCTGAGGAGTGGGTGATGCAGGGGAAAGGTCATTCCATCCGCGGGATCGGTGAAGGCCAAGTGCAGCAGAGGGGGCAAGGAGGAGCTCTCTGTGCAGTCAGGGTGCCAGCCCACCTCAGAGCCACAAGCGCCGTCCACCCGGAGGGTGGGCAAGCGTTTCCCGTCCAGCCCCTCTTCAGCCCTAACCCAGTCATTCTGCTTCCCCAGCTGAACTGGATGCCGAGCACATGCAGAAGGTCCTAGAAATGGAGCACACCCAGCAAATGAAGCTGAAGGAGCGGCAGAAGTTCTTTGAGGAAGCCTTCCAGCAGGACATGGAGCAGTACCTCTCCACCGGGTACCTGCAGACTGCAGAGAGGCGCGGTGAGTTGGGGCTTGGGTTACAGTCCTTGGAAGTCCCTTTCTCATAATAGACCCCTGAAATCCAAGCGTGTAGATCGGGCCATATCCATCTTGCCCTTCCTCTGCCTCTTCTAGGTTCTAGTTGAAGATTTCAAAAATGAATAACCTTTTAAAATTACAAACCAATCATTCTCGTGCAAAACTTGAAAAAAGAAAAAGGAAGAAAGAAAATTGCTTTCCTTGCAGTGCTGGGGATTGAGTCTAGGGCCTACCACTGGGTAAACCATGCTGAGTTACAGTTACACCATTAGCCAGGAAAACACTTTTTTAGAATGAAAAAGAAAAGAAATTAACTGTAATTCTATAGCATAGGATAAGATCTACTCATGTTTTAGTGTGGTTCTTTCTGGTCTTTGTTCATGAGTCTATTTGTAATTGGCATCAAACTACACATCTACATGACTTTGTATCTTGACTCCCCCCCCCCTCCCAGTACTAGGGATTGAATCCAGCAGTAATCCATGGAGCTACATCCTCAGCTCTTTTAAAAATTTTTTGAGTCACCCAGGCTGGCTTTGAACTTGTAATCCTCTGGATTCAGCCTCCCAAGTAGCTGGAATTACTGGCATGTGCCACAGCACCCGGTTCTCTGAATTTTCTCAATATTGTATAGGGCTGTCTTCCTCATTATTAAAAATTCTTTTGAGGGCTGGAGATGTAGCTGGTAGAGTGTGTGTGTGCTTAGCATGCATGAGGCCTAGGGGTCAATCCTGGGGAACAAAGAAAGTTATTTGAAAGAATGTTTTAAAGGGTACATACTCATCATCAGGATGTATCCTAAGGCAGGCACTGCCAAAATCTGTGCATGCTCAAGTCTCTTACATAAAATGTGTAGTGTCTGCATACAACCTGTGCATTTCTCTGGGATCATCTTGGGGTTACCTAGGATATCAGTGAGTGCTGTATGAGAGTTCTACCATATTGTTTAGAGAATAATGTCAAGGAAGAAAAGTCTGTATAGTTCAGTACAGACGCACCCACTAGAGGCCTGTTTACATTTTTTCATCTGAGGTCGACTGTGGAGACTGAGGTTATAGAGGGCCCATTGTATTTCATCAGTTCCCTGGGTGAACATTTAGATTTTTTTTTACCTCTGTAACCAGTGCTGTGAAATATCCACATGCATGCATGAATAAACCAACCAGGGAGAAGTGAGGACACGGGACTCCTGCAGCACTGGCTGCCCCAGGTGGGCAGGGTAATGACCTTGGGCAGCTTGTGTTCCCTCCAGCAGGTGCCGTGCTCCCAGAACCTGTTGCCCAGGGCATGTGGAGGTGAGCACGTGCTTCCCTGAGCCCCTGGGCACCTCAGCACCTCCTGGAGATGCCCCTCTCCAGACCTCTCAGTGCGCCAACCCCACCATGCCCCCAGTTGATCTCTGTCCCGTGTTTCTTCTTTGCCATCCAATTCCCTGCCCTTCCCTGGAGAGGGTAAAGAAATGAATGAAGGAACACGATGTGGAGAAGAGATTAGAGCTCTGCTGGGTGCCTCGGGCTGCGCTGACGGAAGTGGGTGGTCAGCGGTGAAGTCGGTGCTTTCCACGCTTGAGCCGATGGGACGGGGTCTGGAGTGTGACCTCCCCAGGTCAGCGTCTTCCCTTTCACCCACTGACCTAGCAAGCCAGACTGTCCAGCTCAGGCACCTGAGTGCCGTGCAGAGCAGCTGCTGGGCTCCTGTGGGAGGAAGTGGGGCTGGCTCCAGGCTGCTCATCCTGTGACGGACACCGTCGTGGCAAATGCTGTGGACGGGTCACCGAAACAGCAGAAGTGGATTCCTTCCAGTTCTGGAGGCCTGCATGTGGCTTCTGGTGAGGCTCATGTCTTGGCTTAGCTGCCACCTCACTGTGGTGGCAAGCACCCTGGTGTCTATGAGGGCACCATCCCTTGCTGGGGCCCAGCCCTCAGACCTGGCCTGACCTGACCTCCCAGGCCCTGTCTCCAAGTGCACCCACTGGGGGTTGGGCCTTCAACCAGTGAGTTTTGAGGGCACACGGTCAGTGCACGGGGCAACCTGCAGGTCTGAACGCAGTGGAGCACTGGACCAGTGCCTGAGTCCTGGAGGAGGCGGGACGACAGGACTCACCAGAATGCGTTGCTGAACGGTCAGCTCCCCTGGTCAGCCTTATTGAGCTCGCGCTGGCTGTGCTCTGTTGAGCCCACAGGGGACAATGAGGAATGAGAGAGCACCAAGAAGCCCCCACCCTCAGGAAACATGTGGGCACACAACCAGGTTTCCCGTGGAGGAGGGGCTGCCAGGCTCAGGGCTCTTTCGGTGGCCAGCACACCCTGGACACAGGCCCTGCGCTGTGGGATGCCACAGCCTCCATGCCTCAGCACAGGGTCTGCAGGGAGAAGGGACGTAGTGAACCCTCGCGGGACAAATGTCAGTGAAATATTTAAGTGGTTGAATTTTTGTGGTTTTGAGACTCTCAAGAATAATTTTCTTCAAACCTCAAGAAAGTGTTTGGCTCATTTGAGGTTGAAAATAAATGGAACCAGGCACGTGTTGCCAGTGCACTGAAGAACGTGGCAGGCCGTGCCCCTAGCCTCCGTGCCTCAGCCACGGCTGGAGAGGCCTCGCCACAGGGCCCCCAGGGCCTACCTAGGTTCCACCGCCTGACAGTCGCCCCACCCTTTCCTACAGAGGAATTTTCATCCCCAGAGATGAATATGGGGAAGTTTTAGAAGAATCAATCAAAATTAAAAATTGCTACAGTGAACATGGGATATTGGACTCGTTCCACCGAATCAGAAATAGCAGTCTGCATTTCTCTTTCAAAAGCGTCATTTTTTAATTAAGACAAGGCTCTGGAAAGTTTTATCCAGAAAATTTTCAGAATAAAGGGCGAATGCCTATCTGTGAGCACTTGGAGCCTGGGGGGCTGTGGGAGCCCATGGAGCCAGAGGTGGGGCCCAGGGCAGAGCTGCCACAGACCCACGGCATGCCAAGGGGACCCGGGTACACTGGGGCACCTGAGGTGCTTTGTAAGGCCCTGGCCCAGGTTTGATCTCCTAAGCCTGACATGATCTCACTCTTAGTAAAGCACTGGTATTGCTTTGACCCTGCGCTGAGTGCCACCGGCCTGACAGGCCGTAGTTCTGTACCTGTGATCCTGGGCTCCACGTTCCCACAGACTGCAGGTTCCTGTGACTGCTGCTGACTCTTGGTCAGCAGGGTCGAATCCCCTGGAGCCAGGGTGCCCTCTACCTACGGAGGCTGGCTGGGCCTTGGCATCTTCTCATCTGGGAAGAGAATGAGGTGACTTTTGTGCTAGTGGTAGATGACATTAGCAACAAAGTTAAGAAAGATAGACTTTAGGAATAAAAAGGCACCTATACTAAAATTCAGGTCGGCCAAGAGACATTCCAGAAGGCAAGATTATCTTAAACAGAGATGCCAGCAAGTGGCTTGAACTGGGTGTAAGATCTCCCTAGGAGGGTTTTATTCAGAACTGTGAGAATCACGTGATTCATTATTGGTTTTCGTTTTAGTTAGGAAATACTGTAAATATCCAAAAAAGAACAGACATATGCATAGCATACCCACATTTCTAGACTTAACATGTTAGTATTTCCTTCAAAAATGTCACAAAAGCCAGGCGCGGTGGCACACGCCTGTAATCCCAGCACTTGGGAGGCTGAGGCAGGAGGATCACGATTTCAAAGCCAGCCTCAGCAATGCTGAGGCACTTAGCAACTCAGTGAGACCCTGTCTCTAAATAAAATACAAAAAAGGGCTGGGGATGTGGCCTAGTGGTTGAGTGCCCCTGAGTTCAATCCCTGGTACCAAAAAAAAAAAAAAGGTCACAAAAATATTCCAGACACACAGGCATAAATAATATCCACATGCCCACCACCCAGCTGTGCCCCTTGCTGATCACACCCCCTCCTCACCTTCAGGCTGACCTTCACCACACACAGAAGTATTCCAAAACAGTCTGTGGGTATGCATGGAGAATTTTAAAACCTTGCAGGAATGGTTATATGGTGTATGTCTTCATGAAGCCTGCTTTCTTGGGCAGGCATCGTGATAATCATCTATCTATATTGATATTTTCAGCTCAAACTTCTAATTTCTAAAATTTATTTATATTGAACTATGGTATAGTTGTGTTGATTAGTCTTCCCAGTTTTAACCTTTTATTACAAACAGTGCTAGTCTGGACCTTCTTTTTCAAGAGCTGCTTTAGGCTAGCTGCCCTAGCCCCGAGGACAGGCACTCTCAGCAGGTCCCCACATGGTGCTGAGGCGGCTGCTGCTCTGGGGACCACACTTTGAGAACCACTTTTCCAGGGGAGTAATTACTTGTCATGTGACATGCGTATCTTTAAGGTTACTAAATTCTGTCTACTGTTCACCAAGACATTTGTCATCTGTCTGTAATCTCCCTGGCCATGTTTGTGCTCTGCTTACTTTATATCTTTGTCAACACCTCATACAGTCAGATAAATTTTTGTCTAAAAAACTGGTATGAAATGACATCTTGTTTGGGTTAGGACTCCCTTGTTTTTCTCTTAGTTCACCTTCCTTTACCAAGTTTTAAGCTCATGGGTATTGGCCTTTGCTGATCTCTCGGATGCACGTAGCTTCTCAATCTGGCTTAGATTGGTCTTTGCTAAATTTAAAAAAAAAAAAAAATTTTTTTTTGAACCAGGAATTGGTAGTGCTTACCCACTGAGACACATCCCCAGTCCCTCTTATTTCTACTGAGTTCCTGAGGCTGGCTTTGAATTTGTGATCCTCCTACCTCAGCCCCCAAGCCACTGGGATTATAGATGTGTGCCATCACTCCCAGCTCTAAATCAAAATTTTAAGTGATCAGCTTCACCAATTTTGTTTATGGTTTGTGCTTTTGTGTTTTACGAAATTCTCCAAATTGTTTTTCACTTTACTTGGCTCTTTGTTCACTGACTGGCATAGTCACAAGGCAGGGGTCCAGCATGAACTTCCCCAGGGGCAGTGACTGCTGGTCTCGGCCCTGGTGCCCCATCTGCACAGCCTTTCCATTGGTGTCTGTGTGTTCCAGAGCCTTCTCAACATTCTCTCCAGCCCCGACAGCCTACCATCTAGCTCCAGTTCAAGACCATCCTGTCTCAACTGTCACCAAGCAGCAGTTTGTAGCTAGGGTGAAAGTCTGTCAGAGGACCTAGTGCAGGGCCAGGGGCACTGTCAACTTCCTGCATGGTATATGACAGCCCCTCACAAAGAAATTACCGGGCCCAGAGTGCCAGCGAAGGTGGACAGGCCCTGTGCTATAGTGAGTCCGATATTTGCTACGTGCCCCTGCACAGGCCACTGTTCTCCAGGACCACTGTGTCCTCTGCACAGTGTTCAAGTTTCAAATTCTTTGAAAAACTGTCCAAAATTTGGCTGGAATTGCATCATGCTTCTGGACAGAGCCTTGGCCTCTTTGCTGATGGTAAAACCTCTCCTGGTTTATCCTGAGGGCATGGAGCTGCCTCAGATGCTCCTGGACCAGGAACTTGTGTTTCAAGAGAGCTCCCTTCTCCTTGGTGATGGCATAGATTTTGGCGGATTTTTCATGGAGTTGCCTTTTGTTTTCAGACAATTAGATCTAACATCGGTAGGACTTTTAGACTTTTCTCTACTGTGCTTGGGTTTGCATTTGCATTCCCGAAACTCTTCTTTCGTGGTTTATCTTTACTCCGGCTGTGGGCCACTTGGGATTGCTCCTACCCCAGCCAGAATGCCCTGCTCCAAGTACTGCCTGCAAACCAAGCACCCAGGAAAGTGCTGTGGAGGGGGTTGAGGCGACAGTGAGTGACCAAAGGTAGGGCTCCAGACAGACTTAAAACAGCATGCTACTGGACAGTATCAGGAGATGGCACAAGATGCGGGATGATCACCCAGGGCCAATGAAATCTACCTTTTAATTTGTTAGGGACAAAAGGTATAGTTTCTTGTGTTGTGAATCTTCTCAGAGCCCATGGGCAGCATGTCCTCCATGGAGGTGAACGTGGACATGCTGGAGCAGATGGACCTGATGGACATCTCTGACCAGGAGGCCCTGGATGTCTTCTTGAATTCAGGCGGAGAGGAGAACCCTGTGCTGTCCCCGGGGTTAGGTAGGACGGACACCCCTATGCAAATGACCCTGTTCTTACCAGCAATCCCTGGGCAGTCTCCCACACCTGTGTCTGGCCTTGGCACAGAGAGGCCAGTGCCTTGCGTTCCTGTCATGGGTTCTCCCCAGCACCTCAGGGAGGAGGGGGTGTCATCTAGGCCAGAAATTGGCACTTCACGAACTGGAATTTGGGTGTGGGAGCTGTCCTGCTGGGCTCACACTTGGCCTAAGTGTTTGTCTTTTGAAACTCCTTCCTGCTCACATTCAGTTCAGTGGAATGTGACCATGGTCTGTTTTCGGCACTCTGCCGGTACTTTAAGGACACCTGTAACCCTGTGGGGCTCCTAACTCCCATTTCAAGCCTTACCAAAATTGTTTCAATTCATTCAGCAAGAATTGGCTGAGGTACCAGATCTGGCCTCACCACACTTTAAGCTGTAGAACAGTTCTCCTGCTGGGGATTGAACTCTGGTCTCACAGGTGGCGGGCAAGTACTCTACCACAGGGCGCAGCCCAGCCCTGGCTGGGTCTCTTTGTATATGCATCACAGGCAGCTCTTAAATTTCACACACAGAAGGGACCGCTAAGCTGCTCCCAGCCACACTGCAGCCATCCCTAGGACATTCCGCCAGCAGCAGGGTGCCCACTTCCTCTAGCATTGTCCCCTCTACTGCCAATCTGTGAAAGCTGTGTGCTCTGGGGGAAGACCTGGCACTCTCCTCCTGGTGCTGTCCCGAGAAGGTGGGACACTGGGAATGTGAGGGGGCAGGGAGAAGTTTTAGCAGCAGTATGTAAAATGCATCCCAAGAAGAGCTCCTCTACTGGGGAACTACTGAAAGGCAGTTCTCTTAGCATTCGTGTTTCTGGATGGCTTTAAAAGGTATGTACAAAGCAAGTAACTCCAGCAACTCAGGAGGCAGAGGGCAGGAGGGTCGTAAGTTTGACACCAGCCTCAGTAAGACCTTATCTCAAAAAGGGCCCAGAATGCAGCTGTGGGAGGGGAGAGATGATGTGCAGACTGTGTAGATTACCATGGACCCCGGCTCAGTCTTTTGGTCTGTTGCTAGCTCAGACCACAGGCTGCCTCCAGCCTGCTTAGCTCAGCACACCCAGGTAGTTCCTGCACGGGCTGAGAGTCTGGCTAATTTATAGGTGTCATTGCCAGGTCCCAGTTATAATGCTTTGAATTTTAATTTCACAGGGCCTGAAACTGACACCTGTCAGAATGAAATTACTCTTCAGGTTCCAAATGCCTCGGAGTCACCACCCAAGCCACCTTCCTCGCCCTCTGCATGCACAGAATCGGCCACCCTGGACCCCAGCGAAGGTGGGGAATGCCCCCTTGTCCAGTCTGATGAGGAGGAGGTTCAGGTGGACACTGCCCTGGCCACTTCCCATGCTGACAGCCAGTTCACTCCAGATGCTAGTGATGAGAGCGACTCAAATCAGGATGTGTGACTGAAGTGTCAGCAGTGCACAGGATGCGCCTGTAAAGCCAGGTTTTTAAGGGAGGTTCTTGATTTTACACAATCGCCAATGATGTGTGAGAAGCTGACAATAAAGTTTGAGGACTTTAAACACTGGCTTGGGAGAGTAGCTGGTTTGTACAGAGGCTTCTACCTATGTCAGCCCTCAAGGCCAGCATGCCAGGGGTTGCTTAGAGCACAGTGAAGCCACACCAGGTTCCCAGGGCCACTAAGGCAGCCTCCCGAGGACAGGGCTGGGCCCTGGGGTGCCACAGCGACTCAGGCCTGAGGAAACAGCAGGCCCTTCACAGATACACATTCTACTTCCATTAAAAGGTAAGTGGATAGACTCAGCTAACACTCTCGGGTTCATAGATGACCATCACACAACTATGAGTTGGCCCAACCTCAGCGGCAAAAGGACAGACGGACACGGAGCTTGAGGCGAAAGCAGCCCTTTTTACTCCTGCAGAGAAACTGGTTAGGGGAGCCCAGTGGGCGGCCCAGGCCAGCTCTGACCCAACCACTGGGCCACCAGCGCCTGGAGATCAGGGAGCAACAAGACTCCCTTCCCAAGGGCAGATCAGCCTCTGCCCAGAAGAGAGGGAGCCCATTCCATTCACTCATCTTCCACAAGACAATGTCCAAAAAACTTTGTTTTTATTATTAAACCTTGTAGTACAAACCTGAAAAGTAAACAAACTGGCAATAAACCACATGAAGTCTTCCCTCTCAAGGGAGGGGTGCAGAGCAGCGCTAATAAATTAAATGTCAAACTGTAAGCCATAGGCGGAAGTTCACTGTCAAAAAGAGGGGAAAGTACACAGCAAGGCCATAAAAACCGGACAACCACACTGGAAAACACGCGACTGTTATGCAATTGTTAAATATTCCAAAACAGTTCGGGCTTCTGCAACAACAACCAACAAAGTGGATCCTAGGACGTTCCTGGCAGTCGCCACTGGCAAGCTCAGTGCAATATGGGCAGCTACGGGACTGATGGATCCAATCATGAAACAAAGAACAGCTTGTGAAAACAGGTTCCCTTTTTTTATTCCACACATACTGTACACACAACCGGAGAAGGGCAACAGCTACTCCATTATTATTTTTTTTGTTGTTGTTCAGTGATGTAAGCAGCACTTATAAATGTTACAAGAAAAACCCTGTAAGCATCCAATCCAACCGATGAAGAAACTGAAATGTAAGGCTTTTCTTCATCTTGTCTTCTCACCCCTCCCCGCCCCCCAAGAAAAGGCTCAAGTATTTAAAACAATTTACAGGCATATGTACAAAAGGGAGGGGATTTTTTTTTCTTTTTTCTTTTTTTGTTACAACATGGACAGAAAAAATAGACAAGATGAGCGCAAATGCATTTTCACATTCAAAAAGAATTGCAGACCTCCTAGTGGCTCTAAATGTGATCATAAACAAAACAAAAAAGGTTAATGCTGACTTGTGAAGGTGTGAACAAGAAGCAGCGAGATGAAGATGGAATGTTAGATTGCACATCGATGGCACAGAAGCACTTGTGGCTTCCATCGCTTTTCCTTTTTTTTCCTTAAGGATGCTATTGAAGGGTTTTTTGATAAAGTAGCCAACAGCACCAAAAAATAACAGAAAGGATTTCCTAATGAAATCAGGCACAGGTCTCCCTCAGTGACCCTCCAAGGCAGGCAGTCTTTGTCTTCGTCCTCTCTCCCTCAAACGGATGCATAGTGATGTGCTGGTAACGAAAACCTAGTCACTCGACCTCCACGTTTTGCCTCTGGTTAGGAAACAACGTCCGCCTTCAGCTGCCATAACCGCCCAACGAAACAGAACGGGGCTCTCCGGTCTACGAATCACAAACTCATCTTGCACATGACAGAAGAAAAGACAGCCAGAGTAAAGCCATTTCTTTTCAAGTTTTTTGTGTGTGTGTGTGTGTGTGTGTGTGTGTGTGTGTCTCCTATCCCTTTTCCAATCTAGAAAAATCTGCTCACATGACTGATGGTTTTAAAATTTGTTCTCCAAACTTCACCCTCTTCAAAAATGGGTTAAAAAGCCTTTTTCCCCCAACATTTAAAAAAAAAAAAAAAAAAAATCAAAACAAGAAGGGCTTTTGTCAGCCACAGGGGCGATACAAATTAATACAGCCCCCTCAAGGGTTTTTAAAACAGTGAATATACGGCAGTTTCAAAAATCTGACTGCAGTGTCTAGGTATTCTAAGTACAAAAAAAAGTTCAACAGTTTAATGCTAAAACAAAATTAGTTCTCTAAAACCAGAAGAAAATCTTCTTTAGAGCTAGTGCAAAGACAGCTTGTATCCTACAGCAAGTACTCCAAACTAGAATATAATAATTACAAAAAAATATATATAAATTGACCATGGTGTTGGCATCTTCATGACGAGCTCGAAGCACTTTTGGATGAACCGGAGGACGCCAGCCGGGAAGGCGGCACGTCCACGGTCGCTCTCTTGCGGGGGCCTCTTTTTGGTGTGTGGGTTTACTGAGACAGTTCTCGATGGTGCCATTTTTACCGGATACTTTGCCACAGATCTGATTGACCAGACTGATGATCTGCTCCTGTGGGGGTGGAAAGCAAGGCGGTCAGTGCAGTAGGCAACGGCCCCAAGGTCCGCTCGGGCCACGCCGAGAGGAGCAGCGCTCACCACAAACCACAGCACAGGTTCCTGAGTGTGGAGAGCTCAGGAGGGCCGATGGGGCTCGGAGGGGCAGTGGGCCTGAGAACGCGTGGACACCATGCATGTGAAGCCACGCCAGGGGGCCTTCCTCACCAGGGAGAAGCAGGCTGGGCCCACCTGGCTGCACCCCTAATAAATGATTTGGGAGGGCAGCGTCAAACAGGCTAGAAGACCAAGTCTGCGTTCACACGGCACCTGCAGGGTCACTCACCACGCAGTCAGATCCCCGCACCCGAGACAGACGACGCTGCTGGCCGCGTTGCTGACCCACATGGAGTCAAGTCATCCGACCCAGCCAGGGCACCCCAGGTGACCCCCAACTCTGATTACCAGCTGACTAACCCCCCCCACACAGCAATCGGGGACACACAGGATCTGTGGCTGAGTTCTGCAGCGCTGCGGTCATGGCAAGTTATTTTTAACTTGGTCTTACAAATAAACGCAGCCACTGCTCTGTCCATGCGTGCATCTCCACTGTGATGCGCCGAACGGGCAGTGACCAGCCAGCCGCCTTGGGCTCCACCCTCGAGAAGCACTGGCCCCAGCACGAGCCTCCCTAAACCATCCCGTGTAAGCACAGGAAGGAGGCACAGACGCACACTGCTCAGGACCTCTCAGGGCAGCCATGAGCGGGCTGCTCTCTGGAGACCCTAGGCAAGGGCAGCCCACGTGTCGGTCCACACACAGGTGCCAGGGCCGTGTACCAAGTCCTGGGTGGACAGCAGCTTTCTGCAGAGCAGTTCCTTCACGTGAAGCTTGGAAACAGCCCAAGCGTCCTCTGCCAGGCTGCAAGTCCAGGCACACGAGTGGCCGGCGGACCCAGGAAACTGCACTCCCCCAAGAGCTGCCGAGTCTCGGGGCGTGAGAAGCAGGCGCTCCAGGACTGTCACAAGGGGGCAAGGGCCGAGAGCACTGTGCCTCTCGGGGAATGGAAGGGGAGACCACCCCAGTCAGTGGCCTCAACGGGAGCGACTTGTCTGGGCACACAGGCACACTCTGCTGGTCCTACACGCCAGAAATGCCCCGATTAAAACAAAAAACACCTCAACTCAGAGACCAGCGTGTTAAGTTCTCCACGCTCCATCCACTGGCTGCACCCAGGCTTGTGACACGGGCCTCTCCTCACTCAGCAAGAGCAGGGACAAGGCCCCACTGCCAACCCTGCACCTGCTACTTTTTCCAGGATCTTGGTCACGTTGAACACCTAGCTGCAGCAAGGGCTGGTGGAGCAGAGCTTTGACTCATCTCCACGCACCACCTGGTGCAAGCTGCCAGACGCTTCCCTCCTCGGAGGCCAAGGGTTTATTTTTAACCACCTTCTGACATGTGCTGTCACCATGAAGCAGCAAGAACGGCAGCTAAGTGGTTGCTGCCTTCACTGAAGTGCCAACAGACTGAGGTTCGGGTTCTCCAATCTTATGATTCAGCCAAAGGCTCAGAAGTCTGACCTACCACTAGGCCCAGCCAGAGGACT
Source organism: Tamias sibiricus (assembly GCA_025594165.1). Taxonomy (NCBI): domain Eukaryota; kingdom Metazoa; phylum Chordata; class Mammalia; order Rodentia; family Sciuridae; genus Tamias; species Tamias sibiricus. The sequence continues at coordinate 16,173,805 of CM046666.1, read as the reverse complement.
CAGTACAGATTCTGGGTGTGATGCGCCCCCTTCCACGGAACCAGTGCGGGGGTGGAGGTGGGGGGTGTTGTGTAGTAACATCGGGTGCAGCAGGAAAGGGTGCCAGGAGGCATGCGCACTGCATGGACACTGTCCACTAGAAGGCAGTGCCTGGGGGAAGGAGGAAGGGCACTGCATTGGCAAGGAGAAGGCAAGGGACACACTCCCGTGCTCCAGGGAAGCTGCCGGCAGAGCTGACCCAATATCACTGGGCTGGGCTTCCACGATCCTGCCAGCTTCCGGGCTGGGGGGGCAGCAGTCTCCACCAGCAGGGTCAGCAAGGACTGTGGAGGCCACCAGCAGACCCAGGAAGGACTTCAGAAAGGTCACAGGTCAGTGCGACTGGGAGCTTCAGTGGAGAGCATGTGGCATGTGAAGAACAGAAACCAGGGGACAACCAAGAGCAGCCCACCTGGGGCGCTAAACGGGCCCTCAGGTGCAGGACCAAAGAGGTGAGGCCTGCATGCAGAATCCTAGAGGGTCCCCAGTCAGCAGAGGACCACTCCAGGGAAGGCGGAGCTGGTCCCAGCAGGCACACAATGCCCTGGGAGCCAGGTTCCCAATGTGTGTGAGGCCTCCTGGGCACAGCGTTCCTGCTGCACGGCCAGCGGGCTGCCAGTTGTTGGAGCCTGTGGACAGGGACCCGGGGCCTGCACCAACCTGGACCATGGCAACCTGCAGAGCTGCTACGGAGACTGTGTGTGTGTTGGGGTGGGGTGGGGTAGACGGTCAGGTCCATGCAGACACCACGGTTGCAGAGTCCCCTCTGCAGGCAGTGGTGATGGTCACTCTAGACCCAGTTCACTCCTCGCCCAGGAGCTAGCTCAGTGCGACCGCCCCACCCGGGCAGCTGGAGAGCACCTGTTCCCTTTGCTACCGTCAGTGACACTGGCCACTGGAGGGCACAGCCTCACAGGCAGAACCTGAAGAGCTGCAGGAGGCAAAGAAAGCAATTTCTCTCTCACGCCCCAGACACTTCAGCCAAAGAGAGCCCTAGAGGTGGCACTGTCACAGCCAGTCCGACCCGCACAGGAGGTGTGGGCGGAGAAGGCCCTGCCGGCCCTGCGGGCTCTGGGCACCTGCAGGCTGGGCTGCTCCTGTGGGGCGAGTCCACAGACCACCAGGCAGCGGATACGGGGACCCACCACCTTCACCCCAACACCACACCAAGCCCTCCTCCAGAGACCACGCCCAGGAGTGCTGCCAGGCGCTGTGCCCGGGTGAGACGGTCAGGCCCCAGCAGGTGCAGGACGGCTCCTAGGTGTCGGCACCTCTCCTGACCTTGGGGACAGTGTCCTCCTCTGCAGAAACTGGACTGTCCCACCCAGGACGGTGGCTGCTGGCACCTACTGGGGAGCAGTCAGGAATGCCACCAAACACCCTGTGCATGGCACAGGCCATTTTCAAAGATCAGCACCCAGATAGGTGACAAGGACCTGGCCAGAGCTGGATTCTGCACCGCACAGTCCAAAGGAGAAGAGAAGGCCCACGGGTCTACGTCCTGGTGGAGAAGCACCCCACGCAGAAGGCACCTAGTGCCGCCCGAGACCGGCTTCCCGAAGCTGGCAGTGGGGGCTACCGTGGCACAGGCAAGGCTGGACAGACCCCGTAACAGTCCCCAGGAAAAGGGGGGGGGGGGACATCAACAGGCCTTCCCTGTGTTGCTGCGCCTCCTCCCTATATAGAAGGTATGGCTACTCTGTCCTTGAGTTGTGTCAAAGCAGAGAGACAGACACACCACTGGCCACTCCTGCACGCTGCCCAGAGGTACCCCCAACCACCAGGTCAGCACGTGCTTAGGTCCCAAATCTACCAAGTAAAGGAGACTGGGAATCTGCCCAAGGGCTGCCGACAGGAAAAAGAAAAGCAGAAAGAACTAAGCTTCTAGGGAAGGGCTTCCACAGCACTGGCCGCCACTTCTCAGGTCAGACTGGGGTAGGGACACGCTTGGGATAAGAAGCCATGTCCCAGCACGTCAGGCTCTGGTGGCCAGGACCCAGCAAGGTGCAGCAGCTGTGCTCAGCCCTGGCCAGCTGTCCACAACACAGGGCGGTGGCCCCCAAGCTATGACAACGGCACAGGCGGCCCCGAGGGCCTGGGCCAGCGAGGAGGGACTGACCTCGTCATAGCGGTACATCAGCTTCAGGCCGCGGCAGGACTTCTGCTTCTCCACGTGGCGCAGGGCACACTCCAGGCAGAACACCACGTTCTCGTTCTCCTGCACCACCTGGGGAGAGCAGCACAGCTGAGGGCTGGGCACCGCCTGGGGGAGCTGCCAGGGACGAGGAGGGCGGAACAGGCAGTGTGCTTTGGACAAACCAGGAGGTTCGGGGCTCACCCACACTGGAGGTGGACTGAGAAACCCAAACAAACTGACAGCCTAACAGGGCCTCTAGAAAGTGGATAAGAGAGCCGGGCCTCAGGGCGCCTTGACCCCAGAGCCCCGCAGCCCCGTGAGCGCCTGGTCACTGGCCTAGCCAAGATGGAAGGCGACACTTGCTCACAGGCGCTGAGTCCAGAGGGCGTGTGGCTCTTCCCTCCAGAGTCCCTGGTGCGCGGGCACCAGAGGGAGCACAGTGACAAGGGCCAGGCTGGCGGAGCCAGTGGGGCCCATCCCCAGGGTCTAGCAGCTGATCTGATCTCAGAGTCACTCAGAAGCAGCTCAGCCAATCCAGCTGGGGACACAAGCTGTCCCGTTCCCACTGGGGGACCCAGGGACTCCAACCAGACCCAGAAATCCTCCCATCAGGGCTCACAGCCTCCGCGACCCAGGCCTGTTTGAGGAGTAGCCAGGACAAGCTCAAGTTTTGCAGTAAAGAGCAGGGAACACGCTGCCAGGCGCAGGACACCACTTCCCCGCAGCAGTGCCACCTCTGACACACGGAGGGCGAAGGACAGGAGTGTTCACGACACAAAATGAGCAGGCACACACTCCCTGGCAACCAAGCCTTAAAAACAATGAGCGAAACCCCACCCTGCACCTAGGAGGCCACAGTGTCTAGCGGCGAGCTCTAAGGATGGCCAGGGGACAGCTCTGAAAGCAAAACTTGACATCTGGAAAATGGGCCCACACAGCTGTGGTCACGGAGATGAGTGGAGTTCACAGCGCTCCCCACCCAGAACAGAGCTCTTCTTCACGGGAACGTGTGAAAAAACCCGACACAAGAAAAAGAATCCATCATACAGAAGGGGACCCTGGTGGCTGCGGCCGCGTCTGCCCCGACCCCGCAGGGTCACACCAAGGCCCAGCATCCCCGGCACGCCTGCACCTGGAGGCGGGGCCTGGAGCACAGGTAAAACAGGGCCTCAGAGGGGCCCACGACCAATCTGACTGGTGTCCTGGTGAGATGGTCTAGGACAGGACGAGTCACAGCAGTGGGGGCAGCAAGGAAGCTGTCTCCACAAGCCTGGGCGAGGCTCAGGAGCAGCAGCACGCCCACACCTTGACCTGGAACCTCCAGCCTCCAGAACCGGGGCGGGCGCTGCCAGCCCACAGGGCAGCCTGAGCCGAGGCCTCCCTACCCTGCTTAAAACTTCAGAACCTTGCGAGTGTTCCAAGGAGCGTCTGACTGGGTGGGGCGGGGGCTGGGGGGCCTGTCCTCTGCAGGGCAGTGGGCATGGTGGGGCGAGGGGCACACGCACCTCGGCCCTGGCCTGCCACCCAGCAGAGATGCAGTGACGGTGCCAGCGTGTGAGAAGCAGGGCACACGCCCGGCTGAGCGGGTCTGTGCCGAGGCAGGGTCGCAGCAGCCTGTGTGGCTGGAGGCTAGGCCAGGCCTGTGAGGGGACTGGGCACCAGACTAGGCCCTGGGCCCCCGCTGGGCACATCGCGGCCAGAGCTGTGCTGGGCTGTCCCCTCCCAGGGGTTTCTAAGCCCAACTCTGGCCTGCAGGAGGGGGAGAGCGGGGAGAGGAGGCAACACGCTCATTCTTAAGTCTGAAGCTGGGTCAGCAGGTGGCCATGAGGGCACTGGCCAGGATATGACAAGTCCCCAGCAGCACTGTGGAAATGGACCACAAGAGAAAGGAGCCGGTCAAGGACGTGGTCAACACTCAGGGTCAGGGAGGACTGCAGAGGCCACGGCTCCCCAGGGAAGGCGTGCGCGTCCAGGGGCTGAGAGAGGTCACGTGGTAGACGGGCGAGAATGAGGGGCCGAGGGCGGCTGTGTCTGGGTGCCAGGCAGGCCGGGGGCAGCTCACCATGGACAGGTAGCACAGGTGCTGGCAGATCTGACACCTCCTTTCTGAAGTCTCCAGCTGCAGCCACTTTCGAGGCTTTTTTCTTCCCATCCGCCACCGCGCTGCCGCCGTCGTGACTGCCATAGCGTGCGGAGGAGTGGAGGCCGGCCTCGAAGAGCTGCCTGCGCTGCCGCAGCTCCGTGTCCCTGCCAGACAACAGGGCCGCATCAGCAGCGGCCAGGCCACGCGGAGGCAGGAGACACGCACACTGCCCAGACGCCAGCCTTTCTCTTATTCAAAGGGCCAGAGGAAGTGACCCTGGGGTGTGGACGAGGCACACAGGGAAGCCCGTCACCAGCTGCAGAGGGCTCTCGCTGCACTCTGAGCAGGCCAGACGCGCGTCAAGCAAGCTACCCGGTACTGGTAGCAAGGAGCTGACCAGCCCAAGTGGAAACCCACGTGTTGCCCACCAGCACTGCAGGGAGCCCACCCCAACGACCCCAGGGGGAGGGAGCATGGGCTAGAGGGCAGGAGAAGGGGCTCCGCAGAAGACAGGCAGAGAGCCACCACACTGCCCTGGCCTGCCCCAACATTCACCAGGGCGCTAGCAGCCAGTGGGGTGCAAGATGGGCGGGGACAGGGTGGCCAGCACTCCCCACGGGCACTGGGAGCCAATGTCCTCCTGCTGCGCAGGGCAGCCACACACACCACACAGGCAGTTTGGCAAGAAGTGAGAGGGGAGCTGCGGGTTGTTCGCCATACGTGTCCCATTCTAGAGTGCAGAGCCGGGCCCTGACACCTGTGGCAAAGAGGTGGCAGGATCCGGGGCCCAGAGCCTGGCATGCATTCATTCCTCCAAGGAGGATCAACCCTGGGGCCACACGAGCCAACGTCATGCACCAAGACAGAAGGACACTGCAGCAAACAGACTGCACCCAACACCGCTCGCTGCCCATCTGGCCCGGCCGCCACTCAGGCGTCAGCCTGGGGTCAGATCTGCGGTACCTGAGCTCATCCAGAAGGGCCGAGATGGTACTGAGAGTGGGACCATTCTCCTTCTTCGCTTCCGCTTGTGCAATCTGGTAGAGCAACTTCTCCATGGAGAACGGCTTGGCTATATGGCGACGCTTCATTTCCTGGAAGAGCAGAGCAGCTGCTGAGGTCCTGGTGGGGGGCAGTCAATTTAAGAGTGTCCCTAGGCAGCATCCCTGCGGGCCTCCCAGTACTACAGGGGGCAGCCAGTGACAGAAAGCAAAACTCTTTGTGATACAAAGCCCAACAACTCATCTTTCCTAGAAATTCCTACAAGCCATCCCTTAGAGATCTCAAAGGCACGCTCGGTCACACCCCCACCTGCAGGTAGGCATGCAGTGGAAGAGGTATCCATGATGCACCACGACACCCGGTTCCGGGGCAGGCGTGTGCTGCTTACCTTGGCGGTCTCAAAGCCCATACTTGTCCACTGGGTGGTAGCAAAGTGCACGGTTTCCGAGACGCTATAGCCACAGCACACCTTGGACACGAAGGACCCCGGGAAGCAGACGACGAACTGGCCACTCTGCTGCACTGTCCTGTGCACCTTGATCCCCTCCCTGCACAGCACCTCTGGGGAGATCTGGGGAGATGAAGCCGGCTGAAGCACAAGCCCCTCCATCAGCAGCCTCCCAGCCCCACTGCCCACAGACTCTGGGTCCTTGCAGGCCGGTTGACACCTGGCATTAGGACTACAGGAGGGCCAGCTCTCAAGGGGATCACATTACCTTCCTCCTTTACAAAATAAAAGATAATTCTTAAAGGAGTCCTGAACTGTCATGGCCAAGACTGACAGCAGGCTCTCGGGCAGAGGCCACACAAGCCCTCGGGAGCCTCCTGCCACCTGCCATGCCAGGGGCTGCCGATGAGGCAGAGTAGCACGCGCTGGAGGCTGTCACTCCCTCCTGATAGGTGGGACCAGCACAGGCACGAGGCCAAGAAGCCCTGCAGTCAATGGTCAGAACAAAGCTCAGGACAACAAGGGCTTCAGGGACTCGAAAACCTTGCACTCACTTCTGTCCAGAGCCCAGGCTCCAAGTCATAAGCTGTGGGGAGAGGATGGCAAAAGGGAACTAGAGTGCCAACCCCAAGGCCCCCAAATCAGGGTCCCCACCACAACGGACACCCTAACCTGCAGGCATCAAACTAACAAGTCAGAAAGAGGCACAAAGGCCGGGGCTGGGGTTGTGGCTCAGCAGTAGAGCGCTCGCCTAGCACGTGCGAGGCCTTGGGTTTGATTCCCAGCACCACACGAAAATAAATTAATAAACTAAAGGTACTGTGTCTAACTACAACTAGAAAATATACATTAAAAACAAACAAAAAAAAAGAAAAAAGAGGTGCAAAGGGCTCCAAGCCCAGGACCCAGCACCCCATGCCACAGATGCAGAGCCTTCCTTCAGTTTGGCTTTTGTGCCAGAGGAAGGCAGGCAAGGAGGACAGGACGCCTTCATGAAACAGCTCCAGGGTCCCCCAGTCTCTGCCCGGGAGGAGGCGCAGCCCTGCTGGGGGGGGGGGGGGGGGGGGGGGGGCAGGGCGTACCATCACGTTGCTTTCCAGCATCTGCAGTCCTGGGGTGCCGTTGGCCTGCAGCAGAGTGTGCACCACGTCCTCCAGCTTGTTCTCCTCCTCAGCAGGAATGCAATACCTGGGCGGGGGAAACAGGCAGAGGCACAGGCTCAACCAGGCCCTGTGTGTGCTGGCCACCCACCCCCCACCCCTGCAGGGGAGCGGGCACACGGAGGCCAGCAATGTGGCCTTGGGGCCCAGGAGAAGCAGGACTTCACTGCGGGCAGCTGGCCCTATCACCACCAGCCACTCCCACCCACAGCCTGGGCAGCAGGGCTGCTTCCGCCCAGCACACAGCCAAACCACAGCCACACCCAGGATGCACGGCTCGTCCTTTATGTAGATGTGACCCACACTGTGAGCCAAAAGGCCTCCAAACCAAAAACAGATGTTGCAAATCCCTACAAATCAGAACCAGGCCCGCAGGCTCAGCCACAGGCCTCTCCAAGCACAGAGAACCAGCCCAGCCCCGGCCCAAGCCGCTGCCAGCACCTGATGCCCTTGTGGAGAAGCCACCACAGGTTTAGGCCCTAAGGCTCCAACAGCAGCGCTGGGATCCCAGGGTGCCCTAGCAGAGCCACCCAGGAGGGCCAGGGGCAGCCAGCAAGGAAAGGGCGAAGGGAAAAAAAAAGTCCTTTAGGAGAGACGGGGCCACAGCTGCACCCCCGCACACGCCGCCCTCACGGCTGCCTGCCTAGACAAGGCCACAGGCACTGGGACATAAGCAGTGAGGGCTTGAGGGCTGTGGCCTCTCCGCCCAGGCAGCTGTGCCAAAGCCCAACTGCAGACATCACCCAGGACAGACACCACCCAGCGCCCGCGGGGTGAGGGCTGAGGCTGCAGGAGGAAGGGCTGGAGGTGGGGGCGGCCTAACACAAGTCCTGGAACAGCATCCTGGCCATCGTGGGGCGGGGCAGCTCCCCGAGGTCCTCTGCCTGCATCTGAAGGAGCCCACCAGGACACTGCACCGTCCACAACACTGCCTGCAGCCGGCCTCCCCCGGGGCCTGGGGCAGCAGAGGCACCTACAGGCCGCAGGCTATCTAGGTTCGGCAGGACCAAAGGCCGCCAGTGAAGTCATCGACCACCAATGAGTGAGAGCAAGAGCGGGGACGGGATTGTGGAGGATGCCGCTGGCCACTCCCACAGCTCCCCTGTCCCTGCCGTGCCTCATGTCCACCTCCCAGCACCAGGCTGGGCTCGCGGCCTCTTGGGCTGCCTGGGCCACCACTCGGCTTTGAGGCCAAATCCAGGTTTCGGTTGCTGCGTAAAGGCAACAGTTACGTTTGTATATTTTTTAAATGTTTATATTACTTCAAAACCAGGATCTTCTGTTACTGGTTTTTGATTTAAATACAGGGCATCTAACACAAATCACATGTGGGGGACTGAAACAAACACCCCCCCCCCAGAGTCCCCGGTCACACCAGGCCTCTCTCCACTCCTTTGCCCTCCGTCAAGGTGGGTCCAGGAGGAGACTCCAGAGCCCACAGAGCCTCCTCTGACTCGACCCGTGGGCTACAGAACACCCATGTGGCCTCTTACGCTTCCAGAGCAAAGTCAGATAAGCCTGACAGCTCTGCCCCGGTCACAGACTGAGCGCGGGACAAGCCACAGGGGCTCAGGGAGCACCCTACAAGGGACAGCCCCCTGCAGCCACCCACCGCCCCAGGCCTCGAGACCACGCCCATCCCCGCTCTGCACCCAGTGGGTCTGTCTCCACAGAACACCCTCCCTGCTCCCCTCAGGTCCCAGCCCCGCCAGAGGACTGAAGCCACAGCAGCTCCGGGGAGGCCCACACTAGTATAGATTTGGTTTATATAATTAAGATCGCTCCATCATCCCTTTAGAAAAGAACGTGAAGTCCGCAGAATACGCGGCAAGACAGCTCATTATGTGCACGATTTCCTATCATGTCTCCATAAACAAAGAAACCGAAGCGCCCAGCCACTGCTGGGGCTGACCACGCTGAGCCAGGACCCAGGGGCCCGCAGAACACCACACGCCCACCCTGCATGGCTCAACTGGTGCAGGACAGAGGGCTTCTTGGGGCTGATGGTTTGTTGTCTCACAGCCCCTGTCCACAGGAGAGCCCAGCTCAAGAGACCTGGAGCCGGCCCCTCGTGAGCAGCCACACAGAGCAGGTTACTTATCGGGGAGACGGCGCAGCCCTGCTGTAGTCAAGTTCCTTTGATGCTGTTCTCTATCACCAAGGTGAAAATGACTTAAGCTGTACACACAACAGGCAGATGACAAGAGGTGGCAGCGGACACTACACACGAATGCCCCACACACCCGGACAAGGAAGAGGCTGGCCCGCCCGCCCTACTCACCAGATGCAGTCAGCACCAGTGTGTAAGTAGTCAATGTAGGGAAGGTGGTTTTGGTCTCGAGACCAGCATGAGGTAGAAAAGACCATGCCAATGTTAAGCCAGGGAATAGTCACTCCTAGAACAGAGGGACAGCACTGTAAAACACGGTCAAGGCCTCAGTCACAGACGCTGAAACCCAAACCAGAGAGGACTCCCTGAGAAGGTGTCATTCGCTCCTCGTGGCATTGAATCCAAGAATAAGGACACCCGTTTCTAAACACCTTTGGGGCAGGATTTCTGACTGGAAGGATGACCACTGTCGGTGAACCACCACCTCTGGGGCTGCAGCCATCCATCCCGAGACGGTGTCAGCGAGCAAGGCGGCCGGAGCTCGGGAGGCCTGCGGCCGCCTCCACCGGCAGCACTCTGCTTCCTCCTGCTGCTCCGAGCCCAGGGGACCACAGCCTGCAGGAGCCTGCAGGACCTGGGCCTGGGCCTCGCCTGCTCCTGGAACCTGCCGCCACCTCGCCAGCTGTGACCTCCCTCCTCCCTCTGCTGAGAGCTGGTTTTGGCGGACTCGCCCCACACCTTAAGGCGCGGTTCCGCCCCCTCCCAGGACCTCCCAGAGCTGGGGACCAGCTGGGCGGCCTCAGGCTTACCAGGCACAGCACCGAGGTGACGCAGGATGGACCCTGTGTTATTGGGGAGGACGGTGAGGTTCCATCCGTGCCTGCAGAAGGGAAGATGAAGGTGTCACCGACAGGGTCAGGAGGATGGCATCTGGTCCCCGGAATGTGGATAAAGGACGCCACTGTTACCTTGAAAAGGGTTCTGACTTCCCCACTGGGAATCCGCTGCCGTGAGTGTTGGTGTCCACCTTGCCGCAGTGCACAGCCACGTGGCAGTCCTTCTCTTCCACTAACCTCCAGTACTCTTGCTGCAGGGAAGAGGAAACTGCTGTCAGCAGCCAGGAGCAGCCGGGAGCAGCACACAGGGCGCTACTTGCAATGGAGGAGCTGGCAAACAGAAGCCATGACCCAGGGCCTGGCAGAGCGCCCCTGCAGGAGGCCAGCCAGAAGGTGCCCCAGACGCCTACTGACTGAAGCAGGGCCTCCGGACAGGCGCCGGGCAGACGGGCTGCAGGAAGAGCGAGGTGTATTCGTGCCAAGGAACATCACCTGCCTCGACAGAGAGACTGACCACGCCCCGAGGACGCACTCACTGGACAGGCCAGTCACCAGATCCGTTGCACTCGTAGGAGGGCCCCGGAGCAGGGACATTCAGACAAGGGGAGCGGTGCCAGCAGCCGGAGGAGCCGGGCACCGTGCTCGAGGGCTCAGAGCAGTCTTGGCACGGAGGACGCGAGGTCCAACGGTGGGCACTGGGGGACTTGAGCGTCGCGGACCTGAGGCTCGGCACTGCGCTCGCACGTGCTAGTGCGACTGTCGTGGCACACACCGAGAAGCCAGGTGTGAGAGGACGGGCCCCCCCACACCTGCCCAGATGGAGCCCCGCAGCCTGCGGCTCAGCACCTTCCACGACGTGGGGCCAGCAGCCTGCGGGCGGTGCCCAGCTGCGAGCAGCACCCAGCTCGAGCAGAGCGGGGGCGGGAGTGCACGGGAGCACACGCGGGCACGCAGAGACCACCGAGGAACCGGAACAAGTGTTCTGCCCAAGCAAGCGTGGCCGAGGACGGGCCGGCGTGTCTCCGATCAGCCTCCTCGGAGCCATCTCCCCTGGAGGCACCCCAGAAGCTAAGCAGCTTCTTCCCCGTCTCCACAGACCCCACAAGTAGAAGCCACGCATAAGGGGCACCAACGAGCCCTCGCCGTCACACGCTAGATGCAGCTCCCCGGAGGAGGACATGGGGACAGGGGACCTCCTACAGAGAGCCACCGGCTGGAGGTCCGTGTCCACAAACCACAAAGTCAGGAGTCCACCACCACCAAGGACTGGAAGAGTCCTCCCTGCCACCCGGGAGCTGACACGGCGACGTGCGTCTTGTGGACATGCACAGAGATATGGGAGAGAACGGGCCTCGCTCCACGTGAGCCGCGCCCGCCCCAGCGCTGGCCGTTTTGTTAGGACACAAGGCACAGGAAGCTGGCGGCCTCGGACTGACACCCCAACTCCAGCAGATCTTTGCTGTTTGAAGATCCACGTGACTGCTGCAGCAACGTCCAGGCTGAGTTCTGAACGCCGAACAGTGAAGACGCCCTTTCGGACACACAATGGACAGTGACGATCCCCTGCCCCTTCAGGGCACTCCTGCCAGGCCGCAGGAGGATACCCAAGACCTCGTCCCAGCTCAAAGGCTTCACTCCCAAAGCCACGCTTCCCGCCTCCGACACTGCGACCAAGGAAGCAGCTCCATGGCCTCGTGGGTCTAGAACCAGGACCAGGTGACACAAGGCCAACGGAGGCCACAGGGTTCAGGCCACAGCACAGAACCGAGGCAGCCTGTGCTCAGCAGCCAAGGCCACGAGCTGGAAAGGACTGAAAGCCGAAAAAGTAAACAGGGACTCCCCAAGCGAGGACAGCAGGCTTGAGCTCCCCGACTCGAGGGGTCACACGTGCTGTCCAGGTGGAGCAAGGGCAGCTTCAGGACCCCCGGTCACCATGTGCAGTGGAATACACCCACCTGCGTTTTAACCTGCATTTTATCTATTCTTGAGACCCAAGGAACAGAACCTAGGGGTGCTGTGCCACTGAGTCACATCCCCAGCCTTTTCAGTTTCTGAGACAGGGTCTCACTAAGTTGTGCGGTCTGGCCTTGAACTTGGGATCCTCCTGCCTCAGCCTCCCAAGCGGCTGCACCCTGATTTTACTTTACACAGGTGGCAACTGTCATTAAAGACACAAGAAGCCTGTCACACATCAGATGTGGCTACAGTCCTCGGACCTGCCTTTCTCCCCAGCTGCGGATGCCCCAGACCAGGGATCGGAGCAGGGTCTTTCCCTTCACACATCAACTGTTGTCGAGACCCCCATGTCGGCAGCTGGAGTTCAAGTTCACAGGGACTCCAACTGGGCCCCAGCCAAGGCAGGTAAACAGACAGACCCTGGTTCTGGCCCGCAGTGCTGCACACAAAACCGCCCAAGCTGGTGTGGACACAGCAGTGCTCACTGCAGGTCCAACCTCCCAGCAGTGAAGGAGAGCTGGCAGAAGCCAAGGCGGCCATCTGCCCACCGTCAAGAGGAAGCTGGGGGGCGAGCGGCACAGCTGTGGCTCCAAGGGACTCCGACACGGAGGGGCGGAGGGGCGAGGGAAGCCCAGAACCCTGGCCCCGCTGGACGTCTTGCCACCTCTCAATCAGGGCACGGTCAGGAGAAGCTCCGCCACATCGGTCTTTACGACACCTGTGTCTGGATGCATTCAGGTCAACTCCATGCCAGCTCTGGGCTGCCCCAGCGCACACTCGGCCTCTGCCCGGGCAGGCTGCAGGAGGCTCCCCGCCCGACACCCAGGTCGCTGCACTCACCTCGATCTCCGCTGGTGCAGGCTCCTTGCTGAAGCACATGTTCATGATATTTCTTGCTGTTCTATAAAAAGTTGTTAGAGAAACAGATCTTCCCTGAAACGAGAGAGAAACACCAGAGGCTTAACACACCAAGCCAGCCCTTGCCTCTGATCAGGCCACACGCCTGTCCCAGGTCTCTGTGCGTGCCTTCCCTGCAGCCCTGAGCCACACTGTGTCCCGAGTTAATAGCAAGCAGAAATGGCAGTAAAAAAGGTCCTCAGACCAGGCACCCAGTCCCCAGTGTCACGGGATGGAGAAGGCGGCCCCTCCACTGACCACGGTGAGGAGCAGCTGGGCCAGTGTCCACCAGAAACAGGCCACCAGCCCCCGAAGGCAGGAGCGCAGCACCCTCAAGACAGCACAAGGGACACTTTCTAATGCACTTCACACTCTGGACCCCACGTGAGGGGAGGTCAGGTAAGGTCGGGGGTCTAACGCAGACACTGGCAGCAACGACCAGGCGCCCCCCATGGAGAATCGCTCGATGATCACACCACTCTTGGCCACAGAAGCCACGTGCTGCCCCTCTGCCAGAGGGCCCACGGGGCACACCCTCTGTGGCCCTGCTCCCCGAAAAACTCAGACCACTTTAATGACGCAGCCCCCATGGAAACCAAGGAAAGTGGCGTCTGCTCCTGCTCTGACCAGTGCCGCCGGGGAGCCTTCTCAGACCCTGGCCTTCCCGTCTTGACCAGGCACGCAGATTGCTCAGTCACAGAGATAAACACCAGCACCTGCTGCATCCCTGGGGAGCCGGGCTCTGCGGGCGGGAGACAGGGTGCTCAGAACAGGAGCTCCGCCCGCAGAGCCCACTCAGCCTGGGGCTCAGCCTCAAATGGCCGAAGCATGAGGGAGGTGGGCAGTAGCTTTTATGGGAGCAGCCAGGGAGGCTTCCCCTGAGGTGACTCTCCAGGGTTCCTGCAAAGTAAGGGGGTGATTCAGAACCCGGCAGCACACTAGCTGTCCTTGCCCTCAGGCCGGTCAAGGTCTCTGCTGAAGGTCTTGGAGTTTGGTCTTTCTGTCCTGCTGTGTGCAGGACTAGGGGTTCTGACAGTAGGAGAGCCACCTCCCTGCAGAATGCAGATGCACCTAAAAGCAGGTCTGACTTTGCACTGAGTGACCGGAGCCCAGGGAATGGGGGCGATGGGGACGCAGGGTGGGTGTGCTGGCGAGTCACCCCCTGGGTGGTCAGAGGCTCGTATCCCTTGACCAGCTTCATTAAATTTCTGCAATTAAATCTGAAAATATCTTTGACAAAATGTTTTCATTTTTTTGAACAACAAAAACCCTTTCTTGGAGCCAACATTTTTTTGGGGGGTGCTGGGGATTGAACTTCAACTTCACTCCTTTACATCCCCAGCCCTTTTCATTTACTTTATTTATTTTAACATGAGACAGAGTCTCACAAAGTTGCTGGGGCTGGCCTCAAAATTGCCATCCTCCTGCCTCAGCCTCCCGTGCAGCTGGGATATAGGCGTGCGCTGTGGTGCCCGGGGACGGAACACTCTTGGCATTGGCCTTCTGGCAGCAGAGACACGGGAACGGCTCCCTTCGGGGGAGAACTACTCAGAATCACAGGATTTGGTGAGTGGCTTTAATCAAATGAGAATAGCTTCTCAGGAATTCAGGAAACACCTAAATAAAGTGTGCGGCCTCCGGGAGCCGCTGCTCCCTTTCATGCACACACTTCACAGCTCAAACGCAAGGCGGCCACTGGTGAGCAGGCTGCGGGTGGCAGGACCCAGGCCCCGTGCCTGCATCTCCAAGAGGCAGCAGAGGACAATGGGGACAGAGAATTGGACCAAAGGAGACAAAACCCTCTGCAGTCCAGTAACAAAATCTTGTAGGCACAGGTGCTTCTTCCACAAGGAGGAGGTGCGAGGCCTACAGGCCAGGAGCACGTGCAAAGCCCGAAGGGCAGCCGGGCCCAGGGAAGGAGGGCTGCAGACCTGGCTCAAGCCAGGAGCTCTGTGTAGTTCTACAGTCCATGGTGGACCCTGGAGCCAGGCCAGTCAGAGCCTGCGGTGAGCCAGCCACAAGCACCTGCATGTGGGCAGGGTGGGTAAGGACTCCCCACAGCAGAAACCCACCGGACACCACAGAGAGAAGGGCAGCAGGCCCTCACCCGGGCACACCTCCCTCCCACAAGTCAGAGGTCACACCTGGGCTCTGCCAGCTGGCCCTGAGGTGCCGTGTGGCTCCTGGAGGCTGAGGAGGGAGGCAGGCGGACTGTCAAGAGGAGGTCTTCACCTCCACCTGCTTCTCAGAGGAAGGATCGGCTTCTCGGGGGAAGGTGTGCCCCGCCCTCCCTTCCACGCGGCTTCCAGTGGCACCTCTGTGGAGGACAGAGACCTGGCAACGCTGGGATGGGGTAGGGAGGCAGCAGGCCGTGGGAAACAGAGATGAGGAGGCAGAGAGAGTGCAAGGGGTCCTTAGTGAGGACCCTTGCCAGGCCCCTCTGGGAGAGGGGAGTGGGGAGACAGGAAGAGGCGCACCACCACCGTGTCCCTGGCACAGGAACACACACACCTTCTGATGAAAGGAAATGCAAAAGGACCAGAGAAGTAAAGGTCACGCACAGCACTTGCAAGGGGCAGAGCCAGAGCTGGCTGCCGTGGGCCAGACGTCCAAGACCTGCACCCTTGACCATGGGACACTCAGCCTCCCTGGCCAATGGCAGGCTCTGTCTTCATTACCAATGCACCGTTGAACCCCACAGCACTGGCGAGGGACTAAATGTACAGGTCTTCCAAAACCCCTGTCAAGACTGCCAACAGCTTGAGCTCCCCACCACCCATTCCGGCACTCACTCTGGGGCGTAGGGGTTTTTCTATTCCTTAGTGTGTGGTGGCGCTGGGGACTGAACCCAGGGGCACTTAACCCCTGCACCACGTCACCAACTCTTTAAATTTTATTCTGAGACAGGGTCTCAGCTACACTGCCCAGGCTGGCCTGGAACTTGTGTTCCCCTGCCTCAGGCTGCCACCTTGGAGGTGCTCAAAGGACTAAGGGGCACCCCGCACACACCCAGCGCCGCGCCGCCCTGCTGGCCCTCCAGGGTGGGCCCAGCACCCCACAGGGAGCCAGGTGCCCCAGCGCAGGTGCAGGCAGGGCCTACCTTGTAGATGCACTTGTGGAAGTCGCTGAGGACGCCCTTGTCCTCCTCCTCCTCCTTGGCCGCCTCCCTTTCCTGAGCGAAGAGCCGCCGCCGGCCCGTCTTGAGCGGGGCCTGGCCCACCTCCTTGAGCTTGCCGCGGAAGCCGTTCCTGGGTGCCACGCCGTGCACGAGGCCGTTCTTGGGCTCGAAGCGGGGCAGCGGGTGGAACTTGTGGTGGTCGCTCTCCGTGTGGCCTTCCAGCGGCCCCTTGCGCTTCTCCAGGCTCTCCTTCTCCAGCAGCACCTCCTTCTCCAGCCGCCGGTGCTCCTCGGGGGACAGGGAGTCGTAGGAGAGCAGGTACTGGCAGTAGGCCTCCTGCAGCTTGGCCAGCCGGTCCTGGGCAGTCCTGGGGATGCGCAGCATGTCTGCGAGTTTGTTCCATTTTTTGAGGTCAGTCACTTGCTGCATGCCGCCCATCTCGTTAATCAGCCGGAAAAAGCAGGCCAGGTCGAGCTCGCAGCCTCCTGGGTGGTGAGAGGGGAAACAAGACAGTGGTGAGGAGGAGGAGGACAGGACAGGGCCTCCTGTGGTCACCCAGCCATTCCTGAACGCCTACTGTGTGCCAGGGCTCTGCCAGGCTCCCAGAGAGGAGAGCTCATCCAGAGGCCGGTCACAACCCGGCACCACCAAGGCCAGCAGGGGAGGGGCCCCGCCACAGAGGGGGAGGGCACTGAACAGGAGAAGGGAAGGCGCAGCTGGCCAGGCAGGTGGGTGGGGAAGGACGTTCTAGAGCTCCACATCCCAGGAGCAGCATGAGCCAGTGACGGCCTATCTCACGCACCAGAGCAGAGCCCTGGTGAGGGTGGACAGGGCTTCCTGGTGGCACCCACACCCCAACAGCACCCAGAGTAGCTGCAACACAGGGATTCACAGACACACCAAGTCCTGGCTCCCCTGCGGACGCCCCAGCCCCTCGCTACAAGGTGATTTGTGTTCAACCTCAGTGGATTTGCCAGGTCAAAAACGAACACTGTTTTGGAGCACTCGGTCCAGACAGAGGGGCCGCTCATCTCTGGAGGGCGTGGGGCCGTGTCCTCAGTGCTTCTCTTGAGCACAGTTGATCAGAGTTGGAACACCCCCCCCATGACTCCACCCGATGGGAGCAAATGACCCACAACAAGGTGCTGGGTGAGCAGAGCATGGTAGAAGCTCTTCAATCTTGGGAAGGCGGGGTGCAGCGTCTGCACCAAAAACAGAAGGAAGCACGGCAGCACAGGCCAGAGCAGAGCCCAGCACAGCAGGCGCTTGGGGCTCGGTCGGGCCTGGACCACGGTGCTCAGAGAGGATGTGAGAGCCAGTCCCTGGGAGGAAAACAGGGGCTGGAATTCCCCCACTCAGTGGGACAGGAGGGGGTCGTTTGGTGCAGAGGTCGGGGAGGGGGACACACCACCAGAGAGAAAACTGCCCAGCTTTGGACAGTAGGACCTGTGCTCCAAGGTTCTGTGGCATGCTCACGGTCTCACAAGGTCCAAGTCACACGTGTGACAAGGCTGGTCTCTGTCTCAAAACAGGAGCACTTCCTCCAAGGCTGGCCACGCTCTGCCTTCCTGATGCGGCCACCGTGGCGCAGGCACACGAGAAGGAAATCCACACTTTCGGGCATTTCCACAAGCAGATCATGACCCAGCAGCCACACAAGGGCGCAGTGCTTGCAGACCCATGCCCTCAGCCACAGGCTGCCGCTTCCCTGAGCCAAGGCTCCGCTGGGGCTGGGTGCATTGGGACCTGCAGGTCACGAGGGCACCCTGTGGCAGGTTCTGGGAACTGTGAAGGCATGGAGTCTCGGCTGCAGGCCAGGTCAGTGCTGCTCTGGCAGAGAGTGTTTGACACTCAGGGGTGACAGCAAGAGCAGCACACACGCCTCGTCAATGTCCCCGCCTGGCTCCTGGTACTGGTGGAGTCATGGTCAAGGAAAACCCCTGAGCAAAAGGGCTCTGGCGGCCATGGCAACGTCTCCTGTGCCTCTCACCAGCACCCCTCAGAGGCCACGTCCACCCAGCAGGGAGAGAGGCCCTAGGGCTTCCCTCCCGTCCTGTCAGCGTGGACCTGGAGCGTCCCAGCTTAGCTGCCAGGCTGGGTTGCTGGTGAGAGGTCCCACAGCTTCTAAGAGGTGAGGCCCGGGGGAGACCCCTGGGACCCCCGCCCCTGCCTCTTGCCCCTCCAGCTGCCGTGACGTGGCCTGCCTTGCCATGAACGGCGGCTCCCCGGGCACAGAGCCAGCAGGCTGTGGGCTGAAACCTGAAACTCTGGGCCAGAATAACCATTTCCTCCTTTGGAGTCGTACATGTTTTCTCACGTGGGAGAAAGCTGACACGACTGCAGGTCTGCTGCAGGCAGAAGTCCATGGTCCACTTGCTGTCTCTGGGTCACCGCGTGGCCCGAGTGCTCACAGAGCACAATCCACAGGCACAGGCCCGAGTGCCTGCACAGTGTAGCCTTGCTGGCTATCCCAAGCAGACCACAAACCAACTGTCGACTCCTGACCCGCAGACATATTTCCGGCAGGCCCCTGCTGAGGAAGGAGGGAGCCTCCTCCACCTGCCAGGTCCTGACGCTGAGGGCCTGCTGGGCTTCTTCCAAGGACTAGAGCTCAAAGCAAGACATGCCACCCCACCCAGCTGTCCCCAAGGGCCTGCCCCTGGGCAGAAGTCTTGGCTCAAGAAGTCTATCCCAAAGATGCAAGAGTGTCTAGAGGCTAGGGCAGAGTCCTGTGAGGTGCGACACAGGACCCTGCTGAAGGACAACTGTTTCACCAGTGCTGGAGGCAGGATTCACTGGGGTGAGCTCCGTGCCAGTCCAGCCAGAGCCCTACCTGCTCCTGGAACAAACGTAAACATGACCCTCTACTGTAGCCTGGAAAAGGGCCCAGGTGGTCACTTAAGTAACGAAGCTCAAGGCGAAAATGGCCTACACCTGGTGGGCCTACTCCACTCTACTACTTGGACATGGACACACAAACACAAGACCATGAGAGGACGTGGAGAAGGTGACACATGCAAGCCAAGGAGAGGCCTGCCCACACCCTCATCTCAGAAGTCAAGTGGCCAGAGCTGAAAGGAAATAAGTTTCTGGTGTTGAAGCCAAGTCCAGCAAGGGAGGCCTGCATGCCCAGCGTGACCCCTAATGCTCTAGGCCCACAAAACCAACCTTCTTCCTGCTGCAGGCACCCAGGGCTGGGGAAGAGGGGCCTGGGCTGCACCCACAGGAGTGAGCCCAGCCGGGGCATGGGGGGGTGGAGGAGCAGCGGCGCGGGGCCCAGACCTCACCTATGAGCGGGAGCTCGTCCATGGTGATGCCCTGAGATCTGAGGTGCTTCTTGATGCAGGCCAGCCGCTGCACGTTGGGGCCCCAGCGCCGGCCCAGCTTGTGGATGTGCTGGATCTGCGTGACGAAGCGCATCTCGTCGTTGAGCTTGCACTCGGGCCGCCAGTCGGGCGGCGGGATCACCCTGCACATGCCGTACTTCTCCACCTGAGGGCGCACCGACTCGATGTAGATGAGCGGGTCGTGGAACTCCTTGGCAGAGGGCCTGAGCACGGGGATCTCGTCCATGGCCGCCCAGCCGGCCCTGCCGCCCTTCTCGGGCCTGCCTGCCGGGTCGTGCGGCCTGTGCGAGGACTCGGGTTGCGAGGTAGAACGATTTTCACAGGGGGCGTCCGCCTTGCCGTGTGCTTGTCTGCCCGGCGCGCTCTTGCCGGCCGTGGCCCGCTTGGGCCGGCTTCTCTCCGAACTCCGCTCGGGCACGTCCTTCTTCACATGTCCGTTCAGCAGGGGCTTCTCCGCTGGGGCGGCCGCCGCCTTCCTGCTGGGGGCTTCGGCGGGGCCGCCTGCCCCCTTCATCTTCTTGGGGGGCGACTGCGGCTTTTCCGCCTGCTGTGCCTCTTCCAGTCTCCTCTTGGAATTCCGCAGCCCCTCCCTCAGCTGCCGCCCCCCCACCTCCTTAGTGCATGACTTTGGGTTCAACCTGCCACTGACCTTGAGGCCATTGACGGCAGGCCCGGTGGACCTGGACGCCCCCCCGAGGGATAGCACCTGTTTGCGGGTTTTTGCATTGCTACTTTCAGTTTTCCCTGAGATTGTGTGGTTGACAGCTGAACTGGGCTTGTGGTGATTGGGTTTGGTTTCCTTGACCAGTTCTCTCTTGGCTTTGGTGTACGTAACAGTCCCCTTGGTCACCGTGGCAGTGTACTTCACAGTTTTGGATGGTGAAGGTCTGACTTCGCGAATCTTTTTGGCACTGGTTGCACCTGCACCCAGAGATGACATTCGAGTGACTCCGTTTACCTTAGACACCTGTGGAATGGCAGGAGCAGAGGACGAAAGCATCGTTAGTACGTGCACCAGATGAGGACCAGCCCACCACAAAGGACCACGGGCACC
The DNA here is from genome assembly GCA_025594165.1 of Tamias sibiricus. NCBI lineage: Eukaryota > Metazoa > Chordata > Mammalia > Rodentia > Sciuridae > Tamias > Tamias sibiricus. Next base: position 16,153,618 of record CM046666.1, on the reverse strand, counting down.
CGCAACAGCACAGAGCCTGCCACCCTTACTAAGAAGGGACGTGGGGACAACCGCAAGCTGAAGCGAAAACACTCAAAATCATCAGTGACACACATTCAGCTCAGGATCTCATGTTGCACAAAAATGCACAGCCTGGCCCGGGCTGGAGCTCTTCGGGACCCCAGCTGAGATTTTACACAGAGGCCTTCTTGGGTGGCTCTTTCTGGACCTCTAGTGTTCATGAGGACCTTCCACACACGTCAAAATCACCCATGCTGGGTTTAAGTGTCGATGACACCAAGATCCTGCCCACTGGGGAGACTCTGAAGCACATCAACACACTTCCCTGTTTCAAGGAAAGTCTGGCTGCCACGCTCCGTCCTCCACATAATAGCATGCACAGCCACAGGATTTAAAACAGAAGAGAACAAACACGCTGTGGCCGGGGAAGAGCAGCAGCACTGGTGGGCTTGGCCTGGATGCACAGCCAAGCCAGAGGTGTGGCCAGAAACCACAGCCCACTTTTCACCCAGGAGCACCCAAGGGAAGGACCTGGGCCTGGGAGCCTGCACTGCCTTGGCTGGGAATCCACTAGATGCAGGCACAGCCCCCTGATGGCTCAGTGTCCCCAAAGAAGCTACTCCTTCAAAATGTCAGTAGAAATTTAGAGAACAGAACAAGGAAAGAAGCCAGTGAGAGCCAAGGCTCAGCAACCCCACGCACCCGGCCCAGCCCTCTGCACACCACTGCACACCTGCAGGGCATGGAGGGGCTGGCTGGGAAGTGAGGCTCCGCATCCCTCAAAGTTCCCCTCAAAGCCGGGCCACGGCCCTTGGGCCCCCATCCACTCTGGCTTTGGGGCCACCTGGGCTCCTGGCCAGCTAAGCATCAGGAAGTAAGGCCTAGTGTTATGGGATTCTGTATAAGTTATGTCACTATGGTCAGCAGCAGCACAGCATCCAGTCGATACCCTTCCATAAGATGTCTGCGTTGTGAGCCAGGGTTGTGGCTCAGTGGCAGAGCACTTGTAGGCAATGTATTTGATGTGGGGCACATACATGTGGGACACTGTATTTGATCCTCAGCACTATATAAAAAAGTACTGTGTCCATCTACAACTAAGAATTAAAATTAAAACACTACCTGGTGTTGTTTGAGGTATTGAGGATTTTGGTCTAACAAAACAGCCTCACTGTGTGACCAGCACACCACAGGGGAGGCCAGGGGTCAGGGCTGTCCATTCTGTGGCAGGCTTCCTCCACAAAACAGTGCCCAGGAGAGAATATGTCTTAATCTCCTGAATCGTCCAGGTTAGGGAAGGGTCTTCCGACGTGTGACAACAAGCCAGCAGCTTCTAGCCCGGCTCTGGCACGGATCCTAGGCTCCTGCTCCCAGCCCAGCTCTGCAGAAAAGCAAGATGTCTGCAGCTTGTTCTCCCCGACTCGCAATCACGCACCTGTCACCTACACATCAGGTGATCCCAGGCACGTAGCCAGGGGGGTGTCAGGTCAACAGGCGGCTGAGGGGTTTTCAAGTTAGGTTCCACTGGCCTAGTCCCTGCCGCCTCCTGGAGAAAGACTCTTCTTGCAGTAAGGCCATCATGGTGAGGCAGAAGAGGGCCCGGGCACCGAGCACTCCTTCTTGGCTCTCCCCACCCACCCCCCCCCTTTTCCTTTTGGTGGTACTGGGATCAAACTTAGAACACTTCACATTCCAGACAAGCACTCTACTGCTGACCCACACTTCTATACCTCTGCCCTTTTTTATTTTGACAGAGTCTTACTAAAGCTGCCCAGGCTGGCCTCTAACGTTCAATCCTCCTGCCTTAGTCAGCCTCCTGAGTTGATGGGATTACAAATGTGTGCCACCACACCCAGCTTGATTAATTTATTAGAAGTTCCATTTTCAAAACCATACCCAGGCTATGCTGCGATCATGTGCTTCTTGCAAGACTATAAAAAGCACTGCCCTTACTTAACGCTTCACTCCACATTACAACTCAGATGCAATGCTGAAAGTCAACTCAACGACGTGACAGGAGGAAAGGAAACCGCACATTTCCGGACAGAAGATGGGAAATGACTGTGATGTTTCTGATGAACTAAGAGAACCTTCCTCCTGGGTTCAGCCAGGGACACTGTGGTCAGGCTCTGGATCACCACTAGAGGGAGCCCTTGAGCCAGAGGCCTCGCCATCCTTCCAGAGGGACAGGCGCTGCCTGGCGCTCAGATGGACAGCTGCAGGGTGAAGCAGTCCACGTGGACCCCGGGCCAAAACCCAAAGAAAGCCCACGCTCACACAACTGCAGAGCCCAGGAGTGCAGTGTGCAGGGAGAAGAGATGCTGCAACAGGAACCACGCAGCAAGGACACCAGGGGAAAGCCCGGGTAGAGGACAGGGCCTCACTGTCCTTACAACTCAGGGAACTTAACTATGAAATATACCTGCCACAAACATGCACTGCAAACTGCAGGCACAACCATGAGAAGTGGACGCAGACCGTGAACATGCTCTTATACCCAAGGCAACTTTCTAATTCCCTGCATGTTCAAATAGCATTTTCCAGAACTTACTCCCAATCCCATTTTCCTGAATTTACCTTCCAAAAATTCTGGCCCCAGATGTGGACAAAGCCAGGGTTGTTTTCCGCAACCCCTGCACACTACCACATAAGACACCTCCTGGTGACTGAGCAGGGGTTGTCCCTGTCCCGGCTCACAGACCACGCGGCTTCCACGTGAGCAGGCACCTCCACTAGTCCGTCAGAACCTGCTCGAGGAGGCGCCTGCTCGTGTGCCAGTCCTCAACTGGTTGCTTCTACCACTACATTTACGCTGAAGCATCATTTCAGGAAAACAAGAGGTGTTAGCCAACCAGCCACATCCAAGAGCTGGTGCTGCCCACACCCAGGACTCCATGACAGACTGCTGAGGAGAGGAGCACTGAGGGCTGGCCACGCCCCACACCTGCAGCACACGCAGGTGAAGTGCAGGCAGTGTGCCAGTCTCAGGACCAGGGTGTTCTTGAGGCCTGAGGGCTATCCTGTCACAGCGAGCAGCAGCTCTCTGGGTTCTATAAAGAGTGGTCGACTCCTCCAGAGTTCATAGGAGCAGGAAAAAGCAAGCCACCATCAGTGCCTCTTAAAAACTGGTATCCCTATAGCCAGGCACGTTGGCGCTCACCTGTAATCCCAACAACTCGGGAGGATGAGGCAGGGAGATCACAAGTTTTGAGATCAGCCTCAGCAACTTTGAGAGGCCCTAAGCAACTTGAGACCCCATCTCAAAAATTTAAACAGGGCTGGGGATGTAGCTCAGCATTTAAGTGCCCCTGGGTTAAATCCCTAGTACCAAAGTAATAAAAACAAAAAATATCCCTTCACTCCACCCACATACATCTCCCACAATCAAATTTACCCTTTTCCTTTAGGCTGACATTTTTAAAAAGATCTAAAATTAAAGATGAGAGATGAAAGGTCATCTGATCATTTGCATCACTCTGCTTTTATTGACCTTATTTTCAGAGTACTTAACTAATGAGATCTGATGGTTTCAAAATCATCTTTCCATTTCTCACAGCGTCCCTGTGAAAGGAGATGGTGTGACTGGCTCTAAATGAACAATAGGGCCCAGGAAGATAAAACACCACATCTCCAGTCTCAGTCAAGGTCGGGTCACAACAACATTAGAACTAGGAGCCCTGGGTCATCCGCCTGGGTTGATTAGACCCAGAGAGGGAGAGATGGAGAGACGGACAGAAGGAGGGAGGGAAGGAGGGAGGGAAGGAGGGAGGGAAGGAGGGAAGGAAGGAGGGAGGGAGGGAGGGAGGGAGGGAGGGAGCAGGAGGGGCCACCACTACAAAGAGCCTCCCTGATCAAGGAAGCAAGCCAAGACTCGGGCAGCTTCTCCAGGGAAGAGCCTGCCCTGGAAGGGGCACCCAGGACCTCTCCTCTGAGGCCTGAAGCAGAAGAGGTCATCTGTGCATGCCATGAAGCAGGCAGCAAGGCCGTCCCTGGGCGTGGTGGTAGACTTGCTGCTTGCCTCTGGTTACAAAGAGAAACCCAGAACCACAGGGTGAGTGCTCGGAGCTGAAGATGCTCCTGAGACAGGCAAGAGGACAGCCGACTCCAGGCTACCAACCACCCAAAGGGTCAGAGGATGAAGGGTGCACCTGCGCACAGCGGGAGATGTGTGTAATTCCAGTGACCTGGGAAGCCAAAATAGGAGCATCACAAGTTTGAGGTCAGCCTCTACAACTCAGCAAGACCCTGTCTCAAAGCAACAAGGGTTACGGCTATGGCTTGTGGTAGGGTGCCCCTGGGCTCCATTCCCAGTACCTCTAACAGGGGGAGAAAAAGGAAGAACCACAGTGGCAAGGATGAACAGAAGGTGTGGCACAGCAACCCCATCTGGGGTTCCGAGGAAACAGGATACAGCCATGCTTCAACGTGCCTCACCGTCCAAGCCCATCTCCGTCTCTCTTGGCCCCTTTTAATTCTGCCTCCTTCACAAGCAAAGAATCATCTGGAAGCGAGTCGCCCAGTTCCTGTCAGGAGACCTGGTGAAGGTGGGGTACTCCCCTGCACCTCAGAGAACTGAACACGTGGGCTTGGGAGGCCAGCTCCACAATCACTCTCGGCTGTCGTCCCTGGGAAAATGGTGAGGTTTATGGGCTGGGAATCACGGCTACTATTTGAATGATACTAAAATCGTGTAACTTTTTTTTTTTTTTTTTTTTCCAATTATTTGTACCAGGAATTGAACTCAGGGATTCTTTGCCACTGAGCCACATCCACAGCCCTTTGTATTTTTTATTTTGAGACAGGGTCTCACTAAGATGCTCTGGGCCTTGCTAAGATGCTGAGGCCGGCCTAGAACTTCCAATCCTCCCACCCCAGTCTCCCAAGCCAATGGGATTACAGGAGTGTGTCACCCTGCCTGGTCTCACTTGCTTAATCTTAAATAGCATTACAAAATATCGTGAAGTGGGTATCTATAGAGTGCCTGGATCCATAAAGGCCAATTCTTGCTCAACCACCTCCCCCAACCCAGTACCTGAGAAGTGGTGACTACATGGATGAATAGATACCTACCTGCTTCTGTGTGAACACACCACACATTCCTATTCAGACAGAAAGAATAACCAAGACCAGGGAAAGAATACTCCAAAGAATTCCAGTTGTTTCCAACCACAGTAACCATCTATCTCTTTTAGTCACTCTAGAATATTCCCATTCCGGAAGTCTCTTCTGTCCCTTCCCCACCTTGCTCTGAATGAGTCTTTTGGAGATTACAGACTCCAGTTTATTCCAGGGAAAACTAACTCTGCTAGAACCCCAGCAAGGGCAGCTCATCAAGGAGCCCAGCTTCATGGTCTTTAACCTGGACTGCAGACAGCAATACCAGGGGTCAAGGAAAGACCACCTGGCGTACCTCGGGCACCTGCCTCGTGCCCCTCCTGCCCAACTCCCAGGGGCCTTGGAAATCATGGTCCAGGGACATGGACGTTTTCATGACAGTGACAGCAGCTCCGGCAGTGCCTAGCCATGGGCAGCTGTACTCCACCAGCCCAGCCACAGACTCAAGTAGGAGTCAGTGCCTCGGGCTCAGCAGAGGCCACTAGACCACAGCCCAACCCACGCAGGCCCCGCCCACAGGACCCCATCCCTGCAGACCACTCAGGGCCTCTGCTTAGAAGTCCCCTGAGACGTTGGCCTGCCCAGGTCACACAACAGAAGAGCAGATGGGCCATGCCCCGAGCCCGCCACCAGGCCTGCTTCACAGCCCATGCCACTGCCCTCAGCCTGAGGGCTCCAGAGTTGCTCCTGGCACCCAGTGGGGGAAGGAAGATGACGGATGGAGCTCATTCCACCTTCCCCAGACTTGGAAGTCACGGGTGCCACCACAGGGGCTGGGATGGAACGCTCTGGGGGTGCAGGGGCTGCGTGCACCGTGCCCTCCCTGGCGGCCTCCGCCATGGCTCCCTGCCCGGGACCTCTGCGGGCTGATTCTTCACCTCGGAGCGTGATGCGGGAGCTGGGCAGCCCTGGGCAGGGCGTTACCTGCTTCCGTAAGTCCTGAGCCGACCGATGCGGAGGGGGGTGGTGGTGGTTGGCAGCGAGCCCCTTGGCCGAGGAAGCTGAGGAGGGGGCGGCCGTGGGCTGCGGCGGGGAGGCCGGCTCCCTGCGGCTGTGGCTGTCTGCCCTGTGGTCGCTGTGCTTCTCCTTCCCGGGAGTGGCCTCCTTGCTTCTGTGTTTCTGAACAGGTTCCTTCTCCCGCGTCGACCTACTGGAACCATTGAAAACTGGAAAGGCAGGAGGAAGATGGCAGTTACGACCTTGAGCAGAGGGCCACCGCCCCCCACCTCTGCTTCCCCAAACTTGAGGTGTCAAGACCTCCTCAAGGACATGCGTGACAACAAGGCCCCTCAACAAGACAGGAAAACAAAGGAAAACTCCGGAACATGTCCTAAGGATTGCTGGCTCGGGATGAAAGGATGGGAAAATTCACTCATAAGAAGACCCCATTCAAAACCGCAGGGTCCTTTAGTAGTCACATCGCACCTTAGGGAACAGGAATTAAACTGGAGAACACAGCACAGGTGTCCCTCCACGACAGTGGGGCTAGGTCATGATGAATCGTAGGATGGACACGCTCCCAAGCAGAAAACGCTCTGCACCCAGCTGACCTACTACACCCCCCAGCTTAGCAGCGCTGCGCCCGAGGGGCCGTTGGCCTCAGGGACACAGGGTTGAGTGTGACCTGCATCTCCAGAGAGGATCGAACCTCATGCTGCTACCCAGGGAAAAGATCCAGATTCGAATTCAATGTACAGTTCCTACTTGAATACACATTCCTCTCTATCACATCATAAAATTGAAACAGCGGAGTCAAACCACTAAAGTTGGGACCTTCCAAGAACACAGAACGCCTCGACTGTCAACTTATAGGAGACCCAGAATAAGAAAATGCTCTCTTGAGGCTGGGGCTGTGGCTCAGTGGTAGGGCCCTTGCCTGGCATGTGTTCGATTCTCAGCACTGCGTATGAATAAATAAAGGTCTATCAACGACTTAAAAAAAAAAAAAAAAAAGAAAGAAAGAAAGAAAAGAAAAGAAAATGCATTCTCAGATTTAAAGCCATATGCTTTGAGGCTGAGAGTGGTCCGTGTAAACAGGCAAGGGACACAGCTGCTTTTACCCATCAGCCACATCAGAACCATACATGGGTGGTGGGGTCATGAGCCAGGCCCACTGCTGGAGTCGGCTCAGCGCTCATCAAACATGAGGTGAGTGAGGCCTTGCACCCAAGAACACGCTGAGGAGTGGGACATCATAGAGGGAGAAGGCCAGCTCCTTGCCCAGGCTGTGCTCCCAGATACGCAGGCCAGCCTTCCTGGGAAGCCCACCGGAGCCCTCCCCAAGCCCCAGGCAGCTTCCAGTGTGTTCTGGATCCTGCCCCCAGGGAGAAGACAGTGATGTAGGCCCAGCAGATTTTTCTCTTCCATTTCCTGCTGGGACTGGCAAATCCAGAAAGACATTCCAGGTCCAGCCCTTCCCTGCACGCTTCTCTGGAACCCACAGCTGGCCCCTCCTCTCAAGGCACCCTGCCAGGGCCCCTCTCCTTGGGCCTCTGTAGGTGGAGTCATGCAGAGCAGGCACAGTGAGCTCTTCAGCCGACACTGACATCTGTAAAGGGAGCCTTAAAAGGTCAGGTGTCCCGCTGGCCTGGCTAGCACCCAAGTGACCAGAGCACCTACCCACACCTCCCCCCCGCCACACACACACACACACCATCCAGGGTCAGTGGAGCCTCAGGGACAATGAGCTACCTGAGCAGCAGGAGACACAGAAAAGACTCCCTGAGGGAAAATCTGCTTGCTTGAAAAGGCAGCAGTGAACTCTCCCTCCGCATAGCAGGCCCTAGGCGCTGGACACCTTGTGCCCATCTCCCCTTTAAGGATCACTTCTCATGCCACCCTGGCTCTTTCAATGCTTGCTCTCACACCAATCTGAAAATAGTCCTCTAAATTGTATTTATGCCTTAAAGGGTGCAAGTATTTTCTTCACTGGTCCATCGCTTCTTTACTGGGATACTAAAGCTGCTAAAAAAAATTTTTTTTAAATAATTTTAAGGAACATGTATTAGGATAAACCCAATAATTATTAAAGATTCCAAAAAATGCAATGCAATTGCTCAAACAAAATAGTTTCTTTTCTGTAATAATGAAAGTGGCAGATAGACCCCAGGACAGCAGACTGACCCCAAGATGACACTCCAGGCAACCTGTTTCTTCTTCAACCCAAGGGTAGTGCTAACCAATTTGTTTAGGCATAAAAGCAAAGAACTTTAGTCCATATGTATTTTCCCCTCCCAGATTAACTGAAATATAATTAAGAGTTTTATACGTTAGGGCATATGACATGATGTTCTGGGGTGTGTATGTGTGTGTAGGCGCACGCACACATATATATAAAATGTACTGATTAAATCAAACACATCTAATACCTCGCACACTATTTTGTGACAGACCAAATCTGTCTAAGCAACTTTTAAGTAGAGTACTTGAATCAACTATAATCACCAACAGATCTCCCAAAAGCAATCCTGTCAAATTTTGACCAACAACTCTCCATCCCCAGCTCCTTTATCCAAGTGGCGAAATATCTAAATTTTCTTCTGATTATTTTCTGACTCAGTTACTTCAACTCTGCAGCCCACTTGGCATTATTCTGGGTATGGTATACAACAGAGATTTGCGATTTCCAAATCTAGACTGGGTGTGAACCTTGATCTCAAATTCCTTCTGCACCAGTGATCAAAAATTCAGAACAAACTTTCAGCACCAAAGTCAAGACCAGCCGCAGCGGCACGTGGACGCACTCCTCTGGTGCACGAGGTGTGACTGGACGGTCTGACACAGAAAGTGGAGCCCCGAGAACAGCTGCCTTCATTCTCCATGTAAGTCACAGCCACTGTCAGAAACCATCAATCATGCCCAAGCTGGCAGCATCTGTGCCTGCTCAAGACAAATTAGAAGCAACATCCGTAAGAATTCATACTTCAGTGTGATTAAAAATCAAGCAAGTACATGAATCCAGGCAATTCTGGACTGTTCACCAATTTCCTAAAGCAGTGACCACAGATCCTTTGAGAAACAGCACAGAACAGAAAGTAGTTTTTGTTTTTATCTCAAATATTCTGAACATCTGGGGTTTTTTTTACTCCTACTAGAGATATATGTGTTGCACGCTGCTATTAAGTGCCAGTTCTGAAGCCATCTCTCCCCCAGCCAGGGTTATTTAAAAAAAAAAAAAAATCTTTTTTTTTTTAATTTATTCTGTGGTCTGAACCCCCTCCGAACAGCTGGGAAGGTTACTGAGTGTCAAGTCATCTGATGCTCAGTTCTCTCATCTGTGGACTGGGGAAACCAATACTCCTGCAGGTGATATCTAGCACATGTCTGCAGGTGATATCTAGCACATGTCTGCAGGGAAGCAACACTTGGGAGGCACTTACTGGGGTTTAAAGGGGTCACTGCAGGTTACTGCGCTATCACATTATGGTCAGCTCTCTTTTCTCCTACCCGTCCCTTCAGATGGGGAGTGGGGGAGCAACACCCATCACACCCTCCCACTGTGAGGGTTACCAAGCCTGCCACACAGACCATACGCCGTCATGTCCCCACTCAGCTGCCTGGCCCTCAATGGGATCTGGAAAAAGCCCATCAGAGCCACCGCTGGGCCCCATCTGCAAGACCACTCTTCATGGGGAAAAAAGGAGTTGCCCATTCCCTGCTGTTATAGGCAACCTTTTTGCTGCTATGGCTAAAAGGACCCAACCAGAACAACTGTAGAGGAGGAAAAGCTTATTTGGGGGCTCGTGGCTTCAGAGGTCTCAGTCTACAGACAGCAGACTCCATTACTCGGGGCTCAAGGTGAGGCTGAACATCATGGTGGAGGAGTGTGGCAGAGGGAAGCAGCTCACACAATGATCAGAAAGCAGAGTGTGTGTGTCTCTACTCTCCAGACACAAAATATATGCCCCAAAGGCACTCTAAAATGACATACCTCCTCCAGCCACACCACACCTGCCTTTAGTTACCACTCAACTCATCCCATCAGAAGATTAATTCACTGATTGGGTTAAGACTCTCACAACTAAAATTTCTCCTCTGAACCTTCTTGCATTGTCTCACACCTGAGACACCTCACATCCAAACCATAAAACCTGCCCAAGAAAAAATGAACCACAAACACCAAAAACACACCACTATCGTGATCAGGAGCATGTGGTCAGATCAAGAGCTCTCAAGTAGGGTTACAGACACTCGGGATGTGAAAGACTTGCAGGAGACCCACCAGGGAAACTAAGACCTTAGGTACCAATGTCACTAGATTGACACCAGCACTGATGATGCAGAACAAAAGGGAAGTGAGCCACGCAGAAAATGCAAAAGAAAACCACAAGGAAGCCTGGGTTTGTGGCTCAGTGGTAGAGCACTTGCCTAGCATGTGTGAGGCACTGGGTTCAATTGTTAGCACCGCGTGTAAATAAGCAAAATAAAGTTCATCAACAACTTTAAAAATTACTTTTAAAGAATTAAAATGAAAAAAAGCACAAGGAGGTACCAGCTCACACCACTAGGATGGTTAATTATCAAAGAAGGGTCATTCTAGGTTTTTGAGAAGACGTGGAAGAACTGCGACCCTCGTGCGCTGCTCCCTGCTAATTTTCCCAAAAAGGCCATTTGTGTTAGCATATCATGGGACTGTGTCATTTTCAAATGAATATTTTAAAATGTCTTCAGTTTCGGTTTTAATATGCTAAATATAATTTACCTTCTTAATCACTTGGGGGAGTCCACTCCCTAATCATTTTTAAAACTGCGGAGGGGTCCTGAGACCAAATGCCTGAAGCCACCATGCTGGACCTCGTTTCCCAGTTTCTGGCCTCTTGCTGCACTACCAAGATTCTGGGGCAAAGGTCACTTGCTAACTACTGGACGGTGGTCTAGTTCCCTGCACAAGCCTTGGTGACCAGCGTGTAAAATGGAGGTGACGGCTGGACCCATCTCTCAGATCTCAGTGGGGACTCAGGGAGCACAGGCCCGGGCCTGGGTAGAGCTGGCAGTTTGCTCCCCACACTCTTGGGTGTGGGCAGCAAGCAGCATGCTCCCTCACAAGTGGGTGGTGGGGGCAGCCAGTTCTGAACTGTGGGCGGGCAGCAGCTGCTCCATCAGCACACCTGCACTGGAAGAGACACTCAGGGCCCTTGTCCAGTGCAATGGCTAGGAGGACTTTCAACCCCCACCAGGCTCCTCCCCAGCAGGCTCTGAGGAGCTGGGTCCTGCAAAGCACACACCAGCGAAGCCACCGTGATAAGAGCAGCTAGGAAGGCCTGTACCGTTAACAGCCCACTTGCTGCTCTGGGACTGCGGTGGTGGGTGCTACTCAAGAGTGTTTTGATAAGATGGGGGATGAAGGGGTGTTCAAATATGCAAAACTTAAAAGCCAAGCCAAACTGACTTTAATTTGAGAACAAAGAGATGGTTCTCAAATGAATTCACTTTCTGTAACCATCTTGCGATTTTATAGCAGCAATCTACCCCAACAGCAAACCGCCAAAAAGTCGAATCCCGTGTTGAATGGGAAGGAAGCGGGGGAGGAGGAGGAGGCACAGGCGATAGAGCCCAAGACAAGGTGTGTTTTGTGCTCAACAGCTCATTGATTTTAAGTGTCGTGGGAACCTGCCAGTTTTGCCCCTCCAAGTAATTATCTTTTGTCTTAATTTGTAAGATTTTTCAAGAAAGGGAGAGAAGGGGAAGGGGACTGCCACCCCCAAAAAAGAAAATCACTCTCACAGGGGAAGACTAAACCCTGTGAACACGAGACAGAAAGACTTCAACGTACAGAAGTTCTCCACACACTGTCCCCAATTAACAGGAATAATTGGACAAGCTTCAGCATTCATCACAGCGAGCCATGTTAGGAAGGGTATTGTGCTCAGATACAAACAGCTTTCCATTAATGAACAGAGACAGATATATTGATGTATATACACATACTCTGAGAGTTAAATGGCCTATAGACAAGTGTTTTCACACCATAGCAAGCAAAATCTTTAAATCTAAAGACTGGTATTTTGATTGAGGGTCACTTCATCCTTGAGAACATAAGATTTGCTCCCAATGAGGAATGGCAAAAGAAACGGGCAGACAAGTTACTTCAGAAGCGCCTTTGACAGTGCTCCTTTGGAAGGTGGAAAGCTACACTTGCCACCTGTCCTCAGCTCCACTCAGGCCCTGCCCAGGTGCGGCCTCCCGGCCACCTCTAGAAAAGGTCTCTGAAACCCCTGCTCAGCTAGAGCCTCGACGTCTGGCTCCCCAGCCCCCCAACACATGTGCCGGCACTCCTCTCAGGGACAAACCAGCTGCCTCCCTCACCCCCACACCTCGGGAAGTGGTCCACACCAAATTTACCAAATGTTTTGGGTCCTTCAGAGAAAGACATTGTCGTGATTTTTTTTTTTTTTTAAAAGCACTTGCTGTCATGGCAGAGACACCCACAGGGGGGGGGTCCTTTCAGGGAAAGCCCACAAAGCCAGCAAACCACTTCTGCAGTCCCAGAGCTCCTCCTTAAACCCTCAGGCCCCTGCCCCTGACCTGCAGATTACTCCTAACAAAGCAAGGCCTAAGGCCAGCAGGGGAGGCAGTCCCTTCACTAGGGTCTGACCAAAGCTGGGTATCCTGGGAACCCTCGGTGTCTGGCCCCAGCAGCCACGATTCTGAGGCCCCCCCTTCCCCCATGGAGCAACAGAGACAAGAGCCATTCTGGGGAACTGGGGAAGCACACGCTGGAGGAGGCCCCCAAGACTAGATAGAACAAACTCCCAATGAAAAGACCCCCTCCTGGTGCCAACCCCCACAACAGGACGGTGGGCAGGTGCAGAAGCATGCTGCAGAAAGGAGCACCTCGCAGAGCGGGCCCCTGGCCAGACGTGCACTAAAAGGAGACACCGCGCTATCGCAGGCGCCCCAACTTGGGCAAGACACAGGCTCCATCCACTGGCTGGCGTGGCGCCTCGCTCCTGTACAAACTGTGCCTGGTCCCTGGAGCCTGTTCAACTTTGAATCACTACTGTCTGGAAGAAAGGGAACGTCTGCCAATCTGAGCCAGCAGTTGAAAAGGATCTGGCTGCAACACCCACGTGTGCAACCAGGAAGCAGGAGGGCGAGGCTTAGGTGCCCGGAAGCTCCACTACCATCCCGGATAGGAAGCAGCTCGCTCACCGGGAGCCAGCGTCAAGCCGAACCTACAGCAGCCACCAAACACCTGACCCCAGCACCCTCACCAACTTCCAGTTTGCAGTGTGTGACTACAAAGCTCTGAAATTTTTACCCAATTAAACCTCTCTAAAAAGTGGAGCCGGGCGCGGTGGCGCACGCCTGTAATCCCAGCACTTTGGGAGGCTGAGGCAGGAGGATCACGAGTTCAAAGCCAGCCTCAGCAATGGCGAGGCGCTTAGCAACTCAGTGAGACCCTGTCTCTAAATAAAATACAAAAAAGGGCTGGGGATGTGACCCAGTGGACGAGTGCCCCTGAGTTCAATCCCCGGTACCACAAAAAAAAAAAAAAAAAAGTGGAATCCTTCAATCCAACTGCATTTTCTTCCTTTTCTATAGAAAAATTGCTATTCTGTTAAGTCACAAGAATTTTTCTTCAATCAATTTAGTTGCTGGTAACTCAAAATCTAAAAATATGGCTATTATATGCCATTTAAACATGTTTCTTAAATATTTTCATGGTATCTTACCATATACCAAAGTTTGAAAAGATGTTAAGACTTTTACAAGTGTATAAAGGGTGACAGAAATATATATCAATGCCAATGATTTTTGTCATTGAAAAATAGTTCCTAGCCCTCCTGGCTCCCAAAGAGGCCCAGGAACCAAGTGACAACCTGATGAGTCCCAGCCTGGCCATTTGGTTCTAAGGTGTGTGCACTCTCCAACATGCCTCTCCCCACCCCCCACGGGGGGGGGGGGGGGGGGGGGGGGGGGGGGGGGGGCTGGAGCCACAGGAGAACATCTGGGCAAGGGTCCCCGTGCTTTATTACTCTCAGGAAACAAGACCGCCCGCGATCATGAAGGGCACAGTGGGAACTCTTGAACAATGAATAAAGTGTTTCTGCAGACTGGGATTTTACAAAACCTTATATTCAAAAGGTAATGAGTTCTAAAAGGTCATCCAGAAGGCTCTGTGTTTGAACCAGGAGTCCCAGCACACTGGGAAACACTAAACCAGAATATGCCCACTAACAGTGGAATGGAAGTTATGGGAGAGCTGGCAATCTGCAGAGTAAAACGATACTAGCAGAAGAAAAAATACAAGATAACAGTTAACACGCAGAAATGAGAAAAACAGAAAAGGCAGGGGAAATACAGTCCTCTTTGCATACAAGGACGGCTGTACGAGGAAGCACCCTGGACCCATGCTTCGTCTCCATGAACTACCACCCAGGAAACAGGCGACTTTCAAAATTGCCATTCACACACTTGATGGACTCTGGGAACAGCAAAACTTCCTGAATCTTAAGATTCTCCTTAACACAGGTGGGATGAATTCAGCTGAGATCATTAAATCCTGGTGAACAGCCCAGCAACCCAACATTCAAGGTATATGACAGGAAGACATCCCAGCCAGTCGCGTGCCATTAAACTTTTGATTCTCAAAATAAAATTTATCCCGTTCCATTTGGTGTGGACTTCAGTTGCTAGAAGAGCCCAGGACAGGATAGCAGGCACTTTCCACTAGCCTGGGCACACGCCAGGTGGCTGGCACTACTGCCATCACCTCATTTTAGCTTCAAGAGACCCCTACCCCAAGCTAAAAAACTCATGTTCCATGTAGCTCACCACTTGAAGTGCACAATTTAGCAGACTTTGGCATTTCCACAGCGTGATGAAACCATCACAATGCAAAATGTTTTCTTTAACCCAAAAAGTAGTCTGATTCCTGTTGGTGGGGAACCCCTAACTTCCTACAATCCTCATGGGTTTTATTTTTTGCTTTTATTATAACATTATAGTTACACATAGCAATTGGGTGTGGGGGGCAAAATCACATATGCATGAAATTTGATTCAATACATTTCAGTCCCTATTCCCCCTTCCCACCCTCTATTCATCTTCCTTCCTTTCCTCTTTTTTTTTTGGGGGGTGGGGTGAGGGTGGGGGGTTTGGTGTTGCTGGGGATTGAACCCATGGCTTTGTGCATGAGAGGCAAGAAGTCTACCGACTGAGCTATTTCCCCAGCCCCCTTTTGTTCATTTAAAAAAACTTTTTTAAGTTGTAGATGGACACAATACCTCTGTCTTATTTTTATGTGGTGCTGAGGGTGGAACCCTGTGCCTCACAAGTGCTCTACCACTAAGCTACAACCCCAGCCCCTTGCTAATTGATTTTTTATTGGTGTATTTAATATGCACGAGATTTTGTTAAATTCCATATTCCCTCCCCTTTCCCACCTCCTCCTCCTCCTCCTCCACTGATCTTCCCTGTATCTTTATGATAGCCAATCCTGCCCCTCTGCCACCACCTTCCATTTTGCTCTTTCTAGCTTCCACACACGAGTCAGGTATCAAAAGCATTTCAGCTGGGCTTGGTGGCGCTCGCCTGTAATCCCAGCACTTGGGAGACTTAGGCAGGAGGATCTCGAGTTCAAAGCCAGCCTCAGCAATGGCGAGGCACTTAGCAACTCAGTGAGACCCTGTCTCTATATAAAATACAAAAAAGGGTTGGGGATGTGGCCCAGTGGTCAAGTGCCCCTGAGTTCAATACTCGGTACCAA
The DNA here is from genome assembly GCA_025594165.1 of Tamias sibiricus. Lineage (NCBI taxonomy): Eukaryota > Metazoa > Chordata > Mammalia > Rodentia > Sciuridae > Tamias > Tamias sibiricus. The sequence continues at coordinate 16,137,792 of CM046666.1, read as the reverse complement.
AAAAAAAAAAAAAAACCACAAGAAGAAGAAACTAAGGCATCAAGATAGTAAATAACTGGCTTTGTGACACCTGATTAAAAGGAGGTTCTGGGACCAGCAGGATCACCTGGTCAGTTGCCACAGAAGTATGCATGAAGGTGGGTATTACCATCTGGACCTCTGGGCCCTGGCCAGCTGTGCTGAGTATATAGGCACAGCCTGCGGTGCCACCTGGAACAGCCGGGCTCACACCACTGAAGGGAGAGGGCACTGGCCTGGAGCTGCCCTGAGACGAGATACTGGAGCCTCCAGCTCCACTAACAGCACACGGGTGGCCCAGGCACAGCTGGTGATGTCACGACGCTCGGCATGAAGAGCCCACAGCCTTCATCACGGGCCAGACGCTGGAGACATGGACTCTCAGGGTCCTCTCAGCAAGTCCGAGGCTGTTCCGGGCTTCCAGGGCTTTTCAATCGCATGCGTTCATGACAGTAGCTGACACAGCACTCGCAGCCAGCCAGGGCTCTTCTAACGTACTCAATATTTTGTTTTCACCAAGAGCTATGCAGAAGGCGCTCCGGAAATCTCTCTTTTGAAGAGAGCACACACAGGTAAGTTGCCCAAGGTCGCAGCCACAGTGGCTCAGTTTCTGAAATGTGCACTGATCATTATGCCAAGGGCCTCTCTCTAACCAGCTGCACTGTCCCGACAGTGTTGGGGACGGTGGGGAGTTCACATTTCATAACCTGACTCTACATGTACTACCACTCCTCAAAGATGAGCTCCCACCCCACATTCCAAATTTTTGGAACAGTTGCTTGCCTCAACAGGAAAAATGGAGCTGTTGGAGATTTAAGAGGAGGCCGTCCCATAGAAACTTCAATTAAGAAAACACACTAGTCAGTGAGTACACCTCGTAAATGAACCCCACGGAGGCTAGCCCCTGGCCCGACTGCACCTGCAACCCCCACCACTGCAGACAGCGCAGGCCTGGCACACATGGACTGCAAGGAGCCCACGGGCATGCACGCAGGAGTGGCATTTGGCCCCCACACGCACACCCCAGTGATTCCAAAAGCCATTAAATCACTCCAGCTTGGGGGTCCAGCGACGTGGTGTTTAAAGTCTTCTGAGACACATCCCTCTCCAGAAAAAGATGTGCACAAAGTGAAAGAAGCACCTGAGGAATGCACAATAGAGGCCGAGTTCAGCAGTGAACGTCTCCACGTTCTCTTCTGCAAAGGATAACAAAGGGCCACAACGCCACAGAGAGAACACCCAGCCCAAACACATTCCAACTCATCTGCTGCACTTACCCCACTGGGAAAAAACACCCAAGTACAACACTTTTCAAGAATTTTGGCATGTCAAACATCAACTTGTATTATAAGCACACACAAAGCAGTGTCTTGGTTGTGTCATTTTATTTCCAAAAAGTCACCAACTGAGGGGTCATCTGAGGTGCTGTGTGTGTGAGATTATTTTGAGAGCAAGGATGAGCTATCAAAATGGAAGTTGCTGCAGGCACTGTTATTGTAACCCTTGAGTTTCAACCCAAGGTTAAAAGCCCTGGTGGCGCTGTCCAAGTCATTTCAGATTACGCGTTTAAACAGACAAATCCATTTCCATTAGGATGCTCAGTGGCTTGTAAACAACAACATGAGAGAGTTGTGCAAGGTTTGCAAAACTAAGCTCCCCTGGGGACCCTGCTCTGGCTGGAGACTCCTGGGTCCACGCTCCTGTCCAGGAAGAGCGCTGCCACACAGGCCCAGGGAGGCAGCGAGGACGTCATTAGAAGGGCACCTCCTGCTACCCTCAAGAGGCCAGCTGTCCTGGATCTCCTCAGTTTAAGCAGAAACAAAATAAAGCAGGACAGCACCGACTGCCTGCGCTCTAGACTCTCCAAAGTAGTACAGCAGAAATGGAACCGCCCGCCTAGGCACGCGGTCTAGTCAGAACACGTGCCAAAGCTACCCAGCCACCAGTAACTCCCTCGATCTCGCGCTGTGTCCTCCTTGCATTTCAGGGAGCTCCTTCGGCCCAGGCACAGAGATGTCACTGGATTTCCAACATCACACCATACAAAAAGGAGCCAAGGACCGATGTGACCAGAAAAACAACAGAAAGGCCAGGAGAGCACCTGACTGTCCGCCTGTCTCCACCTGAGAGTGCAGGGTTCTGAGAAGCTGAAGGACCAGTCGTCAGGCCCCGCCAAGAAACCTATCTGAACACTCGTGCCTTCTTCACTCAAGGAGCCACGGGGCGGGGGACCGCCCGGCTCCACAGTCAACTCTGAAAATGAAGGAACAGCACAGGCGTGGGGAGGAAGGGAAAGGCGCATCCCTCTTACGCACCAGCTACAGCCCACCTTCTCTCCACGCAGCCAGAGCCACCTCGATCAAGAGCACCTCCCCGCCGAAGGTCCATTAAGGACAGTCTAAGGGGAGGAAAGGGAGGCAAGTGGTGGGAGCAGAACAGGAAGACCCAGGGCTGAAGCCGCTCTGGGCATACAGCAGGGCACATGAAGCTGACGAAGCCCACTCCCTGCAGACCCAAGGCACGCCACATTGCAGGAGCAACAGGCCCAACTCACAGGCAGGCCCATGCTCTACCCTGCCCCTCTCGTGCTCTATTCTGTTCTTCTCTGGGGTTTTGTTGGTTGGTTAGTAGTTGCATTTCTTGGTGGTACTGGGGTCAAGGCTGGGGTCCTTAGGCAGGCACTCCACCACTGAGCTCCACCCTAGTCCCTTTAAAATTGTATACTGAGGCTGGCCTCAAACTGTGACCTTCCTGCCTCCGCCTCACATTGCTCACTGGAAGTCCCTGAAAAGTTCATCTCCACACCTGCACCTGTATGCCAGGACTGTTCTCTTTTACATTAGCCCCATCTCCCCAGTTAAACTCCAAGTCCTTAAAAAGGACTATGCTGGGGCTCAGTGGTAGGGCACTTGCCTGGCACGTGTGAGGCACTGGGTTCGATTCTCAGAACCACATATAAATAAATAAAATGAAGGTCTATCAACAACCATATATATTTTAAAAGACTCTTTAAAAAAAAGACTCTGCCATGTCTCTGTGCTACCTATATACAGCCCTAAGCAGGAGGGGGACAGACGAATGTCAGCAAGTGGACAAAGAGCCTAATGATGAGTGCAGGCACAGGGTGCCACTGTTCTGTGCCGCGCCCGCCCCAGCACCGGCCCCAGTTCACACAGGCGGGGGTGCCTAGGGCACCCCACACTGAAGGGAGAGCAGGACTTTGCTTCACTTGCTGGCAGCCCTGACCCTGCAGTTGGTAGAGGGAGACTCCACCCAAGAGGGCCTTCAAGTGTCCTGGACCAGGTGCGTCCAGTGCAGCGGAGCGGAGCACAGCAGGAAGCAGGCCGTCGCCCCAGCTGCTATCTCCTGGCTTTCCTCTCCTCTGGGATCCTCTGCACCAGGTCTCCCAGGGCCACCTCTGCAGTCAAGCCAGACACACCCCTTCCTCTTCAGACAGTCGTGCTCCACATGAGAGCATCTCAGACAAGAAGGGACCCCGGGGACGGTGGTGATTCCCTAAGGCTGAACTGGAGCTAGGACTCCCAATGCTGAGTGACGTCACAGCCACTCTGCATGTGACGCTGTAGCACACCTGGCACATCTGTGGTGATGTTTCCAACCCACCTGCTGTGAGGTCACACAAACGTCAGCACGTACAATTACAAAGAGTGTGATGTTGACAGTCACGCCACGTTGGTGCACCGAGCACAGGCTGCGCCATTATTTGAAATGCCGTCCACTTTTAAGATCTTATAAAGATAAAGGCCTACGAGAGTCCCGCCAGCAGCAGCCTCGCACACCTCACCTTGACTGCATCTCTGGATGGCACTAGGAAGCCCTGCCAAGGGACAGGCTGTGGCAAGTAGGTCTGCGCACGTGACGCCGGGAAGCTCACTAAGCAGAGTCACCTAACATGCATTTCTCAGAATGGATCTCGTCACTAAAGGATGGGACTGCACTTAGCCTCCCTCGGCACCCACATTCAGTCCCTGATACCTCTGGCCAGGAAACTACCCACCATCACGACCTCCTAACCCTACCCTCCTCAAGTCCTCTCCGGTTAGCAAACCCTCATCAACCAAGACCACCTCAGATTTCCAGAGCTCAGGAAGGCCACCAGCCCTTCCCACAGCCAGCCTGTCACCTGAAGCGGCCCATCTCTGGCAGCCAGACTCTTACTCCTGCCCTTTGTCCCTCTCTTCCTGTGCCCTCCAACACTCAAGGGGGAGATGGCTCCACTTCATAAGGTGTGTCTTCTCCATCTCACAGGAGGGCTTTCTACACTATGGCCACCTGCTAACGTCACAGCAGCTCATCACCAAAACTCTCACAAAATCTTGTGACCGTCCCCATTGAGACACGCCCCCTCTGGCCTGCGGCTCCAGCAGAGTCACCCCAGCCTCACAACATGGGAAATCGACACTCGTTTTCACCTATCCTCTAGCACACCTGGGACTGCTCTGCTGTGTTAGTGACCTCTTTGGTGAAGCACACAGAGCTGGCTCTGCTACCACCTGGGCATGAGCTCCTCCAGCTCTCTCCTTCCTCACCCCACCCTCGGGGAGGACCTACCATGCCCGTTGTGAACGTGCTTGTGGGTTTTTCCTTTCCTGGGGGTTGACTGGCATGAAGATGAAGCGTTGTTGGTGGCTGTTTTGACGTCTTCTGTCTCGTCATCTTCCTCCTCGACGTCCTCCTCATCCTGAGAGCTTCCAAAATAAACCATACTGTTGGGCAGCGCAGGAGAACCTGGGGGTAAGGAAAGACATCTCTTAAACACCAGCCTTGATGTTCAACCCTCCCAGAAGGAGTGGCCCCAACAGAGGCACCCACAAAGCTACAAACCTAACTCTCGCCAATAAAACCATTCATACAACTGCCACTTGTAATTTTCAAATATTCTCCAGAAAATATAACTTCATCTGTGACCTTTTAACAATTAAAAAAAAACACTCCTGCCAAGAAATGCACTATGCTTTTAACTTACTAGATTTTTAAAATGAAAGAAAAGACAATCAGAAAGAAGGAAGTAATGAAAACCAAATTTAACATTCATTCATTCTGCTGGGCAGAAGATGGGAACCAGGGACCTGCACATGCTAGGCAAGTGCTCCACCACACAGCCACACCACCAGTTCCTGACTTTTTTGCTTCTATTTAAAAAAAAAAAAAAAAAAAAAAAAAAAAAAATCACTGTCTTGTATTCATAATGAGGGAATGAGAGAGATGCAGATTATCCAAAACCCTAATGCACTTAGAAGCTACTCTGATATGATTAGGCTAATAGGATGTAAAATTATTAAAATAAATTCCTGCACAATGCTAGTGAAAGTGCTGGATTTAAGAAGAAAACAAAACATTCTCCTCAAAGAAGAAGCCACACCCTCACCCCCTCACATCTTAATGGCCCCATCTCCAATGCTGTACTTTGGGGGCAGCACCAAAACAAGGTCTTTATCCTACAGAAGTGCAAGACAGTCCATTCCTCATCAAAAAGGATGCTTCAGGAGAGGAGGTCACTGGAGTCGCGGGTACACTTTGTAGGCTAGAGGCTGCTAAAATCCAAAGGTGATCTTCAGTCTTCTTTCCTCTCTGTGTTTCTGGGAGAGCTGCCCCACACTGAAGAGTGCAGGCTGCTCTCCTCTTGCCCAGCTCTCCCACGCATGCGTGGACAGTCCACAGCATGAGGATAAACCAAGGAACCAGGTGCTCTCCCTTCCAAAGGAAGGGGTCAAACTTCACATCTAATAGTTAAAACCACTCCTGCCCAGTGTGGGGACTGCATGCCCTTTAACAAGGAGACAGGGATGAATGAGTAGATCCAGGGACCTAGCATGGCGAACTAAAACTCACACCCCAAAGATGCAGACGAACAGATGCCTCCATCCCCGCCTTCTGCTGCAGCCTTCCGACCAGCCACCAGTGTACACCCATCCCCAGCCAAGCACAGCCACAGACAGGCCCCTGCACACAACAGAACTGCATTTTTCAACAGGCCGCCCCCTTGGGTTGGCTCGTTTCTCCTCTATATCATTCCCATTCAGAATCAGGTTCTCTAGAGAAATTTCTAAATCTCACACAGACTTGAGAGGAAACATTTAATCCAACAACAGTGAGACAGTAAATAAAGAGTTAAGAATGTACAGCTGGGCCTGTGCATTACAAGCCTGTAATCCCAACCGAGATGGGGGGAGACACAGGATTGCAAGTTTTAGGCCAGCCTCAGCAACTTAGCAAGGCCCCAAGCAACCTACTGAGACTGTCTCAAAATAAAAAGGGCCAGGAATGTGATTCAGTGCCTCTGGGTTCAATTCCTGGTATTTAAAAAAAAAAAAAAAAAGAGCCGGGCGCGGTGGCACAGGTCTGTAATCCCAGCACTTGGGAGGCTGAGGATTGTGAGTTCAAAGCCAGCCTCAGCAATGGCGAGGCACTTAGCAACTCAGTGAGACCCTGTCTCTAAATAAAAATACAAAAAAGGGCTGGGGATGTGGCCCAGTGGTCGAGTGCCCCCGAGTTCAATCCCTGGTACCACAAAAAAACGAAGAAGAAGAAAGAAGAAGAAGGAAGAAGAAGAAGGAAGAGGAAGAGGAAGAAGGAGGAGGAGGAGGAGGAGGAAGAAGAAGAAGAAGAAGAAGAAGAAGAAGAAGGAAGAAGAAAGAAAGAAGAAGAAAGAAGAAGAAGAAGAAGAAGAAGAAAATATCTTAACTACATTTCCACATGTATAAATTATACATCCTTATCCTAAACAGTTTTACAATTAGTGCAAGACTGACTAGGAAGGAGACACCACACTTCCTGGCTTGCTCATGGGGGTTTTCACTCAGGAATCACCATTCCCAGGTGTGCACAGGGTCCCTCCACAGCCATAGTATTTTGTTATCAATCCACGTCATCCCAGCACACCCACAAATGCACACGCCAAATAAAATACTGTGTGTTCCGTGGCAACACCAGACTACGGAGCAGACTTGGAAGCTTTGGCCACTTGTACACAAATTCCCCTCTTCCACAACTCTGAGGCTTCTACGTTTCTCTTGAAGAGCAGCCTTCCTTTCCATTGCCTCCCTCACCGACTCGAGGGGCCAATGAGAAGGACAGGCGGTATCAGCACAGCGTGGTAACCTGGGCAGCCAGCTCTGCCATTTGCTGAGCGAGGCAGAGCCAGGAGGAGGGGGAGACGGCCTCGCAGCCTCCTCTTCTTCTCAGCAGAAAAGGCAACGGAGGCCCTCAGGCCCTCGGGGAGGGGTGTGAAAACAGGGCAGTAAGATCTGATAAAAATGTTCTGTTTCAAAGGGAATCATGGAGCATGTGAAAAATAAGCAAGGAATTATAAAGGAATTGTAAAACTTCAACCCTACAAAAGCAGCAGGTAGCAATTCACATTCCTTATATGCAAGATGCTGAGAGAATGGGGCAAACATCCCAAAGAACTAACTTGTGAGTGCTCTGTTCAGGTTTCACTGCTATCCTAAGAGAAGCATGCATTAGTCAGCTTTTGGTTACTGTGACAGAATTCCTGACACAGACTACTTACAAAAGAGGGGAGGTTATTTCCTGCACAGTTTTGGAAGTTCAAGGTTCAAACCACATGTACAGGCGCAGTTTTGGCAAGGGGCACGCAGGAAAACCCCACTGGGAAGTCAAGAATTGGAGAGTCAGGGGCTGTGGTTGTGGCTCAGCGGTAGAGCACTCACCTAGCGCGTGTGCGGCCCGGGTTCGATCCCCAGAACCACGTAAAGACATTGTGTACAACTAAAAGCAAATAAATGTTTAAAAAAAAAAAGAATTGGAGAGTCAAAGGGACAGGACTGCCCCTTTCATAACAACCTACATATGGATCTCCCACTTGGCCACAGCTTTAAAGTTCACCTCCTTCCAATCCACAACCCTGGAAACCAAGCCTCTAATCAAAGGAATCTTTGGGGGACACTTAAACCATCCCCAGCCCTTTGTTACACAAAGTAACTTCTTCAAAACAAGAGGAACACAGCCAATCTTATGAATGAATCTGTTTTACATCTCCTTAGCAGGTGTAGGACAGGAAGCAGAGAACCTCTGGGAGGAGTGGAACCTCTTCCGAACTTGCTTTAAACCAAAGGCTTTTGCACAAAGCAACGTCACCACCCAGTCAGAGATGCCAAAGGACAGGGTCTCCTCTACATGTGGGCACACAGGGATAAAAGCAGATTGCCTTCAACCTAGCAAGTGATTCTGACTACTTTGGTGAGGAAACATTGGCCTGGACCTAGAGGTGCAAAACCCAGGAGGGTCGAACACAGCCTTCCAAGAGGAGGAGGTGGGGAGAAATGAGCTCCACCAGAGGGAAGGTCCCTCAGCTCAGCAGCCACCTCGACGCACTCCTGACTCTGGCAAGTACCAAAGCTGGGCTGGACAGGACCTCCTTTGTCCTTCTCCAAGATGCCACTGCTGCCTATGTAAGGATTCACGAACGATGAGCAGCTGCCTGGAAGGCACAGCCGTCCAGAACTGGGGCAGGCCTCCTCTGCCCATCAACCCTGTTAATCCAACAGACACAGGAACACAGACTGACTCCAACAGTAGCACGATGCACGGCCCCACACTGCGCCACCAGGCTGCTGCTGGAAATCCCTCTAGGAAACAGACAGACGCCAACCAGCACTCCAGGCAGTAAGGAGCCACAGCGCCCGGCAAAATGAGGTACAAGCCTCTCACTTTGTCAGGGCAGAAGCAGCAAGATCATCTCTTATTACATACCCAGCTGAACGCATGTGTGTGGAAATCACGGTCTCAATGCAGCAAGGTTCAGAAGTGGGGCTTTTGGGCAATACTCAATCGTGGGAGTTCTGACACGGTTGGTGGATTAATTCATCAAATGAATCAATCAGTGATAGCTGAATGTACGGTTGGGAAATGGACCCAGCTGGAGGAAGGCTTGCACTGGGAGAGTTCAGCTTGTGTCTCTGCTTCCTTGCTGTTACCAGGTGAGCAGCCTTCCTCTGCCATGCTCTCCCTTGGAGCTAGCGTGGAGTCCTCTGAAACCATGAACCAAAATAAAGCTAACTTGCACATTCCACACCAAAATGGCAATGATCAAGGCAGGGAAGAACAGTGCCCACTGCAAGGTAACACCCAGGAAACGGCTCAACAAGCACCTCGAACACACAGGAAAAGCATCTTCAAACCCTTTACTACAGAAAACAGCAATTTCCTCCTCACCTAGGAACAAGCTTGGTCAACTCACAGCTGAGAGCACAGGAGGACGGGGCTACAAACAAAATGAGGAAGGAAAAGGCATTTCAAACCCTCCAAGCCCAGAGCTGCAGTCTGGCCATTTGTTACTGGGGGAAACCTTCCCTCGCACCTCAGTATAAAGGGGGCGAGTGGGAGCGTTCCTGGTCCTGCAGGCTCCTTGCAAAACTAAATGAATAACCGGAACCTGAACAAAGTGATGTCTGAGGCTGGAGCTGGGGGACGACAGCCAACAGGAAGGAAAAGCCGGAGCCAGGGGTTCACAACCAGAAAACACCTTCGGAAGAGACTTTCGTGGTACATCACCAACCCGCTGCGGCAGAACACCAGCAAGGATGGTGAAAAGAGGGGGTCTTGAGAGGGGCCCCCACATCCCTTCCATTCTCAGGGTAGACTCTCCATGTTAAGACACAGCCCCCTCCATGATATCAAGGTCATGAGAGAGGCTGACTTATCACATGGAACTACATTATCTCTCTCCTGTCCGAACTCTGCAGTTTTAAAGAGGCAATCAATGAAAGCTAAACATTTTAGCAGGTGAAGAGTGTGTGTGTGTGTGTGTGTGTGTGTGTGTGTGTGCGCGCGCGCGCGGGGGGGAGGGGGGGCGGGGGGGCGGGGGGGGGGGGGGGGGGGGGGGGGACCAACAGACTCAGGACAGAATATTTTATACTCCATGATGACAAATACAGTTTCCTATTAAAATTACAAGCATATTCTCTCCCCTGATTATTCAAGTGCATTAGCAAATGTGGAAGAAAAAAAAAAAATCTGAACTTGGATCAGATAAGAGGAATCAGGAGTACGGCACGCATCTGCGCTTTGCCAGAGCCGTATTTCATTACTTTTCAGAATTAGCTGGCAATGTCTCCACAATATTTACTGAAGTGCAAACCAAATGTTTTCATCTGGACAAAAATCAAACTGTGGCATGTTACAACCACAACAGAAATCATTTTAATCCAAAAGCTTGCTTTCTCTAATTTGGGCTTTGGTTTCTATAAAGTTGGATTCTTCTCCATGAATTATGTACACAGACAAACCTTCCTTCCCATTATCTTCCCTCCCTCCACCAGCTCTTAATCTTAACAAGCCAAACATAGCTCGGCCTGTTTTGGAAAGACCCTAAAGGGATTCCCTTGTATATAGTCATTTAGCTGGAGAGTCAAATTTCAGTGTTTGACCCAATCAACACGGGGGCAGGCCCACTGAGCTGCCATTCCTCAGAAGTCAACCTGAGGATCCATAAAGAGAATGAAAAGCAAGCAGCCCTATTATCATATTAAATTCAAAATGCAAAATTCAAGAGGGAACTGGTAGGGACTGAGATGGGAGCAAGAGGGAGAGTACCTTGACTTCCTGAGCAGGAGGACGGGGAGCCCCATCCTATCAGGAGAAGCGACACAAATCAGCGAGTGCAGCTACCTTAAGTCCACTGATCCAACTATGTTGGTGTCGGTCACTGTCCTTCACACCAGGGACCCAACGAGACTACATGTCCACACTCACACACACGTACAGACACCACAGGGCAACGACAGCACACTAGATGGCCATCTCGCTGACCCTTCCAGGTCAGCCTCTACAACTTCCAAGGGAAGAATTTACAAAAGGGATTTCCAAGCTCCGCCTGAATTGCATGCATACTACCCTAAAATCATCTGCCACACCCACATCCTCCGCGTGCTCTCATTTTCTCTGAAGTGTTCACATTCAAGTTAAATGATTTATCTCCATTATATCAACAAAAGCCATCGCTATGACTTCTCGTGAAGATATTTAAAATGTAGTAGAATTAAGTGTCCATCTCAAGTCACCAACAGCCATATGTGCAGCAGGCTTTGGGGGTAATAGTCCTCCACAAATGAAGGCCACTCACAAAGGAAGTCCCTACTTCTTACTAAAGGAGGGGCTGCTTGTCAGTAATCATGCTCATCCTGGAAGTGGATTCCCTTTAATCTGTGAATGGAAGAATAAGAATAAGAAAGAGGAGGAGGAGGAAGGAGGAGGAGGAAGGAGAAGGGAGAAGAGGGAGGAGGAGGAGGAGGAGGAGGAGGAGGAGGAGGAGGAGGAGGAGGAGGAGGAGGAGGAGACCAACCACTGAAAAGCACCTTACAGAATCCACAACTCTAAGATGGAGGCTTCACTCCAACAGTCACTTCTGTGCCAGGAAGACTCTCGGTTTTCTGCCTGCACAATGCATGTGATACAAGTCTTCGGAACAATCGCGTGTCTCAGACCCCAAAGGCTGCAAAGCAGCAGGCGTGAAAGCCCCTGAGCAACTCCCCCTGGAGTGCCAGCATCAGGCTGCTCCTGAGGCTCAGGTGTCAAACAGCTCGCTGCGGTGAGGCCTCACACTCTGTGTGGTGAGGGAAGGTGGGGAGGGGAAGGCAGCGAGCTTCCTGTCTCCTTTCCCAAATGACTGGTAAGCAGGCTGTGGCCAGGAACTAGGACTAGCAACGCAAAGGCGATTCACTGGTTAGAGAACGCCAGAGAGCGAGGACACTTGACAAGGGTTCAGCCACGTAAGTCTCTATCAAAGAAGAATGGGGGATAAAGTAACAACTTTCCAGTGACCAGGCCCCTTTAGGCATTGGCCTAAGTCCACAGGCACACAGATGTGTCTCTCTGATCCCCAAAATGGGTAATGTCCCGTTAGGCACATGTTCTATCTGCAAGCCTCCAGACACAAGGGAATCAGCAGTGAGACTATGACGGGCACCAGTCCTCACCCCCCACCACCACCAGCCCACGGGGGCTGGTCTGTCACCTCAGTCATTAAGATCTTCCTGATATCCACCGCACAGGTAGCTCAACACTTTACAAGCGCACTGCCCATCTGATGTCAGGTGGCCTGTGATTCCCTTAATGTCAGCAACACAGAGATCACAGCAAAGCCCAGCCAGGACGGGCCTCCACCTACACCCTCTCTAGCCACTGAGTGTCATCTTGAATTGACAGGTTGAAACAGGGTAGAAAGGGAGAGTCACCTACCACCAGTCTCTACAGACTACCCCAAGTCTGAATGTGGCCTGGCAGGCCAAGGGCAGCTTCCTCAGATCCCCACACACGGAACACTCAGGCCGGAACACTCAGGCCGTGTTTCCTGCAGGATGGGGACACCTGGGACTTTCCTGCCATCCAGGGAATGAAACCCTCATAAGCCAGCAGAGGTCTTCCCCATCTGCCTTCTCTCGAGGGAGGGATTTCAAAAGGCTTAAGAACTACTGAAGGACCCCTCTGTGCAGCGAGGAGGCCAGAGAGGCCTTCAAACAGCATGCCTAGCCAGCGCCAGCAGCCCCTGGTGGGGCAGGGAGCCTACTTGGCCTTCCAGGAGAGCAGGCCTGTGCAGAGGCCAGCTGGCCTGGGGCAGGGCCAACCCTCCGAGCTAAACGTCTTGGCGCCTCAGCTGATCAAGGTCACAGAGCAATTAAAAGAGATCCATCCTTCTCCTCACATCAAGAATCCCAGGGTTTCATATTTCTTCATTACTAGCTGATAAACTATCCTAGCAAATAAATCACTTGCTCAGCACAACCAAGACGCTGGGGAAAACCAAGCATAGAAGGCTGGTTTGATAAGGAGAAAGCAGAGGGCAGGGTGGCCATGGAACCACAGGACAGTGACAACTCCACTCTCGTTGCTGCATGTCTCAGAAATTAAGATACAACACTCTACAGAGGGGACGATCAGGAGAGTTTATGTCACCATGATAGTGCACCTTCCTCCCTGAAGAGCATGGATAATGTGAAGTATTCCCAGTTTGCTTAGGGAAGTTCATTACTAATGCCATAATGCTCCTTGCAATTGGGAGATTGCTTAATTGCTTTCTAGCAGGTTAATCCCCTTTCATTTCTGTGACCTCTAAATCACCCCAGACTTTTGCATGTGCCCTACTTATAATTCTCCTCCTCAATACCCAAGGCCAGAAATAAATCAGACTATGCACTCCTTGCCAAAGGCCAACAACCATCTTCAGAGGAAACTCCACAGTGTGCTGGCTCTTCTATTACCTGCAGTGTAGTCAGAGGATCTTTTGAGAGTCTACCCAAATCTCAAATCTATTTCATCTTTGCCCCTGCTACCTCTGTGGGAATAAAAACCACTGAGAAATAGCAAATATACTTAGATGGCTGCCTTGGGCACTTCAGGGCACTTTCATGCCCATGGCTACCTTTACCCAAATTCCCCAGCAGCTGTGTAAGACAGAAAAGGGAATACCCACTTCGCAGATGGGGACACTCAGGCCAACGTGGAGTGAAGTCTTCTGCCACCTTCTACAGGCACCTCCCAAAATGGGCTCCAGGGAGCCTCAGTCAATTTTCAGGAGCGCACCAGCGTTATCTTCCCAGCATTATCTTCAGGGGATTAACCTGAAAAGCCTCCATGGTACCCCAACATCTAACTCAGGGCCCACAGCAACACACACCTCACAGGTTTCTGCAGTATTTCTCTCCAGCCCAAACCAAAGCCTTTCTGCAAAGGCTTCTGATACACAAGAGTCACCTTGACTGTCTCTTTCTGCAGCCAGCCCAGTCATTGGGAACAGAGTTCCCTTCCTGCCTGTGCATGGTACACACCCAGCCCTGGCACCTTTGCACACCCAGTACACATCTTCTATTTCACCCACCACCTACTTCTGCTTTCCTGTCTCCAATCTCTGTTTTCAAGTGTCTAGCATATGAAAAGGTTCAATAAAGGTTTGCTGAATTAATGAGCGATTGAATGACAGCTGATCATGAAAGATTTTGTAAGACAGGGGAAACAAAAGGCAGGCAGCCCCAAAACAAGAGAGCGCTGCTTCACAATGACCGACACCAAGGTATGTACTAGGAATCCCCCCGAAAAGGCTCTCCTCGCCAGGCCATGGTCGTCAGGAGGAGCAGTGCTTCTGTGTACCAGCGTCAGGAGTCCCCTATGGGTACCCCCTCATCTGCAGTGCCCCATAAAGAGAGAAATGTAAATAAGAGAATCATCTAACCTGACACTGCTCTGCTGCATTAAGCTCTTTTAAATCTCTTAATGATTATAGTCAGAACAAAGAGAGGAAGACAGGACTCATTAAGAACAACGAGCCCGGTGACAGGAAGGCAGCGATGGCACACATTGTGCACCGGGCACACACAGACCTCTGTGCCGCGCACCGTGGGAGATGCTGATCACGCCACTGGCAAAAGACACACGGCCCTAGAAAGGATCACTGAAAGGGAACCACACTGCAGACCCCGCCACACTGTTCACACCATCCTCCTTCACCTCGGAGATCCCAGGCATGACATCAACAGGAAAGGAAAGAGCCCCTCCAAATGTGGCTGGCGGGTTTAAGCCCCATAAGAGGATTTAAAAAAAAATTGGGGTGCTGGGAATTGAACCCAGAGGCACTTAACCTCTGAACATCCCCAGTCCCTTTTTGAGTCAGCTGAGGCTGACCTTGAACTTGCAATCCTCCATATGTGCCACCACACAGACCAATAAAAGCCAATAACCAGGGACTAGAGAAAAAATGACGAGTAATCCACGGCCACAAACATCACTACCAGGTCGTTGGTTTGATTCCATCATTATTTCTACAGCCTATTTTTCCCCTATAAATAATGAGCTCATTAAAGACTGCCATCTCTACCCCTCCAAGCCTACTGTCACCCGAGGGTGATGGACTGACTTCCATGCTCAACGTGAGGTCTAGGGCTCTGATAACCTCTCCTTGGTTTGGAATCAGTCCCATGTAAGAAGAATCGAAGATAGAAGGCAGGTCTCAGATGTTTACCCAATCCCTGTCGACGTGGCCTGGAAAGGCTTCAAAGCAGGCAAAGATTCAATCGAGGATATGCGTCATCAGCTGTTGCTATCAAATTAGGAAACATTTGCAAAATGGACCACGGTGCAACTATTAAAATATGACAGACAGGTATATGATCCTGCAACAAAAAAAAAACCACAATCCAGCACCATTTCAGGAATTTTACGCCTCATGCATGCACACAGAGGTGTGCTTGGTAAGACATGTGCAAAGAAGACAGTGAGCGATGGCCGTCGTGGCTAAAGCAAGACAGGCTGCTGAGTTCACCCTCCTGCCTGCTTTCATGTAGTCATTCCCAAAAGGAACCAGAAATACTTTTATGACACAAAAGTTAGACACCTTTTTAAATTTAAACTGAAATTATTAAAAAGTAGTACATTGCAAGGTCATCAACGTAACCCCTCTAAAATTCAAAATGAATTTTAATAAGGTCAAGTAATTACATATTAAAATATACCATCTAATTCACCCGATTTCCAGAGCCATAAAGTATCACACGCTGTTGTCTATCATTTGTGCTTTCTTCAGCCAGATCTGGTAAACACACCTGAACTAACAAAACATCTTTGTTTTGGTATAGGAGATGAAACCCAGGGGTGCTCAAACACTGAGCCACATCCCATCCCTTTTTCAGGCAGGGTTTCATTATTGTCTCTTTGAGGCTGGCCTTGAACTTGCAATCCTCCTGCCTCAGCCTCCCAAGTCTCTGGGATTACAGGTGTGCGCCACTGTGCCTGGCTCCAAAACGTGTTATTTTAAAACTAGAATGACTCTCATTTTTAATACCTCGTATGTAAAAACTATAGGAGAAAAAGTAAAAGAGTGCAATAAGAGTACTGATTTTAGATCAGCTCTTAAATAATCAATTTTATTGCCTGATTCAAAAAGGAATAAATTTCCAAGACTCAGACCATTTTTCAAAAATTGTTTTACACGTCTCTTAAAGTTTCTGATTTAGACCTTTGTTGCATTTGACATCTCAAAAAGGTAAACTGTGTTGACAATTCTTTGTGTATAACCTTGGAACCTCAAAGTGAGGTGCTGGCAATTCCAGACACCCAAATAACTTCCCTAAGGAAAAAAGATGCCTTTTTTTTTTTTTTTTTTTTTTTTTTTTTTTTTTTTTTTTTTTTGGTACTGGGGATTGAACTCAGGGGCACTTGACCACTGGGCCACATCCCCAGCCCTTTTTTGTATTTTATTTAGAGACAGGGTCTCACTGAGTTGCTAAGTGCCTTGCCATTGCTGATGGCTGGCTTTGAACTCGCGATCCTCCTGCCTCAGCCTCCCAAAGTGCTGGGATTACAGGCGTGCGCCACCGCGCCCGGCAAGATGCCTTTTTAAAGCATCTGGTTCCAACTGCATTAAAAAGATGTATGACCCAGGTCACAAGATGGAGTCCCATCACCTCACAACAGAACTTTAATTACTGCACTGAGCTCCTCCTGCTGCTAATGACACCCGGGAACCTTCCGATATTCCTGTAGCTCCAAGTCCTTCTCACTGCCCCACTCGCCCAGCGTCGCTGACACCTACCAGCCACCCTCCTGTCTTCCCTCCATGGCCACCCCAGCAGCACATGCCACCCCTCATTGTCCCACATCCATCTTCAGACTCTTAGAAACACAGAGTCTCTCCACAGGAGCTCTGTAAAGACTGGCACATACGAACTGCCCTCCGTTAAAGGCCAAGTGACCCACAGCTGAGGAAGGGGAAATAAGAGCATCTCCAGGGACATGGACCTGCCTACACCACCAGAGCCCAAAGAGCACCAATGACAAACAGCACTGATGTTAGCTTCCAGCACTCCTGAAGCCCAGGCCTTGGCTTCTGCACATCAGTTGCCAGTAAAACCAACCAGGGTAGCTTTGAGAAAAGGCCAGCTGGGGACCAAGGGCGAGGGCGCAAGATAGGCCTGGAACACCTGAGATGCAAAGAAGGGCTAGAAAGACAGGGACAGGGACAGGGACGTGCCACAAGGACAAGACCTCAAGGTGGAAGAGCTCCCATGATGAGACCTAGGATGAGCCCAACACTGAAGCAAGGACAGTAACAGATACCAGCCCTCTGGAAATGAGCAGACTCACACAAGTGGGTTTGACTGAGAAGTGAAAGACCTCCAGTTTCAAAGGACCTTCTGATTTATAACTCGGGTACTACGAAGGTTGAAATAGAAACTTCATACTGGAGGCTCGTCACAGACCCACCCTGACGGAATGACCAACGAGAACGCCACCCGAAAAGGGGACCGAGAACCCAAAGGCAAGAAGAAAGAATCACGATTAACTTCTGTATCACTGCCCAAAAGGCAAAGCCGGAATCCCATTACATGGAAATGCCACACAATCCAAAGAGGGACATCCTACAAAATATCTGGCCTGTCACCTTCAAATTTCAAAGCCATCATAAAAACAGCCCAAGGGCTGGGGATTTAGTTCAGTTGGTAGACTGCTTTCCTCTCATGCACAGGCCATGGGTTCAATCCCTAGCACAAAAAAGAAGGGGGGGATGGGTTGGGGGGTGGGGGGAGGGCCTCTTCCACACAGGCAACACAGGCAACAGAAGGCGAGGCCAATCCTGAACGGGGTCCCTGGACATCACGAAGCACCAGCATCGCTGGGAAGTGGGGATGCCTCATTCCTGTGAGGGTCCCAATTGGGGGGGGAGGGGCGGGGGGGTTTACAGGACAGTGCCCCCCACCACCACCCTGGGAGGGTACCACATTAGTGTGCTGAAGACGATGGGTCAAGAGGCAGACACACAGGAGGCAGGGGAGTGCTGGGGAGGGACACCGGCCATGGTAGGTTGTTACCTGTGCAAATACAACATGAGACAAAAGATCCCACCATCATGTATGGCTGTAATGCACCAATGAAAAAATGTGTGGGGAGGGGAGGGGGGGGCAGACATTTAAGTTTAAAAAAATTTATTTTGAATAAACAACATTGAACTTCATTCCGAGCCTTTCCACAGGTATGCAACATCAAAGCCTCCCCTCTTGTTCACCCTCTTCTCAATGGAGCTCACCCAAGGTCAGGGCTTCCTAACTCGTCCCCATCTGGCCCCTCAGTGTCCTCCAGAGACCCTTCCATCTGTCCTCCATCCTGGCTGTGAACCAGAGACGCCTCACCACTGAGCTGCACCCCAGCCCTTCCTTAGCTCTGAGACAGGGTCTCTCACTGAGCTTCCCAGACTGGCCTGGGGCCCACAGTGCTCCTTCCTCAGCCTCCCGGGTGGCCACCAAGCCCAGCTCCCTGACAATCTCTGTTACCCTTTCCTCAACTCTTAGAGAACTTAGCTCCATTTAAACCCTGACCTAACTATCCTTCCTCACTCTCTGTGGGAGGGTCCTCTTCACATACAGGGGCGGGTATGTCCACTGTTGCCAACACTTAGAACACTCTACTCCCGTTCTTCACAACATAACACAGGCTAGGAGAACAGTAAGCCCTCAGTCAGCATGAAGACAGAGACTTCACACCCACCCAAGACAACCTCACGTGCAAGGAGGGGGGATCGCAAAATGAAACAAAAAGACAAGCTAACAGTCAGCGCATGTGTCAAGGTGGTGGAAGGAAAGGGAGCTTCCAAGAATTGTCAGGATAAGTGCATTTTGAAAATTAAAAATATAAACTGTGACCAGGCACAACAGTGCATGCACAGCTATAATTTCAGCAGCTCGGGAGGCTAAGGCAGGAGGATCAAGCCAGCCTCAGCAACTTAGCAAGACCCTGTCTCAAAATAAACAGTAAAAAGGACTGACAATGTTGTTCCATGGTAAAGGGCCCCTGGGTTTAATCCCTAGAACCAAAACACAAAAATGAAACAACCACCACCCAAAAGAAGCCTACAAAGAATGCAGCTGAGCATTCCTTGAGAAGAAGGGGGATATAAAAGTCAAATGAAAACAAAATAAACACGAAGACTCAACAAATGGCTGGTCCAAACTGCTAGAGAGCACCTTCTCAGTAGGATTCCTCACTTAAAATCTACCCCCACCACCAGGCTGAGAAGGTGGTTGAGGAGGGCCAAGGCCAGGCCTGTGCCATTCCTCTCCCCTCCAACAGGCTGCTCTCTGCAAACACAGAAAACATGGCTCACCTCGAAGGCAGAGAAAGGTAAGAAAGTCTTCCGTCTTAGGCTTCCTTTTGGAGAGGTCAGAAATTTGAGTAGCTGGCGGGGGTAGCAAAGGCTCCACTACCTTCACTGGAGTTGTGCTGGGGCTATTCGGCTGAGATTGAGCAAACTTCCTTTGTGCTTGCAGCCTGGGCCTGCAAAAACAAGAAGAAAAATTAAGGCTCAATTAAGCAGAGACCAGAGGATACAGATCTAGGTGCAGCAATAAAATCACGACACACCAGGAGGAAAGGATGCTATCCAAGCAAACCCTTTGTTTCTAATTAAGGTTCTATTTCTCTCACACTCTCATAAGCCACACAGGCCTGCTCTAAGGCACAATAAATTTGTTACAGGGACATAAAGTACGTGCCGGGCATGTAAGCGAACACGTGTACAAACTACACGTGTGCCTTCAAAAACAGCACACAGTGGCTGAGGGCTGGGAATGACGGGTTCTGTCCTTGCATCTGGGACGGCAGCCAGGAGGAAGTGCAGGCTCTGCTGCACCCGGAGCGGCCAAAGCTCTCACTGGCCGGCACACAAGTCCCCCTGACTGCAGTCCCCCTCTGCCTGTTTCTCCTCCACTCTAGTTTGCTAACCCAAACCTCGAACCCTCCCAACCCTACCTCTGAAGTCAGCCGGACGAGCGCTCATGAGCACGGAGAGACTTTGAAATGCAGGGGGACATCTTCTCAGTGTACCCAACTCCAGGAAATCACAGTTCTCCCTCGGCCAGCACAGTCAAGCCCAAACTCCTCAATCAGGGATTCAAAAATGGACCTGTTCCCCACTAAGTTCCCACCACGGAGTCGCACTCATCCGTTGGGCATCTGCAGAGCACGTGTGGAGCATTTCCTTCCCTACACCAGAAAGGCCTTACAAAAGGCACGTGAGCCCTCGTGAATCCTGGAACAGTTTTTGTACTTCTCCCCTAACACCGTAGCCACGAGTGGATGTCCTGTTCTGCACACAAAGACATTGTCCTAGTTTAACATTACGCAAGAACTGACCTGGCACTGATCACGGGTACAGGACTAGCTCTTCCTTCACTGCAAAACCGCAACACTGAGCAGGGCCACAGCACCTCCAGGAGGTGCAGCGTGCGTCTGCCCTGCTCCAGGCCAGCCTGTGGACCTTCCCACAGGTCCCAGAAAAGGCACTGGAGGGCAGAACACAGCAGAAAGAGGCAGGCAGCAGCTCCACGGAACCCAAAACATCCGTTAGAATCCCAAAGTTAGAATCCCCAAACACCAAGGGACTGATGATGCCACCTAACTCAAATCAATTAAATAAACAAAAATCAGGACAGGGCTGGGGCTCAGCGGTAGTGCACTTGCCTGGCATGTCTGAGGCACTGGGTTTAATTTTCAGCACCGCAAATAAATGTCTATCAACAATTTTAAAAAGTATTTTTAAATAATCAGGACATTAATGCAACGTGAGTAAATCCTCCTTTGCAGTCTTATCGTTGGGAGCAGATCATATAAAACAGTAATGAGCACAGTGTATAAAAACAGCAAGCACAGTAAACTTCTAGAGTTCAAAATACCGTGACATTTATAAATAACATTCCACTGTTTAACAAAATATTACAGCAGAACTGTTTGTTTTGTGCAATATCTTTAAATTTTTACTGCATAAGTTCACCACCCCAAAAAATACGTGATGTGCAATGTCGTGAGGTGTTCGCACCTCTTGCCCTGCCTAATGAGTAGAAGTTGTTTCCCTGCGATCACCTCCACTCATTTTAAACTCCACTTCCTCGTGCCCTAGCCAGTTAGCTACTTGTCCTCCCCAAACACCATCTACATCATGTTCGTTCCCAGCACTGGGTCACAAGGAGACAGCATGACGGCATGACTCCTCAGCTACATGGAGGGCAACCTACAGCCCTTTAAAAACTTGCTTGCACAGGGCGGCGGGAGGCAGTCCCCCTAACAAGGGGACAGCTAATCACTGCACAGAATCTCTCCATGTTCTAGAAGGAAAGGAAAGGAAATAGAGCAACCCCACAGAGCACCTTCCCCATCAACTGCCTGCCTGTAACCTGTAACCCTAAGCCCAAGGGAGGCACCGTCACAGGGGATGGGGATGCTGAAGTCCAGACGTAGCGGGTGGAAGGTGTGTGTGACAGACACTTTAAAAAGCACAGTGCTCCAACAACCTGAGATAAAGAACAGTGCTGTGTTGGAACATTTGAAGGGGGAAAATCAGCCTAAGTGTTGCAAATGGTATGTGCTTTTTAAAAAAAAAAAAAAAAAAATGTGTTCTTAGCCGGATGCGGTGGCTCATGCCTGTAATCCCAGCACTTGGGAGGCTGAGTTCAAGCCAGCCTCAGCAATGGCGAGGCACTTGGCAACTCAGTGAGATCCTGTCTCTAGTAAAAATACAAAAGAGGGCTGGGGATGTGGCCCAGTGGTCGAGTGCCCCCGAGTTCAATACCCGGTACCAAAAAAGAAAAAAAAAAGTTGTGTTCTTTGTGTTTGGCTTTTTCGCTATACACAACAGTAGCATCATTAACACATTTTAATATATCATACATAGGTGGGGTATAATTTCTCATTTTTCTGGTTGTACATGTTGGAGAACTACATTGGTCATGCAGTCATAGACGTACATAAGGTAACAATGTCTGTTTCGTTAGTAATACTATCCTTCCTCTCCCCAGATCCTCTCCCCTCCCTCCCTACCACCTAAAGTAACTCTATTCTTCCCTAGCACCACCCCCTTTATTGTGAATCGGTATCTGAAGATTCTAAAGCCTCACTCTCAGTTTCTGAAATAATTTACTGGCACCTGGCTGCAGCCGGGCCTTGGGCAACACTGATCAGAGGAAAGTCAAGTGCTACAGTCAGCGAGCCCTCAGCGCAGCCTGGCCCCCCACACACCCGCGTCCCTCAGCGCAGCCTGGCCTCCCCACACACCTGCGTTCTCCCACCACCCTTCCACCTGTTGGGAAAAAATTGTTTTTGTTTCTAATTTAGAAAAAAAACTGCTCTGATTTTTTTGTTCTACTGAATTGAGTGAGGGGAAGGGAGTGGCATGCCTAGGTATTTAACCCAAGGGAACTTGACCACTAAGCTACCCCAGCCCTTTTCATGTTTTATTTCTAAGACAGGGTCTCACTTAGTTGCTCAGGGTTTTGCTAAATTGCTGAGGCTGGCCTCAAACTCGTGGTCCTCCTGCCTGAGCCTCCAGAGCTGCTGGAATTACAAGTGTGTACCTCAGCTCCTTGACTCTATTGGAATTTTTAATCCCAAATTCCATAATCTAAATGGACACAATTCACACTGAGTAATGCAGGACAACTTTTATAGGTAAAAATCCTGTTTTTATGCAGGCAGCATAAGTTTTTCCAGTTTAAAAAAAAAAATTTTAACAAATCCCACATGATGAGAAAAATATGTGCCACAATGGAAAGATGACGTGCGCTCTCTAGAGAGGGCGATGGAGAGACGACATGCGCTCTCTAGAGGGGGCGATGGAGAGACGACGCGCGCTCTCTAGAGGGGGCGATGGAGAGACGACGCGCGCTCTCTAGAGGGGGCGATGGAGAGACGACGCGCGCTCTCTAGAGTGGGCAATGGAAAGATGACGCGCGCTCTCTAGAGGGGGCAATGGAAAGATGATGTGCGCTCTCTAGAGTGGGTGCAGTATTTCACAATTTCAGGATCTCAGCAAGAAACTGCTCCTGCATAGAAGACCATGAACAATAAGGTAGTAAGTTTAAAAGTGGCAGCAAAATAAACGACCCCTCAAAGCAAGAAGCCCAGCCCCCTGGTGACTAAGCACAGGTGACCCAGAGGACACCAGGAGCTAGGCGTGTTCGGGGTGGAGCTTTCCATCCCACAGAGCCCATGGGGACTGCATCTGTGGATTTTGCTGTCCTGGCCACACACACAGAGCTCCAGTAACACCTCACACCGCCCTAGCAGTGCAAGTGCAGTTCAAGGACAAATTCTGAATCACTCCAGAATTTGGATACAGGGAAATAGACATTTTCAAGAATAATACTTAAGCCGGGCGCGGTGGCGCACGCCTGTAATCCCAGCACTTTGGGAGGCTGAGGCAGGAGGATCGCGAGTTCAAAGCCAGCCTCAGCAATGGCGAGGCACTTAGCAACTCAGTGAGACCCTGTCTCTAAATAAAAAATACAAAAAAGGGCTGGGGATGTGACCCAGTGGTCAAGTGCCCCTGAGTTCAATCCCCGGTACCACCAAAAAAAAAAAAAAAAAAAAAAAAGAATAATACTTAAAATATTTTTGGGTTAAAAACAACATATAGCGCCTTTCCGGGAATGCATAAGTAAACCGATGTCACTGCTATTATCTGGGGCTGCTGGGGTAGCTCCATGGTAGGGCTTGTGCTGAGCCGCGCTGCCAACCATGCCCCAGCAGCTAGCTGTGCTGCAAGTTACATACACAGTGAGTTCTGCAAAGAGCTCCCCCATGAGCTCAGCCCCGCACAAGTCTGTTTTTTCTGTGGCCACCTCCCTGCTCCCTCCACCCCGTCCCTCCGCCCTGCCTCAAGGATACATTCAGAGCTTCCTGGGCACCTCACAAGAGAGGGTGGCACCTTTCTCCAGGTTCCCTCCAGGGTCCCCCCATGGCGTAGCCATCTATAACCTCCATCTCAGGGGCTGCCCGACCTCCCCACAACAGCCATTTCTAGGTTAATTAAATTCCAGTGTGTCCAGGATTCCTGAAGGTCTACCAACCCGAGGAGGACGCAGCACGTCCGCGGTGCGAGGAAAGCAGGACCGGGAGACCAAGCTGTCTGGAGTCAGCGCACAGCTGGTCCCTTGCTGAGGGACGAGCATGCCAAAAACACCATTTTATTAACTCAATTTTCCAATATTAAACACATAAGCTGGTAAATCCAATTATTTAGATTACATCCCAATTCTAAACAAAGGGTAGAGAATGGGTGGGGAGGGAGGGTCGGTTCATTCAAAAAATAAGACACTGTGCGTCTGGCAGATGCAAAATGACCAGCATGGCTGTGCTCTTTGTGGCGTGTGGGAGCGGCCCTGAGGCTCTGCCAACTCGCTGAAAGGCCTATTCAAAAACATGTCCTGTGTTTCCATCCCCCAAATAATTACCCACTCTATTCCACCCCCAGACACACACTCTACAAACCTGGCAGCTACTCAAAGAAACAAGAACGTGCCCGTGTGTGCGCCGGAGGTTGCGGGGGGCCAGTGGGGGTATCCTCTACCCAGGGCAAGCTGCCCACCAAATTCAAATGCAAGTGCAGTTGCGGGCAAACCACACAGGATGGCTGTAAACATCCTGAACAGCAAAGAGAAAATAAACACATCCTCAAGTGAACCCGGGAGCTCACAGAGACCGGCTCACTCCAGACTGCAAGGGGGACAGACACTGGGCCATGACCTCTTTCCTTCCAGGAGCTGCCCCACCCCGTTCTGTTGTCACCATCCAGGATTATCTGTCAGGTTTCAGGACATTGCACCAGGACAAAAGGTGAAGTCAGCTGGCTCCAGGAGAGGGGTTGTGCTTTATGGCCTCTGAGATCTAGCCACATCGCTTCACAGGCCTTTTTTTTTTTTTTTTTTTTTTTTTTTTTTTTTTTTTCCTTTTGCTTAACATACACACAGATGAAATAGCTTGTTTATGCTTAAAAAAAAAAAAAAAAAAAAAAAAAAACCACAGGATATTGAATATTTGCAGCACTTGTCTTAATTAAGTTACACAGGGAGCTATTTAGAGTAGAAGTTGCCATTGCCAGATCTGCCTAGGGCACTTTCTGTTGGTTGAGTCATCTGGATGGATCCTCAAGAGGTCCTGTCTGGTCATACTGGCACCAGAAGACAGTGGTGGTATCACAAGACCTGGAAAACTGACCTGCTGTCTATGGCCAGGGAGGCCCTTGATGTTCTCAAACTATTAAAAATCATAAAAAGGACGGCCAAACAGGGATAAATAAGGCTCTGCCTAGCTCTAGGTTTCCGTGACCTCTGACCTGTGCAATACAACAGGGGTTTCTGAATAAAAGTCCGTCCTGCAGTAATTCCTTTGATCCACAAGTGCACAGTGCTGGGTGAGGAGCACTGATCTTCTCCAGGCACCCGCAGGGAATCAAAATCTAAATCACTGTCCATCTGGCTAAGTTAAAGATCCCTAGCACTAACTTCCTAACCAGGTGACACAACAGCAAAATATGTTAATGTTTAGATATAATAGTATTGCCTAGCACTTTAGAAGCCTAAGGAGGTGGGGGGTTGGGGGAATCAGTATATTTTTAACAATCCCATAAATTTTTCTATAATTTAATTTCCTTAAATTAGTGAAGGGTAGCTGTGTTATCTGTACTCTCCTTCCTAACACTGAAACTTTTCAATGAGAAATAGCTCATTTGCACAAACACACAGCTTCCCTCAGAACACAGGCATCCTTAGGAATACCAACCCAACCATGTAGGTATATTTGTCAGCTCTACCAAGATGCTGGCCCAGGAAGGCAAGGAACACAATACCCAAATACCACCCCGACCCTCACCAACACTTCACTCGCCAGAACATCGGTGGAGAGAAAGGAGAGTTTTCCTCCCCTTTTATCCATGGGAAAGGAATAGGAGAGGGGAAAGAGAATAAGTTAATACAACTAAACTCAGAGCAGGGAGGAACAACTAACTCCCCCCTAGTCAAACACCCCTAGGTGCACACAAACCTCGGGCGGGTCAAGGACATCCCACACTAACTACGAAAAGCAGTATGCAGTGCGCCTTTTGACTCAATTAACAAAATTATCCAATTATGTTGCTTGAAATCTCTTCAGCATCCTGAAATGTAAATGAACAGAGACTGCCTGGAAATCACAAATGTCTTGATCAAGGAAACATTTGACATTGAGTTCTTTTGTGTTCTAGAAAGCAACCATGTCAAACTGGAGAGGGATCATCGTTAATCAACAATTAAAGCGGCAACAAAGACCTTTTATTCCTCAAGTCACAAGTGTCACCTATATGTCAGTAACATAAATGTCAGTCTCAGTTTACCACCGAGGCGAAGCTGCCTGTGCCAGCAGCCCCAGCAGTGTGACCAACCGCGTTCTTGTTGGGGATCCAATGCAAGCCCAGGAGCTGGGGGTCACAAATGCTCCTCTCAACATGCACTGTTGGCCCAGAAAGAGGCCTGAGCAAACACACTGCAACTCAGGCAAAGGGAGCACGTGAGGACAACTCGATCCCCAAGTACAAGGACAAGGACCGGAAGAACCCAGCAGGACCTGGCCAAGGAGATCCCTAATACATACACAAGGTGTGAACAAATTATCCAAAGTACATTTCAGTTTTAAAAGCCTAGAAGTGCCAGTTAAAATGTCAATTTGCCTTTCTACTCGCTCTCAAGGTAAGATTGCCAATTTAGTTTTTTAAAATATCATTTCAACAAAAATCCTAGCAGTTTTTCAATTTTAGGTTACTCAATACCCAACTGCAAACTGCCAAAAATCTCCTGGCAACCATCCCCTGGCAAAGAGCTGGGAAGACAGAGTGAATGACCTTTGAGGCAAGAATCATGTTTCAAGAAAAAGAAAAAAAGACCAAGAAACTCCTCTCTCCAACGCTACCCGGCCAGTGGGATGCTGAGTAGAGCACAAATGGGAAGCAGGTCCCACAGAGACTCACCCCCAGGAACACCCTAGAGAGACCTGTGTGGCAGTGGGTCTCCACAAGGGCCAGGGGTGGCGCTTGCCCAGCAAGTGTGAGGCCTGGGATCCATCCCAGGCCTACAAAAAAATAAAACCCAGTCCACCAGGCACACGCAGACCCAAGCACGGAAGGCAGTGCTCAGGAGTCCCAGGGCCAGCAGGGCAGCCTCTCTCACCCCTTCAGTTCAGAGGGAGATCTGCTTTACTCAACAGCAAAGGGATCCCAGACCATTTCCCCGCCCACTGGAAGTCTGGCCAGGTACCCTATTAGCACCAATAGATGGCAGTAGTGAGTCTTTAGACTCCAGCTCCAGCATCACCTCTCAGGAAAGAAAAAAGAGAATTCTGAATTAGGAGAAGCACAGCCATTGGCCAGTTTTTAGAACCTACACTAACATCTGGAGCCACCTAGGAATCCAGCCGCTGTTTACAGGAAGTAGTGACACAAACACTGTTTGCAATCTTACATCCCATCAACCCGTTATACACCACGATTCACTGCTGTATGAAAAATATACAGGAGCTCACAATATGCCCAGAGCTAAACTACAACGCAGGGACTGTTCTGACAGGCATCAAAAAGGTGAATTTGCTGCCAAGAAAAGAAAAACTGAAGCAATGCCACAGGGCACTACTGTGTTCTTTCAGGAACACACCCGAGCGTTTATTTTGGGCTCTGACAGAAATTGACTTAGCAAGCTGAACAATATTTGTAATTTTTACAAGTATGGGGCATTACCCAATCCCCCACCAACCGAAACCCTCTTCTTTAATAAAGGGATTCCCTACAGTCACGCAGTGCCTCTTCCTGTAAAAGGAGGTCTAAAGGTTTGCAGGCAATTGCCCGAAGAGGAAGAATCTGGAGAATCTGCTCAGAGCAATTCTCCCCACTCTCTGCTGTGCGCTGTAGCTCTGGGGCAGCAGCACTCTCTCCAACACCAGAGGTGGCCTTTCTTCCTCCCGTACACCATAGCCACCTCAGTGAGCTTTCTTCTTTCCTTAAGTGGAGAAGGTTCTTCTTTTCACCTCCAGAAAGCACTGCACTGCCTCTCCCTGGCATATCCAAACTGCCCCTGTACCGGGGGGCCATTATTAAGTAAAGTGCGTGTTCCTCAGACACAGCACTGCCCTACCACCACAGCCTATGGGGTCCCCAGGAGCTCGGCGGCATACAGCATGAATACACTGGACAGAGGGACACTGCACACCAAGAGCAAGAAGGACGGCAAGGTATTTCAGCACGCCACTCAGGGTGGCAGAACAGCTCACAACCCGCAGACTGTTGTATATTCCTGCAATTTTCCAGTTCATACTTTCAGATCGCAGGTACCTGAAAACCACAAAAAAATGGAACAGCAAATGAAGGAGAGACCACCGCCTGGAAAGAGGTCACATCCGTGGAGGTAACAGATGTGCTGCAGCAGGACAAATACGACCACCCGACTGCATACAGCCTCCACGAGCCCCCGAGAGGGCATGGCCAGGATGTCCTCTGACCAGACCTCACTTCTCCCAAGAAGCAAGTCATTCCCTGATCCACCAGTTGAAGGCCGGATGTTCCCTCCCAGCCATTATCCAACAACCCCCACCCCCCACCCCATGCCACACTGCTTTTGGTGTGCCCTGTCACAGAGACCGCCTATTTGCATTTACTGTGACACCAGAAAAGTAGCTCAATGAGCTTTTAGGACTTGAGCAAAGCCAGGAGCACAAACTCCCACAAGTGTGACTAGGGTAGGAAGGCATCAGGAGAAGCCAACAGGTCACTTCTGGGCATTTAGACTCCATGACCATCACTGATCCTAATTTAGATCCAGGAAACACCCTGAGAGAAGAAGACTCAGAAGAAAAACACCCAAAACAGTAGGGATCCCTTCAGCAAGGCTGAGAGACTTCCTGTTCAATTAAGTCCTTCATTAATCCCTAGGCTTAAGCCAATTTTCCCTGTCTGTAGACAGGAAACGACAAAGCCACAAGGTCACCCTTCTTCAGCACGGCTTGGACTCTCCCAAGAAGGCTGAGGCCAAAGATGACCCAAGGGCTCTTCACAGAGCCTCCCTGGAGCAGGCACGGCTCACTCCCTTTAATTACAAAAAGGAAAGAAGATTAAGCACCCCCCCCCCAAAAAAAAAAGTGTGGGAGATCAAAGTTCTGCAAGATCCTAATGAAATGTGAAAATAACAGGGTGCCCAGCAGGGGGTGGGGGGGACCCATGCAGCAGACTCACACACCAAATATAAGGGGTGCTATGGACAATATCAAAACCTTATCTTTTATCCCTAGCTTCAAACCTAGCTTCAATGAGTCCTTCAAGATGAGAGTAAGTAATCACCATCTGCAATGTTCCTATAGGCACCTACTGCACTCCTCACCCACCACCCAGCCAAAATCAGAATAAATGATTTCTACTGAGCAGAAAGGAACAAGCTGTGGAGGAAAGTTGCTTTGTGGCTATTTTCAAGCAATACTGTACCAAGTCACCTGGGAAGAGAAAAGGGTAGCGTTTCCTAAGGGGTACTCCAGGGCAGGGCAGGGCAGGGCAGGGGTGACAGTGTGCACCTGAGTGAAGGAAGAGACAGAGGGAGGAAAAAAACTGGAAACAGTGACAGGCTGAGCAATCACAGAACCGATGGCATCCTTCTCCACTCTTTACATTCCTCCTCCCTCTGCCTTCAGCAAACTGGGCAAAAACGCACCATCGAGTTCATACAGAGGTGGAGGCGGGAGGAGGGCGCCGGACTGCTCTCCATGAGGACTCTCCTCCACACCACCAGCCTAAACATGCCCTGCGGTCTGCCTCTGATCCAGGAGTCAACAAATGCAAAACGCTATGGCACCAGACCTGGGAGAGGTGGGCCTGGCTCCACTCCAGCAATTTGTACATGAGCTGACCAAGAGGTCACTTCCAGCTGGACACCTACGGCTGTCCGCCCCACATCCAAACTGTACTCAGAGCAGCTAGCCACACCCCATGCCTCAAGCCCCTGACCCCACGCACCCTGTGGGTTTTTGAAAGGGCTCACGCAGTGTATTCCCCTTCACCGGGTGCTCCCACAATTCCATCTATGGTCTCTCAAATCCAGAGACACTACCCCCACTGAGCTACATCCCTTTATTTTGAGACAGGGTCTAAGTTGCCCAGGCTGGCCTCAAAGTTGTGATCCTCCTGCCTCAGCCTCCTGAGAGGCAGGGATCACAGGCATGTGCCACCACACCCAGCATATTTGGTCTTGAAGGGGTACAGAATAGGCTACTCTTTTTTAAAAAAAAAAAAATTCCTGCCGGGCGTGGTAGCACACACCTTTAATCCCAGAACTTGGGAGGCTGAGGCAGGAGGATCGAGAGTTCAAAGCCACTACAGCAATGGTGAGGCACTTAGCAACTCATTGAGACCCTGTCTCTAATAAAATACAAAAAAAGGGCTGGGGATGTGGCCCAGGGTACGAGTGCACCTGAGTTCAATCCCAGTACCAAAAAAAAAATCCTTTGCACTAAACCCACTGCAGTTCCTGAAATTTCTTATCTGCCTAAAAGCATAACTACACCACCTTAAAAAAAAAAAAAAAAAAAAAAGTTCAGTATGAACTGTAATACATACTACTAGTATAAATAAAAATTTAAAAAAAAAAAAAAAAAGTTCAACGCTCATCAATGCCCTAACTGGGAGCAACAGGACAGTCACAGAACTATCGTGACCCCCAAGTACTTGCCTAAGGGACCAGTTCTTTCCCCAAACTTGTTCCTTTCTCCTTACTCTCTCTCCAACCCTCCCCAGGACTGCGGGTTTCTCTTCTCACTAATCCTTTTCATGGTAATTCTAAAGCCCCTAACTTTAAGAGGGTGAAGAAAAAGACGTTTTCCCCTAACAGTCTCACATTTTACACAATTCCCAGATTTTGCCCAGTACTTTTTGAAACGACGATGCAGAGACTCACAGTTGCTGCTCTGAAAATGGGGCCCTTCTGCACGTCTGTCCCACACAGGCCTCACCTGAGTTCCTGGGCCTGGGAGTGGGGAAAGGCTCCCCAACCCTCCCCAAGCCCTGAGTGGGACCCCGTCTACATTAAGCAAGAATTCCCAGGGGCTGGACATATGGCTCTTGTGTGGATCTGGAATCCAAAACCATGCCCTGAGCCCTGGACTTAGTTTAAATAGTGC
Organism: Tamias sibiricus; assembly: GCA_025594165.1. Taxonomy (NCBI): domain Eukaryota; kingdom Metazoa; phylum Chordata; class Mammalia; order Rodentia; family Sciuridae; genus Tamias; species Tamias sibiricus. The sequence goes on along the minus strand of CM046666.1, from coordinate 16,106,799 downwards.
TGGGCTAATAACATTGTAAGGTCACTGGCAAAGCAGACCAGAAGCCGTGGCCAGGACGGCCCCTGTGTCCCAGGCCTCACGTGCATCCCCCTACAAACACCTTTCTCTAGGTGAAGGTGACCTCATCCCACTGCCCACCATGGGAAGGACGGCACCACGAGCACAACACAGCAGAGGGCGCAGTCCTTAACAGGTCAGCAGACTGTGCTCAATCAACGGAAGCCAAGTTTAAGGACACGTTCAGAAAGCTGAAGTCCAAACCGTGCACACTGAAACCAACACTCAGAGCAACCTGATATTTGGGGGTGGGGTGTGTAGATAAAGAAGAAAACTTGTGGAAATCAAAATTAAACTACCCAGGCATGAGGATCACTTGGGCCCAGGAGTTCAGGGCAGCCTGGGCAACAGAGCAGAACCTTTCTCAAAAGTAAATCAATATATAATAAAAGTAACCTAGCCAGAATTAAAGGTTTTACTTGGTGGTAACAGTAACCATTTTTCTATGGAAAGAAATTCAAGTCTGCTTACGAAGAACAGAATTCTCTTTTTAAATGAATGGCACAGACCAGGCGATTGCGAAGTCACATGCAGCAGTGGTGGACTCTGTGCAGGCCCCAGATACTGCAAGTGGAGACACACTGCTGTACACCAAGAGTCTTCTCATTGTGCGGGAAACAGTAGCTAAGGAAGGGTATTTATTGACTGGAGCAGAATTAAGCTACCACGGAATACTATTTGAGAATGCACAATAACCTGCTAGGAAAACATTTGAATTGACAATCCGGGGAAATCACATAATGGAATTCTGAGGCTCATACTTGGATAGATGAATGGATTTGTTTCCTGTTGTGCCCAAGGGAGGGAACAGCCTCTGTTGCCATGACAATGGTAACCAATGCATTCCCTTCCTCACTTCACAGTGGTTAAAATAAACACAGATCAGAGGTGACCTTATTTGCCCTTGCAAGAATTTTCTGAAAAATCTCCCTCCCCATCAATTCTTCTAGGACCTGGCTCCATCCCAATCTCTGTGCAAAGTTCATTGAAAGATTCCCTTGCTCCTAAATAACCCCACAGGCTAAAAATACAACAAATTCCGTTTTAAAATATAGGTCACTGAGAAAACCTTGGTGGGTGTCTGGAATTGCCTGTCATGGAAAACATGACCAGAAGTGTGATTCTGAGCACAGAGGGACAGGCGTAGTGCTACTTAGTGTCATCTCCCTTTCAGATCTACAACAAAACTTGCTTTGTAAAAACCACAAATTGTGAGGATTGCCTTGAAAGGTGAAGGCAGGCCTGTGGAGGTGGGGGTGTCTTATGGGCAGAATTTATTTCCCGCAGGGTATAAATTAAACCAAGGCTTATGCAAGTTAAAACCTGTGAACCCAGGGAAAGCACAGCACAATGGTAAACACACATATAAATATTCTCAGCCCCACTCCACCCCCACAGTGCAGACAGACAGAGGGACGGACACACACACACACACACACACACACACACACACACACGTATCCACTGGCAAGACCTATGGGAAGACTCAAGGTAGGGAAAAAAAAAAAATTGTAAAGAGAAATATGATAGCCGGGCACGGTGGCACACACCTGTAATCCCAGCACTTGGGAGGCTGAGGCAGGAGGATCCCAAGCTCAAAGCCAGCCTCAGCAATGGCGAGGCACTTAGCAACTCAGTGAGACCCTGTCTCTAAATAAAATACAAAAAAGGGCTGGGGATGTGGCCCAGTGGTCAAATGCCCCTGAGTTCAATCCCCAGTACAAAAGGGGGAAAAAAAAAAAAAAGAAAGAAAGAAAAGAAATGATAGATACTGTATTCTTGTCCACCTCTTAGCCAGAATGTCACCCATGAATACTAAGCAGAAACTAAGTACAAGCAGGGCATGGTGTACTGCAGCCCACAAGGAGCTGGGAATACTCTTAAGAGGAAATTCAAAGGCAGTCCACGACCACACCATACTGCATGCCCTCAAGAGTTGTTCATGGCAGAAAAAGCCTTTCACACAACATGAGGCTCGCAGGCAGGGCACTGCTGAACCAAAATGACACCAAGAGGACACTGGGAAGAGGTGCACAGCCAGCCGCTGGTCTGTAAGTAATTCCAGATGGGCTGCAGGGGGAGGAAAGCTGCTGCGCCACAGTCTCTGCACAAGCAGGCCAACGGACTGAGGAAGGAAACCCTGTCAAAGAACAAGGACCCCAAAGAACAATGGAGGTGACCAGGCCGAAGAATCCTAACCAACAACAGCCACTGTGCACTCACAGGGACCACACGGAGAACAGCACCGGGTCCTTGTCATTTACTGCTTGGTGCTATAAATGAGAGGCAGCATTTCATTCTCAGAGGGCGATTCTCCACCTAGTGGCATCAGAATCACTTGGGAATTAATAAAAATGCAAAACCTGTGCCCATCTCAGGGCTACCGAATCCACTCTCCCAAGGCTGGGCCCAGCACAGCTGCAGCCTGACGAGTCCCGAGAGCTGACCCTATGTGGTGTCACGGCTGCCACTGAGAACACAGAGATGGAGGCTTGGAGACTAAGTGCTGTTTACCTGCACAGACACAAACCCAACATCTACTTTATTCCAAAACCTGTGCCCACACTGGTGCTGTGCGGACTGGAGGTCGTGGCTCAGTAAAAACAGGTGAGCCCTGCGCAGCAGCAGCAGCCCCTCACCTCACCCAACACGCCTGCGCACAGCTCCCAGCCGGTTTTATTTAGCAAGGCAAGACCCTTCCCACCAGCAGGCCTTCCTTGACCACCAGTTCCAGTACTTCAACAGAAAGAGCAAGACAGACTCGCTTCGCGGTTATGATCCAAAGTTCTCAGGTAAAGGGGTCAACACTGGAAATAAAACCCCTATGAAAATCCATGAGGTCAATATCCAACTGACACCCGAAACACCCTGTATGCTAACCTATGGGCAGATGTTTTCCACAACATCACAGGTCACCAACAAGAAACCTAAAATATGTAAAAAACAGTTGTTTACACCAAAGGTGTTTGGCAAGAGCAAAACAAAAGGTGCCAGCCTTCACTAGGTCTTCAAGGTGTGCTGGCAGGGTGCTCAGCCTCTGGCAGAAAGGTGAAGCTGAGCCTGCCACCCCTCCCCTCTGGGCCTTCAGATGGTTTTCCAGCCCACCCAGGAGGGGCCACATGTGGGTTTCAGCAGCACCCCATTTTCACTTAGCTCAGCCACCCTGACCAGGGAACAGAGTAGTCTCGGGGTAGATCACAAATAAAGGGCTCTACTGGACCCAACATGGTGCCCTTGGGCTAGAATGCAGATGTCAGAAAGGAGAATCCCGGGAGAGATCGAGGCAAAGGCAGCTCTGATCCCTACACCAGGCTCCAGAAAGGCTGAGTGCCAGGCCAGGAGACCCACAGCTTCTTCCTGAAGGAGCTGCAGGACAACCCTGCAACGCACCAACGCTAGCACATTTGCTAGGGGCTGACAGGCCCATGACCTTAGTAAACCGGTGCAAGAAGCAGCCCGGCTCTGAAAACAGCATTTTAAAGAAACTGCTAGAATCCTATCCAGCACTGTTCCAAGTTGGAATGATAAAAAAACTGCAAGTTCACAAAAGTGCCACCCACCAACCACAAAACCCCAGATTGGCCCACAACAGGCCCTTCGCCAAGAATATTCCAAAGCTATAGTCAGTGGGCTTTGCAAGAAAGGGCCCCAGAGATCCAGCTCCCTCAGCAGAGTTGCCAGTAATGAAAACTGTCCTGCACAAACTTGTCAACAGCCACCCCATGGAGCTGCACCAGATATCCTCAGAACTGGGGCTTATTTAGTGCACTACCCCCAGGCGGGGGTGGGGGGCAATGGGGATTGAACCCAGGGTGTTTTGCCACTGACCTACATCCCAGGCCTTTTTGAGTCAGGGTCTTGCTGAATTGCTTGGGGCCTCCCGGTAAATTGCTGAGGCTGAACTCCAGCCTTGGAGCCTCCTGCCTCAGCCTCCTGAGTGGGTGGACTGATTACAGGCGTGCTCCACCATACAACACACCTGGCACTACGTGCATTTTAAAAAATTCTATTACCAGAAAACAATTGGCTTGATTCATTACCACACCTGGCCTATTACACTGTTACATGCTCAATAAAACAGTACCTCATACAAAGGGCAACATCTCAAAAGGCCTTCATTTATTTCAACATATAATCTAAAACCAAGTACACATAATAGGCCAGGTACTCATCTTTAAAACATGGCTTTTATTTTCCTTTTAAATGTTTTCACTCTCTACATTTTAAATATATTGACAGGAGTTGGGCATGGTGGTGCAGGCCTGTAATCCCAGAAACTCAAGGCTGATGCAGGAGAACTGCCAAGTTCAAAGCTAGCCCCAGCAACTTAGTGAGACCCTGTCTCAAAAAATAAAAAGGGCTGGGGATGTGGCTCAGTGGTTGAGTGCCTCTGGGTTCAATCCCCAGTGTACGTGTGTACATGTGTGCACACGCGCGTGCGTGCGTGTGCGCGCACACACACACTTGTTCAAAGAGTTTGATTCTGCATAACTGAAAGTAGTCATATATCTCCTTAAACTTCACAAAGCTTCCTCCAAAACCCAAACTTCATGAATACAAATAAGCCAAAGCTTGCCCACCTATCACTCACTGGAAAACCAAAAAAAAAAAAAAAAGATAATGGGGGCGGTTCCGATCCATTCGTCACCATCATCACAAAAGAACATTCACCACATTCACCATCATGGACTTAGGTGAGTGGCCTAAAGGTTTTGAAATTTTAAGAGACCAGAGTCAGCCTTGAGTTCCAGCCCTACACCTTGGGGCAGAAAGGCGGGGTCTGTCCTCCTCTCCAGAAGCACTAATTAAGGGTGGCTGCTGGCAGCTCACTGGCCTCATCCTTCACCCCTGCAGTAAAACTAGAAGGCAGTTTTCCTTAAATCCTCATCACGTGTGCACAGGGGCGAAGTGAAGCTTCCATCCTGACTTCTGTGTACACAGCTGTGGAGCGTTGCTCTGGTGAGCAGGCCCGGCAACAGAAGAAGGAGGTGGAGGAAGAGGAAGAGGAGGACTAGAGAAACAGCCCCTTACCACACACAGCCCCAGGAGCACCTACCTGCTCAGTTGGTTCCTGACCCTTCAGCACAAAACAAGTGCAGTTAAGATTTCTCTCACACACACACATACACACCCTCTCTCCCCCTATGAGAGAGAGGAGAAAGATCTGGACTATTCTAAATAGGATTATTTGCTTCTGAAATGTGACAGCTCCGTCACGAGCATTTCCTTTCCTTTATTTAGTAACTCAGGATGTGTATTGCACACCAGGTACTCTGCCAGATGCGGAGGATGCAGAGGTTACAGGACTGCAGGGGCTGGGGGCCATGCTCTGAAAGTCTGAAGGCAGGTGGGCGCAACCGGCCTGTGATGACGGCTCACACCCCTGGGCACCCAGACACACATACAAAAGTCTGTACTGATGACGCCGACTCAAGCCAATTCTGTTAGACAGCTTTAAGACACGAGGGTGGATCTGTCAAGGCATCTTATGAGGAGCTTGCTCCAGAAGATTCAGTCTTTGCAAATTAAAGCCACTGAGCCCAAAGCAGACAGTGAGTCTTGCCTGGTGTTTACCTTGCTGGGGGAGGGGCACCACCTATTACGGTGATCTCCTCTTTGACCATCTAATGGCAGAAATGGACCAAGCTCACTCCTGGAAACAAGCTGTTTTGGTTGCTGTCTTTGCCCTCCAGCCAACCCCCAGCAGGGAGGCCATAGGGCCAGCAACAGAACACTGGTAAGAGTGGAGACTTACACTGCACGGGGCCAGCATCAGGAGCTGCCTGCACAAGGTGGCACACAATGACCAACCCCCCACCCCACAAACACACGTGTGCACCATATGTGACACTAATGCCCGGCACCTCCACAATCCAGGTGACTCCCACCCTCACAAATCCAGCACTTAATGTCTCTCATGTGGATGTCAATGTGTTCATGCTCGAGGTTCAAAGACTGACAAAATGTTTCCAGGAGGGTCTGGGACTACTGAAAGAGATCAGGGTGCTGGTTGGATTTATCCACTGGGGTTTATGAAGGCAAGGAGGACAAAAGCACGTGACAGGCGTTCGTATTTAAAAGACCGAGAAGAGCTGTGAAAAAGGAGGAAGAAACTGGTACCCAGCAGTTTCCATGGTAACCACAAAGCATGCTAACCCCTAATATGCATGGGAGGTAGAAGTGATATCCCTGCAATCTGATCTCTGAGGCACCAGAAAGAGGAAATGGACTTGACAGTACTTGTCCTGCCACAAATGAAGTTCTAGCCATTTTCCTTCAACAGACAAATGTAGCAAAAGTCTGTGTTTACCAGGAACTTTAAGCAAATCGTGGGCCTGGATATGCATTCCCACAAGAGTCTAAAAATGTGTCCTCACAACAAGTAGTGACTCATTAAGTCAAAAACATGTCTGCCAATGTTTTACCCACGTGGGAAACACACATTCCAAGGCAGGTCCCATGTATTCCACCCCTTCCTTCAGCCTAACACCCTTTTAGAGGACAGCAGTATAGCTTGTATTCACACTGAGTACCTGCATGGCCTCTCTAGACAGCGGGAAGAGGAAAGAGGAACTTCTAAAGGAAAGAGGACTTCAGTCTCATTTATGAAGATGTTTGGCACCCCATTACAAAAGGGAATGTAAGCAAGCAACGAGTTCAAAAACAAAGGTACCCAGCTAGAAAAGCTGCCAAAAGATATACCCCTGCTTTACAAATTACCCAGGCCAGATGGAAGGTGCTCTAACACAAATAGGCACTTAAAGATGGAAACTTCATGACAACTCTGGGCAGGACAGAGCCAGGGTGCATTTATACTACAAAGCTTTGGATCAAACCCCATAGAACAGTAGGGAGAGCTTTCAATCAGCACAGCGCCCCGACTCTCTTTTAATTAAGACAAGCACTTCTTAGGTTTAAGTCATTTCTTTGGGTTAAAAGGGGTGGGGTGGGGGGGCAATATATTTGGGCATTGTCCTTCACTGCCCATGGCGAACAACCCCGCAGTAAGCTAAGGCAGCCAAAGCTCTGGGCCCATTCAGTCACTGCTGGGCAGGGGCCTCCTACACAGGAGGGCGGGCTGTGAAAGACACCAACCGGGCCCCAAGTGGAGGTAGGCTATTTACTTCATTCTAAAGGCCCCCTGAGCCTGCTTTGCTGGGCCTGTCCAGCTGACAGCAGCCTCTCTGCCCCTGCAACACAGTGTCATTTCCGGTTCCCAGGGAGGGCAAGGAGTTGTTGGGCACACCCCACTCTCACTACAGATGACTCCCAAAATGGACTACAAACTGCCACGTAAATCCCCAGGCTCCCCTGGGGAGAGAGAAGGCTGCACTGGGTCTCCTCCCCTGTGACAACCGGGTGTGCCCTTTCAAAATACCCAGGGACCCTGCTTCAAAGTTCACCGCATGGGTGGGGTCACCCCATACCACCGCCCTGTCCCGACCATCCAGTAAAGCCAGCAGGACACCATTGAAGTGCACCAGAAGCAGGCAAGAGAAGCACAAAACCCACCCAAAGATCACAGAGGGCACGACCTCACCCACCCTGGCTCACCCTGCCGTGCAAGTTGTGGGCAGCCTGTGTCTAGTCCCACAGGCAAAATGCCACTCGAATGCTCACAGTGCTAGGGCATAACCCGATACCCAGTTCTACTGGCACCCAGGCCCCATGCACGGGGCCTGTCTGAGAAGCCGGCAGCTGGCTGGCAGCTAGCATGGTCCTCTGTTGAGAAGCGACTTGCCAAGAAGAGCAGGGCCAGAGCAGGAGTCTGCCAGAACTGCACTCTCCTTAGGCCTCCCACCAGGGAGGGCTGAGGCACAGCCACCTGGCTGAGGACGCCAGGACTTCCCCAGGCATTTCCCAAGCCCCTCCATTCTGTCCACACACTACCTGTATTCTCCGACAGCTCTCTTCCTACCGTAAATGAAAGACTGGAGGAGGGCAGGCCAGTACCCAGTGAGGTCCTGGTCCTCCTGCTATACTAGAACACAGCACTAAGCACTCCCAAGGCTGGGGACAGAGACAGGGGCAGTGGCCATGCCTGCCCATTCATCCAGAGTGCACTACTTGACCATGGGATTAACCCAGTGGGAAGGGCACCCTCCACCCAGACACCTGGCAAAGGTCTTAACCTCCTAACTCATCACATGGGGAGTGAGTTTCCAACAAGCTGACACCAAACACTAAACCACAGTGCAGAACGCCATGCTTTAGCTTCCCTCTATATCACAAAATTGGGCTGAATCGATGAGCTTTCCGTCAAGGTGCCCAGGACCTATGGCATCCATTTAGAGGACTCCAGGAGTATTCCAACGCCCCTGGAGGTCAAACAACACTGAGGTCTAACGCAGGACCACTTTAATTCAGACTCCAGAGTTCTCAGGCCACACAAAAAAACTGTAGACTCAACTGTTCCACCTCCTTTTGTCATCAAGACACTGTGGGAGTGGGGACAGTGGCACACACCCGCAGGTCAGTAGTGAAGTGGCCTGTCGCCACCTGAAGCGATGGCCGCTTGGAGCAGCAAAGCCGCGGGAATAAGTTCAGAGGCAGAATGGAAACAAACAGGATCTTTATTCTGTCAGTTTCTCTCTCTGGCTCTAACAACTCTAACACGTACCACACACCAGCAAACAACCAACAACCAAAATGGCCCCGACCGGCTCCGGGCTCGGCCCAAGTCTCTCAAGATCCCGGGCCAAGTCTCGTGAGACTACGGAAGGCGGCAATGTCCAAAACTCCATGGCCCGAAGTCAACCGCAATCATAGCCATCTCCCCAAACAGGGCTCCTGCATTTCCCCCCTTTTGTTTTAAAAGAGGTAATGCTCTAGGACGTCTATGTGCAACTAACATTCTTACCCGTCATCGGATAATCAAGGCTGTGCCCTTGACTCCTGTCTTAGGTTGATATGTCGGCCACATGAGACTGTCTTGTGCGATTGTGCCTGTCTTAGGTTGTCCCCCTCTGGGGATCTTACCCGTCATTGGCTAACCAGCCATCTAATGGAGCCCTTTAGGATCGACTGTGTATGATGACTAATAGCCGTCTAATTGTGAGGAGATGGTGGGGCTTTAAGGCGACAAGCCTTTTGGTGACGAGCCAAATTGCATAGCATATCAAATTGTTTAAACAAATCAGCTGCCCTAAGTTCCATCAAGTAACACAGTGGCCCTGGGCTCAGTCCCCAGTACTGGGAGGGAGAAGACTGTGATGGGTCTTCCCTTCTCTGCTCAGGGAACAGAAACCATTTGCTAAGTCTTTGCCTAAGAGAACGAGCTCCTACTAAAGGAGCGGTCCTCTCAGCCCTGGTTTCCTAATCTATGAATGGGGCAAGATGGAGATGGGGAGACGACCAGTCCCCCAGGACTTCACCAAGAACCACTTGGGCTCATATACATACCAGATCGAGAATAGCAGCCGGCACACTGTGAAGTGCTGTGCCCTACCATTAACACCAACACAGTCCAGAGCCCAGAAGGAAGACACGCCTGGCCTAAAGAAGGAGAGTGGACTGACAGAAGCCTCCCCATGAGGGGGAGCTCCTTGAGAAAACAAGACTTCAGACAAAGCCAGAGAACTTGCCGTGACAGCTGCCAGGCCCATGAACACCCCACGGTGGCCCCAAGGAAAGAGGGGACAGCAGTAGGCAAGAAGTGACCTGGAGCCTGCATTGTGGCTTTCCCATCCAGGTGGGGTACGGCATGCAGTCCAAGCGGAGCTCAAGTCCAGAGGCACCTCTCAGCCTCATCTTGGTAGCGACGACCTGTCTCTGCCTTGGCTAGAGAGGCACAGGGCAGGGGGTGGAAAGAAAGCAGTCCCTGCTGCCCTGCCACTCAGGAGAGCTCCAACTCCAAGCCTGCCCCTCCTGTCACCCAGGAACAACCTGCCCCCCCACCCCACCCCTGCACCAATAGCCACTCCCACCCGCAGTTCCCTTCTAGGATGGGAAACTCCACCTCCAACTTTAATCCTGGCCTCAGGGTTCACATAACTCCACCCAACAGAGAGCACAGCTGCCCTCTTCCCACACCTCAACCAGGACCTCTACACTTCCAGATAGAAGACTGGGCTGCACTTCAGGCCTCCACCAAGGGGTGTGCCTGGCACCCTCAGTCGCTGTTCATATGCACAGACCTGTGAGAAGACAGACACAAAGGACTCATTCACTATTGAGAAAGAACCCACTTTCTAACAACTGGAACAATGGCGAAATTACTTTAAAACCCCCCACCACAGAAAGTGGTGATCTGGAAGCAGTTAAGAATTTCAAGATGGGAAGGAAGAGAAGGGAAAGCTCATAGGAAACTTCCCGTGCAAAACGTGTCGGTGTGAGGTTTCCTTGAGCAGCATCTTTCATTCTGCAGAGCCCACAGCCAGGCTCCACTGAAGATGGGTCTGTGAGTGTACCTGACAAGAACGTGAATTCTGGTTCACGTTTTCCAGAGGTCTCAGTCCACAGATGGCCGTGACCACAGCTCTGGGTCCAAGACAAGGCAGAACATCAAGGTGGACTGGTGTGGTGGAGGAAGACAGCTCAGGACATGGCAACCAAGAAGCACAGAGCACTGAGCAGGGACCAACTGTAAATCCCAAAGGCACACCCCAGTGAGACACCTCCTGCCTGCCTGCAGTTACCACCTGGGTTAATCTCCATCAGTGGATTAATCCACTGATTAGGTTATACCTCTCATAACCCAACCAGTTCCCCTCTGAACCATCTTACACTGCCTCACACGTGAACTCTGGGGGGACACGACATATCCAGACCACAACGGTGGGGAACCAGGGGTAAGGAGATGCAACCCGCGTCCTGGGTACCTGGTGAGTACAGAGAACCTGTGAGCTGTCTGAGGCCAGAGAAGCCCCAGGTTCCCACTGCGGGGAAGAACCCAATCACGTGCCACCCTTCAAACACAGAGGGCACGCCCTTCACCCCAGCAACAGGAAATGCTCCTGTGGCTCTACACTATCTCCTGGATTCCTGACCAGGGCTTTTGCCTTCACCTTGATGACTGTCATCTGGGAACCGACTTCAGCAGCACCTCCTCCCACAAGCGGGAATAGTGGACACAGTGAGGAACAAGGCAATGCCTTCACCCCTGCCCTCCAACCCCAGCAAGCCCAACACTGGGAGAGGAGGAAAGGAAGAGTCTTCTCCCAGAGAGACAGAGGGAGGAAAGACCCACCATGATCACAAAATCCCCAGAGATGTGCTTGGACAGCTACCAGGAATGGAATATCAGGTGGCCACGTTCTCACCTCACACCAGGAGCCTGTGCCTCAAGTGGCCATGCACATAGGTCAGGAACCCCTGAGGTTAGAGGCCTCAAGCAATGGTTCCAGAAGAAGATGTGTTTTGGTACTGACAGGCTCAAGTCTTACCCTTATCTCCTACTTGTTTATATACTGGAGGGGAAAAAAATGCAATGATTTCATAAAGAAGGGCCATTACCACTGGCAGAGAAGAGAGTACCCACCAGGGCCCATGACTTGAGGGGCCACAGGCACAAATAACGCAAAGCAGTTCAATGAACATGGCTGGGGTCCACCAGTACCCTTGGCATCGCACCCCTGTCACCTGTCCATCCAAAGGACTTGCAAGAAGATGACCTGGAAAGCAACACAGCATAGTGGGAAAGACCAGGCATTATGGACATGAAGTCTTGGGTTTGAATCCTATTAGCTGAGATAAAACAGGATGGATAATGCTTACAGGCATGTTTAAGAGAAGTGAGGTAGACTCACCAGCACCATGATATCTCCTTTAGATGGGCTTTACAGCTTAAAAGATGGACAACCTGGGCGCGGTGGCGCACGCCTGTACTCCCAGCACTTGGGAGGCTGAGGCAGGAGGATCTCGAGTTCAAAGCCAGCCTCAGCAATGGCGAGGCACTTAGCAACTCAGTGAGACCCTGTCTCTAATAAAATACAAAAAAGGGCTGGGGATGTGGCCCAGTGGTTGAGTGCCCCTGAGTTCAATCCCTGGTACCAAAGGGGGGGGGGGGGGGGGGGGGGGGGGGGGGGGGGATCCCCACTGCCCACAGGCGTGGCTGTGGAGTGATACTTTGAGAGTCAAACGCTTCATTGATTTTGAAATATTCCTTCTCATTGGGTAGGGCTTACTTCTGCTATTCACTTTTTCCTTTTGCAATGGCCAACAAAACACAATAAAAAGCAGATGACAATGGCGGAGATAAAGGGCCGGATCCTATGGTAGCCATTTCCTGGGGGTGTGTTTGTTTTTCATTCAACAGAAGGGACTTCTAAGATGAGTAAGAAAGACAAGATCTACCACCTGGCTGCCTGGAAGAACTAAAAACCCCGGACAATGAACAAAACAGCAAAGATCCTTTTATCAGCAAGTCACAGGAACAAGGGATGTCCAGCTTGCTGCCTTGAGATGAATTTCAGGCCACAGCACAGGGGAAAAGAAGGGCAACCTACAGAAATCCCCAAGTTGAGAAGCCGGAACAGCCAGGTGAACAGAATGTGCGAGACAGTCTTGCAGAGGTCAGAGCCACAGAGAACCTTGGAACGTGCCCAGGGTACTCCAAGTCCTCAGCTGCGCGGCGGCGAGCATGTCTCTGTTAGGAAACTATGCAAGGATGGTCCTACCATAAAGAATTAGTGGGCCGGGGATATAGCGCAGTGGGTAGAGTGCTTGCTTTGCATGCACAAGGCCCTGGGTTCAACACCACCCTCTGCGCCCACACTCACACTCCCCCCCCCCAAAAAAAAAGGTGGGGGGATTAAGAGGAAACGGAACTCGAGTCCAACACAGGGCCTGGAACAGACCTTGTTCCTACCAGTCAAAATGATAAGCACTGTGATTTATAGCACACCTCTAAACTACTCAAAAGGGTTTTGCCAAACAGTATGGACAACTTTGCCCTAAATATTTTAAGGCAACGATGCCCTGGCATTATCTAAAAAAAACCTTTCAAAACAAAGGCACAAGACAGACACATTGGTATACACCTGTAATTCCAGTAACCCGGGAGGATGAGGCAGGAGGATCAAAAATTTAAGTGCAGCCTGGGCAACTTAGCAAGACCCTATCTCAAAAAATAAGATGGGCTGGGGATGTAGCTCAGAGATAGAATGCCACTTTGTTATGATTGTGGGGGGCGGGGTGGGGCACACACACACAGCTGCAAGACATATACCATCAAAATCCCCCTCCCAATTTTATCAGATTCCAGAGTAATGCTTAAAAACACGTACAGAAATACAAATACATCCAGGACCATAGAACATTTATAAAGCTTAGCATCCAATACAAGCTTAAGAGGCACACAAAATAATCAGAATATGATCTATAAACAGAGCATCAGTGAACTGTGGAACAACTTTAAGCAGAACCACACATGCCAAGTGAAAGTCCTGGCAGAGGGGAAGGAACACACAAAAAAATTACTTAAAGAAACAACGGCTCAAATGTTTCCATAACAGGTGAACTCTTTGGACAAATCATAATAAAATCTGTAAACTCCAAACACAAGAAGCAAAGACGACTGTGAATAATCACTGATTCCAAAAAGAGTTCCCAGAGTGAGGGAAATGACACTTCATAAAGTGTCAAAGAATGACAGCAGGATTCTTGTCAGGAACTGCACACCAGAAGATAATGAAGCAGTGTCATTGATCATTTTTAACCTGGAATTCTATACCCAGCAAAAATGTCTTTCATAAATGAAGATAATTTTTCTTTAAAAATGCTATGGCTGGAGCCGGGCGTGGTGGCGCAGGCCTGTAATCCCAGCACTTGGGAGGCTGAGGCAGGAGAATCACGAGTTCAAAGCCAGCATCAGATATGGCGAGGCACTTAGCAACTCAGTGAGACCCTGTCTCTAATAAAATACAAAAAAGGGCTGGAGATGTGGCCCAGTGGTAGACTGCCCGAGTTCAATCCCCGGTACCCCCTCCAACAAAAGCTATGGCTGTACAAAATCATAATTGAAGTGCGTGTTTTTTTTTTTTTTAAGTTGAAATAAAGACTTTTTAGACATACAAGATTCACTCATCCTTCACCAGTAAATCTATATTAGAAATGTTAAAATCCTTTGAGAAAAATGAAAACCAGAGGAAGATCTAAATCTATAGCCAAGGAGAGGTGGGGTGGGCAGGGGTGTGTACACACCAGAAATTGAAACTAGCAAGGCTAAGAAAAGGGGCAAACAGTGGTAAACACATCCATATGTATTTTATATGATATTTACTTCCAATTATTTTCTGTGATTAGAGATGTTACATAATATTACAATTCCCAATTGTTTTTTTTTCCCTTGTACATCCAAAGTACATTTCAGTCATATTGTCTCTAAAATCGTAAATTACATCAGAATTTATCTCCACTTTGTAAAAAATATATTCAAGGCTATAACAATACTTTAGAATAGCCTAAACGCTATCAAAAGCTAATAGTAACTTATTTGTTTGTTTTGCTTAGATTTTTGGCAAACGAAGTGAACACATTTAATAAAGAACAGTACCACTAATGCACTTTGTTAAAGAGATGCTGAATTTTTTAAAGTATTTTCCTTTCTTAAGGACACTCTTTGAACAATGCCAACCTATGCAGCACTCACATAATATTATATAATGCTGTCAAGCAATACTCAAGCATTTGGACCCACCTCCCTTCCAAGCTTAGAGGTAGGAAAGTGGTTTATACCAATAAAATAAAACAGAAGGAATAAGGAACACAGTCATGCAGACAATTAAGCCACGAACAGAACACCTTTTAAAAAGCCTGGGCGATATCTACCAATATCAACATGCATTCACATCCAGAAGCTAAACTGTACTCAGTCATGACATCATACAAATCTAATAACTGTTTGCATCAAATTCAACTTACTGGAATGGAACTAGCTAGGCCTGAAGTTAGTAAGCCTTATGTTCCACTAACTCAATTAGAGCAGCTCTATCCCTACAGAGGGTGTGTGTGTGTGTGTGTGTGTGTGTGTGTGTGTGTGTGTTTAAAAGTTCTTTAGAAACTTTTGGGGCTGGGCATGTAGTGTAGCTCAGTGGTACAACACCTGCCTGGCATGCACAAGGCCCTGGGCCGTGGGCACTGGGGGCCTCTCCCCAAGGTGCAGCAATGACTTACGCATGAACACCGCAATGGAATCTGCTCACCAACACCCTGTCTTCGCAGTCAATCTTGCCTCACTCGTATTTTCTCTATGCAAGCAAATACCATGCCGCACTAACCTCTGTGGAGGAAAATCGCACCATTCGCCACAAGGTCCTTCCTGTGACTCAGTAATTTCAAAAGAGGGAGTGCACCCACACTTTTCCATCTACCTACAGATTGCTATCATGGGGCACCATGGAGGAAAGATATAAATCACAATTTGTATAAATCAAAAACCCTCTTAAAACACATTTGAGAAGCCTCTGGTGAACATGTATACACGTAGCAATTCACATGTCAAACATGACAGCTACTTATATTATCTAATATGTGAATACTTGTCATGCACCCTCAATCGCTTCAAAAACTATTCAGGTTAACAACCATCACATATTACAGATGAGGAAACTGAGGCACACAGATGGCACATGACCTGGCCCATGGTGTGCAAGAGCCACAGTGACCTGTAATGCCAGTGGCTCAACAGGCTGAGGCAGGAGAAATGCAAGTTCAAAGCCAGCTTCAGCGACTTAGTGAGGCCCTAAGCAGCTCAACAAGACCCAGTCTCAAAATATAAAAAGGACTGGGGATGTGGCTCAGTGCCCCTGGGTTCAATCCCTGGTATCAAATACTAATATTAAAAAAAAAAAAAAAAAAAAAACACTAATATTTAGGGGCTGGGGTTGTAGCTCAGGGTTAGAGTGCTTACCTAGCATGTGTGAGGCACTGGGTTTGAGCCCTGCATATAAATAAATAAAATAAAGGTCCATCAACGACTAATAAAAATATCTTTAAAAAAACAACTTGGGGCTGTGGGGGGACACACAAGCCTTCAGAGTGAGCCAAGTGCCCACCAGCCAGGCCTCTTCCTTTCTTCCTTGGTTGGGCTGTCCATCTAGAGCAATGTCGGCTTTTTTCGTTTACAAAAAGTGATTTCACATGATGGCCTTTCTGAGTTCTCCCCACCCCTGGTTCCCCAAATAAAGAAAAACTAAGAATCAGAGACTCAAGGAAAATGCCAAACTCTGGATTCCGCTGCTTAATCTGTGGCCTGGAAAGTAAGACAAGGTAGGCTGCACTGAGGCTGGCCAGAGAGCCTTCACTCTTGTTTATCTATTTTTAAATAAGAAGAAAGTGTCAACAACATAAATTTGCTCTTGTTGTCCTAATGTAGACAATATACATAAACTAGTGATCCTAGAATCCTACACCTCCAATGTACACAGCAGGAGTGATTAAGCAGTACAAAAAGAGCCAGTGATTCATATCATTCTAAAAAAATAATAATAATTAAAAAAAAAAAAAAACTTTTTCCCGAAGTAAACACTAAATTATGACCCTGTATTTTTAGGATCCAGCCTTTTCACCCAGAAATTCCAAGTACCAAAAAGAGAATGAAAATAATGGAACTTAAAACATGCTCCCCCTTTCTCTATAGGCTGTCTAGGCAATCGAAGATCCAGGAGGAAACAGGATGTCATCGACAATCCACCAACGCTGGACTGCCAAATAACCACTTGAGATCCTGTCCCTGGGCTTCACTTCTCGTCCTCAGCAGCATCACACTCATTGATTAGCAAGGGAAAATGTGGCACAGAGAAGACTCAGGCTCCAGGGATGCAGGCTCCAAGCCACCCTCTCTGCTTTAGGAGACAAGTTCATTCCTGATACCCAGGACGGGCAAAGAAAATGACTCCTTCGAAGCCTCAAACTATGACACTCTGTTCAACCCTATGTTACGCGGTGACACTGTGAGGAACACATGTGCTAACACCACCACCTCTGTGCAGGCTGTGAAGGCCATGGCCCAGCCTGGAACTCCAGTGACCCTGTCCAACCTCAATCCACATCACGACCCCAAGGGGTCTCACTATTCTAGTCGGATGCAACCATTACTCAAAACATGTGTTGTGGTCAATTTCTAATTCAGAAAGATAAGACATCTGCCACGCTCAACATCCCAGAAGAGCTGGGGTCACTGTTTTCCTTAGGCTAACCCTGAAGAAAGGTTTCTCTTTACTGATGCCCAAGGAATTTTAAGTTGCAATGACGGCTTGGCTTTGCCCCAAGCTGCCATTTAGCACACCAAGGCCTTGCCAAGGGCAGCGCTGTCATCTGGAATAGGCACTAGGAGCTGGAGACCAGTCCTAGAGAATGAGGCCCACCATGGTCATGGCAGCCTCACAGCCATGGGGTCCCAGCCAGGACGAGATCAAGATTCAGTCAGAGCTACAGGAAGGGGTGCTGCCACGTCCAACATCACCTTATAAGGCTTCTGTCCTCAACGTAGGGACAAAGGTTGATGTCAGATGCATGACCATCAACCCACACGGGGAGGCACGGATGATAATATCATGCATTCCAAAGTATGCACTGATGTGACTGTTCCACACATCCCTGGAATCCTCAAAGATTTCAAATCATAGCAAGCAGGAAGTTTCTTAGGTCCATTGCTGAGACACTCAACCAAGTGGATTTGAATGAGTAACACACACACCGGCAGATCCTTCCATTACCAATCTAATGTCATCTTCTAAGGCACAGTGTCGAGGAGGGAAAGGAAAGAAGATGGAAGTTAATACAAACTCAGTGTATTGTGGGACAGATGGCCCAGGATGGATGAAAACAAACTGAGAATCTGAGCTCAACATCTAAAATCGCAGACCTCAAAACCATTAAATGAACATGGCTAATCTCCTTTCCTCTTAATGTTCCACTACATTCAGCTGTTCGTTAGGCATACGCATCTACGTTATTTCCGAAAAGTTAACTATAACTCTGCAGAATTTGTCAACAAAGATCGGACTAAGGGAATTTTTCTTCTTTTCCCCAATCTCACCAACTAAGTCATGAAGATAGTAATCCAGCAAAACATCATATGTAAGAACAGAAAAGGAAAGAAATGCGATATAAACTCTGAAAGGAGGAAAAGGAAATAGCAAGAAATGAAACAGGTCTGACACTAGCAACGGGGTTTTTAAGACACCCATTTAAAACCATTCTTACATAATGCCACTGCCACTGACCTTGAAACCACAAACTCTCATGAAACTACCAGATCTGACTTCCTTCTCTATCTTAAGCTTATTTAGGAAAGTTCTATAAAACTAATTGCTGACAAGTTCAAAGAAACGTCCACACCTACCAACTTGTTTAAATGCCAATATATTAAAAATGCACACACCATAATTTCTACTTTCTTGACAAAGAAATATATTTCAAACACACAACATTATATTGTCAAGTTTTGAGAAACACCTAGAAAATGCCAAAACCTCATCCATTACACTCAACATCACTGCTGACAAGACAATGGGAACAAACATGTATGACAAGGGTTACAACAGCTGGCGACTCCTGGGCAGACTCTCAAGCAGAAACTCGTTTGATTCAGTCCACCATGCTTTGTTCATTCGTTTTTAATTGTTACTGGACAATACTGAAATTCTGAGACCTCTGGGAAAATCGAGAGAATGGGCCAGAGGGCCCACGCTTGTTCCCGTGTGGCCAAAACGGGCAGCCTACGCTGGTAGGTCCTGGTTCGGTTAACGTACCAATACTTTCAGCCTTGGGTACTAACCTTTTCCTCGACGGCCCTTCTTCAAAATCTGAAGAACTAACATCGTTGCTAGTCGAGGACACCTGGGATGCATCGTCCTTCTCATTCTCTGACTGTTCTGATGCTGGTCCTAATCCCTTAGACTGGTCATTACCAAGGAGCCCTACAGGTGAGAAAAGGGACAAACACTTAGATACATCACATCAGGAAGCAGCACTTTACCACAGTTCACCCTGCGCCGGGCTGGTAAGGACAGACACCACGGGGGCAGAAGGGGGTTCATAGGTATACATCCCTTATGAACGGTCAGAAGTTTTAAAAAGAAGAAAAAAAAAAAAAAATCACCCTACTTCAGACCTCTCAATGTTAAAAGGCCTATCAGGGAAGTGATTTCAACAGGAGGAAATCTGGGCAGAAATTTGAAATCAAATAACACATACAATCAAAAAATGAATAAAAAACAACTCTGTATGTTTGCATCTTTTGTAGCTAGAGGGTAAAAAAGAAAGGAGCAACTTATTATCAAATTAGACTGGTTTATTTGTTTTTGAGGTGCTAGAGGTTCAGAGATACTGAAATCCTAACATTACCTTCTCTCTGTAACCATCCACTGGTTCAGTCTTATATGAGACCTTCTCAAAGGGACCAGGATTCTTGCTGACTGTAGGTATTACACCATGCGTAACTGGGAGTCTTGACATCCACAGATGTGCTTCTATGGACAAAAATGAAGAAAGGGCCTAGGGAGGGGCATCCTAGAAGCACCTATTTACTAAGTGGTGTTTAACAAGCAGGAAGTCCACACTAGTGATTACCAGCTGAAGGAAAGACTCGTTTTGCTAACATATGGACTCCTTTTCATCTGTGGATGTAGTGCAGATTCTATAAATGAGAAGCTTCTACTACACCAGTGTCCACGGCAACTGCCCAGCAATCAGTTTGATGGACACAAGGAGCTAGGTGGCAGCAGCAATGCCCAGCACTGTACCTGCAGTTTCACCTACCAAGCGTGAAGGAACAAGGACCAGGTAACTCCCCGATTTGACCCTCCCAGGCCCTGCACCAACTGTATGAACATCTCATTCCCTGCATTAAAGCTCTTGGATTTAATCACTTTAGAGTGATTACTGTGCAATCTTCTACACTGTGTGTAGTTACATTGGTACCTTTGGAAAGAACACAGTACATACTGTGACAAAAGCCCTGGCACCTCTGTTTACACAGGAACTTTCCCAGTTACCTTCCCATCATCTTCAGGGCATGAGAAATAATGTAAGGTTGGAAATATAGCACAAGGTAGTAAATAAACTCATGTGCCTTTAAGGGCCTGGACTATATGAAGGATGGGAATGAACACTAACTTTCCAAATAAAGAGGAAATGTGGGGAGTTTGCACTGTGAGGCAAAAATAAATGATGCACATGGCATGGAAATCTGAGGACCGGAGGACAGACACAGGCAGCATTTCAGAGGTGAGTTTCCATGTTGGTATCAGAGGCTTGCAACAAGGCCTGAAGACTAAAGAAACGAAGTTTAAATTTTGATTAACTTGAATGAAAAAACTGAATGAAGCATTTCATTAATTTTCTATCAATTGTGGAAACATTTCAGACATATTCAGTTCCGTCAAATACATTAAAACTAATTTTACCTTCTTGTTTTAGTTTCTTTGAATGTGGCTCTGGAAAACTAAAATTACAAACCTGGTTAAAATAATCTCTCTACTGCTCAGCAGGATGCGAGAGAATGCAAGAGAGGAGGAAGGAGGCACCTGACCAGGAGGGGAGTACGGACTCCAGGAGATGAGAACAGACCAAGGGACATGATGAGTGACAACCCCACACAAATGCTGGAGTGGGGGTGAGGAGTGGGATCTTCCACATAAGCATATTCTTGCCTGCACTTTGAAATTTCCAGAGTGTGTATAAGCATAAAGGTGAATATAGCAGGGAAGGTGGACCTCAAGGGGAGTTGGGGTAGGGTCTGAATTCCTTGGTCTTCTTAACACCCTCTGTGCTGCCAGGGCACCAGGCACAGGGGTGTAACAAGATCCAACCCTAGTCAGAGGAGAGAAACAAAGAACACAGACTGCCGATGCATTAGCACCACATGCAAGAAGAAATGTTGGACGTACCCTGCCAGGACTGAGTGGCGGGCAGGGCCAGTGAGCCAGCTAGCACAGCCGGCCAGCCCCAGCCCCGCAGGACAAGAACAGCGTGGTCGGGATTTGCCTGGACTCAAGAACATGGTGGAAAGGGGAGAGAGCTGGTGGACAGGGAGGGGGCTGTTGTTACCCTGTATCTGGATCATGAGACACTAAGGAAGGACAGGTGCCATTAGGTCGGGGAAGGCTCCCGAGCCTGGGCACACGAGGGCACCTTAGAACAGCCGAGTGAAGGAGTCGGCCTACAGGACTGACACCTCACTCTCAGGCTTCTCAAGACACCCATCTCAGCAGATAGTAAAAGAGCAGAGGCTTCTCTGACTTGAGCATGTGTCAGAATCACCTGGAGGGCCCACCTCGGTGGGGCTCATGCCCTGAGAACCTCAGCAACTGTAGAGAGTGCAGGAAGAAAGGAGCTGTGCACCTCGGGCCACTGCGTACCTGCAGGCAAGCTTGAGCCCAATCCCAGGCAACAAGGACCCTGCACTACATCACAGCACACTCTGGGGGCGTCCACGACACAGCCCAGTTGGTGGGAGCACCCAGCCTCCTTCTACCAACAGCTTTGAGAGGCTTGCTTACAAAATGTGTCAAGGTGCTAGGAGGCAAGTGATAGAAGAAGATGGATTCAAGAAAAGAAACAGGGTGGGGAAAACATTCTCCTCTACAAAGCCCAAGTGTCAAAATACTTATAATGCACCACCACCACCACCCTCATAAACCCTCCTGGCACCAATTCAGGAAAAACTACATGAAGAGATTTCACTTGAAATAAAAAACCTGGGAATTTTAGCTGACTTCATTGTGAGCACCATGTGAGGTGAAAGGGACGAGGCAGCTCTGAGCTGAAGGCATGATTGAGCCGCACTAAACAGAAAGAAAAGTAATGGCTCCATTGTCCCCTGCCCTCAGACCAGTGCCTCAGAGCTAGCCAGGCCTTCCCCTTTTCCAAGGGCAAACAATGAGTGACGACCTAAACCAGAAGAGACACACATGGGCTGCTGTCTGCATCAGATTCGCTCTCCAGATTCAGAAAATGGGGCCTATACACGGGGAATTAATTGCCTGCTATGCAAATCAAAGGACCACAGCTTTCTGCAGCCTTTAAGAAGGGGCTGGATTGACTCCGTCCCACCAGAGATCAACTGTTTTGATTTGTGGACTCCCGCTCTGTAGACAGGGCACCAGAACAAAGTCACATGTATCTTTAGCAAGGCATCTACAGGGTGGCCCCCAGGGCTTACCTGCACCCCAAAACCCACTCCCCCTTCTCACAGCTCTCGCTTCATTCTCAATGTTTTAAACCCAACTGCACAGCCTGCCCCTGAGGAGAGCCAGGTCGGCAGGCTGCAGTAGGGTGCCCCAGGGCAGAACAGCCCCCCGTGACAGCCCAGAGCTGGCATGCGCTGCTGCCTCTTTCCAACGCGGCCCTGCCACCAATCTTTACTAATTATTTTTAGTCAACAAGAAATAATGAAGACAGTACCCTCTCCCTCACACATTCAAACCGTCTTATTTTCCAGAGACCCTTCTGCAGCCAACACAATCCTCCGTCAGGGAAAGGAGGTTAAACAGAGGAAAGTGGAGGCCCCTCAATCCAGCCTCCTCGCATTAGCATTTGTTCTCCTCTATTAATATTCAGTAGGTTGAACTTAAATTAAACCATGTCTATTGTCTTTCACAAAAGCCATAAATATGAGCTGAAAATTCCAAATTGCTGCAGTAAAGACAGCTTGGGGACTGTGCCTGCAACCCCAGCTAGACGCCATCAGCTGACAGGAGCACTGTGTAATGGGCCAGAATCTACTTGGCCACCACAACACAGTGCATGGACAAACCCCCAGGAAAACAAATGCGACAGTAGAGTCCAGGGCAGCAAAAGGGGCTGGAGACTGGAGACGTGGTGCGCATGGCTGCCTTGACACGAACCAGGCTGCAACACTGAGACACAGCCTAGGCAAAAGATGGATTCCACTAAGGAACTTGCAAGCAGTTGATGAGAACCCTATACACTTCAGAACACAGCATTTAGACAGAAGGAACGCCTTGTCAATGGGGGCGGGAGAGGGGGTAGAGCACAGAGTCCTTATAACTTTATAATGTTTTAGATGAAGAAGTGTCACCAGTCTCCCCCATCAGTTTCCCATACATGAGAGAATACAAAACCAAAGGAAAAGCCAGTGCCTCTCCTCCACAAACAGCAACGATGAAAGAAGGGTTAAAGAGAAAGAGAAACAGGGAGGGCTTTGAAGCCGTCCCAGTGCCCCTCAAACATCTGGAGCACACCAAACTTATTAGCATAATAGGCAGAGTCCATGCATTTGGCTTTGTTGTAGAAGACGTGCACAAAAGGTGATTTGGTGTTACAGAGCCAGTGCCGTCTGTCACCCTGTCACTGTGAGACAAGGTATCGCATTACATATTAAACAGAGAAGCATCCAAAGAGAGCTTTCATTTTCAGCAGCAATTTCTCAGTGGTGTGTGTGCGCGCGCGCAAGCGACACTTCGAGTTGGAAAGAAAATCATAAGAAAAAGCCGCCTCTGGGTTGGTGTAGGACCCTCCATGAGGCGACCAGACCACACGGTTTGCCGCCATTGCTAGAGAAAAGCACAGCCCACGTTCAGACTTTCAAAGAGAAATCAAATCTGCAGACAGTGTAGGCACGCTGGTGCAGGGCCCACTTCACAGGGTCACCGTGAATGTGGATATTAACCAACTGTGCACGTGTGCAGGTCACAGAGATGCCCCCCCCCCCAGCCCCCAAGCCCAGGGCTCAGCCGCTGCCAGCTCCCAGATCAGCACGCCAGAGATCAAAATGACGGTGAGGAGGCAGGACGTCAGTGGTAAACTCATGGTCAACAAGGCACAAGTGAAAATGGCTTCATACCTCAGATCACAGAAAATAATGATGCTGTTCTCTCCCAAGAGCAGCCGCTCAAGCCCACTGGGGCTCCCCTTTGTCTATTTCAAATCAGCTATGAAGACTCTCCATTCCAGTCAAGAAAATGCCACCTATCACCCCCCCCCAGACAGACACAAACCACGGGGGAACCCACAGTTTTATTCCTTTGTCCCCCAACCCCAAGAATATAAATATGTAGCTATAAAGATCAGTTTTTTACATCAATAATCCCCCCCAAGAGCCCTCTGAACACACAGATGAACTCTGGAAATCTAAACCTCCATGATGCCCAATTATTTGGGGGAAAGGAGTCCAATGAAAACCTGACATCGTGACCGCAGGGTGGCTGGGCCACTCACTGGGGTAGGCAGGAAGACCCCATTTTCAGAATCAAGCAAGATGCCTGGAACCAGCAGTGGGTCACAAAGCATCCCCTCCCCATGAGCCACAGGAGAACAAGCCCACCAGCATCTATTACAGGTAGGAGACACGGGAGCACATCACTGGTGCCCAAAGTGGGCATGATTCTGGCTGTCAAATCCCCTGGATGAGTGAGCAACTCCCACCAACAAGACACCCCCCTCCTACATCACGACCAACAGTCAAAGGGGAGAGAACATCCCTCCTTCATGGGGAGGCTCCAACACCAGTAATAACAGTCATTATAAACAAACAGCAAAGCTGACAGATAAGCTTTAATGCAGCACCAAAAAAAAAAAAAAAAACCAACAACAACCCACCTCCCAGTAGGAAAGAGTCATGGTCTTCAGGAGAGACTATCAACCTGCCCAGGCACCATTTAAACCAACAGCCACACCAAGCGGCTAGCCTCTCATTTGGGCAAAACTCCCCCTCCATCTTTGGGTCAAGGCCCATGCTCTCTTATGCACTTCCCCCTTCCTTCATTCTTCATGCTGTGCCATGACTTTCACAGTAAGCAAAGCAAGGCCAGCATCTTGAATGCTGACTGAATTACAAACACCTACGATGGTCCACCATGTGACGTCCAACATGCCTGCATGCCATCACCATGACTCCACTATCCCAGGCCATCTACCATCCCAACATCCTTTTAATTTTATGCTGACAAATGGGTCAACCAAGCGGCCTAGTTAAAAGGAACCCCAAAAAATGTGGATCCTTATTATTCCTAGCTACTTAACAGGGCTCCACAGCACAGAGGGTCCTGGACCACCCGCCAGAGGGGGGGCGGTGAGTGGAAAGCTGCCTTCCACATTCAGAAGTAAAGTACATAAAAGGCAGTCTTGGAGCTCTGGCTGGCGTGGAAAATGAGCTGCAGAACAATGGCACCACTGATGAGCAGGGGACTATAGAGCCTATGGGGTACAGGTAAACACAAGGGCACGATGGAGATTTTTTTTTTTTTTTTTTTTTTTTTAAAATAGACAAATGAGACCAGTGTGTTCACAGCCTTCTGTTCAGATAAACTGACAGGCCAAGACTTGATTTTACATATCCTGGAATTTGCAATCCTCAAAAGGAGATTTCCATATACACAGCATGTTCACAGACAGCTAATGATATTCTACCTTTAAGTAATTACAACGTGTGTGTGTGTGTGTGTGTGTGTGTGTGTGTTTAGACCTTTAAAGCGTCATCATTAAATTTATCCCACAAATCAAAGGTACCAAATGAATCTGCCTCTCCAATGTTAGCAAGGCTCTCCAAAGGTAAGCAAAGCTGGCTTTAATTCCAATCAACAAGAGCCATATAAAGTTAGCAGTTTGTGTACTCATCTGTGGTGCTACATGGGCAAAATTCCACATACCTTGGGTCCTGATCCACACCATAATTTGAGGATAAATTAACTGTTAAACCCTCACCTCAAAGCCTCTGTGGCTGCTGCCTTCACCATGCAAACGAGCCCATCCAGGTTCTAAGTTATCTTTTTCTGGTAGCAGCACTGGGAGGAAAAAGCAGTTTCCCAGTTTCCTCATTTCTCCACTGCACATAAATACATCGACTGCCCACCCACTTTTTAGGTGAATATATTAGCAGAAGATCAAATGATCTGCTCTAAGTCCAAACAAAACAAAACCTGCTGACAGCAAACAAGTTCAGAGAGGCCTATGGCCTCCCTCCCAGAGCAGCAATCTTTCCAATACGGAAATACAATGGAAGCAGCACAGAGCAGAGCTACCGTAATGTGGCCATGAATCTGAAAGATCTGAGGCACCTAAGATTGGAGGTGCCTGACACATGTGTTTGTATATGATAATGCAAATATGGACGAATGCACAAAATACGGGAAGAGAATGAAGACCCCCGCATTTTTAAAGCATTTAGGTCTAACCCAGAATTACTCGAGGACGCGGAGTCTACCTATGTGCCTCAGTTTCCTCCATCTTTCAATGGAAGGAGACAAGAAGCAGAGAAAGGAAGGATTACGGGACATGAGACCAAACATGCTGTTTACAAAGGAAACCAGAGCCAGGGTGAGGATGAACTAATTAACTTTAATCAAACATCTATTTTTAAATGCTGGAAAAATGATTACATAAATTGGTAATAAAATAAAGGATCGGCTATAGCTGGATGGCATTCAGTCCCCAGAGAAATGTCTAAATTCATGCGAGCCTGGCTAAAACTGCAGATTTGGCCAAAATGGTCAACAGAGCTTAATGCTTTAAAAGCGACATTAATTCTCTTGTAAATTTCCACAGTGCCTTTGCAGGAGCCACCATTGCCCCTGGGGAGGACATCAACGCTGAAAGAACATTAATATTAAGCAAATCACGACACTTCACATACCACTCACATATATGTGTGTGTATGCATACACATACACAGCACTTTGCCATCCAAAATGGATTTAATCAGGACCCCAGCAGGGAAACCCACAAAGGCCTATTTCTCCAACAAAAGCCATACCAGCCTGAAACGAATCTCCAGCTATTTGGTTTTTATTTTATTTATAGGAACAGACCTTCTATCCCAGGTTCCTCAAGATAAGCCACCAAAAACTGCACCTGACAGACCCGTGGAGCAGCCATCCTCAGAGCTGGATCATTGCAGAGAGACAGAGAGGAAGAAGGACAGAGGGAGGGAGGGAGGAGAGCGCAGTGAGGCAGGCTCCCGGCACTTGTCAACAAGCCTCCCTGTACGTAATAAGCAGGCGGCAGGCAGTGCAGATTCCGCGCGGCAATAGGACGGCCGGGCGGCGGGCGGGGGAGGGGAGACAGCCGGGAGCAGGTTATTTATGTGCCTGCGAGGGAATCGAACACCGAAGAGGAGGGGTCTCCCGGCTGGCTGCCTCCCCCACCGTTTTGATAAATTAAAAGAGGAACAAAAATAGGAGCAACTATCTTTTCTCATCGCCCTGCCATGTCCCTAACCTGCAATGCAGAGAAATCCGAATGGTAGCATTTCTGGCACACGGGAGAGAGGGGGACAGCTGGGGGAGAGGACAGTCACAGTTTAATTGTCCACACTCGTGTCCCCGTCCTGTCAGACGCTGCACTACCCAGCCCGCCCCCGCATGCGCGCTCGCACCCCGACAGCGGATCCAGGGCACAGTTTCAATGGCATCCCTTTTTAATATCATAATCTGTGTCATTCAGCACTTGCCTTTTATTTATTTTTATTTGTTTTTTTGGCTGGGAAACCTGGGCAGCTCTCCAGACAGACTGCAGAAATCTCTCGCACGCTCCGCCTCCCGCCCTCCCCTCGGCGGTCCCAGCCACTGCGGAGCTGGGGACTCACCCGGTGACCGGCGGGGTGGGCGCAGGGCGCGGGCGCGGGGACTGCGGGCACCTCCCCCGGCCGGCCGGACCCCTCCCCGGCACATAAATTGATCTAATCTAATCAAACAGAAGCTGTTTTCCCTCATTGTTTCTGCAGGGTCTTTCACAAAACGGGCTCTGTGGCCCGGCAGCTGCTGAGAGGGGTGAAAAGGGCAGGCATCCAACTGGCCTCGGTACTGTGGGGCACGTCTCTTTTTATGATTTTAAAAGTCAATTCTTTTGAAGCATCTGAACTTCATCTGGCAAGGACGATGCGCAAAACACACGCTCAACACCACCCGCGTGCTTCTCTTTGTGCCCCTCTCCGGAGGGGCAGGTGGCAGCTGGGCCCTGTGGGAACCCACGGGCACCAAGAGTTCTCTTTGGGGAGCTGCAAGGCAACGGGGAAGCCCCTTACTAACCGTTTAGCTCCTTGTTCCCCCATTGCTGGCCCATCTCATGAGCCCCTTCTGGGTCCCACTACTTGATACACATTAACTTAAACTTGGCAAAACCCTGGAGGCAGCCTAGCTCTGCTGGGAGTGAGGAGGCCAGCAAGTGCTCACTGAGGGAGCACCAGTTTCCTAAGTCACTGAGCCAGATTTTTTTTTTTTTTTTTTTAAAACAAAAACCAGTGCGGGGAGGTAGGTGGTGGCTTCTGTAGAGTACTTAATATCCACAATTCTAAAATCAGAATTAGAGACAGGGTTTTAGAGCTACTCTAGAACAATCTCCCAGCTTCACCGATGAGGAAGCTGTGGCTCAGGAAAGGTTGGTCCTTAACAGAGCTTGGTCCTATGTCTCAACAGACAGGCCCTTCAGGAGCCCTGTAGCCTCCAAGGACAGGAGTGTGGCACAACCTCAAGACACAGTTTCCCTAGAGAACATTAGGTCAGGGGCAAGGGGCCTGCTCTCCAATCTTTCCCAGTGTGGGCATGCACAGGGCAGAACTAGCTGGTGCCCTGTCTTCCTGTAACACTCAACAGCCTTTGGCACG
This sequence comes from Tamias sibiricus, assembly GCA_025594165.1. NCBI lineage: Eukaryota > Metazoa > Chordata > Mammalia > Rodentia > Sciuridae > Tamias > Tamias sibiricus. Next base: position 16,078,235 of record CM046666.1, on the reverse strand, counting down.
CGCCCCAGTGCAGCATAAGTCACACACAGTCAATTAAGGACATTTAGGGGATGGCTGTTGGCTTTTTCCTTTTCCCTTGACTGAGATGTGTGTTTGGACTCCCACCAAAGCAGAGAACAGGAAAGGAGTGCGCATGAAGGTATTCTGATGTAGGCTGGTAAGGAAATAGGGACAGACAGCTGGCCAGGTGACAATCTGGATACTAGTTGTCTTCAACATCCCTAGTTCCCTCGCTTCGCCACCAAGAGTCCCCAGATATCAGCAGAGAGTATCTGCACCTTTCCTGCTTCCTTCTCTTCACATCAACACACACACACACAAAAAAAAAAAAAAAAAAAACAGGTGTTTAAATTTAAAGAGAAACCTAATCAATCTTCCCCAAAATATATGCAACCTGGTCTTGTGTGTCACTCTGGCCTGTGTGCAGCTGTTGGAGCAAGAAGGAGAGTTAGTTACTTCTGACAATAGATTCTGGACTGTTCCTACAAAATGCTGGTCCCCTACTAAAGAGGGAGCATACAAACGGGACCAGACTAGACTGACAGCTCCCACTAGAAGACAAAGAACAAAACTGGGACCTAGATTAAATTTGGATATAGCAACAAAACTTCCACTATTTAAAAGAGGAAGGGGCTTTAAAAAAAATAAATAAATCAGGAAAGAATTTTTCTTTATTCCCATTTCATGGTAGTTATTATCTAATTGCAATATTAAAAAAAAAAAAAAACATAAAATGTCCTAAATATTAAAGGCTCCCACAATACTGTCAATACTTAACAATATAAAGAATATCTGTATTCAGCCGGGCGCGGTGGCGCACGCCTATAATCCCAACACTTGGGAGGCTGAGACAGGAGGATCACAAGTTCAAAGCCAGCCTCAGCCATGGTGAGGCACTCAGCAACTCAGTGAGACCCTGTCTCTAATAAAATACAAAAAAGGGCTGGGGATGTGGCCCAGGGGTCCAGTGCTCCTGAGTTCAATCCCCAGTACGAAAGAAAGAAAGAAAAGAAAAAAGAGAATCTGCCCAGGAGCAGTGGTGCAGGCCTGTAATCCCAGCAGCTCGGGAGGCCGAGGCAGAAGGCTCAAAGCCAGCCTCAGCAACTTGGTGAGACCCTATCTCTAAATAAAAAAATGTAAAAGGCGGGGGCTGGGGGAGGGGGAGGCTGGGGATGTGGCTTTGTGGTTAAACAACTCTAGGTTCCATCCCTGGTACACAAAACGAGTAGGGGGTTGAAAAACCCTGTGCTGGGCTCCAGGCCAGCCTCAGTAATTTTGTGAGACTCCCTCTCTGGGGATGTGGCTCAGTGGCTAAACTCCCCTGGGTTCAATCCCAGGTACCAAAAACCTGACCATGAACCCATGACTTAAAAGGTTACCTACAACATGACTATGTGCTCCCAGCAATCTCATTTCATAAATTAAGTGGTAGCACAAATAAGTACACCTATATAGCAAACTGTTTCACTGTGTACAGAAAAAGTCACAATGAGACTTGAGTTTCTCCAACTCAACTAACACCCAGCCTTCATTCTGACCAGTAGGCCATTCATTTTTATTATAATATAATGGAGTACTTCCACTATCTCACAATTGATAGATTTTGATTATTCAACAGTTCTGATTCTCTTGCTCAAGAGCATCTAAACATTGTTACTTCTAAGGATGATACACCATGTTTCATTCAAGCACCACTAGTCCCTCCTGAATGTGTACCTAACAGTGGCATTAGTGGAAAACCATAGATACACAAATGTTCAGATGTTTAAGTTAAAAGGCAAACTGCTGTCCAACACAGTTGTCAGTTACTGCTTGTAGACCAGCAACGTCATCGCTGCCATTTCTAAATGCAGCTACAAGGGTGTGGTGGCACACACCTGTAATCCCAGCAATTTGTGGGGCTGAGGAAAGGGACCACAAATTCGAGGCCAGCCTCAGAAACCTGGTGAGGCCCCGTCACACACAAGAAAAAAATAAATAAACAAGGCTGAGGATGTGGCTGGATTTGATCCCCAGCAACACCAAAACAACCTTCCCTTATACTCAAGAGACCAGAGACAAGACACTGCTTGAAATGCCACCTGTGGAGCCCTCAGGATTTCAGGAAAAAAAAAAAAAAAAAAAAGTCTCACATTCAAGAAGTTCTATGCAGCCCACCAGGTACACAGCTGCCTCTACCCATTATGTCCAAACCCCAGGGTGTCCCACGACATGCTGGCTCTTCCAGTCAAGCTTCATCCTAGCTCCCCAACCACCTCCACACCACCAAGTCCTGGGGACTTCAACAAGCACAGCAGGTCCACTCAAGCCACTGCCCTGAAGGCATAAGGCTGTTTTTAAATTCCTGCACCCAAAGAGAAAAGTCAGCCCATGTTGAGAGTTAGGACACCCCTCAGAAAACGGGAGCAAGCCCTGGAGTTGCAGATGATCAAAGAGGATGCCCTATAATCTACGATCTGCCTCAAAAGTGCTTCAAACTCCTTGCTACCAAACTCAACTGCATAGCCAAGTGGCACCTCAACATGTGAGTTCTATGTAATTAACAATAATTTCCCCAAAATGCTAATTACAAACCAGAGGGGAAATAGTGTGGGTTCACACAAAAAGAGCGCAGGACAGTGTTTGAGGATGAAAAGATGCACCTGCAGTAAACGGACTTTTTTCTGATTATTTCCTAAACAATAAGGGTATAGCCACTGAGTAATCCTCCCAGATTGGAAGGATACCCAAGTCCCTCACACCATCCTACAGGAGGGATCTGAGCACCCAAGGCAGTATCTGGGAGGAAACTGAATGACTGTATTATAATATTTTTGCTATGTGGGCCAAATTACATAGTATTGATTATTATCACTTAGGTTGTGATCAAAGCCAACAGAGGAAAGTGATCCACTGTGTTAATATTCGACTTCCAAAAACATTATTAAAGTGTGGGATCCCTATGACAGTAGTATAATAATAAATATTACTGGTTGGAATTTTTATTTAAATAAAAGTTAATATACTGGCACTCTACCAAGCAGAATTAGGTACACATGCAGTCTGCCTTGGACTCCTTCCAAGAGGGCTCGATTGTCTCTGAAATCGCTGACAGCGCTGAGCTGTGTAATACACGTGGCTGGCCCGATAGCCAGTGCGACTTCAGGGCCACACTGTACAATTATAAAACAATACCGATAATTACAAGAATTCATTGGGGTGATCAGGTCGGGTGACAAACTGGTGAACCTAACGTGGCTGTTAAAGGCAACAAAACAGCACTACAATTAAACAAGGACATCCATGTGTAAAAGCTATCAGAGAAGACAGCGCGCCACATGGATTTTTTTTTTAAGATTAACAAATGCAAAGTGGGTTTCTTTGGTCAGGACCTTGCACTGGGAATCCTAGTGGTGAGCTGGGAGGGTAGCTAGGTGGCACAGAGCTTGCCCTGCAAGCTCGAGATCCTGGGTTCCATCCCCAGCACCAACCATTGTGTGGTCACAGCACAGAGTGCCACCAGAACAAGGTGGGCCTGCTTAACCCTGAAGTCACTCACCAGCTGGGAACAAAAGGAGAACACAGAACTCTCCTACGCCTGGGTTTCCTTGTCCTCTAAGTGGAAGTGGGGACCATACTGGAGACCTTACAAGGTCCTGCGCCACCCTGCAAGTGCTTCATGCCAGCTATATATGGCATTCGGACTGCCGTGGCAACGATTTACTTGAAATTTCGTTCAGCATACTTTTTTAAAAAGTATTTATTTATTTGTTTGTTTTTTAGTTGTACACAATGTCTTTATTTTTATGGGTGCTGAGGATCGAACCCAGGCTGTGCACGTGCCAAGCGAGCGAGCCACAACCCCAGCCCCCAGCAGACTTTTAAATACTGCATTAAACATTTTAAAGAATGATTCGGTCTGTAGATTTCAAAAGCCTAACACAGAAATGACACCAAGTTAAAGGAAATGATCAACCTTTTTAAGACTACTTTGAAAACATGACTCAAAAACAAAGTAAAATTCAACCAGACTGACAATATGGTCATTTTACCTACTGACAAAAAATAATGAACTGTTGCTGCCTGAAGCGATGGCCGCTTGGAGCAACAAAGCCGCGGGAAGAAGTTCAGAGGCAAACTGGAAACAAACAGCTTTTTATTCTGATAACTTTTCTCTCTGGCTCTAACAACGACTAACACGCGCCACATACACCACCAAAATGGCGCTGACCCGATCAGCAATCTCGGCCAAGTCACTCGAGATCCTGGGCCAAGTCCCGTGAGACTAAGGAAGGTGACAATGCCCAAATCTCCATGGCCCATAGTCAACCGCAATTTAAGCCATCTCCCCAAACAGGGCTCCTGCAATGAACAAAGGAAAATTTCTCTGGAACAGCTTTAAAAGGCTGCTCGGATCAACTGAAGAGCAGATAATCCTTTTCAAAATTCTGTTTCTAACCAAACTGATCCTCTCAATCCACTGCTACTGTGGTTCTAAACTGATAACATATTTTATTTTTGTTTTCCAGTGCTAGTGATCGAAACCAGGGCTCCATGCATGCTAGGCTACAGACCCAGCCCCTGATAAATATTTCGGACAGCCAGGCGCGGTGGCGCACGCCTGTAATCCCAGCACTTGGGAGGCTGAGGCAGGAGGATCGCGAGTTCAAAGCCAGCCTCAGCCGTGGCGAGGCACTTAGCAACTCAGTGAGACCCTGTCTCTAATAAAATACAAAAAAGGGCTGGGGATGTGGCCCAGTGGTCGAGTGCCCCTGAGTTCAATCCCTGGTACCAAAAAAAAAAAAAAAAAAAAAAAAAAAAAAATATTTCGGACAACCTTGCAATGGATGGAAATAAATATTTAATTCAGTAATTCCATGTCAATAAATCAACACTAAGGAACAAATGAGAAGCAAAGATCTATGTGCAAAGATAGCTTGGTTTTAACAATTTTCTTGAATCTTTCACTACTAGTTTAAATTATCCAACCATTTTTAAAAAGAAGCAGTCAGCAAATTCTCCTGTATCACTGTCCTGGGCTGACTGATAAATCAGTCCTTTGGTTTTGGAAGGTGGTGAGGTCTCATGAAGCCACTCTTGGTCCTAGGTGCCTCTGCAATTGCAGTGCCCTCTCCTCTCCTGTTCTCTCCCCTCCCTCTGCCTGGAGGTTCCTGCTGCTCTTCCTGGTCAGCTTTCAGCTGACACTCACGCCCTGCAGGTGAGCTCTCAATATAACCACACAATGTCAGGAGGCAATGTTTACCCAATTGCTCAGTTCCATAACCCTCAAAACTCAGCACCATGCCTATACAACATAACTGTCGTGCAGGAAGTACTGCTGAGAATATGCTGCCCTTCCATGACACTGTCAGGGCCTTCAGCAGCCCTTAGCCAGCAGGCCCATGCCACCATGCACCTGCCATTCACCACATCCCTCAGTCAACATGTTCTTCCCAGAAAGGAGAATGTTTCCAGAATTCCTTGTTTGTTTTTAAATTAGGCTAATATCTCATGTACTTGACCACGACCCATGATTTCCCTACACTCAACGATCAAAACTAAGAACATCAAACATTCAAATTTTGGGTGAAATATACATTCAAAAATGTTGACACTGCATTATGTCTTCAAGATATCTAGTCCCGCCAGGCGCAGTGGTACCAGCTGGGTTGTCATCCCAGCAACTCAGAAGGCAGGACAACAGCCAAGTTCAAAGCCAGCCCCAGCAATTTAGCAAGACCCTATCCCAAAATTTAAAATATAGAAGGGCTGGGGATGTAGCTCAGTGTTAAGTGCGCTAGGGTTTAATCCATAGTTAAAAACAAACAAAAACAAAAGGCATTTTGCCCCTTTACTGATTTCGATTTTACAGTTATTTGTTTGGGAGCCAATTTCTTCTGTATCTAAAGCTCTTGTGCATCTTCCTCAAAATATCTTTTGGACCTCTAACACGCACATTTCTAAGATTTTAGGTAAAAGTCTAAATTACCTGTAATCCTTCACTAAGAAGATGAAATCATTCACAAATCCTAATAGAGCACTAAGCACCATCAACCACGTGGCTCCTGTTCTTTCTGGCACCTTCCTTGAAACTTGCACTAGGACTAGGAGCAACCTAAATCCCAGTGCTGAACATGGTGCATCCTCTTTATAGCATGCTCCGCAGCAGAGATCTTTATAATTTTTCAGAAATCTGGGAGGTTTTCTGTTATAATGAGCTTGAGTTTGTTTAATACAGCACAAGAAAAAAAAAATTGACATGGGGCCGGGCGCGGTGGTGCACGCCTGTAATCCCAGCACTTGGGAGGCTGAGGCAGGAGGATCGGGAGTTCAAAGCCAGCCTCAGCAATGGCGATGCACTTATCAACTCAGTGAGACCCTGTCTCTAATAAAATACAAAAAAGGGCTGGGGATGTGGCCCAGTGATCAAGTGCCCCTGAGTTCAATCCCCAGTACAAAAATAAATAAAATTTAAAAAAAAAAAAAAAAAAAAAAACTGGGTGTACCAACACAGAAGTAGTAGCCAATGACTGAAGAATTTCTCAGTGATGTTAATAAAGTGTTCTACAACTGTACCTTTTGCTTTGTCAGAACACACTGTGTACAGACTGTGTCACTAGGGCACCCCAGAGGGAGGTTTCCGCAATGGTCTACGGTGGCCATCTAGAAAGACCTCCTGACGTGAGCAGCCAGCGGTAGAGCGAGCAGGGCAACGCCACCACACCACTTCATCCTGCTCAATGCTGCAGCGCTGCATCAGATCATTTGGCAGCCTCAATCCACTGTAGCCTTCTCATTTCAAATTTACTGAAATGCAGAACTCAGTCTCTTAATCATACCAGCCAGGCCTCAAAGGCTCAGGAAGCACATGCAGCTAATGACCACCACACAGGACGATGCAGATGAAGAGCATCTCAGGGAAGTTCTACCAGGCAGCTGACCTATGGCACAGACCATGCATTTAGTCTAAAGACCAAATGGGCCACTGCTGCAGCAGTCCCTCTGCTTTCCATGTCACACATCCAAAGGCTCCTCCTGAGGGGCTTGGGGTGGGCAAAGTGTGAGAGAGAGAAGGAGCCAAGAGAACAGCACTAGCCAATCCCCTTCCACACAGCAGCAGGTGGTCGAGGTGACAACCGGGCCACTGTGTAGATGAGGAGAGAAGGGACAACAGATTGGATCCAATGGAACTGCCAACTAAACTAAAAACTGTAGCAAAGCTTTCTGATAAGGAGGTTGGGGGGGGGGGGGGGTGGAGGTGGCACTGTGGAGTGAACCCGGGGGTGCTCTACTACTGAGCCACATCCCCAGCCCTTTATTTTTGGGACAGGGACCTCCTGTTGCCCAGGGTGGGCTCGAACTCGCAATCCTCCTGTTTCAGCCTCCAGAGTAGTAGGATTACAGGCATGCACCACCACACATGACCACAGGGTAATTTTTATTCCAAATTATTTTAGAACTCAGGCTGAGTAGGACTCACATTTGCCACCTGCAGGCTACAGGCATTAAGGACATGTTAAACACACACCCCCAATTCTGGGCTCACCACCTAGATCCCTTTGCAGGACACAGGAAAGGGACAGAGGCCAACGACAAGACATTTGCTCCAGGATGACCTCCCACCCATTCATCTGTGGTCCAAAACACCATCCACACGTTTCCTGACCCACAGCATAGCAGAGCTACCAAAGGGGAAAGGAAGAGAGCGATCCATAACACCAGCAGCCACTCACTGGTAAAAACCAAACCAAATGGCATGAAGGCTCACATTTTACATAGGAGGTCTACGAAGGGGTGATCTGCTCACAGGTGATGGCTGAGAAATTTCTAACAGAAAAATCTGAGCTCCAAACTGCGCCAAAACCCCAACTCTTTCGAGCACCAACATGAAGCAGAGTTTCAGATTTTGGAGCACCATGGGTGCCTAATTTTCCAATTAAATGAATGTTCAACCAGCAAAGTCTGTGCAAATATTCCAAAATTCCAACAAATCTGGAATCTGAAAAGCCTTCTAATCCTCAAAGCATCTCTAATAAGGGACACTCAACCTGTGCTTAGTTACTGGCAGAATAAAAATTAAGATCCGATCCTGAGTCAGTGTTCATTCCAACACATCAAATTTTTGATGTGTTCAATATTGCTTGAAATGGCTAGAATCCAGGAATTCTGGTTTAATATGATCTGACAGCTTGCAGTGTGAATGGTTTCACAACATAGCCCCTTCCACTTCTAAAGATCTGTTGAAAGTACACAGGCCCTGACTTGGGCTTTTCATCTCCTGTCCTGTCACTTGGTCCCTCTGCCTGCCAGTGGCCTCTGCCCTGCACACCAGCAATCACAGGTGCAACCCCTTCACACACCCTGAGCCAGCGCAGAAACCCAGGCTCAGCATCAGGCACTATGGGGAGTAGGAGGACCACACCTAGGCAAACCCACCACCAGCACACATCTACCAGGCAGCTCTCACCAACGCCGCCACCAAGGGTCACCTGCTATGGAAGCAGCAGCCAGCTGGGCCTGAGCTCAGCGACATCCTGGAGCAAAGCCCAGGAGCAGAAGTAGGAAATGGAGCAAACCCACTTTAATTCCTAAGTGCTCTGCTGCATGACCCAGCAGAGCTTTTACAGCACGTGATTAGGTAAGGTACATCTAGAACCCCAACAACAACCACGCTGTGTTACTTTGTTAGGTACCAAGTACTTCATATAAATCTTATTAATCCTAATAAAACCAACTCATGGAGATTATGCCCCATTTACAGAGATGGGAAAAAGAGCAGCAAGTCTTGTTAGGTCTTTCAACATGAGCTGGGACCATCCCTGAAGGGGTGACAAACCCATCTCACAACGTCCAGAGAACAGGGGGGACCTGTGGTGGTCACGGGCTGGCAGGGGGGGCGCACCATTCTCCCTGAACCTCTAGAAGCTGTATGCACAGCTCTGGGGCCCTGGGCTCAGGCAGCTCCAACTCTGCCTTCTGCTTCCCACAATCCATTCGCATGAGAAGGTGCCGCGTGTGGTCACTCCAATGCTTTTCTGAAACCCCATCTACCAAAGGCTGGCCACGCCATCCCCTAGACACAAAGTACTTTGGGGCCTGGCTGTGGTGCAGAGGGGCCTAGAAACAGCCTCAGCAAGCTCCGGCCACTACCAGGAGCAGCCACTTGATGGCAATCTTTACCCACTCCCTTGGAATTTTTCCGCGTGGAGACCCTGGAGGGCAGCAGCACCAAACGTGGGCAGCCCAGCCTGGACAAGGCTAGAGAGGACACCTCTGCTTGGCCTGGGTGTGCGGTGGTGCAGATGGAGTGTACTTTTGGGGGAGTGGGGGGTGTGAAGAGGCCACAGACACCTCATTTGGGGGGCTCCCTACAACCACAAGCTTCTCTAGCCTTGGTGGAGGTGGCTGCAGTTTCCGCCTACAGACAGGGGAGGAAGATGGAAACCTCAGGCCCTGTGGTACCATGGCGCCTTCAACAGCAACTCAGGTGAGATTTAGAGACAGCGACAAACAGGACAACAGGTCGCCCTATGCTGCTGCCCTTATAACAGCACCCCTTCCCTGAGAAGGGGGAGAGGAGGTTGATGTTCGTCAACTTTCCCTATCAGAAGGTAAAACACCTGTTGAAATAAAGCACTGGCCTTATAAAAATTGCTGAGGACGAAAAATAAAACCTATGTACATATTTTCTGGGTAAAGGCCTTCCAGTTGAGGGAGTGGGCAGGATATTATTCAGTACATCTGTGTTCAGGGGCAGGAAGGGGACCCAAAGGGCTCTTGAAACTGGGGAGAGGGGGAGGGTGACAAATAGACACTGCCATCTTATTTACAGTCCACTTGCAGCACTGGATAGGGACACGAGTCCCCCCAGGGTCCAGCCTCACCCTGGGCATGGCTTCCCCATTTATAAGGAGCGTTCCGGCACAGGGGTGGAGAGCGCGCCAATACTGTCCTCAGAGGGATTCAGAAAGTGCCAGCTGAGAGCCTTCCAGCTCACCCTTTAAAACTCTGGAACATTTTCCAACTGCGCAAACTAGAAATGCCCTTTTCAAATGACACTGGAAGCAAAATGGTCTGAAGGTGAGAACAGGGTAAAGCCACTGGGGGAGCAGCCGAACTCACACCACAGACAAATCTGCCGTACTGGCCTCTGAGACCCGACAGGATGGACAGGAGTTATTTCCACTGGTGCAGTGTCTGCCCTAACCCTATCTAGAGAGCATCTGAGAACCTTCTAGAATCACCACCATGTACTGCTTTTGGCAGTGCGAGAGATGGAACCCCAGGGCCTCATGTGTGTTACAGGGGTGCGGCACAGTGGCCTGGCTGCACTGTCCAGGGCTCTCCCTAGGGCAGGCCTGAGGCTACAATCCAGGTCCTGCTCCCCACCTCACCCTGCCACCCCTAAGAGGGGCGCTGTAGTTTTGTGATCTCTGGGAAGGGATGTATGAAAAAACGCTCCATCTGGGACTCTGCAGGCACATCCCAAAACCTACCCAAAAAAGCCAGGGGAACAGAAGAGAGTTGGCAGCAGGTGAGATTAAGAAATAAACTGTAAATTAAGGGATTTCTGGACTGAAGGGTAATTTCCAAAAAGCGTATCTAGTAATCACTCTGCTGGCTTTAAAGATATACCATATAGGACTCTAAAGATTTAATGTGGCTCCAGTAATAACAGGGTATTTCCAAAAGCTAAGTAAACGGCCCTCTGAATGTGAGGGAAATGGGATCTCAGAAATTCACAAGCACAGCAAAACGGCACGACTCCATTGTGGCAAGTCTGAAGGTAATTAAAGCCCCATCAATACACACATCACAGAGTTCAAAGCATGAAATGGGTCAGACCTAAAAACACATGCGGCCTTTCTCTGGTGGCCGCATCATCATTTTACAAGAATGAACACAGATAAGCAAATCCTGTTCATAAGCAGGTCACCGCTGCATGGTCGCCGGCCTATCTGGTGACCCCACAGGGGCTTTGCCCTTTCTGCGTGTGCTGATGGAAATCTCCCCTTCCTTACCCCACGCCTGCAGATGCCCAGGCAAATGAGAGGCATCTCTCTATGACAAACAGGACTCACTGAGCCTCAGAGGTCCCAAATGATACCGCCATGTGCCCTCAAATCACCTCAGACTACAGAAAGCTCCTTCCAAAGCCACCTCACTCACCAAGGCCCTGGCAAGCCTTGGGCCCCTTCAGGTCCTTGGCCTACCCTGCCTTTTGCAACAGCTCTTCTTGCATGCGACGGGTCTCTAGTCCCTGAACTTGGGGACTGGCTAATCCCCAGGGCTTCACAAACACAGGCACGCAGTAAGCAATGTCCAAGTTTAATTCCATCCAACCTAGAGGAACAACAACTCCTCAAAGCCAACAGACTTATGGCTTCTTGACTCACAAGGAAAAAGTTCCAGGACCACATGAGCCCAGAAGAAACAACTCAGGTTAAAATGGAAATTAATTCAATCTAAATGTGAAATGAAATAAAAGTGTTACCATCTCCAGTTTTGTGACTGTGATTTAGAGGAAGGGCCCATATAGAAGAGATGGGGGTAAAATGAGGTCACAGGGACAGGGTCCTGGTCTGCCAGGTATGCAAAAAAGGAAGGCACACCTACTCACTCCTACCAGGGGAGGACATAGGCAGGAAGAGGGCACTCCACAGGAGTCAGCAGGCTTGGTGGCTTGGATCTAAAACCTCCCAAACTGAGAAATAAATCCCTGCTGTTGAAGCCACCACACTATGGTACGTGTTCTGGTGACCCAAGCTGGCTGATGCAGACTTCCAACCCAGCCACAAGAAAATCGTTAGCAGCCCTATCACACTGCTGCATCCTCTGGACCAAGAGGCCAATCCTGGACCCTGACAGGAATGCAACAGGAAATGCATGGATTAGCAGCAAGGCATGAGACCTGTGGATAGACATCCCTTTACAGTGTCCCTGGGGGAAAGCAAATTCTGAGTCCTCAGTTCAGAAATTTTTCAAATACACCCAGGCTAAGCGTTGCCGATGTTCACAAGCTAACAACAGTGCTGGCTAACGCACCACCAGAGGAAGGTGGTAGGTGAGAGGATATGGAACCCAGGCTGATCTGAAGCCCACCGCTCTGGATGTCAAAAACAGCTCCGAACCATGCTGCGATGCCATGTCTAAGTGTGCAGGTCATATTCACACAAGGCTCAGTGCCCAGTAAGCAGCTTCAGGAGCTGCAGGGACAGCACAGGTGACCACCTGGCCTTGTGGCACGCGTAGCCCTCAGTACTCTCAATTGTTTGCTGCATTCTGGGCAAACACTGCAAACACACATGACATTGAAAAAGATCCTCTAAGAGGGACAGGCACCAGGTGTAGTGGCTCACGCCTGTAATCCCAGCAGCTCAGGAGGCTGAGGCGGGAGGATTGCTAAGGCGCTAAGCAACTCAGTGATACACTGTCTCTAAATAAAACACAAAATAGGGCCGGGCAGGTGGCTCAGTTGTCAAGTACCCCAAGTTCAATCCCCAGTACCCCCCCTCACAAAAAAAAAATGGACAGCCAGGTTCAAAAATCCCAAGACAGGTACATACTTTGAGGACATGAACTGACTGGCAGAGGCAGCATTCTACGGTGATGGAGAGCAGCAATTCACCTCTGCTGACACGCTGGTCACACGGGCACAGGCGTGCTTGTCAGGACTCCTCCAACTGTATACTCGAGCTATGTGAGGTTATGGGGCAGGAGGTTTCCTCCATTAAACACACAGCAAGATGTGGAGACGGACTCTGGGGCGTAAACCCTGATGTGACCCAGCAAGGGGGCATGGGGAAGCCACGTGACACCAGAGCCCATTCAATTAACCTAGAAAACTATGTTAGTAAAGTACCAGTTGTGATAGAATAAAGTTACGAAAATTAAAAGAGGTCACTTATTTTAATTACTTAAAAGGCCAACTGTAATTTAAACCACCGGTCAACATACCTTCTACTTAGAAGTTCAACAAACGTTAAGTGTGAGACAAAGGTGACCATGTTCTAAGAATTGTTGATATCACAATTGCAAGGACACATGCCCAGTGGTGACAAAGAAAATAAGATAGACTAAGGACCCCTGCTGGAGTGTCCAGACAGGAACATAACCAAAATGAAATGCAGAGTCCCTGTGGGCAGATGCTCGATCCCCTGGAACAGCCCGTCTGCTGCATGGGCAGAGCGGTGGGCACAGGGCCGCGTGAGCTGGCCGTCCTCTCGCCTGCACCACACAGCTTCACCGCCCACCGCCGGCTCAAAGCAGCCTCCTCCCAGGACTCACAGCCCCAGCACACAGGCCCTTCCCAGAAAGACGCCGCAAGGTACAGAGCGCAAGTGTTTGAAGATTGGGGGGGGGGGGGGGGGGGGGGGGGGGACCACTCTCACCGAGTGGCTCAAGAGGAATTTTCAGGAAGGAAATCTGAAGAGGAACCTGAAACGGAACTCGTGTGGTCTAGGGAGAAGTGTCAGCAAGAGGCAGCAAGAACACACTGAGTGTATTTGGAATAGCCAGAAGGCCAGAGCAGGTGTGGCACGGTGAGGAAGAACTGAGGAGGAACACAGGGGCCACATCAGGTGGCAAGGTTAGGAGGCTGCCCCATCATGTTAGGAGATGGGCGCCACAGTCAGGGCAGGTGCTGGGCCAATTTAAAATGCTAAAGGACAGCAATTGGCAGCTGCGGGGGGGGGGGGGGGGGGGGGGGGGGGCGGCACTGAGGCCGCAGCTGAGAGGGCATGAGAAGGCTACAGTGCCCGCACAGGGTAGAGGTCACCCTGGCAACATGAAACAGCAGGTCCGGGGGATCCAGTGGGCTGAACAGAGTGTAATGGGGCGGAAGGTGGGGGTGGAAACAGGTGGGAGGGAGCAGGACAGACAGACAGACTGGACAGGCTGGCTGTGAGAAGACAGTAGGTGGACATGCAAGGCTGGAGTTTGGGGGGTGTTCAATCATGTCGAAGGCAGCTGGACAGGCAGCTGAACCCCGCAGGGATGGGAACTTGGATCTGGAGATCAAGGTCACCACTAATGTCTTGGTAAGTGGCCTGGCTACAGCAATTCAAAAAGAGAATGGGAGAAGAGGGCCGGAAGATATGGACATCGGTAGTCCACGCAGACAGACCACTCAGCAAGTATTTCTTGGAAGAAAATGTCTATCAAGTTGGAGCGGGGTGGCGGGGGCAAGGTAGCATGAGATGCAAAGGGAGAGTCTGTGTTCTTTCTTTAGAAGCAGCAGGTTTCGAGAAAGGAACAAATGGCGAAGAAAGGAGAGACAATCTCCAGGGTGACGCCATGCAGAGGGAATGGAACTACTCGGTGCACAAAGGGAGAGGCGGCCTAGAGACAGAAAGCACTGTACAGCAGGAACCTTGGCTTTAAACAGAATTCAAGAACCCAGTAACTTCCAGTCTCCCGCCTTAGGCACCCACTGCAGTGGGGCTTCAAGTTCCACGAGAACAGATACAGGACAGGACTGAACTAGGGCAGCACAGACACCCAACCTCATCCTGCCCAGGCACACCACTACCAGGGACGTAACCCTTCTACTAAAGCAGTCCAAGACTGCGGTGAGAATGATGGCACCATCGGGGAGGTGAAGCCGCGCTTAAGAGATGTGTCAGAGGACCTAGGCCGAGAGAAATGAGGGCCAGTGGGTGTGAGCAGGATGACCTCCAAGGGCACTGCCATCCATGAGGTCAGCAACTATGCATGGTGGCCTGCCATTTAAATTGGATTTTTTGTTCCAATTTGTCTTGCCAGTGATCCACTCCTGCTAGGAAAGATGCTCACCGAGGTCACCATTCCTGTGTAAAATGAAGCTGACCTCACACCTCTGAAAGGAGCTTTCCTGCCCTAACAGTCCTTCATTTTGCACACCACTCCCTTGATGCCAGACCAGAGCACATTCCCGCCACAGAAACCTGCCATCACAAACCCCTGTCACACTGGACCAACGTCTATTTCCCGGTTTCAGTCTGTCACTAACACCCTCTGCTCAGGAAAGCTCCCACACCTTTGAAGGCCCCTTTGCAAGATCTTCAATGAATCTTTGCCTGGTAGCGGATGTCAAAGGCCCATTTGTGAGCCAACTCCTTGCTAGCCTCCACCCAGAACACACACATAGATAGCTTTTAAGGGTTTTTTTTTTTTTTTTTGCTTGGTTTGGTTTGGTACTGGGGGTTAGACCCAGGGATTCTCAACCACTGAGGCTCACCCAGCCTTTTATTTATTTATTTATTTAAGACAAGGCCTCACTAAGTTGCTGAGTCTGGTCTTGAACTTGCAATCCTCCTACCTCGGCCTCTCAAGTCAACGGCATGTGCCACCACACCCAGATTCTCTGGGGTTTTTTTTTTGTTTTGTTTTTGGGGGGGTGCTGGGGATTGAACCCAAGGCTTTGTGCACATGAGTCAAGCACTCTACCAACTGAGCTATATCCCCAGGCCTTTTTTTTTTTTTTTTTAAATGATTCTTCCTGAAATATTTTTTGATGCTTTGCTTATTGTAAGTCACACATTTTCTCATGTTAAAATGTCAATTTCTAAAATGAGGAAAACATCTCACCATTAAGATGGTTTACACTCACTGGGTGCAGTGGCACACGCCTATAATCCCAGCACTCGGGAGGCTGAGGCAGAAGGATCGCGAGTTCAAAGCCAGCCTCAGAAATGGCAAGGCACTTAGCAACTCAGTGAGACCCTGTCTCTAATAAAAATATATGAAAGGGCTGGGGATGTGGCCCAGTGGTCGAGTGCCCCTGAGTTCAATCCCTCGTAACCAAAAAAAAAAGATAGTTCACACTCATAACTGGTAGTTTTTCCTTGTTGACACATAACATAAGAGTGCATCACGTGATGACATCTTAGGACAAAATGAGGTTATCAGGACTCCTCGAAAACAAGCAACTTGACCCTAGCTTTCATATCTCCCACCACTAAAAACATCAACACTGACGAAATGCAAGTTCTATCCAGATTTGTCCCATCTACTTAGGTTAGAAACAGGTTGAATAAAAACTGTTACCACGGGAAGGGGATTTAGCCTTAACAAAAACACCCCTTTCCAGGAGAGATGTGGCTTTGTTTTTAAACAAAGAATAAATTTAAGTTGTTTCCAACAAAATGTATTCCCCCTTTCTTCCAGCCAGCTTTCCTGCCTGTGGAGAAGGTCTCACACATCAGGGGACACCAGGCAGGGAAGGGAAGGTCTCAGGACAGGAGTCGTTCAGGTACCTCCACCAAGTATCCAAGCCTAGGGAGGATGGTGGCTGCCCTGGCGCACACACCATCCACTCTGGGCACTGCAGGGGTGAGTCACTCTCTTCAGAAGAAAAAAGGCACTTCCTGTTCAACCAGGGACCACCTTTCAAACAGCTGCACCTGAAAAGTTACCAGGCTAGGCAGGAGGGAGAGTTGCCCCTTGGCCAAGGACAGGTAGCCATGCACCACACAACCAGGGCCTTCACTGCCACGCAGCTCTATGAACAACTGCCATTAACCAAACAATATGCCCTTTTTGGTTCTGACTCATGGGTCATGATGATCTGGTGAAAAATAAATTTTAAAGAGGTGGACCCAAGAAACACTGCATGATTTGGAAAGGAATCCAAAATCCCTTTAAAAAAAAAAAAAAAAAAAAGGTTCAAGGGAGGGTCCCCTGATAGCCACACTTCCACTTCCAACATTGGTCCTTAGATTCCCCCAATGGGCAGAGGCTGCCAAAAAGTCCAGGGCCCCTCCTGTGATTTCTAGCATGCAGATCAACAACAGTACGAAACAGGTGAAGAAAAGGAAAGAAACAACAAACACTTCCCTGTGCCTGTGAAGAGCGGGAAGGGTGAAAACTGAGGAATGAGATTTTCTGATCCCCTCTATCAATTCCATTACAAGCTATAATAAAGCCCAGAAACAAGCTCACACTAATAGATACTTAGCACTACTTCCTGAGGTCTTTTTCCCAATGAACAATTTCACTTATCTCCTTCAAAAGAAACTGCTTGCCTTTTTTTTTTTTTTTTTTTTTTTTAAGTCCTCCTACAAATTCTTGTTTTTGGAATCCCATCTTTATAAAAGGTTCCCAAATTGCTTCTATTTATCTCAGTGGTGATTAAACACGTGGGAGCTCTAATCCAGGAAGCCGGGTTTGCATCCTTGCTCTGCCAGTTCCTGGCTGGAGAGCCAGGCTGCTAACTAATCGGCACTTGCTGTATAGATTCCTCATCTGCAGGGTTTGTTCTAATTAAATGAGAAGGATATAGCTACAGCACTAGAACAAAAACCGGCAAACAGCAAGGACAACATGGGCTAGCTACACAACTCCTGCCTGGTCAAGACTCTGAACAAAAGGATCCACGTTCCCTTAAATCCACTGAACACTGTTCCACTGGCCGAAGGGCTGGCTGATCTGAGATGACATTTATAGGAAGCAAATGAAATTCAAACACAGCTAATAGCTCCCCTCTTACTGTGTAATTATGCATGCTCATTATTTGTGTAGCATGTTATTATTTAAATGTCCCTAATTTCAGCCCCTGCAGGCCAAGGGCCCTCAAAGAGTGGCCAAGGTCTCAGCCTCTGCCAGTCCTTTCCAAAGCTTTTTTCATTTTATTACAGTCAGAAAAAAGTGGCATTATCTACAGCAGGAAGTAGACAGAAGGCCCACAATCAGCAGATCTTGGTACCGCCTCAGCCCTAAGCCCAGCAATAGCCAACGAGCTGCAATAATGGCTTCGAATTCTGCAGACAACCAAGGAGGCTGTTCAAGACTCCAATTTGCTACTTATACTAAGGCACAAATATCATTCCTTGTCAGCTCAGAAGCACCAAAGCAAGACTGATGGCAAGCATGGATTTTATGACATAAAAAATGAGATCCCTCTACTATCTTGTATCTGCCTGGGTTATTACTACTCCACCAGGCCTGGAAAAACGGGCAGGCCGAGCCCAGCCGTGCAGATACAAGCTGCTCTGTGTGTTGGCTATTAACAGACTCCAGACACCCAATGCCCTCTGCAAAACAGTAAGGGCAAAGGGTTGCTGGCTCATCACACCAGCGACTAAGCAGAGGGGTGGCAATTTGTTTTTAAATGAAGTAAAAATTATGTGGAGATCATGCCATTGTTGATGCAAAACAATAAAGAGGCCTGCCAGAACCAATAGTCCAGAAACATCTTTTTTATTTTTATTTTGTTAAATTGACAGGGTAAAAAGAAATGCACCTTGTTCTCAACACTTTGGTTTCAAAGACTCAGTCACTGCACTGGTGATGTGTTGTAAATTGCAAACCGGACTCAAAGGCACGTGACTTGGGCTGTAAAAGTTCCAATTCTGCTGCTGTGAAAAATACCTGTGTGACTTGAGCAACGTCACTACCACACACAGCATTCACAAGGCCACTTTATTCAGATGAGAGACAAAAATGGCTCTCGGCCTTAAGTTCCACTTTAAAAAGTGTGAACAGGCAGGAACGGAGGTCAAGGCCACCCAGCACCAACCTAGCTGTGGCTCTCACCTGGGAATGCCCACTTTCATAAGCTGAGAGCCACCTGCCAGGGACAGCCCTGTCACCGACCCTCTTTCACCTTTGCCCCCAGCCATATTTCTGTGGCGAGCTGAACAATGGAATTGTTTCAGTCTTTGAAAAGGAATCTGAAGGGGGCTAACTCCAAACTCTTTGAACCAAACTTGTATACCTTGCATGATTTGATCCTTGTTGCTCCCCTCTCCCCAGTGACCTACCATCAGGCTCCATGTGACCTTTGAGACTAGGATTTTCCTATGGGATGGGGTACACCTGGGGGCAAACTACAGAGCATCCACCCAAACCCACAGCCTGGAACCGCCACTCACCCTGCGCTCAAGCTCCCCAGCCCAGAAAAGCCCTGGAGGCTCTCTGGTGCTTCAGGGTTGGGGGTACCTCAACCACGCAGCAGAGATAAGAGCACCCCCAGAAGAGGGCACCCCACAGTGCCCAGCCTGCATCCCTGCTTCCTAGTAACCCTCCCAAACAAGAAGGCATACTTCCACAAGTAGCTGCCTTCAAGATTCTTAGCTTCTGAGCCGGGCACACGCCTGTAATCCCAGCACTTGGGAGGCTGAGGCAGGAGGATCAAGAGTTCCAAGCGAGCCTCAGCAATGGTGAGGCACTCAGCAACTCAGTTAGACCCTGTCTCTAATAAAATACAAAATAGGGCGGGGGATGTGGCCCAATGCCCGTAAGGTCAATCCCCAGTACCTCCCCCCCCCCAAAAAAAAAAAAAAAAAAGTTATTAGCTTCTGAAGCAAGTTCAAGATTCTTCAGTTGTGAAGCAACACAAGATGGCTCCGGGAATAGGATATGCAGAATAACCAGGGGAGGAGAAGGAAAAAAAAAAAAAAGCGTCCTTGGGAAGCTGCCGGCACAGACACCTACAGGAACCAGGAAACACCCATCACAGCCACAGCCATTCCACAGGCAGCCCAAGACTCAGCACCCGTGTTTTTGTTTTTAAAACAAGCAAGTCTTATCAGGACGAAAAGTGAACTGCTTGACAAACTCCAACCTCTTGCCATAAAGGTGGTTCAGGAACCCAAGTCTGTGATTCCAAGTGAGATGGGTTCCACGACTTTTCTTAGAATTTCTTCCATGGTCTCATCAAGCCCCCACAACAAAGCCAAAGCTAAATTTGGCCAACTGGCGAGTAGCGTGGGCTGCTTACTTCTCCAGTGAGTAAATTTTTGCTCCCTTATTCACATTCCACTATTAAATCCTGGAAAATTGGCTACTTTCTCCTAACACCTGGTGCCTCTCAGGTAAGAAAAAAGGAGCTGCTTTTTCACTGTCAGATTTGAAGAGGCACTAAGGATCGCCCCTCCTGGGGAGTAGGAAGAGGGCAATAGAAAACCACAGCAGCAGGTGCTCTGGGACTCAGTGACACCCCCCCCATCACCCCACTTTTAGCCTCCCAAAAAAATAACAAGGTGGAATGGTGTGTGCAATGTGAAGAAATAGCAAGAAACTATTGCACTAGGTGTTCCCCACAGTCAGAGGCTTAGAGGTTACTATGTAACAGATAAGGAATAAAGAGGGCTGCCATCAACAGGATTCTACACAAAAAAAAGGTCCCTTTAAGAAAACATGATATCACTTTGGGAAGCTGAGACAGGAGGATCGAGAGTTCAAAGCCAGCCTCAGCAATGGCGAGGCACTTAGCAACTCAGTGAGACCCTGTCTCTAAAGAAAATACAAAAAAGGGGTGGTGATGTGGCCCAGTAGTCGAGTGCCCCTGAGTTCAATCCCCGGTACCAAAAAAAAAAAAAAAAAAAAAAAAGAAAAGAAAAGAAAACACGATATGGTGGTCCAAATTCTATGCCTTATGGCAAAGGATTCCGAAACTTATTTTGCTTTGTGTATGGGCCTTTCCCATGTACACTGGTGGACAGGGCAAAGCACGTAACACACATAGCAGAGCAGCCACAGCCAGCATGGTTGACCTTAAAAAGCCCGTCACATTATATAAGGAAGAAAACCCAGGGTAGGGAGGTCTTTCAAGCCAAGAGCAAAGCAAACTAGGTGGCGCATGCACATAATCCCATCAACTCTGGAGGCCAGGGCAGGAGGATGGCAGAAAAATACCAATTTTGGGACCAGCTATAGCAACTTATTGAGGTCCTAAAGCCACTTAGCGAGAGCCCTATTCAAAATTTAAAAAGGCTGGGGATGTGGCTCAGTAGCAAAGCACCCTTGGGTTCAATCCCCACTTACCCCCTCAAAAAAAAAAAAAAAACAGTAAAGCAACCTGGGTGAACTCCAGAAGCAGTTGGCCAACAGGCCCTGTCTAAAAACACTGCCAGATAACTCACCTACAATCAAAGCAGGCAAGAAATAAAACGGAACCCACAGGCAAACTTGTCATCTTACATTCTGCAAACTGTCAAGCATCCCCCATGTGTGACGCCTTTCCCATGACCAGAACCAAAGGTTAAAGAAGAAACTGGGTCTCCTCTTCCTCCTCCCCTTGCCCATGAACAAGGACAAAATGGAACTCAGACTATTCAGATATTACCTATAAATGCATGCACAAGAGACTATGGCTCATTTCTGAAGCAGACACAGGAGTCAAATGTCTGTCCTTGAACTGTTTTCAGATGAGCTCATCAAAATCATTGAAATCCTGGGGCTGGGGTTTTGAAATTCAGTGGTAAAACACTTGTTTGGCACATGTGAGGCACTGGGTTTGATCCTCAGCACCACATAAAAATAAATCAAGGTATTGTGCCCATCTACAATCAAACACACACACACACACACACACACACACACACACACACACGAATCTTTTTTTTTTTATATTTATTTATTTGCTTTGGTTGTACGCAATGCAATGCATTTATGTTTATGTGGTGCTGAGGATCGAACCCGGGCCGCGCACGTGCTAGGCGAGCGCTCTGCCGCTGAGCTACAACCCCAGCCCACACACAATTCTTGATAAAAGGGGATTCGTAAAAAATTTAGAAGGGGGCACATTTTGGGGCTGGCTCTGTGGCTCAAGTGGTAGAGCGCTCACCTGGCATGCGCATGAGGTGAGGCACTGGTCCTCAACACCACATGAAAAATAAAAGATACTGTGTCCACCTAAAACCAATAAATAAACAAACAAACAAATAAAACAAATGTGGTGAGAACTAAAGGCTGCACACTTCTGCAGGAAAATCCGAGGGTCTGTGCACCTACTTGTGTACAAAGACAGGTAACCTAGAAACAACTACAAGACAGGCTTCGCATTCTACCGCGACTGGCAAACAGAGGAAGAAGGTACCTTGTCCACCCTACTTTGCACGGCATAAATACAAACCTGTGAAACCCAACAGCATGTCCACAATACATACTCACACAGCCTACCACCTGCCCTGGGGTGCCCAGCCTCAGTCAAAACCCACACTGCTGGAACACAATTCAGAACGGAGGCTGTACGCAGAGGTGACGTCCAACTCCAGGGAGCACCAACTCACCATTCACCCCTTTCAGGCTCCCAGCAATGCCTTCCCCGTGCTGGCGCTTCTGGGCATTCTTGAACTCCTTCAGAGACAAATAAAGGACTTTCCGTACCACCCTTTCTTCTGACCATGGAATCCCATCACTGTCATCCTGAGGAAACACAGCAAAGACAGGGAAGGAGAGGAGTTAGTAAAAAGCAAGCCAACAAATAATCACAACAGACTTAAAAATTTATATTCCAAACAAGTACCATGTGACCAGGACGCAGTGCAGGAGATTCTGGTCCCATCCCAACGTAAAGGAATAGCACCAGCCCCAAATTGATCAATCCCCAGATTAAAAGAAATGTGAATCATCTCCCTTCCCTCTATGTCCCACTTGCAAATACATTCATTAACTATTAATACTGTAATATTCCTGGCAAAGTTCAGAGAAGCGAGTTGTCACACTCAAAACCAGAGATGCACAGAACTGTTATACTGAAATCTGATCAACTGGGTAATTCCAGACCATACACTGCATTCCATATGGGCAGCACTCCGTAGGAAATTCGGTTGTCCTTGCTGCGAGTTCAAAGAATACAGCAAGACACAGGCACTGCCTTCAAGAACCTGACAACTCCATCAGAAGGCATGGAACTGGCTCTGCACTGGCTCCTTAACACAATGAATCACAAATGAACAAGAAAACATCAAACAGATAGCAGTGGATCCTACTGGGGTACAGATGAGATGGCGACTTTAGAACAACAATATGGGGCTGGGACTGTAGTTCAGTAATAAAGCGCTTGCCCAGTACTCATGAGGCCCCAGCGTCAATACCCAGCACTACGAATGATAGCACATTAACAAGAGGCCTCAAGGTCTTGCTTCAAAGTGTGGCTTTTTTTATATCTGTAGATACAGAACCAATGCAAGTGCTTGGGAGAAGAATTAACAAATTGCAGGCAGCAAGCCCAGAGAACACTCCAGCAGTAAAGATACACAGAGAACTTTAAAAGCACTACAGGCTTCAGGGGGAGGGAGATGGAGCAGGGACTGGAGACAGCAAGATCTGGGAGGTTGGGCATGTTGGACAGCAGTCGCTGACCAAGGTAATTTTCTAAAATACAGCCATTTGGGCTGGGGTTGTGGCTCAGCGGTAGAAGTGCTCGCCTCGCACCACATAAAAATAAATAAATGAAATAAAGGTATCGTGTCCAACTAAAAATAAATAAATAAATATTTTTATCAATGAATAAAAAAAAAAAATGCACCCATTTTAGGGATCCAGAAAGTTTTAAGATATTCAGGCACCAATTCCCCAGGCAAAGAAAATTCAGAGGTTCTGGTATGTGGATTTCTGTACACTGTCTGCTAATCTAAGAAGGGTTCCATTCACACATCTACTTCAAGACAAGCAGCCTACAACAATTCAATTTAGAAATGGGAGGTATTTGCACTTTCTCAGGTACTTCGGGCCTTATCTACAATATTTTTTTAATATTTATTTATTTGCTTTAGCTGTACACAATGGGTTTATTTGTATGTGGTGCTAAGGATCGAACCCGGGCCGTGCACGGGCCAGGCGAGCACTCTACCCCTGAGCCACAACCCCAGCCCTTTATCTACAATATTAATGTTTTCCTTGTTCGTGTAAGACCAGGATTTCAGATATTCGGGTTCTTTCTGCTCCAGCAGAAGGCGCAAAACTCAGGGAACTCTGGCTCTTGGGTGGTCTGGTGCTGATGACTAGGTTGGACAAAAGAATTGGGTTTTCACCCCTTCCACTAACACAGAATGCAAAGCCTCCACAGAGCTCAAGGAGAAGGCTGGATTATCTGAGGTCTTTTCCAGCTCTTTAAAAGTTCTGCACCCCTCCATGAACACAAACTGCAGCCTAGAAATCCAACCACACAGACACTTTTAAGCCCTGTATAACTTAGGCTGCACTCTGGTTAAGCTTCAAGGATTTCCTAGAAGGAGAGTAATTCTGCATCTTTTATAATAAGTGGAAGAGAGACCCAAGGAAGGAAGAGAGCCAAGACCTGCACCTTCCCCAGGCTAGGCTGTCACTCACTCCTGAAGGGCCGCCAAGCAGAGATTTCAGAGGAAGAAGATGCTACATCCTGTCTACCTGGGAGGGCCAGGACATCCACATAGCAGGATGGCATTCAGGGCTCAGCCAGGAAGGCTGAGAGGGGACAATACCCAACAAGACCACAAACCATTTCTAAAGTTCTAGCAGGTGTAATTGACCTTACAATCACACAATTAAAAACCAGAAAAACGCAGCACTCCGATCAGACGTCATTTGTGAGATCCAACCAACCAACCCGAGTTGAATGTAGATGACCTGGCCACGCAACACACGGAGAGCTGGACTAGCTGGATTAATTTTTACGGCAACTCCCTTGGGTTTGCAAGGAAGCTCCCCTGGCATACTAGCTGGGGCTGAGGGTCGTGTTAACTGCAGCAGGAGTTAACGCTCATTAGGCTGAAATCCACCTTCTCAGCAGCCACGGTCTCCTCAAAGCCTGTGAGGCAGCATTCCCCAGCCACCACCAGGCCCTACTTCATCATCTGCATCTCCACAACAAGCAATGACGCCAGATTATAAACTATAATTTCCTACACGTACACAGTTTATGAATTATAAGGTCCCAAAATAGCTTTCCACATAAAACTCCCGTAACGATTTACTGCATCCTGTGTAGCTGATGCCTCCATCCTGACTTCAGGATCCAAAGGAGAGAATTACACCCCAACTGCTCGGCCCAATTACAGCTGCAACCACACGAGATGGAAGCATCCTGAAAGGAAGTCCCTCAGAAGGTGAGTCCACTGACAGCAGCAGCTTTGTTGCACCCACCACGCGCTTTAAATGCAGGAGAGAATGATCTATGACACATCTATGACACAGTTGACTGGTTGGGGGGGGGGGGGGGGGATGTCAGATTCTAGACAATTAAAAACACACATTCTTTTGTGATCTACAGTCAAGATTCGTCACCTCCCTCAATGCTGAGGCAAGACACACACCTGGCAGGTAACAAACTGACAGGCAGGTAGTAATTCAGTGTCTTCAGCATGACACTCCCTTTTGCAGCTGCAGAATCCTGGTGAGTCACCCTGCCCCTGCACTGCTCCCTAGTGGAAGTGCTAGACATGGGAGGCAAAGGTGTACCCGTGCCCACCCATGCCACTGTCCACGCTGAGTGTGCCCCTGCTCCCCAAAGCAGTTCTCCAGCTCACCACTCCCTCTGCTGTGGCTACCTCCTATTCCCATGTGCTGCTACCCAATGCTGTAGGGAAGAGTCCAGATGGAACTGTCAGGACACAAAACTCAAAGCACAAACACTAAATAAGCACTCCTGCGCACTGTTTTATGCCACCAGGACTTCAAGCAACATCTGCACGGGGTCTGGCGATCAGATCTCTTGGTCGCCACTGGATCCCAGCTCCAGTGTGGCTTAGGAAAGGATGCTGGGCTAGGGATGTGGCTCAGTGACATAGCACTAAAGTTCCCGGGTTCACTCCCCAGCACCAAAAGCAAAACTAACATGCAAACAAAAAGCTGGGCGCGGTGGCGCACACCTGTAATCCCAGCACTTGGGAGGCTGAGTCAGGAGGATCGCGAGTTCAAAGCCAGCCTCAGCAATGACGAGGCACTTAGCAACTCAGTGAGACCCTGTCACGAAATAAAATACAAAAAAGGGCTAGGGATGTGGCCCAGTGCCCCTGAGTTCAATCCCTGGTACCACCAAAAAAAAAAAAAAAAAAAAAAAGCAAACAAAAGACACTTTATGAAGCTCTGCCAGCACCAAACCTTAGGCAACCGGCAGTGTGTTTTGAGCAAAGGGCCTGAGATCACCACAATTTTCGTGACTTAAACCACCGCTTCCCCCATAAAACGCTCTCCAAGGTAACTAACCCAAAAGCGCCTGGCTATACCTCTGGTTCCCAGCAGTAAGTTGGAGACAAAACTCCCACACTCTCCAGTTGCCACCGCCCTCCCTCAACCACCCAGTTCCCTGCCAGACAAAGTGCCATCTCACAGTCCACAGGGGCATAAGGCCCACCACCATAGGCCTTTCTGCTAAATACAGACCAGTCGTCACAAAGTGTGGGCACCCTGCTTCTTTTCCCCAAACTCCTCACCCACGCATCTGCAGGGCTCAGAGCTGTTCTTCCTGTGTGTCTCGCCCAAGTCGGGCAACATGGCTCAGCCTCCCTGCAGATGAAGTGAGGTGAGACTTAACATGGCGTTAATTAGAGGGTGCTCCACAAACCCAAGCGCCTGTCCATTATGGTTTAGTGGCCAGCTCAATATAGAAGACACAGCCCTAAGGTCTTGAAATGGAAAAGACAGGATTTTCCTCTATTTGGCTACGTGTCTGTCAAACCTTGAAGTGATTAGACAATTTCTTATCAAAAAATAGCAACTGCCTAGGAAGCAAACTTGGTAACAGTCATACAGCTTTCTGCAAAAAGAAAAAAGAAACCGATGCAGACAGCCCTAATTAAACCCCTCACCAAAGCTCAGAGTCCAGGGTAGAGAAGAAAACAGCCTTCCACCTTCCAGATCCTTGAAACTCCCCAGTCTTGCCCCACAGGCCACCTGGCCTCCAGCACTTGGCACTGCTAGAAATGCACACCCACAACCTGATCAGCCTCTGCATTTTACCAAGATCCACAGTTGCTTGTAACATCCTCTGTCCATTTCTAACTTCTAGCAGAATACAGGTTTTAAAAAAGAGAGAGAAAAAAAAAAGAAACCCCAAGACAACTGCTTCCAGCAGCCATCTGCTGTTGCCGTCATTACTGCAGAACTGAGAGGTCTGCACTGATACGCCCTGGTAAGGCCTCCCTTAGTTCCCCCGTCCCCCCCCAAGGCCTCCCTTAGTTCCCTCCTGTGCTCAAAGTGCACAAGTAAAGGTCATACGAAGGGTACAGTCCTGTGTCATTCGAGGTCCTCCACTTAATCACCCCTGGGTACCCTGACTCACTCACATCCTCATCTTCTACTTGCGTACCTGGCCTGACTTCCCTCTAAATTTCACCACCCAGAATGAATACTATCCAAACGCATGAGCCACGCCCTCAAACAGGAGCAACATGTTCAGGAAGAATATTAACCCAACACAACTCCTAATGTCAAGGTAGACTTTAGCAACAAAGTCACAACCTAGCATGTCATTAAGCTTACAGTTAATCCTCCATGGAGAGTCTATTTTTGTTTTTTGGGGTTATGGGGTAGGAAGTAAGGAGTGGGAGTGGTGTGCTATGCATCAATGCAACAAAAGGAACCAACTAACAGCACAGCTCTCTGAATGCACATTTCCCCCTGTGCTCCTCTCCTGCACTAAAGAGAAACACCCCCTCCCCCCAATAAAACCCTGCAAACCTGCCAACAGCCATGTGTGCCTGAGAATGCAAACCAAATTGTATAAATGAAATTAAGATTACTAGACAAGGCAGGAATGGGGTTCTCACTTTTCAAAACTGGATTATTCTGATATATTATTACTGCACCAAGAGTTCTTATCTGTCACAGCTGTTCTCCGTGACAGACAACACCTCAAAAAGATGGGCCGTCAAGACCTCCTGTTTGCTTGGACTAACATATGTTAGTGCCAGTAAACGGGGACATCCAGGTGAGTGCAGTGTGCAGAGCAGGTTCCGGGCAGGGAGCGTCCCAGTGCGCTTATGGGGGAGGACTATGAGAAGTCAGCGCCTGGGCTGACAGCAGCATCTGCACACTCACTGCTGGTCAAAAGGAACCTATGAGAAAGGAAGTATTCATAAAACTTTTAGTCCCCCCCCCCCTTTTTTTAAAGGAGATGAGTTTTCAATCTTGTCCAAAGGACAGAAACAAGACCAGGAAGTGAAATTGCAAAACGCAAAAAATTAGTTATTAAAAAAACAAGTGTGTAACTCACTGCCTCCTCCCAAGTGAAAACAAAATTAAAACCACTAATTTACACCGGTGGGGGGAAAAAACCCACCTCCTTTTCTTTTCTAGCTGGAGACCAACAAAGGAACAGGCAGGCAGGAGAAGGAGGGCAGTCGTTGCTGGCCTCCACAAGTGCCCTGCCTTTGCCCTCTGACCATGCCTAGGGTTTTGTTTTGGTTTCCATTTCAGGCCATTTTGAGATAGGAAGGAGAAAACGAGGATTTAAAAAGCATGGGTGGGGCTGAGGTTGTGGCTCAGAGGTAGGGCATACGCCTAGCACATGCACAGCCCGGGTTCCATCCTCAGCACCACATAAAAATAAACGCATTGTGTACAACTAAAGCAAATAAGTAAATATTTTAAAAAAATAAAAATATAAAAGCATAGGTAACAAGGAAGCATATTTCTGAATAACTTAAAAACTTCTAGCCGGGCGCGGTGGCGCACGCCTGTAATCCTAGCACTTTGGGAGGCTGAGGCAGGAGGATCACGAGTTCAAAGCCAGCCTCAGCAATGGCGAGGCACTTAGCAACTCTGTGAGACCCTGTCTCTAAATAAAATACAAAAAAGGGCTGGGGATGTGGCCCAGTGGTCGAGTGCCCCTGAATTAATCCCTGGTACCAAAAAAAAAAAAAAAAAACTTCTAACAGCTGCAACTATTTATAATTGGAACAGGGTCCACAGGAAGAGAGTTAATTTCTTACCACTTGTGGGCAAACTGCATTGCCAAACTCCTACCATCACAGGTAGAGTGGCCATATCATTTAGCCATCAATCAAGGGCACTGGTAAAATATTGCTGGGAGACAGCTGATTTAAAAAACTGGTCAGCTGGAGCCGGGCATGGCGGCGCTCCCCTGTAATCCCAGCACTTGGGAGGCTGAGGCAGGAGGATCTAGAGTTCAAAGCCAGCCTCAGCAATGGCAAGGCACTTAGCAACTCAGTGAGACCCTGTCTCTAATAAAATACAAAAAAGGGCTGAGAATGTGGCCCAGTGGTCAAGTGCCCCTGAGTTCAATCCCCGTTAGAAAGAACTCGTCAGCTGTGTCCTTTGCAGCAAATAGAATTGGGGTGGGGGGGGTGTTAATGATTCCAAAGGAACTTTCAAAACCAAATTAAACCAATCAAAGCTGAGGTCCAAGACAGCAGAAGAGGAGTGAAATACACCTGTTTTAAACTGAAATTCAGACCCTCCCACCAGCACTTCCATGTCAACCTGCTAACAAAGAGGGTGCAGAAGCAGGTGCAGCTACATTTCACAAAATACTCCTGCTTCCTCCGGGGTGGGCACCCCACATCAAGTGCTCTTCACAATCTCTTTACTAGTTACTAGTAACTGAAGGCTGTTGAGGGAGAGATGCCCTTCCAGCTGAGGACACAGGACTCCCAGACATGCAGACTACCTCCTAACATGGAAAGGTGGGTCTGAAGGACAGCAGCCACAGGACACACACTAGCACCCAAATGGACCCTTTCCTGTCTGCCTCACCAAAGCTCTGCAGGTAGAGAATCTGTGTTTTACCCCTTAACTATTTGGGGGTGAGGAGGCACCTAACCACTGAGCCACATTCCAGGTTCTTTTAAATTTTGAGACAGGGCCTCACTAAGTTGTTGGGGTTGGCGTTCCCCTTAACTATGTTTAAGAAAAAGAATCCTAATTCAGTGCCCAGCTCTATCCTGTGGTGGATCAACACGAAACGCCCTTTCGTGAGGCTGGGGGTGGCAGGTCTGATTAACAGAGGCGCAAAGATGAGCAACCAATGGAAATGGAAAGACTAGGTCCATGAAGGAGGAAAGAATTGACGGCCATTTCCTCCTCTCTGGGAGAAGTGACCAGAAACCTCTTCATGAACACCTTTTATTGTCAGGAGAACAAATTTCTCATACACCTGGCTGGCAAATCATCCCACTTAAGAAAATTCACTGCTGTGTGAAATGCTAGCCTGTTTCATCAAGTCTGAGCAGATAACAATAAAAGCACAAAAATAAAAATAAAATACCCCCATTGGGGATGGTAGTTCTTGACATGGATTAAACATTCCCAGAATACAAAATAAAAGTAGGTGGGGAGGACAGTCCAAAGGAAAACTGGAGAGCCACACATCTGAAACTTCCGGTACAGCTGACCTTTCTTCCCTTTCAACAATGGCAAGCACCATTTTCTTCCTTGGAAACCTCTTGGGTCAAACTCAATGTTAATCCATTAAAATATTCTTTAAAACAATTAACTGTCAAGGTGCAAAGAAAACCTTGGGGGACAACCTGCACCTGGAAATAGGTGGTCAGGAAACATCCTGGGGGAAGCACCTGATCCTCTGAACTTGTGCAGGTCCTTTCCCGCCTCAGTTTTCAATGAGAAGCACCTCAAGCAGCAGAAATTCCCTCAGACAGAAGAGCTTCCTGGGTCAGGCAAACAGCCTGAAAATGCTTATGCAAGGAGAGTTTTACTTCTTCCAAACTCCCATTAAATAATGTGTACTTATCTTTGATTACTGCCTATTAAAAAAAAAAAAAAAGCTGCAGCTGAAATTGGATTAAGAACTTCTGCTGAAAACGATTCATTGCATAACACAACTCTGACAGCCTGAATCTCTGGCCACCAACTGAGCCTTTATGAAAATCCGCTGGGCAGCTGCCAAGTCAGCTCTTTTGCGTCTGAGCATGTCAGAGACGCTCGTCGTCAAGGCAGCGGCATGGCAGCAAGACGTCCGCACGTTCACGGTTAAGGGGTGCAGTCAGGGACAGGGCCACCAGGGCCCTACAACATGGCTAACCGCTCCTGCACCTTCATTGGGCAATTTGTTTTTGCAATGTAATCAAAAAAGACCAGAGACCTACAGTGACAAGATTATCTCCAAGAAGACACCAGAGATCTGGATCATCATGCTACCTTTGGTCATAGAGGGAGGAGGGATTAAAAAAAAATTCAAGTGCAAATAAATTCTTGACCACTATCATCAAAATACTAATCAACCCAAGTTCAGTATCCACAATACCAATGTGCAACGACCTGATGACTTCACTTTGTGAATTAACAAGCACATTTCCAAAGGAATTCTAACTAATTTGGATCTTTTAACCATCAAATTCACTCTATGTTAAATAAGAATACCCCCCAAATGCCACATCCTCAACTGCACTGCTCAACAGTAGCCACTAGTCAGTCACATGTGGCTATTTATAATTAGCTCAATTTAAATGAAAACTCCTGAAGTCACACTGGCCACACTTCCAGCACTAGAACGTTAAGCTCGTCACAGGAAGACCTGTTGGGCAGCACTGTGTTAAAGCACACACTTGCATTAAACCATGGGTATTTCAAGTGACAATGACGGTCAGTACCTCCCTCAGAGTCTTTCAAATATGTGCCTGACGCACCATTCCACTTGGCAGGGAAATTGTGGGAGATTAGAAACCCTGCATGAGAGAATCAAAGCATGAATCAAGAAGGATTCAGAGTACGAACACCCAGCCGAGAAACCGCCCTGCAAATGGTTCCAACCCTACCTGCTACATCTGGCCTTCCATCTTGGAGGGCATATGTATGAAATGAGAACATGAAATACAGATGGTTCCTCACCTTACTATATGGTTATGTCCCGATAAACCCATCTCAAGTTGGAAATATCATTAAAGTAGAAAACGAGAGCAGAACACAGTGACACACACCTATGATCCCAGCAACTCAGGAGGCTAAGGCAGGAAGATCACAAGTCTGAGGCCAGCCTGGGCCACTTAGTGAGATCACAGGTCTCAAAAATTTAAAACGGTTTGTGTGTGTGCAGTCCTCTTGGTGGTGGAGTGCCCACGGGGTAGAGGGTTGGGGAATGCACGGAATAGCTCCAACCTGCCAGCCCATCCTACTTTATTATTTTATTTTTTATTTATTTATTTTTTTTAATACGAGGGAATTGAACTCAGGGGCACTCGACCACTGGGCCACATCCCCAGCCCTTTATTGTATTTTATTAGAGAGAGGGTCTCACTGAGTTGCTAAGTGCCTCGCCGTTGCTGAGGTGGGATTACAGGGATTCCACAGAACACGTGCACTCACAGCGCCCACCTCCATCCCACCTTTTCAACACAGAACACACTAGAATATAGCATGGCAGTATCATGAGAGAACCACATCCCTAGCCTGAGGCGTGGTCCAAGTTGAAAACTCTAAGTAAGGTTCATTCCAAATGCACATTGCTTTCACACCACCAAGAGCCAAACTGCAGAACGCGGGACCAGCTGTGAAGGCTTGTGCACTCTGGGTGTCTGACTCATTCACCGAAGAATGGACTATAAAGAACTCTGAAATTAGAGCCAGACAAAACCAATCCCCCACCAACCAGTCTCCAGCATCTACAGGATGGCCCAATCACCTCAGTTCACTGCTGCCCACCTCCCCTGGCCAGGCAAGACAGTGAGCCTATGAGCTAGAAAGCAGGTGGCCACCAGGTTCTAGGAAACTGCAGGGGTCATTTTAGCTCTGTGCCAGCCAGCTGACTGATGGGCTGGCTTTTCTGGCTAGCAGTGACCCTCAAAAAGGAAATGAGCACCAGCACGTGTACACTGCCAGGAAACTGGTCATCAAGTTACAGAAATTAGGTATTATAAAGACAGGCAAACCTACAAACTCTGTCCTTAGGTTTATAAAAACTGATATTTGCCTTATTTGTTCTAGAAACAGCTGGAACTGTCCATCGATCCTTTGTCTTATGAGTGAATGACCGTCCACTACAGGACTGGGTCTCAGCAACAGCCTTAAGAGCCACCCGCCACCCCACAGCACCTCCTGCCACTGACACAGGGAAAGCCACAGAACACGTGCACTCACACCTATGGTCCCTTACACTTCCCAACAAGCCCAAGAAGCACCACAGGCTTTTCAAATAGTGAGCCTGAGGCCGGATGCCAAACAGACCCGTCTCAACTCGTCTCCTGCTCATCCTTGTGTTTCCACATGCAGCAGTGAGCCTAGCACATGGCGGGCACCTGAAAACACACCATGCTGAGCACTGAGACTGGAGGCCTGGGCGCCAGCAAGGAGGGCCAGAGGTGGGGAGACTGGAACTGCTGCCACTCGGCAATCCTATCAGCTTTAGGTTTGCTCTTTATCTGGGGCAGGGGTGGCAAACTTGAGCACTCATCAGGCACACCCATGGAGCTTGAGGACACACCCACCCCCAGCAGGCTCCCAGGGGACACTTGTGCTACTGATCCAGGACCATACCGAGAGCCCTGGTGCGCACACAACTTCCACCCTGGGAAGTAAAGCAGTAGCCAACCCAACACAAACCTCCAGCTGCCAACCTGAGTCCACCTGGCTTTCCTGCCACATTCTTGTCTTTTCTGACTCCCCACCTGAAGGTCAGACCGCTCAGCCTTTCCCCATCTCTCTATTATCTAAATACCAGTGACAAGCAGCAATCTTGACACTCTCCTCCCCTACCTACTTATGTGACTGACTCAGTTGACTCTAAACCACCAACCTATCTTCCCACAGTTTGGAAACCTGAGCTGAAATTGTAGCTTTGATCTGTTTACATTCACTCTTTAAATTCAGATAATGGTACCCACCTCTCAATTCCTAGGACAGACTTAAAACAGGCTCTCATCTCCCCCAAAACGTCTTCACCAATAACCAATCCTTATCCTGACCACACTCCTCACTAAACCACCATGCTGTAATGTGCTTTCCGCACTCAAGCTGTCAGGGCTCCTTCCTGCCTACGGAGAGATCTCCAAATGTCTTAGGCCCATTAAATCTATGGTCAGCCTCTGTCTGCTGGACTTTAATTTCCACACACCTACCAACATCCCTATCTGACAAGGCATGGCCATCTCAAGCAGGGGAAGCAAGGCCAGTGATGGGCCCACTAAATATGTATCAGGACTTGCCCAGCAGGGCAACTGTAAGCAGTAGACCTTCTAGAGGGACAAAGCCACTTCCTATCGATGTACTGATTCCTAGAAACAATTAGGCAGACTTCAACAGCTACTACTGTTTCAGCTACTGACCACCAGCTTGTGGCTTTACAGTACTTATGATGCGCAATCCTGGTTACCAGGACCCTTCCCACTAGAGCTGAAATGCAACAAAACAATAAATCTCTGACTAAACTACTCCTGGTCCAATGATGAGATTTAACTATCACTATTTCACTTTCTAATGATCATATTTTGGTTACCTAAACAGAACACACAATTTCATCTGACTCTGACTCCCAGCCTATTATTTCTTCCCAGGTTTCCTGCTGGGAAGATGTTTCAGTCTGTGGGTTTGATGAGGACAAGACGCGAAGCTTGCCCAAAGCCCAAGACGGATGGCAGCATGGCGTAAACGTAAAGGAAAGTTGTTAGGGGAAAGTAAACATGGAGATTCAGAAGCAGAGTCATGAGGGTTCCTATCCTGGAGGTATGAGACAGGAAACAGACAAAAATGTGGTAGTAAGTCAAGTCTGCCTTCCACAATTCCTATATGGAGGAAAAGGTGAAGGACAAGTGAGATGACAGATTTGCTCTAAATGGGAAACCCCTGGGGAAATGGCCACAGTGGTAATAACACTGTATTTTGAAGAGATCTACCAAGTGCTGTTCTGAGAACACTGGGGAGTGGGGCCAAGGCCACAGCCACAGCCACTGCCTCTCCAAGTGGGGAGGAACAGGGGCAGTGAGAGGTACTGATATGACTGGGGACCCCTGGAAGGCTGAGCCAGAGGGTGCTGGTAGACTGCAAGTGGGGTGTGTGGGGAAAGCCAATATCTCCAAGGACCTTCAACCCTGGACTGGAGTTGCCTGAAATCAGCTTTTCCTTGAGCTAAGTGTCAAAGTTCAGGCCCGGTGACAAATCCAAATATGTGAGTACAGCTGGTAGCTTACAGTGCAAACTCAGACTCCAGACTCAGGTCTCCTGCTGTGTTGAAGGGCACAGAGGAGGATATAAGTACTGACATGCACAATGGCACAGGAGGGTCCAAAGTTCCAAGACCAGCATGGTCTTTCTGTTGAAAGACCCCATCTCAAAATAAAAAATAAATTATTTAGAGGGCTGGGAACGTGGCTAAATAGTGGGAGAGGGGTAGTTAGGGATTAAGCTAAGTCAACATTGGTTGACCTGGTCTTGTCCTTTTGTGAAAGTCAAGGTTTTCAGAGCCTTAGGAAATGCTTTAAAACATATAGAATACATCTTTTAAAAAAAAAAAAAAAAAAAAAAGACAAGAATGGTGACGCAGGCCTGTGATCCCAGCCATTCAGGAGGCAGAGTCAGGAAGAAGGCAAGTTCAAGGCCAGCCTCGGAATTTAGCAAGACCTGGTGTCAAAACAGAGTAAGGGCTGCAGCTCAGTGGTATTGTTTCCTGGTCAAATACACAGCACCTAAAATAAATAAAGAGAATGCACGCGTGCATGCAAAGAAAAAGATGTTTCATATACTCGGAGCTAGTCTTAAAAACCTCTACATTTGACACCGCAACCCCCAACTCCCAAGCAGCAGTTTCACTAACAGACAGTGAGGCCTTAGAAATTCACAGCCCAACACGGTGGATCCTGCAGTTCCTCCACCACTGCAGGTGGGGAAATTCTATTAGCCATGGGGGGGGGGGGGGGGGGGGGTCATGATGGCAGCCTCCCACAGACAGCTTCATTTATATTTAGGACTCACATGCAAATCAGAAAAATAACTCAGCACACCCACTACTAAGTAGAGCTGGGGCAGTATGGAGAGACACTGGTCTCACCCCCGCCCACACCATAATATGGTCACAAGACACTCAATCCAGCACCAGCACTACTAAGACCAGTCTTCAGAGTGGCAGTGAAGAAACCGCGATGTGTTTTCTCTGAAGTCAAGAAGGATCCAGAAGAACCACCTCTGACTGCCAGAAGTGTATGGAGCACAAAATCCCAAGGAGGTGCCCCGAGTCCTGACTGGGTAGCACAGGAACTCATCTCTGCTAAGATCCATTTTCATTTCGCCCACCTCTAATTCACACCCTGTTGCCACATCTGTCCGGTGCTTAGAACTTCCTCTTTAGAAAAAGAAAAGGAAAAAAAAAAAAAAATTCTGGGCTCCTGAATCAGATGCTCTTGTCCCCTTGAGCACAGTGAGCTGGCCTTCCAAGCTCCCTTCTCTCCAGCAAGTCCTCCTCCTCTCCTCCACTGCGGTTCAGCTTTGAGCAATGCCAGAAGCACTTCTCTAGAATGAACACCTGTTAGGTTCAGGGGCCCTGGAAAACACCTTGAAAGCTTGGAAACCTGGCCCACCCCACTCTGGCTTCAGGGATCCAGGAATGGCTTGTGCCCTGAGGTTTCAATAAACTCAGAACTACTGTTCTGGAACTCAGGACTGAGTGACACTCACACCCATACAAAAACCAGGGCCCCGCTGCATTCAGATGAGCCATCCATTGAGCCTGGTACACAGGAGGGGTTGAAAAGAAATGAAGGGATAAACTTAAAGATAGAAACCCATGTAACTGAGGAAAACAGAGGACTGTTTAAGTGGAGCACGCAGAATATCACATACGCTTTTTACTTCCTTGAAAGCAATTGTCTGCAAATGAGAGATCAATACTCTCTGAGATCAGAAAAAGCCAAAGGTTTGAGACGACACTAACATTTCCATTCACTGAAACATAAAACAAGCACCTTCTAGCTGGGAGGAAGTGAATCAAACTACGAGATGCTTCTGTAGTGCCACTGAATGAGGCAAATCTCATTAACCCTCCATGTCTATGAGTCAGATAAGTGGGTTCTGATCTGCCAGGGACAGAGGGGAAAGAAGCCGCAGCAGCAGCGGCACTGGGAAACTAGGTTGTGATTAATCGCTGATTTAATTATATCAGAAGGGAGACATTTGCAAAGGCTGATCTTGAACTCAATATCTATCATCCAAAACCAATAACTACCGGGGTGTGGTGATACTCACCTGTAATCCCAGCCATTCCTAAGGCTGAAACAGAAGGATAGCAAATTCAAGGCCAGCCTGGACTTCTTAGTGAAACCCTGTCTCAAATTTTAAAAAATGGTCAGGGGGTGTAGCTCAGTACTGGAGCATTTGTCTAGCTGCATGAGGCCCCAAGTTCAAGCCCCAGGACTGACCAAAATTTTTAAAAACCACTAATAATTACATTCAGGTCAACATACTAGCAGTAAGAAAGATTCTCTTCCTATTACCATAACCGTTGGTGGTGGATATGCTTAAAAAGAAGCAAGCAGGCCACCCTATACCAAGATCGAAAGATTTTAAGGCCAGCTGGGGTTTGACTCAGACCTCAAAGACATCACTTTCCAATTTTAACATACATCACACAAAGAAACTTAGCGGACACTCCCCAAGGGCCAAAATAAAATGCTCTCTAGTAATAGCGATAGATAGAAAAAAAGCCGGTCTTCCTGAGTGACAGAGCAGAACCCAAGAAAAACCACCAGCAACAAAAACATCATAAACAAAATTACAGTCCACAGTAAACCGAGAAGAGGGGCGCTGCTTCTCGGTGAATCTTTGGAGAATCCATGAACAGGCGAGGGGGTGTCTGTGGGCTGCAGAAAGCTACCAGGTACCAGGAGCAGCCAGTGCATCCCCAAATACAGAAACTAGAATCCAAAGACAAGTCATTTTCTGCTGTACAAACAGCAATTTCAAATAAATAAATAAAAATCTATAGTTTAAAATAATTGAGAACAAATTTCTTTCTTAGCACCCTGGTATTGATTATTTTCCCTAATTTGTTACAGAATTTCTCGAACAAAGGTTTTGTAACTTCTGGGAATTAAAGTCAATACATAAAATTACTTGGAGTTTTCCCTTAGAAATGGAGAGCCCCTAAATACCTCTCAAATAACAAGTTCAGGACCCGTCCTTAGCAACCCAGAGCCCTCACCAGGTCCCTATGCGGATGAGTTGCCTGTCTGAAGTGGGTTAAATAAACCCACTGATGTGTGCTGTTTAAGGCAGATCCAGGAGTCTGTACTTAAAGGCTAATAATCAATGAGAAGCATTCAAGTCACACATTTGCCTCATGATCCTCAGTCAACACTGCACTATATGTACATGTGATCAACAGCGGGTTTAGTCTGAACATGGCTAACGTCCTCAATGCGAAGTCTCCAGGCATGGCGGCTTCAGGTCACTCTGGAGCTCAGTGCATTCCCAACAGTTCCCAGATGAAGACTGGCAGCCCTTTTCAGATCTCCAGACAGCCCGGCTCCAGCACTCCCAGCCTCAGGCCACTCAGGGCCTCTGCCCTTGTAGGTGACCATTTTACTTAGTACTAAATGCCACAGTACATACACAAAGAAAAGCCTGCACAATCACAAATGGAACCTGATAATCACAATCGTAATTTACTTGGGGTTGGACTGGTTTTGTAGCAGTGCTGAGGTTCAGACCCAGGGCCTTGGGCATGCTAGGTGACTGACCCTTTTACCACTGAACTTGACCTCCTCACCACTCACCAAAATGTTGTTTTAACACAAAATAATGCCAAAGATCAGATCTCAAAGACAAATTTTATCTCCTACCTCCACTTCGTTCCTGTAGTTCCATTAGTAATGTGTAAATTAATAAAACTAATACAAATTTCTTCCAACCAAGCTTATAAACTTGAGGAAAAGAAAACTTGCTTTCCAGCTGGGCGCGGTGGCGCACGCCTGTAATCCCAGCACTTTGGGAGGCTGAGTCAGGAGAATCGCGAGTTCAAAGCCAGCCTCAGCAATGGCGAGGAACTTAGCAACTCAGTGAGACCCTGTCTCTAATAAAATACAAAAAAGGGCTGGGGATGTGGCCCAGTGGTCTAGTGCCGCTGAGTTCAATCCCCAGTACCAAAAAAAAAAAAAAAAAACTTGCTTTCCTTTACACATTAAACATGATATACCATTTGACAAGGACCTTGGAAATTAGCGTGCGCGCGCGCGCGCGCGCGCGCGCTGCGCGCGTGTGTGTGTGTGTGTGTGTGTGTGTGTGTGTGTTAAAGATTCTATTAAAATCAACCTAGATATAGGCCCTGGGTGGACCAGAACCACAAAAGTACTGGTCAAGATGCAGGAAAACAGGACCTCCCCAAACGTCTGCAGGAGAGCCTCTGTGGACAAGTGTGTTCCTCACGAAGTCAAACACAAGATTACTGAAGCCCACCCCTGGGCACTCACGCAAAAACTGTGCACAAACATTCACAGCAGTGTATCAACAAAAAGCAAAACCAAGAGCAGGAGGAAGTGGACGGGCAACACGTGGTACACCCAGCCATGAAAGGAATCTTAAAAGCTGAGAAGGGGAAGAGGCACAAGAGCCACCGACTTCAGGGTGCCACTGAGAGAAAACACCCTCTGTGGGAAACCCTGGGAGACAGATCCGAGGGCAGGGGAAATGGCGGGCCCCTGCCAGTGCACACGGGGCTTCTTCTGGAGGATCACGAACCAGCGAATTGTATGTACACTTTTATGTTATTTTTTACCTAAATAAAAACAACTTATTTTAAGTCTAATCTCACAATCAAATTTTACTTCAAATCATCTTGAAATATTCCAAAATAAATAATGAATATTTTAGTCCCATGTAAAGTTGTAGGAATATATTACTGGCAAACAAGGCTTGGGTCAAGAAGTGTTTATAAAAATCATCTCACAACCGCTTTTTTTTTTTTTTTTTTTTTTTTTTTGGTACCGGGGATTGAACTCAGGGGCACTCGTCCACTGGGTCACATCCCCAGCCCTTTTTTGTATTTTATTTAGAGACAGGGTCTCACTGAGTTGCTAAGTGCCTCGCCATTGCTGAGACTGGCTTTGAACTTGGGATCCTCCTGCCTCAGCCTCCCAAGTGCTGGGATTACAGGCGTGCGCCACCATGCCCGACTTCACAACCACTTTTTAACCAAGAAAATGGTTAAGAGATGTTACAATCTCTGGATGCAAAATGTCATTACTGCCGCCTGTGTGAGCCAAAATACAATATTATCTGATTTTTACTGTGCTCATTAACAACTTCTAACGTTGCATGAGCACTGAAATTAAAAAGTAGCTGAGCATTAAGTATACACGGACTACTTGTGGGACCCACAGACTTTCCACTGGCCAAGAGCGGGATGGGGTCGTGTGAGGCCTGTCCTCCATGCCACTGCAGAAGGCAAACAGCTTGCAC
This sequence comes from Tamias sibiricus, assembly GCA_025594165.1. NCBI lineage: Eukaryota > Metazoa > Chordata > Mammalia > Rodentia > Sciuridae > Tamias > Tamias sibiricus. Next base: position 16,038,218 of record CM046666.1, on the reverse strand, counting down.
AGGAGGCAGCAGGCCCAGCACTGGCAGAAGGAAAGGGCTTTCTGTGCTTCCTCAGCACACCAGGCTGAGGCCTGCAATGCCTGGAAACCTTGTCCTAACCAACGGTTCTTGTGCACTTTCCACCCAGAACCCGCTTCCCTTGGCTTCCCCTGGCCCTACACAGTATTCAGATCTCAACATCAGCCTCTCAAAGCAGCTCACTGGCCATGCCACCGCCCAGTCTGACTAAATACTCGGCTTTCTTTACAGCATGTCTGAACAGTAAAAAATTTTCTTTTGTAGGACTCTGTGTACCAACTGTATGATTTCCTAACTTGATACGTGGTTGAATTCCAGCAGTAATATACTCAATGTCTAGTTTTCTTAGGAAAACTAATAGTTCTTATTCTTTTTTTTTTTAATTTTATTTATTTGCTTTAGTTGTACACAATGCAATGCATTTATGTTTACGTGGTGTGAGGATCAAACCCGGGCCGCGCACGTGCGAGGCGAGCGCTCTGCCGCTGAGCCACAACCCCCGCCCCAATAGTTCTACTTGTGGGACCCACAGACTTTCCACTGGTTCTTATTCTTAAAGTGTTTCGTGTAAGAGAGAGACAAAGATGTGAGAGGGTGTGTCTCAGATCAACTAACAAATTAAAAGCCTGAACCCACATCACCCAACGAAAACTTCTTGGTGAAGCTTCTTAAGAGTTTGGACACAGGTGGCCTGGGTTTGGATCCCAGCTCTGCACTTACTAGCTGGGTGAGCCTAGAAATTTTACCTGTTATCTACCCAGTGACCGGAGTATTACTGGCAGCAGCAAAGACATCCACCCCTCCGATAATGAGGGGCAAAGGAACAAAGACAACATTTCACTTTCAGAGTCTGAAAGACTAGTAAGTCTTCCTTTACTGCTAACAAAGTCTTAAATGCCTTAAAGCCCAGATACAGTCTTGTAGTTTTGAATGTCAGAAGTCCAAAGTTTCATTGGGGGGGGGGGGGGGGGGGGGGACACGACACACTTCTCTGGAAGCTTTGGGAGGTGTCATGGTTTAGATGTGAGGTGTCCCTCAAAGCTCACATGTGAGACAATGCAAGAAGGTTCAGAAAAGAAAGAACTGGGATATGAGAGCCTTAACCCAATCAGTGAATGAATCACCTGATGGGATTAATTTAGAGTGGTGGCTGGAGGCAGGTGGGGCATGGCTGGAGATGGGGCATATATTTGTGTGTGCCCAGTAGAGTCTCTCTCTACTTCCTGATCATCATTGAGAGTTTCTTCCCTCCACCACGCTCTTTCCACCATAATGTTCTGCCTCACCTCGGTCCTAAGGAACAGAGCTGACTGTCTATGGACTAAAGTCTCTGAACGTGAGCCCCCAAATAATTTCTCCTCCTATACAACTGTTCTAGTAAGATTTTTTTTTTTTTTGGGGGGGGGGGGGGCCCTCTGCCTGAAACAAGAGGAGAATCGATTCCCTCCCTTTTTCAGCTTCTAGTGGCTGCCTGTATGCATCAACTTGTGACCCCTTTCGTCTGACCTCAAATCATGCAGATCCCACCTGTTCTGTTTCTGTCTCTTTCTGGTTTCTAACTCAACACCTGTTTTGTAAAGACCCTTGTATCTGCTCTGTGCCCACCTGGATTGTCTCCTGGGCTGAAGATCCTTAATCTCCTGTGCTATCTGTTCTAATTGGAGCAAGAGAGGTTCCAGAGATTAGGACTTAAGGTGCGTTTGGAGGGTTATTATTCAGCCTTCCACCTTCACAGGTAAATAAAAGAACAGTATGGCGTCTTCACCTGTGAGTGTAGGAGCAGGTGCTAGAGCTGAAGCACACCTGAGCTCCTAGACGGTGGCACAGAGGCTAATGGCACCTAAACCTGGTGCTGATCTTCCCACTTCTTTCTCCTCTTACAGAACATACACAGGCAATCAGTCCCCCAAGTCTCTTCCTAATGAAGTATGAGCACCCAAGTGGGTCAATAATGATTGGTAGCTCTGGATGGTGCAAAACTACCACCTCTCATTTATGTTTCCCTAGAAACAACAAAGCAATAGTCGAGTATTCTATCTGAAAAGAATGTGTTTCTCCATTGGAATCATGGAGTGGTGTGGGGAGTGGAGACCTGGCTGAAGGGTTTTCTTACTGCTCCAATTTCTCAATAAAGAGGAGCATGGGATTCACAATAGGATCAATCTGGTTTGACACAGCCCCACTTCCTAAGCCTAGGACTGACTGTCAGAATACCATTAATGTAATCACATCAAGCAGCATTAGATTTCTGGATTAAATTGTACATCTCCATTGCTCAAAAGAGCCCCTTCTGGATAGTGATGTCTTTTCCTAAATAGAGGGAACAGTTTTATTTTCCAATCTCTGAAGAATTCTGAAATCTAGCACTGAAGTAGAAATTTAAATAAAGGACACTGTAAATTATTGTGGGGTGGCCAGCACCCACCAGGGTAGGTTCCTGATAAGAAAGTGTGAGCGGCCTGGGAAGTAAAAAGTCTAAAATAATTAGAAAGAGACAGATCCAGAAATTGGATATAAAAGCGGATAGGTCTTCCAGTCCTAATAGGAGCTGGAACTGAACAACTGAAAAATGGCCTGGGTGGGTGTGTGTAGGAGCCCTGTTTGGGGAGATGGTTTAAATTGTGGTTGACTATGGGCTTTGGACATGTTTGGGCATTGGCGCCTTCCGTAGTCTCATGGGACTTGGCCCGGGATCTCACGGGACTTGGCCGGAGATCTCGAGGGACTTGAGCGAGATTGCGAAAGAGGTCTGCGCCATTTTTTGGAGGTTAGAGGAGCGTGGACGGCGTGTCGGGGTGTAGTTAGAACCAGAGAGAAAAGTTATCAAAATAAAGAGCTGTTTGTTTCCAGTTCGTCTCTAAACTTCTTCCCGCGGCTTCTTTGCTCCAAGCGGCCATCGCTTCAGGCGACAACAGGTGGGTGTGTGTGTGTGTGTGTGTGTGTGTGTGTGTGTGTGTGTGTGTGTCTTGCAGTAAACAGGTTGATTGGCATTTTGGCAAGCCACACCCATCTCCAAGAGGTAGTGTGGCTCCATTGGGTCACCCCATCTCCGATGCTGTGCTGAACTTCTGATGGAGCTAGTTAGGAAGCCATGTGAACCAGGCATTCTCAAACCAGCAGGGTTTCCACCAGGAGTTCCTGATGCCCGGCTTTCCTGCCTAATGGCCTCAAGGTCATTTTAGTTCCTGCACAGTTCATGGATGGCTTCCCACAGTAAATGAATCAAAGTTTTCTCAGAGATAATAGGTACCATGAGTCAAGACCTCTACTCTAGCATATCTAAAAACAGACAGGATTCTCAATGCCATTAGTTAGAGAAATTCCAATTAAAATAGGATACTAGGGCTGGGGTCGTGGCTCAGCGGTAGAGCGCTCGCCTAGCATGCGCGCGCGGCCTGGGTTCGATCCTCAGCACCACATATAAACAAATGCATTGTGTACAACTAAAAGCAAATAAATAAATATTTTAAAAAAAAACCTTTGATATTGTTTTATAAATAAGTATGTGATGATGGTTAAGCGCCCCTGGGTTCAACAATCCCCAGTACAAAAAACAATCCCCCCACACACATTGATAAATCAAGTGTAAGAAGTGAACAGGATTTCAAGAAGGGGCTCGGGGAAGGTAACTGTGCAAAAGGGTACGGTTTGTGAGAGAAAAAGACCTCTGCTCCTACTGGGAGGACCAAGTGGTCAGTGCAGTATCCTCTGCGGCTCCTGAGTAAGGAAAATAAACAGTTCTTGGGAGAGCAAGAGAAAAAAAATCTTTAGATGCTTCAGGTTCTCATATTCAACACAGTGATTTTCCTATGAAAGAGCTCTACATACAGGATTCACTCCTTTGTACCTGCTAATCAAGCAAAACTACAGTACTTCCCCGTGATGAGGTTTCACTTTCCCTGATTTCATTTACCTGAACTCCAAAAGCATTACATGGAAAATTCCAGAAATAATCGATTCTTAAGTTTTAAAACTGATCACTGCTCTAAGAAGCATGATGAGATCTCACACCATGCAGTATAGCTCTGCCCAGGACATGTGTCAGCCCTATCAACTGTCATGGTGGAGTGTCACAGTGCTTGTGTTCAGGCAATTTTTTTTTTTTAGACTTAATTAACAGCTCCAAAGTACAGAACTGGTAACACTGGCGATTTTATTACAGCATACCGTTATAACCATGCTACTTCATTATTAGTCATTAATCCCTTATTGTGCCTAATTTATAAACTTTCAGAAGGATGTGGGTATGGGGAAAGCACAGCATACGCAGAGTTCAGTCCTATCTGTGGATTCAGGCCTCCACGGGGGGCTGTGGAACATGTCCCCTCTGAGTAAGAGGGGACTAATGTAGTATGAAGGATCTCCTGGGATGTAATCATCAGAGAAAGCAAAGATTGGGGGAAGCTTGGAAGAAGCACCAGGCAGAGTGACTCAGGCTGTTTCGATCCTGCCAAACGAAGGAACCACAGATGCCAAAACATCCCATTTATAATGCTACACAGAAGTGCACAAATCAGTGGCCACACAGCGAGTCTTCAGAAGCCTAAGATAACTTCCCAGCCAAGCCCGTAAAGCTGTCACTTCTCAGGGGAGGGGGATCAGAAAATGTAATGGGGAATGGGTTTAGCCCCCAGAAAAGAGTTGGGAACCACTACAGTGCACTGCAGTGCTAGAGGCCTGGGTGATGTGAGCAAGTTCATGTGATAGCAGCAGAACACCACACACACACACACACACACACACACACACACACACACACACTTACTTCACATGTACCGCCAGTTCACTGTAGAGGAGGAAGGTAAGATGCAGATGGAGTGAATGGCACTCAGATGGGCTCCTCTGACCCCACTGAGGGGGACAGCACCAACAGTCCTCCTGCTTCCTCACTCAGTGTCTTTCTGGGACAGTTACCTGGCAGCTGTTGGTGGGAGCAAGTCAGGACAGTTTGGCCTCAGTCCTCCCATCTTCTCCCCTAATTAACACACACTCACCATCTTTCAGTATCTTCTCTGTCTCAGAAAATGTCTTTCTGCCTCATTCATTTTCCTCGGCGCCTGTCCCAGCACCAGCTGCCCCAGCATCCTTATTTTCTATTTTTGGCCCTCACCAAACCACTCGCTGAAGTGACCTCTTTTTCATCACTCAGAATTTTTGCTTAGAGAAGACAACTATGCATGAAAATAAAGGCCAGAATAAGGCAGTGCCCTTGTAATAAAGGAGGGAGGGGGCAGAGAGATCACCAGATCTTGCACGGCCCTGGGGGCAGTGTCTCTGGGAGTCCAGCTCCCTACCTGGCCTCCCTTCTGGCTTCCTCCGGCCTTTCCTCAGGAGCTCCTCCTTCTTGGTGGGCCAAAACCCATCAATGATCTTTGCCAAAGCTGCAATGACCAAGCTGCCAAACCCAGGCCCACTTCTAAAACAGTACTCTTTAATTTGTGCTCTACCTCCAGACTGAACGACCCTGGAAACAAACAGCAATTTTCCACCCTGGAAAGAGTGCTTGCTGGAAACCCTTGGATCAGTCTCTTCCGCTAACCCAATTAGGCCCACGTGCTCACGTGCCTCGCCCTGTGTCACAGAACGTGGCCAGGGTGGTAGGTGGAGAGTTTACCTGCCCACAGAGTCCATTCTCAGATGGAACATTTATTTTTAGCATCACCCATCACCAAAAGGAAGTCACCATCTGGATTAGAGAGTAAAGACTAAAAGAGGAATTGCGTCCTCTAGGACTAAAGGCCCACGTCCCTCACAGAAGAGGCATGGCCTCCCATACGGGATCCACAGTGACAGAAGGACATTAATGTCAACTGCAAGGTCCCAGAGGGGACTTCGTGTTGCATTGTGATTTAAAACATTTTCCATCCCTAACACACACACCATGAACTTGAAACCCTCTTCTCCAACAGCATCCCTGGAGTTCTCTTCATGGCCTTCACTAACTGCAACCTCCACGCTGTGTGTCTCAACTGATACACTACTAAATTTTCAGAAAACTTAACCCACAGCTGGGCTTACCTCTCCACCCCACAAGTCCCTCACTGCCAAGAGGCAGTAAGCAGCAATGCAGCCACTTGCTAAGTGGCTGAAATTGGCCTCCATCTTGTGATCCTCCTGCCTCAGTCTCCTGAGCCACTAGGATGAGTGGCTGGGATTACAGGTGTGCCCACTGTGGCCAGATCAGAGTACAAATTTTTAACCCAACACGATTCTGTTTTGTTTTGTTTTGTTTTGTTTTTAAAGTCATGGGTGTAACTAGTTAAGAATGCCTCCTTTCGTCTCTCATTTTGTCGCATATGCTCCCAAACAAAACATATGCCTGGGAATCTAAAATACATTATGGAAAATGAAACATTCTCAAACTCTGTCACCAGAGAGGGCATAAAGGTCAGAGCGTGAAAGGACACTCCTAACACACAGCTTCTGGTCACATAAATCTTCCTTATGTACTGCGTCATAACATTGTTTCCTTCCGATTACCTTAAAAAAGGTTTAAGACAGCATTTCACCAGCTTCTTTCCCCATATCATCATTGACATAAATCATAGCCAAATTCTCGACTCCATGCTTAAACATAGCACCTTCTAAAAGTTAATGCTTATACACTCCACCTTGTTCTGATACGATATAGTTCAATTACTTCAATATAGTTCAATTACTTTGAGAGAGATAAATCTGCCCACTATCCACATGTAATTACGAACACCCACATACCTAAGACCTCTGGGTCATGTTCAGGGCTGGGGGTGTCACCCTGTGGTGGAGGGTTTGCCCTGCACACACGAGGCCCTGGGTTCAGTTCTTAGCACTGAAAACACACACACACACACACACACACACACAGAGCAATAACACTGGAGCTCTTCAGAACAAGCAAGAGTCACAGAAACAGACAAGCGGGTTTCTTAAAATCCATACCCCCTTATCCCAGAGAAAGCAAGAATTATGTACACAGGGGCTTCAAATGCAGAAAAGCAGGAAGGAAGGAGAAAAAAAAAAAAAAAAGAAAAGAAAAGAAAAGAAAAAAGCCACACCAAAGCCTACTAATCTGCCCTACAGACCAGAGAACCATCAGCGTGGTAATTGAAACCAGCATTTGGGAAAGCTGAGCAAACTTAAAAGAAGTGCAAACATTCATAACAAGAGGAGGAGACTCATGGATTTAATTACTTCCACTATACATGACAATTAAGAATAAATGGTGGAAAACCACAAGACAGCAGACAGTAAAGAAAAAAGTTAAATGCTGATTGCCATTAGCGTTAACAACAGGAGTTTCCAACACCTGCTATAAGCTACTGTGTAATAAAAAATGAATTACTCTCCTAGTGAATAAAATGAATACATTAATGGAAGCCAGGTTCTTTGGGAAGCACATTTAAACTACTTCATGCCACCAAAGTAACATTCACCAAATAGATGCTTCAATGCACATTTAACAGGATGAAAGAGCCTGAACCTCTTCAAAGCTTCCCATCTCCATCTGACAACAATGCAAGAGGCTGTTATCACCAGACAGGAGATTTGCTTAATATTATTCATTATTTCAAATGCCAACAGCTGAATAACAACAACAAAACAATGAGCATTTACTGAATACATTTTGCATGTGTCTCAAGTAACTCTCAGAATACCCCATGGAAGAAAGGCTAGCTTGCCTCAGGTTGCAGAGTCCATGGTCAGAGCACAGATTCAAGCCCTGGCAGTGCCTTTCACAAGCCTTTGCTCTAGCAACCCAGCCAAGAAAGCCCTCCATCTCTCTGGGGCTCCATGAGCCTCAAGCAGAAAAGTAGTGGCCTAGAAATCAGGGGGAACCAGAATCTCACCCATGCAGCTAACCAAAAGAAATGGAATTCCTCTGCAGAAACTTTCCATCTCAGATTAGTCTAAATTTGTATTTTAAGAACATTATAAAAGCCAGAAATTTCATAAAATGCACACATGGTCTAACAATACAATAGTATTGACTCTCAGTTAAAAAGGTCCACGAAATTAAACAACTTTCCTATTCAGTAATTTTCATGGAAGGCTCTTTTCTGATTACAAAGACAGCAGACAGGAATAAAACCAAGATCAATTGGTGTGCTAGACTTTGAGATCTAAGTTCAAAGGCTCATTAACCCATTAAGTCCCAAATTTTCAATTCTGCAAATATGTCAATGAAATTGACACAGGTGCATGAAAATAACATTGGAAATCATAATCTAGAGCTTATATTAATATCAGTTATGTAACTCCATTAAATGTTAGTAACTGTTGTTGGATGTATCATATAATGCTGTATCATATAATGATGCTTCACATCTGGGACCAAATGGTTGCCCGCGGTTCTCAAGCTGTGGTGCTGCTCCAGTCATGGCACCAGGACATTCAGAGTGGTACCATGAGAGGACCAGAGTGGGCCGGAGTCTGCAGTTTCACCAGGCGTTCCGAGACACGTCCTTGGTTAAGATGATCAAACTGGCTGCATTTCTGAATCTGTGCTGCTCCTCTAAGTGGCCTTAAAGAAACAGGTCTACACACCTGGTAACTAATGTTACAAGTCTCTTAAGTCTCTAAAAGCTTAGGAAAAGAACCTATACACAAAACTTCAGTGAAATGTCCCAGAAAGTAAGCAAACCCACCCTTGCCTCAGACTGCTGAGGCATCAAAAAAAAAAAAAAAAAATTACAAAGAAAATTCACATTTGACATACATTACATGGTTTTTGCAACAACAGTGGCTTTGCTTCTCTAATTAAATAAAGGCTAGGACAAAAAATTAAAAATCTTTCCTCAAGCACCCATCAGGAAGATGGAAAACAACCACCCAAAATAGCAAGCACAGATTCAAGTTTTCAAAAATGTATAAAACCCCTTACAAAATACACGAATAAAATTGATATTCATCTTAACACTAACTGATGTCTATGGCATTGTACAATTCTGAGAGTTAAAAATATTACCACGGAAAACTTCAGACCAGGAAGAGAAACAGGGATTGGCTTTTTTATTTTTTCCCTATTTATAGATTTTCTACAGGGGAAAAAAAAAAAAAAAAAAAAATATATATATATATAATATATATATACATATATATATATATATATATGTACGTGCTAGATAAGGAAATGTCAAAACTACTCCAAAGAATACCGAATAATGTCCATATTCTCAAAAAGGAACAATTTTGGATAACTTATCTGTGAAATCAGAGCAACCGAAGGCTTTTGAGAAACTCGCAGAATCTGTTGGAGACTGTATAACCTTGCACGCTCACTAAAAAACTGAAACGTGCACCGTGAGTGGATGGATTGCAGGATACATGACACTTCAATAGAGGGCTTGCTGTTTAGGTTTCAGCAGACTTCATAAGCTCCCTTATCCACCTAATTCTGGTTTCCCTACCTTGACCCAATCTGACAATCCACATGCACCCAAACACAGAGTGAGCAGGGCAGCTCCTGTATGCCAAAGCGTGCTTCATCTTTGTGACATGGCACAATAGGAGAGGAGGTCACAAATCACTCAAGCCCCACCTACTGAATTTAAAAAAAAAAAAAAAAAAAAAAAAAAAGAGTAATTAGTCCATACTTTGAAGGATTGACCACTACACTACAAAAGGCAGTTACACACCACCACTTGAAATTATAAAAAAATCACTACTTACTCCAAAGTGTGACAGATTACCTTGTGCTTCCTGAAAGCTCAAGCAGATTTTGCCTGGACTTTGCCTGGAGGGCAGAGGTTGACTCTACCCAGAAGCACTCAGTATGCTCCCAAGCAAGGGGCTTAATACTCCAAAGCTATTTGTAAATAAAAAGGTCCTCCCAGGTAAATCCAAAAGCAGTACACTTAAGAACAAAGCTCTACCAAAATCAGTCTGAGGCACTGAAGTCATTCTCAATTATTAATTGCTTTGTTTTTAATCTAACAATTTACCACTGGCTTCTCCTCGTCTGTCTGGCTTATGGTCTTGTGATCATCATGCCAAGATCCATGTACACTAGCCTAAACAATCCGATCTTACCCAGACCCTGCTCCTGTCAAAGATAACTGAAGAGCAACATTAACTCAAAGAACATCTGGTAAGTGTCCGGGGCACAATGACAGGCTATCAGGCTTCCCTTCCTCACTCCAATGGGAGCCATCTGCAGCCCAAGCACCTTTGATGTTCAATAACCTAATTTTACACCAAAAGGTGGTCAGATCTTGAATGTACACCCACAATCCAATGGAGTGGGCAGTTTTTGATATTCACCATCTCTGAATCCCAGGAGTGATGATAATGTCCAACGAAATTGTAGGACTTACCTGGCTGCCTATAAAAAGAACACCCTTCCTTAGAAGTTCAGCAGAAAAAAAGCAGCAAACTTGGAAGGTGTGCAAAATAGCCCTGAACCCAATGTGAAAGCGGCCATTCCCATAGCGTGCCTCGCCTGAGCCCAAGGACTCGGTGAAGGTATCTGAAGCCCCTCCACAGGTACAGTGAGAATGTACAACCTCACCTTTAACACCCGAGTGGGCTTGCAGTCCAGAAGGGGGTAATCTAGAACGTGTGAGGCTCTATTACACTCACAGGGGACCACCCTCGAATGCACAAGTCTGATGGTGACTGAAATGTCGAACGGCACAGGACTCGCTACTACCAACACCCACACGTTGGGCAAAGGATACAAAAGACATAATGGAATGGGAAGGTCCAAACACCATAACAACACTCATCTTTAAGTAGAGAAAGAACCTGTTAGAACCGTCTCATTAAAACACTGCAGGGCTGCGGCGCAGCTCAGTGAAGGACCACTTGCCTAGCACACAAGGCCAGTGGGGACTCTGCAAATGAAAACTGCTGACTATTCCCACAATTTTAAAAATAGGAAACTTGGATCAAGGTACCTAAAAAGAAAGGTTGTTGTCAAAATTTATTCTAAAACGTCTTCTTTGGCCAAGCAATTCAGTCCTATCTAATTGTAAGGCACTGAGTATGCAGATGTATTAAAATCTGAGATTTTCAGGAGTTTATTACTTGTAACAGCAGATTAATTAAGGCAGCCTTGCAACGTCCCAGCGCGGGGGGGGGGGGGGGGGGGGGGGGGGGGGGGGGTTTAACAAATAACAGGGACTGCGCCACAATGGTGTGCCACAGTGGTGGGGCTCTGCCTCAGGACAGACCTGGGTGTCTAACTGCCCCAAGTAGATGCCTGCTCTGGTCCCAGTTCCAGAGAGCAAATGGGCACAACAAGGGTTCAGAAAAGGATCACAATGTGTGACACTCCACACCTCCTTACAAAGGAAGATGTAGATCAGCATCCTAAAGGAGGGCTTTGAGAGAAACAGTATGTGCAATGTGTTTTGGTTATTTTTTTTTTTTTTTGGTTGGGGGGGGGGGGAGGGGTACCGGGGATTGAACTCAGGGGCACTTGACCTGGGCCACTTCCCTAGCCCTTTTTTGTATTTTATTAGAAGCAGGGTCTCACTGAGTTACTAAGTGCCTCGCCATTGCTGAGGCTGGCTTTGAACTGGCGATCCTCCTGCCTCAGCCTCCCAAAGTGCTGGGATTACAGGCATGTGCCACCTCACCAGGCTAAATGTCACTTTTTAATTTTGCTTTCTTAGAGTCTCTGAACAGTCTAGGATGAAACCAAACTACTCAAATTACATCAAGCGCAAACAGGTTAACAAACTGTACCAAATTACACTCTTTCTGCAGTTGCTATCCATTCTCAATACTGTACATGTCCACACAATATTTAACTACATCTTTCATCAGCTTAAACAATTATTGGGTATTGATCAGGGCAGGCACTAGCATGGCCCTGCCCAGACAGCTCCTTCCTTTTACTAAAGGATAAAGCCCAATCCAGTAACCAGCAGCAACCGCAACTGGCTGTCTTTAATACTTCCTCCAGCAAAGTAGTGCCCAAGGAAGAAAACGCATGTTTACATAAGCTTTTCTGATGACAAAATAGCCCAGGAAGTGTGGTGGTTGGTTGAAACGCTTGCAGGCACCCCTGAGGTGGCAGGTCCACGCAGGTGGGCAAGGTTTCTGGCAAGCACCCACCTTGGGCTGCAGGCAGGGGCCCCTCTTGGGGCTGTGTCTTTGCCTGTCTGCTACAGAAACTGAAAGGCCCCTGCCTGCTGTCTTACACCTGCGATTACGAAGTAAAATCCTAACTATATATAACAATGGTATTTTAAAATTTCCAGTCAAAATGTGCAGGAGTGGGAAAGAACAGATGGGAGGAGGAAACGGTGGTGTAAACAGGAGCATGCGGCAGAGGAGAGCTGCTGGGGGCGGGGAGCAGCTTCCTCTCCTTTCCATTCAGGGAAGAATCTCAAAACTGTACAAAAGGAACCTTCAAAAACTTTTATATAACAGTGAAAATAACACTTTTTCAAACATCACAGGGCCAGGAAGGAGTGTGTGGGTAGAGAAGAAAAAAAGACTTCCTTTTGGGAACGGTCTCTTTTGTTTCACTTTTTTAAAGAGGTGATCCTCGCTGGAGGCTGAAGCTGTATGCACACGTGCACACCCGCTCTCCAGCTGGGCTCAAGACCAGGCCTTCGGCTTTTCCACACACACTGGGCACACAACGTGGATGCAAACCGCAACTAGCATCCCACCAGTGAGTTCAAGACTGGCCAGGTGACCATCGTTATTACTTTCTCACACGTTTCCCACTAAGAAGAGAAAAGCGCACGCACGCACACGCTTCGGACCTTCGAGGAGCCAAGCTGGACTGAAATCAAGATCATGACACCAACCCCATAAATCTAACCCTACATCATGGCTGTAAATAGGGTTAATACAATACACAGACAACAACTCAGACTCCTGGCCCATAGGAATGGCAGTGGCAGTATATGCTAAATACAAGTGTTGGCTATCACTTTTCCAATTTTTCTCATGTCGTGCAGGAAGAATCATTAAAACCAAGATGAGGACCATACCCCAAGCCTGGGGGGTGGCAGATTAACTCAAGAAATCAAACCCACCCTTTCCTATTAGCAGCCAACTACTCCCAACTACACGCCCACATGGTAAGTAAAAGCACACCCAACTAAGGAATAAGCATCTGTGAACAGCTCAGGTCAGGGGAGTCAATGGCCTCACAGAACCAGCCCATGATTTCACCTAAGGTGTCACCCGCCACCCCCCCACCCAAGGAATAGCCTGGGTTTGTAAAGAACCAAAGAAGGCTCTCTTCTGTACAGGCACCCAGAGTTAGCTGGGCCTTACTCGCAACTTCACAGCTGTGGCATCTAAACACGGCACCTATACCGATTAATACAAATAACCCCGTAATCTGGAATACATTTAAGAGGAGTGATTACTGCCTGGTAAAAGAAATTTGCTAACAAGTTTCTCCAATCCTAACTGCATCTTATGATTAATTAACGGAACATTTAACAGCCAGACTACCACTCCTCTGTACTGACCCCCAAAAATAAAGTCAGCATACAAAAGACATACCAGCATCTCCGTGCGTGGCAGCACTGTTCACAATAGCTGTTCACAATCTGCCCAGGTGCCCAACAGCAGGCGAAAGGGGTATATATACGCACTGGAGTGTAGCTGCAATACCGCGGGAGGAGATTCGGTGGCAGGAATCTATTATTCTTAGTCTCTGGCTTTCTCTTTATCTCTTCTTCTCTTCTTAGCTAAACTCTTTTCTCGTTCTCTTAGTCTCATTTCTTTCTTAGTCTCTGTAGCTAAACTCTTTTCCTTATACTCTCTTATTTCTTCTTCTGACTACGTTCTGGCCGCTCTCTTTTCTTCTTCTCCGACCCGAACTCTTCTTCTGACCGACTGAACGACTGACTGAATGAATGCATTCTGACCGCTTTCACCCGGTTATATACCTTTAGCTTTGCGGGTGCGACACGTGCATTTACAGGTGCGTCACGTGCATACTTAATGTATGATTATTATCAGGTGGAACTTATGGCTTCCAGCTAACCGCAATAGCCATCTCCCTGATTGGGGCTCCTTCAATAGAGCACCACTCAGCCACAAAGAATAAAACTGTCAGTTGTAAGAAAATATAAAGAACTGGAGGACATCACGTTACACAAAAACCAACCAGACACAGAAAAACAAGGATCCCTTGTTCCCTTTCATGTGAAACCAAAGACCTGGAAGTAAAAAAGGCACTACTAGGGCAGGAACCCAGGGGGAAAGGGAGAGGGCATGGTGAGAGGGGGTGAATGTGATGAACAAATGATACATGCATGTGCAGAACGGACGGTGAAATCCATCTGCCTGTATGATTAATATGCATTAATGATTATAATTTAAAGCCAGGCGCAGTGGCACATGCCTGTGATCTCAGCAGTTTGGGAGGCTGAGGCAGGAGGATGGCAAGTTGGAGACCAGCCTCAGCAACTTAAGGAGGTTCCATACCAAAAATAAATAAATAAAAAGGGCTGGGGATGAGATTCAAGCAGTTAAGTAGCCCTGAGTTCAATCACCAGTATGAAGGGGAAACAGAACAATTATTTTTTAAATCAAACGCATTCTTTATTTTTTTAAATATTTATTTATTTGCTTTAGTTGTACACAATGCGTTTATTTGTACGTGGTGGTGAGGATCGAACCCGGGCCGCACACGTGCCAGGCGAGCGCTCTACCGCTGAGCCACAATCCCAGCCCACAGATAACAGTTTTTAAAATGGGATCACTGGACATAACATGGAGAAAAATGGAAATATATAATCCTGGGTATGTGTTAAAATACATATAGAACTGGATGCCCCAAAGTTGTATGATTTTTTTTAAACCATAACCACAGCCAGGCACGGAGGTACACATCTATAATCCCAGCAACTCCAGAGGAAGAGACTACAAAGGGTCACAAGTTTGGGGCCAGCCTTAGCAATTTAGCAAGACCCTATCTCAAGATTTATTTTTAAAAAAAAAAAAAAAAAGGACTGGGGACATGGCTTAGTTTGGTAAATGCCCCTGGGTTCAATACGGGGGGGGGGGGGGGGGGGGTCCCCGCACGGCTGGGGGGCAGGGGCATAGTCCTGAATTTTGCCAGCAAAGCATGCTGGGAGTAGAACACTGACCGGGGTGTGTTTCACAAGCTCCAGATACTGGCTTCACATCAGGAAATTGGTGCAGCGTTCCTTCCCCAAGCAAAACTGCTTCCTTACAAAAGCCCCATTATCATCTTCATATAAAAGTATCCCAAGTTTTTAAAGGTATACTTACTACGTGTGCAACACTGTAACGTGAGTTACCAAGTATTGCTTAGAGATGACAAAGGCACTTCATTCCAAAATTCCATGAGCCAGAGATACCTGATCTCAGATTCCTACTTTCAAAATGAACAGTGACGCACTGAGCTTCTCTAGAAACAGACAATTATTTCTGCAACACGGGGTCATAAAACACTTCAAGGAGTCTGACTTGTACTTTCCTTCCCTCAAGGGCAGTGTGTCTGCTGGCTCCTTGTTCTCAGCTGCAGGAATGGAAGCCCAGCCACCTCGGTGGGGTGTTGCTTTGGACCACCACACATACAAAAAAAGAGGGCATGCAGGGTCTGCCCCCACTGCTGGTGCCCAGAACAGGGGCATTCAAGAGAAATGCGAGGCCAGCAGAGAATGGAGCAGTCTTCAGCAGATGCCTGCAGGGTGAGCAGGGGGCAGAGTACAGAGAAGACAGAAGTGCAAGACGACAAGGATCTGGCACAGAAGAAACAAGGACGCAGAGGACGAGGAGAAAACTTCTGGACAAACAGTCAAATGCTAAATTTTAAGCAGCACTACAGAGTAGAAGGAACCTGACTTACAAGATGAGTAAGGTGACCCCAATGTCTCTAAAACAGTCAACTTTAAAATGAGGGGTATGGACAGATTAATCCCTGGGGACCCCTCCAGTTCCACAGAGCTACGATGTACGGACTTTCAATTACCACTAGTAACATCAAGAGAGAAAAAAGGCTGGTAAGGGTTTCATAATCTGCATCAAGAAGAGGTTAAATAGACCCCACTGATTTAATTCCACTAGTTTTGGAAAACTGAACTGATGGAAATGAAATGAACAGGGCTGGGGCGGTAGCTTAGTGGTAGAGTGCTTGCCTCGCACAGGTTAGGCCCTGGGTTTGATCCTCAGCACCACATAAAAAATAAATAAAAATATTGTGTCCATCTACAACTAAAAACATATATATATAAAAAGAAAATAAATTAACAGCAACATTTATAAGCCAGCACAGAGTCGAACAGTGTAAGTTCTTTTTTTTTTTTTTCCTTTTGTTTTGTTTCAGTTGTACACAATGCCTTTTTTTTTTTTTTTTTTTTTTGGCACTGGGGATTGAACTCGGGGGCACTCTACCACTGAGCCACATCCCCAGCCCTTTTTGTATTTTATTAGAGACAGGGTCTCACTGAGTTGCTAAGTGCCTCGCCATTGCTGAGGCTGATTTTGAACTCCCGATCCTCCTGCCTCAGCCTCCTAAGTGCGGGGATTACAGGTGTGCACCACTGCGCCCGGCTGCCTTTATTCTTATGTGGTGCTGAGGATCGAACCCGGGCCATGCATGAGCTAGTAGACGAGCGCTCTACCGCTGAGCCACAATCCCAGCCCTGTTCCAGTTCTTTTAATGGCAGTCCACTGTGACCAGTAACTGGGACCTTAACCCACAATGTACTGGCACTTCACACATTGTTATTTCACGGAGCACTTCAAGAGCATCTACAGCTACAGCTCTGCATTGTAGAATGTACAGCGCTAAAGCCAAGACCCACCACACAACACCAAGTCCTCCCACTACCCTTCATAACAGCCTGTACTTATTTGTACTTATTTGAACCTCGTGGCAGCCTAAGCCGGTTCTCTAAATGCCAAATGGAAAAGGAATACATGGCCAAATGACCCTAGGGAGGGAAACCTTAAAATTTTTGAAGGGGACTAAGAGTGGTGGCAATGAGACAACTGGGTGAAAAGAAAACACTACTCCCCTCAGTGCATTCAAAACATCCCCACATGTTAAATACACTGCACTGTTAAGAACACCCTCATGGGCCTGGGGATCGTAACTCCATGGCACTGTACTAGCCCTGCATGTGTGAGGCCCTGGGTTCAATCATTGGCACAGCAAAAATTTAAAAAAAAAAAAAAAAAAAATCCATAGAAATAAGTTGTTAGTAAGCATCCTCCAAGAATCCCTTAAAAAAAAAAAAAAAAAAAAAAAAAAAAAAAAAAAACTCAAGGAGGGCTCAGGCTCTTACGGGTAACACAAGCCATCCCTGCACCAGACCCCTGTGATTATGAGGTCAGACTGTCTCCTGTGAAGAAGCGCACTGATGTTGGCCTTCAGAGATGTGATCTGTTAATGCATGATTTATTGTAATTAAGCAACACAGTTTAATGTCAAAGAGGGTTTAATTAGAGAAGGCTGCCTGTCTTTAGGCTACCATGTCTGCACATCCCTACCAACTCCAACACGCCGAGAGCGCCACCGCGTACACCAGCAAGACTTGTGGGCATCACGGACTTCCACACATTAAAATCCAGGTTTGCCTGCCTGATGGGTTGTATGCATGCCCTGCACCATCAGCCACAGAAGGGCGAGGGGCACGCCATCCCTGATCCTTGTGTGGACTACCACCTCAGCCTGTGCTCCCCGGGCCCACAACTCCCTGTCACTCCTGAGAGGGGACCAACACTGAATCTCATCTCCATTTTCTGCTGTTCTTTTACTGACACAACATGACGTTCCTGAGCTAAGCTAGACCCTCAGCTAGACAGAGCACTAGAAGACAGGGCAAGCACCATGTGGCATGATGCACGAACTCAATATCATTCAGCAACAAGAAACAGCAAGATCTGGGAATGGACAGTGCCACAGGCTGCACGATACCAGCACCGATATCAGCACTATAGCCAAAGACATGGGACTACACACCTAAAAACGGCTAAGTCAAAGTAAAGTTTTTTAAATTGTATATTCCCTACAGTTAAAAACTGAGGAAGAAGGTTAGGAATAGTGCACTACCTCATGACACCACCTGGGTAAAGCTGAGAACAGGCTCACTGGAAGAAGCACTCACAGTAGGCCACGCAGTGTATGATTCCCTTTGAACCGGCCTGCTATAGGGACAGAGAAAAACACAATTGCCACCAACTGGGAGGGGCAAGTAGCTGTTAATTGGTACAAGGTTTCTGTCTGGGGTGATGAGAAGGGCCTGGCATCAGGTAGCTGTGGCGTCTGCTTGACTCAACACACCAGACCGGCGTTCTTTAAAAGGTGGCTTTGCTAGCCTGTGGATCACCGCTCAACAGCGGCAGGAGAAGCGACTTAAACCTTGGGTAGAGGACAGAGAAGAAGGTACTCAAACTCTTTCCTAATTTGAATAGTTCTCAGGACAAATCCACAGTGAACATCATTTCTCTTTCCTATTGTGCAGGGCCTCCTCAGCCTTCCTAAAAGTTACAGGGCCTGTCAGAAGGACACAAGGGCGTGCTGGCTGCCCAGCACAGAAGTCACAATCCTCTGCACAGAGCTGAGTACAGGTATTCCCTCCGAGGTATGGGGTATTCCCTCCGAGGTACGGGGCGGTAATATGAGGGCCCCACAGGTGATTTGGAAAGGAAGTGCTAAATCCTGCCAGGCACAATGGCACACATCTGTGATCCCAACTACTGGTAAGGCTGGGGCAGAAGGATCATAACTTTGAGGTTACCTGGGCAACTTAGAGAAATCCTTTTCTCAAAATGAAAAAAAATTTTTAAATTTCTTTTCAAAAGTCAGCAGTGGTCCTAAGTATCTAATTTTAAAATTCCAGAAATAATTCACAAGCTTTTAACTACATGCCATCTGAGAATTACCTGAACTCACGGACTTTGACACTGCAATAGACAATCTGATACCTGGGATGGTCAGTAAGTGACTAACAGGTAAATAGTGCATATGGCTTGGTGGTGCTGGACTGAAGGACTATTCAAGTCCCAGGCTGGATGACGAAGGAAGGCATGAGACTTCATCATAATGCTCAATGCCTTCCTGGGGATGAAACAGAAGTTTTTTTGTTTTTGTTATTGTTTTTTAAATATTTATTTATTTGCCTTAGTTGTACACAATTCAATGCATTTATGTTTACGTGGTGCTGAGGCTCGAACCCGGGCCACGCATGTGCTAGGCGAGCGCTCTACCACTGAGCCACAACCCCAGCCCCAGAAGTTTTAAAAAGGGCTGACCATGTACTAGAGCACTATCCTAGCATGTGTGAGGTCCTTGGTTTAACCTCCAATGCCACACCAAAAAAAGCATTAAATTTTGCTCCTTCCACATAATAAAACTTTCTGTACAACACAAAACTTAAAAATACCTGCCAGGGCTGGGGTTGTGGCTCAGTGGTAGAGCACTCGCCTAGCACCAGCGAGGCCCCAGTTCGATCCTCAGTACCACATAAACATAAATGCATTGCATTGTGTACAACTAAAGCAAATAAATAAATATTTTTTAAAAAATGCCTGCCAGAGGGATAAAACGAAAAGATCTGGTTTTAACTTTCGGGGTGGGGAGTCTCCGATGTTAACACTATTACAGGATTTGGTACTGTGTAGTATGTTTGAGCTCCAATTAATATGTAGATATATCTAAAAATTAATTCCTGAGGCAAATAGCTAATTTTTATGCCACAATCATCTGACACCTCCTTGTAAGAATTAACAGGTTATCAACAAACCCGTTTCCTTCAGAAAGTCCTGCCCTCTCCATGCACACTCAGGTGTGGCTGTGCTGGAGGGACCAGTCAGTGCTTTGGTCTGCAGTGCCTTCTACCAGCCTTTCCGTATTTCCCAGTTGCTAAGCCCAAGAACACCTTTATAATTTATACATTCACGATGTCTACTGTACTACCTTAGTGCACATGCTCCCAAATATCAAACAAACAACAAACCCCAAAATGAGAGACATGAAACCTGGGGCATTTCTCCAACCGCACTGCTCAAAAGCAGGTCTAAACCAGGCATGGTGGTGCACGCCTGTAATCCCAGCACTTGGGAGGCTGAGGCAGGAGGATTGCCAGTTCAAAGCCAGACTCAGCAATAGCAAGGCACTTAGCAACTCAGTGAGACCCTGTCTCTAATAAAATATAAAAAAGGGCTGAGGATGTGGCCCAGTAGTCAAGTGCCCCCGTGTTCAATCCCCGGTACAAAAAAAAAAAAAAAAAAAAAAAACAGGTCTATGTAAATGCTGGGCTGTTGACACAGCTCAGTGGGAGCACATCCCCAGCACCCTGGTAAGATCTTGGGGGACTTCATGATGCTTTCCTCCCCCACTACTGGGCTACACAGGTTTTGCTTTTTAAATGAGTTGGGGGATGAAAAGGAGTTGCAGAAATACTCATTTCACAAGACAATGAATTAAAAGACTATTTCACAAGTAAATGAAGTTTTCACAAGACAATGAAGTTTTTCCCTGTACTTAAAAAAGCCTTATCTCTTAAGAAACAATTATTTAATTACAACACCTAACAGTCTCAGAACTTTTGAAAGTTGCCTCTAAAAAAAACAGGCTTTGAAGTATTCATTCCTCCCAGGCAGAGTGTAGACAACTGAAGGATTTAAAAAAAAAAAAAAAAAAAAAAACTGGGGGGTGGGGGGGTGGGGAAGCTTTTGCTGTCACTTTCCCTAATATTAAATAACACCTCTTTGCAAGGCTTAGCATCTTTTGGCTGATTCTCCAAAAATAACGACCGCAGAGAAGTTTCTGACTACACAATTTTCCGTTATTCATGCTGTGGAATGTTCCAAATGTTAAGTGTTTAATACTTTTTTTTTTATAACTGTGCTTTTAATGTATTAAGACAAGCAACTTTTGAAATACACATCTCTATAATAACGCCACACACTTAGCTCTAAGACTGTCAACCTAAGCCATTTATACTCATATTTCTCCTGGAAGAAAAATGCACTTGAACAATTAACATTACTGGAGATTAAAATGAAAAAAAGGAGGAGGAGAAACCCACACGCTGACACCACACTTCCTCCGGTAATTTGGTCGTGACCACTGTGTTGTATCAAGCGCTGGCCACACAAGTGGATCCACTTAACCATTCTGGTGCTGGCGCAGGATGTGGACTCCGTGGTATTAATGAGCATGAGAGCTTATAATGTAACCTCACCAGACCAAATAACCTCCTGGCCACACAAGTAGAAAATAATTAAAACAAGCATGATTCCAATTTAGCTTTGTAACCAGATGGTGAATGAAAAAGCAGACAAAGACTCATTTTGTGAATAACCTGGGGAACAGTCCCGAGGGTTCCTTTTTAAAGTTACAGCCAGAGCTGTGAAATCAAAGAGGAAAGGGGAATACAAAGGTTCTCACAAGCATTCTGCTCTCCTAGAGCACATGTATGTCCTGTTCCCTAGGTCATGACCAGAGGACATCCCAACTCACTCCTTAAAGGAATGCCAAGATTAATTATGGCACAAAGCCAGTGAAAATGAAGGACAGGATTCTGCTGAACAGCGACTTCAATGCTCAGTGCATGTAAAGAAATACTTAAGTTTTACAAAATCACGAGGATTAGTAAAACAAACATCCAGGAAAATCCTGCAACGGCCCTCCACCACCCACCCTACCCCCAAAATAGACAACATTTTACAAATTTACACTCGAGTCCTTTCATTTCCTCCCCAAAAAAGGATAAGGGCATGTCATGAGTGGGCTGAGGAAGAAGACGTGTTAATACGAGACGGGAAGAATCCCAACTCTGCACAAGAACTCGGCATCAGTCTGGCAATGGTAAGACAAAATCCAAATGGCTGCCTTGACCTTCACAGGCTAGACAGAGTGCACACGCGGCTTAACCCGCTTATTAAAGATGAAAGCTCTCGCTGGTGAGAGGAAGACGTTAAGCAATCGGTACCCTCCAGTGGGAACAGGAATGCACAGGAGCCATGATACGGTGCAGAATGTGCTGTCTGCAAACACTCCCGAGGCTTCACAGCGGAAGGTGCTAGAGCAGCGAGGTGGTACTCACTTTATCCCGAGTGAATGCATTCCAAGGCATCATAACAGTCATCCACAAATTTCAGATGCCAGCAGGGTGTCCATTCTCCCTGTAATAAGCCCTATTGTGCATCCTCCCTTACAGGATTCATCACAACCAGAAAGCAGAAGAATCCAGGACTCCATTCCCCAGGGACAGCACAAGAGTGGTTAGGAAGGGAGCCACAGGTCTAAGGGGATCCCAAATAGTGCCACCACACTAGAAGGTGTTTGTTTCTGTTTCCTTCCACTCAAGCATCAACACAGGGATGTTTTTTTTCTGGGTTCCTAGATTGTGTTTCTGATGGCCTCCATTAGTGGCCCCAAGGGACAGACAGACTCTAGGAAAAAGCACACTATGAGCACTCATCTGAAGGCCACTTAGTCACTTACCTGGCTTCTGCTGCTGGCCCCTGCACCAGCTGTGTGAATAAAGGGCGTGCCCCTGTGCCCAACCACCATGGGAGGGGCTCCCTAACCCAGAGCCAAGGGAGGGGGCAGGGCATACCTGAAAAGCAACTTTCCTGCAGCAGCACTGGCCCATGCCCCACTGAACATGAGCTATACGGAAGTAAGGGGTGTGTGTGTACACGCAATTTGAATCTTCTGCTCTGAGGCCACAGCCCAGCCTTTTTTTTTTTTTTTTTTTTTTTTTTTTTTTTTTTTTTTTTTTTTTTTTTTTTTTTTTTTTTTTTTGGTACTGAGGATTGAACTCAGGGGCCCTTGACCACTGGGCCACATTCCCAGACCTTTTTTGTATTTTATTAGAGACAGGGTCTCACTGAGTTGCTAAGTGCCTCGCCATTGCTGAGGCTGGCTTTGAACTCGCGATCCTCCTGCCTCAGCCTCCCAAGTGCTGGGATTACAGGTGTGTGCCACCGTGCCCGGCTTCCAGTCTCATTTATGACTGTGCATTCTGGAATTTAAAGTCAGACCTGATCCTGACTATACCACTTCCTACTTATAACATTAGGCAACCAGATGAACCTCATGCTTCAAATCCCTGTTAACAGGACTAAGCATTCTGCAAAATTTCTTGCTCTAAGAACTAGAAAAAACTAGCCGGGTGTGGTGGCGCACAGCTGTAATCCCAGCACATGGGAGGCTGAGGCAGGAGGATCTTGACTTCAAAGACAGCCTCAGCAATGGCGAGGCACTTAGCAACTCAGTGAGACCCTGTCTCCAATAAAATACAAAAAAGGGCTGGGGGATGTGGCCCAGTGGTCTAGTGCCCCTGAGTTCAATCCCTGGTACCACCAAAAACAAAAAAACAACTAGAGATGTATGATAATGTGACCCTCCAAAGGAAGCTGATGTTTGTTATTGCCCCAATTTTCAGTATTTCAAGTAACTTGCCCAATTCCTACTACCAACAGGAGGTGGCATAGCAGAAGCAATAACTGCAAGCAGAGATGCCCTACAATTTGGAAACAGGCATGTAAAGCAGCTCTTGCCCGGTATACAGTAGGCACCCGTTACCTAGCGGCTGCTCAGGTGTTACTACTGGTGAGTTAGGGAGGGTTTGGAGAGCTTCACCAAGTTCCATCAGCCACATGAATTCCATGCAGGTATCTGTATGCAAGAGTTCTCTGCTTCTCTAGGTCTCAGCAAGCTTGCAGGTGAGTGTATTGGGGGGCAGTGGGGGGTTGTGCTGGGAAGGCCTCCACCTACATCCACCAGCCTCCCAGTACTTTCCCCTGATCAACTCTCACTCAGGGTGATTCTAGTATATGACCCAAGAACAGCTTCGTGCGCTGGGCCTGTTGTGAATATTCACGGGCAATCTAACAGGGTAGATCGGCAGAGAGCAGGCAGGCACCTGTGTCAACACTGAAGATCCTGTGTGATTTGTGCAGGGACAGGAACAAGAATGAGGTACACACAAGAATCACTCAGACCTGGAGGACACATCTAATTGGGAGAATGGAAAAGGCTCACAGAGGAATTAAGAGTCCTGAAGAATGAGAATGTTTTTAAAAAAAAAAAAAAAAAAAAGGACCAGGGAAGAGCCCTCCTTGAGGTCCAATTCCAATCTGCTTCTTGAATTACTTTGTAAAAACAGACCTGGAGCCAAGTCCTGCAGCCCTGCTCCTTTATCCCAAATGGACTCCAATGCATTTCTCCACCAAAGCCCCTTCCATAGGCTTCGTGAGCACTTGCTCTCCCTCACTCCTACCCCCGTCTTCCCCAAGCACTGCAGTCAACCAGCTCCCAGAAGGTGAGAGGCAGGAGTCACATTTACACCCATCTAAGATGTCACCGAGAGACATCCCCCTGTGACTCACCACCTTCCCGTCCACTCAAAACTGTGCCACTCTCCTTACTGCAGCAGCACTCATACATGGTTGAGGGCCCTGCGGAAGTTCCCAGGTATCGACTGGACGCTGCACAATACTGAAGATTTACACCCCGAGACCCTGATACAGAAATGGGCGGGAGGCAAACCAAAGGCTCCTCAGAAAGGTGCCTTAAAGTTACACTTAACTCAGAAAGGTAGGAAGACAGGCAGAGGCAGAAGCCTACGAGATAAGGAGGGTTAGGGGGAGATGTCGGTGCATACCCAAAGCAAAGCCCCATTCCATGATATTCCCAATCAGACAACACCCATCTTCTCGCTCCAAAGCCGAGGTGTGCCTCTTAGGGTGAGTCGGCTGGCACTTCAACAATGACCAATTCAAGAAACAGGAGATTGCCGGGCGCGGTGGCGCACGCCTGTAATCCCAGCACTTTGGGAGGCTGAGGCAGGAGGATCACGAATTCAAAGCCAGCCTCAGCAATGGCGAGGCACTTAGCAACTCAGTGAGACCCTGTCTCCAAATAAAATACAAAAAAGGGCTGGGGATGTGGCCCAGTGGTCGAGTGCCCCTGAGTTCAATCCCCGGTACCACAAAAAAAAAAAAAAAAAAAAAAAAAAGAAAAGAAAAGAAAAGGAGATTAAATGTAAGCATATGTGCTGCTTGATCAATCCCAATGTATGGGCATTATTTTAAAATGACCTTTACCAAAGAAATTTTATAGGTCTGGAGTTGTAACTCAGTGGTAGAGCGCTTGCCTAGCATGCAAGACAATGGGTTCAATTCTCAGCACCACATATATAAATAACTAAAATTAAAGGTCCTATGACAAATAAAAAATATTTTAAAAATAATTATATTTATTTCAGTGTACCGGGCATTAGGGGGCATTAGGGGAAGTTTGAACACTGGCTCATTCTTGGGTTGTAAGAAACTGTCATTTGTTATTGGTATCAAGAGTGTTTTCTTTAAACACAATCCTCACCCTTGAAAAATTAATGAAATGTTTACATGAAGTGATATGATGTTTGGTCATTGGCTTCACTACGATGCAAGGGTGAAGACAGGGTATAAAGAGAAAAGGAAATTAGCCATGACTTGATACAGGAGGGGACACAGGGGATTATGTTACATTTTCAGTACTTGTGTTTGCAATAGTAAGGAGGGGCGGGTGTGCTCCTCTGCAAAAAGGAAGCCTTTAAACCACATGAAGCGTAGGCACAGCTGCTTTGGTAACAGGGTCTCTCTGAGCGCTTATCAATTACTGAAGACCAGAAGCAAAGACATGGTCATTTACATGCGTTTCATACACATTAATATTCAGCCTATTCTGTTTTGCAGAACAAAAAAGCTTTAGTGAATGGCACCATTTTCAACTTTTGGACCTTAATATCCGCATCCCGTTTCTCCTAACTGAATTTGACCTCAGGTGACATCACAAGGTGCAGAGCCTGGAAAGTCTCACTGCTCATCCCGAAGAGAAAAAGGCCCCGATGATGCGCTCACATTACCTTGCAAACTCCCAGAAAGGACTCCACGGAATCACAGGGATCACTGGATGGCAGCTTGAAAACCACGGAGGGAACAGCCTGTGAGAAGCACCAGATCATCCAACCAGGGTTCACAAGGACCCTCTCATCCTCTTTCACCCCTGAAGTCCCCTCCCTCCACATACTACTGCTTCTCTGCAGTGGTAGCTGGTACAGAGTGTCCCGCAGTACCCCATCTAAACCCAAGACACGCTGCAACTGCTCAAGGTGCCCATCCTACCAGAGTCTCACTCAAAACAGGCTCTCCTGACAAGCATCTTACACTAAAAAAGAGAAAACTAGATACACCAGAGTATCAGACAGTAAGGCCAAGGTGAAAGTCATTTCCAGGTATGTACACACAAAATACTGGGTCTCAATTCAAAATTACTCAGTGCAGATAAGTTAAATTTACAATAACAACGCCCTCGGGCACAAAGTACAGGAAGTGTAGGGCCTGTTGACCAAGATACAAGCTGAATTCTCAAGGGACAAAGCAGGACACAGAAGCAAGATGAACAGAATCACCAAGGCAGGGAAGCCAGGCAGTGTGCCTCTGCAGCTAGCAGATCTATTTACTCAGACCCTATAGAGATGGTGTAGGAGGCCTGTAATCCCAACTGCTCAGGAAGCTGAACCAGGAGGGTCCCAAACTCAAGGCCAGCCTGGCAACTTAAAGATCTCAGAAACAAAGGAATGTAGCTCAGTGAAGGGTGGTGAGCACAGAGCCTTGGGGGTGTAGCTCACAGGTGCAGGGGCCACCAAGCCAGCCCAAAGCCTGGATTCTGGCTACTACACCCCAAACACACACACACACACACACACACACACACACACACACACACACACACAGCAACCCCCCTCCAAAGGGCACACAGACTGAGGTGTGAGGATGTCCAAAGACAGGAGAAGCCACACAGGCATCAGTACTGAACTGTCCTTGTTTTGGTACCGGGGATTGAACTCAGGGGCACTGGACCACTGGGCCACATATCCCCAGCCCTTTTTTGTATTTTATTAGAAACAGGGTCTCACTGTGTTGCTAAGTGCCTTGCCATTGCTGAGGCTGGCTTTGAACTCGAGATCCTCCTGCCTCAGCCTCCCAAGTGCTGGGATTACAGGCATGCGCCACTGAGCCCCGCTCTGTCCTTGTTTTTAAAGCACAATGCCCAGACACTCTCTGCAAAGCAGCCAGAGGAAAAATGACTAAATCCAAGCCCCACAAGGGTACAAGAGAGGTGAAAGCCAACCTCCTTTCCTCACAAACTTTCAAAATGAAAACACTGAGTCAACATGATTGGCCCTCCATCAGCGCCTTACCGCAGCGGTGGCTATCTGCAAACAAACTCAGGACTTTTTTTTTTTTTTTTTTTTTTTGGGGGGGGGGGGTATTTATTTTTTAGTAGGACACAATACCTTTCTTTTATTTCTTTGTTTTTATGTGGCGCTGAGGATCGAACCCAGGGCCCTGCACATACTAGGCGAGTGCTCTACCGCTGAGCCATAACACCAGCCCCTCATTTTAATATTTAATAAAATACACACATGCACTGAAAACACTGGGGGGGATAAGATGGAGTACGTGCAATTTATTCATTTATGTGCTTTTAAAATTTACCTTAACAAAGGGAAAGAATTCTTTCAGAGTTTAAAAACCAATTTTTTTTTAATAAAAGATATTTTTAAAAATTGAGTGGAGCTGTGGACATAGCTCAGTTGGAACAACGCTTTCCCTACGTGCACAAGGCCCTGGCTGGATTCAATCCCCAGCACCATAAAAGAAAAAAAAAAGGTGCCCATTCTTTGACAAATACTATCATAGCTTAAATACAAAACAATTATAAAACTTCTAGAGGGAAACACAGAAGTTAATACTTCTGATCTTGGGTTAGGTCAAGATTTCTCAATTCACAAAAAGAATAAATGATGAAGCTTCAGGCAAATTAAGCTCAGTTATCTAAAAGTCATGTTAATAAATATTATGGACCAGGTTTTTTCTCCCAAAATATCCCAGTCCCGGCTTTAAAGAGGTGATAACTGACATCTGCAAGGTGTGCTGTGTGGAGGCCAGGAGCAAGAAGCGGGTGGAGGAAGCACACCCAAAGGAGAGGAAGGGTGAGGGGAAGGCTGCCCTGCTTTACTCCTCAGGGTAAACAGAGAGGAGAAAAGCAGGGGTCGGGGTCTGCCCACAAGCTTCCGAAAGTGTGTGGGTAGTCCAGGAGAGCAGGAGTTCCCTGATGCAGGGCCAGAATGAGTCACACATGCACACCCCAGCTCACTCCTGTGGCTTTAAGAAAGGAAAAGCAAGAACGAGACAGCTGCTCCTACTCGATGCAGGCATGTTTAATGGACACAGAGAGCGATACAGGAGAAATGGGTCTGGGGAACCAGGCTGCACAAGCCTGCAGAGCAGGCCAAAGCCCACCACCCACATGCATCCAAGAGGCTAGCACACCCCAGCCCAGCCAGACTAGCACAGAAGAAAACAGCAAAATGCCTCGTTTGGAAATCCTACAGCAGGAGTCCTGTGGGGAACTCAACCTACAGGCCTGGGGTTTGCCTATACTGTACACCTACTAGAATGAGCCGCCATTAAGTCCCATCCAGCCCAATCTCAAACCAGATAACTCAACTCAAAACAGCTTAGAATTCTCAGGAGGATCGCGAGTTCAAAGCCAGCCTCAGCAATGGCGAAAGGTTTTAGATTATGCTGTTATGTTTATGGTGTTATGGTCACATCTGACATTCTGAAATTTTGCAGGGGAGGAGAGGTTGGTGAAGTATGAAAGCGACCATCTCCATCCTTAAACTTCCCAAGCCGGGCGCGGTGGCGCACGCCTGTAATCCCAGCACTTTGGGAGGCTGAGGCAGGAGGATCGCAAGTTCAAAGCCAGCCTCAGCAATGGCGAGGCACTTAGCAACTCAATGCCTTTCCCACACACTTAACTAGCCTGTCTCTAAATAAAAATACAAAAAAAAGGGCTGGGGATGTGGCCCAGTGGTCGAGTACCCCCGAGTTCAATCCCTGATACCAAAAAAAAAAAAAAAAAAAAAAAAAACCTTAAACTTCCCTTGCCATCTACTACCCTCCCAAGGTTTACAAACCCCTCATACAAAAGATCACCCCAAAATGATCTGCTGGCTCTTTTGTTTGGTATTCATTTAAGTCCAGGCTTAATGCAGATGCCCTCTCACTCCTGGCAAAACCTACGCCCCTCAAAGACTCTTAAATACACCAAAAGCAGTATTCTTAAGCATTTTCCATGCAACTAAAACTCACAAAATGTTCAAAAAAGTAGATACACCCACTTAGTATTGCCCATTCTACAAAAGAGTTTAATAACGTGACTAGCCAGTGTGTGCAGGAAAATACACTACAGGATCACAGTGGAGATGGGCAGTCCATCAGCCTATGGCGGCAGGAACGTGGCTATTTTAAGCACCTTGCTCTTTAGCCACCTCCCCTTATCCACAAAGCTCCTTGAAATCCGAGGTCCAAGCCTTCATTATGTAATTCTGTGCACTTTCAGGTATGACTTTGTTTGCAGCCAGCATTGCTCAGTGTTGCCCAAGCTGGAACTCTCAAGCAGTCCTACTTCCTCAGGCTCAGGAGTGCTGGACTAAACAGGTGCACGTGCCCAGCCCCGCTCCCTTAACTAGTGTCTCATTCTACCAAACAGGAGCTATGAAGATTCCTCACCCTCCCCAAAACGCTACATTTAACAATTAATGGGGCTGGCGTTTTGGCTCAGTGGTAGAGTGCTCACCTAGCACGTGCGCGGCCTGGGTTCGATCCTCAGCACCATGTAAAAATAAATGCATTGTGTACGACTAAACCAAATAAATAAATATTAAAAACAAAAACAGTTAAGAATGCTTTGAATTATAGAATCCAATTGCTAAACTGGGTACAGTAGTCAACACCTGTAACCCCAGACTCAGCAGACAGGAAGATGGCAAATTCCAGGCCAGCCTCAGCAATTTAGGGAGTCTCAAAAGAAAAAAAATGGGCTGTGGATGTAAAACAGCCCCTGGGTTAAATCCTCAGTACCACCAAAAACAAAAAGGGGGGAGAGGCTATTCTAATTCATGCTCTATTATTAATTTCTCATGTCATCAACTGAAAAGTGGTGATGGTGTTAATTTGCTCATTAACTCAGAAGAGTACAGCAAATAGTGTGTATATAGGAGGGGTCGTGAGATGAAGAGAATCGTGCTGTACGCTGATGAGTTATGAAGTACCCAAGTCCCTGGCGCTTGGTCATACTTAGCAGACAAAGCAGAATAGAAAGCTATAAGCCAAGTTTCATGACCCAGACAAAAAAGATGATCAACTGTGTTAAATATGTCCTGCTCGAACATAATTGAGATTACACTGAATTACGTTCAAACCACTAATGGATATGTGTGGCAACGGAGATTCTGAGCACTCCTGCAGCCAGAAAGAGCCTCACAGAAACCCACAAAGAAAAGAGAAGAATTTTACGACTTAAAAGAGTTGGGGGGAAAAAAAAAAAGCACAAGGGACCGGCCCTTCATCCTCACCAAGGGAAAAAAGATGGCTGATCATATCAGTGATATTAAATTCCAACACAATATAAATTGGCGAAGGGCCAAGGTCTTCTTCTTTAACAGATACCATTTACAAATAAAAAGGTCAAATTATTTTCAGACTTCTAATTGCTTCCAAAATTTGTTTTTGTCATTTTGAATTTGCTCAGACATAGTAGCTACTACAGAATAACACAATCAACACATAAACACTTGGAGGGGGGGCCAACTGGGGGTGCCCCGGCTTTGCACACGCCACGCAAGCACTCTACCCAGTAACTACATTCATCCCCTCCCTCTCTCTCAAATACCATTCCTTTTGATACACTACCTCCTGTTCCCAAATTTTAAAATTTTTCCAATTTCATAAAACCAAGATGGGCAAATGAACCAATACCAAAAACATCACTGCAAACTGCAGCTAATATTTCATATGCAAATTTTTTAAAGCATCATATTCTTATGTGTCCCTGGCTGAAAATATTATACACTACTCTTTCTCAGTTTTATTTTCATATGCATAAAATATATATATAAGTCAGGGACCATATGGTAAATTCTACAAATGAAATACAAAATAATTATTTCCTATATTATCCTTTCTGAATAACATCTAATCTAGCTACTCAAGAAAGATTCCTGATTAGATAAGGAAACATTTCATGTCATTAGCTATAAAGTTTCATCTTGTTTAAGAACTGCATTGTACATAATGAATGCCAGATGAGCTTAATGCACAGTAAGTTTCAAAACAACCTCCAAATCACATTGATGCAGCCACCATTTCATCTTTTCCTTCAACCCACTTACATGAGAGCACACCCCTCGAGCTAAGAATCCACTCTAAATTAGTAGTAACTGCGATCACCAAGTTTTCTCCAATGTAAGTATCTGTTCTCACCCTTATAGTCTATGAACTGCCTAATTAAAGTCAAGGGTCTCCCTCTTTTAAACAGGTCACGATGGAAACAAACAGGGTTTAACCTAGCTTGAATCATTCACATACAACCAATACTTTACCTGTATCTAATTAAACACTATATGAGGAAAATTAAAACATCAATGCAGGGCTGGGGGTACAGCTCAGTGGTAGAGCATTCACCTAAGCCCTGGGTTCCAAATCTAGCATTGCAAGGAAAAGAAAAGAAAAAAAACACAGCAATGCCTTTCCCACACACTTAACTAGCCTAAAACATGTCTTTCTTTCAGCCAGCTTCCCATGGATAAAGATCCACACATAGCTGGATGTGGTGGCACATGCCTGTAATCTCAGAGGATAGGGAGGCTGGGGCAGAAGAATCACAAGTTCAAGGCCAGCCTCAGCAACTCAGTAAGGCCCCAAGCAATTTAGTAAGACACCATGGGGCAGTGGTAAAGCAACCCTGGGTCCAATTCCTGGTACCAAAACAAAAAGGATCTACATGCAGGAGCAGAATGTTTTCAGCTTACTGAGCTGGAAAGGTGACAGTCAAAGTTGTAATATCTGAAACATGCCAAAGAAAAACAATCTCAGACAATGGAAGGAAGTGACGTGCTGCAATTAACCAGGCTCTACTACTAAAGTTAAAATTACCAACTGGTATTTACACAATACCCTGATACCTTCCCTAGCCAAGGCGTGACAAATGCCCCTTGCTCCAGATTGAAGGAGAGTCAAGAAGCTGAAATTCTTTGAAATGAAAAGGCCAATGGTGCAGTAAAGGAAAGTTTGGGGAGGTCGCCAAATTTACATAATCTGCACCCCTGGATGAGGTAGTCTTTCATCACAAAGTTAAAGAAAGGGCCATTCTCAGGTTAAACTTTCTCCACAATTCCCTCAAGTGCAGGTCTCATTTCCGAGTTCTGTTCTAGAAACCAGATCCTTTATCTCACACACGCCTAACAGCCAGTGCAGAACCAGAGGTTTGGGTGGCACACAAGCTGTAAGGACTAAGCAGAAGGCACAGGCCCCCAACGCTGCCCAGGTTGAGAAGCATGAAACAGCTATGCGGGGTGCAGAGACTCCGACCATCTGGAACAGTCTAGGTCCCCCCAACAGGGGACAAAGCCCCAAGCTATGCTACTTTCTGTGG
This sequence comes from Tamias sibiricus, assembly GCA_025594165.1. NCBI lineage: Eukaryota > Metazoa > Chordata > Mammalia > Rodentia > Sciuridae > Tamias > Tamias sibiricus. The sequence goes on along the minus strand of CM046666.1, from coordinate 16,005,766 downwards.
AAGGACCAAAAGCTTGTCACCCCCACCCCCAAGAACCTAGAGAACTGATGGGAACTGTGCATCCAGGCTGCTTCCTTAAGGCACAGCCAGAAAACAAATTAGTGGGAAATGCTGAGCTCCTTGCCACTGGGACTCACTGCAGCCTTTGGAAAGTCCTGAAGGCTGTCTGGCTCCAGCTGGCCCTCAGTAACTACCACCCCATCTTCTTGCCCAACCCACCCCACCCTGCAAGATCAAAGGTAGCACTGTTTATAACATCCTGAGCAATTCAGGAATCCCAAGAGGTTTGTGTTACCTTCCCCACCCCTCATTGTCCCTGCTCCGAACAATGTTTTTTAGTGGGCAGGCCAACCCTGCACACCAACACCAATGAAGCAAGCCTGCCCCAAATGCTGCTCCTCTGAGATGCCCAGGGAGGACACGATAGCTGGGGTACCAATGGCTAGGGTACCACTGCTCAATGTTAGCACTAGAGCGTGGGGCTCCCAGGCTCATTTCAAAACCACTGTGACCAGGGCGTGGTGGCGCACGCCTGTAATCCCAGCTCTTTGGGAGGCTGAGGCAGGAGGATCGCGAGTTCAAAGCCAGCCTCAGCAATGGCGAGGCACTTAGCAACTCAGTGAGACCCTGTCTCTAAATAAAATACAAAAAAGGTCTGGGGATGTGACCCAGTGGTCGAGTGCCCCTGAGTTCAATCCCCGGTACCACAAAAAAAAAAAAAAAAAAAAAAAAAAAAAAAAAAAAAAAAAAAAAAAACCCACTGTGCAGCTGGAGGCAAAGTGAGCTTGTTGTAGACAGGTGGCAGCAGCCACCACTGAGAAAAGCCAATCAACCAAAACCAAAGCAAACCTGAACCTTCCTGCTGGGGCCTTAAACTCTCCAGGTATCAAAAAAAAAAAAAAAAAAAAAAAAAAGCCGGGCGCGGTGGCTCACGCCTGTAATCCCAGCACTTTGGGAGGCTGAGGCAGGAGGATCGCGAGTTCAAAGCCAGCCTCAGCAGTGGCGAGGCACTTAGCAACTCAGTGAGACCCTGTCTCTAAATAAAATACAAAAAAGGGCTGGGGATGTGACCCAGTGGACGAGTGCCCCTGAGTTCAATCCCCGGTACCACCAAAAAAAAAAAAAAAAATCTTCTGTGTCGGGTACTCACCTCATTCACCTGCAGGGGGGGGAGGGGGGGGGCCGGGGCCGGGGCATGGCAGAAGAAAAGCATACCTAGAAACATTTTATGGGTCCAGGTCTGGCAATGAAAAAACAAACCTTGCTGGATACAGTGGAGCACACCTCATCTCAGCAACTTGGAATGACTGAGGCAAGAGGCTGGAAAGTTCAAGGCCAGCCTCAGCAACTGAGCAAGACCTTGTCTCAAACAAAAAAAAAGGGGGGGGGGGGATGTAGGGGTGTAGCTCAGTGACGGAGCATCCCTAGGTTCCATCACCAGTACGGTGCGGGGGTGAGGCAGGGGGCAACCCTCAGACAGCTTCCCACATACCTGACTGGCACAGCCAATCTTCCCCTAGAACACAGCTCCCTGGGACCAAAATGTCACTACCTAGATAGAGCACAACCAAGCAGCCAGGGTTTTTTCTCAGATTAGAAATTTTCTAGCCGGGCGTGGTGGCGCACGCCTATAATCCCAGCACTTGGGAGGCTGCAGCAATGGCGAGGCACTTAGCAACTCAGTGAGACCCTCTCTCTAATAAAATACAAAAAAGGGCTGAGGATGTGGCCCAGTGGTCAAGTGCCCCTGAGTTCAATCCCGGTACCAAAAATTATCAACAAGAAAAACTAATTTGAACTAAAACCCAAAATATGTGGTCCAGAACCAACACCTCAGGACTCAAGGAGCACCTTCTGGTTGGCATTATGGACCCATTAGTTACACGGGAAGGACTAAGATACCTGGAGCAAAACCACCATTACCAATCACAGAAGCAGGGGGCAAGTTCAGAGGAAAACTGCAGGTTTACCAAGTGAAAGATTAAAGTTTCCTGGGGGGTGGGGGCAGCTCAGTGGAAGAGCATGTGTTTCGCATACACAAGGCCCAGGGTTCCATACCCAGCACCATGAAAGGAAAAAAAAAAATCCTGGGGAGTTTTGGGGGAAATTACTCTCACCACAATGTTTGTCAAATGCTTCTGATTTCAAACAAAAACTTATCTCTACCTGGGAATCCAAACGTCACCATTAAATGACTCCTAAAGTTACACTAAACCACCCAGGGAAGTCACACCACCCTAAGTGAGACCTGCATTTTCATGCAAAATGGAAAACTGGCATGTTAATATTGTCTCAGTATCTGACAGATCATTTTTGAACTCACCAGAAAGCAGCGACTTACTCCTTTCTTAAGGGGATTTCACAGGACAGGAAATCATTTCTGACTACAAAATAAAAGTTCTATTGCTAAATTGACAGGAACAAATTAAATGAATGCAACTACGTACTCTAATTATAAATAACAAGAAAGTAGTACGAAATCCCAACTAATACTTAAGAGTATCCACAGGGACACTCCACAGCACCCCTATGACAGAGGTACCACTCTGACCCCTCCCACAGTGAGGCAACTGTAGCACAGGCTGGTCCAACAAGCTGCCCAAGGCCATTCCACAGAAGTAGGTGGACACTCACACCCAGGGCTGGCTCAAACCAGTCTCAACCAAGTCATTACAGTTTCAATGTTCTGTTAGAAACAATGGCTGAAGACAGGCTGGGCTTGGGAGGGCAGGGGACACCCCTCCGATCCTAGCTACTCCGAACCCAACTCCCTCCAATCCTAGCTAGTCCAGAACACGAGGCAGGAAAATCACCAGTGTGAGGCTGGCCTGGCCAGTTTACGCAAGACCCTGTCTCCAAGTAAGAAGGGCTAGGGAGGTAGCTCAGTAGAGCCCCAGGTTCAATCCCCAGTACTGGCCCTAAAAGGGCATAAACAAAGAGGAAAAAGAGACAAAGGAAACAGATGACATTCCAAAAGAGACAGATCTTTATTTCTGTTAGATGGAATGATTTCAATTGCATCATTTAATAGAAATTGCTCTACTGTTGCCCGTGTTCACACAGGAACAGCAAACACTAAAATATGGGGTGCTTCTGTTAGCCATTTCATATGACTTTAAAGGGGGAAATACGTGCAGCCCCCCCCCCCCCCCGCAACTTTTTTCAATACCATCTCTGTTACTGGCAAGAATTAAAATAGAGTGTTCACCACCAGTACGGGGGGTGGAACCCAAGGCCTCTGGCATGCTAGGGGAGGGCTCCAGCACTGAGCTGCTCCCCCAGCTCTTTTGAGAGTCTCACAGAATTCCCCAGGCTGGCCTTGAACTTGGGGTCCTACTGGCTTGGCCTCCCTGAGTGCCCCACTGTGCTAGGCCTTGTGTTCACTTTTAAGAAGCACAAAGAATTAGGAATAAGATTGCTTCTTAAATCATGTTAAGGTTTGTTGCTGAGGACAATCACCATTAAAAAGCTATTCCTACTTGATGACAACCGGAGGATGACAAAAATCTGTATTTTACATCTTTTCGAGCAAAGTGTTTGTTGTGTTTGTTGTTGTTGTTGTTGTTGTTGTTTTTGGGGGGGTGAAACTGTGGCTGAGTACAGTGACTCAGACACCTGAAATCCCAGCCACTTCAGAGGCTGGGACAGCAGGATCACAAATTCAAGGCCAGTCCTGGCAATTTAGCAAGATCCCACCTCAAAATAATAAAAATGTCCCCATTTTGGCTGTACTTATTAGTTGAGAAAATACTGAACAAGATCTTTGTGGCATGAGCGTAGAGGCAAGCCTGACTAGGGTTAACCCTCTACGTCTGGTCCTGGCCCCAGTTTGTGCCCTTAGTCCCTGAGCATTCAGTGTGAAGACAGTGGTAACTTTAAAAGCATGGCTTTCTTGCCGGGCGCAGTGGCGCACGCCTGTAATCCCAGCACTTTGGGAGGCTGAGGCAGGAGGATTGCCAGTTCAAACCAGCCTCAGCAATGGCAAGGCACTTAGCAACTCAGTGAGACCCTGTCTCTAAATAAAATACAAAAAAGGTCTGGGGATGTGACCCAGTGGTCGAGTGCCCCTGAGTTCAATCCCCGGTACCAAAAAAAAAAAAAAAAAAAACATGGCTTTCTTCTTCCACAGATCTCAGAACCACAAGAAACTGGTACTTCGGAAGTTGGCAGCAGCAGCTGTGAATGCCAGGACAACACACTGGCCAGGACCTGCACTGACCACAGAGCATACTCCATGGATGTGCTTCCCAATTCCGACTACAGGAGCAGACGGAACCATTAAACCCAACTGAGAAAAAGTATGAGAGCAATTCATATGGCCACAACTTCTAGGGACTCGCAGCCTAAATGTGACCTGAACCAGCTGAAGACATTGGTCTTCTGTGGCCAAGTCCCCTCCAGTTGTGAGGGCACTGTGGCCACACACTAGGCACCTGACAGCTCCCAGACACACAGGCTCCTTGGGCTAACCAGGCTCCCCGCTTCCCTCTAAAGCTCAGCTTCCCTCTAAAGCTCACGGCTCAGCAGGGACTCCCTTGCTGAAGGCTGCAGCTGCTCCTGAGGCAAGATGGTCCCTCTCACCATCGAGTGGGGCCCATGGCAGGCCTGGGGAAAGGAGGCGAGCTCCTGCCAAGGGTCCACAAGGAAGCCAAACAGCTCTCTGAGCTGCTGCCTCACCTTGAGGTCCAGCAGGCTGTCCAGTGGCTGGCCTCTTAGGGAGGTGATGTTACACCATGTTCAAGTGTATAGATCCTGCTGGAGAGAGTGAAGACAAGTTTTCATTACAGTTTAAGAGAAAAAAAAAAAAAAGTCATTTTTTGCTAAGATTTTTCTACAGCAGCAGCCACAACCAAACTGCAAAAATGTTCATTTCTTCAATTAACCAACGTTGTCTAGAAAACCAAGCATAATCAAAGCAATGAAGAATAATTCACTAGTCACTACTGCCATTCACTTCACAGCCCCCAAATTTCACGTGCAGGGTCCACCTCTGCTTATGTCCCACAGAGTTGGTGTTTGGGTTTTTTTTTTTTTTTTCTTGTGGACCCCCTCCCAAATTCAAACTGCCCCTCTAACCCTGACCCTGCAGGAGCCCTCCAACAGCACATCTAGTGGTCTGATGGTCTAGCGCTGCTCAAGGACCAAGCTGGGATCACCTCTCCTGCGTAGCACACAATGAGTTCCTGAGGCCATCTATTTAACTAATGTGCTGCCTGTAACAACTTGCACTACAGCAAATTTCAAAAGTCACCATGTGTGGTGGGCACTGTTTAGAGTGTGTGAGCAAGAACAGAAAGATTCCTCCTCCTTGAGTTTATATTCTAATGGAGAAAACCAATAGCAAGTCATTTCAAATGTGGTATCTGAGGTGGTAGAAAACGCTACATATAAAAGGCAACTGCTGGAATCACTGGCAGGAGGGCACAAGAGAGGGGGGAACACCTCACCTGCCAACGGCAACCCTCAATTCTGCTACCCAGAATCAAAAGGACTTTCATTGGGCTTTGGGTCCTAACACAGTATTATCTCACAAATGAAGCTAGTGGTCATTAAGGACATTTGAAGAAAAACAAGCTAACATCCATCTTCCACCTACAGCAAGGCCCAGGGCCAGGCTCAGCTGCCACTGGAAGATTTAACTTGCAAGTGTATTTCTTGACTTGAAAAATCTCCCAAGTGGAAAAGAATAATTTTTAAAAACCGAGGGCCTCCAGCATGCTAGGCAAGCACTCTATCCCCATCTAATAGCTGGGATCACAGGCATGAGCCACCACCCCTATCTAATTTATTTTCTAATATGGTAGTCCTCTCTCATCCAGTTACAGTTACCTTTGGTCAACAAAATATTTTTATCTTGACGCACATGGGAAATAACAACACATTCACAAAATTCACATCACCACTGTTCTAGGTATCCCATTCATTACTGTTGTTAATCTTACTGTTTGATTTACATTTCAACTTTGGCACGAGTATATGTATGTTCAGAAGAAAAGCTAATATACATACGGGGTTTGGTACTATATAAGGTTTCACATACTCACTGGGAATCTTGGAATGAAATCCCCACAGACAAGTGTGGACCTACTGAAATTGGTTCTTCAAACGCAGCTAAGTCAATGAGTTTCTGTGTATGAGCCAGGGAGGGTTTCCACGGAGACTTCCTGTTCCTCTCCAGATTTGCAAATCAAAAAACGAGTGCCACACAGAAAAATCGCCCCATACCTGAGAGTCTGCACACCACACTGTGACTTCAACAGCCATGGTTCCCAGCGCAGGGAGCTCCCACCAGCACTCGGCCACAGCACCCACGCCTGCTGCTTAGATTCCAGCAGCCAACTTGTTTCAGTGTAGATAGCAACTTCCAGAAAAAGTTGGCTCTCTTCAAAACAGGAAGTCACCAATGAAGAGGAACCTGGGATGACCTACAAGAGCAGAACCAACCCACCCCCCACCCCACCCCCGCCGCCGCCCAGTGTTCTTTTCCATAGATGCTGGACACACGGAGGGGACACAGGGTGACTTCAAACCCAGACTACCCAACACTATCACAAATAAGACACTTGTTCTCAACATAGTACTTTCCTCATACAAGAGAATGAGACATTAACACCTGCCAAGTCGGACACACAGACCAAGACTGACCAGTTTCCACAGGGCTTCCCGCTCCTCACTGCTTTCTTTCTACTCATCAAAAGCTGGGTAGGCAGGCGTGGCAGACCACACCTGTAATCCCAGCAGCTCAGGAGGCTGAGGCAGGAGGATCGTGAGTCCAAAGCCAGCCTCGGCTATGGCAAGGCACTGGCAAACTCAGTAAGACCCTGTCTCACTGAGTAAATACAAAACAGGGCTGGGGATGTGGCGCAAAGGTTGAGTGCCGCCAAGTTCAATCCCTGGTATGTATGTATGTATGTATGTATGTATAAATAAATAAATAAGTATAAATAAATAAATGTGAATACAAAATCCCACCACGGCAATCCATTAACAGCACTGACTTAAGATCAAGTTTAAAAACAAGCACCGCCAAAACCAACCAACCAATCAACCCAAGGACTCTAGAAGTGGAGGCTGGACTGAGCGGCGTCCTCACCACACTGTGGTCTGAATAAGAGGACTTGGGCTTATTTGCTTGGGTGGCTTTTCCCCCTAACTGGGGAGAAAGTGTGTAAGGAAGAGGGTGGAACCTGGATCACTGCTCCAGTGACTTTGTTCCTTCAGGTTCTGGAAAAGATTAAAGTTGCTTTAATGCCCACCTGTAAAACAGCGAAAGGAGTAGGTCAGAGACAGGCAGAGACAAAGTCAAGGAAGACAGGGTGGGTGCACTGTTCCTCCATAAAAGCAATAAGCAAACTACTGGTGTAATGAATCCCCAAAACAAAGCAAAGGACCCTGTGACTTAATCTTCCATGTAGATGAAGATTTGGGGGGTGGGGGGGTGTCCCCCTGGTGATTGAAGAATAATCAAAGCAATAAAGAATAATTCACTGCCACCAAGCCACGTCCCCAGCACTCGCCCACCCCACCCGACCCCAGCGCCTCCCCCCGCCTTTTTCTTTTTTTGAGACAGGGTCTAAGTTGCTGAGGCTGGCCTGAAATTTGCAAGCCTCCTGCCTCAGCCTCCATCACTGCGATTACAGGCATGTGCCACTACACCTGTGCACCACCACCACACTTTTAAGTTGTAAAGCAGCGAAGAAGACTAAATTACAGCACTCAAAATCAGGTCGGTGGTGACCAGACAGGAGGTTAGGGAAAGGACTGACCACCACAGGACGCAGGGAGCCTTCTACACTGTTGCAAGTGGTCAGTAGTCAAACTTCACACTGGAGGTGGTATTTAGCAATTATACTCCATAAACTTTTTTTTTTTAAATCCTGAACAAATAAGAGTTTTTTAAACAAGAGGATACAACATTACAGTGAGTCATGACAGTTTAACAAACTAACTTCCCTGTAAAATAGCCACGTCAAAATGAATACAAATCAATGCCAAAAGCCACACCTTTGACAACACACTCCAAGGACCTGGTCCAAACAAGGGAATTTCCCCCCAAGTTTTACACTGTTAAGAGACATATTAGACAAATAGTTATAATACAAACACCTAAAGAAAAACACTTTTATCTTTAAAAGGAAAAAGAAGGGGCTGGGGTTGTGGCTCAGCGGTAGAGCACTGGTCTAGTACACGTGCAGCCCGGGTTCGATCCTCAGCACCACCACGTAAAAATAAAGGCATTGTGTACAACTAAAACAAACAAATAAATATTTAAAAAAAAAAAAAAGGAAAAAGAAACTAGAAGTCCTTTTTTATAGTGTTATCAGTACCACTTGCATAAGCTGATATGGAATCATCCTCCTGCCTTGGCCTCCTGGGTTGCTGGGATTACTCGTGTGCACCACAGACCTGCTTAGAATTTGCTTTTGTATCATACCAAAAAAAAAAAAAAAAAAAGTAGATCCAGTACTCGCTTATGGGAAGTAGTATTGTTCACAAGCTTTCAGGCCTTTCTCACTGTAAAACAATCACCCTACAGTCCCTGGTCCATCAGAGGCTGACCACATTCAGGGGGTGTGATGTCCCTGGTGACAGGGATGGGGGGGACGGGGGCAGGACTTTGGGGCAGGGGGTGAAACCTTGGACTGGCACATTCCATCTCCCCCTCTAGACAGCCCAGTCCAGGGGGCGCCTGGTAGGGAATCTGAACACAGTGGCTTGTGGTTATAATCCCCCACCCCTACCCTGGCGCAGCTGCCAGGAACCATCCCATAGAATCTGAACAGAAATCTCTGCATCCCAAGGGATGCTTGGTTCTCACAGTCACTCCACAAGGGGACTCTCTGGGTGGCTGGCAACTTGGAATCTTGAGCAGAACATAGAAAAATGAAAATTAACTCCCGCAGTTGTAAACAGCCACTTCCAGCCCACAAACCGAAGTCAGCCAGGTTCTTGGCATGAAACGATGACAAGCCATCCTGGCAGTGGTCGCATCCAAGGTTTATTTTAAGACAATAATCTTGATCTAAACCTCAGCTTCCAGATTTAGGTCCAAAGACCCAGGGTGATATCTGAGAGGTTGAAATCCTATTCCTAGAAGATCTCAGCCCATTCCATTTCTACAAGAGTTTCTGTGGGCTCTCAGGAAGGGCCCAGCAAGAACTGCAGGCCCTCAACATAGGAGGGAAGCCGCAAAGGCTGCTGCGGCATGGGTGCACCCCTTAGGTACCCCGACACTAGAACTCAGGGCCACCCAACTCCCCTAGGGTTTTCCTAGGTTAAGTCACTGTTTCCGTTTTGGCTGGGACAAAGGGAGGGAGCAATCTGCTAATGCTATTTACAAATGGTAGGTCTGACAGCATTTCCCACTGTGAGGCACTTGGGAGGCTAAGGCAGGAGGATCAAGAGTTCAAAGCCAGCCTCAGCAATGGTGTGGTACTTAGCAACTCAGTGAGACCCTGTCTCTAATAAAATACAAAACAGGGCTGGGAATATGGCCCAGTGGTCTAGTGCCCCTGAGTTCAATTCCCGGCACCAAAAAAAAAAAAAAAAAAAAAAAAGTCTCGGGCTGGGATTGTGGCTCAGCGGTATTGCGCTCGCACGTGCTCGCCTAGCACGTGCGTGCCCCGGGTTCAATCCTCAGCACCACGTGCAAATAAAAAAAAACACATTGTGTACAACTAAAGCAAATAAATAAATATTTAAAAAAAAAAAAAAAAGTCTTAATTTTACTCTGCAAGTGACACCACAGCAAGAAGCATCATTTCACCTTGACTCTTCTGCTGGGTTCTGGTTGCCCTAATCTGTAGCAGAAGACAAAGGCATTTGAGCAGAATTTATAGAAATGGGATTAGCTATCTGGAGTTCACCAATTTTACCAGAGACCAACCAAGTTGACCTGGGAAAACCTCCCAGGCCTTAATCTCATGAGCCCATAATCCACAGCCTCAGGACAACACAAATGTCCTCTGCTCTCCGCTCTCCCCAACTTCTCCCCCTGGAGGAGGAAGATTCCAAAAACCCTTTCTTAAATGAGCTCCCATCCACCGCGGGCAACTACACTGGGACCAGAAGTCCTCTCTCCTCTGGTCCCTGTCATGTTCTGTCCCTCCAAACCATGCCCACAATACCCTAAGCACTACTCCGAGCTCTTCCCTGCCTAGCAACAGCCACCTGCACCAGTCAGTGCCTGGCATTTAGCAAGTGCCCAACACGTGGTAGAAGATCCATGAACATTCCTCAGATGGGGGGGGGGGCCCTTGGGGAGATGATGATGGGGATTAAACCCAGAGGCCCTTTTGCCACTGAGCTACATTCTAGCTAGCCCTCCTTATTTTGTATTTTGAAACAAGGCCTAGGTAAATCTCTGAGGCTGACCTCAAACTTGCGATCCTCCCATCTTGGCCTCCTTAGTAGCTAGGATTACAGGCGTGTGCTGCTGTGCCAAACTCAGAATTTACTCTAACAGACAATAAACACGGTTGCCTGGGTTAGTCATGGTTAGGCATGGTGTCGGGGCCTTGCACATGGTAGGCAAGTGCCCTACCACTAAGCTATACACCCAACCCTGACCTTGTTCATTTTGGTAGATGATTTGTACATACCTTGAGCAAATGTATAATTTTTAATACTAAAACTCTACATACTGTCACTTCATTTTCTATCATGCCATTCAATATTCTTGTTATCAAGTACAGGAGTTCTCAATGATTTCACCAATCCCCTAATGGCTACAATTTTTCACGGTAACACGCAGTGAAATACACTTAATACACATTCTTGTGTAAAGAATAAATAAAGGCCAGGAGTGCAAACGGCATGTGAAATATTATATTACTTACAGTGCACAAAGAAGCATAAAGCAAGGGTCATCTGTTTAAGGATACTAGCAGAATCTCCACACAATATGCACTAACAACACAGCCAAAAATCTTCATAAAACAAACGGCTGGCTGAGGCAGGAGGCTTCCAAGTCTGAGGTCAGGTTCTATAACCCCTGTCTCAAAAATAAGGGCTGGACTGTAGCTCAATGGTGGAGTACCCCAGCACCGAGGGACAGAAGGCTGGACTGAGCACACGGGCTCCTTCACGCAGGCTGGAGAAGATGGACAGCGAGTCTGCCGGATGGAAGATAATCTTTAGTTACATCTGATAAAATAACCAGTTTGGGGGAGGACAGGATAAGCAATTCTCTTTTCGTTAAATCCAAGAGACTGGAATTTTCCTCAAGAAGTATTCAACATCAATCTTGCAGCTGCTGTGACTCAGGAGGAGGGAGGGATCCTGAGAGGGGAAAGGTATGGGGACAGCTTCTCAGGAAGGCCAGTCAACCACAAGGTACTGGCACTGGACTACCACCATTTCAACCCTGCAGGGAAACTCCCCGCTGCACCCTTCAAGTTAAACTTGTGGCTAAATGTTGCTGCCTGAGGCATTTGCCACTTGGAGCAATGACGCTGGGAGAAAATTCGGAGGCAGGATGAAAATGAAAAAAGGTCTTTTATTCTTCTTCTCTCTCCGGCTTCAGCAACCTCTCCAACTCCAACTACGAACTCCTACTACTCCTTTCACCAGCCACCCTACTAACCAACCTCACCAGGTTATGTACATTTTGCCTTAACAAGGACAAGTGCTTACAGCTCGAGCTTACAGGTGCGTCACACAGTGTTCACAGGCATACAAAGATTCTTTGATAAAAGTATGAATATCAGGTGGAACTTGAACATCTTTTATGGCTCTCAGCTAACCGCAATCTTAGCTATCTCCTTGATTAGGGCTCCTTCAGCTAAAGCCTCCTGAGTCAGAGCTGGAGGAGAAGCTAGCTCACTGGTGGAGCGCTGGCCTGGCCTGTGTGAGGCCCTGGTTCCATGCCCAGCACCCCAAAAATAATCAACTTTCCTGCACTGGCCTAGGTACTTACAGAAAAACCAGTTTCAACAATGGGTAAGTGAAGTCATGGCAAGTCAGGGACTATGGGTATGTTACCCGACATACAGCTGACATTTCAAAAGGAGAGGGTCTGACTCGGCCTAGAAGCTTTATGGCTCTAATTTTAAGAATCAGCAGATGATGCCAACTGAAAACACTCACTTGCTCTCATTGCCTAATCCGACCGTTTTAAGGAAGGAAGAAATTCAACAGATCAACGGTCACTATTTAACCACAGGAGAGAAAATAGGATCAGCCTTTTAAGGACTTCTTTTAACATTTATATGTAAATGAAGCATCTAAAAGATACATTGAAAGGAAGGGAAAAAAATAACATTGCATTTCGGCTTCTCTGACAAGCTAGCTTCTTTAGAGGTGGGGATTGGCTTTTAAAGAACAAACCAAGCGCCAACATCAAGTTCTCCATGGCTGTGAATAAGCCCAGCTCTGGAGCCAGCCTGGCCCTGGTGTGGACTCCTGTGGCTTATACATACTTCCTCCTCTCCAGTAGAGTTAGCAGTCCCATCCTCTCAGGCATGATCTGTGGAACCCCGAGACACATAAGTGATCCCTGCAGGTGTATTTAGCCAGGGATTAAGACCATGTCAGGGGCTGGGGTTGTGGCTCAGTGGTAGAGCGCTCGCCTGGCACGTGCGCAGCCCGGGTTCGATCCTCAGCACCACATACAAATAAACCCATTGTGTACAGCTAAAAAGCAAATAAATAAATATTTAAAAAAAAAAAAAAAAAAAAAAAGACCATGTCAGTAAACAAAAATGGCTGAAGAGGGCAGGTGAGGTAGCACACTCCAGCAATCACAAGTTCAAGGCAAGCCTCAGCAATGTGGCTAGACCCTGCCTTAAAATAAGATTTTTTTTTTTTTTTTTTTTTTTTTTTTTAATGGGCTGGGGATGTGGCTCAGTGGCTAAGCGTCTCTGGGTTCAAATCCTCACTACCCAAAAAAAAAAAAAAAAGTAATTTATGAACCAGCGATTTAAAACCAACACAAAGGAGTAAATCCAGCAGGATAATAATGAGAGAAGAGGGGAAGGATTAAGGAATGTGACTAAAAGCCACTAAGAGCTTAAGAATGGGGAACTGCCCCCCTCCTGGCACCCTTTCAGAAGGGCAGAAAAAATTAAGCAACTGAGCAGTCACCTATCCAATCAGGCTGCATATGTCACATCGGAACTGTCACTCAAAGGTCTGAATGGGAAAAGCCAACTAGGAGACTACAGTTTGGCCAGTTCTTCTTTTAGATGTCATTTCACTAGCTCCAGAGAAAATTAAGTTTTAAGCTACAGAGGCTGTGCGTCTGAATTTCTTGGACCTGATGAATTATGCACTACAATAAACTCCGCAAATTAAGTGAAACCAGCCTCTGCTGTCCTAGCAAATTTGAACAATGTCCGTATTTTCTCATTGGCTACCAGAAATAAATCTGAAAATTTAATTGTGTGAATCACACAATTAAAGGGAGAACCTCGTTGCATACAGAAACATAACCAGCTTCTCCCCTTATAAACCAAAATGCTCCTGGTGTAAGTACATCAGAAAAATACCCAGTCACTTAAAAGGAAAAAAAAAAAAAAAAAAAAAAAACCAAATTCAAGAACCAAACCAAAATCTCCTGGTGGGTGGGACAAATGGATGTTCTGTTCCCTTTTAAAGCCCCAACAACTCCCTCCCCAAGCCAAGGTCCAAGGAATTTTAAAAAGTCTGAGTGTAACTGTGAATTGCAATATGCTACAAACAAAAACCATTTACTTTAACCTCAAATGTTAGGATGAGGCTGTGGCTCTTCCCCACCCTCTGCTGGTTCTCTGTTTGACCCTTGTGCCTAGTCCTAGGTCCCTCACACACTGTTCTCCCCAGCTTCTGGTGAGAAGTCTTCCCATACCTGTTTAAAAGCCAAAATGATCCAAATCCAATCCGTGGTACTGAAGACTTTCCAGTGAGGGGCTGATAAGGTTTGTTCCTTAAGTGGAGGTGGTAGCTAAACAGGTGTGTTCATTTGTTTAAAAGCAAACTAAGATTTTTTTTTTTTAAGTAGAAAGCAAGTTCAAAAGGACAATACTTCTTTTAACAGCACCACCCTTAGGAACACCTGCAACCCAGCCACTACTGCTTTGCTGTCTATGGGGACAATTGAGAGGGAGTCTGCATGGGGGGGGGGGGGGTGGGGTGAGAGGCAGCTGGGCAGGAAGCGAATCACAACTAAGTTTGTTCAGGTTCTGGGCTGCTGGGGTTGATGCATTCCACTCCACAGGGCACACAGGAATGTCCCCCTCAAACAGAACATGGTGGCAGAAACCCCCAGAAAACTGTAAGCCTTCAGAAACTGCTGCTACAGCTTCTAAAAACCTAACATTTAAAAAAGACTGGTCCCACAAGTGGGCCTCCGGATATGCAAGTGTAATTGTTCTTCTCACTTTAAAACATTGTAGCCAAACCCACAACAGTGGATACTGGAAAATCTTTTTCCTTAAAGGTGCAGAATGAGGTGCATGCGCATAACATAATGCACTGTAGTCTGAACACCTACCTCCCCAGTTCTGGTTCTTCCCTCACAAAATGTCATGTATATATAAGGAGTACTCCAAGGAAAAGGGGGGGGGGGGTTCAAAGCCAGGATCCCCTGGAACTCCACTGGTTTTCAGTAAACAATGACAATGACCCTGCTTCTACCTATTGCTCCATGGCAAGCCTGTGTGGGTCTAGGGAGAAGCACTGCTTTACCCACATATCAGAGACCCACACTAGCTCCGGCCTACACTCATCCACAGATGGAAACAAGCAAGCAGCACAGCACCAGGAACAGAGAGCCACCTTTACCCACATGCTGAGCAATGCTGTAGGAAAAGAACAGAATTAGGGGCTGGGATTGTGGCGCGGAGGTAGAGCGCTCGCCTAGCACATGAGCGGCCCGGGTTCGATCCTCAGCACCACGTACAAATAAACGCATTGTGCACAACTAAAGCAAATAAATAAATATTTAAAAAAAAAAAAAAAAAAAAAAAAAAAACAGAATTAAACACGGCGTAAACTTCTAACAGCCAAGGGCATCAGGCTGCCTGGGGGCAGCAATGCAGAGTGAGGGTTTCCTCTCCCCGAGGGGTGTCAGCACAATCCCTGCACCCCTTTTCCCAAGAAAAACCCCCAAGATAGTGTGGCCTGAGAAAATGGAGTGAAAAAGAAAGCCACACATTGATAGCTTTAATCTTTTTCAAGGTAAATCCTTTTCAAATGCTGGCCACAGGAGGAGAGAAGGTGTTTCATCAAACCTAGAATGATGGTCTCCAGGAAGCATAATCTCCTCCAAGACAAATCCTCTCCAGGTGCTGGCCACAGACCCCAAACCCAAAACCCAAGTTCTGAGTGTCCAAACGAACACACTCCCCGGATCTCAGTATGACCTCCCTAAGTCAAACTCCTCCTCCGGCCAGCGGCTCATCTGCCACCAGGAAAGTGGGTCCATGAGAAGCGCGTCACCCCGCTTCTGCATGAAACCTTATTCCTGAATAAAGAACTGAGCCGACCAGGGAAGTCGGCGAGCAGCCGGGTCTGTGCTAACAATCTCGAGCTGCGTCGTCATGTGAACTAGGGTGGTGCACAATGACCAGCCAACAACCAACTCCAGTGGGCATGTTTTTTAATCCTTCTTCAAATTTTTTTTAATTTTTTTTTAATTTTTTAAGATGAAGGCCTCAACACAGGTTCCATTTTCAGCTACAAATGCAGGCAAGAGACTCCATACTAACAGACCCCAGGGTCCTGTGGCTACAGGCGGAGGCCCCTGCCAACAATCACTGGGAGGGGAAACTGGGCTGTGGTGTCCCCAGAATGGGTTTTAGTGGCTCCCACACAGCTGGTCATCAAAAGCCTTCAGCTGAGAAGGGCCATCAAAGTAGCCAGACGTACAAGTCATTTGTTTCAATTCTAGACATATTGTTATATATACACGAGATGTGAGATAAACATTAAATATCATTGATGTTCAAAAAAAAAAAAAAAAAGGAACTAGGCACTTCAGTGCACACCTGTAATCCAAGTCCAGAGGGAGGCAGACAAAACAGCATTGCAAATTTAAGGCCAGCTTTTCAATTTAGTAACACCCTGTCTCAAAAAATTAAGAGCCAGAGATGGGGATGTGGCTCAGCGAGTGCTTGCCTAGCATGTGTGAGGCACTGGGTTCAATTCTGAGCTCCACATTATAAATAAAGTAAAGGTCCATTGACCGACACACACCCCCCCCAAAAAAAAAAAAAAAAAAAAAAAAAAAAAACTTTTTTTTTTAAATGGAGAGCTGGGAGTGGAGCTCAGTAGTAAAGCGCTTGCCTAAGCATGCACAAAACTCTGGGCTGATTAAGGGATGGACTTTAATGTAAACACCTGTCCTGCAGCAAGGATGTGCCACCATACTGAGCTGGATCCCCACCCCAGGACTGGTGGCTCAACACGGGCATGCTTCAGAAAGCGAGCTGCCACCTTCTCCCTAGATGCAGGGCAGGAATCCCCAGGAGCCACAGAGCAGCCTGTAAGTAGATTTTAAAGACTCTAAGGAAACTATTGAGTAATATTTGTTGTTGTTGTTGTTGTTTGTACCTGGGATTGAACTCAGGGACACTCGACCACTGAGACACCTCCCCAGCCATTTCTTATATTTTATTTAGAGACAGGGTCTCTCTGAGTTGTTAAGTGCCTCGCCACTGCTGAGGCTGGCTTTGAACTGGCGATCCTCCTGCCTCAGCCTCCCAAGTGCTGGGATTACAGGCATGTGCCACGGCGCCCAGCTTGTTGATTCATTTTTTGAGGGTCAAAAGAGGAAAATCCACAGTACAAAGGTCAAAGCCAAGTATTACATATCTAGAAATGGATGCCTGTTGGAATAGACACTTTGGTGATGGTCTGGAAACTGCAGAGAGGGATGTAATCCATGCAATACCTTCTTCTCAGCTTCTGCAGCCAGGGAGGGACGACGAGATTTTGAATCCTCTGGTTTTTAAAGTTCTCCCAAAATATGAATAAACTCAGCTGGGCACAGTGGTGCACGCCTTTGATCCAAGCAACTCCGGGGTTCAGGCAGAAGGATCATAAATTTGAGGCCAGCCTCAGCAACTTAGCAAGGCACTGTCTCAAAATTAAAAAAAAAAAAAAAAAAAGGAGGGGGGGCGCACCTGAGGATGTAGTTCAGCCGGTAAAATGGTCCTGGGTTCAGGAAAGAAAGAAAGGAAGAAAGGGAGGAAGACAAAAGAAAAAGAAAAGATAAAATCATCTCCTCTCCAGGATGTTACCAAAAAGTGCAGGTTCCTCTACCCAAATTGTAGTCAAGGAAGGACAGCAAAGTATGTCCACGCTCTACCAACTCCAGGAGGGAGCAAACACAGGACGACTGAGGACCGGCAGCATGGAGGATGTTGATCCCAGGCTTCAGGGCCCTGGCCCTCAGCTGCTCATCAAGGGTGTGCATCACAGGCAAAGCCACCACACCTGCACAGGCTCTAGGAACATTTACAAGCACTTAACATTTACTGCCTCCTTTAATCCTCACAGCAACTAATCAGGGGAGAGACTGCGATCATCTCCATGGAAGAAAGTGAGGCTCAGAGAATACAAGGAACTTGCCCAGAGTCACAGAGCTTACAATAATTATCAATGCTGGTGAGGTTTAAACCCAGTGCTCTTGAACACTAAAATGTTCCCTGATTTTAGTACTGGTTGGGTAAGGTGGTTGGTGCACACCTGTAGTCCCAAGTCCTAATACAGGAAAGATCAGCAGCAGCCCCAGGTGCTCAAAAGCCCTGCCTTGTGACTCTGCTTGAAATGAAGACTCTCTGGCCCTATCTCAAACCTACTGAACAAGAGGACACATGCAGGAGCCCACCCAGTGATTCCCATGCACTTTGAAGTTTTAAGTGTGTATGGCTTAAACACAATCTACACCTCATACAAGGAAGCAAAAGGAAGTAAGGAGTTATGGTTGGTCAAGTTGTTGTGAGCCTCTCACAATAAGCCACAAATTTCTATAATTTACCTACTCCTACCATGTTAAGTTGGTGAAACTCCCTTGTCAATACACTCCATAACCACTGCCCATTTGAAAACTAACCAATAAATATCCTGTAATCGTGGTTATCTGCAATACTTCACTTTAAAATTGACTTTCCTAGATGATGGATAGCCCTGTTCCAATACATAAGAAATTCTTACTGAAAGTGATCACCGTATAAACTGGGTGCACACCCGTAATCCCAGCAATGATGGAGGCTGAGGCAGAAGGGCCTCAAGTTCAAGACCAGCCTCAGCAATTTAGCAAGGCTCTAAGCAATGTAGTGAGATCCTGTCTCAAAAACAATAAATAAATAAAAAGGGCTGGCTCAGCGTTAAAGTGCCCTAGGGTTCAGCCCCAGTACCACAATAAAATAAAAGTGATCACCATGGGCCAGGTGCAATGGCCCACACCTGTAATCCCAGCAGCTGGGGAGGCTGAGGCAGGAGGATCGCGAGTTTAAAGCCAGCCTCAGCAATGGCAAGGCACTTAGCAACTCAGTGAGACCCTGTCTCTGATAAAATACAAAAAAGGGTTGGGATGTGGCTCAGTGGTCGAGTGCCCCCGAGTTCAATCCCCGGTATCAAAATAAATAAATAACATAAAAGGGCTAGAGATGTGACTCAGTGGTTGAGTGTCCCTGAGTTCAATCCCCAGTACCAAAAAAATCAAAACCACTCCTTATTACAACCCAAGTCACTAAAATAGACATTTCCTTCTCAGACTAATTATATAAAGCAAGTTCACTAGCACAGCAGCAAGGCAGTACCATTTCCTAATTTAAATTTAGTACTTTCGGGGGCTGGGGTTGTGGCTCAGTGGTGAAGCGCTCACCTAGTGTACGCGCGGCCCGGGTTCGATCCTCAGCACCACGTAAACATAAATGCATTGCATTGTGTACAACTAAAGCAAATAAATAAATGAAAAAAAAAATTTTTTAATTTAAAAATAAAACTTAGTACTTCAGTATCCATGTGATTTCCCTTACATTTAAAATAAAGAGGACATCCACAGGTCTGCGTTCACCGTTCACACCAAAGGGCTATGGGAAAGGTAACTGGACCCCACGTGCTTCTTTTAAGGACTGACTATGAAGTTAATTCAATAAAATAACAAATGGCCAATGACACCATTTAATGTTATATTGGCCTAATGGGAGATGGCTTGCACGTATTCATTGGAGAATTCAGCTCCCACTGTCAATAAATAAATGTCAGTTCTACTCACCCAGATGAGTCCTGAGTGAGAGAGCTCAAAAAACATAGACATAAATAAGATTCAGTAAATATATAAGGAACATACCCATGAGTGATTTCAGGACAAAATGCTCAGAACTTATGACAGAAAGTGAAAAGCCCATTATTAATAAGGTATCACTTCTAAACGTTTTAAAGTTCTGCTGATACTTTCACTGCTTTCTGGAAAAAAAAGAAAAAAAATTATGCTCAAGTTCCAATTTGCTAAATCTGGTCACACCCTATCATTTTCTAGCTTTTCTTCTTCATGTGGTCCTCACTGTTCCTTTGGAGTTTTTAAAGACCTGGGATTTCGGTAATTATAGCAATTTCAGAAATAGTTACTGAAAATCTGGTTACCTATGCACTTCTTTAAACGTTTAAATGGCTTTGAGTACTTGTTTTTTATAGAAATACTACATAACACACTCTTACCAAGTTCTTTTATGCTAAGAATCTTCTAACACCAATATATTTGCTTCCTGACTGCCAAAAAAATTTTTAATTAAAAATTAAAAATCGCTCATTAAATAGTTGCCCAGTGACTGACAAATAAAAAATCTATCACTGATAAGAGTCAGCATAACCTTAACTTTCTTGGGGGGGGGGGGGGGGGGGGATTCCAATCAAACATTGAAGCTTTGGTGCTAGGGATATAGCTCAGTTGGTAAAGTGCTTGCCTCCCATGCACAAGGCCCTGGGTTGATCCCCAGAACCCACACCCACAACGAACCAAAAAAAAAAAAAAAAAAAAGAAAAGAAAAGAAAGAAAGGAAAAAAAGAAACTTGGAATTTTGTTGAACACCAGGGTCCCCCTGGCTACTGGGTTCCTGGATGCCTCTAAGTACCATGGTATAAGAGGAACTGCCTGCTACTTCACATGTACACACACACACACACACACACAGGCAGCAGCCATGACAACAAGGAGGCACTTGGGCTTTGCAAACCAGCTCCACCATTCAGTAATTGGCTCATAAATTTCATTCATAACTTGAAATACAAAGGGTCCAAAATGAGTGGTCTGTAATTTTAAATGTTGTCATTACTCTCCTGGCTTCGAGCAGTTAAAGAAGGCCTCGCAAGCTCATGAATCACGGGTACAGCTCATTGCTCAGAATGAGTTCAGAACAAGCAGAGGATCTCCGGAGCTGGAGATGAGGGGAGGGGCCCCAGACCCAGGTGCTTCCACAGAAGGAAGCCTCAGTCCCCTCATCCAATCACACCAAGATGACCCTGTGTGCTCCCAGGCCCTCCTTCCTGTCCCCAACACACCTTTAAGACACAGAGTGTACATGCGCAGTGTTGTGCCTATTTCTGGAAGTTTAGCTCATATTGGGTCTTATTGGTCTTCACACAGAGGCTTTCAAATGCTTATGGAAGGAAAGAAAGGTGCAACAAAGAATTAAAAACAAGAGAACAGGAGTCCAAATCTGCCCAGCAGATTTCAGTCTGCAGGCTGCTAACCATTCCTAGGCACTCCAAGCCATGTCGGGGGACAAAGAAATGAGCTCTACAAGCTTCAGTCTCACAAACACTGGAGCAATTAGAAATCGCATTTTGGACATATCTGGAATTCCACGTTGGTCACTCACAGAAGAATAGAGACATTTGGGGGGCTTGGGGAGGCATGTTGGGCAGTTTGACAGAGTTTAGAAGAAAGATCTACAGTCCAAACAGGACACTCATTCTCTTAAGGGACAATGGGCAAAGTAACAAGAGGAGACCAAATTATCCTCAAGGCATCCACTAGCAGAAAAAGTGATGCAATACTAAATATCTAATCTCCCTCGCCCACACCAACGCCCACCCCTTTGAAGTGAGGAAACAGACAGCAGCTACCCCCACTAACTTCCGGCCAAATGAGGCCAAATGAGATGGCTCTGGGAACCGCAGCAGGCCATCTGTGTGGCCCCCACACCACGGTGGTGCCGCAGAGAAAGAGAACAGAGACGCAAGCCTGGGTTTAGGCAGAGCTACGGTGACTATTTCCCCAGAGAGGCCTAACTACGCAGAAAAACAGGAACTCTCCATGGAGACCAACCTAGGCTGAAATTCCAGCTCTTCCCAACTTCAAATGCCTTTCTACAGAAAAGGGGATGAGACCTGACAGTCGGGCTTCAGGAGATAAGGCACAAGGTCCCCAGCAAAATATAAAAATAAAAAGAGAGAGAGATTCAACAACCGTCTTGGACCCCTCTAAAACTGGCCCACCACTTCAGTGGAGAGACCTAACCAGGATCAAGGCCATTCTGTCCTGTGCTGAACACACTTCTGTTGTCCACCTAAAACTGTACAAGGAGATTAAAATTACCAGTACCCCTCCTGATAGCCCTCATCTGTAGGAACAGGATTGGAATGCGGCTATTAGCTGGGCGTAATGGGGCACACCTGTAACCCCAGCTGCTGGGGAAGATGAGGCAGGAGAAGTCCAAAGCTCAAGGCCAGCCTCAGCAATTTAGAAACCCTTCATCAAAAAAGAAAGGGAATGGGCTGGGGTTGTGGCCTAGTGGTAGAGCACTTGCCTAGCATGTGTGAAGCACTGGGTTTGATTCTCAGCACCGCATATGAATAAATTAATAAAATTAAGGTCCATCAACTATTCAAAAAAAATATATTTAAAAAAAAAAAGAAAGAAAGAAAGAAAGGGCATGCAGCTTAGTGGTAAAGTGACACTGGGTTCATTACCCAGAACCAGAAGGGGGAAAAAAAGGCTGATATTCCTTACACTACTTTGGTCTTTTCCAAAAATGAGTTTCAGAGACCCTATGCAAAAGGGCTACCATTCAAGTTTAATGATCACTAGTCAATTAAGTTCAAGAAATGTCGCTGTACCCAGGTGATAGGTCTGTGTGCACCACAATTCTCTACTGCCCCCGAATCACACGACCATCCAAGCATCCTCTCACTCCACCTGTCCCACCCCTTTAAAAAATAATGCATTTCTCAAAATACACTTGGGGATAACTCCACACTGCCTTCATTCATCCCAATTTTGTTGGTGGTTTGACTTGGGGTTTTAGGAGGAGAGAAGGGAGTATGGAGGATTTTTATAAATAATGCATGAATAAAAGTTCACTTTTTAAAATGTGAACTACACCAAAAATGGAGGTTAAAATATGAAAGTTTGTTTTCTACAGCTCACAGAAAGTGGAAAAGGCAATTATCTTAATCCTTTCAGCTTCAAAGGGTACAAATAACAGAATATCAACAAAACAGAAGACAGAAACTCTTAGGATTCCAAATGTCCTTAGTGAAGCTGGGCGTGGTGGCGCACGCCTGTAATCCCAGCACTTTGGGAGGCTGAGGCAGGAGCATCGAGAGTTCAAAGTCAGCCTCAGCAATGGCGAGGCACTTAGCAACTCAGTGAGACCCTGTCTCTAATAAAATACAAAAAAGGGCTGGGGATGTGGCCCAGTGGTTGAGTGCCGCTGAGTTCAATCCCCAGTACCAAAAAAAAAAAAGTCCTTAGTGAGCTCTCAGGAACCATGGCAGATGGATGGCTGCATTACAGGTCGTCGCCCAGCAAGAAAGTAGCTGTCACCTCTTAGCAAAATGCTTCCTTCTTTTTTATACTACCAATAAGGATTCTACAACCATAGGAGAAGCCCAGCAAAGAAATGTGATGAATTTAAGCAAATTAACAAACTTGAAGGGAAAAAAAAAAGACTTGAGCTACAATTCAAGCACAGCTTTAGTTACATCGGATTACGCCGTTTATCAAGCAAAAGCAGTGAATGTCTTGGTTCTGGGTGTCTGCTGAAGACTTCCTGAGAGCGCCCTGTGAGAAAAAGGTAGCTCATGATATCTGATCAGCTGTCTTAGATCTGATTGGGCACAGATTTTCGGGAATGTTAAGAATATTGTGCCTCGATATAAGAAGCCCTGGGTTTGATGCCCAGCACCAAAGGAAAAAAGAAAATCGTATTTTCATTAAGAATCTTGAGTCTCACTGCAGAGACTCCTGGATCAGGAGGATCACAAGTTCTAGGCCAGCCAGGGCAACTTGGAGAGACCCTGTCTTACAAAGTATTGGGCGGGGGACCTCTGTGGTAGAGAACTTGCCTAACTGGTGTGAGACACTACGTTCAATTCTCAGCACCACGTAAAAAATAAATAAATAAAAATCAAGATATTAGCTGGGCGCGGTGGCGCACGCCTATAATCCCAGCACTTTGGGAGGCTGAGGCAGGAGGATCGAGAGTTCAAAGCCAGCCTCAGCAATGGCGAGGCACTTAGCAACTCAGTGAGACCCTGTCTCTAATAAAATACAAAAAAGGGCTGGGGATGTGGCCCAGTGGTCTAGTGCCGCTGAGTTCAATTCCCCAGTACCCAAAAAAAAAAAAAAAATTTGCTGAAGATGGCTTTAAAACTTGCAATCCTCAAACCTCGGCTTCCTGAGCCACTTGGATTACGGGTGTGTGCCACCACACCTGGCTCTTTCTTTCTTCACTGCTAGGGACTGAACACATATATGATGTACTGTATATATCCACATATGAACAAGTTAAAAATCATACAGAAAATAAGTTCACTAAATAATCTAATATTTGTTTGTCTCTGCTCTCCTGCCAACTCAGTGGGGCTGCCAGGAGGGTTGTGTGGACAGAATCCTGAGCCAGCATCCACCACAGACCCTTCAGAGAAAGGCCAGCAGTGCAGAGGAACTGACCCCAGTGAGCAGCGCCAAACACCACTAACAGATTTGTGCACTGCATGGGGAAGGAGCACCTGGGGGCACAATGGGACTTTAAAAAGCCCAAGTAGATAAACAGTAGATGGACAACAGCTGAAAAGAAATACCTAAAAACATCTGGTTGCAGAGATGGGGGTGTGGCTCAGTGGCCAAGCACCTGCCTGGCATGGGCAAGGCCCTGGGTTCCATCGCAGCCATGAGGGTTCGGGGGATCTGGCACAACACTGCGCAGGCGCCTTACCAGGGCAGACTGGATGTGCAGGAGAAACTAGCATGAGGTTCCTGGCAGTTACTCAGAAAAGGGAGTGGACGCTTCAGGTTGGAGAGCAGGTGTGAGCAGGAAGTGAAGGTAGGAGGAAAGGCCAGCCCTGGGGTGCTCCAGATACTTCATATAAACCAAAATGGAAAATGAAACTCAAGAAGCAAAACCTTTCGTGATTGCATCAGGAGCCACAAAAGCCTGGGGACACGGATGGGAAGGCTGAGCACCTGCCCGTGGGAAGGTAAGTAAATGCCCAGAGGATGATACTGAAGTAGGTGGGATACACCTTATTCTCCATCAGTTCAGATTCTTTTTATTTCTGGGGAAAGGGTACATGGGTGCCACAGCCTGGATCTTTCTTGGAGAGTGTGTGGGCACTGGGGAGTAAACCCAGGGCCACATGCTGGGCCACCTCTGAGCCACATCCCCATCTCCAGCACCACCCCCTTGGGGTCAGATTTTCACCCAATTGCCCAGGTTGCCTCAAATTTGCAGTGCTCCTGCTTCAGGTGTCCAATAGCTGGAATTACAGGAGTGTCCACCGTGCCCCAAAAGTGTGATCTTTAATGTTACCCAGAGGCTCACGTTTGTTTGAAGGCTTGACTCCCCTACCTGTGGAGCAACTTACAGATGGTGGAAACCAACAGGTGGGAATTAGGGGAAGGAAGTGAGGTTTTGAGGGGCATGCCCTTAAGGGAATATTAGGATCCCAGCCCCTTGCCTCTCTTTGCTTCCATCTGCCATGAGATGAACAGCCCTCCTCTGCCATGTGCTCCCACCATAAGGCACTGTGTTGTCACAGACCCAAAACAACAGGGTCAAACAACCACAGGCTGAGATCTTTGAAATGGTGAACCAAAATAAACCTTTCCTCCTTATACATTGCTTACCTCAAGTATTTTTTCACAGGAACTAAAGGCTGACCAGCACAGTGGGATCAGAAGAGACCCACGAAGGATAAGAGACTACAATCATGTAAAGATAATATAGCTACAATTGGGAAATTCTTCATACACCCTCTGCAACTTTCCTTTTAAAAAAAAAAAATCATCTGTAAAAATGCCACAACCTATATATAAGGGGGGAATATGCCACCAGGGGCTCAATCAATACAGAGAATAATCTTCTCTAGCAAAAGCTTCAAGCCAAATACTCCAAAATCATTTCGTTAGAATGCACACTTCACATGCCCAAATGCACCAACTTACACCAGGAATGATGGCAGGAATAGTGAGAAACAGCACTTACTTCAAACAAGGAAAAAACAATCCTGACAAAGGCATTGCTTTTTTTGGTAAGTTATTTAAAAGACAAAGGAAAACTTCTGGGATTGAAACCAAGCAAAGAAGGAGGCAGAACTGTGATGATTCGGTGCCCTGGCCTCAGAAAAGGGTCATATTCTGTGTGTGTTTGGTATCCTGTTTTTGTATGCTGCACGGCATCTGTCTTCGTACAGTTGTATTTAGTATAAAATGTGAAAGATATAATAATACACCCTCGAGCAAGGGCTGGGGACGTCGCTCAGTGGTGGAAAACATACCTACCATGCACACAGCCCTAGATTCAATCCCTAGCACCTCACAAAATATAGGAACAACAGACGAGGCGTTGTTCCGCAGTGAAATAAAGATTTTTCTTCATTATACAGCAGCCTCGATATGCTTAAGACCTTGACAGTGCTGTCTCCACTACATGCAGCTGAGGAAAAGCTAAGATCATCATCAAATTTCCTATCTCCAGGGCATGAGAAAGAGTTAGATTGATCATTCAATCTGTACTTAAAAACCAGAGTAAAATCGCTGTTCTGTTAAAAATAACTTCTTTCCAATTAAAATAGCCCTAAAATGCTTCATCTCTTCAAATCTTACCACTTATATAAATTGACTTGATTAGCAGTAGAAATAGCACATCAGGACACGCTAATGGTCCCCAGAAAGCAACAGGACAGTTAAACCAATGAGAATTTACAAAAGGCCACCGTAGGCAGGTTATCTAGATCCTTGAAACAATTTCCTTTTTCAAGAAATTATATTAATCCAACAAAAGGGAAAAAAGTTTTCTCAAGTCATTACACCCTCTGGTACCACAGCTTCCACCAGGATCCTCTTTCTGTCCCAAGCTTCCAGATCTCCCGGTGACAAAGTCCATGCCCTGTTTCTCTCTACCAGCAAATCTCAGAAAGGCGCCTCCCAACGAGGCCTCCCCCGACAACGTGCAGTGCCCGTGCCTGGCACCCTCCCTGGGCTACACAAGCTGCGCCCGCTCTGATCACCCACGGGAACAGGTTCTCCCTCTCCAGGCTCATCTCCCCTCCAGGGCCTGCCCTGGCCTGCCCATGCCAGCAGATCCACACGTTGGCACACACAAGTGCACAGGGCACACTGCTCCAAGGCCCATGCCTCCACTCCTCCTCTGCCCTCCACCTGCAGCCGTGCACCTGACCCTGCTCCAACCCTGCACCACCCCCCCCCCCCCCACTGCTACCCAACTTCCACTCACCCTGTAAATCAAACTGCCTTCCTCCAGAAGGGCCTCCCTGACCCAAGGCTGGAGTGGTCAGAGCACCATGGAAGCTGAGCACGTGCTTCAGTCACTGACACTATAACTGCAGATCGGGTGACAGCTAGTGGCTTTATCACGGGAAGAAGTCTGAGGACTGCTGCCCACTGAACCTCTAAAAAGGTCACCAAAGGGAAACAGCAGTCAAGCACAGGACAGAGCTATGCTTAATCACTCACGTGTGGGCAAGGTGGAGCAAGATCGGCTTAGAGACTGGCACTGGGGCTCCATGGCCAGCAGGTCCCTCCCGATGGCCGACCAGGTCCTATTGTGGGGAAGGGGAAAGACCCTAGCCTCTCCTCACAGCCACAGATACAGGGGACTGGCCAAGATGCCACGTGACAAACACTGAACAAAGGAGCACAAAGGGAGCCTGAAACAGGCACGGAGTCCCACACGAGGTTGTGGGCCTCTGTCTGTCTCTCTCTCTGTGAAGAACTGTCCCCGACCCAAAGCCCATTCACATGCAGTCAGGAGGAGCATGAGAAAGACTGTGCAGAGACAGCCCTATTATAATCACCAGTGTATGTGCCAGGCTGCCCTGCTTGAAGGTGGGTCTTTTAGGATGAGGGACAATCTTCCTAGAAAATCACAACTCATATTAACTGAATTAAAATACACTTAACAAGACCTTAACAAAAACATTTACAGTGTCTTTTAAAAGGGGGGGGGCTGGGGTTGTGGCTCAGCAGCAGAGCGCTTGCCTTGCACGTGCACGGCCCGGGTTCGATCCTCAGCACCACGTAAACATAAATGCATTACATTGTGTACAACTAAAGTAAATAAATAAATATTAAAAAAAAAAAAACCACGGGCCCACTCAATTCCTGTTTACAAACATCTGTCCTTCAAAGAACTGGAGTATTTTAAAAATGAGTTCTGCGGCTTTAGACACTCAGGGGTAGAGGGTTTGCCAGCATGTACAAAAATCCGGGTTCCGTCCCCAGCACCACCAAAGCAAAACTCTAAAAAGCTAATAATAAGTTTAACAGGCACCAACAAGTACTGAAAGTTATATAAGGAGAAGGGATTACCCTTTGAAAAGACAAAAGTACCCTAACACCATGAACTTGGGACATAGAGCCAGCTTTGCCATTTATACAGATCACCTCGGGCTCTGTGGGGAAAATGCCAAGCAGACCTAACCAGGCCAGACCAGCAATCACAGAGGTCAAATAACAAGGCACAATCAATACAGGAACCCTCCTGGTGAACTCGCGAGGGGCAGGCACAAGGACATGAAGGAGAGGCCTGGACAGGACGGGGATCTGCTCTCTGTGAAGCCCTCCTCCCTACATTCCACACCGTGTGCACCCGTTGGAGCAGAAGGCAGGCGTTGGGAAGCCCACTGGGAACACGGCAACCTTCTCGGATGATTTCAGGTGCATGTGGCTTTCCAAAAGCAAATGTTCAAAGCTCACAATGGCCAACAGCAGTTCTAAAGTGACTTTATATACAACTGTTCACACTGCCATTACAGATGAAGATCTTACTGAGATGACGACCTGCCTTGCGCTTACCATGACAACTTGGTGTGGCTCTGCTGTTGCAATTTTAAATACTACAAGGGTGCCTTAGTAACTCAGTTTGCTGAGACTCACGGGACAGCAGCAGTGTTACATTTCTGGTGAACTATGGCAAAATACACCAAGAGGCTTTGGGGCACCATTTTGATTGACCCAGGGGTTCCATTTAGAATAACCACCTTAAGAAAACAAGAAAAGGGGCTGAGGATGTAAGTCAGTTGGTAGAGTGTTTGCCTTGCATGCACAAGGCCCTGGGTTCAAGCCCCAGCACCACAAAAAAAGAATAAGGGAAAAAGAAGAACAAAAATCAAAAAGGTCCAACATAGTCTGCTCAGAATTAAGCACGCTAACCAAAATGCAAAACAATCTGAAATCCAGCACTGCACAATGGCAAAAGAGAACTGCAGTTGTACATTCACTAGACAGAAAATTACACACCTGTTAAAATTGCTATTATGAATAAAAATAGTACACGCCGGCGATACAAAAACAGGCAGGCCTCGCCACGCAGGGCTGGCAAGCCCGGGGAAGACCTGAGCCTTACTCATCATGAAAGCCCACAGTGGAGGAGCCCTGTTTCAGAAAAGATAAAGCAACAAGAAATTGTTCGGGTTTTGTTTTGTTTTGTTTTTTAATTTTAATGAAAAATACGTAGTAACATGAGGGAATGGTTATGATAATATCCCGCTAAAATGGAAAAACAAAATTACATATACAGGGAGATTAAAACTGTATGCATGAAGGGAAAAAAACATAGCAGAGTGTTTACAACAGCTGTGTGGGTTGGTAGGACAGGGATAGCTGCTTCCTGCCTTTCTCTGCGGGCAAAAGTGTCCCACCATACCAAGCAGAAGGTCAGACTGCCCTCTCCACTCACAGCTCCTGGCCCAAGGGGACTCCAAGCCGTGGGCTCTCTCGCTTCACCCCTTCACTGGAGGGACCAGGCTCTTCCACTAGACTGAGAGGCTCCCCTTTTGCACATAACCACTTGCTGCTTGCTAGGAGGTCTGCTCCAGGAGAAGAAACCTTAACATTGAAGTCACCAACAGCTGTGGCTACAACAGCCAATAGAGCCCCCTCCTTCCTGTCACTGTTAGGAGAGGACGTGTCCAAATGAAAAGTGACAGTGCATGCAGGGTGTTTTGGACAAAGAATCAAAACCTCAAGACAATACAGAAAGGAGCATTTCTAACATAAGAGAGAAACACTTGAATCAAGATGTCACTCAACAGCTGTACGAGTTCTACCTGATGTAAATTTTTTAATTTTTTAAGTATTTTTAAACCCATCCAAAAAACATTTACCATCTCTCTGCCACCTGGGCTTGATTCTAGCCAAATACTAACACCACAAACATTAGACGGAAGGGAGATGGGCATGGTACTGCATGCCTATAATCCCAGCTCCTCGGGAGGTGGAAGGAAGAGGAAGGAAAGTCCGAGGCCATCCTGGACAACTTATGGAAACCCTGTCTTAAAAAAAAGAAAGAAAGAAAAAGGAAGGAAGGAAGGAAGGAAGGAAGGAAGGAAGGAAGGAAGGAAGGAAGGAAGGAAGGAAGGAAGGAAAGGAAAGGAAAACCTGAGGATGTAACTCTGTGGTAGAGAGCTTGCCTAGCATCTGGGAGGTCCTGGGTTCAATTCCCAGTATAAAAAAGAAAAAAAGAAGAGACTGCTGGGAAAGAGGTGTAGCCCAGTGGGTAGAACACATACTGACCATGCATGGGGCCCTGGGTTCCATCCCCAGCACCAAGGGGGCGCAAGGGCACACAGAGATTAATGGCTACTTTCAGCAGGATGTGGGGCAAACTCAAGAGTTGCAAAATGCTACATGCACATTCCAGCTTGTGGCAGTTTCTTACAAAGTTAAACATACTTCATGACCCAGCAATTACACACCCAAATATTTACGCCTGAGAAAGAAAAACATCTGACTACAAATAGCCTTGAACACAAATGCTCACAGCAACTAATATCCCAAACAACCTAAAGTTCATCCACCAGCAAATCAGTCCTACTTAACTGGAAGGTTATTAAGCAATAAAAGGAATGAACTGCTGATAAATACAATATGAATGAATCTGAAACCCTACACTGAAAGGGACAGGCAATGCTGACCTATAGAGACAGGGCTGGGAGAGAGGAAGGGCTCAAAAACTTACACACAAGCGGGGCGCGGTGGTGCACGCCTGTAATCCCAGCACCTTGGGAGGCTGAGGCAGGAGGATCACGAGTTCAAAGCCAGCCTCAGCAATGGCAAGGCACTTAGCAACTCAGTGAGACCCTGTCTCTAATAAAAATACAAAAAAGGGCTAGGGATGTGACCCAGTGGTCGAGTGCCCCTGAGTTCAATCCCTGGTACCACCCAAAAAAAAAAAAAAAAAAAAAAAAAATACACACACTTTCAGATTAATGGAAACACTGTCCATTTCAACTGGCTGGTGATCACATAGGGATAAACTACAAAACCTCCAGGGACTATACAGATTAGATGCAAATTATCTAGCAAAAGTTCACGAATGTGGTAATTTGAAGAACTTTAGACTCTTCTCTTTTCCTCTGTATAGAGGGTATTCCCAGGCTTACAGCTTTATCTATTTTGCATCCAAATAACACAGCACATGACTTCTTGACCCAATTAGACCACGTTTTTAAAATACATAAAAACTTGGTTCCAGCCGGGCGCGGTGGCGCACGCCTGTAATCCCAGCACTTTGGGAGGCTGAGGCAGGAGGATCGCGAGTTCAAAGCCAGCCTCAGCAATGGCGAGGCACTTAGCAACTCAGTGAGACCCTGTCTCTAATAAAATACAAAAAAAGGGCTGGGGATGTGGCCCAGTGGTCGAGTGCCCCTGAGTTCAATCCCCAGTACCAAAAAAAAAAAAAAAAAAAAAAAAAAAAAAACTTGGTTCCATATGATGAAAGGTGTTTACCCAGTTTCCCACCCACCAAAAAAAGAGGAACAGCAGGCTGCTGGTACATCCTGGCTGCACCATGCTCCACTGCTCCCCTCCCTCTCCCTCCTTCCCTTGGACTCACACTGGAGGAAAGGACACCCTTCTTCCAAGCCCACCTCAAGGGCAACTCGCCAAGTGAACCGTCCAACCCAGATTTCACCAACCCGAAGTCTGGATCATTTCCTTCTGTGTGGGACAAACTGCTCCCCAACAGAACCGCCCCACATGGAGACACCTGTCCTGGTGGACCGTGCGTTCCAACAACATGCCATGCTTCTTTTATATGACTACCATTACTATGTCCTCTCTCACCTAAATGCCCTCTGTGGGGTCCCTGGGGCGGCTCCCTGGGATTTTCTCAGCTGTTCTGTTCCCCCTGCCTCAAGATAAGGTGGGTCCAGGGAAATGAGTGAGGCGCTATGTGAGGCTCTGGTGGGCTGCCATCAGGGAGAAACGAAATGCACAGCACTTTCAGGAAACAGCAATTCCAAGAGAACCTGCACCACACGGAGAGCCCCCAAACCAAGTAGGAAACCAAATACAGAAACCATCCTCCTCCTGCCCGGGGACGTGCTTCAGAAGCTGCAGGTGGCCCACCCTGGAGCCAGTTGCAGCTCTCTCAGGGAGTGGGCGCAAGACACGTCTGATACATGGTACACGGTTTATGCCAGCAAAATTTCACTGTTGGAGATCCCAAAGGACTTCCAATGCTTTTGTTGCAATATGAAATTTTTAAAAAGGGACACATCACATTTCCATATGCAAGGTGCAATGACATTTACCACAAGGCTCCGCTCTGTGAAGGAGGCACAAGACACTGCCTTCTCCCTAGCATTCTGTTATCCTGTAACACGTATCAGGAAATGTGTTCAAGAACTAGGAAGGGGGACTAGGGTTGTGGCTCAGCGGTAGAGCGCTCGCCTAGCACGTGCGCCACCCGGGTTCGATCCTCAGCACCATATAAAAATAAATGCATTGTGTACAACTAAAGCAAATAAAATATTTTTTTAAAAAAAGAAAAGAACTAGGAAGGGTCTCTGAGGAATCAGACTGTGAGTCCACACATGTAATCAACAGCACCCTCCATCTGGGCTCTTCTGTTGTGCTTTGCTTTTGTTGTACTGGAGATCGACTCCAAGGGCACTTACTACTTAGTTACACCCACAGCCCTTGAGACTGGATCTCACTAAGTATCCCAGGGCTGGCCTTGAACTTGCGATCCTCCTGCCTCACACTCCTGGGTCACTGGGATTGACCCTCTATCAGGTTTTTTTAGCTTTACTCCACTCAGCAGTAAGCCTATTTAACTGGCTTTCCGGATTATAATCACATAATGAAAATGTGCTTAAAAATACATTAACAGCAGTAAGTGGCAAGTGTCCAAAAAGAAAAACCACAGTCAATGAAAAAAGCACAAGTGAATGCAATCGTTGTGGAAAGGTGTGGGTTTGGGTGTTAGCTGGGTTGGGGGAGACTGGCGCTGGGGACTGGGCCCAGGTTTCATGCATGCCAAGTACACCCTGGACTCCCAGCCCCCGGAGAGTCCTCTACCTCTTGCCTGCTAAGTATGCAAACAGATGAAAGCAAGCTGCTGTTCTCAGAGTGGCGCCACCAGACCCCACTAAGGCTTTCTCCCTGAACTGGGAACCCAGGAGCTCACCAGTACTGGCAAGGGCTTGACCCTGAGCTACACCTAGCCCTGAAAGCTAAGCTATCATAAAGGCAAGGTCCTCCTTTTAACTGTTTGCTAACTTTCACCTATAAAACCACACGATTGTGTACCTATATAATAAATGATGACCTATATAACATGTGAGATGTTTACCTCTTCATCGTCCTTACTAAAGATTATGAAACTCAAAAAGATGATTTATCTTATTTATATTTATCTTATATTTATTTATTTTATTTATATTTATTTTGTATATTGAAGTAGATCCTGAATCCAGAAACTCTAACGCAGAGTGATTTCCCATACATTCGTGGAATGTAGAAACACATTATTTAACACGGCATCAAGAGAGCTGACAATAATTACATATCAAAACTTTAAAAGTGGCCGGGGGCTGGGGTCCTGGCTCAGCGGCAGAGCATTTGCCTCGCACGTGCACGGCCCGGGGTTCGATCCTCAGCACCACGTAAACATAAATGCATTGCATTGTGTACAACTAAAGCAAATAAATAAATATTTAAAAAAAAAAAAAAAAAAAGTGGCCGGGCGCAGTGACGCACCCCTGTAATCCCAGCAATTTGGGAGGCTGAGGCAGGAGGATTGTGAGTTCAAAGCCAGCCTCAACAATGGCGAGGTACTTAGCAACTCAGTGAGACCCTGTCTCTAATAAAATACAAAAAAGGGCTAAGCCGGGTGCGGTGGCGCACGCCTATGATCCCAGCACTTGGGAGGCTGAGGCAGGAGGATCTCAAGTTCAAAGCCAGCCTCAGCAATGGCGAGGCACTTGGCCACTCAGTGAGACCCTGTCTCTAATAAAATACAAAAAAGGGCTGGGGATGTGGCCCAGTGGTTGAGTGCCCCTGAGTTCAATCCTCAGTACCTAAATAAATAAATAAATAAATAAATCATGGGGAGCGGTTTGCTGGGGATTGAACCAAGGGGATACTTTTATCACTGAACCACATCCCCAGCCCAGGCATTGCTAAGTTGATGGGGCTGGCCTCAAATTTGTGGTCCTCCTGTCTTAGCCTCCTGAGCCACTGTGATTGTGGGTGTGCACCACTGTGTCTGGCTAATAAAGTATTTTTTAAAAAAATAAGAAAAAGAGCCAGCTGCAGTGGCACATGCTTGTAATTACAGCAACTCAGGATGCTAAGGCAGGAGAATCCCAAGTTAAAGGCCAGCCTCAACAACTTAGTAAGACCCTGCCTCAAAAAATAAAAAGGGATAGCCGGGCGCGGTGGCGCACGCCTGTAATCCCAGCACTTGGGAGGCTGAGGCAGGAGGATCACGAGTTCAAAGCCAGCCTCAGCCGTGGCGAGGCACTTAGCAACTCAGTGAGACCCGTCTCTACTAAAATACAAAAAAGGGCTGGGGCCGGGCGCGGTGGCGCACGCCTGTAATCCCAGCACTTTGGGAGGCTGAGGCAGGAGGATCGCGAGTTCAAAGCCAGCCTCAGCAATGGCGAGGCACTTAGCAACTCAGTGAGACCCTGTCTCTAAATAAAAAATACAAAAAAGGGCTGGGGATGTGACCCAGTGGTCAAGTGCCCTGAGTTCAATCCCCGGTACCACAAAAAAAAAAAAAAAAAAAAAAAAAGGCTGGGGATGTGGCCCAGTGGTCGAGTGCCCCTGAGTTCAATCCCCGGTACCAAAAAAAAATTAAAAAATAAAAAATAAAAATAAAAAGGGCGGTGGTATGTGGAAGAGCACCCCTGGGTTGAAACCCCATTACAGCAAAAAAGGAGAAAAAAGACAAAAACAATCAAATACAAAGGTTATGAGCAAAAACATATATTGATGGCCTAAGAGAAAGGGAAATGTAAATTAAAATAACGATGGGTCATATTTTATTCATTAGGAAAAATGAAACAAACTGTGCAATACCAAATTCCAGCAAGCAGAGGAGGGAAATAAAGACTCCCATTCACTGCTGATGAGTGAGCACAGAGACTAGCTAAGCCCTTCTCAAAGGAAAAATGTCTTTCTTCCTACTGTAAGAACCAAGCACCCTGTACCTCCAATTCAATCCTACCACAGGTGTGAGAGCTGCACAGGAAGAGATTTTAAGTACACGAAACAGTGGAAACAACCTAAATATCTAGGGAATGCATCCCAAGTGCTAGGGTCTCTTCCAGGAAGGGAACTGTCATGAGGAAGTAGCACACCAGTCCTACCAGGCTTTACCCCTGAGCTATACCCTGTACAGAGAAGGCATGGAAAGAACTTCAAGGCACCAGTGAGAAAAAGATGAATGAGACGCAACAACCTGGATTTCCATTCAGGTAAATAAGACAGACAAGCCTAAACACATGCATGCAGACACAGGAAGAACACCAGGGAGATGGGCAGGCGCTCCAGAGGATTCTGGAAGAAGACAGTGGGAGTACTAGGGGGATGCAAGCAGACTCCAGAGTTTGCTCTGAGCCTTTATGAACTTGATATTGACTCTGATTTCAAATTTATGGAAACCACACTATTTCTCTTTGGGAAACAGTTACATCTTAATGGCATCACATGAATCAAACTGCAATGAAGAGCAAGGCCAGGGCAAATCCAGCAGATCTTTGTAGATTATCAGGCCAAATCAGATACTGCACAAATGAGATGTTTGCAACCCATATACTCCCAAGAAATATGTGCAGAATGGCTGCAAACTGCCTCCCACACATCACACACCCCCCGACAATAACCCTTCGAACTACCTAATGTACCCCAAGTCTCTTTCAGCTACCAGCTAATAAAGCAGGATGATGCTGGGTTGTCACTTACATGGTAGCCTTCCACGATACCTATCTATTTGGACTTCCTATCCAGCAACACAAAAGTATACTCTTCAAGTGTAAGGCAAAAATCACAAGGCAGGGAGGCTGAGGCAGGAGGATTACCAAGTTCAAGGACAACCTCAGCAGCTTAGAGAAACCCAATTTTAGAATAAATAAATAAATAAAAAGGACTGGGGGTATAGCTCAGGGGTAAAGCGAAACACCTCTAGGTTCAATACCTAGTACCAAAATAATAACAACATAAAATCTGGGCCTGCGTTCCTTCCAATGACATCTTAGCTGCATCTTTATGATCTTTTTTTTATGTGGGAGGAGAGAACCAGGAAGAGAACGGGAGGAACAAGAGTATCCAAAACCTAAATTTTTTTTTTTCCTAAGCTGGAAAGGAAAAAACTGAGAAAGTAATTTCTCAACTTGGCCCTGGTTTAGTATAACGCGAACAAATTTAGAGGAGCAACATTACTACAGCTGAAAGACAGCCAACATTTACTTTGGCAGAAAAAAAATAAAGTCACTGAAGTTATTTTTTTATTACTACAGAAGTGCTGCATCGGGACCAATAGCGAGGTCATTTTACCCTCTCCTAATGGGTGACCAGGAGCAGGATCTCAGAAATGCCCACGTGGCGAGCCTGCAGGAGGACACTGGAGGGGTACAGGAGGATGGGGGCCGGTTCTGCACGCTACTCTCTTCCCTCCACCACCCTAGACACCAGACTTTTCAAAATGTAAGTCAGGTGGGGAGAAAGGAGTTAATCAAATTCATCCAGACAAGCCTAAGACTAATAATATGGGATGTAAAATTGAGTAGCAACCAACATTTTACTGAGCCCCCCCCCCCCACAAGGGGCCAAAAAGGCAATTAAATTAGGGGGGTGCCCATGAGTATAGATTTGGGGCTGGGGGTGTGGGTCAGTGGGACAGCACAGGCTTAGCACATGTGACTCTAGGTTCACTCCCCAGTACCAAGATGGTGGGGGGGGTTAGATCTTATCCCATAAACAGCAGAGCACACCGGAGATGCGACTAACCCCAGAGTTTAGAGGGCAGCGCCCTGTGGATGCTGACAGAGCCACACAGGTGCAAATTAACAATGGTGAAGGTGGACTTAACCATCACACAATGTATGCACATATCAAGACTCCACAGGCACCCCAAGAATGTGAGGAATTTTTGTTTCTATGTATCAATCTTAAATAAATCTAAATTTAAAAATAATAAGGGTGTACATGAAGCACAATAAAGTAGTGCTGGGAACTATGGGGGGGGGGGCAGAACTGCACATGTGAGGGGTGTTCCCCAGGCCAGGCAGTGAGCTATCCTAAAGACCAGTGGGAGAGAAAGCACCTGGGGCTGGGACGGAGCTCAGGAGCAGAGCACTTCCCTAGCAAGTGCCAGGCCCTGGGTTCCAGCCCCAACTCAGCAAAAAAAAAAAAAAGGAAAACTAGTTGGTGCAAACATTCAGAGGCTGGAGCCTCACAGAAAAGTGGGCAGTAAGCTGTACCATGGACATCGACACATGAATCCATAACATATCATAAAGGCAAATTCAGACACCACCAAAAGAAAATAATAATATTAAACTTTACCAAGGATGTCCACCACCTGGAAATGAAGTGCTCCAGCCAGCTCATAAAACATTTCGTTATTTACTAATGTTGAAAATACACACACCCAACCACCAGGCAGTTGAAATGATGCATCTGTACAATAGAGAACTTCCTATATATTTGAGTCAGGAAATGTGGAAAATGGTCACAACCATGCTGTCTTTTTTTTTTTTTTTTTTTTTTTAATATATTTTGTTGTAGATGGACACATATCTTTTTTTTTTTTTTTTTTTTTTTTTTTTTTTTTTTTTTTTTTTTTTTTGGTACCGGGGATTGAACTCAGCGGCACTAGACCACTGGGCCACATCCCCAGCCCTTTTTTGTATTTTTATTAGAGACAAGGTCTCACTGAGTTACTAAGTGCCTCGCCATTGCTGAGGCTGGCTTTGAACTCGCGATCCTCCTGCCTCAGCCTCCCAAAGTGCTGGGATTACAGGCGTGCGCCACCGCGCCCGGCTTGGACACATATCTTTATTTTTATTTATTTATTTTAATGCGGTGCTGAGGATCGAACCCAGGGTCTCACACATGCAAGGCAAGCATTCTACCACTGAGCCACAACCCCAGCATCCCCCATGCTGTCTTAAGTAGAAAAAAAAAGAAAAAATTTTGTGCGCATAACAAATAAATATATATGACTTGCATTTTGTGACTAACATTGCAGGAGCCCTGTTTGGGGAGATGGCTTGAAATGCAGTTGACTATGAGCCGTGGAGATTTGGGCATTGTCGCCTTCCGTAGTCTCACGGGACTTGTCCCAGGATCTTGAGTGACTTGGCCGAAATTGCTGATCGGGTCAGCGCCATTTTGGGGTGTGTGTGTGTGGCGTGTGTTAGTCGTTGTTAGAACCAGAGAGAAAAGTTATCAGAATAAAAAGCTGTTCGTCTCCAGTTTGCCTCTGAACTTCTTCCCGCGGCTCCGTTGCTCCAAGCGCTTCAGGCGGCAACATAACATAGCTTCTCTAAGGGA
Organism: Tamias sibiricus; assembly: GCA_025594165.1. Lineage (NCBI taxonomy): Eukaryota > Metazoa > Chordata > Mammalia > Rodentia > Sciuridae > Tamias > Tamias sibiricus. The sequence goes on along the minus strand of CM046666.1, from coordinate 15,967,527 downwards.
AGAAGAGGAATTCAATCTCAAAGCATTTCCTCTGGCTACATTATATTTCACATGCCAGCCAGCCGGCCATCCTCTCCTTCCAGCCACACTGTGTCTCCTTCCTCGGCCTGGACACTGCTTTCTGCTTCTCCTCTTTCACTATCCCCATGGCCTCCTATATGTTTGCAGAAGGAGGCCAAGAGAAAAACTTCAGTGAATACCTAAAACCATCCCAAAGGGCCAGAATGGTAACAGCCATGCCCCCTCCAGGACCCAGAGAAAGCAGCATGCCTGCAGGGGAGTGGGTGAGCAGGAGGGAAGAGTCCCCAGCTCAGGCTTGGATAGATGAATGAAGGTAATGCTTCCACAGGACCTAGCCAATCGCACTGCACCTCATTAAGGCATTATTCGAAGATGCTGGACTTCAATCCTGTTTAACTCCTTAACTCCAGTTGCTCTTTTCCTTGGCGTGTCCATAAGAGACCGACAAATGGCCCTGAGGAGCTTTACCCAGGATAGATGATAAGCAGAGTCAAAATATAAACCTGAGCTGGGCGCGATGGCGCATGCCTGTAATCCCAGCACTTTGGGAGGCTGAGGCAAGAGGATTGCTAGTTCAAAGCCAGCCTCAGCAATGACGAGGCACTTAGCAACTCAGTGAGACCCTGTCTCTAATAAAATACAGAAAAGGGCTGGGGATGTGGCCCAGTGGTCAAGTGCACCTGAGTTCAATCCCCAGCACCACAAAAATAAATAACAAACAAACCTGGACACACTGAGGTAGAGGTCTCACCTTATAATTAAAAAAATCAGAGTCACAGACACTGCAGTGTGGCTCCACGGTTAAGTGTCTGCCTAGCATGCAGCAGGCCCCAGGATCCATCCCCAGAACCTCAATAAATAAACAAATAATAAATAGAACAAAAAACCAGAGATACAATGGGCTTGCCGGGTGCAGCACAACACACCTGTAATACCAGTTATCTAGAAGGCTGAGGTAGGAAGATCAAATTTTTTAAAAAATATTTATTTATTTGCTTTAGTTGTACACAATGAGTTTATTTTTATGTGGTGCTGAGGATCGAACCCGGGCTGCGCACATGCTAGGTGAACGCTCTACCGCTGAGCCACAACCCCAGCCCGGAAGATCAAATTTTGAAACCAGCCTAGGCAACTTAGTGAGATGCTGTCTCATTAAAGAGTTTTTAAGAAAGGACTGTGGATATAACAAGGGGGCAGAGTGCTTGTCTAACGTGCATGTGTGAGGCCCTGGGTTCAAACTCCAGTACAGAAAAAAAAAAAAGAAAGAAAAGGAAAATGGGCTTCAACTCCAGCCCCCACCCCCATACGCCATGTTGCTTCAGGCCACTTTTCTCTTCAAAATCCAATCTGCCCATTAGTTTTTTTGTTGTTGTTGTTTTAAAAAGGAATTCTGCTTTGCAAAAGTTCTTTGAGAGTAGCATGTGACTCTGTTACTTAACAAGAAACACACTCAAAACATGGTAGTTACTACACTAGAATCCAACAAAGCACTTACACCAAGAACTTTATAAAGGAGGAATTGAGTATTTGAAGAAAATGTCTTCTTCTTTTTTTTTCTTTTTTTGGCGAGAAGGGGCTACTGAAATGGAACCCAGGGCTCTGAACAAGCTAGGCAAGCACTTGACCACTGAGCTAAATCCCCAGCCCCAGAACTGTTGATTTCTAACAAAACACATGATACCAAGATTTTGCTTCATCACATGTGTGAAAAAGTGTGTCTCCTTGTCCTCAAGGTATACATGGAGCTTACAGATACAGCTTTTAAACTTGGGGCAAAGTCCAAAGACAGAGTCAAATTGTACCAGGCCTATTTCCAAGAAATTACCATAGCAACAGTGTACCAAACAGCATGAAGAAACCACAGAAGGACTCCCTAGAAAACAACTCCTTGACAAGCCCCTCCCCCAAAAAAGTCCAGCTCTGTCCCAGTCCCTGAGCAGATACAGATAAGACCCTTGGTTCACTCCAGAGAGTCCCAAGACACTACATTATTTCTATAACTAAGCAAAAGTCCAGACCAAGGAGGGGTCTAGAAACCTCTGACCTAATGAAAAAAACGAATCCAGAATGCACTAAATAGATCCACCAGGTTTTCTACTCAGGCTGCTGCCAACCACATAGGCATCCCTGGCAGCCTGGGGTTGGAGGAGAGGGTGAGAATGGCAGGGGGGGCGGGGGGGGGGGGGAAGGGATACTGGGTTGTTGAGGTGCACTTGTACCTGTCCAGGGTGGCAGGGCCTACAACTGCTCTGGCTCTGGCCTCCCAGTGCTCCACAGATGACACTGCCAGGGGATGGAGATTTATACGCCTCCCTAAATGCATTAGCAGGAATAGACCTGCTTTCTCCAGGGACCCTTGAAACTCCTTCTGGGCAAATCTCAAGTCCCCCAGAGCACGAGGAATGCTTACGCACTAGGAAAGGCACACAGCCTAATGGATCTGCGCTGCCCTGGAGTTCCTGCAAGTCAGCTAAAAACGGGACTGGCCACTCAAGGGGAGGAGAGGGACGAACATAGAATTAAATTAACTAGGACATCTGTCGCGTCAAACTTGAACCAAGTTAGGCAGCTTAAACAGGAAAGGGGGTAAGCAGTCATTTATTTCCTTCCCTCCAGCATAGCCTCCTTTCCTCATTAACATCGTGGAAAGAGAGATGCAAAGCAACCTCCCCCCCCCTCCAACCTTTCCCCACCCCCAAAATTAAAGCAGTCTGCTTCTTGTCTGAGCTGCTGGGTTGCTGGGTGAACACCGCATGGACAGGAAGCACAGACAGCAGCCCCGACAAAGCACTTGTTAGCTTTTTTTTTTTTTTTTTCCTTCTAAGAAAATATCCCCACTGGCTCTAGCCCCACTATTCATGGCTTAATTTGCAAACCCCAGTAGACAAAAAGTACCAGAAAATTGCTTGTCCCATTTCATGCAGTACCTTCCCTGTAGCGGTGACACAAGCAATTAGGCTAATACACCTGCATCCCACGAGAAGCAAAGGGGACAAAAGTCTCAACTTTCCTAAATGGAATAAAATTTTCCCCCAGTATAGAAGGAAGGTTCAGAAGGTGAGGAAAGGAATCACTATGCAGCTAAATTCACTATTTAATAATACAAGACCATAATCAACTACAAGTCCTTGAACTTACATTACACCTTTCTACTGGGATGCTCATGTAATTTCAAATGTATTACTGTAAAATCCCAGTCATTGGAGAAGCAAAGGAGGGGGGAGATAAAATGGACTTTAATTAAAAAATATGAAATAATCCAAGTCCAGCTAATTCAAAAGCATCTGACTTGAACACCTAGTCAGCTGGGAACCGGCAGCTGCTTCCAATTACAGGCAATTTTGAATTAACCGGTATCGGTGTCTAATGAAGAAACTGTGTGTGTAGGAAATGTTCCAATTCTGAACATACAGCTGTGCACACAGCCTTTTAAAACAAGGAAATGCCCAAGATCCAAACTCCTGTATACAACCTCTTCTTAGGTCAGAACAAAAGTCTTCAGCTCCTACTTGTGTTGCCTCTGACCCCAAGGGCCAGCCTCTCTGCTACCCCAAGCTCTGGGGTTCACAACTTAGACCCTGTGCCCAGAAATAGGCTTCCTGTGGCCTGCCTGCCTTTGGCCTTTGGAGGCTGAGACCCCAGTCACAGACAGAGCAAACCAAGTTTTAACCCTATCACACAGAACAGGAAAACCTGAAGGGCCCCTGCCCCAGACATCACAAAGTCAAAGGCCTAACCAAAACCTCTTAACACAGAGGTTCCCACAAGCCTCCTGCAAAGAACATTCCAGAAGGACGACCAACTTCTAACTGCAGGTGGAGCTTTAGACCGTCAGATTGAAAATGGCTTTTTAAGGGTCCTAACTGATGCAATCAGGCAATGGAGAGTGGGAAAGCCTGAAAGGAGGAGTGGAAACCTCTGAAATCTGTCCTAGGGCCAACCAAATACTACAGGTGCCAAGGATAACCACTAACAGAAAGATCCAGAATTGAGAGCTGGCCAACAGCACTGCTGTTCTGCACCTTCTGAGCCGCCTCTCTTCAGACGTAAAATCTCCCTCTGCTTCCTGCACGGCTATATCATAAACCACTGCAGAAACACCAGTCACGTGAGAGGCCTGGGTTCAATTCCCAGCACCACAGAGAGGAAAAAAATTATATTATCTGAATGAAGGAAAAGAAACTTGGACCTGAGAACCCAAACTGCTTGACTGCCCTTTTCCCGCACATTTCCTGTTTTACAAGACATGTTTCTGCCGAACACAAGACTAGATAACACTCTGTGAAATTAAAATAGAATCACGGGACTGGGGGATGTGGCTCAGGGGTACAGCACTAGGTTCCAGTGGCAGCACCATGGGAAAAAAAATTTTTTTTTTAATTTATTTGCTTTAGTTGTACACAATGCAATGCATTTATGTTTACGTGGTGCTGAGGATCGAACCCGGGCCGCGCACGTGCGAGGCGAGCGCTCTGCCGCTGAGCCACAACCCCAGCCCGGAAAAATTCTTAAATGAATAAAATAGAATCACATAATTCCCCATCAGGCAAATACAAGCTTCTTCATACACCTTCAAAGAAACTTGCAAAAAACATTGGATTCCCCTAAAGTTCTCAGAAAATGCAAAGAAACAGTATTTCTTTGTGTGTGTGTGTGTGTGTGTGTGTCTGTGTGTGTGTGTGTGTGTGTGTGTGTGTTTATTTGCAGTACTAGGAATTAAATCCCAAAGTGCTCTACCACTGAACTAAATCCCCAGACTTTTTTTTTATTTTGAGGAAGGGTCTGGCTAAGTTGCCCTGGCTGACCTTGAACTTATGATCCTTCTGTCTCACTCACCATTATGTCCAGCTAAGACATACTGTGTTTTTAAACACAAGAAAGGGAAAGTACACAAATACTTTTTAAAAGAATCAGAATTAGATAAAAATCAAACAGTATTTTCTTCAATGAATAGCTTCAAAAGAATGACACTGATCTTTACCCTCTCAAAGCCAGCACCCTCAATAATTTACATTATTTTTAAAAATCATTTCAAGAAAACTGCCCTGAAAAATAATTCTTTTAAAAGACACATTAATGTCATATCACTTCCTCGCTTTGCTACAATGACCCTGTCAAGGAGGATCCAACATTGCCAACAGTTGTGGAAGGCAGGAAGACAGTGTACATCCCAAGTAAATCTTGAATTACTTGGCTATTCAGTTCCCTGTGTTTTACAGAGAACCCACCATGTATACTGACAGTTAGCAAATGGAAACTTCTTTTAAAAAGTCAGGGTGGGGGAGACATGTAGTACTGTTAGTATGAGGAAGCTGCACTGTTTCCAAGCAGAAGGAATCCCCACCCACCCACATGGGGAAACTTTGCAAGTAAAAAAAGAAGACCCATAAAAGCGAGTGAAAGCCACATTTCAAATGACCTAACTTCCTTCTCTATAGATGGCCATTTAGTAGGCTTTATTCTTTTTGTTGACAGCAAAACATAAATACAACCTCTAACCTAGTGTATCTTTTAACTATTGAGAGAAAACTCATTATTATTCCTGCTTACCACTTGGGGAAATTGTTTTCAAAGCACTCGAGTGGGGGGAAGAAACTGGGTTTATACATTCAGTAACAATGTAGCCAGTCAATAACATCCTAAAGACAGAAATAAAATATACAGCCAGCTACACTCAAGACTAAGCAATGCAAATACATATTCATGATCCCCATTTTACAGATAAGAAAACCGAGACACAGAGAGACAGAGTAAATCAGAAGATTAGGTGATAGCAGCAGAAGGAACCCAAGGGCTCTGGCTGCAGGACCCTGAGGCAGCAAGCACCATCTGCCCGGATGGGAGACAAGCAGATTTCCAAGTGAAGCTGGCCTGGATCCCCATCTCGAGCTGGGGGTTGGGGGGGGTGCAACCCTGGCCCCTTTCCCAGCCTTGTTTCCTCAAGGGCAATTTGGGGGAAAAGGAGAAATCAGGATTGTGGTAAGCCATGAAGAGACAAAACCTGACATTACAGGTATTCGATCAAGGGCAGCTCTTACCCAGCCAAGATCTTTTCTTTTTTAAAAGGCATGTGAGTGAGCTTTCCAAAAAAGTCCTGCACAGAAACCAGCAAATCAGTAAGAGCTACACACAGAAATTCCTGAGCCTGCTCTGTGCTTCCCCCAAGGGGCTGGGAAGCAGAGGGCACCACAGTGAGGGGTGTGAGGACACCAGGCTCAGAAAGGAGACCACAGAAGGCACAGACGGGGCCAAGAGAGATTTCTACAAGCAATGGTGGCCTTACAATCCCATCACTACTTCTCAACATCTTTACAACGTGGCAAGAAGGGCCCTGCGGCTCCTGCTGGTTCCAAAAGCTCAATCTAAATGATGTTTCCATTTTTTTTTTTAATATCAGATGCTTATTATTAGGGACGTTCCCCACACTCAATGAATAAAGAGCTGTTCTGGGGCTGGGCGCTGTGGCACAGGCCTCTTGCTTATCCCAGTGACTTTGGAGGCTGAGGCTGCGGGATCGCAAGTTCAAATCCAGCATGTCTCCAAAAATAAATAAATAAATAAGCTGGGGATGTGGCTCAGTGGCAGAGCACTTGCCTGGCAAGCACAAAAGGCCTGGATTCCAGTCCCAACTGTGCAAAGAAAAGTATCACAATCCTAGACCAGTGAGAAAGGGACTGTCAAATGGGATCAAATATGGAAGAATCCAAGAATGACCCTGAGAAAGTCCTAAGTAAATCCCTGGCAGAAGTGCCAGGACCCACCTGGCCACTAAGGAATGACTATGTTCCCTTAACCCAAGTTCCTACACAAAACACAAATCACCGGGCTGGGGTTGTGGCTCAACAGTAGAGAGCTGCTCACCTGGCACGTGCACGGCCCAGGTTCGATACTCAGCACCATGTAAACATAAATGCATTGCATTGTGTACAACTAAAGCAAATAAATAAATATTAAAAAAAAAAAAAACACAAATCACCAGTGTCTATATAACTACTCAGGAAAGAAAAAGGCTGGAGTAAAGCTTAAGATTCAAAGCCATAAACCGGGCGCGGTGGCGCACGCCTGTAATCCCAGCACTTTGGGAGGCTGAGGCAGGAGGATCGCGAGTTCAAAGCCAGCCTCAGCAATGGCGAGGCACTTAGCAACTCAGTGAGACCCTGTCTCCAAATAAAATACAAAAAAGGGCTGGGGATATGGCCCAGTGGTCAAGTGCCCCTGAGTTCAATCCCCGGTGCCACAAAAAAAAAAAAAAAAAAAAAAAAAAAGATTCAAAGCCATGTCAACAAATATTCAATTAATGCATCTTAAGTCTGTGGGGCAAATCCTTCCTGGGGATCATGCCCAGGGTCTGATTAGACCGCTAATTTACTTCTAGACACTGACTGGGCCCCTGTGGTCTACATGGCCAGTAAAAGCACTTTGGACCTACATAAATACTGCCTAAATAACAGAGTGCGTAAATAACAACTGCATTCTCTACAATGAACGACTGTATCATCTTTTTTTTTATTATTTATTTTAGTTGTACACAATGCCTTTATTTTTACATGGTGCTGAGGATGGAACCCGGGCCACGCACGTGCTAGGCAAGCGCTTTACCGCTGAGCCACAACTCCAGCCCATACTGTATCATCTTCTAGATGAAGAAACTGGTCGACTACCCAAAATGCTGATGAACGAAGATAGAAAAGAGTAAATTGACCAGGCGGTCAGGATAATGGGTTCCATTCAACCACACCACAAGGTAGACATATTCATGAGCACCATTAAGGCCTATTTCAAATGTAAAAGACCTTGAGACTCCCCTGTGGGAACACCTCCAGCCAACTCCTTTGTCCCAGAGGTGGAAAACAGAAGGTGGGGTGAGAACCCAGATGGAAGTCACAGGAAGGAGGCCGGAAGTGAACCAGTATGGTAGCCAGGATGCCTTTTCTTTCAATACCCATTTTTTTGATATTTATTTGCTTTTAGTTGTACACAATACGTTTATTTTGACATGGTGCTGAGGATGGAACCCGGGCCGCGCACGTGCTAGGCGAGCGCTCTACCGCTGAGCCACATCCCCAGCCCCATCAATACCTATTTTACACAGATTTTGTTCCATGCTCTGCCCAAAAACATTTATAAACTTCTAAGCTGGCACACCAAAATGGGTTTTTCCATCTGGCCCCGTCCAGCATAGCGGGAGTTCCATCTCTTTTTGCTTAAATAAATCCCGCTCCATTTACTATTCCCTTCAGTGATCAACCGTGGATTTTATTCTTCAAACTTTGCAAGACAAAAACAGAAAAAATTGGTGAAGCAGGGAATCTAGTCTCATCTCAAAACTCGGTTTCACTGAAAGGTACCTTCAAATATTAACAGATTAAATATTCAATTTTATCATGTCAGATTTTTTTTTTTTTTAACACAGCCCAGTGGCTGGTCCACAGTGGAGGTGCAGGACACATAGGGGAGAAGACCGTATGCAATCAAGGGCTTTCCTCCTCCAACAAGAAGGGGACAACCATGTAACAACCAGCAAATGCTGAGGCCACCGAAGAGAGGATGGCTCAGCACATCTGTGATATACTCTAGGCTCTCCAGCAAGCACGCCCCACACAAGGGGGCCTCTGCGTTTCCTAAGGAGGAACAGCCGCTGGCATTTCCCACCTTGCCGGCCTTTGGCACACGCTCCTGTCTGACTTTAAGAGGCTTCACAAAAGAGTTATAGCCCCCAGCTTCCTTGACTTTAATTAAACTTGGCTTCCACTTCTGAAAAATCCTCAAGTTTTTATTTTGTTTTGTAGTCTCGCTAATGCTTTTAAACGAGAGATGCTGTGTAAAGGAAAAGCAAATTCTTTGCAGCTGCGTGTGAGCATTCTGCCAACTGAAGCACAGGAAGAAGCTCTCCCATGTTAAAAATTTCCAACTGGGAGATTTACAAAACAGCAGGGGAGAATGGAAGGCGCAGAGGGAGACGTGTGCATGTGAAAGAGCTGCAAAAAGCTCCTTTTTGTGTGTTCAGGTCCCAGGAGCCTTTGGAGGCTCGTCATGCTCCAGCGACTGCTGCCCCCTCCCACTCTGCCCCCTTTCTAAAGCCACCTTCCCTCCACACAGGCTTTTGGACGTAAGTGCACATTCTGCAGCACCACTTCTTAACGGTTCCTTTATGTGCCCCCCCCCCCCCCCTCCCCAACAGTCGCTCTGCCGCGACTGGATAATGGAAAGAAGCTTAAAAGGGAGGTAAGCGACCATTTTCCTCCGACTAAATGAAGTCCCGGAGTTAAGCTGCACTCCTAAGGAGGAAATGACAATCGCTTTGGCAAATGAACTTTTTTATTTCCTATTCGCAGCAGCAAGGTAACCACCATCGTCAAGAGTTAGAAGTTCAAAGATGAGCTCTTCAGTTGTTGTTTTGAAAGCTATTAGGAAAATCTAGCTCTGCTCTTTTATAAAATGCTAATTTAGGTCAAACATGCTGTCTGGGAAGCTTTTGTTTTACATTTATATTAAGTAATGGGTTTGATGCCACCGAAAGAAAACAGGGGTAGCCACAGCCCCATCACCAGGTCCAGCAAGCAGACAGGCCCCTCAGGAACACCCACCACCCCGTCCCCTTCTGGGGGGGTGTAGTTTATTCTCTGTACAGCCCCTCCATGAATGGAGCCCCTCTGTGAACTCTGGGGTTAAAAACGAGTAGTTCCAAGCCTTCACGGAGGCAGCTGTCCACTTCAGGGAACCTATTTTCCTTCCACCGAATCCTTCCAGGAAGGCAGTTTATTCTCAGGGCCCAAGAAACAACCTCGTCCTGAGGGGCAAAACGCACACCCCTCGGGGGACCAGCATGCACCCAGCCCAGGACGTTCCAGCCCACAGCTACACGTGCGCAGGGGCAGAGCTGGCAGGCTGGCCCCACGCAGTGCTCAGCAACACAGCCAAGGGGAAGCAGCAGAGGTGGCCTTCCCAGGGCACGGGGACACCATGGCCTGCAATAATGCATCAAACATTTGCTAGAACCACCTACTTCACTCCACAGTCCCTGCCTCTTACCACGATCTGAAACCTGATTCCAAGAACAGCTTTGTACCTTACCTGTTTCACAACCCACTCCCCTCCAGAGAGTACCGGTTCCCTCCTCGAACCCACTGCCTTGGTACAGCATTTACCACCAGCTGGTTAGGACCCAGGACCCAATCAGGGGCTGCTGGCATGCCTTGTGCCTTTTCCTCACCCCCAACAGACCTCTCAACTGCCTTCACAGGAAAGGCGAGGACAACGCTCATCTATGTCAGATACTGGTGCACTAATTTTTTTGGGGGGGAGGGGTGAGAGGAGGAGAACAAGATCAGGACGCAAGGAAGCCCGGGACCTCTGCCTTTATTCAGAGCACTGAATTCACATGTCCCGCACAGCCAAAAACCAGGTCTGTCACCTGCAAGTTACAGCATGTCAAATGTAACACGTCAGACCGCGGGTCAATACTGATGCATGGGTGGGGAGAATGTAGGGTGCATGTGTGCTTACTGGACATCTAACCCTCACTCCGCCAGGGACGGGCATCCCATTACAGCAGGTAACACTTGAGAACTCAAGAGCAGGCCAGTGATCTTGGACACTGGCTAGTAAGTTGGCAAGCAGACAATTACTGGCCAGCTGACACCCAGGCTGTTCATTAGTCGTGTGTTTTTGAGAAGGCAAGCCACCACAGAGGTCTCCTGGGGTCGTGAGATAACACTGACACACACAGATTAACGAAAATGTTTCTTAACTCACCAAAGAAATTTTCAAAACACCCAGGGTGCCAGGCATGGTGCCCCATGCCTGTAGCCAGCAACTCGTGAGGCTGACACACAACCAATCGCCAGTCAAGGACAGTCTGAACAATTTAGTGAGACCCTGTCTCAAAATAAAAACAAAAATGAAAGGCTGAGGATGTAGCTCAGTGGCATAAAGAAAAAGAAATATTGAGGTGAAGGTGCAGAACTTTCAAAACTATTACAAGAAAATGTTTTGTCTCGAAATGACTCAAAAAAGCATAAGGAGCCTTTAATTTAAAAAAAAAAAAAATCTGAAGCCCAAATATGTTACAAACACGCTAGCCAGGAGAAACAGGTTGGGCGAAGGAAGTGCAACCCAGGGCTGCTATGCAGAGAACAATGACCATGAAACTGCTGCTTCCTTATGAGGCCCTGCAAATTAGTCCTCCCCAGGGGGAGCGGCTGTGGAATCCGCTGTCTGCTATTTTCCTTTTCATTACTACTGTCCCAGGGTGTGCATGTGTGCTTCTGTGCCTGTGTGAGGGGCAGCAGGACAGGCAAGGTGGGAGGTGGTGAGGAGGAGGTAAGCACACGGGAACCTCATTATAATTAAGAGGTAAATAGCCGAGTCACAGGCCATCCTGAGGAAGGCCGTGCAAGGCTCCCCCAAACCCTCCGTCAACAGCACAGGTGCCACATGTTGTCCACTCTGGCTCCAGACACTTCCTAGGGTGAGGAACCAAGGACAGGCCATGTGACAGCTTTCTGAGATAAAGCTGATCAGCACTGAGCTTTAATGTGGAGCCCCTCAGCCTCACGCCCTTCCTCCTGTGAAATGGAAAACACCTCGGTGCCTTCCAGCTGGGAGAAGGGCATGCACCTATCCAGCACAGTGGGCTCAGAGACCTGCCCCTGCGACCAGTGCAGACTGGCCACAGGTCACTCCAGCTACCACCAGGCAAGGACCCCTGGATCTGGGAAGGGCCTGGAAATAAATCAGGGTAAAATGAAGGGGGAGGAGGGAGCAAGTTTAGCATGTGTGAGGCCATACACCAAGCACCACCAAAAAAAAAAAAAAAAAAAAAAAAGGAAAGGAAAGGGGAGCTGGACAATTCTTCAGTGCCCTCTGAAAGACCATGGACACCAGTACCGAACTCCTGCTTGCCAGCCCCAAAGGGACTGAACATGGGTGGGGCCGTAGCTACACCAGGACCTAGGGGTTACAGTTCACCCTAGTGTTAAGGCTGCCATCCACAGAGGTGCCCCGCAGAACACCCCCTCACTGACTGGAAAGTGACCTGACCAGTGGGCCTTTCTGCAGTCCAGAGTAGCCTTAACGTCGGTATCCATGGGGAGAGGGAAATCCCAAAGCAATCTCACTTCACAAAATCGATCTCACAGAGCCGAATCTGAACTGTCAGGGCACAGGCATCTCCAGTCTCGGCTGACAGTCACTCGATTTGGAGCTGGGAAGATGTTAGGGCTTCAAAACCCAATCGTGGAACCCCCAATAACTGCCCTCAAGACAAACAAAAAAGGGATAGAAACCTAAATTTGGGATAAAGAACTCAAGGGACAAGAATTCGATGCTCCAACCACATCCAAAGAGGGTTAAGTCCCACGGCAGACTAGAGCCTTAACTGCTAAAAGACAAGGGCTGGGCTGGATCCGGCCAACATGACAAGGACAACCAACTGGTCCCGTTCCTCAGTCTTGTGCTTTTAAAGGGCAGACGACGTTGCCAACTATTTTAAAGCTCCAACACACTAATTCTGTAAACAATAATGGCTACAGCCTGCACACTGCACACTGGAATGGATTCCTCAACTTGGCCTCATCACTTATGCAGCTGATGAAACAAACACTGACAGCTTTTTTGCATTTGTAAAGGCCCCACAGCAGCTGTGGTGATCCCACCATAGAGCAATGAATTAAGCCCGAAACCCAGCTGGGTCTGAACAGAAGCCTTTTTTGCACAATACAGCAAGACTATCATTGTTAACCTAGGCATTATTGGGAAATATTCTGCATTACATTATAGGGCAGTTCTAACTCAATTCTTAAAATTAGCTCTAATAAGCAATTTTAATTTTAGTAGGAGGGATGTGGAATTTGCTTTTGAAATGGCAAAAAGTATGTGTGTAGGTTATAGGTGCACCACACAAAACCAGCACTGCAGAACAGACATCCAGTTAAACAATGCCAAGTTTAAAATATTAACTCCTTAGATTGTCTCTCCTCCCTCTCTCACACACACCCAGGAACTTCTAAATGGAGGCAAATATCTTAACCTAATAAATTCTTGGCTATTGAGCCACTGCTGAGAAAATATGGAATACAGTCATCTGTCAAGCTCCCCATTAGGTAGGCCAAATTAATGACCTGAGTGCATTATGGAACACAGAGTCCATTCCTAAAACACAGGAGAGTGAAACAAACACACACACACACACACACACACACACACACACACACACACCCATGATTAGCAGCATTAGTAAGGAAGTTTTGAACCATGAATCTGAGCTCTGGTAATAAATTTACGATTCCAAATGCCAACAGAAACACTGGTATGATAGGAACCAAAGAAAGGGAACATCTACAGCAAGATGCCCCCAGAGCCCCTCCACTTCACAGCAGGCTCCCAGCAACAGGGAGCCACATGCCCTTCTGCTAGCTCATGCTTTCTCTGAAAGCTTAGAAATGCACAAAAATTTCCAATAAAAGACCAGAACGTCTCAACAATCTCACACCTAACCAGGGAAGAATAAATCTATTCAATCAGAAATACCAAAAGAAAATGTGCCGGTCACCATCCATCTCCCTTAAAAGAACTCCCATTTCTTCAAGGAGTTCATTACGAAGGGCTCATTTTCTTAGTATTTTTGGTGTAACAGGCTTGGAGGGAACAAGAACGTCAGGGAAAACTTCCAAGTGAACAGTGCTCCCAGTCCCCAAGTCCTTTGACAATGGATGTCAAGAGAGGTAGTCACAAGGGAATCAAAACTGAAGGGCAGGGGACTGAAGGTAAGGAAGGACACTACACCACATCCAGGAGCCAGGCCCTGGACACCAGGGCTCTGTGTGGTAAACACCACGGAAAGATGCATGTTCAGAGCCTCAGCCAAAAACACCTGAGCACCCACGCACACAAATCCTCCCGGGATAGAACAGGAAGTGGCACCATGAAGGGAGAAGAGCAGATGGTTCCAGCATTTCCAGTTTGTAAAGTGGTACAGAAAAGAAGGTCAGTGGCAGTAAAGAATGGCAGGCAGACAGTGAGAGGCTGGGCCCACCCGCCAGGCCAAGAGCCCCAGAAGAGCAGGGCAGGGAGCAGGTCAGGGACGGTGTGTCCGCGCAGGCCTCCCTGACCACAGGAACACACAGCCACGCACCAAACTCTCACACAGATGTTCACAGGGAAAACTGGACACGGCCGGAGCGTCCAGCAGCTGATGGATAAGCCACACGCTGCTGTGTGATTAAGCCTTTAAAGGGAACGACACACTGATAAATGCTACAACACGGCGTTTCTGAGACGCATCCACATTCGTGTGAAAGGAGTCAGTCACAAAAGGCCACTACTGATTTCACATGATCCCATTCATATGAAATATCCACAATAAGCAAATCCTCGAGACAGACAGATTAGTGGTTGCCAGAGGCTGGGGGAACCAGGGTGAGAGGAGAAGTGACTACCACTGGGTGTGGAGTTTCTTGAGTGATGAAAATGTTCTAAAATTGATCACGGTGATGGTTGCATCTATGAATATACCAAAACCCACAGAACTGTTTAAAAAAGAAATCACATTCACATCCAAAATTACATAGGAAAAGACTGAGATGCCCAAAAGGCCTCTCATCTTGATTTAAATTACCACTAGCATGCCAAAAGAAAAAACAGATCTGCCAAGAGGACTGGAACTCGCTGGGAATAGAGAATGAAAAAGAAAAGCCAAGAGGCTGACTGACGCTCTGCTAGGGTCAGTCACATGTTAAAAGTGCCTCAGAGAGCGGGCTGGCGCACGCCTGCCCAGCACTTTGGGAGGCTCAGCCAGCCTCACCATGGTGAGGCACTTAGCAACTCAGTGAGACCCTGTCTCTCAATAAAAACCAAAAAAAGGGGCTGGGGAGTGGCCCAGGGTTGAGTGCCTTTGAGTTCAATCCCTGGTACTCAAAAAAAAAAAAAAGTGGGTTGTAGCTCAGTGGTAGAGCGCTTCAAGCATGAGGAACTGGGTTTGATTCTCAGCACCACATACAAATAAAGAAAATAAAGGTCGAAACAACTTTTCAAAAATTTTTTTTAAAAAAAAGCGTCTCGGGCTGGGGTTGTGGCTCAGTGGTAGAGCACTTGACTAGCAAGTGTGCGGCCCAGGTTCGATCCTCAGCACCACGTAAAAATAAATGCATTGGGGCTGGGATGCATTGCACGTACAACTAAAGCAATTGTGTACAACTAAAGTAAATAAATAAATATTTTAAAAAAAAATAAAAAATAAATGCAAAAAAAAAAACAAATAAATATTTAAAAAAAAAAAAAAAAGCGTCTCAGACCTAGTGACAAAACTCAGTGCTAGAGCAAATGCCTACCATGTGCCAGCCATCCCCAGCACTGGGGAGGGGAGGGGAGTTGGGGGTGTTGCCAGCTATTCTTACCATCTGTGGTACAAGCTATGGGGGAGGCTCAGGCAGGAGGATCATTTAAGCCCAGGAGTTGGAGGCCAGCCTCTGCCAACAGGGTAGGAAGCCCATCTCAATCCATCAAGAGCTGTGACAGGTGATTTTATACTCACAACAATAAAAACTGCAACTTCGGGCTTTCTATTCCCCTGAAGCTATATCGTGCTAAATTAAGAGCAGGAGAGTCTACCATTTATAAATACACATTAGGTGCAGAGTAGATCCCTTAAATTATCTTTCTTTATTTTTTTTTGGCAGGGGAGAGGGGGTTATTAGTAATTGAACTTTGGAGTAGTCAGTCACCTCTGAGCTACAACCTCAGCCCTTGTATTTATTTAAGACAGGGTCAGCTGGGCACAGTGTTGCGTGCCTATAATCCCAGCACCTGGGAAGGCTGAGGCAGGAGGATTGCAAATTTGAGGCCAGCCTCAGCAACTCAGCAAGGCCCTAAGCAATTTAGCAAGACCTTGTATCAAAATAAAATATAAGCCGGGCTTGGTAGCGCACGCCTGTAATTCCAGCACTTTGGGAGGCTGAGGCAGAAGGACCACGAGTTCAAAGCCAGCCTCAGCAATGGCGAGGCACTTAGCAACTTAGTGAGACCCTGTCTCTAAATAAAATACAAAAAAGGATGGGGATGTGACCCAGTGGTAAAGCACCTCTGGGTTTAATACTAGTACCAAAAAGAAAGAAATCTTTTAACACCAGCACAGAGAATTTTTTGTTGTTGACTTCAGGGAAGAAAGCAACCAGGAACGACATTCCTTGAAAGAGAAAACAGCATCCACGGCCTTCATGGACCACACAGAAGAGAAGCCATTCTGCCTGGCAAGGTGGCATCCTCTGCTTTACTGAGGTGACCTCCATGTGCAAGGGGAAAAAAAGGTTCCTGGTACAATAGATACTATTAAGGTCTTCATCTGTATTAAACAGACTGTAAGTAAACAATGTTTGGCTGTAAAAGCCTTGCAAGTCAAAGATAATGGCCTTCCTTGGTAAACTGACTGTTCTTTATAATCATCATTATTTATACTCCCAAGAGGATTTGCCTACTGCTCCAATAAATCTGGAAAGAAAAAAAACATGACAACTTCAGCAAGTCTCATGGATGCAGGGCGGGGAAGGCTGGCTGCATTTCATCCTGGGGTATGAGAGGGTTGGTACTGCAATGGTGTCACTTAATTGGAGCAGGGAACAGGATGAGAAGAATGGGGGTGGAGGGGGCAGTTTCAGCGCCTTCCACATCAGACCCACCCTCCCCACCTCTCAAAGCCTCCAGCTTGCCAAGGCCAAAAAAAAAAAAAAAAATTTATTAGCATCATTAGCATCCTCCCTGATCACAAGCACAGTGAGCAGCATGGGGCGCCTTGGTAAACCCACCAACGGGTGTTTGGGGGGGGGGGGGGGCGCGGTCCAGCAGAATGAAAACAAGCATTCCCTGACCTCTTCAACTAGAGACTTGGCCATGGCTTAGGTACCTACGCCCAGAGCCCAGAGCCCAGACACTAGGACAGGAGGCAAGCCAAACATGTTCCTCATTTAAAGGAGGTTTCCTTTCGCTCGGTCAGCCACCTTTCAGATTCCAGCTCAGTCTAAACCACAATGGTTTGGAATCCTAACCAGAGTTTTGAGGATTACAATGCAAAATGAGTATTTGAAAACATTTTTAAAGACACAGACGACTGACTCATGCGGTACGGTACACCCACCAATCTTTCCCTCTAAAGTAACTGAGTTCAGAAGTTCATTATTAAATACAGACCCTTCCCAGCACCCCACCCCCCTGCGCTGAGGAAAAAAGTGATAAACTGCATTGGCATTTAAGTAGAAATCTGATCTCTGCCACTCAAGGATGTAATCACCACTGGGGATTACTTTCATGCATCTTTAAAATTCTTCCAGATTAAAAGTTCTTTCAAGGTGTCAATACAAACACTAAAGCACTACTTTGCAAAATGCAAAACTCGCCTTTAATTAAAGTTTTAGGTCAAGTTTTCAAAGCTGAAACAAAGGGGGGAAAAAACCTGCTCAGCCCCAAACACTGCTGATTTCAGAAAGACAACTACTTAACTGCCCATAATTTAATCTGTTTGTCACTTTCTGCGTTTACAAACTGAATTTTAGTCAAACAGTAGCAAAAATTATTTGCTCCTGAGATGACAGCTCATGGTGGCCCTAAATCCTTTCACAAATGATGATGACGTGTGGCACACGTACCTACATAAAATAAACCCACCTCAAAAACAAAAAGCATGCGCCTAGCACATGCGTGGCCCAGGTTCGATCCTCAGCACCACATACAAATAAATGCATTGTGTACAACTAAAGCAAATAAATAAATGTGTAAAAAAAAAAAAAAAAAAAAAAAAGCCAGGCGCGGTGGCGCATGCCTGTAATCCCAGCTCTTTGGGAGGCTGAGGCAGGAGGATCGCGAGTTCAAAGCCAGCCTCAGCAATGGTGAGGCACTTAGCAACTCAGTGAGACCCTGTCTCTAATAAAATACAAAAAAAGGGCTGGGGATGTGGCCCAGTGGTCAAGTGCCCCTGAGTTCAATCCCTGGTACAAAAAAAAAAAAAAAAAAACAAGCTTGGAGGCCAGCCTCTGCCAACAGGGTAGGAAGCCCATCTCAATCCATCAAGAGCTGTGACAGGTGATTTTATACTCACAACAATAAAAACTGCAACTTCGGGCTTTCTATTCCCCTGAAGCTATATCGTGCTAAATTAAGAGCAGGAGAGTCTACCATTTATAAATACACATTAGGTGCAGAGTAGATCCCTTAAATTATCTTTCTTTATTTTTTTTTGGCAGGGGAGAGGGGGTTATTAGTAATTGAACTTTGGAGTAGTCAGTCACCTCTGAGCTACAACCTCAGCCCTTGTATTTATTTAAGACAGGGTCAGCTGGGCACAGTGTTGCGTGCCTATAATCCCAGCACCTGGGAAGGCTGAGGCAGGAGGATTGCAAATTTGAGGCCAGCCTCAGCAACTCAGCAAGGCCCTAAGCAATTTAGCAAGACCTTGTATCAAAATAAAATATAAGCCGGGCTTGGTAGCGCACGCCTGTAATTCCAGCACTTTGGGAGGCTGAGGCAGAAGGACCACGAGTTCAAAGCCAGCCTCAGCAATGGCGAGGCACTTAGCAACTTAGTGAGACCCTGTCTCTAAATAAAATACAAAAAAGGATGGGGATGTGACCCAGTGGTAAAGCACCTCTGGGTTTAATACTAGTACCAAAAAGAAAGAAATCTTTTAACACTCAGCACAGAGAATTTTTTGTTGTTGACTTCAGGGAAGAAAGCAACCAGGAACGACATTCCTTGAAAGAGAAAACAGCATCCACGGCCTTCATGGACCACACAGAAGAGAAGCCATTCTGCCTGGCAAGGTGGCATCCTCTGCTTTACTGAGGTGACCTCCATGTGCAAGGGGAAAAAAAGGTTCCTGTACAATAGATACTATTAAGGTCTTCATCTGTATTAAACAGACTGTGAGTAAACAATGTTTGGCTGTAAAAGCCTTGCAAGTCAAAGATAATGGCCTTCCTTGGTAAACTGACTGTTCTTTATAATCATCATTATTTATACTCCAAGAGGATTTGCCTACTGCTCCAATAAATCTGGAAAGAAAAAAAACATGACAACTTCAGCAAGTCTCATGGATGCAGGGCGGGGAAGGCTGGCTGCATTTCATCCTGGGTATGAGAGGGTTGGTACTGCAATGGTGTCACTTAATTGGAGCAGGGAACAGGATGAGAAGAATGGGGGTGGAGGGGGCAGTTTCAGCGCCTTCCACATCAGACCCACCCTCCCCACCTCTCAAAGCCTCCAGCTTGCCAAGGCCAAAAAAAAAAAAAAAAAATTTATTAGCATCATTAGCATCCTCCCTGATCACAAGCACAGTGAGCAGCATGGGGCGCCTTGGTAAACCCACCAAGGGTGTTTGGGGGGGGGGGGGGCGCAGTCCAGCAGAATGAAAACAAGCATTCCCTGACCTCTTCAACTAGAGACTTGGCCATGGCTTAGGTACCTACGCCCAGAGCCCAGAGCCCAGACACTAGGACAGGAGGCAAGCCAAACATGTTCCTCATTTAAAGGAGGTTTCCTTTCGCTCGGTCAGCCACCTTTCAGATTCCAGCTCAGTCTAAACCACAATGGTTTGGAATCCTAACCAGAGTTTTGAGGATTACAATGCAAAATGAGTATTTGAAAACATTTTTAAAGACACAGACGACTGACTCATGCGGTACGGTACACCCACCAATCTTTCCCTCTAAAGTAACTGAGTTCAGAAGTTCATTATTAAATACAGACCCTTCCCAGCACCCCACCCCCTGCGCTGAGGAAAAAAGTGATAAACTGCATTGGCATTTAAGTAGAAATCTGATCTCTGCCACTCAAGGATGTAATCACCACTGGGGATTACTTTCATGCATCTTTAAAATTCTTCCAGATTAAAAGTTCTTTCAAGGTGTCAATACAAACACTAAAGCACTACTTTGCAAAATGCAAAACTCGCCTTTAATTAAAGTTTTAGGTCAAGTTTTCAAAGCTGAAACAAAGGGGGGAAAAAACCTGCTCAGCCCCAAACACTGCTGATTTCAGAAAGACAACTACTTAACTGCCCATAATTTAATCTGTTTGTCACTTTCTGCGTTTACAAACTGAATTTTAGTCAAACAGTAGCAAAAATTATTTGCTCCTGAGATGACAGCTCATGGTGGCCCTAAATCCTTTCACAAATGATGATGACGTGTGGCACACGTACCTACATAAAATAAACCCACCTCAAAAACAAAAGCATGCGCCTAGCACATGCGTGGCCCAGGTTCGATCCTCAGCACCACATACAAATAAATGCATTGTGTACAACTAAAGCAAATAAATAAATGTGTAAAAAAAAAAAAAAAAAAAAAAAAAGCCAGGCGCGGTGGCGCATGCCTGTAATCCCAGCTCTTTGGGAGGCTGAGGCAGGAGGATCGCGAGTTCAAAGCCAGCCTCAGCAATGGTGAGGCACTTAGCAACTCAGTGAGACCCTGTCTCTAATAAAATACAAAAAAAAGGGCTGGGGATGTGGCCCAGTGGTCAAGTGCCCCTGAGTTCAATCCCTGGTACAAAAAAAAAAAAAAAAAAAAAAAAGCATGAAACCAACTGAGTCCCAGTGAAAAGGCTGAAAAGTGGGTGGGGCAAAATGTTAAACAAAACCACATTAAAGCCAAGAAAGGTGGCGTACCTGTCACCCCCAGCAGCTGGGAAGGCTGAGGCAGGAGGATCCTAAGTTTGAGGCCAGCCTCAGCAACTTAGCAAGACCCTGTCTCAACATAAAAAATAAAAGGGACTGGGGATGTGGCTTAGTGGTCAGGCACCCCTGGATTCTATTCCCAGCCCAAAAACAAAACAGCCACACTAAAATAATTAGGCCATTAATAAGTTGGGGTGTTCCTGTCCTCCACCATATTCCTCAGACTCTGTTCCTAACTGCACAGACAGGGACTCTTAGTAGAGCCCCAAACAGTTCAGGATCATCCAATATTAAGAAACCACAGCCTGTATTCCCAGCACTTTGGGAGGCTGAGACAGGAGGATCACGAGTTCAAAGCCAGCCTCAGCAATGGCAGGAACTTAGCAACTCAGTGAAACCCTGTCTCTAAATAAAAATACAAAAAAGGGCTGGGGATGTGGCCCAGGGGTCAAGTGCCCCTGAGTTCAATCCCCGGTACAAAAAAAAGAAATCAGGGCTGAGGATATAGCTCAGTTGGTAACATGCTTGCCTTACATGCACACGGCCCTGGGTTCAATCCCCAGCACCACCACCAAAAAAAAGAAAGAAAAAAAAAGAAACTAAGAAAGAAACCAAGCCCACCACTGTGCACTGGACATCAAGGGCAGTGGCCTCTGCCACTCAGCAACATCGGTCTGAAAAGGAGCTGTGTGGCATGAGGAAGGCCAGGTTTCGTGATGTCACCGCTCCAGCAGAGGCAAGACAACATAACCACAACCCTTCCAGGCAGATGAGAACCATGTGCTACCAATTTAACTGGGCGCCCAGACCACGGCTCCTTATTAAATGCCTTCCATTCACACTGGCTCTTTCATCCTCCAACATCAAAAACTTATTACAAGCTGAAAATAGAACAAATGCAGCCTCAGTGCTCTGGGCAGAGCAAGAATGGAAAAGGGGGCAATTTGGGTAAAACCAATAAGCATTAAGTTCCACCTCATCTCTAAAGGGATGTCTTGACTAGAGAATGAAATCAGCAGGCAAGGAAGTTCATCCCAGAGCACTCTCTTAAACAGAGCAAAGGAACGTGGCTTCTCAGCCATGTCGGTGACCCCACCGCATCCTCACCATCAGGGAGAAAGAAGGAACAGCCCACCAGCCCAACCTTTCCCATAAGACAGGAAGAGAAAACTGGCCTGAGCACCCAGAGCAGATATCCTCTTCCCCAAGATAACCAGGGCATGCTGTCACCAGCAATGACCCACACTGTTCTCTCCTCGACCTTGAACTTGGAGAATTACAGCCACAAAGACCTGTAGGCCTTGGAATAACACAGATTTAGAGTGATGGCTTGCAAAGCACTTCCTATGTTCACATTTGATTCTGCCTCCCCCAAAATAACCTGGAGGAAGCTGGGCGCAGTGGCGCACGCCTGTAATCCCAGCACTTGGGAGGCTGAGGCAGGAGGATCGCAAGTTCAAAGCCAGCCTCAGCAATGGCGCGAGGCACTTAGCAACTCAGTGAGACCCTTTCTCTAGTAAAATACAAAAATGGGGTGGGGATGTGGCCCAGTGGTTGAATGCCCCTGAGTTCAATCCCCAGTACCAAAAAAAAAAAAAAAAGAAGACCTGGAGGGACCAACAACAGGGTTGTAATTCTCCCCTTTTTATAGTAAAGAAATCCAAGATCAACAATACATAAACAGCCAAAAACCCTCAACTTCAGTCTGACTCCACACTCCCCGCAGTGTTTTGCGCCCCTGCCACAATTAAATTTCTGTTCGGATGAGGGCACCACCACACTTTGAAACGCAATGCCAGGACATGGCAGCAAACATTCCAAGACAGCCACATAAAGCCCACCTCACAAACAGGGCTGAAGATGCAAACAATGGGATTTGGGGTCAACTTTATTACTCCAGTAGCTCCCATGTCTCAAAAAAAGAAGGAACCTCATAAATATAAAAATGCCATTGTACCATGACCCCAGCTCTCCCCTTCCCCACACCACCAGGGCCCTCTGACTAACAGCACATTGTGTTCTTACAGCAATTTTGTTTTACAAAGTGTTTTCACATATCTTATCTCATTTAGTTCTAAATGCCCTGAGAGAGGACAAGGAAAGAAAATAGAAACTTAAATAAAACCCAACTGACATCTTTACTACTTCCTTACAAGTGCCTGTATTGGTTTTTAAAAGCCAACAAACAAACAAACCCGCTGACCTAACAGGCACCGCGTGTGGAACCGTGAATTAGTATGGTCCCGCTTCAGGAAGGCCAGGTGGTACCAGGGATGAAAAGGTAAACACAGGTACTTCAGAGTCAGTGAGCTACGCTCAGGAATCTGGAGTTACACGCTTAAAAAAAAAAAAAAAAAAAAAAAAAACACAAAGTGTGCTGCAAAATACATCATTTAGTACAGTGGCCCTAAACCTGTGGAAATGCCATCCAGGGGGGACAGGTCAAGTGACGCACACGTAAACCAACTGCCTGAGAGCCATTAGAAATTACTGTATTTTGATAACTGAGGTTAAGCAAAAAACAGGTGTAACAAGCTCATGTATGTGAACTACACATGCATAAGTAGAAGACTATCCAGTAGGTGATTTCAATTTTTTTAAATATTTATTTATTTGCTTTAGTTGTACACAATGCAATGCATTTATGTTTACGTGGTGCTGAGGATCGAACCCGGGCCGCGCACGTGCGAGGCGAGCGCTCTGCCACTGAGCCACAGCCCCAGCCCCGTGATTTCAATTTTTATCTGAGTACTTGATCACAGCCAAAACGCTATTTTTCACAAGGGGAAAATACGAGTGGCTTAACGAAGGTTTAAGGTTTGGGGATGACCCGTGAACTTTATTTTTCCATGAAACTGAATCAATTTCTGCAGTTACCATGGACAACAACTGAGAATACACCTGGAAGGAGGAAGGATGTCAAAGGCCAGTCCAAAGCAGGCAACTGAAAAGGCCTTCTACTGCTGGGTCAGGGGCTGGGTCTCACGCCACGGCTGTTGAGTGGTCATCTGACGATATAGCTGTGGTTTTCAGCTATTAAATAAGGAGTGTGAAATTCTGATTAATTAGCTCCATCTTTCCCCACCAGATCCACAGCAATTCTCTGCTGCTGCTAGGTAGCATCTGATATACTCTACCAGTGACTGTAGACAATCTCTGGCATTAGCACTGACCCACCACGACATAAAATTCAGCATCTACTTTTGTGGAAGCTCACAGGTCCTGTCAGCAAGTAACTCCAGCACCCAGAAGTAAGGCGGGAGGAGCCCAGCCAGACAAGAGGAGCTGGCTGATCAGGGCAAGAAGGTGGCAGCTACACAAGGCCTCAGCACTCCCTCAGCCAGGACCTGCAAAGTTAAAAAGAGGCTGGACACAGAGAAGCCCAGAGAGCGTGGAGTGGGTGGGGCCCGGAAAACCCAGGGCAGAGCAAGAAGGGCTGGATAAGGAGGTTAAAGGAAACTTGGTTAACACATGATCCTGAAGGCCACAGGAGTTGTGGAAGGATGTGATCAGACTTTCAATCTGGAGGATTATTCCTAAAAGATCTACTTTAAACAGCTTTGGTTAAACATCTGTGCAAGGATTCAGTGCCATGCTAATCTTAATTCTCAATCTATCCCTCTTTCACTCCCCACCCAGAAAAGGCTGAGAGGAGTTAAACACTGGCTTTGTTTTATCAAAAGTTCATGTTCAATGACCAACAAGATGTGGAGGTGGGAGGTATCACATGACCTTTTTTTCCTTAAGAATTAGGAGTTGAACCTAGGGGCATTTATCACTGAGCCACATCCCCAGCACTTTATGCTTTTATTTTGAGACAAGGTCTCCTAAATTGCCTAGTCTAGTCTCAAACTTGGAATCCTTCTAGCCCAGCCTCCGAGTAGCTGGGATTACAGGCATGCACCACAGCACAAGGCTTCTGCTTATCTTTAAACTCCTGTTCTAAATCCCAAAGTAGATCCGTTGCTAGCTCTGAATTCACAGGATTCATTTATTTCTGAGTCAGCAAGGAAGGCCACCAGCAGCCTAATGTCTCCAAGTTGGGGATCTCCAACTGTGTGATAATACCTTGAGCACTTGCACAGCAGTATGCAGTTTACAAAATGCTTTCACGTCAAAAATCTCCCTGGTTCTCCCAGCAACAAGCCTGCCAGGTACATGGGACAAGCTTTTTTTTTTTTTTGGACCAGGGATTGAACTCAGGAGCACTCAACCACTGAGCCACATTCCCAGCCCTATTCTAGAAGTATTTTATTTAGAGACAGGGTCTCACTGAGTTGCTAAGCACCTTGCCATTTTTTGCTGAAGGTGGCTTTGAACTCAGGATCCTCCTATCTCAGCTGCTGGGATTACAGGCATGCACCATTGCGCCTGGCTCCACAGAACAAGCTTTCTGGATGAGGAATTAGTTCAGCGAGGTTGTTTCTAGCCTGATGATACACAGTTTAACAGAAAGCCAAACCTCACTCCCAATCTTGTCTATTACCCAAAAACTCCCTGTACATTCAAAGCAAGCCTCTCTGAGGCCTTTCATGCCCAAAGCCCCCATGTTAGTAGTAATAAGGCACATACACAAAGTCAACACTCCACTGCCCAACAGAATAAGCATTCATTCGGCACCCCTGCAAACCCATGGAAGGAATAAATGCAAGAAACCAATGTTCAGTCCTAATCCCTTCTCATTTCCTCCTGGCACCTGTTTCTGCCCCCACAGGCACCAAACACTTCAACAGCTGGCAGAAATGAGAACCAAGAGATAATACCCATCACCACCGTGGACTGAGCCCTCACCAAAATGGTAGTTAGGAAACAATGGGGAAAAAAGCCACCCAGATTTTAAAAAAGCAATAAAACAGATGCCAAAAGATCTCCTATGTTCAGCCATTAGAAACACCTGGGCTGCTGTTTCAGTATAAAGCAGAGAGCGGTCTCCTGATGGGCAAGACCCCACCACCCACCCTTCTCGCTGCTTCCTCCACCCAAGAAAAGTTGCTGGAAAGAATTCCTGTTCGGCCAGACCAGGTGGCTCATGCCTGTGATCCCAACAACTACAGAAGCTAAAGCAGGAGGATGATGAGTTTGAGGCCTGCCTCAGCAACTTAGGAAAACCCTGTCACAGAACCAAAAATAGGGGAAAAAAAGGGAGGTGGGGTAGCTCAGCGGTTAAGTACCCCTGGGTTTGATCCCTAGTACCAAAAACAAAAAAAAATAAAAATAAAAAGCACAGATTATAGGCGTGATAGCACACACCTATGATCCCACCTACAAAAGGTATCACAGGTTTGAGGCCAGCCTGGGCAACTTAGTGAGGACCTGTCTCAAAATTTTAAAAAACATCTAGGGATGTTACTTAGTAGTAAAGCAATTGCCTAACATCGGAGACCCTAAGTTCAATGCAAAGGACAGCCCCCCCACCCCCCCACCCACCCCACACACACACACAAAAAAAAAAAATAGCACAAACCAGCCAGTCCCATCAGGTACTGGGATATCAGCTCTTCTTCCAAGGATGACTCAACAGAGACAGCCAGCTGGGGATAAGCGGGTAGCTCCACCAACTGGTGCTTCAAAAAACAACAAACAGGCCTAAGGGAGGGGGCAGAAACCAGTGGAAGAGCACTTGACTACCATTTGGAGGCCCGGGTTCACCCCTAGCCATCACCAACAAAACATACACACACACACACACACACACACACACACACACACACTCTCTCTCTCTCTCTCTCTCTCTCTCTCTCTCTCTTAAAATTGACACTCTCCGGGCTTTTGGAAACTGAAAAGGGAAAAAAAAAAAAAAATCATCTTCACTTCCCAAACTTTCTTAAACCAAAAGCCTCTCTGAAGGCTAGTGAAAGCCCTATAAGACCTTTCCTCCCCTTTGCAGAGCCACACGATCCATGATCCATTCATTACACCTATTTCATCTGAACTGACAACAGGGCACAGGGGCACTCACCTGTAACCCCAGCTACTCAGGAGGCTAAGGCCAGCCTGAACAATTTAGAGAAACTCTCTCAAAATAAAAAAATATAAAGGGCCGGGCGTGGTGGCGCACGCCTGTAATCCCAGCACTTTGGGAGGCTGAGGCAGGAGGATCGCGAGTTCAAAGCCAGCCTCAGCAACGTTGAGGCACTTAGCAACTCAGTGAGACCCTGTCTCTAAATAAAATACAAAAAAGGGCTGGGGATGTAACCCAGTGGTCGAGTGCCCCTGAGTTCAATCCCCGGTACCACACCAAAAAAAAAAAAAAAAAAAAAAAAAATATATATATTATATATATATATATATATATGACTGGGGATGTAGCTCAGTGGTAAAGGGCCTCTGGGTTCAACCACCAGTATGGGGTAAGGGGGAACATGGAGGAAAAGATGCAGGCTTTAATCATATGAACAACCTTGGTTTTCCCTTCTGTAAAATGGACTCAAAAGCATCTTTTTCTCTTGTGAACTTGCTATGGAAACCATCCATAAATGTGGGTGGTTATTTCAGAATTGACTGGATCTTCACAAGGCTTTCAAAAACAAGTCAGCATTGTGTGGCAGCCTCAAAATGTTTTGTACAATCAGAGTGCTTCTGGCACATTTCTTCAAATAGCAGAGAGAGCCCCCAGGGGAGATGGGCAGCAATCTCACAACAGTGAAACTGGGAGTAAGACAAACTGGTATAAGTGGAAAAGAGCCCTGGAGGACTAGAGCTGAAGGCTAGTTGGTCTGGCTGGCTCAGGTCTGGCTATGCAGCGCCCGCTGAGACAACATCTGCATCTGTACAACACAGACCCTTTCCTGTCTAATAAAGCCAAGACGACACTGGGCACAGCGGTGGCACATGCCTGTAATCCAGCTACTTAGGAGGCTGAGGCAGGAGGAACCAAGTTCAAAGCCAGCCTCAGCAATTTAGCAAGGCCCTAAGCAACTCAGCAAGACCCTGTCTCAAAAACAAAATATAAGCCAGGTGTGGTGGCGCACGCCTGTAATCCCAGCACTTGGGAGGCTGAGGCAGGAGGATCTAGAGTTCAAAGCCAGCCTCAGCAATGGCGAGGCACTTAGCTACTACTCAGTGAGACCCTGTCTCTAATAAAATACGGAAAAGGGCTAGGGATGTGGCCCAGTGGTTGAGTGCCCTGAGTTCAATCCCCGGTACCAAAATAAATAAATAATATAAAAGGGCTAGAGATGTGACTTAGTGGTTGAATGCCCCTGAGTTCAATACCCAAAACAAAAAGACCTGGAGTGATGGCACACACACTGTAATCCTAGTCACTCAGGAAGCTGAGACAGAAGGATTCTAAATTCAAGGCCAGTCTCAGCAACTCAAGACAGTTTCAAGATAAAAAATAAAAAATGGCTGGAGAGGGCTGGGATTGTGGCTCAGTGGGTAGAGCACTTGTCTAGCATCTGGGAGGGATGAATTACAAAGCAGTGCATGTAGCCGGGCGCGGTGGCGCACGCCTGTAATCCCAGCACTTGGGAGGCTGAGGCAGGAGGATCGTGAGTTCAAAGCCAGCCTCAGCAATGGCGAGGCATTAGCAACTCAGTGAGACCCTGTCTCTAATAAAATACAAAAAAGGGACTGGGGATGTGACCCAGTGGTCGAGCCGCTGAGTTCAATCCCCCAGTACCAAAAAAAAAAAAAAAAGCAGTGCATGTGTAAGAATCCAGAAAATTTAACAACCTTGTTTTTTGTTTTTTAAAGTAACTGACTTTATCAAGTCTTCACCAAAACAATCAACTTAAAAGTTTTCATAGAAACCAATTCTGTTCACAATTATTTCAAGGTTTACATAATATTTAATTGCAATTACAATAAGAAGCCCAACTGGAATAAGCAGATTTGGGAATGAACAATTGACACTTGGCAAGCCTTCTGGGTGGGAGCCAAAGGGGACAGAGGGACAACCCAGAGCTGCCCACTGGCCAGAGGCTGTGTACAGGGTATCAGCCAGGAAGTTCTACACCCAAGGGCAAGTAAATTGGGTAGGTGGAAGATGGTTAGGGGAGCTGAAACTGTAATCCTGGGGAAGCCTGGACCAGTAACATAAGAAGGACCGAAACAATACAACCAGAATTCAAATTAAAATGTCAGGAGCCTGAATGGACACACCATCAGGAGGGAATTAAATCCACCATAGGGATGATGGGAATCCAGCTCAGTAGTAGAGCCCTTGCCTAGCATGAGCTGAGGACCTAGGTCCATCCCCAGCACACACTAAAAAACCTGCCAGTTTAGCCTTTACAAAGTGTTTACATAGTAGGATTGAGTTTTCCCTTGTCTTTTTTGAAAGGGAAAAAAAAAAAGTTCTACTTTTTCTACTTTGAATGTAATAGATACCAGTTATATACTCCAAAAGATTTTTCTCATTCTGAAAGAGGGAAGTTTAAGTAACCCTTGGAGCAGGGTATATCTATTAGGACTGGAGTATTTCCAAAGCACTTGGAAGTGAATCAACTGCCCTTAACCCAGCAACAGGGACTGGTTTAACCAACTATGATTTACACCCTCTAAGTACAAAAGAATTCAATTCTGGTTGGCTATTTGGGGCAGTAGCTATGAGAATATGTAAGTCTAATATTAGTTACAGTAAGGTAATGACCCAGGTAATAATAAACCAAGCTGAACTTTTCAGCAAGTTATTTTCCATTTTGAATTTTAGTGACATACTTTGAACTTGACTGTATTACTTCTGTCCCCTCTCCATACAGCAAGCTGCTTTTTGCATGGTGATCATTACACTAAACTGCCCCCTGCCCTGGACAGAGCAAGGCTTTTCACAATTAGAAAACACGGAGAAAGAAAGCCATGTGAACACCTCAGGAAAGGAAAAATATGGCAATTAAATAACTTATGCAAGTTCTTCTCTAATAACTGCAAAATAACCTTATGATAATATAACTAATAAAAACCAAAAAGCTTAGCCAGGTACACACACCTGTAATCCCAGTCACTCTGGAGGCAGGAGGAGCAAAAGTTCAAGGCCAGACTGGGCAACTTAGTGAGACCCGGTCTCAACATATAAAAAAATAAATAAACAAGAGCTGGAGATGTAGCTTAGCAGTAGAATGCCCCTGATTCAATCACCAGTACAACAAAAAAAAAACTTATGAATCCAAAACACTTTGTTCAATGTAAATTCTTTTCACTTTTTTCTTTACAACTTTATGTAATTATTGTAAATTCTGCCTTTGAATCTTATTAAAGCAAACTTCTTTCAGTTTTTAAATCACACTGTATTATTAAATCAGGAAACTAAGATACTTAAAACTTACAGCTTAATGGTAGGAATTCTGCTTGAGCTGTCCTAGAGATCAAACTGGTAATTGGTTTTCGCGGCCACTGCATGAATCACATCTTCATGTAGCAGAGATTTATTTCAACTCATACCTGCTGTAAAACTTAAGACCAAATAGTTGTGAAGCCTGGCTATCTTGTTATTCTCCCTAAGAATAATCAACCAGTGGAGGAGTGGTGGAAATGGGAGAAAACATTCGCAGAGCAAAACAAGCAACTGTTTTATTGTCCAAGTGGATTGGGGCTCTAAAAGGCAAATGTTTCCAGTTATTTAAGGTATTGTAGTGGGAATCGTGCCCGACACAATTAAGACGAGATTATGTTGCAATTTACGAGCTTCTCAAGGATGTCATTTAATAAGAAATATAACAATCATTTCTCCCAAAGCCTACCATCTACAATCACACCCCCAAAGTCTGCTCTGCTAAGGCAATAAACTAAATGGCACTCGGCAAGCATCTAAGGCTTTTGAGACCAATTGTAGGAAACATGCTGCCTTCCATCCGCTCAACTAATAAGGCCACCTTACATATAAAGAAGCACTCTGTTTTACATCTTCCATCTACAAGATCGTACCAATGACTTAGTGAATTAACAAAGGCAGGTGTTTCCCCATTTTACAGAAAAATGAACAGGACAGAAGGTGAGCCATTTGTTCTACTGAAAACTTAGCCCAGAGCACCTTCAGACTCAAAAGCGGGCTGAAATTGTAACCCAATGGTAGAGCTCTTGCCTAGCATGCACCCATGGATTTGATCCCCAGTATCGCCAAAAAAAAAAAAAAAAAAAAAAAAAAAAAAAGTCCTGTGCTCTTCTAAATGGACAAATCTTCCCTCACTCCGCCCCCGCCCCCAAAATAAAACCCTCCGTAGGCAAAAAGCTGACACAGCAAGAGAGCCCCCCCCACCTGACACAGCAAGGCTACCAGATAAAGCAACAGTTGCTGCCTTGCAGCATCCCTCTGAAAGGCATCCGGCCACATCCTGGAAGACACCCAACACGACTTAAAAGTGACAAAGTGGACGTATGCACTACACGGTCCTTCCAGAAAAGAAAACTTTCCCCGAATGCAGTTTCCTTCGTTTTCATTAGCACTGGGTGAGGTGACCACAGCGGTCACGCAAGACCATCAGGAGAACTGAAGTGAGGAAGTGAAAACACTCCTGCAGAAAGGAGGCGCCTCCTCCCTGCTCCCCAGCCGCCGAGGCTTCAGAACCAGGTCCGGAGGCACACGTTCGGGGACCGAGGCTCCCCAGCGCTCACCTGGCGGGGCGTTTGGCTCTGCGGGGCGGAAGGCAGAGGCCGGGCGCGTCCTCTTCCTCCCCCTCCTCCCACGCGGCAGCACCCCTCCGCGGAAGCCCCCGCCCCCGCGCGCTGCCTCCTCCCCCTGCAGCCCCGCAGCGCTGGAACCTCCCGCCCGACTTTTGACGTCACGAAGGAGGAGGGAAGGTTCCACCCGGGCCCGTCCCTTTGTGACGTCACAATGACAACAGAGCGCGGCCGGGAGCGGCCGGGAACCGGGAGCGGCGGGGGGCGGAGGGAGGGGCGGAGGGCGGGGGCGCCGGCGCGCGGCGGGGGAAGGGCCGGGGGGCGGGGAGGGGGCGCGCTGACGTCTCGCCGGCTTAACCTGTTGCTCTCGAGACTGCGTTGGAGCCGGGGGGGAAGGCCGCGGGCCGCGGGCGGGACAGCCGCCGCCGCCATGCTCGCCGTGCGCTCGGTGGGGGGCGCCCGTGCAGCTGTGCGCGGCGCGCCCCCTCCCGGCACGCCCCCGCCCGCGCCCCCTGCTCGGGCCTGCGGGCCGCGCCGCCCCGCGCCCCACCACCCCTCCCGCCCGCCGGCCCGCGAGCCGGCTCGGGGCGCCCGGCGCCCGCCCGCAGCCCGGAGCCTGCCCCCTACAGGCCGCGCGCGCCGCCGGCCCGGCCCAGCCCGCAGCGACCCCCGCGCGCCCTCCCGCCGCAGCCGGCTCGAGCACGCCGGGAAACACGGGCTCCGCTCCCGCAGCGCAACTCCTTCTCCGCCTCCCGTGGCCGCCGCCGCCGCGGGCTGCGGCCGGACGCCCGGGACCGACACGACCCGCTGGTCACTGGCAACACAAAAAGCCCGCCCCACGCAGGTCTCCAACTCCGCGAGGTCCGGGAGGGGAGGGGAGGCGTTCTTGTCCAAGTTCTACCCCTTCTGCTTTGTAGCTGCATCCAAACGGACGTGCCCCGGGAAGGCGTCCACGCTCCGAGGCAAGGTTGTCTCCATGCAGTTTCCACAGCCGAGTTTAAACTAGTCCTTTGCATTCTACCCAGCCCTCTGCAATGCGGATGTATTTTAATTCCCAAATTCTTTATGGGCCAGCTTTGTAAGTTGAGCTTGATTATTTAGCCTTGCATTTCTTTCATAGTTGAAGTTTACGTGTCTAGATTAGGATCAACCCTCCAGAGGAGGCATTCAGCTTTTCCATTAAATCTATTTTTCACAAAACCACTGCCCCGAAGGTCATCTCCCATTACACACTTCACACTAATCAGAAAGGAAAAATATTAACATCAATTTGTCGAGTGGAGTTAAATAAAACTTTGTTAAAACGTTGTATTCCTTATGTATGTTCATTTGACCTTTTTTTTTTTAAAAAAAAAAATGAGTTCTTTGCTTTAAAGCATGAAGCTAATCACCGATCACTAGAGAACATATTTGGTTAATCCCTCGGTCCCCCTCTTGGCTCCCTCCCCTCAAACTTAAAAAAAAAAAAAGCCACCATACACAAAACAAAAACAATCGCCATGCCAATCAAAACGTAGCTGTACTATGCACAAAACAAATTTAACTATTCCAAACCATTTAAATCTCTGAATAATCACCTAATTTCAAAAACCCAGTTAACAGGGATAAATTATTTGTAGTCGTAAATGCATTCACATACATACTTAAAAACATGAGACCCAGTGTCTTTTTCTCCTAAAACTGGAAACCATGAATTTTTTTAAACAAAACCAGCCTCATTATTAAAGTCAATCCCAACAAATGCATTCGCTGTAACATGATTCCCAACTGGTTCATGGTACAAACCAGATAAGCCAAACGACCACATACATTAAATTTCATGTGCCAGTGCAAGGAGAAGATCGCCATAATCGGACCCTCGATAGCAACTTAAAGGGTTCCTAACACACACGCCTTACACGATTTTCCAAATAACATTAATAATAATAACATAGGCTCATTTGCATGCAAAGTGCAATATGGGGCCAAATCCGCCCCCGAGAATGCAGTTTACTTATATTACCGCAGCAGCCCCCCCCCCCCAAGCTCCACCAAAATCCCTTGCCTTTCATCTAAAACTAGATTATGTTTGTGTCATTCGAGGTCAATTTATTCACTTGAGGTATCTCTACACCAATCTGTTTTTTCAACCAAACTAGGCAGACACGACTTTGCCTGAAAAGCCCTCTTTCAGAAAAAGAAAGAAAACAGCCTTATCGGACGCTGTGTTTAAAACCCTTCAGCTGCAGAATTATCTATAAACTTGACATTCACAGCCATTGCTTAAAACTGCAAGTCAAAGGATGTGTTGTTAGGAGCACTTACGTATTTCTTCTGAATGATATTCCTCTTGGGTCTTTCCTTGCTCATTCTGAGATCCAAATGCTGATTGCAAAAGGGGACAATTGCTTCATGAATTTAAAGCCGTCAGAAATTTGCAAAAAAATATCCTGGTGGTTTTTATTGTTGTTGGTGGTGGTTGATCTTGTAATCCGACTTTTCTTCCTCTTCCCCCAAAGCCAGATTCGCCTTGAAATAAATCCGAATTTGGGAAGGGAAAAAAAAAAAAAAAAAAAGAGCCAAAGACGAACGAAGCAAACAAAAAAAAAAATTCACTTTAGTAAAACACTCATAATGGAAAATTTCCCCCGAAACACATATACACACAAAAAAAAAAAAAAAAAAAAAAAACCGACGCCCTTCACTCCCCCCCTTTTTCCTCCAAAAACTACATCAGCGAAACGTGAAGGTCCTTAGTGTCTGATCTGTAGTTACATCTTGGAAAAGAAAAGGGAAAGATAAATAAAAAAATGTTGGAAGTCACGTTTGTGCTGCAGCAGCAGTGCGAGCAGAAGAGTCAACTCCAGCGGCGGCGGCGGCGGCGCAGCACCACAGCGAGGGCTCGCCGAGTCTCTTTTTTCCAAGCCCCCTAACCAATGAGAGAGAGGCTATCCAGCCCAACTTTAAATGGACTCTGCTTTTATACAAGTTAGGGCTCCTCGGGCAATTCCCCACCGCACGCCAGCCGAAAACTCCCACAGCGGAGCCACTGGGCGCCCGCCTACCCCGGCGCCCACCGCCCCTGGCCCAGTCCAGAAGACCCCCGCAGCCCCCGTCAACCAGGCACCCAGGAGACCTCGACGAACCCTTCCCGGGCAAGGGTTCCAGCGTCGCTCCCACGCCGAGCCCGGGAGTGGAATTGAGAGAGGCTCCCTAGCTCAATGCACGGCACGCTCGGTCGCTCCACCTCAGCCCCTTTTCCCTGTTTGCCGCTCACCCCACAGCCGCCACACGCGAGCCCCCGCCACTGCCCTCGCGTCTACCTGCAGCCGGGCAGGTGGGTACCAATGCCCCAAGACGCCCGGCCCCGGGGACAGCCGCCTATTCCCGGGGCACCTTAGAATGGTCCCCTTGATCTTCTGGAAGTTGTAGTCCCCCGACTACAAAATGGCTATGGCCACGGGAGCTGGGAACTACGATTCCCAGCCTGCCCCGCGGGGCCTGTCACTCATCTCCCCTCCCTACTCCCCGCCCCCTCCCCGCGCCGGCCCTGCCAACAAACGCTTGGACGTGTCCCGCGTGCGACACTGCTAGAGGCTGCTCGGGATTGGCCGGCGGGGCGTGTGGTCCGCGAGCCAGGAACTCCCCACGCCGGCCCGCCCCCGGCCGGCCCGCCCCCTCCCCCGCGGCGGCCGCGCGCCCCGGCCCGCGCCCCGCCCCCACCCGCGCGCGAACCGCCTGTGGAATCGAGGAATCGCGCGGCGGCGGGGGAGGGACGCGAGGCTTCCCCGGGGAAGGCCTCGGAGCGTGGCTGCGCGGGGGCGGTGTCAGGGAGGGGTTGGAGCCCGTCCTAAGGAAAACTGGGCCACGCACCAAGAGGAATCCTCGGTGCGAACTCGTTGATCGGCGGCGCCTGCTGCTCCTGCCGTGCAGCCGGTGTCACCTCAGGACAGCGCCTCGCGTGCTGGCACGGGGCGTGCGGCGGCGGCGGCCGGGGTGGTCCGAGGTCGCCCTTGCGCGCGGCCGCGTCGACCGGCCGCCCCGGCTCGGCCCGCGAGCGCGCTGGTGGCCCGGAGTGACGCCCCGGCCGTCCTTAAAACACCGACGGGGATCTGCAGTCCGCGGGCGAGGCTGAAACGTGAGGGAGATAGCCGGAACGTGGAGATGGCCACGCCGACGCGCACGTTGGGCAGCGCCGGCCGGTCGCCGGCGCGCGGCCTGCGCCTCACCTGCCCCCGCCCCGCACCTGGTCCCCGAGCCCACCGCGGAACAGGCCTGGGGCAGCTCGGTGGGCCTCCGCCTGGAGGATAAGTTGGTCGAGGCTTGCGTGGCCTTCTGCATTGTCCCTGCTTTTTTTTTTTTTTTTTTTTTTTTTTTTTTTTTTTTTTTTTTTTCGTGCCCTGCTTTTAGCTGAGGCTTGAGCGTAGTATTTTTTACAGTGATCTGAATAAGATGGGAAGCAGACCAAAAGCTCCCTGGCCCACATGCCTGCATGTTTGATTCTTTGCACTCCTGCGCTTGCTTCAAAAGCATAAACACCTGAGTAAACACAACTGTTAGGTTTTATTTATTTAAAGTGTTTGAAGAGATAATCACACTGTCTAGGAAGGTCCAAGAGACTGCAGATAAGAGCCCTGGATTCAAATGGCGCTTCGGCCGCTTCCTAAAAGGTCACTGGATGGCCTCCCAGCTTGTCAGTTTCTCCATCAGCGAATTGCTGCTGACAGACCTCATGGGGAGAGTTATATAACAACATTAACCTTCGCTCAGAACCAGGCCCGTCGTTGGAAGTTCTCAGCAAACGAAATAAAACGGCTTTTTAAAAAAGCCCTTTCATAAACTGGCCACGGTGTGCACGCCTGTGATCGCAGCGGCAGGGGAGGCTGAGACAGGAGGTCAAAGCCAGCCTGAGCAAAAAGCGGGGCGCTAAGCAACTTAGTGAGACGCTGTCTCTAAATAAAATACAAAATAGGGCTGGGGTTGTGGCTCGGTAGCCAAGTGCCCTGGGTTCAGTTCCTGGTACCCAACCACCTCCCCCCACCAAAAAAAAAAAAAAAGCCCTTTCATTACTACCATAAGCTATTCAAAAAATCCAAATGCTTTCTGAAATTAAATCATTTTGGATTATATTCATGTCACAATCAAAAATAAACCACCCTTTGAATCCTAAATATGACAAAACTTGGTCATTATTTCAGTTTACTGTGTAAGAGCCAATGGAACAGATTACATTTTATCGTTTTTTTATATTTATTTATTTACTTTAGTTGTACACAATGCAATGCATTTATGTTCACGTGATGCTGAGGATCGAACCCAGGGCCGCGCCGCGCACGTGCTAGGTGAGTGCTCTGCCGCTGAGCCACAACCCCAGCCCCAACATTTTATCGTTTTTGACCACCCAGGTGACTTTATGGTAAGTTTGCCACAAAGTGTTTTCACAAACCTGTCTCTTCATTATGACCTGTATACTATCTCCACATTATTATCTTTTAAAACAGCTTTCTGCATGTTAATATCTGATCTGTCAGGACCCAGGCAATTTTTTGTTGCTTTTGTTCTAGGGTTTGAACCCAGGGGTTCTTGGCCATTGAGAAACATCCCCAGTCCTTTTTATTTTTGGTTTTGAGACAGGGGTCTCACTAAACTGCCCAGACTGGCCTCCAAACTTGGAATTCTGCCTCCCAAATTGCTAGGATTACATGCATGTACCACTGCACTGGTTCCCAGGCAAATCTTAAAGGACAAAAGTGAGTTTCTTCTGGGTTCCCTCAGTTTGCTGGGCTTCT
This sequence comes from Tamias sibiricus, assembly GCA_025594165.1. Lineage (NCBI taxonomy): Eukaryota > Metazoa > Chordata > Mammalia > Rodentia > Sciuridae > Tamias > Tamias sibiricus. The sequence continues at coordinate 15,930,519 of CM046666.1, read as the reverse complement.
GGATCCTGGGCCTGTGAACTCCCTTGCCTGTCTACCACCTCCAGGTCTCCACCATGTATGAAAGGGCATTGTATTAACAGAGGCCTGAGGGCAGGGGAAAGGAAGGAATTTGCTCATTTCCAAAAGATTTGGATAATATAGTGTTGTTTTTCCTGTAAAGGTTAATAGAGTGCCTTCTTTTTTTATTTTTATAATTATTTATTTGCTTTCAATGTACACAATGCGTTCACTTTTACGTGGTGCTGAGAATTGAACCCGGGCCACAACCCCAGCCCCTAGAGTTCCTTCTTTAAGTGGTTCAAAGTCTCTCTTGTGAAAGTAACTGGCTCTTGATGAGCCCAGTATTACCATTCCTTGCTATTTCCTCCTCTTCTTAATTTTCCTGAAGTCTAATTCTCTCTCCTGATTTTAACTCCTCAAAACACTCTTTGGGGGCCGGGGTTGTGGCTCAGCGGCAGAGCGCTCGCCTCGCACATGCGCGGCCCGGGTTCGATCCTCAGCACCACGTAAACATAAATGCATTGCATTGTGTACAACTAAAGTAAATAAATAAATATTTAAAAAAAAAAAAAAAAAAACTCTCTGGGAGAGGGAATCTCTCCCTAGGTACATTGATTCCCTAGAACTATGTGTTACCGCTGTCCTTACCCCTGAAGGCTCAGAGAGCCCAAAGCCCTTTGTAAAGAAGCACACAACTCAATAGAAAAGACAGATTTTTCGGGCTGGGATTGTGGCTCAGCTGTAGAGCGCTCGCCTAGCGCGTGAGCGACCCGGGTTCAATCCTCAGCACCACGTACAAATAAAATGCATTGACTAAAACACATTGTGTACAACTAAAAGCAAATAAATAAAAACATTAAAAAAAAAAAAAAAAGAAAAGAAAAGACAGATTTTTCAATCAGTTGTGGCACCTACAAAAAGTGCTACATTAGCAACATGGAAAAGGGGCCTAAAGGGAACACAAAGCTGAAATGAGCAGGGACTGTGGAGTTTCAAAGGGCCAATAGGATTTCCCTCCATTGAAGGATGCAAAGGTACCAACCCATTTGCATTTTGTTCTATGTCCCCAGTTCTTTTCACTGAATAAAAAATAAACTCCCTAAAGTCAGAGGTGGTGTTCTCTACTTCTCACATTCTCCCCAAAGCTCCAGAAATTGATAGAATTTGAACAGTGTCCAGTGTATGCTTACTGCTGAATATTTCACCAAAACTATAATGTCCAGTTAGTTGATTGTCAGACATTGGGTCTGCCACTATCATCTTGAATTTCATTTGGGAACATTGCTATTTTTCCTCTTTTATTCTCCAAATCTATTATAGTGTTGTATGTTTTTCAAGATTCACATCTCTGTTGCCGCCTGAAGCGCTCGGAGCACCGGAGCCGCGGGAAGAACTTCAGAAGCAAACTGGAGACAAACAGCTTTTTATTCTGATAACTTTTCTCTCTGGTTCTAACAACTAACTCACGCCAAACACACCACTAAAATGGCGCTGACCCGATCAGCAATTTCGGCCAAGTCACTCCAGATCCCGCAACAAAATCCCGTGAGACTACGGGTGGCGACAATGGCCAAATCTCCACGGCTCATAGTCAACTGCAATTCAAGCCAATCCCCAAACAGGGCTCCTGCACATCTCCACTCCCAGCTTCAATTCAGCCTGGCTGCTTGACATACTCTCCTTTTTTTTTTTTTTTTTTTTTTCTTGTACCAGGGATTGAACTCAGGGGCACTCAACCACTGAGTCACATCCCCAACCCTATTTTGTATTTTTATTTAGAGACAGGGTCTCACTGAGTTGCTTAGCACCTTGTTTTTGCTGAGTCAGGCTTTGAACTCGGGATTCTCCTGCCTCAGCCTCCTGAGCCGCTCACTGGGGTTATAGGCAGGCACCATGGCACCCTGTTTTTTTGTTTTTTGTTTTTGGTACTAGGGACTGAACCCAGGGTAGCTCTACCACTGAGCTACATCCCTATTGAAGGGCAAGAACCACACTGGGACCGCCTTGTAGAAAAAAGGGGGTTTATTAAGGGAAGGGGAAAAAAGGGGGGAAGGGGGAAAGGGGAAGGGGAACGGGGAAGGGAACTGGTGAGAAGATGACGGTGAAAAGAAAAGAGAGAGAGTTCTGGACAAGCCGGGGGCTTAAGTACAGAGGGGTGGGAGCGTGACTTGTATGGTCCGGATTGGCTCAGAAAGGGAGAGCCCGCCCAGGGTTGAATTCCCGCAAGAGGCGAGTATTCCCAGGATCAGGAAGGGTGGGGACTCAGAGCCCGCCAAAGGTGAATTCTCGTGAGAGTTGGGCACTTCCGGGAAGGCGCCTGGGGGTATGGCCTGCCAGCCTGAATCTTATCCAACACCTATCCTTTTTATTTTTTACTTTGAGACAGGGTCTAAGCTGTTTAGGGTCTTGCTAAATTGCTGAAACTAACCTGGAAATTGCAATCCTCCTGCCTCAGCCTCCCAAGTGGTTGGGATTATAGGTGTGCACCACCATACCTGGCTCACTTCCTTTTTAAAAAATATGTTTGGCCGGGCGCGGTGGCGCACGCCTGTAATCCCAGCACTTTGGGAGGCTGAGGCAGGAGGATCAGGAGTTCAAAGCCAGCCTCAGCAATAGTGAGGCACTTAGCAACTCAGTGAGACCCTGTCTCTAAATAAAATACAAAAAAGGGCTGGGGATGTGGCCCAGAGGTTGAGTGCCCCTGAGTTCAATCCTGGTACCACAAAAAAAAAAAAAAAAAAAAAAAAAACAACATGTTTGGTGGTATTATTTTTTGCAGTACAGGGGATAGAACTCTGGGCCTTGCACAACTCTCTACCACTGAGCTACATCCCCCAGCCTGGCCTATGCATTTTCTGAATTCTTATTTCTTTTGATCTTTTGGCTACATTTTTTTTTTTAACAAATTCTTGTTCTGAGCCCAGCATAGTGGCGCATACCTGTAATTCCAGGTTCTTGGGAGACTAAGGCAAGACAATAACAAGTTCAAAGCTAGCCTGGGCAACATAGTGAGACCCTGTTTCAAACTAAAAAAATAAAGGGCTTGGAATGTTGCTTAGTGGTAGAGGGCCCTGAGGATTCCACCCCCAAGTACCAGAATGAAAAAATATTCTGTATTCTAATTTTTTTATTACATCATTTCTATATCTTGTCCCTCTTGATTAAATAAAAAATGTCATGGGGCCATGATGTATCTCACTGAGGCTGCCATTGGCAATGAGGCCAATCACTGAGCTGGAGTCCTGATGCTTCACTACCAACTCTCTGAGTGACCCATCAGGACCTCAGTTCCATCGTCTGTAAAATGAGAGGGTTAAATTCAATTATTTCCAGAGACATTTCTGGATCCAACAAGCTCCACTTCTACTTTGACCTTTGAACTGTGCTTTCTTGGGCTCTAAATGCTGGACCCTACATAGAGATCAATCCACAATTGTAAGAATTACAAGGGCAAGTTTCTTTACTCTTGTGGGTTGTTAATTTCCTTATTAGAACCTTATACTTGCCTGGCATGGAGGTACACGCCTGTAATTCCAGTGGCTCAGGAGGCTGAGGCAGGAGGATCCCAAGTTCAAAGCCATCCTCAGCATCTTAACAAAACCCTAAACAACTTAGCAAGACTCAAGTCTCAAAATAAAAACTTTAGAAAAGGGTTGGGAATATGGCTCAGTGGTTGAGATCCCCTGGTTTCAATCCCTGGTTATAAACAAACAAACAAAAATATCTTTCTGATATCTGATATCTTTCATTTGTATAACTTTTTATAGTATTTAAAGCATACTATCATAATAATTTCATTTACTCTGTAAAACAACCCATATCAACATAGGTATGATCATCCTCACTCTTCCCATATGACAAGAAAATATCAAGAGTTGTGATTTCCTCAGGATCATACAACCAGTAGGGTGGATCAGCCAGGGGTCAAACCCAGGGTTCTTTTCTCACATGCCTTTCTTTTTTTTTTTTTTTTTTTTCTTTTTGTTTTTGGTACCGGGGAGTGAACTCAGGGGCACCCGACCACTGGGCCACATCCCCAGCCCTTTTTTGTATTTTATTAGAGACAGGGTCTCACTGAGTTGCTAAGTGCCTCGCCATTGCTGGGGCTGGCTTTGAACTCATGATCCTCCTGCCTCAGCCTCCTAAGTGCTGGGATTACAGGCGTGCACCACCGCGCCCAACTACTCTCACATGCCTTTTATAGGCCACCTCCCTGGTTTTCCAAAGTGTGACCCAAGACACACTAGTCCATAAAATGTTATTCCATGTGCCTGTAAAGGAAAAGATACTTTGAGAAAATAAATCTGGGAACTGCTAATTTATACAAAGATAACCCGATTATGGGTTTGTTTTGTTTTGTCTTATTTCTGGTATTGGGAACTGAACCCAGGGATGCTGCACCACTGAGCTGTATCACCAGCCCTTTGATTCTTCATTTTGAGACAGGGTCTCACTGAATTGCCCTGCCCAGCCTCGCACTTTCGATAAATTCTCCTCCTGCCTCAGCCTCCTTAGTAGCAAGTAGCTGGAATTACAAGCATGCACCAACACAACCAGTTCTGATTGTGGTTTTTTTACCTTTTTTTTTTTTTTTTTTTTTTTTTTTGGTACCGGGGATTGAACTCAGGGGCACTCGAACACTGAGCCACATCCCCAGCCCTTATTTGTATTTTATTAGAGACAGGGTCTCACTGAGTTGCTTAGTGCTTCGCCATTGCTGAGGCTGGCTTTGAACTGGCAAGCCTCCTGCCTCAGCCTCCCAAGTGCTGGGATTACAGGCATGCACCATGGTGCCCAGCTGATTGTGGTTTTTTGTTCTGTTTTGTTTTTGCAGTACTGGGGATCAAACGCAAGGCCTTACACATACCTGGCAAATTCTGTACCACTGAGCCACATCACAGACCCAGATTAAGGTTTTAAAACTTCCTAAGGGGGCTGCTTGCAGTGGCATACATTTATAATCCCTGTGGCTCAGGAGGCTGAGGCAGGAGGACCACAAATTCAAGGCCAGTCTCAGCAATTTAGTGAGGTCTTCAGCAACTTAGTGAGATCCCAACTCAAAAGAAAAAATAGAAAGAGCTGGGAGTGTTGCTCAGTGGTAAAGCAACCAGTACTAGCAGGGTGCAGTGGTGCAGACCTGTAATCCCATTGGCTCCTGAAGCTGAGGCAGGAGGATCTCGAATTCAAAACCAGACTCAGCAATGGCAAGGCGCTGCTAAGCAACTCAGTGAGACCAGTCTCTAAATAAAATACAAAATAGGCCTGAGGATGTGGCTCAGTGATTGAGTGCCCCTGAGTTCAACCCCCAAGACCCCCCCAAAAAAAAATCAGTACCAAAACAACAACAAAAACAAAACTGCCTAAGTGGGGCACACAGTTTTCCCAACTTATTTGGTAACAATTTTTTTTCTTTTAAGGAACAGGCATGTACCTGTAATCCCAACAAAGCAACTGGAGGTTGGGGAGGCTGAAGCAGGAGGATTGCAAGTTCAAGGACAGTCTGGGCAGTCCAATGAGACCCTGTCTCAAAATGAAAAACAAAAACGGCTGGGGATATAGCTCAGTGGTAGCCCACGGGTTCAATCCCCACTACCTCAATCAATCAATCAATCAATGGAGTAAAATAAATTTTTAAAAAGAAGGAGCTGATTTCCACAGAACAGTTTCAGAGACACATTTCACCTAATGGATTTATGCTTCATGAATGATTGCTGACTGACAATAATTCTTAACTAGCTACTGAACACCTTATGTGAAGGTTCTAATTTTATATAGGTCTATCTTCATATGTGGGGGAAGGGGGTGAGGAGGAGGGATGTGAAAATCACCTTTGACTGACATCAGATTTATAAATAACTATGAGCCAGTATACTCAGAGGGTGGGAGCTTCTATTGAAAGAAGGTAGAACAGCTATTTCAAGCCAACTGAGATTTGCAAGAGTATTTTAAAACACACCAGGAGGTAAACCCAGAAGTAAACAGCCATCTGAAGAGTGAGTGATGTCAAAGAGACATTCATTCTTTTTTCTTAGTCAGTGCTTCCTGTCCCTGAATTTACAGTTGTATTTGTCAAACCTCAACACAAACCAGATACAAACAAATGATTTTTTAATATTTATTTATAGCCGGGCGCGGTGGCGCACGCCTGTAATCCTAGCACTTTGGGAGGCTGAGGCAGGAGGATCATGAGTTCAAAGCCAGCCTCAGCAATGGCGAGGCACTTAGCAACTCTGTGAGACCCTGTCTCTAAATAAAATACAAAAAAGGGCTGGGGATGTGGCCCAGTGGTCGAGTGCCCCTGAGTTCAATCCCTGGTACCAAAAAAAAAAAAAAAAAAAAAAAAAAATTTATTTATTTGCTTTAGTTGTACACAATGTGTTTATTTGTATGTGGTGCTAAGGATCCAACCCAGGCCGCGCACGTGCTAGGCCAGCGCTCTACCGCTGAGCCACAACCCCAACCCCAAACAAATGATGTTGAAGAATCCTCTGGGGCTGGGGATATAGCTCAGTTGGTAGAGTGCTTGCCTTGCATGCACAAGGCCCTGGGTTTGATCCCCAGCACCCCAAAAGACAAAAAGAATCTTCTGGGGGCTGGGATTGTGGCTCAGCGGTGGAGCGCTCTCCTGGCACGTGCACAGCCCGGGTTCGATCCTCAACACCACATACAAATAGGCGCATTGTGTATAACTAAAGAAAATGGGTAGATATTAAAAAAAAAAAAAAAGAATCTTCTGGCTGGCTGTGGACCTCAGTGATAGGAGTCTCTGAAAGTTCCTAGTTCTCTGGATTATTTAAAATTTTTGGACTGTCACTACTATTCTGCTTAGATTGTATCTTGTGTTATTGAAAGAGAACTGGCCCTGATTCAGAAACTCTGGTAAGGCAGCCAAGTCGGGAAACCTGCAGTTCCTAAGAATAGAAGTCACTGCTCATAATAGTACTGTACTCTGTGTTGGGGGGCGGGGAGGGGGGGGGAGGCAGGCAATTTATCGGTGATCAACAAATCCACAGGGATCATTAGGCGGAAACTGAGGCACAGAGATTACATGGCTCCCCTAGGTAGACAGGGAAAGAGGGAGAGGAGTGTCCTAGTGGAGACACCTTCCACTGCAGGGGAAAGAAGTACAAATGAAAATGGCTAATGGGGGGTGGGGGGAGGTGGCAGCGGGGTTTGCTTCACCTAAGTGGAAATCCAGAGTTCCAGTTAGGTGGAGAAATGATGTCATGCATCCCGCCTTCTTTCTTCTCTTTCTCCCTCCATTCATCTCAGCATTTCTTTGCCCTATCAGGAGAAAAGCAGCCAGGGAAGATAGCTCCAAAGAAAACTCTTCTTTCCCACCAAGGAAATGGGGTGGAGCGGATTTGTCATCATAGGACTGGAAGAAAAATACTCTGGCCACAAAAAAAAATGCAGTAGCAATCAGGATTCATTCACTACAGAAGCTGCGATTTCTTCCCTCTGGCAGAAACTTTTCACTGACCAGAAGCCTGGGAGATTCACTGATTCCATAGTAGTCTAGCTCAGTCAGGGCTACTGTCCCTTGGCATTCCCAAGTCTTGAAGCTGAGGGATGGGTAGACAGGAAGGTTAAGGGTTGGAGTCCTTTTCTACAACCTGTTGTGGGTTTCAAGACCTTGGTGACTCTTGGCCAACCCTCAGCAGAGCAGACCTAGAGTCCCCCTTCACTCAGGTATCTTCCCTACTTCTTCGGCCAAAGGGCCCCACACGCTGAGGTTTTCAGACACAGATTGATGCCCAATCAGAAGCCGCTGCCCAGAGTTCCTGTGAATCCATGTCTGCCCAAAACAAAGCCCATCTCCTGACAAATTGTAACATCTGCCAAGTTCATATGCTGTCTTCTGAAACCTTAATGTTTCCAAACCCTGCAATTCACCAACGCCTTTAGGGAAACCCAAATCATCTCCCTTATCTCCCTTTCTGATTTTTTTTTTTTTTTTTTTTTTTTTTTCTTTGTGGTGCTGGGGATTGAACCCAGGGCCTATATGCATGTGAGGCAAGCGGTCTACCAACTGAGCTATATCTCCAGTCCTCCCTTTCTGATTTTAAAACAGACAGTAAAATAGAGAACATTCAGACACCAGCAGTTGCCCAATGACTAAAACTTAGTAGATTATTAATTTCCAGCTTTTTGCCTTTCTCTCAGTTGAAAGCATTCATTTGGGAAAAGTTTTTTTTTTTTTTTTTTTGGTAGCCAGGCACAGTGGTGCTTACCTGTTATCCCAGATACTCCGGTGGCTAACTCAGGAGGATCAAAAGTTTGAGGCCAGCCTGACCATTATAGGTGAGACCCTGGCTCAAAATAAAAAAAATAAAAAGGGCTGGGGATGTAGCTCAGTGATAGAGAACCCCTGGGTTCAATCCCCAGTATCAAAAAAAAAAAAGGGGGGGGGAAAGATGTAAAATTAAATAAAATAGGCCCCCTGTAAAGCATGATACACACAAAGCACTAAGAGTTTTGCCTCTTAGCCATGCATGGTGGTGCATGCCTGTAATCCCAGTGGCTCTGGAAGCTGAGGCAGGAGGATCACAATTTCAAGGCCAGCCTCAACAATTCACGGAGGCCCCCAGCAATTTAGTGAGACCCAGTCTCAAAATTAAAAAAAAAAAAAACAGGTGGGGGGTTGAGGATGTGGCCCAGTTTTAAGTGCCTCTAGGTTCAATCCCTAGTGCCAAAAAAAAAAAAAAAAAAAAAAGAATTTTGCCCCTTATGAAAGGAATGTCAAGTATTACACAAGCATGTGTTGGGGTGTGGCTCTGTGGTATAGAGTGCTTTCCTAGTCACAGGAGGTCTTAGGAACATCTTCAGCACCATACACATGCACAAATATATAATAACAATAACCACAATAACAGCAATACAGAAGAAGTATGGAAGATATTTGAGTGAAGAGAGAATCTAGGACTGCTCAGCTGAGGGTTGGCCAGGAGTCACCAGGGTCTTGAAACTCACAACAGTTTGTAGAAGAGGATTCCAACCTTGATTCCTCAGCTCCAAGACTCCGGGATGCAAAGAGTCAAAAGCTCATTCACTTCCACACCATTTTTTCCTTTTTATTTCTGGCTTTCATTTGGTCATTCATCCACTGATTCAGGCTAAGAGTACCCCAGTGACTGCCTATAGGCCTCTTCCTTACTCCCATTCTCCCCTTTCTTTGCAACCCCCAGGCAATCAACCCAACCTCCTATTGTGTTAAGCCCAACGACCTCAGATATGGAAATCCACTGGGGTAGTTAAGGGGAAGGGGACTCAATCTAAGTAAAAAGCCCGGGAAATTTAAGAGAAGGCAAGAGAACCAGGGGTATCTGCATCTGGTCTTTATTATTACAAAATGACCCACTTTTATGTGTGCATGTGTTTGTATATATAAGATTAGGGCTGCAGGTGTAGCTCAGTGGTAGAGCACTTTCGTAGCATGCACAAGGCCCTGGATTCACTCCGCAGCTAAAAAAAAAGAAGAAAGAAAGAAAAAGAAAAATTACATATTTAAGATTAGGATGAGAGGGTTGGGGAGAAGGGAGGAACTTTGGGCAAAGGGGAGGGAGTGTTGTGCAGTACTGGAGATCATACCCAGTACTTCCTGCATGCTAGGCAAACACAACCACCGAGCTACATTCCCAGTCCTTGACAATAATTTGAAAAGCCAGACATGAGTGGCCTTTACGGCCCTCAAAGCAACTGGTTGATTTTATTTATTCATAGTCCTAATTATTACCTAAGTGAAAAGAGGCACTTATCATAATATCTCCTCTCTCGCATGTATGGCCAAGGTTGACCACAGATCAGTTGCTGTCCTAATAGGTAGTTAATTGGCCTACACAGTAAGAGTTTCTCCATTAGAAAATCAGAATGATATTCTATGAGCCGAGAGCAGTGGGGGCTGAGGCAGTACTGTAAGTCTGAGGCCAGACTGGGCAACTTAGGGAAACCTGTCTCAAAAAAAGGGGGGTGGTTCCAACCTCAAGGTTCAATCTCCAGTACTGCAGAAAATAATTGTTCTCGAAAAGAAACATTTACTTATTTGCAACAAGCTGCTGGGATTTCAGGCATGTGCCACTGCACCCCGTTCTCCCAGGCTTTTCCAAGAGGGATTTCTTCAAATCTTCGTTTGGTCATCGGGAGAGATCTCCGGCTTTTAATGTCTCCAGGATTGTAATTATTCTCTTTGGACCAGGCACACTGAAGCAGCCCGCAGTGAATTGCTTGCTGAGATCCCACACCACCCATTCTGTATGAATCGCATCTGACTTATAGAACTGTGGGGGCCCTGTGGTCAGCAGATACTCCGAGTCCCCTTAGAACAGGGATGAGTTTCTATGGGGAAGGTGTCCAAGGTTCAGTAGATGGGACAAGAAGCTTTTGGCAGAGCGAAATTGCTTTTTTATTGAAGGAATTTGAAGATAACAGAAAGGCAATGTAAATGACTGCCAGAAATTATTTCTTTTAGGGAACTCCTGCTTTATAGACCATTACTATTCTTTCTACCTATTCTTTTCTGGAAGGTCCAATACATTCACTGCATTAAAAAAAAAAAAAAAAAAAATGTCAGCTTTGTTATCAATAAAATGAAGAAATTTTCACATACTATAGTATGGAGGTTTTTTTTTTTTTTTTGTACCAGGGATTGAACTCAGGGGCACTCGACCACTGGGCCACATCCCCAGCCCTTTTTTTTTTTTTAAATATTTATTTATTTGCTTTATTTGTACACAATGCAATGCATTTATGTTTATGTGGTGCTGAGGATCGAACCCGGGCCGCACACGTGCTAGGCGAGTGCTCTACCAATGAGCCACAATCCCAGCCCCCCAGCCCTTTTTTTGTATTTTATTAGAGACAGGGTCTCACTGAGTTGCTAAGTGCTTCGCCATTGCTGAGGCTGGCTTTGAACTCGTGATCCTCCTGCCTCAGCCTCCCAAGTGCTGGGATTACAGGCGTGTGCCACCACGCCCGTCTGTAGTATGGATTTTTTTAAAAATATTTATTTATTTATTTGCTTTAGTTTACACAATGCGTTTTTACATGGTGCTGAGGATCGAACCTGGGCCACGCACGTGCTAGGTGAGCGCTCTACCGCTGTGCCACATCCCCAGCCCAGTATGGATTTTGATAAGGGAAAATATTGGAAATATAAAAAGCAACTGAAAGGAAAGTAAGTATAGAAAACACAAGGTATTAGCACAGATACTCTTTAGTATGAGACACAGATATAGAATCCTGAAATTCTGATTGTACAGCAGATCCTGTGCACAGAATTTGCTTTCCCTGTGTTCTTATGACAATACTGAAAAGTCAGATTGGAAAATGACCTAAGTATAAACTTTTACAGGGCTGGGAGTGTGGCTCAGCAGTAGAGCACTTGCCTAGCCTTGGGTTCCATCATCAGAACCACATAAAAATAAATAAGTAAAAGTAAAGGTATTGTGGCCAACTACAACTAAAATTTTTTTTAAAAAATTAAACTTTTAAAATGGCCTCCTCATATTCAATTTTTTATTTTTTATTTTTTTATGGTGGTGATAGGGATGAAGCCAAGGCCTCCTGTATGGTGGGCCAGGTCTCTACCACTAACGTATATCCCACTCCTTTTTTTTTTTTTTTTTTTTTTAATTTCTATATTGAGATAGGTTCTCACTAGTTAGCCAGGTTGGTCTAGAACATGTGATCATCCTGTTTCATCCTCCTGAGTAGGTAGGTGTCTACCTTTGGGTTCACCAGGGACTTTTCTTTGTTACTCGCACAGAAAGTCCCACATCTCAGAATCTTCTGGGAGGGGAGGGGGAAACTTGAGTTTCCAACTCAGTGAGGGCAGAATTTCTTTTTTCTTTTTCTTCTTTTTTTTTTTTTTTTTTTTTTTTTTTTTTGGTACTGGGATTGAACCCAGGGGAGCTTTACCACTGAGCCATATCCCCAGCTTTTTAAATTTTTATTTATTTCGTTTAGGACCTCACTAATTTGCTAAGCCTTGCCTCCAATTTGTGATCCTCCTGCCTCAGCCTCCCAAATGGCTGGGCATACAGATGTGTGCCATAGCACCCATCAGAGGACAGAGCTTTTTTCACATTCTTCAATGTGCATGGAATGACAGGAAAAACAGGTCCTTGATAAGTATTTCCAATATGACTGAGTCTAAGAAGGTCCTGTCCATACAGACAGCTCCTGTCTGCCCATCCTCTGAACACAAGCTATCAATCCCAGACACAGTTGCCCCCAATCTCATGTATTCATGTGTTCAGACTCTTGTCCACACAGGAGTCTTTCTCCAACTGAGTTACCTTTCCAGGACTCCCAGGAAATTCTTTCAATTCCTGGTCAATCTTAGCCAAAAGCTCAAGTGTCTGGAGGTAAAATCTTTAAAAACTGGGATTATAATCCAGGTGTGGTGGTACATGCCCATAATCCCAGCCACTCCCAGCTGCTCTGGAGGCTGAGGCAGGAGGTTCGAAAGTTAGAGGTCAACCTGGGTAATTTAATGAGACCCAGTCTCAAAATGAAACGGGATTGGGGTGTAGCTCAGTGGTCCAGTGCTCCGAGGTTCAATTCTTGGTTCAAAAGAAAAAGCTGAAATTTTGAAGCCAGCTGTAGTGGAGAGTGGAGAGTCTTGGGAGTGGCCCAACTTGCAAGATTCAAGGTTAATAGGCTGTGAATTGCCACTTTCTTTGCTCATTGTCCGTGCTTCAGCAGTTCCTTTAACCTAGTGTCATTCAGCTTGGGAGGAGAAGAAAGTGGGAAAGGCACCAGCTGCACGGGGTGGCTGACAACAATGCCCTGCCCTCCCCTCCCCAGCCCCCCCAGCCTCTGGTCCCCCAAAGCATCAGGCATGCGGGTTTTACAGTAGGTATTTATACAGCAGAATCGATGCAAATTCAAAATTATTTCCAAGTCATTAGGGCCAATTACTCACCTTTGGGCCCTGTAATATCATTTGTTCCCTGCCAAAACGATGGTTTCTTCTGTTGCAAATATGCTCTCCTGCAGGGCGCCGCTCAATCATGTTTGAGCTGATTCCGATTGTGGCAGAAATGGGATGAATGAATGAATGGACTGAGTCATGAGGTATAGGTTTCATGGGTGTTTCTTTTTCTTTCTTTTTTATAGTCCTGGAGATCAAACCCAGGGCTCACACACTAGGCAAGGGTTCTGCTACAGAGCTACGACCCCATCATGCATGACTTATTTATTTCTTTTTTTTATTTCCGGTACTAATGATTGAACCTAAAGGCGCTTTACCACTGAGCTACATCCCCACCCCTTTTTATATTTTTGTTCCATTTTTTGACTTTTTCTTTCTTTCTTTTTTTTTTTTTTTTTTTTTTTTTGGTATCAGGCATTGAAACCAGGGACACTTAAGCACTGATCCACATCCCAGCACCCCCCACCTTTTTTTTTTTTTTGGTGCTAGGGATGGAACCCAGGGCCTTGTGCCTGCGAGATAAGCACTCTACCAACTGAGCTATATCCTCAGCCTCCAGTCCTTTTTATTTTGAGACAGGGTCTTACCAAGTGGCCTAAGGCCTTGCTAAATTGCTGAAGTTGGGCGGGAACTTGTGACCCTCCACCTCCAGAGTTGACAGGATTACAGGTCTGCACCCCCCACTTCCCAACCAGGTTTGAGGGCTGCTGTGTAGGTAGGCCTTCCAGGTGGATGCTACTTGGAAGAGTGATGTGGAGGAAAGTGGCAAAGAAGACACCCAGGGAGTTTGGCCTGGAAACGCCTATTTTTATTCAGTTTCCAAAATTACCTTGTAAAATTCTGTATAAATAATACTCTGTAGTTGTGGATTTTTTCTTCTTGTTGTTGTTTCTTTCTTTCTTTCTTTTTTTCTTTTTAGTCGTAGATGGACACAATACCTTTATTTGCTTATTTATTTATTTATTTAATTTTATTTTTTTTGGTACCTGGGATTGAACTCAGGGCACTCGACCACTGGGCCACATCCCCAGCCCTTTTTTGTATTTTATTTAGAGACAGGGTCTCACTGAGTTGCTAAGTGTCTCGCCATTGCTGAGGCTGGCTTTGAACTCGCGATCCTCCTGCCTCAGCCTCCCAAAGTGCTGGGATGACAGGCCTGTGCCACCACGCCCGGCTGCTTATTTATTTTTATGTGGTGCTGAGGATTGAATCCTGTACCTCACAGGTGCCAGGTAAGCACTCTACCGCTGAGCCACAACTCCAGCCCCTATTTGTTTCTTTTTTTTTTTTTTTTTTTTTTTTGTGTGTGTGTGGTACCAGGGATTGAACTCAGGGGCACTTGACCACTGGGCCACATCCCTGGCCCTTTTTGTATTTTTATTTAGAGACAGGGTCTCACTGAGTTGCTAAGTGCCTCGCCATTGCTGAGGCTGGCTTTGAACTCGCGATCCTCCTGCCTCAGCCTCCCAAAGTGCTGGGATTACAGGCGTGCGCCACCGCGCCCGACTTATTTGTTTCATTTTTAAGGGTGCTGGGGATTGAGTTTAGGGCCTCCTGCATGCTAATCAAGTGCTTGACCACTGAACTACCCCCTAGCCTGATTTTTTTTTTTTTTTTTTTTTTTTTGGTACTGGGGATTGAACTCAGCGGCACTAGACCACTGGGCCACATCCCCAGCCCTTTTTTGTATTTTATTAGAGACAGGGTCTCACTGAGTTGCTAAGTGCCTCGCCATTGCTGAGGCTGGCTTTGAACTCGCGATCCTCCTGACTCAGCCTCCCACCTAGCCTGATTTTTAATGCTTGACACTGTGCTGAAGATGCAAGTTTAATATATTTCTTGCTGTCCCAAATTTTTATTTTTCCATGATTTAATAAAATATATTAAGGAGCCGGGTGTGGTGGCACACGCGTAATCCCAGCACTTGGGAGGCTGAGGCAGGAGATCACGAGTTCAAAGCCAGCCTCAGCAATGGCGAGGCACTTAGCAACTCAGTGAGACCCTGTCTCTAATAAAATACAAAAAAGGGCTGGGGATGTGGCCCAGTGGTCAAGTGCCCCTGAGTTCAATCCCCAGTACCAAAACAAACAAACAAACAAACAAACAAAAAAAAAAAAAAAAAAAAAAAAAAAAAAAACAAAACCATATATGTGTGTGTGTGTGTGTGTGTGTGTGTGTGTGTATTAAGGGGCTAGTCAGGTGTGGTGGGCACATGCCTATAAATGAATTTGAGGCCAGCCTTGGCAACATAGAGAGACCTAAGCAATGTAGTGAGATCCTGTTTAAAAATGAAAAGGGCTGAGGATGTGCTCAGTAGTAAAGCTACCATGGGTTCAATCCCCAGTACCAAAAAAAAAAAAAAAAAGTAAAGAGTTGTGTAAGAGATGAACCTTGCTCTTACAATATAGTTGGAGCAAATATATCCTTAAGAAAAATTAAATAACAGCACAAAGTGGCATATGATGATGTAGAAGTAAATGCCCTCTCGATTAGATTTAAAAATACTGTAGGATTCGCAAGAGAGGGAGAGATTTGGCGGGTTGGGGCAGCTTCCCAGAAGCAGTGGGAAAGATTTATCTGATCAGGATTTTTGTAGTGCAAAGAAGTTTTTGCTGGCCCAGAACAATGGGGAGGGGAGAGGAGGGCAAAACAAAGAGGACAGGTGGCCCGGAGTAAGACTGGTACTTGTTCAAGGCACTTCCCAGAAGAAGCAGGTTGCAAAGGTAGCTTTGAAGAGGGGAGGGCGTGGAGTGGGGCTGTGCTTTTACATTGCATGCTTTATTTTGTGCTAGGGGCACAGCTTAAGATGTAAAAAAAGACTAGACGGAGAGCCTTGTCCAGGAGGGACAAGGGTTGGGGAAGACGATTAGAAGAGAAGCCCCTGGATGGGAGAGCACTGGCCTGCCACTCAAGCATGCTTGAGGTCCTGGGTTCTGTCCCAGGCACCACCACCAGTGGCGGTGGGGGGAGCAAATACGACCAGGATAGCCATTTAGAAAGATCTTTTTCATGGGGGGCTGAAAGGAAGAAGGTAGTAGCAAGGTATTTGAAGGGGGAAGGGTAAAAAGCCACATCCCAGGGGGATGGGGGATAATGTGGGTATGTCACAAAGCTTTTTTTTTTTTTTTTAATTTGGAGGTGGGCCTGCCCTTGGGCGTCTCCCTGAGATAGGGATTTAGGATAAAGAGACAGAAATACTGAACTTTTTTTTTTTTTATTCTAGGGCTGGGGTTGTGGCTCAGCAGTAGAGCCCTCACCTAGCATGTGTGCGGCCTCCATCCTCAGCACCATTGTGTACACCATTGTGTAAATGCATTCTGTACAACTAAAGCAAATAAATAAATATTGTTTAAAAAAATTTATTCTAAGTTGTTATATATGACAGCAGAATGCATTACAATTCGTATTACACATATAGAACACATTTTTACATATCTCTGGTTGTATACAAGAAATACGGAATATTAAAGGAAACACCCACAAGCCTTTTTTTTTTTTTTTTTTTTTTTTTGGTACCGGGGATTGAACTCAGGGCACTTGACCACTGGGCCACATCCCTAGCCCTTTTTTGTATTTTATTGGAGACAGGGTCTCACTGAGTTGCTAAGTGCCTCACCATTGCTGAGGCTGGCTTTGAACTGGAGATCCTCCTGCCTCAGCCTCCCAAGTGCTGGGATTACAGGCCTGCGCCACCACGCCCGGCCCTTTTTAGTTTTTTGAGATAGGGTCTCACTAGGCTGCTTACAGTCTGGCTAAGTTGCCAAGTCTGGCTTTGAATCTTCAATCCTTTCCCTCAGACTTCCCAGTATCTGAGGCTACAGGTGAACATCAAGATTTTGTGGGGTAGAACCAGCAAGACTTGGTGACAATGGTTCTGTGGGACAATGGACAGGGAAAGGTCAACCTAAAACAAACTGAAGAATTTACTGTGGGGGCTGGGGTTGTGGCTCAGAGGGTAGAGTGCTTGCCTAGCACATGGGCGCCTGGGTTCAAACCTCAGCACTATGTAGAAACGCATTGTGTACAACTAAAAGCAAATAAATAAATTTTAAAAAATAAACAAATAAAATGCATTAATGTACAACTAAAGCAAATAAATTAATATTTTAAAAAAAAAGAATTTGCTGTGCTTGGGCAACTCAGAGGGTGTTGTTCCTGCTGAGAGAAAAAGGGAAGTCAGTGGGGAAACTGTTTTGGAGTGGAAAAGGGTTGAAAGATGATTATTTCCGTTTTGGACCTACTACATTTTCCCTCTTAAACTGGTATATTTGGACTCTGTAGTTGTTCCTTCTTCCTTTAAAACTTAAGTTTCGGTGCTTAAAGAAAAAGAAGGAACCCAGTTCTGTATCTTGGGCAAGATCTAGATGCAACTATTTAGACAACCTAAAATTACCCAAGAGCCTAAGGGATCAATAGGCAAATGAGTTGTTGCAGGTCTTAAAGTGACAGGGGCCAAGACGAGGAGGTCCTCCACAGGCTGCCGCACCCAGGCTCTCATTCTTTGATTGGCTGGTTAATGTTACTGGGGTGGGAACCAGGGCCTAGAGCATTCTGGGCCAGCACTACCATGGAGCTGCACCACCATCCTCCAGAGTCTCATTCTGTCATTGCTGGTTGTAGGTGCAGGGACTCTTAGGAGCCTTGCTTGGTGACTACACTTTGTCTTTCTGGGGAGTTCTTACTGTAACAAGCAGGGCTTCCTGCTGGACCTGTCAGACTAGAATCACAGGTCTCAGCCTAGACCATCCTGGATCAGTGTCCTCAGGAATAAGCCTTTGAACCAATTGCTTGCTCTCTGGGGACAGAACCAAGCTTCCTCCAGCCACAACGGTCCTCACTCACAGAAAGCCTTTTAGAGTCTTCATTTCAAGCCGGGCGCCGTGGGGCACGCCTGTAATCCCAGCACTTGGGAGGCTGAGGCAGGAGGATCGCCAGTTCTAAAGCCAGCCTCAGCAATGGCGGGCAAGGAACTTAGCAACTCAGTGAGACCCTGTCTCTAATAAAATATAAAAAAGGGCTGGGGATGTGGCCCAGTGGTTGAGTGCCCCTGAGTTCAATCCCAGGTACAAAAAAAAAAAAAAAAAAAAAAAAGTCTCATTTCAGCTGGTGGCTGCAGCTACCTCTCAGAGAGAACATAGATCAGCCTGTCCCTCCTGGTCACCAGAGTGGAGAAAAGTCCTACAGTGAGGTTAAAGCAGGGCAGGACAGCCTGACCCTGGCTCCACTCCACACCAGCTGTAGTAGAGCAGGTGGGGATGGTGCCATTTGGCCTTGGGGGCCCATCTCCCAACCAATTTCTTAATCCAGGAGCCAGGTGGCCTCCCTGACCCTGACAAAGACACAGAGTCCCTCTGACTGACCTGTCCATGCACAAAGTTCAGTTGGGTTTCTTGGGGTCAAGCTAACCCTATTTAAGAGAAGGATTGAATTAGAAGGATTGAAGCATTGCAGAAAAATTAAAAATTCACCTAGGAATGACTTTTTTTGGGGGGGGTACCAGGAATTGAACTCAGGGGCACTCGACAGCCCTTTTTTGTATTTTATTTTATTTTTTTTTTTTTTATGGTACCGGGGATTGAACTCAGGGGCACTTGTCCACTGGGTCACATCCTCAGCCCTTTTTTGTATTTTATTAGAGACAGGGTCTCACTTAGTGGCTAAGTGCCTCGCCATTGCTGAGGCTGGCTTTGAACTGGCGATCCTCCTGCCTTAGACTCATGAGTCGCTGGGATTACAGGTGTGCGCCACCAAGCCCGGCTCCTAAGAATGACTTTTTAAAGTTCATTTTTGACACAAGGACAGACAAGCAGCTGCTCTGAGGTCAAGGAAGGACTCTGGTGTCATTCTTTATTTCTTTTTCTTTCTTCTTTTTATATCTGTTTATTTTGCAGAGCTGAGCAAGCTTCCTACCACTGAGCTCTGTCCCCCACCCCCTAGTGACATTCTTAACTCTCCTCTATTCTTCTAGTACCAACAGCTAGTAAGTCACCCAATTCTCCTTTCTATAAAGCACCCTCAGACTCCATTCATTCACTTCTGTCTCACTAACCAGCCTAGACCTTCAATTCTTGTTTCTTCCTCCTGATGCCTTTCAAATGGGCCTTCCTGCCCTCACTCCTGCCCAGCCACCACCCACTCTCTACAGGGATGGGAGATTGCTCTTCCCACAATGCACTTCTGCTTATGTGCTTTGGTGGACTGTCTACAGGGTGGCTGCCAACAATGACCCCTCACAAGAACAGGTGCAGTCTATTTTTCTTCTTCTTGAATCTGGGCCTCTGATTTGCTTTTACCCACAGAATGTGGTGGAAGTGATATTCTGGGACCTCCAAATCCAGGCATTAAGAGCTCAGCTTCCGTTTCCCTCTCTTGGCAGTGAGCTGCCACGTTAAGAAGTTCCGGGCCAGATTCCTAGATGATGAGAGCCCAGATGAAGAGACAAGAGGACCAGCTAGTCCCTGCATGTTGCAGCCATATTAAAGCACCAGGTAAGTGAGTGAAGCCATAATGAGCACTCTAGCTCCAGTGACCTCAGAGGCCTAGTCCCTGCTGTGATGCCCCAGCCAGCACCTTGAGCCAGCCCTGCCCAAACTGCAGATTCATGAGCAGATAAATGGGTGCTATTGCTTTAAGCCAGGAGGTTTCTGCATGAGGCGTTACACAGCAATATATAGTCCTAGGGTTTTTAGAGATGTTTCGTTTTGTAGTGCTGGGAATGGAATCCAGGACCTTGAGCATGCTGTGCAAGTGATCTGTCACTGAGCTACAGCCTAGCTCACCCCTCCGTCTTCTGTCCTCAGTCTTGCACATTCATATCTCACCCGTCTCCTTCCTCCCTTCTAGTCATCCACCAACTTCCCTCCTTCCCGGAAACAGAGATGGAATCTTTGATTCCATGAGACCAGGCTAGGGCCTTGTAGAGGTATTCTGTTGCCTTTGTGCTTATTTTACTGTAGCATTTAGCTGATCGTATTGTTACCAAAAGCTTGGTCTTTGTCCCCAATGCAAATTACATGGATTTGAGAAAAAGGAAAAAGAAGGTTTATTGCTTTGCTGGCAAAGAAGAAACACAGGGGACTCCGTGGGTCCCAGAGGCTGTGATTCTGCCCATCAGCAGGAACAGGGGGCTTTTAAAGAGGTGACTCAAAGACTACATTCCAAGCCGGGCGCGGTGGCGCACGCCTGTAATCCCAGCACTTTGGGAGGCTGAGGCAGGAGGATCGCGAGTTCAAAGCCAGCCTCAGCAATGGCGAGGCACTTAGCAACTCAGTGAGACCCTGTCTCTAATAAAATACAAAAAAAAAGGGCTGGGGATGTGACCCAGTGGTCGAGTGCCCCTGAGTTCAATCCCCAGTACCAAAAAAAAAAAAAAAAAGACTACATTCCATGTGTTCTCTGTTGGAGTTGCAATTCACTTGTTAATTTGGGAGATAGTCATTTCTGTGATCTCCAGGTACCTTTCCCAAAGTCTGTATTACTCCATTCCAATGGTGGGTGTGTGCTTAAGGACTGATAAATCTGCCTAGGATGGGGAAGAAAAGAAGAAAAGGTAATCTTGTTTCCCCAAGATTAGGGATGGGGAGAGATTAGGGAGGAGCAGGGAGAAAGGAAGAGAAAGAAACAAGTCCATTTTTTTTTTTTTTTTTTTGGTAAAAACTAGGGGCACTCGACCACTGGGCCACATCCCCAGCCCTTTTTTGTATTTTACAGCCTGAGCTGCTAAGTGCCTCGCCATTGCTGAGGCTGGCTTTTTTTGAACTCGCGATCCTCCTGCCTCAGCCTCCCAAAGTGCTGGGATTACAGGCGTGCGCCACCGCGCTGCCGGGCGCGGTGGCGCACGCCTGTAATCCCAGCACTTTGGGAGGCTGAGGTAGGAGGATCCCAAGTTCAAAGGCAGCCTCAGCATTGGCGAGGCACTTAGCAACTCAGTGAGACCCTGTCTCTAATAAAATACAAAAAAAAAAAAAAGGACTGGGGATGTGGCCCAGTGGTCGAGTGCCCCTGAGTTCAATACCCGATACCAAAATAAATAAATAAATAAATAAATAAATTACAGTGGCAGAGCAGCAAGGGTTATATTCAAAGAATAAAGTGGACCACAGTTACAATATTGTCATTGCCTGGTTTCTCATTAGTCTCCCTCATTGTACTTCACTTCATGAAGGAGGGGCCTGTCACCATTTTGTTTTTCTTTTTGGCACTGAGGATTGAACTCAGGGGCACACGATCACTGGGCCACATCCCCAGCCCCTTTTTCTATTTTATTAGAGACAGGGTCTCACTGAGTTGCTTAGTGCCTCGCCATTGCTGAGGCTGCCTTTGAACTTGGGATCCTCCTGCCTCAGCCTCCCAAGTGCTGGGATTATAGGCCTGCGCCACCACGCCCGGCCGACATAGTCAATGTTGTTTTCCTTGAAACTCAGTCTCCCCGTGTGGCCCAGGCTAGTCCCTGGGTCCTGGGCTGGAGCCGGAAGGCAAGGAAGGCCGAAGAGAACCAACACAGATTTAGGACCTTCTCTCTCAGGAGCCGCGTGTTTTGGTTATCTGTTGGTGAGTTCAGGAAACTCTCCCCTCCTCTGACTTTACCTCGTCAGGATATTCAGGCCCTTTAAGAACTTCCTCATTCCAACCCCGATTCTTTGAATTTTTTTTCTTCAAATGCAAATAAAAGCATTTACCATTTAGATATCCTGTAATTACAGAGGGGAAAGGGCAATTTCTAGAACCTAAGCAACTTCCCTTTTTCTGAGGGTGGATTCAGAGCCATTTAAAGGCAAAGGAAACCCCTGAGAGCCCAGCGAGAAATGGGGATGGGGGTGGGGTGCTAATGCTATTCACTCACGAAACTCATTGAAGCTGCATCAAATGATAAGACTTCAAATCCCTTGTGATTTGACATTGGGCAACTCTGATGGTAAAATGTTAAGTACTTGATATTTTATTTTCGTCGGCAGGTCATCTTGCTTCATACCCAAAGCTATTTGTTTTTAGAACAAATGTGCATATGCTGATTAGATTTAACAGTCCAGGGCTCACAGTTAGTAAAGGGGTCAGACTAAGCCAGATTCCCTTGGCTGAATAAGCTTCATTTGCACTTGGGTTGACAAAAACATTCGTTTTTTAAACCCAAAGGAGGGATGGGGGCCAGAGGACAGTAAGTGAAAAAGTTGACTCAAACTTTTCTTTCCTCTGTATTTTTTCCTTCCTGCGCCTCTGTGTGTCTAAAATATTTCCCCTCCTGTGTTCCCTGACTAGTTTATTAGGAGATTAATAAGTGATTCAGACAGTTCTAGAACTTAAACCAAAGTGAAAGGCTACAGCGCTTGCCTCTATTCCTTAATTTTTTTTTTTTTTTTTTTTTTTTTTTTTGTACCAGGGATTGAACTCAGGGGCACTCAACCTCTGGGCCACATCCCCAGCCCTTTTTTGTATTTTATTTAGAGACAGGGTCTCACTGAGTTGCTAAGTGCCTCACTATTGCTGAGGCTGGCTTTGAACTCGTGATCCTCCTGCCTCAGCCTCCCAAAGTGCTGGGATTACAGGCGTGCGCCACCGCGCCCGGCCCCTTTTTTTTTTTTTTTTTTTGGTACCAGGGGATTGAACTCAGCAGCACTAGACCACTGGGCCTCATCCCCAGCCCTTTTTTTTGTATTTTATTAGAGACAGGGTCTCACTGAGTTGCTAAGTGCCTCGCCATTGCTGAGGCTGGCTTTGAACTCGCGATCCTCCTGACTCAGCCTCCCAAAGTGCTGGGATTACAGGCGTGCGCCACCGCGCCCCTGGCTCTTAAAATTTTTATTGCAATAATTAATGGATTCATTTAGCCTCTCCTCGCCACCGACCTCTCTATATAAGTGCTGTGTTGATTGGATTGGGTTAGGGCTGGGTGCACCTCAGTGGCAGAGCTTTGCCTAGCCTGGGTGAGGCCCTGGGTTCCATCCCCAGTAACCTGCAGTGGTGTCAGGGGAAGACGGGAAATGACCTCGTAGAAATTCAGTGTCATTTATTCATTCACTCATTCATTCTGCTAATTTTCATCTGTTCTGAAGGAATTTGATTTTTCTTCCTAGGCCAGTACTGGCTTTTGGATTCTCTCTCTCTCTTTTAATATTTATTTATTTGCTTTAGTTGTACACAATGGGTTTAAATGCGTTTATTTGTACGTGGTGCTGAGGATTGAACCCTGAACCGGCCGCGCACGTGCTAGGCGAGCGCTCTACGGCTGAGCCACAATCCCAGCCCCTGGCTTTTGGATTCTCTATGGGGGGAAAAAAAAAAAAAGGCTTTAAGGGGCCAAGCGCTGACTCATGAGTTGGTAGGAGGTGCCGACACAGTTGGCTTCCTCCGCTCCCCAAGCCCGTCACTGCCCTGCTCTGCGGATGTGGGTGGCAGTCCTGCGCCCAGGCTCTTTTCCAACTGATGAAATGCTTCGTCATCTCCGTCATCGTGCGAGGGTGAAGACACCGCTTCCGTAATAAGGCATGACTGTAATTCCTCACCCTCTGGTGATTATTAATCATGAATCGCTTCATGAGAGAGAGAATAAAAGTCTCTGTAGGCCCAAAGCGCATCTAAACTGGAAGGAGTTCTGGACAGGCCTTGTGAGGCCTGGCTCAGGGCAAAGGGACCATTGTTGAGACTGGCTTCTTTTTTTTTTTTTTTTTTTTTTTTTTGGTACTGGGGATTGAACTCAGGGCACTCGACCACTGGGCCACATCCCCAACCCTTTTTTTTGTATTTTATTAGAGACAGGGTCTCAATAAGTTGCTAAGTGCCTTGCCATTGCTGAGGCTGGTTTTGAACTCTCAATCCTCCTGCCTCAGCCTCCCAAGTGCTGGGATTACAGGCATGCGCCACCACGCCTGGCTTGAGACTGGCTTCTTGATAGAGGAGGGACTCCAGCACCTGGGACACAGGCACCCTCCTCTGCTGCTCCAGGGACAGTGTGTCCTGCTTTAATAGGGTATAGGGAAACATGACTTTGCCCCCTTTTCTCCTTGGACAAGGAATGTGTGTGTGACCAAGTGCCCCTGCTGCGTACCTCTCCCTGACCCGGTATGGAATTAGTTGGGGGTTATTCACCCTTGGGAATAAATGACTCCCAGGCCCACATAGTCCAGAGCAGTGTTACAAATCCTGTCATCAGCATCCTCAATTCAAAGGTGAGAGGGGCGCAGGCCTGTGATGCCAGCAAGTCCTGAGGTGGAGGCAGGCCAACCTGGGCAATTTAGCAAGACCCTGTCTCAAAATTGAAAATTAAGAAAGGACTGGGGCTGGGGATATAGATAGCTCAGTTGGTAGAGGGCTTGCCTCACATGCACAAGGCCCTGGGTTAGTTCCCCAGCACCAGAAGAAAAAGAAAGAAAGAAATGGATGAAGTTGGAGAATATAATGCTAAGTAAAATCATCAGTCAATCTCAAAAATCCAAATACCAAATGTTTCCTCTGATATAAGGAGGCCGGTTCACAGTATTGTTGGGTCGGGGTACATAGGAGGATTAGAGGAACACTATAATGATCAAAGGGAAGGGGGGGAGCAAGGGAGGAAGGGGGACAAAAAAGAAAAAGTGGTTGAATAAGATGGATATCATTATTATTATTTTTTTTTTGGTACCGGGGATTGAACTCAGGGGCACTCGACCACTGGGCCACATCCCCAGCCCTTTTTTGTATTTTTATTAGAGACAGGGTCTCACTGAGTTACTAAGTGCCTTACCATTGCTGAGGCTGGCTTTGAACTCGCGATCCTCCTGCCTCAGCCTCCCAAAGTGCTGGGATTACAGGCGTGCGCCACCGCGCCCGGCTGATATCATTATTCTAAATGCATGATTGAAGACTTGAATGCTACGAATATACTTTGTATACAAACTGTTTTGTGTAAAAAGATGCTATATATATGAACTGTAGTACATACTACTACCATAAATAAAAAAAAAAAGAAAAAGAAAAAGAAAGGACTGGGAGGCTGGGTGCAGTAGCACATGCCTGTAATCCCAGCGGCTCTGGAGGCTAAGGCAGAGGATCTCGAGTTCAAAGCCAGCCTCAGCAACTGCGAGGCACTAAGCAACTCAGTGAGACCCTGTCTCTAAATTAAGTACAAAATAGGACTAGGGATGTGGCTCAGTGGTTGAGTGCTCCTGAGTTCAATCCCTGGTACGACCCCCAAAAAACAAAGAAAGGACTGGACTGGGGATAAAACTCAGTGGTAAAGCATCCTTGGGTTCAAGCCCAAGGGAAAAAAAAAAAAAAAAAAAAGACCTTAAAACTAAAACCAGAGGGAGCAGGGCATGGTGGCGCACGCCTCTAATCCCCCGCACTTGGGAGGCTGAGGCAGGAGGATCTTGAGTTCAAAGCCAGCCTCAGCAATGGCGAGGCACTTCGCAATTTAGTGAGACCCTGTCTCTAATAAAATACAAAAAAGGACTGGGGATGTGGTCCAGGGGTCAAGTGCCTCTGAGTTCAATCCCTGGTACAAACAACAACAACAAACTAAAACCAGAGAAAAGAGGGGGGAGAATGGGGGTGTAGCATGGGGGTGTGGTTGGGACAGCTCGTGCTTAGCAGGCACAAGGCCTGGCTCCACCCAGAGCCATTCTGTTCCCTAGGTCACGAGGATGTACCTGGGACAGCTCCCTGACCTCTCCTCTGGGCACTTCTCAGGCCACCTCTGAAAGGCTGGCTCTGCTACTCCTGGCCCTCCTCCTTCTCCTTTCTCCTGTTTTCTCTTCCCTCCTCCCCCCCCCCCCCCGCCCCCCTGCCGTTGCTTTCTCCTCTCTTTCTTCTTCACTTCCTCCTCTTTAGTTTCTCTCTCGGATCCAGCACTATGGACTCTAGGAAACCCTCACTGTCTTCATTTTCTTAGTTTTTGTGAAAAATGAATTTGGTAGGCCTGGGAGTGGTGGCACCTAGCTCCTAGCTCTAATCCCAGCTACTCAGGAGGCTGACGCATGAGGATCATGAGTTTGAGACCAGGCTGGGTAACAGCAAAACTGTCTGAAAATAAAATAAATACAAAAATGAAAATCGACCTCTCTCTCTCTCTCTCTCTCTCTCACTTTCTCTCTTCCTTTTGGCATGGTGTGTTGATTCAGGGGCACTTTATATCCCCAGCCCTATTTATTTATGTATTGTGCCGGGGATCAAACCCATGGCATCCTGCATGCCAGGCAAGATAACTACCACAGAATCACATCCTCAGTGCCCTTCTTTTTTATTTCTTTTGAGGGGGTCTCACTAAGTTCCTGAGGCTGACGTGAACTTTGATCCTCAGGCCTCAGCCTCCCCACGCACGGGGATTGGTCATATGCAACACTGCACCAGCCACCGATTTCATTTTCCCAGACATGAGGGGCACAGAGATTTGCCCTGAAGAAAGGGCTCCTGGCCTCCAGCTCTCCCCTGCTAAAATATACCTCAGCTTGAGATTGTGCTCCTCTGGGCATCCCTCATGCTTCCTTTTGTTGTTTGGGGTACCGGGGGATTGGACCCAGGGCCTGGAGCACAGAACTACACCCCCAGCCCCAGGGCAGCTCCTGTGAAGTTACCTAGGGCCTCTATAAATTGCTGAAGCTGGCCTCAAACTTGCAATCCTCCTACCTCAGCCTCCTGAGTTGCTGAGATTATAGGCGTGTGCCTCTGAGCCTGGCCTGGTGCTTTTATTTTTTATTACCTCTACTTATCATTAAAGACAATAAGACCCAGAGGTTAAGAAACTTGCCTGAGGTCCCCCAGATACTAAGAGCCAGCATTTGAACCAAGACAGTGTTTTTCTTTCTTCATTCCTTTCCTTTTGTTTTGCAGTACTTGGGGATAGCAGCCCAGGCTTGGCCTTGTGAATGTTAGGCATATGCTCTATCTCTAAACACACCCCCAGTCCAAACCAAGACAGACCCTCTGCAGTGTTTGTGCCTGCTGTACCCAGCAGGGAAGGCACAAGGAGCCCTGCTGATTTCTCCAAAGCCCCAGAAGCCAACAGCATCTTCATCAATACCTTAATGCAAAGCTGGGCATGGTGGCTCATGCCTGTAACTCCAGCAACTTGAGAGGCTGAGATAGGAGAATCAGGATTTCAAAGCCAGCCTTAGCAACTTAGCAAGGCATTTGCAATTCAGTGAGACCCCATATCTAAATAAAATATAAAAAAGGGCTGGGGATATGGCTCAGTGGTTAAGCACCCCTGAGGTCAATTCCCAGTACCAAAAAAACAAACAAACAAACAAACAAACCTAATGCTATCAGAGCCAGAAGGATCTTTCAGTGTGCTGTGCAGGACAGAGAAGCTAGGCTCCCTCCTTTTCACTTCCCTCATCTCCTTTCTGACCCACTCCTCCCCACATCTAGTTCCAGACAAAGAGCTTAATAACATCTGTACTTTCCTTGGAGCCAACTCATATAGAAATGTCACACGGCACTACACCTGCAGACTGAGTTCCTCTACTAAAAGTCAAGCTCGGCTGAAAGTAAAAAAGAAAAATCATCATTAATACAAAGTAATAATACAAAGTTAGCTGGCACCCACCAGGAGCCCTTCCTGGCCCACTTTTCATCCACGCTCCTGTACAGGTTTTCTGGCTTAAAAACATGCCTTACATCTTCCTTGCAAAGAACCCTCTCCCCTTGTGAGTGTTCTTGTGGGTCTGTCCTCCTGCTGACCCTGGATTTCAAGGAGGAGGCAGATGCTCAGCGGCTGCTCAGCCCTCTGGCTATACTTTGAGCCTCAGAGAGACAAGCAGGTACACGATTTTCTGCTATGTTACAAATAGGGAAACACGAAGGAGGAACTGGGGTTGGATGCATCATGTAGCTCGGCGCTCAGCTACGCGGGCTGGATCCTCTGCCTGTGCTTTGGCTCCCAGGAAATTACCAGTGTTATTAAGCATTTGTTATACTTTGTCTCTTGGAAATTTCTCGTGGAAATTTCATTTAGACCCTTGATTATATAAATGCTAGTTCTGGTTTGCAAGAAGGATGGTAGTACCACTTCCTGATGATTTACTATGTGTCAGGCACCAGGATAGCTGCATCCAGGCTTCTGTTGTTCACCAGCTTTGGGAATAGGTCAATTTCCATTTGACTTAAGAGTAAATAAGGGTTCAGAGAGGACAAGCTACTGTCTTTTTTTTTTTTTTTTTTTGGCACCCCAACGATGGAACCCAGGGGTGCTTAACCACTGAGCCACATCCCCAGCCCTTTTATTTTGCATTTTATTTAGAGACAGGGTGTCTGAGTTGCTAAGTGCCTTGCCATTGCTGAGGCTGGCTTTGAACTTGCGATCCTCCTGCCTCAGCCTCCCAAGTGCTAGGATTACAGGCATGCACCACCATGCCCGGCCCTTTTTATGTTTTTATTTTGAGACAGGGTCTTCCTAGGTTGCATAGGGACTTGCTAAATTGCTGAGGCTGGCCTCGAACTTATGATCTTCCTGCCTCAGCCTCCCAACTCGCTTGGATTACAGGCTTGGGCCAACAAGCCTGGCTGCAAGCTGCTGTCTTTAGATCACACAGCTAGTTAGAGGTACAATTAGGATTTAAACCTATTTCTGATTCCAAAGTCTGTTCAATATACAAAATATGGAATAAAATGCCACAGAGCCTTGGGGAAATGGGATTATGATACCCTGGAATTTATTGTTTGAAAGTAGATATTATAAGCTGGGCACCGTGGCACACACCTACAATCTCAGTGACTCAGGAGGCTGAGAGGCGTTGGGAGATCACAAGTTCTAGGCCAGCCTCAGAAACTTATTGAGAGCCTGTCACAAAACAAAAGGGCTTGCCGGGCGCGGTGGCGCACGCCTGTAATCCCAGCACTTTGGGAGGCTGGGCAGGAGGATCGCGAGTTCAAAGCCAGCCTCAGCAATGGTGAGGCACTTAGTCAGTGAGACCCTGTCTCTAAATAAAAACACAAAAAAAAGGTCTGGGGATGTGACCCAGTGGTCAAGTGCCCCTGAGTTCAATCCCCGGTACCCCAAAAAAAAAAAAAAAAAAAAAAAAAAAGGGCTGGGGATGTAACTCAGTGGCACAGCACCCTGGGTTCAATTCCCCAATACTACACACACACACACACACACACACACACACACACATACACAAAGATATTACAGAACTGGGGATGTAGGTCAGTGGTAGAGTACTTGCCTAACAGGCCTGTGGCCCTGGTTTCAATCTCTACCACCACCATAAAAAAAACAAAATAGATATTAAAGATATTTAATATCCATTGCATCTCGCAATGCTTTATGAGCCTAACAGCATAGACCACCCTAAGATAATGTCCTTATTTACTCCTTATTCTGCTCCCCCAACTATCTTTCTCAAGGCCAAACTTAACAGAAGACAGTCCTGCTTCCTCACAACCATTCCCACCTTGGCTTCCATCCCTTGGGCTTCCATGCTCAGCTTGGCACAGGTTGCTGTTGCCCTCCTCACCAATGACCTTCACCTTGCCAAACCCCGGGGACTCTTTCCCAATCCAGGTCTTTTTGTGGTTTAGGAATCCTCACCCAGCTGACCCTTCCCTCCTGATCAAGACTGCTCCCCTGAGCCGGGCGCGGTGGCTCACGCCTGTAATCCCAGCACTTTGGGAGGCTGAGGCAGGAGGATCGCGAGTTCAAAGCCAGCCTCAGCAGTGGCGAGGCACTTAGCAACTCAGTGAGACCCTGTCTCTAAATAAAATACAAAAAAGGGCTGGGGATGTGACCCAGTGGACGAGTGCCCCTGAGTTCAATCCCCGGTACCACAAAAAAAAAAAAAGACTGCTCCCCTGGTGTGGGGCTCCGCCTCCTCTCCTGTCTTCCTTTCACCTCTCCGGCCTGCTCAGGGTATCCCCAAGGCTGGTGGTGCATGTTACTGGCTGTTTTTGAAGATTCCTTCCTTCCCTCTTCCTCACAAATAATCCCCCTGAGCAGCAAAGTGCTCAGCTGTTGGGACTCCCTTTCCTGGACTCCCTTGGAGGGATGGCTGGCTCTGTGCCACAGCGATGGCCCCTGAAGAAGTCAGCGGAGCACAAAATGTCGCTCACTTGCCCCCAGCCCCTCATTTTTCCTCTGAATTGCTTCCAAAAGTGCAGCCACCTTCTTGTGACCACGAAGCTACGACATGAAGATAGGGGGCTTCATGAAAATATGGCGGGAAAAAAAAAAAAAAAAAAAAAGAAACTGGGTCCCCCAAATATCATTGACTGGTTGTACCAATAGCCTGTGGTAACCCAGCTCCTTATTTTATCGGTGCTGGGGATTGAATCCCGGGCCTTGCACAGCTAGGCGAGCGCTGTACCACTGAACTACCTCCCTAGCCCCCAGACTTCTTGTTCGGTCAGGAGAATACACCCTGTTTTTTTTTTTTTTTTATATTTATTTATCTACCTTAGTTGTACACAATACAATGCATTTATGTTTACGTGGTGCTGAGGATCAAACCCGGGCCGCACACGTGCTACTGAGCCACAACCCCAGCCCCCCTGTCTTTTTAAGGCACTGTCTTGGCGTTTTCTGGTATTTGCCATCAAATGCACATTCTGTATGGCTATCCTACCTGGCCTCAGAATCTTAGAAACATTCAGGATTTAGTCCCTGGACCCCTTCTTTTATCTTGCTCAAGCTCTCCCTAGGTGACTTCATTCATTTCCTCAGCTTTAAATTAAAATTGCGTACCAATTAATTTCTGAATTTGGGCTGGGGCCGTGGCTCAGTGGTAGCGCACTTGCCTGGCATGTGTGAGGCACTGGGTTTGATCTCAGCACCACATATAAATAAATTTAAAAAATAAAGATCCACCAACAGCTAAAAAATTAAAAAATAAAATGTCTGAATTCATCCCACCAGCCCAAATTTACCTGGCACTCCATTCCGATTAAAGGAATCCCCAGGTGTCTTTATTTGTCCCCATTTCCCTCCCTCCTGGCCCAACAGGAGGGCCCATGGTCTGCCTCTTAAATATGTTAAGAATGCACTTATTTTGGTGGGAGCCTTTTCAGAATCAGGCACAGGAATTGGAAGCCGGCTCCGTCCGCCACAGCCTGGATTGAGAGGATGGAAAGAATCTCCCACTTGCTGGGTTTCCGCATTAGCATGAGTTTGCCGCTGCATTGCCTTCATTAGCATGACTTTAGTGCTCCTGGAAGACACCTGTTCTTCATTCTGGGAACTTCCTGAATCAGTGTAAAGGGTGGGCCAGCTGGAGGCACTAGCGCGGGCCTGGAATCTTGGCTCCCCAGGAGGCTGGCGGATTGGTGACTAGCCTGGGCAACTTGGTGAGACCCTGTCTTAAAGTAAAAAATACAAAGGTCTGAGGATGAAGTGCTGTGGAAAAGGCCCTTGGGTTCGGTCCCCAGCACCACACACACACACACACACACACACACACACACACACACACACGGCTGGGGATGTAACTCAGTGTTTGCCTGGCATGTGTGAGGCCCTGGGCCCAATCCCTAGACCACAACAAACAAACAAAAATAAGTCACATTTTATGCCCCCAAATTCTTTGAATCCTTCACTTAAAATCGTTAGCTCATAGGGCTGGGGGTGCAGCTGGGTTCAATCCCCAACATGGCAAAACAAACAAACAAACAAAAAAATCTTGACTTGCTATCTCCCACAATCCTAAACTGTTTTATCACAATCTCTGCCCAGTCCAAATCAAGCTTCCATATGGCAAGACTGGCCATAAACCTGTTCAATAAGACTTACAGGAGGCATTGTTTGGGACTGAGCTCCCGCGCTAGGCCCCAGCAGACGGGACCAAACTAGAACAGAGTCACTCTTGCTAGGTGCTCTGTGATCAGCCGGCCTCTGAAACTGCCCAGTTTTCCAGAAATCGATCACAAACCAATCAAAAAGGGTCCCCGGAGCTGGGCGCGGTGGCGCACGCCTGTAATCCCAGAACTTGGGAGGCTGAGACAGGAGGATCGTGAGTTCAAAGCCAGCCTCAGCAATGGCAAGAGGCACTTAGCAACTCAGTGAGACCCTGTCTCTAATAAAACACAAAAAAGGGTTGGGGATGTGGCCCAGTGGTCGAGTGCCCCTGAGTTCAATCCCCGGTACCATAAAAAAAATAAATAAATAAATAAAAAAGGGGCCCCAGTTACCTGAGCCAGCACAATAAATAAGTCTGCTTAGATTTAATTCTGTAAGGAAAATTACTTTGGAACCACTGGTCTGGTCTGTTTTTTTGTTCTCTGTTTCTGCTTCTTCAGCCTTTTTTCTGTCTATAAATAAAGCCGACCTCCTCTGGGCAGCCCACCAGAACACTCGTTCTATTTTATAACATTAAGTGTTGCCTCATTCTAAAGACCAGTTAAAGTGGGCTGGGGGTGTGGCTCTGTGGTACAGCACCTGTTTAGCAGGCTTGAGGGCCTGGGTTCCATCCCAGCACCACACACACACACACACACACACGTACACTCACATACGTAAAAGCTAATTTTGATTTTAAAATTGGTGAATTAAACAAAACTCCAAATTCTCAACAAAATTAGAACTTGCCTTTTCCCTATGGAGATGCTGTCAAAAGTCTGTCTTGGTTTTGTTCCGCTTTATATAGAACGCAATATATGTAGTTTACTTGTCTTAGCTTACCTGTCCTCCCACAGGTGTGTTGGGAAGCCAGCTTTTGGCAACACTGTCTCCCCAGAAGCACTTCTATAACTTCTTTATGTTTCTCTCTACTTCTGTCCTTGGGGCCCTCAATTCTATTTTCCGAGCTCCTGACCCGGAGGCCTGACCTCAGCGTGATACGCTTCCTCTGGGCCTCACGGATTTCAGCTGTGCTTGGGAATGGGCAGCCCCAGGGGAGCTTCAAGTCAATTCCTACCTACAGCCACAGTACCTGGCCCCCTCCTGTGCACACCTGGGAAACTGCTTCCTACCTGGACTCCTCCGGAGTGGAGTGAGGGACACCAGGAAGCTGGAGGCCATGGGTAAACAGTCCCACCAGCAGTCTTTGCAGAGAGTGAGCCTGCTTCAGACTTCTTCAAGGGCTGGGGGAGGGGGTAGCGAAGCCCCTCTGGCTTCTGTGCTAAGTGGCAACCTTACACCTGGGTTTCCTCCTTTCCTGTTTTACTCTCAATCTCCTCTTTCCTGGCATCACTTCTAATAAAGTACCTGTGCTTAAGCTTTTGCTCAGGTTCTGCTTTCTTTCTTCTTCTTCTTTTTTTAATATTTATTTATTTGCTTTAGTTGTACACAATGCGTTTATTTGTACGTGATGCTGAGGATTGAACCCGGGCCGCGCACGTCTAGGCGAGCGCTCTACCACTGAGCCACAACCCCAGCCCTCAGGTTCTGCTTTCTGGGGGAAGCTAGGCAACCCTTAAGGCTTGGGATAATTCACAGTGTGCTGATAAATCCTGCTTACTTCTATTTTACCCCCTCCTACTCCCTCCTCACCTTGTACCACACTGTGGCACATGGGCCCCCTCCTAGGTTCTTTTTTTTTTTTTAGTGCTAGAGATTGAACCTAGGTCCTCATGCATGCTAGGCAAATGCTGTACTACTGAGCTATACCCCCAGATTCTTTTCTTTGGTACTGGGGTTCAATATCCAGGGGTGCTTTACCACTGAGCTACACTCCCAGCTCTTTATTTTTTCAGTTTGAGATGAGATGTGGTCTCTCTAAATTGCCAAGGGTCTTACTAAATTGCCCAGGCTGGCCTTGAACTTGTGATCCTGCCTCAGGCTTCTGAGTCACAGGGATTACAGGACAGCCTCTGTGTCCAGCTGTTTTTGTTAAAAAAAAAAAAAAAAAAATATTTAGAAGGTGAGCATGGGCCGGGCGCGGTGGTGCATGCCTGTAATCCCAGCGACTTGGGACGCTGAGGCAGGAGGATCGCGAGTTCAAAGCCAGTCTCAGCAATGGCGAGGCACTTAGCAACTCAGTGAGACCCTGTCTTTAATAAAATCCAAAAAAGGGCTGAGGATGTGGCCCAGTGGTCAAGTCCCCCTGAGTTCAATCCCCGGCACCAAAAAAAAAAAAAAAAAAAAAAAAAAAAAAAATTATTTAGAGACAGTGTCTAAGTTACCCAGGCTGGCCTTACTTTTTTTTTTTTTTTTTTTGTGGTACCGGGGGATTGAACTCAGGGGCACTCGACCACTGGGCCACCTCCCCAGCCCTTTTTTGTATTTTATTTAGAGACAGGGTCTCACTGAGTTGCTAAGTGCCTCGCCATTGCTGAGGCTGGCTTTGAACTCGCGATCCTCCTGCCTCAGCCTCCCAAAGTGCTGGGATTACAGGTGCGCGCCACCGCGCCCGGCTGGCCTTACTTTTGTGATCCTCCTGCTTCAGTCTTCTGAGTAGCTGGGAATATGGGCTTGTGCCACTGTGTCCTTTCCCTCCTAATTTCTTTCTTTCTTTCTTTCTTTCTTTAAATATGTATTCATTTGCTTAGTTGTACACAGTGTGTTTATTTTTACGTGGTGCTGAGGATTGAACCCGGGCCACCCACGTGCTAGGCGAGCGCTCTACTGCTGAGCCACAACCCCAGCCCTCAGCTAGATTTTTTTTCCTGGCTGGACAAGCAAGATTGTTGATCTCCATAACAAGTGGGCGCATCCTAGAGACGTGGCTGGGTGCTGGGTAGAGGGTGCTTAGGAGCAAAGAGGAGACACACCCCCTAAAGGGGAGAAGGGGACCTCCCTGGGGCAATGCAGTGAGATCCTTCCCATTAGAACTGGGTTTTCCTTGAAAAGCGTGCTGGCCGGACTGGCCTCCTCTGCCAGATGCTCCTTCTTCCGTCCTTTCATCCTGTCCAGACAACTTTGTCTCAGATGTGTTACACACCCTGTTCACACTCTAAGCTGGACGTGGCACCTGTGTCTCCTACTGCCTGTGGCTGAGGACATACTGGTCTCCCAGATGGAGGCTTTGTCGATTACCTAGTTTCAATAGAAATGTATTTTCTTTTCCTAATTAGTTTTTCTAATTTTAATCCTTCACTGTTAAATTAAGACAGCCTCTTGTGGAATGTTTGCAAAATATAGAAAAGGGTAAAGAGGCAAATATAATTCTACTTGAAATAGTTTGGTAGATATCTATAGCTTTTTTTCCTTCTTTCTTTCTTTCTTTTTTTTTTTTTTTTTCCTTATCCATTGTTTCTCTGTATGGTGCATAAAGTCTACAGCGTGCTTTAAAAGTCTCCTGAATAGCCGGGCGCGGTGGCGCACGCCTGTAATCCCAGCACTTTGGGAGGCTGAGGCAGGAGGATCGCGAGTTCAAAGCCAGCCTCAGCAATGGCGAGGCACTTAGCAACTCAGTGAGACCCTGTCTCTAACAAAATACAAAAAAGGGCTAGGGGATGTGACCCAGTGGTCGAGTGCCGCTGAGTTCAACCCCCGGTACCAAAAAAAAAAAAAAAAAAGTCTCCTGAAGGGTGAGTTGGGGTTAGGATGACTGCCTTTCACACATCCCTCCCTGGAGACTCAGGGGCCTGACCAGTCTCTGGCTGTGGGAGCAAGTGCAGGCCTCACGTGGGCCAGAGTCTTTCCGTGAGAATGATCTATAAGCTCTGGAGAAGGAAGATTCCTTTTCTTCCAGAGCTGCTGGTCTCAGTGCTGGATGACTAGAAGTATTCGTGGACATTTTTCCTATGACAGATTAAAAAAAAAAAAAAATTAGTTGGTTGAGTATGGTGATCTGTGGTCCCAGCTACTCAGGAGGCTGAGGCAGGAGGATCCATTAAGCCTAGGAATTCAAGACAGCCTGGGCAACATAGGGAGACACTTTTTATTTTTGGTACTGGGGATTAAACCCAGGGGTGCTCTACCACTGGCTACATCCACAGCCCTTTCTATCTTTTATTTTGAGACAGGGTCTTGCTAAATTGTTGAGGTTGGCCTAAAACTTGTGATCCTCATGCTTCAGCCTCCCTCCCAGTCGCTGGGCCCACTTGGGTGAGCCGCTATACTCTACTGAGTTTTTCTTTTGTGCACGTACATGTCTGAGAAGAGAACCATGCTTAGGTTTCTGGACATTGATTTATAACACAATTGGGGTGTAGGGAGCACACATCCAGGAATGTTAGAAATTAGTAAAGGGGGCGGGGTGCTGTTGCCCAGGACTATAATTCCAGCCACTGGGGAGGCTGAGGCTAAGGCTGAGGCAGGAGGATCTACAGTTTGAGAGCAGTCTGGGCAATTAAGTAAGACCCTGTCTCAAAATAAAATGAAGAGGGCTTTGGGTATAGCTTAGTGGCAGAGCACTTGCCTAGCATCAGTAAGGCTCTGGGTTTAATCCCCAGCACTGGGGGAAAGAAAAAAAAGAGAAAGAAGAAGAAGAAATTGGATGGGGGTGGATTTCTACTATTTGTTATCAATATTATAAGGTGATGAGAAAACTATTTCTTCCAAAAAATTATTTTTTTAGAGGAGAGAGACCTTATTACAAAATTCTCCCCTGCCCTTTCTCTCCCATCTCCATTCTTTGAATAACTGATAAAATCTGGAACATACCCTAACTACCAACAACAAAGAACCTAAACTGGTAGGCATGGTGATGCATGCCTGTAATCCCAGTAACTCAGGAGGCTGAGGCAGGAGGATCATAAATTTGAGGCCAGCCTTAGTAACCTAGCAAGGCCCTAATCAATTTAGAGAGACTCTGTCTCAAAAAAAAAGAGCTGTGAATGTAGCTCAGTGGTAAAGTGCTCTTTTTTTTTTATTTTTAAAAAAATTTTTATTTATTTATTTTGCTTTAGTTGTACACAATGTGTTTATTTGTATGTGGCACTGAGGATGGAACCCGGGCCTTGCACGTGCTAGGCGAGCGCTCTACCGCTGAGCCACAACCCCAGCCCCCAGTAAAGTGCTCTTGAGTTCAATCCCCAGTACAAAAAAAAAAAAAAAAAAGGATCTGGGAATATATATAGCTCAGTTGGTGGAGTGCTTGCCTTCATGTACAATATGCCCTGGGTTAGATCCCCAGCACCAAAAGAATATTTAGAAAGTACAGTTTTTTTTTGTTTTGTTTTGTTTTGGTACCAGGGATTAAACTCAGGGCCATTTAACCACTAAGCCACATCCCCAGCCCTATTTGTATTTTATTTTAGAGACAAGGTCTCACTGAGTTGCTTAGGGCCTTGCTAAATTGCTGAGGCTGGCTTTGAACCCTCAATCATTCTGCTTCAGCCTCCCAAGCCTCTGGGATTACAGGCATGGGCTACCATGCCCTGCTGAAAGTACAGTTTTTTGTTTTTAATTTGTAGATGGACACAATACCTTTATTTTATTTATTTACATGTGGTGCTGAGGATCGACCCGGTGCCACATATGTGCTAGGCAGGCGCTCTACCACTGAGCTATATAGCCCCCAGCCCCATAGAAAGTACATTATTTAAGTGCAAATTGGCATCAAAGAAAATAAATGTCCTAAAATCCCACTGTACAG
Organism: Tamias sibiricus; assembly: GCA_025594165.1. Classification (NCBI taxonomy): domain Eukaryota; kingdom Metazoa; phylum Chordata; class Mammalia; order Rodentia; family Sciuridae; genus Tamias; species Tamias sibiricus. Next base: position 15,893,205 of record CM046666.1, on the reverse strand, counting down.
CCACAAACTACAATTAACCTTTTGGCATATTTTATACCAGTTATTCCCCCCCCCCCTCTTTTTTTTTCTTGGCAGTACTGTGGATTGTACCCAGAATGCAATGGGTACAATCGCCCTGCCCTTTTTTATTTCTTTCTTTCTTTCTTTTTTTTTTTTTTTTTGGTACCAGGGATTGAACTCAGGGGCACTGGACCACTGGGCCACATCCCCAGCCCTTTTTTTGTGTGTTTTTATTAGAGACAGGGTCTCACTGAGTTGCTAAGTGCCTCACCATTGCTGAGGCTGGCTTTGAACTCGCGATCCTCCTGCCTCAGCCTCCCAAGTGCTGGGAGTACAGGCGTGCGCCACCGTGCCCGGCTTCATTTTTTTTATTAAGTTTTGAGACAGGGTCTGGTAACACAGAGCACGGGTAGGAGGGTTCTTTGTCTTAAGAATTCAAAGAAGCCGGGCACAGTGGCGCATGCCTGTAATCCCAGCACTTTGGGAGGCTGAGACAGGAGGATCGCGAGTTCAAAGCCAGCCTCAGCAATGGCGAGGCACTTAGTAACTCAGTGAGACCCTGTCTCTAATAAAATACAAAAAAGGGCTGGGGATGTGGCCCAGTGGTCGAGTGCCCCTGAGTTCAATCCCCGGTACCCAAAAAAAAAAAAAAAAAAAAAAATTCAAAGAAGCCCTGCGCGGTGGCGCACTCCTGTAATCCCAGCACTTGGGAGGCTGAGGCAGGAGGATTGCGAGTTCAAAGCCAGCCTCAGCAATGGTGAGGCACTTAGCAACTCAGTGAGAGCCTGTCTCTAATAAAATACAAAAAAGGGCTGGGGATGTGGCCCAGTGGTCAAGTGCCCCTGAGTTTAATCCCTCATACCAAAAAGAATTCAAAGAATGAAATTCACAGACACAAAGTTGAAAGCTAAATAACAGGATTTAATAGAGTAATAGAAAGAAAGAAAGCAGAGGTCCCCAAAGGGATGGAGGGGTTCCAAGAGAGAGTTGCCCATAGGTGTCTGTTGTCTAGGGTTTTGGGGGGCTTGATCTGTCCCTACAGGTGATTGGTGAGATATAGGATTCAGAAAGGGGGCCATTCAACTCTATTTTGTCTTCTTTAGCAAATCTAGAGAAAAGTGGCCTGGACCAGCGGGGGTCAGAAGCTTGATTTCCCAGTCCTCTCTTCCTCCTTTCTTTCTTCCAGACCCTTTTCCTGGCTGCCTATCAGAGGTCTATCTCTCTGTCTCATTTTGACTACGTTGCCCCGGTGGGCTTCGAACCTGAGTAGCTGGGATTACAGGCGTATGCCACCATGCCCAGCCAGTTACTTTTTCTATAGAAAAATGTTGGAGGACAGTTTGCATGATTACAATTATACATTCATACATTTTGAATTCTGCTTTTTTTTTTTTTTTTTTTTGTGGTGCTGGGGATTGAACCCAGGGCCTTGCGCATGCAAGGCAAGCACTGTACCAACTGAGCTATATCCCCAGGCCAGCCATATGCTTTTTGGCTTTTTTTTTTTTTTTTTTTTTTTTTTTGGTACTGGGGATTGAACTCAGAAGCACTCGACCACTGGGCCACATCCCCAGCCCTTTTTTGTATTTTATTTAGAGACAGGGTCTCACTGAGTTGCTAAGTGCCTCGCCATTGCTGAGGCTGGCTTTGAACTCGCGATCCTCCTGCCTCAGCCTCCCAAAGTGCTGGGATTACAGGCGTGTGACACCGTGCCTGGCCTTTTTTTTTTTTTTTTTTTTTTTTTTAATATTTATTTATTTGCTTTTAGTTGTACACAATGCGTTTATTTGTATGTGGTGCTGAGGATCGAACCCGGGTCGCGCACGTGCTAGACGAGTGCTCTACCGCTGAGCCACAATCCCAGTCCCTTTTTTTTTTTTTAATATTTATTTTTTAGTTGTAGTTGGACACAATATCTTTATTTTATTTATTTATTTTTATGTGGTGCTGAGGATCGAACCCAGAGCCTCCCACGTGCTAAGCAAGCGCTCTACCACTGAGCCACAACCCCAACCCCTAACTTCCCATTCTTTTTTTTGGTACTGGGAATTGAACTCAGGGGCACTCAACCACTGAGCCACATCCCCAGCCTATTTTGTTTGCAATTCTCACTGAGTTGCTAAGTGCCTCGCCATTGCTGAGGCTGGCTTTGAACTCGCGATCCTCCTGCCTCAGCCTCCCAAAGTGCTGGGATTCCAGGCGTGCGCCACCGCGCCTGGCTCAGTGTTTTAACTTTTTAAAAAAAATATTTATTTATTTGCTTTAGTTGTACACAATGCGTTTATTTGTACATGGTGCTGAGGATCGAACCCGGGCCACGCGTGCTAGACGAGCGCTTTACCACTGAACCACATTCCCAGCCCTTAACTTTTTTTTTTTTCAACCTTTATTTACTTATTTATATGTGGTGCTGAAAATCAAACCCAGTGCCTCACATGTGCTAGGCAAGCACTCTACCGCTGAGCTACAACTCCAGCCCAGTGTTTTAACTATTTTATTTTAAAAAACCCTTTTTTTCCACACAGGGGATTGAATGCTCAGCCTTGTACTTGCTAGGCAACCAATCTGCACTGAACTACCTCCCCAGTCCTTTTATAAAATTTTGTTTTGAAGCTGGGCGCAGTGGCACCTGCCTGTAACCCCAGTGGTTGTGAGGCCGAGGTGGGAGGATCATGAGTTCAAAGCCAGCTATTTAGTGGGGCCCCAAGCAACTCCATAAGACCCTGTCTCCAAATAAAATTTTAAAAAGGGCTGGGGGATGTGGCTCATTGGTTAAGTGCCCTTGGGTTCAATCCCCAGTACCTGCCCCCTCAAATTATTTTGGGACAGGGTCTCACTAAGTTGCCAGGGCTGGTCTCCAAGTGTTACTGGAGTCCTAGGCCAGAGACCTGACTCTGGGATCCAATACATCATATAGGACAACTTGTCCCCAAACCAAAAGGTAATGGTGGAAAGCAAGAAAGGAGCTTCTGTCAGTGTAGCTAGCCCCGGAGGATGAGGGGGCCCCTGTCCGTGGCCCCGTCTTCCAGGGCCTGAGGATGACTTGGAGGTTTTATAGAAAGGGGAATGCGGGCAGGTGGGGCCCACATAGCCTGAGGGCCCGCACAGCTGCCCAGGCAGGCAGCCTCCTTCAGGGTCGTCCAACTTATCTCAGGATGGGCCGGGTGGGGCCTTGACCAGATAAGAACGTCCCAATGGCCTGGGGGTGGCTTCCACTGGTCACCAGAGGTTCACGGGCTCTGACCTTGTTCCTGGAATCCAAGGTGACCAAGAGCAAAGAAAATTGATGCTGAAGGGAGGCAGGGATGCCAAGTCCTTCATCCCACTTTTGGTCACCCACAGGACACGCCAGTCAGAAGTGAAGCGGCTAGTCCTTGTGACAGAGGGACCGTCCTATGCCTTGGATGACTTGTGTCCTCAGGTGGTCCAGGACCAGAGGTCTTGACCAATACCTCGCAGCATCAATATTCTACTAAAAAGGTAAAGCCCTGGGCTGGGATTGTGGCTCAGCGGTGGAGCGCTCGCCTAGCACGTGGGCGACCCGGGTTCGATCCTCAGCACCACGTACAAATAAAATGCATTGAATAAAACGCATTGTGTACAACTAAAGCAAATAAAAATATTAAAAAAAGAAAAAAAAAAAAAAAAAAAAAAAGGTAAAGCCTGGGTGGAGAAGGTGAGGGCAGGTAAGGAGGGGACGCAAATGGTAGAGGGTGCCTGTGCTGAATATGCCACAGTGAGACCCGTCACCGGGTATAGCTAACGTGCACCGCTAGCAAAATGAAAAAGTAGCTGGGCGCAGTGGCATGCGCCCTAGCCCTGCAACTCGGGAGGATGAGGCCCGAGGATCCTGAGTTGTGTAATAAGAATGTAGACTCCTATCTGGTCAAGGCCTCGCCTGACCCAACTTGAGATGAGAAAGTAACAGCACACCTGATCAAGATCACCTGCCCTGGCAGCTGTGTGGACCCCCATCATCGCCCTCATCCCCCTGTCCATAAGACCTTCAAGTCATCCTCAGCCCTTCAAAGCCAGATTAAGGACACAGGTCCCCTGTCTTTTTTTTTTTTTTTTGGTACCGGGGATTGAACTCAGGGGCACTGGACCACTGGGCCACATCCCCAGCCCTTTTTTTGTATTTTATTTAGAGACAGGGTCTCACTGAGTTGCTAAGTGCCTCGCCATTGCTGAGGCTGGCTTTGAACTCGCGATCCTCCTGCCTCAGCCTCCCAAGTGCTGGGATTACAGGCGTGCGCCACTGCTCCAGGCCCGGGTCCCCTGTCTTGCCCATGCAGCTACGCTGACTTAAGTTCCTCTCCTGCTTTTACCATTACTTTTTCTGTTTGATTTTTTTGGGGGGAGAGTGGCTGGACCTGGTTTGTTGGATCCCGAGTCAGGCCTCTGGCCCAGGACTCCAAAAACACATGCAGTGTGTGTGTGTGTGTGTGTGTGTGTGTGTGTGTGTGTGTGTGTGACAGAAAGAGAAAGAGAGAGAGAGAGGTACTGCAATTTAACCCAGGGCCTTTCACCCCAGTCTTTTTTTTTTTTTTTTTTTTTTTTTTGTACCTGGGATTGAACTCAGGGGCACTGGACCACTAAGCCACATCCCCAGCCCAATTTTGTATTTTGTAGAGACAGGGTCTCACTGAGTTGCCTAGGGCCTCACTAAATTGCTGAGGCAATTTGAACTCTCAATCCTGTCTCAGCCACCCAAGCCACTGGGATTGCAGGTGTGCACCACCGTGCCGGGCCACACCAGTCCTTTTTATTTTTTTTTTTTTTTTTTTTTGGTATTTTGATAGGGGTTTTTGCTAAGTTACTCAGGCTGGACTAGATCTTGATTCTCCTTCCTCAGCCTCCCATACAGTGGGGATCATAGGTGTGCCTCATCACCTGGCCTTTCAATACACTTTTTGTATTCTCTGGACATGTAGATCACGGGACTTTCCTTAGTTCCCCATGCAAGTGTTAAATGACCATAATAGTTTGTAATCCTTTGAGTTTTGTTTTGCAGTCCCAGGGCCTAGCATATGCTAGAAAAGCTGTCTACTGCTGAACCCCACCCCCAGCCCAGTGCTTTTAAAAAATGTTTCATTTTGTACCATTCTCTTTTTTCCCCTAACAGGTAAGGTCTCCCTCTGCTGCCCAGGCTGGCCCTGAAGTTCTGAGCTCCAATCATCCTTCCACCCCAAGCTCCAGGGTACCTAGGACTATGGGTGAACCTGGCCTATATTTCGTAACTCTGACGTAGTAGTGTTGGTGCTGGGTGCGGTGGAGCATGCTTGTAATCCCAGCACTTGGGAGGCTGAGGCAGGAGGATCAAGAGTTCAAAGCCAGCCTCAGCAATGGCGAGGCACTTAGCAACTCAGCGAGACCCTGTCTCTAATAAAATACAAAAAAGGGCTGGGGATGTGGCCCAGTGGTCAAGTGCCTCTGAGTTCAATCTCTGGTACCAAAAAAAAAAAAAAAGAAAACATTGCCTGAATCCTGGATGTGGAGAGTTGATGGCCTTCTCTGTAAAGGTCTACTTTTTTTTTTTTTTTGGTACTGGACATTGAACCCAGGGTGCTCTACCACTATGCTGTATCCCCAGCCCTTTTTATTTATTTTTTTATTTTGAGAAGGGGTTCCCTAAATTGCTTAGTGCCTCACTAAGTTGCTGAGGCTGGCTTTGAATTTGCCATTCTCCTGCCTCAGCCTCCCCAGTGGCTGGGATTACAGACATGTGCCACTGTGCCCAGCTACCCTGTATCTTTTAAGAAAGGGGAGTTTGGGACTGGGATTGTGGCTCAGCGGTAGAGCGCTTGCCTCGCGCGTGTGCAGCCCGGGTTCGATCCTCAGCACCACATAAACATAAATGCATTGCATTGTGTACAACTAAAGCAAATAAATAAATGTTAAAAAAAAAAAAAAAAAAACAGGGAGTTTGCTGGGTGTCATGGTGCATGCCTGTAAACCCAGTGATTTGGGAGGCTGAGGCAGGAGGAGTGCAAATTTGAGTTCAGCCTCAACAATTTAGTGAGGCCCTCAGTAACTTAGCAAGACCCTTTTGCAAAATAAAAGAATAAAGTTGGCTGGGGGTGTAGCTTAGTGGTAAAGCACCTCTGGGTTCAAGCCCCAATAACACACACACACACACACACACACACACACACACAACCAAAAAAAAAAAAAAAAAAAAAAAATTGAAGCCAGTTTATGATGGTCCGTGAATGATGGAGAACCTGTGTACGAACACCATGACCTTTCCTGAGATAGGAGATCCTGGGGTGTGAGAATAAATACTGTTTTATTATAGTGGAAACAGAACTGGGCTAAGCATTAAGCATTCTGGGTTCCTGGCCTTCTCCTGCCACTAATTATCTTCACAGGGTCAGCAAAGTGACATCTTTTTCGGGCCTTGCTCTGTCACTCGCAACGTCTGTGTGCGCGGTGAGAACACGCGTGCTGGAGGGGCTGTTTCTTCCCTCCTGGTTGGGCCCTGCTGGGGTAGGCCTGAGCATGCCAGCAGTCATCAATGTCAGCTCTGATGAGTGCTCTGAGGGGCCATGGGCGGGGACTAACAGGCAGGCCTCGTCTGGATGGGAGCCAGGGAGAAGGGGAGCCGGGGAGAACCCCAGGCAGGCTTCTCTGAGGAAGTGACCTCAAGGTCGACCCCAGGGGGGTAGGCACAGTCAGCCGCTTGAGCGCAAGGGCTTCCCTCCCTGAGGAGCTCTCCTCTGCCTCTTTCCACCCCTTTTCATTTTAGGAAAAGTAAAACATGAGATGGAGATTGCAAGGGGCCCCCAGTAGAGGCCCTGCCCTTCCTCCTTGTTGGAGAACCTCAGCGTCACTCACAGTGGCTACACTTCCAGCAACTTTTGCAGGTACTCCTGGCCTTGTGATCAATTCTGGCCATTGGCAGTGTCCCTCGAAGGGAGATGGTAGGCCTCTAATTTTTTTTTTTTTTTTTGGTACTGGGGATTGAACCCAGGGCACTCTACCACGGAACTACATTCCCAGTCCTTTTTTTTTTTTTTTTTTTAAAGACAGTGTCTCACTAAGTTGCTTAGCACCTTGCTAAGTTGCTGAGGCCGGCCTCCAGTTTGCGATCTTCCTGCTGCAGTTTCCTGAGTTGCTGGGATCACAGGTGTGGGTATGTCTCTTCTTCCCACTCTCTACCCTGTGACTTGGAATAATGGGTTGCAGGTGAGCTCTCTTTGGCCTGTGGTAGGGCAACATCTTAGAATGATGGAATGGTGACTGCGACCCACTCCCCCTGACTACCTATGTCCCGTTTATACCTGAAAGAGAAATAAACACAGCCTTCGTTTAAGCCATTTTTTTTTTTTTCTGGGGGGAAAAGAGGGAGGTAGACCTTGATTACATGTAGTTGAACTTAAATCCTAACCAATACAGTGTGCCCAGCAAATCATTAAAATGGAAAGAAAGCGACGGGGGCTGGGCACGTGGCTCCCTGGCAGAGGGCTTGCTTAGTGTGCACAAGGCCTTGGAGGCCATCCTTGGCACTGGAAAAAAAATAAAAGAGAATATGATGAAATGGAATTCTTCTCATGTTCCAGACACTTCAGAGTTGCCTTATGACATCCTGGAGCTCAGTCAAATGTCACACCTCAAGTGTGAAGTGACGAGTCCCCAAAAGAGCAGGACCAGGCATCCTTTGCTAGTCTCACTATACCTTTAACAATGTACTTGGGGACAGTACTCACTACCTTGGCCACCAGTTCATATTGCATTCCCTCCCTTTCTTTTGGCTCTAGGGATTGAACCCAGGAATGTTCTGCCTCTGAGCTGCATCCCCAGACTATTTTATTTTATTGGTACTAGGGATTGAACTCAGGGATGCTTAACCACTGTGCAACATCCCCAGCCCTTTTTTAATTTATTTTTTTAATATTTATTTATTTGCTTTAGTTGTACACAATGCAATGCATTTATGTTTACGTGGTGCTGAGGATCGAACCCGGGTCGTGCACGTGCAAAGCGAGCACTCTGCCACTGAGCCACAACCCCAGCCCCTCAATAGCACTTTTTTTTTTTGGTACCAGGGATTGAACTCAGGGGCACTCGACCACTGGGCCACATCCCCAGCCCTTTTTTGTATTTTATTTAGAGACAGGGTCTCACTGAGTTGCTAAGTGCCTCGCCATTGCTGAGGCTGGCTTTGAACTCACAATCCTCCTGCCTTAGCCTCCCAAAGTGCTGGGATTACAGGTGTGCGCCACCACGCCCGGCTTTTGATGTGTGAAGCATTTTACTCAACAACCCCGCCTCCTCCCTCACCACCACAACGCGCGCGTGCACACACACACACACACACATATACACACACGCACAAATCCAATTTCCTTTGGACAAATGAGTTCTGTTGAGAATTTGATATAATGGTTGACTTTTACCACCATTTCACATTATCGGCAAAAGTATAAACATTAATCCCAGAAAAGTCAAGCAACATGAAGAACATGTGAATAGGATCCTCTTGTGAGAGCAGCTTGTCCTTTGGTGGTATTGTGAGAAATACCCAAATACCATGAAAGGGTGTTAAACCCATCTACACTCTGAATGTGCACACCCCCCCACACACTTGCAACTGGCCATTTATTTCTCTAGAATGCAACTGGATTCCCACGGGATTAAGATTCAGTGTAGCGGGCTGGGGTTGTGGCTCAGCGGTAGAGCACTCGCCTAGCTCGTGTGCAGCCCGGGTTCGATCCTCAGCACCACGTAAACGTAAATGCATTCCCTTGTGTACAACTAAAGCAAATAAATAAATATTAAAAAAAAAAAAAGATTCAGTGTAGAGGGGCTGGGGTTGTGGCTCAGCGGTAGAGCGTTAGCCTAGCACGTGCGCGGCCCGGGTTCGATCCTCAGCACCATGTAAACATAAATGCATTGTATTGTGTACAACTAAAGCAAATAAATAAATATTAAAAAAAAAAGATTCAATGTAGAAACGAACTATGGAAGTGAATAGATTATGGGAACCTTGGCTGCATGGTCAATCATATCTGGGTGGGTCCAGGAGTTTACCTGGCACCATTATCACCAGAGCTAAAGGGATTCATCTTGCATTACAGAGAAAGTCAGCTGGAGAGTCGAATGTAGAATCTCATAATCGGATTTGTGTCCTGGCTTAGTTGATTCTGAAAAGAATTCAGTCAAATAAAAGCAATGCATTAGAGAATGCTGTTTTGAGCAAAAGATTTTGTGAAATAGCACAGATCCATTGACCATAAGTAATTAGTCAATTGATCATTCCATTACTATGTATTGAACACCTGTGGCGCGAAGAGGCCTATTGTGAGAGGAACGTAATCCTGGGGTAGCGGCAACAGCGTGTGTATATCTTCTATAGTGTTCATTTCCAAGGGGGCCCAAAGTCTTTGCCATAAAAACATTGTTTCTGAATTGTTGCATATAGTTAAGTGCAAAGCTGGGTGCTCTGGTGCTCACCTGTAATCCCAACTATTTGAGGGGCTGAGGAAGGAGGTTTGCAAGTTGAAGTCCAGCCTGGGCAACGTAGCATGACCCTGTCTCAAAATAAAAAAGAAAAAGGGCTCAGTGGTACAGTGCTTGCCTAGCATGCAGGAAGCACTGGGTTCAATCTCCAGTGCTGCTTATAAAAGAAAAAAAAGAATCACTTGAAGAATAACAATGAAAAAAGAATTGTTTTGCTTTTCTCTCGATTTTTTTTTGGTGCTGGGGATTGAAGCCAGGGTCTTGTGCATGCTAAACTCACACGCTGCCACTGACTAATATGCCCAGCCCCCCAAAGAAGAATTTGATCTTAGCATCCTGTATTAGCCAGCTTTCCATCACTATAACAAATGTCTGAAATAAAATTAGCTTATACAGGAATAAAAGCTTCTTTTTGCTCAGTTATGGAGGCTTCAGTTCTTGACTGGTTGGTCCCACTGGTTTGGGCCTGCTGTAAGGCAGAGCATCATGGCGGGAGGGTGGGGCTGAGCAAAACTGCAGGAAGTGAAAGAGAGAGAAGAGAAGGGGCCAGGGTCCCACAGTCCCCTCTGAGGGCACAGCCCCTGTGACCTAACAAGTTTCCAAAAGATTCCATCTCTCAAGGGTTTTACCCTTTCCCAAGAGTGCCTCCCTAGACACCAAGCCTCCATCATACAAGTCTTTGGGGACACTTAGGATCCAAACTATAGCATCCCCACTGTCCACTTCCCATGGTGTGAGGACCTCATCTTTTCAGCCTCTGCCTGTCTTTTCTTGTTTTTATTTTTGATTTCTTGGGGGGTGGTACCGGGTATTGAACTCAGGGGCAAAATTTCATACACAAAATTATATACACAAAATAGGGCACTCAGCCCTATTTTGTATTTTATTTACAGACAGGGTCTCACTGAGTTGCTTAGCGCCTCGCTGAGTTACTGAGGCTGGCTTTGAACTTGGGATCCTCCTGTCTCAGCCTCCAGAGCCGCTGGGATTACAGGTGTGCACCACCACACCTGGCTCTGCCTGTCTTTTTGCCTCATCTCTTCCTGCTTGTCTCTTCTCTGTATTCTCTGGCCACCTTTACTGGAGCTCTCCCTGCCTTTCTATGCAGTGCTCATCCTTCTTGAAATGTTCATCTTTTTTTTTTTTTTTTTTTGCCTTAATTCCTTCTCATTTTTCAAACCTAGTGAAGTATATATCTAAAAGAACTGAAAACGAGCCAGGTATACGTGTAATCCTAGCAACTCACGAGGCTGAGGCAGGAGGATCATGAATTTGAGGCCAGCCTCAGCAAGTTAGTGAGAACTTGTCTCAAAATAAAAAAACAAGAGAGCCGTGTGTGGTGGCGCACGCTTGTAATTCCAGCACTTGGGAGGCTGAGGCAGGAGGATCAAGAGTTCAAAGCCAGCCTCAGCAATGGCGAGGCACTTAGCAACTCAGGGAGACCCTGTCTCTAATAAAATACAAAAAGGGCTGGGGGGGCTGGGGATATAGCTCAGTTGGTAGAGTGCTTGCCTAGCAGGCACATAGCCCTGGGTTCAATCCCCAGCACCACACACACACACACACAAAAAAAAGGGGATGTGGCCCAGTGGTTGAGTGCCTCTGAGTTCAATCCCCAGTACAAACAAACAAACAAACAAGAAGAGCTGGGGGCCGGGCGCGGTGGCGCACGCCTGTAATCCCAGCACTTGGGAGGCTGAGGCAGGAGGATCGCGAGTTCAAAGCTAGCCTCAGCAATGGTGAGGCACTTAGCAACTCAGTGAGACCCTGTCTCTAATAAAATACAAAAAAGGGCTGGGGATGTGGCCCAGTGGTCGAGTGCCCCTGAGTTCAATCCCCGGTACCAAAAAAAAAAAAAAAAAAAAAAAAGAAGAGCTGGGGACATAGCTCAGTGATAGAGTCCCCCCACCCTGTTCAATCCCCAGACCCAATAAATAAATAGAAAGCAGAAACACAAACAGTTGTTTGTATACCTCTATTCACAGCAGAATTACTGATAATAGCCAAAGGTAGAAGCAATCCAAGTGTCCATAATATATGAATGGAGGCCAGGCATGGTGGTGTACACTCATAATCCCAGCTAATTGGGAGGCCGAGGCAGGAGGCTCATGAATTGGAGGCCAGCCTTAGCAATTTATTGACAATCTACCTGTCTCAAAATAAAAAATAAATACGGCTGATGACATAGCACCTGGGTTCCATCTCTAGCACACACACACCCCAGAACCAAAATGAATGGATTACTGGGTGTGTGGCTCAGCCGAAAAAACCAATCCCCACCCCACCCGGCTCTCCTAATGTTAGATAGGAGGTGTTCCCCCAAAACTCATGTGTGGGACCATGCGAGCATTTTCAGAGGTGATATGATTAGATTATAAGAGACTTAACCCAATCAGTGAATCAAACCACTGATTGATAGGGATTAACTGGGTGGTGACTGTAGGCAGGTAGGTGTGGCTGGAGGAAATAAGTCACTGGGGGTGTGCCTTTGGGTTTTATAGTTTGTCCCTGGTGAACAGAGCTGTCTCTCTGCTTCCTGGTTGCCGTGTCCTGAGCTGCTTTCCTCGGCCGTGTTTTGCCCTACTTTGGGCCCAGAGCTATGGAGTCAGCAGACTGTGCACTGAACCTCTGAAACCATGAGCCAAAATGAGCTTTCTCTCCTCTGAGTTGTTATTGTTCGGTCTTTTGTTCACAGTGATGAAAAAGCTGAATAAAACACATAGCCTAGGGTACCGGGTGCCCAGTACCCGCCCGCCCCGTGAATGGATGACAGAATTATATACACACAAGGGAATATTATTCTGCCTTAAAAAGGAAGGAAATTCTGTCACATGCTACAATGTGGATGAACAGTGAGGACAGCAGCTGAGTGAAGTAAGTCAATCACAGGGCAAGTACTGTATGATTCCACTTGCAGTACCCAAGAGTAGTCAAGGTCATAGAGACTGAAAGCAGAATGCGGGTGTAGCCCAGTGGTAGAATACCTGCCTAGCACGTGCAAGGCCCTGTGTTTCATCCCCAGCACCACAAAAACAAGATGAAATAATAAAGAAAACAGATTGGTGGTTGTCCAGGGCTACAGGGACGTGGGCTGTGGAGTCAGCGTGGTACTGGTTGCTTCTATTCTATTTGGAAAGAAGAAGAAAGTTCCTTAGCTGGATGGTGGAGGTGGCAGACAGTGAGAATGGCCTCCGCTGTCCCTTTGTGATATATATATATGTCTCTACAATTAAAGTAAGTTAATTTAATTTTTTTTTTTTTGTACCAGGGATTGAACTCAGGGGCACTTGACCACTGGGCCACATCCCCAGCCCTCTTTTGTATTTTATTAGAGACAGGGTCTCACTGAGTTGCTAAGTGCCTCCCTATTGCTGAGGCTGGCTTTGAACTCACGATCCTCCTGCCTCAGCCTCCCAAGTGCTGGGAATACAGGCGTGCGCCACCGCGCCCGGCAGTTAATTTAATTTTTTAAAAAATATTTATTAGAGGGGCTGGGATTGTGGCTCAGTGGCAGATCGCTCGCCTTGCACGTGCGCGGCCCGGGTTCGATCCTCAGCACCACGTAAAAAACAAACACATTGTGTACAACTAAAGCAAATAAATAAATGTTTAAAAAAAATATTTATTAGAGACCCAGTCTCTAATAAAATACAAAAAAAAAAGGGCTGGGGATGTGGCCCAGTGGTCGAGTGCCCCTGAATTCAATCCCCGGTACCACAAAAAAAAAAAAAAAAAAAAAATTATTTGTTTGCTTTAGTTGTACATAATGCGGTTTATTTTTACGTGGTGCTGAGGATCGAACCCAGGCCGCGTGCGTGCTAGGAGAGCGGTCTACCGCTGAGCCACAACCCCAGCCCCTAAAGTAAGTTAATTTATAAATCCTGCATAAAACCTCTGACTCCCTCAGTTGGGGGTGGGTCTCCCTCCTATATGACCCAGCACAATGTGTGCTTATGTCATTATACCACGTCATGGTCATCTTCCTCATCTCCTCCTCCTCCTCCTTCTCCTTTTTCTTCTTCCCCTTCCCCTTCCATCCTCCTCCTTTTTCTTCTTCATTTTGGTACTGGTACTAGGGGCACTCAACCACTGAGCCACACCCCCAGCCCTTTATTGTAATTTTTTTTTTTTTTTTTTTTTTTTTTTTTTTGGTACCAGGGATTGACCTCAGGGGCACTCGACCACTGGGCCACATCCCCAGCCCTTTTCTGTAGTTTATTAGAGACAGGGTCTCACTGAGTTGCTAAGTGCCTCGCCATGTCTGAGGCTGGCTTTGAACTGGTGATCCTCCTGCCTCAGCCTCCCAAGTGCTGGGATTACAGGCGTGCGCCACCGCGCCCGGCCCTTTATTGTATTTTATTTTATTTAGAGACAAGGCCTCAATAAGTTGCTGAAGCTGGCCTTGAACTCCCCATCCTCCTGCCTCAGTCTCTGGAGCTGTGGGGGCTATGCATCGCGGTGCCTGGCGTGTTTTCTGATATTATAAGGATGTCAAATATCAGTAAGGCAAAGCTTGGAGCATTTAATCTCTAGCACTTATTATAACATTTATCAGTTGTATTATGATCTTCTTTTTACTAATCTGTCTTTTACAGCGTTAAGACTCTTCTTGAAGAGCACAGCTGTTTCTTTTCACTGCGTCCCCAGAGCCTAGCAAGGTATTTGGCAAGTTTGTCAAATAATGAAGGAAAATGCTGTATCCCCGTCCTTTCTGACACTGGAAAGTGCATAGCACAATTCCTGCTCCCGGGGGCCATTCAGCGTTAGCCCCTCTCCCTCACCCCCTTCATTTTAGGGTTACGAATGGAGGCCCACAAAGGTGAAGTAATTGGCTCTGAGTTAAACAGCTTGATAACTGAAGGGACAAGCCCACATCTTCTGGTCTGGTGAGTTCTTTTTCTTCCTGGAACATGGGAAACATGGGGTGTGGGAATGACCCTTCACTCCCCTAATAGGTTTACAAATAACTTTTTTATTAAGGGAAGTTTCAAAAAATTTCTCAAAAGCAGGCAGAAGAGCAGAGTAACTCCTGAATTCCCATCACTCAGGCGCCATAGTCATGGACGCCGTGTGGGTTTTGCATCTCCATCTCCCCAATCCCAAGTATTCTGAGGCAAATCCTAAACACTGTGTCAGGTTGCAAGTTTATTTTTCATGAAAGCATTTCACGTTTTCAGTTGCTAGCAAGGGCGAACTTGGCTGAAAATGTTTCAATAAGATGAAGCCTCGGTTCTTCTATGAAAGATATTGGAAATCGCATCCTCAAAACACCCATGGTATTTGCTGGCCTTTAGAATCTTGCCAAGTCTGTATGCCCTGTCATAAGTGACAGCTCACTTGGCCAAATCTCTAGCGATTACTAAGGCATCTTCTAACTCCTTTTTCTCTGCTGGGTTTTCATGTCCCTGTATTATCATTCCTAACCTGTCTAAATCATCCTCTAGGTCCTGGGGCTGTGGTTCAATGGTAGAGTCTGTTTAGCAGGCACAAGTCTGACACACACACCCCCCCCTTGCAACACACAAAATCATCCATTCATCCTCTGAATTCTCAATTGTGCTTTTTTTTTTTTTTTTTTTTTTTTTTTTTTTGGTACCAGGGATTGGCCTCTGGCACTTGACCACTGAACCACGTCCCCAGCCCTTTTTGTATTTTATTTAGAGACAGGGTTTCACTGAGCTGCTTAGGGCCTCACTAAATTGCTGAGGCTGGCTTTGAACTCACAATCCTCTTGCCTCAGTTTCCTGAGCCACTGGGATTATAGGCATGCGCCACCATGCCTGGCAACAATTGTGCATTTCTCAGAATAGTTTATTCTTCAGTTTTTTTTTTTTTTTTTTTTTTTTTTTTTTTTGGTGGTGATGGGGTTATGGGGGATTGAACTCAGGGCACTTACCCACTGAACCACCTCCCCAGCCTCTTTTTTTTTTTTTTTGGTACCAGGGATTGAACTCAGGGGCACTTGACCACTGGGCCACATCCCCAGCCCTTATTTTTGTATTTTATTAGAAGCAGGGTCTCACTGAGTTACTAAGTGCCTTGCCATTGCTGAGGCTGGCTTTGAACTCGCAATCCTCCTGCCTCAGCCTCCCAAAGTGCTGGGATTACAGGCGTGTGCCACCGCGCCCGGCTTCCCCAGCCTCTTTATTTTGAGTCAGGATCTCAACAAGTTACCAAGGGTCTCACGAAATTGCTGAGGCCGACCTTACTATATCTGTGATATTCCTGCCTCAGCTTCCCAAATTGTTGGGATCACAGACATGAGCCTCCGCACCCAGCTATACCTTATCCTATCTAAAATGTCTTAGATGATCTCACCATTGGAATGAGATAGCATTTATAATCACTGTACAATTTTGCACTTCATTATTAACTTTTTTTTTTTTTTTTTTTTTTGATGCTGGGGATTGAACCCAGGGCCTTGTGCATGTGAAGCCAGCACTCTACCCACTGAGCTATATCCTAGCCCTCATTATTAATGTATTTGTGGTCATGGGGATTGAACCCAGGGCCTAGCATATGGTAGGCAAACACCCTGCCACTGAGCTGCAACCCAAGACCTTTCCAAATTTTATTTATTTATTTTTAAAAATATTTATTTAAGCCGGGCGCAGTGGCGCACGCCTGTAATCCCAGTACTTGGGAGGCTGAGGCAGGAGGATCGCGAGTTCAAAGCCAGCCTCAGCAATGGCGAGGCACTTAGCAACTCAGTGAGACCCTGTCTCTAATAAAATACAAAAAAGGGCTGGGGATATGGCCCAGTGGTCGAGTGCCGCTGAGTTCAATCCCCGGTACCAAAAAAAAAAAAAAAAAAAATTTTATTTATTTGCTTTAGTTGTACAAAATGGAATGCATTTACGTTTATGTGGTGCTGAGGATCGAACCCGGGCCGCGCACGTGCCAGGCGAGCGCTCCACCGCTGAGCCACAACCCCAGCCCCCAAATTTTATTTTGAAGTCAGGATCTAAGTTTTCCCAGGCTGGGCCTCAACTCAGTGACTTGCAATCCTCCTGCTTCAGATCCCTGGTACCACCAGGATCTAAGTTTCCCAGGCTGAGTAATCCTCCTGCTTCAGCCTCCTGAGTAGCTGATGGGGGAGTGTGCCATGGCTTGTGCTGACTGTTCAATGCTCCTGCCCTCCTTTTCTTTTGCACTAAGGACCTTTATGTTCCAGAAGGGAGACAGTGGCTATTTTCCTCTGGGCCAGCACTGGAATCCATCCCAAACTGTTTGTGCTGGCACTGAGCGTCCAAGGATACACTGTAAGGTTGTAAGGTTGCTTATAAATCAGGCCTCCCCAGGCCATGCTTGTGGATAGATTTATCTGGCTGTCCTGCTTAGAATTTGGGTAGGTGTTTAGAATCCAGACGTGCACAGTCAGGGGGCTTGTCCTAGTGTGGGCTCCTTGCCTGCATGGGTTTATATGGCATTACCCAGCCTGCTTCACACCTGAGAAGGGTCCACCGCGAGAGATGTCAGGCAACTGTGCGGTGCAACCGTTGCACCCGGCTAGGGATGGTCAGCTGTCAGGGGACCTTAGCCAGGGGGGTGTGGGGGAAGGCTGGTAGAAACAGCCTCATTGTATTAGAGTCTGTGAGAGGCTGGCTCATCCTCCTGGGGACTAGAAAGTAAATTGCTTCCCTTTAGAAGTTGAATTAACTCTTTCAGGCCAGTAGAATTAGTTCAGTAATGACTAGCCCATGGCCCTAGGAGTTCCCCAAATGGAATTTTTAACCAGCTCTGCCTACTCGTTGCTACCAATGCCACAGTTGAAAGGAATTGACAGTTAACTCAGCCAACAACAGGTATGACTAATTTTTTTTTGTTCTTGGAACAGATCAGGTATTCTTGTGATGGGATCACTGATTGCTAGTTTCAGAACTGGGAAGGCGCAGCCTCATTAGCCGCGCCCCGGTAGATGAGCGCTGGGATCCTTACTCATTTTCTGAGCAAGGATTGTGGGGTACAAGAGTACCTCTACACATCAGCTGGTCTTTTGTGTTCCTATCAAGTCTTAGTTGCTTGTTTCCCGTTTGCTATGTAATTTCTCTTTTGGGCTTGTAGCTTCAGAGAAAAGGAGTAACAGTAAGCAAGTTTTAACTGACAGGTTTTGAAACCTGCACATTAAACATCTAGACAGGTTACTAGTTGCCTTTAAAAGGCTTTAAATAAGATTGTGTTTGGATTTATTTCCAACTTTGCAAGCAGCCGTGTTTACAATTGAACATCTCTGAAATACGAAGAGAAGGTCTACTTTTATTTGCAAAACATCTCCCCCCCACCCCCGCAGCGCAGAACGATGGGGAAATAAGAAAAATAAGGATGAGTATTTCTTAATTAAAAGCCATCTTGGGACTTTTAAAAAAGAATTCTCCCCACTTCTGTTTAAGCAGAAAAGTAGCGATCTTGCCTACAACAACTGGCTTTAAAAAAAAAAAAAAAAGTCATCTGAGACAGGAGAATTGAGTCCTGAAGTAGCTTAGTAAATGGCTCCCGTTTGAGAGATAAATTCACTCGGTGAGACCGTCTGAGTGGCGTTTAGTACCTTGGAAGAGATAATTAAACCAAATATTAGCCTGGTGCCTGGAAAGGGTTAACTCATTTCTCAAGGCCATGCAGTTCATTTCTAGGGAGTACTTACTCCATCCACCCCAGTCACCTCCCCCATCCCAGGAAGGAGCCCTTTGTCCAAGGAGCTGGGGCCCTGGGGCCGGAAGGGACTTCCCAAAGCAGTAGATGCCTTCAGCATTAGGCTCTGCCTGCACAATTCCCCCAAGGAGTTTGCTGTCTATGTGGTACAAATATGTTAATTGTGTTGCTGTACTGTGTCTGTTAACTTCCATTTATTTATGTGTGTGTGTGTGTGTGTGTGTGTGTGTGTGTTTGTGGTACTTAGGGTTGAATCTAGATATGCTCTATTGCTGAGCTACATCCCTCACCCTTTTTAAAATTTTATTCTGAGAGAATCCAGCTAAATTGCCCTTGAACTTGCTACTATCTTCCTGCCTCAGCCTTCCAAATTACTGAGTTATAGGACTCTGCCACTGCACCCAGCTGGTTAACTCTTTTTTTTTTTTTTTTTTGTACCGAGGATTGAACTCAGGGGCACTTGACCACTGAACCATATCCCCAGCCTCATTTTGTATTTTATTTAGAGACAGGGTCTCACTGAGTTGCTTAGCACCTTGATTTTGCTGAGGCTGGCTTTGAACTCATGATCTCCTGCTTCAGCCTCTTGAGCCATTGGGACTACAGGCCTGTGCCACCATGCCAGGCCTGGTTAAGTCTTAAAAAAAATTTTTTTTTTGGTTGGGCATGGTGGTACAGCCTTGTAATCCCAGCAACTCAGGAGGCTAAGGCAGAAGGATAGCAAGTTCAAAGCCAGCCTCAGCAACTTGATGAGGCCCTAAGAACTTAGTGATGAGACCCTGTCCTTAAATAAATAAATAAATAAATAAGGGGTGGGGATGTGGCTCAGTGGTTAAACCAGGGACTAAAACCCAGGGGTGCTTTACCACTGAGCTATAAATAGCATCCCTGGTCCTTTCTATTTTGAGACAGGGTCTCATTAAATTTCTGAGGGTCTTGCTAAGCTGTCCAGGCTGGCCTTGTACTTGTGATTCTCCTGCCTCAGCTTCCCTGACATCTCTATGCATTTATGAATGTCTGGCTTTATTAAGTGTTAACCAGGGCTGGGGATGTAGCTCAGTGGTAGAGCACTTGCCCAGCATATGTGAATCCTTGGGTTCAATCTTCAACATTGAAAAAAAAAAAAAAAAAGCTGTACCAGCTGGGGAGGTCAAGATAGGAGGATCACAGTTCTTTTTTTTTTTTTTTTTTTTTTTTTTTTAGTAGGGGGGGAATTGAACTCAAGACCTCATATTCCCAGTCCAAGATTATACGTTTGAGGACAGCCTCAGCAATTTAGCGAGACCCTGTTTCAAAATAAAAAAAAATAAAAAAGGCCAGTAATGCAACTCAGCAGTAAAGTACCCCTGGATTTGATCCCTTGTACCAAAAATAAAAGTTAATAAAATGAGACGGGTGCAGTGGCGCATGCCTGTAATCTCAGCACTTGTGAGGCTGAGGCAGGAGGATCCCAAGCTCAAAGCCAGCCTCAGCAATGGCGAGGCACTTAGCAACTCAGTGAGACCCTGTCTCTAATAAAAATAGAAAAAAGGGCTGGGGATGTGGCCCAGTGGTCGAATGCCCCTGAGTTCTATCCCTGGTACCAAAAAAAAAAAAAAAAAAAGTTAATAAAATGTAAGTGCAGAGAGTCTGGGTCTTGATGGTGTGGACTTTGTAGTGGACACATCCAGGTTTGGATCTTGACCCTAACCCTTTTAGCTGGGTGACCTTGGCCACATTATTTAGCAATTCTAAGGGTTAGTTTTACTGGGTGTGGTGGCATATGCTTATAGTGTAGTAGTGACTGAGGAGGCTGAGACTTGAGGATCATAAATTCAAGGGCAGCCCAGGGCAACTTAGTGAGACCTGTACCTTAAAAAAACAAAAAAGAGAGCCGGGCGTGGTGGCGCATGCTTGTAATCCCAGCACTTGGGAGGCTGAGGCAGGAGGATCGTGAGTTCAAAGCCAGCCTCAGCAATGGCGAGGCACTTAGCAACTCAGTGAGACCCTGTCTCTAATAAAGTACAAAAAAGGGCTGGGGATGTGGCCCAGTGGTTGAGTGCCCCTGAGTTCAATCCCTGGTACCAAAAAAAAAAAAAAAAGAGAGAAAGAAAGAAAAAAAAGAACTAGAACTAGGCAAAATTAATTAAAATAAATAAAGGTTAGTTTCTTTATCTCCATAATGGGGATTGCAGGGCTACATACCGGCTGGGAGTTCCTGCTTTCCCTGAGGCTCAGTAGGGTGTGGAGCTTGGGGCCTGGCTCTGGTGCCCTCTCTGATGGCAAGCCACCCCTCCTGATGAGCGTCTTTGTGAAGTCCCCATGGGTTTCCCCCCAGAAGCTAGCCACTCCCCGCTGTTCCTATCAGGTGTGTCCATGCCACTGGTATAGCCTGGCCGGCTGTTGGAGGGCTCCTTGCCTCCCCTTGACAGCAGGAGGAATTCCAACAATGCTGGGGCAGGGCTGGGGCTCAGTGGCAGAGAGCTTGCCTCCCATGGGTGAGGCACTGGGTTGGATTCTCAGCACCACTTACAAATAAATAAAGGTCCATTGACAACTAAAATAATAATAATAATAAAAAGCAATGTATGTGAAATGCCCAGCTCCCAGCCTGGCACAAAGACAATCCCAGCCTGGCACAAAGACAATTGCAGGGCTGGGGTTGTGGCTCAGCGGTAGAGCGCTCTCCTAGGACGTGTGCGGCCCGTAAACATAAATGCACTACGTAAACATCAATGCATTGCATTGTGTACAACTAAAGCAAATAAATAAATATTTAAAAGAAAAAACAAACAGTAAAATATAAAAAAAAAAAAAAGACAATTGCAAATGTAACTTTATTTTCTTATTAGGGTTCTGTCCGGAGGCACGTGCATCCCTCCAATGTCTGTCGGGCGGCTACCGTAAGTGACCTTCTCCTTAACCAGCACAACAATCTTAGGAAGTAGACACGAGGGCCTTCCTCCTTTCACAGTGGAGAAGAGGTTTGGAGGAAAGGAGTGACCCTGAGCCAACCACTAGAATTAGGGGGGCAGAACTAGGATTCAGACTCAAGGCTCTGAGAGTCCGGAGCTATGTTCTTTTTTTTTTTTTTTTTTTTTTTTTTGTGGTACCGGGGATTGAACTCAGGGGCACTCGACCATTGGGCCACATCCCCAGACCTTTTTTGTATTTTTTATTAGAGACAGGGTCTCACTGAGTTGCTAAGTGCCTCGCCATTGCTGAGGCTGGCTTTGAACTCGAGATCCTCCTGCCTCAGCCTCCCAAGTGCTGGGATTACAGGCGTGCGCCACCGCGCCCCGCTAGGGAGCTATGTTCTTGATCTTTTTTGCGGTACTGGGGATTGAACTCAGGGGGACTCGACCACTGGGCCACATCCCCAGCCCTTTTTTGTATTTTATTAGAGACAGGGTCTCACTGAGTTGCTCATTGCCTCGCCATTGCAGAGGCTGGCTTTGAACTCTTGATCCTCCTGCCTCAGCCTCCCAAGTGCTGGGATTACAGGCGTGCACCACTGCGCCCGGCTTGATCTTCTCCTTCTTAACCCTCAGCACAGTTCCTAACATCTCCCAAATGCTCCAAGAACATTGACCAGATGCATTGGAGTCAGCTATCATTCTCCAAACTGGCAGGAGTCCTGGGTGTGTCCTTTATGCTGTCTTGGGTGGATCCTTTGTGCAGGTCTTGTGGCTATTCTCAGATCCAGGGCTCACATTTGCCCTGATCTGCTGCAGATCACATACAAGGGGCTGATGTGCAGTTCTCGTTTCCCAGGCTGCCACCGTAGAGGTGATGCACCAACAGCCCAAGACACTGCCTGAAGCAGAGGAAGGAGAAACACTTCTCCAGCCCAGGTGTGCAGGTAGCTGAATACCAGGGCGAGGAGGCCAGAGTAAAGAACCTGTTCCGCTCAGCTCCCCCGTGGGATAGAGCAGAGGGGGGTGAAGAATGGGTCTGAGAGCAACCAGGCCAACTGTCCCTGCTTCTCTTCTGGTCCAAGTTTCTTCCAATCCGGAGCGTTTGCCAGGTCCTGAAGTGGAGAAGCTATCCAGACAGGGAGATGGCTGTGTGTCCTGGGGTGGTGGGCAGAGGTGCTCTCTGACATTGTTATTGACATCTTTAAGCTTTGCTTGATGACTGGAGTTTTTGGAACAAGTTCAAGTGTATGCTTTTGTTTTTTTGTTTTTTTTGGTACTGCAGGTTGAACCCAGAGGTGCTTTACTGCTAAGCTACATTACCAGTTCTTTTTTATTTTCTATTTTGAAATGGAGTCTCACTAAGTTGCCAAGGGTGTCACTAAATTGCTGAGGCTGACTTCAGATTTGGGATGTTCCTGCTTCAGTTTCCCAAATTGCTGGGATTATAGGTGTGCTTCCTCCACTATGCCCAGCTAAGGTATAAAGTGTATTTTTTTTTTTTTTTTTTTTTTTTGTACTGCGGATTGAATCCAGGGGCACTTTACCACTGAGCTCTATCTTCAACCTTTTAATTTTTTAATTTTTCTTGGTACCGGGGATTGAACTCTGGGGCACTTGACCACTGGGCCACATCCCCAGCCCTTTTTTGTATTTTATTAGAGACAGGGTCTCACTGAGTTGCTAAGTGCCTCACCATTGCTGAAGCTGGCTTTGAACTCGCGATCCTCCAGCCTCAGCCTCCCAAGTGCTGAGATTACAGGCATGTGCCACTGCACCCGGCTAACAACCTTTTGTTGTTATTTTTTTTTTTTTTAATATTTATTTATTTACTTTAGTTGTACACAATGCAATGCATTTATGTTTACGTGGTGCTGAGGATCGAACCCGGGCCGCGCACGTGCGAGGTGAGCACTCTACTGCTGAGCCACAACCCCAGCCCCGGCTAACAACCTTTTAATTTTTAAAATTAATTTTGAGACAAGTCCTCACTAAATTGCTAAGGCTGGTCTCAGACTTACCATCCTCTTCTCCTCTCTCAGCCTCCCGAGTCACTGGGATTACAGGTGTGCACCACCATGCCCAGCTACAGTGTATCTTAAAGCAGGGGCTGATAAGAGTTTTTAAGTTACCCATTTTGTGAAAAATGACCGTTTATTCCTGAAGCTGTTTATTCACTTAAAGCTCCCACTAGAGTGGCCACGGGAACATTGTTGATGAATTTGTGGCTGGAAGAGACTCATCAATAGCTCACCTAATAAATACAGATTAAAAGGATATCCAATATCTGCCTTAAATCCACAAAGGAATATAAATTTGCAGCAAGAGATCAAGACTCTAATGAAGGCAGCAGGAGATGGCTTTAAAGACAATTCCCTGTTGCAACTTGATGATGAAAATCAGTCTTAACTGTGCATTTAATTTCTTTTGTGGGTTCAAAGCAGCTCCCTAAAGTTTCATTTGAGGAAGGTTAATCATGACAGTCTTTGGAGCCTATGAAGCTTCTAATATTGGGAGAGTTGGTTGATGATATTTGTATGAATAGTAATCTCTTGTTTTTTAAAAGTAAAGTGTTATATGGAAAAAAAAAAACCTGCCAAAAATATTATCTTTGTAGATACCCTCGAAAAAACAAACGTGGGAAAAGATGTGATATTGATAAATACATAACATTTATTTGAAAAAAAAAAAAAAAAAAAAAAAAAGCCGGGCGCGGTGGTGCACGCCTGTAATCTCAGCACTTGGGAGGCTGAGGCAGGAGGATCGCCAGTTCAAAGCCAGCCTCAGCAATGGCGAGGCACTTAGCAACTCAGTGAGACCCTGTCTGTAATAAAATCCAAAAAAGGGCTGGGGATGTGGCCCAGTGGTCCAGTGCCTCTGAGTTCAATGCCCGGTACCACCACACACAAAAAAAACCTTTCTATCTCTTGTAAAACTCATGTTTCCTAAGCACAGTTCTGTGCATTGAATAGGGAAAGGGAATTTTTAGATCAAGAGGAAATAACGAAAGGAAGAGCAAAACAGGACTCTATTAAATGCAGAACAGCATTTTTGTAGTGCTGGGGGTTGAAGCCGAGGCCGTATATACTGGGCATGTGCTCTGGCTCCAGTGCTGTTGCACCCCCAGACCCAGAACAGTTTTGAGGTTCACTGCAGCCTGTAAAACGTACACATTCTTCCTTTCTTTTTTTCTCGTCAATTTCCCTTTTGTGCTTTTTCTGTGCCTTCCAGGAGTGAAAAGTGGCTTCATTTGTCAAACAGTCCATATTTCAAGAGTGTTTACCGTTGAGCTCCCCTGCCCCACATCCCCCTGCCCCCAGGGCAACCCCTGTTGTAGCACCTTCTGTTCTTGCTTCCTCTTTATCTCTCTCAAGCTTTGCTGGGGTTTGAATCCCAGGGCATTCCACCATTGAACTTCATCCTCAAGCTCCTTTTAAAGCATTTAAAAAAAAAAAAGAAAGTAGAAGTTTTAAAAAATATAGAGAAGGGTCTTGTTCAGTTGCCTAGAATGGCCTCGGACTCAAAATCCTCCACCTGCCTCAGCCTCCCCTTTTTAAGTAGCTGGGAACACAGGTGTGCACCGTGCCATGCACCTGGTATCTATTTCTCTCCAGCGTTAAGCCAAAGGTGCTCTCCCTTCACTTTGGATAAGGATCAAATGAGAATTTTCTTTCCCTCTCTAAGCATTTAAAAAAAAAACTCTGCCTCCGAAATGAGATTCCTAGCTGGTTGTGGTAGCACACACCACTAATCCCAGTGACTTGGGAGACTGAGGCAGGGAAATACCAAGTTCAAGGCTAGCCTTATCAATTTGGAGAGAATCTGTCTCAAAATACTGAGTTCAACTCCTGTACCTAAGGTGGGGGGACGGGGGGAATCAGATTCCTGGGTACAGATGCTTCAGGATTCTGACCCAAATATTCTATAATTGAGTTCCAGGAATCTCTTTTTTGTTGTTGTGCTGGGGATTGTCTAAGAGGGAAAAAAATCAGATTCCTGGGCAACAGATGCTTCAGGATTCTGACCCAAATATTCTATAATTGAGTTCCAGGAATCTCTTTCTTGCTGTTGTGCTGGGGATTGAACTCACTGCCTTGTGCATGGGAGGCAAGTACTCTTTACCAGCTGAGCTACATCCCCAGCCTGAGTTCTGAGAATCTTAATTTTTGTAAACTGCTCTAAGTATTTCTGTCATGGATGTTGAGATATGCTGGATATGCTGTTAGGGTATGGGGTAAGGCAAGACCTTTCACAGGGTATTTTCATTTTATTGGTGAGAGGAATGAATCTTTAATTGTGGAATTACAGGCATCAGTAATCCTGTGACTAGAGAATTTCTATGGAAATGTGTAGCTTGCTGGCAAATCCTATTGTAAGGCCTCCTCTCTGCTTCCGTTTGGCTTCCTCTTTACCCTGCACTAATTAACAGCAGCCATGGGGGTTGGAGGGGGGATTGAGGTCTAAAGGGATTATCCATCTCTGGTAGAATTCAGGGACATGGTGGGTCAGTGACTGGCATTCTTTGGTAGACTACTTCTCAGCTACTCTGTTAGATTTTGAAATTTTCTTCTTTTTTTGTGTATGTACCAGGGATTGAACCTAGGGATGCTCAACCACTGAGCTACATCCCCAGCCCATTTTTATATTTTATTTTGAGACAGGGTCTTGCTAAGCTTCTTAGGGCCTCGCTAAATTGCTGAGACTGGTTTTGAACTTGCGATCCTCCTGTTTCAGCCTTGCAAGCCACTGGGATTACAGATGTGTGCCACCGTGCCTAGCTAGATTTTGAAAATTTAAGACATGCTGAAAAGTCATCAAAATCTGTAAGAATTGTATCTGGGGGCTGGGACTATGGCTCAGCAGTAGAACACTCGTCTTGCATGTGTGAGGCCCTGGGTTGGATCCTCAGCACCACATAAATAAAATAAAGGTATTGTGTCCACTTACAACTAATAAAATATTAAAAAAAAAAAAAAAGAATTTGTTTCTGTAATGTGATTTGAAGGGAATCAACTCTTGTTTTTCAAAAACAACTCCTGGCTGGGCACAGTGGCGCATGCCTGTCATACCAGTGGCTTGGGAGTTTGAGATAGGAGGATCGCGAGTTCAAAGCCGGCTTCAGATACGGCGAGGCACTAAGCAACTCAGTGAGAACCTGTCTCTAAATAAAATATGATATAGGGCTGGGGATGTGGCTCAGTGGTTGGGTGCCCTGAGTTCAATCCCCAGTACCAAAAAACAAAACAAAACAAAACAAAACAACAACAAAAAAACCTTTCCAAGCGGGGCATGACAGTGTATACCTGTAAACCCTGAGACTCAGGGGTCTGAGGCAGGAGGATGGCAAGATTGAAGCCAGCAGGTCAGTTTAGACCTGTCTCAAAATAACTTTGAGGCTCTCAGAATAAAAAAACAAAAAGGACTGGGAATATAGCTCAGTGGTAGAGTGCTCTGGGTTTGATCTCTAAAACTGGAAAAAAAAAAAAAAAGAAGTCTCCGAACAGCTATAATTTCTTTAAAGAGTCACAGATCAGCCCTCACTTCTTCCTTCCTTTCTCTCACCTCATTCAGCACATTTTCTACAGAAGTTACGTCTAGCTGGGTGTGGTGGCGTACGCCTGAATTCCCAGGGACTCAGTAGGCTGAGAAGAAAGGATAGTAAGTTCAAATCCAGTTTCCGCCACTTAGCAAGGTGTTTAGTAACTCAGTGAGACCCTGTCTCTAAATAAATAGGCCTGGGGATATGGCTCAGTGGTTGAGTGCCCCTGAGTTCAATCCCTGGCACCAAAAAAAAAAAGTTACCTCTAGCGTATGTACAAAATTGATTCCTGAGCTGAAAACCCAAGAGGGACTCAAGGATGAGCTGCTCCTGAAAGACACTCTGGAAGTCAGAGACTGCAGGCTCTCTCCTGGTGGGGGCACTGAGGAATCTCAGGACCTTGGCAAGCTATCTGTGAAGGCCTTGATTTTCCCCTGACAGTGCAGATAGCAATGCCCATTATTCCAAAAGGATTCATAAAATGCCATCTTGAATGTTGTTGAAATCTTGGACAAGCACATCTATTATTTCTTTTCTCATTAGAATTATTGTCATTACACGCGGGGCGTGGTGGCGCATGCCTGTAATCCCAGCACTTGGGAGGCTGAAACAGGAGGATTGCCAGTTCAAAGCCAGCCTCAGCAATGGCGAGGCATTTAGCAACTCAGTGAGACCCTGTCTCTAATAAAAATACAAAAAAAAGGGCTGGGGATGTGGCCCAGTGGTCAAGTGCCACTGAGTTCAATCCCCAGTACCAAAAAAAAAAAAAAAAAAAAAAAAAGATTGTCATTACACATGGTGACTTTAATTTGGCTTAAGATCCTCTAGTCTGAAGCTATTTAATGAGAACTGATTGTTTTGGGGGTGGGGGGCATAGCTCAGTGGTTAAAGTGCTTGTCCAGCATGTGCAAGGCCCTGGGTTCCATCACCGCAAAAGAACAAAAACAACAAAAACCTGATTGTTTTAAAAATTCACTCAGAGACAAGGTGAAAGGGAAGGAAAAAACCCACAACTCTATTATGGCCAATTGAAACTTTCTGTTAATTAGCCGTCTTCAACCTCAGAACTTCTGAATAAATCTCCTGTTTTTTTTTTTTTTTTTTTTTTTTTTTTAAGAATCTCCTGTTTTGATGGTTCAATATTTGGTGTATCATCTTTGCCGGGCGCCACAACTCTATTATGGCCAATTGAAACTTTCTGTTAATTAGCCGTCTTCAACCTCAGAACTTCTGAATAAATCTGTTTTTTTTTTTTTTTTTTTTTTTTTAAGAATCTCCTGTTTTGATGGTTCAATATTTGGTGTATCATCTTTGCCGGGCGCCGTGCCACACGCCTGTAATCCCAGCACTTGGGAGGCTGAGGCAGGAGGATCGCGAATTCAAAGCCAGCCTCAGCAATGGCGAGGCACTTAGCAACTCAGTGAAACCCTGTCTCTAATAAAATACAGAAAAGGTTGGGGATGTGGCCCTGAGTTCAATCCCCAGTACCAAAAAAAAAAAAAAAAAAAAAAAGTATATATATATTTAGTGTATATTATATATATATGTATATATATATATATATATATTTAGTGTATCATCTTCAACTCCTCTTTCTGGCATTTGTTTTACACAAAACTCTAAGTTGCAAGGCTGTGAAAGATTTTACTGCGTTATGTTGTAGATACTAGAAATGAGCAATTCTTATTCAAGGAATTAAGGCTGTAACGAGTTGAGCCATGCATTTTATGGCAAATCAGATCCTCTTCTTCTTCTTTTTCCAAGACAGTTTGCAGAGCTTGCTTTCCCATTGTTTAGGTTCTAAACTGTGGCATTAAGTGCAAACCAGTGTTCAACGGTGGATCGGGTTTTGCTACCATATCCAAGTTGCACCAAGCGTGAGCATTTTGCTTGGAGAATGGCACACTCTGCAGCAGGCGCTTGCACTTTGATACCCGTGCACGGCTGTAATGGGAAACATTCGAGTCTGGTTGCAAAGATTTTGCTCAGTGTGAAATCTGCTCCTAACACAATGGTCAGATTGAAAGGAGTTTCATTACATGGCCGGGCATTTCTTCTTTCTTTGGGGAATATAAAAGGTGAATGCAATACTTTCCAGTTTAAAGTTACCACAAAACTTCATAATCTTAACCTCAAAATCGACTCCTAAATTTACACAGAGAACCAGAGGCCTTGAGCTGCTTGCAACTGCCTGTTTGATCTCGGTTAAGTTCCAAAAAGCCAGTGAGAGTTCAAAGGAGGGCCAGGGGCAACTCCACACTTTAATCCCCGCTCTTCTTTTCCTTCCTCTACTCCCTCTCTCCATCCTTTGGTAGTAACTCCAGTATATATCCATTTCAATAACCCCAGACACAGTAGATTCTAGAACAATGAGGCGCTCGTCTTTCCTTATTGATACTGACAGGCCCTTTGGTCAGAAAATGTCCCTCAACAGATGTTAGAGAATGTGATCATAAACCAGGAGGATATCTGTTACAACTCTTAAGGCCGTTTTATTTCTAGCTCTCTAAATTCCACTGGATAAGGTTTAAAAAAAAAATTTTTTTTTCCCCCTTCAGAAAACCCTCTTGAGGGTTGAGGATACTAGTTATGGCTTAAGATAAGTTGCTGACTTTGCTTGAACATGAACAGCCCCTTTCTCATCATCCTGAAAGGAAATAAAGAATGAACATGAAGGACAATTAAGAAGCAATATCAATAATAAAACCAGAATGAGTTTATTTTATTATTCAAGGTACTATTTTTGGAAAGTGAATCACAACTCTTTTTTTTTTTTTTTTTTTTTAATCTAAACAGTCTGAATGTTATTTTAGTTCAATCATATGGTTGGAAGAGGGTTTTGGGTTATTTTAACTCTGGCTAATGAATGCGTCCCGTTGATATTAAAAAGAACTGAATTACTTGCTGACTTTGAGGGTTCAGAAGTGAATTATGACCTCAAGATTGACCCAATCTGAAAGTCACTTTCTATCAAATGGGCATCCATCAGATGGACCACCCACAAAAGAGTTCAGACTAGACTGCCCAATGAGGTCACTGTTCATAAATAAAATAACGTCGGAGCTTTCATATGACGTCATGAAGCCTTCACCTTTCCTAAGAAGATTCCTTCTCTACAACATGAACCAAGCAAGTTTGAACCAAGCAAGTTTGACAAATAAAAAGAAGAGGAAAGAGGAATAAAAATGGTAAGCTGGCCAGGTGATGGTGATGACAGTCATGTGGGCTTAGCTCATCCAGAGAGGACCTGAGATAATTATAAAGAGAAAAAGCTTTAGCTGGGCACACTTGTGCACTCTTGTAATCCCAGTGGCTTGGGAGGCTGAGGCAGGAGGATCGCAAGTTCAAAGCCAGCCTCAGTAAAAGCGAGGTGCTAAGCAGCTCAGTGAGACTCTGTCTCTAAATAAAATACAAAATAGGGCTGAGGATGTGGCTCAGTGGTCGAGCGCCCCTGAGTTTAATCCCCGTTCCAAAAAATAAAGGGAAAAGCTTTGTTTTGTCTCATGTTTTAGAAGTCCCCCTTCAACCCCTATGGATTGAACAGAGAAGTGCTTGCTTTACCCCTGAGCCACATCCCCAGCCCTTTTAATTTTTTTTATTTTATTTTTTGTCATTTTGAAATAGGGTCTCGCTAAGTTGCTTATAGCCTTGTTAAATTGCTGAGGCTGGCCTTGAACTTGTGATCCTCCTGCTTCAGCCTCCCTAGCTGCTGAGATCACTGCGTGCCCCACCACACCTGGCATTTTAGAGTCTGTTGTTCATGATTGTGTGGAGCCATTGTTTTGGATGTGTGGCGAGGCAGCATGGAGTGGGATGCGTGGTGGGGCAAAGCCACTCATCAGTCATGAAGTGGGGGACGAAGAAGCAAGTTAGCGCAGGGAACCAGGATCCGATCCCCTCGGGGCACACCCTGGTGACCTAAGGACCTTCCATTAGAACTCACCTCACAGATCCCACCACCTCCCAAGGGTCCCACCTGGGGACCAAGACTTTAACAGACGGGCCTTTGGGGGACATTCAATGAGTAAAGAGGAGGGCTGTTCTATTTGTATTCATATTGTACATTTTTTTTTCTTTTTAGAAAAAGGGGAAAAAAGCCGGCGCAGTGGTGCACGCCTGTAATCCCAGCACTTGGGAGGCTGAGGCAGGAGGATCGCAAGTTCAAAGCCAGCCTCAGTAAAAGCAAGGTGCTAAGCAACTCAGTGAGACCCTGTCTCTAATAAAATACAAAAAAGGGCTGGGGATGTGGCCCAGTGGTCGAGTGCCCCTGAGTTCAATCCCTGTACCAAAAAAAAAAAAAAAAAAAAGGGAAAAAAAGTGTTATTGCTTTGCTAGCAAAGGAGAAACACAGGGGACTCCTGTCCAAAGAATGTAGTGATGAGGGTAGGGATGTCTGATAATGTG
This sequence comes from Tamias sibiricus, assembly GCA_025594165.1. Taxonomy (NCBI): domain Eukaryota; kingdom Metazoa; phylum Chordata; class Mammalia; order Rodentia; family Sciuridae; genus Tamias; species Tamias sibiricus. Next base: position 15,862,257 of record CM046666.1, on the reverse strand, counting down.
AATACAGGGAGAAGCTTACAGGTTACAGCAAGGGTGTGTGTGTGTGTGTGTGTGTGTGTGTGTGTGTGTGAAGTTTACAGGTAGCCGGGCGCGGTGGCGCACGCCTGTAATCCCAGCACTTGGGAGGCTGAGGCAGGAGGATCACGAGTTCAAAGCCAGCCTCAGCCGTGGCGAGGCACTTAGCAACTCAGTGAGACCCTGTCTCTACTAAAATACAAAAAAGGGCTGGGGATGTGGCCCAGTGGTCGAGTGCCCCTGAATTCAATCCCTGGTACCAAAAAAAAAAAAAAAAAAAAAAAAGTTTACAGGTTACAGCAGGGGTGTGTGTGTGTGTGTGTGTGTGTGTGTGTGTGTGTGTGCCCATGTGCATACTCATTTTACAATTAGATGCTGACTTTTCCCCTCGGGGAAGGTATGTGCTCCACCTTTGAACTTGAGGATTGAACTCAGGGGCACTCGACCACTGAGCCACATCCCCAGCCCTATTTATTTAGAGACAGGGTCTCACTGAGTTGCTTAGTGCCTTGCCATTGCTGAACTCGTGATCCTCCTGCCCCAGCCTCCCGAGCCGCTGGGGTTACAAGTGTACACCACGGTGCCCAGCTGAACTTGGGAAAATCTTTGTACCTCCTTCAACAAAGAGGATGCAATGGAAATGAAGCAGTTTGCTCTGAGGCTAGTCACCAAGGTCAGTATGGTTTCCTTTTAACTCCCCCTAACCCCTCAGGATGCTGGTCTTTGGAACCCAGCCACCACGTTTGAGGGAGTCCGGCTGGCTGGAGACGCTATTTGTAGGTCTTTAGCTCAGAGTGGTTGCCTGGGTAGGTGGAGAATGAAGACAAGTGGGGTGAATGGGAAAACAGGAGGGGAGGCAAGTCCACATGCTGCTTCTCAGTCAGGAACTGACTCTGCGGCTACTGTTGAATCTCCCTGTGTACCAGGCACCGTTCTAGAACCTGGACACAACTGTGGACAAAAGACAAAAATAGCCACCCTCTAAGTCTTTCTGGAGATTCTATAATTCTAACTGCAAGTTGCTTAGGGCCTCACTAAGTTGCTGAGGTTGGCTTTGAACTCGTGATCCTCCTGCCTCAGCCTCCCAAGCCGCTGGGGTGGTAGGCATGTGCCTCCGTGCCCAGCTTGTTTGTGCAGGCCTATGTCGGTGCTAATTCTATATCTCAAGTTATGATTCTTGTTTTTCTTCCTCCTGGTGTGAGACTGGGGGAGGGGGAAGACATTCAAGAAGGGAAATTTATGTCCTGCAGATGGACGGAGGACAAAGAGCTCTTTTTGCTGATTCTTGCTCCAAACAATCCTTATGCCAAAGTGTCACATTTTGGTATTATCTATCTATCTAATCTATGTAATCTTGATGTCTACTCTATCTAATCTATCTAGATATCTAATCTAGCTATCTTCTCTATTTAGCTCTCTTTTCTATTTATCCATCCATTCCATCTATCTGTCTATCTAATCTAGCTATCTTATCTGTCCATCCATCAATCTTGCCTATCTGTCTATTTATCTATCCATCTATCCATTCTATCTATCTAATCTAGCTATCTGTCCATCCATCCATCTTGTCTATCTATCTATCCATCCATCTTATCTGTCTATCTGTCCATCCATCATCCGTCTATCTTGCAGTGCTGAGGATTGAACCTAGGCCCTGCACATGCTAATCACACTAAGCTACACTCCTAGTCCTGGGGTAGCTTTTTTTTTTTTTTTTTTTGGTACCGGGGATTGAACTCAGGGGCACTCGACCACTGGGCCACATCCCCAGCCCTTTTTTGTATTATTTTGTTTAGAGACAGGGTCTCACTGAGTTGCTAAGTGCCTCGCCATTGCTGAGGCTGGCTTTGAACTCGCGATCCTCCTGCCTCAGCCTCCCAAGTGCTGGGATTACAGGTGTGCGCCATATTCTGACCTCTGCTGGGAAGATGAGAAGACTCCTATCCCTCCTTTGGCTAGGTGAGGTGCCTCTCCTGTGTCCCATGGTCCTTATGTCTTCGCTCAGCACTTCCTGCATGTTTGCCTTGTGTGGCTGGTGGAGTGTGGGCACGGTGAGCCTGTCTGTATCTGCAGTGCCCGGTCTAGTTCCAGGCCCAGCGCAGGTGCTCAGTGACCGTCTGGCTTGGTGGTGCCATCCCCTCGGGGACTCCATCCCCCCTGCAAATGTTGTGCTTAGTTTTCTGGGCCACTGCTGCTCTCAGAAATGCAGAGGAATTGTAGCGAACCCCTCCTTTGAGGAAGGATTGGGGTCCAGCTGTGGGAAGTGTGGTCAGAAGACAGTCTCCAGATGTTGGCTTCCTCAGGGTCTTTGGAGAGCCACCTTGCCCTAAATCATGCCATTTTCAGGGCACTCTGAATCTCCTGACTGAAGGGGGGTGAGATAAAGATCTGGCCATTGGGGCTGGGGTTGTGGCTCAGCGGTAGAGCGTTCGCCTAGCATGTGTGCGGCCCGGGTTCGATCCTCAGCACCACATAAACATAAATGCATTGCGTTGTGTACAACTAAAGCAAATAAATAAATATTAAAAAAAAAAAAAAATCTGGCCATTGCAGCCCAATGAGGGCCAACTCTGAGGGTCATCTACTCTGAAGCTCCCTGCCCAGTGAACTGAGGCTTCTTTGAGGCTGGCATCACAGTTCAACTCCCTGCTTAGCCCATTCTTCCTTCCCCATTTTCCTTTAATTTGTTTATTTGGTGCTGGGGATGGAACCCAGGGCTCTGCACGTGCTTGGCGAGGGCTCCACTGCTGAGCGGCACCCCAGCCCCTACGGAATGTTCTTTCTCCCTCTTGGTTTTTTTTTTTTCTTTTTTCCCCCTGTCTCCCCTCCTCCTCTTGCCCTTCTTCTTCTCCCCCCACCCTCTGTACAGAGGATGGAACCAGGGCCTTGGACATGCTAGGCGAGAGTTCTACCGCGGAACTACATCCCCCAGCCCTTTTTATTTTTGCTAAGTTGCCCAGGTCGCCCTCAATCCTGCAATTCTCCTGCCTCAGCCTCCTGAGCTCTGGGGTGACAGGCTTGTGCCATTCGGATCTTTGTTATTTCATCATCGTCATCATCATCATCATTACCACCACCCTTGCCACACTGGGGATGCAGCCCAGGGCCTCGTGCTTGTCACACAAATGCTCTACCTCTAAGCTATACCCCAGCCCTCTTCTTTCACTTTTTACGAGACTGGTGAGGTTTTGTCTTTTCTCAGAATATAACATCTTTGCTTTCTGTCCCATTGGGCATTAAGCGAAAACCTTGAGAAAGCAATCAAACGGGAGGCCAAAGTCAGTGTTTCTCAGAGTTTCTTCTCTGCAGTCCCCTCCCCACCTCCCTCTCCCCCTCATTCATCCTCAACCCTAGCTTTTCCTACATCTTCCTGCACCTGTTCCAGGCATGGCTCCCTCCAGGTAGGGAGGTATTCCTTGAAAGGACCAGGGCCAGGGGAGGCTGATGAAGGCATGGAATAGAGCAGGTGGCGGTCAGGGGTGAGGGCCAGGGACTCCACCCAGGGCTGGAGGCTCCAGGGTGACAAGAGGAAGTGGAGGAGACAGAGATCCCAGGCCACCAGGAGCTGCTGGAGAGGTGCAGACAAGGAAGGAACAGCACCGGGCAGGGCCAGGTGACAACGAAGTCGTCGAGAACAGAAGGGCATTCAGGGAGGAGAGTGAAGGCCGCGGAGGGCTGACTTTTATTTATTTATTTTTTTTTAAGGATTAAGAATGAATCACTGTTTTCATGAGCATCAGTGCACAGGCCATATGTCAGGTGCTGCCGGTGCAAAGCAGCAGCGCGACTTAGAACAGGCCCGAGGACGCTGCCTGCTCCTCCCTGGCGGGCTCGTGGGACAGCGCGGGGGTTTGGATTCCCCCCGGGATGAGGTCAGGCTTCCCAGGCGTCTCTCGGGGCACGATCCTCTCCCCCTCCCTCCTAATAAAGTGAAACCCAAACCACTCTAAACCCTGTAAACCCTCCTAGAGGCTCCGGGGTTAGAGGAGAGGTGGACTGGCTAATGACAGAGTCCTTGGGAGAGCTCAATAAACACTCCATAATTAATTACAGAGAAAAGAGGAACAGGATACCAATTTAGGTCATAGACTCCTTTGAAAATCTGATGAAAGCGATGGACCCTCTCCCCAAAAATAAAGCCCACAAGTGTCTCTATGCCCGGTTTTATTTATGATGTCCGGATGTTCATTAAAATCCCGAGGCCGAGGCCAAAGGGGTCCGTGGACCCCTGGGTAAGAAGCCCTGACTTAAGAGTCTACATGAAATACTTTTGCATCTGTGATCCATTTTATTCTGCCACACTCCTGGATGCCAGGCGGGTGCTGCCAGCATCCCACAGAGGGGGAGACCTAGGCACAGAGGGCAGCCCGCGGCCCCTCCTATGCGAGGAGGCAGCGCAGGCTCACCTGGGACCTCCTACCTCCAAGGCCAGGCTTGTTCAGTCTCTCCCTGGGAATTTGCAACCTACTCTTAGAAAGATGGCCTATTTATTTATTGATTGATTTGTTGATTTGTTTTTTTGGTGCTGGAATTGAACCCAGAGCCTGAGCTAGTGAAGCACAAGTTCCCCACGGAGCTACATCTTCAGCCCTATTTATTCATTTCCCACCCCCCAACTTTTTGGTGATTATCAAGGCTTTTAACCAAGGGGGAAATTAGACTTTGCTTCTTCTGTATCCTGATCCGAGTCAGTAGTGTGTGTATATATATATATATGTATATATATATATATATTTTCTTTTTTTTTTTTTTTTTTTTTTGTACCAGGGATTGAACTCAGGGGCACTCAACCACTGGGCCACATCCCCAGCTCTTTTTTGGTATTTTATTAGAGACAGGGTCTCACCGAGTTGCTAAGTGCCTTGCCATTGCCGAGGCTGGCTTTGAATTGGCGATGCTCCTGCCTCAGCTTCCCAAGTGCTGGGATTACAGGCGTGCGCCATCGCGCCCGGCTTCAGTAGCATATTCTCCAGCTCTTTCTTCCTCCTCCTACACATCGAGTAGAAGATGGGGGAAGTCCCATGGATTTGAGATCCGGGAGAGACCATCACACCATGGGAGATAATATTAGCAACACCTACACATATTACAGCCGCTGCATTTTCCTCTGTAGGAAAAGTGGGTCCATTTACAACCGGATGACTAACATTAAAGGGAGCAGGAGAATGACCAGAACCCCCGCACGTCTCCTAACCAGCACACGGACAAGGCAGGCTTCTGGCCGCTGCCAATCTGAACACTGTTCTTGTCCAAGTAGGCTGCCGTCTCCTTTAGGGTCTGGTTTTAGGGTCTAGTAATGGAACTTGGTATGCCCATATCAGGCATGCCGTAGAAAACAGGTGTGATTCTGCATGGAGGTCACATTTTATTCGGGGACCAACAAGTGAGCATTTGTGTCGTTCGGCTGGGATTTTAATAGTTTATTTTTTCCCCCTCTTTTTGGTCTTTGAGATTTCCCTATTCATCCCTATTATAACACTTTGTACAATCAAAATTTAAGCATTTATCCCCAGAGTACCAGATCTCAATTTACAATATGCACAGAAATTATCTAGGGAGCTTGTTAAAATATCCCAGCCCCAACCACTGGCTAAATACTTGGTTTTCTGGCTCCGCCTGGGCCCAGAGGCCTGCAATTTAAGAGGTTCCAGGAGTCCGTTTGGTGTAGAAAGTCTGAGCACCTGCTTTGAGAAATTTGACCTTGAGGATTTGAGAGGCGTCTACTCTATACCTTTGGTATACAGATTCTCAAATTGTGTTCTGTAACTCCTATTTCATTTTTCTGTCTCTCAGTCAACAATCGTGATAAGCTCCTTGAGGGCAGAGAAGAACCTGGTGTGTGTGTGTGTGTGTGTGTGTGTGTGTGTGTGTGTGTTGTATGTATATGTATATATTTATTTTTTTCTCGGAGGGGAGAAGGTGGGTGCTGGGGGTAGAACCCAGGGCCTTGTGCATGCTTTACCACTGAGCATGCTTACCTAAGCACATGCTTTACCACTGAGCTCCGTACACCCCCAGACCTATGCTCATGCTTGTATTCTTGGATCCTGACACAATTACTGGTTGTTGCCTGAATGCAAGAATAAAAATAATTGAAGTGCCAGAGGATGGACACTAATATGTTGAAGCATTTTTTTTTTATTTTCTTAAAATCAGCATTTTATTTTTTTTAAATTTTTATTTATAGTAGTATGTATTACAGTTCATACTATACATATAGAGCATCTTTTTACATAAAACAGTTTGTATTCAAAGTATATTCACAGCATTCAAGTCTTCAATCATGCATTTAGAATAATGATATCCATTTTATTCAACCACTTTTCCCCCCTTCCCCCCTTGCACCCTCCCTTCCCCTCCCTTCCCTTTGACCATTATAGTGTTCCTCTAGTCCTCCTATGTACCCCGACCCATCAATACTGTGAACCGGCTTCCTTATATCAGAGGAAACATTCGGTATTTGGATTTTTGAGATTGACTGATTTCACTTAGCATTATATTCTCCAACTTCATCCATTTACCTGCGAATGCCATTATTTTATTCTCTTTTATTGCTGAATAAAATTCCATTGTGTATATATGCCACATTTTCTTTATCCATTCATCTACCGAGGGACATCTAGGTTGGTTCCACAACCTAGCTATTGTGAATTGTGCTGCTATAAACATTGAGGTAGCTGTGTCACTGTAATATGCTGTTTTTAAGTCCTTTGGGAATAGACCCAGGAGTGGGATGGCTGGGTCATAGGGTGGTTCCATTCCCATTTTCCCAAGAAATCTCCAAACTGCTTTCCATAATGGTTGTACCATTTTGCAGTCCCTATGTTGAAGCATTTTAAGTTAACATTATAATCAAGAAAAGGACTTGATTTAACCAATAGAAATCCTCTTTGTCACAAAATCCTAAAACAAAGGAGTTTTTTGTTTGTTTGTTTTTTTTTTTTTTTTTTGGTACTGGGGATTGAACTCAGGAACACTCGACCACTGGACCACATCCCTAGCCCGTTTTTGTATTTTATTTAGAGACAGGGGACAGGGTCTCACTGAGTTGCTAAGTGCCTCGCCATTACTGAGGCTGGCTTTGAACCTGCAATCCTCCTGCTTCAGCCTCCCAAGTGCTAGGATTACAGGCGTGCGTGCACTACTGCACTGGGCAAATGAAGGAGTTTTGGCTGTACAATATACATATGTATATATAAAAGAATATACATATATATAAATATCTCTATATACATATATGTATTGTATGGAGGATTGAACCCAGGGTGTTTTACCCTTGAGCTACATCCCCAGCCCTTTTTTCTTTTTGATCAGGGTCTTGCTAAATTGCTCAGGCTGGGGCTGGGGCTGTAGCTCAGTGGCAGAGCACTTGCCTTGCACTTGTGAGGCGCTGGGTTCCATCCTCATAAAAAATAAACAAATAAAATAAAGGTATGTTGTCCATCTACAACTAAAAAAAAAAAAAAGAAATTGCTCAGGCTGGCTTTGAACTTGCCATCCTTCTGCCTCAGCCTCCCCAGTAGCTGGTATTACAGGTTGCGCCACTGCACCACTGCACCCAGCAGCGACTGCACACATTTCAGTGCTCATAGTAATTCCCCATTTCCTATATTCACCATAGTTTCTGACATTCACCTTGTTGGAGGGAGACATTCTCTGCCGTCTTGGAAAACAGCAGCAGTGTGTAAAGCACACACTTTGTCTGAGGCATTAGCTAAGCACTATCGCAGAGCCAACAAGTAAAAGATTCGGTTCCTGGTCGGGTGTGTTGGCACAGGTCTGAAATCCCAGAGGCTTAGGAGGCTGAGGCAGGAGGATCGAGAGTTCAAAGGCAGCCTCAGCAATGTATTGAGGCCATAAGCCACTCAACAAGAACCTGTCTGTAAATAAAATATAAAAGGGGCTGGGATGTGTCTCAGTGATTAAGTGCCTCTGGGTTCAATCCCTGGTACAAAAAAAAAAAAAAAATAGCTCCTGTCCTTCAAGAGATTAAAATCTGATAGTGGGGTTAGGGGGTATAGCTCAATGGTAGAGTGCTTGCCTGGCCTGTGGGTTCCTTATCTGTCACCCCAAATTAATATGACAGTAGAATACTAGGAGTTCAAGCACCTGGATAGCTACAAACAAGGCAGGGTACAGTGAGTGCCAGGGCGGAGAGGGGAGCTGGTGAGGGCTTGCCCCGTGGTGGAGCTGGCTAGAGGTGGAGGGGCCCTTCCAGGTGTGAGCAGAGGCAGGACTGTGTGTTTGTCAACGTTCTTGGTTGTCTGCCAGTAGTGTTTCCCTTCTCTGGTAACAGCACTTCATATTCCCTGTGGAGAACTCCCCACTCCGCCACCGGCAGTCTGAGTGATTCTGGCCTCTGTCTGGCCAAGGAGTGGACATGCAAGGAGACTCAGCAGACGAGCTTCCTGCGATTGGAAGGTGTAAGGTAGGAAACCATTGGATCTTGGGGCTGGGGCTGGGGCTCAGCTGTAGAGCGCTCGTCTCGCAAGTGTGAGGCCCTAGGTTCCGATCCTCCGCACCACATAAATAAAATAAAGATATTGTGTCCACCTACAACTAAAAAAATATTAAAAAAGAAAACCATTGGATCTGACTGATCCTGAGGTGCTACTTAAAGACCATACTTCTCTCCAGATGCCTGGGTCAGATGGCCACCTCCAGACTCCTCACCTCTCCCTTCGGTTTTTCATAGTCAATGTCTTATTTGCTGAGGGTAACCAGACTAGCGTCTGTTGCTCGAAGCCAAAGATCTGAACAGAAACCTGTGAACATGCAGCTGTCATTCACGGTACGTGACAAATTGGCGTTTGGTTCCAGTGCAGTGTTCTGATACCAAAAAGAGGCTGTATGGTAGTTGAGACGGGATTGGGCATATGAGTACTTTAGGGGGAAATATGTTCCTAGTTATCAGAGATATTCTTGTCTTGGCTGGATGACCACCCAGTAGGGCTGTTCCTAGGAGATTCAAGCATTACATAAAATGACCTTGAAGTTCTTCTTCAACCTAAAGTCCTAAAACTCTTTCTAGTCATTTGTTGTGAGTGACTGAGGCCCATCGAGCATATCCTGGAAGCTGAGGACAATTGTCATCCAGAGTGACAAAGATACATAGACAGGAGTTGTCCCTGGACGGCCTTGGTGCATTTCACAGACACCTCAGCAGTTGTTACGGGGTCTCAGTGCAAACCACCCATAGGGTCCCGGGCAAGTGCCATCTCCTCGGAAGAAGATGACTTTGCTTTCTCTGCGTGACGCAGTCATGTGTAAGCCCTGTGAGTGATGACTGGCTTTTTTTTTTTTTTTTTGGTACCAGGGATTGAACTCAGGGGCACTTGACCACTGGGCCACATCCCCAGCCCTTTTTTTTGTATTTTATTAGAGACAGGGTCTCACTGAGTTGCTAAGTGCCTCGCCATTGCTGAGGCTGGCTTTGAACTCGCGATCCTCCTGCCTCAGCCTCCCAAAGTGCTGGGATTACAGGCGTGCGCCACCGCGCCCGGCTGATGATGACTGGCTTTTAAAGTAGCAGTTGCTAGGGGGCTGGGATTGTGGCTCAGCGGTGGAGCGCTCGCCTAGCGCGTGCGCGGCCCGGGTTCGATCCTCAGCACCACATACAAATAAAAATGCATTGTGTACAACTAAAGCAAATAAATAAATATTTTAAAAAAAAGTAGCAGTTGCTATAATAAAAAATTCAACTTATGGAAAATCTCCACCATCTCTCTGCATAGTTCTTCCATTCCCAGTGGGTTTTGTTTGGGGCCTTGAGAAAGCAGGAGATTTTCCTGGTTGTAGTCATTTCAAACCAAGCCGTTTGGAGTATGGCTGTGAGTGACAAGCAGGAAATAATGAGATGAATTTATGATTGATTTCAATGCCTTCCATTCTCAAAGTATGTTTTCCAATATTTTTTTTTTTCTTTTCTGGGTGTCAAGTTACCTACCCACAAAGCTTGCTGTTCTGTACTCCTTGAATTGGAAAGGAAGCATTGTATGGGTTTCTTTTGGATCATCTTGGTTCCTAGTGACGGGTTATGAATCAATTTTTACATTTACTCTCTGAAATTTACAGTCACCTGTCCCCAGTGATCAGGAACAGACCATTTCTCTGTTTTAGCACATCTGTGAGGGCATCCTTAAAAACATGATGTCTCAGGTTTGTGAGTCAGGATGGCCTTTCTTTCTGCAGACGCATAGGCATTTGCTGTATGCTAACTGTGGGACAATTTAAAATTTGGTAGGAAGTCAGGTCTGTAATTCCACTGATGGGGAGTCTGAGGTAGGAGGATCTCAAGTTCAAGGCCAGTCTGTGCAACTTGGCAAGACCCTGCCTCAAAATAAATAAAAAGGGCTGGAGGTGTGGCTGTGTGGTAGAACACTCCTGGGTTCAATCACAGAAAAAGGACAAGGTGGGGCACAGTACGTGCTTGGCATATGTGAGGCCCTGGGTTCTATCCCTAGCATACCAGTCTCAGTTTTTTTTTATTTTTATTTTTTTTTGGTATCGGGGATTGAACTTGGGACACTCGACCACTGGGCCACATCCCCACCCCCTTTTTTAAAAAAATATTTATTTATTTGTTCTTTTTAGTTGTACACAATGTATTTATTCTTTATGTGGTGCTGAGGATCGAACCCGGGCCGCACACGTGGTAGGCGAGTGCTCTACCACTGAGCCACAACCCCAGCCCCCCCACCCCTTATTTTGTATTTTTATTTAGAGACAGGGTCTCACTGAGTTGCTAAGTGCCTCACCATTGCTGAGGCTGCGTTGAACTTGTGATCCTCCTGCCTCAGCCTCCCAAGTGCTGGGATTTCCGGCGTGTGCCACCGCGCCCGGCCAGGCTCAGTTCTTGCTGAGAAGGGATGTTTTCTGCTGTTGCCATCTTCTGTGGACCTCAGGGTTCAGCTTCTTCAGCCTTTGAACTCAGACTTGGGTCATCAACCTCAGAATGAGGCTCCTGCTTCTTGGACAGTGCTGCTATTGGCTTCCTCAGCTCTCCAGCCTGCAGTGAGCTTCAACGGGACCATCTAGGCCCTGACCACGCAAACCAATCTAATAAACCTCCTCGAAATTACGCATGTGTTCCGTTGGTTCCCTACTTCCTAAGAACCCTGGCTAATACAATCTATAGGACCTCTAGGAGAGGGTGGGTGATCCAGAGCCTCGCTACTCAAAGCACAGACCCCAGGTGAGCAGCGTGTGCATCGCCCCGGGGATTTTGTTAGAAGGCACACCTTGATTGGGTAGGTCTGGGGAGGGGCCCAATACCCAGCACTGCTCTCAAAGACCCTGACAATGCCAATGTTGGTGGCCATGGGCTATATTCTGAACAGCAAGGATTTAGAACACCTGAACATAAGGTTTGTGGTGTAGAGTGGCAGAAGGGGTTGTGAAGGTCACCTGTGCCATCCCAGGAGTGTGGCACTGGTCTCAGAGGTGAAGTCCGTAGGGTTGGTTCTATGTAACAGAACACCTGAGTTCTACCTTTACCTCTGTGATTCTCTCTCTTATCCATAGACATGGTTTCACAGGACGGTTAATTATTGTCACTCATCATGAACTACTTTGAATCCCTTGGCTAAGGGTTATTATTGAATGGCTATAAATATGCTGGTACTTGGGAGGTTGGAGGGAACTAAGAGAAATGACTGAAACAAACACCCTGCGGTGTCACGATGCAAAACAGATGGCCTGTGTCCTAGCACTCTTGACTTAGTGCCTCACAACCTGCTGGGACAATTGCTCATGCATTTATTCATTCAATCGTTCAACTGTGGGCCCAGCTCTGTATGCTGAGTGCGGGGGTCCTCAGTGGGAGTTGATGGTGGGATGACTAGGAGGGGAAGAGGACCATTTTGACCTGAACTTGAACTCAGACTTGCAAATCACTTTTCTTCAGTTATATAACTCTGAGACAGAACCAAACAAAATGCAGGGTCTGGTTTATAGGTAGGATCTGAGTAACTGTAGGATAGGAGTTCATTATAGGGGACTGGCTTATGGGGTCAACCATGCTCTGTGTACTTTTGGAGCAGCTTTTTAAGCACAAGAGGTGGTCTAGATAAGATCTAATGTATCATGATGTGGTCCAGCACACCAGCTTGGGAGAATGACAAAATTTTAGCTTGACCCACATTTGGCCCAATTTACTGTCTTAGAAGTATTAATACTTGAATGGATAAGACGTTTTCATACTATTATTCTTTTGGCTTTCCGTCTGACTAAAATGGAAAGGGCCAGAAAGTGTGCCAGAAAACAGATTGCTAGCGAGTAGGAAGAGAAATAGCAAAACAATTGTGATTCCCCTGCCTGCCACTTTTTTTTTTTGGTACTGGGGATTGAACTCAGGGGCACTCGACCACTGGGCCACATCCCCAGCCCTTATTTGTACTTTATTAGAGACAGGGTCTCGCTGAGTTGCTAAGTGCCTCTCCATTGCTGGGGCTGGCTTTGAACTCGCGATCCTCCTGCCTCAGCCTCCCAAATGCTGGGATTACAGGCATGCGCCACCGTGCCCGGCTTACCCTGTCTGTCACTTTACAGGGCAGAATCAAGCAGAATGGGAAGAGCAGTTCAGACTGAAGTTCCTGAGCTTGAGACTGGCCTCGGATGCCTTTGCTGACTAGCAATTTTGGGCCAGGGACTTTTCAGAGAACATCCCACGTAATCCTCTAACAGCCTCTGTGTCAGTGACCATCGCCAAGATTTTGCAGTAAAGGAAGATGAGACTTGGAAAAGTAAAGAGGCTTGCCCAAAGTGTCCTGGCTTGTAACAGCAGTCTAACTTGAACCCAGGTTTCTCCGGCTTCCTGTGCTATCTGTTGCATGGAAGGATTGGTCTTGGAAGACATCCAACTGGAAATGAGTGATTTCGGGAGCAAGTCAAGACCCCTGCATTAGTGGTCCCAATGAGGGCAACTGTCTTAAGGATGACGTAAATTTGCTGTGAGTTCCTCAGACACTTTTTAAATAAGAGGAACAAGTGTCAACTTAAATCCCTGTAGAATTTTTTTTTTTTTTTTTTTAAAGTACTGGGGACAGAACCTAGGGGCACTCTACCATTGACCCTTTTTTTGTTTTTATTTTGAGACAAGTTCTCCCTCAATTGCCCAGGCTGGCCTTGAACTTGGGAGCCTCCTGCCTCAGACTTCCAACTTGCTAGGATTCCAGGCATTCACCCCCATGTGCCTGTCTCATTCTATTCTTTTTGAGAAAGGTCTCAAAAAGATGGTCAACCAAGAGGCTAAATTAGAAGTAGGAGGATGACACTAACAGCTTATCAAGGACCCAGGATGAGGCGAGGAGACAGCATGCACTGGTACAGAAAAACAAATGAACCCATAGACACAACTACAGAGCAAATGGACTGGAACTTAATTTCCAGCCACTTACTAGAAAGAGAGTTTGAATGAGTTATTTAAACTCTCGTAGAATCAATTTCCCCAGTTATGAAAGAAAAGTAAGCAGGGGGCCATGGCACGTGTCTGTAGCCGGGTTACTTGGGAGGCTGAGGTGGAAGGATCACTTGAGCCCAGGAGTTCCAGGCCAGCCTGGCATCAAAACTAAACTGAAGAGCTGGGCGCGGTGGCGCACGCCTGTAATCCCAGCACTTTGGGAGGCTGAGGCAGGAGGATCGCGAGTTCAAAGCCAGCCTCAGCCATGGTGAGGCACTTAGCAACTCAGTGAGACCCTGTCTCTAATAAAATACAAAAAAGGGCTGGGGATGTGGCCCAGTGGTCGAGTGCCCCTGAGTTCAATCCCCAGTACCAAAAAAAAAAAAAAAAAAAAAAAAAACTAAACCCAAAACCAAAACCAAAACCAAAATTAAACCAAACCAACAAGAAGAAGGAGAAGGAGATAGAGAAGAAGAGGAGAAGGAGAAAAAGAAGGAGAAGGAGAAGGAAGAGGAGGAGGAGGAGGAGGAGGAGAGCAGAAGAAGGAGAAAAAAGAAGAAAGAGACTAAGACCTACCTTTCATGGAGAATAAGCGAGGTGGTGTGTAAATGAGGAGCTGAGCGTGACGTTCAATATACAGCAGATCCTCAGAACATGGCGCTATCGTGAAAGATTATTTATCTAGGAGTTTCAACTTTGAAGTGGGGAAAGAAAAGAAATTATCAAATAATTCCAAGAGGAGTTTTCTTAAAAAAAATAAGGCCACCATCCTAACGGAAGAACCCTCTGTATGAAGGTTGGGTTGAGATGATGGCGAGGTAATGGAGGCCGTATCTGTGAGATGCGGTGGCGCTGTGGAGGTTCTCTGGGTACCACCTGGAGTCTGGTCCCTGCTCGCTAATCTACTCTGCTGGGCACTAGCTGTGTGAAAGCTTTAAAGTACTAGTGAGCAAGTGTGTGTCCCAAGAAATGAGTTTGGATTTGCTCTTCCACCTATGGAGGAAGGAAATCTCACTTATTTAATTTTTCTGAATCAAATGGAATCTGGCTCTTTGGGAGCCACTTCAAACCTACTGATTCGGGATTTGCATTTTAACAAGAGACCCAGATGGTTCGTGTGCCCTCTGGTCAGTACCGTTGGGAAAGACCTGGAGGCTCTGCGGTCCTGCAAACTGGTTTTCGCACCGTCATCGAAGCTGCTGAAATACTTGGTGACCAGTCTTGAGGTGGGTCAGAAGAGCCTTTTTTATTTGTTCTTTTTGGTCCTCCAGAGGTCCTGCTGTCACGGGAACCTGGAGGGGCAGGTCTCTGCCCTTCTTCTTCTTTTTTTTTTTTTTTTTAATATTTTTTAGTTGTAGTTGGACACAATGCCTTTATTTTGTTTATTTATTTTTATGTGGTGCTGAGGATCGAACCCAGGGCCTTGCATATGCTAGGCGAGTGCTCTACCGCTGAGCCCCAACCCCAGCCCCCTCTGCCCTTCTTAAAGTACCAGCATCTATTTTTGTTCTCTGAGAACAAATGACACCTGGACACTGGGCACCAACGATCTCCAACTGCGTCGTCCTTAACTGCTTGCCAGGATGTAGAGAGGGGAGCATCCAGGTGGGACCCGCGTGGGCGAGTTCCTCAGCAATCTACAAGACACGCTTTGTTTTTCTGCACACTTCTGAAATGGGTGCCAGGTGTGGTTGGCCAGTGACTCCTCTCAGGAGGAAGGACACCCAGTCTGGAAAGGAACCCGAGCCAGAGGCCAGCAGCTCTTCTCCAACACTGGGGACACCTGAGGAAGGCCAGATCTGAGTTCAAGGAGGACCCCTGAGACCGAGCGCTTGGCTGGGCTTTTGTCCTCCCAGAAGATCCGGGTGTGCGGGACCACCAGGTCTTTCTACAGGTCCCAGCAGTCACTCTGTTCCTAAGCCAGCATCAGGACCGGCTCCCAACACAAGGTCTCCACATCTGGATGGACCGCATCCCTCCACCCAGAACAACCAACCAACCAACCATTTCCGGAATGTTTCAATTAGTTGTTGTGAAATGGCTACAGAAAATTTGAAATTAGGGCTGATTCAGGAATTTTAGCTTTTTTTTTTTTTTTGGTAGGTAATTGATGTTTTGGGAAAAATGATTTGATTAAAAGGCTAATCCAGTCATATTGTATTCAGAAATGACAAAACAGATGTCACTGATGCGCATTTAACTGACTAACCTTTTTTTTTTTTTTTTTTTACCTTGGGGGGAGTGCTGCTGGGAGAGATGCTGGGGATTGAACTCAGGGGCACTTGACTACTGAGCCACGTCCCAGTGCAATTTTGTATTTTCTTTAGAGACATGGTCTCACGGAGTAGCTTGGGCTTAGCACCTTGATTTTGTTGAGACTGGCTTTGAACTTGGGATCCTCCTGCCTCAGCCTCCCAATCCACTGGGATTACAGGTGTGCGCCACTGCACCTGGCTTAATTGACTAAGCTTTTGAGAATTCATTTATTGTTACAAGGTTGCACACACACACACACACACACACACACACATTTTAAAAAATGTGGTACTAGGATTGAACCCTGGGTGCTCTACTACTGAGCTTCATCTCCATCCCTATTTATTTATTTTTGGTAATGGAGATCGAACCCAGGGGCACTTAACCATTGAGCCACATCCCTAGATCTTTTTATATTTTATTTAGAGTCAGGGTCTCACTGAGTTGCTTAGGGCTTCACTGAGTTGCTTAGGGCCTTGCTAAGTTGCAGAGGCTGGCTTTGAACTTGAGATTCTCCAGCCTCAGCCTCCCAAGCTGCTGGGATTACAGGCATGCCACTGCTCTGGGCTTTATTTTTTTATTTTCAGACAAGATCTTGCTAAGACAAAGTTGCACATCTTAAAAGAAAATTCACTGTGAAAACTTAGCATGAAATAAGTTTCAAGATAAATGTTCCTTAGTTTTCAGATTTTAAATTTTTTTTGCAAGTAAAGGTGAGGGCTTTTTTGTTTTGTTAGTTTTTTTTTTTTTTTTTTTTTTTTTTGTGGTGGGAATTGAATCCAGGACTTCAAGTTGCTAAGCATGTGCTCTACCACTGAGCTAACCCCCTAATCCTGAAGGTGAGTTTATATATATATGTGTATATATACACGTAAAAACATATGTAAACATATATATGATAAACAAATAAGTACGTGTGTGTGTGTGTGTGTGTGTGTGTGTGTGTGTGTGTGTGTGTGGTGCTGGGATGGGCTTTAAAAAAAACTTATGAGCTAGAAGCAGTGGTGCATGCCTAAAATCCCAGTGACTTGGGAGGCTGAGGCAGAAGAAACACAAGTTCAAGGCCAGCCTGGGTAATTTATCGAGACCCTGTCTTAAAATAAAAAATTAAAATTTCTGAGAACGTAGCTTAGTGGTAAAGCTCCTGGGGATACAACCCCCAGCACCAAAACAAAAAACCAAACCAAACCAAAACAAAACAAAATCCAACTTGTTACTTAGGGATGTAGCTCCGAGGGAGAGTTTGCCTGGCATGTTGGAGGCCCTGGGTCTAATCCCCAGCACAGAAATACACACACAATGACCAATTTGCACCTGAACACAGGTGAATCGTACCTAGGTTACCTAGCCTTGACTGTTCCTGTAACTAGAGTCACTGTCTTCATCAGTGTAAGTGAAGGAGATCTAATATCTATATAGATCTGCTCTCGAATTGCCATAAAATGGAGTGAAATCAAGTTTTCAGGTGAACCCACAAGTCTCCTGCGCCAAGGTGAAGGCTGCTTCTCATTTAAACATTGTCAAATGAAGAATGATTGGACTGCTCCTGAGTTTCGCGTGTGTCAGCATAGTAGGGGCTTAGTCATGCAAATCCCTATCGCTTAGCATGGCCTAGCCCAGAAATACAGAGCTGGGTTTCCATATATTATCTGTGTTTGGAGTTGAAAGCATGCTTTCTATTGTGCTTTTAAAGAACAGATGTCAGGACAATGTTTAAAGCACATAACCCGAGGATTGAAAAATGTTTTTCTGCTTTTGAAAGGAAAAAAAAAAAAAAAATCCACAATAATGAATTCAGTCTGCCAGTTTGTATTGTGAAGGACTATTTTAACTGTTGAGGGACTTGGAAGCACATACCCTTTAACTAGCATCCTTCTATTGCCAGTGAAGGTCAAAGCATTCCGGACTAATGTTCTATTCAACTCCAGGGGAATGCGCCCTGAGCCTCAGGTATACCAGCCAAATGCTTTACTAGAGAGCCACGTCCCATACCTAACCATGCCCTTTGTAGACTCCCCAAGACAAGAATATTTTTTTTTTTTTTTTTTTTTTTGTGGTACCAGGGATTGAACTCAGGGGCCCTCGACCACTGGGCCACATCCCCAGCCCTTTTTTGTATTTTTATTAGAGACAGGGTCTCACTGAGTTGCTAAGTGCCTCGCCATTGCTGAGGCTGGCTTTGAACTCACGATCCTCCTGCCTCAGCCTCCCACAGTGCTGGGATTACAGGCATGCGCCACCGCGCCCGGCTCAAGACAAGAATATTTAAGGAATATATAAGTCCACCTTCCGAGG
The DNA here is from genome assembly GCA_025594165.1 of Tamias sibiricus. Classification (NCBI taxonomy): domain Eukaryota; kingdom Metazoa; phylum Chordata; class Mammalia; order Rodentia; family Sciuridae; genus Tamias; species Tamias sibiricus. The sequence continues at coordinate 15,844,292 of CM046666.1, read as the reverse complement.
ATTGAGGCTCCCTTCCAGCTTCAGAGTTCCCTGTTATGTTCTCATTTATTGAGCAAATAACACATGGGGATGTTATAATGAACACGTTCATTCTGCAGATGTGAGTGAAGATAGAATGGTGAGTGCTTTGGAAAAAATCAGACGGGGGGCAGGGGAGAGTGGAGGAAGACAAGGCAGAGGACACACCGTCTCTGGGGGAAATGGCGGGCGAAGAGATAGGCTCTGAAGGAGCAGAGGGTGGAACAGATGGCCCAGTGACGGATCCAGGGAGATCCTGGGTGGGACGGCCACGACCACACCCTGCAGGAGCGTGGATGAAGGTCAGGAGACTGTTTGCACACACCTCGCAACCATCCCCGCAGCATTTGTTTGAACCCTCACGAGTTGGAGTTTATGGCGGGAAGAGAGATCACAGCTAAGCAGAAGGCAGTCTAAAGCATGCAACTGGGATTGACTGCAGAGATCGACAAAGACCCCCTCTTTTTACGGTGAAGTTCAAACACCTGGATGGACAGGTAGGTTATTTAATATCACAGGGTCTCAGCTTTTCACCTATGAATCAAAAGAGTTACATTGCAAAATTCTCATATTTCTTTTTTTAAGTGATTGTTAGAATGCCATTTATAGACTTGTTTTTGGTTTTACTTGACCCGTAAACATTGTATTATTTATTGAATACCACACAATATGTATTTATCTAGTGGAATGTCTATGTAACACATGCAAGCTGTCTAATTTGTGTGTGTGTGTGTGTGTGTGTGTGTGTGTGTGTGATAGTGAGCATTGAATTCAGGACCTCACACATGCTAGGCAAGCTGTGCCCTTGAGCTACATCTCCAGTCCTTTATTTAAATTTTATTTTGAGGCAAGGTCTCCCTAAGTGGCTCAGCTGGCCTCAAACTTGCGATCCTCCTGCCTCAGTCTTCTGAGTAAACTGGGATTACAGGCGTGTTCCCCGGTGCCCAGTCAAGTTGTCATATTTTAAGGCCCCAGCAGGATCTCTCCACTACTTCTTCTGCACTCCGCTATATTCATATATTACTACTCTTGGAATTGTTTTGCAAATGAGCATGCACCTAGAGCCGGGCTCAGTGGCGCACGCCTGTAATCCCAGCACTTTGGGAGGCTGAGGCAGGAGGATCGCGAGTTCAAAGCCAGCCTCAGCAATGGCGAGGCACTTAGCAACTCAGTGAGACCCTGTCTCAAAAAAAAAAAAAAAAAAAAAGCATGCACCTATTTTATTTTTTTTTGTAAATAGTTATCTATTTGCTTTAGTTGTACACAACGAGTTTATTTTTACATGGTACTGAGGATCGAACCGGGCCACGCATTTGCTAGGCAAGCGCTCTACTGCTGAGCCACAACCCCAGCGCAGGCACCTATTTTTTAAAAAGGCCCAGAAGATGCACAGGATGTCTGATGATACTATGAAGAAGCAGCATGTTTTTTTTTTTTTTTTTTTTTTTTTAAATATCTATTTTTTAGTTGTAGTTGTACACAATACCTTTATTTTATCTATTTATTTTTACGTGATGCTGAGGATCGAACCCAGGGCCGTGCACATGCCAGGCGAGCGCTCTACCTCTGAGAGCCACAACCCCAGCCCAAGAAGCCGCATATTAATAATTAAAAAAAAAAAAAAAAAAAAAAAGACTTTGCTTTCCTGTTTGTCTGTTTGGTGATTGGGTGTCAGGTTTGGAAGAGCTGAGGCAGGGGCCAAGCTTGAGTTTTGGAGCTGCGACCCAGGGCCTGTGCCCTTCATTATCCTCTGACAAGTAGCATCTATGGGACGCCAGGAGAATGTGATCATGGACTCTTGTCCAGAAAAACACAGCAGCAAGGTCTTCCAGTCCTTCTCCTTGAACAACCCCCTTTTGTTTCTGATGACAGTGGAGTCAAGCAAGTGATTTCAGGGGCGTCTCTGTGAATCACTGTCCTCGCAGAGACTTGTTTCTGGAGCAAGTTTCCCAAGGGCAGGAGGCGTGCAGGGCCGGAAGTGAGTGGGCATGGAGGACAGCGCCGGGCTGCAGGCACGATCATCCTTATCCTCTGCCACTCGGTGGCCAGACCATCCCACACTCATCCGGCAAGGAAGTGCTGCCCGTCTAGGCGCCTCTTCAGCGCTTCCTGACTGTGCTGATAAGTAGGTCCCTGCCCTTAAGAAACTTATGCTCTATAGAGAACCGAGTAGCATAGTTGAAGTGCTTGGGAAATAATGACTAGGTAAGCCACGATGTCTCTGCCTTTGAGGGAAAGATCAAAAGAGTTGAGGCACCGTGGATGTCGTGTTGGTACCTGCTGGGATTGCCCAAGTGCTCTCGCATGCAGGCGCTTAGACTGGAGGGGAAGAGGAGCCAGGACTGCATTTACGTGGCTCTTGATGTTCCCACTCTCTGGCCTGCATTTATTTCCTCACCGGGAGCCTGGGAATTACAGTGCTGGCTCTCTGACTCACCGGGATGTCATAAAAGATGGCGAAACGTTGTGGGTCCTGCACCTTCCGCCCTTTGACAGAAAGGCACCTCTGGAGACGGATACAGGGTGTTAGTGCTGACGGTTGCAGTTTCGATTTGCATTTCCATAGCTGGACGACCTAATCCACTCTGTCTAAACCTGGAAATCCCATCACTCTGTCCAACTCATCACTCCATTAATCCACTTAACCTCTGGCCAATACATAATCTAAATATTTAATCTTGTCTATTTGTTATCTGTGTTTATTCCATGTTCATTCACAGTCTGAGTCTCCTCTCTGTTTATCCATTTCAGTGGAATCTGGTTTAAACTAGGAGTCCCTCCAGGAGGGGAAGGGACGCGTCTTATCCATTTATTTTTTTCCTGGCACCTAGTGCTGAACTTGGCTCATAGCAGGTGCCTGGCAATTGTTTGAAGCTGAAGGGCGACTGACACTCAGGGTAATTTTTTTTTTTTTTTTTTTTTTTTTTGCATCTGCAGAGAGATATTTTATTATCACTTTAGGAGAACCACGCTGTTTCAGATACCCACCACAGAGTCTGGCCCATGATGGTTTTATTTTTTTTTGGTACCAGGGATTGAACTCAGGGGCACTCGACCACTGGGCCACATCCCCAGCCCTTTTTTTGTATTTTATTAGAGACAGGGTCTCACTGAGTTGCTAAGTGCCTCGCCATTGCTGAGGCTGGCTTTGAACTTGCGATCCTCCTGCCTCAGCCTCCCAAGTGCTGGGATTACAGGTGTGTGCCACTGCGCCCGGCCCTGGCCTATGATGTTTATCGTGAAGGTGGCCAAATGATCTTTGCTCATACCGTGAATAGTATAGCCTGGGAGGACTGGTATAGCCTGGGAGGACTGGTCTAGAGGGGAGACCTGGGGTCTGCTTCTTGTTCTGCAATGAACTGGCATGTGAGGTTGGTCAAGTCCTTTAAAGGTTCTCATCTGTCACATGAATGGATAGGATCGGGTGAACGTCAATCTACTTTGGCTCCAATGTTTTGTCTAGATCTAAGGACCCTGGTGTAGGGAAGGGATCAGAGAGGGGAAAGGTGGCACCTTCTTCCTTATTCCTTCCATCACCCTTACCACTCAGAGGATCAGGGACGTGGGCAGGAAAATGGGGTGCCTGTTCCCTGCCAAGCCTCCTCCTCACTCTCACTGTCTGCCCCTCGCAGCCTGGGCTCAGGACTCCAGACATCTGCTCATTCCATCTGCCTGGGTTCATGTTTATCCAGTGCCCCTGGTGCGGGGGCCCCGGAGTCACCTGGGGAGGGCTTGCCTGTGTGCGGAGGCTGGGGAGCGGGTCCTGATTTTGCCAGAGCCTCCATATGGGCTGTATTTTTGCCCCCATGCAAAACCCAGGCATGTGGGAGGTAGAAGGAGAGTGAAGGAGATCCAAATTTATTGCTCAAGTCATGTTTATTTTCACTCTTGGCTGGTTCAGGGCATTTTTCTTAATGTATTAGGGTCACAATTTTATTGACTTCAAGGATGCTTGAAAGCTCTGTGTGTATAAGAGAAAGAAAGGGGCTGTGTTAAGATGACTTGGGTTTTTCTCTATTTTTAAAAAATTTCCACTATTTTTTTTTGTTTGTTTAAAATTTTGAATCTAAACTATTAGCCATCCCAGCTGAAATATGATTTCCTTCTCATGGACCCCTCTAGTTATTACCATGGGGTCTTTAATAATAGTAGCTCCAGCTCATGTCTTTAAACATTGTGTCAGGCTCTGTGTTAAGTAGTTTGCATACAGGAAATGCCATCTATTTCACAGATGAGGAAATTAAGGTTCAGAGAGGTGAACTGGGATTCAAACACAAGTCTGGCTGGATCTGTTCATTTCCTGCAAAGGAAGCCCGGAGAAAATAGGATGTTGTTTTGGAGAGCAAAACTCTCCAAGTGAGGGTGGGTCCAGTTGAACCTGGGCCCAGGGAGGGACCCAGGCAAAATTAGGACTCTGCACTTTCAGGATTAGAGGACAGCAAAAAGAGAGGAGGAGGCGCTGAATGTGAAGTGAGGATTCTAACGCTCCAGTGGTCAACAGAGTCAGGGAAACCGCCGCAGCTCTGACGCGTCTTTCAGGCCCAGGGAGGCTCAGCCACTTTGGTGGTGTTTCAGTTTGTCCTCCCACAGTGGTGGGCAGGCCCCGTGCTCGGGACAGTGGTTGCAGGAATGAATAAGACCGGTTCCCTGTTCATAATTTAAGGGGTTCGTCATTGAGCTCTACCAAAGGCTCCTCAGCACCAGCTGGATGGAGAACATGGTACCCAATCCCGGGCTCTGTGGTTCTCAGGGTCCTAAGAGATTCTTGGGCTGCTCCAGAGGCATAATCCTGGTTCTGTTTCCAAGCACAGAGTTGTGTTATGATCCTAACACACCTAGTGCACGATTCCACGTATACACAAAAGCAATCCCCCTCTCTGGCACCAGGGCTGAAGAGCAATGAGTGTCCTACTTGGTGGCCATTATGTTGACCTGTTCTGACAGCCCATGATCTGCCAACAATCGCCTTGTTGCCTGGGTGGTACTTATTTTTTTTTAAATATTTATTTATTTGCTTTAGTTGTACACAATGCAATGCATTTATGTTTACATGGTGCTGAGGATCGAACCTGGGCTGCGCACGTGCAAGGCGAGCGCTCTGCCACTGAACCACAACCCCAGCCTGGTACTTATTTTTTTTTTTTTTTGGTACCAGGGGATTGAACTCAGGGGCACTCGACCACTGGGCCACATCCCCAGCCCTTTTTTGTATTTTAGTAGAGACAGGGTCTCACTGAGTTGCTAAGTGCCTCGCCATTGCTGAGGCTGGCTTTGAACTCGTGATCCTCCTGCCTCAGCCTCCCAAGTGCTGGGATTACAGGCGTGCGCCACCGTGCCCGGCTGGTAACTTATTTTTAAAAATCCTCTTATAGGGGCTGGGGTTGTGGCTCAGTGGTAGAGCGCTTGCCTAGCACGTGCGTGGTCCGGGTTTGATCCTCAGCACCACATACAAATAAACTCATCGTGTGCAACTATAGCAAACAAATATATATATGTGTATATATATATATATATATATATATATATATATTATATATTTTTTTTTTTTTTTTTTTAAGAATCCTCTTATAGCCAGGCATGGAGGTACATGTCTGTAATCCAGTGGCTTGGGAGGCTGAGGTGGGAGGATCACAAACTCAAGGCCAGCCTCGAAATTTAGTGAGACATCAGCAACATAGTGCGACCGTGTTTCAAAATAAAGAATTGAAAGGGCTGGGGATGTAGCTCAGTGATAGAGCATCCACGGATTCAATACCCAGTACCAAAAAAATCCTCTTTGATGATCATGGAAATGACATCAAAGTGTCCCACATCTTGAATTGTTGCCTTGTTTTTTTGTGGGGCAGGGAAGGTGGCGTACAGGGGCTTGAACCTGGGGGGGGGACTTTACAACTGATTTACATCCTTAGTCCTTTTTGTTTTACTTTGAGACAGGGTCTTGCTAAGTTGCTGAGGTTGGCTTTGAACTTGCGATTCTCCTGCTTCAGCCTCCTGAGCTGCTGGGATTACAGGTGTGAGCCACCACATTTGGCTGCCTTAGTTCTTTTTGCTATCTTTTTACTCCTTGGAAATAATGAGGGAAGACAGTGTTAGGATTCAATTTCAGGGTGACAGAGGTGTGGCCACAGGTGCATCAAGGAACATTTTGGGCCCTTAAATGATGAATCTGAAACATTGGCTGAAGTATTTCTTGCTACTTGTGGTAGTATGGTTTATTTTTTACAGGTAAATTCACCAAGATAGGCAAGGATGGCTTAGCTTTAGATTTGTTCAGAATTCATAAAGGGGGGTTGGGGATATAGCTCAGTGGTAGAGCACTTGCCTAGGATGTGTGAGGCACTGGGTTTGATTCTCAGCACTGCATATGAGTAAATAAAATAAAGGTCCATCAACAACTAAAAAAAAAAAAAAAAAGGAATATATATATATATAAAAATTCATGAAATGGATATTATTTTATTATCTCAATACATAAGCAGGTAGAGAATATTTCCCCAGGGGAGATGGAGTGGGAATTATTTTTGAGGGGTGATGGGAGATTTATTTGGATTATAGGTGTTTATTTTGGTGTTGTATATATGTGGAGAGAGTTCTGGGGTGAAAACTTGGCTAAAGGAAGCTGCATGTTCTTCTTCCCATAAAGAACATGCTAAAAGACTATACAGAAACTGCTCCACTAGAAGAGTAAGGCTTATTGAGAGCAGAGACCTGAGGCTTGTTGAAGTATCATTGCTTAAGGAACTGTAATGTGCCAGACCTGGTAGGTTCTTTGTTTTTAGCTGTTGATGTACCTTTATTTTATTCGTTTGCTTATATGCAGTGCTGAGAATTGAACCCAGTACCTCACTCATGTGAGGCAAGCTTTCTACCACTGAGCCACAAGCCCAGCCCCCTGGTAGGTTCTTGACAAATTATCAAGAATTGGCTGAATTCTTCTCAGTGATTCCTACCTGTCCATCAATGAGAGGTGAAGGGGGACTAAGTCAGAGTTTGGTGTCTGTGAATAAATGTTGCAAAGTTCTTCTGAGATTTCTGGCTCTTCCAGGACTTTTGAATCTCTCTGTGGAAAACAAAATCACACAGATACAGGTTGCTATGGTTTCAATGTTTGTGTCCTCATTCAAAATTCATGCTGAAACGTATTTCCCAATGTAACACAACATTATTGAGAGCTGGGGCTTTAGGAAGTGATTAGGTCACAAGGGCTCAGCCCTCAGGGATGAGATTATGGCCCTTATAAACGGGTTGCAGAGAATAGCTTGCTGCTTTTGCCCTTCCGCTTTCTGCCATGTAAGAACATGCCTTCTGCTGTGGAAATGCTGTGCATGGTGCTTGTCAAGCTCAGCAACAGGGAGCCACGTTGGAAGTACAGAGCAGTGCTCACCAGGCACCGAGACCGCCAGCCACAGTGATCTTGGACTTGTCAGCCTCCAGAACTGTGAGGCGTAACTTTCTCTCTATAAATTAACCACTCTCATGTATTTTGTTAGAGCAGCGGAAACCAACGAGGACCCATGTAAAAGATTTAAGCTTTTGTATGCCTTTTGACTCAGCAGTTTTACTTCTGGAATTTATCCTAAGGAAATAATTGTGAATGCAAAGACATTTACCTCATTTCACTTATAATAATAAAATTTTGAAACAATTTAAATGCCCGTCAACAAATTTCGCTAAATGACATGTGGTGAATCTACCTAGTGGGACAGTATGATATGATACAAAATGGTGCTGAAGAAGAACATTTTAGGACATGAAAAAATGTTGACAATATACTGTTTTGAATAAAAAAAAAGGCTAAAAATCTATATGTATATAATTATACTGACATTGAAGTATGTATATTCATGCATAGAGAAAAGACTATAAATAAATATGGTAAAATATGAATATCATCTTGGATTGGAGAGATTATGAGTAAAATTCACTTACTCTTGAATGCTTGTACCCATCACATCTTTCTTTTTTTTTTTTTTTTTTGGTACTGGGTATTGAACTCAGGGGCACTCGACCACTGGGCTACATCCCCAGCCCTTTTTGTATTTTATTAGAGACAGGGTCTCACTGAGTTACTAAGTACCTCGTCATTGCTGAGGCTGGCTTTGAACTCGCGATCCTCCTGCCTCAGCCTCCGAAAGTGCTGGGATTACAGGCGTGCACCACCACGCCCGGTTATATCACATCTTTCTTTTGAAGGAAAAAAAGTACTGCTTAGCTGGGCACAATGGTGCACGCCCATAGTCCCCTGACTCAGGAGACTGAGGCAGGAGGATCACAAGTTCCAGGCCATCCTCAGCAACTTAGTGAGACTCTGTTTCAAAATGAAAAGGACTAGAGATGTAACTTGGTGGTAACAGCCCTGGGCTCAGTCCCCCAGTACCACACACACAGACACACGGACACACACACAGATGCATATGCAAATACTGCTTAAAAGGAGTTGCATAGGTAGCCGGGCGCGGTGGCGCACGCCTGTAATCCCAGCACTTGGGAGGCTGAGGCAGGAGGCTCGCGAGTTCAAAGCCAGCCTCATCCGTGGCGAGGCACTTGGCAACTCAGTGAGACCCTGTCTCTAATAAAATACAAACTAGGGCTGGGGATGTGGCTCAGTGGCCGAGTGCCCCTGGGTTCAGTCCCTGGTACTCCCACGCCTCCTGCCCCCCCCCCCAAAAAAAATTAAAAGAACCTGAAATTGAGGCTGGGGTGTAGCTCAGAGGTAGAGCCCTTGCCTAGCATGTGAGAAACTCTGCATTCCATCTCCAGCAATGGAAAAAAATATATATCTGAGATTGCACAAATAGGTAAGGCTGTGGTGGTGGAAATGGTAATAGAAAACATGAATCTTGAGTAACTCATTCCATATGAGAAATCATCCATTTGACAGACTCGCAATAGCTTCTCTGTGGTTGCAGAATCAGTTTGGGTACATGTTACCGAACGGTCTTAGGGTTTATAATCAGAATTCTTGAGAGAACTTAACAATATTAAGGTAGCAAGGGGCTGGGGCTGTGGCTCAGCGGTGGAGCGCTCGCCTAGCACGTGTGCGGCCCGGGTTCGATCCTCAGCACCACGTAAACATAAATGCATTGCATTGTGTACAACTAAAAAGTAAATAAATAAATATTTTAAAAAAACGCATTGTGTACAACTAAAGCAAATAAATAAATATTAAAAAAAAAGGTAGCAATTATTTGAAATGCACTTATCTAGGGAACTGACATACGTCATCCCCACGCAGCCCAAATGACCTTAGTGGGCTGGAGATATTTAGTCTGTGTCCTTTTTTGCCATCGTCATGACTGATGAGAGGCTCAAGGAGAAACAGAGGTGGTGGATGGAGGGGTGAGGTGTCTGAAGCCACTCGGCAGCGAAGGCTCTGAACGGGCGCGGGCTGGCCTTGGATGGGAGAGAACTTCACCACCAAAGTCTTGGGAGTCAAGCACAGACCCGAGTAATGGCTCTCGGACTTTACGAGGGCGAGGACCCCTTGTTAATATCGAAGAATTTAATGAGCCTTGTGTGATGGTCATTATACTTTTAATTATCTTATCAGCAGAAGCTACTTGGTAGGAGCATGCACTTGCCACCTCCTTGCGATTATCTTGTAGGATCCGCGGCACAGGGGCAGCAGCCACTGGAGAGGAAAAAGGAACCCTGGGTTTTTGGTGCCAGCCTGGATCCTAACATTCTGACTACCCTCACCTTCAACACTCTGTCTTTGCTCTTCTGTCCTCTTTGCTCTGAGGACCTGGAGTTAGGATGAGGAGAGTCAGTTCTCTAAGAGAACCTCTTGCTTAAGCCGGGCGCGGTGGCGCACGCCTGTAATCCCAGCGCTTGGGAGGCTGAGGCAGGAGGATCGCGAGTTCAAAGCCAGCCTCAGCAATGGCGAGGCACTTAGCCACTCAGTGAGATCCTGTCTCTAATAAAATTCAAAAAGGGTTGGGGATGTGGCCCAGTGGTCGAGTGCCCCTGAGTTCAATCCCTGGTACTCCCACGCCCCCTGCCCCCCCCCCCAAAAAAATTAAAAGAACCTGAAATTGAGGCTGGGGTGTAGCTCAGAGGTAGAGCCCTTGCCTAGCATGTGAGAAACTCTGCATTCCATCTCCAGCAATGGAAAAAAATATATATCTGAGATTGCACAAATAGGTAAGGCTGTGGTGGTGGAAATGGTAATAGAAAACATGAATCTTGAGTAACTCATTCCATATGAGAAATCATCCATTTGACAGACTCGCAATAGCTTCTCTGTGGTTGCAGAATCAGTTTGGGTACATGTTACCGAACGGTCTTAGGGTTTATAATCAGAATTCTTGAGAGAACTTAACAATATTAAGGTAGCAAGGGGCTGGGGCTGTGGCTCAGCGGTGGAGCGCTCGCCTAGCACGTGTGCGGCCCGGGTTCGATCCTCAGCACCACGTAAACATAAATGCATTGCATTGTGTACAACTAAAAAGTAAATAAATAAATATTTTAAAAAAACGCATTGTGTACAACTAAAGCAAATAAATAAATATTAAAAAAAAAGGTAGCAATTATTTGAAATGCACTTATCTAGGGAACTGACATACGTCATCCCCACGCAGCCCAAATGACCTTAGTGGGCTGGAGATATTTAGTCTGTGTCCTTTTTTGCCATCGTCATGACTGATGAGAGGCTCAAGGAGAAACAGAGGTGGTGGATGGAGGGGTGAGGTGTCTGAAGCCACTCGGCAGCGAAGGCTCTGAACGGGCGCGGGCTGGCCTTGGATGGGAGAGAACTTCACCACCAAAGTCTTGGGAGTCAAGCACAGACCCGAGTAATGGCTCTCGGACTTTACGAGGGCGAGGACCCCTTGTTAATATCGAAGAATTTAATGAGCCTTGTGTGATGGTCATTATACTTTTAATTATCTTATCAGCAGAAGCTACTTGGTAGGAGCATGCACTTGCCACCTCCTTGCGATTATCTTGTAGGGATCCGCGGCACAGGGGCAGCAGCCACTGGAGAGGAAAAAGGAACCCTGGGTTTTTGGTGCCAGCCTGGATCCTAACATTCCGACTACCCTCACCTTCAACACTCTGTCTTTGCTCTTCTGTCCTCTTTGCTCTGAGGACCTGGAGTTAGGATGAGGAGAGTCAGTTCTCTAAGAGAACCTCTTGCTTAAGCCGGGCGCGGTGGCGCACGCCTGTAATCCCAGCGCTTGGGAGGCTGAGGCAGGAGGATCGCGAGTTCAAAGCCAGCCTCAGCAATGGCGAGGCACTTAGCCACTCAGTGAGATCCTGTCTCTAAACAAAATTCAAAAAGGGTTGGGGATGTGGCCCAGTGGTCGAGTGCCCCTGAGTTCAATCCCTGGTAAAATAAATAAATAAATAAATAAATAAGATGAACTTAGAAGTATACCAACCGGATGGTAAGTGTTTTGAGATTATGAACGCTCTGAGTCGGACATTCCTTACACTGTCCCCTATCAAGATGTACAATTATGTATCAATTAAAAAACATACCGACTCTCATTTCTCTCCTCGGGACATACCCCCCACCCCAGCATTCTCATTGTTCTTTGCTGACGCTAATAGAAGCAAGCGTGGTACTGATCATGATGTTTGTGTAAGACCGCAGTGGTCTGGAGAAGGATCGTGTGCCCTGAGGGTGCACTTGGATCTAATGGGGTAAGACTGGAGAACATGCTTGTGGCTTGGAGAGTGTTTTGGAACTGTCTGCCGAACTGATCAGCATGGTGTACAAAAACAATAATTTTCCGGGCAGGGCTTTTTTTTGGTTGTTGTTATTGTTGTTGTCTGTCAAGCTGAGTAGCTGCTCAGCAGGAACTCAGAGATGACCAGAGTAGTTGACAAGGGGATGGAGCAGGGCACGGCTCACCTCGGCTCTGTGGCTCCATGGGCTCTAGGGGAGGCTGGGGGTGGCCAGTCCCACGATGAAGGGAGGAGCCATTTCGCCCGGGAGATCTGGATGCTGTGCTCTGTACTTGGGTTTGCCTGGTTTTCTCTCTTGGAAGGAAAAGGGAAGCTGCTTATTAACTCGGATCTGATTTCCTTCACCCAGAACATGTGAACCTGGGGTCTCAAGTTCTCCGGCCAGGGGTCCTTATGTCCTGAAGTAGACATCACCCCCACGGGCCTTTATCTGGACTCTTAGTCTATAGGGAGAAATTGCAACAGAAGGACCTTGTTTTCTTTGATTGATGGCACTTGGGGCAGAGCACAAAGGGAAATAGGAAGAAATGTCAGCAAACCCTCTCTGTAGGTCAGGAGCCCTTCCCGCCAGCTCATGCACTTCCCTGTCCAGGGTTCTAGTTTTCTCTTTTAAGGGATTCTTTTTCTTTTTCTTTCTTTTGGGGGGCTGGGGATCGGACCCAGGGCCTTGGGCATGCAAGGCAAGCACTCTACCAACTGAGCTACATCCCCAGCCTTTCAGGGATTCTTCTGATCTCAGAAGAGCCTAGAGCTCTCTGAAGGTTCTCTGAACGTTTCCGGGTATTCAGTGCACTGCTGTCTCCCCTAAGTCCATGTGTCCACACATCTGATGTCTGCAGTCTCATTGGCTTTAGAGGGTAATTTCCTTTTTTTTTTTTTTTTTTTTTTTTGTACTGGGGATTGAGCCTGGTGTGGGGGGCCTTTACCACTGAGTCACATCCCCAGCCCCTTTCATTTTTTAATTTTCAGACAGGGTCTTTCTAAACTGCTGAGGACCTCGCTAAGTTGCTGAGGCTGGCCTCGAACTTGCGATCCTCCTGTCTCAGCCTCCTGAGCTGCTGGGATTACAGGCGTGGGCCACCACACCCAGCTGAGAGTCTAGAGTGAATTCTGCCACTCAGTTGCCCTCACCTGCTTCACGGCCACTCCTCTTGGGACACTCTCCATTTTCCAGGTGTCTGTATGAGCAACCCACCTGCAGTCTCTGATGGTGCCATTGATGTCTCCAAGGTGGCCACCTTGTCCGTCTTGTTTGTTGTTGCAGCTCAAGTCAGTGATGTGCTGGTGCCGCTGTGGACAGGTCTTGGAGCTCCTGCGATTACTTGTGTGCCACTGAGTAGTGCCACCGAGTAGTACCACCAAGTAGTGCCACCGAGTAGTACCACCGAGTAGTGCCACTGAGTAGTACCACCGAGTAGTACCTCTGTCCAGATTCACGCGCTGTCTGTGGCTCCTGGCACCCTCGCCGTTGGCTAATTCTCTGTCCCCTTGTCTTCTGTGCACTCCGAACAGTGACACTGCACCTGCAGCGCGCCGGGAAGCAGCTCCTGGAAGTGCCCTTGGGCCATCGCCATCCTCCCCCCACCCCCGCCCATCTCTGCTAACTCCAGAGAACACGGTGACAGCCGGGGTGCTCAGTGCCTAGCGGTGTGGCCCGGGCCATGCTGTGGGTTTGAACCCGCTCTGCTGTCACCTCCTGTGTGACCTCTGGCAGCTCCCTCCTCTCCTGCATCAGTTTCCCAGGGCCGTGAGCTCTGAAGACTAGACTAGTGCTTGGCACATGGTGGACATTTAAGGTATGTGACACTATTATTATTATTATTATTCTGCTCCTCACTCATGGAACACTTTTTCTTACAGTTCTAGGTTTTCAGCTATTCAGTCTGTCCTACCAGTAGAGAAATGACCTTCTTTTTCCTTTTTTTTTTTTTTTTTTTTTTTTCTGGTACTGGGGATGGAACCCAGGGCCTCGTGCATGCCAGGCAAGCACTCTACCACCAAGCTCCACTGAGCCACATCCCCAACCCTTTTTATTTTATTTTATTTTTTTGTACCGGGGACTGAACTCAGATGTGACCACTGGGCCACATCCCCAGCCCTTTTTTTGTATTTTATTTAGAGACAGGGTCTCACTGAGTTGCTTAGCGCCTCGCCATTGCTGAGGCTGGCTTTGAACTGGCAATCCTCCTGCCTCAGCCTCCCAAGTGCTGGGATTACAGGCGTGCGCCACCTCGCGCCCGGCTGCCCATTTTATTTTTATTTTTAAATTTTGAGATAGGGTCTCCTTAAGTTGCTTAGGACCTCGCTACTACGTTGCTGAGGCTGGCTTTGAAACCTGCGATCCTCCTGCCTCAGCCTCCTCAGTCTCTGGGATTACTGGTCTGTGCCACTGCTTAGAGGGTGCAGGGTCCCAGGAGGGTTTCAGGTTTCTTTCCTGGATCTCCTCTTCTGTAGGTCAGTACTGCCTGGTTCAGTGGTCATCAGCCACGTGTGGCCATTGAGCCCCTGTGGTGTGGTTAGCTGCTTTGAGATGTGCACATGTACAAAATGCGCTTGGGAATTTAGACTTAATGATGAGAAGAAGAATGTAAAATAGCTTATTAATAACTATTTTAACTACATGTTGAAATGATATCATTTTGAATGTCTTGGGTCAAAGGAAATATATTATTAAAATGAATTATCTATTTCTACTTTTTTTTTTAATTTTTTTCTGGTGCTAGTGATTGAACTCAGGGGCACTCAACCACTGAGCCACATCCCCAGCCCTACCTTGCATTTTATTTAGAGACAGGGTCTCACTGAGTTGCTCAGCACTTCTCTGTTGCTGAGGCTGACTTTGAACCCATGATCCTCCTTCCTCAGCCTCCCAAGCTGCTGGGATTACAGGTGTGTGCCACCATGCCCGGCCACAACATGTTTCCTTTTAATTGTTTTTTTTTTTTTTTTTTAATTTTTTAAAGATTTTTTTAAAAGATGGACATGACATCTTTACTTTATTTATTTTTATGTGGTGCTGAAGATCAAACCCAGTGCCTCACATGTGCGAGGCAAGCGCTCTACCACTGAGCTTTAACCCCAGCTCCCCTTTTAATTGTTAATAGGACTCCTAGAAATTTTATATTTTGTGGTAAAATATACATAATATAAGATTTGGCATCTCAACTATTTTTACATGAGTTAGGTAGTATCAAACAGATTCCTGTGTGGTCTAACATCACCATCATCCATCTGCAGAACGTCTTCATCTTCCCAAACTGAAACTCCGCCCCCATAAGCACTAACTCCGCCCCCATAAGCACTAACTCCGCCCCCATAAGCACTAACTCCCCAATCCCGCCCCCACCCCATCCCTGGTAGGCACTGCTCTGCTTTCTGTGACTCTCACTATGTGAGGGACTTCACACGCGTAGAATCTGTCAGGAGACAAAATCACAACGAATTTAGTCGAACACTTACTAGGCCTATATCTGTGATTCTAGAATCAGGCAACAACTCGCTCTCTAAAAACAGAACAAATGTTCTGATGAGTTGAGCAGAAGAAAGTGGATTTATAGGCAGAAAAGGGCTGAAGAAAGCAGAAATGAAGAACGAAAAACAAATTGGTTGCTTCAAAGTTATCTTCCTTGTGCGATTAAAACAGAGGAGACATTTAAATCATGCTTGCTCAGGTAAACTGGGCCCCTTTTGATTGCTGTGAATCCCCCCAACCTTTTTGAAAGTGGCCAGTGTCAGAGTGCACTTTAATTTTGTGGCATCTAGCATAAGCAACCCCTTTCTGATTTGGCTGGGTCTGCTGGGACTCAGTGTAGGATCTCAGTCCAAGACAGGTTTATGGCTTCTCACGAGCTTTAACCAATCACTTAGCATGAAGTCCTCCAGGTTCAATTTGTTGTAGTGTCAGAACTTGCTTCTCTTTCAGGGCTGAATAATATTCCATTGTGTATTTGCTCGTGTGCACAACATTTTGTTTATCAGTGGATATTTGGGTGGTTTCTGCTTTCTGAGTATTGTGAATGATGCAGAAAGTTCTAAATTATGCAGATGGCTTGCAGGACGTTTCTGTTGGGCAGTGCTGTGCTAGGGTAATGGCCAAAGGGCCATGTCGGGTTTTCTTTCGCTCTGGGCTTAGGAAGGACACCCTCATTTGCCTCTGAGTCCTAGTACTGGTCTCACTGTGAGCCAGCTGGCAGCTGACTCTGTGGGTGTTCCCCAGGTGCCTGCCTCCTGCTGCAGGTCCTTCCTCTTGGGCCTTTGCCTTTCTGCCCCAAACTTTGGAAAATTCCTCTCGAGAAACCCTGTAAGTCACTGGGCAGGAGCCGGGTACAGGGAAGGTGAGACGCATCTTGCCTTCTCCTGCAGAATCGGGGTCCCTGGCTTTGACCCGACCCGGCGGGGAGGCTGGGCTGAGTCTGACAAGCAGGCAGGGAGGTCAGGAGGGGAGTGTCCAGAGTGGGAGGCCTGCCTAGGGTGAGGCCCTGGCCCCGGGCACACAGTTGGGACAGGAGCTGGAATTTCTGGCTCCAGCGCTCCAGTAAGATCTTTTTTGAGGGCAATTCACCCAAAGGAACTCACGGAGTTATTTTTTACATAGAGCAGTCTTACTCTGGGCTGAGATGCTTGTGTTCCTGAGAATACGTCACAGCACAGGCAGCTCACAATTCAATGTGGGGAGGCCAGCATCATTTCTAACTGCTGTGTGGACGAGGACTGAAATCACAGCGCAGACTGACAAGTCCTCTGACTTCAGGGATGTTAGCAGATTCCTGTATTGCCTTCTTCCCGCAGACTCCTTCTCCTCCCCCTCCCTCTTCATCTCCTCCTCCTCCTTCTCTTCCTCCTCCATCTCCTCCTCCTCCTTCTCTTCCTCCTCCATCTCCTCCTCCTCCTTCTCTTCCTCCTCCTTCATCTCCTCCTCCTCCTTCTCTTCCTCTTCCTTCTTTTTCTCCTCCTTCTCCTTTTCTTTCTTCTCCTCCTCCTTTACCTCCTCCTCCGTCTCCTCCTTCGTCTTCTTCCTCTCCTCCTCCTTCTTGCACTTCCTCTTCTTGTTCTCCTCCTCCTCCTCCCGCACCCTACTTTTTTCTTTTTTTTTTGGTACTGGGGATTGAACTCAGGGGCACTCGACCACTAAGCCTCATCCCCAGCCCTTTTTTTTTGTATTTTATTAGAGACAGGGTCTCACCGAGTTGCTAAGTGCCTCGCCATTGCTGAGGCTGGTTTTGAACTGGCAATCCTCCTGCCTCAGCCTCCCGAGTGCTGGGATTACAGGCGTGCGCCACCACACGTGGCTCCCTACCTTTTTCTTGCAGTACTGAGAACTGAACCCAACAGACCCTCTGTCACTGGGCCACATCCCCAGCCCTTTTTATTTTATTTTGAGAAGGGTCTCACTAAGTTGCTGTGCCTGGCCGCAGGTAACTTGCAATCCTCCTGCCTCAACTTCCTGTGTCACTGGAATTACAGGCATGTGCCACCCACGTCACTTCTAATATAAATGAATAAGTAGAGTCTTGTCTAAATATGCCTCTCTTTCAGGGGCACTAAGGGCCACAATATTTTCTCATTTTTTTTTTTCGCATCTCTTCAAACCATGTTGTTTACCCAATATTTTCTCAGTATCAGTTAAAAATGTTCTCAATAACATATATATGGGTGCTCTCTATTCTCAAATGGTATAACATATTAATATGATTTATTTCATTATTTTTCCAAAGTAAAATAGAATAAAGTAAATGAAACAGAGGTTTTGCTCGTTCCTTTCTGGTCCCAGTGGATGGCCCGGCACACATTCTCGGGGTACAGTTACTCTACTTTGGAGGCCACAGGAATATTTTTTTGGGGGGGGTACCAGGAATTGAATCCAGGGGTGCTTAACCACTAAGCCATAATCCCCAGCTTTTTAAATATTTTATTTAAAGACAGGGTCTCACTAAGTTGCTCAGAGCCTTGCTAAGTTGCTGAGGCTTTGAACTTGTGATCCTCCTGCCTCGGCCTCCCGAGTTGCTGGGATTACAGGTGTGCACCACGAGACCCAGCGCCCTGGAATCTGCTTTCTAAACTGGGAAGATGCAAGATTCTGAGTGTGCTCTGTTAGACTGTGCTCTGTCTGAGTGTGCTCTGTTAGAGCGGAAGCCATCAGTTTACAGCAAAACTAACAACGAGGAGCCGGGCGCGGTGGCGCACACCTGTAATCCCAGCACTTTGGGAGGCTGAGGCAGGAGGATCACGAGTTCAAAGCCAGCCTCAGCAATGGCCAGGCACTTAGCAACTCAGTGAGACCCTGTCTCTAATAAAATACAAAAAGGGGCTGGGGATGTGACCCAGTGGTCAAGTGCCCCTGAGTTCAATCCCCAGTACCAAAAAAAAAAAAAAAAAAAAAAAAACTAACAACGAAGCATCAGAAATACTGCCAATCTCTCATAGGAATGATCTAAGGCTGGAGCTTTATTTCCCAGGTGAAAATGAGAGTGACAAAAATGACGAGACAGTGACGTGGGGACGCTGTGCTACGTTGTCATTATATTTCCCAGCATATATGCTCACTCCCCTTAGAAATCATCACTGTATAAAACTTGCAGGCTGGCGGTGTCACAAACAGTAAGACGCAGATTTTCTTTCGGACTTTTTTTTTTTTTGGTACTGGAGATTGAACTCAGGGGCACTCGACCACTGGGCCACATCCCCAGACCTTTTTTGTATTTTATTAGAGACAGGGTCTCACTGAGTTGCTAAGTGCCTCACCATTGCTGAGGCTGGCTTTGAACTCGCGATCCTCCTGCCTCAGCCTCCCAAGTGCTGGGATTACAGGCGTGCGCCACCGCGCCTGGCTCCCCGGACGTTTTTTAAGTGCTGGGGATGGACACCAGGGGTTTGCACAGGCTAAGCAAAAGCTCTACCACTGAGTGACACCCCCCAACCCTTTTTAATTTTATTTTGAGACAGGCACCTGCTAAGTTGCTGAGGCTAGCCTCAAACTTTTTTTTTTTTTTGGTACCAGGGATTGAACTCAGGGGCACTCAACCACCGGGCCACATCTCCAGCCCTTTTTTGTATTTTATTAGAGACAGGGTCTCACTGAGTTGCTAAGTGCCTCACCATTGCTGAGGCTGGCTTTGAACTTGCGATCCTCCTGCCTCAGCCTCCCAAATGCTGGGATTACAGGCATGTGCCACCACGCCTGGCTATAGCCTCAAACTTTTTTTTTTTTTTTTTAAATATTTATTTGTTTACTTTAGTTGTACACAAAGCAATGCATTTATGTTTATGTGGTGCTGAGGATCGAACCCGGGCAGCGTACGTGCGAGGTGAGCGCTCTGCCGCTGAGCCACAACCCCAGCCCAGCCTCAAACTTTTGATCCTCCTGCGTTGCTGGGAACTCAGGTGTGTGCCTTTGTGCTTGACCTTTTTCAGACGATTTCAGTAGCGAACCCACAAATCATAGGCCCTAATGGCAGGATCATTGTATGTGAGTTACTTGTAAGACATTGGATGCATAATTCCCACAGAGGAGAAAAATACGTGAACTTCTGTATGTGTACTATGCCTGACATTGATTATTTGTGCTTTAAAAAATATTCCATCGTGGCTGGGGATGTCCCTCAGTGGTAGAGTACATGCTTAGGGCTGGGGACATAGCTCAGTTGGTAGAGTGCTTGCCTCGCATGCACAAGGCACTGGGTTCAATCCTCAGCACCACACGCAGAAAAATAAAGTGCTTGCCTAGAGTACATGCTTAGCATGTGTGAGGACCTGGGTTCTATCCTCAGCCTTGCAAAGAAAAAAAAAAATTTACATGTACGACTCACCTAGGAATTTCTTCAAATTTTAGAAGTTTCTGGATGCCTGCCTCAGCAGGCATCTGCTTAGGTGGCAAGTTACACAGCTCCAAGTGGCCTTTCTCTGCTGCTCCCTGCGTGTCCCAAGGATCAGAGCAATTAGAGCCCGGGCTTGTACAGCACTCCGACACTCAGCTGCAAAGCACTAGATGAGCGTAGGATTTTATAAACCATAATGGAATTCCAGCAAATAGTGCCGTAATAAATGGTCTTGCTGCTGATACTGCATTTAGGAGTCCCCTCTTTATTGTCTCGTGTTTACTGTATGTGATGAACCGAGGCGATTAGTAACAATGCTAATAATCACTCCTGTGGCATTTTATGCTTTCAAAGGGCTTTCCGGCTTGTTCATTATGTAATCTGTAACCCTCACCGTGGCTTCTCTGCTAAGTCGGGGCGGTTTTTGTTTTCCTTTAACATTTTTTCACAGAAAGGCAAAATCCGAGGACCAGAGAAGGGCGCCCGAATTTGTCAAGTTCACGGTTAAACAGGTCAGAAGAAGTGGTTGCGTTTTCATTTGGGAGGCAAAGATGTGCCGAGAGCGGGAAATACCGGTGAGGTGTGGGGGACCAGACGGGTGGAGCGGAGGCAGCATTTGGTGGCCGATGCTACACTCTCGGGATGTGAGGGACCGAAGCAGAGGCCTGGCAAGTCTGAAGCCCCGGATGACGTGGTGCAGAAGGTGGAGGTGGGGGTGCCACCTCGAGGCCCCCTCTGTTAAGGCCTGTGGTCACCTACGTTCATTCAGCTGGTACTTACACCTGGTCAAGGCTGATCAAGGGGAGAGGGCTGTATGTGGCTCAGCTAATTGGGTGCTGTAAGGAACAGACCCCCGAATCGTAGTGTCAGCAAGTGTGCATAATCAGCGGCTGCGAGTGCCCACTGGGGGATTAGAACGCGATAAGCAAGTGCTCTAGGTGTCTGCGAGACAAGCAGTGTGTCAATTACACCGTGGATGGCCAGATTTATGTGCTTTTTGGCAGTGCTGCCGGGCTATTAATCATGTCTCATGAGCAGGCCCCATGTCTACCAAGAGCGAAGGGCGCATGTCGCCGACCATCCCCACACAAAAAATGTCGCATCTCCCCCGTATCTTCCGCTATGTCTAAGGTGCTGGAAAATGAGAGTGCAGACACCCAGCAATCATCAAGTACCGTCTTTCTCTTTCTTTCCTCCTTTTTTAAAAATCAAGACCTAACCATGTTTTTCGAGCTGGAGAGACCCAATTTCTAGTCAGCCTCTGGAAATGGCATATTTCACATAAAATGCACCCGTCACAACATTTTCTTTTAATGACACAGCGAGGGCTTCACGGCTTGCCTTTGCTTTTATTACATCGTCGCGTAGATGGGCCACGCGTGTGGATTCCTTATTACGTGCTAAGCTACATATCTCATGAAGTGCAATACATCTAATGTCATAATTAAATGTCGTCGGGCTAATGTGTATGAGTGTTTGAGCTTTCTCACTAATTGCTGTGTTAGCATGAATTAGACAGTGGAGTAATTAGAAGCCCAAATGCAGCTGTGCCTTCTGTGGTGCGGTTCCCGGGCCGGGCTGCGTGCTGGTGACGAAGGGCGTGAGGGCCTGCTGGCCCCAGGCTCTGTCCTCTTTCCCCTTTACACGTGGGTGGCCTGGAGCTGCTTGTCACTGTCGCCTAACTGTGCCGAGGCCTCCAAAACCACGTCCCTCGCCCAGAGTGGACGCCATTGTCTGCAAGAGGGATTCCACGTTTCTTTAAATAAGCAATTTTCTGTCATCAGTCAGCAGGGGAAGCTGCGCTCTCAAAACCAGAATTAATGGAAGACAGGTTTTCAAGTTTGTCTTCAAGACAGATGAGTTGGGGTTGGGGTTCCTGTGTGTGTGTGTGTGTGTGTGTGTGTGTGTGTGTGTAGGCAGGAGCTGGGAGTTGTATCAAGAAAATAGAAAGCATTTACTTTTAGCTTGAGATCTTTCCCGATCTCGTCGGTCGGAGCCTTGGGGCCCGTCCTGCTGGCCAAGACCTGGACTCTTCCTCTACATTTGTCTCTTGTCCCCGACACCTCTTTGAGTTTGTCCTAAACTGGAGTCAGATGGGAGGCCTGTGAACATCACATTCTGGCTTCTGGGGACCGTAGCTCTTTCCTGAAGCTAAAGGGTCAAGGTCAAGTCTGCACCATGGTCGTCCTGGGACCTGGAGAGCTCCTGCCGCCCCGTCCTGGCTCCCATCCAACCCTGGGCTGCTCTGAGCTCCTCTAGTCTGGCTCACCTTTTCCTTTTAGGGTTATTTAAATCCCCGATGAGTTTCTGTACCATGGAGCTGGGGAGGAGCCTGTCACAGCCTCGGGAAGAAGTCTGTCCTTGGCTCACTTTTATCAGCCAGAGGGCCGAGGACCACTGGCTTGATTTCTCAGGCAATTGTAACTCACTGGAGCCTGGAGAGAGAAAGTCTGGGGAAAGAGAGAGCAAGCCGGCAAGGGAGATTTGCTCCCCTGAGTCTCCACAGTCTGTTCCCACAGCCCAGGGTGCACTGTGGGCGTGGCCCATACTGTTTAATTTGTCCAGATTTTTAAAGCAAGGTGGGTGTGTGCCTCACTCATGTCTGAACAGCCTCTCGCTGTGGTCTTAGCTCTCCTCCTGAAGGTCCGGCAGGACGACAGCCAAGACTCGAACAGGAGACTGAAAGAGACTCCCTGCTACCGCCTGACAGCTGTGACAAGCCTTGTCACATTCCCGTTCCCAGAGGTGCCTCTTGCCCATTAGGAGGCTGATTGCTGATGGGGCAGCCTCTTGAATTCCAACAGAGACGAGACCAAGGCCTACTGCACCACCCCAACAAGGGGCCTCACTTCCCTTGGCCAATAAATTGTGACAGAATGGCTTGTCAACAAATAGGCCTGGGGTGGGAAGATAAAGAGCTGTCATTTAGAAATAAATGCTGTTATTTATTTTTGCAATTTGTAACCTCGTTTCAGCCCTTTCCTCCCCTCCTCCCTCCTCTTTCCCTAATCCCTGTGTTTTGCACACCGGCGAGATGCTCACGCTGCCACGTCTACACAGCTCACGCCCAAGGCTCGCACCTTGCTTCTTGCTCCTGGTGGGGGCCTCCGGTTTCTTACCCTCCTGAACATCCTTCCCTGCTTTTACAAAATATCCCAGGCAGCGTGCGGGTGTGTCAGCGGCAAATCAGACCAACCGTCACGCCATTATCTCTAAAATGGTCAAGAGACACAGACACCAGTTACCTCGATCCTCTCCTTCTATACTGCATACACAGACTGTTCCCCGTAAAGATGTACAATTACTATGCATTGAATAAAAATATGTTGATTTTAAAAAATAGGCAGAGACACCTTTAGTTCTGCCTTTTTTCTTTTTCTTTCATTTTTCAAAAATATTTATTTATTTGCTTTAGTTGTACACGATGCCTTTATTTTTATGTGGTGCTGAGGATCGAACCCAGGCTGCGCATGTGCTAAGCGAGCGCTCTACAGCTGAGCCACAACCCCAGCCCTCTGCCTTTTTTCTTGTTGGGCCATGTTCATCATTGTTAATGTAATTTGGTAATTTTCATTTAAACCTTTGCATTTAATACAATCCCACGAAGTCATCGCACTGGCTGTTCATCTTTCAGACCTCACATACCTCCCTGTATGCTTTTATACTGTGCTATCCTTCCCCTATTAGAGTGCTAACCACCTTGGGCTGTCATTAGCTGTTTCTTATCTGTTCTGCCCCCCTCGTCCCCCCATAAAATTATAAGCTTTGCCAAGGCAGGAAAGCTTGTGTTTATCTTGTTCATCATCGTGTGCCATTCTCTAGCACACAATGTGCGACTACAGCTCTCTAGGCTTGGCGCACAAAAGATGTTCAATAAATATTTGTTAAATGAATGCATGAATGAACGTGTGCTTTGCTGGGCATTAGATACTGTGCCAAGTTGCAGCAGAACTGACCCTAATCTTTAAAAGGTTATTTTGTGATAGGGTGGATGAAATCCAAATTCACAAATCCCGAAAATGAATTGTAGAGTAAGAGAATGGCCACATCAGGGAGTAAGATCAACTACTATGGTAATGGTGGTGGAGAGGCAGGAGAGGGTCAGGACAAACTCTATGGATGATGTAGAGTTTATATTTGGTCTTGAAGGGTAGGTGGGGTCACGTCAGGTCAGGATGGAGCAGAATGGAGGTCTGTGGGAAGAAGAGAAGATGGTGGTCATTTGTTATGTTGGGACAACCAGATCTTCCCACTCTACTTTTAGTGATAGCTCCCGATTTTCTTTTTGAAGTTGACCTTTGATACACACTTTTAGGTCCAATGGAGATGTGGAGGTGGCTGGGGACAAGTCCTGGTCAATGAAACAAGAACCTGCTATGTCTCGCTATGTTGGAAATGTAATCCTTAAATCTATATGCTAATGGACTTGGAGGTGGGGTCTTTGGGATAATTAGGATCAGATGAGGTCATGAGTGTGGGGGTGGCATTAGTGGTTTTGTACAAGAGAAAGAGACTCCAGCCGCACCTTGCTCGGTCTAGCCATGTGATGCGGTGGGAAGGTCCTCACCGAAGGCCCAGCAGGCGCTGGCAGACACTCTTAGGACTTTCCAACTTCCAGAACTCTCAGAAATTAATCTTTGTTCTCCATAAATTACTTAGTTGATGATATTTTCTTTAGCAGCAAAAAACACACCAAAGTAGGACTAAATATGAATGAGGTATTGGACAAATGCTATGTTACTTATGGGGAAATGCAAATTAAAATCAGTAAGGTGCCGCCACAAACCCACTAGAATGGTAACAATTAAAAAGGCAACAGGGGCTGGGGTTGTGGCTCAGCGGCGGAGCGCTCGCCTTACATGTGCGTGGCCCGGGTTCAATCCTCAGCACCGCATAGACATGAATGCATTGCATTGTGTACAGCTAAAGTAAATAAATAAATATTAAAAAAAAAAAGGCAACAATACCAAATTCTGGAGAGTCTAACAACTGGAATTTTCATATATCACAGGTGGTCAATGGGGGGTATAATGTAGAACAAGCAGCTTGAGAAATTACTGAAATTTTCATCCATACACACGTACTCATGTATACCTTAAACTTCAACAATTCTTCTCTTAGGCATTTATTAGGAAAATAATAGGCTGGGTGTAGCTCAGTGGTAGAGCACTAGCTTAACATGCATGAAGCCCTGGGTTCAATCCCTAGCACTGCAAAAAGTAACAAATATAATAATAATAGTAGTAGTAGTAAATAGTAGTAGTTACAATCTCCAATTTAAAAACAAAACAAAACTACAAGAATGTCCATTGCAGTTTCATTCTGATTAACAAAGCATTGGAAAGAGCACAAATACACTTGGGAGGCTGAGGCAGGAGGATCATCAGTTCAAAGCCAGCCTCAGCAATGGCGAGGTGTAGGAGCCCTAAATGGGGAGATAGCTAAGATTGCGGTTAGCTGTGAGCCATAAAGATGTTCAAGCATCACCACCTTCCATGATCTCAGGAGACTTGGCCCGGGACATTGCGGATCTGGTCGGTGCCATTTTGTGGTGGTTGCAGGAGTGTGGATGGTGTTAGAGTTGTTGTTGGAGCCGGAGAGAAGCTAGCAGAATAAAGAACCTGTTCGTTTCCAGTCTGCCTCTGAACTTATTCCTGCGGCGTCGTTGCTCCAAGCGGCAATTGCTTCAGGCAGAGATAGCGAGGCACTTAGCAACTCAGTGAGACCCTGTCTCTAATAAAATACAAAAAAGGGCTGGGGATGTGGCCCAGTGGTCGAGTGCACCTGAGTTCAATCCCTGGTACCATTAAAAAAAAAAAAGAAAAAGAAAAAAGAAAAAGCATAAATATCCATCAATGGGTGAACAGATAAAAACAATTTGTTCTGTCCATAGAATGGAATGCTAACCAGCAATAAAAAGGAATCCAACAACTTGGGTGAATCTTTTTATTTTTTTGGTACTAAGGGGTGCTTAACCACTGAGCCACATCCCCAGCCCTTTTTACTTATTTATTTATTTATTTTTTAATATTTATCCATTTGCTTTAGTTGTACACAATGCGCCTATTTGTATGTGATGCTGAGGATCGAACCCGGGCCTCGCACGTGCTAGGCGAGCACACTACCACTGAGCCACAATCCCAGCCCTACTTATTTATTTTTGAGACAGGGTCTTGCTAAGTTGCTTAGGTCCTCATTTAGTTGCTGAGGCTGGTCTCACACTTGCAATCTTCCTGCCTCAGCCTCCCAAGCTGCTGGGATTACAGGCATGGGCCACTACGCCCAGCATGAATAGATCTTTTTTTTTTTTTTTTTTATTTTTAATTAGTCCTAATCAGTTATGCATAACAGTAGAAAGCTCTTCGATTTATGAATGAATCTTGAAGACATCATTTTGAGCCAGGCATGGTGGTACATGCCTGTCATCCCAGTGACTCAGGAGGCTGAGGCAGGGGAATCACAAGTTTGAGGCTAGCCTGGGCAATTAAGCAAGACCCTTTCTCAAAATTAGTAAAAACAGGGGATATAGATCAGTGGTAAAGTGCTTACCTAGCCGTGCTCAAGGTCCTGGGTTTGATCCCCAGTACTGAAAAAAATATTAATATAAATATAAAGAGCTGGGGTATAGTTTGGTAATATAGTGCTTGCTAGCATGTGCAAGGCCCTAGGTTTGATCCTCAGTACCTCAAATGAAAAACAGAAACATCATTTTGACTGAATGAAGCCATGCACAAAAATTACAATTTGAAGGTAAAGAATAGACATTTGTATGAAGTTAAACACTAGACAAGAGCTCGGTGTGGTGACCCATGCCCATAACTGTAGTGACTCCAGAAGATGAGGCAGGAGGATTGCAAGTTCCAGGACAGTTTGAGCAACTTTGTGAATAAATAAATAAATAAATAAACAAATAAAGGGCTGAGGCTGTAGCTCAATGGTAGAGTGATCCTGGGTTCAATCCCCAGTACTAGAAAAAAACAACCAAACGAACAAGTCAAACCAAACCAAACCAACCAACCAAACAAACAAAACAAACAAAACACACACACACACACACACACACAATGATTCTAAGAAAATAGAATAGTAGCTGGGCGTGGTGGTGCACGCCTGTGATCCCAGCTGCTGGGGAGGCTAAGGCAGGAGAATCATGAGTCAAAGCCAGCTGCATCAAAAGCGAGGTGCTAAGCAACTCAGTGAGACCCAGTCTCTAAATAAAATACAAGATAGGATTGGGGATGTGGCTTAGTGGTTGAGTGCCCCTGAGTCCACTCCCTGGTACAAAAAATGAAAAAATAAAAAAAAAGAAAAGAAAATAGAATAGTAGTTGCATCTGGGCATAGTAAGAAAGAGGAACCAGAGGACTTGATTTGGGGTATGGTTGCATATCTTGGTCAAAACTCATTGACTATCCACTAAAGATTCGTGCCCTTGGGGCCTGGTGACATATCACAGTGGTAGAACATTTGCCCAGCATGTGTGAGGCCCTGGGTTCAGGTCCCAGCACTGCAAGTTTATAACAAAAAAAAAAAAAAAAAAAAAAAAAAAAAAACAAAAAACAAGCTTGAGCGCTTTACTGTGTATAAGTAATACCTTAATTTTTTTTTTTTTTTTTTTTTTTGTAGTGGGTATTGAACTCAGGAGCACTCAACCACTGGGCCACATCCCCAGCCCTTTTTTGTATTTTATTAGAGACAGGGTCTCACTGAGTTGCTAAGTGTCTCGCCATTGCTGAGGCTGTCTTTGAACTCACGATCCTCCTGTCTCAGCCTCCCAAGTGCTGGGATTACAGGTGTGTGCCACCGCTCCCAGCTTAATTTTTAAAATACAAAAAAAATTTAGAAAAAGTTAAAAGATGAACATCACAATTGACCTGATGTTGCTGTAGTTCCTTCTAGTATATTTATTTCAAGTTTTCAAAACTCAAGTTGTAGCCAAACTTGCATTTAATATTTTGTTCTCTTTTCAATTAATACATTCCAAGCTTTTCCTACAATGATCCATTACATGGATTTCAAAAACTGCCTTTTCTGGTGGCCACATGTTCCCATGTGTGGCGGGGCCAGAGAGGGCTCTGTCACCTTTCCTGGCTGCAGCAGTGTGCTGACCAAGTGGTGACCAGTTTTCTGCCTGAGCCACTGAATTATTGCCTTATCATGAAGTCCTGGAGATAAATGGTCCCTTTTATGTTTCTTGAGACTTTCGTAGTATAAATGTTAGTTTTAGTGGTTTAGGAAGATTCGGGCACGTATGCACAGAATTATAACAGCGAATGTCAGTCCAGTTGGCGGTTTTTCAAATGAGTAGTCAGTGTTAACCATAATTCACTCTGGGTCCCAGACTTGTACTTTACTATATTATAGCAAAGAACAAAATTTAGAGACTTTTTTCCCCCCTCCCAGTACTGGGGATTGAATCCAGTGGGGGACTCTATGACTGAGCTACTTTCCCCAGCCCTTTTCATTTTACTTTGAGATGAGGGTTTTACTAAGTTGCCCAGGCTGGACTGGACCTTTTGATCCATCCTCCTGCCTCGGCCTCCCTGAGTAGCTGGGATTACAGGTGTGCACCATGGATTGGTCTTTTCTTTTTTTCTTTTTGGTACCGGGGATTGAACTCAGGGGTACTCGACCACTGAGCCACGTCCCCAGCCCTTTTTTTGTATTTTATTAGAGACAGGGTCTCACTGAGTTGCTCAGTGCCTCGCCATTGCTGAGGCTGGCTTTGAACTCGCGATCCTCCTGCCTCAGCCTCCCAAGTGCTGGGATTACAGGCGTGCGCCACCACGCCTGGCTGGATTGGTCTTTTCTAAGTTACATGTCTTGTAAGGCCAGTACAGAAAGATCAAACAGTAGAAAAATAACTGATTGGTTAGCATCAGGTTGCTTTAGGTTACATTTTTGGGGGTGGGTACTGGGGATTGAACTCAGGGGCACTCAACCACTGAGCCACATCCCCAGCCCTATTTTGTATTTTATCTAGAGATAGGGAATTACTGAGTTACTTAGCACCTTCATTTTGCTAAGGTTGGCTTTGAACTCGAGATCTTCCTGCCTCAGCCTCTTGAGCTGCTGGGATTACAGATGTGCACCACCACACCCAGCTAGGTTGTTGCCGCCGGAAAAGGATTTGCAGCCTGGAACGGCGGCGCCGCGGGAAGGAGCCCGGAGACAGGATGGAAATGAAAAAATTCTTTTATCTTTCTCTTTCTGTCTCTTGTAATTTCTAACACCACATACACACTCTCACAAGAAACCAAGGCATGTACTCTTACAAGAAACTACAATATATATACAATAGCGTTAACCCCATCCGTTCTCTCTCAGGTCTCATCTCACGCGCCTGAGCAGGAATGGCGCTGGCCCGATCTGCCAAGTCACGGCTCAAGTCTCTTGAGATCCTGGGCCAAGACCCCTGAGACTACAGAAGGCGGCAATGCCCAAACATGTCCATGGCCCATAGTCAACCACAATCTTAGCCATCTCCCCAAACAGGGCTCCTGCACTAGGTGAGATTTAAATTTTTTTTTTTTTTTTTTAAGTTGTAGATGGACCCAATGCCTTTATTTTATTTATTTATATGTGGTGCTGAGGATGGGACCCGGTGCCTCACACATGCTAGGCAAGTGCTCTACCACTGAGCCACAACCACAGCCGCCTACATTTTTTTATAGAATGATTAAGACAGAGGAAACTTCATTTTCATGCCAACTGAAACTACCCTGTTTGGGAAATTTGGCAGTTATTTTTACAGCTTGGTGATGTGGAACTTTAGTGAGAGTGACTCCATTTTGAGTTTTAGCCTGGTCTGCTGGGGCCCAGCACAGCAGCCTTGTCCAAAACAATGGCCGTCTGTAATTTCTATGGCCTTCTGTAAATCTACTTAACAATCGTCTACAATGGAGTTCTCTCCAAAAGGAGCAAATTATTTGTTGGCATGTGTGGGGATAGCGCACATGCTCTCATGAATGATGTGAATCTCATTTTAATTTGTAGAATTAAAAAATACATATGTCAAAATTCTTAGATTCACATTCCTGAATCCCTGTTTGCTTGAGAACTGCAGGGTTAGTATCGCAGGGTTTAGCTCACGTCTTCTTTTACGGAAATGTTTTACCTCTGCCTACGGACCCATTCCAGGAAAAACCTGTGACCTTGAACTTGACCCTTTCTTGCCTAGGATTGTTGCCTGCTTATCTTCTCCGAGTCAGTCTTTCTCTCTCTGAGAATTCCCACTCAGTGTTCTATGGAGCAGGCCACAGAAGCCAGACAGGGAAGAGCTGAATAGTTATCCCGCGTCAAACACTTGACATGAGTTTGTTATTTAATTATCACACTGCCCTTGGGTGTGGACGTTGGTATTCTTTTTTTTTTTTTTTTTAATATTTGTTTATTTGCTTTAGTTATACACAATGCATTTATTTGTACGTGGTGCCGAGGATCGAACCCGGGCCGTGCACGTGCTAGGCGAGCGCTCTACCGCTGAGCCACAATCCCAGCCCCGGCCGTTGGTATTCTTATTTGGCAGAAGAGAGTTAAGTAACCTGCTTATTGGAAAAATGGCTGTTCAAAGGATAGATATTTATGGTCTGATGATAAAACAGCAAGTCAGATCTTGTACATATTTCCCATGGCAGCTGCTCCTTCCTGGAAAGGCCCTGGGCTTCCTGCAGGAGGAGCTAAGGGTGTTGCAGCTTCCAGGAACCGGTGAGCAGCTTGCATTAGCCGCGGCCTTGTCTGTGCCTAGCCTAGTAGGCGGTCTGCGAGCGTGAGCTGTGAGTGGTGGAGCAGCCGAGAATCAGGCCAGGTCGACCCTCCAGCCTCCCCGGTCAGGCACGCTGTGGTTCCGTCAGGGTGGCTGGGTGCCCACTAAATCACTTTCAAATGAAGAAAGAGGGGCTGGAAGGGCAGCTCAGTGGTGGGGGGCTGGGCTTAGTGTGTGCGAGGCCCTGCATTCAATTCCTAGCACCCCAAAAAAACAAAATAGAACAACAACCCAAAAGACAATGGGCGTGGTGGTGCACACTTGTAACCCCAGCTCTTTGGGAGGCTGAGGCCAGCCTGAGCAACTTAGCAAGATCCTGTCTCAAAATAAGAAATAAAAAGGACTGGGGTGTAGCTTAGTGGAGAGCCCTGGGTTCAATCCCCAGCAACCCCCACCCTCAGCCAAGCTGCAAATGCTGCCACACTTATTCCTTGGAGTTGCAACTTTAAAATAAAGTTTTTTTTGTTTTGTTTTTTGGGTACTGGAGATTGAACTCAGGGGCACTCTTCCACTGAACCACATCCCCAGCCCTTTTTGTGTTTTATTTAGAGACAGGGCTGAGGCTGGCTTTGAACTCGTGATCCTCCTGCCTCAGCCTCCTGAGCCACTGGGATTACAGGCATGTGCTGCGCCCAGCAATGAGCCCGCTGTGCCCAGCAATGAAGTG
Organism: Tamias sibiricus; assembly: GCA_025594165.1. Taxonomy (NCBI): domain Eukaryota; kingdom Metazoa; phylum Chordata; class Mammalia; order Rodentia; family Sciuridae; genus Tamias; species Tamias sibiricus. The sequence continues at coordinate 15,813,338 of CM046666.1, read as the reverse complement.
GTTTTCTGAGCCAGGAAGTTAATAGAGGATTCTGCAGTGTCAGCTCCTTCTTCAAGAGGGACGTGTGGGGGAATGAGTGACAGTTCCAGATCTAGAGTTTGTCCTCTTCTCTCCCATATATTTCCTGCAGGAGGTTTTCAGTGACTTATCTGGACACCGTGGGTCTCTGGGAGAGTGTTCCAAGCGATGCCATTGTTAAGTGGTTCTTCTGCTCCATGTTGAGCCCTCTCCCCGCCTCTCGATGAGCAGAGCTCCCTGGTCTTTCCACTGTGGAGGTTCACACAGGAAATGTAAATGGGCTGCTCGTGGCGGGAGGCAACGGTGCAGGGACTCTGGTCACTCCGTGGCTCCCCTGAGATTTGGGGGATCCGGGGCTTGCTCTGACCCATGACCTTGGCACACTGGTTTGGAAACCGGCTAAAAACCCGGCAGCAAGGCACGAGCACGGCTCACCTTTAGACCAGTGTTCTCAGTACAGACCCCGAGGGTGAAGTCTTGAGGTGAAGGGTGAGCCTTCACTCTTCCCTCCCTTTGTCCTCTTCCCCCTTCTCTCCATCTAGTACATTTGATAGAAGAAAAAAGAAACTGAAAAACTCCCGGATGTCTTTGCGTTATCCTCACTAGCACATAATCTGCACACCCTGTTTTTTTTGTTGTTGTTGTTGTTGTTTTTTTTTTTTTCCATCCAAAACTGGTTTATAACCTACCAGCGCATGATAGTCGCCTGGCATAATTCTGCTCCTCGTGCTGCTTAAAAGATGCACAGAGCAGCAATGTGATGTGTTTACCCATGGCACAGGGATGCGCATTTGTCTTCTGATGTCCTGGGAGCCCTGAGCCTAGAATTCTCAGCTCGGGTTCACTGTCAGTGTATTTCCCAATGCTCCAACTTGTGTGATTTGTTTTGAGTGCTACAGTACTAAAGGTAAGCACGTTTTTTTTTTTTTTGGACACTGGGGATTGAACCCAGGGTTGCTTCACCACTGAGCTACATCCCCAGCCTTTTAGTTTTCTGTTTTTGAGACAGTCTTGCTAAGTTGCCGAGGCTGGCCTCCTGTGTCAGCCTCCCGAGTCCCTGATCACAGGCATGCACTACCACATCTTTCATGAGTGGTACCGAGGACGCGCAACAGATGGTGAAACCAAGGTTAGTAGCGTAGAATCTCTGGACACTGAAGATTAAATTTTGTAAGACCATGCTTTGCAACGCTGTAGTAAATTTTTATATTATATCAACTATAATATATATCTATAATGTATAATCAATAACCCTGAATGTGTTAACTTCTTCTTTTTTTTTTTTTTCTAGACTGGAAAAATGTTCACTAAACTGTGAGAAGAAATGATGTGTCCATTTGGACTATGTCATTTTAACATATATTCACGAGTATCTGTGCCTCCTGATCTTATCCCAAAGAGAGCTCAGTGATAAATTATTTTTAAGTAATACTGGCACAATTTTATTTTTTTAGAGCTTCACATGGTGAAAAAATCTGGCATGAAATCTGGAACAATTATGTGATGACCGAAATACGGAAGTTTGAACTACCTTTTTGAATTTACATCCTCATCGTTTCATTGATGGGAACACTAGCAAATGTGTGTGGGGAGGGGTCAGAGAGCGACAGAGAGAGGAAGACAGATGGAGGGAGAAATTGCATTTCACCAGTAATATTCAGAAGCACTCATCCACGGATCGTAAACTATTGAAAAACTTCCTTGAAATTGTCCAGCCTTAAATAATGTTTCGGGTACCATTATTACAACTGCAGTATCTCAGTTGGTTATGAAAACAGGTATCAACACGAAATAGTATATAAAGAAGGGACGTTGGGATCAGTTGAGATCTGGATATGAACCCCAGCTTTGCCAGCTCTTGGTTCTGTAAACACGGGGGCTATTGAACCTCTCTGTACAATGGGGGTAATACCAGCCTCATGAGGATATTCCATTAATTGAGTGAGCTAAGGCATGTGGATGTATCAAGCACATACATTTAATTGGCCACTCAACGCACATTAATTCTCTGCATGGTAGCTTTATCTTAATATGGTCTCTTGCTGCAGCACCAACTCACAGGGAGTTTCTCTGGGCACTTGGCAATTATCATAGTCCTTACAAATGGTGTCCAGGACAGATCCATCTCACCATGAATTTTTATGGTTTAGCAATCAGTGTTTCAATAAAGTCCAATTTGACAGAGTAAGAGGGTAGGAGGCAAAGGTGCCATTGTAAATGCAGGCAAAGCAGGCATCTGTTCATTCATTGGACCCATCCAATACAGGAAGAAGACTCTTCACCACAGCCCGGTGCTGGAGGGATCCTTAGACCCATGTTATAGAGAAGGGAAGCTGAGGCTGGGGTATTAGGAGTCCAGTGTGACTTGGCTAGTAAGTGGCAGAGCTGAAATGCTAAGTCTGTTCTTCCTCACTCCAAAGACGTCCCATTTTTCAGGCATATTGACACACAGTTTGAATACCACAAAGTAATGTAGGTGATCCTTACATTTTATTGTAAATGCTACATTGCGCTGGCTGGGTGCGGTGGCACATGCCTGTAATCCCAGCGGCTCGGGAGGCTGAGACAGGAGGATCACAAGTTCAAAGCAAAAGCGAGGCGCTAAGCAACTCAGTGAGACCCTGTCTCTAAGTAAAATACAAAATAGGGCTGGGGAGGTGGCTCAGTGGTTGAGTGCCCCTGAGTTCAATCCCTGGTACCCCACCCCAACAAAATAAAAAACAAAAAACAACAATAACAAACATGTGCTTTCTCTCAGAGAGCAATACTTGGTCTGAAAGTTAAGTATCTAGCACAAAGGGATCTGGGGATATAGCTCAGTTAATAGAGTGCTTGCCTCACATGCACAAGGCCCTGGGTTCAATCTCCAGCAACACACACACACACACACACACACACACACACACACACACACACAAAATATATGGCTAGTAAAAAAATGTTTGCTTTGCTTCAGAGGTAATTTTTGCATTTGTCACTACAGGGGTTGAAAACATATTTTTTTTCTCCTCCATTGCCTGGTTCATGCCTGGGGCTCTGTAACAAAAGGCAGATTAACAAGAGAAAAAGCATACAAATGTGTTTGCTATGTGTTAGGTGACATAAGGGCCTTCAGAAGTGAAGACCCAAAGAACCAGGGATGCCTGTGTATTTGTATGCTTAGGTCTGATTAAGACTAGACAAAAAGATCTATGTGATGATAATAAACTGGGGGAACTTAGGAAGGACAGATTCTTCTAGGTCCCTAGGCTTCAGAGGTGAGGCTGTGCCTTTCCTCGGGGAGTAGGGAGGCGCCTCTCACAGGAGGGTCTCAAGACCTGCTTCAGGGGAGAAGGCTGAAGGAGGGTAAGAAGAGAGTGACCCCTAGTTCCTGCTGTTTTCTCACATGCCAAGTTGTCATGTTTGGGGGGTAACATGTCCTGAACCCATATCACTGAGCGGAAGTAGGAAAATATATATGTCAAAACCTTATCATGTTATTTATTTATTTATTTTGTGATGCTGGGCTTGGAACCCAGGGCCTCATGCATAGCAGACAAGCGCTCTACCACACCCAGCCCTGGTTTTACTTCTATGTTCTTGGTTCTGTCTTTTTTATTACTGGGAGGCAATAAGAACTCAGCCCCTTCCTCCTCCTCTCTGGAGTGTGCCCCTCTACCCACATAGGCGGCAGGTTGCCTTCTGACCTCACCAGAGGTGAGGACCCAACAGCTGGAATTCCTGCCCGGGAGTCATTGCAAGCCAGGGAAGCATACAATAGATATTACAAAAATTCCATTTCAAATGAATTATGAATTTGCCGGATGTGATGGCGCATGCCTGTAATCCCAGCACTTGGGAGGCTGAGGATCACAAGTTCAAAGCCAACCTCAGCAATGGTGAGGCACTTAGCAACTCAGTGAGACCTTGTCTCTAATAAAATACAAAAAAAGGGCTGGGGATGTGGTTGAGTACCCCTGAGTTCAATCCCCAGTATCAAGAAAAAAAAAAATTAAAAATTTAAGATGATATGATGTTCCAAGAATTGGTTTCCCTATCTGCAGTGTTTGCTTGTACAGAATATCCCACTCCTGAGCAAAGGCGGCCTGGTTGCATTCATTCATGAAAATAGAAACAAACCATCAAAGCTTTCAATTCCTGGGAAGCTTTGGAATCTCAGGGACCTGAGTATGGAGCCACGTTACAGACTGGGACATATTAGGCAGGTCCCTTAGCCTCTCTGTCTGCTCCTCCTTCTTCAAAGTAGGTCTCAGGGGTTGTTGCAAGGATTCAATGAGATGGTGAACAGAGACTTCTTGCAGCCTCTCTCTGCAACTGCTCAAAAGACAGGATTGGATTAGTGAGGTCATGCTTAATCAGCAAGTCATTTAGAAGATGAGGCCGTTCCCTTTTGCTAAGGAAATACTACTCTACTTGGGTCTGAGTGTCTGAAATGATAATCATTCCTCACTTAGCTCTCCCCAGCGTAGAGTCCAGCTACGCATGTGTCTTAAATATTTTTCTCCAAGGAGGACATGGAAGAGTTAAATGGAGATGCACATTTGACACTGTTTGGGTGCTTTTTCTCTTTGTTTCACATCAAAGTGGTCTGCGGGGCCGTTTTGCCAGTTTGTACATATTGTTGTACTCAGAGAGGGGCTGGAAGGGCTGAGCTGGCTGCTTGATTAGCTGTGACTCCCTTGCAGGCTGGCTTAAGAGACCAAATGCATCTACCCCTGTAAGGTGTTAATGATAAAGGGGCGGGGGGAAGACGGTCCCTCTCTTTTTGAATGAGACTTTGTGGAGGCCCCCGATAATAAATCATTTGTTCCCTCTAAGAGCACTCTGGCATTCGCACAGCTCACACTCAGATGGTTCCCACTTGAAATTGCTCATCAAGTGCAAATAGCTCCCAGCCCGGATGGTTGAGCTGCTCTCCAGCCTCCTGCTTGTGGAGTGAGGAGGCTTCAGCCCGTGACCGGGCCTGGGGAGGACGGGTGGGTGGGTAAAGCCTGTGCTGCAGGAAGCCAAGTCAGCGGCTCCCTTTGTCCCCCAGCCCACCCTAGCTCCCTTGTGAGAGGAGAAAACCAGCCCCATGTGCACTGGGAGGTTTGGCCTGCTTTGCCCTGGACTTGGCCTTGGGCTCCCCGCTCCCGGGGAGAGTTGCTTTGCCTGTGGCTCAGCAGGTTTGTCTAGCTATGTGGGTGCTAAAAAAAAAAAAAAAAAAAAAAGAAGAAGAAGAAGAAGAAGAAGAAGAAAGAAAGGAAGGAAGGAAGGAAAGAAAGAAAGAAAGAGGGCAGAGGGAAGTGACTTGGCTGGACTGACGGCCTTGCCTGAGTCCAGCCCCACCCCACCTTTTTCCACCTGGCGTGGGAAAGCTGTGGGCGCCAGGTGGCCACATCTGGTCTGGCTCCCCTAGGCCTGCCTGCCTGTCCTCCTGCTTGCCACTGTGTCAGCTAAGTCCCTCGGAGCACCAGGCTGCTCTCTGTACAGGTGTGTGGTGGGGATAACTGATGATTAATGCGTGTGTCTGGCAGGGCCTTGGGGTAATTTGATTGGCTTGATATCTAGAGTGATCACCCCTCTTTCTTTTCTTCTCCCTTTCTTTCCCCGAGTTTGCGGCAGTGTTTACCTTTGTTGGTGTTTTAAGTTGATGAATGACACTTGTTCCAGGGTGTTCGTTTCCACCCAGGTTTTAATTAAATTTGCAAGCGGCTTCTGTAATTATGAATCTGAGCCTCTCTGCCTAATTTTACCTCTCCCAAGTTGTTCAGAACTTTCCATAGTTTCTTTCCTGTCCGTCAGCCCCAGGGCTGATGGGCCAGCAGAAGGTCCCCCCTCCCATCGCTTCAGTCATTTCTCCTGGGTTTTTTGGTTTGTGATAGCAAAAGCCACATCCTGCCCCTGACAGAATCCATTAGGCCAAGTAAGGAACAGATTCCCAGAAAGATGAGCTTCTCTGCAAGAGGAGAGCTGGGCTGTGCCCTCCGTTATGGGACATCTGCAAAAGAACTGCTGTAAATAGAGGCTGGGAGCCCTCAAAGGGGGCTGTTTCTTTAAGGGGAGAGATGGAAGCTGTGTTTGCTTTCTTTTCTTTTCTTTTCTTTTTTTTTTTTCTTCTTCCTTTACGAGCTATGTGGGGGAGGAAGCAGCCTGTGTAAGTTCCATCTGAAAGAACGCCCACAAGGCCGAGACAGCAAGAGCAATGGATTAATGGACTAGGAAATAGATGAACTAAACCAACCTTGGGTTACAATCTGCCTGCAAAGTTGAGATAAAATTAGGGCAAGTGTGTCTGGTTCAATTTATGGTGGGACCATGGTTAAGTCCAAGAAGTAAATGGAGCATGCTTCTGAGCTTGCAGAAATCGGCCAAGTTTCTTCGAGCATATTATCTACCTCCGTTTGTTTTGTTTTGCCTAATGCGCTCTTAGAAAACTCATAAGGAAGCTATTCTGAATCCAAATTATTTTTATTTATTTATGGGTGGTGCTGGGGATCAAACGCAGCCCCTTCATGCCTGCCAGGTAAGCCCTTGACCACAGAGCTCCATCCCAGCCCAGAAATATTTTATTCTTAAGAAACTGTTGGGAAAAAAAAAAAAGAAAAGAAAAAGAAAGAAACTGTTGGGAGAAACTGCAGGCCCGAGTGGGCAGGGGACGTGATTTTGGTTTCAACGTGGATCTGTGCACACGCATGACACAGGAGCTGGTCACCGCCTGCCCTTCCACGGGTAGCTTCAAAACTGTGGGGGGGGCAGCGAGGCTAATTAATGTGTTTAAAACTGTTAAATAGAGGCAACCTGGAGTTATGGGAAGAAAATGGAGAAGAAATCGGGACGTGGATCCTGCTCCCTTCCTCCGGCACTAATGAGTGCTGGGACCTTGGGCAACTGCATGCTTAGGCCTGGTTTCCTCACTACAAATTAAGGCAGTCGAACAAAATAATCTCTTCAAGTTCCTTAGAGCTTTCATCTTCAGAATCTAATTAACAACGCCAGTAGATGTATTGTATAACCCAGGAATAAAGGGGACGGGACACAGGGTGAGGACAGAGAGACAGTTCACAGAGGACAGGCCTCGCCAAGGGGAAGAACAGTGTCCGGCTGCAGGAGGGACCCCTGGGCCGCTGGGGCTGGTTGGATTTTGCAAGCAGGCAGGACCCTGGACTTGGAGGCTCCCACCCCTGCCTCCACCTTAGGCGGCGGGTCCAGGTGGCAGGCAGAACACTAACCGGACCATGGGTGGGGTCCTGCAGCCGTCATCCCTCGATAAAAGCAACGAGGCAGAAAAAACGCCAGGTAGGCAGAAGATGCAGAACAGAATGACGGCAAGGTGTCTTTGGAGAACAGGATATTCAACAGGCCAAGTGGTTGGAGCAGATTGTCAAGATGGGCGGAGAGAGGAAGTTGGAAAGTTGGACTGGGGTGGATGGGAGGGTCTTGGGTTCTGGCCTGAGGAGGTGGGACTTGAGCTTGCAGGCAAACAGCAGCGGCTCAGGAAGGTGTGCTGTCGCAGGGAGGCTGGATGAGTGTGCTTTGGGGACAGCATGGAAAGGCTGGCCTTCCTTTTATCGTGGACGTGCTGACCTGTCTGGCTTCAGAAGCCTGTCCATATCATGTTGCTCTTGCCCTTGGACTTGGCTCCCTCCACTCCTGGTGGTGCCTGATCATTCAGTTATGCGGGACTAGGTCAGAAGACAGGTGAAAAGACAGCCCATGGGAAAGTGATAGTTACATTTAAAAAATTGTGGTAAAATATGCATAGCATAAAAGTTTCCCTCTTACTATTTTTGTGGTGCTAGCGATGGAACCCTGGTCCCTGTGCCTGCTAGGCAAGCTTTTGACCACCGAGCCGCGTGTCTAGCTGGTATCACTGTTTAAAGCCATTAGTTGAGGGGTGGTTTGTGATGCAGCAGATCACCAGGCCTCTGGTACAGGAGATAGACTGGCAGAGCTTGCGGCAGCATAGGATGCTTTGGGTACAGAGCAGGAGGGTGGGGGACAGGGAGCTGGCAGGAGCCAAGTCAGAAAAGGGACCCCGGAGGGGCGGTGTTGTGGCTCAGCGGTAGAGCGCTCGCCTAGCATGTGCGCGGCCCGGGTTCGATCCTCAGCACCATGTAGAAATAAATGCATTGTGTACAACTAAAAGCAAATAAATAGATATTAAAAAGAAAAGAAAAGAAAAGAAAAGGGACCCCGGAGATAACAAATCCAATTTTGAGAGCTTCATTTGGGCCCAGGCAAAGTTTCAAGCACTTTGTTGAGTGGATCCTGTGACAATCCTACGGCGTTAGTGCGCTTCCTTAAATGGGGAAACTAAGCTTGCAGGAACTCAAGAGTTCAGACCTGGGGTTTCACTCCAAGAGCCTGATTCCAGGCGCATGCCTTTTACTTTTGGTGGTGCTGGGGACTGAACTCAGGGCGTGGTATATTCGAGACAAACACTTAACCACTGAGCTACACCCCCCACCTCAAGTGCATGCTTTTAACTGCTAAATTGTTTGGTGTATTGATTCAACAGCCTTTCTTTATCGTGGGACTTGTTTATTTATCTTTTCAGCAAACATTTATGGAGTGCCTACTTTGTGCTGGGCAATGATTAGGAGGCTAATTTTTTTTTTTTTTTTTTTAAATGGGGTCTTGATATGTTGCTCAGGCTGGTCTCAAACTTGTGGGCTCGAGGGATCCTCCTGCCTCAGCCTCTGGAGTAGCTGTGACTGCAGGTGTGCGCCACCATGCCTGGCTGGTGAGCCGATTTTGAAGAAAAAGGAAGGGATATAGGAGAATGGTAATGTCCTCAGAAAAGAGAACTTGGCACGTTGTGTTTTAATGTTTTTATTTTGAAATAATGATAGATTCACAGGAAACTGTAAAAAGGATTTTACACATGCACACATCCCACACGCCCCCCAGGCCCCCCTTTCCATTGCTTGTTAGCATCTTGCATAATTGTGGTACATTGACCCCATGAACTTGATGTTGGTGCAATCCACAAAGCTTATGCAGTCTTCATTAGTCACACCTGCACTCACATGCATGCCTGAGTGTGCATGTGTGTGCAATTCTTTTTGTGTGTGGTGCCAGGGGTCAAACTCAGGCCCTCGCACAGGCTAGGCAAGTGCTCCTACACTGAGCTACACCCTCAGCCCCGTGTGTGTGCAATTTTATCACCTGGGCGGTTTCATGTAACCACCACCACAGTCACGACGCAGAACTGTCAATCATCAGCCATATGCCTGGCACACCTAGGTGACTGCAGCAGGGAGGCAGTCAAGCAGGCTGAACTGGCAGGGAAGAAAGCAGAGGCCATGCCCTGGAGGCCTTCCTCACCATTCAGGGGCTTGAATCTTCTACTGAAGGTTTTAAACGGTGATGATGGAAGTTCTCATAGAGGGAGGCAAGTGAGTACCTTACATCCACCTCGAGATTCAAATGACTTCTGTCAGAATCTTTGCCAAGAGCAGACAGACAGTGGCTGCCTGTGTGTGGACATGGGTGGCACACAAGTGGTGGCCTTGACCTATGACCCTGTGCCTGTATTCTGCACCTTCTGTTTGGTAATTCTCGGGGGCTATCCTGTGATCACTGGCTTTGCTACTTCCTTCACTCCACCGACCCTCTGGCCTGACTGACGCTTAGAACAATTGCAAAGGATTATTGCATTTGGGGTTTTCATAGAGCATGGAATGAAATATGGAGTGCACCTTTCCAGTTTGTCTAATTTTCTTCCTGTCGCCGAAGCAAAGTGTTAGGAAGAGTAAGTCATTTTGCAGTTGCCGCAGCTGCTGCTGAATATAGATTGGAAAAATGATTTGCTTGAACAAAGTGGTGATCAGATAAATCCCATGAATTTGTCTCTTAAAAAAATGTGTTTGGGGCTGGGGATGTGGCTCAGCAGTAGAGCGCTCGCCTAGCACGTGCGTGGCCTGGGTTCGATCCTCAGCACCACGTAAAATAAAGGCATTGTGTACAACTAAAGCAAATAAATAAATATTTTTTTTGTGGTACTGGGGATTGAACTCAGGGGCACTTGACCACTGGGCCATATCCCCAGCCCTTTTTTTTTTGTATTTTATTTGGAGACAGGGTCTCACTGAGTTGCTAAGTGCCTCGCCATTGCTGAGGCTGGCTTTGAACTCGCGATCCTCCTGCCTCAGCCTCCCAAAGTGCTGGGATTACAGGCGTGCGCCACCGCGCCCGGCGCAAATAAATAAATATTTTTTAAAAAATGTGTTTATGCCGGGCGCGGAGGCAGGAGGATCGCAAGTTCAAAGCCAGCCTCAGCAATTTCAAGGCACTTAGCAACTCAGTGAGACCCTGTCTCTAATAAAATACAAAAAAGGGGTGGGGATGTGGCCCAGTGGTCGAGTGCCCCTGAGTTCAATCCCTGGTAAAAAAAAAAAAAAAAAAAAAAAAAAAAAAAAATATATATATATATATATATATATATATATATATATATATATATATATGTTTGTTAGAGAGGGGGCTACCACAGCCCAGCTCTTTGAGGGCGTTGGGCTATGAGCTCTTGGCTTCATTTGGAAGGAGCTTTGTCAGCTTCTTCTACCAATTCAAGAGGACTGTTGGGATGATAACAATCATGGACTGGGGGTGAAGCTCAGCAGGGGAGCACTTCCCTAGCATGTGTGGGGTCCTGTGTTCCATTCCTAGCACTGGGGAAAAAACACGGAGGCCTTCAGCACCTGATAAGGCCTTTCCTTGGTCGTGGTCTTACTTAATCCTCACAGACAACACTGGGGGTAAGTACGTAGGGTATGGTAGATGATGTATCACTTCCAGTTTATAAATAAAGAAAAATGAGAGCTGAACTTAGAAGGATCTAGCAAAGAAGCAGCTGGGCAACTTCTAGAACATCAGTCACCAAAGCCTGTGTATTCTGAGTGACATGTTGGTACATGGTCCAGCTAATTTCCAGGGCAGATTCACGCACTGAATAGAAGCAGAGAAAGCTGGGTGCCATTAGCTTTGTGCTCATTTTATGTCACGGATAGGATGGGTGTGGTTTATGTTTGTTATTTCATTTAATCCAGGACTTAAGAATACTAGAACACCCCCCCACACACACACAAAGAGCATTATCCACAGACTTCTTCTTCTTCTTCTTTTTTTTTTTTAATATTTATTTATTTGTTTAGTTGTACACAATACCTTTATTCTTATGTGGTGCTGAGGATCAAACCCAGGCCGCGCACGTGCTAGGGAGTGCTCTGCCGCAGAGCCACAACCCCAGCCCCTCCACAGACTTCTAATAAAATGATTCATGATCACAGTTGTTTTCGGTAGCCTGGGCTTCCTGCTCCTCTGTGCTGTATCCCGCATGCTCCCAGGAGAGAGCCGCTCTCTCCTCGCTGCTGTTGATTAAATCAGGGCCGGGCAGCGTGTCAGGAAGACGGTGCCTGCACCCGTGGCCTGCTGCTCTGCAGGCTTCTGCAGCTCAGGGTGGACTCTCAAATGTCACAGGCTGCTGTGACCCCAGGTTCACCAGGATCTCTGGCTCCCCGGGGAATCCCCACTAGATATTTCTGAGAAGGTCAGGATTGTCCTCCTGGCACTACCAACAGGCCGTCCTTCCTCTGTGACCGCTGTCTCACCCCCATGAGGTGCCGCTGCCCTGGGTGATGGAGCTAGGCAGTCCTCAGATTCCTGTCCTCAACAGTGTGTCCTGTTGCAGGGGAGCCCAGCCTGGGTAGCTAGTGACCCCGTGTTTCTCAGAATTTCAGCCAACAAACCTTTCTCAGCTTCATAGAGAACTCCTGGACTCTTAGGGCATGGTCATGGGTGCAGGCTCCTGTGACAGTTCACTCAGAGGCTCACCGTGCTATAGGCGGTGAGCGATCACACGTGGGACAGCCCTGGGGGACTCAGAATCGACCCACCTCTGTGGCAGCCTTGGCCTGGTTACTGGGTCAAGCTCAAGGTCCTGGCTCCTTCTCTGCTCTGGGTGAATTCGCTCAGTACAATAACTGATAAGGAGAATTTCAGTTATTTATAGCCCCACCCACCTCTTCATTACTAACATGTGAGTGACTGATAAAAAGCAGTCAGCTATTGTTGAATATCAGCATGGTGCCAGCACTGTGCTAGGTGCCCGGGTATGTTATCTCCTTTTAATCCCCACAGCAGCTCCGGCATGGCACAATTTAACGGCTGATGGGATCAGAGGTCAGTAGGAACCGAGGGTGCGTAATGCCCCATATTTGTGATTTCACCCTCTGTGCTTTCGTCCCTCTGCCACAAGGAAACAGACCAGATGTTTCCTTAAGTCTCCTCTCTTTCTAAAATTCAAGTCGGCTGCCTTTCTTAGACATATCGGCAACCTAACCATAGTCAACACTTCATGCCCTCAAAAGACAGGACCCTGATCTGTGTAGATCTATGTTGCTATGTCTCTGGATTCCTATTCTGAGGATCGAGTTGTTTAAAGGGTGTGTGTGTGTGTGTGTGTGTGTGTGTGTGTGTGAGTTGGGGGGGATCTAATCCAGTGCCTTGCACAGAGAAGGCAAGTGCTCTACCACTGAGCTGCATCCCCCCACCCTTTTCTTTAAATTAAATAACAATTTTTAAACTGGCTTTGAGATTCAGAAAGACTTGCTGGTTGATTTTAGAGCTGACTGTGGACTGCAGACAAGGCTCACTGTGTCTACAATTTGCAGATCTTGCCTTTGCTCTTGGTTCACCTCTGTCCTCAGGCAAATTCCTTCATTTGCAAGACGGTGCCTGCAGCTCCAGGGGTTGACTCCCACCAAGGAGTGGGGAAAAAGCCCTGCTTTCTTTAAGAGTTGCACAATGTGAACTTTCACCCTGATTGGCTCATCTCTAAACTACTATAAGCAAATACTAGGAGTTATTTGGCTTGGGCTGAGATAATTATCCATGCTTAAACCAATCACTCTGGCAGAGGGATGGCATCGTTCTGATTGGTCTATGCCAAGCAGGGTGTACATTGAGTTCTACAATTCTATAATTTAGTGCTGGGATAGATTTAGTCCTACTTAGGACTCCACCAGGAAATTCTGGGTAGGCTATCAGTCAGGAGAGAATAGGTTCTGCTGCAGTAATAAACAAATCCAACATCTCCATGGTTCAAAACAATAAAGATATTTCTGGTCATGATCTTTCCCTTGGAGTGGCGGGGTACTGAGGATTGAATGTAGGGCCTTGAACAGGGCCTACCCCAACCCCTTGCTTGTGTTTGTTGCAGGGAAGTTCAGCTCATCATTGTCACTCCTGGAAGCAGGTGATGGAGGCTCACTACTGAAATTGGAGAGACTAGCACCAGCAATTGGAGGTTTCCATTTGGAAATGACACAGCCCGGGGGCCCACATTTCGTTGGTGAAAGCAAGTCAAATGGCCATGCCTAAGTCAGAGAGGGCTGAAGCTGTAGACCTCCTCTGTGTTGGGATGAGTGGAGAGATGGATCAGTGGCCAGCAACCATGTCTGACAAAGCAAGAATTCAAGGGCCTGAGAACTCGAGGAGCTGGTGGTATAAGGCCATTCCAAGGGCCAAAGAGGAGATGAGATACCCCAGCTCATGCAGGAAAAGGATTCAGTTCCTCTACGGTGGACAAGGCCCACGTGTACTGGGGAATCCAACCTATTTTACTGAGTCTGCTGATTCAGGTGCTAATCTTACCCAGAAACACGTTTGCAGACACACCCAGAAATAATGTTTAATCTGGTCTCTCTGTGCTCCAGTCAAATTGAAACCTAGAATTAACCATCACAGTAGCAAAGTCCTGAGCAGAATTCAGATCACAGACTTCCAGGAAGGAGTATATGCCATTATACCGCACCCCGGCCCACCTGCTCCTCTTGTAGAGTTTGGAAAGTTCACTGGGCTGGCAGTGAGCTCAGTGGCATGTGTGAGGCCAGGTCTTGTGGTTTGATTAAAAAAAAAAAAAAAATCAAAGTTTTCATTACCAAAATCTTGATGGAAGTAAAACATACATCACATATAAGGAATAGACCGTTGACACTAATGTGAAATCTCTATCCTCTATCTGCATCTTGTGATAGCAGTATGAGAACTTGTGATAGCAGTATGGGAAGAGGTCAAGGGCATGGCCAGCGATTGCCTTCCCAAAGCTCATTCCAGAGATGACAAGGTTGATGTACAGTAGTTCTATGTGAGCACAAGGAGTCAAAGAAGAGTTAAAGTGATACTGAAACAACTTTTCTTTCTTTTTTTCCCTTTTGTGGTACAAGGGATTGAACCCAGGGCCTTGTGCATGCAAGGGAAACACTCTACCAACTGATCTATATCTCCAGGCTCCCAATCCTTTCTATTTTTATTTTATTTTGAGACAGGGTCTTGCTATGTTGCCCAGGCTGGCTTGAACTTGCAATCCTTCTGCCTCTGCTTCCTGAATCACTGGGATTACAGACAAGCACCGCCGCACCTGGCTGTGTAACTCTTTAAAAAAAATATTTTTAGTGTAGATGGACACAATACCTTTATTTTATTTATTTATTTTTATGCGGTGGTTAGGATCGAACCCAGTGTCTCACACATGCTAGGCAAGCGCTCTGCCACTGAGCTACAATCCCAGCCCCAAACATAACTCTTAAATAATATACAGCAGTTGCAAATACTTCACATGCATTATTTCATTGAACCACAAAGACCCTGCATGATAAATAGTATTGATTTAAAAAAAAAGTAATTTAGTATTTCTTTGGTGAGTGTGTCTATGTGTGCATGCTGGAGACTGAACCCAAGGCCTCATACGTGCAGTCACGGAGCTACACTCCAATCCCATCACTATTTTTTTAAAAATATTTTTATTTATTTGCTTTAGTTGTACACAATGCATTTTATTCAATTCGTTTTATTTGTACATGGTGCTGAGGATCGAACCCGGGTCGCCCACGTGCTAGGCGGGCGCTCTACCGCTGAGCCACAATCCCAGCCCTCATCACTATTTTTTATAATTAAGAAAACCGATGCTCAAAAAGCCCTTGCCTGAGATGCATAGATAGCTAGTGCATTTCAACCGTACCCCAACCTCGGTGCTCTGGCCGGAAGCTGGGGCTCCTTGCATTTCCACACAGCTGCCTCTTGCTCTCCTTGTGATGATCCCAGAAGCTCACGTATTTGCTGACCTACCGGCGTTCATTCTTGCTGTGTCAGATGTCATTGCTGGTCTCTGGTGTGCTGCCTCTTACTCAGAGCGGCACCTGCCCTCCTCCTGGATAAGCGCTGTGCATTTTGCCCTCACAGAGAGCCCCGAGGATGCCCCCTGTCCCTTAGTAGCTCTGATTCAGTGAGATGTTTTCCCTGATGGTTTTGCTGGAGCAGAGCTTTTGCTAAACCTCACTGGGATGTGGCGAGGGCTAATTAGATAATGCCTGTGAAGCACTTGGAGTTCCTTGGAGATGGGCTCTCTCTATGTATTATTAATGGAGGTGGGGCGCAGTGTTTCCAAACAAAGGCTGGGGCCTACTTAAAACATGGGGCGGGGCAGTGGAGGGCTGGAGAGTGGAGAGAGCCAAAGAGAGCCCCTTTGGAAAGGCCTTCAGCCCTGGCCGGTGATCCAGGGCTCAGGCAGAGGACAGGGACGGCCATTAAGGGTGGAAAGGAGAGGGTGTCTTGCTGAGGGACTCCAGCGGGGCAAAGGGCAGTTCCTGATAAACCAGTCTGTGGCTGTGACGCTGGAGCCCAGGAGCCTAGCTGGCCTGAGTCCCAGCCAGGCTGTGCTCCCCTTGGGGTTGCTTCCAATCAAAGGACCACACTGGTTTCCAGGGCCACTGCCTGAGCTGGCCAGTACCCATGAAAGATCTCTGCTAGTCACTCTGTTTTCTAAGCAAGTGAGAGTGAAATGACCCTCCGGATTAATCTACTCCCCTGTGTGAAGTTGTCTTGCTCCCCTCCCCTGTGCTACTGGGAATGGACCCTGGGGCACTCAACCACTGAGCTAAATCCCCCAAATCTTATATATTTTGAGATAGGGTCTGGCTCAATTGCTCAGGCTGGCTTCGAACTTGAACTTGCCATCCTCCTGCCTCTTGAGTAGTTGGGATGACAGGCGTGCACGCACTCCTTTGGGGACAATTTGATTGCTAGATATTTTGGTATTGCAGATTGAATGTAGGGGTGCTCTGCCACTGAGCTACAACCCCAGACCCTTTTAATTTTTATGAATTTTGAGACAGGATCTTGCTAAGTTGCTTAGAGCCTCATTGAGTTGCCCAGGCTGGCCTTGGACTTTCGATTGTCCTGCCTCAGCCTCCTGAGTGGCTGGGATTACAGGTGTGTGCCACCTGCTCAGTGAATGATTTGCTTTAGAGGAAGTGATAAAGGTTGGGTCCTCCGGCTGAGATTATTGCCCTTATGAAGAGACACCAGGGCGCTCACTCTGTTGCACCAGGACACAGTGAGGAGATGGCCTTTTGCTAGCTGGAAAAAGAGCCCTGGCTAGAAACCAGCCCTGCCAGAGTTTTGATCCTGGGCTTTCAGCCTCCAGAATGGACAAAATAAAGTCCTATAGTCTCATCCACCTGGTCTGGTCTAGGTTGACCACCTCTAATGTCCAAATCTCAAATCAGAAATGCTCCAAAATCTGAAAGTTTTAAAGTGCTGATATGACACTACAAGTGGTAAATTCCACACCATGACACTTTGTTACATGTGCTCAATTACTAAAAACATTGTGTAAAATTATATTTAGGTTAAGTTACAGGTATATGTGAAATGTGAATGAATTCTATGTTTAGACTTGGGTTCCTTCCCAAGATATTTCATTATGTATATACAAATATTTCAAAATTAAAAAAATCCAAAACACTGTGGTCCTAAGCATTTTCTTTCTTTCTTTCTTTTTTTTAAATATTTATTTATTTGCTTTAGTTGTACACAATGCAATACATTTATGTTTACGTGGTGCTGAGGATTGAACCTGGGCCGCGCACGTGCGAGGCGAGCGCTCTGCCGCTAAGCCACAACCCCAGCCCTATCCTAAGCATTTTCGATAAAGGCTTGAGCAACCTGTATTTTGTTATGGTGGCCCAAGCAGACATCACAAACATCTAACCCCGGCAGCTCCTGATGTGACCTTATTTGGAGATGGGGTTGTAGCAGATGCAAGGAGTTTTGAGACAGGCCATACTAGAACGGGGTGTGCCTCTAATCCTGTGTCACTGGTGTCCTCTTGAGAGGAGAAGAGGTGTGAAGAGAGACAAGCACAGGGCGTAGACAGTGTGGGGCTCTAAGGACAAGGCCTCCGAGGAGGGTGAGAGTGAAGCATCCACAAGCCACGGGTTGCCAAGGATCGCTGGCAACACCAGAAGTGAAAAGAGACACGCAGGGCTGGGTGGTTCCATCCCCAGCACCACAAAAAAAAAAAAAAAAAAAAAAAAAAAAAAAAAAAAAAAAGCCAAAACCCCACAGAGCAGATTCTACCCCAAAGCCTCGAGAGAGCAGAGCCCTAACAACACCTTGATTTCTGACTTCCAGTCTGCAGAGCTGTGAAAGAACGAATTCCTGTTGTCTTCAAGTGCCCAGTTTTGGCGCTTTTGTTACAGCAGCACTAGGAAACCGATATGCTTGGATCTGGGGGTTTTCAACTCCCCTTTCAAGTGACGGCAAACACCTCCACTGATGTCGAAAGCCAGCCAGCCCAGCAGGCCTCCGGCCTCTTTGTTCCTGTAGTTTGGGGAAGTCTGGATACTTGAACTCCCTGGTGTTCCCATTGAGGCTGGGTCATCTGCTGCCAAGTTCTCACACAGAAACATTTGAAGACACGACAGAGCTTAGACACCCAGAGGTTTGGGATGGGGGCGCAGATGGAGAGCAGAGTCATCTTCCTGTTTGGGGAAAGAACAAGCATTTCTGAATATCAAGAATCACAAGTCCTCTCTTCTCCTTGTGAATCATCAGGTGACATTTTTATTGGAGGACACCCAGACGCATCGTGGGTCAGTGCCATAAATTACCCAGGGGAAACAGGCAGGTTTAGTGTGGGTTAGTCCAAATCCACACCCGTTAGATGATCTGGAAGGCTCTGGCGCTGGAACATCTTCATCGTGCCTGTCAGTCACCCGCCAGCCTTGGGGGTAGACGGTGGTTCTCTAACGTGCCCCCCCACCCCTGCAATAATTCCACATCACAGGGCCCCAGATAGGTAACTTTTAGGCACATAAACCTTAGCTTCTGTTAGTCATGTGTATGAACAAGCCCAATAAAACAGATCATGTTACCAAAGCCAGTTGTACCCTGTCATTTAAACTAGTAATTAAGAGACTTAAAGCTGGCTTTTCTACAGCTGCCTAACCACCAGCGTCCCTCCTTCCTGGTACTGGGTAGACGTGAAGGCACTGAGGGGGAAGTTGGCCTCAGACACCTGGCACTATCTGAGGTTAGATCATCTTTCATAATAAGCAGGAACCTCCCCCAGTGACCTGGAGACAGAACCGACCTCTCGAGATTCCAAATAGCACCCTGAGGCTCTGCCTTCGGGGAATGTCCTCCCCGACTGGCCTCCTTCGTGGCTTGGGAGGGGCTGGTACCACCAGTCCCGGAAATAAAGGCCTCTTTATTTGTGCCGTTTAAGCTGCTCCGTTGACTCCAACCAAGCAAGGTTTCCTGCCTCCCAATGTTCAGAGCGGGTGTAATTTAGATTGAAAGGAGATAGAGAAACGCGCGTGGGAATAACTGGTTTTTCAGTATGGGCTACCAAAGGCAGACTGGTCGTAAGGGCATGACTTCTGGTTATTAAAAATGTTCCGGTGGGGGAGCTGGGGGTGTGACTCAGTGGCAGAGCACTTGCCTGTGGTGCATGAAGCCCCAGCCCTCAGAAAAACAGTCTCAGGGCCTGAATATGGTCCTGTCAACCCACAGCCAGACCCCGTGTCCAGACCCAAACACAACTGCAAGTTCATGTGGGGAGAGGAAGACTTTATTTAAGACAGGCAGCCTGGGCTGGGGGTTGTGGCTCAGCGGTAGAGCGTTCGCCTAGCGCGGCCCGGGTTCGATCCTCAGCACCACGTAAAAATAAATGTATTGTGTACAACTAAAGCAAATAAATAAATATTAAAAAAAAAAAAAAAAAAGATAGGCAGCCTGCTAGGGGTTTGCTGGTGTGGCATTGAAGGTTTCTAGTGGAAGCATAAGTGTGTGAGTGGGTGGGGTAGCTGGAAAACTCTACAGTAGGTTAATTAACTTGGTGAACTAGTGTCAGGTGGGCAAGCGAAGGCAATATACTTTTATGATAGACATGTTGCCTCTTCCTATATAAAATAATCTGAGACAGGGTGATTTATGCAGAATAGAAGTTTATGCCAGGTGCAGTGGCACACAACTGTACTCCCAGTGGCTCTGGAGGCTTGAGGCAGGAGGATTGCAAGTTCAAAGCCAGCCTCAGCCACTTAGCAAGACCCTAGGTAATTCAGTGAGAACTGGTTTAAAAAAAAAGGGGGGTGGGAGGCTGGGGATGTGGCTCAGTTGTTAAGCACCCCGGTTCATCCCTGGTTAAAAAAAAAGGAAGTTTGTGTCTAGTGTGCACGAGGCCCAGGACTACAAGAAAGCTTGGCACTGGTATCTGGAGAGGGCATTCTTGCTGCATTATGACCTGGTGGAGGAAGGTACGTGGTGAGACAGCAAGTGTGTCAGCTCAGGTCTCTCTTCCTCTTTTATGTAGCCACTAATGCCATCTTGGGGGCCTGACCTCATAACCTCATCTAAACCTAATCATCTCCCAAAGGCCCCATCTCCAAACACCACCAGCATGTGAATTTGGGGATTGTGTTTCCAACACATGAACTTTGGGGAAGCAGACATTCAAGCCACAGCAATGGGGCACCTGTTAGCTCAGAGAATGCTCCCACACGCTTATTGAATCCTTGCCATTGCCATCGAGAGCCATAGATAACTTACTGAGTTCACCCAGGCAGAGAGGCACAGGTCGAGATTTGAATCCAAGCCAGCTCCATTCTGAAGGCCTGGGCACGTGCTAATCCCACTGCCAATTAGACTGTGAGGTTGGTGCAAACCTAGCCAAAGCAAGCTCAGAGGTGGGGAGAGGCCGGTCTCAGTGGGGGAGTCAGCTAAGATTCTGTGACAGATATAGCAAGTGAGGTGGTCTTTCAAAGGTAGTGAGGTGAGGGGATTATTCCTGGCAAGAAGAAAGAGCCCTGCAAAAGCTCCACAGTGGGCCAGTGCAGGGGTGGTATACAGAATGGCAGTCACCTGGTGTGGCAGCTCTGAAGAATGAGTGGTAGAGACAAACCTGACAAAGGTCACATTGTGAAGTCCTCGAATGGCACTCTAAGGGACTTGGTGCAGTCTGTTAAGCAAGGGGGAGTGACTGGATGATTTCTAATTGGAGAAAGAAGTATATACCGAGAGCCGTTCTCTGGGAAGAAGATTCTGATGGGCAGGGTGGTTGGCAGGAGTTGGCGGGCAGGTGCCAGCTAAGGGGCTAACACAGTAGGAAGGTGTGACTATTGAGAACTGAACCGGAGCAGCAGCAATAAAGTGAAGGGATGGAATCTACTGGAAGATTCCACAAGACCAGCCTGATTGGAGGAGGCTAGGGCAGGGCCAATTTCAGCTTCTTAGGTTTGTTTTCAGATTTCTCATTTTTTGGTACCAGGAATTGAACCCAGGTGTTTTTTTTTTTTTTTTTTTTTTTTTTTTTTTTTATTATTTTTTAATTGTAGTTGGACACAATACCTTTTAAAAATTTTTTATTTTTATGTGGTGCTGAGGATCGAACCCAGGGCCTCGCATGTGCTAGGCAAGCACTCTAACACTGAGCCACAACCCCAGCCCAAACCCAGGGGTTCTTAATCACTGAGCTGCATCCCCAGTCCTTTTAATTTTTTATCTTGAGACAGGGTCTCAGTGCATTGCTTAAGGCCTTGCTAAGTTGCTGAGGCTGGTTTTGCATTTGCAATCCTCCTGCTTCAGCCTCCCAAGCCACTTTGATTACAGGTGTGAGCCACCACGCCTGGTATTGGGTTTGATTTCTAATTTTTAATTGTGACATATAATAATTATGAGCTAGGTTTGATGCTCTGCCATTTTTTTTATTAAATATTTATTTATTTGCTTTTAGTTGTACACAATGCGTTTTTACATGGTGCTGAGGATCAAACCCAGGCCATGCACATGCTAGGCGAGCGCTCTACTGCTGAGCCACAACTGCAGCCCCTCTGCCATTGTGTTTTGAAATTTGTGGTCATTTTCAAACACGCACCCCCAGCCCTGAATGTCATCATGTACTGGGTCCTACAAGCGATTCAGCCGGTGCTGGACTGGGGCTTTAGAGCTGGACCAGCTGGGTTGGAGATCCCAGCTCAACCTCTCCTAGGCCAGGAAGGCTTCAGCACATCTGACTTCCTGGGCTCCTGGCTTCCTTATCTGCACTTGATCTTGGCCAAAAGGCTGAAGAAGCAATCCGTTTCCTCATTTGTAAGGTGAGAATGATTATAATTACTCTTCTGGGTTTCATGAGGATTAGGGAAAAAAATGTTAATAACTGTCACTATTTGAGCACTTGTGTGCTGAGTGCTGAGTTGGGCACCTTTACATCAATGATGCATTGAATCCTTCTGCCACCTTGTTAGGAATGCACACTAGACACTTGCCGAATAGCGTCGGTTCAGATGGCAGCCGTAGATTCTATCACCTGGTGACCTCACAGCTTTCTTACTGTGTGTAAGTACGCTCACAATGACAAAATCCCCTAATGCAATCCCCTACTGACCCATTTCTCAGAACGTGTCCCCAAAGTTAAGCAAAGCACAATAGTATTTTTTATTCTGATATTGTAAGAAACAGAAGTTTTTATGGTTTGGATCTGAACTATCCCCCTGCGTGTTGAAGACTTGGCCCCCAGGGCAGCAGCGTTCAGAGGGGTCCTTGGCAGAGATGGGTCATGAGGGCTCAGACCTCATCATAGCACCCTGGTCTCCTGGGCGGCGGTGGGAACTTCAGGAGGTTGGACCTTGTTGAAGGAGTGCTCTTGTGGGAACCCTTGGTCCCTCCCTCCCTCCCTCTCTCTTTCTTTTTGCTTCCTGACCACCACGAGGTGAATACCTTTGTTCTACCACACGCCACCTGCCATGATGTGCTGCCTCATCAAAGGCCTCCAAGCAGCCAGGCCAACCAACCGTGGACTGAAACTGTGGGTCGAGAGCAATCTTTCCACCTTTAAGTTGCTGATCTCAGGCATTTTGTAACAGTGATGGCAAGCCGAGTAACACAGAGGGTCATGCCATCCCCGAGGGTGGATCCCAATCCTGGCTGGGCTGACACAGTGCCCGACACCATGTCCAGCTCTTTTACCACGACTGTCAGCAGTAGTCCACCCCTGCCCAGCCACGCGGAAGTGGCGGACGACGTGGTGGTGAGGACACCTGGTCCTGGCACAGCGCCAGGGCACATGGTTTGTCCTTTCTACCTTCCTGCTGATCTGCAGCTTGGATGGATTGATCTCATTAGGACCTTTCCAGAAAGCAGGGCATGCGACTGGAAGGTTGGGGAGGTAGGGAGATGCCAGGCCTTCGAGGATGTGGCAGATAAGAGCAAGGTCCCACAGTAAAGGGCAAGGCCCAGGAAGGGAGGTGATGACCTTTCCCCTCTTCACCGTGGTGAGCGCGGCTGGGCCTGTGGCTGTAAAGTCAGTGGCTGGAGCCCCCACAGGGGCCTGGCCGGCAGAAGAGAGAGGGTGGAGACACAGGCATGTCTGTTCCCAGCCGTGTGCCCCTGCAGCAGGAGGTGCTTTTGGGTCTGGAGGATGTGATCTGTTTGAGCTGATGGTTGGCACGCGTGAGTGAGGGTGTGGAGGTGGGGGGTGAGGGAGGTGTGGGGGGGCCTGCTCTACCCAAGGGGCCAGAGTGAGGTGCGCTGCCTGGGCTTGGGTTCCAGAAGACCTTCGAGTGTGTGTGTGTGTGTGTGTGTGTGTGTGTGTGTGTGTGTGTGCGCGCGCGCGCACGTACATGTATGTGTGCAAAAAAGGAATAGCTCTTCATCAATCAGCCACTTGTCCTGTTTAGCAGGGGCAGGGACTCCTCAATGCTCAGGAAACAAGTTTTCTTGATACGCCAAAACAAACAGCGGGATGTGGTGGCACATGCCTGTAATCCCAGCAACTCAGGAAGCCGAGGCAGGAGGATTGCAAGTTCAAGGCCAGCCTCAGCAATTCAGCAAAACCCTGTCTCAAAATAAAAAAAAAATTAATAGCCGGGCGCGGTGGCGCACGCCTGTAATCCCAGCACTTGGGAGGCTGAGGCAGGAGGATTGCGAGTTCAAAGCCAGCCTCAGCAATGGCGAGGCACTTGGCAACTCAGTGAGACCCTGCTTCTAAATAAAATACAAAAAAAGGGCTGGGGATGTGGCCCAGTGGTCGAGTGCCCCTGAGTTCAATCCCCAGTACCAAAAAAAAAAAAAAAAAAAAAAAAGAAGATTTCAGAGTCTAATTGGCTTCTCCTACCAACAGGCTGTGTCACAGGGTCTTCCACTTAAGACCCCAGCCTGGGCCCATCAGGACAGGGTGGAATTGCCTCACGGGAGCCTGGTGGCAGGGAGGTGCATTCTGGCCCCTTCCCACTCCTCCCGCAAGACATCTGGTCTCAGCCCTGTCCAATCAGCCTCTGGTTTGGGTTTTGACATTTTTCTGCCTCTTAAGCCTCTCTGACTTGACCACGTGACAACTGAGCTGGCCCTCTCTCCGGTTTAACCTCACAGAACTTCCACAGGAAGTCTGTGTTAACTTGAGCAAGTAATCTATAACACAAGGGTTCGATATTAATAGTAACCATGTATGGAGCACTAATACGATCCAGGCATTACGCTAAGCACTTCAGATGAACTGTCAATCATCAATTCTCCTCAACATGCGTATGAGATAGGGTTTAAAAAGCATCTCAGGGCTGGGGGATGCAGCTCGGTGGTAGAGCACTTGCCTAGCAGGGATGAGGCCCTGGCTTCCTTCTGCAAAGAAAAAAAGGGTGGAAATAAAACCAGTTTTAATCCCTAGACACATTCAGTTTCTTTATTTGCCATTTTCCAAAGGATATTTTATAAGCACCAATGCATGTTGAAGAACAGTTTGGCCTAAGAGCTCGGATTGTCAGTTACGAGCGGAGTATTTCAGTTTCAAAGCTCCAGATCCCTTTCTGATTCCAAAACATGTACAAAATTTCATTCCAAACAAGTAACAAAATTAAAATAGTTTATCCACAATAAAATCTGGGAATATGAAACAACATTTATCTTCCCTGGAGTTTGCTTATTAAGACAAATTCCTCCAATTCACTTTCAATTGTGAAAAAAAAAGATCAGAAACCATGTATCAGGCAATTCTCAGTTGCAACGCCATCTAACAGTGACTAAAACAATATATTGGCTGGCAGCTACTGAGAAACCTAGAGCTGGGACTGTTTGCTTACGATCCAGGGATGTCAGCAAAGAACTGGTTTGTTTCCTCCTCTCCGGCCACCTCTGGTTCTGCTTAACCCCACGGCTAGCTCATCCCACCGTCCCAAGATCACTGCCTGTAACTGCTGGTGTCCAAGCTTCCCTATTCCTCTGTTGATGAAGGAGTCACTCAAAGAACAGGAAGCTTCCTTCCCAGAAGTCCCCAGAGATGTCATGGGACTGAACCAATCTCTGTGGCCAGGGAGAAGAACCAGGCCGTTGGCTTACCCTCCATCGTGCGCTCCCCTCCTGGAGCTGCTGCCCAGGCCAACTGAGAGCCAGGGTTTGTAAGGGCGGGGGAAATGAGGCTGATCATGGAACTCCCAGACTTCCCCTGCAGGAGTGTCCAGGAGTAGGTGTTGGCCCCGTATTGACCAACTGTGCTTCTATTGACCAACCGTGCTTCGCAGACTCTGCAGGAGCAGGGTGGTATAGAGAGAGCGCAGTAGAGAGGAATGGAGTGACAGGGCACCGTCATCAGTCAACCTGTAGGCACAGGTTGTTGGGGTTTAGCAAGAGCTCTAACCAACCGCAAGTGTCTGGGGCTGAAAAGTGGAAAAGCCTGCCCTGGCAAGGCTCACCGAGTCACTCCAGAGCCTCCTTCCTCCTCCAGAGCTGGAGGACACACTCCTCCAGGCCTCTCTGAGAGCCTCGAGCTGAGTGTAATTTTTCTTATGTTTATCTGAAGTTCTAGCCGTGGGCTGCTGCCTCCCCAGGCAATGGGTGGTGGTGGGGTGAACCCTCCCTGGCAGACCCTTAGAAGACCACGGATGCTGGGGCCCCAGCACTGAGGGACGGCCGGGAACCACCTGCCTGAAATTTCTTCTGTGTTCACAGCACCCTGCAAACAGACTGTAACCCCATGGAGCCCCAGTATTTTTTTTTGGGGGGGAGTACCAGGGATTGAACTCAGGGGCACTCAGCCACTGAGCCACATCCCCAGCCCTATTTTGTAATTTATTTAGAGACAGGGTCTCACCGAGTTGTTTAGCACCTCCTATTGCTGAGGCTGGCTTTGAACTCGTGATCCTCCTGCCTCAGCCTCCCGAGCCCCTGGGATTATAGGCGTGGTCCAAAATGTTTTGTTGCTTAGTTTTTCATTCAACTTTATTCATTCCCTCCCCACTCCCTCATATTTCAAGTATTTATTGATTTGCTTACCAGGTGCCAGGAGTTATCGTATACCCAGGGATGACTGAATTCAGCAAAATCTTCAGTCGCCATCATAGCAGTGGAGAAATGAAAAACACGTTTACACTCTAAAGTTAGGAAATGATAAATGCTGTGAAGAAAAACAAAGCAAAATCAGGGCAGGGTATCCCTGCTGCTTGGGATACAGTGGTAAGAAGCTGATACGGTGCCTCAGTGTTCAGGAATCTCTAAATAATTAATTAATTAGCGACCTGATTGGAGGGACCCGGAGTTGAGGCTCTCTGGATCCTTCCCTGGACGCAGGCTTGTTCAGTTTAATGCAGACCAAGCAAGAACTCTTTGGCCTCCAAATGAGGGGTTAAGACTGGGCGCAGAGGGGCATGTTGTAATCCCAGCGGCTTGGGAGGCCGAGGCAGGAGGATTGTGAGTTCAAAGCCAGCCTCAGCAATTTATTGAGGCCTTAAGCAACTCAGCGAGACTCTGTCTCTTAATAAAATATAAAAAAGGACTGGGGATGTGGTTCCGTGGTTAAGCACCTCTGGGTTCAATCCCAAGTACCAAAAAAAAAAAAAAAAAAAAAAAGGGTGGTGGTGGTGGTGTTGGTTAAAAAAGCCCTATTCCTTAAAACAGAAAGGGAAAGAAGAAAGCAAAGTAATAAGAATATAATACGAGCTTGCCTCTGAATTATTTGCACATATATCGACAGCTTTATGAATGGTTTATGAATGGAGAGGTGGTCCTGCGGGTTCAGTTGCCTGGGGGCCAATGAGCATCTTCCCCTGCATGGGCCCAAACCCGCGCTGAGGGGCTGGGTGGGGAAGGCCATCAGAGACAGGCACTGGAGGCTCCAGTATGACCCACGCAAGCTGTGACCTACATGTTTATGTGGAGATTAGGAGTAGAATGAGTTGTCACAGAAAATATGTGCTTTGTGTACGTTGAAGATAAGTATTCTTTTTTATTGCTAATTAGGGTTGGGCTCACACACATCTGTCATGTCCGTACGTCAGATTCGTTGGTCCTTTCCAACCCAACTGCCTCGATTAATCCTTCTCTGTCCACTCTCTGTTACAGTCTGGCTGTAAGTCAGACTGCTAGGCCCTCCAGCCATGGGATTCCTACTTAGGAAACCTTGAATTTCCAAGCCAATTCCAGGGTTTGGATCCTGTTCCAGAACATCTCATTTGGCAATTCCCAGAACTGGACTCATCACAGCGCACTTTTGAAATGTGGGAGTGGGGGAGTGAGTGTCCCACTCACAGTTCCTTGCTCTTGGTCCTGGTGTCTTTTTCTCTATAAAGTGTTTCCTGAATCACCGCTGTCCCCACAAGCATTGAATAATCCCCTTTCATGATGCCCACATAAGACCTTCATATAGAGGTGGCAGCGTCTGTGATTCAATATTAATTTTATTGCAAATGATTTGTGGACCCATCTACCTGGAGGCCAACCCTCCCCCTCCAGCCACTTAGCTTCAGAGCACAGGGCCAGGCCCTCTCTCTCCTCACACTCAGGAGTTTTCCTGGAACACAGTTGGTGCTCTTGGTGAGATGGCACAAAGGACTTCTTCTTTACACACTAGTATGGTTTAGATGTGAGGTGACCCTAAAAGCTCAAGTGTGAGAGAGTCCAAGAAAGTTCAGTGGTGAAATGCTTGGGTTTTGAGAACCACAACCTAAACAGTGCGTTAATCCACTGGTGGGTTAACTGGGTGGAGGCAGGTGTGGCCTTAGAAGTAGGCCCCTGGGTGTGTGCCTGTGGGGCTTATAGTCACTCCTGGTGCGCAGATCTCTCTCGCAGCTTCCTGGTTGCCGTGTCCAGAGCCTCCTTCTCCGCCACGCACTTCTGCCTTCATGTTTGCTCACCTCTGGCTCAGAGCAATGGAGTCGGCTGTCTGTGGACTGAGGCCTTTGAAACCGTGAGCCTCAAATAAACTTTTCCTCCTCTGTGTTGTTCTTGTCAGATCTTTTGGTCACAGTGACGAAAAGCTGACTAAAACAAGCACTAAATGAAATACTTAATGATTTTTAATCAGATTTTTTTTTTTTTTTTTTTGGTACCGGGGATTGAACTCAGGGGCACTCCACCACTGGGCCACATCCCCAGCCCTTTTTTGTATTTTATTTACAGACAGGGTCTCACTGAGTTGCTAAGTGCCTCGCCATTGCTGAGGCTGGCTTTGAACTCGCGATCCTCCTGCCTCAGCCTCCCAAGTGCTGGGATTACAGGCATGCGCCACCGCGCCTGGCAGATCTTTTTTTTTTTTTTTTTAATATTTATTTATTTACTTTAGTTGTACACAAAGCAATGCATTTATGCTTATGTGGTGCTGAGGATCGAACCCGGGCCGTGCACGTGCGAGGCGAGCGCTCTGCTGCTGAGCCACAACCCCAGCCCTTAATCAGATCTTATCTGACTCAAGTGGTTCTGTTAAGACAAGCAGAATCCAACCCCAATGTCTAAGAAAACCCAAATGATGGTAAATTTAGTATCAAGAAAAAAAAAAAAAAACTGTTATTGACTGTGTTTCTCCCTAAGGGGTGAGTTTTAATAGCATCGTTCGGTTTTAATAGCAGAATATCTTTGGAAACCTTAGTGTCCCCTGATTATAAATTTGAGAAGTATTATCTTCAACAAAATGTGTTCCAATGTAAATAATATTCTGACCTTACAAATAATAATAAAAACAATGCTGACATCTGTAGATCATGTTGCTACTAACTATTATAACTATCATATTATTTGATCCTAAAAGGAATAGTCAGAGATAATTATTACAATTACAGTCGTTTAAACGGTGAATGGATTAGATTGTTCCAACCCACATGTCTAGCAGATAGAAGACTCCGGGAATAAAACCAGGCCTGCCTTCAAAACCCCCACATGCTGTTCTGAAGGAGAGGGAGAGGCGAGGGGTGGCGCTGACGGTGGACACGGAGGTCCTCCTGCGGGGGTGATCTTTAGAGTTGTTAGAGGATCTGCAGGCCTGGGATGCGTGGTGGAGAGCAAGACTGGGCCAGGAGGTGGGGATTTCACGTCCTCCTAATCTTGTCTTCAGTGTAATTCAATCTAAACTTGTCACACCCATGTCCTTGCAGATATATGGCCTCTGATGGGCCACAGTGATAAGCCCGAGGCCAGGGAAGGGGAGGAATCAGGCCAGCTGCCGCCACCCTCTCCGAGCTGGCTGGCTTTTCTTGCTTCAGCTGCCCGTGGCTGTTTAGTTCACTTCCCTCCGTGAAGATTTTTCAGTGACTAGAACCAGGCTGATCTCCCAAATGAGCTCAAGCTAAGAATAAACGCAGCCCTGGTGAACAGTCATTGAAAACAGCTGCCGTAGGATGGTAGCAACCACAGGCCCATCGCAGCCCCGTCCAGTCCTGCGGGCCAGAAGGGTCTCAGGTCTCAGAGTTACCTACCCTCACCCCCAGCCCACCCCTCCATGGGGTCACTCGCAGCATTACTCAATCAGGTGTCTTGTGATTTTTGCAGCCGAAGGTTGGCGAGGCGCAGGGAATGAGGTAGAGTCTATAAATAGGCTCACATCAGTTCAGGTCGAGTCTTGACACTGGTGAGTTACGCAACAACTCCTGGTTTGGAGGCTTCTCGAATTTCAGACCTGTGGGTAAGAATAATGGGCTCTTACCCTCTTTGTGCGGTTGCCAGCTCATTTTTTTCTTATTACTCAACTGCAGTTGACAATGGCCAGCACTGGAGCCTTTAGAAAGAACTTCTGTTATGTCATCGACTCTTGGAGGCCTCTGGACCGGAGAAGGCCCAGCTTGTGGGCCTGAAGAGTTACCTCTAGGTATTCACCATAAAGTGGGTTTATGGAAGCTTGGCTCATTCCAAGCGTGGCTCAAGTTTTGTAGACTTGAGGGGGCTGGAGGGTTGGGGGGACAGGAAAGTTGCAGTTTTTTTTTTTGGAACGGGGGATTGAACTCAGGGGCACTGGACCACTGAGCCACATCCCCAGTCCTATTTTGTATTTTATTTAGAGACAGGGTCTCACTGAGTTGCTTAGCACCTCGCTTTTGCTGAGGCTGGCTTTGAACTCGCCATCCTTCTGCCTCAGCCTCCCAAGTACTGGGATTACAGGCGTGCGCCACCACGCCCAACTCCCCCCTGCCTTTTTAGGACTGGCATCTGACCCAGTGCTTGGACCACCAGAATCCTAGCAAGGCTCGGGTGAAGCTCCGTGGTAGAGCACCTGCTAGTGTGTGCAAGGTGCTGGGTTTGATCCCCAACACCACCAAAAAGGAAAAAGAAAAAATACTAAGTAATGTAATTTTTAGTTAAAAAAAAAAAAAAAAAAAAAAACTCTTATCTGTCTTTCATCATCTATTAAGATTTTCTCAGTATCCTGTTTTTTAAATTTTATTTTTGTGCCGGGTGCGGTGGCGCACGCCTGTAATCCCAGCACTTTGGGAGGCCGAGGCAGGAGGATCGCGAGTTCAAAGCCAGCCTCAGCAATGGCGAGGCACTTAGCAACTCAGTGAGACCCTGTCTCTAAATAAAATACAAAATAGGGCTGGGGATGTGGCTCAGTGGTGGAGTGTCTCTGAGTTCAATCCCCAGTACCAAAAGAAAGAAAGAAGAAAAGCCCTCAGGACAGGGTCTGGTGGCGCTTATTAGTAATCCCAGCAATCCAGGAGGGTGAGGCAGGAGGATCACAGGTTCCAAGCCCGCCTGGGCAACTTAGCAAGATCCTGTGTCAAAATAAAAAAAAAATATAAAGGAGCCGGGTGCGGTGGCGCACGCCTGTGATCCCAGCACTTGGGAGGCTGAGGCAGGAGGATTGTGAGTTCAAAGCCAGCCTCAGCAATGGCGAGGCATTAGGAACTCAGTGAGACCCTGACTCTAATAAAATCCAGATTTTGGCAACTCTGGGTGTCCCTTGGCTTGTGGCTCCATCGCTCCAGCCTCTGCCTCCACCTTTGCCTGTCCTTCTCTGTCTTCACGGTCCCTTCCCCGTCTCTTCCTAGGATGTTTGTCTTTGGATTTAGAGTCCAGCCAGATGGCCCAGGACGATCTCATCTTTAACCCATCGTTCCGTGTTGCGAAGATGCTCTTCCCGAAAAGGTCACGTTCACAGATTATTCGACGTGGGCCTATGTTTTAGGGGGCCACCTTAGAGCCCACCACGGTGTGTAAGACACCACCCCTGTGTGTAGAGAGGTAGCTGTGCCCTCTGATGAGGTAGTAAGAGCAAGGAGGCGTGACCGTGTTCTGCATTTTGGAGGTGGATGTCAACGGGCTTGCCCTCAGAGGCAGGGGCGTGGATTTTCTGGACTGGCTTCTCTCAACAGCATCTGAAGGAGGTGCTGTAGTTTGGATCTTAAAGGTCTCACAAAACTTGACGTGTTAGGGGCTGGGGTTGGGGCTCAGTGGCAGAGTGCTCGCCTTGCACATGCGTGACCCGGGTTCGAGCCTCAGCACAACGTAAACATAAATGCATTGCATTGTGTACAACTAAAAGTAAATAAATAAAAAATATAAAAAAATAAAAAAACTCGACGTGTTAAAGGCTGAACCCTAGCTTGGTGCTGTTGGGAGATGATGAGAACTTTAAGAGGTGGGGCTTAGTGGGAGGTCTTTAGGTCATTAGGGCATGCTCTTGAAGGGGACTCTTCCTTCTTTTTGCATCCTAGCCATGAGGTGGGTGGCTTTTTGCTTCCCAATGAGCTTCCCACCATGATGTTCTGCCTCACTCCAGGTCCAAAGGCACCAGGGCCAATTATCATGCAATAAAACCTTTGAAAATGTCTTTCTAAACCTTTTGTCTTTGTAACTTTACTATCTCAGGTATGTGTTATAGTACCAGGAAGCTAAGTCATGAAGGTCAGGGTGCCTTCTGATCTGGCTTTTACTATTACCGTTTATTTATTTTTACTTCATAAGAAATGTGTACCAATGCAGAAATTTAGAAGTTACAGGTGAGAAAGAAAAAAAAAAAAATAAAAAAAGAAGAAGCAAAAGCAATCACCTACTCTCCCACAAGTTCTGGCTGGTAGAGAGAGCTTGCTCAGTGTTCTGATTTAGATATGAGGTGTCTCCCTAAAGCTCACGTGTGAGTCAAGGCAAAAGGGTTGAGAGGTGGAATGACTGGGTTGTGAGAGTTTGACCTAATCCCTGTGTTGACCCACCGAGAGGGATTAACTGCGTGGTGACTGTAGGCAGATAGGTGGTGGCTGGGGAGGTGGGCCGCTGGGCATCTTTGGGGTTCACACCTTGTCCTTGTTGAGCAGAGCTCTCTCTCTCCTGTTGCCACGTTTCCAGCTGCCCTCGCTGGCCACATGCTTCTGCCAGGATGATGTTCTGCCTCACGTCAAAAGGAGTGGAGAGGACCATCTATGGACTGAGCCCCAAATTAACGTTTCCTCCTTAAAACTGTTCTTGTCAGGGCCGGGCGCGGTGGCGCACGCCTGTAATCCCAGCACTTGGGAGGCTGAGGCAGGAGGATCGCCAGTTCAAATCCAGCCTCAGCAACTGAGCGAGGCCCTAAGAAAATCATTGCGACCCTGTCTCTAATAAAATACAAAAAAAAGGGCTGGGGATGTGGCCCAGTGGTCGAGTGCCCCTGAGTTCAATCCCTGGTGCCAAAAAATACCCCACCCTGTTCTTGTCAGGTCTTTTGTTCCCAGCAGTGAAAAAGTTGACTAAAATACTTAACATGGGTAGGACCCCTGGGTTTGAGCCTCTTCACTGAACAGAGACAGAGAGAGAAGTTCTATAAAATCCTTTCAGATATTTTTTCTGTTTATGTCAGCATATTTAAAATATATTCTCTAATAAATGAGATCAGAACATAACATTCCACTTTGTGATAATATTGTGACTTCTCAAGATGCCAAGAACATACTTGTATGTTAAATTTATAGCTACTGTTCCCACATTAATCTCTGGTTTCTGTTTCACCTAACAGCTGTACATACCAATAATTTCCAAACCAATCTCCTACATGCACAGCTCAGTATGTTCCAGCACTTGCTGTTTTACAGCAGAGCTGGGCGCTGGCACCTGCCTCTAATCCCAGCCACTCAGAAGGCAAAGGTGGGAGGATCACAAGTTTGAGGTCAGAATGGGCAACTCAATGAGAACCGTCCTCTAAATAAAAATAAGGAAAAGGGCTGTGGATATAGCTTGGTCAGAGCCTGTCCCTGGGAGACTGTTTCTGTCCCAGCCCTTCCTCTCTCTCTCCTTCAGCTTCCTGTTTCCAGGAGCTGAGCAGCCTTCCCCCACCACACCCTTCCACCATAAGGATCTGCCTCAGCTTAGGCTCAGAGCAATGGAGTCAGCTGACCATGGACTGAACCTCTGAAACCGTGAGCCCAAATAAAACATTTCCTCCTCTGAGCTGTTCTTCTTCTTCTTCTTTTTTTTTTTTTGTACTGGGCATTGAACTCAGGGGCACTCCACCACTGGGCCACATCCCAGCCATTTCTTGTATTTTATTCGAGACAGGGTCTCACTGAGTTGCTAAGTGCCTCGCCATTGCTGAGGCTGGCTTTGAACTCGCGATCCTCCTGCCTCAGCCTCCCAAGTGCTGGGATTACAGGCGTGAGCCACGGCGCCCGGCCTCTGAGCTGTTCTTGTCAGGTATTTTGGTCACAGCAATGAAAAGTTGACTGAGGCAGAGCAGGACCAGAGAGTAGCAGGGCCATGGTGTTCAGTGCCAAGGTCTTAATGTTTGGGGCTGATCTGGGGTTCAGTAGGGGCCAAAGCTGAGGAGGGGGAGAGGCGGTGGACTCTGTACTCACGGCTTCTCTAATAGGAGTTCTCTTTACTGCCCTGTTGCTGGCTGCCTGTTGGCTCATGGATATCTGAATTCTCTAAATTGCATGATGTGATTGGACCAGCCAGTGTTAGGCTAGCACAGAGTCCCCTTGCTGTGCAGGTAACTCGCTGGCCCTTGCTGTGCAGGTAACTCGCTGACCAGCCTTGGAGCAGTTGCCCTCATACCTGACGCTCCAGTCGGCATGGGCGGCCCTCTCGGGTACCACGTTGCCAAGCACATTAACTGTTTTTTTTTTTTTTTTTTTTAAATATTTATTTATTTGCTTTAGTTGTACACAATGCGTTTATTTGTACATGGTGCTGAGGATCGAACCCGGGCCGCGCACGTGCAAGGCCAGCGCTCTGCCGCTGAGCCACAACCCCAGCCCCATTAACTGTTTTTTTTTAAAAAATATTTATTTATTTACTTTTAGTTGTACACAATGCAATGCATGTATGTTTACGTGGTGCTGAGGATCGAACGGGGCGTCGCACCTGTGAGGTGAGCGCTCTGCCGCTGAGCCCCAGCCCCAGCCCCAACATTAACTGTGTTTTGGTGTTGAGGATTGAATCCAGGGCCTCCCACGTGCTAAGCGCATGCTCTACAGGTGAGCTACGCCCACAGCCCCCAAGCACGTCAAGGTTTGCATGAGGAACGTCTGGTGTCGCTAGGACGTGGCAGACACTCAGACACTTGGTGGTGTGGGCAGATACCTGCTGGGTTCTCTGCATTCCCTGCCCAGGACAGGAACGCAGTTAGGAAGGACTGACAAAATCCACCTAAGTGGTGGCACAGATCCGAAATAAGGAGTGGGCTTGGAGAAGAGGAAGGTGATGATAAAGATGATAGCGAACGTTTATGGAGTGGTTTTGATGTGCTGGGGCCTGTTCGCAGCACTTGACGTGTATAGTTAAACCAAGTGATGAATCAATGCCCCATAAAACACAATTGGCCATCGGCAATTATCTCCGTCCTCTGCCTGCTCCCCTGCTCACAAGGGAGCGGAATAAAATTCTGTTCTTTTGGGGAGGAAAGTCCTTTGTGATCCACAGTCCTGAGGTCTACCTTTGTCCTTGTCCCTCCCTTTTCTTGGCCCTCCCTTACAACTTCCCTCCATTTTTTTTTTTTTTTTTTTTTGTACCTGGGATTGAACTCAGGGGCACTCGACCCCTCAGCCACATTCCCAGCCCTATTTTGTATTTTATTAGAGACAGGGTCTCACTGCGTTGCTAAGTGCCTAGCCATTGCTGAGGCTGGCTTTGAACTGGCGATCCTCCTGCCTCAGCCTCCCAAGTGCTGGGATTACAGGTGTGCCCCACCACGCCCGGCTCCTCCAATTTTTAAAATCAGACTTCCTGCTACCCCATCGGCTGCACCCATACTGGGTCGCCCCACCCCCATCCTGCCCCTTCCTCACCCTCGGGAATGGGAGAGAGGGAGAGGGCAGAGGCACCTTTACCTTCTCTTTTGTGCTTTTTATGATAATATAGGCCCACTGGAAATACTGTTTTTGATTAGCCTTGCCATGGCATAAACCCACTTTCTTTTTGGAGGCGGGGTCTCACAGTGTTCCCCGGGCCGGCCCTGAACTCCAGGCCTCCAGCAAGTCTCCAGCCTCAGCCTCCCGAGTAGCTGGGACTGCAGGGCACCCCGAGCCCAGCTCTTTTCACATTTGACACCACTGAACTTTCTGGATCCTGCTTCTGTCTGCTTTATGGAGGGATTGTGGAGTAGTTAGTTATTCACTAACCCTCACAGCAATACGTGGGATAGGAAATACGGTTTCTCTCCCCATTCTATACGTGAGTGAAGAGAAGCAAAGAGATGGTGAGGAACGAGGTCACGCTTTCTCAGCAAACACAGGCATGGCCAGCACTCGCACTGGGTGGGCAGCTTCTAGAGCCGTCGTGTAGACCTGCTCCGCAGAGGCACAGGTCGCCCCTGACCCACTCCAAGAGACAAGCTGATCCCTCTGCTGTGTGTCCACTCTTTGGACCTCTGCTTCCCTCCTTCCCATCACACTTATTTATTTAGTTTTGGTGCTGGGGGTGGAACTCAGAGAGCCTCTACCACCGAGCTATACCCCAGCCCTTTTATTTTTATTTCGAGACAGGATCTCGCTAAGTTGCGGAGGCTGGCCTCGAACTAGCGACCCTCCTGCCTTAACCTGCCGGATCTGAGGCTCATCACATTTTTTTTTTTTTTTTTTTTTTTTAGCCAAGGAATGATGCCTATTTATTTCCCAGCCACTTTATTTTCTCCCATCCTATTCACTCTCTCTCGTCCTAGTTCCTCTTCCTTGGCAGCCTAGATTGGATGCTCCATCTCGTCTCCCCTTCCCGGGGTCAGTTTTCCAGCTGGAGGTTACAGACCCTCACGTCGGCTCCATCGCTGCTTACTAGTATCTCTCCGATGGTCTCTTCCTTCCGTCAGCTCACGTTTTTACAGTGCATTCGTTTAACAGAAAACACCCTCGGGATGGAGCAGGGGCGAGACACCCAGAGATTATGGAATCTGCTGTGCGCATGCGCGGGGAGGGTGTCTAGAACCACGTGCTCGGGTTTTGGAATCGTGCGTGTTCCAGGGGTGAAGGGTCACCACATCTACAGATGAAGAGAATCTGAAAAGTGCAAAGAGCCTGGACTCTCAGTTCGGGTGCTTTCTGCTTTTTTAATATCTGACAGGCTTCAAAATAAAAAGTGGAAATTTAAAGGAGCCTTCTTCTCGCTCACATAAATGGACAATTTCTACCAGCGCTCAAAATAAATATCGCGAAACGAAACGGTGTCTTACCTTCCAGCTAGGTATTGTTGCCTGTTCAAAGCCCTGTACCTGTTCGTTTTGCAAATAAAGGGGACGAGTAAGTATTAGAAAGATGTTAAAGAAATCAAACCCCAGGCCAGCAAATTCTCCCTGAATGATTAAAAGAGAATAGAAGAGGGAATAGCTCTGTTTACTGTCTTTGGCTGGAGTGGGTGGAGTGCTGGCCACACCTCTTCCCCCCTCTTTCCTTTGGTTACATTTGCCCTCCAAAATCCCCTTCCCGGTCAGTCCCACTACTCATCTTCAAGTGTTAGTCTGTTTTGGCACTAAAGGGTTTACAGTATTCATCAGTGTTTGATGCAGGAATCAGAAGCCATTCTAGAGAGTTCCAGCATCGTGAACTTTTTTTGTTGTTGTTGTTGTTTTTGGTACTGAGCAGTGAATCCAGGGATGCTTAACCACTGAGCCACATCCCCAGCCCTTTTTTGAATTTTATTTAGAGACAGGGTCTCTCTGAGTTACTTAGGGCCTCTATAAGTTGCTGAGGCTGGCTTTGAACTTGTGATCCTCCTGCCTCAGCCTCCCGAGCTGCTGGGATTACAGGTGTGTGCTACCACGCCCGGCCAGCATCTTGAATTTAATGCAGGATTTAGCTATTTATAAATTGTGAGGTTGTGAAGCAGTGGAAGCCGGGACACAATGGACTGTAGACAAGATGTGTGTGTGTGTGTGTGTGTGTGTGTGTGTTTGCACATGCTGAGTGCACCCAGCACCACTGAGCTACACCCCCAGCCTGGTCTTTCGGGCTCCCAGTTGCACTTAGAATTCAGCTGGAAGGAACCACTCCCTGAATTTCCATGTCCACCCCAGCCAGCTGGTGTCCAGATGGCGGGAAGTACTACAAACCCTGGATATGAGTTTGCTTGTCCACTGTCCCTCCTGAAGCAGACAGCGTCTGCTTTCCTCTACCTTTCCCATATCACACGAGGGCATCTCACTGGCAGAACTTCCAGCACACCCAAAATCCTGTTGTGAGGATCTGAGAAATGTGACTTAGTCTTCTAGTCCCTCTCATAAGGGTGGGGGGACACAAGGAGTTGAGGAGAGACATCCAGTGCAAACAACACATAATGTAGGGATCAAGAGTTACTTTGTGGGGCTGGGGTTGTGGCTCAGCGGCAGAGCGCTCGCCTCGCACGTGTGCGGCCCGGGTTTGATCCTCAGCACCACGTAAACATAAATGCATTGCATTGTGTACAACTAAAGTAAATAAATAAATATTTAAAAAAAAAAAAGAGTTACTTTGTATTCATGGTCTCAGGAAACTGTGCCTGGTGGTGCACACCTGAAATCCCAGTTCCATGGGAGGCTGAGGCAGGAGGATTGCAAGTTCAAGGCCAGCCTGGGCAACTTAGTGTGATCCCATCTCAAAAGAAAAAATAAAAAGTGTTGGGGATAGGGTAGACTAGCCTAGCATGCACAAAGTCCTGGATTCTACCCCCAATATTGTAAAAAAGAAAAAAATCATGGCTTCCCACATTAGCCAGATTCTCAGTGCTTCCAGGTCATATGAGGTCACGATCATACCTTACACTCTGCCCTCTCTCAAATATCTCTTCACAGTTAGCCTCATCAGACTGTGCATGTTTGCAGCACTTGTGTTTTTTTTTTTAAACCAGTCTTATTTTATTTTTAATTATGCTATGAGCATTCAATCCCTTTATCTAAGTCCAGCCATCAAAATTTGGAGACATTGAATAATAAAGTCTAACCACCACTACTTTATTACCTACAGCTAACACATAGAATGCATACTTCATACGTTTAACACATGACTGTATTTCCTGGTAAGGCTTGATTTGCAAATAAATTTGGGAAAAAATTCCATGGAAAGCTTCCATTTTTTGTAGTACATGGGAATGAACAAATCTTCCTCTTTATCTATACAGAACAAAACCGTAAGTTTGATGCAGTCTACTGCAAAGAGTTGACCTAAATTTGGGGACAGAAATAAAGGCAGAGGACTGGAAAGATAGTTCTACAGAGTGCTTCTAATACAACGCTTGTTTGCCCTGGGAAGAGATTTAACACAACTAGGCCTTAAAACCCCTTCCCCGCCTTTTTTTTAACAGTAATGGAGATTGAACCCAGGGTTGTTCTAACACTGAGATATGTGTCCATCCCTTTTAAAAATTAATTTTTTTAAAAAAAATTTTGAGATAGGTTTTACTAAATTGCCAAGGCTGACCTTGAACTTGCAATTCTCCTGTCTCAGTCTCCCAAATTGCTGGGATTACAGGTGTGCACCACCATGCCTGGCTAAAACTCAATTTTAATAATCTCCATTTCCTCATTCCCTAGCCTCGTTCTTTTTTCCTTCATCATTGGCTATGTGCTATAAGAGAGTTGCTGTGATTTAGACAGCCGCCCATGGTGAGATCCAGAGCTTGTGGATCTAAGAGGTGGGGCCTAGCGCGAGGTCTTCCAATCATTCAGGATGTGCCCTCATGGGGGACTGTGGGACCCCAGTCTCCTCCTCATTTTCTCTCCTGTGCTCTGGCCACAAGGTGAACAGCCTGTTCCACCATGCGCTCCTTGCCACAACACCAAAGCAAAGGTGCCTATCAGTTATGGACGGAAACCTCCAGAACTCTGAGGGGGGGCGTGGAGAAACCTTTTCTCTTATTATTATTATTATTTTTTTTTGGTACCGGGGATTGAACTCAGGGGCACTCGACCACTGGGCCACATCCCCAGCCCTTTTTTTTGTATTTTATTAGAGACAGGGTCTCACTGAGTTACTAAGTGCCTCGCCATTGCTGAGGCTGGCTTTGAACTCGCGATCCTCCTGCCTCAGCCTCCCAAAGTGCTGGGATTACAGGCGTGCGCCACCGCGCCCGGCTCCTTTTCTCTTATTATGTTGCTTTATCTCAGGTATTTGTTACAGTAACAGAAAGCAGAGTAACACAGGAGTGTTTTTTTTTTAAAAATATTTTTTAAAACGATCAATGGACCTTTTATTTATTTATTTGTGGTGCTGTGAGTCGAACCCAGTGCCTCACACATGCTAGGCAAGTGTACCACTGAGCCACAACCCCAGCCCTTTTTTTTTTTTTTTTTTTCAAAAAAATTTGAGATAGGGTCTCACTGTGACTGTGTCACCTGGGGTTGGCCTCAGATTCATGATTCTTCTGCCTCGGCCTCTGGAGTAGCTGGACTCCAGGCCTGGTGATATCACAGCGTTTGACTTGTGAGCATGGGGGATGTTGGGGATGGAACCCAGGGCCTCCCTCCCAGTAGGTGAGCATTCTACTGCTGAAGTGCAACCCCAGCCCAGCGGTGGGTTTTCTGAGGATTTTCTTAACTGAAATAAGTCCCCACCTCCCTCCCTCCTCACTCAGCTGCATCTCGCCGTCTGGTAGTGGAGGAGAGTCAAATAGACGGTGATTTAAGTGCCCATCCACTCCTCATCGACTCGATTCAAGGTTTCTCTTTGACTCATCAGTGGCAGGATGTAAAATGAGGGTCTGTTATTACAGTTTGTGAAAACGCGTTCTTTCCTCTTTGCGCTTGTTAACCTTGAGGATTATATGGTAATGTTGCGGAGTCACATCTCCGATGTTTCTTTCTACGATAGCTAATCCCTGTACTTAAAACTAATAACAATAAGAAAAATTCCTTCGGATCTCGATGACCCTTCTGTTGTCAGGGCACTTGGCCATCGGGCTGCCCGCTTGACTCCGTGAGATTCTGCCCTTGCTCCTGTCGTGCCGCACGCCAGAAATAGAAAACAAAATAATTGAGGTAAAGAACATTATCATTCCCTGTTAGAGTTAATGGATAGAAGGCCGGGGAGCCAGCAGATAGCACACCTTGAAAATCGAGGCCCGTGGAAGGAAATGTTGGTTTCTGGAAATGAGGCTCGATGGAAGTGGCTGGAACGCGTCCCCCTCTGTGATCCGGAGATAGCTTACTTATGAAATTAAAGTGCCAGGAAGAACAGCCCTAAAATGTAACTAATGTCAGATAAGATGTAATCTAGGAAATTGTAATGTGCCCATCATGATGTAATGCCGTAATGGCAGGAGCTTTCAGGGCTGATAAGGAATATTGAAAAAGATGCCAGAGTCAGAGAATGACAGGCTCCGGTTTCTGCAGCAGTGACCCAGGGGGTGCCTGCCCCGAGCAACGGCTTCTGGGCTCTTTCCGATGGCAGGTGGGGAGGGAGGGCCCGGTCAGGTCGCCACAGCCAGGGCTTCCCCCACACACCCTCCCGTTCCTGAGCTTGCAAGCTGCCCGCAGCCCAGTGGCCGTCACTGGAGGTCCCCAGTTAATTTTCCTGTGGGAAGTGGGACATGCGGAGCGGCTGGGGGTTGGGTGGAGATCCAGGAGTGCAATGACCGTGTCACCTGCAGAATTTGGGGACAGTTGGTTTCAGTCGCCTCTCTCGATTCTTTCTCTCCCCTGTGAAATCGAGATGCTGCGATTGCCCACGCGGAGTCTTTGTGACACATAGGATGCACTTGAAAGCCTGGAGTCCTCGCCCGCGTCCGCGCCCCGGAGGACTCCAGGCAGCTTAGCGTTGTTGACGAGTTCGCGCCGGCCGGGTGTTGGTGGATTTGTCCTTTTCCTCCTCACTCACGTGTGTCCGCAGCAGATGTTTACACTGTGAACCTCATGTGAGTTTGGGTGGTGGGTCCTGAGTCCCCAGGGTCAGCGTCCCCGTGCCTGGTGGGGGAGCCACTGGGTAACTTGGATGAAGTGGGCTGGAGGACTGGGCTGGTCTAAAGCCAGATGGAAGCCACGGTGGCTCTGCTGGACAGCCAGGGCCCAGCTCCAGGGCCTGGTGCAGGCCAGCCAGGCTGGGGGCACAGAGCGCGGACTCTGGGACCAGGTCACCTGCATCTGAATCCTCTAGCTTCCTAGCAGCCAATGCCTCTGCCCTCTCTAGGAAATGGGGACAGCTGCTGTATCCTCCCCGTCACGTGGCGAAGCAGGGGTGCGTGTAGAGGGCTGAGAGCCTTGTCTGGCACACAGAATGTGCCATGGAAGGAAATAAAATAATAGCTTTAATAAGATAGCTCGAACCGCCGGGCGCGGTGGCGCACGCCTGTAATCCCAGCACTTTGGGAGGCTGAGGCAGGAGGATTGCGAGTTCAAAGCCAGCCTCAGCAATGGCGAGGCACTTAGCAACTCAGTGAGACCCTGTCTCTAAATAAAATACAAAAAAGGGCTGGGGATGTGGCCCAGTGTCAAGTGCCTCTGAGTTCAATCCCCAGTACAAAAAAAAAAAAAAAAAAAAAAAGATAGCTCGAACTGTACGAAATGCCTGCTTTTGTAGGGCAAATGATCCAACACGGGCAAATGAGTTGGTTCGAGCTGATGCTGGACACTTGTTTCCTTGTGTCGGGGTTCCTGGTAGCATCTGCTGACTCCCTGGGGGTGTCACTGTGCTTCACCTTACACAGCTGACCTCCACGACACGATCAAGGTCAAGGGGCTCAGGTGCAGCTCAGTAGTACAGGGTGTGCTTAGTATGTGCATATGCCCTGGGTTCAATCCCCAGAACCAAAATAATAAAAAAGAAATAAAAACAAATCAAGGTCAGAGTGATTTTTTTAGGGGTCAGTGTAGTGATCGAGCAAGGTGGTCATCTCTCTGTCCTACCCAGCGTGGTCTCACTCAGGGTGGTAGAAGGACAAACAGACCAGCCAACAGGGTACTGATGGATTCTCCTGCCTGGGGTGGGGGAATGCCCTGGGCCATTTAGCCACCAGAGGTGGGTCCTGGCAGGAGGACAGGTCACCAAGCAGGGCTGTGGCTTGAGTACCGCATCCTCCCCCTCTGCTCCCTGCAGCTACCTGATGGCCGAGGACAGACTCGTATTCCCGGGGTGGGCATCTTGACCTGGTAGTTCGTTACCCTCAACCTCATGACTTGTTAAAACTTGGCTCTGGGTGGAACGTCCTCCCCAGCTTGCGCTGGCTCTCCTCACTGTGGTGCAGGCCTGTGCCCCTCAGGACAGGACGACCAGTTTATGGGTCAGTGTTGTCGCCTGAAGCGATGGCCGCTTGGAGCAAAGAAGCCGCGGGAAGAAGTTTAGAGACGAACTGGAAACAAACAGCTCTTTATTCTGATAACTTTTTTCTCTGGCTCTAACTACACCCCAACACGCCGTCCACGCTCTTCTAACCTCCAAAATGGCGCAGACCTCATCTGCAATCTCGCTCAAGTCCCTCGAGATCTCCGGCCAAGTCTCGCAAGATCTCGGGCCAAGTCCCGTGAGACTACGGAAGGCGCCAATGCCCAAACATGTCTAAAGCCAAAGCCCGTAGTCCACCGCAATTTAAGCCATCTCCCCAAACAGGGCTCCTGCAGGTCAGTGTTCGCTGAGCAGGTGGTGCTCAGAGAATTGCCCTGGGGCCCGGTAGCCCTCTTCAGAGGTCATTCTGGCAGCTCCGCAGACCTGTCAGAAAGGTAGAGTACCAGGGAGATGGGCAAAGGGCTCCACCCGGCCTGGCTGCCACTCGCCTGGGCCCTCCTCATTACCTGTCTCCCTCCAGCCCCATGTCTACCAGAAATGGAGCCGTTTATTCCGGCCACAGTACCAGACTCTGTAGGGAGTTAAGAGAAATCCCCTCTGCTCTGGGAGAGCTTATAACCTAGGAATGCATGAATTTGGATTTTTGAGAAGCATCAAAAGACAAAACTGCAATAAGTTTGGTTTTAGGCTCTTCATTGGCTTTGGTTTTGATTCCAGAATCGGGTGACACTTCATTCCATAGACCAGAGTGGGTGTTCTGATGAGCTGAGCAGAGGAGGTTGGCTTTGTAGACAAAAGGGGGCTAAAGAAAGCAGGAACGACCAAACAGATGGGCCATTTTGTAGTCATTTTCCTTGTGAAGGTTAAAGCAGGGGGGACCTCCTTATCTCGTTGGCTAGATATGGCTTGTTTGGGAATCTAACTCTTATCTCTCTCCTGATTTCTTGGAAGGTCAGATAAACAACTTTGGACTTGGTGATGTGGAACTCAGCACGAGTTTCCATATTGGTTTGGCCTGTTGGGCCTCATGGCGAGCTCAGTCCTAAATGACAGCCTTCTACACATTTTGTTTAATGAAAGTTGAAAGAGTCAGTGTCCATTAATGTGGGGTGTTAGGGAAACAGAACAATTCAAAATTACCAAGTCTGGGGATGTAGCTAGCTCAGTGGTTGAGTGCTTGCCTAGCATGTGTGAGGCGCTGGGTTTGATCTCTAGCACTGGAAAAAAATATTGTCACCACCAACCTCCTAGGAGAATAATCATACATATATTAAATTCATTCTGTGCTTGCTCTTCTCAACTACAGTTCTTGTAAAACTATATCTGTTTCTAGATTTTAGCTCCAGAACAACAACAAAAAAAAAAAAAACTTTTTTTTTTTTGTGGTACTGAGGATTAAACT
This sequence comes from Tamias sibiricus, assembly GCA_025594165.1. NCBI lineage: Eukaryota > Metazoa > Chordata > Mammalia > Rodentia > Sciuridae > Tamias > Tamias sibiricus. Next base: position 15,769,760 of record CM046666.1, on the reverse strand, counting down.
CAGGGGCCACATTCCTAGCCCTTTATTATTATTATTATTTAAAATTTGAGACAGTGTATTGTTAAATTGCTCATGCGGCCTTGAACTTGGGAATCCTGTCTGTCTGAAAAAAATAAAAATAAAAAAAGACTGGGAATGTAGTTCATTTACAAGCACTCCTGGGTTCGATCTCCAGTACAAAAAACCAAACCAAACAAAAAACAACAACAAACACAGAACAACAAAATAAAACAACAACAACAACAACAAAAACCTAATAATCTCCCCTGGTTTCTGTGATCTCTTTAGGAGTCTTTTATGATGCACATGTTTGGAAATAGAAATGCAGTTCCTGTATCTTATGTGTATTTTCAATGGCATGTAATTCATGCTGATTTAATGCATGAGCACAGATTTTATTTACCCACTGTGCTGGGGGACCAGGGGCGGGCTGGGTGACTAATGTGATGGTACTGAAATGACACCTGTTCCCGAAGTCGGGCAGCCCAACTCCACTGCAGGAATCGAGGCAGCTCCTACATCTGACCAGCTTCTCTTCACGGTCCTCATGGATATCAACACATACTTATATAATGCATGTATATTCAATCAGTATTTGTTGAACCGCATTATGTAAATGTGTGCTCACTCATGGTATAAAAATGATACTGCCAAGCTAGCAGCCACCAATCACTCGGTAGGTCTTATGTGCACCCCTCCTAAAGAATACCAAAGTGGGGTGTCTATAGATTTCACGGCTTTCGTTTATTGCTGGGGAAAAATATGTACATGGAGGGATGTGGAATTTCATTGGTTTTGACACATTGCAGGAGGTGTTCTCAGTAAGGTGTTTTGAAAAAGTGCAATGTCATCTGCCCTTGACCTTGTTCCCGGATCCCCAGAATGCAGGGAAAAGGAAGAGACTCTTCTGTGACCTCTTGAAGGCTGCTGGTGGCTCCTCCCTCAGAAAACATTAGACATGCTCCTCCCTTTCCTCTCTCATGTTTCCTCTCCTTTCTGTTCATCTCTTCATCTCCTCTTCCCCTTTCTCTTTTTCTTCTCATTTAAACACCTATCTCTTTGCCTTTCATAAAATGAGAAGTTATTTGAGTTGCTGATCAAGTTCAAGGGCAAACATGTAGTCCTGTTGACCAGAGACAGAATGATAACTGCCTCTCACTGCTCCACCTAATATGTGGGATGAACTGCAAAAAAACGAAGCTAGAGTAGTGCAGGGGCTGAGTCCCCTGCCCCTCTGAAGGGTGGCAAACTAAGTGACAGTAGATAGCAAAAAGATACACAAATGTATTAACTGGACGGGGGAGAGCGACAGGAGCATCATCACCCACTAACCCTACGCAGTCCATGCATGCATACTCCTCTTCATAGGGGTCGATGTTGAGGGTGGTAAATGATTATTAGGGAGAATGATTGGACCTGGAGAATGAATTGACCTGTAAAAGGGAACGTCATTGGGTTCTCTGTGGTGGGTGCAGACTCCTTTCCAGACAGAGGAGGTGGGGAGTGGGTCAGAGAGACCTTGATTCTAAGACTCTCAGCTCGGCATGTCAAAGTACCTTTCTTGAGGCCCAACAGTTTATGCCTAACTTCCCCTGGACTTTAGGGAGGATTCTTGTTTCTTTCAGCCTATCCAGGCTGCTAAGTAAAGGAAGCCTTGATAGCTTTATTGTAGAAAGTCTGAGCTACTTCAGGGATTGAACTCAGGGGCACTCGACCACTGGGCCACATCCCCAGCCCTTTTTTGTATTTTATTAGTGACAGGGTCTCACTGAGTTGCTAAGTGCCTCGCCATTGCTGAGGCTGGCTTTGAACTCGCGATCCTCCTGCCTCAGCCTCCCAAGTGCTGGGATTACAGGCGTGCACCACAGGGCCCGGCCCTAGGCTTTAAAAGGGTTTTGCTCTTTCTCTTTGACGTCTCCTCCCCCGCACCTCCCGTACCTCCTCCTCCTTCTCCTTTACTCCTCTTTTATTTTATTTTATTTTTAAAGAAGTCTGCTGGGTGCAGTGGTGCACCTCTGTCACCCCAGCCACTTGGGAAGGCTGGAGAAGGAGAATTCCAACCCTGAGGCCAACCCCCGCAACCTAGGGAGACCTTGTTTCAAAATAGAAAATAATTAGGGCAGGGAGTGCGGCTCAGCGGTTGAGCGCATGCGCCAGGCCCTGGGCGGGCTCCCCAGTACTGCAACAAAGACAAGATGCGCCTGCGGACAGGTGTAAGTTACGTTTCACTGATCTTGGGAAGCCGCTTGGGTATTTCTCCTAATCAGGATTAGATCTCAGTAGCAGGAGTAGTGGTTACAAATGTGGATGCTCCCTATGCCCCCCCGTCCAGCTGCTGGGGCTTTTTTTTTTTTTTTTTTTTTTTTTTTGGTACCGGAGATTGAACTCAGGGGCACTCGACCACTGGGCCACATCCCCAGCCCTTTTTTGTATTTTATTTAGAGACAGGGTCTCACTGAGTTGCTTAGTGCCTCGCCATTGCTGAGGCTGGCTTTGAACTCGCGATCCTCCTGTCTCAGCCTCCCAAGTGCTGGGATTACAGGCGTGCGCCACCGCGCCCGGCCAGTTGCTGGGGCTTTTGAGTGGCAAAAAAAATATATGAGAGAGAGGATGCCTTGGTCAATAACGGACCTCAGGTCTTCTGGGACCTCGAGGGCTAGAGGTAGTAGATGTCAGTGCATTTCTGCAGCAGGGAGCCCCACAGCCCCTGGGGAGGGCTGGCTCCCTTTGTTTGGTCCTAGCACCTACAAAGGAAAAGCGGAGAGTGGGGCAGGGTCTATACTGCCCTTCAAATGAGACTCTTCCTGGTGGGCAGCTGAGCCTCTGAGATTAAGTGTCCATTTAAAACGAAACCAAACAGAACATTTCCGAGCTTCTCTGTGTGTCTAAAACAATCTGGGGCCCGGAGACTTCATGGTTTTATAGAGTGGGAGTCAGCTGGGCGTGATGACACATGTCTGTAATCTGGGAGGCTGAGGCAGGAGGATTACAAATTGGAGGCCAGATTGGGCCACTTAGCGAGACCCTGTCTCAAAAAACTAAAAAGAAGTGGGGATGTAAGCCAGTGGTACAGCACTCCTAGATTCAATACCCAGCACAAAAATAAGTAAATAAACAAATAAATAAACAAGAGATAGAAGAAGAAAACTGCATTATTGTGCATGAAGCCATCACATGAAAATGAGCACCCTAAAGCCCTGTGTAGCGTAAAGGTTTACATCTCCTCTTGGTAAGGCAGAGGGCAGGAGGTGCAGTCAGCGAAGGTCCTTTGGTTATGCATAAGAAATTTCCCAGGTAACAGCCACCTGTGGCCTCTCTGCCTGGGCCAGATGTCAGACTTCCTGTCTCTTCTTCCAATGACAAGATCTTCCTAGGCAGAAAGGGGGCTGTAGGATGGAAAAGCCTCTGCAGGTATCTTCTGGTTGCTACTGTTGATAGATATAGATTTCTTTTTCTACAAAAGGGCAGTTTTCCAGAGCTATTCCTGTGCCTGCCAGAGAGAGGTCTGCAGTTTTTCTGAATGACCAGCTTGAAATACGCTAGGAGCTGGGGGTGAAGCTCAGTGGTAGAGCAGCTGCCTAGCGTGCCCGAGGCCCAGGGTTCCACCCCAACACTACAAACAGTTGGGGTGGAGGGATGAGTCATCTCCTGGTGTAAACAGTGGGTTCGCACCTTGGCACATGCAGAGCTGGCCTGCACTGCCAGGCGAGGAGTGCGGGGAGGCTTATCATTTGCTGCAGTGAGGGGCACGCTGTCCAGGTCAGACATCCGGCGTGCCCAAAGTGGCAGGCCGGAACACCTCTGGGTGGAGAAGTGCGTATTTTCATGAGCAGTTTGCTCTGGGTCACCTAAAAGAGCATCAGAGTGACTCAGGGATTTCGGCTGGCGGCTCTGGAAGACCGTATCTGAAACACACACAAAGCCAGCTTTGGAGGAGTGTTAAGTCATCTAAGGGGCAGCAGTGCCCACCTGCCACCCTGCAAGCACAGGTCCCTAAGCATACCTGCTTAGCGGTTAACAACAGGATGAAAAAGCAGGAAACCAGTTTTGTGTATTGTTGCAGTTTATGTTTCTTTCTTTTCTTTTTTATTTATTTTTTGTGGGACTGGGAATTGAACTCAGGGGCACTCGACCACTGGGCCACATCCCCAGCCCTTTTTTTGTATTTTATTAGAGACAGGGTCTCACTGAGTTGCTAAGTGCCTCACCATTGCTGAGGCTGGCTTTGAACTGGCGATCCCCCTGCCTCAGCCTCCCAAGTGCTGGGATTACAGGCGTGCCCAACCATGCCCAGCTAGTTTTATGTTTCTTATAGTTGATGCTCTGTGAAATTGAAATAATGAATATATTGTACTTAGGGACCAAATAAATGGTATCTGTGTATTTGTTTAAAAAAAAAAAAGAAAAAGAAAAAGAAAAATCAGACATTTTGGTTATGAGAATGATCATCAGAGTAATAATAATTCTCATTTCACAAATGCTCACCATGGATCTTGTACTAGACTTTGGATAACCCTCGGTAACCCTCACTACAACTTTGTGAGGCATTTCTTATTTGTGGATGAGGAAGTTAAAGGTCAGGGAGGTTGGGTCCTGTTGCTCAAGGTCATGCAGATAGGAGGAGTTGGAGCCAGGGTTTGAACCCGCTGGTCTTCCGGAGCCCACAATGTCAGCGGTACTGCTACAACCACCAGCTCAGTCAGGGTCCAGTCGCACCAGGGAACTAACACTCACTGGGAACTAACACTCACTGGGACGCAAGTCAGATCTCAGTGGTCATTTTACCTTCAGTCCTTGCACGCTTGCAAGTATACAGCCCGTCTTAATAAGTGTTTGTTGACTTAATCCATTTGCTCAGGGGGACTGCTTTCCTGCTGGGGGGGAAATACAGTTAGGCCTTTGGGACAAAATGCCCAGTGCCAGCACACCTGGGCGGTTCCTAGGGGAAGGAGAAAACAGAATCCCCGCGTGGCCTGGGTCCCACTAGGTCTTTCTCTTCCAGTGAGGAAACCACCCGAAATCAAATTAAGACCCCAAACGACCTAGTGGACACAGAACCCAGCAAAGGAAATTGGATTTCCTAGGGGGTGTTTTCCTCCTGCGGTGCCAGTGCCCGCGTGTCTGCCGGGCGCCCGGTGTTGGTGTTGGCCGGCGCTGCTCCGGCGGCGCTGGGGAACGCCCCGCGTGCTGCCCTGGGGCGCCCGAGACCCCGGGGTGACTCTGGCTTTCTGCTCCCGCTTCTCGGGACGGCACCGCGCCCGGTTCCCACACCCTCCTCCCGTGACGGTTTCCGTGTCCGGAGTTGGATCTGCTCCCGTTTTAAAGGCGCCCCTTCAGTGAACCGGGAGCCAGCTCCTCCGGCCCCGCGTTCTCACCTTCGCCTAAAGCCCTCGGTGAATCCCCCGGCCCTCTCGACGTGCGCAGGGCTGGGGTGGGGGCGCGGGGCGCTCCGCGGCGGAGCACGGCTTGGCACAGAACTGGCCTTGGGGCCAGTTCCCGGCAACACTCACGGGCACGCTCGCTCTCATGAGATGTATGTGCATGGACTATTTCATATGATTTATATTTCACATATACTATCACACATATTTTATATATTCATATTTCATATATACTATCACACATATTTTATATATTCATATTTCATATATACTATCACACATATTTTATATATTCATATTTCATATATACTATCACACATATTTTATATATTCATATTTCATATATATTATATACTATATACATTTATATATATTATATATATATATATATATATATTTTTTTTTTGTACTGGGGATTGAACCCAGGGGGACTGTACGACTGAGATACATGTCCAGCCCCTTTTAAAAATTTTGTTTTGAAATGGGGTCTCACTAAGTCACCAAAGCTGTCCTCAAACTTGCCAGCCTCCTGCCTCAGCCTCCCAAGTCACTGGGATTACAGGCATGTGTGCCCGGCTATATGTATATTTAATAATTAAACTTTTAATTTTGAGATCATTATAGATTCACATGCAGTTGTAAGAGATAATACAGAGAACTTCGTCAATATGATTTCATTCCTATTTTGTCTTGTCTTGGAATATAGTTTGGAATTAAAGTGATGATTAATCAAAAAAAAAAAAAAAAAAAAAAAAAAAAGAAAGAAAGAAAGAACGAAAAGAAAGAAAAAGAAAGAATACAGAGATCCCCGTACTTATTACCGAGTTTCTCCCAATGGTAACGCCTTGCAGAACTACTGAACAGCATCATAACCAGGATAGACATTGACAGTGAAGATGGGGAATGTGGGTACCATCGCAACAATCCCCCATGTTGCCCTTATTTAGCGTCACACCGGTTTCCTTCCTGCCCCGATCCCATCTTGAACCCCAGCAACCACGAACACGTTCTCCATTTCCATAATTCTGTCTTTTCAAGAATGGTGGTGCACACCTCTAATCCCAGCGGCTGTGGAGGCTGAGGCAGGAGGATCACAAGCTCAAAGCTAGCCTCAGCAATTTAGTGAGGCCCTAAGTAATTTAGTGAGACCCTGTCCCAAAAGAAGAATAAAAAGGGCTGAGAATGTGGTTGAGTGGTAAAGCACTTTTGGGTTCAATAGCTGGTACCAGAAGGAAAAAAAAAAAAAAAAAAAAAAAAAAAGGAATATCTTTGCATCTATATAAATGAGGGATAAATGAAGGAAGATATAATTTTCCTTTCTTTTCTCTCTCTCTCCTTCCTTCCTTCCTTCCTTCCTTCCTTCCTTCCTTCCTTCCTTCCTTCTTTCTGGTACTGGGTATTAAACTCAGGGGTGCTTTACCACTGAGCTACACTCCCAGCCCTTTTAAATTAATTAATTAATTAATTAATTAATTAATACAGGGGATTGAACTTAGGGGCACTCGACCACTGGGCCACATCCCCAGCTCTTTTTGTATTTTATTAGAGACAGGGTCTCTCTGAGTTGCTCAGTTCCTCGCCATTGCTGAGGCTGGCTTTGAACTCGCAATCCTCCTGCCTCAGCCTCCCTAGTGCTGGGATTACAAGCGTGCGCCACCGCACCCGGCTCCTTTTTATTTTTTGAGACATGATTTCTCTAAGTTGCTTAGGGTCTAATTAGATTGTTGAGGGTGGCCTTGAACTTGAGATCCTCCTGTCTCAGTCTCCTGAGTTGCTGGGATTACAGGTGTGCACCACCAAGCCTAGCCATACTTTTCTTTTTTATCCTGTATTTGGTTTTGGTATTGGGATAATAATAGCATCATAAAATGGATTAAGAAGTATGCCTTTCTGGAGCCGGGCGCGGTGGCACACGCCTGTAATCCCAGCACTTTGGGAGGCTGAGGCAGGAGGATCGCGAGTTCAAAGCCAGCCTCAGCAATGGCGAGGCACTTAGTAACTCAGTGAGACCCTGTCTCTAATAAAATACAAAAAAGGGCTGGGGATGTGGCCCAGTGGTCGAGTGCCCCTGAGTTCAATCCCTGGTACCAAAAAAAAAAAAAAAAAAAAAAAAAAGAAGTATGCCTTTTATTCTATTTTTTTTTTTTTTTTTTGGGAAAAGATTATATAGAATCAGTGTTAATTCTTCTTTAAACATTTTGTAGAATTCACAAGTGAACTTCCCTGGGCTTGCCTGCCCTTCTCCCTCATTCTTTTTTTTTTTTTTTTTGGTGGTGCTTGATGATTGAACCCAGGGCCTTATGCGTCTGAGGCAAGCACTCAACCACCTGAGCTATCTTCTCAGCTCCTTCTCCTTCATATTTAAAGTACACCTTTAAAACAATTTTTTTTTTAAGTCGCTGGGCATGGTCGCGCATGCCTGTAATTCCAGCGGCTCAGGGGGCTGAGACAGGAGGATCAGGAATTCAAAGCCATTCTGAACAATGGCAAGGCACTAAGCAATTCAGTGAGACCTTGTCTCAAAACAGGGCTGGGGATGTGGCTCAGTGGCTGAGTGCCCTGAGTTCAATCCCTGGTTTAAAAAAAAAAAAAAAGAAGAGTAGACTTAGTGCACCCAAAACACGATTGATTAATAAAAAAATTTTAAAAACATTTATTTATTTGCTTTAGTTGTACACAATGCGTTTATTCTTACGTGGTGCTGAGGATCGAACTTGGATTGCGCACGTGCTAGGCAAGCGCTCTACCGCTGAGCCACAACCCCGGCCCTGATTAATAAATTTTAAAGGACAGTACACAAATCTCCGGAATGAAACGTGTTTTTGAAATTCTCTCTACAAAATAAAACATTGCCCTTCACTATTTGGGGATGAAACTTCTTGGCCAAAGTTCGTGTTTCCTTTAAATCATTTCCCTTCCCCTTTCCCCTCTTAAATTCATAGGTAAAAGAACATAGGGGAGATATTGTTTGCTCAGCAATTGGGCAGAAATAAGACACTATCTGTGTGTGGCAAGTTCCAGACCCAGTGTGCCTCTTGGCAAGACCTCTTCCCTGCCAGACACATACATCAGGTCACCTTGGGTCTGTCACCTGCTCTCCGTGTGACCTTGGCAAGTTATTTACTCCTTTCGGCCTGACCCTTAAAAGAGGGATGAAAACTGGACAGCAAATGCTTCCTTATGCTCTGGTTGGGTCTGTTGCTCTTTTGCTAAGTGAGGAAATGGCTTTCTTTAACTGGTCCAAGTCAGAAACCCTGGAGGAGAGAGAGGCTCAGGTTCGGACTTCTCAGGCCTACTGCAGGGCCTCTGCCCCCGCCTGATTGGCACTGGGCCTGTTGTGCTCTGCTGTGAGGCGCTGTGTTTGTTGTGAGTTGCAAAAAGCCCAGCAGCACCTTGATCTCTACCTACTTAGCATTGGCACTCCGCCCCTCCAGCTGGGACCATCAAATGGTCCCCTGGAGTAGAAACCATCCCAGGGTCTCTAGTGATGTAAGGTGATGTGAGTATTTAGCTTCACTTTTTTTTAAGCATGAAGTTAGTAAATGCTTGGGGGGAAAGTTAGGAAAGTTTTTGTCCTAAGCACAGGTGACTGTAGCTGCTGATGCCCCGCAGGAGGTAGGGGGGTGTCCCTTCACTCAGTGACACAGCTCTGCATAAGAAATGAAGAGGATTTGTGGGCAGTGGTGGGGAACGAGGGGAGAGGCAGGAGAGGGAAAGGTGTGAGGGAGGAGGAGCGGGACAAACAGGGAGACAGGTGGTGGCCCAGGGCAGGCTGGAGATGCCCAGGGCAGGGGGTCCTTTCTCTGCCCCCTCCTCACAATTCACCACGCCTGGAGGGAGCCTCTGGGTGGCTTCAGAAATGGAAAAGGCAAAGGGCCTGGAGGAGAGAGGAGCTGAGGAGGTGAGGTGTCCTGGGGACTAAGGGGGTCAGGGACAGGAAGTGGGCGCGACAGATCAGAACAGGAAGTAGGGGACGCCCTGGGGGAGGATCCTAGACTTGGTCCTGGATGTGGGGGGGTTTGAGTGAGGTCCGTTACCTGAGAACATGCAGCTGCGTAGGCAAGCAGAGGAGAGCCAGCTCCTGGCTGCATCTCCTTCCAGCTATCTGTGGCCATTTTTGCCGCCTGTTGCTTCAGTCCTGAGGGGGTGGAAGCCGTTTCCTGTTGCTGCCATGGTCACCATCTTCTGCAGTGGAGAGCAAGGTCCCGAGGGCCAGGCGTCCTGCATGGGCCACCTGCATGGGTGGGGGTTGCAGTCTCTCCCTTCTCCCAGCTTTATGATTCTCTTGTCCCCAGGCAGGGTTCTGGAGGCTTCTGAGAGAGCTGAGGGGAAAAGGCCTTCGGTTTTTTCACTCTGTCTTTTTTCCTGTGACTTTGGCAGGAGTCCTTAAAAACTAGGTCCAGGGTTATCTGGAGCAGAGGGACTTGAGATTTGTTTTTTAACTCAGAGGGGCTTAACCACTGAGCCACATCCCCGCCCCATTTTTTCATATTTTATTTAGAGATAGGGTCTCGCTGAATTGCCTCGAGCCTCCCTAAGTTGCTGAGGCTGGTTTTGAACTCACCAGCCTCCTGCCTCAGCCTCCGGAGCCGCTGGGATGACGGGCGTGCACTATCAAGCCTGGCTGGACCTTGAGATTTCACCCTGGGCCACAGGTCCTCTTCGGGTCCTCTCCCAGAGCCTCCTTGCCTCTCCTGCAACCAAACTCTTTGCAAGGCTGCCCCACAGCACCCCCAGAAGACGCAAGCCCCAGGAGGAACACAGCTGAGCTTCAGGTCACTCCCCTTCAAGTTCAGCCAGTGGGAATGACAGATCTTCTAAGACCCATATGGGGAGCTTCCGGCTGGAGGGGCTGGAGGGGCTGGAGGGGCCAGGGAAAGGGGAGGGGAAGGGAGATGTGTCTCCCTCCTGTCCAGGGTTCCTCCGCCTTCCTCTTTCCTGCTCTCTGACAAGGGGGGGGGGGGCTTCTTGGCTTGGTGTTCTTGTTCTTCAAAGGTGTGGGTGAGGGTTTTGGTCAGTGGGGGAGCTGGAAGACAGCTGTGAACTGAATCCTGTCTTTCCTTCCCCCTTCTTCCCTTTTAAATGTATAGGTTAAAAATATAGGGGAGAAATTTTCCCCCTGCTCTCCTTGGTTCCATTTCTGCAGATCCACGGATTGAGTTGAGAAAAGACAGAAATGGTTTCTTTTTATGTACACGGAGACTGCAAAAGAGGGAGCTGGCCTCTTAAAGGGCAAGAGGCCCATGGGCCTTCCTGGTAGGAGTGAGTGAGGGAGGAGAAACACTTTGAAGGGAAGGACAGTAAGTTCCTTTGAGAAGGACAAATGGGTTTTTAGGTGAACAGAGAGAGAGAGAGAGAGAGAGAGAGAGAGAGAGAGAGAGAGAGAGAAGGTTGGTGATGATGTTTCTCCACACAAGTGAGAGGCCCTTCTGCTTCCTTCAGGGCTATATACCCGGGGAGGGGGGGCGGGGGAGGTTTTACCCTCCTTCTCCCTCCCTGGAGCAGGGGATTGATGGCAGTTCCTCAAAGTTGCTGCTTTTAGTCAGATAAGGGGAGGTCCAGGAAGGCTCCCCCCCCCCCCCCCCCCCCCCCGCATCTGATGATTCTTGGCTGTTTTAAGGTTAAACTAATCCATGCTTTAGCATCTTTTGGAATAGCATATTCTGACCCTCTTCAAGCCCTTGTTCTTATTGGAAATGGGGGATGTGGAAGGATAATTAGGTTCACTGAGGTCCTAAGTGGGGGCCCTGTAAGATAGGTGTTCTCACAGGAGGGGGAGACCAGGTCCCTCTGTCTCTCCAGCTCAGAAAGAGGTCAGGTGGGCACAGCGAGATGATGGGTTCTGTGACCCCATGGGAGAGCCCTCACCAGACACCAGACGTGCTGGGACCTCCATCTTGGCCCTCCTTCCAGTTTCCAGGACCACAAGAAGATGTGACTCTGTTGTCTAAGTTGCTCAGACTCTGGCGTGTTGTTAAGGCAGCCTGAGCCAACTCAGACAAAGACTAAAACAGTCTTCAAGAGCCAAAGAGATAAAAGTTCAAAAATAGCTGAACTGGTTGGCACGGTGGCCCATGCCTGTAATCTCAGCACTTGGGAGGCTGAGGCAGATTGCAAGTTCAAAGCCAGCCTCAGCAATGGCGAAGCACTAAGCAACTCACTGAGGCCCTGTCTCTAAATAAAATACAAGATAGGGCTGGGGATGTGGCCCAGTGATCGAGTGCCCCCAAGTTTATTCCCTGGTACAAAAACAAAACAAAAACCATGGGGTCTGTATCTGGACTGACTAAAGTCAGAAAACCAGGGACAGCAGACACTTTCCAAGCTTCTAAGGCCAGTCCTGGTGAGGCTGTGGCCACCATTTTATTTTATTTTTTGTACTGGGGATTGAACTCAGGGGCACTCGACCACTGGGCCACATCCCCAGCCCTTATTTGTATTTTATTAGAGACAGGGTCTCACTGAGTTGCTAAGTACCTCGCCATGGCTGAGGTTTTGAACTGGCGATCCTCCTGCCTCAGCCTCCCAAGTGCGGGGATTACAGGCGTGTGCCACCGTGCCCGGCAGTGGCCCCCATTTTTATCTTGAGTCAAAGAAGCTGCAGCATCTTGCAAACCACACAGGTGCTGCTAGAACACACTCGTCCCACCATTTGAAGTCTGAGCCTCTGCGGACTTTTTTTTTCTCTCCCAGAAACGGCCTGAGTCTGGTCAGGGCAGAGCGTGGCCTGCTGGCGAGGCTCGGGGCCTCGGTTCCCCCGTTCGCGGGCCCCGAGCACGTGCGCGCTCTCCTCTGCTGGCGATCCGCGTCCCGGGGAGCCGCGAGGATCGCGCCGACGGTGCCTTGGCTCTGAGCGGGGCCGCCTCGCTGTTTAAGATCTCGCTCTAATTGGTTGGGATTTTCTCCTCGGCACTATAAAGAGCAAACTTATTTTGCTCTGGGCACGCAGAACCTTTGACTCGGGCTTTGAAGCTGGCCGCTTGGTCGCCGCCAGCCCTCTGGGAGACGCCCACCGCGCCGGCCCCCGCCCACCGCGCCGGCCCCGCCCACCGCGCCGGCCCCGCCCCCGCGCCGGCCCCGCCCCCGCGGCCCGCGAGGACCAGATCAAAGACCCGCGGTGCTGGCCGGCCTCCTGCACCCGGCGCCCTGGCCCCGGGCGGGCTGCGGGTCACCCTGCATTCCGCTTCCTCTCTTCTCCGGGCTGTGCGCTTGTGACAATTAGAAACACATCCCACACACATAGACGCAGAACCCAGGCCTGCTTCTGGATGAGAATAAGGAGTGAGGAACGAGGGGGAGAGAAAATAAAAGAGAGGGGAACGGAGGCTTTTTAAGGGGGAGGAAGCCCTGGGTTCTTTTCATCGGTCCTAAACTCCAAAACAACTCCCACATTTAAATGCACTGAATGTTCGATACTTATTTTAGTGCCTGCGTTTTGACTAATTGCTGGGTTTAAGAAAAGCAACTTCAGAAAGGTTGGCGAAAGCGATGGGGAGTCAGTTTGATCATGGCCCTGGGAGGCTGACCCAAAATAATCGCAACCCTTAATAGTCAGGCTGAGCTCTAGACTGCCTGGTTATTTTTAGCCTAGAAAGAGACTCTGGTACTGCCAAGAAAATTGTCTTTTGGGGAGGGGATTCCTTCTGAGACTTGACCAGCAGCAGTAGGAAGTGTTTTTTTTTTTTTTTTTTTTTTTTTTTTTTTTTGCAGTACTGGGGACTGAACCCAGGGTGCTCTACCACTAAGCTACATCTTCAGCCCTTCGTATGTTTTTTTTTTTTTTTTTATTTTGAGACAGGGTCTTGCTAGGTTGCTGAGGCTGGCCTTGAACTTGCAACCCTCCTGCCTCAGTCTCCCAAGTAGCTGGGATTACAAGCCTTTAACACGGCACATGGCAGTAATGTTTTTGGGGTCCCCAAACTGGTGTGTAGAATTGGGTGATCTTGAGTGCAGATGGGGAGAGAGGAGAGAAAGCTGACCGAAACCAGACTCCAAGCTAACCCATCACGGAAATAAACAAAAGTCTACAGAAATGACATGGGGATAAAGACAGACAGACTCCTCTAGTGAGCTAAGGGCCGCTTTTGAAGGACAGCCATTTGAATTCTTTTCATGTTGAAAGTATATACCAGGTAGAGAAGACACAGAGGAAGAAAAGAGGGAGGAAGGGGCCAGGGACAACACATACCTTCAAAGGCAGGTCCCAGGTCGGGAGTGGTGGTGGCACAGGCCTGTAATCCGCAGTGACCCAGTGAAGGAGCCCTAATTAGGAAGGGCTGTTGTAGCTAGCTGGAAGCCATGGGTTCCGCCTGATATGTATGTGACGCACCTGTAGGCACCCGCAAACCTGAAGGTATATAACCGGGTGAAAGCGGTCCGAGTTAGGAGAACGGAGAATTCAGTCAGCCGGGCAGTCACTCGGTAGGTCAGAAGAATCAGAGCGGCCAGAACGTAGGCAGAGTGGTTACAGAAGAGAAACCAGATAGAAGAAGTAATGACTGGTCAGAGTTAGGCCGAGACTCCTGAGGAAGACAGAAGACAGAAGAAAGAAGAAGGAAGAAAGAAGAGAGAAGAAAGAAGCTCTAATCTTTCTCTAAGCTAAGCTCTATCTTTCTAACTCTAACTCTAAGCTCTAAGCTAAGCTCTATCTTTCTAACTCTAACTCTAAGCTAAGAAGACCAAGAAGAAAAGCTCGCTTTAATCTTTCTCTCTAAAAATCTTTCTTTCCCTCTCTAAGCTCTAAGAAAGAAGAAGGAAGAAAGAAGAGAGAAGAAAGAAGCTCTAATCTTTCTCTAAGCTAAGCTCTATCTTTCTAACTCTAACTCTAAGCTCTAAGCTAAGCTCTATCTTTCTAACTCTAACTCTAAGCTAAGAAGACAAGAAGAAAAGCTCGCTTTAATCTTTCTCTCTAAAAATCTTTCTTTCCCTCTCTAAGCTCTAAGAAAGTAGAAGTAAAAGTAGTAAAAGCTTAACTCTGCCTCCGAGAGTTTTTCCTCCCGGTTTTCGGTACCAGGAAGCTTACAACCCAGGAGGAGGCAGGAGGATGACAAGTTTGAGGCCGGTCTCGGCAACTTAGCAAGACCCTATCTCAAAATAAAGAGAGCTGGGGACATAGCAGTGGGAGAGTGCCTCTGGGTCCAGTCCTGCCCCGCCTCCCCCAGAGGCATGTCCCCAGGGACCTACTTCCTTGAGCTGGGTGCCACCCCCTAGAGTTTCCACTACTTCCTTCCAGCCTGTAGCCTATTAAAGGATGAACCCATCTTCCGAGGTCAGAGCCCTGTGGCCCGATCACTTCCCATTCCGAAATGCCACCAAGGGGTGCTGTTCATGCTTATCTGGTTTTCATAGGAGCAACCCTGTGATCCAACTCTGGAACTGGTCACGATCTCCCTGTGACTTCACGTGAGGTCCATTCTGGTGACAAGAGTGACACCCATGTCAGTCACCACTATTTCAGGGAAGGCAGGATGGCTCCTCCTGCAGTCCAGCCATTCGCTGTGCAATGATGGGCCTTCATTTTAATGACACTGTTAGGGGTTCCTTCCAATCAGCAGAGTGAAACGTGGTAGATGCTGCAGAACTTTCTTTTGGTCAGGCACTGAAGCCCTGAACGAGCCCTTGGTGGCTCTTGGCTGTCAGCTGAAGTCACGGGAGAATGTGCTCTCCACTGGGGACACCTCCCTGGCGCTTGGCTGTGAATGGAGGTGCGGGGTCCCTGGAACCTCTCACTGTGACTCAGCTCCTCCTCCCCCATCAGTCATGTCCTCCAGGAGACCGAGAACATGTCACTGTGAAGAGGCCTGAGCCGGCAAGATGGCTTCCTGTCTGCAGCCGTTGAGTCCTTGCAGGGCTTCAGGGGCGAGCTGTGTGGATCGAGGGGATCACTGGCCTCCTAGGAAGACTTTTGGGAAGTCTGGCGTGGGAGTGGAGGGAACTGTTAATTCTAGTCCTCACGCCAGTCTCATTAGTTTATGTAGCATATAAACTATATGCTTAATTACTCAGCAATCCATAGGCTTGTTGCGTTAGATTATTAGAGAATTTACCTTGCTTTATTGTGTTACTTTGTGATTTTACAGCAATGCAGGGGGCTAAGCAAAGGTGAATGGACAAATTTTTTTTTTTTTTTTTTTTTTGTACTGGGGATTGAACTCAGCGGCACTCGACCACTGGGTCACATCCCCAGCCCTTTTTTGTATTTTATTAGAGACAGGGTCTCACTGAGTTGCTAAGTGCCTCGCCATTGCTGAGGCTGGCTTTGAACTCGCGATCCTCCTGCCTCAGCCTCCCAAAGTGCTGGGATCACAGGCGTGCGCCACTGCGCCCGGCTGGACAAATATTTAAAAAAAAAATTTTTTTTAGGGGCATACTGGGGAATAAACCCAGGGGTACTTAACCACTGAGCCACATCCCCAGCCCTTTTTAAAATTTAGAGACAGGGTCTCATCAAGTTGCTTAGTGCCTCGCTAAGTTGCTGAGGCTGGCTTTGAACATGCAATCCTCCTGCCTCAGCCTCCTGAGCTGCTGGTTTTTTTTTTTTTTTGATTCTTAATCAGTAATAGAATGTATACGTGGCCTGAGAGCTAGGAGGTTCTGAAGTCAGATTATCTGGGCTGAATCCTGGCTTTCCATTCACCTAGGTGTTGTTGAGCTACTCAGTTCTCTTCTATGTAAATTTCAGCACTGTTAAGTGCAAGAAGATGGGAAGGAAGGTTTATCAGTAAGGATAAGTTCAAAAGCATGGAATCTAACATCCCAAATAACAGTCATATAAGAGTTTATTTTTCTCTTAAATAAAATAATTCCAGTGGCAAACTGCTATGGGCTAGGTCGGCATCTTCATGATTTAACCAGACTCAAGTTTCTTTTTTTTTTTTTTTTAATAATTTTTTGAAAATTTTAATTTGTTATATGTGACAGCAGAATGCATTACAATTTATATTATACATATAGAGCACAATTTTTTATGTCTCTGGTTGTACACAATGTAGAGTCACACCCTTTGTGTCTTTGTACATTTACTTAGGGTAATGATGTCCATCTCATTCCACCGTCTTTCCTACCCCCAAAGACTCAAGTTTCTTTCTTTCTTTCTTTCCTTTTTTTTTTAAAAAATATTTATTTAGTTGTAGATGAACACACAGTATCTTTATTTGTTTTTATGTTTTGCTGAGGATTGAACCCAGTGCCTCACATATGCAAGGCAAACATTTTACCACTGTGCTACAGCCCCAGCCCCATCAAGTTTCTTTCATCTTCATCCTCTGCTACCTTTAGTTTGTGATTTCCATCCATAAATTACAAGATGGAGGCTGGAGCACCAACCATTTCATCCATAGTCCACATAGCAGGAGAATTAGGAAAGGACAGTCTGTCTTCTTTTTTTTTTTCCGGGAAGCTTTAGTCAGAACCTTCTGCATCCATCTCATTGGCCACTACTAATTGCAGGGTAAGCTGGTAAAGTGGTGCTTTAGTTGGGTACACCGAAGACTCTCATAAAATGGGGCTCCCTTCAAGGAAGAAGGGGAGAATGGATCTCTGGAAGGCCACTTTTAGACTCCCCATAGGGGATGGAGACACCCTGTTGTGAAGGTGAGATGATAAACCAATATGAAAGTGTTTAGCAAAGCGCTGGCACTAGGAAGCACTCATTTCACAATCTGTAATTATTATCTAATCACGAAGCAACGAGACTTTTCAAAAAGCAGCCAGACTGAAGAGAACAACATTTGTACACTTTTGCCTTCAAAAGGAATCACCTTGGAAAACAGCAGAGCTCTTCCACTATGGTCCATTCCCACCTTCAGAAAACTTTCAGGTTGCCCTCAGTATGCATGTGTTCAAACATCACAATGAACCCCGAGAATGTGTTCCACTGATATATATTAACAGAAGTAAATGAAGCAACACCATACAAGAAGTATGTTCAGAGCCAGTTTAGTATTTGTACAGGAGCAACAGCTTTGTTGGCTGAGTATCTCCACCATCCACTCCTACATTCAGCAAAAAGAAGCCTTGAACCATGCTGGAAGTGGGGGTTTTGTTGGCTTGTAGGAATGAGTTTAAAACATCCTGCAGCCCTGCAGGGATTCTGGCTCAGTTACCTCCTATTCCCAGAAGCCAGACTTCGAGACCTCCTACACTGATGAGAGATATGAAGAGAGCAGAGGGAAGTGTCTGTAAAACATATTTGCCATCGCTGTGGGCACGATCACAACCTTAATTGCTTATTATTCTTGGTTCTAACCTTTGGTAAGGTATTCATGGTAGTTTAGGCTTACGGATGAAATTGGATAGTGATCCACTAGAATTACACAGGCATTCCTATTTCCTTATTGAGAGCTCTCAAATGTTTGTATAAGAAAATTTGATTTTTTTTTTTAAACCTATGGGTATGGCTGGTTCCTATTTCTTTTTTTTTTTTTTTTTTTTTTTTTTTTTTTTTGTGGTACCGGGGATTGAACTTTGGGTCACATCCCCAGCCCTTTTTTTGTATTTTATTAGAGACAGGGTCTCACTGAGTTGCTAAGTGCCTCGCCATTGCTGAGGCTGGCTTTGAACTCGCGATCCTCCTGCCTCAGCCTCCCAAAGTGCTAGGATTACAGGCGTGCGCCACCACGCCCGGCCCCTTTTCTATAAGACTAAGACTTTAGGAACACACAAGACTCATTTATATACTAAGTCATGCAATGATTTTCATAAGGTGAGCCCACTGTATACATTTCATGTGGGACTAAAAATGTGCCATGACCTAAGGAGATAAGATCAGTCACAAAATTTATCATGTCATTTTGTTTATCCTGACATCACTAAGTTTAAGATTTGATCAGCTATCACCTGGCCTACTTTTTAATTTTATGTATGAGGAAACTCAGATTCAGAATTTCAATGACTTGCCCCAAATCTCATAGTTAACATGTGACAGAACAGGTTTCAAAAGTTAGCTATCTGGGTCCTAAATTGATTCCTGTTTTTACTACATGAGATTTCTTGTTAATCACTTTAAGATTGATATTGCTCTATGAAGTTTTGCTCCAAGAGGCCAAGACAGGTTAACAATGAGCCTGAGGGTTATTATTTTATTTTATTTTTTGGTGGTACTGGGGATTGAACTCAGAGGCACTCGACCACTGGGCCACATCCCCAGCCCTTTTTTGTATTTTATTAGAGACAGGGTCTCACTGAGTTGCTAAGTGCCTTGCCATTGCTGAGGCTGGCTTTGAACTTGCGATCCTCCTGCCTCAGCCTCCCAAGTGCTGGGATTACAGGAGTGTACCACCGCACCCGGCGAGCCTGAGGGTTATAAATTTCTGCTTTCCTTCCTTCCTTCCTTCCTTCCTTCCTTCCTTCCTTCCTTCTTTCTCTCTCTCTCTCTCTCTTTTTTTTTTTTTTTTTTTTTTTTTGGTACTGGGGATTGAACCCAGCAGCACTCTATCACGGAAGGGCACCTTTTTAAAATTTAATTTTGGAACAGGGTCTCTCTAAGTGACCCAGGCTGGCCTTGAACTTGTGATCCTCCTGCCTCCGCCTCCTGAGTTGCTGGGATTACAGGTGTGCCCCACCACACTCAGTTAACCTCTATCTTTTAAATGTCATGAGGCAAAGAGTACTTCTTGCCCATCCACATCTATTCTTTTCTTCCTTATACAACTCCCAAGTTTTTCCATGGGGGCATCTGACAACCCAACCAGACTACATTTCCCAGCATTCCTTGCAGCTGGATGAGGTCGACTGACTGTTCTGGCCGGTAGGATGTGAATGAAAGCGAGTGGTACAACTTCCACATCAAGTCCGTCTCCCTACCCGTCCTCTTCCTGCTGCTTGGGGATAGTGAGACGAGCAAACACTTTGGACCTAAAAGACAGAAGCCACATACTGAGGATGGCAGAGTTGCTGTGCTAGCTTTGGATAGCCTACCTCTGGATTATTCTGTATCTCAGAAAAAGAAAGTATTTAAGCCACACGAGGATCCCTGTGTTAGTCAGCATCCCATCACTATCACAAATGGCTGAAAGAATCAACTTATAAAGAGAAAAGTTTTATTTTGGCTCAGTCTTAGACGTTCCAGTCCATGATTCGTAGGTCATTTTGGGGGACCTGTAGTGAGGCAGGACATCATGGTGGGCACACATGGGGGAGCAAAACGGCTCACCTCGTGGCCAGAAAGCAGAAAAAGAGGAAGAGGCCAGGGTGGCCCAGCCCCCTTCCAGGGCGTGCTCCCAGTGACCCAGGGACCTCCTACTAGGCCCTAACTCTCAAAGGCTCCACCCCCTCCCAATAGTGCCACCCTGGAGACCAGGCCTTCAACACCCAGGTCTTAGGAGACATTCAAGATCCACACTCCTTGGGCTGGGCTTGTGGCTCAGTGGTAGAGCGGTCGCCTAGCATGTGCGCGGCCCGGGTTCGATCCTCAGCACCACGTAAAAATAAACGCATTGTGTACAACTAAAGCAAACAAATAAGTATTAAAAAAAAAAAAAAAAAGATCCACACTCACAGTACCTTGTTACAGCGACTGTGACTATACTCTCACTTCTCTGGGTATCCATCAAGTACTCCTGAGTATAGCAGCAGTCGGTTCTTCCCTCTTAAGTTCTCCATCACCATTTAACAGGTCAGTTTTTCTTGGGCTCAGATTTTAAATGTGCCCCCCCCCCACTTATTTTACATCAACAGAAGGTGTTGCTGCCTGAAGCGATTGCCGCTTGGAGCAACAACGCCTCGGGAATAAGTTCAGTGGACTGGAAAAGAACAGGCTCTTTATTCTGCAAGCTTCCCTCTCTCCGGCTCCAACAACAACTCCTACCCGCAATCCACACTCTGCCAACCACCACCACAGCACAAAAATGGCACCGGCCCGATCCACCATCCCCCAGGCCAAGTCCCGCGAGACCATGGAAGGTGGCAATGCTTGACTATCTCTATGGCTCACAGCCAACCGCAATCTTAGCCATCTCCTTAATTAGGGCTCCTACAAGAAGGACATCCTTGCAATGAGGCCGTCGACCAGAAAACAAAAACAAAGCACTGACCTGGAGACCGTGGCCAAGGGGTCTAATATTTGCTTGGCTCTAACTTCTAGGGCACCTCCACGGCCGAATGCTTCCTTAGTTGTCAAATGGAGATGATATTGTTCATTTAGCTCATGGAGTGTTATGAGTAATACTTCATTTTAAAAAAATAAAAAAGGTTGTAAAGCATTTGGCAAAGGCAAGCCTTCTACCTCAAATGCTGAACTAATCCTGTGGTTTCTTGGCACCTCAGTTTCTAATGATTCATAGATAGGCTTTTTACTGAGAGGGGCTTGACTTTGGCAGGGCCCTCCTGAGCTAATGAACTCTGCCTGTCTTGGCCCTTAGAACTGAGTGGCATGAGCCTTGCTCTTGGATCCTTGTTTAACAGCATAATGGTGAAGGAGTCAGCGGAGCTATGGGGACAGGCACAGTAGGAGGCCCTGGATCGACAGTTCTGCTTTTTTTCTGCAGAGACTGACGTCATATTTACCAAAAACAACACCAAGTTAGAATCATGCTGTGGGCATTAAGAAAGAAAGGAAAAAAAAAAAAAAAAAAAAAAAAGAGTGCCCGTCAATGGATAATTGCTTGTCAAGTCTACGTCACATACGTCACCTACGTATGATGGCTCATTGTGACAGCTAAACCTGGCGCCAAGGTTTTGCTTAGGAGCCTGTTGCTTAAGCAGATGACTCTTGACCCTTTTATTTCAGCACTTGGAGAAGTTTGCCAGAAAACGTTCTCTCGTGACATTTCCCTCTGGACAGCCTCCGTTCTTCAAGTTACTTTGGGCCATTAATCCTTCTTTTATCCTAAGCATCTCTAGGAGGAATAGATTTGGAATACCTTCACGACCAGACCCCTTTTTTTCCAAGGAGTGTAAAAGCTGTTAGACTGTAGGAAGAGCACATGGGAACGTGGTCTAACACACGTTTTTAGAGAAAAGTACAACAAACGGCGTCAGGACATTGGGAGGACGTGACCATGGCCCTGATGGCCCCACCTGGAAGCAATGGAGGGGAACTCTGCTCCCTTGCTCACTGCCTGCTTTCTTTGACTGATTGACCCCTTCTCCCCTCCTCTTCATCCTCTCTCCCTGTTCTTCTGAGGTGTCTGCCCTTGCCCTGCACTGACTGACTCTTGCTGCCTGTGCAGTGAAGCTGTCCTCATGCCTCTCTCTGAACCTCCCCCCTGCTCCCTCCTTGATCTGATCTTTCTGTTCTGCCCTGCTCCCCTGTTTGCTCGTTGCCCTCCTGACCTCCTTCTTCCCTGCTGCCTGCCTTGCCTGGCATCCTCTTGCCCCCCTCTCGACCTTGCTGCTGCCTCTGCCTTCTCCCTCTCATGCTGCTCTTTCTCTCCCCTGCTTCCTCTTCCCCTCCTCTCTTCCCTGTTTGATCTTCCCCTTGACTTCCCCCTGCTCTGCTTGCCCTGCTCTGACCCTTCTCTGCCATGACACCCTTGCTCCCCCTCTGCCCTGAACTTCTGCTGCCTTTCTTCCTGCTCTGAATAAAAAATAATGGGATCAAAGCGACTCAGGACAAATTCAGATGGAGTCCGTTTCTATGGAATTATAAGGCCGTGGTCTTCTGATGCTACACACTGTGCCCATCGCTGTGGTACCAGTTTTTGGTGTTCTTTGAGTTGAAGAAGAAAGGGAGGAAGGAAAGGTGGTAATGATGCGGGGGGTGGGGGTGGGAGGGAGAGATGGGGGTGAGAGAAAAGACCTGGAACTCACACCTTCTCTATGCCATGAATCTTACATAGTTCAGTTCTCATGAATATGATGTTATTTGATTCTCCCAGCATCCCAGGGTGCTACCCCATATGTACAGAGGAGGAAGTCAGGGGTCAGAGACGAAGCAATATTCACTTAGAAGGAGAGAAAAACCTGAGTCTGCATCTCCCTGACTCTCAGGTCCTTACTCTTGCCATGAGACCATATTGTCTTTCTGGTGAATGGGGAATGTGCCAGAGGAAGGGAGAGGATCCAGGTAGCAAGGCCAGTGATGCCAGCCAGATTAAACAGATGCCGGTGGAAAGAGTGTCTGGAACACAGTCGGCTTAAACTTGGGGGTGGGGGTGGCGAGGAGCTATCTTGCCACATCCCTGGGAAAAACCAGATGTAAGAATAAAGCAGCAAAGATGAGCTGGAGAAAGGAGTGAAGCGTGGCAGTTTGGAAAACCCAAGGGACTGGCTGAGTCCTCAGGTCCACAGTGACAAGTGCATGTCCATTAAAACACCATTGCTTTAATGGGACCAGACCCCTGGAGGCTGAGGGAGGAGATGGAATGGATTTTGCATGTGGGAAGAATATGCATGTTTGGGGTCTAGAGGACAGGATCCTCAAGATTCTGGCCCTTGGTATACATGCACACCTTCTTCCATATATTCAGTCAAACCTGAATCTAGGCACTCCTGTGAAAGGATTTTTATTTATTTATTTATATTTTTTTGGTACCAGGGATTGAACTCAGGGGCACTCGACCACTGGGCCACATCCCCAGCCCTTTTTTTTTTTGGTCTTTTATTAGAGACAGGGTCTCACTAGGTTGCTAAGTGCCTCGCCATTGCTGAGGCTGGCTTTGAACTCTCGATCCTCCTGCCTCAGCCTCCCAAGTGCTGGGATGACAGGTGTGCGCCACCGCGCCCGGCTGTGGCTGTGAAAGGATTTTTTGAGAAACAGTTAAGATCTCCAATCAGTTGACCTTAACGCTGTTGGCTATGGGGCGGGGAAGTGCTGACTTAAATCACACGAGCCCTACTAAAGCGGGGTTCCTCGGGCTGGTTGTAGGAGAGGAAGTCTGAGGTGCACTCTGGCTGTTTGGGAAGACACACGTTCTGTGGGACCATCTATGGGATTGCACGGCCAGGAAATGCCCTCGGCCTGCGGCAGCTGACAGAAGTCCCTGACCGAGGGCTAGAAGGAAGCTGGGACCTTAGCCCTGCATTGACAAGGAAAGGGGTCCTGCCAACAGCCAGTGAGCTTGGAGGAGGACCTGCCCCTCCTGAGAACACAGCTCAGCTGCCACCTTGATTTCAGTCCAGTGAGACCCTTGCAGAGAGTGTGGTCACTTTGTGCCAGACTTCTGACCCTCAGGAGTGACGAGATCATGAATGGGTGTGTCTAAATCCACCAAGTTACTTATTTACTTTTCTTGGTACTGGGGATTGAACCCAGGGGCACTTTACCCTTTTTTAAAATTTTGGGACAGGGTTTTGCTGAGTTGCTTAGATTGTAGCTGAGGTTGACCTTGTACTCAGGATTCTCTTGCCTCAGCCTCCAGAGTAGCTGGGATTATGGGCATGCGGCACCATGTCCAGCCAAGCTACCGAGTTTTTGGTGATTTGTTACACGGCAACAGAAAATAAATGCACAGGGCTGGGGTTGTGGCTCAGCGGTAGAGCGCTCACCTAGCACGTGCGCGGCCCGGGTTGGATCCTCAGCACCACATAAACATAAGATGCATTGGGTACAACTAAAGCAAATAAATAAATATTAAAAAAAAAAAAAGAAAATAAATGCACAGGCATTTTGTCCTGCTGGTCCCTCACAAGAAGGTAAGGCATTTATTTATTTATTTAAAATCTCCATTCAATATGAAGGACACGGATGCCCAAAAAGATTAAATATCGAGCTGAAGTTTATTCCACGTATTAATCGTAAAGCCAGGCGTAGGGTTTTTCTGACTCTCACAGCAAGGCCTGTACATCCCATTCTATGCTCCTGCTGCTCTTGTTACCAGACAATGCTTTGGGCCACGTTTTAATTCAGTGGAAGAGGGGGAAAGAGAGGCAAGAATGTTTCAGGGGAAGAGGTCACAAGGGGAAGGTGAGAAGAGGTGGGGCTCCTTCTGCCCTGGTGTTATTAGTACCTGGAGACGTGCAAAGAGAGTCTGCTCTAAGCCGAGCGCGGTGGCTCACGCCTGTAATCCCAGCACTTTGGGAGGCTGAGGCAGGAGGATCGCGAGTTCAAAGCCAGCCTCAGCAATGGCGAGGCACTTAGCAACTCAGTGAGACCCTGTCTCTAATAAAAAAAAAAACACAAAAAAGGGCTGGGGATGTGGCCCAGTGGTCAAGTGCCCCTGAGTTCAATCCCCAGTACAAAAAAAAAAAAAAAAAAAAAAAAGAAGAGAGTCTGCTCTAACATCTTGGCCACAGCCTTGGGTCTCACCTACTGTATCCACTGATGTATGGCCTTATAGTATTTATCCTTTTTAAAATTATTAAATAAAGAATTTATGGTTAATTATTGCATTATGTGTGTATGTGTGTGTGCACATATGAATGCCCATCAAATTCTCCAGTGGTTTTCCTGGACGCCTTTCAAAATTGGGGCTAGGGGTGTAGCTCAGTGGTAGAGAGTGTGCTTAGCATATGTGTCCCACTGGTTCAATGCTGGGTGCCGGAAAAAGAAAAAAAAAAAAAAAATGTGGCTACCTCGGCCAAGGAAGAGGAGCGCCCGGTGCTGCCCAGGCGTGCAGAGTGAGCTGCTGTGCGCCTGAGGTCCGCGTCCCTTTCCTCTGTGTCACACAGGTCTTGATCTGCGCTCGGGGGGCCCTGACAGCTCCCCCACGGGGATCAGTCGCGGCCCCCCATCTGCCCAGCACCTGGGCAGCCCTGTTAGAGGACACGTTGTCCTCTCCTCTCTGGGGGTTCCCCCTTGGGATGGCTGGGACCCGGGGTGTGGTGCGCGCCTCCTCTGACCACGTGATCGAGGACAGCATCCTGGAGACGGGCGGAGACGCCCCCTCGAGCTGGCGCCCTCCTTAGGGCTTTGATCGCTCAGGCGTGGGCTGTCGCTTCTCCGGCTTGCGCCCCTGTGGTTTCAGACCTTCCTCTACGTCAGTCACGCCTTCATCCCCAACGAGCTGCAGATGGGCACTGCGCACCGCGTGGATGGGACTTGCTCCGGTGCCCTCCTGCAGCCCCTCCGGCTCATCCTGCGGTAGCAGCTCTAGCGTCACCGACTTTGGTCCCAGTGGTTCACGGAGCATCCTCTCCTGCAGGTCTTAGGACCTCTATGCTGTCCCAGAGGGGGTACTTTGTACCCTGTGCTGGGGTCCCCCCCCCCACCTGGGTCCCTCTCACATGGCCTGTTTCCTGGGGTCCCTCCCCGCAGGACTGTGTCCCCCCGCTCAGGGGCAGGAGCTGTCCCTCCTTCTACTGGAACGCCTGTTGCATATTCAGCCTACAATACCGAGATTGCACATCCGAATGGAAGCAGGAATGGAGGAATGCCTAGAAACCATCGGAGGCTGGAGGGTTTGCGAGGGTTTTTGTGCCTTCCTTGTTATATCTGAAAACTCACTTCTCTGTAGGTTTGATGTTGGCACACGTGGGGTTTTGCAATATGGATGTCTGATATATAAAATAAGGCTTTATTGGGGAGGGACACACTGAACGTTTAAAATTAAATGCCCTTTATTCTTTGTACCAACTGAGCTTTCAATCCCAGTCAAAGGCACGGAACTTTCCACCCTGTTTTATTCTCCTTGTCCATTTCTTTCTACCCCCTTGAAAGCCCCCTATCTCTATTCCATTATTTTCAAGAAGCGATCGTGTAGTAAATCCCATCCCACTGAGTCAAATTTAGGTCATCTTTTATTTGGTCAAAATATAGTCTTACTGGCAAGTGGTATCACCATTATTCAGGAACACACATATTGTTTTACTTACAGCTGTGGAGCATTTTATGTTCTCATATAAATGTTATGCCTGGATTATGGCAGAGGCAAACTGGACTCCATTTATTTGAAAAAATAATGGGAAATCAGGTTCATTCTGTCCGCCTTCCTGACGGCTTCCCATCCCTCAAAGGGGTCTTAGCACAGACTGTGCGTGTTGCTGATTCTCTGGGACGGTTTTCCTGCCGTTCTGCAGGAAGCCCTCGGCTGAGGAAGGAGAGGGGGCTTCAAGCCTGCCAGGTGCTGGGAGGGGTAGGAAGGGGCTTTGATCGGCTGCTCGTAGGGAGCAGGGGTGGCAAAACTGTCGGGTTCTGTGGGGCAAGGATCTTGGAAGGTCCTTAGAAAAACACTGACACTTTTCTTTGGGCAAGACATTTGGGACAGATGGAACAACCCAGGGCTACAGGTGGATTTATGCATCTTCGTCACCCCTGTCACCTGCCCTTGGGAGGGACTACTGTGTCTAGGGGTGTGTCATGGGTGTGTGGGGGACAACTTTGCCTCATCACCCCTCACTGGCAAGTGGCAGAGCCAGAACAGAATTCTGGCTCTACAGCCGGGCTCTGTCTGCTGCGCCGCTTCTCAGTTCCTCCGAACGTGGGATGGCTGGTCCCTCCTCCTCTATTTTTATGACATGTCATCTTGCACTTGTACATGTACACACATGTGTCTGTATGTTGCTGCTTTTACGGGGCTGTGTGCAGGAGCATGGTGCTGGAGCTGCTTTCACAATATGTGTGTTCCTGAATAATAGTGAGACCACTTGCCAGTAAGACTGTGTTTGTTCCTTTCACAAAGCATTCCGGAACCTCGTTTTTAAGAGAATCAGCCTCTTGTACCATGAAACACATGCTATGCACAGAAGATACTGAATGTTCAAATCAAAGAAGAAAATATGCTCATTTATGCACACTTCTACATTTTTTTTTTTTTTTTTTTGTCCCTCTGTAAGGGCAGGAACCGTATTTTCATCAGAAGCCTCACTGGAGTGAGCGTGTCTTCTCCAGGGTCTGAAGCGAGTTCAGCTTATCTCCTGGGCGAGACCACTGGGACCAAGGGGGGAGGGGCCAGGGAGCAGCAGAGTGAGGATCTACGGGATTTGGACACCATGTGCAGCCTTGGTGTCAGGGGATGGCAGGCAGGTCACTGTTCCCATTAGCTGTAGTGTGGATCTTGAATGTCCCCAAAGGCCCACTTGTTGTGGCTTGATCCCCAGACGGTGGCACTAAGGGGAGATGGTGGAAGCTTTAGGAGGCAGGGCCTACTGGAAGGAAGTTAGGTCATTGTGGGTGTCCTTGAAGGGGCTATTGGGGTCCCAGGCCTTCCTGTTGCTCCCTCTTGAGCGAGGTTTTCCCACCATGCACTCCTGCTGGGTTTTTTTTTTTTTTTTTTGGTACTGGGGATTGAACTCAGGGGCACTCGACCACTGGGTCACATCCCCAGCCCTTTTTTGTATTTTATTTAGAGACAGGGTCTCACTGAGTTACTAAGAGCCCCGCCATTGCTGAGGCTGGCTTTGAACTCGCGATCCTCCTGCTTCAGCCTCCCAAAGTGCTGGGATTACAGGCGTGCACCACCGCGCCTGGCCGCACTCCTGCTGTGGTGTACTGAGCCAACACAGGCTCAGAAGCAACAGAGCCAACCAACCATGGACTGAAACCATGGGCCAAACTAAACCTTTCTCCTTTTAAGTTGTTTATCTCAGGGATTTTGTCACAGTAATGCAGAACTGACTAGCACACCATTGGAGGAACAGTGACAGGTAATTCTAAATATGGCGACTCAGTCTCTCAAGATTGTCCACACTAATGGTGTAGAGAAAACCAGGGACACAGGTTGACAGGTGAAGCAGCACACCGTGGACTTGAAGAATAGACACTGGTGTTAGTCTGCTTGGATTTGAATCCTGGAGCCATTAGTTGTGTGATCTTGGGAAGTTAGTTTACTACTCATGGCCTTGATTCTATACCTCTCTCACAGGATTGGTGTGAGAGTTAAATGAGATAAGATATGAATAGGTCCTGGGACAGAGTAAATTTCCAATGAATATTAGCTAACAATATAATAATATTTCAGAATATTATTATGAAGACATGGTCAATGTGCACAGTTTCTTACAGGTTATCATTTTTTTTTTTTTTTTTTTTTTTTTTTTTGTGGTACCGGGGATTGAACTCAGGGGCACTTAACCACTGGGCCACATCCCCAGCCCTTTTTTGTATTTTATTTAGAGACAGGGTCTCACTGAGTTGCTAAGTGCCTCACCATTGCTGAGGCTGGCTTTGAACTCGCGATCCTCCTGTCTCAGCCTCCCAAAGTGCTGGGATTACAGGCGTGCGCCACCACGCCCGGCCAGGTTATCATTTTTTAAATCAGCTACTGTAAGAAGTGACGGCTGACATTAACTAGTTTGTGTATTTTGAATGCATGTTAATAGACATTAAGTGTGACTGTTTATATATCAAACCTCTAGTGATTTTCACTTAAGTTGTTCTAATTCATAGTGTTGTTAAGGAATCATGGAACATAACTATATGCATGTTGTAACGTGTGGTAAAAACATGTCATATACACTGTCCTGTCAGCATCGAAGTGTGCAGTTCATTGGTGCCGACTGTATTCACATTGTTGTGCAATGGATCTCTAGAATTTTTTCATTTTGCGAAACTGAAACTCCTCATCCTTTGAACGGAGTCCTCACCGCCCCCTTCACCCCCACAACCACCATTCTGCTTTGTTTCCATGATTTTGACCTCATGTAAGTGAAGCCGTGTCATATTGTCTCTTTGTGAGTGGATTATTCCACTTAGCATAATGACCTCAAAGTTCATCCATGTCGCAGCAGGTCACAGGATGTGAGTCTCTTTTGAGGGTGAATACTGTTTTGTGTCTATACATACCACATCTTCTTGATCTGTTCATCCTCTGAGGGACACTGGTTTGCTTCCATCTCTTGTCTATCATAACAATGCTGTGATGAACGCAGGTGTGAAAATATTTCTTAGAGCCAGGTGTGGTGGCATATGCCTGTAATCCCAATGATTCCAGAGGCTGAGGCAGGAGGGTTGCAATTTCAAGGCAACCTAGTGAGACCCTGTCTCAAAATGAAAAACGTATCCAGTGACTTGGGAGGCTGAGACAGGAGAATCGTGAGTTTAAAGCCAGCTTCAGCAATGGCAAGGCACTAAGCAACTCAGTGAGACCCTGTCTCTCTCTCTCTCTCTCTCTCTCTCTCTCTTTTTTTTTTTGGTACTGGGGATTGAACTCAGGGGCACTCGACCACTGGACCGCCTCCCCAGCCCTTTTTTGTATTTTATTAGAGACAGGGTCTCACTGAGTTGCTAAGTGTCTCACCATTGCTGAGGCTGGCTTTGAACTCGTGATCCTCCTGCCTCAGCCTCCTAAGTGCTGGGATTACAGGTGTGTACCACCGTGCCCAGCTGAGACCCTGTCTCTAAGTAAAATCAAAATAGGGCTGGGGATGTGGCTCAGTGGTCAAGTGCCTCTGAGTTCAATCCCCAGTACCAAAAAAAAAAAAAAAAAAAAAAAAAAAAGGAAAATAAAAGAAAGGTGTTGGGCATGTAGCTCAGTGGTAGAAAGCCCCTGGGTTGCATCCTTAGTGCCCTCCAACACAGTAGTAGACTTTATTTGTTGCCATAACTGTTACCACCAACTGCCTAATACCAGGTTTCTATTCCAAAGATGGAATGGAGGTGAACGGGCCAATGGCTCCCCACCACCCTTTCTCACCTCCGACTTCCCACACCCAGCTAGCTGCTCACCCCGCGTGGGCGGGAGTCTCACCTGCCAGCTGAGGCTGCTTCTCTGGGTCTCTCCAGAGTCACCCGCGGCCACCTTTGCTGGGCTTTCCTCTGTCAGCTGTCTGCCCTCTTTCACATGGTCACTGTCTACCCTCCTAGTGGGGCAGTTCCACCTCAAGTTTCTTTTATCTGAAAAGGAAAAACATAATAAGAATAAAATCTTCACCATTATTTTCTAGATAAGTTAAAAAAAAAAAAAAAAACCAAAAAAAGAATTTGTTGTTTTGTACCGGAGATTGAACCCAGGGGCACTTAACCACTGAGCCACATCCCCATCCCTTTTTATGTTGAGACAGGGCCTTGCTAAGTTGCTTAGGGCCTCTAAATGGCTGAGGCTGTCTTTGAACTAAATTCACACCTACATGCACATATGTCTGCGTGTGTAGATGTCTGCGTATGTCTGATGTCACACTAGTGCACCAGCGTGAGCATTTCACCACACGAGGATGACACATTTTATTTTGTAAAGGGGATGCTATTTTTTGTAAATGATAAATGGAGGTGTTTTTATTTCTTCCTCATGTCATGTTTCCTGGGCTTTACCTTCTGAGATGGAGCTCTGAAGTTCATTGGTGCGGGGAAGGAAAGAGCTGGCCTTTTGATTCTCTCTCTCTCTTTCTCTGTTTGCAGCACTGGGGGTCAAACCCAGGACTCCGCACGTGCTAAGTGAGCAAGCACTCCACGTCAGAGCTGCACCCTCAGCCAGGCTTTTCCTCTGTAGCAACACATTTGGTCAGGGCAGGAGACCACCCTCATCAGATAACCCCATCTGCAGACAGAGGGACCTCACTAGATGTTGGGGTTTTTTTGAGTTTCTGGGGATTTTAGCTCACCCCCTGACCCGGGATAGGCTCCTCCGGGCGGCGGAGAAGACTGGGGGGAACACACCCCAGCGGAGGCGAACTCGGGAACGGTAGGGGCTGGCTGGAGGCCCACGCCAGCCCTCAGGATGGAGGACAATCAGGGACACACCAGGGAGAACGGTCATGGCATGACCTCGGTTTATTGAGGAAGTTGGACGGTCTTACAGAGGACGTGGGCCAATCAGCAGAAAGATCATAGGGACACATAGGGAGCATGGGCAGATGCCATTGGCCTATCCTTGGGGTGGTTTCAGTTCTCATCTTACGTCAGGGGAACGCCCCTTGGCCAGGCCAAGTCCCCGTATCAGGAAGTGGGAGGCAGCCAGAGAGTTTCTATCTATTGGCGTGTTATTAACGTCCCCAACAACTAGAGAACACATTGGATCCCTTCCCTTGCGACTTTTGTTTTTTGTACCGGGAATTGAACTCAGGGGCACTCGACCACTGGGCCACATCCCCAGCCCTTTTTTGTATTTTATTAGAGACAGGGTCTCACTGAGTTGCTAAGTGCCTCGCCATTGCTGAGGCTGGCTTTGAACTTGTGATCCTCCTGCCTCAGCCTCCCAAGTGCTGGGATTACAGACGTGCACCACTGGGCCTGGCTCCCTTCACTTACTTTTTAATGGTTGTTCTCATTGTCCTCAGGCAGGCCCCACATCTTACTATAGTTTATAGTAAGACCATATATATTTTCTAGACAAGTTAAAAAAAATTAAAACAAAAAAAAAATTTGTTTTTTGTACTAGAGATTGAACACAGGGGCACTTAACCACTGAGCCACATCCCCAGCCCTTTTTATATTGAGACAGGGCCTTGCTAAGTTGCTTAGGGCCTCTAAATTGCTTATACATACACACACACACACACACACACACACATACATATATATATATATATATATAGTTTATAGTATATACTATAGTTTATAGCATCTTGACTTGGATCTACACCCCTTGCTACCTCTTGGACTGTATGTTTCTTCCTCTACTTCTTTTCTTCCTCCTCCTCCTCTTCTTTTTTTTTTTTTCAGTGCTGGGGATTAAACATGCTCAGGCAAGCACTTGACCACTGAGCCAGACTCCCAGCTCCTGTGTAGTTGTTCTAAAGATTTGCTTGTGGGAAAGAGTATATGTCCCCTGCCCATTAATGTCAAGCTTGGTTGCAGGTGTGAGCAGGGGCACTTCAGGCAGAAGGTGACCGGCCCAGCATAGTTTACCATCTCTCTCAAGTGACCAGTCGACCAGGTGGTAGGCATCACCTCTTTCCCGATGGTGCCTACCATCTGCTAGTTCCTGGAGTGAGTTTGAAACAAACAAAACTCCACTGTTTCTCAGGCATCCGTAACACCAGGGAGACATCATCAACCTTACTGTAAGCTATTGAGATGTGGGGGACATTTGCCTCTCTAACACAACCCAGCCAGTCCTGATACCCAGATACTTTGTGTTTTTTTGGGGGGTTCTGGGGACTGAACTCAGGGCCACTCAGCCACTGAGCCACATACCCAGCCCTATTTTGTATTTTGTTTAGAGACAGGGTCTCATTGAGTTGCTTAGCGCCTCGCTGTTGCTGAGGCCGGCTTTGAACTCACAATCCTCCAGCCTCAGCCTCCTAGCCGCTGGGATTATAAGCATGTGCCGCTGCACCTGGCCCTGCAACATTTTTTTTTTTGCAGTGCTGGGGATTGTTGGCTGATTCATCTTTGCATCCTTATCTCTTGCCATTTCCTTCTTTCATCTTCATACTCTTATCCAGAGGTGTCGAAATTTTTCTTTTAATCCACCCACAGGAAGTAAGCAAGTAAGCAAGTAAGAAGGTAAAGATATTTTGATGTCATGTATTTTACATCGTAACCTGTGACTTACTTCATAGAAATGCAAACATACAGACATAAATTACACGGAACCTCAGTGAAAAGATCCTTATTGCGCTCAGTTGCACACGTCTGTTCTCGTGCGTTTGAGTACAAATGCTGGTCAGGACTCAGTAAGCTGATCTCATGACTCATTAACGAGTCACAGCTTGGTTTGGAAAACATCGTTCTACTTCAGTGACAAATGTGCACTTCCTTTTACACGCTCCATAGTGCTAGGGGGGCACTATGAAGGAAAGCTTATTTTATTCTTGAAGGGGCCTTACTGGCCCCTCCGTTCACTGTTTTGTATTTGATTCTTTTTTCTTTCTTTTTTTAAAGGTACTGGGAATTGAACCCGAGGCCTCGTGCATTCAGGACAAGCTCTCTACTGCTGAGTGCTTTGTTGTAGTCTGAGACAGGATCTTGCTACTTTGCTGAGGCTGGCCTTGAACTGGAGATCCTCCTGCCTCGGCCTCCTAAGTGGCTGGGATTACAGTGTGCTGCGCCTGGCGTGGGCGCTGTCCTTACCCGCACTCCTCAAATGGCCTGCCAGGTTCTTGAGGACTAGGATAGTCATGATCTTCCTGGTGCTGCCTGTTGTGTTTTTCCAGCCTTAATGTGATGCCTTTCCTCTAGCATTTGCTCCATAAATAGGTGTAGCATGAAGGAAGGTATTTTGCTCCCGTGGCAATTTAAAAGTGTGCCTGCACATTGTCACTCTTTCCTTCAAAAGATGGAGCCTGCTTTCCCTCCTCCTGAGTGAGGATGAGGTTCATCGACCTCTTCAAACAAACAGATGGAGATGGGAGTTGTGATGTGTGACTCTGGGGCTGGTCTGGGATCACCCCCTCTGGGGGAAGCCGGCAGCCATATTGACAGGAAGCCCAGACAGCCCTGCGGAGAGGCCCACCATGAGGAGGAGCTCAGGCCTCCCACCGGCAGCCTGTGGGAGCATCCGGAACGTGGACGCTCTGTGACCTCAGCCCCAGTGGACGTCTCTTCGTAACCCAGGTGCAACCCTAAGCCAGAACTGGCCAGCTCCCAAACCTGACCTGGAGAAATGAGGAGACAGTGTTGTCTCGAGTCGGTCAGTCGTGGGGCGTTTTGTTACACAGCAGTGAGTAGCTAGTACACCCCCACTTGACCACAATCAAGCACATGCTTACAGAAATGAAGTAGGCCGCTGTGGACGCACAGTTATTAAGGAGAATTTGAATTTCACGTGCACGGCTCTCACAGTTCTGGCTTCTGTGGACTTGGGCACTGGCTCTGGGGGAATGTCATGGTCCTCGCTGTGGAAGCCCCTCTGGAATGGCTCAATGCAGCCCCGAGACAGCATGGTGCTCTGGGCTCCCCTTCTTGGGCTGGTCCCCTCTTTGTTAGTACCCTCCAAGGGGTGATTCAAGAAAAAGAAAAACGAGAAATTCTGTCCAATTAAACACATTTTTTTTGACCGCTTCTCCTGGGCTCCTGTCGCCTCTCACTTCTCCAGGTGGTCATGTGACAGCAAAGCGTCCTCCCCCTTGGGTGGCATGTGCCCACGTTTCTTAGAACAGTGAAGCTTCATTTCAGGGTGAGCTAATTCCATGACAGATTTCTGCAGCTGAGAGCCCTCACCTGTTGGCGACCAGAGCAGAGGCCTGCTCGGCCGAGGAAGGGCTGTCCTCTGGTCTTCCTGCCCCTGTGTCCCCTGCCTGCTCTGCCCTACCTCAGATGGGGCCTTTCGACCCCCTGGGGCTCCTTCACGGTCATTTCCTCCTTGGGCAGCTGCTTCACTGGCGTCTATTGTAGACCGCGTGGATGCAGGAGCCCTGTTTGGGGAGATGGTTTAAATTGCGGTGGACTACGGGCTTTGGCTTTGGACATGTTTGGGCAGTGGCGCCTTCCGTAGTCTCACGGGACTTGGCCCGGAGATCTCGAGGGACTTGAGCGAGATTGCGGATGAGGTCTGCGCCATTTTGGAGGTTAGAGGAGCGTGGACGGCGTGTTGGGGTGTAGTTAGAGCCAGAGAGAAAAGTTATCAGAATAAAGAGCTGTTTGTTTCCAGTTCGTCTCTAAACTTCTTCCTGCGGCTTCTTTGCTCCAAGCGGCCATCGCTTCAGGCGACTACACGTGGAGGTCCTGGAGAGGTCAGCCTCTTCTCCCAGCGTCAGTTTGCCCATCTGTAAAAGGGACACAGGCTCTCTGGCGCTCCACGAGAGGACCCAGGGGAGGCGCCCGCTCGTTCAGGAATGAGCCCTCCTCCGCGGGAGCGTGGCTTCTCCTTCCCTCCCGGCTCCGGGGGTGAGGCCAGAGGGCTTCCCGCAGCTGCCCACCTGGAGATAGGCTCTCTTTGCCCTGGGGGCCACAGTGGCGGCTGCTTCTTGTCCCTGTGGCGGGTGCTTTATCCTAGGCCTGCCTTTTGGCACCAGTCCCCAAGCCCTCCCACCTTTTGGCCTCCTCCTCTTGTCTGGCTTTCCACTGTCCTCCCCCAGGGCCGCGCACCCCTCTGCCATCTGCCCTGACCTGGCCCAGCTGTCTTTAGGTCACCTAATCCTTTTCTTCCCTCCCCAGGTGATCAACAAATGGCCCTGTTTTCCAAGTAACGCCCCTGGTGCCTCCTTCATGTCGGGAAAAGTCCCCGACACGGTTGTTTTCACACAACTCTGGCTGGTGCCTTTGGCTCCTCCAAACTCCTAACCTTCACGCCCCTCAGGGTGGAAAGGGGGTGTCTCTCATCAGCCCATCGGCCTGGGCCTGTGGAAGGTGCAATCTTCAAAGTTCAAATTGATCCAAGCTTTTGATTGTAGAGACAAGAAGTCCCCAGGGCAGCCTGAAGGACACTTCGGATCCATTCGGAATTTTATCGATAGTTTGCAAAGGGGCTGGGGACCTGTTCCTTTCTCTCCAATTGATTGGAATACCTGGAACCTGCTGACATTTCAGACGACTTCAGGAATGCGGATATGTAGATATTCCTCCCCTTTTTCAGTATATTCCTCATAGGATTAGAAATTAAGGCTAATATCCCAGAGTCCAAAAAAGCTATTTATCCTCCTTTTCCTCTTCTCCTGAAGTTCGGTCAAGACACTTTCAAGGAAACAAACAAAACAAAACAAAAAACAAAACAAGCAAGCAAGCAAAATCCCAGGAGTTAATAGGGAAATAAAGGAAGTTGCTCCTTGTGTGTTTTGGCAGGAGTTCACCTGAGTGTCGAATAACCCAACATCTGCTGTGGGGTTTTTCGAGGTGGCCGGTGGAGTAGTGAACAAGATATTGTGACCAGCGTGGTGAAGGGGCCTAGTCAGAGCTGACTCCACTCCGACTCCGGCTTCCTTCGTTTTTTCTTTTTTTGGTACCGGGGATTGAACTCGGGGGGTACTCGACCACTGGGCCACATCCCCAGCCCTTTTTTTGTATTTTATTTAGAGACAGGGTCTCACTGAGTTGCTAAGTGCCTCGCCATTGCTGAGGCTGGCTTTGAACTGGCGATCCTCCTGCCTCAGCCTCCCAAGTGCTGGGATTACAGGCGTGTGCCACCGCGCCCAGCCCAGCTTCCCTTTCTGACTTTCTTTCTTCGCCTCTCTCCTCTGTAGTGCCCCTGGATATCAGGCTTTCGTCCCCTGGCTGGGCTCAAATCCTGACTTACTGGCGGGCACCGATCAGGATCACCGGCTGCTGCGGGAACTGCCCCCCCTTCCCCCCATAGAAAGCCTCAACACCTCATCGCCATTGTCAGCCCCTGGAAGACAGGGCTGAGGACAAGGGTCCCGTGTCCTCCCTGTGTAGCTACGCTGACTAAAGTGCCTTTCTTGTCTTTACTGTCACCTGTGCTGTTTGGGTTTTGGGGGGAGTGGCTGGACCTGCCTTGTTGGGTCCCCAGAATCAGGCCTCGGGCCTAGGGCTCTGGTAACAGAAGCGGGGTGGGGGGGGACCAAGGGTCGTCATCACGGCAGAGAGCTGTGCCTGTTTTGGATAAGTTGTTTGACGTTATGTTGGGGCTCAGAAAATGATACCCCAAAATAAGCCTCCTTGAGCTTCAGACAGAGCACCGGGGAGCCCAGAAAGCAGAGGAGAGCTTTCCCTGGTTTTCTCCTCTCCACCTACAGACCAGACCCCCTGAGGAGGGGCACAGCCGCCCCAGCCCTCATGCCAAACCTCCTCCACCAGGGAAGATTCAACTCAGCCACAGAGGAGGAGGCCATCACCAAACGCCACACCTGGAGCCCGGAAGAACTGCTTCCTAGTCCTTTTCCCGGGCTTTATTGTCTTCCCTAAAACAATCACTTATTGCCCCTCTAATATTGCCCAGGGCTCTCTCTTCCTGACCCCTCTGGAGAGGATATTTAAGCCTCAACCATCTGGTTCCTCTTTGAGTCTCATATTCAGTGTGGATCCCACGGACGTGTGATAAATGAATGCTTTTCTCCTATTTCCGCAGACTTCATTATTGAGTCTTCAGCGGGTACGTCTGAACTTCTCTCCATTGGGCAAGTGAACTGGACTAAGGTGTAGATCCACGGGTGTCACGATTCCTCTGTCCCCGGCTCTTTAGTTGGAAGGAGCCCTTGGGACCTTGTGGGTGCCCTGGGACTAGCTGGGTTGCCCTGGTAGTGAAAGCAGACTAACTCCAAAGGGGGGGGGGGGGGGTTCTCGGTGAGCTCTCAGGGCTTCTCTGCCTGTGGATGAACTGGTTTTATCTGATTAGTCTTGAACTGGGATAAACGGCTAATTTCAGGCAAGGTTATATGATTCTTTGGGGCAGAGCTGAACAAAGCCAGCTTTACTGCCTATTTTATCGCCTGTGACTTTTAATGGCTCCCGCAGTCGACAGTCTTTCTCCCTGAAGCCAAAGTGAACTTGTTATCCTGCCGTTTATTTTGCATTTAAATAGCACTTTTCATTTCCAAGGTGCTTAACAATCATTAATTCATTCTTCCCCCTGCTAGGCCTCTCTCTCCTTCTTTTTATTTATTTACTACTTAGGTTTGCAGACTGGGGCTGGCTGGAACAGACACTCGCCCGTCACCCAGACCTGGGGCTGGCCCCTCTGCTCAGGTGATGCCTTTCCACCCCAGGCCTGTGCAGTTTTACTTTAACTCCACGGTGTTACTTTCCACGTCCTGGGATCTCCAGGTGATCAAAGGACTTTGGGGTCTTTGGGAAAGATCCCTCCACAGAAGTGTCTGCTGGGGCTGCGCACCCTTCATTTGGGGCAGGTTTTGGGGAGACGGTCCTGTCCCAGCCTCCAACCTCAGGATTTTGAGCCTCCATGCTGATCCCAGGAGATGCGTGCCAACTGGGTCTGGGCCTCTGTCAAGGTCACTGGGAATCACTTTGGCCACAGTTCAAAGGAAACCCAGCCATTTGGGCAAAATAATTGGATCAGATGTTATAAGCAAAGGCAACTTAAACTGGACTTGGACTGTCTCCACCTGATGGCCCATTGACCCACCCTTGATGGCCCATTGACCCACCCTTAAACCATCTCCACCTGAGGGCCTGAGGGCATATTAACCCTGTGCTTTATAAACCCTGCCCTTGCTATGAGCTGGTGCCATTTTCTACTATCCTGCTTTGGGCTGGATGTAGTTGGTGGCCCTGGCCAGAATAAAGGCTCCATTGGCTATTACGTGAGTGGCTTGTGAGACTTTTTCCCTGAAAATTGGGTACAACACTATCTTTCCCTTCTCAGATCCTTGCTCAGGTCCAAATGCGAATCCTCCACCCTGAGCCTCCCCAGAGTCAGGGATTTGATCTCTGCTCATATCACCCTCAAATCATTTGCCATGAACATTCAGTCAGAGGGTGCTTTGTAGCTCTAACCCTACACCACCAACAACCACACCATTTTAAGTATCTCTGTTACTGTTCTTCAGTCTGGGACACATTTTTCTTTGTCATGTCTTTCAACTTATTTGAAAGTAGTCGTTTTTTTTTTTTGTTTTGGTACATAGAAGAATCTGTTTCCCCACTCTGTTCTCTCTTTTTTGGTATGGGGGATTGAACCCAAGGCTGCGTAACCACTGAGCAACATCCCCAGCCCTTTTTAATTTTATTTATAGACAGGGCCTAGCTAAGTTGCTGAGGCTGGCCTCGAAGCTGCAATCCTCCTGCTTCAGCCTCCCGAGTCACTGGGAT
This sequence comes from Tamias sibiricus, assembly GCA_025594165.1. Classification (NCBI taxonomy): domain Eukaryota; kingdom Metazoa; phylum Chordata; class Mammalia; order Rodentia; family Sciuridae; genus Tamias; species Tamias sibiricus. Next base: position 15,731,021 of record CM046666.1, on the reverse strand, counting down.
TACAGGTGTGCGCCACCAGGCCTGCTAGAACCTTGAGTCTAGGTAAAGCTCGGGTGTCAGAAGTTATATGTGCAGAGAAGCAGAGAGAGGGTGTCGCACAAGTGGGGTGGGGTGGAAGGTATTTATCACCCACTCATTTCTGTTCTCTGTCATCCAAGGAAGCCTGGTTGAGGGACTTCCTGCTCATATTTCAGCAGCGAGGTTTTACTGAGTGCGGCATCTCTGCAGTGGAGGGTGAGGAGGTGTCCCTCTTGTCCTCTGATGTTTCTCTAAATGAGCGGACAAGGGACAGGTTAGCTGTAGAAAAGGCATGGACGCTTCTTTACTGTATTCACATGCACGAGAGCGTGCAAAATATGAAACCCTAAGAAAGGGTCATGGGGCTGAATTTTAAATATTCTTTTTTAAATTAAAAGAAAAAAGTTTTCTCTTAATTCTTTTCTTTAAAAAATTTAATTGGTGCATTGTAATTATACATGATAATGGGGGTGGTTGTTACATATTCTTACCTGTACACAGTATAGCAATATAATTTGGTCAGTTTTGTTCCCTAATACCTCTCCTTCCCCTTTGAAGGGCAAAAGCCATACCGGGACCGCCTTGTAGAAAAGGGGGGGGGGTTTTATTAAGGGAAGGGGAGAAAAGGGGGAAAGGGAGAAAGGGGAAGGGGAATGGGGAAGGGGAGAGCTGGTGAGAAGATGAGGGGGGGGGGAGAGTTCTGGACAAGCCGCGGCTTAAGTACAGAGGGGTGGGAGTGTGACTTGTATGGTCCGGATTGGCTCAGAAAGGGAGAGCCCGCCCTGGGGTGAATTCCCCCGAGAGGCGAGTAGTCCCAGGATCAGGAAGGGTGGGGACTCGGAGCCCGCCAAAGGTGAATTCTCACGAGACATGGGCACTTCCGGGAAGGTGCCTGGGGGTATGGCCTGCCAGCCTGACTCTTATCCAACACCCTTCCCTCCTCCCCTGCCTTGTCCCCTTCCTCTACTGGTATTTATTCTAGTTTCATGAGATTCTCCCACTCTTTTGTAACTTCCTCTCTAGCTTCCATACAGGAAAGAAAACATATGACCCTTGACTTTCTAAGTTTGGCTTATTTAGCTTACCATAATGTTCTCACGTGTCATTCCTTTTTCTGCAAATGACCTAGTTCCCGTCCTCTTTATGGAAGAATGACCTTCATTGTGTAGATCTCACATTTTCTTTATCTATCCATTTATTGATGGACACCTGGGCTAGTTCCATAGTTTGGCTTTGTGAATTGTGCTGCTATAAACATGGGTGTGCATGTCTCTCTGCAATTCTTCAGGGTAAATACCAAAGAGTGGTATAGCTGGGTCATATGGTGGTTTCATGCCTAGCCTCTTGAGGAACTTCCACAGTGGTTGTACTAATTTACAGTCCCACCATAGTATAGACGTGTTACTTTTCCCCCACATCCTCTCCAGCATTTATTACTGTTTGTATTCTTGATGACTGCCATTCTGATTGGTGTGAGATGAAATCTCAATGTAATTTTGATTTGCATTTTCCTGATTGTGAAAAATGCTGAACATTTTTCATGATTTCTTGGATTTGTATTTTTTTCTTTTGAGAAATGTCTGTTTAATTAACTTGCTCAATTATCAATGGGAATTTTTTTTCCAAGTTCTTTATGTATGCTGGATACTAGTCCTTTGTCAGAAGAGTAGCTAGCAAAGATTTTCTCTCATTCTGTAGGTTCTGTCTTTACATTCCTGATTGTTTTCTTTGCTGTATAAATCCTTTTAATCTGTTGCCATCCCATTTATTAACTCTTGGCATTATTTCCTGAGTTTTTGGGTCATTGCCTGTGCCTATATGTTAGAATGTTGACCTACGTTTTCTTTTAGCAGTTACATAATTTCCAATCTAATTCCTAGGTCTTTGATCCATTTTGAGTTGACTTTTGTGCAGGGTGAGGGATGGGCATCTAGTTTTATTATTCTGTATGGATATTCAGTTGTCCTAACCCCATTTGTTAAAGAGGCCATCTTTTCTCTAATGTATGTTTTTGGCACCTCTGTCAAGGATCAGATGACAGTAGATGTGTGGATGTGTCTCTGTGTCTTCTATTCTGTACCATAGATCTATGTGTCTGTTTTTTTTTTAATGTTTATTTATTTGCTTTAGTTGTACACAATGCAATGCATTTATGTTTACATGGTGCTGAGGATCGAACCCGGGCCGTGCACGTGCGAGGAGAGCGCTCTACCGCTGAGCCACAATCCCAGCCCCCTATGTGTCTGTTTTTATGCCAGTACCATGCAGTTTTGTTACTGTAGCTCTGTAGTGTAATTTGAGGGTAGGTATTATGCAAAAAAGCATTGCATTTTTTACTTAGAGTTGTTCTGATTATTCTAGGTCTTTTATTCTTCCAAATGATTTTTTGGACTATTTTTTTCTCCTAGTTCTGTGAAGAATGTCATTGGTATTGATGGGGATTGCATCGAATCTATGTATTTCTTTTGGTAAGAGGGCCATTTTAACAGTATCAGTGTTGCCTGTCCATGAACGTGAATTTCTTTCCATCTCCTAGAAACTTACTCTGTTTCTCTCTTCAGTTTTCTACAATTTTCATTGTAGAGGTCTTTCACTTCCTTGGTTGGATTTAATTCTTAGGTTTAAATGCTCTTTTGGGCCAGGAATGTAATGTAGCTTAGTGGTAGGGTACGTGCTTAGCATGTGTGAGACTCTGTCTTCATCACCAGTACCAAAAAAAAAAAAAAAAAAAAAAAAAAAATTTATGCTGGCATGGTGCTTTACATCTGTAATCCCAACTACTGGGAGGCCGAGGCAGGAGGATCCCAAGCTTGAGGCCATCCTCAGCAACTATTAAGCCCTTGTCTGTAATCAAAATTAAAGTGCTGAGAATGTAGCTCATTGGTAAAGCAATAGGTTAGCACACACAGGGCCCTGGGTTCAGTCTCTGGTATTACAAGCAAAACAAAACAAAATACCTCATCTCTTTCATGGGGGAGAGGAAAAGGGTGAGCCAATTTAGAGGGTAATAAATGATTTTTAGGGAACATGAATGAGTTCAAAGCACTGGGACAAAGTTCCTCTGGGCTCTGGATGAAGTAGGAGGAAGTCACAGGAAGGCAAGGAGCCAGATTGTCTGCTACAGATAAAGACTCCCAGGTAATCTCTCAGGCACCCTTAGAAGACAGGGTGGAGTTGACGGGACCTTCAGTGTCTCCCTTCTCCAGCCCTGAATCCTGGCTGATTCCTTGATGAGGTTCCTAGGGAGGGGACTGAAGACAACTGCATTTCTGTGTCAGATAAAGGAAGGTTAAAGAGACCTTGGCTCCAGTTTCCTTTCATTCCAAGGGCTCAGCATTTCCAAGTGTCATCCTCAGGAACACCACTTTCTGACCCCCAACCCGCGTGAGGCTTTCACCCGTGACAGTCAGCTTCCGGTTATGGAGGGAAACATCTGGTCTGAGCCAGTCCTGGCTGGAAACTCGTGCTCATGAATCCTGGAATGCCCAGGGAAGAATCTGGCTCCTTCTCGCCCAGAGGCCTGCCTTCCTCCCGCTGTAACCACCGCGTGCTCGTGGTGCCTTGCGCTGGAGCCAGTGTCTGTTTTTCTATTGATGTTTCCATTTTCTGGAAATTGCCCAGCTCTGGTTAGCAGAGTTGATCGATATCCTTTACTGTGAGCATTTGGGTCTGTGCATTGTTGCTTTGGTTTTGTAACTTACTTTGCTCTCTGAAGAGTGCCTTGCTTTAAGCCACCCAAGAGCAAGCCCTAAGGACAAAGGTGGGCTTTCAGGGAGTGACACGCGAATGGTTGGACAGCAAGATAGGTTCGAGAGATAAATGCCATCTTTGCTTTTTGCAAAAGCACGGGGACAGAATCACATCATCTCTGAAAACGGGATTAAGCATGAGGTTATCATGGCTACAATACCTGGTATTTCTGCGCGCTTTGGAAAGATTTGAGAATGCCAAAAATTCAGCTGACAAATTTGCAAGTTCCGTGAGCTAAGGTTAAAGATAACTTCCAGGAAGACAGAATGAACTCAAGAAAGGAGGGCAGGCACTGAAATGAATAATTCATACAGTGATAAACATACACTAAACCACTACTGTGAGCCCAGCGCTAGGAACACGAGACAAACACAGCAGAGTCCCCAAGCTCAGGCTTCTGAGCCAGTGGTAATAGAATGTGACAAAAATCACAATGGAAGTTCGGACACCGCACAGAGTGACTTTATCCAGAAAGGTGAGGTCTACATGAAGGCCTAAGGGGTGGTAATTCTGAGCTAGGTCTGGAAGGACAAACAGAAGGCCATCACCGAGGTAAAGGAGGACATTACCAGCACAAGAATTGTCCATGGTCTTCAGGGGACCCTAAGGCTGGCAGTATGGTAGAAAGATGGGGAGACTAGAGTCACAGCAAGAATTCCAGCCTCGATTCCTTTAGGTGAAGGTGAATCGATGAGTTTTTTTTTTTTTAAATTATTATTATTATTTTTGTACTAGGGATTGAACCTAAGGGCAGTTAACCACTGAGCCACATACCCAGTTCTTTTTATTTATTTATTTATTTTCATTTTTTTTTGGTACTGGTGATTGACTTCAGGGGCACTCAACCACTGGGCCACATCCCCAGCCCTTTTTTTTTTTTTTTTAAATTTTATTAGAGACAGGGTCTCACTGAGTTGCTAAGTGCCTTGCTATGGCTGAGGCTGGCTTTGAACTCGCGATCCTCCTGCCTCAGCCTCCCAAGTGCTGGGATTACAGGCGTGCACCACCGTGCCCGGCTTCTTTTTATTTTTTATGTTGAGACAGAGTCTTGCTGAGTTGCTTAGGGCCTTGCTAAATTGCTGAGGCTGGCTTTGAGCTCATGATCCTCCTGCCTCAGCCTCCTGAGCCGCTGGGATTATAGACCTGTGCCACTGCAGGCTTTGATGAGGGTTTTAAGCATTGCCATCAAAACTGCATTGCCTTAGTTTCCAGAGCAGCCTCATGCCACGGCAGGAACAGAACTCATCTCCTAAGGCTGAGATGCCCGGCAATGCTTCTGTTATTGGTGTAAGTGAACTTTTCTATATACATGCATATATACCCATCATGTCTTTATTATTCATGGACTGATTTAGGACTTTGAGATTTGCCTCTTTGCTGGGACATTCTGCTAATTCTTAGCATCATATGAAAGTGAATCGAATTACAGAATTTACAGAAGTTAAGCAGTATGTTAGGGAGCAAAGAAGGTGGCCTCATTTGGAAATAGGGTCCTTGTAGATTTAATTAATTAAATTAAAATGATGTTCTATTCTATTGTGTGTGTGTGTGTGTGTGTGTGTGTGTGTGTTTGGTACTGGGGATCGAACCCAGGGCCTCTTGACCACTGAGCTACATCCTCAGCCCTTTTTATTTATCTGTTTTTTTTTTTTTATTTATTTTATTTTATTTATTTATTTTTGGTACCTGGGGATTGAACTCAGGGGCATTCGACCACTGAGCCACACCCCCAGCCCTTTTTGTTGTTTGTTTTGAGACAGGGTCTTGCTAAGTTGCTTAGGGCCTCACTAAGTTCCTGTGGCTAGTTTTGAACTTGTGATCCTCCTGCCTCAGACTTCTGAGCTGCTGGGCTTACAGGTGTGCACCACTGCACTCAGCTGTACAACAATATTCTTAACAACATCATTTGCAATGGTTGAAAGGTGGAACCAACCCAAGTGTCCATTAGCAGATGAATGGATGAACAAAATGCCCATATCAGCCGGGCGCGGTGGCACACGCCTGTAATCCCAGCACTTTGGGAGGCTGAGGCAGGAGGATCGCGAGTTCAAAGCCAGCCTCAGCAATGGCGAGGCACTTAGCCACTCAGTGAGACCCTGTCTCTAATAAAATCCCAAAAAAGGGCTGGGGATGTGGCCCAGTGGTCAAGTGCCCCTGAGTTCAATCCCTGGTATCAAAAAAAAAAAAAAAAAAAAAAAAAAAAGCCCATATCTGGAAAATGAGAATATTATTCTGCAATGAAAAGGAGTGGGATGCCCATGCAGGTCATAACATGGATGAACCTTGAAAACATTATGCTAAATGAGAAAATCAGCTCCAAAGAGACATGCGATTCCACTCATGTGAAGCACCTAGAATAGGCAAATTCATAGATAAAGAAAGTAAAATAGAGGTCATTGGGTCTGGGGAGAAAGGCAAAAGGGAGCCAGTGCTCAATGGGCACAGAGCTTCTGTTTGGGGTGATGAAATGTTTGGGAAATGGTGGTGTCACAGCTACACAGCATGGAGAATCTGATCAACACCATGGAATCGTACATCCTAAAATGCTCAAAGTGGCAAGATTTTTTATATAGATCTGACTATATAAAAAAAGGGGGGGGGTCATACTGAATTAGGGAGGGCCTTCACTTCAACAAAATGGTGTCTTCACGTCACTGGAAGCCAGGTGTGGTGGTGCACACCTGTCATCCCAGCTACTTGGGAGGCCGAGGCAGGAGGATGGCAAGTTCAAGGCCAGCCTGAGCAACTTGGTAGTAGAGTGCTTGGTGGCAGATTGCTTGCTTGGCCTGTGTGAAGCCCTGTGTTTGATCCCCAGTGCTGCTAACAAGCAAACAAATGACCAAACCAAACCCTAACAACAAAAAGCAAACAAACAAAACAAGCCCCCAGAGAGATAAGAATGCTTCCTGCAGATGCAGACAGGAGTGAGGCCCCTGCTGGCTGAGGAATCCCCACGTCCCACCAGCTACCAGAAGCCAGGACACAGGCAGGGGACAGAGGCACCCTGGAAGCTTCCAAAACAGCCAACACCAACAGTTTGTGCTCAGCCTCCAGGACTGTGGGAGATCACACTTGGGGTGTATGCAGCCACCAGCTCTGGTAGGTTGTCACAGCAGTCCTCGGAAGCCAACACAGACGACCGAGGGTTAAATCCTAGCTCTGTCACTTATTTTTGTGAATGTTAGTGACAACCTCTCTGAGTCCCTGATCCGTTTCCTGATCTTTAAAATGTAGAGGATGACACAGACCTCTCCCCACGATTAGGAAGATCAAATGAGACATAAACATGAACTCCTCCCATCGCGCTTGGTACTAGTGGTGGCACCATCGATGGAAGTCATTAATGAGACCTGTAGAGGTGAGTCAGCACGGGGACGTGAGGTTTGACTTAGCAGATGCTGGTTTGGCAAGCTTTTTGAGTTTGCCAATGGAAAGGGTTTACTTAAAAGAAAATTTACTTTGCTATTCTCATCACAGGAAAAAAAAATGTGGGGGGGAAATATGTGTTCTTTGAGCGGGCCTCAGGAAATAGGTATGAAAGTGGGATGGCTTCTCTGGCTTTGGGAGGCTTGGAGGAGCGGACAGGCTCATCTCCCTTCTCCCCCCTTCCTGTCTCGGGTGCACACCCCACCCTGCGGGCCCCCTCGCTGTCACTCTCAGGAGAAGAGCTGCCTGCTTACAAGTGCAGTCTCCCTGCTGCGGGCACCGGGGAGGTGCGCCTGCTGCTCAGGTGTGAGCCGTCCGCCCAGGCCTTCTGCAGAAAGACCTGCAAAGCCAGAGTTGCCCGCTGTAAGGCTGAAGAGAGAGGGCAGGTGATGTCTTTTCGTGGTCAATGGGAAAAACTAGGTTTCAAAAGCAGCCCAGCACCCTGGATACACTGTATGGCGGAATTAAATCCAGAGGAGAGTGGGAGACCTTGGGAGGGGAGTGGGCGGCAGGGCTGTGTTGCTGTCTCTGATCAGTGTTATCGCCACCACAATGCTTATCGCCATCAGCGCTAATCTTACAGGTGTGTGTTGGACTGGTTAAATGGGTGTGCTCCCTGGTGTCCGCAACCATTTGTAGAGATGAATTCACAGGTCTGTCTAGGCTCAGTTGTAGTCTTTTATTATTGGGCTTTGTGACTTGTAATTTTTTTTTTTTTTTGTACCAGGGAGTTAAACCCAGGGGTGCTTAACCACTGAGCCACAACTCCAGTCCCTTTTTTTTTTTTTTTTTTAAATTCGAGACAGGTTCTTGCTAAGTTGCTTGGGGCTTTGCTAAGTAGCTGAGGCTAACCTTGAACTTGCCATCTTCCTGCCTCAGCATCCTGAGCCACTGGGATTATAGGCATGCGCCACCACACCTGCTGTAAGGGGTTTCAACTCAGGTCATTGAGTGAAGTGCTCAACCCAGGCCTGTGAGTGAGGCTAGGATGGGTCTTAACCTGGCCATATTGCATACCAGAACTGTCTTTTTTTTTTTTTTTGTACCAGGAATTGAACTCAGGGACACTCGACCACTGGGCCACATCCCCAGCCCTTTTTTCTACATTATTTAGAGACAGGGTCTCACTGAACTGCTAAGTGCCTCGCCATTGCTGAGGCTGGCTTTGAACTCGCGATCCTCCTGCCTCAGCCTCCCAAGTGCTGGGTTTACAGGCGTGCGCCACCGCGCCCGGCAGAACTGTGAGTCTTAAGAGGTTAAGTGACTTGCCAAGTTCAAAGCCGTGGCCAGTGGTTGCCCAGTGTGTGCGGGCACACGGTTGGCTCCCCACAGTCAGAGCCCTTGAGGACGGAGGGCAGGTAATAAGACCCCGTCCCGAAGGAGAGTGTAGAGGAGGAGCCACCAGCGACAGGGGGTAGGCGGGGGTAAGCTGTGGGCCCTGGGCAGGCACAGGTGAGGGCTGGAGGGTCAGAACAGACCAACAGTGGTGGCTTAGGGAAGGTGTCGGGGGACAGGGTGGGGACACAGGGAGGGGAGCTGGAAGGGCGGCACGGACTCCTGGGTCCTGTTTCCTGCACCACAGACGGGGGCCTTTCACCTTCCCCTAGAACGGGTCTCACAGAGCGAGCAAGTCGGGCCCACCACGGAGACCTGCCTGCACGGGAGTGTGGGCCACTGAGCTGGGGCCTCTGGTGACCCGAGCTGTGTCCCCTGCTTGGGCACGCTGCCTGCACGGAGCTCCCAGGACTCGGGCCCCGCATTCTCTGCGGCCTCACTTGGTGTGCGGCTGGCATTAGGCAAGGGTCGGCTCCCAACCTTCCCGCAGAGGCCATGCCTCCCACGGCTGGGCTCTTTTCTGTTTTGTTGTTCTCAGGATAAAATACAAACTCCTGCCCACGCTCACCCGGCCCTGGACCCTCATTCTGGCCGCCCCTGCACTCCAGCCAGGTGCAGGGTCCCACGTGCCCCAGGTGACCCACCTTCATTTCTTAGCATGGAGGAATTGGAGAAGCTCTCCTCGTGGCCCTCACGGGATGGAACTCGAGGCCTCCCTAGTGCCGGGAAGCGCTCTTCCACCGAGCTACATCCCCAACATCCCACCCCTTTCTATTTTTATTTTGTGGTACTGGGGATCGAACCCAGGGGGGCTTAACCAGTGCGCCACATCTCCAGCCCTTTTTTATGTTTCACTTAGAGACAGGGTCTCACCGAGTTACTTAGGGCCTAAGCTAAATTGCAGCCTCAGCCTCCTGAGCCACTGGGATTATAGGCATGCGCCCCCAGGCCCGACCCCACCCCTTTTTTTATTTTGAGACAGAACCTCGTTAAGTTGTCCAGGCTGGATTCAAACTTGTGACCGTCTTGCCTCAGCCTCCCAAGCAGCTGGATATCACTTGATTTTTAAAGTCGTGGTAAAATACAGATAACGTAAAATTGACCACCATAGCTATGTTCAAAGGTGCAGTTCTGAGGTGTTAGTGCAAGCAACGCCCAGAACTCTTCTCAGTAAAGCCGAGTCTCCATTCACCCTCCCTCCAGCACTTTGCAAGCAACATCCTGCTTCTTGTCCCTATGGATTTGACTACCCCAGGTCCCTGGGGCAGTCAATGAAGGGGAACCATTCTGCAATCGTCTTTTTTGGTGGCTGGGCTATTTCACTTAGCATAATGTGCATAATGCTCTTTCCTGTTGTGGCAGGTGTCAGAAAGTCCTTCTGTGAAAGGCTGGGTAACCTGCCACTGCTCGTACATACTAATTTTGTTTATCCGCTCATCAGCTAATAGACACTCGGGCTGATTCTGCTTTTTAGCTACAGTGAGTAGTGCTGTGTCGGGACCTTACACTGTCTGCCAAGGGGATGGAAAAGCTCTGGCCTTCTGGCTGCTTGCCACATTACCACGCCCTGTTACCGGACCTAGGCTAAGCAGGGGGCGTGGCTGTGAGAACTGAAACCACCCCAAGGATAGGCCAATGGCTCCGCCAATGGCATCCACCCATGTTCCTTATGTGTCCCTATGATCTTTCTCCTGATTGGCCCATGTCCTCTATAAGACCATCCAACTTCCTCAATAAACTGAGTTCCTGCACTGACTGGTGATGGGGCTCCCAGGTATGTTCCTGGGTCTTCTAAAGGCGGGGAAGGGAATGCCGGCGGCCTTTACTTTCCCAATCTAGTCTCATAGTTGGGGTAGGCCCCTCTGGCCTCTTTTGCTGAACAGAAGAGGTCCATCCCAGGTAGGGGGGGGGGCTAAAGACCTCAACCCCTTATAACTTCGCGACAGTGTTGCGGTGTATATGGGTTACAGATATCTTCTGGAGACCTTGCTCAGAAATGGGAATGCAGATGGGGCTGGGGTTGTGGCTCAGCGGCAGAGCGCTCGCCTTGCACGTGCGCGGCCTGGGTTCGATCCTCAGCACCACGTAAACATAAATGCATTGCATTGTGTACAACTAAAGTAAATAAATAAATTAAAAAAAAAAAAAAAAGAAATGGGAATGCAGAGTCGGGGGGAATCCTGTGTGATCTTTCGGTGGGGTCTCTGTTCGGTTTTCCATAGCTCCCATAGCATTTTGCATCCCCAGCAACAGTGTATCAGGGTCCCAATTTCTCCAAGTAGGATGTTTCCCTTTTATTTTAATAATGTGGCATAGAGAGCGCTACAGTTTAAAGGTATGTATCTTCCCAAAATTCATGTATTAGAAGTGGACCCTCAGGGTGATGGCATTAAGAGCCAAGGCCTCATCTCAGATTAGGCCCTGAGGCCTCCCTTCATCCTGAACGGGTTCAGTGAAAGGGCTCGAGGGAGGGAACGTGTCCATTTTACTTCCATTTCTTCCATCGCCTAAGGACACAGTGTCTCTTCCTGCAGGCGTTCATGAGCCTGTGCAGCAACAAGGCGCCATCTTGGAAGAGAAAGCAAGATTCACCAGACACCAAACAGGCTGGCACCTCAGTCTTGGGCTTTCCACTCTTCTAGATTGGGAAAATATATTTCTGTTGTTTATAAACTACCCTGTCTAAGGTGTTTTGTTATAGCAGCAGGAACAGACTAAGGCTGAGCATATTTTGTGGCAGGCAAGTCCTGGCAAGGATAGTGTTCTAATCAGACAGGTAAACTTAATCAAGGTCAACTGCCCCAGTGCACAAGGTATCAATCACTTTTCTAGCTCTGGCACCCCTGACATCTGTAGGACCCCAGGATGGGGCCCCTGGATTATGGATTCAACTATTTAGAGGTTAAAAACGGCTAAATAATTTTTTAAAAAATCTTCCATCCTGACAAATAGATCCTAACAATAAAATTTAAAAATCTGTGTAAAGCTGTGGTTTCCATATGACAAAAAGTTGGCCATATGTCAAAGCCTACTGAATTTAATTATTATTGCTCTTGTCAGAGAGTTCCACTAATGGACTGGAGGTGTTTGGATCACCAATAAATAAAGATGTATATAATTCATAAATCTTATGTATTTATTTCATAACATTTCTCCTCAGGTTTACAAAGGTATAATTGAAAATAAAAATTATACATATTTACAGTGTACCATGTGATATTTTGATGCATGTATACATCATGAAATGATTAAATCAAGCTAATAAACATACTCACCATCACACGTACTTAGAATTTCTTTTTAGTAGCCGGGAGTGGTGGCGCATGCTTGTAATCTCAGCACTTGGGAGGCTGAGGCGGGAGGATCGCTAGTTCAAAGCCAGCCTCAGCAATGGCGAGGCACTTAGCAACTCAGTGAGACCCTGACTCTACTAAAGTACAAAAAAGGGCTGGGGATGTGGCCCAGTGGTCAAGTGCCCTTGAGTTCAATCCCCAGTACCAAAAAAAAAAAAAAAAAAAAAAAATTTTTTTTTTTCTTTTAGTGAGAACATGTAAGATCTACTCTCTGGGCGATTTTAAAGTACTCAACACATTGACCAGAGTCATCACGCTGTATAGTAGAATCCCCAAACTTATTCCTCTTGTCTAACTGAGACTCTATCCTCTTGGGCCAATACCTCCCTGTCCCCCCCTCAGCTCCCAAGGTCCTGACAATCACCTTTTGACCCTCTACTTCCATGAGGTCAATATTTTATAATATCTACTTTTCTTTGTTTCATTACTTGGTTATATCCAGAAGTTTTGTATGATTTGTGCTGTAGTGAGTAAGTGTCCCCAGAGGCCCACGTGTTGAAGGCTTGGTCACTAGCCTGGGTGCTACTGGAAGGTGGTGGAACCCAGAGGAGGCAGGGCCTAGTGGAGGGAAATTAGGACACTGGGGGCGGGGCCTCAAACAGGATGTGGGAGCCCAGCTCCTTCCTCTGTCTTTGCTTTTTACCTGCCCTGAGGTGAGTAGCTTCCTTGGCCTCACACTCCCACAATGCTCAGCCTTGCCACAGGCCCAACAGGCCAGTGAGCCGCCCACTGAAACCTCTGGAACCAGGAGCTAAAAACAAACCTTTCTTCCTTCTAAGCTGGTTGTCTGGTATTTTGTCACAGTGACAGAAAGCTGACTATCACAGTTTGTTTTATAAAGGCTAAAAATCTTCAAAATTTGAATGTGTATTTATCACAAAATCTAATGAAAGTAAACATTAAAAAGTAAATTATTTTTCACATTTACAATTATTTATTTATTTTTAGTTGTAGTTGGACACAATACCTTAATTTTATTTATTTATATGTGGTGCTGAGGATCAAACCCAGGGCTGCACACGTGCTAGGCAAGTGCTCTACTGCTCAGCCAAAACCCCAGCCTGCATGTACAGTATTTTTTCTGGTAGAAATTAAAAATCTTTAAAAGTGAAAAATAAATTCTAAAATTAAAAAAAAAAACATATTTGAATAGATACCACAGTTTAAATTTCTTTGGTTGAAAACTAATTGTAGAGTTAGGGGTAGAGATTAGTGGTGGTATAGTGCTCACTTAGCCTGTGTGAGGTCCTGGGTTCAATTCCCAGCACCACAAACAAACCAAATCAAACCAAACCAAACCAAAAACAATTACATGTTATCCCAAGATTTTTTGGAGGGGGAAAAAATAACTACTTGCATTTCTGACATTCATGTCTGCTCTATTGCCAATATTAAGAATCAGTATTACAGTGTATATGCGTCCAAGGCATCATGTTGTACCCCATAAATAGGTACAATTTTTGTGTGTCAATTAAAAAAAAGAACAGTATCATGGTATTTATGCTCCTTTAAGCATATGTTTGTAAATGTAAGCTTAATATGCTTTTAAAAAATATTGTAGAATGTTTCTTAGTTTCCATGTGCAATAGTTAGAAAAGCCATCCTACCTTATGAGTAGCTTTGCAACCTGTAGTTGGAGCAGAGAGAGAAACAAAGAAGTGATACTTCATCTCATCAGCTCATGGAAACTTCTCCAAACTAGACCATATTTTAGGTCACAAAGCAACTGTTAGTAAATACAAAAACAAAACAAAACAAAACAAAACAAAAAATCTTGATATAATTCCTTGCATCTTATCTGATCATAGTGGAATGAAATTAGAAATCAACACCAAAAACCCCATGGAAACTATGTAAACATGTTGATTGAACAATATGCTTTTTAAAAAAATATTTATTTATTTGCTTTTAGTTGTACACAATGTGTTTATTTGTACCTGGTGCTGAGGATCGAACCCGGGCCGCGCACGTGTTAGGCGAGTGCTCTACCGCTGAGCCACAATCTCAGCCCCTGAACAATATACTTTTGGATGATGAATTATAGAAGAAATTAGGGTGAGAGAATAAACCAGGGGAGAAATTAAAAAATTCTGAGAATTAAACAAGAATAGCAAAACAACATACCTCGGGGACACTAAAATGGTAGTTTTAGGAGAAAAGTTTATAGCTGTGAGCAACTTCATCAGAAAATCAGAGGGCTGGGGTTGTGGCTCAGTGATAGAGCACTTGCCTAGCATGTGAGAGGCTCTGGGTTCAATTCTCAGTACCACATAAAAATAAATAAAGTTTCATCTACAACTATCTATCTATCTATCTATCTATCTATCTATCTATCTATCTAAGAAAATCAGATCCCAAGTAAACAACCTAACAACCTAACAATGCATCTCAAGGCCCTTGGAAAAGAATAACAAACCAACTCCAAATCTAGCAGAAGAAGGAAACAATGAGGATAAAAAAAAAAAAAAAAAACCACAAAGGATAAATGAAATCAAGAGTTGTTTATTTGAAAAGATAAGTAAGATTGATGAGCCCTTAGCCAAACTAACCAAAAGAAAAAGAGAAAAGATCCAAATTAATAAAATTAGAAATAAAAAAGGAGAAACTGCCACAGACATCACAGAAATCCAGAGGATTACTAGGAAATATATTGAAAATGTATACTCTCTTAAACTGGAAAACCTAGAAGAAATGGCTATGTTTCTAGATGCATATGATCTGCCATAACTGAACCATGAGATTATGCAACATCTAGACAGACCTATGGCTATCAGTGAGATAGAAATAATAATAAAAAGCCTTCCGAAAAAGAAAAACCCAGGACCAGGTGGATTCTCAGCTGAATTCTATCAGACCTTTACAGAAGAGTTAATGCCAATTGTCCTTAAATTATTCCATAAAATAGAAAGGGATTGGAAACTTCCAGATTTATTCTATGAAGCCAGAATCACCCAAGTACCAAAACCAGATAGGGACACATCATGGAAACAAAACTACAGACCAATATCCCTGATGATTTTAGATGCAAATATCCTTAATAAAAATATTAGAGCTGGGCGTGGTGGCGCATGCCTGTAATCCCAGCACTTGGGAGGCTGAGGAAGGAGGATCACCAGTTCAAAGCCAGCCTCAGCAAAGGCGAGGCACTTAGCAACTCTAATAAATGATATTGGCTGATATTTTATTAGAGACTACAAAAGGGCTGGGGATGTGGCCCAGTGGTTGAGTGCCCCTGAGTTCAATCCCCGGTACCAAAAAAAAAAAAAAAAAAAAAAAAAAAAAAAAAAGAAAGAAAGAAAGAAAATAATTAAGAATGTGAATAGAGAACCTAGGAAATGGGAGAAAAATCTTTGCTGGCTACTCTTCTGACAGAGGATTAAAATCCAGAATATATAAAAAACTCAAAGATTAAAAGACCTAATTAATAAATGAATTAAACAGTCACTTCTCAAAAGAAGAAACACAAAGGGTCAACATATATGTGAGAAAATGACCAACAACATGATCAATTAGGGAAATGCAAATCAAGACTACACTGAGATTCCATCTTACTCCAGTCAGAATGGTAGTCAGCAAGATTACCACCAACGAGCCTGGCGCAGTGGTGCGTGCCTGTGATCCCAGCAGTTCAGGAGGCGGGGGCAGGAGGATTGCAAGTTCAAAGCCAGCCTCAGCAACTTAACGAGGTCCTAAGCCACTTAGCAAGACCCTGTTTCAAAATGACAAATAAATAAATCGATAAATAAATAGGGCTGGGGATGTGGCTCAGTGGTTAAACACCCCTGGGTTCAATCCCTGGAACCTAAAAAAATTACAAACAATAAATGCTGGAGAGGCTAGAGGATGTGGGGAAAAAAGAAAACTTTTACACTGTTGGTGGGACTGTCAATTAGTACGACCATTATGGAAATCAGCATGGGGTTTTCTCAAAAGACTAGGCCTGGAACCACCACATGACTCAGGTATCCCACTCCTCAGTATTCTGAAGAATTAAAGTCATCATGCGACAGTGATACATGCATACCCATGTCGACAGCAGCACAATTCCCAGCAGCCCAACTATGGAACCCGCCCGCGGTGTTTCTCAGTGGATGCATGGATAAAGAAATGTGGTGTGTATACACAATGGAGTTTTATTCAGCCATGAAGAAGAATGAAACTAGTCATTTTCATGGAAATGGATGAAACTTGAGAACATTAGGTTAAGTAAAGTAAATCAAACACAGAAGGTCAAGGGTCACACGTTTTCTCTCATATGTGGAAGCCAGAGAGGAGAAAGGAAAGAAAGGTGGGTGGATCTCATGAAAACCAAAGGGAGATCAGTAGAGAAAAGAGACCAGGCCAGGGGAGCAGAGAATACTGGGGAATGATATTGGCTGAATTGTAGCGTCATATTGTGTGCCTGTATGAATATGTGACAACAACAAATCCCACCATTGTGACAACTTTAATGCACCAACAAAAAATGTGGAAAAAAAAAATAAATAAAAGGTCTGAGGATGTAGCTCAGTGGTAGAGTGCCCCTGAGTTCAGTCTCAGGGCCAAGAACAAGAAAAAGAGAGAGAGAGAGAGAGAGAGAAGGAAATGAAATTTATCTTATTTACCTTAATCACTGTCAATAGTAATTTGACAATAAAATTAAATGTGACAATAAAATCAATAATAATGATAATGGCGCACACCCCCAGAAAAAGCAATACTTAGTGCTTCATGAATACAGCTTTAGGGGAGTTTTGGATAAATATGTGGGGGTGTACCTTTTATTTAAGGTTTCTGCCTCTCAGCGCTCGCAGGCAGGGTCTGTCACAGACAGTGGACAGTGGCACCGTCGGACCTGGGTGGCGCCGGCAGCTGCCCTCTGCCAGAGTCAGGCAGGGGCGTGGAGAGAAAGCTCCCTGGGGTCGACTGGGGGCTCTCTGCTGTGTGTGGCGCTGGGCGCGTGGGCGGGGCCTTCGGTGCACGCTTCTGCAGGACCCTGAGGGGCTTATCCGAGGCCACTGCCTCTCCCACCAGCGCAGTGAGCGTGGGAAATGGTGTTCCACGGCTGAGAGAGTGGGTGGGTGGTCCAGGAGTCTGAATGCCAGAAACAGGCTCCCGGGAACCTGCAGGTACTCAGGGCTCCAGAATTGCTTGCACTATCTTAGAGGCTCCTTGTCTCCCACCAACAGAGTAAGAGTGGAGTAGAGCTCTTCCCTCTCCATGGGATGGTCCCTGGGGCTTGACTCTGAAGGGTCCAGAACAGGCCACCCTACTCTATGTACTGTGGTATCTTATTTTTAACTTGGGGCAATTGAGAAACAGCAGATTCAGGAAGAGCTCTCTGCCCTCCCCCAACCGCCTAAAAGCAAGACTTAAATTTCCCAGGAGAAGGGTGCCTTTCTTGTGCCAGGAAGAGGTGACCAACTCTTATCACTGGAGACAGCGAGTGGACATAAGTAGCCCTTACTAAAATAACCCTTATCTTCCATTCGTTTCCCCCATATATTTCCGAGTCACCTTCTACAATTTATTGCTCCTAAGAGTCCCAACACACTGTCCTTTGTGTGATCACTTCTCTGCAATTTATCATCCTTCGTTAAAATGATATGTAATCCCACAAGTATAAACATTTCTTTGAGCTTTTTCTTTTTTCCCTAGGAAGCCTCTGCACACATACAAATATTAACAACAATAAAAGACTTTTCTCTTGTTAATGTCTTTTGCCTGTTTAATTTGCAGGCCCCAGTAACTGAACAGAAGAGGATAGAAGAAAAGGCTTTCCCCTCCTCTGTTTTCCAGCTATGGGTCTGGAGGATTCTGGTGGCAGGCTGATGCCAGCTACAAGGTGGCAGGTAGTGACTATTTTATCTGAAAGGCAGACAGCAGGGTTTCTCTGAGCACATAGAAAGCTCTGTGGTAATATCTTGTGCTTACTTGCTAATAAAAGCTATTCAACGCCATGCACACAGCAGAATTTGGTCTGACACTGGCTTCCTTGAAGTTTGGGAGCGAGTTTATGGGGGGGCACTAATATCCTGAGTTACACTGGACCAAATTTGCTCGTTCAGTTTTCCCATCAGCCAGTGTGGGGGTCTCTGAGGCTATATTGTTAATTCCTCACTTGGGACACTCTCTGACTCTTGCCCTAGAGTGATCTCCTTTTTTTTTGGGTACCGAGGATTAAACTTAGGGGCACTGGACCACTGAGCCACATCCCCAGCCCTATTTTGTATTTTATTTAGAGACAGGGTCTCACTGAGTTGCTTAGCACCTTGCTTTTCCTGAGGCTGGCTTTGAACTCTCGATCCTCCTGCCTCAGCCTCCTGAGCTGCTGGGATTAGAGGTGTGGGCTACCACACCTGGCTAAGTGACCTACTTTGTTTATATTAGCAGTTTTCAAATTTCATTGTGCCCTGGGGTCACCTGGCAGCACGCATGGGCTGAGAGTCTGAACTCCCTGGGTCTGGGTCAAGGTCTGAGATATGCACTTTTGAGAAGGATCTCAGGTGATTCCTAAGATGGTGCTTCTATTTCACATTTTGGGAATCGAGACTGCAGGAGACTGAGCACCAAAGCCTGCCGCTCCACCCCCAGGGAAGCTGGGACGAGGCTGGTACTCTGGAGTACAAAGTCCTTGTTATTCATAGACTCGATCTTGTGCCTGCTTGTCTGTTAAGGGGACAGGAGGGGCTGGGGTTGTGGCTCAGCGGTAGAGTGCTCGCCTAGCACGTGCGCGACCCGGGTTCAATCCTCAGCACCATGTAAACATAAAATGTGTTGCATTGTGTACAACTAAAGCAAATAAATAATATTTAAAAAAAAAAAAAAAAGGGGACAGGATAACTTGACATTTTCAGTTGGTTTAAGGCGGGTCACTGAAAGTCATTCTCACCACCTGGGTATCTGTTTTACTCCTGAAGGAGGAAATTTTTTTTTTTTTTTTTGGTACCTGGGATTGGACTCAGGGGCACTCGACCACTGGGCCACATCCCCAGCCCTTTTATATATTTTTATTAGAGACAGGGTCTCACTGAGCTGCTAAGTGCCTCGCCATTGCTGAGGCTGGCTTTGAACTGGCGATCCTCCTGCCTCAGCCTCCCAAGTGCTGGGAAGGAATGCGTTTTCTTAATTCCTGGCTCCTTCCCTCGTTTTCCTCCTGCCCTTGGGACCCACCCTGAGACTCTTGGTGCTTTCTGGAGTCTGGGGAAGGTGGCTCAGGCGGCTGGGGAAAGCTTTGCCGGTGGTTGGTGGGGAAGGGAGGGCTTTGCATCACTCTCTTGGTCTCTTCTGAGTGAGCCCAGAAAGCCAGATCATTGGCTGTGGGGAGTCAATGGAAAACGAAGAGCCCAGAATTGCTAAGAAGATACCTGCTCCGAGGTGTCTGGAGAGGAATGCTCTGAGGATTGCATTTCCAGCTTGCCATCTTTCTGCACGGTTTGGGTCCGTGGGGCTGCTGGGTCCAGCCGTGTGAATGTGGTCACCTGCTAGCCCACACCAGCCGCCAGAGTTTGTAGATGGACAAAACCACTCCTTCTTGTGGAGCCGCTCCCGACGGGGTTTAAGTGAAGGAGTCTGGGTCGGTCATGCTGCGATCTGGATTTAGGGGTTGTTTCTTAAGCTTTGGGGAAAAGACTGCTGGATATTCCAGACCGTGTTTTTTTTTTTTTTTGCTTTTAGTTGTACACACTGCGTTTTATTTGTACGTGGTGCTGAGGATCGAACCCGGGTCACAACCCCAGCCCCCAGACCGTGCGTTTCTATCGGGACGCGATGCTCACAGCTCGTCCACCTGATGAGCAGCCTGGAGAACGCAGGCTGCGGGCGCCGTCGCCTGAGCTCGCGCAGCAGACCCGCTTTCTCCATCACGGGTAGGCCGAGTGTC
The DNA here is from genome assembly GCA_025594165.1 of Tamias sibiricus. Lineage (NCBI taxonomy): Eukaryota > Metazoa > Chordata > Mammalia > Rodentia > Sciuridae > Tamias > Tamias sibiricus. The sequence goes on along the minus strand of CM046666.1, from coordinate 15,711,278 downwards.
CCCTCTGTCTCGCCCCAGCCTTCCGCTGGGGCCTTTCCCTGTGCCCTTGGCCTCTGCCCCGAGGCCTTTCTCCCAGGCGGGTGGCCTCTCGTGAAGATGCCCGATGTCACAGTCGAGACGTCCTCAGGCAGCAGGGAACATGTCTCTAGTGTCATTTGTTTGGACGCCTCTGCCCCGTTTTTCCTTCTGAGCCCCAATCGGTGCCTGGCCTTCCCTCCATAGGTTCCTCGGGTTGAGTCAACCCGGTGTGGCAGAAACCCTGACGTCATCCGCAGTGGCTGCGCTGAGATTCCGAGGAGCCACCGCCAGCCCTCGGAAGGGCCACCGCCACGGCCTTCCAGTATCCCGCCTGTTGGTGGCCGCGGTGACTCGGGTTTCTGGGCTGTGGTTAGCATCCCCTGGGCTTTGGCAGAGAGGGTTTGGGGCGCCTGTGCTCTCAGCAAGTTCACCTTCCTGGGGCCACTGCGATGGGTCACCGAGTGAGGGGACCGCTGGTCTCCTCCATCTCTAGGTGCCTTAGGGGTCCCCAGGCTTCAGGAAACGTGGCCCATGAGTATTGGGGAAGGAATCTGCTCCCAGGAAACGCTGCCTGGCTAGCCTCCGGGAGGTTTCAGAGGGAGGCTCAGGCGGAGACCTCCAGCCCCTGGCCCTGGGAGAGGGTGTGTCCCGAGGACTGTGGCAAGAACAGCACGTCCTGGCGGGTGGCCGGGGTAAGAGGCGTCTCACAGTCCGACAAGCACCTTAAATGTCAGGAGCAGGGCACCAGAGAGCTATTTGTTTTTGCTTATGAAAGACAACTTGAGGGTTTCTTTTTTTTTTTTTTTAGTTTTTTAAATTAAGATTTTATTTACTGAAAGTTACAAATTCAGAAATCTAAATTCTTCTTTAGTTTTTAAGTTCGAATTAAGAATCTAATTATTCTAATTTTCATCCCAACGTGATTAAACACTTCTTTCTTTCTTTCCCTCCTTCCCTCCATTCCTTCCTTCCCTCCCTCCTCTCTCTCTCTCTCTCTTCTTCTTCTTCTTCTTTTTTTTTTTTTTGTACTGGCAATTAAACTCAGGGGGAGCTTTACTACTCAGCCACTTCCCCATCTCTTTTTATTTTTTTTTTTTATTTTGAGACAGGGTCTTGCTAAATTGCTGAGGCTGGCCTCAGACTTGTGATCCTCCTGCCTCGGCCTCCTGAGTCAATGATATGCCAGTATGCCCATCTTTAAGAACACATTTTTAAGGGGCCTTTCAGTTATGTGCATTGTAATCACAGTTGAACTGCTTTACATATCTTAAACTGCATTTATAAATTTAACACATTATATTTCCTTTTTAAGGACTTTAAGCATTGGAGTAATTTTTACAAATCTAATAAACATGTGAATGTGGTGGAACTTAAGTACTCCTAAATGTCCCACGCGGTGCACAGCACTCAGTACAGCTTCCGCCTAAGGTCACCTGCCTGCATTAATTCCTCAGCTACACTTTCTGAATTGGATCTTATTGGCTCTATTGCTTACATGTGGCACAGTTTTAAGATCAAGGACATCAGCTGACTCCCAGCCCAGGAATATCAGCAGCTTCTGCGTTGAGGTCTAAATGTGCCTGGGATTGCGAGGTGCTGGCCCGGGAATAAGTAGCTGTGCACTTCAGGAGCATTTGGGGAAATGGTCTCAGAGTCCCGAGCTGGCCCTGGTAGCCCGAGGAGCCCGATGTAGAGGCTTCCCTGTCTCCGCAGGCACCCGTCTCTGTTCTTGCAGAAGCTGACGTCTCCACCATCCATTGAGTGGATCTGGCTCTCAAGGTCAAAGAAAAATCTTTCCTATCTAATTCCAAAGGACGCCTGAACCTGCCTTCTCCTTCACAAAACGTTGATGTCTTGGGACTTCGCGACTCTCACAAGTGTTAAAACACGATGGCATCTCCACACAGCTCTTGGCCTGGCCTCATCATTCCACCAATGCCATCGATAACTGGTGATCTGACCACGACTTCCCTTCTACAGACACATCCCAGTGAAAAATGGGAACAACGTCCAGCAGGTCCTTAGCAGAGTGCCCGGTACCCAGTGGTGGTCTTTGTTATTTGAGCTTTGTGACCAGGGTCCCCAAACCATTGAGAGGATCTAGTCGTTGCGCCAGGTCTTCAACAAATAGTGACTCTCCTAGACAAAGCATGGAAAGGAAGAGACAGCCCCTGAGCGGTATCTTTAAGAACTGAACAAGAAAAGTGTTAAAACACGATGGACAGCTAGGTTGGTTCCACAACCTAGCTATTGTGAATTGCGCAGCTACAAACATTGAGATAGTTGTGTCACTGTAATATGCTGTTTTTAAGTCCTTTAGGAATAGACCCAGGAGTGGGATGGCTGGGTCATAGGGTGGTTCCATTCCCAGTTTTCCAAGAAATCTCCAAGGGCGCGGTGGCGTATGCCTGTATCCCAGCACTTTGGGAGGCTGAGGCAGGAGGATTGCGAGTTCAAAGCCAGCCTCAGCAATGGTGAGGCACTTAGCAACTTGGTGAGGCCTTGTCTCTAATAAAATACAAAAAAAAAAGGGCTGGGGATGTGACCCAGTGGTCGAGTGCCCCCGAGTTTAATCCCTGGTACCACAAAAAAAAAAAAAAAAAAAAGAAAAAAAAAAAAAGAAAAAGAAAAAAGAAAAGGGGATTGGATAAAAGGGAGAAAACAGGCAGAGAAGCACCCATCACCTATAGTGGTATTTATATGTAGTCAAATATTTTCAGCTTCAGCTTACACACACACACACACACACACACACACACACACACACACAAAACAACAACAACAAACCCAGTGAAGCATCCAGCCGAAGGCTCCGCTGTGTCACCGCAGGGAGATGGTGATTCACAGAGAGATTTTCTCCGTAAAGAGATGGAGCCTCGCCTATTCAAGAGCGGCTCCATTTAATGCAACGTGCATTGAACGGGCGCCTTTTCAAGGGCGGCTATTAGAAGAGAGATGATTATCTGCAGCATCAGGTGGCCTGCTGTCGGGGGCCGGGACACGGGGGCACGAGGCGCTCCCATTATCAATGTACAGTATGATCTCTGGAAGTGTAAAAAAAAAATAGGCTTCCCAACCTTTCACGGCTCCCGGGTGCCGGCTCCGGCTCCGCCTGCACCCCGCGGGAGGTGGCTGGGTTGGAATCTCGCTGTCATGTTGACCTTGGGGGTCAAGCTGGAGGACCACCCTGGAGCCGTGGCCCTGTCCTAACAACGTCCTTTGAGACCACAGGTAAGCTAGGACTTAGAGGCCAGCAAGGTCCCAGGGGACCTGCTTCCTGTTCCAGCCACGACTTTTAGGCGGATCATTTATTCTCTCTAGCTTGGATAATCAGCAGGGGACGTTGTGTGACTCAGAATCCTCTCTTTCTCTATTTAAAGCTCAGTTTAATTCACTAAGCATAGTGGACACCTCGTATGTTCAGGATCTAACTCTGGGTGCTTAGGATCTAAGAGGAATGACTTTCCTGGGCCGCCAGCCGGGGAGAGAGGCAGGTAAGTCCTCTCAATGTGATCCCTCAATTACTCCTCTCAGGCAGAGAGAGGTCTCAAATGACAACTCACAGGCCTACAGGGACCAGGCGCATCCTGTGCAGAGAGCTGCAGGGCTCATGGGGACCTTGGCATTTGGAGATAACACACTCTGTCTTTTTTTTTTTTTTTTTGGTACCGGGGATTGAACTCAGCGGCACTAGACCACTGGGCCACATCCCCAGCCCTTTTTTGTATTTTATTAGAGACAGGGTCTCACTGAGTTACTAAGTGCCTCGCCATTGCTGAGGCTGGCTTTGAACTCGTGATCCTCCTGCCTCAGCCTCCCAAGTGCTGGGATTGCAGGCGTGAGCCACCGCGCCCGGCTACACACTCTGTCTTGAGTGGGGGCTTGCGGCTCTTCTCGGCTGTGGCTGCAGGAATGCAGGCCTCACATTGCCAGATCTTTCTGTTTCTTCGAAAGGAGTCTGAGATCTGGATTTATTTGATGCGAAATAGTGAAGTCCGGTTTTTCAGTGTTGGAAACTGTGCAGGCCAACCCCAAAACACCTGCAAGCCAAGGGTGTCTTGGAGGCACCAGAAACTTCACCTCTGCCTGCAGAGCATGACACAGGATGCCACACTTGGCTCCAGGGCTTTTGTAATTAGACATCTGTCCAAGTGCCCCTTTTGGAGAAGTTTCACTTACTCAGAAGAGTTTTTTTCGGGTAGAACAGTCCAGACTTAAAACAGGATAGCTTTAGAGGTGATGGATTTCAGATGCTCAATAAAAAGGGCCACTGCTCTGGGCCCCAACAGACCAGGCTAAAAATTAACATGGAGTCACTCCTGCTAAAGATCCACATCACCACGCTGAAACTCAGTTGCTCGTCTGACCAGTAGGAGGTCAGTCAGTGTTAGAGAGATAAGGGTCAAATTTCCGAATAGGCCAGTTTTAATTGGCATGATAATAAGGTTCTCTCTGCCTTCATCCTTACAGAGAAATGGTAACCCAGAGTAACCTGGCGCTACTCATTTAGTTTCCCATTGTTTGGTCTCCTTGTCCCTGTCCTACAAGGAAAGTAGCTTTTGGGGGAGGGGAGGTGGCCCTGGGGATTGTACCTGGGACTCCTGCGTGCTAAGCACGTGCTCTACCACTGAGCTGCACCCCAGCCAAGGAACGTAACCGCCAATCCGATTTTTGTTTCTGCATTCTGCAGCCTTTCTCTGTCTTATGAAATCAGTCTCCTCTGGGAATTTTGACTTTTCCCTCTCCGATCCTGATTTCTCCTACTCCCATTCCACAGGAGAGGTTGTTGAGTGGCTGAGGTGGGCGGTCTCCAGAGTGGAGCGGAGGGTTCTCGTCTGTCTCAAGACGGACCTGAGCCTGAAACCCAGGTTTCTGCGTTCCTAGTCTAGCACGTTCCTCCACGCCTCCAGCCTCTCCAGGTTTCTGTTAGGGCTGCCATGACAAAGCACCAGTCTGGGTGGCTTCGAAAGCAGATTTATTTTCCCACAGTTTTGAAGCCTGGAAGTCCAAGGTCAAGGTGTCTGGATTCTCCTTTCTTGGTGTATGGATGGCCATTTTCTTGCAATATGGTTATAGGTCTTCCTTCTGTGAATGTCTGTGTCCTACTCGCGTCTCGCTTTTAAAAATTGGTGCACGATACTCACACACAATAGTGGGAGTTCTTGTGATCTAGTCATGAATGCACATAGCATAAAGTGGTCAATTTCATTCCCCAGTACCTGCCCGTGCCCTCCCCTGTGCCCTCCCCTGTGCCCTCCCCTGGTCCCCTTCCTCTATTCTACTGGTCTCCTATTTTCATGAGATTCCCCCCCCCCCCTTTCTCCTCTATCTCCCACACTTGCTAATTTCTTCTTATAAGGACACCAATCCTATTGGGACCACCCTCATGACCTCATTTTAACTTAGTCACCTCTGCATAGACCCTATCTTCAAATATAGTCACATTCTGAGATACCAGGAGTTAAGACTTCAATATATGAAAAAAAAAAAAAAAAAAAAAAAAAAAAGAAAGAAAGAAAAAGGGGGGTGGGTGGGTTTTGGCAGGATTCTAATTCTGCCACACAAGAGGCCCAGGAACGTAATTACCGGGTTTTCTTTTATTTTGAAGCAGGGTCTCAAGACAGGTCGCCAAGACTGGCCTCCTGTCTCAGCCTCCCGAGTAGCTGAGATTAGAGGTGTGTGCCACGGCTGGCTGGTCGACCAGTTTTCTTAAAACTTCTCTAATTAAATGTGTCAGTGCCCTCTTTGTCTTAGCACAGAGTTTTCCAAGTGTGTCACCGTCTCCCCTACGATCTGCAGCCTCAGCACCAACCTCCGCGTCACATCAGCCGTACTGGTTAGATATGCAAATTCTCCACCCAGACCTCTCAGTCAGAAACTCTGGAGGTGGGCCCAGCAAACCCCTCTAGGTGATCCTGATGCCAGCTCCTGTTTGAGAACTCACCTTAGCAGCTGGGCCCAGGGCAACGCAGACGCAGAGCTGGTTCAGCTGTAGATTCTGGTCATGCTCTTCCCAAGCCCTTCTGTAAAGGATGCCTCTCCTGAGACGGCAGGTTATGATTGATGGCCGGGTCTGTCAGATTGCAGCATTTAAATCAATGCTCATCTGTCTTGCGGTATCATTCAGCATTCAAATATCACCAACTCATTGGAGGATTTATAAAGGAGGCAACTTTTGGTAGGAAGCTTTCTTATTTGAGGAATGAGATTCTTTGCTAATCTGGGCTTCAGTTTTATTATCTTGAAAATGAGAAATCGGCATTCCTTTTGTAGCTCTGATAGTCTGTGCATCCGTATGAATGATTCAGAGCAACTAATGTCACAGCGACTACAAAGTATTGTGATTTTGTGGGATTCCCTGAATGATCAGAGTAAATGCACACAACTATGTCAGAAAGAGCTTCAAATTGGAAGTCTCTAGAGCTGTATGAGGCTTGAACACAGTAGTCTTAGTCCACTTTGTGTTGCTATAACAAAATGCCAGATGCTGGGTAATATAAAAAGAAAAGAGGTCTGTTTAGCTCACAGTTCTGGAGGTTCGTGTGCATGGTACCAGCCCTGCTTGGCTCTGGTGAGGGCCTCATGGAAGATGGCATTGCAGCAGCAGGAGTGTGTTGCAAGAGCGATGAGTGGCACCTGTGGAGGAGGGACTCAGGGAAGGTGCCAGAATTCTTATAACAACCTCTTCTCGTAGGAACTAGCTCTGTCTCATGGGACCTGATCTACTCCGGCAGGACAGCATTAATCCATTTGTGAACCCCCCAGGACCTAGTTGCCCTCCACTGAGCCTAAATGGTTCCACCAATTCAACATGGCCACACAGACTCAGGGGACACATGGCTTCCTGCACACGAACCTTGGGGGACAAACTACATCCAAACCAGAGCACTAGTCACTGCTGTCTCTTGGCCCTGTAGGTCCCTGTAGGACACAGGTGATTGACGGATGTGGGAGGACCTAGCTCAGAATCGGCATGCTGTCCTCTGGACTCCGTGTCTCCAGGTCTAGGACGCAGCCTCAGCTTCTGGTGGCCTCAGTGGCATGGTGGGCGTGCCGTCCCCTCACCCTGAGCGGTTACCGCCATGCTCCCCTGCTTGCCTGTACAGAAGCGCCTTTTTTTTTTTTTCTTTGTACTGGGGATTGAACTCAGGGGCCCTCGACCACTGGGCCACACCCCCAGCCCTTTTTTGTATTTTATTAGAGACAGGGTCTCACTGAGTTGCTAAGTGCCTCGCCATGGCTGAGGCTGGCTTTGAACTTGCGATCCTCCTGCCTCAGCCTCCCAAGTGCTGGGATGACAGGCGTGTGCCACTGCGCCCAGCCCAGAAGCTCCTTTGATCTGTCAAAGCTTGACAAAAGAGGTGAGCAAAGTGTGATCTGCCCGTTTTCCTGCACTAGAACCTTGGGAGAGTTAAACCTCTGCCCACGTGTCCAGTCTGGCCATGAAGGCATCACTAGCCTGGCTCCAAGGCCCTCCAGATCTCCATTTTGGGACTGAGAATAAGGAGAAAAATCACGTCACCACCAGCCTTCTGAAAAGCGAGGCGTGCCTTGGAGGTTCTGCTCCGGGCGGCCAGAGCCTAGAGCAGCTTCTCCATCCCGGTACAACCAAATTTGTTTTTAAACGCTTGGAGTCAATTCAGGTGTGGGTCGGGATGGAGTGGGCGAGGAGGTAGAGGAAGACCTGTTTGCTTCCTTTATTCATGTCCTCCTTGTCGCGGCAGGAAATGCAACCAACTGAGTTTCTGGGGAAATTTCCAAGGTCACCACTTGCTCTTACCAAGGGGGACCGTGGCTTGGCCTCTGTGGGAGGAAATTGGTGGGTGCTGAAGGCCGTTGTGGGCGTGGCTAGTGCTGAGCGTGCGAGGAGGTGGTGGGTCGACTGGCAGGGTGGCCGTGGGCTGGTGGGCTGCGACCGCGTGTCACCTGCAGTTTGGTTGTTTAAAACTATTAGGAGGTGACAGTGTCTTAGGTGGCTGTGTGAGTGCATCTCTCGGAAATAAGATCCTTATGTGTGTTTGAGCTAAATCAGGGTGCTCCAGCCCCCTTAGCTCCACCACGCGCTCTCCAGGGCAGACCCCAGCCCCTCAGCCTCCTCTGACGTCTGAGTAGGTTGTGCTTCAGCTGGTTTGGGAAGATGGTTCTCTGTTGCTGCCTGAAGCGATGGCTGCTTGGAGCAACAAAACCGCGGGAATGAGTTCAGAGGCAGACTGGAAACGAACAGGCTCTTTATTCTGCCAGCTTCTCTCTCCGGCTCCAAGAACAACTCCAACACCATCCACACTCCTGCAACCACCACACAATGGCGCCGACCCGATCCACAATCCCTCGGGCCAAGTCTCGGGAGATCATGCAAATGGCGCCGACCCGATCCACAATGTCCCTGGCCAAATCTCCCGAGACCATGGAAGGTGGTAATGCTTGAACATCTTTATGGCTCACAGCTAACCGCAATCTCAGCTATCTCCTTAATTAGGGCTCCCACATTTCTCTCTTATTCACACACCTCCACCTCCACCCTGGTAACTCCCAAAGCCTGCAGCCACTCTTTTGCAATTTGCTGTGGTATTTTGAAACTGGCCCCTCAAGAGGTTTCTCAGTTACACCGAAACCCTTTCGCTGTTTGTACTGCTGCCTTCTGCCTTCTTCGTGTCAGTGTGTCTTTCACCTTGAAGGTCACCCTGTGGTGCCTGCATCAGCCCTCCTCCAGGCCTGGTACTGGAGCTGGTTTTCTGCACTTTTGGTTTTGGTCTTTACATCTAGGGGCATGACAGACATTCCCAGGACATAGGCAGAGTTGTGGGCACTGCATATTTTAGTCCCATCCAATAAACACGGGTCTGCCCAAATGCCAGTAGCACTCCTCTCTAGAAACACTTTCCTAGCCGGGCATGATGGTGCATTCCTGTGATCCCAGCTGCTTGAGAGGCTGAGACAGGAGGATGGCAACTGCGAGGCCAGCCTCAGCAACTTAGTGAGAGCTTGTTTCAAACTGAAAAATAAAAAGGGCTAGGGGTGTGGTTCAGGGGTGGAGCCCCTCTGGGTTCAAGCCCCATTACAAAACAAAACAAAAACAAAAATAAAACAAAGACGAATAAGCAAACGGTGGCTCCTTCCCTTACCCTTCTTCCTGGGCTGTGGGACCCCTGGGGTCTTCTCGTTTCCCTGGAACAGCTGGATCTCCGGTGCAGAGGTGGGCCTCGGCTGTGCAGCCGTGCTCAGGAGAGGGGAGGCCGAGCAATGCTTTGTCTCACGATCTGTTCCCACTTCCTGCTGCGTGAGTTTGGGACTATGGTCTCAGTTTTGAGTCCACGCCTTGGAATTACACAGGGTCTCTGCCGTGCTTGGATCTTAAGTGTGTTAAAGCCTTGGGCTTAGGGTGGTGCTGTGCGAGGCGTTGGGGCCTAGTGGGAGGTCTTCATGTCATGGGGGAGTGCCTTCAAAGAGGATATTGGGACCTCAGCCCCTTCCTCTTCCTCTTCTGCTTCCTGGCCTTGTGGTCAGTGGTTTTGCCTTCCCGTGCTCCTACTGTGACGTGCTGCCACAGGCCCATAGCCACCAGGCCACTGTTATCATGACCTGAAACATCTAACACTGTGAGCCAAAATAAACCTTGTCTCTTCATAAGTTGATTACCTTGGGTGTTTGTTATAGTAACCGAAAGCTGACTAATACAGTCTCCTTCAAAAACCCCAACCCCACCTTTATGTCTAAAACTACTTACTCATTTGCTCTGTGGGGCTGCTAATGGGGCTTCTAACTGATGGCAAGATATTATCACCATGCGTTTATAAATAGGTTAGTGGTCAAGAACATATAAATGAAGAGACTTTCTCAATTTTGTCCATCTCTTCTTTCTTTAAGCAGCCGAAAAAAGCCTTCTCTACCTATAGGACTGGTTGAGCCGAGGTTCCTGGTGGTCGGTCACCTGGCCTAGCCTACCCCTGTGACTTGCATGGCTCAGTTCTCACAAGGAGGTGCCAACAGGTCCTTTCCTGGGAATTTGTGCCAAGGCCTGGAGGGATGTTGCAGCCGTCCAAGGGCAACTGGACCCGAGAGGTTATGGAGGCTTGGGCTCAGGTAGGCACATTCTGGGTTAGGCTTAAGATGAACAAGCAGAGGACATTTGTTTAGGGAGAAGAAAACTAGAGCAGAATTGCAAACAAAGAGAACTAGAGAGTCTCAGAGACTCAAAGGGGAGTTTTATTTCCCAGTTCCTGAACTGGGTCCCTGTGAGGTCTAATTGTACTTCAGTGGAATTCCGTGAATGGCAGGGAGTCACTCTGAATCTGCCCTTTCTCCAGAGCCAGCCTTCAAGAGCCTCAGTCGGCAATCTCCAAAAGGCTGGGTGGAGACGCTGCTCTGATGCGTTCTCATCCGATTCTGAGATCACTTTTGGAAGATGCTGCCCGTGTTCCCGAGGACATCATTTCGGCCTCTTTCTTTTTCTTTTTTAATGGAAGAGGGCAGCCTGAAGGACTGTGTCTGGGGAAAGATTGCTCTTGGTGCTTCCTAAGTTTCTGGGTTTGACGTTTGCCTGGGGTTACCTCCGAGCATCCGCATCACCCACAGTTCCAGACTTCCAGTTGCCCCTTTGAAGCCACGCCGCCTGGCATCAGTGTTTTCTTTAGAACAAGACAACAAAACACCATGTTGCTCTCAAGCTGGAATGGCTGCTTCTAAAGTCTCCTGGTCCCTCGTCTCCTTGATGCTATCGCAATATAAATGTGGAAAATCAGACACCTACTCGGAGAAGAAAGGAACTATGCTTGCTATGTGCTTAAGCACAGATGCGTCTCAGCTGTTGTTGTTGTTATCATCTCACAGCGATGGTCTTGCCAGCCATTATGGTAGGAAGTGAGCACGCCCGGCTCGCATTATCACGACTTGGGTTTCAGACTCGTTCCCCGGCGTTTGGGCAGGGGGTGAGTGCAGGCTGGGAATGTAGTATCTGATTCTTCCCGGGGATTTTTTGATCTGTGTTTCTCTCTGTTCTTTCCTGTTGCAGTTCCTTGTCTTTTTTTTTTTTTTTTTTTCTTTTTTTCTTTTTGGTACCAGGGATTGAACTCAGGGGCACTCGACCACTGGGCCACATCCCCAGCCCTTTTTTTGTATTTTATTAGAGACAGGGTCTCACTGAGTTGCTAAGTGCCTCGCCATTGCTGAGGCTGGCTTTGAACTCGCAATCCTCCTGCCTCAGCCTCCCAAGTGCTGGGATTACAGGGGTATGTCACTGTGCCCAGCCTGCCCCTGCTATTCTACTAAATGCCCACACACCATATTTTGGGGTAGCTGTCCTGAATCCCATCATGTTCAGAAAATATCTTTGGCAATTCCCATCTGCTCATGGACTTCATTTGAGCTGTGGGAGCCCAGAGAAACCTCCACCCAGGAATCCTCCTTTCACTGGGGGTGAAAGTGATGCTCAGAAGAATAAAACCAAGGGCACATAATTGGACCCGCACGACGTTCCAGGTCCCCAGAGTCTCGCCGCTGGGTCTCTGCCCTGTCTCCCTGCCTTCCCTTCAGTGTGACTTGTGGGTGTTCTTTTCTCCAGTGTCTCTCCAATTACATCAGAAACTCCTTGAGAACCTGAACTGGGACTTCTCTAGAATTTGGTGAGGTTTCCCGTGGGCTCCCAGGGTCCACCACTGATCCATCTCCACAGGTTGAGAGCGCCTGTCATAACAGAGCGTCCTATTGTGTGCATGAGAACTAGTCCTGGGGATGTAGAAGAGGAAAAGAATGTTTTTTTTTTTTTTTTTTTAAAGGAAGTTTTACCATTCAACTATAATAGATGCATGAAGGAGCCCTAATTAGGAAGGGCTGTTGCAGCTAGCTGGAAGCCATAAGTTCCACCTGATATGTATGTGACGCACCTGTAGGCACCCGCAAAGCTGAAGGTATATAACCGGGTGAAAGCGGTCCGAGTTAGGAGAACGGAGAATTCAGTCAGTCGGGCAGTCACTCGGTCGGTCAGAAGAATCAGAGCGGCCAGAACGTAGGCAGAGCGGTTACAGAAGAGAAACCAGATAGAAGAAGTAATGACTGGTCAGAGTTAGGCCGAGGCTCCCAAGGAAGACAGAAGACAGAAGAAAGAAGAAGGAAGAAAGAAGAGAGAAGAAAGAAGCTCTAATCTTTCTCTAAGCTAAGCTCTATCTTTCTTTCTCTCTAAGACTCTAAGCTAAGAAGACAAGAAGAAAAGCTCGCTTTAATCTTTCTCTCTAAAAATCTTTCTTTCCCTCTCTAAGCTCTAAGAAAGTAGAAGTAAAAGTAGTAAAAGCTTTACTCTGCCTCCGAGAGTTTTCCTCCCGGTTTTCGGTACCAGGTAGCTTACAGATGCATAAAGAAAGAGTATATAAGGGTTAGGGAAGAAAAGACAAATTTTATGCAGAGACTCAGGAAACATGAGAGAAGGTCCAATTAGGCTGGGCCTTAAGGAGGAAGAATCTGGCCAGGGTAGTAGGACAGGAAAAGCTTATTTAGCAGCAGCTTGAGCAAACACTTAGCAGCAGGAGAGCACGGAGCCCTTGAGGAATGGCCCAGGGCTGGCGTGTGGCTGGTGTGTGAGCTGCAGATGGTGTGCGTGAGGTTGAACAGGAAGGCATTGTGGTGGGCCTTGGGCCTGCACCTTTGAACCTGCACAGAACAGTCTGATGAGGCGTTCCTCTGCCATTGTTTGAGACAGAACCCGGCCGAGAACAGGCGATCAATGAATGTTTGTGGAATAAATTAATAATAAATCTGCTCTGGGTCCAGTGGCCATAGGAATGATGGTATCCAGGGGCGATAGATTGTGAAAGAGCATGGGCATCGGAGACAGAATGGCGAGGTTTAAGTCTTAGCTTTCTTAAAAATCCCCAAGGCCAACTGAGCACAGTAGCACATGCCTGTAACCCCAGCCACTCTGGAGGCCAAGGCAGGAGGATTATAAGATCAAGGCTGCCCTCAGAACCTCAGTGAGACCCTGTCTCAAAAAAAAAAAAAAAGAAAAAAAAAAAAAAAGGAAATCCAAAGACCTTTATTAAAACACATATGTAAATAGGAAGCCAGTTGTAGGATATTGGTCATTAACTCTTTTTTTTTTTTTTTTTTTTTTTTTTGGTACCAGGGATTGAACTCAGGGGCTGTTGACCACTGGGCCACATCCCCAGCCCTTTTTTTGTATTTTATTAGAGACAGGGTCTCACTGAGTTGCTAAGTGCCTCGCCATTGCTGAGGCTGGCTTTGAACTCGCGATCCTCCTGCCTCAGCCTCCCAAAGTGCTGGGATTACAGGCGTGCGCCACTGCGCCCTGCGGTCATTAACTCTTTAGTAAGAATTTAATTTCCTGATAGACCCCAGAGGAAACGGGCTACAGAATACCAAGTCCAAAGAGTGAACAGTAGGGGTGGGGTGTAGCTCCATGGTCGAGCACTTGCCTAGCAGACATGAAACCCTGGCTTCCATCCCCAGCACTGAAAAAATAGAGGAAAAGAGAAAAATAACAATAAGAAAAGAACTAATGCTTATAGAAATAGCTAGGTAGGTCCTTTATCTGGAGAAAAGACATTTCATAAAAACTGAACCTGAATAAAGTTAATAATAACTTATTGATATTGTTTCATTAAATATTAACAAGTGTGCCATCTGCTAATAATGCAGGCTGAGTGTGGGGTGAGAAAGAGGATATATGGACTTCGTACTATTTCTTCAATTTTTCCATAAATTGTTCCAAAAGATGAAGTCTAGAACTGTGATGTAGCTCAGAGGTAGAGCACTTGCCTAGCATGTGCAAGGAAGGCCCTGGGTTCTATCTCAAACACCTAAAAAAAATTAAAGGAAAAAAAAAAACTTAAAAGACAAAGTTTATTAATTGATTAAGAAAAAAGAAGATAAAAGGGCAGATGAAGGACCTAATGAATATGGTTCTTATGCAGACAGTAGATGTTTTATGCAAGAAAGTGATTGTGGGAATTCATGAAGGCCTGGAGACGAATCCCTTCTGAATGCCAAAGACTTACTCTTTTCAGTAAATATTCAGTAACTTTAACTTTAGTGAGCTAATGTTTCCGACTCTCTTACTCACTTTCATCACAGGTAGTAGCTTTTTCTCTCTCCACTGGTTTTGCCCATACATGTCCTTTCTCTCATTTGTCGCATTTTGGGGACCAAAACCTTTTCCTCTACCCTCTTGAGTCCAGCAAAGGAGACCTGCACAGTAAACTGACCAAAGACAGATTAGCAAGAGAACAGACAGATTTTTATTCATGTGAGTGCATGAGGGTTCATAGAAAAATGTGACTGAATGAGGTCGTCAGGATTTAGGGCTCTTATGACATCTTAATGGGGGACAGGGAGGGGGGAGGAAGGGTGCTTCTGGGAAAATGAATGGCTTTTGGAAAAGATAAGTAGGCCCTTAGGAGAATAGCTGGGAGATAGGATGGTCTGGGGACAGTATCTGTTTAGGTGATTTCTTAGCTGGTGCTGGACTTCTCTTTGGTCAATATTCACTAATTGTGAAATTCCTGGGGAGGGGATTTATGACAGTTGAATTCTTTTGGGAGGCTCTGCTTTTAGGCAGATAAGGAGAGTTTAGGAGGAGGAAGAGAAGGAAGAGGAGGAGGAGGAAAAGGGGGAGGAGGAAGGGGGAGGAAGAGAAGAGGGGAGGAGGAGGAGGAGGAAGAGGAGGAGATGCTTTATAGTGGTATAGTCTGGATCTCGTCAGGATACTGGACACCAGAATGTCACCCAAGCCACCTCTGTTTACCATGATCCGGGAGAGACCACTCAGAGCTTCCGCAGTGCTTGTAAAGGGAAGGGCAAGGTGGCGTCTGACCAAGAACCGGACACTTGGTTTAAGGCCTGTGTTTTCAGTATGGAGGTTTCATCAGGACTGAAAGGAGATCATAGCACAGTGGTCCAGGGGCACTGGAACAGTGTGGTGACGATTTTGAGACCAGTAGTTCCAAACCCCTGGGGCTCACATGGCCTGTTTTCCATTGGTGGATCGCTAGGCCTTAGGACGTTCCCGAAATGAACAATCAAGACATTGGCACCAGGGTCTGCAGGAATAGTAAACTCATGTCCCTGGAGAGCACAGGGGACAGTCCATTTAATTTAGAATGTTAAGTGGGGGCTCCTGGGGGTGTGATAGTTTTAGACCTGTGTCCAAACCTGGGTGGGGTGTTGGATGGTTTTCCTTCTTATGCTTCACTCTAAGACTAAAAGAAAAATGGCGGATATATAACAGACACCAATGGGCAACGACCTGCCCGCTGTTACCTCTGCTGCTTTCCCTTTCAACTTAATCTCCTTCCAGGTCCTGCCTTCAGATCACCTCGTTCTGTCCATGGAAGAATCGCTGTGAAACTCCGAGACCCAGTTTGCTTTGATAGCTTACTTGGGCAGAATTGAAAATGGGACAGGCTCTAAAGCCGTTACGCCCACTGCCTTATCTTTATTTTTTATTTTATTTTTAATATTTATTTACTTTAGTTGTACACAATGCAATGCATTTATGTTTACGTGGTGCTGAGGATCGAACCCGGGCTGCGCACGTGCGAGGCGAGCGCTCTGCCGCTGAGCCACAACCCCAGCCCCTTATCTTTATTTTTGAGCAAAGCGAATAACTACTCCCCCTCCATGGCAATATTCCCGGGGGTGGGTGGGGGAGGAAGTTGGCTTCTGTGGGGAATGGGCCTTCCAGATCAGTGTGCACTGGCTGAGGGGAACAGTGGTTTCTCACCCCAGTGGCCTGTTGGAGCTGGCCATGTCCCCTCTGCAGGTTTGGGAACCAAGGTCGAGGCTGCTAGAAGTCTTTGAGACACAGAAGCTGGAGACCGTTTGGCCAATGCTCAGCTTAAAAGCCAGCCGAGGGCCAGATTTCAACCTGATTTTAGTTAGTGCACATGGAGTCACCTTTTCTTTGTCTGCTCTCTGGTCACTCAGGTGTGTGTTTCAGCCGTCTTGAACGTCCTCCCTGCCCTCCGTCCTGCCCATGCAGGTGCCTAATGGAGGGACCTTGCTGGCTCCCGCTGGGCTGGGCTGGGCTCAGCCCGCGGAGGTGGAAGGGAGTTGGCTTCTGTGGGGAGTGGGCCTTTCCTCTCCTGCTCTCGGTGGGCTGTTTTGGTTGATTTGTTCTCTGGTTCCCCAGGCTTCTTTGTTCCACCCGGGCTGATAAGGAGCCTGGAGGCTTTGGTGAAAAGCATCTCCCAGCAGAACCAACGTTGGCCTCAGGAGAGTAAGGGGCTGCCGCTTCTCCTAGGGTGGCCGGTGGGAGGGCACGCCCGAGGCCTCTTTCGGTTTTCTTTTCTTTTTTCTCATGCTGGCAAAAGATGGTGGCCCGACGGGCTGGGCCTCTGTTTTGCCCTGGACAGTGGCTGCCTGGTCATGCCTGAGACCGGTGGCTGGAGCCGCCTCTGCGTGGAGAAGGAGTCCAGCCTTCCGTCTGCTGGACTGTGAGGGAGCCTCTGGCCTCCAGCCCCTGCAGCCTCCCTGCCTGAGGTCAGCCAGGGCTGAAGCTCAGTGAGGGCCGGGACATCTCCCGGGCCGCGGGAGGAGGCAGCCCGGCCTTTCTTGTACTGACTGCCATGTCACTGCTCGTGAGGGGGACCTGGATGTGTCACCCCAAATGTGCTTTTTCGGCACTAGACTTGTCTTGAGCTGAAGGCATTCACATTGAAATTCCTTATTTGCCTCCCCCGCCCCAACTCAATTATCAGAAATCCCCTCCCCGGGAGCAGCTCCGTAATCTCTCCTTGGAGACTGGAAGTCTCCAAATCACCCAAACAGACAGGTCCTCAGACTATCTTGTCACCTATCTGTTCTCCTCAGAGCCCATTTATTTATCTTTCCAGTCTTCGTTTTTGCCTAAGTGCCTGGGTGTCTCTGCTCCCTTCCCCCTCCTGCTGTTAGGTAGGAAGGCCCCCAGGCCTCCCCAGCCCCTGGTGCTACTCATCACAGGGTGCTTGTGTGTGTGAGCAGAGGCAGGAGTTGACCCACGTTGCTATTGGTTCGTCTTTCTCTTGTTAATCTGTCCTTCATGGGTCTAATCCACAGGGCCCCAGCCAATGACCTAGGAGGCCACAGGGAAAGCCTTTCCCTCCCTCCACCTGTGTCCTTGCCTTGGCTTGGGGAGACTGAGGGTGCCAGCCAGCACCCAGCAGGGCCTAGCTCCTACTAGGCCTGTCAGAAAAGATCTGATGGCTAAATAACTGAGCATTTCACTCTGGGCATTGGCATGTGAATCCAAGTGGTTTTGATCAACTTCCGTGTGAGTTACACAGCTTCGGTGGTGGAGAGGTGTGGTGGGGGGGTGATGGGCTTGGGGGGTCCGTGAAGGGCAATGTGGAGTCTCCCAGGGCAGGTCTGGAGGTGTGGACTTCAGGTGGAGCAGGGGTGAGGTTCTTTGCCTCTTCAGTACGACAGCCATTTATCTGGGACACACCTCCCCCTGATTCTGGGTGTGTCCTTGGCTCAGCACTCAGTGGCCAGTAGAGACCAGCCAGGGCTTTTCCTTACCTAGTCCTGGGCACCGGGGAATTAGAAAGCTTGTTTCTAGCGTCGGGGCCATCCAGTCACCTCTGGGACACAGACTTGAATCTTATTCTGAGATGCTGTTGGTCCCAGCCTAACCAGGTCCAGAAGGAGGTCACCTTTAATCCTCCTCTGCTGACTTTGTCCTTGTGGTTTGGACCTGCCCAGCTGCTGGCCAGCCCCAATGCCTCCCTAATGCCAGCTCTCAAGAGGTTTTGAAAAATGGGACTTAAATAGAGCTTTCTCCCATCCTGCCCCATTGATCTGTAACCAATTGAAGTATTACCAAAGAATTTTGCAGCCACCACGGATTGGAGAGCAGTCTTAAGGGGAGATTTCCGGACTTAAAAGTTGACTTGGTGTTTATTTTAAAGAATACACGTCATTATTTCTAAATCGTCTTCGCATTTCGTGAGAAATGAAACTTCACAGTGGTTATTGTGGGCGATGGTGAGCCTCCTCCTCTGAGTATCTGGGAGAGAGTGCTTTCCCTCGGGGACAGGCCAGTGTCCTGCCTGGCAAGGTGGTCCCTACAGGTGCCACACAGGGCATAAAGCACAGATTAAGTGATGCAGCAAGAAACATGGCCTGCCTAGTGCGTTTCTGGCCCAGGAAGGCAGAGGTTTTCAGTTTGGTCTCATCTCTAACACCAATTCTTTTCCTTTTCTGTTCTCTTCCTCTCCTCCTTCTCCTCCTCCTCCTTCTTCATCACCATGATCATTACCATCATCATTTTTGGTTCAGCAAAGAGCCAGGAAATCCTGAGCTCCCAGTTTTTTTCCTGAAATGTTTTTCTTTGTATTTATTTTCATAGATGCCTTCTGCTTCTAGTAAGTGGGCTTGGTTTTCAGTTTACCATTCATGCCAAAATTGTTATCTGACATAAGAATATTTCGTTTTAAGATAAAAATGTGAATTGACTTAAAAGTATCAGGAGGCAGACAGAATTGGAGATGGCATACATTTCTTTTTCTTTTTTTTCTTTTGGTGCCAGGGATTGAGCACAGGGGCACTTAACCACGGAGCCACATCAGCAGCCACTTAAAAAAATTTTTTTTTTGAGACAGGTTCTCACTAAGTTGCTCAGGGCCTTGCTAAGCTGCTGAGGCTGTCCTCGAACCCTCCTCCCTCCGTCTCCTGAGTTGCTGGGATTATAAGCAGGCACCACTGCTCCCAGCTCTGTGTGTGTGTGTGTGTGTGTGTGTGTGTGTGTGTGTGTGTGATACTGAGATTGAACCAGGGCCTTGCACACGCAACTCGAGTGTTCCACCAGTGCGTGACACTGCACATGGCACTCCTTCATTTTTGGGGGGAATATTTCCCACTGCAACTGGCTGATTTCATGTCCCTCTTTCCTCTTTTGTTCTTTGTTGTCTATCATCAGTTCTGGGGGCCGAAGGGTCTCCTTCGTTAAGGAGATGGATTATTACTTTATGGAGAATTTGTGCATAGCCAGGCGCGGTGGGGACACGCCTGTAATCCCGAGACTCTGGAGGCTGAGGCAGGAGGATCACAAGTTCGAGGCCAGCCTCAGCAATTTAGTGAGGCCCTAAACAAATTTGTAAGACTCTGTCTCAAAATAAAAAAAATATAAGAAAGGACTGGGGATGTGGTGCAATGGTAAAGCACCTCTGGGTTCAATCCCTGGTACCAAAAAAAGAAAAAAAAGTTGGTCTTTCTTTTGCAGACAGGACCCACTCTTCCTCTAATTTGCTGTGAACGATAGAATGAGCAGCAGGGACAAGGATATCTGCTGGTGGTGGGACAGGCATGCTCTTCCCCTTGTCTCATAGTTCTGACATTTCTTTTTGCTCCTCTGCTTTGCTGTGCACCATTTTCTTTTCTTTTCTTTCTTTCTTTCTTTCTTTTTTTTTTTTTTTTGGTACCAGGGATTGAACTCAGGGGCACTCGACCACTGGGCCACATCCCCAGCCCTTTTTTGTGTTTTATTAGAGACAGGGTCTCACAGAGTTGCTAAGTGCCTCGCCATTGCTGAGGCTGGCTTTGAACTCGCGATCCTCCTGCCTCAGCCTCCCAAGTGCTGGGATCACAGGCGTGAGTCACCGCGCCCGGCTGCTGTGGACCATTTTCTGTTCCTGTGCTTAACTTGCCGCTTCACTGTCTGACCCCCTCTCCTCGTTGTCAGACCTTCCCCGTTTGGGCCCTGTTTTACTCATCTCTGCACCCTGTCTATTGTGGAGGACGTTGGTAGCACTAGGAGGCTCCCAGCATTGGCTGCAGTCGGAGCAATGCAGCATCTTGACAATGGTCAGGTTCATCTGATGAATATGGGCAGCCTCTGGCAATTAGGGGACAGGTGGAGCCAGGCCTTGGGTTCAATCCTGAGGACACACACAATCAAAAAAGAGAGGTGAAGGTCAGATGGCCCATCGCCCATGGCCTCATGGCCAGGTTAAAAGCCACACCTTAGAGCATGCACGTATCTGCAAGTTCTGTAGCCCTCTCGAGCACAAGAACAAGTACCTTGTAGCGTGCATTCCTTCTGAAGTGACATACTTCCTGTCTTTGGGCCAGGTAACAGTGTACCCCACGCACAGAGTGGCACAGGCCTCAGCAGAGTTGAAGGCCTATCAAGTTGCTTCTAAGCTATTCCAACGGGCTCTCAGGATTCTTAGTCCTTACTTGCACAGGCGTGGTGGTACCCGAGTAATTTTTCTCTCCTCCAAATATCGCACTCCCAATTATTTTGCCAAAAAGAAAGAAAAAAAAAATTCATCTTTCATACTAACAGTGATCCCTCTTGGGTAGTTTGTCCTTAGTTTTTTTTTTTTTTTTTTTGATGGATTCTTGTGGTACCTGTGGAGGAATTGTGACTAGTGAGGATCATGTGGTGATTAACCAACCACCTGTAGCTGATTGATAGATTGTAGTGCGCGCGCACCGACACACACACACACACACACACACACACACACACACACACGCGGAGGATCTCGGGAGCCGTTAGTTTTCACAAGGCACCTGGAAAGGTGTGGCCTTCTGCCTGGGAGGTGTGGCCTTCTGCCTAGAACCAACATTCCCCCCTTTTTGATTTCTTAGGAAGTGGGGCGTCGTGTTTCGATCTGGCTGCTTCGGAGCTGAAATGACCACAGGTCAGGCTTGAGGGTTAAAAAAATTCCCAGGTAAAGATGGATCTTGCAGGAGTGAATTGGATGAAGGTTCTTGAAGCTAAAATCGGTGAGGGTGTCAAACCAGGCTTTGCAGAGGTCACCGGGGGAATCAACCAACTATACGCCTCTTGGTGAGCATGTAGGAATTGTAGGCATCTCGAGTTTACAGGTGGCATCTTAACACTATTATGGAAACAAACAAAGAAAAGAAGGTGAGAGGGATAATTGTCGGCTGCTTGTTTTCACCGGGCTGGGGGACTTACAGCAAAAAAAAAACCCCAATCGAGGGAGTCAGGATGTACATCTCTCTAGAGATTGGCAATTCTGTCCCGAGGTTGCAGGGAAGTCATCTCTGGTTGGAAGGTCATCTGTGGTTGTTAGCAGTTGATAATCCCTGAGGAGAAGCTGGTTAACGGTTTGGTTAGAAATTTGAGAAATATGATTTTGAAGGCATCGTATGGAGGCAAGGAACTATCATCAGGACAAGACATATAGTTATAGTGTGGCCTAGGAGAGGGAGGACCCAGGGGGCCACCCCTTCCCATTTCCCATGAGGATCTCTGCTGCCACCGGATAAAACCTTGCACTATCTCTTTTAAGCGTTGTAATTGTGTCAACTTTGCTCTGAATGGTTGACATTAATAGCAGCATTCCTCACCCAGGAAAATACAGGTGCTGTGATGAGGTCCAAGGCTCGCCTGTTTTGGAGCACAACCTCCGCTAGTGATGAGAGTTGTTGCAGGGCCTGGTATGGAGTAGGCGGGAGGCTTCAGCAGCTTATCTGTGAGGTCAGAGAGCTCCTGTTCAAAAGGATTGGGCCTTTGAATGAACCAGAGTCCTCCAACATATAACTGTTTGTATACAAAGTATATTCATACCATTCAGGTCTTCAATCATACATTTAGGATAAAGATAAACAGGTCCATCTCATCGTTTTTAGTTTCAAGATGGGTTCGACCACATTTTTTATAGTTTTTTCTTTCTTTTTTAGCAAACCCTACTGCTTTTTTCCCCCCATAACTCCCTTCTCCCTTACTCCCTCCCTTACCCAGGATGATTGATTGAGAAGGCGTGTTTTTTGCCCATCCCCTCCCCACAGAACCTTTGACCATTCTAGTGTTCCTCTAATCCTCCTATGCAGAGAAAACTTTCGGTATTTGGATTTTTGAGATTGACTAATTTCACTTAGCATCATATTCTCCAACTTCATCCATTTACCTGCAAATGCCATTATGGTGTGTAGGACAATGGGAAATCCCTATTAACTTGGGCAGGAGAGAGACTTGCAAAAGTTTTGATATTAATTTAGAATTAGTAACTGCAGAACCTTTTGTGGTCAGCAGCCCTCGCTCTTTCCATACTGCTGACACACACACACACACAAGGAAGGATCAGGAAGTGGTCACACACACACAAAAGTAGTGGCAGAACACACAAATGTTTAAACTCGGCCTGAATGTTGTCAGGAAGGAATTTTCCCTCAATCTCCTTAGCATAGGGGCCTTTGCATAAAGGGAGAAGAAATTAGGAATCCAGGCACGGAAATATCCTGCTAGCCCTAGGAAAAGAGAGAATCAGAGGGTCTGGCAAGCTGTACCTTTAGACGAGGAGACAATGCTGAAGTATTGGGCTTTTATTGGGGAAACGTTGGGGATCTTTAAGGTAGATTTGTACGGGTGTCACACTGCGCGAGGGGAGGGAGTCTGGAGTATCCCAGACTTTAATGAAAGGTTCTGTGTCGATCCATGTGAATGATTGAGGCCTGGATTTGGCCACATTTTATTCTCTTTTATTGCTGAGTAAAATTCCATTGTGTATATATGCCACATTTTCTTTATCCACTCATCTACTGAGGGACGTCTAGGTTGGTTCCACAAACTAGCTATTGTGAATTGTGCAGCTATAAACATTGAAGTGGCTGTGTCACTGGAATATGCTGTTTCTAAGTCCTTTGGTGATAGACCCAGGAGTGGGATAGCTGGGTCATAGGGTGGTTCCATTCCCAGTTTTCAAGGAATCTCCATACTGCTTTCCATAGCGGTTGCACCATTTTGCAGTCCCACCAGCAATGTATGAGTGTGCCTTTTCCCCCACATCCTCTCCAACATTTATTATTGTTTGTTTTCTTGATAGCTGACAGGCAATGTTCTTATTGGAACTGAAGGATGCAGTCAGTGGAGGTACACGTGTGGGTTTTAGCCAGGGTGCCATCCTGCCTTCCCCTTTGTCTCTCCCTAGGGATTGCTAAGGTCACCGTGCTGGCCAGCCAGTTGCAGACAGGCTTTTGTCTCTCTTTTAAAAAATTTTTGTTCTTTATCTTTTAACTTTCCAGAAGCATCCCGAGGCTCTGCCTTCATGGTCTGGATTTGCACTGACAATGAGGATCAAGAGGGCTTTTGTCTTTCTGCTCCACGGGAGGTTTCTGTCTCCCTGCCCCCCCCCCCCCCCACTCGCCTTAGGATTTCTCATCAGTTGTGGGTTGTTTCCTTATCTGTAAAATGAGACCAGAAAGCCCAGCTACATTTTGAGTTTTCTTCTTCCCTTTAGGAGCTCAGGAGAAAATGGGTGTTAAATTGCTTTGTCAATGGTCAAAAGCCTCCTTTTGTTGTTATTCCCAGGAAGGCCCAAATAGGAGCCCAGGATGTGGAGATCCGTCTCTTCCCTGGGTTGATGACTGAATCACCCGTCCCTGCCACCAGCAAGGAGTGAAGTCCTGCCTCAGCCTGTGGAGCAAGCAGGAATGGAAGCTGGTCTCGCTCAAATGGAAATCTCTGTTCTGCTTTGAACTCCTTGTATAGTTCCAAGGTTTAATAGCCGATTTCAAGAAGCCGAGAGCAAAGACTGTTGATGCTGGCGTTGAAGACGTGGGTGGTTGGTGGGTTTGTCAAGAGTCAGATCACAACACTGAAGGCTGTAGGAGGCTGAAAGCTGGGCACATTCCATTTGGCTTAACCAGCGCCCGGATGGAGGCATCCCTTTTCTGTCCTCAGTGTTTCTGCCCGCATCGGTTGGCCCAAGAGAACATGGTTTTGCCCCCCACGGGTGACCTAGGGTCTTTCCTATGGAATCAGAGTCTCATAACAAGCCCCATCCTCCCCCCCCCACAAAAAAAAAAAAAAAAAAAAAAAAAAGAGAGAGAGAGGCTGGGAAAGCGCCGGAGCCATGGATCCCACTATATTTCTTTTAGACCAATGCTTATTTTCTTGGCAGGCAAATGCTTTCTTCTCACCTTTTGACATAATCCTAATGGTCCCATTAAAATACATTTAGCCTTTTCTCTCTGCTCCATCTGCCAGCACTCCGTGTCATTTGGTGGATGGCAGGCAGGTTTTAAGTTCCGAAAAGCAGAGAACAGCTAAGGACTGGAACGGGATCATATGTCTCCTGTTTTATTTTCAAAAATACTCCCCCACCCTGCCCTGGTTTTATTGCAGGGTGTTCAGTTGCAGCTGGGCACAGAGAAGCTGGGATAGACAGCAGGAAGACGTCTGTGTGGCTGGGGCTCGTGATTCCAGGGAAGGTTTTCCGAGGAGATCGAGGAATCTCTTTCCTAAGGAATCTTGTGGCGCACCCTATGGTGGTTTTATTATTTTGGGGAATTCTGATGTAGCCTTGTTTGTTATAGATGATTCCCAGCATTCCTTCCATTTCCTTCAGTGGGTGATATTTTGGTGGCGGTATGTCAGGTTCAAGTTTGTAAATAAATGCAAGCGTCCTGCAGCTTCAGATGGACTTCCTGCCAAGAGAAAGGGTTGGCAAGAGCTCAGCTGGTTGCTGAGGAAGGGCAGATACAGCTCACGGACAGTGCGCGTGGACTGTACTTCCTCGGCCTCTCTCCAGCTCTTTGCCTAGTGGTGGGCAGCAGCAGCAGCAGCTGGGGGTGGCAGGGAGGGTGTGCTGGGCAACCTCTTAAGCTCCCTTTTCCATCACCGAGAGTGACACATAATCCCTTCCAGGAAATAGCAGGAGCCTGCCACAGCTGGCTGGAGTGGAGGGAGCTGTCTCTGCTGGCGGGGGAGGGCCGGGTGACAACCTAGCAGGCTTGCGGGCTGCTGAGCAGGGCAGCAAGCAGGGCTTGAGCCCTTCTCTTGCAGGGAACTTCAAGGGCACAGGAATCGAGCCCAGTCTCTGGTTCAGGGATTTGGGCTGGGGTTGGGGCCATTCAGAAAATACCCATCACGGCAGGCTGGTGAAGTGGCTGGTCCAGGTGGTAGCACTGGGTCCAAGGAGGGTCAGGGGAGTCAGAAGCTCCGCTAGGATCTGCCTCGGAGCAGAGGACGTGAACACAATGCCCTCCTCGGCTGGGTGACCAGAGCTGTCTTCTCAGGTAAGTTGTTCACTACATGTCTAAGACTCCGGGTCCCCAGAAACCACTTGACACCAAGTTCTTTTTTTTTTTTTTTTAAAAATATTTATTTATTTACTTTAGTTGTACACAATGCAATGCATTCATGTTTTACGTGGTGCTGAGGATCGAACCCAGGCCGCGCATGTGCTAGGTGAGTGCTCTACCGCTGAGCCACAACCCCAGCCCTGACACCAGGTTCTTATCAACCTTGGTATCACAGGGGGAACATCCCTAACTTCCAAATCCCAAATCTGAAATGCTCCAGAATCTGAACCTTTTTGTGAGCTGACATGAATCCACAAGCGGAAAATTCCACACCTGACCTTATGTGATAGGTCGTAGTCAAAACACTACACTAAATGCACTAAAAATAGTGTAAAAATTACCTTCCAGCCATGTGTACAAGGCATATGCGAAACAAATGAATTTCATTTTAGACTTGAGTCCCATCTCTAAACTATCTCCATGGATATGAAAAAATTCCCAAACACCCAAATGTGACATGGGAAACACTTCTAGTCCTAAGCATTTTGGATAAGGGATACTCAACCCATATTATTGACTGCAAGGTCAAATAATTATCGTGGTGACAGGTGCCCCATGCATTGTAGGACATTTAGCAGCATCCTGACTTCTCCCCCTCATATGCCAATGTCATCTCCCATCCCATTGTGATAACAAAAAATATAGCCATACACTTCCCATCATCCCATCCCAGGGCAAAATCACTCCTAGCTGAGAAGTACCGTATTTTGCAGGAAATAATAGACCCTGCTCCTTTTCCCGGCCCCACTTCCAAATTTGTATGTAGCATTTGGGAACAGAGCGGGTGGGATGTCAGCTAATGTGTTTTTAATATTAGAGTTCCAGGATCTTTTATTAGGTTGAAGTTCACGCAGTTGTCCTTCTTTTGGACGTCAACATGGTTGAATAACAGCAATTTTGTATGGTTCAACCTAATACTAACCCATGAAATCAGATTTGTACAACCTCAGTCCCGAGGGGCTCAGGACAGGGTCACGCCCTATGTTGTTTATTCAGCACCCCAAGAAGCATCCTCGGTAAGGATTGCATTATTTGAAGCGGGTGGGTGGGGATGAGAGGAAGGAGAGCTAGAGAAATGTGCTAGAAGGAGCCTGAGAATCGAGCCCCAAACAGGGGACTGTCTCCAAGAGCAGCGTGGGGGGTGGGGGAGAGTCGGACATGTCCCTGGCTGTGGGAAAGGAAGAGCTCAAGCCACTGAGCTCATGCAGCAGAAGGAGCATTCCAGAGGAGGGAAGGGGAAAAGGAGATAGAAGGTACAGGAGGGCGGAGGGATGGGCTGGGAGGAGGGAGGCGACCTTTAGGAGTCCGTCTCACAGAAAAGATGGACAGTAGCTCTGCGTCTCTGTTAATGACATATGGGGCAGGCCAGGCCCTGAGGGCAATACGGGGCTGGCCCCAACTTGGGAAACAATCCGCGTTTAGCGTGTTTCTGGAGAGAACAGGGATGCCTGGTCGGTCCTGCCCTGGGCATCTGCCCTTGCTGGCCTGGCCTCCCCAGAGCTGGCCCGTCTGGCTCAGTAGACATTATCAGCCCGTGAGGAGGTCTGGGGCCTCCTCTCACCGTGGCACCCACCTCTTCAGTGTTGACTCTTTTATTTACTTATTTATTTTGTCCTTCGCAATCATGAGACTATGGGAAACGGGACAAATTTCCCAAAGAAGATGGGTTCTTGGTCTTTCTCTCCCTGCTCTGTCAGGGCTCAAGAGGCCTTTTCGAACACGGGTGCCCTGAAAGCCTGTTTTTTCCGTCTGGTTACAGAACCCGCAGCCTGCAGTCTGATCAGAGAGCAGCCTCGTCTGAGGCAGAATGGGAGAGAGGCAGAGGCAGGGGGAGGCTGGGTCGAGTGAGGTCCAGGCCCTGAGGACTGGGGAAGGAATGCAATGGCTCCAATAAACAGCGAGTCCACACATGGACATTCTGTGCATTCACAGGATGTGAGGAGACCCCGGAGATGCTGCTTTCTGCAGCTCTGATTCATGGGCGAAGCAACCCAGGTCCAGAGTGACCTCCTGACTCGCCCACCTCACACTGTTTCAACACCAGGCTCTTAAGTCTTTCATGGCCCGAGCCCCTGTCCCTGTCCCTGTCCCTGAGTTATTGCAATACGATGTGGTGTAACCAAGGGTCACCAAGTTCCAAGGTCTCTGGGTCAAGAGTTTTAGCTCCCACACAGAGGAAAGGGCTGGTTCCTACTTCTGCTTTTCTTCCAGGGTTCCTAGTTTGGGCAGCACCCTGTAGGCCCCGGGCCCGCGCTTGCCAAATGCCTGCTTTGGTGGGTGGCTCAGGGATACGCTCCCCCTCCAGCCAGGCACCCGTCAGCAGGGCTGGGCTCATTTGCAAACAGGAAAAATGTGGACCCATTGTAGCTTTCTTAGGATGGCAATCCCTGGCTCTGACTTAAGAAATATCTACATCCATTTGTGCAGCATTTAGGTGGGAGGGAGGAAGCCAAGATGGAAGACACTGGAGGGTGGCTCCCCCTGACTCCTGTTACAGTGCGGGAGCTTTCCTTTCCTGGGACTGGCTTTGTGTTGGCTCCGTTCACTTGGCTCCAGGTCAGGAAGGTGAAACTCCTTGAGAAGAGCGTTCATGCACATCCCTTGGCCCACATGCAGATTTATCAGGAAGCTAATGAATTGTAAGTGTGGAGGCCCTTCGTGGGTACAGGCCACTTTCAATTTCCCACATCTAATTTGTGTTTATGATTTTGCATTTTAAAAGTTGTATAAGCTTTAGGTCTTAAAAAAAAAGTGGACTTACCTCCATATGCCTCTGCAGTCAGAATGCATAGCACTCAATAGGCTGGTATGTTATAGGATCTTCTTAAATCAGGCTGGGAAAAGGCACAAGGCCCAGGAATAGCCTAAGGAACGGGAGGGTGGATGGAGGAGACGCAGAATATGTCCACCAAAATGTCATTGTATCAAACATCAGCTCCATCGTCAAGGCAGTGAGAGTCCACTTGAATTTGCTTTCCTTTTTTCCTTCTTTCAATAGTGACATAGAGGAGGGGCTGAGTAGGTGTGTCAGTCAGTTTTCCATTACTGTAACAAAATACCCAAGATAACCAACTTAAAAGGAAAAAAAAAAGGTTCATTTTGGTTCAGTTTTGGAGGTTTCAGCCCATGGTAGGTTGGCCTGATGCTTCGGTGACTGTGGCGAATCAGCACATCATGGCTGGAGTGCAGCAGAGGAAGGCGTTCATCTCATGGCAGCAGGAAGCAGAGAAAGAGTCAGGGAGGGGCCCGGGTCCCAACATCCCCTTCAAGGCATGCCCAGGTGAGCTAACTTCCTGCCGCCAGGCCTCGTCTCCTAAAGCGTCCACCATTTTTCAGTAGTGCCACAGGTGCAGGGTCAAGTCTACCGCATGGCCTCTGGGGGACACTTACCTAGACCATAGCGGTGGGTCCCCCAGGAGCAGGGCCTGGGAAGAGGCTCAGCTGTGCCGAGGCGTGGGAAACAGGTGACCCATGGGTGACACCCAACAGGTGGACGAGGGAAACGGGCCCCACGTGGGCCGTGCCTCTGAAGAGACACCAGGGGACACCTTGACGCCCCCTGAAACCAGAGCCGTCCCAGACAGGGGTGTCGCTGCACGGCTGGGGACCTGACGCGGCCTCCGCTGGCGGCGGAGACGCTGCCCCGCAGGTTCCAGTTGTCCTCCGGGCGAGGCGGGCGCTGGCGCGGTGGAGGGCCGTCTCACCCGGTTCACCCCTTCCCCGCGTCCCCGCCCCTCACTGGTGTGTGCAATTAGGCCGTCCAGCCGCGGCCCGGTGACGAGGGGAGCAAGTCCCCCTCCCACTGCTTTTGTGGTCCTTTAAGTGGAGACTCTATTCTTCTGCACTTCCTGCCTTGAAAGTGCTGACCAGGGTCACTCGCGGGGCTGTTAAACAGCTGCTGGGCCTCACCCTGGCGTCCAACGAGGCCATTGCGGGCCCATCAATCAGCCCGGCCGGACGAGTGCTTCGGGACCTGTCCGGGTGAAGGATGGGAGGGAGCCTAGGCGTGGCCCCCGCCGCCTCCAGACCAGATCTGCCCAGAGGCCTTAGTATCCCCAGCGCAGGGAGTCACAGCACCTGTGAGGAAGCGTGACGTCCGGAGTTGTCGTGGGGTGGTGGCCATGGATACAGTTTTCTTTCTCATTCATTCTTTTTTTTTTTTTTTTTTTTTTTGTTTTGTTAAATTATAGGTGAACACAATACCTTTATATTTTTATATGGTGCCGAGGATCGAACCCAGTTCCTCACACGTGCTAGGTGAGCGCTCTAACCTCTGAGCCACGACCCCAGCCCTCATTCATTCTTTAAATACCAGTCGATTACCTGCTTACAACTGGACAAAAACCCGCATTATTATTATTGTTATTATTATTATTTTTTTTGGTGCCAGGGATTGAACTCAGGGGCACTCAAACACTGAGCCATATCCCCAGCCCAAGTATTTTATTTAGAGACAGGGTCTCACTGAGTTGCTTAGCACCTTGCCTTTGCTGAGGCCAGCTTTGAAGTGGTGATCCTCCTGCCTCAGCCTCCCGAGCCGCTGGGATTACAGGCGTGCGCCACCGCATCTGGCCAAAAACCTGCACTGTTGACAGTTTAATTTCAATAACTAACATTTGGTATTGATGGATGTCAAAAAGTTTGCTTCCTTCTAGAGAAAAGGACTTTTTACCCCTCATTCATTCTTTGGGGGTTCTTTTCAGCTTTTTCAATGAATCGAAATGATCCCAAATTAATTAAGAAAAATAAAACAAGTACATGTGGTTCCTAGCTTTATAAATGGAAAACCCGAGACTTTGGTGGTCACTGTTCTTGAGAAAGTGACATTGAAAACCAAAACCTTTTTGCCTCCTAGGACTTCTGGCCATCAATCCCTGGATGGGTCTAGGAAACCCAGGGTGTTTGGAAATAATCGCCTCCAACCCTCATGCCCCTGGTGTCGGCTATCCTGTGGCTTCTTCTTGGAGGACCAGAGGTGGAGACGACAGGTGGAGATGGATTACAGGTGAGGTAATATTCCATCCCTTCAGGCCTGTCCTTCCTGAGAACTGGCTCTGGAATTGCTTAGCCCTGGCCCTGGAATGGCCTGTGATGTCAATTCCTTACCGGTTGACAGGGGACAGCAGAGGCCTAGGCTGGGTGGAAGGTTGTGAATGAACAAAGTCTCCTGCGGAGGTTTTTCACATGTCTACAGAGGCTGCTGGGAAATGATACGCACTTAACACCAAGGAGTTATATAATTTATAGTAGCCTTTTGTCATCGTGTTTTCTCCATCAAAGGAAATTAAATACAATCACTACCATGCAGCGGTCGTGGTCCATTATTTGATGTGAAAGGAATCCTCGTGGATGACGCTCACTGATCTTAAGGAAGTGCACCACGAAGGTACATTCTGTCCCCCCCCCCCCCCCCCCCCCAGATCCTGGGAGATTAACAGAAGTGAGGGAGGCTGGCTTTCAAAAACAGCCTCATCTGTCTTTCAAATTCAGGTCATTTGCTTTCCAACAACTCTGAGGTCCCTGCTGACCCTATTGTCAACACGAGGGCTTGGAGAAGGCCACTCGGAGCTGGAGTTTGCAGGAAGAATGACAGAAAAGGAGAGGGAAGCTCCCCAGGAGCTTAGGTGGCTGCGCACACCCTTGGCTGCCTGCCTCTGGCTGTGCCTGGGTTAGTTGTCCGTTAAGTATTTCCCTTTTGCACCATGGATTGTGGATGCCTGAACATGGGCCATTTCCCACCTGGGCCTGCCCTGCCCCTTTCCTGGGGACATAAAGGGCTCGTTTGAAGGGACTGAACTGGCATGGTGCTGGGCAAACAGAAGCAGGGCAGCAGCACCTCTGGGTGCAGCACCGGGGCTAAGTAGCCCTTGCATTGCTGTGGTCAACACCTTTGGTTGCTGCCAGACCCTTCGGGATCGATCCAGTAGCAGCTGTGCTTTGAGGCGGGTTGGAGAGGGATAGGTGTGCCCAGAGAAGCTTCCAGAAGGGTAGGCTGCGCACTGCTGTCTTGGCTCCTCTGTTCAGAGGATCTGCTAAGGAAAACCGAGCTTATTAGTTTCAATTTTGGCGATAAGTAGGCTGTGTAACCAGAGACAGTAAAAACCCTTTAGGAAGTTCCCACTTAACACATTTGCTTCTCTGATTCTTCACATTTTTACATCCTGCCCTTGATTTTCGATTTCCTTTCGATGAAATTTTCATGAGTTGGTTCCTTTTGAAAAAAGAAATCTTAAATCACATGTAATTATATTTACTCAGACTCTACTTAATGCATGAACTTACTAGCACCGGGAGGGGCCTGCTCTCCTAGGAAACCTCCAGTTCTGTCTGTCGAATGCTCCAGATGGGCGGTGAGAAGCCCCTGGGCTCAGGGGCGTGGTTTGTTCTGATGTGTGAAGATGCACTTGCGAGCTGCTTGGTGGGTGGTTGGATTGACAGCAGCCTGTCTAGTTACGGTTGCAAGAGGTTAAGCTGATGGATGGTGATCCAAACTGCAAGGACCAGTTCTCAGCCCATCTTTTCTATCTCCAGACGCTCCCTTTGCCAAACTGTCATCATTCTGCTTACAGATGAGATGCAAACGACATATGACAAACTCCAAAGCACCTATCTTTTTTTTTTTTTTTTTTTTTTTGGTACCGGGGATTGAACTGATGGGGCACTTGACCACTGGGCCACATCCCCAGCCCTTATTTTTGTATTTTATTAGAAGCAGGGTCTCACTGAGTTACTAAGTGCCTCGCCATTGCTGAGGCTGGAAAAGCACCTATCTTGATTCCATGCCTCTGCCCCCTTATTTTATCTGTCTAGAATTTTAAAATTCTCTCTCTCTCTCTCACCCAGGAGAATTTTGTACAAACAAATGCTTATGCTCAAACTCTTGAACTTTTGTTCAAATTCTAACACTTTAAAGTCCTTTCGTTCCTATATGAACTCTGTTGCTAAATTTGCAGTGAAAACCAATGAACCCTTTATATTAGCCCTGGCACTGTGTCTTATGCAGAGGCATGGAAAGATATGCACGGTCTCATCCTTAAGAAACTGACCATCTGGTAGTCCGGGCAAGATTGATGAGTAAGTCAACTGGAGAGCAATATCTGGTGGCTCTCATCTAGTCTCCAGCCCCATGCTCTGCAAATAAAAAGAGCTCAGCTGATGCTTGTCCAGTGAAGACAGTGCTAAATTGTGGTGTTCAGATAATAGCACATTTGAATTTCAGAGAACTGGGAGAGGGGTATGCAGAAGGTACAGGCAGGAGCCAGGTCTTGAAAGAAGTATGTGGGAAGAGGTTGAATGGGTTAGAGAGAGTGTGTTACAGGTGATTGGAAGGCTGCAGAAAAGACCCAGGAAAGGAAACGTTGGTTGGCCCACAACATATGCACTGATGGGGACCAGTAAGAAGATGAGACGGATTGTAGAAGGGGTTGAAAATCAGTTAGAGTTGGATTTAGTCCAGTCGATAAAACTATAAGGGAGCTGTTGTGGCTTAGGGAAGTGATTTGCTAGTCAGGTTGAGCATCCCTAATCTGAAAATCCAAAATGCTCCCAAATCAGAAACTTTTGGAGTATCATATGATACCTCAAGTGAAAAATTCCACACCTGACCTCACGTAATGGCTCACAGGCAAAATGCAGGTGAATGAAAATGATTGTACAGAATTACCTTCAGGTGTATGGTGCATATGAAACATAAATGAATTTCATGTGCAGACTTGGGTACCATCACTGAGATATCTCATTATGTACATGCAAATATTCCCAAATCTGAACAAAATCTGAAATCCAAAACACTTTGGTCCCAAGCATTTTGGATAAGTGATGCCCAACCTGTAGTAAGTTTCTTAAGATGCAACAAAATTCATTACCTTGAATCCAATGTAGCAAGGCAGACAGCTTTAATATTTTTTTTTTGTAATTGTGATAAAATATACATAACATTCAATTTACCATTTTTTTTTAAAGTGTGTGGATCAGTAGTGTTACATATATTCACATTGGTGTGTGTGGCCAACTCCAGATTATTTTCACCACTGAAACCTTGAAATTATCCCCACTGAACAACAGGTCTCCCTGGCAACTACCAAGCTGTTCGACTTATTTTCAAGAATTTGACTACTGAAGGGTTCTCATATAAATGGATTCCTCTAGTATTTTTTTCTTTTTGTGACTGGCTTATTTCACTTAGCATAATGTCTTCCAGGTTCACCTATGTTGCTTTAGGTATTAGAGTTTCTCTCCTTATGGCTCAATTTATTCCATATACATATATTCTATGTACATTATATCATTTGTATATATTATGCTATCATTCTGTTTGTGTGTGTGTAGTCCATTGAAGTATGTATTACACAATGCATTACGGTTCCAATTCCTCCACATTCTCATCAACACTTGTGATTTTCTATTTTTTTTTAAACAGTAGACCTTCTTTTTTTGCAGGGGTGGATACAGAGGATTGAACTCAGGGGCACTCAACCACTGAGCCACATCCCCAGCCCTATTTTGTATTTTATTTAGAACCAGGGTCTCACTGAGTTGCTTAGAGTCTCGCTTTTACTGAGACTGGCTTTGAACTTGGGATCCTCCTGCCTCAGCCTCTGGAGCTGCAGGGATTACAGGCACGTGCCACTGCGCCTGGCTAAACAGTAGGCATTCTAATGGGTATGTGGTTTTGGTTTGCATTTCCCCAATGACTAGTGATATTAAATCATTTCCACATACTAATGAGCATATGAAAACAGGATCTTTGGTGTCTCTTTGGAGAAATGTTCGTTCTAGCCCTTTGCCCATTTTGGATTAGGGTTGTTTTTTTTTTTTTTTTTTTTTTTTTTTTGTAGCTGTTGAGATTTAGGAGTTCTCTCTATATTTTTGGATATTTTAAAATCCGTCATCATATAAGTGATCTGAAAATATTTTTCTTCCATTCTGTTGGTTACATTTTTTACTCTGTTGATCATGTCCTGTGATGCAAAATAGTTAATTTCCGTGAAGTTCAATTTGTCTATTTTCTGCTGCCTGTGTCTTTGGTGTCATATCCAAGATATCATTGTTAAGTCCAATTTCTGGAGGTTTCTTCTAAGAGTTTTATTGTTTTAGGTTTTGCATATAGGTCTTTGATCTATTTTGAGTTAGTTTGTTTTTGGTACTGGGGATTGAACTCAGGGGCATTCGACCACTGGGCCACATCCCCAGCCCTTTTTTGTATTTTCTTAGAGACAGGGTCTCACTGAGTTGCTAAGTGCCTCGCCATTGCTGAGGCTGGCTTTGAACTGGCGATCCTCCTGCCTCTGCCTCCCAAGTGCTGGGATTACAGGTGTGCACCACCACGCCCGGCTCTTTGAGTTAGTTTTTGTATATGGTGTAATATAAGGTCCAACTTCATTCTTGTGTGTGTGTGTGTGTGTGTGTGTGGTTATTCTAATACCCATTGTTCTTGCCCTGTGGAATGGTCTAGGCCCGTTGCAGAGACTCATTTAACCATGGATGCAAAGTTTACTTCTGACTTCTCTGTTTTATTCTGCTGGTATGTCTTTATGCCAGTACCACACCATTTTTATTATTATAGCCTTGTAATAAGTTTTGAGATCAGACAGTGTGAACCTTCAACCTTATTCTTTTTTTCCAAGATTGTTTTTGCTACTTACGGTCCCCTGAGGTCCTACACGAACTTTAGGTTGGAGTTTTCTGTTTCTGGGGAATAAAATAAGTCACTGGGATTTATTTTGATAGGGATTCCATTAGCTCTGTAGATCACTTTGGGTAATATTGATATTTTAGAAAAATATTTATTTTTCAGTTATAGGTGGACAAAGTATCTTTATTTTATTTTATTTCTTTATGTAGTGCTGAGGATCGAACCCAGTGCCTCACACATGCTAGGTGTGCGCTCTACCTCTGAGTCACAATCCCAGCTTCTGACATTTTTTTTTTTTAATGTGGTATTGGGAATTGAACCCAGGAGAGCTTTACCACTAAGCCACATCCCCAGCCCGTTTTAGTTCTTGAAACAAGGTCTCACTACATTGCTTAGGGTCTTGCTAAGTTGCTGAAGCTGGCCTCAAACTTGTTTCCCTGCCGAAGCCTCCCAAGTTTCTGGGATTACAGGAGCACACCACCGTGCCTGGCTGGACATCTTAATAGTATCAACTCTTATAATTCATGAATGTGGGTTGGTTTTCCATTTATTTGTCTTGCTTTTAGCTTTCACAGCAACATTTTGTTGTTTGCATCACACACATCATCTGTCTTCTAATTAGATTTTCCCTGATCATTTTACTCTTTTGGACGCTATTGTAAATAGCATTGTTCTCTTAATTGAGGCAGACATTTTGGCCTTTCCTTATGGTTCTGTCCCTCCATCCCGTCCTCCCTTCCCCAAAGGCTGGCTGGTGCTAATTGGGATGAGTGCATGGGCCACCTGGAGAGCCACCCTTGCCCTGGGAAGATTGAGACTCTGAACCTGCAGAAGGAGGGAGCTGGGGCTGGTGCAGAGTAGATCTGAGGTTGTTCAAGGTCTCCAAGCTTTACAGACTCATTATGTAACGTGCTTTATTCAGAGGACAAGGGCGAGTAACCTCCCTCCAGCAAAGGGATGAGAAACGTAGCAGCTGTTGGGAGGTAATCTAATGTTTAAAGTTTGACTGCAGCAAAAATCCTAAGTGGTAAACAATGTATCTTCCGCTGTGTCATCTCCTCCCCCTAGTTCTGCTTTGATCTTTCTCTTCTTCCCTGTTCTCTGGGAATCTCCCTACCTCACTCCTTTTACCAAATTTACCTTCCTCTGCCTGTTCACTCTCCTCAGGTCCTCAGGCAGTTTCCTTAGGTCAAAGGCACATCAAGCCCTTGGGAAAGAAGAGCTCTTGTCAATCAACAGGGGATGTCTTTGCAGGTTGAGGAGGTGACAGTGTCTTAATTGTAGCAAGGGGCATGTATCCATTTCATCCTGGTGACTTCAGGGATCCATAGACTAAAGGTGATTTGGGGTTTCTCCTAGTCCTGGGCCTCAGCTGGCAGTGGACAGAAGCAGGAGAGGACAGACAAGCCAGGGAGAGGTGACGGGGTGCCAAGAGGCATGGCCTTTGAGACAAAGGAGCTGCACCGCTGGAGGTGCCCAGAGGCTGGCGTGGCTTGTCATAGTCAGGGAGAGCCGAGCAGTGAGGGACATTGGTCTCTAAGTGCCCCATTTCTAACCTACAGGCTTGGCATTTGTATAGGGTCATTCTGGAACCATGTGGTTATGAGAATCCCAGCCCTCTCGGGAGCTGATTTCAGAAGTAACATTTGCTTAGCAGTCAGTGCAGAAGAAAGCGGGACCTAGACCCTCGGCCTTCTCCTGCGGTCAATCCTTGTGGTCCCACGAGAGGCGGGATGTCTGCAGACAACAGTCTAGGCCATGCCTGTGGGCCTCTGTCAGATGTCACCTGTGCGCCCACGGTGGGTGGGGAATAGGCCCCCATTCTGCTCCGGAGACCGCTTGGGGCCGGGCTGCGAGGCCTCAGTTCCACACGGGAGGCGGGGCTTGGCCGCGGCCGGACGTGGGACTCTGCTTTCTGTCCGGCTGCTCCCCAGAACTGCCTGCCGCGTGCATTTGATACAAAGTGCACAAACATTTCACAGCAAAAGGCACATTTTATCTCCCTTCCCAGAACCTCCGAGAGAGCCAAGCTTGGTGGCTTGCCAAGCAGGCTCGCCTGGCCTCCTGTCGCCGCGCGTTCCCGGCCACCTGTAGGGACCCTGTGGCCACAGCTCCGGATGGGCGGGGAGGGGGCCTGCGGGAGGGGAGCTGGAGGGGAGAGACGTGCGCAAGCAGGCTGGGTAGGCCAGAGGCAGGAAAGAAAACCAAAACAAAGGGAAACGCTTCTTTTCCACTTCCTTCCTTCCTAACTTGTGCTGGCGGGGGTTAGGGACTGATGACTGTTTTGGGGCCTCTGATTATAAACCCACATGTGTGGAGGCTCAGCCGTGAGATTAGGGCCTTCTCTGTTGAGCCAGCGGACTCTCGTGTTATTAAACCTTCCCTCTCACCCTGCCACCTGTTCCTCTCCTAAGACCTGGAGCCCAATCCCCCTTTTATCTCTGTTGCTTGTTAATTCCTATTTCATCAGGTGGAGGGCTTGTTGGAAATTAAGGCTCTGGGGGCAAAGTGCCTCAGCTTCCTCTGGGTCGAGGAGGGCATTCTCAAGAGTTTGGTAATCACACCTCGCCCGCTAGCACTTATTATCTCTTAATGCTTCCGACGCCTCTAATTTACAGCCTTGAACTGCAAGGGATCTTTTACAAATGTGTATGTTCTGTCTCCAACTAGATTGTCACATGAGGTGACATGATCTCCAAGACCCCTTCCCAGTACCTCCAGAATCCTCCCATTCCAAGTATTTTCAGAGCTCTGACATGATCTTGTTGACTTCATCTTTACGTGCACCCAGTCCCCTAAGGCTCCGGCAGGCGCTCAACATGTATTTATTATTACACCATCTAAGAGCCTTCAGAGCGACTGTCTTAGAAGATTCCCTGTCAAGCACTGGGGTATGCATTGACATTCCTCTTTGGATTGAAGTCAAGAGGCAGATGCCACAATGGCCAATGCCTCATTTAAGACTCTGGCACAATAGGAGAGTCCAACTGCCCCTTCTTAACAACTGTGAAGCCATGATAATAGGCCTAATAAATTTTCCTTGCAGTTTCAAGAGGATGTGGTATCTTTCACTTCCTGTCCCAAACTGCTTTGCATCGCGGCTCCCTGCAACAGCTGCTTTGTATCAAGGCATGGCCGGAGTCCAGCTGGGGAAGGGGGAGTGTAATTCGGTCCACTGCAGAGATGTGGGGGCCACTTTTGTTGATGGCATAGACTCTAAGTCTCCACTCACAAGCTGCCTGGACACTGATGTTTAAAGCCTGGTATTAGGGGGACAGATCCCAGAAAGAAAGGACCAGACCGCCATTCTAATTTTACAGGCGAGATGTGGATGTTATGTAAGGTGGTCAGACGTGCTCATTGCATATAAGCCCCCTGTCACAAACCGTGCATGCTTTGTGATCATTTTCCTTCTTTCAGAAATAGAGACTAGGAGCGAAGAGCAAAAACATGTATGAAAGAGCACGGGATCAGAAAACTCCATGAGGCTTCCGCGGGACTTTGAATATACCTGTCTATCACACTTGGCCTGCATTGTGGGCA
This sequence comes from Tamias sibiricus, assembly GCA_025594165.1. Lineage (NCBI taxonomy): Eukaryota > Metazoa > Chordata > Mammalia > Rodentia > Sciuridae > Tamias > Tamias sibiricus. The sequence continues at coordinate 15,673,042 of CM046666.1, read as the reverse complement.
AAGCTTAAGTGCAGACAAATTGTCATTGGTGTCACTTTAAAACAATATGCAATTAATTAAGTAGTGGAGTGACTCAAAGATGGTGCCTGCAATGCTGGGCTTACCTTTTCCTGAATGTACCTTCTTTCCTTCAATTTTTCAGTAGTGCCTTAAAAATAAACCTAATCGGTGACATGTCTATATGAGGAGAAAACCATAATATACCCATGAAGTCAAGTTTCCTTGGTTTATTTTCTAAACTTTTTTTTTTTTTTTTTTTTCCAGTGCTGGGGATGGAACCCAGGGCCTTGCCTATGGTAGGCAAGTGCCTCTACCACTAAGCCACATCCCCAGCCCTATTTTCTAAACTTCCATATTTTGAAATAATTTCAGATTTACAGAAAAATTGTAGTAACAGTAGAAAGAGTTCCTATGTTTCCTCAGGTCCCCCTGGATATTGAAAGTTTACCACATTGCTTTATCTTTCCGTCTTTCACAGTGGTGTGCTAGGGCCAGTCTGGTCTGGCTTGCTGAGAGCCACAGTCACTGACATTTCTGGACCTTGGTGAGCTAGTAATTTAACATGGCCATTGTTAAAAGAGAGAGTTACTTTAGCTTGCAATTACATTAATTTAATATGAATTAAATGCCACAGTGGCATTGCCTCCTCCAAATTCTAAACTCTAATAAATGCTCAATAAATGAATACTCAAAAGTCATCTCTTCCTAATTATTTCACTATCATCTATGCATCAGAGGTGATTTTCTTCTATAACATCTATTGTAGAAATATTATATCACGGAGAACCACCATGCACAGCCCTCTTACTCTTCAGTCTCATGGGTATATTTGTCATGCTGGGAATATTGGCCCTGAAGAAATTGGTAGATGTAACAAATCAGGGCTTGACTTATTCTTTTGCTGTTTGTCTGGACTTAAGAAAGCGATAAGACCATTGTAACATAGCAGGTTAAAGTGTGTGGTGCTTGCAGCTCTCACACTGTGAATAGCACAAAGAACTGAGAAAATAGGCTTTTGGTATTTGGGAACTATTACCTGATTCTACAAGGGAGTCTTTCATGTCGTTCTCAGATGAGCGATGTTCCAACCTGTTTCACCTTTGTCTTACTCCTTGACGTCAGTGAAAGTTTTAACCAATGTTATGGCCAAAACGAAACCATGTGCCAACTGCAACCTCAGGTCCAGAAGTGGCTGGGGGTGTAGCAGCCTGTGAGGTTATATGGGGATTATATGAAAGCACATGGCATATTTAATTTTTTTTTGGTAAATTGTGTACAGTTGTCCCTTGATATCCTCGACTACCAAAATCCACAAATGCTCAAGTTCCTTGTATAAAATGGTGTAATGTTTGCATATAACCTATGGACGTTCTCCTGAATACTTCCAATCATCTCTGGGTGACTTGTGCTCCCTAATACAATGCAAATGCTATGTAAGTGGTTATTACACTGTATTGTTTAGGGGATAATGATGGGGAAAAGGTCTGTATATATTCAGTACAGATGAGGTTTGGTTTCCAACTATTTTCTAGCTGTGGTTGGTTGAATCTTTGGATGCAGAACCTGAGGATAGGAATGCCAACTGTATTAGGCATTCTTTATGTCAGTAAAAATGATACCAAATTTATATATGTACATAAATGCACATATTTTTGGAGAGCCAGTTATTAAACATTTACCAGCATGTCTTTACATATACGTAGTATTTTTTCTGAGAGTAAGTTTAAATATATTGCTACTTTAAATGTCAAAAAATAAGGACATTCTCATTTATGACTGCAGTCAAGTCTAGGAAAATAACATTAATACGAGATAATCTGCAGATTGCATAATTGCAGAATCTACTCAAAATTTGTCACTTGTCCAAATATGACTTTTCTCATTCAGGATGTGATGCAATGTCACTTGTTGCTTTAAATTCCTAGATTTCTTATCCTTTGATCTGTTTTATATATATATATATATATATATATATATATATATATATATTTTAGTTTTTTTCCCCCCCAATTTTTCATCTCTCTGCCTTTTTTTTTTTTTTTTTTTTTTTTGGTACCATGGATTGAACTCAGGGGCACTCGACCATTGGGCCACATCCCCAGCCCTTTTTTGTATTTTATTTAGAGACAGGATCTCACTGAGTTGCTAAGTGCCTTGCCATTGGTGAGGCTGGCTTCGAACTAGCAATCCTCCCGCCTCAGTCTCCCAAGTGCTGGGATTACAGGTGTGCGCCACCACGCCAGGCTTACTCTGACATTTTTGAACAGTACAGGCCTGTTATTTCATAGAATGTTCTTTAACATGAATTGTCACAGGCTTAGAACTCAGGTTTTGTGATTGGAAAACTAGAGAAGTGATGTTGGATCCGTATTGGTGTTTTCTATCAGAGATTTGTTTTATTTATTTGTTGTGTGAGGATGGAACTCAGGGCCTTGCTAAGTGTGTACTCTACCACTGAGCTACTTCCCCAGGCTTTATGTTGGAGATGAATGGTGTCAGATTGTCTCATGAAGGGTGACAAATTGGAATCACTTTGTTAAGGTGTTTGTCTACCAAGTTTCTCTTTTGTCAAACGATTATTCTAGGGGTCAGGTGATGTAGCACAGTGGAAGAGTACTTGCCTAGCATGTGCAAGGTCCTGGATTTAATCCTTAGCACTAAAAAAAAATATCATTTTCTCTTCTGTAACTAAGTATCATAAGGGAAGATAAATCGAGACTATGGTATTCAATTTCTCTGCAAACTTTTATCCATGAGTTTCAGCATCCTTTGTTGATGCTGTGGTGTGTTAGTTGTTACTATGGCAATGATCAATTGCGTTTTCCCCCCTAGTTTTATTATTCACATTTATTAGCTGGCACCCTTGTGTCATCACAAAGCTTATTTTCTCTTGCCTTCCTCCCTTCTTCCTTCCATTATTTTAGCGATTTCTTTTATTTCCAATGGATCATCATCTGTTCCTGCCACTGTTTAGTCTCATGTTCAAGTCGTCACACGGTTGGCTGGTGGCACGCCCTGCCAGCGGGCTCCTGTGTGCTTTGATACGTGAGATTTATGGTGGCCTCATTGAGGTACAGGAAAGTCCACCCTTTCAAGAAGAGAGTTGGGGACATTTTGGCAAACATACCCGTTTGTGTAATGGGCACCGTGGTTCCCAGGACTCCAGAAAGTCCCCAGGTGCCTGAGTGTGGCTAGCCCCCACCGCCGGCTGGCGCAGTGATCTGGCTTCTGTCTCCAGTTTTTTTCCTTTTCACAATGTGCTTTTTGTTTGGCTTCTTTCTCTCAGCAAATAATAATTATTATTTTTTAAAAAATTATTTATTTACTTATTCATAATGCACAAGTATAGCATCTTTTTACATACAACTGCTTGTATACAAAGTATGTAAGTACCATTCAGATCTTCAATAATGCATTTAGGATAATGATACCATCTCATTACACCACCAATTTTTTTTCCTCCCCCCCTCCCTCCCCCCGTGCTCCCTCCCTTCCCCTCCCTTTCCTTTGACCATTCTAGTGTTCCTCTAATCCTCCTATGTACCCCCATCCAACAACACTGTGAACTAGCCTCCTTATATCAGAGAAAACATTCGGTATTTGGATTTTTGAGATTGACTAATTTCACTTAGCATCATATTCTCCAACTTCATCCATTTACCTGCAAATGCCATTATTTTATTCTCTTTTATTGCTGAGTAAAATTCCATTGTGTATATATACCACATTTTCTTTATCCACTCATCTACTGAGGGACATCTAGGTTGGTTCCACAACCTAGCTATTGTGAATTGTGCTGCTATAAACATTGAAGTGGCTGTGTCACTGGAATATGCTGTTTCTAAGTCCTTTGGGAATAGACCCAGGAGTGGGATGGCTGGATCATAGGGTGGTTCCATTCCCATTTTCCCAAGAAATCTCCATACTGCTTTCCATAGCGGTTGCACCATAGCAAATAATTATTTTGAGATTCATCGATGCTGTTGCCTGTATCAGTAGTTCATTCATTTTGATTGCTACGTAGTATTCCATGGCTTGGCTATTCCAGGTTCATTAGTCCTTTACCTGCAGATGAACATTTGGGTTATTTTGTTTTTGGCTATTGAAAATAAAGCTGCTATGAAAATTTGTGTACTTGTCTTTGGATAGATACATTTTCATTTCTTTCTTTCTTTTTTTTTTCTCTTTCCACATTTTTTATTGGTGCATTATAGTTTCACATAACGATGGGATTTGTTGATACATATTTGTACTTGGACACAATATAATAATATTATTTGGCCAGTATCCCTCCCCAGCACTTCCCTGCTCCCTCCCTGCCCCATCATCAGGTCCCTTTCCTCTATTGACCTCTATTTGATTTTCATGAGACTCCCAGCCTCACCCTCACACACATTTCTTTTTCTTTTTCCTCTCTGGTTTTCACCTATGAGTGACCACATGTGATCCCTGACTTCTGAATTTGGCTTATTTTATTTAATATAACAGTTTCTAGTTCCATGCATTTTCCTGAAAATGGCATAATTTCATTTTTCTTTATGGCTGAATAAAACTCCATTGCGTTTATATTCTACATTTTCTTTTTCCATTCCTCTGTTTATGGACACCTAGGCTGGTTCCATAGTTTGGCGATTGTGAATTGTGCTGCTATAAACATGGATAGGAATGTATCACTGTAATAAGATGACATTCATTTTTAGGATAAATATAGAGGAGGGGTATAGCTGGGCCATATGGTAATTCCATGCCTCATCTTTTGAAGAACCTCCATGCTGATTTCCATAGTGGTTGTACTAATTTACAATCCCACCAATACCTTTTCTCCACATCCCCTCCAGCATTTATTACTGTTTGCATTCTTGATGGCTGCCATTATGACTAGGGTGAGATGAAATCTCAGTGTAGTTTTCATTTGCATTTCCCTAATTGCTAACGATGTCGAACATTTGTGTTTCCTCTTTTGGGAAGTGTCTGTTTAATTCATCTGTCCGTTTATTAATTGGGTTATTTGATTCTTTGGTTTCAAGTTATTTGAGTTCTTTAGATGTTCTAGATACAAATCCTGTGTCAGAGAGTATCTAGCAAGATTTTCTCCCATTCTGTAGGTTCTCTCTTCACATTCCTAATTATTTCCTTTGCTGTGCAGAAGCTTTTTAATTGGATGCCATCCCATTTATTAACTCTTGGCACTATTTCCTGAGTTTTGAGGTCCTGTTGAGGAAGTTGTTGCCTGTGTCTAAAAGCTCGAGTGTTGACCCTACATTTTCTTCTAGGAGTTGCATAGTTTCTAATCTAATTCCTAGGTCTTTGATTCATTTTTGAATTGATTTTTTTGTGCAGGGTAAGAGATAAGTGTCTGTTTTCATTCCTTTCACATATGGATACTGAGTTTTCCTAGCACCATCTGTTAAAGAGGCCATCTTTTCTCCACTGTACATTTCTGTCAAGGACCAGATGACTGTGGATGTGTGGGTTTGTCTCTGTGTCTTCTGTTCTGCACCACTGGTCTATGTGTCTGTTTTTATGCCAGTACCATGCAGTTTTTGTTACTATAGCTCTGTAGTATAATTTGAAGTCAGGTTTTGTGATGCCTTCCAGCATTGCTTTTTTTTGGCTTAAGATTGCTTTTGCTATTCTGGGTCTTGTATTCTTCCAAATGAATTTCAGGACTGTTTTTACTAATTCTGTGAAGAATGTCATTGGTATTTTGATGAGGAGTTTGCACTGAACTTGTATATTTCTTTTGGTAGTATGGCCATTTCAACAATATTAATTCTGCTTCTGTTTTAGTCAGCTTTTTCACTGCTGTGACCAAAAGAGTTGTCAGGAACAGTTAGAGGAAGAAAAGTTTTATGGAGGGCTTATGGAGGAAAGCAGCTCAGGGTATGACCACCAGGAAGCAGAGCAAAGAGATGTGGGTGGGGGAGATGGAGACTCCACAGGCCAGGGTCACAATACACACCCCAAAGGCACGCCCCTAATGACCTACCTCCTCTGGCCACTTGCCTTCAGTTACCACTCATTTAATCCCTATCAGGGGATTAATTCACTGATTGGGTTAAGGTTTTCATAACCCAATTCTTTCACCTCTAAACTTTCTTACATCATCTCACACATGAGCTTTTGGGGGACATGAGTATCTAAATGATAACAGCCTATCCATGAACATGGGAGATCTCTCCAACTTCTTGCGTCTTCTTCAATTTCTTTCTTCAATGTTCTATAGTTTTAATTGTAGAGGGCTTTTTACCCCCTTGGTTTGATTTATTTCTAGGTATTTTATTTTTATTTTTTAAGTTCTTATGGGTAAATACTTTGGAGTAACATGGCCAAATGGTTTTCCAAAGTGATCATACCATTTTGTGATTTCATCACCAATGTATGGATGCTATAGAGCATTGCATCTTTATCAATTCTTGCAAGGTTGGTCTTTTTATGTTTAGCCATTCTAGTAAGTGTGTATTTGCATCTCACTGTTTTAGTTTACAGTTTCCTGGTAAGAGGATCTTTTCATGCTCTTCTGTGCCATTCATATATCTTTTCTGATGAAGTTTAGGCTTAAATCTTTCACTTGTTTAAAAAAAAATTGCTGTCTTCTTATTGAATTGTAAGAGTTATATTTTGATTCATGTTGTTTATATTTTGTTGTGAAGAAAAAGAATGTATTTGTTAATTTAAGTGAAGACTTAGGCTTAGAGTCAGCAAACATTTTCCGCAAAGTTCTAGCTATCAAATATTTCAGAGTTAGTGGGCTACCTGGTCCCTGCTTCAACTATTCAACTCTGCTCTTGTAGTGTGAAAACAGTCATAGACATTTTATAAATAGGCATGTCTGTATTCCAAGAAAACTTTATAAGAATAGAGAGAGGGGTGGGTTTAGCTCATAGGCTATGGTTTGCCAACACTTGGTTTTGGCTTTAGTTTCTAAAACTATGTAGGGCTGATTGAATCTGCTTCCTTCTGTGAAATGCAAGATTAAAATACGGAGTAAAATTTCACTTATTAGAACTATTTGGTAGCTAAGGCAGGGCACTTCAATTAAAAGGCCAGAACTGTAGGATATGTATGGTAGAGACTATCTGTGAGTCTATCATATTTTCTAAGTTATCTTTTGGACCCAAGAGTCAGGTGTTCTCAGGACACACTGTGTCATGAGACAGTTTAATGAAGGAAAGTGTCTTTCCTGGTCAGTAGGCCCCTATGCCTGGTGTGCACCAGAATCACTGGTTCGATTTTCTGGTGCACCTTCTTGGTCTCTGTCTTCTGTGTCAGAATTTCAGGGCCAGGGTGGGTACGTGCATTTCTTTTACAAAGTATTTCCCAGGTGTTTCACACGAAGCTGGGTGAGGAACTCTCTCTAAGTGATGAATAGAGATTCTCAGGAGACTTATCTTAATGAAGAGATAAGAATAATCTCTAATTACTACATTGATTTTTATGTAAATAGATGTTTCTAGAGAGCTTACTATATTTTAAAAGTTAATAAGTAGCTAAAATGCTCTTTTCTAAACCCTCTCTCTAAATCTGATTGCCACTACTGAGATTCTTGTGAAACTATTTTTTTTCATGCATTCTGCAAAAACAGACTTCAGAACAGCCTCTGCTGGATTTTCAAAAAATACCAATTATTGGACTCCAAATTAAAGAGTAAAAAGTATTGTGGAAATTCAAGCCCATTACCATTTATTCATAAGGACAAGTGACTCAATCAAAACAGTAGCTTTGATGGATTAAATGTGTTTAAACAAATAGTTAACTATAATACGAGGGGATTAGTATTTTTGAAGAGCTCTATTTTTGGTAGAGTTTTAACTGATATTCTTTGATAATCCCTGTTTTTCCCTGGCAGTTGATGCCTCCATTTGTTTTGGAAATAGTCTTTTAATTTGTTGCAATTTAGCAATATTCCCATAGCACAAAATGTCTAATTCTGTTTGCAATGCGAAAGCCTATCAGGTAAGATTAGGAAACGAGAAAATAGTTGCTTGCAAATTGTTTTAGGCCTATAATAAAGAATCTGAAGGTAGCTATCTCATTGTGACCTGTTGATAGAAGACTCTATACTTAAAAAAAAAAAAAATCCTATTATCCTTTTAGTCTGCTTAGGTGGCTGTAACAAAATACCTGAGGCAGGGAGGTTTATAAGAGCAGAAATTTATTTCTCATTCTTCTGGAGGCTTGGAAGGCCAAGATCAAGGCCTGGCAGTTTTGGGGCCTGATGCTCTCAAGCGGGCACCCTGTAGCTGTGCCAGCAGAGCAGAGGGGGCTGTGTCCTCACAATGAGGGAGGGGATGGAAAGGCAGACTCACCTAGAAGAAGGATTCCATCTCTGCCCTCATGACTTTACCACTCCTAAAGGGCCCTCTTTTGCTGTCACCACATTAGTAACCATGTCTCAACGTGTAAGTTTTGGGAGACATCAGTCCATAACTATTACTGGGAAAAGTGATCTAAAAATTTCAATGTCATCCCAGGGCCTAGTCTAACAAGGGTTAATTTTTTTAGAGAATGGACTTTTTGTACTATTGATTAGGGTTCAGATGCTGTAAAGTTACATGCTAAGGACTTCTGTTCATTAAATACAAATGGTTTTTGATTGGTAGAAAAGATAACCCCAGTGCTTACAGTTTTATTGCCCTAGAGGTCATTAGCCAGTTTGATTTATAACTCAGAAAACCTATTTTGGTGTACCTTTTTTGACTGACCATATAAATCTTTGTCCTTTGAATTCTCCTCTATAATTCTACCATCCTGCTAGTCCCTCCTTAATGAATTACATTTATTTACTTATTTATTGTGCTGGGGATTGAGCCCAGGGCCTTTACCACTGACCTACATCTCCAACCCTTTTAATTTTTTCTTGGGACATGGTCTTGCTAAATTCCTGAGGCTGGCCTCAAACTCGCAATCCTCCTGCCTGAGTCTCCGGACGAGTTGAAATTATCGGCCTGCGCCACCCTGCCCAGGAAATTTCACAAATTTTGATACATGCTTTACTTGTGTAAAAGTTTTATATTTTTAACCTTTTGAAATGATCTATCTTGTTCATTTCTTCTGCACAAGTGACTATCGGTCCTAAATGTTGCTGTTATTTTCTGATTGCAGTTGTTAACCGTATGAGTTAGATGTTCTGTCTTTCGTATATGGAGATGGTTTTTCACACGGGTCATCTGTAAGCTACCTGGTACCGAAACCCGGGAGGAAATCTCGGAGGCAGAGTAAAGCTTTTACTACTTTTACTTCTACTTTCTTAGAGAGAGCTTAGAGAGGGAAAGAAAGATTTTTAGAGAGAAAGATTAAAGCGAGCTTTTATTCTTGTCTTCTAGAGCTTAGCTTAGAGAAAGATTAGAGCTTAGCTTAGAGAAAGATTAGAGCTTCTTTCTTCTCTCTTCTTTCTTCCTTCTTCTTTCTTCTGTCTTCTGTCTTCCTTGGGAGCCTCGGCCTAACTCTGACCAGTCATTACTTCTTCTATCTGGTTTCTCTTCTGTAACCACTCTGCCTACGTTCTGGCCGCTCTGATTCTTCTGACCGACCGAGTGACTGCCCGACTGACTGAATTCTCCGTTCTCCTAACTCGGACCGCTTTCACCCGGTGAAAATACCTTCAGCTTTGCGGGTGCCTACAGGTGTGTCACATACATATCAGGTGGAACTTATGGCTTCCAGCTAGCTGCAACAGCCCTTCCTAATTAGGGCTCCTTCAGTCATCAATGAAACTTTCAGTTTAGCAAGCACGTGATTGCTGTGTTTGTGCTGAGTATGCCAGGGTTAGGGGATATCGAGGCAAGTGGCTCAGATCTCGGCTTTCCTCTTGTACCTCCTGGGCTGGAGGGAGACAGCTAGGCAGGCCACACGTCAGAGATTTGCTCCAGGTGTACATTCCAAGTCTACCTGCCTCAGCCTGGCTCTTGGTTCTCTTGCCACGGGAAAAGAGAGCACAGACTCATTCATAAACCTTCCTTGGTCCTTGCAACTGGTGGCATATGATAGGGCCTCAGCAGAATGCATGAGTGGGTTAAAGCCAGGCAGACCTGGAGTCCTGGGTTCTTGCAAGAATCTTGCAGGTTCATTCAGTGATCTGCGCCTCAGTTTCTCACCCGCCCAGGTGGGCAGAGTAGTACCTCTACATGGAATCACTGTGATGGTGAAGTGGGATTTGCAGAGAGGGGTTGTCTGAGCAGGCCTGGAGAGTCCAAACTCTGTACATTCCAAAGAAACTGGCCCCTGAGGCTTCTCTGATAAAAGCTCAGGTTTTGGAATATCCTGCGGATAAGAATGTCTTTATATCCCTGGGGCCCTGGACCATGCCAGCTAGTTTATGCTAATGGTGTGATCTGTGGCGGAGGCCTGGGGTCATCCCCTATCAGTTTGATCTCCAGAGGTGACGGAGCCTGAGTAACTGAGGCCAGTCATGTCCACGCTCCGTGTCTGTGTGGCCGCTCCCCCATTAGAACCCTGGACACCAGGCTCAGGTGAGCTTCCCTGAAGACGGTGCCCTGTTGGTGCTGTGTCGTTGCTAGGAGAATCGAGCATTGTGTGGGTAAGCCCTGGGGGAGGATGACCTGGCACTCTCCAGACACCTTTTATCTTTGCTGATCTAATCTGTGTCCTCATGACAGAATAAACAGCAACTGAGTAAAACAGCTCTTTGAGTTCTGTGAGTCCTCCTGTGAGTCCTCCTGCACATGGGGGTGGTGGTGAGGACCCCCGAAGTAGCCCGATACACAGTAAACTTGGCCCCATCTTTGCTTGACTTCTGTTCCTCTGCTGTCCATCCTTCCCAGCCCAGTTAGGACCCTTTGGACCCGCTGACTGATCTTGCTCTTTCTGCTTGACCTACATTCTCTGAGGGCTGGGCTTGTGGCTCAGCGGTAGAGTGCTCACCTAGCATGTGTGAGGCCCTGGGTTCAATCCTCAGCACCACATAAAAATAAATACACAAAATAAAGGTACAACTAAAAAAAAAAAAAAAAAAAAAAAAAAAAAAAAAAAGATCATTCTGTGGAATCTGGAGAACAAAATATCCGACCTCAGTTGGCTGGCTGAATACAGCTCCCTTCAGGTTCCTGCTTAAAATCTGTGGCCCGACTTGATGTTTAACTTCTGATGTGTGTCTGTGGCGTCCTCCCTTGCCTAGACTATCACTCGTATCAATAGTATCTTTCATTTTCTCGCCATCCCAGTTCCTGCTATCTTAGAGAACACGGTGGCCTGCCAGGGAGGGCCACAAATCCAGTTCAGCTACTTACCTGCCCTGTTGGCTAGGACAAGTTGCTCAACTTCTCTGAGCTGCAATTTCTGCATTTGCAACACGAAACCAGTACTCCCCATTTCGCAGGTCCGCTGGGAGTTTTACAGCACTTTGATCGGCTCAGACCTGGATGTAGAGTTGGGTGGCCCAATCATGGGGGTGTTTGCATACTTGGCAACAAACCTCTCCAACAGGGGTGGACTATTAGGGGCACTTTGGCAGGGCCACTCCCATGCTGGGATTCATGTGGCTCTATTAGTAGAGAGGACATAAGCTTCACCCACAGCCAGGGTAGGAGTGAACAGGCGTGGCTGATGCACCCCAAGGCAGGACAAGCAGTGAAAGTGGGGTTACAGGTAAGGATGCTAAGATTGGCTGAAATCTTACTGTAGGCCAAAGTCTGTTTTAAGCAACTAACATGTAGGACCCCGCCCCCCCTTTGTTTTTTGGTACCTGGGATTGAACTCAGGGGCACTCGACCACTGAGCCCCATCCCCAGCCCTATTTTGTATTTTATTTAGAGACAGGGTCTCCCTGCGTCGCTTAGCACCTCACTTTTGCTGAGGCTGGCTTTGAACTCGCGATCCTCCTGCCTCAGCCTCCTGAGCTGCTGGGATCGCAGGCGTGCGCCACCGCACCGGGCGGGAACACTTTTGATCTTCATCATCCCTCTGGAGAAGGCCATTTTTTGGAATTGGGGAACTAAGGCGTGGGGAATGTGACTCATTTGCTCAAGGAGACCCAGCTCGAGTGAGCGAGAGGGGACTGAGAGAAAGCAGTCAGGAGCCAGGCCCTGAACTACCACCCCCGGGGCCCTTGTGGAAGCAGCTCCCCTCCGGAGAGCTCACCTCCCCAGGCAGCACAAGTGGGGGTGAGAGGGAGCTCTTCATTACTGGGACCATCATAAACCCTCTGCGGAAAACTTCCTCAGAGTTGGGCAGTGAAGCTGGGGTCCCCGCCATGTGAGAGGCTCCCCTTGCCTTTGTGTGGAGAGAGCTGGGCCCTCGGGGGAAGAGGGGCTCTCCAGCCTGGGGGAAGAGCCAGTCCAGGAGAAGGGCAGGCAGGGAGCGCGTGGCTGCCACAAAGCCACTGCAGCGGAGAAGGCGCAGGACAGCGGGCGTCTGTGCAAATATGGTGTCGAGCCTGGTGGGAAAGCCCTGTGATCCCGGGGACCCAGTTAGGACTCCAGTAGCCAAACCTGCAGCCCAGACTGTGGGCAGCACACCCCTTTCCCTGCCCTTTAAGACTTCTGTATTGGAGTCTACCAAGGGAAGAGGAAAACATACACACCATAAACGCTCATCTCAATGAACATGGTACGCCGGACCTAACCCTCGGCCACGATCAAGAATCAAAATGCACCCAGAAGTACCACTTCTGCCTCCTGCCTGTAGTCCCTCCCCCAGGTCACCACCACCGTGGCATCCAGAGCCTTGGGTCCGTTTCACCTGATCTCAATCAGTGCGTGAGCGTCTTTCAACCCATGTCGGTGTCTTCCTTCTCCTGCGGTCTCCTGCTCAGGTTTCTGGCCGTTCTGTTGTGGGAAGGAGTGGTTCCTTCTCTCACTGAGGACAATCTGGTTCCGCTGTTGATGGGCGTGGGGGTAGTTGCCGGTTTGGGCCCCTCCCCCTTTTGAGAACTCACAGGAAGACGCGAGAGGGGGAGGACTGAGGACCGTCCACGGAGGGGTCTGGAACCGTTTCTTATGGTGATCGCCTTGGGGCTCGCAGCAGAAGAGTCTCAGAAATGTTGGGAGAAGAAGACGGCTGGACAGAGCAGGATCAAGGAGCTCAGGGCTGGAGTGAGATGAGCTGGTGTGGCCTCGCCTTCCTCTTCCTCACTGTCTGCAGACGTCTGGAACACGTGGGTTTTGAGCGTTGGAAGCAATGTCTGAAGGCCCCCGATGAATGAAGCTGTTTGTATCGTTAGCCACACACTCAAGAGCCAGAGTTCACTTTGTGAACCAATCTTCATGTTGACCAACAATGGAGGATGACAGGAAAATGACAACTATGACAAGACAGGAAAACGCGTACCTACCCAGGTGGGTGCTGTTGGGGTTCTCACTAGACACCCCAGAGGCCTCCATCCAGGCCACTGGAGCAGAATACCACCAGCTGGTGGCTTAGAAGCCACAGAGATTTATTTCTCCTAGTTCTAGAGGGGAAGTCCAAGATCCAGGTGCTAGCAGATCCGGTGTTCGGTGAGGACCCGCTCCCTGGTTCACGCAAGGTGTCTCGTCACTGTGTCCCCACGTGGTGGAAGGGTTGAATGGGCTCCCTGGGCCTCTTTTAAATAGCACCAGTCCATTTGTGAGGGCTCCTGATCTAACCACCTTCCAAGGGCCCCAGAACCTAATGGTTATGAGGTTTGAATGAAAGTCCACCTGAAACCCCAAGGTCACGAGCACTTGGCGAGAATTCCTCTCTTAGTAAAGGCAAAGACATTCCTGGCGTCTCTTGCTGCTCTACACCCCTGCCCCGAACACAACCGCCAAACACAATCACCAACGATGGGTTCTCCCAGTTCTGCTCTCTGGCTGAGCCCGGCTGAGCCCAGCCGAGCGGTCCCTCTGTTCCACGGCACGTCGGCTAGGCCAGAGCATCAGCGGGGGCTTTCCCCTCACAAGCCTAGGGCCTGCCCAGGGGATGGCTGGCCATCTGGCTGCTGTTGGTGTTTATCTGTCCACCTGGCCTTGCCTGTGGGTCAGGTGGACCTCTGTCCCTGTCGTCCTTGCCAATATTCACTGGTCAGGGCAAGTCACGTTGGCTAACCCCAGAGTCAATGTGGCAGGGATCTACGTGGCTGCCCATGTCCGAGAAGTGCATTATGGGAGGCCAGCCAAGGTCACTGCAGTGGCATACTTTTGCCGCCTCTCACAACTATAGAAGTACTCCACCACAAGTCGGGGCGTAGGAACCCCTCTTTTCATTCCTCCCTTCTTGAAGGAAATTACCATCCACGATCAGTCCAATCACGATGCAGCGTCTCATGGGAGGTCCCGTCCATGGACCATCAGGGACCCTGGGGGGCGTGGCCACCAGGCTGTTGCTAGGGTGGCATCTGCAGGCAGCTCTGAGCCAAGCACACTTGGCAATTTCCATTACAATGTGCATTCCCAGTCTAAATTGTCCCAGATGCACACTTTGGGGCATGGGGTTCTAGTTTGATTTGCTTTTATTTTTTTTAATCATAGGCTGAATATCAAGTCGCCTGACTTGGGGTTTTCCCTCTTGCATTTTGTTTTGAGAACTGGGCATGTCTAAAGCCACGGGAGGATGCTGTAGTCGTCATTCCAGACACACAAGTGCGTGCTTTACTTTGGGCCTTTTGCTGAGGGAAGAGAACAGCAGAGTCATCAGAAGGGAGGTCATTTTCCAGCCGGGTTGGTCTGATCTAAGGCTCGGTGCTGCTCACCTAGGGAAGGTCTGGCTCAGCTTCCCGGGGACCTGACCATCTGTCCCCTTTTGCTCCTGGTGGCATCCTCCCCTTCTCTTGGTAAACATATCAGCTTTGGAATTGGTGTCTTTTCCACCATAAAGCTTACCTTCCTCATTCAATCCCTCTCCTCCTCCCCTTCAATTGTAAAATCAGTTTGAACATATTCAGGTTTCTAAACCCCACGGTTAAAATTTGACAAGCCCAGCATTCTTAGCCTCACATACATTTTTCGAGGGGGTGTGAGAGTCTGTGGTTTTCTTTTCCATTTCCTTGGGTACAGTCGTCTCAATTCAGCTCCACACATGCGTGCTGCTGCTGTAAGCTAAAGTTATTTTTATTATCTCTCGCCTCTCATTTCAAATATCAAGCAGAGTTAGGTTCTGAGTCTTTTATCTTCTCGCTTGGCATTTTGGGGGAAACTCTTTCTATTGAAGTGTCCATCCCACTTCAGCTGTTTTTCTAATTCTTATTTCATGGCTCATAAACAAGAAAAAACTTCAGAGAACGGCATTCCTGGTAGCTCCTAGTGGTAAATGTTTTGAAGTCAAATGACAACTCCATCCAGTAGATTTCCAGAGTCTTTGCAGACGGTGAGTCAAATTTCTGTCTTCATCTAGAAAATAAAAAAAGGGGTATCAAGTTTCCTTTTTGAGATCTGGAAGCTTGGAGAATGTCATTCAATTTCCTGTACCTCTGGGGCATCTCTAGGTCTGCAGGATGGTTTTCCCGGATGCACATTAAAGACCGTGCCCACCACAACCCCCAAACCACTATTCACCGTAGCGAGGGTATGCACTTCCGGGTCAGTGCAGGGGGCAGCCATTTGCAGGGAGGAACCCACATAACAAAGGGAGACCCTTCAGCTCTTTCACATCACTTGAACAGAGCAAATGGTGGGTGTGCCAACCACATGAAATAGGAAGTGGTCTCTCTCTTTGGCTAAAAGGTATCGCGTCTAGTCTCTTTTATTGAATGGACTTTTCCAGCTAAGTAAGATTTTTCCATAGCTTACAACAATTTGCATGGATGATTTCCAACTTTGCTGGGACTTAACTGCCCCCTTTGAATGTCCAAGCTAAATTCTATCCAGTGGGGTGGATCAAGCT
Organism: Tamias sibiricus; assembly: GCA_025594165.1. Lineage (NCBI taxonomy): Eukaryota > Metazoa > Chordata > Mammalia > Rodentia > Sciuridae > Tamias > Tamias sibiricus. The sequence goes on along the minus strand of CM046666.1, from coordinate 15,657,244 downwards.
GCCATGTTGGCCTGACCTTGTTAGATATTGCGGGAGGTCCTGGCCAGGCCCCATTAATAGGGAAGATCTTTAGGCGCTGTGATACAGTTGCAGATAAAAGAAGCTTACCTAACTTAGGGCTCAGATGCAGAAAAGGGAAGCTAAACTAGGGCCAGAAGGGCAAGGATTTTTAAGGTTTTGAATCTGGCCTGGAGGCCTGGGAGACAGGGCTGTCTCTCTCTCTCTCAGCCACAGAACCACCGCTTTGCCTGGCAGCGTCGTTTGCATTGAGAGTTGGCGTGGCTCTTTCTGAGGAGAGGTGGGAGGGTTCAAGCCAAGAAATCCCACTGCTGGGTTTTCCTTGGGCCTGGGAAGTGGCCGAGGGGGCAGTGGCCCTGCGATGACTTGAGTTCCCAGCGCACAAAGGGGAATTGTCACCTTCCGGGCTTCCCTGATTGGGGGTGAGGACGGGGATGGGAGGCCGTGAGACTGAGTTCTGGCCACTGGATATGAGTAGGAGTGATGAAACCTCTCCCAGCAGGGCCCTGGACCCCTCCTCCAGATCCTGTGTTGTCTCTCCAGGGATGCAGGCATGAACGCTGGGTTTGGAAGATGGCGGACCCTCTGTCAGCCCTGTCCACAAATGGCCATGTGAGCTGAGTTCCCCTTCCTCCATGCTGCTTTTTCTCTCCAGCCTCTTCCGTTGGTTTGAGCAAAATTGAATGACCTTAGACTTTGTTGGGACGCCAAGAACTTGGAGTATACTAGCCACAATGGACAGCATGAGCTTCACTAATACACGGGGGATTCCTTCCTCTCTGCGGGCTGCTGGTCACTGCCTCCCCATGGGGAACTGTCAGGAGACAGGAGAAACCATCCTCCCTGGGATGTCTCCTGGGTCTAGGCTGTTCTTTCCTGTCCAGACTTGCGTGAGCTTGTGAGTAGAAATGATTGCTATGCTTGAGTTTCGTTTCTACCTTCTGTTGAATCGAGACCTGGTTCTGTCTAATCCGGGGCTTCCTCCAGATCTTTCACTGGGGCATTACAGTTGAACCCAGTGGTGGGATTTGTTGTTACATATTTGTACACGTACACAGTAGAACAATATAATTTGTCCAAGAACAAAATTCCTTTTTGATGACTGTATGCTGTTGTCTGTTTAAGTGGTAGGCATTTATTAAGCCCCTATCATCTGTCGGACCCTGGGCTGAGACAGCGAAGAACATATTTTCTCTTCCTGAAGGCTTTATAAATTCAGCAGAGAAGGGAGAGAGCCACATGGCGATCAGCTGGAGGCCGGAGATGCCATAGGCAAGCAGATCCTTCAGGAATCCAGCAAAGGGAAGATTCCTGGGGCCTGGGCTGGGTGGGAGAAGCTATAGGAGACCTAAGGTCCTGCTTGGCCTTGGAGGGGGTCTGAGCACCAGGGTACAATGAGTGACAATGGGCCCTCATGTGACACCTGCCATGCCCCTGCTTAGCACAGGAGCGCGCCTCCTTCTCTTCAGAGCAGGAGGGTCAGGTGTGGCCCCGTGAGGCTGAGGCTCTCGGTGACTGGAGAGGGCCGGGGGTGGGCTGGGTGACTGAGACTGGCCCACTGTCTGTCAGGGTTCCTGCATGAGGGGAGGAGTTCAGGGCTCTGGGTTGGCCCTCCTTGTTCCAGACTCTGGAGGGGATGCCACTTGTGTGGGGGGCCTGCAGATTCCTTTCATCTAGGGTGTGCTAGAACCAACTCATTCTGATTTACTGACAGTTCCAGGAATTTTGTGGGCTGGCTGTTAAATGTACCTATTATTATCAATTAAACTATAAGCCATATATGAACTTACTATTTGCTATAGTTTGAATAGCTATTCCCCAAAGGCCCATGTGTTAAAGGCGTGGTCACCGGGTGAGGTGACCTTTTTTGTTTTGGGGAGGTGGTGGGGCCTAGTGGGAGGGGTTAAGGTATAGTGGGCGTGCCCTCAAAGGGGATTGTGGGACTCTGGCCCCTTCCTCTTTCTCTTTGCTTCCTGGACATGAGGTTTTGCTCTGTCGAATGTTCCTGCCCTATGTACTGCTTAACTGCAGGTTCAAAATGGAAGCAATCGATAATGGACTAGAAGTTCCAAACTGTGAACCAAAATAAAATATTTTCTGTTTATAAGTTGATTGTCTCAGGTATTTTGTTATAGTGAGTGAAAGTTGACTAATCCTCCATTAAAAAAATGGAGTCCCGCTGACCTCCGCCCCAGAGCAGGAGACAGCAAGGACAGACCTGCCAACTCTTCCTGAGCCCAGCCAGGCCCAGGGCAGTCCTGCTGACCTTCACCCGAGCGCGGTCAGCCCCAGGTCAGTCCCACTGACCCCCCACTGGTGTGCGACCAGGCTTCAGCCATCCCCACCGACCTCTGCCCCAGAGCAGGAGACAGCAAGGACAGACCCACCAACTCTGCTTTGAGTTCAGGTGGGCCCAGGGCAGTCCTGGGGACCTACATTAGAGTGCCACCAGGCCCAGGCTCCAGCCAATCCCGCCGACCTCCGCCCCAGAGCAGGAGACAGCAAGGGCAGACCTACCAACTCTGCCTGAGCCCCGGCGGGCCCAGGGCAGTCCTGCTGACCTTCACCCCAGTGTGGTTAGCCCCAGACCACTGCAGGAATTCAGACTCAACCAGTTCGACCCCCACCAGCCAGCGTGGATCCAGCCCCAGGTAGCATACTTTGAGGATCAGCGGCAGGTTCTGATAGTCCAGCGCTAAGGAGAGGCACAGACAACCTGCAAGGGTATTATAAGAATACAGGGAAGAAACTGTAATAACTCAGATCGACACTGGAAGAAAGTAAGGTAAATAGACAACATGAAAAAACAAGGGAGGAAAATACCCCAAACAAATCAGGATTCTACAATAACAGAACCCATGCTCAGCAAAGTTGATGAAATGTCAGAGAAGGAGTTCAGAAGGTTCATAATTAAAATGACCTGTGAATCAAAGAATGACCTAAATGAGCAAATACAGGCAAAAATTGAACACTACAACAAAGATATAAGAGAGCAAATACAGGTAGCAAAAGATTACTTCAAAAAAGAGATAGAAACTCTGAAAAAATACCAGTCAGAAATCCTTGAAATGAGGGAAACAATTAACCAAATAAAAAACACAATTGAAGGCATCACCAACAGACTAGATCAATGAAAGAAAGAACTTCAGACAATGAAGACAAAGTATATAATCTTGAAAATAAAGTTGACCACACAATGAAGATAGTAAGAAACCACGAACAGAACATCCAAGAAGTATGGGACAGCATCAAAAGACCAAATATAAGAGTAATTGGGATAGAGGAAGGCACAGAGTTTCAAACCAAAGGAATGCACAACCTCTTCAATGAGATAATATCAGAAAATTTCCCAAGCATGAAGAATGAAATGGAAAACCAAATACAAGAGGCTTATAGGACACCAAATGTACAAAATTACAACAGATCTACACCAAAACACATTATAATGAAAATGCCTAGCATACAGAACAAGGATAGAATTTTAAAGGCCACAAAAGAGAGGAATCAGATCACATATAGGGAGAGACCAATTCGTATCACAGCAGATTTTTCAACTCAGACACTCAAAGCTAGGAAATCATGGAACAACATATTCCAAGCTCTGAAGGAAAAGGGATGCCAACAAAGAATCTTATACCCAGAAAAATTAAGCTTTAGATTTGAGGATGAAATAAAAACCTTCCATGATAAACAAAATTTAAAAGAATTTACAAGTAGAAAGCCAGCACTACAGAACATCCTTGGCAAAATATTCCATGAAGAGGAAAAGAAAAACAATGATGAAAATCAACAAAGGGAGGTATTACACTAAAGGAAAAAACAATCAGAAGAGAACCATGTCAAGGTAAATACCAAAAATAAACAAAAATGGCTGGGAATACAAAACACATCTCAATAATAACTCTGAATGTTAATGGCCTAAACTCACCAATCAAAAGACATAGACTAGCAGATAGGATCAAAAAAACAGACCCAACAATATGCTAACTCCAAGAGACTCATCTCATAGGAAAAGACATCCATAGGTTGAGGGTGAAAGGTTGGGAGAAATCCTACCATTCATATGGACAGAGGAAACAAGCAGGGGTTTCCATCCTCATATCAAATAAAGTAGACTTCAAGCTAAAGTCAATCAAAAGGGATAAAGAAGGACATTATATACTGCTCAAGGGAACCATACACCAACAAGACTTAACAATTATAAATATATATGCCCTAAACAATGGAGCATCCATGTTCATCAAACAAACTCTCCTCAAGTTTAAGAGTCAAATTGACCACAACACAATAATTCTGGGTGACTTTAACATACCCCTTTCACCACTGGATAGATCTGCCAAACAAAAGCTGAACAAAGAAACTATAGAACTCAAAAATACAATAAACAACTTAGACTTAACTGACTTATATAAATATTTCATCCTTCAACAAGTGAATACACTTTCTTCTCAGCAGCACATGGAACCTTCTCTAAAATAGACCATATACTAGGCCACAAAACAACTCTGAGCAAATATAAAAAAGTAGGGATACTACCCTGCATTCTTTCAGACCATAATGGAATGAAATTAGAAATCAATTATAAAATAAGAAATAAAAGGTACTCCAACACCTGGAGACTAAATAATATGCTACTGAATGAACAATGGGTTGCAGATGACATCAAAGAAAAGATTAAAAAATTCTTAGAGGTGAATGAGAATACAGACACAACATATCGAAATCTCTGGGACACTATGAAGGCAGTTCTAAGAGGAAAGTTCATTGCATTGAGTTCATTCCTCAAAAGAAGAAAAAAGTCAACAAATAAATGACTTAAAATTACATCTCAAAGCTCTAGAAAAAGAAGAGTAATCCAACACCAAAAGTGGCAGAAGACAGGAAATAATTAAAATCAGAGCTGAAATTAATGAAACCGAAATAAAAGAAACAATTGAAAAAATTGACAAAACAAAAAGTTGGTTCTTTGAAAAAATAAATAAAATTGACAGACCCTTAGGCAGGCTAACAAAGAGAAGGAGAGAGAAAACTCAGATTACTAACATATACGATGAAAAGGGAAATATCACAACAAACAATACGGAAATGCAGGAAATAATTCAAAATCATTTTGAAAACTTGTACTCCAACAAAATACAAAACACCAAAGGCATCGACAAATTTCTAGAGTTGTATGATGTGCCCAAACTTAGGCAGGATGATATATATAATTTGAACAGACAATTTCAAGCGACGAAATAGAAGATGCCATCAGAAGCCTACCAACCAAGCAAAGCCCAGGACCAGATGGATACACAGCTGAGTTCTACGAGACCTTCAAAGAAGAACTGATACCAATACTCTTCAATTTATTTCAGGAAATAGAAAAAGAGGGAGCACTTCCAAATTCATTCTATGAGGCCAATATCACCCTGATCCCCAAACCAGGCAAAGACACATCAAAAAAAGAAAACTTCAGACCCATATCTTTAATGAACATAGATGCAAAAATTCTCAATAAAGTTCTAGCAAAACAGATACAAAAACATATCAAAAATACAATACACCATGATCAAGTGGGGTTCATTCCAGGGATGCAAGGATGGTTCAACATACAGAAATCAATAAAATGTAATTCATCACATCAATAGACTGAAAGATAAAAACCATATGATTATCTCAATAGATGCAGAAAAAGCATTTGACAAAATACAGCACCCCTTCATGTTCAAAACACTAGAAAAATTAGGGATAACAGGAACATATCTCAACATCATAAAAGGTATATATGCTAATCCCCAGGCCAACATTATTCTAAATAGAGAAAAATTGAAAGCATTCCCTCTAAATCTGGAACAAGACAGGGATGCCCTCTTTCACCACTTCTATTCAACATAGTAATTGAAATGCTGGCCAGAGCAATAAGACAGATGAAAGAAATTAAAGGGATACAGATAGGTAAAGTAGAACTCAAATTATCATTATTTGCTGATGATATGATTTTATACCTAGAAGACCCAAAAAATTCCACCAGAAAACTTCTAGAACTCATAAATGAATTCAGCAAAGTAGCAGGATACAAAATCAACACCCATAAATCTAAGGCATTTCTATATATCAGTGACAAATCCTCTGAAAGGGAAATGAGGAAAACTACCCCGTTTGCAATAGCATAAAATAAAATAAAATAAAATAAAATAAAATAAAATAAAATAAAATAAAGTAAAGTACTTGGGAATCAATGTAACCAAAGACGTGAAAGACCTTTATAATGAAAACTACAGAACACTAAAGAAAGAAATTATTGAAGACCTTAGAAGATGGAAAGATCTACCCTGTTCTTGGATAGGCAGAACTAATATTGTCAAAATGACCATACTACCAAAAGCACTATACAGATTTAATGCAATGCCAATCAAAATCCCAATGACATTCCTCATAGAAATAGAAAAAGCAGTCATGAAATTCATTTGGAAAAATAAGAGACCCAGAATAGCTAAAGCAATCCTTAGCAAGAGGAGCGAAGCAGGTGGCATCACTATACCAGACCTTAAATTATACTACAGAGAAATAGTAACAAAAGCAGCATGGTATTGGCACCAAAATAGGCTGGTAGACCAATGGTACAGAATAGAGGACACAGAGACTAACACATATAATTTCAGTTATCTTATCTTAGACAAAGGCGCCAAAAACGTACATTGGAGAAAAGATAGCCTCTTCAACAAACGGTGCTGGGAAAACTGGAAATCCATATGCAAAAATGAAATTAAACCTCTATCTCTCACCATGCACAAAATTCAACTCAAAGTGGATCAAGGATCTAGGAATTAGACCAGAGACACTACACCTAACAGAAGAAAAAGTAAGCTCTAATCTCCAACATGTTGGATTAGGCCCCAAGTTCCTTAATAAGAATCCTGTAGCACAAGAATTAATATCAATAATCAATAAATGGGATAGATTTAAATTACAAAGCTTCTTCTCAGCAAAAGAAACAATCAGTGAGGTGAATAGAAAGCCTACTAATTGGGAACAAATTTTTACCACATGCACGTCAGATAGAGCACTAATCTCTAGAATATATAAAGAACTCGAAAATCTTTTTTTTTTTTGGTATCGGGGATTGAACTCAGGGGCACTTGACCACTGGGCCACATCTCCAGCCCTTTTTTGTATTTTATTAGAGACAGGGTCTCACTGAGTTACTAAGTGCCTCGCCATTGCTGAGGCTGGCTTTGAACTCGTGATCCTCCTGCCTCAGCCTCCCAAAGTGCTGGGATTACAGGCGTGCGCCACCGCGCCCGGCTAGAACTCAAAAATCTTAACACCAAAAAAACAAATAACCCAATCAATAAATGGGCCAAGGAACTGAACAGACACTTCTCGGAAGAAGATACCAGAATAGTTAAAGCAATCCTTAGCAAGAGGAGTGAAGCAGGTGGCATCACTATACCAGACCTTAAATTATACTACAGAGAAATAGTAACAAAAACAATCAATCAACAAATACATGAAAAAATGTTCAACATCTCTGGCAATTAGAGAAATGCAGATCAAAACCACTCCAAGATTTCATCTCACACCTGTCAGAATGGCAGCTATTAAGAAGACAAACAACAATAAATGTTGGTGAGGATGTGGAGAAAAAGGCACACTCATACATTGTTGGTGGGACTGCAAAATGGTGCAGCCAATATGTAAAGCAGTATGGAGATTCCTTGGAAAACTTGGAATGGATCCACCTTATGACCCAGCTATCCCACTCCTTGGTCTTTACCCAAAGGTCTTAAGAACAGCATACTGCAGGGACACAGCCACATCAATGTTTATAGCAGCACAATTCACAATAGCTAAATTGTGGAACCAACCCAGATGCCCTTCAGTAGATGAATGGATAAAGAAAATGTGGTATATACACACAATGGAATATTACTCAGCAATAATAGAGAATAAAATCATGGCATTTGCAGGTAAATGGATGGAGTTAGAGAATATAATGCTAAGTGAAGTTAGCCAATCCCCAAAAGCCAAATGCCAAATGTTTTCTCTGATATAAGGAGGCCGATTCACAGTTGGGTTCGGATGGGGAGCATAGGAGGATTAGAGGAACACTAGAATGGCCAATGGGGAAGGAGGGGAAGGGAGGGGGCAAAAGGGTCAAGAAAAAAAAAAAAAAAGATGGTAGAATGAGATGGATATCATTACCCTAAGTGCATCTGTGAAGTCACGAATAGTGTGAATATACTTTGTATACAACCAGAGATATGTAAAAATGTGCTCTACAAGTATAATATGATATGTAATACATTCTGCTGTCATTTCTAACAACTTAGAATAAAAAATAAATTTGAAAAAAAAATTAGATTAAAATAATGAATACTCAAAGGTCATTACTTCCTGAGTGTTTTGCTACATTTTCATGCTCTAGAAGTTATTTATGACTACTTATAGTCCTATGATGGTCTTAGGGCTTGAATTTTTACCCCCTTCTCAAATGCGTATGTTGAAGTCGTAACCCGTAGTAAGAATGTGACTTTACTGGGAAACAGGTTTGTTTCTGAGGCAATTAGTTGAGATGAGGTCATTAGAGTAGGCTTCTAATCCAGCATCCCTGGTGTCCTTCTAAATTGGCGAAGTTTGGATTCCTGCAGAAGACGCTCTGGGAGAGAAGGTCAGGTAATGATGAAGGCAGAGATTGGGGTGACGGGGCAGAAGCTGAATCCTCAAACATTGCCAGGCACCACTGGAAGCTGGGAGAGAGACAAAGGGCAGATTTTCCCTTAGCGGCACTGTGATGGCAGTCCCCGGAAACCGACAGGGAATGTGCTCTGTTGTGGAATCGGGTGCTGAGGCGCACCTCCCGCTGCCCAGCCTTGTCCAGTAACTTCGCTTCATTGGTGGCTTGAAATAGCCACAGCAGCTGGTTTGTAAACCAACGCTACACATCAGGACTTGATTTATTGTTGTGTTGATTGTCTAGACAAAGGGGTTGACAAAGTGCAGCTTGTGAGCCAATCTAGGCTGCTGCCTGTTTTCGTAAAAGTTTTATTGGACCACGGCTACAACACTCTTTTGAGAGATGTCTGTGGCTGATTTCACACCATAGCGGCAGGGCCGTAATGGCGACAGAGACTGTATGCCTTGCGAAGTTAATGATAGTCATGGTTTGGCTCTTTGCAGTTAGAGCTTGCTGAACCCTGGGTCTTGACTTAAGAAAGCAACCAGATAATGCTAAAAATACAGATGTTGATGGGCTGGGGTTGTAGCTCAGTGGTAGAGCGCTTGCCTCGCATGCGTGAGGCTCTGGGTTCGATCCTCAGCACCACATAAAAATAAATAAAGATGTTTAAAAAAAAAGACGTTGAATTTCCCTGGCTGTAGCAATTACTTTGTAAAAACCACCCCCAAAATTTAAAAAAATAATCTTGCAATATTTGAAAACTGGTCTCTAATTCTGCAAAGAAGTTCTTTCTATCATTGACAATGAATAAGGTTCTGACTTGTTTTATTTTCCTCTTGTTTGCATAAATGAAATATCAATCAACAGCTATGCTGAAACTACACTTGTTTATCGATTACTGCCTTCTATTGGCCCTAAATTGTGTCAAATGGCCGTGGAAACATATATAAGAGAGAGAGTTGGATATCTGGAGTTTACCAGGTGATCATGTGTATTGCATAACAGTTGAAGTGTGTAATAAATCTATGCATACATACATAGGCACACATCTTCACCCCTAGAGAGCCAGTTGTTAACCATTTACCAGCACACCACTTCCCCCAGTCTCCGTGTAACATGCACAGCTAGGCAGAGGGCACCTAGTTCACAGAGCTGTTGCAATATGACTTTGGCCTTGGCTTGGATTCACCATTGTGTGGGTTTGGCCTACAGGAGACTTCTTGGTGGAAACAACCAAGCAGAAAAGCTCAGGGCACCGAGGAGCCGGCCTTGGTCAGGATCTGCTCTGGGTGAGGGGCAGCTCCTGCCAAGCTTTCCCAGGGGAAGCGGGCCTGCCGCTGAGAGGGCTGGAGTGCAAATCAGGAGCTTGGATTTGCTCCCACCAGCAGCAGAGGCCCTCGAGCAAGGGGCAGCAGGGTGAAAGCAGTGATTTAAGACTCTGGATTTGGTAACATGGTGAAGGACAGATTGGACAGGAACAAGCACTGGGGCTGTTGCAATCCGTGCTTTAGAAAACAGAGCTCGGGAAGTCAATGGCTCTGCCCTCGGCGTGCTGCCTGGCATTTGTAAGGAAGACTTGCAAAATGTTAAGAAATGGGATCCTTGCTTGATTGTGGAAGTCTCAATGGGAACCCCAGAGTCTACACAACAGGAAAATAGAAAAGCAGTTCTGAAAGTCTTTGCCAAATGCTGTCACGTGGCTTCCTACCACCGCTCGGCCGCTTTCTAGACGCCTCTGAGAAATGGAGAAATGGTTTTCCAGTAACCTTTTCTTGACAGCGGACAGATGCAGGTGGAGGGCCTCACTTTGAAACTGAGAACGATGGGGGCTTTTCAGTAAGTTGAGAAGGCTCTGGGGCTCCATGGGGCCTGAATCGGGCGGGGCTTCCCTGCGCCCTGGGTTCACTCCTAGCAGAGGATCCAAACGGCTTCCCAGCCTCCCCTGGCCCAGGCAGGCAGATGCCAGGACAGTTCCCTACCATGCAGCAAAAGCCCAGCAGCTGCCTGGGACCTCGCTGATCCCTCACCACCCAGCAAGGCAGTGACCGCAGTCTGCCTCCTTTCAGTCGGTGGCCTCCTGCCCTCAGGAGCTCTCCCCACAGCGGCCTCCACTTCCCAGGCCCATGTCTGATTTTAGGCAGGAAGGATTTAAGGAACTCTCAAGTGACACCCTGGTGGCAGTCTCCTGCTGTGGGTGGGACAGCTCTGTCCCTAGGGATCCTGTTCAGTGCCGTAGACCCCAAAGAACCGGGTAAAGTCTTGTTCATGCCAGTCCCACTGTGGCCTTCAGGAATCAGGCCTCCCCGGGGTTCCTCTGGGCTCATGCCTGGCTGACGGATATTGAGATGACCTGCACCCAGCATGGCCTGTTGCTGGATTTTCCTTTTCTTCACTCTGCATTGGACATTAGCTAAGCAGGAGAAAAGATAAGAACTTTGAAATCGGTCAGATTGTTCTCAGCTCTATGCTTTGCCACAAGGTAGCTGTGCAGTCTTGGAAGAATTAATTAACTTTTCTGAGCCACGGTATTTTATCTGGTGTTATGGGGATCTTCAATGTCCTCTGCTATGTGCTGTGCCACCATAAGCCCAAAGCAACTGGACCAAGTGACCATGGACAGAAACCTCTAAAGCCATAAGCCCAAACGACCATTCCTTCTTTTAGTTAGTTTTCTCAGGTATTTTGTTACAGTGACCAAAATCTGACTAACACATTTGTGATGAGGTTGGAATACCTATATCAGAGCTGGACAGGATGGCACACACCCACAGTCTCAGCTACCTGGGAGACTGAGGCGAGAGGAGCGTAAGTTTGAGGCCAGCCATAGTAACTTACTGAGACCCAGTCTCACAATAAAATGAAAAGGACTGGGGATGTAGCTCAGTGACAGAGCATGTGCCTAGCGTGCACAAGGTCCTGGGTTCAACCCCCAGTACCACAAGGGGAATAAAAAGAGTACTTATGTCAGGGGCTGGGGCTGTGGCTCAGCGGCAGAGCGCTCGCCTCGCACGTGTGTGGCCCGGGTTCGATCCTCAGCACCACGTAAACATAAATGCATTGCATTGTGTACAACTAAAGTAAATAAATAAATATTTTTTTTTTTTTTTTTTTTTTTTTTTAAAGAGTACTTATGTCAGATTGTCCTGAGGCTTAGAAGAGTTGACAGAGCTCAGCTCCCTGCTGGGCAGTGCTTGCCTGTTATGTAGTAGCTACGGTGGTTTCAGATACGACTGATGAGGCAACTCTAATTGTTCAAGTGCACATTCTGATTCCGTCTCTCTGGGGCTGGGCCTGAGACGCTGCGTGTTCATCAAGCCCCCAAGGGGTGCCGAGGTTACTGGGCCCCTGACCACACTTTGGATAGGGTGGCATGATGTCAGCCCCTCACCCCAACCCCCCCAGGCATCCACTGCCTCTATAGCCCAGAGGGAGGCTCTGACCTCACACCAGAGACCCAAGGCCCTCCCCCTCCTGCCTCCACACAGCCTTTTTAGGAGCCATGTCCCTAAATGACTTCCGTCTCCCAAGGGAGCAAATGCCAGCGAGGGGAGAGGTGAGCTGTGGGTGTGCGTGGCAGGGAATTAATTTAAGATCAGAACAACCAACAGGCTGGAGGCGGGCCCGTGCTCAGCAGGGGCAGAGGGCGGCAGTGGCATCCATTCAGAAGGTCGGAAGAACGTGGATGTTTTTAGAAAAATTTAAGGTGAATGAATCCTAGAGAGCTAGGGTGGGGGTGGGGGTGGGGGAATGGAGGGAGGTCAAGTTTCTGTCCCAGAGCCAAGTGTGCAAAGGGAAGGCAGAAACCAGCACGGAGGCTGAGGTGCCTGCCCCTACCCGGTTTTCATTCCTGAAACACACCCCTTCTTCTCTTATTTTACGAGAGGCTTTCGATGGGCATCCTCCTTCATCGGGTGTCCAGGTCTGCCTCCTCCTTGGAGGCCCAGCTCAAATGCCACCTTGTCATCGCAGCCCCAGGTTGACGCCCCAACCGCTGCCTGTCCGTCAAGTTACCCCAGGCACAGGAACCAGGTGGCTCCCTGGCTCCTGCCTCAGCTCTGCTGCTGGAACGCTCATCCTGCTGGGCTGTCCCTCTGGAGGTGACAGAGAGACCACGGCAGGAGGACCCGCAGAGCTGGGCGCCTGCTGTAGCAGGCATCGTGTCTGCTTCAAGGAGCCCTCGAATGAAGAACTGTGTGGCTCCCATCCCGCTCCCTCCTGGGTGAGGGTGGAGGGTGGGTGGGGACTGCAGGTCTCCCTCCCCCCACTCAGACCACACCAGGCAACGAGGCCGTGAGTCAGTCCTCGAGGGACCTGGTTTTTAGCTCATCTTCCCCTTCTCAGGGAGCCGGGAGAGTGCATCTTCCGGCTCTCTGCTGGTCGCTGAAAGAGGGGGACCCTGTTCTACCATCAGAGGGTTTTCATAAAGGGCCAGCTGCCCGTGTCCAAATGGACAGTTCCGTTTACTCTCCCCAAGAAGCTTCTCAGTGGCTCTTGCGAAGAGATCGGCTTTCCTGTCCACGAGCCCAGCAGAGGCTGCTTTAGAGACTCCCTTGGGGGAGCCTCCTCCCTTTCTCCCCCCCCCCCCCCCCCCCCCCCCCCCCGTCCCCGAGCATGCCTGTCTTCCGGACTCTGTGGCCACATTCACTTATCACCTTTGCCTTCCATTTCTGTCTTTTTTTACACTACGTTATCACGCAGACTGGGGATGGATTATCCTTGAGGGCAGGATTCGTGTCCAAAAATATGAACTGGGGTTGTAGCTCAGGTAGAGCGCTCGCCTCGCATGTGTGAAGGCACTGGGTTTGATCCTCAGCACCACATAAAAATAAAATGAAGGCATCGTGTCCATCTACAACTAAAAAATATGTTATGATATATCAAAGTGCATAAATGCATTCTACTGTCATGTATAACTCATTAAAACAAAAAAAAATTTAATAAAAAAATTGAGCAGTCTTTCCTCAGTATCTGTGGGGAGGTTGGTTCCAAGACCCTGTTCCTCACCCAAATACCCACGATGTTCAACTCCCTTATATAAGATGGCATCATGTTTGCAATTACCTACACACATCCTCCTGTGTACTTTAAGTCATCTCTAGGTGACTCAGGACAGCTCATGCAATGTGGATGCTATGTCAACAACTGTCATACCGTGTTGTTAGGGGATAACCGTAAGAACAAAAGTCTATCCACATTCTGGACAGATGCAATTTTTTTCTTCCAAGTATTTTCTATCTGTGGTTGTTAAGTTCGTGAATAGGGAACGTGTGGGTGTGGCGGCCAACAGTATTCAGTGGGTGGGGGGAATTAGTTGCTTTTAAGCCACATCAGTCATATCAAGCCACTCATTTCGACCTGGAATTGGCCTTCACATAACCATCTTGTCTCACTCAGCTACTACTGACTCTTGAATCTTTTGGCATAGTTGTGGCGGGCAGATTTGCCATTTGCTGTACTCCATAGATCCTGGGAACAAATATTACTGGGCTCTTTCAAAGTCAAAAAACCACATAGTTTAGTTTCTGGAAATACAGGGTTTTCCCCCTCAACTACCTATGACTAGAAAAGTGCTCTGGAATGCCAAACACTTGTTTTAACATACCGGGGATTGAACTCAGGGGCATAGAGACAGGGTCTCACTCACTGAGTTCCTAAGTGCCTCACGATTGCTGAGGCTGGCTTTGAACTCGGGATCCTCCTGCCTCAGCCTCCCAAGTGCTGGGATTACAGGCATGCGCCGCCGTGCCCGGCTCGTTTTTAACATTCTTTAAACCGTATAATGGATACTACTCAACTTTTCTCGCTTTAGAAACTATTCACTCCAGTGTCAAAGAAGAGCTCCGTCTGATCTTGGCGGCCCAGGGTGGCTGAGTTGGGGTGGCTGTTCTCCCTGGGTCCGGGTTGTTCTGTTCCTGTCCATCAGTTGTAGGAGGGCCAGCAGGTATGGTGCTCTGAAGTGTGGGCCTTGGTTAGAGCAGTTGAAAGCAAATCTATGGCCCTGGAAGAAAAAGCAGAGGGGGTAAGAGAACGTGGATTTTAGGTCATAATTGCATGAATCTCTTCAATTCACTGCTTCCTCCTGCTCCCGGCCCCCAGACCTGCTTGCTCCAGGGGTCCTCACCAAGACTGGGTTTAAATTTGGTTTAACTGGCAAGGCCTCTGCTTCAGCATGACCGTGAATCACACAGGATGGGGTGCAGTGGCCGGAACTTAATGGGATTACCCTGCGTTGTGACCCCTGCTGAGCAAACCGACTACTAGGGAGATGTCTCCGCATCCAGTGACAGGGATGCTAAAGTTGTTCTGCACTCTGTCTACTGGAAGGTTTCAGTGCACATTGTGGCTTTTGTGTTGTGTGCGTGACTGCAGGGTTCCCAATTCAGGGCAGTTGGCTGACCTAGGGGAGGGAGTGGCCTCTCTGGGCGGCCTCTTTATCCGGGTCCCATCAAACACTGCTTTTGTGGGGTTTGGGTAGCAGATCTAAGGGGGGGGAGGGGGAGAGGGGCTCTGTTTGCTTACCTGTGACCTTTCTGGAACAGTACTGGGGATCACAGCTCTGCCCCCAGTGCTGCTCAGACTCTCGTTTTTAAACAAATCTCTGGTCCTCCTTCCTGGCCAAGATGGAAGCTGGGGTGGGCTTGTGGATAAGTGTGGCTGTTGCTTAAATTTTTCATCTCCAAGAGTTAATTGACATGTCCCAGGCCCACAGAAAGAAAAGAAAAACATTTAAGTTACGTGTCTGAATTTGCCAGCTAGCTCTTGGCTGAGCCCCTCTCTTATTAAGCTCAGAAGCCTCTTGGTATTATAAAGAGTGGAGAAACACAGGCGATTTGCCAGCAATACCTGAAGAGATCGGGCACTTCCTAGGCCCCACTGTCCCCTCGGGATTCATAGTTTCCACAGGGGCATATTATTGATTTTTTATTTCTGATGCCGGAGTTTCGTAACAATGCTATTTCAGAGTCAGGGGACTGGGTGATGAGGTTCCTCTGGGTATTTCATCTGTTTATGGGCCATATCGACTAGACCCCTTCTAGGTGCCTTGGGCCCTGTGCTGAGAACACAAAGATGAGCCACATGCTCCTCAGTGGCTCAGGGAACAGGGCAGTAGGCGGCGGTGTAAATGCAGATTGTAAGGAAATGCAGTAGGTGCAGGTGTGTGTCTGTTTGCAGCTTGTTTCTAGGCTGTGCCTGGATGAGGTCAAATGCACTGTCAGAGCTCAGATTTGGCCAGCCTGCCGCTGCCTTCATGGTGCAGAACCTCAGCCGGCGATTTCCCAGAGTCCCTGGAGGCCTCCTCCCTTGTGTTCTTTGGCTGAGGCCCTTGTGCTGAGCTTTGCCCCCAGATCCACTCCTGGACCTTGCCTTTGGTTCCCTGGGATGACCCTGAGGCTGTTGCCAGAGGCCGGCCTGCTGGTGCTGCCCAGCCAGCTGGTGCTGCGGTCCTCAGTGACCTCCCTGGGCTGCGCCAGCCTCTCTCCTGGGTCACATTTCCTCACTTGGGCAGAGTGACTGGGCTCCTGTGTCTCATGCAGTCCTGAGAACACAGCTCTTTTGGCTTTGCCCACAGCTCCTCCTTTTGCAGAATATGGCTATTAGAGGGGGCCCAAGTCCAGGTCCAACACCCCCAGCAAACGATGAACACCTCCTTGCCGATGTGGCCCCCACTGCTACCTGCAGGTCCCTCTCCCTTCCTTGCCTGCATCACCTCCTTACAGATGACACTCTGCTGGCCACTGGTCGGCTCGTCACACGGGCTCAGCCTCAGGCCTCCAAGCGCGTCCACTTCTTCCTGCTCTCATTATTTCCATTTCAGGCCCTCCTAACCTTGCCTGGACTGTTGCCATAGTTTCCTAATTGGCTTCACTGCTTCTGGTCTCTGCTCCCCTCCACGCTGTCCCCAGAATTACTTCAATAAATGACCAGCCTTGCACGGGGTCTAGTCTGAATCTACCTTGTACAGAATTCCTTCTGCCAGTTAGAGCAAGGTCCCAGGATAGCACTAAAATGACTTCGCATCTTATTGGCCTCTTAAATATTTTTATATGTAGTCACGTGCTGTGTTAACCACGTTTGGATAGACCATGTATGCGGCAGTGGTCCCATAAGATTAAGATGGAGCTGAAAAATTCCTATTGCTTAGTGACATAGTAGCCACTGTAACATCTTGGCCCAATGCACTGCTCCCGTGTTTGTGTGATGTTGCTGTCAAGAAACCTACTGCAAGCCGGGCGCGGTGGCGCACGCCTGTAATCCCAGCACTTTGGGAGGCTGAGGCAGGAGGATCGTGAGTTCAAAGCCAGCCTCAGCAATGGCGAGGCACTTAGCAGCTCAGTGAGACCCTGTCTCTAAATAAAATACAAAAAAGGGCTGGGGATGTGGCCCAGTGGTCGAGTGCCCCTGAGTTCAGTCCCTGGTACCACAAAAAAAAAAAAAAAAAAAAAAAAGAAACCTACTGCACTGCCAGTCCTATAGAAGTAGAGCAATGCTATATGCTGTACATATAGTATAGAATATTTGATTATAATAACACTATGTAGTTATATATATGTATATATTCTATAACATTTTTGGGGGGTATCAGGGATTGAACCCAGGGACACTTAACCACTGGGCCACATCCTCAGCCCTTTTTTATATTTAATTACAGACAGGGTCTTGATGAGTTCCTAAGTGCCTCGCTCAGTTGCTGAGGCTGGCCTTGAACTTGTGATTTGCTTGGATTACAGGCCTGCGCCACTGCGCCTGGGCCTGCCATACTATCACTTTTAATGTTATTTTAGAGGTAATTGTTCCACTTATATATATAACAAAAAGTCTCATATAAAATAGTGTCTGTGGAGGCTGGGGTTGTGGCTCAGTGGTAGAGTGCTTGCCTTGCGTGCATGAGGCACTGGGTTTGATCCCTAGCACCACATTACAAAAAAACGAAATAAACAGAATAAAGGTATTATGTCCATCTATAACTAAAAATACCAAAAAAAAAATAGTCTCTACGTTATTCTGCAGCAGCCTCCTGCATCTTGTTTGGGTAAAGACACCCAACAACAACCAAATCAAACTAACAGCACGTTTCTCACACGTGGCCACATTGTTAACCGATGCATGACAGTATATGGTTTGTACCTTACCCACTGCCAAATAGCACTTGATTCCATGGAACCCCGTGAATTATTCCAGTTCTTCCTAGCCCACCAGCGTCAGTCCCTGTCAGTACGTGGACAATGGAAGCCATCTTTATTTGGTCCACCTGGATACTTTGAAATGAAAGGATTAGAATTCTTATGGAGAAGCTGGTTCATATTTCTAAAAGGAAGATTGGATTTTGGCCAATCCTAACTTTGTCTTCCATGGGCTTGAGGGGCTGTATCTGGAGTGGGTTTGCTGGAGAATGCTGACCTGCCCTGGATGGAAAACACTAGACAGAGAAGAAAGCTGAGAGAAGTCAGGGGACTGATCGATCAGGGATTGATTAGGCAACATGCAAGCACCACAGTCTGATATACGAAAGCAAGGCAGTGAGACATCTTTAAGGGTTGGCTCTTAGCTTGGACCAGTGAAAAAGATCTACAATAATAACTTAAAAAAAAAAAAAAAAAAGTCTGGCTCCCCAGGGAGAGCCAGCAGTACTTCCTATGCATTAAATGAACACTTAGGAACATCTTTATCCTCATGCATGCAATTTAGATTTTCCCATCCTTTTCATTTTGAAGGGAAGAATGAACTCCCCGCAGCTCTTTCTGAGAATATGCTTCCTGTGGGGACTCAGAAGCTGGGAGACAGTGGCTGCTGAGGTTTAAAGGGGATTTGCCAGGAAGGCTGGGAAGCCTTCCTCTTGAAAGCCTCTCCCATGCCAAGAAAATGCTCAGAGAGAGGGAAGCCAGGGATCTTGGGGAAAGAGGCAGCTAATCTCCTTCCCCTTTACCAAACAAAGGAAGTTCCATCATTTTATCCTCACAGCCCTTAGTAGTAAGGTAAGATGGCTAAGGAGATTCCAGGGAGCTGGATTAGGCAAGGAAATCTCTACAGTGAAAAGGGAAGTGGCCTTTTTGTTCCTTGGGATGGTCAGGCAGGATTTAGACAGCTAGACGCAAGCACATTCCCAGTGGGAAGATGTGAGGTATAAGTGGGAAAAAGAATCATGGGTTGCAGAGACAGGAGGTCGGGGTCCTAGTTATTGAAGCAAGTTAAGTATTGGGAAAAGTAGGAATAGAAGTTTCTAGGCAGAGTAGGGTTTCACTGAGGGCCATGAAAGGCAGGAAAAGAAGTCTAGATCTAACTCTGTAGGAGGCAGGAGGATGACAACAATGAGAGAGATTTAGAGAGGAAAAACCGGGTGCCCTGAAGGGGGGTGTTGTAATTTGAGGTGTGAGTAGCCCAGGGTCCATCTGGTTCTGTTGAGGACAGCAAGGTGCAAGTGATAACTTGCAGAAAAAGAACGTTGAGACATAGGAGCTGATCTGTCACGGGAGGGGAATGAATGTGACCTTGAGGACGCACCAGGGTTTGGGCCAGTGGAGAACTGGGGTGCCGAGCCTGAGGGCTGGAGCTGGTCTGGAGGGAGGTTTTGTTTTGGATGTTTGAGTTTAAGAAAAGGATGAGAAACTCCAGGGGAACTCCGAAGTGGGGCTGTGCCTGGGACCCTGGAGACAAGCTCTGCTTGGAGGTGATGACAGAGAGAATGTGAGCCTGGCAACGGGTCCTCTTAGAGAGGGTGGGGTAAGGAGAGCAGGGGCCCAGGGCTGGACTTGCAAGGCGAGGTAAAGAGGAACTCGTGAGGGAAACCACATACTCCCAGCCCAGGACTCCCCCAACCCCGGGGGGAAGTCCTGCTGCCTGGGGCTTGGGGGCTCCCGCTCCAGCTTGCTGCTGAGAAGAGCCACCCAGGGCTGGAAACGGGAAGGACTGTCGGTGTGATTTGCTGCAGCGTTGGACCTACTCGCTTCCGTGTCTGATTTAGGGCACAGTTTCAAACATGGCACCCTCTGGCAGGCCCGGGATCCACGTCATCCATGCCTTAAGTTGATGGGCCTTGTCACGAGGGTTCACAGATTTAGCAAGTAAAAATATGTATATATGTGACTGCGTGACCAATGTGATTCTGCAACATGCATGCTTAGAAAAATGAGAAATTATGTCCCATCTATGTACGATATATCGCAGTGCATAAATGCATTCTACTGTCATGTATAACTAATTAAAACAAACAAAAAAATTAATAAAAAAAGGGATTCCAGTTAAATTTAACCAGAAAAATAATGTAGAATTACTTTAAGTATAACTATATCCCAAATAGTGTATGGTATGTACATACTTCTACTAAAAAATGTTATTGGTTTTCTAAAATTAAGATTTAACTGGACAGCCTATATTTCATCTGGCAATTCTATCCTCCAGTGAGTCTTCTGACTTCAATCCTCAGGGGCCTGTGATCCTGTCTTTTCTTGGCTAAGAAGCCCTCTTCCTAAGACACATTTCTTTCTCTTTGTTCCTTCCCTCTCATCGAATCAGATGGTTTTATTTGGAATCAACAAACATTTCTTCCACACCTACCGTATGTCTGACAGGACACAAGGCACTTCACACATACCATATTAGTGGTTTTCAACTTGTTCAGGGGATACAGCACTTGGAAATAAGGTGCTTTTGGCAGAGTGTCATGAATTTGAAATCATTTTACCAGCAATCTCATTCTTTACATCATTTCTCTGATACTTTCCAGAGGAAATTTATTACTTGTTATTGTTGTTGTTATCTGTGCTGCATTTTTATCTCTCCCATCCTGAGAAACCAAGCCTTTGTGCTGTAAGGCCAAAGTACCATTGTGTACCTGGAAGTACCCGGAAGAAGACAAGCCCTCCTGATGCTTTGTGCTAAAGGCAGACTAATTAAACCGGTGGTCCGGGGGAGGATGGAGATGAAGGAAGAGGTCTGCAGTCCAGAAGTTGAATTGGTCTGGGATGGTGGATGGGGAACGGTGGATCCCATACAACTGAGAGGAGTGGGTGGCTTTGGGATTTGTCAGCACGGAAGGTTCCGGGCTCTGATGGGGGTCTAGGATCACAGTGGCATCAAGAAGTTACTTTGAACTGAAGACATTTGAATCCCTGAAATCCCACATCTGTCTCAAAACAGAGCTTCCCCACAGATCGGAGTCACCATCAATTTCCTCCCCGAAGTAATTCACATCTCTTCTAGAGAATAGAAATCTGTGACACACCCAAGCAGATACTGTCAAGAACTCTTCTGTCTCCTACTTATGTATCTTCCCAAAGTGTCCATTGGCTTTTCCATAAGTGCCTTTTGCTCCTTCTAAGAAGTTCCTTTTTCTCCAGAAGTGCTCTCCTCCCATTCCCTGTGAGGACGATAGGTAAGCCCCACTTCTACCATCTCCTTGAGACACACACAGAATTCCTTGTGAATTTCGGCGCATACACACATCTTTAAACCTGTGCTCCCATCCTCTGGACTAATCTGTCTTTGACCAGCTTAATTTGTGCATCCATAAACTCAGACCCTAAGAGGATAGAGGAACAGGTTTCTTTTCTTTTCTTTTTTTTTTTTTTTTTTTTGGTGTGTGTGTGTGTGTGTCCCCCCGACAGTTCCTTTTGTGCCAAGTGCCTGCTGAGGGTCATGATGAGTTGCCTAAAGAGCAGGAAGCAGGGAGCAGGGTGCCCTGGGCCGTCCTGTAGACACAGTGACCCAAGCATCTCTGGGTCCATTCAAGGGGAGAACGTCCAGATTCCACCAGGAAGAGAAGGAGTGTGACCACGATGGTGGCCTCTCTGGCTTCTCCACGTCCTCGTATCACATAGCACCCACAATGCCTCGTGGGTTGGAACCAGGCCCCATGCGAGATGGAGACTGAATTTCCCACCAGTTGGGCAGGCAGGGACCAAAGCCAGAGCCAATTTAATTCTGAAAAATAAAAATTCCGTTCTTACTTTTTTCGTGTGTGTGTGTTACAGATTGACACTACCTCCTAACTTTTCTGTTTGTTCAGAACATTCTTTTAGTCTGAGGCGTGGGGGGACCGAGAGCTACCCCAAAGTACTTTCAACTGAAGAAGACTGTGTGGCTTCAGGCTTCCCTCTCGCCCTTCTGCCTGGAAACTGGCCATGAAGAAATTCTCCGGCCTGGAATTCGGTCAGGAGTCTCATGCCTTAAGGGTCCCGCCCTGTGTCCTGGGGGAACAGCCACTGCACAGAGGTCATGAAGAAGCAGACAGACAGGCCTTTCTGGGTCCCCTCCGTCCATTACCATGATGCCCTGGGTTCAGTCACATTTCTATGCCGTTTTCCCAGCCTCAGCCAACCTAAGTGCGAGATATGCAGTTCTCCCGGGTCTTTGGATTCTCTTTGTGAAGGCTCCCATGTCACCTGAAACTTTGGTCAAATAAATTGGGTGTGTTTTTCTCTCGTGAACTTGTCTTATTCCAGGAACGTCAGATGGGTGAGGAGAAGTATCACACCTTCCTACTCCCACAGAGGTCACAAGAATGACAAGTTCAAGGGAAATCTGCTAGAGGAAAACCAAAAGTCGGGAAAATTCTAGCACCTGGGTCCTCCCTGCCCCCAGCCCTGGGGTTGTGAACATTTTCAGCAGTTGGCCTCCGGTCGATGCCTAGGGATGCAACCAGGAGGGCTGTGTGTCATCTCAGCCTAAGGCTGTGGCGCAGGACGCTGGCATTCACAAGCCCAGCGTCTGGCACAACACAATGACATTATTTATAGACCGACGAGAATTTCAGACAAATGTGATGCATAGGGAGAAATAAAAAGGAGGAAGGGGAACGTATAGACATCTGAGGCTGAATCGAGGGGGAAACCACCCAGTGAAAACCTGCTTTTGTAGGGTTCGCGTGTGTGGCAGAAAGTGGAGGTGACTCATTCTAACCTGTGGCCCTCGCCCTGTTACTCCATTGATCTCCTCCGAGCTTTCTGAAGCCCTGATTTGTGTCAAAAAATTACACAGCATGTCAAAGAATGACTATGGTCTGTTTTTTTCCTACCTGTGTTTTTGAAAGGCACAATATCTAAACAGGATTGGGGCCTTTCTAGAATGACCTTGCCCTGGGGGATAGGTGCCCTGTGATGGGAGGGGACCCACAGGGAGGGGGGGTAGAGAAAAGGCCCCTGGGAGCACTCTCTCCAGCCCAGCAAGGGAAGGGTCAGCAGAAGGCCTGTTTTTTCCCTTTTTTTTGCCCTTTTTCTAATTGCCACTTACTGGGGCTATACCTTTCCTAGCTGGGCTCCATTCCCCTCACCGCAAACCATTATGATTTAAAAATTGAAGCACGACATCCTGGCTCACCCATTTCCTATTAATGGCTGACCGTGGTGATCGATGGAGGGATGCAGGGATGTTACCAGATGTGTGGTCCCGTAGGGATTACGTGATGTGTGTTCAAGGTGAGAGATGAGATCATTTAGAAATGAATTTCCTTTTTGTTTTTTTTAAAGTCTTTGATCATTATCACTTGCATTTAGAAAATGATTTTTTAAAAAAAATCAATCTGAACTGGATTTCTTTCCCCTTAAGTCTTTATGGTTCCTTAGGTGACAGGATACCATAGATAAAACTTAGGGTTTGCTTTTAAAAGGAAAAAGAAAAGGAAGATGTAATATATCTGCTAAACATATGGAAAAACTTCCATCATTCACCTGGCCTTGCAGATAGTTTATGTTTTCTCTTTTCTGCCCACCTGGATGTTGGTCAGGGGTAGACCAAGAACTGGTCCAAGGGCCATTTCTGTGGGGCCATTGGTTAGCAATGTTGGACGGTGTCAAGTTCTGGTGAAAGACCACAGGTGAATAAGGAAAGCATTCTGCCTGAGTTTAAGGGGCTTTCCTGGGAGGTGATGTACTTTGTGGTCCAGCACTTCATGACCGAGCCTGCAGATCTAGTTTCTTTTGAAAACAAACCCCACGTCTGGAACTTTCCGTGCCGAGATCACGTCAGTTTCAAGAAGGCCTCCCTCCTAAGACGCAGCTGATGGATGGATGGTTTCTGCTGCCCTTTCTCACTGGGAGCGCAGGGGGCATCGAGGACCCAATGGCCTTCTTGTGCAGTGGCCATGTTTCTCTGAGTCTCAGCTTTTCCTCAGAAGGCCTGGGGCCACGCGAGGGGAACGGCTCTTGTGGAAAACACTGGTAGCCTTGTAACTGGAACCCAGTCATCTCAGAAGTCTTTATGTCACTTCCCACAGCCGCGTCAGAGGGGTATCAATGCACCCAAAGCTTCTCCTCGGATTGTGTGAGCAAGCAGGTCAGCTCTGGCAATTTCCAAAGAGCTAGAATGAACATCCCTGAGTTTGGGGCCTGGATACATTTTCATGGTCCCGTGAAGCCCCAACCCAGAGAAAGTGCCTCAAATTAGCTGGAAAGAAGAGGGGGGTTAACAACCACAAGCCTCAGAAATGACCCCTTAAAAACATGGGCTTGTCCCCTAAATGAGCTCAGGCCTGCTGCTCAGAAGTCCCACCCCTTTTTTTTTTTTTTTTTTCCTGCTTTGGTTTTCTGGTTGAAGTGTGATAAGTAGCAGGTGAAGAAACGCCCAGGGATTTTGAAACTCAGATGCAAGGCTGGGGGCAACGAGGAAGCTTCTGCCTCCCAGTCCCCTCCTGGGTGGTTTTTTTAACTTGGAGACTCCCCGGAGTTTTGCATCAGCGCTTGCTTCAACCCTAAAAGAAGTTGCATCAGACATGGCAACTTTGTGTGCAGTCTCTGTGTTGAATGAAGTATTAATAAATGGTTCCCCGGGGACGTCAGTGCTGTTCAAACTAGAAAATAAATTGATATGTAAAAATCTCAGAATGGCGGAGGCACGAGGAGGCCGTGCTCACTGGTGGAGATGGACTTTCCCACCCACAAACTCAGAAGAGAATCCAGGACAAAGTGTGGCTAGTGCGGTTCCTCATTTTCCCATCACCCATGTGCTTTTTGCTTTAAAACAGCAACTAAAACCTCAGGTTAATACTTCCCTAAGTTGATTGTCACCTTACCAGGAGACACGGAGGAATCAAGAGAATAGTCAATTGTCTGCCCCTGAGAAGGGAAAGAGGAGGGACATCATTATCTGGCTCACTTCCTCTGACCCCAGTCACTGCTACTGGTGACCAGAATATGGTACTGCCAAATATGTGGGTTTGTGGACCTGCGGGAAATTAAGAAGCAGCAGAAAAGCTCTCTGCTCTCCCTCTATTTGACTGGAAGCAAAAGGTGTCCTTTCCTCCCTTCTACTAACTAGCTGCTATCTAGCCTTTATCTGCCATTTGTTTTCTTGTTCCCAGGTTGCCTTTTCTTTGTCTTGTTACCACTCCAAAAAAAAAAAAAAAAAAAAAAAAAAAAAAATCTGCTCTTCTTTGCGGAAAGTTCTCTATAAACTGGAATTCCAGGCCACCTCCTGGAGAGTACTCATTCACTGGGTGCCTTCCACATGTACGTGAAATATGCACGTTAATGAATTTCTTTGTTTTCCCCTCTTTAATCTCTCTTTTGTTTCAAGAATCTGTTCTAAGAGCCCGAGGTGGCTACCCTTCCCCACCACCTCCCAAGCGACTTGCCACCTCTGAGCTGGGAATCAGGAGATGGCTCATCTTCAGGACTGCGGCGGGGACCCTGGGAGGTAGCCTTTGTCTCATTTTCTTTTCCTGAGTTGAAAGTGTATGTGAGACAAAAGTGGGACTTGAAAGTAAGAAACACCTCTGGGTAGCATGTTTTTCTTTGCTTTTGTGTTTTTCTCTCAAATAGGTGCAATATCTGGAGAACTTCATTTAAACCTTCCTTTCTAAGCAGCAGGGAATAGCTTGCAGAGGAGAGAAGAACATTCCAGGTTTATTGCATTTTATTGATTTATTCCTGGTATTGTTCTAAAATCGTTGCTAGATGCACGTGTAATTAACTCTACCACTCATTGTGGTGGACCTTACTCCAAGTTTCCTTTATTGCAGTTTTGTTGATGATCCTGGCATATTCAGAGATTAATAAATACAGATCTAAGTCCTGACTACTAAGCAGAGAACCTCCAAGAAAATCATCGTGGATTGGAGATTAACCTTCATAGTTGTGGAAGTTTAGTTGTAACTAAAGCGGTATAGCACATGAGCCAGCGTGTGCTACATAATATTGCGGTTCAGGACACGCCACCACACACTATGGCACCTTGGCATTTGAGAAAATAGCAGAAGCAGGAGGTTGCTCTTACCTTCTCCTGCCCTTCTCCCCAAAGCCAGTCCTAAATCCTCAGGAGGATTCTCTGACCTTCTCCTGAAGCAGGGCTCACGACCCTCCTTGGATAAATGCCCTACTGATACCTGGAGGAAAGCAGCCGCCTTATTTCTGAAGCCCGGGGACATGGTAAAGAGTCTAGACAGGCTTTGCTCAGTTGTCCCAATTTATTGCCATTATATAGCACCCACTTTATATAGCCACACTTCTCCACGACTATCCACGTCTTCATCCACCCCACATAAAAAACACACAGGTTCAATCTGTCTCTTTGTGTCTTCATTTCCTTATGAAGGCTCCCATCACAACTTACGTTAAGTGAAATGTTATGCTTTTTTTTTTCTTATTAATCTGCCTTTTGTTGTGGGGGCCTCAGCCACGAATCTAGAGAAGTGAGAAAATAAATCACTTTTGCGCAGTACCTTAGCCTCCTCTCCAAAGGCGCTGGACTTCCCCACCATGTTCTTTTTTTTTTTTTTTTCGGTACCAGGGATTGAACTCAGGGGCACTCGACCACTGAGCCACATCCCCAGCCCTTTTTTGTATTTTCTTAGAGACAGGGTCTCACTGAGTTGCTAAGTGCCTCACGATTGCTGAGGCTGGCTTTGAACTTGCGATCCTCCTGCCTCAGCCTCCCAAGTGCTGGGATCACAGGCCTGTGCCACCATGCCCAGCTCCACCATGTTCTTCATCAATGAACTTTGAGAACCAGAGGGGACCAGAAGGAAAGAAGGGTGGGAAGCCAGTAACGTGGCCAGTGCATCTGGCCAGTGGGAGCTGGCCAACCTCGTGCTACTCCTGGACATTGACAACGGCACAAAGGATGGGTAATTCTGAAGCTGCACCCACTCACCCATGGGCTGTGGGTGCTGCTCAAGGGTGACCTCATCCCAGATTGGACTCTAGTATTCTAGTCGTGTGCAGCGTCAGGGCAGGTCAATGCTGCTGGAGGTTCTGTGCACTCAGACTCACTTTATTTCAAGCCCTGATTTCATTTTCCCATTGCAATTTATTCAATTCACCAAAACAATTTCTTTGGGTTGCAGTGGAGAAGAATTTGGGAAATTTCCTGACCTTTGTTCTATTTTTGTTCATCATTTGTGTCTAAAATACAGGATTTTTTTTTTTTTCTTTTAAGTGTAAGGCGTAGAGAAGCGGTAACCAGTCAAGGGGAAGTGTCACTGGAAAACGAAGAGCCCCCAAGTTTTTTTTTTTTTTTTTTTCCTCCCTGCCAACATCTCTAAAAAGAACTTCCCCACAGAGCTACAGTAACACAGATCGACAGACAGCTGATGTGCGTTCCTAGCAGTTTCTTTCACTGGACAGCCCTGGGGATCATTATATTTCTCTCTCCAGGATACTTGACTCACCCACTGGTCTCATTCCCGGTGACGCATGTGCTGAAAAAGGCGGCCAAGTGCTAGCACCAGGTGGGGTGACAAGCCAGCCCCCTGCCAGGAGCATTTATTTACAGCAAAGGGACAGCACTGAAGTGGCATGAAACAGGTCCACGGAAGGCTCCCAGGAAAGAGCCAGGGTGACAGATGGCAAAATAGACTCAGGGTCCCGTTTTCCACAGGGGTCTCCAAATAGCCAGAGGATCTGTGCTCAGAGCTCTATAAACACATCACCTTGTTTTACCTTCACTCTCCACTCCCCAGCGGTAGTTCTCTGCGTCCCCCTCTCACCCCTTATACTTGCAGGGAAGCAGCTCGGTTCTCGAAAACTAGGAAAAAACACCATCCCACGCGGTTTCAGCGAGCTCTTGCTTTTTCTCGATTGTCCAAGTTCTCGCCCCACAAGCCACATCTCAGGATCGGATCTAGGCTGGCGAAGACATTCTGCAGATTCTCTGCATCGAGGGGACAGCTCCTCTTTCATTCTTCTTCACCTTGGCTTTCACCACGCCTCACTTTTTCTTTGGTCTGCTTTCATCTACGTAGGGCTGTCTCAGCTGACGAGGTAGGTTTCTCAAGTGGGGGAGCGTTTCCCCCTTTCTCCTAGTGGATGTGGAAATCTGCACGCTTGTGACCAATCCTACAGAAGGTGCAGGGCAAGGGCCCCACATCTTTCTTTCTTGATGGAGTTGAAGAAGAAAAATACGTTTTTGTTTAGCTCGCATACATTCTTAGTTGGAATGGGTTCCTGCAACCCAAAACAGCTCATCAAGGGGAAACAGACTTCTACTAACATGTGCATTTCACACATACATAGCAGACACCCAGAGAATGAGTGGTTCTCAAAGAGGTGGCTTTGAACTCTATCTTATATGTGCTTTTCAACAAAACCCAGTACATGTTTGGAGAAGTGATGAGACAAAAGAAAAGGACTTGGGGTCTCTAGGGGCAGCAACTTGGGGGGAAGGCAAATAGGTGGCAGGTAAGGTCAGATTAGAAAAGCTTGTTAATGTCAACTCCTCTGGTACCATGTTCAAAGTGATCTTCAAGGTCAGCCTTTGTTCTTCTTGGGAGAAAGGATACTTTTCAGTATGAGGCAAATGGAGGGCAAAGAGCTTCCCCGCATCTTCTTCCAAATTACCTCCTCCATATTTTGGGGTGGCATATCCTAATCTCTTGTGATATGTATCTTAGATCATTTCCAGACAGAGGGGGCCGGCATGTTGTGTTTTCGGGGTGATATTTATACTTGTGTCACAAGGAACATCTCTTTCAGCGTGTGAACAGATGCCCTTACTGTGGGGGCCCTTCCTGCCATCTTTAATTGTTGATTACACAGAAAAATGTCTGAGTTGCAGGCAGAGAGGCAGGACTTGTAAAGATGGGCTGGCACGAGCGAGCCGAGAGGCTCTGGGGGGAGGAATTGGTTGGTGTGTGCTGTGCCTTGAATCTGGAAGGTTCCCCAAAGGCTCATGGGTTGGAGGCTTGGTTCGCAGGGCAGCAGGGTGCAGCGCGAGGGATTTCAGGAAAGGGTTGAATCACGAGCCGTCTGACCTCACCAGTGGATTAAACCATTTGATGGATTAATAGTTAGAATGGACTGCTGGCAGGTGGCAGAAACTGTAGGCAGGCTGGGAACGGTTGGAGGAGGTAGGACATGGGGGTCGTGTCCTTGGGGACCATGTCTTGTCCCTGCTTCTTCCTCTCTCACTTTCTCATCCTGCTGGCTGAGCGGTTTTACTCCGCCATGCCCTTCCATCACGTTCTTCTTCTTTGCCTCAGGCCCAGAGCAACGCAGCCCGCTGGCCACGGACTAGAACCTCTGAGACTGTGAACCAAAATAAACTTTTCCTCCTTTAAGTTTTTTTAATATGTATTTTTTAGTTGTAGGTGGACACAATACCTTTATTTTTATGTGGTGCTGAGGATCAAACCCAGTGCCTCATGCATGCTAACGAGCGCTCTGCCTCTGAGCCACAACCCCAGCCCCTTTAAATTGTTTATGTCAGGAATTTTAGTAATAGTGATGAAAAACTAACACAGTGTGCATGGAGTTTGAGGGAAGAAAGGAGAGGTAAGATGCTTAAGTGATTTTAAGCAAGATCTTGAAGGGCTTTAAGCCATTTAAAGCAGTCTGGGCTTTTCCTTAAAGACTAAAAGGGGAACCCCTGAAGGATTTTAGGCAGGGATTGATCAGACCATTTATGTATTCAAGAATGATAATCCTGGTGGCAGTGTGAAGAACGGCTATGAGGGGCAGAGGTGGTGGGCAGGGGTCTAACTCGGAGGCAATTGAATCAATTCATAGGGGAAAGGAGGTAGGTCTGAGTCAAGTATATGAGGAGGTTGAATCTGATAGGTGATAAGAAAGTAGAATGGATGGCATTGATTTCTATCTTGCCTTACTCTTCTCTTTGTGAATAGTTCTTATGTGTTATGGGGAAGAGTGAAAAACTACCTGAAAATCTAAGTTTCTGAGACTGCCTTGAAGGGCCTAGCTCCTGAGATGACGGCTGTGCTCTTGCACTTTCCAGGGGACTTGCTCAGCTGGAGGTGCCTTAATTGCATCCTCTCTCTTTATTGTTCAGCCTGGAAATTGGGAGCAGCCGTCTTGTCACCGGGATGTACTCTTAAGGATGGAAGCCTTGTGAAAAGCATCCAGAGACGCAAGACACCCCAACCTTGGACAGCTGCCTCCGCCCCTCACACTGTGTTAGGAAAAAAAATGAATCTTTTCTTTTTGGACTCACTGTGATTTCTATTCCTTTCTGCCTAGCAGCCAAACTCAATTCCTGAGACCCATGTTGATGAATTGGGTACAGGGGTGAGCAGAAAGACTTGAGGGTGAATTCTAAGGTATTGGTTGACGGGACGGGTAGATGTCAGGGCCAGCTGCAAGATAAGGAATGGCAGGAAGATTAGGAACCAGATCAGCACATTTTGTTTTGTACATATTAAGCCTGAAGAGTCTCCACCGTGGCGAATCTATGTCCAGGAAACAAAGGAATGCAGGGTAGGACTTTACAGACTGCCACTGAAGTCCCGGGAGCGTAGGAGGTCACTCTGGGAGAGCACCTCAGAGAAGGGCCAAGAACAGAGCTCAGGGGTCTCAGAAGTTAAGAACGATGTGCCCATGAGCAGGGTAACAAAGGAGCGCCCAGAGAATCAGGAGGAAGATCTAGAGAGAAAAGCATCATGGAAACCAAGAGCGTCCATAGGATAAAGTGGTCACCGACGTCAGTTAGGAAGGGCATAGGAAACAGAGAGGAGACAAGAAGAAGAATGGCTGGAGCAGTCCTTCTTTCCAGGAAAAGGCTGCTCTCAGAATGCTCTGTCCTCCAGAGGTGGCCACAGGTCCAGTTGGCGTGCCACTCACAGCACACTGTGATTCTGCTGGTGTCTCGTGTTACCTGAAACTGATGTCATTTTTTAAGCATTCCCTCCCCCTCCACCAACTGACCTATCCCCTCCAAGGTGTCAAGTGACAGGTTTTATTTAAAAGCATAGTGATCCCACTTGAGTTTAGTATTTGTTTTAATAATTTCTTTATAATGAGTGTTTGAGGGTCCCCTATAGCACACTGAGGTGAAATACAACTGAGATTGGATTCTGTGCTCCGTTAATTAAGTATATCATTAGAGGAGCCAGGCTCAGTAGTGCACGCCTGAATTCCTAGCATTTGGGAGGCTGAGGCAGGAGGATTGTTCAAAGCCAGCCTCAGCAATGGGGAGGCACTTAGCAACTCAGTGAGACCCTGTCTCTAAATAAAATGCAAAAAAGGGCTGGGGATGTGGCCCAGTGGTCGAGTGCCCCTGAGTTCAATCGCAGGTACAAATATATATATAAAATTAGAGGGTCTATGTGAAGGATGCTGATATGATAAAAGAAACACCTTCTATGTGAAGGATGCTGATATGATAGAAGACACACCTTCAAGATGGTTGGAAAACAAAACAACAAAAAGACACAGCAAGGGAAGGATGCTTGGACTTGCCTCGTGCACTCGGGCAGAGGACCTGAGAGAAGAGACTCCTTCTCTGGCTCTGGGATCCGCGTGCTCTGGGCTCTTTGGTCTTTACTCCAAGGTGAGCAGAACCGGCATTGGCTGGATCTGTCTCTGGAGTCCAGTGGGGTGAGGTTTAGGGCTGTTTTCCCAAACATTTCATTTATTTTCTTGCACTAAGAAGGGAGGAGTGTCTCTCCTGGGGAATGTGCTCAGATTGCATCAGCTGGGAGCTCTGAGGACCAGCTTCTCTCCCTGGTCCAAGTCTCTCAAGGAGGCTCAGAGAACCTCTTCTGGCTCTGAGAATGTCCTACTTGGAATGATGAAAATAATTTTTTTTTTTTTTTTTTTTTTTTCATTTAAAGGGCAGTTGAGCGAGAAGCCACGAGCTGAACTCATTGCTTTTAGCTCTCTAACAGTCAACGCCCTCCCTGGGGAACAGGTCATGGGCCTTGTGTGGAACATTTTAATTGGGAAGGGATCTTACTTGGTATCCACGAGAAGGACCCCAGGCACCACTTTGAAGAGAAGTGTCTTGTCACTTAGTTGCTGTGGCTGTTCCTCGGCCCCTTAGCCAGCTCTGGCAGAGTCAGCAGTAATGGAGGTAGTCAAGAACTTGGCGTTGACCGAGAACAGGTTGTGTGTGAACTTTCTCTAAGATGCCACACGCTGGCAAACCGAAGAGGCGGTACCTGCCCTCAGGTTGCTTCAACTCTCAATTCAAATGAAAGTTAGAGAGGAAAAAGGGAAGACACTGTAGTTCAAGTGTGTCCCTTGTAGGCCAAGTTCCCGTGAACCTGTGTACATACGTGAAAACACAACCCATCACATGTATGGAGACACCCTAAAACTCCACGTGTCTGGTGTGGTCACGCTGTAGCCACCTCAGCTATCCGAGAAGAGCTAAGGTCTCTAAAGCAGTCAGAAGTTAGGATCCCACAGTTCATGAATTCTGCTTGCTCTGAGCCAAGTTCATCTTCCTTTCGTTTGGATACCTTCTAGAGAGCTTTTCCGGAGCACCCCACATTAGCGCTGTGGGGCTGGGCTGCCTCAGGCATTGGCAATAGCCATTTCTGAGGACCCGGCACGAAAGCGGAGGTTCCCACCCATGCCTCACACACACTGGTACCACCTGGGCATCTTTTACCAGCTTCTAAATCAGGTCTGCTTTCCAAATGAGTGTAGGAGCCCTGGGCAGGGACACAGGCATGGTCAACTTTGGAAGTTGCCCAGGTGATTCCAGTGTTGAAACTGAGGAAGAGGAGTGGATGTTTCACGTGTAGTGTTCCGGGGATATTTTGTGTAGGGACAATTACTCGTCACTTTCTGAGAAGCAGCCCCTAGCTTCCTTGTTGTATATGAAGGTGAGACAGTACCCTGAATGTGTGGCAGGATCCACTTTCCTTCCCTGGTCGCTGATAGTCCTGGGGGGCATCATGTATTATAAATGCCACCCACATCTAACCCTTTCCTGACTCCCAGATCTTCTGGACATGAAGAGCTGGGGGCCCATGGACCTTCAAGATGAGGGTCTCCCTTGGACTTGCAAGTCCCGCGTGTGGCTATGAGCACATCCAGGTCCCTTAGTCTGTTTTTGGAGCCTAAGCATTTCACAGCCTCGGGCATTTGGTAAGTGGCTAATTCGTCTCTGCTCTCTTAAGCTTCTGCTCTCAGAGCAGAGAAGGATCACGCTCTGCTCCCCTGCCTGGGGTGAGAGGGGACAGAGAAGTGGGGGACACTGTGGGGACCCAAGGTTTCTCCCCTAGATGTGGGACATATTGGGGGGTGGTGGAGGGAACCAGGGAGAGAGGGGAGAAGTTAAAGTAGGATGCTTACTAGAACCATGTTTGTACTCTAACGCTAACCTCTAAAAGAGCAAGCTGTGAACTTTTATATTTAACATATGATATTTTTATGAAGTTAAAACTTATTAAAAATGGACTGGCTAAAAGCCTGCAAAGAGGTACACAAATTTCTTGGAAGATCTGAACATGGGTTATGAAGCATTCCCCTCCTCCTTGCCCCGATTTTTTATGAGGAACATATGGTTTAGGTATTTTCTCATTATTATTATTAATCGATTTAGTTTTTGCAGTAAACATAAACCTCAAGACTTTATCATCATTATAATAAAACAGACGGTGAAGCCGAGGACTGGGTCGCGCGGCCCCCCTCCCTCCTCCCCTCCGGCAGTTGAAGCGGCTCATCTCTCAGTGGCCAGGGTCCTCTGAGGTCTGCAGCTGGGCTCAGCACCCCCAGCTGCAGCCCACCCTCCTCTGTGCTCTCAGGCTTTTCTGGGAAGGTCGGCTTGGTCTGCCCATCACGGCCACCCTGCTTCCTGTCCCAAGGCAGAGAACCCTGCCTTCAGGGTACTGTGTCACTGGGTGGGCCGGTGCTCTCCACCCTTCTTATAGAAAGTGCATCGGGTTTTAGGACCGTTTACTACATTTGCAGGAGGCCTACTGGCAGGTGCTCAAAGCTTTTCTTTTAAAACACGACGTCCTAAATGATGCTCCGGGAGTCTGCACAAATATTTCAGATTTTGTTCATTCCTCTCTGCTTAGGAAGGTGGTAGACGGGCACCTGCTTCATCAAGACCTATTGAATGGGGCAGTGGGTGGGGTTGGGACATAAGTAACCCCCCAT
This sequence comes from Tamias sibiricus, assembly GCA_025594165.1. Taxonomy (NCBI): domain Eukaryota; kingdom Metazoa; phylum Chordata; class Mammalia; order Rodentia; family Sciuridae; genus Tamias; species Tamias sibiricus. The sequence continues at coordinate 15,623,290 of CM046666.1, read as the reverse complement.
CCCCTGCAGGAGCCCGTGCTTGTTTCTTGGGCCTGGGGATGGGCGCTTTGTTTACTTACATTTACTTAAAACCTCTGCCACGTGTTTGCCATGTCACAAGTAATTGCTCAATAAATACGGGTCCGTTGAATAAATCAAATGGTCATACCTACAGAAAGATTTTTGGATATGTAGAAAAATTTTCTTTTTCTTCTAAAGAGGTACAGTAAATGACACGACTTTTGTAAAACAAACAAGCAAACGTACAAGTAGAAGGGATCAACACGGACCAAGTTCATAGTCCCAGACAGCAGGATGTGAGTCATGAGTTGAGTCCACCCTCAGAAAGTGGAGGGAAGCCCCACGGGCTGGACAAGGCTTCGGTGTGGTTTGGAGAAATCAGTAGAAGTTCTGTGGAAAGGAATGAGGGTGCTCATGGCCTGTGGGTGAGCTGTTGTCAAGGTCCGATGACTAAAGACAGATGAGTGTTGAGAGTGGCTGGCAGATGGGAGCAGAGGTCCCCGCGTGGTGCTCCTGGCGGCGTCGCTGTTAGACGGAGCAGGTCCAACCCGGGAGAGGCCGTCAGCAAGGAGGGTAGCTTCCTTCTGCTGTCCGTGTTTGCGCCGTTTTTGCCAGGCTCTCTGTAGGAAGGTGGTCCTCAAGACACACCCTGCTTTCTTCTTCATTCTGTGCCCGAGAAGGAGAGTCTTCTTCCAGGGAGGTAAGAGGGAGGAGGCTGGGTTCCCCTGAGTGTCCTCATTTTAGTCCCTTGGGAGAGTGGACGGGTATAGGACGAGCATGGAGGAGAAAACCTTGGAAAGATACGACGTGACCTTGACCACCTGCAAGAGGGGGAGGGGTTGTACTCCTTCTGCAGTTATTGAAGGACTCTCCTTCTTCCTCAGCTGCTCTGCCGCTGACCCCCTAAAGGTCCCCACTGACCTCAACTTTGCTCCGGGCACTTCCTGTTTGACTCCCCTGCACCGTCCCCTGGCTATCAGATGTCCATTGCTTTCCCAGCAGACGGCGTTGACAGTTTCCCACGGCTTCCCCTTTGGTCCTGGACCAACCGCGGCGGAGTCTGTCTGCATCCTGGGCTTCCCTCTGGGCTCCGTCTCTTACTTCCAGGCACCTGCTAGACACAGCTGCTCGAGGGTGGAGCTGCAGTGGCCCCCAAAGCCCCTGTGTTAAAGGCTTGGTCCTCAGCTTGGCACTGCTGGAAGGTGTAGGACCTCTAAGAGGTGGGACCCAGTGGGTTTTTAGATCACTGGGGAGTGTCATTGAGGGGGATCGTGGGATGTTGGGCTCTTGGTTGCTCTTTCTTCTCTTCCCAGCAGCCACTTGCTGTACCACACGTTCCTGCCATGATGCGCCATCTTGCCACAGCTTCAAAGAAATGAGGCCCAAAGCTCCAAAACTGTGAGCCGAAATCAGCCTTTCCTCTTTTTAAGCCGATTATCTCGGGTATTTTGTTACTGTAACGGAAACATCCTAGTAGGCATCTTTCAGGCAATTTTTTTTTTTTTTTTTTTTTTTTTTTTTTGGTACTGAGGATTGAACTCAGGGGCACTCGACCACTGGGTCACATCCTCAGCCCTTTTTGTATTTTATTTAGAGACAGGGTCTCACTGAGTCGCTAAGTGCCTCGCCATGGCTGAGGCTGGCTTTGAACTCAAGATCCTCCTGCCTCAGCCTCCCAAGTGCTGGGATTACAGGCGTGCACCACCGCGCCCGGCTCAGGCAATTTTAATACAACACGCCCACATTAAATCCATCTTCTCTCCTCACGTCTGCTCCTCTTTTGTTTCTAGTCTTGCTTATCACCCCACTGTCCAGAGCACCTCAGCTCCTTCTCACTCACCTCCCGTGCTGCTCAGCCACCGCACAGTTACGGTCACACCTGTGCGATGTCTGTCCAGTCTCTTTCCTTCCCAAGACTTCTCTGACAGTTTGCCCCTTAACCTCTTTGTCCTGGACCAGTCTGTTAACTCTTAACTGTTGGACCTTGCCTTCTCTCTCCCTCCCTCCCTCCCTCCCTCCCTCTCTCTCTCCCTAACCTATCCTCCTCATTTGCTGCCAGAATGATGTCTCTGAAACAAAATCAGGTCATGTCAATTTTGCTTAAACAGCATGAAAGCCTCCCCTTGCCTGGGGATCAGGCTTCTCAATCTGGCGGGAAGTAACCCCCTCCACAGCCCTACCTTCCAGCCCTCCTGCCCCTTCCTCCCCTTCTGCTCAGGTCTCCATCCACACGGAAATATTTTCCATGCCCCAGGCACAACCTGGATCCTGCCTCCTTTCTCTGCTTTTGTAACTGCTGTTTTCCTGATCTGGCCTCTTCCCCTCCTGCCAGTCCACAGGCTCCGTCTGCACGACGTCATCATGTGCGAGGATACTCGCTGCCTAACTCGCCCTCCCTAGCACAGCTCAAGGCCCCTTCTCGGCAAGGCCTTCTCCGCTCCCTTTTCTGTGCTTCGGTTAGAGCTGGTGTGAGAATGATCCACGTACACGGCGAGCTCTCTTCTGCAGAGCTGAGTCTGTAAAAGGCAAGGTCTGAGTTGGCTTCTTCTTCGTAGAACCCCATCCTAGCACAGAGCACGGCACAAAGGAAAGCCCCCAGCAGTATTTGTTGCGTGCATGCATGAAAAAAAATCGTCCCTGCACAAGGATCCATTCTCTTTTTAATTTGGTCCCCAAAGGTTAGACTATCAGTAGAGCCTTCTTTTCCTCCTCCCTTCACACTGGCTTACAGGAGTGATGGCTTCCTTGCAGGGGAGGGGTGCTCCTGGCCTTTCTGCATCATCTCCCCATTGGCCACTGCTCTCCAGGGGCTCCCTGGCTGTGCACCATGTGGCCAGGCCTTCCCGTGGATTTCTCCAGGCAAGGCAGACCCCAAGAAACCCTTTGTCCTTCCAGGCCCTGTCAAAAGTGGACATTGCTTCAGAGGAGCATCAACCTGCCGGCCCTGCCTGGAGTGTGGGTTTAATGATGGCTCTCTTTTGATGGTGGTGGGGGGATAGTAGGAAACCCATCTGTCTCCAGGTCTCAGCTTCAGCTTCCAATCGGCTTTTCTCGGAAATAAAGCAGATATTTTGATCTCCATCTGTCTGACTCTGATTCTCTAATTTGGTCCCAACTTGAAGCTGGATGGGGTAAGGGGGTGAGGAAAGCATTAGGAATCTTATTTATTTATTCTTCTAAAACTCTAACGATTACTACATTATTCCACAATTAAGATATCTGGAGTTACTGGAGTCCCAGCTCTCTGAAGGAATCTTAAGCCACATAACAATTTCTAGGGTAAAGGGGGCGCCTAGGACTGAGCCATATGCATTCTCAATGCCTGTACTGTCTTAGTGAATGCCCAAAGGGGTTTGTGGGTTAGGGCTAGAGTTTAAACGTGGATTCTGAGGCAAGAGAAGAAATGCGTTTTCCATCTTCATCCATCAGGTGGGCAAAGACCAAAAAGTTTAATAATTTTCTGTGTTGAAGAGGGTGTGGGAAAATAAGCAACCTTATACACGGTGAGTAGGAGTACGCTTTGTTAAAAATAATCTCTGAAGGGCCATTTGGGAACATCTATTTAAAAATACACACACACTTGGCCGTTGACCCAGAAATTCTGTTTCTAGGAATTTATGCTATGGATAGACATTAAGTACAAGGGTATTCACTGCTGTCACATCATTTACAATAGCACACACTTAGAAATAGTGTCATTTTCTGACAGGGAGCTAATTTTAAAAATGTTGGTGCATCCTTAATGGATAATTTTTAACTGTTAAAAAAAAAAAAAGGGAGGATGCTTCTTATACATCAATAAGGAGTGGCCTTCCAGATAGATCGATAAGGGGCACAATCAAAGTGCACAACGTGGAGTGTGTTGTGCTGACCTTTAAAAAAGAAAGAGAGAAGAAAAAAAGGGCATTTGCTTGTAAGGCTTTTATCTGGAAATATACAATAAGAGCTGATAACATTGTTTGCTTCTGGGAAGGAGAACCAGATGGTTGGAGGGACAAGGTTAGGTGGGGACTTTGCAATATACTATTCCTACCTTTTGAATTTTAAACAATGCAAATGTTTAATTAAATTAAAAGATCCGCACACACAAATATACACAATACGAATTTTATTTCTGTTGAAAGGAAACATTTGTATTTATTTGGGAGAAAACTTGGCCCTTGGGTTGTTTCCTAAGGCAACAATCTCAGAGGATAATCCAAAGGCAAGAACTACCAGGAGGCGGGCTAAAAGGGATGATTGATGGTACACAGTGGTCAGTGCACAGGTTCAGAGATCAAACTACTTAGATGTGCAATTAGCTCTGGCCCTTTCTGTGTGACTAGATGGGCAAGTTTCCTCTTTAAGTTTCAGTTTTTCTCTTCAAAGAAGGATAATAATAGCACCCACCTCCTGGGATTGCTGTGAAGATACCATGAAAGAATGTATGTGTAACCTGCATAAAGCCGGGCCCCCATATGGCTCCGTCTTACTTTGGAGTTACATTCAAAGAATGTTTGCAAAGAAGTTTTTGTGAAAAGCAATTGAAGTATTTACTATAGTTTCTTAAGAAAATTCCATGGGGATAGTATATGTGTAGCAGGTAGCCGAACTTTAAAAAAAATTCTTGGTTGTGAGGCTAGTGGGTGTGGGTCCGTGGTAGAGTGTTACTTAGCATGTATGAGACCCTGGGCTTGAAACTCAGCACAAACCCAAACAAAAACATCTTTTGGCCTTCAACTTGTCCACCCCTCACTTTCAAAACAGAGTAGCTGTCTTTGAAAAATTTCTCTCTCTTGCTCTTTTTTTTTTTTGATACTGTCTGGCCTTCAACTTGCAATCCTCCTGCCTCAGCTTCCTGAGTAGCTGGGATGACAGGTGAACACCATCTTACCTGGCAAAAAACACTCAATGATCTGTTCCTTCTTTTCTTCCTTCCTTTCTTTCCTTTTTTCTTTTTGTACTGGAGATGGAACCATATCCCCAGCCCTTTTTATTTGGAGACAGGGTCTTGCTAAGTTGCTAAGGGTCTTGCTAAATTGCCCAGGCTGGCCTTGAACTAGTGATCCTCCTGTTCTAGCCTCCCAGGTCACTGGGATTACAGGCGTGTACCAGGACACCCTGCTCTTTAGTGCAGTCTTACCTGCTGCAAAGGCTTGTCATGCTTACCTGACAAGCTGTCTTGGAGCTTTTATTTATTTATTTTTTCCTGCCAGAAGTCTCTCCATTGCGATCACAGATCTCATTGCCTCTCAGGCTTACTGTAACCCCCCCCCCCCCCCCCCACACACACACCAGTCTGTGGATTAAGGCCTGTGAGCTGCAGATGTGGGGAGATGCCAAGTGAACCAAGCCAGAATTTTACTAGTGGAACGTGGGGTGGGGTTGGGGGTGGTAATACAGATGTAGGAACGGATAGAAAAAGGCTCTCAAGCTATTCTTATAAATAACTTTTAGCATGTGTTAACCATGTCAGGAACTTATAACATTACCTGGCACATACTAAGCACTCAATAAACCTTGGCTATTAATATTCACTATAGCCACTTTCCCCACAACCTGACAGTAACAGTAACAGCTAACGCTGACATGGACTAACCCTGTAAGCCTCACCACACCACCAGGCCACAGGCCCGCTTTTACAAGTGAGGAGACAGAGAGATTAGCAATTGCACCCTTCATTTTACAGACGAGGAGACAGAGAACCACTTAGCAATATGGCGGAGTTACAGAGGTAGGAGCCTGGGGTGCTGGCGTACGATGCCGAGCGGCCTGTCTGAACCAGGTGGGTTGCCTCTAACTCAGGCTTTTGTTTTAATGGAAACAGCCAATTGGATCCTTTTGTGCTGGGGGGTTTCTGGGTGGGGGGGGGTCTTCTGTTCATGTTCACATGCCGTAGTGGTCCCAGGTGCACTAGAAAGCAGCAGGATGGGGCCACTTTGCAACTGCTGTTGATGGTTGGTGGCTGTGGTCTTACCTCTCAGATACCAAAGGCTTCTGCTTAGGACCAGAGAAAACCTCCTGCATTTGATGGACTTCCCCAAGTGCAAAACTAATAAGGAAAATAATGCTAACTAGGTCAACCAAATGCCCTTAGCAAGTTGGTTTATTCTGTTTGTTGTACCAGAAAATTTGTTTCATAGCTACTAGTGCAACAGGCATTCTGTTCTGAGCATATCAGTGTCTTTGTGTACTTGACCTCAGGTTGTCCTGGCGCAAAATCCATCCATTCAGGGAGAGACCATCCAGAAGAGAGTCTTGGCCTCACTTTGGGTTTCATGTTAGGATTGCTTTGTGCAAAGTGAGAGTCTTCAGCTCCGAGCTTGGCTGAGAAGGAACAGCATGCTTCAAATTCCATAAAGCTCCCACCCGCATCTGAAGAGCAGCCCTTGGAAGTCTGAGCATGGTGTTCTTGCTTTAGACCATGAATCCGACACAAGGAAATTTCCTGTACTGCTGGCAACCAAAACCTTTTGCAGTGTGGGGAGGAAGGGTAAGGAGAGCAAAAGGAAATATTCTGTGTTCCTGTTTCTTCCTTTGAGCGCAAACCCTTGGGTGAAGGGGGTCTGCATGGGGTGAGGAAATGGGAGGTGGTGAACCCCTCCCAGGAAAGCTGAGGGGGGTGCACACTGAAGGGCTGGACTCCCACCGCCCATCAGATAAGTAGAGGTGACCATGTCACATGGTGTCCCAGGCTGAGGTGGGGCACCCCGCAGAGGTGATAAGGGGACATGAAGTGAAGATTTCTTGGAATGCTGGGAATGGAATCGTCATTTGACCCAGCTATCCCTCTTCTTGGTCTATACCCAAAGGACTTAAAAACAGCACACTACAGGGACACAGCCAATGTTTATAGCAGCACAATTCACAATAGCTAAACTGTGGAATCAACCTAGATGCCCTTCAGTAGATGAATGGATAAAGAAAATGCGGTATATACACACAATGGAATATTACTCAGCACTAAAAGAGAATAAAATCATGGCATTTGCAGGTAAATGGGTGGAGCTGGAGAATATGATGCTACATGAAGTTAGCCAATCCCAAAAAACCAAATGCCGAATGTCTTCTCTGATATAAGGAAGCTGATTCACAGCGAGGTAAGGAGAGGGAGCATGGGAGGAATAAACTCTAGGTAGGGTAAAGGGATGGGAGGGGAAGAGTGGGGGCAGGGGGTTAGAAATGATGGTGGAATAAGATGGACATCATTATCCAAAGTACACGTGTGAAGACACAAATGGGTGAATATTGTATGCAACCAGAGATATGAAAAATCGTGCTCTATATGTGTAACATGAATCGTAATGCCTTCTGCTGTCATGTATAATAAATCAGAATTAAGAAAGAAAAGAAAAGAAAAGAGAGCCTGTGCCAGGGTGTCACGTTGCTGCCACACTGAGTTTACTTTGATTTGAATGTGTCACCCCCAAAGTTCATGCACTGGAAGTTTAATTCCCAAATCCACATGCTATGGTATTTGGAGGTGAGGCCCTAGGGGGGTAATTAGAACTGGACACGCTCCTGAGGGTGGGGCCCTGTGATGGCATTGTTTCTGAACAAGACGAGGAAGGCGTCCTGAGCTGGCAGCTTGCTTTGTCTCCACGTGATGTGATGCTTCTGCCATGTTATGATGCAGCACGCAGGCCCTTGCCGGAAGCTGAGCAGGTGCTGGTGGTGCCATGCAGTCGGACTTCCCAGCCTCCATAATCATGAATCATATAAACCTCCGCTCTTTATAAATTACCCATCTCAGGTATTTTATTATAGCAACAGAAAAGGGACTAAGGGTGTGGGAGATGAGGACAGTAGCTGAGGGGTGGATGTGGTGAGCTTGTTGGGATCGTCACCAGGGGAAGGGCAGAGTCTTCCCAAAGTGGGGGCTGGAAAGCAGCTGCTGGAGATGGGGATCAGTAGGGAGCCCCTTTCAGTCCTGTGCACCTGCAGGAACAGGGAGAGCCGAGCGAAACTGTCAGCTGGGGACTAAGACCAAAGTCCTTAGGGCGAGGACTGAGAGTTTTTTCTCTGCCAAGGGAACAAATCCTGAGTCATGTTGGCCTTGGGCACTTCAGCAACAAGCACAGCGAGGACACAGCAGCCAGAGAGCAGCCTCCAAGGCCTTCCTTCCACTGCCACCAGTGTGGCCCGGTATCCACCCCCCAGGGAAAGGAGCGGCCGTGTCCTTGAGAAAGGGTTAGATGTCCCGAAAACTGAGCATTTACAGCAAGACGTTGGGTTTACTCCAGAGAGACTGTTGTGAACCACAAGAAGCCGAGCTTCTCAATACAGCTTCCAATGCAATACCAGGAACTGGAATTTCTGAGAAAATCAAGGATCAAGGTAAAGTGTTGTGCATTTCTGTGCACGCCTGTGCACGCTCATTTATGTAATTTGGCTATGCTGGGGAGAAAGCAAGTGTTATGGCTAAATTGTGACCCCTGCCCAAATTCATAGGTTGAAACCCTATCCTCCGATGTCTTAGAACGCAACTGCTGGGGATGGAGCCTTTGAAGAGGGAACTAAGCACGTCTGTAATCCCTGTGGGAGGCTGTGGCAGGAGGATCTCAAGTTCAAAGCCAGCCTCACTGTAGGAGCCCTGTTTGGGGAGATGGCTTGAATTGCGGTTGACTATGGGCCACGGAGATTTGGGCATTGTCGCCTTCCATAGTCTCACGGGACTTGGCCCAGGATCTCGAGTGACTTGGCCGAGATTGCTGATCGGTCAGCGCCATTTTGGTGGTGTGTGCGGCGCGTGTTAGTCGTTGTTAGAGCCAGAGAGAAAAGTTATCAGAATAAAAAGCTGTTTGTTTCCAGTTCGCCTCTGAACTTCTTCCCGCGGCTTTGTTGCTCCAAGCGGCCATCACTTCAGGCAGCAACACCTCACCAACTTAGGAAGGCCCTGAGCGACTCAGTGAGACCCTGTCTCTAAATAAAATATAAAAAAAGCACTAGGGATGTGGCTCAGTGCTTAAGCGCCCTTGGCTTCAATGCTTGGTACCAAATAAATAAAGAGGGAACTAAGGTAAAAGGGGGTCATGTGGGTGGGCCTTATCCAATCCGACGGCGGCCTTACAGGAAGAGGAGATGAGGACCCAGACACACACACAGGGAGGACACATGAGGACGCAGGGAGAAGATGCCATCTCCCAGCCGAGGAGACACAAGGCCTGCCGAGGCCTTGATTTTGGGCTTGTGGTCTTCACAACTGTGAGAGAACCAAGTTCTGCTGTTCAGGTCGCCCAGCCTGTGGGATTCTGTGATGGCAGTCTAGGCAAACGGATATAAGGACAACTTACCCGGATTATTAAACATCAGGGTGACACTGATAGTCACGGGGCTCTGAAGCAAGTTTTTGGTGTAGTGTAGATTTTAGTGTAAAGCGGACATTGGTGCAATTTGGTAGGAACAAAGGAAGCTGGGTGGCATGGTGGAGAGGCCCGAGTAGTGGGTGTTGGTCCACACACAGGCCTGGATCCACTCAATACCGCACCAGCTGGGATACAGCTCAGTTGGTAGAGTGCTTGCCTTGCATGCATAAGGCCTTGGGTTCGATCCCCAGCACACACACACACACACACACACACACACACACACACACACAAAAGAAACAAACAAACAAACAAAAAAATGCATGCACCACTTGAAATTCAAGTTCACCAAAGTGAACTTGAATTTGTCCTCCACCGCAATCTTAGCAAACCCACACATGTAGTGCCAGGAGGGCGACTGTTGCATCAATCAGTCCTTCCTCTGACCACTTGCCCCCCTACCTGTGGACAGCCATCACTCCCCTGGGCAAAAGCAGCCGTGCTGATTTTATAAGGTGCCACCCACATCCCCGTGGAGGGAAGAGGGGAGGGATGGTGCTGGGCTGGGCTGAGAGGGGGTCCGGTGATGGCGGAGGGAGATTGACAGCAACGCCCACCCCGTCCCAGGGAAGAAGGGAACCTTGAAAAACCGTGGCCGGGCTCATTTCCTCTAGTTCCCAGTAAGCTGTCTACTCGGAAATATCTTTATAAACAGTCTTGTTTTTATCTCTTCCTAAGATGCCAGGGGCTCTGGTCCCTTAGCACAGTGACAGACACGACTTGGCTAAAAAACAAAATGTGATTTATGATATTCATAAATCACAGAGCCCAACGCTATGATTAAATCTCCCACTTACAGCTAAGGCATCAAAGGGGGTCAGTAATCATTTTAAATGTAGGATTGTAGTTTTTGTGTCAAAACTGCATGGTTTTTGTACACTCTGAGGTCAATGGGAATGCACTATCACTGCACACTGTGTCCATATATCACCCTTGAGCAAGGCCCCTGCGGGCTCTGTGTCCCTGGACCTGTGGAGGTGGTCCCTTGTGCTCAGAGGATGTTCCTGTCACCTTAGGATTTTTCTCCACTGTTTTTCTTTCATCTGGGGCCATCTGCACCAAGAAAGTATTGTGGTTGTACTGTGATTGTGCACCGCATCAGTTACCAGCTAAGAGGTCATTCCTTGTTCTAGAAGAAGTGACATCCAGAGACACCATTAATTAAAACTTCATCTGTTTTGTGGCAATCCATCCTACCCTTCTTGCTGTTCCTCCCCCATCCCTGGCATATTAGCAATTAGTCAAGCCAAGCTGCAATGGGGGAAGCTGCTACTAATTAATTTCTCACATCGATGGAGACCTTTGACTAGCGGGGCATATTAAAAAATTTTTAAAAAGACTCCAAATGCAAGCATTCCATCTGTCCCTGAGGCATGGGGATTTCCTCCAGTGCTGTTTTCTTTTCCCTGTTCACTGAAAGATGGTGCATGGAGTGACAAGCTTGGAAAACCAAGTCTTTGCTCTTTAAATAGATGCAGGCTCTGATTTTTTTTTTTTTTTTTTTTAAATAATGAAACCTCAATTTGGTGCTTGAAGATCAAGTTCTCTTCTGCTCCCATTTCTAATCTTTTTTTTTTTTTTTTCAAGGATGTAGCCTGTCAGTGGGCAGCCTTTGAATGAACTGGTGGGGACATCAAGGCCTTTGTGAGGTGTGCTTGGAGGGACCGCGCTCACACCCATAGATGGCTTTTTCTCCTAAAGATTCAGGTCAAATCGGCAAGTATTTGCCAAGAAGTGCTGAGCTAGATGTCAGGAGGTACAGGAGAGGAGTTGAGAGGGTTTCTATCTTCCTAGGGAGATAAACCCTGACCCTAGAAATTGGTACTCGAAACAAGGTGTCCAATAATTCAGGGTTGGTTGGGTGCTGCAGACCTCACAAACAACAAGCGTTCAGAGAAGGCAATTTCTAGAGCCCAGGTTAGTCAAGGAAGACTGAAAGATATCAAGAATGAACTTGGTAACCAAGAATAAAATCTTCATCTGAGAGTGAATACCCTGAGCTGCTTTTTTTTTTTTTTTTCCTTCTAAGTCTGAACTATTTGGGAAGGTCCTTGGGGAATAATCAAGTGAAGTGGGCATATCTTTTGGCTAAATGACAGACAACTACTATCTGATCACATTTGTAAAGTGACACAATTTAATTACCAGTTCTGAGGGAGACATCAGAATGCTTTGTGTCTAATGAGTATGTTTTTTTTTTTTTTTCCCCAGACACAAATGTCTTTAAATGAACATGTATCAGTTAGTTCTCGTTTAACTCTTTTATGGGTAGAATAGCAAGAAATGTTACTCCCATTTTATAGATGGAGCTGAGACCATCTGCCACGAAGATGGTACTGCGGGCTCAGACTGTCACGTGACCCACAGGCTATTCAGAAGAGGATTCAAGAACGTATTTTCATCCATGAATGGAGATTTGGATATTCTGTGTGTAGATGCTCTTTAGAATTCGTTCCACTTTTGTTAACTTGATTTTAGTTTTCATCACCTGCTGCATGGTTTACGAGCTTAGTAGATGTAGGAATCTGGGCCTCAGAGTCCCTCACCCCATTGTCTGCATTCAACTGTTGAGTGATAAAGGGAGGGACAGGTTTCTTCAGCATCCTCTATTCAAGTTCGTGATTCCCTGGGGGACACCTGCTTTTGTTTTATGGAATTCAACATGCTTCATTTTTTTTCTTTTTTTCTGGAACATTTCGTGCGTGTTGTAGAGTTTGCATTATTCTCTGCACGAGGTCGGGGACCTTGTTCTGCTCTGCACTCCCCTGGCGTCCAGCTCCAAGGTTGGCAACTTGCTGGCACTTGTCTTTCCATAAACACTTGATTGATTAAGTGAGTTGTCAAAGGAATTGAGCTCTCTGCTGGGGAGTTCTGCTTCTGTGAGAAATTCAGGTGTGGAATTTGTACAGTGAATATTTGAATTTGTACCTGCACAGGGCCTCACCTACTGTGCAACATTCACTTCATTGACAAATAGCTATGGAGCATGTGGTAGGGTCCAAACACTGGCTAGGTCCTGGGATACAAATGCAAATGGACATTCCCTGCCATCAGGAAGCTTGCAGTCAGCCGGGCTCGGTGGCACATGCCTGTAATCTCAGCACTTGGGAGGCTGAGGCGGGAGGATCGTGAGTTCAAAGACAACCTCAGCAATGGTGAGGCACTTAACAACTCAGTGCGACCCTGTCTCTAATAAAATACAAAAAAAGGGCTGGGGATGTGGCCCAGTGGTTGAGTGCCCCTGAGTTCAATCCCCAGTACCAAAAAAAAAAAAAAAAAAAAAAAAAAAAAAAAGAAGAAGAAGAAGCTTGCAGTCAAATGCAGAGAGAGAAATTCAAATAATTATAGTTATATCATGCCGTGATCAAGAATTGACCAAGGGTTTGGGGTTGTGGCTCAGCGGTAGAGTGCTCGCCTAGCACGCGAGAGGCCCTGGGTTCGATCCTCAGCACCACATAAATAAATAAAATAAAGGTATTCTGTCCAACTACAACTAAAAAATAAATAGATAAATATTAAAAAAAGAAAAAGAATTGGCCAAATAAGAAGAAGCTCAGACTTTAAGAAGACTAGACTGTCTGAAAACATGGGACAGGTGAATAATTTGGCATTCTTTAAAGTAATGTTTCTTAAATATTTGTTCAACACATAATCAGCTTTGATGTAAAGAAAAGGATTCTCTGTGATGGGGCTGTAGCTCAGTGGTAGAGCACTTGCCCAGCATGTGTGAGACACTGGGTTCAATCCTCAGCACCACATAAAAAACTAAACAAATAAAGGCCTGCTGTCCATCTACAACTATTAAATTTTTTTTAAAAGAGAAAATGATTCTCTGTTAAGAAAACTTACCTTTTTTTTTTTTTTTTTTCTTGTTCAAAATAAAGGATTTACAATAGACAGGGAATACATAGGAACAGTTCAACCTTTTGAAAATGCATTCTTTGAAACTAGGTAATTCTTTGGGAGGCATTAAAATGTTTAAGATTTAGCCAGCACATGCCTGTAATCCCAGCTACTCAGGAGGCTGAGGCAGGAGGATAACAGGTGTGAGGCCAACCTGGGCAATTTAGCAAGACCCTGTTTCAAAAACAAACAAACAAACAAACAAACAAACAGAAAAAACCCACAACAAAAAATGAAAACAAACAAACAAAAAAAAAATTAAAACAAAACCAAAAAACCCTCTAAAACCCCTAGTACCCAACAACAATAAAACAGGGCAGGGGATGTAGCTCCATGGTAGAGTGCTGGCCTGGCATGCACGAGGCACTGGGTTTCTTGCCCAGTACAGCCAACAACAACACAAAAGCCCAAGATTTGTCTCATGACATGACCCATGCAGTCTTAGTAAACACTGGCCCATCACGCCTCGTCTCATCGGTGAGATTTTGCAAGTTGCAACCGTGACTTCAGGCAACTCCCTCTGAATTGGCCTGTGGTTGTTCAGAGTAACCTTTCATGTCCAGGGAGAAATACTTATGAGGGACAGACTAACAAGGAAGTGGAATGATCCCATTTTGGAATGCTTGAACTCTTGTCATTAATTTACATGCCACCTGTTACGTAAGACGCTGCTCTTGGGGACCTGAGTTAACTGCGTCCTGTGTGTCGTGCGTTCCATCAATGTTTTAACGACCCATGTTTGCTAGTGTCCTGGGCAGATGCCCACCTGCTCTGCTCTTTAATCTGATCTATGAGTAGAAAGCCCAAGGCCAGCATGAGAAGTTGGGAAGGTTCCTCAGGGAAGGCTAAATTAATTTGTTCCTGGTGTGTGGAGGGGACAGAATAGCATTTTGGAGCGGGAGGTAATCCATGAAAAGGAATGACCTTAGGAAAGGTCATGGTGTGGCTGATGCCTTGGAGAGTCCAGTGTTGGCTGGTCAAGTGGCTGTTCAAGTGCACAGCATGGTTACAGGACAAGAGAGGAGGCTGGACGAGCAGCCCCCGGCCAGACAAGACAGGCCAAGGGCAGGAGTTTCCTCTCTCAGATTAGGTAAGACAAAAAACCAAAACAAAACAAAAAACAAAAACAAAAACTGAAACTAAAAAATCATTTTTCTTTCTTTCTTTTTCTACATACACACAAAACTTTTCCCTCCACAGCTCATTATGAAAAATTTCAAAAATACAGAAAAATTTAAAGACAAATTCAGTCAACACTACCTACATTTTGCAATTAGTATCTTGCTGTATTTATATTTGTCTTAGCAGTTCCTAAAATGTGGCCTGCAGGCCCCTAGAGAATGCAAGATCCTTGAGGTCAAAATGATTCTTATAACAATACTAAAATCATATTTGAATTTTTTTCTGTGTTAATATTTGCAATGATGGGCAAATGTGAGGGTAGGTGAAACCTTGGCACCTCAGCATAAAGAAAGGCAGAGGCACTCACTATAGCAGAAGTCACGGAATTCTTACTGCCAATCACTTGTAGCATAAGAAACACCACTTCGAAAGGGGCCTTGATGAAACATTACCAATTCTTAATTCATTATGTCTTAACTTTTGAGTGCATATCTTTTTAATATTTTGGGTGATGAAATGAGAATTGTGCATAAAATGCTGCCCCTTCGTATTGAAAAATGGTGGTTATCTGGAGAAGAGAGATTGTGTGATTGTTTGAATTACTAGCTAAACTAGCAGCCTTTTTGTGGAACACCAGTTTTCACTTGAAATAGACTATGTTATTTTTCTAGGGTTGCTATAACAAATTACCATAGCCTTATTGCCTCAAAACAACAGAAATGTGTTCATTCCCAGTTCTGAAGGCCAGAGTTTCAATCAAGGTGCTGGCAGGCTCATGCTCTCTCTCTCTCTCTTTTTTTTTGGTACCAAGGATTGAACCCAGGATTGCTTTACCACTGAGCCACATCCCAGCCCTTTTAAATATATTTTTTAGAGGCAGGGTCTCACTGAGTTGCTAAGTACCTCACTAATCTGCTGAGGCTGGCTTTAAACTCGAGGTCCTCCTGCTTCAGCCTCCCGAGTTGCTGGGATTATAGGCTTGTGCCACCACACCTGGCTCATGCTCTCTCCTGAGGCTCATGGGGAGAATCTATTTCTCACTCCTCCTAGCTTCTGGTGGTGACCAGCATGCTTTGGTAGACTTTTGCTTGAAGCAGCATCGCTACAATCTATCTTCATCTCCACATGTCCTTCTCTTGTTTGGGTCCCTGTGTCCTCTCCTATCTGTCCCAGATCTCCCTCTGACTTTGTCTTATAAGGGATCTCTCACTGGATCCAGGGCCTGCCTAGGTAACCCAGGAACAGCCTCTCCTCTCATGGTCCTTAACTTAATCACGTCTTTTGTTATAAAGGTAATATCCAGGGGTTCCCAAGACTGGGAAGTGAATGCAGTTTTGGGGTGATATGGTGCTGGTAGTGTATTTTTTCTACTTATCACAATGACTGACAGATAAACTATAGTTATTAAAACTTGGATATTTGCCAAACATTTTCTTGGAAATGAACAAAGTGAGCCACTTTTCTTCAAGGAAAACAATTGACCTTTTTTTGTTACTGATTAGAAAATTCTACCTTTGAAATGAAAAATAGGATTCTGGGAAAACTTGTATTCACTACCATGAGCTTGACAGTTTCTCAATACTCAAAAGACTTTTCTGATGAGATTGTTGGTGATATGAATCTATGGGATTTAAAAAATATATACATATATTTCATAATGTATGTGTCAACATTGGAAAGTTCTGCATAACTCAGTGAATCAATATTTTCCAAACGGTTAGTGCATGATGTCATAAAATCATAAGGAGGTAAAAAATCCATTCAGATTGCAAGGTAGATTGATGGATTTTAATGTAATAAAGATGAAAAGTTTACCAACAATGTTTCAGATTCCACATCACAAATAACTTTTAAGAAACAATTACTTTTCCAGTTTGAGTTAGGATGAAAAAAGAATGTCCACATTGATCTGAAAATGCCCTTTGCCCATTATAGTGTCTGTGTGGCTGAATTTTCTTCATATACTTCTACTAAAACAACATATCACAAAAGATTGAATAAAGAGACAGATATAAGAACCAGTTAGCTGTTTTCTATTAAGAGGTAGAAGAAGTTGGGTTTGGTGGCACACGCCTGTAATTCCGGTGACTCAAGAGGCTAAAGCAGGAGGATAGCAAGTTTGAGGCCAGCCTCAACAACTTAGTAAGACCTTGTTCCAAAATAATAAATCAAAAAAGACTTGGGATGTGGCTCAGTGGCACTGGACCCCTGGACTCAATCCCAGGTTCTGGGAAAAATAAAAGAACATGAGAGAGACATACAAGAGTTTAAGGAAATTTATAAAAATACAGAATATTGCCACTATTTTTTTTCCATTATGGAGGAAATAATTATTTTTCTTGGAATATTTTTCCAGGATAACACAGGTTTTTTTTTAAATGAGTTAATAATTAAAAAAAAATTTTTTTTAGCTATAGGTGGACACAATACCTTTATTTTATTTATGTGGTGCTGAGGATCGAACCCAGGGCCTCACACATGACAGATGAGGGTTCTGCTGAGCCATAGCCCCAGCCCCTAGTTAATAAATATTCAGAAGTCTGAGGGCATAGCTCCAGGGTGGGGCACTTGCCTAGCTTGCTCAAGGACCTGGGTACAATCCCTACCACACCACTGGGCGGGGGGGAATTAGAATCTTCTTCAGCTTAATTCATGTTATGGTAATTGACAGATTTCATGCACCAAATAAAAACTCTTGGGTTCTTAATAGTCATGTAAAAGGCACTCAAAACCAGAAAGTTTGAGAACTGCTCTCCTAGGAGTGTGGATAGCTGGAGGGTTTGGGGTTCATTGGACTCTGGATAGGGGGAGGGGCTTCCAAACATGCTGAATGGCAGGAACAAGGAACAGAGGGACGCTGTTCCATCCTGGGACTCTTCCTCTTAGTTCTGTTATCCCCTCTTTCTCCTGCTGTCCTCACACCTCTCAGAACAACGTTTCTTCTAGTTTTCAACACCCTTCCCTTGGCTTTTTCTTTTCCACTCATTCTAAGCACTCGCAACTCCTGAACGGCTTTGCTTACTATGATTGCCTGGGGCTGAGGTGTTACCTTCTTCTCAGCTACGGTCTCAGCCCCTAGATCAAAACCTAGCACTCTGGGTGCTTAGTAAGGAGTTTTTCCTGTGAATGAAAGAATCGCCATTCCTAGGCATCATCTCCAGGGAACCGTCACTGAACCTGGCTGCCTTGAGTCCAGTTTAACACAAGGGACATTCACAAGAAATGTAAGTCCGACTCCAGAAAAAAAGAATTTGCAAGGGCAGATAAGTGGAGCCTTGCTGGGAAGCACTCTGCATTTCATCACTCAGGTAAGCGTGCATAGACCCTGTGGCTCAGCAGCCTCTCTCCTGGTTACGTATTCCAGAAAAAAATAACAACCTCTATGAGTCCATCAGAGAACACAAAGGGGGACTTCCATTATTCGTGGTGAAGAGAGTTGGAAGCAATTTTGATGTCCTTTATTGGGAAGGGTCAAATGAAATGTTGCCGATGCATAATGGGGGCCCGTGTGAAGTAGCCGAAGCAAATGTGTCGAGAGAGCGGCGTCCCCTAGCCCTGAAAACATTGCGCTGTGGAAGGAGGTGAGAAGCCCAAGCATCTCCGTTGCATGACGTCACTCGTGTAAATTAAAAACACGTGCTTGGAGCTGCAGACAAGCATTCTGCGTCTTGACTTGGGTGTTGCTTTACCTAGGTGTGCGCATCTGTGCAGATTCAGCAACCTTCACGATTAAGGTCACTTCACTGGACCGTATGCATGTAACACCTCAATGAAAAAACAGAAAAACTGGGCTAGGGTTGTGGCTCAGTGGTAGAGCGCTCGCCGGGCACGTGCGGGGCCCGGGGTTCCATCCTCAGCACCACATCAAATAAATAAATAAATGAATAAATAAATAAATAAATAAATAAATAAATAAATAAATAAATAAAATAAAGGTATTGTGTCCAACTACAACTAAAAAAGAAATATTTAAAAAAAACCTGAAAAACAATATGCACATGAAATAAGAAATATGGTATGTAAGAACAACTACCAAAATAAAAGGCTATGCCTCAAACACATTAGAAATTTGCTCGTGGGAGGGAGAATGGAGACAAAAGTGAATACGTGAATGACTGATTTAAAAAATAAAAATAAAAAATTGGGGTTTTGTATGGACTAACAATGATGGTGTGTCCCGAAGTGAGGAGCTGGCGGTCTCCTGTCTGCATGTCATCTATTCATCGAGGGGTTTAACTACCTATGGCGCCATCTGCACCCATGCCATCACTGACACACGTATGTCATTGTTCCCCAAATCTTCCCATCCCACTCTCTTCCTAAACTCCGATTCTACATCTCTATTTGCCTTCTGGGGATCCCCATCCAGGTGCTTTCTGTTCTGTGTCTTGGACACTAAACAAATAAGCTAACAATATCATCATCCTTCAGAGAGGGTCTGTGCCAGCTAGTAGAGTCCTAATGGCTAAGGGACTCTCTGAGCCATTCTCCTCCTGCTTCCAATGGGAGTGGCATTTTGGACCAGCATTTCGGATCAGCAGCCTTGGCCTCCCCTGGAAACTTATTAGAAATGCAGCATCTCAGGCCCTGCTCCAGATTTATCAATCGCAACTCTCTTTTTTAACAAGATCCCAGGTGATTTGTCTGCATACTCACGCTGGAGGAGCTCTGGTCTATTTCTTGTTTTACCTTGTGAGCTGCACCTAGATGGCTACCTGGAAATAAGTGGGGACCCCTTCTGGAGGACCCAAGTGGGATTAAAGGCGCACTCCACTCAGGTTTGTTACATGAGTAAGGCATCCGGAGTTCTAGTCACTTGTTGGGCGAGTGACCTTGAAGAGGCTACTTCTCGTTACACATTTCAATAGCACTCTGTATTAACAAAGCACTTCTCCATCAATTTATTAGTGATTCTCTCTCCAACTCTCTGCATCATCTCTCCAAGCAATAAATCGCGGTGGATTTTCTTTGTAACCCATCTAAGTGGTTGATAAATTGTAAACAAATGGGTTGAGAAGGTAACATAGCGGAAAAGCGTTTCAATTTGCCTCCATCCATCCTCCATGCATCACTTAGGGGAGAAACCAAGTGCTCGCAGACTCGATCCTGTGTTTAGAATGTAATTCTAAACAGAGGCAAAGAGAGAACAACTTGCTATTCCATTATATAAACCATTAGTTCAATAACTTTGGGTGGATTTGACAAGGTGGTCTGTCAATCCAATGACATTAGCTGAACTGAAGTCCAATGTCAAGGAAATGAAGCAAATGCCTTCCAACCTCTGACTATACGTATACCACTGTGGAGCGCCTGTGTTCATAGACAGCCAACATATTCTGTGACAGTTTAGGGAGCAGTTTGAATTGGGGCATAAAATAAAACAACGAATATAGACTCCAATCTTTTCTCCTGTATAAACCGATTCCTGAAATAGCTTCCTCCTGGCCCAAAGAGCGAAAGGCGGTCGGTTATAAAATGCCCTGTCTGCACGTCTCCAGGAATCTCTTTAAGCTCTCTTCTTCTCCCTAAATGGCTTCTCTGCAGTTCTCTGCCAAATAAACACCTTTGGCTTCATGGTTTGGACTTCTCCTTGTTCTAGTCCCTTCCTTTTCAGAGAAAAGCTTCAGTTCCCTGTGGCTATGTAACCACAGCCAGCCTCCCTGTTCTCCAGCCCCAGAATAAACCACCTGGGTGGGCAGCTTTGGGACATCTGGACTCCACCCTCTCCCAGTGGGGACTGGAGATCTCCCCCTCTTCACACAGGTCATCGCCACACGTCCCGGATTCACCAAGATATGAAGGCGGAAGGTGCAGATGGTGACTGTCAGCCTATCGATTTGGGGGATGGTGACATCCTCAAAGTCATGGTTGTTTGACTCCCAGAATGCAAAGGTTTCCATCAAGGCTAAGCGCAGCAAAGCAGCAACCACTGATCCATTGAGAAAG
Source organism: Tamias sibiricus (assembly GCA_025594165.1). Classification (NCBI taxonomy): domain Eukaryota; kingdom Metazoa; phylum Chordata; class Mammalia; order Rodentia; family Sciuridae; genus Tamias; species Tamias sibiricus. The sequence goes on along the minus strand of CM046666.1, from coordinate 15,602,975 downwards.
CTACCTACGCACCATTAAAAAAAAAAAAAAAAAAAAAAAAAAAGATTGAACTTTGACACAGGTACCAACAAAAGTGTCACCAGCTAACTAAAACTGGGGTAAGTGTCGATAAGAAAAAGGGGAGGGGGGTCAGAAAGACAAACTTCCAGTGGGCAGCATCAAAGAACCTGCTGACCCCAAAAGAATTTGATGAACACCCTGCCAGCACTCACAAAGGGAAAAGCAATTATTTTAAGAAAATCTATTTGAGGGTAACACTGTTATTATCCTTTTAACGGTACTGCTCCAACAATCCAGTTACAGTTGGCTTTAAAATATAAGAAATGCTCTTTTTGCCAATACAATTAAGGCGTTTTGGAGAGGCAGATGGTATTAGTTCAGCTTGTCGAGGTTTTTTTCTCGCCACATCTAGAAAAGAACATTTTTGCAAGTGTGGTACAGTGCAGAGCCAAGTTCAATACAGGCGTGCATAGCCAAGCGATTGTAGTGGTCTACTAGGAAAAAAAAAAAAAAAAATAAATAAGAGAAACGCCAATGCAAAATGGAGCTTTCTTTAGGTTTCAGACAAATCTGTTTTACATCAGCGGAGAATAAGTGGAAAATTACTGTGCTTTCCAAATAACAAGAGAAAAGATAACTTTGGGGGGAAACCAAGAAGTTTTTCTGTATGGAATAAATCAGTTGCCCTGAAATTAGGTGACTTCTCTTTCTCTGCGGAGGGGCAGCTCCCTTTGCCTGGCACGCGGTGTTCTAAAGAGCTTTGAGCATAGCTGATTAAAAGAATTGGGAGCAAGAATTGGGAGCAGGAATTGGTGAAGAAGGACCAGGAAACCGAACAGGTTACAGGTTTGGTGCATGTCTCTTCATCATCTGAAACCTAAAATGCACCCGTAGAAAACTACTCCTGACACCATTCGGGTCCTGAAGGCATTCTTCTTTGGAAACTCTGCCGTACATTGGCTACGGATAGGCCAGACAAGTCAGAAAAAATCCTTCCCTAGCAGCAAGCAGATACTCTCATTTCATATTAACTAGGGCAGGAATGAGCTAAGTAAAGAGGTGAGAGGAACTGGAAAAACTATATTGCCCTAAAATTTGGTTACCCACAAAGCAATGCTAATTTGGAAGTCAAAGTAGAGATTGGTTTTGCTTTACACAGAGAGAGACGTCCACCTTGCGATGCGGTACGCGAAGGAAATCATTGATTAGGGCTTCTCTGCTTGGAATTTTCATATAATTGTGCCAGAACAAAAACCTTTCTCCTTATTGGAAAACTCTCTGTGAAGGACCGTGGTGGGCTTCTTTACCAGCTATTTCTGTGCATGACCTTGAGCTGGTCACTGTCTTTTGACCTGAGAGTCTTCAAGCAGGAGATGAAGAGATGGACTCAGTGATGTCTGTTGTGAGACTATGGATTTGGTACAGGTGCATTTGTCGTAGAAATTCACATATAATCAGGGAGCTCCTGCACACACAGGATGGACGTTTCAATGCCAGGCAATGGATTTTAGGCGTTGGCTTAATAGTACAGGCATTTGTTTGTGTGCGGTCAAGGTGCCTTGCTGTTGGAGCACAACCTGGAATGACCCTGCGTGGTCCTCTAAATATGTACGCATGACCTCTCTCCTTCCTCTCATGGCCAAATTTCTAGAATAGCTCGTCTTCAACTACTATGTCCATGACTTCATCTGTCATCCTACCTTCAACTCCCTGAAATTTGGCTTCCATTTCCCCAGCTTCAGGAAAACTGTTTTTCTTTTTTTTTTTTTTTGCCAAGGTCATCATCAACCTCCAAGTTGCCAAATGCCATAGACTCTGCCCAGTCTCCTCACCTCTTGACTTCTCAGCATTTTATACTGTTGACAGGCTCCTCTTCTTGAAACTGTTTCCTTCCTTTACTTCCAAGACCCCATTCTTCCCTCGGTCTCCTCTGTTCCTCACCAACTGCTTCTTCTCTATTTCTTTGATGGGCGTCTCTTCCTTACCTACCCTTTAAATCCATGTTCTGCTTCAAGCTGTTTTTGCTTTCAGGATGCAAACTCTCTTTCTAGATAAAAGCTTTTAACACTACATAAATGCTACACTCTCCAACCTGTATCGCTACCCGAGACCTCTCTCTCTATCCTACTGGATGATTTATGTGGAAGTCTCACAGCTACTCCAAAATCATCCAAAATTCAACTTACAGCTTTCTCCCAGAAATGTTTCCCCATTCTAACATCATTTCCTAAATAAATATTCAACCCTACAGTTCATCTGTGGCTCAGGGTAGAAATTTGGGAGTTACTATGGATTATCCTAACACTTCCTCATCTTGTCCCCTACATCTGATCAACCAAGAGCCACCAATTCTGTTTGTCTCCTACTCCACGCCTACTCAATCCCTGCCCTGGTCCAGGCCCTCATCCTCTCTCTTTGGACCTCTGGATCCGTGCTGTCCATCCCCGGTCTCTGAGCCTCTCATTATCCTCCCAGGGGGTCCCTTTCTCACCCCCAACTTCCATTACTCTGACAAAGAACAAGCATTCTTTGTTGTCTTGAATGCTCAGTTGATGCTATGCGTGTGTGTTTAGGGGTAGGTCTGCAACTTGTTTTGAAATTCCCCAAGAAAATAAGACAGATGGATGGATGACTCCAGAGGGTGATAAGTGGAAAGATAAGTGATAAACTTGAGTACCCCTTCACTGCCCCTAACACATGTGTGGGTCAAAGGAGCTTCTCTGCCAATATCTTGGCCCAAACCAGTGGAGGCTGTCACTTCTTTTTAGCCTTTTGTTTGAGTCCAACATAATGATGAAAAATACTAGAGATTGAGTCAGGATGTATAGACTGAACATCTCAACACCTCCAGTGATCGATGTTTTCAAAAGATGACTGATTAAAATATGCTTTCTGAGTAATTAATAGAACAGTAGATCTATGTGCGTGCAAAAGAATGAGCAGAGAGATGTACTAAAATGATGTCTTGTTCACTAAGGAGCCGAGAAGTAGACCTCTCTCTACTGCTCTTCACAGATGAGATGAAAATAGAAGTAACCTTGAGGCAATTTCATTTGAATAGAGTAAAATAACAGGTTATTTTGTCAATAGTAAGCTATTAACATTGAATTCAGTAGATATTTAAAGGGAATTCACTGGAGTCCCACAATGAAACTACCTGGATTTCAAGCTTTGGTATGAATTATGAAAACATTTTATCACAAGGTCTTTTTGTGACCTCAATAGGTAAGCACATTTCGATGGTGTCCTTTGATATAAAAATCTTATCCTCTAGGGAATAGTAATAGGGTGAGGACCCAGCATAAGGTGAAGAACTTTTTTTTTTTCCCTGTAACACAATGCTAGAGATATTTGTAATGTCTAAAAATAAGAAAAGTTTTATTCCACATTGTACACTTCAGCTGTAATCTGGAACTATTTTGTCACAAGAAATCGGAACCAAGCATATCCTAGTTCCAAGCATAATTTGGCATTATTTTTATTATATGTGGTTCCAATTTCTTGGAGTGAAATAAGTCCAATTTGTTTCTTGTGAATCCAATTCAGAGCGCTCTTTCCAAAGAAGCTTGGCATCAGAGAGGATGTGAAGGAATGTATGTGGCTATGGGTACTACAAGAAGGAATCGGGCATCATTACTGAATTGATAGTTTTGAATACCGTATGGAGTTGCAAATTTTTTAATTCAATTTAATTTTTTTTTTTAGTCAGAACCTTCCTTCAGGTGCCTTTTTAACTTTGTGAAAACTCCTTCTTCGGGTGTCTAAAAACACAGGGAGGAAAACCCAAAACAAGACAACTCCCCCCAATTTTTGATGTCATCATAAAATATGTACTGTAGGAACATTTGAGAAAAATGCTATTAAGCAAGTTTCCTTATGAAGATATAGGCAAAGATGTACTTTCACCAAATGTCAAAATTATGTTGTCAGATTTGATATGCAACGCCACGAAAATGAATCTATTGCACAGATTTCCATGGTAGCAGTTCTCTGTGGGAAGAAGTATATTTTTGGTAAGGGAAATAGTTTGCAATCAAAGTATTATTGCTTTGGGGGCAAGGAGAGTGCCATTCAAAATAATACAGCAGCAAAATATGCTGATAAATTCGTAGTTATGTACCACACTGCTAATAGAGAGCTACGTGCATTAGGGCATCAACCATAGTTTGCGTTCTATTATAAACTTCAGCATGAAACTTATGGACCTGGAAGGAAACTTGAGTTTGGATCAAAATAAAACCAAAGATTCATAGACCAGAAACTGAAAAATTAACTCTGCCAATAGCGGCTGAGGTTTGGTTATAGGATGAACCATTAACGATGGAGAATCCTTCCATTGCTTTATCTCTGGTTAAAACCACCAGTGCTTAATGTTGGCACCTTCACCACATTACCTAAACCAGGGCAACCCACGTCCCCACATCGACCTCTAGTTAGCAAGGTGTATTTGCTCCCACAGTGCTATACAAAGAGCCTGGGTTTGGACTGGAGCCCGTGAAGGTTGAAAGCCCAGCTCCCGACTCATTACGTGGATGGTGCTGGATCAACCACTTGATCTTTTGGAGCCTCAGTTTTTCCTTCTGCAGAAAGGGTAGATAGGAACTGTTACTTTTTTTTTTTCCCCTTAAATCTGGTTTTGTTGTTGTTTGTTTGTTTGTTTTTGAGTGCTGGGTATCAGACCCAGGGCCTTGCGTATGTTAGGCAAGCATTCTGCACTGAGCTATACCCCTAGCAATATACTGTTAATACTAAATGCTAGTATGGAGGCTTCAGTAGATTCTGACCAGCAGATTCTCAATAAATAGGAGCTGTCGCAGCAGTTCCCCTGCTAGTAGCCCTTGCTGGGCTGTATTACAGAAGAGCAGGGAGTTTTAGCTACAGCCACAGCAGGTGATAGACTTTTTTTTTTTTTTTAATATTTATTTATTTGTTTTAGTTGTACACAATGCCTTTACTTTTACGTGGTGCTGAGGGTCGAACCCGGGCCATGCACGTGGTAGGCGAGCGCTCCACAACCTCAGCCCCAGGTGATGGCCTTTTATTGAAACCTCATTCAGGCAACTGTTGACCAGGGCAACTATTGAAGATATCAAACTACTCCTGTGAGGGGTGGTGAAGAGCAGCACCCTGGAATCCCCTTTTCCTACTCCCCAACCCATCCTGATGGTTAGCCAATCACTCATCTAGGTGCTGAGCGTGGAAACTTCGTTCAGCATGCATGAAGGCTGGGTTTGATCTTCCAGCCCAGCACCCCCCCCCCCCACCAAAAAAAAAAAAAAAAAAAAAAAAGAAAAGAGAGAGCAAAAGAGTAACCAGATTTTTTTTCTTTCTTTCTTTCTTTCTTTTTTTTTTTTTTGGTGTAGGAGAAGGAATTCTGCCTCTAGACTGTATCAAGTCTTGCCTGAGTTTCCAGCCTGCTGTGCAGTCCTACAGATTTCTAACCAGTCAGCCCTAGCAATCCCAAGAGCCTGTTTCTTGAAATTTTATTCTTTCTCTGACCTTTTTCTCTCTGTGTATGTAACTTGTTGTCTCCCTCCTCACTCCCCGCTGTTCTGTCTCAGAGATCTTCCTGTGATCCAGAAGAGAGAGAGTTAAAGCCCAGCCCAGCAGGGATTTAGCCAGGTGTCCATTCTCCATTCCAGTTGGTCACTGTCCCCAGCAAGGAACACAGAGGGCAGAACTGCTGGAGACAGGACTCCCCTTAAGCTTTTCTGATGTCTTTCTATTATTCTATTATTCCTTTCCTTTCTATGTCAAGCAGATTTCAATTTTTTTTTGCAAAAGAAATTGTGCCGCTGATAAACATTAGTTATGGAAAGGTTTTCTTTCAAACTCAAGGGAAGGAACAAGATAATTTCCCCTGGTTCAGGAAAGTCAGAGTAGAATAAAGCTTCTTGAAATATGAGCTTGATAAAAATAATATTGTCAGTATGAAATAAAAAGGAGGACTTGGAGACGGTTTCATTCAAACTCACTTGATCATATATAATAAAGCTGGAGAAATCAGGTTGGGGGAAGGATTTTAACATGCCTTATTGAATCAAACGGGGCGCTGAGCTTGTGAGTTTAGCTTTCTCTGGTGATGTGCTAGTCAGCTTTCTGTCACTATAACAAATACCCAAGACCATTGACTTATAAAGAGAAAAGGTTTATTCTGGATCACTGTTTTGGAGTGATTGGCCTGTGATTAGATGGTATATCATTATGGAGTATGTGGCATAACAACACCTGTCATCTCATGGCCAGGGAGGGAAAGAGAGGAAGAGGAAGAGACCAGGGTCCCACAATCCCCTTTGAGGGCACACTCCCAATGACCTAAGGACCCCTCTGGACCCCACCCCTTAAAGGCTCCACCACCTCCCAATAGCACCACGCTGGGGACCAAGCCTGAGCACATGGACCTTTAAGGACCTTCCAGATCCAAACTACAGCAGGCGGTTTCAATGTTGGAACTGTCACTTTGGCAGAGACTGTTTTGCTGACCTCAGGGGTCGGCTGAGTTCAGGATGACCTTGCTCTCTCCCACCCCACAATCCAAAAACACAACTCAGGGGTGGCCGTAGGGTCGGTCCCGAGAACACAGATGGTTTGTACAAAGCACACCTGGGGTAGCTGGAGTGTCCTACCTCATCAGCTTAGTAAGGTCGCATGTCTTGAAATGTTCAAAGTCACTCTGACAGCCCCAGGTGTCCTACTGCAAAGGCCTCCAGTCCTGCTGTCCTCGAAGAGTTCCTGGTCGCCTCAGTGAAGGCTAACTGGCTCCGCGGGCTCACCCTGGTGGGGCCCCGTGGTGTGCACGTGCTGCATGGTCTGGCCCTGCTCTGCCGTGGGCTGAGCTTGACTTCAGGTCTGCCTCACTCCGGTAGACTCTGAAGTTCCTCTTCCCTTCTTCTCTGGATTCATGGCAGACTCTCCAGGCCCCTTCCCTAGGTTCCCTGCCCCGCAGAGCAGAGGTGGTCCTGCCTTCCCTAAGTCCAAGTCCAAGTCCACTCACTCTCTATGGCTCAGCATGCTTGGCCCACAAGGGGAGTCTGGCCTCCAAGGTCAGCCAAGACCGGCTTGGACAGACAAGCAATTCAGAGTCTGGCCCCCTCAGAGCCTCAAGGGAGGGAGGCCGGATCTTTTTCTTCTCCCCGCCCAGCCCCAGCACAGTTCCGGGCACACAACACGATCGAATCTCTCCCTCCTTCCCCCTGGCTGGCTCTGTCTCTCCCCAGCCCCAGGTGTCCTACTGCAAAGGCCTCCAGTCCTGCTGTCCTCGAATCTACCCGCAGAGTCACTCCTCTGAGACGAGGCCTGTGACACCCCTGCTCCTCATCTTACCTCTTCCTCACGTGGCCCCTGGCTTTTCTACTCCCTTCCCGTCACTCTTCCCAGCTTGCTCTCTTAGTGACGCAGTGACGAAGCTGCACTGCTTGTCGCCCCAGCACACAGCACGCCTTCAGTCCCCACTAGGCGCCTGCCCTTTTCTCAGAGGCAGGGAATCTTGCAAAAAAAAAAAAAAAAAAAAAAAAAAAAAGACATGTTGTCCCTACTCTAGAGGCTGGAAGTGGGTGCAGTTTTGAGCAGGTGGGAAGACAGAGTTGGATAAAGAAGGAGGATTTTGGCCACTGGGTCTGTGCCTAAAATTTCTAAGATAGTCCTAGTGGGTATCTTCTTTCAGAGAAGAAAGTGGGGACCAGGATGCAGCTTGGAATGGAGTGCCCTGGCCCGTGGCTCCCTGCTGTGCGTCCGGAGGTCCTCTTGCAGTGACTCCCTCCTTCTGCACTGTGGGTGCCACCTGAACCTCCTGCAGCCTCTGTTCTTTGGAGGAGGTGGCGGATTCTTCTGGCTTTCTTCACAAGGTGGAAATCAAGTGGTGCACAGTTGCGGTCATAGACATCGCGGCATCAGGGCCAAAGCACGAGACCATGGCTGTGTGTGTGATTTCTGGTTCCAGAGGCTCTTGTGCGTCTCTATGTCCTGGCCTTTGGAAGCTTGGATACTGTAAGAGAGAGGCAGTGTGTCCTTTGATCGCTCGGTCCCCAGCCCCCTGTGCGGCCTTGTGCTCCCAGGCAGTGAGTGGGGCTGTCTTGCCCATCACCACGTCCCTCTCTCCTTCCTAGCCTGCAGATTTGGGGCATTTGTCCCCCACGCCCCTCCTGCGTTCTCTCTCCTCCCTTGGCACATCTTTTTCTCTGGGCCGGTTACCACCGTGAGCAAGGAGCTCTGTCTTCTCCTTCCTTTACCCTGGCAGGCAGGGATTTGGTGGAGCTCTCATTATGCCATGTGGCAGGCATCAAGGTAGATGAGACAACGTTCTTGGTACTGACTCAAAGAAACAAAAACAAAAACAAAAAAACCCCAAGCAATTGAGATATTAGGAAGCTGAACAAAATATGCCAAGGGGAAGTGATTTTTTAATGCCTGGGGCCTTCAGGGCACCTTCCCAAAGGAGGGAACTCTTCAGATTCAGAGGCTGGCCCACCCGCACTCCCACCCCAAGTCAGATTCTAGAAGCTTCCATGCCAAGCCGTGCTTGGCGTTGCCAGGGTGAATCATTCACGGCTGCTGACTCTGAGGATGGTGGTAGTGAGATGGAACTCGAGCGCTGCGCGCTCACGGGTTGCTGGAGGTGGAGCTGTGTTCTGGGGAGCGTGCTGTTAGATCGTGTCACAGTGTGAACCTCATGGCGTGCACTGATTAAGGTGGCCATGATGTCACCATCTCGAGGGACCACGTCCTACGTGCCGCGTGGTGTTGACTGAAATGGCGTGACGTGGCCCAGGCCTGCAATTTCTGGAGTCTTTCTCTTTGTTGATCCCAGGGAGGAGCAAACGGTTCAATCTCTGGGGTCCAGTAAGTAGATCCTCGGGGCCTCAGGGCCTAGCCAGTCCCTGGGACCACCCCTGGTCTCAGACTGGCCCGAGGCGTGCCAGTTGGGCAGGACTCTGCCCTCTCCCGGGCTCCCGGCCCTTTCACGCTCCTCCTCGGATGTGCAGACTCAGGGGTGGAGCGCTGGCTCCAGGGTAGGTGGGGAAGTTTCTCAAGAGCCATTCCTCGTCCGCCCCGCCCCGTGGCTCCTGCTCTTGCTGCCTAGGAAGACCTATAAAACGCAACCGATGCCTCGTTAACTTTAAGTGAATCTCCCCCATGTAGCCACTCATCTCTGACGGCCACAATTAACCTCTAGCGCAGGCTCCTCTCCCTTCTTTCCCTTCGAGCTCGCCCGGCTGGTCCCTTACCCGTTGGCCCTGTCTTAACTTGCCCCCCCCCCCCCCCAACTCCAGGAGGGACCCTCAAGTTCATGGCCTCTTCTTCCTCTGCAGCGCTTTGGACCCCTCCCGGTCTCATCCTGCGCCTCTGACCTCCTGCTTTAGGTGCGTGGAGTGATCAGACTTCCCCAGACCTTGGCTCTGACCTTGGGATTTCCTCCACTACCTCCCTCCCCGGCTCTCAGACTCGGCTTCCGCTCCGTGATGTGTGTGAGTGGGAGGCGTCGGAATGGGCTTCCTCGGCTCGGCGTTTCCCACAGCAGGAAGGAGGAAATTCAAGCGTTGGTGTTTTCTCCATGGCTAACAAACCACTGCTCCGCTTACTGCGGGGGCCACGGGATCCCTTTGTCCCTCACAAATCCTGGGCTTAGCTTCCGATATGTTCATGAGTGCCGGAAGTCACTAGTTGCTGCACACGTCCTGTGGCCTAGGGGGCCTGAGGACGGTGCCTCTTCAAATGCACTCGGTCTATCTGTACTCAGTTGCACTTTGCTCTTGGAAGGTGTCAAGGTCTTCCTCTGTTCATCCCGTGACCGTGACTGTGACCGTGGACTCCCCTGGGATGCTCCCATTGGCCCAGTGGTATTGTGTTCATTTCCTCCTCCTTCCGGCTGGGCCCCAGTGCAGGTTTGGGGAAGGGAAATGGCTGCTGACAGCTCACAGGTGTGACTTACATCTCAGATGACCTGAGGACCAGCCTGGGGCCCGGGAGGTGGGAGCAGTACGGGGGTGGTGGCCTTATTTCCTCAGGTGGGGAGAGTCACAGCCATCGTGGTGAATACAATAAGGTGTCAAGAGAAAGCCACCGACCGGGTGCAGAAAGCTCGGCCGCCCTCTGGTCCTGGAACCTGAGCTGAAGCCCTGCTCCCTGACACCCAGGTCCTGGAAAGGGGCAGCAGACGACAGGCTTTCCCCCAGCACCTGGTGGCAGGAAATGAGCTTACATTCCTTCCTAAATCATAAGAAAATCATCTCTGGCGCTTACACGCTCAGCGAATCTTGAAACTAGTGAGGGACGCCTGGCGGCTGGCTGCGGCCATCCTTCCTACGGTCCTGCTCGCCCTCCGGCCTTTCCTGTCCCTTCAGGGCTGGGGCCGTGCTGCTCTGCGCCCTTCCCTGCCTTCATCCCAACCTGTCCCTGTTCTTCCCCTCACTTGTGTCTCTTTGGACTCTTTCTTCCCCCAGGGGCTTGATCCTGTCTAGGGATCAAGGAGGGGCATTCCGAAGTCCATCTGGGCCAACTGACTTGTCTGACTTTCCAAACATTTTTTTTTTTTTTTTTTTTCCTACATAAAAGGATGATCAGGGAGGCCAGATTTAGCAAATAAAAATACCAAGATGCCAAGTGTGTCTGAATTTTAAAGAGCAGATAAAATTTCTAGAACGGTACACCCAGGCAATTTGGGGGGACATACATAAACAATGATTTCTCGTTTCCCTGAAATTCAACGGTCCCTGGGATCTTGCTCCATGTCTGACAATCCTCTCCGAGCCCTGGCCTGTGGCTGGTGGGCTTCCAATCGTCTTCCTCCTTTTCTCCTGTATAATCAGGTCTCCTTGATAGGGACTAATCGATTTCTTTTCCTTAGACGGTTGATTTTCTTCTCATGTTTAGCACAGCCAACACGGCCAACAGCTGCTCCGTCCTGCCGACCTCAGATGGTCATGTGACTGGGCTCAGGGCAATTAACCCTGGGTTTGAAGCACAGGAGGGGCCTCCCTGCATAGAGCACCGATAGAGTGGTGGGCCTTGTGCCAGGCACTTTGGATAAGTCACGGCAGGTCACAGCCATAGCAAGTCACCCCCATGGTCATCCCTACCTCGGAACAGGTAAGATTCAGAGCTCCCGTCGTTGTTCAAAGACAGACTGTCTGAACCCTGGGTTTCCTCGTGCTCTGAGTCCTACTCGTTTCCCACTCTGGGCCTACCCCTGCCTGTCTCCTAAAGAAAACTCACGCAGAAAACTTGGATCCAACTCAGTTCTCCCTCAGCGTAGAGCCATTTCCTCATCGTCCTAAAGCTGACTCATTCCCAGTCCCTGGAGGGAATTTCCAAAGGTTAATTCTGTCAGGAGGTTTTGGACTTGGGAGGAAATCGAGTCTCGCGTGTCTGCCTTGGGGACACCTTCTCTGATGGGAAAATCTAAGATACGTATGTAAGAGCACTCCAGGTTTTAGAAGCAGGCTCGGTGGAAGCTTCTAGAAAGATGCTGACTTGGGTGGGGATGCCAGGAAGGTCCCCACCGGCAGATTCTTTCTAGGTGGTTCCTCTGAAGCGTGGCCCCTGGCCTTCTTTGGACTCTCCCATTGCATTTCCTAAATCCTTCCCCAAAGCTCTCTTCCTGGTAGTGTCAGGAAAGCGTGCGCACCAGCTTCTCTAGAGACAAGAACTTCATAATGTTTCAAATCGCCTGTCTCCCTTTAGCGAGACTGGGTCTGTGCTGTTCTGCATCTTAGAGCTGTGTGAGCTTTTTTTGCTCCGTGGTGGGGGGTCCCCTCTTCCTGTAAGCCATAAATAGAGACCAGACCAGGAGATTTCAATGGAGAGGGAACTACTTAAAAGAAAAAAAAAGAAAAAGCGAAAAAGGAAGTGCCCGTCTTTGTCATCACCATGGTGCAAGTCTGTTTCCCTAATGGGGAGTGTTCCAAGGGCTCTCAGGGCTGTGACTTTACGGAATCAATGTGGTGGAAAGAGGCACACTTCCCATGCAAAATGTCCTTTCTACTTTCTTCTGCTCCTCTGAGCTTTGCCTCTGAATACACAAAACCGGTATTTGTGACTGCCAAGAGCCTTCTGCTGTGAGGGAGAAAGCATTGTAAATCTCTCTTTCACAGCCAGTTAACGGGGAGTGTCTTTCTCACCCGTAATTATGGTTTTGCTTTGAGCTGAGAAGGTTGTTTTGGGGGCAATAAATTGTGATGTCAGTTACCCTTCAGTCTCTGCGTGTGATTCCTCGGTCGGAAATTGGTGCTCTTAACAGTCGGACCTCTGGGGTCTCTGGGGCTGGCAGCTGAAAATCTGGGAGTCCTCTGCCTTGGACAGAGGGGGGAGAGAGAGAGAGAGAGAGAGAGAGAGAGAGAGAGAGAGAGGGAGAGAGAAGTTGATTCATACAGGCCCTTTTGTTTCAACTTTGGTGATAAGCAATTTAAAAAATGGGGAAAGGGAACGTGGCTTTTATTAAAAATAAAATATTTTACATTAGAGAATTTTAATGAGGTTTTTCCCTGATAAAATAGCAAGTTTTAAAACTGAATGCACCAGGGTCGGGGCCATCTGCTTCCTGGCAGTGCCGGGGCCTCATGACGTCATGTTGTGAAAGCTCCCGGCCAGATTCCAGGTGGGACAGGAGCTCGGAGGCTCTTGGCACGGTTCAGGGCACACCTTCCTCCCAACATGGAACTTAATATCACCAGGCGTCAGGTTGTGATAAAATCACTTTAACCCTTAAAGACACACAGCTTGTTGACTGTTCTCTTTGATGTTTTTATGACGATGTTGTTCTGTCCTCTTTAAGTGACCAGTTATGAGGAATTATTGGGCAACTTGTGCAAAAGAGAAAAGTCATTGGCTCTGATTTTTAGGGAATCCCAGGTAGTTGCGGCAGCCCCGTGAGATGAAGCTACTGCGGGGTGGGCCGGGGCCTGGGGTCCCCCTGACCAAGCGCATTATTGCAGTCTTGTGTTTCACCGGAGGGCATCGTGCTAATTTAAACTGCTCTGTTGACATAGGGGTTTGGCCTATTTCTCTCTGGTGAGTGGGATGGGGACAGCTGGCCCCGTGCAATTTCCAACATCCATAACTTGGAGATCTTAAAGGCGAGGCAGGAGGGCAGGATAGGGAAGATGTGCCCTGGAATCAAACAGATCCAGACGGGGCTGCCACTCTGCGTTTTTCTTGCTGTATCATCTGCAGCGAGTGACCCCACGTTTCATTTCTGCACTTGTAAAGTGGGCAGGGTGATGCTAACGCTCACAGAGCTCTCCCCCCCCAGCCCGGCTCTAAACACCAGCAAATCAGGGCGGCTCTGCCTTCCCAAGGTGTCCCGAAGCCTCGTGGGTCTCCCCACGTCCTCTGTTGCCACCTGGGCTCAAGTGGCCACCAGGGTCTCTGTTGTCTGTGTCTGCACCCTGAATATGGAAGAGTGCCTGGTTGATCAATGTTTGATAAATGAAGGAATCTGCTCCACGGAGTCGTTGAAACAAGTAAATGCTCTATGCTTGGCCCTGAGCCCTCACATGGTACGAGTGTAATAAATGTTACAGAGTTAAATCACAAGAACTCCACTTATGAGTGGAAGACAGGAATTTAACTGTAGCCAACTGCGAGAGCCCATCCATGGGAGAAAGTCACCCAGACCCCTCTGCTGGGAGCTGGGCTGTCTTCATGGTTTTCCCCTGCTGTTATGTCTCTCTTGCCATTTTAATGGTAATACAAAAGAATAATAAATGTGAGCTCAAAGGACACACTCACACTGTGGCCTCAGACAGCGTGGCTGTGCTTCCCTTCCCTGCTGTCAGAATGGCAGTCATCAAGAATACAAGCAACAATAAATGCTGGCGAGGATGTGGGGGAAAAGGTACACTCATATGCTTCTGGTGGGAATGTAAATTGGTGTGACCATTATGAAAGCAGTATGGAGATTCCTCAGAAAACTTGGAATGGAACCACTATGTGTGACCCAGCTACCCTACTCTTTGGTATATACCCAAAGGACTTAAAATCAGCGTACTACAGTGACGCAGCCACCTCAATGTTTATAGCAGCTTAACTCACAATAGCTAAATTATGGAACCAACCTAGGTGCCTTTCAACAGGTGATTGGATAAAGAAAATGTGGTATATATACACAATGGAATATTACTCAGCCTTAAAGAAGGATGACATTATGGCTGGTAAATGGATGGATTTGCTAAGCAAAATAAGCCAATCCTCAAAAACCAAAGGCAATGTTTTTTCTGATACGTGGATGCTAATTCATAATGGGTGGGGGACACTAGAGAAGAATAGAATTACTTTGGATTAGGTAGAGGGGAATGAAGAGAGGGGAAGGGTGTGGGGGGTAGGAGGGATAGTAGGATGAATCAGATATTATCACCCGATTACATATATGATTACACAACTGGTGTGATTCTACATTAGGTACAACCAGAAGAATAAGACATTATACTCCGTTTATGTATGATGTGTCAAAATGCACTCTACTTCATGTATAACTAGTTAGACAACAATAACAACAAAAAGTATGGTTATGCCAGGGTAAAAGAATCTGCAAGCCGAAGAGGCTGGCATCATGGGTAGACTGAGGTCACAGGGCTGGGAATTGACTGGAGGGGGCACTGGGGTGGAGATCCTGTGTCCTGAGTCTAAGAACGGTGGGGACCTCTTTTGAACCAATCATTCACTGTGGTGTAGAAAACCATCCCCAAACTCAGTGCCTTAAAGCGGCAATATTGTCTTATTTCTCACAATCCTGAGAGATGTTCTGCTGTCCCTCAGGTCAGCCAGGGCCATTCATCTAGGGATTGGCTGGGGCTGGGACCGCCGGGAGGGCCATTGTCTGGGGTCTTGGTGCTTGGACTGGTGGCCTTGACTCTCCGCCATGTGAATTCTCCCCAGAGTTCTCTGGTCACTCCGCACTCTGACCCCAGCTGCCTTCCCTGGTGGTCAGCCTTAGCAAGGCCTCTTCCCTAGACCTGGAAATGCTGCAGTGCTGTCTTCTGGATTCTGTCCGTCAAGGCAAGTCACAGTGGATGGGAAGGAGCCTGCCTCTGGCTGTGGGGGACGAATGTGCACTGTCGGTGCCCATCTTTGCAGACGTGCTACCACGCCCTTTAGCTCGCACCCCCGTGAATCTTCCCTCCCGTGGGGGAGCTGAACTTCTCGGACCTGAAGTCGCAAAACGAAGAGCCTCAGCATCCGGGCCTGTATGGAAGTCCCCACCACCTGTTAGGAAGAGCACAGTTTTTCTTTCTGCTTAAAAAGAAGACATTGTTAATTATTTGATCAGGAGTCAGTTACTTGGGATCTGTATATTCTGGGGTTTGGGATTTTTTTCTTTGAGATTTCACAAGCTTTTATTGAAACCACCCTCTCCCACCCCCATGGCAGACTCTGGCCTCTTAGTTCATCCTTACAACAACCTCAGTCAGGCTTTGATGATTAAATGGAAATCATTCACACCACTTTTTGGATATAGGATGCCATCGATCGGGGGTCACATGGCTAACAAAGCCCAGAGAGGAAGGCTGAAGTCCGCTTCTCTGGCTTCACTTTGCACACGTGTCCACGACCCCACCCAGCCTCTCTCATCTCAGAAAAGAAAACCCCAACAGAAGAACAGAGCTGGGGGACAGTGCCGGTGCTAATTTCAGTCTGTCTCGTTGAACAGAGCGGTGGGTCCATTGGATGCCCAAGGTCAGGAGTCCGCCTCCGTGTGGACCTCTGAAGCCAAGCTGTTTGCGCCGGGAGGATCTCGCCCCGGAGTCTGGATGCTGTGAGTCGAGCTGTAAGATCTGGCCCTCGGGTAGGCCTCTGAGGTGAGATGGGGTGAGCTGTGTCGAAGAGGCCGCGATTCTGCTTTATGACATGAGCATGGAGACAGGTGGGACAGGGCCAGCGTGGCTGCTCCGTAGAAATGAAGGCGGGGCTCCTTCAGTTTGGTCCCACCCTCTCCCACGCCCCCACTCACGGCCCACAGGCCCGCAGGGAAGGAGAAGGGGGCGGGGAGGCAGCTCTGCTTCTCTGTGGACACTTCCCGGAGTTGTCCCCCAACAGCTCTGCTTACATCCTCTTGGCCAGCAACAGTCACAGGCCGCCTCTAGCTGGGCAGTGGCCCCCTGAAGACAGCAGAGAGCTCTGTACTAAAGAGGACAGGTCCCCGGGGACGGCAGCAGATGTGGTGTGCAGAGTGATTTTCCCCCTCAATGTGCAAAGTGAGAATAAAAGTTTGGATAAGTTAGTAATTCAAGATGAGCAAGAAAGGCATTATCTTTTTGTCTCAGGTGCTTATTTATTTATCTTAGCCACCAGTAAGCTTCACTCATGTTGTCTTTTAGACCTGGGGTGTGGTGTGTACTGAATGTTTAAATTTAGATGTTTTTACAAAGTGGCTTTTTTTTTTTTGTTTGTTTTTTTTTAAAGGAAAAGCCTGTCCGGTGTCACCTCAAGATAAACCACAACACAGGCGTGAGCTGTCCCCTCTTGTTCAGGACAGCCCAAAGTGACACACAGCCACTAGCTAATGACCCTTTAACCTCAACCCCCATCAGTAAGGAGGAAGAAACAAATAGGTCCATTTTAAATGAATTTGTCCACATGAACCACATGTGCAGTAAAAACGACCTAACAATAGTCGGACTGTCACAATGTTTGTAAAGCAATCAATAATTGAGCAAAATTGTGCATCACATTTTGCTTGTGGCTGTGACCATCAAGATGAAAGGATGCACAGGTCATGTATGTGTCTAAGAAATGTGTTGGTGTGACACCTCGTGTGTGGTCAGCTCTGCTTGGCTCCATAGTGCACTGTACGCTCTGCAGGGTCACCCAAGAGTGGACGGTGGCTTCTCTGTTTCCCATGCATTAATAACACAAATGGGGACAGAAGAGAGTTTGGCTAGAATTTGAGTGAGGAGTAGGATTTGGATAGAGACGAGGGCAGTAGGAGGGAGGTGGCCCCGCAGAGCCGTGGGGGTGGGGAATAATCAGAGCGGGGGGGGGGGGGGGGGCGGGGGGGGAGGCACCTCCTGCTCTGACCTTTGGAAGACAGCAGTAAAGGAGACGGAGGGAAGTGTCCTCTTGGGATGAAGCCCAGCAGGGCAGAGTGCCATGGAAATCAGAAAGGGGACATTGGGAAGATGGGGGTGGGTGTAACCAGGCTGTGAAAAGTCTCCGATTTGAAGGTGCATGAGAAATGAGGAAAGGTGGTCACTGGACGTGGCCAGGCAGGTGTGTCTGAGGGTCAGGAAGGAATGGGTGCTGGGAAGCCCGATGGCAGGTGGAGGTGACTCAGCCACAGACAACTCAGGAAGGAGGGAGGTACAGCAGTTCAGAGGGAGCCCCTGGCCCCGTCCAGCGCCCGCACCCTGAGACGTGTTCAGGCAGAAAGACGGCAGCTATAGAAAGGGCTGGAACAAAGATGCAGGAAAGAAACAGTCATGGAAGTGAGGTCCCTTGGGCGTCAGGGGTCTGAAGCCCAAGAGGCTAGCCGTCCTTAGGACTGAGAAGATCTTCTGAACTTCTGGGGCAGGTGGGAACATGACCGATGGGATGGGTGGTCAGCAGAGGGGGCAGCACTGGCTGTCGCTGGAGGCCCAGGCTGGGAGGAGTGGAGGGGGCTTTGGAACTTCTGGGTCACGAGCTGGGCTGGATGGGGCAGGACTGCGGAGACTCAGGCAGCAGCAGGTTTCTGCTACATGTGCATCTTGAACCGGGGAGAGCTGTTTCTCCATCTGCTCTCCGCCTCCTGGGAGCAGAGAGGAACTCAGGTGCCCACCCGCACTTGCGACTGGCACATTGGACTTGACCAGGGCCTAAGGAGGCGAGGGAGCCTGTTGGTAACCTTGGTAACCTGCCCCGGGGAGGGCAAAGACAGGACGGGAGCTTCCTGCCCCACTTGTTCCTTGGACAGGATCCTGTGATGCATATGTAGTGATCATTTTGCAAGTGTCTCCAGGGAAGTATTTTATTTCACAAGAGCAGATGTTGAAACAGGGTTGGTTCCCTTTGGCCACAGACTCCTCCATTCTGGGGCCCAGGTGAAGTGCTGATGGGGTACTCACGGGAATATGTGCAGTGGGCCTGGAGCCTGCTGCCCCCTGGAGCTGAGCGTGGGGTGTCCCCAGCACCTGCGCTGGGGCAGGAGCTGGCGTCTCTTTTTGTACTTTCTTTTAGTTTGACTCGAGGCCTTGACCCACAGGACCTCATGGGCATTTTTATATAATCTAGGTGACCTTGGCTTCATGCAAGGGCAAAGCTCGTAGATGCAGAAGGTGGATTTAAGAAGCAGCTTCCTCACCTGCAGCAGGTGGGTCCACAGGCAGCCCAGGCCACGGGAGTGAAATCCTCTGGGCGCCCTGGCTTCTGGTTGGCCTTCAGAGAAAATGAACGACGACACACCCAGAGGGGGGAAAACAACAGAATGTGGGACCCCCCAGGTGAGTGAAGACACCTGCGGACCCTGTCCTCGACTCCTGCGCTTCGCTCAGCTGCCCTGCGGCTCGAGCGTCACTGTTCCTCAGGCCCCGCTCAGCAGTGACTCTGCCATGCAGAGCTGATCCGGTGCGGGCCGGTGAGCCAGAGTTCAAGGCAAGGGACAGGATCCCCGCGCTGATGCAAACCATCTGTGCCCGGCCTGAGCCAAGGCCTCCCGAAATCCACTTCTCTGAGCAGTCTGGTCCCTTCTCCCCTTCCCGGAGTGGAGCAGGGCTTCTGAGAGCCGGAGCTTGTCTTGTTTGTATTTCTGCAGGCCACACTGATTACTAAATGGAGCAGAGAGCTCAGAGCAGGGAGGCCATTAATCCACCATGGCCTGGGAACCACAGCGAGAGTCTGAGGAGCCGCGTGCGCCCCTGCTTTGCTTGGTCCCTGCAATCTGGAGTCACCTGCAAGCTGAGAGCCTTAGGAGCAGTGACTCTCTGGTTTACGCGTTGTGTTCGATCTCTGCAGTCTCTAGGAATTGAGAGCTGGCTTATTCTATGCAGCCAGAGGGGGGTGGCGGATTAGAAACCTGAGTTGTTAGGTTTGGAAAGTGCGATTTTATTTTATTTTATTTTTTACCCCTTGATCCTTGTGTTGGGTCTTCTGAGAATTCCAGATGGTCCCAGGGACAACCTTGATTACTCTTGGAAGGGAGCTGTGTTTATGCAATTTCCCTGGAACCCTCAGGTTGAGATAAGGGTGCCACAGGCGATAAAGGCACAAGGTTAGGAGTTAGCATTACCCAAAACTTGGCTTCCATGTGCTGGGTGACCTTGAATAAATCCCTTTACTCACTGGCTATGGAGTCAGTCTGCGGACCTGTGGTCTGGCTGTTTGCTGGTGGAACTCACAGCGGCGCCAGGAGGTTGGGGGTGGACAGGGTCTCTCCAGGAAAGGGCTTTGCACTCCTTGCACAGAAAAACACAGAAAAGCGAGATAAGCACTGTCCGGTGACCAACATTCCACCACGTTGTACTTGTTCTCTCGCCTTCACCGGAGCCCAAAGACCCCTTGTGAACTCCAGGAGCAGCGTAGAAAGCCCTGCGTGAAGATTCCAGCTCCCTCGGACCTGCAGACTTTCCTTAGCCGCTGCGTTGCACTAGCTCTGCTTCTTGTGTCAGGGGACATTGAATCTGATTTATCTTTGGTCTGGGTTAGGCTGGATGAAGTCAACTCGCCAACAGATCCGCAGTCATTTCCGGGGAGGAGAGGAGGCTCCAGGGCAGGTCTCTAGCAACTTGATTCCCCGGGAGAGGGGACACCAAAGCCTGGATTTGAAGAGCTGTCCTTCCATTGGCTCCTAGAAACCTTCTAAGGCAGAGCTCACGGGGACGGCATGAGCTTTCATTTTTTTTTTTTTTTAATTTTAAAAATATTTTAAAAATACCTTATTGTATTTATTTTTGTATGTGGTGCTGAGGATTGAACCCAGGGCCTCACGTGTGCTAGGCAAGCGCTCGACCACCGAGTCACAACTCCAGGGCCACGCTTTCATTTTTGACCTTGACTAGAAAAGGGTGGTTATGAGGAAACTCAAACCTTTTCTACTTTTGTTTTGGATGTGTTCTGTGTTTAATAGCCGTTGGGCCTGATCTGCCATGTTAATATTGTCAAGTTTTGTGTCTGTCCCTATGCACATCATCCATTTTTTTTTTTTTTTTTTTTTGGCACCGGGGATTGAACTCAGGGGCACTTGACCACTGGGCCACATCCCCAGCCCCCTACCCCCCCCTTTTTTTTGTATTTTATTAGAGACAGGGTCTCACTGAGTTGCTAAGTGCCTCGCCATTGCTGAGGCTGGCTTTGAACTCGCGATCCTCCTGCCTCAGCCTCCCTAGTGCTGGGATTACAGGTGTGCGCCACCGCGCCTGGCTCAGTGTTTAATCTTAACCCAGAAAAACAAAAACAAAAACAAAACAAAACAAAATTAGAAAAAAAAAATTCCCAAACAACAGTTTCAATAACTTTATTTTGATTTTTTCTTTTTACCTTGAGATCATCTCTCACCTGAATAAGAAAGGCTGTATCTAGAGCAGGTCCCTAGGAGGCTGTTTTTCCCATGGACTAGAAGAATTCTTTGTATGGTCCTCTCTCCAACCTGCATCCCACAGAGACTGGAAATCTCAGGCCAGCTCCAAATGCAACCCGACCCACGTGTCCTGTTCCAAGCAACACGGTTATTTTTCAGCGTAAAGGAACCGTGGCATTGATTGTTGCTTCTTTCCTGCAGTTCTGGCTCCGAGGCTGGGCCACCTCTCCACCTGGCTAACAGCAGTGCCAATGACTCCCTGTCCTGATCTGTCGCCTTTGTTCCTGAGGAGGATCCAGCAGAGCTAGACACTTTCCCGACATGACTTTTGGGGTCACAAGGAGATGGGCTGTTGTGTTTCTATAGCTTCTTGACATTTGTGCTCCCTCGAGCTGTTCCAAGCCTTTGCATTCATTTTGCCACAAGAATATCTGGACAGAGGAGCCTGGAATGATGTCCTGCATCTCCTCTTCTCATCCACCCGACACTTTGTTTCATGCTGGCTTTTGCCTCTGTCACTTGCCGGAAACTGCTCTGGCAAAAGTCAGCAAGGCCAGGCACAGTGGCGCACGCCTATAATCCCAGTGGCTCAGGAGGCTGAAGTAGGAGGATCATGACTTTAAAGCCAGCCTCAGCAAAAGCGAGGCACTAAGCAACTGAGACCCTGTCTCTAAATAAAATACAAAATAGGGCTGGGGATGTGGCTCAGTGGCCCAATGCCCCTGAGTTCAATCCACGGTACCCACCCCCAACAATAACAACAACAACAAGTCAGCAAGGACTGAGTTGCCAATCAGATGATTTGGGTAGGCATTCCTAACCTGTGGACTCTGAATATGGATGGATAAAACACTTTACTTTTTGTTAACTTATAATTGAAATTTATAATTTCCTTCAATTATGAGTGCAGGCAACAAAACACGAGAGTATTAGGGTGAAAGGTATTGCAGAGATATATATTTTGGTACTGGGGATTGAACCCAGGGGTACTTTACCCCTGAGCTACTCCCCCAGCCCTTTATATTTTTTCTTTTGAGACAGGGTCTTACTATGTTGCCCAGGCTGGCCTTGAACTTGCAATCCTCCTGCCTCAGCTTCCTGAGTAGCTGGGCTTGCAGGCACACACCACTGAGCCTGGCTAGTATAATGTATTAATATTCAAATAACTATATTTTACTATAAGTGGTTTTAGTTATTACTGTACATGTTGTCTTTGATATATTTAACATTATTATTTTGAGATGGGGTCCACAGTCTTCACCAGAATGCCAAAGAGGTCCCTGGTTCAAATAAACACAAAAGCAAAACAACAACAACAACAACAACAACAAAGAAACCCAGTTTTAGTCATTAGCCAACTGATTTCTGGGTGTTTCTCCTAAGGGCCTCCCACTGCAAGCTCTTGCTCTGCTGTTTTTCATTACTCCTTCCTGACTCTTATTAATTCTTCCTTATTTCATGTCTTACATTTAAGGTTTTCCCATGATCCTGTTCTCCTTCCTCCCGCGCCCCTCCACGCAGAGCGGGCAGTACTGTGGGGTAGAGACAAGTGACTAGGCCATCACCGTGCAGTCTGCTGTGTGCCACAGGACACTTAGGGGACACCTGGAGAAAAATGCCTAATCCAGTCTTGAGAGGTGGGACAGACTTGTCATCAGAGGTGACCTCAGGCTGTCCTGGAGGGCCAGGTAGCGTTGACTAGGCTTGGTGGTGAGAAGGGGGTGGTGGCTACCAAGGCCTGGTCAGAGGACAAGGGTGGCTAGACTATGGAATGCTCTTCAAACCAAGTTATGAGTAGCCCCCAAAGGGTTTTAAGAGCTGTGTTTTACAAAGATTGCCCTGGCTCAGAGTAGAGATGGGTTGGAGGAAGGAGGACTAGAAACAAGAGATAGTTAAGAGGCCGACAAATGCTGCCCTTTGCTCATTCTTAAAAAAAAAAAAAAAAAATTTTTTTTTAGTAGGGATTGAATTCAGGGGCACTCGACCACTGAGCCCCAGCCCCAGCCTTTTTGTGTGTCTTTTAATTTAGAGACAGGGTCTCACTGAGTTGCTTAGGGCCTCACTAAGTTGCTGAGGCTGGCTTTGAACTCACGATCCTCCTGCCTCAGCCTCCTGAGCCGCTGGGATTACAGGTGTGCGCCACCGTGCCTGGCTCCTTTGCTCATTCCTGAAGGTATCGCAGTGTCCCTCCTGTGCTCGTGCCTTCCTGCTGCCTAAGATGCCCTTCCGGCACATCCAGTGCTCCTGGACAGCCGCGTCCACCCCTGGGCTGCGTCCTCTCTTCCGAGCTGCCCGACTTCACCACTGTGTTCCTGGAGGAAATTTAGAGTGTTCCTCTGAATGCGCCTGGTTCCTAGCTCATCCTTGAGTTTCTTGAGGGCAGGGACTTCCTCATCTTTATATCCCTGGCACCTAACAGGTTGCTGGGTCCCTAGTAGATCCCTTGAAATGAGCCAGACTAGGGGAGGGAAGTGCAAGGGGGTTATGGGATTTGTCCATAAACGCGTAGCAAAGACAAGCTGAGAAACCCTTAGAGCTTCCCACAGAGTCACCCCGTCTCAGGACAAGAAAGTCATCAGTGGTCCTTTCATTTCTTTTTTAACGTAATTCACTTATTCCTTCCTTCCTTCCTTCCTTCCTCCCTCCCTCTCTTCTTTCCTTCCTTCCACCCTTTCTCCCTCTCCCCCTCTCCTTCTTTCTTTCTCTCTCCCTTTCTCTGTCTCTCCTTCCTTCCTTCCTCCCTCTCCCTCTCCCCTTCTCTCCTCTCTCTCCCTATCCCCCCTCCCCCTCTCTCTCCTCCCTCCTCCCATCCCTCCCTCCCTCTCCCTCTTACCCCTCTCTCCTTTTTTCTCTCTCCTCCCCTCTTTCTCCTTCCCTCCTTTCTCCCTCCCCCCTCTCTCTCCACCCCCCTTCCTTCCTTCTTCTTTTCTTTCTTTCTTTTTCTGGGAAATCTCTGGGGTATATACCAGTCCTTGCCACCATCAACCCAGCAGCCGATTGCCAGAATTCAGTGGGATTTCAACTTTTAGTAAAATGGCTCTCGTGGTCCTTTGATTTTAGTGGAGAGGACAGATTTCCCTCCAGGATGAAACAGAAGAGACTAAGGAAAGGGGGCTGAATCTCAGCCAAGGTCAACTTCAGGTGACAGCCAGAGCCTCAGGGAACCTGACCCCATGGGGACTTGCACTTCCCGGGGGTCCGCTTCCCTTGGGGTGGGTGTGTGGGGCAATGGCAGCTCCCTCACAGCCTCCGCCACCAAGCTGGCCGACGCCCTCGAGGGTGGGCCTCCATCACCGTTGGAGGAGGGGTGGACGAGGTGGCCCCTCCTCTAGGTCTCAGGTGCTAGGCGACACAGAAGGAAAACGAGGTACAGACTGTCTACTACTGCTGTTTCCCAGGGGAGCTCCATGCTCAAAATGGGAAAAAAAAGATGTGAAAGGTTCGGGTTCCTTGTGCAGGTGGTAGCCATGCACCAGAGGACCCTGGGATAGAAAACACTGTCATTATAAAGGTGGCAGTTTGCTCCCTAAACTTGCTGTGACCTCAGGTGAGGGGAGGAGGGCTGCTAGCTGGCTGGCAGGGATGACTGCACACACAGGGGCTCCTTGCTGTCTGCCAGGGAGGCTGCTGGTCACTTACCAGTGACCTTCTTCCCCTTCCTTCAGGACCCCGGAATAAGTGGTGTGACAGCGTTAGCCAGTGAAGAGGCGAATGGAACAACACTTCCTCTCAGTGTCCCCAAAGGAAAACAAAGACAACTCCCAATGGCAGATTAGGGAAACCCAGTTTGTGTCGAACAAGTCCTTCGGTGAAGATTTCTTCTATTCTTGCCTTAGCCAGAGTTTGCTGGGAAGGCTCAGGACTCACTGGTTGGGCACCTCATAAAATAATCTATTGAACTCTCTGGGTTAGAAAACCTGAGGGGCATGATGGTCAACAAGGTAGTGAAAAAGAAAGGGGTCCCAGTGGCTCAGGAGGCTGAGGCAGGAGGATTGCAAGTTCAAGGCCAGCCCCAGCAATTTAGCAAGGCCCTAAGCAACTTAGCGAGACCCTATCTTAAAATAAAACATGAAAATGGCTGAAGAGGTAGCTCAGTGGTGAAGCACCCCTGGGTTTAACTCCTCGCGTGGGCATGCACACAAACCCACACACACAAAAGGGGGTAAAATTTGTGCTTTAAGAAAACTTTGGCTTAGCTGGGTGCATTGGCGCACACCTGCAATCCCAGCAACTTGGGAGGCTGAGGCAAGAGGATTGCAAATTTGAGGCCAACCTCAGCAACTTATCAAGACGAAAAATAAGAACGGTGGGGGATGTAACTCAGTGATAGAGTGCTTGCCCAGCGAGCCGTATGCTTTTGGAATCAGACTGGATACGGTCACCCTCCTTTTCCTGCACTACATTGGTTTTCAGAAGATTCTTGCTTTTTATCACTATCGCTCTTAAGAACCTGGATTTGCAAAGCTCTGGCATCAGTGGAAGGATTTCCACATACTGTCAGTTTACTGTCCATGTGTGAGTTAGTGGCGTCCCGTGTCAACTGCTGGGTCAATGCTGAGCTGGTGGGGGTCCCGACTGGTTGTACACCATCTGACAATGTGGAGTGTTGTGTGTTTCAAATTTAAAACAGCCTGCAGCAGCCCTTTGAGTTTGGTTTTACTTCTTGGGGTGCCTCCCTGCATGGCTTGGCATTTTGCATTTAGAAGGCAGACCAGGAACCTGGGGGAAGACGAAAGAGAAAGTGACCACTGTCTGAAGGGACAGACACCAGCCAAATCCACCACGTCTACCCACGTTTGCCAGTTGCATAAGACAAAGGCTCTTGAGGGCAGTGAACTGTAGAACCATAAAATAATCAGTCCCTCAGAAGAGGACCAAAGGTTTAAAGCTCTGCTCTGATACTTGCTACGTGAGCCTATTTTGATTGACATTAATTTTAGTGAAACAAATGTAAAATTTTAGTTCCTTGGTCTCCTTAGGCACATTGCAAGATGTCAACGGCCCTACTCTCACAGACTTCCATGGGACAGTGCTGCTCTGCTCTGAAGCAAGGGTCAGCAAGCCGCCCCCCACCCACCCCACCAGCCAAAACCAGCCGCTGCCTCTTCTTACACAGCGGGCCATCAGAGAACGACTTTTGCGTTTTTATGTGGTTGCAAAAATTTTGTGGTAATTTGTTTTCTTGGTTCTCTAAGTAACTACAAATATCCTTTTTTTCTGCTTCTTGGTTCATACTGTCTGAAACATTCTCTAGATCTTTCTGGAAAATGTTTGCCAACCCCCGGTCTCAAGCAGCTTCATTTGAAGAAACTGAGGCCTGGAGAGAGATGGTGACACACGGCTCGGAAGTGGGCAGTTGTGGACTTGGGCTTTGCCCTGCTCCTTCACCCTGTCCCGACCTCTTTTCTTCTAAGGGTCTCTGTTTTAGTTCATCCTGAAACTACACAATGGGTTCCTTTTGTGGCACTGTGAACGAGACAGGGAGCAGTTGATTTTTGGAAGAGACCTTGATTGACATTTACTTGGAGTCTATGCAGAGAGGAGCAGGAGGCTCACAGGGCCAGAGCCTGGTGTTTCCAAAGGGCCTCCAGTATAGACGCCGGATCCTCCTATCATGCGGTTACCGACGCAGAAGCGTCCAGATGGCTTTAAAAGATGATCGACGTCATTTAGTTTAAAACTCCCATGCCTCCACCAGACCGCGCTGCCTGTGATGATCTATGCGCTGATATTTTTAAAATCCTTTAAATCTTACGATTAGTGTCCTTGATGTTTCAGTAGATTCATGTTGTGAGTTAGCAGGCTTAATTTGTCAAATATAAACACTTAAAACAGACTGTGGTTTTAATAAACCTTGTTGGGTATTTCCTCATTTTAATTTTAATTTTTAAAAACACACCAACATCTCGAAATTTGAAAGTGGCTCGAGTGACCTCGACTGCCTTAAGCGATGGCACATGTAAACAGATTCTCTGCGGATTGTTGGGTGGCAGGAAAGAGCCGTACAACCTACAGCTCATCCCTGTTATTTGCAAGTTGCCTATTTGCAAATTTGCCCGACTTTCTAATTTCTACATGTAACCCCCGGATGTGGTCATATGGAAGATCAAGTTGGAGCCGGGCGCGGTGGTGCACACCTATAATCCCAGCACTTGGGAGGCTGAGGCAGGAGGATCGCGAGTTCAAAGCCAACCTCAGCCATGGCGAGGCACTTAGCAACTCAGTGAGACCCTGTCTCTAATAAAATACAAAAAAGGGCTGGAGATGTGGCCCAGTGGTTGAGTGCCCCTGAGTTCAATCCCTGAGACCAAAAAAAAAAAAAAAAAAAAAAAAAAGAGATCAATTTGGTCATGAAGATTCCTTTGTCCGTGTTACAACCGGGTAGGTTTGGATTGGTGGGGGTGGGATGGGACTGCTGTTACGCTTTACCTGGGAATTACAGTGTGTACCAGGTAGGATAAGGTTTTTTTTTTTTTAGACATTTATTTGCTTTAGTTGTACACAATGCCTTTATTTATTTATTTATTTTTTTACGTAGTGCTGAGGATGGAACCTGGGCCGCACATGTGCTAGGTGAGCACTTTTACTGCTGAGCCACAACCCCAGCCCCCGTGTGTACCACCAGGTAGGAAGGATTTGTTGAATCCAGGGTAGATGGATATGAAGATGGAAAGAAAGCTGCCTGGCTCTTGGGGAAGCCGGGATCATGGGAGAAGCATCTAAAGGGAAGGAGCTGTAAGGCGGTCTACCTACTGATCGTTCAGGTTCAGACAGCACCTGGGCGCAGGCTCAGGTCCTGAGGGTGCCTTCCTCAGGAGGTCTCTTTTTAAAATTCCTCTTCTTCTTTAGAAAGGGGAAAGTTCCTTGAGGACATCGAGAGCACAGGAGCTTCTTTCTGGGCTCTGGGACATTCTGAGAAATGGAACTTGTGCGTGTCTGCTTGGAAGCGTTCCTGGAGTCTGCTGTATCATAACTGGCTCGTCAGCGTCAGGGCCGCCTTCTAACGCTGCACTGCTTTCTGGGGCGTGTTCTGAATTAGCATCAGGTTCTTGTCAAACATGGAAACGTTCTCATAAGGGGGATGCCGCTTCCTAAAATCTATGGAGTGTGTGTGTGTGTGTGTGTGTGAGCGTGTGTGTGTTTGCCTGAGATCGTGGAAGGAAACCTTCGGCAAATCCCAGACAAGCAGAGGTCACCTCTCCAGGACAGATCTGCATGATCTCTGGAAAACTAAGACCCACACGGGACCCACGCCACCTGACTTGGCGAAAGCAGCATGTGTGGTGTGAAAGCCGTCAGTTCCCCTGCCCCGGCCGACCGGGACTGGTTCCCTGTGACATTAGTAGGATGACCATCTCCCCGTTGCCCACGCCCTCTTCTTCTCTCACTGACCACAGCCAGCCAGAACATCCCAGTGTCACGCGCCCACCGTCACCACAGCCAAGTCCTCCATGACATCCCCTCACATTTTCACTCACCCCCATTTCTAAAGACTCCAAACATGGCTCTTTCCCCAGTTCTCTCTCTTTTCCACCAAAGGGTTCTGGTCTCTTTCTGATTAAGGCTTCTGAAGATTTCCGCGTCACCTTCAGGACAAAGGCTGGGCAACCACGTATGACAGACAAGACTCTAGGTTCTTGTGCATGCTAAGCACATGGTCTACACGTAGCCAGACCTCTGGCCCCGACAACCTCTCGCTTCTTAATTGTTCAACCTACTTGGCAAAGTTTGGTGCTTTTTGTCTTTTTACTGCTCCTTCTGTCTAGAATGCTCTTCCTAAGGTCTTTGCTTGGGACAGTCCCATTTGGTCCTTTAAGATCCGCCTCTAGGGCTTCACCATAGATGATAATAAAATATTTAATGCCGGTGTGATTGGGTTCTGAGCGGTTAGAACAGATGCCACGGAGGGCAGTCAGGGCGTCCTTGCTTCCGTGTGCTGGGTACCCGCTGTCTGGGTCTACCCCACCCCAGCAGAGTGGGCATATCCTCCTTTGTGCCACCCAGGTCCATGTGGAGGTGCACAGTACCAATTCTGCATTCACTCAACAAGCGTTTAGTAACAGCCTGCTCTGTTTAGACGCTGGCTAGATGAGGATAAGACAGGAAGGAACGAGATGGTGCTTTTGGTCTGCTGTGGGCTCGTGCTTACGGTATTGAAAACGTGTGATTATCTTCTCCAAGAGCACGAGGTCCTTGGAGGGTGGGGACCTGGGATCTGGCCGGTGCCTGGCACACAATGAGCTTAGTCAGCGTTTGGGCATCGAGGGTCTCCGACTAGGATCCACAGCGTCTGGGCGCATTATTCGGGGTATCAAGGTGCTAAGTTGATTCAGGGGGTTGACCAGTCATGGGCTGAAGGGCTCCA
The DNA here is from genome assembly GCA_025594165.1 of Tamias sibiricus. NCBI lineage: Eukaryota > Metazoa > Chordata > Mammalia > Rodentia > Sciuridae > Tamias > Tamias sibiricus. The sequence continues at coordinate 15,574,128 of CM046666.1, read as the reverse complement.
ACTGATGGTAGGGAATGATGTTTATTTATAAAGGGGGTAATTTCTAGAAACAGTTTATTTGCCTCGGTTGTTTCTAATTCAGCTTTTTCCCTCCTTCTTCTCGCTCTTCTTTGAATGGAAAAATGTCACCCACTCACTGGTTTTATATAGCTCCCATTGAAGTAGAGCTCAATGGAAATCGTGCCTATTAATTAGAAACCCAGAATGTGGGCAGCTTTTGAACTGCTAATTAAAACACTTACCAATCAGGTTGCATTAGCGTTTTTTAAAAAACCTCTTTCTTTTCCTGAACCTAGAACTTTCACCTACTAGAGAAGATGAGTTTTAAAAAGGCAATTGCTAGGAGTGATTTTATCTTGTTTTCAAATGCCTCCAGTGAGATCTCAGGGCCTGGTGTCTCCCCAGCAGGTTGTTAGGGGGGGCTAGAGAGGACCCAAGTGGCCTCCCAGGTCCCCTCCCTTAGGGCCTCATGTGATTGCTGCCAGAGGCCCCTCTGGGGGCAGCACGGCTACAGGCCTTCTCCTCAGGCAGCTCAGGAGGAGACTAGCTCTGCAGTTTCCAGAAGCTGCAGGGTCAAATGGGGCCCCTGAGGTTGGGGCGCTTGCTCTGCCCACTTCTGCTCTCTCGGGGAAACCAAATGAATCCCACGAGGGCAGAAGACAGAAGAGTCTGAGACTCAGGCTCTGGCCACTGCCTGGCATCTTCTGCAGAGCCCATGGAACTGACGCTTGCTCAGGAGCGTGGCTTTCTGGGCACAGTGCCACGGACTCACACAGGGTCCCCTGTTCAGCCCCAGACTGCATCCCACCTGACTCTCGCAGGAGTGGCCCCGCAGGGCTGCCCTTGTGACCAGAGTCAGAGTTTGCGTGGGCTTCACGAGGTGGGCCTGCATGAGGAGCCTGGGGCTGCCCCAGCAAGCGCCCCATTGTCTCCTGGCCCGGGGGCGCAGGGAGCAGCTCCCGTGGAGGAGGAGCCCCTGCGTCTGTGGGAGCTGATTCTGCAGAGCCGGGCAGAGCCATGTGGCGAGCATGTGGCCGCGCTGGGGCCACGGCTGGCCATGTGCTTTGAGTTTGGGCTTCCTTTCTTTTCCAGAAGGTGGGTGAGGCCAGATGCTTAACGATGCCTGTAACGCACTGCGCAGGGGATCCAATCCCCTTTGATGTGCAGGGTCTTTTTGGAGGTTCCAAAGAAACAGTTCAAAAGGTCCACTTTGGACACCACACCCCCAGCACATGTCAGAGTCGGGGCCAGCCTCCCCTGGCAGCGAGCCGGCTGCTCCCCTCCTCCGTTTGACTTGTGCTGACGTCAGGTTTTAGCCATCACCGTCCTGGTGGTGAAAAGAGGAGATTAAGCAGAAGACAATGAGCAGCTCTGAGCTTTTGAGCATCCAGGGAAGCAAGGCCTCACCGTGGTCTTCCAGTCCTGCTGCTCTGGGGGTGAGAGGGAGGCCTGTGGTTTGCTTGGGTCGAGGGACCTTCCCTGTTCTTGCCTCCCAGCTTGGAGTGATTCGAGGGAAACAGGCAGAAAAAGAGCCATCTGGCCACCCCACGTGGGTCCCATCGCAACCCTCCCTGGGTTTGTTTTTAGGTTGTGGGCACAGGGCCACCCTCCCTGTCTCCTCTGACCCCCTGGGGATGTGAGTTAGGGGCAGCGCAGGGAGGACGGGGTACAGGATGCTGGGTGGGAGGCCCTGGAGAGGGCACTTTCAGGGAAATAAGTCACCATTCTTCCCTGTTCTGGACTTCCTGTCCCCCAGGCATGGGCGTGGGACGGGCACCCCCAGCTCTGCTCACAAGCTGAAGGCCGGTGGGCGGGAGGCAGGGGAGTTTCTGTGTGGTTCTCCAATCAGGCAAGGCAGAACCGCCCCTCATCATGGACGTGGTCATGGCCTTGGAGTCAGGGGCTCGGGGAAGAAATAGCTTCCCTCCCTCCTCCCTAACTCTCAGGAGCTCGAGGTCCTTTGGCAGGGGTCATTGTTTTCTGTTCTGTTGGCTGTTTACCCACAGGCTGGGGTGGATGCGCCTGCCGTGACCAGACTGCAGTGTCCAAGTGGAGGGGGACTGGAAGAACCCAGAGGCTCTGATCCTTTACCCTGTTCGGAAGAAAGGTTTTGAAGTCTACAAATCGAGGCACAGCCCCGGCTGGCCACGTGGGCCCTGAGAGCGCCGTCTGGAGAGTTTGCTGGCGCAGGTGCAGGAGCGCGGCATCGCAGAGGAGACGCTCCCACAGCCCCGCCATCTGTGCCCTGGAATTAGACTTCACTGCTCTCCACACACTATGTAGGTTACTGCCCCCAGCAGCTTCCACCCCCCTCACCAAAGCTGGCATCTCTGCAATGCCACCAAGGCTCAGTCAGCCTCCCGAGGGATCTACCACAACGTACGAAAGTATCTGGGCCGACCCTGCAGCGATGTGGCAAACCACAGGTAGGCAGTCGGTACTAATTTTTATGCAGTTTACCCAGCCTTTTGCACCTCTCCTGAGTTCCCCTTCATAGGATTTCCCCAGGTTCTCCTTGACCCGCACCACAAAGGGCCACCCCCCAACTGCAAGCTGAAAATGATCCCTTTGCTCCCATCAAGTCTGCGAGGCCCTGACTACTCCTCTGTCCCGAAGAACGCGATGAATTATTATTTTTCTTGCCTGAGCTCATAGCCTCGGAGATCTCCTCCGGTTTCAGAGCATTCCCACACATGTCTCTGTCCCTTCGTGTTGTGTCTTTGCCAGTTTTCTGAAATCTGCCTTCTGTAGACTCGGTAGGTTTCTCCCCAGGAATCACTTTCTCAGTCTTTACCTATCACGTACGGGTGGCCCTTCCTTCCACGTCACTCCAGATTCTTATTTTCATCATACAGCACGTGGTAGCATCCTTTGGATGTCTGTTTCTGATTGAGTTCAATGAATGATTCATTGTGCTAGGCACTTCCATTTGCCATTGACTTGCAGAAAAACCCTGCATTGCTGTCCCGTTTTTACACAGGAAAATATCGGGAGCTGCCCTGAATGAACATGCCCTTAACTCCTGATGCACGAGGCTCTGACCAATCACTACATTTCCTAGGGACTTGGGCGTTGTCCCAGCTCAGATATCAAGGTGTGGCTTCAGGAGTAGGCGTGGCTTCAGAAGTAGGTGTGGCTTCAGGAGTGGGTGTGGCTTCAGGAGTGGGCGTGGCTTCAGGAGTGGGCGTGCCCACTGAGGTTGAGTTACACTCACCTGTTACTTTGTAATCCTACCTTTTTGCCCTGTTTGGGATAGAATGTTCCATGGAAACTCCCTTTGTGTGTTCCCTTCTCCTGCTCTGCTCTTGATCCCCACTCAGCACATGAGATGGCGTGGCCTTCCTAGATGTCAGTCAACCTGCTGACAGCAAGACATCCGAAGCTAGACTCAACCCCTTGAAACCTGACCCCTTGCCTCATTTGAATGGCATCTTCCCAACAAAAGGGTTCAGCATGTGCTCCTCCCACGCTCTCTCTTTTCACAGACCCCCCTAAGGTTAGAGGAGCCATCACAAGACCCAAAGAACAAGGCATTTCTGTGTCTCTGTGTGATCATTTCGTGCCAGCCCAGCTCACCTGCAGTGGCCTTAAGTGTTTAGTCATGGGATGTGACAGGAAAACACCATTTCTGGGAAAACTGGACTTGCAGTGAGTAGTTGAGCAGCTCCTTCTGAATCCATGCCCTTGTCCCAGGAGAAGCAGTGGCAGAGCGGCAGCCAGGGTGGACTGAAGGATGGGAGGCGAGCATGGGGCATGGGGCCCACCATGCTGGCTCGGGCCTGAGGCATGATGAGCCAGGGCTGGGGAAGGGCAGGGTGGGATGGCCTGACCTGTCACACCGCGGCAGCCCAGCCCAGGCCAGCGCCACCTCTTGAACATTCTCCATCCACTGAGCTGGACCTCTTGCTTCTTGGCAGGAAAACAGAAGAGAGGCCAGAGCTAAGAGTTGAGACTCAAGGGCCAACCAATAGCAGTGGTATTTCCCCAAACCTGATCAGCATACATCTGGACCAATGGCATTGACCAAGTACTATGTAAACCCCTAGACTAGCACACTGTCAGGTCCCCTCTCGACCCTGTGAGTGCTGTCTCTTTCTCCTCAGGCTTGAATAAATTTTACGCCTCTGCACTCACTCTTGCTCATCTGTGGATTTTATTCTTCAAATGCGTGAGATGAGAATCCAGAAAGAAGAACTTGGTAGTGAGCTTCTGGGGTCTGCTACAACCCTGGAGGGCATTGCCGGCCGTTAAGAGCTGCAACACGCCACTCAGTGGTGGTGGAGAAGGGTTGGGCTCTGCCAGCTGCGACCCTCAGAGCTGGCCCCAGCAGGCACGTCCTGCCTTTACTTGCTGCTAACTCTACAACAGGCTTTCTTGGCTGCAGAGGCCTGCAGCTTAGGCAGACCCCACCCGCAAGAAGAAGCAGAGAATTTAATTTCATCTCAAACTCCGGTTTCACTTTAACATCCAATCAAGCTCGCTTTTCTCTGAATCACATATGGTTTCTCTCATAGCCAGACAGAGAACTCTCTCAAATTCACATAAATTTGGACATTTTTCCCGTTGCCCTGCATAACTAGCTTGGAGATGTAATTAACCCAAAGTGATAGATGAAACTATTTCATGCGCGTGTGTGTTTTAGTTAATGTCAGCCAATATTGTGGACAAATATTACCCTCCGCCTTAGTGAACAATGGAATAATTGATTAGTTTAAATCACCAGCTCTAGACTCCCTTGCCAGTGACATATAAGAGACTCAATCTATATTCCTCCTCATTTCATCAAGCTGTCTCCTGATTTTGTTCAGGCCTGCTTTATCTTTTCCGTTCCTAGCCGCAGTGCCTGGGCATCGGGGCCAATTCTCTCAGCCACTTTTCTCTTGCTCCTGGGAAGCGATCACTTAGTATGAGCTGGCACACAGGGCCCACCATGAGAGTGCATGAAGATTGGTTATTTCAGGGGCAGGAGCAGAGGCTCCGGCATGAACAGTGCACGGCTCACACACAGAATATGCCCACTCCCATGAGCTCTGGGACCAGAGACATATTGCAGAGGTGGGGAGCCCAGGTCATAAAGTCAAAGGGATGAGGACATGGATAGTCACACTGGGGCCATTTCATGATAGTGCATTTTGAGGTAGAGGGATGGTAAGCGACTTTGAAAAGGACAACCTGATTGAAACACCACAGTATCTAGTTTCCAATTGGGAGGTCCCGTTGGAACCTGGAACATCAAGGCTGATGATGGTTAGGAAGCATGGCTGCTTGCTCTTCAGTGGTGTCACTGGTCTGGAGGTTGACAATGTGCAGTGCTGTTCTGTCATATTTTGTTTCTGGTCTTCAGGGCTACAGGATCAACTTCTTGAGGGAGGGATCATGTCGTATGTGTCTTAGTCACCGTAGAGAGGCTGGCCTTGAGCTGGTGCTCAGAAACGTCAACTGCTTAGTCAATTGGCTGACATACAGTTAAACACTCAACTGAACAAGAGGCTTGAATCGTTCACAGTGTAGGTGGGTACTTTGCTGGCAGTATTCTGAGTTGAAAGCCCTGAGCACCTGTATTCATCAGGGCACAGGCTACGGTATTAAAACAAACAGATAGATCTTCAAACAACGTGATGGAAACAAGAGTGCCGTTCCTTTATCTCTTATAGAACAGTCCAGAGGTCAGTAGGCTGGGTCCGAGTCCAAGGCAGCTGCTATAACTGTAGCCAGCAGGAAAGAGGAAATGCACCAAGAGGGTGGGCTGCTGTTCTTTCTCAGAGCCATGACCCGGAAGTGGTAGCTATCCTTTTGCTCACCTCCCATTGGCTATGACTAGGTCACATAGCCACAGCAAAGCATCAAGGAAAGCTGAGAAATATAGTCACCAGATGAGGGGCTATGCACAGGTAGGAGTTAGGAGTTCTATTATGAAAAATGTGGAGAGAGGCTGGGGGCAGTGGCACACACCTGTAATCCCAGAAGCTCTGGAGGCTGAGGCAGGAGGATTGCCAGTTTATAGCCAGACTCAGCAACTTGCCAAGGCCCTAAGCAACTTCATGAGACCCTGTCTCTAAATAAAACATATATATATATATATATATATATATATATATATATATATATATATATATATAAAGGCTGGGATGTGGCTCAAAAAAAAAGTGTAGAAAGAATATTTAGGAGGTGAGTAGCCTTTGATATGCTAAAATTCCTCTAAAAGACTTCCCTGCATTTGAATGTGTTGCAATATAAATCTTGGGCCAGCTTTTACTTATTTTTTTGAAAATTTTTTTAGTTGTAGATGAACACAATGCCTTTATTTTGTTTATTTATTTTTATGTGGGGATGAGGATCGAACCCACTGCCTCACATGTGCAAGGCAAGTGCTCTGCTGCTGAGCTACAACAACCCCAGCCCCAGCGTTTACTTCTTACTATATGTGGGCGAAGTAGTTTTTCTTATTTCGACAACATGGATCTCATTTACAATTTCTATTATTCCATGAAAAAAATGAAGTTTTTAAAAATTTTCACAGACCAAATACACACACACACACACACACACACACACACACACACACACACATTTTAATATGAAAGATACTCCTCCATAAAGCCAATAGGGGCTTAAAAATAAGTATCCTTCCAAGCAGGTTCCTAGATGTTCTAGAAAGACAAACACCATAGTGCAGAGATGGACAAAGTAAGCCAGGGTGAGTGGGTAGTCGGGGAGAAGTCTACAAGAACTGTGCTGAGAACCAGACCTCTACAGTCTGGGTGTCATCTCTGCCGTATATGATCTGCCTCACAATGACCCCACGACTTAACTTCTTTAAATTTTAATCTTCTTTTCTGGAAAATGTGGATAATCTTACCCTTCCCTCCCCGTGACAGAATTGCTCTCAAGAATAAAAAAGCAACAGGTGCAAGCACCTTGTGCAGGGTCTAGTTTGTAAAAGTTGCTTGATGAAACGTCCCTTCCTTCTTCCTTTTTCATTTCCTTTTCTTTATTCCTTCTTCCCTCCTGACCACCCTCGTCCTTCCTTCCTTCCCTCCTAGAAAGGGGGCTAGGATCGCCCTAGCCAGCAAGTGAAATGATCCTAAGGCATCCACGTTGGTTACCCATGAACAGGCCCAACCTGGGACCGGTCCCTCACAAGCGGCTGAAGGAAACTACATTTTAGCTGTGATCTACACCCAGGGCAGTGACCAAGCCAGCCCAGGAGGCTGGAGACAAGTCTCAGGCAATTGCTGGCACAGGAGCAATTTCCCTCTCTCGGCAAAGAACACATCTTTCAGTGGTCCTGACCCTGCTGGATTGGATAATCAGGCACTGAGGGCCATCAGCAGGCGTCTGAGGAGCGGAGAACACGAGACCCCAAGCCCTTTAGAAGCTGCGTGAGGAGAATGTGTGTGGGGAGGAGGCATCGTCGACTGGAAACAGAACCCCCTGATGAAGGTCGAAGAAATGAGACGGGAGACGGAGGCCTCTGGAGGAAGCAGGCTTGATTTTCTGGACTGGCCCATGCCCTGGAGCATAGGCGAAGCCAAGGGCGAACATCTCAGCCAAACCTGGGCTCTGGGCACGGCTGGGAGGCAGGACAGAAAAGGTGGACTCCCAGGGGAGCTGGAAGGCCTCCCGAGGTCTGCAGGCCCAAGGCCGTCCACCTCTCGGGACCAAGGGAGGAGACCTGAGGGAGAGGACACCGCGCCTCCAGGGTGGATTCGCTCCCTCCAGGGCAGGCCCAGGCTCTTGCTTGATCATCATGTAGTGAGAGAGAGTTCCCTCTGGGCTGGGTGTGCCAGTTCACACAGGGGAAGGGAGCTGGGGGGGAAAAAGTCCCATTGGTAAGAGTGGTTTTAGAAACTTCGGAACCAAACTTTTCATCTCTGAGGGAATCTTGAACACTGTCCCTTCCTTTTTCTTTCTTTTTTTTTTTTGGGGGGGGGGGGGGGGGGTTGCCGGGAACTGAACCCGGGGGCACTCAATCACTGAGCCACATCCCCGCCCTATTTTGTATTTTACTTAGAGACAGAGTCTCCCTGAGTTGCTTAGAGTCTCACTGTTGCTGAGGCTGTCTTTGAACTCTGATCCTCCTGTTTCAGCCTCCCGAGCCGCTGGGATTATAGGTGTGCGTGTGCGTCACTGCGCCCGGCCTTTCCTTCATTTGATCCTCTGTCCTTCTCTCCTTTCTTCCCTCCCTTCTTGTCTCCTTTCCTCTCCTCCTTCCTCTCCCCATGCCCTCCTTCCCTTTTCCCTCCCTCCTGCCCCTTCTAACATTCCTTAATCCTGATTGATTACTTGCCAGATACTCTTCGGTCCTAGGAGTTGGGATGAGCAAAGATGAAAATTCTAATTGGGAAGACAAATAATTTACCATTAACGGTCAGCTGCTGGGCATGCATCTTTGCCTCGGTTCCCTCAAGGCCGAGTCTATCCCTGGCCTTCCCTTGCTAGGCCTCTAACAGGGCATCTCCAGGTGGCATCCTCCAGGCTCGGTGGGGTGATGCAAGGTGCCCTCAGGGAACAGAGCAGTGACCGCTGAGAAATATCACAAACTCCCTGAAACCTCACAGACGCTGACAGTGCAGAGCTATACTCAGAAGCTGAAGTTTCCTCCCCTGGAGGAGAGATGAAGTTAGATGATGAAATCTCCTGAAATGCAGAGGCAGACCACGGGAGAGCCAAGGGATTTCTGCCCCAGAGAACTGGAGTCACTTCACTGGGTCCTTGGGTACATGATTAGATGGTACAGCGGCGTGCGAGGTCTCAATGCCCGGGAAGTGCGGCTGAGCTCACTGTGTTCAGTACTTAAACCTGTCAGTTTGTATGGTCACATTTCACCCATTAAAATAATCAGAGCACATGCAATTTCAGAAGTATAAAGTTTATCTTTTAAAACTTAGGATTCTCCTAAGTATGTATTGTAAATAGACCAAGCACTGCTGAGATTTGTTTTTTGACACAATAAAGGGAGATTTAGAAGACTAGGATGTGAGTTCCATTTCAACCTATTTGTTTATTTATTTTTGCAGTGCTGGGGATAGAACCAAGACCCTGCCCATGCTAGGCAAGCAGCCGGTCTACCACTGAGCTACAGCTTCAGCCCTGAATCCCATTTGTGACCATCTTGGCCACCGTGTGTAGTCTGTGGAAGGAGTATAATAGAAGTCTATTTAGAGAGGTTGTAGGGATAAAAATTTGACAAATATGAAAGCGCTTGGCCAACTCTCAAGTGTTATCCAGATGTTAGATTATACTAAGACCATCACTATGACTACTCAAGTGTCAGTTTGCTTTTAATAACTTTGAATGGCCTGGTATTAACTTGGGCATTTTGAAGATCAACTACTAATTATATAAAATATAAAGCTAATTGTAATGGTTGGATTGGGACTATGAAAATCAGTGTCCGTGCTCCTTTTGCTATAATAGACATTCTCCAAAGTATTTGGAGTTTTCTTTAGAGATGTTTTCAAGGTTCATTTTTCTTTCCCAAGGTATAAGACTTGTGCAGTTGTTTTGGTAAAAGTGCATTTATTTTATTTTTAGAAAAAAAAAAAAATTTCTGCCCAGGGATGGTGAAAGTACCTTGGAAAATTCCTGGCTAACAGTACCCATAGTGACTTCTTTCTTCTCTCTCCATAGAAGCTAATTTGTAGAAATCTTTTATCTAGATGGCAACGTTTCAAAATTGATTCACATGTCATCAAGTCTTCCTTGCTTAAAGATGCTTCCAAGGGCATTGAGGTGTTGTGTACAGAATGCCAAAAATAACTCCAGGAGTAAAGGAAATCCATGATCAATACACAGAGCCCTTCCTCCGGATGATTCGTACTGCTGTCCTGCAGAGTTGGTACGATAGAGTCTGAAAGCCATGAGCACCTTCCCAGACAAATGGGGCCCAGACGGGGGCTCATTTCTTCTCCATATCAGTTTCCTCATCTGTAAAATGGGAAACTCTGCAATTTCTACTCATGAGGTTGCTCTGGGGTGCTCGAAGTCCTCTGAATGACCAAGGGTAGAGGTTATTAGAACTCCCTAGCCTTAGTTTAGACACCGCCAGGGGAGTGCACCCTTTATGAGCTCAAAGAGTTGTATTTCAAATGCTGGGATATATAAAGAATAACTCCTTTGCAGTCCACACCTTCTAGGATGTAAAATGGACTAGAAACCAATGAACAGCATCCTGCCAGGTAGAAAGCTGCCCTTGGAGCCAAATGAGAGCTCTTTCTGCCACTCAAGTACCATTTATTGCCTTATATAACACCCGGCTTGTCTCCAAAGACTTGACCCATTAAGCAAAATAGAACAAAAATCAGCTCTATGATCTTGGAAATGAGTCTGTTCTGGTGACAATGGATGAGGGTGGAGAGGCATCGCTGAGAGCTGTAGGTGTTCTAGTTATTGTGGGCAGAGGCCTGTGGCCTTCCGGGGCTTGCGGGGTGAAGGAATTGCTCTCCTTGTCCTGTCTGGATGTCAATCCAGCCCTACTTCCGTTGAGTGCCAAAGACGACGGTTTCAACAGTTGCGATCTTCAACACTGGCTGACACGCTGCCCGCGGAGACCTGCTGTGTGCTGAATGACAAAGTGTGGCGGGAGGGGGCGGCCAGCAATAAGACCCGAGGGGAGCTCTGTCCCTGCCCTGGCACCCGTCCCGCTGGTCAGGGGTGGAGAGGGGCACCACGACAGGCTCAGCTCCTCCAGCGAGCACCGGCAGGTCCACGTTCAGGTACTTGGTTTTGACCTTGGTGGAGCCAAACCACATGCACTTGGTTCTGAGAAAACCAACCGAGAATCTGAGAACTGATTCCCCGAGAGGCCAGCTGACCGTCTCCCGGAGGCTGCCGAGTGTGCCATGCTTCCTGTCGCTCTGCCCTGCTCTCTGCCCTGCCTTTCAGCCTGCTACGAGAGCAAACACCCCGCCCGGCTCTGAGCCACCCACCCGTGACTCAACACACAGGTATCTGCTTCTTGAAAATGCCGGACACTTGTGCTAACACCAGGCAAAGGCTCCCAAAGCCCCTCCTACTGCCCTTTGCCGTAACTACAGCTCGCCTCCTTCACCTCCGCCCAGAAGACTCCTGCGGGAGGTCCCGCTGGGAGTGGGTCTTAGGGTTCACCTTCTAGTCTGCCCTTCTTTTCTAAAAGGTGAGAAAAGTGGGGCCCACGCGTTGAAGTGACCACAGCTGGCCACTTTAACTGGGTGGGGCTGAGAGTAGGGTGCTCTTTCTCCTGTCTTCTGTGTGAGCATCACGGAGCACAGGATGTAGGTGCGCGACGTTCTGGAATTGTGTTATGATTCCCAGTCCTGCCCTTTCAAGTCCACGTCCTTTAGCCTTTTTGGAATTGTCACTGCTATGGTTTGAATGAATATGTCCCCTCAAAATTCATAGGCCAGAATTTAAACCCCAAGCTGATGGTATGAAAAAATGGCGACACTGAAAGGTGATTAGGTCTGAGGGCTCCACTCCCATGGATGGGGTTAGTGTCCTTATAAAAAGCCTGAGGAGCCTGGCGTGGTGGCGCACGCCTGTAATCCCAGCACTTTGGGAGGCTGAGGCAGGAGGACCGCGAGTTCAAAGCCAGCCTCAGCAATGGCGAGGCACTTAGCAACTCAGTGAGACCCTGTCTCTAATAAAACTCAAAAAGGGACTGGGGATGTGGCCCAGTGGTCGAGTGCCCCTGAGTTCAATCCCCAGTACCACAAAAAAAAAAAAAAAAAAAAAAAAAAAAAAGCCTGAGGAAGCAAGTTCATCCCTTTTGGCCTGTCCATTCCTTCTGCTATGTGGGAGAGAAAGAAAGTGCCATCTTGGAAGCAAAGAGCGAGCCCTTTCCAGATACCGAATCATCTGGCACCTTGAACTTAGACTTCCCAGCCTCCAGAACTGTGAGAAATGATCTTATATTATTTATAAGTTCCTAGTCTAAGGTACCTGTTACAGCAGTAGAAATAGACTAAGTTATCTAAAGTTACCAAGCCTCTCCATGTCAGCTTTCCATTGCTGTGACAAAATACCTGACATAAATAACTTAAAGAGATGAAAGGTTTTATTTTTGACTCATGGTTTCAGAGGTTTTGGTGCATGGTCACAGAGCTATGTTGTTTTGGACCTGTGGTGGTACATTACATCATGGTGGGAGCTGGTGGCCAAGGAAGCTACTCACCTCATGGCAGCCAGGAAGTGGGAGAGAGAGAAAGAAGGGGGGCTGGGTCTTAATATCCCCTTCAAGGGCACCCCAAGGTGGCCTTACTTCTTTCTACTAGGTCTCATATCCCACTAAGTGCCACAGGCTGGGGACCAAGCCTTCAGTGCATGGGCCTTTTGGGGACCTTTAAGAACCAAACTATAGCACTCTATTTCCTCCAAATAGGAGTCCCACACAATATACGAGGCTTAATATTCATGTAGAACAATAAGTGGAAAACACCAGTTATCATTTTAAAGCATCTGGCGGTGTAAGATGTGATGATAAAAAATACCCACCGCAAAACATCATCAATCCATTTTTCTTTTGGCCCCGAGCTCCTTAATCCCGAGGTTGGCCTTAATTAATTTCAGGCACATGATTAATATGTTAATGATGCCCTCATTCAGCCCTGGGCATTTAACTGTCCTACAGCGTCTCCACCACCAGTGGTGCCCTGAACTCTCCGGCTCAGCGGGGCTCTTGCGGAGACGGTCCGTCTAGATGGCATTTTGAAAATCCCCATCCCACCGAAAGATGAAACCGAGGGATTCCTCGTCATTGCTGCAAATCAATTCCAGAGAACCTTTAACGGGGAGGCTCTGCTAGTGCCCAGAGAAGGCTCACGTTTCAAAAACCCAGTGAACACGTGACTTCCCAGGAACCTGACTATTGTTTAAAACGAGAAGAAACCTGGGTTTAGCCTAAGATTGCGGGGACTCCTAGGAATGTGTGAGGGTAAATAGTGGGCCTTAGCGGGGGTACCATGGCTCTCCTGGCCAAGGACAAAGTGCAATATTTGATAAGCGGGCTAATTTGCAATCTGTTTGTGTCACTGGGCTTTACGTGGCAAAGTCCGACCTTTCTCCTTCCTCTAAGTCTCCTCTTCTGTCGACTCCTGGGGTGAGTGGTGAGGGTAGTTGTCCCTGAAGCTATCTGCTAGGACATCTACAGGCAAAACGAAATAAGGAAATGTATAAAGTTCTTCTTTCAAGAAATTCTTTCAGAACGCAGCCCCAGCGGCCCGCTGTCGTCTTTGTTATTTTGTCCTGTGAAGATTTTCTCAGTCTCTGCATGTCTGGCTTGATGGATAATCTTTCCAACCTGGAGGAATATTTTAGAGTGGAAAGAGCGATGTCTCAGGCATTAGAAAAGCTTGAAGAATTCATTTTTCATACCTGCTGCTATGTGTTAATGACCCGAGGTTACACAAAACACGGAGTATTTGGCTCTCCTGATACGGAAAGTTAGTGAAAATACTCGATGCCATTTTCAATTGCTGTTCCAAGATCACATCTGTTTGGAACTGAACCGTGGCATGTGTGCTGGGGAACCTGTATGAAATTAACTTTTATAGCTGACTTTACAAGCAGGATCTTTTATTGTCTACAACTTGGCTGGGATTCAGGAAGTTCCCAAAATGATTTTATTGTCGTATGTGCCTATTCTATGGTGGCTGATGAAACTGATATATTATTGAACATATGCAGTCATTCTAGCTAGAGACAACAGATCATCTAAGCCTTTTATCCAAAAGGATTGAAGAAGTCACATTGTGGAAAGGGGAAAAAAAAAGTTGAGTATTTTGTTTTAAGTGAAATAATTACTTGCAGAAACAAAACATTTGTTACCAATCCTATAATTCTTTGCTGTTTGCCAACATAGTAAAAATCTTATTAGAATCTAAACTATGTTCTTTAAGCTAATATTTAAGGAATATCTCCCCAGTAAATGGTTAATTACATTCTTATAATATTTGTGATGGTTAGTTCAATTTATTTGATGATGATAATAAGAATAAAGACCGTGCGTCTAAATTTCTTTCATGTCACTTAATGCAACGCCCTCCCCCAAGCCTCTTCCAGTTTCACAGAGGGACTCTTTTAAACCAACTAGACATCTTCCATATGGTCACAAGAGCAACATGGCAAAATGCTGGGTCTATAAATGCAGTTCCTCGTCAGAGAAAACCTCGAGAGCTTTTGCTTCCCTTAACGAATCAGGAGAATTTCCGTGCATAGAAGATAACATATTCAATAGCAACCACACAGCATCCGACTACCTCAGAACACCAGGAAGACAAAGATGAAATATCATTCTAGAATCTCTCCTTACAGCACATAAAACATTCAATGCTATGGCAAAATCTGGAACGCTGGGATCCAAAGTGTCCCGTCTCAGCCAGACAGCTAACTAATATGGCACGTCCGTATTTCAATTAGAAATGGGTAGTCAAAGATTCGGGATTTTCAGATGGATTTGGAAATGAAGCAGCCACATTCCAGGCCCCACAAAGCCGTGTCATCCAGTGAGAAGACTTAGTTCCGATTTCCTAGTTTCAGTGCCAGCAGAAACCAAACAAATAAACAAACCCCTAGGACTGTATAAACACCACCTATGGGTCATTTACAAAGCCAAAGCAGTGGCTGTCTAGGGTTTTTTTGTTTGTTTGTTTTATTCCTGTTAACGTAGACACCCACTTTTTGGGAAAAGAACTCAGAGTTCAGTTTGGGGATTCTGCCTAGTCTATGCTCATCCCCTTTATTCCAAAGCACTTTTTCTTTAAAATAGAAGTCATTCTGGCAGTTACCACCTCATTGATTTTTGTGAGGAATTTAGGTATCAACAGATATCACTAGCTTTCTACAAATAGGAAAATGAAAGCTGAATTTAATGGATGTAATAGTTTAATGGCACTGATGACAAAACTAGTTAATATTATCTCTGGAATTCTGGCGTTGTGCTTCCGTCTCCAGGCTGACCATGGAGACACCCTAAGTCCAAGTGCACATGCCTTGGTTGTATTCAGAATATGCATTCTCTCACTCTAATCTGTTAGACTGATGATTTAGCAGAGTTACAGGTTAATAAACGTATTTCCCAGACAGGTGAATTAGCTTTGAATGGTGGGATCATCTTTCCTAATGGTGGACAAACCCCTTAACTCCAGCTAATCAGGTCAGAACAGTACAACTCGGTACCAAGACCGGTCAGGTAGAAGTGAGGGTCTGCACACTCTCCACTCGAGGCTGGAAGCAAACGGTTCAAGTGCGCGTCTTACAGTCAGGCAGGCCGATCGTCTTTTTGTATAGCACATTTTCAAAGGGCTTTGAAACAGTTGAATGTGGGTAATGTTAATTTGGTGTAAAACTTCAAGTGGCATATTACTAATGCCAAAGAACAAAGCAATTGAGGATCTGGTAACTAATTACTAACAGCACTGTCACTATTTTATGTAAGTGTGAACAAGAATCATATGTTTCTTATAGTTCATCCTTGTTGATGTTCTTAGTCTCACTAGTGAAAGTGTGATAATGAGCAGCAAGTTGCTTACGGAGAGCTGCTGCGGACTCCTCTCTTTAGCAGTATTTTTGTACCCATGCCCAGAGGCCCTTGGGGCAGTGGACATTCTTTAAATAAATGAAACAGTTTAATAGTTGTTATGATTTAAGCATGCTACTGCAGACTCGAATTAGGAGACCCTGTCATAACAATCTGAAGTTAATGACGCTGTGATTTGATATTTGCAGGAAGTGACTGAGATTACCAAGTGGAGTGGTCTAGATTTCACGTGCACCATGGCTGTGCCTTTCCTGAGAGCTCCAGGTCTTGCCTGTGGAAAGAGGATAAGTAGATGTTGGTGAGTGTGTGTGTCTATGTGCGGTGTGTGGTGGTGGTGGTGGGGGGGGGGGGCACATTCATTCAGGGATTCCTGGAGGAGATGGGGAATTTGATATTTGTTCAAGACCAAATCGGCAGCTGTGGATCCCTGGCTTATTTTAATTTTTTAAAAGATGTTTTATTCAAGAATCTTGAGAATCTTTACCTAATGCCCACATAGGACAAAAAAAGAGTCTGCTCTAAATAGTGGATAGTCATGCAGACCTGGGGCTAGTTGTTTGTGTGTTAAAATATATATATAAAAGGATGCTGAAGATAAAAAACAATTTAAGGGAAAGAACTTGGACTCATAGAATCCTAAAATGTGGAACTAAAGGGGATCCAAAAGTAGTCATCCAATTTGCCATTTAGCTGATGAGGTCTAACGATGTTAAGATCTTGTCCCTGGTTAGCGGGAGAATGAGGAATAGGCTCAGCTTCCTGAGTCTAATTCCCAGTACAGTGCTCTCTCAGTCTTCTAGTTCCTTAAGAAACTCCTCATTGCTAACCCTGTCCTTCCCCAGGGAACACCGGAGTGCAGTTTGATCACTGTGTGGATTACTAGTCTTGTGCCAGACACCTCTCACTCCTCACTGCAAACTAGTCTACTGGTTGTGGGGGATGAATCAATCTCATGTGCCTCCAACAGGCTCTAACCACTTCCTAGGGCCATTGAACTGGGAATCCCTAAACCTGGGCTTTGGTCTTCATTCTGTGAGGTTACTTAATCTTGTAGATCTGTTCTCTTATTTGTAAAGTTAGAAGAATGAATTGGATTTCTCAGGTCCTTTTTACCTCCAAATTGCTAAGATTCTACTTAACACATTTGAAGAGGAAACAATGGTGTCTCTTTCTTGGACAGGATGGTGACTGTCTTTTTATATGCAAATGTGCATTGGGGGTTCCAAAAACAACTGTGGGTGCTAGTGGAGGGGCACGGACCTAGGTGGCTTGCCCACACCATGAGTCAAGTTGGGAAAGACCTAAGAGGTCATTGGACAAAGTGATATTTAGGGGAAAGGAATGCCAAATGGACCCAGTAAACAGAGTCTAGGGTAAGCTCACTGAGAGTCCATATTGCTTGAGTCCATGGTGGAGACCAGATCTTTATTCTCCAAGTCTACTCCAGTAAGTGATAGGAAAATATCGCTCTATGATCACAGACCTTTTTACAACAAGGGGTAACACAAAGTTAAAATGGCACCTTTAGGAAAAGCTTTTCAGAGCCTCCAGTATGATCAAATGCTTTGGGAATCTCCAACATACAGAATTTCCTAGGTATATTTGGCCACAGAACATAATGTTTTCTGGTATATATCACGAGAAATGCTTTCCAAGAATAGATCTGAAGAGCGTGAGGAGGAGAGTTGAGGGTAACCCTTTAGATCTTACGGCACATCCCCAGGAGGAGTCCTCGTCTAACCAAAGTGGGTCAAGCACTTGTCTGAGCCTGGGTCTGAATTTGTAATGTGTGCCTCTGGGTGGGAGAGACTGTGACCATGAGGCAAGGGCCCATGGTAAAGCACAGGCCTCTGCAGTGTGCCAACAAGAACTCCTAGACCATCTCGTGCTTTTAAGGTACCAAGCCAGTTGTTATTTAAGTGGTCTCTAGTTATTTCCTGGGCTATAAATAGTACACACAGCAGAGTATCCTCACACTGAAGCAAATTTTAATTTTTATATGATCTTTTTGGCACAGATTAATTTTTTTTCAGTGTGAAGTGTTAATAAAGCGGGCAGGTTGGAACCCAGAACAAGGCCTTGGGCGAAGACATATGGAATGTCCTTGCTGGGAGGGACCTGAGGTTCTTACCTTGAGCACCACGGGTATGCACATGAAGATCAGTGGATTCATGTGCACAGTTTCATGGGATGAGCACGCCTGTTGGTTCTCTGGAACAATGGCTTTCATCAAATTCTCAAGTGGGTCTATAACCTCAAAAGCAGGCAACAGTACCTTAGTATGGGTTGTCATAGAGGCACTACGGCTCAGAGGCACGCGATGGTTTGCCAGGTGTAGCATAATCGTTGACCTTTGGTTGCTGGTGATGAAGGTCCCCTGAGAGCTGGTGAGCCGCGGTGTTGCCGCCTGAAGCGATGGCTGCTTGGAGCAACGAAGCGCGGGAAGAAGTTCAGAGGCGAACTGGAAACAAACAGCTTTTTATTCTGATAACTTTTCTCTCTGGCTCTAACAACGACTAACACGCACCACACACACCACCCAAAAATGGCGCAGACCCAATCAGCAATCTCAGCTCAAGTCACTCGAGATCCCGGGCCAAGTCCCGTGAGACTACGGAAGGCAGCAATGCCCAAATCTCCATGGCCCATAGTCAACCGCAATTTAAGCCATCTCCCCAAACAGGGCTCCTGCATTTCCCCCCTTTTGTTTTAAAAGAGGGGATGCTCTAGGACGTCTATGTGCAACCAACATTCTTACCCATCATTGGATAATCAAGGCTGTGCCCTTGACTCCTGTCTTAGGTTGATATGTCGGCCACATGAGACTGTCCCGTGCGACTGTGTCTATCTTAGGTTGTCCCCCTCTGGGGATCTTACCCGTCATTGGCTAACCAGCCATCCACCGCAGTCTGATGGAGAATCCAGTGGAGGACCCCTGACCGTTGGTTTTGGAGTTGCCCTTGACCTTGGAATGAAGTAGGCTCTGTAATATACGTTACGCTTCCCATTTGACACATAGAACCCAGACAATACCAACTTAGTCAGTAACCTGAAACTTTCTTGACTTTCCCAAGAAATCACTCATAACGAATGTGTTATACATCCCATGTATAACAAACCCACAGACCAGAAATGAGTTTTGGCTTTAAATATGTGATAATCATGAAGTTTCCTGTGGGTTGAGGATCACGCTGTAGTTTTTGCCTTGGATATCACAAAGATTTTGAAATCAAAAAGGTTTTCATTTTTACCTTTTAGGAACGTGGTAGAATTTATCTGCATGATTGCATTTTAATTAGCATTCCCACTGCCTATTTAAACATGGAAAGATATAAAACGAGCCAACCAAATAGGAAGACATATAACCAAGGTGTTTGCTACTATGAGGTTATTGAGCACTGCCTTGGGATAAAGCTTGCTCCAGACTCAAGTTTAATAGTGTGAACTGGTTCAAAATAAACCCATTTGTATGCACAATATTCTACATAAGGGTTAAACTGCCTTGGCAATTGTTGATAATTATGAATCTTCCCCAGCTCTGAGGATTTTTGAACATTCTTTGAGAGTAAATCAGCCATTCCCACAATTAAAAATTAAAAATAGAAGAGGTTTGTAGGGGTATTCTTCCGCAAGCCTCAGGTGGTTGGGTTGTGATCCTGGGAACCCGGAAACCACATCAGAGCTCTGCCCGAGTGTGTGGTATTGGAGAGGACCAGGGGAGAATGCAAATGGACTTGATTTTGGAGGGAGTTTTTAAGTCTCTTTATGGCATGGCATGAGGCCGTACGTAGCTTAGCATGGTGTGGGCTGCTGTTCTGGGATCCCGCCCTTTTCAAAATTCTGAGCTAGGCTATTAAGATAAAAAATAAAAGCAAAGTCAAGAGAATTTGCCCTTCTGAACCCAACCTTGGAAAATCAAACTCCTAACTCCTGTGTAAAGAGATGTTTGTGGAGCCGGGCGCAGTGGCGCACGCCTGTAATCCCAGCACTTGGGAGGCTGAGGCAGGAGTTCAAAGCCAGCCTCAGCAATGGCGAGGCACTTAGCAACTCAGTGAGACCCTGTCTCTAATAAAATACAAAAAAAGGGCTGGGGATGAGGCCCAGTGGTCGAGTGTCCCTGAGTTCAATCCCTGGTATAGACATTTGTGGGCTTAGCCGTGGGATCCTGGCTCTTTTGGTAGTGGCCATGGTGGGTCAGGTGTGTGGTCAGATGGCCGTGATTATCCATTAGTGATCAGCTCCCAAAGTTAAGTTGATAATTGATTTACGAATAGTCTGTGAATAACGTATAAAACACAGTCACGCTCTGCTTGACGTTTTGGTCAAGGTCAGGCCCCCATCGATGGCGGCGGTCCCACATATTCTAATGGAGCTGAGAAAGTCCTATCACCTGGTGATGTCAGAGCCATTGTGACATCGCAGTGAGCCCATTGCTCATGCATTTGTGGTGACGTTGCTGCCAGGGAAGCTGCTGTGCCCGGGTGGTATAAGAGTGTAGCAAGTACGGTTTAGGGACTATGAAATGTGTGATCACGATCAGAAGCGACTGTGGGACTGGCTGGGTGTTTCCCGAACTCTGCTTTCTGTTGTTATTTTAGGGTGTACTTTTATTATAAAAGTAGTTCACTGTGACCAGTCAGCCCTGTTTCACGGGCAGCAGCCTCTCTCTCTTGACTGCTTTAGGAGGCCACGTGGAGGAAGGTCGGGACCCTTCAGTCTGTGTGAGTGGATTCTACGTAGCTCACGCACCCATGGAATCCCTTAACGATATGTCCTGAGAACGCGTCCTATTGCTAAGTGACGCATAACTGTGTCTGCCGTAAGATGAGACGAAAAAACTGTTATCACTCAGCTGGTTCAACTACCAGCTGGTCAGCTAAGACTAGGATTCTTTGGAATGAAACATACAAGTTACATCATGACCCAAAATCTCTGGGGAAAAAAAAATCACACAGCTCTGTCACTTTGAAAGAGAACCTGAAGTGAATGTAGAGCTAGTCACGCAAGTCTTTTAGCAGCCTATAACTGTGACACCTCAGTGGACAGAACTATTGTTTTTTGGTTGTGTTCAGAACCAGGTATCTTTATAATAACACATCCATTCAAATAATAGTCCATTCAAAATGATCTTGTAGCGATTCGATTGCTCTAACAACAACTATCAGTCCCTCCAGTGAGGTGTCCGTGGTATTCTGGGCCCTGGATATGATAAACAGTCAGAGAGACTTGACCTCTGAACTCTTAATGCCCAAACAATGCACCTTCAACTCAATAAATGACGGTGCCAATGGCCAGGGCCCCATCTGATGGCTTACTTGTCTTCCCTCATCAAACTCCTCGTAAAAAAGGGGGAGGTGGGGACAACAGGACAAGGGAGGCCAGCCTGCATCTTTGTCCCTTCCAGGCCTAGTGCTGACAAATGAGAGTGAAAGCACACACTTCCTGCTCTTTCTCTGGAAGCCCATTAAGCCTCCTCCCTGGTAAACAGGCCTGGGGTTGCTTTTGTTTGCACCCCTCCCTCCCCCATTTTTGTAAAGCATTGAAAGTCCTACAACTGCCTGACTGTCATTCTCCCCAATGCAACCTGCACAATGGCAGGGTTACTAGGGAGGGAGGCTGGCTGCCTCCCTTTGTGTCTGGGAGGGTTTCTGGGGATTTGTCAGGTCAAAGACGCTCCTTTCCCTGAGTCGGCGCAAGACTGACAGGTGGCGCAGGTTCTCCCCAGTCGATCTGCAAGAACACGGTTTTGCCTTTTCAAAGTGTCAGGGAGCGTGGACAAGGACATTCTTACCCAGTTCTCCCTAGTTCCTACAGTTCTGACTGTCAGAGCCTGTGCAGAGTGCTTGAAGATCCCGTGCTGAGTACCTCCAGCCCCAGATGCGGTGACCTTAGTCACCGTTGCGACTTCACCTAGTGTTTGGTGGTGCATTTCAGGCTTGGATGAAGGAGAAAGGAAGAGGACCATAAGAATCAGAGAAGACGTCTCACTTGTGCCTATGAGTCACCGATTGTGTGGGCTTGGTCCAAAAATCTGCATGGATTTTTATTTTCCTTCCGCTGTCTTCTCTGAAGGCCACCAAGAATTGGTGTGATCTTAGAGATGTCACATGTTCTCTGGTTTCTAGTATCTTCGCCAGCACAATTAGAGTAGTTCAGTAGTTCTTCTCAAAGTGTGGCCCTGGACCAGCGGCATCGACAGGGTTGGGGAGCTTGTTAGAAATGACAGTTCTTGGGGCTGGGGTTGTGGCTCAGCGGTAGAGTGTTCACCTAGCACGTGTGCAGCCCGGGGTCGATCCTCAGCACCACGTAAACATAAAAGCATTGCATTGTGTACAACTAAAGCAAATAAATAAATATTAAAAAAAAAGAAAAAGAAATGACAGTTCTTAAAAAAAAAAAAAAGATGGTAGAACGAGGTGGATATCATTACCCTAAGTGCATGTGTGAAGATATGAATGGTGTGAATATACTTCATTTACAACCAGAAATCTGTAAAAATGTGCTCTATAAGTGTAATAATATGAATTGTAATGCATTCTGCTATCATATATAACTTAGAGTTAAAAAAAATCTAGAAATCCTTCATCAGTAGGTAAAAGCTTCATCTTCCTTCAAAACTATCTTGGTCAATAATAAATTTTTTAAATCCGGCAAAGGAAAAAGAAAAGAAAAAGAAAAAGAAATGACAGTTCTTAAATCCAGAAGAGATCTCTCAGGGCAGAGGCGAGGGTGGGCCCTGCAGGGAGTGCCCACGTGAGGAGGCTGGAGAGGCCCCGCCGTGCGTCTTCTCCAGCTGCGACGTTTCCAGGGACTCGTAGTCATCCAGTCCATCCAGCGGGCTCAGAGCCTGTCGCACACACGACTTACTCCAGAGTGAGACCCGCCCAGCGTGTCAGCGGTGAGCATTGAAGTTCCCACGATACAGGCTAAGAATCACAACCACGTCACGAGAGAAAAACTAGAGACCCGTGAGGCGCCCGGCCGTCTGCACGCCTTTCCCTCCAAACCCTGAATCGCTCTGCGGTCGGATCAAATTCCATGCCCAGTGCTGGGCACTCGACTCCTGTTGGACTGCTCCGGGCAGTGTCCACTCGGGTGAGCATGTTTGCTTTCTCTGGAAAGAGGACAGAGGGGTCTTATTTTTTTTTTTTTTTTTTCTTTACCCAAAGATCAGTTCTTTGTTTGATAAAGATGGTTCCAGAACATAAATAAGGTGTGGCTCCACGTGTGAGAGTGACTGCCGTGCTTTATCTTGAGGCTGGGGAGACAGGCCTTTCTGAAGTAGGTATCGGAGTTTGTATAACCAAGTTCTGATCAAGCTCTAGTGTAGATCTTTTGGGACTTAGTACAGGACATCAGTCTCTTGGGAGGCCCTTCTTGACTTTCCAAAATAGGGTTAGGAGACCCTCTTCCCTGTCCCTGGCCCCTTGTTCTTATCCCTCAACACAGTGTATCGTAATCTTTTTATTTCTTTTCTTCTGATACTGGGGAACCCAGGGCCTAGTGCTTACCAGGTATCATGACTTTTTGCTGACCCATTTCCCTGACTTGGCACAGCTCCGTGAGGAAGGGACTGTGTCCCTCATCACTCATTTCATTCCTAGACTTCTGTGCCCAGCACAGAAGAGAGCATCAGTAATTGTGTGTTTCCAGAGAATGGCGCCAGGTCTCCTGGCCACTCTCAATCCGATTGTTCCTTTATTCATTCATTTTGTGAGGTATTGCTCCATCAGATACCTATGGTCCAATGAGTGACATTACCCAAAGATGGGACAGGGTGCTGAGTGCTGTCAGGAATTTCAAAGGAGTCCATTGGACACTCTCCTCAAGGACCTTGTGGCCCAGAGGTTTCCTTTTCTTCTGCTTTGTCTTTATACCTCACACACAGAGGCCAGTTCACAGCACCCTGCGATCCTTTGTCTGTCCGAGGCCCTTCTTTGACCAATCACAGGTTTTCCTTTGACTCCTGTTCTGCAACTCTATTTTCAGCCTCTCTGTGGACAATCAGCTTAACGCGTCTATGTACATTCTTTTATTTGCCAGTATTCTCATAAAACATGTAGTGTTTTGTTTTGTAAACACATGTTTTAAATTTACATACATGGTATACAAAAGATTTCATCCTGCTTCTTTTTCTGCTCGGCATGCTAGCAAGCCTCCGTGTTGCCCTTGCACTGGGTTGGCGCCTGTGCACTGTGGTATGGTAGTCCAGCGTGCTACAGTTCAGATGCGAGGTGTCCCCCCAAAACTCAAGGGTGAGACAAGAGGATAACGTTCAGAGATGAAATGGTTAGATTACGAGAGATGCAGCCTAATCAGTAGGTTCATCCATTGACATGGATTATCTGGTGGTCACTGTTGGCTGGCCAGGAGTGACTGGGGGAGGTGGGGCACAGGGGGTGTGCCTTTGGGATATATATTTTGTCCTTGATGAGTGGAGCTCTCTCTGCTTCCTGATTGCCATGTCCTGAGCTGCTCTTCTCCTCCACACCCTTCCGCCATGATGGTCCACTTCACCTTGGGCCCAGAGCAATGGAGGTGGCCATCGACGGACTGAGACCTGTGAAACCCAGAGCCCCAAATAAGCTTTTCTCCCTCTACATTGTTCTTGTCAGGTCTTTTGTTCACAGCAATGAAAAAGTTGACTAAAACAGCGCCTGCGCCCCCTGCTTTGCTCAGTAGTGCCCACGGGGTGAGCAGCTGGAGAGCCTTCAGCTCCCCATTACCACAGGGGCCACCACGAGGGTAGCACGCACGTCTCCTTAGCAGCGCACAGGGCTGCTGGGTCCAAGCATACCTGTGTACCGACATGGTTTCCCCTTCAGAATGGCTGCCCCAATCTTACAGGTTGGCAGGAATTCATATTCACAACATAAATTCCAGACCATAGCCCTTTGTCCAGATTGACATTGAAATACCTTCTTCCTAAATGTTATTTTTTATTTGTTATTTTTGTTCACGGTGTTCTTTGCTTTTTCTTCTTTTAAAAAATTCCTCCCACCCCGCCTTTCTCCAAATGTATAAAAAGATAGGTTTTGGGCTGGGGTTGTGGCTCAGCAGTAGAGCACTCGCCTCGCACATGAGAGGCCTGGGTTCGATACTCAGCTCCACATAAAAATAAATTAATTAAATAAAGGTATTGTGTCCAACTACAACTAATTTTTTTTTCAAAGATAGGTTTTGAATGTCCCAAATGATTTGATTATAAACAAAAGTGGGTAGCTACTCATTCTGACACAAGCTTGCCCTGGATAGCATCACAGGGCAACCTCAATGAGTTGATCGGTGAGCCTAAACGTAGAGAAACGCTTAAGGCCACAAAACTGCCTACATGCCCGTCTAGTTTGGACTATAGAACTACCAGTGTTGTAAGGAAGTGTTACATGGAAGTCATACACCATTGTGATGAGCCCTATAAGTCATCGAATCAAGAGAAAAGAAAGAAAAACTCATAAGATTCATGACCACGGAGCTTGGAACTGAGGACTCACAAATGCTAACAGGACCAACTCGTTTTCTCTTGGGTAGAGCTCTGAATTCTTTCTCATGAGAATTCAGGAACAACCCTCTTAATGTTACCTATTGGCTCTGCTGGCCAGCAGATAGCCCGGCAGAGCTGGCAAAACGTCTAGGGGCTGTATGCATGTCTCTTGGTGTGGCTTAAGGGCCTTTCTGGTCCAGCCCTACTAATAATCTTACCTGCTCCTCCAGGCCTCCCCTCTTCTGGCTGGTGGAAACCCACATCAAGTTCTACAAAAAGAGTGCCCTTTGTACGGGACTGTGTGCCAGGCTGGTGTCTCTGCCTGAAGCGGGTGTCTGCTTCATGGTGGACTTGCACCCACACTCCATACCCCCCATCCCATCCCACGGGCTACTCCTGTACCAGGTACAAGCCTTCATTAGTATATGCAGTGCAATGTGTCACACTTGTTCTGGTCCACCTGCCCCAGTTTCCACTTAATTTAGGCTTCTTTAAGAAAAGAATAGGGTCATGTTCATTATGTGCTACCAACAGGATCTCAAATATAGGGTGAAGCCTCAATAATTCTCTCCAACATGAGAGAAACCCATTTTCTTGACCCCTAAAGATAGCAATTTGATAGCTCAGGTTCTCAAGCTTTTAAATATCACCAAACTAACCTGATGAGTGAGTTCATGCTACTGTATTATGGATTGAGTGTGCAAAATCT
The DNA here is from genome assembly GCA_025594165.1 of Tamias sibiricus. Classification (NCBI taxonomy): domain Eukaryota; kingdom Metazoa; phylum Chordata; class Mammalia; order Rodentia; family Sciuridae; genus Tamias; species Tamias sibiricus. The sequence goes on along the minus strand of CM046666.1, from coordinate 15,548,421 downwards.
TCCACATTCTATTCACATCATAAAAGGAAATTTCTGGAAACAGAGAATCATAGTAATATGAAGGAATGACTCTGATAATGCAGTTACCAGGAACAACATGGCAACTGGGAAAGGTAGGGGTGTTTGGAAGCCAGTCACATTTCCTTCAGTGCCATTCAAATGACCTCACCTCTGTAAAATATCAATATTTAGAGATGTCTTGGTCTTCACCAAGTCAGTCTTTTCCCCAGAGCTGTGTACTTACAGTTTTCTCAGTGATGTGGGTAGATAAGTATGCAGCACAAGGAATCTTCGAGTACCTATTGTGATGTGGGCCAAACTTCATCATGGCAACAATACACCGACACTTATCTCTGAATCTTATCCCTGAGTAAGAGGTATAGCTGCTGGTTTATTCTGTTGGCAGAAGTTCACTGCTGGAGGAGATAGAAATAATGCTGGTGACACGGGAACGTATCTCTTCAAGATGAAGATTTCTTTCTTAGGATCCTCAGTGCATTTTTGTGCTTAAAAAAAAAAAAAAAAAAATCCCCTGACTTCTCTTCTTTGGCTCTCGATGTCAGTGGAAGAGCCCTTACTCCATGAGTGCAGAAACCAGGTAGACTAGTCCGCCCTGGGGGATGCTCACTTGCTGGGCCACTGGGCGCTCAGGCAGTAGCCTCCCGCCACCTCTCTTTTCCCTCTCTTTTTTGCGTGCTTGTTTTTCTCCTTTCTTGGTTCAACGCAGTGGCTTGTTCTTCCTCTCAGTTCAGCTGGAGGGACGCATAGCCACATCCTAGCATCTCCCTCTCAATCCCATTCCAAAGTAATTTGGGATTTTCGCTGGTCTGGAATGGGTCTGGTGCCTATTCTTGTCCTGGTCAGCATGGTGGGGGTCCAGGACCATGCTGAATGGATGGCTCCTGGGAGCTCCCTTGGGATTAGCCAGGAGTGGACGCAGCTCCAGGAAGGAGAGACCTTGCTTGCACCCGACAGGCATCTGCTGAAGCGGCAGTCTTTATATAAGAAAGGGCTGTCCAGGCACTGACTTAATCACTTTTGAGAAAAAGGCAATTATTTTTCATCCTAATACCAAGGGGGGTTGGAGAGAGAGAGAGAGAGAGAGAGAGAGAGAGAGAGAGAGAGAGAGAGAGAGGATGAAATGGATACGATGTGGAATGTGTTGTAACAACAGTTTGGGTTTGGTCGTAACACATATGATGTGTTATGCAACACATGCATGTATGACAGTGTGCATACATACGTGTCCACGTGTACAGAATGCATGTCATCAGAAACATTGCAGCCAACCATCCGCTCTCCTGAGGACCCATCACATGAGCTTTCCAAAGCGAACCCCACGCAAAAAAATTTCCAAGGACAGCAAATCATTTCAGGTTTTAGGAAAGCACGGAGATTTGTTATGATAATAGCATTCAGCAACTATAACATTCTGAACTCAAAGCAAATGTCTTTTGGGGCGGGGGGAGTGTTAAAAAGGCTTGATTGGGGTTTTAATGAGATTTTTTTTTCTCCCTCCACTCTGCCCTTCGTTCTTTCCCCATCCCCTGGTTATTTTCTCCAGCAGGCCAGTCAAGAGCCCGCGCCTGGCGACACTGGGAGAATGTTAACAATTCAACTCCACCAATTAATTGCTGGGACTTTCCTTCATCCTGCTCAGCAGGGTCTCTCTCGAAGGCTGCTGGAAACATAATAATGCAGCTCACTGTGGTGAATGCATAATGATATGTTCATCAGGGGGCTTAAAAATCTTTGGGACTACTCTATCTGCTCCTTGGGCACATGTCATAGAGGCTAGAACAGGTCTTACTGTGACAGTGACATACAAAATCGGAATGCCTTCTTCCAAGGGAAAAGGCAAACTCCATGGGATACGGGCATATACGTTCACACTGCCTTAAAATACAGGCGTAAACACCCCCTCTGCCTCTGGGAACCTGCTATGGCCATTGCACTGTGCATGGAAGTTTCTGGAATGGAGTTGGTCAGGTTGTTCACAATGATATGTATTCAGGACTGGGAGAGTAGCTCAGTGGTAGAGTGCTCGCCTAGCCTGTATGAGGCCCTGGGTTCCATCCCCAGCACCTTGACAAAACAAGACAGAAAAACATCAAGATGTGTGGAGGACCACTAAGGCTGTACCTCTGTGTTGAGGCAGGTCAGGAATTCACTCAGAAGCAGTGCCTATTCTGCACCTGGAGACCAAGCACAGAGGTAAAGGGTGAGCAGATTTCAGGCTGAGCATAATAAAGTACCAAGAAAGGGTCTTCTAACAGTGGGTGCTGCTTTTAGCCACAGTTCAGGAGGAAGAAGCAATGGACAGAGGAGGGGAGATTGGGATTTCCTTGGGATTCCTCTGGTTTTCTTAACTGGGTGTGATGAATGTGTTTGCCCCGGTGTGGGGCATGCAGGGACTCAGGAGAGGAAGGGTTAAATTCTGCCGTGAAAACAGGGACATGTCAGCGGCCCCAGAGGAGTCGGTTTTTAAGATCCAGCTGAATCTCACTGTAAACTGGACGGGTCTCTAGACTGAGGGCTCTCGATCGGGGGTGGTTCAGACCAGGAGTGGCCTGACTCGTGGAGGCTGGGTGGGAGGAAGGGGAAGAGCAGGAACGGGTGGAGGAAAGTGGTCCCCGGGTCCAGAGTGGTCTCAGTTTACATATGTAAAGGCCTAGGAATTTGGCAAAGCTGCCATGATCCAATTTCCTTGTACCCGGTCCCCATCTTGACGACGTGAGCGCTGAAGTCCCTGTGTTCTCCTCACTGCCTGCCCCCACCCTCCAGGCCAACCTGTTAAGTTCATCTACAGGACAGGTGGTTTTTCTAGGTCGGTTTTAGAATGGCAGGAGAAAGGAGGGTTCCGATCCCACAGTTTCAGTGGTGTTCTTAGGGTCGGGGCTTCTGGAAGGATCAACTCTCCTTGCTCCTTCACCCTACCTGTTAGAGGACTCTTTGGCATCCAGTCCCAACAAACCGGCAACACTTCATCAGAGCTGGTGCTGTCCATTAGGAGGGCAGAAAGAGAGCCATCTGTAGTCTCTGTGACAGCCGTGGCAACATATATCAGGTCTAACTAAGCAAGAGCGAAACGCTCCATGACACAGTCCCACCAGAGCTCATTATTTTGAAACGGGTGAGATCAAAGTCACAAAGACTGTAGGGATGTCCTTTTGTCACAGGAGTTTACCTTGTGATGTCTCCAGGGAAAATTAATGCTCAATGTGGCAAGATGTTCTTTGCGATTTTTAGGGAACCAGTGGGTGATAGCCAGGGTACTCCTTGGTGGAGATTAGAATATTGACCAGAACGGAGCACCCAAGATTGTTCTCATTTGCAGAACTGGAGTGCCTCCCCTGTCCCACTCATGCCCCAAACAGTCACTCCAACCACTTGCAGTTGGGACATTTGAGGGAATCCAAAGGGCAGAGCTCCCCTTTTGGGCTTAGAGGGGTGGAGTCTGCAAGGGGAAGGAGCAGGGGCTCCAAGTTGGGAGGCCTGAAAAAGAGGGCTATGGAGAAAGAAGGTGGTGGGGGAATCAAAGAGAGGGAGAGAGCTTCCCAACTGGACAGGATCCTCACAGAGCCTCAGCCCAGAAAGACCACCTTCCTCACAAGTAGCCAAGTCAATAGTAAAAAGAAAAGTAAAAAAGGGGACTTATCTGGGTATTAAGATAAACCACAAAGCCATTGTAATGAATTTTATGCAGTAACATGTAGACCAATGGAGCAAATTACAAAGATGAAAGGCAGACCTGAGCATTTGGGGAACAATCATGGAGGGAATTGGAGCACCCCAAATCACTGGGGAAGAGAGGAATTGCTTAGAAGGTGACTGAGAAAAACAGTTCTTTGAACAGAAAAGACAAATGCAAGATCCCTACCTCACAGCCCATGCTAGCATGGACTCCAGATAGATACAGACCCCTTCAGACCCTGGAAGGAAGGTGAAGCTATAGAGTTAATAGAAGATGTGTTAGGAGGATACCTTTATGAGAGAGGTAAGAAAGGACTTCTTTAAAACTTCAGAAGTGCAAACCATAAGGCCAAAATATTTGATAATTTTATATTGTGATTAAGATTTTATTGCAGGGAGGGACATTCTAGACAAAGTTGAGTGACAGAGATGGGGGAGTGGAAGAAGATATGTGTGATGTCTAAAACTGACAAGGTATTAATGTGTGGGACATGCAAAGAAGACCTGCAAAACAACTTCACCGCAAAAATGAACAAAAGGTATAAATAGACATTTTAGAAAGGAAAAAAACTCAAAAGGCAATAAACATAACTAAATGCTTGTATGGATGAGTAATCAGAGAAATGCAAATGAGAGATTTTGCTTTATACCAATTTAGGTGAGAAAAATATTTGAAAATTGGATGATATGAATTGATGAGGAGGAATAAGTTTTGGGTTATTTAGCCCAAAGCAGTGTACACAGCAAGTAAGAGTCTAGCTCATGCACTGCAGGTAAGATTTATTACCTGTGTAATCTGGCACTACTTAGGTAAATCAAGTACCTACCTAAATTGTGACCCAGCTATTTCATAACTGGAACGTATCCCAAAGAAATTTTCATATTGGACTGACAGGAAAATATATAAAGATATTAATATATGGCCACGTTATTGTGTAGGTGGAGATTTAGACTCTGTGTGTCCATCACCTTGAGAGTGTCTAGGTAAAATATGGTAGCTGTATGTCATGTCTGTGAATCCCACACAGGGATTAGACACAATGGGCTCAAGGTACAATAGCAACTTGGATTCTCTTCAAAATAAAGAACTGATTGAAAAAGGCAGGAGACAGGGTGTGCCGCACGGATCATCTCTGCAAGTTAAAAGTTCCAAAGAGCAATGAATGTTTTGAAAGAAAATTTACAAAAGGTGGACGTTAAATATGTAAGGGTAATAGTTTATGGAGGATTTATGGCAGTAACAAGTGGGAATAGATAAAACAGAGGGAGAGACAGAGAGAAGTGCCCGCACTTAGGATGATACTGTACCGAGAGTTCTGAAGTGTGGTTGTGCCCATCTGTCTCTGCATCTGACATTGTCCTGCTGATGAGGACTTCCCTGGACTTCCATCAGAGTTGAGTCCTGATCCGTAAGTCAGGAAGCATCTGGGGCAATGACCAATACCCGGGTTATCTTTGGAGACAAAGAGAGCCACCTCTCTTCCAAGACAGGCACTCGCCTCCGTGGGGTTAGTGGGCAGAGTCTCCACTGTGGTGACTGGGAGGGCAGAGACAAGCCCCTTCCTGGCACAGGGCTGAATGATCCCTTGAGTGCTCTCCTCGGGTGCCCGGGAGCACTCTGAGGTGAGGATGTCTGAGCCCCTGGAGGGGGTTTAAGTGGAGGTGACGGGTAAAGGAGACTAGGCAGCCAGGTGTAGCATGGAGACCCCCAACATGAGGACACATCAAGGAGAAGACGAAAACCTGGGGGTCCCAAAGCTGTCGGCCTGTGAAGGGCTGGCCATGCTGCTGTGGGCACGGTCCATGCCCTTGAATTCTCTGCCCTGCTTCCACCTGTCTGTCACGTGACTTGCCAACCATTCCTAGTCCAGGCAGGACTTTCCAAAGTGGCATTTCTTACTTCAGAGCTGCTAGGAATGGTTGGCAGGTCTGTGACACTGCCTGGGGGACCGTGGCCAATGTTCCTGGGCCTGAGGAGTGGCGCCTTCTCCCCACCCCCTCCCGAGCGCACCAGGCCACGTCTGGTGGCCCAGTCTGCTTAGAGTCTTATCTTTTCCCAGGCTCTCTCAGTCTCCAACATGGGCTGCTTCTTTCCTTGGAGGGCGTGTGGGCGGGGCTGCACCCCCCACAGCCCAGCACTTAACTCTGGTCCGGGATTCTCCTCCCTATCCTCCCTGCTTTCTTACACACCCGTGTTCTGCTGCTGCATGTGTGGGAGAGAGGACAGTTGTGGATTTAATTACGACAGCCTCCTCCCGAGGCGGAATGATCTCACCATTATGATGCTTTCAACCTTGAGAAGTCTTGGGAAACCAAGGCTAATCACCCTGGTGTAGTGCACAGTTGAAATCTCCAGGTCAAATGACAAGGGGGATGTATAGGGACAGGGAAATGTGACTGTAGTGTAGAAATCGCCCTTCAGTCTGGGGCTCTGTTCTGTCACCTGCCCTGCCAACCCATTGCAAAATGTAACTTCACTGTCCCGTGCAGGAGTCGTGTGTGACTGGGTGTATTTTTTTAAATTAATTTTTAAATTTGTTTTAATTAGTTATACATGACAGTAGAATGCATTTATGCACTTACATATATCATACATAGATGGGATATAATTTCTCATTTTTCTTTTCTTTTTGGCACCGGGGATTGAACTCAGGGGCACTCGACCACTGGGCCACATCCCCAGCCCTTTTTTGTATTTTATTAGAGACAGGGTCTCACTGAGTTGCTACGTGCCTCGCCATTGCTGAGGCTGGCTTTGAACTGGCAATCCTCCTGCCTCAGCCTCCCAAGTGCTGGGATTACAGGCATGCGTCACCGCACCCGGCTCTAATTTCTCGTTTTTCTGAATGTACATGTTGTAGAATCATATTGGTCATGTTGTTACATATATACATACAGTAATCATGTCTGTTTCATTCTACTGTTTTTCCTATCTCCACAGCCTCTCCCCTCCTCTCCCATCACTTCCCTCTACCTAATCTAAGGTAACGTTATTCCTCTCTACTGCCCCCCACCCCGCCCAGCATGGAGATTCCTCAGAAAACGGAATGGAACCACCATTTGACCTAGCTATCCCACTCCTCAGTTTATACCCAAAGGACTTAAAATCAGCATACTACAGCATACTACTAATGCAGCCATGTCAATGTTTATAGCTGCTCAACTCACAATAGCTAAACTATGGAACAAATCTTGGTGTCCTTCAATAGATGAAGGAATAAAGAAAATGTGGAATACTACTCAGCTTTAAAGAAGAGTGAAATTATGGCATTTGCCAGTATATGGATGGAGTTGGAGAATGTCATGCTAAGCCAAAAAAGCCAATCCCAAAAAACCAAAGACCGAATGTTTTCTCTAATAATTTTTGTTGTTGTTGTGTGTTTTAAAAAACATTTCACCTCAATAACAAAGAGGTTTGTAGCTAGGAGGTTTCTAAAACAATGTCCTGTTGTTTCTGCTGAGGTGAGTCAGGATGACCTTGCAACCTGCTTCAAGAGGACATTTATAAGAACCAGGCACGGAGCACCTGTGGGGGAGTGATTGGTGGAGGAGGCTGAGAGCAGATGGGAAGAGGCAGCCAGGAGCAGCGTCTCTGGAGCAGTGCGGCTGAAGACGGGCCTCGAGCTGTCACCTCCTCCTAGGTGGTCTTTGAAAGAGAGGTTTTCCCTGACCTGTGTCTGCATAAACACACACATTTCATTTCTGAACCCCCCCCCCAACTCCAGAAGTTCAAAGCTCAATCCCATGATCGTTGTATTGTTTTTTTTTTTTATATTGAAATAAAAGTATATTTAGAATTAGACAGCTGGACTATTTAGATGATTCCAATTTTGTTGGCAATGTCCAAAGCATCATAATCAGGATCTAGTCGAACGTGTATGCCTTTTTCTCTCCGTCAGGCCTGATCAGGGCGTTAACCTTGGCCACATCAATGTCCTAGAGCTTCTTTCCAGCTTGTTTGATCTGGTGTGTGTTGGCTTTGACATCCATGATGAGCACAAGTGTGTTGATGTCTTCAGTGGTCTTCATGCTGACTCACTGGTCAGAGGGAATTCGATGATGGCATCCTGGTCAAGCTTGTTTCTCCTGGGGGCGCTCTTCTGAGGATATTTGGGTCGCTGGAAGGTAAGTGACGTGCGGATCTTCTTCTTTTTATGACTGTGGACACTCTTCAACACTGCCTTCTTGGCCTTCAAAGCCTTTGCTTTGGCTTCAGCTTAGGAAGGGGCAGGAGCTAGGAGAGAAGAAAAAAACAAGGGATGTGAATTCAGAAATTGGCCACTTCCAGCCTCACGACTTGTAGCAGGTGCCTCTGTCCACACATGCATCAGTGGTTCCTTTGAAAACTTCACACATCTCAGGAGGTTACGATTTTTCCATCATATGCACGATACTGGACGTGAAGATAATCAACTTGGAACAATTTCTTCCTTAGCTTTCGGCGCCATCTTGGAGAAAAGGGTAACCCCATCGTCTTTGAAAGGAAGGAAGGAAGGGAAGACCTGTTGGGCCTGGCTAAGGAGAGATTATTTTTTAGCCATGGGAGGAAGGTGACATTGGGGACACATTCTTGTGAGGGGAAGGACAGAGTTGGCTAGATGGGGTCTGCCTAGAGTCACAGTGAGCTCAGGCTGCCATCACAAAGCACCCCAGCCTGGTGGCTGAAGTGATAGAAGTATGTGTCTCACAGCTCTGGAAGCTGGGTGCCTGAGACTGCAGTGCCCGCCCGGTTGGGTCCTGGCGCAGGCTGTCTTCCCAGCTGGCGGATGGCCACCTCCCCACTGTCCTCACACGGCCTTTCCTCGCTGTGTGTGCCTGGAGAGAGGGACTGATTTTGGCCTTCCTTTTACAAGGGCACTCACTATCTGAGTCCATTGGGATGCTACAACAAAATGCGAGGTAATTTATGAAGAACAGAAATGGGTTGCTCATAATTGTAGAGGTTGGGAAGTCCAGAATCAAGGTGCCAACAGATTCAGTAGTCTCTCTGCTTCAAAGATGGTGCCCTCCTGGTGCATCCTGGTATGGTACAAGTGGAAAGAGGTTTCTCTTCAGCCTCTTTTATAAAGGCGTGAAACTCAATCATGAGGGCGCCATCCTTCTGACCTAATCGCCTCTCAAAGGCCTCAACTTCTAATGTCAACACCTTTGGGGTTAAGTTTCCACCTATTGATTTTGCAGGGGATGCCAGCATTCAGAACAGAGTCGTACACACCAATCCCACCGTGAGTGTCCTACCCTCGTGATCTCATCTAAAATTAGTTACATCCTAATGGTCTTAGCTCCAGTTGCTATCACATTGGGGTTCAGGCTTCCACATGAGTTTCTGGGGGACACGCACATTCTGCGGGCAGCATCCTGGTCTCAGAGCCCAGCCTGCCTGTAGCTGCTCTGGCTGGTGGAGTTCAGCCCCTGGCCCCCAGGACTCCACATTCCCTGCCTTGAGGGTCTCCTCTTCCTGGGGGTGAGGGGGAGGTGACAGCTGTGGGAGCTGTGTGGGGAGAGGGGCAGAAGAAACTTCTAAGAAATCCAGCTCGTTATCACTTTACCATTCCATAGACACACATCGGGCTTTGATTTTGAACTAGACAACAGGTATTGGAGCTTTCTAATCGGCTAAACAAGCAAACAAAACGGCAACCAACCAAACAATGAAAAACACATTGTACTCACACTTAAAAAAATTTTCGAGTTCTGCAGCAGAGGAGGAGGAGGGGGACAGGCATGCCCCGTGCTGGGGATGTAACGGCCAGCTTGACGTGGTGGGGCGAGAGGACGCGTGGTTTGCATCCGGTGGCCGCCAGCTTGTCACCTCTCCATTCAGGGCGCTCACCCCTGAGGAGGGCAGGAGGGCAAGGAGCAGGGGGACTTCATTCTTTCACCAGTTGTATGGAAAGTCTCTGTGTTTTCGTTTTCTCTTCTTTTTACTTGGATTCACATAAAAGTTTCCCATCATCTGTGACTGAGTGTCCACTGTGACTCCACGTTATGTCCCAGGAGTGTGAACCCCAGGAGCCAACTCTTGCCACCTTCAAAGACAAAGTAGCTGCCAGCAAGGCTGCCCGGTCCCCCTCCACACAGGGAGGCTCTGTCCTCAGGCACAATGGCCTCGTAGCATTAATGCCTCATTTGCTTTAAGCAGATACCCAGGATTTGCAATTTTTGAAAGCAAATTCAATTAACATCCTTTACTTTGGGGGTGTTTCTTTTTTTTTTTGCCCTTCGAAAGTCACTCACCCCCTGTCTGTTTACAGCAGAACCTCAGATCTGGGCCGAGGGGGAGGGTTTCCTTTCACTGTGTTACTCTGTGGTGAAAGAAGTTAAAAGTAAGCCCTTTTCAGTCTCCACATTCACAGTTATTGAAGGAAAGAGCCAAATTATCCTTCTGAATGTTGTAAGACCCGAGTTGACCCCAAATTGTGCTGTGAGAGGAAACAGATGGGAAAATAAAAGATGTCCTTTTTAAAAGAAATCCTTTCTTACAGCAGGGCTTCTATGGAGAAGGCGCCCCCATTCCCAAGAACGAGGAGGTCCACTCCAGCCCCGCACAGCTGATTGGCCTACGCAATCTGGTGGAGGAGCAAATTCACCACCTGATCACCGCATTGTAATTGGTTTTGAAAACACATTTGCAAAAATGGCAGGAAGCCAAACCCCGGCTCTCTGCACGGCTTTCCATCGCCAGGGCGTGTTCCGTATTTAAAGTATTTCCCTTCTCTGCCACCACCAGACTTCTGAAGGGACAAAATATCCCACATCTTTTATGAACTGGGTCCTGGCTTCAGGCAACCTACCCGTGGTGAAGAGAGGCTGGGCTCAGGTTTGCCTATCTTCAGAGCAGGATGAAACTGGCGGAGAGTTTGCTCCTGTTGCCCAGAGCTGGCTCAAGTAGGAAGCAACCTGTATCATCCTCATGACAATGGACTTGAAGTCCAATAAAAATACAAATGTCTTTCGAAGGCCTAGAGAGGGCATGAGTGTGTGCACGTGTGTGCTGAGATCTGGTCTGGTCTTTCCTCTCTCCCTCCTTCCTTCCCTCCTGTACAGGGATTGAACCCGGGGTGCATAACCACTGAGCCACACCCCCTGCCCTTTAGTATATTTTATTTAGGAACAGTGTCTTGCAAAGTTGCTTAGGGCCTCACTAAAGTTGCTGAGGCTGGTTTTGAACTTGTGATCCTCCTGTCTCAGCCTCTAAGCAGCCGGGATTACAGGCGTGTGCCACCGCACCTGGCTTGAGATTCAGCATTTCCAATGCAGAGGCCAAGCTTCATGTCTTAGCTGCACGTGACAAGGAGGCAGCAGCTGGGAGCAAGGCTTGCTTTCATCCTGGTGGCGGAGGTCTTTGTGTTGTTACTGTTGGGATGGGCACTGGAGGGGTCATCGTAGTGCCCGTGGCGGTGTGTGTGTACAAAGGCAAAAAGGAAGCTACAGAATTCAGATTCTCCAAGGTAGAAGTTTTGGCCTTTGTTTTAGCTTTTGTGTTATGAAGAGTTGCATTCGGCTATAAATATGAAGGCGACTGGCAAAATCTGCAGATTAAGTAAAACCTGTGAAGGCTATAAAATGCTTTATATACATCCTGTATTGGCAGCGTCTATTCATAGACGCACGTTCTAGAATTCACCCTCTCTCTCTGTCTTTTAAAAGCTTACTCATTCTGTGTTTATGAGTGCTTTTCTCCTCCCCTCTCCCCTTTCAGAATTCTAGTTTTGAACAGCCTAACTGGGGATGTGTGAGCAGGGCAGCTCTCAAGATTGTATCGTCTAGATCAAAGGGCAGGGCTGTCCCCATGTTGGCCAAGGGATTATTTCATAAGAAATCCTCTGTGACATGTAGGATAACATGACACTTGGGAGAAGTAAGGATCTAAGTCAATATTCCCTCACCAGCTTCACAGTTGGAAATCTTTTTATATAAGTTTTTAATTTTTAATTAAATAAATTTTTTTTTTCTTTCTTTTCTTTCTTTCTTTTTTTTTTTTTTGTTGTTGTTGTTCCTTGTCTATTACTATCTCATTGCAACTGACACCTGGAAAATTTTCCTGCTGATTTTTTTTTTTTTTTGTGATTTTGCCACCAGTGTGAGCATTCACAATCTTGGCTGCAGCAGGACATGGGGGGTCTTGCTCCTCTTTGTCATCCTGGTTCCTCCTTTTCAGCAAGGCCTAGAAGGAGATTCCCTTGGCTTCAGGACTGGGCACATTCAAGGTATTTAAATCCTTTCTGCTCTTTTTGTTTCTCTGAGTCAGGAGTAGCTGGAAATACTGGGCATCTACATCCATTTGGATTTCGCAAAACAGAACCTGTGACAGGAGTTTTTGTGACTTGTCACAGGTAACATCTGGTCCGAACAGGAAAGACCCAAGTACTCTGGGAATGAACTCTTCCTAATGAACGTCTCTGCTCCCCGCGGCCCATCCCCAGGATGGGAGTTAGACTGTGTGAATCTTAATCTGTCAAATCTGACCTGTCTTCCTCCTGGGTCCTGGAAGAAAGCTTGTGACAGGAGGCCGGGAAGGACGGGCTCAAATATTCTCCACCTGGGTGCTCCTCAGACCTCAGCGTGCTTCTGGTCCACCGAGCCACTCGTCAAGATGCAGATTCCTGTCCCTGAGGTTGGGGTGGGCGGGGCTCAAGGTTCTGCCTTTTGGGAAATGCTGCAGGATACTCAGGCGCCCACTCCCAGGCCTAAATGATTCACTCTTGCTTCCTCTGTGACAGTGAGGAGGATGGACATGGATGGGGTGGGCAGGGTGCAAAGGTTCTGGAAAATTCCTTCTGAGGGCTCCCAGCCCCGCCAGTGTTCTGCCCATCTGCAGGCGTTCTGCAGCTGTGTTTGGAATAAACCAAGTCAGGCTGCACCCTTTCGGGGGCCAGCCTGTGGGAGACGGCGTAGAGACAGGTTTCAGAAGGGAAAGAGATGAGGCCGATACGGAGACAGATAAAGACCCAGGAGACAGACAGTCTCTGCTGTGACTTCTGTCAGCCTCTATCTCTCCCATTCTTTCCTCTCTGTTTCAATTTCTTTTCTCTCCATCTTGTTTCCCTCATTGCTTTTCTGTCTGTTGTAAGATAACAGAATAATTTCACTAAAGCTCCGAGGCCGCGGGGGCTTGGAAAGCAGCACCTGAGCCCCCCAACTCTGCCGGCGGATGTAGCTGGGAGCTTGGGCCGTCACTTGGGGGTCTCTGGGCCTCAGTTTCCTTTTCTGTACCGTGAGCAAGGTTGGTTAGATGACCTCTAGGCTCTTTCCTGCTCCCCAGTGCTAAGATTTATAATCCATGTAAATATGTTTATCTGCTACTTGGGGCAAATCTGTTCAACTTTCAATGTAAATGAGTTAACTGTGAGTCGTCAGGGTTACTGGAGTGCATAATTCCCGTTTCTGCAGGGCCTGCAGCCGTGTACTTCCGAAGCTCTGGAGTAAGAATCATGCCCGCCCCTCCCAGCACCACCCCAGCGTGCGGGCGTGCGTGAACCACCCTCTGGATTTCTCAGAATTAAAAATCTGTTCTTCTTTAGGGCGTTCACGGCTTTTGTCATTCCGGCAATTTAAAAGATTACCTTTATTATTATTCATATCGTTCTAGGGGCAGATTCTCATCTTCTATCCCCAGAGTCAGAGCGCTCACTTGGAAGCCTTCAGTCGGAGCCTGTTTTGTAAATCATGTCACACTTCTTGGGAAAGGGCCCTGTTGCTTCAGGAGAGCTGGGGTGTGGTGGAGGGAAGGGGAGCCACCCATCACCTCTCTTTTGATTTTCCTGTGAGTCGTTTGCGTTGCAAATGCAACAGGCAACAGGTAACCAGACATGATGGGGGAGAAGAAAGACAGAAGCCAGGAGGCCTGGTGGAGTCTGTCACCCCCAGGAAGGACCTCAGCTGGCCTCAGCCCTTGTTCTGTGTCTGTAGGGATCATGAAACCAGTTGGGAGAGAAGTTGAAATTGTTCTGGAACATTTGGCAACAATACAGAGAAACAGGATTTCACTATGGCAGTATCAATGAACAAAACTACCACAATTTAGCCGGGCATGGTGGCACACGCCTTGTAATCCCCAGCAACTTGGGAGGGTGAGGCAGGAGGATCCAAAGGCTAAACAACTCTGTGAGACCCTGTCTCTAAATGAAAATACAAAAAAAGGGCTGGGGATGTGGCTCAGTGGTTGAGTGCTCCTGAGTTCAATCCTGGGTACCAACAAAACAAAACAAACAAACAAAAAAGCTACCACAATTTAGTGGAAAGAACTTATCTGCGATGTTGAAAGCAGGCCACCCTTCATTCCATGTTTAAGTGGACAGAAGGAACTGAAGAAAGCAGCTACGAAGAAAAAGTGGATCAGACATTCCAAAATTACTCTCTTCCTAAGGACAAGAAGATAGAACCATAGAAAAATACCTGGTTAACATCAGGTTACTTCAGGTTACCTTTTTTTTTTTTTTCCTTTTTTCTTTTTTGGTGTAAGGATTAAGACAGGGAAGTTCTTTATCGTGCCCATTGAAACTGGGCAGTTTGGGAGATTTGGCTGTGATTTCTGTAATCCTGATTTCTAAGAAGGTCAGATAACAACTTAGTTTTGGTGTGGTACCCAGGAACTTTAGTGAGAGTGACTTCATTTTGAATTTTAGTACAGGAGTCTTGTGCCAACCGATGGCCTCCCATAATTTTTACTTGACAGTATCGAGGGGCGCATAGAGACTGCTTCTTAGGGATGGTGACTAACATAGAGGGTCTTCATCTGTGTTATCTCAGAGTCACAGGTCCCTGGGCACCCAAGGCCCCTTAGCCAGAGAGGGTGGCGATAAGACAGCAGCCCTGAATCCCAAGCGTCCCTTCACTGGATGGAACTTGTGGGATCAAGCAGCCCACACCCAGAGGGGAGGAAGGAGGCACCTTTGAGCCTGCGGAAGAGGGTACCCAGATCATCACTTGCCTTTGCTGGACTTCAGCCTTCTCCCTCGGACCTCAAACTGCATTCACAAATAAGCGATTAGCCAAGCCAAACATGCCAGTAAGACTGGCATGAGAAATCAGTTTCCCAGAACTGCTACTTCAGAGAATTTTCAGTACGGCTGTGGCGGTAGGAGATAGGGGTGCTACAAGGAGGGGAGAAAACTGCCCTGGGGGGCGGGAAGAGCCTTGGTGTGGGTGTAGGTTTGGTGTAAGTTTTCTCTTCTTTATTTTCCTAGGAGCTTGGCCTCGCTGAATGCTTATCAGGGTCTCCATAGCGCCTTTCAGATGCTGCCCATAGTCATCCGCTGATGAAGCCTCTTCTGTGGGGGAAGGCATGGAAAACTCTTGGTCAAAGGCCCCATCCCGGTTCATTTCATTCTTTTTCTCTCTCTCCCCCCCGTCCCCTAAGGTGGCCAGCTCATTCTTCTGAATCTTGCATTAAACTATTCCCTTGCTTTACGGAAATGTATTGTACCGAAGTGGATTTACAAGTGTACATTTACACGTACATCTTACCTAAAGTCATTTCTAAAAATGCCCTGTGAAGTTTTAGTTGCCTTTAAACCGTGTGAAAAGCTGATCAAGCTGCATGCTATCTTCTGGGACTGCTGTCTTCATTCCATGATCTGTTGCTGAGATTCACGCATTTCACTGCATGTCGTGGTAATAGATTTGTTTTCATCATTTAAAAAATATTTCCTTATGTGAGTATACTTTTGCTTATGTATCTGTTCTCCTGTGGTCTTGCGGTTGCTTTCAGAAGTTTTGCTAATGAAACAGGACTGCTGACCTTGTACAACTTTCCCCTGTTCCGAGTGTAAAGGCAAAAAGCCTTTGAAGTCTCTGCGGGGCCCGGCCCCACCTGACTCTCCACGTCCGCTCGTTCCTCTCTCCCTCATTTGCTGCGCTCCATCCCAGCTCCGCACAGGGTCGGATACAGACAGAAGGATATGCTCAAGGAATTGAAGTAAGCCACTCTTTCTCTTCCCCTCCCCTCTGTTGACCTCAACATCTCCTACAAACCCCAGATAGTGGCTAATCTAGACTTTTCCCATCTCTTACCCGATATTCCAGAGCCGGGGCTCAATGCCTGTTTTGTGTGTTTGTGGCCCACGGTGCCTCCTCCCTGGGGACCTTGCCGGGGTCATCCTCTGCAGCCCACTCTGTCTGTGCAGCAGCGTGACACACCCCTGCCGTTCACACTTGCACCCCCAGGACCCTGTGCTTTGCTGGTACTAAATAGGAAGTCGATTTAGGTTTTCAAGTGGATAAAAGTCATCTGGAGAAAACTTCAGCTAAGTGAAATAAGCCAGACTCAGAAAGTCAAGGGGCAAATGTTTTCCTCTCGTATGTGGAAGCCAGGAAGAAGAAAGGACTTACAAAGGGGGCTCTAGTGAGAGTAGAAGGGAGATGAGTAGAGAAGAAGTGATCGACCAAGGGGGAGGAGGGAGAGGGGAAGAACTGGGGAATGAAGTCGACCAAAGCATGCTCTGTGCACGTGTGCACTTACCACGGGGCACTCCAGTCTCGTGCACCACTATCATGCACCAACTCCGGAAGAAGTCAGTGACTAGAAGGAAGACCAGTAGAATAGAGAAGGGGCGCCAGGGGAGCAGGGAGGGGAGGGAAAGAGGGAAAGTACTGGGGATAGAAATGGGACAAACTATTTTATATGCATTCATGAATATGTCAAAATGAATCCCGCTATTATGCATAATTCTAATGCACTAATAAAAAACAAGTTATCCCCAGGATTTAGAATAGTAATGGAAGATGCAGGGACGTTCCACAAGAGGAGCATGTTTTTTGTTCAAACTCCAGAGCGGGAGAGGTGAACCATGTCCCCTCTGGGGTCAGAGAGTCAGCGTCTGAGACTTTGCAGGTCACACAGCACCTGGCAAAAGTCCTCGTCCTTGCTGCTTCCCAAGAGCAGCCACGGCTAACATGTAAATGAACAAGACTGGCTATGTGCCAACGGAACTTTATTTTTAGACACTGTAACTTGAATTTCATATTATTTTAATTTTTCCATGTGATGCAATATGATTCATCTTATGAAATATGATTCTTTTGATTATTTTTCCCCTCCCAGCCATTTAAAAATGTGAAAGCCATTCTTGGTTCAAGGGCTGTACTTTAGAAGCAGGTGGTTGTTTGGCATTAACCAGTGGGCCGCGGTGGGCGAAGTGTGTTCTCTCTGTAGCCTTACCTGAAGGACCTTGGGTCCCAGTCAACCCTCAGTCACTGTAAACTAGTGACCAAAGAGGCCAGTGGGAAAGGTCCAGACCTAGTGCTGATTTCATACATTTAAAGGTACCTTAAGAGAAAACAAAAAAACAAAAATAAAAAAAAAAACTTTTCTCAAAAAGTTGACAAATGCCCCTCTTGCTTGCAGGGTATTGAAAGGAAAATGCAGCCCCTTGAAAGTGCATCTTGTGACAACCATATCATCTCCCCCAAATTGCATAGTCAGAAACTGCCCACCCACTCACGTGTCACGCTCCCCCCAGCTGATTCATCCGGCACGAGTGAACAGCCCACGTTTGTGGGCACCTCGGCCCCAGCTGGGCTGACATCACCGGCTCTGTCTATCTTGGTGTGAATGCAGGTGTGGGTTCACCAACATCACCCACGAATCAGGAAGGCAGAGCAAAAAAGAAAAAAAGAAAAAAAAAAAAAAAAACACCAACCAAACAAAGGCTTCTGCTTTGCAATATTGGTTACTATAAAGGCGTGTTGACATACTTTTTAATCTGTCAGCAGACAAACCCTGGAAGGTAGCCCACGCTGTCGGCGCGTGAACTTGTTCTTGTTCACTGATACGGAAACGCTAATTCCCTGAAAGGGCGAGACACGAGTGCAGCCCAGACGTGAGCCATCATCAGCTGGAGAGAGGAAGGGAGGGACGACAGTGGTCACTGTGGCCCTCTCGTGTCCAAGATGCTGGAGGAAGATCCTTGACTTACCCAGGGGAGACTGCAGACACCACAGACCCCGCCATTGGAAGGACACTGGATCCCAAAAACCCTCTGCACCCCAAAAACCATTCAAGTCATTTTCTGATCTGCACTTGAAGGCGGATGGTCTTCAGGTGCCACCGTGCCTCTCGGTGGACGGGCCCCAGACAGCTCGCAGTCGCTGTGCAGAAGTTCTCCGGAGACAGTGTTAACCCGTTTCCTGGCTCAGTTCTCCGAGAGGCCTTGGTAGTGCTGTACCTACCCGATCGCAGTCATCAGGACAAGCCACCGTCATCTTCTGCCGGATCTGGTGTCCTTGGTTCCAGTCTTGCCCCAGTAATCCATTCTCCACACAGAGACCAGAATCATCTTTTAGAAGCAAAAACCAGATCCTGCCACCTACCTATGTGGTCTTCCAGGGATTGTACTCAGAATAAAACTCCACACGTCTTCCTCTGTGTAGATTGTGTCCCTATCCTTGAAAAGGTGCCGAAGTCCTAAGTCCCTGGGAATCTGACCTCATTTGAAAATGAGATCTTTGCCCATGATCAAAGTTAAGATGAGGTCGGTTGGACGGGCCACACTCCAACAAAACAGGTGTCAGATAAAAAGGAAAATTTGGACGCAGGAACCAACACGCACAGAGGGAAGACAATATGAAGGCATGCAGGGAACCCCATCTACACACCAAAAAGTGCCCTGTGGCCACAGAAGCTGAGGGGGAAGATGCAACGGATCCGGCCCTGCAGCCCTCGGGAGGAAGGGGCCCTGATGGCCCCTCCAGCCTCCAGAACCGCGGGTTAGCAAAGTTTTGTTATTTAAGCTTCCCATTTATGGTACTTTGTTACAGCAGCCCTAGGAATATTACACCCCTGCTTAGAATGCCCGTCCTCTCCAGCCTCACCTGAAGCTATGCACACCCTGGCCTGCTGTGGTTTAGTATTTCCTGACCGAGACAGCTGCCCTGGTGGCACTGGGAAAAGTGTGTGTGTGTGTGTGTGTGTGTGTGTGTGTGTGTGTGTTGTTAGTACTCAGGGCTTTATTGGCGTTTAACAACAGGGAGGCCAGGGATGCTAGAAGTCCCCAGATGCATGCAGCAGTCACACACGCGTTGTTACTGGTGGCCCAGTGGGCACTGATGCCCCTCACTGGCCTTCCTTCAGTTCTGTGGACCTTCCCCTAACCTAGTGTCTGTGCCCGGGGGCTTCCTCCTACCTGGAGTGTGGCCCGCTTACTCTTTACAGGGTCGAGAGGCCAATTTAAATGTGCTCTTCTCAGAGAGACTTTCCCTGACTGCAGGGTATGTTCTTGTTCACTTTCTTTCATGCAAGTCTTTGAAAAAAGAAATATCCCGGCACCAATCGCATGCTATTTTATTTTTTTAGGGTGTTGGTTTATGTGTCCCCTCTCACTACAGTACAATCTTCGTGGGAGCAAGGGCCCCGTGTGGTTGCCCAGGATTGAGAGCAGTGCTTGGTAGACAGTGGGTGCTCACATGTAAATATCAGGGGCACAAGTGAACCAGGAGCCCTGAGGGAGGAAGGGTGGGAATGTGGGAAGAGGCCGGTGGGAGCAGGAAGGAATAGGTGGGATGTGGTGGCAGAGGTGAGCAGGCAGTGATTGACAGCAGCTGAGCAGAGTCCTGGAGAGACTTTGGTGAAGCACCTGCTCCCTTTCTTCAGACAGTAGAGTTCATGATCTCCAAGATGGTCGAGATGGGAAGTGGAGCTGGTTTTCCTATGGTGTCGAGAAGCTCATGGATGATAAGCAGGCTTTTATTGAGTTACTAGGATCACTGGGGGCCAGGGGGATGACACAATATAAAGCTGATGTGAAGAAAGACATGTCCCTCTTCCATGGGATGCCCCTTCCTCGTCCTTGAGACAGCTGGCCCCTGCTGGACAGCACGTGGGCTTCTCCAAGGTGGCCAACTTTCTTTACAGTGATTTCTTTCTTTTTTGAAAAGAGACAGAGCATATATTCAGCCAGCATTTACAAGGACCTTCAAATTGGGTCATTTCAAAGGACATACAGTAACCAAAACAAGGTTATATTTTTCAAGCCAGCTGTGGATTTATTTTTCCTGTAGAAGCCTTCTATTTTGCTCAGTTTTCTTTATATAAGGTTTCATTTTCCATCTTGCCCCTACTCAGAACTCCGGAGGTGAGGGACACCGCTCTCAGCTGGGCGAGGGCGGCCTGCGTAGTAATTCTACCTCCACTGCTAATTTGCTGGGTGACCTTTAGTGTTTTACTTAACCCCATAAGACCCTCAATTATTCTATAGAAAATTCCACGAGAATCCGTTACACCACAGGGGCCTGGTGATGGTGAAAGAAGAAAATAACGTATGTGAGAGCACACCAAGGAACTTTCTGGATCAACTTTATTTTTCTTAGTTTTGTTATTTCAACTCTCTCCCCAGGCCCTTTCCTCAGGGGTGCTCCTCACCTTTCCCTCAACCAGGTTTCCCAGACTTTAGTTATTTGGGTACCGACTTCACAATCTGTGGTATACTGGAGTCCCGGTTGCTTTATTCATTGCTTGATTTTTTTTTTTAAATTGAATCACTTTTAAAATGCAAATTGGTTTATTTTAAAAGAGAAAAGTTATATCAGTGTATGTGGCAATGAAATCATAAATTTGTCAAGTTTGTGTTTTCTTATGCACATTTGTGTCTGATCATTAAAATAATAATAAAAAAAAATCAACACCAATATCTAGTCTAGCCATCATGGAAAACAGTAGTATGGATATGCCTCAAAAAATGAAAGGTTGGACTACTCTGATGCAGCAATCCCACTTCTGGGCATATATCCAGAGGAAATGAACTCAGGGCGTTGGAGAGAGATTTGCTCATGGCAGTACCAGTCACAGTAGCCAAGACACGGAACCAACCTGAGTGTCCATCAGTGGATGAACGGATCAAGAAAATGTGGCGCGTACACATGCAAGGGTATTATCCAGTCGTGAAAAGAAGGAAAATCTGTCGTTTGCAACAACATGAATGACCTTCAAGGACAAGGTGCCAAATGAAATCAGCCAGGCACAGAAAGAAACGCTGTGTGATCTCATATGTGGAATCTAAAAATGGGATTCATAGAAGTAGAGGGTCGAACGCTGGATCCCAGAGAGGGGGATGGGGTGGAGTCTTCGGTCAAAGGGCACAAGTTTCAATGAAACCCCAAGAATAAGTTCCAGAGATCTGTTGTACAAATTGGTGACCGCAGTTAATATCATGGACTATATATTTGAAAATTGCTGAAAGAGTAGATCACAAATGTTCTCAGGTTAGCCGGGCGCAGTGGCGCACGCCTGTAATCCCAGCACTTTGGGAGGCTGAGGCAGGAGGATCGCGAGTTCAAAGCCAGCCTCAGCAATGGCGAGGCACTTAGCAACTCAGTGAGACCCTGTCTCTAATAAAATACAAAAAAAGGGCTGGGGATGTGGCCCAGTGGTCCAGTGCCCCTGAGTTCAATCCCCAGTACCAAAAAAAAAAAAAAAAAAAAAAAAAAAAAAAATGTTCTCAGGATAAAAAAAAAATAAATGCTAAGTACGTATGTGAGGTGATTGGCCATTCCAGTGTATGTATGTAGTTCAAAACCTCATGTTGTATACCATGCAAACATGCAATTTTTATTTTCCCATTTAAAAGCAAACCTGGTATCTGAGGAGTCCTGGTTTAAGTACGCCTTCCTCGAGGTCAGCTTCCCTGGCTCCCGGGTTGTGTCACTGCATACCTGTGTGTCCTCCTTTGTGACATTCTTATGTCCTCTTAGAATCACCACCTCACATCTGCCTCCTCATCTGAATGTGAGCTTCAAGAGGGCAGGACCAGGGTTTGTGTGTACACGGTCTAACACATACCTGGTAACAAATGATGCTCGAGACATTTTCATGGAATGAAATTGAAAAGTCCTATCTATGTACCAACCTGAGGCTCTTGAGACCACCGGTGGGAAATCTCAGTGCATGACACCTTCTTTCTTTCAGTCCTGTGCTTTCCAGTCTGGGGACATTTGTGGCACCTTGTGAGCAATTCAGGCCAGAATGGATTCACAGGGAGTGGTGGGACACACAGAAATCTAGGCCCTTCATCCATTGATCCGAATTTCAAAGATTAGATTGTGAAGGTGAGTATAAGCTTAGAGCTCTAGAATTCTCAAAGCTCTAAGTTCTTGGGATGTGTAATGAATGGTTAATTGGCAACTTATTTTCCTATCCCAACAGACCTCTTCCCATTCAAGCGTATTCCCACAGGGGGAGAGTTTTACTGTGGTTGATGATGCTGCTCAGATGGTAGGGCACCCTCTGTGGGGCCCCAGTGGAGGCCCTAAGTCTTATTTGTACCTGCCGTCCCCTTGACCTTCCACATCTGGTTCTGTTAGAAGTTTCCACAAGTTTCTGAATGTCTAAGAAACAGTGATGGTGCCTGCATTGTAGGAGTCTTGGCAGGTGTCTGGATCTGCATGGGTACCAAGTCCTTGACAGTGGTTTTCTAGAAAAATGATGTGCTCCTTATCTATTTGCTAATTCTTTCCACATATCACAAGACTTTTCTGTAAATTCCCATCAGTCTTGACAAAGTTATCTTGTAGACTTATGTAGTGATTTTGATGGCTGCACAGAGCTGTTTGTCTTGTTCAGAACTAAATTAATAACACCACGGTGGCACCTATTTTAGCACCAAACTTCTTAAACTCTCCTAATATACTAATCAGCATGTCAGCGAAATATTTTTTTTTTTTTTCTGGATAAAGACAAGCCTGGTGAAACGGATTAGACATTCACATGGCATTGCATAATTCTGCATGCCAGGACGGTGCATATGATTTGCATTAATAGCTTGCACTGGAAGCTGCTGCTCATAGGTTTCTCTCATTAGGTCGAATACGGAAGATTCCAGACTGTCAATCAATTACAGTAATTTCCTTTTCCATATTTATTCCATCACTATCATTGACAGCTACCATTAAGTGACATTAATACAATACAATATCATCTTGCATTTCTACAGGACCATCTCAGGATGCCTAATAGTTCCTCTCCATCCAAGAAATCACATTATAAAGGAAAAAGTGCCCTCGTTCTCTAAGAGGAAAATATGCTTCCAATGCTCTTGGACATTGTGAGGGCATGTGTCCAGAATGTCTGGAGATGTTCTCAAATTCTGGGCATGGGTATTTGCTTTTCTGTTGTCCCCAGACACTCAACGTTGTGACTCTAGGGACTGGATGGCTTCAGGGGCAGTGATGACTTTCTAGGGAGCATATTCAACCACATGTCCCACCTCCACTCAACCTTGGTTTAGGAAGTCCCCACAAGGCTGGGCTGGTGGGGACCTTGCAGGAGCATTCATTTTCCTAGATGACAACCTTCTGCCACTCTTTCCACCCGCTGCCTCCCTGTTCTCCTTGCTTTGCGCCGTCACTTGAAATGCAATTAGTCACCTTGACTCGGGAGGATGGGGCAAAGCCCTCCTTTGCAGATCGAGGATGTGTATGTGCGAGTCACCAGTGCTGGCTCCTTCTCACTTCCCCTTCTCTCCCTCCTGGAGTCACTGACGATTGGGGTTCTGCTGCAGAGCACCCGTCTCTCGGGTCCAGGTGTCACTGACTGGACATGTAGCTTAATCCCTTGTTCAGCTTTGGGTGACATGCCAGTAGGGTTTGCAGATAGGGCCTAGAAGCAAGTCATACTTGCTTCATATAAACAATGATTTTTTTTTTCATATATATATGCCCCAACAGTACATGGACACATACAATGATGTGTTGTTTACCTGAAGTTCAAATCTTTCTAAGCACCCTGTGTTTTATTTGCTAAATCTGGCCATTCCACCCATCGGTTGACTCAAAGCCCTATGAACCAAGCAAACCAAGCTTCTGAGATGTTAGGAGAAATCAGATCAAGGCAATATGCTCACAGTGAACTGAGGTATTTGTGAAGTGCTGTGCTCTCAGCTGCGAGAGACGCAAAACTGTCAGACCCGATAAGAAGGCAGGATAAGAGGGAATGTCTGCAGGCCACAGGAAGACCACGGTGCTGCTGCCAAAAAAGGCTCGGGACCTCCAGAAAAGCAAAATGGCATTTAAAAATGGTTTCTAGTGGTTTTCTTTATCCGTGCATGACCTTTTGTGATGTTTCTTACAGTGGGGACTTGTGCTTCAAAGCTGTGGAGAAGGTTAGAGACAGGAAAACAAAGCTTTCTGACTTGTAAGGAGGCTGTGGACATAGCACTTGCTTTGGTCTTTTATTGCCCTGGTAGAGTACACATCATGTTGATTGACAATTTAGAGAGAGCCTGGGAGTAATAACCAGTAGGTATTTGTGGAGTTGACAGCTGACAAATTTTTGAGCAGGAATTGCTTCATGAAAGTTTTTTTTTTTTTTTTTTTTGCCAAGACTATTTTGGAAGTGTTGTGGGAGGGAATCCGGAGCATACAAGCCCTTCGGATAACTTCTACTCTGATGGGGTCAGTGTCCTACACTGGGCAACACCCAACATTGCCCACCCTCCTCCTCCAATAGCCTCAAGGACCTGGCATTGTGGGGCTCAGGTGTCTTGAGCACTCATGGTTATTATAGCAAATTATTGTTGAGCTATTTCTTCTGAGAACCGGGATGATTGTATGCTACCAGGGGTGTACAAAAACCAGAGGAAAGAATCATGGCAGAAAGAGGATAGTATTAAAGAGTGAATCAGACACTAGCAAGTCATTTGATTTTTTTTTTTTTCCTCCCTCTGACCAGCTAAGATTTGTGCAGTTGAGAATAAGAAACCATCTTGGATTCAGCATCTGCTATGAGCCTGTATTAGTCAGCTTTCTGTTACCATGACAAATACCAGTGATACCTCAACTTAAAAATAGGAAAGGATGCCAGGCATGGCGGTGCATGCCTGTAATTCCAGCTACTCCGAAGGCTGAGACAGGAGGATTGTGAGTTCAAAGCCAGCCTCAGCAACTTAACAAGACCTTGTCTCTAAGTAAAAAAATAAAAAAGAGCTGGGAATGTGGTTAAGTAGCCCTGGGCTAAATTCCCAGTATCAAAAAAAAAAAAAAAAAAAAAAAAAAAAAGTTTATTTTGGCTCAAGGTTGCAGTCCATGGTCAGCAGTCCCTGCTGCCTTTGGGTCTGTGGCCAGGCAGCACACCCTGGCAGGAGCACAAGGTGGAGCAAAGCTCTTAGCTCACAGCAGCTGGAAGCAAAGGGAGAGGATGAGCAGGGCCTGAGAGCCCCTGCCAAGGCATCCCACAGTGGTCTCCTTCCTCCCACCAGGCCCCACCTCCTGAAGGCCCCACCTCCTCCTAATGTGCCACAGGCTGGGGACCCAGCCCTCAGCACGTTGGGCCTTGGGGAACAGTTATCCAAACTGCAGCATGGCGGACATATCCTTTCTGTTGTCTGCAAGGCAAACTTTATCCTTACTTTAACGACGTAAGGATAAAGTAAGAAACTTTCTCAAGAGTGCACAGGAACCAAGGCAGAACCAGGCTTGGAGAATGGGTCTTCCAACCCCCCAGGCTGGCTCTGGGTCCACCTCCTAGGCTCACTGAACACCTGCCCTGCAGACTGCCCATCTAGTCTCCCAGATGTGCTGTGGACACAACCAACCCTTCGCTCTGTGTGGGTGAGAGAAAGAGAGAGAGAGAGAGATTTTATTTTCCTGTTTAGTACAAAAAGAAACTGATATCATGGGTTCAGTTTAAATGATGATAAAGATCTCACCTGCCTCTGTGACAGGATTTAATTGTAAAGGCATAAAGTTATAGATTCACTTCCATTTTTTCATTTCCCACAATGGCCAACCCTTCTGAAGAAAACGGCATTTCAGGTGCTGGCAATGAGATCATTGGTAACTTGGGAAAAGGGCAAACCATGATATTTTACAGAAAGAAGAACCACAGTCAGATGATATCCTGCAGGAGGAAGCACAAAGGATAAAGCAAATAGATCTCATCGCTTCGCGACGTGGAGATTTGTTTCTGAGGCATTGGAGATACAGGGAGGAGAAAAAGATGTCAGGGCTGAAATGACCTTTGTGGGACCTTTGTGGTGATCTAAAGGTGCTTGAGGGCTTAGGGAGGCGAATGACATGACACCCTCGTGATAACCCCAGGTTATCACACCTCTCTCGCAGATCCTGT
This sequence comes from Tamias sibiricus, assembly GCA_025594165.1. Taxonomy (NCBI): domain Eukaryota; kingdom Metazoa; phylum Chordata; class Mammalia; order Rodentia; family Sciuridae; genus Tamias; species Tamias sibiricus. The sequence goes on along the minus strand of CM046666.1, from coordinate 15,522,671 downwards.
TCAGCAGCCAAAAAAAGGAGTATGTGAGTCAGAAATTTCAAAATTTAGTAAAAGAAGAAGGTGTTCATCTACCTACCCACTTCTCCTGTGCTTTGTTTTGGTTCTTCACTCTTTTTGATTTTTGTTTTGTTACTGGGGATTAAACCCAGGAACGCTTTACCACTGACCCACATCCCCAGCCCATCTTATTTTTCATTTTGAGACAGGGTCTTGCTAAATTGCTTTCGGGACCTTGTTAAGTTGCTCAAGTTGGCCTTGAGTTTGGTTTTTTTCACACCTTAAATGATCAATTGTTAGTCAAAGGGTGTCTGCTGCTGGCCATGTTTTTGTCCTGGTGCCAGTTTTGAAGCAGGGCTCTGCAGTGGGACATTCCCCCAGAGAAAATTTGTTCCACCAGGGAGACGATGCAGATTCTACTGAAGACTGTATAAGGAAGAACAAAGAGGGAGCTGACATCTCATAAAGTTCATAGTTTCATTCTCCAAATCACCATTAGATACTCTTCCTAATTCTATTCTCAGCTGTGGCTCTTGAGGTCTTTAAAATCTTCTGCCAAGTAGTTTCTCAAAATCTCCCTTTTAGAGAATTCTTCCCCTCTGCTCACGGCTCTTTTGCAGAAAATTTAGCTCTTCCTCGTGTCTCTCAATGGGGCCACCACAGGCCTGGAGGCCCAGCCTTGATCTTGTTTATCAAATCATCCTCCACAAAATGCATCTTTCCTGGCAAGCAATTGGGGTAACAATGGCTAAGAACAGTAAGGTTTTTCTTTGTATTGTCACAGGAACATAATTCACCAAGGGATGATATCTGGCAAAGTTTACCAGGTGCTTTGGGTCTCCCCGTCTTTAGGTTATCACTGTCTTCTTATGCAAAGCTGGAGGTCAAGCTTGGTGGCAGTGGAGATAAATGGAATCTTGTCCCGCCACATTTTCAGGATGACTTCAATTCCTCCTTCACTTCTAGGTGAAATGTTTCCAAAACATTCCGAGTTGACGAGTTGACATTCCCCAGAAGCTGAGAGAGGAACTGGGATTGCTTCTTTTTAACTTCCCCATCTACAAGGAGCACCCAGAGATCGTTCATGCATCCCTTTATTTGAGGGCTGCCTTCCTGAGTGTTTCCCCGTGTCACTTGGTGAAACCATGAACTTGGGCTTCCACCGTAGAGTGACAATTCCTTTATGTCCACACTAAACCTCAGATTCTAAGATCTTGGAATTAGTGCACTAATTTTCAGATTTTGATACCATGCTCTACGTGATCCTGGGTGGTCCAAATCCCTGGGGGCCTTCACGGTGTCTGCTCCAGAGCTGGCTTATCAATGCTCTTGTCCCCATGGTAATTCAGCCTCCTGTACCTGGTGTCATTTTTACACAAACAGTGCTCCTTAAGATCAGGTGCCTTTGAAGTGAAAATCAGCTTGATGTATGCTTGACTTGTAGTAGGATGTAGCGAAGATGTGTTAAATAAAGCTGGAAACTTCAGGGTGTGTCGCCGGGTTGTGGATCCTTTTAGGAGACGCCTTTCCAGAGGCTACGGTGCTTTGCTGCCTGTCGGTTTCCTTCCCTGAAGAACTTTGTATTTTATTATTATTATTATTATTATTTTTGGCCGTCATTTTCCAAAGCTGAGTGGGTGCTTTTCTCCTTCTGACTCTCTACCGGTGATGCGCTTTCATTACTGCGTCATTATTTCATCTGCGACTTCACTCCTGACCTGGAGTTGGCTGCCTCTCCCTCAACCTCCTGATTCCTTTGGTGTTTTCCTTCTCCACAGCTTTTCCTAGGTCAGACGTTTTCCCCAAGTCACGCCTGCTCACCGGTGATGCCTGTCACGCCCCGAGCGTGGGCTGCTGCGTCCAGCCCTCCCCACCCCCTCTGTCCCCACAGGACCTTCCTGTGGCTACCACTGCCACATTTACTCCGTGTCTTCTTGCTCACTGGCCTTCATTTCTACCCTGTCATCCAGGGGTAACAGTTCAGCGATCTTTCGCCTCCTCTGTCTACTGAGTGCCTTCACAATTTACAATCCAAACAGTTTCTGGCTGTCAGCTTGCCTGACTGTGACCTCTAGCATTCACTCCGCCATCCCTTCCTCCAAATCTTACCTGTCATTTTTCATTTCTGCAGTTGTCAATATCCTTCCCACATAGTTTCTTTATTTCCTTTTTTTCTTTTACTTCCCTCCTTCATCTTTCTTGGTTCTCATGCCTTTACTTTTTTTTTTTTTTTTTTTTTAATTTTACTTTTTTTTTTAAGAACTCTAGGTTTGCAAAGTGCTCTAAAGAGAGCAAAGATAAGACAGGGTGATCTCCTGCGCCCTTCATCTAGCTTCCCACGGTGATCACCTCCCATATCGTCATCGTCCTGCATCAAAATCAGAAAACTGGCATCAGTCCCACGCCCGCGTGCGGTTCTTCTCCATCTTATTACACATGTAGATGCAGCGCGATAAAGAGTACTTCATTATCACAGAGGCTCCCTCAGGATATCTGCTGTGTTTTGGATAAGTGTCCCCCAAAGGCCCTCTGTTGAAAGCTTGGTCCCCAGACTGTGGTGCTATTGGGAGGTGGTAGAACTCCTAGGAGGTGGGGCCTAATGAGAGGATTTTGGTCACTAGTGGTCTGCTTCCCAGCTGCCATGAGGTAAGATGCTTTGCTTTACCACATACTTCCTTCCATGCTGTTCTGCCTCACCACAGGCTCAACTAACCATAGACTGAAACCTCTGAGACCATGAGCCAAATAACCTTCCCTCCTTATACACTTTATTATCTCAGGCATTTTGTTGTAGTCACAGAAAGCTAACCAACACTGTAGACTTTTATAATCAAACCACACCCATCATCTCTAGACCCATGGCAACCACTCATCTTCAATCTACCATTTTGTCATTTTTTTAGATTGTTATCTAAGTGGTGTTGTACTGTAAATAATCCACTGAAACTATTTTTTTTTCTTTTCATTCAGCATAATGCCCTTGAAGTCCATCCAAGCCATTGTGTGGATAAATGGTTCATTCTCTTTTATTGCTGAGTAGTCTCTGTGATATGGATGTATCATATTTACCTTCTCAAGGACATTTGGTTGTTCCCAGATTTTTGGCTTGCAGATAGTCTTTGCTCTCCTTTTATCTTTTTCTTCCATATTGCTACTCTCTGGCAGGTATTTGTAGGAAAAGTCTTCCTTGGGAGAGGAAGACTTACCTGTCCTCTCTTCTTCCTAATCAAGGCTCAGTCAGGTTCAAACCAGAGTGACTGACAATGGAGAGAAATTGTTTCCTTTGCAGAAACAGCCCTGGTGTTCCGGCATCTGGACTTAGACCTCTTGTTCCAATTCTTGCTTGTCAGTCACCGCCCGGATTGGGGTGAATGCACTAGGTCAGCCCTTCACAGAGGTGTTCCAGAATAAACCCTGATCACAAACCAAACTCAGGCTTAGTTATTTTAGATTGCAATTTAATTTAAAATGACGACATTGTTACAGAGGCTTGGCGCCTGCTCAGGAGAGCCTTCAAGTTATTTCTGGACATGAGGACCTTCGGCTTTTGACTGAAGGCTGGGTCACCTTGTGACCTTTGCCAAGGGAAAAAACTCACAGACTCCTTTTCCAAAGTCTAAGGTTCTGAATTTTGTTACCCTGCATGGGTTAGAGAAGAACCCCTCTGCGCGGGCTGTGCTGGTAGTATTTTGGGCCACTATAGATGAGTGGATTTCCTAACATTTTTGGCCTGCAGTGTTGAAGGTCGTCCCAGATTTCCTTTCTGTGAGGAACTCGGCTTCATTTTATGTTGGAAGAGTTCATATGTTTGCATAAAGCTCAGTCGAGGTGATTATATGTCAGAGACATAAAAGTGTAAATATTTGAATATTACAGTAGATTTTACAGTCTTTCAGGGTGAAAGAGGGATTTAAGGTGTGTGAAATAGAAGTCTGGATGGGCATATCAAGACGTTCTCTTTTTCTTTTGTTTTTAGAGTCTGGAAGGATTTGAAAATTTCGATATTTGAAACAGTAATCAGAATCTTCACTATTTTATGAAGTTCCTGGGTCGTCTTTGCTTTGCTGGGGACATTCTGTTTTGGTTCACATGTTTGTGAAAGTGAGACCCCACGCCCCTTCCATCCCTGAATCTGAACACCCATTATCTCCTGGGAGATGGGAACACCTTGACCTTGACCTTCAGGAAGGACTGAAAAACACTTGATGCGCTTCATCTGATGAATCCCCAGTTTCCCTCCAGGTGGACGGGGAGGTGAGCTGCAGATGGGCCCGTGAAAGTCTGCCTGTTGAGCTGAGTCACTGCCATGAGCCACCAGGCCGGTGTCCTGCGGACAGTGTTTTCAACACCCGCTTTCACAACATCCCAAGTTCTCCTCAAATGTCTCATGAGGTTACTGGAGGAGTCACAGATCGAGTTTGAATGCATCTTAACCCATTTTTTTTTAAACCAAAAATTAAAAAAAAAAGAAAAGGAAAGTGAAAACCTGTAATCTTTTTTTTTTTTTTTTTTGGTACCGGGGATTGAACTCAAGGGCACTCGACCAGTGGGCCACATCCCCAGCCCTTTTTTTTTGTATTTTATTAGAGACAGGGTCTCACTGAGTTGCCAAGTGTCTCGCCATTGCTGAGGCTGGCTTTGAACTGGTGATCCTCCTGCCTCAGCCTCCCAAGTGCTGGGATTACAGGAGAGCACCACTGCGCCCGGCCCATAATCCTTTTTTTTTTTTTTTTTTTTTTTGGTACCAGGGATTGAACTCAGGGGCACTCGACCACTGGGCCACATCCCCAGCCCTTTTTTTGTATTTTATTAGAGACAGGGTCTCACTGAGTTGCTAAGTGCCTCGCCACAGCTGAGGCTGGCTTTGAACTTGAGATCCTCCTGCCTCAGCCTCCCAAGTGCTGGGATTACAGGCGTGCGCCACTGCGCCCGGCCCATAATCCTTTTTGAAGGGTTTCTTAGAACATAGACTAGAACGGATCACTCTATGGCAGTGTTATAGCTCGAAGAAGTCTGAGACACGTTCCATTTATGCGACCTCTCTTTTCTCTCCCTCTCTCTTCCTTCCTTCTTTACCTTTGAACAGGCCAAATCCTAGAATTAGGCCCTTCTGGGAGAAGGACGGGGAAAACCACTGGTCTCTTCAAGGGAAGTTGCGTCAGCGTTAGCATCTTGGCTGTCTTTAGTGAGTGTGTCACCGCCTCACCTTCTAGTAACCAGAATCTTTTGTTAATCCGTCTTTCAGCACATCTGCACTCTGAGGACCGAGACAGCAAGGATAACTCAGGTGTGAGACATCTCGAACTGACGGAGTGATAAAGCCTAATTTCCGTCACAGTGGAGGGTGTTGGTGTTTCAAGCTGTCTGTGACTCCTGTCTTTTATGTAGATCGTACTTCCTCTGGTTTGAGTGTAGCCTCTAAACACGAGACGCCACGGTGGCAAATTTAGTCCTTGTTTTTCTTTTGAGGTGCGTGTCCCGGAGGGAGGCAGCTAGGCACAGGCCTGGCTGAATGCAGAGCAGATCGAGAGCTTCACCGATGGTTTGGCAAGATGGCGCCAGGTCCAGGTGAGAGACCAGGCTGGTGGGGCTCACAGGTTGTCTGTAGGTTAGAGTGGCTTCATTTGTTTGCGTCACAAATATCACTCAGTGTTCTTTCTGCACATCTAGGGGTGTCAATATGAAATTTGAAAACTTTGCTACCTAAAACGTAACCTAAAATGTGTATGTAGGTATTTTTAGAGCCAGGCATGACTCCAGCTCATCAGCGAGGTTTGACATAGGAAAAAGAAATGGAGGAAGTTTAATTTTGCCTCTTTTCTTTTATTGCATGGAAATTAGGTCACCAGAGTGTGGTTTTCTCTGGCTCATTGCTCTACTAGTTTTCCAGGGCTTCCATGAGGAAGACCACAGGCCGCATGCTTTCCACAACAGGAGTGCATTGCCTCGTCCTTCTGGAGGCCGAAGTCTGAAGCCCAGGGGTCAGCAGGCTTGCCTTCTGCTGAAGGTCCTAGAGGAGGATCCTTCTTGCCCTTTTAGCTCTGGAGGCTCCAGTGTTCACTGAATTCTAGTCCCCGTTCCATGTTCTGTGAGCTTCCATGTCTTCTTTTCTGGCTCTCATAAGGATGTCGGTCACTGGAGTTAGGGCCCACCTGAATAATCCGGGAAGGAGATTTCATCTTGTGGTCCTTGATTGCATTTGCAGAGGCCATTTTTCTAATTGAAGTCACATTCCAGGTTCTGGGGTGAGGACATATCTATTTTGCGGGGGCCACCGTTCAACCCACTCCAATCACCATGTTGCTTCTCAGACACTGGATTTTGAGACATCGGACAAGAACAAAGCAGCCTTTAATAACTTCTTATCTTCCAAATCCAAGGATTGGTCCCACCACTGAGTGAACTGCTTAAAGGAAGAAGGGTGTCAGACATCACAAGTGATAGGCTGCACCCCACAGAATTATCCTGTTTCCTTAAGATTTTATTTATTGCCTGATAAAAATGAGGAAAAAAATGGAGATAACAGTGAGGGGCCACTAAGTTCTTTAGCTGTAGTCTGAAACTTCACACCCCTTCACTGCTATCACCAGTGCATTGTGAGGTCTGTGGTGATCTCTCACAGGGAGAATGTCTTCTTCCTACTTTATCCCCAGCTCCCTGCCGCCATATTGCTGCTTGGTGGGCTCCAGGAAATCCCATGCTGGTGTTGCTGGCCCAGAGCTCAGTGGCCTTCCCTTGTTCCTCCAGGGCTATCCTTCTTCACTTCCTCCTTTCCCAAAAGTTCCTTTGCCCTCTGACTTCTGGCTGGGTTTGGACAATGCTGAGCTCCCACATCAAGGGGCGCCATTTCTCTCCCCATCTCCTTCCCTGACGCTCACCACAGGCAGGCTGTTCTCTGCACTGATGCTGACAGCTCCCATTAGACGGCCTTCACACGTCTCTCTCCTCTAAGTTTCAGCACCTGTTTCCCTTCCTACCCTTCCAAGCCCACAAGTGAGAGTAGGGCCCCTTGCAATTTCCCTAGACTCTGCCCACACCTTTGAACACAATCCCTTTATAAATACTTCTCAAATTACCAATCGCAGTGTTCTGTGCTTCTTGCCTGGATCGTGATTGACAGATCCATGCTCACAGGGTGTCACTGGGCCCATCTTGCCCAGAGAAGGAATGCAGCCTATCCCGTGCTGGGGATGACTCCAGCCTTGCCCCCGGCCTCATTACTTCCGGAAGCACACACTGCACTCATGCCCACGGACTTCCATTTCCTCAACATGCTGTGCCCTTTATCTTCCTGGGAGATTTTTTTTTTAAACTTTTTTTTTTTTAATATTTATTTATTTGCTTTTAGTTGTACACAATGTGTTTTATTTTTACGTGGTGCTGAGGATCCAACCCGGGCTGTGCATGTGCTAGGCGAGCGCTCTACCGCTGAGCCACATCCCCAGCCCTGTTCCTGGGAGATTTTGTAAGTGCTGCTTTCTTTCCTGATTTCTTTCCTGATCACTGCCTGACGTGATCTCTTACATCACCGATTGCTCTTCTTGGTGACTTACCCTCGGCAGGGTAGTTACTTCCCTGTTTATCACATCATGTTGTGCAGGGGTCCACTGGAGTGCTTACTCATATCTCTATTTTCCAACTAATCTCCGGACCCCTTGACTGCATGGACTGTATTCTGCTTTTTCTTTGATCTCCTGCCTTTATTCCTGGTAGGCTTAATAAATATTTTTCAATGATTACATTTTGTTTGTGGATTGTATTATCATATAAACAAGATTCCTGCAGTAAAATAACACTTTCATCTAGGAGGCTGCACGTGTCATCTCGTGTTTTGATGAGTATTATTTTGTTTTGTCCTCAGGATAACTCTGAGAGATGGTAGAGGGAGGCAAAGCCCTCTCTGTCACCTAGATTTTAGTGGCAGAACTATGCCGAGAACCCAGACCTCTTGATGCCGGCTTGCTCTTCTTTTGATGAGACTCTTTTGCCTCCTGAGATGCCAGATTAAAAAAACAGCAACGAAGCCCAGGGGCAGGCTCAGCTTGTGGGCACCATCCCAAGGGCCACTGCGAGGGATGGCGTCTCGAGCCCCCATGGAGACGCGGCCACGTGATTGTAAACACATGTCAGCAAGGCTGTGTGTGCGGGGCATGTGTTGTCGGAAGGGTCCTCACAAATGGAACCGGTCACATTACCGGAAGCTAGCTTCCTGTTGAGTGAGAATTATGTCTGATGGAGGCTCCAGGGACTACCAGCCGAACATAACACTTGGGTAAAAATTAGGATATGAACATCAAAAAAGAAGTATTCGGTGACCCTGGGAAGGGCTGACAACCAGTGGAGGAAGGGATGGATTGTTGCTATAATTCAAACCATATCCCACGAGAAAGTGATCTATAGGCGGCGGCACGAATAGGGATACATTCGAGAGCAATAGAAGGCTTAAAGGTTCCTCCTTCTGTCCGCCTTTGGGAAAGGAGCCTTGCGTTGAGAGCATTGCTTATAATGAAGCTCACTCGTAAGGAACATTTGCAGAGGCACCACCATGGAATTTCAGAAGGAGAAGGGACTTTAAAGGTTGCCTGATCCTGGCCTTTGGACGCTCAGATCTTTTCCAACAGGAAGGAAAAGAGGAAATCTGAATACCGCAGTTGGTGAGGGTCAGGACAGACTTGGTTTCGGATGTCGGGGATGGGCACCCCTTCACTCAATCTCTGACACCGCAGGTGATGGAGTGAGAGTCGGGTAGTGACTGAGGGTCTGTGTCATAACCCCAGAAGCTGTCACAAGAGACCCTTGGATACCGGAGTCACCTATCAGTTGTGTGGATCTCTCTTCTGTTCCCTGTTGAAGACAAAGAGGTCTGTTAACCAAAGATAAAGGAAATAAAAACATGCATTTCTATGCACCCAGCTTTTTCTTTACCGACATTGGTATTCTCAAACTTAACATGGTGAAGGGTTGTGAAATTTATCAGAATCAAAATGGAGTTGTTTTTGCCAACTCTAAGGAGAACAAAAAGTAAATAAAGCTGGGACGTGATGTGGTTCTTACACGTGACAGTGACTGTCAGAACCACAGTCCTGCAGCGAGGCCTCCACAAGTTCACACCGAAGATGTCTCTGCAAGGACATCTGCCCAGACGGTCATCGGCTCAGCCTGGGGCCAACATCACTGTGTTGTCAGTCATCATGGCCAAGGATTTTTGTTTCAGAATATCGGATGTAATCCTTCTCATTTTTGCCTTTCAGTGCCCCTTGCCTCGTTCTCTTTGAACACCTGCATCGTTTCTTAGGGCACAGAGCTTCCCATTGCAGTGCTCAAATATCCCCAAATAAATATCAGTATTCTTTGGAGAATCTCCCCCTGATTGTTTTTTTATTTAGGTTGACAAAATGTTCCCATCTTTTGGGCTGATGATTCCCTTGTTGGGAATTTATCTTAGGGATATAATAAGAATTGTAGACAAAGATCTGGAAAGAAACCTAATTGTCCAATAACAAAGGAAACGTTAATTAAATCTGATGATAGAACACTCTGCCATTATTTAAATCGTTTGTTTGAAAAACATTTACCGACGTGAAAATGCTTGTGATATAAATCAGAAAAGTGATGTACAAACCTGTCCCTATGGTCAAATCGTGGTCCAATGTTTTTTAAAACCTTTCTCTGCCTGGCTATCCTTCTCTATAAATAGGAACACAGCAGGAAAACCATCAAAATGTTAATTATGGTTTCCTCTACATGGTGGAATTATAGCTGTTTTTTATTTTCTCTTTTGTACTTAATTCATTTTCCAAACTTTATGAGTATAAATCAGAAAATAACTTTAAACAATATGGACCACCTTTCATTAGCTTTGCCCCATTTCCAAGATAAATTCCAGACTCTTTAGCCTGGGAAGCAGGGTTCTTTTCTTTTCTATTTTGGGTTGTGGGATTGAACTCAGGGGTGCTTAATCATTGAGCTACATCTCTGGCCTTTCTTATTTTTTATTTTGAGACAGGGTCTAATTAGGTTGCTTAGGGCCTCACTATGTTGCTGAGGTTGGCCTCCTACTTTTGGTCCTTCTGCCTCAGCCTCCTGAGCCGCTGGGATTACAGGCGTGCAACACCATGCCGGGTGGAAGCTGGGTCCTGGATGGCCTGGCTGCCCACCTGCCTGGTTCATCTTCCCTCACTCCCCCCTTGCCTTGCTTTCCAAGAATGCCCAGTGCTCTCTGCAGTTCCCTTCAATCTTCTTCACTCTCAGAGGCTCTTCTCTCCTTGTTAGTATTGGCATTCAAGGAAATGCAGCCCTGCTCTCCTCTCTTCTGGAAAGGCCCTGTGTGTGCTGCCACACATTCAGGCCTGGGGTGCTGTCTCTGCCCGCACGACCCTGCCCTTCAGCACCAGGGTGCACTTGCTGCTGGCGCACAGGTAAATCCCTCCCTGAGAACTGTCCTTGACCCGATGGAGCCTCCTTGCCCAAGGCTATGACTGTCCCCCTCCTGGGAGTGCCTACATCTTTTAAGTGGTCCAAGCAGGGTACCAAGTGCTGGCTCCCTTGTCTCAGTGAATGCCATCCCAGCATCAGAGATGCGGCCCCGGGGGATGGCTAAGGAAGGTGTCTGGCAACTTCATCCTTCATCCTTCATCCTTCATCCCCTCCAAGAAGCCTTGCACACAGACCTGTCTCTGTGTCTGTTTCTTGGGGAGCCCAACCAAGGACCTCTCCCGTGATCCCTTCCTCACACCCTGAGTTGGAGCCCCCGCTCTGGGCTACTCAGTGCTCTCTGCCCATCTCTGCTTTAGTCTGTCTCACTCTGTGCTGCAGACAACCACGATCCTGGGGGTTCCCCGATCTTCTGGGATCTCCCTAACATAGAAGGCAACCTCTCACTCCTCTTCGTGTGCGCAGCATCTACCACTGTGTGTGGCTTCCACCATGAGTAATCACGAGAGGGGCAGAGAGTGGACAGAAAAGCAGGGGGGGAATGAAATACAGAAAAAAACAAAAACAAAAAACAAAAAAAAACAGGTCCTTCCACATCCTTCTGATTGAAGTTAACTTCCTATTCTGCCTTTGTGTATCCACAAGAAGCAAAGCTCTGTCTTTGAGGGGCCAACCAGTTCTTCTGACTTGAACATGCTTTGGAAATTCCAGTGAGAATTGAAAGGATCCTGTTCCTTCTTTTCCCTCTTGTCCTGGTTTTGCAGGACGAACCCTCCTCCGCTTCCTCTTCCCTTAACCCTTCTTTCTTCTCCTCCTCCCTTTTTGTCCTGCCATTTTTAAAAACCAGATCTAATAACAATTTACTGCCTTTGGAATTACACAGGTGTCATGGCCAACCAGTAAGTTCTATTCTTCCTCAAGAAGTGGCAAAGAAAAATTCAGGTACCTTTTCAATTCACACCATGCTCTGAAGAATAGCTCCTGGAGTGGGGGTGTTCGATCTGTGGTTCCTCGGAAATGATTCAGGTAAGGCTTCCCTGAGGGCAAAAGGGGATCTGTCCCAGGTTTTAGTTATCGGTGTAATTAATCACAGATGTGTAATTAAGCCTCTGGCGATGGAGGCAAGAGCACCCAACTCTTAAGCTACAGTTAGGAACTCCCTCCCCTTCCCACAGCTTCACTTTCACAGGTCCACTCTTGGATGAATTATTTGGTGCTTAAAAAAGTTCCGTGTGGTGACAAAAGGCTGCTCCACATTTATTCTATTTTTAAAGAAAAACATTTTTCTCTTCTTATGGAATCTTCTCGGCCTCTGTGAAGTGGAGCCGAGCTATTCCGAGGCCCTTCCCCGTTTTGTCTTGTACTATCGCACGTGGCAGGACAGGAGCTCTGATTTCCCATGCGGAGCTGGGGACAGTGCACCCAGAGGACAAGTGACCTTGCGTAATTACAGAAGTGCTTAATACCAGCACCGGGATAGGAACTCAGCTCCTGATGCACACAGGACTGTGCCTCTAGCACTAGCCCACGCTGAGAGCCGTCCCTCACCAGGTTTCTGTATGAGTGCATTCATTCCTCCCAGACTTAAAAGTTGTCATGATCCCAGAAACATAAAGCATAACTACAGTGTATCTCCCCGTGTGTGTGTGTGTGTGTGTGTGTGTGTGTGTGTGTGTGTGTGTGTGTTTGGCACCTCAACCCTGCAGAGACTTAGCTCTGCTTTGGGGTAGGAGTTAGGTGGGAACATTTATTCCCCACCCTTCTTGTTTCCACTGGGAACATTTTGCATGGAGTGTAACCTTCGATTCTCCCCCTCCTCTCCTTCACTTCACCGGAGGAAGGGGAACTTCAGTCTGGGAGAAGCAACTAAACATGCCCACCTCTCTCTCTCTCTCTCTCTCTCCCCCCCCCCCGTTTTTTTTGCCCCCCCCCCCCCCGGAATAGCCTGGAGAAAGTACACGGTTCTCTGCTCCTTCAAACCTTAAGTTTTAAGGTTCAGACTCCTGTGTGGCAGTTTTCTGTCTGCCGGCACTACCTGGCACTAGCTGGATGACCTCAGTGGCATAATCTTAAGAAACCAATGACCTCCAGTCATACTTTCCAATCAAGAACGTTTCAGTTTAAATAATGGCGCTCCCCCCCCCATCTGATTCCTCTGCCTCTTAATTGGTTCAAAATGTGGTCAGGGAAAAGGGGTCCTATTTATTGGATGTCCTTCTGAGTGGCAAGACTCCTCTGGCTGGTCCTCAGCAGTCACCTGGCACGGACAAAGATCTACTCTTGGTGAGTAGTGATGAATTCGGGGGAGAGAGGTTGGAGTGGGAACACAGGTGAGCTTAACTGAGAAGCTAACTGAGTGGCTTGTCCTGTCTGTGGTTGGATGACTAAAGCAAGGTCCTGACTCACTCGGGGCTTATGAAAGAAAAGGAGGGGCTGTCCCAACAAATCACTCACTCTTCAGGTGACAGTCAAAATAGTCACAGAACAAGCAAGTTTCTTGCCAAGCTTCCTACAAACTTTCAAGTTCAAGTAACTGTGTGAGAAAGGGGACCCCCAAAAGTGACTTCAATTGTTCTCTTCTGTGGACCGAAATCTAATTCATGTCGACTTTCCCAGCCTAAAGTAATCTGTCCAGACTTGTACACCCATTTCCTAAAACTTGGATTTGAGACCTTTTATTCCTGATTGGTTTTATTATTTGCTTAGTCATTGTGGTGGGGGTTCTCGCATTTTCTACCCTTTATTTCAAATCCCAAAGATTTTAATTTCATTAAGTCTAAGAATTAGGTCTATTCCTCCTCGTGTCTTTCCCCACCCTCCAGGAATCTAATGTGAAATATACTTACATTTGGTGGTGTGGAAATAAATGAGGACCAATAGAAAAAAAAAAAAATAAGCAAAGTCTGTTCAGAACTAGCAAGAGCAAGGGAGTCAAGTTATCATCAGTTGAGTTTGGCAGTGACTCAAAGGCAAGAAAAGAAGTGGGAAAGCTTTCGCATGGGGGAAAAATGGCCAGCTTCTGATGGAGGCTGTTGGCACTGGGGAGGCTGGAGGAGGCCAACTGGACGTGTGGTGTCCAGTGTGACTCGTTAGCATGCACTGTGTCTTTCTCTGGTTGGTCCTAAGTTGGAAGCAAGAACACAAATTAAGGAAGCTGTCAGTTGTTAATCAAGTTTTGGCTACTTTGGGCCAATTATTACTGGCTTCCTGGGTTGCTGATGGAGACGGTGGTCCGACTTCCCACAAGTCTGACTCACCATGTCAGGTTGGCTTCCTGGGCTGGTTGCTGTTGATAGCGGGTTGGTTCCTGTAGGTTGTAGGTCATCATTCTACTTTATATATTTTATATACAGCCCAGCCATTATCTGTTTGTATATTCAGTCTCTCAGTAGGCATGGGTACATATTGGTAGATTAATTAATGGCTCACTCTGACTATGGTTAGAAGCATGTCCTTTGAATTGATGTTCTTTTTCTTTCCTTTTGTTATTTGCAAAACTGCTTATTCAACAAATATTTACCACTTCATTTTTACAATATGATCCTAGGAATAGCTGACTAGTTTTTCATTCCCTTTCTTTTTTCACACTTAAAAAGTCTTTGTATTTTTTTATTTTTTATTTTTGGTGCTGGGGATTGAACCTCGGACCTTGAGCATGCTGAGCTTGTGCCCTACCACTGAACTACACCCCCAGCACTTTCATTCACTTTCTTAATTGGAGGCTAAAACACTGAGGGAAATTGAGCCATGATGGGTTAATCAGCTTTGTGTTGCTGTGACTGAAATACCTGACAAGAACAACTTAGAGAAGGAAAAGCTTATTTTTGTGCATGGTTTCAGAGGTTCAGTCCATGGTGGTCTGACTCCATTGCTCTGGGCCCAAGGTGAGGCAGAACATCATGGCGGAACGTGTGGTGGAGGAGTGCTGCTCTATGGTTCATGGTGGCTAAGAAACAGAAGGGGGAAGGGGCCTCAGGGAAGATGCACCCTTCCAGGACACGCCCCCAGTGACGCACCTCCTTTAGCTGCATCCCACCTGCCTTCAGTTACCACCCAGTTAGTCCATTCACACTGGGATGGACTGAGTACACCTCATGATCTAGTCATTTTCACCTCTGATTATTCTTACATTAACACAGGAGTTCCTATCTGAACCATAACACATGATTATTGATGTTTCAGTCTAAAATTGCTGTAGTTCAAGTCCCTTAGTTTACAGATGAAGAGGTGGAGGCCCAGAGACCTGCCCACAGTCACGCTGCTCAGAGCTACGCTAACCTACAGAGGCAGTCATCATGGAAAACACATGCAGGAGCCCTAATTAAGGAGACAGCTAAGATTGCGGTTAGCTGTGAGCCATAAAGATGCTCAAGCATTACCACCTTCCATGGTCTCGTGAGACTTGGCCCAGGACATTTGCGGATAGGGTCGGCGCCATTTGCATGATCTCGCGAGACTTGGCCCAGGGGATTGTGGATTGGGTCGGCACCATTGTGTGGTGGTTGCAGGAGTGTGGATGGTGTTGGAGTTGTTGTTGGAGCCAGAGAGAGAAGCTGGCAGAATAAAGAGCCTGTTCGTTTCCAGTCTGCCTCTGAACTCATTCCCGCGGCGTCGTTGCTCCAAGCGGCCATCGCTTCAGGCAGCGACAAACACGCAGACAGGCGGTCCGAGCGCTGACCCGTGGAATCTGTGCAACACACGGAGGCTCAGGGTGGAAGACCAATAAAGGGGAGCGGATTTTAAAAATCAGAGAAAGACTGAGTTCCCGAGAGTGGAGGACTTTGAAGAACGTCGTTTCAGAAGCCACGAAGCAGGAGAATGTGTGGTGTGGCTTGTTGGGCCCACTACAATCAATACGCACTGGGCTGGGTTTATTTCCTGGGTGGCCTTTACAAAGCACCGCAAACTGCGGGGCTGAGCGCAACAGATCTGTATTCTCTCCCACCTCTGGAGGCCCGGGGCCTGACATTTAGGTGGCAGCAGGGCCACGCTCCCTCTGAAAATCCTTTGCCTCTTGTAGCTTTCCGTGTTTCTGGCAGTTCTTGGGTCCGAGATGCATCGTCTCCATCTCTGTTGTCACCCGCTGTTCTTCCTGGGTGACCCTGCCTCTGTCGGATTCTTCCAGGCATGTTGGATCAAGGGCTTAGACTCCAGAATGACCTCGTTTTAACTGATTACACTTGCAGTCTCCTGATTTCTAAGCAAGGTCAATCTCTGGGGAATTAAGGGTCCAGACTTCAGCGTGGCTTTGGGGGGAAACGCAGTTCCACCCAGAACATACGCCGTCGCGCTG
Organism: Tamias sibiricus; assembly: GCA_025594165.1. Taxonomy (NCBI): domain Eukaryota; kingdom Metazoa; phylum Chordata; class Mammalia; order Rodentia; family Sciuridae; genus Tamias; species Tamias sibiricus. The sequence continues at coordinate 15,506,947 of CM046666.1, read as the reverse complement.
AGCCACAGCCTCTCTGTGGACCTCTGTAACCACGAGCTGTTGGCCACCTCGTACTTCTCGGTCACTGCCAGCACATGGCTCATGAATAATCTGCTTCTCCAAGAGAGAACTCGGGTGACTCATGGTGCTGAAACAGGCAGAATGGAGGGGTGATTAATAAGACATTGTCATTTAAAATAAAGCCACCCAGTCCCTTTGTAAATAAGTGTCAGAGGGTATTTGGAATCATTGTACCCAACCCACTGCTGCACGTTGGTGGGACTATTAAGTAAATTACACACTTACGTCTTTTTTGGGAAGCTCTTACTCACAGTCCTCCTGAGTGGCATTTGTCTGGGGGAGTGTGCTCACCCCCTGCCACTGCGGCGGCGTTTAACCTTGCCTGCTTCGGAAGGTCATGCTGTCCTGGAACCCTCTGAGTCCACCCTGCCCCTCTGTTAGACATCTCCTCCCATTTTTCTTTCTTTCTGTTCTTGGAGGAAGTCGTGTTTTTGCTCAGGTAGAAGAGCTGTAGGAAGAGTGATCTTCTTGTCTGATGATTCAGTCCTTTGCCTTTTTTTTTTTTTTTTTTGGTACCAGGGATTGAACTCAGGGGCACTCGACCACTGGGCCACATCCCCAGCCATTTTTTGTATTTTTATTAGAGACAGGGTCTCACTGAATTGCTAAGTGCCTCGCCATTGCTGAGGTTGGCTTTGAACTCGCGATCCTCCTGCCTCAGCCTCCCAAAGTGCTGGGATTACAGGCATGCGCCACCGCGCCCGGCTTTTTGCCTTTTGCCATTTCTAAATGTTAGGGGGGAAACCCTTTGTTAAGGACTTTGATGAAGGGCACGGTCCACGGGGTGAGGGCATGTAGTCACGAAGCACTTTCGACGTGGAGCCGCAGTGGTCTGTGTGGGAGTCTTATTCTTCTGGAGAGTGGCCCCGTGATTCTCACGGCTGCTGGAATCGGGGAGACGGACTTCCTTTCTTCAGGCGATGCTGGGAGTGGGTCGTGGCAGGACAGGTGCTGTCTGAACCTTCTGCTCACTTCATTGAGTAGAGTGGACCCAGGGCACAGGTTCAGCGTGGGCTCGAGTTGAGATGGGTCTGCATTTACCCAGTTGAATAATGGGCACCTGGAGCTGGTTATGGGCTGCATGATGTTCAGTCGCACTTTCTACATTGGAGTCCTAACCCCCGGTGACTCAGAGTGTGACTGTTTGGAGACAGGGCCTTTAAGGAGATAATCAAATTAAAATGAGGACATATGGCTGGCTCTCATCCAGTCTGACTAGTGTCCTAGAGGAGATGAAGACACAGACGCCCACAGAGGGGAAAGATGGCCATCTACGTGCCAAGGAGAGAAATCGCAGAGATCAATCCTGCCAACACCTGGATCTTGGACTTCCAGCCTCCAGAACTACCAGACATACATTTTTATGTTAAGCCAGATATTTGCTTGGTATTTGCTGTGACAGCCCTAATAAACCAATACAGGGGGCGACAGGGGCTGATGCTTGCTGTGGGCTTTTATCAGGCACCCCTCTACCAACGGAGCTCCAGGGCCAGGCCCCCCCGGTCCTGACTCCTGCTCCAGCCCTTACTCTTACTGTATGATGTAACATTGCATTTGTTATGAAAAAGACCACACTAACCAACTTCATTTATTAGTGCAGTTTAATTGGCATCTCAACAGTGGTATTGAGGTTTCTTTTTTGCCATTTTCTGCAACACCAAAGGAGAATTTTCTAAGCTAGTTTTTTTTTTTTTTTTTTTTTTTTTTTTAGCTGCAAAGATGACAAATGTTATCAACGAACCCGACCAGAGTGTATTTTCATCTCTTCTCCTCCCGTCACCATAAGCCAGAAGTGTTTGTTGCCAGAAATGGAAAACAGCTTGCTCATCAGCCAGATGATCGCAGCGTTCAAGTTCCGCTCGTTTGCCGTGTGTGAGAAGTTGAGAATCGAAAACAGACAGGCTCGCGCCGCTCAGACCAGGAGCTCTGCGAAGCGAGAGAGGATGTTTGGGTACTAGGAGAGAAGCTGCGGCGGTGATGCGGGTGGCACAGCGAGCGGGGCCTGTTCCCGTTGCTCGGAGGTGGGACCCTGGGTGGACCTGAGAGTGGCGGCTGTGCATGGGCCCGGTGACAGATGGGCCTAGAGTTACTGTTTGAGTCCCTCTTTTCATTGCTGTGACCCAAAGACCTGACAAGAACAGCACAGAGGAGGACAGTTGTATTTGGTGTTCACAGTCTCTGAGGTCTCAGTCCAGAGAAGGCCAACGCCATTGCTCTGGGCCCAAGGCAGAAGGCGTGGGAGGTGTGGCTGCTCAGGACCTGGCAACTAGGAAACAGAGAGAGAGCTCTGCTCACCAGAGAGGAAATAGAAACCCCAAATGCATGTACCCAGTGACCTACCTCCTCCAGCCACACCCTACCTGCCTATGGTTACCACCCAGTTAATCCATATAAGTGGATTGATGCATGGATTAGGTTAAAGCTTTCATAACCCCATGATTTCACCTCTGAAATTTCTTGCATTGTCTCAGACATGAGCTTTTGGGGGACACCTCATATCTAAAGCAAAACAGTTACCTACCATGGGAGGCGACTTTTGTGTTCTAGAACAAATGTCAGTGACCTATACAAACCTGGCTCTGAAAGCCCTAGTACTTCCATTTTCAAAATTCCCTTGTATTCCAGATACTCTTCCCGATTGTTTTGGATAGGATATCTGCATATTTCTTAGTGGAAGGCAGAAGTGTACAGTGGGGTGGGACCGTCATTGGAAGCTAAGGCTGCAGATGACATCTTGAATCAGTCTATTATTCTTCCACTCACGCAAGGGAACAAGGGATATTTGTTAAATTTTTGTGTGACTGTGTTGTGACTCACTTATTGTCCCATTGATTCTGTTAGCATGCTTTGTGTTTGCAGAGTGATTTCTGATCATTCTCATTGGTCTCTCTTTCAAACCATCAAAGGGAATTTTTGGACAATAGATAGAGCCATTTGAAGAATCAGAAATGCAGGCTTACAAAGGTCAAAAGGATTAATTTAAGACTACCCCAAAAAACCAAAACAAAAAAACTTGAAGAAAAATCAAGATTCACACCATGGGCTCTAATTACCAGGTTTCCGGAAGCCCACATAATCGCATTACGTTTTATTCACACCATTAGAAATCATTTGCAGTTCAACACAGATTCTTTCCTGTGTCTGATTCTCAAGGTCTTGGAAGTTAACTTGACCTCAGGATTTGTCTGCCTAAAACCCACCCCCTCTGATTCTTCCTCCTCAGCTCGAAAGAGGGTGAAATAAGCAAATTCTCAGGGATGGACAGTGCTCTACAGGGAGTTATACCTCCTCCCTGTCAATTTGGGTCTGCCCGGTTGTGTTCAGGAAGTTCCAGCTGGACAGAGACAGGTGATTGAGAGGGAGGAGGATGGAGAAGACAGACAGACACCTTTCAGGTGCATCTTCTGCGTCCTCATCTGAGCTCACTCCAGCTCGCCCCACTCATGGCCCCCGGGTCTGGGGTTTTGAGTTGACAGAGGGCTCAGCGGTAGGCCACAACTGTTCTCCAGATGAAAGGACAAATCAGAAGGTACCTATTACATGTCTGTGAGCAGAGAAACAAAGGCCGGCTGCTGACACCCTCCCACTAACTTGGGTTTTAATGGTAGGTTTAATTTCCCCATGCCAGAGTGCAGAGAGCCAGGGTGCGTGGAGATGGGCGGTGGGGAGTGACAGCTGTTGTATTCATGGTTAATCAGGTGTGTCTCTCTTTGTGTCGCATCTGTCTGCTACTGTTGCCGGGCCACATGTGAAAGGGAACGGAGGGGAAGGGCCATTCGTGTTCACAGCCACTAGCACTGACCTCTGCTTCCTTCTCCTCGGGGTAGGAGAGCTTGTCTGTTTAACTTTCCCTATTATAGGAAGCTGTAATTCGACTCCATCAGCCCACCCTAACCATTTGGGCCTGACAAACTCAAGCTGCATCCAGAGTGCCATAAATCTGCTCCCTCCTGCCCGTGCTTTGGGATTCTGTTGGGTCTGTCTGATGAGCGAACATCAGAAAGAGCATCAGATGGGACTCCAGAGCAGCCTGGTTCAGCACCACGCCTAGCCTGACCGGCCTGGGGGTCTTCCCAGCTGAGCCAGGCCACGCTGCTTCCGCACACCATGCCTCGAGCTCCCTCTTGTTCTAGACCTGTTTGTCTCAGGAGTCCCACACAGGCGTGCTGTTTGCGTCAGGCCTTAGTCATCTCCCTGGCACCAAATCCTCCCCTGCATCCCTCCTCCATCCCCTTCCTCCGTCTCCACCCATGTGCAGAGGGACTGCAGAGGAGGCGGAGAAGGAGGCTGCCGGCAGCTTCCGGCCACTCCCTGTGCTCTGGTTAGGGCTGCCCAGACCTGTCAGGCAGGACTCTTCTCCATCACGTGTAGAAACAGCTGGAACAGAAACTGGCCCTGCTCCCCAGCCCCCAGGGCACCAGATTCTGTTACAACTTAGTGTCTGGGACCCAACGACTTCCCCAGCTCGAGGCCTAAATGGAACCTCTCCTACCTGTGGTTGGAGGCTCCATCCTCCCCCTGGGGTTGTTTTGCCTCCAGCCCTTCTGCTCTGGGGCCAGCACCTGTGTTTCTTGGAGTAAATGGGAGTCATTAACATTTCAAAATGGCGATCTTTGGCTCTAACTTTGGTTTCCCTGGAGCATGGGCCATCCTCAGGGACTGCGTACATAAGAGCTTGCCACCTGCAAGACTACTTTGCTTTGGACACCCTCTTAAAATAGGCACTTTGACCCCATCATGTCAATCATCATCATGGTGAGGTGGGAGCTGGTCTCTTGGGGTGTGGGGTGTGCAGGCCTGGGCGTACATATGTAGATATCTTTTAAAAATCACAATGGCTATTTTCCCCAGGACAGGGGTGACGAGTGGCGCCAGTTGGGTTTCCTCTGTCCTGGGGCCTGTGCTGATTACCACGGCTGCACTATTGACCTGCACTTTTGGGGGTCAGGGAGCCTTTGTTTCTCTGATGCAGAAGGACATTGGAGAACTACCCCCCTACTCTGCCCTCCTCCCTCTGATGCCTAGTGGGTCTCCAAATTTCATGCGGTCAATAGGCAAGCATTAACTCCGCATAGAGGCCACCACTCCGCTGGGTTCTGTGAGGACTTTCAGAACTTGTCATCTTGTGAGAGGCCGGAGGCTGTGTGAATCAAGCACACAATGACAAAGTAGGGCTGACAATGAGTCTAACTTACACAAATCCCAAGCACCCAGCTCGATGACTCAATTCCAGGTGAATATGCTCACATAGCATCGCACAGACCGAGAAACGGAATATTAATACAAATGGCAGAGTCTTAAATTTCTATTTTTGTAGGTACCATTACATCTAAAATGATTCTTCTAGGACCCAAGTGGGACTGAGATTTGGTCCTTAATTATGTGGCTATGGGAGTCCGAGGTGGGAAGTTTCCTTGACTGCAATGGGTTTGCCCATGACAGGGTCTGAGTGTGATGTGGGCTGGTCTCCTACGTTGGACTTTAGAGGCCTGGGTGGACTGAATGGAGTATGGTGGTGCTCTTGGCCCTGAGAGAGGACATGGAAGATTCTGGCATGGCCCCTTTATAAAATTGTAATAAAGTACATGTGACATAAAAATTCAATAATAACCATTGTTGAGCATATAGCTTAGTAGTGTGGATTATATTCATATTATCCTACAACCAATCTTCAGAACTCTTTTCATCTTGCAAACTTGAAACTCTCTACCCATGAAACAGCACCTCCCCTAACCTGTCCCCTAGCTCCTGGCAGTGGAGGTGATACTTCCTCTCTCTATGAGTATGACACTCTAGGTGCCTCATCAAGGCAAAATTGTCACGATACTTGCCTGTTTGAAATTGACTTGTTTCACTTAGTATAATGTCCTTAAGGCTCATCCATATCATAGCCTGTGTCAGAATCTCCTGCCCTTTTAAAGTAGGAAAAGGAATCATAAAGGAGTAACATTCCATTTTGCACATGGACCTCACTTAGTTTATTGTGAGTAATGCTGCTGTGAACACGGATGTACAAATGTCTCTTCAGGCCCTTGCTTTCTGATCTTTTGAGAATAAACCAGCAGTAGAGTTGCTGGGTAATTTGGTGATTGTGCCATTGTTTTATGAGTCACTGCCCCATCGTTTGCCATAGCAACTGCATCATTCTGGAGCCCCCTCCTCCTGGGTTTCCTCTGGGCAGCCTCCTGACGCAGGGATTGCTGGGATCCTGACAGGGCCTCTCTGTGCCTGCTTTAGGGAATTTAGAGCCACTGAGGCAGGATGGCGTGGGGACACCGCAGTCCACTGAGAGTCCAGTGAATGGAGTGAGTCATCTATTTTGCACAAAGATAAATAATTTCATCTTAATTCCTGGGAGGATGGAGAGCAGGAGTTTTATCAGTGCCTAGGTATTCACAGGGCTAACACCTGTTCAGTTTCACCTCCAGATTTTCTTTGGGCTTTAGGTCTGAGTTTTGGAATAGTTACAGAACAGATGGCGAAACTTTTAAACAGATTTAAAGAAAAAGGAGGTAGGGAAGTGGCAGCCAATAAGAAAATTGTGGAGGTGAAGCCCTAGCCTTGTTGCCTGATGGGGACAGTCGCCGTGACAGGGAGCTCCTTGGAACTGTGGGTGCAGTGGTGTGGGCGTAGTACTGTCTCCTAATGCTGGAAGCACACCCGTATTGAACATCCGGGGCTTTTTTGAAGCTCTTGCAAGCATTTCTGTGTTTTAAGTCTTGCTGCTTTATTACTCCCTAGCCAGCATTCACATCCACAGGAAGTAGGATGGATGTGGTCACCAGGGTAAGGGCCGTTAGGTCTGTGGCTTCGGAGGACATATTGTTATTGCTAAAAGAATGGCTGTCCTCCAAATCCCTTAGCTTTGGCTTTCTCCCATTTCATCATGGAAAGAAACTTCAGTGAAATTACATATTTTTTTCTTAATTTTCAAAATAATGTATGGCTACCACCTAAAGTATATGAAGGAAAAAAAAAAACAAAACAAAACAACAAAAAAAAAAAAACAACGTTCTACCCCAAAGGATAAGCATTGTTTAACAGTTTGCTATTTTTTTCTTCCCAGACTCTGTCTATATTAAGCATGCACACACACACACACACATACACACACACACACACACACACGCTTGAGGTAGCACAGTTTATTTTCTACTACTTACAACCCAAGCACCACCAATTAAAAAAAAAAATGCATGTATGTGGCTCTTTATCATTATAAGCTGCTTTCAGATGTTGTTGGACCCCCTCAAAGTTACAGCTGTTCCTCCGTAGCCACCATCTTGCTTTCCACAGTTTCAGTTACCAGCAGTCAAGAGCAATCTGAAAATGCTCAATGGAAAATTCTAGAAATAAACAATTTGCCCAAGACTTTAAATTTCATGCCCTTCTGAGTAGGGGGTGGGAACCGTGCTCTTTTCGACTCCCTCCCTCTTCGGGGTTTACCACGTGGCACTCTCTGTACGCAGGAAAGAACACATAGAGAAAGTGTGTCCCATTTGTGGCTTCAGGCACCCTCTGGGGGTCTCAAACTGTGCCTCCCACAGATAAGGGGGATTATCATATTTAAAGCTGATATTATTCTCATTTAACAGAAAAGAGAGGCTGGAGAAACAAAGATAGTCCTTCAAATTTATACAACATTTAGAAATGGACTTGGGACAAGAATCCAGGCCTTGGCAGTGAACTCTAAGTCTGCAGGCTCCGTGGTGACCCCTTGGAGGCTAAATCACACCTTGCAGGAAGAGTCAAAGAAGCCACCAACTCATCACCTTCATAAACTCTCCCAGTCATGACCTGTCCACTGTAAAATTTAAAATCCACTTTATCTTCTATATGAAGGAACCCTGAACTCATTTATTCATAACATAAGAATGAGATTATTGGAATAAGCATAATACCAACAGAATCATAGAGAAAGCAACTGTTAGCCTGGAACACATCTTTAGTATTCACAGGTATGTTGGTACCCATTTATTTATAAAGTTGTTTTGATGATTGACAAGCTTTGAACATCTAGGGACTTAAAATAATTAAAATGGAGTTTTCTTCTTGCCCACCTGAAGTATAATTTCTGTTTTAGGGCAGACGGCAAAGAAGTCTTCATCTGCCTCTTTGGTATAGAGCAATAATTATTTTTTCCTGCTAAGTTTATTTCCTCAAGTACATAAGTTAATTAAGAACCACTTACCTGAAGGCATGTTCTCTTACTTGTCAGGTACAACCTGAGAACAAGGCCACAGATTTTACACAGTGACAGAAATACTTTCATGATATCGGAGGTGAATTCTTTTAATTTCTTTCTTTTCACTTCACAATGGCTGTATAGGGAATTGTTAATGCTTCGTGTTTTATTTCTTTTTGTTTAAAATTTTCAGAGTTTGCAAAAATAGAAGTTATAAGCTGTGTATCCTGTATTTGCTACTCCCTTTGAGAAAGTTTAAAACAGTGAAAGAAGATTCTACAGTGGGAATCGCTGGTGGAAGAGGAGGTTATTCATAACTGATAGATAGGAAGAGGGACAAAAAATTAATTCAGTATTCTGTGCTGACGAGGATTAGATTCAGCTTTATAGGAGAGAGAAATATCTTGCAATGGTGGCATAAAAAAAGATAAAATTTTAATTTCCTGTGGCTGGGGATATAGCTCAGTGGTAGAGTGTGTTTAGCATGCACAAGGCCCTGGGTTTGATCCCCAGCACCAAAAGAAAAGAAAAAAAGCTAAATTTTCTCTCACAGAAAAATAACTTCTCAGTTGTCACTGTTGCAGATACTATTTTCTTTTAGTTTATCAGTCTGTTGTTCTTAGGTTGGGGCTTCTGTCTTGTGGTCATTATGGTCCTAGATGATCAGGCTCCAGCCACCATATCTATGTCTCTATTAAAGAGGAGGAAATTTCCAGAAATCCCACACAGTCTGCTGCTTGTTACGTCCTGTTGTTCAGAACCTCGTCACTTGAGCCCCGGCTAGCAGTCTGGGAAAGAGAGCCATCTCCGACCAAGACGTAAACCTGGGAATGGAGGCCACATGTGACCGAGCCGTCAGATGCATGTCCCGAGTGCCCGGCACCATGGAGCTGGGGACAGACTAGCTCTTGATTTCTGTCCGAGAGAGAAATGAGCACCTATTTTGATCAAGCCATATCATTAGAGTTTTGATAGTTGCAGCTGAGCCTAATCCTAACGGATCCAAGCCTAACATAAACTTACAAACAGCTTGCTCTTTAAGGCTGCCTCTCACTTTGCCTGCCAGTGTGGGAAGACTGAGCCTGGGCTCAGCCATCCCGGTCCTCTACAGCATCTGCAGTGTACAAAAAGCTAACAGGTAGACCTTGCCCATAGGGCCTTACCTCCTCCTGAGAAACAAACAGATCTATGCAGTAAAGGACTCCAGTTGTAGAAATATGTATGGAGTAGAGCCCAGAGACAGTGCAATATTGTTTATTGCCATCTGCAAATGGCAAAACAAAAATGCCCAAGTCAAAACTTATGAGTAGGTTCGGGTATAAATGCTAGTGTGTATATTTTTTCATTGTTAACATTATCATCATGTTAATTGAAATTCAGGTATTATTTCTTTGTTGATATTGGGAGGGCAATGTTATCAGATTAAACACTAATTTTTCCCTTGAGAATCTTTTCGTATAATCGCAGCAGAACATTTTTGCATAAAACTAATGACAGGTTGGCTACTAATAATCATGGTCAAGAGGTGGTAAGCAACTTAGGTGAGAAGAAATGTACTTCCCATGTCAAATCTTAGGTAAACTGAATCCTTATTTGCTCACTCTTATTGGCATGACAACAATCATCATGACATCTGTGTTCCAAACAGTTCTGACATTATTTAATTTCTCCTAGCAACTTCTGTTCTACAGATGAGGAAACTGAAGTTCAAAGAGTCTAGCTAATTTGCCCAAGGTCATGCTGCTGGTAAACAGTGGAGTCAGGACTTGAATTTAGATCTGGAACTCTTTGAATTTCATTCATGTGATGACAGTAACTTTTCTGTGCAGACTTAGCCATGAAAGCAGACGTGGAAGGTGAGCAGTCGCTGAAGAGGGAAAAGGGTAAGCTTTTTTGAAGTTTCCCTGCCCAGCTAGGAAAACATCGCTGCATTTATCAGGTAATTGAAGTGTCAACGTGATGCTGTCAGGGAGGCTGGATGAGTTTGTTCCCGTTGGCCTCTCCGTGGTTGCTAAGTGAGCTGTACAATCGCAGTTTTTAGGTTCACAAAATCTCTGGCGGTTGTGGGGCTTCCTCTTCAGAAGGAACTCTACTAACATGCAAAATCAATGTCACTGAAGTTTTTGCTTATGTTACTGCCTTAGACGCTGTTTGATCCTTACATAAAAGAGACATTTGTCTTTTGACAGGATGAAGACCGGGAGAGGTGGTAGTAGCTTCCCTAGCTGTGTCGTGCAATCCTCTGCCAACTCTGCCTGCCCAAGTGCCGTGCTGTGTTTTCAGGGTGAAGTCTGGTCGCCAAGGGGTCCCTCCTGCCCTTTGACTTTGGTGAATTCACTGTCCCCGCTCCTGATGCAAGGTCAAACCTCCTCATTTCCCCAACCTTGGCAATGAGAAAGAATGCTAGATCTCCTTGGCTTTGTTTTAATCCATTTCTCCCTTTTTCCTTTTCTGTTCTCTTGATTTTTGTTGTTCTTCTGCAAGTGACCATCAGTCCCCACGTAGCTGTCCCTTCCCTTTTCTAGTCTCCTACCCCTCTATCCCGGCTATCGCCCACCTCAAAGCTCACACCTTCCAGAAATGTGGGAACTATATGGGAAAGCCAGCCGATGGGCCTCTGGACCTTCAGATCAGCATTTTAAAACCCTGATTTTAAGTCAACTGCTGCCCAGACCATGTGGAGAGAAATAGCCCAAATCCAGAACTGCAGAAACCCTTGTTTTCTCTGTAATCAGATAGATTTTACTACTATTGAGTGGCTATGTGCCTTTGATCAATTTCCATTTCCAGTTCTGGGACCTGCTTTTTCTAGAGGCCATTGTTTTGTGCTTCTAGGAATTTAGCTGATAGCTGCGTCAACCAGCTCCTGGTGGTCATGTCTCAGATCATAGGCACTTAGGTAGAGGTGTGTATCCATTGTTTGGTTGAGAAAATGGGAGTTTTGTTACAATATGGATCACATCATTCAGTAAAAAAGGAATTGCAATTGATTTTTTTTCCTAGGAAGTCTTTTGAAAATGCTCTTTCTCCTCATTGCTATACATATATCCTTGCATTAATCTCTGGGTGAGTCAATATCTTCTAGGAGCTCCTAGGATCTTGGGGCTTTCCACTCTTGGTATTGAGAATATTTCAGATGTTTATTTAACATTTCAAACTCTATCCCATTAAAAAGGAAATGGAGGTTCATTTTAAGTAGAATATGCATAAAACTACAAAGGAAATAAAAATAAAATAAAAATCATCCACAATGATGATCAAATTGTCATGTTTTACCTCATTTGCTTAGAGAGTGACAGAATGTTTGTTGAGTTGCCATCACGGGAGGTTGTGGGATTTTGGTGAGCATGTTCTGAGGAAAAGAAAGTTGTCCTGATTTTCTCTAAAGCGCATGGATTTCTATGAGTCAGCCAACACTAGCATTTATTCTTTTTTTGCTCAGATGTCAGATGTCATTGACTTGAGTGATAAGTCTTCTAGGTTGAGTCTAAGAAATCAGTGCTCCCAACCACAGTGTCCACACCAGATGGGAAATGAAATTTGTTAGTAAAATTGTCATCAAAATTTTGAATAATTTACTTTGTTGATGCTTACATTGTATTCCAGTGTGAACGTCTGTAATATCGCTGTCCTTAGACCTTTGCATGCTGATGTACTTTCCTGAGTGAGGAAGAGAGTGGTGGTGTACTGGCCTGTGGGCATCTGCATGGCGCCATGTTGGTGTGGATCCATTGGGCTGGTTGCTGGGTCAGAACAGAGGTGAGGTGGGGTGTGCGAGGACGTGCCTCTTTTGCATACGCCTTAAGGGCCTCTGGTTGGGTTCCATTGCAGAATGACTTGCTAGCCCTCTCTAGTAGATGGTAAGCAGGGAAAGAAGGTGGAATGCGGAATATGGAAGCCTGGGAACTATGATCCTAATGTGATAATCTGGGTTTCTGACATTGAGACTATTATATGTCACATGAAATAAACCAGCATATGTGATATTCAGATATTGGTTATCATCTGAGTGAAAAATGTTCAACCAGAAAAGACAGAAGGGTTTCCTGTAGAGGAAATGGCTGAATGATGTCTTTTCAACACACGCAGCCGTTTCTGACAGGAGGTGAAGAAGGGCACGCATCTCTCCTTTGACGCTGGGCACACTGAACAAAGGGTCTCACTCGCCGGTGGCAGGGGCTTTCTCCCCCTTTCTGGGCAGCCACATGGACTCATTTTCTCCTTCTCAGAGGCTTACAGAATCAACTTCCCCGCAGTGGAGAATCAACTTGAGGACTTTCAAGCCAAGTCCTTCCAGCTCATGTGTTATCTGAACGTGGGAGACATCACAGCCCCTCAGCTCGCTGCTTTGCTGTGGCAAAGGTGGGAAGGTGGCCCAGGTGGGGAGGGCATCTCAGCAGTTCTTCTTTGGCCTCCTTCCCGTGGGCCCACGCAGTTGTCCTGGCCTGCACTGTCTTTTGCAGTTGTCCTGCCGGGTGTGAGTTGAGGATCTTGTACTTGGACATCTGTCTCTGATGCCGTGTGAGGAGCCATGGGCAATTAGGCTGGTGTCAGGGCATGATGCAGAGGACTGGGCAGGAGGAAATCAGACTCTGAGCCTCGACTGTGTGCCAGAGGCTGTGGACCTCATACAGGGACCTGAGCAAGAAGGATCTCTGCCTGAAGGGCAGGGGTGGGGAGCTGGCGGGCACGCTGACCCAGGCCTGTGGAGTTTGCACAGAGGAGGGGCTGAGCCCTGGGGACCGGCTGCAGTGGGGTGGGTGTGCACGCTGGGAGTCGAGTGGGTGGATTGTGTGCACGGGGCGCTGAGCGAGTGGACACCCAGGAGTCTCCACCACTGACTAGCCCTGCTGGGCACCTGTGCCTCCTTTCACTCCAGATCACCTCATGTGGTTGCTCCCTGCTCTGTCACCTCCCCCTACTGCCACCTCTGCCACCTCTTCTCAGAACCTCCTGACCTGCTTCCCTGGGCCTTCTAGGCCTATGGCTTTGGCTCACGGCCTCTGCTTCGATCTCTCCTGGCTTACCTGCTGCCTTCACAGCTGCTCCCCCCCTGCTGCTGGAGGGGGTGGCCCTGGGGGAGGGGGCGGTGGGGACCTGCTGCTTCGTGAGTGGTGAGGCTCCGTGCAGAGGCAGCTCCCGGCAGCATCTTGCTGGAGGCCATGGCCAGCTGGTGGTCGACTGGGTGTGGCTCCTCAGGCCATACGGAGGCAGGACCCTGACAGAAGAGAGTGACTTTGAATGAGGACGTGTCCAACATACCCCGGTTCCTCAGAGAAAGGCCGTGGGCCTGGGTGAAGGGAGGCCTTCATTGTGTTGAGCAGCTGTGGCTACAGGTGGGAGCTGAACTACTCCATATGATAAAAAGAAGAAGCGTCGACTTCTGGAGGGAGCTCTGGAGGAGCCAGGGTGCTGGGGTGGGCTGGAGGCGGGCAGATGAGCCCCTCCCCGCCGCGGGTGGCTGCGAGGAACTGGACCTGGGCAATGGAGTCCGTGCTCCTCATTTGCACAGGGTGTCAACTCGGCTTCTTGCTCCCCCTCTCGGGTGCTTGTCAGTCATTATGTAGGAATGGTGTTGAATGCAGGAAGGGGTCAATGTGACACAACCCAGGGACAGTCTGTGAGGGTGTGGGAGCCAGGGCAGAGGGCATGATGGGAGAGGAGGTCCCTCAAATTGGCTGAAATTAAAGGGGAAGCTTTGGATGATCTGAGCCCTGGAATTAGGTGTTTTTGTCTAGGGCACCCAAATCTCCCAGGGACAGGAGATTCAATTCACCTGCACATGCCGTATAAAAGGCAGTGTCTGGGTATAAAGAGGGTGTCAGACCCCAAAGGCACAGCCTGAGTGACTGTGCAGTCCGGACTGCTGGGTGGTCTGGAGACTCGCGAGGCCACAGTGGAGGTAGGTGGAGGTAGGCAGGCCGGAGCCTCCCCTGTGGCCAGGATGGCAGAGCCAAGAGGGCCCCAGGCTGCTGGACGTGCCATCGGGGACTGCAGAGGGGTGGCCTCACCGGTGAGTGGAGGGGACATCCCTCAGGGACACTGTGATGACTGGGAACCGGGAAGCAAGCGGATGGAGGGAGAGCCTCCGTCCCGACAGTCTCTCCCTCGTGGAGCCTGCTGGTAGAGGCGCAAAATGCCCAAGAACAACACCTCCACCTCCGCTCTCCTTTGGCTCTCTCCTCTCGTTCTTTGTCTCCACTGCCTCGCTCCCTTGGGCCCTCTGTGAGAGGTAGGTGAGTCCTCAGCGAAGTCTTTGTTAAAACCCAGCCTCGATCCAGGCCATGAAGGAACCTGGAGCAAGGAAGCTGCCGCGTGGGTTCCGAGATTGCCTTGGCGTTGGTCACCTGCTGCCTTTGCCTGTAATAGGAGTCACGCAGCTTAAAAACCCTGACTGCTGATTTGAAAATTTACCTCATGCCGTGATTGATAATAGAAGCTTTCAGGAAAGAATAAGAAAAGGGGGGAGGGGACGGCACAGCCGGAGGGTGGGAGTGTGCAGATGCCGAAAACCAAGCCTCTTCACCCGAGGGTCGCTCAGATGTCCACACTCACGGTGTCTGTGCGACAGGTCGGGAAACAGAGGCTCAGGAAGGGAAGCAGGCTCGCTGGCTCTCAAGCTCAGCTTGGTATCATATTCTGAATAGGTGCAGTGACCAGGTCCTCACCTCTGGTGGCTTCTTTTGAATGCACCATTGGCAGGAAAGTGAAGCCTGGCTATTCATACAAGATCCGTCTCCTGTGTCCATTGCTGTCGTTTGGCCTTTCCTGGGAAGACGTCGCTGTGGACTACAAAGATCTGAACAAGGCAGGAGTTTAAAAATCACAATGAAGCCAAACACAGGGACTTCTGTCTGATGGAACTCGCCCCAGAGGGAAGGCATTGTGGCAGTCTTTCCCTCTCCTGGAGCCTTTCCTCAGCTTTTCAAGATCCTCGGCTCCAGTAGGGAATTCCTTGGGGGTCATGCAATGGTTCTGATTTTTTATTTTTATTTTTTATTTATTCTAATTTGTTATATATGACAGCAGAATGCAATTCAATTCATATTACACAGACAGAGCATGGTTCCCATTTTAATTGAAGTATTAGGTAGGACATAGGTTCACTTAGGCTGAGCTCAGAGCCTAGGTGAGTGATGTCATCTGTCCCATCCATTGCTGTCAGGGAAGGAGGGACAGAAGGACAGAAGGACAGACTTACAGCAACTATGCCGCATGCTGCATTCTTAGAATAGTGTTAAGGATCAGCGATGGATTTATCATCTTGGAGAAAATTAATAGCCTAGAATGGTAAGTTCTAAAATGCAATTGCACAGTCAAAACACTCAAAGAACTTTTTTAAAAAAAATACTGATGCCTGGGCCCGTGCCCGGAGATGCTGATTCAGTCGGCCTGGGGTGGAGACTGGGCATTGGCACTTAGAAAGTCTTCCCTGGAGGCTGCAGTGTGCGGCCAGGGTGGAGACTCCCTGTTCTAGATGGATCCCTCCTAGAGTCCAAGGACAGCTGTTTGGAATAGACTCTTTGGACAGTGGAGTTTTCATATTGTGAAAGTGCTGGACACTCGCGTGGGAAAAGGCTGCGGTCGAAGGAATGATGTGAGGAGCTTCGACGCCCAGCAAGGAGGTCATGGAGAGGCTTGGTTAAAAGGTCCCTCACCCTGACCTGGAGGGAAGGGCTCAGGCAGCAGAGTGCACGTGCCCTCGGGAGAGCAGCCTGGGAGCGCCCCAGCTCTCTCCCTCCACTCTGGGATCTGTGGTCTGCGGTTCTGTTTCCTGACCTGACCCAGTCCCTAGGGAGGGAGCGCCCTGCGCGGCCAGCTGGGCTGCCTGCTGGGGCCAGGAATACAGTGGAGCCTTATATAACCCTGCAATTGAGCGCGTGGAAAGAAAGGCCTGCCTCATGGGAGCGTGCTTAATAAGAGATGAGCCATTAATGGAGGCCGGGGCTCCATTCCCAGGCCGACTTGGCGCGGGTGGTGCCTGGTGCGTGGGGGCCCAGAGCTGTCACCGTGCAGTGCTCATTCCTGACTCATCTGTGGCTCACCCAGCACACGCAGGACAGGCAACACAGATGTCCCAGTGGTTTCGTCCTGAGGCAAGGACTCTGCTCCCATCTTGGGCTTGCCCTGCAAACTCAGTTTTGTATTTTAAAGGATTTGCTGGTGATGACCTTGTAGGGCCTTTTTGTGGATTTGTCTGTTCTTCATCATCCATGTCGGTTGTCAGTTCTCCCGTCTCAGTCCCCAGACAGAACAGCAGGTGCCATGGCTTCCCTCTCAGAGTCCTGTGTCCTCCGTGTTCTCAGTGAATAGGACAACCCCCCCCCCCCCCCCCCCCCCCCCCCCCGTTCTCCAGCTTGGGAGCTAAGGGCGGGCTTGTTAATAAAAGGAAGGCCACATTGGTTCAAAGGCCTGGTTTATAAGCCTATTTTACATAAGATGCTGCTGTATCTTCTCCTGCAACGAATAAATTGTCATTTTAGTACAATTCAGTTCTCTCTGCTTTTAGGTCTTCTGAGCCTGGGCTCGGGTTACCTTTGACTAATAATAATAACTCAGAGCTCTGCACAGGCTAGGCAAGCACTGTACCACTAAGCTGGTTCCCAGCCCGAATAACACCCATTTTTTAAAGAATTCATGTCAGGTACTGATGTAAGGGGTTTCCTTAACGTGACTGCAGTTAATCTCCACATAGGACTAATGTAGTCGGTTTGATTATCCTCCCCATGTTACAGAGGAGGGGGTGCAGGCAGAGAGTGGCGAGGACCTACCTGGGTGAACCCAGCACTGGTACAACCGGGATTCAAATCTGCATCTTTTGGACTCCAGATCTTATTCCTAGCCATGGTGCATGCTGAGCCCTGTCGGTCTCATCCAGTCCTGTGCCTTTGAAATCCACCTGTGTGGTGAGCCAGTCTCTCACCCAGCCCCTCCCAGGCCCAGGTGTGCTGCTGTCTACCAGAGTCCTCACTTGAATTGCCACCAGGTGCCTCAAACCTAACCCCACCCAGAGCCCCCCAGAGCCCCCTCCCCTCAGAAGCTGGATCCCCCCTCAGTCATCCCCGCCTGGGTCAGTTTGTCTCCATTCACTTACTGAGGCCTAAGTGTGGGAGCCCCCTCTGACTCCTCTCTCTCTTTCACACCCACATGCACGCGTCATCAGCAAATCCAAGGGGACTCCTGCAGCCAGATCCTGCCACCTCTTACCACCTCCACCTCCTCCCCGCTGCCAGAGCGAGTCAGCATGCGTCACTCTGTTGTTCAAAACCCTCTGGAACCTTCTGTCTTGCTCAGAGGGTGTTAGTCATTAACTTACTGCCTCTCGGCTCCAAACCCACCCTTCCATACTTGGTTTTATGTTGCTGGGGTTGCGCCCTGAAAACCTCATCTCTCCTTTGTCAGTGGGTTCCCCGTTAGGCCCGGCCAGTAGGGGGCGCTAGAGGGAGCGCCTGTGGTGGGAGGGAGAGGGTCCTGTTCCTCCCTGTTCCTCTCCTGTGGCTTTCCTGTTGGTACGCCTGGGATTAAACCTGCGTCTTTTGGACTCCGGATCTTACTCCCAGCCCTTGTGCATTCTGAGCCCAGCTGATGACCCTGGCACCGGCAGTTCTTCCTGCAGCTGCCCTTCATTTCACTGAGCAGCGTTCCCCACCCTGTGGACCAGCCTCACCCAGCCTCTTCAGGGACACTGGCACCAGCTACCATTAGCCCCTCTTGGAGGTCTGGGCTGCAGCCTCGTACGTGGGACCCTCTTCTGAACGCCTGGGTTTTGATAGCCCCATATCTTCCCCTTGTCCCCGCAGCCCTGGGGACTGAGGCAGTGTCCCACAGTTGGTGTCCCCAAGGTACCTGGGAGCTCTCTTTTCACCCTTTCAGCTGCCTGGCTGGTGACTTGATTCCTAGGTAACGGTTATTTGTGTTAAATTAGCCTATTGAAATAACTGGTGTGACTGGCTCCTGACTGGGCTCCATCTGAGGGGCTGACTCAAAGCCAGAGCGCTTAAGGTCATGCCTGACCTGGCTTCTCCTCACTTCTCCTGTTCCAGCCCCTGCCACTCCCCCCACCCCCCGGCTCATTTTCTTCCAGCCCCCCCGGCCCTTGCTGTTCCGCAAATATACCAACCTCTCTCCCACCCCAGGGCCTCAGCCCTTGTGATCCCTTTGCCTGAAAAACCACCCCACAATTTTACAGGCTTTTCTTCTGGTCTCCCCACTTTGGGTCTCCCTGAAGTGCTACCTCTTCTATGAGACTACCAAGAACACCCTACACAATGCACATTCTCTCTGCCCCTGGGCAATTCCTGTCTTTAATCTGCTTCATTTTCTCTATAGCACCTATCGCCTTCTGTATCAGCAGTTTTCTGTTACTGTAACAAAATACTGGAGAGAATCAATTTATAAGGAGAACAGTCTTATTTTGATTGATGGTTTAGAGGTTTCAGTCCATGGTTTGGGGGCCTTATTGCTTTCGGGCCTGTGACCAGGCTGCTCATCATGGTGGGAATGCGTGGGGGAAGGAAGCTGTTTACCTCCTGGCAGTGGAAGCAAAGGGAGAGAAAGAGGAGGGCCCAGGTCCCAATCCCCACCTCATGGCACACCCCCATGACCTAACTTCCTTCCACCAGGCCCCACTTCCTAAAGGTTCCACCACCTCCCAATAGCGCCACCAGCTGGGGCAAAGCCTCCAACACACTGCCTTAGGGGGACCACAGCGACACCTGATGGTTTATATGTTCACTTGCTTCTTTGTTAGTTTCCTGTCTCCTCAGACTAGAGTGTAAGCTCCCAGAGGGAGCAGACTTTTCCCACCTTAGCAATCCCCACTTCCCGGGTGTTACCACAGCATGTGGCACGTGGAAAATGCTTGACAGATGAATAAATGAATGAATGAATCCAAGTTTCAAATTCTCAGGATTAAGACTGTCCCAGACCAAGTCTGGTGCTGCAGGAAGGATTCTAAACAGGACGCGACCCTCATAGGAAAATGGCTACGACGGTGCTTTCCACACCGTGTGAGAGACATCAGGATTGGCAGTGCAGTCAAATTCTTCTCCCCCACGCTTCTGAAAAATGAATGATGTTGTTTTTTCCCTTTATTCAAGTACCTATTGTTGGACCTGAAAAAAAAAAAAAAATTTGTAAGGTAATTTAAAACTACTGAATCTATGACATCTCAACTTTATCTTCAATTTCCACTCTGATGGCTTTTGATCTGACAAGCCATCAGTAACCTGTCTTATTAGAATACTGTCCTGAGAACTTTCTGGAAAATCCTAAGTGGTTACCTGCTCCTCTGAGCTTAATTCATAACGAAGAACAGGGGAGCGTGGGTTGTTGGCTTTTCGTTGTCATCTGTGTGGAATCTGTGTCTCCGAGGGTGGGACTTTTGGGTGGATTGCCACACCTCAATTCTAAGATGGGGCCTGGCTCTGGAATCTGGGAGCCACGTTTTCAGACCAGGAAGAAGGGAGAGAAGGATCTCTTACCATTAGCAACCGCGGGAGACCCAGCTTCACAGGGCTGAGGGCTGACTCGACCCTGAACCCGGTGCATGGCAGGCTGTGCCCTGCCCCGTTGGATTGTGGGTGAGCCCCTGGATTACAGCGGCTGCTGCCGGGCTCTGGCTGCCGGGATCCATCTGTTCAGTCTTGTTTGCCTTGGACCTCAGCCACCCGGGTTTCAGAAGGTGCTGAGCCGGCCCATGCTCTTGGCCCCAGAACGCAGGTGTGATTGGTGCCATGTTAAATGCTAGTGGCAATTAGGGCTGCTGATCTGAAAGGAAGCGGGGACCCGCTGGCTTTCGTCGGGTCGGCTTTGCTTGGCCACATGCAACTTTCCACTTAGGAAAATGAGGCTGAGTTCTTGATCCAGTTCTTGATTCAAGGTATTGTGTTTCTGCTCTCAAATAATGAAACAGGACAACCCTGTGACGTTGGGGGCTGTCTGCACTGTCATTGAACTTGGTGCCCCGTGAAAGGAGATTCTTAAACACACACAGCCTTCACTCTAAGCATTTAGAATTTGCTCATTTTGGGCTCTAGTATTTGCTCAGCTTAGAGCTGCTGGGACCTTAGTTAATTGTGCCATATTTGAAACGAAACATCATGCCTTAACTCTTAAAAATCTAGAATGCATGCAGGTAGCTGCTAATGAAAAAGCCCCTCAGGATGCCTAGCACGATGCCAAGAGACACAAGGCTGAGGACTTGGTTGCTGCCTTTAGGAAGCTCCCACTGTATTTAGGGAAATTGGACACAGACACCATAGGACAACTGTTACATAAGCGTTAGAATGCCCGTATGGACAGCAGTGCTGTAGAAACACGGAGAAGGAACAGATAATCATTGACCCATATATTCTGGGGGATTTGAGAAGGAGTCTTGGATGATAAAGAGAAGGGGGAAGGACCTCAAGGCCAGTGGCACCAGAACAGGGTTTGGTGGCAAGGCAATGCAGAGATGCGTGGCATTATGCTCCTGGCTGAAATCTCTCTGCGGGAGCCGGTGGAGAGCGAGAGGAGCAGATGGGAAAGGACAGAGCCTTGGAGGACGCCCAGTCCGGTCGAGTAGACAGGGTATGTGCACAAAAAGAGATGAGCCAGCCTCTTGTTTGCACAATTTAAAATATTAGAAGATTCAAAGGAAAAATGACAAGGAATACTTGGCAATGAACCTTAAAAGCAAATGAATGATACGATCAAGGAGTGCTTCCGGACCTCAGAGGAGGACGGGAACACAGGGCTGACTTGGAGAGGAGAATGGAGGGGGATGAGTCTCAGGATGGGGACGTGCAAGGGGAGAGGCAGGAGCAGGGCTGCAGAGTCGGTGAAGGGATCTTGAGGCTGAAGCTCACAGAGAAAGCCTCTGGCTACTTGGTACAAAAGGAGGCCTGTCTCCACCCAGCAGTGGGTCCTAAGACGAGATGAGAAGCCCTCCACCAGCCACGCTGAGAAAGCACTTGGGGGTGGCTGGAGGAACAGACATCAGGGGTCCCACGAGGGCTAAGCTGTTTCTGAGTGGTGCGAGGCGCGGTGAGCGAGGTCTGACGGTGAGGGTCCCTTCCTTCCTGAGCTGTTTTGGGATTCAAGAGGTCAGGACAGAGTATCTTGAGGATGAAGTCTTCCATGAAGGACGAAGTCCGGGTGCTAAGGAAGGCATTGTTCCTGCAGCTGGCCGGGGCTGGCAGGCTCAGGAAGGTAGGGACAGAGGAGAGCTGCCCGGTAAGGGGACCGTGGTGGAGATGGAGCGCCTGTGCTGATAGGTCCTGGGGAGCTCTTGTTGGCCAACGTGTGGATGAGCTGAAGGAAGATGGGCCACAGGAGCCAGAAGGAGATGATTCAGGAAGGAAGCAGAACATTAAATGCTGGCTTTGGTACTTCTCCACATTAAGGAAGTTAAGTCGTCAACAGCAGCATGACTAACACGCAGTGGTAAGCAGCAGGCTTAGGCCATCTTAGAACGAGCTGTTCTCCAAATTTCTCTGGATTCTCATTGTTTTCTGCCCAGATTCGTGGACCACCCTTTGGCTAATGTTTGGATAAAGATGTTATGGAGGTTGAACAAACAGGGACGGCAGCTGCAAAACAGCGCCATCGTTGGCTAAGCATGAGGTCTCGGCAAGTCACCTAACCCTTCAGCCTCGATTTCCTCATCGGTACAATGGGGACAGCAACGCCTTTCCGACGGAGCCTTGTGAAGGTGAGCGTTAACTTTCCACAGGCGAGAACTGCTGTTTTTCTAAGTCAGCCTCTGGGAGGAGTGCGTGTTTCAGCGTGCGGTCCTTGTCCCACGCTTAGCCTCTCCCCTTTCCCCCAGGTCCTTCCTTCCTTCTGGTCCCTTGCTGTCTTGCTCACCACGTCTGCCGAGGTCTGTGGCTGGGAGTTTGGAGTGCCGAGTCCTGTTAACCCGAACCAAGCTGGTGTTTTCCATAAGCTGCTAATTTTGCCACTTTTAAGCACCGTGAGGGAAGGCGCTCACCCCGTGAGGTGGGGCCATTTGGAAAGTCTCAGCTGTCCTTTGAGGCCAGTTGGGATCTTCCTCTTCTAGGTTCTCACTGGCCCCGATGTGGGTCTCCTCCCCCAGGCGCTGAGTCAGGGGTTGCTGTGCGCTGAGTAATGGGAGAGAAGTGGGTGGCCCTCCTCAGGGGCCCGGAGAGTGGCCAACGGTGATGCTGTGGGAAACTGTGGGCCCCGCCAGCCCCACGGACCAGTCAAGACCACACGGTCCCTGAGTCGTGCTTCCAAGTCTTAACTCTCCTCTGTGAAATGTACCAGGGAAAATAAGTCCAGCAGGAAATAAGCCCGGAGATAGTTGGAAGATAGGAACAAAAAGGAAAAAAAAATTTCCAGTTCCATCTCACCTTTCGCGCTCTACTTAAAACAGTTTTGCCTCTCGGGTTCCATCTTTCCTGGAGGCATATGAGTCTCACTGTGCTCGTTGGACAGCTATGATATTTCCTCTTTAGTGTCATATGCAGAACGAAGTTCAGTTCCTGGGCACAGGGCATGGGGGTTTGGCTGGGATTTTCTTTTCTCTAATTTGTCTAAAGCACAATGCAGACTTGGTGGGCCGAGGCTGAGAAGTCATGCTTCATATTTGCCTAACACTTTTTGCCTGTAGAGCTAACTTTTACCCCATTGACAGAGTAGTTAGGGGGACATAGGTTAAAATTAAAGATGCTTCCTCACCTAAGCATTTCCAATCTGTAAATTTGGCCAAGAAACCTGCCTAATCTTTGTTGTCCCTGTTTTCTTTGCTTCTTCAAAAAGCCCTGAAAACTTCCTTACTTTGAGAAGCAACCAGAATGAATATAAAGCTTTTTCATATGAAAGTACTATGGTGTAAAACTTTGTCCCACACAGACATTGCAAAATTGTCCATTGGTCTGTGATTTTGGTACTTATATATGGGAAGAGGAGGGAAAGTGTTATCAAAAGTTTGACAGAAGCCGGGCGCGGTGGCGCACACCTGTAATCCCAGCACTTTGGGAGGCTGAGGCAGGAGGATCGCGAGTTCAAAGCCAGCCTCAGCAATGGCAAGGCACTTAGCAACTCAGTGAGACCCTGTCTCTAAATAAAATACAAAAAAGGTCTGGGGATGTGACCCAGTGGTCGAGTGCCCCTGAGTTCAATCCCCGGTACCACAAAAAAAAAAAAAAAAAAAAAAAAAAAAAAGTTTGACAGAGGTATCTCTTGCTGTTTGACCTTTTATCATTCAAATCTTTTCTCTCAGAGCTCAGATGCCATATAAATTCAGATACATCTGTTGCTCTTGAAATCTCAACTCTTATTTCCTGCAACTCAGGAACACACTTTTCAGACTCACTATTCAAACACTATCAGAACTTAGGAATCAAATAAATTTAGATAATGAGGGGTACATTTCCCTTCTTCCTGCTTATTAGAAACACTCTTATTGTAGAAAATTAGGAAAGTACAGAAAAGGACAGAGATGGCAAAAGTGACTCGTAGTCAGAGGTGTAAATGTGAATTCCAATTTCCTGGTAATGGTTTATGTCAGGAAGTAAGAAGTACCTGTGCTCTGTCTCTTTATCTCCTCCTTCTCCCTTCTCAGAAACATTCATAATTTATGGTGATTTTAAAAAATAGTTGGTCAATAGCTCCAACTATCAGTGTGGATGCCAGTTATGACTGGTCAGTAGATTTGTGTGCACTGAAAATTTTCTCATTGCCATCTCTTAAGTCTGAATTAGGTCAATGAGCCGTCTCTTGGCGGACAGCTTCCTGTCCATCCTCTTAGGCACACGAGGAGAGCCTACAAGCATGGTTTGTCAAGGTGAGATCTGTAGCCACAGGCTCGGTGAAAACTCATTCACAGTGACTCATCTCCCTACCAACAGACAGGGATGAAAATGTATCATCAAAAGTCAGCTTGAAACCTAAGCCGACAGTCAGAAATGAAGAAAATGACGCAGAACTGTTGGCACTCACTGACTTCAAAAAGAGACATTGTCCCCAAGTGCTCCAAAACTAACCACCACCGCTGTCTGGTGTCCAGCTGAGTGTGCGAGAAAGCCAAGCCAGATGCGGTGGATTAACTCCAAGGCTTCCTCATGCAACTCTGCCACGGCCACTTTCCCTCCTGAACTTATTTTCTGCAAATGAGCTTCTTTAGCTTCATCTGCAGGGCTTCTTGGGAAGAAAGCAGGAAACAGAGGGTCTGGTCGAATGCTCAGTCACGTAGCCGGGATGCAAAGGCAGCCCGCGACCCAGTCTGTGTGCTTGCTTCCAGCCGTCTGACCGCAAGTTCTCGTCCAGGCGAGGACTCCCTCCAAAGCGGCCGTTTGCAGATGTGTCCCTCATCTGGCCTTCTGCAAAACGGCACCAGCTCTGAGAGTTGCTCCATTCCTAGGAAAGAATCAGGCCGCTGTTGGGGATCTGTAAGAGAACGGGACACAGAGCCCCTCTGAGGGCTCAACCTCCAGGCAACGAGGCAGAGAGCACCTAGGCTGAGGACAGCTTCCTTCGGCCGGAGGCAGCGTGGCTCAGGGTGGAAAGAGGACTTGGCGTCCGCTCCTACTGGTGCCCTTTTGCAGTCGGAGGACTGAGCAGTGAGACACGGTGGCCCACCTAGGGTGACTGAAACTTGCCAGAAGACACTGTGGGTGAATTTCTGATCACGACACCTGTTCTGCACGGAGCTGAGCCCCCTGCCTACACTGTCCCTGGGCGCTCAGGGCAGCACGCTGGCTTCACAGACAGGCAAATAGAAGCCCAGAGAGAGAGAGAGAGAGAGAGGCCACTTACCTAAAGAACAGGGAAACCAGTCGTCCCACTGACAGCAGAACCTCATTTTAACTCATTCTATAAATCCCCCGGTGGAAAGCAACTGAGATTTAATTTAGTTTTTAAGTCTTGGCAAACTGGATGCCGTGTGTTTGTGTAGGCTTGCACCATTTAAAAGGTTCTTGCAGTTTAGAACTTGCATGTAATTTGCTACATTAGCTTTGGGCAAAAATATTTGCTTTTTGGTCCTTTGTGGTTTCAGTTCCTTCTCAGCACTGGCCTGGCGTGTTGGAGAGCAGTCGGCGGAGGGCAGCAGGGGCGGGACGCTCAGCAGCGGTCCCCGCGACCAGGTTTGTTAGGAATGGCAGCCTTTCAGACTGTAGGAGCTCATGCAGGATTTTTCCAGTTTAGTTGGGTGTTTGTTTATGTATTTTGGACATTATACTGCTGAGATTAGGAAACTGAAACAGATCAGATGAAGCTTTTGCAATTTGAATTAAGGCTAGGAAAATTTTTCTCCTGATATCTTGGATTGAGTCGGACTATCACATGGATGAGCTTTGTTCAAAGTAACATTCACACTCTTGGAAATTGTCCCAACACTTCCCAAGTTTGGCCGGTTTTAAAGGGAACTGACCTAGGATGGGTTATTCCAACCAAGAATTTAGCTGCTTTCTTGGTTCTCTAGAAAGTTCAATCACACAACGTTGGAGAATGCATTGCCTAGTAATTGAATCTAATCCCTGTGTATTCTCTTGTGATAATAAGAGGCAGATATTATGCTCCCATTTTATGAAAGGGACAACTGAGACACAGAAAGGAAGTAGAGCATTTTCCCATATCTGTGGTTTCAGTTATCTATAGTCACCTGCAGTTCTGGAAATAAACTGTGTGTGTGTGTTTGTGTGGTACTGGGGTTTGATCCCAGGGCGTTGTGCATGTGCTTTGCCACTGAACAATACCCTCAGTTCTTTTTATTTTCTTTCTTTATTTTTGAAACAAGTTCTTGCTAATTTGTCCAGTCTAGCCTCAAACTTGCCATCCTCTTGCCTCAGCCTTTCAAGAATCTGGGATTGCAGGTGTGTGCCATCATACCTGGTCAGTACATCAGTTTCAAATTGTGCATTGTTCTGAGTAGCATGACAAAAATCTCAAGCCATTTGACTCTATCCTTCCTGGTGCATGAATTATCCTTTTGTCCAGTGTATCCACACTGTATAAGTTACCTGCCCATTAGTGGCTGAGTAGCCATCTCTGTTATCAGATCCACGGTTGTGGTATAATAGTGCTGTGTCAAAATATCTTTCATTTTACTTAATTGTGGCCTCAAAACACAAGGGTAGTGATGCTTGCAATTCAGATACACCAAGGAGAAGCTGTAAAGTGCTTTCATTAAAAGCTGAAAGAACAGTGAAGTATTTTGAGAAACAGTAAGATCACAGTCATATAGCTTTTATTACAGAATGTTGTCCTAATTGTTCTATTTTATTATTAGCTATTGCTATCTCTTATTATGCCTAATTTATAAATTAAAATCCATCATGGATGTGTATGTAAAGGGAAAAGTATGGTATGTGCTGAGTTTGGCACTATTGATGCTACGGGCATCCCCTGGGGGTCTTAGAATGGACCTCTTGAGGACACAGGTGGATGATTATAACTGGCTTAATTATAGGGAAAATCTCAAAGTGTTATGTGGGTATTTTGGGATAGTCTGTGAGGAGAACTTATGAGGATAAATCCTGCAACTATAGCCTTATTTTACAGCCACCTTTCTGTCCCTGTCAGTCCCTCCCCTTCGTGTTTTAGTAGATTCTGAAACTCCTTTCTTCCTATCCCTGCACCGTGGCCAACGTCCCAGTTGAATCCTCAGTCCCAGTGTACATGCACTGAGATGATGCCACACGGGAGGACTTTGTTGGGACATCAGCGCGGACGGTGAGTCTTGGTGCCCGTTTCACGCATGCCTAGTTTACTTATCACCCATCCCCATCAGGACATACAATAATATGCTTGTCGTCATGACTACATAAACAACCTTTAATATCGCAGTGCCATATCTTTGAACATTAGCATCTCACCAAGAAGCTCAAAGGGATAAGCAAGAGTAACGATCGATTGAGGGCAGAGTGACTCACACCTCTCCCTTCCTGCTCACTCCAGGTGGGGCGTTTGCTTGCTGAGTGAAATGGCTGGCAGAAATGCCCACACAACTGGAAAGTTTCTCTTTCTCTTTATCCCCACAGTGCATGCCCCTCTGTCTTTTGCTCTCTGCTCTTCTTCCCTGAGTGGGTATAGTTGAATTGGTATACGTTAAATCTGCCTGTGATGTCATTTTACTGTGTATTGCACTAATGCTGGCTCCAAGTCATGAGTGTCATTGTGAAATATTAAAAAAAAAAAAAAAAAAAAAGAAAGAAAGAAAGAAAGAAAGAAAAGGGAAGCTTGTTGCCTTTTCGTGCTCATTAGTGGAACAGTACATTGATGAACTTCATGTTTGTTGGAAAGATCAATGGGAGTTATTGTTAATGTTAAACCTGGTAGTTTACAGTGGATGTTACATTTTCTCAGCCCATGAGATCCAGGTCCTTTTAGAAAAGCAGGGCGGGTGTTCCAGTTTGGATGCATTGCACCAGGAAGTCATAGCTCGGAGCGAGTGAAGAACATGTGGCAGAGCATCTAGGGAAGAGTTCTGGAACTCCCACAAGTGAGGGTTCCGTATCAGGGTCTTTCTATCTCAACCCCATTTTATCTGGGCATCGGTTAGCAGATTTCTTCTTCGATACTCCAAAGCATCAGAACTTCACAGCAAGGGTTGATGGCAGCAGCTGGAGTTAGGAACTTCAAAGAAATCACAGACCAGGAGGAATCCACTCTGGAAAAATTATCTCTGAAGTTAGTTCCAAGGCCATCTGGTTGGTTAGTTGTCTATTTGCTCTCAGATCCTTTTCTCATTTTTCCTGCTGTTTTACAGTGTATAGCACTGACCAAACAGACCACATAACTAGGCGATCTTGCCAAGTGTTTTATAGCTAGGTTGGCCAATGAGAGTCATTAAAAAGCAGGAGAGAAAGAGAGGTCAAGGTTTTTCTCCCTCGAGTTTTCTGCTTGGGGGTAGCTGGGTCTCATCTGTACTTCCAGCTTTTGCTGGGCAATGCCTCCTGCTGGGCACCCCAGCCCTGGGCACTGGTAACGTCACCTCCTCCTTTTATTTCTTTACTCAGAAGGGATAGTGGCTTCTTACCATTGCTAATCTCTGGATTGGTTTACAGTCCTACTTGGGTATAGATGACTAAAAGTGTGTATATATTCATGGTGTAAAACCTGATGTTTTGACACATGTATACATTATGGACTGTCCAAATCAAGCTAATTAACATATGCATAACCTCATATACTTACCAATTTCTTAAAGCTCTTCTAACACCTTTGTGGTGGGTTCCCATATTAAATTTGCCTCTATTGAGCTACCTGACATGGACTATTTTCTGTTCTTGTCCTTGTTTATTTGTTTTTGCTACACACGGGTGGATGCCCTTCATGTTCCAGGCTCTTGGGGGTCTTGTACTTGGCCTGGTGGGTTTGATCCTGGGCTTGACCTTAGATTTAACCAGCCCTGTGCACCTCACATTCATCCTCCTGTTGATTTCTGGCTTTCCATTTTGACACAGGGGCCTAACCTTCCTATCTGCTATGCCAATGGCTTTGATGCTCTTGCTCCTTCCCCCTACACCTTCATCTCTGGAGGTGCACTGCTTTGTCTGAGGTATGAGACATGGGGTTTTAGAAGAGTCCTCAGGTATTTGACTCAGCTTCCTAGAAGGACGAGGGTACTAATACCCAGGAGGGGTAATGACTTCCCCAAAGTTGCCAAGTCAATGGCTGGGAGGGAGGACAGAAGAGAAAGTTTCACATTTATGTGAAACTGTGTCACCTTATTTACTATAACATGTGCTAGGGATTGGAGACACGAAGATTGAAGTATTGATTACCCAATGACCCTCCCCATTGCTGGCCTTTGCCTTCAAGCAGACATTTTGCACTGAATGGACAGAAATATTAATTAATGAATTCAACTCGTGTTTATCGATTGTTACTAAGGACAGACTTGATGCTGAATGCTTTGGGAAGGACATGTATGAATAGAAAGTGACCTGCATCCTCAAGACCCTCTCTGCAGGACAGAGAGTGTGGCACATGTACTATTGATTTGTGCACGTGCCACACATGTTATCTGCAAGATAGAAGGCTGTGAGCTCGACAAGAGGGGCACACATAAAATGCTATTTTCATGAGAAGGAGAGAGAAAGGTGCTTCTGCCTGGGCAGAATTAAAGAAATCTCCATGGCACAGGTAGTATTTAAATGCACTGCAAAGCAGATATTTGACCTTGTGTAGCTGGTGAGCAAGGTGTTCAGGAGGAGTGATCAAAAGCAAGAAGGAGGGAGTTCAGCTGATTGCCTGACAGTAGTGATAGTGATGACATCATAGCTCACAGTCACTGGACACCTACCATGTACCCAAACCCTGTGCTAAATGTTTAGGTACTTTGTTTCAATCTATCAATGAATATTGTCATTTGTGTCTTGCAGATGGGAAAACTGAAGGCTCAGAGAGATTCAATAACTTTCCAAAATCCCTCGGTCAGCAAATAGTGGAGTGGGGAGTCCACGTAGTTCTACCTGAGTCCATGCAGACTGTTAACCTCTAAGCCAAATGAATAGGCTGTGCAGAAAGGCCAGGGATTTGCCTTTCGATCTAAAGACATAAAGAGCAAATTGCCATAAAAAAAAAAAGTCTTTAGGACAAAGGAAGAGACCCAGATGTCTGAAAACAATTACTGCTACCACATCCTCACTAGAGCAGAGAACAAGGAACTTTTTTTCCATCCAACGTCTCTGTTAGTTCCTTTCTTTAGCATACCTCTCAATATAATGAAATAGAGACAAAAATCACAATACTTTAGAAACTTAATTTTTATTGGATAAATCATTTTGCTTTCACAAAAATACAGACTCTTAAATATTTGTCACTGAGTTTGGTCAAGGTTTGTCAATGGGGACGGGTCAGCTACATGACTTTGAGCACAGAGATTCTGCAGATATTGGCTTTCCAGTTCTGTCTGCTTTTCTTTTGATGTCTCCCCTAATCAGGGCAATCTCAAAGCATCACTAGCTAACATCTGAGGTCATGATAGATACCAGATTCAAAGTGCATCCTTAGTGATCATGAATATAAACCCTTACTATAAGTTGTAAGACAATAACTTTGAGGATTTTTAATTTTTTGATGTTTCAAAGTGAAAATTTCATTTTTTTTTTTTTTTTTTTTTTTGGTACCGGGGATTGAACCCAGGGGCACTCGACCACTGGGTCACATCCCCAGCCCTTTTTTGTATTTTCTTAGAGACAGGGTGTCACTGAGTTGCTAAGTGCCTCGCCATTGCTGAGGCTGACTTTGAACTCGCGATCCTCCTGCCTCAGCCTCCCAGGTACTGGGATTACGGGCGTGCGCCACTGTGCCCAGCAAAAACTTCATTTTTTGATCCTTTTAATGTGAGTGATACAGATCTTATCTAAGTGTGAGAGAAGTGTCAGGTCTCCCATTCACCCATTGTTTGCTTGGGTTTTTATACTTGTAACATGTGCAACAGGCTTCCTTTTGTGAATCTTTTTCCAGTTTTGAATGCTTTGAGGGTTAATGTAGACGAGATTGCATTCTGTAATGCATACAGCCACTTAACTAGGCACAAGGAAAAGATGCTCTAACATGCAGAAAGCCACTGAGGGGTGAGGATAGACTTTGCTCTCAACTTTGTTCTGGAATGTTCTGATGTTGCTCAGGAAACCTCACCTAAATACTGCAGATTGGGTGGAAGCTCTAGGTTAATCTGGATATGAAACATTGATTACGCTTAATTAATTAATTAGAAAATAAAAACACATCATAACAGCTCAGTGGTTTAAATTCCTGCAGGCTTCTATCATGTGGGATCACGAAAACTGAACACTGGGCCCATTTTTTTTCACATGACTTAAGCTACTGGAGAAAAAAGTATGAAAAAAGGAAGGGACAAAAATATTCAGATAATGTCATTTTTGCTTGAAAAATCTAAGATGTGACTCCTAATTTTGAAAAAAATTCTCCCTGACTTCCTTTGGGTATGGCTGGCTAACTGCTGTTCTGCATTTCCTATGTATAAATATTCATCTTTTCTATATATTAGGGTTGAAGAACTCAAACATTTACAGGAAATTAAATCTTATTTTCATTAAAACTCCCCAGCCTAGAATCCTTACAGTAGATAGCCCTGACATTTAAATTGGAATCCCCTCCTTTCCTCATTTTGTTGACCAAGGTAATACTGGGAAAATATGGGCATTATCTGTTTACCAAAGTGATACCTATCTCTACCCAAGTATGCTAAACCGAACTCCACAGCCTCGTGGTTGAAATATCCACCTCCCGTGAAGGCCACCAGGTTCAATTCCTGCTGGGATGGTAGTTTTTTTCAATTAAATTTCCATTAACTTTTTGCCTCTGTGTCATTAGATGCTAATTCTATGGGCTGCCAAGATGAAAGAGTAAAAGGGAAGATCTGATTCATGCAGCACGTGGCTGACAAGCGAACGTGACGATGACAACTTCTTAATGCGGGAGACAGGCAAGCCAGTGCGGGGACAGGTCTTTCAGACCAGCTCCGGCCACGGCTGGGGAGCAGCAGCAGCTGCCGCAGGAAGGCAATTTGGAAGATAGTGATCGCGCAGGGGAGGCGCGCAGGATGCGAAGCCCTGAGCTGCAGGACGCATGCGGGGGAGCCTGGAACACTGAGTGGGGGGTACCCCAAGGGCTTGGTGCTCGGGAGGGGAGATGAAGAAGAGCTGCCTGTTTGGAACAAGCTGTTCTGAATGGGGAAAGACGTGACACTGTCACTCAGGGAAAGAAGACAATGGGAAGCTGAGATCAAGCGTGGTCCATGCCTGAGGTCCCCGGTGGGCTAAAGCTCAGGCAGCAGCATGGAGACCCCAGAGAGCAAGAGGCCGCGAGGTGCTGTGCTCGGCAGCTTTTCTCGCTGTGACCAAACCACCGGACAAGGATGACCGTGGGGAGGAAAAGTTTATTTCTGCTCACAGTTTCAGTAGCTCAGTCCATGCTCGGCCCGATTCCTTTGCTCTGGGCCTGAGGTGAGGTAGGGCATCACGGCTGGAGAGTGTGGCAGAGGAGAGCTGCTCAGCTCATGGAGGGCCAGGAAGCAGAGGGGAAGAGGGGGCTGGGGAGGGGATCGTAGGGAAGGTGCCCCTTTCCAGGGCACGTCCCACCTGCCTGCAGTTACCACCCATTCAAATTAGGTGGACTGATTAGGTGTTAGCTCCCCTAATGTAGTCATTTCACCTCCGAATCTTCCTACATTAACATGGGAACTTTTGGGGGACACCTCACATCCAAACCATAGCAGGCGCTAAAGAGCACTGAAACAGAAATGGTAAGCAATGAAGACCTGGAGAAACAGGGCCACATGTTAGTCAGCTTTCCAGTACTGTAACAAAATACCCTAGATAGTTAAAAAGAGGAAAGGTTTATTTTGGCTCACAGTTTCGGAGGTTTCAGTTCGTTTTCAGTTGGCCCTGTTGC
Organism: Tamias sibiricus; assembly: GCA_025594165.1. NCBI lineage: Eukaryota > Metazoa > Chordata > Mammalia > Rodentia > Sciuridae > Tamias > Tamias sibiricus. Next base: position 15,474,330 of record CM046666.1, on the reverse strand, counting down.
TTCGGAGCCTGTGGCGAGGCAGTACATCAAGGCAGGAGTGCCTGGAGAAGGAAGCCTGTTCCCCTCATCAGCAGCAACCAAAGAGAGAAGAGGAAGAGACTCTGGTCCCACAATCCCCCTTGAAGGCAGGCCTCCCGTGTCCTAAAACCTCCCACTAGACCCCATCCACCCAAAGGCTGTGCCACTTCCTGATAGCCCTGCAGGCTGAGGACTAAGTGTTCAGCACGTGGACCTTGGAAGGATATTTATGACCCAAACTATAGCAGGGTGCAACGATTCAGTAAGGAGGGAGAGGTTAAAAAGGCAAAAACCAACCAAATAAAACTCAAAACATATTGATCGCATGGAGAAACATTCATAACTGATGCCGGAGAAGGCTAGCCTGAGAAGGCTTGGAAGGAAGGGTCCTCATTCTTCAAGGACTTCTCATGAAAATAGACTAGGGGTGTGGCTCAGTGGTGGAGCACTTGACTAACATGTGTAAGGCCCTGGGTTCAATTTCCATTACCAAAAAAAAAAAAAAAAAAAAGAAAGATTTAAAGTTTCATAACATTAATCTTAACTAAAGGAGCTTTGACACAGAACTTTTCTTTTTTTAATAGTGGCAAAAGAGATTAAGGAGAACTTATTCACTAGGGCTTATTTGGGCCATTTAAGGACTTTTTAAATGAATTAAAAAATTATTCCATGTTTTATTTGAAAATACAAAGTACAATGCAAGTGATTGCACACGTACATTTTCACATGCGCGCGCACTCACACACGCATAGTTTTCACATGTATGTGAAAAGCCAAACTGACTTTTAAATACCCATAATAAAGTCTGAGATTTGTGGAGGGTGCACTGTCTGCTGCATTGCTTGAACATCCACTTGCCGTTCCAAACACTGTGCACCTCAGTTATTCATTATACTTACTCTATTAGGGATTCTCTGTTTCCTCCATTTTCAGATGAAAAAGTGAGGCACAGAAGTTCAAGTTCAGGTTCTTAGTGTCGATAAGTGGTCCAGCTAGGATAGTAACCAGGCATCCCAATGCCAGGGCCTGTGTTTGTAAACACGACTCTGTGGAATGGCAGTTAATAATTTAAAAATTACATGCGAATAGGTTTGACTTTCATATCTGAGTGCCATTTTGCCTAGTGTTTTAGCATACTTACTTCAAAATAAAATACAAGAGTCCAAATTGAAATAAATAAAGAGACTAATTTGATTCAGGGGGAACTATTCTTTAATTTATTGATGGAGAGAAACCACATCACTTCTTAGAAGGATGCAAATCACCAGTTTAAAATAAATTGGCTTACCTCAGCAAGGTTTCTGTTTGATTGCTAGTGACCAACCTGCAGCCGTGTCCTGCTGTGGTGCCCTGAGTTTCCTTTGCAGGGAGCCTCATTGACTTCCGTCTCTGCACTGGACAGTTTGAAGGTGCCTGGTACCTTCCATCTCTACAGCTTTGATTTAGCCTTTCCCCTGTGGGTGCTGACACCTCTGAGTAGCCTGGCCCTGCTGAGCTGTTGTGTTGGTTTGGAATGCATTTGGCCCCGAGTAACAGAAAATCCAGCCCACAGTGCCTCAAAACAAATAAGGGTTTATTTTTCTCCCAAAGTGGGAAGTCTGGAGTGAGCAGCTGTGGTACTGGTTTAGCTGCCTGACATTGTCAGAGTTGGAGGCTCTGTGGCAGATGCAGCTCCAAATGATCAGGCAGGCAAAGTGGGGAAGAAGGCACAGCACCGGCCATGTCTGTCTCCTTTACGTGAAGCAGATCTGAAGAGGTCCAGTGCCCTGCCCTGACCCCTCCACCCTGCACGGACTTGGCCGGGGTCTGCTGGGCCTGGCTGTAAAGCAGGCTGGGAGTGCATTTGGGTAGCAAGGCAGAAGGAAGGCAGACATGTGTGTGGAATAGCTAATCTGCAACATTTGCTCTGGCATCTCAGTGAGCCTTCTAATAATTTAAGGAATAGTCTGAATTACATAATTGTGCAATATGTAAATAAGTTTCAAGTTTCTGCTATAAATCAAATTTCACTATATTGATTATTTTTCTTTTATAACTTTTTTATGAAATTGAATTTAATCTTGTACACAGTTAGCCCTACATTTTTATTGTATTTTATTTTTGATTTAATCTCTTAAAACATTTACTCCTAAATTTTATTTGATTTATTCTTATTGTCTGAGGAAATGACTTTTTTAAAAACCAAGGGTAAACTTCAACTTAGATTCTATCCAAATGATCTCAACTTCCAAAATATTGGATTCCAAGTAAGTGAGAGTTTTACTCCACTTGTTTGAATAATATTTACTTCTGCATCTATGCTTGCTTGGATAGGATTCACAGAGCAAAACTCAAATAAAATTACCTTTTTTCATGGAACTTACAAAAATTAGCATTAACTATTATCATGTTACATTTTTACTCACTAGCATGCATTCTTGGAAATGCAAAACACATTTCAAGCAAAATTATGCAGTCTAATATCTAACAGGAAAATTCACACATATGGGTGTTGTTTTTATAAAAGCTCAATTTGTAAAATAAGAGGATATGTTAAAATAAATTGTGAAAAAGAAACAATACTTTTAAAGAATAAAAATGAAGAGGGGCTATGCACTTAATGATTGATAGTGGACTTCTCTTTTGGAGGTGGATTATGGGTCAGGAAGCACATATTTATCATCTCTACAGGGATAGTTTGAGAGTAAAGTGAATGCTATTAATAATTATCCCAGGATGAGAGGCACACACAGTCACGATTTCAGGCTACACAGCATGGAGAGTCACTCTAATTGGACTTGGGTTTGAATCCAGGCTCAGAAATTATGGATTTGATAATTATGGGTAACTTCCATGACTTGTATCTTGTTTTTCTGATATGTTTGATTTTCATATAGCCTTGTATTATATGTGTGATTTGAAAAAAGTCAATAAAGATTTTTAAAAGAATGGACAACATGAGATTTGCACTTAAAAATATTCTGAAACTGAAAACCATTTTATTTTCATCAATGCTAACATTGTATGCAGCAATTTGCTAATCAATGGCAATTTTAGCACTTGTTTTTTTAGCTCATTTTTAGCCATTCATTCAATTTGAGAAGGACTTATTAAAAACATATTATAACCAGATATGACTGTGCTCTTCAGTCCATAACATGATGCTATAAAGCAATTAAAATAAGTCTTTTTTTTTTTTTTTTTTTTTTTTTTTGATAGGGTCTCACTAAATTGCCCAGACTGGCCTTGAAGTTGCAATCCTTCTTCCTCAGCCTCCCAGGTATCTGGAATTACAGGCATGTGCCATCATGCTTGGCTAAAGTAAGTATTCTTTTTTTTTTTTTTTTTTTTTTTTTTGGTACTGGGGATTGAACTCAGGGGCACTTGACCACTGGGCCACATCCCCAGCCCTTTTTTTTTGTATTTTATTAGAGACAGGGTCTCACTGAGTTACTAAGTGCCTCGCCATTGCTGAGGCTGGCTTTGAACTTGCGATCCTCCTGCCTCAGCCTCCCAAAGTGCTGGGATTACAGGCGTGCGCCACTGCGCCCAGCTTAAAGTAAGTATTCTTAATCTATTTTTTCAAACTTACCTTTGCAAGAGTAAATGACTTGCCCACAATCTCATGCCTGGTATACAGTAGAGCTTGAATTCAAACCTAATCCCGATTCCTTCTCCCTTCCTGTAAACCTAGTTTGAATACTATGATTTATCAAAGAAAACCTTTACTTTGTGAAATATACATTTAAAACATGTGCTTCATTCTGAAGTGTGTCTTAAAATTGCATTTCAGGGCTAAATTTATTTTCATAGGAATGCTTCTCTAATTCTATAATTGCATCAGTGGGAAAATAATCACTTTATTACCAACGCTGTGGGTGAGGTGTAAGAATTAAGAGCCCAGGACCTGAATACAGGTAAAATGTCAATGTCAGCAATGCCAAACGTGCTGCTACCAATGTCAGGTAGTTGAAGTAGCAAAGCCTCTTTATTTCTAACAGGATGTCCAAAAACTCTGAACTTGGCCATAGCACAGCTTACTGTAATGTAGATGTGAAGTAAAACAGAGACATCCCCTCCTATAAGAGGCACTTGGTTCATCACCCAAGTCCCAGAGGTACTGCTATAAGCCACCTAACTTACAAAGAAAGCACAATGTGAAACTTTATGGCAAGACTCTCATGTAATTTTTATATATATAATTTTTTTTTAAAAAAAATTCCAGGTCAATCTATCCAGTATTAAAATAAAGATGCCAGAAATAAATAGCATCCATTTAACCATGTACAGCAATATTGCATAACAGTTTGGGACAGGAAGCAAAGATGAATTATGCTGATAGGCTGTTAAGTGGCAACATTATTTGTGCCTTTTCTTCTAGCCATCAGTCCTGCCTTTACCCATTCCTTTTAAATGATTCCACTGAAAAAATGCAAAAGAGCTTAATCCATTCATTTTCTTTATGGGTCCTTAAAATAAAACACCAGAACTATAATTTGCTAATCATGTTTCATCACTCATGTGGATCACGTGCACCGAGTTAGGTTGGTGAAATCACTAAGCGTCTGCTTGGCTGTTACTCTATGGAGAAGGCCCGTTTTGGCATTGGAAGTATGTGTCGATCAGGAACCTTTCATAAGCATCGCAGATTCCATACGGAGATGCAGCTCCAGGGAGAGATTTATTTTTATTCTGTAGCGGCTCTCTGTTTTCTGTGACAGTGAGGAAGGTCCTTGACCTAAATGTTCACAACAGTGCACATCATATTTTATCCATGGGAATTGGGTATAATGCAAACCCTTCATTAATTCCAGTGAAAAAGTCTCTGTTGGTGACTTCAGCAATGGACCAACTGACTGGTATGGTTACTGAGCGGTCAGGAACGTGCCACTCTTGACTCTTTGACAGATCTCTGAAAATGTTGTTGACATCACCAAAAATCCATTCTTTTATTCAGAAGAGTATGTGAAGAAAGCCAAGACATTTTGATGGATTTTTTTCAAAATACACAAGGTATTTCTTTTAATTTCCCAACAACCTCAAGAGGAGGTAGGTATTTGTGTCTCCATGTTCTAAAGAAGGACACTAAGACCTAAAGTCACTCGTTAAGTGATAACAACGGATAAACAGCTGAACTAAGTTCCATCTCACATCACCTGCCTTCAAGTTCATTGTTGTTTTCTTTAGACCACAGTCTATTTCTCAGTAGCTGGACACACATAAGAATCTCTCATGGATGAATGAAAGGCTCAAAGGCAGTCAGCAGATGCAAGCCCACGGCAGTTAGCAGACGTGAAGACTTGGGGTAGCTTGTTCAAACTGTTTCTTTCTAAGGTTTCTTGTTGGTCCTTTCCCAGTTATCTACCACTTCACTAGTGCACCAAACTCCTTTATTCCTTCGTGGTATGGAAGATTCACTTTTTAAATAGAAACATTTATAGAATACATGTTTCAGATTCTAATTTTTGTGTACACAAACATCAGTTGGGTTGGTTCAAAGTCTCCCCTTTATATCCTCTTTAATTTCCCCTTCTTCTTCCTCCTATGACCACCTTTCTCATACATGGTCATGACCCACGTTGTGGTGTTGTGGTGAACAATGTGACAGTGGTCCCATAAGATTATATTGCCTAGAGACATCGTCACCATCTTAATTTGTTTAAGTACACTCTATAATGTCTGTGCAATGAAAATGGCATTTCTCGTAACATACCCCTGATGTTAAATGACACATGACTGTAGTAGTAGAGATTGTCGAGTGAATGAAAACATGATGTGTCAGCTTCCCAGTACTGCGACTAAATACCTGAGTTAGTCCACTTTTAAAGAGGAAAGATTTACTTATCTGGGCTCACAGTTTTGGAGGTTTCAGTCCATGGTGGCTTGGTCCTGTTGCCTTTGGGCCTGTGGTGAGGAACCACATCATGGCGGCCAAGAAGCAAAAAGAGATATAGGGAGGGGCCAGGGTACCAATATCTCCTTTGAGGGCACCCCCAGCAGCCTGACCTCATTCTACCAGGCCCATCTCCTAAGAGTTCCAACACCTCCCTAGAGCACCAAGCTGAGGACCAAGAAGCCTTTCACATACAGGCTTTGGGGTGCTTTCCAGATCCAAGCCACAGCACACGAGTATCTCCCACTGAGCAGTCCTTCCTGTAGCATCCCTGGTGCAACATCAAACTCTCTCCCACAACACCTGTGCTTGTGTCTGACCATTTTTCTTATTAGTTAAGTCACCTGGGCCACCCCACTTCATCTTTCCTAAGCTTTCATGAAAAATCACTTGCCTGGCAGGTGTCATGTGAGAATAAACTGGGACAGTGCAGATAAGAGCAGTCTGCTGATCACACAGCGGTCTGCAGAGTTCAGATGCCGGGTATCTGCCACCTCCTTCCTGTGGGGCTGGGGTACCCTGTGGGTACCTGCTTCCCCCACTAAGTTGCTCAAGACATGGTGATGAAGTCACATTTGGATCTAAAACTATGCAAGGGGTTCTAATTCCTGGGATAGTGGGATTCTTGCTCTGCCTGGCAAGACTCTCTTCTATGTCCCCACAGCACCTAGTATCTCCCTTCCTGGTAGAACTTACCCCATGGAATTGTGAATATCTGGTTACATGTCTCCCACCTTAAAAACAAGGAGGCAATGTCTGTAGCCACAGTACATGACTGACATTAGCATACAGTAGGCACTCCATAAATGTATAATAATAATATTAGGTGATATTTATTGAGCATTTAGTCTGTGCCATTGCTTTAAATGATTTGTCTATAACAAATTCATTTACTCCTCATATCAATAAAAGCATCCTCATTTTATTGATGAGGAAACTTAGGTTGGGGCTTTAAGTGCCTGACCAAGGTCACATGGCCGTAAGTGACAGCCCTGGAGTTCAGGATGTGAGCGTGGGTCTTCTGACATGAGAATGTACTTCACCACTACCCTTGGCAGCCTGGAAGACATGAACAATCACCACAGAAAATCTGGACACTGAAGGAAAACAGCTAAGAGAAAAGTATTATTTCCTTCATTTTTTTCACATATGAACATAATTCTGCCACCTAGAGACAACTACACTCAGCATTTCCTCAGTCTGTGGGTGGCATTTTGTATGGCAGAGTTTATACTGTAAATGAATTTATAGCTATTTTTTACTTTTAGCATATCATAATCATTTTTAATGACAAAAATATCCTTCCATGAATGGGTGGATTATTATTTACCCAAACAATCTTCCATAATTGGGCAGTGTATTTTTCCTTCCAGTTTTAAATGATTCTGTAATTAACATTTTTGTGCATAAATCTTTTGTGCATATCATATTTTTGTGTGGTTCACAGAGAGGATATTATTGATATTTTTGATACACAGAGCCAAATTGCTGTCTGCAAAGATGGTCCTAATTTACACCTTCAGCAGCAGGGCCTGAGCAAGCCTCAGACTTTGGGGAGTGTTTGCAAGCAGGCCTGAGAGGGGATTCCAAGACTCTGCCTGAGCGGAAGGAGGCAGCGCCGGAAGTTGGGAGTTCAACAGCGCTGGCCTCAATGGCCCTCATCTCTACTGGCTTAGACGTGGAAGGAAACAAAAGCTGCCCACGGCCGAGGTGGAGGCTGGCTATCTCTGGCTGCACAGCCACTTGGGTCTCGTTTGGACCTGCTCCTGTCCTGCCAGGTGCTGAGCTCGTCAGCAGGATAACGCAGCTTCAATTTGACCAAAGAGGAGGTCAGCACCTTCCCAAGACAGCGCCACCCATGGAGAACATATTCCCAAATTGTCTCTTCCATGTGCCATGTGTTGTGTTGTGTTGTGTTGTGTGTGTGGTGTGTTTTGTATGCATTGTGTGTGTTTTGTATTGTGTATGTGTGTGATGCATGAAGTGTGTGTGTTGTATGTGTGATGCATGGAGTGTGTGGGGAGGTGTGGTGTGGTGTGTGTGTGTGTGTGTGTGTGTGTGTGGTGGGAGTGGTAGCACAGGGGAAGGGGTCAGTTTGCAAACAGTTGCCATTAAGAAGAAATCAACTGATCAAAGGAATTGACTTTGCCATGTTCCTGGGTTTTCTGAGCGTATTTGTTCACTTTGGCACACTGCGAGGAGTTTAGGGCCCCATGCTGTGGCCTCTTCATTAATACCTGGGAGGTTGTCGCTAGCTCCAGTATGAGAATTAAAAATGCATGATTCACCAAGTGTCTAACTTCATATCCTGTAAGACCCCGGTTTTAATTATCCAAGAGACACTCTTCTCTGCTTTTCTCTTGTGCTTAGAGCTTTTTTTCTTTTTCTTTTGACTTTCTCCATCTCTCCTACCCCCTTTCTCTTCTCCAACTCTAACAGTTAAGTCTTGACCACAGGCACTCCGTCCAACACATTCAGGGGTTCCTTTCTTTATTTTTTTGTCTTCACAATACCTACATTCACCTGTTTATATCTCTTGGCATTTAAAAAACAAACAAACAAATTTAGCAAGAAGAATGTGAGCTCCCTCCATCCCAGAGCGCAGACCTGGCCGTGTTGTGAGGGGCAGCAATGGAAGTCACAGATTATTTGCTGTAGCAAAATTACCTCCCTTGACAGAAAGAACGAGAATCCACTGAGACAGAGATGGGAGCCTGTTCCTTGGGCGTGTGAAAACTTTGATTTTAATTAACACCTCGGGTTTTAGAATCAGATAAACCTAAATCAGAGGGCTGGCTCCATTTAATAGTCTATGAACTTGGCAATGTCTTCTCAACCTCAGTTGCTTCATCTGTGAAATGGGGATAATGACACTAACCCTATAGGGTGGTTGGAGGGATTAAGTGAGATAAATCATATAGATCACTCAGCACAAGGCTGGCCTGTGTGTTCCATAAACGTTAGCCACAATTATTTTAATTGTTATTTCTTTATCATCACCATCATTAGTTATTTGACTCATAGAATTTCTCACTTAACCCATCCTATAGGATGGGAAGATATATATATATATCTTTTTTAAAAATTTTTATTTATAGTAGTATGTATTACAGTTCATACTATATATAGAGAGCATCTTTTTACATAAAACAGTTTGTATTCAAAGTATATTCACAGCATTCAAGTCTTCAATCGTGCATTTAGAATAATGATATACATCTTATTCAACCACTTTTCCCCCCTTCCCCCCTTGCACCCCTCCCTTCCCCTCCCTTCCCTTTGACCATTATAGTGTTCCTCTCGTCCTCCTATGTACCCCCCGACCCATCAATACTGTGAACCGGCTTCCTTATATCAGAGGAAACATTCGGCATTTGGATTTTTGAGATTGACTGATTTCACTTAGCATTATATTCTCCAACTTCATCCATTTACCTGTGAATGTCATTATTTTATTCTCTTTTATTGCTGAATAAAATTCCATTGTGTATATATGCCACATTTTCTTTATCCATTCATCTACCGAGGGACATCTAGGTTGGTTCCACAACCTAGCTATTGTGAATTGTGCTGCTATAAACATTGAGGTAGCTGTGTCACTGTAATATGCTGTTTTTAAGTCCTTTGGGAATAGACCCAGGAGTGGGATGGCTGGGTCATAGGGTGGTTCCATTCCCATTTTCCCAAGAAATCTCCAAACTGCTTTCCATAATGGTTGTACCATTTTGCAGTCCCACCAGCAATGTATGAGTGTGCCTTTTTCCCCACATCCTCTCCAACATTTATTGTTGTTTGTGTTCTTGATAGCTGCCATTCTGACTGGAGTGAAATGAAATCTTAGAGTAGTTTTGATTTGCATTTCTCTAATTGCCAGCGATGTTGAGCATTTTTTCATGTATTTGTTGATTAATCGTGTATCTTCTTCTGAGAAGTGTCTTTTCAATTCCTTAGCCCATTTATCAATTGGATTATTTGTTTTTTTGGTGTCAAGTTTTTTGAGTTCTTTATATATTCTAGAAATTAGTGCTCTATCTGATGTGCATGTATTAAATATTTGTTCCCAGTTAGTTGGTTCTCTATTAACCTCACTATTGTTTCTTTTGCTGAGAAGAAGCTTTTTAGCTTAAATCTATCCCATTCATTAATTCTTGGTAATAATTCTTGCGCTACAGGATTCTTGTTAAGGAACTTGGAGCCTAATCCGACATGTTGGAAATTGGAGCTTACTTTTTCTTCTATATATATATATATCTTAAAAAATATATCTATATAGGGCCGGGTGCGGTGGCGCACGCCTGTAGTCCCAGCACTTTGGGAGGCTGAGGCAGGAGGATCATGAGTTCAAAGCCAGCCTCAGCAATGGCGAGGCACTTAGTAACTCAGTGAGACCCTGTCTCTAAATAAAATACATAAAAAAAGGGCTGGGGATGTGACCCAGTATGAGTCACATGTATGAGAGTGCCCCTGAGTTCAATCCCCAGTACCAAAAAAAAAAAAAAAAAAAAAAAAAAAATCTATATGTATTTTTTCCTCCCCCTAAATGTAGCCTCTCTTTGTCTGATAATCTCAACAGATGAAAGTGAGGAAAAGTCTTTCCCAGCAACCTCTTAATATTGTGATAAGAATGGAATGTTTGCTGGATTTCTTCTTCTTTTGCTATTGTTGGGAAATAACTGTCTCTTTCTGTGGCTTGCCCAGGAGGGTTTGATGATAGGGTTAAATGATTCCCAAGTGGAGAGGGAAGAACATGGAGACACCAGAGAAAATATTTCTGAAGAAGAAAGCATCTCCAACACAAATCTGTGTCCCATTTGCAACAGCATCCTTCAAAACAGTGCTTGGAGCTGGCACCTGGGTGTGTGTCTGGGAGCTTGTTGACACGACTTCCCTGCCACGCACCCTCTCCTACAGTGCCTCCTGTAAAAACAATAAAATATTAATAATAGCAAAGGGCCTGCCTGAAGATGCAGCATGTTATGACAAGTATTAGCAGCAATTCTGTAAGATGTAATTTGAGGAATATATTTTTTAAAGAAAGCCTGCCCCAAATCTATGGTGTGCTTGATTCAAATCGGCTGCTGCGGGCTGATGTGTCTCCTTGAATTTTACCTTTCATTGCTCGAGTTCCCTTGCACAATTTCTCTTCCCCTTCCTCCTGTGATCAATTTCCCACTTGCATCAAACATCCCATCTCTCAAAGGCTGGTTTCTCAGTACCCGGTGAAGCCTTCCATCTTTTTCTTCTATAATTCTGGGAAGTGGTGGTGGAGTAGGGGGCAGAAACCTTTAAAATCAGCAAGTGATTTTTCTGTGAGTTTTTAAAGAACCCTCTTTAGTTCATCTGGGTCTTGAATCATTTCAATAGACTACCAACATGTGATAAACCCACAGAGGACAGTAAACCCACTTGGTTGGAACCCAGGTAGGTGTTGATCCCCACGTGGGACACTGGCCTTGCCAGCTTCACCATCACGAGCTCGGGAAACAAGGGTCAGTGGCAGGAGGACAGAGTGAAATCATCTCTTCCGAGTACCGCCCCTTCTCCAGCCCCCAAGGAAGATCAGCCAGTGCTTGCCTGTTGGTAGTGGTAAAACGAGCTCATTTTTATGTCACACTCTGTGAGGAATTAGAAGGAAATAATTGCAATTTTTATGAATTTGGCCAAAAATATGATAAAAAAAAAAAAAACAACCCTTGGCATGAGGGCTGTAATTCACCTTGTAGGTAGGGAACTTGGGGAGAATGACGTGATGTGAAACGAGAAGGTGTTTCAGACACAGTCCTCACACAATTTGGTTTGACAGGAGAGAGTTCAAGTGTTCTGCATGAGTAGTAAACAGATTTGAGGGAATTAGTTGTTGCTTCTTTGTCTCTCCAAAGAGACAGTTTTGGAAATAGTAATAACATGTACTATGGTTTGGATATGAGGTGTCCCCCCAAAGCTACTGTGTTAATACAGGAATATTCAGAGGTGAAATGAATGGATTGTGAGAGCTGTCATCTAATCAGCCCATCCTAGTGTGAATGGACGGAATGCGTAGTAACTGTAGGCAGGTGGGGTACGGCTGGGGGAGATGGGTCACTGGGGGTGTGTCCCGGCAGGGTGCAACTTTCCTGTGGCCCGTTCCCTTCTTGGTCTCCCTGCTTTCCAGCTGCCGTAAATGGAGCAGCTTCCTTCTACCATACCCTTCCGCCATGATGTTCTGCATCACCTTGGGGTGCAATGGAGTTGGCCTACCATGGACTGAACCTCCTTAATCATGAACCAAAATAAACTTTTCCTCTTCTAAGCTGTCCCATCTGGTATTTTGGTCACGGTGACAAAAAACTAACATACCACGTAACTCTTCTGGGGTGGTTTCAGCTTCTCAGGGACAGTTTCTAAGACCTGTGTGTTAGCTTACTGAATGCTCCCAATACCATGCTGTGGCAAGGGTTATGTGTGTACATGGGTGCATTTGTTGATGTGAGATTCATATAGCATAACCACTGGAAATGAGCAATTTAGTGGCGTTCCATACCTTCAGGAGGTTGTACATCCACTGCTTCTGCCTAGTTCTAGAACATTTTTATCACCTCCCAAAGGAAACCATATATCCATTGTATTAGTTTCCCAGGGCTAGTGTAACAAAGTAACAGAAACAGGGTGACCTAGCAGAAATCCATTGTCCTGAATTCCTAGTGCTGGAAGTCTGCAGTCAAGGAATCCACAGGACCCTGCTCCCTCTGAGACTGAACCTTCCCTGTGTCTTCCCAGTTCCTAGCGTGGCCAGCAGTCCTTGTTGTCCGTGGCCTCCTGCTGTGCCACTCCAATCTCTGCCTCCATCTCCAAATGAGCATACGCACACTGTCTTCCCAAAGGGTCCAAATTTCCCCCTTTTATAGGGACTCCAGTCATATTGGATTAGGAAGCACCCCCAATGACATAGTTTTTGACCTGATTACCTCTGTAAAACCCTCTTTCCAAATTCGGTCACATTCTCAGGTGTTTGGGTCTGGGACTTCCACAGATCTCTTCTGGAGAGCAGAATTTAACCTAGAAACCTCAGGAAGTACTTAGTCCTCTTTCCTCTCCCCCAACCCCTGGCAACCACTAGTCTGCTTCCTGTTGCTATGGATTTACCAACTCTGGACATTTCATATAAATGAAAGCATATAATAGATGATCTTTTGCATCTGGCTTCTTTCACTGAGCATAATGGTTTTGAGGTTTATCCTTGATATGGTGTGTATCAGTACTTCATTCCTTTTTTTTTTTTTTTTTTTTTTGTGTGGTACCAGGGATTTTTTTTTGTGGAATTCAGGGGCACTCGGCCACTGGGTCACATCCCCAACCCTTTTTTTTTGGTATTTTATTTAGAGACAGGGTCTCACTAAGTTGCTAAGTGCCTCGCTGTTGCTGAGGCTGGCTTTGAACTCGCGATCCTCCTGCCTCAACCTCCCAAAGTGCTGGGATTACAGGCGTGCGCCCCCGCGCCCGGCTACTTCATTCCTTTTTGTGGTTGAATAATATTGAACTTATTTTCCAGATGAAGACATCGAGGCATACAATGAAGATATTTCAGAGGTGGAAATGGTGAAAGAAAGGTGGCCATGGGATATCTAGAATGGTAGAGGATGTCCAAGGGCATTTGAAGGGCGGTGACTGATCTTCCGTATTAAGCTGTCCTCTATCCCATGCTGTGCAGCGACCTTCTCCATTCTTTCCAAGTCTTCAGATTCTTCCTCACTTTACCATTTTCTCATAAGTATAGCTTGAGGGAATAGTCAAAGGGGGCATCTGGTGTGGAGATATGAATTTGGAGATGACTGGGCAGCCATGAATTCACAGATGTCTGACTAAGCTGTGTGCTAAGGGAAAGTAGGATTTGGGGGGTGGAGGGAGGGAGGTTGGGGACTTGGGGACAGGCTCACGTAGCTTTGTGTCATCTGCTTGAGGTCACACAGAAGCTCTTGTGTCTTGAAAGTAATCATCTCTCCCTCATGTCTGAGACTCAATGTATCTTTTTAACCTTCCCACAGACAAGTCGGTACCAAAGTGCTTTGTGTCACAAGAGCCATTGAAATCGTTATTTATTATGTCAGATGGGTTCCAGAATAGCACCAAGTCCTCCACCTCGCCCCCCCCCCCCCACACACCCCAGTAGTAGGAATTGAACTCAGGGGTAGTTTGCCAGCCCTTTTTATTTTTTATTTTGAGATAGATAAGTTGCTGAGGCTGGCCTCAAACTTGTGATCCTCCTGCCTGTGGGATGACAGGCATGCACCACCATGCCCAGAAATCCAAAGGTAATTGGTGGTTGAATGAGATGGATATCATTATCCTAAATGCATGATTGAAGATCTGAATGGTACTTATATACTTTGTATACAAGCAGTTGTATGTAAAAAGATACTATACTTGTGCATGATGAATAAGTAAATAAATAATAAAAAAAATTAAAAAAAAAAAAAAAAAAAAAAACTCGAATGAGCCAAGTTGCCAAGCCAGGAAGATCTGGTCCTCTACCACGCGAATGGAGGACTTTGGTGGGCTCTTTTCAGGAGCTGGGGCATGGGGCTGGCTTCCTCTGGGCTGCCATAGCAAGTCCCACAGAACAGTGCCTTAAAGCAGCAGCAATGACTTCCCTCACAGTTCTGGCCAAGGCATGGGCACGGCTGATTCCTTCTGAGGGCTTGGGGAGCGCATTTCACTTGCACATGACAATGAACTTCTGGTCTGAGTTCCTGGTGGGAGAACTTGCCAATCCTTTTGCGCACCCTGCCTCCCCGCCCCGGTCCCCGCCAGCAATGTGCAGTACAAGCCAGTTGTGTGTGGCCCCAGCCTCAGCCTGTGTGAGATCACAGAGCCACCAGGACATGCAGTCATTGCCATCAGGCGGAAACATGAGCTGTTTTGAGTTTAGTGCATGTGAAGTGCATGCCGGAAACAGACAGAACCCTCCCTCCCATGTGGAGTGCAGACAGACCGTCCAAGTACGTTGCAGTTCCCACCCACCAGGACGGGCCGTCCGGTGGCTAGTGCACAGCTCTGACCCCTGTACAGCCAACCTGCATACCCACAGGCTTCGCATCCATGGGCTCATTCAGCCTTGGGTTGAAAATATCGGAAACGAAAATTGTGACTGAATTAAACATGTACAAACTTTTTTCCTTACCATTATTCCCTAAACAATACATCAACTATTTACATAACATTTACATTGTATTAGTGGAGATCTAAAGTACACAGGAAAATGTGCATAGGTTATATGCAGATAGTATGCCATTTTATATTAGGGACTTAGCACCTGCAGATTTTGGTATTTGTGGGGAGTCCTAGAACTAATCCTCCTCAGATACCTAGGGATGACTGTTTTTACCTTTTTGTGTGGTAATGCTGGATGTATTTTTTTTTTTTTTAAAGAAAACCAAATCCTTTCAGCTGAAAAAGAATGCACACTTAATGAAAAATTAAGTACTAAATCACCTTTTCTCAGGAATGTTGATGGTGACTGTGAAACGTATCCAAATGCTTGTCCACCTTTGTCGTCACTCTAGGGACTGTAGTGAACCAAAGGTAAACCCAGAAGACAAAACTCTTACAAAAAAACCTAATTCAGATATTAGTAACAATCAGAAGAAGAAAATTATTCCTGGTGATGATGACTTCACTTGTGTTGTGCTGTCTGTATGTCACTCTGGGAAGTGTGACTTTCCAGTTAGCTAAGATGGTTCTTCTTCTTCTTCTTCTTCCTTTTGGAAATAGGAATTGAACCCAGCAGGGCTTAACCACTGAGCCACATCTTCAGCCCTTTTTAAATATATCTGATTTTGAGACAGGGTCTTGCTAAGTTGCCTAGGGCCTCACTAAGTTACTGAGGCTGGTTGTGCCCTGCAGGATGGTTGTTCTTCTAAGTTAATTTTCTTTTCACCTTTTCTTGTACATACAATGAAAGCAATAGTTATTCATGAGATGGGCCCATTAGCAGAAGAACTTCATTTGTAGATAGTTGAATGATGCAGTTTTACATCGGTTTCTTCCAAAGAAACTTAGTGATAGCTTGATCCCCCCACCCCCCCCACCCACCGCATCCAATCCACGAACTCAAAGCAAAGCTTTTGGAAGTTCATTCTGTTGAAGATAGAGCATCTAATATTATCGTGATTTATAACTTCACTTTAAAACAACTCAACAGCACAAATAGCAGAGGTACTGCAGATATAGATTTTGGTGGAGTATAGCAGAATGAAAAAAAAACTGTGTTATTACTAAATTAAGAAATCTATGGAAGAGAAACGTATTTGGAATTAGACGCAACGCGTTCATAGTTTGTAACTGCATCCAAACAAGCTGTGAGAGTCTCCCAACAAAATGGAAGCTATAGTTGACAGACATAAATATTTCTATTTATACACAGAGAAATTGAAATGCAAAATATTTATCATGGAGATGATGCTGAGTTGAAAAAGTGTGGCAGCCTGGCAGGATGTGCCTTTTATGTTTTCTGCATGTTCTTAGATTTTAGAAATGTCTGAAAGGCTACTTTACAATCCAACCTATGCATACTATACAATGTATTGGCTTTTAATTATTTTTTTAAAAAATAAATGACTCCTCTAATTTTTTTCCATTTTGTTCAAAATCAATTGGAAATTCATCATCAAGAATTCAAGGTATGGCAAGCCAAAGACTTCAGCTCTTGAAGCTTTTAGAAAATGTAATTATTGAAAACATAATTTTTACTTACAAAACCAGAAGAGGAATTGAACAAACTAAACATTTTAAATGTGAGATGAAGTCATTAGGCTTTGAATATCTTGATTTATGGGAAGAAAGCTTTGAAGGAGATTTTGTGTGTAATCAGATGTATTCTACATCAAAATAGAATAAAATTGAGAATATCCATGGTGTTTTAGCATCTAAATTTGGCAAAACATTTTTAAAAGCCCAAATAGAGATAACTTGTTTGGTGAGTTTTATCATATAAAATATTTGTTGAAGAAAGTTTCTCTGAATAAAGAAAAAAGGTCAGAACCTGTGAAAACATTTAGACTGAAATAGTAACATTCCAATAAAAAAATAGAATTGAGAATATCTTTCAGTTATTAAAATTAATTCTTAGCTTATGAGGTACCTTAGCATCTGCAGAAGGAAATTTTCAGTTTTCCTTATTGAAAATACCATGGTTAAATGAGAAGAGTCAGTGGAAGATGTCAATAACTTTAAATTTATGAAATATAAAACTCAACTTTGAAAAAGATTGTGGTCAATTTCATGACAAGAATTTACAAACACATAGTAATACTTATTCTTTAGAAAAATATCAACAATGTGGCATTAGGTATAGATGTGACTCCCAAACTGATTACAGCAGTTAGGAACTAAGAATAATATTCTGCTTATATTACTTTTCAATGTTCCAGATAAATGAAATTAAATGCAAAACTTCTGCTTTGATGTACATTGATTGTTTATTTTTTAAAAATGATTTTTACCTTTGAAAATAAATTAAGACTTCAGCTATTATATAGACCTATCATTATGGAAACCAATTTGTCAACCTGTAAATTATACATTTTATTCATTTTTCTCTCACTCTCAAGATTACCCCAATGTGGGCAATAAATTATGGGCACAAAGCCGGGCGCGGTGGCGCACGCCTGTAGTCCCAGCACTTTGGGAGGCTGAGGCAGGAGGATCGCGAGTTCAAAGCCAGCCTCAGCAATGGCGAGGCACTTAGCAACTCAGTGAGACCCTGTCTCTAATAAAATACAAAAAAGGGCTGGGGATGTGGCCCAGTGGTCGAGTGCCCCTGAGTTCAATCCCTGGTACCAAAAAAAAAAAAAAAAAAAAAATGGGCACACATAGTTGAAGCAGATATCCATTCTGAGTGCTGCTTTTGAATCCCATGGCCTCCGTATGGCTGGGACAGTGGTTCACAGCTATCCATCCACTCTGCGTCCAGAGTCCTGAACTGCAAGAAGAAAAGCGCATGCGCAAGGTGGAGGTGTGTGCCTTGGGCGCTGATGGTTCCAGTCCCTCCTTGCTGCTCTTTTGACCTCTCTCCCCACATCCTGTGGGTGACAATGACTTCCATCTCTCACAGGTAGCTCTTCATTCAGTAAATAATCACTTAGAAAAAGTTTATTTTGATAACTGTATTTGCATTCATTATCCATCTTTAATGAATGATTTTATTGTTTGCTTACATTGCTGCATATGATTCCTTTTAGGGTAGGAGGAAAATGTAATTCTTTCAGTTAATATTACACACAAACACACCCACTAATGAGATCATCAAGAGTCAAATAATTAGGTAATTAGTCTTTTAAATGCCTGTATCATGCAGAAATCCACGGTGGGTTGTGTTACAGGTGATTAACAAACTTAGGTGACATAGAGAATACATTATTATCCCCTTTAATGTAATAAAACATGGGCTTTTTTGCTATGAAGACAATCAGAATAGGATTCATTTGGATAATGAAGACCACCCATATCTGGTGAGTGGCTTTTTAGTTTGTCTTTTTCTGGTGCTAGGGATTGAACTCAGGGCCTTGTGCATGCAAGGCAGGCACTCTACCAACTGAGCTATATCCCCAGCCCCCAGTGAGTGGCTTTTTAAATGCCAGGTGCTGATCTAGGCACTGGGAATTCAACACTGCACACAGTAAACTGTCTTTATCGTATAGAGCTTATCTTTGGGAGTAGGGCACAGACCCAAATAAACATGTGATATGAAGAGCGTCATGGGGAGCTGCATGCTAAGAAGGTAAATGAGCCAAGTGAGGGGACACAGATGGGTGAAAGAGCTGCCACTTTATGTGGTCAGAACAAAGTCTTTGTGGTAAGGGGCAGAGACCAGAATGAAATGAGAAAGGAAGTCGCTGGTGTCCAGGGAAGGCAGGCCAGGCCAGGATGAGACAGGAGGTGGCTGGTGAGCTTGAGGAAGAGAAGGGGCCTCGCGGCTGGTGTGAGGAGGGGGTGAGGGCGTGGAGAGGGGGCAGGAGAGGACCCACGAGGCTGGGAGTTGGGGAGATCTTGGAGGACGTGGTAGGTCTGAGTAAGGACTTTGGGTCTTATCCTGAGGGAGATCGGAAGTCACTGGAAGTTTTGAGCAGAGCAATGATATGACTTACATTTGCAAAGGATCATTCCAGCTACCATACAGGGAGGAAATAGTGCATGCATGCGTGCGTGTGTGTGTGTGTGTGTGTGTGTGTGTGTGTGTGTGTGGTGGGGGGGAGGAGAGAGGGTGGGGGAAGAGGAGAGTTGGGGAATAGAAGGGGAGGTGAAAGGGGGAGAATTGGCAAGGCTCTTGGGTTCTGGACATTTTTTGGGGGTTAAGATATCATGGCTCATGGTGTGTTGGAAGCGGGAGGAATGTGCGGTCTTTCTACTTGGCTGTTAGGACGAGTGGAGCCGCCATTTTCTGAGCTGGGGAAGATGGGGAGAGGACGGGGCTTGGTTCGGGTGCTGTGGGGGAGAGAGCCATTCAGTGTGGACTTGCTACACGGCAGATGCCTCTGAGACACTGAGGGAAGGTAGTGGGTGATTACTTACCTCTCTGTACTCTGATTTTTCATCAGTAGTTTGAAGCTTTTAAGATTACTCCGTAATAGGATTGCCCTGGGGACTGCTGAGTTAACAGGTTAAAGTGCTCGTAGAGCCCGTGGCACCCACTCAACATTATTACCATGAACACCTTTGGTTAATTCACATTTTCTGAAAAAACTCATATCCAAAGAAAATACCAGTTCTCCCGAGCACGAGAGCCCGTGGAAATGCTGGAAATGGCGTTTGATCTCCACTCATCCAAGGCCTCGCGAGAAGACCAAGGAGTGGTCAGGAAATCTCCAAGCACCCGAGTTGGAGCCTGGGATTCTGGAAGCCTCTGTCCTTTCCATCACCTCGTCCTTCTCGTGCACCTTGGGTTTTAGTCCCTGGGGTCTCGATTTTGAAGGGGATTTGCTGAATGCCCAGGATGGTTCAAAGCTTAGCAGAGCTCCTTGTAGGTCTCATGTTCAGAGAGCAGGGCGGCAGGCCACGCCCAGAGAGCACCCCTTGACTGGAGGGTCGCTCTGTGCCTTGTGTAGAGGGCGGGACGTGAGGCGGTGGCTTTACACCTTGTGGCCTTCCAGGTGACCAAGCCTTGGGAGCCTGTGGCTGCTGGGGTGGCTGACGGAGCCCTGGTGAGCACTTTCTTCTGTAAATATGTCACTTGATCAACCATCTTCTGTCACATGAACTGACTCAGCCAGAGGGAGTGGGTGACAAGACAGAAGTCCCTGCTATGCAGTTGGGAGTTTCCTCTGCTCTTTGTGTTTTACGGTCATCTAAGGGGTTCCTCTCCTCCCATCTCCGCGAGGCCCCGCCTTGGCCCCCTGCCCCAGCCTCTGGGTCAATGCTGTTCCGATCTTTTCCACTCACCCAGAGGTGGTGATCAACACATGATTCATCCTTAAGCCCTATGACATCTGCAGTTTCCAAAGACGTCTCTGGTCTAAAGTTGCTGGCCTGCAAATCAGCACACCGGACTCTTGCTCGTGAAGGCCTGATGCTCTGTGTGCGCTGGGAAGCTGACAGCCGAGCATATTCCCAGGGCTTTCTAACTCTTCCCAATGCAGGGACTTTTTACCAGCTGCTGAATCTGTTAAAATGACCACACCTCCCTCATTCTCCCCCTCCGCGAAAAACCTAGTCCCAGTGCATAGGAACCAGTTCCAAGGTGCCTTGTGAGGCTGCAGAGGAGGCAGACAGAGCCAGGCCTGCAGCGTGCCATTCATGAGGACGTACTGTCAGAAGTGTGGTCCTGGGTGTCAGCAAGACCAGGGGCTCCGGGACAGAAGGAGCAGCTTATGTAATGACCAGGACAAAGGTGACTTCATCCAAGCTAGATGGGACCTGGCTTACCTCAAGTGAATATCACTATGTCAGACGCAATTTTCCCTGGTGCTGCTGTAAAGCTCCGCATACCCCTCTAATGGCTTTGTTTATTTACAGTGTGCTGGGAAATGGTGTGGGAAAACCAGACCAGGGTTACTAAGGGCCAGTCATGGCTGCCGTCAAGTCAGGCTGGATTCCTGCACCTTCCCTATGGGAATGTGCGCTCAGCCATGATGCTGATGGCCGGGAGAGGCTCCCCAGAAGCTCTGCCTCGTGCTGTAGCCCAGCGTATCCTGGTGAGCAGGGGAAGGGGTGGCCGGGCAGTAGAGCTTGGTATGATGCAGGCTGGATGGGCGAGGCCAGAGGGGCTGGGTTATTCTGAGGGGTCAGGTGGTGTGGTAAGGACAACACAGGAGTCCCTTCCATTCTTCCTCCCTCCCTTGGACACAGACACTAATTTTGCTCGTAGCAGGAAGGTCACAAATTCTTTTTTTATTTTAATATTTGTTTTTTAGTTGTAGTTGGACACAATACCTTTGTTTTATTTATTCATATGTGGTGCTAAGGATCGAACCAGGGCCTTGCACGAGCTAAGCGAACGCTCTACCGCTGAGCCACAACCCCAGGAGCCAATGAGATGTAAGAGTTCTACGCCCGTGGTTCATATGTGTCCCCCAAAAGTTCATGGGTCAGAAACTGAATGCCTCAACTGGCATGAGACCGTATTTGGAGGAAGGACCTTGGGAGTAATCAGGATTGGATGAGGGCATGAGGGTGGGTCCCACGGTGGCGTGAGTGGTTTCCTAAGGAGAGAGACCTGAGCTAGCAGCCGGCTCTGTCTGGCCCTGGGACGCCTCCGCCCTGTTAGGGTGCAGCAGGAAGGCCCTCGCCCGACGCCAATCAGATGGCGGCAGCATGGGCGTAGGCTTTCCAGCCCCCAGAACCGTGAGCCAGACAGATTTCTACTATTTATAAATGACCTGGTCTCAGGCAACAGAAAAAGGACTAAGACACCTCCCAAATGGGACTTCTAAGAAAACTTCTGTTTTTCTGGTAAACAGGTACAGAGTGTGGAGTAGGAATTTTGATCACGAAGATGAAAGTCCTGTACTACGGGTGACAAAGCCAAGACGCCAGGAGCCCCAGACTTGGTTGACATTGCAAATGTGCCCTGCCAGTCCTTCCCTTGAACCTGTTATTAGATGAGAAGAAAAAAAAAAAATCACATTTGACCGAGTTGCGGTATCCGAGTTTTGTGATGTGCGTTGAAACAGTCCCGAGAACAGCTTCTCAGCCTGGCACAAGCTTGGCTCTGCCACTTCCCCGTGGTGTAGCCCGAGGACCAGCACGTGAACTCTCTGAGCGTCCGTTTCCCCGTTTCTAAGATGAGGACTAGAGTATCTTCCCTGCTTGGATCTTGAGAGGACTGCAGGAACCTCCACACCACTGGACATTTTGTGGGATCGCACTGAGGTCAATAACCCCCAGGCTTCATCTATCCAAGGAAGGGGGAGTCATAAGGGTTGATGGAGTAGGTAAGGAAGGGGCATTTGGAGGGGTCAAGGTGAAGGACAGATCCACCAAGTCCACTGACCAGAAAACAGAACCCAGTGTGTGAACTTGTCCGAGAGGCAAAGGCCATCTCAGCTAAGTCCTCCTGAGGTGGTTCTTGCCAAGGCAGGAAGCCCGGGTCTGGGCCTGGGGGCCGGGTGTGCAGGTGTACACACGTGAGTGGCCGCAGCCGCGAGGAATGCGGGTCCTGGGGCTGCAGGCTGGTCCTCCCGCCTACATCACAAGGATGACGATGGATGTGTGTGTCCACCTGCGCCTTGCTGGACCTTCGCAGTGGTAGCTGAGGGAGCGAGCTTTTAAAAATGGAATTCTAATTTCCTCAGTACTCTGTTTAAAAAACGCTTTGCTAAAATCAGAGAACAACAACAGCAGAACCCTTTGCTGCTTCCATTTCTATGCCCAGGAGGAGGATTACCGTGTGACAGCTAAGGGGTACAGGGTTTCTCTTTGGGGCTGTGAAAAGACAGCAGAATTGATCCTGGTGACGGATGCACAATTCTGTAAAAACTGAATTACATACTTGATATGGTAAATGTTATGGCATTTGAATTATAACTCAATAAAGTTGCAAAAAAGGAAAAGAATGCTGTGTTGGCTCCTTATTGGCAATTGAATAAAGATTCCCGTGGAACAGACGACCGGCGGCCCTCTGGTCTGATCGTCTGCAGGTGCCAGGTGCATCTCCCCCCAGCCGCAGGGAGCTGTTCGCGTTCTCCTGGCTGCCGCACGCACGTGTCCTGCCTCTGGGCTGCAGCGCTGGCTGCTCCCGCCTAGCGGAATCCCAGCTCTGGCCCTGCAGAGTTCAGTTCCGCTGACATTTCCTCCCGTGGCATTGGCTGCCTCCTACTAATGCCTCACCGAGCTGTCATTCTCCCCAGCGAGGCCACAGGCTACTGGAGGGCAGGAACTATGGTGTGTTGATTTGTCTCCACTCGGTGGCACTCCAAGGGTGGGGTATTCCAGGGGTGGGAGTGGGCAGGGGAGTCACCCTGGCAGGGGTAATGACAGGGTTTAGGATGGCGTCCACACAGTGATAATAAAGGCAGACCGACAGGGTCAGCACTGTGTTCACATCTCTACGGTGGGCCCTCTTGCTGCTTTGCATCCAGGGCTGACCCCTGCCACCCAGCCTGCCTTCGTTTGTATTGAGTGCAGTGTCTTCAAGGTAGTAGGTACTTTATAGATGATCCCTCAGGACCAGGAAAGGACTGGGGAAGAAGTTCTGCTTTAAGTGCAAGAAACAGCCAGTACACAGGGACACCTAACAGGCCACGCCAGATGCCAGACAGAGAGCCTCGGGGCCTACAGAGGGGTCTGGACCTTTAGGGAGCTGGCCGACCTGGTGGCGTATTCTCAAGGTCTGGAAGAAGTCGTCAGGTAAACAGGTACATGGTGATGCCATGACCATCGTCCCAGCCTGGGAGGCTTTGACCACAGACATTTAACCTCGCAATTCTGGAGGCTGGGAAGTCCAAGATCAAGGCACTGCCCTTTTATGACTTATTTTGAGAATTATTTGAGAATAGTATCTAAATTTCCATATGTTCCTTTTCTGCACAAAGAGGAATACAGATACTCTCTGCTTACTTTTTATCACCTATTTTGAAATAGAATTGACAAGTAAAGATTCTATGTATTTAAGCTGTACAACTTGATGCTTTCTTTTTTCAATTTTTTTAATTCTAATTTGTTATACATGCTTGCAGAATGCAATTCATTTCATATTACATATAAAGAGCCCAATTTTTCAAGTCACTGGTTTTACATAAAGTATTTTCACACCATTTGTGTCTTCATACGTGTACGGCAGAGGGGGTGTCCACGAGGGCCCACTTCCTGGCTTGCAAATGGCCACCTTCTGCAAAAGTGGCGTCCCCTGGAGGAGAGCAGACAGCAAGAGCAAGCTCCCGTGTCTCTTCCTTAATGGCACTAATCCCCGTCCGTGGTGAGGGCTCCACTCTCCTGGCCTAAAGGTCCTGCTTCCTAATGCTGTCACATTGGGGTTCAGGATTTCAACAGATGACTGTTGGGGCGACACAAACACACTGTCCCTAGCAAAGTGACTATTGCTGTTTAAGATTTTTTCTCGACAGGCCTTTTTTTTTTCTGGTCACTTTCCCTGTCTGTCTATCCCTGCGTTTCCACTAGTTCTCTATTCTGGGACTCTCCTC
Source organism: Tamias sibiricus (assembly GCA_025594165.1). NCBI lineage: Eukaryota > Metazoa > Chordata > Mammalia > Rodentia > Sciuridae > Tamias > Tamias sibiricus. The sequence goes on along the minus strand of CM046666.1, from coordinate 15,449,829 downwards.
TCTCTCATCAGCTACAAAGGCAAAGATTCTTTCTCTAGGGCCTCTAAGAAAATGAATTAACTTTACTTCTCGTAACATTTAAAATTACTGAGCACCTGCTATGATCGGGTGCAGGACTATACTAAGAACCTGCTAGACGCAGGCAGAACTAGGTGCTCTAAATGAAGGTATGGCCTCATTCCATCTGTTAATGAAGTCTGTTAGTTAGGGTAAGTAACATTTGCTGCTTATGTTAATCAGCCTTCTGTCACTGTGACAAAACACCTGAGAAAAGCAACCCAATAAAGGAAAAACTTATTTGGGTTCATGGCCTCAGACCAAAACCTGAACCATGAACCGTGGCTGGTTGGCCGCATTGCTACAGGCCTGTGGTGAGGCGGAACTTCATGGCGGGAAGCCTGTGGCACAACAGAGCTGCTCCCGTCATGGTGGCCAGGAAGCAGAGGAGAGGGGCTGAGGACAGGGTCTCCCCTGCAAGGTCATGACGCCTGGGACCCGCTTCCTTTCACTAGGCCCCACCTCCTAAAGTACTGCTACCTACCAGTAGTGCCACCAGGTGGGGACCACACCGTCACCCACAGGCTTTGGGAGACATCCTAGATCCAAACTACAACCCTGTTGTGATAAACAACCCCGCCCTCCCCCACAAAAAATCTCAGTGGTTAATACAGTAAGATCTTTCCCCCCAAATCACAGTCTAATATGGTGTGTGTGTGTGTGTGTACGTGTGTGTGACTGGGAGACTCTGCTCTTTCTAGTCTCTCGGGGACCCAGAGTGTGGCCCTACTTGGGTGTGGCCCACGGGTCCCCTGCTGGGTCTCTGCCCCTGGCTGGCTAATGAGCAAGCAAAGCTCACAGGACTGTGGGAAAGCTCTCACAGGCCAGGCTTGAGGGTGGCCTTCAAGTGTCCACACCCTGCTGGCCAGAGCCTGTGCACCCAGGCACACAGGGCCTGCTGGGAAGTGGCACTGGAGAGAGACAGCTGGGAGTGCCACTGCTTGCGGGTTGGCCCCCTGAGGCTGCCTTCCGGGAAGGAGGCCCCAGTCCCCAGGGCAAGCCTGTCACCTGCTGTTCCCCCCTGCTCTGTACTCAACGCGTCCTCCCGAGGCGAGCAGGTCGCAGAAGCCAGCCCCCGTGGCAGAGTGGCGAGTGGTTCTTAAACACGTCCCTTCTCCAGGACGACCGGGTGTCCCTGTAGCTGGCGGCCCTTCCCCTCCGGGCTGGGAGGTTGACAGCTGGAGTCCTGGCTCCCACGGGGGCTGCTGCCACCCAGTGAGCGTCGTCCTTGCAGCGGGGTGGCCCTGGGCCTTTCCTCCCTCTCTGCAGCTCCTTTGGTGGAATAAGAAGAGTCCAATGGCTCAGGAATACCAGGGAAATGGGAAGGAGGAAGACTGACTGTTGAACTTGGGAGTTCCATCTTTCCCCTTAAGGAGAAAGGGCGAATGCATATCCTAAAGCAGATGATCACCTACTTATGATAAGGCTGATTGCTTTAGGGGGACATTCCCCTACCATTGTGATTTAGATATGAGGTGCCCCCCAAATGCTCACACGTGAGACAGAACCTTAACCTACTGAAGGAGCCTATAATCAAGGAGATAGCTAAAGATTGAGGTTAGCTGAGAGCCATAAAAGATGTTCTAGTTTCCACCTGATAGTAATACATTATTCACAGAATCTTTGCCCGTGAACACTGCGTGACGCACCTGTAAGCTCGAGCTGTGAGCACGTGTCCTTGTTAAAGCTATATGCATATAACTGGGTGAGGTTGGTTAGAGTGTGTGGGAAGAAGAAGAAGAAGGTGGTGGTTGGAGTTAGAGCGTTTGGAGTGATTGCTGAAGCCGGAGAGAAAAAAAAGAATAAAAGACTGTTTTTCATTTTCATCCTGCCTCCGAATTTTCCTGCGGCGTTCGTTGCTCCAAGCGGCTTCCGCTTCAGGCAGCAACAACCTACCTACACGGGTAAGGATTAGCTGGGTGGTGACTGTAGGCAGGTAGGGCGTGGCTGGAGGAGATAGGTCACCGGGGCATTCTTTTTGGGGTATACATTTTGTCTCCAGTGAATGGAGCTCTCCCTCTCTCTCTCTGTCTCCTTCCTTCTTACATGTCCTGAGCTGCTTTCCTCTTCTACCATGATGTTCTGCCTCATCTTGGTCCCAAAGTAATGGAATCGGCTGTGTTTAGACTGAGACCTCAGAAACCATGAGCCAAATAACCTTTTTCTCCTCCAAAATTGTTCTTGTCAGGTCTTTTTGGTCACAGTGGCAAAAGAGCTGAGGACATCACCTACTTACACCAGGCAAGCTGGAGGCTGGGTTCAAGGGCAGGTCTTGGAGGTGTTCTACCGGGGCCTCTTGTTCCCCCTTTGCCGTCTGTCAGATGTTACGCGTCATCTCTTCCCTGCTGGTCCCTTCACTGGGGAAGAGAGCTCAAGGCACTTCACCTCCCCGATCCAGATGTTTGACCTAGAAACACGTCTATGGCTAGCTCTTTGATTGTCTGCCCCCCTCCCTCCCTCTTTTCCTTCCTTCCTTCCCTCCTCCTTTCCCTCCCTCCCTCCCTCCCTCCCTCTCTCTCTCTCTCTTCTTTCTTTCTTTCTTTCTTCCCTCCTCCCTCTCTCCCTCTCTCTCTCTCTTTCTTTCTTTCTTCCTTCCTTCCTTCCTTCCTCCATCCTTCCCTCCCCCCCCCTCCCTTCTTTGTCCCCAATCACCTAATCAATGACTACCACTGTGGATATCTGAGAAGAACAGACACAAATGAAGAAGAGACCCTCAAAGGCTGGCATTGTAGCTTACAGAGTTACGTCATTATTCATTTAGGAAGCTTGAAGAGGGTTGGTGAAGAGAAAAGGGCAGGTAAAAACTCCCACCGATAAGCCAGCCATGCATGGGCAGATCGTGCTGTCCTTACGATCTTGGACTGTCCTCCCTTCGTGGCCTATGGAGAGCATGCTGTCGATGACAGGCCCTAGAAGGCAGGCAGTGGGTGCGGCCCCGTGGTGTCCCAGCCTGTCCCTGCGGGTCACTGGTGGGGTTCTGAGAAGACTCCAGGGAGCTGTACTGCACAGTGATCACGGAACCTGTTCCAACAGGGCTGGGCGTTGACCAGTGAGACAGAAGCCACCCTCTGCGCCAAGTCAGGGTGCTCCTGCTCAGCTCTCACCAAGGTTGGTGAGTTGTGGGGGTCATCTGGGGTTTCAGGAGAGGGGAGGGGGCAGCTGAAGCGTGGGTGGGAGCAGGGTTTGGGGGCTGTATTTTTGCCAACCTGTGTGTGGTGTCTCCTATTTTAACTATGACCCAGCTGTCCCCGTGTGGGCTGGCTGGGTTTCAGCCTTGAGAATGTCCTCCTGTCCTGTGTGTGGCTGTGGCGATGGAGCCATGGACCCGAGCTGGTCTCCTTGGTGGGACGCTTCGTGGTCCCAGGGGGATCACAGCCGATGGCCGTTCCCCAGCACGCATGTTTGAAGGAACGCCAAGGCCAGTCACCCTTGGCCTCTCCCACGTCCCCAGGTGTGCTGTCCCCCGGCTGCCCCTTCCCTGCTTGGTCTTTCCCCCTCTCCAGTCCTCAGGCCTGTTCCACGTGTTTAACCACAGGCGAGAAGGCCGCTCTGGTTGCCAGGGGACGATAGGATGTGAAGTGACCGCTGTATTGTTTTCACCTCTCCACGACAGCAGCCTGGCTCATTAGAGGATGTCACTGGAAAATGGAGAGTAGCTTGGCTCCAACCTCCTCCACCCTGGTCCAATTCCCTCAGCACAGATCATCAGAGCTGGAGCCTCGCTCATCCCAGTCCATAGCTGGCAGAGCAAGTTTTTTTTTTTTTTTTTTTTGAATATTTATTTATTTGCTTAAGTTGTACACAATGCAATGCATTTATGTTTTACGTGGTGCTGAGGATCGAACCCGGGCCGCGCACGTGCTAGGCGAGAGCTCTACCGCGGAGCCACAACCCCAGCCCCAGAGCAAGTTTTTACCGAGCTCACTCAGAGGTGACAGCAGGGCTGAAAAAAAAAAATCTGCACCTTTTTGGGAGGTGGGGGGAGCAGTTTGCAGACAGCAGGCGTGCGTCCACCATCACCTGTATGTCCTACATGTTCCAAAAAAAAAAAAAAAAAAAAAAACCAAGTTTAAGGCTGTTCTCAATCTGACACGCTTCCACTGAAAACCAAGATATGTAGCTCCAAGACATTGACATTTTCAAGAAAGGAGAAATCAGAGATAAAAATTCCCCATGTCAAAGAATTCTCGACCTGAAAAAATTCCATGTATCTTCTGATTTTTCAATACAATTAAAGCTACCCAAATTTGAAATAAAGGAACAGTCCTCTTAATCGGGGGATTCAGAATGGTTCCTGATGTTTTTTGAACTTTACCCCAAATACCTGATACCAGAAGACTAAGACTTTGCATCCCAGAGGTCTAAAGCAAGTTCGGGGAGGCTGAACTTTCCAAGCAGAAAGGTCTTCAAAGTCACAAAGTTTAAATTTAAACGGAAAATTTTGCATTCTCTTCTGCAAACTATTTAAAAAAAAAAAATAGAAAATGATGCATCTGATTTTTATTATTAAAGAAGGTCCCCCTCCTCGCTTCGTGTTTGGTAGAGCTGACACTCTTCATGAATCCTGTGGCTTGGTGTCTGCCTCCTGCAGTCTCTGTCCACTGGGGCTGGTTTCCTGCAGGCAAGGCAGCTTGCAGCTCACCAAGGGGAGCTGGGGAGGGAGTCCTTGTCATGGAGGGACCAGAGGCCAGAGGCCCTCAGACCGACTTTGGCCTTTCTATGCCTACATGGTCCCCAAGACCTGGCCCCCTTCCGTCCTCATCATTGGACTATGGAGACAATCTGTTTCACTCCCAGGCCTACTGGTTCAAAGAAAGAATAGAAAGAATCTGGAGGTATGTTCTGGAATCTGGAGGGAGACTGAGTATATGTTTCCAGCTTTCAAGATTTTTCCCTTTGCTCTGAGTTTGAGTTGGGGCAAGTCTCAGTTTTCCTACGTATAAAAAATGTAGCTCATAAAATTCCTTCCTTAGAGAGAAATATAGTATTACAAGGGCTATTTATGTCTTAAAATGCATGGGTCCCCCTAGAAGCCCAAACAGTATTTACTGAATACCACTTAAGGGAACCAAATCTCTTTGAAAAAGTCGCCATTTCCAGTCAAAGGCAATGAAAATACAAGATAAGCCTAGAGAATTCTGTCATCCCCCAGAGCAGGAAAACTTCTTAAGTACTTGGGGGTGTTAAAAAGACTCAGGAATCAACCTGAATGAGCTCATACTGTCCAAAGATGTGACCAGTTAAGCATCAGTAAGATAAGTGGTTGGAACATACCCAATTCCATCGTACCCATCATTAGTAAATGTTTTTTTTTTTTTTTTTTTTTTTTTTTTTTTTTGTGATACTGGGGATTGAACTCAGGGGCACTTGACCACTGGGTCACATCCCCAGCCCTTTTTTGTATTTTATTTAGAGACAGGGTCTTACTGAGTTGCTAAGTGCTTTGCCATCGCTGAGGCTGGCTTTGAACTCGCAATCCTCCTTCCTCAGCCTCCCAAAGTGCTGGGATTACAGGCGTGCACCACTGTGCCCGGCTTTGCAAATGGTTCTTAAAAGAAAAAAAAAAAAAATCCCATTGGTTGCCTTTGGGGGAACCTAAGAAACTACTTCATTGTTTTGAAATGCTTTGTGTTAGTTTTCCTTTGCTGGGACAAAAATCCCTGAACACATTAACTGGAGGAGGAAAGATACGTGTTGATTCCAAAGGTTCCGGTCCATAGTCAGCTGGCTCCATTGTTTTGGGTCCATGATGAGGTCTGAGCTCGTGGGGGAGGAGACCCCTACCTCAGGGCAGCTGGGAGGCAGAAAGAGAGAAAGGAAATGGCCAATGTCCCAATATCTCCTTCAAGGTCACGTCCCTGGTGACCTAACTTCTCTCTACTAGGCCCCACTTTCTAAAGATACCGCCACCGCCCCCCCAACAGCACTGTAGACTGGAGACCAACCTGTGATGCAGAGGCCCTGGAGGGACCGTGCAGGTCCACACCAGAGCACTGTAAATACAACAATCAAACCTTCACTTACATTTACTATATGAATTCTACCTCAGGGAAACTAAATAATTGACCAGGAAGGTTTTCTTCATACAAGTATGCTAGCTAATAAATAAAAAATGAATGATGGAATTAGAACAGGACGTTCGACAACCCCAAATGCACAAAGGGATCCAGCCCAGAGTTTCTCAGCTTTGCACTACGGACATTTTGTGCTGAGATCATTTTTGTGGTGGGGCTGTCCTGTGTACTATAGGACATTTAGCAGTCCCCACCCAGTCTCTCTCCACTAGATTTCAGTGGCGTTTCCTCCTCCAGCTGTGACAACCAGAAATGTCTCCAGATATTGCCAAATGTTCCCTGCTCAAGACCACTTGGTCTAGGTGACGACCCTCAGTGATGGATAACGCCACAGAAAGAGAGACAACAGACCTCTGTAGATCCAATCACAGAAATATACACCATCCCCTTGAGATTCTTGCAAATGAAACAAAAAATAAAGCCCCAAGTCCCCACTAAACTAAACTGATCTGAACTAAGCCTCTGTATCTAAATTTCACTTTACAAGACAATGTGAGGTGCCCACATGGCACACGAGCTATGCACACACACACACACACACACACACACACACACACACACACGAAATGACTGGCCATGGGTTGGCAGTTCCTGAAGACAGGTGCTGGGCACGCCCAGCTCACCGTGCTATTGTGCACTCCTCGTATTGTGTGTGTGTGTCTTCCTCTCTAAGTTGGTCTCGAGGTCCTTCTCTGGAGAGTGACCATGGACCTGGCCCACCATGAGGAAGCACCAGGGTCTTGGGTGTTGATGTCCACAGTTGAAGGAGCCCTAATCAAGGAGATAGCTAAGACTGTGGTTAGCTGAGAGCCATAAAAGATGTTCAAGTTCCACCTGATAGTCATACATTATTCAAAGAATCTTTGTATGCCCGTGAACACTGTGTGACGCACCTGTAAGCTCGAGCTGTAAGCACTTGTCCTTGTTAAGGCAAAATGTATATAACCGGGTGAGGTTGGTTAGTGGTGATTGGAGTTTGTGGAAGGAGTTGGTTAGAAGGAGTTTGTGGAAGAAGTTTGTGGTTGGAGTTGGAGAGGTTACTGAAGCCGGAGAGAGAAGAAGAATAAAAGACCTTTTTTCATTTTCATCCTGCCTCCGAATTTTCTCCCTTGGCGTCGTCGTTGCTCCAAGCGGCAATCGCTTCAGGCAGCAACACACGGTGTCCCTTTCACAGGGTATTTATCATAGACAGCCTAATGCCTCAGGGTCCAACCCTGGGGCAGGACCAGGACTCCTTCTCATGGGGCACCGAGAAGTCCTTTTGGCTTCTGTCTGCGTGGAGTCCAGGTTATTCCTACCAGAGAGCTACTGTCTAGGAGAGCTCTGGCCAGGGAAGGAGTTAGGTTCCCTGTGTCAGTTGTGTGAAACGCAGAGCAACAAAGCACACGAGGCAACAGAAGCAGCGGCTGCTCTGGATTCCGGAGAAAAGAGCACCTCCCGCCTCACAGGGCCAGCAGGAATGTGGAAGCACAAGGCCAACCAGCAAATGGGGCTGGGGGCTGGGGGTCTAAGCGCCGTCCAGGCAGGTTCCTGAGGGGGGCTCTGATTGGTGGGTTTAGAGTGAGCAGGCACGAGATCTGTGGAGCCACACTGTGACCCAGGCGTGGTTTCTGCACGCACATGGGGTCAGTGGGGTCATGTAGGTCACAGCTGTCCCTAGGGAAGTGGCCAGCAGGAGGCCGCTGTCTCAGGCAGATACCTGGGTTGCCCACCTTGAGGAACTGATTAGAGGAGAACTGGGAACTGGGTCAAAGGTGACTGAGCCCTGCTTCTGGCATGAGAAAGCTGAACTTGTGCTCAGGATGGACACCAACCAACATAAACAGAATTCACTACACATACGTCTGACTATTTCCATAACAGAAAGGAAGTTTTTAAAAAGCAAGTGCCCTCAGTGGAAGTCCTGATATTTCTAGAACTTTCCCTTAGTGGGCTCCATTGGCTTTGCCCCACTGGGCCTGACTCTAATGCTCAGGGTTCAATGTGAGCTCCATTTCCTGCCCTGGGGCTGTGTCTGCCAACCGGTACCCAGGAGTCAGTGCAGAAGGAGGGTCAGGCCCCGTCCTCCTGTTAATTAGCTGTTAATCGTTGTAAATAATGGATTAACGGATTCATGATTTTCATAAATTTATTGGTCCTCCAGTTAATGAAGACCCACATGCGGTTCCTTTTGTCATATATCATTCCTTTGCAGGACCTGCTCCTTTTCTGCAGATGGCTGAGCTTGGCTAAGCAGGGCAGGGAAGCTGCTTCAATTTAGGGGGCTTGAGGCAACTTGTGCAGAAGTTGGAGGGAGTGGAGAAGCCCAGGGCCACGGCTGGAAGGGATAAAGATGGCCCCATGAATTAATAATGCATAGGTACTCCCAACATGGGCGGGCCTGGCGGATCCTGCATCAGGATAATGGTTTTGCAGAATTAACCTCTGACCTCTCCCTCCCCCAGCCCTGCCATTCTCCTTCTGCCAGCCCCTCCCTCTCTCAAAGGAGGGGGCCATCAAGTGCTTGTTGCCTCAGGGGAAGGATGTGGTAGGATAGAAAGCTAGTGCAAGCCTGGTGCCTCTCTCTGACTTGTTTCAAAGGAAGGAGAAAGGTCCGGAGAAGAGGTTGGCTCCCTACACCCAATCTCGTCCTCAAATCTAGATAAGGTTTCCCCAGAGTTAAGAAAGCTGGATAGATGATGGGTGGGGTGATGATCCCCTGAAGAGAGGGACCCGCTTCCCACGTCCATGGGCAGGCGGCAGAGTTTAAAAAAACAGACTCTGTAGATACCGAGAGACCTCCATGCTCCAGGGTGGCACTGTCCAGACCAGGAAGCTCCCTCCAACCTTTGCCCCCTTTGCATGGTCTGCTGACAGCTCCTGTGAACCCGAAGTGCCCAGCACACAGGGGCCAATGATGTCTCAGGGACCTGAGGGCCACCATCAGCCTCAGCAGACACCTGCCTACGTAGATGGCACCAACAGCTGCGTGACAGCCCCTTGGCAAGACCTGGCTTGCTTTCAGTAGCTTCTCCACCCTGTGACAATGGATCTGCAGAATTGAACAAGATAAAGTCTCTTCCTGCCCCTCAGATAGGACCGGACTGCTGAAGGCCTGCAGGGGTCGAGGTTCTTGGTGCTACAGAAAACACCCCGGCTTAGGAGAGCAGCAGGAGGTGGGTGTACGCGCCCATCCTTTATCCCCTTCTTTTTCTCATTAGTGCTGTGGAAGGCTCCTTTCTTTAAGGTGCTCATTGCAAGCGTTTGGAGAGGCGCGTGCCCTTGTCTTTTGAGCACTCAAGGACAAACGCTGGGCTTGTTAGGAATATTCAGTTGCAAGTGATTGGGTAACAGCTTAAAGAAGTTCACCCGAGGAGAGAGGCCTTAGTTCAAGGGTCTGGGATGTGGACTCAGGTATGAAACGCACCTGGAGGCAGGGCCTCGGAGGTACCAGCACCGTCCCTCATCTCCTGTCTCTGTGTTTCTCTCTTGCTGCAGCCTAGTGTGACATATAGCATCAGGGTCTTTCTAAGGGTAAGACCTTAGAAACCGCGTCCCGCCCCAGACCTATGGGATCTGTCTCTGGGAAAGTGTCCTGGGAATCTGGACTGGTTAACTTCTAGTCCTGTTCCTACCTACCTGCTGTGAAGTTTGGAATGCTCTGAATTACAGTTTCAACCAATGGAAAGAAGCCAGATTGATGTTATCTTTGGTTCTAAAAGAAAAACCCCTGGAAAAGAACCTGCTTGGCCTACCTTGGATTAGCCACCTACGGCTGGACTGGCCCAGGGTGGACGGGGGATGAGGTCACGTGACAACACATTTGTTGCTCTGAAAATTGTCTAGGTGGAGTGAGGAGGGGTCTAAGAAGGAGGGGACACTGTTCCTAGGGAAAGAGGGAGGCTGCCAGTCAGGCAGGACTGAAGGCACCTACCTCCTGCTCTAACAGACTCCGCAGAGAGGGGGCATCCGGGCTTTGGGCGGGCTCTCAGCCCCAGCCACTCATTGCCATCTCTGAAGCTTTTCTCTTTCCTGCTTTCTGAGCACCGGCTTCTCATCCTTGCCAGTGTCCCTGGGCCCTATTCTGCCCCTTCTTCCCTCCCTCTTTGTGGGTGATTTCTCTTCCCACTCCAGAATGAAACAGAAGCCACGCCCGACCTGCCCGTAGGCCCCTGGCCGGACTCCCTTGTCTTGTCATCTGCCCTTGGGTATGTTCCCATTTCCGGAGGGCAGGGCAGGCCTGCTCCTTCCTGGGGCTGGTTCCTTCTCTGCTGCCTTCCTTAGTCCTCTAAGCCCCAAAGCCTCCAAATGAACCCAGAAAGTTAGACAAATACAGAATAATATGAATAATAAAATGTATCTGTATGTTTGTCAATGAAAGATGACATTAGTAACAATTTGGGGTGTATCACTTTAGTGTTTTTGATGCATGTGTTTTATATTAATATATACATGAAAAATTGAGATTATACTGTACTATACATGTATTTTATACCTTGTTTTGTTCACTAGAGCAGTGAACATTTCCCCATGTTCTTAAATAAGTTTCTATTATAGAACGTTTTAGTAGCTGAAACCTTTTATTGGTCGTTTAGCTTGTCTCAGTTTTTGGGAGGGGGGTGTCAGGGATGGCTCCCAGGGGTGCTTAACCACTGAGCCACCTCCCAAACCCTTTCTATTTTTTATTTTGAGACAGGGCCTCACTTAGTCACTCAGGACCTTGCTAAGTTGCTGAGGTTGGCTTTGAACTTGCGATCCTCCTGCCTCAGCCTCCTGAGCTGCTGGGATGACAGGTGTATGTCATTGCATCTGGCAGCTTGTCTCAATATTTATTAAATATGTATATTATGCTTTTTTAAAAAAATATTTATTTTAGTTGTACACAATGTATTTATTCTTTATGTGGTGCTGAGGATCGAACCCGGGCCACGCATGTGCTCGGCAAACGCTCTACCTCTGAGCCACAATCCCAGCCCCTATGCTTTTAATACAAGTAAGCCTCATGCATAAATAATGTTGCACTTCTCTGTTTTACTAACCCACTCTATATTTTTGAAAGAGTCGTCTATGCTTGCCATCGGCTGCTGTTCTACACATCTTATGATGTCCTCCTTACACAGAAGTTGTTCCCGTCACTCTAGGGGGATGAAGAGGCTTGCACTGACTTCCAAGGGGCAAAACCCAGTGGTCCCTTTTGTGCAGGAAGTGGTGACACTCTGGCACCGTCCAGATCCCCTGCTCTTCTGACCTTGTGACCTGGGCTCGCTTCCTTGTCCTCACGCTCCTGTGACCGGTCTTTCTCAGTCCCCCTTTGCTCCCTCATGTTCTCTTCAAGTGGGGACAGCCCAACCTTCTGCCACCCTCCCTCCTCCTCCACAAGGGTCCTCTGCGTCTTGTGTGCAGGGGACCGGCAGGTGCTTCGACAGCCCATGGACTCACCCACTCCTCATGCCAGAGGCTGCCCTGTCCCAGCCGCACCCTGTACAAGCCAGTCCCAAAGGGATGCTCAGTTCAGGGAACCTGCTCAGCCTCCAAGGAACCTATAAACAATTCAGAAGCTTTGCTCCCATTTTCAAAGACCATCCAACAGGGAGTCAGGCAGAGTCCACGCCGCTGGATGCTCCCTACAGCCTTCCCCTAAATCACTCCAAAGCTCTTCATTTCCAAGACCTAGCAAACAATGAGCAGCAACCTCGTGGTCATTCCTTGTTCTGAGCACTTTCCCTCCCGAGTGGTGGACCGTCACCGTCCTGCGCCGCCTCCCGTCCTCTCTGAAGGGTGAATTCCAAACGGAAGATCCCCTTGCTCGCGGCAGCAGCATCTCCAGAAGCAGAGAAGTGGAGAGGACAGAACCGAGCGGTCCCAACAGACGGGGCTCTGCGTCTCCCCGCCCCACACATCCCCGCCCACTTACTGACACAGCGTCCCAGTTAGAAACCTTAGGTTCTCCAGTTCACAGGTGATGTCCCGGGAGACACCAGCTTTTCTAGATCCTGTTTCAGAAATGTCTCGTGTCTTTGTTTGCCCCCTTGTCCCTATTCTTTACGGCCACTCTGCCAGCCTCTGTTCTGCTCTTCTTCAAACCTTAGTTGGGTTATGCTGTGTGTCCTGGCTACTCCGCCTGCCAATCACCCCTCTCTTCTCCAATCTCTGTCTGCACTGCTGCCAGGAAGCAATCTGGTGTCCTCCCTCTTCTGCTTGTTACCCAGTTGGAATTCTTCTCTTTGGTTCTTAGCCCTTTAATCTGTCTTTCCTTCTGGTCAACTCTCCCATCACTCTCTTTCGTCACACTCTGGCTCTATTACTGTGTTTAGTTTGTTTTCTGTTGCTGTAACAAAATAACCAAGGTTGGACACTTCATACTTTTTGGTTTATGCCCAAAGAACTTAAAATCAGCATACTATAGTGACACAGTGACATCAATGTTTATAGCTGTTCCATTCACAATAGCTAGACTATAGAACCAACCTAGGTGTCCCTCAATAGATGAATGGATAAAGAAAATATGTATATATACTCAATGGAATATTACTCAGCTTTAAAGAAGGGTGAAATTAGGGCATATGCCAGTAATTGGTTGGAGTTGGAGAATACCATGCTAAGTGAAATAAGCCAATCCCACAAAACCAAAGGCGGAACGTTTTCTCTAATGTGTGGATGCTAATTCACAATAAGGCGGGGGAGGAGGGCAGATTAGGGAAAAATAGCATTAGACTAGGTAGAGGGAAGAGAAGGGAGGGGAGAGAGGGGATGTGGGGATGGGAGACATAGTGGAATGAAACAGACATTATTACTGTATCTGTGACTACATGACCAATAATGATCCTGCAACATGTACACTTCGAAAAATGAGAAATTGTACCCCATCTATGTATGATCTATCACAGTGCATAAGTGCATTCTACTGTCATGCATCACTAATTAAAACAAATAAAAAATTAATTAAAAAAAAAGGTTTATTTGGCGCACAATCCTGGCGGGGGTCCCCTGGCTGTATCACATGATGGAGAATCAGAAAAGGGTTGCTCGGCCACATCCGGCTCCGGAGAGCGCTTGCGCACTTTGTGAGAGCAGCGTTGACCCCTCCCTGGGCAGCGCTCTTACGACCTCGTTACCTCCCCTAGGCCCCACCTCTCCACATGGCCACGCTGGGGCCCGAGCTTCCACACGTGAACCTTTGGGGACTCACGTAGACCATGGCAACCACGTCATCTGTTCACTGTCCCCCATCGTCCCTCGCTTTCACACTTCGACACTGTGTTCATGATGTCTGACTCCCCGCAGCACCTTCCTGCCCTCCTCTAGCTGAGCAATTCCCACGGGCTCTTCAAGGCCAGTGTCACTGCTTCCTCCTTCTGGAAACTTCTTCCATGCTCTTCCCTGCCCCAGGCTCCTGGCTTCAGGTTCTCCATTTTGCACTCCCAGGAATTTGTTCCTGCCTCTAGGATGTCACTTAGCACACTGCAGTCCTCTCTTCTATTGCTCTGTGAGCTCAAGGGCAGGGCATTATTCATTCCGGAAGACCTCCAATGCCCTAAGCCGGAGTTGCTGCATAAAGCAGGCCTGATTGTCCAGTGAACGAGCTGGTGTTTGCTTTCCGCCTTCCCATTACTGTGTGTGAAGGCTAAAGGAGCTTCTGATTCGGCTTATAAGGGCGGATGGTAGAGGAATCTCTCTAAGAAGCTGCAGCAACACGTCTGTCTGAACAAGACAGTAGAAGGAATTTATTGGTGTAAAAGGATTCAGTTGCATCAAAGCTACTGCACATTGGATATTTTCCTGGCTATAAACAAGCATGCTAAGGGTGAAAAGAGAGATTTACAAAGCAGATATAGTACAGTACAGTATCGTCATTCACTTCGTGAAATAAATCACCTTCCTGTCTGCTCTTCTCCCTACTCAGTCCCAGAAGACAAGAGAAGCAGCCATTACCAAGTCCAATAGATCCTTTCTCCTGAAATCTCTCTAGTCTGACTAGTGTTTCCTCTACCTCCCCAGCCTAGGCTGGCTTAGGCCAGGTTCCCCTCTCTTCTAGATGATTGCAACCTCTCTGACAAACATAAGGCTTCAGCTTCAAGCCTTTTATACCCTGCAAGACTCGGGTAGGGGACTTGCTCACATGTTCCTGTACCTTCTATTGTAACTTTTCTATATCCCTTATAAGCCCAAGCTTATGGGTCCTTAGCATGCAAGCTCCTTAGCATCTGAGCTTACACAGATCTTTATTTCCACTGCCTGCACGCATTAAGTACTCAATAAGTATTTGTTGCATGAAGCGATTACAAAGATATGTATCAAAATATTTTGAATACCTATTTTTTTTTTTTTTTTGCATCAAATCTATTAACCCAAGTAAGGCACATTTATATTTGGACGTGAAAAACCAGGCTACTTAGCAAATTGAATTTAATTGGATTAGGAAGTAGGTCTTTCATTTTCACTTTTGTCTTTGACTTTTTGGTGCAGGTTAAGATGTGCCTGACCTAATGTGGACTGAGAGGTGTCTCTGATGTGGAACTAGGCTCTTCACATCTGTTCTCTTTTTCTGTAGGTTTTTTTTTTTTTTTTTTTTTTTTTTTAATCCACTAATTGGAGGTAGTGATGAGGCATGTTAGGCAGAAGTGCTGTAAGGAGTGGGTTCCCCTCTTGAAAGGACAAGTGTGCTTCCCTTAACCCTGAGTGATAAGGTAGGGGAATGTTGTCCGTTCTCTGGGAAGACTAAGCCAGGCCTTGCAGGTGGTTTTGAAGTCCCTCAATCGAAACACATCCAGCCACCCATCCATTCCCAGCTTCGGAGCTCTTGGAAAAAATCCTCAGGTTTTACATTTTTAGAGAAACTAAGGTCAAGCATTATATTTTAAAACACCTTTATAAGTCAAACCAGCAGCCTATCTCGTTCTTTCTGACCCATGCAGGTGGCTTCTAGCAATTTGATTTTGCTTTTAAATTAAGCAAAAGGAATTGTTATGAAATTTCCAGGGGCATGCTATAACATCTAGAAATTAAAAGTCAATTTAAAAGAAAAGACTCCTTGAAAAATAGGATGGCAGATGAAGCAGGATTTTAAAAATAAGATTTTCATGTAGGAGTTGAGAGTCAAATACTGGCTCTCTCTTCTCCCACTCCAGGTGAGATCTGCATTCTTATTACCACCAGAAAAGAGGGACAGTCTGTGATCCCTGCCATCAAACTGTGCAATCCCCCCTTTTGCCTGGCAGCAGCTTCCAGGGCAGGATTCCTGGAAGAAGAATCCGGGGCCCCAGGAAACTGAGGCATTGAACCGCATGTCAGTGAGCTCCTGAGAAACTGCAGATGGAAGGGGACACCCCCACCCCCCCCTTCTTCCTCCAGCCAGCCAGGTAAAACGCACTGGAACCAGACACTGTCCTGTTTGATGATGAGGGAGCAGCAGCTGTCACACAGACACAAATTGAGTGAGGTCTTGTAATATTGCTCACGGGGCAGAGGGAGAGGAGAAAGGAGCTGGAGTCTCAGGGGCAATGGCAGGGAAGGATAATCCTGTGTGAAGTGGAGAGAGAGGTCTGGACCCCCTCAGGGTGTGGAAGGGGCTGCGGAGAAGACCAAACGGGAAGTGGGCTGTGCTTCCGTCACTCCCGCATTCTCGGGGCAGCTCAGGTGCTAAGGGAAGATACCAGAAGACCACAGGAAAGGGGTGGGGGCGTGCCAAGCTCGCCTCCTCCTCCTTTTCAGTGAGCACACGTGGTGGGGGGGCCAGTGCAGATGGAATGTGCACCCTGAAGACTCCGGGGAGGGCTGAGCTGACTGCGTTAGAGAGAAGAGGAGTTTCATGGGAATCAAGGTCATAGGTTAGATTGTGTCCCCCCGCCCACAGTCCATATGTTGAAGTCCTGACCCCCGATACCTCAGCGTGTGCCCTTATTTGACTACAGGGTCTTTACAGAAGCAATCGAATGACAGCGAGGTCATGAAGGGGGACCCTAATCCAATATGACTGATGTCCTCCTAAGAGGGGAAATTTGGATACAGACATAAATGCACGGGCAGGGACCCAGCCATCTACAAGCCAGGGAGAGAGACCTGGGGCAGATCCTTCCCTTGCACCCCTCGGAAGGGGCCAACCCTGCCACACCTTGATCGTGGACCTCCAGGCTGCGGGTGCTTTGTTACAGTGGCCCTAATATCGTCCATGGGGATGGGAGAGAAGACGAGGAATCTGGAGACTGCAGAGTGAAGGTGACTTCCTTTAGGGTGAGGCCTGGAAACCCCAGCGGTGTCCACATACTTGGGGTAGCGGCTCGCGTCCCAGCTGATCCTGTGTTTCTGCCATCTTCACATGGACTCACGGTAACTGCGCACTTGCTTCATGATCAGCGGTGAACTGACCAGACAGCCTCACCGGCAGGAGCCGTGGCCCGCTCTGCGCCTGGACACACCGAGATGCTGAGAGAGAGCCAGGCAGGAAGTCTTCCTTGAGGCTCTTGCCATTCTTCTGAGACTGGTCTCCCCGGTCCTTTCTGGTCATGAGGGTTGGGAAGGGGCCAAAGAGTGGGCCAAAAAAATTGCCGGAGACACACGCTGTCCGTGCCCAATGCTCCTCCGCATGGAATTTCCACTCATCCGAACAGGACAGCTGTCAGCAAGGGATCATGCGTTCCTATTTGTCCATCTGGAAGTGATTCTTTGAAAGGATTCTTCTTTCTTTCCCTTCTAAAACAGGGTGGATGTGGCACACGGATGCTCACCCTAAGCATGATCTGGCAACAGAATAAAATATTTGTTGGAGAATTACGAGAGAGAGAAGCGAGGAAAGCCAGCACGTGGGTTGGAGTCTGTGCACAGGCGTACGTAGCTGGGACGTGGCCCGCTCTCTCTGACTCGTGAAGCCACTGAGGCCTTCACCTATCCTGTGGCTGGGACTCTAAGCCTGTGTCTTGCACCAACAGGTCTAGGTCTCAGGTGCAATGTTCATTGCTAGTCTCTGATAGGTCTATTGGAACAGTCAATCAAAGCAGCAGAGAAAGGAAGAAGCAACAAAAGGACTCAGAGGCAAAGCGACATGCCTGAAGGCTGCAGCCCAAGATATTTACATCAACGACCTTTCGACCCATCAGGGAGAGGTCCTTGCAAACTCAAGCTTTTCTTTCTTTTTTAAAAAATATTTATTTTTTAGTTGTAGTTGGACACAATGCCTTTATTTGATTTATTTTTATGTGGTTCTTGGGATGGAACCCAGGGCCACGCACATGCTAGGTGAGCGCTCTACCGCTGAGCCACAACCCCAGCCCCATAAACTTGGCTTTTCTAAGAGAACCTACAGCATGGTGCCTAACAGCCTTGGATTTGGGGGCCAGGCTTATCTGAGTTGGAACCTCAGATCTACCATCTATCGGCTCCGTGGACTTGGCGAAGTTCTTTTTAACCTCTTGAGTCCCAGTGTTCTTAACCTTACACCTTAACCTTTAACTTCAAAATGGGCATAGAACTCTCTACGAGTAAAATGAAAATAAAAAAAATTGTGGCATATTCATGTCCTGGAAAATTCTGTAGCTATGGGGATGAACAATTTTACAGATAACTCTGTGGATGAAGGTCACACGTACAATATTGAGGGAAAGAAGCCGGTTACCAAGGGCACACATTGCATGACAGGGAAGCTAACTCACAGGGTTAGAGGTCCAGCTCGTGCTTACCCATGAAGGGAGTGATGCTTGGAAGCGCGGCTGGGAGGGACCCGTTCTACGTCCTGTGGTGGGTGTGGTCAGTTTGTGAGGCTCACTGAATTACACGCTTAAAATCAGCATAACTTTCCACATGTATGTTTTACTTCAATAAAGAAATTCCAAAAAGCAAATCATACCAGTACCTAGCTCATACGTATGTGATGCTTATGTGAAACCATAAATGCAAAACATCTAATGATAGTATGTGCCAGATACATGTTAGCAGCTTATTGTTATCATATTTACTATGTGGATGCAGGAATTGGTGACATACTTAGTTCCTCCCCCAAAGACCTGTCCCATCCGGGCAAGCCTGTGACACCATGAGTTTTAAATAAAGAGGTGCATAAAGGGCCCAGATCCTTATCAGAGCTCAATCTCTTAGCAACCCTCATGTCTTATTCTAGGTGGAGAAAAATAAAGGAAAAAAATTCAGCCCTGAGTACTTTGATTTGAGATAAGATAGTTTCTATTTTTTTTTTAATTTAAAAAAACAAAAGCCCACCCTGCGGCCGCCAGAGTGTGTAAAAATAACTCAACAGAAAAGAGCAGGCCTTTTTCTGCTGTTCTCAGACTCATTTATACTTCCTCTCACTTCCTCCGTAGATAAAAATAGTGGTTTAATCTACTGACAGACAAGAGCCTTCCGAAGTACGAGCCCCATTTGGAGCCGTTTCTCTTTATTGTTGATTTTCTGTAATACAGATGTTTTGGGCATAATGTATTCTCTAGAACGTCCTCTGTCAGCTCAGTAAAGAAGACAAACAGCAGCCTAATCTTGAGAACAGGGCTCCTCCATAAACCAGCTGACACAAGCTCAATTGAGCTTCACCCCACATAAAGATTTTAATAAACAAACCTCGCCGGTCAGCATATCGCGCCGGCATAGTTAAACAGATCACGTGTCTCTCGGCTCCTCTTTACAGTTCTGCAGCTTTTGCACAAAACGAGCTCTGGTTAACAGGATGCCATGAGTCGGAGCAGGAGGAAACGTCTCTTCCCTACACGCCGCCGTGACAGACCCAGGGTGTGACAGCATTGAGCACCGAGGCTCAGGTCCCAGCTCCGGACTGCGATTCTGCAGCTGAGTCGGCATTAAGCTGGGAACCATATTCCTGACCCACTTCCCAGTTCTTCTCTTCTTTCCTTTACGTTGTGTTGAAACTTTGTTCACTCCTCTGGCTTTTCATTCATCTACCAAGTCTGTTCTTCTGGCTCTTGGATCCGACTCCCTGGATTCCAACCCGGAAGAGGCCCCTTAAGACCTCTGGGAATTTGGACACATTCCCTAACTTCTCCCAGCCTGGTGTTGCTCATCAGCTACACGAGGATCATAGCCGGCCTGCCCATGGGGTTGCTATGAGGATTTACCGTGCTAATGTCCTCGAAAGCTCTTAAACTGGAGCTTGGCCAGTTTGTAGTAGCTGCTCAGTAAATGATGGCTATTATTCAGTTCCTTTGTGAATCAGGCTTCTTCTGCATTGTTGTTTGTCCATCTGCATGTACACAATCACTCATCCTTTGTCAAGCAGGGAGAGAAACTCTGGGTCCTGAGGGATTCTGCGTGATTAATTGGATTCAGGGAATCTTAAATTAAGAAAGGTGATTCCTAACTTAAAGGCAGAGTTTAAAAGCTAGTGGTTTTCTCAATTTCAGCAGTATTATTGACATTTGGGGCGTCCTAGTTGTGCTGGACGGCTGTCTTGTGTAGGATGCTTAGCAGTATCCTTGGTTTCTACCCATTAGCTGCCAGAAGCAACCTGAAAGTGTCTCCGGAGTTTTTCAAATGGCAACTGGGGACAAAAGCATCCCTGGTTGAGAGCCAAACATGTTAATCCTAGAGCTCGAGTGGGAAGGCGTAAGAAGTGATTTATGAAAAGAGAAGGGACAGACAGTCCAAGACAAGTGCCTTCCTTGCTCTGTTAGCTTTCCATTATTGTAAGAGAATACCTGAAGTCATCAACTTTAAAAAG
Source organism: Tamias sibiricus (assembly GCA_025594165.1). NCBI lineage: Eukaryota > Metazoa > Chordata > Mammalia > Rodentia > Sciuridae > Tamias > Tamias sibiricus. The sequence goes on along the minus strand of CM046666.1, from coordinate 15,430,044 downwards.
GAAAGATTTGTTTTGGCTCCCAGTTTTGGAGGTTTCAGACCATGGTCAGTAGGGCGCATTGTTTTGCGGCCTGTGGCAAGGCAGCAGATCATGGTGGGAGGGCGTGGTGGAGACGAAGCTGCTCACCTCATGGTGGGAGGGAAGTGAAACAGGGAGGAAGGGGCCGGGGTCCTAACATCCCCTTCAAGCGTGCACCCTCAGCCACCCTTAGCCACCCAACTTCCTTCCACTAGACCTTTCTTCTAAAGTCTCCACCACCTCTCAATAACACCGTGGTCTGGGCCCCAAGTCTTTAACACATAGGCCTTTGGGGGCAACTTACCCAACCACAGCAATCAACTTACATGGGGCTTTGGAAATAGATAGGAGTGGCAGCCAGTTTCAAGATCCTACCACCTCCCCCCTGTCTGCAGGCAGTTGCTACCTTCATAGGCAGTGACTTCCTGAAAACACCCATCTCACAGGGGTGTGTAGAAGTAGAACAGTAGAAGACGAAAGGATTCCATTCCCAAAAGGCTGTAAAAGGTGATCGAATCTCTAATCAAAGCCCTTGTGTTTAGATCCAATCTTTGGAGATATATTTACGGCACTTCATAAAAGTTCCTTAGTTTCATTATTTTCCTTCCCAGGTTTAAATCCAGTAAGTGTTGAACCACATCGGGCTGCGATTTCCAGCTTTCTCCTGATTGTGTTAAGTTCGTGAGAATTTCATTTAAGTGCTTTCATTTTTCCATTTCTCCACTTGTTTTTATAAAACCACGGAGGCAAAATGCAATAAAAAGAAATTTCAAATAATTGCAGAAACATCGCAGTACAGATAAAAATGATAACACGGCTGCCACTCAGCTGCAGGCTCTCAGCACCACCCGGCAAAGGACCAAGTGCCCAGGGTTTGTCTGATTTGTAAGGATCTGAATCTCTTGGCTAAAAACCAGCGGAGAGGCGCCAGTGTAAAATGTGAGGATGGATTGAGTGTGCAGAGAATTTCCATCCATGTACGTTGAAAATCACTAGTAATTACGACAAGGTGAGATACAGGCGCTGGGTCACGGTGTATGTTTCTTCTTAATTAGATTATAAATACTTCAAGGGGAAGGAAGAATTTTTTTTTTTAAAAAGAATCAGAACCCTCTTTACTGTGCATGCAATAAACACTTATTAATTTCTAATTTAATGGGCAATGGGTGGAATAAAATTAATAGTTTCTTTCAAATGAGGATGCTAGGCTTAAAGTCATCTTCCATATTTAGATCCATACCTGCTTTGTAGTTGGTTAAGGAATGTTATATGTATTACATACAGCTATCAGTATATGGGTAAATATATACATGTGCATATGTATATGTAAGCAGACAGCTCCAGATATATAAATATATAGACAGGTAATGTTAGAGAGAGACACAGAGAGATTGGGATAAAGATATAGAGATAGATATAGATCTCTCCTCTCTCTCTCATGCCTGTAAGGAATGTCTGAGAGAGAGGGAGAGAGAGGAATATAAATTATTAAATATAAATCTACATCTGTTACTTTTGCTAGTTATTCATTGAAGTTGAGCTTCTTCGGATGCCAACAGGCTGACTATGAGGCCCTCTTGGTCTTTGGTCTCCCTGCGCCCATATCTTGCTTAGGGCCATGCAGGAGCCCTGTTTGGGGAGATGGCTAAGATTGCGGTTGACTACGGGCCATGGAGATGTTTGGGCATTGCTGCCTTCTGTAGTCTTACGGGACTTGGCCCGGGATCTTGCGGGACTTGGCCCGGGATCTCGAGAGACTTGAGCGAGATTGCTGATCGGGTCTGCGCCATTTGGTGTGTTGGTTGTTTGGTGGTGTGTGTGGTGCGTGTTAAAGTCGTTGTTAGAGCCAGAGAGAAAAGTTATCAGGATAAAAAGGCAGTTTGTTTCCAGTTCGCCTCTGAACTTCTTCCCGCGGCTTCGTTGCTCCAAGCGGCCATCGCTTCAGGCGGCAACAGGGCCATGTTGGCCAGTGTGAGGTGCCCGTGTAGCGGAGATTTGGAAGCCCCGTCCTGAGGCAGGTGTGGGTGGTGGGAGGACCCCATGAGTACAACATGGAACAGCAGGGGCCCTAAGCTGGTCCCCTCTGGCTCTGCGCATCCTCCACATCCACATCAGCGAGCCCTACAGCTATTTTCTTTCCTGTATTGGGAAGAAGATTGAGAGGCTCAGGTAGGAAATCAGTTCCTTTTATTCTCCTTCATTTCCTTATAGCCTGTTTGACCTTTCCTTAAATTAGTTCTCTGAAATGTCTTTCTCGCCGCCGTGGATAGCTGTTGACGGAGCAAAACACGCCAAGCTAATTGTTTTCCCGGGTTTTCTTCCAGTCTGCTGCAGAGAAGGACAGTGCCAATGGGCGGGCACAGGAGGGAAGTCTGGTTCGATGCCCATCAAGAGAAGTTCTTCATCACTGCCGTGACGAAGCCGGCTGCCGCAGGAAGCCCCAAACACGCCATCGCTGCTGGGAAAACAGGTACCACAGACCCCCGCCAGGGCCACTGTCCACCAGGGGCACGTGAGTGGAGAGTGGGTGTGTGGCCTCCGCTCCGGGTCCTTTAGGACAGGCATCTGGGATGGGACTGGATGCAGAGCGCACCAGGTTCCAGCAGGGAGGGGGAGGATGAAGCTGTCACTGTCCAGGAATTTAAATAGGGTTGGATCATACCGGCTTTTCTCGAACATAGACTGATAAAAATTAAACAGTTTGCCATCCATTTAAGATCTGGTTGTTAGGGGATGACTTTGGCAGCTATGAAAACCAGAGTGCTAGTCTGCTCCAGTTGGGAATGAAAGGGAAGGAACTTTTCATGGACGGTCAGAATGTCCACGCCAAGGGGTTTTCCTTCTTGAGCCAACGAGCTCAGAGTGCTCCTGCTTTAATCTTTCTGTTTTTCTTTCTCTGTCAAATGCCTTTAAGGAACATCTTGCTACACTGCTATCTGATGATACTTTGCATATACTTCCTTATCATTGCTTATCACATTGTACCCTCATTCCTCCATAGCCAGGGGTCTCAGTTTCAGGAGACCCTTGCCCAGGGAATGCGACCATCTGCAGATGCTCAAGTCCCTCATATAAAGTGGCGTGGTATTTGCATAGAACCTACCCACATCTTCCTGAATGTGTCAATCATCTCTGGATGACTTGTAAGACCTAACAAAATGTAAATATTATGTAAATAATTGCTAGGCTATATTGTTTAAGGAATAATGACAAGAAGTCTGTACATGTTCAGCAAAGATGCACTTTTCCCCCCAAATATTTTTTTATACAAGTTTGGTTGAATCTGCTGATGCAAAACCTAGGATATGAAGGGCCGACTGTATTCTGATTTGTTTATTTTTCTGCATTCCCCATCTCTGGTCCTTAGCACAATGCCTGACACTGTAGGCTCTCAACTGGTGTTTGACATAAAAATGGTGCAAATATATCAATTCTGGAAGAAAAAAGGAATTCTATAGGATAAATAGTGTGTCCCGCTACCATCTTCCTCCACGAGATGATTAAACAAAATTCACCATCTGCATTTCTCCATTCTTCAAAGAATGGAGTTCCTTGCTTTTTCTGGAAGACTGAATTAGGAAAGAAAAATGGGCTGAAATCAATTTGGGGAGCAGAATCACTTGCATAAAATGATCCAGTGTCTGTGTGGGGTTTCCTGGTCCTGGAGAGGTCAATAAGGTCAGCACACATCATCTTCTTTTGGCTGAAGTGTAGTTTGAGGGAGCCTGGGAGTTTCTCCCAGTCCAGCCCCCCACCTACTTCATCATATTTCTCTGCTGTAAAATCTGGTATCTGAAGGTACTATTCTTTGTAGTACTGATTCTGATCACTATTGTTGTTCGTTGTTGAAATAGTCACTCAGGATTCAACATGAGTCATTTTGCAGAGCAAATATTAGGCTTTATAACATGGTTTTTCCCAGTGGCCACTTATCTCAGGCAGAAAGAGTTCTTCCTGGGCAGCCATCAAAGCAGGGTTTTCTAGGAAATGTCAGCTCTGCTTTGGCCTTTCTTGGACAGCTGATAGGTCCTTGCCAATTTCTTTAAAAACTCTCTTTCAGGATTTAATTATTATTTTTTTTTTTTTCAAAGATAATGGCAGGGGACTGAAGGAAATGGCTAGTTAGGGGTGATTTATCCGTGCCATATTCATTGAATTTTAACTACGAAAAAAAAAAATCATAAAAAAGTCCCTTTACTATGTGATACTATGGAAAGTGTAGGAATCACTCTAAAAAACTGAACAGGGTTTTATTTTTGATTCATAGTATTCCAGGCAATTGGTACCTTGTCTATTTACACGACTCAGGCTATACTTTGTGTTCCAAGATGCATATTATCCACAGTTTGCTTCCCAAACTATGGAAAACATTAGCCACAGAAAGGGATTTATGATGTGAGATAGAGCCTTCTAGAATCACTTCATGAGGTATTGTTTGATTTCTCTGTACCTGGCACCTTATCAGCCTGAATAAAGTCTATACAACTTCACCCCCCAACCTGCTTAGGAAATGTAGGGACTGGTCTCAGGATAACTGAAGGGAAGCACTTGCCTCATTTCCCTGTGAAAGCCTGGCCATCCTACCTAGAGTACCAGCCAGGCATGGCTCATTTCATGGCTTAGACAAGAAGTGTCCCACCAAAGCTCATGAGTGAGGCAATGCAAGAATTTTCAGTGGTGAAATGATTACAGTACGAGAAGTATAACCTAATTAGTGGATTAATCCACTGATATGGATTAACTGGCCAGTAACTGTAAGCATGTAGGGTGTGGCTGGAGTAGGTCACTGGGGCATACCATTGGGGTTTACTGTTTGTCCCTGGTGAGCAGAGCTCTCTCTTCCTCCTGATTGCCATGTCCTGAGCTGCTTCCCTCCACCATGCCCATCCGCCATGATGTGCTGCCTCATGCTGGGTCCGGAGAAATGGAGTCGCCAGCCCTGGACTAAGGCCTCCGGAGGTGTGAGCCCCAAATAAGCTTTTCCTCCTTTCGTATTTTCTGGTCAGGCCTTTTGGCCGCAGCAAGGAGCAGGTGACTAAAATGGTCCCGCATACCTAAAGTATTAAAACGCTTAAACAACTCCACAGTGAAGGAGGGAGCCTGCTTCTTGGCGTCCATTCAAGTTGTTGATTTGTGCACAAATCCGTCGATGGCTTCGGGGACTCATCGATTCTGTCCGTGTGTGAGCCGTTTCTGACTCTGAGACGCTCTCTGCTCAGACTCAGAAGCACCTCACCCCCACTCCGTGCAGGGTTTTTACCAAATGTCTCCTCGTATTTTAAACGCCCAGACAGACATCCGTGGCCTAGAGAAACTCCTCCAGGGAAGAAGTCTCTGTTGTCCCCTGCCACCTCTCTTACTCCATCAGTGTGTTCATTTTTCTGCTTAAGCAGATTCAGTGACATATGAACAAAAAAAGGGAGGACACCGCCTGGAATAGGGGAATTATCCGGGACACGGACCAAAGCATTCTTGAGTGACGGGACTTTTCCAGTATTTTCATAGCATCTCCTACATTGCGTCGTGATGATTTACTCGTTCTCCCTGACTCATCAGATGAAGAACTTCTGGAGGGACAGAAATCATGCTTTATTCATCGTGCATCTCCAATGCCATATTAATATCCAGCATTCCAGTGCATAAGCAATACTCAGCACATATTTGTTGAAACGTTTGCTATGGTTTGAATAAGTATCCTCCAAAGGCCACGTGTTAAAGGCTTGGTCACCGGCCCGTGGCATGACTCGGAGGTGGTGGGACCTTTAAGAGGCAGAGCCTAATGGAAAGAAGTTAGGTCACTGGGGGTATGCCATTGAAGGGGATGGCAACCCAGCCCCTCCCTCCCTCACCCCTCTCTCTCCCTTTCTTTTCTTTCTTTCTCTCTCTCTTTCTCTTTTTGCTTCCTGGCTGCCATGAGATCAGTAGCTTCCCCCCCCCCACCCCCAGTGTGCTCCCACCATGATATACTGAGTTGCCACAAGTCTCAAAGCAGTGGAGCCAACCAACCATGGATTGAAACCTTCCAAATTGTGAGGAGACATAAACCTTTCTACCTTATAAGTTAATTATCTCAGGTATTTTGTCACATTGATGGAAAGATAACACAATGCTGAACAACTCCAAAGTACAATGATTCAGTTCTGATTCGGGGTGGACAGCAATCACTAGAAGAGCACAGTGGGTTAGTTAATTCGTGGCCTCCCAAAAGATGTAGCCACACCCTTAACCTCAGAATCAGTGAATGTGGCCTTATGTGGAAAAAGGGACTTGGCAAATATAGTCAAGTTAGGGATCTTAAGATAAAATCACCGTGGATTAGCCAGGCGGGCCCTAAATCCAATGATAAATGTCCTTGAAAAGACAAAAGAGGGGGTCACAGAGAAGAGGAGAAGGCTGGGTGAAGACAGAAGCTGAGACCGGAGTTACACAGTGTCATGGTTGCACCTGAGAGTCCCCCAAAGTCACATGTGTTAGAGGATTGGTCCCCAATGCCACGTTCAAAGGTGGGGATTTGAGGAAGTGATTGATTCATGAAGGCTCTGACCTCATCAATGGATCGATCCACTGAGGAACTTGATTGGATGACACTGTTGAGAGGAGATTAAACTGTAGAAGACAGGGCTTCATGGGAGGAAGTGGGTTCCTGGGGACATGCCCTGGAAAGGTGCACGTTGTCCCAGCCCTTGACTTGCTCTCTTTCTCTCTGCTTCCTGACCACCATGAGGCGAGCAGCTCTAGGACACCCTGTCCTCCTACCACAACACTTCTGCCCCACTCGAGGCCCAAAGGCAGCTGAGCCAGTGAGTGATGGACTGAAACCTCAGAAACCATGAGCCAAAATAAATCTTTCCTCCTTTAAGTTGTTTTTCCCAGGCATTTTGCTACAGCAATGAGAAACTGACTAATACATGCAGGTATGAGCCAAGGAATGACTGGAGCTGCGAGAAGCTAGAAGGGAAAAAGAAGAGCCTTCTAAAGCTCCAGAGGGAGTGTGACCCTGCTGATAGCTTAATTTCAGGCTTCAGGACTCTACAAGAGAATAAATTTGTATTGAAAACCCCCAAGTTCATGGCGATGTGTTATGGCAGCCACAGGAAATGAATATAGAGGGTAACCTGCCTTTATGAACTCCATTCCAACCAACACAGAGAGCTGGGTTCATGGCACTGGAAAAAACACAGACATGGAAAGGCTTGTTGAAGGATTCCTGTTCACAGAGCCCCGGAACATGGACTGAATTGAGAAGAGGGGCTAGGAGAGATGGGTCTTCATCACTAAGGGCCATGAGGAGCCAAAAGAAGTCCCAACCAAGGCTGAAGAGTTAAAGTAGCAGGAAGTCATAATTACACCACAGGTGCATACTGGGGACCTGGAGCAGGCCCTGTAGGCACTTAAGATGACCAGAAAAGTACTTCGAGTCTTTGCATAGAGCGAGAGAGAAGTAGCCCAGAGAATAATGGGAGGTGGGTGTGGAGAGGATGGTCACTTCTCTAAGTCAAGCCTTTGAGAAGCCATCTTTCGTCACTGCCTGGTGAAAACAAGAAAAAGCAAAGGACCTAGGCAAAGAAGCCTTCTCCCCCCAAGTAAGCAGCTAGAACAGACCAGTCTGGCCCATGCTGCTCATTCGTTGCTTGAGTGTCCAGCCCTGCCCCAGCCTGAGGTCTCGCTGTGCCGTGGGGACCCCATTCTCATGCACTTGGTTGGTACAGACCATCATGGCCCTGGGAAGAGCCAGTTCTTCTTCAGAGACCAGAATGGCATGAGGCAGAGGAACATCCAAAGGGCCACATCCCACAGAGCAGAGTGTTTCCTGTTGCAGAAAGACAAACAAGGCCATGGGATTCCAGGCAGCGAGGCCGCTCAGGTTCGGGCACGCCGTGGCTGGGTTCCATCGCAGGAGTAACTCCACTTGCTTGTCTTCACCATGAAGAGGTTGATGAAACCACCTTCAAGTCTTTATCACCCTCACGTCCGTGATTGTTGCCTGGCTACCGAGCAAAAGAAATCCACCCCCTCGAAGGTCTTCTTACTCACACACCAGAACCCTTCTGAAAGGTTCTGTGATACACTCCCTCCCACTAAAACCAAAAAGAACATTGTATATGATATGATTTACATGGAGACTATATTGCTAAAAAAGGGCTGCATGATCCCAGTATGGTACAAGATGGGCATTGAGTGGATGAAGGTTGAACGAATGGGTGAGGGTTCATATCCCGTCTTAATAAAAATACAATATCATGTAATACGATGGAAAAGTACTACATGATCATAGCACGATATGATATGGCCATTCCATGAAAGAATGTTGAAGGCACAAATGGGTGAAAGTTGTAAAAGAATTTTAAGCACTGTTGCCATATGATCTCCTAGATCTTGCTTCAGTTAGGTACCTGTGTGGCGATGACGTTTATTCTGTTTGGCTACATCTACTCTCTTTCAGCAGCTGGTTGGAGGGGAGGCCACTTCTGCTCTCCCTTCTATCCTCTCCCACAACAGTCAGGCCTTCCTCTTGCTATGTTGGTGCCAATCCCTCCTTGAACTCACCGGGAATGAGTTTCCTTCATCTGAGCCGTGGGCTGCACAGAAAGCCAAAGATAAAGGGCTGGCTTGAATCTGCTCCGTGTTTTCCACCTTTTCCCCTCAGACCTTCCTATTTCTGTCTGACCCCACTATTTGTGTCTTCTTTCCTTATTTGGCTCAAAGACGTGAGAATGACTAATTGTTTCCAAACTTCGCTTCTGGCAGAAGAGACCTTCATTCCACTTGCAAGGGCAGGCACACATGATAACACTGTGCATCTTTGATTTGTTTAGGAGATTGCCAGCGTTCTCTTAAAAGCTACGGGCAAGAAGACAGAGAGGGGAAACCTCAAAATGGCGGCAGGAGGCCAGGCAGGTAGCTGGAACGCTCTACCCACCCGGCCTGAAGTGTGACCACGCTTGGTGGAAGCTGGCTTGGAGCCAGGCCTGCCTTGCTTTGACAATAGTCAGTGTCATTTCTGTGTAGAATTCTCCACAGTCACACCAACAGGCCATTACAGACCCCCAAACCACCCTGACATGGGGGCATTGGTCCAATGTCCTCTGAAGGAGTGCTCAGGTCTCCTGTGATGGGTTGAGGCAGCCCGCCTCTCCCCATCCCCCCGGCACGCCGGACCCTGCCCTCCCCTACCAGTGAGACCTACTGGGGGCCACCTGTTATGGAGGACGCTGCCCAGTCACATCAGGACGGCACACGCCTTGCTCACACAGGCAGTAATCACACTCCTGGAAAAAACAAAGACAACAAAATAATGTTTTGGCTGAATGCGAGGAGGCTTGTGTTGCCTCCAGACTCTGTAAGTTTGTGTGATGAGCTGCAAATAACCACAGTCCAGAGAGTAAGGAGACGGAGGAAGTGTGTCTCTTGTTTGAGCAGGTGGGCACGCCTGGGGGGTCAAGGCCATCTACGCAGGGGATGAGGGAACTGGGACTCTCGTTCGTTCATTCATTCATTCAGCGTTGATAAAAAATCCTGGGGATAATCAACTTATCAGGAGAAAACGTCCTTGGGCTCACGGTATGCATGTTTCCGTGCGTCACAGTGAGGCAGGAGGCAGAGGAAGGAGCCAGGGTCCCTGTGTCTCTTTCCAGGGCGCACCTCAAGTGACCTCAAGACCTGGCCCCAGGCTCCCCTTCTGAAGGCTCCCTTGTCTCCCAATAGCGCCACCCCCCGAGGACCAAGACTGACACTTGGGGCCTCATTCACGCTGCAGCGCATGCGTTCATTTGTCTTAAAAGTCCGGATCCTGGAGGTGCCTGGAGATGGGAAGTCACCGACTCTGCCTCTCCTCCTGTCCACAGAACGTGGGCATCGCGGGCAGCGCTGCAGCGGAGGGACCGGCTGACTATTCTCGCGGTGCAGGAGAGGCAGGGGGCAGCTGCCTGCCCGTGGCCGGGGAGCCTTCCAAGGGGTGACGTGCAGCCTTCGAGAGCCTTCAAGAGTGAACAAGCATGTACTGATCTGGGGGTAAATTATCTCTGCTTTCTGTCATTTGTCCCTTTCTGATGGTCACATTGGCTTGTCAAGGGCCAGAGCCACGTTTGTACAGCGGGATCTTGACCCAGCACCTGGTGCACAGGAACCGCTGATCGTGTTCTAGCCAAACACAGGAGCAGATCTAGAAATGGCAGGTCCTGACGCTCTTTCTGTGGCACACCTTGGCCAGCAAAGGTCACGATCGCGTTTGGTTTTAGGTGACAGGAAGCAGGGACTTCTGGCAGACACATATGTTACACAGAGACGAGGGGAGTCCATGTGGGGTCTGGGTCTACCACCAGTTCAGAGTCACCTGGCGGCGGCTTCTCTGCCTGTGGATAGAAGCCCCCCACTCCTTCCCCTGCTGGTTTGGGGAGTGGCCTTCCAACAAGGAGATGCTTCCCAAGAGCAGGTTCCTGGGGAAGCGCCTTGGAGGCCCTGCCTCTCTCTCTTTAGGTCCTAGACAACGTGACAATGAGGAGGAATCGTCTTCTGATCGGAATGTGGATCAAAATGACGGTAGAGATATGCTATAGTGAGAGTGGTACTGTTTTTCACAGATCAATTTGATGGCTCCCAGGGTTTGCCTTTGCCGAGGACCCAGGAGCCCCAAACTGTGAATTCAGATACGCAGAAATCATCTCCAATAAAAGCTGATACCTTTCATTATGAAATTGGATTTTGAATTAAAATGCAAATATGAACATATAAAAATGGAGTTAGATAAATACTGATTAATTCATCCTAGTGGTTGACACTGGACCCTAAAACAAAGCAAAATAGGGCAAATGATAGGAAGTGCAAGGTGTCAGGGCACAGGGAGAGGAATAAGGACGTGGCGAGGAGAAAAAGGAGTTTTAAAGAAAAAATTTCTCCTTTGCTTCCTCCCTTTCCTCTAAGGTCGAGGAGAAAGAAGCCAGTGCTATAAGATCCAATTTCAGAGAATGTCATGGTCTCCTTGCTTTCTGACCCGGGCTAATTTTCAAGACCAGAACACCAACTCCTTCCTCAAAACTCAGATCAAGCTGCCAAAGCAAACCCCGGGATCTTGAGGGATTTTGTGGAACTAAAACAAGTTTTCCTTTTTCCATCATGCACTTTGTGTGTGTGTGAGTGTAAAACACGCCTTCCCTGTAGAACATTCAGATACCACGACAAAGTGTAAAGCTTCGAGGGAGGGGGCATCGTCGATTCCGCCATCTTTAATGTCACAGTGCCTTTTTTTTTTTTTTTCTAAGATGAAAGGGAGTTTTAGGGACCACGTCTGCGGCAGTCGAAACGCAGGATGTCACAGAGCACGAACGGAACAGGGGTTTGCTGCGCTGTATGGGCAGAACTTGGGACTGAACTTGTGGGTGGGGGGTTGGAAATAAAACCACGTCGCCCTCCGTGAGCTGTGAGTACCCATCAGGGTGGGGGCCCGTCGTGCTTGGCCTCCGCTCCTGCCATCCTGGATTCCTGGGATGCAGGTTTCTAGAAGAATCCATTTGCCACAACCGAGCTTTGACTTAGATGAACGCTGTGGGCCATGGAGATCTGAGGAACTCGGTATATGTGTGTGCTGGTGTTTGAGTGTGTGTGTGTGTGTATGTGTGTGCATGTGCATGTGCACCAGCACAGAGATCAAGTCACCAAACTGGGAATGGGGTGGGTTTGGCAAAACACTCCCTCTGCCATCTTTATGACTTGCAAATGAAGCCTTTCTTCACGCAGTAAGGCTGTGGGCGAAGGACTCAGAAGACTGAGGGGCGTTTCTGCACAAGGCCTGCGCGGCCTCGGTGTGGTTGGCTGTGCCACTGTTACGGGGAAAGCGGGAGCTGCAGGCGAGGCCTGGTCCTCCTGGCTGTTCAGAGAGGGACTGGCGATGATAATAAATATCATTTGCTGACATGGAGTCCCGGGGCTGCACTGACCACAGGAGTTGTGGTCCCCAGGATGCTGGGACCGCTCACAAAGCAGGCATTTATGAACGGGTTGGCTTTGCATTAATTAATTCCCCAGCCATTCACCAACAGTAACAATCCCTTCAATTAGAGTCCAGGCCCTGGAAAGCCCTGGTGTTTATTGGGAGTGACATCTGCATAGCAAAGTGTGACTGTGTTAATATGGAAAAGCACAAAGGGACCCAAAGTCCCTCTTTTGCCTTGCGCCCTCCTCCCTGCGTGGCTTTTGAGGACGAAAGAGGACTCGACTCTTAGGAGTGTTTAATTTGTGATTTCTTCTCTTTGGTGGTTAGCTTGTCAGCTGAAATGTTCTCATCGGCTTCTCTGGGGACGGGTTAGCTCTGATGTGCTGTGTTGTCGTGAGTCTGTGGAGCGCTGAGAGGACCTCGGACAATCCAGGGCCCGGACAGGCGGTGGAGGCTGAGCAGCGTGGGATGGGACACAAGACGCGTGGGGACCTCACTGGGGAGGCCTGGCACAGCCTAGAAAATTCTCTCATCCAAGACAGAGGAACGTGGAGGCCAACCAGAGAGTGGGGCTCCGTGGGTCTTGGTGCTGAGGAAGCTGAAGGGTGTGGGAAATGCAGAAAGCAGAGCTGGTGGGCAGTTCCGGGCTCAGGGCAAACCTCGGTTCCTCAACGTGGGGCTCTGTTTGCTACCTATGGGCTGCAAGCAGCATGGCACGGCTTGACAGACCCTTGTGCCTTGGACCCTCCGTATTTCCCTCCGCCTCCTGGTTCTCTCAACACCTCACAGGCGTCTGCGTCCCTGGCTGGCTCAGAGGAGGGGCACGGTTGCCAGGTGGCACCCTTCATGGGCTCTTTCATAAACTGCAGCTTCGTTTTAGGTTCCGCTACTAAATTCTTCGACCGGGTCATCCGTCACTTTTGACGTCTTTTGTCTTTGTCTTTAGCTTGCAATTTTAGGAAGCTGGCTTTCCAAATCTCTCACCCTTTTCTGGGGGGACACTGTGCTAGATGATACCAGGATGATTAGGAGAGAGACTCCCCCTTACCAGGAGCAAAGAGGATTAAACATAAGCACATTCACAGATAACTGTAAGGCGGGATTAAGCCCGGCCAGTGCTGAAAGAGACCTAGAAATCAGGGCACGGGGACTCAAGCGAAGAGCAGCTCGCCGCTAACCCACTGGCAACGCTCCGAGGCATCTGTGAGGGACGGGCAGGGTTTCGACCTGCATAGGTAGGGCGTTCTCCTGGAAGGGGACAGGGAGCCCTGGAGGGCAGGCGCTCTGAGGGACACACTTGAGGGTAAAGCAGGTGGGGCCAGTCATCCAGGGCTCTTGTCGGCCAGGGGACAGGGGGACCTGCCCGTGTCATTCTGGTAGACAATGGAACCAACAGGGGTGGCACTTTCTGGGGAGGGGATGTAGGGTTGGGACCAGGACGAGGCAAGTGAAGGACACGAATACACAATGTTTACAGAGACACCCTCAGTGCCAGGCCTGCTCTGGTGGGTCCCTGCTCTAGTTTGGGTGTGGTTTGAGCTCCTCAACATGGACCTGTTGAGGTGGTGGAATCCTGAAGCCGGGGGCCTGGTGGCAGGCCAATAGGTCATTGGGGAACCACCCCTGGAAGAGATTAAGGTGATTCTCTCGGGACTACAGTTAGTTCCCCCAAGAGTGGGTTTTTATAAATGATAAACTTGGCCCGAGTCCCTCTGGCTTCTTCTTGTCTTGTCACCCCACCGTTCTTTCTGCCTCACATGCATTTCTACCATGATGCCATCCGCCATGTTGAGATACAACCAGAAGGCCCTCCCCCGGGGCCAAACCAATGGGCTTCTAGATCTTGGACTTTCCGCCTCCAAAACCATGAGATAAATAAAGCACTTTTCTTTATGCACCTCCCAGCCTCAGGCATTTTGTTATAGCAACGCAACAGACTCAAACAGAATCTGGTGTGTGCTTTCTGCAGATCCAGCTCAGCCTGGGGAGGGGTGAGTAGTGGACAGCAGTTTTATGATGAGAGCTTTCATGTTCAAAAGATGGCTGTGAAAGCTCAGTGTAGGATGGATGGGAAAAGTGGGGGTGGGTGAGGCAGTGCAAGTAGAGTTAATGACGCACAGAAATCACAGCACATGGAGGACAATGAGGAACAGACTCAGGGCTTCTTTGAGAGGGTCAAAACAGAAACAAGCTGCAAAAAGGAGGGGTGCTGATGGTTACTCCCACCCTACAATCGCTAGCTGTGGACCAGGAATGGTTTCAAGCTCTTTATGCTTATTAATTCATTTAATGATGCTGGAGGGAGACCCTCACTGAGACCCAGAGAGCTAGATTCAAGTGTGGCTCTGGGGAGGCCCCTGGGGCTCAGCTCTTCCAACTGTAAAACGACCAAGTTACACTAGACAACTGCAAGGTCCGTGACTGCTCAGGGTCCCATGTGGCTCCGTACCTTTGCTAATATCAGCTGACCTAGAGCAAGAACCCCAGCCTTGGGGACCACGCTGGGCTTATCCAAGAGCTCTCGGGCCAGGCCTCTCAGGAGGCAAATCCCTCTGCGTGGGCTTATCTTCCATGGGTTCCGTGAGAGTGACTTCTAGCATTTGTGAGGTTTCAGGTCCCCACTGAAGACGGAGATTCCCAAGGTTCTACGCTCAGGTCCGCCTCTGCCCGGTCCACCTTGTGCCAGCTGGCTCAGCGGCCGGCCCAGGTGTCCCTCCCCCTCCCTCTTGCTCTCGTGTCATTAACAGAGCTCCCCATACCCTCACAAAGCCCCTACAGCAGAACTGTCCCAAGAGAGAAGCTGTGGATTTAATAAGCTTCCCCTTAAATGGCCTCAGATCCCTTCCAGTGATTAGGGGGAAAACAGCCACACAACAGGACAATCTCCCGGTGCAGGAGGTGAGAGAGGGAAAGAATAAAGAAAGTTCCCGAGATCCCGGGCCTCAGGGACCAAATTAAGAAAGCAGCACCGCTTATTCAAAATCAGATGAATGTCAGCAGAATGTTTGTCAAACAAACTTGTCATTATTTGTCACAATTTGAGGAAGCATCAGTCAGTCGTCACACTCGAGCATGTAACTGGGTTATTTATAGCTGCCAGCCCTGGAGTTTTAACTCATGCGGGGCCACGGTTCCCTGTTATAAACAGCTTTATTTATTATGATTGTGTGGCTATAAATAGTTTGGTTTGCTGGGTGTCACAGAACAGCCCGGGATGTGCTGCCAAAGCCACAGCCAGGAGGAGGGGACAGGCTCGGAGCTGGATCCTGGTGGTGTCTCCTCCTGTCTGTGGACCATCTCCGAGTGTCCGTGGCCAAGGCACATTCTCTTCCTCAATGTCCCCTTTGGAACAGAGGGAGCTGTGTGCCACCGTGTTGCCTGGAGATGGTAGAAGTTACTCACTTCATTAACATCTGCCCCAAGATCTCTGGCTGAAAGGGAACAGGGACACGGTACTCCGCCTCCTTTGTGCCTATTCATGGACAATGAGCTAATTACGGTCTCCTTCTCCTGCTCCAGGGTGGAGGGAGATATCCTGTTATTCCAGGGAACAGGCAGCTCTCCAAAGGTTTGTTTATAGCTTCAGATTTAATTTGAACGACAGTGTCGTCTAGTCTAAAAATAAGAGGTTGTCAGAGATTTAGAAATTTACTAGTTCCTTGTGTCAGCAGAACCTTGACTAAGGAGCATGGGGTGGGGGTGAGGGGAAAAGGGGAATATGTATACATAAATTTTACATGTAAAATACATAGGTGTGTCAGCTTAAAAACCCATCATTATGCCATCTGGCACAAGGGTCGCATTGTCACCATCCGCTGAGTACCCTCCGCCTCGCCCTCCAGCATGTTCGTCTATTGGTCATATTAAAATTTCCTGTTTTATACTTATTCCTACCCCATTTTAACTCTGTTAGACTCAATCTTATTTTACATTTTTTTTTTAAAGAAAAGGTGTGTCCATGAAAAAAAAAATTTATTGGATCTTAATTTGCAAGATTAGTTCTGGTTCATTTTATTGCTGTAATTTAATACTCATAATGATTTTCTGACACATATGTCTTAGCAGCAAGATCTACTTCCTATTCATTTTTCATTTCAATACAGCTTAAGTACATTAGGCAGGATGGTACCAATCAGAGAGGACAGGGCCCTGCAAGAAACTGACTTCATGCTGCCATCTTGGCCACACGCCTGCACGGAGGTACGTCCAAGCATCTGGGACTCAAGGAGAGAAGTAAGAAATCCTTCTTCCAAAGGAATAGGATTTTCTTTCTCATTTCTGTCTTCATCGACAGTATCACCATCACCACTGCAATTCTTTGTCTAAGGGTGCTGTGTTGCGTCCTGGTTGACCATCCTCCACCAGAGCAGAAGTGAGGAGAACTTGGACCAGCAGTTCCATTAGAGGTGATGGGGTCATGAGTACCAAGGGCCCAATGCTTTGGGGCCCTGGGAGGGTGCTTTGCATCCTGATGCAGGCGCAGGGAAAGTATCCTGGTGGAGGTGGCCCTCCAGGTGAAGCCCAGGGTAGCGATGATGTCTTTGTTTCTGCACAGACACCTCCTGCCATTGCAGCCGCGTGGTACCTATCTGTAGAGAGGGTAGAGGCAGGGCTTACTGCCTTTAGGATTCCGACAGTCCTTCTGAGAATGCTTGTGTTGTTCATTTGCAATACATAGGGAAACACATAAAATATTTTATTTTATTTATTTATTTATTTATTTCTTGGTACCAGGGATTGAACTCAGGGGCACTCGACCCCTGGGCCACGTCTCCAGCCCTTTTTTGTATTTTATTAGAGACAGGGTCTCACTGAGTTGCTAAGTGCCTCGCCATTGCTGAGGCTGGCTTTGAACTCGCGATCCTCCTGCCTCAGCCTCCCAAGTGCTGGGATTACAGGCATGCGCCACCGTGCCCGGCTCACATAAAATATTTTAAATGGTTAAAAATAAAAAATAAGATAGAGGAGAGGGGCCTGGGGTCGTGGCTCAGCGGTAGAGAGCTCGCCTAGCATGTGCGCGACCGGGTTCGTTCCGCAGCACCACATAAGAGTAAAGGCATTGTGTACAACTAAAACAAATTCAAAAAAAAAAAAAAAAGATGGAGGAGAGGTTTCAGGAGTGTGTGCACTTGAGAGGAACGTGGAGTCCTTCCGAATGACGCATTGGAGTTCCAATGAAAAGGATGAGCTAGCTCCCTGTTGGGTGGCGGCCAGGGTGCCCAAGGCCAGGGGTGGAAGGTGGAATGGACCAGGGTGTTTGTTGAAGTAGATTGAGCTCCAACAATTCCTATTTACTTTAAAAATTTTTTAAATTTTGTTCTAATTAGTTATTCACGACAGTAAAATGCATTTTGACACATCATACATAGATGGAGCATATTTTCTCATTTTTCTGGTTGTACATGTTGTAGAATCACACTGGTCGTGTATTCACGTGTGTAATAGGGTAATAATATCCGATTCATTCTACTCTCCTTCCTACCTCCATACCTTTTCCCTCCCTTCACTCTCTTCTGCCTAATCCAAAGTAATTTTATTCTTCCCCCTAGCCCTCCACCTCCATTGTGAATTAGCATCCGCATTTCAGAGAAAACCTTCAGTCTTTGGCTTTTTGGGATTCGTTTATTTCACTTAGCATGATGTTCTCCAGCTCCATCCATTTACCTGAAAATGCCATAATTCCATTCTTCTTTAAGGCTGAGTAATACTCCATTGTGTGTGTGTGTGTATATATATATATATATGCATATACATATATACATATGTATATATATACATATATATGCATATACATATATATATATATATATATATATATATCACATTTTATTTTGATGGTACCTTTACCCACGCACGAGGCTGAGACCTCATTGGGTTCCGGTTCTGTGCTCATGAAGAAGGCAGCCTTCAGCCAGAAGGAAGAGGATAAGGTCGAGGACACATGATGTTCTATCAATTCTCTGCCTCCTTCTCTTTCCTTTCTTTTGCAATGATTTTTGAGGGAGATTATACTTGTTTTCATAATTATTTTCACCATTTCAAAAAGAGAGATTCTCCATGTTTATTTTAAAATAGAAAGGATAAATATTTGTTCCTATTGCTTATTGGGTGAAGTGGGGATTTTAATATTCTTGTAATCAAGCAAGTCATTTCAAAGAAAATACTTGGAATTGGAAATGTGTTCGGCCAGTCAATAATAGCTCCCATCTCAGTGATATTACAACGATAACTACATATCCTGGATGTAATGTTCCCATTCAAAGAAAAAGAAACAGCAAAACAAATTTTTGCAACACGATATGTAAATCTGATAGCCGGCTTAACGTTTTATATTTTTGTTTATTTCTGTTTCTAAGAATTTTCCCTGATGCTGAGTTCCGGCTGAGGAGGATGTGATATAAATGTATAAAGTACTTTAGGGTCTCTGTCCACCAGTTCTTAGAATTGTAGATTTTTAGAGCTTCAAGAAACCATTAGGACTTTCTACTCCATTTCTCTTCTTTTACAGAGAAAGAACTGAGCCTGAGGGTCCAAGTGACTTCCTCAAACTCATTTGACTTCTAAGAGACAATATTGGGAAAGAACGGATGTTTCTTGCCTCACAGAAAAAATAACTAATATTTGCTGGAAATGGGTGGTTAAGGATGATGAGCATTTTGGAGTCAGACAAGCCTACGTTGAATGCTGGGTCTGAAACTATCTGAGACAGTGGTGTGTTGCTTCTTTTCTTAGTTTTAAAAGATTGTTCTTTTGCAGGGGCTCACTGGGCTGCAAACCCTGCTTCTCCTTTCATCTTCAGCAACAACAATGGCACAGCAACAGAGGTGCAGGAGGCTTGGATGATGTGATGCAGGCCTGGTGTTTCACGATGGCTCCTGGTCCTTCTTCATGATGGCTCCTGGTCCTTCAAGATGGCTCCTGGTCCTTCTTCATGAGGGCTCCTGGTCCTTCAAGATGGCTCCTGGTCTGAGGACCATCGTCATCACATAACAGAAACAGCCGTGGGAACAAAACAAAACAAAAAACCAACAAACCAAAATCAAAACCAAAACAACCAACCAAAACAGTTTCTTACCTCCAAACTCGGTTCCTTTCACCCCAGCAGGACCTGTCCCAGAGACGTCACTGGCGGAGCTTTCGTGTCGCCACCTACAGCAATTGCCGCTTGCAGCAACGATACCGCGGGAGAAAACTCGGAGGCAGACTGGAAATGAAAAAGTTCTTTTATTCTTCTTTCTTCTAACTTCTCTCTCTCGGCTCCAACAACCTCTCCAACTCCAACCACCCCTCTAACTAACCTCACCCGGTTAAATACATTTTGCCTTAACAAGGACACGTGCTAACAGCTCGAGCTTGCAGGCGCGTCACGCAGTGTTCACGGGCATAAAAAGATTCTTAGATAAATGCATGAATATCAGGTGAAAATACTTGAACATCTTTATGGCTCTCAGCTAGCCGCCATCTAGCTCTCTCCTCAAATAGGGCTCTACACTTCTGTACCTCCTGCCATGCACGCTTATTTTCCTGGGGCCTGGAGGCCCACCCCTGAGAAACACAGGAGCCCTGGTCTCCTTTTGGCTTTGGGCACACAGACAGAAATGATAGCATGGTGGGGAAGCATCAGGGGACAGTGGGGGTCCCCATGAGCAAGGGGAATCTGGGTGCTTAGCGGGCCTGGGCCCTGGACCTCACTGTGAATCCCACCTGCCCCTGCTGTCCCTGCAGCTTGCTTTGCCTAGAAGCAGTGAGATCTCGCAGAGGGACAGCCACAGGAGTGACCCGAGCAGAGGTGGCTGGCACCCGAGCCCTGAGGTCAGGACACGGGCAGGAAGGGGCTTGGAGGGCCCGAATCTCATTTAAGAATCATTCATGGAAGACTCTATCTGATAAGCAGGCAAGTGGGGGCTTAGGCCGTTAGAATCTGGAGCAGTTGTCTAATCACACAATCCAAGGGATTTTACTCCTATCCTGGGAAATACTATTTGCACATAAAATTATCCCATTTAATCCCTCAACAGCCCTGGGAAGTTTTTATGGTATTTTGCAGATCAGAAAAATGGAGGCCCAGAGAGATTTAAATCACAGGCTCACAGCCACAGATATCAAAATGGAGCCTCGCTGAGGAGGAAGCACCACTGGCTTCACATGTCTGTAGGCCGAGCTGAATTTCCCATGGATGTTTTCCTCAGTCCTTCCTCTGTGGCTTGTGGACAGAGAGGTGCGTGCCTGTGACTTCCTGTGCCTGACAGAACTGGGGCTGGAGCCAGGCTGCGTGTGCTCCAGTCCTGCCCAAGGCCTCGAGACCCTGAGCAGCGCAGAGAACTGCTTTCTGCCTCAGTTCCCCAATCTGTAAAATGGAGTGCTTTCAGCCCATTTTGAGTTGCTACAATAGAATACCTGGCACAGAGCAATATATATATAAAAGAAACGTATTTCTCACAGTTCTGGAGCATAGTGCTGGCATCTGGTGAGGCCTTCTTCCCACTCATGCTCCCACAATGATGTACTGCGCCACCTCAGGCCCAACGCAATGGGACCATGCAACCATGGATCAAAACCTCTGAAACTGGGAGCCAAACTAAGTCTTTTCTCTCGTTACAGGTTGATTATCTCAGGTATTTTGTCACAGTGATGGAAAGCTGACTAACATACACGGCAAGGTAGAGTAGGTGAACTGACCCAGGTCTCACCACCCCTTCTTAGGAATCCAGTCATCCTGTCACTGGGACCCTACACTCATGACCCTACCTGGACCTGATTGCCTCCCAGAGGCCCCTCTCCAAATACCACTGACATACAATTTGGAGATTCAAACCAGAACAAGTATATTAGAGCTCTCCAGAGAAACAGAACCAACAGAGGCTTATTTTAAGGAGTTGGCTCACATGATTGCAGAAGCTGGAAGGTCTGAGATGTGCAGGGCAGACTGGCAGGTTGGAGGCCCCAGGGAAGGGCAGATGTGAGTCTGAGGGCTGTGTGGAATGGGGCCACCTCAGTGTTTCCCTTTAAGGCTTTCGGCTAACAGAAGGAGGCCCTCTCACATTATGCTGGATAAACTGCTTTGCTCAAAGACTACTGATTATTTTTTTTTAAATATTTTTTAGTTGTCAATGGATCTTTTCATAATTTAATTTATTTACTTATATGTGGTGCTGAGGATCGAACCCAGGACCTCACGCATGCCAGGCAAGCGCTCTGCCACTGAACCACAACTCCAGCCCAAAGATGACTGATTTAAATGTTCATCTCATCTAAAAATTAACCTCCGCGGCAACGTGTAGACGGGTGCTGCCCTGGGCGTGGTGGGCTAGTCAAGTTGACCCATCAGTGGACCATTGCGTGGGGGTTCCTAAGATCTGCCTCCTGAGACGGATGCGAGGGTGTCGTGAACAGATGCAGGGAAAGAGTTTAGAACTGGGCCCGGGGAAAAGGTAAGTTCTTGCCAACAGCTACCCCTCATTCCCTCCCCTCAATGGGCACGCAGGCTCTCGTGCTGGCTCGGAAGGAAGCCTCGTGTGTGCACGGGCGCCTGAGGTCGCAGCTCTGGCTTCTCTTCCATTTCCTTCTCCCCTGCGGCTGCAGGAGCCTCCGCGTGCTCCGGCAGGGGGCTGGAATCCTTCCGGGAGACTGAGGCCTGGCCCTCAGTCCTTAGGACGCTAGAGGAGAGAGGCTGCAGGCACAGGCCAGGCGGCCAGGACGGAGCTCACCCGCCCCCGCTGCCCTTGTCCCCACTCGTGGCCGCAGGCGAACACACCGCTCTGTGGCCGTCCTTGGCAGGGCGTGCGCCGCGGGGCTGCTGCCCGCTCCGCCGCAGGCCCCGGTGGCGCGCCACCTCCCAGCTCCCGGCCCCAGGTGGGTGCCCCTCGGCGCAAGCCTTTCCTGGAAGAAGCCAAACACGCAGCCCTCGCCGCCGGCCTCCTTTCAGCTCCAAACCGGGCTCCATCTCTCGGGCCCGGCGGCACCGGACAGGGAGAGACCCTTGACGGCCGGCGCGCGTGCGCACCGGGCACCGGCGCTCCGTTTGGAGACGCGGAGTTTTTCGCTTGGCTTTGGTTTATTGGGGGGATTAAAGACTGGGATGAATGCAAAAGATCCTGGGAAGGGACCTGGGGGAGGAAGCGGCGGCAAGGAGGGGTGATGGGGGCGCCGGCAGGACCCGTGGAAGAGCCAACCGAGCTTTCGTCTGATCCGCGTCTGAACCCTGATGGGAAAGTGGGAAAGGTCGTGAATTTTAAAACGTGTCTCTCCAGCCGGCAGCTCTAGTCATAAAACCAGCCCTCGGGGAGCTCCTGTGCGCAGGATGCCGAGCCCAGGGAGTCCGGAGGCCGGAGGCAGTGGCACGAGCTAAGGTGGGGCACGCTGCCGGGCAGCCTGCCGACCGCGGGGAAGCCCCGGAGCTGCGTGCAGGCCCCTCATCTCGAGGAGGCTCCCCCTCCAGCGTCTGCAGACAAGTTTCCGAGTAGGTCACTTGGCACTGATGGCTGCTTTTGTTAACTGGGAAGCGCGACACACACCTGCTGCAGAGTGAGACCCCTGCGGCCGACCCCTGTGCCCATGCCAACTGCGGGAGGGCAGCAGGCCCCCAGCAACGGTGATGCCCAGTGCGGGGACCCTGTGTTGACGCTGTTCCCAGAGGGGAAGGTGAGGAGGCTCAGAGTCTGCAGGTGGCCACTTCCGTTCTGTCTGGGTCACTGAGTGGCTGCTGAGGATTCTGGGATGAAGGAAGCCTTGCTGACCGTGGTCCTTGGGGCCCTGGGAGAATTGTCAGTGTGTTTTACTCTACAAGAAGTTTCAAGAAGTGCATGCTCCTGCGCTGGGGTTGTGGCCCAGCGGTAGAGCGCTTGCCTAGCATGTGCGAGGCCCTGGGTTCGATCCTCAGCACCACATAAAAATAAATAAATAAAACAAAGGTGTTGTGTCCAACTACAACTAAAAAATAAATATTAAAAAAATAGTTGAAGTGTATCCCTCTGGAGTCTTTAAAAAAATGCATGCTCTTGACAAATGGAGTATAGGTGTTTATACATATATGTTTATATTTAAAAATTATATATGTATAATATCAGATCTTAAATAGCTATGCTCATTTTTAAGAACCCTGAAGACTTGCAACCATGACTTACCTGTAAATTGAACAGAATATCAGAATATCAAGTTTTCTGAAATCAGGGATATTGGTTATGAAAACCAGTGGATATTTTGGGAGCTGTAAAGGAGATGAGAACAAGACCTTGCCAACATCTAAGAACCTTGCTCCTTGGATGATGGGCTGAGCCAGGAAAGCAGAGGTGGTGGACCTGGGAAGAGGAGCGCCAAGCACTGCCAAGCCTGTAGGGACCCTGAGGGCTTCAGGGAACCCCGAGAGAATCGCTCCTCTTATTCTGCATGTTGTGTCTTTAAACCTTCCCAGAGGTCGGAGGCCCTTTGAGAGGCCTCACCTTGTCCACACTGGAGGTCTGAGTCTCTGTTATGGGGAGACTCCTTCTAGAGGGTGTGCTGGACCAACTAACCCACCCCTCATATCAGAAAAAGACTGCTCTATATAAAAGACACCAAATGATCTATCATTTTAACTAGGTAAGTGCGCGTTTCAGAACAGAGAGCACCTTCATAATGTTGGGCGGCCCTCCCCACCATCCATATCTTGGGTGTTCTAAACAGAGATTCTGTGCCCATTCAACACTGGCGTCCCCCTGCCTGCTGCCCTGCCTCTGTGGGCACCATCTTCTTTTCATCTCTGTGAACCTATTGCGCTAGGTACCGCTCAACATTGTCCTGGGACTGGTTTCTTCCACTTTGTCCAACTCCTTTAGGGTCACCCAGGGTGTAGCATGTGTCTGCATTTCATTTGCTTCCTGTTATGGTAAAAGTTTAAAAAAATGCTATCATCATAATCATTTTAAGTGGGATTAAACACGTTCACGTGTGGAGTGACCGTCACTGCTAAAGGTTTTCCATTACCTCCCTGAAACTTTATAGCCATGTATGCAAAAGCTCCTCTGCCCTTCTCCCTCTAGCCCCTGAGAACCTCCACTCCATTCTCTATCCATGAGTTTGCCTATTCTGGGCCCCTTGGAGGAGTGGAATTATACGTTATCCTCCTCATTTGGGACGCAGGTTAGATTAGAACAGATACTTGCAAAGTCTCCTCAGACAGACAGAAGACCAGCGCGTGATGGCGAAGAAGGTGGCTGGCACTCTGTTGGCAATGGGTTCCTCAGGGAGGTGGTGGGCTTGTAGGAAGACCAGCCAGGATCAGGACAGGCTGGACAGGACCCCAGGGGCCCCAGAGAGCAGGTGCCCTGTTGGGGACGCCCTGGCAGGGTGTCCAACTATGAAGAGGGTTGCAGCAACAGAGGGAGCCCTGAAGGACTTGTGTTGATCCCATCCTCAGTGGGCATCCTTTGGAGAACCTGACATTCCATGGCTCCTGCCTGCAGAGGGAGAGACCCAGGATGGGGAGACTGGCTCTGGCAACAGGGGGGAGGGGTCCTGTGGCTCCTCCGTTTGTACTATGTGAAACCTGGAGCAAGTTGCATGTTCTATTTCTACTCCTAGAAAAAGGGGGATGAGAGGAGTAGCCATCTCATAGCCACAAGGAACAAGGAAAATAATACAAAATGCAGAAAAATATTCTGCCCCATGCTTGACTCACCGTGCGCGTTCAGCAGTGACAGGAGTTCTCATGATCCTTCATTTGGATGTTGCGTCTCATTCTCTTGTAGGTTTTGCTACCATGTAGTTCAGAAACAAGTCCAAACAATTTTAAGACATTGACCTTTTGGTCTGCATGCCCTACGGAGGGGTACTTCTGTGAATTGGCTGTTTGAATAACACCTTGCGCATCTTGAGAAATCAGTGGTTTGTCTCCCGGGTGACATCTCAACCTACCACTCATTTTCCTTCCTAAGTTTGATGGAAATAGAGACTCGGAAAGTGTGAAGTCCTCTGTGAGGGGTCAAATCATAAACTGCATCCTAGTTAGCTGGTCTGGTGCAAGGATTGCACGTTTGTAGATGTGATGCTAGTTAGAAAGGTAGAGATGGAATAACTTGAAATCTCCCTAGGTGGCCAAGGTCACCAGTAATGGTGCGTAGCAGGCCTGGGAAGCCCTGAAGCTGAAGCAGGTGGGCTCTGCCCGAGGCAGGTGGGCTCTGCCCGAGGCAGCTGCCCACGCATCTTCGGAGGTTCCGCTTGAGGTGAGAGCTGCTGCTACAGTTGGGAGATCTGGGCGGTGGTCCTCATGGTCTAAGGATGAGCCTCCTTCCTTGGGGTGACATATGACACTGGTTCAGACCCGCGTAGGGGCTGCCTCCCTGCCCATCCAGAACTATCACCCCTTTGATGGCCTTGGAATAGAAGCCCACCCACTGATCCTGGTTCCCCCAGCCATGGGTGGACTCTGTCTCTAAACCCTCCTGGGTCCCCTTGGCCACCCCACGCAGGTCATCCGTGGAGTTTTAGTCTCTTTCCTCTCAGGTGGCCCTGCGGCTCCCGTACACATCGGCTCAACCCCAGGCTCCAGTTAGCGATGGGCGTGTCGGGGAGGACGATGAGCGTCCATCTGCCCACGGACCCCAGTTGGGTGGATTAATTAATGATTATAGAATGCTTTGAAGGTTGCAGGGCTAATTATTTAGCCAGTTCCCTCCCTTCCCCCAAGTTCCCTTGACAGCCTTTTGTCTCTCTCCCTCACGGGGTGTCCTTTGAAGTGAACGGGAGAGGATGAATCAGGGGTCAGTTAATAGGGCTGGCCATTGCAGATGGCTGGCCAGAGAGAACCGTCTGGATGCGGCTCCCCGGCAGGGGCGGATTCTCTCTGTGGCGACCAGCAGCACACGGAGCTTTCTTTTTATCAGAATTGGCCAAGGCTCCCAGAACACTGTGGCTGCGCAGCGTCCCGAGGAGACCTAACAAATGGCAGCTCTCCTTTGGCTTTGACACAGCCCCATGTCCTTGCGCTTCTGGGGTCTGCTGCCAATTTGCATGTGAACCCCTGTGCCTGTTCATTCCCTCTCCCATCTCGCTCCTGGTCTTCTTCCCCAGAGTGTGGCTCCGCGGGAAGGACATGCGTGTTCTGCTCCCATTCCTAGGTTCCGACAGGTTGAGCATTCCTGATCCGAAAATCCAAAACCTGAAACGCTCCAAAACCTGAGACAGTTTGAGCATGATGTTGACCTTCCGAAAGATTCAAATTCCGGAGCGTTTTGGATTTCGGAGCGTTTGGATTTCGGAGCGTTTGGATTTCGGATTTTCAGATTAGGGACGATCAACTAGTCAAGCTGCGTGCATATCCAAGAATCTGAAAAATTCCAAAATCTAAAACACTTTCGGTCCCAGGCATTTCGGATAAGGGATACTGAGCCCGCACCCTGTTGGAGAGAATGAATCCTGAATCACAGAGGGGAGTCGTGGGTTCCGGCTGCCTGTAAAGGGAAGACCATACTGTGTAAGGCTATATCACTTCTCTCTCTTTTCTTTCTCCCAACAAACCATGATTTTTAAAACAAAATATAATTTCCTAGTATTCTAAAACCTTGACTCACGCCTACATTTTTAGTTAGGAAAACCCAGGGAAAAAGTAAGTATTACAGGTGGTAGGATTATACATCCACACCCCCTACCTGAGCTCAGGTGGGTCTTTTAGGCTTCCGTGTACATGCCAACGAGGAGAGGCCTGTGGCTAAACATCCTGAATTATTGAAACGTACACATCCATCCATCTCTGTCACGTTTATTGAGAAGCTGCTCCATTGTGGAGATGTTTGAAATACAGAGAGAATACAACACCCTGTTCAATAGCTGTTTCTAGTTTAGTTGGGGGGGGGGAAAACACAAGAGAACATATAAATATGGCAAAATGATATTTTGCTGGTTATTTTGTATTTTGCTCTATTCTACGGTCCCTCAGACCAACAGGTAGATGGGCCCTTTGTCCTTGCCTGGGGATATTTTCAGGGCAGAAAACAGAAGCTGATTGAAGTCAAAGGCTTTTGTAAAAGTTCCAAGCTCTTTGAAGAAAGGATGTCAGGGTTCCCAGAGGTGGGCCGGAGAGAGAGGGCCTTTGAGGGCAGCAGGAGGCAGGGGAGGTGAGTGCAGGGGCCCAGGGCTCAGCGAGAGGGCTGGGAGGGTGATGGGGGAGGAGAGGGAGGAAGACAGGAGAGGAGACGGAAGATCATGAAGTGGTGGGTGTGGCAGACCTAGAGGAGTCGGTGAGGGTCCTGGGATCCTGGCCCAGCTCCCCAAATGTGCACTTGAGGGAGAGGAGCAGCCAGCCCTGGAGGCCATGTGGGCTGGGACGACTCTGGGGACCAGGCAGGGCTGAAGATGGCCCTTTCCTTGGTGATGCAGGAGGTTTCCATAACCCCATGGGATGGGAGCTCAGAGTGGGGTCTTCTACAGGTAAAAATAAAATTAAAAAAACGTGCACTGGGATGATGGATTCTGATGCCATACTCGTGACATAACCATGACACAATCAAAAACCAGGCGGGGTCTGGAGACATCTAGAATAGTCACAGACCTAGAGACAGAAAGAGGAACCGAGGTTGCCAGGGGCTGGGGGAGGGGACAATGGAGAGTTAGCTTTCCACGGGAACAGGTTCTCTTTTGCTGGGTGAAAAGAGTTTTGGAGATGGTTGCGATAGAGTGTGAATACACTTCTCCTCCAGTGAACTGTACCCTTAAAATAGCTCAGATGTTTAGATTTAGGGGATGTGTATTTCATTACGATTTTGAAAATAGGGGGTTTGGCCCAAACCGCGTCAGATGCAAAAGTTGAGGCAGATGTAAGGCAGCTAGCGGGTGGGTGATGGGGGTTGGGGGAGATTCCAGACCGGTACCAATGGCGAGCCCAAAGGAGGAGTGAGCAGGAAAGAGGTGGAGAGATGAGATGACGGGAGCAGAGAGAGGGAGGTGGGGGAGATGAAGCAAGCACGCAAACACACACACACACACACACACACACACACACACACACACACAGAGTCCTCAAGTATAGCAGGCAGGGGGAGGGTGGCCTATCAGATGGGTGTTCTAGAAAGATCACAACGGCTGCTGGATGGAGGATGGGAGAGCCCAGAGGCGGGGCCTTTTTTGTTGTTTCGAGAATCTCTGCTCTTATGTCACAGTCACCGCACGCGCAGCAGGAAAGCTCTTTCCTCCACAAGTTACCGTACCCCTCGCCCCACCCTTCCTCCACCTCTTCAATGGGCAGAGACGCCTTCCCATGCACAAAAGACTATAAAACGGTTCCTGTATTCTGCGTGTTCCATCCACCCATGGTGCCATCAGTGTAAGAATTCCTGGCTGGACTGAGGTCACCTACGGTTGCCGACGGAGGCAGAACTGTGCTGCCAGGGGCAGGAGTGAGCTCTCACGGCCTGGGTGCGAGCCCCGCTCTGATGAGTTTCCAACCTTCGTTACCTTCTCTGAAACCCCAGGGACGGTAATGACCTCACCTCACTGGATTGTTATGAGGATAAATGAGTTAACAGTTAAAACTCAGAGAGTCGCTTGACGCAGAGCTGGCGCCACGTATCCGATTGTTAACTGAAACCCTGAAGAACATTTATGGGGATCAAAGGAAATGCTGACGGAGGTGTTTGGCACAGTCCCTGGAATACAGTAAGCACACAATAAATGTTAACTTGGGCTGTTTCTGTTGAGTTGTTTGTAGTCGTGTTGGGATTACCCGTGGGAGGTGAAGTGGGAGGAGATGAGATTGGGGTCTGTGTTGGGGTCACGGTCACATGGATACTTTCCCAGGGAGCTAAAGAAGTCCTCCCTCCCTCTGGGCCGTCTCCCTCCCACCTCTGACCTCTCGTCTGCCCCCCACACGGCTGCGGCCAGCCGTCTTTCTGACTGACCCGGATCTAGTCAGGCGTTTCAGTCAGCTTCATCGTTGCTGTGACCCAAAGACCTGACAAGAACCACAGAGGGAAGAAAAAGTTCACCTTGGCTAATGTTTTCAGAGGTTCGGTCCCAGGTCAGCTGACGCCATAGCTCTGGGTGCCAGGTGAGACAGGACATCATGGCAGAAGGGTGTGGTGGAGGGAAGCGGCTCAGGAGGTGACGACCAGGAAGCAGAGAGAGCTCCACTCACCAGGGACAAAATATGAACCCCACAGGCATGCCCCCTGCGACCTACCTCCTGCATCCTATCTATCCTACTGCTGCTGTTGCTGCTCAGTTAATCCATATCAGTGGATCAATCTACCGATGAGGTGGCTCCTCTGTGGTGTAATCATTTCACCTCTGAAAATTCTTGCATTGCCTCACACATGGACTTCTGCGAACACCTCATATCTAAACCATAATATCGGGCTCTCCTTGACTGACTTTAAGATCTGTTGTTGATCCTTGTTCTAGGTTGAACAGTGCCCTCCTAGAGTTATATTGAAATCCTAAGTCCCAGTACCTCAGGATGTGACCTTTTTGGGGAATGGGATGGCAGCTAGATGCAACTCCTGATGGCCCCCGTCTTAGGATGTTTCGACCTCAGGCTTACTCTACGATGACGGGAAGGCTTACCCACACCCCGTTGTTGTTCTTGCTGCCGGTACAGCTGCGTACTGACAGTAAGTTACGCGAGAAGTGCAGCCCTTCATTGTAGAACAGGCTGCGTGGTAGAAGGCCAGGCTGCGTGTCAGCATGTTCCAGGGCCGTGAGCCTGAGCTCTGATGCTGGGTGGATTCCGAGCATTCTCAACGTCCGGTGGTTTAATTGGGATGTGGCCCTGTGGCAAGGTGAGGAGGGTCTTAGGTAAGACGATGGCATCATGATGGGGCGGGGGCTGTAACCAAGACACACAGGTCCAGGGGAAATGCCACATGAAGATGGAGCAGAGATTGGCACGCTGTCCCGACAAGCCAAAGAATGCCAATGATTGGTGGCCATCACCAGGAGCTAAAGGAGAGGCGTGAACACCTGCCCTCTCAGCCCTCAAAAAAAGCCAGCTGTGCCCACACCTGGACTTTGGACTTTGAGCCTCCAGAACAGTTAGACAATAATATTTTTTTTGTTTGTTTGATGCTGCCGAGTTTGTGTTACTTTCTTTTAGCTGCCCTTGGAAATGAGCACTGTCCTGATTGCTGCAATATTGGAGAAGCCAGCCCAAACTTGTCAGCATAGCATTTGAAGCCTGGTCTCTCCCTGCACACACACACACACACACACACACACACACACACACTGCTACTGCCACACACTACACCATATCAGACAATTATCTGCAATTCCACCAACAAATACGACCAAAAAATAAGTGATTGGTGGCAGGAAGGAATTGTTTGCTACTTGTCTTTACCCCTGCAATCTACTAAGCTCCTGGTGCCGGGAGCCTTTCTGTGTGTGGCCATCTGCAGCCCAGAGACAGTTGAAGAGGCACAGTGAGCAGGTGTCAGAGAAGAGGAGGGCAGGCGTGGAAAACTTGCAGGGCTGGAGATGCGGGTCTCGGAGGCAGTGGAATCCAGGGGAAGGATAATCCAGAGTTGGTTCCCAGGGGGCTTTGGAGGACTGGCAGTTGAGGGGAGTCTGTGGGGAGTGACGCTGGTTGCTCTGTGCTGTGGGTCCCCTGCTCTCTCTCCCTGTAACATGGTGGGTAACATCACTGACCTCGTGATGCTTGTGACACTCACGCCCTGCCCCCCGCCACTCATCCAGTGGTGGCACTGGGGCCGCTGCCTGTGGATGGCTCAAGATGACGCCAGATCAGAGTCCTCCACGCCCACCCCCTGCAGTCCTCGTCCATGCCGTCCGCCTCACCTGGGACGCCCTTCCCCTCTTGTCTGCCCAAATCTGCTCCTTTTCAAGTGTGCTCACTTCCATGAAGATGTCCGCAGCCCCTCCCTCTTCCCGTTCCTAGGCAGAATCCCAGTTACCACCCTCTGAGAGCCCACGCACCTACCCAGATGCTCTGCTGCAGGACTTCCCGCAGCAGGTCTGGGGGTGATGCCTGGCTCAGAATTTGTCTTTGCTGCCGCTTTGACCCTGTCCCTGCTCGGAGCACAGAGCCAGGCACACAGGGGACACTCGGTGTCCGCAGTACTGAAGGTGGCAGGATGAGGAGGGGAGAGGCGTCTGAACCAAGAGGGAAGGAGATAAAAAACTAGGAGGGGAGCAGAGGGGAGTTAAATGGTACCCTTCCTCTAAGTGCCCCTCAGAGAAGTCTCATTTCCATAATTAAAATCCAAATAACTAGGAGAATGAACGGGGAGTGAAGCAGGAGATAGACTTGTAGAGATGGGAAGGAAACCCAGCCAAAGAGAAGGAGGAGAGAGGGGCTTACAGATATGTTTGTACTCGAATAATAATTAAAAAAAAAAAAAAAAAGACAAAGTTGGCGGGGGAGAATTGGAGGAGGCAGAGGATAGTCTGAGAGCTGGGGAGGGAGGTTAAGAATTGTAGGTTAATAAAAGAAACGGAGTGGGGAGGATTCTGGGGATGGAGACAAAATCCACAGGCTTTCTCCCAGGCACCGTGGTGGGTGGGGGGTGCAGTGGACTTGGTCTAAAATCTACAGAGGCGTCGACAGGGCTGTGGAGGCTCTGCAGCAGGACGCTGCTGGGGACAGGAGAAGATGGGAGGAGGAAATCGAGAGGACGGGCGGGGACTGGAAACAGCGCAGAAGCTCCCCAACCCCTTTTGCAGGGAGGGAGGAAACGGTGGATAATAATATACTGTAGAGATAAATTAATAATACTAAGCTACCTCACCAGGGTGTTACCAGTGTTAATTAATTAATTATTGTTTGCAAAGCACTTTGAAGGTGGAAAGGCTCTATAATTATTATGAATAAAATGTCAGAGATAATAATCCAGCAGAATGCAATGACCTCATCAGCACCTCATTTGCATGGCTTGAAGTAAAGCAGCCATTCAAGGATTCTCTGCCAAAGGGGAGACCTGCTGGGGACGACAGATGCCGGTCTGGACGCCCTACCTTCTCCTTGCCGCATCTCTCGTTGGCCCCGAAGCTGCGACCTCTGCTCCCTTGGCAGCGGGTTCACTAGACGCTGTGCGGGATGATGATGGGTTTATTGCTTGGGAAGCTCCGTGGGCGACCAGTGGGGTCTGGGGGATGGGAGGATGGGCAGCCTTCTCATGTCACATTTCGCAAGCCGTTTTATTTCAGAGGGGATCGTTAAAGCCACGGCCGTTCTGAGGCGTCCCCTCAAGAGTGGGAGGGAGTGAACTGCGAGGAGGGAGCGCGTGGGGACTCTCTGGGCGGAGGGTGGTGCCTTCCACGTGCTGGCTCAGGTTCCGGGAAACAGTAGTGAGCAAATCACCATCTGGGCTCGCGGAGCTGACATTCGAAATATGGAGATCAACAATAAATAACCAACAACTCCCCGTGTATACACGGGATGTCAGACAGTAAAGGTGGAGAAGGAAAATATCATGGAGCAAGGGAAATGGTAAAGGGAAAAGCTGTATGAATTGGGAAGGTAGGAGACCAATGCCAGGCCTGGCACTGGGTGAGGTCTTGGAGGTATCGATCCTGCAAGGAAAAGGTTTGGGGACAGCTGCTCTCTGCCAGATTGTCCCCCACCCCAATATTTGGATGATGAGGCAAAAGAATCTCATTCACTAACCATTGTCCCTGTATCAGGGAAACAAAACAATCTTGCCAACACATTCCCCTCCCTAACAGTATGGGAAAGAGAGAGAAAAGGTCATTGTTATAACGGGTGAGCATCCTCAGAGTCACACACCTGTAAAGGAAGCACAAAAGTATGGACAGCGTCTCACATCACTTGATCCCAATTTGTACCTCCAAGGAGAACAAACAATAAAAACTTCTTTCATCTTCTTGGGGCACACGAAGACTCACCTTGTGTTTGTCTCGTGGATACCGTGTGAGAGACCCCAGCTAATCCCCAAGGATAAGCGTTGACAGTTCCAAGGGTCAGGATGCCCCTGACCTTCAATGTCAAATCAAAAGGTCAGGCTTATGAGGGACCTATTATGTTCTCAAGGAGGCACACTAACGAGGAGGGGTGGGTGGGCCTCGGCGACACCCCCAAGGAGCGCGCGTCACTTCACACTAACTTTCCTGTTGCTATCTATGAATCTCTCTGAACCTAGCTCCACCGTTCATTGGAAGCTTATTCCTCCATTTCTGCTTCAGCAGTTGGCTCCTGGCTCCAATCCTGTGATCTCCAGAGAAACAACACTGGGCTTCAGGTGCCTTTTGCTATGCTGGGTCTGGGGCAGTGACTCTCACACATCAGAACCTGCTGGAGGACATGACAATGGGTGACGGGGCCCACTCCCAGGGTTTCTGCCTCAGGAGGTCTGGGCTGGGGTCCAAGAATGTGCATTTCTAACAACTTCCTAGGTGATGCTGTTGCTGCTGGTCTCAGGACCACACTTCAAGAACCACTAATTTGGAGAATTGAGGAGCCTGTTTTGAGACAGGGAGCGAGGCGGGTGGGGAGGGAGGGAGAGACTAAGGCTGTGAATGCAGATCAAAGGAGACAGATGTAGGCGCAGGTGAAGATTGTAGCTTCCCGATACAGAAGGCTTGGCGCACTGAAACCACATGAAACGTAGGCTATCCCTGGTCAGGAGGGTCACTCTCCCTGCCCTTGGGATGGGCGAGTTGTTAGAAAATGCTGAACAAAGTTAACTTAGCCGGGAACACCGTGTTAGTGAAATAAAAGGGTTTATTGGGGTGCCACGTGGGGAAGGGTAGGGAAAGGAAGGGAAGGGAAGGAGGGTAGGGAAGGGAGAACAGGAAGGAAGAAGAAGGGGGAAAAAGGGACGAACGGGAACAGGGACAGGCGGGAACAGGGACAGGCGCAAACAGAGAGAGGTTTCAGTCCGGGGCTGGCTTAAATAGCAGAGTGGTGGTCAGACCCCTGGAGTGGGTCCTTGCCCTATAGGCTGCCAGAGGTCAGGAGGTGATGGCCAGGGCACCTGGGAAAGGTAGTCTTTTCACAAAGTACCTGGGGAGGTGTGGCCTTCTACCTCCCTGCCCGGAATCCAACACTAGTCTCCCTCATCTTCCGTATTTCCCACCCTCTATGAGAGGCATCTGCAAGAGCTTTCCAGTCTCCAGGAATGGTTCGTGTTAAATGAGATAGTTTGCAAGGAGGGGTACAGAGGCGGGGGCTCGGCTGTTATTGACAATTAGGATCTCAACAGGCAATCCAACCAAAAAAATAAAAGGGTCCTCAGAGTCCCGAGGTATTTATTTGCAGGGAGACTTTGCCAAGTCCCGACTTTGCTTCCCCTGCCATCCCCCACCCTGCGAGTCAATGGCTTTGAACTGGGACTTCAAAGAGAAGCTGGGCTCTTTTCTTCAAACAGGTTTATAAAGAGATTTTGATACAAGACAACAATACTTGTCGGCAGTGCCCAGTTACCGTCCTTCCCTTTGTAGTTTTATTAGGAAATGATTTCCCTGCCCGCGCTGCTCCTGCCGGCCTCCTTGTTTCCCCATTTGCGATGGGATCCGCCTGCCGGAGGGGCTGCCCTGCGCAAGTGCTTCGCCAACCCCAGGGCTCCAGAAAGACATCACCGGAAAGCTCTCCCCGCAGCCAATTCACCACCGGCCCCGCCCCTGCCCTCCCCCCTCTTTGTAGCAGAAATGCAATTTGTTTGCCCTGGGGTTGGGGGATAGTGAAATTCCAGCATCTCAAACCTACACCTTCTTGCTATTCTTCTATTAAAGGAGAAACCGGCTAGGAAACAGAAGACCTATTGAAGTGGCCCTTTCGAGGATGCCCTGCGTTCCAGGCTGGCCATAGTATTCTCAAGAGAGGAAAACCAAGGAGCCCAGTTCACTGTGGGGGTCAAGCAGGACCGCTTTGCAGGGGTGGCTTTCCCTAGCAGAGGTGGGGTGTGGCTTTTCAAAAGTGAGCCTCTCTTCCTCTTCCCGTGGGCTGTTTCCCGTGTTGCTGGTATAAATGACAAGGACTCTGTGTGCAGAGCGTGGGGGCAGGTTCTGAGGGTACAGAGATGACACATATGGGGTCCCCACAGTCCTGTTCTCAGGGGTGTGTTGGGCGCACAGCAGACTTCACAGGGGCTGTTTACGAAGGGAGGGACCCCGGACCCCAGGAGCTCAGTAATGCAGGAGTGGGCTCTTGGTCACCTGCGGCCGGGTGACGGGGAAGCAGGGGGGAGGGACTGTGTTCCATGGTGGTGATTTCAGAAGGGAGCCACTTGGATGCTTTTCCACAGTACAAAGTGGGACAGAGGGACAGTGGAGCTGCAGGTGGCGGGAAATGACTGGGGAGATGTGGTCCTGGGAGAAGGGGACAGAAAGGAATCTGGGCAGAAGGGGGCAGTTGGCTGTGGAAGAGTAGACACCTCGCTTCCTTTTTGTGACATGGGAGAAGAAACACAAGAGAGGCTGTTGACCTTGTAGTGGTGGGGGGGAAGCAGAGGTCGTGGGCAAGTTCAGCTTTTCTGCCCTTCACGTATTTTCCCCTCTGGGAAATTAAAGGCATCTGCTGAGGGGGCTGGGGCTGCTTCAGTAGGGTTTAGGAAGTTGGAGGCAGAAGGGTTTTGGAGATGTTTTTAGTGCCAAGCCCTCACTGTAGCCAGGGTGGTGCCGAGGGATTTAGAAGTTTCTCCAGGTGATTATTATGGGCATGAGTGATAGAGCAGAGACCGGAACCCAGGCCTTTGGGGTCCCAGGCCAGAACCGGCAGCTCTGCCGAATGTGCGCGGCATCCCAGCCGGAGGGTGGGCGCAGCTCTGTTCTGCCCCCACCTGGGAGGAGCCAGGGCAGCTGAGTGAGGCCCCTGAAGATCTGTGACCTGCCTGCCAGGCATGGGCATGGTTCCAAAGCCCTGGTTTTGCCGACAGGACTCAGGTTGTTGCAGAGAGGAGCCTGTTGTCACCCAGGGCCACCCAGACAGACCACTGAACAGTAAACAGAGTCCTTGGTTCTAAGTGAGTCACGGAGCTCTGCAGTGTTTGGCTGGCCTGGGATTCCTCCTCTTCCCCTCAACAAAGGAAAGAGTTCAATGCTTCCACTGAAAAGCCACAGGTGAGAACCAGCCTGCAAACTTGCAGTTTCTGTGCAGAACGTGCCAGGTCACAGGAACACAAGAGAACTGATGCTTACTGCCTGGCTTCTGGGCCGATGCTACGAAACCCATCGTGCAGATGGGGAGACCCGAGTGGGAAGATGGATGATTTCCAAAAATTCATCCAAAGGCAAAAACAAGCCTCATTACTTGATACGTCTTCCACTTCTTCCTAACCCCCTGCTGATGACATCATGTCCCACGGGGAGTGAAGCACCGACCAGAAGGAGAAAAAGCAGCCGTGGACCCCCTACCACCAGGCCTGGCCTAGGTGAACCTCAACCCCAGCCACTCACATAACTTTTGAGGCGACCAGTGGGAAAAAAATGAAGATAGAATAGTATCACAAAAATTGTAATATACTTTATATATTTGAATTTAGGGGTTGGCAAACTATGGCTTATAGCTTAAATCTGGCCTGAAGCCTGTTTTTATACGGCCTGTGAGCTAAGAATGGTTTTTATATTTTAAAGGGTTGTAAAAAAGCAAAAAGAAAAAAGAAGAAGAAGAAGAAAGAATATGCTGCAGAGACTGTATGTGGCTCATAGAGCTTAACGTGTCATCTAACTTTAGAGGAAAAAGTTTGTCAACCCCTGATAAAAAATACGTGCTTTTATCACAAAAAGACAAGGATATGGAATCGCATTATTCACTAGATAGGCAAAATATTTATTTAAAAATGTTCATTTGTTAAATACTCAAGAGAGTGTGGCCTTGTAATGAAATATCAATTCCAAGTTGGTTGCCTACTGCTATTTATTCCGACCATGTTGGCTAATCTCATTATCCCTCCTTGGACACAAGGTCAGAAGTGAACCTTGGCGGTCTTTGTAACCTTGAGGCTTTGGCTGTGTGGCCCTCATGGCTCCTGGTCCAGGGTTTCCTTTGAGCTAGCGAGAGCAGCTGCAGGGCCTACTAGCCAGTATCCTCGTGCAAACATTTGGTGGCTCAGTCTGCCTGACCTGTATTATGAAGCTCATCCACTGGTGGAGTGAGGGAAGCCCCATGCTGTCCGATATGTATAGCAGATGTGGCCAGGGCCACGGGGGGGCATGACTGACCAAGACCCTGGCACCCTGACCAGTGCATGCGTCCCAAGCCTCCTGATGGTTGTTGCAAGGTAACTGAAAGGACTTAACCAACCTTGCGGACAGGATGGCCTTGTTGCTGAATTGCCAGGCCCTCTGGGCAGAGGTGCCCTGTGCTCTGGGGCTTCCCCGTGGAGATGGCCAAATGAGTTAGCACCTGGTGACACCCAGCAGCTGGCCAGGAGGAGCCCAGTGCACACCCGGCCTCAGGTGCATGGCCAGGCTGCTAGGTCAGGGAAGGGTGCGGGCCTAGCGCTTCTCTCCTGGAACCCGAAAGGCAGAACACGTGGGTGGTGACGTCACAGACAGGGCTCAAGTCTGGCCTCCGCTGTTAATCAGTCATGCCACCTTGGACAGGTGTCCTAGGGGATTTGCATCTCTAGTGTTGTCATCTATAAGAAGCAGATAATAATAGGCCCTACCTCATGGGGAGGTTGGGAGGCTGAGAAGAGATGAGATGCCATGAAATTGGTCAAAAAGGTGAAAGCCAAGGCGCGGGAGCCTT
Source organism: Tamias sibiricus (assembly GCA_025594165.1). NCBI lineage: Eukaryota > Metazoa > Chordata > Mammalia > Rodentia > Sciuridae > Tamias > Tamias sibiricus. The sequence continues at coordinate 15,392,461 of CM046666.1, read as the reverse complement.
TTGTTCTATGCTTGTGCTTGGTTCTGCAGACACGCTTCACCTGCTCTGAAGGGCGTCTCCAATGAGGAGAAAGAGATGGAAATACCGATAGAGACGCAGAGAGTGGGGCAGAGACAGGGAGGCAAAGAAGCAGAGAGCACGCACAGGCACAGTGCAGAAAAGGCGAAACTGGAGACAGAAATTCTAACTACCTTCTTCAGTCCCGCTTAGCAAATTCCAAGCATCAGAGAGACAGGCTGCGGCGGCGCATGCCTTTCTTCCCAGCAGCTTGGGAGGCTGAGGCCGGAGAATCTCGAGTTCAAAGCCAGCCTCAGTAACTTAGTGAGACTGTAAGCAACTTAGTGAGACCCGGTCTCAAAATAAAAAGTAGAAAGGGCTAAGGGATATGGCTCAGAGGTTAGGTACTCCTGGATTCAATCCCTGCTACCAAAACAAAACAAAATCAGAGAGAAATGGAGGCAGCAGGTATCTCAGGATCAAGTAGTTATTTCATGCGTAGGTGCTTGTGATGGAACAGAGACAGAAAACCCTGGGCTGAGACCCCGACTCTGACTTTTAATTGGGCAAGCGATTGATGTCCCCTTAGCCTCAGGTCCCTGGTCTCTAAGCAGGAGTCATTGCAATCATCCCAACCCACAGGTGTGCTGTGGCCGTGAGGCTTGGCCTCAGAGCCTCCCTCTGGGTGCAGTCAAGGACCAGGCGCCAGGTGCCAGGTGTGACTATAAATATGGAGACCAGGTTGTACGCCTCCACGGGTGTCCCCGCGGTCCAGGTCTCCACTAAATGGTGCCCTACGGAGCCCTGGACAGGCTTTTCTTTGTGGAAATGGAGTCCCATTAAATGACGACAGCAACCACCCAGAACCTTCTCGCCGGTGTCGCTGAAGTCAGACCCGTGCAGCTAATTTCCTGTTTCTCTTAAGGCTTGGTCTCCCCTGCTCTTGGTTGGGGAAAAGTCAGTTTTGAAAACACCCCTTGAAATAGGTGTTTGAAAATAGGAGAGCATCGGCATGAGCCTATTAAATTCTAACAGCTCAGCTGGTAGGTAAAGCACATTTATAGACTCACAAAATACTCATGCTGTTTGCCTTTTGGACTGCTGGAGCCGTTCTAAAGAGATTTCGTGCTTAAGGTCAAGGAGTTTTGAGGGGTGGATTTTGTTTCTCCAACTCGCAGGCCTCATGTTGTCCTTGCGGTATAAATTGCAGGATTGTTTATCTGCCTCTGGCTAAAGCTGGTCTTGCTAAGAATGCATTGCTCCTCTTCAACCCCAAATATCTATGTGTTAGTTGTTGATCCCTCGCAGGGATTAGACCACCTCTGGATTCTTCTAATCCTTACTCTGCCCAAATAGTTGAAAAAATAGTCCAGAAGCTGCTGATAAACAAACAAACAAACAAACAAAACGTAAAATTCAACTTTGAAATCCCATAGGGTGGGATTCTGGGACCATGGACGGCTATTTGATCGTGTGAGTAAATATCTCATTTTTTTTTTGCTGAGGGAGAAGGATGGAGAAGAGACAGAACAGAGGCAGAACTAAAGTCAGGCTTTTCAGGAGGAGGACAGAATATGTGGAGAATAAAATAGTCCCTGCAGAGGGTCTTAGACAGTGGAGGAAGGAAGAGTCACAGTGATTACCAATGCTCACAATTATCTCTGGTATTTACCAGAAACATCCTCCAGGGTCAAGTATTTGGGATTAATGCATTCCAGAGCCAAAGGAAGTTGGAACATGATGTGAACCAGAAAAAGTAGGGGACTCAGGGTATCATCTACATCCTTAAAAATGTTTCATTGTGAATGTTGACCTGTGGTTTTCAGACAGTAAGGAAGCAAGGAATGAACTGTCTGAGTGGAAAATGTCGTTTTCAACATGGTGTTGGGGCAAAAAAAAAAAAAAAAAAAAAAAAAAAAAAAATGGCGTCAGAACTTGAGAAACCACGTTTAGGTTAGACTCTGTTTTCCTTTGTGGGAATTCAGTTCAAAGAATCAGTAATTTTTTCATATGGCGAATGTCATGAATTTACAAAGAATTTTTCTCCCAGGCATACATAGAAAGACAGAAAAACCCATAATTAAATGCTTGCTCTGGCCATGTCAGACTGTATTAAACTACCTCTTTCACGTACCTAGAAAGATCCGTCTCCCAGCATCCGTGACAGCTTGTAGAATTTTCCCCTCCCGCCTTCCTGGCACTGCTGCCAAGCCAGGCTCCGCTTCAGAAGACAAGCAATGGCTCAGTGGCTCAGGAGGCTGAGGCAGGAGGATTGCGAGTTCAGAGCCAGCCTCAGCTAAGGCGAGGCTCTAAGCAACTCAGTGCGACCCTGTCTCTAAAATAAAATACAAAATAGGGCTGGGGATGTGGCCCAGTGGTTGAGTGCCCCTGAGTTCAATCCCTGGTACTGCCCACACCCCACAAAAAAAGAAAGTCACTAACTTCGTGGTAACTTATCACAGCAGTGAAGGAAAACGAGCCCCCTGGAGAATCAGAGAACAGACCTCTGGTTCTCTTTTGGCTGCTCTCCCACGTGGCCCTGTCGGCCTGCCTCATGTGCAATAGGCTGGCAGCATCTTCTTAGGGAGACAAATGAGTCTGTCCCCAGTCTGTGCACTCAGGCCACTTCCCAGAGCAGAGCTCTTCTGAGGATAACAGCAGATGGAGGGGCCACGGGCTCTGCGCTTCCAGACAGAGTAACTCAGCTTCTGTGCTCCATTTGACCCCGGGCGACCCAGCTGGAACATTTAAGTTGTTCAAATCTAATTTTAAAAGTAATAATAGCAGGGGAGTCTTCCTGACCAAATACAAAAAGCTCCCCCAGCCCCGGCACACAATGTTTCGGACAGCCCATCCAGGGAGTGTGTGTGTGTGTGTGGGGGGGGGTTTAGACACTCCACTCTGAGAAGGCCTCACCAGCTCTGCTAACTTGTGCCACGCTTGGCTTTTTCTTGGGACCAAGCAGGGGACCATGCAGGGTGCCACGTGCCTCTCTTTCCTTTGTAAGTCACTTTTTGCTTCCTTGCTGTTACTGTCACTAGTTCTGTGCCCTCTTCCAGAGGCCGGCACAGAAGTGCAGGATCTGTCGTTTGGAGTCCGGGTGAGTGTCCCCGCTTCCCGTCTTCCTGAAACTCTGGTCAACTGTGAATTCTTGCTTCTCAGAGTCGGCGTTAGCCTTCTTTCTTGACAGAGTCACAGAACTTCTGAGTTCCAAAGGATCTTTATGACGCACCCCTGTTCTGATCCCCATGAAATAGTTAACTTGGGGCTCAGGCAGGTGGGACTCCTCCCAGCAATGGGGCCCAGCCCCCTCAGGAGCAGCCCACAAACCAGGGAACTCTGGGATGCGCGGCGAGTGAGCTACTCCTAGAGACGGGTCCACGAGACTGCTAAGTAAATGGAGTGAAGCTAGCAGTTGGGACCTTCACTTTTTTGAAATGCGTTCTCCATGACAGCCACGTTGGTGTCCTTTTCTTTTCCTTCCTACGGAAGTAGAAAACAAACCCAGAAAACTGTTCTTTCTGACAGCCAGGGGCCGATCTGCTGCCTTTGGCTGCTTGGCAGACGCAGGGTTGGATTTTGTTAAACCTGGAGCCCGTGGGAAAACTGGGGTGCTCACAGGACGTAGGCAAAGGCTGCCACATCGAAGAACTCTTCATTGAGATGCTGAGCTCTCTGGGAAAGGAGCGGGCAGTCAGGCGAACCAGAAAGACCCGTTCGACCAACTCAGAAGATGGGCATTTTTGATGAGAGCATTAACCTTCTCTGGCTGGCTGTCATTTCCAAGTGACAGCAGCGTGCCTGGCATTTTCAAGAAGTCTTTCATCTCTAAGAGAAAAACGAGAACCAAGGGTCACATCTAAGATATTAAAAGCAGAAAGGAAACCTTTAAGCAATTTAGTACCCTTTGACCTCTGGGTATATTTTCCCCCACTGAAGTGATGCATATTTAAAAATTGAACCTAGGAAATGTTTTGAAAGAACAGGTTAGAAAGATTAGTATAGACCTGCCTTCAGAATGTCAGAACCTGACTGCCCTGAGATAAATTCTTTTGGGACCTGGGTCCTGATCATTTAGGATTCTGGTGGTTGCAAGTGACAGAAAGCCAGGAGAAGCTGTATGTCTCCGGTATCTGAATGGTTTCTTTGCAGATGTACCTTTGTGCACAACTGAACCGAGGCTCATCATAACTGAGGATCTAGGTGGTCTCTCTCTTCTCTTCCTCTGTATAGATTTGATTTCCATGCAAACCCTTTCTTCTTGCAAGCAACAGGGAAATACAGACTACTAGGTTCAAATCCAGTGGCTGACAGATTCTGAGTTCCAGACATCTAAAGTGAAAGTCTGGGAATTAGATCTTCTTGGTCCTAACTGGCCTAATTTGTCATCCTTGGGATAATTACTGTGCAGGAGATGATGTCAATGCCCCTCAACCTTTCATGTGCATATGAATCATCTGAGACATTTTTTAAAAGGCAGATACTGGAGTTGGGGATATAACTCCATGGTACAGTTCTTGCTGAGCATGCGCAAAGCCCTGGGTTTGATCCCCAGCACCAAACGCAGGTACATGCAGAGGAAGAGGCAGATACTGTCTCAGGAGGTCTCAGGAGGGACCTGAGATTTTGCATTTCTAACAGGCTCCCAGGCAAGGCTGACGCTGCTAACCCAAGGACCATACTTTGAGTTGCAGGATGTAGGCAAGACTCCCTGATGTACTTGGGGTGATATTGTCTATCCTTATAGCCTAAGGGTAGTTTCAGCTCCGGCTTTGGACAAAGCTGAGAGCGAGTAGGTGGCAGGAGAGAACATTCTCTCAAAGCAAAATGTAACATTGTAACCACATGGGAGACAATTTAGATTCTGATGGCAAAACTAAAGTATTTCCACTTACAGGCTTTCTGGGTGATTTTTATTAACTATAGAATAAAATCTGGCCCGTGCATGAGTTTGTACCTCAGTGGTACCCCTTGCAGCAATGAAAGAAGTGACCCTCAGATGAAAGACTAAAGATAAATACTCTCTAAACATGTACACATGATTATCACCATTCCTATTCATTATTAATTGAGGAAGAACCAGCAACCAGCATGTGCTTGAGGAGGGTAGAGATTTTGTTTAAGTACCAGCCCAGAGAGACCTGGAAAGGAAACCAAAGGAGAAGCATGAATTATAAATTCAGATCCTGCGGGAGGAAGCTGATGGAAGCCTGGAACTGAGAAGGGGTCTCCGGGCTGCAGCCTCCGGAACTGTCAAAAGGAGTTAAATGTGCAGCTCGGAGCTGGTACACAGCAGTGTGTTAAGGCTCCTTAGGGGGCTAGTGTCCACCCTGCTTGTGAAAGAGGATCAATGCAAGGGGCAGGGCCACAACTTGGTGTCTTTTTGGAGGAACCTAATGTTTCTTTGACACCTCTCATGTAAGTAGGAAAAAAAAAAATGGATGCCTAGAGTTCTGTTTTGTTTTGTTTTTTTTTAAAATATTTATTTATTTACTTTAGTTGTACACAATGCAATGCATTTATGTTTACGTGGTGCTGAGGATCGAACCCGGCCGCGCACGTGCGAGGCGAGCGCTCCGCCGCTGCTGAGCCACAACCCCAGCCCAAGAGTTCTGTTTTTATTGAATCACTTTGAATATTGTGGAAAGGAGAGACTGAGACCTTGGTGTCATCTAATTAGTTACACTATGACAACAAAAGAATATTCTGGAAAGCCTTTATTAGAATGTGGCAGGTAGGGGATGGATTGCATAGTTTAGATATTTGAATATCAACATGTAATAAAAATAATTAATAACCAGAATAAACTCTGCTGGTTATAGAACGTTCTGGTGAGGTTCCCGGGTGGCGAGCTGTAATGAAGATCATCTTGTGGTAATTTAAGAAATGAAGGCGGCATTGGTTCCCACCTCTGTCTTTTGCTGCCCTTCCCTTCTCGGCATCCTGATGTCCTTTGGCCACGGCAAGCAGTCTCTCTTGTTGTCTCTCTCTCCCTCTCCTTCTTCCCCTAGCCCTGTCTTTATCTCTCTTGGAGCTTGAGCTGTTAGGATCTGGCTGCGGGGAGTCCCGGCATTGTGCAAGGCTCTTCCTTCTATCTTATCAGCTGAGGCCTGTGGCATCTCTTTTAAATCTCCAGGCGGAGGGATTGTGGAGACGTTCGTGTAGGGGTGGGAGAAATTTCCCCTCCTTCCTCGGAAGGCTCACTGACAGGAACTGTGGGTAGATCAACAGAGAATAAAAGCACCCTAATTTATTAATGGGCAAGGGGACCCCACAGGAAGGTAAGCACCCACTAGGAAAGGCAGATGAGGGACTGTAGGTAATTTTAAGGGTGAGTAAATGATTTTCAGGGGAATTGAATGGGCCCAAAGAACACACAATAGTTTATCACTAATTCTCTTTGGGAGTTGAATGAACAAAGAACAGAGACAATAGCTGGTGATAAAGTCTGTCTAAATGTGGTGACATTCCTCAGTCTTCCTTCCTGTGATAAGAGTTTAATCTTCCCTGGCTGATGGAATCTCAGGGAGGGATCAAAGGCCACTGTGTTTCTTTTTGGCAGTCCTGGTCTGCAGGTAGAAAAGGGAATTTCAGAGAAAGTCCCTCCCTCTGCTAGGGGTCAGGGAGGGAACAGGGCAAGACTGCTTCTAAGGCCTTCCAGTTTCCTTTCATTCCAAGTGCTCAGCATATCAAAGCACCATACACTGGAAAAGGTCTACTGAGCCCCACCATGGGCTACAGCAGAATGAGCTGCCTGGGAAATTCCCAAAGCTGCAGATGCACTTTTGGAGTGATGTTCTTCCATCCCAAACACATCCCAGTCTCCCTAGTAGAGAAGCTGAGTCAGAGCAAAAAAAAAAAAAAAAAAAAAAAAAAAAAAAAATCTGCATTTGGATTCCACCGGGTTCTAGAGTCTTCTAGTCTTCTCTAGAACCCCCGTTCTAGAGTCTTCGTTGGTTCTACAGGTTCTGAGCACCTGGAGACCTGAACTCATCATCTGCACGTTCACCATCCTCTGACTTTCTTTAGCAAAGACGCTTCCTGCTCTTGCTTGCAGATCAGGATGCAAATGCTCTTTACAGAGGCGCCTCCCCACTTCCTCCCCAGTCCAACAGGACACACAGAATCAGATCAATTCTGGGCACTGGACTCGGGGGGACAAGTTAACAACGGGAAAGGGGACAATCACGAGTCACTGTGCTCCGTAGTACCAACCGTGAGCCCAGCCGGCCTTCAAATTGAGGGGAGAGGAATGTGGTCTCGGAGACTTGGGGAGAAGACCCGCCCTGCTGTGGGATGCCCGTGCTGCGGCAGGTCAGCCTCTCTGACAGCTGTGCCCCACTTCTGTTCCCCTTGCTGGATGGTAAACTCACCCAGGCCACAGCTGGGCTGTGTATTTCCAGAGCCCAGCCCGTGCCTGGATCACGTGGGCACTCGGGGTCACATGCTGAATTGATTGATTCATCTTTTTACAGCAGCGGTCCACGAGGCACGTGCATGGTTGTGGTTTTAGAGTGGCAATCTGTGAAAATGAGACTGGTTGGAAAATAGTGAATGAATTTTAAAAAATATATATATACTTTTAGTTGTAAATGGACATAGTACCTTTATTTTATTTATTTATTTTTATGTGGTGCTAAGGATCAAACCCAGGGCCTCACATGTGCGAGGCAAATGCTCTACCATTGAGCTACAACCCCAGACCGGTGAAGGGAAATTTTTTCATGTTTTTTTTTTTTAAACTTTCATTGTTTCTTTTTAGTTACACATAACAATAGAATTCATTTGACGTAATTATTGAAGCATGAAATATAATTTGTTCTCATTCAGTCCCTAGTACATCACCTTTCTTTCCCCTCCTTCTTCCTTCCCTTTCCTCTACTGGTCTTTCTGCTATTACTTACAGGTTTTTGTTTTGCTTTGTTTTTTAAATTAGGCTCTTATGGATGTACATGGTGGTGAGATTGACTGTGGTGTGCTCACATGTGTTCATAGGAAAGTCAGGTCCAATGCTTTCTCTGAATGGGTTTTTAATCTGTCTAGAATCTAGAAAGTAAATTCAAAGAGTGAGAAGTTGCTTAATTGAAATAACAAGACACCAAAGGATCCCCAGATTCTAGATAATTGAAGCTTGTTTGGAGTGCACAGTATAGTTTTCCTGAAGTGAACTTCTTGCTGAAATATGGCAAATAGAGAGAATTGCATGTGGTATGCTGTCTCTAGGGTAGATGTCCCCTGTGGCCCATGTATAGGAGCCTGGCCCTCAGCCTGTGGCACTATGGGGAGGTGGTGGAACCCTGGGAGGTGGGGCCTGGTGGGAAGCTTTAGCCTTCGACGACGTGGCCCTGAAGGAGGTCATGGGACCTTGGTCTCTTCTGCTCACTCTTTTTCATCATGTGACGTTTTCCTGCAGGTGTGTGATGGACGTCAAAGCTAGCTGGACTTCCTATTTGCCCTCCCTGAGCCCCCTCCCATCTTGCAGTGGTTTTGATTTGCATTTTCCCGTTTTGCATGTTCATGTGCCCATCGGCCATTTGATTGTCCTCTCGTGGATCTGAGGTTGTTTTGCATATGATTCTGGCAAACAATATTTGTTCATTTTTTTTTTTTTTTAAGTTGGAGGAGAACTTTTTCTACTTAAGGAGGAAGTTTAGACCCCTGACTGTGGCTTTCTTACTTAAAATCATTTGCTTTCTTCAGATGAAACTTTAGGGAGAGCACTAACGTGCAAAGCAGGTCCAGCTAGAAGTTCCCATAGAAGGAAGGACCAGGAGCTCAACTCCCTTCCCATCTGTGACCCCTGGGGCTTCCATGGAGCCCCTTGAAACCACCACCTTGCAGCACAGGTAGATTTAAAGAACCAGTGTAACGAGTGAGCCAATAGAAACCCTCACAGACACCTCAAATATGTCTGCTAGCACGAAAGCATAAAGATAACAGCAGAAATAAGACCATGAAAGGCGTTTTCACAACAGATATCATGTCACCAATTTCCATTTAGGTGTCCTTCCTCAGTGGAGACTTCTCATGATCCACTTTCCACAAGATGCTTTCAAAGTTGTTTTGATTCATTGCAGAAAATACACATACTGAGAAACAGTGTGTGTGTGTGTGCGCGTGTGTGTGTGCATGCGTGCGCGCATGTGTTTATACATTTGCATGCGCCTTTCATCCAAATGCTCAGTGACGTCCTGAATCCCTCTTTGGTCTCATAGACACAAAAGTACTTGGAGATTTCAAGTGGAAAAATTTTGTGGTAAGCTTTATTTAACACAGCTGGGAAGGCCTTTTAAAATTTTTTTTCCAACACTCCTCACACAGGAACATTTTACTAGCCCCTTTTACGCCCACCACACCTCCCTGCATCACCAGACCCTGGGGGGCTATTGGGGGCTCAGGCTTCCTCCTCCCCTTTCCCTTTATTCCTCCCAGAGCTTTATGCCCAAACCTCTATTTCATTGCTGCCATCTGCTTTATCTCCCCTTTCTTTTTCCCAATCCCCAGTTTCTTTTTTTTTCTAATTATCCCCAACAGGGGTGACTTGCAATCTGTAGGTATAAGAATCTAAAAGATGTAAGCAAGTAAATTGCGTACACTGGAATTTGGCAAAGGAACAGAACTCAAAAGTAGGGAGGGATTATTGCAGTCTTTCCAAAAGAGAGATGATTTTAGGCAGTATACTTGATGAAAAGTTTTCAAAGAATTTTTGAATAGTTATAGATTTATTCTAAGGGTAGAAACATGTTTCTCCTATTTGCACAAAGGCTGGCTTTACTTCATAATGATAAAAAGATTCTTTTGCATATTTACTTAAGTTTAAGAATGACTGTGCTTCTCTAAAAAACCTGAATTAGTGATGTTTGGAAATCTTAGATGGTCGATGCTTATTAAATTAAAATATTTTATTGGAGCACTTTGTTTTCCCATCATATCTGGGAAAGCAGGAGTGGGTACATAATCTATCAACCCTGCTCCCTCCATGTAAACAGTAGGAGAGTTCTGTGTAGAAGACAGTCTATCACAATGTTTTCCATGGATTTCTTGGAGTCCCAAATAACAATCTATGAGTCCATGAAGTCAAAAGAATTTTTATAAGAACACTAAGATGCTTTTTGCTTTTCTCAATATATTAGCACTCCGTACTGTTGATGTAAAAGCAATGGGGGTGGAGGTAAAAATCTGGGGTTTTAGTATGATTCCAGGCACAGGTGGAGGGGCTGCAAGAGTGGTCTTGAATATTTTACCCCGCTTGCCAGAAAAAGAAAAACCAGTGTCACTCAGAAATGACAAAGCAATTGGGGGGCTGGGGATATAGCTCAGTTGGTAGAGTGCTTGCCTCACATGCACAAGGCCCTGGGTTCAATCCCCAGCACCACAAAAAAAAAAAAAAAAAAAAAAAAAAAAAGAGAGAGAGAGAGAGAGAGAGAGAGAAGACAAAGCAATAAACATCATTAATGTTATTGGGTTTCAAATGGGAAATATGAATAAGACATTTTCTCTGTACCAGAAATGGTGAACAGCAGAATGGTGGACCCAACCTGATGGTGGATTCAAGGAGAATATTCGCAATGTCTTGAACTTGCCACCCGCCACCTTTCTTTTCATAGAACACTATTTTTATTTGAAAGACCAACTCTCAAACTATAGTTCTATGGTTCTTTAGAATTCTTTCTTTCTTTGTATGCTGGGGAGTAGGGGAGTGGGGTGGGGAGAGAATGGAGAGGGAACCCAGGGCCTTGCACGTGCTAGGCAAGCCTGGTACCACTGGGTTCATCTCCAGCCCTATGGTTATTTACACTTGGATATTTTCTCAGAAATGAATGCAGTGAGCTTCTTGCTTCAAGGAAAATAACTGCTAGTTTTTATAGCCAATGATGAAATCAAGGTTTTTCAAGTGAAAATTAGAATTTTGGAAAACTTGTCTCCTTCACCATGAACTTGACTGCTTCCTAATACCTCATAATGAGACTGGCTGTAATATTTGCAAATGTGATTCTTTTTTTTTTTTTTTTTATTCTACTAATAAAATGTGCCTACATTTGGAGGATCTGCATGTTTCAGTGAATTGATCCCCCTCCCATGGCCAAGTGAATGATGTTAGAAAATCATAGATTGGTAAAAGAATCATTGAAAATATAAGATAGACCAGCATCCAGATTTCAATGTAACAGAATGTGAAAGAAAAAAAAAGTCATTGATATGTTTTCAGATTCCACATTCTATAACTTTCAAGAAACTTCCCACGTTGAGCCGGGCACAGTGGTGCACGCCTGTAATCCCAGCACTTGGGAGGCTGAGGCAGGAGGATTGTGAGTTCAAAGCCAGCCTCACCAATGGCAAGGCACATAGCAACTCAGTGAGACCCTGTCTCTAATAAAACACAAAAAAGGGCTGGGGGGGGGGCGCGCTGGGGTTGTGGCTCAGTGGTAGAACACTCGCCTAGCACGTGCATGGCCTGGGTTCGATCCTCAGCACCACGTAAAAGTAAAACGCATGTGTACAACTAAAGCAAATAAATAAATATTTAAAAAAATAAATAAATAAAAAGGGCTGGGGATGTGGCCCAGTGGTCGAGTGCCCCTGAGTTCAATCCCCGGTACCAAAAAAAAGAAACTACCCATGTTAAGTTTTGGTATCATATCAAAAAGGAATATGAAAGGCTATTATTAAATGTGTCCTATTATTAAAATATGTCCCTGTTACAGGGACATATTCATGTGCCTGTACAAGGCCAGACTTCCTTCATATACTTGAACCAAAGCAGCACATTACCAAGTCGGAGTACAGAAGCCGATGTGAGAATCCAGCTGTCTTCTATTAAGCCAGACGTTACAGAGATTTCTAAAAATGTAAAACATTGTCATCCTTCTTGAGTGTTTTTGTTTTAGAAAAACAAATTTTTTTTTTCATAAAAATATTTATGCTGGCACATGATGGGTGTATTTTTAAAAGGATAAAGAAATAGTCTTAAAATTTCTCAGTTTTTGTTTCTAACACAGTACGTAGCCTGCATCAACAAAAGCTCTTTAAGCTCTGCAATTATGTTTTTAGAGTGTAAAGGGGTCCCTGGGCCAAAAAGCAATGAGAACCAGCAGTGTTCTGCAGGTTCTTGGCCTGTGTGACCAAATGCCCCTCTTCTCATCAAGTGACTGTGTGTGTGTGTGTGTGTGTGTGTGTGTGTGTCCACACACTTGTGCTATGGGGAAAGGTGAAAACGTGAGATCTTTGCATTACAAAACTTTTAAGAGCAGAGGTTATCGTGACCATTCCAAATGGAGGTTAGATAGCTCCTGCTTACTACACAGAAAGTTCTAGTGACCTGTTTTATGAGCACATAGAAAGCTTCAGGTGAAACTGATGATTGGACAGAAATGAAAAGAACATGCAGATGTAGATTCAGAAATTTAAAAATAAAAAGGATTTGGCTCCTCGTCCTGCCGAGTGTACATGTGGTGGACGATCTGAGATGGTCCCGGGACCCTGCCTCCTGGTGTCCATACCCCTGTGAAACTCTCCTCCTGGAGCAGGGGCTTGTCTAAGCAATATGTCAAAAGAGTTGCTGAGTTCGATCTCACCAAGCCGGCCACGCCTCTCTTGCTTGCTGGTTATGAGGGGCGCACGCGGCAAAGACTTTGTGCGTTCCCAGGTGACAACTGATGAGAACCTGCAACCGGCTTAGAGCAGACTTGTCTTTGCCAAAGCCGTAGATGTGACAGAAATCCCTGACCAATACCTCGACAGCTGCAGGTGAGAAGCAGAGCCACATCTGGATGGCTGACCCACAGCATCTGTGAAATAATAAAAGTGTGTTGTTTTAGGCTGCTAAATTAGGGGGCGATTTGTTACATAGCAAGTGATAACCAATACATGTGCCTATGAATATTCGTGTGAAACTGCATGATTCCAAGATGCTTTGAGATACCCCTGAAGCCCATTGACGAACGGTCTATGGACCTTGTTAAAAATCCCTGCTGTAGAAAAAACCCTGCAGAAAGGACACCAAAGGAAGAAGGAACATAAGACCAGGAGAGTGAGGAATGGAGGGAGAGTCTGGACAGTGTAATCAGAGGCCACTAGATTTGGGAGGTAAAATACGGACCCAGTGCCACAATGAGAACAAAGTTCCACTAGAATCTTTTTTTTTTTTCTTTGTTTTGTTTTTAGGATGGATCCCACTGGGCGCGGTGGCACACGCCTGTAACGCCAGCAGCTCGGGAGGCTGAGGCAGGAGGATTGCGAGTTCAAAGCCAGCCTCGGCAACAGCAAGGCGCTAAGCAACTCAGTGAGACCCTGTCTCTAAATAAAATACAAAAGAGGGCTGGGGATGTGGCTCGGTGGCCGGGAAGGAAATTTTCAACCCCACCCTTGGGGGCGTGGTTGGCAAAGAGTTGAGTGACTAAGTAAAGGAGTCTAAAGGTGAGGCCTGTGGAATAAAACACGCGCACACACGTCCAAAACACTCTTAAATCACGAAAATTCTAGCATTGGCCCCTGTCTTTCCCACGTCCAGAGGTTGGCAGGCTTGGGGCATGATGATGTCACCAGGTGTCCTCCTTGTCTTAGCTTCTTGGTTGACCTTAATGAGTAGGAGGTGAGCAAGTTTTCAGGGAGAGCTCCAGCCTTCATGAAGCCAGAGAGTGTTGTTCAATAAACACACACACACACACACACACACACACACACACACACACACACATCTCCTTCCTTTTAGTGTCCACATATAAAAATCCAGGAAGGCTTCTGGTGGCCTTTTTTTGGGATGGCATTTTCTCCCCGGGTACCCAGCAGTACATGGATAGGCAGAAGGATAATTACCCAAAGGAAATTGGGGTGTTGTTGTCAGACAAGGAGAAACAGTGTTGGGCAGATAATATGACATATGTCTCCTGTAGTGAGTGACAATAACCAGGGGCTGCAAGATTGTTTAATATTTAAAGTTATGCCAACCTAATTCAATAACTCGAGACTTGACGCAGCTGCAGAGTGTTTGTGTCTCGGCAGTCCCTCATTATGGGAAATTTGGGTTGTGTGTATGAATTGGCTGGGGATGATGGGACCTAATGAATAGAGTCAGGACGAGGGCTAGCATGGGCGAAGGGTTTGGGAATGAAATTCAGAGGCTCCGATTTTTAAGGAAACAGCCAGTCTTTTCTTCGTGTGTCAGCATCTGTTGTTTTCTTCTAGAAAACAGAGTGGCTCACGGAGCCCATATCCATTTAAATAAAGGCTGGGCAAAGGCTTAGCTGCTGGAATGCTTTCCCATGTGACTCAGTGGAATTTCTACTACTCTCAGAGTCCCTGGGAGAGGCCAGGGCGTATCTGGAGATTCCCAATATTTTTGGAATTGGGACTTTGGTTCCAAATGACAGAGACTTAATTCCCAAACACACAGAAAGAGATGATGGGTCTATTCCATTGTGATGCTCTTAGGTTGTAAATAAAGGCTCATGATTTACTAAAATTAAGAATCATCGGGACAAAAATAAAAATAACAGTTCGGTTGAGACCCACAGCAATGCAGAAATTGGCAGGAGAAGCCCCTCTGATGGCCATCTTTTCTCTCAGTCTGCCTACAAAAAGTGTCACAGTGGGGTTTTGCTGGATATAGGAAAATGCTAAATAAGAAAGCAATAAATAAGTGATATAGAATAAAGGTAACCAATCTCCCACTCTCGTGAAGTTTTTCAAATTTTAATTATCACCATCCCGGCATCTGGACAGGATAAATAGTAGTCATCAATTTTAAAAATCACATTGTACAGGAATCGCTTATTTTAAGCTATGAAAATAGGATTTTTAATTAGAAAGATTCGCTCTCAGTGACATTCTGTGCCCCTCTTCTAAGGCCAGAATCTTTATAAGCTGCCTATAGATTACTCCCAGCCCTCTCGATGGGAATGCTGCTGTTCCCTTGGTGGCTAAGGCACGTGGTAGGGACACACTTTGTCTGTCCTCATCATACTACATTAAGCAAAATCTCAAGGTGTATCTTGAATCTAACTCAAGGAAATTGATGACAGGGCTTCCGCTCGCTATGTTTGCTTGAGAATCAGGGATTGATACTCTCCCTGGCTTTCAAGATTTCTAAGCTGTGCTGTCCCAACGTCCACACCCCAGACTCTACTTTTTAATTTTCACCAACAGTTTACCCAGAGTTCTGTAGTTCATAAAATAAATATTTTGGATATCTATCATTGAATCCTATGCCCTGAATGAATGAGTGTCCTTCATTGGTAAATATCCCCCAAATTACATAAGTACAGAATATTATGAATATTCCCAAGATTACAAGGGGAAGAAGACAGAGAAGTGATAGGTAGCTTTTTCCTTCTAATAACCGCACTTTTGAAAGCCAGAAGTTTCAGGAGAGGCCTGCTTTGGTTCTTTTCTTTAATATTTATTTGCTTTAGTTGTACACAATGTGTTTATTTGTACGTGGTGCTGAGAATCGAACCCGGGCCGCGCACGTGCTAGGCGAGCGCTCTACCGCTGAGCCACAACCCCAGCCCTGCTTTAGCTCTTCTGGACTATTTTCTCTGATGTCTAGAGATGACAGCCATGGCAAATCTGTCCAATACTGACTTTTGGGAACGTTAGGCAAAGAAACATTCACATGTCCCTCAGATACCGTCTTGGTGGCTTTTCTGTCCATTCAGTTCAGTTCAATAATGATTTTTTGAGTCAACTATGGGCCACAACAGTGCCAGCTACTAAGGTCACAGATTCATATGGTGCAGTTTCTGTCTTCTAGAAAGTTGAGGTCTGTAAAACCAGAATTAATGGAAGAGGCCCAGGGCACCTGACCTGGCATGTACTGGTTGTCCTGTCATAACTCCAGGGAGACGTGTCCCAAGCATTCACGTGTATTATCTCATGTGATGACCTTGGACATGGCTGTCCTCATCTCAGAGGCTCAGAATCGTTAAATGTTTGTCCATGTCATGCCTTTAATATGTTGTGACCCGAGATTCAAGTTGAGATTTGATTCCATGCTTATTTTTCCAATATTGCACTATTCCTTCCCCCGGTACTGTTCAGTGTGCCCGATAATTAAATCCTAGAAATTCTGTTTCTCTCTCTCTGCTTAAGGCTAATCCTGATAGTAGTGGGGTGGTTGCAGGAGCACCACTTAGCTAAGCCTAAAACGGATCAGTTCCTATAGGTCGTAAATCTTAACTTTTACACGAATCTTTTGGGATTGGAGTTCATGCTGTCTCTGAAGAAAAAAGTTACGAGGATAGCATGCACACGTGTTGCTGGTTTTTCTAAACAAAATGTCTTTCAAAGGGAGGTTGTGGTAAGACTAAAAGAGTTGTTGGGCAATAAGTAGCTTTTTACAGGGTGATGTTCACAAACATTCAAGAATCAGCAGTTGAGGACACCAGGGCTTGGAAATATTTTTAGTATATTCCACCGATGTTAAATCGCATCTATGCTTGACCAGTGTTATCAGCAGAATCTTTATTCAAGCCCATTCTATACATCACTTGCTGTAGAATTTGCATTACAGAAATTTTTTATCGATCAATTGTGATAAAAACAAATAAATAAATTAATTAAAAAAATAAAGTGGGCAAGCTGATCTTGAAGGGTTCATATAAAGTCATGTTTGATTTGACCATGGGTTGGTCAGTGATCTGTGTAAGTAAACAGGAACCTAACATTCATTATTTAAACACACAGGAATAATTGTATGAACACAAGTACGTAGCATGATGGGCAATTGGGCTATTTCATGAATAATATATTGGTGAGTGAGCGTTTGGTTTTATTTATTGTTCAGGTCTGAGAGCACTGGTTTGCTTCCCTGGGAGCAGCCTGTAGCTGGCCCACGTGTAGCACTGGCCCAAAGTCAATGACAAGTGTGTTGAGGATGCAGGATGAGCCGGTGTTTGTTTAAGAAGAAGGCTGATGACATCCCTCACAGTCAGCCAGCCCGCTGAATGCAGGCCTACCGCAGGCTCCGCGGTCTTTACAGTAGATTTCAAGGTGAACCAGTCTGCAAGGTTCAAAGGGAGACTCAGGACATTATAGATTTTTCTGCTTCCCACATTGCTTGATTAGCCCTATACGTGGTATTTGATTAATGTCTGAGAGCTCTAATTAGCAATGTCTAATCGGCTCCACATACGCCAGGTTATTGATTCCGGGCTCCAGAAAACGAATCTAATCGTGCTCCTTATCATTAGCAAATGGTTGCTGCGCTGAGACACTGGACCTGGCGGGTCGGGAAGAGGGAGCCCATTAAGAGGACTTTGGGAAGAGGCAGAGTGGAGTGGAGGCTGGTCCCCAAGCCCCCTTCCAGTGGTGTTAGGAAAGCACCGTGTTTTATCTCTTTGAGACTCTTTTGATCCTAGAGGGAGAAGAACAACGAATATGCAGAAGTTTTCCAGAAAGAGGAAATGTGCATTAGTGTCACATGTGTCATTTGGACCACAGAGCAGAAAAGTCAGGGCTGCTGTCATCTGTTACCTTCTGGAATGGTTATCTGTTGACTCCTGCCTGCCTTCCTGCCCGCCGCAAAAGATGACATTTGTATGACTGTAACAAAGGTATCTCTGTGACTCCCTTTGCAGATCCCTTTTACAGAAATTGCAATGCAAAATATAAAACAACAACAAAAAAAGATGACAGTACTAATGATATTGGCTCTAGAAATCTGTACCAAGAAAACATGACTTACCTGGGATTTTATTTTCTTCTGTCAATTGCAAAATCATGTTTTCAGGGGCACTTTTAAATCATGAGCGCCGTCTTAGTAAGGATGGTCGCTTTCAATTCTCTAAAGATAGTTCTGGTCTTATTTGTTCGGAAAATATCAAAGCCTAAAATCTGATCATTTGGACATTATCTTTGAAAAAGCCCCAAGGGACCATAACTTCAGCTACAGAGGACTAATCCGCTGACAGCCCCATCTGCTTGGTGCCATCCCCCAGTGGTGGCTCACGGGTGAGCATCATGCCATTGTTCTCCTGAGCATTTGTTTTGTCCGACCACTTATTGAACTGGATGGCAATTATTTGTTTGTCTCTTGGTCTCTTTTAGTAGGCTGGACGGTCCTTGAGAACGGAGGCACTGTCTCCTTCACTGGTGTAAAAACTGGTTCCGTCCTGAGTGCATGTTGTAGAGTGACAAGGTCACATTTCCATTAAAACTGTAGATTGTCACAGGCAGAAGTCCCCATCATCGGTGGCAAGATGGCCCTGTGCCTCCCTAGGGCTCTCAGAGCGTCTCATGATGTCTCCCGTGTGTGGTGCTCGGTGGGGGTCGCCTGGGCTGCCGGCACTGCCTCCCTTTCCTCGGAATCCACAGTGAGTCTGTTATCTCCCGTGGGTCGAGGACCACCCACTCCCCTTGGGACAGAGCTGCCAGCACTGTTCTGGCATGTGATACGAGGTGGGATGTCATGCCTTCCCCTGAAAGAAGACATGGTGGTGGAAGCGAGGGGGGAGGAGAGCTGCGAAACGGAAATGAGGTTGGGGTTCAGGTGGGAGCTTGTGGACCTAGTAAGGAGCTTGTTTTTTGACTCCAGATGTAGCAGGAGATAATAACTAAATGAGGGCCATGATATCTAAACAGTTTCTCTGAGTGTTGAGAACATGGTGGGACCTTCCAGCGAGATAATAAGCAGACAAGTAGGAGGCTGTTGCAGCCACGCAGACAGCGTAAGGGTGACGTGTAAGACAGCATTGGAGGTGGAAGACGAAGGAGGTGAATGTGCATGAGAGACAGACCCAGGGCCACTCTCTGATCTGCTGCACATGGGGAAGAAACAAGAAGAATTCAATCCAACCTCTAGTTTTTCGTTGAGCACATGAGAAAGAAAGATGCCCATATCCTTAGAAGGGAAATCTTGTTAGGAGAATGGATTTGGGGACCAAAATAAGGATTCCTTCTACATGTTGACTTTGAGATACCTTTTGGGTAGACGACTACATCAAGAAGGTTGTTGGATGTGTGAGTGTTGAGTTCACGGAGGAAGCGAGAGCCACGGACGAACTTGGGAGTCATCAGTACGTGGTTGGAGGAGCCGAGCCTTGGCAGTGCAGTTCTAAGGAGACCACTGTCGGCATCCGGGTCCTGATAATGAGGGCCCAAAAGAAGTCTGAGCAAGAGTCCAGTGAAGTAGGAGGAAACCCCAAAAGGAGAGCATCTTAGAACCTCAGAGCGCAGAGAATCTTAAGATAGAGGGATTGGTCGATTGGAATTGGGGAGCTGGGACGATGCACATTGGTCTCCTCTCAGCCCAGTCCCAGGTGAATTCCAAGTTCTCATCTCACATTCTAAGGCATTAGGTACAGCCCCAACCTGGTCAGCACACGAGAACACAGCAGCCTAACACGAATGAATTTCCCAAGGTGGGTTCTATTTGGTCTTAAATCACACAGCGTGCAGGACACCCATAGCCTGAACTATAAAGAACCCTGCTCCCAGTTCTCCTTCTTTTATCCTAATGTTAGAAACACGGCTGAGCGTCCTTCTTCCCCAGGAGAAAAAGAAGGTTTTCTTTTTCTCCACATGGAGAGAAAAAGGCCTATTCCTGCCACTCAATCTCTTTTTAAAAAAGGAACAACAACAAAGGGGGAAAAAATCAACAAAGGCTTTGGCTCAAGTATAGGTAAAAATTTACAATTAGGGAAGGCTTTTGTTCTCATTGGAAAACACGGCATTGCTGTCTTTGCGTAGTTTAGCTCTGAAAAGGGTGGGTGTTTGCTTTGCAGTTGGGTAATTAAAGAGTCCACCCAGGTTGTTTATTCAAACACAGGAACAATTGGACCCAAGGAATGAAATTCAGGTCTCTAACTCTTTTGCTGCTTTTCAAATTAAAAAAAAAAAAAAAAAAATAAATAACAAAACCAAGTCTTTGCACCTTTAAGCCAAGTTATTCCTCAAGGCCTGCAGTTGGCACACACCTTGTGTTCCGTTGCTATTTGTTACTCGAGCAAAGGAAGCCCAGTGATAAAGTGGGAAAACACTTAATTTAATTAGAAGATCTGGATTCTGGGGAAGGTCATTGATACCATCTGAACCTGCACGTTCTCCAATGTGCCACCTCCAGACCCAAGGGTTTTCGAGTGATGTGTTGCAAAAGCACGGTTCAACAGGCAAAAATAATTAAAACAGACTCTATGAATGTCTCACCTCTCTCAAACGAAGTTAAAGAGAATGCAAATGCATGGCTTATTCGACACATTAAGGCCCCTCTGCCCTCCTCACACTGGTTCTCCTGTTGCTCTCTCCTGAACATCCTTCTGACGGTAGCTGATGGGATTTACCCCACCTGGCCTGTCCCCGGTCCTTCCGTCTGTGCCTCTTCCCAGAAGCAACTCTACCTTCACAAAAGGGGGAGCAGGGGAACCCGGGCATGCCTCTGGAGGGTTGTCTTTGGAGGAGTAGAAGAGGAAGTCAGTTCTAGATGATTCTTACACCAACACTTTCTGGACCATCCCATATTCAAAACAGGAAAATCCATGCCTGTTCTACAAGACTGCTGAGAGAATTAAATGAGATAAATGCTTGTAAATTCCCTACAGATGCAAAATGTCATCATGATCTACACTGCACAGTATTATTTAGGGCCCCAAGCGCAATTTTCTTTTATCTCATTCTTACAAAAGATAAGTTTTATCTTCCTAATAAACACACACCTGCTTGCCTTTTTAAACACAAATTCCCTAAACAAATAAAAAGTAAATTGATGCCCTTTTAAAAAGGAGCTAATATGAGAAGCATCTAGAAGTAACTTTGGATGCGTTGTTTATTAGTGACAGTCATGTATATAGCACAGCATAGAGTAATAAAAATCAGTGCTCATATTGTTCATTTAAAAATAATTTTAGTTAGCGTGTGCATTGGTTGTGGTATACAAAGCACCTTCAATGAGCTGTCATTCTGAAAGGGCAGAATTTAAGAATTGTTTCTGAAGTAGAACTTCAGTGATAAAAATCAGGAAATACTACTCATCGCTCAAAAAGTGAAGTTTTGTGTGATTTCACAAGTATCGTGGATTCTGGTAAAAGAAGAGAAAATCGGGTCAAGTCTGTATCATCTATTGTTGCATAGTAAATCACTCTAAAATTCAGTGCATTAAAACAACAGGCATTGGTTAACTCACAGTTTCTATCGACTAGGTATGTGGGAGTAGTTCAGCTGGGTTTTTAGAGGCAGGCCATTGTGCTGTGTAAGGGAATGTCAATCATCTGAAGGCTTGGCTTGGGCTGGAGAGCCTGTGTCTAAGATGGGCACCTACTATGTGGTGTTTTGCAGGAGGCCTTGGTTCCTTGCAGGAGGCCTTTGTGTCTCACCTCAAGCAACTCTTCTAGGGAATTCTTGAGGGGCCGTACAACATGGTGGCTGGCTTCTCCCAGTGGAAGGATCTGAGAGAGCAAGAAATAAGTCTTGATGCCTTTTACATCTCAGTCATGGAGGTTAACCATCATTGTTTCTTCTGCATCTGTTTGTTAAAAGCAAATTACTCAGTACAGCCCAAACTTAGGGAAGGAGAATCAGAGTCCACTTTTTGGAAGAGGTGCACCAAAGGATTTTTGGATATGTTGCAAAACCAATACAAGTTCTTTGGTACAAATTGCATCTTTCTATTGTTTGTATTCCAAACAGAATATGAGTATTTTCCACAATAGGAGTAGCTATTTACATTCTTAGATTCTCGGAATACAGTGTGTAAATCTCTTTATTGGTTACAGAGACAATGAGTTCAAAGGCATAAGCAGCTTCTTCCAGGTAGAGACAATTTTGGTGTCTGGATCTGGTTTTAGATTCAGAATTCTGATATAGAATTCCACAGGCAGTCAGATTGCATCTAAGTAGTGATAGCAGAAACAGGACTCTTTCGTTGTACTATAATTTATTAGTTCAACTTTTGGCTACATTTGGGATCTCAAACATCTGGATTTAAATTGGAAACATCTCATCACAAACTCAGATGTTTCCAAATATAGTTTTTTTTTTTTTTTTAAAGCTACGCCAACCCCCTTGGTAAATGAGTAACTGTATATGAGTGTCTACCCCATTAAAACATCTAACTCCCCTCCCCAATTTATATTATTCTGTGTGGAAAGTCTCCAATGTAATCAAGTGTTAAATTGAAAGTTTGGATGGGGCAACAAGATATAATAGATGTCAGATAGCAAAAATGAGGTGTGAGTCAGGGCATCGAGATGCACACTTTGCAAGAAGATATCTGGAAATTTATTGCACAGACATCTGCCTTCCTCTTCCAAGTTCCCCCCACTCCAGGGAGGTTAAGTCAGGGGGGGTCTTACCAGGAGGATTTTGGAGGAAGGCATCTGAGTGGAATGAAAGCAGAGAGAGGCCACGTGGATTGATGAGGGTTGTCCTCTGAAGGCAGAAAGCCTAAGAACTGGCACCTGGCTCACGACTCTGAGGCTTTACACCTAAGGGCATCAGAAAAATTCACAGAGGGCTCCTAAAGTTTCAGCAAGGATTGGTTAGATAGAGTTTGGATCTGAAATGTCCTCCCAAAACCCAGGTGTTAAAGACTTCCTCCCCAAAATAGTGCTCTGGGGAGGTGGTAGATAATTTTTTTAAAAATTCATTTATTTTTTATTCTAAGTTGAGAATGCTTTACATTTCATATTATACTTATAGAGTACGTTTTTTACATATCTCTGGTTGTAAAGAAAGTATATTTACACCATTTGTGACTTCATACATGCACTTAGGGTAATGATATCCATCTCATTCTACCATCTTTTTTTTTTTTTTTTCATCTTTGTCCTTTTACCCCCTCCCTTTCTCTCCCTCCCCACTGGCCATTCTAGTGTTCCTCTAATCCTCCTATGCTCCCCATCCCGACCCCACTGTGAATTGGCCTCCTTGTATCACAGAAAACATTTGGCATTTGGCTTTTGGGATTGGCTAACTTCACTTAGCATTGTATTCTCCAATTTCATCCATTTACCTGTGAATGCCATGATTTTATTCCCTTTTATTGCTGAGTAATATTCCATTGTGTATATATACCACATTTTCTTTATCCATTCATCTACCGAAGGACATCTAGGCTGGTTCTACAGTCTAGCTATTGTGAATTGTGCTGCTATAAACATTGATGTGGCTGTGTCCCTGTAGCATGCTGTTTTTATGGTCTTTGGGAATAGATCCAGGTGTGGGATGGCTGGGTCATAAGGTGGTTCCAATCCCAGTTTTTCAAGGAATCTCTATACTGCTTTCCATGTTGGCTGTACCATTTTGCAGTCCTACCAACAATGTATGAGTGTGCCTTTTTGTGGAGGTGGTAGATACTTTAAGAGGTGGGCCTAATGGGAAGTTTTAGGTCATTGGAGGTGTGTCCTCAGAAGGGAT
This sequence comes from Tamias sibiricus, assembly GCA_025594165.1. NCBI lineage: Eukaryota > Metazoa > Chordata > Mammalia > Rodentia > Sciuridae > Tamias > Tamias sibiricus. The sequence continues at coordinate 15,369,118 of CM046666.1, read as the reverse complement.
TGTGGGACTTGGGTCTCTTCTTCTTTCTCTCTCTTTATTTGCTCCCATCATGAGGTAAACAGTTTGCTCTGCTGTACAATCCCACCACGATGCACTGCCTGGCCACAGGCCCAAAGTGATGGGCCCAACTGGTTATGGACTGAGACTTCCAAAACTATGAGCCAAAGCAAACCTTTTCTCTTAATAAGTTTATTTAACTCAGGTACTTTTATTACAGTAGTGGTGCACTAACACGTCCACAAAACAGGTTTAAAGGAATAGAGAAAAATAAAAATAAAGAAGCTTATTTTATAAAAGCCCTTTGCACTTTTTCTGTGTTTAACACATGATTTCACTAAATATATGTCACAGACATCTTCATCTTCTGCATGGTTCCACTAAATATATGTCACAGACATCTTCATCTTCTGCATTTTAAACACAGTATATTGAGTTATTAAGAAAAGGTGGTTGTTTTCAATGGTATCATGACTAATGCAATAATGAAAGAAATGGATTTGTATGCTACCACCTTTTCAAAGAAATCAGAAGCAATGACATCCCCAGGGTTTATGGAGATATGTGGGGTTAATTACCCCTGACTTAGAATTCCTATAAACATGTTTCCAATTTTCCTGCCACCTCATTTGGTTGCTATGTTGTCTATTATCACTTCCACTAATTTCTTGAGGCTCCTTTTTTAACTTTATTTTTTTTTTTTGGTACCAGGGATGGAACTCAGGAGCACTTGACCACTAGGCCACATCCCCAGCCCTTTTTTACTAGAGACAGGGTCTCACTGAGTTCCTAAGTGCCTCGCCATTGATGAGGCTGGCTTTGAACTCGCGATCTTCCTGCCTCAGCCTCCCAAGTGCTGGGATTACAGGTGTGTGCCACTGCACCTGGCTTGATGCTTCTTTATATTACCTCTTCTCTCCTCTTTGATCTGAGGGTTAATGGGGAGAAGACTTGTTGGAATTATGATTTCATTGAGATCGAATGGACTTTGATTTTTTATAGTTTTTCTTTGCTTGTTCCTCAAACCTCTACCCAGAGAAAGTTTCTGAATAACTGACTCAGGAATACGGGAATTCTGATCAGCTTATATATTAGGTAAAAAAACAGAGGCCTGTACACACAGGTTTGCATAGATACCAAGTATTTGTTGATTAAATTTAGTAGTATTTTTCTTCAGCTATTTGGCATTAATTAGTTCATTCTTCTGGTACATATTGAGTGCCAACTGAGCCCCGTGCTGAGCTTGCATCTATTGATGCTGGCATGGACTGAGTTCTTTAGTTGGCTGCTTCCATTTAAGTTTGCGGGCTCAATCCTAAACGTTGTGCTCTGTAACAAGGACCAAGAAATGGATTTTCCATGTCTGTTGAGGGTGGCAAATCTCTTACGCCACTTAAGCAGATGAAGAGGCAGTGAATTTAGCACCCGATTTGGGGAGGGGGGGAGTTTTAACCCTACAAATGGCAGAGAACTTGCTGTGGAGCTTGATAGTAATAAAACCAACGCTTGCATTTCATATGATGCTTTAATTTTCCAGATTGCTTTAGTAACTATTTTCACATTGTGCTTTCACAACAACCTTCTGAAGGATATGACAGCCACTCTGAATTCTGTTACAAGTCAGATTAAGTGTTCTAATGGCTCAAAGCCAGTGACCAAGTCAGAGCTGGAGTCTCATCCGTGTTCTGTGAAATCCAGCCTTTCCCCTTGAAGCAGGCTCTACACTCCACTCCTTAGTGTCTAATTTTTGCGTGTGTAGTATGGAGCGTATCTTGATGTGATTCAGATGACGTATTTGGAGATATGACCGGACGTCTTCAGAGGCAAACGGTTTCCCAGAGCTTGAAATGCATCATCAGTGCTTCTGTCTGGGAGTCTATATAGTTCTGATCTATGGTCCTATTTAATGAAAGAGTTGAGATACCAGAAATGGAACTGGAGTCCCAGAGTGATTTTCGTGCATTGAGCCCTTGGCACGGGTCCCTGGCATCCAGCCTCTTCCGCCCCGTGCACGATGCTCAGGAAGGAGCCCGATCCTCAGGACTAGGTGCTCGGGGGAGTCGTTCTCCACAACCAGGTCCTCATGGATGCCTCTGCTGAGACTCCAAGAAAGGACCTAGGCAGACCATGGCCAGAGGTCCTGATCACCATAGACTCAGAAGCCTCAGTGCCCACGGCAGGGCAAAGCCACCCTGATGCCGCTCTCCATCGCCAGAAGCTCAGCTTCTACCTCGGGAGCCGTCAGACCCCCATTCCTGGCCAGCCCTGGGGGAGTCAGGGAGGAGCCAGCCATCGGGGCTAAACACACACTTAGGGTTTGCAGCCAACTCCAGCGTCTCCCTCATTGCACGCATTGTGCTGGGACAATGGTCTGATCAAACGTTTCGTAATTTCATTGTGGACTTCCTCTCTCTAATGAGTCCCTTTCTCCCAGCTCTAAATAAAGAAGATGCGCAAAAATGTGACACACTCTACAGATGGGTCACCCCCATCTGGGCTTTCATCTTAAAAGGCAGGGGTGGGGGTGGGTGGGATGGCTCAACAAGACGTGGCTAGCTTTTCTCATAATAAGGGTGACTGGGAGAAGAGGGGGGTGGAGACAGAATCATGCACCATTGTTACCGAATGACGCAGGTATCCACTGGGAGTCATTGCAGTGACAATCGCAGTCCATAACTGACAGCGCAGCAGTGCCCCTCTCTATGCCAAGTTATCAAATTCGGGCACCTGGATGGCACCTAGGAAGTTGGCATGTACCAAAGGAACCCACGTGCAAGTGGATATTTGCATGTGAAAACTGGGTGATCTGCCTGTGTGTGGCGGGGGAGCGCAGCTTCTGCGTGTACTTACCAGCCTCTCCTCGGGGTGTCGAGAGCAGTTTCTGGTCCTTTGGAAAAGTGGCCTGCAGTCTGAGTTCTGGGCGCGCATGAGATGCGTGGCTGGGCGTTGGGGCCGCCTCTGATGGAGCTGTTACATCTGTTTGACCGTCTGTGATGTGCTGAGCCCCGGGCTGTGAGAAGCGAGAGGACACATTCTGAATTCCAATGCCTGCCCTCGGAAAGGCACAGCGGCCAGACAGAGCGGAGTTTGCGGAGCTGCAGGGAGCGGCGGGTTTGCACCAGGGCCAGCAGAGCGCTAAGGACACTCAGACTCTGCAGTAGTGAGGCTCAGTCTGTGACCGATCGGAGTGTGAACCAGGGCTGTCCACGGCAACTGTCTTGCCTCTGCCATCTCCCAGGTGTGCTCAGGAAGCCTTGGGGAAGATGGGATCCAAAGCACAAAGATCTTCATTCGTTCTGCCTAAGAGTCTTCCTCTTTCATCATGAGCCACGCCGGATCCTGCAGAGAAGAAATCTCTACGCCCAGCGTTAGAGGCACGTGATCTCCACAGCCAGTGCCTGTGGTGGTCAGCCCTGATGGTCACAAAAGCCATGGGTGCCAGGAACCTGCCAGTCTCCTGCCCCATCTTTGACTGCGCCCTGGACTGAATACTTTGATTGGAGGGCATCCTGTCTTTCTCCTCGCTCATCTGTCTTCTATTCTTTCTTCAAGCTCAGATGATCTACCTACTCCCAGAAAAACAACTCCTTGAGAGAGGTACTGGTCTTACCCCACTAGATAGATGATAAGATTGAGCCCACAGAGAAATTAATGAATTCTTTTAACATCACAGAGCCAGTAAGTGGTAGAGCTTGGATTTGAATACTGCAGACGGCCTCCCCAAACCAGAGCACAATTGCCCAATGAGGATAACCTGTGTTTGTATTTTTTTTTTTTTAAGCGTCTAGGGCCCCTTTGTAACAGTAGATCCTATGGTGGGTCTAGATGCTTATTCAAGGTACTCAGTGAATTTTTGGTGACGCAGATGAGGAATTTGTTCTGATCTTGGACAGATCATCAACCAGCCTTGGGGTTAAGGTACATTTTGGTAGTTTCACAATGTTATCAGAGGAATACTGTCAACAACTGGGAGGGGTGGGTGACTTGGGCCTTGGGGACATTTTTGTGCCACTGGCTGACCTCAGGTGTCCACCGTTCAAAAGCAGTTCTCATCAGAGGAGCAAGAAGAACTTAAGGAAGGTGGTACGATGCCAAGAGTGGTACTGTGCACGACTGCTGTGTGTGAGACGTGTCACAGACCCACAGTCCTGTTGCCAGCGCCAGTGGGGTCCACGGCGTGATTTCTACTGGGCTCTGGGACTTCTCCTGAGGGCCTGCTCTGCTCCCCGCGGTCTTTTCTGCCCCTCTGCAGGGGGCTCCAGGAAATGAACCCACTTCTCTCTCTTCCAAAGTTGTTACCATCTTTGGTGTTTGTTTTTTTAAAGTGCCCCAAGACAAACACAAGAGACCATTTGGTCTTGAAGGCATTTACTGCCGGTCACGGAGGGAAGAGACAACATCACAGAAATAACAAACATGAAGAAGCAGTGAATAGCCCAAGCATCCTTTTCATCTAGTTGTAAACTCCTGGGAACATGAATGGGAGCTTGAAAGGTCTTTGTCCTCCTCTGAAGGTGGAGTTCGCCAAAGCTCCCACTGTCTTCTGATTTCTCCTTTAGCGAGGTCCTGAGGATCACTGCCCTCAGAGGACTTCTTTTCCCAGCCAGAATGCACAGCCTGTCCCATGGTTTCCCATAGGTACTGACTGCACGTCCCTGGGGAGACCTACAGAGTGAGCTAGGCCTATTGGTTCATTGACTGTGGCTTCTCTTGCTTGCTTGCACTTTGGTCCCCGAAGGAAGGATCCATTCTTCTGCTCAGTTGTCCCCATGTGTTGGTGGTCTAGCTCCCAAAGCCTGTGCTACACAAGCAATGAAGAGCTCACCTGGGGGCTTGACTTGGGACTTTACCCCTGAATGGCACCAAATTCTCCTCATCATGGACCCCCGTGTGTTTGGGGAAGATGCAATTCTTACTTCAACTCATCTAGACGTTAGCAAATAAGGGAGTAGGCGAGTGGGCTGAGCCAGTCTGTTTGGGGTGGTTGTCTGCACGGGAATGGCTTGCTACCAGACAGACACTGTCTTGAGTAATTAAGTGAAGAGTTCCTGGAGTTGAAGAGCACCTCGAGACAATGTGGAGGTGCTAGAAGAGGACATCCAGTGTTCTTCCTGTGCTCTCATGGTTTGATGTCCTTTGATGACTTGGTGCCACACGAAGCAGAGAGAGAGACAGCTGGAAAGAGGTGGGAAGAAGAAAGCAGGATCAGAGGACCTGGGCAAAGGCAGCCAGACCTGAGGGCAAGGCTTAGAGACCGAGCGCCATGCTTGCTTTGGGAAAGGCAGGGTTTAATGAAGCAGGGGAGGCGGGGGGACCATTAAAGTGTGACCGGAGACTGAAAGCATGTCAAGTCCAAGCCAAGAGCTGTGTGAAGAGAGTGAGGAATATCAGCCCCTAGATATGCTCTCCTCGGTATGGGTGGCCTTCTCCTGTTTTCTTGTCTGCACTTGCTCAGACAGTTGTGAAAGATGCGGCCACCCATCAGAAGCCGTAAGTCCTCAAAGCCTCTGTTATTACACTCTTTTTTTTTTTCCAGCCAAATGATTCCTTCACATGGAGCAGAGGGCTGGAGCAACCGCTCTCAGCAGACCACCATGAGCTCCTCTTGGGAGAAGCTGCTCTGGAAAGATACAAGATTTAGAGCAGATGAGGAAAATAATCACCGCCATTTTGGCAATCATGGAGGATCACACGTAGAAGACACTAAAATCTTATGGTGTTGGTGATTCGTTTTGTGGGAACTTGGCATTGATTCAGAAGACAGAGCCTCTGGACACTTGGCAGGCAACACTGGGATTGTAATTTCCACTATTTAAAATGCATGCCTGGTATAAAACAATGTCAAGGCTATAGCGAATCCAATATAATAGTTGTGAACTCTTGTCATGTGGGAGAGAATTCCCTGTAGTGATTGATTGGCCCAGAAAGTACATTGACATCCTCTGCTGTGCCAATGACAATATACTGAGGTGATTCCATGAGAGCCACTTTGTCCATGTGTCATTAATTACAGCCAATGTCCAATCAGTATAGTTACTTAATACAGTTAAGTATTTCTCCAGTGCCCTTCTCCTTAAAGCAGCCCATATTCAAGTCAGTCCAGCTGGGTCTGATCTGGCTCAGCATTTTCCCAGGGTCCTGGAGAGACTCTAATACTTGGTCTAACATCTCCTGGTCCTCTCCAGGACCAGTCTCCTTCATCAACATGAAGACCTTATCTCTTATTTCAGTTCCAGATTAGTCTTCTGGAGTTGACTGATTAATTAGTTAGTTAGTTGCTGTGTGTCCTGGGGGTCTTACTACCTGTTCTGCATGGTATCCAGCTCAGGTTGGCTGGCAGACTCTCCTCCCAGAGTGGATCCCTCCACCCAGCCTCTCTTGCCTTCATCTCAGGACACTCCCTTTTAGGAATCTTCTTGCAGAATCAGCATTGGAAGCTTGCTTGTCTCTGAGCAACTTAGTCTCTGACATTGGACCCTGGAGGGAGGTTCATGAAAGTTCTTTTTTTAAATAAATTTATTTTATAAAAAGCATGTTAATATATGGAATTTCAAAGTCAGACGCAGATCTTGGTGTTATTAATATTATTCAACCTAACTCTGCACTTTCAGTTCCTGATCACTCAAGGCGAGCACTTCCTACTTTCAAATGTCTCTTCTTTTGTTTCTCAACTGGTATGTTTAAACTTTAATTTTTCTGATTTTCACTTTTCTGTACTACATATTGACTCTCTTCTATGAAAGATAATTATTGAGTTTCTAACTTTCCAGTCACCATAAACAAACACACACACACACACACACACACACACACACACACACACACACTCACCCTCCTTCCATCCTCCTGAGTTAATTATGTATCAGATATCTATTACTGCATGACAAATTACTGCAAAGTAGTGTTGTAAGATAATCAACACTTACGTCTCACAGTTGTCATGGGTCGGGAACGTAAGGTGACTTGGCTCAGTGACTGTGGCTCAAGGTCCCTCATAGTCACAGCAATGTGAGGTTTGACCAAAGCTGAAAGACCTGACTTCAAGGTCACTGCCATGAGTGGGCTCTGGGTATTGGTCATTGGCCAGAGGCCTCCGTTCTTCCTTACCTAGACCTTTCTACCAGATGCCTGTGTGTCCTCATGACACAACAAGTGTCTTCTCCATGAATGAGTGATCCAAACTGTGCAAGGCAGAAACTCCAATGTTTTTTGTGACCTTGCATCCAAAGTCACCCACCATTGATTCTATTGGAAGTGAATCACAAGGGGCAAATAGATAAGATGGGTGTCCCAGAATTGGTGACATTATTACAGACTGCTGCAAAATTTCCACAATTTTTGATTGAATAATAAATAATATTTGACATTATTATGACTACTGTATTAGTTTTGTGTTGCTGCTGTAACAAGTTACCATAAATTACCAAATAATCTTAGTGAGTTAAAAACAAAACAAATTTATTATCTTATAGTTCTAGATACCAGAAATCTGAATGGGTCCTCCTTGGCTAAAAGCAGGGATGCACTCCTTTTGGAGGCCTTGGGAAGGGGGCTTCTTGCCTTTTTCAGTTTGGAGTCCAGAGCCTCTCTTGTTCAACTTCCTGTTTCTTCAGGTAAGGGGAAAAGAACAATCAACTGACTCCATGGACTAGGGGATAGAATCTGGCTCTAAACGCTCCTTTCAAATCCTTTAAATCACTTCTATTTTCCTTCTTGAGGGGTCTGCAACCTGAACACCTGGGTCTCTCCAGGATTCTTCATGGGGAGCAGAATTCCTTTTGGCTTCCTCTGCAGTGGTATTAAGTCCCAACTTTCCCTCGTATTCCAGTCGATTGCAATCCACTTCTCCTCAACTCCCCATTCTTGTTATCTTAAAAAAAAAAAAAAAAACCACCAAGTAGTGGGATTTCTGGTGAGGGGATATCTTCTTCAAGTCTCTTTGGCCACGTGGGTTTTTGCTGCTTTTTAGTTGCTGCATATGTCTTAGATTTCGGCAGAGAGAGAATAGGTTTGGTGACACCTCTGCCCTGGCAGATGATTGCTTGGTTTCCACATTTGGCCAGTTCATCCAACAAATGCATCAGTTTGTCTGCTTTTCCTAGAGATGTTTCTAGGATGTTCTAAGAGGGAAGCTATTGCAGTGATCGCCGTGATGGTTTATTTCACCAAGTATCTGGCGAGGTGGCCAGATTTCATTGCTTGGTTTTCACGGCACTGTCCTCAGACTTTGCTGAGGGGGTCTAGCAGGACAATCAGTGCCATTGAACAGGAAAGTCTCGGGCGCACCCGCCTGCTTATACACATGAGACCATGGTTAAAAAAACACCCTTTCTGGCTGCAAAACGTGGAATTGCTTCCTGGATCCTTTTCCCACATTTGTTTTTCCCCCCTGAGAGTCTCTGGGGATGTTTCCATGTATCCAGAAGTTAGTTCTGGTCACTTATAACTTCATAGTAGCTAAGCCCAGGCCACACAACAGCTTCGATCTGGAAATTTCCACCCAGTGTCAATCTGGAGGGAGAATGTTTCTCCCAGTGCTGGTGCTGCTAGAGAGACCACGGGCCGTGCAAACCAGTCAACCTTCTCCTTGAAACAGAGAAACTGAAGCCCCTCCCTGGGCCTTGACAGCAGCCGTCCTTGGGAGGTGACGGATAAGCTCTGGTGCTGGACACCTGGGAGTGGGGGTCCTCAGGTCTCTCTGTGCTATGACCTCCCTCCTACCCTGGCAGGGCGGAGCTTTGAATTTACAGCTGAAACTTTTAATAGACCTTCAAGGATGGTGCTCCCATTGGACAGCAACCTCCACTTACTCACAGTAGGTCTTTGTTAACCTGTCCAAGCAACGTCTCCGTGGCAAGACGGAGAACGAACACTTTGTCCCCCAGCCTTACATTCTTCCAGCAGCATTTTCATGATAAAACTTCCCGGACTCCACATAATCTGGCTGCATGAACTCACTTCCACCCTTGCCCCAGCATTCACCCTCCACAAGCCCTCCCACCTTGTTTAGGGAGGTCCCTTCTGGAGGCCCTTGGCTTTCTCTTTGGTAACCAGGCTCCACCGGTCACCCCTCATAGGGACAAATGCACCTAGGTTTGCTATGAAGAGTGGATCTATTGCTATAAACCTATTGCTATAAAACCCCAGGGGAATTAGGGCTGGGCACCACAGGAGAGAGTCGTGGGCTTACCTGCTAGGTGCCAAGACCAACAGTCTCCCCCAAGGTGAGGTGGAGGGGGAAATACAGTTCAGCAGACATGCCCCTCTATTCCAGAAACCCCAGGGGAATTAGGGCTTAATTCCCCGTTTCCTCCATGGAGTCCCTGAGTTCTTGCATGGGCTAAGTGCAAATAGACACAGGAGAGAGTCCCACTCTCCCTCTCCCCGTGCCCCGCTTCACTGACTGACCACGTTACCTGCTAGGTGCACCTGAGGAATGGAGGAGATTTTGGTTTAAGGCAACAGTCTCCAAAGTGCGCTTTGCAAGGTGAGGTGGAGGGGGAAATACAGTATTTTTATTTATTTTTTTAATCTCATGCTTAAATATTTTCCGCATGCATGTTTTGCATACATATATAGATGCTACAAACCAGGGTCAAACAGTTATTTTTCCTGACTGTGATAGAGTCTTACAACAGTAGGCAAAATGGCAGTGTCTGCAGGAGGGACCTGTGGGTGCCAAGAGACCCCAGACTCCCGTTTCACTAGTGGATGTAATAGTCTCATTGGAAGACCCAATGTCATAGAGTTTCTGAGTGGAGATCACACCTGTTCACTCCTTTTAGTTATCAAGAGGAGGACAAAGCCGCTTTGCTTTCAACTTTCTGGAGATTCACACGATGTTTGCTTCCTGAGACTTTTAGATCCATATGATATTAAGATTTTAAATGAATAGTATTGGACTCAGGGCGTGAATACTGTCACTAACGTAAATCTTGTCACCTACGTTAAAATAGATTCTCAGGATTTTTCTTATGTGTGAAGCAAAAATTCCCTTTAAGTTTCTATACAATGTTGCATTTAATTGCTGTCAGCTGTCGGAATCCCAGATGCTTGTAGGTTTATAGGAATGAATCCATTCATTGCAGGAAACTGAGCCAATTTATCCACATCAAGGCCGGCAGTATTGTTGGTAGAAGGTAACTGACCTGCCAGACCTTGGGCCTGGCTTCCACAGAGGGATTCAGGCGAGGCCAGAGGGAAGCGGGCAAGAGATGATTTGACAGCACAAACCTCCGCCGCCATGTCAGTGCAACAGGAGAGTGCACGTGCAGGGAACAGGAAGCCTCGACTTTGCCAGGTACACAGCGTCTAAGGTCAATGACTTAGGTACAGTGTGACTAAATTTGAGGTTGTGTGTTTTGTTCTTCATGTCAACTACTGAAGTCAGCCTCCAAGAGAACCCCACTGGTCTCCACCTCCTGGTGTTCCCACCTCGTGTGGGCCCCTTCCGTATTGAACAGACTCACTTCCAAGGTTAGGTCATACAAGACACTGTGGCCTTGGCTTTGGCTGCTTTTCCTCATTCTTTCTTGTCAAATCATGCTATCTGGGGAAACTCAGCTGCCATATCAGAGCAGCCCTGTACGAAGCCTTGGGGGTAGAGATGCTGTGACTTGGATAAGTGTCCCTCAAAGGCCCATGTCTTAAACACTCCGTCCCCAACCTGTGGTGCCATGGGGAGGTGGTGGGACCTTCAGGAGGTAGGGCCTAGTGGAAGGAAGCCAGGTCCCTGGGGTTGTGCCCTTGAAGAGGATCTGGGGACGCCAGCCATTTCCTCTCTCTCTGCTTCCTGGCCACCGTGAGGGGAGCATGTTCTTCCAACACACACTGCCTCCCCGACGGGCGGCCTCGCCACGGCCCCCGAAGTGGCGTCCATCATGGATGGACACCTAGGCTGGTTCCATAGTTCAGCTGTTGTGAACTGTGCTGCCATCAACGCGGGTATGCCGGTGTCACGATAGCCTGGTGACTTCAGTGAAGAATTGCTTTTTAAACTGGAGGAAAGAAAACAGACGCCTTGAAGACAAAGGGGGACAGGGCAGGGGAGAAGAGTCTTTTCGGCAAGCACTTATGTATGCAAGGGCAGGGAATTGGGTTCAATAAGAAAGTAATGGGGGGGGAAGAATCTATTGGAACTTTCTTTTCCCGCTGGAAACAGAAAAGACATATAAGAGAAAATGACTGTGTGTTAGAATCTGACAGCTTCCCAAGATGGCAGTTGTGACAGATCACCAGAAACTCTTAGACCACTTGAAAGCAACACTGTCCACTAGCTGCCTGTGGCCAGCCTGACTCAGGCATGCTGTTAGTGTGACATACCAAAAGCCAAAGACTGGACCAAAGAAAGCAAGCTGTCTCATTACTAACTTTTCACACTAATTGTATGCCGAAATGATATTTTTGATACATTGGGTTAAGTAGAACTCATTATTCATTTTACTGGTTTCTTTCAATGTGTTGAAAAGGGGCTACTAATAAGTTTAAAGTTAACTATGGCCCACCTTTGTGGCTGGCATTGTCTCCCTCTGGGACAGTGCTGGCTCTGGCTGCAGTAGCCCAGGGGAGACTCAGCCCCAGCGTGGAGGAGGGGAGGAAGGAAAGGGCTCCAGCAAGCGGTTTCCTCCCTGTGCTGAAGGGGCTGGTGTGAGGTCTAAGGGAGGCTTAGCTGGGGAGGAGGTGGTGGCCGGGTTCAGAGGAGGGTTCACCCTGTGCCAGGCAGCCCTCTGACCAGCAGCATCCTCTCTCAGTGTGATAACGTTGGCATGATAGCACCTCCTCCAACCCGGAGCCTCTAGTTCAGAATTCTCTGAACATCTGCTTTCTTCCCTTCTGCTTCTACATTAGTCCCCCCCTCACCTTTGGTTTTGTTTTCTAGGGTTTTCCCCATGTTTAACTACAGTCCAAAAACACTAAATGGAACATTCCAGAATAAAGCCATCCATCAGCTTTAAATCAAACCCACCAGCTTTATTACAGTGCATTGTTACAATTGTTCTAGTGCACTATTGGTTATTCTTATTAACTTCTTACTGTGACTTTAAACTTCATCATTAAACTAATCTGTAAGTTAAATGCAGAGAGGAGAAAAGATGGTGCGTATAGGGTTTGGTGATCTTTGTGGTTCCAGGCATCCATGGAGCATCTGAGACTATGGTCTGCATGGACGAGGAGGGTCTCCTGAGCTGTTACAGCATGAAGGGGCTGTGCTAAGAGCAAGGGAGAGACGCAGGTACCTGGCAACAGAGGGCAGGTGCGACTTACTCCTTTGGAGGAGTCGAGCCAGCCTGGACACATTCCTTTTGTTCTCCTTAGAAGGCCTGTGAGTCTAGCAACTCTCCGTCATGCGGCATGATTTGGGGTTCCTGCTGGGTGAATTTTGGGCTAAACATATCTTGTTTATTTTCCTGACCCAGGCTCAACTGGATTGAAAGAGGCAGCAGGAGTTTCCTGGATCTGAGGACTCTATCCATTGGCCCCATAATCTGAGAAACCTGACCTTGCCTGAGGTCGCCCTGGCCCCAGGCCAGGCTCTGCATCCAGGCATTGGTTCTATTCCAGTCTCCGGCACAAATTGCAGCACGACCTTGCCAAAGCCAGCAGCGTCTCTCTGAGTCTTTATATCCTTATTGGTTAACCAATTTCCGTATCTGAATAGCCAGGGTGCTCTTAGATTTGCTTCAAAACATTTTTAAAGTGCCATGTCAATAAGAGCATTGTGCTTTTTCAGGTAGGAAGCACTTGGGAGGAGAATAATTGATTGTGTTCCAGGACCACTCTGGGAAACGGCAGTTAATAGAAGGGAACGTGGCCCAGTTCTGGGAATGTTGCAGGGCACGGACATGAACTCTAGATCACAGGATCCCTCTTGCCCGCTCCAGGCCACTCCAGACAGTTAAAATCTCTGCAGTCTGAGCTACTTCACCCAGCCGGTCCCGGGGGGTGGGGGTGGGGGAGGTGGGGGTGGGGGTGGGGGGGGGGGGTATATCTCTCCTCCTGCAATGACGGTGTGTAGAGTTTGGGGAAGAATTCTATTCTGGTTTCCTGGCACTGCCATTACAAAGCACCACAAATAGGGTGGCTTAAATGATGGAAACGGATTGTCTCACAGTTCAGATGCACGTCAGCGCCCAAGTCTCCCCTTCTTATGAGGACACAGGTCCAATGGATTAAAATTCACCCCCATGACCTCATTTTGATCTGATTATTTCTATAGGGAATCTATTTCTAAATAAAGTCACATTCTGCTGTACTGGGACTTAAAACTTCAGCATATAAATTTGGGTGGAAGGGCTCAGTAAACTGTATTCAAGGAAAGGATTATTTTTGTTTGTTTGTTTGTTTTTTGCCTCGGGTCATTTTTATGCGCACACAGTGGGTTTGACGGTGTAGCCTTTCTGTCCTTGAGGAAGAGATGTAACTGCTATCACCTGTGTTCTTCCTGACATCCTTTCCCTCGGGGTCCTGGCTTCTTAAGCACGCTCTACACTGATTCCAGAACATTCCATTTACTAAAATGGACTCATCTGGTGGTTATGATTTAAGTCTACTCTTTTCTGAATAAGGGGCTTTATTTCTGGAAGCCTGGAAGTTATGCTGGACAGGGAGAGGACTAAAGTCCTGAGTGAAAAAAAGAAAGAAAGAAAGGAAAGAAGGAAGGAAGGAAGAAAGAAAGAGGGAAAGAGGGATGGAGGGAGAGAGGAAAAGAAAGAGGGAGGGAGAGTGGGTAAAGGGGAGGTGGAGGGAGGAGGGAAAGAAAAAAGGAACAAAGGAAGACATTTCTTAAAGGCATTATTGAATTGGAATAAAAGTAAGAAATCATCAGAGTTTTACTTTTTAATGGAATCTTTCTTTTGGAATTATTTCAAATTTACAGGGAAGTTGCCAGGGGAGTACTGAGCTCCAGTTTCACGTTGCCCCGAGGTCAGTGTCTCACACCATCAGGGCGCCTGTATCAAGACGGCCATGATAACTTGGGTACGTCACCCTTAGCTAAGCTCCAGGCTTTTCGTAGGCGTCACTAATTGCCCAGTAACGTCCTTCCTCCTCCCAGGACCAGTCCAGGCTCCCCGGGGCTCTGGGTTGCCACACCACACTGGTCTCCTCTGGTCTTGTCTGTGACACTTCCTCCTCTTTCCTTGCCTTTCATGACTGCTCAGGTATTTAGTAGACTGTCCCTCTATTTGCACTTGTCTGATGTTATTCCTAAAATTATAGAATTTTAAAGCAAAACACCGGGGAACAGAGAGGACCAGCGCGGGCCTTCTCCCTGGGACTTGCTGCCAGACCTCGGAGACCTGAGCCCTGGAGCCTTGGTTCTGATGGCCTCACAGGACGTGTGGGGCAGGGTGAGCAGTCCAGAGCTGTCCCCAGGTGGGAAACATAACACCGTGGAAAACCATCTCTCGCCCATCCCACCGTTCATGCGTTAAGCTGGGAGCCCAGGGAGCTTTCTACCCCTGTTAGATTAAGGAGAAATAAACTCCACCAGGGAGAAACACTGACAGTGAGGAAATGGATCGGTCACAACTGCAGCGGCGGGTGGAGAGTTTCCCGTGAGAACTTGCAACCGCTGGCCAGGCCTCACGCGAGTTGTCAGTTGGAATTTACGCTGGGCGTAGAGGCTTAAAAACCTCACACTCACACACGTGGACACACGAGTAATTTAAAGAGATCCTAGGTTCATATGACCACCAGGTATATGCATATACAAACACATATGCCTCAAAATACAATGTCTAGAAACAAACAAACAAAAGTAATAATTGGAATTTTTAAAAAGGCAATGATTAAACAGACTAAAGGAAATGGTGAACCAGAGCATTAAGCTAAATAAATCATGCAGTCTGTGGTCCTGTGACACAAAGAGGTGGAAAATATGATGGAGAGTTTAAAAGAAAATAAGAATAGAATGAAGTCTGCCAGTCCTGCCCAGTGGAATTTTCTCCAGTAATGGAAATGTTCTAAACAGCCTTATGTGGCTAGTGGCTGCTATAGTGTACTTCACTGGTTTAACTGCTCTCTGACCAGTGTTCCAGAAGGTGATAATTAGAATGGGGAAAAGGCGATAATGATTGAGAATCTCCAGAGTTATTTGATAGTGCTAATATTTGTTCTAGAAAGTTCTCATATTAGTCCATATTCTGTTGCTATGACAAAACACCCGAGGCAGGGTGACATAGAGAAATAGTAGTTTTTGTTTTTTTGTGTGTGTGGGAAAATAAGTAAAATAAATTAAAATGCTGCAAAATGATAGTATTTAGAATAAGAGAGTTTGATCAGAGTTAGAGATACAAACATGATCTTTATCTTTCTAAAAGGAAGAGGTAACACTAAAGAATAGACCAAAGGCTTAAACTTGCAAACAACTAGAAGCTATAAATGGAATAGAAAACCAACCAAACAAACAACACATTCAGAAGAAGTGATACAAAAGATTTAAGCATCACAATTAGCCAGCTTGGTCAACTGGACCTCTATAGAACACAGCCTTCAGCTCAAGGAGAAAATACCTAATTTTCCAAACATGCAGATTACCCAAGTGTTAATCCATAAGTGCTAGATTCCAAACGTGTGAGCTCACCCTTATGGAGGTCTCAGTTCACAAAGTTAGAAACAGTATATTAATAAACTGCAGAACCTTCCCCACTCACTTGGAAGTAAGACATCTGTGCATCCACACCCTCGCCTTCTTCTAAATAAATTATGGGCCCAAGAAAATCTCAATGAAAAATTTAAAATACTTGGAACTGATTAATATTTAACATATTATAAATGAAAACTTGGGAGTGGTGTTAAACTAGGACTTAGAAGAGTCATGTTTGCAAGAGAAAAGCTAAGCATCCAACTTAAAAAAAAAAAAAAAAGTAAGAAAAAGAACAGAAGAATGGGTGCCCTGGGAAAGCAGTAAAGCAAGGACAGATATCTAATAATACGTTCAACCAATGTCTGTTACGCACCTAGTATGTTCTAGGAAAGACACAGTCTCTAACCCTCAAGCGCCTCTTCTGAGGCAGACAGTAAACAAGAAAATGCATGCATGAATGAATGAATGGATGGATTATTGAATAGCACAATTTCAAGTATATTGGTGCTGAAGAAAGTAGAGCAAAATCAAGCAATAGAGGTTGAGGAGAGGGAAGGGGCTGGTGGTTGTTTTAGACTTCAGGATGTCTTCCAGGGACGGGAACCCAGGTAGCCATCAGGAGATGTAAAAAGCCCACGTCCTGAATTCAGAGTGGTGATGAGCTCCTGGCCGAGGCCTTCCTGCACCTGGCCATTTTTGGCCCGGCCAGGGTGAGAGAGGGCAGTGAGGCCCAGCTAGACAAAAGGGTGAAGCAGCAGATCCCTGCCTCCAAGGCTTTGGCTCCAGAAACTCTTTGGAGCACATCTTTCTGACTCTGGGTCTCTCCCCCACCCTCGGACCATGTCCTTACTGCCTGGCTGGGCCACCAGCCTTCTTTGGAAAGCAATATTGCTATTGAGGCCACTGTCCCTCACTCTACCTCTTTGGACTTTGTCCTATTCCTCTAGGAGCCTGGCACCATGGGCAAAATGTTGTGCAGGTGGTCACAGCAGCCTGCTTCTGCACCCAGCTATGTGACGTGGGCTCCCTGGGCCTCCAGCTCTTCCTCTGAAAATGTGCACTATGATCCTGTGATGCTGGGACATTCATCACTGCTGAGGGAATCCCTGACAATAAATCAGCGTGGAAAAATGCATGTCTCCCCAGATCACACATACCTTCTTTCTTTTGGGAGGTGGTACCAGGGATTGAACTCAGAACCACTCGACCACTGAGCCACATCCCCAGCTGTATTTTGTATTTTATTTAGAGGCAGGGTCTCACTGAGTTGATTAGTGCCTCGCCGTTGCTGAGGCTGGCTTTGAACTTGTGATCCTCCTGCTTCAGCCTCCTGAGCCTCTGGGATTACAGGCGTGCACCACCACACCCTGCTTCACACAAATCTTCTTAATAACATTTTCAGGCCCAGTGAGGATGGTGGGGAGGGGAAAAGTCACGCTGCCTTTGGAGGAACCCAGTGGCCTCCAAGAGAAGAAGCCAATTGCAGTGTGATTGGGAGGGTCTGTAAACGTGTCACACAGAAGGTGGCATTGGAGTAGGATTTTGAAGGACACGTAAGACGTCAATAGCTGGGAGAGGACTTCCAAGGGGGTAGGGAAGTGGGTGTACCTAAGCCCTGTCTATACCACCCCCAGACAGGTGCAGCAGGCATGTGTCACAGTGCCAGAGAAGGGCTGCTTGCAGAGCAGGTGGTCACAGCCAGGTCTGCTCCGCGTTCTCTATAATTTAAAAAGTTTAATCTTCGCACTGAATCCATGAGGTTAGGCTCTCCCAGACTCCCCATTTTACAGATGATGAAACTGAGGCTTGCAGACATCTACCGTGGTAAAGCTGGGGCACAAACACAGACCTCACTGTAACTGTGACACCACAGGAGAGGATTCAACTGGGCTGGGAGGGAGAGAGAAGCTCAAGGGCGACCTGGGAATTTGGGGGAGGGAGCGAGCAGATGTGAAGAAACGCTGGGTCGGTGCCGGCAACAGGGAAGTTGTGAGTCAGTCGTCTTCAGTGCTTTAGTGCCTCTTTGGAGGGAAAATGCTCATAATGAAAGTTCTGCTTGACAGATGATAACGGCTCTGGAGGGACTCGGAGGGGAGACGAGTGTGTACTCTGCATTATCCTCAATGCAGTTACTGGAGGAAGCAGAGAGGCCAGGGCTTGTGGCTCGGTCTCTGGGGAGGCAGCCCGTGTGTGTACAGCGACAGGCTGGTGAGCTGGTTCCTGAGCGCTCCCACCCACCCACACGCCCAGACACATGTGTGTGTGTGTGCACGCGTGCACACACACACACACTGCACACACATTTGCTGACTTTGTGGGCTAAATACTGTTTTCCTGGCCTGTGCATCGGGCATGGATTTGGGAGATGTGCACAGTCAGCCGGAGAGCAGGTCTCAGCACCCCTGGGGATCCGTCATAAGCAAGGGCTTTGGGCCTGGGACAGATGCCCGAGAGGGTGGCGTATCTAGTGCCTTGCCCCTCACGCTGCTACCCTTTTTTTTCTGGCAGGATGGTCCTCTTTTCTTTTGTGGAAAGGTTTGCTAAGGCTTTAAAAGAAAAGGTGACAGGAGACTGCAAGAAAAGAGCAAAGGTCTGCGCGATCCGCCCCCCTCTGGACTGCTACAAGGCCCAGCTCCTCGTGCCTGCTGGAGCACGCTTGAGAAATCAGAGTTGAAATGAATGAAGGCACGAACACACCCGAATCAACGTCTCCCTTAATGCGTGGGCTTCTGTGCTCCTTCTAGAAGCTGGGGACACAGCAACGGGAAGCTCAGGAGAGGGGGTTTGCTGCAATGGTCAAGACAGGAGTCCTAGAGGGGGACCACCTGGGTTACAGCAAAAGGTCTACCACTCATTAGCTGTGTGACCTCAGACAAGTTACTTAACCACTCTCTGCCGCAAGGTACTCATCTGTAAAATAAGGGTAGTTAAAGTACCTATTTCACAGAGTGGTGGTGAGGGGTAAATTCTTATCTGCAAAGCACTTAGAACAGTGCCAGGCACAGAGGAAGTGATGAATGAATGTTTGTCATCACCACCATCGTCCTCGGTAATTATCACTCTCATTTCCTTTTGGTGTAAATGGAAGCTACAATTAGCACGCACAAGTTCCAATATAGTTTCATGCTGTAAGAAATACCCTAGGTTTAAAGTAACTGCTCGATTTGAATACTCCTTAAATACAGCTTCTCCCTTCTTGGGGCTCAGAGTCAGACAGCGTAGCCCAAGGGACCTGACCCTCTGATACAAACATTTGGGCAGGTGAATGAATGAATGAATGTTGTTTTTTGTTCGCAAAGGGCACTAAGTTAGCATCATTTAATAAATGTGTGGCATGACGATTTTGTGCTGTAGTGAGGCTCCTGGGAGAATCTGGATAAATTCAACCTATCAGCAATTCCTAGGCCTTATTTGGCCAGCAGCTTCACGGTCCTGGCCCTGGGAAGGCTGTCTGATTTTCCTAATCTGGAGCCACAGACGGATACCTCAGAGATTCCCCATCTGGGACAAAGGGCTGGTGGACCATTGAGGGTTAACTGTCTTCTGGAAAAAAAAAAAAAAAAAAAAAAAAAAAGCATTTCATTACCAAACTACCTGGAGAATACTCTCATTTAAAGCAAACATGTAGCTAGTCAAACTAGCAAGGTGCTGTGTTCATGACACTCAGTAGCCCCAGGGATATCACAGCAAGCGTCGTTTGCCTGGCTTAGACAGAGCCCAACACAGCTAATCAATTTCTCACATGTTCACAAGCTGGTAGAGGTGGGGTGGGGCAGGGGAGGGCAGGGTGGAGGGGTGGGTAGAGTCACCTCCGTGGCCCCCCCACGGAAGCTGCGATGGTACAGGCACATCAGTCTGCATTCCTAGCGTCAAACATGTGGCCTTCAGGAGACCATTTTATTCCTCCAGTGCAAAGTATGCGTTCTTCAGAGAATTTTCAGGAAAAAGAGCCAGAGTCCACTTGGCAGGGAGAAAGAAGAGAAAGAAGCTGCCTCTTCCTCCTGCCGTGTGTCCCCTGAGAGCTCCCTCCTCCACGGTGAAGTCAGCAGATTCCGGAACTTCCAGGGAAGGTTCTGCTGGCATCCAGCTGTGCGCGAGGCACAGTCTATAGAAGAGCCTGGACTCTGGTCATCTAACGGTGCATGGGCTCTGGGAGGGAAGGTGTCCAGGGGACCCTGTGGGAGCATCTTTAAGAAGAGCCCGGGGACAGGGGAGTTGGGAAAGTAAAGTGTCCACGTGGGCTCCCTAGAAAGGCAGGGAGGGTGAGTCCCACTGTGTGACGTAAGGAAGGGAACAGCCGAACCAAAGAGCAGGCCCCTCCCTGCCTGTCCCGACCTCTGGGATACTGACTCCAAAACATTAGGAAGGCTCCACTCAAGGGCCCACTGGAGTCCAGGGAGTATCTAGGCTGGGTCATACCATCCAAAGAATTGGGAAAGGGGTAGTCCCAATCCAAGGTCATCTGCTGGACGGTGGACCATGCCATTCTGGATTGCTGCAGAGAGAGGCATCTCATTTAACGAAGGACTGACCTTCCACCCAAGATGATGATGGTAAGATGCCCACCCGTTCTCCACCTGCTGAGAGTCAGAGAGACTTCCCACTCTCTCACCCACGGACAGAAATGTGCTGCCTGCATCATGTAAGTCTACTCTTTATTTTTAGATTTGTAAATGTCTCAATGTCCCTGGAGGTGGCCCAGTTTTAGTTGATGCCTGACATTCCTGCCCAATGTCCCTCGTTAGAGAGCTCCCAGATTCTGCCTTAACACACACAGTGACAGAGGACTCAGCTTCCCGAGGAGGCTGATTTTATTTTCTGATAAGTCATTGCTAATGTTTGGTTCTACACAGGAAAGTCTTTCAACCTCCTTAAAGCTTCTAGGTGTTTCTTTAAGCACTTTGGAATACACAAAATGAGTTTGATTCCTTTTCCAAAAAAACAGACTTCCAGTGATGGAAGACAGGCATCTTATCCCTCTGTCACCCCAAAACAGGCAAAACACTTTCTTCATTTGCTTTGCATATAGTTTGGTTGTCTGTTCCTTCGTCCTGGGGCTGGTTCTCCCTAAGATATGTTCGGGACTGGATACCCCACTCCTTCAACATGGAACCAAGGAACGAATGCAAAATTCCAGCCCATGAAACATCGTTTTTGACTCCGATTCTTCCACATGATGTCCGCGACATCACAGCAGTCTATGTCTGCTGGGGAAATGACAAGCCGGCCTTTGCATGTTCACCTATGTCACTGATAAACACATTGAGGCATGCGCTGGGCTGTGAACTGTTTCTCTGGCAGGTCACCAGGACCCTGAGGACTCTGGGTGTGACACTGGAGGTGCCACCAGTCCGTTAGTGATATTCTTTCAATGTGACTTCCGGACAGTCAGAAACCCACCACGATGTCCTGGAAGAGAATCTCCATCTTAACCACAGCGGGTCTTCAGACACACGGGCAACCGTTTTGCTGAAGTCCAGACACCTGAATGGAAAGGCACGCACGTCGTCCGCATCAGCCAGCCCCCCACTGCCGACTGGACATGGGGGGGGGGGACTAACAGGACTTGTTCTCAGGAGCCCATGCTGGGTCCGGTAATCACTCTTTGTCATTTGGGCGCCTATTATAGCATTGCTTTAGTACTACATTCTGGAATCCTGTCGGAGCTCCATATCGAGCTCAATCATCCGTAGTTTACAGGATCCATTTTCTGTCCATTTTAGAAAATAGGAAAGATAGCGATTCATTTCCAGCCATCTTAAGGTCTCTGGGAGTCTTCCCAAACAGCAGGCCTGTCCTACCTCTGAACTTCAGTAATACCGCAAACATCACTGCTAAGTGATTTGGTTTTGTTTTTGCCTTTGTTTGTTTGTTTTAGGTCGCTTTATTTTTATGTATGTTTATTTTTTCAAATTTATTTTTTATTCTAAGTTGTTAGAAATGACAGCAGAATGTATTACATTTCATATTATACTTATAGAGCACATTTTTACATATCTCTGGTTGTATACAAAGTATATTCACACCATTCGTAACTTCATACATGCACTTAGGGTAATGATATCCATCTCATTCTACCATCTTTTTTTTTTTCTTCACCCTTTTAGTTTTTTTTCCCACTTTTTTTTTTTTATTGGTGCATTATAGTCATACATACTGATGGGATTTGTTGTTACATATTTGTACTTGCACACAATACATAATACGACGATATAATTTGGTCAATATAATTGTTTTAGGTTGTTTTGGCAAAATTCTGTGTTCCTTTTCTTATACGTTTTTTGTTTGTATCCTTCTTGTTTTTTTCCTTTAAAACCTAAATTTCCATAGTAATGCTTTGCAAGCACAAATATTAGAATCTTCTGGGGATATTTTTTAAAAAATTCCTTAGGTTGATTTCCCCTGCTAGGCAAAGCAAATACAAACTCTAAGGAGTGGTAAAAGGATTTGTATTCTTTATTTTACGTCCCCCAATAGACAGCCAAGGTTGGAACTACCACAGAGAGACACATTACTTCCATTTCTTTCTGTGTGTGTGCTGGGTTCGGGTATCTGTTAAAGCAGATTTTCTTTCTTTTTCATATTGGCCTCACCTGATCTGCTTGGTGAGCTTTGAAGAGGAAATTGCTGAAATATCCCCAGTACAATGAGCCTCCCTTTCTCATGCTTCGGAAATATGTTTTTTTCTTTACCTTTGGATTTTATCTCTAAAACAGGCTGTCCTTGTGTCTGCTGGTGCAACTCTGCAAACTCAGTGACCTTTTCTCCCAGGCTTCTCTGTTCTCTGTTAAACACTTCTGCAATCTACTGGGTCACCATTAAGTCTGAGACAGCCATTTTTCCTATTCTCTTGCTCAATCTTACAAGAAACGTAGCAAGGCAAGTTTTCTGCTCCTCTGCTTTTGGCCCAAAGAGGCTTCCAGTTGATGTTAAGAGAGATAAAAATACACAGCATTATCAAATCATGCATTTGAGGCATTTAAGAAAAATGGGTTAGGCATCGTCACTCCTCCTATTCAATCCGTTGGCCTGTGTGTATATGAGCCATTCACTTGGGGAATTGTAAAAATGTAAGTTTTAGGATCCAACCCCCAGGATTCATCACATAGAAGGGGCTCAAGAAACTGCATTTTAAAGATCTCCTAAGCAGTTTGGATGATTAGCTGGATCCAAAAGACACTGACCTGTCCGTCCATCAACAATCTCCCTTCTGCTCCTATCTCCTGATCTATTTGCTTGTCAACAGGCATCTGCCTCCCAAGTTCATGGTTTCCACGAAGATGTCAGTCTTCTTGGCAGAACATTCTACTCAATCTCTTCCCATAACAGGCCTATTTGTCTTGAATAGAGCATATATGTCCATCACCATATTTCAATTTTGTTTCTCTTCCTTCCTAAGCATGGTGAAGCAAGGTCTTATTTATTGCCCTATCTTGTAAGAATTTCTTTCAAATGATCTCCAACTCATTTTATTATTCATGCTCTGTTGACTGGCATAAAACAAGACATCTCAGAGTCTAACTATAAACGTTTTTTCCCCCTTCAGTTCCTCCTGCCCAATGCCTTTCTAGTGGGAAAAAAAAAAATCGCCAATGAGAATTTCTCATTCTTATTTATTTTTTAATGTCACATCTTCTGATTTTCACATCATGAGAAATGATAAATCACGGCTGATTTATCTGGGCATTTTTATTTCTCTTCATCTCTGCTTAATGTTTAAGACATCCCTCTTCCTTTTCTCAATTGTCTTTACTCTTTAAGAACTTTTTATTGTGATAGTGCTCCCCAAATCCCAAAGTAGAGAAAGACCAGTACAATGAAATTTGATGTACCTGGCTTTGGCGGTGTGCCAATGAGTTCCTTTGGGGAGTAGATGTGGAGATGGAGTGGGCAGGGTGAAGGGCATTCAGAGCAGGTGCCCATGGAAGGAGGGGGAAGCAGCAGGCCTGGGCAGGGGGAGACATGAGACAGTGATGCGGAGCTGACGGAGTTTCTGCTCCCTCAACGAGGAGGACCCACACCAACCTAGTCCTCAGAGGGCCCTGTGTTGACAGAAATGGCTGGGTGCTTGGAACATGGTCTTACTTCATCATGGCGGAGGCTATCCAAAGGAAACTGTGCCCTCAGCTCATAGTTTGGCATAACAGGGGGAGAGGATGGCTAAGGACCACACTCCTCAACACCGGGCCGAGTCCCGTGGTAAGCACACTGTCTCAAGCCAGATTTTTTTTTTTTTAATTATAAATGAAGTATTTTTATTAGAAGACATTTGTAAAGCACCCTACTATAATACACATTAATCTAGGTCTTAGGAGCTCGAAATTATATTGTCAATACTGAGCTGTAGTTGAATGCGAAACTCCTTTATATATTTATTTTAGAAATGTTCTTTGACATAGCCTCAACCAGAATTACTAGTGATCTGCAGTGGGAAAACTAAATTCAGCTCAACCTTATAAATGTGTTCCTGTCCTACATTTTTTTCAGTCACTTCCAGATTAAAGATTAGGGTCCCTTGGGTAAATATACGCATATATCCAAACACTTTCATTATCTCTCTTCCATTCAATACTCTTTCATTCCTTCCTACCTGATTCCTACCTGATTTAATCTCTCTCTCTCTTTTTTTTTATAAAGTTCTCAAAAGCCTTAACACCAAAAAAAAAAAAAAAAAAAAAAAAAAACATACTCCAATCAATAAATGGGCTAAGGAACTAAACAGACACTTCTCAGAAGATGATATGCAAACAATCAACAAATATATGAAAAAATGTTCAACATCTCTAGCAATTAGAGAAATGCAAATCAAAACTACTCTAAGATTTCATCTTACTCAAGCCAGATTTGCTGCAACTTTCAATTCACAACTGCAATGGAGCCCATGAGCAAAGAAGGACCAAGAGGTATCCAAGTGGGCTGCCTGGCTCCACGGTTGTTTCTTAGTGATGCTGATGCCCCTCCCCAGCACATTCCTGATCATATCATTTGTGAATCTCTAAGGATGAAAAATTGCTGTATTTCCCCAGTCTTTTTCTGTTGATTCTAGTTTTACTTTTTCCCCTACGTGATGAACTTCTTGTTTTTCTCTTTTTGCGATGGCTTCCAATTTCTCCAAGACTTCTTCTCATATACAGCATGCATCAAGGCAGTTCTGATGCAATCCCCCGGCTCTCAGGGATGAACACTGGATCCCAGGTGCTGTGAACGGTCTCTCCAGACAGGGATAACTCCTGGTGGCTTTCATTCTTCCTGGGTAGGGTTGAGAGCCTGAAAGGAGGACTGTTAGTCCTTGGAATTCCTCTTTGCAATTTCCTTGGTCAGATAATGAGGCGAACAGTTCCAGACTTTGATAGACCTTGTTCTCAGGACCTTATCTTTTATCCAACATGGCTCCCGATTGCCCTGACCAGAGCCAGAGATTCTGCACCATCAGATCATCACCAGTTATAAATATCTGCTTAATGTTTATTAAATTGTCAATAGTGAATACCACTCTGCCAGAGCCACCGGATTGCAAAATGCTGAGGGGCCAGAGGCAAAGACTCTGTGGGTCGTAGCGATTCACGCACTTTCTCCCACATGCCAGCCCATGGGACACTGTCAGCTTTAATTTCTGCCTCCCTGAGCTGAGGTCGGCAGGAACAACCCTTCTAAATTGACAATCTCCACATGCAAAACGGGATCAACATTTTCATCCGAGTAGAACAATCAATTCTTACAAAAAGAGTAAAACAATCCGTTCAACTCTTTTTCTTCCCACTTAATTGTTGTGCTGCATTGACCGATCACATAGCGACAGATTGTAAGGTGATGAAAAAATGCTGTTGGCCCCTAGTCACGTCAAGCAGGACGCTCTTCTGTGGGAACCCCGAAAGAATCTTCATGGTCCTGCTGAGTCTGTGAGATATTTGAACACTTCCAGTGGTGGGGAGAGCTCGACTGCATCCAACACTCTGTGAGTCCGTTTATTAATTATTAATCAGAGTCAAGTTTCACTGGGGTTTGGTATGGAGACACTTACTGGACACACACCTTAACTTCATCAAAAATTAAGTATCTCTGAAAGTTAGTGTCTAAGGACAAAACCCAGAAAATATAATTTCAGGCCAATCTGGGACATCCCCCCCCAGCATCCACAGCTTTGCTGTAGAGTACCCCCTCCTAGGCCCCACGTCATCCCCCAGCCCCATCTCATAATCCCCAGCACCATCTGGACTGCATGCATGTAGGTATCCTAGAAACCCTCCCTTATGTGCCAGATATCTGGATAAGGGCCTGTTGGGTGCCACGCCAAAACACCCTCCATGCTGAGACTCTTTCCGGGAGAAAGAGAAGCCCCAAAGTATGATGCTATCTTCACAGTGTGGGAGGGGTTGATGAGGATCCATTGCATGATGTCATCCCACCACCGTCACCAGGGACCCGGAGGTGACTTTTCATATTGATTCATCCATCCACCCATTTATTTTCTGTCTTAAAATTGAAGGCAACATGTATGATGCATACAAGAAGAAAAGAAAAATGACAAGTTATGAAAAAAAAAAAGCAAAATTGTCAACAGCAGAGGCTAAAAGAAAAAAAAATGATGGTATTAAACTCCAAAAAAAAAAAAAAAAAAAAAAAAAAAACTAGAAGTCTAAAAAAAAAAATGCATAGGATAATACCCTGTACTTTACTTATAAATACAATAAATACATCACAAGTTTGTTTCTGTTCTCTCTAGTAGATGCTCAGTTTGGTAATTAACAGAGCCCACAAAAAATTAATGAATACTTATTGCATACCAAGTATTTGTAGGCATCATGTTAGGCCATGAATGACATTTGAATTATAGGATTCAATTGCAAAACAATTACAAAAACAAAATGCAATTATCAAAACAAAAGTTCCTATTTTTCAACCATTGGATTGGCAAAGATAAAAAAAAAAAAAAGAATGATGTCTTATTTTATACTATTATCACAAGAATACCACAGCCTGTGTCACTTACAATGAGCAGAAATTTATTTGACTCGTGGATATGGAGACTGGAAAGACCAAGAGAAAGGCAGCAGTGTCTGACAAGGGCCTGTGCTGAACTGTCCTGTGGCAGAAGTAGAAGCCAAGAGAAGAGACTGAGCAAGAGAACAAAGTCACAGACGCCAGCCCTTTGCAATGACAAGAATCCATTCACAGGGTGCAGGCCTCCTGACTACACTCCTTCCGTCGGACCCCACCTCTCTATGCTCTTGCATGGGCCTGACGTTTCCATCACATTTTTTTGCGGGGGAGGATGAATTCAAATCATAGCAAGTGGGAACTCCTGGAGTGGAAAGGGCAACCTCAGAATTACCTGTTGGGTCTAGAAAGTTCTGCAGACTTGCCGGAAGGCTGCTTAGCATCTTCTACCAAAAGTGCACATACTTTGGCCTTATAATTCCATTTCTAAAACTGCATCCTGAAGAATTAGATGGTCAAGTGTACAGAGATAACATGTCCCATGATACTTATTGATATTTTATTTTTAACAGTAAAACTATAAATGTCTAACCAAGTGGAGATGTGTTGAGTAGAGAGCTATGCAGTCATCAAAAATGAGACACAGCTCCTGCTGCTCTGACCCAAACAGACACGCGTGGGAAATAGCGTCTGTGAAAGGTTAATAGGTTCCATGTGACATACTCACCTTTTTACAAAAATGAGAAATCTTATTTGCAAAAATATCTTGAAAGATGTACATTTAAAAGTCAACAGTGGCTGTTTCCAGAAATTGGGGTTATAGGAGAATTTTGCTTTTTATTCCTTGCATTTTTCTGTATTTTACAATAATGATTTACATGATTTTTTTCACTAGTAGAAACAAAAAGACGATCTTATTCATGTGACAGAGTTTATCCAGCCCAGCCTCCTTAATTTACAGATGAGAGAATGGTGGTCCCGAGAGGTGGCTGCAAGCTTCTTAAATGTTTGTGTCATTGTCATTGCCGTCTTGCTCTGTGTGGTACTGTACAGGCGAACACTAAAGGCCAATGTTGAGTTATGTCCTTAGTGTTCACAGAGCCACGGGTAACTTTCAACGTGGACTTTCTGTACTTGATATGAGAAGGGACTCTAGGGACTTGATGGAGTGTGGAGTGCAGTGTTTGCATTTTGGGGGTGCTCTTAACCCAATAACTAACAATCTGTCATAGTTTGGATGTGAGGTGTCCCCCAAAAGCTCATGTGTGAGACGATGCAAGAAGGTTTAGAGGTCAAATGACAGGGTTATGAAGTCCTGATTCAATGAGTGAATTAATCCCCTAATAGGAATTAAGTGAGTGGTAACTGAAGGCAGGTATGGTGTGGCTGGAGGAGGTGGGTTCCTGGGGGCATGCTTTTGGGGTTTGGGTGAGTGGAGTCCCTCTGCTTCCTGGTCATCCTGTGAGCCGCTTCCCTCCACCACACTCTGCTTCACCTGGTGGCCTGAGGAATGGAGCTGGCTGTCCATGGACTGAGCCCTCGGAAACCATGAGCCCCAAATAAACTTTTCCTCCTCTAAAATTGTTCTGGTTGGGTATTTTAGCAAAAAAAAAAAAAAAATAAAAATAAAAATTAAAAAAATAAAAAAATGCCGGGCGCGGTGGCGCACGCCTGTAATCCCAGCACTTTGGGAGGCTGAGGCAGGAGGATCGGGAGTTCAAAGCCAGCCTCAGCAATGGCGAGGCACTTAACAACTCAGTGAGACCCTGTCTCTAAATAAAATACAAAGAAGGGCTGGGGATGTGGCCCAGTGGACGAGTGCCCTGAGTTCAATCCCTGGTACCAAAAAAATAAAAATAAAAATAAAATTAAATTGAATTAAAAAAAAAAATCTGACTCAATCACAACCACAGCAGTGAGGTCATCCCACAGGGGCTGCTCCCATCTCTGAATCTCCTTGTTGCTTTTTTCTACCCCTTTCAAATTTGGCCGCTGCCCTCAGGGTTGCTGTTTGTCTCTGACATCCCATCATTGCCAACTCTAATGTGCTTTGCAAAGGGACAGGGCCCTGCTTTTCTGTCACTGTGTCCTCAGTTTCTAGAACATATTAATGCATGTGCCGACCAATAGTTAGAGAGAACATGGGCTTGGGTTACTGACCTGTAACCCAAAGCAAAAACCCGTGCAAAATTGTGAATCTAGAATGAAAGCAAGCATGGTGTCCCTGGGTAATGCGTTCCACGGGGAAGCTGGCCTCCCTCACTCAGATTCAGGAAAGGGGTGTGATTCCGATTCCATAAAAAATTCTTTAGGTGGCTGAAAGAGGGAGAGGTTCTTAGGCTCCCATAAACCTAGGCTTGGAGATACAAGCGATTCCTTTTTACTTTTATAGCACTGGTGAATCATTTATTGGGGCAACCTTTTCATTCTCCTCCCCTTTAAAAAAACATATCTCCATAAAGCATTTATGACTAAGTAAACTGTTGTGGACGGGCTGGTGTAGCGGCGGGTGCACCCGGTTCCTCTGCTAATGCACTTGCCTTGGGAAGCCTGATGCTCAAGAGAGTTGAGAATGGTAGTTGGCAAAGACCTCTGCTAAGACAAAGGTCCTCAGAGGTTGACTGAGTGTGTCACTTGAGCTGGGGGATGGGGGCATGGCAGAGGCTGGACAGGCTAGGTCTGCCTAGAACCGAGGCCCTGGAGGAACAAGAGACTCAGAACGTTGCTCACCTTTGCTCTCAAGGGCACCTGTGAGCTGCGCTGTCTAGGCACAGTATTTAGAATTGGGGGTGGGGGTTTGCAAAGTTTGTTCAGATCCTCCTTCATTTCTTCTCTGAGTCCCAAGAATGGTTTAAGCATGGAGACGTCGAGGACTTGGTCAAATTTGTCCTGTGTCCCTACTCTTCTCACCCCTGGGCTTTGGAAGAGCACTCCGTTGCTTCCACAAACAGCCCCACTACTCATCTGTCACCAGCAGAGGTGCAGAAAAGCTAGGAGCTGAATGGCATGGAGGTGGAAGAAGAAAGACACTCTCTCTGCTCCCCTGAGCCGCGTGCGAGAAGCACCCCAGATACACCAGGTCAACGTTCTCCCCGTCAGAACATGGCCGCGAACACCCAGTGTTTCTCTCTGTGTCCACTCATTCAGTCACACATCATCGGAGGCACCACAGGGCTGGGGATTCTATAGAAAACGGACCCGATCCCAGCCCTCGTGAAATATAGGCCAGTGAAGAAGCAGATGCCAATCAAAGGATTGCCGCAATGTGTGGAATTTAAAAGTGGGTCATCCAGCAAGTCTGCAGCCCTCTCACGGGGTCTAGGGAAGGGCTCATCATCAATGCTCCCTCAGTTCAAGGAACTAATTCCAGTTCAAATGAGCAGGACCCTGCTGTAGTGACACTCAGGAACCCAGGGGACAGGTGTGCAATTCGTTGAGTGCCTACTCTGTGCCAAGTGCGGCACACACCTCACCCACTGGATTCTCCAAAGGGCCTCGAGGGTTGCATCCATTATTCCTCAATGACAAATGAAAGCCAAGAAGGGATCAGCTGGTGCTCATGTGCGTTGGGAGTAACAGAGCACAGGTTTAAGCCCAGGCACATGGTAGCAAGTGACATTTGGTTCACCCGTAGTGAAAAGGAGGCACCAGGGAGCACCATGGGAGGCCGAGGATGGGAGAGGTGAACAGAGTTCCTGAAGAAGGAGAGGAAGAGAAAGGCTAAGGTCAACTATGGGTTTTCATTATGTGCCTCAGTCTACACAGGATGGGTCGCTGGTGGCAGCGACCAAAGTTAAGAGGTGAGGCCAAAGGAGCGGAAGCAGAGTCTGATTCAGTGACCATTCATGTACGCTGAGGACGGTGTCATTCCTGAGTCTCAGAAGTGCAGGAGCCCTGTTTGGGGAGATGGCTTAAATTGCGGTTGACTACGGGCTTTGGACATGTTTGGGCATTGGCGCCTTCCGTAGTCTCATGGGACTTGGCCCGGGATCTTGCGAGACTTGGCCGGAGATCTCGAGGGACTTGAGAGAGATTGCGGATGAGGTCTGCGCCATTTTTGGAGGTTAGAGGAGGGTGGACGGCGTGTCGGGGTGCAGTTAGAGCCAGAGAGAAAAGTTATCAGAATAAAGGGCTGTTTATTTCCAGTTCGTCTCTAAACTTCTTCCCGCGGCTTCTTTGCTCCAAGCGGCCATCGCTTCAGGTGACTACACAGAAGGGGACCTCTGAGGACAGCCATGACTTTCTAGCTTGTTTATTACACCTGAAAATGGTGCCAAGTTAAGAGGCCTCTTGGAAATCACAGCTTGGTGTTGTCCATCTTGGAGGTGTGCAAAGCACTGCTTGACTAGACGTATAGACAGCTCTTGTCCGTTGCTTATTTCTGTGGTACAGTTCATTTACAAAACTACAGACTAAGTGTCAATCATCTCAGCCATCCTGCAAAGCTATTGTTTCCATTTTATAGATAAAGCATGGACACAGAAAAGTGAAATAACTTATGCAATTGAATAAATAGTTCTTGACTCTTCATGTACCAAGTGCTTCAGTGGCTGGCTAAGTGGCAAAGTGAGATTTGGAATCCACGACTTCTGAGTCCAGTTCCTTCTTTTTTGGCTCTCAGTGTGCAAGGGAATGGGGAGGCCATTTGCTTCAGCCTTGAGTTAGTAAAATCATTTCCCTGGAGCACCCTGGCATTGAGGGGAACCGTAACTCTCATGCCAGCTCTTCTTTCTTTCTTTCTTTCCCTCTTTCTTTCTTTCTTTGTGTTTATATTCCTTTTTTTTTTAAATTCTAAGTTGTTATATATGACAGCAGAATGCATTACAATTCATATTACAGGGGCTGGGGCTATGGCTCAGTGGTAGAGTGCTCGTCTAGCATGTGTGAGGCCGGGGTTCAATCCTCAGCACCACATAAAAATAAAGGTATTGTGTCCACCTACAACTAAAAAAATATTTTTAAAAAACCAAACAATTCATATTACACTTGTAGAGCACATTTTTACACATCTCTGGTTGTATACAAAGTATATTCACACCATTTGTGTCTTCATACATGCACTTAGGGTAATGATATCCATCTCATTCTACCATCTTTTTTTTTTTTTTTTTTACCCTTTTGCCCCCTCCCTTCATCTCCCTCCCCACTGACCTTTCTAGTGTTTCTCTAATCCTCCTATGCTCCCCATCCCAACCCCACTGTGAATCAGTTTCTTATATCAGAGAAAATATTCGGCATTTGGATTTTTGGGATTGGCTAACTTCATTTAGCATTATATTCTCCAACTTCACTCATTTACCTGTGAATGCCATTATTTTATTCTCTTTTATTGCTGAGTAATACTCCATTGTGTATATATACCACATTTTCTTTATCCATTCATCTACTGAAGGGCATCTAGGTTGGTTCCACATTGTGCTGCTATAAACATTGATGTGGCTGTGTCCCTGTAGCGTGCTGTTTTTAATTCATTTTTTTCTGTTAAGATATTTAGTGATCATTTATGTCTTTCATCTCCCACTGATTAGGACCAGCCTGGATATAGGAGAGGGTCTTGTGGTCACTGCTACGTGGTCCAGCGAAAGAATCATTTGCTCCGCCATTGTGTGGCCTGAGGGGACCCTTCAAGTGAGGCCACTGTGTGGAGAAGGAGGCAGAGAGGATGGAAAGATGGTTGAGAAAGGGACAGCTGGGGACCAGAGCCACGCAATGCTCAGGGGTAACTTAACTGTCATCTTCCTACGGGCAGGCGACCTCTTTGAAAGCACCCCGATTGGGCTTGGAAAAGTCCACGAGGAGGAAAGGGACCAGAGTCACTGTACCAGAGCCCTCTGAGCCACACTTAAAATTAGATGAGGCAGTAAAAGGGCAGCTCAGGGGGACCGGTATCTGGGCGTCAATTAATGCCGCCTCTGTTGGAATAACTTGCGCTCTTCAGCACTCGCAGCTGTGGAGTCTCCGGGGAGTTGTCTGGCGACATGTGATTTTACATATCTGACAGCTAAATCAGAGATCCAAATGCCAAATCCTGCACTCAGGAACATTATGTGGATTTGTGACACTCCCAAGGGGACTTTGGATCCATAAAGCAATGAATGGATTACAATGAGGCATAAATATGGTGTTTTCATCGGTGACATACAATCCTGCGCTATTATTTCTCACGTTGTTATGGGAAGGAGATCTATGCCCCTCTCTCAGGTCTGCTCTCAGAAATGAAAAGGAAAACAAGAGGTTTAAGATTAAAAAAAATAATAATAAATAAAAAGCCTCTCGATTCATCAGAAATAAACTAAGAACAAAGTGTGGCCATTTCATGGAGGTAATTTGCAATGTAGGTAAACTCCGAGATCAGACCCAATGTCTGGATGCGGCAATCTCAGACCTGTGTGTCCGTTCAGTCACTGACTACCTGTGTGACTTTGAGCAAATCACTACCTCTGTCTGGGCCTCAGTTTCCACATTTGTCCAGTGAACTCCAAAGTTATGGGTGTACACTCCCAGGAATGGGTAAGATGATGTACTATGTGGTATCAGAAGAAATATTAGAACCTTCTTTGTGCTTTTAAGATGCTTAATATTCTGTCTTGTTCCAATGCATATTATATGTTAGTACACATCCATTGTTAATAAACGAATAAAAATGTATGCACTGGAAAGATGAGTTCTTGCTAGGAGCAGGTGGACAAAGTGTTTGGAGGTCACAGTGTCACCCATCCTGGTCTTTCCATAGTTCTTTTATTTTTATTTTTGGTACTGGGGATTGAACTCAAGGGCACTCGACCATGGGGCCACATCCCCAGCCCTTTTTTGTATTTTATTAGAGACAGGGTCTCACTGAGTTGCTAAGTGCTTCACCATTGCTGAGGCTGGCTTTGAACTTGCGATCCTCCTGCCTCAGCCTCCCAACTCGCGATCCTCCTGCCTCAGCCTCCCAAATGCTGGGATTACAGGAGTGCGCCACCGTGCCTGGCTCTGGTCTTTCCATAGGTGAGGGGAAGAACCCTCTGCATCTAGGGGCCCATCGCTCTATGGAGCCGGGAGAATTCTCAGTGTGTTCCTTAGATCCCTCTATCAGGACAGAGTGCCCCTGGCTGTCCAAGGAGCAAGGTTTGTGCTCATTTACGTTGGGCCCAGCTGTGTGGGCTCAGAAGCCACCAGATGCAATTAATGGGTCCCTGTGTGTTGCACCCTTCACACAAGCGCAGTGCTGAGCTGCCTTGCAAATAATCGTAATCCCTTCTATTTGCTTCACACTAAAGAGCACCGAAATCAGTTTCAAAAGGAATTCTATATGTCTATCACTGGAGAGTCGGGACAACTCGCATTTTCCTCGTATTCGCAGAAGGAAAGAGATTCAGAACAGCATAATGACTTCCCCATGGCCACCCAGCTGCTATGTGACAGGGCTGCCACCAAAATCCTGATCTCCTGATGAGGACTCCAGGGCTCTTTGCACTTATGGCCAAGTGTAAATGTGTTCCCTGGAACCCGGGGAGGACGAGGTGGCTGTTGTGAGGGGGCTCCCTTAAATGCAACCCCCAGCTACTTAAAAAGCAGCCCGGCGCGTGGGGCGGCTGTCGAGGATCAATAGCACCGTTCTTGTGTACACAAGACCTCACATGGTTCAGGGAGGCCTGGCAGAGAGAGAAAAGCAGATGCGTGGGCTCCTCGTGCCACCGGCTGTCACGGCTGGCTACGCTGCCGTTCCTGACAAGCACTGCGTGACAGTCTTGCTGCACAGTTGTGGAGAGAGCTTGCTAGGAGCAGGGGCAAAAAGCACTGTTTACAGAGGTGAGGGAACAAAGAACACGCAGGGACTCCAGAGAACGTCCTGTTATGGAGACTTCACTCCAGCCAGGTGTGCTAGCACTGGATGGAGGCAGGCAGGGACACACCCTGGGCTGGCCACTGTGTCCTGCCAGGGACAGGACCTGAGGCTCAGGAGAGAAACTTCCCTTTTTACTCTTCTTCATTCAATGACCTGTAGAAACATTGTACCTTTTTTTTTTTTTTCCTTTTTTTTTACCCCAAAATGGTGTCACCATGGATAAGACGCATAATACCACATTCTAATCATGGTGGTACTTATGGGGTTGTAGTCAAATCCAAATTCTGGATAGAAATTCAAATATCTGTGTGTTTCCTGCTCCAGGTTTTAAATCTCTTAAGGGTAGTTAGCCTGTCTTTTTCACTTCTATAGTCTCAGATTTTCTCCTCCCCCCACATAGACACAAATTCATAGCAAATAATGCAACACTTGTCTATAATTCAACACTTGTCTACTGATGAATGAACTGTAACCAACATAGCAGCTGTCCCCTTGGGAAATTTTTTTCCCCCATCATTAGCCTTAAAGTAGGACTTAATACTTCTTTTTTTGGGGGGTGGGTACCAGGGATTGAACTCAGGGGCACTTGACCACTGGGCCACATCCCCAGCCCTTTTTTGTATTTTATTAGAGACAGGGTCTCACTGAGTTGCTTAGTGCCTCGCCATTGCTGAGGCTGGCTTTGAACTAGCGATCCTCCTGCCTCAGCCTCCCAAGTGCTGGGATTACAGGCGTGCGCCACCGCGCCTGGCTAGGACTCAATACTTCTTAAGATTCGCCATAAAGGCTTACTTTAATTAATATTTGCCACACTGCATCTCACCAGCAAAGGATAACTACCAGAACACGTAAATACCTACAAATCAATAGAGAAAGACAATAATCCAGTTGAGAAATGGATGGCTAAATGATTGAACAGGAAATTCACCAAGGGAGAAACCTGGATGTAAAAAAAGATCTCTTTTTGAAATGCAAGTCCAAAATTCTGAGATACTGTTTTAGCGCCTTCCGTTCAGCAAGTGTTTTGACCACCGGCACCATTTGTTGGCCCGTTGGCCACTACAGAGCAGTGACCGACCTTACCAATGAGTGCACGTTGGTACGCCCTCCAGTACCACTGGGTGGGAGGGAAAGTGCCCACCCAGCAGCAATTCGGCCCTCCACACAACCTGGCAGTCTTTCTCAGCCATTTGTGCAGAGGCTAAGCCCCGATGTCCAGGCGCACCCATGGCGTGAAGTGAGTGCATCTAGGGTGGTGCTGGTCACGTGCTGCCCCAGGGCAACTGGAAAGCGGTCACTCAATCACCTCCCGCCTCCTGGAGTTCAGAGGAGGAACCTGGGTTGAGCAAGGCATGCGCACAGGGAGGCATGGAGAAAATGTCACGATAGCTCTGTTGGGAATAGGGAACAGTTCAAAACCACCTAGACGTCCTCCAGAAAAGGGACCGAAATGAATTGCGGTGTATTCCTGCAATGGAATACTAAACAGCAGTGGAAAAGAGGGACTATGTAAGAGTAGATACAAAAAGACACAGTGAGTGAAAAATCATTCTACTTATATGAAACTAAAATTCTAAAACAGGCAATGCTCAATTACGCTTTGCTCATCTATACTTACCTAGAAATATAAAAGAAGTGCGTGAAGATGACGAACTCCAGAGTCAAAAGAGCAGCTTTCTGATAGTTAGTCTCTGTATGAGACTACGCGATAATATAATTATGTTAAGTATCCTGTATGTTTATAGAACAAACTATTCGAATATGTAACTACCATACACCACTAATATACTCTATTATTTTTAATATTACTTTCTCTATTTTTCTGTATGTCAAAGTAGATAAATTTCAAGAATGCACCATGTCACCAGCAGGTAAAATAGTCCCCCTCCCCAATCCATTTGTATAAAGCAGCGTCAGTGAGTGACTCCTCGTCCTCACAGAACAGAGAGCAAGTTTTTCCTGAGGAAATGACTCTAGACAGACTCTGATCACTTCCCTCCCTGGCTCAAACATGGTATGCTGGCTTTTGAGTGCTGCTTGACAGGGTCTGAACCCCACCACCCGGCATTCGAAGTGCCCCAGGAGGGAGCTGGCCGTGGACCACTTAAAGGCAGCCCTTCATCTCGCGTCCTCAGGCTCCGCACAGCACGTACCACTCAGACCCGCACCTTCGCCATTTTCCAGACGCACCCCCGTGCTTCCCCAGTTCCTGAGGCCTCCTTTCCTCATTCTCGCAATTTGACGTGATGTACCAGAGCCTTAACAACGTGCCTACTCTCTGACGCAGCCATTCTCCTACCAGGAAAACAAGTCAGATGTGCACATTTAGCTCGAGGATGTTTACTGTAGCATTGTCTCTAATGTCAAAATATTAAACATAACCTCGGCGTCAGAGGAAGGTTTCAATAGACCCATCCTACAGGGAGCACAGCAGTTAAAAGCACGGGCTCTGATGTCAAAGGCAGACAAGCCAGGTCCAGTCCCTACCTGTTCTGGAACTTTCTGGCACCTTCCTGTTCTGTGATCTTAGCTTTTCTGTGCCTGTATATTCTAATCTGTGAAATGGGAATAGAGTTTGTTAGGGGGGTTAAATGTGTGAATATTTGTTAAAGACTGACATGTTGTAAATTTACTGAAAGGGTTAATTGGGGAATGCATCTCATCTGCAAATTTCTGAAGTGAGGCAATGCCACAGTCTACTTTGATGTCTTGATGAAGCCTAACTCGTAGCACAACAAAGGGTTGAAGATAGGTTGAATTCAGGAATCAACATTATCCCAGCTGTGTGTCTTTTGATTTTGGATTCTAAAGTAGCTGCTACGGTTTGGATATGATGTGTGTCCTCCAAAAGTTCCCGTGTTAATGCAGACAGACTCAGAGGCGAAATGATGAAAGGATGGGAGCCGCGACCTGCTCAGTCCAGCCTAGTTGGAACGACTGGGTGTTGACGGTGGGAAGGTGAGCTGAGGCTGGAGGAGGTGAGTCCCCGGGGGTGTGCCTGGAAGGGCTCATCTTCCCTGCGGCCCCTTCCCTTTCCTCTCCCTCTCTCTGCTTCCTGGCCGCCATGAGTAGCACAGCACTCCTTGGCCATTCCCTTCCGCCATGTTGTTCTGCCTCACCTCGGGTGGGCCCAGAGCAACGGAGTCTGTGAACTGACCCTCCGAAACTGTGAGCCCCAATACACTTTTCCTTCTCTACGTTATTATTTTCAGGTGTTTCTGCCACGGTGATGAAAAGCTGACCAACAGAGTCGTAAACCAGAATTGGAACAGTTTGTGGAGGGGGATATGGAAGAACACAAGCCTGGAAAGTCAGCCTCATAAGGTGAGTATGAAGGAACGAGATAACAGTTGAAAACCAAGTCCCTCTAGAACAGTGTCAAGAGTGGACCGAAAAGAAAGGTCCACGGGTGCTGGAGTCAGCGGGACCCAGAAGGAACTAACTCTGCCACTAATTAGCTGGGTGGCCTCAGGCCAATATCTATAACCTCTGGTCTAGGTTTCCCTCTTCTGTTGAAGAAGTATGATGATATCCATGCTTATAAGTTTGTGGTAAAGTTTCAAAATAAGTACAATTAACAAGTAATAGCTTGCAACGCTGGTCTAAGCTCTTTCCATATAATCTTATTTAACTCTCCCAACAACCTAGTGAAGTACTGTCCTGGTCGCTTTGTGTCTCCCAAAGGATATGTTGAAGTCCTAATTCTAAGTGATCTTTGGAATTTGGGTCTTTGCAGATGTAATTCATTAAATGAAAATGAGTTCTTATTGGACTAGAGTGGGTCCTCAATCCAGTGTGACTGGTGTCCTCATAAGAGGAGGGAGGCAGGGACCTGGGGAAGGTCCCAGGTGAAGACAGAAGCACAGAGCAGAGGCGCACAGCTGCGTGCCCAGAAATGCCAGCCCGGCCACCACTGGGAGCTGGAAGAGAGGAGGAAGGACTCTTTCCTGGAGCCGCCAGAGAGACGCGGCCCCGAGGACACCTTGATTGTAGACTTCTGGCTTCCAGAGCTGGGCGAGAATAATGTCTATTGTTCAAGCTGCCTGTGTGTGACAACTTCTTAGGGAGGCCACAGAAGACGGATACATTTACCACGACTGCCCCATTTTACAGATGTAGAGACTGAGGCTCAGCGAGAGTTAACAACCGGTTCCCACTTGACGGGGAAACGAGCTGGGCTTTGACCCAGTGCTGACGCTGGAGCTTCACTCTTAGTTATGAGGTGATACTCAGCTGGGCTCCAAGTAGTTCCATCCTTTTGCCGGGGGGTGGGGGGGGGTGTCACAAAAATTTTTGGTTTCGAATTTTAGATTTGGAAGTATTTCACCATCCACCATCTCCAAGAGGCGTTGATCTGTGAAATAAAAGTGATTCTGTTGCCTGGTTATCTAAAGTCCCGTCCTCATTAACCCAGCTGTCTGGGCCCAAATCATGTAATTTCCACAAATGTCACCCTGCAAGGCCACTCAGCCCAGCTGGGTCACAGCAGGCTGGTGACAGAGGCTTTTCCTCCATGACTCTTGGGGATAATGTTCAAACGGCTTATTTGGTGACACCAGCCTTAGATGGCTGCCCTTCCCCTGATAATTGCGCCCTCTGCCCTCCACAACCACAGCAGAAATAAGCTGCTCTGTGTAGAACACGGTGTAGGGAGAACAAGGAAGTGGATAAATGAAATCTGAATTACCCTCAAACTCCATTTCGCCCAAAAGCTCCCTCTTCCATCAAAATGATTTTTCCAATTGCAACCATTAGAGAGGTTTTCAGATTTGAGCATCATTTCCATTTATTCCATTTTCCTCTCTCGTTCTCTCTTCCTCGGTCTGTGGAAACATGTCAGGCCTGAAAAAGGAGAACTAAAAGGCAGACGCAGTCTGAACCTGGATTTCCGGCCCCAGCCTCACCTAGGCTTGGCGTCTCTGCTTGCAGGGGCAGCTACATCGACTTTCCTCGTTCTTTTTGCCCTGTGGTCTGCAGCCTGCCCAGATCACAAGAGTCACCCCAGCATTATTCCCCAGGGAATGTAGCCATAAGATCCTCCTTGGAGGAGCCCGGGATCTTGGTTTGCACAGGCAGGGCAGAGCAACCTATTCATCCAGCCGGCTGGTATTCAGGTTGATAAAAGCTTTCTTCCCCCAGGAAAACTCCTCCACCCTGGCAGCCATGACCTTGACTCAGAGGTGTAAGCTGAGCCCAGGCACACCTGTACATCTGACAGATGATCCTGGCTCTGCAAAGCCCCTCCTGACAAGCTTATCGAGAGCAGACACCTGCAGGGGGGCCACCCCGCACCTTTTTTTTTTTTTTTTTTTTTTTTTTTTGTGAGCACTCCTACTGCAGTCTTGGTCACAGAGAGATTACTTGGAGGTTCACAAAGCGGTTGGATTATGCCAAGTCCCAGCGTCATGCTTGGAAGGAAATACAACCAGCCATTCATAACCCTCCTGTGTTGGGTGGAATTCATTGTATGGCCCTCCCTGGATATTTTTCTTTGAATATTTATTTTTTAGTTGTAGTTGGACATGATACCTTACTTTATTTGTGGTTTTTTTTTTTTTTTTTTAAATAGGGTGCTGAGGATCGAACCCAGCGCCTCGCATATGCTAGGCGAGCGCTCTACCGCTGAGCCACAACCCCAGCCTGCTCCCTGGTTTTGTTCCAGATAAAAAATCCTATATTTACTTCGGTAGGAGAAGGAGAGAGCAAAGACAATTTGGACTTGTTAACCCTACTATGCGCTAGCACGTGGGGAGGAACGTCATACTTAACAGTCTGTTTAATTCTCCTAAGAACCCCTGTATGGGGTGGACGTGCTGCTCCCCTGAGCTGGAGAGGCTTAAGTCACCTTTTTTTTTGGTACTGGGGATTGAACTCAGGGCACTCGACCACTGGGCCACATCCCCAGCCCATTTTTGTATTTTATTTAGAGACAGGTTCTCACTGAGTTGCTAAGTGCCTCGCCATTGCTGAGGCTGGCTTTGAACTCACGATCCTCCTGCCTCAGCCTCCCAAGTGCTGGGATTACAGGCGTGCGCCACTGCACCCGGCTTAAGTCGCTTTTCAAGACTGCACTTCTCTTTGGTGGTCAGGCAGGGTTCGAAAGGGCTCTCGGGGTTGTGTGTCCACCAGCAGCTGTTCCCAAGCCAGTCACCCAGGAAACCCAAAGCCCAGGGCTGTGAGTGGGGCAACTAATTCTGTTTGGGGTCCTCCATTAGTAGGGTTCACATTGTCATGCATTGGCACTCGTAGGCCTGAGCCTGTTACCCAGAACTAGGACAGAATGGCCAGGAAGGACCCGACGCAGAGCGGACGGGATTTGCCTTTAGGTGCTGTCAGCTTGACCTAGACACAAGTGTCCCCAAAATGTCCCTTTGGAGGCACTTGTGTTTAAAATAGTGAGTGGTGCTCCTCTGGAGACAGATTATCACCCGGGAGACGTTTGGCAATGTCTGGGGACAGTTTTTGGTTGTCAGAACCAGGGGAGGGTGGAGTGCTACCGGCAGCTAGTGGGGAGGGGCCAGGGCCACCACTGAGCATCTTATAATGCACAGCCCCCGCGCCCAAAAATAACTATCTGGCACAAAATGTCCACAGTGCCGGGATGGAGAATCCCTGCTCTGCACACCATCTCACCCAACGTGTGACATTCTGGGCACAGTGACCGGAGCACAGTGATCCGCGAATGTCAGCTCATGGCCAGTTTGCAAGTCTTACCAGGGGACGACTGAATTGGTGACTTGTGGATGGTGATTCCTGGGTCCTCCTGGGCCACGTGAGGGGGAACTGGGTGCCTTCCCGCCCAACAACTGCACAAGCCTCGGCACCAGCACACGGTGGAATGTGGCCCGCTGGTCCCTCCAACCAACAGGAGGCTCTCCTTGCCCTGTGTAACTCCCTGTGTAGTAACTCAGTGCCTGCATTGAAGGGGGTTGCTTTTGCTTTTCAAAGAGAGGAAGCAAGGTATGTGGCTAGCCTTGGTGGTGTGGACTGAGTTTTGGGAAAAAAAAAGTGTTGGGAGTCTGCACTCTAAGACTTGGGCAGCAGGGAGGGCTCTCGGGGCCACGGGATCACCGGAGGCAGACCTGGCTTTTGAATCACAGTGGGACTGCTGTTTCCT
This sequence comes from Tamias sibiricus, assembly GCA_025594165.1. Taxonomy (NCBI): domain Eukaryota; kingdom Metazoa; phylum Chordata; class Mammalia; order Rodentia; family Sciuridae; genus Tamias; species Tamias sibiricus. Next base: position 15,327,649 of record CM046666.1, on the reverse strand, counting down.
AATGTGTAGGAGGAGAGGGACAATTCTTATTTTCAAGGGGTGGTGAGAGAATCCATTGAAATAATGAATGGCAGGAACTTAAGCTGTGATACATACTGACACTTAAATGGTAACAGTCACTGGGAAAAGTTAGGGTGGGCTGGCTGCTGTGCTTTGAGTGTGTCCCCAAAGGCTCAGGGGCAGGAAGCTTGGTCCCCAGTGCTTCAGTGACGAGACAGTGGAATCTTGGAGGTGAGTCCTAATGGAAGGCAACTGAGTCATGGGGGCACTGCCCGGAGAGAGGCTGCTGGTCGTAGAGTGAGTTAGTTCTGGCCACAGCATGTTGTTACAATGCGGAGCCACTCTGTGCACTTGGCCCTTCTGCTTCTCTGCCACATTCTGACACAGTCAGAAGGATCCTCACTGGGGTGCTGGTGCCATGCTCTTAGACATCTAGAACTGTGAACTGAATAAACCTCTTTTCTTTGTAAAGTTTTCAGCCTCAAATATTTTGTTAGAGTAACAACAACAAAAAGCACTAGTACATTGGTCTCAGAGGATTTCCTGGGGGGCAGCTTATTTGTTCAAACAGAGAACTGAATGCTTTGTGTTGGTTTTGTTTGCCATCCCATTGGTCACCACATACCCATGTACTTGCCGGCTGTGGTGCAAGGGGTTTCATGGACTGGGTTCATGGAATTTCCTAGTACGGAGTAGAGCCAGCCTTTCCTGAGACATGATTTGAGGGTCGACAAAACAACCGGATTGCTCGAGGGCATGATTGAGAGATGTGACCATGACCTGTCCTACCACCAGTCCAGGAGGCAGACCATGCTGTGGGGGATGGTGCATGCCTGTCACTCCACCCATCACCCATGCACTAGCTGCATGACCTGGCTCAGTCGCTTGGACTGCTTGACCTTTGAACCTTTCCTCTAAAATGGGCAAAATCATCCACTTCACATGGATGGTGGTGGTGATGGCAGCTAATCAGCTGAAGGCAACTGATCACGGTGGGAACTTGGTAGCTGTCAATTTATTTCCCTTCAGGAATAAACAGCTAACCTCTTCACAGGTGTGTGGGTCTGCTTGCGCGGCTCTACCTCACCTGCCTGAGTGCGTCTTTCGTTGTTCATGGACATAATCCTTCTGCCCAGACTGCCCGGCCACCTCGCGTGGCTCCTCACCCCCTGTCTCCACCGTCCCCAGCGGTGATCCCCCAGAACCGCCCTGCTTCTCGGCCCCATCCTCTCCCTCTCCTGAAGCGGTGCTCTGATCTGGTCTCTCCCGCTTGTCCCATCTTCTCCAACAGCTTCGATCACCAGAGAATGACCACTGTGTCAACTGGGACCTCCGTGCATCCTAGGTGCCGCAGGGGCCACACGAAGAACTGATGGGCTTCTGCTTTGTTTGGAGCGTATTTAGGGATGTCGGTTCCGCAGAGTTCTGGTTTGGAGGTGAGGTGTCCCCCTGAAGCGCAGGCGGGAGACACTGCAAGAACGTTCAGAGGTGAGACGAATTAGCTCACGAGAGCTGCAACCTGATTGGTGGGGTCGTCAGCTGATGGGATCAGATGGGTGGTGACTGGAGGCAGGCGGGAGGCAGCGGGAGAGGGTGGTCACTGGGGCTGGGCCTTGCGCATTCTGTTTGTGTGTTGTCCCTGGGGGGTGGAGCTCTCTCTGCTTCCTGATTGTTGTGTCCTGAGCTGCTTTCTTCCCCCACGTCCTTCCGCCTTGATGTTCTGCCTCACCTTGGGCCCAGAACAATGGAGTCGGCCATTTTTGGACTGAGATCTCTGAAACTGTGAGCCAAATAAGCTTCTCCTCCTCTAAGATTTTCTTATCAGTTCTTTTGTTCACAGCACCAAATAAAGCTGACTAAAACACAGATATATTTTTCTGTTTTCACCTCTCCTACGATATCCTTTAAGTACTCTGTGCTCAAATGTGAACTAATATGCTTTCTTGTCATAAAGTACTGTTTAACAGAATGAAGGATGTCTGCGTAGCTCTCCTCTCCTTTGAGCTGCAGGGTTCTGTGACATTTGACTTTGTATCTCCATGCTTGAACCAGAAATCAGAAATAAGGTAGGCACTTTGATAATGATGAATGAATGAGCCAGTGCATGGTTTTTGTGGGAACAAACTTCCTTCCCTTTACACTATCAAAATTCCTATCTCACGCAGGCTTAGGATGGCTGAAGATACAGACAGGTGGACATTCAAATTTCTTCACAGGGGTCCTGGAAATCACACAGGAAACCCTGACACTTACGGTCCACTCAGTAGAAACCTGATCACAGGCTGTCTTGCTACTTTCACAGGTTTAGGAAGTAGACCTCATTTTTTTCCTCTTCTCCTGAGTATTTCTGGCTCTATTGTATCTCCTGGGCAGAAAGAGGTGCTTGGCATTATATATATATATATATATGTGTGTGTGTGTGTGTGTGTGTCTATTTAACTATCTATGTATCTATCTACATACATTTTTGTCACCAACCAATTTATAGGCAACCTATTTAACCAATTTATAATTGTCCTAATTAAATGTCCCAGAACTCCTCTGGCCACTCCCCCAACCCCTGTGGGACTTGTCATGGTTGTCTCACCCACATTTTAGTCCTTCATCATCTTCAATTTGGTACTTCACTTTGGCTTCTATTATCCTTCAACTGTTTTTACTTAGTGGCTGTTTCTTTTGGTTTTCTTTCTGGTTTTTGCATTGTTTTGAGAGCATTCTTCCAGATGGGGGCACAAATTTTCCAAAGGCCTGCGTTGAACCTCTCGGTAACCTCTTCGGGGCCAAACACAGGCCTAGGCACACAGCAGATTCTCAGCAAAGGGTCACCAGATCCCCCGGGATCAAACAAAACCCCAATTTCTAATTCGTCTTCCTCTGAGCTTATCCTGGTGCCTGAGACCAGGATGTCACAAAATAACCCTGAGTGGGGACTTGTAAAGGATGGGGGGGTATTCAGGTGAATGGAAAGGTAGGAGGGGGAAGCAGGCTGAAGATAAAAACACGGAGACTGACAGCCGCCCACCTGGCCCTCAGCGCCTGATGAAAAGAAACCGAAGCCATCGGATTCACTTCAATTGCTCTTGGACCTGAAATGACTCCGCCCCCAGGCCTGTAGGAAAATTCAATTAAAGGGTCCATCTGCGAGGCGGCAGCTGAGGAGGGATGACAGTGGGGAGGCCCCCATTTTCACAAAAAGGAGCCCTTCTCCTCCTGGTCCGCCCCGTCCCCTGGGGACCCCTCCCCACTTCCTTATTAGACCAGCCCCTACCTCTAAACTGCAATTCCCTCCAATTAGGCCGCTCAGAGGAGCCGCCTGCATCTGCTCCTTTCAGACGCACGCATGTTACAGACGCTGCAGCGCACGGACGGACAGACGCAGGCCCTGCTGGGAGAGAAGGAGAGAACGCAGGAAAACAGAGGCTGGGGCAGGAAAGCCCCCAGGGCCAGGACATCCGCTGGCTCAGGGGCTTGGCTCTGTGTGCGAATTCCGAAGGCCACCCAAACCCAAAGGCGAGGTAACCCCTACGTGGGCCACCCTGCTGGGCTTGGTGAGAAGCCGAGAGAGACAGAAGTGGAGAGTGAAACGTGGCGACCCTGAAAACCAGCCTGACCCCTGGAGCCTCCCAGGCCCGGCTGTTGACGTGCGTGTGGACGGAGGGTGTCTGTCCACAGCGATGCTGGCTGGGTGTGATCGTCCTGGCCAAGGGACAGGTAGCTTAGCTGAGGCCATCTGCCAGGGCCTGAGGGGGCTGTTTCAAACACGAAGGTCCCTTCTAGGGTCCCAGGGTCCCGTCCTTCTCCCCACAGTCCCTTCAAAACAGCCAACCCTCGTGACAGTGGCTGTGGGTGAGATGGAGGCCAGCCTCCACCCAGGATGCTCAGCCACACCTCACAGTGCCCAGTGTCCCCTCGACGGGGGCCTTGTCGGTCCTGGGGGCCTCTTCTCCCTTACAGGCAGCTTTGAGTAGAGGATAGGAAAGGGGACAGCTCCCTGCCTTCCTTTGTCACCTCAAGTGAGGGGGACTGAGACCCTCCAGGATGGGAGAGCAGAGTCTGCCCAGGACAAGGCTGTGCACACAGGGTCCTGACGTGGCTGGGGGACAGTGTGCGGGTTCCCCGGAGTGAGCTGCCGTAGTGAGGCACCCCGCACAGGGGCTTCAGCCGCAGACACTTCCTCTTAGTTCTGCACCCCGAAAGTTGGTCTCTTCCAAGGCCTCTCTCCTCAGTTTGCAAATGGCTGATATCTCCCTGTGTGTCCACTACGGTCCTCTTCCTACAAGATGTCCATCCTATCAGGACCTACGTGACCTCATTTTAACTTACCTCTCCAGAAACCCCCCCCCTCCAAATAGTCATATTCTGAGGTACCGGGGGTCAGAACGTCAACCCACAAATTTGGGGAGCACAAAGGTCAGCCCGGACCAGTATGCTTTGGTGGCTCTACCTGAAGATGGACCCTTCATTGGCCAGTTGGATCCCCTCAGGAATTTGGGGACTTTGAGCAGACAACTTCACAAAGGACCGGAACCTTCTAAGGAAAGGCCTCGTGTGGTCAGCATTAGCACGCTCCTGCTCTGCTAAGTGTGAAACAGAGCTTGGGGCCCTCCGTGTGTCTATTATATAAAATTGGATGGGAGAGATCCTACTACCTGAACACCCTTAATTTAGTCAGAAAATCTAGGGCTGAGCTGGCGCGGCCGGGGGTCCTCGTGCACAGGGGGGCCCCTCGGCCTTTCCCAGGCTCGCACCCACCCAGGCCCCATCTCGCCATTGACCTCCCCGCTCCCGAGGATTGGCCCAGTTTGTTGTCCCCTCTTCTCGAAATGTGCTTTGCCTTTTTAAAGCCCTGGAGTATTCTGGAAAGAAAGCAGAGGACAAACCAGTCTTATCAACAGTCTCTGATTCCTCTACGGGCAGAAACTGTGCTGGGATGAGCACAAGCACCGGGCGCTGCGGCCTCAGGGCCCTGCCCCTGGAACGTCCCCTTCCCGTTCCCACGGCCAATGCCTCATGCAACGTGTTCCCAGGGGTAGTCCGTGCTGGGGGCTGGGCACGCCGCTGGCCACTGTCCCTCGGCATCGTTCTTCTCCGGAGACTGAGGAACGTTCTCCCAGGACTTTGCAGAGCCCAGACCACACAGGCCCTCAGGTGAGGAAAGCCTGCTGTCGGCCGCCTGCTCTAGGCTCAGGCGGGCTCTGGGCCACTCACACCCTCTCTTCATTCTTGCAAGACTGGTGCTATCACCTGGCTGCTCTTGCACCTCAGAATCTTCTCCACTTTGGGTGATGACTGTGAACTTCAGTCCCAGGCTCCCCGTCTTTTCACACCGTGAGCTCGAGTCCTCCCGGGAGACAGGGTGATGGAACAGCTCAAGGCTCGGGCTCTCCTTCAGGTCACTTGGGTCCAAACTTGATTCTGCCCCTTTAAGGTGTAGGCTGTTTTCTATTCCCTCGACCACCCTGGGCCTCCACGGCTCATGTACGATGAGGGTGTCGGGAACCTACTTCCTGACAGGTCCAAGAACAGGGCTTCCAAGGAAGCTTCACACCGTGAGTTCTTGCGGAGGGTGCTGCTGTCCCCTCAGGTGTCCGTGACCTCCAGGCCTTCAGAATGTCCTGGGTTGTAATTTGGGACGTGTGGGGACAGCCTCCAGAAAGAACAGGGTTCCAGGTCCCGTGACGTCATGTTCTAGTCATCTGTCTTCATGCATGGCAGGTGACAGCAGAAGGCTCTCTCTGTCCTCTACATTTAGGAAAGAGGGCAGCAGAGTCCTTCCAGCTGGGCTGCCCGGGACTCGGTTTGGTGATGTGCTGAACTCGTCAGCCAGGGATCCTTTGGGGATTTACTTGCATGATTGCTATACCACGTGGCTCTGGGTGGGACAGAGTGACAAAGGAGTCCTTGCGTGATTGTGACCTGTATGAGACAAAGACAATTGGGGAGAATCTTGGTATCTGTCCTCTCAGGTGGATGAGAGAAGCCATCGTCTTTAGGTGGTCACAGCTGTGTTGAGGGTGGGGACAATCCTGCAAAGGCCTTGTGAGGTCAATATCATGCAGACCATGGGCAGTAACCAAATCAGACCAGCTGGCATGTGCCAGAGGGAATCCTGGATGACATCCTGGCTGGTTCAGCGTCCCTGCATAAGCAGATCAGAGTTTTCAGTTAGCAAAAGGTTGCCATGAGGTGTTTTGAACCAGGGCCTCTGGAGTCCTTAGGGACACTTGAGTTGCATTTTTTGGGGAAATAATCTTCTTCCAATGCGCACAGTAGGGCCACGTTCAGGATAGGCAGCCTGTGACAACTGAGAATCTAGAGGAACAGACAGGAGCACGGATGTGTTGGCTCTCCCTTCACTGCCCCAAGGATGGGACTCACAAATGCTTCCTGTCTACTGCATCCGTGACCTTGGACTTAGCACGGTCCCTCTGTTCCCTGCTCTCCCCTCCCCCGCCCACTAATTTGTACAAAGGATGCCTCCCCAGCAAGGGGGAGGGGCCCTCACAGCCGTTTAGGACCCACACTTCCCCTGATTCCAAGTGAGAGGGGGCGGGCCTATTCATTCACCTCCCGCATCTTGGGTTCTCTACAAAATGGGTTTAAAATGCAGTTGGTGAAAAACACGTGCTAGCAAATCCAAACTATGCTTGACCTATGGTTTCATAATCCTGTGGTCAACCCCAATTCTACTCCTGACAGTCAAGTCATTCATTTCCAGAAGCACCTAGTGAGTACCTGCTGGATGCCGCCAACTGGGCTAAGCTAGGTACTGTAGCCAATAATTTATTTTAGCGACTTTAAAATAAAAATGTTTAAAAAGTCACATCTGAGACTACTGCAGGCTACGAGACAACAAAAGGAGAAGGGGTAGAGATGCACCCTATTGTTATTTGTATGAAATAGCATGCATAATGACATGTACGAAACTGCAGAGGTGAGTGAAACAATGAGAAATGGTATTATTTGTTGGGCTAGTAGTGTTGAGCATAAACTATTTTTATTTTGGCATAGTAAGTGTTCAGTATGCTTAGTGGTGCAGTTAATTACGTTGAAGAACAGGTCATAAAAAGATGCTCCTCTGGTAAAATATTAACAGTGGGGTTCTGCAACTGAAAGTATATTGCGCCACAAAAACCCGCACCATCTATTCTCTTGGATCCCCGTTCATGGGAAACCAGGATCTGCTAGAGGTGTGCTTGTGTGTGTGTGTGTGTGTGTGTGTGTGTGTGTGTGTGTGTTGTTTCATGTACGGCTCTTTTCTTCCTTCTCAAGCATTTCACCTGCTAGTCTTCTTCATAAAAACCACACTCCAAGGAATAAATCTCGATCTTCCTGCCTTTATATCCCTCTTTGGTTCCTTATTTTAGAAAAGAACTTCTCTCTTCTGGGGGGACAGCATGGATTTGAGGATTACGAAGACCCCAACTCTATCCAGTCGTTTAACTGGGCAACGCCTGACTGGTTCTCACGCTACTGTAATGGCGGTTCATGAACTGGACGCACCAGTGCCTTACTGTCCCGCGTTATTTGTGTTCCACCCTTCGGTCCAGGTGGCTCAACATGGACCTCCTCTCTGAGCGGCTGAATGTAGTGGCACACCTTTCCTCACCCTTTGGGCCCATTCAACACCTGGCATCTCAGTCCTTCCCAGAACAGCTAAACTGTAGCACCTTGCCTCTGCCGCCATGTTCAGCAGATTTAACAACCCATCTGGCCAATCAGAACCAGCAGGGACATGATGGGGAGGGTCGTGGGGGTCTCCCACAGGGCAAAGCATCCATGCTCCAGTTGCTGATCCTGAGAGACTTTGGGAGAAATCTGGGGCTTGGGGAGAGAGTCCAGGACACTGGGGAAATCCGGGGGCTGTCTGGAGACAAGAGGCCATTACGAGGGAAGTCCGGCCACAGCCATTTACACCACCATAAACTACCAATGTCATTTACTTGTAGGTCTGAGATCTCTAAAGACTTCCATTTCCATCAGAAATTCCTGGAGGTATAAGATTAAGTCTTAAACTTCTGAGTGTCCTGTGGGACCGATCCCAGAGGCATCTTCAGAGTAGGGCTTGTGATTTGGTGCCCTGTGATGCCGGGGATGCCAGGTTGGAGACACTTGATGTTCAGGGATGAGAAAATTACAAAGGACTTCATAAAACAAATTTATGAAATTACAAGCACTTTATAAATCAGAAATTAAAATCGAGCCTTCCCAGACTCAACTCCCGTGAGAATTGATTTCTTACTCCACTTGAGATCTGAGTCTTTGTGGGATCGATCACCTAGCTGGCTTCCCATTTCAGGACACCTGAAATGTGGAAAACCTTAGCACTTGCAGAGTTCTATTTCTTCGTTGTGTCCTGTTTTAAATTCAGGTAAAAGTTAAGTTGCCACTGCTTAGCGCTAACGAGCACATTCTCCTCCCTTGTTCCCCACTTACGATGGCGGGCACGGTAGAAAGGGTGCGGGCAGAATCTAAACCAGTCACACCACGTTGAGGCCAAGAGTGCGACCTTTACCCAATGTGGTTGTTGGAGGTAGTTGAAGGAGTACATTACTACTGTGTCCGGGAATTTTCGGGGGCTTTTGGGGGATCTGGGAATCTGGCCACTATGTCTGACAAGCCTGTCTCACTAGCTCCATCTCTCAAAGGAAGAGGTTGGACCCCGTTTCAGTTACCTCTGGCTGTGCTGCGAGTCACTCAGAGTCAGTGGCGTACAGCAGTTGTTTATTTGTCCACGAGTGTTCTTCTACTGGCCTCACTGGTGTCCTGAATCCAGACAGCCTTTTGGCAGCTCCACTGGGACTGGGCAGTCCAAGATGGCCTCCCTCATGTGTCTGGTGATGGGCCTCGGCTGCTGGCCAGCACGCTCTGCCTCTCTCTCATGTAGCCTCTCAACAAGATGTCCTGGATGTCTAACACGGTGGGCAGTGCTCCAAAAGGAGCAAGACCTGAGGCTCAAGGCACTCATTGAGTCTCTTCTTGGGTTGCATTTGCTGACATCCCACCAGCCAAAGCAAACTCATGGCGGAGCACACAGTCAGTCATGAGCGCAACAACCAACCCAGACAGCACGATCTTTAAGGGCCTTATAATTCCAGCACTGTTTTCCTGGGGACATGAGCTCTCAGTTTTGAATACCAAATTTAGAAACACACGCTTGGACCATAAGCAGCCTACAAATTCCCCAGGGTCACTAGGACAGGAAAGTAAGGTTGATCTTTTCCCCTGTAACATTCAGCTCTTTCATACATATTAACACTATAAAATTTTTCGGTCCCTTTAGGACTGCACTATGTGTTCATTTTAGTTAGATGTGATATGTGCAAAACTGTAGTTGGAAAAAAAGAATAAAATTTGAACCTAGCTCCATAGGCCTTGAACTTGACCCTCGATAAAGCATGTATATACCTGGCATGTGCGTGGTATGTGTGTTTAACAAAGATTTGCAAATCATTCTCAGGCATGTTAATAAAATAATAGGATGGATCTTCTCTTTCACAATAGCAAATCAAACTCACACATATAGTTAGTCTCTGCAATGGACTAGTGTGTGCCCCCGAATTCAAATGCTGAAACCCTAACATCCCATGGGATGGTACGAGGAGGTGAGGGTCTTTGGGAGATAGTCAGATCCTGAGGGTGGAGCCCTAGTGGTGAGATTAGTGCCCTTCTAAAACATGGCCCAGAGAGCTCTCTTGCTGTCTTTGCACCACGTGAAGAGATACGAAGTTGGCAGTCTACAAAAGAGAAGCGGGTTCCTACCAGAACCTGAACAGGCTGGTACCTCTGCTCTTTGACTTCAGGCCTCCAGAGCTATAAGAAATAAAGTGCTGTCGTTGTTAGGCTACCCAATCTGTAGTACTTTGTTATAGAGGGCAAAGCTAAGACATCCGCCTTCCCTAGGTCTCATTGAAATGACAAGAAATATGTTTTAAAAGAATAAAGCCAAAGAAGCATTGGGAAATAGGAAAGAGTACATTCAGGAAGAAAACAGATGGGATTTGATCAGGGTTCCTCAACCTCAGCTCCGTTGACACTTTGTATTGAATGATTCTTTGTGATGGGAAGTTGTATCCTATGCATCATGGGATATTTAATGCCACCCACTAAATACCAGTGACATCTCACCTAAGAGTGACAACTGAGAATGTCCCCAAACATTGTCAAGTGCTCCCTGGAGGCAAAATTGCCCCCAGTAGAGAGCCATTTGATTTGGAGAATCAAGAGAAATGGAACCCAAAATAAGTGCCGGAGGAGGCTGCTCCACAGGCACCAGCCTTATGAAACGTCCCAGGTGATGATAAGTAGCACAGGAGTGGGCCGCAGAGGTACCTACAAGGTAAGCATTAAGAGCAGGCTGTCTGTAGATAGGGGGACATCACAGTCCTCTACCCCTCAGCCCCCAGAATGACTGGCTTTGAAGTTTGTCCTAAACCAAAGCTCCAGGAGCTACTGTTGAAGTACAGTGAAGGATCTGTGAGGGTGGGCTTCTTGCTTAGGTGTCAAGGCTGGAGGAAAAAAGACAGGATTTCTCCTCCCACAGTAGCATGGAGGGAAAAACCAGAGGCATATTAAAGCTCCCTGAAATAAAGTCATTTCCTTGAAGTGTGGCCTCCTGTCTCTGCAGCAGCTCCCCAGCACGCCCTCCTGCCCAGGGAAATGCCTATGGAAGAAAGGAAGATTGAATGATGGCAGGAGAAACCCAACCCAACCACTGATACTGCCGGTGCATTAATTCATCTATAAAGAGGACTATCAGCAGAGGATTAGCAGACAGAAGGACATTAACTACTACAAAGGAGAAGAAATATAAAAATCCATAACTAATAACATTTCTCTTCATCATCAGGTGAATTAAAATTAAAGTACAAAGGAATGCAAATGAAACCATTCATTTTTTACCTATTATACAAAAAATAAAAAGAATGGTAACATACAGTGTTGGTAAAGCCATAGGGAAATAAATGGAACTCTCACATACTTTTTTCAAAAGAAGACATAACACATATATTTTTAAAATGCTCAAAATCAGGGAAATGCAAATCAAAACCATACTGGGATATCACCTCACCCCAGTTAGAATGGCTATTATCAAAAAGACACACACACACACACACACACACACACACACACACACACACACACATGCTGGCAAGGATGCAGAGAAAAGGAAAATAGTATACACTGTTGGTGGGAATGTAAATTAGTACAGCCATTATGAAAAACAGTAGGGAGATTCCTTAAAAAGTGAAAAATAGAACTACCATCTCACCCAGAAATTCCACAATTGGTATTTGAAGGAAATGGAATCAGTATATCAAAGAGACACCGGCACTACCATGTTTACTGCAGCTCTATTCACAATGATAAGATATGGACTCAAGCTAGATGTTCATCAAGGGAGGAGTGGATAAAGAAAATGTGGTGCATAAATACAATGGAACACTGTCCAGCCGTAACAGGAACGAAACCCGGTCATTTGTGCGTGTCCAAGTGGATGGAACTGGAGATCACGTTAAGTGAAATAAGCCAGACAGAGAAACAAACATCACATATTGTCACTCATTTATGGAAACCAAAATACTGACCTCCTGAAAAGAGTGGAATGGTGTCCACTAGAGACTAAGAGGGGCAGGGGACAGTAGGAGTGACATCAGATAAGGGCCACCAACAGGGCTCCAGAGGAGGAATCGGTTCTGGTGCTCTGTAGCATAGAAGAGGGTAACCACAGTCCACAACAATCTGTGATCTGTTCCAAAATAGCCAGAAGAGTATGAAGTTCACCCATACACAGAAATGATTAATATTTGAGGAGACAGAAGTACTTATTATCTCAATTTTTTTGTATACATGTACCGAGATATTCATTGTATTATACCCCATAAATACGTACAAATAATTATGTTTCCATGAAAACAATTAAAAATCTTTTGGGAAGTCAGTTTGGCAATACCCATAAAAGTTTTTAAAAATGCATGAACTCCTTGGTTTAGAGATTATTCTTCTAGATACTATCTTGCAGAAACAGTCATGTATGCACTCAAAGATATATGGGAAAGATAGTAGAGTGAAACAGACATGATTACTATATGTATATATGTGACTACATGATCAATATGATTCTGCAACACGTACACTTAGAAAAATGAGAAATTATAATCCATCTATGTATGATATATTGAAGTGCATAAATGAATTCCACTGTCATGTATAACTAATTAAAACAAATTAAAAGATGAACCAGCGGGGGTGAGGGGGGAGGGGAGATATATGTGCCAGGAAAGGATGTTCCTGGCAACATTTCACAAAGTATCAAAAAGCAAGGAGCATTTAAGTGGCTTCAATAGAGGAATAATCACAACTATTTACTAAAACACCACGCGGCCCATTAGTAGGATAAAAGGGACCTGACTGCACTGATACGGAAAGACGTCAGCTATCAAGCGACGGTCAGTGCGTGCGTCCTCGTGAGCAGCACAGAAATGCACAAGGGATCTGGCAGAGAGGAGTGACAGGGAGGGGTAGAGGGGGACACCACTGACTTTTCACTTGACAATTCTGCATCGTTTGAGCCTTTTACAAAGGGCACATGCTACCTTTGTAAGCTTAAAAATGACTTTTCAAAGAAAAGTAACACAGACCATTACATCTTACAAGAGTTCATGAAGATTATATCCACGTCTTTTATTTAAGGAAAGGAAACCGGAGCCCCAACCTCGATCAAGCGCACCAATGTCCTGATTTCTCATCTGAGGCTTTTCCCACTTCTCATGCTTCTTTTAAATTTCTAAGAACTATATGCTATTTACCTTAAGCCATTTATCAAGGCTGTTATCTTAATCGTAGCAGTGCTTATTTAACAACCACTGCGTCTTGTAATATATTCGTCTACCACGCTTTATAGAATAAGCACACCTTACCCATGAGATGTCAGACTTTCTGGAAAATAACCCTTACATAATTTATTTCTTGGAGGAGAAACTTTTCACAGGTTTTGAATGGAAGTTTCCCTGTAGTAGATCCAACAATGCATTCATTTTGGTAATTTGTTCTGGAAGATGACAGAGGGACAAAGGTGGTTAGGGAAGAGCAGTAGCAGGAGGGGCCCTGGGGACAGAATCTTGTCCTACACGCTCTGCGGAGAACTTGCTGTTCTCCAAGTCTGCATCCCAGCAAAGGCGGATGAGGGGACTACCTGAGAGGAAAACGGAATTGATTCTTAACCAACAACCAACGGAGGACAGAGTGCAAACAAATGCAACCCTGTCTGACAACGCAGGAGGCAAGGGAAGACAGGGCAGAGATTTAACTTGGAGGGTGTGGGACATATTTTCAGAACCGGCTTCCAGATAGGTAAAACTGGAGCCAGACCCTGAAGGGAGGAAAGGGAGAGAGGTTTTCTCTGAGAGTTGTCCCTCCTTTCCTTGGACAGGATCTCACATCAGATTTCTTTCATTTCATCTTTACTTATTCAGTGCGGTTGATCCCAAGACTCTTGTTAGGTACGAGCAAAATTAGACACTAAAACAAAAACCACTGCTAGCTGGGTGCGGTGGCGCACACTTGTAATCCCAGCACTTGGGAGGCTGAGGCAGGAGGATCTTGAGTTCAAAGCCAGCCTCAGCAATGGGGAGGCACTTAGCAACTCAGTGAGACCCCGTCTCTAATAAAATACAAAATACGGCTGGGGGATGTGGCTCAGTGGTCGAATGCTCCTGAGTTCAATCCCTGGTACCAAAAAAAAAAAAAAAAGCACTGCTGACCATTTGGAGACATGGAAATTTTTCCTTTTCCTAAGATGTTACTCAGGGGTAAAATGGGCCCTTTCTTTCCCCATATTTTTAAATTGGTGCATTAGAGTTGTACACAGTGTGGGATTTATTGTTATGCGTTTATACATGCATATTTCTCCATTCCCTCTCTTCCCTTTCTATTCTACTCATCTCCCTTCCATTTCCATGAGATCTGCCTTCCTTCCCCACACCACTGCCTTTCTTTTCTGTTTTTCTCTGTAGCTTCTACATTGGAGAGAAAACATTTGACACTTGACCTTCTGAGTTTGGCTTACCTCACTTAACATAATGGTCTCAAGTTCCATCCATTTTCCTGCAAATGACATACTTTTATTCTTCATTATGGCTGAATAAAACTACATTGTATACGTATACCACATTTTCTTTATCCTTTGAAGGAGCCCTAATTAGGAAGGGCTGTTGTAGCTAGCTGGAAGCCATGGGTTCCACCTGATATGTATGTGACGCACCTGTAGGCACCCGCAAACCTGAAGGTATATAACCGGGTGAAAGCGGTCCGAGTTAGGAGAACGAATTCATTCGGTCCGTCGGGCAGTCACTCGGTCGGTCAGAATCAGAGCGGCCAGAACATAGGCAGAGCGGTTACAGAAGAGAAACCAGATAGAAGAAGTAATGACTGGTCAGAGTTAGGCCGAGGCTCCTGAGGAAGACAGAAGACAGAAGAAAGAAGAAGGAAGAAAGAAGAGAGAAGAAAGAAGCTCTAGTCTTTCTCTAAGCTAAGCTCTATCTTTCTAACTCTAACTCTAAGACTCTAAGAAGCTCTATCTTTCTAACTCTAACTCTAAGCTAAGAAGACAAGAAGAAAAGCTCGCTTTAATCTTTCTCTCTAAAAATCTTTCTTTCCCTCTCTCTAAGCTCTAAGAAAGTAGAAGTAAAAGTAGTAAAAGCTTAACTCTGCCCCTGAGAGTTTTTATCCCGGTTTACGGTACCAGGCAGCATACAATCCTTCATCTGCTGATGGACACCTAGGCTGGTTTCATATAGTTTGGCTATTGTGAATAGTGTTTCTGTAAATATGGGTATGCATGTCTTTCTTTAGTATGATGACTTTAATTTTTAGGATAAATACTGAGGAGTGGTATTGCTGGGTCATATGGTGGTTCCATGACTAGTTTTGAGGAATCTCCATGCTGATTTCCATAGTGGTTATACTAATTTACAGTCCCACCAACAGTGTAGAAGTTCCTTTTCTTCACATCCTCTTCAGTATTTATCATTGTTTGTATTTTTTTAATGTTTATTTATTTGATTTTAGTTGTACACAATGCCTTTATTCTTACGTGGTGCTGAGGATCGAACTCGGGCCGCGCACGTGCTAGGCGAGCACTCTACCGCTGAGCCACAACCCCAACCCCCATTGTTTGGATTTTTGATGGCTGCCATTCTAACTGGTGTGAGATGAAATCTCTGGGAAGTTTGAACAGTTTTTCATGTATTTATTGGTCCTGTGTATTTCTTCTTTTGAGAAGTATCTGTTTAGTTCATTTGCCCATTTATTAATTGGGGTGGTTTTATTATTATTATTATTTTTTGGTGTTAAGTTTTTTTAGTTCTTTAAATATTCTGGATATTAATCCCATTCTGTAGGTTCTCTCTTCACATTCTGAAGTGTTTCCTTGTCTGTGCAGAAGTTTTTTAATTTGATGATGTCCTATATAATAATTCTTGGCATTATTTCCTGAACTTTAGGGGTCATACTGAGAAAGTCATAGTCTATGCCTATACACTGGAGTGTTGACCCTACATTTTTTCTAGGAATTGGATAGTTTCTAGGTGTTTGACAGTTTCTAATTTCTAGGTGTTTGATCTATTTTGAGTTGCTTTTGTTCAGGGTGAGAGATAAGGGTCTAGTTTCATTCTTCTGCAAATGGATAACCAACTTTTCCAGCACTATTTGTTAAGAAGGCCATCTTTTCTCCCAATGTATGTTTTTGGTACCTTTGTCAAGGATCAGATGACTATAAATGTGGGGGTTTGTCTCTGTCTTTTACTATGTACTATTGGTTTATGTTTCTGCTTTTATAAAACTGTAGTACCATACAGTTTTTGTTACCATAGCTCTGTAGTATAATTTGAAGTCAGGTATTGTGATGCCTTCAGCATTGTTTTGTTTTGTTTTTTGGCTTAAAATGTTTGGGCTATTCTGGGTATTTTATTCTTCCAAATTAATCTTAGGAATGTTTTTTTCTGGTTCTGTGAAGAATGTCATGGGTTTTTTAATGGGGATTGCATTGAATCTGTACATTGTTTTTGGTAGTATGGCCATTTTAACAATATTAATTCTGTCTATCCATGAACATGGGAGGTCTTTTCCATCTTCTTCAATTTCTTTCTTCGATGTTCTATAGTTTTAATTGTAGAGATCTTTAACCTCCTCAGTTATATTTATTTATTTCTAGGTTTGGGGTTTTGTTTTGCTTGAGACTATTGTGAATAGGATATTTTTCCTGGTTTCTTAGTAGATTCATTAGAGGTGTGTAGAAAAGCTATTGATTTTTCTGTGTTGATTTTGTAGTGGGCTGTTTTTGCCAAATTTGTTTATTAGCTCTAGCAGTATTTTTGGTGGAGCTTTTTGGATCTTCTAAGTATAAGATCATATAATTTGAAAACAGTGATAATTTGACTTCTTCCTTTCCTATTGTTACCCTTCTTATGTCATTCTTTCCTAATTGCTCTGTCTAGAATTTCTAGTACTGTATAGAATAGGAGAGGTGAAAGTGAACATCGTTGTCTTGTTCCTGATATTCAAGAAAATGCTTTCAGTTCCCTCCCCACGTTCTCTATAATGTTGACTTTGGGTTTGTCACATATAGCCTTTATGATGTTGAGGTAGCGACCTTCTATTCCTAGTTTCTTCAGTGTTTTTATCATGAACAGAGGATGAATTTTGTTGAAGACTTCTGAATATATTGAGATGTAAGCAATTTTTGTCCTTAATTCTATTGATATGACATGTTACATTTATTGTTTCACATATGTTAAACAATCTCCCCATCCCTAGAATAAAACCAGCTTGGTCATGATGTATAATCATGTTCATATGTTGTTGAATACAGTTTGCTAATATTTTATTAAGGATTTTCTTATCTAAGTTCATCAGGGATATTGGTCTGTAGTTTCCTTTCCTTGATGTGGCCTTATCTGGTTCCAGTTTTGGTATGAGAGTGATACTGGATTCATAGAATGAATTTGGAAGTTTTCCACCTCTTTCTATTTCACGAAATGGTTTGGGAAGAATTGGCATTCAATTTTTAAAGGTCTGGTAGACTTCAGCTGAGAATCCATATAATCCTCAGCTTTGACAAGTAGCTAATTTTTTTTTTTTTTACTTGCCTTGATCTATCTTTAGGGGGGAGGTACTAGGGATTGTACCTGAACTCATGGGTGCTTAACCACTGAGCCACATCCCCAGCCCTTTTTATTTTTTATTTTGAGATAGGGTCTCAACAAGTTGCTTTGGGGCTCACTACATTGCTGAGGCTGACTTTGAACTCATGATCCTCCTGCCCAGCCTTCCAAGCTGCTGGGATTACAGGTGTGCACCACCATACCTGGCCCTTGATCTATCTTTAAAATAACATCTCTGTTTTCAAATATGAGCCAATTGGAAGAACTCAAAGAGAGGTTGTTATAGAGCATTTCAGAGAGAAAAAATACCCATTTTTCGAAGTGATGATCTCTGTTCCCCAGCTTAAGCAGCATTTGGTATAAACACAGATGAAAAGTGTGCACATAACACGGGTGTTCCATGTTGTTTAGAGCTAGAAACTTCTCTAAGAGAGGGTAATACAATCCACAGCTGTCAAAATAGCACCAAAATACTTGGTAGGGAGTATATCATGTATATGCAGAAGCTCTTAATTTTCTCCATGTTATGTGTAAAAGCTGCCAAGTCACTTTCTTAAAAGGAGCAAGGTTTCTGCTTCTTTGCAAGTGTGCTGTTTATTTGGGGATACGTAGTCTTTGCTGAGAGGTGTGTATTGCTCTCAGAAGCACTTTCTGGGTTCACAGGAGGGAAGGGGAGGGGTGGCTGTATTGATATCACCAGCTGATAAAGCCAGGAGCAGCTGAAACCTCTGATCACTAGAAATGCAGACAGCTACTGGTGCAGATGCATGGTGTCTGCTCCAAGTCCACTTCTCCCTGACCACAGCCCATCACCATGACCATTTGAGAGGAAAAAGAGATCATGCTTAGGTTTCAAATCAGTGGAGCTCTTATCTTGAGGGGTGACTGTAAGAGCCCTAATCGAGGATAGCTAAGATGGCGGTTAGCTGAGAGCCATAAAAGTGTTCAAGTATTTTCACCTGATATTCATGCATTTATCTAAGAATCTTTTTATGCCCATGAACACTGCGTGACGCACCTGTAAGCTCGAGCTGTTAGCATTTGTCCTTGTTAAGGCAAAATGTATTTAACCGGGTGAGGTTAGTTAGAGGGGTGGTTGGAGTTGGAGAGGTTGTTGGAGCCAGAGAGAGAAGTTAGAAGAAAGAAGAATAAAAGAACTTTTTCATTTCCAGTCTGCCTCCGAGTTTTCTCCCGCGGTATCATTGCTGCAAGCGGCAATTGCTGCAGGCGGCGACAGGTGACCATCATGTGGATTTCTAATGAGCAAATGGAAAACATGGGCCTCTGCCCCAATCCAGACGATGTTTTCATCAAACTGTGCACCTGGGCTGCTGGGTGGGTCACACAGTGCCTGTGCTAGGTTTCATGATTTGCCGTCGCCATCTCAAAAGCCTTACTAGTTGTTTCATGAGAAGCCCCTTATGATCTCCACACGGGAGCTGGATTCCCCACATTATGCAGCTGGCCTCGTGTGCAGCCTTGGATCCCTCACCCTGGTTGGGAAAGGAGTATGTTTGGAAGGTTTTTCTGATGCTCACTCCGAGCATGCACGGAAGAGCCAGTTCTCTAACCGTGACTCACCTTCATGGAAAGAGAATTGTCTAGATAGGCCTTTGTGCATTTCATCAACCAGTAAAAAGTACCTGACAAGAGCACCAGAGAACAGAACTGGGCACTCACAGAAGCGGTGAGGACGGGGCTTGTCCTAGTCCTAGTCCTTGGCCTTCCTGGGGTGGACACTGTCAAACCTAGGAGTGAGAAGGACTTTACTCCTTGTGATTGTAAGAACATCATCTTTCTTGGAGCCTGCTAAACATTTTATGTTCAAACTCTATGGTTTCTATCAATCTGGACCATTTGAACTACCTAATTGGATTTGCATAAAAAGCTTTTGGGTTTACAAACTGAGATTACAAACAAACAGGCCTAAATCTCTCACCTTTTGGTCTACAAAAATACCCTTAGCTAGATACACTCCCTATTCCTCAGTCAGACAGATGAGAAACAGGATGTGGAGAGAGCTGTGAATTGTTCTCATTCGCTCTTTCTTGACCACACTTGAACGTTCAATTAAAATCTTTTATCTAGTTCTTCGTATTTGAAGAAATGTCAGTATTGTGTGCCTTTGTAGTTCTCAACACCTTGAGGTGTGGTCTGGCAGAGCTAACTGGTTGGCAAAGCTAAGATAGTTCATAGAGAAAGCAAAAGAATATCCAAAACATATCTAAATAGATTTTATCATAATTTAAATTTTTATTGAAGTAATATATGTACAGAATTTACAGGTCAACTAGCACTGCAAAGCATGTAAAGAACAGAAATATATATGTGTCAGTTTCGCCTACCTTCAGTATGACTGAATCCCATAACTCTGAGGCAACCAATTTTAATTCTTTTAATGTTAATTATTGTATTTACCTCCACTTTTCTAAATAGCAAGCTTATTGCTTATTTTTTTTCCAATTTAGATACTATCTATTCATTTCTCACATAAAAGATACATATCAGAAAACTCAGATGGAAATTTTATAGATACTCAACAGCCGCACACAATCGTACATATTCCTTCTTCAAATTCTAACACAGTTGTATGAAAATACATGATTAAAGTATAATTGTTTACATTATTGTAAGTATAAAATTTTGTTCACAGCAGAGATACATATCATAATATGATTATATTTTCTTCCTCTCACAACTCTTTGTTTTTCCAAGAGTTAGTAATTGCCTGGCTTTTTTTCTTTATTCCATTTTCTATGTTCTTATAACTAATACTTCTATCAGATGTCCCAACAAAAAAGATCCTTTGATTTTCTTGGAAACGCCTCATCTGGGACCTCTATCCTCCCCTTCTCAGGATCAGGATTCTGATTCCTGATCCTTTGTAACTGACTTGCTCCTCCATCAGGAGATCCCTATTCCTGCACATGTCTTCCCTTATTGGTTTATTAGGCAAGGAAGAATATCATTTGGGGGAGACATTCTATTAAGTTAGTGGAGGTAAGTTCCAGGCCTTGCATATTTAAAAATGTTCTTACTGAACCTTCACATTTGATCCATCATTTAGCAGAAACAACTTTTAGTTGGGAGCGTTTCCTCTCTATTTTTCCAAGGTATTGCTGCAAGGCCTTACAGCATCCAGTGTTGCCACTGAGAAACCCACTAGTGAGTCTGATTCCTGATCCTCTATAAGTGCCCTGCTTCTGAAAGCTGTGGAACCCTCAGTGAGGGAATTTTCTGGGTTCCTTATTTCTGTGCAACATGCCATCCCTATCTTCTTTGGTGCTCACTCTCTCTTAAGTCCAAGGATCCTTTGGCTGAATTTTTCCAGGAACTAAAAAATTGGGGAAGAGATTGGGGAAGTGTAGTCACCTGGGTGCTAGAAAGGCTCCATCAGTTCTTCCTGTCTTCAGCTCCATCATTCCATCCATTCATCCACTGAATACCCACTCTACAGCAGGCGTGCTTCTAAGTATTCAGGAAACTTCAGCGAACACACCCAAGTCCCTACCCAGCGCTGAATTTATGCACCAGTAAAAGATGGCAGACAATTAACAAATGATATATGTCTAATAGTGATAAGTATTATAACAACGAACAAGGCAGAGTAAGGGGGGATGGATCGTGCTGGGCTGGGGGATTTGCAACAAGGTGACGCCTGTTGGAAGTGAGGATTCCCAAGTCACATGGCCACCTGAAGGAATGTCTGGTGCAGCAGAGGGACCGACGCAGCAAGTGCAAAGGCCCTGAGGGGAGATGGGGTCTTGGGGTCTTCAAAGCACAGTAAAAGCCAGTGTGGCTGGGGGAGAATAAACAGGGTGTGGAGGTGAGCAGCCATGGAGTGGTTGGAAATGAGAATGCTGGATCAGGCGAGGCCAGGTAACAACTTTTCACTTAACACTGAGAAAGAATGAAAGTCCAGGAGGGTCTTCAGCCGAAGAGCGATGCTGTCCAATTGCCTTTTAAAAGGAACCCTGAGACTACTTTATGGGGGATCAGACAGCAAGGGGGCAAAAGGGGTTGACAGGAGACCACTGCAGTGATTTTTTTGAGAGATGATGTATGTGAACCGAGGTGAGGGTGCTGGCGTGGCTAAGAATGGAGTGTTCTTGAGTACCTTCAATTCTGAAGTATTTTCATGTTGTGCCAAGGAGATTCACTGATTAGACTTGGGATGAGAAGAGTCCAGGTTGAGTGCACTATTGTCTTTTTATTAATCTTCCCATTTTGAGATATTGGTCGGTGCACATGCAATAGTGAGAAATAATAGATCCTGTGTACGTTTTACCCGATCTCCCACAATAGAAATATCTAGCAAAACTATGGTACGGTATCAAAACCAGGATGCCGATAACCAAACAGCTAAGGGACAGAACACGCCCTTCCTCTTGCAGACCCTTCATGCTGTCCTTATCTGGCATCACCTGCTTTCTTCCCACCCACCCACCATTGACCCTCTGACGACAACTGACCTGTTCTCCATTTGTATGAATTTTCTTTCTCAACGAGGTTGTATAAATGCAATCCTGGAACACACGCTCTTCGGGGAGTGACTCGTTTCACTCAGTCTAGTTTTCTGGAGACTCCTCGGTAGTGCCTTCCTTTATGATTCTGAGTATAATCGTCCCTCTTTGTCCCAGGAGATGGCCACCAGTGGATGCCTGAAACTGTGGCTAGTGAAGAACCCAACATCCATTGTTTTTTTCCTGCACGTACGTACATATCTGAGATAAAGTTCAATTTATAAACTAGACACAATAAGAGTTTAACAGAATCTTCCACTTAATATTTTTGGTCCTTGGTTGATTGCAGGTAACCAAAACTGTGGAAAGAGAAACTGTAGATAAGGGGAGACCGTGGTAGTGTGTGCGTGGCACAGGTGGATTACAGTCAGTTCCTTTAATCTGCCATTCGCCGAAGGACATCTGAGTGTGTACAGCTGGCTGTTACAAATAAAGAGAGGCCATGAACATGCGTGTAGGAGTTTTTGCTGTGAACCTAAGTCTTCATTTTTCTTGGATAACTGAGAAGCAATGTAACTGCGGGCATAGTGGTTGCGTAGTTCTTAGAGAAGCTGCCAAACGGTTTTCCAGAGTGGCTGTACCATTTTACATCACTACCGGTGACGTGTGAGTGGTTCAGTGTCTCAGAAATCTTGATGGCATTTGTTGTTGTCACACTATGTATTATTTTACCTATTTGGAGAGGTTGGTGGTGATATTTCATTGAGTCTAATTTGCATTCTTCTAATGGTTAGTGACGTTGCACATCTCTTCATATATTTATTTGCCATCTGCGTATCCTTTTCCGTGAAATGCCTGCTTGTGTATTTTGCCTATTTTCTAATTGGGTGGGCTGTTTGTTTTTGTGGTTTGAGGAGTCCTTTGTGTATTCTAGATACTTTGTCAGACAGGTAGTTTATAAATATTAAATGTTCTTTCTCGGTCTGTGGCTTCTTTTTAATCCTCTTATCAAGGTCATTGGCAGACCAAAACATTTTAATTTTGGTGAAGTCCAACTTAAAAATTTTATATTTTGTGAATCGTGCTTTTATGTCATCTAAAAGCTATTTCCCTAGATTCCAAAGTTTCCCCCCATTTTCCCCTAAAAGCTTCATAGGCTTTCATTTCATCCATAGATGGAAAAGGCTGTCTGTCCACTGAACTGCCTTCCACCTCCCCAGGGTTCAGCTAGGTGCACTTATGAAGCCTGTTTCTGGGTCTCTGCTCTGTCCCATTGATCTCTGTATCTCTTACCCATTTTCTGAAAGAGATTGTGTAGAATTGGTGCTTAATTATTTTGCTTTTCCTGCCTTACTGTGAGCTACTAGAACACTTCTTTGAGTTCTATTTTGTCTTTGGTGTTTTTGAATGTACCTCTCTGACTAGCATTTTTTAGTTGTTACTCAAGGGTTACACTATATACCTAACTATTTCAGTCCCCTGGTGTCCTTAAACTAGTTTGGGTGAAATATAGAAATCTTATCTCCCTTTACATCCCATTTACTTCTCCATTTATAATATAAACTATCTCTTCTACATATATATAGAATCATACCAGAGTATTACAATTTTTATATAATTCTCTAACCACTGTGTTAGTTTGAATTCCATCACTGTGACAAAATACCTGGGGTAAACAACTCACAAGGAGAAAAGACTCATTTGGGTCCACAGTTCTTCTGTCCATGGTGGTTTGGCCTGGTTGCATTTCTTTCCTGTTTAGATAACTTGTTTTATATATTATTTTAAGGTGAGTTCTTTGGAAAAAAAAAATTTTGTTTCCTCCATTAGAAAATGTCTTGATTTCCTCTTCATTCCTGAAGAATACTTTAGTGTTGTGTTCTAGACATAGGATTCTGGTTGATGCCTCTTTTATTTCAGCATTTAGAAAATACTGTATCCTTCATTCTTGTTTCCCTGGTGTGTGACAAGAACCCTTCCATCATTTAAACTATTTTCCATTGTTATTAATGCTTTCTTTTCCTCTGGATAGTTTTAAGAATCTGTCTTTGTTATTAGAAGTCGAATTACGATATGTCTTTGTGTTGATTTCTTTGGGTTTGTCTTATTTGGGATTTCCTTAGCTTTTTAATCTGTAGGTTTATGTCTCTTTTCAAATTTGAGAAGTTTTCAAGTATTATGACTTTGAGGTCCCTCCCCCTCCCAATTCTATTTTGTTGCTTTCTCCTTTGGAACTCCAATGACACAAATTCATGTCTTGTTATAGTCCCATACATCCCCAAGTCTCTGAAGTTGTTTTCTGTTCTTTGCTTTTTGTTTTTAGTTTTGTATCCATTTTTGTTTTCTCTGTGGTTCAGATTAGGTAATCTTCATTGTTCTATCTTCCATTTCCCTGATTCTTTCCTCTACCCCCTCTCTTCTACTGGTTAGCTTATACACAAAACTTTTTATTTTGGTTATTTTATTTTTTTTCAATTCTAAAGAAGTTTCCATTCAATAATTCTTCTTCCTCTCCTCCTCCTCCTCCTCCTCCTCCTCCTCCTCCTCCTTCTTCTTTTGGCAGTGCTGGGGATTGAACTCAGGGCCTTGTGCATGCGAGCACTCTACCAACTGAGCTATACCCCCAGCCTATTCAATTCTTCTTAACATCTGTTTTTTGTTTTGTTTTTTGCTGAGACTTGCCACTGTTCCACATTTTAGGCATGTTTGTTGAAGTTTATCATGACTGCTTTAAAGTCTCTGTCCTTTAAAAGAGTGTTGGTCTTGAATTCTGCCCCTCTGAATAAGATGTCAGAGTTTTGTTATGGTTTAGATACCGGGTGCCCCAAAAAGCTCATGTGTGAAATGATGGGGTTATGAGAGCTTCAACCTAATCAGTGCATGAATCCCCCAATAGGGGTTAACTGGGTGATAGCTGTCGGCAAGCCGGGTGTGGCTGGAGGAGGTGGGTCATTGCAGCACGGTTTGGGGGTACAGAGTCCCTGGTGGGGACCTCTACCTGCCTCCTCTTGTCGAGTCCTGAGTTGATTTCCTTCTCCACAGCTTTCTGTCATGACGCTCTGCCTCCCTGGGCCCAGAGCAGTGGAGCTGGCCATCTGTGGGCTGAGACCTCGAAAACGTAAGACCCAGATAAACTTCTCCTCCTCTAGGTTGGTTGTTTTCGTCAGGTCTTTTGGTCATCGTGGTGGAAAACCTGACAAAAGTAAGTCCTAAACTCCAGTCCTTCAGAATATGGTCTTATTCAGAGACAATCTTTACAGAGATAATTGAATAAAAATTAGCTCATTAGGGTGAGCCTTAATCCAATGTGACTAGTATCATGATAAAAAAAAGGGCAGTTTAGACAGAGGTGACACACAGCTGATAAAGGGACGAAGAGGCCAGGAAATGCAGGGAGAAGGTGGCTATATCTAAGCCGAGGGGACAATGTGGACCCTGTCCTTCCCATTATCACCCTCAAAAGGATCCAACCCTGCCCACACCCTGACCTTGGACTATCAGCCTCCAGCACTGTGAGACTGTAAATTGCTGTTTCAACCACTCCACTCATTCTAGAATGTTCTGGGGGAAGGTTTTCCTTCATAAATTGCTAAAGGCAGTAATTTTGATTTTCACCTTCAAGCAACATCATCCACCTTAAACTTCCTCAGTTCCAATTCCAGTTAATTGTTAGAACAAGCAGGGGGAAAAAAATGTGTCTTTCTCCTGATACAGCTTTATCCAATTGTTTACTCATTCCACGTTTGTTCATCTCAATGGCTACTGAACGCAAATCCAGCACTGTGGACCATCAGTGGCGACTGCTGTGCCAAGCTCGCAGTCTGGTGGAGAACACACACAGAGACAATCGTGGTCAGGTGTGGTTCAGGTGCCAAGTGAAGCCCCGTTCAGGGTGCTGCAGGGTTACACAGCGGGGGCGACAGACTCCCTTGCAGAGTCTGGCCGGCCTCCACCAAGCAGGGGCTTCCAAGTGTGTCTTCAAGGATGAGGAATCCACAGGGTGGAATCGGGGAGGACAGGGCATTCTGGGGAGATGGAGGTGTGTTTGCCAAGTGTGGGGCAGTTAGGAAACAGGGCCATCACACAGAAGTACCACTGCAGCTCCGGCTGTTTTGGAACATGCCACTCCATGTTGACTCTGCAGTTCACCTGCCTGTGTCTCCCCAGCAAACTGTGCATTTTTGAGGGTACGATGAGTATGTACTGTCCTTTGCTGTATCCTTGATGTTTTGCCCAGAATATGTTTGGACATGCAATACTTATATGGTCAACTGAACAGGAGAAAAGAAGACTATCAGAACAAGTATTTGGAAAATTTTTTTTTTTCATTTCTAATTTTGAGAGAATTTTTATACAACATTAAGCAGTTAGAACTTTATATACCATCAGGGCTCTAACTTTGTCATCTCAGAACACTTTATGCCCTGTTAAAAACTATTGAGGACTCCAGAGGTCTTTTATGAAGTCAGTGAGATCTACGGATATTTACTATGTTAAAAATTAGAATAGAGATGTATTAGTTTCCTAGAGCTGCTATAACAAATTATACCCCAAAGCAACAGAAATTTCTTCTTCCCCAGTTCTGGAGGCTGTGAGTCCATAATTGAAGTGCTGGCCGGGCTGCAACCCCTCCAGGGGTCTGTGGTGGAATCTGTTTCATGGTCCTTTCCCAGCTTCTGGTGATTGACAGCAGTCCTGGTCAATCATTGTTGCAGTTTCTCTCTCCATTGTAATGTGCTATTCTTCCATTGGCATCTCTCTGTCTCTGTGATCATCTGCACGAATCTCTCTCCCCTTTCTCTCCTAAGTGACAGACTCACTCACAATCAGTGTGGCCACATTTTGACTTAATTCCATCCGCAAAGGCCCTATTTCTGAAGATGGCTGTCATCAAGGGAACTGGGTTCTAAGGGTTTAATGTGATTTTTGAGGGGGACGTAATTCAATCCACAACAAGAGACTTTAAAAATATCATTGCAAGCAAGACAGCAGGGCGCCTATGCACGTCTTGTTGTGTTTTCAGGTAGGTTCAAAGAAAACTGTAGGGTTTCATGATACCTGTTTACCGAACAGAAATGAGGCTGCGAGGACTACAACACATGGAGTGAACGATCATGTGTTATTCCCATTACATGTATGCTAGGCAGAGCATACATGTAATGGGAATAAACGTGGTCATTCTCTGGAAGCTACACACTTACAACCCACTGCCTGGGGAAATCCTAGAAAGCAAGATGCACAAGCGTACATTCTGTTTGCTACCAGACAGACGATGTGATCACACACCACATAGGCTCTGGAAAATTCCACCATACGTACATGGGAGAATGGGAGTGTAAGTGGTAAATAACATCTTAGCATCATGATGAGAATGGTTTTGATCCTGTGGATCCCCTGACTGGGGACCCACGGGGGATACAAGACTATACTTTAAGAACTGCTACACAGAGAGGTTAAGTAATTTGCTGTAGGTTGCACAGGCAGGAATGGAAAATTTGGGCTTTAAATCAAGGCAACGGTGAAGATTGATGAGATGATATTCAACATGGGTCCACAGATAGGTTAATTCATTCATAGAAAATAAGCCTTGAGTGCCTACTAGGCACCAGGTATATTTCTGGATTTAGGGGGCCAGAGGTAAGTATCGGGGAAGTGTCCATCTCCTGTTGGAGGCTATCTTCTGTTTTAGGAGGTGGGAACAGAGTAGAGATGATAGAACAATTGACAAGGAAAGTTCGGAAGGGGGCAGGGGTGCAAGAGCAACAACACAGGAAAGCAGTTTAGCGTCGGGAAGGCAGAAAAGCATCCCCACTGAGCTGAGGAGGCAGAGCACCTAGGTAGAGGCTCGTGTTGAGGGAGGAGGGCAGGACGGGCCCGGCTGGGCAGGAAGTCAACAGAGCTCTGCACTCCATCTGTCTGGGGAGGTAGGAAGGAAGGCAAGGGGAGCTCCAATTCTAATAAGTGAGTTGGCACAAGAGGCTACGGTTTGGATGTCCCCCAAAGCTTGTGTGTTAGGAATCGAATCCTCCAAGCAACCATGTTGAGAGGAGGAGCAATTAGGAGGTGGTGAGGCCCTGAGGGCTCTGCCTTCCTGAGGCAAGGAATGTGCTATCATGGGGAAGGGTCAGGTATTGCAGGCGAGGGTCCCTGATAAAAGGAGGAGTCTCCTTTCCTTCTGTGTTCCCGGCATGCTCTCTTGCCCTCTACCTTCAGTCGTGGGATAATGCAGCAAGAAGCCCCTTGCCAGGTGTGGCCACCTCGACCTTGGACTTCCAGACTCCAGAACTGTAAGAATACCTCTGTGTTCATAAATGACCCAGCCTCAGGCATTCTGTGAGAGCCGCACAAAGTGGTCTAAGACATTCCCTCAAGATCAGTCTTCGAGAAACAGGGAGACAGAGGAAAACAGTGGAATAAGATTTATTAATGAAAAGATGCACTCAAAAAAAAAAAAAATCTCATTTTTAGAGAAAAGTTCCAAGTAACACATGAGTCAAAAAAGAAATCATAATGACAAATTTTTAAGAGTTGGCATTTCATAGTGATGAAAATAAGTAGTGAATGCGGAGCCACAGTAAAGTCACAGCTGTGTTAAGTGCTTCTATAAGAAAATTAATGTCCCAGGTGCCCAGCTCAAAAAGTTAGGGAAAAAAAACAACAACCCTAAAGAACAAACCCAAAGACAACAGAAGAATCATAGTATAGAATATGCTACAAGAACCAGTGAAATAGAAACATAACTCCATAAAGATAAGCACTAAAGCCTAAAGTTGGTTCTTTGGAAAGACAAACAAAATAGATAAGTCTCTGATAAGGCTGAGCATAGGAAAAAGAGGGGGCAGAAGTCCTGATATCTGTGAGTGAGAAATGGAGGTATGAGATAATGTAGGGTCTAAGTCGAGAAGTGGAGAATATGGTCAATAAGTTCATACTGACAAATTGAAAATGGATACAAAGTGAACTAAATAATATGCTTCCTAGAAACACAGATGAGTGGGATACATTTTTTTTTTTTTTTAAGTAAAGGTGATAGTTAACATTATGTGTGACTTGCCTGGGCCCCGGGCTGCCCAGATTCCTGATTAAACGTGATTTCTGAGTTTGTCTGTAACAGTGTTTGGGGGGAAGAGCAGCATTTGAGTGGGCGACTGAGTAAAGCCAAGGCCTCTCCACTGCTGGGTGGGCACTGTTTGGTTCGTGGAGGGTCTTGGAAGGAGCAGAGGGAGGTGGACCTCACTCTGCCTGGCTGCTCGAGCTGGGACCTCGATCTTCGCACTTGGGCTCTCCTGGTTCTCAGGCTTTTCGGCGTGGACTGGCATCTGCACCATCCGCCCTCCAGCTCTCAGACCTGTAAACCCACCACTGGCCTCCCTGGGTCTCTAGCCTGCTGATGGTGGCTCAGGAGAGTTCTTGATAGATGGGCTCCCCTCCCCCCCCCCCCCCCCCCCCCCCCCAGAGTTTTCCACATCCTGAGAGAAGCAACCTTGTTTCATTCTCCGGGCAGGATGTTTCTTTTCCCTGGGCAAGAGCCAATAGGCTTAAAGGTCGCCCTGTTCTATGGGCAAAGAGCCAATGGCGTTGGGGTTGCTCTGGTGCACCTCCCACCAGAAATCCCTATATAGGGCCCTGTTCGAGAGACTCAGACACAGACACACAGAGACACACAGGAGGAAGCCACTCAGACACATCAGCTCAACGCTGTGGAGAGGAGGAAGCCACTGCAACAGCTCCAGACCCATCGCCTCCAGCCGACAGCCGCTCCCAGCTGACAGCTCCAACCTCCAGCCAGACAGCAGCTGCTTTAGCTGATAGCTCCAGAGATCCTAGCTGGTGCGACCAAGCACCCACCTTCTGTCCAGAGCTTGCACACTCCTCTCTCCCTGACTCCCCTCTCCCATCAGAGCTTGCACACTCCCTTCTCCCTGACTCCCCTCTCCCAGCACCTCTTCGACCTTCGACCAGAGCACCTCTTCTCCGGTTTTGCTACCAGCCACGAAGGCTGTTGAATAAATCTCTTGGCTGCACGGCTGTCCTCGGTGTGATGTTTTGCCCTTCAGTTCTGAACCTCCACAACTGTGTGAGCCACCGACCACACAGTTGTATACCTACCACAGATGTATACCATCTCCTGTGGTGGTTTTGTTGCTCTCGGGAGCCCAGATTAATGCTGTAAAGTATTGACCAACACAAGCTGTAGCACAGCGGGTGCCTCTGGTGGGGAAGGCAGAAGGCTGGCTGGGGAGAGGTGGATATAGCTAAGTGTGAGTTACCCTCAGGGTTTTGGTTCTCATGTTGTACAAGTTTATTTAATTATAGCTATTTACTCTTCAAAAAAAATAATAATAAGGCCTTGCACAGGCCAAAGATCAGAGCATTTCAAACACCAAGATAGATGACAAATCCAATTCTGTGCAGGTTGAGTCCCCAAAAGAAATTTCAAGAAAGAAAACAAGGCCATTTCCATCAGCCCTGGGGAGAGAGGTAAGGAGATCAGTGGAGAGGAATAGATAAGTGTGGGTTAAACCCGATTAGAGGTCCAGGACCAAGGTTGGTTTCTCCGGAGGCTTCTCCCCTTGGCTTGTAGATGACATCTTTCCCCCATGTCCCACGAGGCTGACTCTCTGTGTCAAGTGTTCTTGGTATCTCTCTTTTTAGAAGAACACCAGGCATGTTGGATTAGGACTGGCCCTAAGGGCCTTATGTTAACTTAACCACCCCCTAAAGGTCTCGTTCTTCAGAGTCCTATTCTGAGGTGCTGTTGTCAGGGCTTCAAAACATGGATTTTGGGAGACACAGTGTAGCTCATAACAGATCCAAAGTTGAATTTTCAGACCCAGGAGGGAACAGAGGGAGAAGAAGGCTTTCGTGCCCGGGGTCTGAACCAGGGCCCGTCCAGGCAGTTCCGACCCGGGGCTCCAGGGCCAGCACGCAGCCCGGCCCGTTTACAGGACCACGGGAGCACAGGAGCGAGAGCTGGCTGGAATGGAGGGTCCGGTCCCCTGGGCCGCCCTCCAGCTCCCCTGTCCTTGGCCACTGGTTCCTTCGTCATATTCACAGTGGAGAAAAGAGACCCTAATTCCCCAGACCCCGCAGGAACAGGGACTGCGAGCGTTGGCACGGTGTTCTCTGATGGACGAATGGATGGGGGCACACTGGTCACATCTTGAACTGAAGAAGTGACAGTTAATATGGCCTCCATTGGGCCACTGAGGCGAATGAACCTCAGCGGAGTCATCTCTCTTTCCAGAGACCCAGCGCTGGTACGCAAAGAATCCAGAATTCCGTGTAGATCTCCCCAACGCCAAAGCCACCATTTCCCATGGCTTTAATCATAAGATCACCTTAGACTTTGAGATGGCTGATTCCACATGCCACCTTGACGAGGGCACAGGGTGACTTCATTAGCAGGTGGCCCTCCCTGGGATGGGTGGCCTCATCCAGTCCATTGGAGGCCTGAGAAGCAGGAGAGGCTCGGTGGGGGAGGGGCTGCTCTCTTTTCCTGCCTTTGAGCCGGGACCCTGGCTTCTTTCCTGCCTAGCCAGCTTCCACGACCAGGTGAGCCAATTCCCCACGTTCTCTCCCTCTCCCTCTCTCTTTTCTCCTATCAGCCCTCTATCTCTCAAGAGCCCAGACGAGCAGACTCCCAAACACTTGACAGATGTTTTTCCACGGGATTGATAAACTCTTTAAAAATCTTGTTAGCTCCAAGCCAGGCGCGGTGGCGCACGCCTGTAATCCCAGCACTTTGGGAGGCTGAGGCAGGAGGATCGCGAGTTCAAAGCCAGCCTCAGCAATGGCGAGGCACTTAGCAACTCAGTGAGACCCTGTCTCTAAATAAAATACAAAAAAAGGGCTGGGGATGTGGCCCAGTGGTCGAGTGCCCGTGAGTTCAATCCCCGGTACCACAAAAAAAAAAAAAAAAAAAAAAAAAATCTTGTTAGCTCCATAAAAACAAATAAAAATGAATTTGATTAATTCTAATCATCATATCCAATTTTAAATAACACCACCCCCCTGAGAAACTACCCTCTCTCCTAGACTTTCACCATCAAAGACTGGATTTCCCTTGTAAAGCTGAATGAAGGAGCCTTTAAACGTTTCTTTCAATTCTTAAGATCAAGTTTGTGCTTACCAGGTGAGGAGAGGAGACTGGTGTTCGCCAAATACCCACGGCGTGCCCGACAGCGGCATGAAGTCCTTACATGTCACGACACACGATCTTTACAAGCATGGCCTTATTTAATGCCTTTCCTGTGCCTGTTGGAGGTGGATGGCATTCCTGAGACCAGAGGGGAGCCAGCTCCTTTGCAGAGAGGTTGCTCCAGGTTTTAGGATTTTAGGAGTCCGCAGAGTATCTTTAGCAGGCCAACGACAGGATTCCAAACAGGCCAGACCTGGCTGAACTTCCCAGGGTCTTTTAACAGTTGGACACGTGGGCGACAGAAGCTCAGCCGTCTCTCCCAGACCCCTCCTGCCAACGTCGCAAGGTTTGGAAAGCGACAGAGCCAGCCAGGGCTGCTAGCTACAGAGGACACCCTGATAACTGCCAGAGCCCTGTGGGTGACGAGACCCCCTGGGGTGAGCGCTCAGCCTTCCCTACGGTTCCCCTCCTCTGCAGCAGTTAGAAATGGAGTTGATGAATTTAACAAGAAACACATGTTTTCATTTAAATTACAATTAGCAATTAGAGAGTTAAGTGTGCCCTGGATAGAATATATAATCGTTGTTGAGTTTGTGGCATAGCTACTTTACTGTTGCCGCTCTCCTTTTATGTTTAGCTTTATGATTTTATAGGAAATTTATGCAGAAGCGGCGAGAGAAGCCCTGGCTAAATGAAGCTCCTGGGCTGGAGATTTTTGGCTTCTACAAAAGAAGGATGTGAGCACAGGCCCGCTGCAGACTCGTTGCCCATGTGATTCTGTTTTAGGAAACGTTAGGAAGGCATTTCACTTGCCCTCTTAACAATTTGCTTTGGATATTATGTTGGTGAGGGTTGTGTCTAAATCAACGTACTTTGAGCAATGATAGGTTGGCTGTGTCTGCATACTGCTTGGTATGAGTTCCTGAAAATTCAGAAAAGGAATAGCCAGCCACTTTCTGCTTCAGGTCTTCCAGAATGTTCCATCGTGAAGTGTATATTCCATTTATTTTTTTTTTTTTTAAAAGGGGGGGGCCCAAGAAAAGGTGCCAACACACACTATTTGGGGGACAAGTCAGGTGTGTTCCAGATGGTGGGGGGACCTGGCTGGTGGAATCGCAAGAAGGAAATCCACAGTGCTGAAGGGCCCTTGCACACACACTTCTGATCCACAAAATGTTTCCACAGCAGAACGAGTTGGCAGCTATCACAGAGCCATCCAGTGGGAGAGCCGTTCCTGGTGAGGAAATAGCCCCACCTCAATAAATAAAATAAAACAAGTAAAATAAAACAAAACATAAATAAATAAAATGAGATATAGTTGATGGCAAAATTACCACTGGGACTGCATACAGAGAGGACCGTGGCCAAGACAAGTAATGGTAGGTAGCTGGGAGACCAGCATATATGACTCTTTGGCACCAACGAACAACCACAGCAGTTTCTAAATTTTAGCAAAACCAGACACTTAGGTGAAGGGAGATTGCTCCTCGGGGACGTGTCAGGAATCTGAGACTTTTGGCAGCGCTTGTTGTAGCTGGCAAAGAGGCCGGTGGCCACATATCACCGTAGACACTGGAGAGAATCACTCCCCGGGTTTCCTTACAGTCACATGGGCTGAGGGGTATGGAATAACCTGTTTTTTTTCTTTTCACAAAGCAGCCAATATTTTATTTTAGTTTTTCTTGCAGCCACATAGGCCCTGTCACCCAAAACAACCCAAATGGGCACTTTTTCCTTGTTTGCGAGGAATCCAAAAAAATGTCTCTAGGTCAAAATACCAGAATTAAAAATAAATAAATAAAATAAATAAGTTTCCTTGTCTGTTGTTGCAGAAATAATAAATAAATAAATAAATAAATAAATAAATAAATAAATAAGTTTCCTTGTCTGTTGTTGCAGAAAGAAAAGGGGGTGGCTCACGGGACAGTCCCGCGGTGGACGTGCACTGCTCCGAGCAGAGTCGAACTTCCTGGAGAAGAGAGAGAGCCAGGTTCTACCAGCTCCTTCCGTGTCAGTGTTGTTTTTCATCTCGTGGAATTGTTTGTCTTGAGCATCCGCGACAGGGAGTAAATTTTTTCCTCGACACGCTGACAGTCCCCGCGGAACATCTGCATAACGATGGAATTTATTTTGTTCATTATGACTGCCGCACAGAGCACAGGGCTTTATTTCACTCCCACAGACTATTTCTGTTTTCATAAATTATCCCGGCATGCTCCTCGCACAAATGGCCGGCAGTCTTTGGAGAACTGGCAAATAATATCCAAGTTGTCTCTGCTTCTTCATTTTGGTTATTTCTATGTCATAAAAGTTATGACAGATCAGACACAAGAAGGATCAAGAAGGTTCTCTAATAAATACTTTTCAACAAGCTGCAGACAAATCTAATAACCGAGCCCACGGAAGCTTCAAAGCAATCTCTAAATGCTTCCCCAGCCCCGAGAGTGCAAAGGCAGCTCCACCTTTCTGTAGGAATCTGCACCTATTTCTCCTCCGGGGCTTTTGCTCTGTGTGTACTGATGGAAACTTTGTTTTGCTCCCTTATAAACTGCCCAGCTCCGTGGCAATCTTTGTTGTTCTTCACAATGGTTCTCGCCTTTGATCTCTGGAAAACACAAGAGATATGAATAGAAGCATTCGGGTTGCACAGAACCGAACAAGGACCTCACTCAGGTATTCTGCACAAAAGCACGAGCTGCGTGGGACCTCCATCCCATGGCCGATCAAGACCTCACATTTTCCTCCCCCTCTTGCTCTCATTTTTTTTTTTTTTTCTCTTTCCTAGGATTTGGCACAAGCAACACAGACCTGGACCCGGAGTAATCATTTCGAAAGGTTGATGTACGGATAAGGCTGCGTGCTGGAGGGTTTCCCAGCATTGTGTGGCTGAAAGATGCATCGGCGGTGGAACAGGAAGGTTTGCAGAGGAGGACTTCGGCAAGTGGGGAGAGGAGGAGTGTGAAATCTGACCCCAGGAAACATGCTGTGCCTGCGAGGCTCTGGGAACAGAACCAGCACTGGGACTCACTGGGGAGACCGTCACTCACTGGATGAGCGATGAGCCATGGGAAAAACCATGCCGCTCACCGCTGCACCCTTATGCCAACCCAAACCATCCAGTCCTTCCTTCGGGAGAGACTGATTCCATGATGGAAGATTTTAGACCACTGGGTGATTTGTTCTTGCGGTGTCAGGGTCCCGGGATGGCGTCGCGCTGGACAGGAGGGGAAGGAAGGAAGCGCGCAGCCTAGCTGCTCCATCTACAAGGGTCATCCTTGTCACAGTTGTCCATCTGCTCCACGATGCTGTGCTTCACACCCACTGGGAACATGGTGCGGCCACAGAGACCTTGACCCAGGCATCCCGGGACGTGGTGCATGAAGGCCAGTTCTCTCGGGTGACACCGCAGCAGGCGCCACGTGCAATCTCAGCGCCTCCCAGCCCAGCTTCCTCCTCTGCCACCCTAGGTGTGGCTGGGTCCCTCCCCTCCGCACCTGTCCCCCTTCCTCTTTGGAGTTGGTCCTGTCAGATGGGACCACACAGATGGCCCTCTAGCTCAGCCTGGACCTGCCAAGCAGGAGGCTAGATGTCTGCCATTCAGACACGGTCCTCGAAAAACAGTTAACGTTTCCTGGGGAACAAGAAAGTCCAGAATGGAGGATCGTCAAAGGTTCGCAGAGATGTGTGAGGGCCAGGGAAGGACCGAGCATAGAAATGAGAGCAGGGAGCTATTTATTTCCTTTCCTTTCTGAATTACAGAGGTGGAGACTAATAATAGTAATAAATTTCTCAAGCTCATCCTATTAAATCTTTTATACATCAGATACTATATTCGAAGCTTTTATATGTTTTTCCTCGAATCCTCATAACTTTGTGAGGCAAATAGCATTTCCTTCATATCAAAGATTAGGCCAGGGATGGAAGTTGCATTTTTCATAAAGTGTGCCGGGGTGGGCACTTTAGATATCTTTTATTAGATTTTTTTTTTTACAGCACTATAAGTTGTCAAATTATATCTGCTTCATAGATAAGGAAACTGAGGCAGGTTTTCTACATAGTAGCAAAGCAGAAAGCTCATAGTTACCAACTTGGCGAACAAAGGGCTCCTAGATACACTGTTGAATCCCAGTCCCTCGGGAGAGTCAGCTCCAGGCTGAGGGACTCTGGGTCCTCTACCTTTAGTGTGGGTGTTTTTCTGGAAATTTCTCCAAATCAATGATCCTGGTATCTTCCAGTGTGAACCCTCAGGCCCTTGAGAGTTATTTAGAAGAAAGGAAAGAAACACACAAAGGGAGGGGGACGAACTTCTCCAAAGCCCAGAAACACGGTGCTTATTAATTAGCTAGAACTAGAAGGCAAATGAGTGCTAAATTAAAGAATTTATTTTTAGGTCTCACTTCTGCCTGCTGGCCTGCTCTTCTCTCCCTATGGTATAGCAATGATAAGGCTATTTTTAAAAAAAGATGCATAATTTCCTTTCACCGTTGCTGAACCCTATTTATTTATTTAGGCAGCGCTGGGGATGGCACCCAGGGCCTCGTGCATACTAGGCGGGCACTCTACTCCTGAGCCACATGCCAGGCCCTGAACGGCATTTACTGAGTGTCAGCATGGGTGTGCCGGTCACTGTGGAATACCATGACTGACGGATCCACAACGTGGACATGTGGTGGGGGCCTCTGGGGGCCTGGGTGCAAAGCCACAAGTTTTAAAATAATAGGTATTTAGGGATTGCTCTGAGCCTTCTGTAAGGCAGACAGGACAGAGCCTGTGACCCTTCCCACTCAGCACCCACCTCCCCCCCTCCTTCAGACCCAAAGCTATGAACACACTGGGTTGTTGGTTTCCCCAGATGCACAGCGTGAACTTTTCTAGCAATGGCAGGAAAATATTTCTATGTTCTCTAGCTCCCCCTTCCCATCTTCTTCTCCAATTAATAGCAAAGGTGTCAATCATCTTGCAAATCTGAGCTCTGGTATGTTATTAGAATCTTGTTTCAGGAAAAGGCATTCCCAAGCCAAGTCCTGTGGCGATTTCTCCATTCTTCAGATGCCACGGGGTAAGGCTGTCCTCCTAGATGCATTGCAGGAGGTGGTTTGTGGTTCCCCTTCACAGCTGGCTTTCCCTAGTGAGCAGTGGGACCCCAAGGTGAAGCGGGGGTTAGTGAGAGGAGCGGGGGATTTCCTTCCCGGTGCTTGATGCTGTGAACCTGCTCGAGGCCACTCACCTCTGACCAAGAGGTGCACTGCTCTGAGGACGCGTCTCTGAGAAACCACCCTTTCTTCTTTCTCTCTTCTTATCCATAGTATAAATTCCATAAAAGAAGGATCAGGTACTTTACCTGTTTTTATGAAAAGTAATCAAGAGCTAAGCCTAATAGATGTGAAACAGAGAACTACAGAGTAGGCCCTCCATATTTGTGGGTTCTTATCCACAGATTTAACCAACTGAGGGTGGAAAATATTTGGAAAAAAAAAAAAAAAAAGCATCTATCCTGAACATGTACTGATTTCTTTTCCTGACATAACACCCTGAATGTTCAGTTTAGCAACAATGTGTGTGGCATTTATACTCTATTAGGTATTGCAAGTAATCTAGAGATGATTTAAAGTATGCAGGAGGATTGTGGAGGTTATATGCAAATGCTACCACATTTTATTTCAGGGTTTTGAGCATGTAACAGATTTTGGTCTTAGAACTAAACTCTTATAGAACCAAGGGATTGTGGTACTCATTTGTCAAATATGAAACTTAAATATTGGCTGTAGTTTTGCTTTAATAGTCACAACTCAGCACGGGGCAAAACATAATATTTTAATCAGTTTTTTTTTTTTTTTTAAATAACTGTTCAATTTTCTTCTCAAGCCCCATCAATATAGGTGATTTAGGAAAAATGGAAAGTTTCCTAGTTAAGGTTTAACTATCTCTTTATAAGAACCTCGGGCCCATCCAGGAACTTTCCAGCCTCTTCTGGTTAAATCCATTGCTTTGCTGGTGCTTTTCAGTCAATTCAAAAATAAACTCCTCACTGTGGTAGCCCAGACCTCAAGATGGCGCCCAACGGTCCTCACTCCCCAGTGTCTGTGCCCATGTGTGGTCCCCTCCCACCTTGCATCAGGGTTGTTTCCTGCAACACGAGAGCATGGCAGAGCTCAGGGTGTGGGATTTCTGGGACTAAGCCACTCCAACCATCACTGCTTCCTCCATGCTCTTTTGGACTCCTCTCTCCCAGGAGGAAGCCAGCTGCCACACTCCCACAGCCCAGGGAGCTGAGGTTCCCTGTCAACAACCAGCTCTGGCTCAGGAAATAAGCTAGTCAGCCAGGTTCACCGCGGATCCTCCACGGCCAGTCCAGCCCCCAGGTAGCTGTCACCTGGCTGGCATCTTGACTGCAGCCCCACCAGACAGCCCAAGCAAGGTCCATCAGCTAAACTTGAGTTCCTGACCTGTAGAAACTGGGCAAGATGTTAAGTACTTTTAGTTGTTTTAAGCCATTCGACGTAGGGGTGATTTAGACAATTATCACATCATCTGAGCTGCTCCGTCACCTCTCCCCTTCTTTATTCCATGATGTCTGATGTACAGGGCCAGAAGCTTGGGTGATGTTGGTGGTGAAGATATTGGGATTTATATCTGCTCGGTACTCTTGGAATACTCTAGTCTCTTTGGTGAATGATTAACCCAATCAGTGAATTAATCCCCTGATGGGATTAACTAAGTGGTAACTGAAGGCAGGTGGGGTGTGGCTGGGGGGAGGTGGTCATTGAGGGTGTGCTTTGGGGTATGTATTTGTGAGCTGAGCTTAGCTCCCTCTCTGATTCATGGTGGCCACGTCCAAAGCTGCTCTCCTCGGCCACACTCTTCCGCCATGATGTTCTGCCTCTCTTCAGGCCCCGAGGAATGGAGTTGGCAGTCTATGGACTAACAGCTTTGAAACTGTGAGTCCCCAAATAAACTTTTCCTCCTCTAATTGTTCCTGTCAGCTCTTCTGGTCGCAGCAATTAAAAAGCCGACTACAACAGTGGTGTGTGTAGGAATGGACGGGTCCTGGCTGGATCTGGTCTCTGGGTTGTGTCCGCACATGAGGCCTTTCTTTGTCAGTGGTGTTTACGTTCTGTTCTCTTGGCTTGGGAAGGTCAACAGCTCTTTCTTTAGCTCCCACCTGCTCTTGAGACCTCTCCTTCTGATCAGTCGAAGGTCCTGGTCAATCACTGGCCTGGAAGTTCTACGCTGTTGCCTTCAAGGGCTACTGGTCACTTTGGTGGGGCTACAACAACCTTCCTGGCAGCCTTGGTCCACTCTTAGCTACTTGTCTTGTTCCCCCAGGTCCGGGGAAGCTTCTGGATACGTCCATGATGCCTGGATGCTAAGGCATGTCAGGATCGCTACCAACATTTTTTCTCAGCAACCTCACGTTGCCACGGGCACATCCCAGGTGGCAGTGTCCTGCAAGAGTTCCACAGGGGGAGCATGGAACCAGGCCCTTCTGCCTTGGGCTTCCCCATCAGCTCTGGTGGCTGGAGGTCACGACACACATCCCTGACCCCTTGCTTTGTTGCCCCTGACTTTCTCCTTCTTCCACTCCACCGAGAGGACAGACCAGGCACCCACGGCTGTCTGGAGCCTCTTCTCTCTCACACGTGCCACCTTCTCTCTTAGGGCAGTCACCTTCCCCACCTGGTAGCCACAGGCAGCAGGAGAAGAAATCTCGTGTGAGTCTGCCAGGCTCCGCTGTTGATGAAGGAGCTGCAGCGCAGTTTGAGGAATGAGGTATGGAAGATGAAAATATATGGGTTTAATATGCTCAAATTATTATCCTCATCACGCATTAATTTTGATTGAACTGTAAAATAAGATCCATTTCCCCCTCAATAAACAACACACACACACACACACACACACACACACACACACACACACACACAGAACCAATGCAAGCTGAAACTATACCTATACATTTTTTAACAAGTTTTTCCCAAAGAACTAAATCTTGAGCTTCAAAATCTCCTCCAAACGGCACCTGAGCTCTACTGAAATCCAGACTTCGAATCTGAAGGCAAACTGGTGTGAGTGGCAGGTGGGACATTCTGCACGGTCAGAATGTGCCTGTGGCTACTCTCAGTGACCTTACTTTTCCTATTTCCTTTCACCCTATGTGACCTAAAATATTTGATTACAAACACCCTTTTTAAAAAAAGAACTATGCTTGCTCATACACTTGGCACTCTTCTATTTTCATGGCACCCTCGAGGAAATGCTACCCTAGACGGCTTTGCCCACAGACCTGGCAGAACTTGAGGTTCTTTGGAACCGAGTTGAGAACAACTGAAGAAACAATCCACACCCAGGATACAGTTCCTGAGTTTCCCTCAGTTTTTTGGTAATTGAAACACAGTCTCTTTATATAACTTTATATTCCTTTTACCACAAGCCTTCTTTGAACGATGCCTGATACTTCATTTGGAGAGACACAGGAACATTCTACCCGGTAAAAGCTAGCATTCCTCCAGACATCCAACTTGGCATGAGCTTATGGCCCCAAGTTCCTCAGGTTTCACCCACACATGGAGCAGATGACGTTACCGCAGCAGCAGCAGCTGGAATTCCACTGGTGACAAGACCCCCGGCCTTCCTGGTGACACTGAGCTGCCCCAGGAGTCTGCGTATGGACCTGTGAACAGTTTCTCTAGATCCGTCCCCCAGGATAATGTCCCCAGCATTCTCACGCCTATGAAACCCACGTGGCTTGGTGCTCCTCCCAGTCCTCCCTCACGCTGCCTGTCATGTTGTCACCACGCTCAGAATTAAAGTCCTGCTCTGATTTGGATGTGGTTTGCTTGCTTGTGTCCATGAGTTGGAAACTTCCTTCTCAGCTTGGCAGTGCACGAGGTAATGGAACCTTTAAGGGGCGGGGTCTAGTGGGAGGCTTTTAGGTCATTAGAGGCCCTGCCCTTGGAAGGAATTAAGGCAGTTGTCTTGGGACCTTAGTTGGCTCTTGTGAGAGAGTTGTTACAGAAGAGTAGTCCTGGCCCCACCCCTAATCTTTAATTTCCTTTCTTTACGCGTCTCCTCTTCTTTCATGTGCTTCTGTCATGATGCCATCTGCCATGAGGTGGTTCAGTCAGGAGGACACTTGAAAAAAATTGCTTAATGCTGTTGGGACTTTCAGCCTCCCAAATTGTGAACAAAATAAACCTCTTTTCTTTATAAATTATCCAGTGTCAGATATTTTGTTATAGCAGTGGAAAACAGATTCATACAATCCCTCAGGAAGACCACCTCCTAAAAAGCCCCCTCTCTCAAGGATTCTGGTAAGCAGAGCAATAGCCTTCCCTCTGTTCCTCTGTATTTTTTTTTCTCTTTTCATGCATACCCCACATACAGATCTCTTCCTCATAAGCATTCTTTCATTTAAGACAAGCTAACATTCAAAAAGATTTCCATAGTCTATTTTCCCATCAGGTCATTCCAGGGGATAAGTCTGATCTCATTTTAAGCTTACCCTGAAACTTGCCCCAATACATAGAGAAAGTAGTCTGGATATACCTATAGGGTCTCTTAAGTTGGCTGTTCTCTGCTCCCAGCAGCAAATCCCCCTTAGGGGAAATTCTAATAAGTAAAATTCTTTTTCCTGTGTACATTTTCTTATACTCGTAAATTTTACTTTGATTATTCACAATGCCTGGTTGTCCCTGACAAACTTGATCAGAAGGAACTGGTAGGAGGGAAAGGCGAAGGCAGGTAGATGGAGAGGAGGGGCGTGCAGAGAGAGGCTTTTGCAATTGGTTGTATTAGTTTTCTCTGGCGGCTATAACAAGTATCACAGGCTGGGTGGCTTGAGCAACAGAACTCCTCTTTCTCACAGTTCTGGAGCATGGGAAGTCCAAGGTCAAGGTGTCACGAGGACTGGTTTCTCCCGAGACCTCTCCTTTGAGCTCGTAGATGGGCATCTTCTCCTGTGTTCTCACCTGTTCATCCTTCTGAGGTTAGGACACATCTGTGTCCTAACCTTTCCTCAGTAGCACACCAGTAACATTGCATTAGGGCCCACCAACATAACCTCATTCTACCTAATTACCTCTTTCAATAACCTAGTTCCAAATTTAGTCATATTCTGAAGCATTGGAGGTTAGGTCTTCACTGTATAAATTTTTGGGAGGGACACAATTTAGCCATAATACTACCTTGAGGGTCAGTGAGGGAGCTGAGAGAAACTCAGGGCAATAAAGAAGGGTCTTTAGTGAGACCCTGAGGCCCACTGGACTGAGGGACACCCAGGGGTCAGGTGGCTGCTAAGCATGGTGGAGTGTTCTGTCATCCTCCCCCATGACCAGCTGCTGGGTTCTGATGGGCAGAGTTGAAGGTGTATATAGCTCCATGTCCCAAGAAGGGATTGGGAGAATCCTTTGTGGTATCATGCTTTTTATTAATTAAGCAAGCAGATAATTTTATCTATGCAACCACAGTGAGATCCAAGAGATAGGAACTGACTGGTTGGGTAGCCATAGCCTCCCGAGATGAGGTCAGAAAGGCACAGCATGTTTGAAAAGACACAGGACAAGGGAACCTCTTTATGGTCTCAGTGTCATTGAAACTGTGGGACATGAACTTCCTGAAGGGTTAGGAGTGGGAGAAATGCTAAACAAACATGGTGTCCAGACCATGTTTCCGTTCAAGGGCTTATCAGTGTCACTGGTCACCTTTTAGTTTATTATCCCATACTCTATTTTAGTTAAAAAAGTAATTGTATAAGGATAATAATCGTGGAAATTTAAAAAATTTCTCTGAAGGTCTTAGTGTCTAAACTCTAAGTTCTATTTTCTCTACCAAGACTTCAGTTCCAAAATGGCACAGGGTCATGCTTAGTTAAGACTGGGGAAATACATGGGGGTGGTGGGAGTCACAGGCTTCAGACTTATGGTCTCTTTCCTAGTTTATGGCACAGACATGAAGACGCACATTCTTTATTTTCATATCAGGATCAATGTGAAAACCTCTTCAAAGCACACTGAATACTTGGGCGGTGTAATGACTTGGATATGAGCTGTCCCCCAAAAGATCATGTGTAAGAAAGTGCAGGAATGTTCAGAGGGGAAAAGATTAGGTCATGAGAGCCTTAATCTAATCAGTGGATTAATCCATTTGATGAGTTAATAATTTGAATAGATTCATGGGTGGTAACCATAGGCAAGTAAGGAACTGCTGGAGG
Organism: Tamias sibiricus; assembly: GCA_025594165.1. Taxonomy (NCBI): domain Eukaryota; kingdom Metazoa; phylum Chordata; class Mammalia; order Rodentia; family Sciuridae; genus Tamias; species Tamias sibiricus. Next base: position 15,284,674 of record CM046666.1, on the reverse strand, counting down.
AAGTAGGTCACTGGGGGGCGGGGGGGGCGGTGCCCTAGGGAATGACATTAACCCTGGCTCCTGGCACTCAGGCTCTCTCTGCCTCCTGGTTGCCATGTCCTGATCTGCTTTCCTCGGCCACACCCTTCTGTCACAATGTTCTGCCTCAACTCAGGCCCAAAGCTATGGAGTAGACCCACCACAGACTGGACCTCTGAAACTGTGAGTCAGAACAAACTTTTCCTCCTCTAAGTTGTTCTTGTCACCGTGGCACAGAAAGCTAATACAGGAGGGATGTTAGCAACAGCCAAACCTTGACGATGGTGGGCACCCTCGTGGCCCTGGTATACCAATCTAGCACTCATTCGTTTATTCAGCAGATATTCATTGAGCACCTTCTAGATGGCGGGTACTATATCCTCCGTCATGAATACAATAGACAAGAGCCCTCGTTTCAGGGGATTGGTAGGGTATGAGGTGCCAGGGTGACAAAATAGCAAGGGACTGAGCGGAGGTGGCAGGGGGGAACAGTATGAGACGGGATCGCGAGGCGTGGATTAATTGGATCCCAGAGGGGGAGCTCCTGAATGATTAAAGGCTCACTCAGGCTGCTGCGTGTGTGTGTGATGATAGATGGTCATGATTGTAGGAGGTCAGCGTCGGGCAGGAAGTGAGTTTGAAGGCTTTGGTGGTCCAGTTGGGAGATGATGGACTCTGAGAAGAAAGCGGTGGTGGTGATGGGTTTGAGAAGCGGGCAGCCACAGAGAAGAATGAGCACGGTGCCTCAATGACAGCATCACCCTCAGGCAGGAAGGGCTACTCTGCAAGAGAGGACCTCCGCCAAGGAAATGGACTTGCACTTAGTGGGTAAAACTTAAGTCAGGTGCTGAAGGAGGGGTTATTTCATTGTGAAAATGGCCACATTCTCCGAGGAAGGCTCCATGAAAGACACTGGAAAGGCAGCTATGGGCTCAAAGACTGGGGCACTCTGTATGGAGGCGGAGCTGGTGGCGAACCTGAAGTTGCTCAGGCATTTGCTCCCATGCACAGGCTTTAGGTGCACCCTGGCTCAGTTCCTTCACCTTCCTGATGTACCATCCAATATGGTAGCCGCTAACCATATGTGTGGCCATTTACATTTAAAAGTATTAAATTGAATTTAAAATTTAGCCACATTCCAAATGCTTAATTTCCACATGTACCCAGTGGCTACCTCTTTGGTTTATACAGCTGCAGAACATGCCCATCATCATTGCAAGTTCTATTGGCTACCGTTACTGTAGAAAGTTCTTTTATTTTTTTTTTTTTCTTCTCTTGGATCATATATTTATGGGAATATTTCTAGGCAGCACCTGCTAATCTCAGCTCCATCCTGCCAGTTCTCTGTAGCTGACCCGTTTGTTTGGTACACCATGCTTGTACTCTGCCTGCAGCCTTGGACTGGCCACCTTAGACTATCCATAGCACCTGGCTTGCCCTCAGCAGGAATGTGAACTCCACATCTGTCCCCTCTGCCATGGCCACTGCCAAGTACCGGTCCTAAGCCACGCACCAGCTCTTGGACCACCTTGGGCTCAGCCTAGGTCCCCTTGGCTAATTCCAGCAGGCTGGATATTCCAGAAGAGGCTCCACCCACGCAGCAGAGAGGCTAGACGGAGGAGGAGTCCTACGCTGCGCGTTCAGGCTCCAGGGAGAACGCCTGGGTTCCCTGAGTGTGAACGCCAACCTGTTCTCTGGAGGCAGTGGTCGGAGGGGAAACAGGGCGGGGAAGAAAGGTCAGTCTCTGGGCCTTACAGAAGAAGTTAGGTCCTCAGAAGAGAAACAATAAATAAAAGAAAAAGTGCGAGAATCCCGTTCCTTTACTTCAGAGGGCAGGTTTCATGTACATTTCAACATGCTCAAGAAGGGAGCAGACAGGCACGTGCCTGCAGAACCAAAACACAGCTGGCAGGTCTAATTTTAGGTCCTAAGCCTTGGCACTGTCCCTCTATTCAATAGGCACTGTCTGGTCTTGTGGAGGCTGCAGCCAGAGCGGGACTCAGCTGAGTTCTGAAGGCCTGTGTGTGACAGCCAGAGGTTCCATTCTGAGCCTGGGTTTCCTGAGAGGGGACAAGAGGCTCTCTCCGCCTGCTCAGGGATGACCTCCCAGGAGCCAGGGAAAGAGTGGCCCTTCCCACTACCTCACTCTGGGTCTCAACTTGTCTTGGGCCCTTCTTTAAAAAAAAAAAAAAAAAAAAAAAAAAAAAAAAAAACAGCCGTCTGGAAAGGAATCTTCTAAGCAAAGAGATCCTAACACCAGGCTTGTCTGGTAGGCTGTGTGTGGGCTTCCAGGGAGAAAATGCCTGGGATAATGGTTTCATGGGATGCTAATTCTCCTATTCTCCATCTTTTCTGGAATGATCACAGAAATGGTGATCCTGGCTGATGGAAGTTTCTGGAACCATGCTGCTTGGGTTTGAATCTGGTTGTCATTGTTTTAGTCTAATGACTTTGAGTGAGTTGCTTAACCACCCTGAGCCTCAGTTTCCCAATAATAATGCTCAGAATAACAATCATTACCCACAGGGAAGGGCAAATGGGGTGATACTCGGAAAGCCAGGGCGATGCGAGGCTCAGAGCCGACACTCAGGTATTGCCAACTCTTATAACTAACTGAATATTCTGGCTGGAGGCACTTTGGCACTGGTAGCATAGCAAGAGGCAGCAAAGGGCAGTAGTTAAGTGAGTAATCTCCAGGGTTCTCATTGGTTCAGAGCCCAGCTCTCTGAACTTGAGCAAATGTGTTAATCTCCCTGTGTTCTCAGAATTTTCATTGATAAAATGAAAGTAATAATCGCGGCATGATAATCTATCTTCTCCAGATGATAGTTATGAGGATTAAAGGAGTTAATATAGTATATAATAAGCACTCTGCAGAATGCCTGGTGTTGCCCAGTGAGAACTTGATACCTTGATAACTACTGCTACTTCTTATTATTATTGTTGTATGGATTCCCAACTTTCAAAGGCAACGAGCACAGCGGCATTCACTGAATGTTGAAAGGAGACCAAGTTCCATTGGCTTTGAAGAGTCAGAGGGAACACCCAAGAGCACTCTGCTGGTGGGATCTAGGGTCATGGGGGCTCAGACATGGCTGCCAACAGGGAGGCCAGTCGAGCCTGTCTGGTTTATGCAGCCAAAGCACTGCCAATGCTCTGGGCACAATGGCGTCTCTAGGACATTGCCCATCTCAGCACCAAGAATCCAAAGGAAGACATTGTCTCAGACCTCTGAAAATCTCTCTAGTGGGATTCCAAGTGGAGTTAAGTCCCCGGCCAAAGAGGAAAATCAAGTTGATTCGTCAGGCTCCCCTCTCTGGCTCCCTCACCTTCTCCTGTCACACACCTGTGTCGTAATGGAAGAGCAAGTCCCTCTTGTGAGGATCGCTTCAATATAGCCATGGAAATTATTCTATTTGGAGGAGCACGTGAGATTAAAGGGTTTATTGTGTGTGCACGCCAGAGGCGCCTTCCATGCAGGGTGGGGGATTGCCAAGGAAGGCTTCCCCAAGCAGGTGGGGAGCGGAGAGAGGCGAGAGGCAGAGGGCATGTGCCTTTACTGGGGACCAAGGGGAGGGAGTACCCAAGCAAAAGATGGGAGCGGATCCGGGGATGGGCTTGAATGTCAGTAGGTCCCGCCAAGTGAGGACAAGAAAGAGAGCTTGTGGCCGGGACCAGCCTTATCACACTGTGCACCTGCTGCCCTGGACAGGGGCTCAAAGCCCATCTGAGGGGTCAGGAAAAGATGACATTGGAAGAATTGATAATTGTGGCCCCAGGAAGCCTCCTCATTGGCATGTGAGCAGCCACAGGACAGAGGAGGCCACCAGGGCGTGTGAGGCTGCAGAGGGACAAGTTCATCGGACGGGAGGCCGGCTTCGTCTGGCCAGTGACACTCTCTGAGAACAGGACAAGTGGGAGGGCAGGGTCTGGCACCTGCTTTCTGCATGGGCTTGTCTACTTCTGGCTGCCCTGGCCCAGGGGTGCACCCCCCGCCTTCTGGTGTCCCCTCCTCTGGGAATGGAGTTCCCATCAATACGAGGAGGAGGCGAGGAAGAGGAGAATGGCGTTCACTGCTTTTGAGAGCAAATTCAGCCTCTCCCCACAGCAAGGCCAGGCTGACCTTCAAGCCAGCCATGCCATCACCATCCCCGGAGCCACTTGCACGAGCTCACTGGCCAACCCACAGCCAGAAGGAGATCTCCAGCCTGGCGACCCGGGGTTGCCCATCCTGTGTGTGAATCAAGGAAAACGAGGGGGCGAGCTCAGAAGTTCACTTTCTGACCCAGAGTGGAAAACGAAGACCTTTGCAGAAGCAGTGACCTTCCTGACGTTTCCACCTTTGGTTGATTTCAATTTTAGTCGATAAGACAGAAAACGAGTTTGCAGGACCCACAGCCAAACACACCTGGGGTTCTTGTTTATTTATTTATTTATCTGCCTTTTCTTGCTCCCCCCCTCCCACCCACCCACCCAGCACCTTGTTCTTGAAACTTGTCTGGTTCAACGTTTCACCGGCTTGGTTAAGTATCTTGTAAGGAAATCATTTATAATAAAGCTGGCCTGCTTGGGTTTATCATTTCTAAGTGCGGGTCAGGATTTAGTTCGCTGTGTTAAACTCTCTATGCTGCATGTGATTTGTCAAGCTTTGTCAGGAACAAAAAGTTCCGGGATGTGCAAAGCAGGACTGCTTGGTTTCCATGGAGATACTGCTAGTTAGGCTATGGAAATCCTGAAAAGGCCAGGGGATGAGTGACAATACAAGGATTTAGCGGCTGATCTGAAGAGCCAGACTGAATTAATGAGATTTTTCACAGAGCGTTATTAGCAAGGCTAGCACCGTATGGTTCTTAGGCCCTCGTTTTCTCAGCTGCAGTCTTGGAAAACAGAAATGGAAAGATTTAATTGCTGTTTTTTTAAACCCTTTAAGGTTATTTTAACCTATAACATTTTAAGGTTGTAATAAAAAATAGGGTTCTTTTTTTTAATCTCTCGGTTACTGTTATTACTGTGTTTTTGGTGACAGTTGCCCTTCATCTGCATGGAGATGGGAAATCCAATAGCACTTATTATATTGAGCAGTTAATTCCCACATACTGTGAACCCATTACTGTTCAAAGTAGGTTATCTGGCGTTCCATTTAGAGCCAAGGGAGAGATACCATGTCACTGGCTTTATATCTCCTAGGGCTATATTAATTATTTATTATAGACTGCTGATGTAAACTGTTAGCTCTGGCAGGTCATAGTTTGTACATAGATCTATCTGGTGCTCGGGTTTTTGGAGTTTGGATGCAGATTTCTGGAGACTAGCAATCGGTGGGGATTGTGAGCTGAAGTCCACGTGCCGCACCTGGCGCCACTGATGCCAAAAGAACCTGCTTCAAGGGGACTCTTCTCCACCCTCCTCCTGTAGCAATTGCCTCCAAAGTTTGGGGACCACGCCATCAGCCAGCAGGTCTTCCGCCTCTCCTCTTCCTTGCAAGGGATGATGCTAGACGTCTGAATCCCCTGCCCTCGTCATTGTGAACGTGTCTCTGAGCGTGGAAATGGTGGGTGTGGTTAGCCAGGTGGCCTTCCCTGCCCCTCCTGCAACAAGACAGCCTGGTGCAGCGGGGACAGCCCGCGAGGCGCTGCGCCTTCTTGCTGGTCTGCAGCGGGGCGCGTGTCCATATGTTTCCGGGAGATGTAAAACCATAATGTTGCTGCTGAGAAATCCACAACAAAAGCACATGCTCCCGCATCCCGGATTCCTGTACAGTAGGCTAATCCACTTAAGCTCCCCGTTAGCTTCCCCGGGCGGGAATTTCACAGTCTCTTTTGATTTAGTGGTTTGTAAAATCTCTGATTAAGCGCCTTTGCCCTCCTGTTATTGTCTCTCTATTCCCTAAATGATTTTGTGAGGAAGAAACCAGAAAAGTTGAAAGAGGGGTCAACATGTCCTCAATCCTTCCCTACCTGTTTTTTTTTTTTTCTCTATTGCGATTATTTTAAATTTTACATTATATTATTTTCCCCTTGTCTCTACTTGCCACGTGAAGGTATTCTTTTTTTTTTTTTTTTAATTATCAAATGCGACTGCCTACTTTTCCAGTCCATCAGCTGAGCTGATTCTAAATTTATCTCTGTCCAGATTTTCACATTACCAATTCTACTCGGTATCTGAGAATCCAGTACTCAGGGTGTGGGTAGAAGGTTGTGGTAAGAGCAGAGGTGATAGAGTCAACTTGGCCTTGAGGCCTGCTTCTGTCATTTGCTAGCTGTGCGGGCAAGTCACTTAACCTTGCTGATCCTGACTTCTTCATCTGAAAGTGAAGATTAAATGCCACAGCATATAGGAAACCCCTACGTGCCTGCACCTAGTAGATACTCAAAACTGTTAGCGATGATCGTTATCATTCATGTTAGAGTGCATATTTTGCACAGCAGAGATTTGTTTTGGGGCGCTTTATTAAGCCCTTTGATGTGTATTTTTCTGATATCTCTGCTTAGATTAAGCTTCTTGAAGTTAAGAGCTCAGGTTTTCCATTTATTTTGTAATTGCCCATTGCATCTAGTGTATGCAGTGGTCGCCTCGTTCTCTGCCTCTTGAAATGCCTATTGTCATGATAGCCGTGCTCACAGTTACTCCAGTTGCACAAATAATGCCCACACCTTCTCATCGGGGCTGGAGTAGCAGGTATAAATTGCACTCCAGCGTTCAGGAGGAGTAATCTGGCAGTTTTTTTTTTTTTTTTTTAAATCAAATTTCCTGTGGCTGAGCTCCCACTGTCTGCTCCGGGGAGGACCAGTGCCCATTCTACTGGCCCGCAGAGCCCCAGAGTAGGACAGGGAGGGAGCCTGGCTCCATCGATCCACAACTGCCCAAGCTCGGCAAGTGACTTCCCCACTCAGAGCCTTAGTTTCCTCATCAGCAAAATGAGCATATCAGCGCTCTCCTGCCAAAGATGTCCGTGTGCTTAAAGAGTTAAGGAATTTACACGCGTCAGTGCTGAGAACAATGTCTGCCTCACGTCAAGTGTCAGTTTGATCCTATTCCAGTGATTATGATTATGAACTGAGAGAGGTTGATGGGATACCAGCAAAATGGGACAGGGACATGATCCTTAGCTAGTAACTGTGGCCAGACCACATGCGCCTTCTGTCCTTCATGCTCTATCCAGTGCACGACATGATCTCTGTCATCCTTTGGGCATGGGTGTGTGCGCTCTGGGCATGTTGTAAAGAGGTCACCTGAACCGGACTCCGTGCTGGTGCACACCTGGAGCTGTGTCCAAGAATACAGATCTCAGAAACCTACATGTTGTCCTGCCCGAGAGGGAGCTGCCTTCCAGTGGTGGAGCAGGGGTAGGGACAATGTCTTTGCTGCTCAAAAGACTGCCCAGAGTCACGGAATCGCTCTCTCTCCAACCCTCCCCTCCCCCTCCCATGGGCCCATGACCTCCTGGGCAATCCAGCTGGTACCTTTAGGAACCAGAGTCTTTAAACAAGGGTCTATCAATTCTCACCTACAACAAAAGATGTTCCTCACACAGAAAGGAAACTTCCTTATCTCACTACCCTCTTAAAGGTGAGATGTGATAAGAGCGTGGGAATCTTTGTGATTGTGTTGGATCTACAGCTAATCTCTTGTGCTGACTTCATGGTGAGCTAAAGGCCACTTGTGGACAATGTGTCTCCCCTTCTATAATCTGGGCCAGCAGTGTTCTAAGGGCTGATCTGAAGGAGTGATATTTTCTTGCAGGTTGATGCATTGGGCACTTTGGACAAATGCCTGACACAGAATCTTAAGGGGTTGATGGCTCAGAACTGAATACCCAGACCCAAACCAGTTTACCAAGTCCAAAGTAACTGAAATAAGATAAGAAGCTAATGAATTCATTCATGGGTCTTGAGGAGTCACAGTGTGAGGAGATTCCAAGAAAAGGAAGGAAGGAAAGAAGGAAGGAAGGAAATAACAGGTGCATATCTAAGTGTGTTATCTAATCTAGAATCAACTACTAATCCTAGCTCTTCCATTGCAAGGTGTGTGACTTGGGGTAAGTTATTTAACTTCTGCAAGATCCACTTCACCTCAAAAAAAAGAAGATACTAAGAAAAGAATTATTTGGCACTGACAACTTTGGCTCTTCTCTTTATCTTTTCCTTCCAATCTAATTTTCTGACTCTGAAATTTCACATCTTCCATTCTTTTTGTTCTCAGAGAGGAAATAAACAGAAACAAATCTTCAGATAAACTAATCAGTGCTAATGGATGTTAGTGATTTAAAGGGTTTATCTCTCAAAGGGAGGTGAATTTTAATAGATAAATTCCATTTCTTAGTTCAAAACATATCAAATGTTTAGTTTCTGTCAGATTATGTTATTCTTACAGATTTGATACTTAAACCTAGAATATCCCAAAATGTACTCATGAAAGAGTTCAATAATCAAATAAAAATTTAAACTGAACACATGCACTTCTGCTTCTGGGAAGATAGAATAAGGGGAGCTGGATAAATGTACAAAATATATGAAATAACAGTTTTTACAATTGTTCATCAGACAACCAAAGGCAACGATTGCTGAGAGACAGGAAACAAAGGGAGTCCTGGGGGCACCCCAGCTTTCTGCTAAACAAAGAGCTTCCAGGCTCCCATGCAGGGAGAGGAAACCTGGGCAGAGCAGAGACAATGGAGCCGAGGGTGTGGGGAGATCATAATGACCAGAGCTCCTGGGATGCCACACAGAGAGAAACCCCTGGAGATCTGCAAGTTTCCCCCTGAGAACACAGAATAGTACAAATCAATGCATGCACGTGAGTAAACGATCCAAGAATGGGGGGCAATAACATCTGAAAGAATACAAGAACATTCCCTGACACTCACACAGAACTGGGAACAGCGACTGTTCCCTTCAGCCAGACTGGAAAAACTCAATTCACAGGATGTTTGGATAGAATGCTCAGGCGTACCTTACTTCAGTAGTGGGGAGTAATTAGCTTTAGAGAGAGCAAAGTTATAGACATGCCTGACAGATAATTAAGAAATTTTATCTGAAAGATTAAATTGTTTCCAAATAACTACATTCCAAAACAAAGATCAAGAATAATTATACAAACACATGAACATCCAGTGCTCAAGATGCTCAAAGCAAAATTCACAATGTCTACCATCCAAGCAAAGATTACCAGGCATTCAAAGAATAGTAGCACACGATCTATAGTGAAGAGAAGAATCAACCAACTAAAACCAGCCCAGAACTAGCACATGTGTTAGAATTAGCAGACAAAAACATGAAGGTAGTTGTCAGACCTGTATTCTATATGTTCAAATGATGAAAGAGTCATGGGAGATATTTTAAAAGACTCAAAACTTCTAGAGAGGAAAATTAATTTATAAGATGAAATCATATATGAGACAGGATTGATGCCAGATTAGACATGGCAGAAGAGAAGATTAGTGAACTTGAAGACAAAAAATCCAAATGAAAGGCACAGGAAAAAAAAAAAAAAAAAATCCAAACATGACAAAAGCATCTGTAAGCTGCCTCACATAGGCAACATCTATAATCAGAAAAATATCTAAAAGCATTCTAAGAAATTTTCAAAATGATTTCTCAAAATAAGATGAATATAAAATGAAAATAAAAACAAAAAGCCATAATTGAATAACCTGGTAAATCTACTGAAATCAAAGATTAAGAGTAAGTATTAAAAGCAGACAAGAGAAAATAAAGACATGGTATGCTTATGAAAATGATGATAACAGGCAATAGAAATAGAAGCCAGAAGAACAAAATCATCAAAGTGTTAAACAAACAAGGACCTAAATAACAGTCTTCTCTAGAATTCTATACCCCAAGTTGACCACCTTCAAAATGAAAGCGTAATAAAAAATTGTGAGTTAAACAAAAACTGAGATAATTCATTGTTTTGGTAGAATCAGTCAAGTAAAGTACTAAAAAGAGATGTTCAAATTCTAGAAGGAAGTGCTGTAAAACAAATAAGGAGTGAGGAGCACTAGGAAAAAATTGTGTGGATAAATCTATGTATGAACCTTGCCTGATGTAAACAAAACAAAGTGTCTTTCATGTAAAAAATATATGTGGAATTTAAAAAATCATAAAAGCAATGACATAAAAGGCTGGGAGGCAAATAAAATAAGCATTCTATATGCAGGGAGTGGTAAAAATACTAAGTTAAGATTGAGCCTAATAAATCAGGTTTGTGTTTTGTAATTTCTAGGGCAACCCACTAAGAAAATAATATAAAAGATGTAACTAAAAAACTAACAAACAGAAAATGGAATAGTAAATATATTCAATAAATACAAAAGAAATATAGAAAGCAGGAAAGGAGGAACAAAGAATAGAGGGGACAAAAAACAAACAAACAAAAACCCTGAATAGTTGCATGGTAGCTATTACCTGCATTTATCAGTATTTTGAATGTAAATAGTCCAATATTGCAGCTAATACAAAACATTTTAGGGCTATTTCAAAAACAACTATATGCTGATTAAAAAAGACCCAAGGTAAATGTAAGCGAATGAAAAGCTTGAATGTCACATGCAACCACTAATCAAGTTATAGCTGGTGACTTTCTGGTTATTAATAGGAAGAAAAAAAAAAGTCTTTAAGGAAAGTTGTGGCTAGACATGAATTTTTTGTTGATGAAGCAAATAAATTCACTTGATGAATACACACACAACTAAAATACAAAATGAAAGTGAAAATTAGAAAAATGCCCAAATATACTGGGCACTAGTTTTCTCCCAGCAATTTATAGAATAACTAGACATATAGAATATGGCCCATGTGTCATTTAATGAAATGGAATTTTTGAGAAATGCATTGTTAAGTGATTTTGTCATTGTGTGAATGTCACAGAATGTACTTACACAAACCAAGTCAGCTACCACGCACTAGGCAATATGGTTTTCTGGCTAAAGCATTGTTTTGTGGCACATAACTGTATTTGAATAATGCTTTTAACAAATTTGTTCTAATTAACAGTATTAAAAAATCACACCCTTGCCTGTAATCCCAGCACTTGGGAGGCTGAGGCAGGAGGATCACCAGTTCAAAGCCAGCCTCAGCAATGGCAAGGCACTTAGCAACTCAGTGAGACCCTGTCTCTAAATAAAAGTACAAAAAGGGCTTGGGGATGTGGACCAGTGATCGAGTGCCCCTGAGTTCAATCCCTGGTACAAAAAAAAAAAAAAAAAAAAAAAAAAAAAAAAAAAAAAAAAATTCAATCACACCCTTAAGAATATACAAATGTTTTAAGCACTCAAGAAATATTTTACTAAAACTGAGTAAGTACTTGGCCACAAAGCAAGAATAGAAATAGATAGAATATATTTTCTGACTATGGTAAAACCAAGCTAGAACAAGTAACAAAATTATGACTAGAGAATCTTCAAATGTTTTACAATTTAGCAATAAATTTCTACATAATTAATAGGTAAAAAATCATATTGGAAATTAGGAAATATTTTGAAACAAAGAAAAAAATGAAAATATTATATACAAATTTGTAGTATGTGGTTATAATAATGCCATGATGGAAATTTGTGGTTTAAAATGCATATAAGCAAGAAGACATACACATTTTAAGAAGCTAGAAAAAATTTAAAAAAATTTTAAATGTAATGAACTTAAGAGAAGAAATCAATTAAATAAAAGGGAAAAAGAGAGAGAAGGCCAACAAAACAAGAAGCTGGGATTCTTTTTTTTTTTTTTTTTTAATTGGCAAAGTTGAGAACTCCAACAAACCTAAAGGAGAAGGAGAAGGTGGAGAAGGAGGAGGAAGAAAAGAAAAAGAAGAAGAAGATCTGGTATTGTGATGCCACCTGCTTCACTCTTCTTGCTAAGAATTGCTTTGGCTATTCTGGGTCTCTTACTTTTCCAGATGGATTTCATGACTACTTTTTCTATTCCTATCAGGAATATCATTGGGATTTTGATTGGGATTGCATTAAATCTGTGTAATGCTTTTGGTAGTATGGTCATTTTGACAATATTAATTCTGCCTATCCAAGAACACAGGAGATCTTTCCATCTTCTGAGTTCTTTAATTTATTTCTTTAGCATTCTGTAGTTTTCATTGTAGAGGTCTTTCACCTCTTTCATTAAGTTGATTCCCAAGTATGTTACTTTTTTTTGAGGCTATTGTAAATGGGGTAGTTTTCCTAATTTCTCTTTCAGAGGATTTGTCACAGATGTACAGAAATGCATTTGATTTCTGGGTGTTGATTTTATACCCTGCTACTTTGCTGAATTCATTTATTAGTTCTAGCAGCTTTCTGGTGGAATTTTTTTCAGATCCTGTAAGTATAGAATCATGACATTGACAAATAGTGATTGTCAATGTAAATGTCTTTTTCTTTTCCTATTCCGATCCCTTTAATTTCTTTCATCTGTCTAATTGCTCTGGCCAGAGTTTCAAGGACTATGTTAAATAGAAGTGGTGAAAGAGGGCATCCCTGTCTTGTTCCAGTTTTTAGAGGGAATGCTTTCAATTTTTCTCCATTTAGAATGATGTTGTCTTGGGCTTCTCATACTAGACAAAGGCACCAAAACATATATTGGAGAAAAGATAGCCTCTTCAACAAATGGTGCTGGGGAAACTGGAAACTCATATGTAGCAAAATGAAATTAAGCCCCTATCTCTCATCATGCACAAAACTCAACTCAAAGTGAATCAAGGACCGAGGAATTAGACCAGAGACCCTGTGCCTAATAGAAGAAAAAGTAGGCCCAAATCTTCATCATGTCGGATTAGGCCCTGATTTCCTTAATACGACTCCTAAAGTGCAAGAGATAAAATCAAGAATCAATAAATGGGATGGATTCAAACTGAAAATCTTCTTCTCAGAAAAAGAAACAATCAGTGACATGAAGAGAGAGCCTACAGAATGGGAGCAAACTTTTAAACACACGCATATCAGATAGAGCACTAATCTCCAGAATATATAAAGAACTCAAAAAACAAATAACCCAATCAATAAATGGGCTAAGGAGCTGAACAGACACTTCTCAGACGAAGATATACAATTGATCAACAAATATATAAAAAAGTTCAATATTTCTAATAATTAGAGAAATGCAAATCAAAACTCTCTAAGATTTCATCTCACTCCAGTCAGAATGGCAGTTATTAAGAATACAAGCAACAGTAAGTGTTGGCGAGGATGTGGGGGAAAAGGCACACTCATACATTGCTGGTGGGACTGCAAATTGATGCAATCAATCTGGAAAGCAGTATGGAGATTCCTTAGAAAACTTGGAATGGAGCCACCATTTGATCCAGCTATTCTATTCCTTGGTCTATACCCAGAGGACTTAAAAACAGCATACTACAGTGATGCACCCACTTCAATGTTTATAGCAGCACAGTTCACAATAGCTAAATTGTGGAACCAAACTAGATTCCCTTCAATAGATGAATGGATAAAGAAACCGTGGTATATATACACCATGGAATATTACTCAGCATTGAAAGAGAACAAAATCATGGCATTTGCAGGTAAATGGATGGAGATGGACAATATCATGCTGAGTGAAGTAAGCCAATCCCAAAAAACCAAAGGCTGAATGTGTTCTCTGATAGGTGGATGCCGATCCATAATGTGGGTTGCGGGGCGGGGGCATGGAAGGAATGGAGGAACTTTGGATAGAGCAAAGGGGAGGGAGGGGAAGAGAGGGGCATGGGGGTGGGAAAGATGGTGGAATGTATGAAGACATGAATGGTGTGACTCTACCTTGTGTACAACCAGAGAAATGAAAAATTGTGCTCCATTTGTGCACTATGAATTGAAATGCATTCTGCTGTCATGTAGAACAAATCAGAACAGATAAATAAAGAAGAAGAAGAAAAGGAAGAGAAGGAGGAGGAGGTGGTGGTGGCCGTTGGGGGCAGAAATTCTGAATATGAAGAATAAAAACTGAGCAGTCACTACAGTTTCAACAGATTATATTTTTAAAAACTATAAAGAACTTTATGTGAGTAAATTTGAAAATTTAGAAGTAGAAAAATTTCTTGAGAAATAGAACTTTTAAAATGGATGATGGAAGAAATATAAAAACATGGACGATCCTATTTCTATTAAAGAAATCAAATTCAAAATGAAAATTCTCACGTTGAAGCTAATTCCAGGTCCAGATAACTTCAACATGAAGTCATCTTTCTAAGAAATAGTCCCAACTCTTCGAAAGTATAGACAGAGAAGAGACAGTTTCTATCTCACTTCATTAGGCTACCATGACCTTGACATTAAACTTGACAAGGATATTATAAAAAGAAAATTAAAAGATAATCCCTGGGGATGGGATGTGGCTCAGCGGTAGGGCGTTCACTTAGCATGTGCACGGCCCGGGTTCGATCCTAAGCACCACGTAAAAATAAATGCATTGTGTACAACTAAAGCAAATAAATAAATATGAAAAAAAGATAATCCCTTTCACAAATATAGACCAAAAAATAAATCCTGAAAAAAGAACCTTCAAATGTATTTTAAAAAATGACTAAAATATTTTATTCAAAGTGGGCAAAGTTGACCTAATGTTCCAAGAATCAGTTAGTGAACAATTAGAGATGAAGACAAAAGATCATAACCCCATGTCCATAGATGCATTAAAATCATTTGATAAAATTTGGCACTCTTTCATAATAAGAAATTTTCAGTAAATTTGAAATGAAAAAATGTTCTTCCAGAAAACAAAGGGTGCACATGTGCACACACAAACTTAGCAAACTTCATAGTGACCAATACAGTGTTGAAATCTTTCCCCCTGGTTTTGAGACTAAGGTGGGGATTTTAGTTCTCCTTATTTCTACTCAACATTTTATTGGAGAATCTACTGAAATGAAGACTAGGAAAGTATTAGTTAGAGGAACTGGAAACAAATCTTTTAAAAAGACTGTTTTGTGTACAGAAAATATACTGATATATAGAGAAACTCAAAAACAATCTGATGACAAACATGATACTTAGTGGGCTCACCAAGGCCATTATATATAAGGTAAGGATAAAAAAAAAAATCAATTGTGTTCTTAGGTCAGAATGAATAATTAGAAAAGAAAATTTAAAATAATATACTTTCTTATTCCTATTCCCATCTCCCCTCCCTTCTCTTCATTCCCCTTTACTAAGAAATAGTGTTTAAAGACTCCTATCCTCAACAAAGCTTTACTAAGGGAAATTAGACTTAAATAAATGGATGGATATACCATGTTCATCGATTGGAAGATTCAGTGTTGCTAAAGACATCATTTTCTCCCATAAATTAATCTATGTAGTCAATTAATTCCAACCAAATTCCTAGTGGGTTTTTAAAAGTGTGTGTAGAAATTTATAATCAGATTTAAAATTGACATGAAAATGTAAAGTTCAAAAAATGGCCTTGACAATTTTGATGAAAAATATAGTTAAAGTAAAGCACCAGATATCAGGAAGTATTATAAAGCTACAGCAATTAAAACAGGTGGTACTGGTGGCAACCAGATCACTGTTACAGAACGAAGTCCAGAAGTGGACGATCACAGTTACACCACCTGATTTCCAACAAAGCTGACCTGGAGGGCAAGGGCAATGAGAGCGTTGTGACTTGCTGGTACTGTTCAATACCTTTACCTGGGCGGAAAGTCCTTGCACATACTCACTTTGTAAAAATTCATTCAATAAAACGCGCTCAAAAGCTAATTTGCTTGTTGAATTCATTTTCATGCATGGTGGAATGACTAAAAAGGTTGTCGTGACCCAACTATTAACTCTCCATTCTGCATATGGGATGATGCTGATCTGAGCCAGAAGCTGAGCATTGTAAACCCTATTGCTGTTTGTGGCTCTGTTTCAGCTGGTCTGATCTGTCTCCCTCAGCTGCACAGTAGGCAAGTTTTCACGTTAATTTTGGTCCCTAGCACTCTTCAGTCTAGCATCATTGCCTGAGGCTGTCAACAAGCACAAAGTGCAGCATGAAGACCAGCTTAGAAGGGCCTCTTCTATCTTGAGCATTTTGGTGGGAAAGAGCTATCATCCTCAGCACAAATCTTGCCATTGAAGGTGAAAGGGTAGTCACTGGCAGGATTTCTCACTTTTAGTGGGAACGTTTTTCAAATTATAATTAAGTCTAATCTTTGTTGGGCATATCCATGCTCCAGGGACTACTCTAAGTACTTGCAATACAGTAACTCATTTAATGCATAACGACTGTGTAAATCTCTTATTTAATCCATAACAACTATGCGAGGTAGGAAGATTTATTTGTCCCATGTTGCTTGGGAGGAAGTGGAGGCACAACCGTGGAGGAATGTGTCAAATATTACACACCAGCAAGCTGTGAAGCCAGGCAGTGGGCAGGGCTTTGCTAGAGCTCTTGTTCTTTACAAACACGCTGACAATAAATTCCACACTGCATGCAGTCTTCTTTGTTTGCTTAGTTTCAGAAAATACAGAAGAGAGCTCCTGGCCTGAAGATATTTCTCTGCAGAGCCCTGCTCTTTGTTAGAGGTTGGCTGGGCAAGGGCAGGAAACACTGGGACCCAGACCCTTGGGCTGGACAATGAGAATCCTCCCTTCTTTCTCTCACCTTCTTAGGGGGATAGTTGCTTGTTAGGAGAGTTCTACATTTCCTTTTGCAAGAAATTTAAGATGTGGGTAAATTAAGGTTTTTTTTTTTTTTTGTGTGTGTGTGTGTGTGTGTTATTTTTTTTTTTTTTTTTTTTTTTTTTTTAGAGGAAACACAGCTGTCCTCACTGCCTGGAGTTCTCAGGGCTGTCACCCTCTTCCTTGCTCCAGAGTCGCCATTTTCTGAGCTCTCAGCAATAAACTTAATAAAGATTGATATCAATGACAAATTCTGTCAACTTCCAGGCTGCAAAACTTAGTCACTGTGCAAAATGGACCAAGGAAAATAAATAACCCGAGGAATGATGGAGTGTGTAAATATTGATGTGGACGCTGGGTGCAGAGAAGTTAGACGAAGCAAAAAAGAGCTTAGTGATGGCAAGTTCCTCACCCTGGCTGGATGCAGAAAGGTCTTTGCATGTTGATTTGAATTCTTCGGCATGATTTTCAGGGTGGGAATGTAGGTGGTAGATTAAGTTGGAAGCTCTTGGATTAAAAAAAAAAAGAAATTGAGAATGGGCATATACTTTAATTCAGTAAAAACTATTATAAAAATAGGGTTGTGTCGAAAAGATTGAAAATACATCCAGGAAAAATATTATAATAAAGAATGTCTATAATCCTAGTGCCCAAAATATTTGTTGAGACTTTTTTTTCATGCTAATGTACACATTTCTTAATTTCTAAGATGCAAATATTTTAAAGTTTGTTATTTCTGAAATCAGATCACCTCTATGGGTATATAGATGTATGATATATGGGTATATAGATTATAGCATTTTTTTTAATCTGAAAAGGCTATTAGTCTCCTCCCTCTGTATTCATGGGGGATCAATTCCAGTTCTATCCCCACTGGAAACCCAAATCCGTGGATACTCAAGTCCCTTGTATAAAATGGTATAGTTTTGCATGAAACCCAGACACAGCCTTCTGTGTACTTTAAATCATCTCTTGATTACTCATATACTTAATAAATGAAAATGTTATATTAATAGTAATTCTAATGTACTATTAGTGAAAAACGTCTTTCATGCTGCAGTTGGACATTTACTGAAAATTTCAATCAATGGTTAAATCTGTGGATGTGGAGGGCCAAATGTATTCAGCTAATGATGTTGCCTAAAATCAAGGGAATATGTTGTTATCATATATTTATGGAAAATATTATCGTATTGAGGATTTTATTTTGTCTCGTTCATTGTTGTAAAGTTTACACAAATAACGGTAAAAACAAAATTTACCATCTTATAGATGGAACTAGAGTCCATCACGTTCAGTGAAATAAGTCAAACTCTGAAGGTCAAGGATAATGTGGTTCCTCTCATATGTGGAAGCTGGAGAGGAAAAAGGAAAATGGAGGTGGTGGTGGATCTCCTAAAACTCAAAAAGAGATCACTAGAGGAAAGGGACCAAGGGTTGGTGGTGGGGAGGCAGTGGGCAAGTGCTGGGGAATGATTTGGGCCAAATTATATTATTCTATTATGTGTATGTACAAATATGTAACAACGAATCCCACCATTATGTACAACTCTAACGCACCGATAAGAAGTGAGGAAATAAAAAATTTTACCATATTTATGGGTACAGTTCAGTGACACCGAGTAAATCCACACTGTTGTCTAATGGTCACCACTGTCTGTTTTCAGAACGTTTTCATCATCCTAAAAGGCCACTCCACCCATCAAACAATAACTCTCCATTCTCCTCCCCACCCAACCTTGAGTTTTATTCTGCCTCCCATGCCTGTGAATTTGCCTATTCTGAATGCCTTACATAAATGGAATAGTACACTATTGATCCTTTTGTGTCCAGCTATTTCACTTAGCATAACACTGTCAAGATTCATCCATGTCATAGCTTGTATTAGAATTTCATTACTTCTTTATACCTGACGGAGACCCGATTGTGTGTGTATGCCACATTTTGTTTATCCCACCATCCATTCATGGATAGGGATTGCTTCTGCTTTCTGGTGGTTGTGAATAACGCTCTGATCGTTGGTATGGGAGTATATGTTTGAGTTCCTGCTTTTAGGTCTATACCTAAGAGTGGAATCACTGGGTCATGAGTAATTCCATGTTTAAGTTTTCAAGGAACCAACATAACTGTTTTCCAGAGCAGCTGCACCATTTTATATTTTGAGCAGCGTTCAAGGGCTCCGATTTCTCCACAGCATCATCAATACTTGTTATTTTTCATTTTTAATAGTCATCTTACTGCATATGCACTGGCTGTGCCTATTATTTTTGAAACCCACTCCTTTCTGTTAACAATAGATCCCAAACATCATCCCAGGGCCATTGATATCCTTCTATAATCCTTATGAATTGTCATTTTGAAGGCTGTATATTATTCAGTTGTATGTGTGTACATACATATTTTAAAAAATAATCTTCCATTATTGACTATTTAGGTTGTTCTGAGTTTTTTCCCCTATTATAAATTATGAGAAAATGCATATATTATAGCTATTATTTTTGCACACATTATTATTTCCTTGGTATAAATTCCTAGACATGCTACTGTTGAATCAAAGATATGGCATATAAGGCTTTAATTCATAATTCTAAATTGCCTCTGCTTAGTTACAAAAGGTAAAAAATCAAGAGTCCTTCAGTGAGGAAACACCCATATCTCCACTGCCAGCCCCAGAGATTTCACTGGAAAATATTTACACTTGTGAGAAAGAGAAAATGCTATGAGAATTTGGTCAATGAAATAGAAATTGTATCCGTCAGCTCTTTTTGCCAGATGGCTTGACAATTCTGGAAAGATGAAATTCTTTACAATATTCATCTTGTGTCTGAGGATCAACTTCTCTCAAACAAGGATGATTAGTTTCTTTCTGACCCAATTTTCCTATTTCTCATCTGCCCTTCTTGCCCAGAATATGGTGGGAACGTTTTTTTTTTTTGTTTTGTTTTTTTTAATAGGATAGAAGCAGATAGATACTCTACTACAGAGTTCCCCTAGCAATTACTTGGACTTGAGATTCTGGAGAATCTGTATGCACTTTCTATAGGAAAAGAACAAAGAGAATTTTTTGATCAGTATGTCATAACGTACCAAATCTACATCACAGACACTCTAGAGGATTTTCTTCCTTCTGAAAAATTGTACCGAAATCACCCCATTTAATTTCACCCTCATCGCTTGTTAGGGTAGCTGTTGCAACATTGATCAGAAAACAGAAGCAACCTGCCTCGGTTATTAGAACTGCAGGCTGAGCACACCTAATCTGAAAATCCAAAATCTGAACTGCTCCAAAATCCAAAACTTTCTGAGTACTGGCCTGACTCCACAAGTGGAAAATTCCACACCTGACCTTATAGGACAGGTCGCAGTCAAAATGCAGGTGCAGTACAAATATTGTAGAAAATTACCTTCAGGGTGTGTGTGTGTGTGGTGTGTATGAAATATAAAAGAATTTAATGTCATACTTGGGTCCCATTCCTGTTATGAATCTGCAAATATTTCAAACTCTGAAAAAAAATCTGACATCTGAGGGGCTGGGGATATAGCTCGGTTGGTAGAGTGCTTGCCTTGCATGCACAAGGCCCTGGGTTCAATACCCAGCACACACACACACACACACACACACACACACAACACAAAAAAAAAAAAAAAAATTGGGCATCTGAAACACTTCTAGTCCCAGGCATTTCAAATGAGGGATACCCAACCTGTGCCTACTCTTACCGAGTCACCTCTGTAAGAGCCGTGGCCTAACACTGTGTCTTGTAAAGCAATGTTTCTCACCCCTAACTGCACCAGCATCCCTGAGGCCATTGAAATACAGATTGTTGGGTCCCCCTTCCTGAGATTCTGATTCCGGATCAAGCCTGAGAAACTGCATTTCTAACTTTCAAATCAGTGATGGTTCAGGGACCACATTATGAGAACTATTGCCCTGACTGCTGTCCCCTGTCACTAACCTCCCTTAATGTAGTTTAAAAAAATACACACACACACACACACACACACACACACACACACACATGTATATTTAGTTAATAGACCTTTATTTTTTATTTATTCATATGTGGTGCTGAGAATCGAACCCAGGGCCTCACACATATCAGGCAAGTGTGCTACCGCTGAGCCCCAGCTCCAGCCCCCTCAATGTAGTTTTGAATGATCACTTATGTGAGAGATGAAGAGCAGGGAACTACAAAAAAAAAAAAAAAAATGCCACACAGATTGTGATAATCATGACATAGAGCTTATCACATAAAAGCTATACCTGTCTTATTCGGGGGGACATTTTCTTTTCTAGGGAATCATAGGAGTCTTCTTATTTAGGACTGATGTCAATAGACAACTAACTTCTCCACACTGAAATACAGAGGGCAGTCTGGATCATACGTCGTCTGTGATTTAAAGTTCTCACTGGGCTTGCTCTGGTGGCCCGTGGCTCTAGCAACGAATGTTCATGTGATCAATATGGAACGGCACTGGAAGATGGCTTAGCATCCCTTTGTAGATGCGTGTCATGATTCCCAGATAAAATGTATGGTTCTCAGTCCTATGTCCTATCATCACTCCAGGGCACTTGGCATCTGTGGCTGGTACATGATGTTGGCCGACCCAAGGTAAGGGAGTCAGACTGCAAGGTGCACTGGCAACCTGTGAGTCTGAGAGGAGGAGATATTGGCATGGCCAGCCCTCGTGTGGTCCCTTCTGCACCGCCTCTGGATTTAGTTCCGGGACTTGCTTTGGCAAAACCACACTGTGGCACGTGCGATGGCACCGAGGTATGGTAAGCGCTCACACGCTGGGGCTTGTGCTCTTGAAATGTTCCCTCTCAGGAGCAGCTGTCACGCTGGAAAGAAGCGCAGGAAGGTCACCAAATGACCACAGAGGGCAAGAGGCCGTGCAGGAAGCTCAGCCCCAGCCCAGCTCCCAGGGGATGCAGCCCTTTGAGTGGCCTCCCTCAGTGCTGAAGAGCCGCCTACTGAGCCCTGTCACTCACAGACTCATGCAAAACAGGAGGCTGCTGGGAAGAAACAGGTCACCAAAACAGAAAAACCCCAAAGGCGGTGTCATTTAAAACCTAGAAAGCAAATCGATGATCACATAGGAGATTTTCCTGAAGTCATTTCTGCTTTTGTGATACCTGCATGGTAGTCCTTTGTTGAAATCTCAGAGGGAAAAAAGAAATACTAGATGGGAAGAAAATTTCCTTCATTTACCCACTCAGTCAATGGCTTTAGTTTTGCTCTGTGTGAATACAGCACCTAGGGAGGGAGGGACAGAGGAGGACAGAGGATGTCAGTAGCCCCAGCCCAGAGTAGTAAACGCTAAGACTGGCAGGACAGGGGCGTGGGGGTAGGGAGGAAGCAGAGTGAGAGAAATTCCCAGAACAGGTGGCTTTGCCTGCTAGGGACTCCTGTGAAGTATTGGGGTGATTTAATTTCAGGCAATTTTATGAAACTCAGGAGTAAAAAAGAAACGAGAGGGGTGGGCAAGGAGAGACAAGACTTCGTTATTCCTTTAAAGATTTCAAATACAGCTCTTCACGAGATTTGAGCAACGCATCCCGGCATCCTCAAAGTGCATCCTGGACACGTGGCCAAGAACTGTTCCCTTCCATCTCTGTGACAGAGCTTCGTGGGACAAAGGTACCCACCTTCCCTTCCGTCCCCACGACTCCTCCTTCCTCTGCTGACACTAGCCACCTGGGAATTGCAGGAGGAAAGGCTGGCATGTGTGGGAGCCACCCTAAGAGAAACTGTCCCATAAGAGAGGTGCTAACTAGGAGAGGACGATGACTCTGAACACTGTTTCTTGTTTCCAGAGGAGGGAGGCTCTGGCACGGAGCCAGGAAACAGAAAAGGCATGAAAGGAAGAACTAATTTGGAGCTGGTGGGGTGAGTGTTTTCTGGCTTATTTAAAAACAGAGATAGAGAATTCAAACAGAGAAGAGGAATCTGACTACCAGATGGGGCTGCTGAGAGAGACAGGATGTCAACAATGGAGTCAACAATGCCCGAGCATGAAAGGCTCTATTTTGACAGTAGGGAAACCATACACAGAATGATGCTTGGTGGATCGGGTGGGTTCATCTCCTACTCGGTATTTTATTTCCATTTAAATCCCTTGGAGGCAGAGGTTGAGGTTATTGGCTTGGCTCCATAGTAAAGAAAAACCACAATCCAGCTCTTCAAAGACCTTCCAGGCTACGAGGGAAACCAGTCAAACAGACAGCTAATTGGCAGATAGAAGGACCATCCCCAAACATGCATTCACTGAGGTTCTATGATGGGGCAGGCACGGTACTGAACACCACGCTAGACACTGGGGCTCACCGAGACACAGAACAGAGCCCTCCCCTTTACAGAGCATCGTTCTAATTAGCATTTCAACAAGTCAACTATATGGAAGTGTGTTGAGGATCGGGGAGGTCAGGAGGGTAGCTGGGGTGCAGTGGGAAGCTCGCAGGAGACTGGCTTTCACTTGCTCTGTGACCTTAGGCAAATCCCTGAACCTCTCTCTGAGCCTCCTTTTGCCATCTGCCTTGTCTTACAGTGATGCGGAGTCTTTGTGGGAATGTCACGTGGTTCAGTTTGTTGGAGAGAGGAGGAAGGGCAAGGCTTTACAGAGGGGACAAGCTTTGAGCTTCACGCTGTTGGCCAAATGGAAATCAGGACCTCTGTGTGTGGTAGCTCCCAGCAAATGTGGCCGCCTCGTCGGTAGAAATGTGGGAATTAGAAAGAACAGAAAAATCCAGCAGGAAAACTTAGAGGAAAGAGCCAGGGAGAACGAGTATGCTGTCGGCCCCCAGAGTCATTTTATAGAGCCCGGAGTTCCTCGCTAGTGACCTTCCCCGGCTTCTCCCTGACGTGGCGTCGTGGGCTCTGTGATGTTTACTGCACCGCATTCCAGGGAGGGTGCGCAGCGCCCCGTCCAATGTCAGAAAGCGTGGAAATCAGTCCTTGGTTTAATTTTAACTCTTTCTATAAACAGTGACCTAATTTGAGGAAGGCTGGGTCTGGCCAGGCAGCCCAGCCCCCACGTGTCCCCCCTCCTCCCTCCTCTGCCCTTAGTCAAACTGTCTCGCCTTTATCTCACACATGGACTTTACAAATAAGCGCGGGGTGATCTGTGTGCTCAGCTTACTTGAGAAGAGCAAAATGAGCCAGCAAAGCAAAACACCCCAGCCAAGCCCTGGCCCTCTGCAGGAGAGCGCCACCTTCACATCTCGGGCCAGGGACACTCTCAGGAAGGCAGACGGAGGCAGAGGTGAAGGGTTCCACTGTGGTGGGAAGAGCCTGTCCAGGGGGGAGGCCCCTGTCTCCCCACAGCCCTGCTCCAGCTATTATTTATAGTTTCCTTGAGCAGTATGTCAAGTCCTCTCTCTATTCGTTGTGCAAATGAAGTGAATTATGAGCGTGGCCCAGGCAGAGGGAGCTAAGCCCTGGTTTAGGCCTTTATTGCTTCTTCCCTTGAACCTTTATGGGAGCTGAGCTCCCTTGACTCACAGGTGGGCAGCACCTCGGAGAAATGGGTCTTACTCAGGTGCAAACTCAGGAGCTGCGCAGCCACTGGGAGCCCACAGGTGAGCCCAGTGATGGGGGGGGGTGGACAGGGACCAGGGGGAGGCAGACTCCTGGGTGGGCGTGGTGGGAGGAAGGGATGGAGGGACAAGCAGGGGCTAAGATGCTCTGACAGGTGTTGTCTGAGAAGCATTCTTCCAGGCCAGGGGTCTGCAAACTTTTTCTGTAAAGGGCCAGAAAGTAAAGGATTCGCACTCCGTGGGCCATCTGGTGTCTGTCACAACTCCTCAGCTCTGCCAGTGTAGGATGACAGCAGCTCTGAACAGCAGGCAAACCTAGGTGCTTGTCTGTGCTCCAGGAAAAGATGGTTGGAGTTGGAGAATATCACGCTAAGTGAAATAAGCCCATCCCACAAAACCAACGGCAGAACATTTTCTCTAATAAGCGGTTGTTAATTTACAATAAGGCAGGGGTCACTAGGGAAGAATAGCGTTCATTACCTTAGATTAGGTAGAGGGAAGTGATGGAAGGGGAGGGAGGGGGCGTGGGGGTGGGAAAGATAGTGGAATGAAACAGACATGATTACTGTATGTATATATGTGACCACATGACCAATACGATTCTGCAACATGGACACTTAGAAAAGTGAGAAATCATATCTCATCTATGTATGATATATCACAGTGCATAAATGCATTCTACTGTCATGTATAACTAGTTAAAACAAACAAAAATTTGAAAAAAAAAAGAAAAAAGGTGGTGTACAAAAGTGGGTGGGAGGTGGGCCTGGCTTGTGGGCTGGGGTTCTGTGACCCTGATCTAGGAGAAGGTTTTCCCTGTTCCATGTTTCCATGTAGCCACAATGTCCTGGGAGGAGACAATTCCCCTCCCTGTTCCCCCGAACTTCAGGTGACTGACTGCCTTCCGTCTTCTGTGGTCCCTTCATACGCAACCCGAAGCCTAGAACTGATTATGTACCCGATTTACCTGAGCAGAGTGGCTCACAGGTGACAGCCAGCAGGGACGGTGATTTTTAGTTTCATGAGTTCCTTGGCAGATTCCTCGCCATGGCAGGAGCGGTAAAGGTCAAGGCCAGGCGCTGAAACCCACCCACCCGCACTCAGCTCAGAGCAGCATCAGAACTTTCCTTAAGGATTTAACTCAGGCTCACAGCAAGTCCTCTTTCCCCACCATTCTCTCTCCCTCCAGGTCGGTTGTGACCCCCGTGTTGGCCCTCCTGCTTTACCCTCTATGCTTCTTTGCTTCCCTTTTTTTATTTTCTCTCCTTTTACACGTTCCTTGTGCTTGTAACGGGTGTTTCCCAGTCCAGTGTCCCAACCCATAAATCCATTACTGAGCCATTCCCAGTCTAGCATTTTCCCATCCTGGTACAATCCTTAGTTAAGGGTGAGAGCTGGTGTGGTGGTCAAGGCTGGACTCAGTGATTGGACTGCTTGGGCTCAAGTCCATGGACTGCCCATAATCACATCCAAGGTCACTGACCTTTCTGTTCCTCTATATCCTCACCCGTAAAATGGGCCTGTCTCACGCTACCCGAGTAAAACAAATGGGTAACACGCGTGGAGCACTTAGTACATCAGCACACTGAAATCCACACGAATCTCGTGTCTGGGCTGCACTTCTTGATTTTTTTTCTTCACCATATTTTACATTGACAATACTTCTCAGGATCAGTCTAAATCCCAACTCTTCTAATTCAAATCATAATGCACAGTCTTGGAGGAGGATGGGCTGTGTCTGTGACAACTGTTCCACAAGATGATCAGGGAGCTGACAAAGGCCTACGGCCTGGTGACATCGTAGCCCTGCAGCTTCCTCTGGTGCTTGGGGCGATGCCGGTGCGAACACACCTGCCAGTCTGCCAGTCATAGCAAAGCCTTGCTGTCCCCTACAGTACATGACAGTTGATCATGAAAACGACGACTCTGCTTCTGGCTTCCTACGTCTTATTTACTCATTATTTTAGTAATTGCTCCTATTGGCATATGTAAAACTGTTCCTCGTAAAACAGAATGCCACGTTGCTCCGGGAGCAGCCTCCACATCTCAGGTTGACCACATCTCCTGGTGGCATCGAGAGGCCACGTGGAGTGATTGACCCAGAACTGTCTGGGTTTGTGTTCCTCACACAGTGACGGGATCCCCCGATGTCCCAGTTCCCAGAGGGCAGGCCCGTCAGGACTGAGGCTCAAGCGTACCTCTGCTCCAGGTGCTGTGTGGCAAGCTGCAGCCCTTTGGTGAGGGGCCAGGGATCTGGTTGTGCTCAGGGAAGCCAACGGTCCCCTGGCAATGCCAGCTATGTGTCCTGCCACCGTGTGCGAGCCAGTCCCAGGCCTGCCACAGTGAGCTTAAGCAGAAGGGAGCACAGGCGTACCTGGGAGCTAGCTCAGCCCCCTCGGGCCGTCCATCACTTCACTGCAAACCCTGGGGCCAGCTGAACTGTAGACCCCAGCGAATCAGTCTGAGGGGCTGTGGTGGGTGAAGGGGCAGGTCCTGCAGGCAGCTGCAGGGCAACCCTGCTTGCACCCCAAGGACCTGTCATCAGGGCTTTTTCCTGCCCTTCACTCGGCCTCCACTTCCAAGTCCTCGGTCAGTGGGACTCTAGCACTGAGCCATTGCAGTCAACTCCTGGGCTGAAAGGATAGTTAAGGATTGTCCCCAGGCAACTCGGAGGTGGTGTGGCATGGGGAGACCAGAACAGAGTTTTGGAAGCTTTCTTCCAACCTCCCCTTCCGATGTCCCCTCTGGTCCTTTTCCCAGCACCCAGGCTCAGTCCACTAAGTCCCACTTGTGTCTGATGAAGACGAGCTTCTTTCACCCCAATGATGTCCCCAGATTCTCTGGGGTTGTTCTGGGTACCTGTTCCTGCACTCCATCTTGCCCTCTTGCTTTTAGTATTTCTTAAAGATGGACTTTGGTAGCAGAAACCCACACACCATGCTCCTTCCTTATCTTAGGAAGAAACAGAAAATAGCATCACGTGCCTAAGGAAACTGCCCTCCTGCTCTCCATCCTGGGTCTCCTGTGCTTGCCCCAGGAAGATGTGACCATGTCTCTACTTCCACAGCTCTGACAACAGGACAGCCAAGCATGAAGGGGTGGGTCTGTCCATCTGTTCATTTGTTGAACGTTTTCCTGAGAAATAATATACATTCAGAAAAGAGCACAGGCCAGACCTCCCATCAACCTTCACAAAGAGATCACATCTACATAGTCTGCAGCCACGTCTAGGAGCATTATGAGCAGATCTGTTAATGTTAACATGACTAATGTCAGAAAAGCCTTCCTTATGGCCAAGAGCTCCCGTCCTATAATTTCCAGCAACTGTTTCAGCTCCAGGGAGTTGCACAAAATAAGTGCAATGTTTTCTTCTCTTTTTAAAAATATTTTCTTACCGTAAGCACTTGGAGTAAAATGTTGGCCATCCACAAACATTCTCTCTTTCCCCTTATTATACAATCTTCTTTCATCCAGTTTTGCCATGACAAGATGGTGCTCCTGATAGCCTGTGGAGGTGCACAGGGTTGCAGGACTGACTTAGACAAAGAGACGTGTGGAGAACGGATGTTCAGGGACAGAAAGTGACTCTCGGGTCTAGTCAGTAGCAATACAAGAAGCAAAAACAGAACCCCAATGACGTCTTCCACGAAAGCAGTCAAGTTCCCCTCCTCTGGGTCACTGTGGGAAGTTTTGGTTGCTCCCGGGCTCCCGGGTAGGTGGGCATCAGGTGGAGAGAGAGTAAGAGGCACCAGCTGGTGCACAGGCTGAGGTCCCTCAGGGGACTGGCATGAGTCGGTGGCAGCCTGCAGGGTGGCGCAATCAGAGCTGGCAGCTGAGAGCTGACGGCTCAACTGAGGTGGAGCTGAGAAAAAGTTCCGGCTGCTCCCAGGACTCGGGCAACACCCATCTGGGGCTAACTATAGAAGCAAGGGCACTGCGAGCTCTCGGTCGCCCAGGAGCCAGGATAAGGCGTTAGGTGTTGGGGACCACACGGATTAGATTTGCAGACTTCGGGAACAGGGATTAATTCTTGCTAACGTGGATCACACGGAGTTTGACTCGGCCTCCGCCACCAGCCCCTCCTCCACAGTGCAACCTGGAGCCCCGGGAAGGGACCGGACCAAGTAGAAATGCAAAAGTATTAAGCTTGGACACATCAGACGTGTGTCCTCTTCCAGCTTCTCCCCCAGTCCATGGAACTTCTCCTTTTCTTCCTCCATTTTCTCCTTCCTCTTTTAAATACTACGTCCATTTATTTCAAGGTATGAAAAAAGAGTCCCCTCATTTATGCGTTCCCAACCGCCCAAATTATAGTCATGTGTTCATTTAGGCAGGCATTAGATATGCTCTTTTTAATACTCTTTATTCTTTTTTTTAAAAGAATTTTTTTTTTTTTTTTTTTTTTTAGGTGGACAATGTATCTTTATTTTATGTTTATGTGGTGCTGAGGATCCAACCTCATGCATGCTAGGCGAGCAGTCTACCACTCAGTCTACCACTGAGCCACAACCCCAGCCCCTAATACTATTTATTGTTAAATTTAATTGTTGCTTTTTCACTTCAGTTGGATTCAGGGAACATTTGAAAATAAAAGTGCTGTGTTTGGCCTTCTCCGTGTATAGAATCTACCCGGTGTGGGTCCTATTCGGGTCTGTTTTTAGCTTTTCCTGTGTACATGCTTCTAACCTTTGGTGTCCTGAGCTGTTGCTACACTTGTTCAGAAAGAACTGGTCCATTTCCTGTTTCTGGGCCTAACTCACTGCCTGCGTCTGTTCCCCCTAGCGTTCCACAGCCAGATCACACATTTACAGTGTAACGGGAATTGGCTCTGGAGTATTCAAACCCACTGCCAGAAAAATACTGTTGGTTAAGCAGAGTTGGGTTTTTTGGACTTATTGCAATGAGGGAGAACATTGGCTTGCTCCAGCGGCCAGTGGCATTTCAGGAGAGAAAAAGTCGAAGGAGGGTTATTTAAGGTTTTAGAGCCAGGCTGGGTGAATTTTTGCTTAGCAGGGAACAGGTTAGGATTGACCTGTTAGTCCTGATAAGTGAAATATTTCAGGAGTTCCATAGTCTAATTATCCAGGGGCAAATATTTATTGGAGCAAGTCACTAGGTTATTTTTGCCTGGTCCCAGCCTTGCTCAGCTGAAAACCAGGAAAGCAAGCTTTAGCCCAGAAGGGTTTCATGCAAGAAAAGGGAAACAGGTTAGTTTCAGTTCTTATGAGAATGCAAAAGTTGTTTGACTACAACTTCAGTATCCAGAGGGAGCAGGGTTTTAATATTTTGCTTTTAACAGATCTGCTCTTCGAGGTGGGCCCATTATGGGTAAATAACAACAAATCCAGTGGTGCAGTAATTTCAACAGCCCCTTTAGCAAATGCTCAGCCTGTCAAAGTGAAAATGCCCAATCACTCGATATCTTTCACACTTCTGTTCTTTGTAGCTCCTCTCCAAAACGGTGCCTGGGTTTACAGGCAAAAAATGAAACTTAGGTATCTTCTTGGCAAACGGAAATATGACAGTTTAGCATTCTAAGGACTGGAACAGTGACTCCTGGCCACCAGCTTGCTGATCTGCCCATTGGAGTGTCCAGTTGAACTTCACAGCTAAGAGAATATGTTTTCTAGTTCCTCTCCCTTGGTCAGAGCTGACAGTTCCCTCTGGGTGACTTGGTGTTCCCCCAGCAATAGCCAATTGCAGCACACTCTAATTTCTCATCCTGCTCCTGAGCCTGCATGGATTCTTCCCTGCCTTGGGGGCCTCCGGGATAGACCAACTGGCTCCAATCTAGGCTTCTCTATGTGGAGATAAATGAAGACCAACCACCAAAGGAAAGCAAAGTCTATTTGTCCTAGGCTTGCTCTAGCAAGAGAGTCACCTACTGTCATTGTGTCTGCCAGAGACTCAAAGGCAGGCAGAGGAGCGGGCAGTCTGTCCAAGGGAAGGCTGCAGGTCTGCATCTATTGGTGGCTGTTGGCAGGGGAAGTTGGAGGCAGCTAACCGAAAGCAGGCATCTGTGTGATTAGTGAAAGATGTGTCTTAGTCCAGTCTGTGTTGCTATAACACAATACCACATGCTGGGTAACTCATAAAGAAAAGAAATTTAGGGGCTGGGGTTACGGCTCAGCGGCAGAGCACTTGCCTTGCACGTGCGCTGCCCAGGTTCGAGCCTCAGCACCACGTGAACATGGATGCATTGCATTGTGTACAACTGAAGTAAATAAATAAATATTAAAGAAAAGAAAAGAAAAGAAATTTATTTCTCATAGTTTTGGAGGCTGGAAAGTCCAAGATCAAGATGTCAGGATCTGGCCAGGGCCTTCTTGCTGCATCATCCCATGGTGGAAGGCAAGAGGGTGAAAGAGGGCAGGAAGGCAAGAGAGAGCTGCACTCACTTTTAAAAACAAACCCACTCATTAACTCATTCATGAAGGCAGAGACCTCGTGGTTTAATTACCTCTTAAAGGTGCCACCTTTCAACACTGCTGCACTGGGGACAGACTTCCCAACATGCAAGTGTTGGGGAACACACTCAAACCGTAGCAAGGTGCACACGTCGTGGCTTCGTCCTGGCTGGTCTTAAGTCGGAAGAAGAGAAAAATCGTAGGGAAGCTGTCCATTAATCAAGTCTTGGACATCTTGTGCCAATTGTAGTACTTATCATTTAGATCCCTTGATTGTTACTAGAGACAGCGGAATAGTTTCCTGCAAGCCTAACTTATAGCAGCCTGGCTTCCTGAGTTGCTTTTTGTCGACAAGAGGACCGGTTTCCTGAGAAGGTTGTCATAGGCTGTGGGTCAGAGTTCTATTTTTAAATGTGGCTTGGCCATTGTCCATTATATATTCAGTCTCTCACTACCAGACAGGAGCTGATGGAATCGACCAAAAGTGCAAAGTAGACTCTCCAAGCCACTTCAACCCCTTACCAACGTTGCTTGTTTCATCTCAGTGCCTGTGGCCTTGGTGTTGCCACCAACTGCTGTTGGATACTTCAAATTCGCCCGCTTCCTCTTTTCTTTCTCTTTATTTTTTCTCTTATCATCTCCCACAACAGGGAGAACAGGGTTTACCTGCCTTCTTCTATGACATTGCTTCTTCCAAAGGGACAGCAAGTCTCATACCTAACTGTTGTTTCCAGAGAAAAAATTTTCCCACCTCGCAGAACTTGAAGGTCTGGGTGCTCCCTAGATTTGGACATGGATATTTCTTTCTTTTTATTTTTTATTGGTACCAGGGATTGAACTCAGGGGCACTTGACCACTGGGCCACATCCCCAGCCCTTTTTCGTATTTTATTTAGAGACAGGGTCTCACTGAGTCTCTAAGTGCCTCGCCATTGCTGAGGCTGGCTTTGAACTCGAGATCCTCCTGCCTCAGCCTCCTAAGTGCTGGGATTACAGGCGTGGCTACCATACTCAGCTTGGACATGGATACTTCTTTATCCTGTTAGACAGACTAAAGCCTAAGTTTCCAACCTGTCACCTTGAGCCCCTGTCACAGAAAGCTTGTTTATAGTGGCAGACACCCCGCGTTCAGTTTATTCTTGTCACGTTAGCCACTGTCTAGGAGAGCCTCGACCAGGAAAAACGTTAGGTTCCAGCGTGTTGGTGGGGTGAGACACAGAGGAGGCAGCACAGCAAGACACAGGAAATACCTGAAGCAGTTTATTACTCACAGATCCCGGAGAGAAGAGGGCGGCACACCCAGCAAGGCCAGTGGGAACAGAGAAGCCATCGGGAACACGGGCACTCAAGCAGCAGGTGGGAAGCGTGACACAGAGAAAGGCAGGCTGTGGGCCGAAGGTTTCATTGGCATCCAGGGCATTGCCCAGGCAGGCCTCCCGCGGGGGGTTCTGAGTGGCAGGACTGGAAGGCAGGTGCAGGTGCACACCGTGAGGTCGCGGTGAGACTGCAAGGCATTCCCGGTGGCATGGCTGTGCAGCCCACGCAGGATGGAGTCGGGGGGTTACTCAAGCAGGTTGAATCCAGCTGCTGCACAGGGAGGTGGCCTCTGAGAAGCAGTCGTTGATGGCAGGTGACGAGATTGGCCACCATGAGGAACTAGGAGAGATGGAAAACTGAAAACTGTATGAAAGATGACAAAATCCCGATTCTGGAATGAAAAAGTCCAACTTACACTCAAAATGAATCTCAAGGCCACATAAAATTATACAAATTCACTACAAACGACAGACGGGGAGATAGAAATTCAGGTAGGTTTTAGAGAAAAATAGTTTCCTTGCCAGACTATTTTGTTTCAAATCCTATATTGAACATCAAAAGCTTTCTTTCTCTTGGCATATCATAAGACAATCCCACAGACCTCTGGGCAGATGACCCTGGAACCAATTAAGAAGAAAAACCTATACTTGCAAAACCAAAAGGGAAATTGCATTATTTTTTTTCCTAAATATGGCTCTGATTGCAGAAGTTATTCTTCACTAAGTTCACGTAGGATTCTTTTGTTCCAGCTTCCTTCAACTGGCTTTCTTTGGGGTAGCAGAGGTTAATAGGGAGAAATGGAGCTATTTCTTTTGCTCTGTTTAAAAAAATGATCTCTTCCTCTCCATTTTAACTGCTGGAATATAAAGTCTCTTTTATCTTCTCAGCATAGGGCTCCATCATTTCAGAAGAGTCTCCGTTGGTTTTGCGGTTTCTTTCCCATAATTTTGAACTCCCTACCCCCGACTTGCTTGACTCTTAATGGAAAATAGATCTGCAGCACATCATGTGTAAAGATCTTGTTCGTGAGACTCCCTACCTCTCCCTGTACCAGAAGTCCTTCAAGGTCTGTGTGTGCATGCATGTGCACACATATGCAGGAAATCACAGGTCCTCTGTCCTTCCTTGTCTTGATTACCCTTCCAGACTGCCATGTAATAATAATTTTATATCTGAGTTTGGCCGTTATTTCATTCCCTCTAGTTCTAACCCATTATTTTACATTTTCAGAGGCTCATTATGACTCATTGGACAGCCGAAGAAACATAATGAGTCCAAGATGATTGCATGTGGCGGCACTCTACAAATAGATATTAAACAGCTCATGAAATCTATAAATGTCCTCACTATCCTGGGCGCATTATACAGCTATGAATCAATAATTCAGTTTTGTGTGCTCTTTAAAATTCTAGCTTTTTTGACTTTTCTTCTTGGAGATGGAAACTATAAGCAATATAGGGGAAAAAAGGTTGATGGAGGAGGGAGAGGAGGAAGGGTGGAGAAAATGGAGAAGAATACAAAGAAAAAAGAAGAAAATGTTGACACTAACATAAGCCCTTTCTCAGAGCTCTTTGACAGTTGTCCACATGAGAATAAATAACATCAGGCACAAAGTAGATGCTCAAAAAACATTGGTTGAATGAGCAAATAAGTTTAATGACTATATTTTGGATTGAATTTGCACGTGGGTTTGGATAGTAACCTTTATGCCGTATTCACTCTGTGCCTGGAACTGCCCACATATCCATTCACTGATTCTCAAAACTGAGGAAGGAACTGATACTATCACCGCTTACCAAATGGTAAGACCAGAGGCCACCAATAAAGAGAAATATACAAGGCGAATGTTGGGAAAAGTCAATGTTTATTAGGAAGTCTATGAGGATACTGAAAAAAGGAATAACTGAATTTGGATTCCCCTTTAGGGTCTGCATTTCATTCCACCATCTACCAAATTGCCAAGCCCAAACACATGAGTGTCATCTTCAGTCACATCTGCACCCAATTTCCCACCGCGCTCCCTCTGTTCTTCCACAACGTCATATACATCCTCTCCTGCTCCACTGTCATTACCAAATTCCAGACTGTCATTCATTCTTCATTTGGTGAAAGAAAGAACCTTCCAACCAATCTCCCTGCCTCCACTCAGCTTCTTTCCACACGACATGCCGACATGATCTTCAGAAATACAAACCTAATTGTGGTCCTCTTCTGTTTAAACATCTTTCACGTATTTCCCTTGTTTGGAGGATAGAATTGAAGCTCATTAACAGAGCATACAGAGTCCTTCATGACCTCCTCCTCGCTTCCCCCTCCAGCCTCATCCACCACCACGGCCACCACTCCTTTTCCCCGTTCTTCTTGAACGCTTGCACCTTCCTTAGGACACTCGTGTCTCTGAGGATCTAAAAGTATTTTCCCTTCTTATCCTTCCTTCAGCGGTAAGACATCCTTCAAGACTTAGCTCTGTTGTTCTCTGAGACACCTTCCCTACTTCTCCTGTTACCTCCCATGCACACACATCTCAACAGGGAACCTCACGCTTTATTAACCTGGGTCTCACCAGGAAACAGATGGCACCCGATGATCAGTCTAAATCTGAGGAGAGTTTATTTACAAGGGACAAAGTGTGAAGTTGTGGGTGAAGTTAAGCAGAAGCACAAGGACTGGTACACAAATTTGGGGTCAGTGGCCCAGAGCCGCAGAGCTGTCACATCCCTGGGTCAGAAGGGAGAGGTAAAAGACAGAGTGGGTTAGTTTGGTATGATCCGTGATATTTAATTGAGTCATCCTCCAAAGGAGGGGAATAAACATCTGTGAGCTTCCTCTCTGTTCCCCAACCTCCTGTAACACTCCTCACTGGTGGGAGGCCAAGAAACCAGAGGGCCCAGGAGTCTTGTTGCTGTGGCCCATGAAGACCAGCCTCTGGGGGAGGAGCGAAAGGTGACGCAATGAGGAAAGACCTCCCCGTCTACTGTGGGCCTCTACAGTAAACCAACAAAGGACAGATGGAGAGAAAAGCATAGAAATTTCATTTGATGTTAATATTTTTCCATGGCACAGGGGCCTTCGTGGAAAAGAAATGAAGACCCAAACAAGGGATTAGGCCTGAGAGCTCATATACCATTTCAGCAAAGAACAATCAATTGTGGAGATGTGACCAGATTAAAGCAAAGGGGCTTTGGGCTTCGACAATAAATTGTGGGAAAGCAACTAGGAAATTTGTGGGGAAGACCCATGAAAGATGAGGACGATTTTAATAGATTTGTTTGTACAGATTTGTCTTGACATCAACTACCCATCTCCAGTGACAGAAAAGTTCTTCTTTTCCTGGTACAGGGAAGGCACCTTTCACAATGGGAATTTATGCTATCCTAGGGAGAGGGCAAAGAGCCTTACCTGCATCTGCCGCTTCTCAAATTTCAGCTCAAAATAATCAACGTGCCTAAGTGTCATATTTGGGGTGACATTCCCTAATTCAGTAAGGAGGGCCCAGGGCAGGTATGCAGGGGCACAGTGCCCTTCTTTGGTGGCCCATGGTCTCTGTGCACACCTCTGAAATCCACACCCTGTCCCTGACCTCTAGTTGCTGAACTGCTTCTCTCCCTACTTAGTCTGTCTGCTACTTGAAAAGGACTTGGACCACTCACCTCTTTTCCCCAGCGCCTACCACAGGGCCTGGCATATGACATGAATGCAATAAGTATTCTCTAAAATGAAATAAAAATGTGTGCGCAGTTCCAGAATTGTTAGAGACCTCCGAGGTAGTTTAGTCTACTCTTCTCATTTCCAACATGAAAAAAAAGTACAACCTAGAGGCAAATGGCTGTGTCCAAGCATGACTATGAATAGCAGTAGACTCAGGACTGGATTTTAATTTTTCTGATTCCCAGGTTTCCTCTACTACTTAATTTTAACTGTAATCTCAGGTTGTTCCTTGGAATGAGAACTCACACCAGTTTCCCATAAAACTAAGAGTCGTATGTTTTGGCAACAAGAGGGAGACAGCGAAAAGGGTTGGATCTGCCTGCTTTGATTGCTTTGCCAAAAGCAACTTCTGAGTTCTCTGGATAGCACACTCGCAAACTTCGCAAAGTGCCACGAGTTGGAGTCATGCAGTGAAGCGTGGAGACTGAGAATAACGCCTTCACACAGACTACCTCTGGTGGTGGGTGGTGAAGCTTTTTTTGCTTTAACATCCTATTAGCACATTATCTTTAGTTTCCAAAGCCTTTCTGGGTTCCAAACTTACAGGTGGTGACGGCGAGTGGGAGGGAGATTGAGTAAGATGTTCCTTAGTTGGGAGGCAAAGCTGTTCGTCCCTCCTTACTCCATGATTCAGCCATGGGCCACAGCTGCTGCTGCTGCTGCTGCTGCTGCTATTTTCTTCCAGGGACATGTAACCACTGCTTCTGAAATGCATGCATGCCAGGAGCAAGAGTTAGGAGCACTTATCATGTCGGATTAGAATTACCTGTTCACTTATCCGCCCTCATCCAACTGTGTGCTCTTGAAATCACTGGTTATACCTTTTGTCTAGGTAGCTTGAATCCTGGTCAAGTGTCCAATGCATTCTTTGGTAACCCCCAAGGGAGAAAGAAAACGTTGGGTGGCTTTGAGAACATGGATTCAGTGGTGAGGAGCTAGATGACAAGACCTAGCCTCCTTCTGAGCACCCGTGAATGCAGGGTGGTCCTCCCACCACCAAGTGGCTGATGTGATGATCTGAGAAGATTGTGTGCTTGCAATTCCTGTGAGGACAGAATTTTTGTGTAATCCATTTTTGTGTAATCATACAACTTTGGGTAAGTTAAGCCACGTTGGAAACTCATTGTCCTCAGCAGTAAAATGAGCACTCTAACTTAGAAGGTCTTTTCTGCTCGGGAATTCTACCAGATTCCCTTACCATCAGACACCCACCTCTCCTCTTGGACAGAGGAGAAGCCAATCCACTAAAAGGACAAAGAGAAAATTATGTGGATGTCTGATCGCAACCAATCTTGCTACTGCCAAGAGAAAACCAACACTGAATATTTGAGTTTTTCCGAGGACATGTAATGTTTGAAAATCATCTTCCGTCTTGCATTTTTTAAAAAAAAAATTTTTTTTAAGAAGAAAAAGATAAGTGGGAGAGGCATCACATTCTGCACATAACTTTTCTACTTATAGACAGATTTTTTTTGATGCCTTTTTTTTTTAATTCCTGGAGGTGTGAGGGAGGATTCCCATAGCTGGAGGAGGGTGGAAGTCAGGGGACTGTGGGAGAACACAAGTGTGATCATGCAACCACACTTAATTCATTAAAATATGTGGCTTAAAAAAAAAAAAAAAAACTTTTGCCAAAAATGAGCTTTGTGGGAAGGAGAAGGCAGCAGGGACAGGGATGCGTGGGGGAAAGGGAGGAGGAAGGAGGCCAAGAGAGAAGGAAGTCTTATTTGTTGCTAAATGTTGAATCCCACATAAGAATGTGTCATGAGCCAATTCAGGGAAATTAAAATGCAAATGGGGGAGTTCAATCTATTAGGCACAGATATCGTGGAGTGACATTATTATCATCCTATTTTTATACGAATTGTGAACATTCTCCCAAAGACTTAAGAAAGTTTGGGGAAACTAGTTTATCCTCTTTTTCTCATTTCCTGTCTTGTCTCAGATGAAATGGCAGCCATCTGTCAACATTGTGCTTTTTATTCCTTTCGGTCCTGTGAACTGCATCAGAAACTGAGTGCATTTGTTGGGGTAACACTAGCTGGTGTAACAAACACCAAGCTTCAGTGACTCAACACAACAGAAGTTGATCGCTCATGCACGGAACATTCCTGCGCAGGTATTCCTGGTGGACATGCAACTTTCCTCAATAGACAGCTGAAGCTTATGATCAGTGAACTCTCTGCTACATTTGAACGGATCCCCTCCAAATGTAGGTGTTGCCAATGTGACGGCACTAAGCACGAAGAAGGGGCTTTAAGGAGATGATTGGGTCGGAAGGGTCTTCCCTTCCAGAAAGGAATTTGGCATTTTATCCAGAGCCTTTGCTATCCCCTTGGGAAATAGAAAGTCATAGTACCTGGCCCTGGAAAGAGAAAAGTAAGATGAAGAAAGGTATACTTTTTTTTTTTTTTTTTTTTTTAATGACATTGGTTCAGAAGCAACAGGAAATAGTCCTGCTTGTGTCCTACTAGCCCAACCCAGATGCATGAGTGATCTGGACAGCGGGGATCAGGGATCTGAGAACAGGACCCATTCCAGCAGGAGCATTTAACTAGGTAAAAAGGAGCATGAATTTTGACAAACAGTCATTGCTACACTGCTCACTTACTGTCATCACTCTTGGACTCAAAGAAAAATGGCAGCACTTCCTTTTCCATTGACTGTAACTCTTTTTCTAAAGACTTCCAAGGCAGAGCCCTAATTCATCTCTTCTGTGAAATTTTCATGATTGAAGAGGAGTGCGGGCGTGGGCACTGCCTGCGCCGCTGCGTATTTCCTCTGCTTTCTCCTGATCCTTCTCCACCCTGGAATCCACTTCCTCTCCGCCAGCAGCACCTAGTCCCTGTTGGTCTCTTCATGCATTCGTTAGACCCTTGTTTGTGGGCCTCATGGGTCTCCTCTCTTAGAGATATTTGTTTAAAAAGATTTGTCTCTGTCAAAGAGTTTCCAAGCATGCATCAACCAACAAGATGACTTCCCTTAAAGAAACCTTTTGACAGGCAGAGCCCCCAGATCACACCCAGGACATCCCTGACTGTGTCAACACTCACCAGAAACCAAGGAGTTCCCTTCTCTGCTTATCAGTCAGAGAATGTTAGAGACAACGTCTTAGTCAACGTTTTCACTGCTGCGACTAAAGGATCTGACCAGAACAACTATAGAAGAGGAAGAGTTTAATTGAGGGCTCATGGTTTCGGAGGTCTAAGTTCATACAAGGCTGGCTCCATGTCTTGGGGCTGGAGATGGGGTTGAACATCATGGCGGAGGGTGTGGCAGAGGGAAGCAGCTCGCTCTCGGTGATCCAGAAGCAGACAGGGAGCGAGTCCACCCACCAGATACAAATATATACCCATAGCCACGCCCTAGTTCCCACCTCCTCCACCCACACCCTACTACTCAGCTAATTCCATTATGGGTTCATTCACTGATGGACTCTCACAACCTGATCATTTCTCCTCTGAACCTTCTTGCATTGTCTCACACGTGAGCTTTTGGGAGACACCTCACATCCAAACAATAACAGACGACAGCTGATTTTTAGTGGTGCAGAAACTGAGATGCAGGGAGGTTAATGACAGCCTGGACTGAGGTCCACAATTAATTTGTGAAGAAGCAAGCGTAGACCCAGGAGTCTTGACTTCCATTGTGTGCTTCCCATTCTCACATAGTCTTAGGCTCACGCAGGGCTAGGAGTCAATATGAGCAGGCACTGAAAACCCTGGAGACACTTTAGTGGATCTGTTTAGACATGTGGACTGTGTGATGAAGTTTTGCCACCCAAATCTTTTCATTTTTTTGGAACATGGATGATCATTTCAGGTACCCACAATATTTTCATTAGGGTCTAGTGTTTGGTGGGTGACTAGTATTTGATTCTTCTTTTTAAAATTTGTTTTAAAAAGCTAATGTTGTTTGGCAGGGCACAGTGGCGCACACCTGTAATCCCAGCAGCTTGGGAGGCTGAGGCAGGAGGGTCTCAAGTTCAAAGCCAGCCTCAGCAACTTAGCGAGGCCCTAAACAACTCCATGAGACCCTGTCTGTAAAGGAAATACAAAAAGGGGCTGAGGATGTGGCTCAGTGGTTGAGTGCCCCTGAGGAATAAAAGCTAATGTTGATATGAATTATAACAGCATCAAAGATAGCTATCATATCAACATATGTACAACATATCAATGTCAGAAGACCTAAGTATTATTTAAAGAAATTTAAAGACGTCCTAAGTAGATTTTTTTTAATATTTATTTTTAAGTTGTAGTTGAACACAATACCTTATTTTATTTGTTTATTTTTATGTAGTGCTGAGGATAGAATCCAGGGCTTCAAACGTGCTAGGCAAGCGCTCTACTGCTGAGCCACAAACCAAACCCTTAAGCAGATTTTTAAAATGAGCCACTTTTATGAATTGAAAGTCTCATTGCTATAATCAAACCTCTCCAAATTGATCTAGAGCCGATGTCTTACCAATCCAAATCCCGGAAAGGTGGAGGAAATTGATTCTAAAATTAATATGGATAAGCCAAGTCTCAAGCATATCAGAGACAATCTTGAAGAAAAAAAGAACTGGGAAGCCATCAGGACTCTTTCTATAAAGTACACGACTTAAATCAGAGTAACATTGGGGTAGGAAAATGGGGAGGATTGAAAATTCACACACAGACCCAAGCCTACACGCGTACTTGATTTGACAGCATAGAATCATGGGGAAAGGACAATCTTTTCAACAAATGGCACTGGTTCAATGAGACATCTACACAGGAAAAAAGGCAACCTTGGTACTTACCACACACTACACGCAAATAAATACCAATTCTAAATGCAAAAGGCGGAATGATCAATCTCGTAGAAGAAGGTTTGGCACGCTTGTTCTGAAGAGAGCCAGATATGAACCATTTTGGGTTTTTTGGGCTATGGGATCTGCTGTTGTCTGAGGCACTATGGAAACACATAAGAGGGACTGTGTCCCAGTAAAAGGAAAGGTTTATTCGAAGATACAGATGGTGGAATGGGTCTAGACCACAGCTTACCAATCTCTGCCCTAGGAGGTGATGGGGGAGAATATCTTCATAATCTTGTGTTAAGATGATTAAATAGCCATAAAACCTACTAATCATAAAGGAAAAACTACAATAGACTCCTTTAAATCTGATACCTGTTCATCAAAAAAAACCTAACTAAAATAGAAAAGCAGTCTACAGAATGCAAGGAGTTATTTGAAATACATGTGACTCATACCTAGAATATATAAAAACTACAAATCAATAAGGAAGACAATCCAATGACACGATCAGACATGTCCAAAAGAAGGTAGCCAAATCGCTAATGATAAATTACCATTAGGAAAATAGAAATTGAAACCATAGTGAGATACCACTACATACCTATCAGGATGACCGTGACTTAAAAGTCTCCATACCGCAGTGTTAACAAGACTCTTGAGAGTGCGTACTGTTGGTGGAAGTATAAACTGCACACCTGTTTTTGAAAACTCTTTGGCAAGTTTCTTCTGAAGCCGAATATCTGTGGAACCCATGACTCAGCAATTCCACTTCTCATCAAAGACCCACAGACACGTGTACCTGAGATACGTAGATAGGTAGAGGAATGTTCTCGATAGCATCACTTAGAACAGCTTCAAATTGTAAACAACCTAACTGTCCTTCAAAAACAGTCCAGACCAAAAAAAAAGAAAAAAAAGAAAAGAAATCATAAGAATGAATACTGACCAGTGTTGGGGTTCAGATCATGGGACCCCAAAGTGGCAGCGTTCAAAGCCAAGATTCTCTTTCTCCTGTCCTCGGGGCTCTCACTTCTGATTCTCCCCAGAGACAAGCCATAGAAACTAGAATCCACCTTCCCCAAGGCGGGTCCTAGAAACCAGACCTCTCTGTCCCCAAAAGGGGGACAAAGCCCAGGAATCTCACTATCTCCCCACCTCTCTGTGTAAGACGTGCCACAATGAAGTTCTCTGATCCACCTTGTTGGAGTATAGGTCATTAGACTTCCATTTTGGAAAGGTTCCTGCCCCAACCCGGAAGGAGGGAAAACTGCAGACAGACCCAGAGGCATCTGACCAGACAGGTCTTGCTGGGATTCCCACCTGGTCTCCTGTCACTAGATCTACAGGGCTGTCCCTGCGTCATGGAACCTAAGCATGAAAACTGAGGGTTCACCCTGGGTCATCAATCTGAGGTCTTCAATCTGAGGGCTCCCGCGTCATGTGTAACTAAGATCAGATGTTTGTCACGGTTGCCTCCTTTCAACCTGTCCTCTGTTTTGGGGTGTTGGCTAGCACTCTGTGATGGGCAGGAGAAGGATCGCCCCCTCCCCCACCTCTGAACAGCAGTGAGACTGAATGAACTCCCGTTACAGGTCAACACGTCGACATCTGCAAAGAGAGTGTCCAGTGAGAGAAGTTAGACCTGAAAGAACCCAAAGGGTGGGATTGTAATGACATGTGGCCCAAACTGACCGACGGTGTGGTCAGTCAGGATGGCGGTGATCTTTAAAGAGAAGGGATGGGTTTCGGAGGGGACGTGAGGTGAGGGTCTTGGGTGTTGATGGTTCTCCATTCTTCAGCCAGGGTACTCCCAAAACAAGGGCCTTCACGTTGCAGTGGCTCGTTGGACTACACCCTCGAGAGCCTATATGTATTTTTCTGTACTATGTAATACTTCAATTAAAGGTTTTCAAATATCCACTGGAGTTTTGGAGTTTTGCTTTTGTTTGAAGCCACGGCCTCAGCTTCCAAGTACATGCTGAGTCCCCAGAGCAGGGCAGACACAGTAGCGGTAGAGATGCTGAGATGGAAAAGCAGCCGGACAAAGGTGTGGCTGGGAAACCTCCACACAGTCTCCTCGGACTGGCTCCAAGACTGGCAGGCTCCATCATCTCCTCAGTGAAGAGTCACAGAGAAGAGGGCGGCTTTGGTGGGCTCCAGGCTCAGCAGCTGCACACATTGAGCACCTCTGGTATGCTCAGCGCTGACCAGGTGAGAGGAAGCAGAGGCCACGTCAGATTCTTCCCACTCACCCCTCCTCCCAGAGGGACTTCTCAGTCCACAAGGAAACACTGCGCGTGCGGGATGAAGAGTGAGCTGGGGGCTCCCGCAGCGAGCGCACCCTCCTCCATCAGCTTTCCCAGGGGTTCGAGTGAATCCAGAGGCCACCCCAGCCCTGGGCCACGCCGGAACAGCCTGCCCCACCTGGGTATTCTCTGTTGGCCTCTGGAACAGGAGGGACATTGTTCCCAACTCCTGGACACGCTGGCCAGCAGCAGCCCTGGACCTTCCAGAAATTGCTTTGCCTTTATAGAGCAGGTTTTCATTTTAACTCCCTCCCCTCCTCCCTTTTTCATCAAAAGTTAATTAAAACACTATGCAAGCATAGAACCTGCTCACTGATTAGCGAGAAAGGAAAGAGAAAAGGAAAAAATGGCATTTCGTGGTCGTGTCCCACACCTGGGTTGGCAGGGCCCCCTGGGGTTCTGCTGAGGCTGGAATTCGAGACACTCCCTCCTCCAACCCAAACCCCTGCCAGGGGCTGTGCCTTGGGGCCTCCCAGACCTGCAGGCTGAGGGCGGAGGCCACGCCCTGCCACGCAGGCCTGGGCTGCTGCTGCCGCCCTTCCACAGGTAGCTTCTCCTCTCCTTGGCAGAGCTTGGGAAGAGCCCTCACGGGGAAGAGACCCTTGTGACCATCCAGGTCCCAGTTCAGCATGGCAAGGCTGTCAGCGTCACTGGCAGGGGAAGCTGAGGAGAGGAACCAGGACTTGGAGAGCTTTCCTGGGACCCTTTCTCTGGTTGCTGTGGCCCTCTAACGTTAGTGGGTTCTCCGTCATGGTGACGGACATCTGGGATAAATCAACTTCAAGAGAGGAATGGCTGGGTGCAGTGGCACGAGCCCGTTATCCTAGCGACTCAGAAGGCTGAGGCAGGAGGATCGCTAGTTCAAAGCCAGCCTCAGCAACTTTGTGAGGCCCTCTGCAACTTAGTGAGATGCTGTCTCAAAATTAAAAATTGAAAAGGACTGAAGATGCGGCTCAGTTGGTTAAGTGTCCCTGGGTTCAATCCCTG
Source organism: Tamias sibiricus (assembly GCA_025594165.1). Taxonomy (NCBI): domain Eukaryota; kingdom Metazoa; phylum Chordata; class Mammalia; order Rodentia; family Sciuridae; genus Tamias; species Tamias sibiricus. Next base: position 15,241,027 of record CM046666.1, on the reverse strand, counting down.
GTACCACAAAGAAAGAGAGAGAGGAATGGTCTAACACAGACACCAGCTCTGTTGCTTTGGGCCCACGGTGAGGCAGAAAATCATGGTGGAAGTGATGGCAAAGGAAGCTGTTCACCTTACAGTGGTGGGAAGCAAAAGAGAGAGAGAGGGGTCAGGGGCCTAGTGTCCCCTCGAGGCCATGGCTCCAATAACCAACCACTAGGCCCTACTTCCCAAAGGTTCCACAACCTCCTCCAAGAACAGGCCATTAGCGTGGGCATTTGGGGGAAGATCCAAACCATCACACCTTCTCTGAGCCCTGCTCAGAAGCGTGTCAAGGTGGGATAACTCACAGAACTTCTGGGATTTGGCTCGTGGTTTCTGAGATAAGAACATACCTTCAGAACTTGTCCAGGGTTGGCCCAAGAGCCACGGTGATCGTTACAGCCTCAGCTCTAGTGATCCATGCACCGTGGGGGGGGGGGGGGGGCGCTTCCTGGGTCCACGCCACATGGGCATCAGTGGTGATGCTTCTCCCACACCAGACGCTCTTGGAACGTATGTACAGGGCAGGAAGGAAAAGCCTGAGCAAGGGCCGCCCTGCGGAATGGCACATTTGCTCTCCTCTGTGCTCACTCCTGCTGCTCTGCAGAGCTGGAGGAGTTAATCCCAGAACTCCGAGGGCTGGGAAGGAGGGGACAGTTGACATCTCCCAGCAGAGGAGAAAGTGACATCCTTGTCTAGCTCTCTGGAGCAGCAGGATTGATTTTCCACTGAAGTCCCCAAGTGTGGATGAATCCACAAGGCCTCCTTCCAGGAATTATCAGACTCTGGGGAGATAGTAAGAAAGGAACTAAAACTATTTTTGAAAAGTTTTCCAAAGTTGGTGAATGCCATATGTGGCTCCATTGGCTTTGACATTTTCTGGGCTGGAGGGAGGGGAAACACGTGATTGTGTGTGACTTGTTTAGAAGCTTTGACCGAGGCCTAGGTTGCTCTGAACTAAGACTGAGGAAGCAGCATTTCCTCCAGGGCCCTGGTGCTGATTTTGAGTTGGGATCTTGGAAGCGGTTCTGTAGATGAGCAACAAAGTTGCTGGTTGTGCTTGCCCATCAGGGTTAGAGATCTTTCCACTCTGGAATCTTTATGCAGCAAGTAGGAAACCTGGTCTTTCAAGTGGTCATCTGAGCCGAAGGGCTGCTGAGTTCAGTCTTGGAGCAAACCACGTCACTTGTGCTGGGGCTTGTGTCTTAGGTTGGATTCCCCAGAAGCAAACCCTGAGTGATTCCTGTAAGGATCATCTCCAGGCGATCTGGGGAGTGGGCTGCAGAGAGGAAGGATCCTAGGACTGAGCACCGCATCAAGCAAAGCCTCAGGGACGGAGACACTGAGGTATGACAAACACTGTCTCCAGGGCTTCCGATGACAGTCACATTGTGCTCATCAGGGCCAAGAGAGCTGCAGTATCCATGCCACCTTCCTGCCTGTCATCCACTGGTTAAGGGCTGTCATTTCTGGAAGGAAGTGAGTGTCCATCATTAGTTTCTCCCAAATCAGTTTCTCCTGAGGGTGGCTCCCTGCCTGACAAAGAGACACCAGAGCTGCTTGGCACACCTGGAACCGGGGGCGCATGAAAATGGTAAAGGGTCCCCGCACCCCGCACCAGCTCTTAACTGAATTGCACCAACTCCTACTCCCAACCTCCCCAAAATATTCACCCAGTGAAGTCTTAATCCCCAGCCAGACTACATACGCAGATAGGGCTTTTAGGCGGTAATTAAGATTAAATGAGATCATAAGGGTGGGGCACCTTTAATCCAATGGGACTGGTAGCTTTATAAGAAGAGGATGAGTCATCAAAGATCCCTCTTTCTCTCTCTCTCTCTCTCCTCCCAAGCACACTCACGGGGAAGGCTCTGTGAGGTCATAGCCATCTGCAAGTCAGAACGGGGTCCTCCCTAGGAGCTTAGTTAACTTTGATCTCGGACTTCCAGCCTCCAGAACTGTAAGAACTAAATATCCTTTGTTCAAGCCACACAGTCTGTTATGGCCGCCCAAGCAGACTAAGACCAGACCCAGTAGCCCTGGCTGAGCAGTCATTGCCAATTGTATACAGAATAGGTTCACCGTCTGCAAGAGAAACTCTATGGAAACAGTCCATGCTACTCAGGGACCTGGGTGGTCACTGTTGATGTTGCAGTGCCTTGGGTCCTGCCATAGGTCCCAGAGTTAAAATCCATCCATATCCCTGGGTTTTGTCCCCAGCATTGCCTCAACTTTTTCTGGTCCTTGTGTTCTTTGCTTGACTGCATGGAGATGGGCAAGAGCCAGAGCAGTAGGAGGGTACCAAGGGACCTCGGTGTTTCTCCTCTGTTTCCCTGTCATCCTTTCTGAAAAGAATGCAAAACTCAGGTGCCAAAGCATCGGTGTATCTTCCTGGCCATTGAAGTTGGAACCCTCTGGATTAGAGAGGTCTGGCCAACCTGCTCACGTGACCCAGAAGTGTGACGTGGGCTGGTGGTCGTTAGCAACTGAGCCCCCAGCCTATCCTGAACATAACCCTGCCGGGCAGAGATTTCTGAAGCCACAGTCCTTGTCCCATAAGAGCAAGACATTGCTTCTAGAAATCCAAAGCTCACTGTTGGCTTCTCAAAAGTGTGGTGCCCAGCAGGGGCCAGCCAGCCTGGAGAGGAGGAGAGGAGCTGGGTGCAGAAGCAGGCGGGGGATTTGTTGCACCTCCTCCTCCAGAGCGCAGGGCCAGGAGGGGTCAGGAGAGCAGAGCAGCAGCCCAGAAGCAGAAGGGCCCAAGCTACTGGTTTGGTCCAGGTGCAAACCAGCGACTCACGCTACACCACTGTGGAGCCGAGAGGTCCCTGTCACATCCACTTCCTCAGACTACAAACAATCCCCCCTGTACAAACTGAAGTGAATGTATTTTTAACGTGTCTCAGAAAACCCACCTTCCTGTTGGTTCCGGGGCTCGCTCTCAGCCAACTGATAGATGTCAAGAGCAGCTGCGACTGCTTGGAACTTTCCACCACAGACAGGCGACTGTGACCCCAGGTGACATCTCACTGTGGGTGCCACAGGGACTTTGTGTTGAGAGATTAGAATCTCTAACGGCCTTGTGGTTTCAGAAGGCAGGAGAGGCCAGACCCTCCGAGAGGGCAGGAGCTCCAGGAGGACGCACACTGCGAGGGTCACTGGTGTGGTTTCCTGAGTGAGGTTTTCCGGCCAGAACACAGCACTGCCGGAACGTTGGCCAGCGGAAGCCAAGGAGGCCCCGCCACGCGGGGGGCAGCTTCCAGATGGGGACGGCATTTCACCCTGTGAGGGCAAGCAGAGAAGGAAGAGAAACTGACCACCTGTCACCAACCTGTAGGACCGCGGCCCGCAGGATAACGGCATCGGGAAAACCCATCTTTCCTTTTAAAGGCGTACACACAGCGGATGATCCCTAGGTAACAACTTAGCATTAGTAAAATCACCCTCCGTACCTGGCCAAGCACGTTGACCCGATCGCAGGATGCTCACGACACACTCCTTTCCTCCTCCTCGCATCTACCATTTCTCCAGGGAGGTGAGAGACGGGGGCAGATAAGGACTTGCATTAAGAGGCCACTTTAAAAAGAGTGGTCCATGTCACCAGGAGGCAAGGACAGGAACACTTAGAGACTGCTTGGGCAGATCTCTGGGACAAAGGAACGGATCCAGAAAGGAACTAACTAAAACATGTGCTCTGAATCCAATGGCTAAAAGCCAGGTGAGTGACAGGCATTCCACTGGGGACCAAAGCAAGGCATGCTGGGTTCTTGGGCACTGTGTTGGCTACGCCTGCTCACCTCCAGTTCTGCTGAAAACCTGGTGGAAGCAAGAAAAGGACTCAGGAGGGCAGGACTCGGGCCTCTCGACTTCCAGTTCATTCATAAGCTCCTGCCTCTGCCTTTGAGGCCTCCTTAACATTGGCCTTCAGACCCGGACTCCATGTCGTTTCTCTGCTCACAGGTAAAAAGAGGAATTCCTCTCAGGCTGCCAGCAGTACCCCCTTCTTCTCACCCTGCCCAGAGTGCAGAGAGGGGCGAGGCTGAGCCTGCCCGGAGATGGAGTTCTGAGACGTGAGGTAATGTTGGTTCCCTGTCTATGGCTGGAACCAGAGGGAACTTGGCAGAGGCCACGGGGCGGGGAGTGCCGGCTTCGAGAGTTCCTTTATGTTTGGCCTGGATGTCGTCCAACCTCACGCTCAAACGGAAGCTTCAGAAATGCTATGTTACCAGAGAGTGTGTGCTTGGGGGTGAGGGCGGGAGGCGGAGGGGGCTGCCAGCCACGGAGTGGAGTGGCACTGGCAACTCAGCCTTAACTGCAGAATGCAGACCCTCGTGGCCACCGCGAAGGAGGCACCCTTACTCCCCAAGTCCTGGGAATCCGTGTTTCCATCACACTCCTGTCCAAGGGGCCAACACGCCTGGGCTTCAGTTACTGAATCAAATAGCCACGAGCATGGTTGCTAACCGGAGCTCAATCTCGACTTCTCTGACACTTGGCTTCTTCAATGGTAAGTTAGGAGCCTGAGTCAGGAATTAGACCTCTTTCCATTCAGAGCACAATGGCAAAGGTGATCTCTAAATGTTAGTCACTCTCGTTTCCAAGATGGAGTTTCAAAGCGTTGAGTGGCTCCAGGCATCAGTTCCTGGCTTTATCAAAGGGCCTTTTTCCTATTTCACGCAACGAGCACGTGTGTAGGAAAAGCATATGTTTGCAAAACAGATGAAACATTTGCGTATAATAGCATTTTCACAGTAGTTAGTATAAACAGGGGGAAACTTATCTTCCACAAGTGAATAGGAGTGGCTTTCATGGGTGCCTATGAAATGACAGACTGTGCCATTCTTAGGGAGAAAAAAAATTCTTGGAGGGGAAAACCCTACAAGCAATCCTATTTTGACCTTGGGAGGAGAAATTACATGCTAGTTTGCATGTGGAAGATAAACTCTGCTCCAAAGTTTACATTCAGGAAAACATTGGTGGCTTGCTCATAAATAAATTGAGAACAGAACTGTTGATTACTGAGGTTGATGTTCTTTTTCTAAAGTGAAAATATTGTGTGTAATTAGATTAAGAAGTGATTTCAGAAGGAGGGTGACAATCTGAGTCACCGCGAGTCGACAGAGGCACATTCTGATTTTATTAGCTGGCTATTAGGACAGTCTTGGGCATTTTACGTACCTCGCCCAGCACCAGGGTGTTGCTGTGGAAAGTCGTTGGTGTCCGCAGTCTGGACTAATTGAGTGACAATAATACAACTGCTTCTAGATAAACAATGGGTGGGGGAGCCCCATCCGACCCGGCAGGGAGCGTGTTGATGCCTTTCAAAGAACTGGCTGGGCTCACATGCCACTGTCATCTCCGCAGAGGAGAGTCAAGTCATTTCAATCGACTAAATTGAATGCAGTTTTGGAAATGGAAATGGGGGATCCCCGTTTGGAGCAGCCCCGTTGTCAAGGGGAAGCCGGAGGCTGAGACCTCCGTCTGCTTCCCTCCCAAGTCTCATTCAGAGAAAGGAGACCCTGAGCAAGATTGCAAGGTAACAAGACAAGGGAATGAAATGTCACCTGTCCTGTGTTGTGTGCAGCGTGTGAGTGCCAGGCAGTGATGTGGACATGTCTGCGTACGTCCCAGCCCCCCACTCCCTCTGCACACACAGGGTGGACCCAGGACAGACAGGCCAGCAGAAGCCTCCACAGAGGATGTGAGCCGGGAGCTCCCTGACATCCCCCCGCAGGAGGAAGGACTCTCTTTCCCACTGTGGACACCCACCTTCTCCTCTCCCCCAGACTGGGCTCCTCCTTCCTGCTCCCTGGGGAGTGAAGCTGGTTCTAGAAGTGAACCTTGACTTTGCAGTGACGTCAGGATCCTGGCTGTGTCCTGAGGTCAGGACGCCTGCAGGCTGACCCCCTTTCTTTCGCCTTAGCTTAAGGCAGCCTCGTTACTACCAGGCTATTCTGGGTGGCTGGGGCAGGGGCTTTAGCTGTCATTCTTCTCCGGAAGCGGACTCAGCCCCAAACCTGGGTAAAAACAGTGTGTTTGCTTAGCATTGGCAGACACAGCTTCAAGATGGACTCGCTGCGCTCCACACACTCCCAGGCACCCTCTGAAATTTAGTCGTCAGCATGACCTTTCAAAAATCGGGTGCAACCCACCAACGTTTTTACTCAAAACCTCTAGTGTGAGCACCTACCTGTGCCAGCTGCTGAGGAGACATCTTACAAGACCAGCACGTGGAGCTTCGAGTCTTGTAGAGACACAGAGTGAAACCGGATATTGCTCTAGTGAGGCCCTGGGTGGCTTCCTCCCAGCAACCCCAGCCTCCGACCAGCCTGTGGTCTTTTAGAGCTGGCAGGGAAAGCTTGTTTGTCCTCTTACTGTCCTAGGCTCCTAGGCTCTGCAGGGGGGCAGCTGCACACGGGGCTCCCACAGGCAAATTAGCAAAAGGAAAACACACAAGTTGATTAACGTGCACGTCATACTTGCACGTGGGAGTGCCCCCCAAAGTGGTTAGAACCTGGGGGTCTATGCCATCCTAGGTAAAATAAAGAATAAGAGGTCTAGGGTTGCTGGTAGTGGAGAAGATTAGGGAGAGTGATCAGGAAAGGGCGGGTGAGCATGGGAGGCTTAGTCAGTTTGATTGTGTAGACTGAAGTTGGCGCCTTCTCCATTGATAAGAGTTGGTGAGACTTTTATCAAAATTCTCCTTTTCCTGGTCTGGGCAAGGGAGACACCTCTACAAACGAAAATTTCCCTTATGAATATGAGTTATTTGACAAAGAGAAAACATGCCTTTTTTTTTTAAAAGAGCTTTTCCTGCATCTGTAGGTTGCCAGTGGTCTCTAGCTGAAAATTACCCCCCCCCCCACCAAAGAGGCCTAGTTTGGGGGGTACAGTCTGGTACCTCTCAGGCTCCTCCTGGTGCTGCTTTCATCTGACTTTCTGCTCACTTCTCTCTGCTTCGTGTCTTAATAATTTCTGTTGCTATGATGGAGTAGCCAAGAATGGGTACATTATAAAGAAAAGAAGTTTATTTAGCTCACAGTTCTGGAGATTCAAGAGCATGGTGCTGACTTCTGTTTGGCTCAGGTGAGACCTCATGGTTGATGGCATCACAGGGACAAAAACACATCCAAGAGCGATCACATGATTAAGAAAGGAAGCGAGAGCAACTCAGGGGTCACGCTCCCTCTTCTCAAAACCAGCTACACTTGAGGGAACTAACCAGGTCCCACTGAACTAAATTCATCCTTCTGAGGACAACACATCCAATGGCCGATTGCCTTTTTTACTGCTTCACCTCTCAGAGGGACATGAACCCTAAGGGGACAAACCACATCCACACCATGAAAAATTCCTGGCTCCATTATGACTGAAAACACAGTTTTTCTCTGTTCCTCTGATCCAAACCACTCTGACAGATCAGAACTACTCTTTACACAATCCTCAGCTGACGACTCCTCTGGGTACCTGCCCCTCAGGTGTGCAGCCCAGGACAAACAGCCCAAAGACTTCACCTTTTCTTCCTAAGTGCTTCTTCCTGACTTTCCCCAGTGTGGACACAGTCTTTTAATTTTTTAGAAAGTAGCTGTGTTGATCGATTTTTCTGTGTCAACTTGGCTAGATGATCGTGCTCCGTTATTTGGTCAAACCAGTCTTGATGATGCTGTGTATTCTTGCAAGCAGCTAACTTGTCCTGTTTCATGGGCTTTGGGCTAGAGAAGTATGCGGGCCCAGAGCAGATCCTATTCCCAGCCTCATCACACCTTATTCAGATGAGATGTTGGACTCGGAGATGATTCTAGAAGAGGTGAAGATTTTGAAGGCTGTTGGGATTGGGCAAATGCATTTTGCATGCCAAAAGGACATAAATTAAGGGTGCCTGTGGATCGAATCTTCCCACCACCCACACCCACATGTCGAAGTCTTGACCCCAAGGGCCTGTAGGAGGTGAGACGTTTGAAAACAGGGTTGTCACACACATGGAGACTGGTGACGGGAGTCGTGCTGGAGGGGGATGGGCTCCTGAGTCATTGTGACCGGGTGTCCTCATGAACAGGAGGAATTTGGGCACAGACACATGTCCACAGGGAAAACACCACCGTGTGGGGGTTAGAGTACGCCGCCCTGAGCCAAGGAACTACCAGAAGCTGGGAGAGAGACCGGGAACACACCCATCAGCGAGAACATGCAGCAGCAGTCTGCTCTTGGACTTGCAGGCTCCAGAACCACGGGATGATGAATTTCAGGTTTTTTAAGTGACTCAGTTAGAGGTGCTTTGTTCACAGAGCACTAGCAAACTCAGTGTCCCTTCCTTGGCACCTCGGCCCTGCATTCCCCTCTGGTCCAACACCTGAAAGTTCATCTTGTTGGATTCCTTTATGTCACCTAGGGGTGACTAGGAGGCCTTGCCTCTTGGCCCCTTGTCTTTGGCCTCCCTGGATTCTGTGCCCTGCCTCTAGCACAAATATTAGCATGTGCAGGATGCTTCAGGCCTTAAAGCACTCTTGAACAACTGGGTCAAAATGTGTGAAGTGGCTTCGGAACATCAGCCCTGAAATGGATGGATTGCCTCCTGCTGAATGTCCTGGGTGACTTCCTTTTTACATTAATGTACAACAGCGGCAGGAGAGGAGGCAGCCGGAAAGTCGGCTTTGTCTTTACTGAGAATGTTGGCAGTGACAGTTCAGGCCTCTTCAAGTAACTAACTCCATAAAGAAAGACCCAGTTTGTTTCTTTCTTCAAACGAATGTTTCTGATGGACTATGGGATGGAATCGGAAACACCAGTGTAGGAGTCTAGGACCTAGGTTCGATTTCTGGTTCAATCTCTAACCAGCTGCACGACTTCGGCAAGCTCTTTGAGCACAGTCTTCTCATGCACAGTGAGTGGGAGTCACGGAAGGTGGCCTCAGGGATGTAAAGGGAATGAGTTGCTTTCTCAAGCCACTGACCAGGGCCAGGAGGGAGTGTTTTTAGCAATCCTCAAGCCACGCTGTGAGAAACCATTATTACAAGCATGCAGAGGTTGTCCTTAGAGATTCTCAGCCCTATAAAAGGGAACAGACGCAGGGACCCGCGTTTGCCAGTTTCCTCCTAGGGAAGGAGTGGTGTTTGAGGGGAACTTGAGCTTCATCGATTTGGGGGGTCTTTTGGAGAAGTAGAACTCATCAATATAAATGCCAAGGGAGAGGCAGGTATGAAGACACTTGTGTTAGTAACAGGCCCCAAAGCATGATCCTTTTTGATCCAGGATAAATCAAACCATGACTGGGAAACAAGAAGAGTAAGTCAGGACCTTGGGCAGAGGAGTGAGGAGTGAAAGAGAGAGATTAAAAGACCTCAGCGGTGGTGAGAGGTGAGCCCCAGGAAGACGAGACAGGTGCAGCTGGCATCCCATGCCCACCTGGCAGAGACCTAAAGGAAGGAGCCCCCAGTCCTTTGCTGTGTTTGCAGCTGTGTCAGGGTGACAGTGACACAGGGTATTGGCACAGTAGCCAGGATATTTTCCGGTGGGTGTTTGGCAGAAGTCTGCAGGGACTGTCAGTCAGCAGAATGTGTGTGCTGCTGTTGAAGGAAGACTTTCCTTCCACTCACTTAGCTTTGAATGGACAGGGGATTGCAAATTAAAGGACAATGGACAGATCAACAGGGGGAAATAGAAGCTTAATTTACAAATGCAGAGTTACTCAGGAGCAAATCCCTGTCTACCCAGGGGCAAAGGTTTGTATACCAACCTAACATAAAAGAGGGTAGGGGGAGTTTAGTGTTTTAATGGGCAAGTGTGGAAAGTTCCATTCAATTTTCTTGATGCTAACTGGAACGCACAATCTGTCTCCTTCCTGGAATTTCCAGAATTCCCCTCAAAGGGGAGTTAATAGCAGCTCTATAAGTTAAGTTTAGATAAGCTTTAAAATTTTCCCCTTTAAAATAACCTTTATGCCAAAATGATGACCCCTTCAATATATATGTATATGTGCATACATGTGTAAAATATATAGCCGTACATAAATTGTGTGTGTGTGTGTGTGTGTGTGTGTGTGTGTGTGTGTACGCACAGAGACATAGATATAGAATAGACTGATGGGTATTTTCTAGCGGTCAGTCGTGAGCACACTGTCCTCGTGGATACATGTTACCATCTTCATCTTTTGGGTCCATACTGTTTGGCTTCTGATGCGTATTCTAAACTTATACCATTTATTATAATTATTTTTTAAAATGATCCTGTTTTCTCTCTCCATTTCATCTGCTCTCTCTCAAGATTCTGGCTTGCTGTTCTGGGGTCTGCAGGATGAGGACCAGGCCGGCAAGGGAGGAGGTGGGGGAGGGGTGTGCATACCAGGTGGCTTGCTGCGGGCCTCTGGTCGCAGCGCTAGGCTGTAGGCCCACCCTGAATGTTAGCAGGAATCAGTTCTGGTTGGCTCAAGCCCTTTGTCCTCTGAGCAGGTTTCCCAAGGAGTCTCAGCCACAGTAGTGAGGGAGGGGAGATGTTTCCAAAGGCGGACGTTCCTTTGTGAGCAAGCCGGAGGAATCTGGGCTCTGATGGTCACTGGAATCCCAGTTGGGAGACAGGGTGCACGCTCTCTGGCAAAGACCCCCCACAGACCTAAGCAGCTCTGTGTCTCTTCCTGCATCGAGAGGCCCCCTGACTCTCCCACGGAGCTCCCAGAGGCGGAACCGTTTTTAGCTTACAGACATTTCTCCTTCCCTCCTCCTCTGGAGGACCCCGGGGGGCCACTCCCTGGCACTGAGCATCACATCCCAGGATCTTTTTCTCATGGGTCAGCCCACTGCGGTACCCACACCACCCACAGGACGCATCCCACCCAGGGACTTCAGGTGGAGTTGTCCCCAAAGAGAAAGTGAAGATCGGTTCCATTTAAGAAGAGAAAACCATCGTGGCCGGGCGTCCCGTGGGTGTTTGGGGTCTCTTGGTGGCTGCTTCGGCTTCTGTTTACCCAGCACAGGGCGGTGCTGTGAATGATGTCTTTGCTGACACAGGTCCCTTCGCCCGTGAATAGGCGATTACTAAACAATGAAGCTATTACACAAGGAGCAGGAGCCGGCTGGAGCCAACAAATCTCATACTGTAGGTTCACAGAGCTATAATTATCCAAAGTTTTAAAACACAATGATATCTGCTGAAAGGGAACATCTGGGAGGGAACCAAGCCATGCCCATTAAAGGAACCGCGCACATCCCCAGGATTGGATGACTCCACGTTAATGGGGTGGCGATTTTTTTTTTTTTTTTTTTCAGATGTCACTCAAGTTAACAAACGTGCTGAAAGGTTTAAGTAGAACAAATGTGCAGAGGGGGAAAACCAGATCAAGAGGAGAGATCTGTTCTACGAGATCAACTACAAATTGGCTGCGGAAAGCATTCCGGGCGGCTGTTGTGAACACTAATCGAGAGAAATAAATGCTTTATGAGGTTTTTCCCACATGAAAATAAAAAGCTTTTTTCCACTTGCCGTTTCATTTCAAAATCAACTCTTTTAACCTCCAGAGGACCCTGTGTGAACAAGTAGGGTGGAAGGCGAGGCATGGCAGGGAGGTCTGGCTCCGGCACTCCGAGAGGACAGGGGGACATCCTCTGTCAGGAGAGGCCCGAGTCTTCACTCTGTAAATAGATTTGGCTCAGATGGGAGCATTGCACTAGGCTGTGACAATGACAGTGACAGTATGTTCTCTTCCATAATGGTGCAGGCCCACACGCTCAGACCTTTACCAAGATCCACAATCCAGACCGTTCGCTTCACTTATGTCGGGGACTGTTCTTTCTTTTAGGTAAACAACTGAAAGAACAACTCCAAGGATAATAACCAAATAGACTGGGGGGTGGGGAACAACTCAAGTTCATCATCTTCTGTCCAGGAGAAGGTCTCCACGCAGGGAGTTTCGTCAGAGCGAAGGGAGGGGGATGTGATGTGGGGTGACTCGTCCTCCCTATCCATTTGTGGGCATCGTGGAAACGCGGCACAGGAGACTGACTGAGGCCAGAGGCAGGAGCCGGAAATGATTTAGGTCTTACACAGCAGGACCGTCGAGAGGAAAATCAGGAATCTGGTATATTTTCCAAGTTGTCTCTTGTTCAACCCTTGACTGGCCTTTGCCAACCCCCTGCTTCTGTGAGTCCCCTCCCTAGCTTCAGAGCCCTGCTGGTCCCCTCTACCCCTTGTCTTGTACCCAGGGACACCAAAACATGGGGCCCAACCACTTTCTTCTTTCACTTATTCCAAGGGGTTGAAAAGTTGAAATCAATTCATCAACCTTCCTGTAGGTGTCTGCACCATCATTGCTGCAAAAGCAATATGATAATGCCATGGAAAAATTGATAATTCAAAATAGTTACCGAGCTGGGCGCGGTGGGGCACGCCTGTAATCCCAGCACTTGGGAGGCTGAGGCAGGAGGATCGCGAGTTCAAAGCCAGCCTCAGCAATGGCGGGGCACTTAGCAACTCAGTGAGACCCTGTCTCTAATAAAATATAAAAAGGGCTGGGGATGTGGCCCAGTGGTCGAGTGCCTCTGAGTGCAATCCCTGGTACCAAAAAAAAAAAAAAAAATAGTTACCAATAGTTGCCATACTCTAAGACCAGTTGAGCCAGACTCAGCCAGTTCTTCCTCTGAGTTTTTACCTGCCCTTTCTCCTCTGCTGTGTTAGATATTGGCCACCGTCTAAGTTTGACTTTTAAAGGTAAGGCTACCATCGACGTGTGTGTGTTACTTTTACATCGTGTGAAGGTTCTCTCTGGAAATCTTGGACTCAGATGTCCAGCGTTAGGGACTGAATTGAGTCCCTCTGCTCCAGATTCGCATGTTGAAGCACTGCCACCCAGGGTGACTGCACCTGGAGATAGAAATGTTAAAAAGGTAATTAAGCGAGGTCCTAAGTGGAAGGTCTTGATCCATGTGGCAGGGTGTCCATATAAGACGAAGAGACTCCAGAGATCTCTCTCACCCTCCATAGTCACAGAAGAAAGACCACATGAGGATACAGAAATGCCCAGGGATGTGGCTCAGTGATCGAGTCCTTGCCTGACATGTGCAGATCCCGCATCTGCACAATAGAGGGGCGGGAAGATTATCTACAAGCCAAGGGTAGAAGCCTTAGCAGAAACCAAATCTGCTGACACCTCGACTTTGAATTCCCAGCCTTCAGAACCAGAAGAAGCTACATTTCTGTTGTTTAAGCCACCCAGTCTGTGGCATTTGGTTATGGGAGCCTGTTGGCTGACTCGCACAGCACTTGGGTGGAAATACAAGAAGGAGTAAATAGCCCTTGGCATCCAGCAGCTGGCCTGGCACTCAGAGCTGGCCCAATATGAACGCTTCTTCCTCAGATGAGGCGAGGCTAAGCCAAATCAATCAGGGCAAGAGCAAGACCACCCCCACCATTGTCTAAACCACAAAAGTGACCCAAAGTCTTCCTACCCGGGTAACTCCCGCTTCTTGGCCAGTTTTGTCTTTACCTTGACTTGGTCTTTCTTATGTCGGGAGAAGATTTATTCATAAAGTTGCTCTCACTTCCCGAGAGCATCCAACCCAGAGCTAGGCTCACTTCCTGAAACCCTCCCCCCAAACACCTAGCACCACCCAAAACTCTGTCACCAATCATTTCTGAGACCCTCTTACTGCATAGCCACACAGTTCCTGTGAGTGTTAAACCCAGCTTGGTGAATTCTATGTTCCTGGTGGGCATTACTGGTGAGCACTAGCAAAGGTGTTTGGATTATAATAGTTTTTAATAAGTATTTAGCAAGGTTTTATCATAGAAGCTGATCAAATTTTCAAAAATTTAAACACAACCTGGCCAGAAATTTAAGGGTTAAATCTTTTTCAATTAATTTGAGAGTGCAAAATGTACATTGTTTAAATGCGTGTGTTTTTATTAGTTTTTAGACTGGACCATTTCCCAGGTATTTTTCTGCTATCTTGTTCCTCATCTGTCATCATGTTGATATTCAATTATGGAAAAATATATTTTTTCTCCTACTAAAGGAATTCCAGTGGTTGCCTTGAAGGTAAGAGAAGTATTTGAAGATTGTGATAGTGTAATAGGGTTTTTCACTCCTATTTCTGAAAGTAAATTTGTGGACTGGTTTTTAGAGCCCTTACGAAAGAAACAGTATTACACAAACATACACACACATTCACAACAAAATAAGGAGGAAATGCTGATGTCTGTTACAGTCCTCATTTCTGTAGCTGGTTGTGGGGTCGTAAATGGTATTTATAACCCCCTGCCTCTCCCACCACCCATTCTGTGGCCCCTTTGCCTTCAGTAAGAAACTCAGCTGGTCTTGGTTCTTCACCTGATGGAATCTCCCACACCTTTTTATGTCTGGAGGGTCTGGACCACTGGGGTCCCTTCTTAGCTTGGGTTGTTATAGTTTCCATTGACCTGAGTCATAGGGTATGGCATTACGAAGGTGCACCCAAGGAATCTCTCGTACTCTGGATGTACTTCCTTACCTCTGTTGTGGAAGAGCAGTCCAGTTACCCCCTTAGTAGTCAGGTTACTCTAGCTGGGACAGTAAGCCCTTTGCCTGCTGACTCAGAGTCATGAGGAGTCCAAGGTGGCGGTTGTAAAATTCCACCTCAATGGAATCATTGTTGCATCTCCTGGTAGAAACATTCCTCCCTCTGGAGCTAAGCTCTCTGAGCCTGCACAACCTAACTCATGGGAAAAGGAGGCCAAGTTTGTCTAGTGGGTCACTGGGGATAATATTCCGCGCCTCGACTCCTGGACCTGTGAATCGTGACCATGAAAGAAATAGCCCATACCGGATCTGATTCAGAGCATGTTCTATCTTCTACAGTCTCTTGAGGGGCTGCCACCTCGTTTCCAAAAGGCCATTCATCATTCTATCAATGCTTGATCTTAGTCAAAAGGCCAAGAAGCAATCCCCATTCAATCACACCAGTTACTTCAGGATGGTGGGGTGAATTCCATGAGCAGGTGCCCATGACCACACTTCATCTACTGTGGAGTTCCTTGATCAGAAGCAATGTTATACACAATACCATGCTGACAAATAACACATTCTGTAAGTCCACGGATGGTAGTTTGGGCAGAAGCATTTGGTAAAGGGGAAGCAAATTCATATTCAGAATAAGTGTCTATTCCAACAAGGACAAAACTTGGTGGAAATGGTCCAGCGTAATCCACCTGCCACCTGATAGCTGGCTGATGACCCCAGAGAATGTTGCCCTATCGGGGTCTAAGTGTAGTTCTCTGCTTCTGGAAGAGGGGGCACTCCTGAGCGGCTGTATCCAGATCGCCATGGTGAATGGAAGTTCGCACCGCCGAACCCAGACCTAATCTCCATCCCTGCCCCCACGACCAATTTGTTCATGAGCCCACTGGGCAGTGCCACTTATGGCTGAAGAAAGAGGTGATATCCAGAGAATGGGCCATCCTGTCTACTTGACTCATGAAATCTTCCTCTGCTGAGGTCACCCTTTGGTGAGCTTTCACATGGACACACATATTTGACCTTTTTTTAGGTACAGAGGTCTATCCGTGTGTCTCTTCTCCAGATTTCCTTGTTACTAATTTTCTAGCCATGGCCCTTCCAAGTCCTTCACCATCTGGCCAAACCATTGACCATAGCCCATGAGTCAGCATATAATCACAGGCCTGGCCATCTCTCTCCAGGCACACTGAACAAACAGGTGCACTGCGTAAACTTCGGTCGCTGGGAGGAATCCTCTTCTCCACTGCCTTTCAGGGAGGTCCCAGAAAGGGACCGTAGCACTGCAGCGGTGACTTTTAATTGGTGCTTGCCTATCATGCAGAATCATGTTTAAGCCAGGCTCGAGTCTTCTCTTCCTCTGTCAGCTGATCATAAGGAACTCCCCTTGAGTCATGGGTACAGGTTTGGAGAGAAAAGGCAGTGTAGCAGGGACAATGACAATGACCATGAGCCTGAGCATTCTGGCTACTTCTTCATGCAACATATTCTGCCCTAGGGGCCTTCTGAGTCCCACCACATATCCTACTTCCACTTGATGATGGAGGATGCTCTACCTGCCCAGCTTTAGGGCTTGGTGAGTCAGACAACACTCAGCTCGTGATGAATAGCCCAGGTTGCCACCTACAGCAAATTGGTAGCCCTTGGTTGAACATTCATTTTTATCTAAGGTTCAGTAGCAGGCCAAGAGCTATTTCTCAAAAGGTGAGTAATTAACTGAAAATATTGGAAGGACTATTCTCCAAAACCCCAAAGGCCTACAGTGAAATTCACCTGGAGAAGCCTGCAAAAAGTGCAAAACGGCTTCCCTATCTGCCACTGTCACCTCAAGTACCCATTGAATCTGCTGAATCATATCGCTCAAGTGACGGAGAGTCTTGAATAGCAGCCGGCACTTCTTGCAGAGACTTCTCTTAACCCACTCAAAAGTAGAAGCTTTTTGAACACCTCAGTGAATGCACTGGAGTAACACACCCAAAGGAGAAGTACGTTGCTTCCAAAATCCAAAGTCTATGAGGTATTGTTCCTCTGTCTTGGTCGTGGGAAGGGGAAGAGGCAATAGTCACTGACCTTTCACCTTGGAAAGGTTGTATCATCATGCCTCATAGCACAGAACCCCTAGAAACTTCACTGAGGTAGTGATTTATTTTCCATGTACCATACAAATATCTTATCAATAAGTCTAAAGTAGTTATTATTTCTCACTCACTGGGTCCAATGAGAATAATGTCATCAATATAATGGACCAAATTGCTATCATAGGGAGGGAAAGGCCATTGAGATCCTTGTGAACTAACTTATGATGCAGTGCTGAAGAACTGATATTCCCCTGAAGTAGGACGGTGACAGCTACTGCCAGATTGACAGAAGAAAACAAACCACTTCTGGTGGGTCTTTATTGACAAATATAGAGACCAAGGCATTTGCCAGATCAGTAGTTATATATCAGGTACCAGAAGATATGTGAGTTTGCTCAAGCAATGAAAGCACATCTGGTGTATTAGCTGTAGTTTAAATCATCACCTGCTTAAGCCACTGCTCCTTCATGGTCATTCTCCAAGACCTAGTTTTCCTCTGCATAGGCCAAGCAGGCAAGCTGAATTAGGCTGATGTGGGAGAAAGCACACCCCTGTGTATTTCAGCTGATGGTGGCATTGATCACCCTCCCTTCAGAGACGCAGCGTTGCTTTTGGTTTAATATTTTCCTAGGTAGGGGAAGTTCTAATGGCTTTCTCTTGACTTTTCCTGCCTTATTAGCCCTCGCTCCATGCATTAGGGAGTCAATGTGGAGATTCTACCAGCTGCTGAATATTTTGCTTTCCAGAACCACAGGATGGGCTCAGAGACCCACTGAGCCAACGCAAGACAGACCTGGACTAAAACACCCTTAACAGGTCCCAGCTCTGACTGGTGAACCACAGTGACATTTTGGGTCACTGGCATTCAGAGTCAATTCAGAGCTAGCGTCTAGTACTACCCAAATGATCTAATTATATTTTTTTTCTCAATGTACATTTTTCCCCATAAAAGTTCATATATCCCTTTGGGGAAGATGAACAGTATACATCTCTGGCAGTGTACCAGAGAGTACCCCCTCTTTGAGGGGGCCCAGCCTCTCCATCCTTCAGGGATTCTGGGTTTGTAAACTGGCTCAAATCTGGAAATTAACTGAGAGGCCAGGACTCTCTTTTTCCTAATTCAAGTTAGACTTTTTCATTGAACATTTCTGATTCCATGAATTAAATCATAATCTAGTAGGTGCTGTGGTTTGGATGTCGTCTGTCTCCAGAAGGTTCATGTGAATCAGAAAATCTTAGTTGTTTTCATGAAGTGCACCACAATTCCTTCATGAGTTACTTTTGATGACCTTTCTGAGAGGACTGCAGGGACTCAAGTCTAGTTACAGATTTAGAAACAAAGAGAAGAGATAAGGATGGGCTTGAGGAGATCCATCACTGTCTGACACTGTATCTGCCCCCGAGGAAGCCACTATAATTTCCTCAGTCAATGCAGGGTCGATCCCGTCAGAAGGAGGTCAGGGGGTGGAGCAGCGGTTGCTACCAGGAGTGGGAAAGAACTGCCCGTTTTCCCAGTGGGTAGAGAGGGTTCTCCCTCAATATCCAGGAGCTCGATGTTCCCAGATTCATCAAGGTCTTTCCACACGTCCTCATTCCCACATTGAGGATCCCATTCTTTCCTCATCAATACCTTTGCTTTAACAGCAAACGCTGCAACAATGTGAGTTCAACATACGTGGTAATTCGGCCAGCTTCAGGATGACATTCTGTGTTTGATTTTCAGAAACCACAGTACTGGAGATTAAGTGTCACCTTGAGGACACACATAGAAGCTTTCAGGGAGACTTCCTGGGAATTTGAATCCTTGTGCTCCTGCTTTTCCTTCTCCACTTTGCCCAGTGACATTTGAGTCAACTGGCCAATCCCACTATATTCATTAGTTTGCAAAAAGAGAAATGCTAGCCAGGTGCGGTGGCGCACGCCTGTAATCCCAGCACTTGGGAAACTGAGACAGGAGGATCTCAAGTTCAAAGCCAGCCTCAGCAATGGCAAGGCACTTAGCAACTCAGTGAGATCCTGTCTCTAATAAATACAAAAAAGGGCTGGGGATGTGGCCCAGTGGTCGAGTGCCCCTGAGTTCAATCCCTAGTACCAAAAAAATAAAAAAGAGAGAAATGCTCAAAAGTATTATTTCCACAGTTACATAGTTTCTTTTAAGTGGTGTATTATGAGTATATGATATTTTACACACTTCTATTGCCCGATCACACTGTGGAATATCAGTGTTCTCTTTCCTACTGAAAATAAAGCCATTAAGCATATTTAAATCTAATCGGATTAGGGAGACCAACTCCAGAAACCCCCAAACCAATTCAGAAGACTCATCCTTAATATTCTCTGCCTCGAGGACCATTCTCTAGCAGTGAAGGTGAATGTACTTAATGCTACCGAATAGAGCACTTAAAGATGGTTAAAATGTAATTTATATTTTATGTGTATTTTAACCATGGTAGAAAAGGATAAGGAAAAAAAAAGTTACAAAAGGAAGGAAGGAAGGAAGGAAGGAAGGAGGAAAAAGAAGGAGGGAAAGAGAAACCCACAGAACCCAGGCCTGAATTAATTCAGGCAAATTACAGAAATCCCCTCAAAGTTTAAATCAGTAGAGAGAACTGATCAATCTGATGGCTGAATATGGGGTAAAAATTCAGAATTTTAAGAAATAAAATGAGAGTCTAAGCCTTTCTATTTTTGATTTTACATTAACCTTTCTTCCCCTTTCCATCTCTTTTCAATAGTTAGGTTTCTTGTAGGACTTAGTTGAATGTCTTTTCAAATTTTAGACCTATGATTCTATGCTAATTTGTCCATATATCTTAAGATCTGTACTGACATTTTCTCCTTGGTAAAATTAAAATAAAGATTCAAGACGAACCTACTTTTCCAGGTGGAGTTGTCGAGAATCACACACTTGACTCTCAGAGAGTCTACAAGTGTGCCTTCTGCTAAAAGTTCTAAGCTACACCAAAGAACCGGTTTCCTCACATTCCTGTAGGGTTGGGATTCAGGCTTAGAACTCCCCTGTGCTGGGAAGCACTTTCTCTTGGCCTACTTTCCCAGAAATCACAGAGGTAACCTTAGGTAGGAGTTGAAGTCCCACAGCCTCCCTGCTTGCTCCTCTTAAGCTACTTTGCACTTGTTCTTTTTAATCTACTGCCTTGTATAAGTGCTGGAAGGGGCGATTGCCAAGTGAAATCCTCTGGCTTTGACTCCTGACATCCAGGAATCTGCAAAGTGAGTTTGCAGAGCGGGCCCAGCTTTTCCAGCTTAACCTTACTTTCGACCTTGGGACAACAATTCCCAAATGCTTGGGAGTTGCACTGTGATTTTTCCTATCCTGAAAATCTATTAGAAAAAGGAAGAGATGCTTCGTTTCTCTCCACCCACCCCCCAGGCACTGCAGATGGCAATTAACACCCTACACAGCCCCTCCCCAGAACATCATCAATTTTTTTTTTCTTTTTTGCCTGCATAGCATCTACTTCACAACTTGAGACATGCCAAATCACACACGTTCTAAGTACTTGTTGCTAGCAGCAGATTCCTCTCCCTCAGTGGCCAAGCGCAGGCTATATTTGGAATGGCAGAGCACCTAACCCTTCCCTGGCCCAAATGTATGAACTGTAACACCCCCAAAACCTCACCCATGTTTCCTTGGGTTCTGCTTGTCAAAGTAAGAACTCTTTGGATCAATTCTGCAAAACAAAGTGAAAGAAAAGCAGAGAAACAAGCAGCTTATTCCTCATGAACTCCTTTCTCCTCTGCAAAAATGATTACTAGCACTTTCAGACTGATGGGGCGCTTGGAAATATTTAAGGTGATCAATAAATATTAAGAATTAGCCATGTTATAGGTCATCATAGACCTGGCCCGTGGTGATGCTGAGTAACTGCCAGGTATCTCTACTCCTTTTGTCTCTCTCTGTATTTTTATTGAGGTTAAATTCACATCACACAAATGAAAACATTTTAAAGTGAACAATTCAGTACTTTCATAATGCTATGCAATCAGATCTCCATTTCCAAAATAGTTTCATTGCCTCAAAAGGAAGCCCTGTTCCCATTAAGTACTCGCTCCTCATTCTCTGCTCCCCTGGGGCCCTTATAAACAATGATCTACTTTCTTTCTGCATGGATTTACCTATTCTGGATATTGCACACAAATAAAATTATGTCATATGTGTGACCTTTTGTGTCTGGCTTCTTTCACCTAGTTTAAGGGTTTCCAAGGTTCATCCAAGTTTTAATATGTATTAGTAATTCATTTCTTTTATGGCCAAACAATATTCTGTTGTATGGATATACCATAACTTGTTAGTCTATTCACCGTTGATGGACATTTGGTTTCTCTCCACCTTTTGACTTTTGTGAATAGTGCTATTGTGAACACGTGTGTACACTTGGCTGAGAACCCATTTTCCATTCTTTTGATTATATACTTAGGAATAGAATTGCAATCACCCTTTCTTTGTTTTCTCCTTCTTCTCTTAATGATCTCATTCATGTCTACAGGATCCATGATGATGTCTGGTTTTTACATTCTTAACATTGCTGATTTGTACCTCATCTCTAGTTTAACTAACCAGTCTTAAGAGCCTTTTTTTTTTTTTTTTTTTCCTTAGTATTTTAAGGAACCAGCCCATGGTTTTGTGGAAATCGTCTGTTCGTACATTTGAATTTGCTTTAATGACTGCCTTCCCTTTGGATTTGTTTTGCCACTCTTTCCGTAATTTCTGGAGAGGGCTGCTTTAACTGGCCCCATCCACAGGCCCCCTGTGCACACCAACCAGAATTCCCAAGGCCTGCACCTGCATCTTTGCAGAGGGCTGCCCAAACTCGTTGAGTCCCTGTGCAGTATGGGATAGGAGTGCCCTGGAAGTAATAGCCTCAGTGTAAGCCCCTACATAAGGGCTAAAGGACCCCGTCTTCCTGCCCTGTGGCTAAGATAATTCCCAAGCGTGTCTTACATAGTTTTCTAGAGTTTTGCTTAATCATCAATGGTAACTGAGCTGCAGCCACCTGCCCTGACAGCTGCCGTCATGACTCACCCCTTCCTGGCTGCCTTCCCTTCCCTGTCTCACGTCCCACCTGTTTCTGCTGATCTTTTTGTCTCCCTGTTATGAGCAGAATTGTGCCCACCCAAAATGCTGTCTATGAATGCTCGACAAAATTGTATGCCGAAGTCCTAGCCCTCAGTACATCAGAATTTGAAGACAGTTCAACAGTATTTGGAGACAGGGTTTTTAAAGAGGTGATCAAGTTAAAATAAGGTCATGTGGGCGTGCCATCTGATTGCTGTCCTCTTAAGAAGAGATTAAGACACCCCCACAGCTAAGATCATGTGAGGACACAGGGAGAAGAGGCTACCTGCCAGCCCGGGAGAGAGGACCCAGGAGAAAGCAGCTCTGCCAACACTTTGATCTCAGATTCCAGCCTCCAGAGCTGTGAGAACATCATTTCTTTTGTTTATTCCACCCAGTCTGCGGGACTTTGTTACTGCAGTCGGAGCTAATTAACTCATTCCCAATAAACGGCTTGCCCTTGACTCTCTGGTTCAAGGTCTGCTTGTGGGGATTCCAAACTCAGACTCAAAGTGCATTGATTTTTCAGCTTTTCTTCTTTCCTAATATGGAGGCAATAGGTTCCCTTCTAAGCATGGGTAACACTCAGCTATGTAGTATTTGGCAGTATAATGATAAGTATTTGTAGTACAATGGTAAGCTTTGATACGCAGTTTTATGATTCGATTTGAAGGAGTTTCTGTTTTCTGTTGTCATTTCTTCTGTGACCCGTGGGTTATAACAGAGGGTCTCACAGCTGCCTTGTGTGTGCTCTAGCTGCGACGTGTTTCACTTCTGGTCACAACTCAGTGGCCCAAACTCGCCACACAGGGCTCTACCCAGCCATAAAGGGGCTGCTGAGAAGGAGCATTTGTTTCTATGTTCCAGGAGCATTTTCAATTGTGCTAGAATTTTGTGTAACAGACAATAAACCTGTTGTGGGGTGGAAAAGGCCAGGCTTTCTAACAACCCCCCTTCTGTTCCAATAGGAGTCTCCGTCCCTCTCGCTAAAGTGGCTGTCCAAGTAGCTATTGCCCACACTGCCCCATGCAGAGCTTCCCATTAGACTTCTGTGTCTTTCGACAATTTTGAAGGTAGAAAACAGAATCTCACCATAGCTTGCACTAGCATTTCCTCGATGAGTAGGCTGGTTAGGTCTCTCACACCACTTGATCCCATATCAGTTTCTATTTTATAAAATTTTGTCTTGAGAAATACATGTTATACCTTTTTTTTTCTATTTTAATAAAAAGTAGTGTCTATTCTATTTTGGAATAGAATTCTTTTAAAATAATGCATGCTTTTTAGTGAGAACTTGAGTCTACTTAATGGACAAAGCTGAACTTAAGAATGAACTTAAAACTTAGTCAGGGGTCAGCAAACTTTTTCTGTAAAGGATTAAATAGAGATTTTTCTCATCTTTCTTTTTTTTTTTTTTTTTTTTTGCATTTGTGTCTTTCTTCTCCTCCCCCTCCTCCTCCTCCCCCTCCTCCCCCCCCTCCTCCTCCCCCTCCTCCTCCCCTCCCTCTTCTTCACCTCCTTCTCCCTCTCCTCCCCCCCACTCCTCCTCTTCCTTCTCCTCTTGGTCTCTATAGGCCAGGTGGTCTCTGTTTTTATTACTCAGTTCTGTTAAGATAGCTTAACAGCAGCAATCGATGATAAGAGATGACTGCACTTTTGATACAAACTTACTCATAGACAGTAAAAATGTAAATTTTATAGAACTTTTATGCATCAAAAAATAGGACTGCTTTGATTTTTCCCCAACCATTTTAAAAAAGTAAAACTCATTCTTGACTGACAGGCCATCACAATAAGCTCTATTTGACTCATGGCCCTAGCTTTGTGACCTCTGAATGACACCAAAGTTTGACCCTAAAGACTAAACAAAATTGACTAACAAAAGTGAGGCTGAGGACCTCTTCCAAGCCTTCTTCTACACTGTCATGCCAAACAAAGGTTTTATTAACTATGTCCCCTGAGCACAGGTGGCCTGACAGTTCCCCACGGTTCCCTCTGCCCCTGGCTGCAGGGCTCCTCACACACAAAGCCAGGTGCAGGCCGTGCAGCCTCTGGGCACCCAGACCCCACTCCCCTCTCACCAGTGGCTTGAAGAAGCTGTTCCCCATCATCTGGGACCACTGGTGAACACTTCACAGAGTCGGTGTTTCAGAACAGCGAGTCCTGGATCCTGTGTGTGTGGAAGGAGAGGAGACTCCACAATGACAATGACTCTTTTGTCAGAAAGAAGAGAAAGACTTACGAAGGCCACAGCACTCTTGTTTGGAGGGTTGTCTTTGTGTTGGAAGAGAAGAAGTGGTTCTAGGTCACAACACAAAGGTTGGGAACATCTGGGAAGACAGAGAACAAGTCCCCAGAGCTGACTGGGGACACGTGCAGTTTATGCATGCATTACATTAGCAGTGAGGCTCACCAGCACCCCAGGGATCTGACCGCAGGGCTGTTCTTGATCTTCTCGTCACTCTACCCAATCTTCTCTGAAATGTGCTGGAGTCTTCTAACTGGGTATTTGCTACTATCTCATTGGTTCAGGAAGAAAGCCCTACTTAGGCCAAATAAGCCGCTTTCTTACAGGCCTGTAATAGAGATTCAGGTGGCACCACACCTTCTCTCAGGAGGTGGAGTTTTCTTCTCTTGGACCCCTGACCAGTTCTGTTTGAGTAGAACACATTACCCATTTGGCCAACTCAGGTCATCGCAGAACACATACTCAGGTCCTGATTCTCCCACAGGCTGAACAGAAACTTCTTTCTAGGAACATTCTCCATAGATTATGTTCAAGGTGAGAAGTACACAGGTTGGTGCATTGACGCAAAGTTTTAATTTCTGCTCTTACTTGTATTAGTGGGAACGTCTCTGTCTGGGAAGGAAGTTCCCCTGTTACTGGACCCAGAGAAGCCATGGTACCTCTGTCACCGATTTATACAAGCAACACGGGTCTGGTGCTAAGTGTTGTTGCTACAGGCAAAAGCTGGTGGATTTTTGCAAGCAGGGAGCCAGCACTTCCAAGAGAGTCGCCATTCTGTGGGATGAATTAAAGAGAGGAAAAAGAATGTGTATTAAAAACATGGCTATGGAGGGGCTGGGGTTATAGCTCAGAGACTCGCCTAGCACGTGCAAGGCCCTGGCTTCAATCCCTAGCACCACACACACACACACACACACACACACACACAGGCAACTGGTGGGCTGTGGTCTGAGGAGAAGATAGTCAAGATTCTGTGTCTCTGGTGGTTCCAAAGGCGGATGGAGTCCAAGGGTCAATTCTAAAGACATTTTTCTCCCTCCAATTCAGGTACCACCATGTTCTGCCTTACCCCTAGGGGAATCCTGCTCCACTTATACTTCAGGAAGGAGATCAAGACTAGCACTAAATATGGGAGCATATGTTCTGTGCTAATCCAAAGGCTTGTTCTTTTTTCCCATGGTAAGGTTACATATTTTCTATGGGGTTCTGATTAACACCTCTCGAAAATCCGAAATCAAAGGGGTCACATGCGCGTGCCTGTGTGTCCACAGCATGCAGATTGGTGTGATGTTGGGGGATTGTGGAAAATTTGTTTCTAGGATTAAATGAAATTATCAAAGATCCCTTCTTATATCATAATGTTCACATTTGCTAAATTCTGAACGAATTCTAAACTCTTTTGCCCAAGAATTTGTTTTCCTGATTTTTTTAAAATCAGTTTTCTGCTCTAGGAGATTTAAAAGATATGGTAGGTTTTAAACTTAGCCAACTGACTGCCAGGGCATAGTTTTTTTTATGGGGAAAATGAAACGATGAGGAAGGGAGTTGCATCAGAATTGGCCCCGCCCTTAAAATATTCCACACCTAACCCGCTTGCAGTAGAAGATTTTTGCATTGTTTTATCTAGTTTAGGGGCATTTCCTAGTTGTAGCCATCTGTATATTGAGTGATATATGGTTAAGGATTCACTGTCTTAGGATATTCTTTGCTCTTTCCTGAGTGGTAAAACCTAGACTTGACATTCTCTCTCTCTCTCTCTCTCTCTCTTCTCTCTCTCTCTCTCTCTCTTTTTTCTCAGTGTGCCTCACAGGGAATCCATTGTATCAGCCCTGCCACTCCCAATAACACATCCATGGGAAGTTCACATAACCTCATTTCCCTCTGTTAATGCTACTGAGCTAAGCACAAGACAGGAGTATTCTTAGAAGATAGATGGCTTCCTCTTACTCAGAGTTGGCCTGGACCCGAAGAAACAGGGCTCCTGGGGTCAAAGCAAGACACTCATGAACTCTGGCCACTGTAAGACAAACAATGGAAACCTTATTCTAAATTTAGTTTCCAAGCAAAGGCTCTTTCTGGTGACCTCATTCCCCTGTAGCGATCACATTGTCCCAGTGATCTTTCAGCAGCGCGGCCCTGGTACTTTGAGGTCCCACTCTGCCTCTTGTTTCTTGTCTTCTTTCCAACGGATTTCTCCATTTGGAGTTTTCCTCGGATTCCACATTTTCTCCATAATTCCGCACAATAACAAGAATAAATACCATTCCCTTCCTCTTACAACTTGACAACCACGAGGCTGGAAAGACAGTTCATGATTGGCAGAGAGAGAAATAGTCTCCATATGGCATCTGACGTGGCTTGAATATCCCCTCCAAAACTCATGTTGAAGCTTAATACTCAAATTCCTATGTTGATGCTATTTATAGGTGGAGCCTTTAGTAGGTAATTAGAATGAGATAAAATCATCAGAGTGTGGTCCCCATGATAAGACTGGTGGCTTTATAAGAAGAAGAGATACCAGGGCTGATTGTCCCTTGCTGCATCAACATGTGACACCTTCTGCCACTTTATACCACAGCAAGAAGGCTCTAACTAAATGTCAGTGCCATTCTCTTGACTTCCCAGCCTCTGGAACTAGGAGCCAAATAACGCTTCATTGTTTATAAATTATGCAATCTTAGTCACAGCAACAGAAAGCACACTGACAGTGTCCTGTCGAGCCCTAAGCCCAAGCATGATCTAATAACAAAAACAATCTGGAGTCTTTCTCATGCTTAGGAAATCACCGAGCTGGGGCAACATTTATCTGGCTGAAGCTATTGTATTGCACTTGAGACCAAAGAGGTCCACATCGTTTGTGTGGGCTAGAAGCTCCCACAGAAGGTGCAATGCACTGAATTTTCTCTTCAGTGAAGTCACTGCCACACCACCAGTATGGCGCCACTTGTGATGTGTAGACAGTTCTCCATTAAGAAAATTGGAAAAGAGAGAAGAATCATGCAGAGGTATGGAAGAGCAGGGAAGGTGGTTTCCATGGAGACCTAACCATCTCCTTTTCTCATCTGTTGATGGTCTGGAATAGCAGGCTCTGGGAGACATTGGACCAATGCTCGTGGGAGCCCCTGGGGTACCAGCCTACCAGCCCTCTTTCACCCAGGAAAGTTCTTTACCTCATCTCTAAAGAACAGTAAGCAGGCTTTGCATACACAGCACCATCCTTCAATGGTGCCAACACAGCCATTTTTTTCTCTATTGGAACACATCTCTGTTTCCTTTCTTGAGCACCAGATGAAGTCATTGGCATACATTTAGGAGCCATGTTGTGTGAAAAACATGATGTGTGTAAGTTGAACGTGACTGTGATGTGTCTCCACTGTAACGCAAAACAGTATGGGGAGCTTGCTCTCTCTCTCTCTCTCCTGGTTCTTGAGAGTTTTGGAAGAATATTTATGATACTCTCAATCTGATATAGCCATAAGGTCAGTGGACAGGCAGGGAGGGCTATCCTTCTTCCTGCCCCAGGAAATGCCTGGTATTCATTTTTCATTAAATTTGTTTGATTTCAAAGATCTGCTGGTTTACTCATGGTTCTTTCTTTCTTACCCAGATGCCTTCCCACTCTGTTTATGTGCAAGAACGGGTTGACCTTTCAGGACCTAGTCAAGGCTTGGATGTCCCTTGCACCTTTGTAACTTCCTGTCAAAGCACAGAGAAGGAAGTCTGGAGGATGGGACAAAGATAGCTCAGGGAAGTTTCCTCTGATGTGTGCTCAGACTTCACAGGAAAACATTCTCTCCTGCCTCCACTTCCCCCTTGTAAACACCCAGTATACAGGAATGGACACTATTTTCATTGATTGATGACGTAAGTGACGACAAAGGTGTCATGATCAATCTATGCCCCCCCCCACACACACATAAACTTTGGACAGGGATAATACAGGCTGGAGGGGGGATTGCATATAGGCACAATAAAATATCATAGTTTGTTAACACGTGTTCATTGAACTGTATTAGATGAAAGTAAATAAATACCATAAATATTTGTCTTTTAGCGATAGGCTAAAAAGTAAAATTTTGTTTGCTTAGATATGGTAGTACATATCTGTAATATCAGCTCCTTGGGAGGCTGATGCAGGATCACAAGTTCAAGGCCAGCCTGAGCAACTTAGCAAGAGCCTGTCTCAAAAAAAAAAAAAAAATAGAAAGGGCTTGGGGTATAGCTCAGTACCCTAGGTTCAATACTCATTACCACACAAAAAAAGTAGAATTTTAATTCTTCCTGTCATTTTGGAATATTTTCAAATATTAACAGAATGCTTTTATATATATTACATATGTATAAAATATATACATATGTGTGTAATGATATATAAATATACATATATTCCTATACATATTTTGCATAGGGTAAAGGGGTATTAGTTGAAAACTCAGAAGGTCAAGGGTTAAATATTTTCTCTCATGTGGAAACTAGAGAGGAAAAAGGGAAACTAGAGAGGAAAAAGGTGGGCAATCTCATAAAAATCTAAGGGAGAACAGTGGAATAGAGAACAGGGACCACAAGGAAGGAGGAAGAGAAGGAAAGGGGAAATGCTGGGGAATAATACTGGCCAAATTATATTGTTATATCGTGTGCTTGTATGAATATGTAACAACAAATTTCACCATTATGTACAACTATAATGCACCAATAAAAATGTGGGGAAAATATCTAAAAAGTGAAACGGTGGTATTGGATTGAAAGGATTGTCACAATTTTTTGATCAATTTCAAGATTTATGTAATTATTGAATCTAGAAGTACGGTATAACTACAGATGGGTGACAAAATCAAAACCATAGGTTGGGGTAATTTTTCCCAGTGCAAATCCTGTTTTTAATCAAGATTTGGGAAATTATTTTAGGAAAATTCTAACCAAGAGAGAATGAACTAAAAACCAGATGAGTGAAACAATCAAAGAGCTATGGGAAAGCAAAGAAGGAGGTGGCCATGTTTGCAGGGACGTTCTGAGAACACCTTCACAGAAGACAAGTGTGGGCATGGATCCACATGGTATCCAGGAGCTTTCTGTGGTACCAACAGCCTAGCTCCACAATCAGAGGACTCGACAGGCAATTGCTGAATTTAGAGTAAAAGAAAGAGAAAGAGATAAGAGTCAAAGTTGTGACCTTGGAAAATATCCATATTTAGAGGGCAGGAAGAAGAAAGGGAAGAAACAAGAAAATTTTTAAAAAGTAAAAGAAGAAGTAAATATATGTAAAGTGTGAATGCATGTCAAAGAGAGCTTGGTAGGCAGCCTTCTCCTGCTCCTTCTGAGTACTACTCAAAGTGAGATCCTCAGACCAGCTGGAAACTTGCTAGAATCCAAATCCTTGGACCCATCCTACACCTGCTGAATCAGAACACCCTGGGGTGGGGACCCAGAAGTCTGTGTTTCATAAGCTCTCAAAGAGATATTTATACCATTGTAGCTTCAGAAACCATATCACAGCACCTATCTTGGAGGTGAGGTGTTGCCGGCACAGCTACAGTTTTCGATTCTTAGAAGGTTTCAAAAGTTTGGTTTAGGGTCTTCCCAAAATTAAGTTGAAGAGGCAGTATTACATTAAATTGCTAAAGTTTAAACTACTCAAGGCAAAGAGTTTATTCAATGCTTAATTTCTTACAGTATTTTTATGATGCCTCACTTCTGTTAGAGTGAGAAAGAGAATAACACTAACCCTACTCAGGTAACCAAACCTGAAACATCACTCAGATTTGTTTATTAGCCAACTCAGTTTCTGTCAGCTACTGTCTCAAAGGGTATTTAAAAAATAGCGTGTATTGAACAAAAGTTAAAATACAACATCTCTAAATTTATGGGATGAATATAAAGTGGTGCTTGGAGGGACATTTATAGCATTAAGTGATTTTATTAGAAAAGAAAGCCTCTACTCAAAAGTTTAAGTTTCCACTTTAAGGATATAGAAAAAGACAAGCAAAAGAAATCCAAATGAAGTAGAAGAAAGAAGGATACAAGAAAGAGCAGAAATAAGTGGAATTTATAGAATAAAATACAAATTCAATCAAAAAAAAGTTCTTTGAAAGAATCAATAAAGTTGATAAGCTTTTAGCCAATTGAACAAAGAAAAAGGGAGGAGGAAACACAAATTACTATTATTAGAAATAAGAGAGGACATATAATTACAGACTCCACAGATATTACAAAAGAATTCTACAAAAACTCCATAGACAGACGTTGAGTCATTTAGATACACAATTTCTTCAAAGTTACAAACTATAAAAAGTCACCCAAGAAGAAAGTGAGAGCATGAACAGGTCTATAGAAGCTGAATTCATAGTTTAAAATTTTAACGGAAGAAATACTCAGACTCAGATGGCATCGTCCTTAGTTCTGCCAAAACTTTAAGGATGAAATGATACCAATTCTATACAATCTCTTTGTGAAAATTGGAGAAATTATTTCCCAAGTCATTCTTTCATGTCGTCAATACCCTGGTTTTATAAACTACAAAAAGATATTAAAGAAAAAGACAACTTCAGGAGAATATCTCTCAGAAAATACCAGCAAATCAACTCCAACAATGTATACAAAGACTAATGCATCATAACTAACTGGAATATTTTCTGGGAATTCAAAGCCAGTTCAGTATTAAAATGCCAATCAATGTGATCCACCATATTAATAGACAGAAAAGAACAATCATGTTACCATACACGTTTGTGCAGAAAAATCACCTGACACAACTCAACATCCATTTCTAATAATAACAAAAAAAAACTCAGCAAACTAGAATAAAAAGGGAAATTTTTAATTTTGTTTTTTCCTAATATTGAAACAAAATAGGGAAATCCACTTTCATTCAGTTGTTCAATACCTTCCTAGAAGTCCTAGCTAGCATAGGGAAGAAGAAAGAAATAAAGGGTATACAAATTACAAAGACTTTACCTGCTTTTGATATATTATCTACACAGAAAAATCCATGGATCTATCATAAAGCTGGTAATATATATATATATATATTTTTTTTTTTTTTTTTTTTTTTTGTGGTACCGGGGATTGAACTCAGGGGCACTTAACCACTGTGCCACATCCCCAGACCTTTTTTCTATTTTTATTTAGAGACAGGGTCTCACTGAGTTGCTAAGTGCCTCGCCATTGCTGAGGCTGGCTTTGAACTCGCGATCCTCCTGTCTCAGCCTCCCAAAGTGCTGGGATTACAGGCATGCGCCACCAAGCCCGGCTAAAGCTGGTAATATTAATAAGGGAATTTTACAAACTTATGTGACATCCTGTCTACATGAACTCAACCAATTATATTCCTACAGACTAGCAATCAAAAATTGGAAACTAAGGTTAAAACAATACTCTTTAAATAACTTCCCTAAAATGAAATACTACTCAGGTGGAAATCTAATACAATACATGTAGAATTTTCATGCTGAAAAAATAATGCTAGTTTAAAAAAAAAAAATCAAAGCAGTCTAGATAGATGGGAGACAAGCCATGTTCATGGACTCAATATGGTTGTCAGCCGGGCGCGGTGGCACACGCCTGTAATCCCAGCACTTTGGGAGGCTGAGGCAGGAGGATCGCGAGTTCAAAGCCAGCCTCAGCAATGGCGAGGCACTTAGTAACTCAGTGAGACCCTGCTTCTAATAAAATACAAAACAGGTCTGGGAATATGACCCAGTGGTCGAGTGCCCCTGAGTTCAGTCCCTGGTACCACAAAAAAAAAAAAAAAAAAAAAAAAAAAAGGTTGTCAATTCTCCACCACTTAACAGACAGATTTAATATAATATCCATCAGGTTTCATTTTGTTTGTACATATAAAATATCCTAAAATTTATATTAAAAGGCAAAGGAACTAGAATTGCTAAAAAACAATTTTGAAAAAGAACAGAAAAAACAAAGTTGGCAAATTCATACTCTAAATATATAAAAAACACAATGTGTTTATTGTCTAACAAATATCGTTTACTATGTGTTGATGCTGGGAAAACAAAGAATAAGGAATTCCCCTTGCCTTGAAGCAGCTTATAGTTTGATGCAATCTTATTCTCAGTTTCACAAATATTTTTCTGTCTCTGTTCTCCAGTAGGCAAAACCAATAACCTTGTAAATAGTATCAGACAGTCTTAGAAAGACACAAGCCTTGGGCAATCATCATTCCATCAAAGCTAATGCTTACCAAGTCCATCTGCTCTGGATGTTAGGATCTTAACCAAATCTTAACTGGACACACTGAGTTCCTCTTAAACAATGTAGCATTTCTTTAACACATTTTACTAGTTTCTACATTTGGATTAGAATAATGTAATCTCAGCCTTCAAGGCTCCCAGCTTAGTGGGAAAGTCAAAATAGGAATACAAAGATTAATGAAAAAAAGATGAAATAGGACCAGAAAAAAAGTGGGACGTCAGGTCATCAAAGGCCTCAACTTTCAGGCTGAAAAGTTGCTACTTTATCACATAGCTGATGATAAGTCACTGAAGACTTTAAGCGAGGGAGAATTTGCACTGGTTTTACTCCCTTATTCTTTAATGAACCGTTATTGAGTGTCTACTGTACACCAGACACTATTCACAGTGCAGAGAATACAGAAATAGCTAAGCCAAGGCCCGGCCTCCAACAAGCTCACAATACCAGGAGACACCCCGCAGCCTGACAACGATGCGTTTACAAGTGAAGCAGGGTATTATTTTGAAGAAACAATCCATGAGATTTTCTTTTTTGTCTTTTTGCTCTATCCACTCCTTCCTCACCTCCTCTCATAAGTAGGCTTTAAATTGCCATCTGCAGATGAGAAAGGTGTCTGGGTTAAGCAGAAACAGGCTGGCATACTTCCCGGCTTTTGTTCTTAAAAGGCGGAGGCCTAGAGTGGGAGAATATAATAATAGTTATAGGCAAACCCTGGCTCCGCCGGAGGGTCCGCCGGAAGGGGGACTGCCTTCTTCCCCAGCTCTCTCCCTATCACAGCAGCACCACCCTCGTGTTGTAGGGGAGAGGAGGAAGGAAAGAAGTGGATGCCTGAGAATTCCAGGAGAGCAGAAACCAGACTCAGCTCCCAGCAGCTGCAACACTGAAGAACGACTAGACGGCCGAGAAAGTCAGAGGCAGGCGTGCAACGATGCTGTGTCCTAGGCCCCGGCAAAGGAGGCCCAGTCTCGCCACATCCAAAGGGGCTGTGTGGAGAGTCAGTGCACAGGGCCACACTGCCAACAGGGCACCACCAAGCAGAGGGGCTCCATCTTCTTCTCAAAGCCAGCCCCATGCAGGGATGCAGGCCCACGACACCATCAGGAATGGGGAAAAGGAGTCCCAAAGGTGCCCGAATGTAGGACTTCTGCAGAAATCATGCGGGGTTCCCAGGGAGCGCATTGGATAGTCTTACACAGCTAGGAGACAGACCTCATCCTGCTGCACGTGTCTGATGACTCTGCAGCAGGGGAGGTGACACATTTTGCTAGGTCACAGTGGTGGCTGTCCAGGAAGGGCAGGGGTCTTCTTAGAGAGGCTCAAGTCTGAGCTTTGTTTTGAAGGGTAGGATGAGAGCATTCAAGCGGGGAGATTTCAGATAAGAAGAAGGAACACCAGTGCAAAAGCAGACGGCACAACACCTCCTGGGAGAGTTAAGAAGACTGGTTTGGAGCCGTGCTAGGAAAACAAGTCAGAAAACCAGGCCCAGAAACCAGCCGGAAGGGCCTCGCTGCTGAGGAGGAGGGGTTTGTACTTGTAGATTGAAGATTTTTAAGTAGAAAAGAAACATGATTAGAATGTCATACAAAGTACACACACACACACACACACACACACGCTCATTGGATAATGACTTAATGTGCACTTTGTGATATATAAAACCACATTAGTCATTAACCAGTGAACTTAAACATGTGCATGTATACCTCCTGTTCAATGAGGCAAAAATCATCTTCGTTTGCTCATGTTTTAGCTTTTAGCACACTTCCTGCAACAACCAACATGCTTAATGAGCATTCAAATGAATGTAAAAGATAGCATCTGTCTTACATAGTAAAACATGTCTTGACAACTTAACATGGTATTCCAGGGGCCGGGAGCTGAGTGCCCACCATTGCATTTGGCATGTAGGAGCTCAGTAAGTATTTGAATAAATAAAGGGGTAAAAGAACAACCACCAGGAAACACAAACAAAATGATGAACACATAAAGAGCATCAATTAATCCAAGGCTCTCACGTGGACCTTGGTGCTTTGGGGAGGGATCAAGGGGCACCCTGGTAAAGTGGGACTAACATATGTCCACTTTGGTCTGAGTCTGTGGGTTGCTGTCAACCTGACTGTGGTCATTTCCTTTACCACATGCCAGACTGTGTCTTTGGTGATCCGCGACAGAAGGACATGGACGCCAACTGCAAAGAATTCTCTCTGTCTGCTTATGGTTATTTAGACCAGGATATGCATTGGCCTTATCTGAACAGTTCTAGTTAGCTATTTCTGTTTCTGTGTGCTTCTGCACAGATCTGTGCATTCTATTTGATGCAAATTGAAGAGGTTACTCTCCACAGTGAGGCCTGCAAATCTATCTGCTGCTGCAACAGCCAATACCTGGGTGGCTTCTCTGTGCTACTATGTAGGGAGGTTTTACACATCATGCTGATTAAAAAAAAAAAAAAAAACTCCAGACTGAGAGTTAACACAAAAGCTTTCTCATTTCTATATAGTTTCCTGCCCTGTATCACCCTATCAATGGAATATTATTCTGTCTTAAAAAGGAAGAGAATTCTGACATATGGCACATGGATACACCCTGCCACGTGAGACAAATTGAAATAATATGATCCCACCTGCATGAGACACAGAGCACAATCGAGTGCACAGAGATAAAAAGGAGAAGGGAGGTCTTCAGGGACGGGGGAGTCCTTGCTTAGTGGGTGCAGAGATGCTATTTGGGGTGAGGACGGAGCTGATGGTGGCATGATGTATTTAATGCCACTGACCTGCACACTTAAAAGTGGCTGAGGTGGTAAACGTGATGCTATACACGACTTACCACAGTGAAGTGAAATTTAGGCATTTTTTTAAAGTGACTTAGAAGCTCTGAGCTCATGGGTAAATCTGCACAGTGTGGCATTCAGCAGGGTGACCCGGCTTAGCCATTTCTTTGGTGCCCCTTCCTAGTCAGTTTCTTGAACTCCTTTCCTCATGAACTAGTCGAAGTCTCTGGAGAAAGACCCTCCAAACTTTTGCCTGAAGGATTGAAACAAGCTGCCAATGTTCTGGAAGCTGCACTTGACATGTCAATATTTGTTTAATCCTCCTTCGATCCTACCTGCCCTAATTATTTATTTGTTTGTTTTCATTCATTCATTCATTCATTTTTTGGTACCAGGGATTGAAACCATAGGGTGCTTAACCACTGAGCCACATTCCCGGCCCTTTTTTAAATTTTTTTTTATTTTGAGACAGGGTCTCACTAAGTTGTTCAGGACCTGGCTAAATTGCTGAGGCTGGCCTCAAACTTGCAATACTCCTGCCCCAGCCTCCCTAGCTGCTGGGATTACAGGTGTGCACCACCGTGCCTGGCTCCCCTCCTTTTATTAAGGCGTGATTGCCCTGAACTGTCTTGCAGAGGCCCTAGCTCTTTCCTTGTGTCTGGAGAACAGGCCTCCAGTTGTTTGCTGAGGAGAAGGAGGACTGCATGGAAGAGAGGTCATGCCTGGGACCTGCCTCATAAGCCCCACTTCTAGAAGTGGCTGATGCCACCCATTTCTGACCCTTTGGGAGTTTTCAGTGTCCTCAGGTTTGTTACCAGTGATCCTTCTGATGGTTTAAGATTCTCCCTTCTTAGCTCTGATCAGTTACCATTTAAGCCTCTGTTTTCCAGCTCCCAAATGTTATCACCATTTCCTTCTCTCTCATTATCATTGTCCTTCTAGGGTTATGTAAGTAAATATATTTATATAGAAAGGATACACACACACACACACACACACACACACACACACACACACAGATATATGTGGGGCTGGGAATATAGAATATAGCAAGAGTAAATGCGTATGTTCCGTATACTATCTTGGCCAGGAAGTCTCTTAGGGAGTTTTTACAATGTCATTTAAAAAATTGTTGTGCTCTTTTAGGCTCCATTAGCAGAAAGAGACCGTCTAAAGCAAGGGAAGTGGCAGTCCCCGGTCACCTGATGGTGAACAGTGAACTCTGGAGTACTTTTTTTCAGTTCTGGGCACAACCTTTTACAACTAGAAAAACTGGAATTATTTTAGAGGTCAGTGACTAGAATAGTAATGGAACAGTTGGAGGGACTGGGAATGTTTTCAACAGAAAATGGAAATTTCCAGAAGTTGCTTCCCAATATTTGAAAGGCTGATATTCATTCGTTCATTCATTTATTGGGTTAATATTTATTGAGTCCCTACTGTGTGCCAGGTGGCATTCTTCTAATTGGACACCGTGGTGAACGTGACTGATGTCCCATGTTTGTGGAGCTTAACTTCCGGGACTGTTGGAGAGGGATCTGCTCGGGGTGGGCCCGTTGTGGAAATAGAGTCATCCGGGGATAAAAGTCATCTGGGGAAAAATTTCAAATGGATACAAAGAAGAACTTCAAAATGCTGGAGCTGGTGAAGCATGAGAAACAACGTGGTCAACCCCAGATGAAACCGGTTAACCCCAGCAAGGCAGTTTAGCAGACAGGTCAAGTGCAGGGGCTCTTGGAATCCCAACTCTAGCCCTGGCCAGCTGTTGACCTTGGCCAAATCACAACCTTCCCTGTGTGAAAGGAAGACAATAATAACATACAGTACAAGGTGTCGTGAGCATTAAATGAGTTGATCTTTGTAAAATGCTTGGAATAGTGGGTGACACACGGCCAGTGCCTAGTGCCTACCTGAGTATTAGCATTTCTTTTTTTTTTTTTTTAATGTTTTTTTTTTTTTTTTTTAACAACTTTCTGTTTTGATAAAAATTCTAAACCTATGGAAAAGTTGCAAACATAATACAATGAACACCCATGTGCTCTTTACTTAACTCCCCCAGTCATTACAATTTGCCACACTTACTTGCCTTCTGTGAGCTCGGTTTGTGTGTGTGTTTCTGGGCCGGTTCAGTATCTGCTGCAGGTCCGGTAACACTTCACCCCTTCACGCTTCTGGAGACAATTTCCTGGGAACACGCTCACGCATCAAACTTAACACAGGTGCCCTCCTATTTGCTAATAGATGGTCCGTATTTGCTCCTCCCCAGATGTCCCCATACTGTCCTTTACAGCTTTTTAAAAGATCAGGATCTGATCGACCCTCTTGAGTCTAGAATCATTCTCCAAAGTTCTTTCTGATGTTTACAACACTGGCACTTTTGAGGACAGGCCATTTTTTTTTTTTTTTCCAAAATGGACCTCAATTTGAATTTGTCTGATTCTTTTCTCATGACTTAGACTCAAGTTTAACATTTTTTGTTGGTTTTGTTTGTTTGTTTGTTTGTTTTTTTTGAGTTGCTGGGATCTTTAGCTCCCCCCCTGACCCGGGATAGGATCCTCCAGCCGGCAGAGAAGACTGGGGGACACACGCCCCAGCGGAGGCAAACTCCGGAATGGCAGGGCCTGGCTGGTGGCCCACACCAGCCCTCACGATGGAGGACAATCAGGGACACACCAGGGAGAACGGTCAAGGCACAAACTTGGTTTATTGAGGAAGTTGGACGGTCTTATAGAGGACATGGGCCAATCAGCAGAAAGATCATAGTGACACATAAGGAGCATGGGCGGATGCCATTGGCCGAGCCATTGGCCTATCCTTGGGGTGGTTTCAGTTCTCATCTTACGTCAGGGGAACGCCCCTTGGCCAGGCCAAGTCCCCATATCAGGAAGTGGGAGGCAGCCAGAGAGTTTCTATCTACTGGCGTGTTGTTAATGTCCCCAACAATTTTTGATAGAAATATGACATGGCTAGTGCGGTCTTCTCTGTGCACCGCCTCAGGGACCCTCTCCATTACTCTCATGTTAACTCCTATCACTGGGTTAAGGTGGCACCTGCCAACTTTCCTCTTGGTGATTAGTGGTGTGGTTCTGAGACTGTGTAAATGCCCAATCTTCTGGAGAGTCTTTTACCTGGTGTCTTCAACATCCACTGACCTACTTCTGTTATTATTTCACAGTGGACGTTGACAGAGAAGAGAACTTTGGTTCTGAGAGGTGACTGCATGGACAGCAGTGGGGGTGAGGCACAGGGAAGGTGGGCAGCCCCACTTAGTAGTCAAGAACGTAGCTTGGGTACAAACTTGCCTCTCTCTTAATTCCCAGCCTAATGACCCTGGATAAACGTCCTTAAATTGAATCCTTTATAAGTGGGAACTATAATTTCAGTCTCATAAGATTTGTTTGTGAATTCACTACAGACCTACCCTGAAGATGAGGATGGGTGTGATATTGCAAGGTGAACATGATCAGATTATCAACTAACCATGGAGATTAGAGAAAGAATGAAATGCACAGGCGGGAGAGGAAGTGGGAAGGACTTCACTTTAAGACTAATCAGATAGGATCAATAATACAAGGAAAGACACAGAGATCAAATGTGTGTTAAAAGCTCCCCGTGCCCGAGCTGTTCTAAGGTTGATACATTTAATCAATGAGTGTGCTGGGGGAGTTGCTCAGTGGTTAGAGCACTTGCCCAGGATGTGCCAAGCCCCGGGTCCAATCTTCAGCACCAAACAACCAACCAATAAGCAAAACACAAATAATCATGACTCTAAGCCTTGTAACCAGTTAAGTCAGGATTGCCTCCAGGTTTGGGGCAAATTGGGAAGAGCAGAAGCAGGGAGAAGAGGGAGAAGGGAGGCAAAGAGTTTGACCTCTGTCCTATTGAGCAAGGTCACAGTCTATTTGGAATGTATTTGAAATCAATGTTGGACTATTTGTATACGAATCATCCGAGAAGCTTATACAAATCATAAGTTTCTGTATTAAGCTGCCCCTCCAGACATTCTGCTTTGTTATGTCTTGGGTGAAGTTTTGGCCCAGATAAAGTGTTACATGAACCAAAAAGTTTGGTTCAGGAGTAGAAAGCTGATTTTGGTGTCACTGGATTTCAGAGAGTGATTGTGTGCTCGAGTGTGATCGCTTTACCTGGAATCCTGGTTTATTAGAAGAACGGGGCACTACCTTCCTTCATCCATAGGCGGAGGAAGTTTTGACACGTACCTTGCCAAGAGAGCCGAGGCGGAAATAGCCAGAAAGTTCTGCAGCCGATTCTGAGAGCCGTGTCTCAGATCTGCACTGTCCAGTGTGTGGCCACCAACCCTGGGAGAATCGGTGACAGTGACAGAAGTGGCTGCTGATGGGCTTCATTGAATAGTCAGGGTCATTACATTTTTCTATTAATGAAAATGTAAAATCGTACGCAGTTAGAAGTACAGATCCTCAGTCAAGCCGGCTGTGTGGCAGAACTCAACGGCCACACGTGGCCAGCGGCTGCTGTATACAGCCGGGTCCAGCATCACAGAGAGTCCGCCAGGCAGCCCTGCCCAGGGCCCAAAAACCCACAAAGGCTCACGGCCATAGAAAAGGCGTTTCTGTTCTCACCGTGGACACCAGCAAGGATCTGGTGGTAAGTGAATTGGGGCATTTTAGTTGGTCTCATTGCCAACTCCAGGTTGCTGCTGACTTCTGCAGTCCCGGGGAGGTTCCATGAAGTACCCACACGACACTGATGTCATCCACTCCCCCTTTTGGGGTTGGCGCTTTTAAACCCTGATCTCAGGAGACAGGCACCTGAGCAGCCTCCCTCAAAGGACGGTTCTGTGAGCCTCTGCTGGATCCTCCTCCCCGCTCCCCCCCCCCCCGTCCTCGCCGTGGTCCCCCAGGCAGCCTGGCTGCCAAGATGGTTGGCAGCGCCCAGGTGTGATGCCAGGTAGCCGCGTTTCCTCCCCGCATGCGCTCGGTTGGCCCGGTCTGAGCGTGGTTTGCTCCCATCTGTTCCTCTCACCCTTCTGCGCTGCAAAGCTAGGTGTTGCTTTGTCCCCTGGAGGAAGCCCATATTGTTCTATTCCTACCACAGAAGACACAAATCAGGAGCAACACGGAAAAATATGGAGCGTCAGCGAGCTCCCGGGTCATCAGCAGGCGCGCGCACAGGCATGAAAACGGGTGTTAATTTACTGCATGATTCAGTGGGTGGTGAAGGGCAAAGCATCACACCGGGGACAGCCGTGCAGCCAAAAGATTTATTCAACAGCCTTCGTGGCTGGTAGCGAAAACCGGAACAGGTGCTCTGGTCGAAGGTCGACGAGGTGGGAGAGGGGAGTCAGGGAGAAGGGAGTGTGCAAGCTCTGGTGGGAGAAGGGAGTCAGGAAGAGGGGAGTGTGCAAGCTCTGGACAGAAGGTGGGTGCCTGGTCGCACCGGCTCTCTGGAGCTGTCGGCTAAAGCAGCTGCTGTCTGGCTGGAGGCTGGAGCTGTCAGCTGGGAGCGGCCGTCGGGCTGAAGGTAGTCGGTCTGGAGCTGTCAGCTGGAGCAGCTGCCGTCGGCTGGAGGCGATGGGTCTGGAGCTGTCAGCTGGAGCAGCTGCCTTCGGCTGGAGGCGATGGGTCTGGAGCTGCTGGCTGGGGCAGCTGCCGTCGGGCTGGAGGTGATGGGTCTGGAGCTGTTGCAGTGGCTTCCTCCTCTCTGCAGCGACGATCTGATGTTGTGTCCGTGTGTCTCTCTCTGTCTGATTTGAGTCTCTCAGACAGGGCCTTATATAGGGATTTCTGGTGGGGGGTGCACTAGAGCAACCCCAACACCATTGGCTAGAACAGGATGCCCTTTTAAAGCCTATTGGCTCTTGCCTGGGGAAAAGAAACATTCTGCCCAGGGAAGAAACATCCTGCCCGGGGGGAAAAAACATCCTGTCCAGGGAAGAAACATCCTGCCGAGAATGAAACAAGGTTGCTTCTCTCAGGATGTGGAGAACTCTGAGGGCGGGGGAGGGTAAGCTATCTATCATTCCCCCCTTTTTGTTTTCTTAGGAAGTGGGACGTCGTATGTCAGTCTGGCTACTTCCTGCTGAAACGGGGCGACGTGGGGTGTTATGGGGGGGTATGATAAGACAGGTAGATCAGGCTTGAGGGTGAAAAGGATTCCCAGGAGGTTGGCACCAAAAAAATGAATTTGCCCTGAGGTGATGAGAAGTGACAAGATGATCCCTAAGGAGAAACTGGTTAAAGGTTGAGAACAAGAAAGACATGAGCTGTGGAGAAGGAAGGGCTGCAAAGGAGAAGATAGAGATTTAAGGTAGGGTATGATATGGGGGCGGCCTGTCCGTGGGATCGAAATCAAGAAAGGAGGGGGATGGTAGGGGAGCAGCTGGTTGACAAGCTAGGAGGATATCATTGGAGCTGCTGTGGGTACAGAGTGAGGGATTCGAACGGAGGAGGGAGAAAGCCTGAACATACGGAATCTCTGCCCATTTTTTTTGATCGCTCGCAGAAGTTGAAAAGATCTCTCAGTATAGAGGGATCCAAGGACCCAGAAGCAGGCCATTTGTTTTGGTTATCTAAGGGGTATGTGGGCCAATCTTGGGTGCAAAACTTGGTAAGTCTTGTTGGTTGTATATCGGGAGTTAGGCCAAGAGTGGGCTAGGTTGTTTAAGAGGCACTGTAGAGGAGAGTCGGCTGGGAGGCGTCGGAGTGGGTACAAGAGTGACAAATAGTGAGTGATAGCAAAACCAAAGAAGAGAGCGAGGACAAGAGCAAAGAAGAGAGTGATCGGAGGGTAGCCAGGAGGGATAGGAGTGAGTCAGCCAGGAGGGTGAAGAAGCTAGAAGAAGAAGCCCCCCATTTTCCCGTTCCGAACGGGACAGATATATTGTCCTGAGGAGCGTCCTCCTCAAGATATATATATATCAGGGAGATCCCACTGGAGTCAAACAGAGATGGGGTCCAAAGGGACCGAAGAACAATGGGTCACCTTGCGCAAGGATTTTCCGTGTCCCGTCCTGGACGGGAAGGAGAGACCCAAGTCCGGAGGCCAGAGGCCGAAAAAAGGGCTTTTTTCAACTACTCCCAGGAAAGGGAGAGGGAGAGAGGGAGGTAGAGAGAGAAAGAGAGAGAGAGAGAGAGAGAGAGCGCCATCAATTCCCACTGTTCAAGGCCTGATTTAGGAGCCCTGGGGATGAGGAGACCTACCTACAAAAGAAAAGAGCTCACGAGGTCCACTGTGACCATGAAGGTCTAGGTGGGTGCGATCCTCCCTGTACAGGCCAAGCGGGGCTGCCGGACGATCAACGGTCAAAAAGGCCCGACAGGTAGGAGCCCTGGGGCGGGGGCTTACCAATCCGATGACCGGGTGGTGGATGCGTCGGAGCGGCGATCAAAAACCGGGCGAAGGCTCCGATGACAGATTACGTCCGGTGGCGGAGCGGCGATCAAAAA
The DNA here is from genome assembly GCA_025594165.1 of Tamias sibiricus. Taxonomy (NCBI): domain Eukaryota; kingdom Metazoa; phylum Chordata; class Mammalia; order Rodentia; family Sciuridae; genus Tamias; species Tamias sibiricus. The sequence continues at coordinate 15,198,719 of CM046666.1, read as the reverse complement.
AACCGGCCGAGCAAGGCTGAGGCAGCGAGCTCCCGAGTCACGGCACCAATGGGGCAAAGCATCACACCGGGGACAGCCGTGCAGCCAAAAGATTTATTCAACAGCCTTCGCGCAGGTGCTCTGGTCGAAGGTCGACGAGGCATCAGGGAGAAAGTGTGCAAGCTCTGGTGGGAGAAAGGAGTCAGGAAGAGGGGAGTGTTCTGGACTGTGGGTGCCTGGTCGCACCGGCTTCAGTGTGTCGGTGGGAGGCTGGAGGCTGAGCGTGTGGGAGCGGCCGTGGCTGAAGGTAGTCCCATCAGCCAGCAGGCGTGGCGATTACAGCCCAGGCACGATGGGGAGCCGACAGCCGTCCAACTCATGAGCGGCGACGATCAAAGAAGAGAACAAACTAATATACTGTGATGATAATGATGTTTTAATAGTGTCATAAAGAAACATTGCCCGGGGGAACTGGCAAAGGCCGATTTACAACTGGGTCAGTTATTTGGGGCAGCTATGACAGTGGGCCGACAGGCCAACTCATGATGGTGTTGTTCATTTTAATATCTGTGGTTCTTACTGCCTTGTTTTTCTTTATAAAAATAAAATAAAATTTCTCAACTATGAAAACAGGCTCAGCCCAATAATTTAAATAGATACGAGTTGTGTAGATGGTCGATTATGCTTTTGGTTTTGTTTTTCAATCTTAAGTTTTGTGATCCCCTAAAATGTCTTTGGACTATTCTGCAGTAATTGTTCCCAAAGCCAGAAAAAGAGTCCTATTTTCTTAATTTGGGTGTTCATTCTTGACTTACATTCTCCATTACCAATGATCTCCTTTGCATATGTAGCCTTGACCTTGCTTTTGTTATCTGTAAAACTGATAGTGGACTTGAACTTTAAAATGAACCAACCATTTGAGAACAAGACCTTCTTAAACCGGGCAATTCAGGTTGTATTTTATCCTGTTTTTCTTCTCTTTATTAATTTCTTTTTTCTCATTTTCCCCCTCTTGTTTATCATGGGATCTATTCTAATATCTGGTTGAAAGGAGAATGATCTGATTTGAACAATGTAATAGTTCACAACAAATCAAAATGTCAAAAGAGAATGTTTAATAGTGACTTCTTTCTCTTGAAAAGTTGTCTCATTTTCTTTAATGGAGTGTTACCTTGTTTGGGGTGAAATTCTCCAGTAGGTTTCAGCGCAGAACAAATATTTATAGTTAAGCCTTAAACCCTAGACACTGGCTTTGCGCCTGTGTTGGGGGACAGGGGTTAAATGGAAAGGCTTTGACTTGGCTTCAGAAACAAAAAACGCAGCCACCACCATGAATCATTAAAGAATCTCCAACGGAGGTTTATTGGCAGAAGGCTCACCTGGGTGAAGCTCAGGTAGAGGGTTAAAAGGCTCTGGGGGGCTGGGATCTGGCGTTACAAATGGGCACACTTTCTGCAGACAGAAGGGCCGGGCCTTAGTCATAGTGGTAAATCTGTAGTGACAGACGTTTGTTCTATATTTGTGAATGACCTGATTTGGCATGCATGCAGCTCATTCTACTGACAATAATGGGAACGTGGTGTGAGGGAGAGAGAGAAGAAAGGGGAAAGAACGGGGAGGGGAGCTCAGTGGAGTGGGGAGAGACACCCTGGCAGAGAGAGGGAGAAGCCAAAAGGAATGGCGAACAGCTGGAGCTCGCGAGCGGCTAAGGTGACCCAAAGGAAACCTGCCTTCAGCATCTGCTCGGTTTAATTCGGGAGGAAGCTTCCATTCATTCCTAATGGATTTGGGAGGATCCTCTTTCCTTCCTCCTTCTCTTGGTCCTCTCCCCTGCCATCTCCCCAGCTGGCAGGCCATGGTGACCGGGATGCTTCTGCATTGAGGCATCCTTTGTAATTTGCAAAATTTGATTAGCCCTCCATCCTTTGTTGCAGTCCTACAGCCCATGGGCATTTCAGGTAAGAAAGCAACTGGCCTGAAATGAGAAGAAGGAAGGACTGTCAATCATCGGAAAGGAAAGAGCATCAGGCCCTCTGCTCTCCTCTCAAGCCATCTCCCTTTCAGCGTAAAAGTCTTCCTGGCATGAGCGATGTGGCACCCACAGCAACCTCCATAGAGACACTGGAGATGTAGGCAGAGTACCGAATAAGAGGACACAGAAGCCTGTGCTCTGCTGCTGACTTTCTGTGGGACGATAGACAAGTCAAGCCCCCTCTCTGAGCCTGCCTGTTTTCTGATTTGGAAAATGCAACTCTTCCAAAGATGATCTCTAAGGGACCTTGTAGGGTTACAAACCACAGCTCTACTCTGTGGATAGGTGGCCCTCCTTAGGGACGTTGTCCCTGGCCAAGCTTTCCAAATGTTTGCTCCTCCCAGAGCATTTTCTACACTGCACTTTCGGTCACCTGAAGTCCTCTTCTTGATTTTTTTCATAGTTATTTTACTAACCTATTAGGATTCAAGGTCTATGCAAATGGGGAGACAGTCCGTCTCATTTGCCAGGTCTTCTTGGTAAAGAACACTCATGCAAAGTGCTTGAGGCATGCCCCACGACTACATCCAGCATCGTCCCGTGAAGTTTTTCTAATTTGTAAGCAACAGACGGACATACTCAGGTCACCTGGGTGAACGGGCAGCGAGATTCAGAGGCCGGTATGGAATGAGGAAGCATCCTCGGGGGCCTTACTGAGAAATGAAACCTGGCTTCTTGCTCTTTAGGTACAGTCGAGGCTCTGTAATGTGACAGTCCCTCCGGTGATGCGGCACCCTCTCTCTTCACCATCGCTCTGTTCAGGCACCAGTACTCTGTTCCACAGCTCCCCAACTTCACTTCCTTTGCCCTGAATTCTCCAGAAAGACCACTTCTCCGTGCGTTTGGGGGTCACACTCCTCCAGAAAGGACTTGATGGATCTACCTAATCATTAGGAACCTCTTTGGGGCAAAATTGTCCCTACCACCAGCATGCTCCTTACCACGGGAGCCCATCAGAAATAACTCTACAGCTTTTTCAAACGGCACTTCCTGGGGTCTCATTGATATTTCATAAGTTAGCGTCTCCGTCTGGTGCTGAATTGCGCATCTGGTATTTTGAAGCTCCCCAGGTGGTTCTGTTGTGTACCTGTGGCCCCTGACCCCGCCATCTATGGCTGCCTGTGGACCAGATGCTCATCGCTGGTCCGGTCGACTCTGCCCAGGGGGTGGAGTTGCTGGGCGCACACCCAGGAGCGTGCATGGTGCACACCCAGAACACCACGGATCCATCCAGAGACGCTGCCTGTCTCCCATTTACCTGTCCACCTTTCCCACGTCCTCCTGCATATGTCTTTGAAGGTGTGGCATCTAGACACCGGATCTGATTCAGTCCTCCCCTTCCCTTCAGAAACACTTGAAAGGATTCAGACAAGTGAGGGCGTGGGAGCACCCGTGTCCTAAAACCTGAAATCCCAGGTGTGCACATTGCAGCTGGAGCTCTGGAGACTAGAGAACCTAGGGCACAGCACCCCGGGTCCCACTTTAGGATGAGAATTCAGCTTCTTCAAAGAACCCGTCCGTTCACACTACCACCACGGCAGGAGTATCTAGATAGAAACTTCTTCTTTCCTGGGTCACACAAAGGGCAGCCCACTGAATTACTTATGAAATATAATAGCTACTTGTTTCCTTTATTTGAAAAAAGGAGGAGGAGGCAGAGGAAGAAAACATCAAATAGAGACCGATTCCCATGCTGATGTCAGACAGTCCCTGGGAGAAAATGGGCTGGCAGGTAGTGGGGAAGGCTGGTATCCAACATCACATGCACCGAACCCCAAATTGTATGGAGTGCAAAGGAAATAGAAGATGCAGCCCCTGACATCACTGAGCTGACAATCCAATAGGGGAGACACATGGAAAGCTCTAGAACACTAAGTAGTGCCAGGCACGTAGAAAGCCTATAAGTTCCAGGCCTACTGTATGGGCTCAGTAGGCGCCAGTTATCTTTCATCTGAAACCAAAAAGCTAATTAGACGATAGCTGTGTGTGTCAGCTAACCTGCAAGCCAGCTTCCTTCTGCCTTACCTACCTTTACTCCGTTTCCAGGTCCCCTTGCCGCTGGTGGCCAGACAACACAGGAGAAGTGTGTCAGCACTGTCCCCAGGTTGAATGGTGCTTTTACATCATTCACGTCCATCCATAAATGTGACATGACTTGGAAACAGTTCTTTGCAGGCAGAGAAAAGTTAAGATGAGGTCCTATTGGCTTAAGATGAACCCGAATCCAACGTGACAGGTGTCTCCACGAGTACAGCAACACTCAAACACAGAGACAGGTGCACAGGGGAGAGGGCCACTTAAAGATGGAAGCAAAGACTGGCGTGGTGCATCTCTAAGCCAGGCAGCACCAAGGATTGCTGGCCACCTCAGGAAGTTGGAAGAAGCAAGGAAAGAGTCTCCGCTAGGCCTTCCGGGACAGCATGGCCCTGCCGACATCTTGGTTCAGACCTCCGACCTCCAGAACTATGGATGCATAAACCTCTCTGTTGTGTAAAGCCACACAGTTTGGGGTAATTTGCTCTAGCAGCCCCCAGAAGCTCAAACCCCCTTCTTCCTTTCTTCTTCCCGGGATGACAATGGGATGCCTTGAGGCACAGCACAGGTCAGGAGTGCGAGCAGAAGCCACGTGCTAAGTAAAGATGGCAGACAGGAAGGACACAGGGGCCTGCTCATTGTGATGAGTCCCCAGTTCTGAGATAAATGAATCTGCAGGTGTTTCAGTTATTGTCACTTAGGTTTCCTGTTACAGGTGACACATTTCTAACTCAGTCCAATGCTAGAGTAGAATGACATGGAAGCCACCGGAGTTCCTGTCTGAACCATGTTGTGCTGGAGGTGGGTGGCCCTGGAAAGGTCATTAAAATCTCTCCAATATCATTTTTATCCCTCTGTAAGACAGAAATAACACTATCTGCCTGAGTTTTAAAGGATATAATTTATTTATTTATTTATTCATTTATTTGCAGTACTGGTTATTGAACCCAGAGGTGCTCTGCCACTGAGCTATGTTCCCAGTCCTTTTTTACATTTTATTTTATCTTGAGATGAGGTCTATTAAGTGGCTGAGGCTGGCCTCTAACTTGTGATCCTCTTACCTCAGCCTCCCGAATTGCAGAGATGTGTACACAGGTGTGTACCACTGTGCCCAGCAAAACAAGATATTTTATAAGAAAGTCAGGGCTCTTCAACCAGGTAGGAGAAGAAGCCACTGCAAATTCGCAGAGCTGTCATCCCTGAGACCTGGGTTGCCGATCAATACAAATGCTAAAGGAAAACCGTTTCCACACCTTTCCCCTTGGTGGGGGAAACCCCTAGTTTTTGTTCATTTGTTTGTTTTTAATGAGAAGCAGCTCTCAGCAGCCCTGGTCAAAATACTTTATAAACAATAAAGCACTGCCATTGAGGGGATATTTCAGTACAAATTAAATATCTGCATCATACAACTTATAAAAATAGTGGCTGGGATGAGGGCTTCCAAATCTTCTCATCCAATGGAAAGGAATAGAATAGAGGTGACTTTTCTCGGGTTCTTTCGGGAATTGTTCCATCCTACAAAATTCCTGGACCATTCTTTCCCAGCCCCAGGTCTCTCTAGACCATTCCAGGACACTGTTTTTGGTTCTGAGTGGATACAAGACAAGAGCCAGGCGCCTGCAGCACCCACCCTCCCTCCTCACGAAGCAGCCGAAGAGAAGCTTGGAGACCCTCAAAGCGCAGTCAGCCCTGATGTGATCGAGGGCCAGACCTCGGTAGAGCACGTCACAGTGCTCTAGAAGTCTGGAGGGTTATCTGAACTTTCCTGTAGGCAATTAAACAGCATGGCTTTTGCCTCTTGGCAGGTGAGACTCAGCTAGAGCAAACCCTGTTTCCCAAAGGCTGGGGCGAGCTGCCCAGTGTTCAGCACATCTGGACTGGACTGGCCAGCTGTCATGACTCCTATAACTTTTTGATCCTTCTGCAATTCCATTCAAATCACCTGTGTGTAGACGCCATCTAAACACAGGCAGACGCTCAACTCCCTTTCTCTTCCCTTCCATCCATTCTCACCCTCTCACCACTTTAGAGCTAAGTGAATATGGTTTTCCAAATATAGTTTTGCAGCCAGTGTGTTAGGCCTTCTAATGAGCCACGGTAATTGCTTCTGCTATTTTCCAAAATGAAAATCAACCTCCAAAGAGCAGCTGGTTCCTTGAAATGTTCTCCTCCCTCCGATTACATCCCGCATTCCTGTAAGTCAGTCAAACTCCAGCCTTGACTGCTTCATCTTCGAGCAGGGCCTGTGGGAGACGGCAGAGGAATGTGCTGATGGCGGGAAACAGGGCCTTGCTGCTTGAGTGAGCCAGCTATTGGGCGCTTTATTATATTTAAGGGACTAGGGAGGGAGAAGGAGGAGGAGCCGAAAGAGCTGGTTCCACTTTTTAATTCGGAGACCTCCTATTATGTGCTGCGCTGATGGATGTATCTGAAAAGATAACCAAGCTTTTAGATGACAGAGCAAAGACGTTTCCGCCCTCTTTCCTTTTTTTTTCAAGAATTGCTGCAAAGCAATAAAGAGAACCAGAAACAACACCACAAACCCTGTGTTCTATAGGGGCAGGACACATCTGTAATCTGGAACCACAATACAGGAAGATGAGAAACAGATGGGGGAATAGGAAGCAGCTTAGCAGATCTATGGAAAGTCAAACCCGAGAGGCAGGAGGTGGTATCACTGTGAATCAAGCCGTTCCTCCTGCAGCCAAGAGGAAAGTGGGGGAGTTGGGAAGCCCCGCTTCTGCAGCAGTCAGAGTGAGCACAGCCCTGAAAGCAACCCTTGTGATGAAGATGATGAGAGCAGGTGTCACTTGCAGAGCACCTCCGCGTGAGTGCCTGGGCCTTTGCAAACACGTGCTCTCAAAATCCTCCTGAAACACAGAGAAAAAGAAAGTATGACTTACCAACTTTATAGGTGCAGAAACTAAGACTCAGATACCAGACAAAGAGCAGGCTGCTACCCCAATGGATTGTTAATTGCCAAGTCTTACCAGGAGACGCCGCCACCTCGCCAGGTAAAACTGAGCCACGCAAGCCAGTTGTTCTGCGTACAGGGACGCAGCCTGTAGAGGGATGGCAGGGGCTAGCAGGGGCCCGGCTGTCCAGGCACCTGTCTCACTGATTGGCTCAGCCATTCTGCTGGAGCTGTGCTGTGTTTTGGACATGCTTACAGAAACAGAGGGCCACCGCCTCCCCTCGTCCTCCTCCGCAGGATCTAGCTGGTGGGGCCCTCCTGCTGGCATGGCGGCCTGCCTTGAAAGTGGACCCTTGAGGTCCACAGTAGGTGAGGGTGCCAAGGGACTGGAGTCCAGCAAACACACTGGCCTGCATCCTGAGAGGGAGGGAGGATGCTGTAGTTTGGACCTTAAATGGCCCCAAAGTTCATATGCTAAAGACTTGGTTGCTGTCTTTGGCACTATTAGAAGGTGGCACTATTAGAACTACCTGAAGGAGGTTGGGCCCAATGGAGACTTTAGGAGGTGGGAATGTGCCGTTGAGGGGGATGCTGAGGGGGACACACCTGTCTAGCTCTCTCTTTGCCACCACGTGTGCTGCCTCATCCCATGGACCACCAACTGAAACCGCTCAAACCATGAGCCAAAACAGATCTTTCTTTCTCTCTTTTTATTATGTCGGGTATTCTGTCACAGTAAAGGAAAGCTAACACAGAGGTCAAGGAGACCATTCGTCCCTTCCTACTCTCGCCTACTGGCTCCTGCCCCGCTGCCTGGCCTGTACCATCCAGACCAGACTGTGGATCCCAACTTTGTCCTCCCCACCCCAGTGGAACCACTGATCACCCAAAGCACAAAGTCTGGATGAATCTAACTCATAAAGGAACCATATCCATTTAACATTCAGTGGTCAAAACTGCAAAATAAAGTCTGTAGTGTCTCTTCTGTAATCTCTTTATGCTGTTTATAGTTCAAAACCAATCATCAGACACTTGAAGAGAATCTATGAACAAGTAGTCTCTCTGTAGGCACTTTGGAGATAAAATGTTGCCACCGGAAAAGGATTTGCAGCCCGGAACGGTGGCGCTGCGGGAAGGAGCCCGGAGACAGGATGGAAATGAAAAAATTCTTTTATCTTTCTCTTTCTGTCTCTTGTAATTTCTAACACCACATACACACTCTTACAAGAAACTACAATATACATACACAATAGCGTTAACCCCGTCAGTTCTCTCTCAGGTCTCATCTCACGCGCCCGAGCAGGAATGGTGCTGGCCCGATCTGCCAAGTCACGGCTCAAGTCTCTCGAGATCCTGGGCCAAGTCCCGTGAGATCCCAGGCCAAGTCCCGTGAGACTACGGAAGGCGGCAATGCCCAAACATGTCCATGGCCCATAGTCAACCGCAATCTTAGCCATCTCCCCAAACAGGGCTCCTGCAATAAAAGAGTTCGAGGGCCTTGTGTCTGCACCCAAGGATCCAAAACCAGTCAGAGAGCTCCAGCAACCACATCTGAACAGGGGAGGGAAGATCTCAGGCTGTGTACAATTAAGAGCCAGTGGAGGGGTGTTCTGGGTTGTGCTGAAGTTGCTCTCATTGTCTGTTTCTCTGACAATTCCATTAAATCATGACCTCCGAAGGTTTGAGCTCTTTTTTGTTTCTTTGTTTGCATTTTCAGCCTGTGTGGGACATATACCCATTGTTCAGTAGGCATGTTTGGACTCCTATCAATGAATCAGTCCACTGAAGCATTCGGAGAAAGGAGTGTTGTGGAGTACGGAGCACTGGAAGAGATACAGGGTGCATCCCTGAGGAGCTGGGACTATCATCAGACAGGGAATTATCACCCAGCAGCTCCATGAAACCAACAGAAACTTCCAGAAGAAAAGACAGGATGACTGAAAGAGACTAACCCAAGAGTAAGCACAGAAACCCATCTTGTTGGAATACTTTGGTGAGACTGATGGAGATGAATAAGTGCCTTGGGAACACCAAAGTTGGCCATTCCAGAAAGTAAGTCAAGAGGCAACTGTGAGTTCAAGAAGCACCTGGGAATAAGTAGAGAGATATTTCTTCAGCTCTAGGTGTTGTCACTGACTTTAAATTCCTATCTTGCAAAGACAGGAAAACTCATATGATGCATTTAGTTTTACTCTATAGGATCAGTCTATCATTGGCCTTAATTCACACCCTGGGCAACTGCCAATGGTCCTGACATGCAACCAAATGGTATTCAAAGAGGTGTAAAATTCCTTGTTGATTTGGAACATACATAGAAGCTGTAGATCCATCTATTTGTCACTTATACTGAGATATTAATGATCAAAGCCAATACAACAGCCACAAATGGAAACAACTTTGGGAAACTGAATTCTGCCCATGTTACTGACTGGTGGATTGAACGTTGAACTGGTGGATATTTCCTCTTTCAATAAATGCTGCTTCACCATATAGTTCGGCACTGTTTTAGGCGACAGATTGAGCACAGAGACTCATTGGAGAGTACGGAGATGGCATTTCTGTTCTGTGGACTTTGGGTTCAGGGACCTGCATCGACATTCGGTTATTTTACCTGCCAATCATGCTTCTGAGCCAAGAACCAGCAAAACATGTCGGATTCAGTTCATTCCATTTTTGCTTACCTTAGCCCATGAGCTAAGAATTTGTTTTTTCCACATTAAAAAAAAAAAAAAAAAAAAGATTGAAAAGACATCAAAAGGATAATATTTTGGAACAGAAAAAAAAAATTAAGAAAATTCAAACTTGACACCCATAATGCCAACTTACTGGAACACAGCCACAGATTCATTTGTGTATTGTCTATGATAATTTTCATGCCATGACAGTAGAATAATTCTATAGACTAGATATGAGCTGCAAAACTGAACATTTTTTAACTATTCCATTTTCTACAAAAAAGTTTGCTGATCCCCATTCTAACCTAACTTTTCTCAAAAAGCACTCCATAAAACCTTACTCCTGAGGAATTTTAATAACTGCTAGACTTTTTTTTTTTTTTTTTTTTTTTTAGAAAAAGAGTTTTATTATTAGGGTATTTAAATGAGTGAGTTGTAAAAAAATTGTAAGTTTCTTTACTCAGGATTTGATCTTGAGTGTGCCAAAGCACATTGTGACCCTCTAAATGATGATATGGAGTTTCCCATACCTGTTTATGCAGTAGTACCACCTTATCTATGGTTTCACTTTCTGCAGTCTCAGTTACCTGTGGTCAACTGCAGCTAAAACATATTAAATGGAACATTCCAGAAATAAATTCTTAAGTTCTAAATTGCATGCTGTTCTAAGTAACAAGATGAAATCTTTCACCATCCTACTCCTTCCCACCTGGAGTATGACTCATCCCTTCATTCACTGTATCCATGCAGTATATGCTATATACCAGCTAGTCACTTAGTAGCTGTCCCAGTTATCAGAGCAACTAGTGTGAGATCTCAGTGATTATGTCCACATAACCCTTATTTTACTTAATGGTCCCGAGGCATAAGAGTAGTGATGCTGGCAATTCAGATATACCAAAGATAAGCCTGAAATTCAAATGAGCTTCCTTTAAGTGAAAAGGTGAAAGTTTTCAACTTAATAAGAAAAACAAAATCAGATGCTGAGGTTGCTGATATCATTTTTAAGGATAAATATATGCATGAAATTGTGAAGAGAAAAAGAAATTCATGCCAGCTTTCTGTTGCACCTCAAACTGTAAGTTATGACCATAGTACATGATAATTGCTTGGTTAAGATGGAAAATATATTAAATTATAAGACTGCATACCATCCATGTATTTGGGCATCCACTGGGGCTCTTAGAATATAGCCCCTATGGATAAAGAAGGACTGCCATTTGTTTATTATCAGAGATTCTCACAGCATGAAAGGGTGAGCTCCACGCTTTGAGAAATGTTGATCTAAGTGATTTCTCAGTCACAGACTTTATTTGTATTATTTCTGAAATCACTTGCCAAAATCAAAGCAGGCTCATCAAGTAACAAGGACATTCTTCTCTCCAGATCTGAAGCCTCTTGCCCTACTTCAGCCATAGAATTAAGAATTTCATATTTCTCTATCACACCTGAAGAGTCTCCCTACACATCCTAAGGAACACTTGGGAGATGATTCAATCCTCCAGTTGCAGAGTTTATCTAACAATGGGCTGCCCCTTACTTATACTGTAACCTCACAACGACCAAGTCATAGTGTGCATAAGAGACTCAGGATGAGCCCAGGGTGGGGTCAGCTTGAGATCAGGCATGCTGGCACACATCTGATGGACTGGAGTGGGTTTGTGGGGGGCACTCCAGGGGAGCATCGAGGGAGAAACAAACCAGACAAAATGAATTTGAAAAAGTCTTGTGGCTACAACTCTGGGAGGGTGCAGAGCTGAGTACAGTGTGGTCTCTGTCACTTAGATCTACCTACTGATCCAGTACCTGCCCACCACGTGTTCAGGTCCTACAAGGGGGTAGCAGTGGGGAGAAGTTTGTCAATAAAGACTGAAAGACAGATTGCTTTACACTTTTAAAAATTTGAGGCCTGGGTGATGCTTTTTCTAAACCAAAGGATGCCTTCTTCCTTGCCATATTGCAAGACACGGATGGGCCAGTGCTTGTGGCATTGGGGGTACTGCTGCCCAGATGTGCTCAGATATGAAGTCATAAATTGTTAAAACACACAGAGAGTTTAAATGGTTCGCCTGAGGTCACAAAGACAAAAGTAAGGAATTAAGGGCTTGAGTCCAATGTTTTTGTTTTGCTTTGTTTTATAATCCTATTACACCATGCAGAGAGAGAAAGAACAAACACTCAAACAATGAGGTCTAAATATTTCACAGAACCCTGTCTGTTTCTCAGTTTGAATGGTTGGAGTTTTGAGAATTGGCTTATTAGATCTTTTTAATTTTTCTAGCCATGATTTTATAGCAAGAGAAATATTAGCTATGGGGGCAGTAATGTGGATTAAATTAATATAGTTTCATATCAAATGACCACAGTTAATACAATTTAAAAGTTGAACTTAGAGTCTACGAGTCACATTGTACTAATCAGAAATATATAACAAAATGAGATCATTGTGTTCTAGAAAGGGACTTGAGAAACATTGACCCCATTTGCTAAGCACAGAAGGAAACAAACAAGCAAAAAAAAAAAAATGTTGACAAGAAAGTTCAAGAAGAAGTGCATGAGTAAATGTTAAGAGAGCAGAATTATTCAACCTGCAGAGGAGAAGGCGAAAGAGGTGGCCCATTTCTTGGAGCCTAAACAGCTTCTTAACCGAGAGGAGCTTCTTCTTTCACCCACCGGGAGGGCAGTGTAAGAGCAGAGACTGGGAAACGGTGGAGCTGTGGACCTAGGGGTGACGCATACCTTGGCGCTCCTCCAGACATCACAGAGGTGTGAGGATTAGAGACAGTGCCCTTCTAGTGCCCAGTCAGGGAGGAAATGCTAACCAGCACGGTGGATTTAGGTGACGCACACAGTCTGCTATTTCAGAAAATATCAAGCATCACCATATGGTGGACACTGAAGATAATCCACCCAGGTGTCCTAGTGGGTAGGGAGTGGGAGGCTGGGGCATCACTTTCTGTAAGTATACCAAGATGGCCACTTCAAACGCCCTCCCAACTGCAGGGCTGTGTCCCCGGCCTGGGATAGATAGGGCTGTCCCATGCCCTGAGCTGAGCCTTCTGTGTGCAATTAGAGAGTCCCAGCAGCTGGTATTTCCATGGGTAATGGAAATTGGTAAGGGGAATAAGGCCGAAAACATATATATATTTATAGATGTATATGTATTTATATATATGTGTGTATATATATATATGTATTTTTTTTAAATTTCAGGTGCATCTAATGTCCTAATTTCTTAATATGTTATAATCCCACCCCCTGTCATCTTTTCCTTCCTCATCACAGAAGGAATTTGTAGCTCGTGGCAGTGGGATATATGGGCAGCTTGGAAATGGACCTGCATCATGTCAAGGGGCTCTGGGATAAGGCTCACACCCACATGACAGGGGATGGGGACGGCACACAGAGGAATTGCTAACCCAACCCTCCACACCTTGGCAGGGTCCATTACAGAACAGGACACTATCTCCTGTCCTCTTTGTCCATCTCCCAAGGTCTCTTTCCCTCTGAGCTCAGGTGCAAGGTTGATGTATCATAGCTGTGTCTAGCAAGGTAACTCCAGGTCTCAGCGGCACTCAATAAATGTGATTAAAAACAAAACAAAACCAAAGATCCGGAAAGATAGGGAGGGTTCACTTCAATTTTAACAGACCCAGAATCATCCAAATCCTATAGGATGAATGTGTTACCTGTGGCTGGTAAAAGCTTTCACTTAATTAACTTCGAGGCAGGCATGGCATCATTAGAAAGCTAAATCCAAGATTTCAGAAAAATATATTTGCAAGTTGTTAATGAAAACAACAAAGCAAGAGATTCAGCAACAAAAACTCCAGCTCCCGAGCTTCCTGGGAGACTTTGTGACGTGTGTCACATTCACTTTCAGAAAGAAACAAAAGGCTGAGACATCTCCCCAGCCCTCACCCATTCTCTCCTGTTGGCACCCTTCTCTGTCCATGAAAAGTCATTCACTGGAGAACCCCCCTGCTCCCGGGGAGGGTGCCACTTGCAAGTTCCAAGCAGTTAGCAAGAAGCAGGTATTGATCATCAGAAAGGTCTGCTGGATGACCCAGGTCTCTGGGCTCTGGCTGTTGAACCTGCAGCCAAGTTCAATGGACCATGGTCCTGTCCCTCACCTCCTCCTGTTTCCAAGTCTCACCTGAGTCGTTGGGGGTGGACGCTTCTTGTGGTCACACCTAGGGAAGTCTGAGGCCACCAGGAGGCAGCAAGTGCAGCCCCTGTGAGTGTCAGCTATTAAATCAGCCCGCTCTGACTGATTCTCTGTCAAAGTCCACGGCCGAGAGCGGCTGTGCCTAAAATAACGCAGGCTGGGAAAACAGCCATTTTTACTGGTTTTCTAGGGGAAGCCATTGAGAAGCATCCATACATTAATCCCTCCTTGGTTTACACACAGGGCTTCTAAGACATGTTATATACCAAATCCGGAGGCCTGGTTAATCACAGTAATCATTAATGGATTTTTTTAAATTGAAATTTCAGAGACAGAGCTGAACAATGATGACAATGCCTCTTAATGCAAAACAGAAGAGAGAGAAAAGAGCGACCGACGGGACCTTAGTTTAAAGGTGGAGGGGCACTCTGACTCCTGACCAGAGAATTATTGTCAAACTAACACACACACACACAAAAAAATAAACTACCAAAACCAAGAGTGACTGGTGACTTCAATGTACATAAAGGCCCGTTAAAACGTTGCCCCTCCCCGTGGGACTTCCCTCCTGGTATGCTGCAAACTTCTCCAGCGACTGTTTCTCACGCTGTCCTGGTGACTGTCCCCAACTCATCCCATATCTTATTTCTCTGTTTTTCCAAACTCAACTGGCTGCTCAGCCCAGCGCCACCCGACCCCTCTTCTCACCCTCTTCCTGCATTCCCTTCCCCTGGAACGAGGTCCTCAGCGTCACGCGTCACCCCAACCCATCCCCGTTTCTGAGTTCAGCCCTTCGTCCTAGTTCTGCAGAGACTCAGGTGCCAGAAGAGCTTCATGGAATCCTTTCAACAGGTGTGACAGGGAAGGTTATTATTGATATGTGTGTGTGTACATATATATATATATATATATATATATATATATATATATATATGTTTTTTTTTTTTCCTGTCACAAATGAACAAGGCTAGCATGGTGTCTGGTCCCTGATAAGGAACATGATCAATAAGTAATCCATTAAAGTCCTCTGACTCAAGCACACACAGACTCAAGCTGTCACATCCCCTGCTTCACCAGCCACCTCCCTTCATTACCCAAAGTCTCTTCACTGACAATGAAGGAGCCCTAATTAGGAAGGGCTGTTGCAGCTAGCTGGAAGCCATAAGTTCCACCTGATATGTATGTGACGCACCTGTAGGCACCCGCAAAGCTGAAGGTATATAACCGGGTGAAAGCGGTCCAAGTTAGGAGAACGGAGAATTCATTCAGTCAGTCGTGCAGTAGCTCGGTCGGTCAGAAGAAGAGTTCGGGTTGGAGAAAAGAATCAGAGCGGCCAGAACGTAGGCAGAGCGGTTACAGAAGAGAAACCAGATAGAAGAAGTAATGGCTGGTCAGAGTTAGGCCGAGGCTCCCGAGGGCTGGTCAGAGTTAGGCCGAGGCTCCCGAGGAAGACAGAAGACAGAAGAAAGAAGCAAGAAGCTCTAAAAAATAATCTTTCTCTAAGCTCTATCTTTCTTTCTCTCTAAGCTAAGAAGAAAAAATAATCTTTCTCTAAGCTCTATCTTTCTCTCTAAGCTAAGAAGACAAGAAGAAAAAGACAAGACAAGAAGACAAGAAGAAGCTAAGCTCTATCTTTCTTTCTCTCTAAGCTAAAGTAGAAGTAAAAGTAGTAAAAGCTTTACTCTGCCTCCGAGAGTTTTCCTCCCGGTTTTCGGTACCAGGCAGCTTACAGACAAAGACATTCTTCAGTGGTCTCCTTTCTTTCTTCCCTTCCTCCATCCCTGCTTCCCCCTTTTCTTCCTGGTTCTTATACTTCTTCTCCTCTTCCGGGGCAGAGAAGGGTAAAGATGTGGGGTGAGGGTAGGATCACCACAGATGGGATCTGTCTGGTTCTTTTGGAGAAGAATCACAAATAGCCCCTTCCAGCTGTGAGGGAGGAAAGTGGTGACGTGAGCTGACGGGACATGCCAAGACCCCCTGGGAACGGGACGGGCACTTACCCGCCCGCTCGCTATGGCAGGCGTGCAAGGTGTCATCGCACTAGAGTTGCGTGCGTTTGACTTGTTCGGCCGAGACCAACGTAACTGTGTGTGCTCGAAAGAGAGCAGGGGGCCAGACACCAGGACACAATGGACGTGCTCTAACTAGTACAGGTAATTTTGCTCCC
Source organism: Tamias sibiricus (assembly GCA_025594165.1). Classification (NCBI taxonomy): domain Eukaryota; kingdom Metazoa; phylum Chordata; class Mammalia; order Rodentia; family Sciuridae; genus Tamias; species Tamias sibiricus. The sequence goes on along the minus strand of CM046666.1, from coordinate 15,182,750 downwards.
ACTTGCATTTATCCAGCTTGAACCCGGGAGTCCACATGAGCTGCAAGTTCCCTCAGATCGCCTCTGTCCCATGAATGCCTCCCGTGGCGCTGGCATCTCCCACCTCATCTGGAAATTGAATTCATAATGCAAATTTTTCCTCTAAAAGTGGTTCATAAATCGAGCACGGGGGTGCGCGGGCGGTAGTCCCAGCTGCTCAGGAGGCCGAGGCAGGAGAAACACAAGTTCAAGCCCGGCCAGGGCGACTTCGCAAGACCCTCTCTCTAAATAAAATAGAAAGGGCTGGTGGTGTAGCTCAGGGGTAGAGTGCCTGCCTGGCGGGGCGCTGGGTTCCCTCCCAGTGCTGAAAATCAACGTATTTTGAAAAATGACTCATAAACACACACTTAGACTTTTCTTTTTCTCATTGCAAATCTAGCTGGGTTAAACCCACCAGGAGATGATTTGGGAGAGAAACTTTATCGACATTTTGAAGGATCATCAAGGATAAATTTTGATTTGTGCTCTATTTTGCCTTGTGTATTTAGTTTTCTCTCTTATGTGACACTCCACTTTATCCCCATTAGACAGGTAGGAAAACTGAGGCTCTGAGAGATTAAGTAGCTTGCTTCAGGCTGTCCATCTGGCAGCAATATTAGAGCTGGGCCACATCAGTCTGGCTCCTAAGCACAAGTCCAGGTCAGCTCTCCCCTGGGTAGGGTAGGATCATCATAGATGTGACCCGTCCAGTTCTCTTGAAGAACAGTCATAAATAACACCTTTCGAAGCACGTCTGCCTCTTGGCTATCTCCTGCTGGTGCCATCTCAATCTGCCTGTCCCCTCGTGAGCTTCTGGCCTGCACTATTTTGACAATCACCAGCTACCAGAGTGGCTGTGCAGCCAGCTCACCCCAGTATGGCCATGCGGGCTGTTCTGGACCGTCATCTGTTCTAAAGACCTCACTGCCTTCCAGTCGACTAGACATCCCTCCAGGGACCCATGCTTTACTGGTTGCTAGATATTTTACATAGCACCCTGGCCATACATCATAATACTATAGGGAGATTCACATACAACCAAAAAATTCTGCATAGCTTTAGAATGGCCTTGCCACTTGGGTCACTTGGGTCATCGGTGGTCACTGACATGCTTATTTTCTAGAGCCTGTAACTGAGGCCCAAAGAGCATACCTTGCCAGAGGCCACACAGGAGGTAGGGTCAGGCCCTGAATAGACCTGATCTGCACCATTTCATGTTCATGATCACACCCAGCCACCCCCACACCCAGCTACTGAGAAGTTAGGGTGACACGGATGAGACCCTCTTTTGACTTACAGGACGACCTCTCTGAGAACAAATTGGGATTTTTTCTTTATGGTCTTCATCAAGAAATGTATGACAAAGTCACAGGGCTGTGTCAGATTCCACAGTCACTGTGGTGTGGGGACTCCTGGGGGAGGGGGACGTGTGTCTGCTTCTTTGACTCCATGCCATTGGCCACGGGGGTGGCTTGGCTCCTTTACTTGCAGGAGACTTCCCAGAAGGAAGCTAGGCCTCCTGCCTTCCTGCCCGATGTCACCCTGCAGGACATTAAAACTGACTCAAGGTGGTGTTGAAAATGTTTTCCTCTTCCGTATGCTAATGAGAACAAGCTCGTAGGGAGGGTGTGGATCCCGGCAGGGCCTTTGGGCAGCGGTGTCTCAGGAGCCATCTGTAAGGACAGCTCTGTCTGCGTTTCCATCCGCGTGCTAGCTGGAGGTGAAAGCTGGCCCCCTACCCTCGCCCCTTCTCAACCCTGGCTTTAATTCTTTTAAACAGTAACATTAATTGGCTGTTAAGTAAAACGGGAGAGAACACAATAGATTTATGATATTTTGAGAAGCTATCCCAGTTCTCAAGCATTATGAGGTAATTATGATTTAGTGTTTTCTCTCGCCCTGTTGAGTCTGTGGGCTGCCTCTGAAATGGATCTGAGAGGAATGTCAAAGTCAGGATTTACGGTCAGACCTTTTCAACGCACACGGGAGGAGCTGATGGTGCGGTTGTTGTTATTTCCTAAGCAATATTTCCTTCTGTGTGTCTGTGCTGTGGGGTTTGCAGGGTGTCTCGCCTCCCCTGTGAAAGGGTGTCCATAAATTACTCCCCTGATCAGGCTGGCATCATCCAAAAGGGATTGTTTTTGCAAACAAACATGAGAGGGCTTGTCGATTTGCAGGATTACTTTCTTTTCCTCTCACCCCTCAGCCACAACGGGAAAATTCTCATCATCTCAATTTTTCCATCTTTTCAGACAGGGTCAAGAATTGCCTAAATTTTAGGAGCTTAAGGAGTATGATTGTAAGATTTTTTTAAAATCAATTAATTAGCTAATTAATTAATTTACTTATTGTGGAACTGGGGATGGAACCGAGGGCCTCACACTTGCTGGGCAAGAGCTCTGGTACTGACGGAGCTACATCCCCAACCCTTTCTTAAAGAACAAGGTCTTGCTAAGTTGTCCAGGCTGGCCTTGAACTTGGAATCCTCCTGAGGTGTAAAAATTTATGCTCCTTCTTCCTATGCGTTCCCTGCTGCGCTCTTTTTGAAATCAAATGGTGTTTAGCTTTTGCTTTCCGAGAGGGCAGACCCTGGGGCTCCTTAGGGTCCTGGGGTTTCAGCCCTGCCCCCCCACCCCCATGTTGACACCTTAGCCCTGCATTTCTTAATTTGTAAAATGAGGCAATGGCTGGTTTCTAATGCCTTCTCCTACTCTCATATGTAAAGATCACCTATAAACCACCCAACGAGGTTTCATTAGGTCAGCTTGGTTTATGGGGCGTGTATGTGTTTAAAGGTGAGGGGGGGCTGATGTGAACAATGGTTTGTGTATGTCTCCCCAATTTAAACTGTTGGAAATTTAAGGCCCCAGTTCACATATTAATGGTATTTGGAGGTGGGGCTTTTAGAAAGTAATTAGGATTAGATAAGGTCATGGGGTCAGGGGGCCCGATAGCTTTAGTGTCTTTGTAAGAAGGGGGAGAGAGACACTGGCTGACATCTGACATCTGCCCAGGGTGCCCTCCGGGCTACCATGCAGGCAGAAAGCCCCCACCAGATGTTGATCAAATGCTGGCTCCCTGAGCTTGGACTTGCTAGCCTCCTGAACTGTGAGCCAAATAACCTTCTATGCTATCTAAATTGCCTAGTCTCTGGTAGTTAGCTATAGCCACAGAATAAGATATACTCTATGTTTGTATAAATATGTCAAAATATACTCTACTTTTATGCATGACTAAAAAGGACACATTTTACAAATTTTAAAAGAAAATAGGCTAAGAAAATATGACCCGGACTTTGACCTTAACCAAGCTTTATTCTGTCTTCTCTGTGCCCACTGAACCTTGACCTTCAGGGTTGGGCCTCATGAGGCCTGCACTACCCAGCTTTAAGAATCCCTCACTCTCCCCATCTGACCACCTCATATCTGGCCAAATTCTTCACCCCTCATCACCCCCTAAGTGATCACAGGTCCCCTGGCCTGTTTCCAGTAAGAATCCTGTTATGCCCTTTGGGCAAGAATCCCCTCCCCTTGATTCTTAGTACTTCCCATCCATGTTCCTTGTCGATAAATAAATCCCCACGTTTCTTTGTAGCTATTGGAAGTGAGCTCCTTCTCATCCCCCACTAATGCAAGAACCCAGTTATAGTAGGTTCTTTTTGTGTGGGTTCCCTTACCCCCCAGTGCTGGGGATTGAACCCAGGGCTTCTCTCCTGCCAGGCAAATGCTCTACCATTAAGCTGTAGTCCCCAACCCTTGTTTATGTTTATTTTGAGACAGGATCTGCCCACGTTGTCCAGGCTGGCCTCAAACTTGCCCTCTTCCTGCCTCAGCCTCCTCAGTGTCTTGGATTACAGGCATGTGCCAACCATGCCCAGCCGTAGTCCCTTCTTGAACAACGTCTTCCTTACTGTTTTTAATAAGATCTCAACATAGTTTCCTTTTCTTCATTCAGCGGGGGCTCAGGGCAACACTTCTCTCTCAACAACGGTTTTTATGAAGGCGTTTGTAGGAGAAGAAGGCCCACTCACCAGGCCCCGGGTGTGCCCTAGGCCATCTGCCATTCCGGCCATGCAGCCGGCCCTGCTGAAGGCCAGGCTGTCCGCACCACACACCCCAGGCCTGGGGGAGGGAGGGAGGGAAGGGATGGATGCCAAGTCAAGGTGGGCACCTTTCTGTGTGGGCTCAGGCTCCTTACCCAATCGCAAGGTGTTTTTGACTCTGTTTTATTCCAGTTTCTGTCTTGCTGGGAGGTTCTAGGCGGCTGCGCCAGGCAAGTTCAGAGAACGGAGCTAGGCCTCTGATTTACTCCCTCAGGTCTTCAGGGAAGAAACCATTCCGTGTCTCAGACCAGAATCCAGAAATGGCCCCTGAAAGTTGGTGACACCACAAGTTGTATGTAAAGGAGTCCAGGACATGCCACCTCTGAATATTTGATTTGTGGATTGAGGCAGAAGACGCTTGAGAATAGCAAGTGTCTGAGCCTCTCATTCCGGCCTCCAGAACATTCTCCAGAAGGAGCTCCGTTGCCACCAAGTCCCTCAGGAGCTTCGTCGATACTGTCCTGCGGTGGTTTGAACATGTCCCCTCAGATACTGCCAGTGTGTCGGGTTTGAGGTGTGGAGCCTTAAAGAGATGACTGGGCCGTGAAGGCTCCTCCCTCATGAACTGGACCCAATGTCCTTATGAAAGAGGCTTCAGAGAACTGCCTCCTTTCATCTCCTCTGCCCTTTGAGGAAACGGCCTTATCCCCTCTTGCCCTTCTGCCTTCTGTCATGTGGGGACACAGCAACTGGCGCCATCTGGGAAGCAGCCTCACCAGGCATTATCAGCCAGCAGCTTGATCTTGGACTTCCCAGCTTCCAGGATGGTGAGGAATAAATTTCTGTGCTTTATAAATTACCCAGTCTGTGGTAGTTTACTATAGTAGCACAACATGGACTAAGACATACCCCCAGACCAAACTTTAACACCAACTTACATATCTCCCACCTGTTCTTCTAAGGGTCCTTTCATCTTTCCTAAATACCACACTCCTCCCTGTGTTGCCTATATCTCCCTCCATCATTGTGAGGATGGTTTACAAGCTCCTAAATCCCACTGCCTTTTAATATTCATTTTTTTCCCCTATAATGCACGTAATGTGTTTTTTCCCTGTGCATCTAATATATTTGCATGCCTTTTGTCCTGTTACACTAACTGTGTTCAGCTTAATTTCCTAGATTTTGCTATCAAACCGAGGAAAATAGAAAGTCTGTCCCTCCCCTACATATGCAGCCCATTACATACTACATACATATGTATTACATACATATCACATACAGCACTATTGGCTGCCTTGCTTTTAAAATGCCATCATATATTATTCGTAGGTAGATATTATGACATGGTTTATCATAGCTACAATTTATTTAATATTAGCTATGCACTAAGCATGCTATTAAGTATTTTTCTAATGCTTTCTCATTTAACTTGGGTGACATCATTTATTTAAATGGTAACTTCGAATAACATCCAATGTCAACAACTCATTCCAAGCATTTCTCCTGTCTTCAGGATAAAGAAGCCAAGACACAAAGCAAAGGATCCAACAACAAGGATATCTTAAGAAACAGATGAGAATAATGAATTAGGGATTATCACAAATCTCAACCCTTCCTGTCCCCCCAACAAACCCCCATCATCCCTAACCTAATGCGCACACACATCCTTAAAGGTCTAGTAGAGAATAATTCAAGGATTCCATTATATTCTAAAATCTTTCCAGCTGTGATAATTGGCTTTGGAACTTCCCTTTCCCCATGACTCTCTCTCATATGCCAATTTCTCTAACACATAGATAATTTATGAAAACAGAGTAGACACTTTTTAATAATTAAGTGATAGATAATAGGAGCTTTTAAAATAAGCTGTAAGAGCTTGGAAAAGGAATGGAGACTTAAGATGGTTAGTCACCTACATGTTAATTTGGAACAACCCAAAATGTTACTCATCTCACACCCCATAATCCGTGACCGGTGGCCCCCCAAAGTTTGCTTTGTTTGCTAGCTGAGGCCTTTCCCAGCAAGCATTTGGGAGTCACAGCCAGTCCCAGGGAGAACCAGAGGAACAGATAGATGCCCATCTGGCTCTAAATCACCAGCATCACCCAAATTACAGTGCAAACAATAACACAGGTAAAATTAGCCAAGACACTAATTACGGCGCGCAAATGCGTAAAGGCTATAGAATGATAAATGGCAAACGCAGAACACTTTGTGTCATATCTTGTAATCTCTCTGGCTGGCGAGCCCAGCAACAAAGGGAGAATTGTGCTCTGTTTGTCTAACATGCTCCATATCACAAATTAGAAATCCTTCCTAATTAAGATATTGTTAAATGTCCTTTGTTAGCAGATTTTAACAATGTTAATTAGGAGGTTAGAGTGATCATTGTTCATCTAGCAAACAATTAGGGTGATTTGCACCGTGGCTTTGGAGGAACTTCTGAGCAAATCAGGAGTCTCCTCTCTTTGCAGGGAGGGAGCTGTCAGGGAAGGAGGCGCAGAGGGAAGAGAGAGGCCAGGGTTTCTCCTAATATTCTTCATCTTCCAGCCTTGGCAAAGTTTAAGAAAGTATGAAGTGTTGCCCAGCAGCTGCGAGGTAGTTGTGTGGGCCTCCACCTTGTGGGATAACCACTCTGGAAGAGGCCTCTGTCTCCCTACCACAGTTCTTGTCTTGGTAATCCCAGAGAGTGTGGTGGAGAAAGATTGGAGCTCAGTCTCTTCACCACCACGGAAGTGAGGGGATCTTCTGCAGAAAGGAGGACAGTGCTATGCCCACCAGATTTCTAAGTTTTCTAATTAGAACCATGAGAGTCTAGGCTTTTTTTTTTTTTTTTTTTTTTTTTTTTTTTGGCTATACAGGGCCCAACCCCTGCTACCTCTAAGCCCCAAGCATACATGCACACAGGCACTTGTGAGACACAACAGTTGGCAGAGTTTTTTTCTTTTTTATTTCTTTCTTTTTTTTTTTTTTTTTTTTTTTTTTTTTTTTTCCTTTTAGTGCAACAAGCATCACCTGCAGGTGAAGGGAGTAAAAGGAAAGAAGGAAGAGAGGAAAGTAGGTAGGAAGGAAAGAAGGGAGAAGGCGGGATGGAGGAGCAAGGGAGAAAAAGTGGAAGGGGGAGAGGAAAGAAGGGTGGGAGAGAAGAAGGAAGGAAGGGAGGGAGGGAGGGAAAGAGGGAGGGAAGGAGGGGGAAGAGGGGAACGGCTTTGGTGTCTTGCTACTATGAACTGCAAATATGGGAGCAAAGTGTGTTTCTAGCAGGAGTGAAACACAGGAGTGAGCAGGAGTGACCATTTCAAAACCACCAGAGCGCTTGAGTTACTTTGAGAACCTCCTGGTCTCCCAACAGAGGCTCTGGAAAGAAGCGGGGTGGGCACCCCAATGAGGGAGGCACTGGATAGACGGAGAATCGAGCTCGAAGACTCCATTTGAGTTCTATTGTGGGCTTCACCAGTGACTTCTCCCTTCAAACTCAGGATGAGTCATTTAACTGAAAGTCACACCAGCTTGGAAACGTCACTGGGCTTCTAACCTCATACCTCCAACACCAGGGGAAAGCAGATGCTAACAGATACCCGGCAGCAACTCCGTGCCAGGCACACCCGAGGTGCTTTACAGAAACGTAATCACGCCGGCACTTGGCTTCAGTCGCGATGACCCTGAGGCCAATTCGAGTGGCTCTCAAGCCTCTCTTATCCTTGGGGGACCCCATCTGCTGGAAGAATAAAAAGCCCTTTTATGTTCCAGACCACCCACCCCAGCAGTTTGTGCTTTGTCCCCAAATCCCTCCATCTAATTAACAGGGCACAGTTTTTGATGAAATATTGGTGAAATAAATTATTCATGCATGTCAGAATATCAAATATAGATGGAGTCATCTTGTAAACTGCTACAATGCCTGCAATTTGCCTTAGAGCACTTTAGCCTAAATAACGTAATATGTCCTGAACTTGTTACTTTAGCTAAAGCTGCAACTGCAATGAAGAAGTCGCTCTTTAAGGAATTTGCCTTGTAGGAGCTTACCCTCATCCACCGAGGTCACCTTCTCATTGGCCAAGGTCAGAAGTAGGTATTTCTTGGTGAAGGAGGGGCTTGTTGATCAGCGTGGTGGCTATTATAAAAGGGCTCGCTTTGGTGAAATATGATCTCAAAGTTGCATTACCAGCTAAGTGCAGAAATACAGGTAAACAGGAGAATCAGCCCTAGCATTCTGTAGCACAGTAGAATAACTATCCAAAAATGTTTGTTATGTCTCAAAATAACTAGAAAAGAAGGTTCCCAACACATAGGAGTGATAGATGTTCAAAGAGATAGAAATACTAATTTCCCTGATTTCATTGTCACACACTATATACATGTATTAAATCATTATGTTTTTACCTCATAAATATGCAGACATTGTGTCAATTAAAAATTTTTTTAAAAAATTAAAAAGCATTTAAGGGAGAGATGAACCCAGTTTTCCGTTTCTTTGCACTGGCAAAATCACTTAGCCAGGTGGGTATTTGTGCTGCTGGCCATGACTACCTGACCCCTCACCATATCTAATGCCAACCACGGCATAAGCACTCAGCATACAGCGGTGGAATAAATGATGAAAACCACTCTGCCACACTTGGGGAAAATTCATCTGGGATCAAAACAAGTCAACCTTTTGCAAGACCTGTTGGAAAACCTTTGGCAGGTGCGTATTTTACTTTTTGGATTCCCAGACAGGCCTGTCATGATTTGATGCGTTGCAGTTTGAATGCTTAGGAAAAGCTGGGTGTGGTAGCACGGGCCTGCACACCTATCATCCCAGCTACTGAAGAGGCTGAGGAAGGAGGATGGCTTGAGCCCAGAAGTTGGAGACCAGCCTGGGGGGCACAGGAAGACCCCATCTCCAAACCAAACCAACCCAAGCCCAGAAAAACCATTGCCTTCCTTCCATTGTGAAGTCCTGGCCATCTTAGAGCAGGTCAACTTTTTCAGCTATCTTTATCCACAGACAGCACTGAAGGAGACCATAAACTCATCCAAATGTAGGCCCACAATACACCGGACAAGTGTAGAAAATATTCAAGCTATGAAGTGCTGACGGCTCATTACCATGACAAAGGTTGTAACAACTTGGACAGGAAGCTGAACAAAAGCCATCCACCATTCTATTTGCAGTTCCAGGATTGTATTTGTAATCTCTCTTTGCAGGAGAAAGAGGCTGCCAGTAACAGGATGAAACACAATAGGAAGAAGGAATCCGCAATGCCCAGACACACCAAAGGGATCAGCGAATGCGCCAGCACACACGCTATGTGTGTATATCTTCTCTCTGTGTGTACACAGTGGAGGAGAGTAAATTATTGTCATGGGTAAGAGTTTAACATTCTTGACCTATACGATGGCTTTTAAAAAATATATGCAACAGGGCTGGAATGCCAATTGGAAGTGAAGAAGCATTTAGGGGAAATGAATAGACGGTGCAGCTGTATGTCCCTGGACTGGAGACCTCTTTAATTTGTTCTCTGCAGAGACAGAGTCAGCCCGCCCCGTAAGCCGCTAAGTAAAGCACGATTAATAATGCAAAGGGGGAGGGCTCAAGAATCATTGTGCTCTGTGGGTTTTGGTGTCAGAGAGGCAGTCATTTTTCCAAAAGTCAGTGACAATTTTGGTTAACAAGTGACACAAATGGAACAGGTCAGTCTGCCATTCTTTGGGGCCCTCCCTCACCCATAGCAGCTGAACTCTGCAAATTCTGCTTCATTATCACTTAGTCTCCTTTTGTCCTTATGTAGCCAGTGTCTGTGGTCGGGAAGTGTGTGATGGCAGGGACTCTTCAAAAGGGCTCGGGTGCCTCACAGTCCCCGGTGCTTGAGGAGCAAAGCCATTGCTTTTGTTCCGATGGAAAAGAATGAAACACACGTTCTATTCTATTGTCCCACCAAGAGCCAGGCTTTTAATTGGCACGTTGGCGTCAGTTATTTAAAGAGGCTGCATTGACAGCTTAGAAGTGAGGCGTCATGGAGGCAAAAGTGACTTCACCTCCATGCTCTTCCTGCCTTGGAATTGGTCTCTCTGCTCTTGCTGTTCCTGGTACCGGGGAGACGTGTGTGGTTGCTGTTAGGGGAGGGGCAGCCAGGGCTGCTCTTAGATTGTAGGGCAGCAGTTAATATCTTGCATTAAACGTGGGCTTTGATGCATCGATCTCTCTTTCCCCCTCCCCCTCCCCGGCCCCTGATGAACATTAACAAAGTTGGCACCTGACCGCACTTCGCATTCTGCTTCCTCCGGTTTCCGTCTTGTTAGGTGCCCATGAATAAAAATGTCAGTTTGTCAATCCCATTTATGCTTACAGAGAGCCCCTCCCGGGGCACACCTGCGGATGAGACAGGCATTCCATCCTCCAGAAGTTCAACGTAACATTTATCGAGCAATTCAGTGTAACATTGAAGCAATTCAATGTAACAAACATTTATTGAACCTCTGACTGTAATTGATCAAAGGTCCTTAGTCATTAACAAAATCGCTCTTGTGACTTTCCCCACGAACTCAAGGTGATTCTTGCAGTTAGCATGTGGGATGTGCTAATTCCTGGTGTTGGTGTCCAGGAAGTTTGGTGTTGATGAATGATTATGTCTAGTGCAGGAGACCAGAATATTCCTCTCCCCAATACAGTTGGCCCTCTATAGCCATAGATTCCATATCCATGGCATCAACCAAGCTTGGATGGAAAATATTTAGAAAAAAAAAATCACATCTGTCCTGATTATGTGCAGAATTTTTTCCCCTTCATCATCATTCTCAAACATTACAGCGGAACAGCCATTTATATGTTAGGTATTTATTATCTTCTAAAGTTGATTTAAAGATGAAGAGGGGAGGTATGTAGATTGCAAATACTGGAGTTTTTTTTTTTTTTTTTTTTTAACTAGAGCTTTATGGTTATACATAGTATTTGGGTTCATATTGACAAACTCATACACACATGGAATTTGATTTTGGTTTGTGATCCCCCTTCTTTCTTCTCAAACTCCCTCCCTTCCCCTGATCTTCTACTCTACTAGACTTCCTTTTGCTCCTCTATTTATTTATATTTGATTGGTTCTTTGCACTTGTGCATAAAGGTGAAATTCCCTCTGGTCTATTGATATATGCACATACCATGATTTTTTTTTTTTTTTTTTTTTTTTTTTTTTTTTTTTTTTTTTGGTACCAGGGATTGAACTCAGGGGCACTCGACCACTGGGTCACATCCCCAGCCCTTTTTTTGTATTTTATTTAGAGACAGGGTCTCACTGAGTTGCTAAGTGCCTCGCCATTGCTGAGGCTGGCTTTGAACTCGCAATCCTCCTGCCTCAGCCTCCCAAAGTGCTGGGATTACAGGCGTGCGCCACCGCGCCCGGCTCATACCATGATTTTTAAACAATTCATTCTAAGTTGCTTCCCATAACCCATCTCTCCAATCTGCCTCTTGATCTCCTTCTTCTACATTGCTGACCTTCCCTTTGCGTATGTTATCCTACCCTTCCTTCCCTATCCTTTCCTGTATTTTACTCTAGCTTTGACATAATGAGAGAAAACATTCGACCTTTGAGTTCCTAAGTTTGACTTGTTTCACGTAGGATGACATTCTCCATTTCCATCCATTTGTCAGCAAATGCCATCATTTCATTCTTCTTTATAGCTGAGTAGAACCCCATTTTGTGTGTATAATTTCTTAATTCATTCATCTCTTGATAGGCACCCTGGTTGACTCCATGATTTAGCTATTGTGAACTGTGCTGCTATAAACATTGAGGTGGCGGGATTGCTAACACGTGCCAATTTGAGATATTTGGGGAGACTACCAAGTAGTGGGCTAGCCGGGTCATATGGTGGTTCCACACCTAGGTTGTTGAGGAATCTGCATACTGCTTTCCAGAGCGGTTGCACTAGTCTGCAATCCAGTCCAGTACAATGTACAAATGTACTTTTTCCTCCACAACCTTGCCAGCATTTATTGTTGTTTGTAATTTTTTGAGAACTTTTTATTTGTTCTAATTAGTTATAACTAATGACAGTAGAATGCATTTTGACATATCATACATAAATGGAGTATAACTTCTGATTCTTCTGGTTGTACATGATGTAGAGTCACACCAGTTGTGTCATCATGTACATACATAGGGTAATAATGTCCAGTTTGTAATCATTGTCATTCTGATTGAGTTAAAATGAAATCTTAGTGTAGTTTTGATTAGCATTTGCCTCATTGCTAGATACATTGAATAGTTTTTCATCTATTTGTTGGCTGTTTGTGTTGCTTCTTCTGAGAGGTTTAATTCTTTTGCCCATTTTTTTTAATATATTCTGGAGATTAATCCCCTATCAGAGGAGTAGCTGGCCAAGATTTTCTCCCATTCTACAGGTTCTCTCTTCATGCTCTTAATCTTTTCCTTTGCTGTGCAGAAGCTTTGTAGTTTGATGGCATTGCACTCACAGATTCTTGGTTTTATTTCTTGTGCTTTGGGGGTCTTGTTAAGGAAGTTGGTGCCAACTCCTATAAGTTGGACTGTGGAGTATGACTAGCAGTTTTAAGTTTTCTGGTCTAATTCCTAAGTCTTTGATCCATTTCCATTTGAGTTTTGTGATAGCTACATATAGCTATCTACTTTTCCCATCACCATTTGCTAAAAAGGCTGTCTTTTCTCTAAAATACATTCTTGGACCTTTGTCTAGTATCAGATGGCTGCAGGTATGTGGGTTTGTCTCTGTGTCTTCTACTCTGTTCCATTGGTCTTAATGTCTGTTTTGATGCTGATACTTTGACATTTTGTTACAGCAGCTCTGTAGTATAATTTCAGATCAGGTATTGTGGTGCCTTCTGCTTCGTTTTCCTTGCTTAGTATTGCAGTATACTGGGTCTCTTATTCTTCCAAATGAATAAGAATCGTTTTTTTTTTTTTTTTTCTAATTCTGTGAAGAATGTGATTAGTATTTTGATGGGGGTTGCATTGAATTGCATATTGGTTTTGGTAGGATGGCCATTTTGACAATATTAATTCTGCCTATCCAAGAACTCAGCTGAGAACCTATCTGGTCATGGGCTTCTCTTTTTTGGAAGGGTTTGAACTGCTGTTTCAATTTCATCACTTGATGTTGGTCTGCTGAGGTTTTCTATGTCTTCCTGATTTAGTTTCCTTCATATGTGTCTGGAAATTTGTCAATGTCTTCTAGATTTTGCTGTTTATCAGAGTATAAATTTTCAAAATAGGTTCTGATAATTCCCTGGATTTCAGAAGGGTTTATGGTGGTATATCTTTTTCCATCTCTCATCTTACTGATCTGAGTCTTCTCTCTCTTTCTTTTGGTTAGGTTGGCTAAGGGGTTATCAGTCTTATTTATCTGATGGTCTTGTGAGATTTGGTGTCTGGGTAAGCAGGCACACCCATAGAGGTTACATCCATCCTCCCTTCCTCATTGACTGAGTACTATGGGGTGTACAATCTTCCCAAACATCCCCTAGGTTTTACTGTCTCCTATTGAGTTATTTAAAGAAATGCACTTTTAGTAGTCCCTGCCTCCCTTTGTTCTCTCGTGGTGGAAAGGCCTTTTGGGGGTAAGTGCATTTTGGTGTGTACATAGTTTATCTCTTTTGGTCAGGTCAGTGCCTTCTTCCCACCTTGTTCCTCAAGGGGGTGTGAATTTATCACACTCACGTGTTAACTGCGGGTAATCACTCTGTTTTATTTAGCCTTTGGCTATTGGCTGCTTTCTTTTTACCTCCCCAGTAATTCTGCATTTCAAGGTAAATACTGTATTTTGAAAATGGGCTACCAGATTTTCTGTTTCTCACATTGGAATAATCATCTGCTCTTAAATCACCTGACTCTTAGGTAATGCAGTACCCACTTTAGAGTAAAATGGTGCATCAACAAAGGGAGATGTACTTAATTTTAAAAAATTCTGCCAAGAGAATTTTCTCAAAAAAATCAAAGGTCAGATTGAGGTTTTTTGTTTTGTTTTCCTTCTTACGCCCCAAGATTAACAATATTTTGCTTTTAAGTTTAATTCTGAGAATAGATGCTCCCGTTATTAACACATTGAGGTCAGAGTTTGAAATGAAACCAGATTCTCTGCTTCACCAACTTTTTTCTGGTTTCTCATCTTGGAAATTTGAAGAAGAAAATCCACAGACAATAATTAAAAGCAGGAGTGAATGGAGTAGGATCCATTTAAGTGGAAAGAAAAGAGATAGAGCTTCTATAAGGTAAGAGGGGAACTTTAGTTTTCCACCTAAAATTTACTAGTCTAGGGGGTTGTATAGCTTCTGCAGAGGGTCATTGATCAAAACCCACACTAAACAGGTATTAGAAAATAAGCAAGGCTATTGGTTCAGCCCAGGACCTTCTAATTGGCTGTGTCCTTTAGCCCTTGAGTTTGAACTTTCCTGTAATGTCCATTCTGGTGCACCACAACTTCCATTTACCTGCTGCTCCAGGACAAAGGAATTAGCTGGAATGTTTAAAATGTACCTGTAAGTCATTTTCATGGAATGACCTTTATATTTGTAAAAGCACAAAACTTAACTAAGGCCCATTACTCTGATTTCCTGGACATTAACTATTCTTATTTAATATGACACCAGTATATGTTAATAAACATAGACTATAAAAATAATAGCATTTTTACTGACTGGTACATTTTTTTACTGAAGAGCAGCCAGTCAGTAGGTATTAGAAATCTTTCAAAAATATACATGCCTTTGGGCTGTGGACGTACCTCAGGGGTAGCTTGCTTGCCAGGTTACCCAGTGCTACCAAAATAAAAAAAGTATATACACTCTTATTGACCTAGTAATCTCCTTCCTATGATCTCATCAGAGGAAAATAACTGGACAAATGGACAAAGATGTGTAGGAGCCCTAATTAAGGAGATAGCTAAGATTGCGGTTAGCTGTGAGCCATAAAGATGTTCAAGCATTACCACCTCTATGGTCTCGCGAGACTTGGCCCGGGACATTGCAGATCGGGTCAGCGCCATTGTGTGGTGGTTGGAGGAGTGTGGATGGTGTTGGAGTTGCTGTTGGAGCCGGAGAGAGAAGCTAGCAGAATAAAGAGCCTGTTTGTTTCCAGTCTGCCTCTGAACTTATTCCCGCGGTGTCGTTGCTCCAAGCGGCAATTGCTTCAGGCAGCGACAAAGATGGATGATCAATGTAGACTTCTTTATAATGGAGACAAATGAGTAAATCTCCCAATGTCCAGTAAAAAAGGATTTGTTACAATATATTCGTGCAATAGAATATGTTATAATTAAGAATGCTGTTAGCTGGGTGCAGTGGTGCACGCCCGTAATCCCAGTGACTCAGGAGGCTGAGGCAGGAAGATTGAGAGTTCAAAGCCAGCCTCAACAAATTTGTGAGGTGCTAAGCAACTCAACGAGACCCTGTCTCTAAATAAAATACAGAAAAAAGGGTGGGATGTGGCCCAGTGGTTAAGTGCCGCTGAGTTCAATCCCTAGTACCAAAAAAAGAAGAAGAAGAAGAAAAGGGAGAAAGAAAGAAAGAAAGAAAGAAAGAAAGAAAGAAAGAAAAGAAAAAAGAAAGAATGCTGTAATAGTAGAATACATACGACCTTGAAATAATTCACGGAATATGTGATCAAGTGCAAAAAGCAAGTTACCAAATACTCTTTACAGTGTGTTAGAAAACAATGCTGTGAAGTGCTGTGCTATGGTATGTAGACCATTTAAATGGAAGACCTTTGGCCACTTCCCTCATCTGCATAATGACCAGCTCCTCCAGGAGGAGTCCTGTGGCAGGAATCCTTTCCTGAAATGTCGCTGCACCTGGAGGAGATCAGCTTACCTTCCAGGAAAAGATGTCAAAGACACTAAAAATGTCACCACCTCACCACTCTCTTGAAGTCTCATTCTTTGCGGGATACCCATGCGTATTCACATAAGTTAAATGTTTTTTCTCCTGTTAATTTGCCTACTCTCCATTTGTTGCAGAGACTCAAAATATTAAACTTCAGAAGGTGGAAGTTGGCTGCAGTTTTGAAGAGCTAGGGAGGAGATCCGATCACACTCCAGAGGCCTCAACTGAGTGGCCCAAGAGCCCAACAAAACCAACAAAATGGAAAGCCTAAGATTTTGACCATCCAAGTCTTGGATCTCTGTAGAGACCAGTGGAGCAAGAGACCAAGACTTTCTCTGTCTTTTTCTGTCGTTGCCTGAAGCGATGGCCGCTTGGAGCAATGACGCCGCGGGAATGAGTTCAGAGGCAGACTGGAAACAAACAGGCTCTTAATTCCACTAGCTTCTCTCTCTGGCTCCAAGAACAACTCCTACCTGCAAATCACACTCCTCCGACAACCACCAAATGGCACCGGACCCGATCCGCAATGTCCTGGGCCAACTCTCGCGAGATCATGGAAGGTGGTGATGCTTGAACATCTTTATGGCTCACAGCCAACCGCAATCTTAGCTGTCTCCCCATTTAGGGCTCCTACATTTTTCCTCTCTAAACTTTCAAGTTGCACCTCCATTAAGGATAGAAGATGTGTGATCTAGAGACAAGGACACTCGGGAATCCCCAAACCCAAAGCCCTCGGAGGGTGAGTGCCGTGTAGACCTTCCATTCCTTCTCAGCATCTGGCCCCTGCCAGGCCCTGAATTCACAACTGATAAATGAGTAGATGACGGAATAAAATAAGTGGGAGCTCTTCAGATTTAAGGGGAGTCAGCACAGTTTCAGAGATGAAAATCCTACCCCTGAGCCGGTCAGGTGATATTGTACAGGGAGCAAGGAGGGGCCGTCCCCTTAGCACTCATCGCGTCCTTCCCACCCTCGCAGTGGACTGTGTGTCTGTTCGCATGTCACCAATGTGTCACGTGCATCACCTTGGACTGTCCTGGTCACTCCCAGTTACCATAGGAAAAGCAATAGAGAAAAACAGCATGAAACGACAGAAGTTTCTACAAAGTAAGAAAAAAAAGCCAGGCAGAACGTGGGGAGAAAATTGAAGCATATGCAAAGAATTCTGTTTCGTGTGTTTTCTAAAGTAAGGTAATTTAAGAGATGCCAATTGGCGACGAGGAAATATACATTTTCAATGGATTCTCCAATAAGCAAAGCAAACATGGGAACATGCCAGTGTTTGTCTGTTCCCCATCTTCCTACCTGGTATCTTTCCATGGCACTTTTTGCAAAAATCCCTTGGGGAGTGATCTACTTAGCAAAACATGCCCATCTGACATTGCTGATTTCTTTCCCTCCTCCTATAAGTGACCCTGTCTTTCTCTTGGCCTCCAACCTTCCTTTCATTCCTGTTTTAGTATTATTATATTTCTTCTTTTCCTCCCACTCAAGCATTATAAGAATCTCTGGCTATCATCAACCATGCTCAGATTTTCTAAAATAAAAATGAGAACATAGTCTACAAGTGTGAATGAACCCACGGGAATGTGGCTCCTTTGGGGAGCAAAAGACAAGATGCAGACAGAAATACAAGAGCTTTATGGGGGGTAACATCGTGAAAGATAAAGATGAGGAGGAGCAGCAGGGAACAGGCAGAGCCTGCAGACTGATGCAGATCTGTTGTATCAGATGAGAGTTCACCAGGCATGGAGGTGCATGCCTGTAATCCTATTGACTCAGGAGGCCAAGGCAGAAGGATCAAAAGTCTGAGGCCAGTCTCAGCAATTTAGTGAGACCGAGTCTCAAAAAAAAAAAAAAAAAAAAAAAAAAGTCCAAGAAACAGAACCAGTGTATGTTTGCTTGTTTACAAGATCTGTTTTAAGGAGTTAGTTCAGAGAATTGTGTGGACCAGCAAGTCTGAAATCTGACAGGCAGTCGGGGTGATGGGCTGGAAACTCAGGTGCGAGTTGATGCTGTAGTCTTGAGCCAGAGATCCTCCTCTAGGAAAATGTGGGTTTTACTGTTAAGACTTTTGACTGATTAAACGTGGCTCACCCACATCATGAAGCATCATCTTCAAGTCACCTTTCAGAGCAGCACTTGGATGAGCGTTCGATGACATCACTGGGTACCATCTCTTAGCCATGTTGACACCTAAACCTGATCATCATGATGAGGAAGGCAGGCAAACTAGGTAGAAAGAGCACACTGAGAAAAGGGAAGCTCTGAGAAAGTGTCAGCCAGCCCCACAGGAAGCTCCGGAGCAGAGTAGCACACTAGGCAAGGGACAGGAAGGTCACAGACCCCCACCACACAGTGCTCAGTCATTCCTGGAGGCTGCCCAGAAGAGCCTGGCCTCAGCTCAAATGCCACAGCTGATCCTGAAAGCGCCGAGCTGGAGGCTGACAACTGTCTACACCTCTGCCCAGAGAAGGGAGAGACGGGGGACCTGGGGGCACTGTGTTCTCTCCCCTCTGATCCTCTTCTCAGACCTCGTTCGACTCCTAATGTCTCCTGCTATGGTGTGGAGATGAGGTGTCCTTTCAAAGTTCCTGTGTTAATGTAGGAGGTGAAATGATTAGATTAGGAGAGCTGTAACCTCACTGGTGGATTAATCCATTTGATGGATTAATAATTTGAAAGAATTACTGCATCCTAACTGTAGGCACATGGGGTGTGGCTGCAGGTGGGCCACTGAGGGCAAGTCTTGGGGGTTATGCATTTTGTCCCTGGCTCCTCGTATGCTCTGCTTCCTGGCTGCTGCCAACTGAACAACCTCCCTCCACCACACCCTTCCGCCATGACGTTCTGCCTGATCTTGGCCCCAGAGCAATGGAGTTGGCCAACCCTGAACTGAACCTCTGAAACTGTGAGCCCAAAATAAAACTTTCTTCCTCTACATTGTTCTTGGCACGTAGTTTTGTCACAGGGACGAGAAGCTGACACAGCTCTCTTTCATGGACCATTCACAGTCATGACTTTCCCTCCTTCTTTCCCTTAATTCCATGCCCACGTTACCTCCAGTTTCTCTCCTCGTGCCCTCTCTTCCTCGTTCTCTCTCCAGTTCCCCCCCAATTCCCCTTTTCCTTATAAAGTCTGCTGTCCCACCTCCTTCCTCTGACCCTGTGAGAGTAGCAGGTTTTAGGAGCCCCAGATCTGTGGTGTGAGCTGGAGGAGGCTTCTCTGCACCCCTTCTTAGCCATGATGACGAGGGGCATGCTGGCGCCCATCCAAATGCATGCTTAAATAATGGGCATGCCAGGGCCAGAAAATTAAAACACAGCATGGATTGCTGAATTCACAATTTTATTGTCAGCGATTGCCTGGTGGCTCTGCATATTGAGAAAATCTTCACAGCGTCTTTCATTTCCCATGGTTTGGTTAATGTGCAGATAATTCTAGTGGTAAACTTTTTATTCCCCTCCAACCTATTCTTTCCCTCCTTTCTCTCCCAACCAGGCAAATAAAATGGCAGCTGTGACAAAGCGTGCTTCATATTTCATCTCGTCGTTCACCTTGAGTAGATGATGGTGTTTTACAGCTGGAAAGCGCACCGATCCCCCCTGCAGCCACATTTCCAGATCAGGAAAGTCAGGGCAGAGGTGGTCACGTGACTTATTCAAGGTCACATGGGGGGATGTGGGAAAGCAGATGTGAAGAAGTTTCTCACCCCCAGCCCAGTGGGTCTCAGTATCTCCCTCCTGAGGGTCCAGAGAAGAAACAGGACAGGTGCCATTGATTCCCAGAGACAGATGAGGAAATGGAGACTCAGAGCTACCCAGGGAGGGAGCGGCACAGCCAGGTCTCCAGGCCCATTTATTTCCGTTTGCAGTACACGATGCTGTCTTCCACCCAGCACCGGTGTAGTTAGCGTCTTTGTTAGAATGAGAAGTTTTTGCAACAACTTATGCACTGAAACATGGAACCTGTGAAGGCTATCATAAAACGATGACACGGAGGCATGTCTATCATCTGTCTAGTGCTCTGCCCTTCTCAGAGTCAGTCCTTCATTATTCCAATGGGTCAGCACAACCTGCCCAGCAACTTGGTAGGGTGCCATGTTCAGAATCCCATCTTGATGGGTGAGGAAACAAAACCTCAGAAAGTAAATGATTTGCCCAAATCACATATTTTTTTGTGTGTGTGTGTGTGTCTCCAATAAAATACAAAATATCGAAGGCATCGACAAATTTCTAGAGTCGTACGATTTGCCCAAATTGAATCCGGATGATATACACAATTTAAACAGATTAATTTTTTTTTTTTTTTTTTTTTTTTTTTTGTGGTACCAGGGATTGAACTCAGGGGCACTCGACCACTGGGCCACATCCCCAGCCCTTTTTTGTATTTTATTAGAGACAGGGTCTCACTGAGTTGCTAAGTGCCTCGCCATTGCTGAGGCTGGCTTTGAACTCGCGATCCTCCTGCCTCAGCCTCCCAAAGTGCTGGGATTACAGATGTGAGCCACCGCGCCCGGCTAAACAGATTAATTTCAAGCGATGAAACAGGAGATGCCATCAGAAGCCTACCAACCAAGAAAAGCCCAGGACCGGATGGATACACAGCCGAGTTCTACAAGACCTTTAAAGAAGAGCTAATACCAATACTCTTCAATTTATTCCAGGAAATAGAAAAAGAGGGAGCAGTTCCAAACTCATTCTACGAGGCCAATATCACCCAGATTCCAAAACCAGGCAGAGACACATCAAAGAAAGAAAACTTCAGACCAATATCTCTAATGAACATAGATGCAAAAATTCTCAATAAAATTCTGGCAAACTGAATACAAAAACATACCAAATCACATACCAAGTGAGGGAATCAGGACTCAAAGCTCATAGTTGTTGACACTCAGTGCTTTTAATGCCCCTGCTCTGTCAACTGACATGTGGGCCCTGGAGGGTCTGATGGAAGATCGTACGTGCACATCTGGGGGACATCAGTGTCTGCCTCCTATTTATTTAGTCACTTCACTTCCTTCTGTCCTCCATACATTGCCTGGTGTGTGGCCCTGTCCTTTCTTCTCCCATCGGTGCCCCGGCCTCCTCACTGGCTTCCTTGCCTCCACCTTGCTGTCCTCCAGTTTGTGTCCCCTGCCGCTTTGCAGGGCAACCAGGAAGACCTTTACACAGCAACCAGGCCCTGCCCTCTGAAATGTATTTATAAATTACATGCACATCCACCTGCTACCGTATTAAGTGCATGTGTGAAGTCTATTAGAAGGTTTTAAAACTACCTTTTCAACAACGTGATTAAAGGATCTAATATTTTCTTCTCTTTATTCCACTTCAGAGAAAACTAGTCAGAATCATAAAACGGGTCCTTCCCTTGCTAAAAATCAACACTGTCCTCAGATTAAAATCCAAACCGAATGTGGTTTCTAAAGCCCTTCTAGATGTGACCCAGCCTCTCTCTCTCAATCCAATTTGTGGCTCTTCCTCAATTCCAATTCCACACTCCAATTTCCGTGCTCCTGTCTGTCATCTCTCTTCTCGAGTTCTGTCCCCTGCTGTCATTTCTGCCTGCAAAAATGCTTCTCCTCTCTGAGCCTTCCTGCCCTCCTTCCTCTTCCTGCCCAGTGAACACCCACTGGCCCCTCAGGTCTCAAATGAAGATTAACTTCTGGGCAGGGTGGGGTGGGGGTTGCCCTGCATGCTCTGAGGCAGGTCGGGTGCTTTGGGGGTGCCTCATAGCAACACTTAGAGGGCAATGTTATTTCCCTTTTCTATTAACTTGTCTTCATTCCTGAGTAGGACAGTCTGTTCCTTGAGGGCAAAGCATGGGGCTTCCTGGAAGGTCCCTCCCCAATTCCATCAAAGCGCCATGAATGTCAGCAACCATTGTTAAACAGGCGTGGCAGGGTCTACTCGCAGCCCCTGGGTTTTTATTGACAGGAAAACAAAGAATGCAACCAGCGCCTGAACTGTGCGGGTCCCACGAGGGGTGATGTTTTTGACACCTGCTTTCTTTTCTAAAGTGCCCAGCAGGAATTTTTCCCTTGTGTGAAAATTAAAACTTGGACACACGTCACAATTTTTCTAGTCAGTCTTAGGCAGTGGAAAAGTCATACAGTCATCTTAAGGGTCAGTCTTGTCTTCATTAATTTAGAGTCCATCATGCAAAACTTCAAGATGGTGGGGAGACCCAGGGCCCCGAGTCCATCTGCCATGCTGCCCTTCTCTGGGGAAGTGGGTGAGATTGGCTTTTTTCCTTTGCTGATCTGTCTACTCCACCCACTAGCCACGGTGTCTGAACCCCGGGGGAGAGAGGGTGGGTGGACAGGTATAGAAAGGAGGGATGATGTTCGGGATATGCCACCCCAAAATGAACCTCTTTGGCACAAGGATTATTCTGGTTGTTATTTTAAGAAGCTGTAGACAAAAGAGAAGCTCTGAGAAGTTACTCTTTCATAAGAAAAATATGACCATGAAGGAAATCTCTAGCCATCAGGGTGTGTCCTTCTCTGCACAACAAAGAGGAGATAGATAGACTCTAAAAGTCCTCAAGCTATGAAGGAGACACTGACATAAACCTGCACAATGAAGCAAACCCTTGTTCCAGGAGTTCACCTCTGCCCCCTCTCCACCAGGCCCGTCCCCACACCTTCTTCTGTTGTTCCAGACAGGGTATTTAAGTCTGATGACTACAACAGTTCTTTGAGGTCTTTAAAGCAATTACTCACATCTCTGGGTTTTCTTCCATGTACAGGAGGTGTAAGTGTTATTCAACTTCTATCTCTTTTCTCCTCATAATCCATCTTTTGCAACCAGGAGCCCCAACTAAGAACTATGGAAGGTAGAAAGAAAATAATTTTCCTTCACTATAGAAAAGGTAAATTTAAAAAAAAAATTTTTTTTGGTTGAAACATAATAATTATACATATTTGTGAATCAAAGTGTGATAATTTGATACAAAGCAGGATAATTAGTATTTCCATCTCTTTAAGCATTTGTAATTTCTTTGCAACAAGTTTCTTAATCAACTGGTTACCCCTGTTATATAGCACTGTGACCTTTGAACCTTACAGATGTCGTAAGTTGACTTCTCGTGGACATTTCTTCTAATGCCTTCTAAAACAGCCCAAGGTCAATATCACCACAGTGGCTTCACTGAGGTCCCTCAGATTCATGCAGCTTCCACCTGGTGTTGGAGCCAGGCAATGGCACAGTCTTCTCCCAGTGACTGCTGGGCTTTTCTAGGGTGGAGCCAGCACAAATGCTGCATGATGTCCCATTTCCAGAAGCCACAACCAGGCTCTCAGTGGGATACTGCAGCTGCTCTTGCCAGGTACGAAGGAAGATTGAGACATCGGGTCCAGGGCTTGGCTAACGAGATGTGGCTCCACAGGGTGACCATGAAAGGCAAGTTTCGGTCTTGACTCTGGCTTCTCCATGGGTGGAGATACCGAAGGATACCAGGGAATGCCACCCCAAATATGGTCCCCACCATGCCGGCTATAGAACAGCAGACACCAGAAGAGTCTTTACTCGGATATTCTTGTATCCGTCTTAAGCAGCCAACCAAAGAGGAAAGTAATTGCTTCCGGTCCA
This sequence comes from Tamias sibiricus, assembly GCA_025594165.1. Lineage (NCBI taxonomy): Eukaryota > Metazoa > Chordata > Mammalia > Rodentia > Sciuridae > Tamias > Tamias sibiricus. Next base: position 15,159,262 of record CM046666.1, on the reverse strand, counting down.
GTCTCTGCACTTTCATTATCTATAAACTTGCAGGTAGAAAGACAGGAATGTCACCACCCCTACAGAGACTTGGTCACAAGCTCTTGCCTCCTGGCTCCACTCATTCTTCGAAATGGACTCATTTATGACCTGTTGCCCTACCTCTTGGTCCACTCATTCCCTAACAGTCACTGACACCCCTGGAGACTCACCACCTTCCCTGCTCCCCTCTCCCCTGTGAGGTGGGTATATAGAAGGGTGAGCTCCTCAGGTCACTAGGTTCTTACCCTTCTGCAATATCCCCATGCATGTCAGATAGCTGTGTGTCGTCTTCTCCTGTTAATCTGCCTGTTGTTGGTCTCTCCCAGCCAACTTTCTGAAGGGACAGGGAAAGCGCTTCCTCTGCCTTACAATACAGTGAGTCCGGGACCTGCCCGGGTGCCTGGGGACACGAGAGGAAGCCAATGAGTCAGGGCCCCAGGGACTTGCCATTCAGGGGTCAGCACAAGCTTCCTCCCCAACCATTGTGCCGTTCTGTGAAAACTAGGAGTGTGGAACCAGAAAGCTAACTCCTAAGTCTGGTTCCCTTTCCTGATTGCTGAAAACGTTGGGTTAAAAATCCAAGCAAGGCGAATGGAGGCCTTCCCAAAGGGCAGATAAAGTCTCTAAATTTCCAAGTGGAAGCCAGAGTGGGCGAACTGTGTATCTGAGGGCCTGCAACCCCTGTGCCCATGCTAAATCCCCTGCTGAGCCAAAAGGTGACATTTTTCATAGGGATCAGATTGACTCTAAAAATATTCACATGACGAATTTTAAAACTACTCAGTCAAGCTGGCTGAATGTGTCCAAAGAACCATTTTATATGGACTCCCTCTAAGGCAACTGTAGTAAAATGAGACTTCCTGCAGCCTTTTTGAGTAGGAAATTAAAAATGTATATATTAGGGGCACTGCTTAATCGGCAGTTTTTAAAGACTCAAACGAAGTCATAAAATGCGTGCCTGTCTCTAAAAGTATGTTCCTGAGAATGTTGTCCAAAGGCCTGATGGAAATATTCACAGTCTAGAGGTGGGAAAACAAAAACTTTCTCCAAAGCAGCAGAGGGTCCTTCATTTTCCAGGGAGTCCTTTGCTTACAATTCAATAGAATTCTTTAAAAAAAAAAAAAATTCATTTAAACAACAATGCTGGCTCCCAATGCAAAAATTCACAGAAAACAAGAAAATCAACATTTCTACCTGATAAGTCAACCCAGACATTCTGTCCTGGGCTCAGATTTGAGTCAACAATTAGAAAGAAAGAGGCCTAAGGAAGGACAAAAAGGTGTCACAGTAGCTTTCTCCACCCACGTGTAAAATTCCTGACTTCCACAGTCATTCAGATTTTTACTCCTTAAGGAAATGTTTTAGAGCTCAAAATGCCACCCCTTTGTTTTCTTTGAGGAGAAGGGTGTGTGTGTGTGTATGTTGAAAACTAAATGGCATTTGAGGGCTTAAGTGTTTGAGTCCACAGAAAGTGAATAGACCATATGGTCTATTGTAGAATAAGTAATTACAGACTTATTAAAAATACATGTTAATTTTACTCCCTGACACTCCACGATAATGGCTTCCTCAGGATCTAATCCATTCTGCTGATTATACTTATCTGTTTCGGGTTCAAGAACTTCTCGTCCTGAACAAATGGTTTCCGCAGAATGTAGGGTGACCCAACCTCACACCGAAAGATGAAATCACGACCTTTCAGTGACGCGCACAATTCAAGGAAAACATTCCCAGCTGCCCTTCAAATTCCTATTTCAAGCCAGAGGCAGATAAAGCAAAAAAGAGGTTTCTGCTCCCTTTAACCCCCAATCCTATAAAGAAACAATCCCCCAAATCTAGTAATTGTACAAGGGGTATGACAGAAAATTCCTCGAACAGCTCCCTTAAAGAACATGGTGCTCACTTAACTTAGCAAGCAAATCGTTGATACTTGAACGCAGGTCTACAAATTACATCCCAATCCGTTTTGCAGAAACTAGCCTGAAACTTTTTTCCAGCTGGTGAAGACCAAGTTACTTATCTGTGCTTCTCAAATGTTGACATGTTTATGAATCCCCTGGGGATCTTGTAAAATGCAGATTCTGACTCAATAGCTGTGGGGTGGGGTCTGGTACTCTGCATTTCTGACTAGCTTCTGGTGATGCTGATACCGCTGGTCTGGGAACTGATTTTGAGTAGCAAGGGTTTAGCTAACTGACAAGACACTCTGGCACTGGTATTGGCATTGAGATAGGCATTTGGGGATATAAATAAGGGAGAGATATGTTGAGTCACAAACTGTTGAAAGGCAGAAAGCACACATGAAGTGTTGCAACTCCTGAGCACCACGGACTGTGCCCTTGGCCCACCACTTTGCCCACGCCCTTGCTTGTAAAAAGTAACATGAGCAGGAGATGCACAAGCTCAGGGAAAACTGGCTCCAAATTGTTTAACTCTGCCCTGACACCACCACCTCCAGTCCAGCCCTTAACAACTGTTCCTCTATAACTATTAAGACACACACCAACAGGTTGCTGCAACTCACGCTCAAGATGGCCCACATTCTAAATAAACTTCTCTCTATGCCTTTGACTGGCCCATGTTGGAATTCTTTTCTGCCACATGTGCCAAGAACGTGGTCCTAAGCCATGTTCCCCCTTCTCTCCAGGGAATCCTGGGACCCTTCTTCCATGACATCCTTTTTCCCTTGATAGTGCATGCACACTCACACTTATGGATAGACCAAACGAAGCTCTTAGAACATGTTAGTGGAATGTAAAATGATAGGCCAGGCCTTAACCCAGAATATCATGCGTTATTTCTTAGACTTTCTTTCTTTCACCATTGAAGACTCTTTGGAGTTAGGTCCAGACTATCCATGGGTACCATTCTTTTTTTTTTTTTTTTTTTTTTTTGTTGTGTGTGTGTGTGTGTGTGTGTGTGTGTGTGTGGTGCTGGAGATTGAACCCAGGGCCCTGTGCACGTGAGGCAAGCACTCTACCAACTGAGCTATATCCCCAGCTCCCATGGGGGTACCGTTCTTGAATACAATCAGAGAATGTTTTGAGATCAGGAAATCACCAAATCTTTGTGGTTGACTCAGACTATACACAATCCAAAACCATGTTTCTTTCTCTTTTTAAATAAAAATGTTTATTATTTTTAATGGTCACAAATAATATATGCCCCCTGTAAAAAAAAAAAAAAAAAAAAAAAAAAAGCAAAAAATAAGAAATAATCTGATGTACATTCTTCCAAAAGCAACTTGAATTTTTATCTCAGCAAATTTTGCATCTCATGGACATTTGCATAATTAAATATCAAATGCAAAATATTTGGAATGCCACAACAGTTGTGGAAATCCTGGAGCACTAATAGGCTAATAATGACAATAGTTACTATGTGTTGGGTGCTACCTTCATGAGCATCCTACTTGGGGTTCTGGTTGTATTATGCAGTTTACATATTATAATTGATGGGGTCCAGGATAAACAAAACATGGCACATTGGCATTTGAGAAAACTGCAAAAGCAAGGTCTCTCTGCCCCTCTCTTGCCTTTTTCCCCCTGCAGCAGGCTATTAAAATTGCCTGACCTTAGGCCGGGCGCGGTGGCGCACACACCTGTAATCCCAGCACTTGGGAGGCTGAGGCAGGAGGATCGCGAGTTCAAAGCCAGCCTCAGCAATGGCGAGGCACTTAGCAACTCAGTGAGACCCTGTCTCTAATAAAAAATACAAAAAAATAAAAGGTCTGGGGATGTGACCCAGTAGTTAAGTGCCCCTGAGTTCAATACCTGGTACCAAAAAAAAAAAAAAAAAAAAATTGCCTGACCTTCCTATGAAGCAGGCACAAAACTCCATGTGAGAGGTGACCTCTCTATACCAGAGGGAAGGAACCTTCTTACCTTTGAAGATACAGGGATACAGGGAAGGATTTGAAGACAAAAATCTTGCTAAATTCCCCCGACCCCTGTTTATTACCGTGAACTCATATGCTTTTGTCTTTCCACATGACTCATTAGAAGTGTCTCTATTCTTTTTCAAATCTAAGCATAAAAATATTTTTTCCCGCTTCTTTGAATCTTCACTTCCAAAAGCTTCTGTGCCATGGAAATTTTACATCCCATGCATGTGTGTGCTCTTCCCTTGTTAACCTCCCTTTTATTACAGGCGTCTCAGCCACGAACCTTTGCAATGAGCAAGGAAACTTATTACTTTCTCTCCTCTACATCTGTGTTCCTGGATTCAAGCAAAATACACCAACTTCTTAACTTTGCACAGAAAAGAAAAGCAGAAGAGTGTGAATAATTTGCAAAACTGACCAACAGGTAGAAAACCTTGCTATCGGTTACAGTGTGCTTGCTGACAACCTGCCCGGGACTTTCTGTCCTCATTTCAGCAAGTGTGATGGTATTTAAGTTTGAAGTCAAAGCCACTGCTTTGAGATCTGCTCCTGAGATCCACTTATTTTCCCTAGATTCTCTCCCAGTTGTGGAAGATATATACCTTAATAAACTTCTGTTTCTTTTTCTTTGTTTATCTGTCTTTCGTGACAGGGGTCTGTCTCAACTAAGAAGTCAGAAAGAGGAAAGGAGAACTTATTTTTTGTTCCCTGCACTATGATAACTTGTAGCATGGTATGAAAACCTTATATGAGTAGTAGTAGGGTGATCTAATGGAATGTCCAGCCCAGACCTTACCTGGAGGGTTGACTTTGTTTTAAGAAGGCCACAAAATCAGAATTGAGGAGGATGCTTATGATAAACTGAAATTCCTGGTTCCAGGCCCTCAAGGACACTCCAACAAGAGGCCCCAGTGAGGTTAGAAGAAGAGCACTTCACGTATGTCCTAAAGACTGGAAATGAAATCTGCCCCTGACCCTCATTCCTTTCTAGTGGTCTAGATTTCACTTTCTCTACCAGCTTTATTCCCACTTTGATAGGGGGGAAAAAAAGAAGCTTAGATCAGCAAAAAGATTAATACATCAGCAATTCTGTTATTGTGTGTATTGATTCTCAAGGGGCCGAAACAGAACCTCAAAGGTGAGTGTAAGTGGTAAACACAGGTAGGCAATCTTCCCACCGGCTACATGTTTGAGCCATTTAGAGCGTCCCAGGAGGGCTGTTGTTTAAAATCCATCAAACCTTCCAGCTTTTCTCTCTTCTTCCCAAGGAGATGACAACCATTATTTATTTTGCAAGTTTTCACAGGGTCTGAACGTTTCCTGCGAATGGTACCTAGAAGGTAAAGAGCGATTGTCCTCCCTGTAAATAAGAAAGCCCTGGGGGTCAAAAGGGAGACTATCTCTGTAATTCTCAGGCTATGTCATTCCAAGCCACACCATTGCCGATTATCTTTACTCTTTGGTGAATTTTTATCATTATCTAAAGGAAGGCTACATTTTAATTTGTCACTTCTTTTTTTTTTTTCCGTTTTCTGATTTTCTGATTGTATAGTAAGATCTCTAATTTCAAATAAGTCAAGCCGAGCTGTTTATAAAGGATTCAATAATTCCCACTGATTCATTGATCCATTCATTCAAAAAAGCATCAATGTTATTTGTGTAATATCCACTCGGTGCCAGATTTTGTTCTGAAGTCAGGGGACAGATAGTGCATTCTACTGTCATGTATAACTAATTAGAACAAATGAGAGAGAGAGAGAGAATTTACTACAAGGTGAAGTTTAATATCAGACTTAAGTGTTTTCTGTTCCAGCCAATGATGTTTAGTTCCTAAAGGGGCAAGCCCTTCCAGACAGGACAAATTTCCCTCTGTGGACGTGGTTTTGGCAGGAACCCTGAAGATAAACCATTTGCCAACTCTGAAGACTCTCTCCTCATGCAAGCTGTAAATGGAGAATAGGGATGTATTCTACTTGGGCAGAAAAAATAATGAAGGATGTTTTGCTCCCTAGGTAAGTGGGATCTGTATTATTCTTAAAGGATTTATATATATATATATATATATATATATATATATATATATATATATAATTTTTTTAGTTGTAGTTGGACACAATACCATTATTTTATTTATTTATTTATTTATTTATTTATTTATTTATTTTTATGTGGTGCTGAGGATCAAACCCAGTGCCTTGAGCATGCTAGGCGAGCGCTCTACCGCTGAGCCACAATCCCAGCCCTCCAAGGATTTTTTTTTAAATATTTATTTATTTGCTCTAGTTGTACACAATGCGTTTATTTGTACGTGGTGCTGAGGATCGAACCCGGGCCGCGCACGTGCTAGGCGAGTGCTCTACTGCTGAGCCACAATCCCAGCCCCCTCCAAGGATTTTTAAAACTGAAATATTCCATGGTTCTGTATTGACATTTTCAAATATTGTATTTTTATTCAAGTAAAAAACAGGGGGGGGAGACTAAAAATCAAGTCAGAGAAGGAACAAAGACAATAGTAAACCAGACTCCAAAGCGGGTGCGGGAGGTGGGTGTGGGAGAGGGAGGTGGTCCTGGGCCATGGTGGTCCGGAAAGCAGAGGTCATCTGCGACAGCCTTGGCAAATCCACACCGAAGCCCTGTGACATCGTCAAATCTGCTGCCTTGAGCTTCCACCTCTTCTTGCTCCAGGGAACCTGTCACGTGGCTCAAGAAAGATGCTTAGAACGGCTCCTAAATAAAGACAGCAAGACCTTAGGAAAGACAGGAGATTGTCTCATGTGAGCTCATCTTTGGGGGGTGCTGGGGATGGAACCCAGGACCCTGCACATGCTCAGTACATGCTCTATCACTGAGCTACACCTCTGGTCTTTGGAATGGATTTTTGTAAAAGAAATACATTCTAACTCAAGGATTTGTTAAAAATAAAAAATTCAAAAAAGAAAGTGCCCCTGAGTTCAATCCCTGGTACTGATAATTATGTTACATAATACAGATGCTATGAACTCAGAAATGAATGGGGTCCTAATAAGGAAAATTGGCTAAATGAATCTGAGATTATAATTTATACAAACACTGTTTCATGGGTGTAATGCTCATAAAAGTACAGATTTCTAAATTACAACTTTTCATTCAAACTTCTTAGCCTGTAAGAGCACTGTGTTGCAATTAATATAAATTCCAAAATGCTGGATCTAATTAAATAAATTTTACAGGACAGCAAAGAATGAGGTGAGTTGTTATAAAACTACTGACAGAAAGAAAGAGCTCTCAGAACAGTGATACTCAAAAATTTTCAGAGCCTCTCACAGTAGTGGAAAGGATTTTTGTATACACATTGTATTACATCAGAAACTATGAATTTCCCTGGAACTATTTTGCTTTTTATTTGCCGATTACTGAAGGCCTACCATGTGATCAAATAGGAGCATGACCTCGTCATTAAGGTGTGAAGCAGAGGGCGTGTCTCCTCCACACACTAAGTGCTTCACACACATTCAACACACGTAATCCACATTTTTCTAAAGCCTCATTTTTCATGAAGAGGGAGTAAGAACTCTGGCAATCTACTGAAAGAAAGTATAAGGAAGTAGAAAAAAATATTTTTTTCTAACTTTGACATGTAGATTGCTCTGGTGGTGGTCTCCCAGCTGATAAGGGTCCAAAGTTTGTCTTTACTGGCAAGAAGGGAGGAGAGACAACTTTGTTTTCATAAATATGTCCCATTTTTAGACAAGTGTGAAGGATAGAGAGCTCCTCCTGCATTTGCTTCTTCTCCATTTTCTTCACCTCAAAATAATCTTTATGCCAGAGAAATATCTTTGGGGGCAACGTGTTCTGGTTGCTTGACAAAAATGGTCATGGCTTAGAATTGTCATAGCACGTCACCAGTGCCCAATTTATAAGAGAGATGGTAGCAAGGATGGTGTTATGGTTTGGACCTTAAACGTCCCCCAAGGCCCATATGTCAAGGGCTTGGTCACCTACTGGAAGGGCGTGGAACCTTTAAAGGGTGGGGCCCCCTGGGAAGAAGATAGGTCATGGTGGGGGAGTGGATTTCTCCTTGAAGAGGACATTGGGACCTGGACCTTCCATCTTCTCTCTTTGCTTCCAGCCTGCCATAATAAGGTGGGCAGCTTTGCATTGCTAATCGTTTTTACCACAATGTTCTGCTTCATTATAGGCCCCAAAGCAATGGAGCCAGTTGACTATGGAGGGAAACCTCTGAAACTATGAGCCAAAATAAACCTTTCCTACTTATAAGTCAACTATCTCAGGCATTTTGTCACAGCAACAGAAAACTAACACAGATGGGAAAACCAGGGTTTTATTATCATATCAAACTTTTTCCTGATTTTGAGGGTCTGTGGATTCAAAGTGAGTTTTGTTTTGTTTTCATCTTTGCAAAGATGAACTATGCCTGGCTAATCTAACTGATTGCTGGAAACCCACTTTGCTTGTTTTTCTGAAGGTGAAAGGAATGGCCATGGGTATAACAAAGATGGCTCACAAAACCTAGCTCTTTGTTCTTTTTTTTTTTTTTTTTTTTTGCTAGCTACTAACGCATGTTCTGGTGGGTTATTTGGAAGAAGATTGAAATTCACACCCTGACACTTACTTAACTCCCATTTAATTTGTCCTCCTCAGGGCCTTCCTGGGAATGACTTACTTTATCCCTGCCACCATTATCTGGCCAGGCCCAGAGTTCCTCTGAGCAGCTGCTCTGTCTCATCCACTACAGGGCAAATGCTTCCTTCCCCTTTGACCTGGGACTGTGTTTGCAGGAGGCCCACGGGCCTCCTTCCTGAGGGGAGGCCCACAGATCTGCTGTGGTCCACAGGGCAGTTGCCTGGGCCGCTCCTCCCACCCTCTCCCATTTGATGTCTCCCTTTTAAGGGCCATTTTCTAATTAAGCCTCAGTCACGACAGATGGTGCTGAGGGCTGATTAACACGCTCGGGGGACGCTCACCAGGAAGGAAGGGCTGCCGCGTCCCCTGGAAGAGCTCACTGGGATCACCAATGGCGGGGCAGAGAAGAGATGCGTGGGGTGAGTGGGTGTGGGCAAGGAGACAGAGAGACCGGAGGAAAGGAGAGAGAGAGAGAGAGAGTATTCATATCCAGGTCCAACTATTTGAAACTATTAAATGGAAAGTTCCAGAAATAAGCAATGCATCCGTTTTAAATTGCATGCCCTTCTGAGCAGTGTGATAAACTCTCAACCTCTCCCTGCCCTCCCAGCCCACTGTGTGGGCTGCCTGCGCTGCCCCAGGAGCGAAGAGACAGAGGGACCACGTCCACTCGCCTTCGTTGCAATACATGGTCAGAGTCTTTCTATTTTATTGTGACTTATTGCTGTCCATCTCTTACTAGGCCTCATTGATCGACTGAACTTTAGCTGGGCACCGCGGCACACGCCTGCGATCCCAGCGGCTCTGGAGGCTGAGGCAGGAGGATCGCGAGTTCAGAGCCAGCCTCAGCAAAAGCGAGGCGCTAAGCCACTCGGTGAGACCCTGTCTCTACATAAAACACAAAATAGGGCTGGGGATGGGGCTCAGTGGTCGAGTGCCCCTGAGCTCAATCCCTGGTACCAAAAAATAAATACATAAGTAAATAAATAAATCAAACTTTACCATAGGTATGTATGCACAGGGAAAATAATAATACGTATAGGGTTCAGCATTACCCTCAGCTTCAGGCATCCCCTGGGGACGTTGGAACGCATTCCAGGTGGATAAGGGGGCACTACTGTGTCTGATTCCAAAGTTAGGTTAACACTGAAACCAGTCTCCGTGACTTTCCCATTCCTGTCCCGTCTGCGATGGCCAGCTGAGCCCACCCCGTCTTCTCTGTGCGTTCCTCTGCTCGCTGTACTTGGAACCAACATGTTTGAGTGGGACCCCATTTTCAGATGACCTTGAGCAGATTACTTAACCTCTCCACCCTCTGTTTGCTCCCCTGTAAAAGCGGGCATCTGCTGACACGAGTCTGACGAGGCTGTTCTCACTGGTGAAGGAGACAGCGCGTGCCAAAAGTGATCGTCACAAATGACTCGTGTTCTCCTTGAAGTTCAAAGTTTTTTCTCCTCCTATTTGCGAAAATCGTTTTCTGTTTCTTAGCCCCACCATCCTATTTGTAACAGAATTATATTACATTATGATCCTATATTATCCTAGTCGATGTGACTTTGTTTTCTTCCTCTTCCTCCTTCTTATTCTGCTTCATGTCCATTTTTGCATTGTTATTATGATCATTAACCATCATTAACTGAGGCCCAAGCATCACAAATTAATTGCCATCGAAGCAGAGACCCAGAAGAGACAGAGAAAGTAAAGGTGGGGAAGAAGTGGCAGCCTCCAGCCTAGGGGACAAGCCAGGCTGGAGTGCGCACACCTGGAAGATCCGCCACCTCGAACTTTCTTTGGGACAACTTAAGAAGAAGATGCATTGCTTCTGCCCTGGCATTCAGCCAGCCCAGCCCTGGGAAGTGTGGTCAGTCCCTCTAGTTGAACTTGGCATCCAGAACCCGAGTTAAGCCTCTTCAATGGTAGAAGAGTTTCCTTCAGCCCACTGAATTATTTGCTAAAGAAAAGAGAAAGGGAGAAGTATCAATATTTGAAGATCATAAAGTAAACAATGGGAAGCAATCACAGTCCTCTTCTGGTCTTTCCTACCACCATCTGCAGACAGCTGTGGACAGTCTATTCTCTACCAGGGTCCCCAGCCCAGCAGCTGGGTGAGGGGTGGTAGGCTCAGGCCCTCCGCACTGGCTGAGCCTGGGGCATGCTGGGCTCCACCCACCACAAGGGGATCCCTTTCTTCTATTTCACACACAGCATCACAGTGGGAGCTGGAAGGGCCCGTCCACCCTTCCTCCACGTTTCATGGAGGAAACGTCTTAGGGAAGCCACTTTCTCCTTGCTCATTCCTGGCGCGTTCAAGAACCTGGATTATCAGTCCTTTTCCCTGCCTTCTAGGCAGGCACCGGGAGAGAGCGTAAGCATTTCAAGTTGCCCTGAACTTAAATGACCAGCTGACCTTGTATAAATGCCATACCTGCCCTGAGCTCCAGTTTCCCGTTCCCCAAACAGGCCCAATGCTAGCTGTGCCTGAAAAGTTCTTTAAGGATTAGAAACAGTATGATTTGAGCTGTGTGGCGCATGTCTGTAAACCCAGCAACTCAGGAGGCCGAGTCTGGATAGCAAGTTCAAGGCCAGCTCCAGCAACTTAGCAAAACACTGTCTCTCCAAACAAACAAACAAACAAACAAACAAACAAAAAAAGATGAGCTAGGGATGTGACCCAGTGGTTAAGTGCCCCTGAGTTGAATTCCCAGTGTTAAAAAAAAAAAAAAAAGGTACAATTTGTGTCCTTGGCAAAGAATGAGTACAGCCATTTACAATCAGCGAATTGCCAGGAAGAGAAAAATGCCTTTTCTAGAAGTCTCTAGGAAAACGAAACAAAACAATACAAAAAAAACTTTTGTACCTGGATCCTTTTTTTAAAGAAACTACACCAACTGGAGTATGTTTTTTAAAACCGTGTTTGCATCTCTTGTTAAAGTCATCTGAATGTCTAAAAATACAGATTTACCAAACAAATATGTTGCATCCACTTTTTAGTCTCTCTTTATAAAAACACAAGCGGTCTTACTGCATTGAGAGAAGAATTCAATTTGCAACTTCTTGTTGGTTTTTTTTTTTTTTTTTTTTTTTGCTCCTTTTCAAGTAAAACATGTAGCTCATGATTAAGTATAGCTCTAGATTTGGGGTGTGGGGGCATGTCTCTTATCAAATGGAACATTACTAACCACGGCAAAGGTAAAACCTCTGCAAATGGCAAATGAATCAGACACAGGAAAAAAAAAAAAAAATAACAGATTAGACAACATGTCACCAGAAGAACCAAGACCTAGGGTCAGAGAAGCAAGATAACACCTCAAGCTTTCAAAATTGGCCTCAGGATTCAGTTGTGTAGAGAAAGGGTTGGAATGGAGAACTCAGCTGAACTGATGAAATGCTAGAAATGAAAAGGTACTGGAGATGACATGGTCCAACCTCTTTCCTGCACAGATGGGGAAACCGAGGCCCAGGGTCACACAGAGACCAAGCTAGTGCCATGACCCAGGTTTTCTGATCTCCTTGACCCTGTGGAAATATCTTTTTCATCTAAAGACATACCAGGTGTTTTCCTAAGAGACTCATGGGGGTCCTGTTAGTACAGGAAAGGCATCCAGGCCTAGGTTTTCCTGCCTGCCCTTGTTCACACTGACCTTGCAAGGGCGATGTGTGTAATGAGACCTTACCTGGAAAGGCACAGAATGGATTTTGCATGGTGATATGGACATAAGCATTTGAGGGCCAGGGGAGAAATATTATGGTTTGGATCTTAAATGTCCCTAAAAGGCCCATACACCAAAGGTTTGGTCACCAGCCTCTGGTGCTATGCCAAACTGGTGGAACCCTTAGAAGGTGGGGCCTAGCGGAAGGAAGCTAGGTCAGTGGGGCGTAACCTTCAAGGGAATATTGGGACCTTGGCCTTTTCCTCTCTCTTTGCTTCCTGGCCACCAGGAAGGAGCAGCTTTGCTCTGCCACATGTTCCCCATCCCAATGTGCTGCCTCACCACAGGCCTAAAAGCAATGAAGCCACCTGACCATGGAGTGAAACTTCTGAAACTGTGAGCCAAAACAAACCTTTTCCTCCTTATGGGTTCGCTGATCTCAGGTCTTTTGTCACAGTGACGGAAAGCTGACTGACAGTCACGTTCCGGGGCACTGTATTAAGTTAGAACTTGAACGCACATAGTTGGAAGAGCACAATCCAGCTCATATTACCAGGTTTTCTCTCATGAAGAGTGAGACAGGGATTTAGTTCTTGGCACCCTTCCAGAAAGAACACAGCATTCAAATGACTAATGTTTATTACACATTTGGCATGTGGCAGGCATGGTGCTGGGAGCATAAATGTGCTCAGTTCAGTCTCACAACAACCTTTGCATTATCCTTCCCTCGCACAGGAAACTGAGTCTCAAACACATTCATGGAAGTCTAAATAATTATTGGTGAAAGTAGTAATCAAACCCATGACAGATTAATGCACAATTCCACATTTTCACCACAATGCTGGGCCTCTTCCACTTTCTAGGACTTAATTTCCCTTCTTAGCAAAATGAGGGAGCTATACGACAATGGGTTGAAGGGTGACCCCCCAAGAGAACACGTCCCCTGGAGCCTGAGACTCTGACCTTATTTGGGGAAAAGGATCTTTGCAGATGCAATGAAGTTTAGAATCTTGGCCATGAGGACGTCATCCTGGACTCTCTGGTAGGTCTGAAGTCAAAGGACAAGTGTCCTTTTAAGAGAAAGGCAGAGGGTATTGCAAGACTGACAGAGGAGGCACAGAAACACAAAAACAGAGACAGAGCTCGTAGTATTTGCACCCACAAGTCAGGGGTGCCTGGAGCCACCAGACGCTGGAAGAGGCCAGGAGGAAGCCTCCCCTGGAGCCCCCAGATACCGTGACCCTCTGGATACCCAAATCTCAGACTTTGGGATTCCAGAACTATAAGAGAATAAATTCCTGACGTTCCGTCCGGTTTGGGTTCGTTTGTGACAGCAGCCACAGGAAGCTACACCTTTGGGAAGGCTCTAGGTTCACCACTGCTGGTTTGGGGTTTGGTTTTGTCAGCGGCAGCCTGGAGTCAGGCTTCGGGTCTGTCTGGTCCCCTGAACTCCACAGTGTTGTCACAGGCCATCTGGCCTGCAGAAAAACCTCCCTAGAGCTGGGGCTGCCCCCAGAGAGGGGTGGCCCATCCCTGGAGGCACCAGGAGGCTGAGGCTGGATGGAGCTGGCTTGTCCAGTTGATTGGATTTCTCAGGGTTGACAGACAAAAGAGGGGAGCCCAGGAGCCCCGCAGGGAGGTGGACAAAGTCTCCTAGGCTCTTTCTGACCACTGGCGGGGCCCCTCCCCTCCTGGAGTCTGCCTTGGTTGTTTGGCGGGGAGCTCAAAGCCAGGGAGCAAGGACTTTTCTGGAGAACCGTCTCTGGGACCCGGGGGCTGCCTTGGGTTGCCAGTGGCCTCCTTTCTGGAAGGATCCGCAGCTCTTGGCAGAGAAGCGCTAGAAACCCTGTGGGAATGCGTCCCTCAAAGCCAGAGCCTTGCTCTTTCTCAAAACCCACAAGGGAGCCCTGTTTGCAAAGCTGGGGCTCAAGTGCCAGCTGCGGCCAAGAACCGCCTGTCCCCTAATGCCCCCAGCTCTCGGTGCCAGTGCTGCCACGTAGTCTGTGTGCTTTATGTGAAGTCCTGCGTCTCTCTGTGTGCTGGTGGGGGCACTCCTTCCCTGGTCGGGTCCGCCTTTCCTTTCTAAAGCTCTCCCCTGAGCCCCGCGAGCTCCTCATTCACACTAACAACAGCCCCGGCAGTGACGAGGTGGCAGCGGGAAGAGCTACGGTTTAATAAAGCGGAGGCCCGGCAGCCTCCCCTCGCCCACACTAGGACTCTAATAAAGCCTTTCATCGTCCCAGGGCTGTGGTTTCCACCCCGGAGTCTGCGGAAGGCTTTGTCAACTGAAAGGGCTCTTTATTTGTACTTGAGATGCCTGTGGAGAGTGACCACAGATTTCAGCCACCTTGCCTGGGGTGGGGAAGGGAGTCAGGTGTGGGAAGTCAACCCCCAACCGAACCGGGTGACGGCTCACCCAGGGACTGCTCGGGATCTGGGAGGTTCTAGAAGTTTCTAAGGGCGTCCAAGTTCAGCCTGAGGCTTAGAAAGTTAGAAACTTCTAGAACCTTCCAGATCCCGAGCTGTCCCTGGGTGATCCGTCACCCGGTGAGGTTCAGTCCGAGGTCCACGTGGGCTCTACTGCTACCTTAAAGCCTAGCTAACTTGCTCCTCAGTGGAAAAACATCTTTGCACGCTCCTGTCTGAAATTTGAAATCAGAGGACCCTTAGCAGCATGCGTTTCTCCAAACTGCACGTTCCATCGCACTCTCTAGAACACGAGCCAAGAGCTTTCATCGCCTCTGTATTTACTCAGTGAATAGCTTGCACTGTTACCACGTGTTGTTTTTTATAAAGTGTTTTTTTTAATGTTGTTTTTAGAAAATGTTAAAGAAAATTCACAAAGTCATCTGTGACATTGGTTAAAAATTCAAGCCTTCATGAAGTGTATGATTTAGAAACTGAAAGAACCCCCTAATCCCACCCTCCCAAGAGCCGCATCAGGTATGTGTGTGAGGTGTTTGTTTTAATTTTCCATCTACAGCAGAATCAGGCAGGGCTCAGCTCGCGGCTCTGAGAAGCGCCCCCTGCTGGAGGGATGGCTCTAACTCCGCAACTACTTTCCCCTCCCAGGTACATGGTCACTTTCAGCAGGAGAGCTCCAGGGACTTCTGGCAGGTATGGAGGGCCACACGTAGGCCATGGGGTGTCGGAGAGTTTGCATCAAGGGAGGTGCTGGGGCCCGAGATATGTCCCTTCCCCACTCCCAACCCTCCTGGGAACTTCCATGTGGCTGCATTGCGGGTAGGGCCTTCAGGACAGTCTCTGAGTTTAAGAAGGCCGCACGGGTAGGACGCCGATATGATCGATATGATAGAAGGTATGCCTTTAAAAACAGAGCGCTTGCCTTCTGTGCACAAGACCCTGGTTTCCGACACCAGGAGGGAACAGAAAAAGACGAGAGAGCTCCCCATTGCTCTCCACAGTGTGAGGACATGGTCCTGTGCAAGCCAGAGACAGAGCCCTCTGCAAACCCAACCATGCTCGACTCCCTGATCTCAGACTTCCCAGCTTCCAGCACTGGGAGAGACAATCCCTGTCACTGCAGCTGCCGGCCTGTGGCATCTTGTCATGGCAGCCCAAGCGGACCTGAGGGGAAGGAGGGTGTTACAGCCACACTCGCTGCCCCTGTCCTCGCCTCTGCCCAGAACTGGCACATCCACATTTCCTTCCTACTGTCACCACTGCCACTCTGAAAAAGGAGGGGGGAGGGGGCGTCACAGCAGTGTCTCCTCGCCAACGTGTGTGTCCGGATTTGTTCTCCTTCCTCAGATTGCCATCTTTGCTTGTCCTTCCTCTGCGGCAGCCTGGGGTCCAGATGGCCCCCCATGTACCACTGAACTTGACCACAACCAGAGAGAGAACTTCAGGGCACATCTGGGCAGCTGAGTCACATGAACACCGCTGTTTTTCTTTTCTCTTCCTTTTCTCTTTATGGTGCTGAGGATTGAACCCAAGGGCGCTCTACCAATGAGCTACATCCCCTAGTTCTTTTATTTTTTTTATTTTGAGACAGGGTCTTGTTAAGTTGCTGAGGCTGGCCTCGAACTTGCCACCCCCTTGCCTCCGCATCTCTGGTCCCCCTGGGATTACAGGCGTGCACCACCACATCCAACTATTAACGCTGCGTTTAAAGCTCTCAGCCAGCTTAGCTCAGATATAGATCTGCTCATCAAAGCCAATACCTCTGCTGGCCTTGATTTGAAAGTTCTCCTACTTTCACAAGCTCCAACACTGCTTCAAGCCAAAATAATTGCATGATTAATGATTTAGACTCTTCTCCTCCCTTTTATCCCCACAGGACCCATGTGAGGATTCCAAGTTTGCCTCCTCAACTCTGGATCACACAGACCCTACAACCAGCTCCAACAACACAAGGCCCATGTTCAATCCGAAAAATGAAATAAACTAAGTCTCGGGAGGCATGAACCGTTGAAAGAAAGATTTCTAGGTTTTTGCTGTCAATCTTTAGCAAACTCACCACTAGTACCTCCCGGCTGTTATTCCAAGATACAAGGCATCCTTTTGAAATGACCATAATTGTAAAAAAAAAAAAAAAAAGGAATACTGGAGGACACTGAGTGACAGAGAGGACTGCCTCCCCCATCAGTGCACTTCAGGCGTTCCTGTCGTGACCCCCAATAAATAGAGCTTGTATTGCCACTCGGGTGTATGTGGCATTTTGTCATGGCCACCCAAGTGGACCCGAGGGGAAGGAGGGTTTTACAGCACGTGCACGCGCGCGCGCACACACACACATTTGAAACAACCACTTCTCCAAACAGTAACTACCCTTATTCTCTGGCTTGCCTTCTACCATGGTCCCAAGCATTTTATTTATTAAAAATATTGGGAACGAAACTGACTCCATAGAGAGCAGCATTGGCTATCTTCCCAAGGGTGTTGAAAAGGCTAGTGTTTCCGTTTTAGGGACACACTCTGGTTATAGGGATCAGAGTGGTTAAGACCCCGGTCTTCAGAGGCCCAGTTCAGCCTCTGTGTTCAACTTGCAGCTTTGTTGTCTAATCAGGTGCCCAGGTTGAGGCGAGTCCTCTAAGGTCTCTCTCCGTTCAGTGGGAAATGAGGCTTTCCTCGCAAGGCTGTGATGAAAGCTTTGAAAGACAAGTAACACAAAACATTCAGCACAGCTCCCTGCCCGACCGTAAACTCCCAGTGAAATAGCTGTTGTCATTAATTAGTGGATCGTTCAGGCAGTTGACGTGTGCGCACCTGAAGGCACTGATCTGCTCCACCTGGTTCTGCAGGAAGTCACTCCTGTGTGGGGAGGGCAGACCGTGACGCGGTCTTGGATGGAGTCCTGATGTGGGAGCCGGGATGTTTGTTAACAGTCCCCAACGCAACACCCGTTATTCCCTGTGCTAAGCACGCTCATTCCAGAACAAACTCATGAGTTGCTTGGTTCTTAAATCTTGACTTCTTCTTTGCCATCTTGTGCCAGTTTTTCTAGGGACGGGCTCTTGCCGGGAACGGGCAACAGGAGGCTGGAATTCTAGCCTGTGTCGGAAGCTGATGTGTTATGTGAGCTTCTGCAGGCATTTCATTTTTCTTTGCTGGTCGGTTCTTGTAATAATAGAATAGGAATCATAATACCTGCCCACTGAGTCTCGCAGGCACTGGAGCCATGAAAGGCACCGTACATTAAAAAACACAGAAAGGGGCTTTGAACTCCTCGCAGACGGGCGTATTATCAATACAAAGCTTTAACTATTTATCATCACTATCTATCTTTCTGGGTATCCCATTGTGGGGACTTTATCTTTTTTTTTCTTCAGGAAAAAAAAAGGATAAAATTCATTTCTAACTATCTTTTGAAAGCCAATTTATGGCTTTGGTCATTTGATTAATAGGAGTGGGGAAGACCAGCTTCCCAATCAAAGTGCTTTTGAATAATTCAATACCTGATATTAAAAGAGGAGAGATGCGCCGTGTCTGCTTGACTTTGTACGTAACAGAGAAAATCAGAGCTGTCCATCTGTGCGGAGGACGCCTCGACCAGCCACTGGGGCTCTCCACTCCCTGCCTCTCCCTTGTTCTGATCCGTCTCACCAGCCCCGCAGACGGCTGCACGATGCGTGCGTAAATGCCAGCGCCCAGCCAAGACCACCCCGACATGGCGCCCCGCTGGGAGCGGAGATCACAGATCCTGAGGACGGGATGTCTCCTAATTGGTCCTCCCAGGATGGACGTGGACCCCTTTCAGATTTGCACAAAATCACAGGAGAGACTCGCTGACCTGCTGCTGCCCAGTGAAAAATGCTGGGGAAATATGAGGCCAGGCAGGGACCTTGCATAGACTTCGTGGCTTGATTGCAAACCCATCGCAGGAGGCCGGGTGGAAGTGGCCCTCTGGCCTGCAGCGTCCTCCTGCCCACAGGTGGCCCTCAGCCGAAGCTGTGCTAGTGTCAAGCGTCAAGGACAGGAGGAAAGAGGCTGAGCTGCCTTTCTCTTGGCCTTTAGGAGCCTGCAGGGTTTACGGCAGTGGCTGCAGGTGTTACACACACCTGGGTGTGAATCCTGGCTCAGCCTTGAAGCCACAGGACCATCAAGCTTTTACGTTCTTATTTCAAAGACTGATGAGCTGAGGCTGGCAGAGATTTCCTGCTGCAAGGAGGTGCTTCTCAAGCAGGGCCCATTCTTGGGCCCTTCCTGGCCTCTTCCTGTGCACCTCTGTCCGGTCCCCTCCAGCCCTTTCTCTCCACTCTCCGTCCCCAGCTTCCTCCGCTCCTCTGTTCCCACACCCAGGCTCCCATAGTTCCCATGGGCTCCAGCTGTGCTGCGCATCTATAATTATCTCCTGACATCAGTATTCTAATTCACTTCATCCTCCCTCAGTTTCCTGGCTTTCTTTCTTGTTTACCAACTTCCTTCCATTTTAAGGGCAAGATAAATGAGAGTACAGATGGCAAATTTTTTTTTTTTTTAAATTTTTTTTCTCCTTTCTTCTAGATGCTATGCTAACTGCTTCAGAAGCAAAGGTCCTGGTGTGGTCCGGTCTCCGCTCACCGTGAGGCCTGTCTGGATCTGTGCGGGTGCTGATGTTGGTCATGAGGCCACCAGGTGCTCTTTGACCCTAAGCCCCCAAATCAGGCTGGGCCATTTTGAAAGCCTGTGAGAAGTTCAGAAGGCACTAGCCAGATGCCAGGGCAGCTTATCCAAGGGCGGTTGGCACTGGGCAACACGGAGGTCTTAGTCCTCAATATACAGTTGGTCTCCAACTTACAATGATCCAACTTGGGATTTTTTGACTTCGCAATGATGCAAATGCTGTATAAATTCAGTGGAAACTTCGAACTTTGAACTTGGGCCTTTTGGATCTTTTCCCAGGGTAGCAAAAGGCAGCCTGGCTCTCTCCCCAGTGGCAAAGAGCTCCCAGTTAGCTAAGTGGTCACAGGGAGACAATTAACCCCCTACAGAGTGTTGTGCCACTAAGCTAGAATGTTCCATAGGTTAGGCATCTTCCATACCCTATTTTCAGCTTACAGTGGACTTACAGGGACATTACAGGGACATGACACCATCTAAGTTAAGGACATCTATAGTACATAAATGTCTGCGCTCTTAATCCTGAGCAGTATCTAAAAATCTACAGTTATGATTGAGTCTGTTTTAAACATTGTCATAGAAGTGGCTCATTTTACAATTAAAATAATTTACCACATCTTACTGTGACTCCATTTATCGCATTGTAGAGACTGGGAAGGACAATTCAGTCCAACTAACGACGCACTTGTTTTAGCAGAGTTATAAACTTCTGAGGGCAGAAAAGATCCTTTTCACAGTGGACTTACTACTAGTCCGTTGTTGAATTCCAGCATAGGACAACCTCTCAACAAGTCCTTATAGGATAAAGGGATTAACGGATTAGTTGATTAATTAACAATATGCACTTAATATGGTGACAAACACTAAGGTTTACTAAGAGGAGAAGGCTGGCAATGGAGGCCCACTCAATCACAGCCACAATCTCTTATAGTAACTGTTGTGAGAAAGTGTGGGACGTGTTTGGGGAACACTAATGAGGAATTGAGTAGTGGTCGTAGTGGAGGGAGGGAGGTGCCAATTAGCAGATTAGAAAAAGGAGACTGGAATCTTCCTCCTGGACCAGAAGACTTCACATGGATATAGGTCATCTTTTCAAATCATATGTAAGACATTTTTCTGAAAAAAAATCTTAATTTGGAATAACACCAATGGCCGAAATAATAACCTCAACACTCTCCACAGTGCCTTGCACATAGTCCTGGCTTGATGTATTTCCGTTAAAATGACTGTTGATTATGTAGCATGTCGTATGGTATCAGACCTAGATTCTCTTTTTGGCCAATCATTTAGCTTGGTCATTGAACATAATTTTTTTTAGGGAAAAAAACCAGTGTGCTCAAGGTTGCACGGCAAAAAGTAGAAGTCAGGATGTTGGAACCCATGTTTGTTGAGGATGATAGATTGGAGTGACATTAGATGATCATTATGATTTAATTGGGGGATATTTGGATGGTTTGGGGGCCAGAAAATTTCAGAATATGCAAATTCTGTCCTACCTCCACAGAAAATTCCTAAAGTAAATATATACGCATGGAGAAGCTCCCTTGCAAAGCCAATAGACACTCTGTTGTAGCTAGGACTCCGGCCCCCCAACACAAAGGATGTGTGTGAGAAGGGCCAGACCCGTCCCAGTGAGCTCTGCCTAGCATCAAACCAGAAAGAACCGATTATCGTCCGTTTCTTTTCCCAAGTATAAGCCTTCAACAATGTCACTCGAAGAAAAAAAAGGGGGGGGGTGCCAATCCAAACTTCCAGAGGTAGCCAAGGAGTAAGTCGGAGCTGTGGCCCAGTGCTAGAGTGTAGCCAGCCATGGTTTCTACCTGGGGCCTTCTTGGGTCATCCAGAGTCCTACTCCAAGGGGGAAGAAAATGCCTAGAATTATTAATAAAGAAGGGGTCTCTCCAGTGGAGAGGAAGGAAGAGTAGGATTGAGGGCAAGCCTGTCTTTTAATGCAAAATGCCTCTATTCATGCCATTATATTGCTCAATGAAGTGTCATAAAATGAGACCAAAGACAGCATCACCTCATCAGAAGAACATAGCTTCCCCCCTCCCTACACACACACACACACACACACACACACACACACACGCACGTAATAACAAGGAAAGAGAGAGCGAGTCCCTCTGCTGATCACAACAGGTGCCAGTGTTAGGGTTTTCAGACCCACAAGAAATGGGGAGTCAAGCTGATTGCTCCGTGAGCCATTGAAGCCAGAATTAGACAGGCAGTTGGGATAGATAGGTAAATCGAGTGAGGTCAGATCAAGGAGGCCGATTTGAGTGGGTCCGGGAAGTTGAAGACTGCCCCTGAGGGACTGAAATGCCTTCAGAGCCCTTTCTCCATCCTATCAAGATAAGCTGCTGTAAGAGCCTTTGATGAGGAAGTAGCTCTAAGATGGTGGCTGGCTGAGAGCCAAGAGGTGGCACTTACTTGTTTGTCAGAAGCAAGGCTTTGTTTACTACAACTTACACCTGACCTTTCTGTGCTTGTGGGCACTGCGTGCTGCACCTGTAAGTCGAGCTTGTGAGACACGTGTACGCTTATTAAGAGAGAACTAATGCATCTGTGATGCTGTAGCATTAAGTTGAGCTTGTGATGATGAGACACGTGTATGCTTATTAAGAGAACTAATGCATCTGTGATGGGTAAAGAGTACTTAACCAGACGGTAGAGAGGAACAGGGGGCGGAATCAGAGAGAAGATAGAGAAGGAGGGAGATGAAGAAGGAACAATAAAGGAAACACTCATTCCCAGTCTGCCTCCAATTTCTTTCCCGCGGTATCATTGCCTAAGGTGGCAACAACCTGCCCCTGCTCCAACCTGTTGCTAAGGTAACCTGTCCCAGGAATTGCTCCTCCCTACGGGGAGTTATAAGGTTGTTGATCAGTGTGTCCTGGGCTGCTCCATCCTGCCCTTCCCCCTTCAGCCCACCTGGTCCCCACTTTTCGGCCATCCCAATGGAGCATCTCCTGCCCCTAGTCACATATGCAGGAAAGAGAAAGATAAGGGGAAGAGGGCAAGAGAACAAAAGAAACTTAAGATATAAAAAGGCAGAACACTTTGCTTCTTGGGATACCAGGATACCAGCTATGGCCCCCTTCTCCCTCCCAGGAGAAGTCTATGTGACCCCTTATAAATAAACCCTGCTTTATATGCTTGCCTCGGCGTGCTTCTCTCATGTTCAAACTTCAACATGTGAGGAAGCAGGACTTGTCACTGGTGTCCGGCAGTATCACCATCATGGTTATGACCTGCTGTTGAAATTCTTAAGCAGGGCTCCTTCTTGTAGGAAGAAAATGTTCTTAGGTCTTGAAAATTAAAGTCTACTGTGACCTACAGATGCAGAGCTATGCTGTGTGTCAAAGCACATCTGTCCTTGTTTTCCTAAAGGCACTAGAAAAATACACAATCAGTTTTCCATAAGCCACAGATTCTGCATCCACAGATTCAACTGACTACAGACTGAAAATATTTGGGAAAAACATTTCATCTTTAAACTAGTATAGACTTTTCTTAAGGTCATGATTCCTTAAACAATATGGTGTAATAGCTGTATACCTATTTACATTGCATCCAGTACTACAAGTCATCTAGAGATGACGTAGGTCACGTGGGAGCCTGTGTGTCGGTTCTATGCAAACACTACATCACGTCCTAGGAGGGGCTCAAGCATCTGCCGTTCTGGATTTTGGTCCTGGGATGAGTCTTCTCAGATAACAAGGAATGACCGTGTTTCCCTTAGTTCAGAGCATCGACTGATTTTTTTTTTTTTTTTTTTCCCTACCAAGCTAACTTTCAGTCATTTCCTTTGGTTGTAAGGTCTCCTGCTCTTTTTTCAGTTTTTGCTCTACTGGGTCTCCTAGAAAGCCTTTCTGGACCGAGTCTGTCAGACTTCATTCACAGAAGGATACCAATCTTCTCTTTTTCTCCTTTTCTGTGCCCTAAGTTTTAACACTTCTGTATATACTTTTACTCCACTTTAGAAAGATGAGAAGCTGATCCCAAATTTCAGTACCCTGTGCTCATCCCCTAAAACTTTGGGTTTCTTGCTTTCTCCTTAGACACTTACTAACAAGGGTAATTTCCGGCACTCTGGATGGAATCACCCAGGACCTAGGCAGGAGCAGTTCTCTGCACAGATTGAGCACCACATAGATAATGACCGACTCGTGGTGACAAAGTAAATGAGAACAGACTCCTGGTTGGTAGAAAATGAACATTTAGTCTTCATTTGCACTTTTGCCAGACATCAAAACCCTGGTTGCTTATGTTACTTTTTCATATCATATTTATAATAATTACTTTCTAGGACTCTTCACATAACTTAGCTAAGGATTTTTTGCTTAGCTTAGGTATGTTCTCCGGAAGTTGGAAGTTATTGGACATGTAAAAACATATATGACCCTAATCTGGTCAAACAGTATATTAATAAGAAGCCAGTTATTTCACCCAATACAAACACATATTAATTTTCTATTATGTGCAAATATTTAGGCAAGGGTCCACGTACGCATACACCCATTAAGTAGTCAAATACCTAAATTAAAAATGGCAAGCTGAAAAAAATTACAAGTGCAAAGGTGTGATTGCTCTGAAAATAGCCAATTTAGAAAAGAGTTTGGCCTTTAATTGGCCAAGTTAAACAAGGCACAATTACGACTAACTTGGTCCCCAAAGATTGGCTCTAATCATGTCATGTTTAACTTGGCTAGTTAAATTGCAAATAGTGCTCTCCTTTTCTGATTTGGTTCATTTGGCTAATATAATGTCTTTCTGTGGCTGACTTTTCCTTTCCCGACTTAGCCCTTTCTGTGAACGGAAATTCCATGAGTTCGGAAATGTAACTATTAAACAACAACCCTCGCCCCCACCAAGAAAAAAAAAAAAAAAAAAAGGAAAGGAAAGTGTATGTATGGGTTTCTGTTTAAAAAAAAAAAAAATTCCTGATACAACTCTATGAGCTCATAGTCATAAAAACACCATAAGTCTAACACAAAATTAATGTGTTTGTCAAAGATCTTTATAGACGCAACGTCTCAGTATACCCTTATGTATTTTCATTATGTTCTGTGTTACAGGTAAAGGAAAAAATGATACTAGTTTTAACCTCCTCCGTTTCTGAGAGATGGGTCTTCTAACTTATACCTTTCAACATTAAATTAGTCAGCTCAAGGATGCCCCACAGCTGCACAGAGGCACAGAGAAAGATGGCTAAGTGTTTAATCTCAATTCCTAACAATGTCAGAATTCAGAGAAGGCCGATTTCCTAGTTCAGAATGGTCCATTGCTTGTATGTGAGATGAAGTAAGCGTCTGATGCCATGTGTATTAGTGTGAAACACAGGCAATCATTTTCCCTGGTAAAGAAACAAGTGTGTGTGTGTGTGTGTGTGTGTGTGTGTGTGTGCTCATGTTTGTACATGTGTGTGTCAATCATTTATTTATTTACTAAAAAACATTAAACATCCAAGTGACTGCAGTGTGCTGGGTTCTATATTGGTCACTAGGCAGACAGAGGGAATTAGATGGTCTTTGCCTTTAAGAGGCCAGTGGTATCTCTTACCTCTTTGTTTTGTGTTGTTTGCAGTAGAGCAAGTCAGGAACAAAATGGCGGCTTCCGGGTTCCGATTTTCGCTCTTTATGCCTCTTTTTACTTCGTAATGTGTGTACAACGGGTCTTCAGCTTCTCTCTCACCTACGACCCTCTGATTCCATTCATTCTCCCCTCCCAGCGACATTGCACCTCCAGTTTTACTTCCCACTGCTCTTCTGTTCTTTCCAACTTCAAAGGAACTCTCGGGAACAAGCCAATTTGTCTATCCTGGTTATAAGGAATTGTCTAACAATGCTCTGAATTAACCCTCCCATGGTTATTTGCCTTGAGGCAGAGCCAGCAAAACCCTCTGCTCATGAATCAAAGATAATTTTCACAGGCCTTTGGGTATATTATTTACTTGTGAATAAGCCACAGTTACCAAGTCATTTTCCATCTGAGTTCACAGCTAAATACTAAGTTTAACACTTTCTACATTTTGTGTTCCACCAAACCAAGACCTGCTTTCAGGTCAAAAACGATGTAGGGGAAGTGAAAGGGTGTATAAAGAGATGCCCACAGTATTCTGGGTCTACACACTGAGCCTAGGAATTGTCCATTCTGTGCATTTAGAATCAAAAGTAATATCCTGATGCAGCTTTATCTGATGTATTGTTTTTGAAGGATCCAGGCCTGTGGCCTAAAGTAATAAATCCCACACATGAGCATATTGCTCTGCTGTGAAGTTTTGACTTTCAGTAGCACTGAAGACAATAAAACGATTCTGTATATAAACTATTTGTTAGCCGTGCTGATCATTAAACATACAAGCAAGAGAGCCAACAAATACAAACCAGCCAATAAATAATAAATGGAGCAGGAGGACCAGAAAGCCCAGAGTCACAGGAGTGTCAGTGCCATAAACTCTATACTATAAATCATACTTTTACAATTGAGATGGAATTTTTTCCTATGAAATCCAGGAGAAGGTATCTATGGGATGTGTTGAAGTGTCTGCCAGGAACACCTGAGACCACAGGCATTTATTTTGTTATTGTTCTTCCGGCAAAATCTTACCAGAAGTAAGCAGGTAAGCCAGGAGGTAATCTCATCAAAGTTGGGGATGAGATATCCAGTCTGTACCCAACACCATGGACACAGGAAACCACACATCCACACACCTGTGTGTGCACAGGACCACACACTTGTCCCTGAGGAAGCTTCAAGAGCACAGATAATCTCTGCCTTACATATTTACCCTGATATGTCCTGAAGCACAACCAGTTGGACGTGGCTCAATGCCTAAACTGTAAGTTTGCAATTAGTTCCAGGGGAAAAAAAAATGATACTCATATTAAACACGACTTTGGGAGGGAGGGAGGAATCTGATTTGGAAGCTCTTCATGTACTTATGAAAGCATGTGTGAAATACTGGGAACCTGGAGTCCTGGGTTTAGTTTTGGCAACTCGGTAATCTGATGACCTTGAACAAGTTACTTATGCTCTCATATTTCTCATATTTGTCTCCCAGTTTTCTCATATTTGCAACAGTAGAACTGTAGTAAATGATCTCTGTCTCTAATCCTGTATGCAGATGCTTTGTGCTACCATATGCAGAAAAATGCATTCCAAAGACTAGTATGAAATTCTTTCCCATGAACATTCAGTTTGCTGAGCAATAAATAAAAGAAGTAAACAAGATCATTGTGCAAAATACATTCTGTCATTCTCAATGACTCTGAGTCATCTTTCAGCAAGCCATTCCCTCTGGTGGTAAAACCAATCCTGGGATTTAGAAAGAACTCACACCGTGGTACTTCAACTTGATCAAATGTCTTACGCTATTGTCTTAGTCTGTTTTCTGTGGCTATAACAAAGTACCCGAGACAGGGTGATTTATAAAAATAAGAGTTTATTTGGCTTACAGTCTGGAGGTTGCAAAGTCCAGGGGCATGAAGCCAGCATCTGGTGAGGTCCTTCTTGCCATAGCATGACATGGCCAGTCTGAGCAAGAGTGATAGCTCAGGTCTCTCTTCCTCTATAAAGCATCTAATGACATCATAGGAGCCTCATACTCATGACCTCATCTAATCCTAATTACCTGTCAGAGGTCCCACTTCCAAATACCCTTAACCTAGGAATTTGGGGGCTAAGTCTTCAACACATGAACTTTTGAGAGATATAGTCACACCTTAGTAGCTGCCATCCATCCAAGTGCACCAGGGATCTAGGAGTGGGGACATCAGAATCAGATGCTGTAAGATCTGGCCAATCAGATGCTGTAAGATCTGGCCAATCAGATGCTGTAAGATCTGGCCAATCAGATGCTGTAAGATCTGGCCAATCAGATGCTGTAAGATCTGGCCCCTCCATCGCCAGCCCTCGCCTCCCTCCTTTCCTGCATTTCCAGTGGATCAACCACACGACCTGCAACTGGGACCTTGCTGGACAAGAGGAACAAGCCACTGAGACAGACGGAAGCCACGTGATGGTGACCTGGAATGCCACACGCATGTGTGAACACTCGTCACACAATGTTGCGTGCGAGACGACGTTGAGAGCTCCTCGGGAGATCCACAAAACGTAGTCACTTTTAGCCCGGCGGTAATCATTCTACCCGCTCCTGTTGGAGCTGCGTCCCTCCAGTTGCCCTCTCTGCTTGCTTGCTGGGTCTTCATTTCCCTCAACTAAAGCAAGAAGTCCACAAGTCATAATTTTGACTTCACGTAGGAAATAGTGACTCTGTGCTCTGAGTGTTGTGGTCAGCCTAATGGAAACAAAATGCATGTAAAGGACACAGAGTTGACAGGCACATCACAATATGCTTCCAGATGATTCCAGCTATGCCAATGTGCCATCCAACTCATTCTCAGCTCAATCGCCCTTTTGGGAAAGATCTTTCAGAATCCCCTATTATCACAATTCTGGTACTATTAATTTGTGGAATTATTTGAGAACCGGCCTTTCTTAATTAACTGGGCTAATTGAAATTTTCTTATATTAGATTAAGAATGTTCACCTTGACGTTGGGTTTTGTAGGTTGTGTAGGTTCAAGTGAATAATCAGGGCAGTTTGTCTAATTGAACATCATGTTCTACCTGAAGGAAGATGGAAAGCATAGGTTTTCTTTCCTCAAACAATATTGAAAACAATCATTTATTCATTCAACACTTATCAAGCAACTACTGTATTCCAGGTCTCCTGCTAAGCACTGAAGAAACAGAAAAGAGTAGATAACCTAATTTTTAATTTTTTTTGTGAGGATATTTTGGGTAAAGACAACATGTTATAAAGGATAGATATGAAAAGTCACATTCCATCCTGTATTCTCAAGGTTTTAGTGCAACTTATGTAATGGAAACAAGAACTCTTGTTATTTTACCAGAAATTACCAGTACAACAGAACAGGCACCAAAATAAAATAGGGAGAGGAAATCGTCTAGATATCATAAATTTCCTGTACATTAGTTATTTTCATACTAAAAATGTCACCTGAACCTACATTTTTTGTGACAAAGAAATGTTATGTAATAAAGTAATCAGATTGGAGCTACTTTCCCTAAGAAAGAAGATGACATAAGACATAAGGCTCTTTTCTCCAGTTCTAGCATGAGCAATTATCCCGGAGCCTCAGCGAGCCTCAATTTTGTTCCTTTGTAAAATAGAGGAAAGACATTGTTTCCCCCTTGATTCCACCTTGGACTTCATTAGCATTTATAATGAAACAGTCTGTTCCCCTAGTGCTACATTCAGTTGCCAAATCCATAATGCACTTGAGATATCTGTTGAAAGACAGTTAAAGATGAGAAGAGGTATGACATATTATTCGAACACTGTGAACCCTTGCTTTCAAAGTAAAGAATCCCTTTGTATCCTGTCTTTTTGAGATTTTCCAGTTTGGGTCAATGGCTGACTTCTTCTCAGACATAATGAGATGGTGCCACCTAGGAAGACCCGTGGGTGCAAATTTCTCAGTAGCTCGCTGCACAAGCCGTTGCCCAGTTTTGTCCTGAGAGGATCTGACACTCCTCAGCATTCCCAAAAGAGGTTTCAAAGGGAAATGTCATCTGAGTCTGCAAGAACATGGTCCTCTGTTGGCACCAAGGTGGGGTCCTAGGGTGTCCAGCACCTTAGGTATGACCCTGGGCGGTGTCTCTGACTCAGACTTTGAAACAAAGTGTCTTCATGCCCTGAATGGCCAGCGTGGAAATCCCCACCAAACTACACTAAGAAAGGATTCGGACCAGCCCAGATCACAATGGCAGCAAGTCACCCCTTTCAACAGTAGCCAGCCCCTCCCTGCTGCTCTGTGAGGGGACCAAATTCCTTCCCAGCTGCCAAGCCCAGCACGTCTTCCTCCAAGTCCGCTGCAGCACCACGGGCTCGTCCCCTTCCCCACCATCTTCCCAGAGAGGACCCTGCTGAGGATGACTCATGCGTGGCTCCCAGTGAGCTCAGTGCTCAAAGGAAAAGCAGCTGCTTTGAAGTGCCCCTTCCAGACAGCCCAATTACCTGCCCCCAGCATCTTCCTTCCCCCCCATAGGGCAGCGTCCGTCTGCGAGCCCCACATTTCTGACCTCTAGAAGATCAAGTCACCAGCCGCCTCTGCCTCGTGACTGAGCCGGCTCCAGTCACCACCATCTCTCTGCCACCCGCTCTCGCCTGCCAATTCAGTCTCATGCCAAATCTCATTCCAGACGGTGACTCGCCAGGGTCCCTCTGAGTGCCGACGGCTGAGAAGGGGAGGGCTGGCTCCTGACCGTTCTGCGTCACTGCCCAAATTAAACCGTGTGCAACAGTGGTGTGATGACCACACAGTCTAGCGTCGTGTCTGGAGCATTCCTTTATTCCCCTTCAGGGAGGTGAATACACATTTTTTCCAACCTCCATGAATGCCCTATTGAAACCCCCAAGGACCGACAACTAACTGCTAAGGACATTTACCATCAGCAGGTACGTTCTGGGGTTTTATGATGTGTCTGACAGAACCAGACACAGATATCTTATACTGGGCACTTATGATTTCCTGAAAGCCAGCATTGCCCCGCTCACACCTGGGGCCTGCTAAGTGTTCCTGACTGGAGACTGGACCCAGATGTCACACTTAACCGTTGACGTTCAGTGTCTGCGTACTGTTGATGTAAGATGGACCCTCAGGGAGGTCTCATCAGGGAGATGTTCTCAGTAAGCATGGGTGAGCCTGTGTGTGCACGTGCATGTGTGTGTGTGTGTGTGTGCTCATGCATGAGTGCATTTGTGTACTAGTGGGAAGGGGAGGGATCCTAGTAGAAAAAGATAAATTCCCAGAAGTGCTAGAAAACCCAGGTGAAGTCCTACGTGAATAACATGGCGTTATGGTTTAGACGTGAGGTGTCCTCCAAAAGCTCCTGCGGTAATGCAGGAGTGTCTACCGCGGGTGAGATGATTGGGTTGTGAGAGCTGTGACGAGTTGGTCCGCCCTCGTTTGAATGGACTGATTTGGTGGTAACTGTAGGCAGGTGGGGCCTGGCTGGAGGAGGTGGGTCCCTGGGGCCATGCCCTGGAAAGCTGTGTCTGCCCTCTGACCCCTCCCTGCCGCTCTCCACCACACCTTCCTGCCATGATGTTCTGCCTCACCCTGGGCTCAGAGCAGTGGCGTCGGATGACCATGCACCCAACCTCTGGATACATGAGCCCAAATAAACTTTTCCTCCTCTAAGTTGTTCTTGTGGGGTATTTCGGATATAGCAACACAAACCTTACTAACACACATAGTTAGGGGGAAATGCTTTAAAGCACGGCTGAAGGTTAGCAGACTACTTCTGCACAGGAGGATCAAAGTGGAGGTGTGCCTCTCACCTCTGTCACTCGGTCTCACACTATCATCATCAGCTCCTTACTGGAAGGGGGCACACCATCTAGAGGTGAGGGCAGCCCCTTGTCTGCACGATGCTCGGAAGATGCAAGATCCTGAACCAGGACTGCAGACACCCCCAGTGCCACACCAAACAGCCACGGCTCTGTCCACATAGCAGCTGTGAGAGGGGCAGCAGCACTTGGGAAATGAACCACGGGGCGTTCATGAGGAAGCCAAAATAGACACGGCTTGAACAAAATGGCAGTTTATCAGATGGTGGGAAAACACACCGCTGCTCCTTGGTCCTGAGGGGGGTGAGTACTTATTCATGGTTTTGTTTTTAACTAATTCCAGACTTAAACAAAAGTTGCAATAGAACAAAAAATATTTCCCGTAATAACCACCCAGAATCCCCAAATGTTAATATTCCGCCTTTACCAATTTTGCTATTGTAATATTCTCTCTCTTTCTCAATATACACAATTTTAATTTTAAATCTAATAAGATACATAACTTTCTGAACATTCTGAGATTACGTTTCAGGCATGAAGTCCTCTCACGGCTAATCCTTCAGATAATGTCATCTAATTTATAGACCTTGTCCAAAGTTCTTCAATTATCCCGATCAGATTCTTTATCACAAAATAAAAAAATGTTTTTCTAGCTCAGCAGTCTGTCCAAAATCATGGGCTACATTTACTCGTCTCTTTCTAGTTTCTTTTCAACTGGAATCGTTCTGGAGTCTTTCATATTCTTTGATGAACTTGAAGTTTTTGTAGACTGTCCCTCAATTTGGACTTGCCTGCTGTTTCCTGTGATTTTATGCAGATGACCTACCTTGGGCAGGAATGCCAAAGAAATGAGGTGACCCACTTGTGCCCGGTATGGGAGGCACAGGCTGTGGATTTGTGGGTTAGTGGTGGGTAACTGACCATTTCAAGTTCAGCCTGCCTTCTCCACTATGAAGTTATTCTTTCCCCCTTTACAATTAATGATAGCTTGTGGCAAGATACTTTACATTAACGTCTGTCAAATGACAATTCCCTAATTTTGTTATTACTTCTACCCTTACGAGTTGGCACTCCACTTTTCTTTCTTTCTTTATCTTTGTATTTCTCACTTAAAAGAGTATGAACTCATGGGTTCTTATTTTATCCAACAGATAATCAGCTGTTCATGTGGTACTGATTTTTGCACAGGGACCCATACAATGTTGGGATCTGAGCGGGTACCTGGAAACGTTGCTTCCGTCTTAATGCCCCTGGAAGGCAGCGTTCTTGGAGAAAACTGGGAACTGGAACTTGTCAGATGTGGAAGTGTCTATTAGACACTGGGGTGTCCATTTAGTCCACAGGCCAATCAGCTATGCCCCAAGTGATGAAGTCACTGTGGCTCTATTCCTTCGATTGAAATTTGTTAGCCTGGAGTAGACCCCAGATCCAAGCTTAGCTAAGAAGAATATCC
Organism: Tamias sibiricus; assembly: GCA_025594165.1. Classification (NCBI taxonomy): domain Eukaryota; kingdom Metazoa; phylum Chordata; class Mammalia; order Rodentia; family Sciuridae; genus Tamias; species Tamias sibiricus. Next base: position 15,127,188 of record CM046666.1, on the reverse strand, counting down.
CAGGAAATGGAAATAGGGACCTACTGTTTCTGGTGGGCTTCTGAACAGATCTGGGGAGCTGTGAGGCAGCCGTATCTTCCCACTGGTAAAAGGCAGCAGAAGGAAACAGTTGTCTAAGATACAGATGATTGGAGGTGATTTCCTGAAAGAGGGAAGGACACAGATGGAAGGAAACAAAGTCCTTGGAGTCCCTGTGGTGCAGGAGCCCTGTTTGGGGAGATAGCTAAGATTGCGGTTGACTACGGGCCATGGACATTTTTGGGCATTGCTGCCTTCCGTAGTCTCACGGGACTTGGCCTGGGATCTCGCGGGACTTGGCCCAGGATCTCGAGAGACTTGAGCCATGACTCAGCAGATCGGGCGAGCGCCATTCCTGCACGGGTACGTGAGATGAGAGAGAACAGACGGGTTAACGCTGAGAGAGAACAGACGGGTTAACGCTATTGTGTATATATATTGTAGTTTTTTGTAAGAGTACGTGCCTTGGTTTCTTGTGAGAGTGTGTATGTGGTGTTAGAAGTTACAAGAGACAGAAAGAGAAAGATAAAAGACTTTTTTCATTGCCATCCTGTCTCCGGGCTCCTCCCTGCGGCACCGCTGTTCCGGCCTGCAATCCCTTTCTGGCGACAACTGTGGTTTTTCATTTTCTAGTTTCAGTTCTGGGCTGGGGACATAGCTCAGTGGCAGAGTGTTTTGCCTAGCACGTACAAGGAACTGGGTTTGATCCCCACCACTGTAAAAAAATTTTAAAAAGTAGAGCTTCAGCCCCATATTGAGTTGACTGGTGTCACACACACACCCCCAAATTCATGTCTAGCTGGAACCTCAGATGGTGGCCTTTTTTTGAAACACAGTATTTACAGAAGTAATCTGCTAAGGATCTTTATATGAAATTATTCTGGATTTAAGGTGAGCCTTAACTCTAACGTCTAGTGTCCTTATCAGAAGGGGAATGGTTCCAAACTAGAAGAAAACAGAGTCAGAGATCAGAGCTAGGCCAGCACAAGCAAGGCACAGCAGAGGCCACCAGAAGTTTAAGAGCAAGGATTCTTCCCCAGAGCCTCCAGAGGGCCCTGCCTTCAACTTCCTTTTGGATTTCTGGCCTCCAGAACCGTGAGAGGACATTTCTATGGTTTTAAGTCACCCAACTTCTGGTAGTTTGTCATGGCAACCACAGGAAATTAGTCCAGGTCCCTCCCAGGTCTGGATGCATTATCACCCTCAGACTCAGGCAAGACGGGCCCTACCCTGAACCCCCTGTCTTGGGGTCCTTGCTTCATCTCTCTCAGTCAAGTCCTCTCATGGGAGTCAGGGGTGTGTCCATGACTGAGCCGTACTCTGAGAACCATGATCCTTGAATTCCCAGCCCAACTAGCCAAAGTCCACCACTCCCTGGTCTGTCCTCTCCAAGGCATTTCACACTGCCAGTGTGTGCACCTGTAGGTCCAAACATGGGAAAGAGTGGTTGCTTGTGGGATGAATGGGCTAGTGAATCCACCCAGTGTGGTGTGTGAACAAGGTCCCTCAGAAGCAGAGCAGGAAGGTGGGGACCAGAGTCTGGCTCTCCATGGTCTGCATTTCTGGAGAAGATGGGAGCTCTGGGTGGTTTTGAAGGCAGATCTGTCTGGTTGGAGGTCAGAACACTATGCTTAACTCTTTGCTAGCTGGGTGTAAAATGTCTCCATGACTGTACACCTGGCTACAAACTTTAAAGGCAGGCTGGTGTTGCTCCCAGTCTCAGGTCCATGAGACTTGCTCACCTATGCACCACCAATCCCCCTCTTTTATACATGCTGTCTTGTCTGGGCGTCTGTTTCTTCCCTCTAGAGAATCTTGGTCTGTAAGCTGCCTGTCGTGGCCAGCCACAGCGCCGCGGGAGAAAAACTCGGAGACAGAGTAAAGCTATTACTACTTTTACTTCTACTTTCTTAGAGAGAGCTTAGAGAGAGAAAGAAAGATTTTTCTTCTTCTTAGAAAGAGCTTAGAGAGAAAGATTAGAGAGAAAGATTAGAGAGAGCTTTCTTCTTTCTTCTTTCTTCTTTTCTTCTTAGCTTAGAGAGAGAGAAAGAAAGATAGAGAGAGCTTAGCTTAGAGAGAGCTTTCTTCTTTCTTCTTTCTTCTAGAGAGAGCTAGCTTTCTTCTTAGAGAGCCTCGGCCTGACTCTGACCAGCAATTACTTCTTCTATCTGGTTTCTCTTCTGTAACCGCTCTGCCTACGTTCTGGCCGCTCTGATTCTTTTCTTCTTCTCCGACCCAAACTCTTCTTCTGACTGACCGAGCGACTGCACGACTGACTGAATGAATTCATTCTTCGTTCTCCTAACTCCGACCGCTTTCACCCGGTTATATACCTTTAGCTTTGCGGGTGCCTCACGTGCATTTACAGGTGCGTCACATACATACTTATTATCAGGTGGAACTTATGGCTTCCAGCTGACCGCAACAGCCATCTCCCCAATTGGGGCTCCTTCATTGGTCTACTCTCATTTGTGGAAATTCATGCTATTTTGAGTTTGTGACCTGCTATGGTCTGGCTAAGTATTCCCCAAAGGCCCATGTGTTACAGGCTTGTGGCCAGCCTGTGGGGCCATCAGGAGGTGGAGGGACCTTTAGGAGGGGCTTAGTAGGCGGAAGTTAGGTTGTGGCCCCTTCCTGCCTCTCTTGCTCCCCTTCATCATGAGATAAGCAGCTTCACGTCATTTTTTTTTTTTTTTTTTTTTTTTTTTTTTTGGGTACTTGGGATTGAACTCAGGGGCACTCAACCACTGGGTCACATCCCCAGCCCTTTTTTGTATTTTATTTAGAGACAGGGTCTCACTGAGTTACTAAGTGCCTCGCCATTGCTGAGGTTGGCTTTGAACTCGCGATCCTCCTGCCTCAGCTTCCCAAAGTGCTGGGATTACAGGCGTGCGCCACCATGCCCGGCCTCGTCATCTTGTATTTCTACCATAATGTGCTGCTGTGTCCCAGGCCCAAACCAACAGAGCATATCGATCATGGACTAAAACCTCTGACACCATGAGCCAAAATAAACCTTCCCTCTTTATAAGTAGATTGTCTCAGGTATTTTTCTACAGTGACAGAAAACTGACTAATTATCTCTCATAAAGTCCTAGAAAGGAAATTACTGTGTCCATGTGTATGTAGATTTTTAAGACTTTTGTGTACAGAATTTGCCCCTACAAGCAGTGTGAAAGAGAAGGTTTATTCTCCCCACCCTTGACAACATCGAAAACATGTTTTCAAGGTTTGCTGGTTTTGCAGTGCTGGGAATGGAACCCAGGGCCTCACACATGCTAGGCAAGTGCTCACCACTGAGCTACATAAGCTACAGTTTGTTTGTTTGCTTGTTTTTAACTTCAAATACATTAAGTTATTGGTGTAAATAAGTTAACCAGCTCACTTGTCTGATCAATGGAACATTCTAGAAAACATTAGGTCATAAGTTTGGGACCATGTAGGGCTTGCTAAATGGATTTACAAAGGTCTGAACTAGGGGGGAAGGAAGGTGAAGACAAGCACTTAACCTTCCAGGGTTGCTCGGGGCTGGCCCTGCCCCCTCCATCTCAGGGACATTCATTTCTCTTAACATGTGACCAAGGGTATATATATATATATATATATTTTTTTATGGGGGAAGGATACTGGGTATTGAATTCAGGGGCACTCGGCCGCTGAGCCACATCCCCAGCCCTATTCTGTATTTTATTTAGAGACAGGTCTCACTGAGTTGCTTGGCGTCTTGCTTTTGCTGAGGCTGGCTTTGAACTTGCGATCCTCCTCCTGTGTCAGCTTCCAGAGCTGCTAAGATTGCAGGCGTGTGCCACCACGCCCGGCTCCGAGGGTGTCTCTCGAAGGAAGGACGTGGAGGAAGAAGCCCCAGGGACCACGTGTGCCCTGGACATCTTGGTTTTTTTCCCTGGGATCTAGACGGGACATTCATGGTAAGGTAATGGAAGGGCACCAATATCTTTTCACTTCTGAAAATCGGGGTGGCTGGTCTCCACACATCAGTGCAAGGACAAGAGGGGAAGTGCCAGGGTGGAACAGCAAGTATACAGCTGACGGCTGATGTCATGGTCACGGCCTGGGCAGAGCGCAGGGCTCTCCTGCAAGGAGATGACAAGAGCTATAAACACAGTGTTAGAAGGAAAGGGGACACGCCACTATTTCAAGACCAAGAGAAGTCGTAAAGCAAAGATAGCAGTCATCAGGTTCTTTCTGGGTAATTGAGTTAAATTAAAACTTTGCCTCATATTCCTTCCAGGTTCCTTCCTCTCTCTCTCTCTCTCTCTCTCTCTCTCTCTCTCTCTCTCTCTCTCTCTCTCTCTCTCTCTCTCTCTCTCTCTCTCTCTCTCTCTCTCTCTTTCACACACACACACACACACACACACACACACACGGGCTGCACACAATTCTTCAGCCTCTGCCTGTGGAAACAAAATCAATATTGTGTTGCACATAAAGCACCTATTTAATCTAAAATTGCATTTTATAGTCCATTTACCCCACTAGAGTAGCCCAGAGTCAGCCGCGGCTTTCTGTTCATTTTCGAGCCGAGCTCACTTTTCATTGTTCTCCCTGTCAATGTGAAACTTGCAAAGGGGGCTTTGAAATAGACAAGAAAAGCTCCAAGAGGGAAACTCCAGCTCGGAGGCCCCAGGTGGAAAAGGAGGCGTGGACACACACACACACACGCACACACACGCACGCACACGCACACACAGCTCTGAGCGGGGTCCATTTCTTTAGCTTTTGTGTTCTTCCAGTTCACTTTGGCATAAAGAAAGAAGAGAGAAAGGCTTCTGAAGGAGTGTGTGTGTGTGTGTGTGTGTGTGTGTGTGTGTGTGTGTGTTGCCCCTGTTCCCCTACATAGTGGTGGGCACATGGGTCATGAGGCCCAGACTGCAGACGTGGATGGACACTGCGTCCATAACGTGAATTCTCTGCTGCAGGGGCTTTCGTTTTACTGAAGTGATCCCTCCTTCAGTTGATTGGGTCCTCACATGGTGTATTATATTCTAATTCCTTCTTTAGCTAAGATAAAGAGAATCTCAACACACCGGTCCTTATGCTGAGCTAAAACAGGCATTGTAAACACCCGTCATCGGAAGCACCCATGTATACATTTCTGAGATTTCCAGAAGACCCGTCTATGGTTGCCACCTGCCGCAGTGAGGCACCAGTGTGTGGGGAGAGATCAGCTTCCTTTCCTGCCCTTGAACTCAGTTTCTGCCTGGGGTTGCCGTCTGTGCAGGTGATCCGCGCGGTCTTGGTCAGTGTGGCTCACGATCTCTCCTGTCTCAGACCCTGTGCATGCAGGGTGCTGATGTCTCACCAAGATGCCAGGCCGGACACTGGCACCACCTGAGGAGTCTGCTGCCTGGCCTGGCCTGGCCCTCGATGTCCTCCACCCAGGCGGCTCACCCTCCTCTGCTGCTCTGGTGTCTGTCCCCTCCACTCAAAGGCTCCTCCTGCTGTTCCTGTTCACCCAGGGCCACCAAGAACGCTGGGCCACCTCAGCGCCCTCCCTTTCTCTCCCAGGTGCATGGGATTCTCTGGCTGCTCGCCTTCCTGAGAAGCTGCCAAAGGCTTGCTCAAGAGCTCCCCTCAGCCCCTCTGCTCTGGAGTCCCCCTCCTCCGCAAGGCCATCCCTGAAGGTGAGGCTTGGGGTCCCTGTGCTCCGAAGTCCCTCAAGCAGCTCACAGGAGATGCAGGCTTTTCTTTTTCTTTCTTTTTTTTTTTTTTTTTGCTTTTCTTTTCTTTTTTTCTTTCAGTAACCCATCTCTCTCCACTGAGTCGCCACTTCCCTCTGATCTGGAGATCCCCTCCATATCTATAAGCCACAGCTGAAGATCACGTGGATTCCCTCCACCTTCCCTTTCCACCTGTCCCTGCAGGTCTGTTGTCTTTGCTTTTAATAACATGCACCTGTGGCTTTCCTCAGGCACCCGGCCTTGGCGTCACTTGGCCTAAGCTCATGCACATGCAAATAGCTGAAGGTGCCTCTGCAGGTTTGCAGCCAAACCCCGCCACTCCTGGGTGGTCTCCAGCCCAAGACACTGGTGAGGAAGCGCCCAGCTCCCTTATCTTGAGTTGGCACCAACTCTGGGGCATAATTAAAACAGCTCCCTGGGGGCCTGGAGGGAGCTGGGGATGGCTCCTTTGCTTGGCTCCGCCCCTTCTGAAGCGGGTGGACGCTGCCCGGTGCCATTCAGCTTCAGCCTGGGGACTGAAGGACTCATCCCCCAGCCACAGGAGCTCTGCCGACAAACAAGTTCAGCCGGGAGCTGCGTGGGCACTGCCTAGGTGGGCCGAAGAGAGCTACCTGCACCCAGAGCCAGGCCCCTTTTGGGGGCAGTTCTCATCCATGAGTGGCAGATGCAGGAGTAAAATGACCAGAAGGCCTGGCCCTCAACTGGGGACAGTTCTGAAGCCACTCTGGCTTCTGCCCTCCCAAGACTGCCTCACAGCTCACTTCTCACCAGGTCTGCTAAAGTCCCTTCACGTTGGACAGCTGAGCAGAAGTTGTCTGGGCCCTCCATACAGGTAGGACCACCGACCTAACTCCCTTGCCAGCTTCCTGCGCACTAATGGTCAGACTGGAGCAGCGATTGGAGAGGTGAGCTCTGGAGACCTCTGGAAGAGAAAAGCAGCTGTGCAACTCAGCTGAACAAAACACTCCCTTTCTCTTCCTCCGTTTCCCATCTGTAAAATAGGTTTAACAATTGCACTTATTTTACTCAGCTGAGGAGAAAATCAAAAGAGATAAGAACATGCTTTAAATAGGGCACAGAAGGGTCTCAGTAATAGCTGTTCTATAATGTATACAAGTTCTTTGCATTTTTTTCTGAGGGCAAGACTTGGAAACTCAAAAGCCAAGAAGATCTTCATGCCTCCTATACACCACTGATTACTGAGATAAGAAATTCAGAAGAGCTTGGCGCAATGGCACATGCCAAGTAATCCCAGCGGCTCAGGAGGCTGAGGCAGGAGGATCTCAAATTCAAAGGCAGCCTCAGCAACGTAGTTGTAGTAAGACCCTCAGCAAGTTAGTGAGACCCTCAGTGTCTCTAAATAAAAAAATACAAAAAAAAAAAGAAGGTGGGGGTGCCCTTGGTTTCAATCCCTGGTACCAAAAAAAGAAAAAGAAAGAAAGAAAAGAAATTTGGAAGAGGTTAGCAATGGGAAGAGGGTAATGTGATGGGAAAAGAAGAACAAATAAGGAAAAAAGGAGGCAACTGGCTAATATGTCAAAATATTATACTGTTATGCAGACTTAGATCCTTTCATACTGGAATAAGCTCATGTGCAGAAACAGCCGTCAAGTTCCCTTGAGATAAGATTTTCTTTTTAATCAGAAATCATGTTCAGGGGCCATTTTCAGACCTGCAAAGTACTTTTCATCGAACTTCAGGCTCTGGATTTTCTATCACGCCATTCTGGGCAGATGCCATTGGATGAACCACTAGCTGCATTTGGTGGTAGGAAGGAAAGAGAAGGCACTTGCCCTCTGTGAATTTGACCATGAAGCCTCTCCATGGAACAAGGCTGCTTGGAGGTCCGTGCTGGACCCGGCAGGAGTGAAGAGAAGCCCCCTTTCTCCCCGGGTGGGGGTTGTGCACGCCATGCTCAGCTCTTGCCTCCAAGAACCCTTTCCTCCCTGGTATACAACAGCATCTCTAGAAACTGCCTGCTAAGTGAAAAACAGGTCTGAGACACTCACCCCCCCAACCTCCTTAGCTGTGAGAATCAGCCTCTTGGAAAGCCAGCAACTTTGAGGGGACACCTATTGACAATAGCCCTGGAAGTGCGGCTTGGGTTTGGAATAAAATATTTATAATCCCTCCCTGGGGGAAGTGAGCTGAGCACAATGAATCCACGGGCTTTGGCTCTCTGGAGGTATTTTTCTCATTCTCTCTGGCACGGATAAAATCTAAACTGTACTTAAGAAACGGTGTTAAATGTGTTAGTTGACTGAATCTGGCATTTATAATGCAATTTAGCAAAGTTTTATATTGACAGCATGACATTTTTAAAGGGCCCTTTCTGATTAACAAGGTTCAGAATCACTCCCTTGATTATGCTTGCAGAGTGAGTGTAAAACGCTACGGGCTCTGGAAGCAATGAATCGGGGCTCTGTTAGCATTAGACGTATTTTGCTTTCTTAGTGACCATTTTGAGGGAGGATCGGACTGGGACTACATTTTTTCAGGACAGAAGAAAATCTGTTTTCTCATTTTTGGGTGGGGGGAGGCTCTATAAGGAAAGGGCCTTCATGGGCAGAGGAGAGGTGCAGATTCCAAGCCAAGGCTGGGCAGCTGGTCATCCTGAACACTCCCATCATCCCTCCTGTTCTCCTCGTACGGATAAAGCCAGTCTAAGAAATCCAGCTAGGGCCGACGAGACCAGAACAGCGCATTCACTTTCCAAAGAGCAAAAGGGAAAGGTTTTAATTTATCTTACCTCATTTCTGTCACTGGTACTATCACTACAAATAATTCTGGTTGTCTCCTAAATAGCCACACATCTCATCTGGACCTCACAGAGGGAGGAAAGGAGACGCGTCAGTCACCTTTGTGCCCGTGGAGCCAACACAACAGAGACTAATATGAACTGTCCCAGCTGGTCCCCAGTGGACTCAGCCACCAGTGTCCACGCTCCTTGTCTTGATAGCCTGAGTGGCCATCTATGGAGCTTCCAAGCAAGGGCTGGACACTGCATGGAGTCCATCTCTACGCTTGCTCAGACATTCATAATACCAATTTCCCTTCCACCACTTTCAAGTGAGCAGCTCAGAGAATTAAGTACATTCAGATTGTTGTGCGGCCCACCACCACCACTGGTCTCCAGAACTTTCCATCATCCAAAACTAAAAGGAGACATATGTAACTCCCTTCCCCACCCTGCAGTTTCTGCCCAGCCCACTCTGCTTGCTGCCTGTGAGCTGATAGTTCTGAGTATGTTATGTAAGTGGAACAGTACCATATGGGTCCCTTTGTGACGGGCTTACTTCACTGAGCACGTCTCCTGCGTTCCGGCTGTGGCGTGTGTCAGAATGTCCCTCCATTATAAGTGCACACATATTCTGTTTACCTTTTGTGCATGATGGACACCTGGGTTGCTTCCACCTTTGGGCTATTGTGATTAATGCCACCATGAACACGGGCATTGCAAACGTGTGTCTATGGGCGTACAAACCTACCTCACCTTGATTTCTGTGATAACCCTGGAGCAGAGAGGTATGTCTCCCATCTTACAGATGAGGCAGCTGGTACCCAGGACCTTCCTCCTAGCGGGTGCTGACTATGGGGAGTGAGGCGTGTCTCTCTGCCACCCTCCTCACCTCTGCCTTCTGGGTCAGTGCAATCCGTGGACTCTGTTCCCTCGGCATTAGAAGTTAGGAAGATAGCAAGTACCACTGGGGACGATCTCTTGTTGATCATCAGTGGTGATGTTTTCCTATTGATGGATTGATCAGAACCCAGCAAGAATCCAAAACCAGAGACCCAAGGAGCTCAGAGCTGTCACGTGCCCCTCCCTCAGCTCGCAAGGTGGAGTGAGCTGGAGAAGCCGGGAGACAGGCCCTGCGCACGTCTGCGCACAGACACCCATCTCGTTGGAAGGGTGACAGAGGTTCCAGTCTCAAAGCCATGTGTCAGCCGATCTGAGGTCCCAGGAGGACAGACCAGGTTGCATAGGAAGTCACTCGGGTGACTACGTCTCATTCTCTGCATGAAGGCCACCAAGGGCTTGAGCAAGGGGATACTGAGACCTGTCTAAAACCTGACATCAAAGACTGCATTTCAACCTCTCTCTGCCTTGGGCCCCTGATGTTTCCAGGAATACTGTTTTGAACCTAAAGGGGAAAATCAACGTGTCTGATCACCAGTGGGCAAGTCCCACGTGACTCGTGCTGCAGATTCTCACTTGCATTGGTTTTGTTTTGAACTAAGAAGGAGGCGGGAAGTGAGAGGTGACAGAGAACACAAGTGAAGGCGCGAGCCAGCTGCCACCTGGCTCCCCTCGCACACCTGCGGAGAGGAGCCACCCCTGCAGGAGCACAGGCGCACAGGCGCACGTGCCCCGCGGGCCAGGTTGCCAGGTGAAGGTGAAGCAGGACCCTGCTCTGTGGCATCCCACATCCCCAGACCTCAGGGAGCCCTGGACATTCTCCACTGAGCACGGGCAGAGGCCAGCGGGGAGGAAGCCTCAGACAACTTTAGTGGGGGCACCTAGACAGAAAGACAATGTCGGGTGCTAGCAGAGGAGCAGGTGGTGATGGGCACCCAAGATCTGACTGGGGTGAGACCTTGTTGGAGATCCAAGGGAGTACATGCAACAGAGCAGAGAAATTAGGTCACGTGTCGCTCCTTTGGACCCCTGGCCAAACTTAGACATCAGATGACCTTTGGGATTCCTCCCACCCCTGACTTCCTATGATGCAATGGAGCGGTATTGACAGAGCATGAAATGAACACTGAGAACCCTCCTGTGCGCATGCCCCGTGAACACCACGACAATGGCAGTTCCTTGAAAGCAAGTTTTGCAACGTGTTGTCTCTGCGGAGTCCAGGACTGATCAGAGAGCTACCATGAGACTCCTAGGCCTGGGCACAGCTTCTGGGCTGGGCCACCCCTCCCGTCCCATCATCCTGATGTATGCCATCCAATCCCCCAGGCACACCGTAGCTCTCCATGTCAATGCGGAGCCTGGCAGCATGTCACAATTAAAGCACCTATCAGCATTTACATTCTAAATACCCCCTTTGGAAGGATTTGTTATTTGTCTGTTAAAATAAGCTGAAAGCTTGCCGGAACCCAGGGCCTCCGCGTGCGCAAGCAATTTGTCAGAGGGGCTTTGTTTGGGGAGTGGGGTGTGCCTGTGTGTATGTGTTTGCATGTGTAATGTGAGACTGGATTCAAACCTGACTTATTTGTAAGCTACCAGGAAACACCGTTGGAGGAAGGCTTGCCAATCAATATACATCTTTGTTGTTGTTCTAGAAACAATAGCAAAGGCAGTCAAGGGGTGCAAATCTAACCTGCATAGGAGCTGCTGGGCATCTTTTCTCTTTCCAAATATCAAAGCTGAGCTCTCTGTGGCCCAGCCGTAATGGATTGATTAATTGATCATCTCAGTGATGAAGCTGCAGGCCGATAATGGGGGACACTGGCAGATTCTCTGCCTACTTTCCATGGGCAGACGTCCTTCAGCCTGGTGCAGGGGCAGCATCTGTACAGCAAGGGGAATGGTTAGCAGAAGCCTCTCCAAGGAAATGCCTGCCAGCCATCACCCCTCCCTCCTCTGTGCTTATCACTGGGGACAGAGGGCCCTAGACCCGAATGACAAAGGTCCTCTAACACCAGACATGCTTTTAATGCTGGCGTTTCCAAGGGACTTGGGGGAGGTATGAGCTGGCCCATTTTGTTTGCTTTTGAAACTGGAATGTGAGTTTAATGTTGCAAAACTGGAAAAGAGTCTTGTGCTAGGAATTTCCAAAGGCTGTTGTCAGTACGCATCTTCGCCCAAGTTGGCAGGCCTGAGAGCTGTGGCGAGAGGGAAGAAGCTCCAGCAGAAACGGAGCCAGAGGTTCAGCCAACAACCGCTCGATGAGGTGATGACGGCGAACACACAGCCTGTTCTAGAAGCTTCACACACGTGAACACAACCGACCCGGCAGGAACTCCGCTGGCTTGCCGTACTGAAAAGGACGCTGAGGCCCTCGGAGGCTGCGCGACTTGCCCGAAAGCACAACTGGGCAGGACAGAGTGGAGGAGGGACTTGGACCAGGCCCTGAAGGCCACACTCTGTGGTCAGCAAGCTCTGGACAGCTCTCCCTTGATGCTGGCAGAGGAGCCCCAGTGAGGACAGTTGGAGTAGATTTTAAGAAATGAGTGGTCTGGTTGTTTATTTTTCACCTTGACTGTAGGTTTGTCGTACCTGGGCACAAACAGGATGTGAGTGTGTGCGTGTGTGCGTGTGTGCTAGCTAGCGTGTGTGAGCGTGTGCCCATGTGACGGCACAGGCGCAAGCCTGGCGTGCCCGCCTGTGATGCTTAGTGTCATGGCTGTTAGAAGTGAGGAGAAAGGATTTGAGGAAGAGGGCGTGTGGTTCAGAAGAGTGAGGCCACCTATCTGCAGTCCACCTCACCTAAGACCTCTTGGTGGCACAGTGATGTCTTGCTATGGTTTCAGTGTGTCCCCGGAAGGTCGTGCAATGGAAACCTCATCCCCAGCTTCATGTTGATGGTGTTTAGAGATGGGGCCTTTGGGAAGTCATTATAATTAGATGGGGTCATGAGGGTGGGCCCTGATAATGGCTGTAGTGGCTCTTTAAGAAGAGGAAGAGAGGCCTGAGCTGGCCCGTCTGCTCTGTCTCACGGTGTGGTGCTCTCTGCCAGGTTTTGATGCAGTATGAAGGCCCTCACCAGACGCAGGCACTGTGTTCTCAGACTTCCCAAACTGTGAGCTAAAAACATTTCTTTATGAATTACCAGTCTATGGCATTTTATTATGATATTTTGTTGCAGCAACATAAAGTGGGCTTAGTCAGGTCTCCTCCTCACTTTGGAACTCTTCTGAGAAGAGGCACAGGTTTGCCTTTAGCAAAAAGAAAGGTGCAGACAGATTGTTTTAAATGTCAGAAAAGACCAGAGAAGACCAGTCAGGAGGGAGTCGGCATTAGCCAGACAGTCTCTGGGTTGTCCTGTCTCCCTGCAATTTCTCATCCCCACGGAGGAAATGCACTTGCTACTCTTCATATGGGAGGAACTTAAAGGTTGGGGTCATGCTTGATATGACTGGAGGGCCCCATTGTCACTCAGGAAAGGCCACCTACCCTGCTGGATAAGCCCTTATTTCTTACTTACAAACTCTCATTTTCATAAGAGGTCTAATTAGCAGGAAATAACACTGACGAGTGTTGTGTCAGCAGTGCCCCCATGGTCCCTGCAAGCCCCTCTCTTTACCTGCTCCTCAAAGTGCAAGAATGAAAGTCCCTTCCTATCCCCACCTCAAGAGTCACTCAGTGTCCCTGGAGGGGGACGGGGCACCTTCCCAGCCTCAGCACCTGGGTTCTCTGAACAGGTTACAGTGCTGGGCCCTGTTTTAGCCAGCTTGCCATCACTATAAACGATGCCTGAGACAATGAACTTATAAAGAGCAAAGGTTTGTGTTGGATCATGATGGTTTTAGAGGTGCGTGTCCGTGATCAGGGGAGCTACTGTTGCCTTTAAGCCTCCACGGGGCTGCAGGAAGGCAGGAGCACGCGCTGAAACCAACTGCTGGCCTCATGCCCAGGAGGCAAAAGAAGAGGAAAAGCTGGAGTCCTGTAATTCCCGTCAAAGGTGTTCCAAGGTGCCCCCAGACCTCCCATTGGGCCCATCTCCCCAAAATTCCACCCCCCCCAATACCCTTCAGTGGATATCTGACATCTAAACTGCAGTAGGCCCTCTCTCTTAGATGCTGCTGGTTTGATAAACTTCACAACATTAGGAGTGGATATCGTTCTCGAGTTGAGTTTCTTAATTATTTTTTCTAACCCCCTTTGTTTGGATGGCAGGAGCTTTTCTGTCATTTTAGACAGGCCTCACTCCCCACATGACTTTCTAAAAGCAGAAAAGTTGTCCCTTTTCCCTGCAAAGTTCACCTGTGCCCATCTCACCCCTCTTTGTTTCTCATTGAAAGTCTGGTCACCTGTGTGGCCCTCCTGGGAGCGGCCTCCTGCTTGTATCCCAAGGGGGCATGGTGGAGGAGGGACTTGGCAGTGGATCACCTTTCTTCCTCTGAGTGCCCCTTGCCCAGATGAGGAACATCAGAAGACACCTCAGCAGTGGTAGGAGATAGACGAGGGTGTGACGCCTAGCTCAGAGGCTGGCATCCGTGTGGCCTATTTACTTAACTAACTGAGCCTTGGTTTCCTCCTTTATAAAATTAGAAAAATAACTCCTGCCTCATTAGGCCTGCCATGAAAATTAAACCAGGTGACACATACAACCTGCCTAGCAGCGAATAGGGTGTCAGGAAATGTCAGTTCTCTTAGTAACTATTATGGTCTGCATGTTTGTATCTCCCCCAAATTCTCCATGTGACGCTATTAGGGGGTGAGAACTTGGGGAGCAATAGATCCTGAGGGTGGAGCCCCTTTGAAGGGGATTAGTGCCCTTATGAGAAGAGGAGGAGGGTCCACGCTCTCACGCTCTGCTCTCCACCCTGTGAGGATCTGATGAGAAAGAGGCCATGTGCAAACCAGGAAGGGAGCTCACTCCTCACACTGCACCTGCCAGCACTCTGGTGTGGGACTTCCTAGCCTCCAGAGGACAGGGGGCAGTCAGTGTTTGTCACGGAAGCCACTCTGTCTACAGGATTTGTTCTAGCTGCCTGGAGAGACCAGACAGTGGCCCAGAGCACAGGGAGCTGGCGGGACTGAACTCAGGGCTGTCAATCCTCTCTGCCCGTCAGAGGCCCAGCAAACATGGTCCTTGCTCCAAGAGGAGACCAAAGCCCAATGCCACCACCATTTCCTATGTCCCTCCATTTTCAAGAGCCACCTACTGCCTTCCTTTTTGTAAGAGGGCACTAAGTCACTAGCACACACACACCCATATTTTGCAGGTAGAAGGAGACAGGAAGACCACCAAAAATCCCTCTGGAGAGTGTGTGCATGAAGCAGTCCCAGGGCAAGGGCCTTGATCAAGTGTGTGATGTGCCTTACAGGATTCCTCCTGAGACCACGCCTTTCTGAGGAGAGGCTGATAGCAGTGTCCCCTTATCTGCAGGGGACATGTCCCAAGATCTCCTGAGGATCCCTGGGGCAGCAGAACCAAACACTATTTACACTGTATTTTTTTCCTATTAAGTATATACCTATGATAAAGTTTTAGTTTGTAAATTAGGCAACAAATAAATTTACATCAATAAAAATAATAAAATAGAATAAGTTTAATAGTATACTGCAAAAAAGTTATATGGTGTGATCTCCCCTCCCCTCTCTCCCCCCACCCCCACTCTCATTCTCTCCCTCCCTCCTTCCCTCCAAATATCTTATTATATTGTACTCATCTTTCTTCTTCTTGTGATTATGTGAGATGAAACTTAAAGGAAGCATTTTATAGCTTTTTCTTGGCATGTCCAAATGGCCAGCATCACTACTCTTATGCTTTTGGGCCATCATTCAGTAAAATACAGGTTATTTGAGCACAACACTGTGATATGGCAACAATGGTCTGATAACCAACATGACTTCCAAATGACTAACGGGTGGGTAGTGTATACAGCATGGATATGCTGGACAAGTCACATCATCTGTGGGATAGAGTGGGATGGCACAAGGTTTCACCGTGTACCTCCATAAATTGCATGATTTAAAAATTATGAACTGTTTCTGAGAATTTCTACTTGGTGTTTTTGGACTATGGTTAATTCCTGGTAAATTAAACAATGGAAAGGACAACTGTGCAAAGTGGGGGACTGCTATGCAGACCTCCAGAGAGACAATCCCACCACCATCAGGGATAGTTTTTATGGGTTATAAAGAGTACCTGTAAAACATGCAGCATATGCAGAAGAATCCAGGGTGGCAGGTCCCCTTAAATACTGTGACAGAGGACCTGAAGTCAGGAGCAGCTGGACTCCTCTCTGGGGAGAAAACCATCATGTGGTGCAGGTGACTTTGGAAGTGTAAAGTGTCGCATATCCTCCAGCATCACAGGGCAGAGAAGAAAACTTGTGCCTCCGTATTCTTGGCCCTAGCCAGAGTTACTCAAGAGAGCTCGTGTCGGTCAGATTCTTAGAACAAAATCTCCTCATCATCCTATCTGGTGGCTCTTGTGACTAATGACCCACCCTGAACCATGGCTGTCCTTGTCATTGCCGGCCTTGCTCTCAAACCACCTACCTTCTCTCTGCCTCCTCTCTTCCTCTCTTCAGTATGGGTGGTTCCAGGCCAGACCTATCAAGAGAGCTCTCACTTACCCTCCGCGGGGACTGCTTCACTAAGGCATAGATTCGAATGTGCAAAGCAACGGGGTCAATTGCATGCTTTCCTTTTTTTTTTTTTTTTTTTTTTTTTTGTTGTTGTTGTTGTTGTTGTTGTTGTGAGAGGGACAACTCTACACCAAAAGGCTATGTCATTTCTGAAAATAATCTCCTTGCCTGATCAGATTATTCTCACCATGTTGATGTTCACAGTCTGTTTGCACTAGCATGGCTTTGAGAGAACTTGTATCAGTATAAATATTACTTTAGCTTTTTAACTGCTAATTATATCAACATAAACTTAATTTATAGTGATAATCACAGTCATAATGTGCTGCTGCCAAACATCACCACTGATGCTTTGAGGCATCGTGTAAACTCAGCCATTAGCAATCATGTAAATGCTCCCATTACTCATTATGATCCTGGCTAAAGAACTTCTCTAATTGACTTCTTCCTGAAGTCCATAGTAAGCAAGAACAGCAGCAGGAGAGGAGCCGAGGTTGAGCTGTGTTGAAACCACCCCCTTCCCCACAGCAGTTCATGCTGGTAAATACAAAGTTGCAAAGGATGACTTCAACACATTCCCAACTTCAAATTTAGTTTTGGTCACATTGTATCAACCAAATCACAACACTCTCACTCAGACAAATGCCAAAAAACACTTAGTTCATACTACACACCACTTCTATTTCCTTATGTTGGAATTTTTTTTTTTTTTAAATGCTGCATCTTGTAAGTTCCTTCTGCCTTTTAATTTAAGAGAGCCAAAGTGCTTTACTGATTTCAATTATTTTCTGTGTTGGCTTAGTGGCTATTTGTTGTTTATGCTTCCCAGAACCCACACCTTGACACACTAGTGCCCTCATTTTGACTGGGGAACTCATCATCCAACTCTCTCAGCCCAAGTTGTTCTCACAGAACCGACTCTACACCCATGTGATTTAGGATAATCCAATCAGCATGCTTCATTAATCCCTGCCCACAGTGATTGGTTCATGAGTGGGCTTAAGACTCAAGCCTGGCCAATCAAGGTCAATGAGACTCTGTCCAGGAAGCACAATTTCCTCTCTCTTGAATGTGAGGCTGGGGAGAAGGAGTTGTGTTGGCTCTCACCCTAATCCCTAGACCCAGTGGAAATTCTAAGAGTGAAACAACCTACTGAGGAGAGCCTGGCTAAACCGAGAGTAGAAAACACCCTGTGACATCCACGGCATCTGAAATCAGTCCTTTCCCTGGACTTTTCAATTATATGCACCAAGAATCCCTTTTTGCTTAAGCCAGTTGGACTGTTTACTGTCAATCACAACAAATAATCCTAACTGGTGCAGGCAGCAAGTGGAAATTGGGTATGATCATATCCATTTCTTAAATGGAGAAATGAGGATAAAGAAATGATGTCCAGTCAGTAAAAGCGTCATGTGCATTAAATACAGAGGGCGAGCAGTCCTAACCATTCCAAAAGCAAAGTGCCCTACAAACTCCAAAGGGGTTTTAACAAAAATTAAAACCCAGAAGCCAGAGTTCCTGGTACAAAACTGATATCTTTCCAAATATTTCTGATTCTCTGGTTAGTTCAGCGCCAAAGGAAGTAAACCTCTATGTAGAACAAGAGATGCCCCAGGAGGGTTGTAGGGAATTTGCATCTATGAAATGGGAAATGAAAATACAGAGAAGTTGGTGAGAAACTAAAGTAAAACATGAGAAGACGGATTGATATGGTCGCCTGTCCTTGGCCTGGTCTAGTGTATCGGGCCAAGGATGCATGTGAGGGGTCAAATCTGGGGGCTTTGGAAGATGCCCCCTTTTCAGGCACTCCTACATCCCACCTGCTGCTCTGTGCGGTGCGGGGTCATGTCCTCTGTCAAGGTCTTCCCCATTAGCACTTCAAATTCAATCACAACAATGGAACCCAACCCTCTATATGCCATAGGTGGGCTGGTTTCTGCAATTAAGCTCAAGTTCAGGTTTTGGCTAATAACAGGCAAAGACTGTGACAGGCACGGGCATGCTGACTCATTAACTCATGCTAATGGGTGCTAGAACCAGCCCGCCACCAACCCACGTGTAGAGGAGCCAGGCTCTCGCGGTGTCACCCCGATCTCAGAGTGTTTGCAGGTTTATTTCACAACATTACTGAGGTCTGGCAGTTGTCTAATTGGGACCCATTTTGAGAGGAAAGAAAAGAATAATTTTGTTTTACGTGCCAGCCTTAGGTCTCTGTATTTTATGAAATAGACATAAATTTTCAGTACAAGGTTCACAATCATGTTCTGAGATCTGAGTGTTTGAGCAAAAAAAAAAAAAAAAAAAAAAAAAAAAAAAAAAAGGCTCTCGCGGTGTCACCCCGATCTCAGAGTGTTTGCAGGTTTATTTCACAACATTACTGAGGTCTGGCAGTTGTCTAATTGGGACCCATTTTGAGAGGAAAGAAAAGAATAATTTTGTTTTACGTGCCAGCCTTAGGTCTCTGTATTTTATGAAATAGACATAAATTTTCAGTACAAGGTTCACAATCATGTTCTGAGATCTGAGTGTTTGAGCAAAAAAAAAAAAAAAAAAAAAAAAAAAAAAAAAAAATTCCCAGGATCCCGGGATATCCCCAAGAGTTTAGTGTACATAGGAACAATAATTATTTATTTGTGTAAGGCAAATGATAATTATCACACCTGTTTAAGTCACCTGAAAAGATAGGCCATTGCAAAGAAGGGATGGGACTGAGATGACTTGTCCCTCAGTATCTGTTGCAGATTGGTTCCAGGTTCCCCCTTGGATATCAACATCTGTAGATGCTCAAGTCTCTTATATAAAATGGCATCATGTTTGCATGTTACCTATATACATCCTCTGATAGGTTCATCTCTGGATGGTTTATAACACCCAATACAATGTAAATGCCATGTGAATTGTTGTTATGCTGCGTTGTTTAAGGGATAATGACAAGGGGAAAAAAGTCTGTTACATGTTCAGTCCAGACAAGTGTTTTATGCAATATTCTCAATCCGTGGGTGGTCGCATCCCAGGATGTGGAATCTATAGACAGGAAGGGCCAGGTGCATGACCCTGGTTAACCTGGAAAATGGGAAGAAGGATGCTATTCTGCATGTGGCAGAAACTGTAGAATCCATTCACTCGATCACTCTTTTGACACACACGTATTGAATACCCACAGGGCCAGGAACCCTCTAGATGCTGCCTGTCCAGTGCTCAACAGAGCAGAAGCTGCCCTTGCCCTCTGCGAGTTTACTTTTTTTTTTTTTTTTTTTTTGGCTGCAGGGAATTAGGCCTCAGGGGACCCAATTAGGTACTATAAGCAGAAAAAGTGGCAAGGAAGAAATTGCTGCTGGCCAACACATCTTTGACTACTTCTCACACTTGGGTCATGCAATTTTAGGCATTGGTGACCTAGAAAAAGTATCGACGGTCATGTAAACATTATGTTTGAGCATTTGAAATGGTCAGGATGAACCTGCAGGCACGGATGCAGACTTTGTTCTTTCTAGGTCACTTGGATAAAGCAGGCACGTGGCCCCTGATCCTCTTTGTCCCCATTAAACTGTTACTCCCTATCACATCGTCACAGTGCTCAGACAAGCCAGCTGTCTTGCTATTCCACAGTAGGGAACACACAAAGGCGGTGCGTGGATAAGACCATATTTGTCATGACTATAGTATAAGCAGCTTAAAACGTACGGCAAACATAATGGGTCATTAAAAAAAAAAAAAAAAAAAAGATAATGTCTGTGCAAATCCACCAAACAGTTTTAAGGACTGTGCAAACCTATAGCAGGATCAGGATCCTCTGTCGTGGGGGTCATGTAGGTTGCTCTCTGCATGACAGCAGTTGCAGATGTGTGTCTACATTGATGAAGGCAAGTTCCAGCTTCCCTCCAGAGCATCATCCATTCCAAATTAATTTATTAAAAATGCATTTTGGTCATTAGTGCTAAGCAGATTTATGAAAAGCAGATCGTCTAGGATATATAGATGTACAAGCCCTGACATTTAGGTCTGTGCCATATTTTCTATCATTTATCTAAAATCCTGTTCACGTGTGTCAGTGTCTGTGGACTCCCTCTTTGGATGTTATTTATTTCTGCTGGCCATTTCTCATGGTGACATGGCTTTCTGGCATCTTCTGACAGATGGTGGTTGACACCCATCTGCATTGCGTTCAGTTTAGGCTGAAAATATTCCCCAAAGTGAAGGCAGTGCTCAGATTGCAGTGTGGGTATACGTTGAATGCTAGGGGGAGGCTTAAAATGTGTCCTTATTTTTCAGTGATGAACATTTTGGCTTTTGCTTTTTTGACTGGCATTTTTTAGGATTTTTTTCCCCCTTTTTGTAGGTTGTCAGCTGATTTAGTAACAGCTGGTAACACCAGTTACAAAATATACTTTTCAAGAAAAAAAATCTTTAACATGCAAGTATACAGATAAAGTCTTGGGTGGGGCTTCTTGATTAAATATTTATTCAATGGAGAAAAGATGGTATCAATGAGAAGGCTGAATGAAGAAAGCCATGAGGTGTTGTGGGGGTGTCCTGGGGAAGGAGGAAGCTCTTCTGTATGGTCTGCAACCTGGGCTTCAGGTGTATCCAGGGAGTTTGGTTGTGTGTGTGTGTGTGTGTGTGTGTGTGTGTGTGTGTTAGATTTTTTAATTTGTTCTAATCAGTTATACATGACAGTAGAATGCATTTTGATACATCATACATAAATGGAGTGTAACTTCTCATTCTTCTGGTTGTATATGATGTAGAATTACACCAGTTGTGTAGTCACATACGCATGTTGGGTAGCAGTGTCCGATTCATTCTACTATTCTTCCTACCCTCATGGCCCCTCCCCTCCCTTCACTTCCCTCTACCTAATCCAAAGTACCTCTGTTTTTCCCTAGACGCCCCCCCCCTACACACTTATTGTGAATTAGCATCTGCATATCAGAGAAGATATTCTTGGTTTTTGGGGATTGGCTTATTTTGCTTTGCATGATATTCTCCAGCTCCATGTATTTACTGGCAAGTGCCATAATTTCATTAGAGTTTTATTTTTTTAAACAGGTCTTCCAGGAGCATATCTTAGAACCATTGCTTTAGAATTCCTGACCTGGGAAACCAATTTTGTACTTTTAAAATTCTCTCTTAGCTCTTGGTCAGGCAAGTTTGCCCTGCATTGTTCTGATCTACCCAGGGTTGGACGACTGGTCAGGATGGATTTGTAAGAGCAGAAGTCTCTTTGAACTAGAACTTGGAAGCTGAAGGACTTTCCAGGTTGTCAGGAAGGCCCTAAGACCTAGCTTCTCCCTGGGTTCCTCAGCCAGCCAGCATCTCCACAGTCATCTCTGACAGTCTCCGGCAGGACAAAAGCTGAAGGTCACTGTACCCCACCTCAAGCTGCATGCTCCTCTCCAGACAGGGACCTGAGCCATTAACCCTGGGGCAGAACAGACAGATGCAGCCAAGGTACAGAAGTGAGCAGTCTTCCCGACTGCGTGTGTCACCAATTTGAAAACGGGTCTCCCTGGAACCCGCAGCAGTTCCACAACAGCTGTCTACATTCCACTGGTAGCTCAAGGTAAAATAGGAAAAGGACGGACCAGGGGAGCTTTCCCTAAAGCCAAACTTATTCAGTTTCTGGCATTCCAGGTAAAAGAATCTCTACTGTTTAGAAGTATGCAAAATCGTATTTAATAACAGTGGTGCACACCTGTAATCCCAGCGGCTTGTGGGGGGTGGCTGAGGTAGGAAGATTGCGAGTTCAAAGCCAGCCTCAGCAAAAGTGAGGTGCTAAGCAATTCAGTGAGATCCAGTCTCTAAATAAAATACAAAATAGGGCTGAGGATGTGGCTCAGTGGTCCAGTATACCTGAATTCAATCCCTGACTCTCCCCCCGCCAAAAAAAAGTCCTCTTATTTAAGAAAAATAAAAAATTATCAAACATATGTCAGTCCCTGGATTTCTGGTCTTTGATACCCTGGCATCTGGGAGCAGCTAGTTGGGTCCTCTGAACCCAGAACTTTTATTCCTCTACCCTTATCTCGCCATTCTTTGCCTGACATGCACTAAAATCCCACTGCTGAGAACCCCAGAACCTTCATGTTTAGCCTCTTTTCATCACACTACTTAACGAACTTGGCTTTCTCTTCAATCCACCTTCTCCCCCATGACCATACTGCTGCAATCAATAGGAACGCGGGTGCAGTTGGAAAGACTTATGTAAACTTTCATTAGGAACATGACCATTTATCTCAACCCCTAAAATCACTAAACAGAATTTCAAAGATATTAAAAAAAAAAAAAATTCCTCCCACCGACAGAGTAAGAAGATGATTATTCCTTCTCCAGCGGTTCCCTCTGCAGAGCTGACTTTTCTTCATCGCGGCATTTGATGTCAGAACTTCAGATCAGCAAGTGCCTCCCTCGTGGGTAGGGGCTCAATTTATGTGGATATGAATAAGATTTATGGTGTGTAATAAACATTTCTAAAACGTGACAAAAGAGTGAAGATTTAAAGACACTTACTAATTTAAGATGACATTTTAAACATTCGCAGTCTTTGGAGCAATCCATATTTCAAGTCTTCATACAGGTTTCCGGGCAGAATTGCCTATTAGGAAATGAAAATCAAATGTGTGCTTTTATTTTCCCCTCTTTGCATGCCCCCAGCCCCATTTATACTACCCAGTAGCTACCCCATCCATCAGCATTTAGTGGTGCATTTCTACTCAGCACCTAGATGTTAAACAAATTAGAATCTTAATATACGAGGTGTGACTATGAGGTCTAAAAGGAAATCGAGAAGAAAAATAAAACCTATGGAAAAAAAAAAAAGAGAGAGAGAGAAAGTTTGGCCACAACTTCGTTATGGATGCCCCGTTAGAACTCTAAATTTTCAAGAACTGAATTTGACAGAGTGCCAGTCTTTGGGGAAAAGTGCTGTCTGTGCTCTTTTCTCTCTTACATGGGAAATTATACAAGTAAAGTCTACCAAGAAAACATGCCTTGGATTTGGAAAGTTGGTGCTTGGCCAAGTTCCACACATCTGGTTCACCGGGCAGTCCTCGTCTTCGGCTAATAAGGACTTCCGTGAACCCAGCGTAGTCCCCGGCCAGTCCCTCCAGCCACATTTGATCTCACTTGGGTGCTGGCCCTCAGCTCTGGCCTAGAGCTTTCCATTCAGGACCTCTTTTATTTCCAACACAAAATGGTCTCGTGTTGTTAAATGGTCTCTAATTTTTCTAATAGCAGACAGTAGAGTTCTTGCTGGTTTTCAGTAAGCATGCTTTATTTTGCCTCCCTAATTTGCTCCCAGTTGACTCCGATTGCATTTACTTGGGCAAAAGGGAGGGGCCGTGGCTACCCCGAAGGCCATGTGCCTGAAGTGGTCCTAATGATCTCATGGGGTGTTGTGTGTAATGCAAACCCCAGGTCCCCTCCACTCTGTGTAGATGCCAGTCTCGGTGACTGACGTGCACTTAAGCTCTCAGGGCTGGTTTACAATATGTGATTTACTCTCTCCCTTTAATTATCCTGGAGATGGCAAGCCACGAATACTCAAGGCTTGGATTTCAGGGTAAAGAGCATTCCCTGGAACAGGTCACAAACAGCACCTTGTCCCTTTGGGCCTGAGCTAATTCAGAGAACAACTCCATGATGGATTCCAGGGTGGGCCCATCTCTGCATTTCTAGTAATTTTGAAACTATCTATCTAGAAGAGGAGTCGTGGTGGTGAATTATGGTCAGCTGCAGGAGAGAACTTAAGTCATTTCAAGGAAGCCTGTAATGCCTAACAGCCCGTGTTACAGGGAGGTATTTTTCTCTTTTCTCACACATGGGCACCTCCTGCCTCACCCATGGAGGGCTTACTGAGGGTGGCTCACTTTTTTCCATGAGGAGCCCTTGATAGGGGGCCACCCAGGCCCCACCACACCTTGGTGAATAAATGGAAGGCAAGCCCTGACATAGCCTCTCCTTTCCATGATCAGTAGGAATGCTGTTCAATCTTGGGAGCACAGGAAATGGGTCAGGGTCTCAAAGCCTGCAAAGGTGGTGTGTTAGGGTTCTCCGGAGGGACAGAACCCATATGCCTATTAGAGGGGGGAAAAGAAGAAATGGAAAATAATAACAAGAGGGCATTTATAGATCGGCTCACACAATCAGAGGCTGGATGGCCCCACAGTGGCCATCTGCAGGCTGGAGACGAGGGAAAACAGCTGCGGCTCAGTCCAAGAAGCTGGAGCCTCAGAAGAAGGACCAATGGTGCAGTCTGAGTTCAAGGCTAAAGGCCTGGAATCCCCCTGGAGAGTCGCTGGTGCAAGTCTGTGTTCAGAGGCCGAGGAAGCTGGAGTCTGGCGGCAGCCAAACATGCGCCAGCCCAGGAGGAGCCAGGCTCCCGCATGCACACACGTGTCCTCTGCTCCATCCGGGTCCCCAGCCTGTCAGTCTGCGCTGCCCACCGTCAGGGCAAATCCTCCTCCAGCGGTCGGCTGACCTGCACTCCAGTCGTCTCCAGAAACGCCCTCACGGACACACCCAGAGTGTGCTTCGCTAATCTTGTAGATGCCACTCAATCCCGCCAAGTTGACAACCAAGATCAGCCATCACAGACCGTTTCCTGGAGCTGGTGAGAGAGCCTATTTTTCTCACTTTTACAGATTCTATACCTTACTGTGTTTGTTTTTCATGGCTGTGACCAAGATACCTTACTATAAGAACAACTTAAAGGAGGAAAGATTCATCTTGGCTCACTGTTTCAGAGGTCTCAGTGCCCAGTTGGCCAGCGCCATTGCTCTGGGCCTGAGATGGGGCAGAACATCATGGCGGAAGGGTAGGGCAGAGGAGAGCTGCCAGCTATGGCAGCCGGGAAACAGGAGTCGGGGCAAAGGGGACTGGGCCAAGGGGACAGGGATGAGATAGAGTCCCCAGGGGCGTGCCCCCAGTGACCTACTTGTTCCAACCATGCCCCCCCTGCCTACAGTTTCTACCACCACCATTCCATTCATCCAGTCGGCTGCCAATGGATGAATCCACCGATAAGGTCAGAGTCCTTAGGATCCGAGTTCCACCTCTGGACATGGCTACGTTGGGGACCAAGCCTTCAACAGATGAGTGTTTGGGGGCAATCCACTTACCTACCTCCACACAGATATGTGCCTTGAATGACTTTTCCACCAGTGGAGCTGGGCAGGCTTACCTCCTTCCCAGGCAGAGAGCGCCTCAGCCCTTCCCCGCTCCTCACGAGCCGCCTTCCTATCCACACTAGCCATGCTGCTGGGAGGGCCCCTCCTTGAAAACTGGCAATTTTCTTATCTTGCAGGCCGTTCTGTGCTGTCATCTAGAATGTAGGTAGTACTGATCTAGTGGTCATGGGCTACAGAGGAAACAAATGTCTTCCTTGAAAAGAATCTCAGCGGTTCAAGGTGCAAGCTGAGGGCTGGGTGCACCACCTGCTGGGGTCTCAGGTGGTCGCTTTTTCATCCCTTGCTGCTTCCATCAGTATTGGCAGTGTAGCACAAGGGCTGTGCGTGCAGGTTTTAGCATCAGAAATAAGGCTGTGTGACCTCAAGTAAAATCCTTACTATCTCTGGATCCTTAAAACGCGAGTTGAGGCCAAGTGGTCTCTAAAGTCCTTTGGGATTCTAAAAAAAAAAAAAAAAAAAAAAAAAAAAAAAAAAATCATGATTTAATACTAACAATGGTTTGTGGGCAACTCCAGCTGTGTTACACAGTTAGCAGAACCTACTTATCTGAATGTTGGGGAAATTTGACTCAATTTCCAAATTGTGCTCATCTGAGTCAGAGAATTTTCGTTGGGCCTGTCCGACTAGTTTTTGCTTCCATTCTCGTGATGCTGACTGATTCCTTCCGCTTTTCTTCTGAGGCAATAAAACTATTTGGGCTTTTCCTGAAGCAGAGGTACAAAAACTAGAGCCTCAAAGCAAACATCATCAGAACTGCCAAGGAGGAAATAGGAGGCTCAACCTAGATTAATAGATGCAATTTAACTAAGCAAGCTGGATCATTGTGAAAACTCTCTAGAAAGCAGGCCCTAAAATCATAGGCAGAACTAGACCAAGGGCCCAGCGAACCCAGTACCTGCAGGGTCGGGTTCTGTGTCTAACTGCAGCCTGAAAAGTTAACCTCCCCCGGGTAGTCAGTAGGAACATGAAGTCAGATTTAACAAAGAAGAAAGAGGCCCAAGTGGACTAGGAAGGTAAATGAACTAGGCCACGTGCCATATATATTAACCAATGACACTGGATAAGATGACTCTGGTAAATGATGGACACATGGAGTCATTATTCTCTTCTCTTGATTTATGTGCATATTTAAATTTTTTCCAATATAAAATGTTAAAAAATGGATCACAAGACTAAATATAAAATATGACGCTCTAAAACTCCTGGAAGAGAACAAGAGAAAATTCACGTGACCGTGGACTTGGGAATGACTTTGTAGATAATGACCCCAAGATACAAGCACAAGGAAGGAAATACTTGATGAGCTGGACATCATTAAAATGAAGTTTCTGCTCCTCAGAAGACACTGTCTAGAGAATGGGAAGACAATCCCCACGCTGGATTGTCTTGCAAGTGGCATGCCTGATTAAAGGCCACATCCAAAATATACAAAGAACTCTTACAACAACTCTGTGAGCCAGACCTAAACAGACACCTATCCAGAGAAGGTATTCAGATGCCAAATAAACATATGAAGATCTTCTGCACCATACGTCATCAGGGAGATGTAAATTGAAACAATGAGAAACCATCACACACCTATTAGAATGCTTCCCCCAAAACCCACAGACGGCACCCAATGCTGGGGAGGACGGAGAGCAGCAGGAACTCGGGTTCTTTGCTGATGGGAATGCAAAATGGTGCAGCTCCCTTAGGAGGTAATTTGGCTGTTTCTTGCAAAACTAAATATACTATTGCTCAATGATCCACACCCCTTGGTATCTACCCCAGAAGAGTTGAAAATCTAGGCCCACACAAAAACCTAGACAGATGTTTACAGCAGCTTTGTTCATAATTGCCCAAACTTGGAAGCAATCAAGTTGGATTTCACGAAGGGTCCCCCGTCTGTTTTATGAGGTGGTAGCAGGTTACCACAGACTGGGGAAATTATAAGGAACAGAAGCCTATTCAGCTCACAGTTGTAGAAGCAGAGAAGACCATGAGCATGGTGCGGGCATATGGTGAGGGCCTCCCACTTGCTGCATCACAACATGGCAAAGGACCTCATGTGGTGAGATGGGTGAGTGTGTCAGCCCAGGCCTCTTTTCCTCTTCGTACAAAGTCATTAACATTATCATGGTTGACCACATCCAACTCTAATTCCCTCCCAAAGTCCCACCTCCAAAATACGATTTATCAGGTGAATTTAAGGATTTCGTTTTTAATACATGAACTTTTGGGAGGCATTCTCAAGCCATAGCAATAGATGGGTGGAAAAATAAACTGTGGTATACACAGACAGCTGAATGTTATTCAGCAATAAAATTTAAAAAAAAAAGACATGGAGGAGATTTAAATGTGTATTACTAACTGAAGGAAGCCAATCTGAAAAGGGCCAAAACTATGATTTCAATTTCACGACATTCTAGAAAAGACAAAACTAGGGGACTAAAACATCTTCAGGTGCCACCGGTTGGTAGGGAGAGAAGGATGAAGAGGCCAAGCACAGATCGTTAGGGCATGACACTATACTGGTGGATGCCTGTCATTACACAATTGTGCAAACCTGCCCAAGGTGTATTGCCAAGAGGGAGCTCTGATGTCAGCCAGGACCAGGGATGACCATGATGTCTTTGTAGGCTCACAATGTGGAGGCTATGCATGTGTGGGGGCAGGTCGAAGGCCCTGCAGGCACTAATGAGAGAGGATACTGGGTGTCTAGCCTTCCTTTGGAAATACCACAGAAGGCCCGCAGTGACTTTGCTGATGTCAGAGCTCCTCTGAGAAATGGAAGCATTGCCATGAACTTTGATGAGACCAACCAGACCAGACTCAGGAAAATTATTTGCTTCTGCTTTGTTAATTTGTCCTCACCCTCACCCAATGGGCATCTGTGTGTGTGTCGTGGGCTTTCCCAGGGACTTTTCTAACACGGGCTCTGAAAGCTCACAACAAAGTCAAATTGGATAAAGAATAAAGACTCTTTGCTAGAGACTTCTTTAAGTGCCTGTTTCCTTGGATAGACTGGGAACTACTCATCTCTGTCTTTCCTGACCTAACAAGGAATCTGCTCTCCACCAAAGGCAGAAGGAATGCTTGTTGAATGGGATTAAAATAATACGAAGGAATGAGGTTTACCAGATGTCCTTAGAGGACCAGACTTCTCAATGCAACGGTGTCAATAAAGGAACATAGGCTTTGGATTCAGACAGAAACCCTCAGCTTCAAACCCTGCTCCACCAGTAGCCAGGGATACTGGGGACCCGTGATTGCGTCTGTCTCGTGACAACAAACCAGAATTTCAGTGTGCTCTGGGAATAAAGGTACATTTGCATACATTATATAATTGCAAACATTGGAAAGATTAAGTATAAGAATGTGCACATCTTTTTAATAATGTAAACTATTTGCTTCAAAGCAACAAACATCTTGCAGGAATCTTTTTTTTTTTTTTTTTTTTAACTAGATGTTGTAACTGTTTAAGTTCAAAAACCTCAGAATTGCTCAAAAGGTTTAAAAGTAAAGATGATTGATGATTTTTTCTCTCTCCAATTGAGAACGGAAGGGTTATGATCTACAATGTTAAAAATGTACTGGAGAGCCAGGTGTTAGGACTGCAGAGTCTTGAAACCAGAGATTGAACAGTTGTGAAGTCTGTGGCCAGGCCAGCATGAATTTCAAAAATAATGCTGTATTTCTTCTATCTTCCCCTGACTTTATATATACATATATATTTTTATATGTGTATATACATGTATACACACACACACACACACACACACACACACACATATATATATATATATATTTTTTTTTTTTTTCCAACTACCTCTGTATTACCAAAGGAAACTCTAATGCCTATCCTTGCTGGAGAGAGAAAAATAAAGCAAAGTTGAGTTCCTATCCTACCTCCTTTCCAGGATTCCTTGGGTCAACATGCCCTCTCTCCAAGGCAGGAAATGGTCTTCTAGTCCTTCAGAGCAGCCTTAGTTTTCAAGTCATTGCTCTGTTCTCTGCCCACCCAGAGGCTCCAAGACCTCCTGTGCATCAATCAGCCATAGGTGAGACCAAGGCCGGGACATCATGTTCTGCTAAAGTCATCTCTAGGCACCGCAGGGCCCTGGAGAGACTGAGCTTCTTGCTTCCTGTTCCCATCTGTGAAATGAATGAGAGAGATCCTGGTGTGGAGCAGGGTTGCTAAGTGTGCCCTCGGAGAGAACCGGAGGGCTGAGCTCATAGTTGTAACTATAGATTAACCCCGGGCCCAGCTGGATGACTGCAGCCCAAAGTTGCTGCATGCCCCAGGCTGCAGCCCTCTGTCCTGTGGGTGACTGATCCCCTTTCCAACCCACAGAGGGCAGAGGAATCCTGACCCAGGATGGCAGCCCCAAGCACAGGTGTGACAATGACTTTCCCACCTTCACAGCCTCCCAGCCAGGCTTGCAAGCCCCTCGTCCCTGAGCTCCAGGAATCCCTGCAGACCTGGAGGGAAGTCCCGGGACGTCTCCACCATTCCTAGGTACTCTGAGCATCTCCACCGAAGCAGGCAGTCAACCACGGGTTTACCTACGAATAGATTCATTCCTTTATTCACCCACTGATTTATCAAATATCTGTTAAGTACTTTCAATATCATAGGTAGCAGGTCAGGCCCTGGGGGCAACAGCAGCGAATGAGATGGCTTTTAAAGATCTCATCAAGATATTTCTAGACCAAACATTGTGTGTGCACACGTGAGTGTGTGTGTATGTGAGAAAGAGAAAGAGAGAGAGAGAAAGAGAGAGAGAGAGATTTACGTTTATTTTATTTGGCTTGGTTTGGTTCCAGTCCCTTGTCTCTGTGCCCAGTGAGATGCCTCTTTGCCCTCCTAGTCTTTCCAGACCAGGGATTTTGTTTGTTTTGGTCTTTGCTTCAGTTATTTGTTTCACTGCCCAGGGGAGTAGCTGATGTGGGGGTTGTGCTTTGTGTCCCTGTTGTCACTAGCGAAACAGCCCACATGGACCTATCGAGCCTGGACAGATCACACCCTCCAAGAGTGATATTCTGCCCTGCTCATTTCTCCCAGGAAGCAATATCTAATTAAAATAAATACCATGAAAACTTAGGGAGAGAAACAAGAGGGAATGTCCCCAAGGGGCACACTATGGCCTGAGGTGGAGGTAAAGGAAGTGTGGAGTGGGACAGGTAAGGTGATGTTATTGATAAGTGCACAGTCACAATGTTCTTGGTGTGTTAGCTTTTCGTGTGTGTGTGTGTGTGTGTATGTGTGAGAGAGAGAGAGAGAGAGAGAGAGAGAGAGGGGAGAGGGAGAGGGAGAGAGAGCTTTACATTTCTGTAACAAAAAAACTTAAGATTATTGACTTAAAAAGAGGAAAGGTTTCTTTTGCCCCACAGTTTTAGAGGTTGGCCCTGGTTCTTTGGGCCTGTGGCAAGGCAGCATGTCATGGTGGGAGCCTGTAGAGAAGGAAGCTGCTCACCTCATGGTGGGCAGGAAGCAAAGAGGGAGAGGTGAAGCAGGGGCTGTGTCCCAATATCCCCTCCAGGCATTCCCAGATGACTGAAAGACTTCCAGTCAGGCTCCATGTCTTCAAGGCCCCACCGCCTCCCCAAAAGCATCACGGGCTGGAAGCAAGCTTTCAAAACATGAGCTCCGGGGGGGACACTGACCCAAACTAGAGCAATGAGCTTTGAAAACCTTTTAGCAGCATTTGTTAAGACCTCCCACATCCCCTTCCTCATTTCCCTCCCCCCAATGCAGTTCTAGCTTTAAAACCTCACAGGACACCACCCCCAAAACCACTAGACCAGGACAGAGCAACCCCTTTACTCCTGTGACGCACTCCAAACGCAGCACTGAGAGAGGATCACGAGCCCACAGAAGCCAAGAGGACCGTCCCCTCTGCCACAGCAGCATCCCTAGTGAGCATGGGACTCGTCTTTGTCCTTGTCCCTCCAAGGGAGGGCTTCTCACGGAAAGCCAGACCTGAGGATCAAAGCTGGAAGCCACCAGCCAAGAGAACATCCCCAGGACCAGGCCCCCGGGGGCCAGCTTCGTGGCTGCGGGCCTCAGCCTTCTCTCCTGATCCCACCCTCGACCCACAGGAGATCCCCGGGGGCCAGGGAAATGGCAGCTGTGAAAGCATCTCAGCAGAACCTGCTTTAATCTTTCACCCGTATGATGGGTGTAGCAAACAGCGTCTGTCTCGTTGAGATATTTCCACCGTCGTTTAGAGCAGCAGCAGAGAGGGAGGACGCGTTTCCAGAAGACTGACATATGCGTTGGCCACTGTAATAGTCGGGTCTGGGCAGGACGAGGGGGCACAGTAAAGACTGACCGGAAGAGCTACCTAAGGCTGATCCTACTGACAGGGGTCGTGAGGGATGCTGGGATGAGGGAGGATGAGCAGGAGCCGGAGGCTGGAGCTGTGCCTGACTCCCTCCTCCCTCTTCTCTGTTGCCACAACCAGCAGCAGCTGGGGGCCAAGCAAGTCCAGGTGAAGAGTGTGTCGGGCCAGCACGAGGGCCGCAGAGCGTGAATCTGATGTCAAAAACAGACCACAGCTCTCCTTGATACTGAACTTGGTATGTGTATTATTAAGTAAAAAATACAGGAAGTCAATGTTTTAGACTAAGCGCCTGCGCTAGGCCCCTCCAGATCAGGCGAAAAATGAAAATGGAGTCACTCCCGCTAAACATCAAACCCAAACTAATCGACACTGTGAGAAATCAGGAGGGCCGAGCGCGGTGGCGCACGCCTGTAATCCCAGCACTTTGGGAGGCTGAGACAGGAGAATCGCGAGTTCAAAGCCAGCCTCAGCAATGGCGAGGCACTTAGCAACTCAGTGAGACCCTGTCTCTAAGTAAAATATAAAAAAGGGCTGGGGATGTGGTCCAGTGGTCGAGTGCCCCCGAGTTCAATCTCCGGTACCACAAAAGAAAAAAAAAAAGAAAAGAAAAAAGAAATCAGGTGGGAAAGCAATCAGCTCATTGTCCCCAACAGCCCAGCTTCAAATGGCATTTCATGAAGCTCCCTCTGCCTTCTTGCTTACACACACACACACACACACACACACACACACCCTGAAGTCACCTGATGCTACCATCAGTTATTCATCTTTTGTCTGTCTCTACCTCCCTGCCTTACACGGAAAGTAACTTTGAAATGTTTCTGTTTTCGCTTCTTGAACCCCTCTCTGTAAAAACCAACCTGCCTGGCTCCACTCATCAGAAAACACTCACTGTATTTTATGGAGTCAACTGTTGCTAGATTCTATAAGCACAAATAAAAGCCAATTGAGGTCTTCAAACTAAATTGTTATAATTTTTCCCTTGATAGTGTTGATATTAATATTAACCAGTACAGATTGATATTATTATTATTAGTGCAAATGAATATTATTAGTAGTAACACCATCTCTTTTTTTGTTTGATCTGTTTTCTTCTTAAATGACTTCTCGTATGCTTTTAAAATGGGGCCTCCGGTTTCTGTTTGTAGGATGTTGATGTCACTGTTTTTGTTTGAGCAACTCTTGTCCTTGAGTTCAAGAGTACCAAGGACCCAAAGTGACTAAAGTCTGTGCCTGATCTGGAATCCACTGTTTGAAGCCCAAAGCCCATGCTCAGGGAGCCCAAATCCCCTTGCCTTAAAAAGAAAGAAGAGTCCCAGCAGCTCGGGGGACTGAGGCAGGAGGATGGCGAGTTCAAAGACAGCCTCAGCAAAAGTGAGGCACTAAGCAACTCAGTGAGACCCTGTCTCTAAATTGAAAAAAAAAAAAAAAAACAAAATAAGGCTGGGGATGTGGTTCAGTGGTCAAGTGCCCTGGTACTAGGAAGAAAGAAAGAAAAAGAAAGAAAGAAAGAAAAAGAAAGAAAAAGAGTTCTAACTCCTGTAGCAGAGTCGCAAGAAGGACTAGCCTTCCAAAGCTACACAAATACAGATATAAAATTCTAAAAAATTTCTTAATAATATGCACAAGTTCTGAGTTAACAAGCATGGCATATTGTGGCTACCCTGTTAAAAAAAAATCCGCTGATCATTTTTCACAACTTATTTATTCTTGGTGCCTGTTTCTTCTCCAATGAAGGGAAGGGGATGAAAGAACTTTAACATCTTTTTTCTTCACTGAGTGTTTTTTGCATTATTCCTGAAATTCATTTCTACTTGCAGGATGTATTTAGGGATCTGCCTTCTGACTTTAAAACAATATGTATCCAAATCATTTCCTATAGACTTTTAAAGCATTTTGTTCATCTAAATGTGTATATTTCTGCTCTAATTGAAATTCCTAAATAGTCACTTTCCGAACTGTCAAAATGGTAAAGCTGTTGATGGGCGCAGCTCTGGGGTTTCTATGGCAACTACTTTCATTGCCTAGGAGACGCTGGTCTGCTGATGCTACCACTGAACTGGCTCAAATCTTGAAAACTTGGCGGCACCCAAAAATGTGAAGGCATGTCCTGAAAGTTTAACGGGCTTTTATTTTTAATGGCTAGCACCAAGCTTGGCTCTATCTGGGCTTGAGAGGAGTCAGCTCCGTCCTGAGGTTCTTCATTGTGCAGAGAATAGGAGATTTGACAAGCATGCTAATACTACCAGATCCTATTTGGATGGTGATCTTTTATGTGAATAACTCCCAAATAACATTACCATCACTCATGGAGGCTGGGACGGAAGTTGAATTAGGGTGACAGAATCTTAGTTCATTCATGAGACAACTAGATGCTTCTGAATATAAATCAAAATTGGCACATAGACCATCTCATAACTCTACTATTTTTTTCCTTTCTTTTTTTCCTTTCTCCCTCCCTCTGTCTTCTAAAGAGACAAGGAACATTGGAAGCTATAAACATCATGGTTTGTTACACACTTTTGATGCCTATTCAAATGCAGCGCATCATTCCTAAACCATCTCCTGTTAAACTATTTGTGGGAAAGTTGCATTAAAAATAAATCATTTCATGATAAGTGGTTTTATTGGTGCATGGTCAAAAAATTACCCAGGGAGAGGGAAATCATTTAACTTGCCTTTTTTTCCGCCCCTATCCACGGAACTCAAGTTTCTTCTAATTACATCCGGAGGATCATTTAAACAGGGTGGTCCATTTTAAAACAGTCACATTTAAATCTACTTTGCATTAAATGAGCTTGCTTTTAGATGAGTTTGGCTGGCTCAAGAATACATCACGAAATGCAAATCTGATGATAAATAAAGCTTTGGCTACATTGTAGAAACGGGGAGCATTTCAAAAAACGATGTTAGCGCTGACTGCTAAGTGGAATGGCAACCCGCGTGCACCCTCCTCATATTTTAAACATTTAAATGTATGCTACTGAATCAAATCTGTCCACCGGCGATGTGGCAATCCGTAAGTAAGACACAATAAGAAGACGAGCCGCAAGTTCCCCTCACAAGTTAACACTGGTGAAAATACAGGGGTGAAACGGTGGTGTTGCACGTCCAGAACACCAGTCATTGCCAAGTAGCGAACAGGCAGGATGTGGACTGCTGCGTGCCAATTACGCCACATCTCTTTGGGACTTTAGGCTGTTGAGTGGTTGTCACTCTTAGTCTTGGCTCTTGATTGAAGACAGAAATTACATAAAGGGTGGAAGATTATGGGCTGGGGCTGGGGCTGGGGCTCAGTGGTAGTACACTTGCCTGGCATGTGAGAGACACTGTGTTCGATTCTCACCACTGCATATAAATAAATAAAATAAAGGCCTGTCAACAACTAAAAAAAATATTTTTAAAAAAGGGGTGGAAGATTAGTATGACTAATAATAATTTAATGGACTCTTAAATATTTCAGACTTCATACATACAAAAAAAAGAAAAAAAGGATCACACCCTTTAAATTAAGTGGCCCCGTTGATAACCAATCTAATCACTACAATCATGCTGCTACGATTCAATTTTTTTTTTTTTGAGATGCCAACTTTTTTTTCTTAAAACTTGCCTTCAAAGACTGCAGCACATCTGTGGCACATATTTCTAATTATCCACCAAAACCCATTCTTTTATCTCCTGTAGTAACTATGTGGAAGCCAAGTATGTGGGCTCGGTAGATAAAATGACACTGGGCACATGGCCACCCAGCTAGTGATTTCCAGGTGTAGCCACAGGAATGATTTCTCAGTGAAAAACAAAAAGAGCTATGGATTATTTCCAGGCCTTGGTGGAAACATGGAGTATGAGCTTCTCCGTGACCTTTCCAATTCACCAAGGACATAGGAACTCAGCAGTGACCATGGCCTAGGACATGGCAGAGCCGTGTGATTGAAGAAACCTGGATCCCTGAGTGGCTGCCTGGAGCAAGGAGATCTGCCTTGCCAACCAGGCCTCTCCTTGTGAATTTGTTAAGAGACTGTAAATTAATTTATTTATTTATTCCTTCCCTCATTTTCCTTCTTTTTTGTTCGGGGATGGGGGTTTTGTTTGTTTTGTTTTTGTTTTGGTAAATAATGCTTTTGAATCTTTTGATATAGAATTCTAAAAAAATGTAGGCACTGAAAATTTGTGGCTATAACGACGAACAGAATCTATTTGGAAAAGTAAGCCTTTGGATAAATGTTGAGGAAGAAGTTTCATTACTTTATAGTTAGTCCTTGTGTTAGGCTCACAAAACGAGTGACCCAGAAGGACACAGAAAAGTGCCCAGAAGAAAGAGAGGAGAAGACACTTGGAGAGGGCCGTCTCAGCCTGAACCGGGCCCAACACTGTGATTTTTAAATACAGAACATGTCCCTCGAACCCTTTTTTATGGTGAGCCTGACTTCGACGCTCTTCTGTTTAGAACAGAATTCTGCATAACTGGGAGGCTTCTGAGAAGGGCAGCCTGTGAGATTTTATTGCCAAAAGATGAAACTCTCGGAATCTCTACCGACCCATGTTTTAGTTTATCTGCTGCCTTTGTAACCAATGGACTTGAACTTCACAGCTTAGAAGTACAACAGTCGATGTTTCACCACGCTACAGATTGACCCAGATTATCTGGGAGGCCCTCCTACCTCCGCTGGTGGAGCTGGGGTCACGTACACTGCTGCACTCAACGGAGAGTCTGGCCAAACTGGAATAGTCAAGATGGGCTCTCATGCTTCAAGGCCTCACTGAATAGAGCCTCTTCCGTGGTCATCCAGACAACTTTCCTGAGTATCCCCAAATGGAGGCAGCTGGCTTCTAAAGGCAAGCATTTCAAGACCATAAAAAAAAAAAAAAAAAAAAAAAAAAAAGAAAGAAAGAAAGCTACTAGATCTTTTAAGATTGAGGCACAGAAGTTCTGGGTGGTCACTTTTGATTCCTCAAAGCAAGTCACATTCAAGGGACACAAAATAGATCCGCCTCCGGGATCTACAAAGGGGAAGGCATTGCTGGCTGTATTGGGAGCCTACCTTCTAAAGCCCACTGTGATATATAATAAAGAATGTAACTGGTCCTTATCCCCAGTTCCTGGCACAGAGCTTTAAAAATCCTTGGAGTCTTCAGAGTGATCAGGAGGCCTTCCATTATTAACAACAAGCCCTCTTCACCCATACCTGAGCCTATGCTAACAAGGTCACTCATTATGGGACCCTAGATAGTTTTACTATGGACATTGGTCCCCAGGAAAAAAACACAGGATTGGAGGCTTGGAATTTCGGCCCCTGTGGGGAGGAGAGAGGAACTGAAGGTTGAGTTCAGTAACTAATGGCCAATGGTTCAATCAATCATGCCTGCAAAATGAAACCTTGATAAAACTCTGGAGCAAGGGGGCTCAGACAGGTTCTTAGTTGGTAAACTCAGGACTTAATGAGGAATCTATGGAAGCCTAGAAGGTTTGCACCCTCAGCCCCCAAGACCTTGCCCCACCTACCTCTTCATCTGACTATTCATTTGCATCCTTTATAATAAAATGGTACCCGTAAATAGAGCACTTTCCTGGCTTCCATGAATCATTCTAGTGAATTCTTGAACCCGAGGATGTTGTGGGAGACCCCAAATTTGTAGTCAAGTCAGACAAAAGTGTATGTAACCTCAGGCCTCCACTTGCAACTAAAGAAAGGGCAACATTATTTGGGACCCTGCCCTTTAACTTGTAGGATCTGAATGCAAACTCTGGATGGTTAGTGTCAGAACCAGATTGAATTTCAGGTCCCCCAGTTGGTGTCAAACATCAGGTAGTATCGCCCTGTAGCTGAAAACACAGGCCCCGGGATGCAGAGGTCTTGGGTGAAATGTCTGGTCCTAGTACTGATAATGTGGCCTCTCTCACCAGGATTCCGTTCTCTCATCAGCTAATGTTGGTACCTATATTCATTCCTGATACGTCATTAAACCTTACAGGAAAAGCAATGAATGAACTAAAAAAACACAAAACAAATACAAGCTACTATTATGGCCCAGACCCCAGTGCATCCTCAAACATCTTATATATAACCCAGCAAGCGCTTTGTGGCCAGATTTCTTACCCTTTTTCAAGTCAAGTGAGAGAAATAATGAAAGTAGATCCCCAAAGCTAAAGACATAAATTTAACTCTCCACGTCTTTGGTGTGCATGTCTGAGATTTTTTTTCAACTAAGTTTTTTTTCCATTCAGTTCCAAGCAGAAACTCGGCCATTGCTTCTCATGAATCATCTCTCAATGGCACGATTCCACACCCAGCAGAAAAATTCTGTGAGACCACGGACTTTGCTGGCCAGCGCTCAAAGAAAACATGCAAAACCGAACTCCATGTGGTCTTTGAGTCATCGCTCAGATCCTGAATTCTGTCAGTCCTTGAATCTGAGTTAGGTCAGTGGGAACCCCAGCTGGGTGCTGGGGACACAGCTGTTCTCAAGACCCAGCAGGGCCGTGACGGTGACGGTGCTGTGGACGGACCAGAGGCATCCGCTCCCAGGATTTTGCTGGGCCCGCTCATGGAAGGCAAAATGAGTCCACAGAACTTGCAAGGCTCTGGGTAACCCCATAGTGCTTTCCCAGATCCATCGTGCCTTAGTCCAAAGGCAGCCAAGGACAAGTGAAATTTTACAGAGGACCAAAACAAGACAGTAAGAATAGAGTGTGGACAGACTGTGCCCAGGACCACAGAGGTTAGAAAGGACGTGGGAAAGACATGACAACTTAATTCCATCATGTGTGGAGTACTTCCTTTTACCAGTACAGGGATACATGACACGCGGTCTCTGGATTCAAATGCCCTTTGCACACACACACACCACACACACACACACCACATCTTAGAAGACACAACATTGCGTGAGCACATCAGTCTTTACATGATTACCATCAAGTTCTTCCAAAGAAAAACCTGAGAACAGTTTCTTAATCCATGCAAGGACTTCTCCTGAGATTATGGATGGTGGACATCACTAGCCAAAGATTCGCCACAGCGGAGGACAGGGGAAGTCACGTCTGTCCTGTTAAACGCCCCCCTCTCATCGCACAACCTTAGAAAGAAAGCTTCCAGATCATTCGTCTCCATCACAAGACTTATAAAAATGAGATGGAAAAAAGAAGTTAAATTATTTTGGCCCATAAGTTTCAGATGAAGTTGTATATTTCCCTAAAGGGTCAAAAATAGAACATTTATTAAACGGCAAGTTATTCAAAACCGGCACAGGCCCCAGTTGTCTTTCAAAAGCTCTGATTTACTGCCTACTTCTCCCTCGAGAAAGGCCTTTTTTAAATGTTCATTTCCATTTTAAGAGACTCAGGGCTTTGATCTGTTGGGAGAACTCTCTTTCTCTCCCTGACTGGGGCTCTTCAAGTTCTTGGGGCAGAGTCGGAGCCTGGCTCTCAAGACCCGTGTCTCCCCTGGCCTTCCCGGGGCCTCCGTCCACACAGCCCTCTCCCTGGTTAGTTTGGAGGTCGGGACTGGTGAGTCCCAACACCAGGCAACACCCTCACCTCCATTCTTCACGCCGCTGTAAAGAGCCTGCTGGGGGAGGGGCAGGGAAGCAGCCAGGTGTTCCTTCAAAGCTAATTCAAGTTTTCATGATACATTTAATCTTGTTACGCCCATAAAGTAAAATCACAGTCTCAACATGAGAGCACGTTTTTTCCTCTGAAAGACCCCTGTCTTTTTTTCTTTTTCTTTTCACTTTTTGTGGGCCATGCCCATCTGTGTGACCGTGAGGTCTTCTACTGCAGGCAAGTAGGAAGACAAAGGTGGACGCCAACCTGAAGCTTCACCTGCAGTAGTTCAGGGTCAGGCTGCACGCCCAGGTAGCTGCCTTCCTGCCGTCACAGAGCATCTGATCCCTGGGTTCTTCTGTCCCATCTGCTAAGCGACTGTTGACATGGATTAGGGGCAGGGCGGGGCCAGAAGGAGCAACTGATGGCTGGGCCCGGCCGCCCTGGGCTCGTGGTCACCCTTCTTCACAGGTAAATGACACCCTGAAAAAACACAACTCTTCCATCTTCTTCTAGCACACTTTTTGCTTGTTTGTTTGACAGATTACGTGTTCCATCAGCTGTGACAAGCCACTGCACGAGGAAGGCATAGCAGAATCCAGTGAAAATCTGGATCTCTCCATGGGCAAAAGAGGAAACCAACGCACACTGCTCTCTGGGGCTATTACCCACGGAACAGGAGATAACAAGGAGTCCTCACCAATCGACTTTCTGTGGCAGGGAAGGAAAGAAATTGTGTTCCTCAGGAGAAATGGGTTAATTTTATTTTATTTTATTTTATTTTTGTAGCTGCAGGCAATCGGTGGATAAGTGGGTATTACAATCCTGGTACATCTCTAATTAATAAGATCAATTGCCACTGTATTTTCTTTTACAAACTCATTTAGATATGTCAGGGCTGCAATTATTTTGAGAATGATCTGGTTTTACGCTTATTCATCTTTCCTCTTCCTCAAGGAGAAAATAAAACTGTCATCTTAAATGCCCTTTGAAGTCTGTTTTAGATCCTTGATTGAAAATTAAAAACAAAGCTCTCTAGCCTCGTGCCATTTACAGGGTCAAAGTTCCTATCCTCACATTGGCGCGTGCGCGCGTGCGTGTGTGTTTGTGTGTGTGTGCGTGTGTGTGTGTGTACACGTGCGTGCATGTGTTGCTTTATTTTTAAAAGGTGACATTGGCTTTTTTGAAGGACAGATTGCACCCCTGTGTTCTCAGCTCCTTCGACCTGCGAGAACTCCAAAGTCTTAGATCATTTTAAAACCAGAAAGCACTGGACAGTCCTTTGCCTCATCTGTTATTTTCTGTTTCTGAGAAGAATCTCTCTCCGCAAGTGGATGTTGTAACTCTTGTCAGGACCTCGAGGATATTCGAGTGGCTTCACTTAGCAATTTCACACCAAGTCTTAATCACCACCAATTGACGGTGCAGAAATCCACCCCTGTTCTTAAGGACCCGGATGTCATCTCTGCAGGAGGGATGAAGTTCCTTCTCTGTGTCTGTAACAGCCAGCTCCCACAGAGTCTGTCACCAGAGACACCTCCCTGACCTGCCTGGTTGGTGGGTCCCTCGTTGAGCAGCTTCCCTTGGACGCAGTCAATATTGGCCATCCCCGCAGCACCACCGGGGGACACTTCTAGACTCTCCATCGGGGGAGAGTGAGCCCACTTCGTTTCAAAAGGAGATTTAAACCTTCTCTTGGAGAAGACAGAGGCTGGCGCGAGGCTAACAAATCAAAGAAACTGCACCGAGGCAGAGCAGCGGAGTCCCCCAGGCCATCGCCCGCCCGCTGCCCCCGCCCCTGCCTTCTGTCTGAGCTGTCTTTAAGGTTTTAACATTATCCCTCTGTTGACAAATGAATGCTTTTCTGGAAAATGAGGTATTTCCAGAAGCTGGCAGACCCCGAGTGGAGCACAGAAAAGCGTGGACTTACTCTCTGGCTCCCTCGATTCATTATTTGAACGAGAGAGGCTGGAGGTTGTGCGTGAGCGCCACGTTCAAGGTGATGATAAATGCAGTCTGGCGGGGTGGTAATCAGGGAATTTCTAGCCAGGTCCTGTCTAGACCATGGTTTGTTATGGAGGAAAAGCCACAAAGGGGGGCCGTAGAGCCCTGTTCCGTGGAGACACTGTCCTCGGGGAGCGAGCGCCAGGCCCATTTCCAGTCTGAGCCTTCGTCTGGCCCCTCGTCGGGGCTGCTGTAAATAACCTGGGCCTGTCTTTCAGCAAGCTCGGGAAGCTTAGACGCCGAACACGGTTTCTGTTGTCCGTAGTTGTGCATTAAGCTCGGTACTGTCAAGTCTAATTATTCTCATTAAGGCCTGAAAGTTTTAGGGATTAATTAAGCAGGGAGCAAAAGCTTATGCAGAGCAGCAATATTTTCCCCTGAAGGATTAGCTCGTCATTCTGGGGGGGGGGGTCCTTGAGAGCTGCCCATTACTTTATAAGAGTGAAGTGTGGAACTCACATAATGTGGATTAGGAATCGCCTACATTTCACATGTGCTATTCAGCCATGAAAATAAGCCCTGGCCCTTGTGCCCATACCCAGAAGGCTCACTAATGAGAACCAGGCAGTGGGGCTAATGAGAAATTCAATACGTGCTGTCTCTCTCTCTCCCATTTCCTTTCAGTTTTCTTTCCAAAGGATCTGCTGGGGTAGAGAAGTCCGTAGATGCTGGTGTTCTTCTTTTTACTTGGTGGTTAGCTTAAAATTTATCGAATTCCAGCCCTTCTGACTGCGGATGTGAAAACACAGATCTGCTTGTCAGCTTTGTGTTACTGTAACAAAATACCTGAGATAATCAATTAGTAAGGGGAAAAGTTTATCGTGGCTCAGAGTTTTGGAGGTTTTGGTCTGTTGCTGCTTGGCCCTGTGGCTTTAGGTCTATGACAGCCACAGTACATCATGGCAGGAATATGTGACAAACAGGACTGTGAACCTCATGGCAGTCAGGAAGCAAAGATGGAGAAGAAGGCACTGGGATCCCAATATTTCATTCAAGGGCATGCCCTCAATGACCTAACTTCTTTGTACCAGGCCCCACCTCTTAAGATCCCACTGCCTCCCTGTGGCACAATACTGGGGACCAAGCTTTTACACACGGGCCTTTAGGGGACACTAATCCAAACCATAGCATTGGATTCAGCAACTTGCTCCAAGGGACAGAGGTAAGGGCAATGCTTCTTTAAGAGAAGGTGTCAGGAAACTCCCAGAAGCATTGACAATCACCAGTTGCAGTAGAATGGGGAGGGTCCTCAGCACTCAGGTCTTGGGGTAACCACACACTACAGAAATGGGAGGGTCCCGCGAGGAAGAGAGGAGGGTGGTAAGGACCCAATCTGCGTGGGAACCCCAGGAGCTCTGGGGCCTGGTTTGCTGAAGGATTTTGAGGCTTCCTGAAGCCAGGGGGAAGGGACGGAGAGCCAGGTCCCGGCATCCCCAGGTACAGAGGGAGAACGGTGGACAGTGGTCCTCATGTCCCCACGGGCTCCAGTTGTCAGCAAGGCAGATGGTTAGGAGAGGCGGGCTGGGGGCTCTTCTGCCTCCTCTCCCCTCTTCACATAAGGCTGGGGGAGCGTGCTCCTCCTGCGTCTCCAACCCCTCTCCTCTCCTCTCAGCTGGGACCTGGAGCCTCTCTGCAGGTGGCGGCAGGAGAGACAGGACCCCAGAGCAGGTCTGTGCTAAATGGTGGCCTCCCCCTGCACCCGGGGGAGGGAGTACACCTCCCTCCCCCTCCCCAAGGCCCTGCAGGCCCCTGTGCCCCCAAACATCCCCCCACGGGGACCACCTGTGTCCTGTAGGTGTCACGAAGGAGCTCCTTCCCCGGACACTCAGAAAATGGCAGGAAGAATGAGCTTGGCGTCACACTGGGTCAGGGACCTCAATGTACCCTCCTTCCTCGTCACTGAAGAACTTGCTTGGACTCCTCCTGAAAGACCCGGGAAAAGTGCAGGCTACAGAGGCAGCATTCCCCAGGCAGGGTCGCTCCCAAGGGGTCAGCGACACCAGGCATGACAGCCACAATGGGAGCAGCAGCCCTGACAAACAGCAAGTGGCAAACGCACAGTGGCCACCACCGCCACAGCAGGCTGGGCGCCGTCTCCAGCTGGGCCACCCCCTCCAGCCCTCCACCTGGGGTCTTAAAGAGCCTCAGGCCCTCCCCGACTCCCCCCCGAGCACTCTGTTCACAGCTCTACTTGTTTCTGGGTCATCTATGACCCAGGAGCCCAAGAGGCCCCCTCCTCGTTGACCTGGCACTGTCAATCAAATGTTTGTGACAGCCCCCTCCCCATTCACACTTGGAAATAGGGCCTCTGGGGGGTTAGGGTTAGGGTTAGATGAGACTACACCGGAGGGACCCTCCTGATGGGACTCAAGCCTCATAAAAGGGGCTGAAACACCAACTCTCTTCCTCACTCAGCCTGCGCCCACCAGGGACAGGCTGCACCAGGACAGATGGGCACAGCACCCCACCCCATCAGCCAGGTGGCACCCTCCTCGGCCTCAGGAACTCGAGAGGTACATGCCGGTCGCTTAGGCCGACCAGTCCCGGAGGCTCGTGTGCACATAATTCTGAGCACGCATGTTAGAGGTTTGAAGTAGTCGCAAAGCGTCATTTCTGCCAGATCCTGCCACCCTGGTGTCACTGGCTGAGCGCTCCTGAGCTCATCTCGCATATGTCAACCAAGGTGCTCAGTAAACAGAACTAATCAAAGAAGAGAGAAGGACAGGAGGACACGGCTGAGCTCCCAGCCTGAGGAACGGCTGTGATGGGCTGGCAGCAGAGGCGCCGAGGCCTCGCGCTGAGACCCGCTGGGTGCTTAGCAGGGGAGCTGGCCGGGCTGGCCGGGCTCCGGCTTCCAACACAACGGGGCCTCACCAGTTAGTTAAGGCATTTTCAGCCTCTCCTGTGGGAAAGGTCATTTCCCAGCAGTGTGAGACAGTCACTTCTTTGCACAATCTAACCAAAGATCTAAGTTGCTTAACATAGTATTAGCTTTTCTTAAATGGGTAGGTGTCGTTCCACATGTGAGCCTAATTAATCATATTTCCAGTGTATACACTGAATAACCAGAGATAGGAAATCAATGTCATTAATCCACAGTTCTCATGACTTGGAGGCTTCATTTCTCAAGGTTCGGGTTTTAAATCAGAACTGACAGGGGGAGGGGGAGATGGGAGGAAGATATGCTTTTTAATTTTGAAGAAAGTTAAGGGAAAGAGGTGACAGTAACCTTTTTTCTGTTCTTAGGCTAGTTCTCTATCTTTTTTTAACACTGCAAGCATGAAAGGTAATGCAAATATTTTGTAAATAATACAACCAGTTGGCAGGCCTGTGGTTACTGCTAGATCTAGTCACAGAGCTCATTGGCTTTACACGGTGCCCAAGCTCCCGAGACCAAAGGCAAGGTCATGCATACCAGCCAGGATTGGGGAAAGAAAAAATAAAAGAAAATGAAGGAACATGGGTGAGGAGCGAGTGCAGATGCTAATGGATCCTGATGGGGTGTGTCCCCAACAAAACCCCTTGCAAACTGAAACATCCTAATTCAAAAATGCATTTCCACCCTCACCTACGTGACGTCGCAGCTCACAGCACAGCACCTTTAGACAGTCCCCCTCGCATGATCCTGGGAGCCGCAGTTGATGTCATCGATGCCCAATATCTCCAGGGAGGGTTGGACAGCGGGTCACTAGCCCGGAAAAAGATCCAAATGCAAAATTCCAACTATAGTCTCTCCTGAGTGTGCATTGCTTTTACGACATTTTAAAGTGGAAAAATTGGGAAGGGGAACTTGTTGCCACCTACAGCAACGATACCGCAGGAAAGAAATCGGAGGCAGACTGGGAATGAGTGATTTCTTTATTCTTGCTTCTTCTTGTCTGCTTTCTC
Organism: Tamias sibiricus; assembly: GCA_025594165.1. Taxonomy (NCBI): domain Eukaryota; kingdom Metazoa; phylum Chordata; class Mammalia; order Rodentia; family Sciuridae; genus Tamias; species Tamias sibiricus. The sequence continues at coordinate 15,082,253 of CM046666.1, read as the reverse complement.
TCTCTGACTGACGCCCCCCGGCCTGGTTAAATACTCTTCACCCATTAAGCATACCCATGTACAGGTGCGGCACAGAAAGATTCTTAGTCAAATTCATTAAGGTCATGTGTAAACAAGTAAACGCCTCCTCTTGGCTCTCAGCCAGCCGCCATCTTAGCTACTTCCTCATTAAAGGCTCTTACAGGAGCTGATGTAACCCAGGGACCATCTGCAATGTCATATGTCCTGTTGCTTGTGAAGATAATACCTCCTTAGATGCCAGAAGCTTCAATGTGGCTTTTCCCCTACTTCTTTAATTCGTTCTATTCAGCGAGCCCCGCGTTGACACATGTGAGATGTGCTCGGGAACACAGAGTCGATGACACCCCAGGATTACCCCCACTTGTCCAAAAGGATGTCTGGTGACACCTGAACCTCCTAAGACGTGTGTCGAGAACCGTACGCCTTTGCCAGTGGACACATTTTCTTTCCTCTTTTAAGCTGCGTCTTTGCTCAGTCATTCTTGACCACAAGCCTGGCAGGCTACAGTTGCTAGGAGCCGGCATGTGACAAAGGGCTCTACTCCTCGGACACCAGAGGAACCAGGAGCAGCAGCCAGTGGGAACTCGGACAGTGAAAGGCAAGGGACCAAGCCCCTCCTAGCTCCTGGAAGCAGAGCTGGTGTCACCCCCACGCCCTGCCCCCTCCCCCTCTGCAGACTCAGTCTCAGCCAGGGGCAGCGGAGGAGGGCAGATGAGGAGAAGGAGCTTGGCCATCAGAGGGGCTTAGCAAGGGGCTCCTGCCTGGCTCCACTCATTACCGTCACGAGGAGGGGATACATCTGAGCTTCCCAAAGTTTTCAAGTGATGCAGCAACAAAGCCGCGGGAATAAGTTCAGAGGCAGACTGGAAACGAACAGGCTCTTTATTCTGCCAGCTTCTCTCTCCGGCTCCAACAACACCCCGACACGCAATCCACACTCCTCCAACCACCACAAAATGGCACCGACCTGATCCACAATGTCCCGGGCCAAGTCTCGCGAGACCATGGAAGGTGGTAATGCTTATGGCTCACAGCTAGCCGCAATCTTAGCTATCTCCTTAATTAGGGCTCCTGCAAAGTGACACTGTTTATCCAGCAAGCATGTCTGGACATCCACAGTGTGCCAGGCTCTGTTCTGGACTGGGCAGACAGCAGTTAAAACTCAGACAAAACGCCTGTCCTCAACAAGCCACGCTCACTGAGGACTGATGGACAGTAAAAGAAATGAGAAAGAAAAATGGTGTGCTAAATGGTCCACGGGGCAATGGGGAGTATGAGGTGGGGTCCACTTTTGAGGAATTTTCAGGAGGGAAATCAGAGAAAGCTTCAGTAAGAAGGTAACATGTCCCCAAGGGCCTGAGGGAGTGGGTGATGTAGATAACTGGGGAAGAATGTTCTAGAGAGAGAAGAAACAGCAAGTGCAAAGTCCCTGTGCCAGGTCTAAAAGGAGCTGGGCCAGCAGGAGAGTCATGAATGAGTGAGTTTGGGGAAGAGGAGGGACAAAGGCCAGAGAGATGGGCTGTGAGATGCGGAGCCCTAGGAGGGCTTTGAGCAGAGCAGGGACTTGACCTCTTGCATTCTCAGAGGCAGAGGGGACAAATGGGGCAGGGAGGTCTGACAGTGGTCCAGTTGGACGCAAAGTTCTCTCCAACTAGGAGCCTGGAGACGGTCAGACCTGTTGGCAGGCAATGCCCCTCCTTCTGGATTCTTCTTCTCCAGTCACCTAGCGAAAGCAAAACTTGGCATCATTTTTAAAAGATTTCCCATTAAAAAAAAAAAAAAAAAAAAAAAAAAACCTATCCACTTAGCCGTCTTCCTCTTGCCTGACCTTCTCTCACAGAGATCTGTCCACTCCATCAGGGGGAGTTTCTTAAAGTCAGGAGACACATCAACGGGGACAGATCTGAAAATAAGTGCCAGCTCACACGCCACACCCCAGGCAGACCCAAACCAACCACACCCCCACACCTGTGTGTTATATATTTATGGGGTTTCGTTGCTGTTCAAAAAAAAATGCCATTTTAGAGATGGCAACCAATCTATTAAAAAAGAAGAAGAAAAGATGAGGAGGAGGAGGAGCAGGAGAGGAGGGGGACCCCCAGTGGGAGCCCAGGATTCAGAAGACCCCTGACACTCTCCCACCAGCGGCCATGTGCAAGGACAACGGGAACTGCAAACGTGAGCCTCTCAGAGCCTCAGATGGCCCCTGCTCGGTCACCGACCGAACGTGTGACGTGCCCACCACGTGCCGCACGTTGTGAGTGAAGCCACTCCATGACTCTGTGGGTGGCAGGACTCATCCACACTCCAGGTATCTCCAGGAACTTAGAAAGGGGGCGGGAGGAAGGGCGCGACCCACTGTGCACAGTCTGCAGCCCCCTTGAGCCCGGAATGCCCGCACGCCACCCTGAAAGGCTCTTCCTCCCCACCTGCTGCAGAGGCTGGGCGCCCCATCAGAAAGGTGGGTGGCTTCTTCTCCCAGCTCAGGGCGCGCCTCCTCACTCCGCCGGCCACTCGCGCCTCCTCCGGGCTCCTGCTCTGCCACGCAGCACCAGGGGCACTGGACGGTTTGGGCTCTGTTTGCCGAGTCTCCCCTACAGAGCCGCCCTGGGCGCCCGCCTACAGCCCTCCACGCCCCTCCACGGCCACACCTGCAGATCCTGCAGTTCCGCTCCTGTCTGGCGTTGGGAACCCCCAAGCCAAGATGCGGGGGAAACAGAGGGGCCCGAGGCCGCTGCTGCTGCAGAACGCACCCCTCAGTCAGCCAAGCGCGGGGGTGGGCGAGGCCGGGTCCTGGGCCCTCGCTGGATGAAATCTGGGGCATGTCCTAAAGCATCTCCAGCAGTTCCCCAGTTGGGTGAACTCCCGTCGCCCCCTGGGGAAAGCAGCTGAGCAAACCCCCTCTGTTGGCTTCCTCCTCCGGTCTGCCTGCCCTACTCCCAGGCCACGCTTCCTGGACTTGGTTCCCAAATAAACTACTGGTACCTGAAGTCCTGCATCCGTCACAGGCAGAGGAACCCGGGCAAGGCCGCCTCCACCTGACAACACGGTGGGGTGGCCGCCAGCTCCTGAGGCTCTGCACTGACCCCCAGAGGCCCGCAGCGCTGGCTTCCCCATGCATGCAGGCTAAGGGACCTGGCCCCAGCAAGGGAGCCCCAAAGGTGGCAATGGGGGACTGTCTGAAGTAGCGGGGTGCTCACAGAGTGTCTTGAAGCCAGTCATCATTTGGACACACAGAGGGGAAGCAGGGGAAAGGCTCTCAGGCATGGACCAAGTGTCCACACTCAAGTCTGTGCTGGCTGGGCCTGCACTGGCCGCCATAGAGCATCTCTGGGCCAGTTCTTTCACGGGTGTTCTCAGAGCTGTGGGGTGGAGCCATGGCCGTGCTCAGCAGGAGAGCCACCCCAGTCAGAGCCAAGACATCCAGGGATTTCTGGGGACATCTCTGGGTATTCTAGTGCCCTGCTCATCACTCTTTCTCTTTGGAAAGGGCCTGAGTTGCAGGGCTAGAACCTCCTACCCTCTGTCTCTGGCACCACGTGGGCTGGCCCTGTGCAAGAGCTTCTGGCTCTAGCTCTCTGGTGGTCAGCCTTTGCCAGGAGGACCCTGCCCCTGGGAACCTCAGCTGATGTCCTTGATTCCTACAGAAAACGAGTCCACAACCAAATAATTTCCCGGGGGACCAGGCTGTCTCCCCAGTGCCAGGCTTGGAGCCTCCTGTCCTTCCCAGCACCTACAGCTGACGAGCGAGCCCTCAGGCCCCCTGACCCTGCCCTCTCCCACTGCTAAATAGGTGCTTAATAAAACCTTCCGTATGAATGAACCGATGAAGTGGCTGAGCCACGGAGCTCAAAGGGACAGCTCAGCGGGCCCCTGGCATGCACCCCAAGGCGGGCTGCACCCCTGCCCCCGCTGGTCTGGCCAGTTCAATGCTTCACTCCACAATGTTCCCTTGGTAAAGTGCAGCCTCATGCAGGTTGTGACATGAAAAAGGTCTGATTGGATTTTCTGAAAGAAAGTCAAATGGGGCAGAATCGGGGCGACTGGGCCTAACAAAGGCTCTCTCCTCTGACCAGAACTCGAGTCAGGCTCTGAGAACTCCGCCTGACCCAGTCCAGCCTCTGGCTCGCCCCGCCCCCACCCCATCCTTGTGGAATCCGATTTGAGCAGGGATCCTGCTAAGTGGGTTTAGGGCAGGGTCCACATCTCGTCACCCAGCTGCCCCCGCCATGGCCGCATCAAGTCAGTGCAGCCAGGAAGCGCCTAAGCCCGCTGCTTCCTCTCTGTAACTTTCCATTCACTGGACCCCCATCCCGGCTCCTTGGTTTTAAGCCCCCACTTGTCCTCATGGGGACTGAAGTTGAGCCCCAACCCTCTCCCCCAGCGCAAGACCATGCTGCAGTGGTCTCTGTGCCCACCTCCACGGCTCCCCTGAGCACAGTCAGACTCACCATCTCTAACAAGTGCTAAGAGGAGTTGTTGTTGTTTTGTTTTTTCTTTTAACAAAGTGAACCAAGGGAAATCCGGGAGACAGGAGAAGTGACGAGTTCAGTCATCAGGGTGAGAGAAGCCGTAGGAAGACACCGAGGCATGACAGGAATGAAAGTAACGGAGACAGGATGGATCAGAGAGGCAAGTAGTTACAGATTGTTCCAGACTTTTGTGGTTCAAAACTTAGGATGGCACCTTTTAACGTTTGGATAGGGAACCTCCCCGCAAAAGTCCATGTGTGACACAATGCAGGCCTGTTCAGAGATGAAACGATTCCCTTATGAGAGCTATAACCTAATCAGTGGGTTAGTTCATTAGATGGCTCAACAACTAGAATGGACCACTGGGTGGTAACTGTAGGCGGGTGGGGGTGGCAGGAGGAAGTGGGTCACTGGGGGGGTGTCCTTGGGGATATTACCCCTGACTCTGTCCTCGACCTGGTTCTGCTGCCTGGTTGCCCTGTCCCGAGTGGCTTTCCTCTGCTACACCCCGCCGCCATGATGGTCCCCCTCTCTTGGGCTCAGAGCGATGGAGTCGGCTGACCAGGAACTGAACCTCTGAAACTATAAGCCAAAATAAACTCCTGCTCCTCGGGGTTGTTCTTGTTGGGTCTGTTGATCACGGTGACACAGAGCGGACTGATAGGGCACCACTGACAGAAATCAAGAACAGAACAAAGACAAATAAAAATGTGTTTTTGCCAGTATGGAGATTCCTAGGAAAACTGGGAATGGAACCACCATTTGACCCAGCTATCCCAGTCCTTGGTCTATACCCAAAGGACTTAAAAACAGCATACTACAGGGACACAGCCACGTCCATGTTTATAGTAGCACAATTCACAATAGCTAAACTGTGGAACCAACCTAGATGCCCTTCAGTAGATGAATGGATAAAGAAAATGTGATATATATATATACACAATAGAGTATTACTCAGAAATAAAAGAGAATAAAATCATGGTATTCACAGGGAAATGGATGAAGTTGGAGAATATAATGCTAAGTGAAGTTAGCCAATCCCAAAAAGCCAAATGCCGAATGTTTTCTCTGATATAAGGAGGCCGATTCACAGTGGGGTTGGGACTGGGAGCATAGGAGGATTAGAGGAACACTAGAATGGCCAATGGGGAGGAAGGGGGCAAAAGGGTAAAAAAAAATAAATAAAAAAGATGGTAGAATGAGATGGATATCATTACCCTAAGTGCATGTATGAAGTCACGAATGGTGTGACTATACTTTGTATACAGCCAGAGATATGTAAAACTGTGCTCTATACGTGTAATATGAATTGTAATGCATTCTGCTGTCATATATAACAACTTAAAATTTTTTAAAATGTGCTTTGCCCTCGAGTCTCAATAATGGCAAAGTTTGACCCCTAAAGAGTATCAAATCAGAAATTTCTCATTCCTCTATCTGAACATTGGATTGAGACCCCTCGATCCATCTTTGGTAGACCACGTCTTCAGATGTACACCCTGTTGATCCATGACTCATCAGACGTCCACCTTGTTTTGAACCTTCTCTCTAGAAGCATGCAGGACCTTCTTGAACACACATGTCTTTACAGAAGTGCTAGGGAACAGAGAGGCGGAGCTGGAGGTCACAGTGGGACAGGGTTTGTTGTCTTCTGCCAGCTGTCATGGGGTCCGTGGGAGCCAGAAGAGGCGTCCCCGGACTAAAGCATACTTGGCATATTATTCTAGCCCATTTCACATTCAAAGGCCTGAGGTATTTGGCAGGCCACGAGAAAAAGCCACACGCGTGCTCTGATCCCTCCTGCTCCTTCCTCCTCCCGTCTTTGGGTCTATCAACTTCCTTCCCCGTTACATTTCTGTTTGTCACTTTTTGATCTCATGGATGTGGCTTCATTAAAAAGCAAATCGGTGTTTAGAAATGGCTGTTCCCAGCAGGTGGAGACACGGAGCAGATCGAAAGATCCCAACCCAAGCCCCTGTCCTGCTCCTGCCCAGGAGGGACCCTCCGCAGTATGGAGGATGGACACAGGGCTAGGGGAGGAGGGTAAGGCTCAAAGGCTCCACTGGACACAGCAAGCTGCTGTCACACTAGGTGTTGCGGATGCCATGAAGGGCAAGGGGCCCCTGTTCTCAAGGGGGCTGGTTGCCGCGGGCCACGCTACCCGAGGTCACTTCCAGAGGAGGAAGCCACCCATTCCCATGCTCAGGAGGAGCTTGCTCAGGCTCGGAGCCTCCAGACTGTCCCAGCACCCACAGGCGAAGAGCGAGCTCTCAGGCCCCCCGACCCTGCCCTCTGCCAGTGGCCATTGGCGTGACGGTGGCCCTGGTGTACCTACTCTGCGTCATTCCATCCAGGACCCTGAAATGATTCTTATCACCTATTAGGCAAGAAAAAAAATTTTTTTCAAAGCCTAGAGTCCGGGGTAGTGCCCATTTCCACCTTTCCTTCATGTTCGAGATTGAGGTCGCATAGAACAACCTGAAAATTTGGCCTCTCATGTGACACCCTTTGCTGCTCAGCCTGCCTGAGGCGGACGGCTGCAGTCTAGGTGCCCGGGAGCTGGACTCTTGCACCAGCTCGGTCAGTGCCAGATCCAATCATTCTAGAAGGAGCACTGATTGGGTGACTGACCCCTTTTGGTAGAGTATGTACCATGATCTAATCGCCACATGCATTTTGTCACACTGTGACCTAAGGCCATGCTGCGGTCTCGGGGATGGTTGGCAGTGTTATTAACAGGCTGTCCCAAAGGACCTTGTTCCAGATTTGCCAGGCCCGGAGAACAGCAGGAAGCCCAGCCGCAGAGGGGGTCGCCTTTCCTCAGCATGCGGAGGAGGCTGGCACCTTTGAGCTTCAAAGGCAGGGTTTGTAATGGCTAGGGAGAGTCCAGGCCAGCTACTTCCACACAGGCAAGATGCACAGGCCGGGCGTGAGCCAGGTCTCCAGGCAGGGCCGTGAGCCTGGTGCGGCCTGGGCAGAACCCACGAGACCACCTTCCTGACGGGGCTGTCCCCAAGTGTGTGGCTGCTTGAGATTAAAGGCAACATGCCCCCACTGGAGGGACAAGAAGCACAGCCACAGTCAGTGACAGGCTGTAAACAAAGGACGCCCCCATGAGCCAAGTGCTCGGCCTGGGAGTGAGCCAAGCAGGCGCTGTGTGAGCTCAGCCACACCCGGCCACAGGGACACTGGACAGGGGAAGAGCTGGTGGGAGAGCAGGGCAGGGGCTTCCTGCCCACCGGGGGGTGCTAGCGTCAGCGCTGCCTCTCGGGATTTTCCTATGAACAGTCCTTGAATGAAGCAAACCCAGGTTTGATTCTAGGGCCATGATTCTGACTGTATGGCTTTGGGAAAAAGACAAACTCTCTGAGCCTCTGTTTCCCCAAAACTAACAATAACAACGACCTCAGAGAGTCACCGGGGGATTGAATGAGATGGCGTATCGCATGCCCCTGGCACAGCCCCGGACACATAGTAGGTGCTCAGTAAATGTTCGTCTTCTTGCCACACCCCTGCGTCCTCATCCTACACACGCATTTGTGAAAGCCATTAAGGGCAAGCATTTGTGCCAGAGAGATGTTCGTGGATAGGTTAAATGTACAACAAGTCGGAATCCCACCCATCCACTTAGAAGCGGGAATAGAAATAGCGCGTTCCGTGGTCTGGCCAGATGGCGAGGCCTTCACTTCCAAGACCTCACAGCTCCCGCGGGTTTGGCCGGGAGGCACCCACGCGGCACAGACGGGAGCCTTCGGGCCTCCAACACCTGCCCAACCACTGGCCCTGCACTGGTGCTGGCTTCTCATGGACACCGAGGCCTCCCACGGGCACTTTTATCCTTGCAGCACAATTTTCCTCCCCTTCCCCTTAATTCTTGCCACCCCAATCTCCCTTCCAGGGTCCAGTCTTCTGCCCAGGGGTCCTCTTTTCCCACAGGAGAGCTTGCCCCTCCTGTCCCCCACCCATGGCTCCTTCCCTCAGTGGAACCCCACAGCCTCGTTCCCCAGGGATTTCCACATGGTGACACCATCCCTCAGTGAGGTCTTGAAATCACCTCTCACTTGTTCTGACAGGTGCGTGCAGAGCCAGTGACCCCCTTCCTTCTTGTCTTGCCTTTTAAACCTCACAAATTTTTAAAAGTATATTATACATAAGCACCGCCAGACATCTGCTCAACCCCCTTCCCCACACCCAGCCACTCCTTTGTATTGAGACACTGCCGAAACGGAAGTAGGTGCAGCCAGACCCACCTGTGGGTCCAGAGCAAGAAGATGCCAGATTCTCTTTACAGAAAATATCCAGGAAAATTCAGAGTGGTAGAGACCTCCTCCAGTCTCTTTCGCCAGCCTGGCAGCAATTCAAGGTCCCTGCTCCAAAGCCAGCTTCACACACACACACACACACACACACACACACACACGCGCGCACACACACACACACCAGTGGTGGTGGGGAGGCAGGTCCGGCCTGCTCCACCCCAGCACTGATTGACGTGAAGCTCTGGGAGAAAGCGGATCTGCAAAAACATGAACGCATCTCAGCCGTCAGAGGGTGAGGAGAAGCCACGCAGAGTCCCAGTCTCTGCTCAAGGTCAGGCGGCCTCTAGCTGCACGGGGTGAGGATATGTCAGCTCACAGGCATCACCCACAGCTACCCAGGAAACCCAGGGTCTCCCCTGAGGTGCCACGGCCTCACATAAACTCACCCAACGGGAAGCCAACCCCTGCTGCGGGAAGGTGTCACGTGACCTGCGTGGGAATGATGGCAGCCTCAGAAGTGGCAGATGCAGTACCAGCCTGGGGCTGCAACAGGCAGGAGTGACACAGAGCTGGGGTTCACCTCCGGTGGATGAAGGGGTTCATTCTCCCCTGCTGTCTGCCAAAGGCATGTGCTGGTGTCTCGAGATGCGTCCGTGTCCTAAACCCTAGGACCTGGGAACGTGGCTGTGTTAGTGAGCGTCTCATCACTGCGACCAAAATACCCTATAAGAACAACTTAGAAAAGGAAAAGTCTGTGTTGGGGTCACAGTTTCAGAGGTCTCAGTCCACGGTCAGGCAACTCCATCACCTTGGGCCCAAGGTGAAGCAGGACATCATGGCGGAGGGCAGCTGCTCCGTTCATTAAGTTTGGGAAGCAGAGGGGGTGAGTGGGAAGGGGTCACAGAGAGCACACCCTAGTGACCCCTCCTCCAGCCACCCCCCACCTGCCTACAGGGACAACCCAGTTAGTCCTTTCAAATTATCAATCCATCAAACGGATTAACTTCACCTCTCGACACAGCTGCATTAACAGGAGCTTTGAGGGGACGCCTCATATCTAAACCAATGGTCTGATTTGAGAAAAGGGTCTTTGCATGTGGAACCAAGTTATAGGTCTTGAGAATTGGGTACCCCCCAATCCAATGACAAGCGTCCTTATAGACGCTACAGAGAGAAGAGATGTCGCTGTGAAGGCCGAGGCAGCGATCAGGGCGACAGAGCTACAAATGGAGGAAGGCAGAGACTCCCCTGGAGTTTTTCAGGGAGCGTGGCCTTGCCTGCACCGTGATCACTGGCCTCTAGCACTGTGAGACAATGAATCTCTCTTGTGATAATTTGTTGTGGAAGCCCCGGGAAACTCATACGGGGGGCAGGGGGAAAGATCTGCCCAGCCATGAGCCCTCCTTTCTTCTCTCTCGCCCACTCCATGCAGCTCCGAGTCCCCGATAGAGCTGGGGAGCCCTGACACGCTTTCCAGTACGTGGGGCTACTCTGCTCCCTGGGCTTGGAATTAAAGCATGGGTGGCCCTCTTCAGGAGGGCCGTGGGAGCTGGCCCAGACCCTGGCTCAGAATCAGAACTCAACCAATAAATACCCACCTTCTCCTCCCTCGGTGGCCCTTCCCCTGGAATGACAAGCCTGTGCTTGTCTGGCTCGCTGCTTTGGTGGCAGCACAGCAGGTGCCCGGCCAAAGGGTGCATGGGATGGATTTCACCAAAGAGTGCGCTTGGCCCCGGGTCAGGAAAGCCCAAAACCAAGGGCTGGCACCTTCCCCAGCTTCTCCACTCGAAGAAGGCACTTTGCGACGTCATAGAAAGATACTGTTGGGGTGATAAGAAAAATTCTGGAAATAGATTGTGGTGATGGTTTCACAGCATTATGGAAACAGTTAAGTCTGCTAAATTGTACACTCAAAATTGGCTAAAAACTTGGAGAAATAACAGCCAATGAGTATAAATTTATAGTTAGGAGAAATAAGTTTTAGTATTCTATTGCACAGTCGGGTGGCTACAGTGAATAATAGTGTTATATATTTCAAAATAACTAGAATAGAGGATTTTGAAAGTACTCACTACAAAGAAATGATAAATGTTTGAGATGATGGATAAACTAATTACCCTGACTTGATCAACGTACATCATATACATATTTTAAAGTATCATATCTTATCTCATAATCTGTACATTTATTGTGTGTCAATTAAAAAAATAAAACTTTTAAAATATTGGTAAAATGGTGAATTTTATGTTACATATACTTTATCATATTTTTTAAAGGTTAGTGATAGCCGGGCGCGGTGGGGCATGCCTGTAATCCCAGCACTTTGGGAGGCTGAGGCAGGAGGATCATGAGTTCAAAGCCAGCCTCAGCAATGGCGAGGCACTTAGCAACTCAGTGAGACCCTGTCTCTAACAAAATACAAAAAAAGGGCTGGGGATATGGCCCAGTGGTCAAGTGCCCCTGAGATCAATCCCCAGTACGACAAAAAAAAAAAAAAAAAAAAAAAAAAAAGAAAGAAAAGAAAAGGTTAGTGATGTCATATACCAAAACCTTTTGAACTGTACGCATTGAGTCAGCAAATTATATGGTATGTATGTTAGTCAGCTTTCTGTTACTGTAACAAAGTACCAGAGACAATAAGCTTATGAAGAGAAAAGGTTTATTTGGCTCACAGTTTGGGAGCTTTCAGCTCATGATTGGTTGAGCCCATTGTTTGGGGGCCCATGGCAAGGCAGCACATCATGGCAGGAGCGTATGGTGGAGGAAACCTGCTCACCTCATGGTCAGACAGGAAGGAGAGACAGGAAGAGACAAGGGTCCCACAGGTCACTACCAGGGCATGCTCCCAATGACCTAAGATCTTCCACTAGGCCCCACCTCTTAAAGGTGTCAAAGGCGGGTGACCAACCCTTTGACACAAGGAAATTTGGGAGCATTCTAGACCCAAATGATGGCAGTATGTGAATCATATCTCCATAAAGTCATTTTCTGAAATTCAAACAAATTTTAAAACACGCATGTGCGTGCACACACACACACACACACACACACACACACACACACTTGCAACGACAAAATAAAAAACTTACGGCCTGGGCCTGGGGAAGACAGCCTGTGCTAGCAGGCGCTCCCAACAGCTGCCTTGCCGGGTCTTTAATTGGCCACCATCCCCGTGGCTACTCCCCGCATTCGGCTTTGGTGAGTGTTTCATGCGGCTCAGACAGTGGGGCTGTCAGGCTGCCAGTGCTGCAGGCTCGGACCTTCACAGACCCGTTCTCCTCTCCCCTCTGTGCACTAAAACCCCAGGTTCAGGCTCTTCCTTTGCTTTCTCTCTTAATTAGCATACCCTGCATTTTCCAAACCATCTCTCCTCTCCTGATGTGCCGGGAAGGCTTTGGTGCTTCACTCCATCACAGCTTTGACGTCTCGAGGCAGGGTCACAGGGTATTTCGATGGAAGGAATTATCAAACAGCAACGATTTTCAAGGCAGCCTATATTTCTACCATCCAGACACAAAAGACAGAAACAACTGGCCAATTAGCCCTTAGCACTGCACTGGGAAGGACCATCTAGAATTCTGACACGCCGCATCTGCTGTGATGGCATTACCAAAGAGAATTGGAAATACCCACCCAGCAGCAATAGGAGAACTAGGTCAGACAAACACCTCGTATATAAACAAGTATTCATCATCCACAGAGAGGTGCCGTGACCAGATCAGGGTGTGTGCTATGATCAGCTTCAACACCAGTGGGAACGTTCTATGGTCCACTGTTGTTCTCAGCTTGATTTGCGTTTTGTCCATAGAAGAGAGTCAGCGAGCCGGGCGTGGTGGCGCACGCCTGTAATCCCAGTACTTGGGAGGCTGAGGCAGGAGGATCGCGAGTTCAAAGCCAGCCTCAGCAATGGCGAGGCACTGAGCAACTCAGTGAGACTCTGTCTCTAATAAAATACAAAAAAAGGGCTGGGGATGTGGCCCAGTGGTCCAATGCCCCTGAGTTCAATCCCCAGTACCAAAAAAAAAAAAAAAAAAAAGAGAGAGAGAGATAGAGAGAGTCAGTGAAGAATGGGAGAGAAGCACAGAAGTCCGGAGAGGAAGTGATGGGAGTAAGGAAAAAGGAAAATAGAAATATCTCAAAAAATAATGCTCAGCCACACCTAAGGAGAAGTGTTTGGGAAGTCAGCATTAAGAGACTCAGGAAGGGAATAGTCTCGGTAAGAGCAGTTGGAAGCATGATCTGTCTCATTCTGATTTTTAGAAAGACAGCAATTTGCATAGCGCACCTGTATTAATCAGGTCCTTGATTGAGAGCCGGCGCCTCTTTCCCTTACTATCGAATCATCAAGGATGACACTGGGGGAATCGACTGTGGTGTTCAACTAAGTAACAGGGAGGGGAGTCTAAAGTCACGGCTCCATGAAATAATTTGGCAGTTTTATTAGGAAATCGTTATATTTACCAAAGGAAAAGCTCATTTTGACTGCAAACACAGAAAAACCAAGCGAAACATTTCAAAAGCTGCATGGGGAAGACAAGTCAAGTACATATCTGTCCCCAGAGAAGGACAAGCTGAACAGGTAAATCCAACTCTTAACGATCCAGGGCCATAGCTGGATCTCATAATATCTTTGCTTCTATTTGTGATTTGGAACCAGTGTCTTTTGGGACTGTGGGCTGGTCATGCAAAAGCCATTCTGAACTTTCAGATACGCACTTTCCAGGGTTCATTGCATCTAGGGATGTCAGTGTCACTTGGCTTGGGCCAAAAGGAGGTCCGCTGAAGGTAGCGGTGGGGAAAGACCTCCTTCCTATAAGAGGAAGGTTAGGGACTGAGGTGGGCTTACCAGCTCATGCCCTGGGTTCTGCTCCACACGTGATACGATGCTCTGAGCTCTGATGGATGTTTTGCAACCACGAGATTCCCCAGGATGGGGGGCGCGGCAGCCACTGAGGATATCAGAACAAACAGAAGACCCCTGGCTGATTCAACCGAGCAGCGGAACCCTCACCAGTCCCCACCACCTTTAGGGGACAGATGTGTGGCCAATACCTTTTCTACACTTGGGCTAATTTTCAGTCTCTCGATGTGCTCCTCCCGGGTACAGACACTCTTATTCTATCACGTAGTTAAATTTACCACTTATTTAGCGGTTATTCAAGTTTTGTGTCCTGTTTAAGCAACAGTGGCTTACCTTACCATTACAAAGGCAGACCCCTATTTTGCATCCTGAAGTTGAATCACATAAGCTTTCATGTTCGGTTTGTGATCTTCCTGGACCTACTGTTTAAGAATATGAGATAGGAATCAGAATACGTTTCCCACACAAATATTTAATTGACTCAGATCATTATGGAAAAAGCCATCGTCCAACCAAAGTGCAGCCATGTATACTTTGTCGTAAATCAAGTAGCTTTAGATGAGTGGGTCTGTTTTTAATGCTTCCTTCTGCCACAATGATTGACATTTATATTGTATATGAATACTATATTCTCTCAACTGCTGAAGCTTTATTATTACAAGCCCTCTAATTTTATTGTTCTTATTCAAGGGAGGCCTGGCTATTATCTTTGCATTTTCATATCAATTTTATAGTTAATCAGTCACTTTCCCAAAATGAAAAAAAAATTGTAAATTTGCTCAATTTAGATCAGTCAGTTCTTTATAATATTGAGTCATCAATCCATGAACATAGACTACTTCACCTCTATTAGACTTTCTTTTAATTTCTCTTTAATATTTTCTTCCACATTTTCCATTAGACTTATTTTCAATGTTTAACTGGGGAGTGATTCTACTGTAAATGGCATGTATTTTATTCCCTTTGTAATTGTTGTTGGTATCTAGGAACACAATTGATTTGTATGTATTACCACTGTAGTCAATGACTTTGTGAATCTATTTAATGATTCCAATATTTTTCTGAACTCTTCCTTTTCTTAAATCCATAATCATGTTATCTACAAATATAAGTAATATTATTTATTTCTTTTGAGTCCTCATAGCTTTTATTTAAATAATTTTCTTGCTAGAAACTCTAGTACCACACTGAAGAATAATTTTTTTTTTTCCCAGTACTGATGATTGAACCCAGGGATACTGGCAGACCTTTTTATTTGGAGACAAGATCTCATTACATTACTGATGCTGCTGGTCTCAAACTTGTGATCCTCCTGCCTCAGCCTCCTGAGTTGCTGAGATTACAGGTGTGCACCACTGTGCCCAGCCACAGTAAATTTTCTTACAGGTGCCTTCTATTGAATGAAAGAAGTGACTTCCATGTTCATTTTGGTAAGTAAGGATTTTATCAGGCATGCCTACTGAATGTTCTTAAATGCTGTGATGTTCTCAAATATTGTGATGGTCATACAGTTTCTTCTTTTATTTTACTGATGTGATGAATTATAATTGTTGACTTTAGATTATTAAGTCAATCCCGTGTCTCTGGAATTAACCTAAATGGTTATGATTTGTTCTTTTTATACATCACTTGATTTTACTTGCCAAGGTTTTGCTATAGAATTTAAAAACTTACATTTGCAAAACCAATCTGCCTGCTACTTTTCTGTCTTGTAATAGCCTTGGCTTTCATTATATCTAAACTTATAAGTTTTTAAATGTCTAAGAAAATTATATATGATCAGTTGTGATTTAGTTATTAAAGTTTGGAAAAATTCATTGGTAGAAACATCTGGGCCTTGAAGTTGTGAGGAAAACTTTACTAACACATTCGACTTCAGTAGATAGTGAACTATTCAGAATTCCTGTCCCTCTCTGTTAATTTTCATAAAGTCGGTTTTATAAATTATCAAATGTATTAGCATAAAGTTGTTAACATCACTCATGTTTTCAATGAGAGAAGAATCTGCAATGATGTCCCTTTTTTGTTCTTAATGTGATAATTTATGTTCTGTTCCTTCTGTCTCATGCACAAATACGTATCTTCCTAGGGGTTTATAAGTTGTATCCTTTTGATTTTGTTGACTTTCGTCTATGTCATTCAACTCTCACCTGTGTTTTCTTGTCCCAACTTCTAAATAAGAATCTCAAGTCACAATTTTTTAGCCTTTTTTTTCTTATTTTCCTTTTCTGGTGTGTTTACTTAAGGTTATGCCTGTTCCTCCAGCTCACATTTGAGTTTTTTCTCCCCAATAGGATCATTCAACCACAGTCCCTTCTGGTCCCCAGAAGGCTCTCTGAGTCTTTCAATGGTGAAAAGATTTGAAAATCATTTTATCTTTATGATTTAATGAATTAAAATGATTGAAAATCATAGCCTCAATCACCCCCTTCATCCAATAGAAGAAAACAAAAGGGGGAAAAAAATCTCATGTACTTTGTATGTAGATTTTGTGTGGTTTTTGTTTTGTTATGTTGTAACCCACCTAACGAAATGGGTTTATTATCTCCACTTAGAGTCGGGGAAACAGGGTCAGGTAACAGAGGCGGGGAGTGGAGGAGTTAGAGTTTGAACTTGGAATCACTGTTTCTTTTCAAGGTTGGGCACCTTTACGCAAAGCCCCACCTCCCCATGTCTCCCTTTCCTTTTCCTTTTTCTTTTTTTTTTTTTTTTTAATTGTTTTATTATTCTAATTTGTTATACACGTTTGCAGAGTACATTTCATTTCATATTACATATAAAGAGCACGATTTTTCGAGTTGCTTGTTTAATATAAAGCATTTTTACAACAATTGTGTCTTCATACATGTATTTAGGATTACCTTTCCTTCTTCTTAAACACGTGCAATGGCTCTCGTGACAATCAGACAGCACAGGCGAGCACCCCACCTGCAGGCTTCCGGGGAGACCTGGCCTGGGTCTTGGAGTTCCCCGAGAGGGGAGCACCGAGAGCTGCGTCCTGGTCCCTCCCAGCAGTCATGTCACACAGTGGGGGCTGCTCCAGGTCCCCGGTCACCCCCCCCCCCCCCCCCCCCACTCTCAGTGGTGCAATGAAATTCCCTGAGCCCTCCGTCTGCGTCTGCGGGAGCTGTTCTTTCTCTCAGGCAACAGTGGAACCCCACAGAGGGTAAGAGCTAGGACACCTGAATGGAAATGGTGACAGTTGAAAAGAAAGAAGGGGAAGCGGAGAGAGGGGGGAGGGCCACAGGTGTGCCTTGGGACGTGAGCTCCCACACGGGAGGTAGGTGTGCGTGCTCTCAGGAGCGCTGGGGGCGTGCATTTTGCTGGCTGGGGCAGGGACTGAGGAACACAGGCTGGGCACATTCCACGCGGCCAGGGAGAGGAGGAGGGGTCCTCCATCGGGGGGAGTGGGCTGCGCTGTCTCTGGCAGAGCGGGTGGCGGTGTTGGAGCATGCTGATTGACACGCGATTCCGGGCAGGCCGTCACCTGTGGGCTCGTCGGCCTGCCACTCATCCTCGAGATGCTCTGTGCTTATTGGTCCGGAAGGCCTGGCTCAGCCTGGCCTCTGGCTCACTGGGCAGCCACGGCAGCCATCAGCCGTCATTATTCCAGAGTCCTGTCACACGGCCCGACACCCACCACAATTCCCCAGAAACTTGAGAGACACAAAGTTTCTTCTCCGCATTCCCGGGGTCCACAGAGGAGCCCAGCACCCCCACCCCCGTCCTTCCTGGTGCCTCCCGCTTGCCACCCCTTGCCCCCTGGCCAAGAGAGCCCTGGCCAAGCAGCACCCAGCAGCCAGGGACAGCAACTCTGTTTTCAACAGCGGTTCCCTCCCAAGTCAGGTGTGAGGCTGGGGGCTGTTAATCAGTTAGGCAACGCTGATTGCATCTTAATAACAAATGCAAAGAGCCCAAGAGCAGCAATTTGCAGTAATGGGAAAAATCAGCAGGTCCCCGGGGTTTGACAGGAAGTAAACACTCTCCAGGTTCAAATTTGGGGGAGGGAAAATCGTCTGTGAGTAAGCACCCTGGCAGTGCTGGGAGCTGCTGGTGCTTTGGGTCCTCAAGGGGAAGAAGGCTGACTGAGAAGAGACCAGGCTGGACAGAGGGTGGGAGGCTGAGGCCAGAGTCCCCCTGGCCCCATCACCACCCTCTGCACTTCCTTGATGGGGCACTCGGTGTGGGAACACCAGGCTGTCTCCCATCCCTGCTGCCAAAAGCCCAGCAGAAACCAGTAGAAAAGACCAGCACTAGTAAAATCTGGCCAAGCAGGCATGATTGTTTCAAAGTATCCCTGGTTGAGGCTGACCAGGAAAAGGGCCATCCCCCCCCCCGCCCACCCCACCACCCTTTCTTATTGTAAACACACGGTTAAGAGGGGGTCTGAGGCTTCCTCCATGAAATACCCCTACCCTACCGGGAGAGTCCACTCTTTCCTAATCTCCTTGGTTGTCACCATTAGAAGGTGGAACATTTTCCCCAGCATCCTCCTCTCTGAGAACATTCCCGATGCTGAACACACAAATTTTTCTTACATGTAATTTGATTTGGATGGTTTCTTGACCTGCATCCAAATTGAGCTGTGGGTAATTATTACTGTCACTATTGTTATTAATACTGATATTTATCATAATCTCACCAATGCTGGGGACAGCCCTTAATCTTGCCGTTTTATTTGGTTGAAGGGAAAAGTGCAAAACGCTGGCCTCCCTCCCAGTTTATCCTCTTGTATTCACTTTACCAAACTCCTACTACGGGAGTAATTAGCCCAATTTATAGTGATCCCGAGTCAGCTATAACTCTGAATTGCTTTCAGAGGATACTGCCAAGACCAGTGGGTGGGAGTCCCAAGCTTTATCTCATTAAAGGGAGAAAATATCTTATTGTTATGGCTTCTACCCAGAGAGAAGTAGTGAGCTCCCTGTCGCCAGAAAGATTCAAACAGAGGCCAAAAGACCATCCATCAGGCCGGCAGTTGTAGGTTTGCCGGGACATTTCCCCTCCTTCCTCAGCAGGTTTATTGGAATAAGGCGGCAAAGATTAATCGGAGAAAGGACCCAGATTCATTCCCTGCAGGGGGCGATCACGGGGCAACTTCTGAGCTCCACATTGATTAACAGTGGCTTGCATACCCCTTTCCCGAGGGGAGGGGAGAGTGGGGAGCATAGATCGTCTTTAGGGGAATAGTAAATCGTTGTTAGGGGAACTCTAGGGCTTGAGAACATAACAATGGGCTGGGACTGTCCATTTGGTCCACAGATTCTCTATGGGATTGAACTAGAACACAACGGGGTGTGACCAAGACCGGTTCAGGTATGTTGATCAGCTATAGTTCTTCTTCCTTGATGTGAATCTAGCCTTCTCTGGTCAATGACATTTCAATAAGAAGATGGAAGTTGATTGTGTTCTTCTTTTTGCAGACTGGTCTTTAGGCAGGTCAGAGAACTTTGTAGAAGGTTCTCCTGGCCCTGGGGGGACAGCACACAAAGGAAGGGTGGGGGACCTGGATTCTGAGCCTAAGTTAAGACCTCTTCATTGCCTTTAGGTCCAATTGCTCAGTATGAAAAAAAAAAAAAAAAGAAAAGAAAAGAAAACGTATTGGAGGATCAACACTTTCTAGCCTCAACACTGGCTAGAAAAGTAATAAGCTAGGACTGCACTGCTCAGACTTCAGGTCCATCAGAATCACCCCAAACCTCGGTCACACATTGCTGGGTCCCCAGAGCTGCTGATGCAGTAAGTCAGAGAGGCAGGGCCCGAGAACCTGCATTTCCAATACAGCGCCTCTGTGAACACCACTGAACCAAGGGGAAGGTCAGATGAGCTCGTTGAAAGCTATCTTCCTAATCTAAGATTTTATGATGACCTGAAGGAAGAATTATTTAAAAAGAAACCAAGAGCAATCGGCTCAGGTCAAAGAGATAAGTTGTGGCCATTCTCTTACAACTTAATATGGATGTTTAACAAGAGGATGAATTTAGTCTTCACCTTTTAATACTTTCCTGTCTCCACAGATAATCTGATTTATCCTACAAATGCTCCAAAGTCTGCCTTTTTCCCCCACCATCTCGTTTTGCTGGAAATTTTCCATCGCTCATTAAGTTCATGTGGGGAAGTCACATTTATTCAAGAAGATAAAGCCTGGGTTTTTAGTCTCTCTGGAATAACTGTGCACCTTCTGGCTTTGATGCCTTAAAACAAAATTTAAAAGTCCCCTTTCCTGACATGTGAGGAGCACCAAGCAGCTCCCCCCTGTATCTGGTGATCTCTGTTACTCTACCACTACGGGGCTATGAGATCACCTGCAACCGAGTTTTGAGTGAACTATATGAATCCCTGGGGCAGCTGTAAAGGAGAGTGGGGAGAGATGAGCAGCCCAAGAGCACCTTACAAAGCCTGCAGAGCGTCCCCATGCACATGATCAGATGTGACCTCCTGACCCGTGCAGGGTGGACAAGACAGGAATTATTTCCTCCACTTTGCTAAAAGGGAAGGTGACACTCTTGAGCGTTTCTGAATTATTCAAAGGTCACAGCAAACATTGTAGAACATTGTAGAAGAAAAATCCAGATTTTTCTGGCTCTTGGGGCAATCATTGTTTTGCCTACCTCACCAAGCTGCTTTTGGAAACCAAACAGTAGGCCAAGAGTTGAGACAAGGAAGACAGTCAGGGAACTGGTAAATTTGCAGCAGCTAGATAGGGATGGGGAGCCTGGAGAAATACCACTCTGCTCTCTGTCTCCTCAGTCTCCCTGGCCACCTCCACATCCATCCATCCAACCACTGGTTCATCCATCCATCCATCCATCCTTGTGCCTACCTACCCAGCCATCTAGCCATCCTGTTCATCCATCCATCTCATTTCAAACATGAAGAGACAGTCCCCGAAAGGTGAAATACCTTGCCCAAGATCACACAGCTAGTTAATAAAGAGTCAGGGCTAGAACTAACTAGAACTCAAATCGTCTGGCAATCAGTGTAGTTTATCTACTCCACCACCTTCCTCGAGAATGACAGCATGATAGTTGGGTAGATTTGCAGGTGTTCTTTGCTCTGTTTTATCCTACATCCCTTCCCTGTATTCTAGAAGTAACCTATTATTTTATGCTTATTGCCTGAGTAAAGGAAAGAGATACAAGAACAGAGTCACCCTTGTGCTATGCAGTGTGCCAGGCCAACATTTTTGTAGGAGTGTGGGAAACTGTTTGAGTCACCCCAAATCGGCGTGCCTGTAGTACAAGCATGGTGGTCTGGTCTCATGTGGTTTTGTAGAAATGCTCTTCTAATCAGTGGGAGTGCTCTGCTTACAGGCTGCCCTTCTAGAACCAGAACCCAGCACTAAGGCTTTGGATGATGCTATCGATGCAAGGGCTGGGCCCTTTGGGTATCTGGTAGACCTCCACTTGGAGGAAAAGTCACAAAGTACTCCACACAGGAGAGGCGGGGATGGGGTCCATGTATACTGCAGGCAGAGGAGATGGCCTTAGAAAGCTTCAGAAGATACTTTGATGTGCAGGTGCTGGGGCAGGGGTCCTGATGATCCAGGTCTAAGGGCAGCGTCAATGCAAAGCTTGAAGACTCAGCATAAAATACACTCGATGGCTTAAATATAAAGTTTCCTGGTGCAGGGACTGCATCTTCCCTGGGCTAGGTGGGGGAGGGAGAGGAGAAGCCAAGGGCAGGAGGTGCTCTGGGTCCTGAGTTCTGCCCAAGCAAGAAGAAAAAGGAATAAGTGACAAAACCTCAAGTGCAAAGGAGATGGTCCTCTTGGGCCCAGGAAAGCCAGCAGGGTAGTGACCCCACCTTCCCTCCTTGCGATCCCGCCACGCCTGGCAGGAGAGCAGCAGAGGAAAGTCCATGATGTCATGGGGGTGGGTGGGCCAGACGTGGTTCCCAGACGCCTGCCCTTGCCCGCTGTGCGCTCTGGGCCAGTGACAAGCTTGTGCTACCTGCGCTCCCTAGGGTGAGGCAGGCGTGGCAAAGAGAGACCTGGAGACCAGGCAGGAGCCCCGAGGGGCTTCAGGGTCAGCAGCTAAGGGGCAAGCCGAGAGCTGAGCGAAGGACTTTCCAGTGGGTCAGGAGAGAGATGTGACAATACCCAGGAGGCCCTCCCCCCACCCTCCTCCTCTGCATTTCAGGATTGTCTGTCTCCTGGGGTTCAGATGAAACCTTCAACAAAGAGTGGAGCGTCCTAACTTGGCGAAGAATATGTTTTTCACCACGTGGCTGAATGGGGGCTCCAACGAGAAATGAAGTTGCTACCAAAAGCAAAACAAAAATATTCAAAACTATGCATTTTACACATCTCGAATTTTGTCTTGGCTTCCCACCTGGTACAGGAGGCAGCAGTGAGAAGTCACGGCCAACATCCTGGAGCGCGTGGGTACATGAGGGTCCTAGAGCCCTGTGGGCCGGGGCACGCTGGCAACGGTCAGGCCGCAGGAGACAGGTGCAGGGCGTCCCTGGGCATTCCTTGTCCTGGAGGTTCTTGGTTCTGGTCTCTTGCATCTCCTGCAGGCCTGTGATGCTCAAGGGGCCAGGCAGAAGGAACACAGCCCCGGTGTCCTAAGGCCGTCTCCACCTTGTTCACCCTCCCCCAGCCTCTAGCCAAAGGATGTGGAAAGCGTGTAGAAATGGCCCCAAGCCTCTCTCCTCAGAGACAAGCAGCTCCTTGGTCTTGAGGGCCGCGGGGTCGGGGGCTTGGCTCCAGTCTCAGCAAGGCCATGCCCAGGCCCCTGGAGCCTGGCCTCTGCTGAAAGGATCCCTTCTCCCCAGGCCCTGAGAAGGGGGTTAGGGGAGCCTTGGGGGCACCAGCAGGGGGGGGGGACTCTTCCAGCAGCACCTGCTGAAGTCATTGCTTATCCAGGCACCAATCTTGTCACCTTCCGTCATTTCCAGCAGCGAGGACATTCTTGTGTTCTTATGAAAACGTCTGGGTCACCTGAGGACACTTTTTGCAGTGATCCAGCGGGCCTTTGTCTTCATGTCACCAGATCTCTGTGTCCCCTGCAGGAGTGATGGCCATCATTTCCACAGTAACAAACACCCTGTAACTGAACTAGTCAGGAGGATTAAAAAAAAAAAAAATCTCTGTAATCTGTGAAATAATGCCTGACCCTCTGTTCTCTTTCAGAAAGGAAGAGAGAAACTAGTAGCAACTAGAATCCTAACAGGGTTTCACCTCGGTTGACTGCAAAGGAACATGTTTTAAAGCAAATGAATGTGTAATAGGAAGCAACCATACATATCAATAGTCATCCACAGGTAAAAAAATATGTCCCCACAGTAAGGTTTTGGGAAAGAGCATTGCAACCAAGAGTAGTTGGGACTAATCACCTATTCATGGTATAGGTATAGATATAGCTGTAAGTATAGGTTAGGTGTAGGTCCAGGTATAGTTACAGGTGTTGGTGCAGGTAAAGGGGAAGGTGTAGGTATAGACGCTGGTACAGGCACAGGCATGGGTGCAGATATAGGTACAAGCATCAGCATAAGAGGAGCATAGCAAGTCCTGAATCTAGTCCTCTATTGCCACTTACTGAGCTGTTAGTGATTCTGCCCCAACCCCCAGCACCATCCTAGACACAGTGGGAGATACATCAAAAGAATATAAAAACTTAAAGAAATCTCACTCTCATAGAAATGACAACCTAGTTTAGGAATCACAATTGTACTTAGAGTCATTAATCAGAAAACAACACAAAGAATTACTCTAATTTGTAAATACAGTAAGAACAATACCTGACATATCTTAAGTGCTTACTGAATACCAGGTCCTTGAGTAAGCCTATGCTACCTCAATAAATCCTTAGGAAAACAGATAATAACTGTTACTAGAGCCATCCTGCAGAACCAAAGAATGAGGGGTCTGAGCTGGCCCAAGGTCATGCAGTCAGGTCAGGACCTGAACTCAGATCTGCTGGATTTCAGGGTGCGTGAGTAAGCAACTCCCAGCCCCCGACCCTGTTCCAGTCTGTGAATGTGCCAACGATAGTAACCGAAAGTAAGTGTGAGGGTCATTCAGAGAAGACACAGCACCAAGCCCTAGAACAGTCAGAGCAGGTCAGAGCGGGGACATGCACTGCCTTATACCAAGGATGTCAAAGACTGCCTGAACTTTGGCCAAGTAAAGAGAAAATGCTGGCAGCTGGGCTCTGATCCTAGCCACATGAGGGAGTTGAGAGTCCTGGGAAACTAGGTTTCTACCCCCAAATCTGTCCAACCTAGCCCTGAAAAGGTAAGTGACTTTTGCAATGTCACATAGATCCCTTAACTATATTAAAAAAAAAAAAAAAAAAAAAAAAAAAAAAAAAAAAAAAAAGGTAGAAGAGACACTGTGTAAATCTTGTCTTGGGGACAGGGGTCAGAGGAGGACATAGTCTAGCTCAGGATACAACTGGGAACGTATCCTGGAAGCTTATCTCCTTTGCAGGAGCCTCTTTGATTGAATGTACTTGAGCACTCTGAATATCAGATTGTCACAGACCTGATACGCGACACCCAGCTGACATGTGCACAGTCACCTGAGCCGTGAATGGGCTCTCAGCCTCCACGCTTTTCCATTTGAGGCCTTGAGCTACCTTGAAGTCACCCAGATCTCAATGATACGTAAAATAAATGAAGTATTGCGTCTCAGTTGTGTGAAACTGGGATCTGAGAACCTGCTCCCTCTTAGGGAGATAAGGGTGCAGGTGAACTGGGTGATAAGATGGGAGTAGCAGGTGAAGTAGCTGTGG
This sequence comes from Tamias sibiricus, assembly GCA_025594165.1. Taxonomy (NCBI): domain Eukaryota; kingdom Metazoa; phylum Chordata; class Mammalia; order Rodentia; family Sciuridae; genus Tamias; species Tamias sibiricus. The sequence continues at coordinate 15,057,901 of CM046666.1, read as the reverse complement.
AGGGGTGGGAGAAGTGGGTCCCAGCTGGGAAGCTGGAGCCAGGGCTGGACCCCACATCTGCCTGAACACAGAGCCTCAAGCCCTTGCCTGGCTCTGTCACCTGCTCTGATGGCAGTGCAACTGTTAGGTCACATTGCTGTTTCTCTGCATCTTGAGTTGTGTCCACATGAAACAGAGGTTGGTTTGCACAAAAAACTCCCCTGCACACCAGCAAAGCGATGTGACATAACAAGTTGATGTCGATGATCGTCAAAGAGTTTCTTTTTCAGGCCAAAAGACCACCACCAGCAACAATGAAAAAAAAAAAATGCAATATGGAAGATTTAAGCAAGAGTGAGAAAGTAGCAGTTAAGAGTCCACAATTATTCCTTTTGAGTATATTTTATATATGTATTTTATATATAGAAGGTATGAATCATAAGTACTCAGTTCAATGAGTTTTGACAAAACAAATTATATACCTGTGTAACCACCACCCAATCAAAATACAAAATATTGCCATCATCCCAGGAATTTCCCTTTTCCCCTATTCTAGTCAATTCTTGCCCCAGTGGAACCTACTAGTCTATCACCATTGATTAATTTGTCTAGCGTAGAACTTGACATAACTGGAGTCAGATAGTGTACACCCTGTCTCCCACATCATAGGTTCACCATGTTTTTTTTTAGATTCTTTTATGTTGTTGCAGATACCCATTTTTATTCTTTTTGTTGCAAAGTGTGATTCCAGTGTATAAATATGTTACAATTTGTTCGTGCATTTTCCTGCTGATGGATGTTTAGCAATTATTATTAGCAATCATTAGCGATAGCTAACATATTCTTTTACAAGTCTTTTTAAGGTTATATGCTCTCATTGTTCTTGAGTTTACGTCTAGCAGTGGAATGCTGAGTCAGTGACAAGGGACAAATTTAACTGAGATACCCAAATTCTGTCAAAGAGTTTTCCAACATCATTCTGCAACAGCGGGAGTTCCGGTTGCTCCATACCCTCATCCACATTTGATGACCATCTTTAACATTAGCTCTTCTGGTGAAACCGTTCCTCGTTGTGGTTCGACTTGCATTTTCATAATGGCTAAGGATGATGGACATCTTTTCATGTGGAATTTTTATTTTTGTTTTTTGTTGTTTGGGGGTTTTTTGTTTGTTTTTTCATTTCTACATCTTCTTTGGTAAAATGTCTGTTTGAATTTTTTGTCCATGTTTTTTAATTGGATTGCTTCACATTGAGTTTTGAGGGTTCCAGGATACAAGCTTTGACATGTTCTGGATAAAAGTCTTTTATACAAGTGATTTGTAAGTGTTTTAAGTATAGAGGTTCTCTATTCATTCTTCTAACAACGCTTCTCCAGAGCAAAAGTTCTTAATTTTGACAAAGCCCAATTTGCCAATTTTTTTTCTTTTATGGGCTAGGCTTTGAATGCTGTACTAAAAAATCTTTTCCTAAACCAAATTTACAAATAGTTTATCCTGTTTGTTTTCTTATAAAAGTTTTCATAGTTTTACATTTTACATTTAGGCCCATGGTCCATTTTGCATTGATTTTCGTCTGTGGTGTGAAGTATGGATCAAAGTTAATTTTTTTTTTGGCATATGAATATCCAATTGTTCTAGAACCTTCTGTTGAAATAAACACATCTTTTTCCACTGAACTTGTTTGCCACCTTTTTAAAAAAAAAAAATTGACCATATGTGTGTGGGTCAATTTCTGAACTCTTCTATTAATCTGTTTATCATAATGTTAGTATCTTAATTATTATATATTTATAATAAATATTGAAGTCATATATTATGTATCTTCTCTGTTCTTTTTAAAAGTTGTTTTGAGCATTCTAAGTCATTTGCTTTTACATGCGAATTTTGGAACCAGATTACCAATTTCTGCCAAAAAAAATATATCTAATAGATTTTGATTAGGAATTCACTGAATCTACTTAACAGTATCAAGTTTTGAATCAAGAAAGTCCATAAATATGGTAAATCTCTTCATAAATTTAAGTCTTCTTAAACCTAAATTTTTCTTAGCAGAGTTTTATAATCTTATAAAATTTATCCCTACCTATTTTGTTTCAGTGGTATTGTTTTTATTTTAGTTTTCAAACTTTTGGGTAATATGTATAAAAATAATATTGTTTAGCCAGGCACAGTGGCGCACACCTGTAATCTCAGCACTTGGGAGGCTGAGGCAGGAGGATCATGAGTTCAAAGCCAGCCTCAGCAATGGTGAGGCTCTTAGCAACTCAGTGAGACCCTGTCTCTAATAAAACACAAAAAGGGGCTGGGGATGTGGCCCAGTGGTTGAGTGCCCCTGAGTTCAATCCCCAGTACCAAAAAAAAAAAAAAAAAATTAAATAAATAATAATATTGTTTATTGACCTGTATTCTGCAAATTTGATACATTTATCTAGCAGTTATTTTGTAGATTCCTTGGTATTTACCATGTATACAATCATGTCATTTGTAAAGGTAGTTTTATTTTTCCTTTTTAATTTTTTGGCCTTTTATTTCTTTATCTTGCCTCATGTAATACAGTGGCCAAGACCTCCAGTACGATGTTGAATGAAAGTGATGAAAGCAGGTGTTTGTTCTATTTATTATCTTAGATAAAATGTGTTCAATAGATCTTCATTCCGTATGATGTTTGCTGTGGGTGTTTTGCTTTGCTCTTTTTCTTTCAGATTTAAGACTTCTTTGTCTTAAATCTTCTTTAAGACAAATTTGTCTTCTATTTTTATTTTGCTAAGAGTTTTTATCTTTAAATGGGTGTTGAATTTTGTCAAGTGACTTCTTTTTCTTCTCTTCCTCCCCCTCCTCCTCCTCCTCCTGCTTCCTGCTCCTCCTTCTCCTTCTTCTTCTCATTATTATTATGATCCAGGATTTAACCCAGGGATGTTTTACCACTGAGCCACATCCCCAGCCACCACCACCCCCCACTTTTTTTTTTACTTTGAGTCAGGATCTCACTAAGTTGCTTAGGGCCTTGTAGGTTGTTGAGGCTGGCGTTGAACTTGCAATCCTCCTGCCTCCTTTGTTGATGGGATTAGAGGAATGTGTCACCACGCCTACCTCATGAATTGTTTTTACTTGTGTTTATACCTAGGGAAAATATTTCTGCCAGCCATTTAGGGGCCCTAATATGTGTGTGGTCCTCTGGGCAATTTTGCTGATTCCAGCACAACCTGGAGCTGGGTCATGATGACACGGCTGAGGCCCAGTGTTTCCTGACAGCTGTACTTGTGTATGGTAGCTTCTGTTTTCACTCAAACACTGTTCATTCTGAGAATGTTCTTAATTTTAAGCCAAATCATTTTAGAATTACATAGTTAGCTATTAGAAATAGTTCCTGCAGGGCTCCTTTCACCGACCATGTTTTTGGAGACAGAAGGTAAAGAAAAGCCTCAGAACTTGGCTTGCTTCTCAGGACCAATGCACTATGTGAACAAGAACAAAAAAAGAATGCAAAAGTACTATGAGCCCTTCCGCTGAATCAAAAGCCATGCACTCAAGAAAGATCAGGAAGGAAATGAAGCCCTGAGATGTGTCACAGGGCAGCCCGGGACCACATCAGCTATGGATCAGTCTAACCAAACCGCACACTTTCAAAGGCAGTTTGCAATAAAGGCTACAACCTTGTCAGCCTAAATGTGACCAGGGATATCTACTTTACCCCCCAGGACTGGTAGGAACCATCCCTCTCCCCTGGGGATCAGACCCAGGGCCTGCTGCATGCTAGGCATGCGCTCTACCACTGAGCGACACCCCAGCCGGTAGAAATGCTTACACTACTCCTTTAACACTGTCACCCAATATCAAAAGGAAACATCCCCATCATATCAATAGACATGACAATGTAAATGCTTGAAAGCTGGCCTAATCCAGGCTAGGGGCTAGCTTTTTCTCTGTGTGGCTTCATACTTTATACCTATTTTTTCTCATTTTCAACCTTTTCTGTCAACCAAATATATCAAATATCTAGAAAGCAACTTCTGTTGATGCAACAACGGAGACTATGCTCAGAGGTGGCTGTCCTTCATGACTGGCTTGGGAGTGTCTTATTACAATGACACTCTCAAACCTCAAAATATTCAAGAACAAGCATTCCTCTGAAGTTATCTGCAGGGCCAAGTCACCCACGAAAACCAGTCTTAGTATTTTAGGCTTGAATTTTGTGTCCAGCAAGAAAATCCTGTGGTAATCAAGGGATCTGGGATCAAATAAGCTTAGGAATGGTGAGTGTGTGAGTGTGTGTGTGTGTGTGTGTGTGTGAGAGAGAGAGAGAGAGAGAGAGAAAGAGACTCGGAGAGAGAGATGGTATAAAATCCTCCTTGAAAAGCATATTAAAACTCTTGGATATGCTCTTTTACCTAGTGCCAAGGTCAGTTTGGTTTCGTTTGTTTTGTTTGTTTTGATGTTGGGAACTATTGTTTTGTTTTGTCTTTTTGGTTTGGTTTGGTTAGTTGGTTTGGTTTGGTTTGGTTGATTTGGTTAATTTGGTTTGTTAGTTTGGTTTGGTTTGGTTTGGTTGGTTTGGTTAATTTGGCTTAGTTGGTTTGGTTTGGTTTGGTTTGATTGGTCTGGTTAGTTTGGTTGGTTTGATTTGGTTTGGTTCAGTTGGTTGGTTTGGTTAGGTTTGATTAGTTTGGTTTGATTTAGTTGGTTTGGTTAGTTTAGTTTGGTTGGTTTGGTTTGGTTTCATTGGTTTGGTTGGTTAGTTTGGTTTGGTTTGGTTTGGTTGGTTTGGTTAATTTGGCTTAGTTGGTTTGGTTTGGTTTGGTTTGATTGGTCTGGTTAGTTTGGTTGGTTTGATTTGGTTTGGTTCAGTTGGTTGGTTTGGTTAGGTTTGATTAGTTTGGTTTGATTTAGTTGGTTTGGTTAGTTTAGTTTGGTTGGTTTGGTTTGGTTTCATCGGTTTGGTTGGTTTCGTTAGTTTGGTTTGGTTTGGTTTGGTTTGGTTTGGTTTGGTTCAGGGTTAACACCCGCTAACTCATTCCACAGAGCAAATTCTGACACTACCTTGTCCTTACCCCCAGTGTGTTCACTCAACCCTCATGCTAACTCTTGTCCGCACACTGCAAAAGTGAAACAAGCATTTCTTGGGGCAACATTTGATGCCGCTTATCACAGTCACCCCTGAAGACCCTTCAGTCTGGCCTTGCCTTCGTGGCCGCTTGGATGCAGGACACCACTGGGAAAAGGATCACATTTAGGTCCTGACTTACCCTGATAGGTGAAGAAGGCCGGGGTGGGAGGAGGGTGAGTGGAAAGTGCAGATTGGGGTGAGAGCAACCGGGGAGAAAGCATCAGGCAGGGAGAGCAGAGAGATCAAAGAGAGGACTGACCGTAGAGAAGGTGGGGTGTCTCTGCCAGAGACTGTGCAGCCTCCAAGCGGCTCACTCCCGAGAGACGAGGTGGGACCAAGAATTTTTATGAAGATAATTAACGTGATGAAGATAATTAAGGTTGCCGGGCGCGGTGGCGCACGCCTGTAATCCCAGCACTTTGGGAGGCTGAGGCAGGAGGATCTCGAGTTCGAAGCCAGCCTCAGCAATGGGGAAGCACTTAGCAACTCAGTGAGACCCTGTCTCTAATAAAATACAAAAAAGGTGAGACCCTGTCTCTAATAAAATACAAAAAAGGTCTGGGGATGTGACCCAGTGGTCAAGTGCCCCTGAGTTCATCCCTGGTACCAAAAAAAAAAAAAAAAAAAAAAAAAAAAGATAATTAAGGTAATGCTGCTTCACTCTCAATTCAATAAGATCCTTCATCTTCTTTTGCCTCTCCTGCCATCTTTCACTTTATTGAGTTTTTAATTAGAAAAGAATTTATTTGCTTTAATGCAAAATTTCCTGATGCTGTTTGAGAACATTGAGTTTCTTTTCTACATCTCAGGGCAAGTTTCCTCCACAAAGGAGACTCAGTAACACTGTCTGGTAGAATTTATTCCAGGCTGGAACTAAATTTTCTAATATGGTGGCCACCAACCACAGGTGGCTATGGAGCACTTGAAGCATGGTTAATGTGAATGAGAAACTGAATTCTTAATATAAATGAATTTAAAGTTAAATAACTCTATATGGCAGGTGGCTACTCTATTAGAGAGCAAGTCTGAATATGAGGCTTTCGAGGAGGAAAGAGAATCTTTTTTTGAAAAAAAATATTTATTTATTTGCTTTAGTTGTACACAATGCAACGCATTTTATGTTTACATGGTGCTGAGGATCGAACCCGGGCCGCACACGTGCTAGGCGAGCGCTCTACCGCTGAGCCACAACCCCAGCCCAGAAAGAGAATCTTTACCATATAGTCTTCAGATGGCCTCATCATATTTTAAGTAGTGTAAAATCTGCTAAACTATTAAGATTTCCCTTAGTTTTACATTACATTGTGCAAGCTATACTAAGTCTTTTTTGAAGATTCATAATTTTCTGCAGTATTCACATTTTGTATACATAGCGATCATTTCTCCTAATTATTTGACTTTGAAAACATCTAGAAGGCTACATGCATAATAAATGTAAAAAGACTTTGGAGATGGGCAAACTCTGGTCCAAATCCTCATCCTGACACTTCCAATCTCAAATGACCCTCAGGTTGGAGGATCAACCTTCTTTACCCACTTCCATCTACGGGCTGCAGCAGGACCTGCTGTCCCTAAATGTGGTCTTCTTCCCTCTCCCCCAGGCGTGGGTGATCTATCTAGAAAGAACAGACATCCCAAAATGGAACAAGTGTCCTCTTCCTGGGAAATTTGGAAAAGAGAAGAGAGAAACCGGGTGCTTCTGGTAGCTGGATCTGTAACATTGACTTTGAGTCTTGGTGGCTTCTTGTTTTCAACAGATCAACTGCAGATTTCTAGGGATCCAGTCTGCCTGAGAGAGGAGACACCGTCAGGGAGAGCAGGACACAAAGAAGAGGCGGATGGAGGGCACTGGGAGTGACTCGGCCTCTCTCTGGTCTCCCCCACGTGCGCTTCTGGGAAGGTCCCATCTCCCAGACCCCTGCCCTTCAGCAGGGCCTTCCTGGTGTCACTTCCGGTGTCACTGCCTGGCCTGAAGCACCAAATACCCCCGCAGGGTTCCCCAGTCTCTCTCTCCTCCCCTGCTGGGGCGAATGTGTGAGCCTCACGTGGAAGTGACAGGCCCAACCGGGGCGGCTTGTCCTCACCTGGCCAGGCTGGCCGTCCTGGGAAACCACACAGACCTGGTGGCTAGAAGAGAGAGCGGCTGTTGTCTCGAGGTTCTGGACCTGTTATGACAACATGGTTTATTCTGGGCTCCTTCCCTTATCTGTGAAACGGGGCTACGTGTGTTCTGTTAATGAACACGGTGATGTCCGGGAGATGCCTGTCGCAGCACCTGTTCCAGAGATGGCTTAGGCAGGAGCGTGAGTCCTTTATTCCCTGGGTCTGGTTTATTCTAGTGCAGTCCAGTCAGGATGACAGACAGACAGCTGAGTCCACGTGACACAACCAGGGCACAGCCCATGTCGTCCTGCCTCCGTGGTGCGGGGCCTGATGCTGCCTGGCACTGGCCGTGGACAGCTGCAGACCTCCCACCCTCCTCACAGCAGCTTGGGCCTGGCACCCTGGCGCTGTGTGATCCCTCCTCCTCCCCCTCCTCCTCCTCCCCCTCCTCCTCCTCCTCCCCCTCCCCCTCCTCCTCTCCTCCTCCCCCTCCCCTTCCTCCTCCTCCTCCTCCTCCTCCTCCTCCTCCTCCCCCTCCTCCTCCCCCTCCTCTTCCCCCTCCTCCTCCCTCCTCCCCTCCCCTCCTCCTCCTCCTCCTCCCCCTCCTCCTCCCCTTCCTCCTCCTCTCCTCTTCCTCCTCCTCCCCTCCTCCTCCTCCCCCCTCCTTCTCCTCCTCCTCCCCTTCCTCCTCCTCCTCCTCCTCCTCCTCCTCCTCCCCCTCCTCCTCTCCTCCCCTCCCCCCTTCCTCCTCCTCCTCCTCCCCCCTTCCTCCTCCTCCTCCCCTTCCTCCTCCTCCTCCCCCTCCTCCTCCCCCTCCTCCTCTCCTCCTCCCCCTCCCCCTTCCTCCTCCTCCTCCTCCCCCTCCTCCTCCCCCTCCTCCCCCCCTTCCTCCTCCTCTTCCCCCTCCTCCTCCTCCTCCTCCTCCTCCTCGCTTCAGGCAGATGAGCAGTGACTCACAAGCCAGCCCTTGGGAGACAGCAACCGGCTCTACCAGCTGGTGCTTAAGAAAAAAGGAAGGAAAAAACCAAGATTCCAGCAAAATCTACGGGCACCGCCAAGGCAGGCATGGGGCATCCTTCCCCACACCCCACGTGGTCCCCTTGGCTGACCTACGTCGACTGTTCACTTCACATCCATGGGAATCTAGAGTGTCCCTAGTTAGCGTGTGTGCACACGCACATGTGTGTGAGTGCACGTGCGCCCAGAAATTCCTGCTGGGGATGCAGCAAAGGGAATCCATTGTTGTTTTGTTCTAGAGTTCTTCTTGACACTTTTTGCATTTAGTGCTAACCCTGAGGTCTACCGCCAGGGCCAACTCCTCACTCTCCAAGCTAGCGAGTTTACCCCATCAAGAAATGCTGAGGCGACACTGGACAAACTCGATTGTTCTGTTGTGTACACGAATGGATATGTACCAACAAATCCCACCATTATGCGCAACTACGGTGCACCAATAAAATTGTGAAAATGTTTTTTAAAAGAAGTACACAATTATGAGCTCTGAGCTCAAAAATGAAAAGAAGATCAGTTTGGCTTTATGACCTGTTGAAATGGGCACGTTATTCTACAGCCGTCAACTGGAGACTCAACAGAGAACGAGTCCTGGTGGGACTGAGAAGGGGTGCCTCCTTCTTTCTGAAGTACAGAGGTCAGGGTCTCAGCCAGGAGCCATCGTATCTGTGGAGGTGTGCAGACCGCAGGTTCTTTGCACAGACCATGATGAATGTCAAGCTTCACTCAAGCGTGAGGCCAGGGCCTCAGGAGGCTTGTCCAGCCTTCAGAAAATGCAAAGCGTTGCTGGATAGAGAGGAGGCCCTTGGTCTTGCGGAGGGTCTCTGATAGATGGGCAGGAACCAATAGGCTTAAAGGTCGCCAAAAGTTCACCCTGTTCCACAGGCAGAGGGCCAAAAGGTTGCTCTGTTCTCTGGGCAAGATGTTTCATCATCCCCAGGCAGGAGCCAATAGGCTTGAAGGCTGCCCTCACACAATGAGCAGGAGCCAATAGGCTTAAAGTTCACCCTCACCCCACGGGCAAAGAGCCAATAACGTTAAAGTTCGCTCTGGCACACCCCCCACCAGTAATCCCTATATAAGCTCCCGTCATTCCAAGTTTGGGAGACAGACGACGAGAAGACAGAGACAATGAGAGAAGAGGGAGACAACAAGACAGAAGACGACGGAGACGGAGGAAGAGGAAGACAGAGAAGAGGCAGCCACTGCACCAGCCTTTGACCCACCGTCTCCAGCCCAATGGCCACTGCCCCAGCTGATAGCTCCAGAGACCGCAGCCGGTGCGACCAGACTCCCACCTTCCATTCAGAGCTTTCACACTCTTCCACCAGAGCTTGCACACTCCCTGAGCTTGCACACTCCCTAAGCTTGCACACTCCCCTCTCCCTGATTCCTCTCCCCCCATTCCTTTTCTACCCTTAACCAGCCATAAAGGCCGGTGAATAAATCCCTTGGCTGCACGGGCGTCCCCGGTGTGATTTTTGCCCTTCAGTCTCCAGTCTCTGCCCCAATCCTGTGTGCTTGCTTCAAGTTGACACTGACCACTGTCTAGGGGCAGGCAGAAATGGATATGGAGAGCAGGGATTGCTTCATCTTTACCTTCAGTCATTCCCAGTCGTCCCCAAGGTCGAGTCGACTGGGTGGCCATTTCCGCGGACCTCCTCGCCTTTGGTGGGGGTAGAGGAAGCTGGATTCTGTGCAAATTTATTCTGCCAAGTCATGATCCCCCAAATTTGACAGTGCAGGACCAGAAATGCATGTGTGATCTACATAAGTTTCTTAAAAGAAGGCCAGGACCCCGTGCGTCTTCAGGATTGTAGTGAGACCAAACTGCCAAGAGAATCTGGGACTGGTTGAGGAGGCCAGAGACTCCGCTTCCTTCCTGGCGCACTGGCAAGGGCCTTCCGGCCCCTTTCCCCAGGAACACTTCGTTTGTGAGCGAGAGACACAGGTTTCCGTTAAGGGCAGCCTATAAAATTGAGAGGCTGGTTCTTTAGTTTCTCGCATGTTGGAGTTCCTCTTACACAGTGCAGTTATTCAGAGAGTTTATTTGGTTATTTGTTTTCCCTTTCGTCTCAAGGGGGGTTTTAACGAGGTTGACTCTCAGTTATGTGGGTTATTGAGTTTGTCTGCTGGCAGCCGAGCTGGGCCTGGGGTAGGGAGTAGGTGGAGGCAGCCAGATGCTGGAGGTGCTGCTACAAAGAGGAGGGTTTATACACAAACTGTGGACTCTGGAACGGGAGAGGAAGAATAAAGGGCCAAGATACGCGGTCAGGACTTGTTGACAGATTTGATGTGGAACCCCAAGAACAATAAAGGATAACCCCAAGATTACCTAGCCTACAGTAGCCTTCACACAACTGATAGGTGATGCAATCCACATACGGAATTATAAATTTTCTAGCATCCATGTTCAAAAAATGAAATTATTTTACTATGTTTTATTTAACAGAATGGGTCCCAGATATTATTGTTTAAAAATTAATGATGCCGGCTGTGGTGGAGCATGCCTGTAATCCCAGCAGCTCGGGAGGCTGAGGCAGGAGGATCGCAAGTTCAATGCCAGCCTCAGCAAAAGGGAGTCACTAAGCAACTCAGTGAGACCCTGTCTCAAAATAAAATACAAAAAGGGATGGGGATGTGGCTCAGTGGTTAAGCACCCCTGGGTTCAATCCCCAGTAACAAAAAAAAATAAAATTAAATTACTAATGTCTTACATTTTGTTTTTCATGTTAAGTCTTCTACATAGTTTCAACACCGCACAGGGGGGACCAGACACATGTCAAGTGGTCCATGGCCACGTGCAGCTGGCAGCCATCAAAATGTTCAGATCGGGGTGAAAGAAGTAGGAGGATGAAAGGAGAGGTGACAAAGATGGTTTGTTTAGCGAGGAAGTTGATGAGCTTCGCCGTGTCGTGCTCAGGATCGCGGTGGGGCGCCCTAGAGGTGACCACCTAAAAGAGATGTAGAACTGGGTTGAAGAAGAGGATTGGCCACAGCGAGTCGGAGGAATAAAAGGCCCCAGCTACTGTATTCCGAAGCAAATGCCCCCATGCTCTTGCTCATTGACAGCTTTTGAATCTGGAAGTATTTGGGACTATTGCCTGCCCATTCTCGTCCCTGGCACCTGCCAACCTTCAAGTCATTTTCCTGTATATGCCAAGGATTCAGGTTCAAGTTCTCTATGCATGAACCATCTGACACCGGCTGTTAAGTTCCTCTACGTTTCTCTCTAGGAATAGTGATTCCCACATCTTGCAGGGGTGAATACCCATTGTGGTACTTTTCTTCCTTGCAAACACTGATTTCTTTATTTCCAAATCTCATATGTGTATACACATACACACACACAATCTATAATAGCTTCCCAATACTTTTCTCCAAAATAGAAAGATTTTTATTTTCTATTATAGAAGTAGTACATACCCATTGTGAAAATATCAGATAATACAGAAGTTTACATACCAGAAAATAAGTATATTCTTAGCTTTGCGTAACCATTTTTTATTTCATATTAAGAGGCATCATACCACATCATACAATACCATACCATTATGTAGAATCTACTTTTTCTCTTAAATGTGTATTTTAAACTATCCCTCCATGTCAGCCTTTTTAATGGATACATAGAACTCAGTTTTATGGTTGTTCTACAATGTATTTATTTGCCTAACCTTTTATTGGTGAGAATTTTTGTTGCTTTAAATTTCTTTATTTTTTTGAGGGGGTGCGGTTATACCGAATAACACTACAATTGATCCTTTAACATACATCTCTGCATAATTTTCAGGGTTTTTCTTCATGCAAATACTAGTTCTCAAGTGAAACCATATCAAGCATATTACGAACATTTTAAAGATCTCAATGAACATTCTTAAAATGTTCCACAAGGCTTATATTCATTTATATTCCTTTCAGCAACTCAAGAGTTCCTTCTTCTAACTCCACACTAACATCAGTTATTTTCATTCCTTTTAATCCTATCCATCTAATAGGTGATGAATAGCTCATTCCGTTTGCTCTTCTCTGACGACTCAGGAAGTGGAGCAGCTTTTAAGTTGGATTGGGCATCTGTTTTCTTCTGTGAGTTACCTGTTCATGCTCTGTGCCCATTTCTGTATTGGGGTTCTTACCTTTGTCTTAACTTAAGGGCACTAACAAACTGTCCATAATATGTGTGGTAGCTAGTTTTCCCAACTGTTTGTTTTTTAGTTTATCCATGGTGTCTTTCCTTACTGTCCCATTGCAGGTAACATCAGGTTAAAAGAGACAGGTGGAGAAACTGCGGCTGGAAATAGGTGACAGATGTGACAATGAGAAGACAGTGCTCTCCTGTGGTGACAGAATGGGCCCCACAGCAATCTATAGGCACAATGAAAATCTTTTAATTATCTCTACATAGGATTTAAGTTCTCCTTTTGTTAAACATCAAAGAGTAAGTCTGTGTTTTAGTAATCATTGAGTCTCTAACGGGTAAAAAAAAAAAAAAAAAACAGAAAGAAAAAGTAAAGATCATTCTACTTTCCCATGCAGACTTAATTCAGGATTTTCTTGAAAGGAGTGCCACCAGGGATATAGAATAGAAACTGGTCTTGGAAAAGTAACTTTGCTACTTTAGAAGCAATGGCAATAATCAGTTGAAACAAGTTTCTTCTCCAACATTCTCATTTTTATTACAGATGGGAATTCTAGACTACATTAAGCGCAGCTTTTATTCCCAAGCATTTTTAACTACCTTCTTTATTCTAAGCGCTTCTGGAAAAGAAAGACTTTCTTTCCGGTTGGCAGTGGGGCAGGAGTGTGCAGAAGTTGAGTATTATTCTAAGTGTATTCTTAGTTTACAACCACGGAGGTCTAAAGCCTAGACACAATAAACAACGAACACAGCTGTGTTTTGAAGGGCTCACAGCCTGAGTCCACAGCTATGCGAATGCCCTGGTGCAGTGGTGGGTGTGCTATAGCTGGGGAATAGAGGTCCATCCTTCCTGGAAGGATCCAAGCAGTTTTCTGAAGCAGCAGCTCTCAGGCTGAGTCTAGAGAGAAAGTACATAATCAAGCTCAAATCTAGGAAAGCAGATTTCAATTAAGTGCAGAGGAAAGATAGATTCCAAAGACCAGGAATCCTAAAAACACTACCACATTCAAGATGTTCTGCTAGGGCGTAGTTTGAGGCACAAAAATATAGTGAGAATTTTCTGTGCACAAAACATCCCAAAGAGAGGTTCTGGGAATCAGCATGCTGGTGTCCCTGGCTCCAACAGGGGTCAACCTCCTGATGTGACTTCTTTTCAAAATAAGATGCATTTTCAAGCTACAATAATAGCAGCTCTCGTCTGCCCTTTGTACTTTCTAGTTTCCATTTCAGGCATCTTACATGTGATGGCTCCTCCAATGCTCACATAAACCCCAGATCTTCATTTTGCAGATAAGGGAACTGAGACAGGAAGCATTTAAGCCACTTACAAAAAGTCATTCTGCTCATAGGTGGTAGGGAAAAAACTGAAGTTGACTAGATGTGAACTCAGGCATTGAGGCTTGAATACCTGTGCTGGCCATGACCCATCTACGGCAGGTGCATTGAGCATCTACTAAGTTCCAGGTCTGTGCTGAGCACTTGCATGTGTGGTCTCAACCGCCACACCCTGTCAGGCTGTGAGTTGGGCACTATAATTAGGAGAAAGAGAAAACTGAGTGCTAAAGAGTTGGTTTGCTTGCCCAAGTAGGATGTGGCAAAGCCAGAATTTGAACCCAGAGAGAATGATCCTGGAAAGCTCCCAGGCACGTTAATGGGAGGACACAATTTAGAAGGAAGGAGGTGACGTCCCCATGACACTCAGCGTTGGGATTACCACATCTGCCTTCACAGTTCCCCTCTCTAGCCCCGTAAACAAGAGAAAATTCAACAGATTATCAGCCAACATTTAAGGGAGGCTGTAGGCACTGGAAGTGACAGGCTTAGCTAAAAAGAAACGGGAGACAGGGATGTATGAATGTCCTAGTAATCCCAAAATGGAGTGATGTGGCTTTACTCTCTCCATGGCTTCAGAGGTGAGAATCAAGGGGATTTTCCAAGAGCAAAGTCATAAACAGAATGGCGGCCATGAGTTTCCTGATAACAGGGTTTGTTTGCTTGTTTTTGGTTTTGTTTTGTTTTGCTTTGCTTTGCTTTGTTTTTTAGGAAAACAGGAGGGAAAATCCTCAGAAAATTTAAAGAGGGGAATTCTGTGCAAATGTAAAGTGGGCTGAATTTGCCTCTGAGGTCAGTCTCTTCTATTAGCTTATTGAATCTTAATCATCTTCAAACATCCTTGATGCCTTTTAAGAAAATTAATCTATGACGGAATCAAGACAGGGAAGTTCATTAAAAGCTGTTCATTCAGCATCCTATTAACCAGCATTTGCATGTTTTATCAATTCTTTTTTGGTGGATGGGGTTCATAATGACACTGCTAAGGAAATAAAAACATCCTCAGTATTTTAAAACAGAGATTGGATTACTATTCCCTTGTAATTGACTGGGGAGGGTATTTGGTGGCAGCCTAATTCTTTTTGAAAAGTTGTGCTCTGTGAATGATAACAGCTCCCCTTTAACCAGAACAGATGATTAACCAGGATAACCTGCCTGCAAACCACAGCAAATAGCAAACATTCCAGAAGTTTCCAAATACGAGGACTGAGCCGGGGGTGTGTGACCCAGTTTCCCAGCCGAAGCTCGGAGGCAGCAGATGCCAGCCAGGTCACTGCCCCCCTTGCCCAGACGTGACATGCAGAGGACCTGCCTTAAACATTGTGTGGTTCATTCAGTTGTCTCGTGGGCAGGAGTGTCACCGCTCCTCAGTCAGCCTGCAGGGACATGCCAAAAGCAACCAGCGCTCCCCAGGGGCGGGCGAACCTCAGTCTGTTCTTTGGAACCGTCTGGTGGCCTTGTGGGTGCGCCCGCAGAAAGATGTTCCAAGGGAATCCCGGCCAACCCAGCAAGACTCCCCGGTAGAAATCTCCCCAGGGACACCAGTCACCTAGTTCATGCCAAGCTTCGGACACCCTGGGCAGCACGTCCCAGCAGCACGGGACACTTCAGATCCCTGCGTCCTTACCTGTCTCCCCTGGCTGCTCTAATCACTAATAACCTTGAAGATGCGCTGCACTGGGGCCGCCTGCCCCGCAGTGCTCACCCACCCCTGGGACTGGCCTGGCAGAACCTCTCATCTGTGTCCTGTGTCCAAGAGGGACTGTGAGCAGCCCAGTGAGCAGGGCTGGCTGCCCAGACCCGGAGCAGAGATGGGCCGGCTGCAGGCCCTCTGCCACCCCCCACTTCCCTCTACGTCTGACCTGTGGCTGGCTTGTCACTGGCCCGCTCCCAGGAGATCTCCTGCCCCCTGCCAGTGTCCTATGCCCGCACCATGTGGCAGCATGCTCCCAGGATTCATCCGGGGCTCTGTCAATGCAGCTGTGCTCTAGGGACAGCATCCTGGACCCGGAGTCTAAAGGCTGCTTCTGGTACCCAGCTTCCTGGGTGGTCCTGAGGCTGGGAGGTTTGTTTCTCCAGCTGCAACCCAAAGCAACAACTGCGCCTGGACTGCATCCCCCAGAAAACGAGTGTGGAAAATGAATAAATAGGTAGGAAGGCCCTTGCAAGCTGGGAAAGAGACTGCAGCATAAAATAGGGGACCAGTAGTCTCAAAGAGGAAGAGGACCATTCACTGAAGGACATTACCGCGCAGTGAATAAGCCAGTCGCTAAAAGACAGGCCGCGAGCTCCCAGAATAGAAAATTCATAGAAAGTAGAAGAAGAGGGGTGGCTATGAGTGCAAGGCTGGGAGGACAGCACTCGGGGAGCTGCTGATTAATAGGTCCAGGGTTGCTGTTTAGGGAAATGAAAAAAAAAAAAGACCTGGTTAATGCGACAATGTGAATGCATTTACCATTGCTGAACTATACTGTGAAAAAATAGTTAAGACGGGGCTGGGGGTGTAGCTCAGTAGTAGAGCACTTGCTTAGTATATGCGAGGCCCTGGGTTTGATCCTCAGTACTGCAAAAAATAAAAAGTAAATAAATAAAATTTTTAAAGTAAGAATAAGTGGTTAACATGGTATATTTTTATATTTATGTATATTTTGTTACAATTTTTTTTTTAAAAAAATAGGTGAGAAAAGCCCTGCACATCCGTGTACTCCAAGAGGCTATTTTGTTTTAGCATCATCTCTGAGACTTAACCGCTGCTAAACTTTGACTAGGGAGATCAGGAAAAGGACTTCAGTTGGGTGATGAGGCTCCTGGCCTCCATCATGTTTCATACTCCCAGAAGACTGTCCCCCTGACGTAGGGGAACATGGGTCCTCAGACTGCAGAGTGGCTGGCCCTGGAGAGGAGGTGCTGGGACTGCTAAGGAGCTGCCCAGCTTCCGGAGCCTCCCTCTGCTGGCTACCTCAGCTCTCCTCACCCTCAGAGAGAGAACAAGGAGCGTGTGCCGACGAGAGGGAACGAGGAGACGGGCCTCTGCCTTGAGAGGCTCTAGAGTCTTCCTCCCCTCGGTCTCCACAGACCTCAGCTCCTCCTCCCCCGAGAAGGCCAGGACCACCGCGGGCCTGCCCTCGTGTGTGACTCACTTACCTAAGGGCCTTTCCTTTGGTCCCAGGGACTCAAGCAGTGGCTTTTGACAAGGTCAACTGAGGTCAGCCATCCCTTGTTCTTGAATCCAATGACTGTTTCCTGGTTTCTAAACCTCTCCTCTTTTAGATTCTGGGTTCGTTTCTTTTTCCTTCCTGGGAATTGAACCCAGGCCCCCAGGCCTGCCAGGCGCAACACTCTACCGCTGAGCTCATCCCCAACCCTCTTCCTTCTGAACCTTATTTATTTATTTTTTATCCAAGTGCCTGTTGAACATCTCCATTTAAAATCTCTCCATGTGGGCTTCCTCCCCTACACCCAGCTACCCCAGACGTGCTAGCATGCCCGTGAATACCACCGACCCCAGGCACAGAGGCCAAACCTAGATGTTATTGCAGCCTCCCTTCCACAGCCCACACTGGGGTCTCGCTGTTGGTTCATATCTCCTAAACACCCTCCTGCCACTTCCCCACTGTCACCCGTGCCCTGGATGGTGGCAGCAGCCTCCCAGGGCTCCGGCGGCAGCCCTCTGGGTAAGAGGGCAGTGGCTTAGCACAGGCACCCTGCCGGGGGGTACTCAAAGGGTCCCTATTTAAAAGTGTTCTTGCCAGGGTTAAGGAAACCAACAAGACAGAGAGTCACCCTTGGGCCAGCAACAGCAGGGAGCCTTGGGTACCTGGACCAAGGAGATGTCATCATATATAACTGGAGTGGGGGTCACCATGGCTGGGGAAAAGGCAAGCCAGGCAGGACTATTGTGTGCATGAGGAGGACACAGCCATGGCCAGCCTGAGGCCCTGGCAGAGAGGAGGCTGGGAAACAGGTACCCCCGCTTCCTTCCACTCACACTCTCCCATCTCTGCTCCTGGCCCCTGTGGGCCGAATCCTCCTGGGAACTTAAAAGTTTATGGTGTTGCACACCTGTAATCCTCGGGAGGCTGAGGCAGGAGGATCGCAAGTTCAAAGCCAGCCTCAGCATATTAGCGAGGCCCTAGGCAACTCAGTGAGAACTTGTCTCTAAATAACATAAAAAAAAAAAAAAAGGGCTCAGTCAATCAGCACCCCTGGGTTCAATCCCTGGTACCAAAAAACAAACAAACAAAAACAACAACAACAACAAAAAAAAAAAAAAACCTCAAGAGGGCTGAAGGCCAGGGTTGAGAGACAACGAGTGACACGGAGAAGGAAAGGGACTGCCACTTAGTTTGTGTGAGCCACTTTGGGTTCCATATTCCCCTGCTTTTCTCCCTCCCGTTGAATGGAGAATGTTTAATTGATAGCAACAAGTGGCCACCAAGACTGGTCTTGAGACGTGGGTCTGATGTCGCCATGGAAGGGCCTGGAGAGGTCCTCTTGCAGTGGCCTTAGGGACACTGTCGCTGCCTGAAGCGGAAGTCGCTTGGAGCAGCGAACGCCACAGGAAAATTCGGAGGCAGGATGAAAATGAAAAAAGGTCTTTTATTCTTCTCCTCTCTCCAGCTCCAGCAATCACTCCAAATGCTCTAACTCCAACCACCACCTTCTTCTTCCCCACACACACTAACGAACCTCACCCAGTTATATACATATAGCTTTAACAAGGACACGTGCTCACAGCTCAAGCTTACAGGTGCGTCACGCAGTGTTCACGGGCATACAAAGATTCTTTGAATAATGTATTAATATCAGGTGGAAACTAGAACATCTTTTATGGCTCTCAGCTAACCGCAATCTTTAGCTATCTCCTTGATTATAGGCTCCTTCAGGACACCACACCAGGGAAATGGCGAGAGTGGAGAGACCTAAGCCCGTGTGCTGTGGATAACAAGAAGCGCCCCATGTGCGCCCCATGCTCCGAGTCCTTCAGAAACGCACCAAGGCCCCCCAGCACCCCCATTCATAGAAGAGGGCTCCTTCCGTCCATTTCACAGATGGGGGTGCAGAGAAAGGAGGGTTTCCGCCCAGTTCAGACTCCAGGGAGGCAGAGAAGCTGTGTGAGTCCGTTTTTTGCTGCTGTGACTAACAGTCATGACAAGAACAACTGTAAAGGAGGAAAAGTTGATGTGGGGGCTCACGGTTTCAGAGGTCTCAGCCCATGGACAGCAGGCTCCATTCCTCGGGGCTCGAGGTGAGGCAGACCATCATGGCGGAAGAGTGTGGCGGAGGGCAGCGGCTCACACGATGATCAGAAAGCAAGAGGCTCCACTCGCCAGATCCAAAATATAGACATACCCCCAATGCCACCTCCTGCAGCCACCCCTACCAGCCCTCGGTCACCACGCAGTTGACCCCATCGGGGCATTCATTCACTGATCGGGTTAAGGCTCTCATGAGCCAATCATTTCTTCTCTGAACCTTCTCGCATTGTCTCACACGGGAGCTTTTGGGAGACACCTCACATCCAACCACACCAGAAGCCGAGCAGAGTTCGGACTCGACCCTGCTGCCGTCTGGGGAGGGTCTCCCTGGCCAGGATGGGGGCAGCTGGCAGCAGGAATCCTTCCCATGCACTGGTTTTTTTCAAAAAAAAAAAAAAAAAAAAAAAAAGCTCTCAGGTGTAAGCACAGTGAGAAGACCTCAGGTCCTCCGCAGTGCACCCGCGCGGACACTCTATTTTGAAAATGAATGCATGAATGCCGCAGCCGAAGTTCAAGGCTGGGTCAGCGGAAGGGTGGTGACTTCCAACGGCCAGCTCTGGCGATGACCGGACGAGGGGACTCCAGTGCACTCCTGCCTGGGGTCTCCAAGGACTCCGCAGATGCAGCCTTTTTAAAAATGAAAATTGAAAGCAGATCTCACTCAGGGCTTTAAAAAGGGGGAGCGTCCTTAGGAGAAGAAGCTCCCCCCTAACAGGGTAGAGCTGTGAGTGCCTCGGGGCTGGGGTGGGGGGTCAGGCCTTGGTTCTCCGAGTCCCTGTGTCCAGCAGGAGTGAGGCAGAGGAAGCGTGGAAAGAAGGGAGGGACAGAGGGAGGGAGTGACAGGGACAGGAAGGAAGGAGGCCGGCGGGGGAAGGAAGGGAAGATGGACAGGACCAAAGGGGAAGATGAGGCCCAGGGAATAGAAGGAGAAGAGGGAATTCTCCCCTCTCTTCCCCCTCAGCCAACAAATACAAGATGGCAGGTCCTGGCCGGCTGCAAACCCTCCGTCACGGCTGGAGACGCGCAGCCCTGCCTGTTATTCTCAGATCCCTGCCGCCCCCAGTCCTTCCACCCCTGCCCTGCCAGAGCAGGTGAACCCCAAAGGCAGGCTCACGACATTCCTCCCCCGTCCACCAAAGGCTAGACCGACACGGCCATACCCCTCCAAGGCGACAGACCCTCGCACCCAGGGGCCTCGGGCCGGCACCCTGGGGTCCTCCAGCCCTCTGTGTGCATGTCCATGAACTGCACCCTTCCTTGACTCTCCTCTAGACCCCTGGGGCTGGGGCCTGGGTTTCCTGCCAGGACCTTGACTGACAGTTTTCGACGTCCCCAGCTCCGACTTCCTCCCCTCTGAGACGGGGCTAGGACACTTGCTGGGCACAGCTGTTAGAAAGGCTAAGCGAGATGGCATTCACGGGGCATCAGTGTGTGCCGGGCACTGCATTCAGGTGACAGCTGTCCCTGTGGTCACCCTCCTGGGGGTCAGCGTAGCAGCCTCTTCCTGCCTCTGAGCTCATTTCTGACCTGGCTGTTTTCCCATCATCCCTGTCTATTGGCTACTTGTTTTCCTCTCTTCATGGTTGCTCTAACTATGATCCACTGGGTTCCGTTGGTAGAGAACAGCCCTGTTAAGGCCCACGATTATTCAGGACTCTGGTCTCCTGTCCCACCCTGGGCCTCGAGAACACTGAGGATTTGCAGAAGGGAAAAAAATTAAAAAGCAGAGATGATTATGGGATTGTGTTGTTTTGTTTTAAAATACTTCAAATGTGGGAGGCTTTATATTTTTATGGAGTTCATATTTTAGGCAGGGAGATACTCTTGTATTGACCTCTCCCTTCACGGCACAGATCCGATGAAGTCAGGAATAGCAGAGATAGTTCCTTTAATTTATTCAGTAAATCTTGTTGAGCATCTAGTATGTGCTGGTCACTGTTCTTGGCACCAGGCACCAGAAAGAAGTTCCTTCTGTCTTTTTTATAACAGTGGAGGGACAGGAGATATGGCTGGTCAGGTAGTGATATACCCTAAGAAGAAAAATCAGGGCAGGGGAGGGGTGGAGAGGGTCTAGGTACTGTCTTTAGATGAGATGGCCAGCAAAGGCCTCTTTGATGAGGTGGCAGAATTAGGAACATGGGCTTCAGAAGTCAGTGAGCCAGGAAAAAGGAAAAGCCAGTGCAAAGGCCCTGAGGCAGCAGAGGCGCAGCAGGTGAGGAAGAAGAAAATCAAGGAAGCCCATGAGCCCGAGCGGAGTTGGGGAGGGGGGCATCGGTTGTAGGAGATGAGATCAGAAAAGCGACTAGAGGATGACTCATGCCGGACCCCACAGACCGTGGAAAGAACTTTGAGTGTCACTCAGCGTAAACTGGAGCCTCCTTGGAACCCACTGACAGAACACAACACACTCTAAGTTGTAGAAGGTGCCTGGCTGCTGGGTGGGTGGAGGACACAGCAGAGCAGAGGCAGGGCAGAGGCAGAGGTGCCAGGCGTGGCCACTGCAACAGGCCAGCACAAGTTGACAGACCCTGGGCTCCAGATGATTGACAGTTTCTTTCCTTCACCCACATCCGCTGTCTGCTTGCTTGTTTGGGTTTCTTCGTCCTTGGTGGGAGATCGTTTCATATTCCACCATTAATTCCAAAATACAGATTTTCTTAAGTGGAGCAGGGTGTTGAGTAAGATCACGTGACCAATGTGTTCTTTTTTATCCCGTTCACTCCAAAGAAAGAAATAGAAGAGTATTTTTTTTTTCTGCATAAAAATCCTCCTTAGCAATCTCACATTTCTGAGACATTAAAAGCATATCAGAATAGAAATGGCGAAACTCTATTGGGTGATCTTTTCTTGTTGGAAAATTGCGTTTAATCATCTCTAAAGTGCTCGTGTCAGACTTTCAGAAGTCATCCTTAAAAAGGAAGGATTGTGGAGCTTGTGTGGAGGCACTGAATCATAGCCTAAATTACAGGAACTGAAGGTTTTCAGTTCTATTTAATAAAAGATCGTTACTTGAGGACAAAGCAGATATGGTGTGGGTTTGCCCTGCATTGCTTGTCATATTTGATGGTCGCTGTCTCACTGTTACGGGTTGGATGTGAGGTGTCCCCCAAAGCCCCTGTGTTAATGCAGGAATGTTCAGAGGTGTAAAGGAGGGATTGTTTGAGCTGTGACCTCGTCAGTCCACCCTGGTTTGAATCAACCAGGGAACTGTAGGCAGGTAGGCCGGGGGCTGGAGGAGGTGGGTCCCTGGGGGCATGTCTGGAAGGGTTGGCCTTTCCTACGGCCCCTCCCCAACACCTGCTTCCTGGGGGCCAGGAACGGAGCAATGGTCTGTGTCGTACCTTTCTGCTATGATGTCCTGCCTCGTCCTGGACCCAGAGCGGTGGGGCCACCATGGCCTGAACCTCTGGACCCTCGTCACCATGGCCTGGACCTCTGGACCCTCGTCACCATGGCCTGGACCTCTGGACCCTCGTCACCATGGCCTGGACCTCTGGACCCTCGTCACCATGGCCTGGACCTCTGGGACCCTCGTCACCATGGCCTGGACCTCTGGACCCTCGTCACATGGCCTGGACCTCTGGACCCTCGTCACCATGGACTGGACCTCTGGACCCTCGTCACCATGGCCTGGACCTCTGGACCCTCGTCACCATGGACTGGACCTCTGGACCCTCGTCACCATGGCCTGGACCTCTGGACCCTCGTCACCATGGCCTGGACCTCTGGACCCTCGTCACCATGGCCTGGACCTCTGGACCCTCGTCACCATGGCCTGGACCTCTGGACCCTCGTCACCATGGCCTGGACCTCTGGACCCTCGTCACCATGGCCTGGACCTCTGGACCCTCGTCACCATGGCCTGGACCTCTGGACCCTCGTCACCATGGCCTGGACCTCTGGACCCTCGTCACCATGGACTGAACCTCTGGGACCCAGAGCGGTGGGGTCACCATGGACTGAACCTCTGGACCCAGAGCGGTGGGGTCACCATGGCCTGAACCTCTGGACCCTCGTCACCATGGACTGAACCTCTGGACCCAGAGCGGTGGGGTCACCATGGACTGAACCTCTGGACCCAGAGCGGTGGGGTCACCATGGACTGAACCTCTGGACCCTCGTCACCATGGCCTGAACCTCTGGACCCTCGTCACCATGGACTGAACCTCTGGACCCTCGTCACCATGGCCTGAACCTCTGGACCCTCGTCACCATGGCCTGAACCTCTGGACCCTCGTCACCATGGACTGAACCTCTGGACCCTCGTCACCATGGCCTGAACCTCTGGACCCTCGTCACCATGGCCTGAACCTCTGGACCCTCGTCACCATGGCCTGAACCTCTGGACCCTCGTCACCATGGCCTGAACCTCTGGACCCTCGTCACCATGGCCTGAACCTCTGGACCCTCGTCACCATGGCCTGAACCTCTGGACCCTCGTCACCATGGCCTGAACCTCTGGACCCTCGTCACCATGGCCTGAACCTCTGGACCCTCGTCACCATGGCCTGAACCTCTGGACCCTCGTCACCATGGACTGAACCTCTGGACCCTCGTCACCATGGCCTGAACCTCTGGACCCTCGTCACCATGGCCTGAACCTCTGGACCCTCGTCACCATGGCCTGAACCTCTGGACCCTCGTCACCATGGCCTGAACCTCTGGACCCTCGTCACCATGGCCTGAACCTCTGGACCCTCGTCACCATGGACTGAACCTCTGGACCCTCGTACCGAGATCAACGTTGCCTCCTCTAAGTTGTTCTTGTCAGGTATTTTGGTCACAATGATGCAGAAGCTGGCGAAAACACTCTCCCTGCGCGCCAGTCCCTACAGAACACCTACACTCCCTGCCCACTTCAGGCTTGACCACTTAATTTGTGGTGGCCAATGAAATGTGAGTGGAAAGTAGCTTGTGCCTCTTCTGAGCAGAAGCTTTGAAACCTATCACATGGCCTCACTGATGCTTTCTCCCCTGCCATGAGACGGACAGACTCAGATAGGGGCCACTCCTTCAGCCTAGGCTCTCCAACAAAAACCACACAAAGTAGAACCCGAGCGTCCTGCTGACTGTGACCTGAGAGAGGAAAAGGCCATTGTTGTTGTTGTTGTTGTTAAGACACTGAAAATGTGGGATTGTTTGTTACTGCAGCACAACTCAACCTGAGCAGACTGATCAAGGTGTCCAGTAGTCCCTCCTCGCCCACAGGGGATATGTTCCAACACCTCAGTGGGTGCCTGATGCCCTGGAGAGTACTGAATCCTACGTGTACTACTGTTTACTATAGATATACAGACACAGTGGTGATAAGGTTTGATTAGGTACAGCAAGAGATTGCTATAGCTTGGGCCTCTTACACTGCTATGGATTGAATGTTCCCCAGGGTCCACGTGTCTAGGCTTGGTCCCCAGCTTGTGAGGTCTTGGGTCACCGGGGCATGCTGCAAAGGAGATGTAGAACTCAGATCTGCTCCTTTCCGTGCATCCCAGCTGTGTGGCAGCAGCTTTGCTCCACCACAGGTGCCTGCCATGAGGCCCTGCTGGCACAGACCCCAAAGCAATGGACCTGTCAATCATGGGCTGAAGCTCCAAAAACATGAGCCAAAATAAACCCTCCCCATTTATCAGTTGTTGTTGCTGTTGTTGTTACAGTGATTGAAAGCTAACCCAGATCAAGAACAGTAACTGACAGGAAAACAATTATAACAGCGTACTATGACAAAAGTTATGTGACTATCATCCTTTTCTTGCTCTCTCAAAATATCTTAATTCCTCGTTGCTCCGTATTTTTAGGCCACAGGTAACTGCAGAAAACTGAAACTGGAAAGCAAAACTGTGGATCAAGGGCAATTACGATACACGTGGACTTTATCTATTTTGGTTTCCAGTGAGTGACACCCTGGAACAGATCTAATGCCCACACTAAGATGAAAAAAAAAAAAAAAAAAAAAACCCTAGAGAAAACTTCAGTGGCATTTAGAAGACTTCCTAAAGTCTCAAGCAGTTTCTGTTTTCTCCAGCTTATTCTTTAGTGATGGTGGCGGGGTGGGGGTGGGGGGCACTTTCTAATCCAGGAAATCTTCAAGGTGCAATTTCACATAAACCATCCCATTCAATCTCTCAACCTGGGCCCGGGGCTATAGACAATTTCCAGTCCTTTCTGAAAGCAGGGAGCTGATTTTGAATATGCGGGCACATGGAAAAAGGGAAGGGAGAGGGATGAAATGTCGTGCCCTCCGGCAGACTAGGCCATCTTGGGAGATATCATTACCCCAGCCTGCCTCCCGGATCCTGAGTGGAGTTTTGGCAAAGTCTATCAATAACTTAGCATTTCAGGGAGCTAAGTTACTCAGAGATCCTCTTAAGTGTGTATATAGATCGGGTCATTTATAGTCCCCCAGTTTGAAAGTCGTCAGCAGTTTGTCAATGCACTTAGCAACACGGATCTAAACTCCTTTACTTGACCTTGTAAGTTCAAAGGCATGAGCCAGCACTGCTAACACACTGCCCACCTATCTCCAGTCTGCGCTCGCTCTCTCTGTCTCTCTCTCTCTTCTGTTCATGCCAGTACTCCTTCAGATTTCTGAATACTTCAAAATCTCTCCCACGTTAGGGATGCAATTATTATTTCTTCCTCCTGGAACATTCCTGACTCTTCACCCATTTAATTTTCCAAAGCATAAAAGATACTTCCTGAATAGTTGGGTTCCCCAAAGAAGGGGTAGAAGGAGCACCACGCTACAGCAGCTCATGTGCCTAGCTGGGATAGTCAGGAAAGCAGAGAAGTCGGTCAGGTTTTCCCCAAACTTTGCCTTTAGGTGACTGCTCTTCCCACTTTTGGAAGAGACTCAACCAATTGCCACTGAAATCTGTCCTGCGAATAAGAGGCACTAACCCCAATTAATATCAGTAGCACACCTCTTTATTCTCCAACTTCTCTGTCCCTGCCCAGTTCCATTTTCCCCTGGATTGCTGTCTAGTTCCTTCTGCGTAGCTGAATGACCGATGCATAATCAGAAGGCAAATTGCTTTATGATAGGAAGTGGCGATCTTATCTTCCTTTAAGTGGCAGGACTATCACCAATATAATTTCCCTTGCATAATAGCTCTCCCCTGAAGTGTAGCTATTTTAGGCCCTCCATTTGATTGTTGTCACTTTGTTCCCTAAAACCTACCTGGGTCTTATTGTCAATGTCTTGGCTTCCTTTATTTCTGCAGATCTTCACTGCAAAGGTGCGGGGAGGTGGGGCGGAGTCAAGGCTGCGTGAATTATTTTATTTGCCTTGTTTAATATTCCAGATTACTCCAGGCACCATACTTAAAGCAAACCCGAGGAAAGATGAAAAAATGAGAGCGTTGAGAGATGATTGGCCACGAGGCTGTTTACTTGGCTTTAGAATTAAGAAAAAGGCCCTGGAGCCCGCTGAGGTCCATTTGCGAGGGCTGAAGTGCTCTTTCTTTCTGGGACATTCTCAATGACAGTCAGAGCACTTCTCTCTGCATTCAGCAGTGGTGTGCACAGGCAGCCCTGTGCATGAGCACACACTCTTACTCTTTTGCACACACGTGTGAGCCAAGAAGGATGCAGGGCCCCTTCTGTGAACTGGCAGTAAATCTCCATAGAGCTACATCCAGAGACCACGCCCGTCGGGCACTCGGAACATGCCTCATGCTTGATTATTATCCAAGACTCAAGGTTTCTTTGCTTTTTAAAACTTTTGCTATTGCAAGCATCATCCCTATTAAAATAATCCAGCTCTTCCAATACATCACACAAGATATAAAATATTATTACCGCTGTTGCTAATAACTTCAGATAGATCCTTGATGCCTTATTGTATGCCAGAAACGAGACTAAAGAATTCACATGAGCTGGATGATTTAAGCTCTTTAAAAAACACTACAAGATAGATTATGATTGTTTGCTGGCAGTGATGGTAATAGTAGTAAAAGGATTAATTTTATAATCTTCCAGATCTTAAAACTAAGGCTCAGAGAGGTTGACTAACTTGTGCATGGATCTCACAGCTAGGAAAGTGCTTTGGTTTCAGTGAGTGCCCTCCAAAGCCCAGGGCTGAAAGCTTGGTACAATTGGGAGGTGGTAGAATCTTTAAGAGGTGAGTCCTATCAGGAGGTCCTTAGGTCTTGGGGGCTTATAAGACCCCGGTCTCTTCCTCTTTCTCTTTTCCTAGTCGTGAAGTGAGCCATTTAGCCCCACACACACTCACACACACACACACACACACAAACACACACACATTTTGTGTACCTTCCACTTTTGTGCACTGTTGCCATCTGGCACACCCACACTCTGGCTCAAAGAAATGGTCCTGCCGATCTCAGGCTGCAACCTCCAAAGCCATCAGCCAGAACAAACCTTTCCTTTTCATGAGTTAGTTGTCTCAGGAATGGAGAGCTGGCGGATGTGGAGGGAGGAGAGGTGAGTTTCCAATTCCCATCCTCTGGCTCTGGGATACACGCTTAGATAGAAATCGGGGTCTCACTCTGGAAGCGACGGGGCCAAGAAGAAAGCAGAAGGCAGGAGGATGGAAAAGCCACTGCTCGTAGAGGCCTGAAATCAGTAACCGTTTTACCCAATGGAGCCCACTCGGCTGCGAGGACTCCCCCCGCTTAGAGCAGTGTGCACCGCGAGGACTTCCCAGGATCCTCCCTCCTCCCCGGCTACTATTGCAACACTGTCACTTTGGCTTCTACCCATCAGGACAACGCATAAGTGTGTCAGCCTCATAATGAAGTCCTCTGGGTCATTTCCTGTGTCTGGTTGACTGGGGTACAAGACGGAGCCCTCTTCCACTAAATTCCACTCTAAATTTAAAAACATTTTTGCAAGGATGCAGGATATTGATAGTATGTGTGAGCGTCCCCCTTCCCCCTGACAAAAAAAATGAGAGGATTTCTCAATGAGATATTGTCACCAAGACAGACAATCTTCTCTGTACCAGGTCTGTGGGGGACCAAAAAACATGTCATGATCTATGGGAGAGCAGCAGTTTGCAAACCAGCCCTTGTGAAAAGACCTCATGAAATACTTGCTTCGAAAAGGCGCTCACAGCTTCGCCTTCACAGAGCCAAAGAAGGGAGCTGAAATAATTTATTTGATATCCACGCAGCAAGGAGTCAAGAATTCAGCTCTAAATTTTAAACACACACCAACACACACGCGTGCGCACGTGCTGGCACGCACGCACGCACGGGGAAGACAAACGCTTCTTTGGGGGACCGCCTGTGACAGCCAGGCGCAGGATCAATGCTAATGTGGCCAGACACTTGTGTGATCACCTGCAAAAATCACAGCAGGTGTGGGGCTCCAGGCAGCCTCCCGGAAAATGTGACAAATAGTCGAGCCGGCCACCCTGGGCCGTCCCTGGGTAGGCGGGGACGTGATTCTGACTGGGAAGTACATTAATTATTTCCAAGACCTGACACTGACTCTCCGGGCTTGGGAGACAGCAGCTCCGAGCGCTGGAGGAAGAGGGATGGGGTGCACTGGGAATTTTCCCAGGGGTGCTCTGGGCCGCCCCCCCCCCCCCAGCAGCCACCTTCCACTCCTTTAGCCACACTTAATGTCTAAAACCAGACTGAAAAGGGAAAACGGAATAATCCGGTCACTCCTCTACCTAGGGCCCCAGCGTGGACCCCGCTGCGGTGTTCGAGGCAGGCTGGGCTCTCTGGTCCTCACCCCCAGCAGATGTCCCTCTTCTTCCCGAGCCCCTCTCCTGGCGCCAGCAGGCCCTGAGGGAGGCTTCCTGCAGCAGGCCCAGCTGGCCTCGCTCTCGCTCTTCCCCTGCAGGGGGTAAAAGTGAGTGCTCTGTTTGGATTTTGGAACGTCCCCAAAGGTCCATGAGCTAAAGCCTGGTCCCAGCTGATGGTGCTGTTGGGACATGGTGGAACCTTCAGCAGGTAGAAGTCAGGTCGCTGGCGACATGCCCTTGAAGGGGTCTTTCTCTCCTCTGGCAGCTTCCTCTGCCAAGCACTCCTGCGGTGATGGACTTCCCTAGGCCCAAAAGCAACGGGGTCAAGCAACCATGGACTGAAAACCTCAGAAGCCCTGAGCCAGAAATAAACCTTTTCTCCTTATAAGTTGCTTATCTCAGGTATTTTGTCACAGTGACCCAAAGCTAACAGACACAACCTGTGGGAGATGACTACAAAGACAGCCCACCACACCCACAGATTGCACACCCACAGACTCCGTCAACCCTGGATCTCAAATATACAGAAAAAAAAATTGTGACCGGACTGAACATGTACAGTCTTTTTTTTTTTTTCTTGTCATTATTCCCTAAACAGTACAGTGTAACAACGATTTACAGCTCATTTACATCATATCAGGTATGATGATATCTGGAGATGGCTTACAGTGCCCAGGAGGGTATCTGTAGGTTGCACGCGAGTACTAGGCCATTGTACAGGAAGGACTTGACCTTCAGTGGGTTTTGGTGTCTGAGGTGTGTTCCGAAACCAACCCCCTGCAGACAGCCAGGTACGACTGTAGTTAGAAAGGGAAAGTGTCATTACTTTGAGGATGCCCGTTTCTGAAGACTGGCAAACCTAAATCACCAAAGGGGACACCGTGCAGGGCCAGTGAGTGGGAGACTCCCCACTGCCCACTCAGAGAGCCCTGCAGACAGGATCGCAACAGGCAAGTGGGAGAGGTGGGTTGCACCTGCGGCTGCCCTGCACCCGGCAAAGGGTGACGCAGCGGGGAAAGGAGAGGACATTACACGCCTTGGCAATTTGCTGTGTCCAGGACTTCCTATCAGTAAGGCGATTTTTTTTTTCCCACTTCCCCCTGGCCTTTGAAACAAGGTCCAGTCCCAGATAAGAGCAGAGATCCGAGTCCTTGACCCATAACTTGCCAGTGTCCATTATTGCGACTGCGCACATTGGCCCTTCAGTAAATGGCCCCTGCTTTTGCTTGCTCTCTGAGTCAACACCTTTTCTTCCAAGGAGTTGCTAAGTTTCTGAAGGGCGAGACTTGTACGCCACAGTCTGGAACTTATGCCTGTGGTAAAGTTGTATAGTTTATAAAATATAACCTCTGAGAAGATGTAGTTAGATTGTTTATCTGTTACCGTATCTTGTGCAACAGCAGGGTAGATTTAAATCATCTTTGCTGGGGTTTTGTTTGTTTGTTTGTTTGTGGCTTAAAACCACACAAGTTATTGTCTCACAGTTCTGAAGGTCAGGCATCCATAATGGGTCTTAGTGGGTTGCAGTCAGGATGTCAGCAGGACTGTGTCCCTCGGGGCCTCTGAGGGGGTGTGTGCTTCCCTGCCCCTCCAGCTCTGAAGCCACCCACATTCCCTGGCTCAGTCTCCCTCTGCATCTCCAAAGCCAGCAGGAGGACGTCTTCGCACACACACACCCCACTCTGAGCTTCCTGGTCCCTCTCCTACTTATAAGATCCTTGTGTTGACATCAAACACACCCATGAGGGGGTTCAGGACACACCCGCTCCAAAATATGGCACCTTGGCCTATGGAATATTCTAAACTGAAGGAATTTGGGTACTAGCATGTGCAGGAAGATGTGTTAGCTTTCCATTACCGTCACAAATACCCGAGATAATCAACTTAAAAAAGAGAGAGAAGGTTCATTCTGGCTCACGGTTTGAAAGGTCCAGTCCCTGGTTGGTTAGCCCCATTGCTTTTGAGCCTGTGGCTGGGCAGCATACCATGGCAAGAGCATATGGTGGACAAGAGAGAGAGGAGGAGCCAGATTCCCATAATTCCATTCAAGGCTACACTCCAATTACCTAACTTCCTCCCATTAGGCCCCGCCTCCTAAGGTTCCACCACTCCCAATAGCACCACAGATGGGAAACCAAGCCTGTAACCCATGGACCTTGGGGGACACTACAGCAGAAGGCCTTGCTGGCTTTCCCCTGCCCTCCTCCCCCGAAGCAGGTCAGCAGGCCCCATGTGAGAGGTGCCCTCTCTGTACCTGGAAGAATGGAACATCCTTATCTCCAAGACACAGGACTCCAAGGAGAACCACAGTAAGCAGGTCCCAGGTTCCCAGGTCATCACCTTAACTCATGCTCCTTTCGGGGTTTGTCCCCATCGTATTTTTCCATGACTTCCTATTCTTCATCTAATCTACTACAAAAACGTTCAGACTTGATCATTTCTTTGGATCTTTTTTTTTCCTTATGAAGACTCTTGCTTCACATAAAATTTATATTAAATAAATGTGTACACTTTTCTCTAGTTCATCCGACTTTTGTTACAGGGGGTCCCAAGGAACCTAAGATGCCTGGGACAAGATACTTTTTCTTCTTTACACCTGGATCATTCAGGATAATCTGCCTATCTCAAGGTCTTAATCACATCTTCAAAGTCCCTTTTGTCATGCAAAGGAACATTTTCACACATCCCAAGGATTAGAAAAGACATCTTTGGGGGCCTTTATTCCACCTGCCATAAATGGGGAGCTGCTACTATGTTAGTCAGTTTTCTATTGCTGTGACAAAGCACCTGAGAAAATCAAATTATAAGGGGTAAAGGTTTATTTTGGTGCATGATTGCAGAGGTTTCAGTCCATGATCAGTTGGCCGCATTGGGGGTGGGGGCTATGATAAGACAGGACACCATGGAAGGAACACCCAGTGGAGTGAAGCTTCTCGCTTCATGGCAGTCAGGAAGCAGAGAGAGAGGGGGGCCGGGGTCCCAATATCTCCTTTGGGTTTACACCCCAGTGACCTAACTTTCCCCCACTAGACCCCAACTCCTAGAGGTTCTGCCATCTTCTAATAACACTGCAGACTGGGGACCAAGCCTTAGCGCGTGGGCCTTTGTGGGGCCATCGAAGATCCAGACCTGTAACAGGTATTGTTCCCAAGCCCAAAGGGACAGGAAGGGAATGGTTTCCAGAACACAGGGAGAAGTATGGCGGCAGGTGGGCAGCTGTGCCAAGAGTTCCTTGGTGGGTGGTGATGAACACCACGCCTCCATCTCTTCCTACCCAGCAGAGTTCTGAGACAATCTGACTTACAGCAGAAGCTACAAAATACACACACACTCTCTCCCTTCAGGGGTCTTGGAGGAGAGCATTCGTCCACCTCGAGGGAAAGTTGCTGTAACACAGGAGAGGAAGTCAGAGTTCAGACTCCGGGGCCAGACTTCCCAGGTTCAAACCCCAGTGCTACCGTCTACTGGCTAGAAGACCTTGGGCAAATTATCTTAGCCCTCTGTAAGAGAGGATGACAATAAGAGCATCTAGCTCGTAGGTGGTTGTGAGAGTTTAATGAATTGGTATTCATGGAGCACTTAGCACGGCTAATAGTAAGTGCTATTGTTATTATTCTTTAGAGAGGTTGAGAGTGGCTTTCAGTGAGAGCCCTCTTCATGCCGCAGCCAGAGAAAACATAAATGGCTTCAAAGTGGAAGATGCACGAGGTCAAACACGCAGAACCACAGGTCCTGGTTTTCAGAAAACCTGTTTCACACATTGGGTGAGGCCAGGCGGGCTCCCTCCAGAGTGAGCGGTGAACAGGATTTACATAATTTACAAGCACATCTGGAAAGGCCAGAGAGCACTCAATAAATACCTGTGCACTGGCGAGGAAGCCACAGCTCTGCGATGGATCAGAAAAATAAGTCTTTAGCCTTCTTACCTTCAGGAGGTGAAGCCTAATTCTCCTTCTCCGGAGTTTTGGCTGGACTTGGGGGTCGCTGCTAATGAACAGAATAAAGCAGGATTGATGGCGTAGAACTTCGGGGAGCAGAGAAGGGCGTCGTGGCCTCCTTGCTGCTTTTATCATTCAGGGTTCTCCAGAGAAACAGAACCAAGGGTGTGTGTGTTGGGGGGCGGGTGTGTTAGGAGATTGGCTCACCTGGTCACAGAAGCTGGAAAGCTCCCCGGTAGGACACCTGTGACCCGGGAAGCCAGAGAAGACAGCAGTGCAGCTCAGTTCAAGAAGCCAGAAGCCTCAGAACCAGAAAAGCCAATACGCAGCCCCTGTCTGAGGCCCATATTGTCCAAGAGCCCCCGCGGGGCTGCTGGTGGGAGTCCCGGAGTCCAAAGGCCGAAACCCCTGGAGTCTGGTGTTCACCAAGAGCAGCATAAGTGCATCCTGCTCCTGAAGACGGTCCAGAGAGAGGGGGTCTTCATCCAGGCCCCCAGCTGACTGCACGGTGCCCGCCCACTTTAAGGGTGGGTCTTCCCCGCTGGGTTCTCTCCCACCTGCAAACCTTCTCTGGACCACCCTCACAGACACGCCCAGAAACAGTGCTTCACCTGGGGATCCTACGACCCAGACAAGCTGACACTGAAAATTAACATCACACTCACTCTGAGGAAAGAACTGCTGCATCACAGAGCCCAGGGAGAGGCCCAAGTCATGAGGAACTGAGGCCTCCCACCAATAGCCACGGCAGTGCGCCATTTTGAAAGCAGATCCACCAGCCTGGTCAAGCCACTGGATGACCGTTACCCCAGCCCGCCTTTGACTACAGCATCATGAAAGATTGAAGCCAAAAGCACTCAGCTAAACTTCTCTTAGAATCCCGACCATCAGAAACAGTGAGATGACAAAGGTCTGTTGTACTAAATCATGAAGATTTGGGTTAATCCACTATGCAGCAGTAGAAAACTAACAGAAGTTCTTTGGTGTTAAGATTTTAGTCAGACTGATTCTTTTACCAATGTTGTCTTGAAACTTGGTTTAACATGCATATAGTCTTGATTCTATACCTTGGGCAGTGAGGTTGAATTCTTCAGGTTTTGTAAAGATACTTTCAACATGCTACATGCAGAGAGCTGGGGAAACACGGTGGGGGCCATCTTTGAAGAGCCCTTTTTCAGACCTGGAAGACAAACCTTCGGAAGATTCCATGTAATCTGCCCGGTAACCACATGTGGCCCACGGACCTTCTGCCATCTTTGAAGGTCCTACCAAAGACTTAGAATTTTCCTAATTCATATTTAAACACGTTCCTAATCTAAGACAGCCTGTTATTCATCCGGCAATGCCTCACACCCATATACAACACAGACTCCTGCAGAACTAAAGTTCATGCACTGGGTAGTAATTAATTACTAATAATTAGTTCATTAATAATGGATGTCAGGGCTGGGATTGTAGCTCAGTGGTAGAGCGCTTGCCTGGCATGTGGAAGGCACTGGGTTCGATCCTCAGCACTACATAAAAATAAAATAAAGGCATCGTGTCCATCTACAACTAAAAAAAAATATTTAAAAAAATAATAATAATGGATGTGCCAGTCCTCATATCGACAATGATGAAAAGACGATCTCTGTCCTCCGGAAACAACAACATACTCGCTAGGACACCGTGACAGCATTCCACGACTCTTGGAGGAGGATGGAGAGATGTCGTAGGCGTTAAAGGAGAAAACGTGTTAGCATTGAGATCTGAGACTGACTTTTAAAAAGGATTTTTGTAGGTGCTCAAGGATCCTTACTTTTGTCCTGGGTAGAAAACCAGAAGAAACATAATAAGTGTGCTGTTTCTGATCTGCAGTATTATACAATGCCTCGCGGATGGTTCAAGTTCAACAAAAGCACCAAATCAGAACAACCTAACCGAGGCGTCCATGTTAGCCCTAACACCCCCTTGGTTCCTATGAGAGGCGGTGCCGGGTGCTCTTTGGTGGGTGGGTCGGGCAGGGCATTCATTTCTTTTCCCGGGCAGGCTTTGTTCCAGGTCAATGTAAAAGGTACTCAATGGTTCCCGGCTCGGGAGCCAGCGGCCCTCACAGAACAGGTGGAATTACAGGTCAGCGAGAGACTTGAGAGTGTTTATTCACTTGCCAGATTTATTTATCAGGTATGGGATTGAAAGGATTTCCCCACAGGATCTGCAGAGATTAGCGTGCTTTTTCAACAAACGCTTATACTAATCAGCTCTCGTTTCCGTATTCTGGCGCACGGCGCTTGTCACCCTGCGATGGCATTTGTGCTAAGGACAAACATACATGGAAAACAAAGCAAGCTGCAATGTGGAGATCTGTCTATCACTCTGAAGAGCAGCCGTCACTCTTTTAAAGTCCACACGTCTATTTTAGTAGTGTGTGCCTTGACAATGACCCCGGCCAAGGTCTTCCTGAAGTTCAGACGTCTGAAGGAGAAGGAAAGGTTTCTTTCCCTGGGTGCCCTTCCACCTGGAGCCAATCACAGGATGACTTCCAGAAGCTTCGCAGGCCCATGCTGGGTCTAAGGAACGTGCCCATTAAGAATCTGCAGCATCCGAGCTCCACTACACAGCTGAGTGTTTACAGGCCTCTTGAAGGGCAAGGCCGGAGCAAGGACAAAGCCACTCCAGCGGTTTTTAGGTGGCTGCTCTCTTTCATGGATCTACAGCGGGGCCGAAGTATCCAGAGGAACAGCGAGAAAAATCATCGCCTCCTCGGCCCGGCATGTGCCAAACATCTGCATGTTATATAATAGGCCATTAGGGTCGTTTTTCTTTCTCTTCTTTGTGCTCTTTTAAAAATAATCCTAATGATTAAGTCTGGGTTTTAAACTCCAAATTTTATCTATTTTCCATAAGCTCCTTGAGCAGACCGGTCTTGAACATTTTTTTTTTTTTCCATTAAAAACTGTACAGTCATGTTCAGAGAAGAAACCACTGAAAGAAAGCTGACAATCACAAAGATAACCTCTGACCCCTTCCCAGACCCTTCAGGCGCCCCTTCATCCCCAGCCAAGGGCCTCACAGTGAGGAAAACATCAGCACGCTAAATGTCTGCAGGTATCTGTGATCCCCACTGAGAAAGCTTGCCTCTGCGAAGCAGCCCAGTTTTACCCAGGAGTAAATGACACCAACAACTCAAGCCATTGTTTGGTGGTTTTATTTGTTCCATCCCTTGCAACTTTCAATATACCATGAAAGAAGACAATGAGCTAGAAGGCGGTCTCAGGCCACAGCTGACCATAAGGTCAGCCAAGTTCTTGGTCAAACACACGGTGGAGTAGCAAGAGGTGAAGAGCCTGTCCCTCACCGTGTCACCTGCCCTTCTGGCTGGATCCCACCCTGGCTGCTTTCTTTTCTGCTCCTGGTCACATCACTTACTGCCACCCACTTATCCCTAAAGAAACAAACACAGCGAGAAGCCACATTTCAGGTGCCACTGCAGACCCCCCCTTCCTGGATGAAGGGGCCAGCTCCGCAGCATCGTGACAAGCTGAGGCTCAGTGAGATTCAGCAATTCGTCTTCTCTGTGGCAAGGTTGGGATCTGAGCGCACATCCGTGCATCTAAATGGCAGTGTAAAATAGCCACCGAGATGTTGGCTTTTGAAGTCAGCAGACCCGGGTGCAAATTTGAGCTCAGCCATGAGACTTACAACTTTGGGAAAATTGTTCAGTTTCTCTAGAGTTCACCTTCCTCACCTGTAAAATGGAGATGATGACAAGAGTGTCTCCACAGAGTTTCGTGACACTGAGAGAATGAACATGAAGTACTTGGTTTAGAGATGTTTATTGTTTACGCAACAAGAAGCCTGAAAGGAGATGGTCCAAGGATAGGTGAGCTAACGAGGCCATCAAGAAATCAGGTTCATGTATTATCATTCCTCCTAGTTATAAAATGGCTGCCTACACTCCAGACATCATATCCTCTGATGCAGAATGGAAGAGAGAAGGAAAAAAGAAGAATTTTCTCCTCAAGTTCCTCTCTCATATTGGGAAGGTAAATCTCTCTCAGACGTTTCCAGTAACATTTCTCTTTACATTTCCTCAGTCAGGGTGATTATAGATCTAACTCTGATCTGTTATGAGGAAACAAGATTGCCACGGCTGCCTTAGAACAAAGGTCTGCAACCTTTTTCTGTTAAGGATCAAACACTCAATAATTTCGTCTTTGTTGCCCATAGGGTCTCCTGATACAACTACTCAGTCTGAAAGCAGCCACATGGGTAGTAAGGAAACAAATGTATATATCGGTGTTCCAATAAAACTTTATTTTCCACAAGAGTCGGCAGGTAGGTTTGGCCAATCCTGGCCTTAGACCAATCATGTTGTCATTGTGTACACAGCTCCCCTGATTAAAGTTAGACTCTGTCGGCAAAGGAGGAGGGGAAATGGCTGTTAGGTAGGGAAGGCCTCAGGGACCGCTGTCCCACTTCAGGGAAAGAGGTGAGATTTGAATTGGTAAGAACCCTTATTGACACAGAACCCTGAAGCTGGGAATTACACTTACACAGATGTGCAAGATGAACACACACCCAGGGGCCTCCTGGTGTCCACACCAGTGGCTCAAACCAGTTTGGAACCAGTCTGGAACCCCCTCTTAACTCTGCTTGGATGGAAAATCACCCTAATACATCACCAGTCTCATGAAAGCACACTTACTCTGTACTTTTTATGCACAAATCGCTAAGCTACATACTTGGCATAAAAGGGGGATACAAAAGCCAGAGACACAGTCTCTTTTCTCACAATTCCATTATCTGGTTGTACAGAGCAAACACAAATAAAGATTGCCAACAAAGTGATGAGCACCATTAGGAAAATACATCTTTAAAACAGGAACATATTTTTCCACATGATCTTCATCCTGCATACATCCTTGGAAGACATGCTTTCCAGTAAGGCTACTAGGACACACTTTTTTTTTTTTTTTTTTTTTTTTTTTTTTTGGTGGTGGGGGTGGGGACTTCTTTTTGGAATTACATCTAGATCTAGTTTTTTAAACCATTGAAGAAAATCAATCTTAACCCGCGCGGTGGCGCACGCCTGTAATAACAGCAGTTGAGAGGCTGAGGCAGGAGGATCGCGAGTTCAAAGCCAGCCTCAGCAATGACGAGGCACTTAGCAGCTCAGTGAGACCCTGTCTCTAATAAAATACAAAAAAGGGCTGGGGATGTGGCCCAGTGGTCCAGTGCCCGTGAGTTCAATCCCCGGTACCAAAATAAAAGAAAAGAAAAAGAAAATCAGTCTTATTCAGTTACAGGGCACCCGATGTCATTTTACCAATAAAATGTGGATTGATTGCTCGCTCCTTTCACTGGACTTCAAATCATTTCTGGAAGGTTCCAAACATCCTGCCCACCTTCAAGAGAGCCGTTGCCAGCCTGAAGGTATGGAACAGACATGCTGAGGTTCTAAGGGTGATTCTGCTGAGGAGGCCCCTACTGACTAGGGCAATAGCCATGACATACCCCTGAAATCACAGTGGAGCAGGGGAGCTCCCTTCTGCTGGGATGGCCAAGGAAGCTCTTGGGTGGGGACTGCTGGACCTAGGCCTTGATGTCAGGTCAGGTTTGATCCAAGAACAGGAAGGAGGATTCAGGAGCAGGAAAGCATTTTAGTTCCACAAATAGACTCTGACGTCTGAATTTGAATCCTAGTTTTGCCACTGACCAGCTTCAGACCTTGGGCGAATTTCTTCACCTCTCTGGACTACAGCTTCTTTAAGTAGGAAGTGGGAATAATGAGACTATTGATCTCTCGGTTGTTGTGAGAATTAAATGAGTTAATACAGGTGAGGCACCAGGTGTCGTGTCAACGTTTGCCATCATCAATATGATTATTCCTCATGACTGAATAGAATCCATTGACCAGTCTTCCTGGTCTATCGCGGGGATTCAAGACTCGTCTAGTTTTTCGGTTATTACAAAGTGTAATCCAATCAAACCGAGAAACCTGACCCTCTCATTCAAATCGGCGCTCTCTTCCCTACAGCACCTGGAGGCTGGCTCGGGTTTGTGCACCTGAGGTTGGGAAGGGGAGCCAGGCAGTGTTCATCCTTCTGCCTGGATCATCTGCCTTTTCCAATCGCTGTCGGGTGGTTTGGCTCTTGTCTTAGCCTATTCGTGCTGCTATAATACCACACCTCAGATGCAGTAATTTCTAAATAAAAGAAATTCAGTACTCATTATTCTGCAGACTGGGATCAAGATGAAGGCACTGGCAGATTCCGCGTCTGGTGAGGGCTCAGTCTTTACTGCACAGACAATGCCTGTAGCTGCGTCCTCACATGGAGGAAAGGAGCCAGGCAGCACCCTTCCAAGTCTCCCTGGATGCACTAATCCCTAATCATGCCTCAGTCACTCCCCAAAGGCCCCACCTCTTAACAGGGTCACACTGTATATTAATTTCCAGCATATGAACTTAGGGAAGTGGGGACACCAACACCCAGACCACAGCAGGTCTCTTGGGGCCCAAAGAACAATGCTCTTCAAAGAAGATCAGCTGCAATTATGGGTCGGTGCCCTTGGGAATGGCAATGAATACGTGCTGACTCTTTCATTTGTGGGGTGATTTTGTGGAGTTTGTTGGTTTTTGGGTTTTGGTGTTGTTTTTCTTTTAAACTATTCTCCATCTTTAAAGAGCTCCTAACTGCAGTTCCTTACCATGGCAGCCTATGCTGGCTGGCCACTCACTCTGGCCCTCAGGTACTAGTTTGTGATCTCCCTTGTCCTCAGCCCCTGGGGGTGGAGGGCGGTAGTGTGTCCTCTTTGCTCTCTCGGGGGACTAAGGCACTGTGCTTACCAGCTCTTGGAAGTAGACCACATTCTGAATGCCTCCTTCTCAGCAGCAATCCCAGCTCTGGAGAACACAGAGGCCAGTTTGGGATTTGTTAGGAGGGGATGAATGCCAGGTTGGAGCAGACAAGGGCCATTGTGAGAAATTACCCAGGAGCAGCTTAGGGGGTCTGCTGACTACCAGGCAACGAATGCGCTGCACTGTCTGGACCATTGGCAGCCACGTTGCTTCGCTTTCCTGTTCCACATGTGCGTGACGGCAGCCCAAACTGGACTTGCCTTCACATTCTCAGACCTCTCCCAGGGTCAGGTGAGCCCAGCAAGGTCCTCAGAACGTTGTACTTAACGTAAAAAAGGAGAATGGCAGACATGTGCCTGGGAGGGAGGGAGGACTTGGACAGCAATGAGGGGGCACAAGACCAGCCACAAGCCAGCAAGGAGAAAAGTGACGGAAGGAAGAGAGGGGAAAAAAAAATCCAGGGAGCAGAAAGAAAAGGAGACTGCAGTGCACTAAATGCGGACGCCTGGCGCCTGCAGCGGGGTCAAATGAGGTCAGACAAGCTTACCGCCCGTGTCCCGGGAATTAGGGGCACCCCGGGGACAGCTGCATAGCAGGATGTTCCAGTGTCCTCTCCTTCCCAAGCAGGTCAAGCCCGCAGGAGGAGGGTGCCGAGAGGGTCCTCGGAGGTGGTGGTGTTTTGTGTCTTTTGCCCACTAAAAGGGAGGCTGGGCTCAGCAGAAAGCCCAGAAGAGAGACAAAGAATAGCTGGGAGTGTTTGCACGTCTCTTCAAAAACCAATTCTTAGCGTACGTTCCCTAAAGCAAAAACAAAACAAAACACTCCCGGAAACAGCCACAGATTTGCATCAATTACAGGCCTCCAAAGCTGAGTCTCTTGAGGACCGGACAACGACAAACGTGAAGTGCAAATCGCGGGGCGGCCAGGGCCTCCCTGCAGAGCGCGCGGCCCGGGCGCGTCCCCGTGCATTAAAACTTTTGCTGGGCAGGGCTGCGCAGGCCCCGGCCGCCCCGCACGGCAGGCGCCGGCCGGGACGCGGGGACACACAGCGCGGCACTGCCACCTTGTGGGTGTCCGCAGCAGCGCCGCGGGCCGCTCGGGACGCCGCGTGGAGTGGAGGCGAGGCGGGCGGGGCGGGGACCGGGGCCGGGAGCTGGCCGGGCAGCGC
The DNA here is from genome assembly GCA_025594165.1 of Tamias sibiricus. Lineage (NCBI taxonomy): Eukaryota > Metazoa > Chordata > Mammalia > Rodentia > Sciuridae > Tamias > Tamias sibiricus. Next base: position 15,017,320 of record CM046666.1, on the reverse strand, counting down.
ACGTCCGCAGGAGCGCGCGGGCCGAGCGGGAGCCCGCGGGGGCGCGGCGCGGAGGGGCGGGACGCGCCGGCGCCGGTCACGTGGGTTAGCAACAGGCAGCAGCCAATGGGAGCGCGAGTCAGGTGCTGCGTGCCCTCGCCGCCGAGAGAAGGGTGGCCGGGGAGGCGTCCGAGCTGCCCCGTTTGGCTGGGAGGCTGGGTGGGTTCCGTGCTCCGCTCGGAGCCTTCTGCTGCAGAGGGGGCCGGGCAGGCTTTAAAGTAGGGCTTTCCCACGCCCACGCTCCGCAGCAGCGACCGGGTAGGGGACCGTGCGCGGCGCGGGTGGGAGGCAGGCGGGGAGAGACCGCGTGGGGAGTCCGGTGCCCCCGCACCAGCCACTTGTTGCTTAGCCAGAGCCTTGGGACTGACACTGTCACTTGGATCCAAATAAGGGGATCAAAACGAAAAGAATGAAGAAGTGCCTAGCAGTCAGTGGCAGGGGTCCGCCCTGGCCTCCCCGACCCACCGGGCACTGTCCTTCATTACACCGGATTCCCAGATTGGCCCGAAGAGGCCAAAGCAGAGGAATTCTAGGAATTGGGTCAGAAAGAAAAAGTCAGCTTAGTTGGTTTTAATTATTTTAAATGGAAAAGCCACATCCAAAAGTGCAAATAATGGCTTTTACGGTAATCCCACCATGTTGACATAAACCAGCCCACCCATGAACACAGAGAAGACCACAGCACACAATGTCAGAGGTCTATTGCAGGGACTGAGCAAAATCGAGACGACAGGCAAGCATGGTTTTCATCAGATTCTTTCTCTTCTGGCTTCCTGGTCTGGGTACACATTTCATCCTGTTAATGGGGTCTCTGTCTCCCTCCCTTTTTCCTGTTTGAGTTCACCTAAGGTCTTCCTCTGAAACAAATCCAGAGAGCAGATGGCCTCAGAATGGCATCTAAATAATTCCCCAACCACAGAGCACTTTGAAAGACTAAGCTGTGATACTGTTGTAAGGTGTTACAAAGACAATAATACAATGTCCACCTGCAGAAATCTAGCCGTCCTGTTCTGAAACTTCCCTAGGGAAAGATGTTACACAGTATCCTTCCATAGCCTATTACAAATGCTAACCACCTTAGCTGAGATCTAATAGGACATCTCTGATCCCAGGTTTTGTTTGTTTTTGTTTAAGCTCATTCAGGCTCAGGTACCCTGAGGACATTTGTCCAGTGGCTTATGGGAATGACTTACAGGATGTGCATTTCCCCCTGTCAGGAACAGGGACCTGACTACTAGCTGACACTGGGAATCAAGCCTGGTTTACAGGCACCATGGGATCTGCTAGGGCTGCTTGAAAAGGTAGTGTATTTTCATATTTTCTTCCTTTATGTGGACCCTGCCAGCAAAGGGTCCACGTCAAGGAATCATTGATTGAATCAGAGAACAGACCTTGTGGGCCTGCTGTATGTTGATTAATTGCTATATTTCTGCAAGCATTTGATTTTTAAATGTACCATACTTCCAAGTTTCGAGCTAGGGCAGGATTTTAAAGATATCGTGAGGATGTGCTTTTAGTCTGAATCAGCCAATATGTATTGAGCTCTAAGTGCCAGGCCTTTGCTTAGGTACTGGGAATATAGCATTGTGGTAAGGAATGCAGAATGAAGTGGATGCATGAAGGCGTGAGCCTCGTCCAGGAATAGGTCCTCTGCACTGGCTGGTGGTGGTTCTCACTTAATCTGCTCTGTCCAACTCCTCCTTCTAGGTCCTTCATTCTTCCTGGGACATTCTGGAATATGGAACAATACAACCAGCCCCATGTTTAATATCACTAAATAAGATGGTGTGAGGGTCGGCCTCACGGGCTGGGAATGAAAGACTGTATACCTGGTTCCATCCCTGGATATGTTATTGACAAAACTACAATCTTTAAGAGTTGAATCTTGGCTTCTTCATCTCTAGAATGGATAAAGACTCCTACTTGGCAACTCCACCGGCTTCAAAATGCAAGGTCTCAGTTTTCTTGTCTGTAAATTGAGGAATTTGAACTAGATTTACAGTTTGAAATTTTTTTAGTTAGAAGTGGATTCCCTTTTTAAATTAAAATCTAATGTAAAACCTCAACATATAAAACAGAGACAGACAGACTTGCTTTACTGGCCCTGAGGAAGCAGGCCCTGAGCCCTGTGTATTCACTTCTTTTCCTTTAAAGGCCCTCAGGTACCTGTGTGGGACCTCGGGGTTCCATCAAACACAGTTGAAACTCATGGTACAAGATGATTGTCTTCAAGAACCTGCCATTTCTGAAATCCTCTAAACCAAAATTTTTCTAACACTGCATGTTAGAAAGAGATGGAACCCATTCTCTTTGTTTGTTTATTAATAGATTGCAGAAGATAGTCACCAGCTTTGCTAAAACCAAAATACATTTCATGACTCCCTCCCTCTTTGTAAAACCAATCTCTCTGCCAGAGAACAAAATTAGATTCCAATGGAAGATAGTACAGTGTAATGAGAAAAACACCACCCTGGAGATGCCTCTAACTAGCTCTACAACCTTGATCAAGTTAAGGAACCTTGGTGACCCGTCCACATCTAGAAAATAAGGAGGCTGAGTGATTTAATAATCATAGGCATGCACACCACCATTCCTGCAGCCGGGGCCCTAACGAGCTTCCTCCAGTTAAATAACTCTCTTTCCACCTTGCCTACGGGCTGAGTAGCCCCACCATCCCGCCTTTAATAGGTGTGCGTGCACCCTATTTAGAGAAGAAGGGGAGGGCAGGAAGACAAATTAGGTTGTAAATAACAGCACCGGGACATCCAGCGGGAAATAGCAACTGAATCATTATTGTGTTTTCACAGGTGGTTTGAGACCACAGTTCTCCTTGACCCCCAACTCACCAAGTAGAGGCCACATTGCATGACTAGAGTCCTGCTGGACCTTCAAGGTGCCGGGCACATTTGAGGACAAAGTAAGAAAATCCCAGTGTTTTCTTTTCCAGTGTTTTGGAAATGCTTAAAGGAAAGTGCCTGGGTTAAGGACCCAGGACCTAGGGTTGGACCAAGAGGAGTGACCCCCACAAGGGACAGGCAGTGTGATTCATTGCCTCCAAGCATGTCTGTCCTAGGAAAAGGCAGCCTTGGGGGTAGGCCTGAGGACAGCAGCTCTTGGCATGGCTGTGACTTGGTTATAGGTTAACTTTATGGGTCACTGAATGTCTGGAAACAGACTATAAAAAAGAAGAAAGGGTCACCCAAGAGCTTTGTGTTGGAAATGGTTGTGACCAGTTGCTTCTGCAAGGGAGATGTATTGACTGCCATAAAACTTGATAGGCTCAGGGCTTGTCTGTTAAGGGTGGAATCAGAAGTAAACTCTGGACCTACATAATTGGTACAAAGCTGTGTTTAAGAGGGGATTTTAGTCCAATAGTAAACAATATGGGACCCAACCAATGCACACAATGGTCCCTTCCTGGTGACCTCTAATCCCACAGGACTTTCTTTGGGCACATTCAGGTTAATTTTAACATCCAAGAAAGTGGGTACAGTTTGACTTTTACCATACTGGATTATTATTATTATTATTATTATTATTATTATTATTATTGGAATCTCCTTATTCTTAGAACAGCAAAGCATTTAAAGTAAAAATAAATTTTAAATGGCAGTTATTGAGACTCGGTATCCTTAACCATGTCCATTTTTGGAAAAACAATGCATTATACACAATGTCAACTTCTATTCAATCATCATCTTTAATTTTAGCATGCTTTGGTTAGTCAAGAGTTATTTATTAAGCACATACTTCACAGAATCTGGTGTTGTAGAGCATAGCATCTAAAATTGTAGGCAACAAATTTAAAAAAATATATATCCTGCCAGAAATGCTTCAAAAACACCCATTTTCTTCACTTGGCGTTTTTCAAGGTTGGTCAAGAAAGTGCATTGCAAGTTTCGTTCAAAGGATGATGTAGAAAAGCAATGAACTGAGTTTCAGAAGGCCAGAGAGTTCATCTCAGCCATCATTATCTATCTACAGCTGTGTGGCAATAGAGCATAACTTCTCTGAGGCTCTGCAAAACAAGGGAGGTTAAACTAGATCCTATTCAAGATTAACCATAATAATAGATGATATTTTTGAGATAAGCACTTTATATTCTTTATCAGTTATTCCTCATAACAGCCCTATGATGCTTATATGATTATCATCCCCATTTTTAGATAAGGGAACTGGGTTTAGAGAGGTTTTGAAACTTGTCCAAGGTCATGCAATGAGTAAGTGGCAAATCTGACATTGAACTTCGTCTTCCTCCACCTTCCAATGTGCACTCAACCATTTCACAATACTGAACTGCCTCAAAGCTAATCCAGGAAGGAAAGAAACCTAATTTTTTACTTGCGCTGGTTAAGTATACCTTATCCGAAGGCTTGGGGCCAAAAGTATTTTGGATCTCAGATTTGTTTTTTTGATTTTGGAATGTTTGTAGATATATAATAGATATCTTGGTATTATGGTTGGGATATGAGATGTCCCCCAACAGCTCCTGTATTAATACAAGAATGCTGAGAAGTGAAATGGTTGGATTGTGATCACTCTAACCTAATCAGTCCATCTGATTTGAATGGACTGGGCAGGTGGTAACTGTAGGCCAGTGGAGGCGTGGCGTGGCTGGCGGAGGTGAGTCAGTGGGAGATGCCCAGAGAAGAGTTCATCTTCCCTGCAGCCCCTCCCCACCTTCCCTCTTCTCCCCTTGCTTTCTGCCCCCCACGCCCCATGAGCTAAGCAGCTTTCCTTCCCTGGGCCCTTCTGTCCCGATGTGCTATCTCACCTTGACTCCAGAGCAGTGCAGTTGGCCATTCATAAACTGAGACCTCTGAGACCAGGAGTCCCCAGTAAACGTCTCCTCTCCAAGTTGTTCCTGTTGGGTATTTTGGTCACAGAGAAGCAAAAGCTGAGTAGAACACTTGGGTGTGGGATTGAAGCCTAAAAACAAAGTTTATTTATGTTCATGTATACCTATACCTACCATCTGAAGCTAATTTTATACAATACTTTAATGCACCTGAGTTTTGACTACCAACCCATCACATGAGGTCATCTGTGGAATTTTCCACTTGTGGTAGCATGTCAGTGCTCAAAAGTCGTGGATTTTGAATTTTCAGATTGGGAATGCTCAACTCATATCAGATTTTCATCTGGACCCCTCAGAGCTGTGAATAGAGCCCCCCCCCCTAAGTGGGCCAGTCCTTCCTAGCCTTTCAGACACTCCCATAAATGGCTGCTAAAGCAAAAGTGGAAACATCTACCTGGGGAGAAGAGAGGTGGCATCAGGGGACAGTGTGCTTGCTGCTAGGAGGGTTGAGTGGGAGACCAGACCTGTGGTTAGTCACTGTGCCCCAGCAAGCAGGAGCCACAAGGTCCTGGCCACCCAGAAAAGATGAGTAGGAAAGATAAGTGGGTCCAGTGATACCTGGCTGAGACCTTCCTATCACTTCCTCTCACAACCCCTGAAGGCAAGCCTGGCTTCTAAAGGTTCCTACAGCTCTTCAGCCAGCAAAGCATCAGGTATGTAGCTAAGAAACAGCAGGCTAACCACTTTCTCAGGAAGCTGGCATGCCCAGAACACAGGATGAGGTAGTCTGAGGTGGCTTCTGGTTTCCCCATCCCTGAGGTCACTGCTCCTGCACGGTCCCCTGCCAAGCATCTACACACTCCATCCCATGACATACTATTTAGGACACACAAGCCGAGTGACCCAAGACTTAAGAGTCTGTGGAATGAAATGATCCCATGGAAGCAAGTGGAATCTAACGGCATTTCCTTCAGGGGCCTTGGGGGAATGTTTTGGTTTCCACAGTGTCTTAAATAAAAAAAAAAAAAATAGCAATTTATCTTGAGAAGGACACTGATGTCCCAAAGAAGGATTGCATACAGCCCCTGGATATGGTTTGGATATGAGGTGCCATTGCTTCCCCTAGAGACTGCCTGGATTAGTTCAGTTATCTCAAGCCAGAAGAAAAGATACTTAAGAGAGAAGTATAATTGAAAAAAAAAAAAAGACTAAAATATACTTAATGGATTAAATAGGAAATAATCAGCTCTGCTAAAGCATGTCAACTTCAAAAAGTCGCACTTTTTTTTTCCTGAAGATACTGGAGCTTTCAGAAACAATAAAAATAATATTGTCCATTATCAAGAAAGAGGAAACAGTTTTATGCATATTCTCAAGAATAATAGTGGAAGAATTAATTCCCTATTACTTTTTTATATTAGATTATCTTGGATCTATTTATATATATGTATGTGTGTATACATACATATATATATACACACACATATATATAAATTATACTCCTCCAATAAATTCACCTTCGCAGATACAGATATACCTCTCTTCCAATCTATTTCAGTTGCTTGAAAACTGCATCACACTTTGCTGAATAAATACATAAATATGTATAGGTTTATATATATGTATATATACAAATTCTTTGAACCCCTTTTTCAGCTCCCTGGGGTGATGTTACCATTTGGGGAATCCCTCTTGAGGGATGAGTGAATATTCCACCAGAAGGAGGTCTGGCTTAGACCTGGGGGACCAAGAATTGATTCAAGCTCTGCCTCTACCACATGTGAACTTCCTGACAAATTGCTTCTCCCCGCCAGTTATATATAAAGAAAGGGAAAGAACTGGGTGATCACTATCTAAGCAAATGTCTGTCTTGAGCAGATTTCATGAGCAAAAGCAGGGCTTCCATGAGAACCCTGGATCCATTGGGAAGAACCTTTGGAAAAGGGGCTGAGGACTGCAGACTGGGCCAGGGACCCTGAAATCAAACTCTTGAGTGAGAGCTAGGGGCAAAGATGGCTGCCTCATCTTCAGGAAATAACCCTGGTGGGTTCTAGGCAGAAGGAGACACTCCTGGTTTTGTTCTGGAGCACACAGTAAAGATTCAGAGAATGGGACTCTGGGGTATGCTTTAGGGTAGACCTGTCCTCTGATCTGGTCGAGGATAGATACATTGATCAGGAGAGACTCTTGTGAGCTCCTGCCTCTGTGTGTGTGTGTGTGTGTGTGTGTGTGTGTGTGTGTCCACATACAAGTCTGAGCGTGTGTATGTATATCTGCCTGTGTGTGTATGGGGTACTGGGGACATGGGGAACCACGGTGGCTAGGGCTTACAAAGGAGATGATCAAGACCAAGAAATGCTCTGGCCTGAGGGTCTGGCTCTCAGATGTTTCTAAAATGCTTGAAAATTCCAGTCTGAGCCTGTTCCTGCCCCTCACTCCACACCTGCCACCTCACAGCTCAGGGCTCCCTCTGGGAGACGCCTCCCGGCGGGGGGGGGAAGGGGGGGGACTAGCCTTTGCCACTTTCCCTTGAAATGACTACTCTTCCTGCAGCCCTGTTCCTTCACCAGAGAAATGGGAGTCACATACTCCCCGCAGAGGAGCCGCGTGGGAACCTGACGACTTAACACAGAGCACAGGCCAGGCACGTGGGAGGCACCATGCATTCTGGTTTCTGAACATTTCTGGGTGTCAGTCATGTGGCAAGAGAAAACAAGTGTGAGGTCGAGAGCCAGGTCAAGACCTTCCGGCCCTGCCTTACTGGTCTCGGCAAGCCCCCTAACCTCGAGACCCCAGCCCAGGCCTCTGTTCCACACTGCTGTAGTATTAAACACACCTCCAGCCCCAAGGCTAATCTACTCCCATAATCCCAGCCCTCTTTCCCAGTGGGACAGAGATTGCAGCCAGCTAGACCAAAGAACGCAGGCTCAGAATTGGACAGATGACCTCAGTTCTTCTAGTCGACAGGAGTCTGTAACTGCTCTACCATCAGGTACAGAGCAAAGCTCACCAGCTGGACAGCTCCTCATGCCTTGGTGGCCGTCTTGTCATGTTGGAAGCCAGGCTTGGGGTGATGTTGACTTTGAGAGGACGGAGAAGCAGGAGGGAGCTAAACCAGGGTCCTTGTGGCCATGAGGCAGACCTTTCTCCGCTGTTGAGCTACAGCAGCCAATGAAGTCCCTGTTGTGCTTAAGCCAATTTCAGCAGATTTTCTGTTGGGTGTCACAAAGATGCTCCTGACTGCAGCACTGCTGTAGGCTGTGACACATGGCCAGTTTGAGCTGGATTTTTTTTTTTTTTTCTTTTTAAGATTGTGTCGATTACAGCAGACCATCCTCAGTTTAACTCAGTCCCATCAGAGTACTCTAGAAGCAGAGTCCCAAGTCCTTCAAAGTGCTCAAGCCTCCTTCTCCTTGCTTTATTGCAGCCCAAGTGCATAAAAATGTGTCCCAGGGTTTGGAAAGGTGTGGATCTGCTATGGTGTGAACGCTTGTGTTTCTCCAAATACGTATGTGAACAGTCTCACCTGGTATTAAGGAGCGAGGACTTCAGGGTGATTCGATCATGAGACCAGAGTTCCCACAAATGGAATTGGCATCTTTATAAAATAGGCCTGAGAGATCCTCAGCCCTTCCATCGCGAGTACATGCCTAGAAAGTGCCACCTTTGAACCATAAACTAAGCTCTCTCCAGACACCAAATCTGTTAATGCCTTGATCTTGGGCTTCCCAAGCAGAATTGTAAGAAATAAATTTCCATTGCTTATAATCTACCTGGTTTGTGGTATTTTGTTACAGTATCCTGATGGGATTGGAATCCATTTCCCACTCAAGCCATACAGAAACCATGGGCATCACTGTATCGTATTGGTTCATGACTGCTGCGTAACAAATTACTCCCAGAACACAGCAACTTAAAAGAGCAAATATTGACTACCTGAGATATCCAGGTGCAGTTTGGCTGGATTGTTCTGGCTCAGGGCCTCTCATGAGGTTGGTGTCAAAATGTCAACCAAGGCTGTAGTCATCGAAGACTTAACTGGGACTGAGATGTGCTTTCAAGTTCACCCGGGCACTTGGGTTTCTCCATAGCTGCTCACAGAGAGAAAGACAGGAGAAAGGGAGTGGGGCAGGGGGGTGTAAAGAAAAGAAAAAAGAAAGCAAGGCGGGAGCTATGCCCTTTGATGACCTGATCTTGGAGGTGACATGCCATCACTTCTGCCATATTCTAGTTGGTCACACCGACCGACCCTGGCACAGTGTGGAACAGGGCAGCCCTGTGGGACTACTGGGTGTGAATACCAGGACCCAGGGCTTGTCGGAGGCCACCTGAAGACCAGCCACGAGAGTGAGCATGAGTCCCTCGTGGCCCTCACTCTCCTGGTCCCCGTCATCTCCCTGGGTGTCCCGTCTCTCTCTCTCTCTCCTCCACTCCTCTCTCCCCCTCAAAACAGTGGCCCCCCTCTCTAATCCTTGTCTTCTGTCACGTCCACAGGGTCGCACCTGCCCCGTGGAGGCCTTCTCAAAGACAGTTCTCGCTCCAAGAGGAATTATTAGCGAATCTTTTAGGAAATGGAAACTTTTTTATCCTGCTCCACTATCTATAAATGTATTTATGTATCTATTTATTTATCTTCCCTTGATAATAAAAGGGATGACTTTAAATAGCCAGAAAACACTGAACATTCCCAAGATTCTTCTCCCAATTCTCTCCACTCCCCACCCGAGACCACAGTGCCCTTTTCCTGTGAGAATTATGTACTCCTTGGAAGCTGGTGACGGTCCTTGTCACTGTGTCCTCTCCCTTGCCCCCATATTTCCCAAGCTCCATTCCGTCCACGTGGAAACACAACATGGCTCTTAGGTCAGCAGAGTCGGGGGAGGGAGACCAAGACAGCAGCTCCCCTCCTACGCCAGGTGGTGGAGACCTCGTGAGCTTCATTCAGACTGACATAAATGGAGGTGACCGGGTGGGGACAAGTTGTTTTTCCCAGGCACTGCTATAGGAGGAAGGAAGATCTGAGTTATGAGGGGAAATGGCATAGAAGACCACTGATGCAGAATGTCCAGGACCTGGTGACGTGTCTGTCTGTCCTGAGTTGATCTTATTGAGCATCTCTAGGTCCCAAGCCCTATTCTAGGAAACAGGCAGACAGTGTAGAATAGAGACACCCAAAAGTCCCCGCCTTTTGCAGCTTATATTCTAGTAGGAAAAGACTAACAATCAGCATATAAATAAATATACATGAGACTGAGAAGATAAATAGAGATCTTTGCAATAACCCACCCCTGGTTAACTTTATTTCTAGACCTCAGACCTACTGACTCCAAAGAGTTTAGTAATTGTAAAAAATACATATTCTCAGGCAAAGAATGGCACGTAAAATGGACATCAAGAGAGGTTTAAAAAAAAGAGTTAAAATATATGTCTTAGAAAACTCTTTATGTAGCATACACATAACATTTGAATTCACCAAAAAAAGCAGTATTCTAGGAAACAAAAAATGTATAAAAAAATCAGTCATCATTCTGTATCTACTGAATACATCTGGGTTTACCTTAAAACAAAAACAGCATGTCAGAAATAAAACCCAAAATATTTAGTGGTGGAAACAAAATAAATATATTGTCACTGATCCATCCTCTCCTGGAAAATTGAAATATTCAAGGCACATCCACAAACTTAAAAATGATTCAAACAAACAAAAAAGAATCATGCTACAATGAAAAATATATGAGATTCTTATTCCCTGAGAAACCCTCTTGGTGGCTCAGGGAGGCGTGGCAAACCTACCTGTCCTCAGAAGTTGTTCTTGCAGAGATGAGGGCCAGGAGGGGGCGATGGCTCTTTTGCAAGCCCGTGTCATGGGTTATGTTTTCCTTTCCAGATCTCTTACCCAACTTCTTTATCTGTTGACTCCGTCACACAGCCACACAGCGGTCAGCGATTATCACCTGTACCCTGGACAGCAGGTACTTGGCAGGATTCAACATCCTCTGTGGTGTCTTTTCGTATCTTCCCCTTCCTGCCCACACGGGAGCCCTCAGGCTGCTCACCTGGGGGGACGGTCACCCAGCACCGTGCGCCTTATCAGACTGTTCCTGATATTGGTGTTGGAAAGGTGGGGGGACGTTCCACACATTGTCCGTTGTTTGGAATCTTCCTGTATTTTCATGTCTAGGTAAGCCATCCGCCATGTTAGCATTTCTGTCTCGTTTTAGGACAACAAGATCCTCTCCTGTGCATTGATTCATTTAATCTCACAACAGCCCTCAGAAAAGATGGAAGTTGGAATTGCCAGCTGGTTGTTAAAAGCATCTCCTTTCCAGACACGTAGCCAGATGACGTTTCCCAGCATCCCTTGCTCTTAGTGTGGCTGGGGGACTGAGCCACTTCCTGGGGTGGCAACCCCACAGGAGCCCCCCCACTCTCTTTCCTCTCCCACAGCAAACCTGTGGGCATGGCAGACCACGGATGGAAGGAGCTCAGGTCTCTAAATTACCTACAGAGTAGAGCCACCTGCCAATTAGGAAGACTTATTTGGGGCAAAAAAGAAAAAAAAAAAAAAAGGTCTATTGCATTATACTACAGAGAGGTGGGGGTTCTGTCGTAGTACCTAGTGTCACCTTCATCAAGCTTATTTCTCCTCTGTTTTATTACCAGTGCAACAGATTCATATACTTTACCTCATGTGAGGAAGTGGAAGCAAGTATTATTATTGTTATGCCCCTCCCTCTTTGAAACTGGGCAAACTAAGGTTCAGAGAGGCCAAGGAACAGTACCAAGGTCACAGAGCTGGTGAGAGGTGGAATTAGCTCTCTGGTGCAGGTGCAGTCAGCCTGAAACCCTGTGATCCTTCCACGAAACCATGATAATCTCATAACAGCTTAGCAATTACACCGACATTCACCTTCAAGGTCATTCCGCAGGTTCAGTGCGGAAGGAGATTGCCTCCCTGCACGCATTCAGCGTTAATGTCCTCCTGGTCCTGAGCGGAACAGTTAAACCTTCTGCGCAGCCTCCTGCTCACCGCCCACCGGGCTCCATAAGGGGTGTGACATGCGCCCTTGTTCTTAGATTCTTAGATGCCTTCTAGCTAGTGCACTTTATTTTCCTAGCATCCAACAGGAACAATTTAACTCTTTCCATTTACTGCACTCTAAAAGCAAATGCCGCCATACTTTAAACAATCCTTGAATAAATATTCAGTGCCTACTATGCGCAAAGCACTGGGTATGAGGCTGTGAGAGATTTAAAAATGAAGAAGTAAAGCACAGTATTGTGACTAAGAGGGTGGACACCGGAATGAGTGCCTGAATTTAAGTTCTGGTTCCACTACTGACTAGCTGGGTGACACTGAACAAGTTACATAACTTCTCTGTTTTGCTGTTTCCTGACCTGTGGAACTGGAGAATATTAATACCGACTCATGAGGATATTGGGAGGATTAAGTGAAGTGACACATAGAGAGCTCATGAAAGGGCACTTGGCACCACGTGGGAGCCAATGGCCATTAACTGTTACTCTCAGATAAATGAAGCTGATGGATCAAAGACTTGGCTGTGAACTACTTATGGGCGTCAGCATGTGAACTTACAAAGTTATGAGAATCCACTTTCCTCTCATGGCTTCAAATTGCCAAAATCTTGGTGTAATTTTTCTTAAGTCATAAAAATTTCTTTCTTTCATATCCTGGTGAAGAGAGTATTTTCCATTCCCCAACCTCTTCTGCAGTCAGGGACTAAGGAGAGAAACATGCACACTTCTTTTTTCTTTCTTCCTTTCTTTTTTTGCTACGCCACACACCACACTAAACACTTTACACCTGGCTTTGTTGGTTTGGGTTCATTGGGTTTAATCCTCTCTGTAACCTTAATTTCCTGTTTGCAGACGAGGACCTCTAACCTCAGAGAAGCTGGTGCCTAAACATCAGGGCTGGGATTCAAAACCAACTCCACCGACTCCAGATCCTGAGCTCCTAACCCCGAAAACTAATCCCCCCTGACTCAGTGCTGGGATTCCCCACCCCCTAGTCTGAAGAAAGCCTCAGAATTTCACAGCCTTCTAAGAATATGGTCAAGAAAGAAGGGATGGTTGTTTTCACCCGAATCCCAGGACACGAGCGAGGGCCTCGATATTAACAAGACAGCTTCCCTCCTAAGTGCGAAGGACCCTGGAAAGGGGTATTTTAATCACGGTGTCATATTTTATGATGGTGTCTGTTTGTATTTAGAACACTTGTTATCCTTGATGTTTTCGCCCCGAGGACATCCGACTGAACAAAATCGCATACATCTTCATGGATTACCCTCCCTGCATCCATAAGTTAGCTGCCCTTTTAAAATAATTTGCACTGAAACACCAAGTGTTTTTTCTAATGGGAATAGACAGCTAGTGTTTTCTGATGCAAATGACTTCTCCCCACAATCTCCCCAGCCCAGAGCTAAATCTGCAGCAGCAGAGGAGGGCTCAGAGGGCCCGGTGCTTCCAGAAGCAATTTAAGCACAGCAGTTGGGAGCTGCAGCCTGACTTCAAGCCCCCTGTTCCATGTTAGGAAGGGCCAAGTGAGACATCAGAAAAGATGGGACATAATGAGCAGGGATATTTTAAGGGCATTTATGATAATATCCACCACTCTTGTTTTTAGGAAACTGGCTTCCATTCAGGTGGGTTTGAGTCCATCCATAAAGATTAAACTGATAAGCTGGGCGTGGTGGGCACACGCCTGTGATCCCAGCACTTGGGAGGCTGAGGCAGGAGGATCGTGAGTTCAAAGCCAGCCTCAGCAGTGGCAAGGCACTTAGCAACTCGGTGAGACCCTGTCTCTAATAAAATACAAAAAAGGGCTGGGGATGTGGCCAAGTGGTCAAGTGCCCCTGAGTTCAATCCCTGGTACAAAAAAAAAAAAAAAAAAAAAGATTAAACTGATAAATAAAATCATAAACACAATCTATCATTTCCTCCCAGAGATAAGGTATTGAACATTTTTAATTTTAATGGTATTTCTCAACTTGATCCGTGGTGAAAATCAAGAACTTAGTTTTTTGGTTTTTATTTTTTTGGGTTGTTGTTTTTTTTTAAGTTTTCAGTGGACCTTTATTTTATTTATATGCGGTGCTGAGAATCGAACCCAGGGTCTCACACATGCCAGGCAAGCACTCTACCACTGAGCTACAACCCCAGCCCCAAGAACTCAGTTTTAACTTATCATTTCTTCTAGCACTTAAAGGTGATGTTTTGAGTCACTCAAGGTGAACCTTGATTTGACTGCTTATGCCTCATTAAACCAAACCTCAGCTCAATATCATAATACATCAGAATATATCCTGTGTGTATATATGAATACATGACCTATATAACTCTGTATCATGTACAACCAGAAGAATGAGAAGTTATACTCCATTTATGTATGATGTGTCCAAATGCATTCTACTGTCATGTATCACTAATTAAAACAAATTAAAAAGAACAAGGTAAAGCAAAGCAAAAAAGAAATAATAATAATAATAATAGAGCAGAATATTTAAGTACAGAAAATGAAATAAGCCCTACACCAAGGAGAAAAACTTGACTATTGCCACTTCTTGGCTAAAAATAAACATATTTCTCACGATAGTCCTTTTTTCTTTTTTAACATATAACTGACTTTGGAAGAAAAGGAAAATATATAGAAAAAAAGGCTATCATAAGACTAATGAGATGTTTGAGAAATTGGCTCTGCAGGCAAAAGAAAGAATTATGCACAACCTCAATTGTTGTTTGGATCATAATTAATAATTACTGTTAGTTCTTAAGCATTAATTGCTGCAGTGCCAATTCCAGCAACATTCGGGCCAGAGCACCCCAGCGTGGCGACTCCCTGCCTGACAGCAGGGTCCTCTGTGGTGGGAATGGAGAGCCCTCACCCTGGGAACCCTGCCTGGGGACGTTAAATCATTTGCAGACCATTAAATGTCCCGTACCCTGACAGAGCGAGGCATCCCAGAGCGACTTTCTCATGCATTCCACACCCAGCCTCCCACGCATCCCACTTGGTCCTCCTGCACCCTGCACTCTTCAGGGACTGATGTGGGTGGCAACCTGGCCTTGCAGGACGCGACCTACCTCCTCAGCAGCCTCTCTTTCACCATGTCCCTCCATCCATTCTGGCCGCCTCCCGGGGATATTCCTGGATTCTTGCTTCTCTGTCCCTGTCTCTCTCTCGTGTTTCTGAAGGCAAGGTCCGCAGATGTCCCACGCGATCACATGGGTCAATGTTTAACATGCAGGAGTCCAAGCCTTGCCCCAGGCCTACTGCACTGGAGCCCAAATAGGTCCTGGGAAAACGCGCCTAACAGTCACCCTGCCGCTTCTTGCGATTCTAATAAATGCCCAAGGTCCAGAAGCACCAGGCCCATCACCTGAGTCCCCACCTGTCCGCCTCAGACTCCCCTGCCCTTGCTTTTTCTTCTTGGGCATCTTGTTTCTGCTAGTTCATTAGAATTTCCAAAAAGCACAAGAGGAAGACCCTCATGGACGTGGACCTCTCCTAAAAGCTTTCTTTCTGCTCAGCTTCACCCCCTGAATTCTCCCATGAGCAGACTCAAGACATCTTAAATTCCACGCTTTCCTCCCTCCTTACTTTAAAAGCAAATGCTGGCATCCTTTAAATGACCACCTGGTCTCACTGCGATTTCTTCTAGACCCTTGGGCACAATGGCAATCAGAGTCCAAACCCAGACTCTCCCCCTCCTTTCAGGGGGCAGAGACCTTGGGATCAGCCAATATGGCATCCTTCTACCAAAGCCCACCACCCCACCTTGCTCATAGCAGTGGGCCT
This sequence comes from Tamias sibiricus, assembly GCA_025594165.1. Classification (NCBI taxonomy): domain Eukaryota; kingdom Metazoa; phylum Chordata; class Mammalia; order Rodentia; family Sciuridae; genus Tamias; species Tamias sibiricus. The sequence goes on along the minus strand of CM046666.1, from coordinate 15,001,664 downwards.
CAGACTCTCTCTTTGGGGCCCAGAGGAGGAGTGCTGGATTTGCTTTAGGGCCAGCTTATGAGAACACCAAACTTGCAACACACCAATCTGATATTAACCCCCGTGCATGGTCCCTTCTGTCATTACGCGTAGGCCGCAGGCAGCCGAAGAAAGTTCTCCTGCTGACAGTGAGAGCCACGCTCTGCTGAGACAGCCAGTGCGGGCAGAGGGCTTCTCTCCACTGAGTTCCCAGGAGGGCCCTATCTAGAGAACATGAAGCAGGAAGAGTCATCTGGCTGCTCCTCTCAATCCCTGCCGGAGCCCCTTGCATGGAAGGGTATTATAAGTAAAAAGGAGGGCCATTAACTGACTTGAAATGCCCTCAGCCTGCACGTGAGTTATGAACGTCAACACCAGGATTGTTCCCTGTCTCCTCTGTTCTCAGGGCAAGTACGCCAGTGACTGTAGGAATGGAGTGATGGGACAGAACCACTGCATTCTGGCAGGTGAGGAAGCCCCGAGCGCATTCCGTGTTGCTTCTGGGAATGGTTAAATCCACCAGCCCAGAGACATTTATATTTTCCTTTAGGAAATAGAATCCTTGCTATTTTTTCATACTCATCCCATGAGGGAAGGAGGGAGAGGAGGAGAAGGAGTAAAAAAAGGAGGAAGAAGAGGAATAGAACAAGGAGTAGAGAAGGAGGAGAAGAGGAGGAGGAGGAAGGAGGGAGGAGGAGGAGAAAGAAGAAGAAGAGAAAGAGGAGGAGGAGGAGGGACAATGAGGAAGATGCTTGGGATGTGACATTTGCTCTCACATACTCTTTGGGATGCGATCACCTAGGGAAGATTTTAAGGAGCTGTTTCTGACCCACAAGCCAGCGAATACCCTCCTCTTGCTCCCAGTGCTTAAGCAAAAACCAGCTGTGCTCAACATCTGGAAGAATGGTTCTGACTTCGTTTCATCCTATTTGATTCCCACTGGCTTTTATGTTTTCCATAAATGATTGAAGAAAAGTTCTCAGTTGGAAAAAGCAATAAAATCTTCCATAAATTTTTGGTGAGCGCCAGGTTCAGGCAGCCTCTTGGATTCTCCCTCTGCACAGTCCCCGCTCTGCAGTGGCTGACTGGCGGAGATGACGCGAGGCCCGGACCCTGCCAAAGAGAAAGTCCGAGCCTGCGCCCCCTCCCTGGCCTCACCGCTGACAGCCACAGAAGATGGAGTGCCTCTTCTCAGCCCACGGTTCTCAGACCTCTATTTTCCAACCATTCCCTGAAAACAATATCTACCTCTAAACACTAGGCCCATGCCTAATGCATAATGCAGATGCATTTTTATTATTATCAATCATTCACTTAATTTATAATCACAAAAATAATGAGAATTTATCATGAGGCTGTGATGGGTGTTTTACCAACTTTGTGGCTTAATCCTCGAAACGGTCCTATGACGTAGGTGTTTTAATTCCACTGTACAGAAGGAAAAGATGAAATTTTTGAAAAATTAAGTAACAGACTGTGGTTCTCTTAGCTCGTCGGTGGAGACGCAGAGGCTGAGTTCAACCTGGACGGGGCTCTTTCCAACACCCAACCATGCCCAGGAACAAGAGCCTGCTGTGCCCTCTGGGGATACTGGAGGGACAAAACGAGAAGGACCTAACCCCGTAGATGGTGCCACCACTTGACCACAACTCCTAAGGTCTAAGTGGTTGCTCTTGACGTGGTAAAGACGGGGCGGCCATCAGCAGGCCAGCTTCCCCAGAGGACAGCTCCTCACCGCGGTGGCCACCCGGCCCCTTGCTTACGTGGAATCACCTGGCTTGGTCTCTAGGTCACAGCTTCAGTCTTCTCCCAGCCCTGGGTGCTGTCACCTGCCCAGTCTGCATCTATCAGTAAAACCAGACCTCTACCCAGACCAGTTGTCTATCAGGTTGGCTCAGAAGGTTTTTCTTGGACGTGAGCCTCATCTGAAAGCCTGGCTGGAGGATTACTGCTGTCCAGAGCCCCAGGTCTGAAACCCGAGAGAGAGCTCAGGCTGCCACTCGACAGGATCAGCAGAAACCGTGAGAAACCAACCCCGGGGGACCGGGACATCACGTGGCCTCTGCCGACTGCTGCTCACGGGCAGCCATCCAGGTCCTGGAGTTGAGTCTTAAGAGCTAGGTCACGGGCTCCTCACCTCTCCAGGGCCAGGTCTGGCAATAATTTGACTCCGGCTAATAATGACATAAGGGAATTTTGCAAATTTATAATTTCCAAAGGGCATATCAGCCAATATTCTATCATAACTTCTTAACTCCATTTCCTTCATTAAAGAGCTATTTTTGTCCCCAAGGGGGTCATTAGCTTCTCCCCCATTTTGGCTAATTTAGCTTCTATCATCAACCACTACTCGAGGTCTTCTGAACTGATGGGAGACTTCATCCTTGCTTTGACCTGCTTTTCACCAGAATGAACCTTGTTCACGCCATGCCTGGTGCACTTGAAGTGTGTTTTCTTATGTCATTTTCCAAAACTGTAATAAACAAAGAGTATTTTGCATCTCCCAGAGAGTAGCCTTAACCCCACCGCAAAATTTAAGGCCAAATTTTTACCTGGTAGAGGCTCTTTGAATCACCCAAGTCCATTGTCCTAACTGAATCAAAGTATCCTTTAACTATCCCAAATATTTCCCCCCTCCACTACTGCCTGCCTGAAAGTTTACTTTTTTGGCCAAAGTAAGGAGTTTGCTTTCTGGTTTTTTTGTTGTTTTGTTTTGTTTGTTTGTTTTTGTAGTGCTGAGGATGGAACCCAGGGCCTCTTGCATGCTAGGCAAGTGCTCTACCTCTTAGCTGCACCCAGCCCCTACTTTCTGCTCTTTAGCCATAAAGGTGATAGACTCAAGGACAAAGAAAAAGAAAAGAAAAGAAAAAAAAATCACACTGTCAAAACTGCACACTCAGTAAAGCTTCTGAAAATAATGGACTGAAATGAATTTATGATCTTTCCCAGTGGGCCCAAAGGTTTCTGAGAGGTGTAAAAGGGGAAAAAAATAAATGCAAAGTCAAGATGGTTTTGCAGGTTATTGGTTAGGAACATTTGTAAATGAGTGTTATGTTTTTAGAAAAGGGAAATGGGGAATGGGTGTGAGGGGATGTCTATTTTGAAATCGTCTTACACCAGGATTTTAATACCCTTTGCACATGCTTCATGGCCGGGGAAATTGTGCCTCTCCCAGGCTGCCTTGAAGCTGAGCGACACTAATGGACCCTGGGAGATGAAAATAAAATGTGCAAACTTCTCTGTCCGTTTCCTCCATTAATTTTTTCCAATGGATTTTCATGGAAATGTTAACGGATGGGGGAATTTGCCAATGTCTACTTTAGTACTGATTGTGTCTGACACTTCCAACAGCCTAACAAGAATCAGTGGGGAGAGACAGGTAAGAAGCCAAACGGGGAGGAAGAAAGAAAAGAGCAATGTCCACAAACACGATATAATGAACTCAGGTTGTGGAAGCCAATGACAACTTTGTTAGGCCCAGATATAAATATTTTGCACCTTTCTGCCAGGCTCCATGGTTTATTACAGGAACCACGGTTTAGAAATTCACAGGCAAGTGTTATAAATTTGAGAACATAAGTTGGACCCCTTCCCATTCCAATAAGCAGTCGCAGGTGTGGTTTTCATGAAATTGTATATTTAGGGATGGAGTGTAGGAGGGAGGGGAGAGCGGTGCATGTTCTAAGCAAACTGTATTTGCATACGCATTATGCACGTACCCAACACACACTTGTGCAAAGATGATTAAATATGTGCCGCGTTGGCAGCCTCTTGCTGTGTTTCCTTAAAGCAGGAATAGCAAAGAGGTTCATCTCGTATGCCAAAGCCAATCAATTCCTAGTGAACGGTTGTACGGGTCGTGTTGAGAAATATTCAGAGGTCACATCTAGGTTCATGCAAAACATTTTTATTTTGGCCCAATGTGTCCCATGCACCATGGTGGGGCTACTCCATCCTACTAGTCCGAGGACACGGTCCCAGAGAATATAGCATAGCTGGTGGCCCCAGCATGGGTACAAAGCTGCAGCTCTGGGAACTAGTGTGGGTTTAGGAAAAGTGTAGGAACCGACAAGCAGTGTCTGCGAAGGCAGGGGACCAGCACGGAGGGCAGCAGTGTGGAGTGGAGCTGGGGTGCGTCACAACAACTTGTGTCATAAATCTGCCATCCCCAGCAGAAAACCAGCATAAATACGCCCACCATACCATATCACAGTCCAATAGACTTTGTTCATCCGGACAGTCCAGGGTCATATCATGAAAGTCATTATAATCCAGGCAAGGCAATGAACCAAGTAAAAGAATTGTCCCCTTTTAATATAGTGGAAGCAGAATCATTTGGGTGCTGTCATTTTTTTTAAACTTTTTTTAATTTGTTTTAATTAGTTACACATGATAGTAGAATGCATTTATGCACTGTGATATATCATACATAGATGGGATATAATTTCTCATTTTTCTAAGTGTACATGTTGTAGAATCACACTGGTCATGCAGTCACAGATATACATACAGTAATCATGTCTGTTTCATTCCACTGTCTTTCCCACCCCCACGCCCCCTCTCCCTCCCCTCCCATCACTCCCCTCTACCTAATCTAAGGTAACACTGTTCTTCCCTAGTGCCCCCCGCCTTGTTGTGAATTAGCATCCGCTTGTTAGAGAAAATGTTTGGGCTTTGGTTTTGTGGGATTGGCTTATTTCTCTTAGCATGATATTCTCCATCTCCATCCATTTACTGGCAAATGCCATAATTTCACTCTTCTTTTTTTTTTTAAATATTTTTTAGTTGTTGATAGATCTTTCTTTTATTTATTTATATGTGGTGCTAAGAATCAAACCCAGTGCCTCACACATGCCAGGCAAGTGTGCTACCACGGAGCCACGGCCCCAGCCCAATTCCACTCTTCTTTAAGGCTGAGTAACATTCCATTGAGTATATAGACCACATTCTCTTTATCCATTCATCTATCGAGGGACACCTAGGTTGGTTCCATCAGTGCTGTCCTTTGTTTGAGAGACCAGAGCATGTTGAACTCCCTTGTCCTCTGAGTACCATCTTTGCCCTTCTGTCCCCAGGTCCTGCTCACGTGGGCACGCCTCCGCTGTTCTATGGAGGCGTGACTGGTTCCTAGGGTAGAAGGAAGCTCAGGTGTCTTTGTGGATAAATCTGTCACTTTGGGCAGGTAGGGCCACATCCCAAAGGATGTTTCTCCCTGTCACAACTCTGGTTAAAGAGTGTGCTGTTGCATCGATGTTTATAGCAGCACAATTCACAATAGCTAAACTGTGGAACCCACCCAGAGGCCCTTCAGTAGATGAATGGATAAGGAGACTGTGGTACACAGACACGATGGAATATTACTCAGCACTAAAAGAGAATAAAATCATGGCATTTGAAGGTAAATGGATGGAGTTGGAGGATATAATGCTAAGTGAAGTAAAGGCAATCCCCAAAAACCAAAGGCCAATGTGTTCTTTGATATGAGGGTGCTGACTCCTAATGGCGATGGGCAGGAGCATGGGAGGAACTTTAGATAGGGCAAAGGGCAGGGAGGGTAAGGGAGGGGAAAGGGGTAGGAAAGACGGTGGAGTGAGTCAAACGTCATCACCCTAGGTACACGTATGAAGACACGCATGGTGTGAAAGTACTTTGTGTACAATCAGAGACTTGAAAAATTTTTGTTCTATGTGAGTACTATGAAATGAACTGCATTCTGCCGTCATGTATAACAAATAAGACTAAATAATTTAGTAAACAAAATATTTTTTTAAAAAGAGTGTGCTGTTGTTTGAATGTGTCCTCCCAAATTTTCAGTGTTGGAAACTTAATCCCCAAATTCACATGGTGGTAGCATTTGGAGATGGGGCCTTTGGGGAGGTAAATGGGTTTAGATGAGGTCATGAGGGCGGGGCCCCAGTAATGGCCTTAGTGGCTTGCTTGCCACTAAGAACTGAGCTGGCACACTTGCTCTGCCTTGCCATGCGATGCCACCCACCATGTTAGGATGCAGCAGAAGGCCCTCACCAGATGCTCTTGGACTTGCCAGACTCCAGAACCATCAGTCAAATAAGGTTTTATTCTTTATAAGTTACCTGGTCTCAGTTATTTTGTTACAGCAACAGAAAATGGATTAAGACAGAGCCCCGGAGTTAGCCTGCTCCAGGCTGCCCTTTCCCCTGCAGTATTGAAGAGAAGTTCCTTCAAAGACAGTCACTAGGATATGAGAGAGAGGTGAGACCATGAACATTAAAGTATTCCAATCCCCTCCAAAATCTTCTATCGGTTGTGGGGGAAATGCTTAATTTAAGAGAAGGTATAAACCCAACTTGATGGGAGGTCTCGTAACTGTACCCTTTAGCTGCTATTGACAGATCATTTCCTCAGCATTTTCCAAAGCCTCCATTGTGGGTACGAACAGGGCTATGGCATTATTAGAAATTCTCTTATAGAGCTTTAGTTTATTTTAGGGATTTTGTTTTGTTTTGTTGTTTTGTATTTCAATCATACTATTAAGACACTATTTGGTCATGCAACCTGACTATGCAGTCGACCCAGGAATTCTTTTCCGTGAATGCATTTAACATGCAGTTTTGAGCAAGTGAACTCAGACACTGGCCTCAGAGCTCTGTGATCCCTGGTAGCTCCAGGCAACCACAGCACAGTGTGGGAGGGGTTGGATGGGGGTGTCCAGGGCACAGGGCGACATGGGGAGACCCCTCTCTGTGACTGGGATGTCAGGAATGGCTTCAGAGAGGATGCCAGCTCTAGACTGAAGCTTGAAGAACAATTTCCGACTTCAGGGTTTGGTCAGGATGAAAGGAAAACATGTGGAATGCCTTAAAAATGCACGTGTCAAGTGTGCTTTCCCTTCGAACCTGCAGCTCTGTTTCTAGAATAGTTCCTAAAGAGCTCATCGGACAAGTGCATAAATATGTACATGCAAGAATATTCATCTCTCCTACTTATAATAGGAGAGAGAGGAGGATACAGAAAGATAAGAAAAAGAAAAAGAACAACCTAGATAATCAACAGGAGGCGACTGGGTAAATAAATGAAGATATACTCACTTAACTCAGTGCAAATGAATGTAGACAATAAAAGTCATCGTGTAGATAATGGTTCTTGATAGTCATAATAGGTTCCTAAAAAAGAGACCAGACTACAAAAAGGTGGGCCACTGTCTAGCACCCAACAGCCCACAGATGGACCAGGTCTAGCACCCAACAGCCCACAGATGGACCAGGTCTAGCACCCAACAGCCCACAGATGGACCAGGTCTAGCACCCAACAGCCCACAGATGGACCAGGTCTAGCACCCAACAGCCCACAGATGGACCAGGTCTAGCACCCAATATCCATGAATCACAGGGTGACCTGTGGCCCAGCAGCATCAGCGACATCTGGGAGCTTGTGGAATGTCAAGCCTCAGACCCACCATAGACCTAGCAAACCAAAATCTGCATTTGGCCAAGAGGCCTAAACTCTTAGCAAAGAATTCATTAAAGTTTGAGAAGCATTAGACAGGACCATAGACTATTAGTGGTCTACGTTGATGTTTCTGCCAATCAATGGCAGTGTGAGAAAAACGGGGGCAATGTATTGAGTCTTCTGCAAAGTTCAATATCTTTAACTTATAGCACTGAACTATATTCTGAGGTTATGATCTCACATTTTTGGAGAGACGCTTCCTTTCTTTTATACAACGATGGTGATTTTTGCACGGTAGATTTTGTCTGCTGTTTTGCAGGTATTTGGAGGCCTTTGTTCGCCAAATAAACAGTTGGTTTGGAAATCCTACGTATTGCTTTTGAAATTTTACTAAGAAATCTTGGAGTCACGAGAAAAGCCAAAACACACGGTTTCCAAGCGAGACCTCATGGGGGCATGCAGTGTGGGCAGCCCTCAATTACATGAAGGCAGCAGTTCCCTTGGGAAGGTGGGACCACGGACACTTGCAGCATTTTCTTCTTTTTGGGGGGTTGTCCAAGTTTCCTGCACTAAGTGTTTGACAAAGTGGGATGACATTGGAACCGAAGAAGACTGGCACTTGGTCTCAACAGTTTAGAAGCCTGTATCTGTCTGGGGACTCTCGATGCACACACGGACAGCAGAGTAGACTCCTCTGAGTTCTAGTCCCAGTGCCACCGCTTGCTTATGAGCTGGGAAACTTTGTCCAGGTCTCTTACGATCCTTGTGCCTCAGTTTCCTTATCTATAAGAAAGCTTCGATGACAAGGGTGACTGACTTCTACAGCTGTTTTGAGGCCTAGCGTGCTACTTCACCAAGGCTGCTGAAAGGAATTGTCACAAACTGGGTGCTTTTTGTGCTTCTGGAAACTGAAGGTCCAAATTCAAGGCGTCCATAGGACCACGTTCCCTGAAGGCTCTCGCGAGACTCATTCTTGCTTTTCCAACTTCTGGTGGCTCCAGGCCTCCCAGCCGGTGCTGTCTCAATCCAGCCTCTGCCTCTGTCTTCACAGGAGCTTCTCCTCTCCCCAGAGTCTGTCTCTGAGAAGGACACCTGTAGTTAGATTCAGGGCACCCCGGGAATCCAGAAAAATCTCATCTCTAGATCCTTAACCTCATCACACCTGCAAAGACCTTTTTTCCAAATGAGGTCACGTTCACAGGTACAGCTTGAGTGTCCTTAATCCAAAATCTGAAAAGCTACAAAATCTGAAACTTTTTGAATCCAAACATGAAGCCACAAGTAGAAAATTCCACACCTGACCTCACGTGACCAGTGACAGTCAAAACACAGGTGCGCTGAAAATACTGTATAAAACGACCTCAAGCTATGGTGTAAGGTGTACGTGAAGCATCAATGAATTTTGTGTTTAAACGCGGGTCCCATCTCCAAGTTATCTCACTGCAGATGTGAAAATATTCCCAGATTTGAAAATATTTCAAGTCTGAAGCACTTTTGGTCCCAAGCATTTTGGATAAAGGATCCTCCACCAGTACTGGGGGTTAGGACATGAAGGCCACTAATATAACCCATTGCAACGTAGGTCAACTTAACACATGCCAAAAGTTATTTTTGTTCCATTTCAGTTCCCAGTCTCTGGGAAGTTTTTGTTCCTAAGCTTTCTCTAAAGACTCGGGCTCAGAACCTTCTTGTTTTCCAATTTCCAACCCAAGTGGATTGTGAGCATTTCTAAAGATCTCCACCTCAAGAACCCTCGTCCTAAAGGAGCCCAGCCTTTTGGCTGTCCTTACCACTGAAATCAGGAAGAGAGGTTTCGGTGAATCCTAACAAGAATCTCCTCTAGATGGAAGAGGAAGAAAAATTGAGTCTTTTCTGTTTCTCCAGATAGGCTTCTTGCACTCTCCTAACTAGCTCCCTAAGGGCACAGGAAAAACTGTGGACTTCACCTGCAGGAGAGACTTAGGGAGACTTGGATAAGGGCACCCTCCAAAAGTGACCCCTAGGAAGTGGTGAGCCCGTCCCTCTGCATGGTCCGCCTGCCCCAAGTGCAGCCTTCCAGCAACTCGGCCTGGGAGACTGCTGTCAGCAGGATACAATACCTGACCTTGTGGCTGTTCTAGGTCATCAGATGGGTATGGCCTCATATAAAGTGGCCCGGCCATCTGTGAGCTCAGTGCCTGCCTGTGCTAGGAGCTCAGGGTGTTTGAGGCAATGAGTTTGTGGCTTGAGGAGCGTGACAGTTGAGACTTCTAGGAGTCACAGTTTCATCAGGCAGAGTTATGTACATAAATACATGACTTCCCCCTGCCAACTAGGGTTTTTCTCTAAATGGAAAACTAAACTGCCAGGAGGGTGTGTTGTTTCTGCTCTTTGCCAGAGCAGTCAAGTGCCCTCGGGCGTTTACAGAGTCAGGATTAATGAGTGTCATATGTGTGCAAGCCACCACCCACTGGCTCCTCCCTCCTGGGGGCGGGGTGTAACGTCGTCTCTGTACAGCGCCCTCTAGTAGTAGGACAAGGGAGCCACAACACAGAGCCCCTTCCAAGTTTCCTTAGGTGGCCACCCGTCTCTGAATTTCAAACTCAGGCTATGAATTCCCTTTGCACAGAGAGACGTAGACTTCTCTGGTGCGTGATCAGGAATACACGCAGCCTCAGTGGCTGATGGAGGGACCATGCAGGAGAGGCTCCTGGCTCGGTCTCTTCTTTCCAGTGTCCCTTGAACCCCAGTTCCCTCACACACAGCTTGTAAAATGGGTGTGTCTCTCTCTCACACACACACACTCAGGGCCCTAAAGCTCTTATCTGGATATATTAGATGAAAATAATTACAGCCTCCTAAAAAATGTAGACAACTCTGGCCAAAGCTGAAGTTGTTCTTTGGATCAGTAACAGAATTGCTTCGGTTCTTGCCTCAGTCTGCAGTCACCCCTAAACGAAGCTGGAGAAACACCCATCCACGGTTCCTCCTCACTGGTGAGCTCCAGGTGCGCCCCTCCACAGTGAAGCCATCTCCAAGGCATCTGCAAGCAGAGACTTCCAGAGAATTAGAACCGCCGGCAGTCACAGATGGTTCACAGCTGCCCCGTGGAATGGCACGTTGGGCTAATACTGTGGCACCCTTTTTACTGGGGGTATTTTTTTTTTTTTTAAATTTCAGGCTATAGGCAGGCCTTGTAAGAATGTGAAAATCAATACAAAAGGTTTGTAAAGGGTGACATGTTTGTTAATGTCTTATTGATTATGCTATTGGTTGTAAATTTTCTAACTTAATAAAGCTCAAGATTTTTTACCATAAAAGACAGAGGTTATTTAATTAACTGCAGCTTAATGCAAACTAATACCATGATACATTGTGACTGCTTCAAAGTGACACCTAATTTGTCACCCTACAAGTAGGTATGATGACATGCGTGCGCTCACACACGTGAGAATATAATGCCACTGTAGGAATTAGAGAAGGAACGTTGGGTCTAAAAAGGAAAAGCGTCTATACCCCAGCACTTAAGACAAAAGAACATGACAATGTGCACTTAAAGCTAATTTTTTTTTTTTTTAAAAAAAAGGGCTGAGCAGGCACATAGCTGTTTTCTTTATAAAAGGAAATTAAGAAGGGGCTCTTTAAAAGCCAAGCAAAATTACAGATGCCCATAATTCAGGCAGCATTGTAAAATATTCATGATAATCCATGTTCTGTATCTAAAGTGAAAACTCAGTGAATTAACTCAATGATCTTGCAAAATCACAATTATTTATTTATCATTCTCTAAGAGATCCCGTACATCTAGACCAGCCATGGCTTATGGTACTCTTTCCCAGAACTGTTCGAGTTTTCCTACGCACATTGTGTATTCACCATCCTATACTGACATGATTTTATATTTTGAGTTGTGATCACATCCTGATGGGTGCTGTAGTACAAAGGTATTAAGGCATTTATCAACGGCAAGACTTCCTCTCTTTTAAAACAAATCCTTTAGGAGGATGTGTTAGTCAGCTTTTCATCTCTGTGACCAAAACACCCACCAAGAACAACTCTGGGGAGGGAGAGGTCATTTTGGCTCATGGTTTCAGAGGTTGAGTCCATGGTGAGGCTCTAGGCCTGAGGTGAGGCAGAACATCATGGTGGAAGGTCATGGGGAAGGTCATGGTGGAAGGTCATGGTGGGAGGTCATGGTGGGAGGTCATGGTGGAAGGTCATGGTGGGAGGTCATGGTGGGAGGTCATGGTGGGAGGTCATGGTGGAAGGTCATGGTGGAGGTGCTCTGCTCAGCTCCTGGCAGCCAGGAGGCAAAGAGAGCAGGAGGAGATGAGGGACAAGATATAATCCCCAAGGGCAGCCCCGGTGATCCCCCCTTCTCCAGCCACACCCCACCTACCTACAGTTACCGCCCAGTCTGCTCAAACTGGCATGGACTGATGAGGTTACGTCTCTCATGAGCTGAGCATTTCACCTCCTGCATGAACACAGGAGTTTGCGGGAGACGCCTTCTATCCAGACCACAACATCTTCCACTTTGTTCTGTTATCTTTGTTCATTTTTGTTTCTTCCTGCCGTAAGCCCTGACGCACTTGCACATGACGTTATGGTCTGCGCGTTCCTGTCCTTGCAACACAGAGCTGAACTGGGGAGGGAGGTGGTTCCCAGATGGCCTCTGTGGACCTCAGCTCTCCGGTGTTCCAAGGTCGTGGGAAGGACGGTGAGCTGGTAAAGGCCTGCTCCACCACTCACCATTTCTAACACTAACTGGTATTCTTTTTGTCTTTTTTTCTTTCTTTCTTTCTTTCTTTCTTTCTTTCTTTTAATCTTCCTCCAAACTTCTTTCCTCAGGAAATGGTTTAAATAACTGTTTTGCAGTCACAAAAGGCTCATGAATCACCAACTCTTCCAAGAAATTGTAGAGATTCTCATAGAACTGCTTCAATAAAGCATTTATTTCCTCTGAAGAATGGTGGAAAGGGAAGAATTACATCCTGCACACTAATTTCCCCAATTACCATCCACGGGCCTCTCTCTACCTGCCAGGTTAATAACCAGCCTGTTTTTATCACCCTGGCCATAGGAAAAAAAAAAAAAACTCCATATCTGGTAATTACCCTTTCTCTCTCTTTTTTTCTCCCCCATTTTTTTTTCTTTTTTTTGCTTTTTGAATTATTTTTAACACGTCTTTTCAAGCCCTTTCAAACTTTCTAATGGAGCCCTCGTGCGAATGTTTCAGCATTTTCTCCCACTCTAAATCTCACATCAGCCCTTCCAAAGTCTCAACAGTAACTCTCAATTAATAAAAATTTCAATGAGACACGAGTTCCCTTTCTTCCCATTTATTTAAAAATCTCCCACCGTGGCTTCTAAAATGTTTGAAACACAATTTTTAAATGAAAATAATTCTATAAATATACAGCCATGAAACCAGACTCTCTCTGGGCTTTCCCCAGTCTTGGTTCTAAGTTAATACTTCAGGAAAAAGCCATTTATTCTCTTTCTCTTCTTTTTATGCATCTTTGCACCTTCTGATAGGAAGTGTTTAAAAAACCCTACAATTTAAAAATAGACTTTTTTAGAAATTCATCAAGGTCAGATAAAATCATATCAATGTTAAAGGAACAGATTAAGAACATGGCATGATCGATGTCCTTTCCTTGGATAAAGAGAGAGATGGGCTGCCCCAGAGAGGACAGCACAAAGTCACGGTCAAGGTCCTAGTTTTACAGTGAGTGATGAGTTCACGGCACTCATGAAGTAACAAAGAACAAGCCAATGAAGAAATGAAGACACGCTTGGACCAAGATTATGATTGCGTGAGCGTGCTCAGGTCTTCAGCAGCACCATGTGAATAATGATCCCTATATCACAAGTTTGTCATGAGGGTCCTCGGAAACCCCCAAAGGCACACGTTATCATAACAGCAAGAGGGAGGCCTCTGATGACAGATGGCTGTGTGGAAATGGAACCCGGATACCTGCTGGCTGAGTCATCTCTAAGGACCTCCGTGTTTCCACCTGTAAAAAGGGGATAATGATTCTTACACTTTTTTTTTATTGGAATGTCATGAACAGCAAGTGAAAAACTTTGGCGAAGTGCTTAAAACCGTGCTCGGCATATGGTAATGATTGATATCAGGCTGGACACGGTGGCACACGCCTGTCATCCCAGCAGCTATGGAGGCTGAGGCAGGAGGATGGCGAGTTCAAAGCCAGCCTTGGCAAAAGCAAGGAACTAAGCCACTCAGTGATACCCTGTCTCTAAATAAAATACAAAAATAGGGCTGGGGATGGGGCTCAGGAGTTGAGTGCCCCTGAGTTCAATCCCCCACACATCCCCCAAAATAAGATTTAGATCAATAAATAAATGCCAGTCACTCTTATTTTTAGGGGCATGTACCTGGCGCAGGGATGAGGTGCAGTCGACAAGCAGTGACTTTTAGTCTCCCTTTCCTATGTGCTCAAGATTATCTTGTGGATTAAGTGAGGTAAGAATTATGACTCAGCTTGGGGAGTTCTATGGAGTTATTGAAATAAAAGGGCAAAGCCCCTTGACAAGTCAGGCGCCATGGTACACGCCTGTAATCCCAGCACTTGGGAGGCTGAGGCGGGAGGATCACAAGTTCAAAGCCAGCCTCAGAAATGGTGAGGCACTTAGCAACTCAGTGAGACTCTGTCTCTAATAAAAATACAAAAAAGGGCTGGGGATGTGGCCGAGTGGTCGAGTGCCCCTGAGTTCAAGACCCTGTACCAAAAAAACAAAAGACCCTTGACAGTAGCAAAGGGAGAAGAGAACAAGGCACTCAGCCAGAGCTCCCTTGACCCAGCTTGATGGATGCTGTGCTCTGGTGCTCTGATGCACTTGCTTCTTCCCCACTAAGCACATTAGCCTCACAGAGATAAAAAGTAAAAACCTCCTATTTATTTATTTTTTGTTACTGCAGTGAAATACCTGTGGCTGCATACTTTATAAGAAAAGAGGTTATTTAGCTCACAGTTCTAGAGTTTCGAAGGTCTTATATCAACATCATGGTGGATGGCACCACAATGGTCAACACATTGGAGAGGGAGAGATCACATGATGAGATGGGAAGCCAGAGAGAGGGGCGTGGCCAAGAATGACCTCCCTCTAGGCTCTACCTCTTAAAAGGCCCACGACCTCTTAACATCCCCACACTGTGGACCGAGCTTCTAACATACGAGCCCCTCCCCACATGGCAGCTCCTGTGACTTGGCTGAGTTCTACAGCTTTCTAGTAGATGGAACGCATCATCTTGCAGGAGGTTGTAGAGGAAGAAGGCCAAGTCTTCTCCAGAAAGCAGAGCCAGCCCTCCTCGCTGTCCAGAGTGGTTGGTGACTGCTCTCTGGTCCACTCTACCCAGACGCAAATACATTTGGGATAACACTACCAGGAGGGCAGGAGCATAGACGGGCATCCCTGGGTATCACTGCAGAGGAAACCAGCATCCACTCTGCAGGAACAGGTGAGTCCCTGTGCTACGAGGTCGGAGGCGGGAGCTGAATGTGCTCTGTCCTCGCGGGACTTGACCATCCCTGACCTCGGGTACCTCCTGCCCTCACATCCTTTGGTTCCTTTGGTCTGTGAAGGAGCAGCATTGGCCTTGGGAGGTAGACATAGTGCTCGGGACCTCTAAGAACAGTTGATCGCATCAGCAGGGGCAAAGGGAGACCATTCACTTCCTCTGTACCTGGGACACCACTGCATCTTCTCAGTGATGAGAAAGGAAAGTACTCTCTCCCCGACCGGATTTTCCATTTATAACAACCCACAGGCCCCAGAGTATGCTGAGAAGGCAGTTTAATTCTCTACCACAAATTAGGGGCAACTTTTGCCAGAGAACTTTCTGGAAGCTGCCAAGCCATGACGGCAGAGGAGCAGGTGCTCAAGGATCTCTGAACACTTGGTAGTTGGGGCTTCATTATTGCGTTCAACTTTTCCACGAACAACCGCTCTTGGGTATGATTTTGAACTCAGAACGTCCTTTCGTGACCTGATTACCATCTGCAACGCTCTCAGGCAGAAATGACCCATGTTGAGATTGATTTTAATTAATAACAAGGATGCATCGAATGCCTCTCCTGAGCCGGGCACTTACTTGGTTTAGCATTTCATATGCATCAACTACATTTTTTTCTCATTAACATCCTAGAGGGGAGCACTATGTTAACCCTGATTTGAAAAATGAGAAAACCAAAGGTGGGAGTCGTGAAGGCACTGTCAAGCTTTACAAAGCTGCAAAAGGCAGGGACAATTGTGGATCCGAGATTTTGAGCTTCGTTGTGGTTAAATTCTTGCCTCCCAGGGACCGTGTGCTGCGTGTGTAAGAACTTCCACTTGTATTATGAGACTCTGAGGCTCCATAGCACCCAGACAGTTCAGCTACCTGTATCTATTACTCCTAGAAAGAGGTTAGAGCTCAGTACCACGTGGGGGTGCTTCCTTGTTGGGTATGATCTGCAAGAATCCACTATAAGGGAAGATTTGTGAGTGTGGTCAGCTGTGTCAGTCCCCGTGCAGAAACCCCCTCTGCTGGGTTCTTTCTTGGGCTTTTGCTCTGGTTTCTCAAACCAATCCAGCCAAACATGGACACAGCCTTACTCTCTTTCCGCTTCCCAGAAGCATTCTTCATCAGTGTGGTATTCTTGGACATCGAACATGGGATGGGCACGCGTGTTGGCATCCGTTCCTTTGACCGAGCCCCCACACATTCTCATCCTTCCCACAACCGTGACCTGAGCGCCAGTTGGAACCTCCGTTGCCATACTCGAGCTCAGGGTCCTCTTTGCAACGTGGACCTCAAAGCCTTCCTCTTCCTGGCTCCCTTGTCCATCTCACTGGGCACCGGAGCCTTGCCCAGCCCACTCAGAGAATGACCCAGCACTGGGTTGCTGTCCTGGATCTAGAACCTGGTTCTCGCTTGGGGTTTTGCTCCCACTGCTGACCCTTGGCTGCAGTGTCCCCCGCCCTGCCCGCCCCTCCCCCACTCATCCTCAGTGGAAATCAACTTGACCAAACTTCATATCCTGGAAAAGAAAACAGTCGCAGTCCCTGAGTTGGATGCCGTCTCACTTCATCCCCCTCATTAGGGTTTTTTCAAGGAAACAACTCATTTGTCTCTATGCGGTCAAGATGCCTCAACCAAGCAAAGGTGGGGATACATCCAGAGCTTCATAAATACAGCAGATTGAGCTAGCTGAGGACACCCTTCTCAAAGAACTACCATGGAGATCAACCAAAGCACTTCTGTGTCTAAATACAGCAAGCTTTTAAAATGATGGCTGCAGGAACGAGACTCAAGCATGTCCAGGTGTCAAGCGTGGCGCCCTGGATGAGCAGCCTGGGTTGCTATTTCTCTCCCATCTGGTCCACCTTCTCTCCTTTCCTGGCATGGCCCTCTCCCTCTGTGTTGGCCACTGTGCCATACACCAGGCCTGTCAGACATGCCCTTTCTGACAGCTTGCTGGTACACTGTGGAGTCTTAGCCTTTCCGTCTAAAATTTTGAAATTCATCACTTTGGGTGAATGTTTCACACCAAGGTCGCTGTCGTATTCCTATTGTTCTTCTCCTCCTAATTAGTCCTTCACAAACCTGACCAAGATTAGGACAGAAGGTGGCGCTATCTCCTTGGGTCAGCCATATATGCAGATCGTCTCCTCAGGGGTAGCTGCTTCTGCAGAGAAAGGAAATTCGAAGACTCCTCTTGCTTTAGGTAAGCAAAAGTATTTTTTTCTTTGACCAAGTTTCCTTCTCCTCCGATACCACCCTTTGTGCAGGATGTATCTTATCTCTCTTACAAATGAGAGATTCCTTTTGCGAAAAGGTGGAGGGGCGCTAACCAGCCAAGCTGCTGTTGTGTTGCTTAACCATACAACCAGAAGAGAGGATGCGGAGATAGGAGTTCATACAGTATTGTATGTATCCGTTTCCTATAGCTGCTGTAACAAAATCCCACCACAAACTTGGTGGCCCAAAGCAACACAAACTTATTGTCTTACAATTCTAGAAGTCAGATGTTTCACACAGGGTGGTAGAGCACTCCCAAATCTCTCTCCCTCTCCCCCTGACGGTTATGCTTTCCTCTTACAAGGAGCCTTGTTATGACACCAGGGCCACCAGGTTAATCCAGGTTCAGCTCTCCATCTCAAGATCCTTGACTTAATCAGAACTGCAAAGTTCTTTTGCCATGGGAGGAAAGTATTCACAGGCTAGGGATTAAGAAATAGACTCCTCTGGGGTCGTCATTTTCCTGCTGACCACATGACACAGAAGACAAGATGAGCTATCGAGAAAATGAAGACCTAAGAGGAAAGGGTCGATTTAGGAACAGCACAGCGTCCCCATCAAGATGTCATGAAAGCCTGCTGCTGTGGTCTGAGTGTGTCCCCTGAGTTTCACATGTGGACCTTTGACCCCGAGTCCTGACGCTGACAGTATTTGGGGGTAGGGCTTCCGGAAATGATTAGGATTAGAACGGGTCATTGTGCTGGAACCCCTGTGGTAGAGCTGGTGACACACACTTGCTGTGACTGGCCTGCTGATGCCCTTCGCTATGCTGTGATGCTGGGCAGCCTGCCAGGTCACACTCCTGAACTTCCCAGCCTCCAGAACTGTGAGCTAAATAAACTCCTCTCCTTTATAAATGATCTAGTCTCGAGTATTCTGTTATAGCAACAGAAAATGTATTAAGACACCCTACAACATGGACCAACAAGATCGAGCGACGCCCTTATTTACAAACGAGAGAACTTTGGCCCAGAGGAGGCAAAACTCAGTGGCTCAGCGGCCTGAGAGGGACCGGCCTCCAGCGCTGACTCCCAGATGGGTGCTCTCCGCAAAACAAACACTTTCTATGGGTTTCCTCCATGACACATTTTTCTCCTCCATCTTTTTAAAAAAGAAACGTGTGGCCAGATGTAGCCCCCTGGTTTCCTGGCTGCTTCTAGAACAGCAGGCTCCTCTTGAAGCTGGGAAGCCCTGGCTGCCGGCCTTTCTGCACGTGAGCGCTCAACCTCCTGCATTGAGCGCTGGCGGTCTTTGAAGCTCCTGTTCTTTCATCTGAGCTCAAAATAGCACCTGCCACGGCATCAGCCTCGGAGACTTCAGAGCCTCCAAAGGAATGGGTAAATGGATCACCTGGTGAACTGACCTACATTCCGCCTAACTGGTTTTGGCCTGACCGTGACCCCAAGCATCAGAGTCCAAAGGAGTAAAAGAGATGGCCAAATCTTTGTGCAGAGAGATTTGGATGGCTCTGGTACACACTCCCCCCCCGCCCCCGCCCCAGCAAAATTAATAATTGTCAGGAAGAAATTGAAAGGTAAAAGGTTCTTAGCATAGAGTTAATTTTACAAAAACACCCGCTTCTGCTGATGTTTCAAGAGAGAGAAATTATCAAAACGATGAGTCGGGCACTTCTCGGGCGCAGCTCATCTGGTCTCTTCAGTGGCCTCCCAGCCTGACATCTTGGGTCAGGTCCTATTTGATTACCAGAAAGGCTCGATTGGATGCTGTATCTGTGTTTATATAAGCACTTTGCAAAAGTCATCGGTTTCTAATTTGCAAAATGTGCCACATTATCAGATGTAATTGAAGAAACAAAGGGCTGTTTGGGTTGTTGTTGAATTTCTTTTTCCTTGAAATGTGAACGAAAGATGTTGTCAAGAGATATTTAAGATGTTTCCAGGGTCACCATCAAATGCATATTATCTCCCTGTTTTTTTAACGCTTCAGCTGTAAAATACTTTTGGAACGCTTTGAAAAGACATTTACTTCCTCCTGATCTGATCGTTTGGTACAGTTGGCATCTGTTGAGCTGCATTTTCTGACGTGTCTCCAATGGAGCCGCACAGAGCATGGCTTGTTTAATATAATTTGTTGTTTATGCTTCAGCATTTGTGGCATTATCTGCCTAAACATGCAACGAGGGGCCGGGTGAATAACTGGTGTTGGTTTTCTTTTCCTTCTTTTAATTTCTAAATCAACGAGATTTTTTTTTTCTGCCTCTTATGGAAAATGTAGTCCATTCTAATAGAGTTTGCACATTTCAGCAAAAGCAGAACACACCTTCAGGTCTCTCCAAACCACCCCAAGACCTCAGATTACTGTAATAAATTTAAGATAAGTAAAATTCCAGCATAAAATCAAAACAACTCTAAGATTTCATCTTACTCCAGTCAGAATGGCAGCTATCAAAAAAACAAACAACAATAAATGCTGGCGAGGATGTGGGGGAAAAGGCACACTCTTACATTGCTGGTGGAACTGCAAATTGGTGAAGACAATCTGGAAAGTAGTATGGAGATTCCTAGGAAAACTTGGAATGGAACCACCATTTGACCCAGCTATCCCACTCCTTGGCCTATTCCCAAAGGACTTAAAAACAGCTTACTACAGGAACACAGCCACATCAATGTTTATAACAGCACAATTCACAATAGCTAGATTGTGGAACCAACCCTGATGCCCATCAGCAGATGAATGGATAGGGAAACTTTGGTATATATACACAGTGGAACACTATTCAGCACTAAAAGAGAATAAAATCATGGAATTTGCAGGTAAATGGATGGAGTTGGAGAAAATAATGCTAAGTGAAGTTAGCCAATACCAAAAAACCAAAGGTCGAATGATCTCTTAGATATGAAGATACTAACTTATAAAGGTAAGAGAGGGGGCTAAGAGAGGATGAAAGAACTTTAAATAGAACAAAGAGGGGGGGGGGAGGGAAAAGGGCAAGGGGATAGGAATAATGGCAGACTGAGTTATCCATCATTACCGTAAGTACATGTATGAAGACACAATTGTTGTAAAAAAATCTTTATATAAAACCAGCAACTTGGGCTGAGGTTGTGGCTCAGCAGTAGAGCGCTCGCCTAGCATGTGCGCGGCCCGGGTTCGATCCTCAGCACCACATGAAAATAAATGCATTGTGTACAACTAAAGCAAATAAATAAATACTTTTTAAAAAAAAACAGCAACTTGAAAAATTGTGCTCTTTATATGTAATATGAAATGAAATGTACTCTGCAATCATGTATAACAAATTAGAATAATAAAAAACTTAAAAAACAATTCCAGCATAATGAATGCAATACTCAAAGAAGCCTCCTCTGTGGAGTAAAGTACGTTGCATGACCCAGTCGTCGAGAGGAAAGAAATGAAACGTGGCTAATTTGACCCCAGCGGGGCTCATGCACAGACTGGCCATTCTCACCCTCCAGTGTCGTGGACACCTCTGATTAAAGGCATCCAAACCTGAACTTGAACTTGTCATTCTTCCTCCAAGTTCAGGCTTGTCCCACAACTTCCCAGCTCAGCATTCCACACCACCCCACCCCCCAAGCTGTGGGATCCCCATAACCAGCCACCAGCTCCATCAGGTATCTTGTAAATATCTCTGGAATTCACTGCCTCGCCTTATCGCCAGAGCCCCGCTATGACTTTGGTGGGCCTTACGCACTTTCGCCTTCAAGGCTTCTACCACCGAAAAATACTTAAAATTGTAGTTTATGACTTTGTTGGTATAAAGGCAACTATAACCTAAGCTGGATTTATTCGCATTAATTTATTGTAAATCCCGATTTTAAGATGAACGAAAAGTTAAACGTTTTATGGACCACTAGACTGATCTGTGGGTCCTGGGCACTGTGCATGTGGAATCTGATGCTAGATCAACCCTGCTCATGATCCTGACCCATGAGGCCTGGCCTGTTCCAATCGCTGGTTACTTGTTCTCTGAAGGAGCCCTAATTAGGAAGGGCTGTTGCAGCTAGCTGGAAGCCATAAGTTCCACCTGATATGTATGTGACGCACCTGTAGGCACCCGCAAAGCTGAAGGTATATAACCGGGTGAAAGCGGTCCGAGTTAGGAGAACGAATTCATTCGGTCAGTCGGGCAGTCACTCGGTCGGTCAGAAGAATCAGAGCGGCCAGAACGTAGGCAGAGCGGTTACAGAAGAGAAACCAGATAGAAGATAGAAGAGAAACCAGATAGAAGAAGTGATGACTGGTCAGAGTTAGGCCGAGGCTCCCAAGGAAGACAGAAGACAGAAGAAAGAAGAAGGAAGAAAGAAGAGAGAAGAAAGAAGCTCTAATCTTTCTCTAAGCTAAGCTCTATCTTTCTTTCTAAGACTCTAAGCTAAGAAGACAAGAAGAAAAGCTCGCTTTAATCTTTCTCTCTAAAAATCTTTCTTTCCCTCTCTAAGCTCTAAGAAAGTAGAAGTAAACAGAAGAAAGAAGAAGGAAGAAAGAAGAGAGAAGAAAGAAGCTCTAATCTTTCTCTAAGCTAAGCTCTATCTTTCTTTCTAAGACTCTAAGCTAAGCTAAGCTCTATCTTTCTTTCCCTCTCTAAGCTCTAAGAAAGTAGAAATAAAAGTAGTAAAAGCTTTGCTCTGCCTCCGAGAGTTTTCCTCCCGGTTTTCGGTACCAGGCAGCTTACAGTTCTCTCTATAGCCTCTTGTGTGTCAGCTTTGGGCCTTTGCAACCAAAATACCTGAGGAGAACAACATTGAGGAGGAAAAGTTGATTTGGGGCACAGTTTTAGAAGTCTCAGTCCATGGTGGGCCAGCTCCATTGCCCTGGACCTGAGGGGAGGCAGAACATCTTGATAGAAGGGGGTGGTGGGGGGGACGGCTGCTCAGCTCCCAGCAGCTGGGGAGCAGAGAGAGAGAGAGAGAGAGAGGAAGGCACAGAGAGAAGATAGACCCTTCCAGGGCGTGCCTCTAGCGACCCACTTCCTCCAAGGGGCTCCTACTTCCACTGGAGTGTTCAGCCACCAATGGGTTAACCTACTGAAGAGGTCAGAGCTCTCACCAGCCAGTCGCTTTCCCAGAGCCTCACCTCTGAGCGCCTGAGCCTCTGGGGGACAGTCTAG
This sequence comes from Tamias sibiricus, assembly GCA_025594165.1. Taxonomy (NCBI): domain Eukaryota; kingdom Metazoa; phylum Chordata; class Mammalia; order Rodentia; family Sciuridae; genus Tamias; species Tamias sibiricus. The sequence goes on along the minus strand of CM046666.1, from coordinate 14,979,342 downwards.
AGCCACGCCGTCACACCACTCTCACCAATCCAGTACGGCTAGAAGACTTCACTATTCAAATTTGTCTATAACCCATTAAGGCTATGCATTGCTTTAAGAAAATTTTTATTAAGGTAGAACTCCGATAACATGAAATTCACCATTTTAATTATTTTTAAGGGTACAATTTAGCCATTTATTTTTTCACATATTTGCAATCTTTGACAAACATCACTACTACTAATTTCAGAATGTTTTCATCACCCCCAAAAGAAGCTCCTTTCTCTGCATCCCTCCCGCTCCTGACAACTAGTGATCTGCTTTCTCTCTACAGACATTTGCCTACTCTGGATGTCTCTTATGGAATGTGGCCTTTTGTGCTGCCTTCTTAGGTGCGTCTGTCTTCAGGATCCATCCAGGCTGTGACATTTATCAGTCTGTCCTTTTCATGGCTGAAGTCCATGGTATACCTGGGCCACAGCTCATTTGCACAGTCATTAGTTGAAGGACACTGAGGTTGTTTCCACTTTGGAACTATTATGAATTATGCTGTTAAGAATATTCACGTACAAAATTTTTTATGGGCGTGTATTTTCAATCCTCTGGGGCATATCCCTAGAAGAGGCATTAGTGTATCCTAGAGTGACTCTGCGCTTAACTTTTCAAGGAACTGCCAGGCTTTTACATTTTCACCAGCCATGTGTGAGGGTTTAAATTTCTCCTCATCTTTATCAATACTTGTTATCTCCCTATTTTTTATTACAGCTATCCTGTGGGTGTAAGTGGTGTCACGTGCTTCTATTTACATTTCCCTAATGACACCTGATGTTGAACATCTTTTCTCGTGCCTACAGGCCATGTGTATGATGTTTGAAGCATATCTATTTAAATCCTTTGCCCGTTTTTTGATTGGGTTGTTTTCTTTTTGCTGTTGAGTTGCAAGAGTTCTTCTTTTTTTTTTTTTTAATATATTCTAAATACTCAATCCTTTTCAAATATGTTTTCCCATTCTATGGGCTGTCCTTCCACTCTCGTGAGTGTTTTTGATACACAAGTTTTAATTTTCAGTTTACCTAGGTCAAATTTACCTGCTTTTTTTTTTTTTTTTTTAGTTGCTTTTGCTTTTAAGATTGTATTTAAGAAACCATAGCCTAATCCAAGTTCACCAAGATTTGTACCTTTATTTTCTTTGAAGATATTGATAGTTTAAGCTCTTATATTTCAGTCTTGGATCCATTTTGGTTTTATTTTTGCATATAGGAGAGATGGGGGTCAAAATTCGTCCTTTTGCACATGGATAACCAGTTATCCCAATACCTCTGGTAGAAAAAGACTTTTCTTTTTCTATTAAATTGTCTTGGCCTCTTTATTGAAAATCAATTGACCATAAGTGTGAGTGAGAGTTTATTTCTGGACTCTCAATTCTATTCCATTGATTTATTTGTTCATTCTTTCGTCAGTACTACCTCATCTTGATTACTGCAGCTTTGTAGTAAGTTTTCAGATCATGAAGTACAAATCTCACGACCTTTTCTCTTTCAAGATTGTTTTGGTTATTGTGGGTCCTGTGCGTTTCTATACGAATTTTAGGATTGACTTGTCAATTTCTTTAAAAAAAAAAAAAAATGGAACCTCAGTAAGAATTGGGAAAAGCAGACAACCTTGTCTTGCTCCTGGCCTAAGAAAGAAACTTTTAGTCTTAAATATTGTCCTGGAATCCTTGTCAAACACCAACATTAGGGGGCAAGTTGTGCATTTTTCATCCATGCCTTTTATCAGGTGAAGGAAGTCCCTTTCTATTCCTTGTTTTCTAAGTGTTTTCTACCGTGAAAGGGTTGGAATTTGTCAAACACTTTCTGACTACATTTTTTCCTCTTTATCCCGCTAATATTATGTGTTCCATTGATTGATTTTCATATGTTGTAGCAATCTTGCACTCCTAGAGTAATTCCCACTTGGTGTTATTCCCCGATGGTGGATCATCTGTTTAATATGCTGCTGGTGGTTTGCTAGGATTTTGGTGAGGATTCTTGCATCTATATTCATAACAGATATTGGCCTGCAGTTTTCTTATGATGTTCTGACTTGGAAACGTGGCAATACCATTCTTATAGAATAAGTTAGGAAATGTTCTATTCTCTATTTTGGGAAGCATTTTAGAAGGAGTGTTGTTAATTATTTAAATATTCAGTAGAATTTACCAGTGATGCAATCTTGTCCTGAGTTCTTTTTCTTTCTTTCTTTTTCTTTTCTTTGTTTTCTTTTTCCTTTCTTTCTTTCTTTTTTCTTTTTTTTTTTTTTTTTTTTTGAATAGCCAATTCAAATACCCTATTTCTTCTTGAATCCGTCTTGGTAGTTTTTGTGTTTCAAATGTGTGTATAATGAAACATCACTCCTATATAGCTCCGTACTCCCACTTTATGACATTAAGGTCATAGATTACATCTTTATGCAAAGATGCATGTCTGCATCAACATAGGTGTGTGTATATATAGCTTCTATGGATTTGCCACTTAGATCAGATAGGATAAAAGAAGAATTCCAACCAAAAATTACATTAATATTGTCTTTTATGATTTCTTACATAATTATATTTACTGATGCCCCTAATCCTTTCATGCAGACTTAAGTAATAATCTAGTGGCCTCTTATCAACCTAAGGTCTTTCATTAACGTTTCTTGTAGGGCACATCTGATAACAACTAACCCTCTCAGATTTTATTTCTTTTGAGATGCCTTAATTTCTCCAACATGTTTGAAGGATAGTTTTGCTGGATGTAGAATTCTTGGTTGATATTTCCTATCTTTCAGCACTTGGAATGTGGCATCCTACTGTTTCAGATGAGAAGTCTGCTATAAACCTTACTGAAGATTTCTTGCATGTAATCAGTCACTTCTCTCATATTACTTTCCAGATACTTCCTTTGTCTTTGGTTTTCAGCAGTTTGATTAGTAATAACAGTGCAGTAAAGTTCCAAGGGCAGGGGCTTTGGCATGAAGCAAGTGTGGATTTTAATCTCAGCTGTATCCATTTTTAGGTATTTTTCTTGTTTCTGAAAGGAATAAAATGACATCTACTATTAGGATTATTATGAAAGCTGAAATAATGTAAAAGAGGCATGAAAGAAGGCAATAGATCATTGTTCAGTGTTTACAGACCTAAGACTAAGTGTCCCTCAAAGTTCATTTGCTAAAAGCTTGGTCCCCAACCTATGATGTTATCAGGAGATGGTTAACCCTTTAGGAGGTAGAACCTAGTAGAAGAAAATTAGTTCATTGGGAGTGGAAACTTAAAGGGGATATTGAGACCCCAGCCACATCTTTTCTCTCTCTTTGCTTCCCAGCCACTGTGACAGGAGCAGATAGATCGGCCACACACTTCCTGACATGCTATTCTGCCTTGCCATGGGCCCAAAGCAACAAGGCCAATATGACCATAGACTGTAACCTCTAAAACTATGAGCCAAGATCAATCTTTCCTCTTTTTAGGCTGATTATCTTGGGCATTTTGTTATAGTATCGGGAAGCTGACTAACATTATAGATTCCAGTTTTTTGCTGCTTGCCATTTTGTTCATTCTGCACTATTTATCCTTGACCAAAATCTAGTCAGGAAACTGATCTTCATGCCTGGGTGATTTCAGGTGATTTCAGAAATAACCAGTGTTATTTCTCTTAGAGTATTATCCAAGGATGCTTAATAGAAGAAAATAATGTTGCCTGATGGCCCTCCCTGAGATAGAACTGGAACCCTAAGTTCCCCTAAATAGTGCATCATGGTGATGAACCAGTTTCATCTATTTTTTCCCCTTAGAACTGTGTATTTCAGTTCTGTCTCATGAGAGATCCATGCTTATGAGACTAAGCAAACATTTTCAGCCTTGTCCTCTACAGAGACAGCTCTCATCTGCAAATTGACAACCTGCTCCAGGGAGGTTTCAGCCCCTTCAAGCCCAAACCTGTCTCTACCTACAGACAGGACCCAGTACTGTAAGGCGTAAGGTACATGCGTGCTGAGGCCAATGGCCTGAGATGCTTGCTGACTCTCCGTCCGCTTACACCCAGAGAGTCTTGAATGCTGACGTTCACGGTACCTGCCTATTGCCTCCTAGCCCACCAGCCTCCCCCGGACCAGCGACCACCTCTTGTTCTTGCTGACACTGCTGGACTTCTCTGCCTGGACTGATACATGAACCTTGACTCTCCCTAGGCCTATTTAGTCCATTCAACAAATAATAATGAGCACTTGGTATAACCAAGACTCTGTTTAAGTGCTACATATATAACCTTGAGCAACAGATAGATAAAAATCTCTGCTCCCTGGAACCTATCTTCTAGTTTGCCTCTCATACCCTGATGTAACAGAGAATTCAACACCCCATCTCAGAAACGGATTGGCTAGGGTGAGTCTGTATTCATCAAGTGCTTGGATCTTTAAAAGGGTAGTTGGAACTTTGCATCCCAGTAACCTCCAACAAACAGGTCAGGCAATCCTTCCCCCTACAAGGTGGTACTTGCCGAGACCGTTCTCAGATGATCCCTTCGTGATTTTCCCCGTTGCCTGTCAGTTGTAAGAAGAGAGCCTCTCACTGTGGTTTCTGGGCATCACTGGGAGAGTTTCCTTTGCATGCGAGTCTTTTTGATAACCTGCCACTCATCTGCTAATGGGTCAATCTGGGGGCTATTTACTCCTGGGTGTTACACGCAATGGCCAAAGTGTTCGTGTTTTCCTTCGATCACAAGGAAACTCTGGGTGGATAACTTGAGGAACTAAGGACTTTTTTTCTTTTCATACCCAGATTTTCAGTTCTAGAATAGCCTGTGATTCTATAACCACTTTTTCTACTATTTCTGCCCAATTTATTTCAACAGAAGTTTTAGAATGGTGAATTTCTCCAATATGGAACCCAAGATAAGATGTCCTTGAACTTCTCTGTTCCTCTTTGATCTCAAACCATCTTTTGTAGCATGGTCATCAAATGGTGTCTCTGATTCTCTACTTGATTTCTTCCTTTTTGTGTAGAAAGTTCTACTTCAGTTTTAAAGTCTGTCACGTATCTCCTTGAATCCTTTTCCCTGAATGAGTATTGATTTGTAACTAACGGGCTCGGTTTTATGTTCTTTCTTCCTCTTCTTCTTCAAGTAGTATTTGTATTTTTAATGGGGCGAGTTCATTCATCCTATGGGTAGCCGCGTAGATGCTTCTTTGGACAAAGGCTGGCTTTAAAGCCCTCACCTGCCTTTCCTCAAGCTTCTGGGGGCCATCTTCAGGCTTTCCCCAACGAGCTCTACCACCACAGCACTCCGTCTGTGTCACTGGATGTTATGTGACCAGCATCCAGACAGGCAGAGTAGGAACCCCACTATTGGCCCACAGGTGAATGAATGAATGAATTAATGAACTTTTAAAAGTGAATGTTCCCCCCTTTTGCTGACTCTTTTATATACTTGGTTGTGAGTCTCAATCTTGAGCAGCTCTTGAAGGGATCTGCTTGCTCTCCTGAAGGCCAGTTTGCTTTCTGTCCCACCTGCATTCTCTATGTCACCATCCCTCGATCACAGGGACTCGGGATTCCAACACAGATGTGTGCTTTCTGCGCCTGATCTTAAGCGATTTTAGCTTCCTTCCTTCCCTGTAGGTCTACAACTACCCTGCTCCAGGAAGAGGGAGAGAGCACCTTGCATCATGTGCTAGCTTTTGCCGGATGAGCCTCAGAGTCACGTGACCAACACTAAGCACAGCTGCTTGCAGCTCGCAAGCACCTGAGCTCCTCAGCCCTGGGCTGCTCCCCAAGCTCACAGCGTCACAAGCAGGAGGGAGGAGAGAAGGCGAGAACAGCACTTAGAAACTTTTGTGTGCTCTCCGGCATTGCCATAGCCCCCAAGCACCCGGTTTTGAATTTTACAGACATATCCATCCACAATAGAACGGCAACAAGAATCACTAATTCTTTAGCACAAACAGCGTGATAAGTGCCAGCTCAGCACTTAGCAGGGTCAAACAGGAGGTGGCTCCGTTGGTCTATAAAAAACAGACTTGGAGCTTGAGGACTGTCCATGTCACGTGACTCAGAAAAAGACCCCCGACAAACTTGGAGTAATGATTCCTGGTGGGCGGAAATCATAAGCCACAGTATATGTTTCTATAGAAGAAAGATTCTGTTTACGGAATAATGGACATTACCCCGGAGTTATGCAGTATGGTGCAGTTTCAAAACCAATTCATCATCCATCTCTGCAGCACACAAATGTAGCTGCTCTGCAAGGAAAACCTCATTCACTGGTATGAAAAGCCAGCTGTGCCAGAGGAGGGAATAATAGGGGAGCTGCACTGAGTCAGAATACACCTCATTGACACTAAAGCTGATTGATGGGCAAGGAGCCTTCTGAGTCCAGAGGAGAACAAAATGGAAAAGAGATAGACAAATGGTACCGTGATGTATGAGAATCTGTAGGTGTGACACAGATGTGTGTTCCCCGCGCAAGAGAAGATTAGGGTCTTTCAAGGCTGACAGTTGTTGTCAGTGCAGTTGACATAAATTTTGCTAATGTTAATGGAAATGTACTAGTGTGATTTACCAGGGCCATTTACAGCTGTTGAGTTAGAGAGAAATAGAAAGCAATCATAGGAAGAACCCAAGAGGCTTCCTACTTGTGTGCACGAACGAATGCATATTTTAAAACTGCTATGCGCAGAGAATTTCCCCCTAATGTGGCAATTTTTATTTTTCTCTCAAGTTATTCTTTCAGATGTTAAGAAACGGCAGCAGATTCTGTGGTTCCAAGACAGCCACCCCAAATCGTCTGCTTTCTCCGTTCTGAATCTATGCTTCACGTAGTTTAACCGGCTCTGATTTCTAACAAATGCATTTCTCGGGAGTCTGTTTCTCATTCTTCTTTATGATGCTGGAATTAGACACTTTATCTGCATTTAGTCACAGAAGTCACAAAGTATTCCGGAGGGTCAAGACATTGCTTTTAGCCATGGAGTGGCAATGCCAAGGGCATATCCCATTTCGACAGATAATCACATGCAGAGAGTGTCAAACACCAACCCTGAAGTGTACCAGGTGTGGCCCAGGACATCTCAGCCAATGTTTGCAAAGCAAGCCAAGAGAGTTGGTGGCATAAGGAAAATGCCTTCAGACCGGAGCTTCTCCTTCTATGGAAAAGGCAGCGATCTGGGCTTCACCCAGGAACTTCTCCAAGGAGCTGAGCAACACAGATCTGCCCAGGGAGGCTGCCTTTTGCAGTTGAACAGTTGGAAGCAATAGTTGGGACGATCAGAAAGATTCCATCAAGAACACATAGGGTCCGGTTGCGGTAGTGCACGCCTGTAACCCCAGTGGCTCAGGACGCTGAGGCAGGAGGAGCGTGAGTTCAGAGCCAGCCTCAGCAAAAGCGAGGCGCTAAACAACTCAGTGGGACCCTGTCTCTAAATAAAATACAAAATAGGGCTTGGGAAGTGGCTCGGTGATTGAGTGCCCCTGAGTTCAATGCCTGGTACCCCACCCCACCCCACCCCCACCCCAAAAAAAAAGAGCAAATAGGGGATTTGATCAAGCATGGAAGGTAGAAGTGTGGGAAAGTGTGTGGTGAATATTTTAAGAGGTGAAGGTAAGTTCGTCTTATATGAAAGATGAGATGCGAAACCTTGGGGTGGCTTCTTACCTGAAAAGACTTTGGGGTGGGTCAGAGGAGTAGGAGGAAAGAAGACAGACAGCTCTGGTGATGACCAAGGCCTTTTCCTATGGAGGATGCTAAGGCTGTTTCCCTGGCTCTTCTCAGCAGGGTTTTGTGCACAGAAGGTTGAAGCCTCTGTGTTGGCTGTGGTGAGTTAACTCTTGCTCGCCCACGCCACTCAGCTCACTGCACATCAAGCCCGCCATTGCCCAGTGACAATGCTTTTGCACTGCAGAGACCCTGCATAGATCAGTCACCTGGATTTTTTGTTCTGAGCCCTTTATTTTCTTTCTGGGGTCTAAACACTTCGTCCAGTCATGGCAAAAATCTGGAAGTTTTCTGCCAATGTGTTTCATTACCTCCAAGACACCTAAGGCCTCCCTTGATAGATGGGCTACCCTCCCCCCACCCCCCAGAGTTTTCCACATCCTGAGAGAAGCAACCTTGTTTCATTCACCGGGCAGGATGTTTCTTTTCCCCAGGCAGGATGTTTCTTCCGGACAGGATGTTTCTTCCCCAGGCAGGATGTTTCTTCCTTGGGCAGGATGTTTCTTTTCCCCGGGCAAGAGCCAATAGGCTTAAAGGTCGTCCTGTTCTATGGGCAAAGAGCCAATGGCATTGGGGTTGCTCTGGTGCACCTCCCACCAGAAATCCCTATATAGGGCCCTGTTTGAGAGACACAGACACACAGATGCACACATCAGCTTGTCGCTGCTGAGAGGAGGAAGCCACTCAGATACATCAGCTCGACCCTGCGGAGAGGAGGAAGCCACTGCAACAGCTCCAGACCCATCGCCTTCAGCCCGATGGCCGCTCCCAGCTGACAGCTCCAGCCTCCAGCCAGACAGCAGCTGCTTTAGCTGATAGCTCCAGAGATCCTAGCCGGTGCGACCAAGCACCCACCTTCTGTCCAGAGCTTGCACACTCCCCTCTCCCTGACTCCCCTCTCTGACCTTTGACCAGAGCACCTCTTCTCTGGTTTTGCTACCAGCCACGAAGGCTGTTGAATAAATCTCTTGGCTGCCCGGCTGTCCCAGGTGTGACATTTTGCCCTTCATCCCTCACCCCCGGGTCTCTCCCGACCTTCCATTCTTCCTCGGGATAGCCTCTTTGGTCTCACCCTCAACGGTTGCTCTGTGAGGACCATTTTGCTCAGCTCAGCCCTTGGACATCCGTGCCTGGGCAGCATCTTCTCAGTCAGTTCTCACCCAGACTCCGTTCAGCCCGAGAGGCACGGCCAGCACGGACACGCCGCAGCGTGAACTGACCATGTGGGATCGGTCCCCAGCCCCAAGGCTGTCAGCCTCACAATTTCATATATAAATCTCCAGAGTCTTGAGTAATGCACCAAATGAAAGGGCTTTTGAAGTTCTAAAATAGGAAATAAATGTGATCTCATGGGTTCAGCCGAGGATGGGTGGTGGCTCATGGTACTAAAAAGTCTAGAAATAGAGCCAGTTCTAAGCATGGGGGGATCAAGGAGCTCAACAGATGTCAGTAAAATGTAAGTAAAGTCTCTTGGTCTTGCTTTCTTGTCATCTTTGTTCTCGAGAAATTCTCTCACTTGTGACTGAAGGAGCTGCTAGAAAGCGCAGTCTATCTCTGGCCAGCAGGCGCTGCTGGTCTAACAAGATCTAACCCCTCTCCAGGCAGAGAGGGCACAGATTTGAAGTCCTCACATAAGATTCCCTGACTGCCAGAGGTGGGTAGGATGGTTCCCCAAAGGAAAGCCAGAGTGCTGCTGTCCAAGGAGCGGGAAAGAAGGCAGAGCCTCCAAGAACAGCAGGTGTGCGTGACTCACGTTGGCTGGAGCAACTTGGACTTGGTAGTGGAAGAGTACAGCTTGCTTTATTTATTTGTTTGTTTGTTTGCTGGTACCAGGGGTTGAACCCAGAGGCTCTTAACCTCTGGCCCACATCCCCAGCCCTTTTTATTTTTCATTTTGGGACAGGGTCTAGCTAAGGTACCTAGGGCCTCGCTAAATTGCTCAGGCTGACTTTGAACTTGTGATCCTCCTGCCTCAGCCTTCCAAGCCACTAGGATTACTGGTGTGCACCACTGCAACTGTCTTATTTTTTTTTTTTTAATGCAAAATACATACACACAAAAATGCAAGCATATATGTGTACATATGCATGTAAATACATTATAACAATGTATTTAAATGTAAACACATTATAGCAAACTTCATCACCTTCCTAGAGAGTAGGTGGGACAAGGGCAGAGGTTTTTTTCTTTTTTCTTTTTTTTTTTTAATCTATTTTTTGTGCCCTACTACTCACCATTATCTAAGACAGTGCCCGGCACCTAGTGGGTTCACCCAAAACAGGTGGTGAATAAGTGAGAATGGAAATCCATGTGTATAAAGAGGAAAGGGTCGCAGAGAGCACGTGGATGGAGGCTCTGAACCCATCCTGCGGTCTGCCCCACCAGGTGGGGCGTGTTGTCGATGCTCCCCTAACATCTGCCCACTGCTGGTAATGGATTTAAACTCTCCAGACACTGCTGAAGACAGTGCATACCAAAGGCCTGTCTTCTCTGACTCATCTTGCCTTATCTTATTTCAGCTCCAGGGAATAATGGAAGTTGTGTGCCTCATATTTGCCCCTGACCACAAGAACCACTCAGGAAAGAGTGTGAAAGAGAGAAGAGACAAGCCTGAACACAAAATGGCCAAAACACGTTCAGATAGACGCGTACTTTTAAAACTGCAGGCCAGTCGATTCACATTTTCATATGAACCTGTAAACAAGATTCATCTGGAAAAATATGAATAAAAAGAGCAATGCATAGGGAAAATGTAAGCCAGATATTAAAACTCACTTAAACCTCAACAACTAAAAACCATGGTACTGCCTCAGAAGAGACAGACAAACCAATGGAACAAAATAGAGTCTAGAAATAAACAGAAACACATCTGGGAATGTAATACATGTCACAGAATGGAATTTCTAATGAGTGAGGAAAGTGGATTATTAATTTTGTCAGATCAACACAGAAGTCATGTTAAAAAAAAAAAAGTGTTGGATTCGTACTTAACACCTTATACCTGGATAGATTCCGAAGGTAAAACAAGTAAGACACCAAAGCAGTGGAAGAAAGTGTAAGAGAATTATTTAGTAGCTTGAGGATGGGAAAGACTTTTCCAATTGTGACTTAAGATTGAGAAGTCATAAAAGAAAAGACTGACAAAATTCTGCAATGGCAAAAAAAATTTAAAGAAAATTCCTGTGTAATGAATATTACAAGAAAGTCAAAAAGACAAATGACAAATCAGAAAAAAAAAATGTATTTCTTCTACCACAAAGCCCTAGTTTATTCAATATGTATGTTCTCCTCCAAATTAATCTTTAAAGACCATCAATCCATTTTTAAGAGAGCAAAGGATGTAAACAGTTCACAGGAAAGTAAATATAAAAAGACTCTTTAAATATGCAAAATGTTCAATCACTCATTAAGAAATACAAGTTAAAACTGCACTAAGATACTTTTTTTTTTTTTTTTTTTTTTTGGCTTCTCAGACTGGCAAAGATCCAAAAACCTGATAACATACTCAGTTAGTGAGGCTTGGAATAAAGAGGACTCATTTATCACCAGAGGGGAAACAAATTGGAGGGCTATGAAGGTCAATATGGCAATATCTATTAAAATTACAAATGCGCCTACACTTTGACCCCACAATTCCATTTCACAGCAGTTATCCTATGGTTATACTGGTACCTATGCAAAATGATGTATGTACAAGATTATTTGTTGCAACTTGTAAGAGGGAAAGATTAGAAACTACCTAAATGTCCATTAAAAAGGGACCCAGACAAGGAAATCCTATTCAGCTATAAAAAAGAATGAAAGATCTCCAATATATAATGACAAGGGAAGAAAAGAACAAGGTATAAAACAATGTGTAAACAAGAAGACAAATAGTATGAATTTGTATCTTTTATGTATAAACAGGAAGACAAATAGTATGAATATGTATCTTTTTCAAGTGAAGGCATACCCAAGAAATTGTGTCACTAAGGCCCTATTCAAGGGGAAGGGATTTAGACTCTGTCTTTCAACTGGAGGAATGTCAAAGAATTTGTAGACATATTTAAAACCACACTAAGTTTCTATATGCCTAGAATTCCAAACCATGTTAATGTATGAACTGTTCAAATATTTAACAATTCAACATTTTTAAAAAAAAGGGGGGGGGAATGAATACCTAGAGGTTTCCATATTGCAGCAGCTCGCTTTTATTAAAAGAAAACATGTGACTTTTTTCAGAATTTTTTGCAAGTTAGACTGGATTTCAGCCTTCCAAGTGGTCCTAGGAGAGTCTTCCTGGTTTCTGGTGGGGGTTGTAGCCAAAGGAGAAAGGGGGAAAGTATGTCATGCCTTGGCAGTTAGCAACGTGGAGGTGACTGTGGCGTCTCCAAATTCTTTTTCAATTTCTAATATTTCCTCATCAAGCAGCGATTACGTTTGTAACCAAAACACCTGCCACCTTTAAAGGCATGTGTTCTTTAAAATTTACCTATTAGTTAAAATGCACGTGGTATTTCAGATTCATCTTGCCTTCCAGAGAAGGTCAACCCTTAGAAAAATGCTGTTTTCACTAGAGCTACTTCTGCTAAGCTGACGGACGCCAGACAGAAAAATCCAAAGGAGACCTGTGCAAGCCTCCATGTAAAAAAGAAACTGAGATGGTTGTCAAGGGAGAAGACATGTCTGCAAACTCTAAGGAGCTCCTTGAGAGAAGGGGGAGCTTGAGTCAGGACCCGCAAGCAGGCTTCTTGGTATGACCTTTGGAAAAGAATTTCAGCACACACAAAGGCATGGACAGAGGTTTATTTAGGAAAGTAGGTGCACTATTGAGGGAGGAAGGAGGCCCTCTCAAGAGAGAGGCCTTCAGGATAAAGCAAGGCACACTCAAGGGAGGATGCGGCCATCTCCAAAGAAGCAACAGCCCCTCGGTGTGGGCTGTTAATACTTACAGCATGTGGTGCTGGGGCAGACTAGGGGTGGAGCCAGGGTGGAGCTACTCAATCTCAGGCCAGTTTTCCCTGTCCTTGGACACGGCCCTCCCTTTACAAGCACGTGGGCCAAGGACCTGTCACTCGGGAGTTACAACTATTCCTGAGCACTTTCTGCGTCCTGATGGTTCATAGGTATTCCCGTGAAGACTCAGTCTCTCTCTCTCTTGATCCTAAATCCCTCTCTCGGGTGAGTGGAGATACAGAGGAGCAGAGGCCACAGTGAACACAGCTGAAGGGGGCAGGGTAGATGTCACCGAGGTATAAATGAGCCATGAAGAGACCACGGAGAGGCCAACAATGAATTCACGGTGTTGGGTATCGTTGCATGCAGTGTGACAACGATCGGCCCACGTGGCGTGTGGTGCTCAGGCCTTCCCGATTCCTTTAGGGAAGCATCTCTAATTTTGAAATATACGTGTTTTGCAGACTGTCTCTTCCAAATGGAATTTAGCTAAAAAGGAGAAAATTGCAAAATCCTTTTCTAACTAGAAAAAAAAAGTGTCACTGGCAGAGTCTAGGGACTGGAAGTAAAGAGTCAGGAGTGTAGGCAGTCAGTTAGCAGGAGCAGGCAGTGACAGGCAGGGAAGGACAGAAGATAAGGCTTAAAAACTCTCAACAGGAGCCTGAGCTTAGGGCCCCTATAACTTAGAGGACACAGGGACTTTAGCTTGGGGATTATGTGGAACTAGTTTTAAGCAGTAGAGTTTTCAATTTGTACCTCAGAGTGACTGTGTGGCTGTGGCTGGTGGACGGATTGGACTGGTCAAGACTGGAGACAGGAGACAGATTAGGGTTTTATTTCACAACAAACCTCATCCGGGTGATGGATGAGGATAGCAGAAGGAGGGTCGTGGGGTGCACAAAGAACCACAGCTGCAAGAACCCTTCGAAGGCTACGATCAGCCGCACGTATTGACAAATTTGATTGAAGTTAGATGAGAGAAAGATGTCAGCGGTGTTGCCTAAGCTGCTTTGTTTTATTTTTAGAGTAAGTCCCCCCACCTCGCTCTTTGTAGTTGTCGAGGGACAGCATGCCTTGATTTTATTTGTTTATTTTTTATGTGGTGCTAAGGATCCAACCCAGTGCCTCACATGTGCGAGGCAAGCGCTCTGCACTGAGCCTCCAGCCCCAGCCCTGCCTACACTGCTTCAATGGCTACCGCAGACCAAAAAAGAAAACCAGGCCTGTTTAGGAGAGAGCAATTCCGTGCGCCTTATTTTTGTGTGTGCTTACTGTTTCTTTCTTTTCTTTTTCTTTTTTTTTTTTTTTTTTTTTTTTTTTTTTTTTTTTTTGTAGTAAGAAAAGAGTGCATTCAGATTGGAACATGTTCCCATTGCGATGTGTGAGGGACAATCTAGTGGAGATTTCGACAGGGCTTGGAGTCTAGCGTTTGGGAAGCACCTGGGTGCCAGGCCCGGACATCATTAGGATACAGGCACATAAATGATGCTGAAAGGATGGCGGCCCAGCAAGAGGGCGAGGGGACAAGCTAAAGCCTTGGAAAAGGATGTGTAGAGCCAAAGATGTGACTTCAGTGTCGATGGCATGGACGGCTGGGTAGACGTTGCCCTGATTACTAAACTCAGTCACTTTTAGTTGCAGGAAAAGGGCCTCACCTCATTTATCTCAAGAAACGTTTGTGTAGGGGGGTGTTTGGAAGGGTCTGGAAGGAGACCTAGATGCCTCAAGAAATAGGCAGTCCCGAGTCTCTTCTGTCCCCTCCTGTGTCTTCAGTAGATCCTCTTCGTTCTCTCTCAGAAGCCACCAGCTTCATCCCCCTCCTCTCTAGGATTTGGAAAGCCTGTGGACACCTGGAACTAAGATAAATGTTTATATTTGCTTGCAGATGATTCTCTGGAGAGAGACTCCATAGCCTTCCTCAGCTCCTCAGAGTGATCCACGATCAAAAGAAGCTGAAACTCCTTCTCATCTTTCTCTCCTGGGAGGGAGGAAAGCTCTGGCGTATCTCAACCCCGTGACCTCCTTTCACTTTCAGAACTATGGCGAATTGCAAAATTTTTCCATCATCCTTAGCTCACATTGTAAAATTAGAGAATTCGATGGACCCAGCTTTTTTTAACAAGTTGCCAAAGAAAATAAGACTTTTGCACTGGAGTCAAGGTTGTCTCCGAAGGAAGCACAGACAAGACCAGAGGATATAAAGCCAGACTGCCTAGGTAGGAGAGTAGGCAAAGAAGCACCCACAGACAGAGGCTGTGTAGACAGGATGGACCGGAAGGCAGCAGGACCTTTAGCCACTAAGGAAGGGCGGGTTCTGTATCAGGCATATTGGATTCAATGATCAATAACCAGCTGCTTAAAATTACCCAAAGAGATTGGATTAATGGATCGATATTAAGCTGAAAGGAGATTTCTAATGGAATTCTACAGGTCCTGTTCCTCAACCTTATGCTTTTAACATTTTTTTTTGTCCATAAAAGCATATCAAACACGAATATCAAATTTGTAGATATCAAAAAGCTGTGAAGAACATAGCATATTGGAAGACAGACCTCTGTCTCCAAAAGATCTTGGCCATTTGGAATAATAGACCTAAACAAACAAGATGAAATTCAGTGGGACTGAATATAAAATGCTGAATTATTAAAATGAAAAGCAAGTACAACATAAAGCAGTGGCCTAGCTACATATGGCTCCAAATAATCTCTAAACAAACTGAACCATCAGCATAATACTTGCTAAAAAGAAACAGAAATGGGGGAAAATTTTTTTTAAAGGAATAAAGCATCCTATATTAATAAAGCTTTAGCAGTCCAGATCCAAGGGCGGTGGCAAATTCTTTCCTGGTCAGACAACATCTGGATACAGCTCCCTCCTTCCCAAGCCACATCTGGAAGGGTACGGTCAATACCACATACCCTGGCCCGTAGGATAGGCTGCCTGGCTGTGATTTGGGTTTCTTCCCGAGATGTTTTCTCCTTAAGTGGCTCACCCATGCTGCACTTATTCTGGTCCATGGGGAAGTGGTTCCCTTGGGCCATGGCTGGCCAAGTGCTGGCATCTACCCTCCAGTCATCTCCGGAGCCCAGGCAGCCCTGGACTCACACCTGCCCCTTCACGATCCTACAGTGACACCCCCCCACACACACTTCTGCTTGCAAGCACAAATGGCTTGGTCTTCATGGTATCAACGGCAGAAAACACTGGGGCTGAGTCACATCCCAAAGTGACTAACGCGAGTAGGGTTCCGATGCCCCGTATTTGACCCTAAGACACCTCCAGCCCCAGTCCATGCCTTTCCGTTCCTCCAGGAGCTGTGCCGGCACAAAGACCCAGGAACCAGTGTCTGAACCGCCTCTCCTTGGAATCCTCCTGTTCCATCCCTCAAGTTACCCGCCCCATCTCCCCTGCCCCCACAGCGCAGCCTCCCTCTCTGCCCTCCCGGCTCCATCTGAGTCCACGCGAGACTGACTGGGGACCTCTATTTCATTTTGGCACTAACTCCAGTTCAAGTTGACGACCCCTCCTCAGAGGACACTTTGAGATAGATGCAGATAGCTTTGGTTACAATTAGGAGAGCGCCGGGGGCTGCGGCCTGATGGTGTCGCTTTTAAATAAGCTGCACATAAATCTGAGTAACCCACACGTGGTAGATGATATCTACTCACCCCCCACAGCCGCTGGGGCCGTCCAAAGATGAGTACGTGTCTTTCCACTCGGAATGGAAGTCAGCCACAGAGGAAATGGGCTGGCTGCCCGTGTGGGAGCCGTGTGCCAAATGAGGCCACGTCCTCTGCGGCCACAGTCTTGTTCAGAAGGGACTCAGAGGGGAGAAGAAACCACAGCTGTGGCCATTTTTAACAACCTGGTACTGACGGTGGAGGGAGCAGGAGGAGGAAGGGCAGCCAGGTCACGGAGGGGTAGGGAGGACAGTGATGTGGAGCAGAATGAGTATAGCACCCAGCAGAGCCAATACGGGTGCCAGGCAAACGGGGTGCCCCCAAAGAAGACCAGCCCTTCCTGACAGCAAGACGGGCCAGGAGCCTGAGGTCCCAAGCAGAGATCCAGCCAGCTCTGGGCCCTGTGGGACAGGAGGTGGCCTCGTTGGACAGAATGTGCAAACTGCATAGCTCTGATTCCTTTCCTCAAACCCACCAGCAAGGCCAACTGTGCCTTTGCAGGCTAATGATCTACGAGGATGCCAAACTAAACTTCATTTTCTGTTTGAAAGATTTTTCTCTTTTGGGGCCAAGTGAAAAAGTCTTGGCACTTGCACCCGGAGTTCTTCTTACACACACGCGGTTATAACAATTAACCAAAGCAACTGTGCCTAGGGGTATCGGAGCCCCACAGAACGTGCAAATGAGTCCCAAGGCAGGCTGTGGAGTCAGGCAGGGGGCACATCTGCTGGTTTTCCTTTCCAAAATCATCGCAGTTCTAAGATCCCAACCGTGCTTGCCAGGAAAGGACCGCCCCCAGAGACTGCTTGTTGCCAGCAGGGGCCGCACATAGCTCCCCAAGTAGCCATTCGGGGTGATCTCCCCAAACCAGAGAACAGCCCCCTGTGCTGAGTAGTGATGGGGTTCAGACTTCCGCGGTTCACATGTACTTAAATAAAAATTACAGCCCGCTCTTGGAAAGCATAAGGAAAGTTTGGTCTTCTTAAGGGCTCTAAACTATTTAATTGGTCCAATAACATCTGTCCCTGAACTTTATACCATTACCCTGCAAGTCAAAGAGGGGACACAGGTTCTCACCTCGGCCCAAGGGTGACATCGCTCACACTGCTCTAAGTAGGTCCTTCAACTCTGCTCCAGCAGGAGTCCCTGGTTGTGTTCTTGCCACAAAACCTCTTTTCTGAGACACTAACATTGTCATGAGTCATTTCAATCAAAATGCCAATCATCAGATGGGCGCGGAGGCGCACGTCTGTAATCCCAGCACTTGGGAGGCTGAGGCAGGAGGATCACGAGTTCAAAGCCAGCCTCAGCAATGGCGAGGCACTTAACAACTCAGTGAGACCCTATCTCTAATAAAACACAAAAAAAGGCTGGGGATGTGCCCAGTGGTCGAGTGCCCCTGAGTTCAATCCCCAGTACCTTAAAAAAAAAAAAAAAAATGCCAATCACCATGGAAAATCACACAAAAGAGGTTCTCACACAAGCAACATTTTTACCTTGCCCTAAAAATAAACATAAGTTAATGTGGTGGTTGTCCTTATGCCAACAATACCCAATCCCGCACCCCCCCCCCCCCCAGCCCTAGTCAAGTAGGAAGAAAGAGAAACGCTGTACAATATTCCACAGCGAAGGTTGTCAGAATCAAAATGGAGTCACTGTTGTCAAGCATTAACCAAACATGATAATCAATAAAGCCCAGGTGTTATGAAGGAGGGGATCTCATGCATGTATGTCTGATAAAAAGAGCTAGTCACAAAAGATTCCGCCGGAACCATGACCCTGCACAGAGGCCACCACAACTTACACAACTGACACAAAGACTTCTGCAAGGACATCTGCCCAGCCCAGGCTCCTCAGTCTTACCCTGACGCCACCCTTGTTATCGATCCCTAGCCAAGGATGGTTCTTCAAAATAGCTTATGTGACCCTCATTTTGCTTTTTAAAATGTTCCTCTGCCCCGGCCTCCTTGGTACACACGGAGTTTACTGCATCTTCCATTGCAACGCTGTTAGTACCAAATAAACTTGCCCATCTTTCCCCGTATGTCATTTAGGTTAGCAACCCCAAACCTAAACGCCTTGACAAACGGCAAGGTAGCCTGCAGCCTAGAAGTCACCTGAGGGATCATTAGTTCATACCACTCTTTTAATGGAATTGAAAATAAGGTAAAATTTCGATTATTTTACAGATGAGAAAAATGAAGTCAGACCAAGGGAGTTAGCAAATCTGAGCATACTGTATCTTAAGCACCCCGTGCAAGGGATGCCCGTGATAAATAAGCTCATCTGTTGTCTAAAACCCTAGAAGATTCCGGGATTAGAGGCTCCAGGTATCACTAAAGGGGAGGCAGGACACTGTACACAAAAGACATCATGAAAGAGGCAGGAAGCTCCCAACTCCACTTGCGCAGCCAGGAGACTGATCTCCGTGCCCAGCCAAGAGACGCAGGGATTTTATCTGGGAGATGCAGTGGACCAGAGCAGCTCTCAAATAGAGAGCCCCAGGCAGGAGGGAGGGCAGGGGCATGGCGGCAGGAGACAGGAGGACCATGAGTGGAGCCTCCTGCGCTGGACACTAGGGCCTCTCCACCACCCTGCTCACAGCAGGACCCTCAGGCAGGAGCTGGAGCAGGACAGGAGGGCAGGTGCCAGCGGACACCGCTGCAGGGGCCTTGTGCCTGGCCTTCTGGGCAGGAAGGAAGGGCAGAGGGTTGGGTCAAGGTCACATCAGCATCAGAAAAGGGCCGCTCTGTCAGCAGGGGGAGCTCTGGGTGGTGGAGGCGGCAGAGCTGGGCACATCAGACTGGCTACAGGCCATGAGGTCACCTCCCCAGGGAAGGTGGACAGGAGGAGGAAGCGCAGGTTTGAGAAGGGGAGGGACACGCAGGAAAAGTCAAAACCAAACAAAAACCAGAGCAAGGGTCTCACTAACCTCCCGTTCTGCAGGGTCTGACTCCAACGCCACCTTGTAACCTTGCCAGGAGATAGACCCAGAAAGGCCTGAGCGGCTGAACCCGGAGGCACACGACCAAGCTGCGCAGCGTGGTCGCTGTGATACTTCCCACCCCTTGCCCACCTCTTGCCAGGAACTGTGATTTCACTTTGGTTTGGATGGATTTGCCAGGAAATCCTCTAGTGAGTAGTGGAGCCGGGGACTGGAGGTCAATTTTACAATCATGAAACAGCTCGCTTTTCTAGAAGCACCAGAAGTCACCGGGCCCCATCTTTCAAGGGAGCTGTTACACTTATACCTGCATCGCCTGTTGCTGGGGACCGCGCCGGCAGTGACGATTTGCACACGGGGCGATCTCTGGGCGCAGGGCAGCGGGAGCAGAGGCCGAGGCTCCTCTGCAAACCCCCTCAAGAAGGACTAGGCGTCGGAACTAAACTCAGACACCTACCACGGGCCTGCGGTGCCCTCCCTTGGCCTGGACGATTCCTGGAGGGGACACACAGAACTGCATTGTCCCCGAGCAAACCGATTCTGCTCGGCGCCTATTACTTGGCACCCGCTATGGTTCAGAGACGACTTGTCCCCCACAGGTTCTATGCTGGAAGCTTGGACCCCAGACTGATGTACTGAGAGATGGTGGGGCCGTGAAGGGGTGAGACCCCACTGGGGTGGCTGTCACTAAGCACACCACTCTCGGAACGGATTAACACCCACCTTGTGGGAGTGGGTTAGTGTGATGGTTGGGATCTTAAAAGTCTCCCAAAGACCAGTGACTAAAGGCTTGGTCCCCAGACTGTGGTGGCACCAGAGGGGATGGTGGTGGGATCTTTAGGAGGCAGGGCCTGGTGGGAGGAAGGATGGGACGTGCCCTTGAGACACTGGCCTCCTCCTCTCTGTCTGGCCACCACGGGGAGACCAGGTAGTGCTACCACCCTCCCACCACAGCGCACCCCTCAGCACAGGCCCAGAGGCAACAGGCCGACCAACCAGGGACTGGAACCACTGAAACTCTGGCCAGAGGAACTCTTTCCTCCGAGTTTGCAAAGTGTTTGTGTTAGCAAAGTGACTAACACAGTTAGGTCTTGTGGAACTTGGCTTAGTGGTCGTGAGAGCAAGTTGTTATAACGTAAGTTTGGCTTGGCTTTCAAAACTCTCTCTTGGTGCTCCTGCCGTGTGACACTCTCCACCATGCATTGTCACCAGAAGCTGAGGCCAGTGCCATGTTCTCATACCTCCAGAACTCTGAGCTACATGAACCTTTTTTTGTTACCAGGGACCCAGTCTCAGATATTTTGTCATAGTAGCACAGAACAGACTGAGACAGCATTCCAGATGGCTGCAGCTCTGAGCAAATGACAAAACAGGAATATCATTCTGGGTTTTCATGATTCTAAACTAGAAGAGCAGTTAAAACCCCATTTTCAGTTTGCAGACTGGAAATAAATGCAGCTAGGATACTTAGTCAATCCAAACAGCAAACAACCCCATGCAGTACCTAAATAGAGCTAAGCGTAGAGGAAAGTGATTCCCCCGTGGAGACTAAACAGAAGAAACCTCCAGAAACTCAGTCTTCAAGCTCAATTATATCTTCAAACAATATCTTAAAAAACAAAATGAATGTTAAAAAAAAAAAAAACATGATAAACACTTTATATAAAGAAGGAAGTGCTCTGATGAGTCAGACCAAGACCAGAAGCAAAAGGGAAAATTAGTAGTATGGGGGATTGTTGTTTTGTTTTTTTTTTGTTTTTTTTTTAAATTTTGGTAATTTGCTTTTTGTGGATTTTTTTAGCATCCATTTAAATTTTAAAAAATATGACATTAAAATGTTTTTTCCTTGAGCACTGACTCTTTGGATACCATTTTACATCTTGTTCCAGGAGACAAGAGCTCGCCTCACCCAGCCCAGTCTCCTGGGGAAGAATTTAGACTATTTTGCTCAAGTTCACCCAGGTTCAGAACCCCCACCCCCTGCACCACCCCAGCACACCACACACACACACACACACACACACACACACACACACACACACACACACACACACACACACACACACACACACACACACACACACACTCGCCCACAAAATACATGGAGAAATTAAGAGGTATTCTGGCAATTCAAACACACATCTTGTTCATTCACAGAGGCCACGGAGGGCTGTCCTGAAACAACTTTTCTCATTTATCTTTTCAAGGGTCTTGCTGTTCACCTTTAAATACACACCTGAGGTCATGTTGGTATCAGAGCTGTGCACCCAGGTTGTGCTCACACACAGCAAGGAAGAAAATCAATTTCAATTCCCGAAGGACAGCATTGGTGGTGCAGAAGGTCACTAAAGGCGGCACTTGCTCAGTGGGTTTGGAACAGGACCCGGGTCTGCAGTGCTCCACTGCGCAGCCAGCAAGGGGAGGGGCGGCCCCCAGACTGGCCGCCATCAGGGAAGAGAGAGATGCCGCTTGTGCAAGCCACAGGACCAACATGCTAAACAACCCCGGGCCCAGGCAAACACGTGCAAGTGCAATGTGGAGTCACGGACTTGTGTTTGCACCTAAGGCTCTGGAGAGATTGGCCAAGACTGGCTCCAACCAACTGAAAAGATTACTGCTGTAATTCTCTCAAGGTCACTTGTCAGACCGGGTTAGCTGCTCCCCAAGGGCTTGCTGCACACATCAGCCTGACCAAAGAGACATAACTCACAGCTCCCTCCCCCTCCCTCCCTCCCTCTCCTCTCTCTCTCTCTCTCTCTCTCTCTCTCTGTCTCTCTCTCTCTCTCTCTCTCTCTCTCTCTCTCTCTCTCTCTCTCTCTCTCTCGGGAAACCTCCCAAGCCTGGTTGCCATTTTGCTTGTGTCCTTCCTGGCCAAGGGCATCTGATGCAGGCCATCTGCGTTCTACAGCAGATACAAGCTGAGCCCGGAGCCTGTGGCCACCGGAGCCCTAGGTCCTTCCAGACGTCAGCAGACTGGTGCCACTTGGGTCACCTCAGAGATTATTGCGAATATTTGATTGGGAGCCACATCAACAGTAAGGAGGTCTGAGGCATGGAGGGCCGCCAGGCTCACCCTACAGAAGACGCCCGGAGCTACGATCCTGCTCCCGGGAGCACATTCCCCATCCCCACCCCCAGTGGGAGGAGCAGGGTCTGGTGGGAAGAGCCAGTGCAGGGAAATCAAACAGATCTGCAGTCCCGAGTCTGAATCCTGGCTCCGCGCATCTGCTCGGGGACCTTGGGACCTTCTCTAACCTCTCCGAGGTCCAGTTACCTGATCTATACAGCGGGGAAGCTGATGGATGCAGAGGGACGGCTCCTCACGCGAGTCTGCATCCTGCCTTCCCGAGCAAGGGCGCGGCACAGCGCCTCTTTTCTCGCCTTCTCTCAGTGGATCCAGAATCTCGGGCTCCTTTTGCTTCCTGTTACTATATTCGAGGTTTGACCCGACCATCGCTTCACCAGGCATCTGGCATTGGGAATGGCGGGATTTTCACAAGAAGAAAAAGAAGCCAGAGCGCAGTGTCCATCCCCAGCCAGGGCCATGCTCGCCAAGGAGGCAGGGACGGGAAACCGGACCAGGCTGCTCCCTCCGCTCCTCGCCTCTTCTCCAGGGACCCCCACCTAGTCCCAAAGCTGGCCTCATGGGCCACATCCCTGTTCATCACCTGCTCTTCTGAGCTCAACCATGGGAAGGTCACGCAGGAAATGCTCTCTGGAGCTGAAGGACGCTGCAGGACATCCGGTCCCACGTCCTCCCAGGAAAGGTCATTGGAGCCCAAGAGAACGTGGACATGACCCCGAGCTGGGGCTACCAGGAGCTCTAGTGTACCTTTACAAAAAGTCCAGTGGAAAGAAAGGTGGGGAATCTAAGGTGCCTGAGTGCCAACCTCACTAGCCCCCTGCCAACCTACATATGAATCAAGGAGACATTCTCCCAAGAAAAAATGGTATTTATTTGTGGACCGCAGAGCACTGCAGTGGCAATATGGCCACCACCGTGAACTGCGAGCCTTATCAAACCGGTGGAGAAAAGAGAGGTGGTTAAAGACAACAGAGGGACAGTCACATAAGCTACTTGGGTACGGAGTTCACTGCTCTGCAGACCCCCCGCAGGAGTTGGTGTCCCCTTGGTGGTGGTGTCCTTGCTGAGCCAGCACACGGCCAGCGCACCTCGTGCATCTTGTGTGAATAGCCGCAGTCTTTTTTTTTTTTTTTTTTTTTTTTTTTTTTTTTTGTGTACCGGGGATTGAACTCAGGGGCACTCGACCGCTGGGCCACATCCCCAGCCCTTTTTTGTATTTTATTTAGAGACAGGGTCTCACTGAGTTGCTAAGTGCCTCGCCATTGCTGAGGCTGGCTTTGAACTCGCAATCCTCCTGCCTCAGCCTCCCAAAGTGCTAGGATTACAGGCGTGCGCCACCGCACCCGGCTAGCCGCAGTCTTAATGTTAAAGATGAACTCTCTTACAGAAATCCGTGCGTATGTGTGAGACATGCAGGACGGGGGACTTTTATGGAACAAGAAGGAATTCACAAAGTCCTTGAGAAGGTGCTTGCCTCAGATAGGAAGGCCTGAGCCCTCCCTTCATGATTTCCTGGCTCTAATTTTGTCTGCACCTGACAACAGCGATTTCATCTTGGCATCTTCAGCTTTTGCACATCCTAAGAGATACTGTTAAGGACTGAACCTGAAGGGTCAAGCCCTTCCTGGGATTATGAGTCTTGGAGATGAGAAAGAAACCCCCCTCTTCAGCTGCCTGTAGTGACCCATGACCATGGTTTTGGGCTCATTGTTGGAGAGATGTTTCTGAATGAAGGACTGGGGTAGTAGAAAGTGCCCCAATTCTAGGAGTGAAAGAAATCAGTTTCTTTTTTTTTTAATTTATAATAATTACAATTCATAGTGCCCGTATATAGCATCATTTTACATACAACTATTTGTATACAAAGTATATTTGTACAATTCAGGTCTTCAATCATGCATTTAGGATAATGATATCCGTCTCATTCAACCAGCTTTTCTTTTTCTTTTTTCTTCTTTTCTTTTCTCCCCCTCCCTCCCCTCTTGCTCCCTCTCTTCCCCTCCCTTCCCTTTGACCATTCTAGTGTTCCTCTAATCCTCCTATGTACCCCCATCCAACAATACTGTGAACTAGCCTCCTTATATCAGAGAAAACATTTGGTACTTGGATTTTTGAGACTGACTAACTTCACTTAGCATTATGTCTTCCAACTTCATCCATTTACCTGCGAATGCCATTATTTTATTTTCTTTTATTGCTGAGTAAAATCCCATTGTGCGTATATACCACATTTTCTTAATCCACTCATTAACTGAGGGACATCTAGGTTGGTTCTACAACCTACCTATTGTGAATTGTGCTACTATAAACATTGAAGTGGCTGTGTCACTATAATATGCTGTTTTTAAGTACTTTGGGAATAGACCCAGGAGTGGGATGGCTGGGTCATAGGGTGGTTCCATTCCCAGTTTCCCAAGAAATCTCCATACTGCTTTCCATAGTGGTTGCACCATTTTGCAGTCCCACCAGCAATGTATGAGTGTGTCTTTTTCCCCACATCCTCTCCAACATTTATTGTTGTTTGTGTTCTTGATAGCTGCCATTCTGACTGGTGTGAGATGAAATCTTAGAGTAGTTTTGATTTGCAAGAAATCGGTTTCTTATTGAGAGATTTTATTGGCAATAGAGTCTCTCTGATCCTCACGGGCCCAGCAACAGCAGCGATAGCAATGATTTGCCTCTTGCAGTCAAAGCCGGAACCAGTTGCTAAATCAGCCCTCAGAGTAGCACAGCAGAGGGTGACAGTGTCCATCCAAGAAGAAAACACTGATGGCAGCCACTTCTGAACCCGTGAGGTGTTGAGCTTGTTTGGGGAGCACCAGCCTTATTTTATGGGAGAACACAACATCCAAGGTATTTTTATCAAGATTGTTGCTCACGGCCTGGGTCATGGAGACCTGGGACAAGTTATGCTCAAGATTGTTTTTAAAAAAGTACAGAAAGAGGAGCCATTTGGTGGAGATAATTTTAGTTTGGGCAAATTGGAGGTGATATTTAAGTGAGGTTCAGAGACTACTTTCAAACAAGGTGAGGTTGCCGACTTCCTCCCCCTGTGGTTCAACTCAGGCCAGCCTTTGGCCTAGTCTGACGGAAGCGGCTTTTGCACCCTTTCTCTATACAGCGTGGCTCACAGCCTGCAAGGCGGAGTCCATGGACAGTTGACCCTCCTCTTATTGCTCCTCATTTCCGGTTCCTCTGGTTCCCCAGGATGTGAACCCTGCCGCGGAGAGCGAAGGCAGGGAGGAAACCGCCCCACTGCTGCTGTGGGCCCACTGTGGACAAGCTCAAGTTCTCACTCCCTGCCCTGAGGCACCCCAAACAAGGAGGAAAGGAGGCTCCCGGGAGTGGGGCTCGCAGAAGCCAAGTGGAGACGGGAGCACCTCCTCCTTACCCGCAGCCCGGTGGCAGGCCCAGCCAGGCAGCACCTTTCAACTGGGGACGTCTCCACTAGCCTCACCCTCTGCCCCCACTCAAGCTTGCCTGTCCCCATCTCGCACTTCTGCCCTGGAAGGGCAAGAAAGCACTTACAGAGCAGAAGACAACGCTGCGGACCACCCAGCACATTCTCTGGACTCATCTTTGATACAACTATCAACCCATTTAGATCTCACAAGCCTAGGAGAATGTGGCTGGCTACCTCCATTTAGCCAACGAGTAAACTGAGGCACCAAGCAGTCATGTGACTTGCCTAATAGCATCAAATAATGAGTAATAGAGCCTGGTTTCCAATTCACATGTCTCTTACTTCAAAGGTCATTTTTATTTTCAGCATTGTTTTTATGTGTTACGCTACTTGGGATTGCTTGCATTTTCAAAGAAGGAGCCTAAAGAGGGAAGACTACAGGTGAATACAACAGATGAGCGCTTGCCGCAAACGGCTGCCTCCACTTCCGTGCCAGATTAATCGTATTTCCAGAGTTTGGATCTTCATTTCTGCAGGGTTTTTTTGTTTTGTTTTGTTTTGTTTTCCTTTTCCTACACTTGGTCTCCAGCCTCCGTGACTTCTAGGTGCACACTTGCATTTTCGATTTCATCGTGAGGATAAAGAAATGGAATGCATTAAAGACATTGACACAACTGCCATCCAACATGTTAAAACAGGATTGGCCCAATACTGTCACAACTGTCAACACCCACCATGCAGAAAACCACCATGATGTCACTATCACCACCCTCACCAGGGCATCCCACCTGCCTGTCCCCATCACCAGTGGGGCCATGTATTAGCACAGCCCAATCCCTCCAGGAAAGCTCCCTGTGGTTGTGAAGATGGTGGGGTGTGTTTTATAATGAAGGATCATCTTAGTAACCCTGCCTTTGGAAGCTTCCAATATTTAAAGCGTGGAGTTCATGGCCAGGGCTGCCACAACAATGTGCCACACACTGGCTGACCAAGAGCAGCAGAAACGCTTCCCACCCCCGTTCTGGAGGCCAGAGGTCCAACACAAGCTGCAGCAGAGCCAGGCCAGCAATCTGACATTCCTGGGCTGACAGATGCGTCACTCCAGCAGCTTCTTCGGTCTCCACAAGGTCTTCTCTTATCCATGTCGGTGTCCACATTTCTCTCTCTCTTCTTTTTTTTTTATTTTTTTTTTTGTGGTGCTGGGGATTAGAACCCAGGGCCTTGGAACATGCCAGATAACTGCTCTACCACTGAGCCACATCCTCAGCCCTATTTTCCTCTTCTTTTAAGGACACTGGCTAATCCAGCATGGCCTCATTCTAACTTCACTACCTTTCCAAAGACCCTACTTTCAAATAAGGCCACGTGCACCAGGACCAGGGGTGAGGACTTCCAACCCGTCTTTGGGAGGGCACAATTCAACACCACCACTCCCTTCACCCGTGTGCAGGCCAGACAGCAGTAATCCACCAGGGAACATTCTCTGAACAGACCACAGTGCTCCCAGCTGCTGGCCTGGCCACAGCTACAAGCCATCAGAGACGACACCCTTTGTTATCACGAGTCCCGCTACAGAGTGAGCCTGTCATGGTGGCAGTCGTGGTGATGGGCTTGTGGCGGAGACCAGGCTGCACCCTCTGAGCCCTGGTCGACTTTATGCAATGAGCTGCCTGCAGCTGGGGAGTGACCAGGACATCTCCTTGTCCCTGCAGGTACCGTGTCCTCCCGGCGGCAGCAGCCTTGGACTCACTGGGACAAGTTCCCACTCCCTCTTCAGAGCCCACAACCCCCATGCATCGCGGCGTGGCCTGGCTCCAGCTTCACACCACGCGATGCTTCCCTCCCTCGCCCCCTGTGAATCGGAAACAGTGATACACAGCCACCCCCCAGGACTGTTGGGCAATTTAATTAATGTTTATAAAGCACTCTGAGGTCTTCGGATGAAAACTGCTGTGTAAGTGCAAAATTATTATTAGTTCTCAGCCTCCTGTCCCTTGACTTCTGACACGGGCCTTTGTTATTCCTGAATGGGGGCAGGTTTAGGGCCGTCCAGCTGGCTCTTTTGGGGGCACAGGCAAACGCATACACATTTGCAGAATTTTTTTTCCCCCTTTGAAAACAACATTCCGGCTCTGTGGGATGTCTCCAAGCTTTTCAACGTCTGAATTTCTCTCTACTTGTCTCTACTAAGTACTGTAATCTGCGAGAGTAGATTGTAAACAGGCTACTTTGGCAAAGAGTGTGTGGGGGGAATGGTCAATTTGATGAAATAGCCCCTCTCATAATGAAGAAAAAAACAATATCTCCTTCTCATGCAGAATCTAAATGAATCACTAAGTGAGGTCTGTCTCTCTGGCCCGGAGGGATACTGTACGTGTTTACGCATGGAAAGGAGAAAAGAATAGAAGATTTGCCTTTAGTGCCCGAGTTTCGCCTCTTTCCTTCACCCTAACTTCTCAGGAACCATGGAAACAAATATGCCCAGCCTAGACGATGTTTTCCTGATAGTCCTTTGTTACCTAACTGTGCGCTGCCTGGAATCCCAGGGGGAGAGTGAAATAAAGAAGTGGAGGGGCTGGGATTGTGGCTCAGCGGTAAGCGCGCTCGCCTCGCACGTGTGCGGCCCGGGTTCGATCCTCAGCACCACGTACAAATAAACGCATTGTGCACAACTAAAGCAAATAAATATTTAAAAAAAAAAAAAAAAAAAAAAGAAGTGGAAAAGAAAAGAGGCCCTCTGCAAGAGGAAGGCCACCTCTCTGAAGGACACCGTGTCGTTCACCAAGCACTGGGGCAGAGGACATAGTCAGCACTGGTTTCCTTTCTCCAAGACGTGCCCACACACAGCCCGTGCAACCCGTGGTAATGCCCAGAAGGTGTCTCTTGGCTGTTAGCAGGATTTGCCAGTCACCCAACTGCTGGAAGATTTTTTTTTTTTTTTTAATATCACTAAGGAGCAATTATATACCACGTAATCTGTTGGACCATAGCACCGAGGCTCAGAACCTAGGAAGGAATTCAATGTTAGTTATACAGTTGTGCCTACATACACAAAAATTGAACCAAAGGCGCTCGGGTGGTGCCTGCCACGTTTCCTAGGCCAACTAATCACTGATCCAGTACAAAACTGTCATGGTGTGGCTGTGAGGTGTCCCCACAAAAGCTCATGTGTGAGTCAATACAAGAAGGTTCAGAGCAGAAGTGATTGGGTTATGAGAGTCTTAACCCCATCAGTGAATTATTCCCCTGGTAAGGATTAACTGAATGGTAACTGAGGTGGTAGGGTGTGGCTGGAGGAGGTGGGCATTGGGCGCATGGCTTTGAGGTATAGATTGGTATCTGGCAAGTGGAGTCTCTCTCTCTGCTTCCTGATCATCACCACGTGAGCTGCTTCCCTCTGCCACACTCTTCCACCATGAAGTTCTGCCTCAGCTGGAGCCCCAAGGAATGGAGCCTGCTACCCATGGATTGAGACCTCTGAAGCTGTGAACCCTCAAATAAACCCTGTCCTCCTCTAAAATTGTGCTAGTCGGGTCTTTTTAGTCACAGCACCAAAAAAGCTGACTAAAAAAAAAAAAAAAAAAAAAATCACCAAATTGTACAAGGGGGAAGTCGGGGATGTTCTTCTAGGACTGGAGAGTTGAAGTAGGAGTGAGGTAAAGAAGATCACGGCCAGCTTGCAAGAGGAGACGTCCATGATCCCAGCGGTGGCCGTCTGTTGGCTCTAGTGACAGCTGGAAACATGGGGACCTTTCCTGTGGCCTAGGACGAGATTCAGGTCTGCCTGTTGTAGAGAGGTAAAGACAGAAGGGACCGAGGTCTTTCTTTTCATCCTGCCATTTTTAAAGGAAAGGAGACCTTTATATATATATATTTAAAGGCAAAAGTGCAACAAGGACACCCACATCTACACAGCAGCTAGGCCGATGTGAGAACTGGAGAGTGGAGGAGCCAGCCGGTTGCCGTCTCTCCCTTGGCTCTGTGCTTCATCAAGCTGTCAGTCTCCCCTGGGGTCTTCCTGCCTCCCACCTCCTCCAGCTCTTCTGTTTAGGCCTTCATTTTGTTTTCCTGGCTATTTTCCCCAAATTGGATCTCATGTGACAGCGCCCCAACTCAGGGTCCTCAATGCCACCCCCGTGCAAGCCCCCGTGCTAACATGCCATCTCTCAATGCAACCCCCCGTCTGTCAATGCCCCCACCACCACCGCTGCCGCTGGACCAGGGTGCCCTCTGCCTCCAGAACTCTCAGGCAGCCGCTGTCCAGCCTGCCTGCCACCTCCTTGCCCTAAAGACTCTGCCCTTGCCATGCCTGCCGCCCTTTTCTATCCCTTTCCTTCAAAATCCTGCTTCTCGTCCACATTGAAATGCAATCAGCTCTGCAAAGCCTCCTAAGGCATGCCCAGAAGATTGTGGACACCCCTATGCCTGTGTGTGTGTTCCCACTCTTCTTTGTATACATCTCTAATGTTAAGTCAAACAGTTAGCAGCGTATACAGCACTGAACTCATTTCTCCTTTTGCTGATTTTAAGCTCTTTGAAAGGAAGGATGGATTCTTGCCTTTTTAAGTGTGGCAGTGTGTCTACAATAGTCTCTTGCCTGGAGAATATTTATATTTAAACATAGCCAATATATTTATATTTAATTTTGCCCAACAACACACACATACTACAAAAGTTCAGGGGGTGATAATTTTAATTTCTTATATAATTTAAAGGTAAAAATTAGAAAATAAATTTAAAATTAAAAAAAAAGAAAATAAGAACATCTTGAGAGGACAATAAAAATAATCGACTCTCAAAGAGGAGCTCATGGATTGAATCTTACTCACCAGTTAGATTAAATCTGGCTTAGCAAATAATCACAAAGCTATGAGGGGTGAATGCTAGTGAATTAAGCAAACAGTTCCTATCCTAAGATTTTGAGGCCTTTGGCTATTTTACGTAGGAAACATAAAGCATCAAACAATTATTCAGTTAATGCAGCCAAATAAAGCTGCCAAGAGCTAGGGAGCCGGACTGAATTATTCTGAAATCCTTGCCCCGGCCTCACTTGCTGTTCCTATGACCACAGGCTGCGACCCCAGCAAATAATCAGGCTGTGTTGGATTCTGGGAGCACGGCTCGGTCTTTTCTGCTAAGTATTACTGAGAATACAAAACCCCGCAGGTTATCGTTTCGAAGAATGTGAAGCAGATATTCATGCCTGCTTGTGTGTCTTGGAAAATCCCAAGATGAAAATATTATAACCGCAGAAGGAATTCCACGGGCAAAGGAGAGCCCAGAGATCAAAGCTTTCCCTGACAGTAAGACAAAGACTATGTATGGTCCCCCATCACCCACCGCGCTCTCCAAGATCTTGACAGGAGCCAATGAAGGCAGCAGAGGACCAACCCACTCTCCTTGATAAAGAAGGACCCTCCTTACCCTTCTCCCCACCCTCCTCTCTTTCACACATGCACACATACACGCACGTACACACATACACACACGCACATTTTCCTACACCAAATACTAGGTGTGAAATGTTGAAACCACCTATTCTTAAATCTTTATTTATTGATTGATACTAGGGATTAAACCAACCCTTTTTATACTTTTTGTTTTAATACGGGGTTTCCATAAATTGATTAGGGCCTCGCTAATTTGCTGAAGCTGGCTTTGAACTTGTGATCCTCCTGCCTCAGCCTCCCGAGCCACTTGGGATTACAGGCGTGCACCACCATGCCTGGCACTACTCTCGCATCTTGATCATGTCTCTACTTTAAGTCAGTCCGAACTGACCAGGGGAGGCCCTGTCCTGGTTCTGTCTTGCACTGCAATTCCACTAGCCATGCAGAATTCAGTTCACCACTTACTGATTTTTCCAAGAGTAACACGAACAAATGTCCACGTCAAAATGTCCCTTTGAACAAAATGCATTGGTGGAAAATCCACAGGTGCTGCATTTTCTGACTCCGTCTCCTCTCTTGTCCGGGTATCGTTCAGGGCTTACCATTTTGCTGGACATTAGGCTCAGCCCTTCCATGTTATCTCATTGAATCTTCACAGGACACTTCTTAGGCAGGTGCTGTTTTTATTCTAAAGATCTTCCACCTGAGGCTCTGAGAGGTTAAGTTACCTGTCCACGCCAGCACAACTCCAGGTGGAGAAGAGCTCTGAGCTCTGAATTACCATGCCAAGTGGTTCCCTGGCACTTTTGGTGAGGCATTTGAGGATGGAGTTGCTGCCACTGAACAGAAAAACCTACAGCTTTCACAGGTAGATGTTTGTATTCATCTTTGTAAAGAGCCACACATCTATGATAATTTCATAACTATGACAACCACTTGTAGATTGCTTTTAACATTTTGGGGGTAAAGGACCTAGTTGAAGATCTTGAGTCAAACCCCAGGAATCCCAGGTTCAAGGCCCCTGACTTCACACATCACCCTCTTCCTTTCTTTCCATCCCCACTCCCACGGTCGTGCAGGTGGGCAAGGGACCACATCCTAACTGGTGGCCATGCAGCTCAGGATGGGGCCGGACACTCTTTGGGAAGGAGTGGTGCTGTCTCCCAGCGGCCCACCTGCCAGGTGTACCCTCCCTCCCAGGGGAAGAATGCACCTGTCCCTCTTTCACCCCCATAACTTCCTCGTGGATTCGGGTTCTCCAACGAGTTGATGGACATCCTGGCACCCACTCCCAGGCCTCTGAGTAGTTTCAAATTTAAAAAAAAGAAAAGCACTCCCTATTCACATGCACACCTTTAATAACACGAAAGAGACGACAAAGAGGTTCAAACATGAGATCACCTTGGCACTTTCTATATTCGCGTCAGTGACGCACACACTATTAAAGGGACAATGTGTCTTTGGAAAGCAAGCAGGGAGAAACCCAACAGCTGCCCAAACATGGTTGGGATGTTCTGCAAACTTCCTCCGGCCAGAGCCAGCTGCTGCCACGTCCACACCGCGGACTTCTGACTGGGGGTGCATGAACTGGTCTCCTCACTTCCCCAAGAGGAACCCCTACAGAAGGATTTGGGAATGTCCTCTTTGTAGCCTTCTCTGTTTGGAATGATGACACACATGAGAACTGAAAGGCTTCCTCTCGCCCTCACAACCCCACAGCCACAGCAAGGACAGTGACCGGTGGGAGGCTGGAATCTGTGCAGAGCTTCATACTTTTTTGAAGCATTTTCGCACACATCGCGATGATCAGTCCGTGCAGCAGCCTGAGAAAGAAGAAACCGTCAGGAACTCGCCCGAGATCACGCGGCAGGGTTCGGGGATCCCCGAGACTGGAAGGAAAAGGGCAGGTTGGTCCAACATCTCCAGCAGGTCACTGAACCTGAATCCTACGGCCACCCGCACTGACTTCTCTCTCTCCACATTCGGGCTGCTGGTCAGTTAGCAATGCTATTAACGAGATATTGATTTCAAAAGAAGAAAACCACAAATTCTTCTTTGACAACTATATATAGATATAAAAATAAATGTGGCACTCTTTATTGCTTCTTTATGGATGTCTTTCCAAGATGAAAAGACCCTGCTGGGGAACCATTCATGCACCTTTTATTTCTGTGTACACATAATCCTCCTTAGTGATAGCAGAGTCTTCACGCCAGGAAATTATTTGCTAGATATTTCTCACTGCTTCGTAGCTTGGCCTGTCGATTTCTCCCAGATGTAAGACATGTGGGCTGCTGTAACACAACACAGCAAATTCAGAGAGATGTTTCCCAGATGTGGAAGAGGACAGCTGTCCTCAGCAGTCTGTCACAGGGCCAGCTCTGGGCACTCAGTTTTCCCAACTGCATCTCACCATAGCTTTTATGTGACTGAAAAAGTGTCCAGGAGGTTGACCAGATGGCTGCATAAAACACTAAGATGGTAGCCATGGAAAAGTAGGGATGGCCCCATGCTACGTGCTCTTGTAATGGTTTTCGAGACTTTGCCAGCAGACAGTGGGGTGGGATCCACTCTCCGATGTCTTCAGGCAGGTGAAGGACTTCACAGCAAGGATGCCATCTCCAGCCTGGGGCTCACTCTGCTCTGGTCCGGTGTGGCGTTTACGCACGCCACTGAGTCCTCAATGTGAGACAAGACAACAACAGAGATCCAGCTCACACCACTTCCGTCTTGTGAAGAATCACGGGTCCCAAGTGCTTATTTGGGGAGGTGACTGGGAGAAAAGCTTGTTCCATGCCAGGTTTAGAAAAATCTGGAAAAATACTCTGCAGTCGTGCAAATTTCTGGAAGAAGAAAAAAAAGCGCGAAACAAAAGAGACAAGTCAAGACGCGAGTAACTGGGAAGACGCTGCCGTTGTCAACTCTATTTCAACGCCACGCCCTCAGCACCAGCTGGACAGCCCACGCAGAAGCCCTCTTCCTGCTGGTTACATCACCCCCCGTACAAGGCACTTGCACAATCCCAGTGCTACTTCCAAACGCCCGCCAGAGATCTGCTGACTACGGATCGCAGCCCTTTCAAGCCTTTAATGTTAGACATCTGTATGGAAAGTCCGTGTGGAGGGAAGAGGCCACCAAGAACCAAGGACGCTCATTTTACAAATTCTAATTATCTTTTTTATGCAAAAATAACCCTAACAATCAAACTGGAAGCTCCTTGAGGGCAGGAACTATGTTTGACACCTTTGTAAACCTCATGAGTTCCCGGCATAGAACCTTGTATATGGTAGGTGCTCGTGTGAGTCTTTTGCTATTGTTGTTTTGCAAACATATGCTTCCTATTTAAAAACATTTGAGGGCTGAGGGTGTACTCAGTGGTACAGTGCCTGCCTAGCATGCACAAGGCTCTGGATTCAATTCCTGACACTGTGAAGCACAAAACCCTTTTCACTTTAAGAATTTTATTTTATATTCATCAATAGAAATCACTGAGAAACTGATGCATCCAGAAAAATCCTAGTCCATTATATAATGACTCAGTACCAAATCACGAGTATCATGAATTTATAGTTCCTCATTTTTTGGTGTGGTTATGAAAGATAAGTATTTCATCTTGTTCTAAGATTTTTTTGGTGTTTTTTTTTTTAAATTTAAAGGTTTTGATTCACATACAATAATTGTACCTATCTGTGGGGTGCATTGGGGTGTTTGTTGATTGACTAATATCTAAAAATAGAAATCAGAGATGAGTGCAGAGCCAGAGAGTGCATACAAGGTGCAGCAGGTGACGAGAACCAGCTCTGGGGTGGCTCCTGCGTAAGTCTGTCCTGCCCCAGTCTGTCCTGCCCCTGGGTAACCTGTCCTTCCTGGGGGTCCTGCGACATATGGACAAGATCACTTTCCAGTGAGTCAGGGCCACAGCTGGCCCTGCCCCCCAACGACCATAGTCAGGCCAGGTGAGCAGCCATGCAGAAAGAGGCTAGGGGTCAGGGAAGCTGGACCCTGTGACCAGCAGCTCCAGGGCATAGCCAGGATGCCCAAGCACCGCCACCCCAGGGGACTCCCCGCGTGCCCCTGGGCTCTAGCTTCTCAGGTTAACTCTCAAGGAGGGGGTGAAAATACCAAAGATATAGAGGAGGAGTCCCCAGAAGGAAACAGACCAGGGCAGGCAAGAGGCCGGGTCCACTCCAGGTGGCTGGGCTGGCTTCCTCCTCGCAGAAAAACAGGCCTCTGGCCGGGACGGCGGTTGCAAGGCCAATTCACCACCCTGACTACAAGGCCCTGGGCATCAGCAGGATCTGCTGGCCTTTCTCAAACCTCCTCCCTGTGCTTCCCAGAGTTCCCTGGGTGTGGCCACAAGACCACTGTACCACTGGTTCTCGTCACCCGCTGCACCTTGTATGCACTCTCTGGCTCTGCACTCATCTCTGATTTCTACTTTTTAGATATTAGTCAATCAACAAACACCCCAATGCACCCCACAGATAGGTACAATTATTGTATGTGAATCAAAACCTTTAAAAAAAAAAAAAAACCCACAAGCTGGACGTCCAGGGGCCTCCGTAAGTCTGGGGTTCAGAGGAGGATCTGGCTCCTCGTTATTGAGGGAGTCACGCTATCCACGAAACATCCTGGGATTGGTGGCCCCGGGGGATGTGCTCACAGTCCGCGATGATGAAACGGATACTCACGCAAGTGAAAATGATGAGCGTCAAATAGAAGATGACCAGGGAGAAGAGCAGCACGATCTCAGCTCTGTATTTCTGAAAAGTGGCTTCTTTAGGCTCCTTGGGGCATCCTTTAATAAAATAGAAAGGAATATGGGAAGCCGTTTCAACGGGACTTTTCTGCCAGGATAAAAAGCTGAGGCTGCTTTGTTCCCACCTCCTCCAGTGCCACCTCTCCCAGGCCCACCATTGCTCTTGCTGTCAGGAAAAACCCCAGTCGTGGTTACAGCAACGCAGAGCTCACTGCCGCCCTGAGCCACCTGTGGGTGACGGGCTGTGCAGACAGGGTCCCCCGAGTTTCCAGGGCCCACTGGAGTATTCCTGTGCCACAGATGAAGCGGCTGAGGCTCAGGACTGAAGCAAGTCCGCTCCGGGTTGATCCTGCCTGCACTTCAGAGGTGGGGCCTGGCCTGGCTTTTGTCTTCACGTCGGAAAAACCAGCCTAAGTGTGTGAATCCATAAGTGACCTTGACTTCAGGTCAGGTAGGTGGCTCAGCATCCCCACTGCAGGGGGCACGGACTCTGCAGTGAGGAGGGGGATCTGTCTGCTACTGCCCAGGGGAACACATGTAGGTGGAACTGGAGCTCTCCCACCAAGCCGGGCAGAAAAGGTGGACAGAAGGGCTCCCTCGGGAAGGTAAGGCCCAGGCTGCAGCTCGGGAGGAGGCCGAGGACCGAGGCCCTAGGCCCTGCCCTAGAGCAGCCGCGAGGGGCGGGCTCCTCCCCCAAGGCGCAATACCCAATGTGCCACGCAGAAAAGCAAGTCTGGCGTGGGCTGCGGGGTGGCTGCCGGGGCAATCTACTTTGAACCCAGCAGGAACAGACACCCGTGGATGTCCAGGGCGCCCTCCCCTGGGGCCTAGGATTTGAAATTGGATTCAAACTGCATGCAGTCGCCAGGGGATGGCTCCTCACAGGTGTCTGTAACTCAGTTAAAGAGGTTGAGAGCCACTGTCCTCATGGTCCCCAACACAGATCAGTCTACCCCAGGCAGTGCCGTAAGCATTTTAAAGCGATAATATCTCATTTAACCTTAGCAACAAAACTATGTCCTAGATGTAATTGCCCCCGTTTTAGAGATGAGAGAACTAGGGCTTCGTGTAGATCCGTGGTGTGCTGGGGCCACAGGCTAATGAGCTGCAGCGTTAACATTTGAACCAGAGCTAAATGATTCCAGTCTGACTCCTCAACTCCTAGGCAGCACTGCCTGGGGAAGAGGCAGGGGAGGAAAGGTGCTGTGCTCTGTTGAGCCCCTCTGGGGCTCCTGCAGGCCACACTACCCCTCTCGGCTCTCCCCGGCAAGGCTTCTTTCCCTGTGAATAATATTATTTGAGGTCCTCCTGTGTGCGGGGCCAAAGCAAGCTCTCTTAGAGGAGACAGGCAGTAAACCAAATCATGCACAGCCTGTAGGGGGTAAAGAGTGCCATGAAGACAAACCAACCAGAGTTGAGGCTGGAGACGGAGGAGGGTATGAGAGATGCGTGCGTGTGCATGCACATGGGCGCAACCGCGAGAAAGTACAAGCACCGCCCCTTTAGACGGCACTGTGTTCTTGTGAGTGTAAGAGCACTGTCTGGACTCTGGTTGTTCTCAGATAACTGACACACGCCATTGTGCAAAATTGGGGACTCTAGGACACGTTTATCATTTCCGGCCTTAACCTCTAACAAGTGCGGGGCAAAAGTCACCGTGTAGATTAAGGCACATTCCTGCCGCGGGAATTCAGCCCCCAGCCCCAGATGGGAACAGAGCCGCAGGGCTAGACTCGGAAAGAGAGGATCGACTTCCGGACCCACAGAAAGGGCACGCATGCATTTTGCAAGAAGCAAACAAACAAGTCCAGCAGGTCACCTCACCTGTCACTTTCAAAATCACGGTGGCACTGATGTTCCTCTGCCCTCCCAGCTCCTGCAGAGTGCACCTGTAAGTCCCTGAGTTGCACGTGGCAGTGTTTTTGATCTTCAGGGAATAGGGGCTGTCCGCAGGAGCCTGGGAAGAGTCGGCAGAGTCGTTCTGTCCCCTCTGACCATGCTGCAGGTCCTCCCGGAGGGTGTCCGACGTCTCCTCACCGCCCTCGGGGAGCTGTGGAGAGACCAAGACAGCGCGTCATGCTCTAGCAAGCTCTGGAGCCCGCGCCGGGGTTTTACATCTTGTTTTCATAAAACTCATCCAAAACTCATGTTTCTAAAGCAAGAACGATATGATGCTTTTTTTGTACGTGTGAATTCTGGGGGAGGAGGAAAGAGCCCATAGAAACCCGTGAAGTCTCTATTTTCTTTGGAATAAGACTAGGTCTGTGTTTTACGATTTCAGCACCAGGAGCCCAACTTCCACCCTATGGATGGGAGAGAGCGCGTCACCATTGATGGTGGTGACCGGTCGAACATGAATCACTTTGGATTCAATTTTGTTGCTGTTGGTTCTACAGGAAATGTTCTCTTGTTTCCTGCAGATACCAACTCACCCACAGACGGGTTCTTGATTTTGGATCCAAGGCTTTTATTTGGAAAAGTTCCTAAGTCTTTTAAGAGCATCACCAGAAAACTGAAAATAGGGGTGCAGGGAAACAATTCCACCTGCCAAGACCCCCCTTGAGTGGCCCTGCTGACACTGTGCAATGCGCCACACCTTCTTCTCCACCCAGGTAGGTAGGAAGACAGGTGGAGAGAGTGTCCGCAGGGACAGCATGGGTCAGTGCCTCAGGTGGTCACGGGAAGCCACACGTGGAAGGGCAGTCACAGCACGACACAGTAGAAAAGGAATCTGGCTGTTTTTTCTCTTCCTAAATCATCCTTGTCATTCGACTGGTGGGGTGTTGCCAGCATGTCCTACTTCAAAGATGTGACACATGGCCCATTCGCCGCCGCCTGGACGTCATTTTAATTCACCTCACGAACTCGCCAGTTGCTACTCCACTGAAATTTTAACGCTTCTAGGGTGGATTTGCACCAACAGTAAAGCAAAGTGTCGTTTGCAGTCTCGGGGACAGTGCTTCAATGTCAGCACCCGGAGCAGCCCCTGCACTGCCCTTTGCTGCTTGGCTGGGGACAGTGAGGCCTCTGGATGAAATGGCATCCCTCACCTGTCCCTAGCATTGCAGCAGCACCCAAGAGCCGCCTTAGGGAAAGAGACAAATTAGCACTGCCCTGGCCGGCACCTGCTGGTGGTCCGCCCCGTCTCGGGAGGACTCTGCAGAGCTGCTGCTTCTAGAAGGGACTCAGGGCAGGGAAACAGAGGACCAAGGTATTGGGGGAACAGCCCGTGAAGGAAACCCTACACCCACGCTGCGTGTGCGCACATACACGCGCACACTCTGTTCCCGCCTGGCTTATTAAGACTGCGAGGCAGGTCACCCACGGGTCAGGCTCCAACCTTTGGTGCTGGCTGCCGTTCCCGTAGAGTGGACTACAGAGACATCTGGTGGCAGATTTATCACTCATTCCCAGCACCAGGCTGCGACAAATAGCCCTGCCCAGGGTGAGCCTGTGGACATGAATCCCACGGCTCAATGGTCTTTCATGTGCCTAAAGGCGCCCTCCTAAATAATCAGGAAAAAGAGAGAGGCCTTCAGGTGTTCAAAAATAAGGCAGTAAAAGGAAAGCTGGCTGAGAAAACTGGGGGAAACGGAGAGCATCCAGCCTGTTCTAGAACACGCTGGAACTGGCCCAAGCTTTCCAAGTCCAGCTGGAGCACATAGTCAGACACCTGGCGGGCCAGCACCCCTCCTCTCCCCTCTGCGGCCCAGCGGGGGAGCTTCCTCCTACCAGGGTGGCCATGCAAAGCCATCTGTGCCAGGCTGCCCCTCGAGGCCAGTTTGAACTCATTAACTCACCGCAGACTGCACCCCCACAGGGACGCCGCACCCTGCTTCTCTTTTCTGAATTAACCTCCAGATGCAAACGTGGCTGCAATGACCATTCTGAGATGACCTACCTCTGGTCTTCTCCTGGGGACCTCCTCTCCCATCCAGGGACCCCTCCCTCACTTAAGAAAGCCCTCCCCCAATCCCCCCAAAGTCAAGATCAAAATCCACAAACATCCCTGCAGCTGGTGGAAGTGTGAACAATGTTCCCTATTTATATAAAGAGGCCCCGCCATTGAGCCTGGTGGTAGTAGCCTCCTACCTATCTGCAGAGGAGAATTCACTCTAAAAATCAGCAGCAGCAACAATAACAAAGAAGTTGTTGATAGTAAGATTTGATGGTAAGTTTCCAGGTGCCTCTGGCCAAGCCTCCAGCCTCTAGTCATCTTCAAGTGGCAACACAAAGGCAGGTGAGACCACAAGAAGGACAGAAAGAAGAGCCCAGGGTGAATGCACACTCTAGAACCACAGAAGGCCAAAGCGCACGCCTGCAGAATTCTGATTTGCTCAACAGTCAAAGTGGCCATCCTTGGGATCGGGGCAAAATATCTCAGCTCTCACGGGGTCATCTTCCAAAGAACCCCACCGCCCCCCCCACCACCACCCCCGCCAATGACGCAGAATTAGTGGCATAACCTGAGAACTCTCCTCAAATTAACGAACAGTACTCTTTGCCTTTTACCATAATAGCAGTGGACATTCTTATCTGGGGGAGGGGACATTCCCACCCCGCCATGGATGCCTGAAACTTCGGATAGGACCAAACCCTATTATATGTCTTTTTTCCTATGCACACATAACCTGTGATAAAGTTTAGTTGATAAGGTGGGCACACATTTTCTGTTTGAGTTTTCCACCCACAAATTTAATACCATCTCCATGTTACCTAAGCACCGATCCCACACTGTGGCCATGACTTTTGCAGTTTGAGGTGTGACAGAGAAACCAGCATGGATTTCTTTTTCCTTCTTCACAATTTCAGGTTAGAAGATTCATGCTTACAGTAGATTTTAGCAACTTCAGCATAAGATTTTTTTTCTTCCTTATTAAGTCAAGAGCCTTCACCTTTTCAAGTGAGGAAAGCACTGTATGGATTGTCCTTGGCATGTCCACAGCCAGCACTCTTGCACTTTGGAACTGTAATTAAAATAAGGGTTACCTGAACACAAGCACCATGAGAGGCTGAAAGTTGGTCTGATAACTGAGATGGCTACTAAGTGACTAATAGGCAGGTAGTGCATATAGCATGGATACGCTGAACAAAGGGATGATTCATGTCCTGGATGGGACAAAGTGCGAGATGTCATCACACTACTTATAGCAGTGAGCAATTTAAAACCTACGAATTATTTATTTCTGGAATGCTTGATTTAATATTTTCAGACCACAATGGACGATGGGAAATTGAAATGGAAGAAAGTGATATTGTGGATAAGGAGGTACTCATATATAGCAACTAGGACCTTCTGCAAAGTCATAAAATGCACCTGGAAATATTTCACAGCCTTCCCTCTAGTTCAGAGTTCTAGGTATGTATACATCTATTTCCCCTTCCTTTTGCCATTTGAAGATATTCCTTCTCATGCAACTCTACCTGAGGAATCTGGGACTTGCCCACGGCTGCAGAGGAGAGTAGCTTTTATGTTATTGTTTCATGCTCAAAGCAGATAAGGCACCAGGGTTACCATGGAGGCTCTAATGAAAAAGTTGAAATGATTCTCTACAGACATGTGTCCAAGCACACGTGGCTCTTCCTTGTCAGATGAGTTAGCTGGGGCAGAAGCAGCACTGAGGACTGAAGGAGAAATTCCAGTGGGGGGAGAATGGAGGAACAGCAAATGGGTCCTCAACTTTGCTTTGTTTTATGAGTTCTTATAAACATTGGAGCTGGCTCAAAAGCAACCACTGGCAAGAAGTGCTCTTTAAACATTCCAAATCTCAAAGTGTTTCATTGCTTCTCTGCAAAAGCATTTAGGAAATAGTAATTTATAACAAAAGGAACCCTTGGATTCATTCACAGCCAAGCATAATTGACGGCAACTATTTAATGCACATTTCACAATGCTAATATTGCAGTAAGTGTGCTCAAGCACAACACAATTTGGGCAAATTAATTCCTCAAAACACTCATTCCAACAATGTTTTAAGAAATCCATACTCTGTGTGTTAACTTTTATGCTGACAACTGTTTTTTTTTTTTTTTTTAACTGAATTAGATAAGAGCAAAATATGGGATATCTCTTTTACAGAAAGCCTCAGGACTTGGATTTGTCTCAAGGTCCCCACTTTGACTGAATAACCTAAATACCATATTCTTTTGATGAAAGAGAGGTCTGAATTTAAGGAAACCACAAACCCTAAATTAAAATAAGCTCTCTTTAATTTGCTGAATACTATGTCAAGCAAATACACATACTGATTTTAAGGGCATGTGATTTAAGTCTTTTTTTTTAAGTGATGGACAAATTTGAATTAGAATAAAAAATAAAATACATCCATATAGCTAGACTTGAACCAGCGTGTCAGTCAAAAACTATTGTGATAGCCGGGTGCAGTGGTGCATGCCTGTAATCCCAGCACTTGGGAGGCTGAGGCAGGAGGATCGCGAGTTCAAAGCCAGCCTCAGCAATGGTGAGGCACTTGGCAACTCAGTGAGACCCCGTCTCTAATAAAATACAAAAAAGGGCTAAGGATGTGGCCCAGTGGTCGAGTGCCCCTGAGTTCAATCCCTGGTACCAAAAAGAAAAAAACTATCGTGACAAATGCTTTGTTAAAAAAGTTGACATAATTTTATCCAAATACATACTCACCTCCTAGAGATTACCATATTTAAACAGCCCAGAGGGCAAGAGTTCCATTCCAATAGCAATGAAAGGGTTTGATCCTAAACCAAAATCCAACTTCATCATTCATTAACTCTTAAAAATGTGATAGAGGGGCTGGGGATGTGGCTCAGTGGTAGAGCACTTGCCTAGCACATGTGAGGCACTGGGTTTGATCCTCAGCACCACATTATAAAAATAAATAAAATAAAGGTATGTGTCCATCTACAACTAAAAATAAAATTTTTTAAAAAATGTGATAGAAGCCTAAGAGAAAAGTGGGAGATTTTTTTTTTGAGGAAGAAAAAATGTGTGTACATACATACACATACAAATAAATATTTCATCTACTTGATAAAACATAGTTAAAGGGAGAGACTAAGTATTTAAAGGCGACATTAAGTTAATCTGCTGCATTCCAACCACATTGGAGGAGCTTTTTTTTTAATTGCATTTCGTGTGCACCAACATTCATGTACCTTGGTTTCTAACTCAATTAAAGTGCCAATATAATCCCCATTCATCATAGAAACAGCTCTTTATAATGTGCAAAAGAGTTTGGCTCGGAGGTTGATGTCATAATGAGGGGAGAAT
Organism: Tamias sibiricus; assembly: GCA_025594165.1. Taxonomy (NCBI): domain Eukaryota; kingdom Metazoa; phylum Chordata; class Mammalia; order Rodentia; family Sciuridae; genus Tamias; species Tamias sibiricus. The sequence continues at coordinate 14,936,191 of CM046666.1, read as the reverse complement.
GTATGAGCATTAACATCGTTTTTTTTCTAAGTGTAGTTTTATTAGAAAAATGATTTTCCACTTTGAAATTTACTGGGTCTAACAGACAGAGTTGGATTTATGGCTGTTAACGAGAGTTACGAGCGCAGCAGAGGCGGCATAATTAAAAGCATAGTCCTTGGAGTGTCAGAACTGGAAGCAAACCCCCAGGCCTGCCACAGTGCCTTCTGCTCTGGGCCAAGGGACCACACAACTCCCAGGCTGGTTTGCTCCGCAGGGACCGGGGGAGACTATAGCTCACAACTGGGGAACATAGGGTGTGTCCAGACCCTAAGAATAGTACCAATCACACGACAAGCCTTAAAAATGCTACTGCTCAGCTGGGCGTGGTGGCGCACGCCTGTAATCCCAGCACTTGGGAGGCTGAGGCAGGAGGATCACGAGTTCAAAGTCAGTCTCAGCAATGATGAGGCACTTAGCAACTCAGTGAGACCCTGTCTCTAATAAAATACAAAAAAGGGCTGGGGATGTGGCCCAGTGGTTGAGTGCCCCTGAGTTCAATCCCTGGTACAAAAAAAAAAAAAAAATGCTACTGCTCTCTTAGCCACGGTGTCACTCAGTATACTCAATAGGTCCTTGCACACAGGAAGTATTCAAAAAGTAGTTTCTGAATACATGAGTGAATTTCAGAAATCATGAGAAAGTTACGAGAGCAAACTGGCTTTGGAATCCAAAGACCTCAAGTCAAGTGCCAGCTTCTCCACGGGTGACCAGGGTCATCTTCAGTAAATCCCCTCATCTCCAAGTTTCATTTCCTTATCTGAAAGGGCGTCATTGTAAGAATCAAAGGCGAAAACACGTAAAAGCGCTGCGTAGCTGGTAGCGTCCATAAAAGAGCTGTCATCACTGAGTTGCCCACACCACCCACACAGCCTGTCATTCCTCACGGATATTTCCTGTCACTTCTTGTCTGTCCTGGAAGTCCCAATTTTTGCTCTAGGTGGAAATTTTTTGTCCACTCCCCACGTATCTCCAAAGTGCTCAAAACAGTCTGAATCTTCTAATGCGCCATCCTAAAAATGCAGCAGAAACCTTTGCGGGGGGACTTGAAGGCAACCGTGTGCCAGTCATTGGTCAAGACACTCCTCCTTCTTTCCTCAGCACCCCGTGGGTCAGGGACATCCCGACCAGCTCCGGGTCCACACCTGGGTCTACAGGAGACACACTTCACTCGGGTCTGACATCCCCCAATCACAGAGACCGGTTCTAATGGGCACACGCCCCAATCAAAGCCACTGGAGAATAATCAGACATTTGTTGCTGCGGCAGAAGAGGGGCACGGTCCTTGCCTCTGCCCTGGTCTTTGGAAAGATACACAAGTCTGCAGTCACTGGCTACTACTGGCAACGGAACCAATGGGAAGGGAGAAGAGGTGAGAGATGGAAAGCCACCAAGCTCTGGGGAGATTTATTTGCTTGGGCTGCTGTAACAAAGCAGCACAAAACCAGGTGGCTTAAAAATAACAGAAAGGTCTTTTCTCACGTGTCAGGAAGACAGAGGTACAAATTCAAGGTGTCAAATTTATTTCCAAATAAAGTCACGATTACAAGTACCTGGGGCTAGGACCCCAGCGTTATCTTTTGGGGAAAACACAACGGAACCCCTCACACCATCTGTCATTGAAATGTGAACTGTGTGTTGTTTTGTCAATTTTTTTCCATAGCAATTATACATTAGCCAATAAAGTTCCTTTGCTTTAAAATAGTTCTGATTGGATTTACAATCCCTGGCGACTGAAAGAGTTTTCACTGATAGGGACACCCTGTGTCACCACATGAGAGTGACACACAGGAAACTGTCTCCTTGTGGCTCCAGCCTCCAGAGAAGGTGACAAAGCCAATCCTGCTTTGTCCCTTGGGCCACCTGCTCCTCAGGGAATGAGACCTCAGGTCCTGGTTGGACTCAGAACCTTTGTTCTCCAGAGGTGACCCAGAAAGCCTGGCCCTGGGTGATTTTTCAATGTTTACTCCAACTAACATCCTTCTTCCCACCAAAGGTTTTCCCCATCGGGACCCACCATCCTAGACGGCCACCAGCCCTTAAAGTGGAGCTCCTCTTTGGAGAACGGGGACAGCAGACGAGTTGGTGCTCCAAGAAAAGATGTAACAAGCCCAGGGCTCCCACGTGTGTGCTGGTTCCACAAGGCACACACAGGACCTTTACCCAAACGGTGTCAAGGAAACTTAGGGACATGCCTTGACCTAGCTCTGGGCTGAGCTCAGGGCTGTTTGTAGAAAACGTAGGATCGTTGCAGAAGTGTCCAGGAAGGGACCACAGAATGGCTTTCGGTGGAGGAACCCGTCTTTGAGGTAACGGATCTGTTTTTAGTCCTGCCCTACATAAAACCTTCTCCGACGTCACTGTCGCCTCTTAAAACTTCCCCTTTCCTGTGTGGCGACAGAACCCAGACCATAACTGGGACAATCCAGTCCTCATGTGATTTAGGTTCCCCCTTATATTCATGGAAAACAAGTGGGGGTTCTGTTTTTCTATTTAACTCTTGACTCCCCCGGCTTCTTTCCTACCCTCTTTTAAGCTGAAAGATTTTAGCTATTGGACTCGGACCTACCATCATCCAAAAGCCACGGTGATTCTTCATTCTCAAAGGACCTAGTTAGACCCCTCCACCTGCTCTGCTGCAGCCTCTGTAGAGCCACACGGGCAGGACCAGAGACGAAGAAAAACCCAAGACAGAAGGGAGATTCCAAGGGTGTATCTGAGCCTGAGTTTGAATTAACCCGAAGGGAACTTCACGGCAATGACCAAGTGAAGCTTCCCCTAACCTCCTCTTGGGTGAACTCTATTCCACCCACAGCCATGAGAAATACGCTTTTCGTCAAACACATTTTACCTTGTATCGTTCTCTTTGCTTAAAATCCTTCAATGGCTTCTTATTGCCGAGAGGGCAAAGTTCAAGGCACCATAAGTGGACATTCAAGGTCCCTCGCAATCTGTCCCCAGCCTACTTTCTAACCTGATCTCTCAGTCATCAGCGGTATCATTCTCCCTTCTAGATCACCAGTGACCCCATTGGTCCCCCAAAGACTGCATGCATTCCCATGTCCATGCCTTTGTTCAGGATGGTCCTCTGACATAATTCTGCCAGTCTTGGGGTGGCCAATTCCAGGCCCAGGGCTTGGCACACATGGAGGACCTACTACAACCAAACTTATGTCTTTCATAGTCTGACCTAAGACAGACCCTCACAGCTGATTCCACCAGGCGGGAGGAGGTCAGGCACGGATGGGGATGGTCTGATTTTTCTGTGATTCTAGTGCATACATTGTTTTCACATTTCAGTTTTCCAGACCTTCTCTATTTGATGTAGAAATATTTCCTTTTTCTCCTAGAAACAGTCTGAAGTCCATTTTTGACAGATGGCATTCTAAAATCAACTAGTGCACTAAGTGGCCTGTGTTGGCTCCTCTGCGGGTCCACCAGGGTTAGTGGCTGTGCAGATGACATCAGCCCTGACCTTCCTCAACCCCAGTCCCTCCTACAGCAATCGCTGTCCTCAGTGCCCCATGCCTGATAGCTCATTATCACACAAGCTGGTCGAGACAGAAAAATCTAAGTCCACTCAATAGGAGTGCATCAACATACAGGGAAGATAGCTTCATAACGAGAGATCTGCATGGTGACTGTCCTTGAAGTAGCTTCACACAAGCCATTAACTTGCTCCCCAACGGTTCCCTTAGCATGAATGTCAGAAATAGAACACTGCACGGGTTGGTGCATGATCTTCCGCAGTGGGGCGCTTCCAAATATTCTCAAGTTCAAGCCTGACCTATTCTCTGAAATCACTGTCTTACTTCCCCTTTCCCCCCTTCCTTTGGAAATCATCTAAATAAGACGCTCATCATGTGACACAGGCTGTCCTCACCCCCGCAGCATCACCCAGAGATGACACTGGATATCCTCTTTCGCTTTATGTCATTACAGGCCCTCAGGGCTCCTCAGCAGGACACGAGATGGCACCGCACCTCCCACTAAATGCACGTTCGTTATTATTAGCGGAGGACTTCGACGGGGCCCAAAGCCTCCGCCCAGCACCGTCCTCTCTCTCCAAGCTGAGTCCAGCCTCATTAGGGAAAGCAAGGGCACCGGGCCACTCAGCAGGAGCACAGGCGCGGCCCTCCCGTGCGCGGTCTTCCTCCCACAGACACACTGCCGCGCTAGGCCCTCTTATTCCACAATTCAGACAAAGAGTGATGGATCAAAGTCTATTTGCATATGTTCTCAAAATACCTCCCCACAGAACCATAATCTAGTATAACTTTAAAGGCTAAATTGAACTACGATGCCCTTGGATATAATTTACTAATTTTTCTAATTCTTCTCAATCGCCCATACCGCTTTCTCAGATACGTGAGAGGAAGGGGTGAGCAGGAGACCCTTTGGGGATCCCAGATAGGAGGCCTGTGGCCCGCAGGAAGGAAAGCAGAGCTCACAGGAGCTGGGCTAACGCTGTCCACTTTGGGCTTTGCCTCTGACCTCCTGTGCATGTCTGCACTGAGCCCCCTCTGACCTCTCCCATTGCGTCTCTGAAACAGAGAGAATAAAAGAATAAAACAGGCACTGCTCTTTCCCAACTCATCCTAATGTTACAAACACTAATTGGACACCGTCTGCTTGGAGTTTGGGGTAAAAGGCGAATGATTTAAAAAAAAAAAAAAAAAACAGATGGTTTACACGGGTCCTTTAGTCATCAGTGCCAATTGGACAGTGACAGGATGCTCTATGATGCCTGAGGACCGAGGAGTGAATGGAATTTTAAATTATGAGTCATGACAGCCATCACTGTGATCTGCAGAAGGCCCGTAAGAATGTGACTGGATCTGGCAGACAGTGGACGCTGCTGCACCTGGCCCCCCCACGGCCCACTCCCCAGGTAGGAGGGAAGCCCCAGGAGCTTGGCCGGGCCACTTTACAGGTACCCCTCCTGTTCAGTGAAACAGTTTATAAGAAAGCTGTAGAAAAACAACAAGATGCCTCATCTTGTGTAAAATGAAGTCTTTCAGTATTTCACCATCAGCCTGGTTTCCAGAATACTCTGTCCATTTCTGTTGTACCAGTGCAATCAATGCAAAAAGGGTTGAAAAATAACAGATAGCCACACAATATTCTCAGGCCTGTGGAAAAAGTACTTGAGGAATAACACGTCACTTTCAAGGCTCCCGATTAGTTTATTGGCACAACACGGTTCTTGCAGCCACAGTTTAGGGCTCAAAAATAACCATGGTGTGCTTCTTCAATGAAACTATTCCATGGGCCAAGAGGTGGGGGAGGGGGACAGAATGCCTAGAGACTGTTGCCTTTTTTTTTTTTTTTTTTTTTGACAGACTTTTGAGAGACCTTCAGGCTAAATCTTGCAAGAACTGTGTCCAATACATTATAGAGTTACATCATCAGCTGACATCCAAGAAGTCAAAGGTTAATTGCTATGGTTTACTGAACCATTCCAAACGACCCTGAGCAAGAAGATTTAACTTGACAACTGTTTGAACTCCACAGTCTGAAATTTCATCTCCTCGGCTCACGAGTACTTTTTAATTACTCCCCTGGGGATGTTAATAATGTTTTCTTTTTTTAATTACTCTCTGGAAGGGATAGTGGTTTCATGTTTTCCTCCTTCTTTGAGATGACTAAGTCCGTGCCTGTTTAGCCCAGGGGCATTTTTATTTTCTTTACCTTAAGTAATTAAGGTAGAAGACAGAGATCTGATCAGGGCAGACTTTGGACAGCCCAGGACCTAGACTCAATGTTTTGTTCAGATCAGCTCCACCACTTAGCAAGCAGCATGATGGTGTGAGAGTGAGCAAGTCATTTCCTTCCTCTGGGCTCAGTAGCCTCACCTGCCCTGCTCACCTGTAGGAGTGCTAACAGTACTGACCTCCTAAGTCTTCCCTGGAAGGATAGACATGGAAAACATGTAACTATTGACCTCAGAGCCTGGCATATGGCCATCACTCAAATAATAGTTTCTATAGCATTTTTATCAATGCTATTGTTTTGACCATTCAAACCATTTTGGAATTGTGTTCTCTGATCTCACAGTGCACAGTACAGTGCCCCAGGGGGCAGCACCATCTCTGCTGGGCTTCACCAGCCTGAATTCACTGAGCACCTTTGCACTTATTGGGCAAACGCTGGGTACTGCACAGAAGGCACAAAAGCTTTGGTGCAGTTGTTGTTTTTTTGAGGAATGAGAATCTAGATAGGAGAGAACACCACACAAACACAAACACACACACACACACACACACACACACACACACACACAACTCCTGTGCTGCCTTGCATCATTCAATGGCCAGTCTCATGTGCAGGGTCTCATCCTACCTTTTATGGTGGGCATTTTGTGGAAAACAACACACACAGAGAGATTTCCTCCCAAGGTAAGACAGCAAATCAGAGCGAGCCAGAGAGCTTGCTGGGATATCACATTCATTTGGCTTAAAATGGAGGCCCTGTGGTGGCAGGGACCACACTTAGGAAAGGGGAGCAAGGACCAGCATGATAAACGGCGGCTGCTGGGCTTTCAAAGGCCACGGGAATTGCAGTCTTAGCACCTGAGAATGTTCTGGTTGAAAGGAAACCTTTTAAAAGCCTCACACGACTCAGTTCTCTCACGGTGGGGGCAGCCACAGGCTCTCAGCATGAGGGTGCTGCCTCCTGCACCCTGGCAGATGAAGGAGGCTGAGGACATCCCAGAAACGGGGTGGTCACCAACACTCCAGCCCACAAAACAGCTAGATCATTTCTGACCCTCTGAGTCCTTCCTGTCAAACTGCCCCTCCTCCTCCTCCCATGTCTGTGGTCACCGTGGTCACAAGACACAAGAAATCAGGATTCTAGGGACATTCCTCCTGTCCAATGCCCAAACCCAGGCCCTTGTTGCTTTCTTCATCTACTGGCCATAACCACAGGTGGCCCCCAGAATGGAGGCCAAATGAGAGGTTCTCTGTCCTTCCAAAATATCCTGCCGGGATGTTTCCCCCGGGGCCACGTTTAGGGGCAGACAGAGGGGTGAGGCTTTTGGGGAACAAAACCTAAGTCTGCCTTGGACCTGGATGCGGCCGAGGCTAGAGCAGGACGGGAGGGCGTGTCCGAGGGACTGGGGCCTCCAAGTGCAGCCTCCGGAGAGGACCTCGACTCCCGGCCGCCCTGGGCAGCCACCCACCGAGCCTGCTCCCCGGGCTGCGGCACCGCCGCGCTTACCTTGGCCCAGGAGACCGCGTAGGAGACCTGCGGGTCCCAGGGGACGGTGCAGGGCAGGTCCACAGTCTCGGAGCAAGCCACCGTCACCTCCCGCGTCGCGGGCGCCAGGCTGCAGGCTGCAAGAGAGAGAGAGAGCCGTGAGCGGCGACGACGGCGGGCGTCGGAGGCGGCGGGGCGACGGGCCTGGGCCCTACCGCAGCTCAGGAGCAGGAGCTGGAGGCCGCGCGACATGGCTGGAGCGCTGCGCCGCCGCCTCGAGGTGCCGGCCAGGGGCCGCTCGCGCCGCGCCGCCGCCTCTTGTACCCCGCGCCCGGGGACTTCCCTGCGCGCGGCCCCGGGGAATCCCGGGCGGGCGGCGGAAGCGGGCGGCGCGCCCTCCCTGGCCCGCGGCGGCCGGGGCGCCCCCGTCCCTGTCCCTGTCCCCGCCCCCCGGCGCCCTGAGCCGGCGTCGCCGCTGCGGCTGGGCTGCGGCGACAACAATCCCCGCGTAACGCCCCGCGCTGGCGGCTTGGCAAACCGCGCTGCACGCGTGACATGCGTTGACCCTCAAAACGCAGCCCGGAGTCAGGCCAGGAAGCTGGGCATGCCCATTTTACGGAGGCGAAACCGGATTCAGAGAGGGTGGGCAGCTGCCCGCAGAGCCCAGCCTGTCCGTGGTGACGTCACCGATGAAGTCCGCGCTCACTCTTGGCCAGGTGCTGTGATGATCAGACCTGGTAGGTCTCCTAGGAACGGTGCGATTCTGCAGTGCTTGTCTCCCTAGCTACCCTAAAGTTTATCATCCGACCTGTCTCAATTATTTCAGCAAGGGACGACCTCTTCTATTAAAATAATAATTATGCACACAAGCATACATCCAACATTTTTGAAAAAGACAATTGTAAAGATGATGAAGTCACCTGTATAATCCATCCAGAAGTAACTCCCATTAGCGTTTTGCTATATTGACTTCCATGCATAGATGGGTATTTTTGATGATTTACTCTTCATACTGTTTGACACCCTTCTTCATGTTAGCTTACATTTTGCAAGCAGTTCCACATTTTAAAAATTTCAGCAGCGTCTGATTGGCGGCTGTCTAATATTCTATTGTGCAGTTGTACCACCAATTAGAACCAATTGGTGTTAGATACTTAGGTTCTTTTTAAATTACTAATATTGCAAGCAAAGCTGCTATTATTATGACGTACTTCACTGTAAATGAATAAACTTTTGTTTTAAGATTGCTTATTTTCAGCAGGCCACAGGACTATAATCTCAACAACTTGGAAGGCTTAAGATCCCAAGTTCAAGGCCAGCCTCAGCAACCTCGCCAAGCCCTAAGTGACTTATCAAGATCCAATGTCAAAACATAAAACAAAAAGGGCTGGGAATGAAGCTCAGTGGTTAAGCGCCCTGGGTTCAATTCCTGATACAAAAAAAGAAGAAAAAAAAAAAAAAAAAGAGTGCTTGTTTTCTTAGAATATATACCTGGAAGCATACAGGAGCCCTGTTTGGGGAGATGGCTTAAATTGCGGTTGACTATGGGCCATGGAGATTTGGGCATTGCCGCCTTCGTAGTCTCACAGGACTTGGCCCAGGATCTCGAGTGACTTGAGCCGAGATTGCTGATCGGGTCTGCGCCATTTTTTGGTGGTGTGTGTCGTGTGTGTTAGTCGTTGTTAGAGCCAGAGAGAAAAGTTATCAGAATAAAAAGCTGTTTGTTTCCAGTTCGCCTCTGAACTTCTTCCGCGGCTTCGTTGCTCCAAGCGGCCATCGCTTCAGGCGACAACAGAAGCAACAAGAGGTGCTTTCCAATCTTGTTAAATATTGCCAAAATTACCTCCAAGGAGGTGTCCTTGACCTCCGTTCCCACCTGCAATATTTTGAGAGTGCCTTTTTCCCACACTCTCAAACCTTTGTCATCTTTATCCATCCAGGAAATTAAAAAGAATGGCACCTCGAAAGGTTTTTCCATGCCCTTGGAAATGTCTGAGCCAGTTGACGGTCACGCCAGTCATGTGTCGATGCCTTTTCCCCATAACCCTCACCCAATTTTCCTAAGTTTTGATTAGGAGATTTTTAGGTTTACAAAAAATAAGTACAGAAGATGATAGAATTTTTTTTTTAATTTTACACGTTGATGGGCCTTTGTTTTGTACATTTATTTATATGAAGTGCTGAGACTCAAACCCAGTGCCTCACACACGCGAGGCAAGTGCTCTACCACTGAGCTACAGCCCCAGCTCTGATAGGATCGAATACATCAGTATACAATTTATTTCTGAGAAAGAAACATTAGTGATACTTGTGTGGTCTTCCACAAGCCAGAACTCATTTGAGTTTCCTTCCATAAGCCATGGTGCAGACAGGATGGGGGTGAGCAAGCCCTCTGCTCAGCCCTGCAGTACTAGATACCACCATCTGGTCCCCAAAATGCAAGCACCCCTTTACACTCCCCTCAGTAGAACTTAGCATTGTGGGATTTGATTTCATGTTTGCCCATCTACTGAATGTGAACTCTCGGATCCTTTTTGTGTAAATTATACCATATTGGTGACATATGTCCTGAGGTCACCGATGTCCTTTTCAGAGGGTTACCCATTTCATATCCTTTGATCTTTTCCATTAGAGCTGTTTATCAATTCTGGGCCAAATCCTTTCTTGGTTATGTGCACGCCAAATTCCTTCTCTCATTTTAAGATTTGTATTTTCCACTTTGTTTATAAAATCTTTCATGTGCAAAGGGTTTAAAATATATTTTAATGCAATCAAAGGTACCAGTCTTTTTATTTATGGTATGTGCTTCTGGTGTTGTGTTTAACAAATCTTTTCCTAGCCTGAAATCCTAAGAACGTTTTCATTCATTTTCTTCCAAAACCTTTAAAGTCATGCTTTTACATATGTAGGCTTTTAATCCATTTAAATATGATTTTATGTAGACATCTAATTTATTTTTTCCATATGGATATCCTGTTGTTCCAATGCTGATTCTAAAAGTCCTTCTTTCTTCACTGACTTGAAATAACATCTCTGGCATACACAGCTTTCCATGCACAAGTGGGCCTGTCTCGAGACTCCATTCTGTCTCTCTGGAACTAACACTGTTTCTTGGTTTGATGAAGTCTTGCTGCGGTGATCAGGGGGATCCTCATATATTGAACTTTCTTTTCAAATTTTTCCTTTGTTTATTGATTCTTCACTTTACCTTATATAACTTAGTATCAACTAGAGAATCTAGAAAAATCTAGCTTGAATTTTAATTGGAAACATTCAAGTTATAAATTGCATAAAATTAACATATTTAGCAATCAATTCCACAAGTCCATCGATATTATATATCTTTCCCTTCGTTTAAGTCTTGGAGAATTTTTTAAATTCATACATAGAGGGGTTTTTTTATTTTATTTATTTGCTTTAGTTGTACACAATGAATTTATTATTTTTACGTGGTGCTGAGGATTGAACCCGGGCCGCGCACATGCTAGGCGAGCGCTCTACCGCTGAGCCACAACCCCAACCCCATACATAGAGGTTTTGCACGTCTTGCCACAGAGTTACTCTGAGGTACTTTTACATCTTTGGCTGCTACTTGCACATCTAGATTTTCTAAACTTTCTTTCTAGGTATCCAATGAATAGATATTTACTTTTTATTAAAGTTCTTTTTAGTAATGTTTATTAATATTCTTTTTTATTGTGTTTTCAAACTCAGTGCTAGATATTTTTTTAATCATGAATTATTTAAAAAGTTACCAAAGGCCAGGCACATTGGTGCACACCTAAAATCCCAGGGGCTTGGGAGGATGAGACAGGAGGATCACAAACTCAAAACCAACCTCAGCAACTTAGCAAGGCCGCAAGCAACTCCGTGAGATCCTCTCTCTAAATAAAATATAAAAAAAGAACTGGGGATGTCTCTCAGTGGCTAAGTACTTCTGTGTTCCATCCCAGCTACCATAAAAAAAATTATAAAAGGTGTTTGCCAAGTTAATGGTTTGGTTTTAATTGTGGTTGCTGGTGTCTAACAGTTGGGAACACTTCAGGGACCTAGTCTGTTTGCTCCTCTGTTACTTAGCAGGAGTTGCATTGTGTCTCTGCGTGATCTTCTGGTTGTCATATGCTCTTTGAAATAGGTGTCCTCTCTACCCAGATCTAGTTGATCAGGTTTGCTCCTGTGTCATGAGATTCTCTGTGTCCTTTCCTTTCTTCATTATAAGTGTCATTTACTAGAAGGGACATGTTCAGTTCTCTCTCTCTGACTATATAATTGTCTATCTATTTATTTTGAAATTCTGTCAATTTTTGGCTTCAAATAATTTAATGTTATCTTTAGGAGCCTATAAATTATATCACTCCAGATCCTTGTTCCTTTTTAACTTCTTTTAGTGACTTATTTTTCCCTCAGTATTCCTTCTCAATGTGACTATAGCACTTTCTTTGGGCTAATATTTTGCTGGCATTTTCCACACTTTTAACATTCACTATTTATTCATCCTTATATTCTAAATGTGTCTCTTTTTTAAATGCATGTAGTTAGGTTTTTCTAACCCAGTATGACTAACAATCTGTCTTGCTAATTGAAAGTTTGATTTTGCTTATTCTCAGAATTCAGGTATATTTGGATTTATTTCAGGCATCTTGTGAAATACATGTAAATATGTGTAAAGCACGTAACTTATTCACCTCAGTGATGCTTTCTCTACTGATTTGGAAGCTATTTCTCTTCTTAAGTGATTACCTTTATGTTTTTTTTTTTTTTTTTCTTTTTTTGTACTGGGGATTGAACTCAGGGGCACTCGACCACTCGGTCACACCCCCAGCCCTTTTTTGTATTTTATTTAGAGACAGGATCTCACTGAGTTACTAAGTGCCTCGCCATTGCTGAGGCTGGCTTTGAACTCGCGATCCTCCTGCCTCAGCCTCCCAAAGTGCTGGGATTACAGGCGTGTGCCACCACGCCCAGCTACCTTTATATATTTTAATATACAAACTTGCTTTCATAAGTTCCAAAACCAGTCAGTACCACCTCCTCCCGCCAAAATGCCTGCCCATCTGAATTCTGCCCATCCCTCCCCATCTTACACACTGTTGCATCCAGAACCTTCCTACAGTCCTCTTTATTCACCCCAATTCATCTTTGTTATGTATTCAAAATCTATTCAAATTCATCTCCCTGCTTCTTTTTTTGGAGGGGGGAGGTCTCTTTCTTTTGAAGTATATTCTTTGTTTTGAATTTTTATTTAACTTATTCTAATTTGTTATTTATGACAGCAGAACGCAGTTCAATTCATAGTACACAAATAGAGCACAAATTCTCATATCTCTGGCTGTACACAAAGTAGCATCATATCATTTGTGTCTTCATACATGTACTTAGGGTAATGATATCTGTCTCATTCCACCATCTTTTCTACCCCCACACCCCCTCCCTCCCCCTTCCTCCCTTTTGCCCTATCTAAATCAATAAATCTTTTAGCACACAGCTTTTAGTGTTCAATGCCTTCCGAGTCTTCTCTGGAAATTTCACCGCTATTCGTGAGTTCGGTGGCAATACAGATGATGGTCATTTCCTCCCAGCACTTTGTACTGTTCCATTGCCTCTGGCTGCTTCTGTGGCTTTTGCAGAGCTCTGACAACCTGATGCACATTCCTGGCTAGGCAACCAACCGGGTCTTTCATCCTTAAGTTTCCTAAGACCTTGACCTTGAACCTGGTGACGTTCCTGTGCTGTGTGTCGGAGAGGATTCTCTGTTCTTTAACCTGCTGGGGTTAATAGCTTTTCTAGTCCTCATTTATTCCACCTTGAAGGACTGTCTTACCAGATTCTCTTCATTTCTCCTTCTGGAACACCCTGGGGACGTGTGCGGGGCCTCACCCAGCTCCTAGTTGGCCCCCGTGGTCGTCTCTCCCTCTCCCTTCACTGTTGCCGCCTGAAGCGCTCGGAGCACCGGAGCCGCGGGAAGAACTTCAGAAGCAAACTGGAGACAAACAGCTTTTTATTCTGTTAACTTTTCTCTCTGGTTCTAACAACTAACTCACGCCAAACACACCACTAAAATGGCGCTGACCCGATCAGCAATTTCGGCCAAGTCACTCCAGATCCCGCAACAAAATCCCGTGAGACTACGGGTGGCGACAATGGCCAAATCTCCACGGCTCATAGTCAACTGCAATTCAAGCCAATCCCCAAACAGGGCTCCTGCATTTCCCCCTTTTTGTTTTAAAAGAGGTAATGCTCTAGGACGTCTATGTGCAACCAACATTCTTACCCGTCATCGGATAATCAAGGCTGTGCCCTTGACTCCTGTCTTAGGTTGATATGTCGGCCACATGAGACTGTCCCGTGCGACTGTGCCTGTCTTAGGTTGTCCCCCTCTGGGGATCTTACCCGTCATTGGCTAACCAGCCATCCAATGGAGCCCTTTAGGATCGACTATATATGATGACTAACAGCCGTCCAATTGTGAGGAGATGTTGCGGCTTTAAGGCGACAAGCCTTTTGGTGATGAGCCAAATTGCATAGCATATCAAATTGTTTAAACAAATCAGCTGCCCTAAGTTCCAACAAGTAACACACTGAATTCTCTAGACAAATACCCGCAAGGCATTGTCCCGTAAAGTCCCAAACAATGAAAGATCAAAATGTCCATTTGTTGTAACATGTTGATGTAGGAGGCCCCATGCATGTAGAGCAGAGGCCACACTGTTGGTGAGGTTGTTTGATGTTTGAGCAGCAGGGATGCTTGCGGCGGCCGCGATCCCTGCAGCTGTAGCAGCAGACGTCTTTTTTATGTTTAGACAATGCCACCGGCAAATCTTCAGGGCCCGCTACCTAGAAACTCAAGCATCAATTATTAAAGGAAAGGCAGTGCTATTGCAGCACTGAGTCAAGAGGCGAGTTGTCAAACTACAAAATAGAATAATTAGATTAGAAAATTAAAGTTGATTTTTGTTCATACACATCGCTGGTTGAGCTTCTACAAACATAAGTTGGAAAAATATCATATTTAGAACAAAACAAAGAAAGACTGAGGGTAATTACTGCATTAAAGATAGATTAAAGAAAAGGTAAAGGCACTTTAGAGAAATAATTTGTTAGCTGGAACCCTTGAGTCTCTGTATACAGAGCAATCTTTTACCTGTTGAGATAATTGAAATTAATGAGCTATTAAACAAATGAAGTTAATAACAAATAAACAATCTTAAGTCAAAACACCAAAATATCAGGTTATATAGCACTAGTCATATTGTTTGCTAAAGAGAAGTCCCAGGGACACCTATAAATCAAAATTGAAAGTACCTTCATTTATAAAATTATTTACCTAAATTGAATACTCTAAACCTAAAATGAATTAAAGTTATTTGGATCCATATATATATATTTTTTTTCTTTTTCATAAGCGCTTTGTTCTATGTGACGTCACACTGGACAAACAAACATACAAACATATATTTGTGACGTCACATTAACATGAAATATAGACAAATGTACAGACATAAAGACATGTATAAAAAAAAAAAAAAAATACAATTGTGTGCACACTAAAGAGAGATCTCCTCGTCCCGGCCGGGAGAAATGACACTTAAGTTGTGAAATATTTTGAAGGACTCTTTTGAGGGAATCATTCTATACCTTCATCTTGGTCCTCTTGATTTTGTACCTTTTTTATTAATCTTGATTCTTCAATAACTTCATCTTGATCATTTTGATGTGGTACCTGTTTTATTAATCTAGATGGTATCCATATTGGAGAGGATTCGTCTTTTGGAAAAACACAAACAGATCCTCTTCCCCAAATTAATACTGGATCTGGACCCTTCCATGTACCTGAAAGAACATCCTTCCAGTAAACCAAAGGTTTATGTTGTTGGTGTGGATTCCAATGTCTGTCTCCAGCAGAATAACCATTAGAGTCTAAAGTTAAAAAATTTAAGGTAAACAGGGCAACTGCCAATCTGTCCTTAGGACTTTTCCAATTTCCTTCTTTTTGTTTTAATAACATAATTTTCAGTGTTCGGTTTGCTCTTTCAATAATGCCCTGACCCTGAGGATTGTATGGGATGCCTGTTTTATGGGATATATTGAATTTTGCGCAAAACTCTTTGAAAGATGAGGACGTATATGCGGGGCCATTATCTGTTTTAAGCATTTTGGGGATGCCCAATGCAGCAAAAGCTTGCAAGCAATGAGATGTAACATCTTTAACTTTTTCTCCAGAATGTAAGGAAGCAAAAATCATGCCTGAACATGTATCTATGGTCACATGAATAAATCGCAATTTTCCAAAACTTGGCTCATGAGTAACATCCATCTGCCACAAATGATTGGGCATCAATCCTCTAGGGTTAACGCCGAAATGAGGATTGGGCAAATGTGTCATACAAGATTTACAATCTTTTACAATTGTTCTGGCTTGCTCCTTTGTGATTTTAAACCTACGTTGCAAGGTGGTGCTGTTGACATGAAACTGGGAGTGAAATAAAGTAGCTTGTTGTAGCGCTGAAAGTATAAATACTGTTTTTGTAAGTTCATCAGCCTTTTGATTACCTTCATGGAGGGGACCAGGCAAATTAGTATGTGCTCTAATATGGCCTACGAATAGGGGTTCTTTTCTTGCCCACAAAAGTTTTTGTATTTGATAAAACAATTTAAAGGCTGGAGTATGAGGTGCTATTGGTCCTGCTAACTCTAATTTTGGGATGGCTTGTACAATATAGTGGCTATCTGAAAAAATGTTTACGGGCTGGTCCCTAAAATTTTCCAGAGCTCTTACCACAGCTTCCAATTCCACTAGTTGAGCTGATTTGTGTGCAGTTATGTAAGTCATATTTTCTTTTTTAGTGACTACTGTAGCAGTACCATTTGAGGACCCATCTGTAAATACATTAAATGCCTTAGGAATAGGTTGATTTTTTATTACCTGTGGAAATATAATAGGATGATTAATACAAAAAGATAATATAGGGGACTTAGGAAGATGATTATCAAAATTTGCAGAAGTAGAGCATTTAGCTATAGCCCAATCATTATCATTGAAGCATAAGTATTCAATCTGTGATGATGAATAGGGAGTAATAATAGTAGCAGGGTGAATGCCAAATATTTTAGTAGAAGTCTTAAGTCCTTGAAGAATAAGTTTAGCCACCATGGAGGTATAAGATTCAATTATACTTTTAGGAGAGACGGGCAAATGTATCCATAATAAAGGCCCTTGTTGCCAAAATACTCCTGTGGGTGTATATTGTGAAGAAATAATAATCAACATCAGCGGTTGAGTTAAATCAAATCTATCACAATGAGCTCCTTCGATGGCTTTTTCTACTAACTTTAAAGCTTTCCTAGCATCAGGAGTCAATGTTCGTGGTGAAGATGGATCAGGATCTCCACGAAGGATGTCAAATAAAGGTTTTAGTTGGCCAGTAGTGAGATTTAGTGTAGGGCGAAGCCAATTAATGTCTCCCAGTAGTTTTTGGAAATCATTGAGGGTGGTCAAATGTTCTTTATTTATTAAAATTTTTTGGGGTCTAACAAAAGTATCCATGATTTTAAATCCTAAATATAATATGGGAGATCTGGTTTGAACTTTTTCTTCTGCTATATATAGTCCATATTTTTTTAAATTTTCTACCACATCACTGAATATATTAAATAAGATTTTTTGATTAGGGTGGGCCAATAAAATATCATCCATGTAATGTAGACACATGAGGTTTGGATATTTATTTTTAATGGGTTGGATAGCCTTGTCCACATATATTTGGCATATGGTGGGGCTATTAGCCATTCCCTGTGGTAAAACCTTCCATTGATATCTCTGATCAGGGCCATTATTGTTCATAGAAGGAACGGAAAAAGCAAACCTGGGGGCATCCAGAGGATGTAGGGGAATAGAAAAGAAGCAATCCTTTATA
The DNA here is from genome assembly GCA_025594165.1 of Tamias sibiricus. Classification (NCBI taxonomy): domain Eukaryota; kingdom Metazoa; phylum Chordata; class Mammalia; order Rodentia; family Sciuridae; genus Tamias; species Tamias sibiricus. The sequence continues at coordinate 14,919,038 of CM046666.1, read as the reverse complement.
TCAAGAGTAATAAGATGGAAATTTTTTGGAATAGCTACGGGACTAGGAAGTCCAGGTTGAGTAGGCCCCATAACTTGCATGGTTTTATTGATTTGTCTAAGATCATGTAACAGTCGCCATTTTCCTGACTTTTTCTTGATCACAAATATGGGGGAATTCCAGGGAGAGGTGGAAGGTTCTATATGACCTGCTTCTAATTGTTCCTGAACTAATTGGTGGGCCGCTTGTAATTTCTCTTTAGATAGGGGCCACTGAGGGACCCACACTGGCTTATCAGAAAGCCATGGTATTTTCAAAATTATTTTCTCAGTGGCCCCGAAAAAAAAATATCTTTTTCCTTTATGACAATGATTACTTTTAGGGTTAAGATTACTCTGTACTTTTTGATAATGAGTTCTTTTATGGTTAAGATTACCCTGTAGGTTTTCACATTTAACATCTGCAGGCTTGGTTGCAAGGTGTACTCCCATTTGTTGCAAAATATCTCTTCCCCATAAAGTAACCGGTAGATTAGGTAAAACATAAGGCTGAAATGTTCCTTTATGGCCTTCATCATCCTCCCATTTTAAAATTACTGCACTTTTATCTGGGAGGTTATTATATCCCAAGCCTCTTAAACTGGTTGAAGCTTTTTGCAGAGGCCAGTGCTTGGGCCATTGGCGTAAATTAATAATGGAAGAGTCAGCTCCAGTATCTATTAATCCCTCCATTTCTATTCCTTGGATTTTTATTTTACACATAGGCCTCCTTGAACAGTCTCGAACCCAGCAAGCCATGGGACTTGAGTCAGTGGAACAAAATCCTCTATTGTTCCCTTCTTGAGGCATACCCATTTTAAATGAATTATGTAAATTGGGAAGGAGAAGCAACTGAGCAATTCTATCTCCTTGATTAACAGAACTTACACTTTGGGGTGAGCTAAGCATTATTTTTATTTCCCCTTTGTAGTCTGAGTTTATTACACCTGGGGTCACTTGCAAACCTAATAAGCTTTTAGGACTACGCCCGATAATAAGTCCTACAGTCCCTGAGGGAAGAGGTCCCCTGACTCCTGTGGGAATCAGTTGAACCCCCATTTCAGGTGTTAACACTATTCGGGTGGTGGAACAGAGGTCTAATCCTGCATTTCCTCTTGTTCCTCTGGCGAGGGAGTGGATGGGTAGTAGGGATTGTGTCGGGGAAGCATCTGAGTGGATGCTTGAGGATACTCCTTCTGCAATGCCCCGTACATTTGTGGGCCCCGGGGTACTGGGCCCCGTGCCCCGTTTTTTGAATTCCTGAACAAAGGATTTCCATGGATGTCAAATTTTGAATAGCATTTATTGGCCCAATGATTTCCCTTTTTACACCTGGGGCAGCGGCCTGGGGCATGGTATGAGCTTGATCTTATTTCTCTTTTGGGATTTTGCCTAGAATTGCCTGATTGATTATGATAATTTTGCCTGGAATATCCTGATTGATTATAATGTCTACGTTTAGCCTTTGTGAAATTTCGAGAGGAAGCACCTCTCATTGAGGCTGCAATCACATTTCCTGTGACAAAGGCGCCATTTATATCTTTACATAGTTGTATATATACGGAAAGATCCTTTTTAGTTCTCCATGGCCTGATGGCTGCTTGGCACCATTTATTTGCATTTTCATAAGCTAATTGAACAACTAAAGGCATAGCTTGGTCAACATCTGCAAACACACTACCTGCAGTTCTCAAAAGTCGATCAGCAAAGTCGGCATACGGCTCATTAGGTCCTTGAATCACTTTTGACAAGCTACCTTGTAGATCCCCAGGTCCTTGTACAGTTTTCCATGCCTCTAAGGCAGCTGCATTTATCTGAGCATATATATCTGAGTCATAATCTGTTTGAGCCTGTAAGTCTGCGAATTGCCCTTCTCCTGTGAGCATGTCTATATTATAGTTTTCAAACCCTGCAGCCGCGTTTCTTTTAGCCGTTTCTATACAAAGTTCTTGGAATTGCGATCGCCAAACCAAGAATTGCCCCCCGCTTAATGTTGCTTTACATAGACTTTTCCAGTCTGAGGGGGTTAAGCTAAAGGTGTTAAGGGACTCCAGCATACTCAACGTGAAAGGAGCTTGGGGCCCATAAGTCATTACTGCCTCTTTGAGATTTTTTATTGTTTTGAAATCTACTGACTGATGGACCCTCTGTCCATTTTTCTTTTCAAATGCTGGCGGTTCCCAATGTATCTGTGAGTTGTCCTCGAGAGCGCATAAGCGATCAGAAAGACTTTTTATTTCTGTTTCTAGGGTATGCAAATGCCTAGTAATACCCTTCATATTTTCTGTAATGGATTCCACCCATGGGGGAGTAGTCACTTCCACAAGTGACTCCTCTGCCTGACGGACCTTTTTCTCGGTCTTTTTTAATTTCTTTTTCCTCATTTTCTCAGGATCACTTTTACTAGATTCCTCACCACTGCTAATTTCACTGACAGCAATATCCTGAGGCCCAGGTTCCAGTGAGAGCAAGTATCCTTCAGCTTTCGCCAATAACTCCCGAATAGCTTTAATAGCTTGGATTTTTGTCATTTTTGGGTCTCTTCTAATACTCTCTTTACTGGTCTCAGTTGGCCCAGTGGAATCTACACTTTTTTGATCACTTTCATTTTTGTCTATATACTCCTCACTGAGAACAGAGTCAGGTATATCAAGGAGTCTTTGCATAGCCTCTATCACTTGGGATTCAGTTATATTCGAACCCATCTTTAGAGACCTTTCAGTTCTTACCTGTCCGCTCCGAAGTTCCCCGTACGGGCCGCCACCTGTTGCCGCCTGAAGCGCTCGGAGCACCGGAGCCGCGGGAAGAACTTCAGAAGCAAACTGGAGACAAACAGCTTTTTATTCTGTTAACTTTTCTCTCTGGTTCTAACAACTAACTCACGCCAAACACACCACTAAAATGGCGCTGACCCGATCAGCAATTTCGGCCAAGTCACTCCAGATCCCGCAACAAAATCCCGTGAGACTACGGGTGGCGACAATGGCCAAATCTCCACGGCTCATAGTCAACTGCAATTCAAGCCAATCCCCAAACAGGGCTCCTGCACTTCACAGGCTTCTGAAGAGCCCTCGGGTCTGGCTTTCCATCTACTGGTCATTTAATTAAGTGAAATGTAATCAATGGGTCATCATATTAAATTTTAAACTGGAATTATTTTATGTCTGAGTTGTTTTTCACTTCTTATTTAACTCCATCTGGACTTTTTTATGGTGTCTACTATTTATTACTTCTTTTGTGACACTCATCACTTAGACATGCTAATTTTATAGTCGTGCTTATTTCATAAACAAAACATTCAATAATTATCTCTGATCTGAAGTTGGGGTTCTAAGATGGCTTTTTGTTTTGCTTGCTAACTCTTGGGAGGAGGGTTGTTGGTTTCTTCGTGTGTTTGGCAGTTTTTAATTACAAATTAGTCTCCAGTTGGGACTTCATATGTGGGTATGCTGGAGAGCTTGGGATGAAGCTGTGGTCCCCCTAGAGAGATTTTTCTGTATTTCAACCGGGTGCCCCAAAGATATTACCAGCCTGTAGCAGTATTCTATGTGCATTTCTTGCTGGAATGTGTCCTGGACTACACTAGCAACATAACTTTAAGTGTCGTCAACCATGTGTGAAGGCACATGTGTGATTGTGAATTCTTTTTATTTTTTTGTACCAAAGATTTAACCCAAGGCACTTAACCACTGAGCCACAGTGACAGGGTTTCACTAAGTTGCATGGGGCCTCACTAAGTTGCTGAGGCTGGCTTTGAACCTGTGATCCTCCTGCCTCAGCCTCTCAAGCCACAGGGATTGCCCAGACCTATGATTAAGAATTCTAAGGGGAGCATTTTCTTTTCCAAGGAGGCTTCCTTGGTGTCACGCATGTGCACAGGCCATTGTTTCTGATCATCCTCAGGCTTCCCCTACTAAGCCCCAGGCCTCCTCTCCTGTGCCTGCTGGTCACCAAAGCCTAAGCCTCCTGATTCCGCCAGCTGGCCAGCTGCTCCCTCCCCAACTCCCAGCAGCCCCAGGGCCAACTTAGGCTGGCTCACAGCGTTCTCTTTATTTCTGACCCTTCTGATGCCCCTTACTTTGTTTTTTTTTTTTTTAATTATTATTTATTTATTTATTTATTGCAAATGAAGCTATGCATGTGTTGACTTCACTCAGCATTTCTAGAAATTTCCAAAACACATTTTTCATGATACAGAGAAACAGAAGTATCTCTTCTACTGCTCAATAGCCTTGAAGTGTTATTTGGCACTTCTTTATTTCTTCCTGAACAGGAAGGTGCTTCTGACAAAGGTCATTCCTGAGGCTACACTTCCAGGTTAGCTCCAGGCCTCGTCACAGTGACAAACTAGACAGGGTGTCAGAGCAGGCATCTGTAGGAAAGCCACAGGCGACGCGGCGAGGCGGCCTCGCCGGGGTCTTCCTTGAACTCAGGGCAGGGGGCCGTTTACAGATGTCTGCGTTTTCACTTTCACTGAAAAAGGGGAAAGTGGGCACAAAGGAAGCACTTCCTGCCTTTCTGAAATCACCAGTTATTACCTTCACTTCTTCCTGCTCTGTTTCAGAACAGATCAAAACAAAACAGAAAACCCCACGTCATCGGGAAACGTCGTGGTTACACATGACCCCGGCCAGGAGCACCTCGGGCAGAGAGCGAAGCCAGCCCATGTCCTGGGCCGCCCGGCTCACCCCCAAACCCTCCCATCCCGCCGTTCCTGTGTCAGGACTGGGGCGTTGTGGCTTTATGTCTCCGGGTGACCGTGCCAACAGAGCATGTCGTCACATTTTGAATGCAGACATTTGAGAACCCGGTCAGGGTTTGGAGACCAGAGGAGAAAGTTCTAGAATGTTCTGAGAGCTCCTCACTGCCCCTCCCAAGGCAGGGCCCGGGAGCGTGGGCCCACAGAAGAGGAAGTTTTACTTCACTGTAGGCTAAGCAGCTGGCCGCGGTGCACGGGCACGTGGAGTTCTCAGGAGGTCCCGTGGTGCAGAGCTGTTTCTTGGAGTGGACCTGCGGGCCTCCTGCTCCTGCAGAGCTTCCCTCGGAAGGTTTGAAGGGCGGGAGGTACAGGGTGGGGGACCGTCCTATGAGGAAGCCAAGCGATGATCGGGGAAGGAGATAAGGGGAAAAGGGAACCGAGAGTGCTGCGTGCCCTTTAAGAAATGTCCCACAGAAGGGCTCCAGGGACCTCCTGAGGCGTTGGTGGAAGGCTGGGCACATCATGAATGTGCAAAATGTGCTCAGATTGGCTGGGACAGCGAATCTGGAGACCGCCTCCACTGACCGGGCTGAAGAACGAGGAAGTCCTGCTACAGGGGGGTTCCCCCCTCCCCCAAGTGAGCCTCCGAGCCCTCCTCCCCCAAGTGAGCCCTCCGAGCCTCCTTTTAGAGACAGATTCTGGAATGCCAAGAACACCCTGGTCTTGCCCACAACCTACCTCCACAGCCTCCACTCGGGGACCCTGGTCGACACCCAGCTCCGAGGTCCCCACCTTCTCACTCTCGGCCACCCTGCCTGGCGATCTCCAATCAGCTGGCCACAGGGCCCGGGCCCCTGTCCCACCACCCTCTCTCGTCACCCACTCCACAAACACCCTCCTGGACTCCTGCGACTCCTGCACCTCCAGCCTTGACCACTGGACCCTCGAGAGCCCCCAGAGGGGTTGAGGGGGAGGCCGGAGCGTGGACATGTTGATCGTGTTCTTGAATAAAATTTCCCTCTTAGGTTTTTCCCTCAGAGCGACTTCTTAGTCACCCCGTACTTTCCAGCTGGGGACTTATTTGTCCATTCAATGAACCAAATAAAGAGAAAGAACTCTTCTTTGCTGTACTGTTACTTCTTGGGGACTTTCTCTTTCTTGCACTGTTATTTCTTGGGGGCTTTTTTTCTCTCTGACAAACTAGTGGCAGGCAGAGATGCTGCTCCTCTGTGACAGGGGACCAAGAGAGTGGTGATTCTGAGGTCTGGCACGAGGGAGAAGCCAACACGCAGCAGGTTCCACGAGCCACGGAGAAGGTGTTCGCATTCTGACTGAGGCACAGTAGAAAGGATCCCCTCTGCTCTGGGCACCCACGGGCTCAGCCCCCCAAACGCCAGGTGAAGAGAACCTTGCGCAGCATGAATGCCCTGCGTCTGGTGACTCCGGTTCCTGGGTCCCGTTCACATGCTTATTCCTGCCTATTTGGCTTACTTGTCCATCTCTCTAGAAACTTCTTGGCTAAATACAGCCCAACTTCCTCTGTCTATCATTCAGGCCTGTTCAAATGCCACCTTTGCAGGAGAATCTTTCTTAGTTACCCTATGTAAACAGCTAACTTCTGCCACCTTGCCTTACCTTGTTTATTGGTCCCACGGGACTTCACCAAATCTGACATTATCTCACATATTTGTTTATATTTTGTCTCCTCCAGTAGAAAGAAGCAAGGGCTGTGTCTTTTTCACTTCTTTTGGTATCAGATCCTAGTATAGCACTGGGCTCAGCAGATGTTTGCTGAATGGAAGAAAAGATATACTTGGCAGGGATTTTGTGACAATTTGCATGAACAGCTTCTGTGTGAGTCAGCTTTCCACTACTGTAACAAAACACCTGAGATAACCAGCTTATAAAGGGGAAAAGTTATTTTGGCTCATGCTCTTGGAGGTTTCAGTCCACGATCAGTTGGTCCTGTTGATTTGGGCCTGTGGCAAGGCAGCACATCACTCCGGGAAGCAGGTGGAGAAGTGAACTGTGCACCTCATGGCTGGCAAAAAAGAGGAAGAGGAGGGGGCTTGAGTGGCATTATCCCCTTTAAGGGTCTGTCCCAATTACCTAAGACTTCTGCTAGGCCCCACCTATTCGAATTTCTCTTAAGGTTTCCACCCTCTCCCACTAGCACCAAGCTGGGGACTATTTAACACATGTCCCTTTGGGGGACACTCAACACCCCAGCTGTGGAAGTGACCGTGTTCCTCTCTCTTTGTTTCTAGGCTATGAGGGTTAAGGCCAACTGCAAAGTTAAGGCATCATCCAACCACAACTATGTCACTTCCAACATCAAGTCGAGTTTGCAGGGTTCCCCAAACCACGCTCAGTCTCGACAAGTCACTGAAGTAGCTCACAGAAGCCACGGGAGCTGCTGTGCGCGGGGGCACCACTCACCACAGAGGAACAGGACAGGTTGAATCCAGCTAAGGAAGAACCGCATGGAGCAGCATCCGGATGGGAACGGACTCGGGGCTTCCCGGTGTCCTCCACCATCACCTCCTGCTGCGGGTCCTTGTGATGTGCACGGAACGTCACCAGCGAGGGAAGCTCAGCCAGACCCCAGTGTCCAGGCGGTTGTGGCGCTCCCTTACATGCTGCCCACACGGCGGTCCTGCAGTCTGTAGCCGCCCCCCAGGCACAGCTGGTACCACCACCTCCCTCATAGATCATAACCATATTACTAGACTGTCTGGTGGCCAGAGACCCAGGCAAACAGACACTTCTACCAGGTGTGACATTCCCAGGTGTTGCTGCCTGAAGCGATTGCCTCTTGGAGCAACGACGCCCCGGGAGAAAATTCGGAGGCAGGATGAAAATGAAAAAAGGTCTTTTATTCTTCTTCTCTCTCTGGCTTCAGCAACCTCTCCAACTCCAACCGCTCTAACTCTGACCACCAACTTCCACCACCAACATCAACTACAAACTCCTACTACAAACTCCAACAAACTCCAACCCTACTAACTAACCTCACCCGGTTATATGCATTTTTCCTTAACAAGGACAAGTGCTTACAGCTCGAGCTTACAGGTGCGTCACACAGCGTTCACGGGCATACAAAGATTCTTTGAATAATGTATGACTATCAGGTGGAACTTGAACATCTTTTATGGCTCTCAGCTAACCGCAATCTTAGCTATCTCCTTGATTAGGGCTCCTGCACCCAGGGTCTAGCAGTCTCCTCACTAGGCCCTGGGAATGTCATACCTGCCAAAGGCCAGATCTCTCTTTAGGTGAAGTCAACTTGTTCTGAGTTACATACCTGGTAACTTTGCTATGACCTTGAACCATGACGGGAAATACTCCCTGACCGCTTGATCTTGGGTTTGGTCGTGTGATTTGCCGGTCATGGAAGGAGGCAGAAATCCAGGTGTGCAATTCCACTTTCTCCCTTGCACCAGTGCCGTGACCCAGAGAGGAGAGTGCCCAGGCTAGCCCACCGCCAGTCTGAGCCCAGCCTGCACCCTCCTCCCAGGCTGATCCCCGACGTCGTAAATGCCGCTACGGTTCTGCGCTTGGTTTTAAGCACCATTACTTGGAATGTAGTTAACTGGGAAAGATATCAACTCCTTCAGAAGCATCCACACTTTTCTGTGAGTTTGCTGATTAACCAGAGCTTCTTTGCTTACCACTGAAACCGGGCAGCTTGAGGAAACTGGGAAAAGGTGGCAAACTTTGGGTGGAAGCAGATGCCAAGGCTTAGAGGTGGTTGGAGTCTGTCCCCAAAGGACTCGTGTGTTGGAAGCTTTGTCCCAGTGTAGTGAGGTTAAGAAGGTGGTGACACCATCAAGAGCCGGTGCCTAGTGGGTCACTGAGGACACTGCCCCTGGAGGAAGGGATGGGACCCTGATGAGTTCCTGTAAAAGAACAAGCCTGGCCCTCAAATCACCCTTTGGCTTTCTGTTCTACCATTCATTTCTTCATTTCACTTGTGCCCTGCTACGTACGACACTGTCTGCCACGCGGTGACCCAGACAAGGGGCTCCACACCAGAGACTGAATCGATCTTTGACTTTCTGTCTCTGAAGCTAAATAAACATCTTTTCTTTTTAACCTACCCAATCTCAGGTATTTCATTATACTAAAGGGAAGAAAGAGCCGTCTTGCTGACGATGAGGGAGGAAGCTTGGGAGGTCTCAAGCAGAGACTGTAAACACAGGAACCTCCAAGGCCTGAAAGACAAGTGCAGAAAGAGAGCCAGCTGCCTGGTGATGGATGTGGCCTATGTGAGAAGGGCAGTCGTAAGGAATAGTGGCGACTGCGGTGAACTAAACAGCCATAGCCCACCTAGAAGGACAAGTCACCTGTCCGCCCCAGCCAATTGCGCTAATGTGAAGATGTTGACCCAGTTTGCCAAATCTTTTGAGTATTTTATTTCAGAGAAGCTGAAAATTTAGAAACATACGTGAAATCTCTTAAATGCCGCAGGTGATTCCAAACTCCGAGCAATGCCAACCAAACACGTGTGCGACTTCCCCTTTGTGTCGCCAGGTGGAAGCAGCAGGCTTGTCGAGGCTCTCCAGGAGAGAGTCCTCAGTGGCCTGGAGCAGCCTGAGGTGACAGGTGCTTCATGGGAATCACGCTCTCGCCAGAGAGAGGAAAAACCGTGCTCAGAGGTAAGAAGACAGAACAAACAGACGCCAGAGACAGACTTCCCCACCATCGTTTGGCCTCTGCTCTTTCCGTCGAAGCTTAATTGGAGCCAATTAAGGGCTGTGAAATGATTCGTGAATGTCTTCCTTCTTTGGAGGGAGAACATCTGTAATGGTCAGGCGGGCCCAGAACTCTGTCTCCATCATTTACATGCAAACCACCCCGTGTGGCGCTGGAGAAGTTAAGGGACTCCACGCTTCACCAGGAGCAGCCTGTCAGGGTGCAAGGTGGGAGATGCCAACGCAGCCCCCTGGCAGACTCAGCCCCAGAGGCACTGCCCCAAACACTCGTCCCTTACTGTGGTTCTATCTGCAGATCCTGGGTCTTCTTCCAAACCACAGAGAGGAGGGCTTGTTGTCCGTTTGTGACTCAAAGCTCTGGACATCAGCACCTGCTCTTTTTTTTTTCCCAAATGGAATTTAGCTGTGGGCACAATAGGGCTGTCGGTGAGTTGCTGACTGCCTGTGGGTGTCTGGTCTCCAGGGCCAGGCATTGACGTTGACTTCCTCCCCTGTTTATAACCAAAGGACTTAAAAACACCATACTACAGGGACACAGCCACATCAATGTTTATAGCAGCCTAATTCACAATAGCTAAACTGTGAAACCAACCTAGATGCCCCTCAGTAGATGAATGGATAAAGATCCTGTGGTGTATACACACAATGGAGTATTACTCAGCATTAAAAGAGAACAAAGTTGTAGCATCTGCAGGTAAATGGATGGAGTTGGAGAATATTATGCTAAGTGAAGTTAGCCAATCCCAAAAAACCAAAGGCCAAATGTTTTCTTTGATATAATAGATGCTGATCCATAATGGGGGTGGGGGAGCACGGGAGGAATGGAGGGACTTTGGGTAGGGCAAAGGGGAGGGAGAGGAAAAGAGGGGGATGCTGGAATGAGACGGGCATCATGACCCTAAGTACATGTATGAAGCCACGAATGGTGTGACTCTACATTGTGTACAACCAGAGACACGAAAAATTGCGTTCTATTTGTGTGCTATGAATTGAAGTGCATTCTGCTGTCATACGTAACAAATGAGAACAAATAAATTTTTTTTTTAAAAAAGAATCATCACTGCAGGGACCGGTCAGCTAAGGTGTCGGTGTTTGTCTCGCCCCAGCTGTTGGTTGACATCCCTCGTTGCCTTGCTGTGCATGGCCCTGGGGACACCGCGCGCATGACGGTTCCAAGGCAGCCCAGGAAAGGGCTCCCCCACCTGAGCAGACCAGATTGCGGCGGGTGGCGGGAAGAGGCCCCGTGATGGGGAGGGCGTGCGTCTCTGGCTGTAACGGCAGCAAGGCTGCCATCGGCGCACAAGCCCCTGAGGTGTCTTAGGGGCTTTATTCTCAAGAGCGTGTGTCAAGAGCACCACAGAGAGCACAGCCTGCCAGGGCCAAGACAAAAAAAAGAAGCCAGCGTCCCCCGAGTGAGGCTGGCCGCACGTGCACACCACGCCCGTAGTCCCTGGGGTAACCGGTGATATTACAATGTCCAGTTACATATGCAAAGAAATGGGCGCTCAGATAAGCTCGACCCCAGAGGCCACTGTTAGCATGGAGTCCACATGTCCGCGTTTTCCTGACTTTGAATGGTGTGTTCCTCGTTGATGCCATCTTCCCTGGGGAAAGGTCACTCAGCTGCTAGACCAGCAAAAGGCCCCACGTGTCTGTGCTGCCTTAGAGCCCTGCAAGTTTCCACAGGCTCTTCTGTAAATGTCCTTCAGGTGACACAGTGAGCGTCAAGCCAAGAGAAGAGAGACCTGACTTTGTCTCTGTTGCTTACGTAGTAGGGACACAAACAAGAAAACCCTCCCGGAGAACACAGATACAGCACCTTACCTAAGACCAAAATACCATGACGTCACTAAGGTAAAGACCACCTCTGACCTAAGCATGGTGGGGCACACCTGTAATTCCAGTGACTGGGGAGGCTGAGGCAGGAGGATCACAAGTTCAAGGCCAGCCTGGGCAACTTAGCCAGAACCCATCTCAAAATAAAAAATACAGAGGACTGGGGGTGTTGTGCAGTGGTCGAGCACTTGCCTGGTGTGTCGGAGATCCTGGTTTGATTCCTAGTAAAACTGCGGGAAAAACGATCAAGATTGTCTTTGTGTCATCCTATGGCTAATCTGATGGGCCTCCTCTAACCATCGACCACTCCAAAGGCAGGCTTGTGTGGAGCCGGAAGGTCAGCCACCCAGGAGAAAGGTGAGCTGTCTCGTGCAAAAGCGAAGATCTCAGTGGGCCCCGGATGGCATGTGTTGGTCCACGCTGGAGTAGGACGGCCAGTGACTTGGTGAGGGTCTAAGAAAGCTGACGGCCAGCATCAGGGGACGTGAGCCCGTGTGCCAGGGGCTAAGGCCACACACAGGAAGGGCAGTGTGCTGGTCAGTTTCCACTGCTGTGACGAGTGCCTGGATGATCAGTTTATGAAAAGAAAACCTCTAGCTTGGCTCTGTCCATGAATGACGGGTCAGTGTCCCCGCCTCGTGGACGGGCAACAAGGGAAAGAGAAGAAGCCAGATCCCACACTCCCCTTCAAAGGCCCTCAGCCAGTGCCCTAAAGGCCTCCCTCTGGGCCCCACATCCTAAAGATCCCACTGTCTCCCAGTGGCACCAAGCCGGGACCAAGCCTTCCACACAAGGGCCCTGGGGACATTTAAGATTCAAACGACAGCGGTCAGGCGGGGAACAAAGCCTGACACAGACTCTGAGCACTCTGGGCCACCAGACCAGAGCTGTGGGGCCAAGACTGCCCCGCAGAGCCACCGGGGCTCTCCGGACCCCTGCTTGGGGCCAGACGTGGTCCCTGAGGCCGCCCGGTTTGTTCTGAAAGTTTCTTTACCGAAGGGCGTCTGCGCTGATCCGCGAGTTTCTCACAAGCCTTGGTGTGTGTCACAATCTCATTCAAAACGAAAGCCTCCTGCTCCTCACTGGGGCCTCGGGTCCGAGCGAGTGGGGGTCCCCAGGGGCTGCCGTGTCCAAGCGAGCGGACTGCAGCCCTGGGCTCGTGAACTTGAGCGTGCATGCGTCCGCAGCCACGTGAGAGAGCGTGCGTGTGCACACCCGTGTGTTTCTGGGAGCTCTGGGCGGGCATCTCTTGTGGGTGGGCTGGTCACCCCCAAGTGCCACTTGTCACTGACTCAGCAAAGCAAAGGAAGCCACAAGGACATGTGGACACCTCACCCCCGTCCTCTCCTCCTCTTCCCCTCTCCTGCTGCATCCAGGCCGCTCCATCCACCCGGGACCCCATCCTGGAGGTGGGAGCTGATGGGACCCTGCCTCTCCGCCACAGGAGGGTCTTCTGAGACAGCCTGGGACAGAGATGGCGTTTCATCCCAGTTCCCCCGTATGAGCCTCCAGTGGTGGGGCTCAGAGGATGGATGTCAGCTTCCAAATAACTACACACGACTCTGACCTTCATATCTGACATCCTAAGTGGCCTTCAACCTTGATCTTTAACTCTTTTTTTTTTTTTGGTACCAGGGATTGAACTCAGAGGCACTCGACCACTGGGCCACACCCCCAGCCCTATTTTGTATTTTATTAGAGACAGGGTCTCACTGAGTTGCTAAGTGCCTCTCCATTGCTGAGGCTGGCTTTGAACTCGCGATCCTCCTGCCTCAGCCTCCCGAGTGCTGGTATTACAGGTGTGCGCCACCGCGCCCAGCTTGATCTTTAACTCTTAACAAAGACCCGGCTCTTAAAATCCACACGCCCCACCTGTCACCTCACACCCGGACTCCTTCCTACGTCCACTGATTCTTCCCACTCCCTGCGAGCTTGATTTCCTTGACAGTACCTGTTCCTCCCTCAGGGAGACTTTGAACCCTTCCCGACTAGGGACCCTGGTCAGCTCAAACTTGGCAACAAGGCTAAAGCCACACTCGGGCCACCGAGTCAGCCAGGGCTCTCTACATAAACTTCATCCTTCTGAAGGGGGCCCAGGTCCAGCTTTGGAGGCCGGGACACTTGCAGGCCTCCAGAATCTTCATATTGGGAGATTCTCAGGAAGTCCAGACGGCAAAGGGAGCTTGAAAGAGGAGGGCAGTTTCCAGCACTGCAGACCTCCTGGAGGAGGAGCTGAGGTGGCTTCGGAGTCAGGGTGGTGTCCTTGGGTGAGCAGGGCTCCCTGCTGCTTCGGTGGGGCTTTGCCTATTTGACTTTTCGGGGGGTGGCCTCACAACTCCCCGAGTTCCTGTATGACACCAGGTAGACTTTTACTCCCTCCCACGGGGAGATCATTCCAGCCCCTCAGGAAGCCTCTTCCTTGGCTCTCTGGGGTTGTCCTCAGTGTTCCCTGGTTGTCTCTGGGACTTAAGAAAGGCAAGCCCCACCATCAGACCTCTCAGACAAGCCCCAGACTCAGGCCTCTCTGCTAAACTTGACCCTGGAAGGTTACCAAGGAGATAAACCAAAGGGGGGGCAGGAGGAGATCCCTAGGGGTGATTCCTGTGCACCCCATACCTGCAGTTTTGAGTCTCCATGTCACCGTCGCTTCTGCCCCACCCAGTCCACCCACTCCCACGACGATACCCTAGATGGATACTCAGGGTTATTTCTCCCCCTCCCTAGACCCCGGTATTTCTTGGATTCTTCGGGATCTCTAATCCACTGATGGTGCTACCATCTTTTCCACACCTGTCCCCATCACCTGACCTGGATCCCTGGCCCATCATCCTGTCACCTGCATCCATGGTCCACCCACTGCTTAAGCCCTCTGTCACACCTCTTAGGCTGAATGCCAGCTCTATGTAAACTCACCTCCTTGCCCACTCCACTCCCACACCAAGCCATTATACAAGGCTGGAGAAAAACACTCAATTATGCTGACTGGTCTTGCCCTACGTTTATGACCACAGACCTCAAGTGGGCTCCAGCATTGTCAGAGTAATCCCCTCATCAACTCCCTCTGCAATCCCCCCCTGCAAGTTGACTGTTTCTCATCTTCTTCTCTTTCCCCACACTTTGCCAGTGACCTCTGTTCTTACTAGAAAACCAAACAAACTTCCTGAATCTGCTTTCTCTGGCTTCTTCCCAAGTCCTCTCCACTGTAGCTGTCCAATTGTCCTCTCTCCTGCCCCGACTCTCTGTGTGCTCAGTCCTACCACCCTGCACATATTCTGCAATGTCTCCTATTTTTTAAAAAAATTCCTATATGAAAGAGGGGGAATCTTAAAGATATTAATACACACTAGGAAGCCCTTGCAATCAATACAGTGTGATATGAACATATAAAAATGCAGACAGGTCAATGAAAATTAAGCCAAGAAATAGAACTAAGTACTTATAGAAATCTAGGTTATGTTAAGGAGTACCCCAAAATCACCAGAAAAACAAAAACAAAACATGATCAAAACACAAGACAAATGAAAACTGACAGAAAGATCGTAAAGGACCAATAACTAACATAAAAAAAACTAGAAATTGAGAAAAAGACTGAAAATTCTATGGAAAAACAGAGAAAAGTGTTGCCGCCTGCAGCAATTGCAGCCTGCAGCATCGATACCGTGGGAAAGAAATCAGAGGCAGACTGGAAATGAGTAGGTTCTTTATTCTTGCTTCTTCTCTGATTTCTCTTCTGTATTCTCTCTCTAACTCCAACCACCCCTCTCGCCAGCCCTACCTGGTTAAATACTCTTCACCTTAACAAGTATACACGTGTCACAAGCTCAACTTACAGGTGCGTCACACAGTGTTCATGGGCACAGAAAGCTTCTTAGTTGATTACATTAAGGTCAGGAGAAAACAATTAAACACCTCCTCTTTGGCTCTCAACCAGCTGCCATCTTAGCTACCTCCTCATTAAGGCTCTTACATTTCCCCCCTTTTGTTTTAAAAGAGGGATAAATAGATGGGTGACGACCCTCACCACATCAGGATCGACTGTGCCTGTCTTAGGCGTCTACATGTGTAACCAACATTCTTACCCGTCATCGGAAAATCAAAGCTGTGCCCTTGACTACTGTCTTAGGTTGATATGTCAGTCACATGAGACTTTCCCGTCATTGACTACCAGCCGTCCAATTGAGCCAACCAATCATGAGGAGATGCTCCGGTTCTAAGGCGGCAAGCTTTGTGCTGATGAGCCAAGTTCCATTAAATAGCGTACTAAGTTCTCTAGACAAATCAGCTGCCCTATTAAAAGGGATACCCACAAGACAATGTCCTGAGTAATGTCCTAAACATAGAAAGATCTGTCAAAATGTCCACTTGCTCTTGGAGCAACACGTTGATTGACAATTTCAAAATGTGGTGTTGATCTAGGAGGCCTAATAAAAGTATCCATAATTTGGAATCCTAGATATAATATTGGAGATCTAGTTTGAACCTTTTCTTCAGCAATGTTTAGTCCATATCGTTTCAAGTTTTCTGATATATCACTAAATATGGTGAATAAGACTTCTTGATTAGGATGAGCAAGCAAAACATCATCCATATAATGGAAGCACATAAGCTCTGGGTATTTGTTCTTGATAGGCTGAATGACTTTATCTACATAGATTTGACACATAGTGGGGCTATTAGCCATACCCTGGGGTAAAACTTTCCACTGAAATCTTTGATCAGGTTTATCATTATTAATAGAGGGAACTGAAAAAGCAAACCTGGGGGCATCCAGAGGATGTAAAGGAATAGAAAAAAAAAAAAAAAAACAATCCTTTATATCAAGGGTTATAAGATGGAAATTTTTTGGAATAGCTATAGGATTAGGAAGTCCAGGTTGAGTAGGGCCCATAATTTGCATAGTTTTATTGATTTCTCTAAGATCATGTAATAATCACCATTTTCCTGATTTTTTCCTAATCACTAATATGGGGGAATTCCAGGGAGAGGTAGAAGGTTCTACATGTCCTGCTTCTAGTTGTTCTTGGACTACTAAGTGGGCCGCTTGTAATTTCTCTCTAGACAGGGGCCACTGAGGGACCCAAACTGGCTTATCAGAAAGCCATGGTATTTTCAAAATTGTTTTCTCAGTGGCCCCTAAAAAAAAAAATCCTATACTTTTTGGATAACGATTTCCTTTAAGCTCAATAGGGTTAAGATCACCCTGTAGATTTTTTCCTAGTCGTTTACCTGGAACATATCCCTGTTTTTCCCTAAGACTCCAGCTTTTATTAGTAACACCTGCAGGCTTGGTTGCGAGGTGTACTCCCATTTATTGTAATATATCTCTTCCCCATAAAGTAACTGGCAAGCTGGACAAAACATAAGGCTGAAATGTTCCTTGATTCCCTTCGTCATCTTCCCATTTTAAAACTGCTGCACTTTGTTCTGGGCTATTAGAATATCCCAAGCCTCTCAAACTAGTTGAAGCCTTTTGTAAAGGCCAGTGTTTGGGCCATTTTTGTAAGTTAATAATGGAAGAGTCAGCCCCAGTGTCAATCAACCTTTCCATCTCTATCCCCTGAATTTTTATTTTACACATAGGCCTCTGTGAACAATCCTGAACCCAGCAAGCCATAGGTCCCGAGCCAGTGGAACCAAATCCCCTATTCTTCCTATTTTGACGCATACTCTTAAATGAGTCATGTAAACTGGGAAGGAGAAGCAGCTGAGCAATTCTATCACCTTGGTTAACAGAGCTAATGCCTCGAGGTGAACTAAGCATAATCTTAATTTCTTCTTGATAGTATAAATCTATTACACCTGGAGTCACTTGAAGTCCAGATAAGCTTTTAGAACTTCACCCGAGGATAAGTCCTACAGTCCCTAAGAGAAGAGGTCCCCTGACTCCCGTGGGAATCAGTTGAACCCCCATTTCAGGTGTTAGCACTATTCAGGCGGTGGAGCAGAGATCTAGTCCTGCACTTCCTCTTGTCCCTATGACAAGGGAGTCAATGGGTAAGAGGGATTGTGTCGAGGAATCATCTGGTTGGATGTTTGAGGATACTCCTCCTCTAATGCCTCGTACATTTGTGGGCCCCAGGGCATTGGGCCCCATGCCTCGTTTTTTGAATTGCCAGACAAAATGTTACCATAAATATCAGTTTTGGATCTACACTTACTAGCCCAATGGTTTCCTTTTTTACACCTGGGGCAGCAGCCTGGTGCACAAGATGAGCTTGGCCTTGTTTCTATTGTCTCTTGCCCTCTTTGGGGATATTGTTTTCTAAAAGAACCTGATTGACTACAATAACTTTTAGGCTGAGCCCTTCTTGTAAAATTAAGAGGAGAAGCACCTCTCATGGCTGCTGCGATTACATTACCTGTAACAAATGCATCATTTATGTCCCTGCAAAGCTTTATATAGACAGAAAGGTCCCTTTTAGATTTCCAAGGTCTGATAGCGTCTTGACAATATTTGTTGGCATTTTCATATGCCAGCTGAACAACTAATGGCATGGCTTGATCAACGTCTCCAAATACTCTACCTGCTATCGGTAAAAGATGATCAACAAATTCGGCATATGGCTCATTAGGTCCCTGAATTACTTTAGATAAGCTACCCTGTAAATCACCAGATCCTTGTAAAGTTTTCCATGCCCTAACAGCTGCGGCGTATATTTGAGCATAAACTCCAGGATCATACTGAATCTGAATCTGTAAATCAGCATATTGCCCTTCTCCAGTTACCACCTGGAAATCCTGCAGCCGCATTTCTACGAGCTGTTTCAACACAGAACTCTTGGAATTGAGACCTCCAAACCAAGTATTGTCCCCCGCTCAATACTGCCTTACATAAGCCTTTCCAATCTGAAGGAGTTAAATTCAAAGTATTAAGAGATTCTAACATGCTTATGGTAAAAGGAGCTTGGGGCCCGTATGTCATTGTTGCTTCTTTAAAATTTTTTATAGTTTTGAAATCTAAAGATTGATGGTATCTCTGTTCGTTTTGATTTTCAAACACTGGCAGATCCCAATGTCCCTGCGAATTTTGACACTCAAGGGCACACAAGCCCTTAGAAAGATCCTTAATCTCTGCTTCAAGGGCACACAAGCACCTAGAAAGGCCCCTCATAGTCTCTGTAATTGATTCAACCCATAGGGGAACA
Source organism: Tamias sibiricus (assembly GCA_025594165.1). Taxonomy (NCBI): domain Eukaryota; kingdom Metazoa; phylum Chordata; class Mammalia; order Rodentia; family Sciuridae; genus Tamias; species Tamias sibiricus. Next base: position 14,900,626 of record CM046666.1, on the reverse strand, counting down.
GAGGGCACAAGTGGTTCCTCCACTTGACGGTCCTTTATCTGGGTCCTCTTTAATTTCCTTTTGCTCTTCTTATCAGAGATTGTGCTCTCAGGATCACTTTTACTTAATTCCCCCTCACTAATACTATCCTCACTGGTCCTAACCGACTCAGCGGAGGTTGTGCTCTCATGATCACTTTCACTTTTTTCCAAATCCTCCTCACTAACAACTGACTCAGATATATCTAAGAATTCTTCAATAGCCTTTATCACTTCGGGTCTTAGTTGTTTTCTAACCCATTTTAACCACTCTGACTAGAGACTCCTGCGAGGTTCCTCAGTTCTTACCTGCCGTGCCGATTCCGAACTCCCTGTATGGGCCACCACTTGTTGCCGCCTGCAGCAAGGATACCGCGGGAAAGAAATCAGAGGCAGACTGGAAATGAGTAGGTTCTTTATTCTTGCTTCTTCTCTGACTTCTCTTCTGTATTCTCTCTCTAACTCCAAACACCCCTCTCGCCAGCCCTACCTGGTTAAATACTCTTCACCTTAACAAGTATACACGTGTCACAAGCTCAACTGACAGGTGCGTCACACAGTGTTCACGGGCACAGAAAGATTCTTAGTTGATTACATTAAGGTCAGGAGAAAACAATTAAACGCCTCCTCTTTGGCTGTCAGCCAGCCGCCATCTTAGCTACCTCCTCATTAAGGCTCTTACAGAAAAGAAACAAATATCTAATTCATTGAAAGCGATATGAAATCAGTCCTTAAACATATGAAAAGATGATAAATTCACTCCTAATTTAAAAAAAAAAACAAAGATTAATGCTACATATTGTTGGGGAAGCTAAAGAAACTCTAGCACATGGCTGGTGAGAATGTGATAGGCCACGATTCCCAGGGAGGGCACTATGACAATATCTAACAAACTACATACACACCTGTCCTTTGACCCAGTGATTCCACTCCTAGAATTTACTCCAAATCTGTGCCTCCCATAACATTAAAACATAGACCCACGGTTAATCACTGCAGCATTATTTATCATTGCAAAATATTGGAAACTACCCCAATGCCCAGTCATAGGAGATCGGTTGGATAAAATATGGTACGTACGCACAATGAATCGCTCTCTGTGGATTGATGAGGCATGGCTTCCGGGAGATCTTAGTACATGAAAGAGCAAAGTACAGAAGAGTGTATGTGGCACAGTATCTTTTGTAAAGATGGAAAAGAAGCAAGGTGTTATGGTTTACATACAAGGTGTCCCCCAAAACCTCGTGTGTGAGATAACACAAGAAACTTTAGAGGTGAGATGATCGGGTTATGAGAGCCTTAACCCCATCAGTGCATTAATCCACTTGGTTGGATTAACTCGGTGGTGACTGTAGACAGGTAGGGCATGGCTCGAGGAGGTAGGTCACTGTGTCCATGCCTTTGTATGGGTACACGTTTTCCCTGGTGAGCAGAGCTGTTGCTGTCTGCTCCCTGTTGGCCGTGTCCTGAGCTGCTTTCCTCCACCACACTCCTCCGCCATGATGTTCTGCCTCATCTAGGGCCCACAGAAATGGAGCCAGCTGTCCATGCACTGAGACCTCTGGAACTGTGAGCCCCAGTAAAGTTTCCCTCCTCTACAATTGTTCTTGACAGATCTTTTCGTCACAGCAATGGAAAAGCTGACTAAGACACAAGGCTAGAGCACATCCGCTTCTCTTTACAAAAGAAGCACGAGAAGAACAATATAAAAGTCTTGTAGACGGTCTCCTCCAAGCACCGTGGGGAACGGGAAGGAAGAACCCTGGGACGGAGCCGTCTGATAGCATCTCCGTGTTCACCTAGAAACACACGAAACAGAAATGGGTAACGAAGTCACCAGCGCTCAGTGGCCCTCCTTGGCACAGCTGCACCCGCGCGTCCTTGGGGATGCACCCTCCCCCGCGCTCAGCTTGGGGGCACCTCCTGGGTCCCACATGGGTGGGCATGTGGCCGTCATGGCTGACCTGGTCCCTGGCGGGGAGCCTGGCTCGGGGGTGGGCACCTGACACAGCTGAGTCGGTGACCCGCCACGGCCTTCGGCTGCCACTCTGCACACAGAGGCCATAGGCCTGCAGTCATCAGCCCTCGGCACCTTGTGGAGTCTTGAAAGGAAGCCAGAGTGGAAGGAAGAAAGCGGGGCTGAGAGACTGGCGAATCAGTTCCTAGAAACATTTTCGAGTCCCTGGATCAAGGCCTGCTCCTCTGCTTGCGTCCCACGAGCCCGCATTTCGCGTCTCTGCTCACGCCGGCTTGAGTGGGGTTTCCTGTCACGCGCATTCCATGAGGAATGCTCGTCTTCGTCCCCCGCCCCCTGGCGGCCTCGTGGAGTCCAAGCCCGGTGAGTTGAAGGGAGGGGTCCAAAGCCGTCCTGGGAGGTCGTGGCAGCTGAGATGACACTGACACTTAGACTCTCTGGGTCCCAGTTCAGGTTCCGCAGCCAGCATGGAGGTGGCCTTCCCCCAGGCCACCCGAAGGAGAAGCCAGGGAAGGGAAAGAAGGTGAGGTTGTCCCCCTCCTCCGTGGCCATGTCCAGTCCCCCTCAGCAGAGCAGTGCAGCCTGCTCCTGCCTGTCCACGGTAGCAGACTTGGAGAGTGGCCCCTTCAGCGGGAGTCGGGGGAGCTCCGAGGCCATCTGCACGGCCACCGAGGCCCCAGCTCCATGGCTGTGACTCCTCTTTGGGGCCCAGCGGAGCGAGGCCTCTGGGACGGCAGGCCGAGCACACCTGGATGTGCAGCAAGGAAATAGACCAACGGGGCAGTCAGTCCCGTGGGGCGACAGCCGCGTACCTGAGTCAGAAGACGTGGTCTAGGCCCGGGCCCCTGGGGTGGGCAGCTGGCCTTGTGCATGCCAAGGGAGCCTCATAACCGCGCACTACAAGTCACACTGACCCCTGGGAGAGGCCTCTGTAAGCCTGAGTCCTCCTTCCAGCATAGCCCACAGGCCTGGGGATGGTCCCTGGGATTTTTTTATGAACCATCCCAGGGTTTTAAAATTACTCAGCCAGTATTTAGCAATTAGGGTACTTCACAGAAAAATCTAGACTCCTGCCTCCTCTTGAAAGCAAAAGAGACTTGAGAACCTCTGGCTGGAACTCGTGTCCCCTTTGCCCTCCCATTCCCCAAAGCCCAGGCCCACTTGGCACAGCTACAACCAGAGCAGGGGTTCCAGGGGCCATTTAGGGTCTCAAACATCACTTGCCTCCTAATCAAGAGCTGCTGCCCTGCTCCCGTGGGGTGGAAGGACTAGCTAAGAGACCCCGGTGGTACCTGGCCCCGTTTTCTAGGCTGCCCCCAGATTCACACAGGATCACTTGGCCCTGCTCAGCCTCTGAGTTGACAGGCACGACTGCAAATGCAAATTCCTGCATGAAGCGTGGATTAGAGAAAGGAAAGGAGAATCAAGAGGGACTCCACTTCTTTTCACTGAGATAAAAGCCTAGGGTGTCTACCAGGATCAGGGTAAAGCAAGTGATTGGCAGGAGGCTGGACAGGGGGCTTCAGGGATTAAGGGCCGATGGAAGATTTCCAGAAGCAAAAACGTAAACACTATGTACAGACCAAGGCCAAGGCCAGGGCCAGGCCTACGCGGATCCTCCTGGTGGTGCAAACAGGTACAGCTGCCCAGGTTGGCCACTGGGAGACAGGAAGACAGCCAACATATGGTGACATTCGGGTGAGTTCTCATGTAGAACCCACAAGAGGCCAGATTTAGTCCTAAAATACTTCTGGGGAAGTTTCTCTGAGCCTGGTCTTATGCTTTGACAGAGGAAATAGGTAAGTTCTCAGGAATCTGATGAATGGCCTTTGGAAGCTTAATTTTCAGCCAAACACACACGCTTGTGCATACACACACACATACACACACATACACACACACACACACACTGGATGGCCCAGCCAGAGTTGCTCACCACACAACTCATTCCACACAAAGCCCCGTTTTAATGTACAGGTCGTACAAGACAGAACGCCTCCCGGCACGTGTTACAATCATAGACCTGATGTTAATTTCCAGCCATGATCTGAAAATCAGTGAGGAACTTGAGCTGACGTCGTGGTGGCTATGCACTGAGGATGCCCGTGACATTGGGATGTGCTCATTCACTTCTTCAGCAAATACACCTTCGCTGGGGACACAGGGTTTTATGACCCATGCGGCCAAACACTGTGGATCCGCAACAATGAGTAAGATTCACTCTCCATTGAGGAAGCCACAGGCCGGCTGGACTAGGGGACCCGGGGGTGGATGGAGAGAGGGTGCTGGGCTCCGCAGCAGGGCCCAAGCCAGATGAAGATGCCTACGGACAGACAGTTTTCATAAGGAATTTTTTGAACAGACTTTCCTAGCCGGGAGCAGCAGAAGAATTTTTTTAATTTATATTTTTATTGGAACCTCAACCTGCTCTTGGCAGCACAGCCCGAGGCTAGCAGTGTCTACATAATACCAAATCAAATAAATTTAAAAAGAAAATAAAATCGTCTGATTGCTTCCAAATAATGGATGCTTATGGTTTTGTTGTTGTTGTTGCTGTTGTTGTTGTTTCTCTAAAGCTGTCACTTACTAAATACTACATGCTGAGACTCTCCGTGCATTTTCTCACTCAATCTGCACAAGGGGCCGACAGAGGAGCTGGTATTTCCATTGCTCATGGAGGATACCGGAGCTCGGTGAAGCTTCAGCTTCATCTCGGTGACTTTGGAAGGTCCTTGGATCTATATGGCAACTTTGGGTTGGGGTGGGGATTGGACCCCCTTGCCAGAGAAGCACTCTACCAATGAGCCATGCCCCCAGGCCCGTGTGGCAACACTGAAAGCAGAAGCTGGCCAATGTTTGGGGTCTAGTCCCCATAATCAGGGGCCTGTCGCTCCTCCCGCACATTCTCTATAGCACAAGGATGCTGCCAGGTGACCGGGCTTCCAGGGGTGGCCTTGGCGTCAGTTAGACATCCGGAGACTACAACCCCCCAAAGCAGATCTCCAGCCTCTCTCTCGCCCCGCCTCCGTTGGCCACCTGCTAGAGAAACCAAAAGAAGAACTTGCAGAGGCCGTCACGGGTCTTGTCACTTGTGGAACAGTGATGCTCGGCCACCACAGGGGTTTGGAGGAAGGAAGTGGCACTGACATCATAGAAACATAGAACCAAAAAAGATTTGAGACACTCATCTTGTTCAGGCACCCCAGAGGGACGGGACCAAGCTTCCTCCTTGAAGGTCTCTCCCACTGGAGATGCAGAAATGCGTCCCCCTCCTTCGTCAGTCGCTTGCCAGTGCGGACTCGCCCAGCTCTGTTCCCTCCCAAGGCAAGCGCCCGGTTAACTGAAGTCCACTCTCATTTCCTCCTCCAGGAAGGCCAACGCGTGAGCATCCGTCCCCTCAAACTTCCTAACTCTTGAAGACAGTGTCGCCCATCATTCAGAGCAACAAAATGCAATTACCAGGACCGCATCCGGCACTTGGCTCACATGTTGCGAGGGGTTTGCTGTTTGTAATTTCTTCACTGCTTTTTTCAAACCGCGTGACGGTGGCAGGCTGGATGATTGTTTCCCATCCCTTCATTCCTCCCGGTTGCATAATTGTACCTCCATGGCTCTTGCGTTGACTCCGCAGTAGCTTTCACTAGAATTAGAGCGTGTTTTCTCTTACCCCATAGACGTTTGGTTCAGCCAGATGACTTACATTGAAAGACAGACGTGCACAAAATGTAACGGAGGTTTTAAACTTGCTGTATGATTGGACTTGGCCTCTTTTGTTTCTGCCATTACCATGGGAAGAGTGTGCCCCAAGAAGTGCCAAGTCCAGAATGAGATATACAAAGCAGGCCCAGAGTAGACTTGGAGCTTGGAGCCTTGCCCAGCCATGCCCAGCCAAGATCAGCCGCACTCGGCCAAGATCAGCTGAACCCCAGCCAACCCGCAGACCTATGAATAAGAAAAATAAATGTCTGTGATGTAAGCCACTGAGATTCGGGGAGTTATTTGTTACATAACATTAAGCCAAATGACTGCCTGTGCTACTCCTTCGGATCCCCCGCTTTCATGAAAACTTCCCTGGTTATTTCAGACCCTTTATAGCTCGGCCATTTCAAACACCTCTTTTTGTGTGTCTGGTATTTTTGCACCTGTCCATAGAATGCTTTCTAGAACTCAACCTGATATAGTATTTAATACTTGTACATGTGAAGCCTGACCAGTAAGACTCTAAAGTCATTGAGGACAGGGACCCTGGGAGGACAGTGTAGGCAATAAAACACGCTGATTACAAATATTCCGTACCAATATTCTCCCATCTTTATCAGAATCAGACTCCCATTAAGTGGAAATATGTTGTCATTGCATTCCTGGGGCTAGACTCAGACTGGGAACACAGTAGACAAGAGGCTTCCAAATATTTCTGGAACACCCACTGGAAAGGCAAATGAAATTAAGTTTTCATCAATCAAATATTTCTGCTCTGTTCATAATCAATTTCATATGCTTTACTGCTATTTGACAAAGATAATGTTCAATTGTCAATTCCATGAGACAGTAAATATAAAAATTTCCCTTTCCCTTCTAAAGTATGTTAGTAGAGTAGGTGGGAGTTAGAGAATCCACCATCAAAAGACCTATGAAGTAAAACCTTGGATAAAGCAAATGTTGACTCCCAACTTGACGATTTTATGTGGTTTTTTATTCATAAAACGCATCATCTTTGATTTTCATATTCTATCTTTAAGATCAGAGAAAATTCTTCAGAATTACATTTTTTCCCCTCACAGTTTAGTTTCAGATACAGCATAGTTCCTCTTTTTATTTATGTAAGCAGAAAGGTTTGTTTTATGTTAGAGCATTCAATGAACTGGTGGTTTTTGTAAGACATATATTTACTTTTCATATACAGGAACTTTCCAGATGACTGGTCAAATCGCCACATTCACATGGTACGTTGATCCGGAGTTAAAAATAAAACAAAGAACAATGGCATACGTCAGACCCCGGCCCCATTTATGGGCACAACTACAGAGCACCTGCCTGCCTGTCAGATAAGCCAGGAACCATCCACCAAAACGGATCCTGCTCCATCAGGTTGGTCCTATCACCCAGGGAACTCTGGGGCTCAAAACCACCCTGGACACCCTCAGACGTCCTTCAAGCCAGCCATGAACTGTAAAAATATTACTATAGGCAGCAAATCTTTGTCCTCTGAGAATGAATGTAATTTTGGGAAATGGAAAAAAGTCATTGGGAAGCAAATTCAGTGAAAAAAGAAGAAAGATCAAGCGGGGTGATATAAAGGAGAAATTTAAATTTTCATGTAATTTCACGACCCAGAGATAACTGCCATCGGCGCCGTGGTGTATTTTCTTCCAGTGAGTTTTCTATGTATTTATTTCAACACAAATGGGATAATGCCATATATGCAGTTTGGAGGGCCTCTCTTTTTGTTATCCCCAGTCAACATTCCCGGTATTCCCATTTTATGTGGTTCTGAGAAGCTACCCAACAGGCAAAAAAAGTCAGGCATCAGGATTAGAAGTATCCTAACTTCTAATCTATTTCAAAGTGTTTAAAGGCTAAAAGAAAAGGTGAACAGCTATGCAGAAAGAACACATGTCTTGTTTCCTAATCCCTGTTCCTTGGTGATGATACCTTGCAAGAAGACTATTTGGTCATGTCCCCACGACGCATGACCAGTGAGAGAGAAACCAAGAGTGACAGGAAAGTGATGTGGTTCCAACAGAGAATGAAGAGAATGGTAAGTCCTGCCCAGGTCAGTCATTTATATGGACTGTGTGTGTGTGTGTGTGTGTGTGTGTGTGTGTGTGTGTGAACATGGCTTTCATTACAAGTCACCAAAGTCTATTTCCCACTACTCAGTAATGGAGTAAGATCTCTTTGAATGGAGGAAGCACCACAGAAGGCAGGACCAGCCAAGGTGCAATGACTATTTACATCTACCAGGTCTTTTCAGAAAGTGAGAGGGGTTGCGCCGTGTTTCAGCATGCCTTCTGGGCACTCACACACTGTTTTCCAAATGCCAAGTCTGGGCCGTCCAGGAGGTCAGAACAGCCTGGCCGCCATCTTGGAGTTCTGTAGTTTGGATCTAGAGTGTCCCCCAAAGGCCTATATGTTAAAGGCTTGGTCCCCAGCCTGGGGGTCAACTGGGAGATGGCAGAACCTTTAGGAGGTGGGTTTTAGTGGAAGTAAGTTAGGACATTGGGAGTGCACCCTTGAAAGAGATGTTGCACCTCCAGCCCCTTCCTGTCTCTCTTTACTTCCCAGCCATCATGAGGTGGGCAGGCCTCCTCAGCCCTGTGTTCCTGCCACGATGTGCTGCACCACCCCAGGCCCAAAGCAACAGGGCCAAGGAACCATGAACTGAAAGCTCTAAAACCATGAGTCAAAATAAACCTTTTCTCCCTGTAAGTTTACCATTTCAGGTATTTTGTCATAGTAACAGAAAGCTGACAAACACGTGGAACTTTGGGGATCCAGATCCAAGAGGAGGGGATATTTTCTTCAAACTTTCCCATCTGGATTGTGTCCTGTAGACAAAGAAACAAGCGATGAAAATCATTCGTCTCCAGTTTGTCTCAACAATTAAAACCACCTCCCTACAGCCTACCAGAAAATCCTGAATTAAAAATTAGGTTTGATTTGGTCCCTCACAAGTTGTCGCAATCTTCATTCTGGCGTTAAGATGCCAGAAGCTCTCTATTACAAACTGAAAGTCTGTGTTCCCCCCTCCCCAAATTCAGATGTTGATTTTCTTTAGAGGTGGGGACTTTGGAAGGTCATTAGATGGTGAAGGTGGAGCCTCAGCAATAAGATGAGTGACGTCTTACGGAAGAGGCCTGGGAGAGCTCTCTTGCCACTCACTCCATGTGAGGACACGGCAAGAAGGTGGCACGCTATGAACCAGGAAGTGGACCCTCGCCAGACGCTGAACTTCCTGTCCCTCTGAAACCAGGAGATATGAAGGAGCCCCAATTAGGGAGATGGCTATTGCGGTCAGCTGGAAGCCATAAGTTCCACCTGATAATAAGTATGTACGTGACGCACCTGTAAATGCACGTGAGGCACCCGCAAAGCTAAAGGTATATAACCGGGTGAAAGCGGTCGGAGTCAGGAGAAGAATGCATTCATTCAGTCAGTTGTGCAGTCGCTCGGTCGGAAGAAGAGTTCGGGTCAGAGAAGAAGAAAAGAATCAGAGCGGCCAGAACGTAGGCAGAGCGGTTACAGAAGAGAAACCAGATAGAAGAAGTAATTGCTGGTCAAAGTCAGGCCGAGGCTCCCGAGGAAGAAAGAAGAAAGAAGAAAGAAGCTCTAAAAGCTAAGCTCTCTCTCTCTCTAAAGAAGAAATCTCTCTCTTTCAAGCTCTCTCTCTTTCTCTCTAAGCTCTAAGAAGAAGAAGAAGAAAAAGCTATCTCTAATCTTTCTCTCTAAGCTCTTTCTAAGAAGAAGAAAAATCTTTCTTTCTCTCTCTAAGCTCTCTCTAAGAAAGTAGAAGTAAAAGTAGTAATAGCTTTACTCTGCCTCCGAGAGTTTTCCTCCTGCGGCATTGTGGCTGGCCACGACAGGCAGCTTACAGAGATACAAATATTATGAGCCCCCTTGTCTGCGGTGTTTTTATTATAGTAGTTCAAAGGTCTAATATGGTCCCCATTTTGCCCTTTATTGCTTCAAAAATTATCCTTCTGAAGAGTTCTTTTAGCTGAGTGGAGGGAGGATCAGCTTTTAAAGAGGATCTGACAGTCCCCCCTGCCCCCCCCACACACACTTCCTTAGTCAACTTTGTAAAGTGACTTCTCTGCCTCAAAACGAACTTCCCCACCTGCAATAAAGGTGAAGGAATCTGGGCACAAAATCTCCCCATCGATAGTACATTGGGGAAGATTCCAGAAAGCCAAGTCACCCCGACTGTACCCGGATAAAATTCTATGAGAGAAGAGAGGCTAATGGGAATCAAGGGGGCTGGTCATTGCAGCCTGGTTCAGAGAGAGCCCTGCCCCCTGCCCCTCCCTACCCCGCCTTGGTCCAAGCCCAGAGAGGGAAAATGGTGGGCAGAAACACCCATAGCGTTAAAACCCCGAGAGCGTGTGTGAGCCCCGTGAAGTCCCCCAGATCTAGAAGTCCGTTGAGCCCAGCAGGCGGCAAGCAGCGAAGCAGAGCTGGCCAGGCGGCAGCTCAGAGCAGAAGGGCCCCACGGGAGAAGCTGGCTATTTCCCAGCCTCCAAGAAAGACACAGGAGCCGCTTAAGGCAGCCAGACCCAAAGGGCCTTGGCAGGATGAGGTGATGCTGTGTACACCAGGGACCAGAACCGGACAGGAGCACGGAGGCCCGGGAGCAGGAAGCTCACACAGGCAATAGCCCTGCCGCACCCACTCCACCACCCACCCCGTCACTGCAGGGATGAGGGTTAGATGTTTACGCAGTGGAAGCGTAAACTGAACAGAAACTAGAATTGAAATTAATGACAGTCACAAAAAGTTACACATTTTTGCAAAGTCCAAAATGAGTCCTCACTCTATGAATTTACGAAGTGCCTGTGCACGTAGTAGTTGCACAATAAATCTCAGCTATTACCAGGATGACCATTGACTAGTTACATCTCTTTCTTCTCCAGAGAAGTAGAATTGCTAACCTTGAGCACTGAAAATTAGGTCAGAGCATCCCCAGCCTTAAAAAACCTGGAGAAATATTTAATCTTTTCCTTGTGAAAACAACTGAGAGACGCCTGCTGTCCGCTCCCTCCCGGCTGTGGTGGATCGCATCCTTCTGCCGTCAGTGTTCGTGCTCTAGGTCCACAGCCCAGGATGGACTCTCTCCCATCCTCTCCACTGCGGACTTGGCCATATGATGTGCTGTGGCCAGTGGACGTGGCACCCAGCCACATCAGCCTGCCAGGCCAGGGAGGAAATCTCAGGCCTGGGTCTCCACTTCCTGTCTTGAACTCTTCCTCTCCTCCATGAGAAAAAGATGCCCCGGAAGCCACCGATCCTCCATCCTGGGTCTCAGGGCGAAAGATGTGTAGATCAGACGGTCTGACCCAAAGCTTGGAACCAAGCCTGACCCAGCCCAGTGGAGCAAGAAGTCCAGGTGACACCCGGCTGAGGCCTGGCTGACACACAGCGCCAGGAGTGAGAAATCGGTGTTTGCTCTCATAAGCCGATAAAATCTGGAGTTGTTACTGAAGGGCAAAAATCCCACCGGAGACAACCGTGCAGCCAAGAGATTTCTTCACCAGCCTTTATGGCTGGTCGGAGGTAAAAGAAGTACGGGGAGAGAGGAGTCAGAGAGAGGGGAGTGTGCAAGCTCTGGTGGGAGAGAGGAGTCAGGGAGAGGGGAGTGTGCAAGCTCTGGTGGGAGAGAGGAGTCAGGGAGAGGGGAGTGTGCAAGCTCTGGTGGGAGAGAGGAGTCAGGGAGAGGGGAGTGTGCAAGCTCTGGTGGGAGAGAGGAGTCAGGGAGAGGGGAGTGTGCAAGCTCTGGTGGGAGAGAGGAGTCAGGGAGAGGGGAGTGTGCAAGCTCTGGTGGGAGAGAGGAGTCAGGGAGAGGGGAGTGTGCAAGCTCTGGTGGGAGAGAGGAGTCAGGGAGAGGGGAGTGTGCAAGCTCTGGTGGGAGAGAGGAGTCAGGGAGAGGGGAGTGTGCAAGCTCTGGATGGAGGGTGGGTGCCTGGTTGTGCTGGCTGTGGTCTCTGGAGCTGCTGACTGGGGCAGCTGCCGTAGGGCTGGAGACGGTGAGTTCCTCTCAGCAGGGACGAGCTGTTGTGTCTGAGCTCCGGGCAGGCAGGGACTTAAGTAGGGATTTCTGGTGGGGGGTTGTGCCTGAGCGACCTTTAGTGCTATTGGCTCTTTGCCCAGGGAACAGAGCGACCTTTAAGCAGATTGGCTCCTGCCTGGGGAAAATAAAACCAGGTTGCTCCTCATGGAAATTTCCATGGGGGAGGTGGCCCGTCAGCCGAAGCCTATCTATCAGTTACTGCAATAAAATCCGCTTAATATGCCCCCAGTGAAGACTGCCCTTGGCATCTCAAAGAAAGGAAGAAAGGGAAGATGGATAGGGGAACAAGGACCACCTTAAGGAGAGAGGAAAAAGACCCTGCAGGAACTTTGGCCTGGCCATGGTAGAACAAGCTAGTAATGGAAAGGAAACAGAAAGTTCTAGAGATACCCATGAGCCTCTGCGGCCCTGTGGAGGCTGGGTTCAGGGAAACGTGGTTCCTTCGCTCTCAGCTTCTCTTCTGCTTTATTTCTCAGCATCCCGTGGCACTGTCTCCACGCTGACGAGCTTAACTCCCCTTCTGAGCATTAAGCTTGGTAAATAAATTTTTATGATTTGCAATGAACTCACATGGCTCTATCTCCCATTTCTATTCAAAATGCACCAAGATATGCATTGGATGTAGATGTGGGTTTGCGATCGGAATTGTTCTTGGGTAGGTATTTTTCAAAGAACAGATGTTTCCTCCACGTGTCATTTGAGATGGGTTAAGTGTGCCCAGGGGGGCTGGTGGATATGGGGGTCTCCCCCTGGGCAGGCGGGTTCGTTGTAAATTGCTCTGTGGTTTTTCCCTAACCCTGTAATGGCTGAAGTAAAACTTAGCAGCTGAGCAGTTAGCCCATTTATTTAATTTGATTTTGATTTTCTATTAAGCTCTTGTGATTTATTTAAATAGGTTCTGAAATACCAAATTGAAATGTGACGTGTTTGGCATGAAGGGGGATTAGGAACCAAAATATGAATTGAGTAAAATCCATTTTGCAAATCTCCAGACCTGTCCAATAAATTGCTTGGGAAACCCGCACAGAATTACTCCTTAAGTGGCTTGGAGCATCAATACGACATCTCTGTTTCATAAAACACAGGCTTCGAGGACCAGTTTCTTTCTTGGGGTTGTGCTACAGGACCTGACCCCAGAGACACCATAAGGGGCCTTCCTCTTACCCTTCCTCCAGAAGCAGATTGTTCCGTTATTCAGAAACTTAAATTCAAAATATTTTAAGGTGCAAATTTAACCATTCAGTCAAAGCCTTAATACCAAGGCTGGTTTTTTTGTTTGTTTGTTTGTTTGGTACCAGGGATTGAACTCAGGGGCACTCGACCACTGAGCCACATCCCCAGCCCTTTTTCGTATTTTATTAGATACAGGGTCTCACTGAGTTGCTAAGTGCCTCGCCATTGCTGGGCCTGCTTTGAACTTGCAATCCTCCTGCCTCAGCCTCCCTAGTCACTGGGATTACAGGCGTGCGCCACTGTGCCCAGCTCCAAGGCTGGTATTTGATGGAGAAAATAAGTAGCCAGCATTATTCATGACCAGATAAAAAGCAAATTACAGATGTGCCTCACCCACTCCTGCTTTTCCTGATCTGAAACTCTTTTCAAAGATCATTGAATAGATAAACAGAACTATATTAAAAAAAAGAAAAGAAAAAGTAGTCCTGTGGTTTTTCACAAGTTTGTGCATTTCTATGGGCCTCAGCCCTCTCGTTATAAAATGGGGAATTTGGGTCCCTTGACTCTGAACTTTCATTCTAAATCGTATCAATATCTCTAGTTTCTTTATTTTTCCCCATCTCTCAGACAAGAGCCAGAGTTAAGAGGACTCACCACACACTTCAGGAAAGGGAAAACGTCTTGAAATCCAGACTTAGAACCTGAGTTCACCTGGTAGGTTGTCCTGAAGATAGCCAAAGTCAAAACGGCAGCGCCAGCGCCCGCCACCATGAATCCCATCGGGAGGCCGAAAGCCAGCCAATGGAAGAGAAGCTGTGGGTCTCAGTCACCTTGAACAGTCCTTTCGGGTGCCATATTGGAGAGCAATCTGTGTCTGCTGCGACTGGCCACGGGCCACTCCTCCCACCCAGGTCACCCTTTCCTTGTCTGAAAGCTGGTGTTCAACGTGGAAAATAACGAGAAGGTTCCTCCAAGCGGCAGCGTGCTCACGCCCTGAAGAGCCACGAGACAGAATCCACCACAAGTTCATGGGACCACTGCCCTCTGTGCACTGTCATCAACCAAAACGTCCATATGCAGCACTTGACTCTGCGTATTAATTATCTACAGGTTGAACTCTCTGTGTCCTTAGTGGGAAAGCTGGTCCTTGGTCCTCGGTCACAGATGGCAGCCAACACTCTTCCTGTGCATGGAGTGCCTGGCTCAGTTGATGGAGGCTTCCAGGTGCACCCCATGGGCCCCATGCTGGTACCACAGGGGTGCAGAAGTCCAGTCTCTGTTTTTAAGGCTCCGGCAGGCTGGCAGGGAGAGGAACGACATTGATGCATGGGAAGGGCCGCCACGGGATGGCGTTCAAAGGCTCATTGCCATGCCCAGACCAAGCTTAACCGGGGCCAGGGATATTTGTGGGCAAAGTGAGAGCCCCCTGAGACTTGGAGGGTGCATTTGTGTCAGGAAAAGAATAGCCCAGCTAAGGGTCAGCATGTGCAAAGGCCCAGAGGTAGAAAGTGCATATCTAGGAATTAGAACTAGCTTATGGTGGCCACTGCAGGTAAACTGTGCATGGGGAGGCAGCAGAGGCTACACGTGAAGCAAGAGCTCAGTCCAGGAAGAGCTGCGAGCAAAGGCGCCGGGTCTAGATTATTCTGAAGCAAATAGGCAATGGTAGAGTTGTATTTTCTTCTCCCCAAAGCTCTCTAGCTATAAAGGGGAGACAGGGTTAGAGGTTAAACCAAAGGCAGTCACAGCCCTGGGCAAGGTGCCTATGGCCAGTGAGGCAGAAAGGGGCAGAGGCTGCGCGCCCCACTGGGCACCCTGGAGAGGAAGAAGGCTGTGGGTGCAGCCTCCACAGAGGTGGCGCTGCAGGCTAGTTTGCAAAAGGCAGGAGAGAGGAGACAGTGAGAGATGGGCGGATTCCACACATTAAAGACACAGAAGCGGTTGTGTCACTGTAATATGCTGTTTTTAAGTCTTTTGGGAACAGACCCAGGAGTGGGATGGCTGGGTCATAGGTTTATAGCAGCACAATTCATAATAGCTAGGTTGTGGAACCAACCTAGATGTCCCTCAGTAGATGAGTGGATAAAGAAAATGTGGTATATATACAAAATGGAATTTTACTCAGCAATAAGAGAGAATAAAATAATGGCATTTGCAGGTAAATGGATGAAGTTGGAGAATATAATGCTAAGTGAAGTTAGTCAATCTCAAAAATCCAAACACCAAATGTTTTCTCTGATATAAGGAGGTTAGTTCACAGTGTGATTGGATGGGGGTACATAGGATTAGAGGAACACTGGAATGGTCAAAGGAAAGGGAGGGCAAGGAAGGGAGCAGCGGGAGGGGGGGGAGGGGGAAAAATGGTGGTTGAATGAGATGGATATCACTATCCTAAATGCATGATTAAAGATCTGAATGGTACTTATACACTTTGTATACAAGCAGTTGTATGTAAAAAGATGATATACTTGTGCACTATGAATAAGTAAATAAATAATCTAAAAAAAAAAAAAAAAAAGACACAGAAGCAACAGAATCTGGTGGCTGATGGGATGTGGGTGGCAAGAAAGAGGAAGGGGTCAAGCCTAAGACCCCTTGGTTTGTGCAGCCCGGTGCAGGACAGCCCGCGCGGTGTAGGCGTGAATTCAGACTGTGACCTTCCTGACGGCGAGGACCGCGGCCCCGGGCCACAGCGTCCCCGAGGATGAGCGGCCCTCCACGCAGCCCCTCTTTTTCAAGATGAGCAAATGCAAGTCCTCCTAGCTGTGAGGGTGGGTTTCAGTTCCCTGCCAGCCCCCGAGATCATCCAAGCAAGCCTCGCACGCCCCTCTGGGGAACCGGGGCACAGCGCCCTCTAGCGGCTACCAACCCCCACAGCATCGCTGTGCCCCAGGTGCAGCCTCCAAGTGGCCCTGCGGGGCCTGCTCGGACCCCTCCCCCAGGTTGTGTGTGTAGGTGACTCATGAACTGCCATCAGCCTCATCTGCCCAGCGCTGTGTTCAGCTGTCCTTGTCACCTCTGGACAGTGCTACAGTTTGCATCTGCAATGTCCCCAAAGGTTTAGTCCCAGGTCTGGTGATTTGGGGATGTGGTGGAACTGGAGGTGTGGCCTAGTGGTGGGCAGGACCCCAGGCCCCACTCCAAGCCACTTCTCTCTCTGTGTGTGTGTGTGTGTCTCTCTATCTTCCTGACCACGAAGTGACTACTCTGTTCTGCCCTGGGATCCCAGCCGTGAGGGGCTGCCACAGGCTAAATCACTGAGGCTAATCAATCATGGTTTGCAACCTCCAACATCTGAGCCTAAATAAACCTTTTCTCTTTACAAGTTGATTGTCTAGGGAATTTGTTATAGTGACTGACAGCTGACTAACACGGGAGGGAATCTATCATCACTGAATGGGTAAGGAAGAGATGAAAACAAAGAAAATTCTCTATTAAGTCGGGGAGCCGAGAGTGAGAAGCAGGTGGTGAATGGATTTCCAATACGGGAGGAGCACCTTCCCTACTTCTTTCCTCCCATGCTTCCGGCAAAGTCCAAAGTCTCCCAACTCAAAGTTGCTGCCTCAGCAAACCCAGTCCAAGAGCTTCTCTATGTTCAGACCCCACGCCCACTCTGGGAGAGCTGGATGCTACACAATTGCACAACACGATTGTTCCCTGGCAATGAAATCTTTGCCGGTTGGACTTTAGTAATGTGAGGTTCAGGTGTGCGTGTTAAATCACTGGTTTTGTGCGTTGAGATAAGACAGGCTGAGCTGCGGAGTTTCACCGTCAGCAGCCAGGAGAAGGGCTTGGGCCGGATCAGTGATGACCACATGTGTTCTGGGCCAAGCTGGGAGATGAGCTGGGACACGCGCAGATGGCTGAGCCACTTGTGCACTTGTGCACGCCAGTGGCAGTGTCGTGGGGAAGGGCGAAGGTCAGCAGGGAAGCTGTTTGACTGGAAAATGTCCCATCTAGGACCAGGTCACCTCTAGCTATGGAGGAAGAAGCTTCTGACACTACCTAGGAGCCCACACGCCAGGCCCCACAATAGGGAAGCGTGTAGATTTTTGAAAAAGGAGTTGTATGGATAGGGTTTTTTTGTTGTTGCTGTTGTGGGGGTTTTGTTTGTATATTTTTTTGTTTTTGTTTGTTTACTTACTCTGATACACAGAAATCTGGGAGACTTGTTGCTAGAGCATTAAATATAAATCATAATAGCTTAAGTGCTTACTGAGTGCTCGTTAGGTTCCTGACACTATTCTAAGTGTTTTTCAAGTGTTTTACTCATTCATTTCTCACAACATCCTTGGGGGGGAAGTGCCATTAAATTCTTCATTTCATCAAATAAGGCAACTGATGCACAGAGACATCAAGTGACACCACCAAGGTCACACAGCACCCTGGCTCCAAGCCCATGCACTTACATACTACACTATATTGTCTTTCAGAGCTTGAAGCCACATTCTATTTATCTCAGCCTTGCCATGTCTGTGTGGAGGACACAGACATTTCATTTTATTGAATGAATGAAAGAGTGAAATCTCATTTGCTGTAACATCTGGGTGGCCTTTAGCCAGTTTTACACAAAGTTGTAAGAAGATTTACGATAATGCCAACAAGGTATTGGTTCCAAAAGATCCTGGCCATCCCCCACCCCTCTGCCATGATGACTGGGGACTGGGGCTTGTCCTTTTTGCTTTTATTTGTTCAGGACACTTTTGCTTTGGGGGATCCTCCAGTAAAAGTGAGGGGAGCCTCACAGTGCTGCAGAATGCGAGGGCTGATGGGCGCCTGCAGCCCACCTGGGCTTCCGTGTCTCAGGGCAAACAGCGCCCCCTGAGGTCATCGTGGTGGTTGCAGCAGCTGGGCCACCCAGGTCCCTCCTTAAGGACCACAGCTCTGCAAGAAGGGTGCTTGTGTGAACAGCAGCGGGGCTCCAGGTCCCGTAGCCTTACACACACACACACACTGAAGTTCTCCCTCCAGCACCCAGGATGGAAGTCCGGGAGCTGTTTTTTCTTATGGAAAGACCCTTGCAGAAGGGGCGGGCCAGTCAGGGCCACCTGGAGGGCCAAGGAAGGGGGTGTTGATCCCAACGCAGGGACTCAGGGAGGGCGTCTCCAAGCCCAGGAAAAGAGACAAAAGGACTTTCCACCAAGGCAGGACGGTCCAGCGCTGCCCTCCCGCCGACCCCCTCCACTGCAGCCTGGACCCGCCGCGGCCCGTGCTGCCCCGTCACCCCTGCCGCTCCGGTGAGCAAAGGACGCCCCCAGCTCCCCACCGACTCTGCGGCCGGGCAGGGCTGGTCAGTAAGGCCGGCCCCAGCTGGGCTCCCAGGGGACAGCACTGCTGCTGGCACTGTCACCCCCCGCCACCCCCCGCCAGCGGCCAGGGCCTTTCCTAGCGACTTCACAGGGGTTGAAGATCCCGTGAGAAGTTCCTGCTGGTGACTCTCGGGAAGGCTTGTCGCGGCCTCCAGGGTCACGGACATCCCGGTCACCGCCAGGTCCCCTCTTGGGTCTCGACTCCACTCACTGCCTTTCAGTCTCTGGTCGGATGAGCGACAACTGTGACCACTATGCCGACAGCACGGAAGGCCTTCACCCCCGCTTCTGTTGCTCTGAGTTGAGACAGGTGGGCTCCTGAGAGAGCCAGAGCCCCCCCCACCCCCACTAGATGGAGACCCCGTCTCCGGGCCGCCGCCCAGCCATGCTGGTCTCGTTGGTTAGATGAACAGAACCACCAGTGTAAGCTTGAACCAGGTCAGTGAGGACAAAACCAGGATCCATTTAAGGGTCACCCATTGGAAGTGTGCCCACGAGTGATTTATGGCTCAACCAGAAAGAAACACACCGAACCCCAAATGTCCAGTGATTGACATGGGATCTGGATTTGACAGAAGCGTGCTTGGGACCCTGAACTTCTCTTCCCAGGAAAATCCTACGTATGATCAGGAAGCTCAACCCCGGGTGTGTCACTCGCCTCAGAGGCAAGGGGTGCCCAAACCCTGCCTTTGGGGTGTGTACACCTTTGCTTTGTTGTCCTTTAATAGATCTTCACTTGGGCCTTGCTTTTGACATCAGTGGCAAAGATCAAGATCTCACCTGGGCTGAGTTAAGTCCCGAGGAGGGACCTCCTCAGACCCTGGTCTGGCAACAAAGTAATCCTCACAATTCAATTTTATCATGTAGTATTTTTCTTAATTTTCCACTGAAGAACCAGGCTCAGAGAAGTTAAGTGACCTACCTAAAGTCACACAGCTAGTAATTGGCAGAATTGGGACTCAGTTGATGTTGCTTCCTCCAAGGTCAGGTGTTTCTTTTCCAACCCCTAGCTCCAAGACAGAGTGGCCAGGTTTTTTGTTTTGTTTGTCTACTGATTGACTGTTGTTTTGCTTTTTTTTTTGGTAAGTAATGGACAATTTCAAATGCACAAAACCCAGAAAATGGAACAGTGGTGTGTTGGGTGGAGCTGGAGTGTCAAATATTCAAAAAGAAGGGTTTCCTTCTTTTTGAGATATCTATCCAACTTTTGGTAGCTTGAAATCGGCCATGGTGGGAACCCCCAAACACTGACAAATGGTTCAAATGTGGCGCCTCCCCCGCCCCAGCCTCCTGGCCAGTCCCCCACTGCTTGTCCCTGTCAGCAGCCTCCAGAGTCACCATCAGCTGGCCAATCTTGTTTTAGCCACCTGTACCCACCGATCCCTCTTGTGCCAATGGTGGTTTTGATGCAAACCCAGACCTCTTATCATTTTATCCATACATGCTTTAAATGCATCTCTAGATCATAAGGACCCTTCTCTTGACCTACCCAAAGTGCCATTTCCACACCTAAAAACGCCTATAACCTTTTTTAAAATTTTAATTTGTTATATATGACAACATAATGCATTACAATTCATATTACACATTTAGAGCACAATTTTTCATATCCGTGTCTTCATACATGTACTTAGGGTAATGATGACCATCACATTCCACCATCTTTCCTACCCATATGCCTCCTCTTTTCCCCTCCCTCCTCTTTTCCCCTTTGCCCTATCTAGACTTCATCTAATCCTCCCACTCCCCCACTCCACCCCCACAGCATATTATGAATCAGCATCCTTAAATCAGAGAAATCATTCAGCATTTGGTTTTGGGGATTGGCTAATAGCATTATATTAGCATTATGTTCTCCAATTTCATCCATTTACCTGTGAATGTCATTATTTTATTCTCTTTTATTGTTGAGTAATGTTCCGTTGTGTATATATACCACATTTTCTTTATCCATTTATCTACTGAAGGGCAATCTAGGTTGATTCCAGTTTAGCTATTGTGAATTGTGCTGCTATAAACATTGATGTGGCTGTGTCACTGTAGTATGCTGTTTTTAAGTCCTTTGGGTATAGACCAAGGAGTGGGATAGCTGGGTCAAATGGTGGTTCGATTCCCAGTTTTCCAAGGATTCTCCATATAGCACAAGATTATCAAGAATCAATAAATGGGATGGACTCAAACTAAAAAGCTTCTTGTCAGCAAAAGAATCAATCAGTGAGGTGAATAGAGAGTCAACTAATTGAGAACAAATTTTTACCACACCCACATCAGATAGAGCACTAATCTCTGGAATACATAAAGAACTCAAAAAACTTAACACCAAAAAAAAAACAAATAACCCAATCAATAAATGGGCCAAGGAACTGAACAGACACTTCTCGGAAGAAGATATACAATCAATCCACAAATACATGAAAAAAATGTTCAGTATCTCTAGCAATTAGAGAATGCAAATCAAACCACTCTAAGATTTCATCTCACTCCAGTCAGAATGGCAGCTATTAAGAATACAAGCAACAATAAGTATTGGCGAGGATGTAGGGAAAAAGATACACTCATACATTGCTGGTGGGACTGCAAATTGGTGCAGCCAATATGGAAAGCCTGTAATCTTTTAATATCATCAAATGCCCAACAGAATATATTAATACAGTTAGTTTGACTCAGGATCCAAATAAGGGTCTCACGGTACTCTCTGCGAGGATGCCCCAAGTCCTTTCCACTCAACAGGTGTCAAGGTAGTTTCCTGGGACTGCTGTAACCAAGTACCACAAACCGGGTGGCTTACACAACAGAAATGCAGGTCTCACCGTCTAGAGGCTGAAGTCCGTGATGAGCTGTGGGCAGGGCCGCTTCCTCCTGAGCGCTCCCATGCCTCTCTCCTGGGCTCTTGTTTGCTGGCCCTCTCAGGTGTTCCCGTGGCTGGTGGACACATCACCCCATCTTTGTCTTCATCTCCCCTCCCTCGCACCCTCTCTGTGTGTCTGCTCAAATTGCCCCCCCAACCTTTTTTTTTTTTTTTTTTTTTTTTGGTATTGGGGATTGAACTCAGGGGCATTTGCTCAACCACTGAGCCACATCCCCAGCCCTTTTTTTTGTATTTTATTAGAGACAGGGTCTCACTGAGTTGCTAAGTGCCTCGCCTTTGCTGAGGCTGGCTTTGAACTCTCGATCCTCCTGCCTCAGCCTCCCAAGTGCCGGGATTACAGGCATGCGCCACTGCACCCGGCTAAATTCCCCCTTCTTAAAGGACACCAATCGAGTTGGATTCGTGACTTGGCTTTAATTTAAATACCTCTATAAGACCCTATTTCCAAATAAGGTCACTTCTGAGATTAGGTAGATCAAAGCTTTAGCAAATGAATTTTGGGTGAAGCCAACTCAATCCATAATAGTGGTTTTTTTTTTTTTTTTTTTTCCTATTTCCTTGTGATTTAGTTGTTGGATAATCCAAGATACTGTACAATGTCTGGCCTTTGCTGATTTCCTCTGGATTTCCTGTAGATTAGTAGGCAGACCCAATCCGAGGACCAGATTCAGACATGGTTATTTTAGCAAGAATGCTCTAGGAGAGGCTAGTGCCTGGGCCTCCCTTCTGGTGACACGAGGGCCCCATCGCAGGCTGCAGACTAGATCTGTTTTTCACTGGGGGTTGAAAGCTGTCATCTTTAATTCCTAGTTCTGCATGTGTTACCTGAAATTCTTCCATGGAGAACATTCTACATGCTTACCCTGAAGTCCAGTTCATACCAGCAAGACAGGATCAAGATTTCCTTCATTTCCTTTATTTATTGGTTTCAAAATAATGAGTTGGTGCCTGAGCATCTTCCACAAAGGAACCATGAGGAAAATGGATTAGAATTATAATTAACTCATGGACTTTGACATCTATGATTCATTGCCGATATTCTGTTAATTGCAGACATTATTCCTTTTTGAAATTTTTTTTAGATGTTGATGGATCTTTATTTTATTCATTTATTTATATGTGCTGCTGAGAATCAAACCCAGTGCCTTGTACATGCTGGGCAAGCACTCTACCGCTAAGCCACAACCCCAGCCCTTATTATTCTTTTTGATACTCAAAATTTCCCATCTTCACCCTGTAGAGCCTTCAGGTTGGCTCCAGAATTATGACACAACTCCAAGTCTCTGCAGGTGTGCTTGGCTTCTGGTAAACCAGTGAGTTCTAGGTTCACCTCATTCACTTCCTTCCTCAGACCTGCAGTTAGCTATTTCTCCAAGGTACACTGGTTCCTTTTACTGAAAATTGGCCAAATATTTGAATGCTAGCAATGCTCATCTCCAGATTATTTACAGAACTTTCAGTGGGAAGTACTGGGATAGACTTCCATAAGAGAAAATATATCATGAGTTCATGTCAACATTGTCCACTTAAATTTAGAACTACAGGGTTTTGCATTAATTGTTTAATTTTCTACTTGTGTCTCTTTTTAAACTGAATGTCTTGGTTCCTCATAATGTCAACATAATTTAATTATCTATGTGAATGCACACATATACATACACACATACAGATGTTTCAAATGAACACTAGCAATATTATTACCAAACAAAAATATTTAGTAAACAATATTAGCAGATCATATTAGTAAATATTATTATTGAACACTATTTAAATTTTGTTTATATTTGTATAATCCCTTAAGGTGTAACCTATTAGGAATGTACAATTAATTACAATGCTTTAAAGTCACATGAAATTGCTCCTTTCTTTTGACTCATTTCTTGAACTACTAAGTCAATGAGGCTATTGCTCCACTTTGATTTTGATTTTTTTTTTTTGCGGGGGTGGGGGGGCCGCAGTTACCAGGGATTGAACACAGGGGCACTCAGCCACTGAGCCACATGCCCAGCCCTATTCTGTATCTTATTTAGAGACAGGGTCTCACTGAGTAGCTTAGCGCCTCACCATTGCTGAAGCTGGCTTTGAACCCGCGATCCTCCTATCTCAGCCTCTGGAGCCGCTGGGATTACAGGTGCGTGCCACCACACCCGGTGTTTTTTTTTATCATTTTTTAAGCCCAAAGGGTCAGGAAGAAAATTTTGCTTTTAGTTTTTAAAGATCACTTTCTACTTTGATTTGATTTAATTTTATTTTGTAATTATATAAAACATTGACATGGACCCAAAGTCATTTCAACAAAATGAGCTCAGTTCAGAGGCTCAGGCTCTGTTCCCACTCTCCAACCTGCCCCTCCTCGCTTTATCTACCATGAAAAAATTCCAGCAAACAGGAGTCTGAATGGGTTCCCCCTTTCCCGTCTCGCTTAGCCTTTTATCCTGAAACCACACTTTCACTTCATGTCTCCTAAAGATCACTCTCGAGAGAGAGTTGAGATTTTGGGTCTTGCTTTTAATAACCACTTCCATTATCAAGCACAAAACCAGTTTTGTTTTATCCCAGCAATGCTAAGGGCAACAGAAAAGTGGAATGTCCCCACTGATGTCAGAAGCTTTTCATAAGCCAAAAAAGAAACCACCAGTTCCAACTTCCTCAGGCCCGTTTCTGAAGCTCTTGGACTTCCTAAATAGCTCTGTGGGCAACGGGCCGCCTTCTAAGAGAACGTGAATAACAATACTTGCAGTTGGTGGCTCCCTGGCCTTTGCAAGACTCATGGGGAACCACAGGGAGGACCCAGGGGGCCGGCAGAGCTGGACTCTGTCCTGGACTCGCAGCTTCCCAGAACCTGGGGTAAGTCAATTCCTTCCTGAACGGGTTTTCAGACCTGCAGGTGTGGTCCATGCCGGGAACAGGGTCTGGCAGGCAGGTAGGGGCACTTAAAATGCCATGGTCAGTGTTGTTATTTTCCTAAGCTCTTTCACACACAGTCAAGTCCACCTCCATTCAGCAGTGCTTTGAGCTGGGGATCCTAGCCGGCCAGGATCTAGTTTTAAGTTCAATTTATGACTCTGTGGTGCTGCATGCTCACAGGCTGTCTGTCCCCTCAGTGGAAACTTGGGTGCCTCTTGTATGATCCACACCTCTGACGCAGTGTGTCTGTGTTCTGCACTTGAACCCTGGTTTCATTATTACATTGAGGGGATTTTAACCACGGAATAGCTGCTTCTCGGTCAGACTACCGCTCATAGCTCTGATTAATTTATGTCATGCTTGGTCCTTAATCAAGAGTCAACCAAGCTGGGTGTGGTGGCACACGCCTAGAATCCCAGTGGCTCGGGAGCCTGAGGCAGGAGGATCGCAAGTTCAAAGCCAGCCTCAGCAAAAGCAAGGCGCTAAGCAACTCAGGGAGACCCTGTCTCTAAATAAAATACAAAATAGGGCTGGGGATGTGGCTCAGTGGTCGAGCGCCCCTGAGTTCAATCCCCAGTACTGTCCTCCTCCCCACCCCCCAAAAAAAACACCAGAATCAACCAACAATTCAAGCAGGATCCCTGGAAGAATGAATGATCCCACTGACAACAGTCTGGTATGTGATTTAAATTGCAAGAAGGAACTGAAGGAAACTAGAGGAGAAACCTCATTTTTTATAAATTATTTGACTTTTATTGGAGACATTCCTTTTAACTGGACCATTCCCTTGACTCAGAAGACACCATCTTTCCAAATAAATATTCTCCCTTTAACCTCTTCTACAATGAGATGAAATTATCAAAGAGATCAAGGAGAATTTTGGGACAGACACATCCGGAATCATTAAAACCAGCTTGTGTGTGCATGTGTGTGTGTGTGTGTGTGTGTGTGTGTGTGTGTGTGTGTTCTCAGTGAATTTCCTTCAGCCCAATGGTTCTGGACCATTGGCTCATCTGTACATTCGAATCCCAGGGAAGAGAGAAATTAAAAAACGATGCTCAGCAGGGAGCGACATTGGTCAAAGTATATTGTTATCCTGTGTGCATGCACAAATATGTAACAACAGATCCCATCATTATGTACAACTATAATGCACCAATAAAAAATGGGGGATAAAAAAGAATAAAGAGGATTGCAACCTGGGGAGGGGTGGGGAGACTGGTGCCCAGGCTTAGCCCTGCACCAGAGAAATAAGACACCCCCTGGGGCACCCAGGCACCAGCACTGCTCTGGCCCCAGCCCAGGTGACAGAACAGTTCGAGCAGGTGTAAGAATCCGTGTAGTTGGTTGGCTTGCTCATAACTGCAGGGGAGGATAGAGGTGAAGTCCAGGCCTTGACCCTGTAACCCTCTCAAACTCAGGAGCTTAAGACAACGGTGACCAGTCTGGCAGATTCTGAACTTTTGGAGTCTGAAGATTCCAGTCGTTCCCTCAAAGAGGAAATAGTGCTCCTGGGAGCTTAGAGGAGGCCTGCCTGGCCTTCAAATGTCAAGACGTTGCAAGCAGCAGCGCCTCAGGAAACCCTCAGGTATGGCCGGCAGAGAACTTCTCTGTGGCCTTGGGGAGACCTGGGGTGGGAGCCAGGGCAGCTGCCAGCCACAGCCAGTGCCTGGTGCAGCTCGGGCTCAGCCCCGCTCTGAGGGAGCCCAGGAGCGGCCAGGAGGACCAGGCGAAGGCACTGGTGGAGGGGCTTCCCTGGGCCCTCTGATGGGGGGACAGGACGGCTGGCTGCTGGCCCCACACACCCCTCATGAGGAAGCACAGCACCTCCCTTTTCTGTCACAAAGCCTAGAACTAAGGGGGCCCTCAGAGCTCTTCCTGCAGCCTGCTGCTCTTCCAAAGCTTGGAATTCTTTCTGAAAGAAGGCACTTCCCCGCAGGCCCAGGTGCAGTGGGTAGCAGGGTTACCACAGGTGAGCCCTGCCTCCATCTCCAGCCTTTCACTAACGGGGTCTGGAGAGGCCCTGGGAAGCCCGGACAGCGCCTCTGGTTTTGTCCTCGAGGAGCGCAGTGTGGCCGCAGCCTCACCACCTTCCCACGCGGCCCCGTGCGGCCCAGACAGCACGGGAAGGGCAGACCTGGGAGCAGAGGCCCTGCCTCCCACTGGCTGGTCTGCTGTGAGCTTCCACAAGGAAATAATTCGTCCTACTTTGTTACTCTGTGAGGCCAACGAGGCTAAAGGCCAGAGGAAGGCTTCTGTGCTGGGGACAGCCAGGCCAGCTGGCCCCCCAAGGGAGGACAGACCCTTTGGAGTGGCCACAGGCTGCTCACCAGGCTGTCCTCTCTTCCTCAGGCTACTGGGGCACAGAGATTCTTGACTACGTCAAGTCCTGGGTACTCTGGGCTGTCTTTAGGACCTCCAAATGGGGCAGGCTCTCCAGGAAATAAATATGTCAAATATGGAATTAAGTTTGACCCCAAGCTGCCTCCGTACAGAGTGAACTGTAACCTAACTTCAGAGTGTACTCTTCAAAAATAGTGGAGCCTCAGCCAATCCTAGCAGCCAAGCCATAGACGGGAGGCTGCTAAAACATCTTTCTCTCTCCACTGCTTTTGGTCCAAGGGATACCTGGTTCCTGAACTCTCTTTCTGCTCCATCTCTCTTAAAGTTAACTTGTTAAGATTCTGTTAAAGTTTCTTTTCACAAATGTCTGTCCCTGTTGTTCTTCCTTGGCCCCTATTCTCAGTCTCATGCAAGACAGTTCAAGGTAGTTTGCAGGCTGAAAACCACTGAAACCGTCCCGACGGGGGAGGTTGTCTCGTACACACAGAACATCTCATGGAAAACCCAGTGACCCATGTCAGCCCATCTAACACCTGTTAGGTGCTCAGAGTAGAAGCAGTCTCCAGTCCTGCCTCCGAGCAGCCCTCTAACTCCCAACTGCACCAACTCCCCAGCAGACAACCTGAGGGTGGGGACCACATCCTGTCTGTCTTTGTATCTAACAGACAAGGGTGCAGCTACGGAGAAAGCACTTGTATGATGTCAAACAAATGAGTGCAGTCGCCGCCACTTACATAGCCTCTGCTCCTGCAACCTATGACATAAATATGATTATCATCGCTATTTGACAGATGAGGAAACCGAGGAAGAGAGAAGGCCAGTAGCTTGCCGAGAGTCACCATTTGGTAACAAATATGCTTTCTTCCTGCTGGGCATTAATGGACAAGAGATGAGGCAAGACACAGGGCAGTTCTCACCTGGAGGAAGCCAGTGGGGGCCTCTTCCTCTGTTTGGGGCAATAAATTCATTTTTAAAAATCTCAACACCTCTCTCTCTCTCTCTCTCTCTCTCTCTCTCTCTCTCTCTCTCCAAAATTCACCCTCTAAGAGTATACAATTCAAGCCAGGTGTGATGGCACATGTCTGTAATTCTAGCTGCTCAGGAGGCTGAGATAGGAGGATCACAAATTTGAGTAGTAAGACCCTGTCTCAAAATTAAAAGTAAAAAGGGCTGGGGATGTAGCTTAGTGGTAGAGCACCCCTGGGTTCAATCCCCAGTACTGGAAAATAAAAATAATTATAATCATATTACATAATCATCATCATCATCATCATTATTTTAAATAAATGCATATGATTCAGAGGATTTTTCTACATTCACAGAGTTATCCAATCATCACCATTATCCAACTCCAGGCCACTTATCATCCCAGAAAGAAACTCCATACCCAGTAACAGTCACTCCCCTGACTCTTCCCACAGCCCCTGGCAGCCAACCTGATTTCCATAAATGGAATCACATAACATGGGAGAGAAGACAGTCCTCCTGTCTACCTTTCTGAAGTATCTCTCACTCTGTCCTATTTCTTCTCAGATAACTTTGCCCTTTTTAAATAACCATCGTGGCAGTTCGTTACTTTCCAATGTTTTCTCTCAACACACCTGGGGGGAGCAGCGACTCCGCTTGCTTCTGCTCCCTCCTGGCCGTCGGTGGCTATGCCACGCGTGAGGGTGAAGTCATGTCGGCTAGAGCTCTTATGTTTTGCACACGTTCACAGACATTTCTTGATGTTATCAATCTATAGTCGAGTTTACTAAATACTCATCGGAGCTCGGGGGCCAAAGTTGAAATTGAGACGAGAAAATATGAAGAGGTCGGAATAACAGAAGTGGAGGCGCAGGTGGGGGTCAGAGGATGGAGATAAGAAAGGAGCTGCCCTGGGTCCGGCAGGTGGGGCAGTGGCAGAGAGGACACCCCCGTCCCCAGCCTGGCCACTGCTGCTCTCGCCCTCACCGCCCTCCCCCTGCCTGAGCTCTGGCTTGGAACAGCTTTAACACTCGAAGATCAAATTCCTGAGTCACAGAACAGAGAAACCAGAGGCGGACCCTACTGAAGCAAGCTTTCCAAAACAAAAGGGAAAGGGTGGCTTTTTCCCGTGACCTCCAGACACCCCAGCATTAGCTGCTGATTTAGACTTGCTTCCATGGCTCACCATAACCAATCACGTGGCTTGGTGATTAAAGATCCAAGATCCCTACCTTAATGCTTGTTTTATTCATGTATTCATTATTTATCTATTCCTTGATCCTTGTAGTGCTGGAGACCGAACCCAGGACTTTACATGGTTCATCGTTGATTTACAGCCTGGAGCTGTAAGTAGCCTGGAGATAACCATATTTTTGTGCCTTTCCCCCCAACCTTGAGACAAGGTCTCACTATGTTTCCCAGGCTGGCCTCAAACTCCTAGGCTCAAGTGATCTTTCTGCTGCTGTAGGGACAGACAAGGCAAGGCACTGAAGACAGCAGGAAACAGTTTTATTTGGCTGCAGCCAGGTTCAGAAGGTACAGCTCTCACCCTCTCACCGTAATCAATTAATCCTCTGAAACCTGAGTTTAGGTAGTTTTAGAATTTTATACCCAGCATGTAAGGGGAGGGGCTCAGGAGTTCAGAATTTACAGAAATTCACGTAAAAGCAGATTTTTTTCCTTTCACTGTTCTGGGCAAGTTAATCCTTCAAGGACAACACCTGAGAAGGGGAGAGCTTCTTCTCTCCTTTCTTTCTTCCCCCCTGCCAGCTGTTACCATGGAGCCCAATTAGTAACGTCTCTTATCTTAGAAATGTAGACATCTCTGTGAAGCTCCAGCTCAAGGCCAGAGGCCTTGTTAAAGAATTGGTCCTTTTTATCACACTTGTATTTGCAAACACATTTCTACAAACTACTATACTGAATAAATGATTGTGAAAAACAAGTAAGGGGGCGTCCAGCACCTGGAGTGCTGATTTCTTCCAGGCCAGTGGCCAAGTGAAATAGGGCAACACAAAAATAGGAAGTTTATCTACATTGAACTCTTTTGTAGAGACTCTTTTGCTGACAGTCCTAAAATCAGCCATGGTGAAGATTTCTGGAGAAGCCCAGTTAAATTTTTCTGTAAAGAAAGGGGGTGCCATTACACTGCCTCAACCTCCGGAGTATCTGGGACTGTATAGCACACACCACCTCACCTGGCTTCAAAGCATTTTTAATAATAAACTTTTTTGAGAATAATTTCTGTTGGATTCTGGGCAGGAGGCGGTGCCTCCCAGGCAGAAGGCCACACCTCCCAGGTACTTCCTGAAAAGACTACATTTCCCAGGGTCCTCAGCCTGGCCAGCGAACTTGGCCAGCAGGTGCCCTGGCCATCACCTCCTGACCTCTGGCAGCCTATAGGGAAAGGACCCACTCCAGGGGGCTTTCTGACCACCACCCTGCTATTTAAGCCTCCCCCGGACTGAAACCGCTCTCTGGTCTCGCCTGCCCCTGATTCCATTCGTCCCTGTTTTTTCCCTTCTTCTCCCCCTTCCACACGTGGCCCCCTAATAAACTTCCCTTTTATTAAAATGGCGTTCCCAGCGTAAGAAACTTTGCCTAAATTCTAACAATTTCAGATGCACAGAAATGTGGTGAAGATAATGTAGAATTCCAGCATCTCCCCATCAGTTTTCCCCTAATCTTATTCCTGTGGTACTGTCTCTAAAGAAAGAGATGAGCACTGGTGCATTGCTATTAATTGCACTCAGACAGTATTTAGATTTCACTAGTTTTTCCATTAATGTCCTTACTCAGTTTCCAGGATCCAGTCGAGGACACTACATGGATATGTCACTGGAGGTTCATAGAGTTCCCAGAGAGGGGACCTCACTTCAGGACAAGCAGGGTTCTTGGCTTACACGACGGAAAAGAATTTCAGCATGTACCTGTCAGAGGCACAGGCAAAAGTTTATTTAATAGAGCAGAGATGCAGTCAGGTGATCATTTTCAGAGGGAGAGACCACAACCCCTTGGTGTGGGCTGTTAATACAGAGTAGTTAGAGGCTGGACTAGAGGCGGAGCCAGGGCAGAGCTTCCTAATTTGGTACCAGCTCTCCGGCACTCACACATACCCTAGAGCTACTTTTCGTAGACAAGGCCATGGGGCCAAGGGCCCAGGTCAAGGACACAGGCTAAGGGCCTGGGCTGGGGTGCTCAGGAATGTTTGTTTTGCATTTCAAAGTTTCCTGGGTGTTTCCAGTGGCTCCTGGGCACTTCTCTTTTGAGACTCCATCCATCTCTATTTTTTGCATATTCCCAAATTCCTAGCTCAAAATGGTGGTCCTGTCTCCTTAGGCTTCTCCAGACTATTATAGTTTCTCAGTCTCTTCCTTATTTTCATGGCTTCACCATCGGGGGGCGTTCTGGTCAGGTATTTCATATGATGCACCTCAATTTGGGTTTGTCTAGTATTTTCCTTCACTATGAGACTGGGACCAACTCAACAGGCTGTGACTCCATAAATCTGGGAGGTCCAAGAAGCCAGATTCTTCACTCAGCTCCAAATGGGTCTGATGTAAACGGCCGCTACCCACCCTTTGAGAAACACTGCCAGACATAACATTGCTAGGCGAACTACAGGTGGGTTAAAAGATGAAAAAGTTGGCTGGGCATGGTGGTGCACACCTGTAATCCCAGCAGCTTGGCTGGGGAGGCTGAGGCAGGAGGATCCTGAATTCAAAAGCCAGCCTCAGCAACAGTGAGTTGCTAAGCAACTCAATGAGACCCTGTCTCTAAATAAAAATACAAAATAGGGCCGGGGATGTGGCTCAGTGGTTGAGTGGCCCTGAGTTCAATCTTTGCTTAAAAAAAAAGTTTAAAATACTAAAAACTGCTTTTAAAAATCAGAAATGTTTTAATAAAACTTTAAACACATCTGTGGAGAATAACTGTGGAGAATAACATTATTTTCTGGTTTGGAGTTTTCATAAATGAATAAAAAGATTAACACATTAAACCATGTAATAATATATGCTCCTTTATAATAAAAATTATTTGCCTTAAGTATGTACGGCAAAGAGTTAATACCTATCATGAAGTCCTAATAAATCGGAGTCACCTGCAAGAGAAATTGAGAGAGATATGGACAGATAATCCCCAAAAGTAAAAACACAAACAGAAAACAGATATTTGGGGAAATGTGCCATCTCGGTAAGCAGATGTGAATTAAAAGAAAAATCACGTTATGCTCAGGAACAATTGCAACTCCTGAGAGACAGACCATTGGCCCTGACCTTCATCCATGCCCTTATAAAATAAGGGCAAGACAGAAGCACAGGGAAAACTGGAGCTAAATTGTGTGGCTCCGCCCCGGCTCCACCCCTAGTCCCACCCCTAGCAATGGGCAATGGATAAATATTTTTTTTTATCTTTTTTTTTTATTCTAAGATGTTATAAATGACAGCAGAATGCATTACATTTCATATTATACATATAGAGCACTTTTTTACAAATCTCTGGTTGTACACAAAGTATATTCACACCATTCGTGACTTCATACATGCACCTAGGGTAATGATATCCATCTCATTCTACCATCTTTTTTTTTTCTTCCTTCACCCTTTTGCCCCCTCCCTTCCCCTTCCTCCCCATTGGCCATTCTAGTAGAATGCATTACGGTTCATAATACACATATAGAGCCTCTTTTCACATAACACTGTTTGTATACAAAGTATATTCATACTATTCAAGTCTTCAATCATGCATTTGGGATAACAATATCCATCTTATTATACCTCCCCCCTCTTTTTTTTTCACCACCCCATACCCCTCTATCTCCCTCCCTTCTCCTCCCTCCCCTTTGACCACTCTAGTGCTCCTCTAATCTTCCTAAGTACCCCGACACCCAACACCGCTGTGACTCTGACTCCTTATATCAGAGAAAACATTTGGTACTTGGATTTTTGAGACTGACTAACTTCACTTAGCATTATGTCCTCCAACTTCATCCATTTGCCTGCGAATGCCATTATTTTATTTTCTTTTGCAATGGATAAATATTGACAGCCCACACCAACGGGTTGCTGTCTCCCTTGAAAGGCTTCCTTGCTTCACACCAAAGGCCTTTTTCTCTTGAGCTCGCCCCATTCTCCCTTGAATATTTATCTACTTTCCTAAATAAACCTTTGTCTAGGCCATGAAACAACAAAGTAAACACATCCTCTGAATTAGCAAAGCTCTTCTTATGATAGGACCTTGTGCTGCTGAATGTGATGAAGTTAGAACCTCCTCATTGCTGGTGACATTGTCAATTGGTCCTGACACTGTCAATTTGCAAAGCAATCTGACAATATATATTTACTTACACAAAATATTTATATTCCATGATTTAGTTACATAATTCATGAGAATTTATCCTTAATCCAAACAAAGAAAAGGCTCTGTGGAGGAAATATTTCAAAATAGCAAAAATTGGAAAAGACATACTTTGTAACAATGACAGCATAATTACTAAGTGTTAGCATTTCATCTCCAGGTAGGTGGCTACTTGATACAAAGACTACAGGCCACCATGAGAAAATGTACGCAATGTTATATTGAAACAATACGGATTGCATAAAAAGTACATTACATTTATCTTCGCATGAAAATGTTTATGTATGGACAAAAAATAAAAGGGTGCTCACCAAAATGAAATTGTAATTAATGAAATTAAGTTGTAAAAGAGTCTACATCTCCTGAGCTGGTCTTTGTTTATTCAAATTATTTTAGCCTCTATCATCTCAAAAAATAAAGACCCTGAAAAAGAAAAATGGAAGTCTTCCTTCCCATCAAGCCATGCACACCTGTAATCCCAGCACTTGGGAGGCTGAGGCAGGAGGATCGCGAGTTCAAAGCCAGCCTCAGCACTTAGCAACTCACTGAGACCCTGTCTCTAATAAAATACAAAAAAGGGCTGGGGACGTAGCCCAGTAGTCAATTGCCCCTGAGTTCAATCCCCAGTACCAAAAAAAAAAAAAAAAAAAAAAAAAAAAAAAAGCCATGCTTGTGTTGCCTCTGGAGAATTTGCTGATGTGTGAATTGACATGACTCATGGGCGGGGAAGAGGTGAGCCTATGTCCAGTTTTTTCACTGAAGGTGGCTCATGTTCTTTTAAAAACCTCCCTTTGGATTTTCTTGGTAACCGGGATAGAATTAGGGAAATGGGTGGGTGTGTCTGAATTATATGGAGAATTTCCCTTTCCTTAAGGAACCATATGAAAATTACCAATGGATTCCATAAGCAGCCCTTCCCTCCTTCTGTCCCCATCTGCTAAGTCCTCACTTCCCCCGTGCCCCACCTCATTGACACCAGGCCTGGTTTGGGAGAGGAGTGGGGCGGGGAGCAGCTTGCCGACCTGGCCTGCAGCAGGAGTCTGGAAGTCACAGCCCTCCCTTCCCACCTCAGTGCCCACCAGCAGGCCAACCTTTGGCAGGGAAGGCACGAGAGGACACCTGCCCACAAGTGGCCATCAAGCCTAGGTATAATGAGGTCGTCCATGAGGCTAAACTCCTTCATGTTGATTAAGTGCCAATGACACTATTAACTTGGGGTGGGAGTGGGGAGGCATCTAAATGAAGCAATAGGAGACATTTTACTTTATGATTCATGAGTACAATTAAAACATCTCCCTGAATATTGTGACTGTAGAATGCACCCCAAAAGAATGGCCTTATCATATTCCAAGACTGGTCAACGGTTTCCCTATGAAGGTGAAGGTATACTTTGGTCTGTCTTGTATTACATACTGAAAATGTTCATGAAAATTTGCTTCTAGTTGACTGAGATATTTCTATGGAGATGTGACTTCTAACTATTTCCTCCTCTCCGCCTTTTTAATTTCAACGTTTCCTGTACTCATGAAAGGATTCGTTTGGCCTTGACCGCTAACTAGGAATCAAGGTTTCCCTACAGAACACAGATCGGTGGCTTCACTAATGCATCCTGGAAATGAACACAATAAAGCCAAGCCCCTTGTTGGGCTCAGCGGTTCCTGGCCAGGAGGCTGACACAGCCTTATAGTCACCATCACTGTTATACCCAAGGCCAGATGGTGAGCAAAGGACACTGAGCTCAGAACAGGCCCTGCAACCAGGCCACGTCCTCCATTCCCGAAAGAGGCAAGAAAGGCAGATATTGAGACCAAGGTGGCTGGCTCGTGTGGCAGCCCCTGCCTGCAATCTGCACACTTGTGAGTTCTCCTTAACACCTTAGCTAAGGGATGTGCTGAGCCCCTTGTGGTCCAGTGAATACCAACCAGCAAATGTGCTCAGATTCTCTAAGGCAGAGGTTCATTAATCTAAGGTCCGTTTACAGAGCCCGAGGCTCTGTGAAGATAGGTGGGGGGAAATGACATAGTTACTTTTATTAGCTCCTAATTGAAATTTAACATTTCCTCAATTAAGAATATTACCGAACCAAGATACCATTAGGAGTTCCTGGGGCTTCGCCACCAATGGAAATCACCAATATTTCCAGAACATGTTACATTCCAGAGATCTGGAAATACCATTTCTGCTCATCACCGCTTCATTGGGTCTGCCACAAGGGTTGTCATTCAGTACTCCAGTAAAGAGGCACGTGGCCATGAACTGAATAGGTTCCCACCTTCCTACTACCCAGATTTATGGGTTGAAATCCTGCAATGTGGGTGTAGGGCCACTGGGAGGCGATCAAGTTTAGATGAGATCACGAGGGCGGGGCCCATGGTGGAATGAGACCCTCGATGAGAAGAGCAAGATACCCCAGAGCCCCTACTTCCTGCCCCATGAGGACACGGGGAGAAGGCAGCCCTGCAAGCCTGGGAGTCCGCCCTGGCCAGGAAACGAATCTGTGAGAAATAATTATCTACTAGTTAGGCCACCTGTCTGTGGAATTTTGTTATAGCAAAATACCTACTAGTGATCTGACTAGACACAGGTAATACAACATCACATAGTTTTAAAGAATTTGGCAACTTTGCACACAGTTGATCTCCTTTATGATCCTATGTATTCCCTTTTCTGCATTTGAAAGATTATTCAAAAAACAAACCCCTAGATTCCCCAGAGGGTCCATGGCCCAGTGACGATCACAAAAGAGACCCCTGTGTCCATCCCCTGTCCCCCCCATTCACTGGGAGGAGTTCATTTGGGAATTAAAAGGGAAAATGATGAACCCTGTATTCCATTCTTGCCAGCACCACTTATTAATGATTTGAACTTGGGAAATCTGTGACCACTTTGAGCTTGGGTTTCCTCGTCTGCCCAGGGGTGAATACAACTCGAAGCCTTATTTTTAAATCATATTCCCTTGTGTTCTTGTGTTCGCCCTTCTCTCTCTCTCTCTCTCTCTCTCCCCCCCCCCCCCCACTCTCCCTCTCTGTCCTTCTTCCTTGAGAGCTGCCAATTTTGAGCTTTTGATTCTTAATGTTAGTGGCTGATAATCCACTTTCAAAAATAGGAATCCAGTCATCTTGAATAAATAAATTTCACTTTAAACATTATATTGTTGATCTAAACTGCTCAGACTAAAACAGCGTGCTTTATGACAGGTTTGGAGCCTGACTGTTTTGCTTTGCTTTGTTCTGGGTTTTGCGTACCCTGAATCTGCGTTTCCATCTGTGAGCTCTAGGTGGCAGTAGTGCACCATGGAGCTTTGTGGTGAACAAGGCGCAGACTCCAGGCTGAAGAGAACCCTAAGGACACTGTCAGTGTGGTTCCTGGGTGTCAAGCCTGCCCTAATGCTAGCATTGTATTTTCCCGTGATCAGCAGTGTTGGAGGATTAGAGAAAGCCACAGGCTCATGCATACACTGTAGACAGGAAGCAATGAAATGAGTCCTACGTGATGGGAATCTCTCCAAATCCATCTTCTATGCGTACTCTACATTCTCTCTGCACACAGTTATACTGTGAAGCTTGTGAGCCTAAGGGGAGAGTGCATTTGAGAGGCTGTTTATTTCATTTCTCTGGATTCATTTATAACAGTTGATGTATCCGTTTTCTCATATATAAAATGAGGATAATATAGTTCTAACTTCATAGGGTTGCTTTGGAGAGTGAACTGGTCAATATATGGAAAGACAATGAATCGCCACACATAGTAATCTCCGCATAAAAGGAAATACTATTATTGTTGTAATACCCAAAGTCTGGCTTTGCATCTGCAGGAGCGAGGAGGAGATGGGGCGTGTCTACCTAGGGGAGCAGTGGGAGGGAATGCAGAGAATCAGATACCCAAACACACACACACATGCTCACGTGGCCTCTCAGATACCCAAACACACACACATGCTCACGTGGCCTCTCCAGGAGAGATGTGGGTCTGAATCCAGAAAAATAATGCCAAAGGTAGTTAGAAAGAGGGAAACGCAAGGCCAGGGAATGTGTGCTAAGGTCTTAACTACTTTACCTCAGGGATGGGTAAATAGTCAAATCCTTTGGCTGTTGTTGTTGTTTGTTTTGTTTTTTTATGAAGAAAGAGAAGAAGATGGGGATCATGAGCTGATTATATGAGCAAATCTCACTTGGGAGAACTTGTTTCTCTCTTCCCAATATCTGTGGTCACGTAGAGGGTGGGTGTGTGCAGTGTCATGAGAAGTCAGACACATCCACAGTGAGTGGCCTTTCTTGGTGGGGCCGAGGCATGCCTTTGTCCCATGATGTGGTCCTGTCACGAATGGAGCTGGGCTCTGGGAGATCGCAGCAGAGTTGCTCCTTCTGTGATCCTTGCTGTGTAGTCCCTTATTACTTTGAGGTCACGTGTCAATTTATGTGTCTGACTTTGAGACAATCAAATATGTGGAAATTCAAACTTAAAAATCAAAAGGGAGTAGCAAAGTCTTCAAATAGAAAAAAAAAAAAAAATCCTACACTTCACAAAATCCTTTCCCCTAGAGTCTCTTAAATCACTGTTGGGGAGTATGATTACAATTCCAATTCCACACCATATTTCAGGACTGTATTATGGGGACATTGTTTCTGAGGATCTTTTCTTTGAAGTTGTTTATTAGAAAGCCAAAAAAAAAAAAAAAAAAAAAAAAAACAAAAAAGGGTGGCTTTTCGTGAAGATTAGTCAGTTGACATTCTCCACATATACACTGTCTTGTCGTGCTGCTGGTGAATTGCTGATGGGAGGAGAGAAGTTTCTGGATGTCCTTTGACTCTCTCCCTCCCTTTCCCCATTACTTATTATCATACTATTATTATTATGCGAAGGCTTTTGCCCCAGTGTGCAGGGAAAGACAATTTAACACCTATCCCCCAACAGACTTGGCTTTGCTTCAATAGCAATTGTGAGGTTGGATGAGAACAGAAAGATGAAGGCCTGTCACTCATGGGGACTCCAGCACCGTGCTCCTCAGGAATGGTACCCAAGGTGGACACCACAGCTCAAACTGCTTCACGTGCAAAAACACGACCTGTGACATTCCTTTTTATCACTCCCCAAGGCCATTTTTAATTAAATCAGTGACCAAATTCACAAGTACAAATGCTTCTTGACTTATGATGGGGTCGTGTCCTGTGAACTCGTGGCAAATTAAAAATGTTCAAGCCGGGCGTGGTGGCGCACGCCTGTAATCCCAGCACTTTGGGAGGCTGAGACAGGAGGATCGCGAGTTCAAAGCCAGCCTCAGCAATGGCGAGGCACTTAGCAACTCAGTGAGACCCTGTCTCTAAATAAAATACAAAAAAGGGCTGGGGATGTGGCCCAGTGGTTAAGTGCCCCTGAGTTCAACCCCCGGTACCACAAAAAAAAAAAAAAAAAAAAAAAAAAATGTTCAAAGATGGAAGTGCATTGGCTACACCTCATCTGCAGAGCATCCCAGCCAAGCAGCCGCACCCTGTGGAGCACGGGTTGTTTCCTGGAGATCACAGGCTGTCTGGGAGCTGTGGCCATGGCCACTGCCCAGTGTCACAAGAAAAGATGGGATCACATACTGCCAGCCTGGGAAAAGATCCAAATTCAAAATTCCAAGTATGGTTTCCACTGAACGTGCATCCTTTTAACACCACCGTAAAGTTGAAAAACCATCAGTTGAGTCACTGGTAGGCCGGGGGCTGCCTGTATTCTCCATCATAATCTTTTATTTGTAGCAGGAGCTTTGGACCATGATATTGGCAAATGAATTAAAACCTTTGCCTTCCAAGATAATCGTGGAAGCTACAAAGGGAAAAGAATGCATCTGTGACAAACTAGCCAAAATAAGACTCTAAAATCTAGACTGTTTTCCAGAAGGTGTTCTGAAATCACCAGCCTGCCTTCAGAGGTTAATCAATTAAAGTATATGGAGCCAGGGGGTAGTGCACACCTGTGGTCCCGGCTACTCAAGAGGCTGAGGCAGGAGGATCCCTTGAGCCCAGGAGTTTGAGGCCAGCCTGGGCAACATAGCAAGACTCCATCTCAAAAGTAAATAGAGAGGATAACAAGCTGGAAATTTATTATCCCAAGGTTGCAGTGTTGTTAGTTAGCAGGGAATGGTTTTTAAAATCATTTCTAAATAATATAGACACAAAACTATGCTTTCTGCTTATATCGTATTCCTCCTAGTTTTGACCCTGGGCTGGTCAGAGTGTGCAATTAAATTCTTATAAATCTGATTTGCTAAAAGTCTAGAAGTCTTTGGCATGAAAGAAGGTTATATTAGAAAGATCCCTGGGCTGAGACTTTAAAGATCAAAGCCTCAACCAGGACCTACAACCCTATGACATTATTGAATAAAGCACTGTGCCTTTCTAAACCTCAGATATCCCAAATGAAAAAATAATAATGCTGACATTTTCCTCCTTCCTGCCTTCTTGAGAGACATAAAACACTACCAGTGCATAGTAGCATTGGAGCATCTTTTCTTTGTATAACTGTTTGATTGATGAAGTTTTTTCTTTGTATAACTGTTTGATTGATGAAGTTCTTATAGTACATACAATGTTTGAGCCTCCTAGCTGCCTTTTCAGGTAATGGCAGTATGTTGTCAGATTTTCATCCCTGTGACCCAAATACCTGTCAAGAACAACTTAGAGCAGGAAATGTTGCTCTGGGCTCGTGGTTTCAGGGGATCAGTCCATGGTCAGCCAACTCCATCTCTCTGGCCCCGAGGTGAGTCAGAACATCATGGTGGAAGGGCGTGGTGGAGGGAAGCTAAAGGCTCACGGCAGCGGCCAGGAAGCAGAGAGAGACAGTGAGTTGCCAAGGACAAAACATGAACCCAAAAGGCACAGCCCCAGTTGCAGGAGCCCTGTTTGGGGAGATGGCTAAGATTGCGGTTGACTATGGGCCATGGAGATGTTTGGGCATTGCCGCCTTCTGTAGTCTCACGAGACTTGGCCCAAGATCTCGAGAGATTTGGGCCGAAATTGCTGATCGGTCGGCGCCATTTGGTTGTTGGTTGTTTGGTGGTGTGTGTGGTGCGTGTTAGAGTTGTTGTCAGAGTCAGAGAGAAAAGTTAGCAAAATAAAAAGCCTGTTCATTTCCAGTTCACCTCTGAACTTCTTCCCGTGGCTTCGTTGCTCCAAGTGGCCATCGCTTCAGGTGGCAATACCCAGTGACCTGCTTCCTGCAGCCACACCCTACATACCTAAAGTGGCCATCCAGGCCAGCAGTCCACCAAATGGATCAATCCACTGATTAGGTCACAGCTCTCATGATCTAATCACTTCATCTCTGAAAACTCTTGCATCATCTCATACTAGTGTCCTCGGAGGACAATTCCTACCTAAACCAGAACAATATATTCATGCATCGCCATATGGATAGCTGAGCATTTTCCAAACCTTCAAATTCTGGTTCCTTTTTTAACAATTCCTTCTTCAACTTAGCTTTGTGTGATCACATTTTATTATACATGGGAAAGAGCAACACTTGACTTAGAAATCTCCTGAGCCAAATATTCAAGTTTATCACTTTTTTGAGTATTACCTTTCACAAAATACTAGCACATAATTGAGCCACGTTCTTTGCCACCTTACAGCAGGGTTTCCTTCCTTCTAGTGCCTGATAATATGCTCCTGACTTCCATCTGAGGCCTCACCAGATGCCCATATTTCTACCAACAGCTCTTCAAGGCAATCTAGGTTTTTTGTTTGTTTGTTTGGAGGGGCGTGGGTACCAGTGATTGAACTCAGGGGCTCTGGACCACTGAGCCCCATCCCCAGCCCTATTTTGTATTTTATTTAGAGACAGGGTCTCACTGAGTTGCTTAGGGCCTCACTTTTGCTGAGGCTGGCTTTGAACTCACTATCCTCCTGCCTCAGCCTCCCAAGCCACTAGGATTACAGGTGTGCACCACCACACCTGGATAAATCTAGGTTTTTCTACCATGGGCTTCAAAAGCCTTCTAGCCTCTACCCCAGCTCCATGCCACTTCCACATTTTAGGTTTTTTGTTTATTTTAATAATAGTACCCCACCCTCAGTACCAAAATCTGTCTAGTCTGCTCGGGCTACCACAACAAAGTACCTTGGGTTGGGTGACTTAAACAACAGAAATTTATCTCCTTCCAGGTTTGGAGCTGGCAGTCCAAGACCATGGTCCTGAAGGGGGTGAGATCATTCTCAGGCATCCTTCCTGTGTGTGTGGCTGTCTTTTTCTGACATCTTCGTACAATCTGTCCTCTATGAACGTATGTGTCTGTGTCTTCTTAAGGGACCCTGGTCATATTGGATGGAGGCCCACCATAAGGACCTCATTTTAACATAATCACATCTTTAAAAACCTTATCTCCAAATCCAGCCACAACCTGAGGTACTGAGGGTTAGGATGTCAACACAGAAATCGGGGGTGGCGAGGTGTGGCATCTCCCAATGCGAAAGGGTCGAGCTGAAGTTCCTCTTCCGTAAAGGGGGCGCGGTGCAAAGATACCCCCCTTTGCTGGAGAGATGCCACTCAAACGCGGCGCTGAAAGAGTTAACCCTATCTGTGTGCGTCCCGCTGTCTCTTGTCTATGTATATCCTTACTGTTCTGCTCATATATGTGGCCGCCAGGTGTCGCTATTTCAATTATTTAGAATGAGACTGGTTCTGGAAATTATAACCTTATGGAATCTGAAGTTAAAAACATAAAAACATTTTCTAAAATTATACTAATATAGCAAGTTTCTAATTAAGGAAAACGGCTTTATAAATGCCTGCTGTTTAACTTCTTCACTTATAATCATATGCGCCAAGAAAAAGCCTTAAGAGTCCTTTTGTGATTGAAAGGGATTCTTTTTACTTTTAGAATAAGTTTAGAATAGATATACAAATTCCTTAGGGTAAAAGTCCTTCAGAGCTAATATTTGCCTATGCCTCCCTTCCCTGCCCCTAGGTTTTAAATAAGACTATTTTAGAGAAACAACAGTGCTTTGAAACCAGGCAGAAAATAAATAAGTTCTATCAGGCAGCTGAGCAGGTGTGCGGAGGGATGGCTTCAAAGAATCCATGAGAAATGATTTGAACCCAGGCTAGTTGCAGATAAAGAGTAAAAATAATGCAGGACATTCAAATAATGAGTGCACGGGACCTTGAAACATGTTGGGTAAAAGATTAAAATGTCCGAAATGTAATCAACAGATGTTACTGCTTCCCTGGGTCTTATGACTGTGATGTAACCACAAAAAGTTAATGTATACTGCCAAAAAATATGTTTATATACTTGCCAAAAAAGAAAGTAAAACATAGAATTTATACCTTGGAAGGTATAAATCACTCCAAATGAAATTTGAACTAAGCCACCCTATTCAGTCACTATAAGAACCTCGAGCTGCTATAACAAAAGACCCAAGACTGAGTAATTTGTAAGGACAGTGATTTATTTCTTACAGTTCTGGAGGTGAGGAAGTCCAAGTTTGAGATGCCAGTGTTTGATGTCTGGTGAGGGACATTCTGCTGCTTCCTCACACAGCAGGAGAGAAAGGGAAACGGAATGAACCCTGTGTCCTTGCATGGAAGAATGGAAGGGAGAGTAGCCCCGGGCACTTGCCTGGACCACTTTTATGAGACCACTAATCTATTCAAGAGGGGGGATCCTCGTGACCTAACTACCTCCTCAAGGTCTCACCTCTTAATGCCATCGCATTGGCCATTAAGTTTCAACATAAAAATGTTGAAGGCCACATTTAGACCAGAGCCATGGCTAACATCTTTTGTAAATTATTGGAAAGTCTAAGTTCATGGCCATGCCATTATTTTGAGACTTACATATTTTTGTTGTGTTTTTAGAATTAACTGATGCTTCCTGTTCCTCAGATTTATAAGCCGGAAAGTTAAGGAAAGTGACCATATTTTCATCTCCATCCTTGGAAGGTATAAATCACTTCAAATGAAATTTGAACTAAGCCACCCTATTAAGTCACTATGAGAACAAGCACCTCGAGCTGAACAGAAACCAACTCAGAACTCATCAGACCAACAAAATTAGGGATCAAAGCTGTACCAGGCCGACCTGGGCATCTCTCAGCTCTGACTAGCTGCTTCATTGCCAAGGTCACATGGGCTTTGTTTCTGACCTAGAGTAAATCATCCCCAATCATGCTGGGTTTCTGCTGCATGAACTGGGAATTAGCGATCTCAGAGGCTTAGGATCACATTTGAAATACACTTTAAAGTAACTATGCATTTATTAAGGATAGGGGAAAACTTTTTTTTTTTTTTTTTTTTTTTTTTTTTTTTGGTACTAGGGATTGAACTCAGAGGCACTCAACCATTGGGCTACATCCCCAGCCCTTTTTTGTATTTTATTAGAGACAGGGTCTCACTGAGTTGCTAAGCCATTGTTGAGGCTGGCTTTGAACTTGTGATCCTCCTGCCTCAGCCTCCCAAGTGCTGGGATTACAGGTGTGTGCCACCGTGCCTGACTCAAGGGGAAAATATTTTTTAAGTTTCAGTCTCTGTGAGTCTGCTCTTAGGTTTTAAAAGTGTGTTTTACACCTAATACCATAAATGTATATTTATGTTTGAAAAGTGTCATATAATAGATTAAAGCATCACTGCTGTCCAAAGACAAAAGGGACGTGTACTTCTCTTTTAGTTATACTATGTCCTTAAGATCACTGGGTGTTCCAAAAAGGAAGGAGAAGACAGAGGCAGGAAACGTAATGCCCAGCACCTAAATCCAGGTCTTTCTCTAAGGAGGACTTGACAACTGTTAAGGACAAGTTTGGGGCACAGCTAAACCCAACCAACCTCTAAAATGTCACTTACCTGGTAAGTCGACAAAACGAAGAGACTGGAATCTTTTCTCAACGCGGTCTCTTTGGTTCCAAAAATCAGGGGTCCATGCACAGATTTTTTTGTGGGGCATGTGGTGCCATGGTTTGAATGTGCCCCACCAAAACCATGTGTATGAATTAGAAGCAATCCCCAAATCCCAGTAGGAGGTGTGGCCTCAGGGAAGGTGTTTAGGTCATGAGGGCTCCACCCTCAAGAATGGATTAGTGCCAATTATAAAAGGGGCTTGAGTTTGAGGGACCCATCCTCTCCCTCTGTCCCTTTCCTCTTCCACTCCCTTGCCCTTCT
This sequence comes from Tamias sibiricus, assembly GCA_025594165.1. Lineage (NCBI taxonomy): Eukaryota > Metazoa > Chordata > Mammalia > Rodentia > Sciuridae > Tamias > Tamias sibiricus. The sequence goes on along the minus strand of CM046666.1, from coordinate 14,856,789 downwards.
GCCTTCCACCATGGGATGATGCAGCAGGGTGGCCCTCACCAGATGCAAGCCCCTGCACCTCGGACCTCCCAGTTGTTTTTGCAGCACAAAAGGGACTTACACAAGTGGAGCCAGATTAAAGCCACAAGATCCTTCTCCTGAGGAGGCTTGAGGATGTGAGCTCCCTAGGGACGAGAGAGCTGGCAGGTGTCAGGCAGCCCCAGGTAACACGGCATGCTCTGATGATTACCGTCTTTCTCCTCCCTAAGCTTATCTTCAGTTCTGTGATAATTAATTTAAAACGACACTTTAACGTGTGCCAAATGACAGAAAAATTAGATTTAAAAAATGCAACCAGCTGCCTTTTCAACCTTCCTGGCAAGTCATGATCAGAAGTGCCCTTTGGCAAGAAGCCTCTGTGCCAGACGCCTCCTGGCAGGGCTCCAAAGGAAGACGGGCACGAGACTGGCAGTTACTGCTGCTGGGGCTGAGCCCTGCCAGCGCTCCGTGCTTGGGGGTGGTCAGCCCTCTAAGAGGCTCCGCGGCCCATTCTCCCTCAGAGGGTGAACGGTTCCTGTTGGGCCCCAACTCGCCTCCTTGCTTCCCCCCCACATCTGTTTCCCACCCAGCAAGCAGCCAAAGCGATCCTTGCAAAACTCAGGTTGGTTTATTTCTCTTCTTTGGAAACCAACCCCCCCACACAGTCTCCCAGCAAAGGGAACAGAACCCCAAATCCTTACTTTGACTTTGATCTGGTCCCCACGGACTCTCTGACTTCATCTGCCATCACTTCCCCACTCTGTCCCTCTGCAGCCACCTGACTGGCCTCCCAGCTTCCTCAGAGATAGGCATGTGCCCTCCCCGCTGCCTTCACACATTCTGTTCCCCCTGTCTGGAATGCTCTTCCCCTGGAGACTTGTTCCCTCCCTTCATTCAAGTGTCCTGTCAGCTATCACCTCATCAGGGAAGTGTTTCCACTCCCCCATTGCTTTTTCCCCTTCTCTCTCTTGTTTGAAACCATCTCAGACTTAACGAGTTGCAAAATAAGAGTGTGACTATTTGGAAGTAACTTACCAACATGGTGTCCACAGCCTTTAAGTATTTAAGCTTGGATGCCTTACAACCAGAGTGTGACCATCAGGATGGGAAAATGAACGCTGATTTGTCACTGCTATGTCATCTTCAGACCCTGTTCAAGTTTCACTAGTTGTCCCAATGACACCCTTTACAGCCAAAAGACCCAACACAGAAGCCTGCATGGCAGTTTCTCGTCATGAGTCTCTGGTCCCTCCAACATGACACAGTTCCTTGGTCTTCCAGTGACTCTCATGACCTCAGCTCTGTGGAAGAGTGCAGGCTACTGCTTTGCTGAATGCCCACAATTTGGTTTTGTGATGTTTCGTCATGGTCAAATTCAGGTTATGCTACCTTGGCAGGAATATTTCAAAAACAGTGCCACATCCAGGACCAGCTACGTTTCAGGCAGCGCTTGCTGCAAATGAAAACGCAGATCTGTGTGGGCATGTGGTGCCATGGTTTAAATGTGCCCCACCAGCGCTTGCTGCAAATGAAAACACTACTGAGAATTCCAAGAAGGCAACAGCAAAGCTTGAAACCAACCCTGAGGCTTCTAAGCATGGGGCCCTGTGGGACCACAAATGTCACATGTCCACAAAGCTGGTCCATCCATGATTTTAATGCTGCATCTCATCAGATGGCAAGTGATTCTGCTTTGTGCATTAGCAAGGGGGTTAACTTTGATTACTCCGTTTAGGTGGATCTGCCAGGCCTGTCCCCAATAATCTTTCTCCTATGCAGTTACTTAAATATTGGAAGATATTTTGCATTTACTTACTTACATCAGTACAAACTCACTGTTTCTGATTCTATTCAATGGTTTATAACTCATCGCTATCTGTTGCATATTTTTAAATACACATAGAGTCCACTTGGTTTTCTCGGGTATACAGTCAGTTCTATGTGTTTGTCTACACACGTGTAGACAAACGTCTCACCATCATAGTAAGGATCCAGCACACCCTTGGGGTCTCCAAATTCCCTCATCTCCTCCCTTTGTTGTCAAATCTTCTCCCTTCCCAACCTCAGGACATCACTGAGCTTTGTGCCCATAGTTTGTTTTTCTAGAATGTCACATGCAATAAATCACAATGCACGTAACCTTTTGAGACGTGAGGGTTTCCCTTAGCATCATCCCTGTGTGACACACTCATGTCATTTCCTGAATAAGAGTTCATTGCTTGAATGAACAGACTGATTCATCCCGTCACTGATTTTTTATATTGAAGTGTCTGTATTCACACTAATAGGGCTTGCCATCTCCAGACTGGGTCCTTGCTGATAGGGAACGTGGGGCCGGAGCAGCTTCAGTTCTGACAAGCCTCCTGGTGATGCTGATGCCACTGGCTCGGGGACCACACCTGGAGGAGCAAGGCTGTAGACAGATCACTAGGACAGTGGAACAAGGACCTGGTTTGCAAAGGAGGACAGCGGGGCAATGTGGGTGACAGCTAATGAGGGCTTGAGCCAAACCAGGGAGCTCAGGGCAGAGAGAGATGGAGGGGAGAGTGGTGAGGAGAGAACAGCAACAGCTGGAGAGGTCCAGACGTGGTCCCCCAGGACTCAGGGGAAGGGCCAGGAGCAGGCTATGAAGGGTGCAGGAAACGAGGAGTGCAGGAGCCCTGTTTGGGGAGATGGCTAAGATTGCGGTTGACTACGGGCCATGGAGATGTTTGGGCATTGCCGCCTTCCATAGTCTCACGGGACTTGGTCCGGGATCTCCGGGACTTGGCCCCGGATCTCGAGAGACTTGAGCCGAGATTGCAGATCAGGCCGGCGCCATTCTTGCTCAGGAGCGTGAGATGAGACCTGAGAGAGAACGGACGGGGTTAACGCTATTGTGTATATATATTGTAGATTCTTGTAAGAGTACGTGCCTTGGTTTCTTGTGAGAGTGTGTATGTGGTGTTAGAAATTACAAGAGACAGAGAGAGAAAGATAAAAGAATGTTTTCATTTCCATCCTGTCTCCGGGCTCCTTCCCGCGGTGCCGCTGTTCCGGGCTGCAAATCCCTTTCCGGCGGCAACAGAGGAGCTCCCTTCCAGGCATTCATTGTGGAGGAGACATCAGGTAGAACTGTCCAGGAGGAAGCTGGCCGAGAATATCTGGAGCTCAGGGGAGATGGGCTGTGGCCACCCCAGGGATGGAGCAGAGCGGGAGGAACAGAGGTGGGGGACAGTCCTCCTGGTCCCAGCTCCTCTGTCCATCTGCTCTCCAGCTTCAGTGAAGAGGCCCCACCCACTTCCTCCTGGGGCGCCTCCTTCTTTTTAGTAGTACATTGGAAAGCAGCTGGGCTGCTGACCTTTTTCTACATTATATAATTTTAAGTTAATAAAAAAAAAGCATTATGTTAAGTACTATTGCAATTTTGCAACCGTACTAACCTTGGTGGCCTCCAGCCTGGCTCAATTCCAGCAAACTGGGACATGCTCATGCTCCTTTTTTGTGAGCACAGGTAATGCAAATTTGTATTCAAAAATAGTGTTACCACTCACTGAGTCAGCTACAGGAAATGATGATGGAAATATGCTTTAATTAACAATATTCTAATTTACAAAATTAAAGATTCTAAACCAAATAACATACAAAAAAGAAGGAGGAGGAGGAGGAAGGAAGGAAGGAAGGAAGAGGAAAGGAGAGGAAAGGAGGAAGGAAGGGAAGGAAGGAAGGAAGGAAGGAAGGAAGGAAGGAAGGAAGGAAAAAGAAAGAAAAAAACAGTGACAAGGTGCCCAGACTCGGGTTGCCTTCTTCAGGGAAGGGCCTGCCCCTGCCAGTTGGTCTGTCTGTCCCAGACCTGCATGCCCAGAGAGAGCAGAATGCAAAAATCATCATTTTATTTCCCTTTAAGACAATAATTTGAAGGAACATTTTGTCAAAACCCTATTATTTAGGGTAGTCTTTCTACATTATATAATTTTAAGTCACAAAAAGCACTATATTAAGTAAGGTTCCAGTTTTGCAACCATGTGCTATACAGGCCCTAAAAAGTCGAGAAGACTTAGTGCATGCCTTTGAGACAGTGGTTTTGAATGCTTTTCTTCTCATTTTACTTCTCTGTTTCATGATTGTCTTCTACCATAACGATGCTTTGCTGTGCTCTATTCAGTAAGAAAACGTCTATGAAGGTTTTTAAATGGTCGGAAATTCACACTGCTCCGATTCCAGGTGGGTACCAGGTGGGGACCAGGTAGCTCCCTGTGAGTTTCCTGAGCAAGTGAGAATGAATGAACGACAAGGGACACCACGGGTACATCCCTGCTCATCTGCTGAGTGGCTGCTCTTGCTACCTGCAAATTTGTGACTGCCCTGGGCTGCCTCCCTGAACCCCAGGACAGATCACCCACAGAATGCCATCTTGGAGAGGAGCCTGCCTTTGCTTTTTGGCTTTTGTGACTCCAAGCAAGAGTGCAGAGGCCTCAGGGCTAATTGCAGGGATAAAGGTGAGTGTCTCACAGTGTAAACAACCTAAAGCAGCTGGTGAGACAAGTCCCCAAAGACCAGATCCCCGCTAGCTAATTAGAAGATGCTCATCCGAGATGACACCATATTCAGGAACCTACTGGCATTTTAAAAATTAGTGTTGTTATGGGTTATTCTTCCAAATTAAACAAGGTAGGATCAGATCCTGGGACCTAGTTTCAAAATTCAAGCTGTGCCTATAGAGGACGGAAAAATCAGTGGCAAACAAAAAGAGACTAGTTATACGAAGTACAATATTTGCTAGTTCAATACTTAGTTACATGGGAGATCTTGTAAGAAAACAAGAGCATGCTTTGATCATAGCAAACAGATATTCTCCCATATGTCTTCATTCATGCAACATACATGTATTGATCAGCGGTTTATATGTCTTATTTTAGTAGCCATGTGTCACAACATGTTATAATAAGAGAAGCATCTTTCACACCTACGTGGACTGATGCACGGTGGTAGATGTTGAAGCTGATTTGTACCAGCTCACGAGGACTGGTATTACATTTCCAAGACTTTGCAAGCCAATTGTCAAATGCAGTCATTATTAAAATCCATGATTAAATTATATTAGAATAGAGCTAATACTCAATACATCTCTTCATAATTATTTTGGTATATTTTTCTATCATCTGTGCTCTTGAGATTATTTTGTTCTGTTGCACCTGTATGTGGAACTGTCACATAGCCACCTGCTACAGCATTTTCTTTTCCCATCAAAGTGGTCAGTGATGTCATGTTGGCAGCACGGAATCACCAAGGTAGGAGCATTTAAACCACAGAAATTGGCAAGCACTACACATCGGGCCTCAACTGATTTTCTTTGTTGCTCATCTAGACTTAAGAAGGTGGTGGAGAAAATGCTAACGGTGCAGATTAAACCTAAAAGTATACAATAAAAGTTAAGCGTGTATCTGTAGCCGGCAGATTACGGACTGCACCATAATTGAGGAGCTTTTCTTTCAATGTCAAAAGCCATGATCTAACTCAGTAACAAAATCAGTCATTGATGAATGAATGAAATGCCCACATATCGTTTCCTTTTTTTTTTCCCCTTTTGTTTGTTCAAAGACAAAACATCCACCAACATTCATGTTGGAATTCCATGAGGTTGTTAATGCTTTCAGTGCCGGCTGAAGTGGAGAGTGAGCAGACATTTGTTTATAGTCCAATTTCATCAAATGATGGTTGAATCAACCACGGTTGATGAATGATACAAGACTTCAACAGAAATCAACAAAAGCGGGGCTGGAGATGTAGTTCAGTTGGTAGAGTGCTTGCCTTGCATGCACAAGGCCCTGGGTTCGATCCCCAGCACCACACACACACACAAATAATAATAATAATAAAATAAAATAAACTATTTAAAAAAAGAAAAGAAATCAACAAAAGCATTCTGGAAGAATCAATTGGCCAAGCCAAGTGCAGTGGCACATGCCTATAATCCCAGCAGTTTAGGAGGCTGAGGCTGAGTCAGGAGGATCTCAAGTTCAAAGCCAGTCTCTGCAACGTAGAGAAACCCTGTCCCTAAATAAAAAATTTAAAAAGGGCTGGGGGTGTGTCTTAGTGGGTAAGCACCCCTGAGTTCAATACCTATGACCAAAAGAAAGGAAGAAAAAAAGAAAGAATTAATCAATTGGCCATATGGAATTTGCAATAACGAGTATTGCCAACTTTATATTTTTTGTAAATCATGTGCTAAAATTTATAACAAATTTATGTGCATAAATATTTGCATATATTTTTCCATATATCAGAAGCACCACTTTGTGAGGGTTTCAGTAAAAGCAAACTCAACCAACCATTCCCTCTTTAGCTACCTAAATGAAAATGACTTGCATCAGGATATACCTGAAATTTCTGTGATTTTTTTTTTTTTTTTTTTTTGTACCAGGGATTGAACCCAGGGCCTCTTAACCATTGAGCCACATCCCCAGTCTTTTTTATTATTATTATTCTAATTTGTTATATATGACAGCAGAATGCATTACAATTCATATTACACATATAAATCACAATGTTTATGTTTTTTTTTATTTTTTTGTTTTTGGCTTAGGGCCTTGCTAAATTGCTGAGGCTGGCCTCGAATCTGTGATCCTCCTGCCTCAGCCTTCCAAACCACTGGAATTTCTGCAATTTTTTTCAAAGACCTAGACAATAACCATAGATGCAACTGGCTGTATAAAGGCACAGTGTCCACTGGTCATTAGTAGTCAGGGATAAGAGGAAATGCTGCCTTTTCCTCCAGTGGCTTCTCTCACCCCACCTCCTTCACTCGCATAAACTGTTGTTTTGGAGTCTTCCCTGAAGTCTCACATTACTGCGCCTTTAGTGACAGCACTTGCTCCTTGGTGTTGATGCTGTTGCAAATGGAGCTAGCTGATTTACCTCTGCAGGAAAGTGCCAGAAAACGTGTTCTCCGTTTGGTGGTTGAGTGACAGCGAGGAAAAAGCCCACTGACCAGGAGACACAGCTGCTGTGCGATCCCACCAAGTCAGAGGAGCTGGCCTCATCTAAAGGGCCCTCGGTCCGCGTCTGCCAGGCAAATCGCGAAGTAATAAATACAAAGTCACCCGTCAGAGCTGATGTGAGGACCAAATCGGTTTGAATGCACGTGGGGCATTTTTGCAAACTCCCAGGTTTTTTAAATTATTATTTTCTTAGTTACACCCAGTACACAACTTCTATTTGGATGCCTCGATCCCTTGATTCCTTTGAGTGCTCCTTTCTTTCTTTCTTTCTTTTTTCTTTTTTTTTTTGGGGGGGGGGGTACTGGGGATTGAACTCAGGGGCACTCGACCACTGGGCCACACCCCCAGCCCTTTTTTGTATTTTATTAGAGACAGGGTCTCACTGAGTTGGTAAGTGCCTCGCCATTGCTGAGGCTGGCTTTGAACTCGCGATCCTCCTGCCTCAGCCTCCCAAGTGCTGGGATCACGCTCCTCCCTAATCGGGAGCATCTCTGCCAATGGGACTCTTCGCTCGCCAGGCGGCTCCAGCAGACCCGGAGAGCGGAAGTCCTGCCTGCCTGGGAGGAGCCGCTTCACTCTCCGCCTGTTGGAGCCCCGCGCGGGTGGGAACCGGCTCTCCCCGCCTCCTCGCGCAGCGCAGGGCCAGGAGTGCGCTCCACGCCCGCCGCGACCGGGGCTGCCAGACGGAGCAGCTGGCTTTAATTAAGTGCCTGTATTAACTTCTCACGGCCCCGGCGACGTCGGCCTAATGACAGCACATACAAGGCAGAGCCAAGGATCCATCGCACCGGAGCACCCGAGCCTGGCGAGCTGAATGGGCCCCCGTCCGGCTCGCAGGTGGACGAGGCCCCCTCCAGTTCCTCCAGGCACCAAGCAGAAGGCGTGCGGACCGAGGTGAAGGGGAGTAGGCTGGGCCCCAGCTCAGATCTGCACCACCATCAGGGGCCCGGGGCAGGTGCCAAACAGCGGGAGGGACGCTACCTGGGTGGGAAATGGGGACAGCTTTCCAATTGTGTGGCGCAGCTCTGGGCTGGCTGACCAGCAAGGCGACTGCACAGAGATGGTCGCTGTTTTGCTTCTGCCATTTGTTTATTTTTTAATCTCTTGAATTTTTTTGTTTTTGTTTTATTTCCGTTTGTTTATTTTTGTGGGAGTGATCACCCAGGTCACCATGGCCTAACTCCCTTTGCCCCAGAAACCCAGGGGGCGGGGGACCGAGGGAGAAGAGGACACCTCCCAGTCTTTGCAGATGTCCACCCACCTCCAGGCGTATGAGTGAGACAAGCTGTGGTTTGTGGCAAAAAAGGAAGGCCACGCGCCCCACAGGACACGGGAGTGTCCCGGGTCCTGCCCAGGAGCGACTCAGTCCCGTCGTCAAGCCTGTTGATCCAGGCGCTCCTTGACACGTGTGGTAGAGAATCGTCATCCCTCCAAACAGCAGCAGGCAGACCAATGCACTTGAAGGGTCTCCAGGAAAACATCGCAAGCCCACCTCGGGGGCCTTCAAGAGTGTCCCTACCCCACCACCACCACGGGCTGCTCCAGGCCTTCCAACCAGCCCTGCAGTCTAGCCATGATGCTGGGAGGCAGGAGAGGAAGCAAGAAAGGCCTTCCCGCAGAGCCGCGGGGCTGTTTCCTAGGAATCACTCTGTCCTGGTGGCCTGAATCAGTCTGTCTATGATCCAGCATCGCTGGGCCCACCCCCAGCCCCGCCTAGGACCGAGGGGAGGCCGCCAGTCCAGCAGTCCACAGTGGACCTCCTAGGCATGCCTGTGAGAAGATTGTCCCCTCCCCCTACATGCCCACCCCCCTCAAATCTAGAAGGATGAGGCAGCCTTGGGTTGAGGTGGGTGTTGGGAGAAGGTAGAAAAGTGCAAAGGAGAGCTCAGCCCGCTCCCTGACCTAACAAACTCCTACTCATCCCTCAAAGCTCAGCTCACAATGTCCACTTGGCAAACCCAGCCCAGCCTCCTTCACACATTCCTCGCATCTTTCTCAGAGTTCCTAGAACAGCCACAGTCGTGGTCCTCTGGGCCTGTGACACTAAATTCCTACCATAGTTACTAGTTACTTACCATAGTTACTAGTTTTACATAGTTACTAGTTTTACTAGTTTGTTAACCTGTTGACTCAAGACCCAAGTCCACCTGCAAATTATCCCCTAGTTGTTGCTGGGAGTCCCCAAGGGCTCGCATAAAGGCGCCCAGCAACTTCAGTCTTGTCTTCACCTGGGGTTGTGACAGCCCAGTCTCCTGGAGGAGGTCCCCTACTCTGCCCAGCAGCCGGTGCCCCTCCTAGAACTCAGCCCTTCCTCTGTTTTTCCGCTGTTACCTGACAATTGAAAGGCCACCGTGGGGGTACTCGAAGTCCACCTCCCCTCCTCCCATCACAGAGAAGAGATGTCTCTAAGAGAAGGGCCCAAGTTTCCAGGGGACGAGGGGAGCTCGACTTAGTCGTGTCATACGTGGTGGACGAGAATTTCAAAGAGAGGTTTATTCCGGAGGAAGATGCATGTCAAGGGAGAATGTGGCTGTCTCACAGTGAGCAGCCCCTCCTTGGGTCAAGAGTCCAGTATTTGTAGAAGGGCAGTAGCAAGGAGCCACCACGAGGAGGCAGGCCAGGTGGGGCCCACGACCACAGTTTTCCCTTTGTTTGTGAATCTCTCCCATTTTACAAGGGCAGAGGGCAAGGGCACTTGACTCAAGAGTCCCAGCTGAGTCTTCCGCGTCTCAGTGGTTCCTGGGTGTTTCCTCCAAGACTCCTCATCCTGACCCCTCTCCCTCTCTTAGATCAGCCTCTCAGGCCTTCTGCTCCTGTCTACCTCTTCAGTGTCCTGGGGCCGAAGCATGAGCCTCTCCTCCTCCTTCCAAACAAACAAAAGCAACCACGACAAACAGCCTGTGCAGATTAAGGACCTGGGTAGGGCCTGTGACTAGCTCGGTGCACGTGGTCTCTGCTCAGACTGGGCTGGGGACACCAGAGACCACATTTGCCAAGGAGGGGCCTCCAATCTAACACTTGTCGCATCTGTTGTGATTCTAGCGACACGTCTGGACCCTTGAGAACCTTCAAATCCCCATGTGCGGATAACCCGCCTCGCAAATCTCTGTATCATGGTTGAGCTTGTAATAACGTTTTCTGAGGATGTCATTCCCAGTCTTCAGGACCTAGAGAGGAAACGGAAAAATAGGCCAGCTTCTTTTAGGAGAATTATCAAGTAAAAAAAAGTGTGTGAGCCCAGCGGCAGAGGAAGGAGAAGGCCAGCTTGCTCGGACCATCCCCCCACTGCATCCCAATCCCAGCTTATGCTCCGAACTTTCCCGTATGCTGTTCCAGTCTCGGCAGAGGTTTGACCACTAAAATGAGGACTAGGGAAAGGAGTCAAAGATTAAGTGCTAGCCCGGCGCGGTGGCGCACGCCTGTAATCCCAGCACTTTGGGAGGCTGAAGCAGGAGGATCGCGAGTTCAAAGCCAGCCTCAGCAATGCAAGGCACTTAGCAACTCAGTGAGATCCTGTCTCTAGTAAAATATAAAAAAGGGCTGGGGATGTGACCCAGGGGTCGAGTGCCCCTGAGTTCAATTCCCTGGTACCAAAAAAAAAAGATTAAGTGCTTGCCGCTCTCAGCCTTTAATGCAAACACATTTAATTTAGGAAGTTGGACCAGGGGGTGTGAGGAACTCTTACTATCCAAGTCTAACCTGTATCCATTCATCTGTAGTAAGTGCTCATTAAAAACCAGCTGCCGCCAGGTTTAACTATGGAGTGCAGAAAGGGTGCCCCTAAAAGGCCAGAACCATGTGCTTTAAATCTCTCATGACAGCACCCTATTCTTAGATAAGCTTGACACTCATTTGTTTATTCAACAGATATTTATAGACCACCTACTATGTGCCAGCCATTCTTCTAGGTCCCAGGGATACGGCAGTGAACTGAACTAAGTCCAGAATCTCCTGAAGCTTACCTTCTGCATTAGCCAGCTGCTCATCACTGTGACAAAACACCAGAGATAATCAACTTAAAGGAGAAAAAAAAAATGATTTTGTCTTATGGTTTCAGAGGTTTCAGCCCATGTTTAATTGGATCCAGTTTGGGGGCCTGTGTTGAGACAGAACATCATGGCAGGGAGTGCGTAGTAGAGCAAAGCTGTTCTTGGTAGCCAGGAAGGAGAGAGAGAGAAAGAGAAGGGGGCCCAGGGCCCCCATATCCCCTTAGAGGGCATGCCCCAATGACCTAACTTCCTTCCACTAGGCTCCACATCCTAAAGGTTCCACCCCCTCCCAATTGTGCCACAGTCCATGGACCAAGGCTTTGATACATGGGCCTCTTTGGGGAACTTTCTAGAACCAAACTATAGCACCTCCGTGTCAGGGTGACAGAAAAAATACAAACAGATAAGATACGTGGTGAAGGGAGAAATTAGGCAGGTGCGATGGTAGGTAAGGCATGAAAGATGAATTCAATAAAAATGTGTTACTTACATATTAAAAATTATGAAAATAAAATTTAAAAAAAAATGTGTTACTATAAAGTCCTAAGAAGCCTTTATTTTGTCCAGGTGAACAATATGTGCCAGTTGACGGTTTGTGAAGACAAGTCACTAGTCTTCCATCCTTGGAGAGGACAATCCACATTCTAACCACTAGAGGGAAGCCAAGAGCAAGACCTATTTCTAACTTGCAGAACTCATAAGTACCATGTCCCCAGTGAGTCCCTCCATAGGCCCCAAACAAAAACTTCCAGTTTTTCATTATTAAATTGTCGCCATCCCATAGGAAAAATATGAGAATACCATGTTGAGACAAAGGCTTGTATGCTGATAATTTTCTCTCCATTCTTATGCAGAACCAGTAGGGTGGCGTAACAGGAAGGCAGAATTCAGTTTGGGAACAAAGTTATTATTTTTTCCCCAGGACTCCTCTGTGGGGCTGGATGAATGAGCTCTCCATACATAAATAAGACTTTAGCTACTTCTCACAGGCTGAAGCCAGTTTACTTGGCTTGTGCATGACCACCCCTTTGTACTGAACTAACCAACAAATTGATTCATGCAGCCATTTTTGTGACATCATAATAGATGCCCAGAAAAAAAAAAAAAAAATGGTTCAGGAGCAAGGAGATTTGTTGTTGATTTTTGCTACCCCCAACCTACAGCAGAGACCTGCATTAGTCAGTCTTGCATTACTGTAACAAATACCTGAGATAAGTCAACTTAAACAGAAGAAAGGTTTATTTTGGCTCAGGGCTTTGGAGGTTTCCACCTGCGGTTGGTTGCCCCACTGCTCTCTGGTCTGTGATGAGGCAGTACATTGTGGTCGGGTGGAGAAAGCGGCTCACTTCGTGGAGGCTGGGAGCAAAAGAGGGAGGAAGAGGAGGGCCTAGGGTCCCAATACCCCTTCAAGGGCACGTCCCCGTGACCTGAAACCCCCCACTAGGCCCCACCTCTGATAGCACCCAGCCGAGGGGTAAGCCTCTGACACGTGGCCTTTCCGGAAGGTTCAGGATCCGAACTAGAGCAGACCTTTTGGGTAAGATGCTTTAAAATTCAGACTAGATATCTAGTTGTATCTGATTCAATTGGGATTAACAAGCCTTCAGTCAAACTCAGGAGCCACAGAATGAATCCCTACTTTGCCTAAATGTCACAGGCCGATGCCTCCCATGATGTCTGCCTCACCCGTGGGAAGCTCAGAACGTAACGGGGCCACTCTGCTGTGAACGTAGCCCTCCTGCTCCCCAGCGCAACTTATTTTTAAAATGGACTTGTTTCTTTCCCTTCCTCTCTCCCTGCTCCTCCCTAATCTCTCCCCTCCCTAATCTCAGGGGAAACAGGGTTACCTTTCTTGCCCCATTTTAGGGGAGAATTATCTGTCCACCATAGGAATGAAGTCACCCAGACTTTGCAGATGGCACCAGGAGATCTCAGAAATGACTGTCTCCCAAATTAACAAGTGAATTGCAACTCCAACGGAGAACACGGGAATGGAGCCTTTGAGTCCCCTCTTTAAAAGACCCCTGTTCCTGCTGATGGGCAGAATCACAGCCTCTGGGACAGAGTCCCTGTTTTTCTCCTTTGCTAGCAAAGCAATAAACCTTCTTTTTCCTTTTTCTCAAAACTGTGCCCTCATTATTGGATCGGCATTGGGGACGAGGACCGAGATTTCGGCAACGAATTCTTAAAGTATTTTCTTAACTACCAGGGAGTGGGTGGGCACCTGATAGCCACCCTCTTCACTGGCTTGCGCCTTCCCCAGGGACCCCTGGATTAACGGCTCAGTGGCTGGCATCCTCCACCTTGCCCCAGCTGTGTAAGTATGGCCCGCGGCTTTACCTGATCGAAGGCGCTGGGGAGAAAAACCTGCATCCAACATCAGGCCAACAATAATTTCAAGAATGGCGGCCTTTTACTGAGTACTTCCTATTGTCAACGACCAGATTGCAACAATCAGTTTAAAGATCTTAGTTGGTTCTATGCTTGATTCCAGAGTAGGGCAACACTTCACTCCTTAAAACAGGCTGTCTGTTCCAAGGGGCTGAGCAGCCGAGGCTGGGTTGTATAACACTTCTCTAAGGGCTGCAAAAAGCAGAATCAAAGAACAAAACAACTGGTCTTTTCAAAGTGACTTTCTTTGTCAGGTGGGGGACAAGGAGACTGAACAATACAAAAATCACTGATCGATTAACACCAGGTTACTTCAGGTCACTCCTTTTGTGTTAGGATTAAAACCTGGAGAACCTCATTAGCATGCTGATTGAAACTGGCCTGTTTGGGAAGGTGGCTGTGGCTGTTCTCTCTCTCTCTCTCTCTCTCTCTCTCTCTCTCTCTCTCTCTCTCTCTCTCTCTCCTGATTTCTCACAATGTCAGATAAACAGCTTAGCTTCTGCCTGATGATATAGAACTTTGGCATGAGGGACCCCACTTTGATTTTAGCCTGGTATGTGGGGTGTTGGTTCTAGGCAGAAGGCCGCGCCTCCCAGGCAGAAGGCCACACCTTTCCAGGTGCCTTGTGAAAAAAACTACGGCTCCCGAGATCCTCAGCGTGACCAAAACCTGACCAGCAAGACCCTTGTCCACTACCACTACCTCCCCCCATGACCTCTGCTGGCCTATAGGACAAGGACTCACTCCAAGGGGGTTTTATGGCCCCTACTCTATTTAAGCCAGCCCCGGACTGAACTCTGCCCTTTTCTTGTTCCTGCCGCCTTTTGTTCTTGCTCTCTGTTCCTGCTTGTCCCTGATCCCGTCCATCCCTTTTCCCCCTTCCCTAATCCCCTTCCCTACCCCCCCCCTTCCTTTCCCTACCCTTGCCCATGTGGCACCCCAATAAACCCTTTTATTTCACTAACATGGTGTTCCCAGCTAAGTTAACTATGTTTCAGCAGTTTTCTAACATGGGGACCTGGTGCAGGAGCTTAATCTAGAACAGCAGCTTCCTGTCGCTCCTATTTAACGCTGTGTACTTCGTTTTATTATTTGAACATTATGCCATTTAGCCCCCTCTTCACCCCGTAACTGACGATATGGACATTCAGTCCTACTTTAACAGAGGTTCACAAAGTGGGTGGGGAGGTGAAATCCCCAAGAGAGAGCCCACATAAGCCCTCCAGCTTTGCTTGCTTGTAGTCACTTGCGTTTATCACCAATTTTGGAGGTCACCCAGCTAAGCAGTGTGTTCCCGTTTGCTCAGCTGTGTAACACCTCCGGCATCTTGATCACAATGGTGATGGTTGCCAATAAGGTGTTTTCAGGAACCTGGAGGTAGCTCAAACTAGCTGGAACCCCAACCCTCACTTGGAGCTGTGCAAGTATCTAATGGGTGACAAAAAACACCCTCAGGCCATGCCAACACTGTCCTTCTCTGAACGCATGTCCTATGAAGGGCCATGAGGTTGGATCACAGATGCACACGCCACCCCATACTTCCCTTCTTCCAGTTGCTTTCTCCATGCCTCAGACTGCCCAGTTTCTTGAGCCCATAAATACCCCTAAACCCTATCTATCCCCGGGGAAGCTGATTTGAGGCCTGCAGTTCCCTCCTCCTCGAGTTTGGCTATCTTGTGAATAAGCTCTTTATCTCTTGCAAAACTCATCATTTTGGTGACTGGTGTACCATGCAGCAGGCAAAGCAGGACTCGATGGGTAACAGAAGTTGCAGAGTGAGATTTCAGGTGCTTAAGAAGTTGTTAACCCTAAACTTTAACCATTTCCTAATTCTTACTTGACGGAATTTTCAGAGCAAGAACTTTTTGGGATACATAGTTTCTGTGGAAAATGAAAGGCCTTATTTCCTTTGTTTATTTTGTTTGATGTTTCAGTTCGTGTCCACCGTGCTCCTGTTACTAAAACTATACTTCACCAAAGGAACTGGCGATCTATATAATGGCAGGGCATTTTGCTTTTTTTTTTTTTTTCCTTCCCTTTTCTTTCTGAACATAAAGACTCTGTTCATGATCTATGTGTATTGCCAAGACTTTATATATCTCAGATGGGGCAGGAAAATATCATCAAAGGCCAGTACAATATGTGGCCACTCTATTAGCCAGGAGGTATATTTCTGGGACAGAAAACCAAAACAGCTTCAACATCACTCCATCTTCTCTTCCCAGTGTCCTAAATCTGCATTCTGTCGCAGATGTACCCCTGAGAGGGCTCTTTTGGCAGATACACTTTTCTTGCCAGCCCCCCCCACAAGGTCCCTGCCTGGCTCAGTGGCGCCCCATCTGGAGGAACAGAGAAGTGCAAGCACTCTGGTGTCCACTTCCTTCCCTAAAAGGGTTCATTAGTAACCGGCTCAGAATCCTTCCCCAAGGTGTAACCAAAGCCCTTTCCACTTTCCCAGCCAACAGACACTTTGATGTGCTCCTGTTCAAAGCCTCCTTAAAAAAAAAAAAAAAAAAAAAAAAAAAAATATATGCAGATATTCCCTCTTACAGCAACAACACCCTCCCCCACATTTGGGTGGGAATCTGCACTTCATCAAGCCCTTTTCGCAGCCATTATTTGATTTAAATGAATGAGCCAGCGCAGCAAAAGCAAAATAATTCTTTTCTCAGAAATGACTGGAAGGAGCCAGTGGGTTCTGTTCATTAAGACTCCTGCTGTTCGCTACACCCTTGTCATTAACGTCACCTCAGTTACCAGCCCCTGGGGTCCTCCTGCTTCCCCTAGGGAGAAAGTGAACTCACAGAAAACCAGCCTGGAGCAACGAGCCCGCCTTGGTGCTACCAGCGTTGATGCCATTCAGATCCCGGGGGGGGGGGGGGGGGGGGACACGTCCTTGGCCGAGTCTCTCAGGGGTGGTCAAGTGCTTTGAGAGATCTGTCCTCAACGAGTTCTGGCCATGGGGCAGGCCACAGGATTGGATCTGCCTGCACTGCTTGGAAGGAAAAGCTAGCTGTTACTGGTGGCCCCCAGGACCCACGGGGCGTCCATTCCATCCCCCGATGGATACCAAATCCAAGCCCTTGTATAAAAAAGGTGGGATGTTTGCATAGAAACCGCTCCCCTATATTTTAAATTACCTCTAGAGTACTTTTAATACAATGTAGATGCTTTGTAAATAGTTGTTAGACTGTATTGTTTAGGAGGAAATGTTCAGGTCCGATGCAATTTTAAAATATATATATTTTCAAGCCACGATGGGTTAAATGGATGCATGCAGAACTCACGGCTACGGAGGGCCAGCTGTACTTGGAAACATGTAATTCCGGAGATGTAATGAAGAGGGTCCTGTTGCTACCAGCAGGAACACTCAGCCAAACATGTCCCCAGCCACACCCCCTTCAGGCTGCCAGAGGCCTCGGCCCACCTGCCTTCCTGAGGCAGGGCCTTGGCTCCCTATACATTCCACCTTTTAGGGGCCGTAGGTTTTTTCCTGCTTTCTCCATCCTTGCCTCCTGTCTCCCATCACACTGGCTCCTATCTACTGAGCAGCTGCACTGGAGTGGACCCGGCACTCAGGGCTGGAGTGACAGCAGGGAACAAAACAGCCCCCACGCCTGTGGACCCTACACTCCGGCCAGAAACGAGCAGCATGCAATTAACTGCTGCTAGATAGCAAAAAGCAACGTGGAGAGAAGGAGGCAAAGAAGAGGGGGCAGGGGAGGCTTGAAGCAGGGCATTGTTGTCAAGCAGGAGAGACTCTGGCATTAGAAGCACCTTGTGGCTAAGAATCTGCACAAAAGCAAACCACAACAGATTATGCCAAAGAAGGACCTCAGGCGTCTATGCCTGGCTTGACTTCAGCCCTCTCACTTACTGCCAGTTACTTATCTTGAACTGGAAACTTGGTTTCCTTCCACAATGATGGAAGCAGATTTTTAGCACAGGGTCTGGCACACAGTAGCTCTGTGAGGACAGTCACTCATCAGGATGGCTCCAACGCACCACTTCAGGTGCTACCAAAGAAATGCTTCTATTGGTGACGTCCTGGCTCTGGTTTTGACATAGGGAAGTGGGACAAAATCTATGCTCCTGCCTTGGCACCAGAACTAGAGCCCGTGACCCCGGCTATATTCAAGCAATGGATTTGTACACAGCCTGATTAAAAGGGGACACATGACAGATCTCTCAAAGGTCAATGGAAATAGGCGCAATCTGTTTTAAAATCTCAGTAAAGGGGGAAAAAAAACTCAGAGTAAGAGAACATGCAAGATTAATGATCCCCACGCACTACAGGGAGAAGTCAACACCAGCTGGGGACAGATCTGTCAGAGGCAATGAATGCAATGGGGAAAGGCTGCTGCTGGTGAGTTCATTTGGTGCAGAATTTGAAATATGATCTCTGGATACACCCAGCAAGCACAGGAGTACCTTCTATGCAGAGTATAAATACCCCAGAATACATACGCTCCCACTAGAGAGTGCAATTTGGGGGGGGGGAAGGGGGGGCTTCTCATTTTGTCCTTCATTGCAGACCACACAAATTGACGTGGCATCAAGTAGAAAAATTATGCATATTCATTTTTAAGTGTAATTGAAGGGCAATAATCACACCGGAGACAACCGTGCAGCCAAGAGATTTATTCACCAGCCTTTATGGCTGGTTGGAGGTAGAAGAAGTATGGGGAGAGAGGAGTCAGGGAGAGGGGAGTGTGCAAGCTCTGAACGGAAGGTGGGTACCTGGTCATGCCGGCTGTGGTCTCTGGAGCTGTCTGCTGGGCGGCTGCCGTCAGGCTGGAGACAGTGGGTCTGTAGCTGGTGCAGCGGCTGCTTCCTCTCAGCAGGGATGAGCTGTTATGACTGAGCTCCGGGCAGGCAGGAGCTTTAAGTAGGGATTTCTGGTGGGGGGGTGTACCAGAGCAACCTTTAATGCTATTGGCTCTTTGCCCGGGGAACAGGGCAACCTTTAAGCCCATTGGCTCCTGCCTGGGGAACAGAGTGACCTTTAAGCCCATTGGCTCCTGCCTGGGGAACAGAGTGACCTTTAAGCCCATTGGCTCCTGCCCAGGGAAAATGAAACAAGGTTGCTTCTCATGGAAATTTCCATGGGGGAGATGGCCCATCAGCCCAGGCCCATCAGCCCAAGCCCATCTATCAGTAATGAAGGAAATGTGTTTGTAATATGGATGTTCATGAAAAACTCAGATGGCAACTTCTTATTTACAAGGACACTTGTTTACTCAAATATTTTAGAGGTATAAATATACCAAGTATACATTACTCCCACGTCTCACGTGATATACTGAATTTATTACTACTGAAGTGGGTGAGGGATTCTAGTTTAAGTGTCACTATGTTGCATGGCATATGATCCCAGCTTTCTGCCTCTGTGAGGCAAAAATTATAGAACTATCATGGTCACCTGCACGGAGAAGATCAGTTCAAACTATTTGCATGTGATGCAATTCCTATGATGTCAGGCCAATGTAGCCATTTAACAACAAAAAAAAAAAAAAAAAAAAAAACATTTTAACCAGACATTTGGTTGAAATAAGTTTAGAATTTAAATACACAAATAATCTAATAAAAGTACAGTTTGAATCCATAAATCATTATGCTACGATTTGGAGATGGTGGGACTGTGTCCCCCAGAGATTCTTCTGCTGAAATTTAATGTCCATTGTGAGATGATAAGAGGGTGGAAACCTAACTGACTGTGGGGCTTATACGTGATTAGGGTTAATGAGGTCATCAGGGTGGGGTTCCATGATTAACTCCTGTTGGCTTTACAAGAGGGAGAGAGACCAGAAGAGACACATGCCCACACTCACTGTCTGTCATTCTATGATACCCTGCACCACCTTGGGATTCTGCCAGCAAGGAGGCCTTCACTAGATGTGGGCTCTTGGACCTCCAGAACTATGAGCCAGATAAATTATCTTTATGAAGTTACCCAGCCTCAGGTATTTTGTTATAGTAATGCAGAGAGAACTAACACTTCCTCTCTATTTGGGCAGGGCTCAACTCCCTCCTCTGCACCTTTTACCAATACTCATCAGAGCCAATGCAGTGCTCAGCTTAGTTTTCTCTGTCCCTGCCCATCCTCTGCAGGAGGTGACCACAGTCCAGCAGCAGAGCGGTCATTGCCTGAAAAGGATAGTGGACAAGAGCAAGAGGGCAAAGGTCACACACAAATGAGAGCAGCTCTGACTAAAAGCCAGTCAGGACCTGAGAATCTTCAAACATGAGAACCAGATAATCACTTGGAGATCCAGTCCTGAGCAAGCAAAGTGCAGGGGTCAAGATCATCCAACCAGCTAATGAACTGGAATCTGGTAATATGGATTTCCCTCTGGAGATCTATGGAGAGAACTGGAGTTTAAAAACAAAAGCAGAACAAGACAGTCCCAAACCAAAAGTGGGCAGCTCCAAACCATGAGTCAGCTCTGGCCCAACTAAATTATCTCTGGCAGAGAGAGCACGAATCCAGATGTGGAGAGGCCTTTATAGTAACAATAAGCAAAATTAAATCTCAGTTATGATGTTAATCTGAAATGTTGTCAAAAACTGCAAAAGGAGAGCAGGACTCTATACTTAGAAATGAGAACTACCACAGCTCATTTACCAATAAAAAGATGAGCTAAAAACAGCTAGCTGAGTATCTTTAACCTGATATTCTTTATCAGAAAATGAGAAAAAGAGAAATTTTCTAGAACACCTGCAGTTTCTAGATCTTAGGGAGAAAGTAAAACATCTTAGAGCAGTTTCAGATAGTATTTTCTCATAAAGTATGAGTTATAGCTTTATGGGTATATGTGTGTATATATACAGAAGAAGGAAAATAAAGATTAGAAGAAAGAATTTGGACTTGGTGGTGCACGCCTGTAATCCTAGAGACTTGGGAGGCTGAGGCAGGAGGATTACAAGTTCAAGGCTAGCCTCAGCAACTTCGCCAGGCCCCATCTCAAAATCAAAATAAAAGGGTTTGGGAATGTAGCTCAGTGGCACACCACCCTGGGTTCAATCCCTAGTACCAATGGAAGGAAGGAAGAAGGGAGGGAGGGAGGGAAGGAGGAAGAAAGATTGAAAGAGAGAGAGACTGAGAGAGACCGTTTCTTGCTTTCTTTTCCATCTATTTCTATCTCACCCTGCAGCTACCACTTTCTTCCTATGTACCACCAAGTACAATTCTGTCTCTCTTAGATAATAATAAACTGGAGAGCATGAACTTTTATAATTTGTTTTGCTATTTGAATAATATTCCAAAGAATCTCACGCTCCCTGATTGTTCTTCTCTCTGTGGCCTCAGTGGCCTTTGGTGGAAAGTTGGTTCCCCACCCTTTTACTGGAACACTTCAGTGGGGACAAATTTAACTTCCTTCCCTCAGAGAAGACCAGATCCTCAAGTTCCCACTGTGACTTCCACCTTTGTTTTCACACACACTGGTTTTGATCTCTGCAGAAGTCACTTTCGTCTCAGTTGTCCTAACCTTCGAGTGCCTACTACCCACGGGGCATTGGTCCTTGAGCGGAGCTGAGCTGTGTGCCCTTGGGGACATGCCCCACTGAATGTCATCTTTATATTTACAAGTTGGAAAGACAATCCCCTACTTCACTTTTCTTGACTGTGGAGTAGAACATACGAGTTTCCCCAGAGCCTGTGTTTGTCAGCCCTTGCTTCCAGAATTAGCCAGAGATAGCCAGGTGCGGTGGCACACACCTATAATCCCAGCGGTTCAGGAGGCTGAGGCAGGAGGATCAAGAGTTCAAAGCCAGCCTCACAATGGTGAGGCAGTAAGCAACTCAGTGAGACCCTGTCTCTAAATAAAATACAAAGTAGGGCTGGGGATCTGGCTCAGTGGCCAAGTTCAATCCCTGGTACCCCCTACCCCCCAAAAAATTAGTCAGAGACATGTGTGTACATGCATATGTGTTTGTGTGCATATGCACATTAAAATATGGGTGTTCTACTTGCAAAGTACTACAATGACAGGTTGATGTGTCTTTCTTGCCATAGAAAGTTGTGCTGGGGTACTGTCTTCTCACAGCAACTTAACTCCCCAAAAGTAAGCTTCAACACAGAAAACCAGACGAAGAGAGGTCTGCCCCGTCTAAGAGGAAACTGACCCGATGCTGAACTAGTCTATTAGCCAAGAGAAATAACTCTACAGGAACAGGCCCCCAAGCTCAGTAGCTTCATAGACAATAGGCTTATTCCTTTCCCAGGTCACATCCTAAGCAGACTGGGGGCTCTCCTGCAGGAGGTAATGCAGGAATCTCAGCTCCTTCCGTTTTCGGTCACCACTGTCATCCACATGTGGCCCTCAC
Source organism: Tamias sibiricus (assembly GCA_025594165.1). Taxonomy (NCBI): domain Eukaryota; kingdom Metazoa; phylum Chordata; class Mammalia; order Rodentia; family Sciuridae; genus Tamias; species Tamias sibiricus. The sequence goes on along the minus strand of CM046666.1, from coordinate 14,835,083 downwards.
CATTGCCACAGATGGAAGAGAGAGCTGCACCACTGCACACAGGACTTCATGCCAGCCTAAAAGCAGCACACATCTCTCCCAGCCACAAACCACTGGCCAAAACCCAGTGCATGGCCACGATCTAATAATAATGGAATTTTAAGAAACTCAGTCCCCCGAGTGCCAGGAAGAGATAATAGCATTAATATCCAGCCAGCCTCTGCCAAAGGCAATGTTTTCTTTTGTCTATTAAATAATTAAACTTTGGGTGTTCTAAATTTTGGCAAAGTGGACTGGTGATGTAGCTCAGTGGTGGAGTGCTTGTGCAAGGTCCTGAATTTAACCTGCAGCACTGCAAAAGTAAAAATAAAATAAAATAATAAAGTGGGCAAAGATAACAAAGGACAAAACTAAACAAGACCTACGTTAGTCTGATATAATCAGACTTTGATTGGGCTCAATATCTGAAAATGGTAGACCAAAGAAGGGCAAATCTGGGTGGGAAGATCCATTAAATGGACCTCACGTGTGCAGAAGCTTATGGAAACCGCTTTGCCCAAGGACCGTGGCAGGATATGAAGTCCCTTTTGCAATACTATGATAATCAGGCCCCTAGCCACTGGGCTCTACAAAGAAAGCAGGGACAAGCCAGTCTTGAGAAATTCCACAAGTCTCAAGTTGTCTAGTCATTGGCCATGGAGGGCGTTAAGGCCATCCAGAGACTTGGGGATCTGGATCTTTCTTGGTGAGATAGGGGTCTCCGACAGAAAGATAATCACACTGTGTACCACCCACCCAGTAACACAAGCCAGACTCCTCTCTTCCCCCACCTCCTGCCTCCAGAGCCCCACCCTGCTGTTGAGCTCCTGCCTGTCTCCAAGGCCTCCCACTTCCTGTTTCTCACTGCCTCTGCCTTTGTCCAAGCTCCTCATCGCTCCCTGGACTTCCACCTCAGCCTCCCACCACAGCCCCCTGCCTCCAGCTTGACTCGCCCCTGTAGCCATGCTTCATTTAAGATCCTGTAGTAGCTCCGTTGCCTTCAGAACAAAGCTCAGAATCCTTGCAGGACCAACAAGGCCCCACATAATTGGCTTCTTGCTTGGTCCCCCAGCCTCACCTCTGGCCACTGCCCCTTCTCGCTAATGCCCGGCCCAGCAAATGCTACCTCCACAGATCGCAGAGGAGCACAAGCTCCTCTCTCCCAAGATGGGCTCATGTGCCTCCTCCCTCTGTCTCAAACTCCCGCCCTCTGGCTTTCTCTCTATCCCCACAAGACTTCACACTTAGATAGGATGAATGCAATGCTTCTGTGTTGGAAATCAGAAAGGATAAAGTAAGGTTGTGACCAAATTTAGCACCATAGCCCCGGGACATCGTTTGTCAAGGACTGGGGTCAAAGTGCGGTTATAGGAGGACCATGCCTTCTCTCATATGGAGTAGACTAGGGGTTCTCCAGAGAAAGGCTCCGCAGGGCACCCCTGCGTTTCCCTTGGCACCTGAGGAGCACACAGGCCCAGCATCGCTGGCGGAGGAACCTCACAGGCGCCCGGCCCGCCCTCCTCTTTCCCAGACATGTCCCCATCTTGTCCCTCACCCCTGAGAAGTCAGCAGCCGTCAGAACACACAGAACAGTGTTCGCAAGTCTCAAGAAAGCCCCAGGACCAGACTCTTATCCTCCCTGAAGCTGGCCCTGGCCTGCAGGAGAAGGCAGGGCACCAGGGACAGAGTGCTGTGGAAGGACAAGGGGGGCCCGGGGAAGGGGGATGGAGACGATGCTCAGCAAGCCTCTGAGGGGCCCAAGGAGGAGATGAGAGGCGGCAAGCGCACCCCCACTCCACCAAGGGAGCCGCACCCTCCCTGGAGGTCCTCCTAGAGGTCCCCAAACCAAGTGCGGCCCTAGCCTAGGACCGCCCGCGGGCGGCGCACAGGGGGAGGCAGTCAGGGGAGGCGAGGGGGAGGACCTCGGGTGCTCCCTAGGGCAGCCTGTTCCCTCCCTGTGCCATGTGACAATGGCTTTGGTAGCATCAGCGAAACACAAATGGCGGGGAGGTGCCAAAGGCACGTTCTCACTTAAAGCACAGAGAGGGCGTGAGGACTGTCCCCTGTGGCAGGACCAAACTCACATTCCTCCCTTGGGCCTGTTAGGCCCAGCGCTCATGGCGGCCACTAAGGAGAGGGCTGGACCTCCTGCAGCCTGGCTGGGGGCCTCCAGGGAACTGCTTGAAGCCCATGCCAGGGTCCCTGGATTCTGGGAGACCTAGACAGAGGGGGTGCCTGAGCCCACCTGTAGCATCCTGAAGACAAACTTCTGTCCGGAGGCTCCCTTGGCGTGGAGCACTGCTGACAGGCCAGCCTGCAGCAGGAAGTGACCATGAAAGAAGAGTCCATGAGGGGTGGACCCCCAGAAACAGCAACTGAGAGGGGGAGCCCAAGGGCAGCACCTGCACCATCGCACCTGAGAGCCATGCAGGGGGCCAGGGGGCCCCACAAGGGGCCTCCAGAGGGACGTTTCCACACAAGCCACTAGAATCAGAGCTGGCGTTTGGGCATTTGCCCCTCTCCAAGGCAGGTAAGCTGAGGTTTCCTTTTCTTGTCTCTCCCCTCTTCCTCTCTCTCAGTCTGGAAAATGAGCCAGTCTCCGGGAATAGAAACTTAGTGTAAGATGGGAGATGAAGAAATCCTGGAGAAGCAGCCCACCCTGAAATCCCCCCATTGCAGGCTTCTAAACCAGATCCAGGTTGACACTGATGGGGGATAAGCAGCTTTCATCTGGAGACGCAAGGCTTTGATGTCAGCTTCGACTAGACTTTTAAACCTAAAAATGAGACTGCGCATTAAGACTTAAAACTGACCAGAAAATCTGTGGGATTAGACAGATTTGTCAGGGAAATGGGGGAGGAACAACAAGGAGGAGGAGGAGGAGAGGAGGAAGAGGAGGAGGAGGGGAAGGAGGTGGAGGAGGAGGACGAGGTGGAGGAAGTGGAGGAGGAGGGGAAGGAGGGGAAGGAGGAGGAGGAGGGGAAGGAGGGGAAGGAGGTGGAGGAGGAGGTGGAGGAGGAGGAGGAAGAGGAGGTGGAGGAATATGTGGAGGAGGTGGAGGAGGAGGAGGGGAAGGAGGTGGAGGAGGAGGAAGAGGAGGTGGAGGAGGAGGAGGAGGTGGAGGAAGTGGAGGAGGAGGGGAAGGAGGGGAAGGAGGTGGAGGAGGTGGAAGAGGAAGTGGAGGAGGAGGAGGAAGAGGAGGTGGAGGAGGAACAAGGAGGAGGAGGAGGAGGTGGAGGAGGAGGAGGAGGAGAAACAAGGAGGAGGAGGAGGAGGTGGAGGAGGAGGAGGAGGAGAAACAAGGAGGAGGAGGAGGAGGTGGAGGAGGAGGAACAAGGAGGAGGTGGAGGAGGAGGAGGAGGAGAAACAAGGAGGAGGAGGAACAAGGAGGAGGAACAAGGAGGAGGAGGAGGAGGAACAAGGAGAAGGAGGTGGAGGAGGAGGTGGAGGAGGAGGAACACAAGGAGGAGGTGGAGGAGGAGGAGGAGGAGAGAACAAGGAGGAGGAGGAACAAGGAGGAGGAACAAGGAGGAGGAGGAGGAGGAACAAGGAGAAGGAGGTGGAGGAGGAGGAGGTGGAGGAGGAGGTGGAGAGGAGGAGGAGGAGGAGGAGGAACAAGGAGGAAGAGGAGGAGGAGGAGGCGGCGTGGGGTTGTTCCCCTTCCCTGCACCAGGTGTGGCTCCATCAGTGAGCAGCCGGCATCACTGTCCTGTGACAATAATCCTGTTGTGTAGAATGTAAACCCGTCCAGGGGGGAGGGGCTTCCTGAAGTCACGTGGGCTTCAGGTGAGCTGACGTTTCAGCCGGCACACAGTCACAAAGCTCTCCCATAACCTCTGTCAACTTAGTTTGTGCACCCTGGGCAAAGGGGACCACTCTGATCTTGGCTCTGCTGAAGTCCCTAAGGCTGCTTAATCAATATGGTCACCCCTGGGTGTCCACCAGGATCAGCTCCAGAGCACCCCAGGAATACCAATATGCTCAGGTGCTCAAGCCCCTTATGTAAGATGGTATAGTATTTGCAAAGAACCTACACACATCACCTCGGGTTTCCACGGTACCTCGTATCATGTAAATGCTACGTGACCAGGTGTTCTGCTGTATCGTGTCAGGAATAATGACAAGGAAAAGGTCTGCATGTGTTCGGTACAGATGCAATTTTTCAAATATTTTTCAGCATGCATTTGGTTGAACGCAAGGACGCAGAACGTCGGGCTGGGCAGGGACAGCTGTATTTGCTCTTCTGCCTCGTGAACCTTCATTTGTCAACAGTGGAGCCTTGACATACCCGGCAGTGGCTCCAGGGGCGGCGAGGAATAGCTGGACCAGGTGGCCGGAGGAATCCTGCACTGACATCTTGGGAACTGTTCACCCTTCCTGGTGAGGTCTGTGGATTCCGGGCACAGACCCAAGAACTAGAAAATGTCAGGCTTTGCTTGGCGAGTCCCTTCTGTGCCGGGAGAAACGGACACATGTGGAGGGGATGCAAATGGGGGAAGGGCTTCTAGCAGCTGAACGGGGCCACCAGCCATTCTCCACCCCTTCAGAGGAAGCGCAGAGGAGAGCAGGAGAGCGGGGGACACGGTCCTTCCGGGGATCTCCCCTCAAGTAGGAGACACATTTCACTTCTGTGCACATGAATATCTTGGTATTTCTCCCTCCTCCTCTTCCTCTTCCTTTTCTTCTACTTCTTCTTTAGCAGATTTGTGAGTGTGTGTGCAATGGTATATTTCTTTCCTAGGCTGTTGTAACAAAGCACCACACACACTTGGTGTCTTTTTTCTTTTTTTCCCCCCTTTGGGACCAGGGATTAAACTCAAGGGCACTGGACCACTGGGCCACATCCCCAGCCCTTTTTTGTATTTTTTATTAGAGACAGGGTCTCACTGAGTTGCTAAGTGCCTCGCCATTGCTGAGGCTGGCTTTGAACTCGCGATCCTCCTGCCTCAGCCTCCCAAGTGCTGGGATTACAGGCGTGCGCCACCGCGCCCGGCTCTGAAACTACTGTTTCTTAATGGAGAGATTTCTAATGTTGGTTAGGCTGCGTCCTCCCCACCCCGTTTGTCAAGGGGGCTGCTGAGGTGCGTGAACCTTGGATCCGCCACACCCATAGGCTCCCGGGCACATTTCCATTCTGCTCTCTTCTTTCCCCTCTGCATGCCTTTCTTGCATCCCGATTTCACATTTAAGGCTAAATACTATATTCTGAAATTGGACCACCAGACTCTTTCCCACCTAAAGGCAGGTGGCATTGGATTTAGGATAGCCTGAATAATCTGGGATGACCTCATTTTGAGATCCTTAACTTAATTACACCTGAAAGGACACTTTCTCCAAAATAGTCTCAGATTCCTGGTGGATGTATCTTTGGGGCTGAGAGAGGACACCATTCAACTCGCTGCAGAAGGCAAAACCACAGCAAAGAAATGATGAACTGCCTAGGGTGCGTGGGAAGGTCCTGTCTTAGAGGTCCGAGCCCCAGCCCTCCTGGTCTCCACACAGTGTGCCCCCAGGGGACCCTTGGAGTCTGGCCAGAGTCAACCAGAGGCGTACTGATCCTCCCCCAGGGCTTTGTACCAAGACCACACCTCTGTTCCATGGCACAGGAAGGAAGCGACCGATGTCTTCGGAAAGAGACAGAAAGCCCTCTCTCTCTTGAAATAGAAAAATCAATTGTCTATAAGGAAGCCAAGGCCTCTTTCTCCAGGACTAACTCTCTCTTGAGAACAAGAAATCACAAGTACTTTGAAAATTGTGAAGGGCTTTATAAGACTTGCTTATATGATCATCACCGTTATTCGGAGGCAATAAACTCCAATCTGTGGTTGGAAATCCTAGGATCAGGATTGACAATAATAGCCATGTTCCAAACACAGAGCACGCATTGAATGTGGAGAAGTTCACCCTGCAGGCAGTTTGTTCCTGTAGCTCCTTTCAGTTTCAATTGCTTAATTTTAAATGGAAAAATAACACCACCCTCTCCAGTTCTGAAAATGACATGAGTGAGATCGTTTACCCAGGGCCCACAGCCAGTGGCCAATACACTTAGGATTCACAGACCCTAAGTCCAATGAACTGAACTACAGTGCTTTCCCTCATTGGTGTGACTTGACACAGCTAGGGACAGTTCCTGTCAACAGGGGACTCTTTTGCACTCTGGGGGTGTTGTCTTCTCTTGCCTTCTCCTGTGCAAACTTCCCAGAGCCTTTTAGAAAACTGAGGAACAGTGGATTCTTTAGGGGTGTGAACTTGATGAGGTGGTACCAGTTCCTGGCTGGTGAATCTGCTCCTTCTGACTTTAGGATCCCAAGTTTCTAAGCCCCGGTGCTGTTGTGCCTCAAAGTGGCTCTCAGGCAGTGGGCTGCTCTTCCACAAGGTTTGCTGTAAGGGGAAGGATACCCTCAGGGAGGTGCAGCAGGGCCAGGGAGAGGGAAATGTGATTGGCAAGAATAAATACACACCTAAGTGTCAGTGGGATTGCAAACTACTTGTAATGCGGGGGCGGGGAGACGCTCAGGGGTGTGTGCCTTGTCCCAGTTCAGATGCACCCCTCATCCCCTTGAGGGTGATATCAGGGTGTGCTGCTGCCCTGGCTGTAATGGGGGCTGCTACATTTCTGCAAGGGGGAGGATCGGGGGAGGGCAGCCCAGGCTGGCATCCTTGGCTTCCTTTGGTCAAGAAACTGAGCCAGTGACTCTGGGTGACATGCCATGCACCTGGAAGGGTAAGCAACGGTTAAGTGAATTTGCAGGTGCCCCAGATTCTTCCACCTGTCAGGGGTCACATGCTCAATGATGCCCTGAGGACAGGGTCCAAGTCCTGTACTCCTGGGACTCCCAGGGAATGGCCTCCTCGTCAGCTCTTTGCCCAGACTCGGCCCCTGGACCTCCTCTTAATTCTAAACCCACTCTGGGATGATCAGCAAAGCTCTGGTGGAGACGTGGGAGCTTGCCTTCTCTGGAGTTCAAGGGCCACGCCTTCCTTAGGGTCCCTTCTGGACGCCCTTCTCCTTAGACCCTGCTCTAAGGTCAAGGTGGAGAGGCCAACTCAGCTCCCAGAGAAGCACGTCTCTCCCACTTAGAGTCCAGGCAGGCATTTTCTGAGGCTTCCATGGAAGGACAAAATAAATTTTGTTTCTAGGAGAAAATCATTCGAGATGTGCAAATGTGCCCTGAGTGAAGACATTTTAATTATGCAAAATATTTAGATTTTTGTTGTCTTAAACCACTCTTTACCAGAAGATGACCTGGGATTTGCAAGGTTTACAACCAAAAGATCTGTTAAGAGTATTGTTCTTGGCGCTGGGGATAGAGCTCAGTTGGTAGAGTGCTTGCCTCTCTTGCACAAGGCCCTGGGTTCAATCCCCAGCACCACAAAAAAAATAAATAAATAAAAGTCTAAAAATTTTTTAAAAGGAGTATTGTTCTGCAGTTAATGAAAACATCCACCCCCATCTCTGGAGAAATAGAGGAACTGCAGTGTGTTTTGGGAAAATCCAGTTCCTCCTATATTGGTGATTCTTAGGAGAAAAGAAAAGATTCTAAGCTTCACTACAGCACCCTGATGTAGAGTGGATGGAAAGAGGGAAGATGGGGAGAGAGGGGAAGGAGGGACGGAGGAAGCCCTGTTGGGCACTGGCCTGGCACCTGGCCAGCAGTTCAGTTCAGACTGAGGAACTCAGGGCCCCAGACCCCCCATCTTGCTTAGGGGACAACAGAAGGACTGAGATAGCTGAATAAGGTGTTCCAAAAAAGGCATTAACCTAAGGGCCCCTCGATTCCTCTGAGATATGGAGTGCTCCCGAGGACAGGTGGCTGGCTCCACCTGATGACGTGGCGTAGCCCCCCATGGTCACACCCTCCCTCAGGAGGAGGAATGAAAAAGAAGCCCTAAATGAAAACATGTTCATGATCCCATTGTGATTAGTTTCTCTTAGAAACTACATCCCTTAAATGAGAGTTACGACTTAGGAATACAAAGTGTAGCAATATTTTAAAAAGCCAGACTCCTCCCCTCTAAGTCCACACCGCCTTCCACCCAGTGATCAGTGTGAGTCAGCTTAATCTGACTCACTCGCTCCTAAGAAAAGCCACTTTTATCTCAGATCTTCAGACCTGTGCTTTCTTGGTAGTAGCATGAACATCGAGACTCCATAGAGCTATGTGTTCCAGAAAGAAAGAAAGGAAAGGGAGAGAAGGGGGGAGGGAGGAAGGAGAGGACAGGATGGCAGCGGGGAGGTGGGGGCGGCAGGGAGAACCCGGCCTACGGGGTTCATGCTAGCTCTGCTCCGAGTTCCACCAGTCAGCTCTAGCACGCGGTTTTCTTGGCACCCTCTACTTCCTACCGCAGATGGTATGGAAAGCCTGGCTACTGACTTTCTGGCTCTTCTTTCCCACTTCCTCTCCCCACAGCTAATTTTAAGAAAGTCTACATGACACCAGGACAGCTGTCAGGCCTTGCCTTTGCCTTCTCCAGCCACCTGCCGCCATGTCCCCTTGGTCCCCTCCAGTGCCGGTGCCTGGCCTGGCAGCAAGGGGAGGCCCGTCAGCCTCCTCAGCTGCAGGAGCCAGAGTGCCCGGGGGGGACAAGCCACACCTCCCAGGTGGGCTGACACTCTGGGCTCCCACCATCCTGGGCATCTCCTAGTCAAACTGGCAAGACCTGTGCGCCCACAGGGCCTCGGGCAGGAGCACACCCTGCCCTTCCAGTTTGGATCCAGTCTGTGGACCTGGACTATCATTAGGCCCTGCTGACTCCCCCTCGTGAGCCAGCCCCTCACCACCCAAGCCTGCAGGCAGGGCAGTCCCTGTGCCCGCAGTACACAGTCACACCCTGGTTCTCCCCACCGCACCCCTGCAATGCCACTCCGTTCTCAATGCCCATCAGGATCTAGGATCCATAAAGGTGGATATGGTTTTCCTAGGGCACAGGCTGCAAAAGAGTGGGGTGGGGTCGGAAGGTTCTGGAAAGGCAACGGGGGCGACCCTTGCGGGCAGACGCTAGACCACGCCCCACTGATGTGCTCAGTGGTAAGTCGTGGGTGGCTGTCCACACCGGGTAAGGACTGTGGAGTGACAGTTGTTACTTCCGCCTTTGCCAGGAAAGTTATTAGAGAGGTTGCTGGAGGGCCAGTCGAGAGGGGTGAGTCACTGGCAGGGCATGAATCGCATGTCCAGGTGGGCGCGGGAAGCCACTCTCGCTATCACTCACTGGCAAACCCCAGACAGAGCCAGAGACCTGGTCGCGTCGGGTTCATTGACTGGTGTCACTTAAACATCATCAGGAAGAAGTCAAAGAAAATGCCCCGGAAGCTGGGAGGCTCCATCAGTGGCAGTCTTCAGTCCTGGCTTCAAATGTGCTGCAGTGACATCACCAATTTAGTCCCCAACAGTGCTGGAAAGGCCAGGCTGGGAAAGGCCAGGTACAGTCCAGGCCTGGGCAAGGTCTCCAGGGCTGACCTTGAACCCAGTAAGTCCCAAGTTTTTAATTCTGTTACTATGTCACTGAAACTGACGCAGGTGCATTAAAATGTGTTGGAACTCCTATCTAGAGCTTGTCTATACTTTATTACCATTAATACTAGTGATGATTTCACTGATAATGCTAATGAACATTATCATGAATCATTGACCTATGTTACCTTTCTCAATAGAACTCTGAAACCATAAATTTTTATTTCAAAGTTACCATAAATGATATATTTGTTATTCAATTTAAATGTTCTTTTTTTTCCCCCTCTATTTGAGAGGAATTTTTAATTATTTGTTGAGACTCAGCACTCACCTTTCAGATGAAAAGCATAGATTTTTTAGTTTTTTTTTTTCAGGTTTGTGGTAAAAGCTTTATAATTAATGGTGTACTATACAAACACAAGATATTTCTTTAGACAGTATACATCAAAATGTCGTTTTTTTGACTGCTCTACTGACAAATGCACTGTCAAGCTGGGGGCAAAGCAATGACTCTAAGTCTCTGACATCACAGAGATTGTCTTTATAAAATCAATTAAGTAGGCATTCTCTGAACCCAACATGGATAATGTAGTTTGAGGCATCAGAGCAGCCTTGAATGTCCTATGTTTAGCATAGTATGGAAGTTTCCCATGTAAGATGGTCTGGAATGATGGGATGTGATAGGCTACAGGGTCCCTCTTCCAGAGGCTCAAAGTGGCCCCATGGTCTGTCCAACAGCTCGGGGCTTCTGGCCGCTGCACTGCCCTGGTGGTATCCGCAGTGTCCTTGGGAACAAGAGAACCCATGCTCTCTGCTAAGAGCACGCGGGGCTGGGGTTGTGGCTCAGCGATAGAGCGCTTGCCTAGCACATGCAAGGCCCTGGGTTTGAGCTCAGCACCACATAAAAATAAATAAATAAAATAAAGGTATTGCATAGAACTACAACTAAAAAATAAATATTAAAAAAAATAAAAGAGCATGCGGGGCTGGGGTTGTGGCTCAGCTGTAGAGGCAGAGCCACAGAAAGGGGGCTGCAGCCTGCCCTGCGGTTCGGATCCTCCCTCCCTACGCGCCTCGTGGCTTCCTGTTTAATGCTGTCCCCTTCTGCCCCGAGGACCGGGGGGCTTCCTGCAGCTGGGGGCCAGGAACCCGTGTTTTCTGGGCTCCCCACCCGTCAGCACCGCCTGGCTCAGCTCCCAGGACGTTGTGGGCCAGCGTGAGCTGAGAAGTGAGCTGAGCAATGCCCTTGGCATTGGAAACTCTGTGCATAAAAATGCAGCCCAGTGTCCCGGGGCACCTGGCCAAGCCTGTGTCACTGTGTGCAGCTCTGAGCAGCAGAAGGGCAGGTGGGCGTGCACTCCCTCTTGTCCTTCCCCACGTCTGGTAAAGTCTTGCCTGCTGCAGGTGTGATACGAGTGCAGCAGAGCGCGGAGGAGGAGGGAGAAGGACAGAGGACCACGTAGCCCAGGTTATTTCCTCCATTAAAGTCTTTACGCGAGGAAAAGATTGACAAAATGTTTTCTCCATTTAAAAAAGAAGAGGGGCTGGGGTCGTGGCTCAGCGGTAGAGCGCTCGCCTAGCACGTGCGCGGCCCAGGTTCGATCCTCAGCACCACATACAAATAAAAAAAAAAAAAAAAAGCATTGTGTACAACTAAAGCAAATAAATAAATATTTTTTTAAAAAATAAAATAAAAAATAAAAAAGACGAAGAAACCCCAGCTGAAGATTAAGGAAACGAGTGACAGGCTCATTAAGCAGAGAAGGGTTTGGTTTCCTCCCTACAGGCTCCATCGCACAAGTACTACCTTTCTTCCTTCATAAAAAGAAAGAAACTGGTCAGATAATAGTGCAGTATGAAAGTTTATACTATAAACTGTTTTCCTGCAGCCCTAGAAAGCTGTGCTGAGGCAGAACCTTCTGGAGAAAGATCATGTGGCCGTCTCTCGTGGGCTCCATTTCTGCTAGTTTAAAAGCGCAGGTGGCCCGTGACTCCGAGGAGCTGTGTCAAGGCCCCCATTCTACTCCCTAAGGCAAAAAGCAACCAGCTCCCACCCCAGAAAAGTAAAGGAATCTGATTAAAAAACAATTGTAACAAAGCACTGGATTTTGTCCTCTAAAAGCCAAGGAGATGAGCCAAACCCTGAGCCCAAAGCCTGAAGCCTTCACCTCCCGGAGTCCCGTCAGTTGGCTACTCTGGGCTGGGAGGTCAAGGAACCCAGTTCAGCAGAACAGCCAGAGCCCACGTCCAGGGGAAGCAGGGACACCCAGGAGGGCCAGCCACACCCGTGCTCCCCTCCAGCGCCCATCCCAGCCTCACCCTCCCTCCTCCAGGACCCAGGAGAGCCACGTCCCTGGATCCATCCAGCCACAAATGATCTTTCACCCACATATTATGTGTATTGAAAATAGGACCAGCAGCTCAGGAGGCTGAGGCAGGAGGATTGCAAGTTCAAAGCCAGTCTCAGCGACTTAGCGAGGCGATGAGCAACTCAGTGAGACCCTGTCTCCAAATAAAACACAAAATAGGGCTGGGGATGTGGCTCAGTGGTCGAGTGCCCCTGAGTTCAATCCCTGGTACAAAAAAAAGTATATGTATACACACACACACACACACACACACACACACACACACGTACATATATATATATTTTAATTTTTTTGTACTTGTAGATGACAGAATGCTTTCATTTTATTTGTTTATTTTTATGTGGTGCTGAGGATCAAACCCAGTGCCTTACACATGCTAGGTAAGCACTCTACCACTGAGCTACAACCCCAGCCATATATATATATATATATTTTTTTTTTTTAAAGCCTAATCAGAAGCAGCTGATTTAATAGCCCCCAAAGCTCATGAGTTGGAAACTTAATCCCCAAAGTCATATGTGGATGGTATTTGGATGTAAGAATATTGGAGATTATTAGGATTAAGTGTGGTCATGAGGGTGGGCCCTCATGGTAGCATGCATGGTTTTTTAAGGAGAGACCTGAGCTAGCAACTTGTTCTGTCTCACCAGGCGATGCCCTCCCTCATGTTGTGATGCAGCAAGAAGGCCTTTACCAGGTGCTTAGAAGATTCCAGCACCATGCTCTTAGATTTCCCAGTCTGCAGAACTAAAAGCCAAATAGACCTGTAGTCTTTAAAAATTACTTGGTCTCAGGCATTTTGTTATAGCAACAGAAATGGACTCAAACAACATAAACATGGAAGAATACAACTTTCAAATGTCTAATCTTTATTTTTTTTCTTTCTCATTCTGGGGATCAAGCCCAGGGCCTCACACATGCCAGGCCCCCAGCCCCTCAAATGACTCATCATTTTTGAAAACAGTTCCAAAGCCCAGTGCATAGATCTGCATGGCTTTGCTACGTGGCACCATGTGCTTTGGTCCTGGGAACTGCTACCGAGAGACCAACCAACTGTGGTCTCAGTGTGGTGATCTACCGAGCTGCCCCAAGTCAAAGATACCTTCCCTTACACTGCACAAAATATTCACTGTTGATGGGGCACCCAGGAGGACACAAAGGGCTTATGTAAGAAACCAGACTTGGGCTGGGGTTGTGGCTCATCGGCAGAGCGCTCGCCTCGCACGTGCGCGGCCCGGGTTCGATCCTCAGCACCATGTAAACATAAGGGCATTGTATTGTGTACAACTGAAGTAAATAAATAAATATTAAAAAAAAAAAATAAACCAGACTTAAGTAATATCAGGCCTCACGCTTAGCATTTTAATTTTCATCAGTTGAGGGAACAAGGAGACGCGGTTCCTCCATTTGTGTGATTGACCCCAGCAAGACTCCTTTTTAATCCATCCCAGATCACTCATCTTCTGCATTATTATTGCTACCTTCAGAAGCTTTGGAGGAGAGGGTCTGAGGAAGCCAAATCTTCAATCAACCGTCCTGGGTGCTGGCGTTGTGATACCTGGCAGCTTCATTCAGCAGGAAGGCAGAAGACAAATAGTGGCTTCTCGTTATTGGGAGCAGCGGGGTATCAGGATGGCTTAGCACCTGGCGGCACTTCAACCAAAAAAGGAAGTTGAAAAAAAAAAATCACCTTTTCTCTGTACACCATCCATCCCTAATGAGAAGCAGCATTTACTTAATCCACGTAGACTGGGGAACCCGACTACAGAACATCTCCTGAAATGCAGATTCCAGGTACCTTTCGAACACTCATTTCTCATCCTGGGTTGGGTTCAGAAGCATCTTATCTCCAGGGCTGCTGGAATCCTGCAGCCTGTCCTTCCTCAGCAGAGACATGCTGGGGCCTCGCTAATGCTCTCTCCCTGCCATGAATCCAAAAACCAAATTAAAAGAGCACCAAAGAAAGGAGATCTCTGGAGAGAAAGTAGCAGCTGTCAGAAGCAATCTACAGGAGACGAATGCTCAAAAATTGGTCTCCTCCCAACATCTCCAGAACCTACCTATAAATCAGCACTGAATTGCTCGTGAAAGCCTCGGCAGCAAATAAGTGCTGACCAGGACCATCAGTCTGCAGGAGAAAAGAGATTCTTAAGGGACAAATGATGATCTTCAGATAGGAGCAATTCACAGCACTGTTTTCAGTGGCGCGCACCCAGGCCCCACGGTGGCTGGTGATGGGTGCATGTTGATACTCGCGGGTGGTAGACATGGACTTTTCCAGAGCTCTGCACCACTGCCTTCTGGGAAATGCCCCTCCCTCCCCTCTGTGACTCCCCAGAGCCGTGGTTCCTGTGACCTTGGCTGCTAAGGGCAGCACGAGCATGGTCTGTGTCCTTGCTATCTGAGGCAGTGCTGCTGTTTGGATATGGAAGTTCCCCCAAAGGCTCTTGTGTTGAAGGTTTGGTGCCCAGTGCAGCAGGGTTCAGAGGTGGGGGTCCGGGGAGGTGACTGGACCATGAGAGCTCTGATGTCATCGGTGGATCAATCACTGATGGGTCCACAGCTGAACGACCTATGGGGAGGGGTAGAAACTACAGGAGGTGGGTCCTAGCTGCAGGACGCAGGTCCCTGGGGGCGTGCCCTGGAGGGTCTGTCTTCTCCCAGGCCCTTCCTTGCTCTCTTTCTTTGCTGCCAGTCATCCTGAGGTGAGCAGCTCCCTCCACCCTGTGCTCTCTGCCATGATGTTCGTCCCCACCTCGGGCCCAAACTGCTGGGGCCAAGCCGCCATGGACCGAAACCTCTGAATCTGAGCCAAACTAAACCTTCCTCCTTTGAGTTGATATTCTCAGGTATTTTGTCACAGCAATGGAAAGGTGACTGACACAGGTGGCCTCCAAGATGACCTAGGACAATCCTACCTCTTCGTGTTCACACCCCGTGTAGCCCCAGCGGCAGTACGCCAGAGTCGGACTACATGGCAGTTACCCTATGGAAGGAAGTACGGCGTGTCACCTCCAAGGATAGGTTGGACAAGATAGTAGCCTTTATTTGGGGTTCTCGACTTCTCTTTCTTGGATATGTCACTCGGGGGGAAGCTAGCTCCGTGTGGAGAGGAAAGTCAGGAAGCCTAATAAGAGATCGTAGGACGAGGTTCCCAATAGCCAGTGCTGTAAGAAGCCACGTGGGTGAGTGTGGAAACACCCTCGACTCCCAGGTGAGCCCCGGGAAGACGGCAGCCTTGGTTGTGATGTCGTGAGAGATGCTAAGCCAGAACCTCAACTAAGCTGCTCCCGCGTTCCTGGTCCATAGGAATTGTCCGAGATGATGAACATTTTATGTTGCCAAGTTTGGGAGTCAATTGCTACGCAGCAATAGATAACTATAGATTGCCAATCAGACAGTGCCAAATCCTGGGACACAATGAACACTTTGATTGTTCCAGGGGTATAAACACAATCCGAGCAGAGCCAACCGGAATCCTTTACAACTAGGTGACTGAGAGTCAGACCATTTTCTCCTTTGTACCGCAGCCATGGGCACAAAGGCAGCGTGAGCTGAGGTGCCCAGCCAGGGGCTGTGCTGCCTCCCAAGGGAGCACTCGGAAATGTGGAGGACACATTTAGCAGTCACAAGGTATGGCAGTGCTATTGGCATTTGCTATCTGGAAACCAGGTTTGCTCAATCTCCTGTGATATGTGGGAGAGTCCCACGCCATGGATAAACAAGGGGTTACCCATTCCAAATGATCAACAGCGCCCACACTGAGGAGCCCATACGCTGCCGCACAGAGAGGGCACTCCTGGGAATGAAGCAAGTGTAGGTAACGCCAGAACTAAGAGATACTGAAAAAGAGAAGGAAGGAGTCCTGATGCCATTGGAGTGTCCGAATCCAGTCATGCCTGAAGCTAGAGGTAATAACCTTAGAACTTTCTAGTGATGTGAGCCAAGATAGTTTCTTATGCTTAAAACAAGGTCAATGGGCTGAACATTTATGTCCCACCAGAATTCCTATGTTGAAACCCAAACCCCCAAGGTGATGGTATTAGGAAGTGGCGCCTTTGGCATGTAATTAGCTCGGGATGGTGGAGCCTCATAAATGGGATCAGTACCCTTATAAAAGAGGCCCCTGAGAGAGAGCCCTGGCCCCTTCCCATGTGTGAGACTATGGTGAGGAGAGGGGCGTCTGTCTGGGAACCAGGAGGTAAGTCTTCACTGGACACCCTGACCTTGGGCTCTTCAGCTTCTAAAACCAAGAAATAAATGTCTGTTGTTTACGACCCATCCAGTGTGCACTGTATCGCCACAGCAGCCCCAACAACCTAAGACACTTGGGTTATCCATGTTTGCCACCTCAAGAAGCATGACAAATAATATTGATCGAGCTTTTACTATGTGAAAGCCACCGGTTTGGATCCTTAGGATACAGAGTTAAACACAGAAGCTTCCAGAATGACGGTGGGTTAACGTGGGTTAACGGCTAAGGAAACACACACACACAAAAAGAACTGAACATCACCTCAGTCTCATGGTAGGAGGTGGTCAGGGAGTATCTTGCTCAGAGGAAAAAAAAGGAAATTGATGACTTATGAAGGGCTGTCTAGAAATGCCAGCAAGAGGAGAGAGGAGGTTTGTTTGATAAACAGCAAGTGACTCATTGCCTGGGCCAAAGCTTTTAATATATCCCCATTCTGGCTATTGAGACTGAGATCACAGCAATTCAAGAATCACTTACAGGCCATTTGGGGAAACACAGTGTAATAAGACAAAGAGGCATTGATCCAATCAACTGTCCCTTAGAAAGCACTCAGGTCATTTTCTTTCTCCACTTCTTTATGATGTCTAGCATTTCATCTCCAGAAATGTCTCTATTATGAAAGCAAATCTGCTTTTTTTTAAAAGCGATAAAGGAAAGAAGATACTCTTTCCCAGCCAGGCTCAGGTTAGAGCAGGCAAAATCATGTTCCTTGGCTCCTGACATTTTTACATCTCTTTCACCCAGTACACAGCGTCACAGGAGGGAGTTACAGGCTCTTAATTGGTGCTGCTGCAGCAACACTATTTCACAGGATCAGAAGGGAAATGGGTGCTGCTGTGTTAGCAGACGCCCAGGCTTTAGCGAGTGCTCAAACTGGGTCTGGGTTATAGGTAGAGAAAGGACTAGACACTGGACTTCATTTCTAGAGACCTTAAACATTCCCCAAGTAGCTCACTCCATCCTGAAATTCCAAGCCTGTTAATCAATCACATCATCATTTAGGGGTCTGTGGAGGACAAGGCACTACTCTGGGCATCATAGGAAAACAGGGAAAGAGTGACCATCCCCATTCTCAAGGACTAACAATCTAATCTGAGAAACAATCATGAAGTGATAAGAACTCAACATCACGGCTGGCTGGGACACGAGAGAGGACTAGCTAGGAGCAGTTCATGGATGCCTGTCTGGGCCTTGCACCAGGCCTACAAAATGGGTAGCATTTGCTCCAGAGGAGAGAAGGAAGAATACTTTCCACCAAGCACAGAAGGAGCAGAGCCCAGATGGACCAGTTAACCAGCCAGAGTGACAGGCTGGGGGTGTGGGCTGAGAGGTGGCGTCCAAGAAGCAGTGAGCCAGATGGAGGAGCAAGGCCAGCCAGCGTCCAGCTGTTCACTCACAACCTCGGCTGCAAACCCACCTTCACCGCCTGCTCGGTGGTAAGGGAGGCGGAGGCCCGTTTCCTTTGGAGCACACAGAGTCGTGCGGAGAGGTGGACTGCTCTTCCTGGTTCTGGCTTGCTGCTGTCCCCTCGCAGCATGGCTCCTGGGGCCTCTCTCATCCGTGCACTCAGTCCTCAAGCTGACAGCCCTTTGGCCACCTGTGGTGCTCCTGATCGTGCCCTGTGCACCCGAGGTTTTATACCACCATGCTGGAGATCAGCTCCTGACACCCCGATCCCCTGTCTACACTCCCTGCCAGCCTTGGTCTACACTCCAGAGCCCTGTGTCCTCCTAACCTAGCAGCCACGAGTGCCTTAGTCAGTTTGGGCTGGCATGCTAATGATTTTTAAAACCCTGATGTTAGGTGATTTATAAATAATGATGATTCATTTCTCACGGTCCTGGAGGCCAGAAGTCCAATCCAGGTTTGGTGTCTGGAGAGAGCTTGGTCTCTCTTCCAACATGGCGCCCACTTCCTCCAAGAGAACAGACCCTGTGTCCTTGCATTGTGGAAGAGACGGAAACGGTGAGCTTGCCTCTTCCAGACCTTTAATAAACTCGTGAATTCCATCCATAGGGATGGAGCCCTGGTGGACTAATCCCTTCCTAGAGTCCCTACCCCTTAACACCATTGCATCGAGGATCAAGTTTGGACTTGACTTTTGGAGGGGACAAGAACATTCAGATCTTAACAGTGAGCACCCCAGAGAACTTCACCACCGCCAAGTGGGCTGCAAGCATGCCTTCTCCCACTAGGTCTGAGCCCAGCCTTTGAGAGGGACCCCCTTCCAAGCTCCCGTGGGTGCTCTTCCCCAGCCCTAGGGCCGTCCTCAGAGTTCTATGTCTTGATCACCGCCTCCCTCTTATGGTTAGTGGATCTTTACATCAGACCTCCCACATTCAAATCATTATGGGTCTCCTGTTTCTGGAGGGGACCCTGACTGACCAGCCAGGCAGAGGAGTTCAGAGGAGGTGGCAGAGGGCCAGGCCAGTGGGGGTGGCGATGTGTGTACTGAAAACTGGAGACGGGCACCGGGTTAGGAGAGAATGGCACCAGAGAGGCTTCCTTCCTCTTCTAGCTGATCATCTCAGGGAAACGAAGAGAAGTGGGAGGGGCGGGAGAGGAGAGGGAGCGTGGGAGAGAGAGCACAGGAGGACACAGCAAGAAGCAGAGCCTGGACATCCGCTCCACCAGGCTTCCCAGCCGCCCACCCACCCAGCACAAGCTCCAGGCAGGGGCCACCATCCCTGCAGACCCCCAGCCTGAACACTCCATCCCAAGGTCACATGTTTGAGGAGGATAAGCCTGGGGAGACTCTGATGAACGGAGTGGGTAGCTGCAGTGTATCCCCCAAAATCACATGGTGGAAACAATTCCCCGCTGCAAAAGAGTTGGGAGGCGGAGCTTGGCGGGAGGTGTTTAGGTCACAAGGGGTTCCATCCTCATGAATGCATTCACGCCATTATACAAAGGGCTTGCAGGGGTGGGCTCAATCTTCTGCCTTGTGAGAACACATCACTCCTCCCCTCTTGTCATTCTGCTTCCCACCATGTGAGGATGCAGCAAGAAGTCCCCTACCAGGTGCTGGCACCCTACTCTTGGACCTCTCAGACTTCAGAACCTCAGAAAGAAACCTCTGTTCTTTATCAAGTTCCTTGTCTGTGGCATTTTGTCATAGCTACCTAAAACGAACACTAGTGACAAAGGAGGTGGAGGAGAACAGGCAGAGCCTGGTTTGACTGCATGTTAGCCATGAGCAGGAAGAATGAACAGGAATGGGTGACTCTCTAGGTCTAAGCGATGAAGGATTCTAGGAACAAACGAGCAAAAGCAGGAGTTATTTCCAGGAAACCTCCCTTCAGAAAAGACGGCATGAGGGGCGGAAGGATTGACCTCTTGTGTTTGTGCACTGCAAGGGGGAGTCGTGGCCCCTCACTTCAACTTCTGTACTTAGACAGTAGGAGTACTAACCCCTCCCTCAGAGGATGCTCTTGGGAACTCAGTGGAACGCATTTAGAACCCTGTATGCAAATTAGAAGGCTCATTGTGGTGGAAAGCAGAGAGCAAGAGCTAGAGTCACGGAGGGTGAGCCTGGATCCCAGACGGGAGGGCAGTGGAGGGAAGGGGCTGCCCCAAAGGTGGGACCCATCATGCCCTGGAAACAGGAAAGCCCGGGTTCCTGAAGCAGGGGGAGGAAAGAAGGTCAGGAGCACACCTCTCACACCTTTGCCTAGGGTCGACGGGTTTTAAAATTCCAGACTGACCACTGAAATGCATTTGATAGTCCTTGCTTTTTTTCCATGGCTGGTATTGGGCCATTCAAAGCTTGCAAACACGTTTTTAAAATAGAGAATCCAGCCGGGTACGGTGGTGCACGCCTGTAATCCCAGCCTGTAATCCCAGCATTTGGGAGGCTGAGGCAGGAGGATCGTGAGTTCAAAGCCAGCCTCAGCAAAGGCGAGGCACTTAGCAACTCAGTGAGACCCTGTCTCTAATAAAATACAAAAAAAAAAAAAAAAAAAAAAAGGGCTGGGGATGTGTCCCAGTGGTCAAGTGCCCCTGAGTTCAAACCCTGGTACCAAAAAAAAAAAAAAAAAAAAAAAAAAAAAAAATAGAGAATCCACTGCCCTCTGCCTGTGGGTCGGAGCTCACACCCGCTCGGTGATCACACCCAAAAGTTAGGAGGAAACCGCGTGTGTAACCTTTGCCAGGGGAACTTCCCACCTCTATCTTTTATTTAAACCTATGATCTTAGAAAATCCCCTAAAGGCTAATTAAAAGCTTTACTTCCCAGCCTCTGGTGTATTGTGCTAAATATATTTGTTGGTTTCGATGTCAACAGCAACTGATATGTGTGAATAGCTTACGCAACATCAAAGAGTCGAGTAAAAGAAGAGAGAAAAACCCTCACATGCTCCACCCCACAGCTGGAAAACCACCTCACCTTCAGTGCTTATTAAAATAATCTGATTCTACATAAGCAGCACTTCAGCCAAAGGCTACAGGTAAATAAATATATTCAAATAGGGCAGACTTTTAATTGGAATCAGGCACTCCCATATTCATATTTGTTTATTAGAATATAATCACACATTGCTTAGGTCAAGAGTAATTTACATATATAATGTCATTAAATGCTTATATCGTGAAGCCTTTGATGATGCCTCATCTCTCTCTCTCACACACACACACAAACAACCACTAGATAGGAGACTAAGCAGACCCGTTCATCACACCACTATATACATCAAAACGAAGGGCTGGGATGTGGCTCAGTGATAGAGTGCTTGCCTGGCATGCACAAGGCCCTGGGTTCCATCCCCGGTACTGAGAAGAAAGGAGGAGGAGGAAGAGGAGGAGGAGGAGGAGAAGAACCAAGGTGCTGTTCAAGAGCGTCAATCTCTTGAACCAGAATTCTAACTTTTATTCAGATCCTAGATCCAACAACAACGACGACGACGATGATGATGATGGTGATAATTGTTTTTCAAGGGCTTTAAAAAAATAAACCAGGAATTTGTAGAAAGATGCATTTTAAAAATGATTTTCCCTTGCAGAGATAGCCCAGTTCCAGTTTATTCTAAAACTAACACCCAGGTTTTCAGGAAGAGGTTTATGCTAATTAAAATCAATCCCCTTGGTTTACCAGTAATGAGCTACCATTAAAAACAAATGTCATTAAGTCTTACTCCAAAGTTCAGAACTCTGCCTCCATTAGTTACTTAATGACTGTGCAGTGGATTAGGGACCCACTTGGAATGGCCAGAGGAGTGTGAGATCACTGAGCACTTACTTACTGGGCTTCTGCAGGGAGGAGACACAGGGACATAAAGCTCGCCTTAGTGGTTGCTATAGCTTAGATCTTGAGTGACCCCCAGGGCCCCTGTGTTAAAGGCTTCATCACCAGGATGCTGCTATTGGAAGATGGTGGTGAGGCTCAGAGGTGAGGCCAGGTGGGAGGTTTGAGGTCAATGAGGGTGTTCCCTCAAACAGGACTGTGGGATGCTGGTCTCTTACTTTCACTTCCCAACACCATAAGCTGAGCAGCTTCCTCTACCCCATGCTCCTCCATGATGTGATGCCTTGCCACATGTTCAAAAGCAACAGGGCCAACCAAACATGGACTGGAACCTCTAAAACTGTGAGTCAAAATAAACCTTTCCTCTCTTTAAATTGATTATCTCTGGCATTTTGTTACAGCAATGGAAAGCTCCTTGACAGTGGTATTTGGGGGGAAATCAGAGTTTGTGGGTAAGTCTTTTAGATAAGTACCATGATCTATTAAATGGCGCCACCCCCACTGGTCTCCACTTTGGACCCTGCATTCTTCTCTGTCAGACTCCATCTGTAATCACCATGTCCTGATGCCGAGTCACAAGTTTCCAGGTCAACTTTCCCAAGTACTCGGACTACCCCCAGACCCAAGTGGCAACCTGAAGCAAACTGAATGCACGCCCAGGAAGCGATCTTGCTTTCAAGCTGTACAATGGTTAATTTTATTTGCCAACTTGACCATGCTAAGGAATGTCCAGGTAGCCAGCAAAATATCCTTTCTGGTGGGAGGTTTTCTGGGTATGTCTGTGAGGATATTTCCAGAAAAGATCAGCATGTGAGTCAGTAAAGATAGCCCTCCCCAATGGGGGATGGCATCATCCAATCCTTTGAAGGCCGGAATAGAACACAAAGGCAGAGAAATTGTAAACCTTCTCCCTCTTTTTGAGCTGGGACTTCCGTCTTCTTCTCTTGCCCTTGGACATTGATATCCCTGGCTGCTGGGCCCCCAGATTCAGTCTGGGATCCATACCGCGAGCTCCTCTCCACCTCCCATTGCTTGCATCATGGGCTCCCTGGGCCTCAGGCCTTCAGGCCAGAGCTGAGTTACTCCACCGGCTTTTCTGCTTGTCCAGCTTGCGGATGGCATGTATGGACTGCCTGTCCTGCAGAGTCTCATGACCCAATTCCCACTGTGATTCTCAATAGATAGATAGACAGACAGACAGACAGACGGCGGGAGCCATCCGTGGGTTGTGTGTGGACGACACTGGCATTGTAGCCTTTGAATAGGAGCAGCTGGTGTTTGGGAACTTCCTGAGGCAGTCCCACAGGGTCAGATCACCCACATACCTGTGAATTTCTATTCAGTCCTGCCTGGTCCCACACAGCACCGGAGATGGGGTGACCTGCCAAGATGCCAATCAACCTGATGACTGCAAGACATCGCAAAGCAAGACTCCACCCCTGAAACCTTATCCCAGCCTTTGGCGTGCCCCCTTAAATAAACCATGGGAGCCATTTTTTTTTTTAATTTTCCCGCTCTACCTCCTGTGTGGGCTGGGTCTATCAGAAGCGCTACCTTAAAACTATAATTCTGATTCTTTGTCTTCTGTTCTTCACTAATTATTTCTGACTCATTTTCTCCAGTGGCTTACACCCTCCTGGGCAGGAAGAAGGACCCCCCTGGCGAGGCGCTGGCCACCTCCCGACAGACAGACAGACAGACATAGATATCCTCCTGGTGCCAGAGAACCCTGGTTACACTAACAGCTGGGTAGTCAGGTTGAATTCACATCAGCCACTTTCCTGTCCATGAGTGAATCCAAAGAGCCATTAAAACTGGAAAGGGGAGAAAAAATGGACATGCTGTGGAAAACCAGAAAGGGAAAAAATAACCATAAAGAATCAATTGTTAGTGGTATGAAAATCACAGGTAGTCAGAACTGAGTCTTGTCTCCCAAGATTCGCAAAATGTACAATGTCAGTACTGGATGGAACCTTAAAGGTTATTGCATGAGGTAAAGGTAACTGCTGGAGGCTAAAACAAATAAACCCGGGAATCTCAGTGACTAAAGAAAAGTCACTGAGATTCATAAGGGATAAGGGACTTTGGGTGGTGTCGTTGATATCCAAGAGGAGGAGAAAATAGGTTGGTGAGCAAACAGCAAAGCTCTTCCAGAGCTCCCAAGTACACCCTTTCACACTTCCCCTTAACATCTAACTAGTATGGCACACCCACCCTCGAAGACCTCCAGTGATGTACCTCAGCCACAGCCGGAAACATGGAACACACCCAGGGCCCATCAAATGAGCAAGTGAAGAGTCTGGCAGTTGGCCAGGTCCTACCAGAGCACCTACCAGCTCTCCTCATCCTGTATCAGGAGAGGGAACACACCAGCTGGGGGTTGATTCTGAACTGACCCCAGTATTTTTGGAAATGCAGGCTCCATGTCATAACACAACTAGAAACTTGGAAAGCCAGCCCAAAACGCTTCTGGAAGGATTACAGCAACAGAGAGTCAACAACGATAAAGACTTAGGACATTGTTGAGCATCTGAGGCTCAGTGACTAAGAGCAGGTGGTTGCCCAAAATCATCGCACAACCAGTTCTTGTCTATTCACTTGGTTTACAGGGTCGCTGGATGTTTTGTAATCTGTAAAGAACTCTGTTACACAGATGAGGAATTGTTGCTACTCATTTACACCAATGGGAATGTATTGATTAAAATTGTTTGCACAAGGGGCTGGGATTGTGGCTCAGCAGTAGAGTGCTGGCCTAGCACGAGCACGGCCCAGGTACGATCCTCAGCACCACATAAAAATGAAGGCATTGTGTACAACTAAAACAAATAAATAAATAAATAAATATTTTTTAAAAATTGTTTGCACTATAGGTTTATTAATGAATTCACTATTTCTCAGAAACACTGGAGAAAAATGTGCAGCACCCACACGCACACCTGGTGCGTCCACCTCTGTGGCCATTCATTCCCGCTCCTTCAGGTCTTTCCCATGGAGTCCTCCAACCCAGGCACAGGAGGGCTGATTCCTCGTGCAGGCTACTGTAGTTAAGTGTGATCTGTTGTGACATCTGGCACCCTGCTGAAAGCCAGGTTGCTCTGTCACGTGGGGTGTGATGGTTGCTCATGACACCTGCAGGCTGTGGGACATTGCCCAATAGCAAGACGCTGTGAAGGGGCATGTGGACAGATTTCTAACCACTGAAAATTGATCGTGGGTATCAGGAGATGGAGTAAAAGGGCTTCTGGGTAAAGAGGAAAGATCAACTCTCCCACGATACTTTTCTCTGTCCTTAACTAAGCGAAGCCTCGAAGCCTCCCTTCCGGCAGGGAGCCCTGTCTTCCAGAGGACCTCCAGAGACAGCAGCGTGGGTCAGAGGCAACAGAAATGCTTCCTCCGACTGGGCTCGAAAGCGCGCAGCGAGGGCTTTGGAAGTGCAGCCGATGCCATCGTGCGCAACGGGGTGGGGGACAGCAGTGGGCGTCTCCTGGGGGCTGCTGACTCTGTAGGAGACAGACTTGGACGTGTCACTGGGTGGGACAGTGACTCCCAGAAGCAGCCGGTAGGAATGAAGTCAGCTCTGACAACAGAGGCAGGAACAGATCTGAGGCTGACTGTCACACTCGAGATCAGCTCCGGAGATGGCCGCTAGTCATTGCTCAAATCCAGGTGCCATTTCGTGGAAAGGAAACGGCCTTCAGCGTAACGTCATCACAGTGACTTATCCTTAATAATATCCCAGGCCCATTTCCACAATGCTACCGATCGATTTTTCTCTCCTAAAAGAAAAATTGATTCAAGCACTCATCACCTCTCTGGCTTTCAGTGTGGCATATTCCGAGGAACCCGAAGCATCTTCAGCAAGCTGTTGGAGGCTGATGGCGAGTTCTTGTAGATACTTGATATTAATCAGGTTACTATCAAGTACGAACGTGTAAAGGCGCTGCCTTTTCTTCCTATCAAGCTCACAAAAACTTGTATAATAGAAAACTAACTATAAAACAGAAAAGAAGACAATCCCTTTCTCCTAATGAGCTCGGAGCCTTTGCAAGTACCCTCAGGTAGCCTCATAAGAGCTTTGTAAGCTGGGAACAGGGAAGTCAACGCAGCCGATTTATAAACAACAGAAGGGAACCCCAGAAAAGGCTTTGCCAAAACCCTACAGCATCTGCGCAGAGCAACTGGGAGGCGGGTGGCCCAGGTCCACTGCCCGCGGGCACTGTTTTCTGACGGTGGGAATTTAAGGCTCTAACCCAAGGCTCAGAAACTTGCCAACCTCCCTGATTTTTATTCCTGACTCCTGGGATTTACCTGATTTTATCTCAGAGAGATGCTTGAAAATATGAAGCAGAACTTTCCATTAAGTTGGTTTTTGGTCTTTTGTTTATTTGCTTGTTTGCTTTTGGTACTGGGGATTGAATCCCCGGGGCACTTAACCACTGAGCTACATCTCCAGCCCTTTTTAATATTTTATTTAGAGACAGGGTCTTGCTGAATTGCTTAGGGCCTCCCTAAGTTACTGAGGCTGGATTTGAACCTGCTATCCTCCTGCCTCAGCCTCCTGAGCTGCTGGGATTATAGACATGTGCCACTGCGCCTGGCTGTCTTTTTCTTTTTTTCTTTTTTTTTTTTTTTTTTTCTTTTTTCTTAATGGGCACGGAGCAAACATCCATTTAGAAAGGGATCTGATTATTTTACAGGTAGGGAAACTGAGGCAGATAAGGCCAACAGCTCCCTCTGAACACAGAAGTAGTAACTAGCAGAGCTAGAGAAGAGCTCAGAACTCCGACTCCTACACCTGCTACCCCAGGTCAAGAGGCCCAGACCTTCATCCTTCAAGTCCCCCTTCAACAGAAGCACAGGCAAGACGAATCCCTGTTTTGGTAATGTCTGTGCAATAACTGATCACACTCTGCTAGGAGAGAATATCACTGTTGTTTTGATTTCTAAAATGTCAAAACATGTAAAGGATCATGAAGTTAAAATTGGATCTCAGGTGGATTGGAGAAAATTGTCAAGTTTGAAAAAAAAAAAAAGAAGATGGAAATGGAGAAAAACAAAGCACTTAGTCTCTTTCACTTCACAGGAGGAATCACTGTCAGTGAGGCACTGTTTCCAATGACAAGATGAGGCCTGCCACCTGAAAAGACCTCTGATGGCTTTTTAGCCACCACCAAAGCATTCAGAGAAGGGGCCCAGTGACAGGCTCTAAAAGTGTTTGTAGACGACATGGAGAAGGAAACTTTCTCCCTGGGAAAATTCAAGGAGAATATAGGACAAGATAAAAATAGCTCTACCTATAGAAACTCATTCCCTCCACACTAAGGGAGCTATGATTTCTAAGAAGCATTTATTCCTGGGAAAAAGAAGGAAGAAAGAGTGGAGAAGGGAAGGAGGAAGGAGAGAAGGAGGGAAGGAGAGGAAAAGGAATTCACCCTGAACTAGACTCAACACTGCCCCTACAGCACCTTCCCCAGATACCTGCCACACTTGTCTCCTGGGTATGTTTTAGATACAGAGGAAATGTGGTACAAGAACTCCAAAGAACTAATCAGTACATCTTTTTGTATTAAAAGACAGACTAGCAGAAAATTGTGTTGAGAAACTATTACCAAAGGGTGAGTCTCAGAGGCTTTCAGTAGGAAGCATGCGCACCCTCACTGTCCGAAGCACACCAAAGGGCGTGGAACTCTGGCATCGGATGGAGAGTGGGAACATCCAATCAGCTGAGCAGATGGGGTGGGCTCCAGGGGCACAGCACAGGAGGCGCCCCTTCTAAAACCAGGCACAGAGCCAAGGTTGACTACCACAGCAGCCTTAAACTGTCAGATCAGTTCAAAGATTTAAAAAAACAAAACAAACAAACAAAAAAAAAAAAAAACGCCTATTTTCTTGTCTGAGAAATGAAATGATGTTGTTGAATAAATTCTCAACCAAGCACAGAGCTTCAGGCAGGAAGAGTTCCAACTCTAAGGGGCAAACTACCTCCCTCACTCTGCACTGTGGGGTGCACCTCCTAAACTGGGACAGAGAACAAACCTGTGACATTCTGTGTCAAAGAAGCCCTGAAAGTCCACAGATGTGTTTTTCACCAGAGTGACGTGAGAGGAGAACCCAACTTTCTACCAGAAATGTGTTCCTCCAATTTAGGGCAGCAGATATTTGTGGTTCTTACCTCTATGCTGCATAAAAGGGAGCTATTTAGGTCGACCAAGGAGGTGCAGCGTCACCTTTGATGGAAACCCACAGTCATTCCCTCATGGCCTGGTCCTGGGCATTGCCTGTACTCAGTCTTGGAAGCAGCCTGGGGTCCTCCAGGTCATACAACAAAGGTCTTGAGCAGAGGAATTTCCATTTTTTTCTTCTGTGCAGAACGGTTTACCATGGCGTCAGCCACTGGGGGTACGGAGAGAAGGTTTTCCTGGGGAAAGTCATGGCCGCCAGAAGCATCTTTCTTAAAGCTCGATGGCGGCTCATCACTCACACATGGCCGGGAGCCACCTGTCCTGTGGCCGTGAAGGGTTGCAGTGCATTGACTTTTGCTTTCACCTTGCAATTCAAAATGAGAAAAAGGCTTCCGACCTGCGCCTCTGTCATCACACAGCTCTCTGTGAACAAGGCGCCCTGGTAAACTCCCACCTCCTCCCACCGACGTTCCTCCAGCTCTTTGGTTTCTAGCAACACAATTCACAAGTGCCGTTCATCAGTGTGCTGTGGCGGACAGCAGCCCGGGCAATGCCCCATCTCCAGCACCTTTCTGGCCTTAGCCCACACTCCGATTTTCATCTTCGGCTCCTGAGTGCAACGTCGTCATGATCCACGCACAGCACATGAGGCATACCGGGAGAGAAAAGAAGGGAAATGGCCATTTCTCAGCCAAAACTCCTCCACCAAGCCCTCTTTCTTTTGGCTGTTCCATCAATGCTGAGTAAATGACCTTGACTGTTTCAGAAGGAAGCCCCAGAGGCTGTCCTACACCCCACACCGACTTGGAGCAGCAGAGCTTATATCCTGTGTCTTTGTCAACAAAAGAAATTAAAGGACGAAAGAAACTCAGGCTACTTGAAAGATGTCTGGAAAATACTGACAAATCTAAAGAAAAAAAATGAGAATCACCTGCATCCTATTATCTGTCTATAACCACCGTTCACATGCTACTCTAAGTCATCCCAGCCCTTTTTCTGTTTTTTCCACAGCTGACATTGCACAAAGTACACAGGCTTATTTCCTGACTCTTTTCCTTGTGATATTATAAGGGGAATAGTCCCATGATCACCAGAGGAAGTCCATGGACAAGATGCTTTCCTAATTAGTTGCTTTGCCTTCATCTTCCCATGATAGAATCATCCATCACCTTCTAAACACATTTATTTTATATATTTATTTTGGTACCAGGATTGAACCCAGGGGCGCTTAACCTCTGAGCCACACCCTCAGCCCTTTTTGCATTTTGAGACAGGGCCGCGCTAAATTGCTGAGGCTGGCTTTGAACTCGCAATCCTCCTGCCTCAGCCTCCCTGGTTGCTGGGATTCCAGGCGTGCGCCACCGCGCCCGGCTAAATGCCTTTATTTCAAAGTTTCATTGTGTTCTGACTAAACAGTGATTGTAAAGTGACTTTCCTGCAGAGGTTCGGTGCGTTTGCTTTGAATCTTGAGTGTGAGGTGGCGTTAAGGGACCCATGGTGCACATACAGAAGATTCAGAGGGCAAAGGCTGCTGTAGACCAGGAGGCAGCCTCGCTTCAGATTGCAAAACGACAGCTCTGGTTTCCAGCTGGCAAAGCACACAAAGAGAGGGCAGAGGGATTATTGAGAAAATCAAATTAACTGCTGATCTAGAGGCCAGATTATGCTGCTATTACATATAATCAAGTCCAGGAATCTCTTGCTGGAGGGAAGGGAAGGCTGTGGGCAGGGGGTTCTCTGCGGAGCTCAAGAAACACTGGGAAGTCCAAGGACTTGTCAAAGGAAATCAGGGTAAGAAAAAAGATGTGTTCACTTGAGGTCCAGATAAGGGGAATACCAGGGTTAGATGAGTAAGAGCTAAACACGGTTAAGAAACAGTGTAAACAGGTATTAATTTTAACTAGACTCTTCTATCTCTTTGATCTGATCAATCGGATCACAGAGTTGCAAGGGGCTATGGGTTGAACTGTGTCTCCTGAAAATCCTTATGTTGGATTCCTAACTCCCAGAACCCTAGAATGGACCTTGTTTGGAAATAGGGCTACTGTGGATATAATTAGAGTGAGGTCACTCTAGAGGACCTGTGTCCTTATGGAAAGGGGAACCTGGAGGGAGCCAGAGGCACTAGTGAGACTG
Source organism: Tamias sibiricus (assembly GCA_025594165.1). Classification (NCBI taxonomy): domain Eukaryota; kingdom Metazoa; phylum Chordata; class Mammalia; order Rodentia; family Sciuridae; genus Tamias; species Tamias sibiricus. The sequence continues at coordinate 14,805,432 of CM046666.1, read as the reverse complement.
GAGCCACATGCCACAAGCCAAATCTAAAGAAAAAAATGAGAATCACCTGCATCCTATTATCTGTCTATAACCTAAAGGTCTACTGAGTAGGCTACCAGGAGCTGGGAGAGAGGCCAGGAACAGACCCTCCCGGAGCCTTTGACAGGGAGCATGGCCCTGCTCATGCCATGATTTCAGACCTCCAGCCTCGGGAAGTGGGAGAAAATAAATTTCTCCCTCTGTTGGAACCACCCATTCTGTGGCCCTTTGTTGCAGCAACCCCAGGAGACAACACAGAATCAACCCTGGACACTATTTCCCAGGACTTCCTTTGCGGTGTGGACCTTCTCAGTAACGGACAGGTGTTTGCTTTGGCCGGTGCTCTCGCTTTCTCTTGCTCCACGGGACCCTTCCCGTAGCGTGCGCTCGCTGTCCGGGGAGCCATGCCGCCCATTACTGAATGGCTCATTATCTTCACCGTGCGCATAGCTTTGGTAATATGGTTATTAGCAAAACTGGCTGACGTCACGCTTCACCATCTCTGTTCTCCCTGGAAAGCCCTATTTTACACTGGATAGGAAGGCCCTGGTCCAGAAGCAGGTGTGCATCTGTAGGTCTTCACCAAGGCACATCAACTACCAGAGGCAGCCAACAGTGCCACGTACTTGAATGGTGACAAACCCCCTCTGAGTTCTGACCTTGCTAAGACACAATCAGCAGTGAGCGCAGATGCCACGCGCTCCTCTGTGGCTTGCAGAGCCTCCTGCCCCACGCGGTGCCCACCAAGAACCGATCAATGCCAACAGGCTGGCGGGCTGGGTCGCGAGAAGCACCACGCAAGAGCCAGAAGCACAGCCTCTTCCTTCCTGCTACAGAAGGGCAAGGAAGGAAATGGAGGTATGCGTCACACAGGAACCCTGGAAATGGGAATGTCCCCCGGGAGCCATCAAGGGCTCAGAGAGACGTCTTATGTGATATGTTCCATTACGGTCTTTTTTTTTTTTTCCCCCAAGCAGCCATATTGCAGAAGGGACTGGGAGCCTGAACACGGCCACCTCCCCTCCCATCTGGTTCAGTAAGCATTTGTTGTGTACACACTGGCCCTTTCCCCAGGGAGGAATAACTGGGACGCGGGAGCTGATTAGTTCATGGACGCAGCTGCCAGGGGTGCCCGGGGCTAAGTGACTCATGATCGGAGATCAATGCTTTTCGGAAGAGGTGCAAATAGACCTCATTTCCAGAATGCCTGGCTCTGGGGGCGGATGAGAACTTCTGTCCCTGCTTTGTAATGTGGCATCCCACCAAAGGCCTGTGATGAGATCCAGCCACCTCCTGGCAGGAAGCAGAGTCTGTGTTTGCACCGAGCAGCGCTAGGAAGAACCGTTCCCAGCCCCATTCCCGGACTTCGCGTCCCACTCATTCACATCCGGCTACAGTCAGCAAAGGTCTACTGAGTAGGGTGGACTCTGGGCCAGCCCCATGCGAGGGCTGCAGCAGCTCCCAGAAGGTGAAGGAGCTTGGAGAGAAAGCAAGACGGTTCTTTCTCCATCACTGACAGCGATTCGGAGACGGGCATCTCCCTTTCTATTCCTATGGGAATTGGAAAGACCCAGGCTCAGACACAGGTTGCGCTTGCTGAGGAGCCTGGACAACAGGGATTCGTAAGACTAGACAAACTGATTTTGAAATTCACAGGAAAAGTAAAGGATCAAGACTTGCAGAGGCTATTTTATTTATTTATTGACGGTGGCAACTTTAAAGGGGACAACCAAGGTCGGGGTCTTTTGCTGCAAGACATCAGATGAGTAGCTGTATAAAGCTATGCAGTGAAGGTGTTGGGGAATAAAGTTGCAAGAGAGGAAGTCCAAAGTAAACTCACACCGATTTCAAAACTTCACAGGTGACGCAGGTGGCATTCCAAATCAATAAGAAAATATGGAGACTTCAAAAATGGTGCTGACCCTCTCGGTGATTCCAATAAAAATTACTTTCTTACTTCAAAGTGGTGATGGTCATCTGTGCTGTTCACCGAATACCGAGGTGTCTCCTACTCCTGGGCCCATGATGGAGTGGCACCCTTTTGTCCCCTCTGAAGTTAGACATTCTCACAGGACTGACTTTGGCCGCTGAGATGGATCAGAATAAATGGGTCACCTTTGAGCAGAACTGAAGCATCAGTGTGTGACCCACCACAGGCACCTTGATGGCTCTGTCTAGACAAGCGTCCCTCCGCCTGGATGTCTGTTTCACAACCCAGCGTCTCCCACAACAAAAACCAGTCCCCAAGTAAACTACAGGTGATTAAACAATACGTGTGGAAACTTTTAAAGGGTTATCAAAAGATCCAGGCTATTTTATTTATTTAGTAAATCACATTGAAAAGCAATTAGCCAAATCGAGTGAAGTTGAGGACGTGTAAACCCCCCCCAAGAAAACCCTACTTACTCTACTTCCTAAAGGAATTCCTGAGCACTTGCATGGGCGGTATGTGACCAGGGGCGTTCTCCTTGTTTGCAATGGCAAACCATCAAGACACAATTCAAATGTCCATCAACCAGCAGAGTAGACCATTGGTGGGCACCCAGTGGGACATCACACGGCCCCTTGTGTCAACATGGATTCATGTCAAAACAACCAGAGGACCACACTGCAGAAAGTGGAGCGCAATTCACCCATTTGCACAGCTGGGGAACACGCGTGTGTTAATAGCCACATACATAATGTTAAATAGGAGTTCGGCGACACCAAGATGGCGGAGACAGGGTATTAGAAAGAAGCCCCTGGAGGACAAGACAAGGAAAGGAGTCCTCTTCCTGTTTACAGTAAGTCCCTTTACCATGACAACTCCCACCACTGAAGACTGATCACCATGACAACTCTGGCCACAGGTTTGGTATTTTAAAATGTACAATGGGGGTATAGTGGGCAGTAGTCTAATTAGGTTTTCTAAAGTAACCAATGGGGGGAAATTGGATGATATTCTAACTAGGTATCATAAGGTGACCAATGGGGGAAAATGGGGTTAGGTATTCAATCAGGTCTATATGGAGAAGAAGACACCTCACAGCTTAGATATGACACTGGTTTCCAGACCTCGGGGCTTGAGCCCCTCTCTCCTGCTCAGCCCACTTCCCTCCACCCTGTGGAGTGCTACTTTCACCTTCACCTTCAATAAATCTGTCCTTAGCCTGTTACTTGCGTGTGTCTTGCTCAGTTCTTTGCTCAGGACACTAAGAACCTGAACCCCAAATGGACACTCTGACAATAACGATGTTAGAGCAAAAGGAGGCAAGGAAATGACAAATACCCTTTCCCTGGAGAGAAAGCACAACAGGCTCGGGAAGGAGTACGAAGTTGATTATTAAGAAAAACTAAAAAGCATGACTGGAGATTGGCTTGGGATTGGACACAGCCGGGACGTGGGTTCACAGGTACTGCGTGTACTTTTTCACTGAGGCAATATTTTTTTTTCATTTGTGACTTCCCAAGGCATATGGCAAGATGGGCCCCAATCAGCATTTTATTCACCACACCACTTATGCTAATAAATTTCAAATTAATAAATAATCTCTAGTGGAAACAATTCTGTCCCATTTTTACACAAGCCTGTATCTTAAGACAGTGGTTCTCAAATAAGTCTGCATGTTGGAATCAGTGGGTTCCCTGGGTGCAGCCCGAGGCATTCTGATTAAATTGGTCAGGGTGGTGGCCTGTGCAGGACCAGGGATTAGAGCTTCCATCCAGGTGATTCCCTGAGCATCCAAGGCAGAAAACCACCACTTTAGAGGAAGTAGGACAAAGAACTCATCTCTTAAAAATCTTCCAGCTATGGGGAAGAGTCTCAGGTCTGCTACTGCTTTGTAACCTTGGCCACAATTGCACTATCAATTTTTCTATCAGTATAATAAGATAACAACACCTATTTTGTTGGATTCCTAGAGGAAGTATAAAAGACTGATGTGTATTAATTACCCAGCCTGCTATCTGATTTACAGCAGTAGCAAGTGATTTTTTTTTCTCCATAGGATTAATGAATAAAATTGTGAAACATTTCCTAGCTGTAAAAATTAGTTACTCTCCTGTGTGTCTCACAAGAAATAAACACCAAGCAGATTATTAAAGGAAGGTTGGTTCTGGGAGAGCCTGAAGCTGGCTGCAGCTGGCAGTGGGCTATCTCAACACCCTCCCCTGCCCAATACCCAGTCCTTCTGTCTTCTTCTCCATCCCACTGACCATGCTCTGACACAGCCCATAATCCTTCTGTGCTCTTGGCCCATCTGATTTAAATGCTTGCTTGCAATTTTGAAGAGTTGTAATTGCATGTTTACACCCAAGCCAACGCCTTGGTCTGCTGGATTCTCCATCAATCTTTTTAACTGATATTATTATCTCAGTGTGTCAAATATTAAAGTGAGGAATGGAATATGCTTTTTTTCTTTTTCTTTTCTTTATGTTGGGGGGGGTGGTGTTTACAATAGAAGGAAAGATGTCATATTACAAAGCCACGGTCGTTTAAGCTAGTCATGAATTAAGAATTCCTTTGCCCTCAAAAGAGCAGGCTCTATTTTTCAGGTCTACCATTACTCATTTTGCATATCATATATTACAAAAAAAATTTTATATATTCATCATTTTTAAAACTGCCTACTAATTTCTCAAATCGTCCTTGATGTGTGTGGGAAGAGGGGCGGGGAGGAGTCTAGACGTTCAGAAGACGGGGGGCTGTGAGCACCGAGCCTGTCGGGGTTCTGCTCACCAGACTGTGTTCTGTGGCTCCAGCAGACCCTCGGGGTGAGAGCACCACACAGGGGATTCTAGAAGCCAAGCAATGCATGAGGTGTGGCCTCCAGGTGCAACTCACCACCACAGATTTTTGAAGAAAAGTTCCAAGCTTGACAAGAAAACTCATCATGCAGGACAGTTAACAAGTTGAGACTAACCACATGTACAGACAATGTTTGCAAGAATTCTGTGTGAAGAGAGCCAAGGGGGTAAGGACACCCCCAGGGCAGGGAGTGGTACCTTATCTGGGCATTAAAAGATAAAGGGCCTCTGGGGCTGGGGTTGTGGCTCAGCAGCAGAGCACTTGCCTTGCCGGTTTTGATCCTCAGCACCACGTAAACATAAATGCATTGCATTGTGTACAACTAAAGTAAATAAATAAACATAAATGCATTGCATTGTGTACAACTAAAGTAAATAAATAAACATAAATGCATTGCATTGTGTACAACTAAAGTAAATAAATAAATATTTAAAAAAAAAAAAAAGATAAAGGGCCTCGCAGACCCTGAGGTTCACCTTGGAATCTTTCTCCCATTCCTCCAGTTACCTGAAGATGTCTGCTTTTGTCTAGACAGCAACGCAGGAAATAAACCTCGTCTGCAGTCGACCTGCTCCCTTTGCAACTGATGGATCTGAAAATAGCCTTGAGGTCCAGTTTTTGCTCACTCAAATACTGGGAAATATTTTCTTGCCCAAACGCTTCCTGCTTAGATTCCCATTCTATAAAGATATTCCTGTTCTGTGAATCGACCTTCCAATGACCATTACCGGAGATGTCACCCAAGTAATGAAGCCAAACACAAGGATGAACAGGTTGGGTCACTGGTGACACTGCAGAGCCATTCTGTCAACCCCAGGACTGCCTGACCCCAAAATGTTCTATGTGAAATAGCTGCCTGTATTAGCACAATTGCTTCCATGGGCTATCTCCTTCCTGACACAAGAGCTACTAGCATGTTAGGGGACAACAACCAGAAAAATTTAATGGCTGGACTAGAGGGTCTTCACACCTTGAGGTCCAGGGATCAAAAGCAGGGATTCAAAACCCAACAGGAAAGAGGGGAACTACCTTCACTTGATAAGAGCATCTGTAAAACCCTATGCAGCAACACACCTAATGCTGAAAATCTTAATGCTCTCCCTCAGAAATGGAGGCACACAAATATAATTGATGAATCTTTGACAGAGAAGCAAAGACAATTCAATTTGATAGAGAAAAAACAGTTTTTTTTTCCAAAAATAGTTCTGGAACAACTGAACGTTCATATATAAAACAAAAACAAAACAAAAAACACCTTATGGTATTATAGACAAGTTTCATGAAACTTTTTGCAAAATTAACTTAAAGTGGATCCTAGATCTAATTATAAAATGCAAAACTATAAAGCTTCTGGAAGCAATCAAAGAAAAAAGTCTAGCTGACCCTGAGTTTGATGATAACATTTTTGGATACAACACAGAAACCACAATCCATTAAAAAAAAAAAAAAACAACTGATATATTGGTGTTATGGTTTGGAAGTGCGGTGTTCTCCCACAAGCTCATGTATAAGACAATGCATGAGAGTTTAGAGGAGAAATGATTGGGTTATAGCCGGGCGCGCTATTACAGAATCCCAGCACTTTGGGAGGCTGAGGCAGGAGGATCGTGAGTTCAAAGCCAGCCTCTGCAATGGCAAGGCACTTAGCAACTTAGTGAGACCCTGTCTCTAAATAAAATACAAAAAAGGGCTGGGGATGTGGCCCAGTGGTCCAGTGCCCCTGAGTTCAATCCCCAGTACCAAAAAAAAAAAAAAAAGAAAAAAGAAATGATTGGGATATGAGAACATTAACCCAATTGGTAAATTAATCCCCTAACAGGGATTAACTGGTGGCTAGAGGAGGCAGGTCCCTGGGGGTGTGCCTTTGGGGTACATATTTTATATGTGGTGAGTGAAGTATCTCTCTGCTTTCTGATCATCACGTGAGCTGATTTCCTCCACCACACTCTCTGCCATGATGTTCTACCTCACCTCGAGTCCCAAGGAATAGAGCCAGCTATCTATGGACTGAGCCCTCAGAAACCATGAGCCCCCAAATAAACTTTTCCTCTCTAAAATTGTTCTTACAGGGTCTTTTAGTCACAGCAGCAAAAAAAAAAAAAAAAAAAAAAAAAAAAAAAAAAAAAAAAAAAGCTAACTAAAGCAATTAGATTTTATTAGAAATTAATAAATTAGACTTTTAAAACTTCTGCTCTGTAAAAGACATTGTTAAGAAAACTAAATGACAACCCACAGTCTGGGAGAAGATATTTGCAAAACACAAATCTGATAAAGGGCTAATATCCAACTACACAAAGAACTCAATGAGAAGATAATCTAATTTTAAAATGGGCAGAGGATCTAAAGATGGCTTACTAAAGATATCTAAATGCAAATAACTACTTGATTAAACAACAATGAAATATTATACACCTATTAGAATGACTACCCCCCCCCCACACACACACACCAAAAGTGACCATACCAATTGATGATGAAGATGCAAAGACTGTCATTCATCACTGGTGGGAATACAAAATGGTTCAGCCATTCTAGCAGATGGTTTTGCAGTTACTTACAAAGCTGGACAGTCTTACTATACAATCCAGAAATTATGTCTCTAGATATTGACCCAATAGATTTGAAAGCTTATGCCCACACAAAAACTTAAGGGTGACTCTTCATTCATAATCACCAATAACTGCAAACAATCAAGATGTCCCTCAATAGTGAATGGATAAACAAATTGTCAAGGAGATGGTCAAGGGAATATTATTCAGAAAAGCAAATGCATAAATCTTAAAGGCATATTGCTGCATGAATGACCGTGACTATATGACAATCTGGAAAGGATGAAACCACAAACATGATTTAAAAAAAAAAAAAATGATAGTTGTGAGGAGTTCACAGGGAGGGAAAAAGGTGAAATATATGAAGCAAAGGGGACTTTCAGGTGGCGAAACTATTCCACGTGATACAGTAATGTGGGAACATGGCTTTAGGCATTGGTCAGAATTCAAAGAATTACACAAAGAGTGAACCTTAATGAATGCAAACTTGAAACGTCATTTAGGGCACCTGGGACTTGAGAATGCAATGCAGAGTGTGACAAAACAATCTAATAGTATCACAAATATGTGAAACAACCTCACTGAAGAAGACGGGGGAAGGGTGCTGACTTAGAAATGAATGGAGTCCGTAAGAAGTGGCACATAATCACCCTGCTATAATACGGTGGTGTCCCGGGGGGTGTGGGCTGACAATTCTGATCCCGCTGCACCTGTATGTTGGCACTGAACAAAAGGTAATGGTGGCAGGTAACGACAGCCAGGTAGGTTCCTTGCTGTTGGAGTGGGATTTCACCGATACCCAAAGGGCGGAGGCTAGAATGATCCAGGGGGTACTGCATTGGAGTTGGAGACAATGTTTAGCTTCCTGTAGGCACAGGTGGTACACATAGAAATATCTACAGATCTGCGTGTGCTGTATACGACAGTTAGTGTACATGATTTCCTGGCTCTGCCAATGGAGTGGGCCTAGAAACAACACCCCAGGAGCAACTGTACACCTGACACCTGTGATTTTTTTTTTTTTTTTTTTTTTTTTTTTTTTCCAGAGACAGAGTGAACCCACAGGTGCTTAACCACTGAGCCACATCCCCAGCCCTTTTTCATTTTTTTAACTTAGAAACCAGGTCTTGCTAAGTGGCATAGGGCTTCGCTAAATGCTGAAGCTGGCTTTGAGCTTGGCATCTTCCTGCCTCAGCCTCCCGAGACTCTGAGATTACAGGAGTGCACCACCGTGCCCAGCTGAGGTATGGTTTTTAATACACTCTCCAGTAAAAGGAACCAGGGCACTCTGAAGGAACGGGTGATTTTAGGACTGAGACAGGAAATACACAAGATGAGCTTAGAACATCTCGTAGTGCCTGATAGTCAGGAAGTGTTCAAAAAACAAAACAAGTATCTACAGTGATCAGGATATGCCAAAAGGAAATACAAGCCAAGTGGAAGAATTCTCAAGGAGCAAAGCTGGAACAATCTGATCAAGGAATTAAATAAAGTAATATTGGATCATGTCCCAAAGTATAAAATATATATCCATGAGTTCATACTGAGATTTAAAAAAAATGGACAGGCCAATAAATGAAGGAGAAGAGACAGATGGCCCATGCAGAAATATTCTAACTAATTGAAGTGGACAGTCCACCCTCCAGGAGTAAAGCACAAGTCCCCACTTTTTTTTTTTTTTCCAAGTCCCTACTTCTTATGTGTGGCTGCTCACGGTGACTCTTTTGCAAGGGTACGGCATGGAAAGGGGAAGAGCACGGTGGAGAGAACAAAGCTGACAAATGTGGCAGCGAGTGATCAAGGCCAACATCTACCTGGAGAGGGTGCACTACGGACACCAGGTAACCAAAGCGTCATTCCACCTCTGGGGTCTGGGTCACCAAAATCCATAATAACCCCAGGCTACTTGTGAGAAAAATACCAGACACACCCAGCTGGGGGAGGTTGCATCAAACACGTGGCCAGTCTCCTCAAAACTGCCAACGTCATCAAAAACAAGGAAAGTCCTAGAAACTGTCACAGCCAACAGGCACCTAAGGAAACAGGACAATCTGATGAAGTATGATGTCCGGGATGGGATCTTGGAACAGAGAGAGGTCATTAGAACAAAACTAAGGAAATCCAAAGTATGGGCTTTAGTTAATAAAATAGCAATAGTGGTGCATTAATTGCAACAAATATGCCACATTAATGTTAGCTGCTAATAAGGGGGGAATTTGGAGGGGGTAAGGTATATTGAAACTCTTTCTACTATTATCTGGATTTTTTTGGAAAAATAAAAGCTTATTTTAAAGTTATTTACTTAATGCTGCTTGCAGGCATGGCCTTAGCAGGCTCTTCTCAGCATCTTCATCCCAAATCAAAATAAGCTGCGATCTCAGAACTAGAGTTTCACACAGAGAAAGACAGCCAGCCACGAGGAATGAGAGCAAATGTTGAAGTCTATGACTTAAGCTATAAACATAATCGGTAAAAGAATTATAAATAATAACCAACAAAACTTGAGAGGAGATTAAGTGGGAAGTAATGTGAGTTTAAAACCTCCTCTTCCACAGCAGAAATCAAGAGGTTGTGTGTGAGCAGATATGTCAACACACAGACACACACACACACACACACACACACACATACACACGATTAAAAGGTAATCCCCCAAGGAAGTAGATAGAGCTGACTTGGGGAAAGTAAACTTTCATTTTCCACCTGGAAGCATCCTGAATTTAGTTACTATGCGAGGAAAATAGGGTTGCTATGGCAATCACCTGGGATAATGCACCTAAGGCACTTAGCCCAGAATCCGGAACATAGTATGTGCTCAGTAAATTATATGGCTGGAACAGTAAAGGGAACAGGGCCCCAGATTCCTTGGGGCTTTGTAATTCACAAGCACAACGTCACTCAAAAAGCACAGGAAACTCCTCGGTTGCTCCATAGAGTTACATGACTTCAGGTTCATTGCTGCTTAACGTGTAGCCTGTCATGATTTTGCAACCCGATGTTAACGCAGAATTGGCAGATGTACCAATGTCAGATATTTACACAGACAACAGACACCAGTCTCACATTTACCTGCATAATTGAAAACAAATGATGCCTGACAGGTGTTTAATTATTTCCAAATTTCCTATTAGAACAATGTCAGCATGTTGCAAAATAGATTTTGATGAATAACCTGGCCACAATAAACCTTTTAAAAGAAAAATGCTGGCTTTGATGATCTGAGATTTTCAGATTATGAGATCATTAATCATTCTAAGTGTTATGTCTCATTTCTGCTAAAGAATTATTTCACACCCCTACAGCCATGACATGTTTATTAGACTCATGTTAAAGAAGAAAATTGTTTCTGCTCATGGCTATTCAAGTTCTATTTAAAATAATTTCTAAACCAGCAATCATTTTCCCCTTTTCTCCATTAAGCATAGGGAATGTTGAAGTTAATTTAAAAAAAAAAATGTTACCAAGGTCCCCTGCACATTTTTTGTGCCCTAATGTAGTGAGACGATAATAACACTCTTGCTCTTTGGTGAGACTGCGGAGGACGTGTCTGAATTCCAGGGCATCCATCTGTGCCTCAGGAGGAACCAGGACCTGGCTGTGCACAGGCTTTGTGAAGATGTGTAACTTCGACTGCACTGTGTGTATCCTTCCTCTACACAACAAGAAAAATTCTAAATTTTCCAGGGCCTACAGGAGCTCTTTTTGAATCACCCCAGCTAAGAAGTGCAGTCAGCGGATACTTTATGGAAAAGTTGCTCCTCAGCCTGCAGCAGGGGCAGGGGAGGAGGCAGGGAGGAGCTGAAGGGATGCCCCAAAGAAGCGAGTTGGGGGGCTGGGGTTGTGGCTCAGCGGCAGCGCGCTTGCCTCGCACGTGCGCGGCCCGGGTTCGATCCTCAGCACCACGTAAACATAAATGCATTGCATTGTGCACAACTAAAGTAAATAAATAAATATTTAAAAAAAAAAAAAGAAGAAGAAGAAGCAGCAAGTTGATGTATGCAGAGGAACCCGGGCGAAGCTCAAGAATCAGAGGCACCAGCTACCTCTGAATCTCAGAGGGCCAATCTCTGAATGGCCCGGAGGTGGCACAGAGGAAACGCGCCTCCCACATCCTGTTGTCTGTTTCTCTGTGCAGCCAGGCAACTGCGCCTCCCCGGGCCTGCCCTGCTGCAGGCTGGAGAAGGGCTGTCCTCAGAGACACCAGGCACACCAAGGGTGAAGTGAGGAGTCCTGCTGAAAAAAGAGGCAGTCAGTGACAGGCCATATATCAGAAATTAAGAGCCGGACACCCTTCTTCCCTCGGCTTGCAAAACACTGGCAGCCACGATCACCCTCCGCAGGAGAGCTCATCCACTTAAATGACAGACCCCTGCCAGCGTGGGAGCTGAGCACCTGCCAGCAAAACAGGAGGATCCTCCCCAGGGTCCCCGCGATGACAAGCCCCAGTCACGCACGCAGAACTTCCAACCAATTTGTTCAGCTCCTCGCTAAACTGAGAAGACAGCTGGAGAGCAGAGCTGAGGGGGTTCTCCAGGAGACCGAGACAGAAACAAAAAGACAAATGCACTCCAAGGAAGCAAGTGCGCACACACACACAGATTCTGGAAGGAACCTCCTTGCTGAGGCAAGAGAAGACAGTGCATTCGTGAAAGCCAGAAAAGAATGTCGTCCAAAAAAAAAAATAAATGAAAGAAAAAGAAACACGCAGAGGACAAAGAGAACGGAGAGTTAAAATGATGATCAACAGTAGAAAGAGAAATGTTGACAGGTCAGTACGAGAAAGATCCTCAAAAATGAGATCAAACATGAAAAAGATAAAAAATAAATAAGAGAGAAAGTATAAGAAAATCAAAGGATCGATTCTGAAAGGTCAAAAGCTGACCCACCAGAGTTCTGGACGCTAGAAGAAAGAAAATGGAGAGGAGGCTGTTTTGTAAAAAAAGAAAAAAAAAAAAAAAAAAGTGAGAAATACGAGAAGGTCAGGAACATTTGGGGAACTGAAGAAACAGAACTTCCAGTCCAGAAAGGGCCTCCTGCAGGCCTGGAACAATCAATGCGAATGAGCTGCCTGATCATTTTTCATTGTGAATTTTTTAGGACACTGTGGGTAAAAAGAAGACCCTCACGTATTTCAAAATGGAAGGAAAAATATCACATACAAAGAATCAGAACTTCTCCATAGCAAACTGTGGGGGTGGGGGCAGGTGTCAAAAGGCAACCAAACAATGAGGAACAGACTTCTAACCCCGTCACCCATCAGGCCTAGGGCTAGAAGAAAGATCTTTTCAGACATGCAAGGTCGTAGCACTTTTACCCCCATGCATCTTTTCCCCCAGAAAGCTGCTGGGAAGATGGGTTTCATCAAAAATAAATAAACCAGGCCAGGAAATAGCTCAGAGCTTGAACACTTGCCTGGCAGGCACTAGGCCCCAGGTTCAGTCCCCAGCACCACACACACAAGATAAATGAACAAACCAGGAAAAGATGTCAAGGGGTTCAGGAAAAGGGCCTTGGAGAGGTCCTAGGATGACAGAAAGTTCCCGGATGCAGCTGTGCAGGTCACTGATCTGGATTAGACCAAGAAAGGGCTGAGGAGGGCTGGCTCCTTGGGCTCGCAGGCAAGCTGTGGATCATGGTGAAGTGACAGTGACCTGGAAGCTTTTTTTTTTCCCCCCAGTTGTTTCAGACTCTGAGGATGCTTCAGCTATAGGAAGAACTCTAAGTAATTTTTAAATTACTAAGAAATCTAAGTACTTTTCAAATGAAACCATTCCAGAGAAAACAAAAAGTTGTACGGTAGAAGAAATATGTTCAGAATGCACTAAAAACCTCAAAAGCTCTGAGCAATATTACACATTCATGACAATCTAAGCACTGAATCCCAATTTCACCAAAAATGTGGTATATTAGGAATGTATAAGTTGTGTGTGTGTGTGTGTGTGTGTGTGTGTGTGTAGGTAGTAAGAAAATTAAATCCTCATTTTCCACAACAGAATTGCAATAGATAATGACAAAAATTTGAGGGCAAATTAAGAAATCGTAACATATGTACAATTTTTAGAGATGTGGAGGAGGGAGATTTGTAGTTGCCCTGAAGGGACAGGAGGACTAGGCCGGAGCCATCTGTTTTTAATTAAAAAACGCTTGGTACTATTTAACTTTTAACTTGGTACTATTTAACTTTTAATACCACGAGTGTGTATAACTTTTTTTTTTTTTTTTTTTTTTTTTTGGTACCGGGGATTGAACTCAGGGGCACTTGACCACTGGGCCACATCCCCAGCCCTTTTTTTATTTTTATTAGAAGCAGGGTCTCACTGAGTTACTAAGTGCCTCGCCATTGCTGAGGCTGGCTTTGAACTCGCGATCCTCCTGCCTCAGCCTCCCAAAGTGCTGGGATTACAGGCGTGCGCCACCGCGCCCGGCAAGTGTGTATAACTTTTATAAAAATAGAACTTTTTTTTTTTTTTTTAAAGTAAGTTCCTTTGAAAAAAATAGGTTTTGGCCAGGCGTGGTGGCACATGCCTATAATCCCAGCAGCTTGGAAGGCTGAGGCAGGAGGATTGCAAGTTCAAGGCCAGCCTCAACATCTTAGCAAGGGCCTAAGCGAAATAGTGAGACCCTGTCTCAAATAAAAAATAAAAAAAGTGCTGGGGATGTGGCTCACTGGATAAAGCACCCCTGGGTAAAATTCCTAGTGGCAAAAAGAAAAAAGAAAAAAAGAAAGAAAGAAAGAAAAAAGTTTCTGTACAGTTGAAACAATGGGATTCAACCTATGGGTGACTCAAGAGCACCAGAGGGTGGCAGGGCTGTAGAGGGTGGCAGGGAGATGTCCAAGGACCCATCACCAGAGAGGTCTACCACTGGGAGCAGCACAGCACTCCCAGGATGCAACAGTGATGCCAGATGCTGGGGACATCACAAGGGCACAGAGTGCCCCTGCACACCGTGCAGGAAACTGCCTTGAAGACTACCGCAGCGTGCAGGTCAGGGGCTGCACTGAGGTGCACAGGCGTGAGGCAGGGCGAGTGGGAGGAGTCTCCACATCTGGGTCCTGTGTCACCCGTGGCCTGGCTGCCCATCACTGCCACACCCTCTTCCTTTTCCTAATGGCTCCGGCTGTCAGCGAGGGTGAGTAAGCTCTGAGCGTCTGTTTTACAGTCCTGTTCTCAGGACTCAGGTGCTTTGACGTGACATCTCCAGAACCAGCAACCCAGACGACCAGTGCACATCTCCTTTACCTATTTTTACAGCCAGCCAGAGCTTGTGGGGATAAAAAATAATATCTCTCCAGCTACGTATTTTGTTGCCCATCATTTGACAAATAAAAAAAACAAGTGGGCAGATACTGACAAGGGGTAGGGCCTCGATGAAGACTCCGTCAATCCACTCTGAGCGCTGACTTCCTCAAACAGCTGGCTCTGATCTAGCAACGCCTGCTAGCCCCAATGTTTAATGATCAGAACTTTAAACCTGATACATATTTTCCAAAAGTTGGAACCTTGGATGCCCCTTGAGGATTAACTGTGGAAGTTTTATAGGCTCGATAAATAACTAATACTTAATTATTCCACTTGAGACTTCCTTGTGCATATATTTAGGTACTTCCCTCTGTGGAATGACCTGTTGAAGGCTGAGGTAGGTGTTAGGGACAAAGCTATCATGTATAATGAATCAAAATGCATTCTGCTGTCATATATACCTAATTGAAATAAATTAATTAATTTAAAAAAGAATGTAAACTGCTTAAGTTGGGAACAAGTTAAATCAACAGCCTCTTCCTTCCCTGCTACTGGTGGCCTGTTCCCCCTCCACCCCCTCATTTGGACACTCTATTTGGACCCACTGCCTTATTATGACCTGCTTCTCGGCCTTCTAACTCCCCTGCTGTTGCGGGGATTGACATCTGTAGTCAGAGCCTGCATGGAGACTTGTTATAAACTCTCTAGGGCGGAATTTACAAAATGTGCTCCACAATTCCACAAAATCAGACGTCTCGAGAAAGAGTTCCACGGTTACAGTGTGGACAACACTGGATTAACCCTCTTAACAGGTTTCTTGAACTGGCTGACCTCTCGGCCACTGCACCTGCTGATTCAAGGAGAATCTGAGAGGAGGATACGGGCGCTTGGATTCTGCAACACAGGCCCAGAGTCTCCCCTTCCTGGACCGCTGGTTGGACACACGCACATCATGTATTTGGAACAACTGCTTTAATGAAATACTCCTTTTAAAGACTATAATCGTCTTTTTCCAGTTTTTCCAATGAGTTATGTGGATGTCATGCATAGTAGGTAGTGAGTTAAAATAATGAAACTTTAACTTTATATCAAAAAAATCTGGCAAGTTTCCCATTTGGGATATCAAGTTGGGCTAAGTAATTAGCAGTGCAAATTTCCTCCCCGGCTCTGAGAACAGAATTTAGTGTTCTTTGGTCTCCTGGGATCACTTCAGCGCATCCTCTGCTCTAGCTGCAGAAAAATCCCATAAAATTAGGCTACATTATGTGCTCCCTTTTAACCAGTGATTAGGGTTGGTCAAATTATGGGTTGGAAATAATTTTATAATTGTAAAAACTCTAGTCAAACATAAAATTTGGAACCACAATAAACTGAACTATAGAATACAGACTGTAGCTGTACTCGCAAAAAAAAAAAAAAAAATCACATGAGACAGAAGCAATGACAACAAGCTCGTGTGTCATTTAGCTAGGGTAATCTCTACCATTCAGCGACAGAGAATAACATAAAAAAAGGAAACGGTTACCTCAGAGACAAGCAGTTGAAGCCATTATTCTGTGGAAAGTCATAAAGTTAGTTGTTAGTGATCACAACATATTTTTAAATAGTATGTAAATGGATAATCACCAACTGGTGGAAGAGTAATATGGTCCTCTTTCACATACCTGCTTCCCAAAATGTGAGGATATGTGTGTGTGTGTGTGTGTATGCATGCTTGTATATACAGGAGGTGGGGATAAGGGTGGAAGGGGGTGCAATAAGTTCTTCCATAAATGGCCTTAAAGAAAATAGAGAGCTGGGCGCTGTTGTACACCCTGTAATCTCAGTGGCTCAGGAGGCTGAGGCAGGAGAATTACAAGTTTGAGGCCAGAGCAACTCAGCAAGGCCCTAAGCAACTTAGCAAGACCCTGCCTCAAAATTTAAAAAAATATATAAAAGGTCTGGAGATGTGGCTCAGTAGTTAACTGCCCTGGGATCAATCCCTGGTGAAGAAGAAGGAAGAAGAAGGGGAAGAAAAAGAGGAGGAGGAGAGAAGGGGGAGTAACAGGGGGAGGAGGAGGAGGAGAAGGAGGAGAAAAAGGAGAAATCAGAGAAAATGGACAAGGGGAAGGAAGAGTGTGGGAGGTTTGGCTCAATGCATATCCAAAACAGATGTTCATTTGTTGGCTAATGATGTTATTTAGCATTAAAAATAACATTTCATGGCTAAAATAATTAAAATTTATTTAAAATTCTGTTAAAGATAAGCTTTCTTATCCAGAGATAAAGAACAATAAAAAGCTCAACTTACTCTAAACTATGGAGAAGGAATTTAATCTTAGGCCAGTTCTCAGAATCGTTTGAACTTAGTCCAGAATATCTCACAAGAGAGCCCTTGCCTGGCACCCCAAACCAGGATTATGTTGCCAAGAATTGGGGGGAAGTGTCACGTTTAGAACTGTACAGCACATGTTTACTTAACCCATTAAGTCATGAGTTTTCAGATTTGCAACTATTGCAATGAAATTGTCACTGGTGCATTAAAATAGGCTGGAAATCATCATCTAGAGCTTCTATCTCCTTTACATGTATTTTCACATGTACATATGGAAGTACATTTTTTCATATGTTCCAATCATTCACTTATTACTTTTCTCAAAGAATAGACTTCAAGAAACATCATTATTTCAAAGTTACTATTAGAGATATGTTTGTTGCTCATTTTAAGTTTTTACAGGCTTTCCACATCTGGGACAATGGGACAAAGGGATTAAGAGAGAAAAGCCAAATATAGCAAAAGGTTAACTGAGGACTTTAAGTGAACCAGTGATAATTACACTCTTCTCTCAGCTACTCCAAGGACTTGAAAACCCTCATGCAAAAAGCTCCAAGACCAGTTTTTTGTTTGTTTGTTTTTCCATAAACCAATCTGATGCCTGTTTCCATTTGTGTTCACCTAACAATCCTCATTCCACCTCCTTCCTCCGGGCCCCTCCCAGCAGTTCCCCTGACAGCTCCTCCCTAGGCATTCCAAGGTAGAGCCCTGGAGAGCTCAGCCCTGGACTCTCCTTTCCAGTCAGCATCTCTACCCACTCGCCCTGGGTTGCTGTTTACTGCCAAGCCAGCAACTGGGTCTCCAGGCCAGACCTCTCACCTGAAGTGCCTGGGTGCAGAGGTCCACTTGGTGGGATAACCAAGGTCTAAAGCAAGCTGCCTTCTAGCACATTCTTTCTCATGGAATTCCAACCATCTCAATTTAAAAGGTTAATATGTTGCAAATCTAATAAACTCCTGATTAATTAAAATGCTGATAGAGTAATTGTTTCAGTTAATTGAATGCTTTAATTAAGTAAAGGTTCAGCCACTTTTAAAAATACATTAGCACATATCCCAACTTAGTAACACAGTATTCAGGACATATTTTAGTTTCTGATTTCTTTTTCTTTCTTTCTTTTTTTTTTTTTTTTTCTTCTCTAAACTGAAAGCACCTTCATGTCAGAACCATAAATATCTGTATACTGAGACTTAGATTTGGATTATACCACAGATAGAAACAATACAAGAACTGGGCTGAATCAGCATTGCTTCCAGGGCTCACCTGGAATTTACTCCAATCTCAACATTTAATTTATCTGCATTTTTAAAAATCTCTTTTACACAAAAGCAAACTTAAAAGAAAAGACCCAATACTAATCCTATAGGAATAAAAATTCATAAAGGGAACTGAAGCAAGAAGAAATAAAAATCTATCAAAGAAGCAAAGATGTGGGGGGTAAGCATACAATTTCAAGCTACACGAGCAGACGGTTCGCCTCTTTTAGGGATCTTACCTGTCACCAGACTGTCGCTGGTTTTGAGGAAATCTCTGGAGTAATAGGAGGTGTTTCTGTGGTGTTTCAAAAGAATCAAGGCAAGTGTTTACCTGGAAGAGTTTGCACGGAGAGCATGGCGCGGAAATGCTAACACAGGTGGGATGAGTTTGCCCTCTTCCAGGTTCACCTGCCTCTCACAGGGCCCAGGATTCACTCTGGCAGCTGGCCTACCCAGCCCAGCGTCCCTGTGGCTTCTGGTCTACAAGGGTGACATACTGAGAAATGTCTTCGGGGTATCTCTGAAGCCCAGCAAGTGCTCAGCCACCCTCATGGGTCTCGGCAACTAAGCCTGCATTGGCAGGTGAGGACCCTCGCAGGTAGCCGCTTTGTGTAAAGATTTCAGAAGTGAATGAAACCATTATTCTTTTTTTTTTTTAAATATGTATATTTTTTACTTGTAGATGGGCACAATACCTTTATTTTATTTTTATGTGGTGTTGAGGATGGAACCCAGTGCCTTCCACGTGCGAGGCAAGCACTCTACCACTGAGCTACAACCCCAGCCAGAAACCATTATTCTTGATTAACATACGGTGTCCATTCCCTATCACAAACACAGAACTGCTACAATTCTCCAATCATTTCCACTTTGCCTAGCAATGGTCATAGTTAGGTACCAGGCAACTTTTAAAATTTTCCCAGACCACAAAAGGTAACCTATTCGACAACAAAATTGGATTCCCTCTAGGGAAATCTGGAAAGCAAATCAAACAAATTAAAACTGAAAAGTCTGCTTATAAAAGACAATATTGACATTCCCTCTTCCCTAGCTTTCCTCTCCTCTCAGAGGTGCAGTGGGTGGGGTCAGCTTTACTGAAGTTCTGGAATCTCCATGAAAGGCCTCAGCTTCATCCGTGTTTCTGAAGGTTCAAGTCTGTAGTTATTTAAAGGTAACGGGGTCCAACGGCATAACTCAACCACAAGTCACAGAAATCAAACTTCCAGTTTGAAATAATAACAATTTAATAGACAAACAAGACATCACAGTGAATAAAATATTAAAGCATTGCTCTTTCTCCATTCAACAGCACGAAGAGCTTCTTCTTGTTGTTGTTGTACATTTAAAACTCTTTAAACCAAATCAACTCACTGAAACCAAGGAAGGAGACGGCCACAAGGCACAGACACAGATTCAGCACTGCAGACGTCGTACAGACAAGCAAAGCGCACGTGCCCACGTCTAGCACTTTCTGGAAAGCTCCTCCTGTATCTCGCCACTTTTCTCAGTTACACTTCAGACAAAATGAGTGTTTTTTAAAAACCTTATAAATATATAAATCCAAACCACAAAACAGCTCTTAAACATTATTTTACTCAAAGTACAAATGGATTCCTGGAAACTGCATTCACAATGCAACCTAAACTAGGTTCAGGGAATCCTAAGTGTAGTTAGTTGTACCTTGGGGCTCAAATTCACTAGGCCACATTCCACATAGGCTTTCTCATTCTACCCACCTCGGGCACACAGGTTCTTAAAGTCAATAGTTACAGAATGAAAATCAAACTGCTATTCTAGGTCAGTATCCCTTCTTCCTCAACAAGAAAATGAGGAGATTGGAAATGGCCCTCCGTAACTATTTCACACAACAAATATTTCACCACAGACAAGTTAAAGTAGCCTTAGTAAAGCCCTTTTCTAAGAGTTGCAAATATGTTAATGTTAATCATTGGTAATGGGTTTTAAAGACTAAAAAAGCTCCTTTATTTATTTTTGCCTAGTTTCTGTGAACATTCTATCCCTCAATCCTAAAGCCTGCTAGACGATTTCTTCTCATAAATGTGTACACTCAGCTTCAACCACATCCTCAGAAGTTCATTACCTCCAGTCACAGAGCTTCTGCTTCTATCTGAAATAAACGTAAGAACTGATCGGACCACGGCAGGCGGCCGCAGGGTCCACTTTACCCCTGGAGGGTCTCTTCAAGAGGACACCAGCTCTGCCTGTCTCTGCCCACTGCTCGGCCCAGACCTCAGGCACAGCATTGCACTTAAACCTGAGCCACTGGATACGTACAACTCGGCACAGGACAGCAAAAAACTTGGGTCAGCACTTCACACTGTGAGCGAGGGCATCTCACTAACTGTTTCTGGGTTTTTGCTGCCAAAATTCACCCCAAATTGTTCCAGGATTGAGCTAAACAAGTCCTAATCCGATTTTTTCAACAATGGGAACAAAAGAACATCTTCATAACCAAAGAGACCAAGTGAAAGGGAAACCTGTGCAGGGCAGGGCTGGGGGGACTGGTCAGTGTGGGCAGAACCCAAACAACATGAAGGTGTTCTGGGAGGAGGCTTCCATGAGTAGGACTGCCCTCTGAGAAGTCCCTCCCCTCTGTTCTTCTCAGAGAAGCCGGGGAGAGAGGAGAGCCACCGTGGAGGAGAGCGCATGTCACAGGCAGACGCCCTCTCCTGCCACGCAGGCTGCTCTGGTGGGATTCCCCGGTGCCCTGCATTCTCTTTAGAGAGGTGGCAGAGCGGGCATTCAGCCCAACCACCAGCGGGAGCGAGACGGGGCATCCTCCTGGCAGGTGAATGCAGAGGGAGGGGCCTCTCGGGGAGCAACAGACCTTGGGGTGACACTACCTGAACAAAGAAAGCACCTCAAGTTCACTGGGAGCGTGGAGGAGGGGGCACACACTGGGCAAGCGTGTCTCAAAGCCACTTCCTGTGTCCACCCGCCTCCGCAGAGCATCCATGACTGCGCCAAGACCTCGATGCAGCCCAGCACACCTCACCCTCGGTGTGTTGGGAAGGGCTGGGGGACACTGTCAGGGCTCCACAAAGGCTGAGCCTACACAGCTGCCTGGCTAACCCCTAGGTAGAAGGGACAACCGCCAGCTCACAGGAGAACCCACCCAGTCAACACTGGATGGAAAACACAGGTCCGTGAACCTCTGGCCCGGGGCTCTGAGAGCCGTGAACAGCAACCTTAAAGATGTGAAAGGAAATGGGCCACCAAGAGCCCGACCCCGAGCGTGGCCGCGTGTTCACCGCTTGCTTTGCCTATCGACTACGAAGGAAGTGACATACAGTCCAGAAACTCGTGACAGACGCATTGGCAAAAGCCGTACACCATGAGGATGACAAGGCTCGAAGGGACCAGGCTGACAAAGACGACCCCGAGGGTGACTTTCTTGGACACCAGTAAGTAGATGCCTAAGGGCAGGGAGCTGAAGTAGAGCAGGCCCAGCAGCCACACCAACACCCGGACGGACGTCTGGAACAGCAGGGACGTGCAGCTCCACACAGTCCAGTTCTGGGACACGGCAGTCACCGAGTCGAAGCTCGCGGGCCTGTAGAACTCCACGACGGGGCTGGCACTCAGGGACGTGGCGCTGTCCCTCTGCACCTCCATGATGGTGATCACCAGGCAGTTGGAGGCCGTGTGGGAGGGACTGACCAGGGAGGCCAGCCTCTTGGGGGTCAGCAGCAGCTCGGTGGGGTTCTCGGGAGGGCGCCTCCTCCCCGCGCCCCCCCCAGTCAGGCTCACCAGGATGTTGTTGTCGTCCGGCAGGCTGCCGACCTCCTCGTCCGGCAGGCACGTCTCGAACCTGCAGAAAGGGCAGACGATGACGCCCTGCGGGGAGTCCCCGAAGTCTATGATCTTGCAGAGGCACCGGGCACAGACCCGGTGGCAGCACCCCAGCACCTTGGGCTTCCTCTGCTTGAGGTCATAGCGGCTGTAGCAGATCTTGCACTCGAGCTCGTCGGACGCCGGTGACTCCGAGGCCTCTTCGGGTGGCTGGCTCGCCATCCCGCCAGCACCCACACCCGGCAGGGGCCCTTGGCCGGGGACCCACCTGGACTAAGGTGTCCCTCCGAAGACCATCTCACCAGGACCAGGCGGGGAGGCGAAGAGGCTGGCAAAGCAGCAGCAGAAGCCAGAATCTCCCAGGCATTTCCAGCCTCCTCATCCAACTCTCCCCCTCGATGCAAGTTTGAAAAGGTCACGTGAAGGGCCTGCAAAGAAAGGAAAAGACAGATTCTCATATAGTGAACAGTGGCCCAAACTGGTGTGTCTTAAAAGCTTCATGGAATTTTCTGAGCTCCCAGGACAGTACGCAACGGACCTAACAGATCAAATCCCTTCATCTTTTCACACTTTTCTGTCTCCAGGCCAGAAAACTGTCACCCACCTTAGCTGTTTCAGTCTACAAATATGCCAAGAAGGCGGAAGTAAGAACCCCAATGGGTGTGAAGCACAGTGGGGCGTATGCCCCCCAGTGCACTCTAGATAGGAGGGGTTTCCTCTCTGGTGCTGTACCACGTTCTGGCCTCTTTGAAAAGAGAATGGGAGGGGCATCAGGAACAGCAGACTACCTCCGAGGACCACTGTGGAAACAACAGGTGTCAGATACCTTCAGCGGTGCCCACACGCACACAAAGGCAGAAGGAAGCAAAAGGCCACCAACATAAGCACTGGAAACAAGCCAAGGCTACTTCCCAAGAAAGAGAAGTAAATACAGATGAAGTACGTCACGGCCACACACAACCCCTCCTGCATGGCCACCAAAAAATGCCCACACTCACCTACTCGCAGGCTTTATCCCCCAAATGCTCCTCTATGGCACACAGCACAAAGCACCCACAGTCCTGTCACTAGTGACAGTAATACTGCCCTCAGCAGCTTGGGACAAGTGGCTGAACATTGGGGCTGATGTGAATGCTTAGCTGTCAATCACCAATATTAATGAGGGGGAGCAGCAATGTGGGAAGTCTTCAAATCTTATTTAGTTTTAATATATGTGATATTTTTGGTAGATTTCTCCTAAAATAGGCTTTGCTTGGAAAACATCAAAATGTATTTGAATTTCTGAGCACAACCCTGAGCCGTGCTAGGAGAAGGCTGTCATAACATTTCTGAGACGCAGAGTGCAGCTATGCTAGAATTTAAACTCTATTGTGGATGGTACTGCATTAATGGAAAGGAAGCCACAGGTATCTAAACCTGGACAGTCTTTAAAATCATGAAGAGATGATCTGTGCATACACATCATCTTCCTTTTTATTTATGACTTTTGCTAATTTTTAAATCAATCTCCTATCCTACAAGGATGCATAACGGATATCAGTGGCAAGATACAGACTTGCAAGAAAAAGCAAGTCACTGGAATCTCTGATGATAGCCAAAAAGTATAGGTAGGATTTTTTTAAAATAAAGTTCACTGCACCTCAGTGCCCACATATCAAAACTGTGATCCTGAACCACACCTGTGGCTCCAGTGTCACACACACACAAACACCACTTCTTGGTGGCGTTCCTTCCACAGGCCCTAATACCCGCTTCACTCCCGACCCTGACCCTGTCCAGGACACGTGGCCGTGGTACTGCAAGGCAGGGCTGGACCTCGCCCACAGTCCTCGCGCTGGCAGGCTTTCCTGCTCCTCTGGGAGGAGCGCATCTGAGGCCATGGCCAAGTGGCAGGAAGCTGCTCTACCCTGGCCACCCCTCCTGGCCCCATCCATGGTCATGGAATGGCCCCTCACACAGCACACTGGTGACCGACTCCCTGGGTGGCTCCAGTCATTCCCTGGTGAACCGTGCTCCTGCCAGCCCTCCCGGAAGCCAGGCACAGAGGAGACACGGCGTGCGCTCTTTGTGCTCTCGGCTTCACACCCAATCCAGCATCCCAAAGCCGACAGTGCTGGGGGACAACAGAGATGCCCCCTCCCACAGGAAAGCGCGAGGTATGCAGAGTCGCGGAAAGGACTGGAGGAGAGGAGGGAGCAGCCCGCGGGGAGCACTGAGCACCAGTGAACCAGCGCGGGAGCCGGACACACGGACACCCCCACAAGGCCGTGCGACCTTCCGTCCAGCCTCCAGCCCTTGGAGGGAGAGGAGCAGGAACACCCTGCGCTTCGCTAGCCGATGGTTCTGAGAACCTAGACTATCTGCTTGACAACGCTGAGCTCTGACGGAAACCCAGTGTCTTCGTCGACATTCTCCATCAGACTCAGGCTCACGTGATGGTGACGTCCATACTTACCAAGATTCGTGGGGGGCTTCGTGGCAACACGAAGGACAATGCTGAGTGTTCAAGTGTCCAGTTAAAAAGAGACCGACCCTGATCCTACGGCCCACTCGTCCTCAGCGTGGATGATGCCTCTGAGGGCACCGCCAGGTAGCTCTGCCAGCACCCCGAAGGGCCGCAGCATGACTGTCTCTCATGGGAGCAGAAAACGCAGGGGAGCCAGGCTACCGGCTGTTCCCAAGAGCAAACTCATCTGTCTCACCATGACCCCAAGCTCCCTCAGAGAACTTGAGCTCTCTCTTAGAAAGACCCTCCTGGACCTAGTGGAGTCCTCAAATACAGGGATGGGTTCTATCTACTACTATTGTACCCTGAATTTCATATCTATATTCAAAATTAAGTTGGTCTCTAGCACTCTACTGGGTTTTGGCATTAAATGCATCCTTATTTTATGAATGAATCAGGAGCTTTGCAAATTCCTCTGGAAGTTTAAATGATGATAAAGATCATTTGTTCTTTAAAAGTCACATAAAACACAATTGCAATTCCATATGATTAAACTGCCATTGTCAATGGCAGATCTTTAATCACTTTTCCATTTCCTTTATGGTTAGTGTCCTATTCAAATTATCCATTGCTTTCTGAGTTGAACTTGGATGTTGATATTTGATAAGGAAACAGTCTATTTCTACTAGTTTTTCCAATTCTTTGTCACAGAGTTGAGAAAAAAAATCTTCTTTGAACCAGCCCTGCATCCTGATTGTGCCCCTTTTCTCACATTGTTCTATGAACCCCTAATTAGCCAGCTGCTGGAAGCCATGGGTTCCACCTGATATGTGCCACCTTTTCAAAGCTGAAGGTATATAACCGGGTGAAAGCGGTCCGAGTTAGGAGAACGGAGAATTCAGTCAGCCGGGCAGTCACTCGGTCGGTCAGAAGAATCAGAGCGGCCAGAACGTAGGCAGAGCGGTTACAGAAGAGAAACCAGATAGAAGACAGAAGAGAAACCAGATAGAAGAAGTAATGACTGGTCAGAGTTAGGCCGAGGCTCCTGAGGAAGACAGAAGACAGAAGACAGAAGAAGGAAGAAAGAAGAGAGAAGAAAGAAGCTCTAGTCTTTCTCTAAGCTAAGCTCTACTCTACTCTAAGCTAAGAAGAAAAGCTAAGCTCTATCTTTCTTTACTCTAAGCTACTCTACTCTAAGCTAAGAAGAAAAATCTTTCTTTCCCTCTCTAAGCTCTAAGAAAGTAGAAGTAAAAGTAGTAAAAGCTTAACTCTGCCCCCGAGAGTTTTCATCCCGGGTTACGGTACCAGGCAGCTTACAGTTCTAAATGTTTTATTCTTTAATTTCCTAATCAGGTACAAAAACCTTTTATCATTTTATTGTGCTTTTCAAAGAATCAGCTATCGACGTGTTTATCTTCCTATTTGTACTTCATTAATTCCAGCTTTTCTCTTTATTATTCCATCTAACTTATTTTAGTTTGTTGTTGCCACCTGAAGCGATGGCCGCTTGGAGCAACGAAGCCGCGGGAAGAAGTTCAGAGGCGAACTGGGAACAAACAGCTTTCTATTCTGATAACTTTTCTCTCTGGCTCTAACAACGACTAACACGCACCACACACACCACCAAAAAATGGCGCAGACCCCATCAGCAATCTCGGCTCAAGTCACTCAAGATCCCGGGCCAAGTCCGTGAGACTACGGAAGGCGGCAATGCCCAAATCTCCATGGCCCATAGTCAACCGCAATTTAAGCCATCTCCCCAAACAGGGCTCCTACAGTTTGTTTGGACATTCTTTTTCCCATTTTATAATAGAGATATATATTGTCCTTATGTTTAAATAATAAAAGTATCTAAAGACTGTGACATTTCCACTGGCTGCAGCTTCTACTTCATCCTGCAGCTTTTGGAATAGATCACACTCCTTCTATTGATTTCTAGGTAGCTTTTCATTTGACTTTTGATTTCTCCTTTGATACAAAAATAACAAAGTGGTTTAACTTCTAAACAGTAAAATTTCTTTTTTATTACCTTCTGCTATTTATTTCTGATCTTAATGGATACTGATCAAAGAACAAGCTCTATAAACATCTCTTTTCCTTTGGATTTATTAAGGTGCTCTTTGTAGTCTGCATATGATCCATTTTTCTAGGTATTCCAGAAAAGAATAATCTGTTTTCAAGAAATACAAGATTCCTGCATATCTACTAAATATGGCTTACTTATTTATTCAATTTTTCTGTCTTGTGGTTTACACATGGTTACGACAGGTAGAGGTAGTAAAAGAGGTTTATCAGTGTATCTCAGTGTAATGATATTTGCATTTCCAAGAGTGTTACTCTACTGATTTTGGACGGGTGTTTTACATATAAACATAAACTCTTTCTTTTCATCATTACATATGTCTTTCCTTGTCCTATTTATGCCTTGAACTGAGACACCACCTCACCTAAACCTAATATTGCTACTTCTACTGATTCTCTTCATTTGCCTGGGATCTTTATCCAGCCTTTATTTCCATCTTCTATTACCTTATTTCAAGAATTCCCTATAAACAGCTTCAGGGTTTTGCTTTTTTTTTTTTTTTTTTTTTAATTTTCATTTATTTGTTTTAGTTGTACACAATGCCTTTATTCTTATGTGGTGCTGAGGATCGAACCCGGGCCGCGCACGTGCTAGGCGAGTGCTCTACCGCTGAGCCATAACCCCAGCCCTCAGGGTTTTGCTTTTTAACTCATTCTAACAGTTTCAAATTTTTAATGGGAAAAACCAGTTCATTTGCATTTGATGTCAAGACTGCTGTATGTGATCTTCCTCCTTCTTTCTCACTTGAACCAACTGTTTGCATTTGGAAGTTTTTCCTTCATTATCCTTCCTCATCTTGAGGTCTGTGCTTCCGGTCAGCGTTATGTTTGGTAATCTTCCCTTGAGCATTTTCACTGGAGAATGAATGGGTGATGATACCCCTGAATCCTTACATAATAACAAACTTCCTTCATCCTCACCCTGAAATGGCCACCTGGCTGTGGGGTTCTCAGACTGGGGCTTTTCACCTGTGGTCCACAGAAGCCACTCCACTATCCCAGCTTCCTGCACCATGGATGAGGAATCTGCGGCTAGTCTTTCTTATCATAGGTAATTTTCTCTCACTGTCTGGAAGCTTCCAAGATTTTGCTCCTCTTTCCTACGAGTTTGAGAACTTTCCCAATACATGCAGAGCAGAGGTATCTTTTCCATAAATATTGCCAGAAACTTAAGTCATTTGAATTATAGACTCAAGTCTTGGTTTTTAAGCTCAGAAAACGTGTTTCTTATATTTATCTGATAACTGCCTTTCCTCCACCTGCTCCTTTCTCCTTCGGCTCTCCTGGTACTCACTCACAGGCTCTACTTCCTGAACCTGCCTTATCTGGCGACTTGCACTCCTTTCTGTTTGGGTTCTGTGTTTTCTGATTCTTCATGGACCAACCAGGCTAGCGATTCAAGTCTCAAGAAAGATCATCGGCTCCTTCAATTCACACTGAAGTGTTTGGAAAACCGTGCATTTCATCTCTGGAGAGTCTTTTTGTACTGCATCTAGATCTCCTCTGTACTCTTACTATTCTGGTCAGGCTGTCATCTGTCTCCAGCTGCCATTCAGTGGCATTAAGCCTGTGTTCTCTCTGTTCTCGTGGACTGTCTTCTCTGGCTGCAATGCCATCATTTCCCTTTGTTATACTCTGGGGTCGGGGCCTGAGGACCGAGTAACTGAGCTCTATGAGTGGTGGAAGCCCAGTGGTCTCTGCAGGGGAGTCGCTGCCAGGGCTACAGCAAGGCAACAGAAGAGAAGCCCTTCTGCTCCAGAGCCCGAGGGACAGGAAGGACTCAGCCCAACTGTCCATTTTACCCTGGGTCTCCTGCGTCTCTGGTGGAACAGAACACACACACACACACACACACACACACACACACAAATGAAGCGAGGGTGATTTTCAATTCTCCCTGGAGTCCTCCAACCTCCAACTTCATCCCAGCATCCAGAACATCAAATCCTCCCATGAGAAGCCTCAGACCCAGCTTCAGCACCAGCCCAGCCCAGAAAGAATGCTCCCCTCTGTTCTAGCTCCCCACCTTGGCTTCCCTAAAGCTGGGGTCTCTCCTGCATGCAGGGGTGTCTGGCTCTAAGACTGCTTTGGGTCAGGAGAGGCAGGGGACAATAGACAGGGACAGGGTTGTATGTCATGTTAGCACACGACCTTCCCAGAATTCTTGCCAACTACAATTCTTAGGAGGGTTTTCCCCAAAATATTTATCCAGATGGGAACCATGGGAAGTTGCGATAAAGGCTTAACTTGGAGAGAACACTGGCAATGCTGATCACATTCAGGGACTATTAGAGAAAGATGTGTGACAACTTGATACTCATCCCCAGGTTCATGGCTATTTTTAAAATTTGCTTTTTAGGATTCTCCTTTCTGCATGTTCTTTTGTTTCCCCTCCTTTACAGCAAACTGTCTGACACCCAGGCACAGGGCTCTTCTGCTCTCCCTTGGCGATCTCTCCTGAACGGTACCTTTCAAGTTTCACATTTTAACTCAGAAGAATTTTACTATACACCAGTTACATTAAAAAGGCACTAGAAAAGAGTTCTTCAGGGGGCTGGGTTTGTGGCTCAGTGGTAGAGCACTCGCCTAGCACGTGCAAGGCCCTGGGTCCGATCCTCAGCACCACATAAAAATAAGTAAATAAAATAAAGGTATCATGTTCAACTACAACTAAAAAATAAGTATTAAAAAAAAAAAAAAAAGAGTTCTTCATGTTTTTCTATTTCAAAAACATTCATACTTTCAAAAACGTACACTGTTTTAGGTCTTTCCTGTTTGGATCTTGGACTGCTTGGATTTTCTTCCTTGTTTTTTCTTTATATAACTCTTCCCTTTCAAATCTTAAACTTAGTAGTTAGATGATTCTACCTAAATAATCTTTTAGTCTTAGTCACGCTCACAGAGTCTATCAACCATTTTAATTTGACATTAATGGGACAGATTATATTTCCCCCTATGAAACCACAGCTGTCAAGTCCCAGCCCACAGTTCCTGGTTACTCCTCCCATCCTGGAAAACAAATATCACAAACATTGCTCTCGGGATGAGGTGACCACATATATGAGAAGGCCCTCTTGACAGGAAAACCAGCGCAAGTTAAAGCATGACCATGCCGCTGGCCATGGCTGCTGTTGTAGAGAGAGTGCTAATGGCTGCTTCCAAGTTCAATTTCATTGCTCCTCACACACTTCCATTTCCTGATCACCAGCTTCTGTGGCATCCTAGATGCTGACTAATGGCTCTGTGTCTCCAACCACACATGGCTGGTTCTGGTCCCTGTCGCATCAATGTGTGCGAACATCAAGGCAGAACATTGGTTTCTAAGCTCGGCTAATGACAAATTACGCAACTTGCCATTTCTCTGATGCCAAATCTCTCATTCACAAAACCCAATGTCCCTGATCTTCCTATTTATGGCACCTGAGTCTCAAATTAAGCTTCAGCACACAAGTGGCACCCACCCCCAAGAAAGTCCGGATTTCCACCTAGAGATTCAGAAACTGGCTTCCAGCTAGAGCCTGAGTTGTATTTCTGTTCATAATTACTCCATGATATGCTGACCAGTTTCTGATATCAGTCCCCATTATCAGAATCTCCCTTAAGAACATTAAGAACATTTTGACTGTGTATAGGTGATAGTCTCAGAATTAAGGTTTTTGCTATGCCTTTTCATTTAAAAACATCCTTCCTGCAAAAAGTGAAGGT
Organism: Tamias sibiricus; assembly: GCA_025594165.1. Classification (NCBI taxonomy): domain Eukaryota; kingdom Metazoa; phylum Chordata; class Mammalia; order Rodentia; family Sciuridae; genus Tamias; species Tamias sibiricus. Next base: position 14,775,222 of record CM046666.1, on the reverse strand, counting down.
TTAAGTTTAGAAAATCCTAAACGAATAGGATCAGCAGATGCTCAGCACTCACTTTGGAGGCCCAACAGCTGCCTCTGCGAGAATGTGACCTGTCCCCAGGAGCTCCTGGTGTTTCGCGACAGCATGAGGAACAAGTCAGAAGCCCCCTTCAAAGATGAACACTCTACTTCCAAGACCAAGCAATTTAATTTGATGGGAAAGCATAATCTGTTCATTAGGATACACCCAAGTTAATGACCTAGAAATCTAGGCTATTAACTCTGAAAGAGGCCACTGCTGTATGTAGGGAGTGGTGATTTGGATGCTTTATTTGCCAGCAGTTTTAAACTAATAAATGTCCAGCAGTGAGGGAGAAAAACCTGGCACTCCCACCCTATGTCTCGGTATCACATGTGCTTTCCTGACAAAACCAGGAGCGTGACCACGATGACAGGGCAGCAGTCCTGAGAGGGAGGCACGCAGGCTCTGCAGTGAGGAGACCTAGACTTGGGACTGGCTCAGACCTAACTGAAATGTGATCTTGAACTAGGAGATCACACCAGCCTCACAAAGTGGTTGTGAGGAGTCAATGAAATCATCAGCAGAAGTATTTTGCATAAATAAGCACTGCATAGACACTCTTAGAAATTCAGAAATATGTATCCATGGGGCTTTTGAAAGTGCTCCAGCACTTTTCACTGGGAGCAGAAAGAGCATGCATGCAACATAGGCTCAGAAGGAGCACGGGTTTTCCCTCCAGAGACAGCCCACCTAGGTGAAGCTGAATCTACCATCTTCCATTATTGTACAGTTTCCACTACCTGATGAACTGAGAGAGAAATGTCATTGTTTTTCTTTTGCTTATGCTATTTATATCAGACACTAATAAATAACGTTTAAGTTTTGTAAGTTCAGGGTGATTGCTTGGAACTTCACTTGGAAAGGGGCAAAGAAATATATAAGAAGATCACAGGTTCACAGAAGTACAGTCCAAAAATCACATTATTAAAAATGACTGAGGACAGGGATGGGAAAGACACTGGGAGGAATCTGACCTAACTTTCCTGTGTACCAGTATGAACACACCACAGTGAATTTCACTATCATGTACATCCACACAGGAATGGGATCCTAATTAGAATAAGATATACTCCATATGTGTACAAATATATCAAAATTGACTCTATTGACTCTAATGCCATGTACAATTTAAAACAGCAAACAAAAATAAATACATATTTTTTTTTAAAAAATGACTGAGGGCCAGGGTGTAGCGTGGTGTTAGAGCACTTGCCTAGCAAGTTCTATCCCAGCACTGAAAAAGAAAAAAAATTACTGAGTCCTCTCCCACTAATCTCTTTCCTCTTAATTGCTTCCTCTACAATTTCCCTTGCCTGAAGTTAAAAAGAAAACTCTACAAACTTATCAGGGAGAACAGTCTCAAGAAATCAGCCACTTTAAAGTGGTTGCTGAGTGTCCCCCAAAGGCCCATGTGTTAAAGGCTTGATACCCAATGTCCCTCTACTGGTAGGTGGTGGAAACCTTCAGACCTGAGGTAGGGTCCAGTGAGAGGTCCTTAGGTCAGGGGGTGTGTGTCCTTGAAGATGACTGTGAGCCCAAATCCCTTCCTCTCTCCCTTTGCTCCATGGTTGTGACACATGTGGTTTTGCTCCACCACGTGCTCCTGCTGTGATGTGCTGCCTTGCCACAAACCCAAAACAACAAGACCAACGGACCTTAGACCAGAATCTTCAAAACTTTGAGCCAAAATAAAGCTTTTCTCTTTACAAGTTAATCATCTCAGGTATTTTATTAATAGAGATGGAAAGCTGACTAACACATTAACAGGTTCTTTATACCACTTCTACAATCTCAAACTTAGGTAGAAATAGTTAATTATTTGGATGCCTGTTTCACTAAATGAAACTCATATAACACACAGTTTCTCTCTTCTTCAAAACCAATGTCACTACCTTTCTTGTAGAAGACAGAAGTAATTAACCTATTAATTAAATAAACTACATGATTATACTTCTGAAGCCATGACTGAAAATAAGATTGTCCTTTATTGGCATTTTAGTGAGTAGTAAGAAAGCCATCTTCAACTGCTACAGACCTCACTTAAAAGAGCAATAGTTGGATGTTAATTCTTGATAGACTCATGATGTGCACCCCCTATTCAATAAATATTCACTTACTGCCTATTACACCAGATTATACTCCAGGTGTCAGGGATGCAAAGACAAAGAAGACAAAGTCCCGAACACAGAAGGTTGACTGCTACGTATTTTGTAGTTCAATGTTTAAATCACAAATGTATTTCCATAAAGAAATACTGAATCCACTCACTTGGCAAGAAATCTTAACCACAAAATGCAGTATGCAAAAAGATTCCTAAGTCATGGTGTAGAGGAAGCCCTCATGAATAGCATGCACTCTACTCCTAATCTGAACTGTTTAAAACCCCCATTTTGGGGGCTGGGGATACAACTCAGTTGGTCGAGTGCTTGCCTAGCATGCACAATGCCCTGGGTTCAATCCCCAGCACCACCAAAAAAAAAAAAAAAAAAAAAAAAATCCCCATTTTTATAGCTATTGGTCCAAGGTCAGCTTTGCATTTAGATGATTTATCAAAGGTATCTATTAATGTAATCAGAGAAGAAAACTCCCACAGGATTGTCTCCCTGTAAATTCTGGGCACCAACCTGAGGTGACACACTTTGTCCTTAAGGCTTTTAAATAGTCTCTCGATGTTTCTTTATGAACTAAGCAAAATGGTTATCAAGACAATATCTCAATGTTGACAGCTTTCACAAAATTATAAATACAGCAAAAGCTAGAAAGATATTTTTATATTATTCTAAAATAAAAAATGTCACAAACCGAAGTAATTTTCATTTCATCATGCCCCAACTGTTTTGCTCACTTCTCACAATTCTAAAGAATAACATCATCTTTCCCCAGCATTAATAAAAATGGCTATACCTCATGAAATAGAGTATATTTATACTATCAAGGGCCAACAGTACTTTGAGTCAGCAAAATGTGATCAATCCAATTAATTAGTTCCTACAATTGATAATGGGTAAAAAGGCTCACAAAAGAAAAACATCACTTTCTAAATTCCACCACATCTAATATATTCCTAAGCCAAGATTGACCAAAAAAGGAAGAAATAGAAATTAAATTGTATTGAATTGATTTGCCCCGGATGGCTTTTCTCAATAGACCTTTTAGAGTCAATCTTAATGATTATGTGACTTTGCAACACAGCTACATGATGTGGCATTTATTGACTGACATACATTCAACTGTGAAGATAGGATAAAGTAAAAGGCTGCAATTTTTTTAATGGGACAAAAATGATCCATATATATATATATATATATATATATATATTTTTTAAAAGAACTGTCAGGAAAGATGGTTTTGTATTTATTACGTATTAAGGCCTAAGCAAAGGGCAGTCAGAAAATGCCGGGCCAGAGCAGCGGAAGATAGGGTGCAGCCCAAGTTCAAACTAGATCACTGCTAGAAGTCAAGTTTTGGAAGGCCTGAAACCCATCTTCAAAGTTTTTTGATTGATCAACTAGCAACCAGGACCCCACAAGTGACATGAACTCATTTCAAGGGTACCTCAGAAACATTCTCTTCTATTGGCTTTTATTTTCAGTAGTGGGATAAATAAATAAAATTAAGTCCACATATCTATACTTGACAATAAATACAGAAATAGAAACATCAGAGCCCAGAAGTAGAGATGAATTCTAAAAGACTCTAAGAGTCATCTGCCTCTGGTGCTAAATGAGACCATGAAAATAAGGCAGACTATGGCTTCCCAAGGAAGCTGGAGAGCTCAGAGAAGAAAGCGAGCAACACTGAGGACGCAGAAGGAGACTCGGGGAAGGCAGCGATGGGCTGGGGGAGGCAGGGCGGGAAGGGAGTGGGGAGCACCAGGAGGAAGGGGCAGGCGGCACCTAGGCTCACCCAGCAGCGCCGTGAACGCTGGAGGAGGCCCAGCTCCCCACAGACCAGGGGAGGAGGATGGCGGGCTGCAATGAATTTAGGGCACGAGTGTGGCAGGGGCAGAGAGAAGAGGCAGATGATAAATGTGAACAGCCAGAGTAACAGAGAAAAGAAGCGAGGAGAAGAGTCCCCCGAGTTAAGTGAACTAGGGTTGCTACATCCAGACAGAGCATTTTGATACATGCAATAATGCTCGATTTGGGTTATTTAAGTATATGAATTATTTTCAACCTAGCACTAATGTAAAACTAAATGGCATTAAATCAATCACATATCAGATTACAAGCTAACTGAATAATATTGTGTCATGAAATTTAAAGTGTCAGTTTTGCTTAACGACAGTGACAGGTATGTTAACAGATTTTTTTAAATTAGGTAAAATTGCAAGAGGAATCAGATTTATTAAATTTGAGAAACATATTTTTCTTACCTAATAAAACAGAAGACAGTGGCCTCATTGATTTTCAAGCTGCAGACGGAGACTGCTGATTTACTGTCTAATAACGGTGCGACTGAGACTCATGAGCCATCCTGCCCTGGAGCACAGGGGCCTCAGAAGCGCAGGTGGCTGCAGTGTGACTCTGAGCCACCAGGCACAAGAGCCCTCCAGGACCCACGGGGGCTGGGTCCAGGAAGCAGGCACCTCACGTATGTTGAAAGGCCAGGACAATACCCAACCAAACAAGCTCGTCGCCCTCAGAATGCAACTCACTCTGAAAATGAGTCAAGAGAGGAAAAGACAGAAGTCATCCTGCCCCTCCTTTACACAGCCGGCTCTCGTCAAGGCCATCAAATACTGATGGGGTCAAATTCTCTATAAGCAGCTGGGTGTGGTGGTGCACGCCTGTACTCCCAGCACTTGGGAGGCTGAGGCAGGAGGCTTGTGAGTTCAAAGCCAGCCTCAGCAATGGCAAGGTGCTTAGCAACCCAGTGAGACCCTGTCTCTAAATAAAAATACAAAATAGGGCTGAGGATGTGGCCCAGTGATTGAGTGCCCCTGAGTTCAATCCCTGATACCAAAAAAAAAAAAAAAAATTTAATTTTCTATAAGCATTTTGATTAATAAACAAAGAATGGCAGAATTACACTATTATTTTTCAACCTTTAGTAAAACAACTCATCTAGATCAGGAGGTGGCAGGTAACTGCCAGTGGACATGCAGGGTGTGATAAACGGTGTCTCAGGCACATGCTGAGACTGCTCTCCCCGACAGAGACTAAGCAGCCCTCAAAGCCCAAAGCGTGAACCACCCGGCCCCTTACAAAAGAAGTCTGCCAACCCCTGATCTAGGCCATGATGATCAAAGGCTGCAAGGAAAAAAGAGACAGGGACTTTAACACACGGATCAGATTGAACACCTGCGCTGACTGAACACCTGTGCTCACTGATGGGGCTTCGTGTGACAGAGAGGGATAGGTGCACGTGCCTCCACCCACCACCCATCAAGCCTTCTTGCCAAGAAACTGAAAATCTAATCAAACCTCCGTTTGTGATTATCAGCTTATGGGAAATATAGGGGACAGGGATTCAAGTGGTTAAAATTCAGGCTATGGGAAATCCCACAGGACAAGGAATCTGGTTCCTTCAATAAATAAATTGCAAAGGAAAAGAAAAAAGAAGAAGGGTGAACCTGCAGACTAGGAGAGGCGAAGAGATTTATCAAGTAAGCGCTGTGCAGTTCTTCTTGGATTCCGAGTCTAACCCACCAACTGGGGAAAACATTTACAAGACAATAGAGGAAACTTGAATACTGATCATAAATTTGATGGCAGTAAGGAATCACCCTGTTGTTTTATGGTGTGATGGTGGCTGTGGTTATGTGTTTTAAGGACATCTTCACTATTTTCAGGATGCATACTAAGGTATTCACAGATGAAATAATATGACATCTGGTCTTTGTTTCAAAATAATCCAGTGGGGAGGGGCAGATAAATGAAGCAGGATTGGCCACATTTTGATCATTGTGGGAGCCGAGAGATTAGTATAAAGGGATTCATTACACCATTTTCTCTACTGTTGAATACATTTAAATTATTCCATAATAAAAAGATAAAAATAAAAACGACTAACAAAGCTTTCTGTCTACTTTCCAACGTACGTGTTCACGGATGCTGTGTCGTCCCTGTCCCACCCTCCACCCCCCATCCACCACGTGTATTCATTCATTACCCAAATACTTATTGAACACGTGCCCTGGGCTAGGTGCTGACAATGGCCTTAACCTTCACGAAGTGCACGAGCTGGAAGTGAAGCCCAAAGGTGACCAAGCTGTCACAGCGCCCGATGGCCCGATGGTAGTGCTTCTGCAGAAGGAGCCCGAGGGGGCGGGGTGCAGAGAAGGGCAGCCGCGCCTCCTGCGTGCCCACTACCACCCTCAACACTGCTAAGCTCGGCCCATCCCTCCTGAGTTCCAGCTTTGCTCTCCTCGGGAAGAGATGTCCTTTCTCTAAAGTGGCTCCCTGCCCCATCTGATAACCCAGAGCCTGCCACGGCCTGTGCCACGCCTCCACCACAGGGAAACGCTGGATTCCGCTTCCATTCCGCTGCCCGGGGCTTCTGCAGGGACTGCTCCGACCCCATCCTCCCCCTGTCATTAAGACACACACACAGCCAGGCAAACCCGGTGCAGTGTGAACCCCCTTCTCCATCTTCACTAGTAGCTCACCCGCCCTCTGAAGGGGAGGAAGAGTCACCCCGGCCCCACCCAGGTACCCACAATGACAGACGGTGTGACCAGAACGAGAGGGTGCCAAGGGGCAGGAGGCACACTGTCAGGGAGAAATCCAGGCTGAGAAGTAACAGAGGGAGAGCAGCAAGGGGGAGACCCAGCTCACTGTCTGCCACCCCCACCCCACCCCCGCCTCCTGGGGCACACAGCCAACAGAAGTCAGAGGAGTGGTGAGCTTCCACCTTGGGGTCTTTAAAACACGTAAGTGGCTACCTCGGGCTGAAGTTTTGAACAGGTTGGTCTGACCTGTGCTGGTTCTTCCATGGTTGCTGCCTGTTGCCATTACTTGCCTAATCTGGTGTGAGGGTGACTTAAGAGGTTGGGCAGGGGCCAGGGGCGTTGCTCAGGGGCAGAGGGCTTGCCTAGCCCAAGAGAGGCGCTGGGTTCCATCCCCAGCACTACCAAAAAGGAAAATGGGGGGGGGGGGGAGAGAGAGAGAGAGAGAATGGGGGGGGAGAGAGAGAGAGAAAACTGGGTAAATTGGAAGCTCTGCTGAGCCTCCTGGCTGGCTGACCAGGGACACTGCTGAGGTGTCCTCTCCCCAGGGGCACCTCCAACTTCCAGTTATCCTCAAGGAGAACGCCCGGGCGGCCCGTGGCAGGCATGCTGGGGGACTACTGTGTGTAAACAGTATCCCAGAGTGAAATCCTAAACTGGGCCACAAAAATCTTGGCTACCACAGGCCCAGCTCTCTGATGGGCAGGCTCTGGGACCCTAAGCCAATCACATGGTCAATCACTGAGCCTTTCTGGGTCAAGGTGCTTCGTCTGAGAAGTTAAGACCCCAGGCATGCTGGCTGGTGGCCTTGCCGCTCGGCCATCGGCCATTGCAGGGCGGGGGACTGGGAGCAGCCTCCCCCTAGGCACTGGGGAGTCTGCAGCAATGCAAGTGACATCTGGGAGGTTTCGGCCCTGAGAAGGCCAAGCACTGGTGCCATCCTGTCTTCTCCATCATCAGTGTCCGTCCGGCTGGGATAAAGCTTCTCCTAGGCTCTGACCCACAGGAAGCGGCTCATCAGTGTTAAATGTTGCTAACATAAATTGTCTGTGAGGAAAACAAATCACTGCGTAACAATATTAGAATACATGCTGGAGATCAGAAATTGGTGCTCAACGGAAAAACAAAATCTGGTTTTAAGAACTGCAGTCTGGGCTGGGCGAGGTGGTGCATTCCTGCCATCCCAACGACTCAGGAGGCTGAGGCAGGAGGACAAGTTCCAGGGCATCCTCAGCAATTTAGTGAGGCCCTGTCTCATGATAAAAAGGGCCGGGGATGTGGCTCAGTGGTAAACTGCCCCTGGGTTCAATCCCTAGTACAGAGGAGAGGAGGAAGATGAGAAGGAGAATGAAGGGGGGAAGCCGGCAGCAGCATAAAACATTGTGTCCACCCCCACACTAAAAGACTTGAACAAGAACTAACATAGTTCCTATTAACTCGAGGCCACATGCCTAGGACAACCTTGGCCCCCTTAAAATGCCTGCCTGAGACAGCTTAATGCTGCCAATACCTCCTGTCGCAGCCAACACTTGTGGGCAGATCCCTGGCTTCCCTTTTCTAGAGCATTTATTTTCTAAAACATGCAATTATAAGTCCTTTCCTTGCCCCTCTGAGATGTAAATCTTCCACCAACCCGAAATGTCTCCTTGAGAACCTGTGAGTTACCTCTTTCAAACTCAAACGCCCAAAGAGATACCCCTCCTGGCAGCCAGCTCTTGTGGGTAAATTAAGAGACTAACTTTTGTTCCAATTCACCAAACTACCTCCTGTCGTACAGAAGAGAAGTTTGTTTCTCCTCCAGATAAACACCAACTAACAAACCCGGACACCTGCCAAGCAATCCCCCTCAGCATGCTTCAGCGCCTCTCCCTGGGCACACCCCAGCCTTGGGCACCCCCCAGCATGTGAAAGGTCACACTGAAGCCTCTGGGCCCGACTGAGACTGACTGCCGTGGTCCTGAATACAATCCATCTTGCTGCTTCAAGAGGTGTCTGGTGCAAAATTTCACTTTGGCATCATTCACTTAGCAAACATTTACTACATACCTCCCAGGTGCCAGCTACCCTGCGCCCACCAAGGAACAAGATGTCACCATCCTCACAGAGCTGGCCACCTAGTGAAAGGGACAGACCTACACGCAAAACACGGCAGTGGCAGGGCGGGGGTGGGGGGACAGCAGAGTAGAGCTCTGCCAGCAGCACCCCAATACTCACTGACCAGCAGCACAACTCACCCACCACACCAGCCCTGTCTCTGTCTCCACCCAGCCCCACAGGCCGTGAAGCAGGACAAGCTCCAGTGGCTGGTGGAACACCGGCGGCCTGTGGGGACTTAGGGGCCTGAGGTGCTAGTAGGCCTTCCTATCTGCACGAATGAAAGTGCACAGCACTTCGTGATTTAGAAACTACTTTCATTATTTAGATGCCTATGAGCTGGTCATTAGTATTCCCTATGTGTAATTATATAATCACGGCTTTATCAAGGCTCAAGTAAGAATTTCAGAAAAAAAAAAAACTAAACACCTTGAACAAAAAATACTTATTTTAAAATGTTACAGGTTCAACGTGTGAATTTACATTGATCAAAATTAACACATACAGGGGCTGGGGCTATAGCTCAGTGGTAGAGCGCTTGCCTCACACATGTGAGGCACTGGGTTTGATCCTCAGCACCACATAAAAACAAATATATTGTGTCCATCTACAACTAAAAAATAAATTTAAAAAAAAACTCTATTTTTAAAAAATTAACACATATGTAAGGTAATTATCATTCTTCATAATAATAGTCGCTTATTATACTGTCATATAGAAAAAAAAGCACTGAACATATTTAGGTTAATAATTTATCCATCAAAATACAAGGATAACACAGGTCTATCAGAATGGACCTGGGTAAATTTTGTGGATCTAGTAATTTTTCATCAATATTTTCTCCCTCTCTGAGACAGTGTGTCACTGTATTGTTCATGTTGGTGTCAAACTCTTAAGACTCTTCTGATCCTCCCATCTCAACCTCCCAAGTAGCTGGGACTCCAGGCATGTGACACTGTGCCTGGCTTCAAGAATGCTTTGAACTTTCCATATTATAATAAAAGTATTAAGCATGAAAGAAAACTGTATGAAAAATTAAACATTCTGTGCTATTTCACTAAAAAACTAAGAATAACTTGATATTGACAAATTGTTGAACATTTTGTTTTTCTAATAACAAGCCCTAATAAAACAGTGTTAATATTCCAAATTACAAAAAGATCTACACTTGAAGTTACTGTATTTTAATAAAATCATTTTATTTGTTGTACTTATTTTGCTGTAAGAAACAATGAAGAACAGTTTGAAAAGAAAGCACTTCAAAGACCAATATTAGAATAACAGTGTGGGTAAGTTTATCCTTTTATACAGAAGAGTTTAGACTCTCAGCTACTAAAATATTGAATAGAATTTCCCTAGTTCAAATTTTGCAAAATAATTTTCTACCTTTCCCATCTAGTCATTATATCTGGAAGAGTCTGTTTATTCCAAGTTAGGAAACTAACTTACAGAGGCAGGAGAAACACATGATCCGACACCTCTGTGACAGCTCAGGTCAGACAGCAATGGCACTAGAGTGTTTTAGAGTTCCACCCCCTCCCGAGGGAGGCGCTCAGAGCACACCAGCCTCTCCACGAAGAAGAAAAGGTTTACAAAAAATTTACAAAAGCAAAAAATGATTCCACCGGTTGGGCAGCAACCAAAGCAACTAGGACTGGAGAAGCCAAGGCCAGGAAGAGAGGGAAATTCATTGAAGTGAATTTGACAGTCTCTGCTGCTTTGTTTGTCAAAGCACTTGCCAATTTCTCTGCGTACCCAGGGGCTGAGAGGCCAAGAAGAAAGCAGCAGCTCACTGAGGCTCACTGTTCAGCACCAGGCTCTGACTTCAGGAGGACCACAGCAGCGAGAACTGTACCAGCCAGGCAAAGGAAAACGGGGAGAAGCAACCCCGCTCACATAACACACCCTTTCAAGATTCCTAGTAGCATAACGCAAAAGGCTAGAAAACCAGAGAAAGGCCAGGCATGGTGGCACATGCATGTAATCCCAGCACTTGGGAGGCTGAGTCAGGAGGATCGCTAGTTCAAAGCCAGCCTCAGCAATGGTGAGGCACTTAGCAACTCAGTAAGACCCTGTCTCTAATAAAATACAAAAAAGGACCAGGGATGTGGCCCAGTGGCCGAGTGTCCCTGAGTTCAATCCCTGGTACCAAAAAAAAAAGAAAGAAAACCAGAGGAAGTAACATATGTGACATTAAAATACTCAGCAGAGCTTTGGGTTGGGAACACAGAGAGTGAAGTTCAGATTCCAGGGAAGAAAAAAGGCTTTATCCAAGGAATAAAAAAGAACCAACATTAGAATAGTTCTTAAGAAGAGCAGAATCCAGCATAATATCTTTTTAATCTATGACCCCTGCTTTGTCTGTCACTCAGAAGAAAAGGAAGTCCCCTCTGAAGAAAGAGAACATCTAGAGACCGCTGTTGTTCCAAATACACGGCTGGCATTCTATCCAAAATCCCACACGTGTTAGAGGACAAGACCAAGTGACCAAAAACCAGCAGGAAGGTGACAAAACAAGAAAGTGACCCACTGGTGATCCAGGTGCTGAAGCTATCACACATGACACTAAAGGACTATGTTCAAGAAAACAGATGACACGTGAAGAATTTCAACAGAAAACTGGAATCTATTTTGGAAGAAAAAAAATCAAATAGAAATTGTGGCACTCAAAAATACAATAGCTGGGACAGACAGACAGATACACCCTGGCATGATGAAGTGAAGAGCTGACAAACCCTGACCCACACAAATCAATGCTAAACCTGGACAAAACTGTCCCGAACAATTATCCCAGCACTCTAGAAACTTCACACAACAAACTAAGCAGCTCTTACTGATGGCAGCTACTGAACGTTGGGCAAGAGTAACACAAGATTCTGGTGCCCTCGCCCGGGGCTGTTCCCAACACTCCAGTCTGGCAATTCAGCCAGGGCGTAGCAGCCGATGAACACCAGCAGCTTCAGTGCCACCAAATAGGAGGCTCACCTGATACAAAGTGTTATTGGTTAGAGTGGTGAGACAGTGGCCCAACTGCCCTAAAACTAAATCTTATTTGGAAAAAGTTACAGAGTAGTCAAATATGAAATAGGATGTTCCAGACATTATAGCTGCCAGAGGAGATCTGAAAAGCTTTCTGCTAGCCAGAACTGGCCAGAGCCTGGGCACTCTGCGGTGGTGACTAGAGTGGGGCCAAGCCACTCAACATGCATGCCAACAGCCTGACCATGTGCACAGAGACACATTCAAAAGCCCCACGGAAGGAAAGGGAGCATTCTTGAAAACAGCCTGAACTTTTAATGAAAGCCCAGCCCACCTGCAGACACATCCACAGAGAGGGGGAGCCTCCCTGCATTGGTATATTTCAGCATCACCACTGAGCTATCTTTAGTCCTATGCAGCCAGGCTTAAAAATGTTTAAAGTAGAACAAGAACTGAGCAGAGACATCAATAGTTGGACATTATGGGGGAGACAGACTTGAAAATTTTAGAATAGTTAAGTTACTAACCATAAACAAAATAAACCAATGCAACCACTACCACCATTCTCATAGGAAAAGAAATCACAATCTACAGTTGCTAAGATACACTACTCAAAATCACCAGCATTCAACAACAACCAAAACAATAAGACATGAAAAGAAACCAGAAAGTATGATCTATACCCAGGAAAAAAGGTGGTCAATAAAAGCCGTCTCTGAGTCGCCCCAGATGTTGGGTTTAAAAATATTTTATGCAGGTTGTAAAATACATTTATAGAACTTTTAAAAACATGTTTAAAGAACTAAAGAAAAGTATTAACAACAATAACCCAACAAATAAAAAACTCAATAAAAAGATATTATGTTAAAAAGATCAAATAAAACTTCAAGAACTGAAAATTAATAAAAACAAATTAAAATTTCAAGCAAGGTGCTCAATAGTACATTTCAGATGGAAAAATAAAATATTATTAATATTAAAATAAACAAAGAGCTATTATATTCAATCTGAAGAGCAGAAAGAAAAAAGATGAAAGAAAAACAAACAGTGTGTGAGAGACCTTTAAGACAATACCAAGTATACCAACATGCACGTAATGGGAGTCCCACATAGAAGGGAGAAGGGAAAAAAAAACAGGAAAGGAAACAAAATTGTATATACAGGCAAAAACATCCCCAAATTTGGAATAAAAATTAATATGGATTTAAAAGCTAAATAAACTCAAAAAGATCCATACTGGCATACACCACAGTCAAATAGTTGAAAGACAAAGAGAAAAACAAAATCTTGAAAGTAGCAACAGAAAAATCACCATGAAGGAACAAGATTAATGACTGACTTCTCAACAGAAATACTGGAGACCAGAAGGCATTGGAATGATATATTCTAAGTTTTGGGGAAACATCTCCCACCTAACAGAGCAAAACTATCCTTCCAAAATGAACATTAAAAAAATAGTAAAGATTCCCAGCAGCCAGGCACAGTGTGGCTCAGGCAGCTGAAACAGGAGGATCGCAAGTTCAAAGCCAGCCTCAGCAAAAGCAAGGCGTTAAGCAACTCAGTGAGACCCTGTCTCTAAATAAGATACAAAATAGGGCTGGGGATGTGATTCAGTGGTCAAGTGCCCCTGAGTTCAATGTCCAGTATCAAAAAAAAGAGAGAGATTCCCAAAGAAGCAATGTCTATTAGAATGTGTTATTAACTGATCTTCCTTGTAAGAAATACTGAAGGAAATTCTTCAAGCTGAAAAAGAACAACATCAGACATTAACTTGAATCCACAGCAAGAAATAAAGAATGCTCTAAATACGTACATACAAAATATTCTACCCATGAATATATTTTTCTCATTACTTCATTAAATTACATAAGATTATATAAAGCAATAATTATAACACTTGAGTTTGAAATATATAGAGATGTAATTGTGTTGTTTTACACATATGTAGTTGTAACATGTATGACAATACCAATCCACAGCAGAGGGAGGAGGAGAAATATTGTAACAAATTTTCTGTATTCCACTGGAATTAAATCACTATTAATATGAAGTATGTCATTATAAATTAAAATACAAATTATAATCCCTACAGTGGCCACTAAGGAAATAACAAACAATACACATATTTTTAAGCTAACAAATTAAAATGGCCTGCTAAAAACTGTATAGGAAATACACAGAACACAACACCAGAATGGCAGATGTAAAGTCGTATCAATAATTACACTAAATGTGAATGAATTAAACACTCCACTCGAAAGGCAGAGATTGGGTTAAGGAAAGCACAACTGGCTGGGCACAGTGGCACATACCTGTAAGCCCAGTGACTCAGGAGGCTGAAACAAGAGGATCACAAGTTGGAGGCCAGCCTCAGCAATTTAGCAAGATCCTAAGCAATTTAAGACCTTCTCTCAAAATTAAAAATGAAATGAGCTGTGGATAAAGCTCAATGATAAAGTACTGTGGGTTCAATCCCCACTATTAAAAAAAAAAAAAGCAGGGCTGGGGTTGTGGCTCAGCGGCAGAGCGCTCGCCTCGCACGTGCGCGGCCCGGGTTCTATCCTCAGCACCACATAAACATAAATGCATTGCATTGTGTACAACTAAAGTAAATAAATAAATATAAAAAAAAAAAAGCACAACTGAACTAGATGCAATCTATAAGATGTACACCTCATATTCTAACACACAAATAGCTTGGAAGTCAATGGAGAGAAACATATACCAGGAAAACAGTAAACATAAGTGGCCTGAAATGACTATATTTATTAATATTAAATGAACATACAGTAAACTAAAAAATATTACTAAAGGTAAAGAGGGGCATTTAATAATGGTATACTCATCAATATGTAAGGAAGAAAACGATCATAACTTTACATACAACTAATAACAAAATTTCAAAATTCGGAAGGCAATATGAAAAAAGAAATAGACATTCCATCAGAACAGTTGGAGAGTTCAGACACCCCATTTTTAATAATTGATAGGACACTTAAACCAAAACTCAGTAAATATAACATATACAACCATCAACCAACATGATGTAACTAATATTAGTAGAAAATTTTACTCAGTGACTATAGAATATACATTCTTTTCAAGGACACATGGAACTCTGTTCAGGACAAAACATGCTGGACCACAAAAAATATCTCAAGAAATTAAACTTAAAATCATACAAAATATATTTTATGATCATAATGAAATGACTATTAGAGATCCATAAACAAAAGAAATCTGAGTAAATATCAGATGTCTAGAAATCAAACATACACCTTTTTTCAAACTCAAGAATCAAAGAAGAAATCAAAAGGAACCTTAAAAATATTTCTAACTGAATGAAAACAAAAGTACAAACATATCAAAATTTATAGGATGAAGTTAAAGCAATGCTTAGACCAAATTTTACAACTATAATTCATAATTTAAAAAACAGAAAGGTCTTAAAATAATAACCTAAGCTTCAACCTCAAGAAAATAAAAAATAAATTAAATCCAAAGCAAGCTAAAGGAAGAATACAATAAAGATTAGGGAGGGGGAAAGTCAGTGAATCAGAAAATAGAGAAAATTATGAAACTAAGCTTCAATTAAAAAATAAACAAAATTAGCAAATCTTTAGTTAAACTGGCCAAGAAAATAAAAGAGAAAATATGTAACTTAGGTAAAGTGAAAAAATTCCTAGAAAACCCCCAAATGCTTAAGAAGACTTTATAAAAGCTAGAAAATCTGAATAGACCTACACAAAGAAAAAAATAAAATGGTGAGTAAAAATATTCCCACAAAGAAAAACCCAAGCCTAGATGGCTTCTGGTGAGTACGATGAAATATTTAGAAAAGAAATGAAACCCTCAACTTGTAAAGACAAGCTGAGAATCTAAAGGAGGGAGCACTTACTTACTTTATATCATACAAAAAAATTAACTCAAAAATGGATAATAGATGTAAATGTAGTAGTTAAAATGGTAAGATGCCTAGAAGAAAATATAGAGATTCTTGTAACCTCACATTAGGCAACAAGTTTTTAGGTATAACAACAAAAGCATGCCATAAAAAGACATATTAATAAATTGGACTTCATCAAAATGGAAAACTTTTACACTTCAATAAAATACACTATTGAGAAAATGACAACTAGCCATAGATTGGAGGAAATATTAGCAAATCATGTATCTAGTCTATACTTGTTTCCTTCTATACCAAACATATAAAATATTCTTATCAGTCAATAAGAATACAGACCAATCTAAAAATGAGCAAAACACTTGAATACATATTTCCTCAAATAAAAACTTACCAGTGGCTAAAAAGTACATTAAAAAAGAAAGTAACATCAGTAACCATTAGGAAAATGCAAGTTAAATCACAAATTTAATTCTAAATACCCACTAGCATGAATATAATCAATAATTGTTTTAAAGGATGTGAAGACACTAGAACCTTCATATATTGCTGATGAGAATGTAAAATGTTCACTTTAGAAAATAGTTTGGCAGTTTCTTTAAAAAGTTAAACATAGTTCCACTGTATGACCCAGTAATTCCACTCCTAGGAATTATCCAGGAGAAATTTAAAATACCTATATACCTGGGGCTGGGATGTGGCTCAGCAGTAGGGCGCTTGCCTAGCACGTGCGGGGCCCAAGTTCGATCCTCAGCACCACATAAAAATGCATTGTGTACAACTAAAAGAAAATAAATAAATATTAAAAAATAATTTAAAAAAATAAAATACCTATATACCTATATACACAATGGTTCACATAAATTTAATGGCAGTATTATTCATAGTGTACAATAATTGGAGGCAATTTTCATTACCAATCTATGCCACCATATGCACAAGCCTGATAAGCCTCAAAAACATAAGCTTAAATGGAAGAAGCCATCAGCAAAAGCAACATTTAGTATGATTCACTTTAATCAATGGAAAGGGCAAATTTATAAAAAATAGTGGTACCTGAGGTTAGGGGTGGGAGTAGAGATTGTGTATGTGAGCAAGAAAACTTTGAGGGTCAATAAAAATGTCCTGAAACTAGGCTGTGGTAATGACTTCGGAACTCTGTAAGTTAACTAATATCATTGAGTTGTACACTTACACTGGTAAAGTTTTGTGGTATGTAAATTATACATCCATAAAGTTATACCAAAATGAACAAAAATAAGAACTAAATAGAAGACAAGCATTTTGAGAAACACAGCATTAGAAAATATCCAAACCAAAGAAAAATGTTTAAAAAAAAAAAAAAAGACAATGGAATACAGAAAAGAGTCAAGTAAGGCCTGGCAAAAAGGTCTAACCAATGTAAAATTGGACTTCCAGAGGAGAGGAGAGAGAGATTGGACAAGAAAAAAAAAATGCTATTTGGTGAAATAATTGCTAAGAATATTCTAAAACTGATTCAGGAAGCTCTATGACACCCAAGCAGGATAAAGAGTAAGGAAAACATCTCTGGGTACATCATGATAGAACTCCTCAATACCAAAAACAAAGAAAAAAATTAAACATACAGAGGAAAAAGGCACATCACCTCCAAAGAACAAACGAACAACAGCTGATTTCGCAACAAAAATAATGGAAGACAGAGAACAATGAAACTACATCTTTAAAGCACTGCAAGAAACTTGACAACCTAGGATTGTACATACAGTAAAAATATGCTTCAAAAATTAAGACAATGTAAGGGAAGTTTCAGAAAAATAAGAACAGAAAGAAATATTATAGGAAGTACTTCCATTATAAAGAAAATAATCCCAGAGAGAAACACAGATTTATATAAAGGAATGAAGAGAAATGATAAACATAAATAACTACTAACTACATAAAACAACACTAGTAATGTATCCTATGATTTCAATCATTTGTTAAATTAAAATAAATGACAGAAACAATGCAAAAGAAAATAGGGGGTTTCCTGAAGTTAAAGTAGTTTAATAACAGTGCCTATCAGGGAAGAGATTAAAGTACTAGTTTAGAGTATATTCTTAAGAGAAGATGCTATAATCCCTTGAATAAAATCCTAAGAATATATTCTTTGATGAAAGTTGGAAAAGGTTAGAAATTAGTGAGTATACTTAGACTATCCCAAGTAATTAAAAATTTACCAATAGATGCCGAAATAACTTACAGAATAAGGATAAAAAAGGACAGCCATTTGAAAATATTTTGAGCAGAAAAATAAAAATACAATATCAAAACTTAAAGAATGCTAATAAAACCATGCTTTAAAGGAAAATGCAGAGCTTTGAATGCATATATAGGAAAAGAAGACAGACTGAAAATCAATAATGCAAATACCAGTCTCACAAAGCTAGAAAGAAATAAGCCATGTACAGAAATTAAAGAATTAGGAAAAGAGTATACAGGGCTGGGGATGTAGATCAGAGGCAGAGCACCTGCCTCGGAATTTAGTCAGCTTTTCATCCCTGAGACCAAAACACCCAACAAGTACAACTTACAGGAGGGAAAGCTTACTTCGGCTCATGGTTTCAGAGGTCTCAGTCCATGATGGCCGACTCCGTTGCTCTGGCCCAGGTGAGGCAGCACATCATGGGGAAGGGCCCAAAGGAGGAAAGCTGCTCAGCTCATGGTGACGTCAGGAAGCAGAGAGAGGGAGGAGGAAGGGGCAGCAGGGACGACGCAGGACAGGGTCCCAGTGACCACCTCCCCCAGCCATGCCCCACCTGCCTGCAGTTGCCACCCAGTCAGTCCACCCGAGTAGAATGCATTGATTGTGTCACAGATCTTACAGTCCATTTTACTCCTAAATATTTCTGCATTAACAGGAGTTTGGGGAGGGTCATCTCATATCCAAACCGTAACACCTAGTATGAATGGATCCTTGTTTTCAGTCCCCAGCACTGGAAAAATTAAAAATTAAAAAATGAAATTAAATATGTATATATGTGCATATATATAAAGAAAAGGAAAAGGAAACAAGTACAAAATTGCAAAACACCAACAGAGTTAACAGTAGGTTCAATGAGAGAAAGCTAAAATTGAAAACTCCATGAAAAACTGAAAAGACAAAAAAGGCACAAATTATCAATATCAGGAATAAAAAAGGGCATACTATTCCAATCTTGTAAGCATTGTTTAGAGCTAAGAGGGTTTCATTATCAACTTTTACTTAGAAATTTGAAAACTTAGACTAAATGACCAGGTTCCTTTAGAAATACAACAAACCAAACTTGACACAGCAGAATCAGGAAATCCAAATAGGTTTATATTCATTACAATAACTTTTATCTTCCAATTTAACACTTTTCTACAAAGAAAACTGCACAAGTGGTTTTACTAATGAATTCTTTCAAACATTTAAGAACTAATACCAATCTCTTTCAGAGAACCACCAAAAAAAAAAAAAAAAAAAAATGAACACTTACCCAATTAACCATATGAGACCAGCATGTCCTTAATACCAAAACAAGGAAATCCATTACACAAAAAGGAAAATTAAAAGTCAGTCTTTCTCAACACACACAAAAATTATTTTTAAAATATATTAGCAAAATGAATTCAATAAAGCACAAATGATAGCATATCAGTTGAATTTATAACAAATGCAAGATTGTTTTAACTTTTTCTTTCAATGTGATTATCATATTGACAAAATAAAAGAAAAACACATATTACAGTCAGTTCAATAGATGCAGAAAAAGCATTTGAGAAAATTCAACGCATGTTCATGATTAAAATACCTGTGAAATTAGAAACAAGAGAATTCTCTTAATCAAATAAAACAACTCAACAACACTTGAACATAAATGCCAGGCTTAAATATTGAAAGCTTTTCCCCTGAAACTGAGTATGAAATAAACACATGCTACCAACATTTCTATCCAAACTTATAACCAAGACCCTAACCAGAACAATGAGACAACAAAAAATAAGAGTTATAAGAACTGGACAAGAAAAAATAAAGCTCTTTATCTACTATATAAAATAATTATGCACATAGAAAATTCAAGTGGATCTATAAACTATTAAGATTAAGAAGCAAATGTAGCAAAATCCCTAGAATCAAGACAAATCTACAAAACTCAACTACAGTTACAAATACAAGCAAAGTAAGTATAAGGTGAAATTTTAAAAGGTGTTATTTGCAATAACAACAAAAAGAATCAATCCAATGAAAGATGTGCAAAAATGCTTACAAGAAGAACCTCAAAACATTACTTAGAGAAATTAAAGACAATCCAATTAGATGGAGAGCTAAATTGTGTTTGTTGATTACAAGATTCAATATTATAAAGATGTCAACTCTCCCAAAGAAATCTAGAGATTCAGTAGAATCCCAATCAAAATCTCAAGACACTTTGTGTGTGCACGCGCACGTGTGTGTGCGCACGCGCTTGTGTGTATAAATTGAGAGGGTGATTCTAAAATGTATGTTTAAATGCCAAACATCAGGAATAAACTGAAATAAAATGAATTGAGTACGCTGCCTGATGTCAGCACTACAAAAGCTTAAGATACTTTACTGGACAGGCAGCCCAACTGGACAGAATACAAAGTGCAGAAACAGATTCACAAACACACAGTTAATGGGGAGGCTATTGCAATCCATGGAGAAAGAATGATGTTTTCAATGAGTAATAAAGGGGCCAACAGAACATTTACATAGGTAAATATATCTTGACCTCTGTCTCACACCATGCATAAAAAATCAATTCCAAGGGGATCACAGATCTAAATGTGAAAAAGCAAAACAACAAAACTTCCTGATAGCACAGGAGAATATCTTCATGACCTTAAAGCAGGCAAAATTTCTTAAGACACAAGAAGTACTAACTGCAAAAGGAAAGATTCATAAACTGGAAATCATTAAAATTAAGCATCTCTGTACATCAAAAAATGCAAGATTAAAAGCAAGCAAGGATGTAGAAGAAAATACTTGCAGAACATTTATCTGACAAAGAGCTTCTACCTGTAATATATAAAGAACTCCATAAAAATCATTAAGACAAAACAATCTTTTGTTTTTAATGAGCCAAAAATATCTGAACTGACATTTCACAGAAGTTATCCAAATTACCAATAAGATATATGAAAAATTACTCCACATCATTTACTAGGAAAAGAAAAGAAAAACCACAATGAGGTTTGACTTTTCACCCACCACTATGAACAGCAATATAACATATGAACAGCAATATAACATATGAACAAGAATGGGAAAAAATTAGAGTTTTCACACAGTGATGCTGGGAATATAACTGGTATAACCAACCACTCTAGACTACTGTTTGGCAGTATCAAAGCTAATTCCTACACTCACCTGAGACCCTTGCACTGCTAGGTAGATGCTCAACAGACGTGTCCATGGATTTATCTATAAAAATGTTCACAAGAACATTCTGTAATAGAGAAAAACTGGAAACCACCCAAATGTCTATCAACAGTAAATGGATTTTTAAAACTGTGATATATGCAACCATGAAATACTATGCCAAGATGAGAGAGACAAAAAAAAAAAAAAAAAAAAAAAAAATGACTCACAGAAAGATGTCTTCTTATTTTTAAAATATTAAATGTTTTAAAACATCTTTTGTATGCAACTGCAACAGCGCAATCCCCCTCAGGGAGAGAGACCACTGTGACTGGCTGCTAGCAAGATATGCTCAGTAACTTTTCTTCCCAGACATTATCATGACTAAGAGGTCATAACAATTCCAATGGTTTTGGTGACATCACAAGGTTATCACTGACATGTTATCCTTTTTCACAATCAGATGTTCTGGTTTGCACTGGCTCCACAGTCAGAATTAGAGTGAAGGAGTTAGAAAACTCTAATCTGACTATCTGAATATAGTCCTTGATATTCTGACTTTAATTTTCCTACTAGCTATAATAATAGTGTTTTTGGCCACAAAACATACATCCTTCTTCTATGTGTGACCTAAGGAAAGCACAGAATGGAGAGTTAGATCAACATACAGGGACCATATCTTCTTCACTGCTTTTCTCATGATACTTACATAGTCATGCAAGGACCAGGTGACTGAGGGCCCCACGGTACCAGGCTCTGGACTTAACACTGGGAATTTAATATTAAGTAAAGCAGATGCTGTCTCACAGTCCAGTGAGGACGATATCAAACAAAAAAAAAAATCACATAAGTCAATGTAAAACTGCAACTGCAACAGCACAACCCCCCTCAGCGAGAGAGACCACCATGACTGGCTGCTAGCAGGCCTCCCTGCCACCACTCACGTGCCTTTACTACCCATTTTCTATGGAAAAATGGTTCTCAAATGTAAACCAAATTATGCCCATTCCCCCAACCCCCACCTCTGTTTTCCTTTGGCCTTGGAGCCTTTTGAGCAAGTAAGAAGTTGTATCTGATTTAAGGTTCAAAAGATTGTTCTGGAAAACAGACTGCAGGTGTCAAGGTCAGAGGTGGAGACCAGTTAGAAGGTACCTGCAATAAAATAAAAGGGAATCTGTGGTAGGTGGCACTAGGGTAGAGAGGTGGAGGTGGTGAGAAATGACGGCATTCGAAGGCACAGTCAACACATGTGTATTCCACTGGAAGCGTGGGGAGGGAGAGAGAAGCCCAGGAGGAGGTCCAAGCTATGGCCTAAGCAACAGAAAGAACAAAGCTGCCACTTGCTAACCTGGGCAAAACCAGGAGAAGGGAGCAGTGCATGGTCACAGGGAGTCAGCAGTGCGTTTTTCTGTGTGTTGAGAAGGAGATGCCCACTTAGGCATCTGAGTGGACATGGTGTGGAATTAAGGGAAGAGTGTTAGGTTGGAAATTAAAATTTGATATTCGCCAGCATATTAAAGTCATGGGACAAGATGAAATTACTAGGAAACGGGGGCAGACAAAGAAAGGAAGGATCCGAAGCCTGGACTCCAGGCACTGCAGTGTTTTCAAGATCTGGAGGAACCAGCCAAGGGCACAGTAGAGAAGCAAGGAAGTGGGCAGAGAATCAAGACAGGCAGGTGTCCTGGCGGCCAAGTGTGATGCACCAAATTATTCTTCAGCAGACATTCAATCCCTTCCTTTCCCAGAGGTGGAGGAGTGTGCCTACCCCACTGACGTCAGGCCCAGAGGGTGTGCTGGTGGCAAGATGAAAGAAGACTCCTATGAGCCTATGGGATCTGACTCTACCTTTACCCCCAAGAACCTGCTGTGATAAGAGCATTCCCAGAGTGACTACAGTCCTTTCTCCCTGAGTCCCACAACAAATACAATAGGAGCAATATGAACCCCGTCCACAGCCTGGAGTCAGTGCCAAAAGAATCACGGCCTGGAGCAGAGCCAACCTCACCCAGATGAGCAGAACTGCAGGGGCCTGTGACATGCAAGCACAGGACTCAACGTGAGCTACTGAGCTTACAGGTGATTTGTCACACAGCCCTGCTAAGGCGATCTAATGATACGCCAGGTGAAGAAAATCTTCCAAAAAAGGATTGACCAACTGAGAAATGTTACTAAAAGGCTGGGTGAGATGAAGACTGGGACCAGGTCCTGGCTATGTCAAGGAAGAGGTCACTACAAAGCCCTTGCAGCAGAGGAGGAGGTACGAACGCGGAGCTGGGAGGACTGCTATAAAGGAGAGCAGAGAAACGGTGCAGAAGCTGAACAAAAATGTAGGCATTGACCAGGAAATGCACAGGCAACAACTTTCTCAACAGGACCCCAAATCTTGGGAAATAATGCCAAGAGTTAATAAATGGGATGGTACCAAATTTAAAAGCTTCTGTGCAGCAAAGGAAACAATTAGGAATGTGAAGAGAGAAGCTACAGGATGGGAGGAAATCTTTGCTAGCCAGTATTCTGACAGAGGATTACAATCTAGAATTTATGAAGAACTCAAAAAACTTAACATCAAAAACCAAATAACCCAGCCGGGCGCGGTGGTGCACGCCTGTAATCCCAGCACTTTGGGAGGCTGAGGCAGGAGGATCAAAGTTCAAAGCCAGCCTCAGCAATGGCCAGGCACTTAGTAACTCAGTGAGACCCTGCTTCTAATAAAATACAAAAAAAAGGGCTGGGGATGTGGCCCAGTGGTCAAGTGCCCATGAGTTCAATCCCCAGTACCCAAAAAAAAAAAAAAAAAAAAAAAAAAAACAACCCAATTAATAAATTGACAAATGAATTGAACAGACACTTTCTCAAAAGAAGAAATACAGGGCTGGGGTTGTGGCTCAGCAGTAGAACGCTCGCCTAGCATGTGCACGGCCCGGGTTCAATCCTCAGCACCACGTACAAATAAATGCATTGTGTACAACTAAAGCAAATAAACAAATATTTTTTAAAAAAGAAGAAGAAATACAAATGGCCAACAAATAAACAAAAAAATGTTCAACATCACTAGCAATTAGGGAAATGCAAATCAAAACTATACTGAGATTTCATCTTATACCAGTCAGAACGACAGTCATCAAGAATACAAATAATAATAAGTGCTGGAGAGGATGGAGAAAAAGTAACATTTTTACGCTCAGTGGAATTGTAAATTAGTACAACCACTATGGAAATCAGTATAGAGGTTCCTCAAAAGACCAGACATGAAACCATCTTGTGACCCAGCTGTTAACACTCCTCAGTATTTATCCTGAAGATGTAAAGTGATCATACTACAGTGATACATGCATATCCATGTTCATAGCAACGCAATTCACAATAGCAAACTACAGAACCGGCCTAGATGTCTATCATCAGCTGAATGGATAAAGAAAATGTGGTATATAGTGTTGTTTTTTAAGATGGGCAATGGTAAGATGCAGCTCGTAAGGCTGCAGTTGGAAACTGATGGAAATGACCCAGTAGTTGGGAGGAATTAATGACACACAAAGAGCAGTGCTCATTAATGGGCAAGGAAGGAAGACGCACAATGTACAAGTAGGTAGAGGAGGTGAGAAGAACTCAGCTGCATCTGGTCCCATGAGAGATGGTGGCGTGAAAGGGCTCGAAGCAGGTGGGGTGGCAGACATACTGGTAGATGCCTGAAGTTCTCAAGAACAAGATCATCTGCAGAGGGTAGGGAGTGAGGAGGATATAGGTCTGAGGAGAGGGAAGAAGGCAAGAAACTGTGATGTAGGATAACAAACCAGGAACAGAGTAGGAAAGTGGAACAGGACTGCCCATCAGCACTTGAGCTCACACGCAGATTGCCTTTAAGTCTTGACAGTCCTACCTAAAAGTCAAACCACACACGATGAAACAGATGGCATAGCTCACCCCACTGTACTTCCCTGAAACTACTGCCAACGGTTGGAAGCAAATAAAAGAACCACTGGAGACATCATTCCAAAAACCAAGCAAAAGTCTGGAATATGTGGATCTAATGAAATAACAGTAAGATGACTTTGAAGCCACTCAGATGTCACTGAAGGTACTATGGAACTGTAAGCTAGAAAAAGGCAGAATCCAGCTGAGTGGAAGAAGGCATCTGAAGCAGTGGTGGGCCCAGCCCACAGCCAAGGTGAGGAGTCAATGTGAACCAGCATGGGGCCACTGGGCTCCTGGCCTTCGGCCTGCGCAGCTGGGGAGCTACAATGTTAACATCAGAAACTCAAGCCATGTAAGACATTCTTCCTTCAAATGCAATGTTGCTGTTTTGGTGTAACTGTATCTCATTTTAACTGCTGATAACTTAACATCCAAATTGAGATGTTCTGTAAGTGTAAAATACACACCAGATTTTCAAGACTGTGCAAATAAAAAAAGAAATTTGATTAGCTCATTAATCATTTTTATACTGACTACATATTAAAATTATGATGATATTTTTGATATGTGGGGTTATTAAATAAAATTATTTTTTTTACTTTTTTTAACAAGGCTACCCAAAATTTGAAATTACATATTGGACAAAAAAAAAAATATCTAAAAACATTTTGGGGGGTTGTCTGTTGTTATGGTGACCACAGAAGAGCCAACCAAGCCTGTCCATCAATGTCAGAAGAATTGTTCACCATGTAAGCAACCCAAGTGCAGCATTCATGCCTTAAATCTGTGTTCAATAAGCAACCAGATCTTAATAAAAAATAGTCAAGCCACAACTTCAAATCAATATGGAATGGTCTGATAACTAAAGGTCAACCTGGTCTGGTACCTTCAGATCCCGAGATAATCAGCCTCCTTCTAGTGGGTAAAAGACTTCCCAATTTAGAGAATTAAAATACGTTTAGAATACAGAAAAAAATCAGATGCATGCTAATGCATTTTAGAAAAGTCTAGAATTATATCAATTGTACAGTCTGTGAATGGTTGTCATATTTTTGATGTTTAAAAGAACCTGACATTACACTGACAGATTAGTCTTATGATTCTAATTTAAAATATGTGATAGGTTGTAGGTAGACATGATTTATTTAGATTGAAATGCTTATGCGTATTTGTGTCTAGACAATATTAATTTCATAAATAATGGAATATTCAAAGGAATTTGAGCTAATATTTGAAAAGGTTTTATTGATATTGGAGTCATAAATCTGCCCAATATGTACCTGATTTTTTAAATGGAAAATCAAATATATCAAATTTACATTCGCAATTTAAAATATTTAAGGGTTTAAATTTAACTAAGTTTATAAATGAAACTAATAATTTGAGGAATTAAATCTGTTCAATTTGAATAAGAGATTAGTCAAAGAAAAAGTGATGGTGATATTCATGTTTATCAGGTATATAAACAGAATGATAAGACATGTAAGTTAAACTTAAAGGCCCAAAGAAAATGGATTCTTATTTGTACCTGTAATAAATTAAGTATTAACTTTTTCTGTGCATAAAACTTACTAATTTTTAATTTAAATTTTTAATTTAAAATAATTAAGTACTTTACCAATATTAATTCATTTACTACTACAACAACTGAGTAAGGTAAACATTATTCTCCCCATTTTACAGATAGTATGTTTGGATTGCAATAACAAAATATCATAAACTGGATAACTTAGAAACAACAAAAATTTTCTGCTCACAGTTCTGTAAGCTGGAAGTCCAAGCCCAAAGTACGGGCAGATTCAGTATCTGGTGAGAACCCGATTCCTGGTTCAAAGATGGCACCTGGCCAGTGTGCCCTCACATGGAGGAAGGAGTTAGCTGACTCTCTGGGGTCTCTTATGAGGGCTGTCATGACCTAGTTACCTCCCAAAGGCCCCATTTCTAACACCATCACCATGGGTGTTATGGTTTGGATGTGAGGTGTCCCCCAAAAGCTCATGTGTAGCCGGGCGCGGTGGCGCACGCCTGTAATCCCAGCACTTTGGGAGGCTGAGGCAGGAGGATCGCGAGTTCAAAGCCAGCCTCAGCAATGGTGAGGTACTTAGTAACTCAGTGAGACCCTGTCTCTAATAAAATATAAAAAAAGACTGGGGGATGTGGCCCAGTGGTCGAGTGCCCCTGAGTTCAATCCCTGGTACCACAAAAAAAAAAAAAAAAAAAAAAAAAAAAAAAAAAGCTCACGTGTGAGTGCAAGAAGAATCAGAAGAGAAATGATTGGGTTGTAAGAGTCTTAACCCAATCAGTGATCTAGTTCTGTGATGGGGTTAACTGAGTGGTAACTGGAGGCAGGTGGGGTGTGGCTGGAGGAGGTGGGATGGGGGTGTGGCTTTGGGTATGTATCTGTATCTGCTGGGTGGAGACCTCTCTGCCTCCTGACCATCACATGAGCTGCTTCCCCCCCACACACTCTCTGCCATGACGTCCTGCCTCTCCTCGAGCTCTGAGGAAGGGAGCTGGCCTTCCATGCACTGAGACCTCTGAAACCACGAGCCCTCAAATAAACTTTTCCTCCTCTACAATTGTGCTTTCAGATCTTTTAGTCGCAGCATCAAAAAAGCTGACGAAAACATTGAGGGTTAGGATTACAACGTACTGATTTGGGGAGAGCATAAGCATTCAGTCCATCCAATAATGAATGAAGGCCC
This sequence comes from Tamias sibiricus, assembly GCA_025594165.1. Lineage (NCBI taxonomy): Eukaryota > Metazoa > Chordata > Mammalia > Rodentia > Sciuridae > Tamias > Tamias sibiricus. Next base: position 14,747,527 of record CM046666.1, on the reverse strand, counting down.
AGAGATTAAACTGCCCCAAGGTCGGCAAGCTAAAAGGTGGCTGATCCAGTATTCAAATCCAGGCTGTCTGGCTTCTCATGTTGTCCTTGAACTTGAAAAAGCCTCCCAGTGACAAAAATAACTAGGTGTTCATAAAAGCAAGTTTCTACATGCTGTGAAGATTTCAACTAAAAGTCTCTTGTTCTTTTTTCCCCAGTAAGAATTCCTTTCCAAGAAAGGAATTCCAAGGAAACCCCATGTTGTGCTAGAATGACCCAAATAAAAACAGCTTTCAAGGCTTCTCACCTAGTCCCTGACCCGGAGCCCCAGACCTGCAGCCTCCTAAGGCAAGGAACTGCAGTGTGGCAGGGAGCACGCTGCTCTGACCCTCTGGGGGAGTCCAGCCTGCGCTCCATTTACTGGGTTACTTTCATTTCATTTCTTTTCATCTCTTGCCCCTCACATATCCCTTTTCCATGTTCATTCCCAATCCAGGACACAGCATAAAAGAAGGCCAATTCAGGGGATAGAAGATAACTCCACTAAATTTTGTTTTCAATTTGAAAAATAACTTAAGGATAAGGGTTCCCTCCCTCCTTCCACCCAACCCAACCCCCACCTGCAGCAGGCAGTACCCACGGGTGTTCTTTGCTTATTCACTCCTGAGAACTGCCTCCCCTCTAAGGTGCCCAGGCCTGTCTTTCCAGATCTGCCCACCAGGCAGTCCTGGGCTGAGGCCTTTCCAAAGCACACACCATCTCAAAGGTGTCTCCACTGCAGCAGGCGAGCCTTCTTGGTCTGCTGGTGATCAACAAAGCTATCAGAGTCATCTGCAGATTGTGCTTCATCCACACAAATCATACTTTTACATCTGCCAGTTTTGTGCGGTCTTGGATAAGCTATTTATTAACATTTTATAGATGAGGAAACAAGAGTTATTGTGACGACCAAAAGAGATAGCTTGTACAGCATACTTAATAGGGTCTGGAACCAAGTAAATGCTCAATAAACAGAAGCTATTACAATATCATTAAAAGAAACGACAGAACTATGCTTAGTTTCTTGCTTTTATGGACACCTATTATTTAACCTACTTTTTATATAGCTTAAATAAGAAAAGCCCCTGAAGTTAATCATTTTTTATGGAGACCGTGAGAACATGTGCTATTAGGGGGGCGAGGTGGGGAGCAGATGGGAGGTACTAGCTAAAACACCAAGAACATTAAAAAGACAAGTGGAAATTATTTTGAAAGATCAATTTTCTGCTCTCTTTGGCTAGAATAATCAAAAGCTTAATCATAACTGCTGATAAAATTAAGTCAACCAGAGTTTTTCATGTCTTTTAGCTATAACCTTTTAAGACATGAGCATCAAAAGTCAAACAAATTGAAAACAAAACTGAGATGTTTGATTTCTAATGTTACATATGTTTCAAATAACTAAGAATTTAAATAATTTTATAGTGTCTTCATGATACATTTTGACACTTAAATAACTGCAGTAATAACACCGAAAGGAACTTGAGCCCGTTTCCTTAGACTCTAAAACAAGACTGACTTTGGAATTAGATTATAATAATTTTTCATGGCATAAAAGCATCCTTTAAGTATGTAATTTAGAAGATCACATGTGTGCCCACCTTATCTTTGGTATTAGAAATAAGTAAGACAGTTGTTCTTGAGTATTTACAGTTTAAGCACAAAAAAAATACATACATGCATTTTTTTAACACAAACTGCAAAGTTATTTCTAAAAAGGACCTGCCCAGAGTTCCACTGAAAGAGCAAGAGGGGGAAAAAGAAGTTTCACTTGTTCTTAGGATAGGTCAGAGGTAGCCAAGGAAAGAACAGGTGAACCCAGACAGAGGATGGCCCTACCAGGTAACACAAATGGACAGACACTTCCAACATATATGAATATACATAATAAATGACAAGTCAACTGCTTTAGAGGTACATTTTTTGTAAATTATTCTAGTTTGTATGTACAGAAAAGAATACTGGTACATGTCACAATATGAGCAAGAAATCTGCCATGTTCTATGATTTCTAGTTTTGTTTCTTTATATTAAAAAGACAGGGAAATAAGAAAAAAGTATAATAATCAGTGCCATTATTTCTATACTTAGTGCACATCAGTGAATAGGAAATAAAGCTTGCTACATTGCTTGTCATAAAGAAAGGATTCTGGTATAGTCCGTGTACCTTTAGGTTAATGTAACAGAGAGAGAGCATACCTGTTATCACAGCAGTGTCTATCTCATAGGGTCACTGAGAGGACTAAATGACTTAATGTCCCTATAGTGCTTAGCACAGTGTCTGGCCCATAGGACTGTCTGGCCCATGGGGACTGAAATGATTGCCTGACTGATACATTAAAAAAAAATGGAAATCAAAATGACTGTGATCATACTTAAAAGAGTCTCTGGAAACCAATACATAACAAGAGAAAATGCCAGGGGGAAAAATAAAAAAACAGAAACCTCTTACTGTAGATTTATAATTCAGAGCTTAAGTAAACATCTCTTCTTCAATGTAACTACGTGGCACATCACACAGTGATCAAACTGTGTACAATGCCAGGTTGGCCTTGAATGACTGTAGTTGTAAGGCAGGAAGACGGGTGTAATAGTACTCAGGAGCACAGCCCCTCATTCATTCAAATACACCAAACATGCTAGACAAACACCTGGTTCTATTTTATAGTTCCATTATTGTTCCAATTATCTAAATCGTGTACCTGACAATTAGATTACATGACCCTCACAGAAAACCTTTGTTCTCACGCCTTCATTTGTGGTTTACAACATTCAAAGTATACTTGACCTGCAATTCCAGGGAGTCACATCTAGTTAGTCTGAGGAAAGGTGGGGGTTGGTGAGCAGGACCAGCATCCCTATGGTAGAAGTGACCACCTCCAAAACTGTTCTTAGGTAAATAAACCATGGTTAATTGCCTGGGAGTCTGGCCCAGACTGTTAAAGAGAAGATCAGAGCCATGGAGTCCCTCTTCCTCCCTGCCCTTGACCACTGCAGGCTCTCAGTATGTCCTAACCTCCCTCTTAAACACCTTTGGCTCACTGAAGCCTCCACTTCTTAGTCCTTGAGTTTTCATTTTCTAATGCCTATAAGGGAAGAAGCAGGGATCCGGTTCAAGACAGAGAAATGAGCTATCAATCACCCAGCAGGACCCCAAATTTCTCTATCCACCATGCCATCTCTGTCAAAATTCAAAATGCGGAATGTAAGGATTACAGTATGTTTTTAATGCCCACAATTACAAATTATCTGAGTTTCTAATATTTTTCTGGTTGAATTACAAATTAACCAAATCAGATTTTTTTAAAATAAGGTCTGAGAATATAAACATTTTTAAGGAACATTATGAAATGAACTGGTCACTTTTCCCCTTTAAAAAAAAAGGCTACAAACTAAACCACAGGAGAAATTTTGAGTAGGTATTGTACATAATTAGTTGTACATAAAATAAAAGAAATAATCATAGCTAGGAAACAAGTAATTTCTCATCCATAAAAGCTCAGATGACTTCCACCAGGTAATGGGGAGGGAAACACTTGGTCCACATTTGACTGGTGTCCAAAATTACACTATGTAACTGCTACAAAGAACTGGCAGATAATAGAATCAATTATCTACCTTGAACTATGTTTATGTCACTAAAATATGAATGCATACACAAAGCACTTGTGGTTTGTAAAATGGCTTGAGACATCTTCACTTTAATTGAGAGCACAAAAAATGGACTATGCAATAGTCTCTCGACCTCCATCAATCATTATTAATAATCCATGCCACTAAACACCACTTCCTTTCACCATGGCATGTGTCTCCGTGCCTCTTCTCAGCACAGTGGTTATGATCAATACCCACTGTGCACAGCGGGTCAGTTAACAATACCTTATATTTATAGCAGTTTTCCTTGTGGTCTCAGGGTCCCATTCTTCTCCTCAGCCACAAATCTAAACCTAAGTGTTTTGGTAATGAAGAAATCATTAAAAAAACTATTACCCTTCACAAATGTGCTTTTATAAATGCTATAACACATTACACTAGAGGATAAATCACCAACCAGCAATCATGTTATCACAGTGCAACTAGAAATTGCAAGAGAATGTTGACCCAGAAACAGCAAATAGCAGCTTCAGTGGCTTTAGGCTGCCCATGCAGGCTTATGTGGTAACAAACAACTGCCTTTCAAAAGCACAAATATAGTGTTAATCCAAAATTAAAGCAGAACATTCCTTATTTTCTATCTTTGAATATGCTTGATAAATTAAATCCCAGGATTCGTCAGATAGAATAATGAGTGTGGTGACAATCATCAGACTGTATTTTACAGCTTATGCCAAAGACTAGGACCAGTTTTACTCCATAAAATGAAGACTCTGAAGCCTACAACTGCAGAGAAAGACTGACCTTTCTGTGAAACAGTGAGAGTAATGACTTGTGTTTTACACCTGAGGATGTGCTATGCCATTGCTTGCTCCCACCAGGCAGCTGATCTAAACTGTGGACATAAAGCACTTTTTCCATTCCCATTTCCTGGAAGATACTGTGGACATCAGAGTATGTTTCTTTTATTGTCTGATTACCCACATACCTCAGAATACCAGTAACACATATAAGCATGCCTGATCATTGTTGCTCTCTGCACTGACACAGTTCCATTCCATGCTTCAGAGATTCCATAATTAAACCACTACAACAAAGCAGTGCCTGCAATACATGACTGGTTATTTCTGTTTACTGACTATTTTTTTTGGCAGCAAATGATACAGCTTTGAAGATGCAAAGCTATATTGAATCTTGTGCCTGTGTGAGCTGGCAGCAAAGCAAAATATGAGCCCTTAATGTGCTAAATTAACATTGGATATCTCCATTCTTCAGGGCTCATGCTATGGGCCATGGCATAAATATTCAGGCTAGAACTCAGGGCAGGTTTCATCTGGCTAAAAGACAGTACAGAGTCCTTGTACTTGAATGCAGATTGGCTAACAAAGATCTGAATAAGGCTGTACTAGTGGTACCTTAGAAAAAATACAACAATAATATTTTAGTACAAAAGATGAAACTACACTCTGATTCTATAGAATATGCCTAGGCTTCAGGATTCTGATCACCTGTCATGCCTAAATGAGAAAAATGCTTATTTCCTCTCCTGGTTATCTTCTCAAAACCGATTAAAATGAAGTGGTTCATTTTAATCAATGTACCACTTCATTACCATCATCAAAGAGTATTTAACAGAGAATCTGTGAATCACTCTGCAGGTAAAATTCAGTTTAAAAACAAACCCAATTGTGAAGTAATCTGCAAATTGTTGCAACTTAAGTCCATTAGTTTCCAGTACAGTCTTCTAATGAAGTAGCACCACTTAACGATTGCTAGCAAATATAACTTAGAAACCTACTAATCAGCAAGCTCACAGGTGTTGAAATCCCAAAAGATGGAAAAGGGATATTAGAAAATTACTCTATGCTGATACCTCTACTAGCTGTGATATCCTGCAATTCAAAATGATCAGTGCCACTGTTTGATTAACTACCTTCTAGCAAAAATATAATTCTTTGCGTTGCCATATAGTGTTCTCTAACTGACCTATTCCAACTTACACATCGTTTTTCTAAGTTGGGTATACAATTACACTAGTTGGATCATTTTCCAGTTATCAATATGATATCTCCATCCAATTAAAACAAATCATATTAACGTCTGTGCAATTTCCTCCTAAATCCGTAAGCAGTATTTCTGAACAGGAATGTTTTCTTTCACATTACCACATGTAAAGTGATTCCTTAGGTACCCAAAAAGCAAGTCTTCGCGATCTCGTGCTTAATTAACTATTCTTTGGGTCTGCAACAAACTAAACCTCACGGGATTGACCGCAAGACTTGGGGCCACGGAGAGAGGAGCGGGTACCCATAACTTGAGCAATTCCCTAGCCAGTGCCCAGACGCCCTTGGCAACTGCATCCCGGTGCTCCACGCTCACAAACTGATGCAAACGCCGCCAGCTACCTGCCTTTCCAGGTGCTCCGCGCAGCTTCCCTACACATAAAAACACACGCATTTTCCAGCGCCTTAAAGCCTGAGTACAACACCTTTCAGAAACAACGGCAGCGGCATCAGGCGCCCCGCGTGCCCTTAACCAAGTGCCGGTCCAGCTGCCCTTCAGCCGGCAGAGCGGGGCGGGGGCGGAGGGGGAAGCGCAGTCCCTTCCCCAGCATCCCGTTACAGGTGCAGAGGCGCCTTCCAAAGGCCCAGGTCATCGGATTTAAAATCCAGACGAACTTCAGATGACACCTCCAAACGCTTCAGCCACAAGGCAAGAGAATGGGCTGACTTTTCAGAGATTTATTAAAAAAAAAAAAAAAAAAAAATCACCCTCTCCCGGGTCTCCCCTGCGGCCCTCCCATCCCGTCCCCGGCGAGGACCAGCCAGGGAAGTCCAAAGGCAAACACCGCCTACCTGCTTGCCCCAGCGCCTCGAGGACGAGCCGGAGACCAGCGGCGGCGCCGGCGGCGGCGAGCGCCCCGCGCAGGTGGGTCCCGCCCCGCGCCGCGCCGCGCCCGCCGCGCCGCCCGCTCCCTCCACTGGGCGGCGGACGCGGCCCCCGAGCCCGCCCGAGGCTCCGCCGGGCGGCCCGAAGTTTGCGGCCGGCGCTCGGCGCGCGGGAGGCTGCAGCGCTGCGGGGCGGGGCGGGCCGCCGCGCGTCGAGGGCCTGCCCTGGGGGCCCGGCGCCGCCCCGCGCCCCTCCCCTCCCGTGGCCCGCGGCGGGGCGGCGGCAGGACCGGCGGCGGCGCGGAGGAGGAGCTCCGGCGGCGGCGGGCGGCTTTGTCTCCGCCGCGCCGACCGCCGGCCCCGCGTCGCCATGGCAACCGCGGGCCGGGGGCCGAGCGCGCACCCCCGCCGCGGCGTCCCGGGCCGGCCGGGCCGGCCTCTGCGCGGCCGCTGGGGAGGAGCGGGCCCCGCCGCCCCGCCGCCCGGCACCCGTCTGCCCCCGCGGCCCGCGAGGGGCGCGGGCCCGGTCCTGCCGGCGCTCCTGTGCTCCCCAGCCGGACGCCCGCCGCCCCGCCGCGCCGGCCTCCCGGGAACCGTGCCCCCAGATCGCAGACTCACTCGGGGGAGAAGAGGGGGCGACGCAAAGTGACAAAGTGTGGAGCAACTGGTTCGCGGCGCTCCCGGGGCCGCCGCCGCGCTCCGGGCTGCCGGGGACGCTGCCCCCGCACGACCCCCGCGGGCGCCGGGTCCGCCGCACGCGCGCCAGGCCGGGACCCGAGCTGCGGAGGCCTCCCGCGGGAGAGAGCGGGAACGGCCGTCGCTCTGGTAGTGAGCAGGCGGCAGTTGTGACCCACCAGCTCAGACACAACTTTGAGGCTGCAGTGTGCAGCTCAGCTGCCGCTGCTACTCTGCCTGGCGACTGGCTGTGACTACTAAGCGCCTACCACGAGCACTCGGTGCCAAGGACCGGCCATGCACTGAAGGCAGTGGCACTTGGGAGGGGAGAGATGCTCATCTTGGCTCGGGCTAGGCATCCTCCACGAAGGAAGAGGGAGGGAAAGCGCTAGCAGACCTGGGTCTTGCTCCCTCTAAAGGACAGAGCTAGAGGGCAGCCACCCTGAGGTGAATGAGTCATCGCTCCCTACTAGGTTTTCTGGAAAGATCAGTTACTGAATCCCAAACCTACCGCGTCTTCCTTCGAACCCCAGGGAGCCTGGCATTTATTTTCTGGCATTTGTGACTCACCAAAAGAATGTCGATAACATAATAAAACCCTGAAGAGCTGATGTTTTCTGGACTTGCTACCTATTTGAGAAGCCTCAAAGCAAAACAATGTGATTACCAATTGAAGCCACACGTTAACTGATGAACATATAAGATCCGTTTTGTCAAAGAAAAGGTTGCCCACTTTCTTGGAATGAGAATATTGGTATTTTGAGGTGCATTCAAAAGAAAGGGATCTTTGTGACAGGCCATTAAGTGATTTAGCAATACCCATCAAAATGCATATACATGTCCCCCACCTATCTCAACTCTAGAGTCCTGTTATACAGAAATAAACAAATTTCTGTAATGAGAGATAGGCAAGGGGGTGCGTTACAAGAGTTCCGTAATACTAAAAATTTGAAATGAGTTCTATGTCCACCAATAGTGATATGGTTAAATAAATTAGGCACACGCAATACCCTGTATTCATTTGAAAGAATAAAATGTATAAAATACAGAAAAAGATATTGGTTTAATCTTGAAAGAAAAATAAGGGTTTTAGGACAACATTGGTGGGGTTATCCCATTCTGTAATATATATATATAAATACACACACACACACACACACACACACACACACACACACACGGTGCTGTAGTTGGATAAGGTTTGTCCCCCAAAAGTCACTGCTAGAAGCTTGGTCCCAATTTAACAGCATTGATGAATGTCACTGCTAGGTCCCAATTTAAAAGCAGTGAGATGCAGTGGAATCTTTAAGAGGTGGGGCCTAGCAGGAGGTGATGGGGTCTGTGGCTGCCCTTAGGCAGTGATTAATGTTGGTCTCACAGTGAAGTAGTTCTTACAGGGGTGGCTTGGCTCCTGCAAGAGTGTATTACAGAATAGCAAACCAGGCTCCTCCTCCAGACTCCCTTGCTTCCTCTCTTACCCTGTGATCCCTCTTGCACAGGTTCCGCCTTGTGATCCCATCCACCCCCAGGCCCTCACCATGCTCTTGGGCCTCCAAAACACTGAGCCAAAATAAACCTCTTTCTTTTAATAAGGACCCTGCCTCTGTTGTGTTGTTATAAGGACACAAGATGAGGTAAGAGAGATGAATGAAAGAGGAAGGAAGGAGGGAGGGGAGTGAGGGGAAGACAAAACAGAAGCAGTGGTTACCTATGAACTAGAGTAAGGAAACCACATACAATTTCAGTATTGTTTAGCTTGTTTTTAAAAACACAAGTATTTATTAATAATTTATCAATTAAGAAGCAAAAACAAAGCTATAATAATGTTCATTGGCCTATATATTCCTTCCTAAATTGAGACTGAACACAGAAGAGACAAGGGCCATCTCGGTGGCCCATCCCTGCCCTCAGATGCTGAAGGTTTGGAAAAGTTTGCGTTGGATGCCCACTTAGAGAGTTCCTTAGGGACCTGGCCCCACCTTTTTCTGTGAGGGGGTACTTCTGCCCATTACCTTTTGCCCAGAAGGCTTATCTGTATCTGAAGGTCTGCTTCCATTCTTTCTCTTGAACAAAATCACAAGACTGTGAGGAAACTGTCCTTCTAAACTGTGTCCCCTTACTGCGGGGAGAATCAATCCAACCAGTAAGCGGCTGCTTTTGCTCCAGTTAGCTAACTGAAGATGAAGGCCCTCACTGAAGCTTAGGAGTGACTGTGTGGATGGCTAGTGACTGTGTGGATGGCTCTGTGTGGATGGCTAGTGACTGTGTGGATGGCTTTTTTCTTAGTCTCACCATGTTGGAAATGAGATTCAAATATTAAACTTGCTTTCCTAACAAATTGTCTGAAGCCATATAGTCCCATCCTGTATCCATGAGCCATAGGGGAATTACCGAGTAGCCACCAGCTAATCTGAACTGACATGTTCAAAAGTGCCAAATACGTGGGGCTGGGGTTGTGGCTCAGCGGCAGAGCGCTCGCCTCGCACGTGCGCGGCCCAGGTTTGATCCTCAGCACCACGTAAACATAAATGCATTGCATTGTGTACAACTAAAGTAAATAAATAAATATTTTTTTTAAAAAAGTGCCAAATACACACCAGATTTTGAAGACTTAAAACCATAACTTTTTTTTTTTTTTTTTTTTTTTTTGGTTGGGGGGCATAGCAGGGATTGAACTCGGGGGCACTCAACCACTGAGCCACATCCCCAACCCAGTTTTGTATTTTATTAGAGACAGGGTCTCACTAAGTTGCTTAGTGCCTCACTGTTGCTGAGGCTGGCTTTAAACTCTCGATCCTCCTGTCTCAGCTTCCGGAGCCGCTGGGATTACAGGCATGCACCACCGTGCCCAGCAAAACCATAACTTTTTTAAAGTATGATATCTCATTTAAAACATTTATATTAAGGGGCTGGGGCTGTGGTAGAGCACTCGTCTCGCATGTGTGACGCCCTGGGTTCAATCCTCAGCACCACATAAATAAAATAAAGGTATTGTGTCCACCTACAAATAAAAAAAAAATTATTAGAAAAATAAAAAAGTTTATATTGATTACATATTGAAATAATATTTTGGATATGTTGGGTTAGGTACAATATATCATTAAAATTCTAACATTTGTTTTTTTGTCATTTTTCTAACAGAAATTACAAGAAAATTTTGAATCACATGTGGCATATTGGACAACTCCATTTTAGAACTGGTGTTTATGGTAAAGTATGGTTAACAAATATAAAGTTAGCTAACCTTCTTAACCTTTACTTAAAATTAATTACCTCATCAATGCTCCCCAATTCATACACATGCTATCACAGGGCAATTAATGTTGAATGATTTTTAGTTATTAGAAAACTAGCACATGCAAAATTAGCTCATGGGCTTGTATTTTAGAAAGATTTTAGTGTCGATGCTGAAGTCAGATTACCTGGCCTGGATCTCTGCTCCACTGCTTATCATCTACATGACCTCTCAAGAAATATTTTTTTTAATATTTTTATTAGTGCATTATAGTTGTATATGGACCTGTAAGCTGCCTGTCATGGCCAGCCACGGCGCCGCGGGAGGAAAACTTGGAGGCAGAGTAAAGCTATTACTACTTTTACTTCTACTTTCTTAGAGAGAGCTTAGAGAGAGAAAGAATGGATTTTTCTTCTTCAAGAGAGAAAGATTTTTCTTCTTTCTTCTGTGTGTCAGAGAGAAAGAAAGATAGAGCCCTTGTTAGAAAGAGAGAGAGCTTGAGGAGAGAGATTTCCTTTATGCTAGAGCTCTTTGGGGAGCCTCGTTCCAAATTTTAGGTTTCTCTTCTGTACACGTTCTGGCCGCTCTGCCTCCTCACCCGAACTAAGAGCGCTCATGACTGACTGAGCAACTTGACTCCGACCGCTGCGTCCTCACGTGCATTTACAGGTGCCTCGGTTTATGGCTTCCAGCACCTAGCCATCCCCTAGGGGGCTCCTTCCCGCTTGGCATGCTAATCTTTGGGTCCTCACCTCAGTGAAACTCCTTCCTCAGTTTCCTCATAATGGCAGCCTCACCTCAGTGAATGACAAAACAGATGTGCACATAAATGCTAAGTAGGGTGCTCGATCATATACAATGTTGAGCACATTTTAGTTATTGTTTTTATTGTTATACTTTGTTGGGACTTTCATTTATTCTACCCATTTTCAGCTCAGGACAGTCTGAGCATAGTAAATTTTTCCTTCAAATGGACTCATTGGAAGGGTAACTGAGTCAGCATAATTTTATTCCCTTTCCCTCCAACAGGTTATAAAATTATCAAAGTGTTCTGATTCATTTTGGGTAAACAAAATAAACCAAACTTTCAATTACCAGATCGGTATTTACAATAATTTCATGTGATAAATATTACATTTTCCAGGTTTAATGAAGCAAATATCCTCAAGTGGTTTACAATCAATTTATTATAACAGAATCTAATATGCAAAGTAAATAATACATCCCTACTGAAGTTTTGTATGAAATTTTTCCTGTTCTATAATTTGGATTTTTGTCCTCCTAAAGCCTTACTTTTTTCCCTAAGTCATAATAATAGCTGATATTTGTTGCACACTATGTCCAAGGTCACAGCGTTCAATTATTTAAAAGCAAAACTATGAGATTCTTCACCTACTCACTCTTTTTTTTTTTTTTTTTTTTTTTTTTTTTTTTTTTTAGGCACCAGAGATTGAACTCAGGGACACTAGCCCACTGAGCCACATCCCCAGCCCTATTTTGTATTTTATTTAGAGACAGGGTCTCACTGAGTTGCTTAGTGCCTCTGAGGCTGGCTTTGAACTCACGAGCCTTCTGACTCAGCCTCCCGTGCGCCACCACTCCCAGCTCACCTACTCACTCTTAATCCACTCACTACAGATTCGATAAAAGAGAACAGGTATTGGCTTTTACTTCTTGCCATAATCAAAAACTAGGGAAAAAAAATCCCCAAAAATATTGTTAAATTATTTGAAAGCTTGAGCCCAAATATGCTTTAACCCATGGAGCTATGAATTTTAGAATAGGCAGGGGGGAAGCAAGCCTCCATGTTCTCTCATTACAACCTCATTAAGCTACAGCTCCTCCCGCCCCTGCCTCCTAGTTATCTTCCGACAGTGTGTAATGAGGCGACAGGAACACATTCAAAACACATTTTTAAATGCCTGCTGATGTCTTAAAATTTATTTTAAAATACTTGTTTATGTCCTAAAGTTAGTTTTCTTCATAGGAAAGAAAATTATGTTTGGCTGGAAAAACCAGCTCCAGCCATTCAGAAGGGTTGAAAATGAAAAGCACACCCTAGGCTGAGTCCGTAGAAATCGAAAATGTAAAGCTCACAAATTCATCTCCTCCCACTGGTCCCCCTGAGGCCCTGAGTAAATCTGCTCTAAGAAGCAATACTGAATATCATATCCCTGCAAGAAGAGAAAAAAAAAAAAAAAAAAAAAAAAAAACTCCTTTATGTACCACCTCTAAGCGGTGTGGACGTCCAAGGCACGTTGACCCCTTGGACTGAATTTCCCGTGGCCCTAAAGGGCAGTTTAAATCATATTTGTTTCAAAGACCCCAACAGGTGCCCAATTAATGTTCTCAGTTTCTTCGTCCTCGTGAAGCTCTTAAAGACATAAAAGACTCATCCAAATAACAAGTATTTCCCCTAATTCAAAATAAGCTCTGTGTGTGACATTTTTGTTTGCAAAAGCCTATGGCAGGCCCTAATGGCCTTAGCAATAAATGACCTAAAAGACATCCAACTTTCTCATCAATGCCAAGAGTCCTTAACTGCCTGTAGAACTGTAGCGAGATGGGCTCCTCTATACCAGTCACTCCACAAAGGTAAAATAGATCGTGAAATATCCTTGCTGCTAAAGCAGGGGTTAGAAAAATATTGTCAGTAATCCAGAGTGGCGATCACTGAACCACCTGTCTGGCATATCAACCTCAGCATGAGAGGTTGCCACCGGTTTGAGAAATGTCTCCTCTAAGAATTGGCGAGTCTACAGCCAAAAGTAAATGGGATTGAGAAGCACGGTCTTATTCATCATTTATTACCCCCTTGTGTTTATGGTGCAGCCCATTTAGAAATATATCTGCATGTTATTTGCCAATGAGAAAAAGACATGGAAACAGAGTTAAAGAAACAAATACATCACAATCCTCTGCCAAGAGCTCCCTGTGGAGAAATCCAACATAAAATCTCAGCCAAAAGTATTAATTTGCTATTGATCAGATCACATTAGAGTAAACTTTTGATGTACTTTAATCTGGTTCAATTCAATTCATTTTAAATAAATTAACTTTGGGCTCTCTTGAAAAATGTACTCAGAGACTCAGCGTGAGGATCCTGTTTCCTGTTTTTGGATGAGTAAATAGAAGCTCACAGCTCCCTGTAGGGCCCCTCGGCCTCCAGTCTTTCCCACGCTCACAGCTTAGCTTATCTTCGTGGCAAAAAAAAAAAAAAAAAATATATATATATATATATATATGTATGTATATATATATATAAAAGTGTCAGAATGTGAACTGGTTCCAATGTTATGTTCTAAACCCATAGTTTATTTACCCATTGATCCCTGACACAGCTGCAAATTAGCTCTTAGCAGGATGGAAATGGTTTGTTTCTAGTTCCCTGTCTACAAAATAAGGGTGTTGAGTCCTGTTCTTATCTCCAATAAAGATTTCATCGATGTGAATTGGATCACTCAGTAGAGCTCATTGATCAAAGGTTCTATGAACCTTTAATGCCATAATACTCTTGGAGCAAGAGGCAAGAGGAAGTATCAAAGGGAAATTGTGTGTTGTACACATCATTATAATGGCAAACTATTTTAAAAGCCCTCTTGGTGACTAGGTCTTTTGAACATTGTAAATGAAGAATTGTACATCATCAAAAGCAAGCCAAGAAGCTGGGCGCGGTGGTGCACTCCTGTGATCTCAGTGGCTCGGAAGGCTGAGGCAGGAGGATTACGAGTTCGAAGCCAGCCTTAGCAAAAGCGAGGCACTAAGCAGATGGCAGCAGCACTTAGGAAGACGTAAGGCAGAGGAGAGGGCCCAGCATCCCTCAGGGTTTCTGGCCTGCGATGAGAACTCTGTGCCGAGGGAGAGGAGCCAGCTAAGCTGGTTATCACACCTGAAAGAAGAGACAAACCAGCTGGTAGAATCGGATAGAGCCCTGACGTCACCATACACAGCTAGAGGGAACGGTCACCCTGTCTCTGGGCAGAGGCAAGATAAGCAACTGCAGGGAGAGAGGACCAAGAGTTATGTGAGGCTCTGAGTCCTAAAGGGACCTCATAGCCTTTCTTTCTGTCCCTTGGACACATCAAGAGTATTCGTCCCCTCCCCTCTGTTCCTAACACCACTGGTCCTAGAGGCCACAGTCAGAGGGAGGTCATTCCAGGCAGAATCTTAGGGCACTGAGATGCAGAGCCAGCATATCAAGTTCAAGTTCTAAAGGCTGGAACGTGAGCCCCGGGGCCATGATTCAGGGCATTCATGGGCTGGTGGCAGAAAATGATATCAAAAAAGTAGCAAGGACCAAATTGTATGCACCTATGTGAGGGAAACTCTCTTTCATAAGGTTAATAAAAATCTAGCCATGGAAAAATACTTTCCAGGACCTCATGGAATCAGACTCTGCTTCCTCCTGAATTTTACCTTCCCTTGGAAATTCTCAGCAGATGCTGCCATTGCCATCCTGGCCTTGGGGCCCCTTGTCCTCCAGCAGAGAAGCTGGACTTTAATCCAGAGGTGACCACCCCCCACATACACCCACACATACACACCCCTTTCCTTCTGCACGCTCTTTTTTTTTTTTTTTTTTTGTATTTTATTAGAGTCAGGGTCTCACTGAGTTGCTAAGTGCCTCGCCATTGCTGAGGCTGGCTTTGAACTCGCGATCCTCCTGCCTCAGCCTCCCAAGTGCTGGGATGACAGGCGTGCACCACCGCGCCCGGCTTGCTCTTTGACATTCTTAATGAGACTGCCTTTGAAGGAGCTTAGCAAATATCAAGGCTTAACGTGACTAATAATGCAGTGTGTTGGACGTTCAGAGGCCTGCTGGTTCCAGTCCAAGCTCCCGTGGGTGACATCCAGTGTCATCAGCCTCATCAACGACTAGCTTCCTGGCGGGGTGTGGGGCCAGGAGTCCCCCAGCTGCCTGTCACGTGAGCTGCTGGAGCTGGGAAAACCACCTGGTGCTCAGTCGACGTAGCTAACAGGAAGACCTGGCACGGAAGAGTGTGATTCTAATGAAACAAGACCTTCAGGCTGTGCCAACATTGCGGGTCATTTGCTGCCTCTGTCAACCCTGTATTTATGCCCACCATACTCACTGTCATGTCTGTGACCCTAACGCCATAGTTTTCCATGTCCCCCAGAGGCCCATGGGTTAATGGCCTAGTGACCAGCTTGGTGCTGTTGGAAGGTGAGGGAACTTTGTGGGGCCTAGTGGGAGATGGTCTAGTCACTGGTGAGAGCCCTTGAAGGGGTCATGGAACCCCAGCCCTCCTCTTCCTTTTTTTCTTGTTTCCTCCTTCTCCTGGCCATGCGGCGTTGTTTTTCCACTGGCCACCAGGACGTACTGCCTCCACACCCCAAAAGCAACAGCGCCAGTGAGGCGTAGGCCGAAACCTCCAAAACTGAGTCAAAATAAACCTTGTCTTTCTATAAGTTGATTTATCTTGAGGGTTTGTTACACAAATGGAAAACTGACTAACAGACGTAGTAAGGACTTCAGTATATTTTATCTGAACCATCACAAGTGCTTCCCAAGTGAACATGTCATTTTGGTCATCCCACTCATTGGTCCTGGCATGATCTTCCTAAAGTACATGTCATGCTCTCCTCCTAAACACTCTATGGCTCCCCGTTTCCTATGGAATAACCACCTTACTTGACTCTTTTTCTATCATCTGGTTCTAACTTTTGGGCCCCTTATCTACTGCATCATCTACAACTAAACTAACATACAGTGTTCTTCTATGATGATGTCTACTCTGCTTGGAATGTCCTTTTTCTGTGACTCTCCCAAATTTGAATACTACCCACCCTTCAAAACTCCCTTCAAAGCCTGCACTTCCAGGAAGCGGTGTGTCGCCCTTCCGGTGGCATGGAATCTCTCTCATCGGGTCTCTCCAGTGGCACCTAGCTTTGGGTCTCTCCTGCAGAGGCCCCAACCTCATATTTGTGTTACGGTGGTCTGTGCATGTGCTCCCACACCACTGAGTTTTGCGTCCTGTCTTTGGATCCCGCCTGGCCCCTGCCATCGTGTTTTGCCCTCCATTGGCAATTTCTCAATGAATTTGTCGGGCATCTCATCCCGCATAGAACCCCCACCCAGGTCACTGCTGTAGGAGCATGCGTGACTGTCCAGTGATGGCGCAGGTCGAGAGTTGGTTGGGTCTTTCTGTATTGACCGGGAAGTGCGGGTGTTGTTTGGGGGTTAGGGTGACAACAAATTGAAGAGGTGCCAAGTCATTAGACGTGACCTGGAAAGAAACTTGCCCCATGGCTCTGAAGGTGCGCCCGCCGGGACCCAGCACAGCTCTGGAGGGGCGAGAGCTGAGCTTTCTTCCCAAGTCCTTGACTGTGCCTGTCGCTGCTTTGGCTGGAATCCTTTCCCCTCTTGGGCTTTTCTGCCCTGCCTGACCCCTGAGCCCCCAGCACTGCAGACGCATTTGCTTCATCAGCTTTTACCCGAAATGAGTTTACAGATCAGTTTATTTAAGCAACCTTTTAATTTGGTTCTGTTTTCTCTTCAGGGACTTCATTTTTAAAACACTAATGTGTGTGCACAAAATCGGATGATTGAAATGATCAAAATGCCAGGCAGAAGAGAGCCAGCTCAGCCTCTAGGGACACGGTGTCAACTCTCCGCATACATCCAAATGGATGTACTGGCTTTCCTCACATTGGCAGAGGCAGAGAGTGTTATCAAAGTACTGGTGTCAGGTAGGATGGTTTTTTTGCTTGTTTGTTTGTTTTTTGTTTTTGTTTGGTTTGGTTTGGTTTGGTTTGGTTTGGTTTGGTTTGGTATTAGGGATTGAATCCAGGGGTGCTAAACCATTAAGCCACATCCCCAGCCCATTTTTTACATTTTATTTAGAGACAGGGTCTCACTGAGCACTTAGGGCCTCACTAAGTTGCTGAGGCTGGCTTTGAACACACAATCCTCCTGCCTTAGCCTCCTGAGCCACTGGGATTACAGGCATGCACCCCTATATCCAGAAGGTAGGATGCTTTTAACTCCAAGGAAGGAAAGTTGGACTAAATGCAACCCAAATAGTAAAAGAGTCTGTTCTCCATAACAAGATCTGCAGAGGTAGGTAGCCAACTCCAGCAACCCAGAGTCTCAGCAGAGGCGGGCTCTTGCTTTGTCTCCCCTCTGCTCCTGTCGGCAGAAAGCCCCCGCCCCCCGCCACCTTGGAAGCACAAAATGACAGACACGAATGCAACCTTCATGATGTCTCCAGCTCCATGCAGACAGGAGGATGGAGGTGAGCAAATGCACTCTCATCATGCCACTCCTTGTAATCAGGAAGGAACATTTCCCCGGAACCTTCAATGGCTCAGTCTCAGTACACTCCTCCCCTGGGGCTGGTCATGTTGCCAGCTGGAAGAGAGACACAGAGAGAGAGAGACAGAGAGAGAGAGGGAGAGAGAGAGAGCTCTGAGAGTAAGAAAAGAAGCAATGTTGTGGGGCAGGCCGTCCCTGGACCCACCTGGGGTTCTCCATTAGTTCAATACCGAGAAGTCACTGACAGGAGTGAATGAAGAACTTTCTATGTAGATCAATCCAAACCTAATTCCACAATAATGCCACCTGCTATCATCATTGTTATTATCATTATCAAAAGGATTAAAGGTGAAAGGCTGAATCTAAAAGACCAAAATTCTTCACCTGCTTTAAGCTGCAGCTTATCTTATTGCCCCAAATATTTTTCTACACACTCACTAAGAATGTTTGTTGTACATTTACCTAAATGAAGCTGAGAGACCATCATTATTTATTCTTTTCATGTTGGTGGCTAAATCCAATCGTGGCTTGCATGTAATTAAGGACCTGGTTTTGGAGGTTTATCCTGACTTCTAGGAAAATTCTCTCCCATCCATCTGTCCATCGCTGTGAGCTTTCCTTCAAACTGAGACTCCCACCCAACATGGCTTCCTGCTGTCCCCACTGAACTGTCACTGATCTTGTACCGCTGCTTCCCAGGAGGCCTCCTTGTCCCCTTGGCTGGGTTGTTGTTCTTCTTCATCTCAAATTTATTTTGTTTGTTGGCTTCGCCTGGATTGGTCCTCCCCCACGCTGCCCAGCTCTCCCTGACTTCAATGTTCTTTTGAACATCTTGCGATCTCACATCACCCACAGAGAGAGAAATTCCCTTGAGGGAAATCTTCAAGGTTACAAATCACACGTGAGACTACAAATAAATCGCAGCGTGTTCTTGGACACTGGACCCTGCGTGGAGCCGTTCAAGGAACAGAGGTAGCAGAAATGAGCCAGGGCGGAAAGATGGCTCAGTCTCACGGAGACTCAGAAGACCTCGGGGCAGACTGACGGTCAGTCCCATAAAGGGACAGAAGAAGCCCAGAGATGTGGGAAGACCACACAGGTCCGACTTAGGGATCCAGAATGATGCAGGAGAGACAAGCAGACGTAACAATGATGAAGAATCTGATCCTGTGCTGATTTCAAAGGTTTTCTTTGATTCTCCAGGACCTTAAGACATTTAGTAGACGTCAAGGGTTGCTTTGTTATCCCATCTCTCTCCGAAGACTGCTCTCCACTCCCGTTCTTATGAGATTTAACAATGAAACACACATGGAATATGGAATACCTAATATAGGCTGAGCATCCTTTATCCCCAAATCCAAAACCCAAAACACTCCCAAATCTGAAAAATTTAGAGCACCAACATGACACCACAGGTTGAAAATTCCATACCACGAAACTGTCACATGCACAAAATGAATGAGAATATTGCATGAGGTGGACGCCGAAACGTACACCTATAATCCCAGTGACTTGGGAGGCTGAGGCAGGAGGATCGCAAGTTGGAGGCCAGACTGGCAACTTTGTGAAACCCTGTCTCAAAATTAAAAATTTTTTAAAATGTGGGGTCTAGGGATGTAGCTCAGTGGTAAAGCACCCTTTGGCTCAATCCCCAGTACCTAAATAAATAAATAAGAATACTGTATGAAATTACCTCCAGATTATATGTATAAAGAATATGTGAAACATAAATGAATTTCCTGCTTAGAATTAGGTCCCTTCCCCAAAAAATATCTCATTATCTATATGCAAATATTCCAAAATTTAAAAATATTCAAACTCAAAGACAGTAGAATGAATCAGACATAACTTCCCTATGTTCATGTATGAATACATGACCAGTGTAACTCTACATCATGTACACCACAAAAATGAGAAATTATACTCTATGTACATATAATATGTCCAAATACATTCTACTGTCATGCATAACTAAACAGAACAAACAAAAAATTGTTTGTTTTTAATTCAAAATGAAGCTGGGGATATAGCTTAGTTGGTAGAGTACTTGCCTCACATGCACAAGGCCCTGGATTCAATCCCCAGCACCACAAAAAAAAAAGGAAAAAGAAAAAGAAAAAAAATTCAAAGTCAAAAACAGTTCTATCTCCAAGCATTTTGGATAAGAGACACTCAACCTATTATTTTTCACAAAGAAAAGAACTTCTCTTTTACGTTGAACAAGATCTTTCTGTAAATTCTGTTCCCTTGAAATCTTCTGGTAAAACATAATGAAGAATGAAATAGGCAATATTTCCTGGCTTTGTTTGCACATTATTTTGTATTTCCTCTATAAACTCCCAAATCCCCAACCAATTTTCTAGTCTGCTCTTTCATTTTCTTCTTTTTCACAGCCACACACCATCACCTCGGCGTTTCAGCTTGACTCAGCCCCCAGATTCAAAAATAATAATCATAAATTCTAAGCAAAAACTGTCTCCTGTGTATGTGGATGGCTCCGGGTGTCCTTGTCACCAGAAATTCCTGACAGACTGTGGCCTGTCAGCTCTATTGGCTTACGGATACTATTTGCTTGCAAAAGTTAAAACCTGGGTGCTGATAATCATTTGCTCCCAGCTGCAGACCACTATGTTATCACATACTCCCCACCACCCAGGGCACTCCAGACCAGCTCCCCCTGGTCGTGACACCACGTCGACTCTCTGGAAGAGCTCAGACTCATCGTAATGATTACAGAAAAAATACACACATTGGCGCCTTGCCAGACCAACTATGCTCAAATTAAGGAAGAATTCATCCTGATTCCTGGAAATCACCTGCCCTTCCCATGAATGGCTCTGATGACGCCATATCTACCACACCCCCTCACAAACCCAGCCCCGGTAAAACCCAGACCCCAGACCTGCTGGGGCAGAAGGGCCTGGAGAGTGTGAGCTCTCCTGCTCCATTCGTTGGCCATATAATAAAATGTCCTGCATGGTCCTGGCAGAGCTTGGCTATTGACCAATGGTAATGAGTAGGAAAAAAAAAAAAAAAAAAAAACCCAGATTAAGCCAGGTGCGGTGGCGCACACCTGTAATCCCAGCATTTGGGAGGCTGAGGCAGGAGGATCACAAGTTCAAAGCCAGCCTCAGCAATGGTAAGGCACTTAGCGACTCAGTGAGACCCTGTCTCTAATAAAATACAAAAGAGGGCTGGGGGATGTGGCTCAGTGGTCGAGTGCCCCTGAGTTCAATACCTGGTACCAAAAATTAAAAAAAATTAAAAAACAGATTCCATAAGATCCTTGCTATGGCACCCAGGGGACATGATATATCGGAGAGAGTTCCAGATCAGAGCAATAGACTTGACTCTATGCCAGCCACCGTCAGTGTGCCTTATTTTTCCACATATAAAATAAGGGGGGATTTGACCAGGTGATTGCACAGAGCAACATCTTCCAAGCAGTATGGCCTGCATTTAAGAGCAGAGATTCCGGGCTGGGGATAAAGCTCCGTTGGTAGAGTGCTTGCCTTGCATGCACAAGGCTCCGGGTTCTAATCCCCAGCACCACCACCAAAAAAAAAAAAAAAGAGCAGAGATTCTGGGGTCTTCCCGCTTCTCCCTGGGTGATTCCAAAGCATCCTCTCCCAAGTTTAATAACCTTGGGCAAGATCCTTCATCCCTCTGCGTCTTGATTTCCTCATCTGTAAAATAAACAAAATGAAATCACTTACCCTGTGATCTTGCTGTAAAGATTAAGAATTCACATAGGCAAAGTGTTTAGAACAGAAGTTCTACGTAAGCAGCTATAGCAGACAGTGGATCCTAAAAAGAAAGAAAGAAAGGGAAGAAAAGAAGGCCACTTTGTTAGATGTAATTTGCAGGATATCCAAGTCACCCATTTTAAGTATAATTCAGTGGTTTTTAGTATATTTATGGTTGGTCAACCTGTACCACAGTTTTAGAACATCAAAAAGAAATTACATCCTTTAGTTTTCACCCTTCTAATCCTGCATACCCTAGCCCTAACCCTAGGCAACAACGAATCTTTTAACTCTGTAGATTTTCTTACCAGATATTTTATATAAATAGAATCATACAAAATGCAGTCTTTTGTGAGCAGCCTTTATTCCTTAACATAATGTTTCCGAAATTCATCTCTATTGTCGCATGAATCAGCACCACACACCTTTTCACTGCTCAATAAAACCCTACTGTATGGATATACCCGTTCATCAATTGATGGGCATTTGGTGATTTCCAATATTTTGGCTACTGTGATTCATGCTGCTGCTATAAACATGCATGTGCAAATTTTTGTGTGGTCATACATCTTCATTTCCCTTGGGCTTAAACCTGGGAGTGGGATTGCAGTGTCCCATGGTAACTCTGTTTGATCAGTTGAGAAACCATTAGACTGGGTTCCAAAGTGGTTACATCACTTTTCATTCCCAATAGCAGTGTATCAAAGTTCCAACTTTCCCACATCCTCCACAAAGTTTGCTGGTATCTTTTGTACTCTGGCTCTCCCAGTTGGTTCCAAGTAGTATCTCATCGTGGCTTGGATGTGCATTTCCTTGATGAAGTTGACCATCTCTGCATAAGCTGATTGGTGTTTGTAAGCCAGGGATTCTACCTATTGCTGATGCTTCCAGAGGCCTTATACCACCAGAGACAGTTTGATAGTAGATACAGATCTTAGGTTCCTAGGAGAGTTTGAAAATCCAGTACAATACAACTTGGCCCAGGCAACAAGATCACACTAGTAAGTTCTTTTTTTTTTTTTTTTTTTTTTTTTTTTTGGTACCAGGGTTTGAACTCAGGGGCACTCAACCACTGGGCCACATCCCCAGCCCTTTTTTGTATTTTATTAGAGACAGGGTCTCACTGAGTTGCTAAGTGCCTGGCCATTGCTGAGGCTGGCTTTGAACTCACAATCCTCCTGCCTCAGTCTCCCACTAGCAAGTTCTCAAGGCTACGGCAATGAAGGGCAACTGGAAGTTAGATATCACAGCTTCACTTCAGCCAAGTCCTATTTACCTCCCATATCTCCCAGACCTCTTCCATTTCTATGAAAACCTAGAAACACAGTTCATAATAGCTAAGCTCTGGAGCCAAGATAGGTGCCCTTCAACAGATGAATGGATGAAGAAAATGTGGTATATGTACACAATGAAATATTACTCAGCCATAAAGAAGAGTGAAATTATGGCATTCGCCAGTAAATGGATGGTACTGGAGACTATACTATGCTAAGTGAAATAAGCTAGTACCAAAAAAACCAAAGGTTGAATGTTCTGTCTGATATGCAGATGCTAACACACGGTAAGGAGCGGGGGGCAGGGAATAGAAGAAGTTCAGTGGATTAGACAAAGGGGAATGAAGGGAAGGGAGGAGGCTGGGGATAGAAAAGACAGCAGAATGAATCGGACCTAACATTCCTTTGCTCATATATGAATACACAACCAGTGTAACTCCATGTTATATACAATCACAAGAATGGATTCTAATTAAGTAACTTAGACTCCATATATGTATAATATGCCAAAATACACTCTTCTGTCTTGTATATCTTAAAAGAACAAATAAAAAAGAAAACTGTTTTAAAAGTTAAAAATAAATAAAGAAAACCTAGAAATACTAGGACAGGCCATTTATTCCAGTGTCTTCCAAGAACACACGCACGCCCCCCCGCCCCGTATCATAATTTTGGTTTTCTTAGGTTCTGCTGCCTTGGTGTTATTCTCATAATGTAAGGCCTCCCTTTGGCAGTAATAGCAGTAATCCAACCTACTAGTCAAGAAGGTCAAGATCTCACCACATCCTGAGAAGGAACCTCCTTCAACTTGTCAAATCAGATTCAACTGGTGACTTTGAACAAATAATTTCTTTCCATCTCCTCATTGGTCAAACAAATTCATATCATCTAATATGAAGAGACAGTAAGGAGCAAGTAAAGTATTTGGCACAGCACCAGACAAATAACCGTCCGGAATCGATGCACAGCTGCCTATCAGCCACTCGTGCTTACTCTAAGTTATCCTGTTTAAAGTCATTGGCGCAGGGACCCTCCAACCTCATGGGAAACGTGGTGCTCGGCAGGACTCAAGAAACAGGCCGTCGAAGGGCGCAGTTTGCTGGGAAGTTGGAAACGAGAAAGACAGAGCCCAAACCCCCAGGGACCAAATGGACAAGGCCAGATCTTCAGGAGAACTTCCATTTCATAATGCTCAGAGCAAAGGAGTCCAAGCAGGAGATCTCGGGCCACCCGCGGCAGCCCAGAGCCTCCCGCCTTCCCTGGATGGCTGGTCCTTGGATGCTGTTGGAGTTCTTGCTGAGACTCAGAAAAAGAATGGGAACAGAACAATGTTCTCCAGACCTGGCCAGCAGGTCGCACCTCAGACAGCCAAAGACAGCGCTCTCCCGAGACGCGATCTGCTCTTTTCTACCTTTGTCCCCTTGAGGGTGGTTTTACAACAGATCCAACAGCTGAGGACTGGCTGGAGGGCCCGTGGCTCAGCAGACTGGTCGCTTGCTGCCATCTATGGGTGGAATATTAAAAGTGACCTGGGGCGAAATTAAAATTTCACCCATTCGTTATTGTACATTCAAATGTTGTTCTACAGAAAGTATCCAAGAAGTTTTATTTATTTATTTATTTATTTATTGGTTATTCACTGCTTTTCCCAATATGCATAAATATAAGAAGGAATATTTAGCATACCTAGTAACCCTACAATAAGTATTAAATTTGTCTGAAAATAGTGATTGTTTGTACTGACCTGAAAACTAAATGGATTCTGATTTGTCTATCCCACTCCAGCCTTTAATGGGGAGCAGGTTAAAAAAATAAATAAACAATGATCAAATTAGGTTAAGGTATTTGTTAAATAATACAACTTGTCCTTTTCATAACTAAAATTAAGCTCATCAAAACCTTTATAGACATCCGTTTGTCACCGTTGGCATGGAATTAGGATCTTCACAGTTATTTTTTTAATGGTACTTTCTCCCCACAGCTAGAAACTTCTGCACAGAGAGACAGAAGGATGGGTTTTCATGAGAAAAAATCTCAATTACATCCTAAAATATTTATGCCAGCTTTACAAACAAGTCCAAAACATGAATCAGGGCTGCCTCCTCCAAAGAGAGAGAAAACGTACTCTCAAATACGCCAAAACACAGGCTGGTTTGCCAATTGTAGGTAAATTGCAAAGTCCTGGGGTATGTTGAATAGAAGAAGAAAATGGGGAACAGTAACTGTGGTTGGGGAGATGAAGGTATATGCTCTAGGCATGTACCCACATCATAAAGGGTTTTTATGGGGGTGGGGGAGGGTACCCAGGGACAATTAACCCCTGAGCTTTACCCCCATACCTTTTTATATTTTATTTTTTGACAGTTTGCTTGCTATGCCTATCCTTAGCTAGATATAAGATCTTAGAAGGTAGAAATCGTATTTCATTTATCCCTGTCTACCCCAAAGATATCCCAGTGTCTGAAATGTGGGGAAAATTTATTTGTAGAAATTTAGTCAAAAAAAATGTATTTGGTACCTACTATGAACAGCACCGCTGTTCCCGATGCTTGTTCTAGACACTATCACAGGCAGAAGGAAGGGAAGAAGGGAGGGAGAGAGGAAGAAGGAGTGTGTGTGTGTGGAACTGGATACTAACTTTAGCAAAGCAGCCAAAATGTAGGGCAGGAGGAAGAGTATCTCACCGAATGGATCAGCTCAAAGGGTCTTTTTATTTGCTAATGCATGTGTCAAGGTGTCAGCCTGTCAGCCTTCGTTCCCAAGAAGATGCAATGCTTACAGGCTGAACTTCAGTGGGGGGTGACTGAACTCAAGGAGATGCCTTCATCGCTTTGAGCTAAAGGTGACAGTGTCACCTCTGTGAAACCTAAAAATAGATCCTCATCTATTTTATTTACAGTTGTATCCCTAGCACTGAGAACAGTTCTTGGCACCTAACACTCAATAAATATCTACTGAATTAATATTAGTACCATGCCCTGCTCCTAGAGGCATCATCTGGCATCCTGGTAAAAATGTGGTTTTCAGAGAGAGGGAAGGATCCGGCACCCTCAAGGTCACCTAAGAAGAAACTCTCTGAATTCCAACTGGTGTCTGATTTCTGAGAGTCCAAGGTCAGCCACTCCATAAGGCCACTGCTCAGATCTCAGGTCGTCTTATGACTCTAGCAAATAAATACAGAAGACGAGAACAGCGACCCACCTCCTGGTCACCTGCCTATGCTACAGAGCCGGGCGCCATCCGCCCTCGGCCTGGTGCTGTCTGAGGTTCCATGATAATTGCTGAGTTACATAACCGCCCAAATGAGATTGCTCCTCCATCTGTTGAGGGCCATTAGACCCCCATGCAATGAATTTCAATTTAAGGAGCTTTACGTCCCATCTGGAGCAAGAGGATTCGTTCCTATATAAGAGGGAGAGATCGTTGTGATTTTAACCTGGTTTTAATGGAAATGACTCAATTCAAATTTAAAATTTTAAATATCGTATGTCTCAGCACACTGAGAGAGAAGCATCTTGCCAACGATTATTTTCAAAGTCACATTTTCGCAGCAGTAAATGCTCATTAAACACAAACCTTAGACACAAGAACTCTCGCTGCAGCATTGTAACGGGAGAAGACTTGGAACCAACCCAAATGTCCATCAGAGGAGATGGGATAACAAAATGGGGCTATGTTCAAACCATGCAGCTATTAAAAAGAATGAGGTGGATATGCATGTGCCAGTGTGACAAGATGTCACAGACATAGCAATCAATGAAAAAGAGCAGGATGCAAAATGCTCTGCATGTTTTTAATACTGACAATAGCTTGCAATAAATGTCAGTATATGCATATCAAAAAATCTGGGAGAATATACAACAAACTATAAATGGTAATTACTTTGAGAAATAACATAATGGGGTGACATAACTTTTAACTTGACACATTTACAATGATCATGCATTACTTCTGTAATTTAAATAATGCTTATTTTATTTCATTTTAAATACAAGTATGATAAATTTAAATGTAGTAAATAAGCTGAAAGTTTGAAACAACAGTACATACGTGAAAAGATTATGATCCTTTTAGAGAATGACTGAATGTCCTAAGTATTACAAATGTTTATTTTTAATTAATTTATTTATTTTGCAGTACTGGGGATTGAACCCCAGGCCTTGAACATGCTAGACAAGCAGCTCTACCACTGAGCTGCACCCCAAATCCTCTTTATTTTAAGACAGGGTCTTGCTAAGTTGTCCCAGCTGGCCTTGAACTTGCAATCCTCCCAAGTAGCTAAAATTACAGATGTCTGCAACTGTGCCCGGCAAATGTTTATGCTCTTTAGCCTAGTAACCTGTAAGACAGAAAAAAATCTTTACTCCTAAAAGTGTTTGTCACATTGCTGTTATTATAGGGAAAACCTGGAAACAGTCCAAATGGTTAACAAAAGAATAGTTAAATAAACTACCATCCTCAATAAAATATTATGCAGCCATTTAAGGTTCTGTTAAGAAGACCGTAAAACAGCATGAAATGCTTATTTTATAATGTTAAGGATAAATGGCAAAATATAAAATTAGATATCCAAATATGTTCCGGAAAGTATCTCAATAAAAAAGAAAACAGATGTCTACCAGAGTTAAGAGCAATGTTCAGTGCCATCACTCTTCATTAGTTTTCCTTCTTTATACAATATTTTATTTTCTAATTAACCACCTACTACATTTGTAACATAAAATAATGCAACTACTGCTGTTGGTGAGATAATAGAAACAGTAACGCTCTTAATCACAGAGCTCGCATATGCATGTATTCACTTTTGTTTTTTCTTTCACTTGACCTTGATCTTCATTTTAAAGAGAATTGAGTTCTAGTCCACCGTCATTCACCTTCCCAGTGCTCTGGAGCGAATCACGCACCTCTCACCCCTTTGCTCAGACATTCTACTGCTTCATTAGCCTGAAGGAGAAATTTGCCTTGTAGGATTTCCTGAGCTGACATGGCAGTTGACTAATTGATTCTTCATCTATAAATTTACCATATTTGTCACAGAAAATAATGCATTCACTGCTGTTGATGAGATAGTAAAAACAGCAACATTCTTTATCACTGGCCTGGCATATAAATTTATTCACGTTTTTTTTTTCTTTCACTTATATACCATCTGTCAAGTTTAATTTAAGCAGTATTTTTTAATATAATCAGTATCTCCAGCATGTTCTCCTTTACAATGTCTTGTCTCTGCATCAGGCCATCTCTTTGAAGTTCTTTATTGTGCTTGCTTTAAAATTCTCCATCTCTGTGACTATTTCTGGATCTCTCAGTAATGTAATGGTTAGAACAGGTGACGATACGCTGCAGTGACAAGTAATCCTCAGAATTTCAGTGGTTCAGACAACAAAGCTTCATTTCTCACTCAGATGACTTTCCGTGTTCCTTGGCATCCATGACCTGAACTGCTTCCCTACTGCATGGCCACCGTCTTAGAGGAGTGGAGGGGACAACAGGAAGAACTCACTTCGGCTCACATCCTATCCACTAGAACTAGTCACATGGCCTTAACCCAACCACAAGGAAGGCCTGACAGATGACCACAGAGGCATTTGGGGAGCACCAGGCCTCCCCTCTGCAAGGGCAGGTTGCTTGGTTCATTGTGCCTCTTTCAAATCAGATGTCTGGGAGCTTGTTTTCTCTGGGAGTTAACTGTCCCCCTCTATTGGCTGGCAATGTGTACCTTGTGGGAAAGGCCAAAGTCCAGGCCCCACTATGTATGACTTTGTTTTTTTAGTATTTATTTATTTACTTTAGTTGTACACAATGCGTTTATTTTTACATGGTGCTGAGGATTGAACCCAACTGTGGAGCACAAACCTCTTCTGTCACACTCTGGTTTCTTCCCCACTGGGTCACATTCTCCATTGTCCCCAGATGTCCCTGCTCCATATGTTCTGAGACTCGCAGGCTTCCTTAGCTTTCCTGGCATCTACAAAATTAGGCTGGGCCTGCAAGTGGAGGCAGGGACCTTTCCTAGGTCACCCACCTGCCAGGAAATAGAAAGTTTCTGCTGCAGGTTTCTAAAGCCTTCTTGGAAATGGATAAGGGCTCGGGAGGATGGGAAGACCAAAGCCAGCCTCAGCACTTTAGCAAGACCCTGGCTCAAAATAAAAAATAAAATGGGCTAAATGGGCTGGGGATGTGGCTCAGTGGTTAAGCCCCCCTGCATTCAATCCCCAGTACCCCAAAAATGAAAATGTATAAGGGCACATGCCTATAATCCCAGCTATTTGGGAGGATCACAAGTTCAAGGCCAGCCTGTACAACTTAATGAGACCCCTGTGTCAAAGTTTTTACTTTTTTTTCATTTTCATTCTAATTTTTTTTTAATTTTTAGTTGTCAATGGACATAATACCTTTATTTTATTTATTTATGTGGTGCTAAGGATCGAGTCCAGCGCTTCACGTATGTGAGGCAAGCGCTCTACCACTGAGCCACAACCCCAGTCCTCACATTTTTTAAAAAAGAGGAAATGGTTAAGGGCCCCAAGACAGTGATCCGTTTCCTAGGGAACACTGGACCTGTTTTCTTTTGTTGTGTTTTAGTTTCCATCTTGACTTAAGCACACACAGGACTGGTACACAGAAAGGACTCAAAATGTGTTACTTGACTCCTTCATCCCGTCACGTGATGAGGGAAATACCTCTTCCAAAATATGTAACCCTAATGCCGTGTCTACAACCAAGCATACTTTCCCATTCCCAGAAGGAGCCCGAACTCAGATCCCACTTCTTCTAAGGAGCTGTTCCGCTTTGTACAGCGCTTAGGAGAAAGTCACAGGGGCCCAGTATGAAGATGGACATGCGCGGCTGGATTTTCTAATTTGCATCCTACCTGAAGTTGGCTTCTTTGAATATAATAAGATACTAGGAAGCAAAGAAATGAGACAACCTTGGTTGTCGACCTTCCTTGGGGGAAGCCATGTGACCCCTCTTCCTGTCCTAGGCTAAGTCATCTGTCCTTAAGCACACACACCACAGGAATGAAGAAGTCACCAGACCTCAGAGATGCCACCAGAAGACCTAAGAAATGGCCAGCTTTCAAGGCTACATGTGAATTGTGAGCTCTGACAGGGCACACCTAGAATGTACCTTTGAATCAGCCCTTCAAAAGCTCTCTGTTCCTTCTGATGGTCAGAATTAAAGACTCTGGGACATGAATAGTCCTCTGTGTTTCTCTTGGCTAACAAAGCAATAAAAATTCCTTTTTCTTTTTCTCAAAATCTTGTCACATGGCGGGGCACGGTGGTGTACACCTGTAATCCCAGTGGCTCAGGAGGCTGAGGTAGAAGGATCTCAAGTTCAAAACCAGCCTCACCTACTTAGCGAGGCCCTAAGCAACTCAGTGAGAGCCTGTCTCTAAATGAAATACAAAAAAAAGGGCTGGGAATGTGGCTCAGTGCTTAAGTGAGCCTGGGTTCAATCCCTGGTGCCAAAAAAAAAAAACCTGTCCTCATTGTCACATAGGCATTTGAGACAAGGACCAAGCTTTTGGTGACAGTAGGGTGTGGCTGGAGGAAGTAGGTCACTGGAAGTGTGCCTTTGGGGGTCTACATTTTGTCTCTAGTGAGCAGAGCTCTGTCCTGAGCTGCCTCCCTCCACCACACTCTTTCACCGTGATATTCTGCCTTACCTGGGCCCGGAGCTGGGGAGTCTGCTGTCTATGGACTGAGACCTCTGAAACCATGAACCAAATAAATTTTTCCTCCCCTAATTGTTCTTATCAGGTCTTTTGGGCACAGCAATGAAAAGGCTGACCGAAACACTGTCTATCTCTTACCTGCTTCGAACTGCAGAGGATGGAAATTTCTGTACTGGCCTTGCTAACTTACCTTGCAGCCAGAGTAGCTATGTGGGACAGTTCTGGCCACAAGTTTATAAGAGAAATCTCCTGGAGAAGCAGGGATTGTAGGAACTACCTTTATTTTCTCCCAATAATGGAACACCATTAAGAAAAAAAAAAAAAAAAAGGCCTTGGCCATCCTGCCCTTCCCTCACCTTTTAACTTGTTTCCTGCCTTGAAATGTAGTCGCGATACCTGGAGTTGTGACGTCATCCTGCAACCATGAAGCAGCACAGGTGAGCATGAGAAAGGCAACAGGCTTAGAAGAGCCTAGGATGATGACAACAGACAGTGTCCTTGAACCTGCCTCCCTCTGTGTTCGTTTGTGAGGGCTGCCTTAGCAAATTCCACAAACTGGGCGTCTTAACATCAGAAATGTATCTCTCACCATCTGAGGGGCCGGAGGCCTAAGATGGAGGTGTTGGCATGTTTGGTGACTCCTAGGGCGTCCTTGGTTCAGGTGGCCTCCTCTCCCTTGTCCTCACACGGCCTTTTGTCTGCACGCATCTCCATGTCCAGTCTCTTCTGATAAGGATACCAGTCCTATTGGCTTAGGGCCTCCCCTTCGTCACTTCATTTGACCTTCATCATGTGGTTAAAAGCCCTCTCTCCAAACACGGTCATGTGCTAAGATACTCCTAGTTAGAGCTGCACCCTAAGAACCTGGGTGGGGAATGTCTTTCAATCCACAAGAGGGGAAATATGGACTATTAGTTCAAGGTGCTGGAACAGTTGCTTAGTCACGCGGGGGGGAAGGAAAATCAGATGCCTGCCTCATGACAGAGATGACAAATTTTGCACCTTTCAGAAGAAATTGTAATTGAATGTCTCTGTAATCTTGGGGTAAGGAGGATTTTCTTTTTAAAACAAAGACCACGCAAAAAGTAGAATTTCTGTGCATTCAAAGACTCTAGAACAAAGTGAAAAGTGGACAGAACAATCAAACAGACTAACTCTTCATCTATAGAAAGAAATTATGATCTGTTCGTACCATGGGCTCTTACACAGCAATTAAATGAATAAACTGGTGTGACATGTAACAGTGTGAATGGAACTTCAAAACAGGACAGTAAATGAAACAAGCCAGCTCAGGGCACATGAAAAGCATGATATTACATACACCTGTGTGTGCGTCTCATTTGATGATGGAAAAAACCTGTGTGTGTATAAAAAAAGTACTTAAGGATGATAATTACAAATTCAGGGTAGCAGCTACCTTTAGGAAATGGGTTTACAGAATAGGATCAGAGAAGTCACAGAGGCCTTCAGCTGTGATTGTCATTTTGCTGCTTAAGTTGCTTTAGGTACATGATATTCTTTAATGTCTTATGCCCCCATATTTTTATTACAAAAATGTCTTTATCTTGTGCTTTCCCTGTTCAGATATCGGTTGACAGATCAAGTCAGGCTCAATGACTTGAAACAAAATCTGATCCATTGTCTCAAGTCTCATCTCTCATCCTACCCCAGCCTCTACCAGGCCACACCACCTTCCACCACATTACAGACAGGATCTTGATAAGTGCTAGAGGCTGGCCTCCAACTTGTAATCCTCCTGCCTCAGCCTCCGGAGTTGTTGGGATCACAGGAGTGCACCACCGTGCCTGGCAGCACCACCACATGCACTCCCTGTGCCAGCTAGTCTACGCTGCTCGGTATGTTGCACAGTTGTGCCCTTTGTCCCAGGCCTTCTCTTGATGGTCTGAGGTCCTCCTCTTACCTTTCTTGGACAACCTACTCTCCTCCAAGCGCAGACCTAACATCACTCTTCATGACGCTCCTCTGAGACCCTGGGTGGGATTCCTGGACCCCTCCTTTGCATTCCCGTCACAGACTCGGCTGGCCCAGAGACAAGGCATGGGGCATTTATCCAACTGCACATCCATCTCCACAGAGATCGGTAATCGGTTCAAAAAGCAGGCGACACCACACTAGGGCCTGAGTGAGACCCAGATCCAGCCTACAACTGGATGAGCTAAAATCCGTGAGCTAAAAATGATTTGTACGTTTTCAAATGGTTATTTTGAAATAAAAATAAGTAGTATTGCCGGGCGGGATGGCGCTTGCCTGTAATGCCAGCAGCTCAGGAGGCTGAGGCAAGAGGATCGCAAGGTCAAAGCCAGCCTCAGCAATGGTGAGGTGCTAAGCAACTCAGTGAGACCCTGTCTCTAAATAAAATGCAAAATAGGGCTGGGGATGTGGCCCAGTGGTCTTGAGCCCCTGAAGTCAATGATAAACCAGCCTAATTCCATCTTAAGACTGGGAGCCATCCTGTCAAAAAGTTATGAAAAGCCCACTTCAGTTTTCTATGAAATGCTAGGATTCTTATTAGGCTTGAGCTTATTGTCTGGCATTCATGCCCAGGCCTTGAGTTCACTCAGGCCTGGCTTTCCTTGACCAGATAATGACTCTCTCTCTCTCAAACTAATGGTGCCTCATAATCTTTTGATGTGGGGTTTGACTATTACTCCCCTTTTTCCTTGGAATGCAATGCCATGTAGATATTAGTTTGCTACTTGCTTTGAATTACACATGTCTGACCTTATTAGCTGTAAGTTCCCAAGATTTTTTGTAACTCTTTGAACTATAAAAACCTTGTCTTAGAGCCGGGCGCGGTGGCGCACGCCTGTAATCCCAGCACTTTGGGAGGCTGAGGCAGGAGGATCGTGAGTTCAAAGCCAGCCTCAGCAATGTCGAGGCACTTAGCAACTCAGTGAGACCCTGTCTCTAAATAAAATACAAAAAAGGTCTGGGGATGTGGCCCAGTCACTTGAGAGATGCTCCCAGAAGACACTGGGGTCAGGCAGACTGCCTTCAAATCCCACCGAACCGGGGACTTTAGCACAAGGGACTTTACTCTCTGAGCCTCGGCGTCCCCATCTGTAAAATGGACAGAACAGAGCCGGCTTACTGGGTTGCCATGGAGATTAGGTGAAACCACACAGATGATAAACCCAGCATGTTTAGTCACCCTGTCCCTTTCAAGCACCTCTGCTGTGTCAGGTACTATCCTGGCCTTGAGGATTCGGGAAGCACATTCTTTTTAAAGGGGGAGAGAGGCAAAAATAATAAAATCTATCAACCAAATAAATTTCAGACAGTGATTAGTACTATGAAGACAACAAAACAGTAGGATAATAGAAAGTGAGGCTGGAAAGAGGTGATGCTTTTTTACATTAGATCACCATGGGAAGCTTCTCTGACCAGGGTACTGAATGATGAGCAGGAGGCAGGAAAATGGCTTTTAGAGCAAAAGCATTCCTAGTAGAGGAACCAGCAAGTGCAAAGGCCCTGAGGTTTGCAGTCACTAGTGCCTGGTGTCCCTTTCTTATTTTCTTTACTGAAATGCATAAAAATAATCCAAATTGTTACAAGTTCAGCGTCAAGATTACTGTGCTATAGCAAGAGATGCTTTGTCTTCAGTTATACACATTTTGCCACCAGGGTTTCAGACTTGCCCCATTCCCTGAAGATTTTAATCTAGCATGAAGTAGGCATCGACTTATACCTTTTTAGTAAGATCTCCAGCTGATTCTAAAGTTTGAGAACCACTGTATTCTGGATAGAACTGCAGGCCCCGGTTTTGAAATGCACTGTATTCCTTATGAAATGGCTTTCCTGGAGTTTGAAGTTTGATATTTTGTCTCCTTCACAGCTCAATTGGCTGTATTCAGAGTTAGATGAGGACTGGCTCCATTATGAAGTAAATTAGCTCAGCTCCAAGCTAAGGGAAGAAATGTGGCCATGTTTTTGGCACCTTTTAATTGGAGATAAATGCTAACGTGTTGGAGAAAATCCAAAGAGCAATTACGAGGAGAAAAGAACTAGCAAGATTATAAAACTAGTCAGTATTGTTTCCAAAAGCTGAACACACTCAGCTCTATAAGGACGGGGAGAAAAATGAAGGGTCCAAAGGGGTGTTTATAGATGCCAAAAGGAAATTTCTAGAGAAGAAAAGTGTCTTCATTTAGGTAGTGTAAGCCTCTTGGTTTAACTAGCTAAAATTTGAAGTTACAATACAGAATATATATATATATATATATATATATATATATATATAATGTATATATATAGACACACACACATATATATGTATGTGTGTATGTATATATGCCATTATAATAGAATTTATAAAAATAGAAGCACAATTGTTGCATTAAGGAGAACGTTCACATTATTATATCTAATAGTGGTGCTGAAAAGATACGATTGAATCAAACATGTAATACATTCAAACCAGAGGAGAGATTGGAGGTGAGACTTGGGGCATTTCCCTAAAGAAGCCTCATCGGAATGGCTAGGACAGGAGGGGCGGCCCTAGGTTAGGGACTGCAGTGCGGCCTTGCTGGGGTCAGGCAGTGGCAGCCCTCGCCTGCATCCGCTCCCTGCAGGATGAAGCTCACGGCAACGGCAAAGCTACGGGAGGCGGCAGAGGCGCAGGAGGCACTGAAGGAGGAGGCATCCCGAGGGGACGCGTGGCCCTGAGCGCCAGGGGCTGCAGAGGACTCATCTCAGTCCGCGGTGAGAGGAAGAGATGACCAAGGACGGAGACGCCCAGGGAGGCAGACCAAATCCTGTAGACACTGGATAACAGGGAGAGTTTATAAAGTAATTTATTGTCATTTTATCACTGGACAACCTTCTGTGAAGTTAAGATCCTGTTGATGCATTCTGTATTGTAACTTCGATTTTAGGCAGGGCGTCTCCACAGTGACCTGAGGCTGGGAGCCAGCGGGGCAGGAAAGACAGGCCGTCCTGGGGCGTCCCAAAGTCTCCCACACACGTGCATCACCCCCCCCCCACACACACACACACACACACACTGCACACCCCACACTCTCGCACATGCATGGACACACAAGCACATGCTTATACATACACTCAGAGCCCCAGGCATAAACACATGCATGCACATGCGTGCAGGCACACACACTTCTCACACACACTCAGCCAGAAGGAGGAATCTTTTTTTTTTTTAACAAGTTTTATTTTTATAATCAGAACATTCTAATAAAAATACCATAACATCAGATACTGGCTTTATTTTTATGTGGTGCTGGGGATCGAACCAGGGTCGCGCTCAGGCCAGCGCTAAACCGCTGAGCCACAACCCCAGCCCCATAGAAGGAGGAATCTTAAGGAGTTGGAAACCCACTAGCTGGATGGCTTGGGAGCCTCAAAATCACTGTTTCTCACTGTTTTCTGCAACAACTATAAATATTCAAGCAAGAGGCCTAGGAAGTGCTTGTTACTGTTTTTGTTTGGGGTTTTCTTTGTTTTTATCATTTCCTGTTTCACTGTTGTTTTTTAGGACTAGGCGTGGAACACAGGGTCTCGGGCTAGGCAAGCTCTGTACCTCCAAGCTGCATCCCTACCCCCCAAACTACACTGTGAGGGAAAAAACTGAGTGGCCCAGTCAGAAATGCACCACCTCCATTAAAATTGAGGATCCTGGGAACTCTGTCCTTGACCGTGTCTCCCATAACAAGCCAAACCACCACCACTGCCTAGTGGAGAAAATGGCAGTCCACCATGGGAGGAAGACATGGCCAAGGCCGGAGATGCCCAGGGAGGCAGACCAAATCCTGCAGACACTGGATAACAGGGAGAGTTTATAAAGTAATTTATTGTTATTTTGTCGCTGGACAACCTTCTGTGAAGTTAAGATCCCTTTTATGATGTGAATGGCATCCTCGGACCCACCCAGAAATACTTACTGAGGGACACACTGCATCATTGCCTAGAAATCTCTGTCTTCCTGGAACTGGAAAGAGGAAGGAGATACAGCCCAATGCATAAGAAAAACTTACAATATGTCAGCAGAGAGTAAGTTCCACGAAGAAAAATAAGTTCAGAGAAGGATCCAGAGTGGCTGGGCAGAAAGGAAAAGGAAAAATCGCAGTTTCAAACAAGAGAACAGGAATGGAGGTCATTTGCCTTGAAAAAAAAAAAACAGGTTTTCTGGGTGGATAGGGTATAAGGTCTCCCCCTTATCCACTTTCTTGCTAAGCTGACAATTCTCTTCCCTCAGCACTTGAGTGAGATCATCACCTTTGACTTCTTAACCCTTGAGGGGAAAGGGCAGTCTCTTGAGGAACCAGCACGTGGGTCCCCAGCCCCAGGAGGCCCTGGACTCCACCACCAGTAAGGACGTCACCTGGGAGTTGGGGCAACACCAGTTCTGTCTGGAGCAACATGTGCACATGCCATTCAGAAGAACCAGAATCTGGGCAGGAGACAAGGACCCTCCATCCTGGCTCTAGATTTCTGGCTCTAATGAGAAAGAAAGTTGCCTGGAAAATATATATGCATATATATTTTTTTTCCTTCCTTTAACTTGTAACTTTCCTCTGTCCTTAGATTGATTCTAGGTGTGTCTCTAAGAACACCATATAATTTTCTTCTATTGGTTTTGTACACTTTGAACACTGTTTAACTGAAGGGTTTAGTCCATTTACATTTATTGTAGTTTCTGATCTATGCATTTCCACTATGTTATTTGGTGCATCCTCTTTACCCTACTCTCTGTGTGTGTGTGTGTGTGTGTGTGTGTGTGTGTGTGTGTTTTCTTCTAGAGATTGAGTTTCTTTTCTTTCTTTCCTTGCTTTTTGTTTGTTTATTTGTTTGACCAATTTCTCTTTCCTCTTTGACGGATTTGAGAACAGAAGAATTCTATTTCTATCCTCTAGTGGTTACCCTGGAGGAAGTAATGCACATCCTTACAGTCAGAGTGAGTATCCTCATCCTCCTCTTAAATACACAACCTTAGCATATTTTTACTCTATTTGCCTTGCTGCAGTAACACCTGCGGTTGGTGTTTCCCCATTTCTATTTCATTTGTTTTGAATCACAGAAGTTGCCTACTATTATTGACTTACAAAATCAACATTAAGATTTCTCCACATGTTACAGGGGTCCCTCCTTATCCACATTTTTGCTTCCATGCTTTCCCAAAGTTGAGTTGGAAGATAATAAATGGAAAATTCCAAAAATAAACAACTCATAAGCTGTCCGTTGCTCACTGTTTGGAGTAGCATGATGAAATCTCATGCCATCCCACTCTAGCCTTCCTGGAACGCGAGTCATCCCCAGCCTGTCCACAGTGTACACACTCCCTGCCCATCAGTCACTTGATGGACATCTGGGTTATCAGACCAACTGGCAAGGTGTAACAGTACTGTGTTCAAGTCCCTCACATTTTACTTAATTGTTACCCCCCAAATGAGTAGTGATACTGGAAACTCAGATATGCCAAAGAAAAGCCACGAAAGTGCTTCTTTTACATGGAAAGTTCTAGACTCAATAAGAAAAATCGTATGCTGAGGTTTTTTTATATAGGAAGTTATTGTTGTTAATCACTTGCTGTGTCTACTTTATAAATTAAATTTATCGTTAGTATGTATGTGTAGAAAAAAACGTAGTATATGTAAGGCATGGTACTGTTGACAGCATCTAGCATCTTCGGGGAGCCTTGGAGAGTACGCCTGCGGACAAGGAGACTTGCTGAACAAGGTTGTTTTATTCACCATGTCTTTTCACTCTTGCTTCTCCTTCTGAGGTTGTCTCCCATCTTCTTGAGGCCTATCTTTTAGAAATTGCGTTAGTGAGGATCTGTTGATGAATCTCAACTTTTATTAAAATTTTCTATAGTTTCTGGTGGGTTTACAACTGTCGATTGACAATCATTATCCTTCTTCACTTTAAATGTATTGTTTTCTTCTCTTCTGGCTTCTATTTTTATTCTTGATACTTCCACTGACAGTATCATTCTGTTCTTTACTGGAAAATACATATTTTAAGAATTCTTGTCTTTGATGCTTTGCAATTTTTGTTGCCATATGTCTAATGGCAGATTTCCTCTTATTTAACACTGCCAAAAATTGTCTTTCCAGTGAACTAGCTTTTAACTTTGTTACTACTCTCTAGTTTCATTTTTGCAGTTGTTTCATTTTTGCAGTTATTTCATCACTTTTCTGCTCTTTATTAATTTGTTCCTGAATTTTTGGCTTTTCCTTTGAAGACTAAACATTTCTCATGAATACTTCTTTGGCTATATTCTTTAAGTTTTGGTGTGTAGTATTATTATCATTTCTTTTGTAGTATCTTTTAGTTTCCATTATACTTCTGCCTTTAAATCTGATATATGCTTTAAATTAGATATATGCTTTTAAACTTCCAAACACATAGGTTTTTAGCTTTTTCTCACAAACATCTACCTTAATTGCTCTATGGTCAGAATATATGGTCTTTGAAATTTTTTGAGATGGGTTTTAAGGCTTCTAGTCAATTTTTGTACATGTTCCATGTGTACTGGTAAGAAATACATATTCTCCAATTCTTGGATGCCAGGTTTATGATAAGTCATATTACAGTATTGTTAGTATTAGAAGCATCGTTGAAGTCTTTCGTGTTCTTATTAATATACTATCTTTTCATCCTCAGTAATTGAGAAGTGTGTTTAAAATATTTCACTATGAGGTGAAATTGTCTATTTTCTTAATGGTTCTGACATGCTATTAAAAAGTGTACAAAACATATTATTTCTTCCTGGAAATGGCAATGTTTTATCACGATGGAGCAACCCTCTTTATGTCTAGTGATGATTTCTGTTCTGTGGTCTTGTTTTTTCTGGTGTTGATACAGC
Source organism: Tamias sibiricus (assembly GCA_025594165.1). Lineage (NCBI taxonomy): Eukaryota > Metazoa > Chordata > Mammalia > Rodentia > Sciuridae > Tamias > Tamias sibiricus. The sequence continues at coordinate 14,708,297 of CM046666.1, read as the reverse complement.
TACCCTTAAGTTGTCCTCAGGTTAGTCCTGGAATCCAGCCTCCGATACTGATGCGCAGGCCCACCGAATGACCTGTTTGAGCTGGGCACGGTGACACACACCTGTAATCCCAGCCTCTTGGGAGGCTGAGGTAGGAGGATCGGGAATTCAAAGCCAGCCTCAGCAATTTAGCAAGGCCCTAAGCAACTCAGAGAGACCCTGTCTCTAAATAAAATATAAAACGGGCTGGGAATGTGGCTCAGTGGTTAATCACCCCTGAGTTCAATCCTTAGTTTTTTTTTTTTTTTTTTTTTTTTTTTTTTTTTTTGTGGTACTGGGGATTGAACTCAGGGGCACTCGACCACTGGGCCACATCCCCAGCCCTTTTTTGTATTTTATTTAGAGACAGGGTCTCACTGAGTTGCTAAGTGCCTCGCCATTGCTGAGGCTGGCTTTGAACTCATGATCCTCCTGCCTCAGCCTCCCAAAGTGCTGGGATTACAGGCGTGCGCCACCGCGCCCGGCTTCAATCCTTAGTTTTTAAAAAAAAAAAAAAATGACCGGTTTACCTGTTTGAGTGACAGGATTACTGATGATTGATGTCTGATGGCGACGTCGATCCCTGACCCAGGTCTTCCAGTATTTCTAGGACCCAGGATCCTCAGTCAATCAAAAGGAGTGTGGGGCGATTTCTCCTTCTGGAAGGATGGTGACCGTTTGGGGGAATTCTGCCCTCGCTCCCCCTGGGGCTCTGGAGGCTGGGAGTGGAAGAAAATTGAAGGTTAGTGATGAAGTGTTGCAATCCCTTCAGGTAAGTCCAACCTGACAAGTATGCTGTAGTTCACTGCAGCCGTGAAAGTGTGTCCTGTGGGGCCTCAGTCCCTGTACAGTGGAAGCCCCTCCCCTGGAGCGCCCGCCACGAGGCTCCCTGCACCTCGCCTGGCCTGGTTTTAGGATCCTTCCTGCTGGTGACCCCTAGCAGCTGCTGCCCGCTTGGCCGGTGACATGGGGGTGGGCTTCGGGGGGCGGGGCCCCAAAGAGGATGCAGTGGCGTCTGGGTCCTGGCTCCACGTCAGGGCACTCTCCTCTCTCGTTTGGCAGAGCTGGTGCCCAAGCTTCTGGCAGAGATCCTGCCTCCAGCAGGTGGAAAGTTCTCCTCGAAAACCAGAAAGGGGTGTGTTGAAGTCACCCGGAATTATTGTGTTGTGGTCAGTTTGACTCTTAAACTTGAGGAGAGTTTGTTTGATGAACATGGATGCTCCATTGTTTGGGGCATATATATTTATATTTATAATTGTTAAGTCTCGTTGGTGTATGGTTCCCTTGAGCAGTATGTAGTGTCCTTCTTTATCCCTTTTGATTGACTTTAGCTTGAAGTCTATTTTATTTGATATGAGGATGGAAACCCCTGCTTGTTTCCTCAGTCCAGGTGAGTGGTAGGATTTCTCCCAACCTTTCACCCTCAGCCTGTGATGTCTTTTCCTATTAGATGAGTGTCTTGGAGGCAGCATATTGTTGGGTCTGGTTTTTTTTATCCAACCTGCTAGTCTATGTCTTTTGATTGGTGAGTTTAGGCCATTAACATTCAGAGATGGTAGAATGAGATGGATATCATTACCCTAAGTGCATGTATGAAGTCACGAATGGTGTGACTACTATAGTTTGTTTACAACCAGAAATATGTAAAAATGTGCTCTAGAAGTATAACATGAACTGTAATACATTCTGCTGTCATTTCTAACAACTTAGAATAAAAAATAAATAAATAAATGTTATCACCACTATAAACAATAAACATGAGCTCATTTATTAAAGAAAAAATAAAACAGAAAGGACCAATTCTGGCCCCCTCCTTGCCCTCCTGTCCTTCGGCCTCTCCCCAAGTCCCTCCCATCCCTCTCCATCACCGGGCGTGGTAACTGGGCAGCCAACTGCAGGCCAGGCTCGCCTGGGGGGTCATTTTGCAAGCCCACGACTTGGTGGGAGCAGGCAATTATAAATCCCTTGAGTGGGATGAGAGGGCCACAGTTACAACCTCATTAACTCTGATCTCCTGGAACGAAAACCCGCCTGCTCCCTGCTCTGTCCCCACCCCTTGGTGTGTGTGCGCGCGCGCACACACACACACACACACACACACACACACACACCTGGAAAAAGAGAGCAAACAAGTTGTCCCCTTTCGCTGCTCCTAGTGTTTCCAGAACTGAAGACCATGGATGTGGGGCTTAAACAACAGTATTTATGTTGTCACTGTTCTGGAGGTCACCAGTCTGAGATCGAGGTGTGGGAAGGGTTGGCTTCTTCTAAAATCCCTGGCTTCTAAAACCTCTTTTCTTGGCTTGTAGCTGGACACTGTTATGGTTCGGATATAAGGTGTCCCCAAAGCGTGTGTGAGATAAGGCAGCAATGTTTAGATGTGGAATGATTCAATATGAGAGCTGTGACCTAATCCGTGGATTAATCCTTTTGCTGGATTAATAATTTGAAGGGACTACTGGGAGGTAAGGGAATGGCTGAAAGTGGGTCATGGGGGGTTGCCTTTGGGGGCTATGTTTTTGTCCCTCCATATTCAACCCCCCCCACCACCACTACCCCCAACACACAGAAAAAGGCACCGTTATACTGGATTAGAACCTTCCTTAAATGGTCTCTTTTCACTTCAGTCACCTCTTAAAGGACCCCCATCTCCATGTAGGGTGACGTTCTGAAATACTGATGTTGGGACTTCAAGAATTTAGGAGATAGGGGACAAGTCTGTCCATGACAGTGGCCCCAGTACCACTGGAGACGGGGGAGGAGAAGTGGCGGTGACCCAGAGGCGAGAAGTTCAAGGTCCCGGCTGTTGCCACAGTAAAGACAGCACAGCCCTCTGGTGTCCCAGCTTACGCTCTCCCCTTCACAAACGCTGCTGTGACCTTCCAGCTCAGCTGCCCAGCTGGGTGCCACTAAACCTGCTCCCACTGGGGGCTGGGTACTGGTAAAACCAAAGGAGAGGTCCGGAATTCCTCTCCCTGACTGCAGAAAGAACTTCTTGTACAAACAGAGTGAGTCACCAAGTGAAAGAGTCCCTAAGATCACCCTCACAAAGGGAACAATAAAGACTGGAACCAGTGGGGCTGGAACTGGCTGAGCCCCAAGACCTCCTGTCACCAGCCTGGGCTGAGCCCCAAGACCTCCTGTCACCAGCCTGGACGCTTTTTCTTCTACTACCTTAAGGCTCCCTGGAAAGCAGTAGCAGGAATTACAGATGGGTCTGTTCCAAGGAAGCACCTCATCAAAAAAACAGCCCGAACTCGTGATCCTCCTGTCTCAGCCTCCCAAAGTGCTGGGATTACAGGCGTGCGCCTGAGTTCAATCCCCGGTACCACAAAAAAAAAAAAAAACAGCCCGAAGCTGCTTTTACTGCCCCCAACACACAGCCTCCAGCCGTTCCTCCCAAGCACCTGTGCTGCGCAGTTTCCCTTCCTACCTGCCAAGCACAGTGGAGGAGGTTTTGTTTCCCATTATGCTGAGTCCATTAAAGTACAAGAAATGGCTGCGATGAGCCATTTCCTGTGATCCCGACTGACTTCTGCATGGCGATGCATTTTCTAGCTTCATATATCTTGTGCCCTGTTTCCCTGATCACTACCAAGAGCTGCTGGCTTCCTTGACCCAAGGCTCCCCCAGGTGACTGATCCCAAGTAATTGGAATCCCAATGTCTTTGTAGCAGTTCAAAGAGAAGGAGGGTTCCAAACCCACCAGGCTGGTTACTGTCAAAAAGGGGGGGGAAAAAAAAAAACAAGAAGTACTAAGTACTGAGAAAATATGGAGGCATTTGGACCCTGGGGCTCTATGAAGGGGAACATAAAATGGAGTAGCCACAATGGAAACCAGTATGGCGGTTCCTCAAAGCATTAAAAATAGAATTATTTTAAAAACAGAATTATTCTACACCCCCAGCCAATCCACTTCAGAGCATACATTGGAAAAATTAAAAGCAAGCATTTGTATATCCATGTTCCTGACAGCTTTATTCACAATAGCTAAAACATCGAAGCAACCCAAGCGTCCATCTAAGGACGAACAGGTAAAAAGCATGTGCCGATAACTCGCTAAGATGGTGGACTCCAGCTACTCTCTTTCCCCCGCCCCGCCTCTGTCTTCCACAGCTATCTGAAATGATAGATGATATTAATTTGCCTGACTGTAGGGGAAACCTATCCATATCTGTGGGTTCCTCATCTGCAGATTCAACCATAGATTGAAGATAGTTTTAAAAATTAAAAATAACAATAAAAATAATGTAAATTTAAAAACAATACAGTAGCTGGGCCATTTGGATGGGAAGGGGGAAGAGATGACTTTTTTTTTTGGGGGGGGGGTACCAGGGATTGAACTCAGGGACACATCCCCTCCCTATTTTGTATTTTATTTAGAGACAGGGTGTCACCGAGTTGCTAAGTGCCTCGCCATTGCTGAGGCTGGCTTTGAACTCGCAATCCTCCTGCCTCAGCCTCCCCAGCCGCTGGGATTACAGGCACCTGTGCCACTGTATCCAGCGAGAGAGATGACATTTTGACCAGCCTTTCTGACAATTGTGTGAACACGCTGCATCCAAATGAAAAAACATTGTGCATTCATGCATGAGCAAAGGAATGTTGTGTCCGCTTCATTCTACACTCTTTTCTATTCCCGACCCCTTCCCTTCCCTTCATTCCCCTCTGCTAATCCACTGAACATCACTTCTATCGCACAGTAACAGTCCAGCTCATTCATGCCCCAGATGCTCACCTCCCCCTGAGTCTGGCTCTGTCTCAAGGCGGTCCCATTCCCTCACCCCTGCATCAAAGTAATCATGTCCAAAATGTAAAAAGCCTGTTCCTTTTCATTATCAGCTTTCACTGCAGACACATGGATATCCCTGACCTCCACCCCAAACCCACCCATCCCATTCCTCACCTTCGCTCCCACCACAACCGTGGCAACAAGCTCAGGAAAAGCTCCTGGGCCATGCGAGGCACCAGGCGGCCACATTAGGGAGGAACTGCAGCAGTCTCGCTGGCTGGGCCCATGTCCCATCTCCTGGACGCACCTCTGACTTTGGCCACTGGTGCAAGAGTCAATTTCGACTAGTTCAGGCTCACCCCCACCGAGCCCACACAGAGCCCACCTCTGGTCCACACATCCTGCCTCAAATCCTTCCTTGCACTCTCAGGAGCCCACTTGCCATTACAGAAACACAGCTTGGACACACAGGGCCATGAACAGCCCAGGGGACCCCCAACCAAGGCGGGTGGATGGAGCTGGTGGTGGATACCACCTGAGGTCCATCCTGCAGAGAGACAGTCCTGGAAGTCTGCCTTTTCAAGATCCACCCAACTCAGAGACCCCCATGGAGGTGCACCAGCACCTGGTGCAACCCCCCACTTCAGCTTTCCCTGCTCCCCAGGCCCTGGTCTACCTCTCTCCTTTCCTGGGATCAGCCCACCTCCACCAAGTCCTTGATCCAGGCTTAACTTCCGAGAGAACACAAACCACAATAGTAATTTTTTTTTTCCCAAAACCTACATGTTTAATGTTAGTTTTCTGTTTGCTCAGTGATTTTAAAAGCTGTGTCAAATTAATCTGCCTTCAAATGGCCAGCTGAATTGCCTATCAAAACAGAAGTTCATTGGATAAGACAAAGGGGAATGAAGGGAAGGGATGGGGATGGGAACCAGAAAGACAGTGGAATGAATCGGACATAACTGTCCTGTGTTCATGAATACACAACCAGTGAAACTGCACATCACGTACAACCACAAGAATGGGACCCTAATTAGAATAAGTTATACTCCATGGATGTACAATATGTCAAAATACACTCTACTGTCACATACAACTAAAAAGAACAAATAAAAATTTTAAAAAACTAGAAAAATAAAATGAAATTTTATTTGTTTCATAAGAGAAAAAATGTTATGAACTGATGTGGTGTGTGGTGTGTGTGTGGTGTGTGTGTACATGGTATATGTGTGATGTGTGTGTGTGGTGTGTATATATATGTGGGTGGGTAGTGTAGGCTCAGTACTAGCACAGGTTTTTATTTTTTAAAGACACTGTGTAGAACAGAAGTCATAAAAAGAGGGAATAATAGTTATGTTAAAAGTGTACGTAGGGAGCCGGGCGCAGTGGCACACGCCTGTAATCCCAGCACTTGGGAGGCTGAGGCAGGGGGATCACGAGTTCAAAGCCAGCCTCAGCAATGGCGAGGCACTTAGCAACTCAGTGAGACCCTGTCTCTAATAAAATACAAAAAAGGGCTGGGGATGTGGCCCAGTGGTCGAGTGCTCTTGAGTTCAATCCCCGGTACCAAAAAAAAAAAAAAAAAAGTGTACGTAGGGGGGCTGGGGTTGTGGCTCAGCAGTAGAGCGCTCGCCTAGAATGTGCGCAGCCCGGGTTCGATCCTCAGCACCACATACAAATAAACGAAATGTGTACAACTAAAGCAAATAAATAAATATTTTTTTAAAAAAGTGTACATAGGGCAGGCGCGGTGGCGCACGCCTGTAATCCCAACACTTGGGTGGCTGAGGCCAGAGGATCACAAGTTCAAAGCCAGCCTCAGCAATGGCGAGGCACTTAGCAACTCAGTGAGACCCTGTCTCTAAATAAAATACAAAGTAGGGCTGGGGATGTGGCCCAGTGGTCGAGTGTCCCTGAGTTCAATCCCCTGTACCAAAAAAAAAAAAAAAAAGTGTTCATAGACATCATCTCATCCCATTTTGTGGGTGAGGAAGCTCCGTACTAGAGAGTTAAGCAATGTGCTCAAGGCATCGCAGAGGCATAATGGTAAAACTGGGATGAAACCCAAAGATTCCAAACCCATTACATCACAAAATAAAATGTTTTAAACATAATTAAGGAGCCCCTTATTTAAATGACTATAGTGATGTTGGTGGTAATGATCATACTAATGGTAGCATTTGTTAGTATTTAGTTCTCACAGCTGTGCAGAAAGTGCTGTTACCTACCCATTTTACAGATAGGAAAACCTAGGCCCAGGATTGGGCACCTTGCCCAATCATATGACAGAATCATGCCTCGCAAAGGCCAGTCTGGCTCTAGAACTTAGCGTCCATCCCCAAGTTCAGTAAAAATTCATCTCATACTTCTCAGATTTATACATGCATTTTAAAAAAAAATATTTATTTGTTTGTTTTAGTTGTACACATGCCTTTGTTTTTACGTGGTGCTGAGGATCAAACCTGGGCCACGCACGTGCTAGGCAAGCGTTCTACTGCTGAGCCACAACCCCAGCCCCATGCATACTTTTTTTTACATATATAAAGTCATCGACTTTGAGAAGACGAGAAAGTTTTTTGTTGTTGTTTTGTTTTGTTTTTGTTTGTTTTGTTTTGTTTTTGTTTGTTTTGTTTTGTTTTGGTACCAGGACTTGAACTCAGGGGCACTCGACCACTGGGCCACATCCCCAGCCATTTTTTGTATTTTATTTGAGACAGGGTCTCACTGAGTTGCTTAGTGCCTCGCCATTGCTGAGGCTGGCTTTGAACTCGTGATCCTCCTGCCTCAGCCTCCCAAGTGCTGGGATTACAGGCGTGCGCCACCGCACCCGGCCGAGGAGAAAGTTTTGAAGTCTAATCATTTTCTCCAACGTCACAGGGAACTACGGCACTGATGTCGCTTTGTGGGAAAGGGCCAGAGCTGAACTTTCATGGCAGATGGCACCTGCTTACCAGCCGCTCTGGGAGGGCAGTTCTGGCCACAGGCGCACCCTCCATCTGGGAAAGGGGCTGGGGCTCTTTCCTCCCTCTTCCCACAGCCTGCAAACATTCCTGGAGTTGATGAGAAGAAGGGCCCCACTGAGACCTGCTTAATGTCTGGTGACAGTGGCTACAGCCCGGAGGTCTCCTTTGATGAATGACAACCACAGTGCCATCTTATCAAGACAGACATGCTAAATTCAAAAGGAAATGTGCTGTCCAGGTTCACCAGTATCAAAGAGAGTTACGGGACTATTTTGCATCCATATGGATTATGTGCTCAAAGCAAAATAATCGTTTCAGATTCCACAGAGTCTTAAATTACACATCTGGAATAGAAAATGCACTCATATCCCCAAAGTCCATTATAAATACATGTTGCTTAAGGGGGGGGGGTAATACTAGCAAAGTCTATTCTTCCTTTTTTTAATTTTCATTTATTTTATTATTCTAATTTGTTATACACGTTTGCAGAGTACATTTCATTTCATATTACATATAAAGAGCACAATTTTTCAAGTTGCTGGTTTAACATAAAGTATTTTTACAACAATTATGTCTTCATACATGTATTTAATCATGGATAACTCAGTCTGCCATTATTCCTATCCCCTTGTCCCCTCTCTTCCCTCCCCCCTCTTTGTTCTACTTAAAGCTCTTTCATTCCTCTCATTCCCTTTCTCTTGCCTTTATAAATTAGTATCTTCATATCAAAGAGATCATTCGACCTTTGGTTTTTTGGGATTGGCTAACTTCACTTAGCATTATTTTCTCCAACTCCATCCATTTACCTGCAAATGCCATGATTTTATTCTCTTTTAGTGCTGAGTAGTATTCCATTGTGTATATATGCCAAAGTTTCCCTATTCATTCATCTGCAGATGGGCATCGGGGTTGGTTCCACAATCTAGCTATTGTGAATTGTGCTGCTATAAACATTGATGTGGCTGTGTTCTTGTAGTAATCTGTTTTTAAGTCCTTTGGGAATAGGCCAAGGAGTGGGATAGCTGGGTCGAATGGTGGTTCTATTCCCAGTTTATTCTTCCTTTAAACAATATTAAAACCACTAAAAAACAGGGCTGGGGTTGTGGCTCAGTGGTAGAGCACATGTGTGAGGCACTAGGTTCAATCTTCAGCACTACATAGAAATAAATAAATAAAATAAAGATATTGTGTCCATCTACAACTAAAATATATATTTAACAAAACAAACAAACAAACAAACAAAAAACACTAAAAAGCCAGGCAAAGTGGCTCATACCTGTCATCCCAGCCTCTCAGGAGGCTGAAGCAGAAGGATCGCAAATTCAAAGGCAGCCTTAGCAACTTAACTCAGCTCTGAAGGCCATGAGCAACTTAGTGAGACCCTGTCTCAAAATAAAATATTAAAAAGGGCTTGGGATGAGACTCAATGGTTAAGCATCCCTGGATTCAATCCCTGGTACCAAAAAGGATAAAAAAACACTAAAAGAAAAAAACAAGACTTCCAATAATAGAAATAGCAACAATAATCGGGGGGGGGGGAGTTTTAGACAAATATGAAAAGGTAAAGTGAATCTATTCCAAATGAATGATCATTTCCCAACTCAATACAGAGGGAAAAAATAACTATATTCATCAAAGAAATTTCTTCAGTTTGAGAAGTACAGTAGCAACTAAGGATAATAAAGTAATAAATGAGGCTTCACTCTAGTTATAAATGAGAATTTCCTGGTGAATAAAATTCCTCACCTCCTCATACAACAACAAGGAGTAAAATATTAACAGCTTTGCTTCAATAATAATATAGAAAACGTTGAATGAGCAACACATTCGACAAACATTTTAATTAAAATTGTGTTTAAAAAAAATGTGTGTTTAAGAAATCTTGAATGGTAAATGTAAAAAAAAAAAAGATAACTTTTGGTTATAATGTAACTAATTAAGAAGTAAAAGTTAAAATAATCGTACACTGTGGTTTATAACGACAATCTATTTTATCTTAGGGTCCACCTTTCTAGGAGGGTTACAAATTCAAAGTAAAAAAAAAAAAACCAACAAACAAAGGTAATTGAATGACTCCAGATGTTCCTTTTATATCTTCAAGACCAATCGAAAGGTTCTAATACCTCTTGCTTCCTACTTCTGTATGATGCTTGAGCATTTTCTGAAGAATCCAAGAACAGCCTCCTGCACCCACAGGCCCAACCAACCTGAGTCACTGGTGCGCATGCTGGTGCCCCCCCACCCTGGGAAGGGCTTCCTACCTGTAGACACGGGCTGTTCTCCCTGACTCCAGAGCGAGGGACCCACATCTGTCCCCTCTCACTCCTGAAGCCCCGTGTTTCCCTATCCAGACCATTCCTACTTAAAAGCAAATAGACAGTAGTTATTCACATGAAAAATTATTTTTTAAAGCTTCTCTTGATCAACTTCACCTTCTGGCTTCCGTTTCATTTTTTCTGCATCTTTTGAGCAGAACCCTTAAAAGTTACTGTATTGACTGTCTCCAACTTTTCACCTCCCAGTCTTTGGAAACCCACTCCAAAGTTGATCTACCAGAATCTTTAACCCTGTTGATCTCTCCCACCTTGAAATTCTCTTCTTTCTTTCTTTTTCTTTCTTTGTTCTTTTTGTTGCTGTTGTTGTGATTTTAAGGTTGTTTTGCTCGTTTGGTTTCTGCACTACAGAGGATTGAACCCAGGTGCACTCCACCACTACACAGAACTACATCCCCAGCCCTTTTTCTTAAATTTTGAGATTAAGTTGCCCGGGCTGGCCTCAAACTTGCCATCCTCCTGCCTCAGCCTCCCCAGCAGCTGGAATCCCAGGCATGCACCACCATGTCCTTGAAATACTTTTTTTTGTTTTTTTGGTAGTGCTGGGGATTGAACCCTTGTGCACAGAAGGCAAGCACTCTACCAACTGAGCTCTATCCCCAGCCCCTGAAACACTTTCTTCACTAGGATTCCCTAACCCTAACTCTAACCGTAACCCTAACCCTAACCTTAACCTACTACTCTAGAAAATATAACACCACTGATAAAGTAATAGGAAAAGTTCAATTTTTAAAGAAAAAATTTTAGGAAACCAACTAAAGTCATCCAGAATTTCATTGGCTATAAAGAATGATATGAAGCCGGGCACGGTGGCGCACGCCTATAATCCCAGCACTTTGGGAGGCTGAGGCAGGAGGATCGCGAGTTCAAAGCCAGCCTCAGCAATGGCGAGGTGCTAAGCAACTCAGTGAGACCCTGTCTCTAATAAAATACAAAAAAGGGCTGGGGATGTGGCCCAGTGGACGAGTGCCCCTGAGTTCAATCCCTGGTACCACAAAAAAAAAAAAAAAAAAAAGAATGATATGACACTATATACAGCAATGAAAAATAATTAATTAGAACTAATTAATTAAATAATTAATTAATTAGTTCAATCCCTGGTACCAAAAAAAAAAAAAAAAATCATTCGCCAATAAGGAAAACAGACAAGGGCTTTAGAGCATTGATTCTCAAAGTGTGTTCCCCACACAGTGGCAGCATCACCTGGGAACTTGCTAAAAATGACAGGTTCCACCCCACCCCATCCCCCAGCCTGCTGAATCAGAAAGGAGAGGGGTCCAGCCGGGGCGCGGTGGCGCACACCTGTCATCCCAGCACTTGGGAGGCTGAGGCAGGAGGATCGCGAGTTCAAAGCCAGCCTCAGCAATGGCGAGGCACTTAGCAACTCAGTGAGACCCTGCTTCTAATAAAATACAAAAAAGGGCTGGGGATGTGGCCCGGGGGTCGAGTGCCCCTGAGTTCAATCCCCGGTACCAAAAAAAAAAAAAAGAAAGAAAGGAAGGAGAGGGTCCAGCACCCTGTGTTTTCTTAACCACTGCCTGGTGATTCTGATGCACACTACAGTTGGAGAAACACCGGGCTAAAGAAAGGCGATTCAAGATGACTTCATGGATCTATCCTATAAGACAATTGCCAGAAACACAGGTAGCGCCTCAAGCCACAACACAGCCAAGAAAAATGAAAAAGTCTGTTTATGTCAAATAATATCAAAAGTGATTAGTGCCTGAGCAGAACATCGCCTTCATTTTGTTGACTTTAGATTTGAAGTTTCAAAGTTTGTTCTCGTAGTAATTGTTTTATTTCATCCCAAAGAGTACTGTTTGGTTATCAATAAAGTGATGTCCAAATCTGCGTTAACCTAAGCCACTCAACTGTGCAAGGGGTCCATGAGAATGGGACTTTCGATTTAGGGGCGGTTCTGATTTGGGGTTGGTTCCTCCTGCTAGTCGTGCCCCTGGCTGGTGCTGGTTCTCAGGGGCTCTTTGACCTGGTCTTCTTCAGATCAGTGGTCACGGGCTTTGCACCCCCCGGTGGGAGGACAGCTTTCCTAGCCCTACTTACGACAGCTCTTTTTGTCTTTTTTCTGTACTGGAGCTCGAACCCAGGGCCTCACGCATGCCAAGCAAGCACTCTGCCACTGAGCCACGTCCCCAGCCCGCGACAGCTCCTTGAATGACCAAGAACATCCAGGTCTCTTCGTTCTCTCTAAAATCTACCCTTATTCTTTTAAGTTCAATGAGGTAGTGGTCTTCAAAACTGGAAGAAAATGCTAGGACTTGAATAAACATTCATTTTACCTTAACGAGTAGAAAATAAAACCTTACTTAGTGTCAGAGTTTGGGTCTGCAATGTCCCCCAAAGGCTCCTGTGTCGAGGGCTCAGTCCTCGGCAGGTGGCACTATTGAGAGGTGGTAGAAACTTTAGGAGGCTGAGCCTAGACGGAGGAGGAAGGTCACTGGAGGTGTGCCCTTAAAGCGTAAGTCTTGTCCCTGGCCCCTGTCTCACCCTCCCTCTGTGCTTCCTAGCTGCCATGAGGTAAGCAGATTTACTCCGCCACACCCTCCTTGCCATGACATTCACCACAAGCCCAGAAAAAAACTGAGCCAAATGCCATGGACTGAAACCTCGGAAATCGTGAGCCCAGATGAACCTTTCCTCTCCTAGGTTGATTTTCTCAGGTACTTTGTTACAGCAGTGGAAAGCTGACTAACACGCAAATGTTTAATTCAATCTGTCTTCCTTATTCATAAGTTCTGCATGTGTGGATTCAACCAACCTCAGATAGAAAATATTTGAAAACAAATCTCATCTGTACTGAACATATCCAGACGTTTTTCTTGTTGTTATTCCATAAGCAATGCGTATATTCCATAAATAACAACTATTTATATAACTTTAACACTGTGTTAGGTATTGTACGCTAGAGAGAAAGTACCCAGGAGGATGCGTGTAGGTTGCTATTCAGGAATTAGCTAGCCTTTGGAGGGGCAGTCTCTTGAGGATCATGTTCCCAAATGCCAGAAAATAAGAAAATAGAGTTATACGCAGGGTAATTGTGAGACAGGGATGTTGCAATGTTTGTGTAAAGGTAAGAGGAAAAAATAATTTTTTAGAGAGCATTAGAGACGAAAGATTTAGAAAAAACTTGAGTAAAAATGTTAAAATTTCTATATTCCCATCTGGCCTTTGCTCATTGAACCACAAAGTTACTCTTTATTTTCTGAGGATGTGGCCTCCCGGGACAGCAGGTCCTCTCTGAGCTCTTGCTGGCCCCTGAGAGGGACCCATCACCTTTGAACACCTTCCCATGCCTCTCACTCAGGTAGCTTTCCAAATCCTTTCCCTCGTCTCACTCCATTCCTCTCCAGATGATTGGTAGAGAAGAACTGAGCAAGACCCCCATGCCCGCCCCGGAAGCACAGCACAGGGGTCTTTTCTGCCCTCTGAGAGACTGATAGACAGAGGACGGCCCGACGTATATATAAATAGAACTCTGGCCACAACCTGCAGCAACCTCCCCTGTGTACAAGAACCAGCCCAGGAAGACAGCCTGCAAGAAGTCAGGGTGCAAGAAAAGAGATCAGGGGGCCTAGCAATAATGCAGGAAGGCAAACAGTGACCTTTAGCAATTGGCCCCAGTGACCAGGACTTGCTGCCCTAATCTGTTTTCTTGCCTCCAACTCAGTACAAAGCCAAACCCACCCCCTGACCAATGTCACAGTCCTCCACCTCAGCAGCCACCTCCAGAGACCCCACCTCAACACCCTCCCTCCCCAGAGCTGTATCTTTGTTCCACTGCGAAGGCTTCCTGCTGCTCTGCCAGCCTTTGAGTGTCAACAGCTGGGAGACAGGGGCTGACCCCCTTGCAAGCTCTGAATAGATGCTGCCACTCCTCACCTGGTTGGTCTTTATTGATGTCCACAGCTCGGATCCCCAAACAGCTTTAGCGATTGTTCCTTACCCCTTCCACTGGCCATCCTGTCAAAGGCAGAAGCAGGCTGGGAGCCCTGCCCAGGCACTGTCTAACTCGATTTCCCTCCCATCCAACTCTGACCCTTCTCCCAGCCCCCAGATATTTTCTTTTTCTCCAAGGCAGAAGAGAAAAACAGTTCAACAAGTACTCCTCCACATCCGCTGTGTATGGTGCAAATAGTCTGGTCTGAATCCTTAGGCTGTTCCAAAGCATAAAACTCAAAACTTTTTCTCTCAATTACGTTCTGTGCTGAGATACTTAAGATTTTATGGTGGCACACACCTGTAATCCCAGTAGCTCGGGAGGCTGAGGCAGGAGGATCACAAGTTCAAAGCCGGCCTCAGCAACTTAGCAAGGCCCTGCCTCAAAATAAAAATAAAAAAGGGCTGGGGATGTGGCTTAGTACTTAAATGCCCCTGGGTTCAATCCCTGATACATTAAAAAAAAAAAAAAAAAAAAAAAGAGAGTTTATAGTGGTAAAAATGTTAGAAGAAAAGATTCTGAATGTTTTCATTGCAAAGAGCTGATAAGTGTTTAAGGGAATAGGTGTGTTTATCCCTATTTGAGCATTACATAATATGTATGCATATTGAAACATCACATGGTAACCCTTAAATGTGTGAAATTTTTATGTGTCAATTCCAAAAAGAAAAAGTTTAGGGTGAAATTCACAAGCTAACACTTGACGCTCACCTCTTCTTTATATTTCTATTGTAACACCCCAGAGAGATTTATTTAGCGTGAATAGACTTTAATGATATATCAGTCAAATACAATGCATGTACCTTATTTGCATCATGACCTGAGCAGGCTTTGAAAAATATTATGTAGCAACTGAGGAATTCTAAATGCTGAATAGATACTCAGTAACAGTAGAGAATCATTGTTCTTGTTATTGTGCAGTAATGATGTTTCATGGTTTTTATAGAGAGTCCATTTTTTTGAGACAATAGTGAAATCACTATAAATGAAATGATGATGAATCTCAGATTTGTTTGAAATAATCTAATGGAGAGGAAGATGGAGAAGAGGTGAGGCCAGAAGAAACAGGGTTTGTTGGTAATCACTGAATCTGGAAGGTGGGGAAAGGGGTTTTTTGTTTGTTTGGTACTGGGATTGAACCCAGGGGCACTTAACCATGGGGCCACATCCCCAGCTCTTTTTCAAATTTTATTTTGAGACAGGGTCTTGCTAAGTTGCTTAGGGCCTTGCTAAATTGCTGAGGCTGGCTTTGAACTTGTGATCCTCCTGCCTCAGCCTCCGGAGACACTGGGATTACAGGTGTGTGCCACCGTGTCCATCAGAAATGGGAGTTCTTTAGACTGTTTTCTCTCTCTGTCTTTTTAATCCTTTCCACAAAAAAAAATTTTTTTTTTTAAATCTGAAGTCAGATTCATCAGGCCTTTTCATTTTCTGTAATTCTGTGCTTTGCTATCTGGGGCCTTGCTGACCGGGAAAAACAGCTTCTCCTAGAGATGGTAAATTCGTAGAGACAGTAAATGACTCACTGGGAGGCCACCTGTCAAATGCAAACCAATCGCTCCAGAGACCACGCGTGGCACCACTTCCTCTGTCCACACACAGGATCAATATTCCCTGCACTGATCACCCCAGGCCAGGACAATCAGGCCCCAGCACCCATGACGGCATTCAAACTAGCCAATCCCAAACCAGGTTACCCAGCCTTGCCCGTGGCTTCCTCCTCCTCCCTCTGCCTCCTGAGGCCCCTGATTGTCCCCCACGTGGTCCTCTGGTGTGCCATAGCATGCTCCTCCTCTTGAGGTCCGAGAGCATGTAACAAACTTCTCTTCTCAATGTCAATGACTGCCTCATTTGTTAGCCTCCCATACCTAATAACAAAACCTACATTTTAAAACAAAAGTCTATTTTGAAATTCAACTAAGGTAGTGAACTTCAGTGTCCTCAAGCCTCAGTTGGGTATAGTAAGTTTGCTAAAAAAAAAAAAAAGAAAAAAGAAGTATATTACATAACACGTTTCAAAGCCTTCTAAGGTACATGCATTGTATTTGACTGATATATCATCAAAGTCTATTATTCCTATTTGAGCATTATATAATATGTACGCATACTGAAACATCACTTGGTAACCCTTAAATATGTGCAATTTTATGTGTCAATTCAAAAAAGAAAAAGTCTATGGTGAAATTCACAAGCTGTATATGTACATATAATTCTTTTCTAGCAAACAAATATATATCTGCACTGACCTTGTGATAAAGATAATGATGATCATCATTATGTCATAGCACAGAGTAAGCCCTCACTGAATACTGTTGATTAACCAATTACCTTCAGTGAACTTTCCTTCACTAATGGATAAAAGTAAACATGCTTTTATTTCCTCTGCCTCTTCCCCTACCACCAGTCAGGTCCCTTGAGTATTTTCAACAGATTAGAATTTATTTTGATGCACTTATCACTATGATTCTTCATCCACCTTCTACAAATGGCTTCATTGATTTCACAGAAGAAAAAAATATTTCTACTGCACTTTGGTGGATATATACTGACTGGATTGGTATTGGGCCATTTCTTCTAAAGAGAGAGTTTAAACAGGGAATACTTACCTTGCAAAGAGCCATACAGAAATAGCTACACAATATCGTTGATGTGAGTCATTTCTTTTTAACTCCAAAGCAAACTGACGAGATGTGCTCATTTAGAATTAGGAACTTATAAACGAGAACAAAAGCCTGTGTTTGCAGATATAAATATTATGTGAA
This sequence comes from Tamias sibiricus, assembly GCA_025594165.1. Taxonomy (NCBI): domain Eukaryota; kingdom Metazoa; phylum Chordata; class Mammalia; order Rodentia; family Sciuridae; genus Tamias; species Tamias sibiricus. The sequence continues at coordinate 14,691,534 of CM046666.1, read as the reverse complement.
ATTACATAGACAAGACGTAAAGTTTCACCCATGTGATTCATACGTGTTTGCTTTCTAGAAGAGGGAGGAAGTTGAGCATCTTCATTTTACTAAAAGGCTCAGAATTTAAAGAGTATATTAGTGGCTTAAAACCACAGAAATTAAGCCAGGCACAGTGGCACACGCCTGTGATCCCAGCACTTGGGAGGCTGAGGCAGGAGGATCAGGAGTTCAAAGCCAGCCTCAGCAATGGCGATGCATTTAGCAACTCAGTGAGACCCTGTCTCTAATAAAATACAAAAAAGGGCTGGGGATGTGGCCCAGTGGTCGAGTGCCCCTGAGTTCAATCCCTGGTGCAGGTCTGGAGCCTAGCAGCCTGAAATCAAGGTGTCTTGCAAGGGGTTTTGGTTCTTTCTGGAAACTCTGAGGGAGAATCTGCCCCATGCTGTCTCCTCACTCTGGTATTGCTAGCAATCCTTTGTGTTTCTTAGATCATAGATACATCACTCCGATCTCTGACGTCATCTCCAATCATCTTCTCCTATCAGTCCACCTGCATCTTGCATCTTGTTGGTCTTTTCTTATTAAAAAATAGGGGCTGATCAGCAATGGCGAGGCACTTAGCAACTCAGTGAGACCCTGTCTCTAATAAAATACAAAAAAGGGCTCGGGATGTGGCCCAGTGGTCAAGTGCCCCTGAGTTCAATCCCTGGTACAAAAAAAAAAAAAATAGGGGCTGAGGTTGTGGCTCAGTGGTAGAGCAATTGCCTAGCACGTAGGAGGCACAAGGTTTGATTCTCAGCACTGCATGTAAATAAATAAAATAAAGATCCATTGACAACTAAAAAAAAAAAAAAATTCCATGTTCAGTGGCACACACCTGTAATCCCAGCAGCTCAGGAGGTTAAGGCAGGAGGATTTTGAGTTCAAAGCCAGCCTCAGCAACTTAGCGAAGTCCTGAGTGACTTAGTAAGACCCCATCTCAAAATTAAAAAAATTTTTAAAAGGCTAGGGATGTGGTTCAGAGGTTAAGCATCCCTGGGTTCAATCCCTGGGACCAAAAAAAAAAGAGTCATTGGATTAGGACACACCTTCGTCCAGTTTGATCTCATGCTAATTATATCTGCAATGACCCAATTTCAAAATAAGATCACGTTCTGAGGTTCCAGTAGGTCATGAATACTGGGAACAGATAAGGGGGAAATACAGATGAATCACTTTTTTTTTTTTTTTTTTTTTTTTTTTTTTTGGTACCAGGGATTGAACTCAGAGGTACTCAACTCCTGGGCTACATCCCCAGCCCTTTTTCGTATTTTTATTAGCGACAGGGTCTCACTGAGTTGCTAAGTGCCTCGCCATTGCTGAGGCTGGCTTTGAACTCAAGATCCTCCTGCCTCAGCCTCCCAAGTGCTGGGATTACAGGCATGTGCCACTGCGCCTAGCCAGATGAATCACTTCTCATACTACATGAAGATGACCGAGGTCTACGCCTGAGATGGTAACACAAGTATAATGTGGTATTTAGCCGGAAATATTGTCCTACAATCTGGGTCACTTTTCTACATGATTCCAAATGAAGTCAAATGTGGGTTCAGATCCGTAACACCCAGTTTCCTACAGTTCACCTGCTAAGCTGACCCTCCCACCTGGTCTAGGCAATCAGTCTTTTAGAAAATAGAGTTAGTTGTCATTTATGTGAGAGATGCTGTATCGGGGGCTAAACAGTGAAGAATGGGACTCAGTCCTCCACCTCACAGCTTACTACCTTCAATGGGAAAAGTAGATTTTAAATTGTTGCAAAAATCTGGGCATGGTGGCACACGCTTGTAATCCCAGCACTTGGGAGGCTGATGCAGAAGGATCTTGAGTTCAAAGCCAGCCTCAGCAATGGCAAGGCACTTAGCAACCCAGTGAGACCCTGTCTCTAATAAAATACAAAAAGGACTAGGAGCCGGGCGCGGTGGCGCACGCCTGTAATCCCAGCACTTTGGGAGGCTGAGGCAGGAGGATTGCAAGTTCAAAGCCAGCCTCAGCCATGGTGAGGCACTTAGCAACTCAGTGAGACCCTGTCTCTAAATAAAATACAAAAAAAAAGGGCTGGGGATGTGACCCAGTGGTCGAGTGCCCCTGAGTTCAATCCCCGGTACCACAAAAAAAAAAAAAAAAAAAAAAAGGACTAGGGATGTGGCCCAGTGGTGGAGTGCCCCTGAGTTCAATCCCTAGTACCAAAAAAAAAAAAATTGTTGCAGAAGTGGTGGGTGCTCCAGTATTGGTGATGAGCTTCTATTACCCTGTGTGTGCCAAATCCCCAGACCACCTCAGTTTCAGTTACTCACTAGCAGGACTCACAGAACCCACACAGAGACATTCTCATGGCTGTTTCATTAGGGCAAAAGGATTCCAAACACAATCAGCAAAGGGAAAAGGTGCACAGGGACAAGTCTGGGGAAACCAGGCACTAGCTTCAAGGATCCTGTCTCATTAGGATCGCACTAGATTTGGGGCTGGAGCAATAGCTCAGTGGTAGAGGCTTTGCCTAGCATAGGTGAGGCCCTGGGTTCCATCTCCAGCACTGAAGGAAGAGAGAGAGAGTATATTTACTATATACCATAGCAATGATTTCCTTTAAAAATATATTAAGAGCACTTTGGGAGGCTGAGGCAGGAGGATCACGAGTTCAAAGCCAGCCTCAGCAATGGCGAGGCACTTAGCAACTCAGTGAGACCCTGTCTCTAATAAAAACACAAAAAAGGGCTGGGGATGTGGCCCAGTGGTCAAGTGCCCCTGAGTTCAATCCCCGATACCACAAAAAAAAAAAAAAAAAAATATATATATATATATATATATATATGTATATATATTAAGAGTGAAAAATCGGGAAGGCTAAAATGTCAGTATGGTAAACAACGAATGCATTTATTTTATCACGAAAATGTACTAACCATGCTTATTTTTCATAACTATGAGGGCGCCAAGTAAATGTGAATAAATATTTGAAGACAGGAAGGCGCTTGGTACAGGATCTAAATATTGCTTTATGGTTTTGCCTTCTGGAGGCCCGATTGCCCCTGACTGGTGCGTTACGCCCATCACCACATCAGCCCTGATAGTTACTGCTTAGCCAGTTCTGGGACACTGTATGGATTCACATCTGCTCTAAGAACAGGTGGTACCTAGACATTCTTAGGAATCCTAGAATAAGAAAAAAAGAAAAAAAAAAAAAACTCATGGAAAGAGACTGAGGCTTCAGGACTCACTCCCTTAATGAGAAAATCATTGTTTTCCTATAAACCAAGTGCACGACAAGTTCCAAACCACCAGCAGTAAGTAAATAAATAAGTCCTTACAACTTATTAAAACTTTTCTTGCTGGGCGCTGCAGCGCACACCTGTAATCCCAGCAGCTCAGGAGGCTAAGGCAGGAGGATGGTGGGTTCAAGGTCAGCCTCAGCAACTTAGCAAGGCCCTAAGCAACTCAGTGAGACCCTGTGTCTACATAAAATATAAAAAAAGGCTGGAGATGTGGCTCAGTGGTTAAGCACCCCTGGGTTCAATCCCCAATACCAAACACACACACACACACACACACACACACATCTTTTCTAATTTTAGAAAATCCCAGGGTTTCATATGTAGTATAACAGGGAATCAGGAAACTCAGATTAGAATCCCAGTTCCATCTCTTCCAAGTTCTCTGACCTGAAGTCATTTCGAGTTTAGCAAACTCAGTGTGCTCATTTGTAAAGGTGGGTGTAGTAAAAGCATCTGGCTTAACGCCTGGTGATGAAATCAGCGTTAAAACATGTGACGTCGATTTAAAATGTGGAACTGGAAAGACAGCTCCCGTGGTTGGCAAGAGCCAAGCACAACCTCCTCCTCCCTCATGCCTAAGTTTAAGATAAATGTCTGGATTCAGATAAAGTATGTGCAAAGCCAGGCCATGTGAAAAAGTCACTGATGTACCTTTGGAACATCCTTTCCGCAGCTCAGAAAGCTTGCAGACATGATGCAGCCGGATCAGATCCCAAATGAGAACTGTACTCAGCAGGAGAGAGCTGGAGGGCCCTGGCTCCAGGGAGATCTGCTTGCAGTGCGGGCATCCAGCCTTCTGGAACACCAGCTCGGATTTTTGACTCCTGACGTGCAGAAATAGCGTCAAAGCTGGAGTCTGTAGAAGTTTGGGTTGGGTTGGCTTACGACTCAGTTGCAGTACAAGCCTTGGCCGCTAGGGTTCAGCGGTGAGTGACTGACCGCGGAAGGACGGTTTCCCATCAAACCAGTTCTGCTAAAAGCATGGAGAAGTTGGAGAAAATAATGCTAAGTGAAGTTAGCCAAACCCAAAAAATCAAAGATCGAATGATTCCTTTGCTATGATGATACTGAATTATAATAGCAAGGGAGGGGGGATGAGAGGAATGAAGGAATGTTAAATAGAACAAGGCGGGGAGGGGACAGGTAAAGGGGATAGGAATAAAGGCGGAAAGAGTTAGACATCAATACACTAAGTACATATATAAGAACACAAATGGTGTGAAAATACTTTATGTAAAACCAGTGACTTGAGAAACTGTGCTTTTTATATGTAATATGAAATGAATTGCATTCTGCAAGCATGTATAACAAATTAGAATAAATAAATAATTTAATTTAAAAAACACATTAAAAAAGAGAGTGCACCATGAGAAGAAAAAAAAAAAAAAAAAGCATGGAGAAGCTGAGCTGGATATGGTGATGCACGCCTGTAATCCCAGCACTTGGGAGACTGAGGCAGGAGGATTGCGAGTTCAAAGCCAGCCTCAGCAATGGCAAGGCACTAAGCAACTCAGTGAGACCCTGTTTCTAAATAAAATACAAAATAGGGCTGGGGATGTGGCTCAGTGGCTGAGTGCCCCTGAGTTCAATTCCCAGTACCAAAAAAAAAAAAAAAAAAAAAAAGCATGGAGAAGCGGTTCCCAGAAATTGAGCCTTAAACCAGGTTCCTGATAATCAATATTATTTTAATTACTTTTTTCCTGCCTGACCAGCCAGAGTCAGCTTCTATTTCTCACAAGAACCTAGACACACACAAATACAAGGACCTTTCCAAAATGCAGACTAAAGACATGTTAGTGGCTCCCCTGTCACCAGGGTAAAGCACTTGCGCCTTATCCTGGCGTACCAGGCTCTGCCTCTTCACTAGCCTCACCTTTTAGCAAGGCGTCTCCCCTGCACCCTCTGCAGTCGCAGCAAGCTCTCTTCTGAGAAGCTCTCGGGTTCTGACTAGCCTTGCATCCTTTGCCTATGTGCTATATGGTGTTGTGGGAAAGGCTTGGTCCCAGGTTGGCACTTCCGCTAAGGCATGGAAACTTTAAGAGACAGGGCCTAGTGGTAGGTCATGAGGTCACAGGGGGCGTGCCTTTATGGGGACTCTCTTACGCTCTTTCTCTTCTGCTTTCTGACCACGGTGCAGTGAGCAGCTGGCTCTGCCACATGCTTCCACCATGATAAGCCACCACAGGCCCAAAGCAACAGGACCAACTGACCATGAACGGAAACCTCTAACACTGTTGAAGCAAAATAAAACTTTTCTCTTTATAAGTTGATTATCTCAAATATTTGTTATAGTAATGGAAAACTGGTTGACACAATAGGTTGTTTCTGGAAGGATTGGAAAGCCAATGACAATTTTTAAACCTTGAACGCAGTGAGGTCATAGGGTTACGACACAAATAAACCAATAAGATAGAAAGATGTGGGACGATTGAAGAAGAGAGTAGCCAAGCTAATAATCCTATATAGACTGTTTTGGTTCAGCCTGCCTCTTTTCTGATTATAACAGATTATTTAAGAATAATAATAGGGCTGGGGATGTTACTCAATGGTAGAGCATTTCTTGGCAAGAGTAAGGCCCTGGGTTCAGTGTCCAGCACCAGGCACCTCAAAAGAAGGAGAGAGGTGGTGGTGGAGGAGAATTCTCAGGGGGATCAGAGTCAGGCTTGGAGCCTACACAACCAGAAACACCCCAAATCATCACTACACAGGGAAGCTGCTGACCACACCTGGTACTGTGCCTTACTTGCCAAAAATGCTGTTACTGTGAGGTAGCAGATGCTTCTAGTACCATTATCAGATTAAAAAAAAAAAACATGGTGTTGTTGGGCCGCCGGGCGCGGTGGCGCACGCCTGTCATCCCAGCACTTGGGAGGCTGAGGCAGGAGGATCGTGAGTTCAAAGCCAGCCTCAGAAATGGCGAGGCACTTAGCGACTCAGTGAGACCCTGTCTCTAATAAAATACAAAAAAGGGCTGAGGATGTGGCCCCGTGGTCGAGTGGCCCTGAGTTCAATCCCTGGTACCAAAAAAAAAAAAAAAAAAAAAATGTGGTGTTGGCCCCACATCCGGCACCTGTGTATCTGCAAGGCAGATGAGGTCACACAACTAACTGCAAGGGGTACTGAGAAAGTGAGTCTCTAGCTTCTCTCTTGGAGAAGCAAATAGGGCCACCGTAAAGCCACACATGTTATGTACTGCACAACACTAAAGGGCCACCATTTGTGTCCATGTTACGCCAGTGTGTCCCCCGGAGTTGTACAGAGGTGTGTTAGCTGGGGAAGGCTAGCATGTGTACAAATCCACCTCCCCGCCACATCTCAGTGACTGATACATTAAGACTGCTTTTCTCCCTCAGGTCCGGGACCAAGCACTGGTGCCACCAGGCAGCCTTCCACGTGGTAATTCAGGAAGCCCGTCCCTTCCTCCCAATAGGTTTTTCATTCATGCATGCAGAGCAAGCATCACCTGTCAGATACCATTGCTTTGGTGAAACTAGGGCGGAAAATAAAAGACCTGAAGAGTTCACAGTCAAGGTAAGATGCTGTCGGCAAGAAATGAGTCCAAGCCCACGTAGCGCCGTTTGCTCCCGCCATGACTGAAATCAGAATCAAGACTGAGAGGATGCGAGGGGCCCACGAAAGCCATCTGACACACCTGTCTCTACGTCACTGCTCACCTTCAACAGGCCACCAGTGAGCCTCGCCCTGCATGCATGAGTCACTACAGTGCTGTCAAACTCCTAAGGCACTCCAGGTTGGGATATACAGGGAAAGAAGGCGAAGGGACCACAAAATGTTCCAGTCCATCTCAAACCAGTCAGAGCCTCCAGACAGTTTGGTCGACATTAAGACTGCGTGCTGGGGCTGGGGTTGTGGCTCAGCGGTGGAGCGCTCGCCTGGCACGTGTGTGGCACGGGTTCGATCCCCAGCACCACGTAAAAATAAAGGCATTGTGTACAACTAAAAGCAAAGAAATAAATATTAAAAAAAAAAAAAAAAAAAGACTGCATGCTGCAGCCGGGCGCGGTGGCGCACGCCTGTAATCGCTGCGGCACGGGAGGCTGAGGCAGGAGGATCACGAGTTCAAAGCCAGCCTCAGCAATGGTGAGGCACTTAGCAACTCAGTGAGACCCTGTCTCTAATAAAATACAAAAAAGGGCTGGGGATGTGGCCCAGTGGTCGAGAGCCCCTGAGTTCATTCCCAGGTACCAAAAAAAAAAAAAAAAGATCCTGAAATTGAGCCAGGTGCCTGTAATCCCAGTGGCTCAGGAGGCTGAGACAGGAGGACTGAGAGTTCAAAGCCAGCCTCAGCAAACGTGAGGTGCTAAGCTGTGAGCCCCTGTCTCTAAATAAAATACAAACTAGGGCTGGGGATGTGGCCCAGTGGTCGAGAGCCTCTGAGTTCAACCCCGGTACCAAAAAAAAAAAAAAAAAAAAAAACGACTGCATGCTGGGTTTCCCTTCCCAGCTGAGCTCCTTTCAAGGAAACGCCCCAAGGATAAAAGGCAGAAAAGAGAGGGGAAACCTGGGCTGTGAACTTCAGAGCACCCCCTCTCTTCACCTCCTAACCCATCCCCAGATTGTTGACTCACTTGGCAGAGCTGGCCCAGCTGCCACAGGATGCTCTCCCCCCACCAGGCCCACCCCGCGTGGCCGGGGTCAGCAGGCACTCTCCCTTAGCCACCAGGCTCCTTCCCTCTTCTCATTGCAGGGTGGCCAGCACACTGGACCTCCACAAACCTGCTGCCACCCCTGCAGGTGACACCAGGTTGCTGTCCCCAAAAGTGCTCTGCTGAGCACCTCAAAGCACTGTCCTCCACCCAGCACACCCCGAGCCTCCCAGGGGTCTGCACCCCACCCTTTCTTACTGCAGCCCTTTAAGGTGAACTGGTCCTTCTGACTCGGTTGCTGCCTTAGGAAGCAAGGGAAAATGACCTCCAGCGTCACATAACCCGAAGCAGGAGGAGGCTGCGGTGTCCCTCTGGTTTGCTCACTTCTCCCTGAGATTCAGAGGCCGTGGCTTCTCGCTTCCACCTTTGCTCAGTCTGTACCCTCAGGGCTGCAGGAAGATCCGGGTGATCTAGCTTTAACTACAATTACTTGAATTTCTAAATGAGTTCCTCCTTTCTTGAGTGAGGGACTAATCCATTATTTTCATAAAGTTAACAACAAATGCCTTCATTTTATTTTAATTTATTTGTTGCAATAGTGACAAATGAGCCCAGGGACTTGCAAAGCTAGGCAAAGGCTCTACCCCCAAGTTATACCCCCAGCCTCTTTTATTTTTTAAATAAGTTGCTGAGGTTAGCCTTGAACTTGCCCTCCTCCTAACTCAGCCTCCTAAATTGCTGGGATTACAAGTGTGCTCCACCACCCCTGGATGATATGTTACATTTGTCATTTTGTTGTATCAAAATGGCATTGCTTAGCTCACAATTTTAATCCACAATCACAATGTAACTGTATTTACCATGAAAAAATTCACAAACGTAACTGATGCATAAAAATAAATTAGAGGGCTGGGGTTGTGACTCAGCAGTAGAGTGTCTAGCATGTGCGAAGCACTGGGTTCAATACTCAGCACCACATAAAAATAAGTAAATAAAATAAAGGTATCGTGTCCAACTACAACTAAAAAATAAATATTTAAGAATTAAAAAATAAAGTAGAAATTGCCAGGCACAGTGGCACATGCCTGTAATCCCAGCAGCTCGGGAGGCTAAGGCAGAAGGATCATGGGTTCAAAGCCAGCCTCAGCAAAAGCGAGGCTCTAAGCAACTCAGTGAGATCCTGTCTCTAAATAAAATACAAAATAGGGCTGGGGAGGTGGCTCAGTGGTTGAGCGACCCTGAGTTCAATCCCTGATACCCCCGCAAAAAATACATATAGAAATTACTTAGTAACAATGGTCTAATTGTTTTATAACAGTCATTTGTTTATGAAATGGTCATAAGCACAAAATTTCAACTGCTATAAAATTCAGCAGCTTATTCCTATATATTACTTTAAAATGTTTTAAATTCTAAGATGCTGTCCTATTACATCATTTCTCCACAGTGAAGAGGATAGCTTCTCAAAATTCAAATTTATTTAAAACTTATTTATGGTTTTCTATCTCAAAGGTTCTAAAATCTAGGATCATATAGAAAGCAAACAGTCATTGTAATCATCCTAGTAAATTCATTTCCATGAAAACAAGACATATAATTATTTTATGCAAATCATTACATCCTGTTTCATTAATGATCTACAGATGTATAACAAATTATCTCAAAATTGATCATCTCACAGAGCACCTGAGGGTCAAGAGCCAGGGGAGGCTTTCCTGGGTGGTTCTGGCCCAGGGCCTCTCAGCAGTCTGCAGTCAGACGCTGGCTGGGGCTGGAGCAACTGCCTTCAAGATGGTGCCCTCACAGGGCTGTGGGCTGGAGGCCTCACTTCCTCCCTACGTGGGCCTCTCCATGGGGCTGCTCAAGACTTGGCAGCTGGCTTCCCCCAGAGTAAACGACCCAAGAGCTAGACGGAGACTTCTACCCTCCTGAGATGTGGGAAAGCAGGACACAGCATGAACACCCATCTTGGAGAGGTGCCGTCTACACCTAGTGACATCAAGTTCCCAATTACTCTGATTAAAAACGCAGGTTTTCTCTTAATTTGATGTGTCCAGCTTATACAGGCTGATTTCTGATTGTCATATTGAAACATAATTAATGCACTCGCTTCCATTTGGTTTCATAGGAGACGTCTCAAAGGCATCACTGGGGCTGGCTGGGGCTGGGAGAGTCCCCCAGGAAAGACAGATGCTCAACCCTGCCACACACTTCCTCCAGGCTGTCTGCAACGATAAGCCAGCCCCTCCTGTCCGGTCCAGACTGCTGACTCGTGCTTCCAACATGCTGGGCACGTTCACCGACGAGTGCTGCAGGCATCTCAACTTCAGCTTGTCCAACGGCAAACCCACCATCTCTCCTCTCCAGTGTTTCCTTTGCCATCATGAGGTACCACAACCACACAGTTGTTCAAACCAGAAACATGCGGCCTTCCTAGAATTCTAACACGCGGATCCACTCAGCAAGTGGACTTCACCCCCCGGGCGGCTCTCCAGTCTCCCTGGGTGTCCTCCAACACCACAGTGGTCCAGACACCTTGGCTCCGGAGTCCTGCCATGGCTTTCTGATTATTCAGCCTCTAATGTCATCCTCCCTTCCTCTAAACTGCCTCTGATGCAAGTTTAATTTTAAGTTTAAGGCCATCTTTTCACTCCTGCAGTGGCTCCATATCAGTGTCAACAAGGCTCTCTTAGCCTGCCCCAGTCTCTCTCTCTAGTCTTTTTTCTCATTAGACCCCAACACAGGCCTTCTCTCCAGCCCTGATAAACTCCTGCAAGGACTTTGAGTCATCCAGGTGGCTGCCTTACCTCTGGGCCTTCGCACAGGTTGTCTCTACCTAGAACATCTTTCCACCCCTTCTTTACCTCCCTGAACCTTTGTTGTCTTTCAAAACATTGCTCCAGTGTCACCTCCTTAAGGCAGCCTTCCCTGATTCCCCAATCTGAACCAAACGCCCCCTCTTTCTGTGTTGTCAGCATCTCATGAGTATCTCAATGGACGTAAGACCAAGCAGTTTGACAAGGCTATATTCCTCCAGCATTGCGGACAGCAGCTGGCTGGTTATAACAGGACCTTTAAAGTGTAGTCCCCGTGACTCAACAGTCATGCAACAAGGGTTAGTGAGAAGGTAAAGGGGGCCATGCTGTTGCCGCCTGAAGCGCTTGGAGCAACGGAGCCGCGGGAAGAACTTCAGAGGCAAACTGGAGACAAACAGCTTTTTATTCTGATAACTTTTCTCTCTGGCTCTAACAACAACTAACACGCACCACACATACCACCAAAAATGGCGCTGACCCGATCAGCAATTTCGGCCAAGTCACTCGAGATCCCGCAACAAGTCCCGTGAGACTACGGGTGGCGACAATGGCCAAATCTCCACGGCTCATAGTCAACCGCAATTCAAGTCAATCCCCAAACAGGGCTCCTGCACCATGCACCTTTTCCTCCCCCAGATGCCTGCTGAGAAAAAACACCTCGTGCGTGTTTCCATATTCCAAGCTCTGGTTTCCTAGATCCTGGGGTAGGAAAATGACGCTACCTCCCCAGAAGCCGGCCACAGCTGCAGTCCAGATTACACGGACTCCTTGTGACAGAGTACATAAGTCGGGTCAGTAACCGTTTCCCTGCTTTTACCTTGATCTTGCTGTTGGGGCAGAGATGGTAACTGCGTGGCCTTCCAGCCTTCCTTACAGCTAAGATTGCCTATGTGACACAGCTCTGGCCAGTGAGACAGGAGCAGAAGGTCCTGGGGAAGCCACCTTCCCGAAATAAAAGGCCATCCTCAGTCTGAGAAAGCCTTTGGCCCTTCACCTTTCTGTTTTCTTCCAACCTGGAATGTGAGTGGGAGACTTAGTGGTTCAGCAGCCCTCTTGTGACCATGAATCCAAGAAGCTTGAGAATAAAAACCATATTCTGAGAAAGACAGTGTAAAAAGTCAGGAGTCAAGGGTTTTCAGGACGTTAGTGAGCACTGAATCAGCCCTGAATGGTCAACTTCTAATCCTTTTCTGTAAGATCAAATAAATCCCTACTTGTCTGAGCTACCATAAATCAAGTTTGCTGTTATTTGCAACCAAAAGCATTTCTAAAACATCCACCACGCCTATTGATATAAGTCTCTTTTTACCTAAGACTCCTTGGATTTGTATACAATAACAATTACCAAAGTAGTTCCTATTTATCAAGTATATACAATAGACCAAACACAAGGGTAAGGTTTGATAACTCATGATCTCATTTTAATTCTTATCTAAGAGGTAAATTGTGTTACTATTATAGAATTCTGTTTAGGAATGGAGTAACTCAGGGTAGGAGAAACAACAGAAGCTAAGATAATCCATAGTGTCAGAGCAGGGGCCCTTCTCCTAACCCCCACATTATTCTGCAAATAACAGCAGTCTTTCAATCCTGAGTTTTGGAAGGCAGACATTTCATGCCTTAAGCCTTTCTGTTACCTGAGAACTGTGGCTACAGCAGAGCCCGGCTGATAATGGGACTTAGGCCACATGTCTACAAGCAAAACTAGCAAAACCAAACCAAGGGGTGTTATCACAGAGAGCACATGGAAACTTGAGTCGATTTACCTTTTGGAAGACACCCAAAGGAGCTTACTTAGCTTTGAAATTCAAGACAGCCAGACAGAGGCAAAGGGAGGGGTTTAAGCAAAATGCTCCGTGTAATAAAATCTCAAGAAATTTTGGAATTGGCCTAGGGCCTCAGACTCTGGGAGGAAGACAGCCGCCCTAGGCAAGGGCCTTCTTTCTGCGGGAGTGAAAGAGTCCACCTAGTGGAGAAAGGCAGGAAAGCACCGGGGGGGGGGGGGGGGGGGGGGGGGGGGGGGGGGGGGGTGGGGGGGGGGGGGGGGGAGGGGGGGGGAGGCAGGTGTGAGCCAAAATCCCAGCTGGGTTTTGCTGATGCTATAATTATCCTCTAAAACTTCAAATAGTCTGTTAACCAAATTAACCTTGTACCCGCACTGTTTTGGAGAAAGAATTAAAAGGGGCAGTGGTTTCAGAAATCCACACTTAGTGTTCAAGAGCAAAATGAGCAGAGCTCCTGGGGAGGAGATGAGAGGTTCCACCTGCCTTGGGGACCGATTCTGTATTTTTCCCAAGTGCAGAATACAGCCCTCTCTAGGCTCGGGTTCCACATTCAAGAACTCAAACAACCTTGGATGGAAAATATCTGGGGAATCTGCACGCAAAATCAATTGTGTCCGTACTGAACAGGTACACTTTTTTTTCCTTGTCATTATTCTTCAAACAATACAGCATAACGGCTATTGACACTTTGTATTAGGTATTTTAAGTAATCTAAAGGTAATTTAAAGTCTATGGGAGGATTGTACAAGTTCTATGCAAATATTATGCCATTTTATATAAGGGACTTCAGCATCCTCAGAGTTAGGGATCCTCAGGGATCCTGGTTCCAATCCCCCATGGAGAGGGAGGGGCCACTGTACCCAAAACCCAGCAAGACCTTGGAAAAGGCAGGAAAAGGGATTAGATACCCTTAGTACTTAGGATGATGACAAAGCCTTGTTATTAGTACTAAAGGGCATGCTACTGAGGATGTAGAATACTTTAAAAAGTCACCTGGATTGCCAGCATGGTGGTGCACGCCTGAAATCCCAGTGGCTCAGGAGGCTGAGGCAGGAGGATTCAGAGTTGAAAGCCAGCCTCGGCAACTTAGTGAGGCACTTAGGAATTCAGCACGACCCTGTCTCTAAATAAAATATAAGAAAGGGCTGGGGATGTGACTCAGTGGTTAAGCACCCCAGGTTCAATCCTCAGTACCAAAAAAAAAAGTCACCTGTATTTCACTTGTTTGTTTAAAAAATTAGAGCCAGGCGCTACGGCATGCGCCTATAATCCCAGTGGCTTGGGAGGCTGAGGCAGGAGGATCACAAGTTCAAGACCAGCCTCAGCAACTTAGCAAGGCCCTAAGCAATTTAGCAAGATCCTGTCACTAAATAAACTATAAATAGGGCTGAGGATGTGACTCAGTGGTTAGGGGACCCTGGGTTCAATCCCTGGTACCAAAAAAGAAAAAAAAATATTCTAGAGCAGCAAAATCCAATGGAAATACAGTTGCAAATGCAAACTGCAGGCCCCAGGGAAAGGTTTCTATCACGTGTGTTCAAGAATGCCAAATGCTGGAAGGGTTTTGTGCTTCCGCTGACTTCAGAGATGGACACTGCTCAGGAGTATGAGAATTTGAGCTCAGGAGTTTAGGAAAGATAAAAGACCACTTCAATGACAGCGGGTATAAAGGACGGTGTGACTGTGAGACTATCAAGGTGCTAAAAAATTCCTATCACGTGGTGACATCACAGCACAACCCATTCCTCTGTGTGATGCTGGTGTTAACCAACCCACTGCGCTGCCTGTCATATAAAATCACAGCACACACGGGGCATGCAGCACGTGACACTGGATGATGATAAGAAATGACCATGTTGCTGGTTTATTAAGTACCATACTTCCATCATTATCTTAAAGCGTACTTCTACTTGTAAAAACAGGCCTACTGTGCAGCAGTACTTGGTGCAATGCCAGCAGCAGCCTTCACACCTTGTCTCTGGATGCAGATTCATCTTGCGTTGCTTTGTTCATCACGATTCATAAACATACAACCCCACGGCTGGCATTGCTAATCAGCACTCACCCAGAGCCACGGAGCTGGGGATGGAAGCACAGTGATTACGGACCATCAGGTATGCCCCACCCCACAGCTGCGAATTTGAGGAACAAGAACAAAGGGAGGGCTGGGGTTGTGGCTCAGCGGTAGAGCACTTGCCTAGCACATGTGAGACCCGGCTTCGATCCTCAGCACCACGTAAAAACGGATTGTGTACAACTAAAGCAAATAAATAAATATTAAAAAAAAGTTTCTCTTTAGCCGGGCGCGGTGGCGCACGCCTGTAATCCCAGCACTTTGGGAGGCTGAGGCAGGAGGATCGAGAGTTCAAAGCCTGCCTCAGAAATGGCAAGGCACTTAGCAACTCAGTGAGACCCTGTCTCTAATAAAATATAAAAAAGGGCTGGGGATGTGGCCCAGTGGTCAAGGGCCCCTGAGTTCAATCCCCAGTACCAAAAAAAAAAAAAAAAAAAAAAAAAAAAAAAAAAAAAAAACAAAGGGACAGGAGCTATCAAAGGACCTGCCCCACTGAAGACATCAAACCTAACAAAAACTCCAGAAGGGCCTGTGTCAGATGCCCAGGAACTGCCAGTGTCCTGGATTGAAGGCCAGACACAGAATTTTAAAAACAGGGTTAACAGTCTTGCTTGGGGGCAGCGTCACAGGCTACACATTGCAACCCTTGTGGTCTGGCACAGTGAGAACCCCAGGCCTTCCAGTATATCATTAAGCACACACAGTGTCCCAAAGAGCAATAAGAACTCATGCATGACCCAGCGCCTCTGCCAAGATGCCTCCTGCATTGCTTTACCAGCAGAATGGGGAAGAACTTTCAAGATTATTTATAATGGGGGCTGGGGCTGTAGCTCAGTGGTAAAGCACTTGCCTCACACGTGTGAGGCACTGGGTTCCATCCTCAGCACCACATAAAAATAAATAAATACATTGTTAAAAAAAAAAAAAAGAGTATTGATAATGATCACATCCATCCTCCATCTATATTGGTGATCTTCTTCATTCCTATTCCAAATTGTTGTTTCTCCCTCCGAACACCATCTCTTTGACCCAACCAGTGGATAAAAGTGTGACAGCAGCTTTTTTTATATATTTATTTATTTGCTTTAGTTGTACACAATGTGTTTTTATGTGGTGCTGAGGATGGAACCGGGGCCGCGCACTCGCTAGGTGAGCGCTCTACCACTGAGCCACAACCCCAACCCCTATGACAGCAGCTTTTAACGCTTACTACCTGAGGAGGACCCTGGCCTAGGCTACTGCTGGATTGATCTGAGGAAGATGCTGAGAAGATACTTGCCATGTCCCATGGACTAAACACTCAAGGTCACTCCAGGTGAACTGGGCTAGGACGAAATAATCACACTGAGAGAGAGGAATGCCTTTTTCTTTGGGTTCTGTGATGGCTCCTCTGACCCAGCTCCCACAAGGAGGCAAGGCAGGCAAGAAAGAGAAAGAGTACACCCGGTTTTATTGGAGAGAAACCATTCAAATGAGGCAAGGGGTCAGGTTTCAGGAGGTTGAGTCTAGCTTCAGTGATGTATTGCTGTCAGCAGGTTGACTGACATCTTGAAGGCCACGCCCATCTCATGTGCTGTGTGGGGATCAAGGGCACAGCAAGCAAAAGGGACACAAGGGGAGGTTCCATGGAACATTCTATCCCAAAAAGGGCAACAGGTAGGATTACCAAGGAACAGGTGGGTGTAACTCAAACCCACTAGTGACGCCTACTCCTAGAGCCACATCTCATTATCCGAGCGGAGGTAAAGACCAAGTTATCACGGGATGCAATAATTGTTCAGCACCTCTTGCTCAGGACTTAAAGGTGTGTACAGTCCAGAGCGGCTCCTGACAGATACTGATGCAGTTCTGGACCAGCTGAAACATCTGTGACTGCATCAAGAGCCTTGCTTGGTCTTGAGATGATGTCACCAAGGAGGAAATGAATGACATCTTGGAAGAAATCACTTGAAAGATTCCTCCATAACTTCAAAGAATTTGCCAAGAATGAAGAGGTTGCACAAATTAAGGAGGCCTCGGTTAAGACAGCAAACGACTAGCCTAGGTGAGGATGAGGATGACGTTAAGGAACTAAAGGAAGTGAATACAGGAGGGGGGAAAAAACAATATGAACAAAATCATTAAAAAGAACAGAACACACATGGAAAAGAAAAGTGATCCAACAGGTGGATAATTGCCCTGGAAAGTGGAATTTCAACAGGGATGGGGAAATTACCAAAAATAAAGGAAAACATCAATAAAATAAAGGAAAGATGCAATCTACCGATTAATGAGAGATTTCTCTCGATATTTATGCAGAATGAAAAAGGCAGAAGAAATTGGTTATGTATCTTAACCCATCCTTTTATCTTTTAAATGACCATTACACCGTCCTGGTGGAAGTTGTACCATTGCACACCAGTGTTAGTTCACCTTACCATTTGCTTCTCTTTGCGCCTCCCTTCTACCTTGTTCTTTATCTTGCAAGATTGGTCAACAGGCTAATGGACTTAATAGTGTATGTGCTGTGGGGAACTGATGAGGCAGGGCACCAAAGATAGCAGGAAACAGTTCTATTTGGCTGCAGCCAGGTTCAGAGAGTACAGCTTTTCCTGAGTCTCTAACAGCAGAGATGTAGAAGAGCTAGCGCGATCACAAGGAGGACTGGCTGTTGACTGCAGGGCACTGCCACCTGTGTTGGGTTGTAGCATTAGTTGAATTGGGGGCAGCAGAGGTACTCTGTGAGGAGTTACTTGAAAGTGTCACAACAGCTGTTTGGTTTGAATAAATCTGCGTGGGTAGGAGTAGTGCCAGAAGCAGCAGCCCCAGCCTGGCCACCATGGCTCCGCCCAAGTCCGCTCCTGTCCTTGCGCTGGATGCTAGATGAAAGGAGACAGGACGGCTCCAGGAGGGCGAAGGCAAGGTCAAAACAATTTTCTTAAAAACAGATACATGACAAGTTCACGGAGGGGTTACAAAGATGGAGTCACTGTGGCTGTATCAATCTATATTTGTGCTATATTGATTTAAATTTATCTCTGTTCACCTATTAGCCTATATTTATCAATAACTATACTGGCCTACTGATTTATACTTATCACCTTACACTGTTTTTATATCTTATTTCCTATATCTTACAGTTACATGATTATCCTATTACTTATGCTTAGTTCTGATGAACTTATGTTCTATGCTTACTTCTAACTTATTACTAGGACGTTTAACATTACTCATAGTATTTATTCCTATTATCCTATTTTTATCTTACTTATTCTGCTTATCAATATCTTATACCTATAATCTATATTGATAGGACTCAGACTATAGTATTTTATTCCTATTATCCTATTTTATCTTACACCACAATACCTCTGTCGTGGCTCATAATACATCCTTCTACTTCATATCTGTATGCTCATGTGGGTTAAGTACTCAACAATAAAAAAAGGAACTAAGTACGATTCCGGAAGGACAAAAACAGTGCTTTCGGTTTTGTATCTCCTTGGTCTGGGACCTCGCGCATTTCACTCATTCATTCAAGACACATCTGCTGGATTTACACAAGAGTACAGTAACTGTGGTAGGTGCAATAGGAATTTTAAAAGTTCAATGCACCGAGCACTGCCTGTTTCGAATATTCTTTTATCACACCAGTAGGTCTCGTTTAACATTCATGCCCCGAGTTTTAAATTCCACACTGCGACCTTCTCACGTCGACGGTTCTCTAATCCGGGAACAGAAGCTCTGAAACTTGAGCCTTTCAATGTATTGACTGTGTAAGCGCCGTTCCCGCGGCCCTGTTAAAATCCCTTAAAATGCACCCCAGAGCCACATTTGGGGGGACTTGGGACTGGCAAGGTTAATCAGTAAAACAGGGCAGTCTGGCGGTCGGGGACTTCTCACAGGGCTGAGAAGGGCGGCGGATTCATTAACATGCAAATCGTGGCAGCAACAGGGTCGCGCCGGCTCTGCGCCGCCCTCGCGGAAGCCCAGTCGCGGGCGGGGCTTCGCCTCGCCCCGCCCCCGAGGGGCGGGCCCGCGCTGCCGCCCACGCTCGCTCCCGCCTTCGGACTCGGGGCCGGGTCCGCGCGGGAGCGCCGTGAGCGCGTGCCCGGGCCAGTGACCCGCTCGGGGATGGACTGCGGCTCGGTCGCGGGCGAGAGGCCGAAGCGCTCGCTGAGCCGCCGGCGGCTGCTGCTCTTCCTGCCCCCAGGGCCGCGGCGGAAGCCTGGGCGGCCGCGGAGCCCCCACGCACCGCTGCGTCTCCCCGCTGCCGGGCGGGCTGGGGTCGCTGCGGCCCCGCGCCTCGGGGGCTCGCGGCGGCGCGTCACGTGCGGCCCCGCTGCTCCTCCTCCTGCTCGTGCCTTCCCCG
Source organism: Tamias sibiricus (assembly GCA_025594165.1). NCBI lineage: Eukaryota > Metazoa > Chordata > Mammalia > Rodentia > Sciuridae > Tamias > Tamias sibiricus. The sequence goes on along the minus strand of CM046666.1, from coordinate 14,672,612 downwards.
CGGCTGGTCGCTGCCGCCCCGCACCGGCCTCTGGCCGACTGGGGGCGCTCGCGTCCCGGGAGCGGCGGCGCGTGGAGGTGCGCGCTGGGCCGCGCGGGCGGCGCCCTCCGCCCGGGCCTCGGCGTGGCGGCCGCGCTCGCTTCCTGCAGGAGAGGTGAGTGCCGCGGCGGGCGGCGCCCCGGGAGGCCCGGCGGCGCGGAGGGCGGGTCGGCCGAGGTCCCGGCCGTCTGGCCCGCCCTCGGGGACGCTGTCAGCGAGCTGGGCCACCCCTGGGAGTCCGGGCAACGGGCGCCGGCCCCGGGAGCGCGCCGCGCGTCCGCCGGACGGGTCCCGCGCCCGGCGCCCCCGCGGGCGTGCTGTCCGCCAGCGCCCACCTGTTGGCGCCCGGGGAGGCCGGAGGGTGTGCGGGGCGCGTGCGCGTGCCGGGCGCAGCTCGCGGGAGTGCACCTCCAGTGCATTTACCGATTCATTCACGAAGCCCTAGCGCCTATCCTGTGCCTGGCACTTTTTTTTTTTTAAGATATTTGGGATTTATCGATCAACAAAATCGTTTCCCTCTGGAGCGTCATTCCATCAGAGGAGATGCTGTAAACGTGTGTGTGTGTGTGTACCCAACCCTAACCCTAGACTTTTTACATATATGTAATTTGATAAATGCTGTAGGAAAAAAAAAAAATAGAGGGGAAAGAGTTGGGAAGTGGAGTGGGTTTCCAGTTTTGAATTTAAACAGTGATCAATCAGTCTGCTTCATTGAGGAGGTAGAATTTTATTAAATACTTGAAGGAGGTGAAGGGGGAGATCACTGCACTACGTGGGAATAGGAAAGTAAACAGGCTGGAATTTCTGAAAACAAATTGCTGACAAAAATATAAAGTAATCAACAAACTTGGTATACATATCACTTAGGATAATCTATACATACCTATTAATGGCCATCAAGAACCACAACTTATTTTTTTCCCATAGAAATGCCCGATAAACATTGGCTGCCTCTCAAATTTAAGAATAGCATTGGCTGGGGGAGAAGCTGACTGTTAGAGCAACACAGCAAGGACGTTTGTGCACAAAGGGTGGGCAGGAGTACTGAATTCTCAGTGTCCTACAGTGATTAGGAGCGGTGGATAGTTTTGGTCTTCATGTATTTGTCCTTTGGTTGCTCTTATTTTGACAGGTAACTTCCGCTCTGTTCTCCTCTCATAATTCAAGATTGTGGGCAAGAGAGTTTCTTTGTCATAGGCTACTAACATTGTGCCTGCAAAGTGGTACTGTTTTATGGTGTCAAAGATCTCATTCGTCAGAGCCATAAAAATAAGGGTAGATGCATAAAAGCAGGGAAACCGAACAGAGACAGGGTTAAGGAAGCATGTCTGCCCACTAGCCCTCTGTTAATGAGCAGTTTTTTCCTGTGCAGTGATTGGCTTGCCAGCCCCTCCCCCAGCTTCTTTCAGAGCCACTTAAGACTGTTTTGAGTAGGAAATTCATACCTAGCTTTCTCATCTGTACAAGGCTAACCTTGGGCCTCTTTTGTAATTGTGGGTTTTTAATAACCTTTTGATACGCTAAACATCTCCAGAAAGGAGAATTACCTATTATGCTTTAACATAGCTTGATTTGCTGTCGCCCTGTGTCCTCAGGTGCTGTCCTTTGACAGAAAGCAAGATGGCATTCCCTTCTCCCAGCAGGGCGGAGTGCCAGTGGGGGAGGTGGCCAGCCCTTTTCTCCACTTTTCAAGGGGCAGTGTTTGTTTCAAATAAGCTTGCTATTTCTGGTTCTAGTCGTTTTTGGAAAAGAAAAAAAAATAAAGGTCTGCAGTGTCCATATCAGCATTAGCTTTTCCTTAGGAAATAGTGGCATGGTTATTTGCTTTGTGGGTGTGGGTGTGGGAAGAGGTTATGTTTTAAATTGCATGAATTATTTTGTTATTAGAGACAAGGAATTTGGGACCAGAATAACCCTGTCACTCTTCACAAGCCATTCTAGACGTCATGTGTTCAAGATCCCTGGCTCATGGGACAGCCCAACAGAGTCTGAGGTGGGTGAGGTGGCCTTAGAGGGCCCCTTGAGAAGTGCTTCATCCATTCATTTACTGCCACTCTCCCTGGAGCAGTTTTGTTCTGTGTCGGGCAGATCTTGGTCTCTTACCAGGGCCTGTCTAGTCCCAGGACTGGCGTAGATACATGATGAGAAAAGAGACACCAAATTTAAGTGTGCTTATTTATGAAAAGGGAAGAAATGAGGTGAAGAGGAGAAAGGAGTTAATCCCAGAGTTTCTTTCTAAAACAGTCTCATGATCCAGTTCTTAGAAGCCATTACAGTTCAGTTACAAAAAGTAACATATTTTTCCCGGTTTGCAGTTCGCCAGGCCTCCTTAGGGCATCTGCTGGATGCACAAGATAAAAAATGAGTAATACTGGGTACTTTTGGGCAGCTCGACTAATAGGTGATGCACATACGGAAGTAAAGTCAGTGCTGTCACAGAGCCACGTGTACAGGGCTGAGAACACCAGGAGCAGTAAAGGCTGCTCCCTTATCTGGGTGGAGGAAGCAGGGAGGATCATAAAGTGAAACGTAATGCAGGCCTGGAGCATAATGTATGCTTAATAAACTGCCCAGTTAAATGAGAATAGTGGGAAAGGAAAGCAAGCCAAGCTTAAGACATGGAGCAGCTTAGGTGCCCAGAAAGCTGAAAGGATAGCGCGGCTGTAGTGGAAAGAAGGGCTCGTGTTCCTGGGCAAGGGCCTTGTGCTGCAGAACAGCTCTGCTTTGAATGAAAGGTCTGTTTTTACCATCACACACAGGCATTGGTGCCTTTTCTATTTTGTCTCAGCAAGCCGTGCTGATACCAACAAATGTCATTACATGTTTCACGCTTATTTCGGTGCTGACCATGACCATTGCTATTCTCCTCCCTAATTGCCAAGGGTTTGGTAACAACTGCTGTAGGCTGCAGAAGCGTCAGATCTGTGGGGTCTTGTGCATGGCACGTTTTACCTCCTGTGGTTGTCTTAGAGCATTTAGGAGTGAGAGTTGTAGTTGATTGTCTCAAGTGTCTTGCTCGTCACTCAGGCCACTGAAGAAACCTTTGATCTCTGAGTTAGCACAGGGCTCCTGCTTTCTTACCACTCCTCACAACACCCAGCCTCACGCTAGCACCAGTCCATGGCATAGCTAGAAGAGGAAAGACACATAAGTAGCTGTTTATTAGATCTCGATGAAATTCTTTATTTAAATTATCCCCGCCCCCTCTTTCTCCCTGTTTTTGGTGTCAGAATGTCTTTTTTTAGTATGATGGTAATAAGAAACTATTATGTTGAAATGTTTCTTGTTTTTGTACTGGGATTGAACCCAGGGGCACTCTACCACTGAGCACCCCAGCCCTTTATATTTTTTATTCTTTATCTTAAGACTGGGTCTCACTAAGTTGTTGAGGCTGGTCTCAAACTTGGGATCCTCCTGCCTCAGCCTCCCAAGTCGCTGCTGGGATTATAGACATGCACCACTGTGTCCTTTCTTGACAGAATTTTAAAAACTGTTTTAGTAGTTAATGAAATCCAAAAGCCAGGAAGCCATTTCAGTATTCTGTGTTACCTCCCTCGGATAAAAAGGCCTTAGATCTGTTGTTAAATACACGACAGTTCATCAAAAAGGTAGCATGCAGAATGTTAGAGCACTTCTCTCTAAGGATAGGCTTTTGCAAAGATATCACAAGAAAACTACAGAAAAATATTCTTTATGAATATAGATAGAAAAATCCTCAACAAAATACTATCAGACCAAATCTTGCAACATATAAAAAAATATTATGTGCCATGATCAAGTGGGTATCTCAGTCAATTCACGTTATATACTACATTGATAGAATAAAGGACAGAACCCACAGGATCTCTTAACAGAGAAAGAGAATTTGTAAAATTTAACACCCTTTCATGATTTTCTTTTTGAAATTTGTTTTATTTATACGAAACAAAACCTCAATAAACTAGGAATAGAACCTGATAAAAACTATCTACAGGAAGTCCACCACTAATATCATATTTAATGGAAAAGCCTGTATACTTTCCTTCTAAGATTAGGAACAAGGAAAGGGTACCTGCTTTGCTCTTCTATTTAACATCCTACTGGAACTTCTGGCCAGGGCAGTTAGTCAAGAAAATGAAATAAAAGGCATCCAGGTTGAAAAGGAGAAGTAAAATTATCACTGTTCTCAAATGACATGATCTGTATGAAGAAAATCTTAAGGAATCCATTAAACTGTTAGGACTAACAGACAAGGTCAGCAGGATTGCAAGGTCAGTGTGCACAACAGTTGTGCATTTATGTGCCAGCAGTAAACAGTCTGAAAATGAAAGTAAGAAGGATTCCATGTACAATAACATAAAACAAAATACAATGCTTAGAAATGAATTTGACAAGACTATAAAACACCCAGAAAACTAAAAAGCATTATTGAAGAAATTAAAAGACTTAAATAAATGGGAGTCTTAGCATGTTTATTGATCCGAATTCTTAATATTGTTGAGGTGGCAGTACTCCCCAAATTGGTCTATAGATTTAACACAATCCCTCTCAAAATCTCAGTTGGCTTTTTTTTGCAGAAATTGATAAGCTTATCCTAAAATTCAAATGGAAGGGGTTGGGGTTGTGGCTTAGTGATAGAGCGCTCGCCTAGCACGTGCGTGGCCCAGGTTCAATCCTCAGCACCACATGAAAGTAAAACGCATTGTGTACAACTAAAGCAAATAAATAAATATTTTAAAAAATTCATATGGAAATGCAAGGAACTCATAATAGCAATCTATCTTGAAGAAGAGCCATGTCCAATAGCCACTCGTATCTAGAATATATAAAGAATTCTTACAGCTCAGTGATAATAAGACAAAAAAAAACTAATTAAAAATAGCCAAAGTACTTAAGTCAGCATCTCTCTAAAGAAGATGTACAGGTGGCCTATCAGCACCCGGCGTCAACATCATTAGGCATCAGGGAAATGCAAGTCAAAAACCACAAAGAGAAACCACTCTACCCACTAAGATGATAGCAGTTTTTAAAACATTATAACAAGTGTTAACCACATGGGGAGAAATTAGAAGCCTCCTGCGCTCCTGGTGAAAAGGTGAGGTGGAGCAGTGCTTTGGAAAACAGCCTGCAGTTTCTCCTGCACTTGCATTCCCAAAATTGGAAACACAGCAGCCATGAACGATTCGTAATAGCCAAGAAGTAGAGACAACCTGTGTCCTTCAGCTCCTGAGCAGATAAGCAATATTTGGTACAGCCCTAAAATGGAATATTACCCCACAATATAAAGAAAGCCCTGGTGCCTTCTACAGCATGGGTGACAATGAGGGAACAAAGCCACTCCAAACATCCTATATCGCGTGATTCCATTTGCCTAAGATTGTCTGGGGCCCGGTGGGCAAGGCGAAGCGCCGCAGGATTGGCTGGGAGGGCTGAGGGGTCAAGCAGGTGTTCTAAAGGTGAACGTGGGTGAGCAACTCTATAAATAAAAGCAATTGAATTTTGCACTTGAAATGGGTGAATTCTATGGTATAAGGATTCTATCTCCTTAAAACTTATGAAAAAACCAGGTAGGCAGGGTGCTGATGTGGTTCAGTGGTAGTGCCTGCCTGGCATACCACAGGCCCAGGTTTCCGTTCCCTGCACAATGAACAGAAACACAGCAGATAGGTTTTGGGGGTGTGCCTTGTTATTTTTAGGATGCTGGGTTGCTGTTGTTTACTGTTTCCAGTTTTTTTGTTTTGTTTTGTTTTTTACCTCAAAGGCTGGCTCCTTTTTTCCTTCTCAGAATTGAGAACCAATAACCACTGAGCACTGATGGAACAGTAAGAGAAACTTTTATTCTTGGCCCAGAATGGAAGTGGTAGATGTCAGAAATCCACTTCTCACACCCTGGTGTGTGTGGCTGTGGGGCGGGAGTGATCTATATGTAGATACATCTCTCTCGCCCTCCCTCTGTATATGTGGTGTATATATCCATATGTGTATATATAACATATATAAAGAGAAATGAAGGGGAGAGATGCTAATCAAGGGAGGGGTATTCCTGTGTTTTCTGATGATTGGCGTGGGTTTTCCAGGTATTCAGGCGCCACTTTTTGCTTCTTTTCTGGCTCTTTCCTGTTGTCATTGTCATGGCATTTGTCTGCTGTCATGGCACTGGGGGGGTGTCATTTAGCATGCAGGTGGGATTATGGTGACATTATATGTTGGCCTGGGGACACTGGCAGCCATTTCTGATCCAGCCAGTTTCAGCCAGACACCTGGAGAGGGACTTCTGTCCTTCAGGTACCCTGTCCTCAAAAATAAGTGAGATTGTGATGGGTTGGAAATTCAGCAGGGTTGGGGCTGGGATTGTGGCTCAGCGGTAGAATGCTTGCCTAGAACGTGCGTGGCCCGGTTTGATCCTCAGCACCACGTAAAGAATAAATACATTGTATACAACTAAAACAAACAAATAAATATTAAAAAAAAGAAAGAAAGAAATTCAGCAGGGTCATCTAGCCTGCAGCTTAGGGTGAGCCGCATTTGACCTTCCTGTCCTTTCCATTCCAGAGCTGAGCCTGTCTGCGGGGTGCCTGCAGCTGGAGCACAGGAGGAGAGAGTTCACCTCCTCTGGGACCAGGAAGCTCTACTTTGACACCCATGCCTTGGTGTGCCTGCTGGAAGGAAATGGTAATCCCTCACCCCCACTGAGTGCCCTAGAAGACCACAGTGAACAGTGACCTTTCATGTTCCATTCACTTTCACGTGTTTCTCTTCAACTCAAGCCTGCAGGTGACCTTTCCATCAATCTCCTTTTTAGGTCATTGTTTTTTTTTGTTGTTGTTGTTGAAGGACATTTTTTGCTTCATCAATACAATGGAGACTTCCTACGCATTTTCTCTTTGACCAGGTGAAGTGCATTTTTCTAATATCACCATGGAAGTATAGTGTCAAAGATAAAAATTTAGATACCAGTTAGCAAAGCTCAGGGATGATTTCTGACAACGGGGGCTGGAGCACAGCAGTGATAGTGTCATTACTGTGCATCCCAAGTGCCTTATAAAGTTTTGTAAAATGGCAATGTTGCTGAGCAGCAATTACTGATTATTTTAACTTACTGTTCTTTTTTCTTTTATATATTCAAATTAGCAATTTCACTTATTGCTCTGGCATAGATGGCATTCATTGAAGGTGCCTTAGACTATGGAGAACATTCTCATACCTGATTATATCCAGACAAACATACCAATTGTAATTCTCTATTCTGTGGCACACATATTCTCAAAACCAGAATTCCAAATTCACATGGATTATGCCTTGAAAATAAACATATCTGTTTTTACTTCCCTGGGTAGCTATCCATCCAGTTGCACATGTTCACATTTGAGAAGCTTCTGTCTGTAATGTGCTTCACATGCCTAAGTCAGAGGGCTAGGATGAGTTCTTCTGTGCCTGTGGGTAGTCGGAAGCGCCAGGTTCAAGCCCCCTCTGCCAGCTTCTACTTACATAACTGGAAGCCCCTACCCCTTCTCAGTTTTCATGTGCTCCTCTGTAGCATGAGCCTAATAAGAATTCCAAAGAAACTTTAGAGCACTTAAATAATGTTCATGAGTGCACTTTGGCAAAACTGTTAAGTGCTATATAATGGGTTTCGCAACTTTTTTGGTCAAACTTGAAATAATAGCCCTTTTTACCCAAACTTCTTTCAGCTCAGACTTTAAAAGGGAGAAGTGGAAATGAAAAGGGCGAGTTCATCTTGCCAGCAGAGGTGTTCCTATTTGTCTTGACTTCAGACCTTGACCCGTGGGTATTTGCATCTTTAAAGATCAGTGTCCTGAGGACCCCACCCTGGGCTTTTTCCACCTGACCTGAATGAGGAAGGATTTCAGATGACTGGCAAGGGTGGAACCCAGGGAGGCTCTTAAATGAATATTCTGCCCTTTCTTTATCCAGAACCATATCTCCTGTTTAGCAGAACTTCCTAGAAGTCTGCCATCTCACTATCCCGGCTGTGCCCCGTTCTCTCATTCTTAAGAATTAATTTGCACCACCTGACTCAATAGGTTTAAAAAGTTTCACTTCACTTTTTCACATCCCTTTCTTCTCCCACCGGTACTTATAAACGGTTTGGCTTTGGTTTTGTTTTATCATCTGTATAAGTTCTGTACCTCTTTTTCTACCTTTTTAAATTAAATTTATTTTTAACTGATACATAAAAAAGTGCACATTAATGGGATGTCTCTTTTTCTTTTCCTCATAATTTTTAAGTCCCAATTATGTTTAACCAAGAATTCTTAGTAAAGTTTTTTTTTTTTTAATATTTATTTATTTGCTTTAGTTGTACACAATGTGTTTATTTTTATGTGGTGCTGAGGATCGAACCCGGGCCGCGCACGTGCTAGGCGAGCGCTCTACCACTGAGCCACAATCCCAGCCCCCTTAGTAAAGTTTTTAAGCTTGCAAAATAGCATGTTCATTTTCTAAATATTAGAAGACAGAAAAGAAAACCAAAAAACCTCAGATCCCAGTATCCCAGAGCTAGACGATGAACATTTTGGTGGGGGACCCTTCTGGGTGTTTCTTCAGGATGTGCTTGACACACATTTTGAAAAAGTAAAGAATAAAGTAGTAGATCTTTGGTGGTCCTTTCTTCTCCTTTCAAAATCTTTGTTAATTAGAGTCCCACCTTTAATCTTATCCAAACAGATTATTTTATTATTCCAACAAATACACTGTTATTTAGAATGTACTGATTCTTCTGAAGTTCTTATAGATGGAAGCATTTAATAGAAGGAATTGCTCTTCAGGCACTCAAGTTTTAATTATTTTGTTAGAATTTCTACATGAAATATGAATTACAGACTACAGTTATTAAAAGCATTAACAATGCCAAGTTGCAAATCTCTATAATTTGATTCAGCATTGTTTGATGAGTGTTAAAGAATCTCTTTTATCCAACTTGGGCCCCCCAGACTAGTGACTGAAGAAAAATGTCAAGGGAAAAAAATGAAAGAACCAATTTTATCGTTTAGCATTAAATAAGTTAATGTTGCTGAAAGTTCAGTCCTTGTCCTGATGCCAATCCAATAACGAGGACACAGTTTTGAGAAAAAGGGAAAAGAGGTTTATTGCTTTGCTACCAAAGGAGAAACATAGGAGACTCCTGTCCCAAAGGCTGTGATTCTGCCCATCCAAAGGAACGGGGCTTTTATAGAAGTGATTCAGAGAAAATGAGATTAGGGAGGGGAGATCAGGAAGAAGTTTAGGGAAAAGAAGATTGGGGAAAAAGAAAAACATGTAAGTTTCAAAGCCACAAAGGGATATAGTCAAAGCATCAAGTGAACCCCAGTTACATTAACAGCTAGATTACTATTTGTATAGTCAGTAATTTAACATGTGATAGATAAAGAAATTGTCCACCATAGAAAATTTAGAGAAATATAAAGAAGAAAATAAAATTTCCATGAATCTTCGTTAAATGATCAAAACAGTCTGGAGATGTAGCTTAGTGGGGGGGTGCGTGCCTGGCATCCTGAAGCAGGGGCCCAGTGCCTAGCATCACCCCAAACAACAACTTGCACAAACAGTCCTTGCATCTGTAATTTGGAGTCAGCCTTTTATCACTTGACGTGAATTACAGGCAGAGCCTGTCACTAAGCATACTCTGAAGACTGGTTTGGGTGGCTGGGAGGGGCCTTGGGATCGCAATAGCCTGGGCACCTGCCTCTGTGGAACACTCTTGGATGTCTCTTACCCGGGGCGACAGGCACATCCCAGCTGTGGCTCTCAGCTCAGCCCCTCCTGCCGGCTGCTTTCCTCTTGTTTCTGGGTTCAGAATGGAGCGTTCACCTGGGCCACGGGTCGTCTTTTCCGGGCAGCTGCCTCCTTCAGAGTGTGATCGTGTTCGTGTGTGTGCTTGCTTAGGTTTTACTACTCAACAAGCAGAAATCATTGTCTCTGCACTGGTCAAGATCATGGAGACCAACATGGACATCGTCTACAAAGACATGGTCACCAAAATGCAGCAGGTTAGTGTGGTCCCAGTGGGCGAGCAGATCCGAAATCTGAAAGTGGGATGTTATTAGTAATAAGTATTAATGTAACTTTTCAGATATCGTGGGTTGAAAAATATACAGTAATTTTAACCATAGGATGCAAAAGAAAATAGAGCATAAAATTAGACTCCTCATGCTCAAAAGCTGTCTGTCCCGGTCAGGATACTTTAATAAATGGAGACGTGGCCAGAGTCGTGTCCTTGAGTCCACAGACCACCTCCCGTTACTTGTGACTCCTGTGGTAATGATCTGCTGCATGTTTTGTTCTCCTCGTTTTCTCACCGTGAACGGTGGTGACCTGACTGCACAACACCCCACCCCACCCCACCCACTCACGCCAGTCCACATCTGTCTAGTTTCTGCAGTGACAGCAGGTACCCACAGCAGGAGGTGCACTGCTGGGCTGACTGGATTATATGTGTCATTTCTCTTTTTCTAGGAGATCACTCTTCAGCAAATAATGTCTAAGATTGCTAATGTGAAAAAGGATATGATCATTTTGGAGAAGAGTGAATTTTCAGCTCTCAGAGCAGAAAATGAGGTAAAAGTACAGATCCACTCAAAATATGTTACACTAAGACACTGAGTTGAGCGCGGTGGCGCACACCTACATCCCAGCAGCTCAGGAGGCTGAGACAGGAGGATCGTGAGTTCAAAGCCAACCTCAGCAAAAGTGAGGTGCTAAGAAACTCGGTGAGATCCTGTCTTAAGTAAAATACAGAATAGGACTGGGATGTGGCTCAGTGGTTGAGTGCCCCTGAGTTCAATCCTCAGTGCGGGGCGGGGGTGAGGGGATATGACACCAAGACAAAACACACACACAGACGGGCACAAGTAAGTGTGTACTATCATGAACTTCCAAGTGTGCACCCTGAGGAGAAGGAGGACAGAGTATCACCCACCCCAGGGTCCTGTTGGTGACCTCCGTCATGTCACTGTCTGCAGTGCCACAGAAGTATGCCATACTGTCCTCCTGGGGTGCGTGTTAGAACGGTCCCCAACTGAGGACTGTCCGGGTTATACGCACTGCACAGGCCCCTCTGCCTTCTGCAGACACAGGGCTTGTGGCCAGGCACAGGGCTTGTGGGTCAGCATCTAAGTAAGCGTTCTCTTTGCTGCTTCCCTGTTTAAAGCACATAAGGGAAGGCCATTTATTGCCTGTTGATTTTAGCCTCATAAGAAACCTTATCCTTAAAAGGTAAAGTCTGAACTCTCAGACTTGTCCTCGAAATCAGCTATTTGAGGGCAGAGTTTGAAAAAATTTTTTGAAGGAGATACTAAAGAAAGCAAGGTTACTGCAAGCAAACGTTACAAATGTTGTGTAGCCAGGCACAGTGGTACATGCCTATAATCCCAGCAGCTCAGGAGGCTGAGGCAGGAGGATTGATAGCAAGTTCAAAGCCAACCTCAGCAACTTAGCAAGACCCTGTCTCAAAATTAAAAAATGGGCTGGGGATGTGGCTCAGTGATAAGCACCCCTGGGTTCAATCCCTGGCACCAAAAACAAAAAGAAAAGTCACATCACTAATTTTATGCAAATTTCAAGGTGAATTAAAACTAGTTTCAAGGTCTGCACAGGCATAGAGTATGACACTTTTTGAGCTATGTATGTTGTCAAGTTTGTGGTAAATGAGGGGAAAAGTTTAAGAACTTGTGCATAAATGCATGTTGTAATATTTGTTGATTATCAAGTTTTATGTTTTTCTTACAACTTTCTAAACATTCTTGTTTCTTTTTACAACTTTCTAAACATATCCTTGTTTCTTTTTAATGTGTTTTTAGAAAATAGAACTTGAACTACATCAATTAAAACAACAAGTGATGGTAAGATTCTCTTTCCTATATGCATTTTGTAATTACATGAGCATAATGTCAGAAATAATTACATGCTTTTAAAAACTTAATTCTTGGTGAAATATTTGTGTAATATGCCTCAAAAGTACACATTGGAAGACGTAATACAGCCAATGAATAAGTCACCAGTGTCTGTAACCAAATTCATTAAGAAAATTGCCTTCTAGGAGGAGTTAAATCATTTTAAATCAAAATGTTTGTGAAGTAGCCAAATGAAGCCCTTAGATTCTCTTAAAAGTTACTTTCTTTAGAAAATTACATGTGATTTTTAAATGGTTAACAGGCCAGCTGTGTTTGTTTTGTTTTGTTTTTTTAAGTAGGAAAGAGTATATTGATTTTTAAAAAGAAAAGATTTTGAGTCGGGTGCGGTGGCACACGCCTGTAATCCCAGCACTTGGGAGGCTGAGGCAGGAGGATGGTGAGTTCAAAGCCAGCCTCAGCAATGGCGAGGCACTTAGCAACTCAGTGAGATCCTGTCTCTAAATAAAATACAAAAAAGGGCTGGGGATGTGGCCCAGTGGTCAAGTGCCCCTGAGTTCAATTCCTGGCACCAAAAAAAGAAAAAGATTTTGATGAGTTTCAAAAAGAAAGCTTTCCTTAAAGCAGAGTTTGATGTTTTTTCTTCTTTGCTTTCCTGAATCCCAACAGGGAGGTTACATAGGGAATCTGGAGGTCAGGAGCACCTGTGGTCCCAGCTACCCAGGAGTTGAGGGCACGCAACACAGAAAGCAGTAGTGACCCACTCTGGGCTGGCATGCCCTCAGAGGGTGCTCTCTGTACACATGGCTGGAAGCCTGACGACAGGGCCAGCCCGGCTCCGTCACAGGCCCCTGGCATGTTAGTCCTGGCCCCACCTCTGGCCGGGCCCTTCCCTGGCCGCTCCCTTGGGTTAGAGGAGCAGGTGTCCTGGGCTCGGGTCCTCAGGAGCTGTGACTTTCTAACTTTGGATTTCTCTCTCTTTGTTCTTTGCCTTTCTATTAGGATGAAATGATCAAAGTCCGAACAGATACCAAATTAGACTTCAATCTAGAAAAAAGCAGAGTAAAAGAATTGGTATGTTCTTTTATTAAAAATAAATTATGAATTCATTTCTTTTCAGGATGGAGTGCTTAGTTAAGTCTTAAGTTTGCAAACATGTCACTAGTACTGTTAAGTGTTTACCAGTTTTCAGTGTTAGACACAACACTTTTTCACTCTAGTTTGGATTAGGTCTTAAATTTGATGCTTTCAAAAGGGCCAGGCAGGGTAGCCCATGCCTGTGATCCCAGTGGCTCAGGAGGCTGAGGCGGAAGGATCACGAGTTCAGAGCCAGCCTCAGCATCTTAGCAAGGCCCCAAGCAACTCAGCAAGACCCTGTCTCTAAATAAAATATAAAAAGGCCTGGGATATGACTCAGTGGAAGTACCCTGGGTTCAATCCCCAGTACCAAAAAAAAAAAAGAAATGCTAAAATTAAAATCTTGGTCAAATTGGGTTTGAACCTTTGTTTCAGAGATACTAGATTATATGTTACATAGACATTAATAAGGAATTTAAACTCAATCTTGATCTATTTAATACTGACTTAGATCTCTGCATGCCCTCATTTTGAAAAAATTGATTATCTCAGATGAGTAATATATTAAATAATACTAAATTCTACACTGAAATTCTGGATTAAAACATATTTCTAGGGCTGAGGTTGTGGCTCAGTAATAGAGCGCTCACCCAGCACACGTGTGGCCCTGGGTTCAATCCTCAGCACCACGTAAAAATAAATAAATAAAATAAAGGTATTGTGTCTAAACTACAACTAAAAAATAAATATTAAAAAATATATATTTCTGGGGCTGGGGTTGTGGCTCAGCGGTAGAGCACGCACCTAGCACATGCAAGGCCCTGGGTTCGATCCTCAGCATCACATAAAAAAATAAAGGTATCCTGAAGGAGCCTATAATCAAGGAGATAGCTAAAGATTGCGGTTAGCTGAGAGCCATAAAAGATGTTCTAGTTTCCACCTGATAGTAATACATTATCCAAAGAATCTTTGTATGCCCGTGAACACTGCGTGACGCACCTGTAAGCTCGAGCTGTAAGCACGTGTCCTTGTTAAAGCTATATGTATATAACTGGGTGAGTTTGGTTAGTGTGTGTGGGAAGAAGAAGAAGGTGGTGGTTGGAGTTAGAGCGTTTGGAATGATTGCTGGAGCCAGAGAGAGAAGAAGAATAAAAGACCTTTTTTCATTTTCATCCTGCCTCCGAATTTTCCTGCGGCGTTCGTTGCTCCGAGCAGTTTCTGCTTCAGGCAGCAACAGTATCCAACTACAACTAAAAAACAAATATTTTAGCCGGGCGTGGTGGCGCACGCCTGTAATCCCAGCACTTTGGGAGGCTGAGGCAGGAGGATCGCGAGTTCAAAGCCAGCCTCAGCAATGGCGAGGCACTTAGTAACTCAGTGAGACCCTGTCTCTAATAAAAATACAAAAAAGGGCTGGGGATGTGGCCCAGTGGTTGAGTGCCCCTGAGTTCAATCCCCGGTACCAAAAAAAAAAAAAAACATTTTTTTAAAAAACAAACATGTTGGCCTGGGGTTGTGGCTTAGCAGTAGAATGCTCGCCTAGCATGTGCGGGGCCCTAGGTTCGATCCTCAGCACCACATAAAAATAAATAAAATAAAGGTACTTTTTAAAACCACATTTTTGTCTTTGTGGGCATGTGTGTGTTGTTGGGGTCGAACCCAGGCTAAGCAAGCAAGACTATGCTAAGCAAGCACTGTACCACTGAGCTGCACCCCTAGCCCTGTAAATTATCTATTAAATACAGAAAGAAGGTGTGTGTTTTAATGAAGATGCGTTCCGGGTTTGGTTTTTAACCTCTCTAGGCATTCACCTCTCTGCTCAGGCTTTCTCTCGATGGGCGACATTACTTAGGAGCCTTTCCTGTCCTTGGCTTAATGAGAAGTGGGCACATGGGGCATTTCCCCAGCATGAACTCGTGCAGATGCACCTGCAGACACTGCCGTGCAGACGGAGCAGCACGCTCTCATTTTTCACAACTTCCTTTAATCAGCACATGCTGTAATGGTAATGGAACTAATACTGAAACTCAGATAAATGCATAATTGTGTTTTGGAACTGCTGCTGGGCCTCAAGAGTTAAACTAGCTTCATTATACAAAACAATTTCACACCCCACATTGCCCATCTTCTAGTCTCAGGACACTTCTTAGCCAGGAGATGAAATCACCTAGTCTCCCTAAAACATGTAGTGACTGCGAGCACATGACTGCTACCTAGGGGACACTTCTGGTTACCTTTATACTTCTGGGTCCTGTTTTATTTATTTATTTACTTTAGTTGTACACAATGCAATACATTTATGTTTACGTGGTGCTGAGGATCGAACCCGGGCCGCGCACATGCGAGGCGAGCGCTCTACCACTGAGCCACAATCCCAGCCCTGGGTCGTGTTTTTAAGAAAACTGAACTCGCTTGATTCAGAGTTGCAGGCGAACTGGTAAGCTGCACAGAGGAGAGTAGGACATACAGGAGGTGGAGGTCAATCAAAGCCACAGGTCTGTGTGGTCTACTCACCTAGCCGGGAGGCTGTTCCTTCTGACCCTGAACCTGGGCTGCTCTGAAGCACAGCGCAGTAGCATGTTAGCAGCTCGTGTGTATGTAACGTGCCTTGGTGGAGAGGAGTCATGGCCTTCTGATTCCCTTGGTGAGGTTATTAAAGTAAAAATTAAATGAACTGTGGCAACATTTACAGCCAGTTTCAAAAGCAGCATGGTGTATTAATGTTTTGGGGCTCGGGGAGATGGAGCCACATGAGTGTTATTTTTACACTGTGGAAGGTCCAGGCAGGCTTGCTTTTCTCTGGTGGGTGAGTCAGAGTTGGTGCTTTAAGATGTGCAGAAAACCCAGCTCCAGCCTGCCCCCTGGTGGCACCTTGACACCTAATGCTCTGGTCTGAATCCCTGGCGTCTGAGGAGCATTGCTCTTTGATCCTACAACTAGTTTAGTTTGGGGTTGGGCGTTGTTTATTTTTTGTCAGTTTCTTGTTTTGTTTTACTTCTAAGAAATGGTATTTTTATACTCTATCCCCTGATAGTCCTAGGAGGTACTACCAGTTGCTTAGTTCAGGTAGTTATTAGGGGAACATTTTATACCCAGAAATTTCCTAGATATTTCAAAGCATTTACTTTTTCCTTTATAATAACATTAATTTAGGTCCTAAAAATCTTCATTTAATCTACAATTTGTCATTTGCTTTATTAAATCCTAATGCCCACCATTGAAGAGATTTGTCTGATTTTGATTTTAGTATCAATAAAACTGTACTAAATCTTTTCACAGATATTGAAAGCCACAGGCAGGGGCCATTTTAATGAGGGGTGGAGCTGGTCAGTTCCCTTGGTGACTGGTGTGACCGTGCCCAGGCAGGAGTACTGTTCTCATCATCACTACACCCACATGCAGTACCTGAGTGTGTTTCTCGCGTTTTTGTGTTGTGTTTTATAATCACAGTGCAGTGTCTTGTCACAGAATAGTATCGAGCTATCTTTACCCCAACTTTTTATTGTTCTGGTTTTTTCTCCTCACCTCGAGTGCTGACCTATTTTTCTCACAGCTCTGATGGGAAAGCTCCTAACCTGAAATGGTTCTCTACCATTTCCAGCCTCTCAAAGGCAAAAAGCCTGTGACTCAGCCTCCATCTAAATCGGTCCCAGGAGATGCTATTCCACCAGTGGGATTTAGTACAGGTTTGTCACTTGATATCACAGTAGAGAGAGGTGACCAATGACAAAAGGAGATCCACAGATCAGAGCAGAAAGTATAAACAAGAAAGCTTGAGTTCAGAATGGAAGCAGGAGGGAGCAGGCTGCTGTGTCCCTGGGCGTTCCCCTGTTGGGTGATGTAGGGAGCATGGAGACCAGAGCACTGAGGCAGCGGAGGAGAGGGAGCGGTCGCCTGGACCAGGACCTGACCCGCGTTGCGTGTTTGTTTCAGTATGCGCTGAACGAGAGGAAGCTGCTGGAACTGAGGACAGAAATCGTGGAATTGGTAAGAATTGAGACTTGGACTTTTCTTTGTCATTTTATCCATCTTTGTTTCATCCTGTTCATGGATGAACCTGTCCATACTGTTGTTTGTAATTATGTGTTGTGGAAAGATATGCAGCTTTATGTCATGGGTTTTATAAAAACTGTGGTAGAATATACATAATATAAAAATACCATCTTGTTGCCGGGCGTGGTGGCGCACGCCTGTAATCCCAGCACTTTGGGAGGCTGAGGCAGGAGGATCATGAGTTCAAAGCCAGCCTCAGCAATGGCGAGGCACTTAGCAACTCAGTGAGACCCTGTCTCTAAATAAAAATACAAAAAAGGGCTGGGGATGTGACCCAGTGGTCGAGTGCCCCTGAGTTCAATCCCCAGTACCACAAAAAAAAAAAAAAAAAAAAAAAAAAAAAAAAAAAAACATACCATCTTGTGCCGGGCGCGTTGGTGCACACCTCTAATCCCAGCAGCTCGGGAGGCTAAGGCAGGAGGATCACAATTTCAAAGCCAGCCTAGGCAACAGTAAGGTGCTAATAAGCAACTCAGTGAGACCCTATCTCTAAATAAAATTCAAAAAATAGATAAATAAAAATAAAATGCCATCTTAACCATTGTCATGGGTATGGTTCAGTGGTGTTTACTTTGCAAAATTAAAACTGTATCCCTCACACTAACGCCCACTCCCTCCTCCTGCAGCCACCAGTCTGTTTTCTTTCTCAGAATTTGACTATTCTAGGTAATTTCTTCTAAGTGGAATCATATAGTACTTACCTTTGGGGGCTGGCTTGTTGCACTTTAGCACAGTGTCCCCAGGGTTCACCCATGTTGTTAGAAGTGACAGAATTTCTTCCTTTTCAGGATTTAATAGTATTCCACTGCATATGTATACTACATTTTATTTATTTACCTGTCAATGGACACTTGAGTTGCTTCCACTTTTGGCTATTGTTAATGTTGCAACAAACATGGAAAGTAAATATCTATTGAGCCTGTTTTTAAGTTCTTTTGGGTATGTACTCAGAAATTGAGTATTTTACACTTAACAGAATACTTGATCTTAATGAAATTTTTTTTTTTTTTTTGTGGTACCGGGGATTGAACTCAGGGGCACTTGACCACTGGGTCACATCCCCAGCCCTTTTTTGTATTTTAGTAGAGACAGGGTCTCACGAGTTGCTAAGTGCCTCGCCATTGCTGAGGCTGGCTTTGAACTCGCGATCCTCCTGCCTCAGCCTCCCAAAGTGCTGGGATTACAGGCGTGCGCCACCGCGCCCGGCTTAATGAAATTTTAAATCTCAGTGATTGACAAATAGTAAGGAATGGAGACGTCATCTTATATTTTAATTCACAGCATGCATTACTCCTTTCCACACTCCTCCCTCAAAGGCTGAGGTGTGGCTCAGTGGGTGAGCGTGTGCTCAGTGTGTGCCTGGTTCAGTCCCCAGCACTCACACGCAAATCTGTGTGCTACCTGGGACCTCCGAAATCTGTAAGAGGCCTCCCTGGGAAAATTCTGGAATGTTTCTCTGGAATACTTTTCAACACATTTAAGCATTCACTTCCTTATTCTCTGCCTGCGTTGGTAATGTTGGAAACTGCTGGTCTGGCCTAGGATTTTCAGTGAAGCATTGTCATGTACTCAGGCCTGAATGCAGTTACCTAACGTCAGCCTTTCTGAGGGCGAGTGTACACCCCGTTTAACTATGTTGCATTTGGGGAAGGACACAAAGTGACCCTTGGTAGCTAAGCCTTGTATTAATGAAGCCCTTGATGTCTGAACTACAGAAGGAAGCTGTCAATTACAAACATAGACTAGCAATAATGTCAAGAGAGCAGTGTCACTTTTAGATCATCTGAGGCTACATTTCTCTGTCAAAAGAATTTTTAGTCTCAGGAAGGGAACGCAGTCATTGCCATTGAGAGCAGACTGGCCTCGTAGTGCGTCATGGTGTTGGGGCAACCTCTAGTTCACCGAAGGTTTTCATGGAGATTATCGCTTTTGATTCGCTAAACAGCCCCTGTGAGGGGAGCCAAAGGTTGTAGAGGGTTCTGTTTTTGTTTCCCCAGACAGAGGAAAACTGAGGCCTGGAGACTTAAAGCACGGCCCCTGGCCTCCCCTAGGCTGCCTGGGGCTCCCCAGCAGGAGGGTACTCTGGGGTGGAGGGCAGGGGGCCTGGACCTGAGGCCCTCTAATGCTCTGGACCTCTTTGTTTTGAAAGCACGCCCAGCAAGATCGGGCCCTGACGCAGACAGACAGGAAGATAGAAACGGAGGTTGCTGGACTCAAAACCATGCTTGAGGCGCACAAGCTAGACACTATCAAATATTTAGCAGGTGAGCTGTTTTGTACTAAGTGTTTAAAACATGAAAAGAAAATACGTCAAATTTTATAGAAGTCAAATATTGCATTTCATTGATTCTAGCACTTTTTTTTTTTCATGGAAAGCTTATAATTTTCAATAAATGAAGTATTATACTTTAACTGGTATTTTTCTTTCTTACTAGTAAAATAAGAATAAGGGTGTACTTTACAATTGAACAAGTCATAAATTTAAAAAGATACTATCATTGGATTATGGCTATTGGGATTTTAGTAGAATTCAATACAGGAAATATTTTGTGAATAAAATAGAAGGTATTTATTTGCGTTGCGATCTTTCTGCTTTGATTGGTAATACTCCTTTTAAGGGGTCATTTTGTGTTTGCAATTTTTGAGCCCAAAGAGGGAGTGCAGATTCATGTATCAAAAACAGAAGCCAGGCAGTGATGCACACCTCTCATCAGTCCCAGCCAGGGGCACTGCACGTTCAAGCCCAGTTCAGCAGCACCTTAACAAGGCCCCATCTCAAAATAAAAAATATTAATAAAGGAGTGAGGACATAGCTCAGTTTAGATTAATCAAATATTTTAAAGTTATAACAATATATATTAAAATATCTGTACCTGAATAGTTCACGTGTATGTGTGTGGCTACACACATGTGGATATACACACATATACACAGAATCTTTGTGATTCTAAACTTTCTTGAAAAGTTCTCTTGAATATTAAATACATTTGTACTTTGAAGATGGTTTCAATATATGGAATTTGTTTTTTGTTCCAATTTTTTTATTATTTTTTCTATTTTAATTAGTTATACATGACAGTAGAATGCATTTATGCACTTTGATGTATCATACATAGATGAGATATAATTTCTCATTTTTCTGAGTATACATGTTGTAGAATCATATTGGCCATGCGGTCACATAATACATACAGTAATAATGTCTGTTTCATTCTATTATCTTTCCTATCCCCACACTCCCTCCCCTCCCTTCACTTCCCTCTACCTAATCTAAGGTAACGCTATTCTTCTCTAGCCCCCCCCCCACCTTATTGTGAATTAGTATCCGCATATTAGAGAAAACATTCTGCCTTTGGTTTTGGGGGATTGGTTTATTGTTTTTTGTTTTTTTAACAGGCAGATGTTTCTTGGCCCATCAGTGAGCAAACTTAGTTTCTAGGTTTGTTGTTGTTTTTCTCCCCATAGTGGAGCGGTCGTTGGATGTGTTTCCTTAATAAGCAGAGGTCCCTATACTTCAGATCACCTCTAGATTACTTGTAATAGCTAATGCAGTGTAAAATGTTCCCTCAAGGAGCTGTTAGTAGAACTAATAGTACTCAATTATTTTTTCTTACAGGGTCTGTATTTACGTGCCTGACAGTAGCTCTGGGATTTTATCGCCTGTGGATATAATAAAGGTGTCTATTTAAAGAGATTTCTATTGTTTTGCCTTAAGAGTACCAGACTATTGTCCCTTTTTTTTCCTTGTTTTCAAATTTTAATTCTGATTAGACTTAATGCATATTGTTTATTTTTATACAAATTATGGGCACATAGCCAAAATAAAGAGTCAGGGACTCCGTAATCATCCTGTTGCCTTCTGCCTAGTTGACTTTGACTGTATAACTAAGGGGTGTGGCCCACACCTGGCGACCCCACACACTGACCCGGTGCACTGGTCTGACCTTGGTGCAATACCGACAATGTATATTTGTGTAATTCCCTACAGTTTTAAATCTTCTTGTCACATAGAGGATTTGGGGTCTCCATTGAGAGGGTTCTGTGGCTTTAAGTGCTGAAGAATCATTGAGTCCAGCCCTGAGCAACGGCTCCTTCACCCTCCCTTCCCCTCCCAACCCCCTGCCCCAGCCTCTGTGTTAATACAGCTGTACTTCTGCTCCTAAAGGAATGTTTTTCTGCAGATCTCCATTGTCTTAGTAAGTTATTGTTATGTTATTTTTAATGTGCCTTCCAGCTAGAAAATCGTGCTGCCTAATGAAGCGTTGTAATTGTAACAGGGACTCTTGCTGCTCAGGATGCTGATCCCCGCGTGTCTTGAACTGTGATAATGCTCTGCTGGGCACCACTGCCGAGGACCTGCTCCTCCTCGGCCTGGCTCAGCTGCAGGTGTGGTTCAGCCTGTTTCCTCCTGTTCTACGTCTTCATTTTCTACAGGGGAGCACTCAGCTCCCTCCTGTAGGTTGTCTAGACATCTGGATGGCCTGTCACTCTAAATAACGGAGCCCACGCCTGTGGAGGAGTGCCGCCTGTGACCAGCTCAGCTGTCCACTTCAAGTGAGGACCTCTGGCCAGCATCCTTGTAATCCTGATGGTGGCTTCTGTTGCTAAAGACATCCTCATGCCTACCTTGCCTCTATATTTGAAACAAATAAATCCTAGGTACAACTGGGGATATTTCAGAGAAGCACCTTTCTTGTCTTATTGAAACAATGGGCTTGTGGGCAAGAGTAAGCATTTTGGAGCCAGGAGCAGAGGTGCACGCTCTGGAGGCTGAGGCAGGAGAATCACGAGTTCAAAGCCAGCCTCAGCAAAGGCGAGGTACTTGGCAACTCAGTGAGACCCCGTCTCTAAATAAAATACAAAATAGGGCTGCAGATGTGGCTCAGTGGCAAGCACCCTTAAGTTAAGTCCCTGGCATCCCGTCCCCCCCCCCCCCAAAAAAATAAGCATTTTGGAAGCAGTGACACTGACGGGACCTTGTCTGTCCACACACACACACACACACACCACACACCACACACACACACACACACACACACACACACATACAGTGCAGAAACCACATGAAGATTTCTTGATCAGATTGGCAGAATAAAATAACCCAATGTTACTATTCCAACCACATTGGTAAAATCAAGTTACCTTTGTCCTTCGGATGTAATTTCTAAGCATTAAGATATGTTAAATCTTTACCATGTTAGAAAACATTTGTAAACCAAAGATTTTGAGCTTCATACTATAGGAAAATCAAGTACTTTTCTATTAGTGCTAGCAGTTTCAGAGTGAAATATCATAATTTAATCCTTTTCAGGTAGATCAAAAATTGTCTTAATGACTGAACAAAATGTTTCATCAGTATATTGCCTACCCCCCCCACCCCCCCACCCCGCTTTCTAAGGAGAGTCCCTGGGAAAGTCTGCGTGTTTGCCTGACACACTGAAGGCTGTGTGAGTGGCGCCCCCTCAAGACCTCACTGTGACCGATGTCAGCACAACCTAGGACAGAGCTGGAGAGGGTGTGAGCCAGTTCACAGCTCCAAAATCAAGACCCCAGGAGCAAGGTACCACGTGCCATTATGCTTCAAGTGAACACTGACTTTGTGTAGGTTAAAAACGAGCTCGCTGTCCTTTCATCCTGACCTTTTTTTTTTTTTTTTTTTTTTTTTTTTTTTGTTTTTGTGGTACCAGGGATTGAACTCAGGGGCACTCGTCCACTGGGTCACATCCCCAGCCCTTTTTTGTATTTTATTTAGAGACAAGGTCTCACTGAGTTGCTAAGTGCCTCGCCATTGCTGAGGCTGGCTTTGAACTCGCGATCCTCCTGCCTCAGCCTCCCAAAGTGCTGGGATTACAGGCGTGTGCCACCGCGCCCGGCTTGACCAATATTTTTTAAATAACAGTGGGGTGACAGTCTGTGTCTGCTAAAGGCACTCCCGCATCATTCCTCCTGGCCTAGTGGGCCTCTTCATCCCATCACTTAATTTAGACCTTTGGTTTTTCTGGGAGTTCTTGGAGCACAGAACAACCCTCTTGGGCCTTGGGGACGATGAACTGTCCTTTAGAAGATGTGGATGTCATGCATGTCTGGAGTTAAGTCAGTGTTTTATATCTGAAAAGCATTGAGCTGGCTCCAGCATCTACGCGGTGTGGGCCAGCTGTGTCTAAGGGCTGGGGATATAGCTCAGTTGGTAGAGTGCCTGCCAGCTGTGTCACAGCTTCCTGTGCTCCCAGCTCTCGAGCATGCAGATCACCTTGGGAAATTAGGCGTTGAAGGTGCGAAGCGGGAAGATGCCTGTTAACTTGTCCACCTGTTAGCAGCCTCCGTCCAGCACGTGGGGGAGTTAACCATGGCAAGATCCTCAATTCTGCCCCGTGGCAAGGGTGCAGGGGACATTTCCAGGTACCCAAAGCAGAATATCAGATGGACAGCCCCGGTGCTGGCTGTTCACGCACAATTCACTCTCGATTCTCAGAGGGGCTTCTGCCTTCCTGCTTTCTCCTCTCCCCTCGCCTGCCTTTATCTGTTTTAAAGTGCTGAACTCCAGTTTTACTCCTTTCCCCTCCATTAGTAAGCAAAACTGCACGGGTCCTTACAGGAGACACTAATTTTGATGGCTGTATTGGTTTTATTGTTCTCTGCTGGTTTTTCTAGCTCAGCATCTAGCAAAACTAAAACAACCTGGGCATTTTCCCCTCAAGTACACCAAGCCCCTCAGTTGGAAAGTTGCAAGTTCAAGAAGAAAGGCTTGGCTCATACCACGAGTCTTGTGGGATTTGTCTCTGTCTTTCTGGAGCACTGCCATCTACCCTCCTTGTCTGGCCCCTCTCTCTGCCCTTGGCCTGTCATTAGCCCTGTCGCTGTGGCCATCTTCCCACTGTGCTGTGTTCTAAGACCTTTACATCCTGCACAGATCTCTACCCTGCACTCTAGAACTCTGACTGTAGCATACATTTACCAACTTTGTTGTGGCTTTTTTTTGGCACTAAAGCAAAAACATGTTAACTAGAAATAATGTATTCCTTATAATAAAATGTCCAAGACTGTTTAGTCCTTTATTGGAATTTTACTTGGAAAATATTTATATCTTTCTGCAGGTTTATACATAACTTTCCTTTGATTATAAGCCAAATCATTTGTTAACCCTTTTATTACTTAAGCAAATATTCAATTTCATTTTATTATCTAATGGAATGTGTATTATATTTTTATTATCTAAAAATATTTAATTATCTGTGACTAATATTTTGGGGGAGGTGGGGTTGCTAGAGACCGAAGCCAGAGCCTTATGCATACTGGGCGAGTGCTCTACCACTGAGCTACATCTCAGCTCTCTGCTACAATTTTCTAATGGTTCAAATGAAAAACTTAAATTCTGTCTAGAACAACTGTATTTCACTGTATTAATTGTATGATAAAACTTGTGAATTGTAAGTAAATCTAATAACTGAAAATTTGAGTTTACATTTTAAAAAGATTTAAAAGTAAATATTTGACTTGCAAAATAAATTTTTATTCAAAAGAATTATTCAGCGTGCTTGTGTACAATATTTTAACTACTTATTAAGGGAAATAATGAGCATAAAGCACGGGTTTTTAGAGAGGGCTGTGAGGACTGGGGGAGGTAATGGGATTCCACCTCAGGCTAGCTTGAACAGAAAAGAATTTCTGTTTTCAGCTGCACAACCAAAGTTCAGGCAGGGCACACTTGGATGCCCTCAGGGCTCTCCTCTCTGCACCTCACTTTGACTCCTCTGAGATCTGCAAGCACCAAGGGCCTGTGTCTGCAGCAACACCTGACACAGCCTCACCCCGGTTAGCTCCACTTTGAGAAAGCCTGAGAAGGGATTTGAAGCACGTAGCTGGGCTGCAGCAAGCAGCAGCCTCCTGAGGGGTGCTGTGGTTCCTCGCTGCGCGCTCACCTTCCTGGGAGCCTGCTGGCAGCTTGCCCAGGAATCAGCTCTGCGGGCAGAGTTTCAGGGTAATAACTGTCTGCTCCAGAGGAATGCAAAGGAACACTTTGGAAAAATGGGCAAATGAAATAGAAAAGTAGTCAGGAAATGAATGCTGGGTACCTTTCATTTTCTCCAACTAGAAATCTTTTACCAAAGTTAGAATCAGAGCAACCAGGCTTGAGGATTAGCAGCAGTTTCTAAAAGGTGAATCGCAGCTGAGATAGGCAAAGGCCCTGAGTGATTTGCAAACTCTGCCTTCAGGCTCAAAAATGATGCTAGATTTGAGTCCTCCGTCCACATCATCCTTTCTAGGCTTCGTTTCACATCTGTGGTGCATGAACAAACTGAATCCTTTTTGCTTTGGGCCTTTGGTTTTTCCAAAAATAAGAAAATTGTTTTAAAGGAAAGCATTTTCTTTTTTTTTTTTTTTTTTTTTTTTTTACGTTGTGCTGAGGATCGAACCCGGGCCGCAAATGTGCTAGGCCAGCGCTATGCCGCTGAGCCACAACCCCAGCCCCTAAAGGAAAGCATTTTCTAGAAACAGATTTCTCTCTGGAATCAGAGCCTCAGGCATTCCAAGTCAGATCTTGCCCCGTGCACTGGCCTGCTAGCCACGTCTCCATTGTAATCTGCAGTTTCCACCAGAGGCTCCTGCCATGGAGCTTAAGAGTGCTGGGCTCATGGGCGCGGAGCTGGAGGGACAGCTGTCCAGCATGAGGGTCTGAGCATTGGCATCTTCAGCCTAGAGGTCACCGAGATTCGCACATATGCAGGTGACTATTTTGAGACCCACAGTTTAAGGAATGAGTAGTTGGAATACATAGATATAAAGAAGGCCTTAACTGTTCCTTTCAGTTTAATCTTTTTTTTTTTCTTTTTCCTTTCTTGCACATGCACTAATATTTCAGTGAACCCTAATCAGTTCATGATTCTGAAGCCTCAATTCTGCTCAGTATTAAAGCCCCGGAAGCTACGCTCATAGGGTAGTGCAGCTTAGCATATCATTTCTGCTGATGATGTTTTTCAGCAAAGATTCTTCAAACCCCCGCCCCTTGGCCACCTCATTGTCCTGGACACTCATTCTCCCAGGAGGACAGACACAGCTGCTTAGTGGTATCTTTTTCTCCACAACATAAAAGTCATATCTTTTCCTAAACAGAAGTATTTTTTTTTACTATTTATCTTTTTATGCTTGCATAGTATTTATAGTTTGCATGACCCAGCATCCCAGGGGCTATTGTAATAGGCAGTGTCTCTTCAACCTCAAGAATTGCTGTCTGCCTGTAATCCCAGCACTTTGGGAGGCTGAGGCAGGAGGATCGTGAGTTCAAAGCCAGCCTCAGCAATGGCGAGGCACTTATACAACTCAGTGAGACCCTGTCTCTAAATAAAATACAAAAAAAAGGTCTGGGGATGTGACCCAGTGGTCAAGTGCCCCTGAGTTCAATCCCCAGTACCAAAAAAAAAAAAAAAAAAAAAGAATTGCTGTCTGTGCTGGGCACGGTGGCACACACCTGTAATCCCAGTGGCTCAGGAGGCTAAAGTAGGAGGATCCCAAGTTTGAGGCCCACCTCAGCAACTTAGCAAGGCCCTAAACAATTTAGTGAGACCCTGTCTCAAAATAAAATATAAAAAAAGGACTAGGGATGTGGCTCAGTGGTTGAGTGCCCCTGGGTTCAATCCCTGGTAGCAAAACAAAACAAAAAGAGAGAGAAAGAAAGAAAGAAAAAAGAATTGCTATCTATGCAAACCTCAATAGCTAAGACTGAAGAAAAGATGAAGCCCAGCAGATCAAGATGTTGGGTGAACCCATGGAAACATTTATACTTGTTTTTGTTGCTGTTGTTGTTTTTTATAAATGTATCAGTTGGATGGATGCTTTTGGCAGCAGGTAACATCAAACAAGCAGTAGCTTACACATAACATTTTTATTACTTTAGTCTAGAAATAGGAAGTCCTCAGGACTGGAGTGACAGCTCAAGAGTGCCTTCAAGCAATAGAGCTTCTTTCATCTTTCCACCTTCTTGCCTTCCTTAAGTGTTAGCCTTCGGCTTCAGACTGAGGGTGTTCTGATCACAAGAGGGCTGCCACTGCTCCAGGCATCCCATCCTCACATGACAGGCATCCAAAGCAAAAAAGAGAGAGAGAGAGAGAGAGAGAGAGAGAGAGAGAGAGAGTGCAGAGGGACCTTTCTCATGTTTCTTTCCTTTAAATCAAGAGTGAAAGTGTTGCCCACCATAGAAATCCCTTTATATTGCATAGACCGGGATTGAGTCACACACATTACAAGGGGAATGGTTAGTACTTTTAGCTGCTCTGGTAGGAGGAGGGCAAGCCAGGAGGCTAGACACCGTCAGCAGGTCGGCATTCAACAGGGCTGGTTACATGTTCATGAAAATAAAGCACAAGCTGTGCACTAGAAGCTGTGCAATCAGTGTTCAGCTGCCACCCCTCAGTGACCAGACACTTCAAAATGTCCTTTTTATTTCCAGCGGTATTGTGGGTAATTTTATTTTATTCTGTTTCACAATATATTTTTACTGGCTTTCCAACCAAATCTACAATTTTTTTTTTAATGTTATGACTAGTTTCTATGATCCAGCAATAACTCTGGACTAACTTGGATGCCTGGGGGAAGGGGAGTTATTGTTTAGACAATCCACATACACCTTTGGGTATTTCTCAAAACTCCTCTATATAGTTTTGTCATATAGTTTCGGTTTTGTTTTTGTTGTTGTTCTTTGGTACCAGGGATTGAACCCAGAGGTGCTTAACCACTGAGCCACATCCCCAGCCCTTTTTTATATTTTATTTAGAGACAAGGTCTTGCTGAGTTGCTTAGGGCCTCACTAAATTGCTGAGGCTGGCATGAACTTGCGATCCTCCTGCCTCAGCCTTCAGAACTGCTGGGATCACAGGCCTGCGACACCACACCTAGCATGTCATACGGTTTTAACCAAAGGGTAGCATATGCCACATACAGCTCCCTTTTGTTCAAAAAGAACAGGAGGGGAGTTGCCACACCTAAGTCTCTTTTGGCCACATTGCAAGGCCTGTGCTCCTGCACTGCATTCCTTTCCCCCAGCTTCCTGCTTCCATCTTTTAAACCATTTCCCACAAAAAATAACTTAGATCACATAGACTTGATCTGAAATGTGCATAATTATAGGAAAAGCATCCCAAAAAATCTACATAAAGTAGATAGTGTTCACAGTTTTTTTTAAATATATATATATATTTATTTATTTATTTTACTTTAGTTGAACACAGTGCGTTTCTTTTTACGTGGATGCTGAGGATCGAACCCGGGCCGCACACGTTTTTTATATTTTATTTAGAGACAAGGTCTTGCTGAGTTGCTTAGGGCCTCACTAAATTGCTGAGGCTGGCATGAACTTGCGATCCTCCTGCCTCAGCCTTCAGAACTGCTGGGATCACAGGCCTGCGACACCACACCTAGCATGTCATACGGTTTTAACCAAAGGGTAGCATATGCCACATACAGCTCCCTTTTGTTCAAAAAGAACAGGAGGGGAGTTGCCACACCTAAGTCTCTTTTGGCCACATTGCAAGGCCTGTGCTCCTGCACTGCATTCCTTTCCCCCAGCTTCCTGCTTCCATCTTTTAAACCATTTCCCACAAAAATAACTTAGATCACATAGACTTGATCTGAAATGTGCATAATTATAGGAAAAGCATCCCAAAAAATCTACATAAAGTAGATAGTGTTCACAGTTTTTTTTAAATATATATATATATTTATTTATTTATTTTACTTTAGTTGAACACAGTGCGTTTCTTTTTACGTGGATGCTGAGGATCGAACCCGGGCACCGCACACGTGCTAGGCAAGTGCTCTACCGCTGAGCCACAACCCCAGCCCCACGTTCACAGCTTTTAAGAGATGTTTGTGGGTGAGTAGACCCCAGGCTTTCTCAGAGGGCAGGGTAGGGGACCTCGAACCTACTGTGTTCTCCACCAAACAACTCGCTCTTTATGGGATGCTGCAGATTACATGTCCCCTGCCTTCATCCAGGTTTACCTGCAGAGAACAGGACTGTGGTACATGTATGTAACCAAGTCAAGGTCAGGTGCTTACAGGGAGAGAAAAAGAAAAAAATAATAAATAGCACAAGCTGTTGAAAGAGACCTGGTCAAGAGTGGCAGATGCCTGTAATCCCAGCACCTCTGGAAGCTGAAGCAGGAGGATCACAAGTTCAAAGCCAACCTCAGCAATTTATCGAGGCCCTAAGCAATTCAGTGAGGCCCTAAGCAATTCAGAGAGATCCTGTCTCAAATAAAATATAAAAAAGGGTTGAGGATGTCACTCAGTGGTTAAGCACCCCTGGGATCAATCCCTGACACCAAAAAGAAAAAGAAACAAGAGAGGCCTTGCCAAACATTTCCTGAGTTTTCCCCATGGGTATTTATATGAACGACTTGCCTGGGACCAAATCCCCCACGTGTTTTTGTTTTTGGTACCAGGGATTGAACTCAGTGGTACTCGACCACTGGGCCACATCCCCAGCCCCTTTTTTTTTTTTTTTTTTTTTTTTTTTTTTTTTTTTTTTTTTTTTTTTTTTTTTTTTTTTTTTTTTTTAATTTATTAGAGACAGGGTCTCACTGAGTTGCTAAGTGCCTCGCCATTGCTGAGGCTGGCTTTGAACTCACCATCCTCCTGCCTCAGCCTCCCAAGTGCTGGGATTACAGGCGTGTGCCACCGCGCCCGGCTGCACCTTCATATGATTTTGAAATCATTATATTCAAAACGTTGACGAGGGACAGAGCCGACTCCTGATCAGCACAAGGTCAGAAACGGAGATCCTGCGTGGGGTCCTGTAGGACACCAGGGCGGGGCAGGGTTTGCTCGTTGCTGCCCGGCCAGGGTGGGGGGCTACAGCGCTTCCGCAGCAGCCACGCCCCACCGCATCCCCACCTCCGGAGCGAGTCAGCGTGGGCCAGGAGGGGGCGCCACAGAGCACGAGGGCGCGCGGCAGGAGGGCTCCGGGAGCAGTCCAGGGTGCATGGGAACAGGCCTGGGCGAGCCCTCCCATTCCCCCGGCTGTGCTGACCCAGGCCTGGGCAGGCAAGCCTAACGTGCCCGATCTCCCCAACACGCCCTCGAGACTTTCAGGCATCACCGGAGAGATGCCAGCTGTCGCACTTCCCTTGCCAGGCCCGGCCTGCTGCACCCAGGCATCTCCAAGAGGCGCTGACCAGGCCATCGCAGACCCCCTTCAGACCCTGGTTGTCTCATCTGCAGAAGAAAGGGATGGACCACGTGATCTGGCCATCCTTTCTCTCCAGCTCCCCATACTGGTGGAATGATCCAGCACCTGCGAAGCTCATCACAATCTTTAAAAATAGCACAGGCCGGGTGTGGTGGCGCACGCCTGTAATCCCAGCACCTGGGAGGTTGAGGCAGGAGGATCGCGAGTTCAAAGACAGCCTCAGCAATCGCGAGGCACTTAGCAACTCAGTGAGACCCTGTCTCTAAATAAAATACAAAAAAGGGCTGAGGATGTGGCCCAGTGGTCGAGTGCCCCTGAGATCAATCCCCAATACCACACGCACACACACACACACACACACACACACAAAAGTAGCACAGGTTGGCCAACAAGTGAACTGTCCACCCCTAACGTTTCCCCAAATCGCCGCAGTTCTTTGTCAAAGCTACTTCCTCAAAGAAGCTTCTAGATCCACCCCATTCTTCTCTGCGTACCTCCCTGTTAACATCTTATGTCCGGGTGGGAAGTGTAGCCTCAGCTAGCAGCTAGATGTTAGCAGCGAATGGGTCAGGAGTCTTAGAGCAAATGAGTTAATCAACAGTCCTGCCTCAAATAGCAAGATAGCAATTTCAGGACCCTTGCCTGATCTCAGCCCTAGAAACTATTCCTCCTATAACAGGAGGAAGATAGATAAATTTAGGGGGTAACTTCAGTAGATGAACGGATAAAGAAAATGTGGCATATATACACAATAGAATATTACTCAGCAATAAAAGAGAATAAAATCATGGCATTCGCAGGTAAATGGACGGAGTTAGAGAATATAATGCGAAGTGAAGTTAGCCAATCCCAAAAAGCCAAATGCCAAATGTTTTCTCTGATATAAGGAGGCCGATTCACAGTGGGGTTGGGACGGGGAGCATAGGAGGATTAGAGGAACACTAGAATGGCCAGTGGGGAGGGGGAGTTAAGGAGGGAGCAAAAGGGTGAAGAAGAAAAAAAAAAAATATGGTAGAATGAGATGGATATCATTACCCTAAGTGCATGTATGAAGTCAAGAATGGTGTGAATATACTTTGTATACAACCAAAGATATGCAAAAATGTGCTCTGTAAGTGTAATATGAAATGTAAAAATAAATAAATAAATAAAATTTTAAAATAAAATAAAATAATAAATGGAACAAAAAAAAAATTAGGGGGTAAGAACCAAAAGGCAAGAATGTTTGCTCAAAAGGGCCTCATTGCTGAGACATTTTTGGCAAGACTCTACACAAACAATTCAGAGCAGAGATGCCCAGACCTAGGGAAGCAGGATGATTAAGACTGGAGCCCGCCTACCATGAATTCTACAAAACCAGTTCCAATCAGGACCCACCAGCCATGACAAGATGACCAAGAGCTGCCCTCAGGCAGTTCGCTAATGTACCTGTCAATCCAGAGCCTAGAGGTGATGCTCTGGTAGGACCTTCTAACAATCTCCCTGCATTTTTTGGTGGGGGGGGGTGCGGGTACTGGGGATTGAACTCAAGGGCACTCCACCACTGGGCCACATCCCCAGCCCTTTTTTTTTTTTTTTTTTTTGTATTTTATTAGAGACAGGGTCCCACTGAGTTCCTAAGTGCCTCGCCATTGCTGAGGCTGGCTTTGAACTCGTGATCCTCCTGCCTCAGCCTCCCAAGTGCTGGGATTACAGGCGTGTGCCACCACGCCCGGCTTCCCTGCTTCTTCAGTAAAAACTGGGACACAAAGAAGTTGTCGCTCTCCTCTCTGAGAGGACCCACTCTCTCCCTTGAGGGTGTTCCCTTTTTCTTTCCCTTCTAATAAACTTTGCTATATTTTTACTGAGTCTCCTGTCTTGCTTGAAATCTTCTCATATAAAGACCAGAGAGCCCAGAACACAACACAGTCTCCAGTAAAATCTGACCTCAAGCCGGGTGCGGTGGTGCACACCTGTAATCCCAGCACTTGGGAGGCTGAGACAGGAGGATCGCAAGTTCAAAGCCAGCCTCAGCAAAGGCAAGGCACTTAGCAGCTCAGTGAGACCCTGTCTCTAAATAAAATACAAAAAAGGGCTGGAGATGTGGCCCAGTGGTCGAGTGCCCCTGAGTTCAATCCCGGTACCAAAAATAACAATAAGATCTGACCTCAGGTATCATCTCCGTTTTCAGCCTCCAGAGCCATGTCACCTTGGGATGAATCCTGGGTGACCACGGACAACTGCCTTCTCAGTGATTCAGTTTCCTCATCAGTATTTTAGGTGTAACAACAATACAGTTGTCCCTTGGCATCTGTAGGGAGATTCCAGGACCCCCTGCAATACTAAAATCTGAGATGCTCAAAGCTTCTTATATGAAATGGGGTAGCATTTGCATATAACCTATGCACATCTTTCTGTATGCTCATCCTCAACCCCTTCCTGTTACTTCAATAATCTCTAGATTATTTCTAAATAATAATATAATATGGAGGCTGGGGCTGTGGCTCAGCGGTAGAGCGCTTGCCTAGCACATGCGTGGCCCAGGTTCCATCCTCAGCACCACGTAAAAAGAAATGCATTGTGTACAACTAAAGCAAATAAATAAATATTTTTTAAAAATAATATAATATAGGGGCTGGGGTTGTGGCTCAGTGGCAGAGCGCTCGCCTCACATATGCGCGGCCCAGGTTCGATCCTCAGCACCACGTAAACATAAATGAATTTCATTGTGTACAACTAAAGTAAATAAATAAACATTTTAAAAAATAATAATAATAATATAATATAAATGCTAAGTAAATAGTTGTTATACTATATTGCATTAGGAATAACGACGACAAAGAAGGTGTATATATATATATATATATATATACATATATATATATATATATATATATATATATATATATATACTCCATGCAGATTCAATGTTTTAAAAATATCCCAGTACGGGCTGGGGATATAGCTTAGTTGGTAGAGTGCTTGCCTTGCATGCACAAGGCCCTGGGTTCAATCCCCAGCACCAAAAAAAAAAAGAAAAAAAGAAATAACAATAAAGAAAATCTATATCTGTTCCATGCAGATTCAATTTTTAAAAAATATTCCAGGACGTAGAAACAATTTTGTGTTAGTGCATCTTACCGTCTTTAGCGTACTATTTTGTACTTGACTTGTTGTTTAGTAGCTGTTTCTGAACATCTTGCAATGACTGTTTTTCATCTAGGGCCCCTTCCCAGGGCTGAAAGAATGCTCCACCCCCAGCAGTCTTCAGTAAATGCCCACTGATTCCTGTACCAACTGTTCCAAATTAAAGGGAAGTTCTCCATCAGGAGATTTAACAAAGACCATCTGCCCTCATTTGTAGATTCCGGGTGATCATCAGAGACAAGAGTTGTCACCTTCTGGCTTGCCTTGTTTTTCTGAAGCCTGGTGTCACACTCTCTTTAGCCATAGCTGCCCTGGAACCTCGGGACTTCCCTGTTCCCAGCTTCATGTTACAGGTTAAAATTAGCCACATGACTCCGAGGGGGCACCAAGAGGCAAGAGCAGGGTGGGAGTGAGGTGAAAGTTGAACCACCACGGATACACACTGTAGGCAGAGAGCAGGAGCCCCCCTCAAATGTCAGCATCCTCTGCGGGGGCACTGGGCTAGAGCTTCCCACCATTACAAAAACACGGAATTTATGCCATGGTCTATGTTGGGCGGGATCTGGATCTGTTGCTGCTACCTTTTGGCTGCGTTGACAATAGGAATCTTCCAGATTGTTCCTTGTGTGCTTATAACCCGTCTTTGGAGTAATACGAGGTGGGCGGATGCGGTTTATAGAAGCACATGGACCCATCGGCCCACGCCCAGAAGGAACACTAGCTTTCCACCCTCCCATGTGGGTCTTGCCGAACAACATATTATGTCAATCTGTTCGGGGGGGGGGGGGGAAGAGAGGAGAAAGGACGTCACTGGATGTAAGGACATGAAGGAACGTCGGAGAACAGGGCCAGCCCTGAACAGACTCCTGTGGGCGCCCTCCTGCCTCTCTCTGGACCTTCCCTTCATTCCATGGGATCCTTTTCTGTCAGATGCCCACTCCCTTTTTTTTTTTTTAATATTTATTTATTTGCATTAGTTGTACACAGTGCAATGCATTTATGTTTACGTGGTGCTGAGGATCGAACCCGGGCCGCGCTCGTGTAAGGCGAGCGCTCTGCTGCTGAGCCACAACCCCAGCCCCTGCCCACTCCCTTTTTGAATTCCCAGTCCGCTGGCCCACTAAAAAGGTAGATCCTTCCACTCTAGGAAGGGGGCAGAGCTTACTGCGTGCTGCAGCTTCATCCTGAGGCTGGTTTGACAAAAAGACTGGTTCACATCCTAGCGCCTCTCCTTCCCCGTGGTTCGAGCTAGTGCAATGACCTCTCTTCTTCAACAGGAACTAGAGATGGTGACCATCGTGATAGCTGCAGGGGTGCCTTCAGTGGCAAGTGACTGAACAGCTGACTCAAAGGGGTGTAGCCAGAAAGGGACATTTTTTGACCCACATGGTCAACAATCCAAAGATGGGGCAGGCTGACTGACCTGGGTCGGGGACCCAGGTGCTTACTACAGCTCAGCTTTCCTGCCTCAGCAATGGTGACATCTGCAGGGTGGCTCTCTTCACAGTCAGAGGGGCTTCCCCAGACAGAAGGCCACGTTTAACCACAGACCAACCCTGAACGTGGAGAAGGTTACATGCCCACTGGCGTGGGCTTGGGGTCCTAAGCCAATCTCTACCAAGGAGGGACAGGATTACCCTGATTGGCTTAGAGACCAGGGGCTCTCGGGCTTGAGCTTCATTCTGAATCACCTGAAGGACTTACTCATCACAGATGACTGGGCCTCCATCCTGGAGCCTCGGATTCAGCCTGGGAGAATTTCTCTCTCTAAAAAGTGCCGCAGTGGCACTGGTGTTATGGGACAACGCTTTGTGAGCCGCTAGCATAGACTGATTAGGGTGACTGCCAGACAGGGATCAATTCCCCAAAATGCCCAGCAAGGAAAGGGCGAAATGGATGTCGGAGAGTGGACGATAAGATTCTAAACCGTTCAGAGAAAACACGGGGCTTGTCTCAGTAAGCTCTTGCTGTGTAACAATATACCCTAAAACCGAAAGTAGCAGTTTGATACGATTTCTGATGATTCTGTGGATTGGTTGGGCCCAGATGGGAAATTTTCACTTGGAGTTTCCCATGCAGTTAGAGTCAAATGTCAGCTGGGACAGGAAGCACCCAAAGATGTGTCAAACAGGACGTCCAAAATGGCATCTTTCTTCATACGTCTGGTATGTGGTGGGGGATGGACGGAATAGCTAAGGGTGGACCCGGTGTCTCTTTCCCCACTCAGCTACTCCAAAGGGCTAGCGAGGGCCTCCTGGCAATATGGCAACCTCAGGAGAGTTGTTTGTTTGTTTGTTCGTTTGTTTTTAACGGCAGCTGGCTTTCTCCAGAAGGAACATCCCGAGAGACCAAGGCAGAAGTAGTAAGCCATCTCCAACAGCCCCACGGCATCACCTCTGCCCCATTCTTTTGGTTAGAGGTGAGTCACGGGGCCAGCTCAGTTTCCAGGGGAAGACTGAACAGAAGGCTTGATTATCCAGAGGCAAAGGCCACAGGGGAGGAGCTGCCACAGGGATTAAAGGAGATCATTCATGTGAAGTTCTGTGTGGGAGTGGGAGCAGAGCCTTCACCGTGAGTAAATGCTCAGAAAATGAGCATTATTATCACTGCTATTCTTTTTAGGGGAACTTCCTCATTACACTTTAATCTGTTATTGTGGAATTTAAGGCTTTCTGAGCCAGTGAAGGATTTTCAGGCACTAGTCAGCAGGCAAGGAGGTATTTTCTTGGAAAGGGATCTTTCCAATGTTTCCAAAGCTATACATATAAGTAACTATTTCTTCAATCAGGAGCAAGACCTGTATTTCTTTTTTTTTTTTTTTTTTTTTTTTTTGGTACCAGAGATTGAACTCAGGGTCGCTTAACCACTGAGCCACATCTCCCACCCTTTCTAATTTTTATTTTGAGACAGGGTATTGCTAAGTTATCTAGGGCCTTGCTGAGTTGCTGAGACTGACTTTGAACTTGTGATCCTCCCTCCTGCCTGAGCCTCCGGAGCTGCTAGTATTATTACTGGCATGTGCCACTGCGCCCAGCCAAGACCTAGACTTATACACCTGCTGTCCACTGAAAACAGACCTTCTCTATTGATTTCCATGTGGCTCCTATATTAAGAGTCACCTTTTTTTTTTTTTTTTTTTTTGGTACTGGGGATTGAACTCAGGGGCACTCGACCACTGGGTCACATCCCCAGCCCTTTTTTGTATTTTATTAGAAACAGGGTCTCACTGAGTTGCTAAGTGCCTCGCCATTGCTGAGGCTGGCTTTGAACTCGCGATCCTCCTGCCTCAGCCTCCCAAGTACTGGGATTACAGGCGTGCGCCATTGTGCCCGGCTAAAAGTCACCTTTTGATGAGAGACAGGCTGATTTTACTAATAATTTTGACAGAGCATTTTATTATTTTTTTAAAATATGATTTTTTAGTTGATGATGGACCTTCATTTTATTCATTTATTTATATGTGGTGATGAGAATTGAACCCAAAGCCTCACACACATGAGGCAAATGCTCTACCACAGAGCCACAACCCCAGTCCTTGACAGACCATTTTATGCTATAGCAATATTCAGTAAAATACTCAAGTGTCCTTGTTCACACTTCAGCGATGGGAAATCTCTACAACAACTTACCAACCTGTTCTGGACCACACACACTCTGCCACCTCTGTTCTAAGGACAAATATACCCTCTCCAATTTTTGACAGTACTATGCATCACTTAATTTCAGAATGGCCTCCCCAATGGAATGCTATTTCTTTTTTTTTTTTTTCTTTTCTTTTTTTTTTGTGGTACCGGGGATTGAACTCAGGGGCACTCGACCACTGGGTCACTTCCCCAGCCCTTTTTTTGTATTTTATTAGAGACAGGGTCTCACTGAGTTGCTAAGTGCCTCGCCATTGCTGAGGCTGGCTTTGAACTCGCGATCCTCCTGCCTCAGCCTCCCAAAGTGCTGGGATTACAGGAGTGTGCCACCGTGCCCGGCTGTGCTATTTCTTGATTTATTTCTCTCTCTCTCTCTCTCTCTCTCTCTCATACACACACACACACACACACACACACACACACACACACACACGGCTCTCTATTTACTGGTGGGCTTTCTTTGATCTTTCTTCAGGGTGTCAGGGTGAGCTGGGTTTTGATTCACCCTTGTGACAGGAAGACTGGAGGGGCTTTCCACGTGTGTGTGGGGGAGGAGCGGGTGTGAGCAGTGAGAGAGCTCTGCTGGTCCCAGGGCACCGAACAGGCCGAGGCTGAGGAGCCCGGGGTTTGTGTGCTGAGGCAGCCACGCGGGCCTGCCAAGCTCTGATGTGTTTAGACTTGAGCTCAGAGGGGAGGTTGCAGAGACAGCTCCTGGGATCTGCTCTGCAGCGTGAGTAGGCTGGGGTGTTCTCGCGGAGCTATTTCTGTAGGAAAAGCTGTCTGGAGCCATCTGAGAAGCCACTAACCACCGTGGTTCACTGTAACATGCCTTCTATTTGCTCTTGCATCATTTCCCCTCCATTTTATGCTCAAGAGGACGACTGTGTGTGTACAAGTGTGTGTCTGTGTGTGTTGCAGAGTTGTGTTGCCATGGAGAGGTATTTGGAAGAGGCGTCTTCTGAGCCACTTGAACTGAACATATAAAAATGCATCTCAGGAAGCAAAGCTCTCCTTATATATGCATAGACACTGGAAGGAATCACAAGAAAATTGGTACCAGTAGATGCCTCTGGAGAAGGGAACTGGGGTGGGGGGACAGTGACGTGAGGGAGATGGACTCTTCACTGTGTCCTGTTCAATTTTTTTTTTTTTTTTTTGCCATAAGCATGTAATACTTTTTTTTTTTTTTACAAAAGTATTTTATTTTTACAAAATGAAAAGAGAAGTTTACATGCCAAGGCTTCTCCTGGGAAATATTTCTAAACACAAAAATCCCCCTTGAACCCGCACTCAACTTCCCAGGAGGAAATTGGGCATCTCCAAGCAGTCACCGGCTGCATTTGAAGAGGGATCCACTTGGCTTCTCGGGTGTGTGTTCCCATGTTCTCAAGGGCATGACTTTCATCCCCATCAACGAGAAAGGACAAAGTATGTCGAGAAGAGATACCACATGGGCCAGATTCAATTCCGTTCCTAAGGCAGGGTGGATTAAAGAGTGATCAATAATGACTGCAAACGCGTTCTTTCAGGCAGCCTTGCAGACAAAATGCAGCTGGTGGTGCAAGGAGCCTCGTGCTGGGTGCAGGGAGCCCACACCTCTCATCTTCCACCTGGGATTGCTGCCAATCCAACACGACACGGCTCACCAGTTTGGACAGGGACGCTTCCTACGCAGTCACGTAGAAGAATATTAAACGTTTTCCTAACGTGTCTACACATGTTTTGCTTCTCCAAGAGATGACAGCTCAGACTTCAGGAACTGTGGTGACCTTATTTTGTGACTTTCTATTCTCTTTGCTGAGCCGATGACCCACTTGCAAAGCAAAGGTGCAAATTGCAAGTGAATATCCCCAACAGCGCTTCCTTTTCCATTTTTACTCTGCTGGGAATCTGTTGAAATAAAGAGTGTCAACACAGCACCTCTCATTGACTTCGCTTCGTATTCAGTGTGGGCTAACTGGATTGAACTGGACAGCGTTCTATTCATTGGAAATCATTAGGCAATTCAAGAGGGAAGAAAACAGAATAGAGAAGAAAAACATTGCCCATCACAAAAATAACTTGAGAATTGTGCAATCTGCCAGCATTGAATATTTGTGTTGAACTCACTTTCAGCACTCTGCTAAATATACCACACCCTACCTCCAAAGCCTTCCCTTTGAATAGCAAAGTCATGAGAACTAGAAAAGCTTTTGTGTATCTGGCAAAGTTGAATATAACCGTTTCCACTAGATCTTGCCAAGGTGAGGATGAGAGAGGGAAATCCAGTGATTCATTACGCTTTTGTTACCTGTTCATGAAACTGTGTTTGATACGAGATGATGCCTGAACTTAGTATATTTGGCTGACAATATAATTTTAGTGAACAGATTATCGCATTGTTCACATGCATTTGGAACTATCATGGAACTTCACGCCATGTGGCATGGTTTCCCAAAGCAAATCGTTTTGTGGTTGTTTTGGTTTTTTTTTTTTTTTTTTTTTTTTTGGTACCGGGGATTGAACTCAGGGGCACTCGACCACTGGGCCACATCCCCAGCCCTTTTTTGTATTTTATTAGAGACAGGGTCTCACTGAGTTACTAAGTGCCTCGCCATTGCTGAGGCTGGCTTTGAACTCACGATCCTCTTGCCTCAGCCTCCCAAAGTGCTGGGATTACAGGCGTGCACCACCGCGCCCGGCTTGGTTTGGTCTTTTTGCAGATGGAACTACCTGGTCTCAAGTTTCCTCCTGAGAAAACGTGCTTCCCCATAGAACACAATGGGCAGGTGTTCCAGAGAACTTCAGTGTGGGAGACTTTTACTGACGGTCAGCTAGTGTCACACACTTTTCTTGAGTCTTCGTATCTTGTTGCACAGTAGCTCTGTGAGGCTGACCGTCTTCAACTTGGCTCCACTGGGAAGAAGTTATTGCACAAGGAAGGAAGTGAGCGGCCGCCCAAGGGTGCCCTGCTGGTAAGTGGCAGAGCTGGGATTCACACCCAGGCTGTTCAGGCTCAAATGCCCTCGCTGATGAGAAAGATCAAGGTGTGGCTCATAGCTCGAACCTGGCTTTCAGGAAGGCTGGCCAGACTTGGGTGGGACATCCCTGAGGGAGGAGCCTTGGATTGGGGAGTGTTTTCGGAATCCACCATGCAAGTGCATTTGGAGCTCGGGAGGTGGGGTTCCTGCTAGCCTGACAGCAGGTATGCAGGAATTGGGCTCTAGGGGGGCAGAGTGCAATCTCCAGAAAAACCAAGGGGAAGACCCCAGAGCAGAGTCTTTAGTCAGGGAGGACACAATGGAAGCCATGAATGTGTTGACTCAGTATCAGAGGAGGAATCAGGGAAGAATCAATGGGTAAACATGCAGCAGTGGTCCAGAGACTAGACTCGGGTTCCAACAGCAACCGCCTTGCTACTAAGCAGGCACCAAGAGTAGTGAACAAAACACAGGTCTCTGTCCTTATGAAGCTGGGGTGTAGTGAGAGAGAAAAGGAAAAAGGAAATTGGTGCCTGACAAGGCTACATACAAAAACTTCAGCTGCCTAATGCAGAGAGTAGTCTGGTGATGATGGTACTGTTTGCTCTTTTACAAAAGATCGTCAGGACAGGCCACAGATTGTGGGATATTGGAGCAGGGACTTGGAGGAAGAGAGGGTGCAAGCTTTGGGAACATGTGGGAGAGGAGCTCTCCGCGAGAAAGATCAGCCATCTCCAAAGTACGTGGAGTGTTGGAGGTGTCAGAGCAAAGAGCTCAGGTCACAGGTGGGGTCCCAGAGAGCAGCTTCCAAGGCGGCAGTGAGCATACTATTGGGAAGGGCCATGCAGCGGAAGAGAAAGGAGGAGAAGGGACCCGGACACAGGAAGATGAACTGTGAGAGTTCCAGCGAATGCCTTGGACAGCCACAAGGGGCGCTCTGAAGACAGGTGACCCTGCAGAGCCGTCTCTAGTTTGGGAGATGGGGCTGGGCCCTTG
Source organism: Tamias sibiricus (assembly GCA_025594165.1). Lineage (NCBI taxonomy): Eukaryota > Metazoa > Chordata > Mammalia > Rodentia > Sciuridae > Tamias > Tamias sibiricus. Next base: position 14,631,688 of record CM046666.1, on the reverse strand, counting down.
CACCCCCATGCCATCATTACCCGTTGGGTGCAGCTGCCACAGGAGAGGGTGGGGTGGGCTGTTGAGGGAAGCAGCTCTCCCCAGCCAAGCCCACCCAGGGCCCCTGAGGGCTGTCAGCCAGCACCACCCCTCAGTTCCTGGAGGTGATCTGGGAAGTGCATGCTGGAGTGATTGGGGCAGAGTGGGCAAGGGGGGAGGGACAGAAGACGAGCTCAGAAAGGGACGCAGGGGCTACGGTGTGGAAGCCCTCCTCCTCCGTGGTGAGCACGTGGGCTTTTGGTCCACGTGAGGTGGGGGCCGTCGGAGACAGGAAGGGTAAACTCCAGCTGTGTTGGAGCAGCTGTGACAGACAAGAGGAGAAGGAGGAAGGCTCTGTAGGAGGTGATCTGGGAAGAGGAGCTGAAGATGGTCTAGACCAAGAGTGTCCCTGGTGGCGCTCAGGAGAAGCCTCGGGATTCTGGATACTCTTTGAAGGTAGAGCAAATGGAATTTGCCAATTCACTGGATGCGGGGTGAGAGGAAGAGGAAAAATAGGGCCAGCTCCAGTGTCCCTCGGGAGCTGAAGGATGGAGTCACCGTTACTGACTCCGTTACTGACATGGGGAAGACTGCGTGTATTTGTTCTCTGTTGCTGCTGTAACAAATCACCAGAAACCTGATGGCTTAAAATAACATGGATTTATTCTTCATGGTCCTGAAGGTCAGGACTCTAAAGTCAAGGTGCTGGCCGGGGTGTATTCCTTCTGGAGGTTTCAGGGGAGAATCCATTTCCTCATCTTTTCTAGTTTCTAGATGCCAACTCCACGTTGGCTCTTGGACTCTTCTCCGTCTTCAAAGCCCATCATTCCAAACTCTAATTCTGCTGCCACGCCTAATTTTTCTCTCTTTGGCTCTGATCCTCCTGATCTTACAAGGACACTCCAGGATGATCCGCTCATTCCCAAGATCCTTAACTAAATCACATCTGTGAAGACCCTTTTGCCATGGAAGGCAACATATTCATGGATCCTGGGGATTAGGGTGTAGACCTCTTTGGGGGTTGTGATCCACACTGTGCAGAGAGCTGGTTTTGCAAGGGAGGTTGAGAGCTCAGGTGTAGACACATTAAATTGGACATACCTTGTTAAATGTCCAAGTAGAGACTCCGAGTTTGGATTCCAGAAGAGAGGTCACCACTGGAAAATGAGTCTGGCAGTTTTCATGATTTATTTGAAGCCCAGTGACAAAGAGACCACCTCGCTGTAGCACGGGATGAGGAGTTTGAGGACTGAGTCCGAGAATCTTCCCGGGGTTGGCAATTGGAGAGACGAGGAGGAGCTACAGGGTGACAAGAGAGGAGGGGGGAGAATGGTGGTCCAGAGGCCACTGGGAGGCCAAGAGAGGGCTGAGCCGAGCCCACTGGACTTGACTGGTGAGCTTGACCAAAGCAGCTCGGGAGAGTCCAGTCTGATTAAACTGGAGTCAGGAGATGGGAGGTCGGGGGTGAGACCGTGGGTATAGACAACTTTCTAAAGAGTTTTGCTGGAAAGAGGAGCAAAGAGATGGGGCAGCAGCTGGAGGCCATAACTAAGAAGCTACCAAGTCAGAGTCTTCCAGGGCAGCTCTGGCTTCAGAGGCAGCTGGGGCAAATCTGTGGGCACTACTATAGTTTGGATAAGGGTCCCCTACGGTCCTTTTGTTAAAGGCTGTTTCCTAGTTCAGGGCACTACTGGGGAAGTGGTGGAAATGCTAAGGAAGGAACCTGGTAGAAGATCTTCTGGTCACTAGGAGCATGCCCTTGGAGGGATATTGGGACCCCAGGCTCTTCTTCCCTTTTTCATGTTCCGGCCATGAGATCAGCTCTCTTGCTACATGCTGCTGCCATGATGGGCTGTTTACTCAGGCCCAAAAGCAACAGAGCCAACCAATCATAGACAGAAACCTCCAAAACTGGGAGCCTAAGTAAACCTTTTCTCTTTATAAGCTGCTTATCTCAGGTATTTGTCACAGTAATGGAAAGCTGACTAACAGGTGGGTACAAAGGGCCCAATTGAAGGTTAGAGATTAATTAGAGGCTTAGGAGAAGGCTTAGCAAGTCCTGGTGTGGTAAGTAGAGGGAGGGGAAGCGAGAAAAGGAGATGTGCTTCTCTTTATCCAAGGACTATCTCCCTACAGATTTTGTTCTATTTTATTTTGAGACGACGACACCTTTCTAATGCTGCCCACGCTGGGTTTGAGCCTCTGGGCTCAAGTGATCCTCCCGCCTAGCCTCCAGAGCATCTGGAACTCCAGGCGCACACCACTGCACCTGGCACTAGGGAGATTCTTAATGCGAAAAAAATCTCCTCCAAATATAACCGTGTTGTGAGAATTTCCATGTCTCAGTTTTTCCAAAAACAGGGCATAATTACGCTTTTAGTTCTCCATTCCATCTAATACAAAGCTACGTGTAATTATATAACATTTTCTTCAAAGCATCAGTGACTCTTTTTTTAACTGAGGCCATCAGAACATGGCTGTGAGATGACAGAATGGCATGTCGTTTTCCAAAGCTGAAACACGAAGCAGGGAAGTCATTTTCCAGATGTCACTGAATGAAAGCCCAGTGAGCCTGGCCACCAAGCAAGGGGATAGGAAATCAGGGCCACAGGCCAGGTGCTCTCAGGGCCCCAGGGAAATACATATCAGGAGACAAAAGCAACAGTTTCAAGTTTTGAGGGAGGGCTTCAAGAAATTAAAAGACCTCACGGTGGGGCACACCTATAATCCCAGTGGCTCGGGAGGCTGAGGCAGGAGGATTGTGAGTTCAAAGCCAGCCTCAGCAACTTAGCAGGGTCCTAAGCAACTCAGTGAGGCCTTGCCTCAAAATAAAAATACACAAAGGACTGAGGATGTGGCTCAGTGGTTATGCACCCCTGGCTTCAATGCCTGGTACCAAAAAAAAAAAAAAAAGACTATAAGCATCTCGTTAAAGAAGGTGCCATTGAAGCCATTACAAGTACGTCTTGAGCAGGGCCCATACCATGGCAAAGCTTAATAGTAAAATAAGATTCTAGACCTTCCAGGCCCACCGTGTTGAAGGTCTCTAATGTGTCAGCCTGTCCCTTCTCTGGGTGTCTGATAGCCACCCTCAGAGACACCATGCGTGAAAGCCTATGTGAATCAGCAAATCTCCCCAGGCCACCTGGTCTCCAGCCCTCTTACCTGGCTTGTTTTTCTCCGTGATCTCCTCTGACATTTCTCCATGCTTGTCTTGTCTATTGACTGACCTCGTCTTTCCCATGAGGACAGAGAACTGCTGTATCTGCCAGTATCCTGGACGAATGCCTGATGCGTCCTAGAGGCTTGATCCTATCTGCCAAACGAAAGAGTGAATGAGCCATCAATCAATGTCAGCGAACTGGGAGGCATGTTGCCAGGGTGTAGACCTGGCCCTCACAGCCCTGCCCAGTGCTCCCAGGCCTCCAGGTAAGAGAACCCTGCTGACTTCGCCTGACCTCCTTTTTTTTTGTCTTTTTCTGGAGCTCAGATGTGGTCTCCTGGCTTCTCTTCTGCTTTCTAGTTTTGGTGCACCTGCTGTCCCTGCCCTCCTCTCACCTTGTCCAGGCTCTGACTTGCTGGTCCCTCTTAGATTAAAGCAACCCCCTAGCAAGCATCCTGTCCACACACTGCAGTATCTAGCTACTGCTGTTCTTTAGCTCTGGCTGCCCACGGGAGCCCCAGTCCCCTGTTTTATAGGTCAGAGCATTTCAGCAGCGCCATATGCAATCCTAGACAGATGCTCTCCTACTTGTTATTCATCCTGGGGGAAATGTTGTCAGAAAACTCACTCCCCACACTAAATGTAGGAGTCTCTGGGTATCTATGGGGGATTGATTCCAAGACCCCCGGGGATACCCAAATCCAAGGATGCTTATGTTGCTTCTGTGAAATGGTGAAGGATTTGTATACATAGGTACATGCTTCTAAGTCTTCTCTAGATTACTCATAATACCTCGCACAATGTCAATGTTATGTAAATAGTTGTTATATTACATTGTTCAGGGAATTAGGACAAAACAAGTCTGTACGTGCTCAGTACAGGTGCAAAATGTTTTTAATAGTTTCATTTCATGGTTGTTTGAACCTACAGATGCAGAATCCACAGATACGGAGGCCGGCTGGAGTGATGACCAACGGTTTCCTGCAGACGAATGTCCAAATAATCATTTCTCCTTGAGAAGCACTTTTGATGTGTTAGAGATGGCTCCCAAAACTTCCCATTGTTTTCCGGAGAACTTTCTGTGTAGGATTTTAGCTGCCATATTTCAATGAGGTTCTGACCAAAGCACCAGCAGAGGATGAAGTTATGGGAAGACTTCAGGACTTCAGAAGGTTGCACGTCATTTAGCAGCTCAGGTATTCAACTGTGAAAAGAATGGAGAAAGGGCGTCACCCTCTGAGGCTATTCTGACAACAGGGTTTGTTCTCCTCTTCACCACAATCAAGACAAGACACGGCTTGTGCCTTCCTACGAATGCCTGGCTCCAGGACTAGGCCAGGCACCCAGCTCTCCGGGGCCTGCTGGAGTCCTACCAGGTTTCCCTCCTCCCAGAGGCTGCAAGGACTGACACACTTCAGCCAGTCTTGGCCACAGACTTCCCAGGGCTTTGGATTTCCCTGAGGCAGCTTCCTGGACTGCCCAGGAGCTGCAGCCCCCCTGCCCACCACCAGGACCACAATCACTGCTTCTTCCCGCTTCAGGTGCTGGGCTCATCCTTTGTTATAACATCCTCTGTTTCCTCCTTGACAGCAACGCGACCCACAAACACAAAGACCAGTGAAGGTGCCCTCGTGGTCACTGAGGAATTAAGGAGTCCCACTGTTAGGCAGAAGCTAGCAAATGAGCAGTGAAATGCAAGCAAGGTCACAGTGTTCTTTACATTACTTTAGAGTCTTCTTTAAACTACTTCCAAAGTAAACAAGAAAGCAAAGTGTGATAGTTAATTTGTAGGAAAGAACAGAAGCAAAAGGAGCTAACTGGGAAATATGTCAAGAAAGAGGATTAATGGGACTAACTCTTGAGAGGGTCCATTGATGTTGACGTGAAGCTAGGAATTATGGCTGTAGGTGGGCTCCATTTGTCTGGGAAAGAAGATTCCTTTAGCAGTGCAGGGGCACTAAGGTAACTTCCGACCAGCGACTGACCCCAGTATCCAGTTAACATGGGATTCACTTGTAGATGAAGTCCCTCCCCTAAATAGGATGGCCACCAAGACAGTTCCAGAGAGGACCAACTAAGGTCAAAACCTCCACCGCCCCACGTGAAGGAGGAGTTGAACACGTGATTGGCAGAGTACAGAAGGTGGTCCCCAGCTCTCCTGGTAAACATCAAGCAGTAACAAAGTTGGGGACATTGTTGTCTCCTTTGTCACACCCTGCTTAGCCTCACTTTTCTTTTACTTGATTTTCATCTCACTTTCACTTCTAATTCAGTCCTCTTGCATGACTTTGGGTGTCTGACTTTAGATCTTCTTTCGTGGGAACACAAGAACTGAGGTTTGGAGTTTCAGCTCCCTGCTTTCCTGTGACATCACCTGGCCTCTGTGGCTACCTTCACACTGAAGACCCCAAGAAGCCTGTTCCTAACATCCTCCAGTACAGTGCCACCAAGTCATTTAGTCAGCACTGAACATTGTTTTGGGTGGCACTAGTCTGAGGACACTCTCTCTCTCTCTCTCTCTGTCTCTCTCTCTCTCTCTCCCCCACCCCCCCCCCGAATCTCCTGCATGCTATGCACACACTCTACCGCTGGGCTACACCCCCAGCCCCTCTCTTCACTCCTGTATCTCCAGCTTACAGCACGGTGCTAGACACAGAGAGATCTGATAAATATTGGTTGGACAAATGAACGAATAAATGAATGAATGAAATAAATCTAAGAATGATCTTTGGCAGCAGATAGGGCTGCAACTTCAAGAGATGCACCCACGCCGGGCGCGGTGGCGCACACGCCTGTAATCCCAGCACTTTGGGAGGCTGAGGCAGGAGGATCGCAAGTTCAAAGCCAGCCTCAGAAATGTTGAGGCACTTAGCAACTCAGTGAGACCCTGTCTCTAATAAAATACAAAAAAGGGCTGGGGATGTGGCCCAGTGGTCAAGGGCCCCTGAGTTCAATACCCAAAAAAAAAAAAAAAAAAAAAAAAAAAGAGATGCACCCAGGACCTCTCCAAGCCTCAGCGACCTGGGGTGTAAAATGAGGCTGACGACAGTTCTCCCCTCAAGATCGTCTTCAGAGATGAGATGACAGTGATCAACCCAACACGGCAAAGCACTTGGCGTCCAGCACGTGGTACAAGCTCCACACGTGGCGGTCTTATTTCACAGTTTCACCTTCAACCTATCTTCCCTGATCATAAATGCAGGATCCAAATGGAAGGAACTACTATCTTTTATATGTCTGGTACACCCTAGTCTGGTATTATGTAATTATTCTCTTTTAGTTTCTACAGGCATATGCTTCTTGATGAAAAATGAGATTTAGCTGTTAGGTAGAACTCCATGTGGGCAGCGCCATTTTGAAACATGTCCTTCTTCTCAGTAAAGAGTCCCCTCACAGTCACTGACTCAGCCTGACCTAAACCCCAGACATACCCCAGAGTGATGACTCTGCAAAGAAACCCCAAACACTCCATCCAAATTGTAGAAAGGAAACTGTCATCTGGGACTGAGATCATAAAAACACCTAGTTCCTTATGAAGGTGACACTGTCAGGTCCTTAGGCCAGAGTAACTCCATTTTGACAATCAGCACCGGGCCACCCAGGTATGACCTTTCCGATAGGACCCCCAAAAGAGTCCCTAACTCCTGAAACCACAGCAATAATGCCCCATTAGGATCACGGACCAGACAGGGTATTTTTTAACTACTTCACCGTACATGACTACAGAGTTAAGAAGTTTTTTCCCAGCAGGCTGTAGAAGGGCAGCCTGGCCGATATTCTCTGTCAATAAATCTTCGCTTGAACTCAGAGTTGTATCTCTCGTGGACATTGTGCCAGCTACCCAAGGGACAGCACAAGGACACTTCCCGACAACCCCTTGGCCACGGCCTGATCCCTCCCCCTCCTCCCTCATTCCCCTGTACCCACCCCAGGCTCATGGTGGAGGCCGGGTCTGCGTCTGCACTGGACCCCCCTCCACGGACTTGTCCTGAATAAACCTGGGTTACTGTTGAGTGGCTTCTCCTTTCTCTTTATTTCCTTCATTTGCTTCTTTCCTTGCATTAACTCACATAGTTTATCAGTAATGCTATCTTTTTTATGATTTTATTTGTTTGGCTGGGTCCTGGAGATGGAGCTCCGTGGTAAAGTGCCTCCTGGGCTCCATCCCCAGCTCTTTCCATTTTTCAACTTTGAGACAGGGTCCTGCTAAGTTTGCTAAATTGTTGAGGCTGGCCTCTAAAATGTATGATCCTCCTACTTCAGCCTCTGGAGTTGCTAGGATTACAGGTATGTACCACCATGCTCAGCTATGATTTTAATTTTTTAAAAAAATATATTATTTATTTACTTTAGTTGTACACAATGCAATGCATTTTATGTTTACGTGTTGCTGAGGATTGAACCCGGGCCGCGCACATTCTAGGCGAGCGCTCTACCGCAGAGCCACAACCCCAGCCCCTGATTTTAATTTTTGTGTGGTTTGTGGATTGAACCCAAGGCCCTGTGCTCACTAAGCATGCACTCTACCACTGAACTACATCTCCAACCCTATAAAGGACTTTCTTGTTGAAAATTTGCGAATTCCTAGACTGTAAACTACTGCTATCCAATCAAGAAGGATCTGATAAACACATTCACATCAAAATGCTAATGGATGATGGCGCACGCCTGTAATCCCAGCACCAATGAGGCTGAGGCAGGAGGAGTTCAAAGCCAGCCTCAGCAATGGCGAGGCACTTAGCAACTCAGCCCTGTCTCTAATAAAATATTCCCAGTGGGACCACCAATCCCCGGTAAAAAAAAAAAAAAAAAAATGCTAATGGATGGGTAGCACCAATCATTTGTGGTGGGGGCTCATTTGGGTGGGGGCTAAGACAAGGGTCTGGGTTTCTTAGACTTGATTTAGGGTGGGACAGGAGAGTAGTTCCTCGGGTTCATTGTATTGGGGTGGGCTGATCCATTAGCAAGGGGGGGAGAAGGGATAGAGAGTGTGGGGGGGCTTATTGTGTTGGGATCAGCTGACCCATTAGGGTGGGGGGGTCAAGTGCCTGTCAGGTGCAAGTTCCTTTTGTGTTTCTTCCTTCTGGCTGGAGTCCTGGGCTTTTAGATGACAAAAGCTTTAATTTTACCCAGACTAGGACAAGGCAGGTGGAGTAACAGCTGCAGATAAGAGAGCTTAATTCTGAATTCTGAATTTTCCATATCCTTGAGATGATACTTGTATTTTAAGAAGCAGTGCTGGGGCTGGGCACATTTGGCACGCTCTGTAATCCCCACAGCTCTGGAGGCTGAGACCGGAGGATCGGGAGTTCAAAGCCAGCCTCAGCAATTTAGCAAGGCCCTAAGCAACTCAGTGAGACCCTGTCCCTAAATAAAATACAAAATAGGGCTGGGGAGGTGGCTGAGTGGTCAAGTGGCCCTGAGTTCAATCCCTGGTCCCCCTACACACACCAAAAAAAGCAGCAGTGCTGGGGCTGGGCTGTAGCTCAATGGAAATGTGTGTGTTTAGCATGCGTGAGGCCCTGGGTCCAATCCTGGCTGAGGAAAAAGGGGGAGTAGTGCTAAAGTGGAACTTTAGGTAGGCGAGTGAAAACTGTAGGGTAGATATTTTCCTAAGGCTTTGCTGTTCACAAATGACCCCTGGACAAGTAGCATTGAGGGGGGGGGGGGGTTAGAAATGCAGAGTCTCGGGCCCCCCCGCCCAGATCTAGTATTGAGACTCAGTGTTCAAACAAAATCCTCATGTTACTGAAAGTTCACTTCGTGTCCCTGACGCCAATCCAGTTATGAGGACATGGTTTTGAGAAAAAAAAGAAAAAGATTTGTTGCTTTTCCGGCAAAGGAGAAGCTTAGGGGACTCCTGTGATTCTTCTGCCCATCATGGAGAACAAGGGGTTTTAAAGAGGCGATTCAAAGGCTACGTTCCACATGTTTCGTAATTCACTTGTTATTTTGGGAGTCAGTCATTTCTGAGATCTTCAGGGTGCCATCCTCAAGTCTGAAAGACTTTGTTCCTGGGGCGGGTGGGTGTGCTCAAGGACAGATGACCGCCCAGGGTGGTCCAGAGAACCAAGTGATATTGACACTGTCCGTTTCATCTGTATGGAAAACATGCTCTAAGAAATTCGGGAAGCTGCCAGACAAGGTGGTGCCCGTCTGTAATCCCAGTGGCTTAGAGGCCTAGGCAGGAGGATCGTGCGTTCAAAGCCCGCCTCAGTAATTTAGTGAGGCCCTGAGCAACTCAGCAAGACCCTGTCTCAAAATAAAATATGAAAAAGGGCTGGGGATGCAGCTCACTGGTTGAGCACCTCTGGATTCAATCCTCGGTACCAAAAAAAGAAAAAAAGAAATTAGGGAGGCTCTACGTCTAGGGCTGCAGGTTAATTTCCTACAGGCACAGCACCTGTTTTTCTCTTGCCTTTTTTTTCCCCTCTGTTCCTACCTGATCTACTCCAGCTCGCTAACCTTGCCAAGCCTTCCTCCACCTCCACGAGCTCCTTGCTAAGCTGCCCCACAGAAACTCACCTCCACTGAGCGCCACCCGTGGTGAATATCCGGAGCCCATTTATCTATTTTTACATTTGTATGGTTCATTTCTAATAAAAAATAGTGTAGGATAAATCTGCTGGGGGTGGGCTCCATTTTCATAATAAAGGAAGGAAACTCTGATGCTGCCCTTCTAATGACTCCCATCTTAGTTCAAAAGTACCACTCTCTGGAGTTGGCTAATCCATCCTACCCTGCACCAACTGGTTGATCTTTTCTGTTTTGTTTTGTTTTTGTTTTCCGGTGCTGGAGATCAAACTCAGATCCTTATAGATAAACTCTACCACTCACCCACATCCCCAGCCCCTGAACTGGTCCATCTTATTGGGAAGTAATACCTTCCTGTAGCTCATACATTTCATACACAAGCATAGTGGTATTGAGATAGGGATTTAGGATAAAGAGGGAAAAAAAAAAAAAACTGAATCTTAAAGGAAACACCCACAAGCCTTAGCGATGCAGAAAGCAAGGTGGTCCATCCTGAGCAGCACACCCTTGGCCCGTGTCCTTGCAAAATGAGGGAAATAGACAAGCACAGGAAAACTGGTGAGAAATTGTACAGCTCCACCTCCAGTCGGGCCCCTGATACAGCCCTTCTATAAACATGGGACCCCCAGCCCAAGGCAGGACTGCCTCCCCTTCTCCAGATAGCCTGCGTTCTCCCTGGAATGTGTATCTATTTTCCTAAATAAACCTCTGCCCGCCTTGTGCCAAAATTCTTTTCCATCATGTATGCCAACACCCCTGAGCTGAGTTCCCCATCTCCTCTGGGAACTGCTCAGACCCTCTCCAGAGACGGCTCTCCTCCCAGGACATCTCACACTGGTCAGTCTTCCTCACCCTACGTCCACAAGAAAAACGCCAAATGACCAGAATTGGGTACCATTCTACAAGAGCAAAAAACAAACTGTTTTTGTTTACATTTTTGTTTGAAGTAAACCAGGGTGGCAAATTACGCCTGAGAAACACAAATCTTCTTTGGAAAATACAGGCCTCAACAAATTACCACAGAATGATTTCTATGGAATATGAGCTCACAACAAAAATAGCTCAGAAAACAAGCTATTAGCATAAACCTAGAAAACCCTGAATAATATTCTTTTAATGAAAACATATTGATCTATAGATTCAATGTGGTCCTTACCAAAACCTCAGCATAACCTATTTTAAAAAGGTAGATAGGTTTTAGTTGTTGATGGATCTTTATTTTATTCATTTATTTATATGAGGTGCTGAGAATTGAACCCAATTCCTCACACATGTGAGGCAAGTGCTCTACTACTGAGCCACAACCTCAGCCTATCAGCATAACTTTTAGAAGAAATTGATAAGCTGGTTCTTCTTTTTTTTTTTTTTTTTTTTTTTTTTGGTACCAGGAATTGAACTCAGGACCACTGGGCCACATCCCCAGCCCATTTTTGTATTTTATTAGAGACAGGGTCTCACTGAGCTACTAAGTGCCTCGTCATTGCTGAGGCTGGCTTTGAACTCGCGATCCTCCTGCCTCAGCCTCCCGAGTGCTGGGATTACAGGTGTGCGCCACCGTACCTGCCAACAAACTGGTTCTAAAGTCAATGTGAAATTGCGGAGTACAAAGAAGACCCTAGATTTTTTTGGGGGGGGAGATAAGATTGAAAGAATCGCACCAGCTGATTTCAATCCTGATTATAAAATAAAGCTACAGTGATTAAGACAGTGTGACATTGGTTTAAGAACAGGTAGGTTAATGACCTAGAATGGAGAGTTCAGGAAGCTCCCATATATGGCCCCGGTGACCTCCTTCCTAACTGGCCCGGTCCAAAGCACTCCCACCTCCATCTTTCCTGGTTCCTGGTGGAACCCAACACTGTTCACCCCTCTGATCTCCAGGGACATTTGACTCCTCCCCTCAGAGATGCCACTCTATCGCATTTCCCAAATGTCCCGCCTCAGTCTCCTTTTTTCCATTCCCCCCTCAGTGGTCAGCAAGCGCTTTCTGTAAAGGGTCAGACAGTAAATATCTTAGGCTTTCTGGGTCCTGGCTCCCGTCCACAGAGGCCCTTCTTTGCTTGTGTGTTCGTCGCTGTTGCTTTAAACCCTTCGGAATGTGGCGGCCACTCTTGCTGACCGCCGAGGTGAGTGCTTCAGGTCTGTGGTGGCCTCCCTTCTCACTCTTCCACCCACCTGGAACCCAGCCGCCCAAAAAGCCTTGTCTGGTGGCGCTCGCCTGCAATCCCAGCACTTGGGAGGCTGAGGCAGGAGGATCGCAGGTTCAAAGCCAGCCTCAGCAATGGCGAGGCACTTTGCAACTCAGTGAGACCCTGTCTCTAATCAAATACAAAAAAGGGCTGGGGATGTGGCCCAGTGGTCGAGTGCCCCTGAGTTCAATCCCCGGGACCAAAATAAATAAATAAATTTTAAAAAATGGGGAATAAAAGGGGGGGGGGAATTTGGATACAGGGAGAGAAAGCCAGGTAAAGACCAGAATTCTGCCGCCATACGCCGAGACCACCAAAAGCAAGCGGGAGACGAGGAACCGACTCATGCTCACACCCACGCCCGCGGGAGGAGCCAGCCCTGCCCACACCTGTGTCCTGACCTTCCAGCCTCCGCATCTGCGAGAAGGTAGACTTTCTATGTTTAACCGCCAGTTTCTGGCACCTTGTTAAGGCAGCCCTAGCAAACTGATGTCCCTACGTCCTTGTCCCTTCTGAACTCTACTCAGACATTACTTGGAGGCAGTTCCTGGCCCAAGTAACCCTGGCCCTTCCAAGGCTACTGGGGGGGCCTTGCTGTTGCCCCACCCCGTATCCTATTAAATGTATTAAAATGCATCCACAACCCAAATTAAACATCATTGTGTGGTGTACTTTTGAAAGCATTTGTTTTACAATGTTTTGAGAATTGACTATGAATGATTATTGCAATTTTTTTTTTTTTTTTTTTTTTTTTTTTGGTGGTGCTGGGGATTGAACCCAGGGCCTTGTGCATGCAAGAGAAGCACTCTACCAACTGAGCTGTATCCCCAGCCCCAATTATTGCGATTTTTAATTGTTCAGATCAGCAATAATTATGTAGACGTGAGATTGTAGGAAAGTGAAAAAAAATTCTAGTTTACAAATTGTTTTCAGATGTGATGACTTTTATAACTACTAAGGGAACTTGCATGTGGTTGACATTATGCTCCATTTTACAGACACTTAGTAAATATCTAGATATTGTCATCTTCTTTTCATATTTTGGGCATGATATATTTTCAGGACTCAGATGTGTTTATAGTTGTGGGGAAAAACTTGAGGGCATTAAACTCCTTCTTGTGGTACCTGAGGAATCTATCCCCAGCACCCTGAGCTGATCTGGTTTTGGTTTTGGTGGTGCTGGGGTAGCAGTGCTGGGGATGGAAGCCGGAACCTCACTTGTCTGGGGAAGTGTTCTACCCACCCCCAGCTCCACCCCTAGTCCTTATCTGGGTTGCACTTTCTGTGTGACTATTATTTCTTTCTGTTTTTCTTACAAACTTGGGCATCCTTGAGGATCAGTCTCCACCTTCCTTCTCTTTATCTCCCACCCAGCACAGCGTCTGCCACGCAGCTGGTGTCCAGTAGACTCATTTCATGAACAAATGAGCAATCATGCACAAAATTCAACCTTTAAAAATGACTCCATGTGGCAACAATTAATGTCATACTTTAAAGATGCAACGAAGAACTGAAAACGAAGCAAAGAAAAACCCAGGATGTCTGCCTGTTTACATCTGATGATATTTATAGTATGGCATTAAAAGAGCAAAGCCACATTTTACATGCTGGGGACCAAAGCATTGCCATTTTGCTCTTCCTAAGGGAGAGGAGTGGGTGCTGATTGTCAGTAGGTAAGAGGTAAGCAGTCTACCTGGGTTTCCATCTCACTTGGCCTTTTTCCTAGGATGTGGCCCAGGGCAGTGAGTCTTGCATTGGGCCAAGTTAAGGGTTCAGAATAAATACTAGAGCGTAAAGGCCAGGAAGGAGAAAAACTCTGCCATCATGGTGGTGGGAATGAGCCGCCCATGGAAAGAAGTGGCATGGGAAGAAGAGGAGGGTGAGGTTGCTCAGGATGTGCATACAAAGCCAGCAACGAGCAGGCAAGGAGGGGTTAGGAGTGCCACCAACAACAGTGTGGGCTTTGTGTGCTTCATCTTCACCCTGGTGACAACCCCATGATACCACTGTCATTCTCCCCATGATACTTAGGGAACTGGGAATATAGAGGTGGAGCTGCCAGGCATGGTGGCACAGGCCCATGATCCCAGTGACTCTGGAGGCTGGAGGAGGAGGAGGACAGTAAGTTCAAGGCCAGCCTCAGCAATTTAGTGAGGCCCTGTCTCAAAATTTAAAAATTAAAAAAGGGTTGGGGATGTAGCTCAGCGGTAAAGTGCCCCTGGATTCAATCCCCAGTGCCAAAACAATAAATAAAAATAAAAATGAGCACATTCCTGTAATTCCAGCAATTTGGGAGGCTGAGGCAGGAGGATTGTGAGTTCAAAGCCAGCCTCAGCAATTTAGCGAGGCACTAAGCAACTCAGCAAAGCACTGTCTCTAAATAAAATATTAAAAAGTGTGGGGGATGTGGCTCAGTGGTTAAGCATCCTGGGTTCAATCCCCAGTACCGAGAGAGAGAGAGAGAGAGAGAGAGAGAGAGAGAGAGAGAGAGAGAGAGAGGTGTGTGAAGTTGAGGCTAAGGCTAAGTGAAGGTCTCATTTCGGGTGATTGCCAAGCTAGGATTTGGCATTTGTGTGGCCAGAGCTCACTCTGCTAACTGCTACCACCATTCAGGCCAGTTGTATTCGTGCATCTAGCATTAGAATATGTTATTCTGTCTCTGTATTATAAGTTGTTTTTCTGGCTTTTTTTTTTCCCCCTTTGTTTTTGTTATCAGGAATGGAACCTGGGGGTGCTTAACCATTGAGCAACATCCCCAGCCTTTTTTATTTTTTATTTTGAGACAGGGTCTCAGTAAGTTGCTGAGGCTGGCTTTGAACTAGCAATCCTTCTGCCTCAGCCTCCCAAGTTATGGGATTACAGGAGTATGCCACTGTGCCCAGCTTCTGGCTTTTTAGATGGAAGATTATGAAGATAATAATTATTTATCAGATCAACCAATTTTGATTGCAGGAAGTACCTCATACTCTTCAAATTCATTTCTCTTGTAATTTCATTGCAATATTTATGTGAGGGCCTTAACTGCTTAAATCAAGAACTTCTCCATTAAATATATTAAACCTTCAAACGCTGCTTATTCTATGCTAGGCACACTCTCACTTGTTGTGTTTGCATTTACTCATTTAGTCACCTCAGGCAGGGCCATGGTCCGCAGCCATCCAGGTGGGAGATGTTGACCCCTAATGTGTACAACCACCTGCGGGGGCCCTGCCTGTCCCTGCTTAACATCCCCATTTTACAGATGGAAAATGAGAAAACGCCTTAGTTCAGGGTTAAATGATAACTACATAAGATTATTAAAAGTTTAATAAAATGACACCTAATTAGTTCATTTGAAAGGGTGGGTGTGGAATGGTGGGTAATTTACACTATTTGAAAAGTGTATGAATTATAGGATTATTGAAGTGTATGAATTATGGAATTATTTATAAGGAACTTTGTTCTAGTGAGGTAGAAGAAATAAAAAAAAAAATAGGTAGAAAGGAGACAAAAGGAAGAACAGGGAAAATGTAACTTTAATCTGAAAGGTTTGTGCTGAAGTTCATCTCTTTACTGCCCAAGCCCATTTTTTTTTTTTCCCTCTCTTAGGCCTGTTGCTTCCAAATTTCTGGGAAATCTATAAGTCTTCACCCACAATCATTTTTCTTTCTTTCTCTTTTGTTTTTCTTTCTTTATTTCTTTCTTTCTTTCTTTCTTTTTTTTACCAAGGATTGAACCCAGGGCTGCTGGACCACTTGAAGGAGCCCCAATTAGGGAGATGGCTATTGCGGTCAGCTGGAAGCCATAAGTTCCACCTGATAATAAGTATGTATGTGACGCACCTGTAAATGCACGTGAGGCACCCGCAAAGCTAAAGGTATATAACCGGGTGAAAGCGGTTGGAGTCAGGAGAAGAATGAATTCATTCAGTCAGTCATGCAGTCGCTCGGTCAGAAGAAAGTTCGGGTCAGAGAAGAAGAAAAGAATCAGAGCAGCCAGAATGTAGGCAGAGCGGTTACAGAAGAGAAACCAGATAGAAGAAGTAATTCCTGGTCAGAGTCAAGCCGAGGCTCCCGAGGAAGAAAGAAGAAAGAACAAAGAAGAAAGAAGCTCTAAAAGCTAAGCTCTCTCTCTCTCTCTAAAGAAGAAATCTCTCTCTTTCAAGCTCTCTCTCTTTCTCTCTAAGCTCTAAGAAGAAAAGCTCTTTCTCTCTAAGCTCTAAGAAGAAGAAGAAGAAAAAGCTATCTCTAATCTTTCTCTCTAAGCTCTTTCTAAAAAGAAGAAAAATCTTTCTTTCTCTCTCTAAGCTCTCTCTAAGAAAGTAGAAGTAAAAGTAGTAATAGCTTTACTCTGCCTCCGAGAGTTTTCCTCCCGCGGCGCCGTGGCTGGCCATGACAGGCAGCTTACAACCACTAAACCATATCCCCAGCCCTTTTAATTTTTTATTTAGAGACAGGGTCTCTCTAAGTTGCTTAGGGACTTGCTAAATTGCTGAGGCTGGCTTTGAACTCGAGATCCTCCTGCCTCAGCTTCCAGACCTGCTGGGATTATAGGCGTGGGCCACTGTGCCTGCCTTCACTCATAATCTGAAAGTTACTGGCAATTCACCCACTTAGGAAAATTAGCCCACTGATATATGTATTTTTAGAATCTCTTGAGCAAAGAGAGATACAAGACCTATCACAGGGTACTTTCCCAGAAACCGATGATCTAGGGTACTTTGCCATCTATTGATCAGATAATGGAGAGTGTGTTAACCTAAGGATACTAAGAGTGACCAGAC
Source organism: Tamias sibiricus (assembly GCA_025594165.1). Taxonomy (NCBI): domain Eukaryota; kingdom Metazoa; phylum Chordata; class Mammalia; order Rodentia; family Sciuridae; genus Tamias; species Tamias sibiricus. Next base: position 14,615,022 of record CM046666.1, on the reverse strand, counting down.
CACCACAAACCATCTGTGATCACTAGACTGATGTCATCCCCACATACCTTCCCATGCCACCCCTTACCAAATTTTCTTCAAAAAAGAGCAAGGGACTTGGGAGGCTGAGGCAGGAGGATCACAAGTTCAAAGCCAGCCTCAGCAATGGCGAGGCACTTAGCAACTCAGTGAGACCCTGTCTCTAATAAAAATACAAAAAAAGGGCTGGGGATGTGGCCCAGTGGTCGAGTGCCCCTGAGTTCAATCCCCGGTACCACAAAAAAAAAAAAAAAAAAAAAAAAAAAAGAGCTGGGGATGTGGCCCAGTGGTCGAGTGCCCCTGAATTCAATCCCCTGTACCAAAAAAAAAAAAAAAAAAAAAAAGAGAGAGAGAGAAAGGGGGCCCCAAAAGTATCTTTCCCTCTCATTCTCCCTTGAATGTGTGCTCCTTGCTTTCCCAGATAAATCTCTGTGCGTCCATATCTGACATGTCTAGAAATGCTTTTCTAGGGTGTTTGTCAAGGACCACCTGGTCCTGAGTTGTGGTCCTTCTCTCTGGGGCCTCCTCAGACCCCCCTCTGGTGACACCAGGATATTAAACTACATTTAGCCAGTTAGTTAAGTAATATGGGACTATGGTGAAGCATCGTCACATTCTTTTAATAAATGTTGACGTCTCGCTTATAATCAGGAATGATCCGTGCACCAAAATCCTTGAAATTAAAAAGGAGCTGCCCTAATTTAGGCAGCTAAATATGTTCCCTTAAAAGTCTTCATAATTTGCTTTCTAAACAATTCCTTCTTGGGGCTGGGGTTGTGGCTCAGTGGTAGAGCACTTGCCTAGCATGTGTGAGGCACTGGGTTCAATCCTCAGCACCACATACAAATAAATAAAGGTCCATCAATAACTAATAAAAATATTTTTTAAAAATTCCTTCTTAAATTAATCAGACTTGCCCAGCGTGGTGGCACATGCCGATAATCCAAGGCTCAGGAGGTTGAGGCAGGAGTTCAAAGCCAGCCTTAGCAACTTAGCAAGGCCCTAAGCAACTTAGTGAAACCTTGTCTCAAAATAAAAAATTAAAACAGCTGTGGGTGTGGCTCAGTGGTTAAGCACCCCTGGATTCAATCCCTAGTGCCCCCGCAAATTAACTAGACTTCACCATATTCCAGATGAATGTCTTACACTTCAAGATTGAGTTCAACCTCGTAAGGTGTGATTATATCAAAAAGGGCTGCACTCAGAAGACTCTAGGTAGGAACTTCAAGAGAAAAACATCTCTAACCTCCCCCTACCCGCCCTCCCTTTATTTGTACAGTGCTGGGGGTTGGCCTTTTATATGATAGGTAAGTGCTATATAAACCTGACTCACACCTGTCATGTTTAAGGCCTTGGGTTTCATCCCCAGAATGGCAATAAATAAACAGGTTCACAACCAATTCAACAGATTTTTTTTTCTAGTTTCTAGAATCTACTGCTCCCTTAAAACACACACACACACACACACACACACACACACACACACACAGAATCCCAAGTAAATTTTTCTCTGTGTACCTTAACATCTGTTATTACATTGTGCTACATAATGTTTTAAGCCTCTTTTCGGCCTTTACTGGGCACTAGAATCAACTGGGGTTCTTGTGACCCCTCAGATTCCTATTCTGTAGGTCTGGGGTAGGGCCAGAGAATCTGCACATCTATAAAGCGCCCAGGGAAGTCCTGGCTGGAGGTGTGGAATTGACTGTGTAGTCCAAGCTGGATGGAAAATCTATCACTTACCACATCTGCATCCTGAGACAAGGTTCTTCCTTAGCCCCTCTGTGGCTTTAATTGTCCTCATCTGCAAAATGAAGTAATGGTAACAGGGTATATGTCATAGGATTAGATTAGTTAATACATGTAAAGCAATTCAAGCAGGAAAAAAAAAAAAAAAAAAAAAAAAACGGGTATCATACCACACCACACATATGGCTGCAAATTGCTTTTTTTTTTTTTATTTAGCAATATATCCTGGGCATCTTTCCATGTTGGTAGAATAAAATCTACCCCATTTCCTCTAACAGTTACATAGTATTAAGATGTATCTTGATTTGCTTCATTCAGATGGATTTTTTTTCTTCATTTTTAAAAAAGTGGTAAAATAAGCATAGCAGAAAAATGTACCCTTTAACCATTTTGAGGCATACAGCTCGATGGTATTAAGGATGTCACACTGCTAGGCAGCCATTGGCCCCATTCGTCTCCAGAACTTTGTACTTCATGCAGAGGACTCCCCATCCCCCCAAGTCCCTGGTAAACTCCATTCTGTTTTCCATCTCTCTGAATTGGTCTATCCAGGTCCCTTCTGGGATCATACAAATTATTCTTTTGTTCCTTCAGTGGATTTTGAAGAACTACTTGAGGATTTTTTACTTGAGAACTTTTTCCTGCCCTTGGCCTAGGTAAGGAATCAGGTCTGAGCTGCTGGCCTTTTATGGTCATCTGTGACATGCAACCTCTGCAGGCTTTGGATTCTGAAATTACTAAAAAAACAATGGTCACTTTGATTCCCTGAGCACCAATTTTAGGCCAGCACTATACTGGCTACAGCTCAGAGTTCTGTGAGGTTGGAAAAATAAAACCCAAGCCGGGGCACACGCCTGTGGCACTTGGGAGGCGCCTGTAATCCCAGCACTTGGGAGGCTGAGGCAGGAGGATGGCAAGTTCAAAGCCAGCCTCAGCAATTTATCGAGTCCCTAAAGCAACTGAGTGAGACCCTGTCTCTAAATAAAAATATAAAAAGGGCTGAGGATGTGGCTCAGTGGTTAAGCACCCCTGGGTTCAATTCCTAGTTGCCCAAAAAAATAAAGAGTGGTTCAATCAGATCAGAGTGGCCCGATGATGTGTCTGCTGTTACTTAGGGATTGATAAGTGGGTTTCAGATAGGACTGGTTTCAAAGCCCAGGTCCCTTCTATTACCTAGTAATCTGGCAGAGGAAAAAGCAATCATTTCCGGCACTTTCCAATAACATTTTGATCAGTACAGGTGGAACTTTTTAAGCAAACCAGCTAGTGGAAGACTGAAATGGCCATCCCAACTGGGGTATCTGCTAAACAAAATAATTCATCACAGAACCTCCTCTAGAACGCAGTTGTCTCCTTTTTTTAAACTCAGTTTCTCAGATAAAGAACATTTCAGCCCTTTGTGTGTTTGAGAATAGATTCATCCTGTCTGCTCCGGGCCCAGCCTCTTTTATAGTGGGTTCCTTCCTCCTGGGGAGAGGGTGTTGATGTGGAATGGAAATTCAGCAAACAAAAGACCAGGGAGAACACCCACAGCCTTTCCTAAGGCTCACCCCGCCTGTCCTGACCACCCGGGGGCTACCTGAGCATCCCCGAAACGCAGAACAGGGGTCAAGACGCAGGTCTGATATCGCCTGGGCACTACCCGGGCGCGCGCGAGTGTGCCCACGCGTGCCCCGCCATTCACAGGAGACGATTCCAACGTTCCACTTTTAAAAAGGAAAAAAGACCCTTGCCCTTGACGGGAGAGTCCTCTAAAGACGGCCCCGGCTGACCTCGCCGAGCGTCGCCCCTCCCGGAGGGTCTGGCGTCCTTTGTTTTGGCCCACGGCGAGGCGCGGGCCCCGCCGCGCTGCTCCCGCGCGCAGGCCCGTCCCCCGCCGCGGCTCGCGCGTCGCTCTGGCAGCCCGCAGGCCGTCCTCCTGCTCCCACCCGGTCCAGGACCCGCTCGGCCCAGCGGAACCGCGGCTGTCACGCCGCCAGCGGCCGGGGCGGGCAGGCGACGCGCGGGTCCGTTCGGCATGTCGGATGGGGCGATGGGGGACAGCCTGGTGCAGCCCAGAGTCACGCTCTCAGTACTGTCACGAACATCAACGAGAGAAAAATAACGACAACAGCCACAGGGACTCTCGGGTCAAGATGTCCCTCCCTGGATGTTTTTTTTTAGCGCCCGGGACTGAACCCAGGGGCCCTCAACCACTGAGCCACATTCCCAACCCTTTTCTGTTTTTATTCTGAGGCTGAGTCTTGCTAAGTTGCTTAGGGTTTAGTTAAGATGCTGAGGTTGGCTTTGAACTTGGGATCCTCTTGCCTCAGCCTCCTGAGCCACTGGAATTGCAGACTGCACCTGGCCACGTGATGCTTTTTAGTGACTGGAGTCGAACTACTTCATATTTTTTGCCACCATGATTAATGGCCAACCTCTACACAGTTACTAGGGACCTTACTATTAGATAAGCTTCTGATGTGTTTTTAGAAATAAGTCTGAAATTCAAATCACGTGTACCTCCTCCACACACTGACTAGCTTTGAAACACTGTAGCTGTGATGCAGTAGAAGGCTGACGGTCCAGAACATTCTAGGAGAGAGACGTAATTCTTGTTCTTTTTTTTTTTTTTTTTTTTTTTTTTTTGGTTGTAGATAGACACAATACTTTTATTATATTTATTTATTTTTATGCGGTGCTGAGGATCCAACCCAGTGCCTCATACATGGTAGGCGAGCGCTCCACCACTGAGCTACATGCCCCGCCCTGACATTATTTATTTATTTATTTATTTATTATTTATTTTGCCGTGCTGGGGATTGAACCCAGGGCCTTGTGCATGCGAGGCAAACACTCTACCAACTGAGCTATATCCCCAGCCACCCCCCCCCCCGACATTATTCTTAATGCAGCAAAGGCTGCTGCTGCTCTTTAGAACTCCAATTCTGATTCAGAAGGCCACCCTGACTTTTTTTTTTTGGGGGGGGGGGCGGGAAGGTGGATACTGGGGATTGAACTCAGGGGCGCTCAACCACTGAGCCACATCTCCAGCCCTATTTTGTATTTTATTTAGAGACAGGGTCTCAGTGAGTTGCTTAGTGCTCGCTTTTGCTGAGGCTGGCTTTGACCTCTCCATCCTCCCGCCTCAGCCTCCGGAGCCGCTGGGATTACAGGCGTGCACCGCGCGGCGCCCAGCCACCTTGACTTTTGATCCTTTGCTTTTAGGGGTTTGTACATGTAATCACATCCATACTCAGTAAAACCCTCTAAATGATGGGGTTAGTGTGGTGTTCAGGGTCCAGAAACACAGGGCTATGAGTCAAGCCACCCCTCCAGGGGGCATCGACGCAGGCCACTGACCACCGTCTGGGACAAGGGGAACACGAGGCTCCCGTATCCTGGGATGCGCGGCTGCCACGCACCGTGGCTCCCACGCGTGCTGGAGCACCGCTCAGGGCGCACCGGGGCCCTTCCCGAGCCGCGCCGGCGCTCAATCCCACAGTGAACAAGGCAGAGTCGCTGGTGGCGCCGGTCGGAGAGGGTGCCCCGCTTCCCGCTCCGCCCCGACGGGGTGCGGTGTCCCTCCGCAGCCTGGCTCGAAAACCTCGGTGAAGTCTGTCTTTAAGGAACTTTCTAGTTCAGGAAGGAAAAAACAAACAAAAACAAACAAACACAGTGCCTGTGTGCAAAAGCTGGAGATCAGCTCAAGGTCACGCAGAATCAAGAGCTGGGGCGGGGCGCCACAGGCCGGAGGAGGGGGGTCTTCAAAGGGAGAAGGCGGCTGCCCGGGGTCAGGGAGGGACTGCTGGGAAGAAGGACCTCGTGAGCTGGCCCTTGAAGGAAGAGCGGCACTGAACGCACGCCCAGCCGGGGACTGGGCACTCCAGGCTGGAGAGCAGATGGGCCCCAGCGAGGCTTGGAGGCAGGATGCAAGCAGGGGCGCTCTGCCCCTCCCGGCCTGGGCCGTGCTGCTTTTTTCTGTTGCTTCACACGGTAGAGATCATCCTTCAAGTAACTCCAGCTAATAAGCTGCAGATTTATAGACTAGCCCCCCGCACTTCACGCCATCTGTGCAGGGTATGTTCTGTGCCTTCTATCATCGTTGGGGGAGAGGAAGGGAATCGTATTTAATGAGGAAAAAACGACAACATTAAAGAGAAATGTGTTCCTTCTCTTACTGTCTTTTCCCTTTCTTCCTGAATGACTCAGTCCTGAAGAATGACTTGGGGCACAGTGAGCCTTGTGTGGGGAGAGGGGGGAGCTGTGGGGGTGTCAGAGCCGTGCATGATAGTGGGGGGCCTCCATGCCGGGGGGCAGCCTGACGTGGTCGGGCCAGAGCCCGCAGGGTGAGGGGCATCCACACACAGGGTGCTCGGTGTGTTTGTCAGAGCCAGAGTGTGGTGACAAAGGCATCCCTGTGGGATGTGTTGGTCTGTTTTCCATTGTGGTAATGAAATGCCTGAGGCTGGGAAATTTGTAAAGAACAGAGGTTTGCTTAGCTCAGGGTTCTGGAGGGTCTAAGCACGTGGCTCTGGTTTCTGCTCAGCTCTGATGAGGCCCTTCTGGCTGCATCACAGCATGGCAGATGGCATCATGGGGGAAGTGTGGGCCAGAAGAGGTCATGTGACAAGACAGGAAGCGGAGACTGGGGAGGGACCGTCTTGTTCTATATATAACTGCTCACTCTCAAAGGAAGTAACTGGGTGCCACAATAAACACATTTATTCCTGGGAGAGCACAGCCCCCCATGACCTACTCACCTTCCACCAGACCCCACTGTGTTGAGCCAAGCTTCCAACCTTTAGGGACATACTTAGGCCACATCCACACCAAAGCAAGGGGCAGGTTCATACTGCACATCATAGGCTGGGGTTGTAGCTCAGTCGTAGAGCACTTGCCTCGCATGCCTGAGGCCCTGGGTTCGATCCTCAGCACCACATAAAAATGAATAAATTAAAAAAAAGATATTGTGTCCATCTACAACTAAAAAACTATTAAAAAATTAAATATAAATTATTTTTAAAAATATGGTGCATCAGAGCTGAGCACTCATGGGGAGATGGACGGGCATGGAGGGAGGGGAATGACTAATTCAATCAGTGAATTCCTCCTTGTCAGAAGAGGAGGTTGCAGCGGGGTGCAGTGGCGCATGCCTGTAGTCCCAGTACTTGGGAGGCTGAGGCAGGAGGATTCGCGAGTTCAAAGCCAGCCTCAGCAATAGCAAGGCACTTAGCTACTCAGTGAGACCCTGTCTCTAATAAAATACAAAAAAAGGGCTGGGGATGTGGCCCAGTGGTCGAGTGCCCCTGAGTTCAATCCCCAGTACCAAAACAAACAAACAAACAAAAAACTGGCTTACATTTTTAAAGTGTCAGGGTTATGACAGTCAAAGAGAGGCTGAGGAATTGTTCCAGGGCCAGAGGTGCATGACAGTCAGCTCAGTGCAGGATGTGGGCCTGGGTCCCAGGGCTGTAAATAATGTTGTAGGGTAAACTGGCAAAATGAGAAGATTAGATGGTAGACATGCATCAGTGTGTGCAGGAAAGGTAACACTTCCTGTGTTATGTCAGCAACTCCCTCTCTGGCGGCTCAGTTAAAATGGTCTTTGAACTATACTTCCAACTTTTCTGTACCTTGGTGATTGTTTTAAATAAAATTTAAAAAAAAAAAAAAAAAAGGATGGTGACTCTGAAAGAAGAAATGCTAATCTAGTGATTCTCAAAATGTGCTTCCTAGACCACCAGCAGCAAGCCTGCCACCTGTGCCCTGGATGGAGATGCCAATTCTTGGCCCCACTGGGCCCCCATCAATCCTTCAGGTGATTCTGATGCATTCTAAAGTTTGAGTACCTCTGTGCTGGTGCATTTGTTGAAAAGTTAACACTTGAAAAGCCATTTCTTAGCCCAGTGTGACTCCACTATTGAACATAAAGAAGATTGGTCTTTTAAAAGTCTTATCCCTAATACATTATGAAGCTGACAAAGTTAATAAGCTAAAAAAAATGTAGAATAATAAACCTTTAGAATTGTTTTGAAAAAAATAAGTATGGTCTGGATATAGTGGAGCGTGACTGTTCTGGAGGCCGAGACAAGAGGATAGCAAGTTCCAGGCCAGCCTCCACAATTTGGTGAGAAGCTAAGCAACTTAGCAAGACACTGTCTCAAGATAATAAACAAACAAACAAATAAGCTCAGTGGTAAAGCACCCCTGGGTTCAATCCCCAGTACAGTAACAAAGGAAAATAAGGAAAAGTAATTCATAACCCATTCAACAAATAAACAAATATCTATTGATTGCTTCTGGAATACAGGCATGTGCCACCAGTGAGAAAAGCACTGAAAGTTACACTGTAGTAGATTTACATACCATAATTTGGTAGCTATGACAAAAACCTTCATGGCCCATGTAATCATTAATTTTTGTTTTTTTTTTTTTTTTGACGAGGAATTGAACTCAGGGGCACTCGACCGCTGGGCCACACCCCCAGCCCTTTTTTGTATTTTATTTAGAGACGGGGTTTCACTGAGTTGCTAAGTGCCTTGCTATAGCTGAGGCTGGCTTTGAACTCATGATCCTCCTGCCTCAGCCTCCCAAGTGCTGGGATTACAGGTGTGCACCACAGTGCCTGTTCCCCTGCAAAATTTGTTAGTTTTTATTTTTTTGCAGTGCTGCATCCCAACCAGGGCTCTCTACTCATGCCCGGCAAGTGCTAAGCCCTGTCATCTTTTTTAAAATACAGAGCTTTATTAAGATATAATTCATATACACATAATTTGTTCACTTAATATTCAGAATTCAATTGTTTTTAGTGTAGTCACAAAGTTGTACAACCATCACCACGATGTATTTGAAAACATTTCACTGCCCAAAAGAGAAGTCTTGAGCCAGCCACAGTGGTGTACACCTGTAATCCTAGCTACTTGGGAGGCTGAGGCAGGAGGATTGGAAGTTCGAGGCCAGCCTCAGCAATTTAGCGAAGCCCTATCTCAAAATAAAAAAATGAAAAGGACTGGAAACGTGGCTCAGTGGTAAAGTGTCCCTAGGTTCAATCCTCAGTACAAAAATTTTTTAAATGAAATTAAAAAAAAAAATCTTATCCGGGCTAGGGATGTGGCTCAGAGGTAGAGTGCATGCCTAGCATGTGCGCGGCCTGGGTTCGATCCTCAGCACCATGTAAAATTAACGCATTGTGTACAACTAAAAACTAAAAGCAAATAAATATTTTTTTAAATATTTATTTATTTGCTTTAGTTGTACACACAATGGGTTTATTTGTACGTGGTGCTGAGGATCGAACCCGGGCCGCGCACGTGCTAGGCGAGCGCTCTACCGCTGAGCCACAATCCCAGCCCCAAATAAATATTTTTAAAAAAATTTTATCCACTAGCAATCCCTTCCCCTTTCCTCCTCCCCTCTGCTTCTGGAAACCACTAACTTACTTCCTGCCTCTATGGATGTGCCTACTCTGGACATTTCATATAAATGGAATCCTAAAAGGTGTTCTCTTTTGTGACTGACATTCTTCACTTGGCATAATATTTTCAAGGTTCATCCTTGTTGTAATGTGTGTCAGATCTTCATTCCTTTATATCGCTGTATATAATATTCCATTGCATGGATGTACAACATTTAAATCATCCATCCATTCATTCATTGATGAGCATTTGGATTGTTTTCACTTGGGGGCTACTGTGAAAAGTGCTGTTATGGACATGCATGTGCAAGGTTGTGTGGACATGGTTTTCATTTCCCTTGGGCAGATTCCTGGGAGCAGAATTGCTGGGTCACGTGGCAATCTTATGTTTTAACTTGGGAAGAACTGCCGTGCTGTTCTGTTACCAGCAACGTAACAGGGTTCTGATTGCTTTACATCCTCTTCAATATTTGTTATAGAACTATATGTAATTTCACATCTTAATTAAACTGAAAAATTCATTTTTTGAATGAAAACCATGGAGTTTTAGAAAGCCGGGAATGAAGCATTTTGAAACCAGCTAATTTGTATCATCAGGAAATATTTAAGGAGCTACTAGATATGGGGCACTGTAATGGGAAATGGGCTCTTTGAATGTGTTTCTGTGTTCCGTCGATGGGCTGCTCCTGCTCAGACTTCCCAGGGAAGCCAGGAAGCATCCCAGGAGCTCTGGATCTGGTTCTGTAGGCACATGACTGGAAAATCTGGTGCTTCTGTTCACCCACGGCAGGCAGAAACTAGTAATGACAGCTGTTGACTCTTCAGTGACCCAAATATAAGACAGATTCAGGACTTTTGGGGTGGGACATACCAGGGATTGAACCCAGGGGTGCTTAACCACTGAGCCACATCCCCAGCCCTTTTTAGTTTTTATTTTGAAACAGTGTCTCTCTAAATTGCTTAGGGCTTTCACCAAGTTGCTGAGGCTGGATTGAACTTGCCATCCTCCTGCCTCAGCCTCCTGAGCTGCTGGGATTACAGGCATGCACCACTGTGCCCGGCTGTAGGACATATTTATTGTATTTTATTTTATTTTTTGGTATCAGGGATTGAACACAGGGGCACTAGACCACTGGACCACATCCCTAGCCCCCCCCCTTTTTTTTTGTGGTACTGGGGATTGAACTCAGAGGCACTCGACCACTGGGTCACATCCCCAGCCCTTTTTTTGTATTTTATTTAGAGACAGGGTCTCTCTAAGTTGCTAAGTGCCTCGCCCTTGTGGAGGCTGGCTTTGAACCTGCGATCCTCCTGCCTCAGCCTCCCAAAGTGCTGGGATTACAGGTATGCATCACCACGCCCGGCCCCAGCCCTTTTTTTGCATTTTATTAGAGACAGGGTCTCACTGAGTTGCTAAGTGCCTCGCCATTGCTGAGGCTGGCTTTGAACTCGCGATCCTCCTGCCTCAGCCTCCCAAGTGCTGGGTTAGGCCTGTGCCACCATGCCTGGCTGTAGGACATATTTAATTGGCCTGAATTTCCAGCTCTGAGTTCAGACTTCTCCTTCAAGCTACCCACAGGTGACCCATTGGCCAATCCTCCCCCAAGAAGTGTTCTGTTTGGCCCATATAGTATTGGAACATTTTGATTAAAATCCTTTGATGCTCTCCCATCTGTTATTGTGGCATATTTTATATGGGTCATCGTTTTACATTATTTGTCTGCCTCCTGGAGGTATGTGGATTTGCAATTCCTGCTTGGGATGATCCTTTAGTCACATGGTAAAAGTCTAAGCAATTATTAAATAGAGTATCATTTTTATCATAGAAAGCAAACAGTCATGTATCTACCCTGCACCGTCAAGGAGGAATGGTTATGAAGCCCATCATCTTTCAAAATATTACTTAGAAAATAGATGTGCCCTGTTATGGCTCTGTTATGGTCCAGGTTATATGGGCAATGACCAAACAGACTCCATTTTGCCCTGAGACTCTGTAAGCTGCCTGTCGTGGCCAGCCACAACGCTGCAGGAGGAAAACTCTCGGAGGCAGAGTAAAGCTACTACTACTTTTACTTCTAGTTTCTTTTTTTTTTTTTTTTTTTTGGTACCAGAGATTGAACTCAGGGGCACTTGACCACTGGGCCACATCCCCAGCCCTTTTTTGTATTTTATTTAGAGACAGGGTCTCACTGAGTTGCTAAGTGCCTCGCCATTGCTGAGGCTGGCTTTGAACTCACGATCCTCCTGCCTCAGCCTCCCAAAGTGCTGGGATTACAGGCATGTGCCACCGCGCCCGGCCAACTTCTACTTTCTTAGAGAGAGCTTAGAGAGAGAAAGAAAGATTTTTCTTCTTCTTAGAAAGAGCTTAGAGAGAAAGATTAGAGATAGCTTTTTCTTCTTCTTCTTCTTAGAGCTTAGAGAGAAAGAAAGAACTTTTTCTTCTTCATCTTCTTAGAGCTTAGAGAGAAAGATAGAGCTTTTTCTTCTTCATCTTCTTAGAGCTTAGAGAGAAATAGAGCTTGAAAGAGAGAGATTTCTTCTTTAGAGAGAGAGAGAGAGCTTAGCTTTTAGAGCTTCTTTCTTCTTTCTTCTTTCTTCCTCGGGAGCCTCGGCCTGACTCTGACCAGCAATTACTTCTTCCGTCTGGTTTCTCTTCTGTCCGAACTCTTACGTCCTGGCCGCTCTGATTCTTTTCTTCTTCTCCGACCCGAACTCTTCTTCTGACCGACCGAGCGACTGCACAACTGACTGAATGAATGCATTCTTCGTTCTCCTAACTCCGACCGCTTTCACCCGGTTATATACCTTTAGCTTTGCGGGTGCCTCACGTGCATTTACAGGTGCGTCACATACATATCAGGTGGAACTTATGGCTTCCAGCTAGCCGCGATAGCCCTTCCTAATTGGGGCTCCTTCAAGACTCCTCGTCATGTAAGAAATACTTCTCCCAGGGAAAGCCCCACCTCTGTAACCAACAACAGGTGCTTAGCATAGCATGTTTGCAACACTAAATGGCAATTCTTTTTTTTTTTTTTTTTTTAAGGATTTGTTTTAGTTTAGGTATTCTTTTTTATTATTATTTTTTAGTTGTAGACAGACACAATACCTTTATTTTGTTTATCCATTTTTATGTGGTGCTGAGGATTGAACCCAGTTCCTGACACGTGCGAGGCAAGTGCTCTACCGCTGAGCCACAACCCCAGCCCTAAATGGCAATTCTTATACAATGTAAAACTATTCTCTTTTGGGTTTCTATTTTTCTTGGACAATATACCCTGTCAGAGATTGATTGTCTAGATGTTAGTAACCATTCTTTAACTTGTACTCAACTAAGGATGTTTTGACCCATTCCCCCTTCTGCTTATGATTTTATTTTATTTGTTTGTTTGTTTGTTTTTGGTACCAGGGATTGAACTCAGGGGCACTCGACCACTGAGCCACATCCCCAGCCCTATTTTTCTTTTTTTTTTCTCTCAACAACATGGGAGCTAAATTTAATGAAGCTTGGTGTTCTGAGAAAAATGATTTCAAGCCAAGCCCAATTTTGTATTTTATTTAGAGACATGCTCTTACTGAGTTGCTTAGAGCTGCACTTTTTGCTGAGGCTGGTTTTGAACTCTCCATCCTCCTGTTTTAGGCTTCCGAGCTGCTGGGATTACAGGTGTGTGCCACCATGCCTGGCATGATTTTAGATCTCATGATGTTTGTTTATGAATTCTTGTTTATGAATTTGTTTTTGAATTGTTTATGAATTTGTTTTTGAATCATAGCAACAGCCACTTATGATTAATATGTTTTTGGACTATAAAAGGTGTAGTCGAACCCCAGGCAGCTAGTGGATCCAGACCACCAACTGGTGAATAAGTTTCCGTCTCCTGCTTTAAGATCGACTCGGTGATTCATTGCAATCTCGCCATAGCATACCTACTAGGACCTTGCCGACTCAGATAAACCACGCTTATACAGACAGACACGCTTGTGACCAACAGAGTAGAAAAACACAGAGACCATAAACATAAACACAGCCAGTCAGTACTGTGCACCACAGCACAGCCCAACATATAGACTTGGGCCCCCGCTTATGCGGTATTCTAAAAACCGGTTTCTTTAGGAAGGATTGTCCACCGATGCATTGTGAAGGTATTTGGTGAATATATCTCCCTAACATGGAAGACATGAAATTACAATACTCTTCGGTGATGCCCATGTTTCTCTGTATGCACTCATTTCAATGATCAGCTGTGGGATGAGGAAAGCAGTAAGAAGTAGGACCTGGGCATCCCGGGATGGTCTGGGGGTCCCATCTGGAGGCTGCTGGGAATGTTGGTGGCCTGTGGCTCTTTGCCATCCCAGGGAGGGATGTGGTCTGCAGCTAATGAGTAATTAATACAGGTTATCAAAGCCTAGGACTCTTTGCCCTAAGACGTGACAACCGTGTATGCGCATGGACTCTGGGAGCTCCTGATGGGACCAGGCTGAAGCCAGGCTTTCCGAATCAATTTTTTTTTTTTTTTTTTTTTTTTTTTTGGTACTGGGTATTGATCTGGGGTACTTTACCATTGAGCTCCATCCCCAGCCCTTTTTATCTTATTTTTTTTTTAATTTTGAGACGGGGTCTCTCTAAGTTGCTGAGGCTGGCCTCCAACTTGTGATCCTCCTACTCCTGCCTCAGCCTCTTTAACTGCTGGGATTACAGGTGTGACACCTGCCCAGAGTCCGCATTTTTGCCTGGCTTCCTTCCCAGTACTATCCTGCGTCCCTCATCTCCCCCACAGGTTGCACTGGAGAGCATTCTTTCAAATGATTAGTTATACCAGAAACCCTATGATGTCAGGTTTCTTTGCTAGGAAACCTGATCTGGGGTACCTAGCTTAGGTACCTAAAGGGGTCAGATTTTCAAATGGTTATTAAAGCATAATAGTCGTGACATGAAGCATCGAATGGTTAGAAACGAACAGCCCTGAGATGCAGCAGCCACAGTGACCCTCTAATAGTGTCCTTAAAGGTAATTTTATGGCATTTATGCTTCTGCATAGGGGAATAGCCATTTCAGTTCATACCCCAATCCTAAAACTCCTTTTCCATTAAACCAGAGTGCTGATGTAATCCCCTCCTTGACTGAAAGGGGGTCAGAAGAGATAGAGCACTTTAACAATTTTAAATTGTGAAGACAAGTGACAAGCCTAGATCTGCCTTATTGAGGTGTATGAGTCACGTGACACACCGAGCTCTGCATCTCACAGAATAAAAAGCGGTGCGATTTTGATGAGGGAGATGTGGTTATTATATCACTCTGGCTCCCATAACACACAGCACACTTAACCTTCTTAACAATTTTTTTTTTTTTTTTTTTTTTTTATGGTACCGGGGATTGAACTCAGGGGCACTCGGCCACTGGGCCACAACCCCAGCCCTTTTTTGTATTTTATTTAGAGACAGGGTCTCACTGAGTTGCTAAGTGCCTCGCCATTGCTGAGGCTGGCTTTGAACTCGTGATCCTCCTGCCTCAGCCTCCCAAGTGCTGGGATTACAGGCGTGCGCCACCGTGCCCAGCCACTTAACCTTCTTAACAATTTTGTGAGCTCTTTTTCCCTGGAACCCAAAGAGTTTGAGGTGTGTGTGTGAGCCTGTGAATTTTCCTAGGCCTGCCCTAAAAAATTACTAGTATCTTGGGGCTGGGGTTGTGGCTCAACCCTAGAGCACTCGCCTAGCATGTGCGCGGCCTGGGTTCGATCCTCAGCACCACGTAAAAACAAAGGCATTGTGTACAACTGCAAACAAATAAATAAATATTTTTTAAAAAAATTACTAGAATCTTAGTGGTTTAAAACAATAAAAGCTGCTTGCTGGGCGCGGTGTAATCCCAGCAGCTCAGGAGGCTGAGGCAGGAGGATTGGGAGTTCAAAGCCAGCCTCAGCAATTTGGCGAGGCTGTAAGCAACCTAATGAGACCCTGTCTCCAACAAAAAAAAAAAAAAAAAAAAAAAAAAAAAAAAAAAAATTAAAAAAGGGCTGGGGATGTGGCTCAGTGGCGAAGCACATCTGGGTTCCATTTCTGGTACCAAAACAATGGAAGTTATTCTTTTCCAGTTCTGGAGGCTGGAAGTCTGAAATCAAGGTGTCACAGGGTCACTCCCTCCAACTCACAGGGGAGAATCCCATTTTGCCCCTTCCTGGTTGGGGGGGCTGTTGCATTGCTTAGCTCCTGGCTACCAGCACCTCTGTCTTCACATGACTTTCCCCTCTAGATTCTTCTCTCTTTTTTTCTGTCTCAAATTTCCCTCTGCCTTTCTCTCATAAGACACTTGTCACTGGATTTATTTATTTATTTTTTAAAAAAATTTATTTATTTGCGTTAGTTGTACACAATGCGTTTATTTGTATGTGGTGCTGAGGATCAAACCCAGGCCACGCACGTTCTAGGCGAGCACTCTACTGCTGAGCCACAACCCCAGCCCTTGTCACTGGATTTAGAGCCTGCCGGATAACCTGTGATCATCTCAAGATCTTTAACATAATCACAACTGCAAAGACCCTTTTCCCAAATAAGGTCACGTTCACAGGTTCTAGGGATTAGAATCGGATGAAGACAAAGAGGGACGTACATTTTTTAATCTGATCAGGCCAGTACTTGTGCTTACATTAAACACCCACAGTCTTGATTCTTTAGAAGCATCCAGAAGGTCCTCGACATCATTTTGCAAAGCACTAATTGCATCATGGGTATACTGAAGCTAGCACGATGCATGTAAGCATACCACTGGTTGCTGAGTAGACCAGCCAAATGTTCCATGTCTAGTCACGTCGATGACTCTCATTATATTTATTGAATTTTATGGGCTGGCTGGGGAATCCAGAAGTGCTTAACCACTGAGCCACATCCCCAGCCCTTTTTGTTTTTAATTTTGAGGCAGGGTCTCACTAAGTTGCTTAGAGCCTTGATAAGCTGCTGCCTGGCTTTGAACTTGCGATTCTCTTGCCTTTAGCCTCCTGAGCTGCTGGGATTACAGGCACGCGCCACCATGCCCAGTGCCTGGGTCTCTTAAGAGATTTAGGGCTGGAGTTGTGGCTCAGCGGCAGAGCGCTCGCCTTGCATGTGCGCGGCCCGGGTTCGATCCTCAGCACCACGTAAACATAAATGCATTGCATTGTGTACAACTAAAGTAAATAAATAAATATTAAAAAAAAAGAATGTCAGAGATCTATTTATTGATAGCAAGTTTTCTTAGGGATAGTGGCATAAGGTACCTATGAGGGACTGTTGGTGGGTGATATTAGTAGCCAGACCAGGAATTCTATAGCCAGGGCCACTCCCTTTTAAATAACTGATGTTTGTTTCTAAGTTAAATATTTGTAGAATTAACTATTTGCAGCTGAAGCAGAAAAATACTAAAGAAGTCTCTGAAACGATTTTACTATTCATACTGCTTTTTAAGATACAGATGTTCTGACATCTTTGAAATACTGTAATTCTGGAAAGTCTCACATATTGCTGAGCATATTTTTCCTTGTGTATCTTTGAAAGCACTTAAGGAAAACAAACAACAGTGCTTTAAAAAATTAATTACCAGGCAGAAAATGATATATAGTCATGATGAAAGAAATAGTGATTTAAACAGAGAAATAAAATTGCTCTCCTAAATTACTTTAAATTTACGTCCTGAGATCACAGATTTGGCCTTGTCCCTTCTTTGGGGACCATTACGATAAGGAAGATTTTGTATCAATTATCTCCATGCTGTAATCTAGATTCAAAGAAACTTGAGCTGAGAATTAATTTGGGTTAGGTAGGAGAATTTCTTTTGCTGGGATATTAGGAAAAATACCCATGGCCCTTTCTGTCCCTATTAAAGCAATTTTCATATTCTATCTTGAAACACTGGTTGTGTAAATGATTTTCTTTCCCACAAAACTACAGACTTCTTGAGGACAAGGATGTTAAATCCCTTTAAAAAAAAAAAATCAAACTTACTAGGGGCTGAGGCCATGCTCATAGCTCAGTGGTAGGGCGTGTGTTTAGTTAGCATGCATTAGGTCCTGGGTTTAATAGCCACCCTCAACCAAAGAAAGAAGGAAAGAAAATGTATGCTACCTAGCTCTGTGTATTGCATCTAATAGGCACTTGCTAGATTATAAAGGGAATCAAGGCCACTTTTTTGGGCTAACACATAGTGGGCTGGCAATTTACAGCCCCATGTTATCTGGAATTCTCGGCAGCTATTTATCATTGGCCTAAAGGACAATCATTTTCTCCTCTTTATTTTTTTTCCTATGGTCTTTTATTTTTGTCTTTTTTCTTCCCTTTTCCTGTCTTTTTACTTCTAACTCTGCCTTTGGCTGCCTGTACAATATGGTCTCCCCTGAACCCATGGGCATTTTCTAGACCTACGGGTGGCATCTCCTGGGGCTCAGGGAATTTCTGGGTCAGCCTTCTAGGATTCCGCAAAAACTTGATCATTGACCCAATAGCACCAAGGGAGGAAGTGGGTGCCTGCTGTCTGCTCCTTGTTGTTATTTCGTTTTGAATGTCCTTCCCATGCTAGCCCGCAGGAAACAAGAAAGAGGAGACTCGAGATGCATGGGGAAGGAAGGATGTGTGGTTTGGCAAATGAAAGAAAAGCTGTAGAGAATTAGAAAAAGGAAAATTAGAGAGGGGAGTCAGAAGGAGATTGAAAATGTGTCTACTTGTCAAATTATCATTAGTGTAGGTTATTTCAACCCAAACTGTAAGTTTTTGCCCAAATTCTTCTAGAACAGATGAATAAAACAGGTTCCTCTAAAATTAATTTTGGTTTTTCACATGGATTTTATTGCATGAGCACGGAACTGTCACGAGTATGAAATAGTGCATTTGTGTTATCCCGTGAGATTCTGTAGTCCATTTTTACTTTAATTCCTGAAACTCAGGAAAACTGTCTCTTGGTTTGTGGCAACAGCCAACACTGACTTTGTGTCCTGCCCTATGCAGCATGCAAATTCAGCTGCAGAGGCCTCCTTCTGCAGTCATATGGGAGGATGACACAAATGTACTATTTCATACTCATGTCTGAATGAAAATGGTTTGTATGGGCTGGGGATATAGCTCAGTTGGTAGAGTGCTTACCTTGCACGCACAAGTCCCTGGGTTTAATCCCCAGCACTGGAATAAAAATTAAAAAAAAAAAAAGAGGCTGTGTCACCTACTCCCCTTAAATGTGAGCTGAAACTAGTGACTTTCTTCTAAAGGTCACTGCAAAAGTGAGGGGATGTCACTTCTTTAGTCAGATTACCAACCTAGCCATGAGTTTTGTCCCACTAGGATTGCCTTCTTGCCTTGTACACTTTGATGAAGCCAGCTGCTTTATCAAAGAGCCCATGTGACAAAGTGTTGAGGATCACTGCTGGCCAACAGCTAGCAAGGAGCTGAGGCCCCTAGTCCAATGGCTCTGAAGGAACTGAATTCTGTCAGTACCACAGTAGTGAGCTGGGGAGCTCAGTTATGTCTTGAGACGACAGCATCCCCAGCTGACACCTTGAATGCCTCCAAGAGACCCTGAAGCAGGCAACTCTGTGAAGCTGTGACAGATTCCTGCTGCACAGAAAGTGTGAGATTATAAATGTTATTTTAAGTCACTAAGTTTGGGGGTGATTGTTATGCAGCAAAGATGGCTGATACAGACCGTAAACCATACTACAGACCTTGACCCGAATTTCCATGACACTTTTCAGTGTCTAGAAGGATAATATCATGGACATTTACTAAAACAGGCTGGCCACCATCGGAACCTCTTTCCTGGTACAAAAAATGCTCTACTGTGGGCATCAGTGGCCCTTTTCCCACTAGGACAGTAAGTTCTAAACTTTTTTCATGTCTGACCTTGCATAGAAAATAAGATATGTAAGGTACTCTGTGAATTTGAGATTGCTCACTGGGATCAGCTCTGGGGACTCTCAGGACACCCTGAGCTGGTAACTCACATCTCTATAGCCCCACTATTGGGTAAGCTGGGAATCTCTGCTTTTTGGCAGTTCCTGGCATGGTCAACTTTGGAACTTGAGCAGTGTGAAGAGAGGTGAGTCCATGTGGTAAAGGTGATATTTGGTGGTGATTTCTGTGGCCAATGGTGGGGCCTGGGTTAATCTATTTATGCTACCTGCTCTCCTTTGGCCTTTGTTTTCAGACATCCTTTCTCCAGCCTTCTGGTCAATTCTGAAGCCCATGCAAAACCTTTTCAGTAAGTTCTTCCTCTGCTTAAGAAAGCCAGATTTGGTTCCTATTGTTTGCTCCTGAGAAACCCAACAGATAACAAATAAGTAGCAATGTTACAGCAATACATGTTAAAGACTGAAGATAAAGATTGAGGAAGAATGTGAATAAATTCATGGCTAATTTTCATCATTTATATATCTCTATGTATGATTATAAAATTTTGTAATGAAATTTTATTTTTAATTATGATCTATAATTGTCCATTACAGAAACATTTTTATGATTTTACATCATGTCTTTTTGGCAATGATTTGGGCAGTGCTATAATTATCATAGTCTTGTTTTATTTAGTAATTTTTCTGTCTTCAAAACAGTATTTTTATGAGGCCATAAAATATATGTCTCAGCTTGTGCCTGTGCAAGAAGTCTGGAAGGAGTGGGTCTGACTAAGATCCACTAAGTCAAAAGGAAGGGGTGATTTTTTTTTTTCTAATTGGTTGGCTTTCTTCTGTAATTCCATTGCTCAGAAGGGATGTCTTTACAAAAAATTCATATAAATACACCCTGCTCCAATAAAATGTCAGACAACCCTGTTCCCTTAACAGTTCTATTTCCTTAACAGAAATGGATTCCACTATCCACATGATCAAGTTCTAGGTGTTTTCTAAGTGTGCTGACCGAAAAAGAGTACACTTTCATGAATTAACCTATTTTCTGGGGCAGGGGGTAAATACTGAGGATTGAACCCAGAGGGGCTTAACTACTGAGCCATAACCCCAGTCCTCTTAATATTTTGTTTTGGAGCAGGGCCTCACTAAGTTGTTTAGGGCCTTGATAAGTTTCTGAGGCTGGCTTTGAACTCATGATTTTTCTACTACCTCAGACTCCTGAATTGCTGGGATTATAGGCATGTGCCCCGACCCCAAGCTAAAAAACCTTTATGATCATTTCAAGAAAGTCTGAAAAGGCCTGGACCCCATGTTTTTGTAGCGTGGTGGTCCTAAATTTAAATAGATCTTGGCTTATATTAAACTCATTGCTGTTGCTGGGTGCAGTGGCAGAGGCCTGTAATCCCAGGGGATCTGGGTGCTGAGGCAGGAGGATCACAAGTTCAAGGCCAGGCTCAGCAATTTAGGGAGGCCCTAAGCAACTTAGAACAACTCATTGTTATCATATAACTGAAAGTTTTAGGACAAATTAAGTCAATGACATCATGTAATTTAAAGTGCAGTGGCGTGGAAAAAAGTCATCAAATAATAGGTTAGAATCATCAGATATTTTTATTAAAGAACAATTGGGCGTCTACTTGTGTGGATAAGTGAGGGAGAAATTAGAATGACTCAGTTCTGGGCTGGCACGGAGGACCTTCAATTAAATCACCTTTCACCTGCATTCTTCAAAACATAAATAATGCCCTATTCAATGCATTCCCGGATTTCTTGACAAATTACCATCGTAGTATCGTTTGAAACAAAATAGCAAATCTAGACTACACGCGTGAAGCCTGACTTTGCCAGCGAGGGAAAGGAAAAGTTACACAAAGGGAAGTGGAGACAACAAACAGCAATGCTGTGACAGGTCAGAGAGCAACACTTGGCAAGTTGTGCCCAACGAGTTGACCAAGCGCTCTACTGGGAACTGCAAAGTAGGAAGTACTATTTTTGACTTTGCTGACCTCGGTAAATATCTCCTTGTTAAAAAAACGGGCATAATTCTCTGTTGCCTAACAAAGAGGCCTGTTATGAGGATTAATGAGCCTATAAAGTGTTCCGACGTCTTCAGAAGCCCTTCCTACACACCATAACCGTGCCTTCATACAGCTGGTGCCGCTGCTCTTTGAAGATGTGCCAGTCGACATTAGCATTCCTGGTGTGACTTGCTCTACCACTCGAACTTCACGTCGAGTACTCATAAAATTAAGTGGGGACTTGGCTTTCGGATACGGCTTCCCCTGCCCGTACGGTCCACCGTACGGTAGAACCGCCCGAGGGTGACGAGCAGCAGGTAGTGGCCGAGCAGGGAGGTGGCGCAGCCCCAGCCCCAGCCCCAGCCCGGGGCGCTCCCCCGGGCGGGCTCGCGGCGCCCCAGCGGGGCTCGATTGCTCTCGCCTGGGCGACGAGCGGCTCGGCTGCTCCGCGGCAGGGAGGTGGGGCGACTACAACAAAAAGAAGTCAAGTGGGCGGAGACTCGCCGGCGACGGGGGCGGCGCGGCGGCTCGCGGGAGGAGGCGGGCGCCTCGGGACCGACCCGCGGCGCCCGCAGCCCCGCGCCCCTGCCGGCGAGCGGCGGCGGGCCGGGAGAGGCGCCTCGCCGCACGCAGCCGGGACCCGGGCCCGCCCCCGCCGCCCGCGCACTCGCCGCCCGCCCCTCGCGCCTCCGTCCCGCCCCCTCGCCCAGCGCCGCCCGCGCGCAGCGTCTCGCGCCGGCCGCCCGCCGGGAAGCCGCCAGAGCAGCGGCCGCCAGCGCGCCTTCCCGCCCGCGTCCCCGCGCCGCCTCCGCGCCCGACGCCTCGTCCCCGGGCCGCGCGCCCGCGCTCCGGCCAACGTTCTCTCGGGGCCGCCCGGCCCGCCGCCCGCTCCCGCGCCTCCGTGCCCCCAACCGCCGCGCTCCCCCGGGCGCGCGGCCCGCCGCCTGCTTCCGGGGCGGGCGGACTGGGCGCCTGGTGCCGGCGGCCGCAGCGACAGCGCCCCGGGAAGCAGAGGAGGAAGGAGAGAAGAGGTGGAGGTGGCCGCAGGCTGAGTCGCGGCCGGGATGTCCGGGCAGCAGCCGCCGCCGCCGCCGCCGCAGCAACAACAACAGCAGCAGCAGCTGCCGCCGCCGCCGCCGCCGGCCGTGGCCCCGGTCTCCGGAGTCGTCCTACCCGCGCCCCCGGCCGTCAGCGCCGGCTCCTCTCCGGCCGGCTCGCCCGGCGGCGGCGGCGGCGGCGGCTTGGGGGCCGCGGCGGCCGCCTTGCTCCTCCACCCGCCGCCGCCGCCGCCGCCGCCCCCGGCCACCGCGGCCCCGCCGCCGCCGCCCGCCTCGGCGGCCGCCCCCGCCAGCGCGCCCCCTGCGCCCCCCGGCCTGACCGCCGGCCCCAGCCCCGCCGCGGGCGCCCCGGCTCCGGCCTTGGCGGCGGGCAGCAGCGCCGCGGCCCCCTTCCCGCACGGCGACTCGGCCCTTAACGAGCAGGAGAAGGAGCTGCAGCGCCGGCTGAAGCGCCTCTACCCGGCCGTGGACGAGCAGGAGACGCCGCTGCCGCGGTCCTGGAGCCCGAAGGACAAGTTCAGCTACATCGGCCTGTCTCAGAACAACCTGCGGGTGCACTACAAAGGTACGGCGTGCGGCCGCGGCGGGAGCGGGGCGCGGACCCGACGTGTCCGGCCGCCGCCTGCGCCGCGCTCGGCCCGCCCCCGCCCCCCGCCCGCGCGGGCGCCCTGGGAGCAGGACTGGCTGCCCACCTGCCTCCTCGCGGGTGGGCGCCGACCCCGCGGAAGGTCCCAGGGTGCGGGCCAGGCGAGCGGGTGCCCAAGGAGGAGGGGAGCCGGGGTCCTAGGCCCGAGCAGGACACCTTGGGGAGCTCAGCGTGTCGGGACGCACCTGGCTTTCCGATTTTCTGTAAGATAGATCTTGGGGCTCGCATGGAGGAATCTAGGGACTGGAGTTGGGTTACATTGTTCTCCAGGTGGTGGGTCAGGCGTTCTCCCCTTACGTAGGGGGGACGCGAGGCACGATTCCGAGGTACGATTTCTAATTAAGGGAGAGCAGGGATACATAGGAGGAGGAGTAATCAGTGGAGGATTTTGTCCAAAATTAGGCCAGAGATTGTCTAGGGGGACAAAAGGACAAGGGGCACAAGTTTGCCACAGTCTGTCTTACTAAAAGCAACTGGAAGGCTAAGAGAGAAACCTCAGGGGCAGCATTTTCTTAGAGGAGCAGAGACCTCTCTCCAGACTGGAGATGCCCTATATTTCCGGGTTGATATTAGGTGAAGTCTTGTTGAAAATATAAGATTTTTTTTTTTAAAGTGCGGTTTAGTATTTTAAAGAAAATTGGCTTGTGTTTTACATCTGCCGTTAAAAAAAAAAAAAAAAAAAGCAAACAAACCAATCACTTTAGGCTTGTGCTCCCCCAACCTCTCCTACGTTAAGACAAAGCTTTAAGGCATATATAAGATAATAAATTGCAATAGGGATTTTTGAAAGGCAGCCCAGATTAATGGCATGCGTCAGGTTTACTTGGGGAAAAAAGAAAAAGGAGAAGGAGAAAAAAAAATTCAGTGTATCAGTTTGGAAACAAATCCAGTGTTTCAGGCCCCAAACGTGAAGCAGGAGCGTTTACATTCTAAGCAGCCTCGTTTTGATTGGCTACAAATCTGCTTCTTCCTCAGATTCTACTAGCATGTATGTAGAGGGTATAAACAACCTTCTATAAAAGTATACAGGACTGAAATTTGAGAAGAATCTTGATAAGTTACTCTTTAATGAGAAAGAAGAATGGCAACAGAAGTGTACTCCGTTATTTGGTTGGAAAGAATCGCTCACAAAAATGGGCCTTGCTGAACATTCCTTTTTAAAATCCTTGCCATAGATCCAAAGACGTGCTTTCAATTTTGAAAGTATTCAGAATTGAATGTTATGTTTCTTAATCTAAACAACTACGAATTTCAAAATAGTTGATCTTTGTTTTTTCTTATGTTAGAAGATTTTAATTCCCTTGTGAAGCATTACTTAAATTTGTTTTAAAATTTGTGTGGACAGTGCTGTGTTATGAAGTGTTTACTTCTAATCTGGCCAATCAACAGCTTTTGTTAGACTTGACAAAACTTTGTCATTTTAAATTAATGATTGATGGTGAATAATAAGCTTTTAAAATCAGAGGCAGTATATATGAAAAATTACTGAACAAGAATTTTAGCTTTCTAGGGTCTTGCAGTATTTGATTGTAGGTTTGTTTCAAGACAGCGTCTCTTGAGTAATGTGGGAGTTGAACTGGATGGTTGGTAAGGAAATTTCCAGTTCTGAAATTCTGTGCTGAGATTTCGTGATTACAGATTATTTCTCTCTCTAATAGGCTTTGATTAGTTGTATGAACTTCTTTTACATAAAATTAATGGTTTGGGTCAGAGAGAAGTGTATGTTTATGTGAAATTGGTTGGAGTTCAGAATATTTATAATACTGCTGTTTCAGTTATTTTTCCTGTTGACCTTTTTATTGCTTTCTGTTGTGTAATACTAGATTCACTTTCTGGAAACATCACTCGCTTATAAACATAAACCATTACTTCTGGAAACAGATTTTGTTGTTTGTCATCCTTGTTTTTTTCTCCTTTTCTGTTATCTCTTTGTCTCTCCCTTGTCACGGACCCTCTTTCTTTTCCCCCCTTCTCCTTGCTTGGTATTTTAGGGTCTCTCGGTGTGTGCTTTCTGTTGTTACTGTTATTTTTCTCTGTCTTCTGAGAGCAGTACACCAAATGTAGCGGGCAGCTGACCCAGTCAGTAGCAGAGGGAAAGTATCATAGGTAGTGGATGGTAAAAGTTTGAAATCACAAAATAAGAGTAAATTTTTATTTATCATTGTGCTACATTGATTTTACCTAAGCATTACAAGACTTTTTTTAAATATTAAAAACTACTACCCATTGGATATTTTTGCATATTACAGAATTTGAAAAGATCATAATTATTTTCCAGAATGATAGATTTCCCTTAACGTTTGAAATTGAAGTATCTTGGTTTCTTTTGCTCTGAACGTGTTCTGTGTTTAAGATTTTTTCTTCTAATTTGGAATTGCTGCTTCTGAAAACAGTATTGTTCCGTAAATGATTTGAAGGGATTAATGCAAAACAATGCCACATGCACGGTTGGTTTGCCCAGGGTGTTTGTAGAGTAGTGCATGGTAAGATTTTTGTAAAAGACCTTTTGCTTAGCAGTCACACACCAACTATTGAAATACCCAGGAATAGCCCCTCTTATTTTAAGAATTCTTGTCAGTGTCGAATACCCAAGTGACAGGTTGTTTAGACTTAGGGTTTTGCTGGTTTTCTTGGGTGTGTCGCTGGGGATTGAACCCAGGGCCTTCCTTGCAAGCATGAATATGACAATGGATTCAGTTAGCCTAAATGTTTCAATTACATATAGCTTTTTTTTTTTTTTTTTTTTTTTGGTAGCTGGGATTGAAAGGGGGGAGGCTGATTCACTGAGCCACATCCCCAGTTCTTTTTATTTTTTGAGACAAGGATTCTAAGTTGCTAAAGCAGAGAGTTTTGATATATACTGGGCAAGATTGTAGAATTGTAGTTTTAAATTTGAGAAGGTGGGAGCACCAGGTAGGTTAGATCCCCCCCTCCCCCCGCCCCCCAGCTATAAGCCAGGATTGAAACTAATTTTACTGATTATAAGTTCAGTACTTTTCCTCTATGCCATATTGTTACCTTTTTCAGTTTGTGCGGGACCTAATTATTCAAATAGGTGATCACATAGAGACCTTTGTGAAGAATAATTGAGATTAAAGTACTCTAGGGTAGAAAAGATAATGGGGTGGCCCAGAGTGGTGGCCCTTAACACTTGGCTCAGAAGGCTGAGGCAGGAGGATCCCAAGTTCAAAGCCAGCCCCAGCAATTTAGCAAGGCCCTGGGCAACTTAGGGGGAAACCTTGTCTAAAAAAAAGGGGGGGGGAGATGTGGCTTAGTGCCTCTGGGTTCAATCCCTGGTACCAAATACATAAATAACTGGGAAAATGATGCCTCACAAAGGTTCAGAGACCTTAAATTTACTGATTTAGGATAGCTTAGGAGAAATGCCATAGAACTGAAATTTGGTAGGAATTTCATGGGAAGCAATGAAACAGTGAATTACACTTTTTAATTGAAGCATTATTAATAGTATCTAGCAAAATGCGTTGAATTTTAGTGTGCCCAGCTCCTATCACATGCCCAGTTATTAGCTTTAGTTTTTTTTTTTAATATTTATTTATTTTAGTTGTACATAATGCCTTTATTTTCACGTGGTGCTGAGGATCGAACCCGGGCTGTGCACATGGCCAGGCGAGCACACTACCGCTCAGCCACAACTCCATTCCCCAGTTATCAGTTTTTAACACTTCCTTAATATAATTGTGTGATTTCTTACCTTTCTTAAGGTTGAACAAATATTTCAACAAATGCTTGCTTGTCTACAAGTACAAATGTCTGTTATGAACTTACAGTGGTATTGTAAAAATGTTTCTTAAAGGAATTGAAATATCAGACCATGCTTTTCCCAGGGAATCCTTTGCCAGAATTTTAGGAAATTAGCTTTAAAAATGCCGTTTGGTAACTACAACTGAAGCAAGTGACTGTAATAATGATAATTGATTGAGCAATTGCTGTAAGGCAGAGAGTTCTGGGCAACTTGTGTGTGTGTCTTCTCACTGCTCACTGCTCATTCTTTCTCTCATTTATCCAATAAGCTTGTAGTGAATGTTCACTTAGTGCCAGGTTCTGGGCACTCAGATGACTAAGAGATACTGCTTTTGAATTCACTGACTCAAAGGACATAAAATGTAGCAGTGAGGGAAGTGTTAAAGGAGTGCTGTGGAAGATAGGAGGAGCATCTAATCCAGATCGGGATGAAGATGGTCAGGGACAGCTTCTTGGAGGAGCTGAGGCCAGGGGTTGGTCTTAAAAGATGAGTAGGTGGGAGCTGGGGTTGTGGCTCAGCAGTAGAGCGCTCGCCTAGCACCACATAAACATAAATGCAT
This sequence comes from Tamias sibiricus, assembly GCA_025594165.1. NCBI lineage: Eukaryota > Metazoa > Chordata > Mammalia > Rodentia > Sciuridae > Tamias > Tamias sibiricus. Next base: position 14,587,955 of record CM046666.1, on the reverse strand, counting down.
TGCATTGTGTACAACTAAAGCAAATAAATAAATATTAAAAAAAAAAAGATGAGTAGGTGTAGGGAAGAAGAGGGGCTGGGTGGAGGAAAAAAACAGAAGCACAGAGGAGAGTGGTGTTATTTTTTGTTTGCTTTACAGGTAATTTTGAGTTGTTGGAATTTAGTGTGTAACAAGGTACAGGAAAAGATTGTGAGGAGCCTTATAGAGTATTTTATTGAGCTTAGATGGAATTCTGTAGGAGATGGGGAAATCATCAAAGGTTTTTTTTTTTTTTTTTTGGTTGGTGGTGCTGGGGATTAAACTCAGGGCCTTGTGCATGAAAGGCAAGCACTCTACTTACTAGCTGAGCTATATCCCCAGCCCATCATCAAAGAATTTTAAGTAGGAAGTGACTGGTTCATATTTTCATTTTTGTCACATTGCACAACTGATTGGAAGATAGATTCAAGTGGTACAAGATAGTAAATAACAAATCATTTAGAAGACTTTTGCATTAGGCCATGTTAGAAATAAGGTCCTACACTTGGTCTGTGGTAGGACAGAGAAGAGCAGGTATTTGTGAGATGATATGAGGAATAATGGAGAGAGAAATCAAGAGTGATATTTGGGTTTGTAGCTCTGTTCTGGCAGTGAATCATGAATCAAATAATTACTTTGAAGAAGTTAGTTAAATTTGGAGATAAATAAAAATGAGAATCTTAACTCTGTGATCAGTCTTCATGGAAACCAGAAGAAGCTACAAAAACAAGCCTTGTAGAAAGAATAGAACAAGTCTTCTAGAGTTAAGGGGGTTAAGCGCTCTCAGCAACTGGAATTCATGACTTTATTCTTAGTTGAAGTGACTCAGCAACATTTGCAAATTTGTGGTTTTCTTCTCTTTTCCCTACTGATTTATCTTTTCCTTCCCATTTTACATTCCTGAGAGTTTTATCAGATTGGCCTAGCCAGTTGTCATCATTCTCAGTTGGGCAGAACTTTTCATTACATGTTGAGGTGGTGTATTGGTGGCCTTCAGATCAGGTGCCAACCTGTGTGAGTCAGCTGGGGTGTGAGGGTAGTTAACGCAAATTATCCTCCTGGCACTTGAATAACCTGGGCCCTGTTTATTTCAGTAGGGACAGTGTATGAGACATTTTCTTCTAGGAAGGGTTGGCAGGTGCTTGAATTCCCCCCAACCTTGTTAGAGAGGTCTAGGCCATGACTGATTTAGGGGTCACCTCTGGGTGGTAGTTGAAACTCAGAGTGCATTGGAGTGTGTTGAAGTGAGAAAAGTTGTGAGCTGAAAGTGGAGCCCTGAGCAGCAGCACCACTGGATGGAGCCCAAGAAGAAACAGATGAGAGAGGTACCTGTGTGGCAAGGAGAGTAGTGTCAGAAGCTCAGCAGGGGAGGGCCAGAAATGAGGAGGGGGCCTGTAGTGTCCAGTGCAGCAGATAGGTTTAGTGGTGTGTGCACAGAGAGCTTTATCCTGGAATTGGAAATCAGATCTTTGTGACTTAGGGAGGGCAGTTTGAACTGAATGATGGGACAAAACCAGCTTTTAGTGGGCTGAAACAAAACAGAGGGCCTAAGTAGGATTGTCAGCGTAGATTACTCTTGAGAAATACAGATGGAAGACAAGATTAGGCAGTACCTAGAGGAGGGTGGAGGTTAAGACAAGTTTTTTTTTTTTTTTCTTTCAGTTTTAAACAACTGATAGTGGATTTACATTTTAGCTGGGAGTTAGCTTCTGATGTCAGTATATAAGGTGAAAATCCCACACAATCAGTTAATCCTTAAAATTCCTTTGGAAAGTATAGTCAGAAACAGTCATATCATTCTCTTTATATATACATATATATATGCGTACATATACACACACACACATAAAATTTTAGTTGTAGGTGGACACAATGTCTTTATTTTTATTTATTTATTTTTATGTGATGCTATCTCATTCCACCATCTTTCCCTCCTTTCCCTCCCCTTCGCCCAAAGTTCTTCCATTTTTCCCATGCCACCTTCCCCCCAATCATTCTTTTTTTTTTTTTTTTTTTTGGTACCAGGGATTGAACTCAGGGGCACTCAACCACTAGGCCACATCCCCAAGCCTTTTTTTGTATTTTATTAGAGACAGGGTCTCACTGAGTTGCTTAGTGCCTTGCCATTCCTGAGGCTAGCTTTGAACTTGTGATCCTCCTGCCTCAGCCTCCCAAGTGCTGGGATTACAGGCCTGCGCCATCATGCCTGGCCAAGTCACTCTTTTTTTTTTTTTTTTTTGACTGTGTGGGTGAAAACTGATGTGTTTTGAGAACATATTAGTCTAATTTGTGATGTTCTAATAAATGTGTACAAAATTTAACATTTAAACAAAGTAGATATTACCAGTACCTGGTTTTTACAACATTCAATTAAAAAACAATAGAGTTCATCATATTTACCACCAACTCTAGTACATTATTGGCATTGATTTATAACACAGAGGCATAGGACTTTGTGAAAGGTGTATGTGTTTTGGGGACATTCAGGTCTTCTTCTAGGTTGAGGGGAAAGGGGAAGAAACTGAAGAGGTTGAAGCTTGGGGGCTGAGCTAGTGAGGGCTGGGAGAGAGGCGAGTGTTTTCAGAGCACAGGATAGTTAAGTCTTGGAGAGGAGAGGGTTTTCCGTTCCTCTGATAATAGTGGAAGAGGTGAGGACTGGGGGGGACAGAGACCATTTGTAGTAGCAGAGTGGAGAGCTGATATCATCCTACCTAATGGCCTACCATTTTCTTGATAAAACAGACTCACAGAATTTCAGTAGAGGACTTACAGCTTCAAGTGAACGGTGAAAATGCAGACTAGCCAATGCCAGAGCTGGGGAACAAGCTGACTGAAGCTTTCTGAAAATACTGTAGATATCCCTGGGAGAGTCTGTGTGACATCATTTGTTCATAGAGGTTGTTTGCAAGATTGTTGGGTTTTATTCAGTGCAGATTAGCTGTCTAGTGCAGGAGTAGTGGAGGTGGATTATAACGTTGATGAAACATCATAGTTTTGCTGGTTGGATGTGATGGAAAGATAGGCATATGAAGGAAATCAAGAGTATTTAAGAGCTTTTACATGATTGTCAGGTAGCCTATCCTGGAAGAGGGAAAGGTAGGGAAAACCACACACACACACACACACACACACACACACACACACAAAGATTCAGGGAATTGGAGTTCCTGTGGGTTTTTTTTGTTTTGTTTTGTTTTTTTGGTACCGGAAATTGAACTCAGGGCCCTCGACCACTGAGCCACGCGCCCAGCCCTATTTTGTATTTTATTTAGAGACAGGGTCTCACTGGGTGGCTTAACGCCTCCGTCTCCCCAGCTGCTGGCATTACAGGCGGGCCTGTGATTTTGATGAGGAAGTATAGAGTGGAGTCTTCCAAAAGAGTAGAGAACAGGAAGATAGAGGCATTTCTACCATAATGCCATAAATGCATTGCTGGGAAAACAACATTTTTCCACATAACTGTGTGCTAAAAATAACAGGACTTGCGGGAAAATTAGGGCTGGGCAGCCCCTTAAAGTCTATGGAACTTTGTGACCATTAACCAGAGCACTACAAAAATTACAGTCCTAATAAACTACAAGCTCAGTTAAATTTTCCACTGGTATTCATGCCCAGTATCACAGGTGATTTTCTCAGCCTCAGACTCTGGATCTTGGGCTTCCTTCTTCAAGATGTAGGTGCATGGTAGTTGTTCAATTGAGATGAAAATATGACTCAGGGTTAGCCTTTTTATTTCCCTTGTTTCCTTTTTTTCTTTTTTACTAAAGAGGACATCCATACCTGTTAGAATGGCTAAAACTGAAAAACAGCCTGACAGTGCGAATTACTGGTGAGGATGCAGAGCAACAGAACTCAGATTCTTTGCTGGTAGAAATGCATAGCAGCACAGCAGTTACATTGAAAGATGGTTTGGCAGTTCCCAACAAAACTAAACATACTTATTTCCTGGGTCTATTTTCCTTCACATTTTTCTTTTAATTGGTGCATCAGACTTGCACATAATGCTTTATTTGTTCTTACATTATTTGTGCATGCACACAATATAACAATATAACTTGGCTAGTCAAAGCTAAACATACTGGTAACCATATGATCCAGCAGTTGCACGCCTAGGTATTTACCCAAGCCATCTGAGAACTTATACCCACATAGAAACTTGCCTGTGAAATTTTTGGGGGATGTTGTTTTCTGGTGCTGGGGATTGAACTCAGGGCTTTCAATATGCTCTGCAAGTGCTCTAGCACTGTGCTACATTCCCAGTCCTGTATGTTAATGTTTATAGCAGCATTTTATAATCACTAAGAACTGTAAACAACCAAGATATCTTTCAGTTATTGGTGAATGGGCACACAAATTGGGATACATTCATACACTAGAATATTACCAGTGATTAAAAAATAAGAGGGGCCGGGGTTGTGGCTCAACGGTGGTGTGCTTGCCTAGCACGTGCGCAGCCCAGGTTTGGGCCTCAGTACCACGTAAAAATGAAGGCATTGTGTACACTAAAAAAAAAACTAGGTACTCTGATTTCAATTATATGACATCCTGGAAAACACAAAACTATAGAGAATAAAAAGATGAGTGGTTGGGGAGGGGTAGGTGGAATAGACAAAACACAGGATATTTTTAGAGCTGTGAAAGTATTCTGTATGATCCTGTAATCAAGACGTGTGACAGTATTTCTGTGTCAGGCCCATAGAACTTAGGACAAAGAGTGAACCATAATGTGTGCAAATAAAATTATTTAGGACTCTGGTGTGGTGGCATACACCTGCAATCCCAGTGACTTATGAGGCTGAGGTAGGAGGATTGCGGTTTGAGACCAGCCCAGACAATTTAGTGAGACCCTGTCTCAAAATAAAAGTGTCAGTGGATATAGCTCAGTGGCAAAGTGATTGAACCCTAAATTCAATCCCAGTTTTTTTTTTTTTTTTTTTTTTTTTTTAGTCTCTTAAGAGAGGGGAAAATCCCAGGATAGAAATACAAAATGTAACAAAATAAATTTAACTCATTACAAATATATGAAAGAAAGGTATTGACTTTTAAGTAATTTGGAAATAAGTGGAGTTTAAAAGGGAGAATGGATCATTTAAACATTGAACTTTAGTTGATAAAGTTGTATGCCATGGCAGTATGGGCAGACAGTTCTGATACTGCTTGTGATACATGTGTACTGGAATCATTTAATTGAATAAATGGATGTGTAAACGATGGTAGACAGTTTTCTTACCATTGGGGTGGAATTTATAGGTAAGCAAAAGGAGGAAGTTAGAATTAACCATGAGATAATGAATTAGAATTGGAGATATTAGTATGAACTCACTTGGCTTAAGGATGTTTACATATAGAAATATAGATATAGGGGTTGGGATTGTGGCTCAGCAGTAGAGGGTTCGCCTAGCACGTGTGCAGCCCGGGTTCGATCCTCAGCACCACATAAAAATAAAGGCATGTGTACAACTAAAAATGAATAAATAAATGTTTAAAAAAAAAAAAAGAAATATATGTGTGTGCACTGGTTCACATGTTTCCCGTATGTTTTTTTGGCTTTTGTCAATGAGAGGGCCTAGAATCAGTGACACTCCAGGAACAGTGAGTACCTATATCTTAGGTTCCAATACTGTTTTTCAGTAAAAGAAGGCAGGACTCCTTGGAGAAATCCTATTCTAGGATTGGGGCAAGAAAAATGGAGGATGAGCCTTCAACATCACTTAGTTCCAGAAAGTCATAAAAACAAAAAACTTAATGGGCTTAACATCTAAATGATGGGGGAGCTGAATGAAAAGCTCCCAATAGCCAAAGCTGGAATGGTTTGAGCAACAAAATAAAGTAGTATTGATCTATAACCTAAAGTGTAAAATTAGTATACATGAGATACATGAATCCCTACTGATTCATGAAAATTTCTTAGCACCTTTTAATATGTACTGCTTGAATTTTGCCCAGATGACTTAACATCATGGTTAAGTTTAGTACTTCCTGAAGCACTATAGACATGTACTTCTATAGGAATCCCAGCTATTTTTGCTTAGGGCCTTTATATATATCGCTAAGTTTTTCTTTTTTAATTCATTAATATACAAAGAAAAGCTGTTATGAACCAAATGACCGTTATACTAGTGCTATTCCCATATTAATCAAGTGCAGGTGAGCTGATTTGTATTCAAGAAATGTTTTGTAGCAGAATAAATCATATCAGAATTTAATATTTCTGTGATGGAATAGTTTCAGGTGATGTCAGAATATCTCCAGTGTGTGGCTCCAGGAAGGAATGAGTGAAGTTAGAGTAGAAGTCAGTGGTAGTAAAGAGGCCCAGGAATTAAAAAGCAGAAAAAGTAGTCACAAAAATAAGTATTAGTGTCAGAGTTATAGGAGAGATATATGTTACTGTGAAGGCATGTAAGAAGTAGGTTAGACCAAGTCCGTGAGTTAGAGAAAAACTATTTGAGGAAGGAAAGCTTAAGCTGAGATCTAAAGATGAGGAGGATCCTACCAGGCTAAGGAGGAAGGGTGGAGCTTTCCAGGCACAGGGAATGAATGGCCTGTGCAGACTCAGCTCACAGCAAGAACTGAAAATAGGGCAGATGAGGAGGTGGTGGAAAGTGCAGAGAGAGGATGAGGTCAGAAACGATTTTAGGAAGTATGTCTTTTACCTAGGCCAAAGAGGAGGAGGCTTTGGAGGAAATTTTTAGTTGTTGTAAGGAATGTGGGGATTCATGGAAGGCTGGCTTGTTTCCAGGAAGCCATTGTATGGCTGCATGTTGGAGAGTGGAGAAATAGAATAACAGTGTTTGAATAAAAAGAACTCACCTTGCTAGCCTCAGGGTTTTGAAGCAATACATTCATTTTCTTCTAGAACCATATAGAAAACACTTAACATTGAAGAGGTTTGGTTTAAAAGTTTAAACTTTGGTAGTGCGAGGTGGTTTTTTAACCACAGAATTTAAAATAATATACTTCCAGCTGATGAGTGTTATTAAAATACTTCTGATATTACTAGTCTCATCTATGAAATAGCATGAGTCCTTTTAATTTTACACCTAAACTTTTTCCTCTCTTTTTTTTGTTCTGTTTGGGCTTTGAGCCCAGAGGTGCTTTACCAACTGAACTACATCCCCAGCCCATTTTTAAAAATTTGAGTCAGGGCCTTGCTAAATTGCTGAGGCCTACCTTGAATTTGTAATCCTCCTGCCTCAGCCTCCTGAGTCACTGGTCTTACAAGGCATGTGTCACAACCCTCAGCTTCCCTCTGTCTTTTTACATTTAAATTTTACTTGAAAAATGAAGTATTCTTTTTATTTTTCACATTTATTAAACTTTTCTATAATGTCTTAGCCATAATAAATATAAAGGATCATTGAAGATTTAAGATTGTGTGGTACTTCATCATTTTTATATAATGGAAAAGTATGTGGGATTTTAATCCATGCATGAATTTTTTAAAAAAATATTTATTTATTTATTTACTTTAGTTGTACACAATGCAGTGCATTTTATGTTTACGTGGTGCTGAGGTTTGAACCCGGGCTGCACACGTGTGAGGCGAGCGCTTTGCTGCTGAGCCACAACCCCAGCCTTCATGCATGAATTTATTTTTTAAAAATATTTATTTATTTACTTTAGTTGTACACAATTCAATAATGCATTTATGTTTACGTGGTGCTGAGGATCAAACCCTGGCCGCACACGTGCGAGGTGAGTGCTCTGCCACTGAGCCACAACCCCAGCCCTCATGCATGAATTTTTAATGTTTGATTCTATCAATTGGGCAAGTTGTATAATCTCTAAAAACTTCCTCATTAAAAAAAAAAAAATTAGGTTAAATAATACTATTTCACAAATATTGAATGAGAAAAATCCACACAAAATCACCTAACACTGAGAGATTGTTTGCCCTCACATATTAATTTTCTTTATCTTGCCGTGGAAGTAGCAAGAATAGGAGATTGTAATGAATGTGAAGTGATCCCAGAATGCTCAGTGTAACTAAATCCTTCCTGTGGGCTCAGAGCTCACATTGGATCAGGCTTCTTAAATTAAAATCCCTGTTACAAATCTTGGTTTGGAATTCTCACTCAGTGGTGTGACCTTGGGCGATTTTCTTCATCTTGGTTTCCTCAGTTTTGGAATGATGATAAATGGAACTTTTCCCCATGGGGTTGTTTGGAATATTAAATGAGTTAGTAAATATAATGCTCTTAGAACAGTGCCTTTCACACAGTATTAAATATGTAAACTATTATTTTTTTATTAAGTATATCTTGACATTATCATACCCTTAGAAGTTTTGGTCCCTGCCCTCAAGATGAAAATAACAAAAAACAAATAGTAAAATCTAGTTGATTTAGGACTCTGGTTAGGTTCTGTTTATTCAGCGTGAGAGTTTATTTCTTCCCATAACAAATTTTTTATGATAATTAAAGGAGTGGCTGAGTTCATTCAGTTTCCTCTGGGCTCACATGTGCTAATTTGCATTGCAAGCATAAACTTAACTGTTTAATGATAGGGTATCATTGGTAATTTGGTAAAGTGAATGGTAAAGGAAGATATGATCTCATTTGTGTGTGATGGTTTTTGTGTATCTTAATATATGCATTTTGACCTAAATAAGGTATTAAGTTTTTAGCTGGGCGCGGTGGCGCACGCCTGTAATCCCAGTACTTTGGGAGGCTGAGGCAGGAGGATTGCGAGTTCAAAGCCAGCCTCAGCAATGGCGAGGCACTTAGCAACTCAGTGAGACCCTGTCTCTAAATAAAATACAAAAAAGGGCCAGGGATGTGACCCAGTGGTCGAGTGCCCCTGAGTTCAATCCCCGGTACCACCAAAAAAAAAAAAAAAAAAAAAAAAAAAAAAAAAAATGTAGTTGATCCTTTGGGAGGATGAGGTGGGGGAGATTGATAGTTCTAGGCCAACATTAGTAATTTAGCAAGACCCTGTCTCAGAATAAAAAATAAAAAGGGCAGAAGATGTAGCTCAGTGTTAAAGCACACTTCGATTCAGTCCCCAGTACTGGGGGAAAGAAGTACATATGTAGTTTACCCTAAAATACGTCATTTAATTTTCATAAAATGCTGTTAGGTCCAATGTCTTCAGATTCAGAAATCTTAAAAAACTAGTAATAGTGTGTGAAGAGTTCTTAGGCAAACTTGGGCTGTTTTGCATATTGGATTAATTGTGCTGGTAAATATATTATTAAGTCTTTAATTTTTTGAACTGATGGGAGCAGAAATTAAATATCATTTCAGAAACCTTATTTGTTCCTGAATTGTTAAGATTTTATCATTTGAATATCTCATTTGATTTTTTTTTTCTTACTGTTTCACATGCAGGTCATGGTAAAACTCCAAAAGATGCAGCATCAGTTAGAGCTACGCATCCAATACCAGCAGCCTGTGGAATTTATTATTTTGAAGTAAAAATTGTCAGTAAGGGAAGAGATGGGTAAGTAAATTTTAGTGGGAAAAATCATTTGCTGTTCTTGGGTAATTTTGTTTTGATCTATAGTATTTATGATGTACTTGGAAAGAAAATTGTAATCTTGGGAAATTTTGGTACTTGGACTAGTGGAATCTGAATATTTCAGTGTAGCAGATTTGATCTGTTTCTGCTTAAATACTAGTTGAAGCCAAAGCTTGAGTTTGTGATTGTAACTGAGTTTTCCTGGTAGGCTTGTTATTAAAATGGAGAAGATGGGTTAAACACTAGAGGGACAATGACTCATTCTTTGTTTTTAATATTCTTTTAGTTGTAGAAGGACACAATACCTTTATTTTATTTATTTTATGTGGTGCTGAGGATCAAACCCAGTGCCTCACACATGCTAGGCAAGTGCTCTACCACTGAGCCACAACCCCAGCCCAACTCATATATATATATATATTTTTAATTATTTGCTTGACTGCTTATCTATGTGGTATGAGTTTGGAGACTCTGTGGGGCTATTCAGTATCTTTTTTTTATTTTAATATATTTTAGTTGTTGATGGACCTTTATTTTATTTATTTGTATGTGGTGCTGAGAATCGAACCTGGTGCCTCACGCATGCTCAGCAAGCACACTACCACTGAGCTACAACCCTAGCACCCAACTCATTCTTTATCACTTTCCTTACACTGCCTATTTTCTGAATTCTGCTGAGAAGTTAAATCTTCTAAAAGTGAGTTAACCAAAGCCAGTAGGTGATTTGTGGGTATTTTACAGGGTTGGGGGGCTTAGAATTTTAGGTTTTGTCTGGGAAATGTATTTTGCATGCTCTTGATTGAAAGAGATTATCTCTTTCAGTGTGATTTAGAAGCTTATAAAGGAAGGACTGGGAATGTAAACTCACTAGTAGAGCACAGGCAGGAGGCTCTGGGTTTGACCCGCAGCAAAAGAAAGGCTTCCAAATGAGAACTTCTTGGTATATCGTTGAATCAACTTTTATCATTCATTGCTTTTTAACTTGGGATCGGTGTTTGGGGTGTTTGTGCACATGAGAAATTCACTTAGGGGACTATTAAAAATATTTTGGGCCTTACCTTAAAAATTCCTAAGTTGGATTTTTTTGGAAGTAGAGTTTTAGGCAAGATAAGCATTTTGAGAATGTTCCATGAGGAATTTTGGTGCATATCCTTGACTAAGAACTAATTATCTACATTGGGCATGGTGGTGCATGCCTGTTATTCCAGCTACTCTGGAGGCCCAGGCAGGAGGGCCCCAAGTTCAAGGCCTCAGCAACTTAGCAAGACCATCTCAAAATAAAACACACAAAAAAAACTGGGGATGTAGCTCAGTGGGTTCGATCTCTAGTACCACCGAAAAAAACAAAAACAAAGGCTAACTTACTATTTGGAGCTATTGGATCCACCCTGTACTTACTTTGTTATATAGGGTCATTTTTCAGCAACCAAGATAAAGCTTTGGGGTTTTGTGGGTAAGTTGACCTATATATGAAGCCAGTCATTTAACCCCTCTTAGTAATTCTGCTGTGTTAGACAAAATAGGTGTATCTAATATATGATTCTTACTTTATTTGCTGAATAGTCTCAGTGTCAATGGTATCTGCCCAAGTTTTTCCAGAATGTTCAAACCAAAGATAAAATCTGAGATGCTAAGGAAAAGTGGTTGAGAGGTCCCAGACTAAAATAGGTCCATGTTTGTAACCATTTCTAGCTTTTACAGCTGCATCCTCGGTAAGACAGTTCTTTCTACACTTCAAATTATATCAGATCTGTAATGTTGGTGTTGCTCATGACGATTCTTAGGATTCTCCTTACCTTTCGCTGTACTTACACTATCTTTGCATGATCTTGACCTTATGTTGTCTTAGCTGCAAATACCCTCTTGAGTCTCAAATCTGATGCTACATCTCAGATTATTTTCTTGAGCTCCAGACAGTACATCTACCGAGATGTTTGCATTTGAATGTCCTGCAGGTACTTAAATTTAGCTTGTTAAAATCTTTCTTAAAACAAGTTAGTGGTTTCAATGTGGCTAAAAACTTGAGAATTTCCTACCTTTAACTATTTCTGATCATTTTCACTACCTGTCCTGTAGTCAGTTATCTCCTGAATAACTGAGGTGATTGGTTATTGGCTGTCCCAGTTGCTTCCTGTTTATAACTGTTCTCAGTTTCTAATACAGAAATAAGCCAGGCGTGGTATTGAGTACCTGTAATCCTAGAGGCTCAGGAGGCAGGAGGATCACAAGTTCAAGGCCATCTTCAGCAATTTAGCACGGTCCTACCCAACTGAGCTCCTGTCTCAAAATGAAAACAAAAATGGCTGGGGATGTTAATGAGTGGTAAAGCGCCCCTGGGTTCAATCCCCACTACCAGCAAAAAAACAAAACAAACAAAAACAGAAATAAACTGCCCTTAAAAAAATCGTATTAGCTGGGCGCGGTGGCGCACGCCTGTAATCCCAGCACTTTGGGAGGCTGAGGCAGGAGGATCGCGAGTTCAAAGCCAGCCTCAGCCATGGTGAGGCACTTAGCAACTCAGTGAGACCCTGTCTCTAATAAAAACCAAAAAAAGGGCTGGGGATGTGGCCCAGTGGTTGAGTGCCTCTGAGTTCAATCCCTGGTACCAAAAAAAAAAAAAAAAAAAAAAATCGTATTATTTTTTGGGTTTTTTTTTTTTTTTTTTTTTTTTTTTGGGAATTGGGGATTGAACACAGGGCTTTTTGGGTGAGGTAAGTACTTTGCTGCTGAGCTACATCTAGGCTCCCTGTCTCTTTTGAGATTATTTGTAATATCTGATTTTAATGCTAAAATCTGAAATTTCTTAGTGGGTTTTTGTTGTTGTTGTTGTTTAAAAAGATGTGGATAGCTACTGTGTAATTTTTCAGTCTTTTTCTAACCAGCATCCCTCAACCTTCATTTTCCTTTATTTTAAAAATAGATGTATTTTACAAAGAGAAATATTCCTTTTGGTGTGCATGTCTGTGTTTTTTTTTTTTTTTTACAAATATGTACAGTTCTGTAACTACCACCACAGTTAATGTATAGAGCAGTTCTATCACGCATTGTACAGTGTGATTGGTGTTCTGTTTCTATACTGTAGCCATTTCTAGAATGGCATATAAATGGAGTCATACAGTATTTAGCCTTTTAATTCAGGCAGTTGTCCCTTAGCATAAGGCATTTGGGGTTCATCCCTGTTATTCCATATATAGGTAGAACAGTCTTTATTACTGATTGTGAGATGAGTGAATCAGTTTGCTTATATAATCCCCAATTGAAGGACAATTTTTTGGCAATTATAAATATAGCCACTGTCAGCGTGTAAGTAGGGGTTTTTGTAGAAACATACATTTTTTTCACTTCACTTGGGTAAAATGAAGCTAGAGTAAGATTGCCACATCATAGTCAATTGTATTTTTAAATTTATAAGAAACTGAAGTAGTTTTGCAATGTGGCTGTACTAAATTGCATTTCCACTAGGAGTGTTTGACAGTTCCTGTTGCTTTGCCTCCTTCACAGCACTTAATATTGTCAGGTTTTGTTTTTATTTTTAAGCTATCATATAAATACCTAGTGATTTCTTCTTGTAATTACTGTGATTTTAAAGCCCTGGGTGGTTTTTTTTTTTTTTTTTTTTTTTTTTTTTTTTTTTTTTTTTTGTGTGTACCGGGGATTGAACTCAGAGGCACTCATCTACTGGGTCACATCCCCAGCCCTTTTTTGTATTTTATTTAGAGAAAGGGTCTCACTGAGTCGCTAAGTGCCTCGCCACTGCTGAGGCTGGCTTTGAACTCGAGATCCTCCTGCCTCAGCCTCCCAAAGTTCTGGGATTACAGGTGTGCGCCACCGCGCCTGGCTAAGCCCTGGGTTTTAATGAGGTTGAAGAATCCCTAATCTGACCTGCCCTTCACGTATAAGGTACTGCTTACATTCTTTGATTGCATATGGTGGCTCATATTCCTAGTTCTGTGGGCATGCGCTTTTCTTCCTCCTTGTGTTCACCTTGTCTTCCCCTTGTTCCATTGGCCAGGTTAATTACGAAGTTTTACACTAGTTTTCAAGCCCTAGTGTGGCAGTACCTTTATGTGGCAGTTTTTCTTCCTCAAAATGATATTGTTTCTTTTCTATGCCTCCTATACATTTTGGGCAGACTGATTATAATATTTATACTGTTTTAATTGTCTGATGGTATATCATGGGTAGGGACTATTTTACATTTCTGTAACTTTCAGTACTTAATTTATAGCTAGCATTCAGTTGAATTAATAAATTTATAAGGAGCAGTACCTATTTCCTGTATTCCTCAGAAAACTTATTTCTTTGGTCAGATTTCACTCATTTCTCTCACTCTTGTAAATTTATTGAAAACAGTTCTAGGCCAGACCAATAGGATTTGAAAGTCAAAAACAATTCATTTTTTAAAAAAATATTTATTCATTTCAGTTGTACACAATGCCTTTTTAAAATTTTTACATGGTGCTGAGGATCGAACCCAGGTTGCACACATGCTAGACTGCTGAGCCACAACCCTAGCCCAAGAATTAATTTAAAAAAAAAAAAAAAGCAACTCATATTACTAATTTTGGCCAACTAATGTCTTCGTGTCAAAGTACTTACCTTGCCCCTTTGGGTAATTCAATTGGGGATTGACTCCAGAGGCATTTTACTGCTGAACTACATCCCTAGCCCCAGTAGAGTCTTTCTGGAGACCTATTGAACTATATTAAGTGATTTAAATATTGCTTCCTAAAATCTCATCATCTTTATAAAGAATGGACCAGAAAGAGCAGCCATTAATCACTTCTTGTTTGCAATGATGTTTGCCCATCTGGAAGGTTTTTTTTTAAACTAAATTGATTATTTAAAAAAAAACACATTGTACTTATCCAAGATTAGCACAGGTAAATGAACATTTGAATCCAATATCTCAGTGTTTTATAAAATTGTCTGTTATTTACAATAGATTTTCTCATGAAATGGCAGGAGTTGGGGGCTGGGGATATAGCTCAGTCTGTAGAGTGCTTGCATTGCATGCACAAGGCCCTGGTTCAAACCCCAACACCAAAAAGAGAAAGAAAAAAAAAAAAAAAAAAAGAAGTGGCAGGAGTTGACTAAGAGCTACCTCTTTCAGCACAGTGAAAGAAAACAGAAGGAGCTGGTATTAATGTATTATGAGCTTGAAAAGACTTTGTTTATTCTGCCATATGCATTATTTCTAGGTCTGCTGGGGAAAATTAGGAATATGACTGTGATGATTGTTACTTGTATTTATTTGTTTCATAGAAAATAAGGCTTACAGGAAGTTTGTTTTATTGGGTGAAAGAATACAGTGAATATAATTTGTGTTTATTCAACAAAGTAAGCTTAATTTAATAGGACAGAATAGCCTGTCAAAATTTTGTAACTAATTTAAAAGTAAGTTTCTAATGCATTTCACAACAACAAATTAAATTGCCTTATCTGCATAACTTTTTTTTTTTTTTTTTTTTTTTTTTTTTTGGTACCAGGGATTGAACTCAGGGGCACTCGACCACTGGGCCACATCCCCAGCCCATTTTTGTATTTTATTTAGAGACAGGGTCTCACTGAGTTGCTAAGTGCCTCGCCATTGCTGAGGCTGGCTTTGAACTCGCGATCCTCCTGCCTCAGCCTCCCAAAGTGCTGGGATTACAGGCGTGCGCCACCGCGCCCGGCTTATCTGCATAACTTTTTAAGGAGATATATTTAAGGGGTATATATTTAGTTTGTGTTCTTACTCTAGTGATCAGTGTTCTTACTAGTGATTACTATTAAGATGAATTTCCAAAAAAGTTTCTATCTTACGAATGCACTTTCATTTAACTTTTAAATTATACACATTAATAGAGGCAGTGGATATGCTTTCAATTCTAAATGTAATTTATTAAACATTTTTATTTGAAAAATTTTAGAACTATTCTGAGTGATAGTTTTAGTTCTTTTGATGCCATTCTTTGACACTGATTCAGGAAGAACTGGTATGTAATTCTCTGTTCTGTTCCTAAATTCTTCTGCTGATAATGATATGCTCCTTTTCATAATGTTCCTTCTATGTTTGCTGACTTTCTTGATTATTTTTTGGGGGGAGTAGAAAAGAAGTGAAGACGTTTCTTTTCATCTAGCTTTAAAAAGCTCTAAAAACTTTTTTTTTTATATTTATTTATTTGCTTTCGTTGTACACAATGCATTTATTTTTATGTGGTGCTGAGGATTGAACCCGGGCCGCGCACGTGCTAGGCGAGCGCTCTACCACTGAGCCACAAACCCAGCCCCTCTAAAAACTTTTATTGTTGGCAGGAAGCAGCAAATGGAAGCTCACAGATGATATTTATTCTAAGTAAGCAATATATTTGTTAATTTAACAAATATTTGTTGAACATATTGCATTGTCAGCAGCTGAGGAAGTATAAGAAAGATTATTTCATTTATGTCTGAATGAGGACATGAATAAAATGTCAGAGGACCTGACATTTAGTAGAAACTCAGCAAATGCATTGACTAATATCAAACTTTGTACTTGGAAGGCACAGTGGTGCTGGGCAGGGAGCAGACAGTCTCATAACTCTAAATTAAGACATTACATGCTAAATGCTTTAAGATTGAGCTTATGAGTGAGAGAACTGAGGAGAGAGTAAATTCTGGCTCAAGGAAGCAGATTTGTGAAGGAAGTAGTATTGGATAAGGCCGTATAGAATAAGAATCTGAGAGACTTCATTGTGGAAAAATCTTCTAGACTATCACACATAGCTGGGTAGTCAGGTGAAGAGTGGGTGGAACTATATGGCCTTTGGGAGAGGTATGTAGTTCAGTGTTATTGAGGGGGTTACAGTGGGTTACAGAAGTAAAAATGGAATTGGAATTAGATATTAGAGAGCATTGATTGTAGTAGTTCTAAGGGGGGTACTCTGAGTAGTAGGGAGGCTTCCATCTTTTGAGAAAAGAAGTGATAGGATGTCTGTGTTAGATAGTACTGAGTGGGAATTAGGGAAAGGATATGGTATGCCATGGCAACCTCTAGGGTGGATGGAGGTTGGAGATAGTTAGGAAGCTGTTTAGGGATGGATTATGATAGAAATTTAAAACAAAATAGGGCTGGGGACCTAACTCAGTGGTAGAGCACTTGCCTACCAACATGCATGAAGCCCTGGGTTTGATCCCAATACCATGCACAAAAAGAGGTGGGGGGAGAGAAGAGAGAGGGAGGAAAAAAGAGGAAGTTTCATTTGTTGATGTGCCAGATACTATGGTAAGAATTTAGGATGATAGGGGCTGGGGTTGTGGCTCTGCTGTGCGCAGCCCGGGTTCAACCCTCAGCACCACCTAAAAATAAAGGCATTGTGTACAGCTAAAACAAATATCTTTAAAAAAAGAATTTAGGATGATAGAGACGAAGTCCCTATCCTTCAGAAGTTTGCAGATAAGAAGGGAAGTGAAAATGTAAGTAAATAATGAAATCTAGTTTCAGATATGTAGTAATAAACATATTAACAAACTAGGGAAGGAATATAGGGTGAAGCACCAACTCTTGGAAGATGGAATGGTAATGAAGGAAGGCTTCACTGAGAGCTCTGTGAAGTTACACCAGAGGACTAGTTAAACCCAGGCCTCCGGCTTCCCTGTTCTTTGTCATCATTTTTCCTCCTTAGGCTTGTTTTTTGGGTATCCTGCTTGAGAATAGTATGTGCTTTTAATATAAATAGCTGTTTTGGAATCTGCGTAGCTACTTTTGTTGAGTAATATAATGGAGATTTCAGACTTGGCCCTGCTGCTCACTGGTTCTGTGATTTTGTACTTTTCAGCAAACTTTCAGTCTCATTTGTAAAAAAGGAAATACCACCCTGTGGAACTAAATTAAATAATTCATTAATAATTAAATAATTCATTTTATTAGAGTGCCTGGTGCAGAGCAGACTCAGGCTATCATTGCTACTGTTGCTGCAAGCACAGAACAGAGCCCGTGGAGAGCCAGACGATAGTCTAGAGAGGTCCGTGAGGGACTTCTCATGCCAATGGGCATGACTTTTTATCCTTCAGGTGCTGGTTCTAAGCCAGGAAATAATATAGTTGGGTTTGCATTTTCTGAGGATAATATGAAAATAGATGGAAAATTAGGCCAAGAAGACCAGATAGGTTATTGTAATCATAAATTGATGGTTTAATCTGTGTAGTGGGTTAGTGAGGCTGTTAACTGAAGTCACACATCAGCTAATGACTAGGATATGTTCTGAGAAGTGTGTTGTTAGGTAATTTTTTTAAAAGATATTTTTAGTTGTAGATGGACACAATACCTTTATTTTATTTATTTATTTTTATGTGGTACTAAGGATTGAACCTGGTGCCTTACACGCATGCTAGGTGAGCACTTTACCACTGAGCCACAATCCCAGCTCCTTGTTAGGTAATTTGGCCATTGTGTGAACAACACAAGAGTACTTGGACGAACCAAGTTGGCTGTGGCCTCACTCAGTGACATGTATTTGTGTTGTCTGTTGTTGATCAACACACTGTTATAAGGTGCTTTACTGTATTTAGGATGTTAAACCCTGCAAAGCTCGATTAGGAAGCGGGAGTGGCAGAGGTGGCTGATAAGAGTAAAGGATGACACCCAGATTTTTGTCTTAGATGATTTAATAGATGATGATGTGAGTAAACAAAATAGAAAATGCTGGAGTGAAACGGATCTTTTAAAGTTGATGATGAGAAAAATATCTGAAGTGCTTTTGAACATCTGATGGTTGATAATAAGGCTATGACTTTAGGGGAAAAAAAAAAAGCTTCAGGGTGTGGGATTAGGAGAGACCAGAGCTGAAGGTAGATTTTGGAGCCATGAGAATTTACATTGTTGATGTCATCAACCTGAGAATGTACTGTTAAAAAAGAACAGGCCGAGGATGGACACCTGAAGCACCACGTTTAAAGGCTACCCAGGAGGAATCTAGCAAGGATTCTGAAGAGGAGTGGGTGGAGAGTTAGAAGGCAGGC
The DNA here is from genome assembly GCA_025594165.1 of Tamias sibiricus. Classification (NCBI taxonomy): domain Eukaryota; kingdom Metazoa; phylum Chordata; class Mammalia; order Rodentia; family Sciuridae; genus Tamias; species Tamias sibiricus. The sequence goes on along the minus strand of CM046666.1, from coordinate 14,569,496 downwards.
CCTAGGAGTACAGTGTGCCAGAAACCAAGGAGGTCAGTTCAGAGAATGACTGCCAAGTCTCTGCTTGTTTGTTGTTTAAGAAGTTGTTAGTGCCGGGCGCGGTGGCGCACGCCTGTAATCCCAGCACTTTGGGAGGCTGAGGCAGGAGGATCGCGAGTTCAAAGCCAGCCTCAGCAATGGCGAGGCACTTAGCAACTCAGTGAGACCCTGTCTCTAAATAAAAATACAAAAAGGGCCAGGGATGTGACCCAGTGGTCGAGTGCCCCCGAGTTCAATCCCTGGTACCACAAAAAAAAAAAAAAAAAAAAAAAAAAAAGAAGTTGTTAGTACTTGTGATGGCAGTTTCCTTAAGCCTAGGATGGAAGCAGGTACAGTGTATCCAAGTTAGAGGTGAGGGATGGAGACCAGTCTGCCAGTGGACTGAGTGGCTTTGTTGCTATTGTGGGAAATAATTACGATCCATTTGCCAATTTGAAGATTTGAAAAGTACAGAAAAAAATGTGAAGAAAACTGTCCATAATTTGGTGTGATTAATCACTTAACACATCTACTTGTTTTCTTCCAGTTTTTATATATGCACTTACATTTTAAGTGGTTACATTCTTCTTATAGGTTTTTTGCATTTATTTATATGTACTTATTACTGTATATTTCTTTCATAGTTACGAGCATTTTCCTATGAGATTAAAAGCTCTGAATATCTTTGTGTTTTGGCTATGGCACAACCATAGCTATTGTTCTATTGTTGGTTATTTGGGTTGTTTCTAATTCTTTCACTATTCTCAGTAATTCTTATTCAGGGGCTGGGGTTGTGGCTCAGTGCCCAGAGCATTTGCCTAGCACATGTGAGTAACTGGGTTCGATCCTTAGCACCACATAAAAATAATAATAATAATAATAATAATAATAATAATAAATATAATAAAGGCCTGCTGTCCATCTACAACTACAAAAAATTTTTATGAAACCAGTTTATATTTCTATAGCAAAGAATCCTCAAAGTTGAATTTTTGGTTCAAGAGAAAGAGTATGCATGTTTTTAAGGTTCACGATAAACATGGCCAAATTACTCTTGAGGAAGATTATTCCAATTTACAATTAGGTGGGAGAGACCTTGTCGTATTTACAAGTTGAGGAGAGGAAATCCGTAGTGAGTCCAAGGGAAGACAGAAAGCAAGGGAGCCCAGTTCCTTTGCTGAGGGGGCGGGGCAGGAGGATTAAAGGGTTAATTATGAAATTGATCGGAGCCTAAGTATCATTATCATCACTTTTGGAAGCTTGTCTTGATACCTTTCTACCTTTAAACTTAGTTAGGTTCTTAAGTTATTACCTACTTTCATAACTGTTGTGTTTCCCTTTGTTCCATTTAATCATATTCGTAATTATTTAAGATCTGTTTTCCCTGTTAGGCTGTCAGCTGTAGGAGAGCACAGACTTGTCTTTTATACCTTTTTATTTATGTTGTCCCACACATAGTTACTTAGTAAATGTTCATGGATCAAAGAAGTAAAAATATTGAGGAATCATGAGACTTAAAACCAAGAATTTGTTGTGGCAGTAATTTTAAATACGTAATGTTTTTTTTTGTCTAACCTACTCAGCTGGTTAGAGAGAAAAGTTGAATGGAATGATTGATGCAGAATGGGAAATTATGGGTTAGGTAAATTGGAGGAACAGTCATAGTAGTTGAGGTTACTGGTAAAGAGTATTTAAATGGACTGTTCCAGTACAGGCTGGGTAAGGAAGAAATTGAATCAGCAAAGAATTGATAGGCAAAATGGAGAGATTTATATGTTGCTCTTTTTAGTAAGGTTTAAGAAGAGATGTAGGGCTGGGGTTGTGGCTCAGCATAGAGCGCTCGCCTAGCACGTGCGCGGCCCGGGTTCGATCCTCAGCACCACGTACAAATAAAAAAAACCCATTGTGTACAACTAAAGCAAATAAATAAATATTAAAAAAAAAAAAAAAAAAAGAGATGTAGAGAAATTTTTTAGGTGGAGTTGCTGAAAATGCCAGGCATAGGACATAGTAGGTAAAGGTGATTTAAGAGAAGCAAAGCTTTGATGAGCGAGGATCTTTTGTCCATTTTGTTCACTAGTGTGTGTATAATGATGCTGGACACACAATAGGTGCTGGATAGATATGTTAACTGAGTAGAGGTGGGGAGGAATAGTGCCCTCCCTTGTGCCTACCCATAGCACTGTTCCTAGAACAGAGTTTAAGTATTCAGTATTCACGGAATGAACAGAGACTTGGGTTTCAGATACAATCTTGCTGGCATTTTGAAACCACCAAGGGAGGCTGATGGGAGCTGCATTTTTGGTGGAGGGGAAAATGAGTTATTTAAGGTACTTAGTGAATGTGGGAAAAGTGCCCTAGAGATACATAAAATCATATTTCTGAAGTTATTCTTGAGTTGGTTGTCTTTAGTACAGTTGATACTCAAGTACTTATTTCACCTTTTAGCACCCAATGAATGTAGATGGATTATTTTAAGTGTTTTTTTTTTTTTTTTTTCCCCCTGCAGTTAAAAGGTAATGAATGCATTCTTGGGGCTGGGGTTGTGGCTCAGCGGTAGGCCCTGGGTTCAATCTTCAGCACCACATTAAAAAATAGATAAAATGAAGGTATTGTATCCAACTACAACTAAAAAATAAATATTTTTTAAAAGGGGTAATGCATTCTTAATGGAAAGGGGGAAATCAAATTTTGTGAGATAGAAAAAAAACAAAATGTTTCTTAAAGCATCTACAATCCTATCAACCAACTATAGTTATATAGTTGACATTTTGGGATATGTTCTTTCAGCCTGTTTTTCTCTGTTCAGACTGATTTTTAACATTAGTCAAAGGAAAATTGGTTTAATATATATTTGAATCTTAATATAAGAGAGACTTAAAAACTATATTATTTTCATGTGTACCACCTTTTATACCTTCATGTTAGTGTGATTTTAATTACATGCTCAGAGAGAAAATCCCCTTTCAGTAATGTCTTGAAGACACCCATAATCTTTCAATGTAACTTTAAGGTTGTAAAACTTTTGTCATAATGAAGCCGGGCGCGGTGGCGCACGCCTGTAATCCCAGCACTTTGGGAGGCTGAGGCAGGAGGATCGCGAGTTCAAAGCCAGCCTCAGCAATGGCGAGGCACTTGCAACTCAGTGAGACCCTGTCTCTAAATAAAAATACAAAAAAAGGGCTGGGGATGTGACCCAGTGGACGAGTGCCCCTGAGTTCAATCCCTGGTAATATGTATATTACTTGAATGTTGTCAGGAGGAACATGTTATTAAATCACATTTAGTTTTACGGAAGCACAAAAACAGTTTGTAACTAGTCTGTTTATATTGATCTCAGATACACTATTTGCTTACTGCTGAACTCACTTAGGTGAAAGTAAACATTCCGTAATAAGGTGGAACTTCCGGTCTATTGGTCCTAGATGTTTTGACTTTTCATGGATGATTTGGAAATTTGGGTAGGTTTTTCTAGAGGGGTGGTTGAAATGTTTTAAATGATTGCAAAGTAGTAATTGTGGCTGGGTGGAAGAACAGACAGACTGATTACCAGTTGAGCTTCATCCTAGTGGTTGTTTTTTTTTTTCTTTCTTTTTTTTTTTTTTTCCCCTCTTTAGGATTTAGGTAGTACAGAATCAAACAAATAAACAATTTTGTTGTTTTTTAAAAAAATAATGAAATGTATTTTTTTTTTGAGGGTTAGTAAATTTTTGAAAGTTGCCTTTTTACTAATAACTGTAGTCCCCTTTTTAAGATACTCTGTAAGCAATAATAAAATTAGTAACCTCTTTTGTACTCTCTTCCCTTCTGTTTCTTTTTTTTTTTTTTTAATATTTAGAAAGTATTGATTTACATGCTGTAAGATTCACTTTTCTTATATAGTTCTGTGAGTCTTTCCAAATATACAAGATTAACCTAACCACCACCAGAATCAAGGTGGAGAAGAGTGTCTTCACCTCTTCCTGTTCCAGCTTGTCATGCTTTTAATCAAGTTCTCCTTCCACCCCAGCTCTGGCAATCACTGATCACTTTTCTCTCCCTGTTGTTTGAAACCAGAATGTTGTATAGGTATAACCTTCTTAATTTCAGCCCCCGCCCCATGCATTCTACATCCATCGAGAAGTGGAGGTATTGGTAGGTTATTCCTCTTTTCTTTTCTTTCTTTTTTTTTTTTTTTTTTTTTTGGTACCGGGGATTGAACTCAGGGGCACTCGACCACTGGGCCACATCCCCAGCCCTTTTTTTTTTGTATTTTATTAGAGACAGGGTCTCACTGAGTTGCTAAGTGCCTCGCCATTGCTGAGGCTGGCTTTGAACTCGCGATCCTCCTGCCTCAGCCTCCCAAAGTGCTGGGATTACAGGCGTGCGCCACCGCGCCCGGCTTCTTTTCTTTCTTTTTTTAATATTTATTTATTTGTTTTAGTTGTGCACAATGCCTTTGTTTTTACACGGGCTGCGCACGTGCTAGGCGAGCACTCTACCACTGAGCCACAACTCCAGCCCCTATTCCTCTCTTTGCCATTTTGTTAGTTGTTTTGTATTTCTATTGTAAGAGTCCATAATATTTCCATACACTATTCTTTATTTTTAATCTTCATCATTTCATAATTTAAGTTAAATATGTTCGTTAGTCATCATCAGACCTTACCTCAGAGCTTCTTTTGGGGTTTTTTTTTTGTCTGAAGTTCATACTTTACTGGAGAGCTCAGGAGGAACTCATAAGAACAACATTCCTTAAGTCTTTTCTGGTTCAAACTATTTGTGACTCATTATTTTTGAAGATTTGATTGGATATAAACTTCCTTGACTCAACATTTTGTTGTGTGCTCCATAGTCTTGGCTAAAATATTATTGCCAAAGTCTTATGCTGCTTTCCTGCCTTATGTGAAAGTTGTCTTGTTCTGTTGTCACAGTTATTTTTATCTTTCTTTAAAGAAGCAGTGCATGAATACGTCTTGTTATTGACCTTCAGGTAGGGCCTTAAATATGTGCAATGTATGATAGTTTTTGACATTCGCACTGTTTGATTGCGTTGATTTATTTTGGGGGGGACTTCAATTATGAACGTGTGTTGAATCTTCATTGACTACTATGTCATTTATTCACAAAAGCTTTTTCTTCCTTTGGTATTTGCTTATTTAAAAAAAAATTTCCTCCATTCTTTTCCCATTTGTCATGTGGGATCTGTTATTTTTTGGTACCCTTTGACTTGTTTTATTTCAGATTTTTTTTCCTAATTCTTTTCTTGTAAGATACCAATAAAAATTTTTTTCTCGGCTGGGTGCGGTGGCGCACGCCTGTAATCCCAGCACTTGGGAGGCTGAGGCAGGAGGATCGCGAGTTCAAAGCCAGCCTCAGCAATGGCGAGGCACTTAGCAACTCAGTGAGACCCTGTCTCTAATAAAATACAAAAAAGGGCTGGGGGTGTGGTCCAGTGGTCGAGTGCCCCTGAGTTCAATCCCCGGGTACCAAAAAAAAAAAAAAAAAAAAAAAAAAAATCTCACTAATTTACATAAAAAATTGGACACTTCCTATGAAAAAGTCTGTTAAAAAATAAAACAATAAAAAACAAACAAACAAAAAAACCCTCACTCCATTAATTCCTTCTTCCCTTGGTCTGATAAGTAATACCTGTAATATTTCTAAAATTGAAACATGAAGCACTTTTCATGAACTTATTTACATTATTTGGAATTGCTACATTCATTATTTATTAATTTTGTAGGGAACTAACGAAGAGCAAGATGTATGGACTATGTCAGTAATTTTTATTATCCAAAATGTGATTTTATTAGAATCACAAGTAATTTAGTACCTATAAGGTTAAAAAGTAAAATATGTTGTTCCATACATGTAAGCTATTTTCCTTACCTTACAATTGAGCATTATTTTAGGCTACTTTAATAAGGCAGAAAATCAAGTTTTGTTTTTTGTGATCAACTACAAATGAGATTTATTTTTTTCTATACTGGGAATTGAATCAAGGGTGCTTGACCACTGAACTACATCTCCCACCCCTTTTAAAACTCTTGTTTAATTGCTGAGGCCGGCCTCAAACCTGTCAATCCTTCTGCCTCAGCCTTCTGAATCACTGGGAATACAGGTCACCATGTCCAGCCAAATGAGATTTTATTTCATCTTTTAAAAATTTGTTCTTTTTAGTTATACATTACAATAGAGCATATTTTGACATATTACATATATATAGTATGTATATATAATAAGTATATATAGTATATAATATGTATATATAATACATAAATATATATACACGATATATATAATATATGTAGTATATATATGTATAACCTATTATAATTAAGATCCCATTCTTGTGATTTATACACTGGTGATGTATAAATAAATGCACATAAGAATGTTAGTCTGATTTATTCTACTGTTTTTCCTATTCCCATCCCCCCTCCCTCCCTTCCATTCCCCTTTGTCTAATCCACTGAATTTCTACCAAATGAGATTTTGGGGGAGGGAAGGGGGGGGTGACAAAGAATTGTTAGAGGAATTCTCAAACTAATATTCTGCTTTTATCCTTAGATTTTTTTTTTTTTTTTTTTTTTTTGGTACTGGGGTTTGAACTCAGGGGCACTCGGCCGTGGGGCCACATCCCCAACCCTTTTTTGTATTTTATTAGAGACAGGGTCTCACTGAGTTGCTAATTGACTCGCCATTGCTGAGGCTGGCTTTGAACTTGCGATCCTCCTGCCTCAGCCTCCCAAGTGCTGGGATTACAGGCTTGCGCCACCACGCCCGGCTTTCCTTAGAATTTTATCGTCTTACTGATACTTAAAAGGGAGGATAAATTTATAGATACTTAAAGGCTGTATTAGTCTGTGGTTTTTTTTTTTTTTTTTTTTTTTTTTTTTTTTTTTTTTTGCTATAACAGAAAGTCTGGGTAATTTATAAAGAACAAAGAACAGAGGTTTATTTGGCTTCCAGAATTGGGGCCCCATCAATTTGGCCTCTGATGAGGGTTCTCTAGGCTGCATCACATGGCATATGACATTATGTTGGGAGTGGGAACTGGAGGAAGAGATGGCACATAGATAGGAAGCCAGAGAAACCAGGGGGTCAGGCTTCATGTCTTAGGACAGCCAACTTGTGAGAACTGACTAATGGCCCCACAAGAAATACTTTAATATCTCCCAAGAGTTACACCCTCAGTGAGCTAACCAACTCACTAGGCCCCATCTCTTAAAGGTTCTGTCACCATTGAAAATCTTCACATTAGAGAGCAACTTCCATAGGAGAGCAAAGGCCATCTTAGAAAAACTCGTCAGCACTTGATTTAGGCGTTGTGTGTGTGTGAGAGGTGAGGGAAGAGTGGTGCCACTGCAAGGCTAGTGTCCTGTAGGTGATTATGGACTTCCAGGGACAAGGAGGAGAGAACGGGGTAGGAAAGAGGCTGTGTGTAAGTAGCTGCTTTACTGTCAGTGTAGAATTGGAGCAAAGTTTTTCTTTTGTTTAATCACAGATGAGAAAGGAAAATGTTCAAGGTTTAGGATACATTAAGTGAAAATTGATCTACCCATTTTAAGGAGAATTTTTTCTTTCCTTCCTTTTTTGGCAGGGTTAGGGTCTACTAGGGATTGAGCCCAGGGGTGCTCTACCACAGAGCTATATCCCCAGCCTTTGATGTTTTTTTTGACAGGATCTGACTAAGTTGCTGAGGCTGGCCTCAAACTTGGGATCCTCTTGCCTCAGCCTCCTGAGTGGCTGTGATTACAGGGTATGCACCACTTCGCCTGGCAGGATTGATTACAAGTGAGGTCTAATATTTTTCATATTTCTTATTATTTGTGTGTATGTGTGTGTTTTTGTGGGGGGGCTATACCAGGGATTGAATCCAGTGGTACTTAACCACTGAGCCACACCCGCAGGCCTTTTTAAAAAGTATATTTTATTTAGAGACAGGGTCTCACTGAGTTCCTTAGGGTGTTGCTAAATTGCTGAGACTGGCTTTGAACGGGTGATCCTCCTGCCTCAGCCTTCCAAGCTGCTGGGATTACAGGTGTGTGCTGTTGCCGCCTGAAGCGCTTGGAGCAACGGAGCCGCGGGAAGAAGTTCAGAGGCGAACTGGAAACAAACAGCTTTTTATTCTGATAACTTTTCTCTCTGGCTCTAACAACAACTAACACGCACCACAGATACCACCAAAATGGCACTGACCCGATCAGCAATTTCGGCCAAGTCACTCGAGAACCCGGGACAAATCCCATGAGACTATGGAAAGCGACAATGCCCAAATCTCCACGGCTCATAGTGAACCGCAATTCAAGTCAATCCCCAAACAGGGCTCCTGCATTTCCCCCTTTTTGTTTTAAAAGAGGTAATGCTCTAGGACGTCTATGTGCAACCAACATTCTTACCCGTCATCGGATAATCAAGGCTGTGCCCTTGACTCCTGTCTTAGGTTGATATGTCGGCCACATGAGACTGTCCCGTGCGACTGTGCCTGTCTTAGGTTGTCCCCCTCTGGGGATCTTACCCGTCATTGGCTAACCAGCCATCCAATGGAGCCCTTTAGGATCGACTATGTATGATGACTAACAGCCGTCCAATTGTGAGGAGATGTTGCGGCTTTAAGGCGACAAGCCTTTTGGTGATGAGCCAAATTGCATAGCATATCAAATTGTTTAAACAAATCAGCTGCCCTAAGTTCCATCAAGTAACACACTGAATTCTCTAGACAAATACCCGCAAGGCATTGTCCCGTAAAGTCCCAAACAATGAAAGATCAAAATGTCCATTTGTTATAACATGTTGATGTAGGAGGCCCCATGCATGTAGAGCAGAGGCCACACTGTTGGTGAGGTTGTTTGATGCTTGAGCAGCAGGGATGCTTGCGGCGGCCGCGATCCCTGCAGCTGTAGCAGCAGACGTCTTTTTTATGTCTAGACAATGCCACCGGCAAATCTTCAGGGCCCGCTACCTAGAAACTCAAGCATCAATTATTAAAGGAAAGGCAGTGCTATTGCAGCACTGAGTCAAGAGGCGAGTTGTCAAACTACAAAATAGAATAATTAGATTAGAAAATTAAAGTTGATTTTTGTTCACACACATCGCTGGTTGAGCTGAAAATTAAAGTTGATTTTTGTTCACACACATCGCTGGTTGAGCTTCTACAAACATAAGTTGGAAAAATATCATATTTAGAACAAAACAAAGAAAGACTGAGGGTAATTACTGCATTAAAGATAGATTAAAGAAAAGGTAAAGGCACTTGAGAGAAATAATTTGTTAGCTGGAACCCTTGAGTCTCTGTATACAGAGCAATCTTTTACCTGTTGAGATAATTGAAATTAATGAGCTATTAAACAAATGAAGTTAATAACAAATAAACAATCTTATGTCAAAACACCAAAATATCAGGTTATATAGCACTAGTCATATTGTTTGCTGAAGAGAAGTCCCAGGGATACCTATAATCAAAATTGAAAGTACCTTCATTTATAAAATTATTTACCTAAATTGAATACTCTTAACCTAAAATGAATTAAAGTTATTTGGATCCATATATATATATATATTTTCTTTTTCATAAGCGCTTTGTTCTTTGTGACGTCACTCTGGACAGACGAACAAACATACAAACATATATTTGTGACGTCACATTAACATGAAATGTAGACAAATGTACAGACATAAAGACATGTATAAAAAGAAAAAAAAAATACAATTGTGTGCACACTAAAGAGAGATCTCCTTGTCCCGGCCGGGAGGAATGACACTTAAGTTGTGAAATATTTTGAAGGACTCTTTTGAGGGAATCATTCTGTACCTTCATCTTGGTCCTCTTGATTTTGTACCTTTTTTATTAATCTTGATTCTTCAATAACTTCATCTTGATCATTTTGATGTGGTACCTGTTTTATTAATCTAGATGGTATCCATATTGGAGAGGATTCGTGTTTTGGAAAAACACACAAACAGATCCTCTTCCCTAAATTAATACTGGATCTGGACCCTTCCATGTACCTGAAAGAACATCCTTCCAGTAAACCAAAGGTTTATGTTGTTGGTGTGGATTCCAATGTCTGTCTCCAGCAGAATAACCATTAGAGTCTAAAGTTAAAAAATTTAAGGTAAACAGGGCAACTGCCAATCTGTCCTTAGGACTTTTCCAATTTCCTTCTTTTTGTTTTAATAACATAATTTTCAGTGTTCGGTTTGCTCTTTCAATAATGCCCTGACCCTGAGGATTGTATGGGATGCCTGTTTTATGGGATATATTGAATTTTGCGCAAAACTCTTTGAAAGATGAGGACGTATATGCGGGCCCATTATCTGTTTTAAGCATTTTGGGGATGCCCAATGCAGCAAAAGCTTGCAAACAATGAGATGTAACATCTTTAACTTTTTCTCCAGAATGTAAGGAAGCAAAAATCATGCCTGAGCATGTATCTATGGTCACATGAATAAATCGCAATTTTCCAAAACTTGGCTCATGAGTAACATCCATCTGCCACAAATGATTGGGCATTAATCCTCTAGGGTTAACTCCGAAATGAGGATTGGGCAAATGTGTCATACAAGATTTACAATCTTTTACAATTGTTCTGGCTTGCTCCTTTGTGATTTTAAACCTACGTTGCAAGGTGGTGCTGTTGACATGAAACTGGGAGTGAAATAAAGTAGCTTGTTGTAGCACTGAAAGTATAAATATTTTTTTTGTAAGTTCATCAGCCTTTTGATTACCTTCATGGAGGGGACCAGGCAAATTAGTATGTGCTCTAATATGGCCTACGAATAGAGGTTCTTTTCTTGCCCACAAAAGTTTTTGTATTTGATAAAAACAATTTAAAGGCTGGAGTATGAGGTGCTATTGGTCCTGCTAACTCTAATTTTGGGACGGCTTGTACAATATAGTGGCTATCTGAAAAAATGTTTACGGGCTGGTCCCTAAAATTTTCCAGAGCTCTTACCACAGCTTCCAATTCCACTAGTTGAGCTGATTTGTGTGCAGTTATGTAAGTCATATTTTCTTTTTTAGTGACTACTGTAGCAGTACCATTTGAGGACCCATCTGTAAATACATTAAATGCCTTAGGAATAGGTTGATTTTTTATTACCTGTGGAAATATAATAGGATGATTAATACAAAAAGATAATATAGGGGACTTAGGAAGATGATTATCAAAATTTGCAGAAGTAGAGCATTTAGCTATAGCCCAATCATTATCATTGAAGCATAAATATTCAATCTGTGATGATGAATAGGGAGTAATAATAGTAGCAGGGTGAATGCCAAATATTTTAGTAGAAGTCTTAAGTCCTTGAAGAATAAGTTTAGCCACCATGGAGGTATAAGATTCAATTAATACTTTTAGGAGAGACGGGCAAATGTATCCATAATAAAGGCCCTTGTTGCCAAAATACTCCTGTGGGTGTATATTGTGAAGAAATAATAATCAACATCAGCGGTTGAGTTAAATCAAATCTATCACAATGAGCTCCTTCGATGGCTTTTTCTACTAACTTTAAAGCTTTCCTAGCATCAGGAGTCAATGTTTGTGGTGAAGATGGATCAGGGTCTCCGCGAAGGATGTCAAATAAAGGTTTTAGTTGGCCAGTAGTGAGATTTAGTGTAGGGCGAAGCCAATTAATGTCTCCCAGTAGTTTTTGGAAATCATTGAGGGTGCTCAAATGTTCTTTATTCATTAGAATTTTTTGGGGTCTAACAAAAGTATCCATGATTTTAAATCCTAAATATAATATGGGAGATCTGGTTTGAACTTTTTCTTCTGCTATATATAATCCATATTTTTTTAAATTTTCTACCACGTCACTGAATATATTAAATAAGATTTTTTGATTAGGGTGGGCCAATAAAATATCATCCATGTAATGTAGACACATGAGGTTTGGATATCTATTTTTAATGGGTTGGATAGCCTTGTCCACATATATTTGGCATATGGTGGGGCTATTAGCCATTCCCTGTGGTAAAACCTTCCATTGATATCTCTGATCAGGGCCATTATTGTTCATAGAAGGAATTGAAAAAGCAAACCTGGGGGCATCCAGAGGATGTAGGGGAATAGAAAAGAAGCAATCCTTTATATCAAGAGTAATAAGATGGAAATTTTTTGGAATAGCTACGGGACTAGGAAGTCCAGGTTGAGTAGGGCCCATAACTTGCATGGTTTTATTAATTTGTCTAAGATCATGTAACAATCGCCATTTTCCTGACTTTTTCTTGATCACAAATATGGGGGAATTCCAGGGAGAGGTGGAAGGTTCTATATGACCTGCTTCTAATTGTTCCTGAACTAGTAGGTGGGCCGCTTGTAATTTCTCTTTAGATAGGGGCCACTGAGGGACCCACACTGGCTTATCAGAAAGCCATGGTATTTTCAAAATAATTTTCTCAGTGGCCCCGAAAAAAAATATCTTTTTCCTTTATGATAATGATTACTTTTAGGGTTAAGATTATTCTGTACTTTTTGATAATGAGTTCTTTTAGGGTTAAGATTACCTTGTAGGTTTTCACATTTAACATCTGCAGGCTTGGTTGCAAGGTGTACTCCCATTTGTTGCAAAATATCTCTTCCCCATAAAGTAACTGGTAGATTAGGTAAAACATAAGGCTGAAATGTTCCTTTATGGTCTTCATCATCCTCCCATTTTAAAATTACCGCACTTTTATCTGGGAGGTTATTATATCCCAGCCTCTTAAACTGGTTGAAGCTTTTTGCAGAGGCCAGTGCTTGAGCCATTGGCGTAAATTAATAATGGAAGAGTCAGCTCCAGTATCTATTAATCCCTCCATTTCTATTCCTTGGATTTTTATTTTACACATAGGCCTCCTTGAACAGTCTCGAACCCAGCAAGCCATGGGTCTTGAGTCAGTGGAACAAAATCCTCTATTGTTCCCTTCTTGAGGCATACCCATTTTAAATGAATTATGTAAATTGGGAAGGAGAAGCAACTGAGCAATTCTATCTCCTTGATTAACAGAACTTACACTTTGGGGTGAGCTAAGCATTATTTTTATTTCCCCTTTGTAGTCTGAGTTTATTACACCTGGGGTCACTTGCAAACCTAATAAGCTTTTAGGACTACGCCCGATAATAAGTCCTACAGTCCCTGAGGGAAGAGGTCCCCTGACTCCCGTGGGAATCAGTTGAACCCCCATTTCAGGTGTTAACACTATTCGGGCGGTGGAACAGAGGTCTAATCCTGCATTTCCTCTTGTTCCTCTGGCGAGGGAGTGGATGGGTAGTAGGGATTGTGTCGGGGAAGCATCTGAGTGGATGCTTGAGGATACTCCTTCTGCAATGCCCCGTACATTTGTGGGCCCGGGGTATTGGGCCCGTGCCCCGTTTTTTGAATTCCTGAACAAAGGATTTCCATGGATGTCAAATTTTGAATAGCATTTATTGGCCAATGATTTCCCTTTTTACACCTGGGGCAGCAGCCTGGGGCATGGTATGAGCTTGGTCTTATTTCTCTTTTGGGATTTTGCCTAGAATAGCCTGATTGATTATGATAATTTTGCCTGGAATATCTTGATTGATTATAATGTCTACGTTTAGCCTTTGTGAAATTTCGAGGGGAAGCACCTCTCATTGAGGCTGCAATCACATTTCCTGTGACAAAGGCGTCATTTATATCTTTACATAGTTGTATATATACGGAAAGATCCTTTTTAGTTCTCCATGGCCTGATGGCTGCTTGGCACCATTTATTTGCATTTTCATAAGCTAATTGAACAACTAATGGCATAGCTTGGTCAACAGCTGCAAACACACTACCTGCAGTTCTCAAAAGTCGATCAGCAAAGTCAGCATACGGCTCATTAGGTCCTTGAATTACTTTTGACAAGCTACCTTGTAGATCCCCAGGTCCTTGTACAGTTTTCCATGCCTCTAAGGCAGCTGCATTTATCTGAGCATATACATCTGGGTCATAATCTGTTTGAGCCTGTAAGTCTGCGAATTGCCCTTCTCCTGTGAGCATGTCTATATCATAGTTTTCAAACCCTGCAGCCGCGTTTCTTTTAGCCGTTTCTATACAAAGTTCTTGGAATTGCGATCGCCAAACCAAGAATTGCCCCCCGCTTAATGTTGCTTTACATAGACTTTTCCAGTCTGAGGGGGTTAAGCTAAAGGTGTTAAGGGACTCCAGCATACTCAACGTGAAAGGAGCTTGGGGCCCATAAGTCATTACTGCCTCTTTGAGATTTTTTATTGTTTTGAAATCTACTGACTGATGGACCCTCTGTCCATTTTTCTTTTCAAATGCTGGCGGTTCCCAATGCATCTGTGAGTTGTCCTCGAGAGCGCATAAGCGATCAGAAAGACTTTTTATTTCTGTTTCTAGGGTATGCAAATGCCTAGTAATACCCTTCATATTTTCTGTAATGGATTCCACCCATGGGGGAGTAGAGGACGCAAGTGGTTCCTCTGCTTGACGGTCCTTTTTCTCGGTCTTTTTTAGTTTCTTTTTCCTCATTTTCTCAGGATCACTTTTACTAGATTCCTCACCACTGCTAATTTCACTGACAGCAATATCCTGAGGCCCAGGTTCCATTAAGAGCAAGTATCCTTCAGCTATCACCAATAACTCCCGAATAGCTTTAATAGCTTGGATTTTTGTCATTTTTGGGTCTCTTCTAAAATACTCTCTTTACTGGTCTTAGTTGGCTCAGTGGAAGCTACGCTTTTTTTTTTTTTTTTTTAATATTTATTTATTTACTTTAGTTGTACACAATACAATGCATTTTATGTTTACGATCGAACCCGGGCCGCACACGTGCGAGGCGAGTGCTCTCTGCAGCTGAGCCACAACCCTAGCCCGAAGCTACGCTTTTTTGATCACTTTCACTTTTGTCTATATACTCCTCACTGAGAACAGAGTCAGGTTATCAAGGAGTCTTTGCATAGCCTCTATCACTTGGGATTCAGTTATATTCGAACCCATCTATAGAGACCTTTCAGTTCTTACCTGTCCGCTCCGAAGTTCCCCGTACGGGCCGCCACCTGTTGCCGCCTGAAGCGCTTGGAGCAACGGAGCCGCGGGAAGAAGTTCAGAGGCGAACTGGAAACAAACAGCTTTTTATTCTGGTAACTTTTCTCTCTGGCTCTAACAACAACTAACACGCACCACAGATACCACCAAAATGGCACTGACCCGATCAGCAATTTCGGCCAAGTCACTCGAGAACCCGGGACAAAATCCCGTGAGACTACGAAAAGCGACAATGCCCAAATCTCCACGGCTCATAGTCAACCGCAATTCAAGTCAATCCCCAAACAGGGCTCCTGCAGTGTGCCATTGCACTTTGCTTGTGTGTGTGTTTTTTGAAGTGCCTATTTCAACATTACTCATTTTTAAATTGGGGTATTTCCTCTTTTTTTTTTTTTTTTTTTTTTTTTTTTTTGGTACCGGGGAGTGAACTCAGGGGTACTTGACCACTGAGCCAGCCCTAGTTTGTATTTTTTTTTTTTTTTTTTTTGCACCAGGGATTGAATTCAGGGGCACTCGACCACTGGGCCACATCCCCAGTCCTTTTTTGTATGCTGTGCTGAGAATCAAACCAGTGCCTCACACATGCTAGGCAAGTGCTCTACCTCTAAGCCACAACCCAGCCCCTATTTTCTTTTTCTTTCTTTCTTTCCTTCCTTCCTTCTTTCCTTCCTTTCTTCCTTCTTATTTTTAAATTTTTTTTTTGTTGTAGATGGTCCTCTGTTTGTATGTAGTGCTGAGTATTGAACCCAGTGCCTCACACATGCTAGGCAAGTGCTCTACCACTTAGCTACAACCTCAGTCCTTATCTGTTTTCTTATTGTTGAGTTTTTAAGAACTCTGTGTTTTGGATACAAGTCCTTTATCAAATAGTTGTTTTGCCCATATTTTACTCCCACTGTGTGGTTTGTCTTTTTGTTCTTTTAACAGTGTCTTTCAAAGACCAGAAATTTTTAATTTTGATGAGGCTTACGTAACCATTTTTTTGGTTCCCAGTTCTTGTTTTTGCTTTTGTCTAAAATGTCATTACTGAATCCAAGGTCATGTATATTTCTTCTGTGTTTCTAGGTGTTGTATAGTGTGCATTTTACATTTAGGTCTTTGACCCATTTTGAGTTAGTTTTTTTTCTGAAGTCCTGTATCTGGATACGCTTTTTGCAATAGAGTTCCAGCACCAATTATTGAAGATTTTCTCTGCTGAATTGCTTTTGCTTATTTGTCTTAGGTTAGGTGACTATTTTTGTCATCAGTTTGTTGATATCCATAAAATAATTTGCTGAACCTTTGAATGGAATTATGTCGAATCTGTGGGTCAATTTGGGAAAAACTAATAACATTGAGTCTTCCTGTCCATGAATGTGGATTACTTCCCTCATCTTTTTATTTTTTTTGTTGTAGATGGACATGATACCTTTATATAATTAATTTATTTTTATGTGGTGCTGAGGATCGAATCCAGGGCTTCACACAGGCGAGGCAAGTGCATTCTACCACTGAGCCACAACCCCAGCACCCATCTTCTCTTTTTTAATCAAAGTTTTATAGTTATCAAGCCGGGCGCGGTGACGCACGCCTGTAATCCCCAGCACTTTGGGAGGCTGAGGCAGGAGGATCGCGAGTTCAAAGCCAGCCATCAGCAATGGCAAGGCACTTAGCAACTCAGTGAGACCCTGTCTCTAAATAAAATACAAAAAAGGTCTGGGGATGTGACCCAGTGGTCGAGTGCCCCTGAGTTCAATCCCCAGTACCACAAAAAAAAAAAAAAAAAAAAGAAAAAAAAAGTTATACATTACAATAGAGCATATTTTGACATATTACATATATATAGTATGTATATATAATATATATATAGTATATAATATTGATATATAATACATAATATAAAACACGATATATATATAATAAATGTAGTATATATAAGTATATCACCTATATTAATTAAGATCCCATTCTTGTGATTTATACACTGGTGATGTATAAATAAATGCACATAAGAATGTTAGTCTGATTTATTCTACTGTTTTTCCTATTCCCATCCCCCCTCCCTCCCTTCCATTCCCTTTGTCTAATCCACTGAATTTCTACCAAATGAGATTTTGGGGGAGGGAAGGGGGGGGTGACAAAGAATTGTTTAGAGGAATTCTCAAACTAATATTCTGCTTTTATCCTTAGATTTTTTTTTTTTTTTGGTACTGGGGTTTGGTACTCAGGGGCACTCGGGCCGTGGGGCCACATCCCCAACCCTTTTTTTGTATTTTATTAGAGACAGGGTCTCACTGAGTTGCTAATTGACTCGCCATTGCTGAGGCTGGCTTTGAACTTGCGATCCTCCTGCCTCAGCCTTCCAAGCTGCTGGGATTACAGGCTTGCGGCCACTCGCCCGGCTTTCCTTAGAATTTTATCGTCTTACTGATACTTAAAAGGGAGGATAAATTTACAGATACTTAAAGGCTGTATTAGTCTGTGGTTTTTTTTTTGTTTTTTTTTTTTTTTTTTTTTTTGCTATAACAGAAAGTCTGGGTAATTTATAAAGAAAAAAGAACAGAGGTTTATTTGGCTTCCAGAATTGGGGCCCCATCAATTTGGCCTCTGATGAGGGTTCTCTAGGCTGCATCACATGGCATATGACATTATGTTGGGAGTGGGAACTGGAGGAAGAGATGGCACATAGATAGGAAGCCAGAGAAACAGGGGGGTCAGGCTTCATGTCTTAGGGACAGCCAACTTGTGAGAACTGACTAATGGCCCCACAAGAAACACATTAATATCTCGCCAAAGTTACAACCCTCAGTGAGCAAACCAACTCACTAGGCCCCATCTCTTAAAGGTTCTGTCACCATTGAAAATCTTCACATTAGAGAGCAACTTCCATAGGAGAGCAAAGCCATCTTAGAAAAACTCGTCAGCACTTGATTTAGACGGCGTTGTGTGTGTGTGAGAGGTGAGGGAAGAGTGGTGCCACTGCAAGGCTAGTGTCCTGTAGGTGATTATGGACTTCCAGGGACAAGGAGAGAGAACGGGGTAGGAAAGAGGCTGTGTGTAAGTAGCTGCTTTACTGTCAGTGTAGAATTGGAGCAAAGTTTTTCTTTTGTTTAATCACAGATGAGAAAGGAAAATGTTCAAGGTTTAGGATACATTAAGTGAAAATTGATCTACCCATTTTAAGAATTTTTTCTTTCCTTCCTTTTTTGGCAGGGTTAGGGTCTACTAGGGATTGAAAAAGGGGGGCCCCAGGGGTGCTGTACCACAGCGATATATCCCCAGCCTTGATGTTTTTTTTGACAGGATCTGACTAAGTTGCTGAGGCTGGCCTCAAACTTGGGATCCTCTTGCCTCAGCCTCCTGAGTGGCTGTGATTATCAGGGTATGCACCACTTCGCCTGGCAGGATTGATTACAAGTGAGGTCTAATATTTTTCATATTTCTTATTATTTGTGTGTATGTGTGTGTTTTTGTGGGGGGGGGCTATACAGGGATTGAATCCATGGTACTTAACCACTGAGCCACACCCGCAGGCCTTTTTAAAAAGTATAATTTTATTAGAGACAGGGTCTCACTGAGTTCCTTAGGGTGTTGCTAAATTGCTGAGACTGGCTTTGAACGGGTGATCCTCCTGCCTCAGCCTTCCAAGCTGCTGGGATTACAGGTGTGTGTTGCCGCCTGAAGCGCTTGGAGCAACGGAGCCGCGGGAAGAACTTCAGAAGCAAACTGGAGACAAACAGCTTTTTATTCTGATAACTTTTCTCTCTGGTTCTAACAACGACTAACACACGCCAAACACACCACTAAAATGGCGCTGACCCGATCAGCAATTTCGGCCAAGTCACTCGAGATCCCGCAACAAGTCCCGTGAGACTACGGGAGGCGACAATGCCCAAATCTCCACGGCTCATAGTCAACCGCAATTCAAGTCAATCCCCAAACAGGGCTCCTGCATTTCCCCCTTTTTGTTTTAAAAGAGGTAATGCTCTAGGACGTCTATGTGCAACCAACATTCTTACCCGTCATCGGATAATCAAGGCTGTGCCCTTGACTCCTGTCTTAGGTTGATATGTCGGCCACATGAGACTGTCCCGTGCGACTGTGCCTGTCTTAGGTTGTCCCCCTCTGGGGATCTTACCCGTCATTGGCTAACCAGCCATCCAATGGAGCCCTTTAGGATCGACTATATATGATGACTAACAGCCGTCCAATTGTGAGGAGATGTTGCGGCTTTAAGGCGACAAGCCTTTTGGTGATGAGCCAAATTGCATAGCATATCAAATTGTTTAAACAAATCAGCTGCCCTAAGTTCCATCAAGTAACACACTGAATTCTCTAGACAAATACCCGCAAGGCATTGTCCCGTAAAGTCCCAAACAATGAAAGATCAAAATGTCCATTTGTTATAACATGTTGATGTAGGAGGCCCCATGCATGTAGAGCAGAGGCCACACTGTTGGTGAGGTTGTTTGATGTTTGAGCAGCAGGGATGCTTGCGGCGGCCGCGATCCCTGCAGCTGTAGCAGCAGACGTCTTTTTTATGTTTAGACAATGCCACCGGCAAATCTTCAGGGCCCGCTACCTAGAAACTCAAGCATCAATTATTAAAGGAAAGGCAGTGCTATTGCAGCACTGAGTCAAGAGGCGAGTTGTCAAACTACAAAATAGAATAATTAGATTAGAAAATTAAAGTTGATTTTTGTTCACACACACATCGCTGGTTGAGCTTCTACAAACATAAGTTGGAAAAATATCATATTTAGAACAAAACAAAGAAAGACTGAGGGTAATTACTGCATTAAAGATAGATTAAAGAAAAGGTAAAGGCACTTTAGAGAAATAATTTGTTAGCTGGAAACCCTTGAGTCTCTGTATACAGAGCAATCTTTTACCTGTTGAGATAATTGAAATTAATGAGCTATTAAACAAATGAAGTTAATAACAAATAAACAATCTTAAGTCAAAACACCAAAATATCAGGTTATATAGCACTAGTCATATTGTTTGCTAAAGAGAAGTCCCAGGGACACCTATAAATCAAAATTGAAAGTACCTTCATTTATAAAATTATTTACCTAAATTGAATACTCTTAACCTAAAATGAATTAAAGTTATTTGGATCCATATATATATATATATATATATTTTTTTTCATAAGCGCTTTGTTCTTTGTGACGTCACACTGGACAGACGAACAAACATACAAACATATATATTTGTGACGTCACATTAACATGAAATGTAGACAAATGTACAGACATAAAGACATGTATAAAAAGAAAAAAAAAAAAATACAATTGTGTGCACACTAAAGAGAGATCTCCTCGTCCCGGCCGGGAGGAATGACACTTAAGTTGTGAAATATTTTGAAGGACTCTTTTGAGGGAATCATTCTGTACCTTCATCTTGGTCCTCTTGATTTTGTACCTTTTTTATTAATCTTGATTCTTCAATAACTTCATCTTGATCATTTTGATGTGGTACCTGTTTTATTAATCTAGATGGTATCCATATTGGAGAGGATTCGTCTTTTGGAAAAACACAAAAACAGATCCTCTTCCCCAAATTAATACTGGATCTGGACCCTTCCATGTACCTGAAAGAACATCCTTCCAGTAAACCAAAGGTTTATGTTGTTGGTGTGGATTCCAATGTCTGTCTCCAGCAGAATAACCATTAGAGTCTAAAGTTAAAAAATTTAAGGTAAACAGGGCAACTGCCAATCTGTCCTTAGGACTTTTCCAATTTCCTTCTTTTTGTTTTAATAACATAATTTTCAGTGTTCGGTTTGCTCTTTCAATAATGCCCTGACCCTGAGGATTGTATGGGATGCCTGTTTTATGGGATATATTGAATTTTGCGCAAAACTGTTTGAAAGATGAGGACGTATATGCGGGGCCATTATCTGTTTTAAGCATTTTGGGGATGCCCAATGCAGCAAAAGCTTGCAAACAATGAGATGTAACATCTTTAACTTTTTCTCCAGAATGTAAGGAAGCAAAAATCATGCCTGAGCATGTATCTATGGTCACATGAATAAATCGCAATTTTCCAAAACTTGGCTCATGAGTAACATCCATCTGCCACAAATGATTGGGCATTAATCCTCTAGGGTTAACGCCGAAATGAGGATTGGGCAAATGTGTCATACAAGATTTACAATCTTTTACAATTGTTCTGGCTTGCTCCTTTGTGATTTTAAACCTACGTTGCAAGGTGGTGCTGTTGACATGAAACTGGGAGTGAAATAAAGTAGCTTGTTGTAGCACTGAAAGTATAAATATTGTTTTTGTAAGTTCATCAGCCTTTTGATTACCTTCATGGAGGGGACCAGGCAAATTAGTATGTGCTCTAATATGGCCTACGAATAGAGGTTCTTTTCTTGCCCACAAAAGTTTTTGTATTTGATAAAACAATTTAAAGGCTGGAGTATGAGGTGCTATTGGTCCTGCTAACTCTAATTTTGGGACGGCTTGTACAATATAGTGGCTATCTGAAAAAATGTTTACGGGCTGGTCCCTAAAATTTTCCAGAGCTCTTACCACAGCTTCCAATTCCACTAGTTGAGCTGATTTGTGTGCAGTTATGTAAGTCATATTTTCTTTTTTAGTGACTACTGTAGCAGTACCATTTGAGGACCCATCTGTAAATACATTAAATGCCTTAGGAATAGGTTGATTTTTTATTACCTGTGGAAATATAATAGGATGATTAATACAAAAAGATAATATAGGGGACTTAGGAAGATGATTATCAAAATTTGCAGAAGTAGAGCATTTAGCTATAGCCCAATCATTATCATTGAAGCATAAGTATTCAATCTGTGATGATGAATAGGGAGTAATAATAGTAGCAGGGTGAATGCCAAATATTTTAGTAGAAGTCTTAAGTCCTTGAAGAATAAGTTTAGCCACCATGGAGGTATAAGATTCAATTATACTTTTAGGAGAGACGGGCAAATGTATCCATAATAAAGGCCCTTGTTGCCAAAATACTCCTGTGGGTGTATATTGTGAAGAAATAATAATCAACATCAGCGGTTGAGTTAAATCAAATCTATCACAATGAGCTCCTTCGATGGCTTTTTCTACTAACTTTAAAGCTTTCCTAGCATCAGGAGTCAATGTTCGTGGTGAAGATGGATCAGGATCTCCACGAAGGATGTCAAATAAAGGTTTTAGTTGGCCAGTAGTGAGATTTAGTGTAGGGCGAAGCCAATTAATGTCTCCAGTAGTTTTTGGAAATCATTGAGGGTGGTCAAATGTTCTTTATTTATTAAAATTTTTTGGGGTCTAACAAAAGTATCCATGATTTTAAATCCTAAATATAATATGGGAGATCTGGTTTGAACTTTTTCTTCTGCTATATATAATCCATATTTTTTTAAATTTTCTACCACATCACTGAATATATTAAATAAGATTTTTTGATTAGGGTGGGCCAATAAAATATCATCCATGTAATGTAGACACATGAGGTTTGGATATTTATTTTTAATGGGTTGGATAGCCTTGTCCACATATATTTGGCATATGGTGGGGCTATTAGCCATTCCCTGTGGTAAAACCTTCCATTGATATCTCTGATCAGGGCCATTATTGTTCATAGAAGGAACGGAAAAAGCAAACCTGGGGGCATCCAGAGGATGTAGGGGAATAGAAAAGAAGCAATCCTTTATATCAAGAGTAATAAGATGGAAATTTTTTGGAATAGCTACGGGACTAGGAAGTCCAGGTTGAGTAGGGCCCATAACTTGCATGGTTTTATTGATTTGTCTAAGATCATGTAACAATCGCCATTTTCCTGACTTTTTCTTGATCACAAATATGGGGGAATTCCAGGGAGAGGTGGAAGGTTCTATATGACCTGCTTCTAATTGTTCCTGAACTAGTAGGTGGGCCGCTTGTAATTTCTCTTTAGATAGGGGCCACTGAGGGACCCACACTGGCTTATCAGAAAGCCATGGTATTTTCAAAATTATTTTCTCAGTGGCCCCGAAAAAAAATATCTTTTTCCTTTATGATAATGATTACTTTTAGGGTTAAGATTACTCTGTACTTTTTGATAATGAGTTCTTTTATGGTTAAGATTACCCTGTAGGTTTTCACATTTAACATCTGCAGGCTTGGTTGCAAGGTGTACTCCCATTTGTTGCAAAATATCTCTTCCCCATAAAGTAACCGGTAGATTAGGTAAAACATAAGGCTGAAATGTTCCTTTATGGCCTTCATCATCCTCCCATTTTAAAATTACTGCACTTTTATCTGGGAGGTTATTATATCCCAAGCCTCTTAAACTGGTTGAAGCTTTTTGCAGAGGCCAGTGCTTGGGCCATTGGCGTAAATTAATAATGGAAGAGTCAGCTCCAGTATCTATTAATCCCTCCATTTCTATTCCTTGGATTTTTATTTTACACATAGGCCTCCTTGAACAGTCTCGAACCCAGCAAGCCATGGGACTTGAGTCAGTGGAACAAAATCCTCTATTGTTCCCTTCTTGAGGCATACCCATTTTAAATGAATTATGTAAATTGGGAAGGAGAAGCAACTGAGCAATTCTATCTCCTTGATTAACAGAACTTATACTTTGGGGTGAGCTAAGCATTATTTTTATTTCCCCTTTGTAGTCTGAGTTTATTACACCTGGGGTCACTTGCAAACCTAATAAGCTTTTAGGACTACGCCCGATAATAAGTCCTACAGTCCCTGAGGGAAGAGGTCCCCTGACTCCTGTGGGAATCAGTTGAACCCCCATTTCAGGTGTTAACACTATTCGGGCGGTGGAACAGAGGTCTAATCCTGCATTTCCTCTTGTTCCTCTGGCGAGGGAGTGGATGGGTAGTAGGGATTGTGTCGGGGAAGCATCTGAGTGGATGCTTGAGGATACTCCTTCTGCAATGCCCCGTACATTTGTGGGCCCCGGGGTATTGGGCCCCGTGCCCCGTTTTTTGAATTCCTGAACAAAGGATTTCCATGGATGTCAAATTTTGAATAGCATTTATTGGCCAATGATTTCCCTTTTTACACCTGGGGCAGCGGCCTGGGGCACGGTATGAGCTTGGTCTTATTTCTCTTTTGGGATTTTGCCTAGAATTGCCTGATTGATTATGATAATTTTGCCTGGAATATCCTGATTGATTATAATGTCTACGTTTAGCCTTTGTGAAATTTCGAGAGGAAGCACCTCTCATTGAGGCTGCAATCACATTTCCTGTGACAAAGGCGTCATTTATATCTTTACATAGTTGTATATATACGGAAAGATCCTTTTTAGTTCTCCATGGCCTGATGGCTGCTTGGCACCATTTATTTGCATTTTCATAAGCTAATTGAACAACTAATGGCATAGCTTGGTCAACATCTGCAAACACACTACCTGCAGTTCTCAAAAGTCGATCAGCAAAGTCAGCATACGGCTCATTAGGTCCTTGAATCACTTTTGACAAGCTACCTTGTAGATCCCCAGGTCCTTGTACAGTTTTCCATGCCTCTAAGGCAGCTGTGTTTATCTGAGCATATACATCTGGGTCATAATCTGTTTGAGCCTGTAAGTCTGCGAATTGCCCTTCTCCTGTGAGCATGTCTATATTATAGTTTTCAAACCCTGCAGCCGCGTTTCTTTTAGCCGTTTCTATACAAAGTTCTTGGAATTGCGATCGCCAAACCAAGAATTGCCCCCCGCTTAATGTTGCTTTACATAGACTTTTCCAGTCTGAGGGGGTTAAGCTAAAGGTGTTAAGGGACTCCAGCATACTCAACGTGAAAGGAGCTTGGGGCCCATAAGTCATTACTGCCTCTTTGAGATTTTTTATTGTTTTGAAATCTACTGACTGATGGACACTCTGTCCATTTTTCTTTTCAAATGCTGGCGGTTCCCAATGTATCTGTGAGTTGTCCTCGAGAGCGCATAAGCGATCAGAAAGACTTTTTATTTCTGTTTCTAGGGTATGCAAATGCCTAGTAATACCCTTCATATTTTCTGTAATGGATTCCACCCATGGGGGAGTAGAGGACACAAGTGGTTCCTCTGCCTGACGGTCCTTTTTCTCGGTCTTTTTTAGTTTCTTTTTCCTCATTTTCTCAGGATCACTTTTACTAGATTCCTCACCACTGCTAATTTCACTGACAGCAATATCCTGAGGCCCAGGTTCCAGTAAGAGCAAGTATCCTTCAGCTATCACCAATAACTCCCGAATAGCTTTAATAGCTTGGATTTTTGTCATTTTTGGGTCTCTTCTAATACTCTCTTTACTGGTCTCAGTTGGCCCAGTGGAAGCTACACTTTTTTGATCACTTTCACTCTGTTGCCGCCTGAAGCCGCTTGGAGCAACGGAGCCCTGCGGGAAAAGTTCAGAGGCGAACTGAAACAAACAGCTTTTTATTCTGATAACTTTTCTCTCTGGGCTCTAAACAACAACTAACACGCACCACAGATACCACCAAAATGGCACTGACCCGATCAGCAATTTCGGCCAAGTCACTCGAGAACCCGGGACAAATCCCATGAGACTATGGAAAAGCGACAATTGCCCAAATCTCCACGGCTCATAGTGAACCGCAATTCAAGTCAATCCCCAAACAGGGCTCCTGCATTTCCCCCTTTTTGTTTTAAAAGAGGTAATGCTCTAGGACGTCTATGTTGCAAACCAACATTCTTACCCCGTCATCGGATAATCAAGGCTGTGCCCTGACTCCTGTCTTAGTTGATATGTCGGCCACATGAGACTGTCCCGTGCGACTGTGCCTGTCTTAGGTTGTCCCCTCTGGGGGATCTTACCCGTCATTGCTAACCAGCCATCCAATGGAGCCCTTTAAGGATCGACTATGTATGATGACTAACAGCCGTCCAATTGTGAGGAGATGTTGCGGCTTTACAAGCCTTTTGGTGATGAGCCAAATTGCATAGCATATCAAATTGTTTAAACAAATCAGCTGCCCTAAGTTCCATCAAGTAACACACTGAATTCTCTAGACAAATACCCGCAAGGCATTGTCCCGTAAAGTCCCAAACAATGAAAGATCAAAATGTCCATTTGTTATAACATGTTGATGTAGGAGGCCCCATGCATGTAGAGCAGAGGCCACACTGTTGGTGAGGTTGTTTGATGCTTGAGCAGCAGGGATGCTTGCGGCGGCCGCGATCCCTGCAGCTGTAGCAGCAGACGTCTTTTTTATGTCTAGACAATGCCACCGGCAAATCTTCAGGGCCCGCTACCTAGAAACTCAAGCATCAATTATTAAAGGAAAGGCAGTGCTATTGCAGCACTGAGTCAAGAGGCGAGTTGTCAAACTACAAAATAGAATAATTAGATTAGAAAATTAAAGTTGATTTTTGTTCACACACATCGCTGGTTGAGCTGAAAATTAAAGTTGATTTTTGTTCACACACATCGCTGGTTGAGCTTCTACAAACATAAGTTGGAAAAATATCATATTTAGAACAAAACAAAGAAAGACTGAGGGTAATTACTGCATTAAAGATAGATTAAAGAAAAGGTAAAGGCACTTGAGAGAAATAATTTGTTAGCTGGAACCCTTGAGTCTCTGTATACAGAGCAATCTTTTACCTGTTGAGATAATTGAAATTAATGAGCTATTAAACAAATGAAGTTAATAACAAATAAACAATCTTATGTCAAAACACCAAAATATCAGGTTATATAGCACTAGTCATATTGTTTGCTGAAGAGAAGTCCCAGGGATACCTATAATCAAAATTGAAAGTACCTTCATTTATAAAATTATTTACCTAAATTGAATACTCTTAACCTAAAATGAATTAAAGTTATTTGGATCCATATATATATATATATATTTTCTTTTTCATAAGCACTTTGTTCTTTGTGACGTCACTCTGGACAGACGAACAAACATACAAAACATATATTTGTGACGTCACATTAACATGAAATGTAGACAAATGTACAGACATAAAGACATGTATAAAAAGAAAAAAAAATACAATTGTGTGCACACTAAAGAGAGATCTCCTTGTCCCGGCCGGGAGGAATGACACTTAAGTTGTGAAATATTTTGAAGGACTCTTTTGAGGGAATCATTCTGTACCTTCATCTTGGTCCTCTTGATTTTGTACCTTTTTTATTAATCTTGATTCTTCAATAACTTCATCTTGATCATTTTGATGTGGTACCTGTTTTATTACTCTAGATGGTATCCATATTGGAGAGGATTCGTGTTTTTGGAAAAACACAAACAGATCCTCTTCCCTAAATTAATACTGGATCTGGACCCTTCCATGTACCTGAAAGAACATCCTTCCAGTAAACCAAAGGTTTATGTTGTTGGTGTGGATTCCAATGTCTGTCTCCAGCAGAATAACCATTAGAGTCTAAAGTTAAAAAATTTAAGGTAAACAGGGCAACTGCCAATCTGTCCTTAGGACTTTTCCAATTTCCTTCTTTTTGTTTTAATAACATAATTTTCAGTGTTCGGTTTGCTCTTTCAATAATGCCCTGACCCTGAGGATTGTATGGGATGCCTGTTTTATGGGATATATTGAATTTTGCGCAAAACTCTTTGAAAGATGAGGACGTATATGCGGGCCCATTATCTGTTTTAAGCATTTTGGGGATGCCCAATGCAGCAAAAGCTTGCAAACAATGAGATGTAACATCTTTAACTTTTCTCCAGAATGTAAGGAAGCAAAAATCATGCCTGAGCATGTATCTATGGTCACATGAATAAATCGCAATTTTCCAAAACTTGGCTCATGAGTAACATCCATCTGCCACAAATGATTGGGCATTAATCCTCTAGGGTTAACGCCGAAATGAGGATTGGGCAAATGTGTCATACAAGATTTACAATCTTTTACAATTGTTCTGGCTTGCTCCTTTGTGATTTTAAACCTACGTTGCAAGGTGGTGCTGTTGACATGAAACTGGGAGTGAAATAAAGTAGCTTGGGGGGAGGGGGCGGGGGTTGTAGCACTGAAAGTATAAATATTTTTTTTGTAAGTTCATCAGCCTTTTGATTACCTTCATGGAGGGGACCAGGCAAATTAGTATGTGCTCTAATATGGCCTACGAATAGAGGTTCTTTTTCTTGCCCACAAAAGTTTTTGTATTTGATAAAAACAATTTAAAGGCTGGAGTATGAGGGTGCTATTGGTCCTGCTAACTCTAATTTTGGGACGGCTTGTACAATATAGTGGCTATCTGAAAAAATGTTTACGGGCTGGTCCCTAAAATTTTCCAGAGCTCTTACCACAGCTTCCAATTCCACTAGTTGAGCTGATTTGTGTGCAGTTATGTAAGTCATATTTTCTTTTTTAGTGACTACTGTAGCAGTACCATTTGAGGACCCATCTGTAAATACATTAAATGCCTTAGGAATAGGTTGATTTTTTTATTACCTGTGGAAATATAATAGGATGATTAATACAAAAAGATAATATAGGGGACTTAGGAAGATGATTATCAAAATTTGCAGAAGTAGAGCATTTAGCTATAGCCCAATCATTATCATTGAAGCATAAATATTCAATCTGTGATGATGAATAGGGAGTAATAATAGTAGCAGGGTGAATGCCAAATATTTTAGTAGAAGTCTTAAGTCCTTGAAGAATAAGTTTAGCCACCATGGAGGTATAAGATTCAATTAATACTTTTAGGAGAGACGGGCAAATGTATCCATAATAAAGGCCCTTGTTGCCAAAATACTCCTGTGGGTGTATATTGTGAAGAAATAATAATCAACATCAGCGGTTGAGTTAAATCAAATCTATCACAATGAGCTCCTTCGATGGCTTTTTCTACTAACTTTAAAGCTTTCCTAGCATCAGGAGTCAATGTTTGTGGTGAAGATGGATCAGGGTCTCCGCGAAGGATGTCAAATAAAGGTTTTAGTTGGCCAGTAGTGAGATTTAGTGTAGGGCGAAGCCAATTAATGTCTCCCAGTAGTTTTTTGGAAATCATTGAGGGTGCTCAAATGTTCTTTATTCATTAGAATTTTTTGGGGTCTAACAAAAGTATCCATGATTTTAAATCCTAAATATAATATGGGAGATCTGGTTTGAACTTTTTCTTCTGCTATATATAATCCATATTTTTTTAAATTTTCTACCACGTCACTGAATATATTAAATAAGATTTTTTGATTAGGGTGGGCCAATAAAATATCATCCATGTAATGTAGACACATGAGGTTTGGATATCTATTTTTAATGGTTGGATAGCCTTGTCCACATATATTTGGCATATGGTGGGGCTATTAGCCATTCCCTGTGGTAAAACCTTCCATTGATATCTCTGATCAGGGCCATTATTGTTCATAGAAGGAATTGAAAAAGCAAACCTGGGGGCATCCAGAGGATGTAGGGGAATAGAAAAGAAGCAATCCTTTATATCAAGAGTAATAAGATGGAAATTTTTTGGAATAGCTACGGGACTAGGAAGTCCAGGTTGAGTAGGGCCCATAACTTGCATGGTTTTATTAATTTGTCTAAGATCATGTAACAATCGCCATTTTCCTGACTTTTTCTTGATCACAAATATGGGGGAATTCCAGGGAGAGGTGGAAGGTTCTATATGACCTGCTTCTAATTGTTCCTGAACTAGTAGGTGGGCCGCTTGTAATTTCTCTTTAGATAGGGGCCACTGAGGGACCCACACTGGCTTATCAGAAAGCCATGGTATTTTCAAAATAATTTTCTCAGTGGCCCCGAAAAAAAATATCTTTTTCCTTTATGATAATGATTACTTTTAGGGTTAAGATTATTCTGTACTTTTTGATAATGAGTTCTTTTAGGGTTAAGATTACCTTGTAGGTTTTCACATTTAACATCTGCAGGCTTGGTTGCAAGGTGTACTCCCATTTGTTGCAAAATATCTCTTCCCCATAAAGTAACTGGTAGATTAGGTAAAACATAAGGCTGAAATGTTCCTTTATGGTCTTCATCATCCTCCCATTTTAAAATTACCGCACTTTTATCTGGGAGGTTATTATATCCCAAGCCTCTTAAACTGGTTGAAGCTTTTTGCAGAGGCCAGTGCTTGAGCCATTGGCGTAAATTAATAATGGAAGAGTCAGCTCCAGTATCTATTAATCCCTCCATTTCTATTCCTTGGATTTTTATTTTACACATAGGCCTCCTTGAACAGTCTCGAACCCAGCAAGCCATGGGTCTTGAGTCAGTGGAACAAAATCCTCTATTGTTCCCTTCTTGAGGCATACCCATTTTAAATGAATTATGTAAATTGGGAAGGAGAAGCAACTGAGCAATTCTATCTCCTTGATTAACAGAACTTACACTTTGGGGTGAGCTAAGCATTATTTTTATTTCCCCTTTGTAGTCTGAGTTTATTACACCTGGGGTCACTTGCAAACCTAATAAGCTTTTAGGACTACGCCCGATAATAAGTCCTACAGTCCCTGAGGGAAGAGGTCCCCTGACTCCCGTGGGAATCAGTTGAACCCCCATTTCAGGTGTTAACACTATTCGGGCGGTGGAACAGAGGTCTAATCCTGCATTTCCTCTTGTTCCTCTGGCGAGGGAGTGGATGGGTAGTAGGGATTGTGTCGGGGAAGCATCTGAGTGGATGCTTGAGGATACTCCTTCTGCAATGCCCCGTACATTTGTGGGCCCCGGGGTATTGGGCCCCGTGCCCCGTTTTTTGAATTCCTGAACAAAGGATTTCCATGGATGTCAAATTTTGAATAGCATTTATTGGCCCAATGATTTCCCTTTTTACACCTGGGGCAGCAGCCTGGGGCATGGTATGAGCTTGGTCTTATTTCTCTTTTGGGATTTTGCCTAGAATAGCCTGATTGATTATGATAATTTTGCCTGGAATATCTTGATTGATTATAATGTCTACGTTTAGCCTTTGTGAAATTTCGAGGGGAAGCACCTCTCATTGAGGCTGCAATCACATTTCCTGTGACAAAGGCGTCATTTATATCTTTACATAGTTGTATATATACGGAAAGATCCTTTTTAGTTCTCCATGGCCTGATGGCTGCTTGGCACCATTTATTTGCATTTTCATAAGCTAATTGAACAACTAATGGCATAGCTTGGTCAACAGCTGCAAACACACTACCTGCAGTTCTCAAAAGTCGATCAGCAAAGTCAGCATACGGCTCATTAGGTCCTTGAATTACTTTTGACAAGCTACCTTGTAGATCCCCAGGTCCTTGTACAGTTTTCCATGCCTCTAAGGCAGCTGCATTTATCTGAGCATATACATCTGGGTCATAATCTGTTTGAGCCTGTAAGTCTGCGAATTGCCCTTCTCCTGTGAGCATGTCTATATCATAGTTTTCAAACCCTGCAGCCGCGTTTCTTTTAGCCGTTTCTATACAAAGTTCTTGGAATTGCGATCGCCAAACCAAGAATTGCCCCCCGCTTAATGTTGCTTTACATAGACTTTTCCAGTCTGAGGGGGTTAAGCTAAAGGTGTTAAGGGACTCCAGCATACTCAACGTGAAAGGAGCTTGGGGCCCATAAGTCATTACTGCCTCTTTGAGATTTTTTATTGTTTTGAAATCTACTGACTGATGGACCCTCTGTCCATTTTTCTTTTCAAATGCTGGCGGTTCCCAATGCATCTGTGAGTTGTCCTCGAGAGCGCATAAGCGATCAGAAAGACTTTTTATTTCTGTTTCTAGGGTATGCAAATGCCTAGTAATACCCTTCATATTTTCTGTAATGGATTCCACCCATGGGGGAGTAGAGGACGCAAGTGGTTCCTCTGCTTGACGGTCCTTTTTCTCGGTCTTTTTTAGTTTCTTTTTCCTCATTTTCTCAGGATCACTTTTACTAGATTCCTCACCACTGCTAATTTCACTGACAGCAATATCCTGAGGCCCAGGTTCCATTAAGAGCAAGTATCCTTCAGCTATCACCAATAACTCCCGAATAGCTTTAATAGCTTGGATTTTTGTCATTTTTGGGTCTCTTCTAAAATACTCTCTTTACTGGTCTTAGTTGGCTCAGTGGAAGCTACGCTTTTTTTTTTTTTTTTTTTTATATTTATTTATTTACTTTAGTTGTACACAATACAATGCATTTTATGTTTACGATCGAACCCGGGCCGCACACGTGCGAGGCGAGGCGAGTGCTCTGCAGCTGAGCCACAACCCTAGCCCGAAGCTACGCTTTTTTTGATCACTTTCACTTTTGTCTATATACTCCTCACTGAGAACAGAGTCAGGTATATCAAGGAGTCTTTGCATAGCCTCTATCACTTGGGATTCAGTTATATTCGAACCCATCTATAGAGACCTTTCAGTTCTTACCTGTCCGCTCCGAAGTTCCCCGTACGGGCCGCCACCTGTTGCCGCCTGAAGCGCTTGGAGCAACGGAGCCGCGGGAAGAAGTTCAGAGGCGAACTGGAAACAAACAGCTTTTTATTCTGATAACTTTTCTCTCTGGCTCTAACAACAACTAACACGCACCACAGATACCACCAAAATGGCACTGACCCGATCAGCAATTTCGGCCAAGTCACTCGAGAACCCGGGACAAGTCCCGTGAGACTACGAAAAGCGACAATGCCCAAATCTCCACGGCTCATAGTCAACCGCAATTCAAGTCAATCCCCAAACAGGGCTCCTGCAGTGTGCCATTGCACTTTGCTTGTGTGTGTGTTTTTTGAAGTGCCTATTTCAACATTACTCATTTTTAAATTGGGGTATTTCCTTTTTTTTTTTTTTTTTTTTTTTTTTTTTTTTGGTACCGGGGAGTGAACTCAGGGGTACTTGACCACTGAGCCAGCCCTAGTTTGTATTTTTTTTTTTTTTTTTTTTTGCACCAGGGATTGAATTCAGGGGCACTCGACCACTGGGCCACATCCCCAGTCCTTTTTTGTATGCTGTGCTGAGAATCAAACCCAGTGCCTCACACATGCTAGGCAAGTGCTCTACCTCTAAGCCACAACCCAGCCCCTATTTTCTTTTTCTTTCTTTCTTTCCTTCCTTCCTTCTTTCCTTCCTTTCTTCCTTCTTATTTTTAAATTTTTTTTTTTTGTTGTAGATGGTCCTCTGTTTGTATGTAGTGCTGAGTATTGAACCCAGTGCCTCACACATGCTAGGCAAGTGCTCTACCACTTAGCTACAACCTCAGTCCTTATCTGTTTTCTTATTGTTGAGTTTTTAAGAACTCTGTGTTTTGGATACAAGTCCTTTATCAAATAGTTGTTTTGCCCATATTTTACTCCCACTGTGTGGTTTGTCTTTTTGTTCTTTTAACAGTGTCTTTCAAAGACCAGAAATTTTTAATTTTGATGAGGCTTACGTAACCATTTTTTTGGTTCCCAGTTCTTGTTTTTGCTTTTGTCTAAAATGTCATTACTGAATCCAAGGTCATGTATATTTCTTCTGTGTTTCTAGGTGTTGTATAGTGTGCATTTTACATTTAGGTCTTTGACCCATTTTGAGTTAGTTTTTTTCTGAAGTCCTGTATCTGGATACGCTTTTTGCAATAGAGTTCCAGCACCAATTATTGAAGATTTTCTCTGCTGAATTGCTTTTGCTTATTTGTCTTAGGTTAGGTGACTATTTTTGTCATCAGTTTGTTGATATCCATAAAATAATTTGCTGAACCTTTGAATGGAATTATGTCGAATCTGTGGGTCAATTTGGGAAAAACTAATAACATTGAGTCTTCCTGTCCATGAATGTGGATTACTTCCCTCATCTTTTTATTTTTTTTGTTGTAGATGGACATGATACCTTTATATAATTAATTTATTTTTATGTGGTGCTGAGGATCGAATCCAGGGCTTCACACAGGCGAGGCAAGTGCATTCTACCACTGAGCCACAACCCCAGCACCCATCTTCTCTTTTTTAATCAAAGTTTTATAGTTATCAAGCCGGGCGCGGTGACGCACGCCTGTAATCCCAGCACTTTGGGAGGCTGAGGCAGGAGGATCGCGAGTTCAAAGCCAGCCATCAGCAATGGCAAGGCACTTAGCAACTCAGTGAGACCCTGTCTCTAAATAAAATACAAAAAAGGTCTGGGGATGTGACCCAGTGGTCGAGTGCCCCTGAGTTCAATCCCCAGTACCACAAAAAAAAAAAAAAAAAAAAAAAAGAAAAAAAAAGTTTTATAGTTATCATATGAATTTTGTGTATATTTTGTGGATTTATGCCTGCATACTTCTTCTTGATACTAAAGTAATTGGTATTGTTTTTAATTTCAAATTTCAGTTACTCGTTGCTAGTATATAGGAAAGCATTTTACTTTTGTATATTAATCTTGTATCCTGCAACCTTGTTATAATTGCTCATTAATTCCAAAAGTTTTTGTCCATTTAAAAAAAATATTTATGTTAGTTGTACACAATGCAATGCATTTTATGTTTACGTGGTGCTGAGGATCGAACCCAGATACTAAAGTAATTGGTATTGTTTTTAATTTCAAATTTCAGTTACTCGTTGCTAGTATATAGGAAAGCATTTTACTTTTGTATATTTAATCTTGTATCCTGCAACCTTGTTATAATTGCTCATTAATTCCAAAAGTTTTTGTCCATTTAAAAAAAATATTTATGTTAGTTGTACACAATGCAATGCATTTATGTTTACGTGGTGCTGAGGATCGAACCCAGGCCACGCACATGTAAGGCGAGCACTCTGCCGCTGAGCCACAATCCCAGCCCCTTTTTTCCATTTTTCACAAAAGTTTTTGTCAATATTTTGGGAATGTCTACATAGACAGATCTTTTCAGCTATAAACAAAGACAGGTTTATTTCTTCTTAGTCCGTATATAGTTTATTTTCTTTTCTTAATACATTAGCTAGGCTTTCCCCCTGTGATGTTGATTAAAAGTAATGAGAGAGCCAGGCACTGTGGCACGTGCCTGTAATCCCAGTGGCTCATGAGGCTGAGGCAGGAGGATCACAATTTTAAAGCTAGCCTCAGCAAAGGCGAGGCACTAAGCAATTCAGTGAGACACTGTCTCTAAATAAAATACAAAATAGGACTGGGGGTGTGGCTCAGTGTTCAAGTCCCCCTGAGTTCAATCCCTGGTAACTGCCTCCACCCCCACTCCCCCCCCCCCCAAAGAAAAAGAAAGTAATGAGAGGATGGGCATGAGGCACACCCCTGTAATCCCAGTTACTTTGGAGGCTGAGGCAGGAGGATTACAAGTTTGAGCCCAGCCTCAGCAATTTAGCAAGATCATGTAGCTCAGTGGTAGAATGTCCCTGGGTTCAATTCTTAGTACAACTGGGTTGGGTTGGTGGAAAGTAATGAGAAGGAGACATCTTTGTGTTGTTCCTGATCTTACTGGAAAAGCATCTATTTCTCTTCATTAATATGATTCTGGGGCTGGGGTTGTAGCTCAGTGGTAAAGCGTGTGTGACGCACACTGGGTTTGATCCTCAGCACCACATAAAAAAAATAAAGTTATTGTGTCCATCTACAACTAAAAAAATTTTATTCTTTAATGATTCTAGCTGTAGTTTTTTGGTAGATGTTCTTTATCAGGTTGAGAAGTTTCCCTTCCTAGTTAACTGAGAGTTTATCATGAATGGATATTGGCCCAGATACTTTTTCTTCATCTAACGATATGTGATTTTTTCTTCTTTAGTCTGATAATGTAATAGGTTATAGTAATTGTTGTATATAGAGTTGTTTGTGATGTTCCTTCAATATCCTTCTAATATCTGTGGGATCAGTATTAATATTATTATATATAATGTATAATGATAATATAATAATATATAATCACACAATGATATATAATAATTATTAATAACATTACTAATATTACTGATAACAATTTCTGATTTCTTCTTTCCTAGACTTAATTTGTGTTTTTTCTCTATTTTCTTGTTTAACCTGCTTGGAGGTACATCAGTTTCATTGATCTTTTCAAAGAACCAGCTTTTAATTTGTTGAGTTTTTTCTATTTTCCTCTGTAGTTTCATTGATTTCTGCTGTAATATTTGAGAGCATGCTTCATATTAATTCTGTTTCTTTTATATTTATTAAGATGTGTTTTAATGCTCAGGATGTGTTCTCTCAGTGAATATTTTTGTGAACTTAAGAAGAATATAAGAATATATATTCTAGCCGGGCGCGGTGGCAGCCTGTAATCCCAGCACTTTGGGAGGCTTTTTCAAAGCCAGCCTCAGTGGCGAGGCACTTAGTAAGTGAGACCCTGTCTCTAATAAAAATACAAAAAGGGCCGGGGAATGGTCGAGTGCCCCTGATTCAATTACCAAAAAAAAAAAAAAAAAAAAAAAAAGAATATATATTCTGGTATTGGATGAAATTCTCTGTTAATGTTGATTGGTTGACGATGGCACTGTTCAGTTGGAATATAGTTTTGTTGATTTTTGTGCCTGCTGATGTTGATATAGGTGCGTCAATGTGTCCTTAATTATAATAGTGGATTTAACAATTTCTCCTTACAGTTCTACCATTTTTGGTCTCACACCTTTTGACACTTTGTTATTAGGTGTCTACACATTAAGGATAAGGACAATGTCCTGTTAAAGGAATTGATCCTTTATCATGTAATGTTCCTCTTGATCCCTGATGAGTTTCCTTGTTATAAGTCCTGCTTTGTTTGAAATTAATATAGCTAGTCAACCTTCTTTTGATTAGTGTGGGCATGTTTATCTTTCTTTATCCTTTTACTTTAGTTTGTGTCCTTAAGGTGATTTTCTTGCAGACAATATATTTGGATCTTCTTTTTTATTTTTAACTTTTTTCCCCTCTCTAGTGCTAGGAATTGAAGCCAGGGCCTGCCACATGCTAGGCAAGTTCTCTATTGCTGAACTACACACCCAACCTACGTCTTATTTTTAAATCCACTCCTTTTGAAATGTGAGTCTTTTTTTTTTTTTTTTTCCTAAAATATTTATTTATTTGTTTTAGTTGTACACAATGTTTTTACGTGGTGCTGAGGATTGAACCTGGGTCGCGTACGTGTTAGGCAAGCGCTCTACCGCTGAGCCACAACCCCAGCCCTGAAATGTGAGTCTTAACAACTACATTGTTCAGGCTGATCTCGAACTCCTGAGCTCAAGTGATCTCCCACCTCAGCTTCCCTAGTGCTGGGATTATAGGCATCTGCCATCACACCTGACTTATCAGGTCTTTTAATTGGAATATTTAGACCATTCACATTGGAAATTATTATTTTAGTAGTTGGATTAATGCCTACCATATTTGGGGGTTTTAAAAAGTTCATTACACTTTGTCCTTTTTGCTTTTTTCCTTCTTTGGTTATAATTGAGCATTTTAGATTAATTCTGGTTTTTCCTTATATCTTAAGATTTTTTTTTTAGTTGTTTCTCTAGGGTTCATAGTAGACATTAGAACTAATCTAAGGGGCTGGGATGTGGCTCGGTGGTAGGGCGCTCGCTTAGCACGTGCGTGACCCGGTTTCAATCCTCAGCACCACGTAAAAATAATGCATTGTGTACAACTAAAGCAAATAAATAAATATTTTAAAAAAAAAACGAATCTAAGTCCATTTTCAAATAATATTTCATTGCTTCACAGATAGTGCAGGTGCCTTATAATAGAGTATAATTTATTCCTCTCTTCCATCCCAAATAATATTGCTGTCATTCAGTTAACGTATCCATAAACTATAATTACACAATATATTGTTATGATTACTTTGAATAAAGTTATCTGTTAGGTCAGTTTAGAACAAGAAAAATGATATGCTTTCTTTATGTAGAAGTGATTTTCTTATTTGTCATTTTTCTTCTTTTAAGACCTTGTTCTGTTTATTACAAGGCACATCTATTGGATGCAGATTTCTACAAGATTTGTTTTTGTTCTTCACTTTTGAAGGATGATTTCATTGGATACTGAATTTGAGGTTGGTGGGTGTTTTTCTTTTAGCATGTATCTTACTCTGCTCTCTTGAGCTTGAATTTTTCTGAAGAGAAGTTTGATCTAATTCTTACATCTTCCTGTAGGTAAGTTTTTTTTGTGTGTGTGTGGCAGTGGGGATGGGTAGGGGGCTTTGTTTTCCTTGTCTTTCATGATTTTTGTCTTTGGACCTTTTTGAATATAAGAAGCTAGGTGTTGGTGTTTTGTTATTTTTCCCATTTAGGTTCTCTGAGATTTATGGTTTGTGGTTTGGTTTCTGTCCTTAATTTTGGAAAATTCCCAATCAATATTACTTAAGATACTTACGTTTTGCTCTGTCTTCTCCTTTTGGTATTTCCTGTTACAGGAGTCCCACTTTTTTTTTTTTTTTTTTTTGATATTGTGTTCCAGGATATTCATTTGTTTTTCGTTGGCATTTCAGTTTGGAAAGTTCTTGACATGTGTCAGCTCACTGATTCTTTGGTTGTATCAATTTTTCTGATAACCCCTCAGAGGTATATTCTTCAGTTGTGTTGGTGGTTTTGATTTCTAGCACTTAGTTTTGACTCTTATAGTCCTTAGCATATTCAGTTATTTTAAATTCCCAGTTTGATCAATCAAAATCTCTGTCATATCTGAGTCTGGTTTTGATACTTGCTTTGTCTTTTAAACAGTTTCTGCTAGCTTTTTACATGACTTGTAATTTTTTGTCGGAAAACTAGATATGACTTCTCAAGCAAATAGGTTTTTAGTGTGAGATTTGTGTTTTTCTGGCTAGGAGGTAGGTTGTGTTTTATGTTTGGGAGGTGTTTGTACTGTTTGTAGATATCAGAACCTTCGTTTTTCTCTAGTTTTGTTTGTGTCTTTCTTGTTGTTTTGTGTTTCCTAAGAAGCTCCTTGAATCAGTACCCCGAGAGCTCTCTCTCTTGCCATCTGCCCTTATGTTGTAGTCTTGTTGGTATGGTGGTAAGCTATTGAGGAAGGGAAATACTTTATAATGTATGGTGAAATCTCTGTTTTTGCTCTGTTGTTGTTACTTTTTTTTGTACTGGGGATTGAACTCCGGAGCACTCGGCCACTGACCCACATCCCCAGCTGTTTTGTATTTTATTTAGAGACAGGGTCTCACTAAGTTGCTGAGGCTGGCTTTGAGCTAGAGATCCTCCTGTCTCTGCCTCCTGAGCCTCCAGGATTACAGCATGCACCACAATGCTCTGCTTCTTATTGTTTTTAATGGACCCAAGCCCCTGTTGTGTGATGCTTAGAAGAGTTTCTTAGGCCTGCCTGCAGGAGGCTGGGATTGTCTAATTGCCCTTCCTCCAGTTCATATAAGGTTCTGGTAAAGTTGCCTTGAAGGCAGAAATTGGTTGGAGAGCTTATTTCAAAGTGGTTACTTTACACCTTCCCAATCTCAAAACTGAGTAGGAGTTTTCTCTGATAAAAACTTGGTGGAGCTCCTGAAAGTACCAGTCATGAAAGTGCAGAGATTTCCCTATGACTGGGCCTTCAAGAGTCCTTGTACCTAAAGCTAGTTCAGTCTCTAGCAATACTTAACCTTAGCTTTGGTTTTTCTTCCATTTACTGATTTTCAGAGGCTTCTCCTGGTTAAGTGCTGATTCTCTGTATTTCTGTCTTCAGTTTTCTTCGAGGTGTCTTGCCTGTGGACTCTGCTGATTTTCAGTTGTTCATATTCTCTGTTGTTGCTAGGGTGGGAGTGATGACTCCCAACACCTCTGCATATTGGAGTTGAAGCCAAAAGTCTTTTTGTTTATTTTTAAATGAAAATTTCATTAAGATATGATTCACATACCAGCCAAATTCACCCTTTAAAAGGACACAATTTTACTGTATTCACAGTTGTGTAACCCTTATGATTTTCAATTTTAGAACATTTTTATTACCTGAAAAAGAAACCCTACACTCAAAAGTGGTTACTTCTCTCTGTCACAGGTACTTTGATGTATTTTGTTTCTGTGGATTTTCTTATTCTTGACATTTCTTATAAATGAAACATAAATTATGTGTCCTTTTGTTTCTGACCTCTTTATCTTAGCATGACATTTTTAAGAGGTTTATTCATGCTATAGCTTAATATTAGTACTCTGTTCCTCTTTTTTTTGGTACTGGGGATTAAACCCAGGGGCATTTTACCATTGAGCTACCTCTCCAGCTCTTTTTACTTTATTTTTTAAAAATTTGAGACAGGGCCTCACTAAGTTGCTGAAGCTGGTCTCGAACTTCAGCTCCTCCTGCATCAGCCTCTCAAGTAGCTGGGATCACAGGCGTGCACCCTTACACCTGGTTCTCTTCCTTTTGGTTGTTAAATAATATTCCATGGTATGGATATTTGTTTGTTTATTCCTTGTTTGGTAGAAACACTTTTTCAGCTATTGGGAATAGTGCTGTTATGAACATTTGTATAACATTTTAGTGTCAATTTATATTTTCATTTCTCTTGGATAGAGGCCTAGGCATGTAATTGTTGGATCATATAGAAAATCATGACTAAAATTTCGAGGAACTGTCAGACTGTTTTCCAAAGTGGCTGCCCCATTTTGTTTTCCCACCAGCTGTGATAGTTCTAATTTTTCCACATTCTCACCAACTAGTCTTGATTTTAGTCATCCTAGCATGTGTGAAGTGAGATCTCACCATGTTTTTATTTTCATTTTCCTAATTGTGCATAATGTTGAATATCTTTCAGTGTGCCTACTGGACATTTGCATATCTTCTTTGGAGAAATGTCTACTCAGATCCCCCACCCCCACCCTTTTGTTGTGCTTCTAGGACTGAACCAGGGCCTCAATGAGCATGCTAGGAAAGCACTCTACAATTGAGCTACACCACTAGCCCCCTCTTTACCCATTTTTAATGTGTGTTTGTGTATATTGTTGAGTGGTAAGCTTTATGAATTCTGAAAGGAGGTCCCTTATCAGATATATAATTTGTATATATTTTCTTCCACTCTGTGCCTTGTATTTAAACTTGCTTAAATAGTATCCCTCAAAGCATAGCAGTTTTCAATTTTTATGAAGTCTATTTTTTCTTGTTGCTTTGGTTTTGTTTTTAGAACTAAGAAATCATTGCCTAAGCCAGGGTCATAGAGACTTCTTTCCATATCTTTGTTGAAGAGTTTTGTAGGTATAGTTCCTCAGTTAGCTCTCTGCCCGTTTTCAGTTTATTTTTGTATGTGTGAGATAAGGCTATGACCTGGTCCTTTTGCATGTGCATATCCAGTTGTCCCAGCACCATTTACTGAAAAGAATGTCCTTTTCTCATTGAATTGTCTTCTCCCCCTTGTCAAAAATCAGTTGACCAAAACAACAACAGCACCCCCCCAATATCAATTGACCATTGATGATATAAGGGCTAATTTTAGACTGTTAGTTTTATTGCATTGATCTATATGTCTATTTTTAATCCTGGAATTCTCCCTTCATTACAGTAGCTGTATAGTGAGTTTTTAAGTTGGAAGTGCAAGCCTCCAAGTCTGTTGTTTTTCAAGATTTTGGGGGGTTCTTTTGGGTCTCGTGTTTTCATATGAATTTTTAGCTTCGGTTTTCAATTTCTACAGAAAAGCAGGTTATATTTTTGAAAGGGATTGTGTTGAATCACTAGATTAATTTGGTGAGTACTGCCTTGTTCATATTGTCTTCTAATCCATGAACACATAAGTCTTTAATTTATTTAGGTATTCTTTGATTTCTCATCAGTTTTTAGTGTTTCAAATCTCATATTTCTTTTGTTACATTTATTCCTAAGGTAATTTTAAAAAATTTTGTTGGAAATAAAATTGTTAAGATTATTTATTGCCAGTGTATAGAACTAAACTATTGCTTACTGTTCTTATACCTTGCCATCTTGTTGAACTTGCATACTAATTTAATACTTTCTTGGTGGGGATTCTCTAGGATTTCCTGTGTATAAGAGATTGTATCATCTGCAATAAAGGAAGTTTATGTCTTTCTCTCTGGTCTGGATGGCTTTTGTTTCCCTTTCTTGCTTTTTTGGCGAGGGTAAAAAACTGTCTAGTACTTGTTGCTGATTTTGAGGGGAAAGTGTTCAGTCTTTGAAGTGTAATGTTAGCTGTGGATTTTTTTTGTAGATGGTCCTTGTTAGATTAAGGAAGTTCACTCAGTTTCTAGTTCATTGAATGTTTTTATCAAGAAAGGGCAGTGGATTTTATCGAATTCA
Organism: Tamias sibiricus; assembly: GCA_025594165.1. NCBI lineage: Eukaryota > Metazoa > Chordata > Mammalia > Rodentia > Sciuridae > Tamias > Tamias sibiricus. Next base: position 14,527,512 of record CM046666.1, on the reverse strand, counting down.
TTTTAGGGGGAGATGGTGGCGCAGGGGATAGAACCCAAGGCCTTACGGTCTTTGCTGAGTAGGGGCTTTATCACTGAGTTATTTGTTCAAATCCATCAAATTCTCTATTTTAAGATGCACATGTGGGTTTTGTTCTTTTCTTCTCTCAATATGATTTAATTTCCAATTGCATAATCAATCTTACATTCCTAGGGTTAATCTCCATTTTGTCATGACTTAATTGTTTTTGTACATTGCTGGATTTGATTTGAGGAGTATTTTGTGGAAGATTTTTGCATCTATATACATAAAGGATATTTTTCTGTAGTTTTCTTAGGATGCTTTTATCTCATTTGGCAATAGAATAATACTGACCTGTCTTGTGGAATGAGTTAGAGAGTGTTCCTAACTTTTTTTTTAACTGATCAGATTTGTGATCATTAGGATTGAAATAGCTGATAGGTGGTAGTAGTTAGGATTTATATCTGCCATTTTGATATTTGTCTTTGTTATTCATTATTGCTCTCTTGTGTGGTTAGATCAGTGTCCCTTTTTAATTTTGTCATTGTCGTGTCCTATTGCCCCTTCCCCCCAGGCTCTGGAGATGACTTAGATGTCTTAATTTAAAACAGCAAAAGCAACACGCTAAGCAACTCAGTGAGACCCTGTCTCTAAATAAAATACAAAATATGCAGGAGCCCTGTTTGGGGAGATGGCTAAGATTGCGGTTGACTATGGGCCATGGAGATGTTTGGGCATTGCCGCCTTCCATAGTCTCACGAGACTTGGCCCGAGATCTCGAGAGATTTGGGCCGAGATTGCTGATCGGGTCTGCGCCATTTGGTTGTTTGGTGGTGTGGGTGGTACGTGTTAGAGTTGTTGTCAGAGTCGGAGAGAAAAGTTAGCAAAATAAAAAGCCTGTTTGTTTCCAGTTCGCCTCTGAACTTCTTCCCGTGGCTTCGTTGCTCCAAGTGGCCATCGCTTCAGGCGACAACAAAAGTAGGCTGGGGATGTGGCTCAGTGGTCCAGTGCCCCTGAGTTCAATCCCCAGTACCAAAACAATAACAACAACAAAATGTATGGGTCAATGCCAGTTTAATTGGAATTGTATGTTAAAGCTTGTTGCAAAGTATCTCCATTTCTTCTCCCTCCTTTGTGCTACTATTGTTACACAAATTATGTCTTGACATATTTTAAGTCCACACAGTTTTATAATTACTGGTCTGTTTTAAATCAGGAAGAAGAAAGAAATTACAAGTAAAAATGTATTTGTACTTTTTTCTATGTTTACCTAATCTTTACTGGTGTTAATTTCTTTTCTTTTTCTTTTTTTGGTTTGGTTACCAAGGATTGAACTCAGGGGCACTCAACCACTGAGCCCCATCCCCAGTCATATTTTGTATTTTATTTAGAGGTAGGGTCTCACTGAGTTGCTTCGTGCCTGGCTTTGAACTTGCGATCCTCCTGCCTCAGCCTCCTGAGCTGCTGGGATTACAGGTGGTATTTATTTCTTTGTGTGGATTTCGGTTAGTATCTAGTGTTCCTCAGCCTGAAGGATCCTCTTTCTAATACTTGTAGTGCAGTTCCGCTAAAAACAAATTTTCTGTTTTTTTATGTGGTAATGTCTTAATTTTTCTTTTTTTATTATAGTTTGGCTGAATTGAGTCTGATGAAAAGTCTACCATTAATCTTAGTGGGTTAAACTAGTATGTTTAAAATAATAATTGACAGTCCTGTGTGGAGTTTGTGTTGTAAGGGAGCAAAACACAAGGACAGTAGCAAAAAATTGTGTGAGGAGATAAATACGTTTTAAAAGTTGTGTCTTGCTAGCATGTGATAAATATACTAATTTAATTAAGATTGTAACATGTTAAAGATATATATTTTTTAGTTTGCAAAATACTTATCAAGAGGCCTAGTAAAAAACTAGTAGTGGTCTTAAAGCGGAAAAACAGGAAAAGATGGAGACACAGATGGAGACACAAACAGCAAGGTAGCCGTCTTCAATCAGTAGGCCTGCTAATCTGTCATATTATGTTAGCACAGATATTAACAGTGACAATGAATTTATAATTTAGGATTATGTATATTGACATTAATCTGAAAAGTCTTCATGTATAAATATGTAAGCGAATAAATACATATAAGCAAATTTTGCCTTTCTTATTGCCGAGTTTTCAGCATTTTATGTAATGCACCTGAGACATCTGTCAGCTGTTCAGTTAACTGTGTATTATGAAACACACTCATCCAGACCTGGTGTTAGAAATTTTCCCTGCTAGATGACCCTCCTTCCATCACATCAGTAAATCTTAAACTGCAACCCTTATGATATCCATTTTCCCAAATAAATTTTAGGCCTTTTCAAGGTAAAGCGCCAAATGTAGTATTTTTGTGTCGTATAATTTAACAAGTAAAACTGCATTACTATTTTATATTTCTGGTCTTTTTAATGTGTGGGTTTTTTTTTTTTTTTTTTTTTTGGCGGGTGGTGGGGTGGGGTGGATAGGTGCCAGGAATCAAACTCGGGGGCACTCAACCACTGAGCCACATCCCCAGCCCTATTATGTATTTTAGAGACAGGGTCCACAGAGTTTCTTAGTGCCTTGGCTTTTGCTGAGGCTGGCTTTGAACTCGTGATCCATCTGCCTCAGCATCCTGAGCCATCGGGACTACAGGTGTGCACCACTGTGCCTGGCTGTGTAATGTTTTTAAGGAACTCATGTGTAACAATATAGAAGTGACTATAATTGTTCTATCTTACGTCTCTCCTTTTTTTTTGTCTAACCATTGATCCATTTTGCTTTTTGATACATTTCAAGGAAAGTACACTTTACCCCAATCACTATACCATGAGTATCTTTAGAGTTTGATATCTGTTCATTGTTCTTTTTATTATGGTACAGTTTATATACATATGAAATTTTATATATATATATGTATATATATATATATAGATGAAATTATGTATCACTTCTTAAGTGTATTACTTGATGAATTTCCAGATGCATACATCTGTGTAATGCAAACTCTAGCCAAAATGTAGAGTAATACCACCATCCTTAGAAACATTCCCTCATGTTCTTTTTTTTTTTTTTTAAGAGATTTTTAAAAATATTTATTTATTTATTTTAGTTGTACACAATGTCTTATTTTTACATGGTGCTGAGGATTGAACCTGGGCCGCGCACGTACTAGGCGGGCGCTCTACTGCTGAGCCACAACCCCAGCCCCTTCCCTCATGTTCTTAACTACTTAGGACCTGTTCCCATCCTCTACATAATCATTGTTTTCACCCTTTTGATATCATATATTAGTTTGCCTGATCTAGAACTTCAAATAAAAGGAATTGTATGACTTATACTCTTGTAAGCCTTCCTTGAGTCAGCGTAACATTTTGGAGTCATCTGAGCTTTGTATAGCAGTAATTACACTTCCCTTTTTGTTGCCAGGTGGAACACACACGATTTTTGTATGTCTGTTCACTTGTTGATGGGTAACCCAAGATGTTTGAAGGTTTTTGTTATTGTTAGGAAAGCTACTGTATGAACATACTTGTACAGGTCTTTTGGTGGACATTGTCTTCATTTCTCTGTGAGTAGAATTGCTGGGTCATAAGGTAGATAGATACCCGTTAAGTCGTCAGAAACTGTTAGCCTTGTTTAAAGAGTTTGTACCATTTTACCTTCACCAACAAAGTATGAATGTTCCCATTGTGCCATATATCCTTTGTGATACTGGTTTTGTTGGTCTTCTAAACAGTACAAACTCTGATGGGCATATAGTAATATCTCAGTGTGATTTAATTTGTATTTTCCTGATGTGTGGAACACTTTTTCATGTGCTTCTTGGTTATTTACGGTATCTTATTTCGTGGTCTGTTCAGATCTTTTATTCATTCTTTAAAACTGAGTCTTCTCATGTCTTGAGCAGAAAGTCTAAATTTTTTAAAAGGTGCATTTCTTTTTTTGGGGGGGGGGGTACTGGGGATTGAACTCAGAGGCACTCGACCACTGGGCCACATCACCAGCTCTTTTTTGTATTTTATTAGAGACAGGGTCTCACTGAGTTGCTAAGTGCCTCGCCATTGCTGAGGCTGGCTTTGAACTCTTGATCTTCCTGCCTCAGCCTCCCTAGTGCTGGGATTACAGACGTGTGCCACCGTGCAAAAGATATATTTCTCATGATTCTTAAATTTGTGGTATCCGAGGATAATTCTTTTTGGGGGGGGGAGCTTTTATTATTGCATTTTAGTTGTATATAATATTTGAATTCATCTTGACATAATCACACATGCGTAGAATTTAATTTATTCCATTTTTAGTGCCCAGTGTGTGTGGGTGCTGTTTCCCTCCCCTCCTTCCTTCCTCTATTCCACTTCTTCTACTCTACTGGTCTACCTTACACTTATTTATATTTAGTTGGTACTCTGTAGATATATGTGGAGGTGGAATTCGTGGTGGTATATTTATACGTGTACATTGAGTAATCAATGTCAAGATTTATGCCTTATACTTCCTCCCCTTTCCTATGGTGCTCTCCCCTCTGTCTTTATGATATCCAACTCCCCCCCCTCACTCCCTACTTTGCTCTGGCTTCCACATATGAGAATGTTTGACCCTTGATTGTCTGAATCTTACTTATTTTATTTAGCACGATATTCTCTGGCTTCATCCATTTACCAGCAAATGCCCTAATTTCATTCTGCATTGTATCTGAGTAAAAAACTCCATTATGCACGCATGTACATTCTCTTAATACCTTCTTCTATTGACGGGCACCTGGACTGGTTCCATGTCTTGGCATTTGTGTGTTGGCAGTGCTATAAACATTGCTATATTACTATAATATGCTGATTTTAGTTCTTTTGGGTAAATACTGAAGAGTGGGACAGCTGGGTCATCTGATAGTTCTGTTCCTAGTTTTTTGAGGAATCTCCATACTGCTTTCCAGTGTGGTTGTACTAATTTGAAGTCCCACCAATAATGTATGAGTGTAACTTTTCCCCCATAGTCTCCCTGGCATTTATTATTATTTGTATTCTTGATGATTGCTATTCTGATGGGAGTGAGATGAAATCTCAGTGTTTTGATATGCATTTCCCTGATTGCTAGGGATGTTGAACATTTTTTCATGTGTTTGTTGGCTTTCTTTTGATAAATGTCTGATTAGTTCTCTTGCCCATTGATTGTTTTGTTTGTTTCTTTGGTGTTAAGCTTTTTGAGTTCTTTATGTATCCTGGATATTGATCCCCTGTCAGAGGAGTTGCTGGCCAAGATTTTATCCCATTTTGTGGGCTTTCTCTTCACATACTTTATCATTTCCTCTGCTGTACAGATCCTTTTTAATTCAATATTGCCACACTTATTGATTCTTGATTTTATTTCTTGAGCTTTTAGGGTCTTGTTAAGGAAGTCAGAGCCTCCGATAATATGTTGGAGTGTTAACCCTGTTTTTTTCCTAGCAGTTGCAAAGCTTCTGTTGTAATTCATCTTTGATCTACTTTGGTTTTTGTTCAGAGTGAGAGATAGGAATCTAGTTTCATTTTTCTACCAGTGGATATTCAGTTTTCCCAGCACTTTTTGTTCAAAAGGCTTTCTCCAACATTTTTTTTTTTTTTTTTTTTTGGCGTCTTTGTTAATTATCGAGTAACTGTGTGGGTCTGTCTCTGTGTCTTCTATTCCCTTGGTCTTCCTATTTAGATGCTAATAGTTTTGTTTTTGTTACCATAACTCTTAAGGATCATGTCATCTGCAGATAGAGTTGATTTTATTTCTTCTTTATTAATCTTTATGCCTTTTATTTCTCTTTCTTGTGGTTGAAATGCTTAGGATTGCAGGGCTGTGTAGTGGCAGTGGAGAGCGCCCGCTTTCTTGCCCTTGCTCTCTCCATCTTTGAGATGAAATAGTTAACTATTTCACTGATGCTAGTTTGTAGGGTTTTTGAAGGTTGAAGAAGTTCCCTTTTATTCCTAGTTTGCTGAGAGTATTATTGTGAATGTGTGTTAAATTTCGTCACATGTTTTTTTCAGCAACCATTCAAATGATCATCTGGGTTTTCTCTTGATACTGTGAAGTGCATTGGTTTTAACTGGTTTAAGTCAACCTCACATTCTTAGGTTAAACCTTGCATTCTTCATTTATCATTTTGATATATTACTAGAATTCCTTTTAATTTTATTTATTTTTTTGGCTGGGGATTGAACCCAGGACCTTGTGCATGTGAGGCAAGCACTCTACCAACTGAGCTAATATCCCCAGCTCATTTAAAAAAAAAAATTTTTTTTTTTTTTAGTTATACATGACAGTAGAATGTATTTTGACATTTTCCTTTTTAATTTATTTGAAAACTATGTTTTTGCAATTTTTTAATATTTATTTTTTAGTTGTGGTTGGCCACAATATCTTTATTTTTATGTGGTGCTGAGGATGAGACCCAAGGTGCTACTGCTGAGCCACAACCCCAGCCCTGTCTTTGCATTTTTTTTTTTAGTGATTATTCTAGAGATTTTAATAGAATCCCCATTTTCACAGTCCACTGTGAATATTATACCATTTCATGTAGAATGTGGAAACTTGTATTTCCACACTTGTCCCTTCTCCCTGTCCATTTTACTATAGTTTTTTTTTTTTTTTTTTTTTTTTTTTTTGGTTGGGTTTTTTTGTTTGTTTTTTGTTTTGGTTTTGGTTTTGGTGCCAGGGATTGAACTTGGGGGCACTCGACCACTGGGTCACATCCCAGCCCTTTTTTGTATTTTATCAGAGACAGGGTCTCACTGAGTTGCTAAGTGCCTCAGTCTCCCAAGTGCTGGAATTACAGGTGTGCGCCACCATGCCCGACTTCACTATAGTTTTTTGTATTACATCTGCATATGTAAAAAACTATACAGTATATGTAACCATTTTGCTTTAATATAAAGCAAGTATTTTAAGAAAATTAAGAGCATTTTTCTTAGTGCAGGTCTGCTTGATAACACATTCTGTTTCCTTTTATCTGAAAATGTTTTCACTTCATTCTTAAAGGATATTTTCCCTGAATATTAGATTTTATGGTGGAGGCTCTTGATTTTCTTCCTTTTAAGCACTTTTAAACATTTCATCCCACTTTCTTCTGGTTTTTATATTTTCTAGTGTATCAGTAGTAATTCAGCTCTGTGTTCTGTGAACATAATGTATCATTTTTCTCTGTTGACTTCCAATGCTTTATTCTTAGTTTTCAGAAATTTGGCTGTGATTTGGGTCTACCTGTGGTTTAAAAATTTTTTTCTTTTAAAATACAGCTTTTTATTGAACATGTTACAAAAGAGGTTTTGTCCAAAAGACCAACGCCAGTTTCCTCATCAGACCCCTCAGATTCTTCCTTCTTTGCTTCCTTTTTCTTCTGTCCTGTGAGACAGCAGTGTTGGAGGGTTAGGGTCTTCTGTTGGTGCTGCACCAGCTGCTGGAGCATGTTCATCAGCCCCTGCTTTGCACATAAGGCTACCAAAGTTGACATTGGCCAGGGTCTTTGCAAACAAGCCAGGTCAAAAAGGGTCAACATTTACACCAGCTGCTTTAATGAGGGCATTGATCTTATCTCTATAAAAGCCACACTGCAGGATGAGGGCAGAGTAGATGCAGGCGGGCTTTTGACCCAGGTGTTGGTGTGGGCTGAGGGTGCAGTGCTGCTTGCCAGCTAAAGTGAGGGCCTTACTGCAGCAGAGCCTTAGCTTCATTGGAAGGACTAGCCCCTTGGTGGCAGCTGAGGGAAGCTTATTTGCTTAAAGTTTGCCACCTTCTTATGTATGTTTAAATTTTTCTTTCACCAGTTTGTGAAATTATTGTCAATTATTTTTTCTCCCCCAATCTTTTTCACCTTGGTGCTCTGTTTACATGTATTTTAGACCTTCTGATATTGTTCCATGGACCCACCCCCCAACTTTTTATCTGTTCTTCAGATCTCTTGTCATATTTGCTTACTCATATTGCCATCTCCCATCTGCTGTTAAGTATATCAGTAAATACTTATTTCAGGTATTTTTCAGCTCCAGAATTTCCATTTGGTTCTTGTTGTAGTCTGTTCTGACCGCTGTAACAAAATGGCTTAGATTAGGTAATTAATAAACATCTTAAACTTATTGCTCACAATTCTAGAGTCTGGGAAGTTCAAGATCAAATCACCAGCAGATGCAGTTGCTGGTGAAAGCTGTCCACTTATACATACATAGGTGGCACATGTGGTGTGTCCTCATGTGGGTGGTGGGTCAACATGCTACCTCAGGCCTTTCATAAGAGTGTTGATCCCATTTCTGAGGGTGGAGCCCTTATGAGATAATCACTTCCCAGAAGGCTCCCTCATAATGCCACTACAGTGGGAGTTAGGGTTCAACATTTGACTGTTGGGGGACAAAAACATTTAGACCCCAGCAGTTCTTTTTTATTATTTTTTTCTTTGCTGAGATTTTCTGTCTTTTCATGCAAAACAAGCAAATTTCCTCTTATATCTTGAGCATGGTGACAATAGCAGCTCTAATTTCTGAATGTGCTAATTGTAACATCTGGGTCAGATCAGGGTTGTTCTCTTGTTGCTTGATGTTTCTCTTGAACATGGATCACATTCTCCTGTTTCTTATGTCAAGTATTGTTAATTGTATTGCAGTGCATTATGTGTGGATAATAGATTTTAAAATTCAGAACACCATTTTTAATGTAATTAATTTAGTGACACTTGTTTTCTGTACTGATTATTCCTTCTTTTAAATTTTTTTTCTTTTAATATTTTTAGTTGTCAATAGACCTTTATTTTTTATTTATTAATATGCCGTGCTAAGAATGGAACCCAGGGCTTTACATGTGCTAGGCAAGCACTCTACCACTGAGCCACAACCACAGCCCCTGATTATTCCTTCTCTGTCTCATGTATTTCTTCTGTTCTCCTTTCACTTAACTTCCTTTTTTCCATTTTTAAATTTTAATTTGTTATACATGTTTACAGAGTACGTTTCATTTCATATTACATATTATTACATATAAAAAGCACAATTTCTCAAGTTGCTGGTTTTATATAAAGTATTTTTACAACAATTGTGTCTTCATACATGTATTTAGGGTAGTCATGGATAATTCAGTCTGCCATTATTCCTATACCCTTGCTCCTCCTCCCTCCCCCCTTTGTTCTTTTTAAAGTTTTTTCCATTCCTGTCATCCTTTCACTTGACTTTCTGCTAATGTACATCCTCAGATTGTTCTTTTGTGAGAATATGTGGTTAGTAAGTGCTTAGGTATTACGAAACGTCATTTCCGCTCATTCTTGCTGCATCACCTGAGGATTTAGTTCTAGGCCATTTCTTTACCCTCTACACTTAGAATATATTGCACACTTTTTTTTTTTTTTTGGTCATCAGTTGTTGCTGCAAAGTTGGCTGTCAGTCTAAGGGGATTGAACTCAGGGGCACTCCACCACTGGGCCACATCCCCAGCCCTTTTTTGTATTTTATTTAGAGACAGGGTCTCACTGAATTGCTAAGTGCCTTGCCATTGCTGAGGCTGGCTTTGAACTCACAATCCTCCTGCCTCAGCCTCCCAAGTGCTGGGATTTTAGGCGTGCACCACTGTGCCTGGCTGAGAACTTTATTCTTGTTGTATTGTTTCTATTTCTGTGACTAGTATTTTCTCACACGTCATATCTTTTTCTAGCTAGCTGTTACTAGAAATTAAAACGTTTTTCTTATAGTCATTTATTTTGTCAAAATAATTAATTTTAGAAATTTTTGGTAGATTCTGTGGTTCTCTATGTATATAATCATACCAAATATATGTAAAATTAATTTTCACCTAATGTTTATACTGGTTATTTTATTTTATTAAATTATCTAAAACAATTCTAACAGTTATAGGCATCTCCTTATTCCTGATTTTAATGGAAAAGGCTTCAGTGTTTCATTGTTGATTATCTTGCAGTATTAATTTTGGAAATTGTCATGTTTAAATAATTTCCATTTATTCTTAGTTCATTGGAGTTTTTATGAGGAATGATGGCTAAACTTTATTAACTGCCATTTTTAATCTTGATAACAATCATGGTCACTTAGACTTTTAACAAACTAGATTCAGATTATATTTTTTTTAACATTTATTAAAAAAATTTTTTAGCTGTAGATGGACACAATGCCAAGAGTTTCTTATTTTGGCAGGTTTTGTCAATTTGCCCAGTTTTAGAAAATAATTATATATAGATAGCCCAAGGCCATATTTTTAAAAGTATACTTTATTAACTTTGGGATCTTTTTGATATTTTTTAAATGTGAATATTTGTCTCCTGTCTTTTGGTAGCCTGAATTTTCACTGTGTCCTTTTGGAAGCATATTCATGTTTCATTTAGTGGGTTTTTTTTCTTCATTTAGTGGGTTTTTTTTTTTCCCCCTCTCCTCCATCATCTCTACTTTTTTTTTTTTTCCTTTGAGAAGTTGTAATCCCAAATAATTACTTGTAAAGAAGATGGAAAGATTTTTATAGGTTAAAAAAAAAAAATCAAAGGACTTTTTAAAAAGTAAAACTCTCCTACAGGTGCAATACTTCAGGCGTATTTATGACTGGTTACTATAGGAGATTCACTGTGAGTCTGGTTTTTATTGGTGCTTAATATTGCCCTTTGTTGGTATTAATAAATTATAATAACCTTTTTGTAACTACCCTAGGAGTTTCAACTTGAGCTTGGTTCTGATAATGCTTGAGAGTGTTGGGTAATTCATACAAATATGACGTAATAATCTGCATTTCTTTCCTCCCCTTGACAGTTACATGGGAATTGGTCTTTCTGCTCAAGGTGTGAACATGAATAGACTACCAGGTACACTTGTAATTGAATTGTGGTTTTAATAGTCTTACAGCTAGTTCTTGTTAAAATTTTTAAGTAATCAAAATAGTTAATGATATTTATTTTTTATGTATTTCAAATCACCTCTTATGCATTCTAATTGGAATCTGAGTGGATTTTTAGTAAATTCAAAGTTCATATTATTTAGCAAAACTTATTAGCATATATGCCATACTACCATACTGTTTCCCCCCTTATTTGTTTTACATTTTGGTATTTTAATCTCTTACGTAGTTGCTTATGTCAATTCCTTCACATATTCTAGTGTGATTGTTGTGTTTACTACTTACCACATGCCTGACTTTTAACCCGTCTTCAGTTGTTCAGTATTGTGGAATATAGATAGGCTGATATTAAAAGTGAGCTAAGGAACGTAGAAGTTGAAATGGCAGAACTGTTTCTTGACACCATTTAGCAGATGGAAATGAAGAAAGTGATTCTGGGATTATTTTGTCTGCTATTGTGTTTGCAAATGTTAAAGATAATTTTAGGGATTTTTTTTTTTTTTTTAACTAGAAAGCTCAATGGCCAATATACAGGAAGTGCCTTAGATGAAGAAACAAGCCAGTATAATTGCCCTCTAATTATAATCAGATATTTTAACTCGATATGCTTTCATTGTAACTTTATGCTTACAATTATACTTGAAAGAATGTTAAATGTTTTAATTATTTAAAATTTCCCTTAGAAGTAAAGTGATAAAGTAGCCCCGCGTGGTGCCGCACGCCTGTAATCCCAGTGGCTTGGGATGCTGAGGCAGGAGGATCTGGAGTTCCAATGCCAGCCTCAGCAATGGCAAGGCACTAAGCAACTCAGTGAGACCCTGTCTCTAAATAAAATACAATATAGGGCTGGTGATATATGCATTAGGGGTTGAGTGTCTCTAATTAATCCCTGCTAACCCCCCCTCCCCCAAGTAATTGATAAAAGTACATGTGCTAGTAAGTTTCTTAATAATTATATAGATGGGTCTGTAGTTCAGTGTTGTGGAAAGACCACCAGTTTTGTTTTTTTTTTTTTTTTTTTTACATTTGGTCCACAGCCTTATAAAGCTTGCAGTGCTTGAATAAGATATAACCTTCTGTTTACATTATACTGTTGGCAACTATGCACGTGTATGTTGTTTCTTCAAGCAAAGTTCCTCTGGTATATTAGCAAAAGAAATATGTGTAAAAAATCATGTCCTGCTGTGTATGTTGCATTTATATTTATTTTTTCTGGTAGGAGTCCTTTCTGTTTAGTCCTTTCTGTTTAGTCCTGTCTGTTTAATACTTGATTTAGTGATCCCTGTGGTGAAGTTTTTCCCTTAATACTATAAAGAGTATTTCAACACAGAAATAATTACATAGTATAATTATTGAGAATTTTAATGTACATTTGCAAATGTATTTATAATCTTAGTAAATCCAGTATGGGGGAGCCTTTCTTTTCATTGTAAATAATACTGAACCTTTTTCTCTTTAGGTTGGGATAAACATTCATATGGTTACCATGGGGATGATGGACATTCATTTTGTTCTTCTGGAACCGGACAACCTTATGGACCAACTTTTACAACTGGCGATGTCATTGGCTGTTGTGTTAACCTTATCAACAATACCTGCTTTTACACCAAGAATGGACATAGTTTAGGTACTGAGATAATAATGTGTTGCATGGAAAATAACCAGTTATTGTGATTATTATACTTTCAGCATAAGTCACGTTATGTAATTCTCCTAAAGATAGATGCTTCTGGAAATTTTTTTTTTTTTTTTTCCCAAGTGGAAGTTGAGGAAGTAGTGAAAATTTGTATTCTTTGAAGGTTATTTTATATCATAGGAGTAACCACAGAAAGAGTCCCTGGACTAAGATATTTACTTTATCAATAGAAATTCTAGTAATGCACTTGCCCAGGAATTTTGCTTTAGTAAAGTTTTGCTTGACTAAAGCTTTTTATAGTATGATCCAGTTCTCTAGGTTACAGGTGCTATGCAGAAAGGGTTGTCAGTTCTTAGGATAGTATGGGAAACAGTTATAAAGGCGTGGAAAGCCCAGTGCTTCCAGTAAATGAAGGACATTGACATACTCAGAGGTCAGACCTGGTGAGACTTGCTAAAGCCTGGAGCCCACAAGATGGTTCTGAGGGAGGGACAGAAATAAATAGTAAACTTCTAAGAATAAAAGACAAGTGGGTAGTAAGAAATAAGTAGGCTGAGGGGAACTTGAAGAAATCTGTACATTGATGAAAAATAGGGTTTTAGCTGAATACATGCATACGCTCACTAGCACTTCTAAGTTTAAAATTCTCATTATTATATTCCCTTTTCTTAGATGTCCCCCCCCACCCCTTTCTGATTATAGTAAATATAAAGGAAAAAAAGACTGATCTGTCTCCCCTTTAAAATAAAAGACTTCACATTACTTCTATGGTTGAGAAAAATCATTGACTCATAGCAAATTATTTCTAATGGGGGAAGCAAAGTTAAAGGAAGCAAAAATCTAATCTCAGATAGGAACTACTTTGCATATGAATAGTATTTTAAAAGTTAGACTGCAAATAGTCTGATTACCTTATAATAAATATTATTTAATAATGCAAAAGCTGTTTGTGTCATTCAGTAGAACATTCTAAATATCTGGCTGTATAGGTAACAGCCTCCCCCCTGCCCCGTGTCTCACCGTAATTCTTATATAAAATTAAGTCTTTCATATTTATATTCACCTTAACATTTTTACTTCTGATTACTTTAATTTTGAGGTTCTTCTGCTATCTAACTTAAAGGCTGTTTAAGGGCCACAAAAGACCCTTATATTTCTCATCATTACAGTAATGTTAAGGACTCCATGCAGATTGTATGTCAGAATTTTTAATTGATAAGTCTTGGTTGTTTTGGCTGCTTAAGATATTTAAGATCTTAAACTAAACTGAGAGAAGCCTGCTATTAGGTGTGACATATGCCTCAAAAATGAAAACAAGACTTTTTAAAAAACCACAGTTAATCTTTTTAACACTAACTTTCTAAACTTTCCAGAGAAGAAATTTTATTTTGGGAGATGGGAAGATCACAGGTGATGTGATTTTATTTCTTTTCCTATTAGATTTTCACAAACATTTAAATTGACTCTTTCCATTGAATAAGAAAGCCATTTTTAAAACATAAGATGCTTCTTAAGAAAAGGGGCACCTAATGATGGAATTACATTCTAATTGTAAGTAAATTTGAAATGTTTGGTGTTATTCATTCATAAGCTTATTTATTAAGTACATAGTTAATATAACAATGACTAATAAGGGTTCTTTAATCACATTTGACTGAGTTTGACTCCTGGCTTATGTACCTTATGCAAGTTACTTAACATTTCTGTGCCTCAGATATCTAAGTTTGTAAAATTGGGTGTCTGTAGTATCTACCACACTAAGGACAGATAAACTGAAATGACACATGAAAAGTTCTTAGATCCTTGCCCTTGCATGAGACATGGTAAGTACTCACTGTTGTTACTATCTTTGTTTGCCAGGCTCTGGGCTAGGTGCCAGGGATGCAGTGATGATATTCATGAGCAGAAATCATTCCTTTAGAACATGGATTCTCTACAAGCTATGGCTAGAGTACCCTCAGCATGCTTTAAAAATGAAGGTGCATTGGAACGTGGCCTCGCCCACTGGTTTCCATGTTGTTTAGGCCTGCTTTCCTGGTTACAGAGGCAGAGTTGAGTAGTGGTGATAGGGACTGTATGGCTTAGAAAGCAGAAAATACTGACTGGCCCTTTACAGGAAAGTTTTGCCTACCTCTGGTCTAGATCTCAGCATTTAGAAGATAAAATACTATTTTGTTCCTATTCCCTCATACTTCCAAAAAGAGATAATTTCTCCCCCAAAGCTGGTACATCTTTAGTTTTTGTCTCATGCAAGGTTTTCAGAATAAACACTTGCTTACTATATAAAGAGAAATGGAAAAGCTTTTACTTGAGAAAATAAGGGAGAAACACTTCAGTATATACGTTAACTAAATTTAAGAGCCCCCCCTCACCCTGCAAACGTAAGTATCATCAGTTGATCACATTTCAGAAATCTTAATAAACTAGGAAATTATAATAATAGAAAATTGTGTAAAATTTAAATGCTAACAACTTGCTAAAGTACGTCTTTTTGTGGTCTGCACCCACATAGGTTATGGTAATGTTTGGCAACATACAAAAATGTTAATCTGGAATGAATTTCAGATTTTCTACTAGAGTTCTTGGTAAAAAGTAAGAATATCAGTAATTATTGGCAAAATGGATTCTTGCTAAAAAGAGTATAAACTGGATAGTGTTTGTTGTTTTGCATTGTTGGGGATGGAGCTCACTACATCTGCATTTGTAGCCCGTGTTTGTTATAATAAATAGATATCTTTGAGGAAAATAATTGATAAGTCTGTATTATAAAAAGTAAAACTAGTGTATAGTCATATTTTGTTAAAATATTTTGTTTATTCTGTATCTTTTAAAAAGTTTTCTCAAAATTTTAGGATAAATTTTTACATTTGGTTCATACTTAAAATGGAACTAAATGTAATCAAAATGTTTTGCATGGGATTAAAAAAAAAAACTCCAGCTTTGCTTCCTGACAAACCAACATGAATTTACTAGTTTTTTTTTTTTTTTTTTTTTTTTTTTTTTTTTTTTTTTTTTTTCGTTTTGGTGGTACCGGGGATTGAACTCAGGGGCACTCCACCACTGGGCCACATCCCCACCCCTTTTTTGTGTTCTTTATTAGAGACAGGGTCTCACTGAGTTGCTAAGTGCCTCGCCATTGCTGAGGCTGGCTTTGAACTCACAATCCTGCTGCCTCAGCCTCCCAGAGTGCTGGGATTACAGGCATGTGCCACCATGCCCGGTTTACTAGTTTTTAAAAGTCATAAAAACAGGACTTTATTAGCTACAAAGCATTATTTTTTTTGCACATTTTTTTGGGGGGGTGGGTGGGGATGGTACCAGGGATTGAACTCAGGGGCACTCAACCACTGAGCCACATCCCCAGCCCTATTTTGTGTTTTATTTAGAAAAAGGGTCTCACTGAGTTGCTTAGCATCTCTGCCTTCCAAGCCACTGGGATTTCAGGCGTGTGTCACTACTCCTGGCCATATTTTGTTTTTATGATACATACAGGTTGAATATCCTTTATTTCAAAATCTTGGGGATAAAAATATTTTAGATTTCAGAGGTGGGTTTTTTTTTTTTTGTTGTTGTTGTTGTTTTTTTTGGTGTGTGTGGGGGAATATTTGCCTATACATAATGACATAATGAGATAGTCTGGGATATGACCCAAATCCAAACATAAAATTTATTTGTGTTTTATACACATAGCCTGAAGGTAGTTAGTATAATATTTTCAGCACACATATGTTGGACTATAGCCCATAACATTGTTTCAGGTGTGGAATTTTACCCTTGTAACATTGTGCTGATACCCAAAATGTTTTGGATTTGCAACATTTTGGATTTTCAAATTAGGGATGGTCAGCTTGTAATATTTATATTCAATGTGTCCTTTAAAGTAGACAGATAATTTGTGTTTTCTGGTAGAAAGTATGATCATTGAATCTGAGTAATTTAACAGAAATGCCCCTACCTTTTATATGGTAATCAAGACTATAGATGTGCTCTTGCCATTTTGTTTGTTTTAATGTATGTTTAGACTGAAAGCCTTGAAATGAACTGAGTGACACCTCCCTCTCTCCATTATTCCAGAACTTAATATTTTAAACATATCAATGAGGTACTACAAAGAAACTTGGTTTATTATCTTATTTTTAGCTAAGTAATATATTTGAACACTTGAAAGTAGATTATTGTTGCTTTGGGGTGCCACTTCCATTGCTCAAGTTGTGTTTGGAACCTGGTTGTGTTGAAATGACTGTTAGGGATGCATTCAAGAGCAACTCTCAACCACGTAAATTTTTATCCTTTCTGGAAAGATTTATTTTTTTCTCAGAGTCATTAAAAGTATCCAAGAATATGCTTTTGTTAAAGTAGTGTTTTTTGTTCATTTGTTTGGCCTTTTGGGTACTGGAGATAGAACCTAAGGGTGCTTTACTACTGAGTTATAGGCCTAGTCCTTTATTGTGAGGCCAGGCTTCTTTAAATTGCCCAGGCCAGCCTTGAACTTGTGATCCTTCTGCCTAAGCCTCCCACACTGCTGGGATTACAGGTGTGTGCCAGTGTTCCTGGCCAAAACTTTTTATTTATTTATTTTAAACGTATCTTTTAAGACACAAGTATCATACTTTCCCCTTGTTCACTTTTTCTAACAGAAAATCTCTCCTTTTCCTTCTACCTACAGTTATTTAAAAACTAAATCTAGATGGAGATTAAGTGATAGGATTAGATAACACAGCATGAGTATAAAAAAAAAAATCAAGTGTGACCACTTTTCATATATTATTCCTAATGTAATTTTGAAGATATATCTAAGACCATTAAAAAAAAAATAATCTGGGGGCTCAGTTAGTAGAGTGCCTGCCTCACATGCATAAGGCCTTGGGTTCAATTCCCAGCACCACACACACAGAAAAAAAAACCCAACAACAACAAACGAGTGTTCATTTCTGGTACTAGGGATATAGCTCAGTCGGCAGAGTGCTGCCTTACAAGCACAAGGCCCTGGGTTCGATCCCCAGCTACACACACACACACACACACACACACACACACACACACACACTCTAAACATGAAGGTAGCTGGTCTTGGTGGTATATGCCTGTAACTCCAGCAGCTCAGGAGGATCACAAGTTCAAAGCCAACCTCAGTAAAAGTGAAGCGCTAAGCAACTCAGTGAAACCCTGTCTCTAAATAAAATTTTAAAAAAGGGCTGGGGATGTGGCTCAGTGGTTGAGTATCCCTGAGTTCAATCCCAGGTACAGGAAAAAAAAAAAAAAATCTGAAGGCAATGGCAACATCCCAGATTAAAATTTCTGTGTAGCCAACAAGGCCAGTGATCTTAAGTGGGACAGTCGTCATGTCAGTGAAATGGAGAAAAAATAGTACGGTTGTTTTATATTTAGGCTTTAAAAATTTTCCCTTTCTCCCTTTGCCATTTTCTTCCTTCTTTTTATTTAGAAATTTATCTTGTCAGTATAATCTGCCTGTGAAAAACAACTTCTAATGCTATCTTTTTTTTTTTTTTCTTCTTCTTCTTTTTTTTTTTTTTTTTTTTTTTAGGTATTGCTTTCACTGACTTGCCGGTAAGTTGGAATTTTTTTAAAAGCAGTTTTTGTGTTTTCAGTTAAAGAAACTATAAGGAAACTAGAATGGTGTGTATTTAAAACACAGGCTTACTGATATTAAGTTTATATGGAATAGAGAGCCTTTCTATAGTCACTCTGGGTGTGGATATTCAGACATTAAGCTCCAAGTTGCAATGGATTCTGCTGCACAAAGGAAAATAAATAATAAATAAAAAAAAGTACACTTTTCATTTTTGGTCTTGGGGATTGAACCCAGGACCTCATACATGGTAAACATGTGTTTTACCTCAAGTGTTTCTTTGGTATCTTTGGACTCTTCGGTAAAGGAAGCTGGACAACACTTGCAATTATTTTTTTGTCCATGGTTTGTGCAGGCCTGCCACATGTCATGTCCTGTGCTTAGAATACCATCATTTGGATAAATAGGTAGCAAAGTTTCTGTGCTTTTGGAGTTTACAGTATTCAAGCTGGGGTAAGTTAGAGAATAAACAGTTCATGAAAAAAGTGAATTATGACACGTTTTAAAAGGTTTTAAGTACGCAAAAGAAAGGAAAAAAATAGAAAACGGAGTGCCAAAGGCAGGACACGGAATTGTGCAAGCTGCTCACCTTTGTTCAAAATGATCTCAGTGCTAGGGTTGGAACCCAGACTTAAACATACTAGGCAAGTCTCTACTGCTGAGCTCTACCCCCAGTGTAAGCAGAGGTTTGAAGGAGTGAGGAAGTTGGCCAAATGCTTCTGTAGAGCAAGGGTGTTCCAAGAGAGGAAAGTTAGGAAAAGGTGCACAGGCAGGAACATGCCTGGTGTGCGTGAAGAATGGCAAGAAGTGTGGCGGAGAGGAGTGGGGAAGGCAGAGGGGATGAGTCAGAGACAATGAGGCAGGGCCTCTGACCTTGCAGTCCAAGGAAGAACTGGGGTGTTTACTCTGAGTGAGATTATAAGCACTGTGGAATTTTAGTTGTGATGATATAACTTCATGTGTTAAAGGACCACTCTGATGAGGGGGTTGGAAAATTGACTATAGGGAGACGGTAATGGTAGAACCTGTGATGAGCCCGTGAGAGATGTTCAAGTGAGGGATGATGTCATTCTACCTATCTTATTTGCCATATATTAGACATGTCCGTTGTAATATACAACTAGATGTTAAGGGGAGAAACAGTAAACTATGGCACATGCTTTTCTTATTGCTTAGAATTTTTATTTTGTACTTTCTGAATGAGCTCTTAGTTTATTTAAGTATAGATTTTTTAAAAAAATATTTATTTATTTACTTTAGTTGTACACAATGCAGTGCATTTATGTTTACGTGGTGCTGAGGATCGAACCCAGGCCGCGCACGTGCGAGGCGAGCGCTCTGCCGCTGAGCCACAACCCCAGCCCCTAAGTATAGATTTTTAATTAGTATCTCTTAAATTGAGGTATTCCCTAAACTTCCTCATGTTCGGAGTCTAGTCTTTTAAACCACTTTTTTAGAGTTGATGTTTGTGGTTTTCTACATGAAATTTTCTCTCTGCCATCAGGAATATATCCTAAATGTTCTCCATTAAGTCTCTGGGATTCTCTTCCAAGCTGCTGGTCACATTGTGCTCATTTTGTTGCTGTTACTTTCTTAATATAATGAGAAGATTTTTTTTTTTTTTGACAGAATTCTGATATTCCTTTCTCAGTTGATCGTAAGTGGTTTATGTCTAAAATGTCTTAAAGAGGTTGCAATTATCCAGCTGTTTTAACCATTTTAAAAAAAAAATTTAAAAAAGGTGAGAAGTCCCAGAGTTTTATAGTGAGCCCATTCTTCAGCCTTGCCTGTGGAGGCAGCAACTGCTGTATGACAGCCTCCTGCCCGTAGAGATGTATGGCACCATGGATTATAAGAGACAGAAGATGGAAGACACAGAGGCAGAGAACAGACAACAGATCTGTAAAGGCTTTGATTCTTTAAGAAAATCCTGGTGGGGGTTGGGGAGGATGGCATTCAAAATAAATCAAAATTATGATAGAAAATAACTTTGTTGTTAAGCCAAGGAAAGTTTGAAGTGTGAAGATCAGTAGTGCTCACTGAGCAGGAATATTTAGTAAGCAGTGATGGAACAAGTATCCATCTTTTAGTATTGAAATTTTATGTTCTATGCTATTTTCTAGAAGGATTAGCATTAAATAAAAAATACTCTTTTAAAATTCCAACTGAGAGCTGGGTAAGGTGATACACTCCTGTGGCTCCAGCTACTCAGAAGGCTGAGGCAAGAGGGTTGCAAGTTTGAGGCTAGCTCAGGCATCTCAATGAGACCCTGTCTGAAAATAAAAATAATAAAAAGTGTTAGTGATGTGGCTTTGTGGTAGAATGCTGGGGATCCAACCTAAGGCCTTGTGCATGCATGCTAGATAAGCTCTCCAGCACTGAGCTACACCCCAGTTCCTGTTTTTGTTTTGTAAGAAACAGGGTCTCCCCATGTTGCCCACGCTGCCCCTGGCCCAAACCCCCTCTTAAGCCCAAACTCCTGGGCTTAAGAGATCATCCTGCCTTAGCCTCCCAAGTCATTGGGACTACAATTATACACCACTGTGCCTGGCTAAGGTGGAGCAAATTTTGAGGGAAATGAACAGGAATTTGGGTTTGGATATGTTAAAATCATACATGCAGTTGAATATGCAAGCCTTGAATTCAAGAGAATTATCCATGCTGACAATGAAAATTTGGTAGTCATTGGCAGTTAGATGTTATTTAAAGTCATACATCTGGTTGAGAGCAACAAGGGAGTGTGTATAGGCACAGAATAGAAGGGGCCCAGTGTCTGAATCTGGGGTATGCTCCCTTTGGGGTAAATGGAGGAAACCAGCAAGAGAAATTGAGAAGAAGCAATCTGTGAGGCAAGCAAGAAAAACAAGAATTGATGCTGAAAGCCAAGTGAAGAAATGGAGTGATCAGTGGCACCAAGTGTGAGTAACACATGATTACAAGGACTGAGGATTAACCTTTGTATTTAGCAGAGGATGGAGAAATTATGATTGGAATGGATTTAAAATAGGAAGAGAGAAGTTAGACTGTGGATACCTTGGGAGGATGATGTTGGCTATACTAGGAAGTAAAGAAGTAGGGTAATGGGAATGGGGTCAGTGGAGATACACCTTTTAAGTTATATTTAGTGGGATATTTGCTGATAAATAATGCCCTAGCCAGCAGAAGTGTCGTGGTGTATAGAGAGGAAAAGTACTGTTGTGATCATATTCTTGAGGAGGCAAGCGTATACGCAGAGGGGATTGGCTTTTGCGTAGAGAATTTACAGTTGATAGGCAGGTGGTGGAGTGTGCAGATGCAGATTCTAATAAGTGGGTTGATGGGGTCCTGACCTGTTTGTTGCAGAGACGTCAGTAAGAAGACACTAAGATTCATTTGGTCCAAGTTAGTTACAGGGCTTAGATGCTACTTTTTTCTGTCCTGTGTGGCACTAAGTATGTAAAACCAACTTGATAGAGAGGCTGTGTTGCGGTTATCTTGTTCTTTGTTGGTGGATAGAGTAGTGATCATTTGGAAAAGGCTTAGTTGGTTGTAAATACGTTGACTTTTTGTGCAGGCTTCTGATTATTTCCTGGCCTGCTTTTGAATCACCAGTTATGTTTTTGTCTTGTCTAGGGTGAACCATTGGTGATATGCAGCTTTGTTTTTGTAAAGGTGGGTAGGTAGTGTGGTTATTGTGGTTGCTGTAGATTTCTTCTGTTTGTAGAATTTTTCATTTTTAGAACTATAAAATCTGGAAATTCTGCATCTTAGTTTTCTACTTGAAGAAAAAAAGAAAAGTTCATCTTTCCCTAAAAAGAATCACCAAGAAAGTGTTGGCATGCTCTTTACACGTGTTTTCTTGCTAACTAGTTGCAGCATTGAATTCTGGAAGAGTATATTTGCAGAAAAATGAGCTTACCCAGGCTGCGTTGCACCGTTCATGGATCATAGTGTGCTCTGAAAACTTTAGATTTTTTTTTTTTAATATTTATTTATTTGCTTTAGTTGTACACAGTGCATTTATTTGTATGTGGTGCTGAGGATCGAACCTGGGCCGCGCACGTGCTAGGCGAGCACTGTACCGCTGAGCCACGACCCCAGCCCCTAGAACTTTTTGAAAATAGTTTTTCTTCCTCAGCTATCTCTCCAGCGTGAGAAATTTCCTTGATTGCAAATTGATTAATTCAATTTGAGATTAATTGTGTATTCCTTTTGTTGTGGTAGCTATTTTCATTTAAAATAATGCTGCTTTCTAGTTCTGGAGGCTGACTTGAAATCTACTGTTCTATAGATAAATTATTTGCTTTTATTTTCATTAGAAGAAA
This sequence comes from Tamias sibiricus, assembly GCA_025594165.1. Classification (NCBI taxonomy): domain Eukaryota; kingdom Metazoa; phylum Chordata; class Mammalia; order Rodentia; family Sciuridae; genus Tamias; species Tamias sibiricus. The sequence goes on along the minus strand of CM046666.1, from coordinate 14,505,144 downwards.
TATAATAGAACAAAACTCCTGTTAAATATGAATTTTATTATGTACACTTATTTTTTAAATAATTTCTAAATTTGAAAATATTCTTACTGTCTGTATTTCACATCTTAGAAATAACTTTTCAACCAAGTGAATCTTAGTGTCTTCTTACTAAAGTTTCTGCAACAAACAGGTCAGGACCCCATCAACCCACTTGCGTCTGCACACTCTACCACCTGCCTATCAACTGTAAATTCTTAAAAGCCAATCCCCTCCAGTACACACTTGCCGCCTCAAGAATATGATCACAATAGTACTTTTCTCTATATATACAATACTTCTGCTTGCTAGAGCATTATTTGTCAGCAAATATCCCACTAAATACAACTTAGTAGTTGTATTTAAAAACCTGTTTTCATAAATAGTTTAACTATTCTTCTGTCTAAAATTTTTTTTATATTAGGAAGAAGGCCCATTGTTTTATATACATTATAATCCAGATACTTACTACCACATGAATGAACCTTGAAAACATGCTACTTAAAAGACCACATACTATATAATTCTGTTTATAGAGAATGTTCAGAATAAGCAAATGCATAATGTTAGAAAGTAGATTGGTTGTTACCAGGGGTTAGGAGGTGGGGTGATGGGGGCTGGTTGCTAATGGGTACAGCCTTTCCTTTTGAAGTGATGGATATATAAAATCAGATAGTGATGATTGCACAATTCTGTGACTTTACTATTTAGCAAGTGAAATACTATGGCCTTGATCCTTTTACCCAAATTCTTCAGTTTTAAGGTTTAGTAAATGGCATAAAAATTATAGTTACTAGCTTAGGCCTAGTGGTACATACTTTCTGTCCCAGCTAGTTGGGGTACTGAAGCAAGACGAACTCTTGAGCCCAGGAATCCCTGTCTGCAAAGAGAGTCCTCATAATTCTAGCCTCTTTATCTGTGACCAGTGTTTTAACTTGAGTATATATCCTTCTATATATTTCTAAATAAGTATGAGACGGTACGTCTGTTACTTAAATGTTTACAAGAAAGGTGGAGTATCAGTATACACACAGTTATATAGCTTGCTTTCTTCGTTTAGTAATATTATTGGGTATCTTTTATTCTGGTCTTTTGTCTGCTTCACAGTATTTTTTGTTATGTACTACCACAATTCTGCAATATGGATTTTTTTTTCACATTTTCACATTTCTAAAATGGGAATGCATTTCAGAATCTATATCCTATCAGTTTAATTTGTAGTGTTGTTTTTTTCTAGACATAAAATAATAGTATATATTGGAATCTGAGATTAGATGAATGTAGTATACATGCATATCACTATATATCCTTTTAAAATTTTTTGTCATTAATTACAGATAATGCTATAGGACTGTATATCTTTGCTCGTATTTATTTTTCTTAGAGTAAATTCGTACAACTAAGATTGCTGTCAATTTTAATAATTTTTTTTTCAAAATTCTTTATTAAACTATGTCAGTGTGCTTTTTTTGGAAACCATTTTTTTTTAAGTTTTTCATTCTTTTTACATATACATGACAGTAGTGTATTTTGATATGTATTATAACTTATTCTAATTAGGATCCCATTCTTGTCGTTGACCATGATGTAGAGTTACTCTGATCATGTATTAATATATGAACATAGGAAAGTAGATTCATTCTACTGGTTTTCCTATTCCCATCCCTTCTTCCTTCCCTTCGTTCCCTTTTGTCTAATCCACTGAACTTCTTTCTCCCTCTCATTGTGTTAGCATCCGCATATCAGAGAACAGTCAGCCTTTGGTACTTTGAGATTGACTTATTTCACTTAGCCTGATAGTCTCCAGATCCATCCATTTAGTGGCTTAAGTCATTGTTTGTTTGTTTTTTTTAATGGCTAATATTCTCAGTTTATATTTCTGTGTATAGTGGAGGAGGATTTATTTTCTCAGCACACATCAACATTATTGGATGTCCTCAGTCTTTTAAACCTGATGTACAAAAACAATCTGCATATTTAAATTTGTATTCTGAAAAACTGAGGTTGTGTCTCATCGTATGTTGATTGTCATTTTGTCTTTCTCACCTGCAAGTTGTGTACATTTCTGTTGTGATTCTTCAGAGCTCCAACTGGTCGTTTTTGTCTTCAGTATTGACTAGAATTACTTTACTGATGTCTTCATTGTCTTTGGCTTTCTATATTTTTGTTTTAAAAGTTTTTTATAATTCTGTAAGAGGTTTAGTGGAAAGTATACTGTGTTAGAAATACGGAGACATGAATTTTTTTCCTTTATGTGGTGCCATTCATAAACTATGTGCTTTTGGATAGTACCTGTAGAACCTCTAGGTTTTAGTTTTCTCATTGCTGAAATAAGAATATAGTACTAAGTATCTCACCTGCTTTTGGCTCAGAAATCTTTGAATTTATTTCTAATGATTATGAAGAATAAATACATTTGCATGTTTTGCTTTACCCTTTTTTTTTCATAAAACAGTGAGACTTCATAAATTTTTTATTTTGACACAATATTTGTTTTGTTTCTGATTGGTTGTTGAACGGTTGTTTTTAAACACACCCTCTTAGTTCTCTGCTTTGAAATTTTTAAAAATGTTGCATTCATACTCTGTTTACCTTTTTTTAATATTGAAAAAGTAAAGCAAAGAAATAAACAAATACAGAGAATGAAGATGATGTAGGGTTTGAAGTTACTAGAATATAAATTGAGCTTGCATTTGGTGTCAGATAAAGCTGTGTTGTAATTCCATCTCTGCCACTTATTAGCAGAATAACCATTATTTAACTCCAATTCTCAATTTTCCTTTCTTTGTAATAGATTATTACAGTGGTTAGACCATGTCATTTCATAAACACTCCAGTCATAGATTCTCCTTTCAGATGTAACCGCTAATTAATGAGTAAGCCAAAAGGATTTGTGTAATTTGTGTGTAATTGAAGCTGCCACCTTTACACTTGATTGTTTAGTCTTAGAATCTTGGCATATATCTGAATTTGTTTTTGAGTTTGAATATTCAGATTTATCCTTTTCCTCCCTTGAAATGTGTACATTTGAATTTTCCTATTAAAAATTCCCCACTGTTTTGCTTATAGTTAAGTTCTTATCACCTTCCCTTTGTTAAGGCAGACCTCCTATTTGTATAGGTCAATGAAAGTTGTAAGCCAGGCGCGGTGGCGCACGCCTGTAATCCCAGCACTTGGGAGGCTGAGGCTGAGGCAGGAGGATTGCAAGTTCAAAGTCAGCCTCAGCAATGGTGAGGCACTTAGCAGCTCAGTGAGACCCTGTCGCTAATAAAATACAAAAAAGGGCTGGGGATGTGGCCCAGTGGTCGAGTGCCCCTGAGTTCAATCCCTGGTACAAAAAGGAAAAAAAAAAAAAAAAATGAAAGTAGTAAATTTAAAATAGTATATGACTAACTATGGTAGTACTTTTAAGAGAACTAGTTTTAGTATGCAGTTTGTAGGAATGTTTCTTATATAAAGTTGAGATAAACCTCTAAGTAATGTATATTTTAGTCTCTGTAACTACTGCATAACATTCTAAAGAACAAGAATTGCATCTTCATATGAGTACATTGTCAGATGGTGGTATAATATAAAATGGTTACTCAATAAATTAAAATCCGTATTTTGGTTGTATTTTCCTTGATGATTAGATAGCAGGAAGTGATATATTTTCATCTAATACATAATGTATTTTACATTTGTTTTTGTCTTCCTCTGCCAATATTTTGATTGGAACTTTTAAATATTCATGAAGTAAATTTGTGGTTCTGTTCTTTGAAAAAATTAAAAGAATGTTTTTAATATAAACTGGATAGAATTTTAATAAAATATATTGTCTTACAGCCAAATTTGTATCCAACTGTGGGACTTCAGACACCAGGAGAAGTGGTTGATGCCAATTTTGGGCAACATCCTTTTGTGTTTGATATAGAAGACTACATGCGAGAATGGAGAACCAAAATACAGGCACAGATAGACCGGTTTCCTATTGGAGATCGAGAAGGAGAATGGCAGACCATGATACAGAAGTAAGAGGGAAGAGCTGGGAATTATGATTTATATGATTTTTTAATCCCTCAAAAAGTGATTCTTATTTTACCTATTTTAACAAAATTAAAAATAATGTTGTTTTAATTACATAACCAGAATGTTTCACTTTGGATTAATTTGATGAAGTAGAGTGACAGTAGGTCCCAGAGGCTAGGTTAATTTGTTTGTTAACCTTAATAATAAATCTTTAGTGATTTCTATGAGTTGTATAATTCAACTTTTAATAATGTTGATGTAAAAGCTAAATTCAGAGGGATAACCTAGATTTCATAATTCAGAATCTTTGGTTTTTGACATGGACTTCTGTTTGTTCACATTTACATGGAGAAAAGAATTCTTTGCTTTTTCTTACCATCAAAATGTATTGGAAATCAGGTGTGACTGGAGGCTCAGGCAGGAACATTGTAAGGTCAAGGCTAACCTCAGCAATTTAGCAAGACCCTGTCCCAAAATAAAAGTAAAAAAGGGCTAGGGATGTAGTTCAGTGGTAGAGTACCCCTGGATTCAATCCCCATTAAAGTTCTCATGTGTGCGTGCACACACACAGTGTGTTAGAATACATATATGATATGTACATTTTGTTTCAGAATCTGGCTAAAGTTTTCCAGTGTTTAGTTTACTCTGTAAAAGTAATACCACTATTTTTGGTTACTAGAATGTCCTTTGGCTAAATATTTATTATTTAACATTTAGATTCATGGGAATTGTAGTTGTTCCTATATCAAATAGAAAAATCTAACCAAAGTGTCTATCTAAAGGAATTTTTAGAAACCTTACTAGGTAATTTTAATGCTTACTGGTATAAACTATTATTAAATATAAGTAAAGTGAACAAAGGCCGAGGAGTATGACTGTGGAGTATCTCAAATTATACGTGTATAAATAATTAGAATTCATTAGTAATAATGGTGGAGGACAGCTAATAGCAGAGCACAAATAATTGTCAAATTACAACTGTGAAGAAATGGAATTATACAAATATTTGCCACAAATTTTCAACCTGTTTATTAAAGAGGTTTTTGCTTTGCTTGTTTTTTTTTAATATTTTTTTAGTTGTAGATGGACACAATACCTTGCTTTATTTTTAGTTGTAGATGGACACAATACCTTGCTTTATTTATCTTTTTTATGTGGTGCTGAGGATTGAACCCAGTGCCTGTCCCATGCTAGGGAAGTGCTCTACCACCGAGCCACAACCCCAGCCCTGTTTTGCTTGTTTTTGAAGTAGAATTTTATTATAGAACATGAAAATAAAATTCCTATAACAGTTAGCTCTTTGTTAGACTATACCTTTGCCAAAGAGCTAGAGATGACCACGTGGGTGTCATTAACTTTTTATTGTTGTTTGTTTGTTTTTTACTGGGAATCGAGTCCAGAGGCACTTTACCACTGAGCTATACCCACCAGCCCTTTTGATTTTTCTCTTTTTTGTGGGGGGCGGGCGGGGAATGGGCTCTTGCTGAATTGCTAAGGCTGAGCTTGGGATCCTCCTGCCTTATTTTCCCAAGTAGCTGGCATTACAGATGTGTGCCCCATGCCCAGCTGAGTGTCATTAGTATTAAATGGTAGCTCTTAAAGTTGAAAATAGTATAAACTGAAAAGGTAAATAACAATTTTATTTGTTTGTTTATTTGCTCATTCATTCATTCATTCATGCATGCCTGCATTCTGGGGACTGAACCCAGTGATGCTTAACCACTAAGCCACATCCCCAGACCTTTTTTTATATTGTATTTAGAGACAGGGTGTCACTAAGTTGCTTAGGGTCTTGATAAGTGGCTGAGGCTGAACTTGTGATCCTCCTGCCTCGGCCTCCCAGCCTGCTGGGATTATAGGCATGCACCACCGCACCTGGCATAACCATTAAATTTAAAAGCCATCTTCATTATATAATCTAGGCCAAGAAAGTAGCAAACCTTCAAATACCATCAGTCTGACAAAATTCATCCTAATTGTGTCCTTCTGGTTGTTTTTAGCATTCTTAAATTTAAAACTCTAATAAATTTCTTTGGGTAGTTTTTGGAGGAGGCAGTGACTGGGACACATAATGATGACTCTGAAAGCAGGCTTCTGTCCTAGAGCTATTATCATGTGTGTTATGGAACCTGAACACTAGTGTCTTTGTCCAGCACAGTTGAAAAAACAGACAGCCCTGAGGCAGAATCCCATAGTCACCATGAACTAGAGCCAGGATGGATTGCAACATTAATTCTCTAAAAGTGGTTGCCACCGAGTATCATGCAGGACAGTAGCAGAGGAAATATTATGTGCTTTAATCCTGTAGTCAGTCCCCCCAACCCCAAATTATTATTACATTCACAAAATTGATACCATGAACTCAAGAAATCCATTTTAAAAGGTTCCATTTTCCTTAAATTATTCTAAACAACTCAATTAAAGTAAGATGAAAATTTGTTCTTAGAGACCCATCCCCTGTCCCTGCTTTTCCCCATTCCAGTGCCCTCCACCAGTTCTCTAACTGTCCCTTAGTAGTTTCAGGATGTATCAGGTTTAACAATTAAATATGTGCAGATACCAGGGTTTGGATTACTGTTGGATTACCAGTGTTTCTAACTCATTTTGTGGGGAGATGTAAGTACATATTTTGACCACTTGGTGGCTTTTAAAATAAACTTTTTTTAAAAAATGAACTTGTTGTTTTACCAATATGTTAATTTCTTAAGTCATGCTTGAGTAATTGATTTCCTGTTTAAAACCATAATAATTTATATAGATGAGAAGACTGATTTCTCATTGATTAGAGTAGTACCTTCATAGACTTTCTTCTGGGCTCTCTTTTTCTTGATTTGCCTTAGCATGTCTTCTGTTTGCACCTGTGGTCCAGTCTCATTTCACTGGTGGATAAAGACATAGTTGAACTTCAGAACAACAGTTAATCTGTTATTTTCTATTTAGAGTAGTCTCTATACTATTTGATGTGATCTTTTTTGGAAATATGCATGACCAAAAAAAATGTTTTTTTTCAACTGACATTCAAGTTGAAGTTCTCAAAGCCTTAACTCTTTCAAGGAAATAGATTCGTTTTGTAACACCAGAGTAGATGTTGTTGATATAAATTGTAGAATGAAGGATGTATTCTCTTCACTAAAAGATGTATGTTTCTTCTTTTTATTTTAAGAATGGTTTCATCTTATTTAGTCCACCATGGGTACTGTGCCACAGCAGAGGCCTTTGCCAGATCTACAGACCAGACGGTTCTAGAAGAATTAGCTTCCATTAAGAATAGACAAAGTAAGGACACTGTCTGTGGTGCATGGCTAACACTTGTTTTCGAAATATAATCTTGGTTTTTAGAAATTTATTTATTTTTTTTTTAGTTAAGAATTTTCAAATATAATTTGAAATGGATGCCTCTGAAATTAGTTTTCATGGACAATTTTGAAAATTGGCTTTAAAAATTCACATAGGGCTATTTTAGAGTTCTCAACATATAAAAAGATAATTTTTAGAGAAAATTTTTCTCAAAAAATGTCTATAATTTTGAGGAAAAAAATTTCTTAGGTTGACCTTTCAGGAAATACATTTAATAAAAAGCCTTTAAAAAATACTTAAAGTAGGCCTGATGAAACAGGTGAAAGAAATTAAAATATTCTTGAACTTAAATTGCTATCTAATTTTGAGATAGAATTGATCACAAGTATTTACTGCTTAGGTCCTAGTACTGGCCAGAGCTGTAGGACCTGTTTTAAGGAGGAGGGCAGGTCAGCGTGATCACTGACTCACACTTAGCCATTCTAAAGCCAGTGCTTCTTCCATCGTGGTGGGCTCCACTTGATGGGCAGGATCATGGTGGATGAAAGCACTCTTTTTATGGATTGTTTTGTATGGGTCAGAGTGCTATAATAATACTGATGACATTGTAGCAAATTGTTAGACTTGTCTTTCTCACTACCTTAATAAAGCTGTCAGACAGAGATGATCGCTTACTCATTTTGTATCCTCAAGTGTAATTTAAAAGTGAATGTTCAGTGATTGTTAAATTCAGATCTTTTTCAAAGCCTCACATTTCTTTAATCTCATAAGGTCCCACAAGACATTTTAAATATTATTTTTTAAAAAATGTAGTCTTCTTAATCTATGCTAGTTTATCAGTTTTTAAAAATAGTTGTGAAGGTACTTGTTTTGAGTTTTTAAAAATGTGTTTTAAAATTTTTTCTTTGGATTGCTTGATGGAAACTGATTTTAGAAAAAAAAATTGAAATCAATTATAATTTATAAAGTTTTTTTTACTCATTTCCTCTTTTTTCCTGAGGCTCCACTAAGCTTATGTTTCTACTCTTATAGAACTTACTGTTTTGCTTTCTTTATCTAAATAGGAATTCAGAAATTGGTGTTAGCAGGAAGAATGGGAGAAGCCATTGAAACAACACAACAGTTATACCCAAGTTTACTTGAAAGAAATCCCAATCTCCTTTTCACATTAAAGTGAGTTTTTAAAATAAGCTTGTTATATATTACACACATTTGGTGTATATGTTATTGTAATTAAAACCATTGTCATGCTAGCAGAGTTTAATTTTTATTTTGCCTTCTTTAAAATATTTGTTTTATAGTAGCTAACAAGTTAAAAACGCTTTTGGGGACTTGGGGTGCAGCTCAGTGGTATAACTCTAGCTGAGCTTGTGTAAGTCCCTAGATTCAATCCCTAGCACTACCATACCTGCCCCCACTTTTTGTGTTAAGGACTCTAAGCAAATGGCATTTTTGCTGTGTTTGTTCTTTTATCATTCTATCTCTATATTACAAATGTGAAAATCTTGTTTAGAATATGGGTGTCTTATCTTTTCCTCCTGGAAAGTATCTTATAGTAACTCTCCTGGGCATTTTTTAAAATATACATACAATTTACTATTTTTACCAATTTTAAAGAATACAGTTCTGTACTTTTAAGTACACATACATTTTAGTGCAGCTGCCCCTACCCAAACCTCTAGAGCTTTTTCATATTTCCAGATTGAAACTTAGCTCATTAAACATGAACTCTTCCTATCCTTCCCTCCCACCTTAGGTCCTTTATATAGTGTTTGTCATTTTGACTGGCTTAGTCACTTAGTATAATGTCCTCAAGGTTTTTTTGTTGTTGTTGTTGTTTGGGTTGTTGTTTCGTTTTTTTTAATATCGTTTAGTTTCTTACTTATTTATATGTGGTGCTGACATTTGAACCCAGTGCCTCACACATGCTAGGCAAGCACTCTACCACTAAGCCACAACCCAGCCCCTTTCCTCAAGGAATTCCTCCAGAATTTCCTTTCTTTTAAAAGCTGAATAATATTCCATTATATGGACATATCTCTTATTATCCACTCATCTGTTGATGGACACCTTGGGTTGCTTCCATCTCTTGACTATTATGAATAGTTCTGCTGTGAACATAGGTGTACAGATGTCTTGCTTTCACTTCCTTTTGTTATATGCCCAGAAGTAGAATTCTGGGTCATCTGGTATTTCTGTGTTTGACATTTTGAAAAACTGCTATAAAGTTTAAATGAGGCCCATTTGGTTAAGAGATTGGGAATGAGACTGCAGGTGAGGAAGGGTGGGGAAAAGGCTATGCTGTGTATGAATCTGACATACTTAAAGCCATGCTCGCAGGCACTGATTGATTTGCTACCAAGTACAAATGTTGTTAAAATTAGGTTTAGCTGTGGTATCCATTTTATTTATTATACCTGCAGATAGACTTTCATTTTCTTAATCCTTATTAAAGGGGATAGTGTTATTGTAATGTCTTTTGTGGAAAGACCAAACTTACTGATAAATGGAAGCTTTTAAATTATTTTCAGAAATTACTATTACATAAACAAAATGCTAATTGAAGATTTTTGTCTAAATTTTTCTTCTTTCTTTTAGAGTGCGTCAATTTATAGAAATGGTGAATGGTACAGATAGTGAAGTACGATGTTTGGGAGGCCGAAGTCCAAAATCTCAAGACAGTTACCCTGTTAGTCCTCGACCTTTTAGTAGTCCAAGCATGAGCCCCAGCCACGGAATGAATATCCACAATTTAGCATCAGGCAAAGGAAGTACTGCACATTTTTCTGGTGAGATTCAACACTTAAACTTACACCCATTTTTATAATATTGAGCCCCCTAAAAATTCTATGAAAATCTGGAGATTTTCTGTGTAGATATTGTGCAGTTATATATACTTTATCTCCAGACATTCTGAAAATTGTTGATTCAGATTCATATGTTGTCCACTACCAAAAAATAACAGAAAGAATAGATGTTTCTGAGAATAGTTTATTAGTAGATCTTCATAAACAAATGTCAGCATTCAACATGAGTTGTCACTAAAATTCAATCATTAAGTAATGAGATGGCAAAAGTGTGTTTTAACTTAGTAAAGTATGGCTTTAAAAGTGATTTGGCTGTAATGTCTCATGCCAGTGCTTGTCAAAGCTAGGTTTGGCATCTTCCTCCCAGTTACCATCTTGCAGGTCTGCTCTCTGTCCAGGCCATATTCTCCCTTTTTCAGCTTGCCAGTCTTCACTCTGTTATTTTTGGTGTTTTCTTCATTGAAATTCTTTTGTTCCTTGGCTTTCATGACATCTACAGGTTTATGAGTGATCCTTATCATTCTTCTCTTTGCTTATCTCTTTCATTCTGTGTTTCCCAGCATGTTACCTTCCCTCTGTACATCTAACTTTCTAAAACAAATCGGGTAGTGCTGCTTTTTTCCATACTGTAGGATCTTTGCTTTTTCTTGCAATCGTATGTACCTCTCCGTTTGTTGACCTCATCATCCTGCAGAGTGAGGATGATTCCTCTGTCTGTATCCTCAGTCACTAGTCCTTTTAAACACTGTACAGTCACTTTAGGCTTGGGCAGACTCTGAGCCTCAGTGTACTTATGTCATGTGGGGATGATGGGAATATGCCACATAACATTTCTGTCACAGATGAGCCGTATATATGATAGTGGTTCTATGAGATTTCAGTGGAGTTGAAAAATTCCCATTGCATGATATTTTTACTGTATCTTTTCTATGTCTAGATACACAAACATTTTATCATTGTGTTCCAGTTGCCTGCAGTATTCAGTACAGCAAGATGCTATCCAGGTTTTTAGAGTAGGAGCAATATACGGTATCATACAGCCTGTCTGTATAGTATGTTTGTGTAAGTATACTTTGATGTTAGTGTGAGGACAACATTGCCCAACAGCACATTACTCTCAGTGTATTTCTATTGTTAAGCAATGCATGATTGTAGTGCCCTCATAGGGATTGTGAGGATTAAATAAGATCCATAAATACGAAGTGTTAGAGGAGATAATAATTATAGCATACAATGGAAGGCTTTTAGTACCCTCAAAGAAGCTATTTACTATTTAAATAGTCCATTGACTTTGCTATATCCGAAAAGTCTTAATATAAAATCAAATATGGGGACATTACTTGTAGCCTAATTAATGTTATTGTCTTGTTATTGTTTCTATTTTCATATGGCACCTTTTTCTTTCCTTCTTCCCCCCAGGTTTTGAAAGTTGTAGTAATGGTGTAATATCAAATAAAGCACATCAATCATATTGCCATAGTAAACACCAGTCATCCAATCTGAATGTACCAGAACTGAACAGTATAAATATGTCAAGGTCACAACAAGTTAATAACTTCACCAGGTAGGTAGCTTTTGCATTAACATAAAAGACCAAGTTATAGGTGTCATCATTGTTAATAATTTTGAAAGAATTTATGACCCGTTTAGGGTCTGGGAGTTCTCAAGTCCCCAGAAAGTAGAAAGTAGGGAGTTATTTCCTCAAAGTATTTCAGTTTCCTAAATGCACATGGGCTCTTTACGTTTCCTGCTACCCTCTTGCCTCTAGTGAGGTTATGAGGACAGACAGAATACTGTGGATCTTCCTCCTGCTAGTCTGTACAGATCACCATGAAAATTCCGTTTGTTGTTTTCAAATTAAAGCATGAATAGTATATTCAACCCCTAATGTTAACATAAGATAAATTTACACCTTGATTTTTTTTTTCTGTGGGTTTTCTTGGCAAAATGTTTAGTTTGAAAGTCTGCATTTAAGGAGCTTGCGCATGGCAGATAGCTCAGTAGCTTGACAAAAGTACTGAAGACCTTGTGGGTACCAAACAGTCTATTAGGTACCTGTCTGACTTTGAGGAGCTTTTAGAGAAGATTAACATCTCTTATCAATGTACTATGAACCTTGACATACTCAGGTTTGATATTCATGGATCCTAAAAGTCCATGAAATGTAATTACTTAAATTGAATATGAATGTTCAGGAGCAAATTATCATGCATTCATCCTATTTATTTAATCATCAGCATCTGAAGCAGTTTGATATTGATATGGCCTTATAGCTTGAATCAGTTGGTCACATTGCATTTTTTGGGAATGTTTATCAGTACAGCATTTCTTATTGAAGGATAGAACCTAATTTTTAGTGTAGACTCACATAGGAAATATGATGAACCAGAAAGAAATCTATGTTAAAAAAAAAATAAGCATTTGAAAATTTAAAGATTAATCAAAATTTCTGGGTTATCTATCACGGTGACAAAATTTTATGAAAGTAATGGTGTTGTGCAATAAGGTTATAATAGAGGACCACAAATGTGGCAGGGAAAAAATGACTTTCTTTTGCTGAGGAGGTTGGGATGATCTTTCATAGTAGAGCTAATAACATATTGAAAAATAATAATTAAAATATAGTAGTGAGGTGCAGTGGTGCACACCTGTAATCCCTGTGGCTCGGGAGGCTGAGGTAGATGGATCACGAAATCAAAGCCAGCCACAGCAACAATGAGGTGCTAAGCAACTCACTGAGACCCTGTCTCTTAAAAAAAAAAAATACAAAATAGGGCTGGGGATGTGGCTCAGTGGTTGAGTGCCCCTGGATTCAATCCCTAGCAACCCTTCAAATATAAATAAATAAATAAATAAATAAATAAATAAATATGCAAAGACATTATGAATGGAAATTTTAAATATTAACCTTTAATGCTTTATAATTGGTACTTTATTGTTAATAGGGGGTCCTGCCTTTGATGGTAAGATTATGGTCAGTTTGTGGGTTTTCTCTTAAATACTCTCCTCTTGGCAGGAAGTTTCTAAATAGACCTGGTATTACCTGAGTTCAGATTAAAGGAAGGGTGATGACATAGCATCCCATCTTTCTGTGTGGGAGAGAAGGGAAAGCAAGTAAATGTTTGAACTGCCTTATACTGTTAAACCAAAAGTTATTTTGTAGTTGGTAATGATTTTCCTTCATCAGTATTGTTTAAATAGACAAAGGTGATATTAACTGTTTAATCCATTTTACAGATGTAGAGCTGAAAATCAGAAAGTAAATTACTTTTTCTTCTAAAGGTCAATGACTAGGGGGTAGTAAGTTGCAGAGCTGACACTGCTTCCCAGGACTTGCAAACTTGTGCTTTCCCTTCATGGCTCCCAACATCCTAAATGTTCTTCCCCTTGACCTTTCTCTGCTCCATTATAATGTCTGTTCAGACTGTAAAACTCAACTTCACATGTCACTGCTTCTAGGACCCCCCCCCCCAACGTGTTGTGTCACTGTTGTGATGGACTTTGATCACAGTTCTGATCATGATCACTCTACTAGACTAACTTCATTAGCTTTGTATAGGCCATTTGTTATTGGAGGGCAGAGGCTGTTACATAATATCCTTAATACCTAATGTAGAACTTGCCTCAGAGGCTCTTAAATGTGTGTAAATGAATGAATGCCTCTTTTAGTTTGTCAAAATAATAAACATTTCTGATCGAATAAGTCTGGTATGGAGTCCCAGGACCATTGTCCCCTTCTCCCCAAATCTCTTTCACCTTAGACTTCAGAAACAGGAGCATGTGTGCGCCTGCACGCTCTCTCTCTCCTTCTCCCTCTCTCCCTCCCCCCCCCCTCTCCCTCTCCCTCTCTCTCTCCCTCTCCCCCTCCCCCCCTTTTCTCGTGCGCATGCCCAGGTGAATGTGCTATCTGTATTAACTAGTGATTATATTTGTTTTTTATGTAAATGAATTTACATATTGCTTTTATAATGGGAAGAATGATTTTTTAAATTTAAGCATTTCCCTAATTTTTCAGTAATTATTTACCTCTGGCTTGTGGAACTATTTACCTAGCTCTTCATAGGCAGAATCTTAAAAGATTGGATATTGATTTTTGCTTGTGAGAGCATGGGGTGAGTCTGAAAAGACACATGTTTACAACTCGAGCACATCCAGACGTAGTTATTTTGTTCAGTGTGGCATGAATGAAGATCAGAAACTGCCCAGAAACCATCCGACAACAGTTTGGGAGGTAGAGGCAGGTTTGCAAGTTTAAGATCAGCTTGGGCAACATAGTGAGACCCCATCTCAAAAATAAAAGTGAAAATGGAGACTCAGCAGTAGGTTAGAACTCTTGCCCACTAATCTAGCATTGGGGGGAAGTGGGGTAGTAATGAAGCTGAAAAGGTGGGAGCAGATGAAACTTGAGTTTTTGAAAATTTATTTATTTTTATTTTTTAGTGCATTATAATGTTATACATAATAATGGGGTTCATTTTCACATTGATAAATATATATAACAGTAGTTTTCTAAAACATTCATTTGGGGAAGTATTATTTCCTTTGAGAATTTTGAGTAGTACTGAGAAAGGCTCTAAAACATTAAGATTTGAAAAACAGTCTAGTAGCAGGTTGAAGATGAGGGCAGGAGGCAGTGCAGTGGCCGTGGGAGTGGGGTGCTTTAGTTGGAGAGTGAGGTTTGTCCCTTGTGTGCTGTAAATGAGTGCTGAGAGCAGGGTACAGGGTTGGCTGGAGTGATTCTAGGGCAGGAGTTGAACAAGGAAGTGCAGATCTGAGTTTGAAAAAAATAGAATTATTGCACCACAATATGACTTCTCCATCTTGTTGTAAAGTCACAAAATCACTTACACTTTTGCACATCTATCTTTTCCCCTCCCTTATCCTCATGGGTATGAATTTGTTAAAAGTCAGCTATGTGTTTGGCTTTGAATCCATTCAGGATTTAACTAAAAACCTTCTTTTCAGATTGCTATTGCCTTTTAAAATTAGTCTATACATAGGCTATGTACTTGAGTGGTAATTGATTTTAAACATAGCTGCAAATACGATATTTCTAAAATTAGGTTTGTTTTTTCGTTTTCAGTAATGATGTAGACATGGAAACAGATCACTACTCCAATGGAGTTGGAGAAACTTCATCCAATGGCTTCCTAAATGGTAGCTCTAAACATGACCACGAAATGGAAGATTGTGACACCGAAATGGGTCTGCAGTGATATATTTCTTACATTTTTAGTAAAAATGATGGCTACAAGGTTATGTTTTTACTTGTACTGATTCACAGCTGATGAGCATAAACCAAATTTAAAGAATAAATGAATAACTTAAGCTTTCTGTGAGAGTGGGTTGCTAGAGAGAGTAGAGATATTTTCAGTTTCTTCTGAAATTAAGTGCCAGAAGTTCTCTTTGCCAAGTTTAACTTGAGTGCTGTCATTAATGCAGGAGACCTAGCTTATAGAACTTTGAGCCCTTAGGATGTTTTAGGTTGGAGATAGGAAAAAATTTTGCATTTATTTCAATGAAACCTATAAAGCTATGTTATAAATTTTAATTAAACAGTTTCTTAAATTCATCAATGCAAATGTGACTGTGTACAGTACTGTGCTTGGCACAGGGAAGATGGTTATGTAGGACCTCTCCCACTATTTAAAAAAAAATATGGCTCAAAGATATATTTGTATGCATGATTTGTTTTGTTGATAATTTATGTAGTGAATTACATCTTAAAGTTAAGCCATCAGCAAACATTCTCATCAAATGCACAGTGAAAATTATTAGATCTCATAAATTATTTGTTGGGATTTCATAGCAACATTAGATTTCTTTGCATTTCAAGATTAAAAGGTGTATATTCCAATTACTAAAAAGGCAGCCTAGTTTTGCTGTTACATATCAGCAACCTCAACCTCCAAAGAGTAATTTAAATATAATGATGAAGAGCAAGTGTTCTAGAGCCAGATTACCTGGATTTGATTTCTGCAACTGCCACATACTAGCTGTTTGACCTTGCACAAAGTAGTTAATTGGTCTATGCCTCAGATTCTTCATCTGTAAAATGAGTGAAATAGTAACTATCTTATAGGTCCCTGTAAAGAGATTTAAATGAGTTATTCTGTTAAAAGCTAAAATGCAAAGTACTTAGTAAAAGCTAGCCATTATCATTGTCTTCATCATATTAATGACATAGTTATTAGTGACTTGTGGTTATGATATTATAATAATATGGTTATAATATTGATAATTGTTAAGGTATGTAAAAATATTTTTTAAAAAAAAGTAGTATTTTTCTAATAGTGTAATTCATCCTTTTACTGATTAGCAAAATATGGTATCTGTGTGTGTGTGTTTGTGTGTGTTTTGTGGGGGTGGGGGTACTGAGGATTGAACTCAGGGGCACTCGACCACTGAGCCACACCCCCAACCCTATTTTGTATTTTATTTAGAGTCAGGGTCTCACTAAGTTGCTTAGCACCTTGCTTTTGCTGAGGCTGGCTTTGAACTCGCAATTCTCCTGTCTCAGCCTCCCAGAGCCGCTGGGATTACAGGCATGTGCCACCACACCCAGCTTTTCTGTGTTTTTACAGGCATGTGCCACCACACCCAGCTCTTTTGTGTTTTCATTGGAGTCAGTTAGTCTTAGTTTCCACAAATATTTTAGTCCATCTCTGCTCTATCTGTAGCAGCCCGAGAGATAATTAATATATATTTTTTTCTTTTTTTATGTTGCTCAATACAGTTGTAGAGTTGCGCTTAACTTTAAAAATCTCATTTATTATTTGCAGAGCTGGGGATGGAACCCAGGCCTTGTGTTGGCTGAGCTAGTGCTCTGCCCCAGAGCTGCACCACATTAACTTTTTATAAAGTTTTCCCTGAGGTACTATATCCCTTCTGACATTGAAGGGTTGTCACCTGACTCTCAACTGCAGGCTGGATATTAGATCCTAGATCCTCGAGACCCAAATAAAGTACACCTTTTAGCCGCAAACTTCCATACTAAATTTAAAAGATGGGTATTTAGATGAAATATTAGGAAGTAATTATTAAATGAATATACCAAATGTTATTAAAGTTTTATATTAGTTTCTCCATTGTTCACCATAGGTAGTAAAATACTTGCTTGTTTTGCTTATAGAAGTTGATTCAAGTCAGTTGAGACGCCAGTTGTGTGGTGGAAGTCAGGCTGCCATAGAGAGAATGATCCACTTTGGACGAGAGCTGCAAGCAATGAGCGAGCAGCTGAGGAGAGAGTGTGGCAAGAACACAGCAAATAAGAAAATGCTGAAGGTGAGTGTGCCATCCCTGGGGAAAATTGTAATTGGGTCTGAGGAGCTGAAATGTAGTTTTGTAAAACATTGAGGAGTGTGGTAGGAATTCTTGTTGGGGAACTTGGACCTGATTCTTGTCCATTTGCTAGTGAAATGTTTGATGGGATTAAGCAGCTGATCTACTGAGAGGAGCATTGGGCTTCAGGCAGAAAAAGTCCCAGTTCTGCTATAGTTCAGTGTTGTGTGCCTCTGTCAGCTTGCTTTATTAATTCTTAGTAACATGTGATAGAATTACTAAGAGAAATGTAAGTGTGCCAATAAAACTGTAATTGTATTATTTTAGTAAACATTGTTCCAGGATTGCAGTGAATTGAATATATAATGTATGTTTTTCATTTTTTATGGGGATTAGTGAGGGATTAGGTCATCTTTCATGGTCAAGAGTAGTTAAATTACATTTTAAAATCTTTTGTGGGTTAATGTCCACAATGGATGGTGAGTGGGATAAACTGACTAGTTCAAAGTTAACCACAATTTTGTGTATCAGTTCAAGATGGAGGAGTTTTCTACCGAAGTCAAATTGTAGTTAGTTGTGAACATGTTATGGGTCTTTTTTTTTTTTTTTTTTAATTTTTATTTATAGTAGTATGTATTACAGTTCATACTATACATATATAGCATCTTTTTACATAAAACAGTTTGTATACAAAGTATATTCACAGCATATGGGTCTTTAAAAGTTGATTTGTTCCGAACAATTCCTCCTGAAGATTTTAGAAAGACACCTCCCCCACCCCCACACCACCTGCAGCCATTGCAAAGGGAGAGATGCATATAAATGTCCTTGAAATGGTGCTTAGGTATGGTAGGAAAGGGCAAGCCCCCTGCCCACTTCTCCTGACCTCAACTGAGAGTAACAATGGGCAGTGCCTAGTTGCCCTTGATATATAATACACTTGGCAAAATATCAGTAAAAGCAAGTATCTTGCCTTCACAGTGGCCTCAGTGGTATCCCCTGTATACACATACCAATGCTGCCTTGCCTAGGATGGGTAAAGGGTCTCTTGTAATGCCACCTCCAGTTAAAGGTTCACAGTCTTGTAAATGAGGTATAAAAAGAAGTATATTCACCAGAGTTTGTACTTCACCTACTATGTAGCACAATAAGTGCTATTTCTTTTTTTTTTTTTTTTTTTTTTTTGTGAACTCAGGGGCACTTGACCACTGGGTCACATCCCCAGGGGGGATTGAACTCAGGGGCACTTGACCACTGGGTCACATCCCCAGCCCTTTTTTGTATTTTTTATTTAGAGACAGGGTCTTACTGAGTTGCTAAGTGCCTCGCCATTGCTGAGGCTGGCTTTGAACTCGCGATCCTCCTGCCTCAGCCTCCCAAAGTGCTGGGATTACAGGCGTGCGCCCACCGCGCCCGGCTAATAAGTGCTATTTCTGATGGGGACACTGAGCTACTCTCCCTGCCCCCCGCCACCCCCAAGGTGAAATTACACTTTTTAAAATGACAAATAAAAAAGAATTGGTGTATAAGGATTGAAATGATTTTTTTTTTTTTTTTTTCCACTTGAACATTCAAATCCAGACATTCATGTATTAGGAAACTAGCTGTCCATGTTTGCTTTTAGAAATCTAAGATTTTCTTAAGGTCAGACTATGCCTTTACGTAACTCTCCCCGCCCACCTTTAAATATTTTTCTAATGTGTACACCTTTAATGTACGGTACCAGTATGCATCACTATACAACATTTTAGAACTTTTCCTGAATCAAGAGTTCTAAGAGGAAACTTTGTCTCTATTATTTTAGATTTCTAAAATTATTTGGGAAACTGAATATTTCTTTGCTAGGTACTGAGAATATTTTAGGACAGTGGCTCTTTTGGTGTCTGAATCCTTTAAAAATTAAGGATTTCTGAAGAGTTTTTGTTTATGTTGTTCGCATCTATTTATACTTACCAGATTGGAAGTTAAAACTAGCAGGTCATGGTGACGCAAGTCTATGTTCCTAGGTACTTGGGAGATGGAGACAGGAGTATCACAAGTTGCAGGCCAGCCTGGGCAATTTAGTGAGACCCTGTCTCAAAATAAAAAAGACTGGGGATATACCACAGAGGAAGAGCATTTGCCTAGCCTATGCAAAGACCTGGAGTCAATCCTGAGTACTGAAAACTGTATTATTAAATTTAGGTAGGGTGAACTTGATGGCACCCTATCTCAAAATAAAAATTTTTAAAAAAAGGTTTGGGGATGCATAGTAGAGTGGTGGCCTAGCCTGCACGAGGCCTTGGGGCTCTCCCTCTCTCTGTACAAGGGGGGAAAACATTGTTAAAATTTAGATTTTGAATTCTAAAGCTGAAATTAGTTATTCATCCTACAGTAAGTTCATTAAGTAAGGAACATTTTTAAGAAAAACATCCCTCTTCCCCAAGCCAGCCTCTCTCCAAAATGAGTTTTTCCAAAAAGTGTTTGCTTTGTTTTTTGCAAATCTCTTTAATGCTTGGTTTAAGAGATGAGCTGGATTCTCATACCTACTTCTTCTTTTTTTTTTTTTTTTTAATATTATTTGCTTTAGTTGTACACAATGTGTTTATTTGTACGTGGTGCTGAGGATGGAACCCAGGCCGCACACGTGCTAGGCGAGTGCTCTACCTCTGAGCCACAATCCCAGCCAACATACCTACTTCTTAAATCTGTTGTGATACACATCATATGGAAGCCGGGCGCGGTGGCGCACACCTGTAATCCCAGCACTTGGGAGGCTGAGGCAGGAGGATCGTGAGTTCAAAGCCAGCCTCAGCAATGGCGAGGCACTTAGCAACTCAGTGAGACCCTGTCTCTAATAAAATACAAAAAAGGGCTGGGGATGTGGCCCAGTGGTTGAGTGCCCCTGAGTTCGATCCCTGGTACCAAAAAAAAAAAAAAAAAAAAAAAAAAAAAAACATTATATGGACTTTGGAAAACTCTACTTTATAGTTAGGAGAGATGTAAGGAAAAAAGGCAAAGAATATTTTAGTGTCATTATGAAAGTAATTTCATAATGACATATGTATCCCCTCAAAGGGGTCTTTTTGGACTTGTGTGTCCCATGACTGCATTTTGAGAACTTGTATGTTAAGTGATACTTGGGATTATGAAATGTCTTAAGAATTCTTAAGGCGTTTTTATACATCTGACTTGATTGTCTTATTAGAATTTATACTAATTGAGCAGGGTGAAGGAAGATGTGATTTATGTGGTACCTTTGAAAATTTGATTACACTCCATTAGCTTACTGTGTTTTTTATTCTAAATTGCACGAAGCTCAGAAAATGTTGTTATATGGCTCTATTTCTTAAAGATATTTCTTGATTATACACTGAATTATGTGAAGATGTTACTCATCTTTATTCAAAGTCTATGGGTGGTTTTGATTTTGCACCTCTGACTGCTAAGCAACTCCCAACCTCTTTAGGAGGCTTTCTTAATATTCTTAGCTGCTTCCTTCTCATTCCTCAGACTTAACCTTGATCCACACAAGGATGTATAACTGACCCACTTTATAAGGAGTCAAAAAACAAGGCTAGAGAAGAGTTTCTGAAAACACTTTTTGCTGTAGTTGAGGTTTAGAAATCATCCTCGCTCCCCACCTTCAGACTATCTGTGATGGTAGTTATCTTTTAATTCTTAAATATTTTGGAATTTGGATAAACTTCTGCATCTCACACATTCTGGTCACTTAACAACATGGCTATGTTCCAAGATATGTGTTGTTAGGCAGTTTTGATTTTCATGCACACATCATAGAGTATAATTAACCAGACCTAGATGGTGGATCTCTGCTACACACCTAGGCTATACAGTAGACATGTGGTGTGGCCTGTGTTTCGTAGTCGTGTATTACCAAGTATAGTGTACACAATATATACGAGTGGCAGTGCAGTAGGTTTGTTTACACCAGCATCCTTCAAACAGGTGAGTGTACATTGTGTTGAAACATGACATCAGCTATGCTGTCACTAGTCCATAGGAATTTTTCAGCTCCATTAAACTTGGAGACCACTGTTGTGTGTCTGGCCTAGATGTCTTTATGCAACACATAACTGTACAAACAGGCTTGATTGAATTTATCTAAATTAGGGGGTGGGGCTGGAGGTAGCGGTATGGCACTTGAAGCCCTGGGTTGGATTACACTCCATTAGCTTACTGTGTTTTTTATTCTAAACTGCACCTCAGCACTGCAGGGGGGGGAAATAGAATGTGTTTCACTTTCCCCTCAGATGTGGAGAGGCAGGCTTATTCCAGCCCCTGAGGAGCACACCCAAGGTAGAAATAGGTGGGCAGTTCCTGTAGCACTGGGTGGTCTACTGTTCCTCTTGACCTTTTTTCTTCCAGTTTTTGGTCTTTCTTTCCTCTTTTCCTGTCTTACTTTTGTTCCTTACTGTCTGGCTCTGCTATTGTCTCGTAGGAGAGCTGCCTGGCTTGGTTTGTTCTGCAGCTATTTGAATTTCTGGGGCACGTGAGGCGTTGCTTTGCAGTAGGTCAGAGATGAGGAAGCAGCCCCCGACCTCAAGGAGCTTGTGATCTAGTACCTGAGACGGAAATCAAACCAGTTAGATTTTCCCCCATTTACACACTCCTCCAAATTTTAAGCCAGTGCACTTGCAGATTGAGAATCCTACCTAAATCATGTCAGATTTCTCTCAGAAATTATTTCCACTGAGGTAATAATACCTTTTTCTTTGAAATAAAACATATTCCACAGTGGCACAATATTTCAGATATTTTCAGTCTTGTGCCTTAACTTTGAAATGCATATGTTTTACCTAGTTAGAATTGTAATGGCAGTATTTTATATTGGTCATATTCTCAAAAACTTTCTCCTAGTTTCTATGTATTGTTTGCAGTTATTTTAAAATAGCTACATAATATTGAATTGCTGTCAGTTTAAGTGTTGCCCTGGGATTTTTCTGTTTGCTTTTATGTCACATGCTTTAGAAACTCCTTTTTTACATGTGTCTTTTTGTTTTTTAATATTTTTACTTTTTAGTTGTAGTTGGACAGAATACCCTTATTTTATTTATTTTTACATGGTGCTGAGGATCGAACCCAGGGGCGCGCACATGCTAGGCAAGCGCTCTACCGCTGAGCCACAACCCCAGCCCTTTACATGTGTCTTTATGTTGCTTTTAAAAAATGACTCCTAAAGATAAAGTCCCAAAAATAAAACTATTGAGCAAAAGGATATGAGTATTGTCGTGGCTCTTGCTATGTATTGCTGTGTTGCTCTTCAGAAACCTCCTGCCAGCTGACCACAGGTGAGGGGGCCTGTGCCACTGCCACCTTGTTTCTACGTCAGCTTAACATTCTTATTTTAAAAACTGTTTTTCTCTAGTTAATTAATTATTACAGCAGGGTTTTACTTTGTTTTATGAAGATACAGTTCTAAATGTTTTGACACTGGGAGCTTGATGGTATAAACCTTTTTTTTAAAGATTGTATTAGTTCTCTTACAGTTTATTTTACTTCCAAGTCATGTTTCATAATGTTGTTGTGTGATCCTTTAAAATAAAGTTTAATCACCATCATTTTTCTTTATTTAAAACCCCTTTACCTTGTTGAAAAAATTTCAAGCTGTTTAGTGTGGCTTTGGGGAATTTTAGAATGTAACGTCTTACCACGTAGTTCTAATCATGCGTTTTCTCCTTTTTTTTTTTTTTTTTTTGTACCTGGGATTGAACCCAGGGGTGCTGCTTAACACTGAGCTACATTCCCAGCCCTTGTATTTTATTTACAGACAAGGTCTCACTGAGTTGCTTAGGCCTCACTAATTGCTGAGATTGGCTTTGAATTCATGATCCTCCTGCCTGTTTTTCTTTACTTTGAACCTATTCTGCTGGGTCATCATTATTTTGCTATTTACTTATTTACATGTTGTCGATTTAATGTCTGCCTTCCCCATGAGACTATGAGTTAAAGCAGTGGCTGGGTCATCAGTGTCTGGAACCTGTGTTCAACAAAATACAAGAGGGAAATTTTATGCTTCTTTCCTCTTAATGTTTAGATTGTAATTAAAAAAGAGAAACTGCATCTCACTAAAAGCAGTACAGTGATAACCGTGTGACCTCAACCTCTCACTCCCTTGGTGTGCTTCTCTATTAAGAGGGCATAAAACAGACCTCAGCAGGGTTACCATAAGGATTAAATGAGAAGTCCACATTAGTGCTTGACGCATTACCTCACACAGGATTAATAGCACAATAAATTACTACAATCATTATTTTTTTTCTCTGACCAAGTTTTTGTTTTATATACTAGAGGATGTGGTATTGAGACTTGACTGCCTCGTTTCACCTTTTCAGTGACACATTAGGATCCGAGACCCTGAGAACAGTTTAGTACTTGAAGATTTTATGTACCTGTCATTTCTTGGGGAGATTGTTCAGTATATCTTTTAAAATGTATCTGTAGTTTGGGGACGACACCTCATCAGGTGTATGTGGAGTGATTTTAGGTCTCAGGCAAAGTTTTTGTAAATAATGTGATTGATGAGAGTTTAGCTGGACAGGATGGGAGGATACTGTATTCTTTCCACAGTAAGTGTGAATTGGGGCGAGGGCAGGAAAGAGATGTGTAACACCTCTGTGGGATGTGCAACACCTCTTCAGTAACAGAAGCAGATCTTACTATCTGTAGGCATAGGAAGAACGTTTCTCTTACTTGCCACCTGTGAGTAGCTGCAGGAAATTCAAATTAGTATAGTAAGTAATCTTTATCTTCATAGAACTTTTATTGTAATTGCAGCAGAAGGTCAATCTGAATGAAATATGAAATAGTGGAGGAGAGCCATAGGTTTGCAGAGAGGTGAATGTCTTCCTCCCTCTTTGTAGCCTCAGACTGACTGCAGATTTCTTCATGGGTTATTCTTCTCAATATCTACAATAGAGGACCCTTGGGATAAGAAAGGGTGAGAGTAGAGTTGACCAGGAAGTTTTCCCTCTCTCTGTGCTTAAGTAACGACACCATCTAGAGTCCTGTTGGATCACCAGAGTAATTGTGTGAGCAACTGAATCTAGGAGATTGTGTTGTTCGGAAATTTTAGTAGCATTTTGAATGTCTTGTGTCCTGAATTCATAGGTTTACAGTTTCTGTAGCACCTCTCCATGTCTGCTTACTGAATTGGGAAAAGTGTCTTGTGTTCATAGTTTTTAATGTTTTCTCTCTCTCTCCCCTACCTCCCTCCCCTAATCATTTATTTTAAAAGATTGGAATGAAGTGACATTGCTAATTTCATCTAGTTCTCATTCTACTTTGTGAAATAATAGCAACTCTTTTTATAAAATCTCCATCATACCAGAGATGAAACTGGCACTTCGAGAGTTATTTGCCAAACGCCTCAGAGCTAGTTGATGGTGGAGCTTGGTTTTGAAGGCAGCATCTTTACAGATGCCTCTCATAGAAGACAAAAAGAATAGTTTTCCGAAAGTAAGATTGTATCAGTTATTTTAAAAGTTTTAAGAGAGGTGGCTTCAGGGTAGTGTGAAATATTGAATCTATGAGAGAGACCCCGAGGGGAACCAGTTGAGTGTTTTTCCCCAACTACTAAGTTTGAGAAAATGGCATCCAATGAGATGTGCCCAGTTCCCACATATGTTTAAAAAGCAAAAACAAAACCAACCCAGGCAGGCTGTATTCTTTCAATGTCAAATTCATATCAGTGGTAACAAATGATAAAGCATCTGCCTTCACCTCTGCTTTAATTAGCATTAGCCCATTCTTTTGGAATTAGTTTTTTAAAATATTTATTTATTTACTTTAGTTGTACACAATGCAATTCGTTTATGTTTACGTGGTGCTGAGTGCGAGGCAAGCGCTCTGCTGCTGAGCCACAACCCCAGCCCCATGGAATTAGTTTTAATGTTTTGTTTATATTGTAGGAATGGAGGAGGGGTGGCAGAGAGGAACACAAGAATGACTGTTCACCAGAAAAATGGAAATGAATTAGGCTTTGCTGCCTAATCTGGTTCAGAAATAGCATTCCAGTTAGGGGAAAAAGGAGTTTAAAGATTATAGTAGCCTAGTGCCTTGAAGGAGTATTTCATCTCTCTCTCAGCTTGGAACCATTGTGAGCATAACAGTTGAACTACTTGAATTAAAAATCAAATTGTTTGTTTTCAACAGGATGCTTTCAGTTTACTAGCATATTCAGATCCTTGGAATAGCCCAGTTGGAAATCAGCTTGACCCAATTCAGAGAGAACCTGTGTGCTCAGCTCTTAATAGTGCAATATTAGGTAAGTAAAACCAAAAGCACAACTTCACCTAAGTTCTCGGAATATTTAAGAGGGTATTTGTGCTGACATTTATATATTTCTAAATAAATACAGGTTGATTGTATACATAAAACTTTTAATTTGGGGGCAGTTCTCTTCAAAGGTAATTTAGAGAACAGTGATTTTTCATCTGTCTTTAAGAGTCTGCAGACAAAATGGGACTTCAGTCCCGTTTAGAAGGCTGTGCCCAGCTGTCAGCCCAGTTAGGGTTGGGGGTTTTTAGTCACACATTTCAAACTATTTTAAGAAGACATGGGCAGTGTTACACACAGGAAGACTTGCAGTGAAGGAAAGGGGGCAATCTCAGTACTCAAATTTAGCTGTTAACTGTTTTGTAAAGGGCAGACCTTTATAAAGTTCATTAATTCTTTATCTGTTAAGGACTAATACTGATGTTTGGGAATAGGAGTAATGTCCTTTGTGTGGTAGTTTTTAAAAGTTAATTTGTATATAGTAAATGATTTCTTTTGGTTGATGTGTTTTTGGTTATACAGAATCCACTTAGCTCTATTGGCAAAAATAACAGTAGTGGCTTTGTAGGGAAGATTATTGTTTACTATAATTGTCTTTTTGAAATTACTACACTATACATGGTCATGCAGGCCTAATTGCTAGGTACAACTCAAACTTGGGCAAAATTTTGGAGAAAAGCGACCAATTTTCTTGTTGTGTTTCTCAAAGGAATTAAATTGTTGAAGATTAAGCTGTTTTAGAAGCTTATCTAAGATGTGTATTCTTACTGTGCTGTATTACATAGGTTCAGCTATAATTAGTGTTCAGTTTGTTAACTGTCATTCCTATAAAATCAACGACAAATTATAAATTACTGTGTACATAGTGTGTGGTATTATATAGGTTTTCCTATATATGGTGCATTTATATGTAATTCTTAAAACCCTTTTTCAGTACTAATAATCTTAACCTAGACATTTTGAGGAGTACTCTCTGACTGGTCTGTGTACTTTTTCTTGCATATTTTTATTCTTATTCTCATTTTCTCTTACACCTTTACATCAGCTTTTTTTTTTCTTCATTTCTCCCCTTCAGGAAGTATTTTCTTCTCTCATCACCATAGTGCAATTCTTGAGGGCTGGGGGGCACTGTGACAACCAGGGATTGAACCCAGAGGTGCTTAACCATTGAGCTACATCCCCAGTCCTTTTTAAATTTTATTTTGAGACAGGGTCTATGTTGCTGAGGCTAGCTTTGAACTCACAATCCTCCTGCCTCAGCCTCCTGAACCACATGCACCATCACACCCAGCCTATTGCAAGTTCTGAATCAAGCCCCTTACCAGCTGTGTGTCCTTGTATTTGCCCTTTCTTGTCAACTGTGCCAATGACAGACTAGTAATTTTGCTAATTGAGAATCCCCATAAAATTTGGACACTGTCATCATATAGAGAAATTACCAGCTTCTAAGTTAGACTACTTTTACCTTTACTTTTTCATCTCTGGCAAGGAAAAAGGTGTTAAATTATTGAAGCTCTGCTTCAACTGACAAATTTGTGGTATGTAGCATTCTAAAAACTTCCAATTTTTAAAATGTCTGAACTATCGATTTTTAAGGTGACCCCTCCAAAATTATAGGGTGATCTTGCTCTGCTTTGGAAGCAGATAGGCAGCTTCAATTGAATTCTGTCTTCTCAAGGTGGGTATCACTAGAAACTTAATGAAAACCTGATTCTTCCCCCTTTTGGTTAATATCAACCCACTCTGTCAAGTAGAAGAGAAATACTAAATATTACTTATTCTTCCCACTCCAAATGTCAGATAAGTTTCCCATCATAGTTATGTAGAAGTAAAACAGTTTTTGAGTGTCTTGATACTTTCAGAGCATAATTTTGCAAGTTTTTCTCTTAGTTGCTGTCACCCAATACCCAGGCTACCATGTTAAAATAATATGTCCAAGGTATCACTCTGCCTTTGCTAGTGAGGTAGTCAGAAGTCATATAGGCAGATGAGTAGGAAACAGAATGTTTTCTTGATTGCGTATTAATTTGTCTTACACTAACTGCTATTTCCGTTTTTAAATCCTTTTTCCTCAGAAACCCACAATCTGCCAAAGCAACCTCCACTTGCCCTAGCAATGGGACAGGCCACACAATGTCTAGGACTGATGGCTCGGTCAGGAATTGGCTCCTGTGCGTTTGCCACAGTGGAAGACTACCTACATTAGCTATGCATTTCAAGAGCTCACACTTATATTGTGGCATATAGTCAACATGGAAGTAGACCAGCTCGGCTGATTTGAAATTTAGATTTTTTTAATTATGTACTGGGGACAGGTTTTTGTCGCTTTACATTGCTTCCTAGTTTACAGCATGATGCAAATGATTTTCTAACTTAGTGTTAGGAGAAATTATTTTCCATCTTTAACCTCTTAGTTGTCTAAGAGTTAAATATTACTGAATTTCAGACATTCAAATTGATCATCAGAAATCCTTTAAAACAATTACCTAAAACAAACCAAAAAGTCCTGCCTTCTTTGTGGGGAGGAGAGGGGGAGAGGAAATGGAACAAGTTGTGTTTGTGTTAGCATGTGGGTGATGTAAACTTCAAATTGGGAGATGTTCCGAACCCCGCTCCCATATAAGCATTCAATCAGTGTAACTTGCAAAATGCATAAACATCCGACAGTTTGAATTTATAGTGTTGATGGAAGAAATCATTTTTAATGTGTACTGTAAAACTTGAAATACTCAGGAGCTGAGTGAATATGTTCGTTGCTACTTACAATCCCGACCTGTTAGTCCCCAGTAGTTTTGTTTTAACATGGTCTTTTCAACTTTGTTTCCTGTTTAATTACAGATGACTTCTGTTGTAGACTCACAAGTTTAACTGTTGTATTATAACAGTATTACATGTCAACAGTGTGGTTATGACCTTTATTTATATAAAAACCAAATATTTAGTCAATTTACCGTGTCTTAATTTAATCTTTGTACACCTTCCATTTTTAAGTGCTTAAATGAGTACTATATTGCAATAAAAATGTAGTGATATAATTAACCAGCCATTAAAAATTTACTTCTACAGATACTAGAGTGTCAATCGAATTTATATATTAGGCATATATATACACATTTTAGTTAAATATAGAATTAGAGCAATTAATGTTGATGGTTTCAATTGCTTCTGAGTTCTATACCCAAGACGATGCCTTTGTTTACTATCTGCCTGGATTAGCATTAAACCTCATATTGCACATGACAGAAAGACAACAGGAAATGAAGCCTCCTTGTTTTCATAATCAGCATGGCATGTGAGACTTGCCACTCAAGCAAACTCCAAAAGTATTTTTAAAAGTATATTTTAAGGGCTGGGGTTGTGGTTCAGCAGTAGAGCGCTCGCCTAGCACATGTGCGGCCCAGGTTTGAACCTCAGCACCACGTAAAAACACATTGTGTACAACTAAAAGCAGATAAATAAATATTTTTTAAAAAACATGCATTTTAAAAAGCCGTTCAACAGATTCACCTGATCCTTTAGTATGGCAAAGGTATCAGCTGACTGTCTATATACACTGAGGGCTGGATCTTCTAAGAACAGATGGCTGCTTTTGCACTTTTACAATTTCTTCTCTCCCTGAAAAATTAACTTCAAAGCAATATTGTGTAAAACCAATCTCATCGATAGTATCAGAACATCTGAGAGCGGTGCTTGAAAAGACCTTCCCATGGGTCTGCTCTCCCTGCCGCACACCCACACCCAAGGGGTAGAAGAAGTGCTCTTACTGAATTGGGCACTGCCTATGTTCAGTTACGTGGATTAAAAAAAAAAAAAAAAAAAAAAGCCGGGCGCGGTGGCGCACGCCTGTAATCCCAGCACTTTGGGAGGCTGAGGCAGGAGGATCGCGAGTTCAAAGCCAGCCTCAGCAATGGCGAGGCACTTAGCAACTCAGTGAGACCCTGTCTCTAATAAAAAACACAAAAAAGGGCTGGGGATGTGGCCCAGTGGTCAAGTGCCCCTGAGTTCAATCCCCGGTACCACCAAAAAAAAAAAAAAAAAAAAAAAAAAAAAAAAATTTTTTTTTTTTTTTTAGAACTACTTTTTCTTTCAAGACTCAAAGATGAGAAGGCATGATCATATTCCAGAAAGATGAAATATAGCTAAACATTTCTCCAAATACTTATGGTTTTGTTTTTTTAAATAGTTGGAGATGGATATAATGCCTTTATTTTGCTTATTTATATGTGGTGCTGAGGATTGAAGGCAAGCACTCTACCACTGAGCCACACCCTCAGCTCCTAGACTTATGGTTTTTATAATGACACTTTAAAAATAACGAATAATTTTTTTATAAGAGAAATGAATGCTCTAAATTCTCTACATACAAAGTATAGATTCTTTATTTGGCTTTTACTTTAATTTATTAGAATTTTTCATCTTTCTGACCATCCATCGTCGTTTAAACCTCTTGGCATTTTGTTTTTTCTGGATTCCTAGAATAGAAAATTTTATGTAGTAAGAATATTATATATTAGTTAAAATTCCTGAGAAATGTAAAATTCAAGACATTCCTTTGAGGATTCTCTGGTTTGTGTGAGTGGAATACTAAAACTAGATCTGTTCAATTATTACAAATTATCATCCTCAAAAGAACATTCAACTTATAAAAGTATTAGAGCTGAAAACAGAACTGAATCTTACCCCAAGCATGATTCAGAAATTGGGCTGCAGCCTTTTTCACCGGTAACCTCTTGTTGTCAAGAGACAGAAACTTATTTACTAAAAAAGAGAATCATTTGTCATTTCTTTGTTTGCAGTAAAAAAAAATGAGCAAAATAGTCCACAAGCAAATTACCAGTAATTACCAGTAGTTTCTGTTGGTTCC
Source organism: Tamias sibiricus (assembly GCA_025594165.1). Lineage (NCBI taxonomy): Eukaryota > Metazoa > Chordata > Mammalia > Rodentia > Sciuridae > Tamias > Tamias sibiricus. The sequence goes on along the minus strand of CM046666.1, from coordinate 14,474,595 downwards.
TGGGCCATACAGAGAATTATGTATAAAGGCTTTGGCTGCTTGTTGCCTTGAATCTCTCAGATCTTGGTCTTTTAGTCTTATGGCTAAATAGTTTTTGTTCTGGCTGGTAATCAACAGAAAAGATCAAAATTAACGACATGCACTTTCATATACAACTTTATTTTTTTTGTGGTGCTGAGGAACAAACCCAGGTCCTCCCCACATGCCAGAGGCTTTCCCACTGAGCTTCACACACACCCCGCCTCTACTTGGCTTACTTTCAAAGAAATTATTTTTGTCATTTCAAACAGTAATTTAAAATCATAATTCTAATTTTGTATATACACAGATAATACAACTAAAGTATAGTGTTGCTTTATAAGAAACATTCACAATTTAGCAAAGCAAGTAAATGTGTACTTTTCACATAATAATCAAAATTAATTTTTTTATGCACAGTATCCAGTCTGAAAATGCTACTAATTAAAATATTTCCCCACACAGCCAAGCTAACACTTTTATCAAAAAGTTACCTTTGGTGGGGGGGGGGGGATTACCTGGCAGACTGTACTTTTTGTACTTTAATTTTCTTGGAGTCACTTCCTTTTTCACACTCTTCATTTTTCTCTTGCAAATTAGCTGAAAAATTGAGTTCCATTCTGATTAGTATTTATATAAAAATAAACATTTAAGCTTACTGTAAGTATCTACTACAGACTTATGTGGATATAGACTTTATTTGTAAGAAGCAAAGGCAACAGGCTCATGCAAACCTTGGCTACATCTATGCCTATGCTAAGGAAGGGGCAAGTAACACTGAACTAAAAATGTTTAAATGCACTTCACACAGGAGAAGTTCTTAAAATGAGAACAAATTGTACCTTCTTTCAACTTTCCTGGTGATTTCTTTATGCTAAGGAAAGAACAAAACAAAACATTGATTGCAATGGCAGAGTACTTAAAACATATTATACAATTCTTGGCTTTACACGCCCCACCCCCTTCATTATCATCATCCTCAATTCTGCAATGCACTATACCAATTCTCAACCAATGATCTAGTATTATGAGGATCAGAGTATCTTCTCAGAATTTAAACCTGAAAGAATGTTACTAGGCTTCAAAAGAAGTAGAATGGTGTCTTGAATAGAATTACAATGAAACATTAATGTATTCAAAACATGGGATCCAAGGTAAGCCTAATCTCATACTTTGAGAAATCACAAGAGGGTTAATTCAACAGTTTAGGCACCTGAGAAAAGGATCATCCAGACTGATGACAACTGACAAAATACAGTATGAGACTACAGAGTCCAATACAGAAGCATTTGCAAAGAAGACAAGACACAAGAGGGAAGTCAAAAGGGGGGTGACGCTTGAAGCTGGTTTTAAAATGATGAAAGAATTCAACAGACAGAGCTGGGTGTTGCATGTACACTTAAGGTATTCAAGATATGCACTGAGAAAGAAGATATGAGAGAAAATGCAGCTTAAAAAAAAAAAGGAAATTGATGCCAATGCTTAAAAATTGTTGATCAACAATTGTGCTCAAGGGATAATTTAAGAAAATCAAAAGTGTTTATGAGTCACTTTTTTCTCTAAATTGTAATAAGTCTATTGAATTTCATAGAGAAACATTCTTAGATTAATAACTCTGAAAATAAGAATGTTTCCCTAAAAAAAAAAAAAAAAAAAAATATGCACTGGCCAGGCGAGGTGGCGCAAAGTACAAAATAGGGCTGGGGATGTGGCTCAGTGGTCAGGTGCCCCTGAGTTCAATCCCCAGTACAAAAACAAAAACTAATGATTCTGGTAAAGTTCATTTTAATAAAAAGTTGAAAACTATTGGCCTACATAAACTTTTGAACTTAAAACAGTTAAGGGGAGCCAAGAGGGATGAGAAAGAAAAATATTTATAAGTCTAACTTCAGTAGGTTTTGAGTCCATGACATAGAGGAAGATGACAATTTCTGGCTTTTAAATGTCAGTGGATGACGAAGTCACTAAATGAAAGGGGAAAATAGGAAGAACAGTGGCAGGTAAGGCAACAGTGAGAAAAGTTGGGTTTTAGGAGCTCTGGGTCACTGTCTTCCCTCCAGTAAATCTTAAAACACTTGTATTCAACATGGTCTATCTTTGCCACCAAATTCAAATACCACCATTATGAAACGTATTAACTTAGGTTCCACAATAACTCCAATTACATGGATTCAAATAAATATCTGTACCAGTCTATAATTCAAAGATGGTTATGTGTAAACAAGAAATATAAGAAGAACCAGTTACTTACTCAGTTTGTGGAGCTGTAGTTAACTGTTCTAGAATAGTATCAGGAAGAAGTTTTCGTTTCTTTCAGAATAAAGACATTGAAAAATAAGTACTGCAGATAAAAAGATGCTGGTTAAAAGTCCCCAACACTGCCCCCGCTATCTCAAAACTGGGGGCGAGACTGGGCTCACAAAATAACTTGAGAACTTGAAGGGGTGGGGTGTTCACAGTATTCCCCACCTCAGGTCACTTATGAATTGAATGGTCTTCAAACATGGCCATCTGGAGTCATTTCTCTTGAGTTTGCCGATAAAGGACAGCAAAGTAGGCATAACTTTGCGTTTGCACACCCTACCTCCATAGAGGTCCTTGTTTAACTCTCACAGCAACCTAGATTCAGATGGGAGAAAACTACCGCTGCGAAACTAAATGATCAGGGTGTCGCGGCCAGCTGGGGGTCGGGGCTGGGACCCTAACTCATCATTTCGCGTTCACAACTTCCCGCTTCCACTGTCAAGGCGGGCAGTGACGGGGGCAGGCACCTCGCCCCGGCTGCCAGAGCACGAGCGCGTCTCCCCGCCGCTGCACCGCGGCGCCCCCCGCGCTCCCACCTTCTGCTCGATGAACAGCTCCTCGCGCCGCTTCCTCTTCTCCTTCAGCAGCGTTTTATCCCTGGGGGAGAGGACGACGGGTCGGCGGGGAGGGCCGTGGCGTCGCAAGCCCCAGCGCTCCCCGCCGCGCCGCGGGCTCCGAACCTGCGCACGGTCTCGCGCACCCGCCGCTCCTCTTCTCTCGCTTCTGCCAGGGCGCTGGCGAAGGTCAGCTCCTCCGGGGCCTCGTCGTCCAACTCTTCCTCCCCGTCCTCATCCTCCAGCGGCTCCGCAGCCGCGCCGCTGCTGGGCTGCCCGAGCAGCAGGCCGTGCTCCGCCTCCTCCGAGGCCGGTTGGCCCTCATCCACCATCGCCTCCGCAGACGCCGGGGTGCGGGACGCGCGCGGCCGGAGCTGCACCATGGCCACGCTGCGCCGATCGATCTGACTTCTGACCCGGAAACAGCCGCCAGCTGAGCGCGCCGTGGAAGAGCAAGCGACACGGCCTTTTATCGCCCCCTGCAGGTTTGGAGGCCCCCAGGGCGCGGAGGCGCGTGCGCAAGATGAGGGGCGTGGCCAACCCCCATGGGGCGTGGCCGAGGCCTGAGAGGCGCGTTCCCTCGCTACAGGCTAGCTGAGCTCGCGAACTCCAGGGGCGCCGGAGCTGTCCAGGCCGGGCTGTGCCCCTCCGCCGCGGGAACGTTCGCTGTCCGGAGCCCAGGCATTGGTCGCGGTGTCGCCGCCTTTTTTAGCACCGGGTTCGGTTGGGTGCTTACAGTTCATTGGTATTTGTGGGTATGGCTCCAGGTGCCGCGCAGCTTCCACCGGGAAGAAATGCGCTGTAGTGGAGGGACGCCGATGCTCTCCCTCCTGCTGTCACCGCCCCGGGACGCAGTCGGGCTTAGTTAAAGCCTCAGCCAGACGCAGGTCTGCTGCGCACCGACTCCCCCGCCCCCACGAGGATGGGAGCCGGCGAGTGCAGAACCCTGGTCTGGCCCGCGGTGCCTGACCTTCAACCGCGGCTGTCGCCTCGCGGATGCCGAAGGCGCATCTGTGGAATGCAGGGCCGCGGTCACTCCCTGAGCCTAAGCGCGCTCGTACTCCCCCACCCAAGTGTATTTTCTCTCCCACCCCTTACACAATACTGAATGATCACTCATCCTCCGAACTAATCGGGCTGCTTCACACGTGCCACGCACCTGCGCTGGGCCCTCGACTGAGGCACACTCCCCACATAGAACTCCTCCTTGCACTTCTAAAGCTCCCCCAGGCAGAGCTCAAGCACCATCCACCCCGTTTCTGCTGTGCTGAGCTCTAATTGCCTTCTCTGAACCTTGCACAAATGTCTACTACCGCAGCTTGCGCACTGTATAAGTTTACGAGGTTCCAACCACTCCGTGAACTGGAGGGTGAGGTGCAGGTCTTGCTAATCATTTCACTTATAACGTCTATCATATGGTAGCTGTTAAGTAAATACTCCATCGAACTGGAAAATTCTCATGGCATTTTTAATCTCCTTTCATCTTTCCGATTATAAAACAATTCCCAGTTGAAAAATGACAAAACACAAGAACAAACAAAGCTGTTGGTACCAAAAATTAAATAATAAAAAAAAAAAAAGATCTGAAATCTCTGGTCAGATAGAAATTACAAATCAAAAGCATGTAGATTTCCTGAGAGTGTGTTGACTTCCACCCTTGCTAACACTTGGAAAGTGCATAAAGTTAACCTGGACGAGTCCAACAATAAACCTATTAAGTGCATGATGGTACTTCACGTACAAAAACTGCATCCTAACAACACTTTATTACTGGTGTCACCCATCCCCTCAGTGTATACCCCTGACCCATCCAGCTAAAGTGGGAACTGACTCCTCAGGGTGCTTGGTTGGTTCTCCAGACTCCTGTAGGCTGTGAACATCCCTCTTTGCACACAAAGGGCCTTTGGGATTTGTTAAATACAAAGACATTCATAGCAGTGGTTTGTCACCTGTTACTATAAACCTAAGGGCATAATTCTTCAAGGGGCTGAGGTGATGTGGCAGAGGTCTGTAATCGCTCAGGGGTAGCCCACCTGATCCAAGGGATGATGTTATGCATGACCTGCATACACTCGAACTCAGGCCTCCTCACAGCCCAGCCTCAGGCAAGCCAAGGGCCCTGAGAGCCCACTAGCTTGTGGGGATTAAGGAAAGAGCAGTATTCTTACTTCTCTAGTCCAAAGTAATAAGGGTATCCATTTTAAAGACCCAGGGGGAAAACTCCCATCAGAATTCAGTGCATGGGACGGCCTGCAAACCTCCCAGGGCTGTATGCATCTTCCTGTATGATACTGTGGCCCAAGGTGGTGTGAGCGCTGGAGGGATCTTGTCTCACACACCTGAAGAACGAAGTAACCAGATGATGGAGGGTAAGAATTCAGTAGGAGATTTAGTAGAAGCAAGCAAGGAAAGCTCCCACAGCATGGGAGGGGTCCCAGAGAGGTACCTTTGGTGGCTCTCTGTCTAGGGCTTTTTATGCTGTTTTGATGAAGAACTAAACTTCCATTGGAAAGTCTCTCTCAATTGTCCTCTTTTTTCTGACTCTATTGAAGGTGTAAAGTTTTAATTTCTTATTCCCATAACGAGATGGTTTAATGTGCTTGTTAACCTGAGTTTGTCCTGTACACTGAAAAGAATTGCTTGGGTTCAAAACAACACTCTGGGGTTGACTGATGTTGGTCATTAAGGAAGCCTGGGGTGACAAAAGAATGCGTGGGCACCAAGCATGAGCGGGGCCTTCCAGTCAGGTGCCAAAGACAAGCTTGAGCCTTGGGTTTTAGTTTGGGGTGGTGGGATCCCATTCTCCAAGGTATACCTATAGATGATCAATCTGCTGCCTCAGTACTGAACAACAGCCATCCTCTCCTTCTTCCTTCCATGCCCTTGCTGCCAAGATAACCTGAGCTAAATTTTAGGCAGCTCTGTTTATCCTTGGGAGATCCTTATATTTGCATTTTTTTTCTCATCCACTTTCTTACTGTGTCACTTTTCCTTCCTTGCATTCATTTGTGTTGTAAGTTATCCTAATATCCTATGTTCTTTGAAGTAAGACAACCAACAAACACTGAAAAGTAAAAGCCCCCCAAAACATCTTATGGGGTAACATCTTTGTATAATAAATCAACTACTGTAGAGAGTGATTTCATTTTCCACCAAAACTTGTGTAAAAAATCAGAATTAAGTACCAGGATTTTACTCCTGTGTTTCTACTTTTGTCCATAAAGCAAAAATATAATCAAGATAATTACCTTTTTGTAGACAATTTAACTACAAAAATTTCCCCTCCCAGTAGCAACCAAACACATCAAGCATAAGACACTTAGAGTTCATGAAAACAAGGAACATGCATTAACATTACAGTTCTCTGACTCCTTCCTTATACATTTGCTCTTACTACTTCTAAGCCCCCTCACTTAACAGGGTGGATTCCAGCCAGAGGAAGCAAGGATACTTTTAGATCTCCAATATTCAGCTCACCATCCACAAGACCATTTCTCCTCTTCGTGGCCTAGTTCTTGATATGCTATCATTCCTTCCTTCCCCAGGGCACTTAGGAAATAACTTCAGTTTCATGACGAGCAAGGGCTTCAGGAAGAGTTGTTCCACAGGGTCCCTGGAAATGAAACCTGAATGGAAGGGCCAAATATAGCACAATATGTGATATGAGTTAGCAAAGGGAAGGTAAAATTGCAGAACCTCACACACTTATTAGTCACATCCAGAGTAAAATCTAGATTCTCAAATATGGTATTTCAGATTCACTTCTTTTTTTTTTTTGGTACCAGGGATTGAACTCAAGGGCACTCGACCACTGGGCCACATCCCCAGCCCTTTTTTGTATTTTTTAATTAGAGACAGGGTCTCACTGAGTTGCTAAGTGCCTCGCCATTGCTGAGGCTGGCTTTGAACTTTGATCCTCCTGCCTCAGCCTCCCAAGTGCTGGGATTACAGGCGTGCGCCACCGCGCCCGGCTCAGATTCACTTCTTCAGTTCGCAACAACTCAAGATGCCACTTTATGTTTAGAGAAGCGATTGACTGGCCTCTGTGTGCTACAAATCATAATTTTATTTAATAGGTAGGGGAGTGTAAAGGATTGTAAAGTGTAATTTGTGATTGTAGTGCCAGATTCATAGCTGAAATATGTGTATGTGTCTGCATATGAATATATATACCTATATCTACATGAAGACAAATAAATAGATATCCTATATTCATGGATTGGAAGAATTATTATAATGCAATACCCTCAAAATTCCAATGTCATTTTTCATAGAAATAGGGAGAAATCTTTAAATTCATATAGTACACCCACACCCCACCCCTGCTTAACACACACAGACCCTTTATAGCCAAAGCAATCATGAGCAAAGTGAACAAGTTGGAAGCATTGCACTAAATGACTTCAAAATATAGTACAAAGCAATAGTAATTAAAGCAGCAAGTACAGGCATTAAAATAGACACACTGACCAACGGAACAGAAGAAACCTGGAAACAATCCATGCATCTGTGGTCAAGTATTTTCCCCTGGTACTGGGGATTGAACCCAGGAGTGCTTTACCACTGAGCCACATCTCCAGCCATTTTTATTTCTTTCTTTTTGAGACAGGGTCTCACTAAATCATTTAGGGCCTCCCTAAGTTGCTGAGGCTGGCTTTCAACTTGTGATTGTCCTGCCTCAGTCTCCCAAGTTGCTGGGATTACAGGCTTGTGCCACTATGCCTAACTGGTCAGTTTATTTATTTATTTATTTTGGTCCTGGGGATTGAACTCAGGGGCACTCAACCCCTGAGCCACATCCTCATCCCTATTTTGTATTTTATCTAGAAACAGGATCTCACTGAGTTGCTTAGCACCTCCCTGTTGCTGAGGCTGGCTTTGAACTTGCGATTTTCCTGTCTCAGCCTCCAGAGCTGCTGGGATTACAGGTGTGCTCCACCGTGCCTGGCTGGTCAATTGATTTTTTTTTTTTTTTTTTTGTACCGGGGATTGAACTCAGGGGCACTCGACCACTGGGCCACATCCCCAGCCCTTTTTTGTATTTTATTAGAGACAGGGTCTCACTGAGTTACTAAGTGCCTCGCCACTGCTGAGGCTGGCATTGAACTCGCGATCCTCCTGCCTCAGCCTCCCAAAGTGCTGGGATTACAGGCGTGTGCCACCGCGCCCGGCTTGGTCAATTGATTTTTAACAAAGGTAGCAACCATATGATAGGAAAAGGACAGTCTCTTTTTAATATGGAATGGGAAACTGTATAGTCACATGCAGAAAAATGAAACTGGACCCTTATCTTACACCATATACAAAAATCAGTTAAAAATGGATTAAACAGTCCAGAAACTGTAAAACTACTAGAAGAAAACATGAGGGCCGGGGGACTACATGACCTTGGTCTAGGCAAACAAACAACAAAAGCAAAACTAGACAAATGAGATTACACCAAAATAAAAAGTTTCTGCACAATAAAGAAAGCAATCAGAAAACTGGGAACGGAACCACCCTATGACCCAGCCATCCCACTCCTGGGTCTATTCCCAAAGGACTTAAAAACAGAATATTACAGTGACACAGCCACTTCAATGTTTATAGCAGCACAATTCACAATAGGTAGGTTGTGGAACCAACCTAGATGTCCCTCAGTAGATGAGTGGATAAAGAAAATGTGGTATATATACAAAATGGAATTTTACTCAGCAATAAAAGACAATAAAATAATGGCATTTGCAGGTAAATGGATGAAGTTGGAGAATAATGCTAAGTGAAATTAGTCAATCTCAAAAATCCAAATACCGAATGTTTTCTCTGATATAAGGAGGCTAGTTCACAGTGTTGTTGGATGGGGGTACATAGGAGGATTAGAGGAACACTAGAATGGTCAAAGGAAAGGGAGGGGGAGGGAGGGAGGAAGGGGGGAAGGGGGAAGAAAAAAAATCGGTGGTTGAATGAGATGGATATCATTATCCTAAATGCATGATTGAAGATCTGAATGGTACTTATATACTTTGTATACAAACAGTTGTATGTAAAAAGATGCTATATATGTGCATTATGAATTGTAATAATACTACTATTATAAATAAAAAAGAAAAGAAAAAAAAAAAAGCAATCAACAGGGCTGGGGTTGTGGCTCAGTGGTAGAGTGCTTGCCTAGCATGTTCATGGCCTGGATTTGATCCTCAGCATCACGTAAGAATAAAGGCACTGTGTGTAACTAAAACAAATAAATACATATTAAAAAAAAAAAAAAAAAAGAAAGCAATCAACATAATGAAATGACAACTCGTGGCAAATTATTTTGACTGGGAGAAAATATTTACAAGCCATACATCTGATATGGGGTTAATATATAAAATATACAAGGAACTCAAACAATTCTATAGAAAGAAAACAAATAATTTGATTAATAAATGGGCAAAGGGCTTGAATAGACATTCCTCAAAAGAAGACATACCAGTGGCCAACATGAATTGAATGCTCAATATCACTAATCATTAGGTATTATCGGATTAGATTAATGCTATTATCTAATCAGATAGATATTGTATTATCTAATCACAATAAGTGTAGAGAATCAGAAGAACAGCAACAAGAGTTCTTGCAAAGGAGGCCTTGTTGCCCTTGGTGGGCGTGTCTGCAAACGGAATGTTCTGCCAAGAAGTATAGAGTAGATAGTAAAGAAACATTGCTTGCAAACGAGGGTGTTTCTTTCTTGTTTCTTCTATATTGAAAAGAAGCAGAGCTCAAAGTGTTCTAGCCCTAACTAGTTTAAGATATCTTTAGGGAAAGTTTATCTGGCTGATTGCTGATTCGCAAATTTGCCTTCTTCATTGCTACTGGCTATTTGCCTTCATTGTCTGTAAATGTTTGCTGTTGGCTAATTGCCTTCTTTGTCTGGAAATGTATAAAAAGGCTGAGAGAAATATAATAAAAAAAACACTGCATGCTGATCCTGTGTTGGAGTCTTGACCTACAACAAATAAGATATCTCACATCATCTGTCAAAATGATTTATCAAAAAGACAAAAAATGACAAGTGTTAGTGAGGCTATGGAGGGAAGGGAGTTTGTACGCTGCTGGTGGGTACATAAGCTAGCACAGCCATCATGGAAACTGGCAGCTCCTCAAGAAACCAAACAGTTGCCACATGATCCACTCATTCTACTTCTGGGCATCTCCATGGTGACAGGACGAGCACAGCCCGTGTTCACTGCAGCACTGGTCACAGGGGCCAAGTTATGGAATCAAAACTGAGTATTCGTCAAGAGATGAACGTAAAGAAAATGCAGTCTAGATCCACCGTGGAATACTATGTAGCCTTCAGGAAGATGTTTAGTGACTTGTGGCCATGTGGATGGAAACAGAGAACACGATGCCACATGAACTAAGCACGGAAAGACAAATCCCACATGTTCTCACCTACAGGTAGGATCTAAGACCATGTGACCTGGAGAGGCCGGGAGGAGAATGGTGGTTACCCATCTTGGGTGGGGAACTGGGGAGCTAATGGGCACAAAGCCTCAGTCAGACAGGAGGGAGGGGGGAGGCTTTTTCTTTTCTGTATATGGCACAGCGGGATGAAAACAGTAAATAATACTATATTGTACATTTCAAAATTACTCAGCATGTATTTCAAATGTTCTCTCCACAAAAAAAAATAATAATAAGCATTTGAGATGGAGTAGCTTGATTGAAGTATTCATACTGTATTCATAGATCACAACATCACCTTGTATCCTTTAAATATATTCATAATATATTTTCAACTATAATTTGTCAATTTATAATTTTAATACACACATAGATATTCTAAGAGCATTCACATGTACGTGTACTAAGGATAAGAGGGAAGGAACCTCATGCAGCGCCCAGACCAGGATTTTAGCTGAGTAAACCTCTGAAACCATCCCCTGGGCTTTCTGAGCAGACTCTGACTTAGAGAGCAGAAAAGGCTGTGGGTAGCTCTGTGGCAGAGCACTTGCCTGGCATGTGCAAGGCCCTGGGTTCTGTTCCTCCTGCGACCAACAAATAAAAAGTAAAATGAAGTTAAGGAAAAGGAAAAGAAAGTAGAAAACTTAGAATGAGAAAGAGGAGGGAGAAAAAAGAAAAATCAATGGTTTGGGTCTCCTTTAAGGAAAAACACTTAGGACAGGAAAAATACCCTATAAGCTATGAACAAGAAACAAAAGCAGGATTTTCAAATGCATCATTAATTAAAAAAAAACACAGTGGAGCAAAGTTAAAATGCAAAGGGCTTTTCCTCAATGTAATTTGCCATTCATATTATTTATTCTCACTATAGCACGCATCGTGAATTCTTCAGCCTCCAAGTCCACTGTTCTCTGATGGTGGCTACTTCATGGACAAATCCTACCGACAGCATCTCCAAAAACCACAGCCAGTCATGGAGAGCTTCTAGGGAATTCCCAGACCCTCAACTTCCACATATTCTCTTTCCAAATAAAGTGGCTTTGAGGGCCCCTTTCCTCATTCACAAGAGCATGCTGGACCCCGCCTGTCTCAGATCTTAAAATGGTGACCCATGCTGAGTGTCAGATGGCAGGGGGACAAATAAAGGGTCATTTAGAAACTGGTATAGACCCGAGAAGAGAGAGGCTTGGGGGCTCATCCCTAGGCAGGAAGGGTGGTTTCCTTCTCGTGTTGGGTGAAGCTGACTGGGGTGTCATAGAACCAACAGATGTTAAAGAGGACACAAAAGTACAACACCACACGTTACTTGGAAGGCAATGCTGTGACAAAATCTCTTCAGTGCTGAGCTCTGTGGCCCAGGCTCCTCAGTACCCACGTTTACACAATGCAAAAAGTAAGACTTACAATTGACAAAGAAGAAGTGAAAATTTAGGCTGCCAGTAACAATCCTCCTAGTGACTCCTCAGAATGGAATAGAAGACACAGAGACGGCCAGCTTCCCCAGGGTAAGCCACAGAGCGCCTTAATTTCTTTGACTACTGCTTTTATTTACTCACCAAGCAATTTTGTTCTGTAAAAAGCATGACCTATCAGAAATGACAAGTTGAATATCTAAAAGGCTTTGGGACTGGAAGTATTAGGCTTTTCAAATTTGGAATATATATTTATGTGTATATATATACATACATGTATACATATATATTAATATATATGTATATGTGTATATATATACACACACACACATATACTTTTTTTTTTGGGGGGGGGGGGTACCGGGGATTGAACTCAGGGGCACTCGACCACTGGGCCACATCCCCAGCCCTTTTGTGTATTTTATTAGAGACAGGGTCTCACTGAGTGGCTAAGTGCCTCGCCATTGCTGAGGCTGGCATTGAACTCGCGATCCTCCTGCCTCGGCCTCCCAAGTGCTGGGATCACAGGCATGTGCCACCGAACCCAGCCCCAACATATATATTTTTTGAAGGTCATTTTATACCCTATCTTAAGTAATTCTCTGCATGAAATAAAGTTTCATGGTATAAAATAGTCCATTTGTGGCGTCACGTCAGTGTCCAAAAAGTTTGGGATTTTAGAGCATTTTGGTTGGATTTTTGGAGTAGGGATACTTAACCCATACAGCAGTAAAGAATGAAGCTTGCAAGAAAGGTGAGCTCCAAAACAGATTCCTGCTCCAACAGAAGGGCTTTAAGCTGGCCAAAAGAAAAAAAGAAAAGGAAAAGCAACAAACATTTGTGCTTTAAAGTAAAATGTTCAAGGAATGCACGTGTCCCCTTAAAATTTTTTTTAATTATTATTCCTAGTTTTTGGATTAGCAGATCCACAGGGGCCCCACTGCGTGACAGACAGCTCTGTACCCTGGATAGGCATCCGACTTCCCCATCACACGTGGCCCACGGTAACTCGCAGGCCTCTTCCCCCTTGGTGAGTGACTGGCCACGTTACTAAAGCAATCCACAAAACTACCTGCTAGCCGAGAACTCCTGAGACTCGTGAACTCCTGGGGCCAAGAGCTCTCTTGGGACACCTTTCGCTCCCTGCGCGCTGCTTCATGATGTTACTGCTCGCTGCTTCTGGGACTTCTCCCTCACCCTCTGCAACCATGCTGACCTCCCTGCTGCTCCTTACTCCCACCTTGGCAGTTTTGCTCCCCTGGGAAGCTCTTCTCCCAGACTGCCGTCTCAGCTACCTCCTTCACCTCCTCCAGGTCTTCCTCCACATCTTCTCCATGAGGCCTGGCCTCAGCACCGGCTGCTCTCACCCTGCTGCAGCCAGGTTTTGTCCCACAGCCTCTTCACCTTCTCTTGAGCTACAGAATTTCCCCCCTGTGCACACTGCTGCCTGCCTTTGCCACTAGAATGTCATCACCAGAGGGGACACTTTTGTTCTGTCGCTGAGGTACCTTATCCTCAGCACTAAAAACGTGTTTGGTACGTGGTAGACGTCAACTACATTCCAGGACTGGAAAGTCAAGGCAACCTGGTAGCTGCAGGGCACTGAGGGGCCCAGGTGCTCAAAAGGCAGTTAACAAGTCGGAACACCGAGGTTCAGGCAGAAAATGCCCAGGGTTTCCTATACCAGCAGTCATCCGAGAACATCCCGATGCGGAAAACGATAAAACCCCAAACAGGACAAATTAGCACCTTGAAAACGGTAACACATTTATGTGGAAGGTGAATTCTATGGCTTTGTCTCTAGATTTCTGATCAACTTGTACAGGCTTAAAGGGCTTAGGGAGATTCAAGTGTAAAATACAGGTGGCACTCCAGCCTACTATTAAGATTATGCAGAAAATCAAATTAAAAGTATCAGGGAATATCTTTTAGTTTTCTTATTAAACCTAGACCCAGGGTTGGTAAGCTTTTTCTGTAAAAGGTCACATAGTAAATATTTTAGGCTTTGTAGATCAGATAGTCTCTATTGAGAACTCTGTCATTAGAGTAAGAAAAGCAGACATAGATGATACATTAACGTATGCCCAGGGCTGTGTTCCAATAAAACTTTATTTACAAATACAGATGGTGACCAAATCTGGCCCAAAGACAGTAGTTTGCTGACCCCTGACCTAAAGTTCAATGAAAATCTGTTAAACTTGAGATGGAAAAGAAAGTCCCACCATTGTGAAGTTGTGTGTTTTAAACAAGTTGCTGAGTTGCTAGCAGGCTGAAAATTTGAGCAGGATGAGGAGTGGTTGCAGGCCTCTCCTCTACAAGTCGGCTCTGATAATCCTGAGATGCAAGCCTGGCTGGCTTCACCCACCAGCTGCACTCATCAGGGGGAAGTCTCTGACCAGAGGCACAGGCAGTCCCCGCTGCTCCCCAGAGATGCCCACGCACGACAGTGGTTCTTGTGTCTGACTGGTCAGGGCTTCCACCTAGCAAGACACCTGTGTGTCTGCGCAGACATCGCAGGCTCTCAAAACAACAGGAAGCTGAAGAATAACAGTTGAAGTAGCAGCAGATGGTTTGAGGAGGCTGGACTTGTGTGACAATATGTATTATGTGCCAAAAATCTCTTCCTAACTTGCAGGAAGCACTCTCTCATCCAGGGTCCTTGTCAAGGAGACATGGCCACCACACGCACGGGGCGCCACGCTGCTGCTGGACCATCCACAGCACGAGACGTGGGCCCACTTCTAATCTTGGGTTAAGAAAACACCCAAGTTTTATCTTCTTCTTTTTCCCTATCTGCATTTTCTTACAAAATTTCTGCAATGATGATTTGTTTTAGTTCATAATCATTAGAGATGAGATGGAGATCAAATGGCTAAAACTAAGCCCCATGAGCAGAATTGAATGGGGGAACTTGGTGCTGCAGTAAGTTCATCTGTTCACTCATCAGTATTTGGATGAGAGGCTTGAGTTTCCTGGCTCTGATGTCACTTGCAGTGATGCTAAGCAGACAACTTCTACACACATGTGACACAGTACAAATCAGAGGGAGGCCTAATGTCCATTTGTCAGTGGATAAGTTAGAAGACAATTTAATTTTTGTAATACACCAGCTTTATTTTTGTTGTTGTTGTTTTGTTTTTGTACTGGGGATTGAATTCAGTGGCACTCAACCACTGAGCCACATCCCCAGCCCCGATTTTGTATTTTTAGAGACCAGGTCTCACTGGGTTGCTTAGCGCCTTGCTTTTGGGGAAGCTGCCTTTGAAACTCGTGATCCTCCTATCTCAGCCTCCGGAGCTGCTGGGATTACAGGCGTGTGTCACCGTGCCTGGCCCCATGTATAAATTTTTGTGTAGACATATGGTTTCATTTCCAGGGCTTACACCAAGGAGAAGAATCGGTGGGTCCCGTGGTAACTCTCCATTTAACTGCCAGACTGTTTGCAGAAGCAGCCGTACCACTGTCCATTCCCACCAGCAACGTAAGAGGATCCTGATGTCTTCAGCAACACTTGCTATTTTTCTTATTTTTATAAATTGCAACCATCCTTGTAGTTGTAAAGTGGTATCTCACTGTTGTTATAATTTGCATTTCCTCAGTGACTAGAGATGTTGAACATTACTGTAAAAGCTTATTGGCCATTTGCATATATTTGGAGAAATATCTTTGGGACCATTTTTAAGTGAATCCACAATTGTCTTTTGAACTGTAACAGTTCTTTATATATTCTAGATACAAATCTCTTATCAAATATTAGACTTACAAATTCTGATATACCCATTTTTCTCATGTTACTTTTATGTGTCATATCTAAGAAAGTCTTAACTAACACAAGGTCACAAAGATTTACCCCTAGATTTTCTTCTAAGGATTTTATGTTTTCAGCTCCTACTTTGAGGTATGTGATCCAGCATCCGGCTTTGTGGATGCTGTCATGAAGGGATCTGACTTCACTCTTTTGCACATGGCTTTCCAGCAACAGTGCTGAAGAGACTCTTCTTTCCCCCCTGAATTGCCCCAGCAATTTTCTCAAAGATCAATTGCTCATGAGTGTGAGAGCTTTTGACTGAACTCTCAGCTCTATCCCACTGACTTTATATATCTATCCACACCATCTTGATTAAAGCAACTCTATAGTAAGTTTTTAAAAGTATTTTTAGTTGTAGATGGACACAATAACTTTATTTTGTTTATTTTTTTATGTGATGCTGAGGCTTGAACCCAGTGCCTCATATGTGCTAGGCAAACACTCTGCCACTGAGCTACAGCCTCCGCCCCTGTAGTAAGCTTTGAAATTGGGAGATATAAGTTCTCTGAACTTTGTTTTTTTTCTTTGTCTACTTGGGGTTCCTTGAATTTTCATAGGAATTTTAGAACCATATTGATAATTTCTGCTGTGAGTTTGACAGGAATTGGGTTGATCCTTTGGGGAGTACTGCCATCGTAATAATATTAAGTTGTCCAGTCCATGAACATGGGATATATTTTTGTTTATTTGGGTCTTTATTTCTTTCAAGAACATTCTATAATTGTTAGAGTATAAGTTTTGCACAGAAGACAGTTCTTTTAAAAAACTGTCATCTTAGTTCTTACCACTTACATACAAATGAAGAACTGTGGACCAAGGACACAGCCTGTAGCTGATTATAGGGATACATGGAAAGACTAGGCCCAAAGTCAGTGAACTCACCTGAAGAGGACCCTGTTTAAGTGTCTGTGGCACATGTTTTATCCCAGTGAAGACCCAGAGCAGCGCTTCTCATCCTACCTGCATATTAGCATCACCTATGATGCTCAGGGACATCAGAATCTCATGGGGTGGCACCCAGGCATCAGTATTTTTAAAATATGCATCCACAATGGAAGACCACTGATTAATGACAAGAAGTTTCAGTGAAGTTTGTGTCTTGTTTATTTCTATTTACTTATTACTTATTTATATCCTATCTTATTCTAGAGAAGAATTAAGCACACTAACGAGAGTTAAAAGTAAGCTGGGTACTGTGGCGCACTCCAGTAATCCCAACAGCTCAGGAGGCTGTGACAGGAGGATCGCAAGTTCAAAGCCAGCCTTAGTAAGAGCAAGGCCCTAAGCAACTCAGTGAGACCCTGTCTCTAAATAAAATACAAAATAGGGCTGGGCCGGGCGTGGTGGCGCACGCCTGTAATCCCAGCACTTTGGGAGGCTGAGGCAGGAGGATCGCGAGTTCAAAGCCAGCCTCAGCAATGGCGAGGCACTTAGCAACTCAGTGAGACCCTGACTCTAAATAAAATACAAAAAAGGGCTGGGGATGTGGCCCAGTGGTTGAGTGCCCCTGAGTTCAATCCCTGGTACCACCAAAAAAAAAAAAAAAAAAAAAAAAAAAAAAATAGGGCTGGGGATGTGGCTCAGTGGTTGAGTGCCCCTGAGTTCAATTCCCAGTACCAAGAAAAAAAAAAAAAAAAGTAGTGATGAGAAAAACAGAAAAACAACGTCAAAGATGTAACATGGAAGTTAGAATAAGACTTCAAATGTACACTACAAAGATCTGCATGTTGCATACAAATTTAGGAAACGGGAAAAGGTACCATACCATGGCCCCAGATACAAACATTCTTGGTAATTAGACCAAAGAGAACTGTGCCTAGGTTGCCTCCCAGTGAGAAGAGCGGCTGATGGGGTTCCGTGGGGGCATCCCCAGGCTGACGTACATCCCAAGGCCACAACCAAATCACATGAAAAATACAAATGAGAGTAAAGTCTAAAGAATCAAAGACCTTTCGGAATGTGAGAAAACAAAGCCACGAGGCAAATCCCATGTAAAAAGAGTCTCCCTAATCTGCAGTCAATGACATTGTTTTCCCACAAAAGCAACTGCAGACCAAATAAGAAAACACAAATTATGTTCCACTCCTCCCCACACTCTCTCTTTAAAAATTAGAACAGTGGGTAAAAATCTGTCGAGATGACACACCAAGCCTGCCCTCCACCTCCCGTCGCCCACCGCGGTCCTCCCGGTACCTGAATCTGTCTGTTGCTGGGGTGCTCTCCATGTTAAACTCGGCCACTGGCACGCCCCTGGCGGCCACCTGGGGGGCAAACATGGCTGCTGGGTAGACCACAGAGGAAGTCCCCACCTACAAAGCAAGTGCACGGAAATGGACAATGACCACACTACAGGGAAAAGAAACATTTTTTCAGAAATACTTACATAAATTCAGGCAGGTCTGTGGTTGCAGGTGTGAGAAAAGCTAAGCTGGAGGAGATGCAGTGGTGGGTGTCCAAGGGACACACTGGAAGTTAAGAGGCGCCTTTTGGCCAATCACTTGATTTGGGAAGAATGTGTGATGTATAAGAGAGAGTTATACAACCATGTCGTGGCAAAGAAATGACCCAATTGACATGTTTTGAGGTAGAGTTCTGTTTTTGTTTCTGTTTTTTGAAATTATACAAATGATCCATGTTCTTTTTTATTTTTTAAATTGGAGATATAAAGAAAAAACATATATTTCACCCATAATCCTAGTACCCCAAGATAACCATTGTCAATATGTTGATATATATCCTTTCAGGATTTTCCTTATAAATATATACTTATAAACATATTTATAGAAATGGAAAGACTGGACAAGAACCAACCTGTCTCCTGAACAATCTGTCATGAATGCTGATGGTACTCAGCATTGGGGCACAGTTGATAAGACACTGGCTGAATGGATGCATACCCACCAGAAAGCACCTTTGTTTTTAAAGACAAATGAAGGAAAATTTTGAAATTTTCATATGCTTTGGCTAGTTAATTCCACTCCTAGGAAAAGTGTCTTAAGGAAAGAGCATGATAAGATTTATATCCAAGGATATTCGTTACAGCAATGTTTAAAATATCAAATTTTCAAACAGCCCAAATGTCCAACAATACAGGATTAGCTCAATATATCATTATATATCCATGTGATGGAGACAATTAAAAGGTGATATAGACTCATATGCACTGACATGGAATATGCTGAGTGAATTGCTAGGTGAATAAATTAGTTTCAAGACAGTACATATATCACGAACTCATTTTTTAATAGTAATCAATGTGCGTGTATCTGAATAAGGAAAGGTCTAGAAGAGAGGTGGTCAGACTTTCTAGAAAGGGTCATAAGGTAAGTGTCTCAGGCCTTGCAGGACTTCCTGTCCCTGCCATTGTAGTGTGAGAGCACCCAGAGAGAGTGTGCAGAAGAACAGCCACAGCTGCGTGCCAATAAAACTTTATTCACAAAACAGGGTATATATCAGATTTGGCCTGCAGGCTGCAGTCTGCTCACCCCTGGTCTACAAGAAAGCATATCAAAATGGATGAAGTTGGAGAATATAATGCTAAGTGAAGTTAGCCAATCCCAAAAAGCCAAATGCTGAATGTTTTCTCTGATGTAAGGAGGCCGATTCATAGTGGGGTTGGGACGGGTAACATAGGAGGATCAGAGGAACACTAGAATGGCCGATGCGGAGGGAGGGGAAGGGAGGGGGCAAAAGGGTGAAGAAAAAAAAAAGATGGTAGAATGAGATGGATATCATTACCCTAAGTGCATGTATGAAGTCACGAATGGTGTGAATATACTTTGTGTATAACCAGATATATGTAAAAATGTGCTCTATAAGTATAATATGAAATGTAATGCATTCTGCTGTCATTTATAACAACTTAGAATAAAAGATAAATAGATTTAAAAAAATAAAGCATACCAAAATGCTAACAGTAACTATTTCTGGATGGTAGAATTATGGGTGATTTCTAATTTCCATTTTATAATTTGATTTTCTTAATTCTTTTTTATTTTCTTATTTTATCAATGAACTTTAATAATGAGCATGGATTATACTTAAAGTGTGAATCAATGACATGTTCTTTTCTTTAATGTTGCAGACAAGACAGCATTAGTTTCACATCTTAAGATCAATTCTTATTCATTGTTTCTTAGTTTTTCTGTAGGACACCACAAGACTTCTCCACACACTTCTTTGAGGGACAGAGGGAGCGGGGAAGGCAAGAACAAACTCCTTCCCATCTTTAGTGTTTTAGAAGACCCCGGAGACTAGAGAAGGGTGTGACCTACCACCAGGCATAAGTCACAGAGCGCCAGCTCTCTGTCAACCTCCTCCAGAATGGCAGGATCCAGGTTTTCTCCAAACCACACCACGTGGGGTCGCAGCAGGCCCCCACACCCTGCCTCTTCACACCTAGAAGAATGGGATCCTTCAGTCACCCCAGCCAACCTGCCAGGCAGGCTTGTGGGTGGATGGGAGGAAGGCTGGGGCCTCCCCAAACCCAGGCCAGCGGGATGGTCACCTCTGATCCTTCTTATCCCCACATGAACTCGTCCTGAGCATGAAGGAAGTGCTACGGTTAGCTGTCCTGTTACGTTTTTACCTTGTCTCTGTTCATTAAGTTGTGTGGACATTCTTTCAGTTGAGCTTGACTTTCTATTACTAAAAAGCCTTTCCGCAACTTTATTATACTCATTGCCACAACCATTCTCAGTTACCCAGACCTGGGTGTAACACTGGCCTCAGATTTGCCTCAAATAATCAACTATCCCCTGATTTCATCAGTGACCTTTCGTTTCTTCTCAGATTCATGTCTCTCTCGAGTCCTGCCTAGAACCACTCTCCAGAATCCATTAGAAAAGCTGCATATCTTGTCTTTTCACCCTTGGCCTCAGGGGTCAGGGCTAGTTTCTGCATTTGTACATTTACATTAAGAGACATTTCACTGAAACTAAAATGTTTAGGTCTTGATTTCTAGTCCCCCCACCCCCCACCATCTGAAACACAAAATGCAAATCAAAGATTTTACCCACCGGGGAAGTTTCTCCACAGGAATTTTGGCATCTTTGGTTCCAGGTTCCGGAGCACTGAAGCAAATCATAACAAAAAAGAAAGAATGTCATCGGTACGACCACAGAGCAGAGAAACACCATCGCTCATAGGTGCATTCTTTTGGCAGTGTATGATAAAAACTCCAAAGTAGTGCCTGCTAGATTATAAGGGTATGACAAGGATGGACCCCAAAGAATAACTGGAGAGGTGAAATTTGCATGGGGAGAGGCTGGAGTGACCAGTATGTACTTCATCATCATTTGGATCTTTTGCAATAACCTTATATTAACATGTTATTTATATAATTTATGCTGTTCTAAAGTGGGCCAGTAGAACTCTTACCAATATTTTGAATCTTTTCTTAAGTTTTTCCCCTAATTATAATGATAATGCATATTCATCATAGAAATGTTGGAAAATATTTTGAATGATATAAAGAAGAAATAAAAATTATAATATCTCCACTCCTGATACTATTAACATTTTGTTGCATTTTCTTCTGGTCATTGGGCTAATACACAGACACATGAACATGGATCATGTACATGTTTAAATAAGAACTTAGAATCACTTGGCAGATGGTTTGGAATCCTATAGTTTTTATGTAACCTTACAGATTGTGAGCAGATTATTTCTTATCTTATGTCTGTACCGTGCTAGTCTTATTTCTCATGAACACGTATGGAATCTTCAATGAATGTTCGATTTCCTCACTATTTATGTTCAACTTAGAGAAGAAGACACATTTATTCTGTAGTGTAATATAATTACCCTTTTCCTGATAAAGCTGGACAAATTGGACTCTTGTAATTTTCAGCCACAGCTCCACAAGAGGTGCATCGAGTTTTAAATAAGGTACCTGAAAAACAAGAGTTCAGCGAGTCCAGAATTGAGTATGATCGAGAGCAGTCATCTCTACGTCCAAAAGGGTGTGCTGTGGTTTGGACCTGCAATGTCCCCCCAGGACCCGTGAGTTAGTTAACAACTTGGTCCTCGGCTTGGAGCTATCGGGAGGTGGTGGAACTTTTAAGAGGTGGGCCCTAGTGGGAGGAAGTTAGGTCATTGGGGCGTGTCTTTGGAGGAGATAATCAGGACCCTGGTCCCTCCACTTCCTCTCTTTGCTTCCCAGCTGCCATGAAGTGAGCAGCTTGCTCCATACATGCTCCATGCCATAGCCTGACCATAGACTGAAACCTCCCAAACTGTGAGCCAAAATAAACCTTTTTTCCTTTTAAGTTATCTCAGGTATTTTGTTACAGAAGTCTGACTAACATAAGATAAAAATTATTTTGTTCTTATACATTCATTTTGGCAAATGGGCTTACCCTAGTATAATAGGAAATAGAAAGACATGAAGTTCCATTGAATCAGGCAAGAGCAAATTCCCTGAAGGACTTTGCAATCCCCAGAGGGGAAATAACTAACTACATGAATAATGTGCTCTCAGATTACCTTGGACTGAAGTTTAGGGGGAAATGAAAGGGTCAGTAAGGAGGATGAAGCTTGACCGAAAGCTAAGGGTATGACTTACTGAATATAGAAAGGTTCAGGCTAGCAGCATTTATAAAATCTTAACCTTGATTTAATAAAGATTGAATCTTATACAGAAGCACCTCAATGAATAATTAATAAGTTAAAAATTAATACTATAAACCATTTATTGAGCTAAAGCAATAATGGTGGCCATAGTTTATTGACTACTGCCTTGTGCCTGGTGTTGTCCTGAGCTTTTTACACACCACACTGTGCATAAGCTGTCTCATTCTATCCACTGTCTGCAGGAGACCATCGCTCCTCTATTCCACGTGGAGCTGATGGATCTGTCAACACATTCCAAATACAAGTGTGGCCACAGGTTCCAGACTGCTGCGATCGCAGTGCCCCACCCCACAGCAGCAGTGTTTGGTCAAATGGGTGGGCAAGTGACCCAACTGAGGCCACCCAGAGGTTCTTACCAAACTGGAGTGAGCAGGACGCTACCGCCCCTGGAGCGTCCATGGAGACAGACCAGACGCAAAGGGAGCAGAAGTTCAGAGCGTCCATCTGGGGATGAAGGGAAGTAAAGAGACACCCCAGGTGCTGGCGCCGTCCCATGCCTGACCCTGCTGAAACAGCTGCCCTTCAGCTGCACTGGGAAGTTGTCACTATAAGACACCTTTGCACAGAGCCCCGGGGACGGGGCTAGCAGGGATGCAGATGACAACTGAGCAACGCTAGTGGGCAGGAAGGATGGGTGCCAGCAGGGGCAGGGGCAGCACGTGTTTCCCCTCACCGTGGATTTCTAGAAGGTTCTTGGTGCCAGCCCTGCGGTGCAGCTCATCGATGTTCTGGGTGATGACCATGACCCGCCGGCCCTGACCCTTCAGCCGGGCCTCACACTCCGCGATGGCCCAGTGTGCGGGGTTGGGCTCCTTGGTCAGCATGACCTCCCTGCGGTAGTGGTAGAACTCCCACACCTGCGACGGGTTGCGGGCAAAGGCCTGAGGAGTGGCCAGGTCCTGGGGGTGAGAGCGGAGGCGGGGTCAGGGCGGAGGGGGGGGGGGGTGCTGCACCTGTTCTCCAAGAGGTCGGGCAGCCCCCGGGTGATGCTGGGCCCGTCTGCTGAGGTGCAGGCCTGTGGCACCAGCCTAGGACCCAGGACCTTGGAGAAGTCAGTCTTAATTGCGCCGATGCTCGGTGTGGGGAAACGCAGCCCGGCCATCGCCCCTCAGGCAGTTGTGAACCCAGGAAAGGACTGTGTGGGGAGATGAGCCTGTTTACTTATTTATTTTTTGGTACTGGGGATTGAACCCAGGGTGCTTTACCCCTGGGCCACATCCCCAGCCTTTTTTATTTTGAGACGGGGTCTCATGAAGTTGCTTAGGGCCTCGCTAAGTTGCTGAGGCTGGCCTCAAACTTGGCATCCCCCTGCCTCAGCTTCCCAAGCCACTCGGATGACAGGCAAGCATCCTTGCACCCAGCTGCATCTCCTTTTCCACAGAGCTCCAAAACTATGAAGTGTCCCTCATTTTGAGGTACACCCAAGAAAAACGTGAAAGGCAAAACACCCAGTTGAAGTATAATGGTTGTGATTGAGGCAGTGGGTTCTCATAGCTAAAGGAGAGCACATGCTCGCAACTACATACACAACACACACACAACTGTACACATATACACACACTGGACACACCACACACACACACCTACATGCAAACTACACAGATGCACACACTATTACACACACATACATAACCTCACATACACACGTGTAAGAACAGCACGCACATTGGCAACATGTAAAACATCTGTTTTGCAGCATGGTTCTCTTCTAGAAGAGGCCAGTCTCATCACTGGTGAGTGAGCACAGCAGGGCTGTCGGGGGCTGGAACGGATGAAAGGACACAAGGAAGCCCTTACAGGGACAGGCGCGCCCGCCTCGGGCCGTGGAGGCGCACACACCCACACCACTCTGTTCTGCTGAATCCCCTCCACTAGCTCCAGCCTTCAGGAGCTGGACACGTGTCCTCTTCTCCCTGTCCCAGCAGCACCTCCCTCTGTGAGGACACCGTCCACCCCGTGGAGGACCCTCGTGGACCCTGCGCCCCTCCCTCCTGCTCGCCACCCAGGGCTCAGTGGCCTGGAGCAGCTCACAGGTGACCTGGGACTGTGTATGTGGGGTCCTTGGAATGGGGTGGGCGTCTCCGCCTGCCCTGAAGTGCTCAGCCTTCTCTGACACCAGGAGCACCTCCTCCCCATTCCTCCTGGGGCCTCCGACCCTGCCACCCCTGCTGCTGCCCACAGGGACAGCCCTCAGACAGATCTTTCTTACTCTGTGCTGGTGGCCCTCTGCTCCTTTCTCCCTTCCTTTGCCTTTAAGGGGATAATCCCCAGGCCTGGGAGGTGACATCTGCCAGCCTGAGACACTTAATAGAGGAAAGAAAGGTCAAGTTCACAACCTTCATGAAGTGAGAAGCTGCCAACCTACTAAGTGTGGAAACCATGGGCTGAAGTAACAATTCCTGACTGTCTTCATTCAACCAACAAAAAAGTCTATTAAGCATGTATAATATGCCAGAGTTCTGGGCACCGGGACCAGTGCAATAAAACAGACAAGATTCCCTGCTCTCTAGAATTAGGACTTTCCCAAGCCAGGGCATGGGAGGGGACAGAGGCCAAGGGTCATGCCAGGATATGCTGGGGAAAGTGCTGTAGTTGGGGTCTGGAATCACCCCAAGGCCCAGGTGTGGAAGGCGAGGGCCCCAGCTTGGTGCTAGGGGAGGTGGTGGGATCTTCAAGAGCTGAGGCCTAGAGGGAGGTGTTGTCACTGGGGACATATCTATGAAGGGGACTGTGGGACCCTGGGCTCTTCCTCTTTTCTCTGTTGCTTCCTAGCCAGGAGGCGAGTGGCTTTGCTCCTCCATGTGCGCCCCACACAGCCCCAAAGCCCCAAACAGTTGTGGCCTGAAACCTCCAAAACTGTCACCTAAAAGAGACCTTTTCTAAAGTGGTCCTCTCAGGTATTCATCATGATAACAGAGTCCTGAGTAACACAGAAACATTCTACACTGTAGTCATGGAGTTGGCCACATAACTATATCATTTTTGCTAAGATTCATTGAATCAAATGCTTAAAATTGATGAAGTTGTTATATCTACATATCAATAAAAATTAAACAAAACAAGCTGGGTGCAGTGGCACACGCCTGTAATCCCAGTACTTGGGAGGCTGAGGCAGGAGGATCACGAGTTCAAAGCCAGCCTCAGCAATGGCGAGGCACTTAGTGACTCAGTGAGACCCTGTCTCTAATAAAATACAAAAAAGTGCTAGGGATGTGGCCCAGTGGTTGAGTGCCCCTGAGTTCAATCCCAGGTACCAAAAAATTAAAAAAAAAAAATTAAACAAAACAAAACGGGGGCTGGGATTGTGGCTCAGTGGTAGTGCGCTCGCCTAGATCTTCGATTCTCAGCACCACGTAAAAGTAAAACACATTGTGTACAACTAAAGCAAATAAATAAATATTAAAAAAATGTTTAAAAAAAAAAAAAAAAAAAAAAAAAAAAAAAAAAAAAAAAAAACAAAACGCAGATCTGGTTACACCCTCTTAGAACTTATATTCTAATGTCTTCACTTAAACATTTAAGCATCAAGTTGGGTAGGAAGATTGCAAGTTCAAAGCCAGCCTCAGTAACTTAGCAAGGCCCTAAGCAACTCAGCAGGATACTATCTCTAAATAAAATACAAAAAAAGGGCTGGGGATGTGGTTCTGCAGTTAAGCGTGCCTGGGTTCAATCCCCCATACCAAATAACAACAAAACGAAACAAAAACACTTAAGCATCAAGCCCTCGGCCTTCACGATTCAACTTTTAATATGACTGCCGGGCGTGGTGGCGCACACCTGTAATCCCAGCACTTGGGAGGCTGAGGCAGGAGGATCGCGAGTTCAAAGCCAGCCTCAGCCGTGGCGAGGCACTTATTGACTCAGTGAGACCCTGTCTCTAATAAAATACAAAAAAGGGCTGGGAGCCGGGCGCGGTGGTGCACGCCTGTAATCCCAGCACTTTGGGAGGCTGAGGCAGGAGGATCGCGAGTTCAAAGCCAGCCTCAGCAATGGCGAGGCATTAAGCAACTCAGTGAGACCCTGTCTCTAATAAAATACAAAAAAGGGCTGGGGATGTGGCCCAGTGGTCGAGTGCCCCTGAGTTCAATCCCCAGTAACCCCCCCAAAAAAATATGACTACTTCACAGAAACTTTAAAAATGTGAAAAGCTTAATTTCAGTTCTTTAGAAAAGTAAAGAGTTATGCTAACAAAAGTTTTCAGATTCTACTTCAAAGCAATTACTAGGAAAAATTGAATTTTTCTGTAAGTGTAACCTATTTATATCGAGAAGGTAAGGAAAGTGACTGCTTAAATTTGAGATCTTTATCACAGGGACATTATGTTGATGCCAAAATCAACAGGACAAACTTTTCCCTCTGCATTTCGGGCATGGGTACAGGTTTGGAGCCAAACTTTGTTACGACTTCATTTAGAACTTTTTAATGTTCTGGAAACATTACCAACCTGAGCTTGCCAGGTTCTCCAGTAGCCTCCGGCTCCTCGGAACGTTGGAACCCCACTCTCGGCACTAACGCCAGCTCCCGAGATGATGACGATGTGCTTTGCTTTGGCAAAACATGTCCGAAAATGGGCCATATCTAAACAGAGCGTAAAACTGGTATTGACCCAGTGTACTGTGCACACATTTATATCCCATGCCAACTGTCTATATCTTGAAACTTGACCTTGTATGAAATTACACATTAAGATACTCACGTAGAAATACTTACACAGACACTTCACTCATGAAGTCACCAGGTCACACGGCCTGAAGGGGGCGGCTTTGGGCACACTCAGCTCTGCCTCCCACCAACCGTTCCTGAGCCTGGGCTTCCTTAGCTGCTTCATGTGTACAATGGCGCCTTCTTAGAGCACAGCTGCCATGCAGATTTTTTTTTGAATTTTTTCTTTTAGTTGTCAATGGACCTTTACTTTATTTATTTATGCGTGGTGCTGAGAATCGAACCCAGTGCTTCACACGTGCTAGGCAAGCGTTCTACCACTGAGCCACAACCCCAGCCCTGCTATGCAGATTTTTAAAAGACCAGTGGACAGGAACCCACCTCCCTTCATAAAAGTCCCAACAGGCATGTGCCTTTGTGTGAAGGCTGAGCTGAGGGCCACTGGGACCAAAGCCCCAATTCCTCCCTGAATCCACCTTCCCTGGGGGAATCTTGCTCACTCCATTTTCCCTCAGCACAGTGACCACAGGTGAGGACAAAGGCCCCCTCCCCTGGGACCAAGCGCCCCGCCCAACATGGATACCTGACCACCTCCCACCTCCTCTACAGCTCAAGCAAGAGCCAGGCTTTTCCACCAGAGCCGGGCACACGAAGGCAGCCGAACCCACGGAACGGCACGCCAGCAGGTGCTCGTGGGCACAGGCCCGCCTTGCCTTCCCGCCTTGCCTTCCCGCCCCAGCTCCACAGCCTCCTCCTGCCTCTCCCCACAGCCGCAGGCGTCCAGCGAGGGCTCTGTGCCCGGGCTGACCACCAAGCACAGGTGCAGATCACACGTGGCATCTTCTCCCCAGAAGACGTCCTCATCCCAGATAAGGATCAGGAGCCATACTGGGAGCGGACAGTGGGGCGCTGTCGCTGCTTCTCTTGGGCAGCAGAGCTGGAGAAGGGCTGTGGCCCAGGGCGCTGCCCGTGGCTGACCAGTGCTCTTCTCCCCCAGGCATGTAGCCCTGAAGGCCCCTGTGGGGGACAAATGCTGTGGCCCTGGCAGGCCAGGCCTAGAGGGTACAGCTTCCAGGAGGAGAAGAGAGATGCCCTGTTCCACCCTCGCTGAGGGAGAAGCGGGCACTGGCCCAGCTGTGCCCACGCCAGGCACTGTCTCAGACACAGGGTACACTCCAACGTGGAGGGCTTCCAGGAGTGGCCACCCTGTGTGTGAAAGCATGAAAGATTTCAGCCAAAGTGGAATGGACTTCCTCAGCTGACCGAGCAGGTAGGTGACCCGGGCTTCCCCTCCTGAGGGGAACAACAAGCAACATCAAACCTTGACTGAAGGAGTGTCCCCGAGAGACAGAACCTGGGAAGGAAGACAGCGGGATGGGGGCTCCAAAGCAGTTGACTTGAAAGTTAAAGAGGAATGTGGCCTAATTTGCATACCCAGCTGGTAAAGCAGGACCCTCTGGTTTCTCATAAACTAGAGCCACAGCTGTGGTGGGCCCTAGATAACCTCAGGAAAGGCCCAGTCCCTCCTCCCCTTCCCTTCCTCCCTGTTACTGGGAAAAGTGAGCAAAGGGTCAAGTGGACCCTCAGACACAAAGAACCAGAGCAGCCCAGCTCCCTCGCTGGGCCATGCTCCAGCAGGGTCAGGCTGGAAGGAACCAAGAGGGCTCAGGCACACCGTTGTCTCCGGGAAAACCAACCACGACCCTGCCAGCCAGTCCCGCTAAAGCCCTGGCTGACCTCACACCCCTTTCTGAGACAGGCTGGGGAGAAAAGTAAGACCAGTGGATACTAAAGCTACCAAGCCACGAGGACTCTAGGAAAAGCAGCCCAGTCTCGGTAAATTCGTTTCACTCTATTCTAACCTCCTGGAAGAACAAAGCTCAGGTCCATTTACAGTGAGAAAACGTACAGGTGCTTCTCTGGGAACTGCCCATATAGCTCCTGGGTTCAGCCCCTACAATGTCTCTAAGGACTTCAAAGTTCACCCCCAAAACAATCCCCAGCCTGAAAGGTCTTTTCTACCATGCAGGGAAACTCTGTCATTTCCTGAAAAATATATTCCTAGGTCCGGGTGACTTCTATTAAGGCACCACATTAACCAACTTCTACAAACAAATAAAAAGTCAGCATAGGTTTGGTTCTTGGAAAAGAGGATACAAGATGCAGTCATGTTAATGTGGTGTGAAATCTTTTAGAACACGTTTTCTGGGGCTAGAGGTGTAGTTCAGTGGTAGGGTGCTTGCCTGGCCTGCACGAGGCCCCAGCTTTGCAACCAAAACTGAAAAACACATTTTCACTTGCTAAAGGCAAATATGCCCACTCATTCTGTGGTTCCAAACACAGAAAATCCACTTTGGGCCAAAGTCGGGTGTATGCTCCTGAATACCCCACAGACTCCAGCGGCCTACTCTGCACCAAGGGCTGGGTGGATGAGTAGAACTGTTTTTTTTTTTATTCTTTTCCATTCCTGATATTGGGCAAAATGGAAGCAGGCATCATTACATCTGAGCAGACTCACGGTATCAGGGAAAGTTATTCAAAAGTGAGAAATAGGGCAAAATAGAGCTCAGAGTGGCCTTTTAGTGGTATAGTAGAGCTCTGTTTAGCAGGCTCACATAAAGATCATTTAATTATAAAAATTGCATAGCCTCCATCCTCCCTATAGGCTAAGATACATTAACCTGCAGATTCTTGTCAAGTACAGATACAAAGAATATCCAGTGGAAATGTCCAGTAGAAAATCGAACCCCATATTGCCCTTGAGGACAATCACCAGTTTTTCTCTCCTGCAGAAAGGAGAGGAGTTTAAAATAAAAATCATGGACTGGGAGTATAGCCCAGTGCTGAGCACCTGCTTAGCATGTTCAAGGCCCTGGCTTCCACCCCCAGCACTGCCAACAAACAAATAAAACACTCATGTGTTTTAAGCTTAAATGCAAAAGCTTGGGAGAAGCAGCAACATGCCAAACAAATATGCCTAGGAAGGACCTGCCCAAAAGAGGCCAGGGTAGCTTCGTCCAAAGTCGTGCCTGGCACCTACTTTATTATAGGCAGTCCCCTAGAACTGTACATAGGAAAGCTCAGGAAATTCACAGTCCACTGGGGAGGAGATGGAGGACTAAGAATGACTTACTTGAACTTGGACGAGCCATTGTTAGGCAAATCTTGCTTTGAGGGGAAGCTGGAGACCTCGGTCTATAACACAGCTGGGAAATTAATCGGCTGGGAAGGATCTGGAGGGGTCGCATCAGGTTTTATTTGAAGTACTAATTCTCCAGGTAGGCTTTAAAAAAAATCAGAAAGCAAAATATAAACAATCAGAAAACATTCAATTGTGTGTGTGTGTGTGTGTGTGTATTTAAGGGCACTATTACATGTATCTACGTAGACCCAGATGCTCCCTAATAATGGAGTTATGTGACAATGTAAAAATACCGTTAATCAAAAAATGCATTTAATATTCCTAACCTGCAGAATATCACAGCTTAGCCTCAACTACCTTAAACGTGCTTTAAACACTTACATTAGCCTACAGCAGGCAAAATCACCCAACAGGGAACCTACTTTATAATCAAGTGTTGACCACCACACGTCATTTATCGAACACCCTACTAAATGCAAAAAAAAAGTACTGTGGTAAAGCCAAAAAATCTTAAGAGGAAGCACTGTGAGTGTAAGAACATCCTAAACAAAAACCCTTAGTTTCACGATGGCCAGGTCTTCATGAGACCCATCCTCTGTGCTGACTTTTCGATTTGTGCATCCCTGAAGGCACTTGGAGGTGCCCCAGAGCGGTGGCTCTCCACTATGGTGTCAGATCAGCATCCGGGTCACAGAGACCTAGTGACCCAGGCAAAGCCTCGGCTCCACCAGGTCACGGGGTCAGAGGACACTGTGGGTGGAGCCCTTGGACCACTCCCTCCCGGTGATCCTGAGACCACTCCCGGTGATCCTGGCACCACTTCCGGTGATCCCGAGACCACTCCAGTTTTG
The DNA here is from genome assembly GCA_025594165.1 of Tamias sibiricus. Taxonomy (NCBI): domain Eukaryota; kingdom Metazoa; phylum Chordata; class Mammalia; order Rodentia; family Sciuridae; genus Tamias; species Tamias sibiricus. Next base: position 14,443,780 of record CM046666.1, on the reverse strand, counting down.
AGAATCGCTGCCTGGGAGGCTTGGGAAGAGCCTGAATGTGAGAGTTCATGCTGCTTTTTTCAAAGTACAAAAACCCTTTTTAAAATCTCTCTAAGCTTTTGATCAAGGCACAGTTTCTATGAGAATGCGATTTCTGAGATCTGAACTAGGCAGGGAAGACATGAACCAGGACAGCAGGTAGGAGTAAGGCGACATCAAGCCAAAGGCCTGAGGGTATCTAGGCATGGTAGCACGTATCTGGACTCAAGGAATTTTATAAAAGGAAAACAAACACAAAGAAAAACATTTCGATCAATTCAACAAAATGACTTATCTATGGATATCAGACTATTGGGGTTGACAACAAAGCCTAGAAACAACTTAAATGTCCCTCTGTAGGGGACTTGTTTAATAAACGAGATCATACAGTATGTACTATGGCTTCTTTAAAAAAGAAAGTAGGTTTCTATTTGTACATTCTGGAATAAATGAAACCATGGGGACAGGAAATATATTTGTGACCATCAGAGGGGGCATGAGTAATTACAAAGGGACAGGAGGGGATGGGGTAATGGAACTGTCCTACATCTTAACTATGGTGGTGACAGTGTCTATCAAAACTCAGAACTCACACTAAGATAAGGTTAATTTTACTGTATGTAAATACTTAAAATAACAGGTACAGAGGTTCAGTTTTGAGCTCTGGAGATTGGTAGCACAACAGGCTCCTGCCAAGGTTACCAGTGTTGGATTCCAGGCAGGAGGCTGCGCCTCCCAGGCAGAAGGCCACACGTCCCCAGGTGCTTTGTTAAAAACTACACCTCCCAAGATCCTCAGCATGACCAGAAAACCTGACCAGCAAGTGCCCTGTCCACTACCCTCCTGACCTCTGGTAGCCTATAGGGCAAGGACTCACTCCAAGGGGGTTTTATGACCCCTACTCTATTTAAGCAAGCCCCGGACTGAAATCGCCCCCTGTTCCTGCTTGCCCCTGCTCCCATCCGTCCCCCATTCTTCCTTCAGGGTTCGTCCCCTCCACGTGCTCCTTTTTTTTTTTTTTTTTTTTTTTTTTTTTTTGGTGATTCAATAAACCCCCCTCCCTTTTCCTACGTGCGTTCATCTATCCTTCATTTTTCTAACAACCAGCACCCCCTACTGTGCTAAACCTAATGATCACCTCCCTGGGGAAATGTGCTTCCCTTTGCTGAGACCCCCACACTGTCCTGACTTTATACCTCTCTGGACCTGCCACTCTGGATCTCCTGTCCTCCAGACCCTGGCCCTGGCCTCCGGTCCCGGGTGAATCAGCCAGCTCCCACCCTACACCCGCAGGCCTGGGCGCCCAACTGTCCCTGAGCCGCCTTCCCCCAAAGCCTCACAGCACCTTCCTGCGCTCCAAAGACGCAGCTCCGACCCCTTCCTTTCTCCTGCAGCCCAGAGCCTGTCGGGTCTGCAAATCCTAACAGGCCCCCTTCACACTGCGCCCCCTCCCGTGTCCACTGCCACCACCCTGGCTGCTGCAGAAGGAGCCCTTTCTCAAAAGGAAGGCTGAGCCCAGCGTCCTCGGGGCCTCGGGCGCCGGCAGGGACACTCGGTCTCCCAGTCCGGGACCCTCCCTGGACTCTCTGGCCGCAGCCACCCGGTGCTGCGTCCCGAAGGCCTCGGGTCCCCGCCCGCGCCGCGCGCCCTGCGGCTCCGCAGGGGGAGCTCCGGCCGGAGTCTGCGGGTCCTCATGCCCCCGGCGACCCCAGAGCCCGCCGGCCGCCCCTCCCACCGCTGCCCTCTTCCACCGTCCCCTGCGTCTCCCCGATCGCCACGGCCGCGCATGCGCGCTGCAGGGAGCCGGGGACAGCGCGCAGCCCCGCAGAGCCGGGCCACCGCGGGACCCCAGCCCCCGAGGCCGGGGGATCGGCCCAGCGCCCGCGGGGACGCACCTGCTCCGGCCGGAGAGCGGAAGCGGACCTCGGCGGCCGCGGGCCCAGCCTCAGTGTCCTAACCGGCTGCAGCGGCCCCTGCCGGAGACCCGGGTCCCTGCCGCTCCCGCGCGAGGGCCGCCTGTCCCGGCCCGCTGACTGTCGAAGGAGGACCGTTTCTTTGTTTTCCTTTCTTTGGGCCAGGGCGGACTGCGGGGGTCGCGGGACCTGCGTGGTCTCCGTGAGCTTCCAAGGTTGGCTTCGCTGGGCGGGTGGGCGGTGCGTGGCCGCTGGCGTGGCCTCCTCCCCGCGCCAACAGCTGGATCACACGGGGTCGGGACAGAGCGTTCCAAACGGTGGGGTCATTTTCCCTGAGCCTCTGTTTTAAATGATGGTGAGTCGCCGGGCGCGGTGGCGCACGCCTCTAATCCCAGCACTTTGGGAGGCTGAGGCAGGAGGATCGCGAGTTCAAAGCCAGCCTCCGCAATGGCGAGGGAGGCACTTAGCAACTCAGTGAGACCCTGTCTCTAATAAAATACAAAAAAGGGATGGGGATGTGACCCAGTGGACGAGTGCCCCTGAGTTCAATCCCCAGTACCACAAAAATAAATAAATAATAATAATAAATAAAATATAAATGATGGTGAGTCGGTTGCCAGGCTAGCCCACCCGGATCTCTCACACCCAACCATGAATGGTTGCCCTCCAGCGCGGTGGACTTGCGCGGTGGACTTGTCCTGGTGCCCCGGTCCTTCCAGGGGCTCGGGGACTTCTTTTTCTTTGATGGAGGCTCATCTGCACAACTTTTCCTACAATGGAATTGGTTATGGACTCGCCAATGGGCCAGGAAGGGATGTGATATGAGAAGTTGGGGACAAAACGTTTAATATTGAAGAGTGAATGTGTGTGTGTGTGTGCGCGCGCGCGTGCGTGTGTGTGTGTGTGTGTGTGTGTGTGTGTTCCCCCTAACTCGAATTTCAACCACGGTCCAGTTTGACTGGAAATTACCCCCACACGAGGCCCCTCTCACTCCTGTAAGTTGTGCTAGCATCTCAGGTGCTCCTGGACACTCACATCTGGCCTTTATTTTTTTCCCTAATGTGGATGTGGTTCTTATTTTGGGCCCAGCATTTCTAAGAACTTGCTGTGTATGTGAAGCCAGAAATCTGACAGGCAGTCAGTATAGATAGGTAAGGATCCAGAAAGCCAATTTTGAGTTGAGTCCTGAAAAGTTGGAGGCTGTCCCCTGAGGGATTGAAATGTTAATTCCTTCAGAGCCCTTCCTCCACCCTTATCAAAAACCTGCCCCTGCCCCAAGCTGTTGCCAAGGTAACCTGTCCCAGGAACTGCCCGTCCCTACTGGGAGCTATACAATTGTTAATTAATGTGTCCTGGGCTGCTCCATCCTGCCCTTCCCCCTTCAGCCCATGTGCTTCTCATCTTTTGGACACCCCACCCAGCATTCCTGAGCCTGGTCACTGGGGCTGGTCACATATGCAAGAAGGAGAGAGATAAGGGGAAGAGGGCAGGAGAACCAAGGAAGCCTGGGACATATTAAAAAGGCAGACCTGCCTGGCTTCTTGGGATACCAACAATGGCCCCCTTCTCCCTCCCCGGAGAAGTCTATGTGACCCCTTTTAAATACACCCTGCTTTATATGGTTGCCTGGGTGTGCTTCTTTAATGTTCAGACTTCAACGTTTGGAGGAGCAGACTCGTCAACAGTAAACGGCGGCATCATATAGACTATGCTTCTCACCACATGGTGAAGTAGATACTATCATCCCCACTGTACACTGGGGAGACTGAGGCCCAGGAAAAGTTCAGTCACTTCCCCAGGCACAACGCTGTTAATCAGTAGAGCTGAGCAATGGACCTAAGTGCCTTGGCTCCAATGATAAGAATCCAAGCCACAGCACAGACCTGTCTCAAAGTTGTATTTCATTGCTTTCTGTGCTTACAGCATGAACCCCTTGGGGGAAGAGGGGAGACCCAGCCCCTTATTAGAATCTGCCATGGGCCACAGGCCCAACCACTTTCTGGGGCATGATATTTCATTAAGTTCAGCCCCATCCCTTCTTCTAGGCTTGGAAAGACCAACCTCTGCCTTACCCGGCACATGCGCACGCATACACACACACACACACACACACACACACACACACACCAGGGTCAGGTCACTTCCTCTTAAAGCATCAGCCACCATCTTTTGTGTCTTTCCCTTAACTCCAGTTTAATTTGGGGATGGTCTTACCCTTACAAAATAAAGGCTTTTCTCCTACCCTAACTGTTAGCGAAATTTGCAGGAGGAGACGGAGGCTCGAACTGTCGTATAGGAAAAGGAAAGGGGTTTATTGAATTACCAAAGAAACACGTGGAGGGGATGGGGACAAACCGCGGGGAACGGACGGGAGCTGGAGCACGCGGGAGCGGAGAGCAGGAACAGAGAGCGGGAACAGAGAGAGCAGGAACAAGGGACAAGGGAGGGATTTCAGTCCGGGGCTGGCTTAAATAGAGTAGGGGCCATAAAACCCCCTTGGAGTGAGTCCTTGTCCTATAGGCCAGCAGAGGTCAAGGGGGGGTAGGGGTAGTGGACAAGGGACTTGCTGGTCAGGTTTTTTGGTCACGCTGAGGATCCTGGGAGCTGTAGTTTTTCACAAGGCACCTGGGGAGGTGTGGCCTTCTGCCTGGGAGGTGCAGCCTCTGCCTAGAATCCAACACTAACCCTCACCCTTCCAGGCCCAGTTCTGCTTCCTGGGAGAAACCTTCTCTGACCCCGCCTCCCTCCCTCCACCAGGTGAGATCCCTGGTTCTGGTACAGCACCAGCAGTTACCCTTGCCAAGATTTCAAATGCATTTCCGTTTGTTTGATTGAAATTTTTCTTGCCCAAGCAGGTGTTAAGCTCCCTGAAGGCAGTTTTAATTTGCATTTCTCTAATGAATAACAATGTTGAACACCTTGTCATGCATTATTTGCTGCGATATTTGTTTGGTGAAGTATCTGTACCATAATTTTGTGTACCTTTTCATTGGATTGTTTCATTTTCTTGTTTTCAGTTTGTGAGGGTCCGTGATGAAATGTATTAGAACATAAGCTACGCCAGGAACGCTGTGTTGAAAAGGGGGGTGGTTTATTGGGGTGCCACGTGGAAGGGTAAGGGACGAAATGGCGTGGAGGACATGGAAAGTAAGGGACAAGGGAAAAGGGAAGAACAAGGAAGAACAAGAAGAGCGTGGAATAAGGGCGGTTTCAGTCCTGAGCAGGCTTAAGTAGCGAACTGGTGGTCAGAGGGACACCTGGAGCGAGTCCGTGTCCCCATAGGATGCCGGAGGTCAAGAGGGGGTGGCGAGGGCACCTGGTGGCCAGCTCTGCTGGCCTGCCTGAGGCACCTGGGAGATGTAGTCTTTTCACAAAGTACCTGGAGGAAGTTGTGGCCTACCTGGGAGGTGCTGCCCCCTGCCCGGAATCTAACAAAATGTTTTGCAAATATTTCCTCCAACTTGTCTTTTCCTTATCTCTTTCAAAAAGCCATTTACAAATGTTGATGAAGCCTAGTGTATCAATTACCTTCTTTTAAGGCTTGTGAGTTATATCTTCAATAATCTTTGTCTAGATCAAAACCACACAGATTTTCTTTTGCGTTATCTTCTGGAAGTACACTAATATGGTAGCCACTAGCCCCATGTGGCTACTTAAGTTTAAATTAAGATTTAAATAAATAAAATTTAAAACTGAATTCTTGGTCACATTTCAAGAGTTCAATAGCCACTGTGCCTAGTGGTTGCTGTATGGAGAGCACAGAATTATAAAAGATCTCCAACATTGCAGAAAGTGCTATTAGAAAACGTTGCTAGAGAAGTTTGTTATCAGGGGCTGGGGTTGTGGCTCATTGGTAGAGCGCTCGCCTGACACGCTTGCAGCGCAGGTTCGATCCTCAGCACCACGTAAAAATAGATGCATTGTATACAACTAAAGCAAATAAATATTTTTTTTAAAAAGTTTTGTATTCAATGTCACATTTTGGTCTGGATTCACTTTGACACTTCAAGCTCACTTTGGGGTATTTCAGAAGACCTGGAAACATACATCTACAGAAATACCTGAAGTCTAATGTTAGAGCAGTTGTATTAATTTCCAAAACCTGGTTTAACTCAAATGCCCATCAAATGTGAATGCATAAATGAATTGTGGTACTGATTTACAGTGGGATAAAACCAATGAATGAATAATATAAACCAGGATGGGGTGAATCCCAAAAGTGTTAAGTGAAAAAAGTCAGATTGAAAGGCTACATAAGGTGTGATTCTATTTATTTCCCATTCTGGAAAAGGTAAAACAATAGGCAAGAAATCGGACCAGTTGCCCGAGGAGACTGGTGAGCCCCAGGTGGGGTTGAGTCATCTTGCTGAGATGGGCAGTGGTACAGCCCTAGGAGGGAGGAAAGGAGGAGGGATGAAGGAAGGAGGGAGGGAAGAGGGAGGGGTGGAGGAAAGAGGGATGGAAGGGGGATGGGTGGGAGAAGGAGGGAGGGAAGGGGGAGGAGTGGAGGGATGCCTGTGCCCCCTGAAAAAAGTCAAAACCAAACCAAACCAGGGATTCCTTAGTTATGCAGGTGTGGACCATTTGACTATTAAGTAGCTAAGTGGCAAAAGGATCTTGTTTGTACCCTCAGCTGATGAGATCTGGGGACATGCTGGTTACAGAGGAACAGCAGTCTGATTCTTCCTTGCAGGCAACAGAAACCAACTCTGGCCAGTTTAATTAGAAAACTGAATTTGTTAAAAAGATATATGATAGCAATTCTATTCATATCCCTCTAACTCAAATGTCCATCTGCAGGTGAACGGACAAGTGAACAGGGGTACATCCACACAACATAGTACTAGTCAGAAAGGGGAATGGACTATTGATAAATGAAAGAAGTTGGAAGAATCTCCAAGACATGCTGAGAAAGATGACCCGACACAAGAGGCCACCTATGTATAATTCCACTTATAAGACACTCTAGGAAAGACAGACCCGTTGTCGGGTTAGGAGCTGGGGAGGGGACTCCCTGGGGTGATGAAAACTGTCCCACACGGTTGTGTGATAGTTGTGTCAAGTTAGGCATGTAGCAGATTCATTGAAGATAGTAAAACAAAACAAAAGCAAAAATGTGACTTGATTGCAGTAATGCCTGGATGCCTTTAGTAAGTCACTAAAATACCCTTGAGTTGTTCAACTACAAAGTGTGAGTTTTATGGTAATTTATACCAAGAAGAGTAGGGGGTGGGGAAGTGGGGGATAAAGAAGGTTCATTATATTGTTATTTCTGCCTTTGTATGTGTCTTCAGCTGTTCACATTAAATAATAAATAGCAGTGAAAGGAGACTGGGAATCTCACAGACTATTCCTAAAATCAGGTCTGAGACCTCCAGCCAATAGCAGAGCTCAAATACCAGAAAGAAAGCTTCCGTAGCCAGGCGCAGTGGCGCACGCCTGTAATTGCAGCACTTGGGAGGCTGAGGCAGGAGGATCGCAAGTTCAAATCCAGCCTCAGCAATGGCGCAGGCACTTAGCAACTCACTGAGACCCTGTCTCTAATAAAATACAAAAAAAGGGCTGGGGATGTGGCCCAGTGGTTGAGTGCCCTTGAGTTCAATCCCCAGTACCAAAAAAAAAAAAAGAAAAAAAAAGAAAGAAAGAAAGCCTCCGTAGCTGCCATGGCCGGGGCCCACATCTGACCATGGACCCTGCTCTCTCTGGATGGGAAGGGTGTTGTTCCAGAGGCTGAACTTCTGCATGCTCTGCCACTGTCCTAGTGCTTTCTGGTCCCTTTCCATCACTAGTTCTCTTGCGAAAGTCCAGGGTTGATGCCTCTGTCTGGAGGAACCTGTCCTGAGTCTGTTTCCTGGGAGAGGGAGTAACTTCCATTTCCACAAATGCACCAGGTGGGAGAACTCTGCAGACATAGGAAGGGCGGACAGACACTGAGCGTACAGAATGCAGGGCACCAGGGAGCACCACTTCCTTTTCAGTGTTGACTTAAATTGGCCTCTTTTGGTCTGGAAGTGCTTCCTGGCATAGTGACGCACCTGCACCTTTTCCAAGATGCTAAGATTCGTGCTCCAGGTGTGCGCTGGCCTCGGCATCTCTTCTTCCCCATGCTCCACACAGCTTCTAAATAAATGCACATTCCCTGACCTCTTGGCATTTCCTGCTCCAATGTGTTCCACAGCACAAACTTTGCCTTCTTCATTTTTTTGCTTTTGTTTTTGTTTTGGTACTGAGGATTGAACCCAGAGACACTTTGCCACTGAGCTGCATCCCCGGCTCTTTTTATTTTATTTTTTTTATTTTGAGGCAGGGTCTCACTAAGTTGCTGAGTCTGCCCTTGAACTTGCTTCCTTGATTCTCCTGCCTCAGCCTGCTTTCTACCATTGTGGCCAAACATGGTCAAGGACCCAGACTTTTGAAATCATGTCAGATTGTTGCGATGTACCCAGGGGGGGATTGAGCAGAAATCAAGTTCACAGGAGTCCATACTCTGATGTCCTTTGGCAAAAACCTTTTCCTGGAGGAAGGATGCTCTCAACGTCTTAAATTTCACAGAATGCCAAAATGACACCACGGTGGTTTATTTCCACCATGGCCCTTGGCTATCCTGCTACATTTAGGCTCCCCATACATTATTGTAGGAGAGGCTTCTATATCGCTTTATAGTGCTTCCAAGTCATTAATAAATTATTCTTCCCTAAATCTTCCATTTTAAGTGGAGCTGTCTGGACATAGGGGTTAAGTGACTGGCCCAAGATTAGGGAGTGAGACATTCAAACCCAGGATTGAATGACTCAATAGAAAGAGAAAATTCCAGCACTGTATTATTCATTGGAAAAAGGCTGAACCTAATTCAGACCAATTTAAAAGTCAAAGGCAAGGGAAGGATTAATTGCATGCTGAGCCGAGCAGATTCCTTTTAAAACTTGGGTGAGGGGAGTGCTGGCCAGGGAGGAATCAATGACCTTGCCACTATGAGACACTTCTAAATCAATCCCACTGGGCGCCTACCCACAGACACTAGAACTGCCCCTGGGCATATTTCTCCCTGTGTTTTTACGTACAATTCATGCTTAGGGTCTAAAAATGACCTTCTTAGGATTGATGAGAGAAGTGGTTTTGGCCCAGGGCCACTCAGTTTGATATTAAAAAATATTTAGTGTAAAGTTAATAATAAATTGATAATAAATTTAATAGATTAAAATAATTTATTGTAAAAATATATTGATATAGAAGTCATTTCATTTTTTAAAAAAATCTTTTTAGATGTTGATGAACCTTTATTTTATTTACTTATTTATATGTGGTGCTGAGAATTGAACCCAGGGCCTCACACATGCTAGGCAAGCGCTCAACCCCTGAGTCACAACCCCAGCCCTAGAAGTCATTTCTTATATGCAATAGCGTGCATTCTATTATTCATTTCTCTTTCTTCCTTTCTTTTTTTCCTTCTTTCTTTCCTTATTATTATTATTTTTTGTGGTACTGGGGCTTGAAACCAGGGGTGCCCTACTACTGAACCCAGCTTTTCTTTTTGTGTGTGTGGTGCTGGGTATTGAACCCAGGACCTTGTGCATGCAAGGCAAGCACTCTTCCGTCTGAGCTATGTCCCCAGACTCCCCAGCTCTTTTTATTTTATTTTGAGATAGGGCCTCACTCTGTTGCTGAGGGTCTTGCTAAATTGCCCAGGTTGGCCTCAAACTTGCAATCTCCTTCCCTAAATTGTTGGGATTATAGGTATGTGCCACCACACCTGGCCTATTACTCTTTTCTTAATAGTAGGGTCAGTTTAAATTTAGCAAAGATATTGTTACTTCTTTGTGGGACTTTCATGTAAACAAAGGTTAAAAGTGCTGAAAACAATCCTATGGTATCATCAAGCAGAATCAACAGTTGCTCCCTCTTAACGGAGACCGTTAAGTGTGGAATAACAAAATCCATCAGCAAGGGGATTGTGTTTGTCTTCTAATATTTTTTATGCTCTTCAGAGGGACTGAGGAAAATTCTGGAAGGGAATTCAAACTCAGTTCCCCTTGCTTTCCAGAAAACTCTATGATTTAGCGAAAGTGATGGAATTTCTCTATCAATTGTACAATCCCAGATTTTTTTTCATATTTATTTATTTTTTGTTTTAGTTGTACACAATGCCTTTATTTTTACATGGTGCTGAGGATCGAGCCTGGGCTGTGCATGTGCTAGGCGAGCGCTCTACCGCTGAGCCACAATCCCAGCCCCCATCCCAGATTTGACAGTGTCTTTAATCTTAGGCCAGAGAATTCCAGAAAATGGATTGTTCTTCTGCCTCAAGAGAAAAAGCTTCTGCCTGAATCAACTGAGCAAAAAGATAAAACAAGTATTTACATAGTATTTATGCTGTATTACTCTACACAAGTAATGTAGAGATGACTTAAAACATACAGAACAAGCTGGGCGCGGTGGCACACGCCTGTAATCCCAGCACTTGGGAGGCTGAGGCAGGAGGATCGAGAGTTCAAAGCCAGCCTCAGCAATGGTGAGGCACTAAGCAACTCAGTGAGACCCTGTCTTTAAATAAAATACAAAAAAGGGCTGGGGATGTGGCCCAGTGGTCGAGTGCCCTTGAGTTCAATCCCCAGTACCAAAAAGCCACATACAGAACAATGTACAGGCTCTCTGCAAATACTGTGCCATTTTATACAGTGGACTTGAGGATCTGGATTTGGGTATCCGTGGTAGGTCCTGGAACCAATCCTCTATGGATCCTGAGGGACCAGTGTATTGGAGTATTTGACCTGGAGACATAAGAACGTAGACTGTTAAGTGTGGAATAACAAAATCCATCAGCTCAACTACTGAGATGTCATTTTCCAAATCCACCACCAAGTAATTCTGCTGCTAGCTCCAATAGGAAATGAATGACTTTGGGGGCCTATGGCATTTCAGGGTCCGGTCACAAAAGGTCAGCAGAGGTGGGTGTTGGCAAGGACACCTAGCTGGAAGTCTGGGCTGAGCACAGCAGGCATGGTTCCTGGTGGGTTCAGTTGGGAGATGGGATGGATGGCCTTCAGGCTTTCAAGAGGCAGGATTTTCCCTTAAATGAAACTTTGGATTCCAGAGACGGGATCAAACCTTGGTACCAAGGGCCAGGGCAATGGTTCCAAACGATGTTTCTTCTTGCAGAAGTCTCAGACATGAGGCTGTCGTGGTCAGCTTGTCCTCTCCCAGCTGGGCCTCACCCTGTGCAGACATCCTGGCCTTGTGGCTCCCTCTGGGCCTTAGGGTAGGCTTAAGGCCTTGGGCTGCTTGGGCTGCCGCAGCCACTGAAAAAGCACAAAGGTGGGAGAAAGAAGCACCCACCAGCTCCGAGGGGCAACCAACACGTCTCCATGCAGAGCCGAGCAGAATCCAGTCCAGAAGTCAAGGCAGCAAAGGGGACAGACTCTATCGCGAGGACAGGTCCCGTTCCTGTCACCCGTCAGACCTCTGCAGCCCTGAGTGAAGAGCCCGGTTCTTCACCAAACGCAGCCTGAAGGTAACCTAGGCCACCGTTGTCATCAGGGCCCGTGCATCAGAGGTGTCAGCCACAGCAGAGCTAGTGGGAGGCCCTGGGTCACCCAGTCACGGGACCTCCAAACTCAGCGGCTTTTAAGTTGACACAGAACAAGCGAAGCTAGAGGGTGCAGTCAGGTTCTCCCCTGGTAACACTTGCGTCTTGTGCAAACATTCTTCTGCTGAGGTTTTATCAGGGTTTCTTGACGGGTCTTGTGGACCTGAGCGCAGGGTAGGAAAGCCACGTGCCACCCTGCACAGGGTGATTATCTCATCGTCCCCACCTTGGGCCCTCCACGGTGGCCCTGCCCGGCTCACTTGCACTCAAATCTGGTCTGCAGGATGTTCCGAACGTAAAGGCGGATGTGGACAGAGACGACGGTCACGAAACAGAAGCCGCAGAACGTTAGAGTGTGAAGTGAAGATTGCTTCAGGGCCCACGTTCAGCCTCAGCGAAGCTGGTGTGGAACGGAGAATGAGATGGAGAAAGACAGACAGACAGACACATATAGGGAGAGGAAGCTGGGACCAGGTGGGACACTGTCCTCTGACAGAGGAACAGAGACTCAGAGCTAGGTTGTGAAACGTTGGACAGAGATACTTTGATGATTTTAAATGAAAACCACACATTTATTATATAGGTTTTATCATCAAAAGTTATTTGTGGAAAAGTTTCTGCAAAGCAGGAATATATAGTAAATATAAATATGTATATGCATACATATGTATGTATATATGTATATGGTAAATCTAGAAATATATAACTGATATTTTATGGTAATAATAAGACCCTAAATAAAACAATAAAATACAGAAAAAGAGAGCTCAGATGTTTGGTTAGTTTTGACCACATGCTTTGTACTTTATGTTTTTGATACCGAGGATTGAACTCAGGGGCACTTGGTCACTGAGCCACATCCCCAGCCCTATTTTTGTGTTTTATTTAGGGACAGGGTCTCACCAAGTTGCTTAGCACCTCGCTGTTGCTGAGGCTGGCTTTGAACTCGCAATCCTCCTATCTCAGCCCCTCGAGAGGCTGGGATGACAGGTGTGCACCACCACACCTGACATGCTCTTGTGACCACCATTCTGGTAGAAATACGACACATCGTTTGCCCTTTCCAACCTTAGACATTTTGAAAGCTAGGAGCTTCCTCTCCCATCCTAAGTAGCCCTCACCTCCCCACCCCCGCCCTGGAGCGCCGATGTCTCTTCTGCTGTGTTGGGAATGACTGTTCGCTATGAGTAGGCTTTTTGGCATGTCGTCTGAGTCCCCACCTCAGTCTTTCTCAATTCAGAAAAACTAAGGTTGTGAAAGGTTGGACAGAGATACTTTGATGATTTTACATGAAAACCACACCTGTTCAGTTTTGAGGTCAAATGATAATCAGTCGAGGCCCTTCCCTTTTCCAGGCTGTAAGTCCTTTATTCCAAAGTAATGACGCTGCCTCTGCCACCAGATTACTCCGATATAAACTGACACAGAAGACAGACTTCGAGCACTGCTATTTTTATCAGTTTGGTTTTTCTTCTTGTTTCCTCTCTCCCTCTTTCTCATTTTCACTGGTCCTGGGGAAAGGAGGCCAGCAGCCTCTGCCTCCTCCTGGGCCTCACAAACCCTCATTGTCTCCTACTGCCCTTGACGAAACGAGCCAGTTCACGCGGTCAGGGAGGCCAAGGAGGCCTGAGCCTGGGCCAGGCGCTGAGGCGAGCCACGTGGGCCCGGAGCAGGGGAAAAGCCCCCCGACCCCACCCCTGACACCTGGGGACAGGAGCTGGGGGTAGTGAGTGCAGGAGATGTGGCTGCCCGTGAGGGAGGCCTGGCCTCCTGGTTCTGGGACTGCAGGGTTTCCAAAGGCTTCAGGGGCCCAGGTGGCACCTTCACATGGCCATCCTTGCCAGTCTCGGAGTGGGCATAGACAACGGTGCCAGCTTTGCAGGGGAGGTCCCCCACACACCCGTCTCCTTCCTCAGCATCCTGGGGGCTGAGGGAGCAGGGGGCATGACCGGGCCTGGAGGGAGTGACCAGGTGACACAGCCTGGCACTAGACGGGTACAAGCTGAGGCTCTGTCCTGGAACTTGGGGGATGCCTGTCGAACAGGAGGCCTCTGAGGCCAGGCCTCCATGTCACACCTCTCCTCCCAGCTCTGGCCCTGGGCCACCAGCAGCACGGCTAGCAGGGCCTCAGCTGGCGAGTGGACAGTGACACGAGGCAGCATGACTGGGGCGCGTGAACAATAGTGACAGCAGAGCCCGGGCCTCGTGCGGGTGTTTCGAAGGACTGGGAAACGGATGCTATCTATTCCCAGGAAAAAGGGAAATTCCCTGATTATTCCAAGAGCTTCCACACAGGGCTGTGGACTCTACCACATCAGCATGTGATCACGACAGCTCACTCCCAGTGACAATGTGCTCTTGTTGAAGGTGGTGTGCCTTCAGTCCGTGTCAGCTTGTGAGCCACAGGTGGCGTGTCCTGTGCCTGCCACTGTGTCCCAGCCCCGTCTCCTCTGGCCTCCATCTGCAGGTCAGCCTGCGGCTCCTCCAGGAGAAGGCCGGGCTCAACACCCTCCAGGGCTTGGACGGGAGACTCGGTGGCAAAGCAATGGAGACCCTGGGTCCCCCTCTGGAAGAGCGCCAGGGCAGGGTGACAGGAGGGGAACTCTTCTTCATCTCAGCTTGGAGACTCTACTCCAAGAGGACTGGGAGTGAGGGAGAAATATGAAGATGATCAAGAATTGGAAAAAAAAAAAAAAAAAAAAGGCCAGGCGCGGTGGCACACACTGTAATCCCAGTGGCTCAGGAGGCTGAGGCAGGAGGATTGGGAGTTCAAAGCCAGCCTGAGCAACTTAGTGAGGTCCTAAGCAACTAGAGACCCTGTCCCTAAATAAACAATAAAAAGGCTGGGGATGTGGCTCAGTGGTTAAGTGCCCCTGGGTTCAATACCCAGTACCAAAACAAAAACAAAAACAAAAAAGAGTTAAAAAAAATTATTAGCTCATTCAACTTGGAGAAAGATAGCCTGAGATAGTCCTAATTAGAGATTTTAAAAACCAACTTTAATCAGGAAATACTTATTGGGATATTATTATTATTATTATTATTATTATTTATTTTTTTTTTTTTTTTTTTGGTACTGGGGATTGAACTCAGGGGCACTCGACCACTGGATCACATCCCCAGCCCTTTTTTTTGTATTTTATTAGAGACAGGGTCTCACTGAGTTACTAAGTGCCTCGCCATTGCTGAGGCTGGCTTTGAACTCACGATCCTCCTGCCTCAGCCTCCCAAAGTGCTGGGATTACAGGCGTGCGCCACCGCGCCCGGCTGTTATTGGGATCTTATTTATTTATTCATATTTATTATCACGTCCTGGGCAAATGTTATGAGCGAAAATCCCAACCAGGGGACAATGCCTTCCCTTTCTGTCTCTGCTGAGCTTGGAACAAAAGCTGAGGGATTTGCAGAATAAGAGCTTCCGTAGAGGATTTGCTCCATCACCTAATGAGAGCTGTTAAATGCCAGGGAGGCTTGCCAGAGGACGGAGGAGCCGGGAGCGTGCCCAGGGCTGGATCGTGCCAATCAGTGCTGGGCAGCGGGAGGCCTGGCGTTTATAGCAATCAGCGGCTCAGGGGCGGGGTGGGGGGGGGGGAGATGCGCCCGCGTGGTTTCTCTCTTTGTGTGCTATTTTGAATCTTAATTTTTAATAAGAGAAATCTCTCTGAAATGTTAAAAACATGTTACTCTGGGAAAAGAGGCGTGAATAGATGAGAGATATCACAATGAGAAACACCGAGGCTTAAGGAAACACTTTCAGATATCATGCAGGAAAAAAAAAAAAAAAAAAGTCAAATGTTGAAGGTCGGTAGCAACCTGAGGACAATACTGAGAACAGGACAAAATACTTGCTACTGAATTTTCATTCAAGTTGGTTAGAACATGGAAGCCCCAGTAGCTAGCTGGGTAAAGAACTAAAACAATAAGGAAAGAGATCATGGGCTGAAGATGTAGCTCCGTAATAGGGTGCCTGCCTAGCAGGTGCAAGGCCTGGGGCTTGGACCCCAGAACTGCCAAAGGGAAAAAAAAATACATCCTGCCAAAAAATGAGTGGAAAGAATATTCCACCTGGTTCACTCTAAAGTAAATTTGAACAATTTACTTATTCTTGACTTTAAAAATCAACTAAAAGTTTCAAAATAATAACTGCATTGCTGCTGAGGATATAAGGAAAGGGGCCTATTTGGGTACCAGTGTGACTCTATCTGTAAAAGTACTTAAAAATAATTAGAGTAATGCCAATGTCACCTTTTGAAAACTATCCTTAAAAAAAAAAAAAAAAAAAAAAAAAATCTAAATCCCAAACAGGTTTTTCTCAAAGATGTTCACTGCATTCTCCCTGATCACAAATAAAAGGTCAAATGTCATCTATAATCGAAAGAAATTGGAAGAACCCCCTATGGTCAATGACAGGTGAATGATTTTAGGAAGTGTGATACAATGGACAATTTAAACCAGTGGACAGCAATTCAAATGGTGTTTAAATAGAGTTGTAATGTGGAAAAGGTCAGGTTCAATACTGAGTAAATAATAATAGGGCCTGCCTCCCTGTGCCACCTGCCAGTTCTGTGGCTGGTCAGAGTCCCAGGTTGTCACCTGCAAAATGGGAAGTCACAACAGTATTTTGGCATTAGGTTGTTTTGATCACTAAGGGAAATTGTGCACACACAGCCTCAGCAGTGAGTCTGGAACATAGCAAGTGCTCAATAAATGGTAGTTTGGTTTTTCTGTTGTTTTTGGTGCTGGGGATGGAGCCCAGGGTCTTGTGCTTGTTGGGCATGAGCTCAACCACCAAAGGACTCCCCCAGCCTCAGCTATAGTACTTTTTTTTTTTTTTTTTAAAGCAAGGTACAACCTTGCATTTAAAGAGTCATCAAAATAATTTAAACTTTTTAAAAAATGAAGCTTAGAGAAAATCCTAGGAAGAAATGTCAAAGGCAGAGGTGGTCTCTGTGAGCATTCACCTAACAATTAAAGTGTGGCTCAACTATTAGTTCTCCCTACTTCTTACTTTGTTTTTGTATTTTCCACCACCCCTCCCCCCATAGCTCTACTACTTTTACTTATTTTTATTTTTGGTGGGGCTGGGGATTGAACCCAGGGCCTTGTGCAAGTGAGGCCCAACTGAGCTATAGCCCCAGCCCTCTACTCCTTTTATAAAGGTTGAGAACAAGTTCTTTTTTATTTTAATTTTAGCTTAGTCTACAACGATGCTTTCCAGAGATGAGAGACAGAACCAGATTGCCCCTGAAGTCCATTAGACTGACAAACACGATTTGGCAGTCAACTCTGACATGAGCAGTTACAGAAGAGGAGGGGGTTGACGCCCCCAGCCCTCCCTGCCCTGCATGCCAGGCCGAGCCACAGCGGAGCCCACGGGGCCTGCCCAGGCTCTGCACAGCCCCTCTTCCTGGGCTTCTTGAATCCTTTTCTGCAGCAAGCAGAGATCTGCAAAGACAGATTTCCTGTAAAACTCCAAGCGTCTCGATACCCGGAAGGCTGATTGGTCTTGCTTTCCTTAATGAACGCCTGAATGGGTTTTAATTTTGACATTCCCCAAATATCCCAGTCTCTCTGAGTCAGCAGAAAGTAATTTGTGCTTTTTTTTTTTTTTTTTAAGTTTTCATATTCCTTATTAAAAGAATCAATCAAGGCAAGGTCCTACCATTCATTCTTTTGCCAGGGACACCAACATCTGCAGACTGGGTTCTGTCCCTGTCCCCACATGTGTGACACAGGCATCTGCGGGGAGGGAAGAAAACAGCCCAAGTCATTGCACAGAAGTGATGACCCTGAATTCTACTGCCCTAGTTTTCATTTCAAGGACGACTGTGAATAACCTCAAATGCCCTCCCAGGGTCCCCTACAAGGCTCCTAACAGAACGCAGGGGAAACTTCCCCACCCTCGGCTTCCTTCCTCGCCTGTTCTTTCTAGTTCTTTCTAAAGCTTGTTTGGTTAAGAGCTGGGCCGCACCATCCCCACCTTTGGCTGCCCACTGCCTCCCACCCCTGCCCTGAAAGAAAGGGCCTCTTCAGGAGAAGGCAGCTGTGTGTGGCCCCGGCCTCTCCCTTTGGAAGGACTTTGGTAGGGTTGCCGGGCTTAACAGATAAAAAGTCAAGGTGCCCAGTGAAATTTCAATTTTGGATTAAAAAAAAAAAAAAAAAAAAAAAAAAAACACTTGGAGCTGGGCGCGGTGGCGCATGCCTGTAATCCCAGCACTTTGGGAGGCTGAGGCAGGAGAATCGTGAGTTCAAAGCCAGCCTCAGCAATGGCAAGGCTTAGCAACTCAGTGAGACCTTGTCTCTAATAAAATACAATAAAGGGCTGGGGATGTGGTCCAGTGGTCGAGTGCCCCTGAGTTCAATCTCTGGTACCACAAAAAAAAAAAAAAAAAAAAATGCTGTGACCATAGAAGAAGTTCTGTCCGGGCCCCAGTTCACCGAAGGCAACTGTGACTGTCCCCTTAGAGGGCTGGCTCTCCAAGTAGGGTTCACAGACCAGCAGTGTCACCAGGGAAACAAGTCCTCAGACAACTGCTGACTCAGAAGGTTTGGAGGTAGGGCCCAGCCATATCTGTGCTTTATCAGTTTCTCTGAGTGATTTCCATGCACCTCAAAGTTTGAGAATCCCTTAACTTAAAAAGACTTTGAGGAGAGGAACCATACTTTCCCCCCCCACCATTGTGTCCTTAGCATTGGGGGTGGTGCCCGGCATGGACTGGTGATCAATCCATGTTTATTGAATCATAAGTCAAGGAGGTGAGATGACTTGCCCAAGGTCACACAGCCAGGGTAAAGGTTAGAGCTAAGTTACCTTTTTCTGAATGATTGCCTAGTTTACGGTGCAAGGTTGGTAGGAATGTCCTGTGCATTCAACAAACACTTGTATACTTACCTAGTTGCCCCCCAGTGTTCATGGGGAAAGGGTTCCAGGGCGCCTCAAGGACATCACAATCCGCAGATGCTTGGATTCCTTATATAAAATGGCATAGTGTTTACCTAGATCTTATGCGGATTCTCTTGTGGAGTATAAATCATCTCTCAATTACTCGGAGTAACTACCATAGGGTAAATGCTATGTAAACAGTTCTTGTTTATGTAAAGGCTGTGTGTACTGTATTGTTTAGGGATAACAGCAAGAAAAATGTCTGTACATGTTCAGCACACATGTAATATTTTTCTCAAATATTTCCAAAGTGTGAGTGGCTAAATCCATGGATTCAGAAACTGCACATATGGTGTGCCAACTGTATACACTCAACGTTTTCCAAAATTTGGCCAAATGCTCTAGCTTTAGTAATAATGTGTGAGGCATCAGTAGGTACCTTTTTTTTTTTTTTTTTTTTTTTTTTTAGGACAATTAGAAGTACTTAGGGTTCAAAAATAATGGAGGAAAGTTGGACTTTATTAAACACCAGGGGGAGCCTTCTGAGAAGTAGTAGGAGGTCACGCTCCAGGGCAGAGGGTATTTATTATTATTATTTATTGTTAATATTCAAGAATAAACTTAAGGGCTGGGGATGTAGCTCGGTGGTAAGCAGTTGTCTAGCATGCATGAGGCCCTCAGTTTGATCCCTAGGGACACAAAAAATAAAAATAAAAAATATATACTTGTTCCAAGTTGCCCCGAAGATTGAATTTCTATGGGGAAACTCCTCTTCCTGTTGGGCTTTATTATCCGGATATTCTCATTGCCTAAGCAGAATAGAATCACTCTTTAGACGGCAACAACATTCTAACGAACACATTTATGGAAAAACAGTGATTTTTTAAATTTGTTCTTTCTAGTAAAAAAGTGATTCTTGAATTTTCTGGAAATAATATAACTAGGTTAATTTCAAAACGAATGTGTAATAGCTGAAGTTTAAAAAATATGTATACATATGTATTATATATAAAAATATGTATACATGAGTTTTAAAAATTATGAGGTTTTAAAAAAAATGCATACATATATGTATATGTGTGTGTGTATATATGAATGTGTGTGTGTGTGTGTTTTTGCACAATCATTTTAAGTCCTCCAGGGAAATATTGAAAGATCACCTAAACAAAGCACATTGTTCTTCTGGAATTCTGAATGGCCCTGTGATTTCAACACTTTTTACTTTAATAATTATTGGAACATAGATGCTTCCCTGATAAATCTTTGAGAGTATTTTAAGTGCATTCTTAAAAAACTGTTAGGCACAATAGTAGGAAATCGCTTCCTGTGAATTTTATCAGATGGCTTTGGAAGGTGAAGGTTATCGCCCAGAGGAAGCGTGGCTACGCAGATGGCAGAATGCGATGTTTACGGCTGGGCTCTGCATCTCCCTGCAGCCTCACTAGGGAAAACCCTTCCTGGTCGCCCAAGTTCAATTTTGTGTTGATAGGAGTTCACGCGCTGTGTCCTGCTTTATCAGAACTGACTCTGATTCTGGTCAAGTGCCAGGTTTTTTTTTTCTTTTTCTTTTCTTTTTTGGTCTTAAACCTCCCTAGACTTCTAACAGAGTTTAAAGGGGGAACCTACAGCAAATCTTTTGTGGACTGGTTGCAGCTCAAACAAGATGGACAATAAAAAGAGAAGACAAATTTTATGTTTTATTTTGGTGCTGGGGATAGAACCCAAGGCTTCATGCAGAGTATGCAAATTTTTTTTTTTTTTTTTTTTGGTACTGGGGATTGAACACTCAGGGGCACTCGACCACTGGGTCACATCCCCAGCCCTTTTTTGTATTTTTTTATTTAGAGACAGGGTCTCACTGAGTTACTAAGTGCCTCTCCATTGCTGAGGCTGGCTTTGAACTCGCGATCCTCCTGCCTCAGCCTCCCAAAGTGCTGGGATTACAGGCGTGCGCCACCACGCCCGGCTTAGAGTATGCAAATTTAAAGCTAGAAAACTAAACCTTCAGCTTAGATCAAAGTCCAATGCCCAGACAGTGGTTCTGGAAATAGTCCACCATTCAAGAAAGAGAGCGGAAAAAAAAAAAAAAAAATTCTCCAGAAATGTTCAACTATAAGTTTTATTTTTATTTATTTATTTTTGGTACTGGGGATTGAATCCAGGGGTGCATATACACTCAACCACATCCCAGCCCTTTTTATTTTTTATTTTTGAAGGGCAAAAACCACACCGGGACCACCTTGTAGAAAAGGGGAGGGGGTTATGAAGGGAAGGGGAGGAAGGGGGAAGGGGGAAAGGGAGAAAGGGAAAGGGAAACGGGGAAGGGGAGAGCTGGGGAGAAGATGACGGGGGGGGGGGGGGGGGGGGGGGGGGGGGGGGGGGCAAGAAGAGAGAGAGTTCTGGACAAGCCGGGGCTTAAGTACGGAGGGGTGGGAGCGTGACTTGTATGGTCCGGATTGGCTCAGAAAGGGAGAGCCCGCCCTGGGGTGAATTCCCACGAGAGGCGAGTAGTCCCAGGATCAGGAAGGGTGGGGACTCGGAGCCCGCCAAAGGTGAATTCTCCTGAGAGATGGGCACTTCCGGGAAGGTGCCTGGGGGTATGGCCTGCCAGCCTGACTCTTATCCAACAATTTTTGTTTTTTATTTATTTTTTGGGGGGTAATGGGGATTGAACTCAGGGGCACTCAACCACTGAGCCACATCCCCAGCCCTATTTTGGATTTTATTTAGCTACAGGGTCTCACTGAGTTGCTTTGTGCCTCACCATTGCTGAGGCTGGCTTTGAACTTGCTATCCTCCTGCCTCAGCCTCCTGAACCACTGGGATTAGAGGAGTGCACAACACACCTGGCAACTATAAGCTTACAATTTAAACTGAGACTGTGCAAATATCTGGATATTTTGACTAAAATATTCAACTTTGGGCTAGTTACCCCAGCAACACCTGGTTTGCTTTTTAAGCTGGGGATGGTATCAGCCCACGTCAGGCAGAACTATTTTGAAGGTCCCACGTGTACAGCGCTTTGCAGAACGTCTGGCAAATCCTCCCTCTCCGGTAGTGCTTGCTGCTGCGTGTGAATCTTCTCTGATGCGCGTGTCCACGGTCTTCAATTGTCTGCAATTCCCAGATCCCCCCAAGGCTCTGAAGACTTTCTAGTTATATGTTTGCTGCAGAAATATTTATGTATTTACCCTTCTAAAATCCAAAATTTTCTACCTTCCAAGACACTCTGGCCTCAGAGCTTTCAAATAAGTGGGTGAGGGCCTATTTCAACATGAGGCCAACTCGACTCAGGGAAAACCAACCAGTTCTGGATTCACCTGGTTTGGAATCCAGCCCCGGCTTCTATCTTGTGGCCTTGGCAAGTTATTTAACTTCCCTGCAGCTTCTGGTGGTTACTAGAAAATTCTACGTAGGATGCGAACTTCATCAAATTCCTGCACCTGCCCCCCCACAAACATATCTTTCTTTTCTTTCATTCTCCCTGTTAAATAAAATTTTGTAGGAAGTCATGGAGTCAGAATGGACACCTCTACTGGGCCCAAGAGACCAAACCACTGTAGAGTTTAATCACAGCTTTAGCTGGTTGCAAAGACCCTGCTGCTAATATACCCGATTAAACTATAAACAACTAACTAGTTAAGCTATAACCAATTGACTGGTTGGTTGACCGGGCTATAGCCAATTAAGTTGTTTTCTATGCCTCACTTCCATTTTATACAAACTGTCTGTTCACACAGTTGGCTGGAATTCTCAGGGCCTGGCCGGTTCTGGGAGGCGCCCAACTTCATGAACTGTTTTTGTTTTGTTCAAATAAACTTTAATTGGGCGAAGGACCTTTCACCTCACCAACAGTGAACTGTGCTGGAGATTGCACGTGGGTGGTTTGCTCCGGGCACCGCCTGATGCATGCTTCAGTAATTGTATCACAGGTGGCTGGCCTGGGAGCCCAGTGAGAAAGTTCCATGGAATTCCAAGAATGGAGGAAGTGATTCCAGAGAAGGGAGCCGTTGAAGGGCTGGTGTTTGTCTACTTATTTTTCTCGGTACTACTGTCTACACAGGCAACTTCCCAAAGGACTAAGGCCAGAGGGAATTTGCACAAAGGTATAAATTGCTTAACAGTTGGAGGTGGTGCTGGTTTAAATTCATATGCAAATTAGAAATGCAAAAAGGAGAGCCACCCTAAAAGACTGGCGGAGGTGGGAAAGGTGACCTCCGAAGTTGGTTCCTGGACTTGATTTAATTTAGGAGGTAGCTGTAGGCCAGAGAATTTCAAGCCTGGTTATACAGTAGGCCCGAGTGGCATTATCAGCTTTTCATAGCTGTGACCAAACTACATGACAAGAACAACCTAGAGGAGGAAGAGTTTAATTGGCTTATGGTTTCAGAGGTTCAGTCCACGATAAGCCAGCTTCAAGGCAGAAATGTGGTGGACAGGCGTGTGGAGAGGAAAGCTGCTCTCAGCTAGTGGCAGCTGGTGGGGGGAGGGGGTGGGGGGAGGGAGGGAGCTGCAGGGGCTATGGAAAGGACAGACTCTTCCATGGCATGCCCTGGTGACCTACTTCCAACTAATACCACCTCCCAGTATTCCATTCAGCTTCCAATGGGTGAATCCATCAAATGGCTTAAGCCACGGATGAGGTCGGAGCCCTCCTCCGATCATTGCCTATTGGAACAATCGTGGTGTTCCAATCATCGCCTGAAAGCCTCACATCTGTACCTTGCTTCACTGGGGACCACGCATTCACTGGGGACATGAGCTTTTTTAGGGATCCAAATCATAGCACATGGACACCTTAGAAATACCCAGGTCCTCTTGAGATTAGGTGGGTCAGAATCTCTGGGGAGGGTGCCAGGTGTCAGTGTTCTTAAAATATCTTTATTCTGTATTCAGTGGGGCTCTAGGCCAGTGAGCCACTATCTGCTCCCTGGAGACACCAGGAACCTTTTAAAAATCGTGATGCCGTGTCCTATCCCCAGAGATTCCGATCCAGCTGGCCTGGAATATAACTGGTCTAGGCTGTGATGGGACATTAGGATTTTAAAAATTTCCCAAGTGAGTCTCAAGTGAGAACCATTATCTACAGAATGCAGGTTTCCTCCAAAAATTTGCAGTATTTTTTTTCTCCTTATTGTTGGATTCCAGGCAGGAGGCTGCGCCTCCCAGGCAGAAGGCCACACCTCCCCAGGTGCTTTTGAAAAACTACATTTCCCAAGATCCTCAGCATGGCCAACAAACCTGGTCAGCAGGTGCCCTGGCCATCACCTCCTGACCTCTGGTAGCCTATAGGGCAAGGACTCACTCCAGGGGGGCTTTCTGACCCCCACTCTATTTAAGCCAGCCCCGGACTGAAATCGCTCTCTGTTCGCGCTTGCCCCTGTTCCCGTCCGTCCCCTAATTTTCCCTTTTTCTCCCCCTTCCACGCGTGGCCCCTAATAAACTTCCCTTTTATTAAAATAGCATTCCCAGTGTAAGAAACTTTGCCTAAATTCTAACACTTATAACTAGGTTTCCTGAAATTTTTCTTAAGAATTCCAGATATTCTAGCAAATAGCATTCAGAGAATACGGGTTGAATGCTTATTGGACTCGTAACTGAAAATTCACATTTTCAGGAAAAGATTCCATTTTCAAATAGCCTAAAATAGTTGGGGCCTATTTTAGTGCAAATTGAAAGTGTAGCTCACAGCTATGGAGTGACTACCTGCTCCGGCGTTTTTCCTGTTGCTAAGACTCACTATTATCTAATGAATAATCGGAGAGAAGTGGGGAATGTGGAAAATGCACTACTAGTGACTTCAAAAGGTGACTCGTGATCATTTATGTTAAATCATGAGGCTGCTGTATACCACACACATTGTCCTTCTTATTATTCCAGAACTTTCTTTTGCATCTGTGGTCGGGGTGGCCAGAGGGCCAAGGGTCCTGGCATCACCCTGATGGTTGAAGGATCCTTATTTCCTATGACATTCTGTCCACATTCCTTCTCTGAGCATCACTGCCTCTTGGCCTGCCCCTTACCTGCCTTATGAACCTCCTCTGCTGCCCAACCCTGGCCATGCCAGCAAGCCACATCCAGCTTCCCACTGCTCCTCCATGTCTCTCCTGGCCCCTGCTCCTTTGCTGTTCTTTTTCTGGAGATGTGATACTTTTCACAACCAAATGCTGTCTCCTTTGTGAAGCTGTAGGTAGCAGAGCAGAGCCCTCTCTCTTATCATATTCTCAGAGTAGTTAAGCTTCTAAATCCTGGACCAGCCATGTCACCAGTGAGAGCGGCTATTCCCTGAGTCTGGGGACAAGCAAGCAGCCCAAGTAGAGGGAGAACTTTTACAGTCTCTACCACCCATCCATCCATCCATCCATCCATCCATCCACCCATCCATCCACCCATCCATCCACCCATCCATCCACCCATCCATCCACCCATCCATCCATCTACCCATCCATCAATCCATCCATGTATCCATCCACCCATCCATCTATGCATCCATCCATCCATCCATCCATCCATCCATCCATCCACCTATCCATCCACCCATCCATCCATCCATCCATCCATCCATCCACCCATCCATCCATCATCCATCCATCCATCCATCCCATCCATCAATCCATCCATGCATCCATCCATCCATCCATCCATCCATCCATCCATATCCATCCACCCATCCATCCATCCATCCATCCATCCATCCATCCACCCATCCATCCATCCATCCATCCATCCATCCATCCATCAATCCATCCATGCATCCATCCACCCACCCATCCATCCATCTATCCATCCATCCACCCACCCATCCATCCATCCATCTGAAGAAGCCCTAATCAGGGAGATGGCTATTGCGGTTAGCTGGGAGCCATATGTTCTAGTTTCCACCTGATATCAATACATTATTCAAAGTATGCACGTGACGCACCTATAAAGCTAAAGATATATAACCAGGTGAGGTCGGTTAGAAAGGGTCAGAAGAAGGTTAGTCACCAGAAGAAGAACACAGTCAGAAGAAGAACGTAGTCAGAAGTTAGTCAGAAGAAAAAAGAGTCAGAGCGGTTAAGAGTTCAAGAGGTTGCTGAAGCTAGAAAAAGCCAGAAAAGCTAGAGAGAAAAAGAGAAAGCCAAAGAGAAAAAGAAGAATAATATAAGGAAAAGAGTTTTAGTTTAGAAGCCAAAGAGAAAAAGATAAAAGATTCCTGCCACCGAATTTCCTCCCGCGGTATTGTGGCTGCAACAGAATCAGGCTGCTCCATCCATCCATCCATCCATCCATCCATCCATCCATTTTTCTTTCCATCTGTCCATCATCTAGCAAATGTGTACTGAGTATCTGTGAGGCACAGGAGCCTATTTTAGATATGGGAGGTACAACAGGCTTATTTTCTCTTTGGAACTGAGAGGGATGGAAAATGGAAAATTAAAAAAAAAAACAATGAATTTTTAAAAGTATAATTTTTAATAGGGATGAAGAAAATACAGCAGATAAGGGGATAGAGCTGCTTTGTGAAGAGTGGGCACCACTGAAGAGGTAACATTTGGGCTGAGCCCTGGATAAAGGTGTGTACCAAGAGCCTCTTTGACTGACCTACCTGCGGAGTGGGCAGGTGGGTGGGTGGGGGACACCGCACGTCCTTCCTGCTCCCACCCAGATTCCTCAGCACCCAGGTGAAGGGGCCTCTGGTGGAACACACACCTCCATGGCCTGCCCGGGCTGTGCAGGCCTAGCTGGCTGGCTGCTCCCTAGGTGACCTGAGGCTACTGCTGGCCAGGGGTCCCAGGAGCTCTCCCAGAGGAGAGAAGGCGGATGGTAGTCGACTTTTCATCACTGTGACCAAAATGCCTTTCAAGGACAACCTAGAGGAGGAAAGGTTTACTGTGGTTCACGGTGTCAGAGGATCCTGTCCGCAGTCAGCCAGCTCCATTTCTTTGGACGCCAGGTGAGGCGAAGGAGAACAACATGGCGGCAGGGTGGGGTGGAGGAAGGCTGCTCAGCTCACAGCGGCCAGGAAGCAGAGGAGAGAGGGCAGAGAAGGCTCTCGCTTCCAGGGCACACCCCCGGTGACCCACTCTCTCCCTTAGGCCCCACCTCCTACTATTCCATTCCACTATGAAGGGAGGAGGTCTGAGCCTCCATGACCCAACCGTTGCCTATCAAACCCACAGCTGAACTTGGCTGCGTTGGAGTCTCGTGAGCGTGTAGGGGGGACACTCCACATCTAAGCCACAACAGAGGGGGGACCTCAACCCAGCACTGGCAGGTTCTTGAGCTAATGCTGAGGAAGGAACTTCAGGATGCATCCAAAGAGGCACTAGCACAGACTTTTTAGGAAACCAAGGCATATACACTTTAAGGGACAGAGAACGTGGCCATCTTGTGAGTGACAGGCACTTTCAGAAATCTTGGCCATTTGTTTATTTATTTATTGGGGGGGGGGGGTACCAGGGATTTAATCCAGGGTGCTTCACCACTGAGCCACATCCCCAGCCTTTTTATTTTATTTTTATTTTGAGACAGGGTCTCAATAAGTTGCTTAGTGCATCCCCAAGTTGCTGAGGCTGGCCTTGAAGCTGTGATCCTCCTGCCTCAGCCTCCTGAGTCTTTGGGGTTACAGGCATGTGCCACTGTGGCCAACTCTTTGGGCTGTTCTTTTAAAGGAAACTATAAATAGCTGGGCGCTGTGGCACTTGCCTGTAATCCCAGCAGTTTGGGAGGCTGAGGCAGGAGGGTCAAAGGTTCAAGGCCAGCCTCAGCAATTTAGCAAGGCCCTAAGTAATTTAGCAAGAACCTGTCTCAACATTAAAAAAAAAAAAAAAAAAAAAAAAGGCCAGGGGTGTGGCTCAGTTAAGCACCCCTGGATTCAATCCCTGGTACTAAAAAAAAAGAAAAAAAGTAAAAGAAACTATAAATAATGAACACGAGATGCACTAGGTGTGACGGCAGCCTGATGAGCTCAATTATTTTAATCTTGGGGCATGGGGTGGGCCATGGTGGCCAGGTTCTTTTCAGGACCTCTAGGTGGATGCTATCTAGTTAATAGATGATGTTTGAAAGGCCCCCGCATCCCAGGTCTGCAACAGTATTTCCCCCTTGGCTTTATTTAGTCTAGAGAAATGCATTATGGGAGCTCGGTACGTGTGTGGGCATTGTAATCTGCAGAATGATCGGGGAGGCCAGGGTGGCAGAGGCCCCATCTTGCAGGGGCTGTGGAGAACTCCAGAGCTGGGACTTCCCGACCAGCAGGTCAGACTCAGCATCCGGGTTCTGGCACTTGCTAGGATAATAAATTCCTCCATTTCGTCGATGTTTGATTTCCTTGTCAATAAAACAGACTCGGTAACCTCCTCCTCACAGGTTCTTGGGAAAATGAAATGCATAAAACATTTAGGCAGCCCCTGGCCCATGGTAAGTGTCTGGTTAATATATTTACTGCAACTGGACGAGGAACCCAAGGGACAAAGTGGCAAGTCACTCCCTTTGCAGCTCGTGTCCGCCGTGCCAGGCTGGGGATTCCCCTCAAATCCCTGTCCTTTACCCCTGAGATGACAAAGTTGGTGACTCCTCTGGCTTCCCCCAAACGCATTAGATTTTATTCCTCTCTGGATCAACGGGGACCACTCAGTTCTGGGGTTACAGGCAAGGCCAGGGTGAGGTGTCGTCATTTAAAACAGCAATAGTCATTTTAAAAAAAACGGTGGTTTCCCGATTCTCCAGTCAATAATAATTTTTTTAAAAAATGGTTGTTTCCTTATTTTCCAATCAGTTTATAGAGAGAATACATTATTGCCCAAAAATAGATTCATGTGTCAAAATGCCAGATTTGGGACATTGGGGACTGCTCTATGGTCCTTTGTCAGGCTCTGGAAGGACTCTGATAGACTCGCTTTACCAAGTCATCTCCACATTTGTGGCATTCTCCTGCCACAGAGAAATGCAGATGGCCAGCTCGGGGACTCCCTGGCTAGGAACAGTTGTTGAGAGACCAGCGGCGTCACTAGGGTCTTTCAAATCATGAGCTACCGTGTCACCCCACAAGCGTCAGCTGGTCTTCTCTAAATGCTGTCACATGCCAAGACTGCAGTGAACGCTCCTAATGTCATGGAAGCACATTTCTTGCCCAGGTTCCTCTGGGTGGTAGGTCCCGGCCGAGTTTCAAATCAGCAGGAGACTCCTCCTGTTTACCCCGGTGGGGTCTCTTATTTGGTCCCTCTCTGTCCAGTACACTCAGCCCTCGCTGCCTGAGGCTCCATGTCCTCAGAGTCAACCTACCGCAGATGGAAACTACTCCAAAAAAATCTCACGTAGGTACCGAATATGTATAGACATTGTTCTTATCATTAGTCCCTAAATAATACAGCATAACAACTGTTAAGTTAGCATTTACACTGTGCGATCATTCTAGGATGATTTAAAGTCTGCAGGAGAATGCGCATAGGTTCTATGCAAATACTAGGTCATTCATTTTTTTTTTTTTTGGTGATTGAACTCAGAGACCCTTAACCACTGAGCCACATCCTCAGCCCACCCCACTTTTTAAAAATTTATTTAGAGTCTAGGTCTCACTACATTTCTTAGGCCCTCACTAAGTTGCTGAGGCTGGCTTTGAACTCCTGCCTCAGCCTCCCAAGCCGCTGGGGTTACAGGCTGTGCCAGGTGTCTGGCTAGACCATTTTATATAAGGGACTTGAGCTTTTTTTTTTTGGTACCGGGGATTGAACTCAGGGGTACTTGACCACTGGGCCACATCCCCAGCCCTTTTTTGTATTTTATTAGAGACAGGGGCTCACTGAGTTCCTGAGTGCCTTGCCATTGCCGTGGCTGGCTTTGAACTTGCGATCCTCCTGCTTCAACTTCCCAAGTGCTGGGATTACAGGCGTGCGCCACCGTGCCCGGTTCAGGGACTTGAGCTTTTGAGGATTCTGGCATCTGCAGGGGGTCCTGAGACCAATGTCCTGCAGATACCAAAGGGACAGCTGTATTTTCCCCCCTCGTGTGTGACCTGTCTTTAATGAATTTCACCACAGGACAGGGACATGAACAGGCCCCTCCCCAGAACAGTTTTGAAAAAAAAAAAATCCCTGCCCCAGCCCTCTTCCCTAGTATCTGTTAACTCCTATAGTTATCTGTCTTCCAAACACCTGACCCTCAGTTGACGCATTCATTCTACCAACCCACCCACCTGTCAATCAATCAACAAACCAGCTTTCCCGAGCTGCGGGCGCCTGTGCTGGGCCCATTGTGGCTAGACGTACGTGTTAGTAGTGAGCTGTGGGAACCCAGAGGCGGGCCGCCAGTCCAGGACAGGGGTGGAGGGTCGGAGACCCACGCTGTCATGGAGGCTTTCCCGAAGGTGTCATTGGAGATGAGTCCCCGGGTTAAGTGGGGAGCTGGGGTGCCTGAGGAAGGCCTTCCCGGCGGAAGACAGAGCAGTCAGGCTGGGAGGGCCTGGCTCCTCTGTGAGCCGGTGAGGCCAAGCGCAAATCGCGGCCCCCGGTACTTTCTTGCCAGGAGAGTGTGGGAGCAGCAGACGGAGGAATGGCACGAAGACGTGCCAGCCAAACCTCTCCAGCCGTGGCCGTGTCACTTACGTGGCAACAGGGACGTGGTGGGTGTGATGAAGTCAAGGATCTGGAGCAGGGAGGATTGCCCCGGATTATCTGAGTGAGCCGACTGTGATCACAAGGTTCCTTGTAAAGGAAGACAGGGAGTGAGGAGGAGAGGTGACCGCTGGAAATGCAGCAGGACGTGGCCACCTGGCGAGGACCCGACAGACACCTGGGGTGCAGCCCGGCAAAAGTGACGTCACACTTTTGATCTCTAGAAGAACAAGAGGTGTGGTTGTGTCTTTCTAGACCTTTAGGTTTGTGCCACTGGTGTCACAGCAGGGGCGGGAAACTTGCAAGGCCTTTGCTGTTCCATAGCCTTGTTTCAGTGACATCTCCATCCTGGAGCTGTCCTGAGAGGTACGTTTAAGCAACACAGCACAAAGTACTTGGGATAGGTTCCTGCCTGCCACGGGCCTTTCATCTCTCAGCCACGACCCGCTGTTAATTCTGGAAAGCACTGGGTGAGGGGTAATGGGGAATGAAGAAAAGACAAACAGACACACAGAGAGAGAAAAAGCTGGGGCCAGGTGGGTGGCCGATCTCTGATGGAGTTTGACTGACCCAGAGCTGGCTCAGCACGTTTATCATCTAGGTTTCATCGAAAGGTCATTTGTGGGAAAGTTTTAGCAAAGCAGGCCATCTGAAGCACGCAGGACTGGAGAGGCATTAGGGTTATCTTGTTAGGCTCGGAATTTTCTATCCCAGGGAGCTGGTCCCTGAGCTCAAGGTCCCGACTGATACAACTCTTAGCAGGCCGGCGTCACCACAGCAACAGGACCATCTTGACTTGTCCCTTCGCACGGGAATCGCCCAGTGCAAATGCAGCCACAAGAGAGTCAGAATGACCATGATTCAGATCAGTGCTCTCCACACCTGCACGTGGGAAGCACCTTATCAGTACACCAGCTCGAGGACTTTGTCTTCTGATTCCGTGGAATCAATGCTCCAGGGGCACTTTAAGAAAATCACAGGGTCGGAGGGGCATTTGAGGCAGACCTGGTGGGGCAAAGTGGAGAGCAGACCCACGGCGGGGGAGGTCCAGTTGGAAGGCCTCTTCCCGGTCCCCAGGCAGCGGCAGTGGGGTTGAGAGCTGAGCCGCCCTTTCCCGGGAGCCCACTGTCTCATGACCCCATTTAATTTTTTTTTTTTTTTTTTTTTTTTTTTTGGTACCGGGGATTAAACTCAGGGGCACTCGACCACTGGGCCACATCCCCAGCTCTTTTTGTATTTTATTAGAGACAGGGTCTCACTGAGTTGCTAAGTGCCTCACCATTGCTGAGGCTGGCTTTGAACTCACGATCCTCCTGCCTCAGCCTCCCAAGTGCTGGGATCACAGGCCTGCGCCACCGCGCCCGGCTCCCATACCCCATTTAATTTTTAAGTGACCTTTTAAACATTTTTCAACATTATAGGCTGCCAACCCATAATTTGTCCCTCTCTTGTTGGTCCTTGGCAGGGCCCTGGTTTGCTGAGGTCAGCTGTCACTCCCCACCTGCCCTCTTAGGCAGAGCCCACCTGTGTGATGCAACCAACCCTGCCCCGCTGCTGGTTCTGGCTCTGTGACGGGCAGGCGACCCACCTCCAGCCAGCAGGGGTGTTCCCGAGGACTTTTACCCCAGGTCCCTCTCTGCTGGGAGAGCCACGGAGCCCTGCTCTCTCTGGCCTCGGTTCCCTCTGATGGGATGGCTGGAGCTGCTGCAGCCTCTTGCTGCCGGCCTTGACCACACCGAGACGGAACAGGGGAGCAGAGAGGAGGGCCTCGGTCCTTGCCGGCTTTTCTGAATCACAGGTCACACCCCCCCCCCCCCAGCCTTTACATTACAGGTGCTACGGGAGGGAGGAAAGCCCCTCCACAATCCATATGAGATCCATCCCATTGCTCCAGACTCTGTTCCGGTCTGCCCCTCCCCTGTCCACCCAACGTCACTGCAGAGCAGCTGTCCCTGGAGCTTTGAGATTCTGGTCTCCTGAACGCCTGGCCAGAGGACGCCACCCCAGGCTGCCCGGAGCCCTGTGGTTTGGCCCTAGGCAGCCTCTCTGGGGGGCACTTCTTCCGGACCCTGGAGGTCGCATTTTGCTTCTCGGCGTCCCTCATCCTCTTCCATGGCAACAGATGGCGGTGCCGGCAGCTCCCGCCTGCTTTTCCTCCCTCCTCAGTCTCAGCACTTGGTGGGCAGACTTGGCACCACCAGAGGGGCTGGTGCAGATGTTGTCACCTCTGCCTGCATGATGCCCGATGCTTTCTGCCCCAGGACCACGTCAACACAACCGGGATGGAAATGGATGTGCTTTGGTTGAAACAAATCCTTTAAAACAAATCCTTGTAAAGGAGAAAAGTGAGAGAAGCTCAGGGTTAAAGGCAGGTGGGCTCTGGATGCTGCTTCACTCCCCCTTTCTCCAGGGAGGTGTGGTTTTTTTCCCCCTGGATTTATTGAGCTACAACTGCCTGTGTTCGTGGTGTGCGGTGTGCTAATTAGATATATGTATGCATTGTGGAACGATTACCACCCTGGAGTTAATTAACACGCCCCCGCCCCCGCGCCTCACAGTTGCCATTTTGTTTGGTTCTCCATCAGATGAGAACACGTGAGATCTGCCCTCTTAGCAAATTTCAAGTCCACACAAAACAGCTTCAGTCACAGGCTGTGCGTTCCGTCCCTGGCACTGGTCCCTCCTGCACTGGAAGTCTGACCCCATTGATCAACGTCTCCCCACTTCCTCACCCCCCCACTCCCTGGCAACCTTATTCTCCTCTCTGCCTCCATGGGTTAGGTTTTTGAGGTCCCACCTGTACATGAGATCATGGGGTCTTCATCTTTCTGTGTCTGGCTTATTTCATCTTGCACATTGTCCTCCAGGATTATCCATATGTTGTCACAAATGGCAGAATTTCCTTCTTCTTCTTTTTTTTTTTTTTTTGGTACCGGGGATTGAACTCAGGGGCACTTGACCACTGGGTCACATCCCCAGCTCTTTTTTGTATTTTATTAGAGACAGGGTCTCACTGAGTGGCCAAGAGCCTCGCCATTGCTGAGGCTGGCTTTGAACTCGTGATCCTCCTGCCTCAGCCTCCCAAGTGCTGGGATTACCAGCGTGCGCCACTGCGCCGGCATCCTTCTCTTTTATGACATCGTGTGTGCATGTGAGCCACCTGTCATTATCCATTCAACTGTCGCTGGACACTCCAGTTGAGTCCATGTCTGGGCTACTGTGAATGATGCTGCAGGAGCCTGGGGGAGGGGGTCTGGATATGTCTTTGAGACATTGCTTTTGTTCCCTTTGGATGTACAAAAAGTCCTTGAAGTCACGATGGTTAGATTTAAGGTTTTCAACGTTACAAGGGTGTGACAGTCACACAGTAGAAACCGTACTTTGAATCTGGCTCTTTTCCCAGGCTGGAGATCTTGGTTCTGATACCCCCTGGAGAGGCGGGGCCGCGGCGGGAGGCACAGCTCCTGGTCAGCGGGCAGGCAGGAGGGGGCGCCGCCCCGGGCAGCGTGCTGCGCTGTGAGCGAGGACAGGGTGGGGCGGTGGTCTGGACCCTAACCCTCCCTCGGGGAGAAGCCTCTGTGCGCACAGAGTGGAGCTGCCAGGTCTGGGTCATGTGCATGGGCGTCGGGGGAGGGGGAAGAACTTCCCTTTGTAACTTGGCTGGGCTGGAGGGTCTGGGGGCCCTGCTGAGTTCCCCAGGAAGAGCCAGACTGTGTGGCCCCTAGAAAATAAGCACAGGGCCGGGCGCGGTGGCACACGCCTGTAATCCCAGCACTTGGGAGGCTGAGGCAGGAGGATCACGAGTTCAAAGCCAGCCTCAGCAATGGCGCAATGGCGAGGCACTTAGCAACTCAGGGAGACCCTGTCTCTAATAAAATATAAAAAAGGGCTGGGGATGTGGCCCAGTGGTCGAGTGCCCCTGAGTTCAATCCCTGGTACCACAAAAAAAAGAAAAAAAGAAAGAAAGAAAATAAGCACAGGAGGCATCAGGGCCCCCGGTGATAGTCTGTGGACTTAGAGCTGGGGGTGTAGCCCGTGGTAGTGGTAGAGCCCTTGCCAGAGCAAGCCCAGCCATGGGTTTCAGGCCCAGCACTGCAAACAAAACAAAATAAAACACATCATACACTGAAAACAGTTTTGCATTTTTATAAAAGACCCAGGCTGGGCTGAAGAGGCAAGTGGCTTAAGCCATCATCGTGGTTCAGATTCAAGGTGTCCCCAAAGCTCACGTGTGAGACAATGCAAGAGAGTTAGGAGGTGAAAGGATTGGGACGTGAGAGCGTGGCCTAGTCCACGCTGATCCACTGCTGGATTGACTGGCGGCAGCAGGCAGCCATAGGCAGGTAGGGTGTGGCTGCAGGAGGTGGCCGCTGGGGGCGTGCCTGTGGGTTTATACTTTGTCCCTGGTGAGTGGCGCTCTCTCTCTGCTGCCAGTTGCCGTGGGCAGAGCAGCTTTCCTGCTTTCCTGCTCTGGGCCCTTCTGCCAGGTGTGCTGCCTCACCTGGGCTCAGAGCTATGGCGTCGGCCGTCTAGGACTGAGGGCTCTGCAACCATGAGCCCAAATACACTGCCCCCCTCTGCACGGTTCCTGCCAGGTCTTTTGTTCACAGCGACACAAAGCTGACTAAAACAGCTCTTTGGTGGACAGGTTTGTCAGCATGAGGGGGGTCAGTCCTGTTCGGGTTGTTTCCACACACACCCCCCACATTTGTTCTCTGCCTCGCTGGCCCTGGCCCTGACCGTGGCCCAGGCTGTGCACCTTTTTGGATGGCTTTGCAAGACTGCTGGCTGCTGGCTTCCAGGTGCTACCCGCTGATGGGAGCACCTGCAGGTGACAAGGGAAAAAAGCAACACTGGAAGTGTGTGCCCACAGCTCCCAGGAAGCTGTCCCTCTCCCAGCTCCAGAGGTCACTGGGCTCCAGTAGCACATCCCCTACCTTTGCCCTATTCCCATAGTTTGGCTCTGGTATGTCACTCAAAGGCCCAGGTGTGGAAGGCGTGGTCCTCTTCTTGGTGCTATTGGGACGTGGTGGAACCTTTAAGAGGCGGGGCTTAGCGGGAAGTTTTAGGTCACTG
The DNA here is from genome assembly GCA_025594165.1 of Tamias sibiricus. NCBI lineage: Eukaryota > Metazoa > Chordata > Mammalia > Rodentia > Sciuridae > Tamias > Tamias sibiricus. The sequence goes on along the minus strand of CM046666.1, from coordinate 14,408,713 downwards.
AGGACTGTGCCCTTGAAAAAGATGGTTTGGCTCTGGCCCCTCTCTCTCTTCGCTCTCTCACTGTGAGCTGGGCAGACTGCTCTGCCCCATGCTCCCCACCAGGATGTGCTGCCTCGTCATACGCCCCAAAGCAGTGGGACCAAGCAACCGAGGACTGACGCCTCTGAAACCATGAACCAGACAAACCTTTTCTCCTCATTAGTTGATTCTCTCAGGTGTTTTGTCACAGTGATGGAAAAACTGACTAGCACAGCCCCTTTGAGGCCAGAGGGGTAACGTCTGCCGGCTCTCGTGCTCTGCGCTACCTCACGGCTCCTCCACTCCTTACCGCCTCCTTTGGTCCTGCCTGCACTTCTCTAAATATGGCGTGTGCCATCTGTTTCCTGCCAGGCTCTGGGTCTGCTTTCACTAACGCTTTTTTTTCACTTAGGCTTAAAGTAAATTGGGGGTGCCTCTCTACCCAGATTTGGTAGCCAACACCTACAGTTCCTGTTTATGGGCTGAGCTTTTAAATGAGCACCTCTTTCCAGGGTTTTAATTGTCTACTCTTTCCCCCCCCCAAACTTTCTAGGGGGGCGAGGGGAGGTGTCCTCATGTGTTTATTACTTTGTTTCTTAGCCCAAATCCAAGATGGGTAGTAATACAGAGCTATAGTGTGATGTGGCTGTGTGATCTCAAGGTGGCTTGAGCGCCTTGTGCCTTAGTCTCTTCCTCCCTAAAATGGACATAATAGATTACCTCATCTTATAGGGTTTTCATCAAGGTTAACTACGTTGAAATGTGTAAGGCACACAGCACAGGTGTAAGCTGCCTGTCGTGGCCAGCCACAACGCCGCGGGAGGAAAACTCTCAGAGGCAGAGTAAAGATACTACTACTTTTACTTCTACTTTCTTAGAGAGAGCTTAGAGAGAAAGATTAGAGATAGCTTTTTCTTCTTCTTCTTCTTAGAGCTTAGAGAGAAAGATAGAGCTTTTCTTCTTAGAGCTTAGAGAGAAAGAGAGAGAGCTTGAAAGAGAGAGATTTCTTCTTTAGAGAGAGAGAGAGCTTAGCTTTTAGAGCTTCTTTCTTCTTTCTTCCTCGGGAGCCTCAGCCTGACTCTGACCAGCCATTACTTCTTCTATCTGGTTTCTCTTCTGTAACCGCTCTGCCTACGTTCTGGCCGCTCTGATTCTTTTCTTCTTCTCCGACCCGACCCGAACTCTTCTTCCGACCGAGCGACTGCATGACTGACTGAATGAATTCATTCTTCTCCTGACTCCGACCGCTTTCACCCGGTTATATACCTTTAGCTTTGCGGGTGCCTCACATGCATTTACAGGTGCATCACATACATACTTATTATCAGGTGGAACTTATGGCTTCCAGCTGACCGCAATAGCCATCTCCCTAATTGGGGCTCTTTCACACAGGCATGGCATAGGGTAAGTGCTCAATAAACTGTAGCTGTTATTATGCTTATTGGAAGGGTCTTTGTACACTCGAAGCCCTCTATAAACACAAGCTGGTCCAACCGCATATTGGTGGGAGTCTCCTTCTTGTCCGTCTGGGTCTTTGCTCTGGTTCTAGCCTGGTTTCTCCAGGGAAGAGAAGGTAAAGGCAGCGTGGAGGTCACCAGGGGGTTTGGGGTGGGGTGGAGGGGGTGGGCAGGTGGAGGTGAGCTTCCTTTTCTGGCTTTCTGGAGGCTTTGGGAGCCTGAGACTGACTCTCCCTGGCTGAGACTATGGGTGTGGCAGAGACCTGGGGACAGGGAATGACAGGGTCCAGAGGAGACCTGGAGTGTTTGGCCGAGAGGAGAGAGAGAGTATGCAGCCTGGACGGACTGCGGGGAGCGGGAGGGCTGCAGAGCTGCTCTGGTAATCTCTCTTTTTCTTTTGGTACCGGGGATTGAACTCAGGGGCACTCGACCACTGGGTCACATCCCCAGCCCTTTTTTGTATTTTCTTAGAGACAGGGTCTCACTGAGCTGCTAAGTGCCTCGCCATTGCTGAGGCTGGCTTTGAACTCGCGATCCTCCTGCCTCAGCCCCCCAAGTGCTGGGATCACAGGCGTGCGCCACCGCGCCCGGCTGCTCTGGTTATCTGCGGGGCCAGCCCAGGAGATCGGGCTGGCTCAGCTGATGAGGACGGACCCTGGAGGAGCCTGGGGACATGTCACCTGTCCCGTTGTCAGCATTTCCTTGTAAGTGGGCCTCTCTCCACACCCTGATACGTGGGATGTGAGTAGATCCTCAGGTGACAACCTTGACTGTGTCCTGCTAGGCCTTGCTCCCAGGTGGCACGAGCCCGTCCTCGCAGCCCCCGTGATTTCTGGAAAACTGCCTCAGCTCTCCTGCGGTCTCGCTGATGCCCATCCCCCGGCCCGGGGACTCTCGGTGCCTGTCTGAGCTCCCTGCGCCTGGCTGGCTGGCGGCTGGGCCTCGGTGGCCTGACAAGAAACGCTCCGGCTGGCGGCGGGCCAGAGGCTAGTCACCAGGCCCGGCGGGCGTCTGCGTGACCCAGATCCATGTTTCCTTTGTCTGCAGGCTCCCTGCCCTCTCCTTCTTCTGGCACATGCATTCCTCTGCCTGTCTCTGACTGCCCTGGGCGACAAGACCTCTCCAGGCCCCTCTCTGGGTATTTTTAGAAGTAGGCTGCCTGGCGTCGTCCCCCTCCCTGAATTTTTTTTTTTTTTTTTCCCCAATTGGTGACACCTGAGGTGTCTGCTGTCTGGCCTGTCACAGGGCCCCAGTGAGTCAAGCACCACTTGAGATGGGCTGCTGTCGGGGCCGGAGGGCACCAGAGGGCCCCGGGTGCAGGCAGCCCAGACCGGGTGACAAGGGACACAGGACAGCTGGAGGTGGGACAGAGTGGACTCAAGCGTTACATCACTGCCCCAGGAGATTCTCCTCCAGACCACGTCCCCACCCAGCTTCCCACCTTCACTTAGAAACATCTTGTCCGTCTGTCCTTCCTTCCTTTCCCACTGGGGATTGAGCCCAGGGGTATTTTACCACTGGGTGTTACATCCTTAGCTCTTTTATTTTGAGACAGGGTCTTGCTAAGTTGCTGAGGCTGGCCTTGAACTTGCAATCCTTCTGCCTCAGCCTCCTGAGCCACTGGAAAGACAGGCATGTGCCGCTGCACCCAGCTTGTCCCATCTTTCAAGCCCATGTGGGTCACTCTGGGGACAGAGCAGATGGGATACATTCCTTTTCTGTCCACTTCAACAAGTTCTCTGAGCCAGCTCTGCCTGTGTTGAAAATTTTATTAATGATTATTTTTAATTTTCAAACTTTAATACCAAGGATGAGGTTTCTCAAAATGCCTTTTTTGTTTTTGTACCAGGGATTGAACCCAGGGGTACTTAACCACTGAGCCACATCCCCAGCCCTCTCTTTTTATTTTGACACAGGTCTTGCTAAATTGCTGAGCCTGGCCTTGAACTTGCAATCCTCCTGCCTCAGCCTCCTGAGTCACTGGGATTGCAGGTGTGTACCACCATACTCAGCTTGAAAATGCCTATTCTTAAAAGAATAAAAATGCTTCAGCCTTCCAGACAGTATTTATTAGATAAATAACTATTTTATAAATAACTATTTATCTAGTAAATACTGTAGTATTTATTAGACAAATAACTATTATTAGATAAAGAGACTCTTATTATTCTCAAGGGGGGAAAATCAAAGATCTAAAATAATGACTTTGGTTCTGGTTGTTTTTCACTACTAACATTTAAAATTTTTCTTTTTTGATTCAGGGAGGTATATGGTAATGTGGTTTGTTATCTAGATCTTTTGGAGGGACTCTCAAATCCTCCCGACAGTCACTGGTTTAAGTTGCAGACACCCCTGAGAAATGTGCTCTGCTGAGGACAGGGAAGCTTTTGGCCAGTGTCCTTCCCACTGTGTGACATGATGGTCACACAGTGACCTCTATGTCCTTGAGTCACATCTTAAGGAGAATTCCTTTGCTGAAGAGGAAAATGGAAGTTACAATCAGAGCTGGACAAAAGCACTTAAACTTTGTCCTCGTTAAAGCATTTGTCTTCCAACTGTCCTTGGAGTTTGGGTGAAAAGCAGATGTGCGAATTCTTCCTGCGATTGTTGGATAGGAATGCTACGGTCTCAGGAAGAGTTCTCTTAAATGCTTTCTGGTAGGAATTTTCAGATAATGATGTAATGAAACGCCACTTACTCATAGACCAGTTTTAACAATTTATCTATATTCTGCCAATCATATTTCACCCACCTTCCTAGTGATTATAATTATTATTATTTTATATTTTAAAGCAAATCTCAAATAATATAAAAGCCTTTAAATGTTCCAATATGTGTCTCTAATAGATAAGGGCTAGAAAAACAACAAAGCAAAAGAAAACCCGGGAGGAAATTAGCCGCAGCTTGCACTAGCTTTTTTTTTTTTTTTTTTTTTTTTTTTTGTGGTACCGGGGATTGAACTCAGGGGCACTCGACCACTGGGCCACATCCCTAGCCCTTTTTTTGTATTTTATTAGAGACAGGGTCTCACTGAGTTGCTGAGTGCCTCGCCATTGCTGAGGCTGGCTTTGAACTCGCGAGCCTCCTGCCTCAGCCTCCCAAAGTGCTGGGATTACAGGCGTGAGCCACCGCGCCCGGCTTGCACTAGCTTTTAACACAGTTCACGGTCAATTTGCTCCAATTGTTTCAAGAATATCTTCTTCTTCTTTTTTTTTTTTTTTAAATCCATTGGTGGCTTCTAATCAGGCTTCTAACAAGATCTACGGGTCATGTAGACTTGAGTTTTTTTGAGTCTCTCCCCTTCCTTTTCTCTAGTATTAAAATCATTTTATTATTTGAAAACATTTCACACCTACACAAATGTAGAGAGCCCTAGCGCCCATCACCTGGCTCCAAGAGTTACCAGTGTGGGGTGAACTTGTTTCCACTGAACCCCATCCCCACCTCCATGCCTATCCCCAGTACACAATTTTAAAACAAATTTCAGAGGTTACATAATTTCAAAGGTAAATACTTTTGTTTGTAACTCTAAGAAGGAGTAAAGAAAAACAAACAACAGTGTTTAGTCGGCACTTTCATGCTCTGACCAAAACAACACAGAGGAAGGAAAAGTTTATTTGAGGCTGACGGTCTCAGAGGCCCTGTTCACAGTTGACCAACTCCATTGCTCTGGGCCCAAGATGAGGCTGAACATCAAGGCAGAAGGCCGTGACAGAGGAAAGCAGCTCCGGACGTGGAAACAGGGGGGCAGCTCTGCTCAACAGGGACTAAATATAAACCCAGCGACCCACCTGCCCCAGCCACACCCTACCTGCCTACAGCTACCACCCAGTTAATTGTTCAAGTGGATTAGAGCACTGATTAGGGGAAGGCCCTCAGAACCCAATCAAGTCACCTGGGAACTCTCTTGTGTTGTCTCACACATGAGGTTTGGGGGCAGCCTCATATCTAAACCGTAACAACGACACTGCCAGGCGCCTGTAATCCTAGCAACTCAGGAGGCTGGGGCAGGAGGATCACAAGTTCAAGGCCAGCCTCAGCAACTTAGAAAGTCTCCGTCTCAAAATAAGAAATAGAAAGGACTGGGGATATAGCTCTGTGGTAAACTACCCCAGGGTTCGATCTCTAGTACCGGAACAAAAAAAAAAAAACCCACCATATTTTTGGTCATATTAGCAAAAATTAAAGATTCCTTACTATCATCTAGTATCTGATGGGTGATGCTGAAATTTCCCTGATTGTCCCGAAAGTCTCTGTCTATAGTTGCTGTCTTGCAGTCAGGATTCAAACAAGATCCACACGTGGTACTTACTAGACCTGTGCTACGGACTGAATTGTGTCCCCTGTTGAAGCTTCAACACCCAATGTGACAGTATTTGGAGATGGGGCTTTTGTTGAGGTTCTATGAGGTCATAAAAGTGGGGTCCTATCCATAAAGGATTGGTGGCCTTCTAAGAGGAAGTGGGGTTGGGGTGCAGCTCAGTGATAGAGCATGTGCTTAGCAAGTGTGAGTTGTGAGCTCAGGGGTTCGATCCCCAGCGCAAAAAAAAAAAAAAAAAAAAAAAAGGAAGAAGAGAGAGATGTCGCACTCTCATGGACATGCACTCAGGAAGAGCCCTGTGATCCCTCAGTAGGAAGGTGACCCTCTGCAAACCAGAAAGAGAGCCCTGACCAGGACCCAAGCCTGCAGGGACCTTGATCTCAGACTTTCAGCCTCCACTACTCTGAGAAATAAAGACGGCATTCTGTGGTGGCCACCCAAGCCAATACAATACTCTTAAGTTCCTTTATTCTCCCACCATCGTGACCTTTGTATGCCACTTGTTTGTCGAAGAACCTGGGTTATTTGTCCTGAAGAAATTCCTATATTCCAGATTTGGCTGATAGAATTCTCCTGCTGTCACTCAATGTGTTCCTCTCTTCCTGTATTTCCTGTCGACCAGGCCTGGCCCCTGAGTTGCTCTGGCTTCCTGTCTTGCTGTGTGATCTCTCTCCATGCGCTCCAACCACTGGGATGCCATTTGCCAGAGGGCAAACCAAGGGGGCTATCCAATCTCAGACTTTCAGCCTCCAAAACTGTGAGCTAAACAAACCTTTTTTTTTTTTAAATGAAGTACCCAGCCTTGGGTATTTTGTCATAGCAACAGAAAACAAACAAATATACCTTGAAATGCAGTTTGTACAGAAAAAGAATCAAATCCTTTTTACTGATTTAACAACCTGTTGAGAGTTGGTGCCCTGGCAACCTCCACAGATGATTACTGGTTTGTTTTATCATTATGGGAGCAATTGGATTCTCTCACATTTGATGTGTTTCAATCTATTTAGATTATTGTCTTTTCATGTTTAAACTAACCCAACGATGACCAGGGAGAACCCCTTGAAGTGAACTTCTGCTGATCTTGCCATGACTCCACGGGTCTTGGGTGGCACCTTTGCTTTGGGGTGTGGCAGCACGTTCTAGTCTGGTTTGGAATGATTCCTAATCTTCGGTTAATCATGTTGATCTCCAGTGCACATTCTATGGACCTGGTGTAGGTCTGAGTTCATTGCCTCTCCAATGGTCCCTGGTTTCTTTTGGTGAGAAATGATTTCTAGAAACCACATCTGGTGCTATGGTTGTTCATTGCCCCCAAATTCCCTTTGCTTCCAGGTCTGATGAAAAGTGTTGGGGGCACAGACATTACCTCCAACAATGAATGAAACCATAAATAGTTCTTAGGAACGCAAGTTGCTCAAAGACTTCTTAAGAAATACTTCTTTTATAATTGAGAGAAAAATTGAGAAAACAGAGAATTCCTAGGAAATCAAACTATCAACTTGAATAGATACATAAAAATGTTGACAAAATGTTGAATTAAATATATATCTTGCTGGTGTTTTTTTTTTTTTTTTTTTTTTTTGCTACCGGGCATTGAACTCAGGGGCACTCGACCACTGGGCCACATCCCCAGCCCTTTTTTTGTATTTTATTAGAGACAGGGTCTCACTGAGTTGCTAAGTGCCTCACCATTGCTGAGGCTGGCTTTGAACTCGTGATCCTCCTGCCTCAGTCTCCCAAGTGCTGGGATTACAGGCATGTGCCACTGCACCCGGCTGGTGTTGTATTTTTTTCATCTTGTTTTATTCTTTCTAATATTAGTGTGGCTTACTCAACATATAGCAAAATATTATTTGAGTATTGATACTTGATATAAAGGCCCAAAAGAGAGAGCAAAATGACCAAATTGCATTCATAAACGTGGTTAGAGTTTTTCACTAAGCCCTGTGTTCTGATTTGGGGCTCAGAAATACACTTACCTCTAGTGGAGAAGGGGACATCAAGTGATTACAGCTGCACTATTTAGCCAGTGGCCCTGGTTCCCGTTCTCTGTTTATCCACCAACCTTAAGTCATTTGCATTTCCCTGTGGAATGTTAAAAGTGCTGACACAGGTACTGTAACCTCTGGGCAGTAACATTTCTTACAACAAAATTATAGAGAGATGCTTTGATTCCTACATCTGTTTTCTGTGACTTTGGTCAATGCGAGTCAGTCTCCTGAATATGATAGACTGAAATGGAAAAGTTAATTTCTGAACATGCTCAGATCAGACTCTGGACTGACAATCCCACCAAGGTCCCACCACGACGGAGACCCTGCCCCAGTCAGCCCTCCTCTGTTAGAGGTAGTATGTTAGTTTTGTCCTTTTGGGGGGGGGATGCCGGTCCCATCTGGAACACCGGGTGGAGAACTGGCTTCACTGGCTTCCTTTAGCCACTCTGACCCCACTGCACGTTCTGGGCCCTGCCTTCGTGGACCCCTCCTCGATGGCTCTGCCGGGGTCCTTGCCCTGCTCTCTCTCAGCCTGCAGCCATCCTCCCGGGGGGACCCACACTGGGCATTCTCCAGTGCCCGCCTTCTCAGGGACCTTCCGCAGCGCTCAGGCTAGGGGACCTCCTTCTGCCACGTGGCCCTGTCCCCCCCCAGCGCCTGTCCCACTGTGTAACCCAGCACTTTCTCGTGTGATGACTCGGGTGGCGAGAGGAACCACCTCTGCGCCAGCTGTGTCTGCCCAAGGCCCAGACACAGCCGCACCTGCGGAGTAGTGATGTCCCGACTAAATGGATGACGGACACCTCCCCAAGAGAGGTCAGCGAGGGCAGTGCGCCCAGACACCCCCTCCTGGGGCCACGTGGTGGGAAAGCGCCACACCCAGACGTCCCTTCCCTCCCTCCCCCTGGTCCAGGCCAGAGCTCCTCTGCATGCTCTGATTCACAGCTGGCTTGCCTGGGGGCTGTGACCGGTGCTGTAGGCTGGCACGAGTGTGCTCTGGGGACACCCATCCTCACTCTGGCTTCTCCTACTCCTGCCACATCGGCCCCTGGGTTCCGAGCGAGTTCTGCTATGGGCACTTGTCCCCAGCACCAGCCCACACCACTCTCGGCTCGGCAGGCACCGTTCTGTGCCTCGGGGGACTTGATCCACTGTCGTGGGACGTGGGCTTTAGTCTGTCACTCGTTTGCTGTGTGATCTTGGACATGTCACACCAGCTCTCTGAGCCTTTGTTTCCTTAATTAAAATGCAGACCGTTAACGAGCTCTTCTACAGCCAGGCTGCCCAGGGAATTAACCAGATAGATAGTTCAGACCACTGCAAGCTACGGAAGGGAACCTGATCCACCTAGCTCCTGGGGCAAGCATCTCTAAAGTGGTGACGTTTGAGGTGACATCTGGAGGACAGATAGGAGGCACTTTAAAAGTGGTCACGATGAGCCGGGCGCGGTGGCACACGCCTGTAATCCCAGCACTTGGGAGGCTGAGGCAGGAGGATCATGAGTTCAAAGCCAGCCTCAGCAATGGTGAGGCACTTAGCAATTCAGTGAGACCCTGTCTCTAATAAAAATACAAAAAAAGGGCTGGGGATGTGGCCCAGTGGTCGAGTGCCCCTGAGTTCAATCCCCGGTACCAAAAAAAAAAAAAAAAAAAAAGTGGTCACGATGATCGTTCATTTCTACAGGCATTTCATGGAGCCATTTGTTTCTAGAACTGGGCTGCTGGTTTGGGGAAAACGAAAGGGCCCAGCCGGCTTCGTGCGGCGACGCTGACCGAGGCCACTGGTGCTCACACAGCCTGTGATTCTCAGCCAAGGGGGATTCTGCTCCCAGGGGGGGAAACGGGACATTTGGGCTGTCATTGTGGGGAGCAGGTGCCCTTGGCATCTCCTGGGCACAGCCCAGTGATGCTGAAAACCATCTTACAACACACAGGATGGCCTCATGACCGCGCCCCGGGTCGAGGCTGAGAGCCCCGTCGCAGCCACAGCAATGGCATCCGGTGCCAAATGAGGGTGACCGACGTTTCCCTTCCTTCAGAGTCATCTCAACTCTCAGCTCAGCCCCCGTCAGCCTCACCAGAGCGCCCTGCTGGGGAGTGTGGCCTCACCGGCGGGGACACCTGGGGGCACAGCAATTGTCTGGGGGACTCTGGTTCCTCTCCGGGCCTCTCTGAGCCTCCACTTTCTCATCCGTAAGAGATAACAGGCCCCCCAGAGGGTCGCGGTGCCGTTGTGGTGCGGAGACGAGGCGTCTCCCGCACAGCTCCTGTGCTGAGGCAGAGATCAAGTGATGCTGCAGCTTCATCAGTGGATTAATCCACTTGATGGATTATTAATCTGAACGGACTACGGGGTGGTCACTGCAGGCAGGTCACTGGTGGCTGGAAGAGGCGTGCCCTCAGGGATTATGTATTTTGTCCCTGGCTCCTTGCACTCAGCGGTCTTTGCTTCTAGGCTGCGGTGAGCTGAGCACTGCTTCTCCTCCGCGCCCTTCCGCCACGATGCTCTGCCTCACCTCGGGCCCAGAGCAATGGAGTCAGCGGGCCATGGGCTGCACCTCTGAAACTGTGATCCCCAAGTAAACTTTTCCTCCTTCAAGTTGTTCTTGCCAGGTCTTGTGGTCACAGCGACAGAAAGCTGACTAATCCATGATCACCATGGGTGCCTGGTGTGTACCAGGGGAGGGGAGTGATTCTTTCTGCGCACACAGGGGCCTCGCTTGTAAGCTATAGAGGTACGTGGCTCATTTTGCCCTGTCCTGGGTAAGTCTAGTTTTACCAGGTGCCAGGTACCACTCCAAGTTCTCAACATACTAGAATCCATGGAATTCTCGTAATAGCTGTGATGGTCCAAGTTTCCCCCTGTCCCCACCCCAATTCATAAGTTGAAGTGCTATCTCCTGATGTGAGGGTATTGGAGGTGGGGCCTTTGGGATGTAATAATGTTTATGAGGTTATGAGGGTGGAGGCCTGACGCCGAGATTACTGTCCATATGAGAAGAGAAAGACACTAGAAATTTCTCTCTCTGCTATGCAAGAAGGTGACCGTCTGCAAATCTGGACAGAGGACCTCATCAGACACCAAATCTTCAGCACCCGGAGCTCAGACTTCCGGACTCTGAAACCATGAGAAATACCAGTTTTTTGTTTTTTTTTTTTTTAAGGCACCCAGTCTGTGGGATTTTGGTATAGCAGCCCAAACCAAATAAGACAACAGCCCTACGAAACAGGGAACGTTATTTCCTTTTATAAATATGACAACTAAAGGTGGGAGAGATTGCATGGTCTCTGAAGTCCAGCTAAGAGGGATGCAGGGTTATATGCACTGACTCATCTTCTCATTCACCCAGTAAACTTTCTGAGATGCTCTTACTATTTATCAGGTACTTTGCTAAGGACTGGGGATAAGCAATCAAGTTCTCACCATCTCGTCAGAGACACATGCATATAAATCAGTGACCATAGGATCGTGTGACAGACTCAAAGATACAGACACACACACAGGGAGCCCTGGGGTATTAGCAGAAGGAGATTTAGGTCAGAGTGGGAGGGAGGATTAGGAGACCAAGCCCCCTTTGAGTCCCAGCAAACCATTTACCCTCTCCCAGCTTTGGTTTCCTCATCTGAAGAAAAGGGGACATTTGCTGGGGGGTGTGGCTCAGTGGCAGAGCTCATGCTAAGCATGTGTGGAGGCCTCAGGTTCAAGTGGAGGCCCTGGGTTCAAGTGCCAGCATCCAAAAAAAAAAAAAAAAAAAAAGAAGAAGGAGACAGAGACGGAGACGGAGGAGGAGGAGGAGGAGGAGGAGAAGGAGAAGAAAAGGAAGAAGAAGAAGAAGAAGAAGAAGAGAAAAAGTGGCAAGGCAGCGCCCACGAGGAAAGGCATATGCAGAAGGGACTCCCACGATGACAGAGGGAGAGCCCTGTGGCCTGCGCAGCTGGGATGGCTCTAAGCACTAGGGCAGAGGGTTGAGGGTCCTTGACACTGAATAACTAAAAGGGATCCTGAGCTGGACTGACTTCCTCTTCTTCTTTTTTTTTTAATATATGTTTTTAGTTTTTGATGGACCTTTCCTTTTATTCAGTTATTTATATGTGGTGCTGAGAATCGAACCCAGTGCCTCACACGTGCTAGGCAAGCGCGCTACCACTGAGCCCCAGCCCCAGCCCTGGACTGACTTCTTATGAATGGACATGATCTGCTGCTGTCAGCTCATGCCTGGGCAAGCCTCGGCGCATGGACATCTGGATTTTGCTGCAAGCTCCTACTCCAGGACTTCTTAAAACACTGGATCATGATGAGGAAGAAGGTATCAAACTCTTGGCTGTAGAAAAGAAACATACACACACGCCCCAAGTTTCTGGCAGTGAGCCAGCACTAAAGGCAGCCCGGAGCTCCTGGCTCCATCACACCTACTCTTCAGGCTGCACGTCGCCCTCCTGTGCGTGCCTTCTGGATCTTAGCTTGTCCAGGTTCCCACACCCCTATGGGAAATGGGGCAGGCTGGCCGCCCACAGAGGGGTTTGCCTGGTTTGCACTGCAGGAGGGATTCCGGGCTGTGCACAGGCGCCAGCTAGCTGCAAGAATTTGGGGCAAATGGTTAGACATCTTTGAACTTGACCTTCCTATCTGGGAACTGGGACAACATGACCAATTTTGAATGTCTGTTTTAAAGACTAGACGTAACAGACATACAGGACCTAATAAAAAGCCTCACACATATTTGTTATTCCATAAAATATCATTGCCAAAGATTTGGGGAGCATTTATGCTGCTCAGCAAGGATTGGCTACTTAATATTTCCCTAAGCTGCTGAACTCTTAAAAAAAAAATCCCAATTAAAGTCCACCTGCCCTTGAACCCAACAGAAATCTTTTGTTTTAAATTGAAGTATGATATGTATAACAGAAAAGCGCACAAACCGTAAGCACTCATCTTTTCAGATTTTCATAAAATGAACACACCTGTGTGATCAATACTCAAATCAAGAAGCAGAACTTAACCAGAATCTAGGCCCCTTCCTTGCACCCTCTCCCAGAGCCCCCTACCCAGCACACTCTTCTGACTTCTAACACCACAAATCAGTTTTGCCTGTTTTTGAACTGCCTACATATTGAATCAGACAGCATGTTCTGTTTCGTGTCTGACCTCTTCACTCCTCTGTGTTTTCAGGTCTGGCCACTTTATTCCTTGGGCTGTAGCTCATCCAGTTTCAATGCTACGCTGTTCCCTTGGGTGGATATACGGCCATTTATTTGCAAGTATTCACTGTGGCATAAATGCTTTTCATTGCAAACTCTCAACACTGGGTTTTAATGTGGGAGAGCTGGACAGTTTTCTTAACTGGTTACCTGGCCTTTATACACTTGTGCACACGCAAAAGTTAACTTCTTATGTTGGAACCTTATTAGTTTTGGCAAGAAATCTGTTGCGGAACCTAGGGGGCGCTGGCGAGCACACTCTCCCATAGTCCTGAGGATTCGCTGCTTCCTTGCAATAAAGACAGACAACTCCAAGTATGTTCTCCCTCATTTGTGGAATCCAAGTGCCGGAAACAGGCATGAAAGTAGCAGGGAGAATTCCAGAAGAGATCACAGAGAAGGGGGTGGGGACGGTCATTGGGTGGGGGTGGGGTAGATAAGATGGAGGTCTGTTATATGCATGTGAAACCCATTCCTCTCTATAATAAAAATGCACTAACCAAAAGAAAAATCAGACCAAGTTTCTCAGGGAGAGTCCCAATGGGCACGTTAGTGTTCTTTCTTCCTTCTTTATTTCCCGCAATCGTTTCTGACTGTATCCCCTACAATAAAGAAGGAAGCTTCCAGCCTTAGGTGATTTTTACTTTTTTTGTTTTTGCAGGGCTGGGGATCATGCCCAGGGCAGATGGGCATTTCCTCTGCTTCCTCTACCCCCAGGCTACATTCCCCAGCCCAATCCTTTTTCTAAAAAGGGTCAGCTGGGGGTGATGGTGCTTCCTTGGGATCCCAGTGGCTGGGGAAGCTGAGGCAGGGGGATCACAAGTTCAAAGCCAGCCTCAGCAATTTAGCAAGGCCCTGCCTTAAAAAAAAAAAAAAAAAAAAAAAAATTAAAAAGGACTGGGGATGTGGCTCAGTGGTTAAGTACCCCTGGGTTCAAACTCCAGTACAAAATAAATAAATAAAGTTCAAACCTACCCCACTTCTTGACAAAATTATGGTTAGATTGAAATTTTGCTTTATTAAGTAAGTCCGTGTGAGTGACATTGCTTTGATATTGGCAATTTTAGCTTCTCTCTGTATTTTGTTTGTTTATTTTATTGAAAACCAGGATAATATCAGGTCAGAGGCTGGCCTGCACAGCTGTGGATTGGGTTGAGCATCTGGAATTACTTTTCAGATATTTTTTGGCAACAAGGAGATCACAATGTAATTCGCCCCAAGCACTTTACACTTGTTGTTGTTTTTTTCTTTTTTTTTTTAGTCTGTAGTTTAGAAATTTAATCCCTAGACCTTAATTACTTTAGACTTTACTCATGCCCATAGTGTTGTAAAAAGATACTTTGTTCCAAGAAACTTGCAAGACATTAGAAATCCTACTCACTCTATTCACTCTTGAGAAGTAGAAAAAATGGCTTCCAAGAATAAATGAAGCTCCACAACTTCTTTGAGAAACCATTTGGCATTATTTCCCAAGATCGAACGTTTGCATAACCTATGACCCAGCAATTTCATTCCTGAGTACACATACCCCCAACAGAAGCCACACAGAGCTAGGCACCAAAAAATACTTACCAGGAGGTTCATGCCAGCACAGTCTATAACAACCCCGAATTTGAAACAAACCCAGATAGCCATGGAGAACAGGATGAAAGGACAAACGGTGGCAGTCCCAGAACGTGATATTATAGAGCCATCAAAAGGATGAACTACCACTTAATGTAAGGTCACGGGCGAATGTCCAAAACAGTGGAGAATGAAGGAAATCTTAGAAAACAGAAAACAAAGTATTTTATTCCATTTTTACAGGTTTTTGCAGTACTGGGATTGGAACCCAGAGCCTTGTGCATGCTAGGCAAGTGCTCTACCACTGAGCTATCTTCCCACTTATCTTAACTTTAACAAACAAACAAACAAAAAACTTCTTTGTTGTTAGAGGTGAGAATTGTGATTTACCTTTGAGGAGAGAGAAGGTGATAGCGATAGAAGGAGCTTAAAGGAGTCTTGTTGGGGGGCTAGGAATGTTCTATTTCTTGGCCTGGGAGGTGATTGCACAGATGTGAACCCCTTGTGATAATTCACCACCCACTTTCCTTTTGTTGGTGCTGGGGCTCAAACCCATGGCATTGTGCATGCTCCACCGTTGAGCTACCCACTCTGGATTAGTTGCCTTTTTTTATTTTATTTTTTTTATTTATTTATTTATTGGTACTGAGGATTGAACTCAGGGGCCCTTGACCACTGGGCCACATCCCCAGACCTTTTTTTTGTATTTTATTTAGAGACAGGGTCTCACTGAGTTGCTAAGTGCCTCGCCATTGCTGAGGCTGGCTTTGAACTCGCGATCCTCCTGCCTCAGCCTCCTAAAGTGCTGGGATTACAGGCGTGCGCCACCACGCCCAGCTAGTTGTCTTTTTTAAAAAAATCTTTCTTTTATTTACTTATTTATTTTTTTATGTGGTGCTGAGAATCGAACCCAGTTCCTCAAGCATGCGAGGCAAGTGCTCAACCACTGAGCCACAACCCCAGCCCCTGGATTAGTTGCCTTTTAACAAACAAAATTTTATTTTATTTATTTATTTTTTTGTGGTACCAGGGATTGAACTCAGGGGCACTCGGCCACTGGGCCACACCCCCAGCCCTTTTTTGTATTTTATTTAGAGACAGGGTCTCACTGAGTTGCTAAGTGCCTCGCCATGGCTGAGGCTGGCTTTGAACTTTGATCCTCCTGCCTCAGCCTCCCAAGTTCTGGATTACAGGCGTGTGCCACCATGCCCGGCTCAAACAAAATTTTAAAAAGTAAAAAGAAGAATTAATGCATTAAACCTCTTGAGTTTTAATATTTTACAAGAGTAATCTGGGTCAGAAAATACATTCCATTCTCCCAAGTCTCATCCCCTCTGTAATCTAATTAGAAGGTGGCCACCACGTGTGTCTTAAACATCTGGAATACTGACCATGAACATGAGTACAGCAGTTTAGGTTAGAGCAAAACTAGTGAACCAAAAACTGGTCACCCAGTTATAGTAGATGAGTGTTCTTAGAGCTCTCTTTGCAGATAAACAACAAGTTTTGATATAATTCAATAAAATACTCACCTCTGTCTTAGTTAAAAGAACTCATCTTTGCAGCTCATCTCTTTTCTAGTGCAAAATGGTTTTCTGAACCTCAACACAATTTGGACATGGAATTGGAACTCAAATGCGTGTATAGGAATTTCCAAGTCTGCAAATGTTAAGATGCGGTCAGCTGTCCATATTTATATGTTCCACATCCAGAGATTCAACTAACGGGGTCAAAGATATTGGAAAATTCTTTCCAGAAATTTCTAAAAAGCAACACTTGAACTTGCTGCTCACTGGGCCCTAGGCTGAATTTGTGTGCGTGAAGTGACACCTCCTGCACCCTTGCTGTGGGCGCCATCATCTTACAGGCCCTCTGTCTCTCTCCGGTCTGGTCACCTCCAGTCTCAGTCTTCCACTATGTAGTAGTTATATCCACGATGGCTGCTGGTGGCATCTGTGCAGCACATGCATGAATTTTTTTGTCTTATCATTATTTCCTAAATAACACAGCATCACCCCCCTTGCCATAGCATTTACATTGTCAGGTATTATAAGCAGTGTGGAGATGACTTTAGTATACAGGAAGCTGTGCATAGGTGCTATGCAAACACTGTGCCATTTTGTGTAAGCAACCTGAGCATCTGTGGATCTTGTTGTCTAGGGGAATTCCTGAAAGCAGTCCCCCAGGGAGGCCAAGCCACGACCGTCTATTCCCTGCATTTCATTTTCGTACTGATGACCCACATGCTTCTTCTAAGAGTAACTATGCATGGAGTTCTTAGAGGAATGAAACCCACCGCCCAAGTTTTCAGTCCAAATCTTGAAGTCTTTGGTCACCAGGAATATTAATGAGCTCATGAACGTGAATTATTCCTGTCCAGCAGGGGTGTTAGATCTTTATGAAGTGGACATAGGGATAAGGGCTCCCAGTGTTCTCAGAGAAAAAAAATGTGGTGACTGAAATTTGGAGCCAGCGGTTCAACAGTAGACGTGTGTACACACAGATGTTACAACGATGTGACCGGGGGAGTCAGGGGGAAGACAGAAGTGGCCGCCTTCCCCCTCCTGATGGAGATCTGACTGACCTGGACTTCCACCGTGGACACTGTGTGTGAGTGTGTGAGTGTTATGTGTGTATGTGTGTATGAGTGTGTAGTCGCCTGAAGCAATGGCCGCTTGGAGCAAAAAAGGCCGTGGGAAGAAGTTTAGAGACGAACTGGAAACAAACAGCCCTTTATTCTGATAACTTTTCTCTCTGGCTCTAACTACACCCCGACACGCCGTCCACGCTCCTCTAACCTCCAAAATGGCGGCAGACCTCCTCCGCAATCTCTCTCAAGTCCCTCGAGATCTCCGGCCAAGTCTCGCAAGATCCCGGGCCAAGTCCCGTGAGACTACGGAAGGCGCCAATGCCCAAACATGTCCAAAGCCCGTAGTCAACCACAATTTAAGCCATCTCCCCAAACAGGGCTCCTGCATGAGTGTGTATATATATTTTTTTAATCCAGTGACTCAGTGACTTTTCCAGTTTCTCTTTCCCCCTGAGACAGAGGCTTGGAGTTCCAGAATGTTTCCACACAGTGCCAGGTGGGCATTTACTCTTCATGGACTAAATGGACACAAGTTGATGAAAACTGTATGGGGTCTTGGACGGCTCCCAGCTCAGTCCTCTCATGTTCCAGATAAGGGACCTGCAGACCGGAACAGCTGGCAGTGGCCAACCAGAGAGAAGGAGGGAGGCTGCTGGTTCCCCTTCATCTTGCCTGGCTCTGCCCGGCCCTCTGGCTGGCAGAGTAGGGGGATGTCTGCTGTCCGTGGCCTCAGTGAGCAGGACCCGGGGTAGGGAAGCCAATCCAGGAATCAGACGCCTCTCTCTCAGCTCTGAGCGCAGAGCCCAGCACAATGTAGGTAATGAACGTGGGTGAGTTTAAGAAGTGTGTTCTAACTGTCCTAGTCCACAGCTCAGGTGTCCTCGGGCTTTGTCACCCCTGCCACCTGGATGTGACCTGCTGCCTTTGGAAGCCTCTGCGTTTCAACTTACCTCAGGGGACCTCACCAGAGCCTCTATTGTCAGAGCCTGGCATTTAATTCAGAGCCTCAGGTGTTGCCAAGACAATTCCTACACCGTTTCCAATGGATGTGGTAATCACCCTGTGTCTCCCCTCCAGCGGGCACCCCTCCGCGTTGGACGGACCCGGAGGGCTTGACTTGCTACACTGAACTAGTCTACTGACTTTTCTTGCAACTTACAATAAAAGCAAAGCTTTGTTCATGTTTGCGACCTAGGTAATCAGAGACAGGTCACCTGCTTGATGCCTCACCAAGTCATAGCTCTTCACTAGTTGGAAATGACTAAAAGCAAAACTTGTGCCCAAAGGAAGGACTTCTTGAACCAGGGAAGGACCAATTAATTCAAAATGAAACCGGAGCGTCTGCTTCCTGAGCCCCTTGGCCAGCCTGGCAGCAACCCCCCCCCACCCCCACCTTGTGAGCCTCTGCCTCTGGCCTGGGGGCTCTGCAGTCACTGTCCCACAGGCCTGGCAGGCGTCCAGGTGGCTCACACAGGAGCTGGCATGGGCCTCTTGGATACCCATGACCTGTCTGAACACAGGTCTCATTTGGGAAAGGAGCTGGAGTTTGGTTAGCAATTCTGGGTGTTTTCAAAGAGTATTTGAAATGAAAATATATGGCTCCAAATGATGAAATCCCACTAGTCTCTAGGGAAATGGGACCTCAGGACCATCTGTGAATGTATATGATGACATTAACTCAATGCAAATCCATCCATTCTTTTTTTAAGAATATTTATTTATTTGCTTTAGTTGTACACAATGCAATGCATTTATGTTTACGTGGTGCTGAGGATCGAACCCGGGCCGCGTACGTGCTAGGCCGAGCGCTCTACCACTGAGCCACATCCCCAGCCCACATCCATCCATTCTTGAAACACACACACATACATCATATGTATGATTTTTCAGTTTGGTGTTTGTACAAACAAAAAGTATTTGTTATTGGTTAAATGTATGGGGAGGGGGTGCTTATTAAGGAAGCTAGAACCTTCCTGGAGTTAACAAGTAGACACAGAAGATGTCCATCAAGGTAGTCCTCAAGGGCTAGCTTTCAGGGTTGTGAGGTTGTGGGAGAGTGTACATTGGCCTAACCTTTCCCCGGGGAGGGTAGCTTGGTATGTTTTAAGTTATTAAAATGTAGCTGTCCCTGAGGAAGCAATTTTTACTACAGGACTTATGTTTAAGGGAATAAAAAGACAAGTATATGTACGTGCGAGGACTTTCTTCTCAACAATACCTTTGGTAAAAACTCAGCACACAAAAGAGGAAACAAAATAAAGACCTACGAAGAAGAGGTGGGTTCAATAAATTAGACTTCAGCCGTTCTCTGAAACATAACCCAGTCCTTAAAAATGCTGGCGCACGCCTGTAATCCCAGCACTTTGGGAGGCTGAGACAGGAGGATCGCGAGTTCAAAGCCAGCCTCAGCAATGGCGAGGCACTTAGCAACTCAGTGAGACCCTGTCTCTAAATAAAATACAAAAAAGGGCTGGGGATGTGGCCCAGTGGCCCAGTGGTCGAGTGCCCCTGAGTTCAATCCCAGTACCAAAAAAAAAAAAAAAAAAAAAAAAAAAAAAAAAAAAAAACGCTGGTGCAGAAAGATGCCCCTTAAAAATAATGGGAGAAAAGCAGACTGTAAAATAGGACAGATTTACTTTATAAAGTGTGTGTGGGGGGGGTGTGTGAAAATGCAGAATGCTCCTAGGAATATGTGAAGAAAAGCCTAGAACTGCATATACCAAAATGCCCACACTTAGTATTTTCTTTGGACTTTATTTTTAAAAAAAACTTTGTATAATGGGCATTTTTTTTTTCTTTTCTTTGAAAAATTTCAATATAAAAAATGTGAATATGAAAATTGTAACATTGTATCATAACAACAGCTGTATATACCCACAAATGAGAAATGATGATTGCTAACATTTTTTTATTTTTATTTTTTATTTTTGGTGCCAGTGATTGATCCTAGGGGTGCTTAACCACTGAGCCACATCCCCAGTCCTTTTTATATTTTGTTTTGTGATGGGGTATCGCTGAGTTGCTTAGAGCCTCGCTTAGTTGCTGAGGCTGGTCTTGAACTTGGGATCCTCCTACCTCAACCTCCCTAGCTGCTGGGATGACAGGCGTGCACCTCTGCACTCGGCAATTGCTAGCATTTTGTTGTAGTTGTTTCCAGTCTTTCTTTCTTTCTTTTTTTTTTTTTTTAATAGTACAATAACTTTCATTTTAGTGAGATAGATATTTTAGTAATATACGGTTTATTTTTTTATTCTAAGTTGTTATAAATGTCAGCAGAATGTATTACATTTCATATTATACTTATAGAGCACATTTTTACACATCTCAGGGTAATGATATCCATCTCATTCTACCATCTTTTTTTTTTCTTCACCCTTTTGCCCCCTCCCTTCCCTCCCTCCCCATTGGCCTTTCTAGTGTTCCTCTAATCCTCCTATGCTCCCTGTCCCAACCCCACTGTGAATTGGCCTCCTTATATCAGAGAAAACATTTGGCATTTGGCCTTTTGGGATTGGCTAACTTCACTTAGCATTATATTCTCCAGCTTCACCCACTTACCTGCAAATAGGAATAGAGCACTGAAATCAAACTCGCGGTTCCCATGTCCCATGCTCTATCAAAGACCCAGCCACTATCATGTAGGCAGTGTCTGTTCTCTGATCAGTGTGGATGCTCCAGAGAAGCAGAACCAATATGCAGTTGGCCCCTGTGTCTGGGGTTCCCCATCCATGGATCCAACCAACTGCAAGTTGAAAATGCTGCATTTGGGGGAAAACTTTGCATTTGTACTGAACAGGTATAGACATTTTTTCTTATTAATTTCTAAAGCAGTATAACAACTTTAAAAATACATTTACATTGCATTGGGTATGATAAGTCATCTTGAGATGATTGAGGGCACACAGGAGCGTGTGCTGAGCTTCTAGGCACATACTGTGCCATTTATAGAAGGACAGGAGCATCTGGATTTTAGTATCCCCAGGAGGTCCTGGAGCCAATTCTCCACAGATACTGAGGAACAATTCTATATGATGACATGATGAAGAGATTTATTATAAAGAAGTGGCTCACGTGATTAGGGAGATGGGCAAGTCCCAAGATGACCAGAGTGACCAGGTGAGCTGGACCCAGGAGGCCTGAGGGGTGAACAGAGGCCTGTCCATCTGAGGGCCTGGTACCAAGGGTTCTAGTCAGAAGGGAGCAGGCTGGAAACCCAGGAAAAAATGTTGTTTCAGTTCAGTCTGAAGACAGAAAACAGCTGATGTCCCAGTGAACGGCTTCGCGGCAGAAGGAACCCTCTTGTACTGTGGGGATCAGTCTTTTGGTTCTAGTCAGACTTTCACCTGACTGGACAAGGCCACCTGCTACTGTCCTCTGTGCACTGATTCAAATGTGAGTCTCATTTCAAAACACCTTCTCAGAATCACCCAGAATAATGTTTGACCAAATACCTGGACACCCCCCAGGTTGACATACAGATAATCACCTGTCACAGTCTTCCCAATCTGTGTGTGTGTGTGTGTGTGTGTGTGTGTGTGTGTGTATGTGTGTGTGTGTGTGTGTTGGGGGAGTACAGGGGATTGAACCTAGGACCTCACATATGGTAGGCAAGCACTCTAACACTGAGATACATCTCCAATCTATTTTTTTTTTCAATCTTTTTTTTTTTTTTTTTTTTTTTTGTGTGGTACTGGGGATTGAACTCAGGGGCACTTGTCCACTGGGTCACATCCCCAGCCTTTTTTTGTATTTTATTTAGAGACAGGGTCTCACTGAGTCGCTAAGTGCCTCGCCATTGCTGAGGCTGGCTTTGAACTCGCGATCCTCCTGCCTCAGCCTCCCAAGTGCTGGGATTACAGGCGTGCGCCACCGCGCCCGGCTCAATCTTTTTAAAAGAATTCAAATAATGCATAGTAGTTGTTAGCAAATTTGATGAATTCAGTTGTCAGATCTTCTATTTATTTATCTATTTCCATGCAGTGCTAAGGATCAAACCCAGTGCCTCACACGTGCCAGGCAAGTGTTCTGCCACTGAGCCCCAGCCCCAGCCCAATTTTTTTCAATCTACTTTTATTTTTTTATTTTTGGTACCGGGGATTGAACTCAGGGGCACTCGACCACTGGGCCACATCCCCAGCCCTTTTTTGTATTTTATTTGGAGACAGGGTCTCACTGAGTTGCTAAGTGCCTCGCCATTGCTGAGGCTGGCTTTGAACTCCCAATCCTCCTGCCTCGGCCTCCCAAGTGCTGGGATTACAGGCGTGTGCCACCGCGCCTGGCTTTTCAATCTATTTTTTTAAAAAATATTTATCTATTTACTTTACATGTACACAATGCAATGCATTTATGTTTACATGGTGCTGAGGATCGAACCCTGGCCGAGCATGTGCGAGGCGAACGCTCTGCCGCTGAGCCACAACCCCAGGCCCTCAATCTATTTTTTTTTTTTTTTTTTTTGTGTGGTACCGGGGATTGAACTCAGGGGCACTCGACCACTGGGTCACATCCCAGCCCTTTTTTGTATTTTATTAGAGACAGGGTCTCACTGAGTTGCTAAGTGCCTCGCCATTGCTGAGGCTGGCTTTGAACTCGCGATCCTCCTGCCCTCAGCCCCTGCTAGGATTACAGGCGTGCGCCACCGCGCCCGGCTCAATCTATTTTTAAAGCACACATGGAAGCTTAATTTATACATAGATTTCCGTCCCTTCTTCCTCCCTCTCTCCCTCCCCCTCTCCTTCCTTACTTCTTTCCTTCCTTTCTTTCTCTGTCTCTTCTTCTCTCTCTCCTTCTCCTTTCTTTCTTCTTTCTTGAGACTGGCCTTGAACTCCTGGGGTCAAGTGATGTTTCTGCCTCAGTTTCCCTGGTAGCTGGGGATTATAGGCAGGCACCAATCCCTGTGCCCAGTGATTTACATGCAGTTTTAATGCATAGGTCTGTAAATTCTTTGAATTTATTTTAGACATACAAAAATCATACACATATCTATAAGAACAGAGACTTGTTTGCATATGGTTTTAAAATCAATATTATGTACATTTTTTTGTCAATTATACCTCAATAAGTATGGAAAGAAGTCATGTTCCTGAGACCAATTCATTTTGATATCTAAACTTTAGTTTATTCCTCTATTGTAGTATAGCACTGGCTTAAACATACTATCTTCTGTTTACCCATTCTATTGACGGACATTTATGTTGTTTCCAATATTGAATTTCAATATTGACAGCAGTAGCTGTCTCTCTGTGGGCCTGCTTGTGTAACTATGCCATAAATTCTCAATGGAACCTCTGGAACGGCTAACCGTGGAGTTATCAGATCACAGAGTGTGTGTATATTTAGTTTTAAACACACTCCCAATTACTTCCATGATGGCTGTAACCATGTGTACGCCTGTAACCATGTGTATACCTGTTAGTAATGTAGGGGGATTCCCATCTGGCCACAGCCTGATCAGCCCTTGGTGTTCTTAGATTTGTTAATTTTTTGTCAGTCTGATGACTGGGAAATAGAATCTCATCCTGGTTTAGTTGGCATTGCTCTGGTCACCTCGGAAGATGGTTTAGTGACCCTGCCCAAATTCACCTTGTACCTCCAATCCCCAGCATGATGGTATCCAAAGTAGGGTCTTTTGGGAGGTAATGGGGTTTAGATGGAGTCATGAGAGTGGAGCCCTAATGATGAGTTTAGTGCCTTATAAGAAAGGGAAGAGGAGCTGGGGTTGTGCCTCAGTGGCAGAGCGCTCGCCTCGCACGTGTGTGGCCCAGGTTCGATCTTCAGCACCATGTAAACATAAATGCATTGCATTGTGTACAACTAAAGCAAATAAATAAATATTAAAAAAAAAAAGAAAGGGAAGAGAACAGACCCCACAGCCACCCCAAATACATATAGACACTGCAAGTCAGGAAAGGGACCTTCATCAGATACCAGATCTACCAGCACCTTCATCTTGGACTTTCAGCCTCCAGAACTGAGAAATAGCTGTCTGTTGTTCAAGTCACCCAGTCTGTGGTGTTTTGTTTTAGCAGCTCCAGAGGACTGAGACCCATCTGGAGTCCACAGAGGGCAGCTCTGCTTCCAAAATGGCGCACTCACCTGGCTCTTGCCTGGAAGTCTCTGCTTCTCTCATGAGGCCTCAGGGCAGGCTGCCCAAGAGTCCTCGTGACTTGGGGCCTGGCTTCCCCCAGAGTGTGAGGCCTCCACGCAAGACAGAGCAAGTGTGAGGAAGCAGGAAGCTGCAGTGCCCTTTGTGACACAGCTTCTAAAGTCACACACTGTCCCTTCCGCTTTATTCTATTAATTGGAAGTGAGTCACTGAGTCTAGCCACGTTCCATGGGAGGGGAATTCCATTCCACCTCTTACGGGAGGAGGGCCAGGGAGCTCTGCTCTTAAAATCCACCCTAGGTGTGAAAAGTCATTGCTTCCCGCCCTACCCGCTTTCCTTTAGAAGCCTACCCTTTCCTTCTCTGTTTCATCAATTTCCCTCGTGAGCAGACATCTATTTGAGGGCTCTCTGGGCCAATCTATTGATGTATTTATCTAGTCCTGTACCAAGACTGCACTTTACAAATTTTGATGCGTGAATGGCCCCTGCGGTAGATGGCCCATGAGCCCCTGCCTCCTGTTTCCAAAGCCGTGTGCAGCACCGTCCATCTGGGCTGGCCTTGTGACTCGCTTTTACAGTTAGGATGAGAGAGAGGCATAAATCGCAGGCCTGTGAGCTTTTGCTTTTGTTCTCTTGGTGTGCTGAACCACCCTGTGGGTAGGAGGGCTTCCCTCCTGGTAAAGAGAAGCTCAACTTGGGGGAAGGAGAGACCCTGAGACTTCTAGAGAAAGACAGGAGCTCAGCCATCTTGGTGACCAGGAGAGTCCCGCAGAGCTGAGCCAGGGGAGCCAGGGGAGTCCTTTCCCTATCCCTGTACTTCTTTTTCTTTTCTTTCTTTTTTTTTTTTTTGGTACGGGGGATTGAACTCAGGGGCACTCGACCATTGGGCCATATCCCCAACTCTTTTTTTGTATTTTATTAGAGACAGGGTCTCACTGAGTTGCTAAGTGCCTCGCCATTGCTGAGGCTGGCTTTGAACTTGTGATCCTCCTGCCTCAGCCTCCCAAGTGCTGGGATTACAGGCGTGCGCCACTGCGCCCGGCTCTTTTTCTTATTTGTGTTTTTTTTTTTTTTTTTTGGTACCAGGGATTGAACTCAGGGGCACTCGACCACTGGGTCACATCCCCAGCCCCTTTTTGTATTTTATTTAGAGACAGGGTCTCACTGAGTTGCTAAGTGCCTCGCCATTGCTGAGGCTGGCTTTGAACTCGCAATCCTCCTGCCTCAGCCTCCCAAAGTGCTGGGATTACAGGCGTGCGCCACCGCGCCCGGCTATTGTGTATTTTTTTATGTGGTGCTAAGAATCAAACCCAGTGCCTCCCATGTTGAAGGCAAGTGCTCTGCCACTGAGCTATAGCCCCAGCCCCCTGTACTTCTTTTTCAAGATTAGCTTAGGTTGAATTTAAACTTTCATCCAAGGAAAGAACATTGAGTTTTGCTTTTTTTTTTTTTTTGTGGTACCAGGGATTGAACTCAGGGGCACTTGACCACTGGGTCACATCCCCAGCCCTTTTTTTGTATTTTATTAGAGACAGGGTCTCACTGAGTTGCTAAGTGCCTCGCCATTGCTGAGGCTGGCTTTGAACTCGCGATCCTCCTGCCTCAGCCTCCCAAAGTGCTGGGATTACAGGCGTGCGCCACCGCGCCCGGCTTCTTGAGTTTTGCTTTTTATGTCTAGGTATTGGGCTTTTCTTTCCCCTTTTTCAACCACTTTGTGTATTTTCCCTCTAATGCTCTGAACATCATGTGCTCACCTTATTTTCAGGATCCGTATAATTTCTTTCTTTACAAAATTACTTTTGAAAATCTGTTTTAATTTTTAATTGGCACAGAGCAATAGCACAGTATGGTATTTCAGTACATGTATAGTCATGATCAGAGAGGGTAATGGGCATATCTATCACTTCAGACATAGGATCAATACCATTTCTGTTGCTATTATGAACGAGAATATTTTCTTTGTTATATTTTCTAATTTTTTTTTTTTTACCAGGGATGGAACCCAGGGGCACTTAATCACTGAGCTACATCCCTACTCATTTTTTTTTTTTTTTGTACCAAGGATTGAACTCAGGGGCACTTGACCACTGGGCTGCATCCCCAGCCCTTTTTTGTATTTTATTAGAGACAGGGTCTCACTGAGTTGCTAAGTGCCTCACCATTGCTGAGGCTGGCTTTGAACTCTTGATCCTCCTGCCTCAGCCTCCCAAGTGCTGGGATTACAGGCATGCGCCTGCATGCCGGGCTCCCTACTCATTTTTTAAAAGATTTTATTATGAGGCAAGGTCTCATTACTTAGGGCTTTGCACAGTTGCTGAGGCTGGCCTTGAATTTATGATCCTCCTGCTTCAGCCTCCCAAGCTGCTGGAATTACAGGCATGCACCACTGCCTAACTGGTTATTGCTGGTATATGGAATGTTATTGGGTTTCACTTTGTATGGGGCATCGTTGGTTGGATTTCTCATAGCTTGTCTCAGATTTCAAGTGGACGACAACCATTCTGTCTCTTTCCCTCTGATTCTTTGACCTCTTCTTTTTTTTTTTTTTTTTTTTTTTTTTTTTGGTACTGGGGATTGAACTCAGGGGCACTTGACCACTGGGCCACATCCCCAGCCCTTTTTTGTATTTTATTTAGAGACAGGGTCTCACTGAGTTGCTAAGTGCCTCGCCATTGCTGAGGCTGGCTTTGAACTCACGATCCTCCTGTCTCAGCCTCCCAAAGTGCTGGGATTACAGGCGTGCGCCACCGCGCCCGGCACCTCTTCTTTTTTTGTCCCTTGTCATTGGCAAGGACTTCCAGAAAAACGTTGGTGGTAGTAGCCATAATTAGGTATGCTTTCAAACTTTCATTAGTTACGAGCATCATTATAGGTTACTTTGAAACACTGTTGTCAAGTTAAAGTTTCTGTCTAAGTTTGTTAAGTGTATTCGTTTTTAAAACAAATGAGTTGAATTTTATTCCCTTTCTCCATATTTGTTGAGATAATCATATTGTTTCTCTTTTCAACATCTTCAGTTTTGAAAGTAACTTGATTGCTTTTCTAATGTTGAACCAAATACATTTTGACTGGATAAACCGTAATGAGTTATGTCCATTTTAATATATTGCTAAATGAGAATTGCCATTGTCCAACTACAATTAAAAAAACACAGCCGGGCGCGGTGGTGCACGCCTGTAATTTCAGCACTTGGGAGGCTGAGGCAGGAGGATCGCAAGTTCAAAGGCAGCCTCAGCAATGGTGAGGCACTTAGCAACTCAGTGAGACCCTGTCTCTAATAAAATACAAAGAAAGGGCTGGGGATGTGGCCCAGTGGTCAAGTGCCCCTGAGTTCAATCCCTGGTACCAAAAAAAAAAAAATAAATAAATAAAAAATAATAATAATAATAATAATTTTTAATTTTAAAAAAGAATTGCTAGTTGCAAATTCAGAATTCTTGCATTTATATTAATAAGTGATATTGGCCTATAATTTTCTTTTGTTGCTTTAAGTAAATGCCATATTATTTTCTACTTAAATTAGATTGCTTTCCCCTTTTTTCCTACTACCTGGAACCATTTGGCCACAGTGACAGTTACTGTTCCTTGCTTTGGTTCAATTTGTGTGCAAAGTTGTCTGACCCTGTTGTCTTTTTGAAGATAGCTATTTGACTAGTCACTCAATTATTTTACTGATTATCGTCATATTCAGATTTTCTATTTCTTCTTGAGTCACTTTTATAAGGTCTGTATTTCTATATCATTCATTTTATGAAACTTTAAAAATTATAGGCAAGAATAATAGCTCTTTTGGTCCCTGATATTGTTTATTTTGCCTTTTCTTTTATTTCTAACCAGTCTTCCCAGAGATTTTACTATTTTATTAGTCTTCTAATTAACAACATTTTGGTTTTATTGATCATTTTTTGGTTTTTAATTCTAATATTTTTGCTTTTATGTTTGTTTCTCATTTTTCTAGATTTTCTTCTTTTCTAAATTCTTTATCTAGGTTAAGTTGAATGCTTAGTTCATTAAGTTTCAAATCTATTTTTTGTTATGTAAAGAACATATTTTAGCCGGTGCAGTGGCGCACGCCTGTAATCCAGCACTTGGGAGGCCGAGACAGGAGGATCATGAGTTCAAAGCCAGCCTCAGCAATGGGGAGGCACTTAGCAACTCAGTGAGACCCTGTCTCTAATAAAATACAAAAAAAAAGGGCTGGGGATGGGGCCCAGTGGTCGAGTGGCCCTGAGTTCAATCCCCAGTACCAAAAATAAAAAATAAAAAAAAAAACATATTTAAGTTCTAAATTTCCCATGTGCAATTCTGGCTATACCTCACACATTTTTATATGCATGATTTCATTTCTAAATAATTTTCATTTTTGTCATGCTTTCTTTTTTAATCCAGAGATGGCTTGGGATGATATTTTTAATTGTCGGATTCGTGAGGTGGGAGAATATGTTTCTACTCTTGGCTTCTATTTTCAGTGCCTTGTGGTGGAAGAACATGATCTGGTGACATCATTCCTTTGGAATTTCTTGTGATTTCCTTGGGGCCAGTTAAATGGTCCAGTGTGTGAGTTTCTGGAGAAGCTGACGCGTTGTCGGGGCCGGGCTGTGGGTCAATGGTGGAGCCCGTGCTTAGCATGAGCAAGGCCCTGGGTTCAAACCCCAGAACCACACATGCACACCAAGAGGTATGTTTATTTGTTTGGTGAAGACGCTCTCTAAATAATTATCCATTTCATAATAAACAAATCCTTTTATTGTTTGGAAAAGAGAAGGGAAAAGTGTTTAACTTTTAGGAAACCAGTCCCATCAGAAAGGGAGAATGGGTTTGGAAAAGAACCTGGGAAACTGGGTCTGTGATTCTTGAGGAGGAGAGAGGGGGAGCACAGAGGGAGGGAAGGCGGAAGAGACTCCCACAGACCTGCAGGTCACCTCTCTGATGTGCTCGTCACACACCACTGTTGGGCACAGTTGATGGGAGGCCACTCATTTGGATTGAGCTCTTCCTGCACCAGCCCAACGGAGCAGACCAAAATGGAGTCTCTCGTGCTCAAGTTCCCCACCACAAAGCCCAAACTAAGTTGTCATCTGATCTTCCAAGAAGTGGCCAGGGAGGAGCCAAATCCCCCAGTAGGCCACACATTGGCCAGCAGGAGGAGGCGGTCCCCTCCACTTTAACCTTTGCAAGGAAGAGAGCTGAAAGGGTCCATCCACTTTTCCTTCTCCATTTCTGCCTCCCTCCTCCCCTGTCTGTCTCTAGAGCCAACCTCCCCTGCTGAGCTCACTGGAGTGCATTCTATTTTACAGACTGAGACGTCGCCTGATTCTAGAATTGCAAAGAAGGGCCAGAGGAGATCTACAAACTAAATGCTGTCTTTGACGCTGCGTTCTTCAGATCGGTGTGTGTGTGTGTGTGTGTGTCTGATGCTCAAGGGCCACAATGGGGTTCTGTATTCCCTATGGGGGGCTCAGGGACCTGGACAGAGCAGGTGACAAAAGGGCAGAAGTTGATCACGGGTCTGCTGGTCAACCGGCGGCTCAGGTGTGTGAGACTGTGCTGTTTGTGGACAAGTTTGTGCTGTCAGCCTGATCTTCGAGGGCCACTTTGTCATCTCACTGCTCCGCCCACTCCCCCGGCCTGCCAGGCCCCACCAGGATCTAGCAACTTAAGTGCTGAGGCTTGACAGAGCCAAGGACCTCCAAGGATAGCCCTGCTCCAAGAAAACGGGCATTTGTTCTGTTTGGTTGGTGCCCATGCAAAATAGGATGTTAGTCTGGGCGTGGTGACGCACACCTGTAGTCTCAGCAGCTCGGGTGGCTGAGGCAGGAGGATCGCCAGTTCAAGGCCAGCCTCAGCAATTTAGCAAGGTTCTAAGCATCTTAGGGAGACTCTGCCTTCAAATACAAAGGGCTGGGGATGTGGCTATGGGTTCAATCCCTGGTACTCAAAACCAGGATGGTGTTTCGTCTATCATCCCTGGTGGAAGGAGTGAATGAATGACCTCCATTGTCCTGAGTCCCATATCAGGTCCTCACTGTCATTATTCTCCTGGGCCACACTGAAGCCAGAATCTGACAGGCAGTCAGTATAGATAGGTAAATCGAGTCAGGTCAGATTAAGAAAGCCAATTTTGAGTGAGTCCCGAGAAGTTAGAGGCTGTCCCCTGAGGGATTGAAATGTTAATTCCTTCAGAGCCCTTCCTCCACCCTCTTCAAGAACCTGCCCCTGACCCAACCTGTTGCAAAGGTAACCTGTCCCAGGAACTGCCCCTCCCTACAGGGAGCTATAAAGGTGTTAATTCACTTGTCCTGGGCTGCTCCATCCTTCCCTTCCCCTTCAGCCCTTCTGCTTCTCACCTTTTGGCCTGCCCACCCAGCATTCCTGGGCCTGGTCACGTAAGCAGGAAGGAGAGAGATAAGGGGAAGAGCAGGAGAACAAAGGAAGCCTGGGACATATAAAAAAGGCAGACCTGCCTGGCTTCTTGGGATACCAGGATACCAGCAATGGCCCCCTTCTCCCTCCCGGGAGAAGTCTATGTGACCCCTTTTAAATAAACCCTGCTTTATATGCTTGCTTCAGCGTGCTTCTCTAATGTTCAAACTTCAACATTTTGGGGGAGCAGAACTCGTCACCAGCAACCAGCGGTATCAACACTTTGGCCCATTTACCTCTAGCTTAGACCAGCCCCGGGGTCTCCCAGCCCTTTGAGCAGGCTCCTTGGGCTGTACAATTACAGGGCCACTGCCTCGTGTGGCGTTATTGCCCAAAAACACACAGTGCAAGTGACCGGTCTTGGATCCCATGTGTTGTTTCAAGGAATAAACACGTAAGACCTGTTTGAAATGGAACATGTGTTATTTTATATGACGAGGCTTTAAACCAGAAACCAAGGGACTGGAATAGGGCTCGTAATTTGTTTTTTTTATATTTTATTCAACTTTTAAAAGAAATTTTAAATTGCCACATAATATTGTACATATTTACGGGGGTCAGTGTGATGAAGTGCTCTTCATTTGAATTGCGAAGGCTGTGTCACCCTTTCTCAGTTGCAGATTGAAATTTTCAATAGTATTTGCCTTCTGCCAGACTCTGTCAAAGGTTTTCCTTCCCCCACCACTACGGTGCTAAATCTGTGTATATAGGCAGCCCACATGGTAATGATTTGTGATACTAGTTTTCCTAGGTACTCAGTAATCTGCTTCCTGTTTATTTACAGAGCAGTTAAATCATCTGCCTCCACACCACTTATCAGACTCCCCGAGGCAGCAGAAAGTCACACTGACCAGCATTTGTGCAGAGAAATTGTGTACAGGAAGAGGCCAAGCTCCCCGAGGACTCCCACACACCCAGAGGAGAAGCTCTGGTTTGCACACAAGCCTCAGTGGTGCTTAGGCCTCTGTGCTATCACCAGGGCCTCCCCTACCCACGTTTCTGTGGTTCCACATCCCCATGTTCAATCTCAGCCTGAAAGTATGAGATAAAAATTCCAGCAATAAACAATTTAGCTGGACACAGTAGCATACACCTGTAATCTCAGTGACTCTGGAGGCTGAAGCAGGAGGATTGCAAGTTTGAGGCCAGCCTCAGCAACTTAGTGAGACCCATCTCCAAGTAAAATATACAAAGGACTGGGGATGTGGCTCAGTGGTAAAGTACCCCTGCGTTCAATCCCCCAGTACCATAAAACAAAACAATTCATAAGTTTTAAACAAATTTCATTATAGCATATTGCTATAATTGTTGTTATTATTAGTTATTATTGTTATTTTCTTACTGTGTTTAATTTGTACATTCATCTTTATCATAAATCTATATATTCACGGGGACTGGGGACGTAGCTCAGTGGTAGATGCTTGGCCCTGGATTTCATCCTCAGTGTGCGCGCACACATACACACACACACACACAGTATATACAGTGTATCAGGGTGCGGTGGCACATGCCTGTAATCCCAGCGCTTGGGAGGCTGAGGCAGGAGGATCGTGAGTTCAAAGCCAGCCTCAGCAATGGAGAAGCACTTAGCAACTCAGTGAGATCCTGTCTCTAAATAAAATACAAAAAGGGCCGGAGATGTGGTCCAGTGGTCGAGTGCCCATGAGTTTAATCCCCAGCACCAAAAAAAAAAAAAAAAAAAAAAAAAAAAAAATATATATATATATATATATATATGTATACACACACACACACACACACACACACACACACACACACACACACAGAGTGTAGGAAAAAATATTTTACATATGGGATTCAGTACAATTCAGGCCTCCACTGAATGTCTTGAAAGTGCCCCCAAGGATCAGGGAGCTACTGCTGTTAAATCCCATTCCCACCCTCCAAGAGTCCCTGACCTGAGGAGGGGCTTCAGAGAGCGTGCTCTTCTTGGCCCAGGGTGTGCAAAGGCCAGAACCCCACTGCCAGTGACCTGGGAGTCCACGGGGTGTTTCGGAGGATGTGTGACCAGCTGGACACTTTTAGGCTCTTTCCTTTGATGAGTCTGCATTCAGAACCCAGATGAGGGACTGCAGATGAAAGATGTTTCCAGCCACGGGACCGGAACTGGCAGTCCACTCATGCCTTTAAATGTATTTTTCTTCATTGTGCATGTAAAAAAAAAAAAAAAAAAAAAAAAAAAGACAGCCCAGCAATATTAACAGAGTTGTGTCACTCTCCATTTTTAGGCTATTTCTTCTTAAAACTATAGGTATATAATTGTACGCACAACATGGATGTACTTAATGACGTTGAATTGTATGGCTAAAATAGTAACTGTGCTGTTGTGTGTGTTTGTATTTTTTTTTTTTTTTTTTTGTGGTACCATGGATTGAACCCGGGGCGCTTAACCACTAGAGTCACACCTCCAGGCCTTCATAAAATATTTTATTTAGGGACAGGGTCTAACCGAGTTGCTTAGGGCCTCGCTAAATTGCTGAGGCTGGCTTTGAACTCTCAATCCTCCTGCCTCAGCCTCCCAAGCCACTGGGATTAGAGGCGTGCTGGGTGTTATATCTATTTTACCATGATAAAAAGGCAAAGAATAAGGACCATGGTCCCCAAGTGACAGCAGAGTCACATCCCGACACACCTGTTATGAGTGGAGAATGCAGGGGAGCCCTCCCCCACCCTCCAGCACATCCCCTACCTCCACCTGCTCGGGACACTCACCTCAGCCTGCAGTTGGAGAAAGCCATCCAACACCAGCCTGGCGTACACCAAAGAGCCGAACATTCCGAGTCACTGGTTGAATATGTGTAGTCAACAACGCTGGCAGTCAGCACTCCGTCGAGTGATCATGGCCCACTGCCCTCTGCCATCGCTGCCGCTGCCCAGCGTCTCCGGAGAGGATCAGACAGCAGATCACGGGCCCCGGGAAAAGGTCCAGATCCCAAATTCCAAGTACAGGTTCTACTGAGCACATATGGCTTTTTGCACCATCGTAATGTCAAGAAATCACGAAAGCCGGGTGCGGTGGCGCACGCCTGTAATCCCAGCTCTTGGGAGGCTGAGGCAGGAGAATCGCGAGTTCAAAGCCAGCCTTAGCAATAGCGAGGCACTTAGCAGCTCAGTGAGACCCTGTCTCTAATAAAACACACACACAAAAAAGGGGGGGCTGGGGATGTGGCCCAGTGGTCGAGTGCCCCTGAGTTCAATCCCCAGTACCAAAAAACAAACAAACAAACAAACAAAAAAACCTCATGAAGCCAAATCATCCTAAATTGGAGACTGAGGAGTTGTAAAAATATCATGCCTACCATATTGTTGTGGTCCTTTAAACGCAACATTATGCTATAAGCGTTTTTCCGTGTTATTGAACACAGTGGAAAGTGTTTCCATGCCTGTGTGGCTGATTTATTCATTCAACAAGTTTTTGCTGTCCATCAGTGAAGTGACAGGTGCTATTTTAGGGTCTGGGACTATAACCATAAGTGAACTCATAAGCCTCCTTGCCCCAAGTTGCTTTTTATTTCTCCAGCGGAGAGCAACAATCATGGAAGCAAACTCAGAGATTGTGGTAAGTGCTGTGAGTGGAGTTAAACAGGGTGTCACTGGAGAGCACCCGCGGGGATTTAGGAGGGACTGCCACCTTCTACAGGGTAGGAAGGATGCAGCATCTGGCCCCAAGTAAGCCAGCCAGGAGGACAAAGGGCAGAGGGAAAGAGGATCCCAGAGGAGGGAACAGGAGGTGCAAATGTCCTGAGGAGAAAAGAACCAGGCTAGTCCCAGGAATCAGGAGAAAGCAAGTGTGGCTGTAGCCAAGGGGCCTTCAGTTCCAGGGTGAGTGGGACTAGACCAGACAGCCAAGCAGAGGGCAGAGCCCCTGGGCAGCTTTAGGGTCTCCGCTGGAATTACAGGTGCAACTGGGAAAGCACTGGGGCTTTAGGCAAGTCAGAGACGTGACCGATGCTTCTAGAAGCCCTCGAGAACTTACAGATTGGAGGAGGCACAAGAGTGAGGAGCCTAGGGCAAGGATGACAGTGGCCACTGCTGTCCCATGCTCCTGTCCCCAAGGAGCAGCCGCACAAGCAGCACTGCTCTTCCTGCCCTGGGTGGCAGTTCTTGGGGCCCCCTCCTCGGGGGAAATAAGTGTGCTTCCCTTCCCTAGAGGGACAAGAGCCCTGTGTGTGCGCGAGGGGAGGGTGGGGGGCAGATGGAGAAGAGGGACTTCACTGTCCAAGGAAGTTCAAGGGCAGCTTGCGCCCTGACCTTGGTCAGCTGATTCAGGTCAAATGCTCGCCTTTATGACATCAGGGAAGCTACTCAACTGTTTTTTGTTTGTTTTTTTTGAGTACCAGGGATTGAACACAGGGGCACTCGACCACTGAGCCAAATTCCCAACCCTATTTTATAATTTATTTAGAGACAGGGTCTCACTGAGTTGCTAAGTGCCTCGCCATTGCTGAGGCTGGCTTGGAACTCGCGATCCTCCTGCCTCAGCCTCCCAAGTGCTGGGATTACAGGCGTGCGCCACCGCGCCTGGCTGAAGCTACTCAACTTTTAAAAACCAGGTTTTAAAAATTTGTAATGGGCTGATTGCCCCTACCTGGGAGAGTGAGGAAGGATAAGGCATACAGGTGCTTAGCTCAGTGCCTCAGAGGGCCGCGCCCCACAGAGGCAGCTCCTGGGAACAACCGAAAAATAAGAGGTGGAGGTGTAAAGACTAGGGTTTTTTTTTTTTTTTTTTTTAAATTTGTTCTAGTTGTCAATGGATCTTTATTTTATTTATCTAGATGCAAGGCTGAGAATTGAACCCAGTGCCTCACACATGCCAGGCAAGCGCTCTACCACTGAGCCCCAGCCCCAGCCCCAACAAGTGGTGTTTTTAAAGCTCTACTAAAATGCAAACAAGTTCAGCAGGACGCCTCAGCACTGTGGGTGCTGGGACTGTGGGTGCTGGGACTGCTCTGGGATCTTTGGCCGCCACGTCTCCTGCCCACTTTCCAACTTGGCAAAGACATGATTCTGCAAATGGTGAAAGTATGTCGTTCTGCAGATACTAAGATCTACAAGGATATTGGGTATTTACGGAAACTTGGCTAAAAATAACCAAAGACCGTTTCTACTTTGTGTCAAAAGGAACAGAACACAAATGTAAAGAGTGAGACTTTTTCTTTTATATTTTATTAAAATATTAACATATTCCCTGAAATTGTGGAAGCAAACCGAATTATTTACTGTAGCCGTCACGATGGAGAGACTAAGGCCGATTCCATCTGATCTTCTGAAACATCTATAATATACACAAATGACTTTTACAGTGAAAACATTTCCATTTATCACCAAACTACATTAATAGAAATTCCATTTTAGCATCAGCTTAGATATGGAAATTAAAAAAACCCAATCCTATTTTTATTTCTGAAAGGCTTAGAAGGTCCTAAACATAGGAACCACATGGTAATTATTTATTTATTTTTTTGGGGGGTGCTGGGGATTGAACTCAGGGGCACTCAACCACTGAGCCACATCCCCAGTCCTATTTTGTATTTATTTAGAGACAGGGTCTCAACGAATTGATTAGTGCCTCGCTTTTGCTAAGCTGGCTTTGAACTCGTGATCCTCCTGCCTCAGCCTCCTGAGCCACTAGGATTACAGGCATGCACTACTGCGCCCAGCCAATTATTTTAAATGACATTCAAATGTGTCTAAAATCTTCACCCCAATAAAAACAGAGGTTGGCAGCTGAATCATGAATTGAGGGTGTGATGTTTTCCCATCAGTATAATGAAATACCTAAGGCGGTTAACTCATAAAGACAAAAGGTTTATTATGGCTCAGAGTTTTGGAGCTTCCAGTACAAGATGGGGCAGAACCATCGCTTTGGGCCCTGGTAGAGCAGCCACATGGTAATGGCAGGGCAAACTGTGTGGCCCATCACCAGGAAGCCAACAGAGAGAGGGTGGAGTCCCACAGTCCCCTTCAAGCACATGCCCCCAGTGGCCTAAGGACCTCCCTCTGGGCCTCGTCCCCTGCCGTTTCCACCACCTCCCTGGTGCCACCCTGGGGACCAAGCTTTTGGAACATGGACCTTGGGGCGGGGGGCCATTTAATCCTCAAACTAAGGCAGGGGAAAGAAACTCTCAGGCTTATTTTTGGAACTGTTTTAAAACGTCAAAGTATCAGTTCACATTGGTGGGATGCAGGAGCCAGGGCCTGGGGGCCTTCACCTGAATGCCCCCAGGAGTCGATTCTGGGGGTCCCACCCTGCCCAAGCACCCCACAGTCAAAGCTCTGCTCCAACGGGAGCTCCTCACAGAGGCGTGCTCAGAGGCGTCCTCGCAGAGGCCTGGCAGGGAGGCTGCGAGCCGTGCCGGGACATGGAGGCACACCTGGCCTCCGCCTGCCCGGCTGGAGAAGCCGCCCGCTGCCCGCGGTGTCCCGCGCTGGCCTCATGAAGTGCCCGCCCCTCAGGTCGCCCAGCTGCACCTGCATGCCCTCAGCGGCCACCTCCGTTCGGCCTCCTTCCTCCTCTCTGGGGTGGCTGAGGTGGTCTCTCCACAGGGCTGCGTCTGGGGCCCCTCAGGAGCCTCCTGCCTCCTGGAGGCTGAGTGAGGAGGTCCTAACGCCCCACCTGGGCCTTCACTCCAGTGACCCCATCCTGTCCTGGCTGCCCTTCCACAGGCCTGCCCACCTGGACTTATCCTGATCACAGCCTCCCTCTGTCTAGAAAGTTCTCCTTCCCTCCAGCTGGCACTAGCAAGACTTTTGAAACCAGGTCCCGTCTCTCCGCACGCCCTCCTGGGCTTCCCACTCCAAGTTCAAAGGCCTCCTCTGCTCCCTGCGGCCTCCTCCCGTGGGTGCACCCTGCTGGACTGTCGTGACCCACCAACGGCCTCCATGCACGCCGCCTGAGGCCTCCCTTCTCCGGCGGGCATTTCCACTGCCCGTGGCACCTGGCACCGTTGTGTGTGTGTGTGTGTGTGTGTGTGTGTGTGTAAAGGAAATCTTGCTAGCGTATCAGTTTCTTCTTCTTTATTGATTTATTTTTATGTGGTGCTGAGGATTGAACCCAGTGCCTCACACATGCTAGGCAAGCGCTCAACCACTGAGCCACAACCCCAGCCCTTGGCACGGTTTTAAAGACTTTAAATATTAACAGTATTAGTCTGCTTTCGTTGCTAATAGCACAACGCTACGGAGTGGGTGAACATAAAGAAGAGAGGTTTATTTTGGCCCACAGTTCGTTCAGGGTCGCGGAGGGTACACATCTGGTGAAGGCCACCTTGCTGGCAGGGTCTCAAGGCCACGCAGGGCATCACATGGTGGGAGACATTGTGTGCCTCTTCGGTTTCTCTTCTTTTTATAAAGCCACCGGGACTCGATCATGGGGGTGACCTTATCTAATCCTAATCTCCTCCTGAAGACCCAC
The DNA here is from genome assembly GCA_025594165.1 of Tamias sibiricus. Classification (NCBI taxonomy): domain Eukaryota; kingdom Metazoa; phylum Chordata; class Mammalia; order Rodentia; family Sciuridae; genus Tamias; species Tamias sibiricus. The sequence goes on along the minus strand of CM046666.1, from coordinate 14,370,608 downwards.
CTCTCCTCATCAGAGATTAAATTTCCACTTTTTTTTTTTTTATACTGGGGATTGAATAGAGGGGTCTTTAGCACCCAGTCACATTGCCAGACTTTCTATTTTTTAAAAAAATTTGAGACAGAATCTTGCTAAATTGCCCTCACTAAATTGCCGAGGCTGGCCTCAAAATGGCAATCCTCCTGCCTCAGCCTCCCAAGTTGCTGGGATTACAGGCATGCGCCACTGTACCTGGCCAAGTTCTCACACTGGAGGCTGAATTTCAACACGTGAAACTTTGGGGGACACACTCTAACCATCAGCTCTTGCAATCCCCATGACAATATGGACTGGTAGAAGAATATGCAGATGTTCATTCAACAGATACGCATCGAGTGTCTAGTAGGTGCCCCAGACAGCTTTCGGTGCCTGGCATTCAGAAGCTGTTCAGAAGGGCTTCTGGTGGCAGTGAGCTTATGATCTGTGGGATCAAGTAGATGATAAACAAGTCTATAACATAATATGAAGCAGTGATCGGAGCTCTGACGAAAAACAGGACGGGGGCTGGAGCTCAGTGTAGCGCACTCACCTAGCATGTATGAGACCCTGGGTTTGACCCCCAGCCCTGCATAAAGGGACAAAATGACAGGGATGTCACTTCAGATGAGATGGTCAGGCAAGGCAGCCTGAGGAGGGGTGTCTAAGCAGAGGCCTGAGTACAGTAAGCAGGGAGGCCCGTGGATGGGTGTGTGAAGCAGGGAGGTGTCAGGCAAAGGCACAAAGGCTATGCAAAGGCCCTGGGGCCACACAGTACACAGGGAGGAGGCCAGCATGCTGGACTGCAGAGTCTGTGGCCCTAAGTGGTAGTGACATATGCAGGCCAGGAGTTAAGTCAGGTGGGGCCTCAGGTATCCTGAGGACTTTGTAGCTTAAGTGTGATGGGCAGTCACTGGTAGGTCTGGATCCTGGTGGGATCTGCTTTTATCTTTTAAAGCTTCACTCTGGCTGCTGAGCAGAGGGAAGGGACTGTGAGGAGCAGGCAGGGTCTGCTGACGGTTGGCTCTAGAATTTATGAGAAACACAGGAGACCTAGATGGCGGCCAGGCTTTTGGCCAACTGGTGAGTTGGCGATGCCATTTGTTGATAAGGGAGGAGCCGCTTGGGGTTAGGGCTGGAAATGAGGCATTCTATTTTAGATCTGTAAGTTTGAATTGCTGCCAGGATTTAGTTTTGTCTTCTATAAAATAGGGATAGTATTTATTTTACATTTTTAAAATAAGAAACAAATGGATCATTTTGTGTTATATGCGAGCACGTGTGTGTGTGTGTATGTGTGTGTGTGTGTGTGTGTGTGTGAGAGAGAGAGAGAGAGAGAGAGAGACTGACTAGGGTTTGAACCTAAGGGAACTATCACTGAGCTACATCTCCAGCCTTTTTGATTTTTTAATTTTCAGACAGGGTTTCACTTAGTTGCTGAGGCTGGTTTAAAACTTGCCATCCTCCTGCCTCAGCCTCCCCAGTTGCTGGGATTACAGGTGCGTGCTACCGCCCAGGTGGGATCATGTCCTTTTGATGCTATGAAGACAAAGGTCTATTTTTTGTCACACTGAAGCTAGGATAGAGTTCCCTTTAAGAGAAAGGAGAAAACGCCCCTCTTATTGGTGAGATGCTCCTGCACTTGTACACAGGTCTCTCACATCAAGAAATGGTCCTGGCCTGGGCCCAGTGGCGCCTGCCTGTAATCCCAGTCACTCAGGAGGCGGAGCCAAGAGGATCGCAAGTTCAAGACCAGCCTCAGCAATTTAGTGAGGCTTTCAGTAACTTAGTGAGATCCTTAAAAAATAATAATAAATAAAAAGGTTAGGGGATGTGCTTAGTGGTAAAGTGGCCCTAGGTTCAATCCCTAGTACAAAATAAATAAATTAATTAAAAAATTTAAAAAGGGTTATGTTGTTAATAGGCCCACTCTCCACACATTTCTTTTACATTTATAACAGAGCATTTCCATCAGTTAGGTTTTATATATATATATATATGTATATATATATATGTATATATATATAGGATAACATTCATATGTAGGGCATTTTTTTCGATTATTTGATCATATGTAGGGCATTTAAATAGGTTATGTATAATAAATAATGGAAATAATAAATAACAGAAACACAGGTCACAGACCCCACCTGGAGAATCTGCACAGGTGCTGTTCTCAGGAGGCCATGATTGTTGGTTCTAGGCAGAGGCCGCGCCTCCCAGGCAGAAGGCCACACCTTTCCAGGTGCCTTGTGAAAAACTACGGCTCCCGAGATCCTCAGCGTGACCAAAACCTGACCAGCAAGACCCTTGTCCACTACCACTACCTCCCCCCATGACCTCTGCTGGCCTATAGGACAAGGACTCACTCCAAGGGGGTTTTATGGCCCCTACTCTATTTAAGCCAGCCCCGGACTGAACTCTCCCCCTTTTCTTGTTCCTGCCGCCTTTTGTTCTTGCTCTCTGTTCCTGCCTGTCCCTATTCCCCTCCATCCCTTCCCTACCCCCCCCTTCCCTTCCCTACCCTTGCCCATGTGGCACCCCAATAAACCCTTTTATTTCACTAACACGGTGTTCCCAGCTAAGTTAACTATGTTTCAGCAGTTTTCTAACATTTGGTTCCCTGACCGGGAATCGAGAAGCGCATCTCTAATCAAAGAACAAAATTTTCCGGGAACACCTCTTCACCCATTCTTCGCCCCTCCGCCCCAGAGCAGCAAGTAACAAAGTTTCCTGGTAACAGCTTTTCATCGGTCGGTAAGCCTCCCTCCGGTTCTAGGGCTTTTAACCAGCCCGCGCGCTTCTCCATTTACACGCTCCCCCTCCCCCAGCGCATCTTTGCGCCTCTCCGCTCGCCCTCCAGTCCACTCTGACCCCCCGCGAGTTTGCGCACTTTTCTGGCCGCGCCCGCCCCTCGGTTTGCTCCCATGCTTGTCCCACTCCCACACGTGGTCTGTCCTGGTCTGACCCCGGGGACTCTCCCCCCCTCCCCGCCTTTATCCGCCCGCTTTAAAATTTCCAGCTGTAAGACTACAGCTCTCTGCTGTCTGTGGCTAGGAAAGTTCCCCTCCGCACTCCGGGCTTGAGCTTCCGTTTTTTCCGTTCGGAACGGAAAAAAATCCGAAACACGGCTCTCAATTGCCGCACCTCCCCCCCCCACCCCCCCTGTACCGGCAGCCTCGGAGGCTGCTCCAGACCATTTCCCCCAGCCTCCCAGTGAGCCCCACACCTCTCCCGCAGTTATCCCCGCCCCCAGCTTCCGCCGCTTGGTTCTCCACGGCTCCCCCGCCCTCTTCGGCCATGCGGGCGTTACTGGACGCATTGCCCCAGACTTTAGCCCCCACTTCTGCGGATTCTGCGACGTGTCCTTTACCAGACACGCCGCCTCTGGCTTTGGCCCCCTCCCCGCGCTTCTTCCTCAGCGTCTTCCATCCTTAACTCTGCGCTCTTTCCCCCCCTCCCACGCCAGGGGTGCGCTCCTGGTCCGCGCTCTCAGCCCCGCTCAGCGGCGTTCCCGGTCTGCGCTCACAGCCTGCGCACATCCCTGTCCCCGTTCTTAGCCCGCTCCGCGGCGCGCCCCCAGCCCGCTGCCAATGCGGCTGCGACGCACCCCTTGCTCGCTTCTTTTGCTCTCTTATAGGTCCAGCTCTGACTGGCGCTGTCCCGCTCGCTCCCTGCGGGCTGCTACCCTCCGATAGCCGATAGCGAGCGCTTCTTTGCGCACGGACCAAAACCCCACTCCCCACCCCCATGCGTCCTCCGCGCCGGGGCCATGCGCCGCACCCGCGGCTCCCCCGGGCGCCCCAACCAACGGCCGCTCGCCCGCCGGCCCGCGCCGCCGAGCCCTGGGCCTGCCCCGCATACGGCGACCCGGCGACCCGGCGCCCCGGCCCGCCCCCAAGTGAGGCTGCCCGGCGCCGCCGCCGCCGCCGCCACTGCCACCTCCGCCGCCGCGCGGCTGCCACAGTACAGTGCTCAGGAGCTAAACCCGCGCTCTGCCCAAGCGAGGCTGCCCGAGCTGCCACAGCGAGTCTAAACAGGCTCCACGTGCAGCCCCGACTCAGCTCCCTCCCCCTTCCTCTGATCCGCCATGTCCTTCCGCCCAAATCTGTCTCCACTTCCGCTCCACGTTCCGCCCTTCTTTGATCCGCCATCTTATCCCTACCCACGTGATTCCCTCCGACTGCCTTCCAGGACCGTGCCCTGCCTTATAGCAGCAGCAAGGGTGACAACCGCGAAACTCCACCCACACCCCCCCAGCCTCCCAGAGCCGCCTGCTTGGTTCTCCCTAAATCCTCCGACCCCGCCATTCCATTCCAAGCAGTCACTGCCTTGCGCGACCCTCCCTCTGGCTTCTTGCCCGAGCACAGCTGGCCTTCTCCTTCACCATTTACTCCCTCTGTCCTCTGCTCTCTCTCTCTTTCTCATTCACGTAAGGCACAGTCCCTCAGTTCCCATTCAGAATGGGAAATTCAATCAATCCGCTCTTTTCATCCCCTGCTAAAATCATCTTTGCCTCTTTAGCTCCTCGCTTCCCCTTCCAAAGTGCGCAATAAATAAGGGTACCTTCAAACTTCAAACTTAATTCGCAAGTTTTTTCCAAGAAACGTCTAATTAATTTACAAGGTTAAAATGCTAACTGTTAAATGTACTTTAATTTCCTTCCTTTTAAACAAGTAATCTTAAGAGGAATTAAAAATTGTATAGCTATGGTTAAACAACAATTATTTCAAAATATCATGTCCTTTCTTTAAGAGCTAAACTTGATTTATGGAAACATCAATGTAATTATATATTGTAAAAACATTTTGCCATTTTTTTTCCAAAAAGGTTAAATACTCTCAAAATTTCTTTAATCCGTTCTAATTGTAATATTTTTGTCAGCTAAATGCTCTCAGCCTTTCTTTAACAGAAATCAACTTCAAAACTTAAACACCTGACCTTCAAAAACCGTCAAGACAGATAGGTACCACAGACCCCGGCTACTGTAAGTTTATAAACATTAAAATTAAAGCCCAATGTTCTCAATTTAAGATTAGCTTACTGGATGGCTAAGATCAAAACTTTTAAATTAATCAAAAAGGGCCAAGAAGACCAGTATTTGGTTCTTGTCCCAGAGTCTGCCTGTGAGACAAGAGGAAAAATCTCTACAGAGCTTTACATTTCTGGGCCACATAACTTCCCGATCAGAGAGGTTGTGAGACCTATGGAAGAGACAAAGAAGCCAATCAGTGCACTTGCTAAAAGGAGGGTCCATAAAAAAGGGAAAAACATCCCTAATGCTTCTGAGGAAAGCCACAAGGTCAAGCAAGACCTGGACCCATCCTTACAAAAGGCACCGAGCACAAAAGCTGCTCTCAAGTTTCCCATCAGAAACAGCTGACTCTTACCAATGGTCAAAACAGAAGTCAGTTTGACAAATTTCATCCTAGACATCCAGTAACAGTTAAAACAGATAAACAACCATTTCTGAGCATTTTAGAAGCAAAGGTAACTTCAGCCCTAAGTGAAGTGTTGTGTTTACATTCCCGATAACTCTATACATGCTAAAGCTTTAAATTATCATCTTCATGATATACATTGACGTTTCAGATGCTGCAACATTTCTTCGGTACTCATGTTTTTTGTTCCTCTAATAGAAGCTTCCGTTCCTGTTGACGTTACAACCTTCCCCAGGCTTCAATCTGACCTAACTTCTACAAGAGGAACTCCAAACTACTGCCCCCCATCACTTCGCCCCCGTTCAGCCTGAAGAAGCCAGACTCGGTCATCGACCCATTCCCTTACAGTAGTAAGGAGGTTCCTAAGGTTAGAAGGGAAGTGAAGCCAAAATCTCATAGACAACATATGTAGATAAATCGTGTCAGGTCGAAAGCCAATTTGAGTGAGCCAATTTTGGGAAGTTGGGAAACTGTCCCCTGAGGGATTGAAATGCTGATTCCCTCAGAGCCCTTCTTCCACCCTTAACAACCTGCCCCAACATGTTGCCAAGGTAACCCATCTCAGGAATTGCCCCTCCCTACAGGGAGCTATCTCAGATCTTCTGCAGAAACGTTTTCTCAGATCCACCCATTCCCTTATAATATCACCTTCTCTGCAATCCCTCCTTTCCACAGCTCGTGAGTACTCTTGCACTCTTTTAAACTTTCTTTCCTCTCCTCTCGTGGGTATCGTGTTTCCCCGTCTACCTTTCTAAACAGCTTGACCCCACCGTTTGTTGATGAGCCCCCTGTCTTCGGGCTCTGGCCGCTGCTTACCTACTTCTACAAAAAAATCTAAAAAGCTAAATTTGGTGCTCATGTCACTATTGCCTCTCCTCACCATTTAAAGACTAATGTATAAGAGCCTTCAAACTCTCCTGCCCTTTCGCACTCAGCTCCTCAACCTCATTCCAGTCCTGCTTCTCTTTACACCCAGTTTTCCTTCTCCCAGTCTCCCCAGAGCCCCCAGAACATGATTCTATAGAGACGCTTCAGGCTTAAACTCCTGCAAGCCTCTCTTCTGCCCAAACTAATAGGGATCTTCCATTGTCCTTCACAACAAAGTGGAGACTCTCCCATAGTTCAGGGAAACATGAAGGCTGAAGCAGCACTGTCTTCTCCTTCTCTTCTGGCTTCAGTCCAATCTACTACCTAGGCCCCCACATTCCCTGCCATACAATCAATCCTCTCCTATCTCCATTCACTTTTCCATCCCATTCCAAGGGCATAAACCTTCTGGAATCGCCTGACTCAGCCTCCGCTCATCTTTTCGACCGCAATATCATTAAATTTGGTGTCATTCCGGCAACATTTGCCTCTCAGCTGGAGACGGATACAGAGGTTCCTTTCCGGCCCTTTGGCCTACTCCGGACTTGAGTCTTTCTCTTTCCTGTCCGGGACAGGACACGGAAAACCCTTGCGCAAGGTGGCTCATGTCCTCCGATATCTTGAGCGGCTCTTGATATCCCACGTCTGCCTGGCTCCGGTGACGACCGAGTCACAGACCTGGATCTCCCTCTAATACTTACTTTGAAAAGGACGCTTTTCAAAGAATTGTATTAGTCGTTGGAACTTCTTAATCCATCCCGCTGACACCCCTCTAGAAAATTTGTTTTCAATTTCTACTAACGGTCGAAAGTATGGGCAAAGATTCTTTTATATCCAAGCTTTCTTCTTCCTCTGATCAAACCCGATTCAGTTGTGCTCGTTACACTAGTTACCCAAAATATATCTACTTCCCTTAACATTCCTCGGCATTTTTACATCCCGTATCACTCCATGTCTTCAGGGAAGGAAGAGAGTAAAATAACTACGTAGAGAGTAATAGAACTCTTACTTCCCCTCGCCCTCTTTAGGCTCAGAGTCCTCCCAAAAAAGCCCTCCTTACTATCCCCTTTGAGGTTATGTTTGGGTGACCAGCCCTTCCACCCGGAGTTTTCCCAACTCAGGGACCCTTACCCAAAGATCTCTCTTCTCCTCTCTTGTCCTTCGTCAGACATCAGCTATGAAAGTGCCAAGATTTCATTCTGCCTGACCCAGGTAGACTCACTGCTTCATTCCCATTAAAACCCAGTTCTTGGGTATATTTCTCCCCTCCCCAGGACACAGGAACAATCTCCTTTGTCCCAAAGTGGACAAGACCTTTCCACGTTGTGCTGTGCACACCCACAGCTGCTAAACTTTGTGAAACCTCAGAAAAATTTGACTTCTTAGATTCGTATTTCCAGACTGAAACCAGCTGATCAACCAACTGAAGATCCACAAAAAGACAACTACTTCAGTATACTTGCTCTCCCATTCCCACCGGTCCCCTAAAAATTCGTTTCTCTTGTGTTCCTGATACTGACTCAAAATAATCTTTTCTGTTTTTCTCGTTTTGAACCTTTAACCAGTTTTTCCCAGGAACTATCAACTGTTAAGAAAAAACCAACAAATGACCTTCCAACCAGAGACCCCTGCTGAGTCCTGCCCTTACGCTGCCACCAGACGCTCATTATGATGTGCTTCGCACTCTCCATTGGCCTCTTCACCGTAAGTCCCACCTGGTGAAACACAGGCCTATGGACAATAATCCATCTCACCTTCTTTCCCTTTGTTGCTTCCATAATAGTGTTACCTGCAAACTCGCAAGACCAACAATTTCTACATGCTCTCCGGCTGACTCCCTCAGTGACTTTCTTCAGAAGCCTGGTTTGACACCCTCACCAACATATGGCTTCAAAGAAACTTCACCCATCCCATACCTGGACAGATTCATCTTTTCCACGCCTACCTCCTGGAAATTTTTTCACCCTCCAGCTGGACCTGCCTGCCCACATCTCCCCCCCAAAACTACCCCACGTCGCCCCATTTCAGCTCCGAAGCAGCCAGATCGGAGCACGACGACGCCCCACTTCCTAAGAAATCAAAAAGGGGGGAATGTTGGTTCTAGGCAGAGGCCGCGCCTCCCAGGCAGAAGGCCACACCTTTCCAGGTGCCTTGTGAAAAACTACGGCTCCCGAGATCCTCAGCGTGACCAAAACCTGACCAGCAAGACCCTTGTCCACTACCACTACCTCCCCCCATGACCTCTGCTGGCCTATAGGACAAGGACTCACTCCAAGGGGGTTTTATGGCCCCTACTCTATTTAAGCCAGCCCCGGACTGAACTCTCCCCCTTTCTTGTTCCTGCCGCCTTTTGTTCTTGCTCTCTGTTCCTGCCTGCCTCGGTTCCCCTCCATCCCTTCCCTACCCCCCTCCCTTCCCTTCCCTACCCTTGCCCACGTGGCACCCCAATAAATCCTTTTATTTCACTAACACGGTGTTCCCAGCTAAGTTAACTATGTTTCAGCAGTTTTCTCTAACAATAAACAAATCCTTTTATTGTTTGGAAAAGAGAAGGGAAAAGTGTTTAACTTTTAGGAAACCAGTCCCATCAGAAAGGGAGAATGGGTTTGGAAAAGAACCTGGGAAACTGGGTCTGTGATTCTTGAGGAGGAGAGAGGGGGAGCACAGAGGGAGGGGAAGGCGGAAGGAAGGGACGGAGGGAAGAGACTCCCACAGACCTGCAGGTCACCTCTCTCTGATGTGCTCGTCACACACCCACTGTTGGGCACAGTTGATAGGAGGCCACTCATTTGGATTGAGCTCTTCCTGCACCAGCCCAACGGAGCAGACCAAAATGGAGTCTCTCGTGCTCAAGTTCCCCACCACAAAGCCCAAACTAAGTTGTCATCTGATCTTCCAAGAAGTGGCCAGGGAGGAGCCAAATCCCCCAGTAGGCCACACATTGGCCAGCAGCAGGAGGAGGCGGTCCCCTCCGCTTTAACCTTTGCAAGGAAGAGAGCTGAAAGGATCGATCCACTTTTCCTTCTCCATTTCTGCCTCCCTCCTCCCCTGTCTGTCTCTAGAGCCAACCTCCCCTGCTGAGCTCACTGGAGTGCATTCTATTTTACAGACTGAGACGTCGCCTGATTCTAGAATTGCAAAGAAAGGGCCAGAGGAGATCTTCAAACTAAATGCTGTCTTTGACGCTGCGTTCTTCAGATCGGTGTATGTGTGTGTGTGTCTGATGCTCAAGGGCCACAATGGGGTTCTGTATGCCCTATGGGGGGCTCAGGGACCTGGACAGAGCAGGTGACAAAAGAGCAGAAGTTGATCACGGGTCTGCTGGTCAACCGGCGGCTCAGGTGTGTGAGACTGTGCTGTTTGTGGACAAGTTTGTGCTGTCAGCCTGATCTTCGAGGGCCACTTTGTCATCTCACTGCTCCGCCCACTCCCCCGGCCTGCCAGGCCCCACCAGGATCTAGCAACTTAAGTGCTGAGGCTTGACAGAGCCAAGGACCTCCAAGGATAGCCCTGCTCCAAGAAAACGGGCATTTGTTCTGTTTGGTTGGTGCCCATGCAAAATAGGATGTTAGTCTGGGCGTGGTGACGCACACCTGTAGTCTCAGCAGCTCGGGTGGCTGAGGCAGGAGGATCGCCAGTTCAAGGCCAGCCTCAGCAATTTAGCAAGGTTCTAAGCATCTTAGGGAGACTCTGCCTTCAAATACAAAGGGCTGGGGATGTGGCTATGGGTTCAATCCCTGGTACTCAAAACCAGGATGGTGTTTCGTCTATCATCCCTGGTGGAAGGAGTGAATGAATGACCTCCATTGTCCTGAGTCCCATAGCAGGTCCTCACTGTCATTATTCTCCTGGGCCACACTGAAGCCAGAATCTGACAGGCAGTCAGTATAGATAGGTAAATCGAGTCAGGTCAGATTAAGAAAGCCAATTTTGAGTGAGTCCCGAGAAGTTAGAGGCTGTCCCCTGAGGGATTGAAATGTTAATTCCTTCAGAGCCCTTCCTCCACCCTCTTCAAGAACCTGCCCCTGACCCAACCTGTTGCAAAGGTAACCTGTCCCAGGAACTGCCCCTCCCTACAGGGAGCTATAAAGGTGTTGATTCACTTGTCCTGGGCTGCTCCATCCTGCCCTTCCCCCTTCAGCCCTTCTGCTTCTCACCTTTTGGCCTGCCCACCCAGCATTCCTGGGCCTGGTCACGTAAGCAGGAAGGAGAGAGATAAGGGGAAGAGCAGGAGAACAAAGGAAGCCTGGGACGTATAAAAAAGGCAGACCTGCCTGGCTTCTTGGGATACCAGGATACCAGCAATGGCCCCCTTCTCCCTCCTGGGAGAAGTCTATGTGACCCCTTTTAAATAAACCCTGCTTTATATGCTTGCTTCAGCGTGCTTCTCTAATGTTCAAACTTCAACATTTTGGGGGAGCAGAACTCGTCACCAGCAACCAGCGGTATCAACACTTTGGCCCATTTACCTCTAGCTTAGACCAGCCCCGGGGTCTCCCAGCCCTTTGAGCAGGCTCCTTCGGCTGTACAATTACAGGGCCACTGCCTCGTGTGGCGTTATTGCCCAAAAACACACAGTGCAAGTGACCGGTCTTGGATCCCATGTGTTGTTTCAAGGAATAAACACGTAAGACCTGTTTGAAATGGAACATGTGTTATTTTATATGACGAGGCTTTAAACCAGAAACCAAGGGACTGGAATAGGGCTCGTAATTTGTTTTTTTTATATTTTATTCAAATTTTAAAAGAAATTTTAAATTGCCACATAATATTGTACATATTTACGGGGGTCAGTGTGATGAAGTGCTCTTCATTTGAATTGCAAAGGCTGTGTCACACCTTTCTCAGTTGCAGATTGAAATTTTCAATAGTATTTGCCTTCTGCCAGACTCTGACAAAGGTTTTCCTTCCCCCACCACTACGGTGCTAAATCTGTGTATATAGGCAGCCCACATGGTAATGATTTGTGATACTAGTTTTCCTAGGTACTCAGTAATCTGCTTCCTGTTTATTTACAGAGCAGTTAAATCATCTGCCTCCACACCACTTATCAGACTCCCCGAGGCAGCAGAAAGTCACACTGACCAGCATTTGTGCAGAGAAATTGTGTACAGGAAGAGGCCAAGCTCCCCGAGGACTCCCACACACACCCAGAGGAGAAGCTCTGGTTTGCACACAAGCCTCAGTGGTGCTTAAGCCTCTGTGCTATCACCAGGGCCTCCCCTACCCACGTTTCTGTGGTTCCACATCCCCATGTTCAATCTCAGCCTGAAAGTATGAGATAAAAATTCCAGCAATAAACAATTTAGCTGGACACAGTAGCATACACCTGTAATCTCAGTGACTCTGGAGGCTGAAGCAGGAGGATTGCAAGTTTGAGGCCAGCCTCAGCAACTTAGTGAGACCCGTCTCCAAGTAAAATATACAAAGGACTGGGGATGTGGCTCAGTGGTAAAGTACCCCTGCGTTCAATCCCCCAGTACCATAAAACAAAACAATTCATAAGTTTTAAACAAATTTCATTATAGCATATTGCTATAATTGTTATTATTATTAGTTATTATTGTTATTTTCTTACTGTGTTTAATTTGTACATTCATCTTTATCATAAATCTATATATTCACGGGGACTGGGGACGTAGCTCAGTGGTAGATGCTTGGCCCTGGATTTCATCCTCAGTGTGCGCGCACACATACACACACACACACAGTATATACAGTGTATCAGGGTGCGGTGGCACATGCCTGTAATCCCAGCGCTTGGGAGGCTGAGGCAGGAGGATCGTGAGTTCAAAGCCAGCCTCAGCAATGGAGAAGCACTTAGCAACTCAGTGAGATCCTGTCTCTAAATAAAATACAAAAAGGGCCGGAGATGTGGTCCAGTGGTCGAGTGCCCATGAGTTTAATCCCCAGCACCAAAAAAAAAAAAAAAAAAAAAAAAAAAAAAATATATATATATATATATATATATATATATGTATACACACACACACACACACACACACACACAGAGTGTAGGAAAAAATATCTTACATATGGATTCAGTACAATTCAGGCCTCCACTGAATGTCTTGAAAAGTGCCCCCAAGGATCAGGGAGCTACTGCTGTTAAATCCCATTCCCACCCTCCAAGAGTCCCTGACCTGAGGAGGGGCTTCAGAGAGCGTGCTCTTCTTGGCCCAGGGTGTGCAAAGGCCAGAACCCCACTGCCAGTGACCTGGGGAGTCCACGGGGTGTTTCGGAGGATGTGTGACCAGCTGGACACTTTTAGGCTCTTTCCTTTGATGAGTCTGCATTCAGAACCCAGATGAGGGACTGCAGATGAAAGATGTTTCCAGCCACGGGACCGGAACTGGCCGTCCACTCATGCCTTTAAATGTATTTTTCTTCATTGTGCATGTAAAAAAAAAAAAAAAAAAAAAAAAAAAAAAGACAGCCCAGCAATATTAACAGAGTTGTGTCACTCTCCATTTTTAGGCTATTTCTTCTTAAAACTATAGGTATATAATTGTACGCACAACATGGATGTACTTAATGACGTTGAATTGTATGGCTAAAATAGTAACTGTGCTGTTGTGTGTGTTTGTATTTTTTTTTTTTTTTTTGTGGTACCATGGATTGAACCCGGGGCGCTTAACCACTAGAGTCACACCTCCAGGCCTTCATAAAATATTTTATTTAGGGACAGGGTCTAACCGAGTTGCTTAGGGCCTCGCTAAATTGCTGAGGCTGGCTTTGAACTCTCAATCCTCCTGCCTCAGCCTCCCAAGCCACTGGGATTAGAGGCGTGCTGGGTGTTATATCTATTTTACCATGATAAAAAGGCAAAGAATAAGGACCATGGTCCCCAAGTGACAGCAGAGTCACATCCCGACACACCTGTTATGAGTGGAGAATGCAGGGGAGCCCTCCCCCACCCTCCAGCACATCCCCTACCTCCACCTGCTCGGGACACTCACCTCAGCCTGCAGTTGGAGAAAGCCATCCAACACCAGCCTGGCGTACACCAAAGAGCCGAACATTCCGAGTCACTGGTTGAATATGTGTAGTCAACAACGCTGGCAGTCAGCACTCCGTCGAGTGATCATGGCCCACTGCCCTCTGCCATCGCTGCCGCTGCCCAGCGTCTCCGGAGAGGATCAGACAGCAGATCACGGGCCCCGGGAAAAGGTCCAGATCCCAAATTCCAAGTACAGGTTCTACTGAGCACATATGGCTTTTGCACCATCGTAATGTCAAGAAATCACGAAAGCCGGGTGCGGTGGCGCACGCCTGTAATCCCAGCTCTTGGGAGGCTGAGGCAGGAGAATCGCGAGTTCAAAGCCAGCCTTAGCAATAGCGAGGCACTTAGCAGCTCAGTGAGACCCTGTCTCTAATAAAACACACACACAAAAAAGGGGGGGCTGGGGATGTGGCCCAGTGGTCGAGTGCCCCTGAGTTCAATCCCCAGTACCAAAAAACAAACAAACAAACAAACAAAAAAACCTCATGAAGCCAAATCATCCTAAATTGGAGACTGAGGAGTTGTAAAAATATCATGCCTACCATATTGTTGTGGTCCTTTAAACGCAACATTATGCTATAAGCGTTTTTCCGTGTTATTGAACACAGTGGAAAGTGTTTCCATGCCTGTGTGGCTGATTTATTCATTCAACAAGTTTTTGCTGTCCATCAGTGAAGTGACAGGTGCTATTTTAGGGTCTGGGCTATAACCATAAGTGAACTCATAAGCCTCCTTGCCCAAGTTGCTTTTTATTTCTCCAGCGGAGAGCAACAATCATGGAAGCAAACTCAGAGATTGTGGTAAGTGCTGTGAGTGGAGTTAAACAGGGTGTCACTGGAGAGCACCCGCGGGGATTTAGGAGGGACTGCCACCTTCTACAGGGTAGGAAGGATGCAGCATCTGGCCCCAAGTAAGCCAGCCAGGAGGACAAAGGGCAGAGGGAAAGAGGATCCCAGAGGAGGGAACAGGAGGTGCAAATGTCCTGAGGAGAAAAGAACCAGGCTAGTCCCAGGAATCAGGAGAAAGCAAGTGTGGCTGTAGCCAAGGGGCCTTCAGTTCCAGGGTGAGTGGAACTAGACCAGACAGCCAAGCAGAGGGCAGAGCCCCTGGGCAGCTTTAGGGTCTCCGCTGGAATTACAGGTGCAACTGGGAAAGCACTGGGGCTTTAGGCAAGTCAGAGACGTGACCGATGCTTCTAGAAGCCCTCGAGAACTTACAGATTGGAGGAGGCACAAGAGTGAGGAGCCTAGGGCAAGGATGACAGTGGCCACTGCTGTCCCATGCTCCTGTCCCCAAGGAGCAGCCGCACAAGCAGCACTGCTCTTCCTGCCCTGGGTGGCAGTTCTTGGGGCCCCCTCCTCGGGGGAAATAAGTGTGCTTCCCTTCCCTAGAGGGACAAGAGCCCTGTGTGTGCGCGAGGGGAGGGTGGGGGGCAGATGGAGAAGAGGGACTTCACTGTCCAAGGAAGTTCAAGGGCAGCTTGCGCCCTGACCTTGGTCAGCTGATTCAGGTCAAATGCTCGCCTTTATGACATCAGGGAAGCTACTCAACTGTTTTTTGTTTGTTTTTTTTGAGTACCAGGGATTGAACACAGGGGCACTCGACCACTGAGCCAAATTCCCAACCCTATTTTATAATTTATTTAGAGACAGGGTCTCACTGAGTTGCTAAGTGCCTCGCCATTGCTGAGGCTGGCTTGGAACTCGCGATCCTCCTGCCTCAGCCTCCCAAGTGCTGGGATTACAGGCGTGCGCCACCGCGCCTGGCTGAAGCTACTCAACTTTTAAAAACCAGGTTTTAAAAATTTGTAATGGGCTGATTGCCCCTACCTGGGAGAGTGAGGAAGGATAAGGCATACAGGTGCTTAGCTCAGTGCCTCAGAGGGCCGCGCCCCACAGAGGCAGCTCCTGGGAACAACCGAAAAATAAGAGGTGGAGGTGTAAAGACTAGGGTTTTTTTTAAAATTTGTTCTAGTTGTCAATGGATCTTTATTTTATTTATCTAGATGCAAGGCTGAGAATTGAACCCAGTGCCTCACACATGCCAGGCAAGCGCTCTAACCACTGAGCCCCAGCCCCAGCCCCAACAAGTGGTGTTTTTAAAGCTCTACTAAAATGCAAACAAGTTCAGCAGGACGCCTCAGCACTGTGGGTGCTGGGACTGTGGGTGCTGGGACTGCTCTGGGATCTTTGGCCGCCACGTCTCCTGCCCACTTTCCAACTTGGCAAAGACATGATTCTGCAAATGGTGAAAGTATGTCGTTCTGCAGATACTAAGATCTACAAGGATATTGGGTATTTACGGAAACTTGGCTAAAAATAACCAAAGACCGTTTCTACTTTGTGTCAAAAGGAACAGAACACAAATGTAAAGAGTGAGACTTTTTCTTTTATATTTTATTAAAATATTAACATATTCCCTGAAATTGTGGAAGCAAACCGAATTATTTACTGTAGCCGTCACGATGGAGAGACTAAGGCCGATTCCATCTGATCTTCTGAAACATCTATAATATACACAAATGACTTTTACAGTGAAAACATTTCCATTTATCACCAAACTACATTAATAGAAATTCCATTTTAGCATCAGCTTAGATATGGAAATTAAAAAAACCCAATCCTATTTTTATTTCTGAAAGGCTTAGAAGGTCCTAAACATAGGAACCACATGGTAATTGTTTATTTATTTTTTTGGGGGGGTGCTGGGGATTGAACTCAGGGGCACTCAACCACTGAGCCACATGCCCAGTCCTATTTTGTATTTATTTAGAGACAGGGTCTCAACGAATTGATTAGTGCCTCGCTTTTGCTAAGCTGGCTTTGAACTCGTGATCCTCCTGCCTCAGCCTCCTGAGCCACTAGGATTACAGGCATGCACTACTGCGCCCAGCCAATTATTTTAAATGACATTCAAATGTGTCTAAAATCTTCACCCCAATAAAAACAGAGGTCGGCAGCTGAATCATGAATTGAGGGTGTGATGTTTTCCCATCAGTATAATGAAATACCTAAGGCGGTTAACTTATAAAGACAAAAGGTTTATTATGGCTCAGAGTTTTGGAGCTTCCAGTACAAGATGGGGCAGAACCATCGCTTTGGGCCCTGGTAGAGCAGCCACATGGTAATGGCAGGGCAAACTGTGTGGCCCATCACCAGGAAGCCAACAGAGAGAGGGTGGAGTCCCACAGTCCCCTTCAAGCACATGCCCCCAGTGGCCTAAGGACCTCCCTCTGGGCCTCGTCCCCTGCCGTTTCCACCACCTCCCTGGTGCCACCCTGGGGACCAAGCTTTTGGAACATGGACCTTGGGGCGGGGGCCATTTAATCCTCAAACTAAGGCAGGGGAAAGAAACTCTCAGGCTTATTTTTGGAACTGTTTTAAAACGTCAAAGTATCAGTTCACATTGGTGGGATGCAGGAGCCAGGGCCTGGGGGCCTTCACCTGAATGCCCCCAGGAGTCGATTCTGGGGGTCCCACCCTGCCCAAGCACCCCACAGTCAAAGCTCTGCTCCAACGGGAGCTCCTCACAGAGGCGTGCTCAGAGGCGTCCTCGCAGAGGCCTGGCAGGGAGGCTGCGAGCCGTGCCGGGACATGGAGGCACACCTGGCCTCCGCCTGCCCGGCTGGAGAAGCCGCCCGCTGCCCGCGGTGTCCCGCGCTGGCCTCATGAAGTGCCCGCCCCTCAGGTCGCCCAGCTGCACCTGCATGCCCTCAGCGGCCACCTCCGTTCGGCCTCCTTCCTCCTCTCTGGGGTGGCTGAGGTGGTCTCTCCACAGGGCTGCGTCTGGGGCCCCTCAGGAGCCTCCTGCCTCCTGGAGGCTGAGTGAGGAGGTCCTAACGCCCCACCTGGGCCTTCACTCCAGTGACCCCATCCTGTCCTGGCTGCCCTTCCACAGGCCTGCCCACCTGGACTTATCCTGATCACAGCCTCCCTCTGTCTAGAAAGTTCTCCTTCCCTCCAGCTGGCACTAGCAAGACTTTTGAAACCAGGTCCCGTCTCTCCGCACGCCCTCCTGGGCTTCCCACTCCAAGTTCAAAGGCCTCCTCTGCTCCCTGCGGCCTCCTCCCGTGGGTGCACCCTGCTGGACTGTCGTGACCCACCAACGGCCTCCATGCACGCCGCCTGAGGCCTCCCTTCTCCGGCGGGCATTTCCACTGCCCGTGGCACCTGGCACCGTTGTGTGTGTGTGTGTGTGTGTGTGTGTGTGTGTGTAAAGGAAATCTTGCTAGCGTATCAGTTTCTTCTTCTTTATTGATTTATTTTTATGTGGTGCTGAGGATTGAACCCAGTGCCTCACACATGCTAGGCAAGCGCTCAACCACTGAGCCACAACCCCAGCCCTTGGCACGGTTTTAAAGACTTTAAATATTAACAGTATTAGTCTGCTTTCGTTGCTAATAGCACAACGCTACGGAGTGGGTGAACATAAAGAAGAGAGGTTTATTTTGGCCCACAGTTCGTTCAGGGTCGCGGAGGGTACACATCTGGTGAAGGCCACCTTGCTGGCAGGGTCTCAAGGCCACGCAGGGCATCACATGGTGGGAGACATTGTGTGCCTCTTCGGTTTCTCTTCTTTTTATAAAGCCACCGGGACTCGATCATGGGGGTGACCTTATCTAATCCTAATCTCCTCCTGAAGACCCACCTCTCCTCATCAGAGATTAAATTTCCACTTTTTTTTTTTTTATACTGGGGATTGAATAGAGGGGTCTTTAGCACCCAGTCACATTGCCAGACTTTCTATTTTTTAAAAAAATTTGAGACAGAATCTTGCTAAATTGCCCTCACTAAATTGCCGAGGCTGGCCTCAAAATGGCAATCCTCCTGCCTCAGCCTCCCAAGTTGCTGGGATTACAGGCATGCGCCACTGTACCTGGCCAAGTTCTCACACTGGAGGCTGAATTTCAACACGTGAAACTTTGGGGGACACACTCTAACCATCAGCTCTTGCAATCCCCATGACAATATGGACTGGTAGAAGAATATGCAGATGTTCATTCAACAGATACGCATCGAGTGTCTAGTAGGTGCCCCAGACAGCTTTCGGTGCCTGGCATTCAGAAGCTGTTCAGAAGGGCTTCTGGTGGCAGTGAGCTTATGATCTGTGGGATCAAGTAGATGATAAACAAGTCTATAACATAATATGAAGCAGTGATCGGAGCTCTGACGAAAAACAGGACGGGGGCTGGAGCTCAGTGTAGCGCACTCACCTAGCATGTATGAGACCCTGGGTTTGACCCCCAGCCCTGCATAAAGGGACAAAATGACAGGGATGTCACTTCAGATGAGATGGTCAGGCAAGGCAGCCTGAGGAGGGGTGTCTAAGCAGAGGCCTGAGTACAGTAAGCAGGGAGGCCCGTGGATGGGTGTGTGAAGCAGGGAGGTGTCAGGCAAAGGCACAAAGGCTATGCAAAGGCCCTGGGGCCACACAGTACACAGGGAGGAGGCCAGCATGCTGGACTGCAGAGTCTGTGGCCCTAAGTGGTAGTGACATATGCAGGCCAGGAGTTAAGTCAGGTGGGGCCTCAGGTATCCTGAGGACTTTGTAGCTTAAGTGTGATGGGCAGTCACTGGTAGGTCTGGATCCTGGTGGGATCTGCTTTTATCTTTTAAAGCTTCACTCTGGCTGCTGAGCAGAGGGAAGGGACTGTGAGGAGCAGGCAGGGTCTGCTGACGGTTGGCTCTAGAATTTATGAGAAACACAGGAGACCTAGATGGCGGCCAGGCTTTTGGCCAACTGGTGAGTTGGCGATGCCATTTGTTGATAAGGGAGGAGCCGCTTGGGGTTAGGGCTGGAAATGAGGCATTCTATTTTAGATCTGTAAGTTTGAATTGCTGCCAGGATTTAGTTTTGTCTTCTATAAAATAGGGATAGTATTTATTTTACATTTTTAAAATAAGAAACAAATGGATCATTTTGTGTTATATGCGAGCACGTGTGTGTGTGTATGTGTGTGTGTGTGTGTGTGTGTGTGTGTGAGAGAGAGAGAGAGAGAGAGAGAGAGAGAGAGAGACTGACTAGGGTTTGAACCTAAGGGAACTATCACTGAGCTACATCTCCAGCCTTTTTGATTTTTTAATTTTCAGACAGGGTTTCACTTAGTTGCTGAGGCTGGTTTAAAACTTGCCATCCTCCTGCCTCAGCCTCCCCAGTTGCTGGGATTACAGGTGCGTGCTACCGCCCAGGTGGGATCATGTCCTTTTGATGCTATGAAGACAAAGGTCTATTTTTTGTCACACTGAAGCTAGGATAGAGTTCCCTTTAAGAGAAAGGAGAAAACGCCCCTCTTATTGGTGAGATGCTCCTGCACTTGTACACAGGTCTCTCACATCAAGAAATGGTCCTGGCCTGGGCCCAGTGGCGCCTGCCTGTAATCCCAGTCACTCAGGAGGCGGAGCCAAGAGGATCGCAAGTTCAAGACCAGCCTCAGCAATTTAGTGAGGCTTTCAGTAACTTAGTGAGATCCTTAAAAAATAATAATAAATAAAAAGGTTAGGGATGTGCTTAGTGGTAAAGTGGCCCTAGGTTCAATCCCTAGTACAAAATAAATAAATTAATTAAAAAATTTAAAAAGGGTTATGTTGTTAATAGGCCCACTCTCCACACATTTCTTTTACATTTATAACAGAGCATTTCCATCAGTTAGGTTTTATATATATATATATGTATATATATATAGGATAACATTCATATGTAGGGCATTTTTTCGATTATTTGATCATATGTAGGGCATTTAAATAGGTTATGTATAATAAATAATGGAAATAATAAATAACAGAAACACAGGTCACAGACCCCACCTGGAGAATCTGCACAGGTGCTGTTCTCAGGAGGCCATGATGAGCCTCAGCAGCCTCCGTAGTATGCACCCCCCCCCATTTTCAGATGAAGCTATGGCCGGGAGAAGTGAAGTGGTTCCAGGTGTCACCACTCATAAATGGCAGAGCTGGGAGTCAACCCCTGCCACTCGCGCTCTGCTCATGCCCTCTGTGCCAAGCAGCACATCCCAGGCTCTGAGCAAGAGGTGCTATGGCCGGGACCCCATGAGCCTGTCTCCCAGCCGCCCCAGCACCCCTGCCCCACGCATGCACGGTCCTGGTTTTACCAAACCCCTGCTTAAAAGAAGCCAGTGGATGGCAACCCCGCCCCCCAGCCCTCCTCAGGCCACCGCCAGTCACCCAGAGCACTCCGTGTCCTTTCTTCTAATGTCCTGAGGTCAGACTCCTCCCAGCATTGCCACATACAAGCTTTTTTTGGTGTCCTCCTTTCTCCCAGTGCCCCGCCTAGCTGCCAGTTGTTACAATTGCTTTAAACTCTTGCAAAGGTCGCCTTTTCACTCCCGGGTGGAGGGGACCACGTGCCACACTGAGCTGAAAGCTGAAGGTCAGGGATAAATATGACCTGACCCCTGACCTTTCCTGAGACACTGAGTAGGAGGACAAGTCCCCACGCCTTTTAGCCTTAGGCCCCACTCCCAGCACCAAGGGCCGCAAAGCTGGCATCCATTCAAAGGCCCCACTCCCAGCACCAAGGGCCGCAAAGCTGGCATCCATTCGTTTATTGAGCGCCTACTATGTACCAGGCAAGCAGTGTGATCGCTGAAGATACGGTAGGAAATCAGAGGCGCAGGGGCCTTATGACTCCGAGGGCTGGGGTGAATCTCCACCCCAGCATCCTCCTCGTCCCCGGGAGGTGGGGGACAAGCTGGGCACAGTAAAGGCCTCAAGAGACTGAGGAGATAGGAGCTGAAGCAGAGGTGGAGAGACGGTCGTGGCATCTGGCCCGGCTACACATCAGTCTGGCAAATCAGACGTTATACTCACGTGCCACCGCCGCTTTGGAGACCTGGGCCCAGCTGTGGCTTTCCCTGCCACACGGTCTACGAGGGCCCCGGGCCTGGGATGCCGGGAAAAGCTGAGCCTACTCAGACCAGACTGCTAGGGAGGCGGCTGGACCGCGGGTCGCGACGCGGGGTGGGAGGTGGGGGTTTTGACTAGCGCGTGGAGTGGGATCATTTAGAAGGAGACCGAATTCAGGACGCAGCGCCTGGACCGGAGGTCTGGATTCCACTCCCAGGCCTGTTGCTTACTGTGTCATCTTGAGCAAATCCCTTAGCCTCCCCCGGGCGCATTTTCATCATCGGTAAAATGGGTTTCCAATAACCTTAGGGCTAGTGCGAGGATTAAAGGGAGAATGCCTGGGAAGCTGTCCCAGCGTGGTGCCCGGCACGTAGGAAACACTCCTCCGGGGCAGAGGCTGGGACTACCCGCCGCTCGCCCTCGCCGGGGCCCTCGCCTCCCGCCCGGGCGCCCGCTCTCCTCCGAGGCTGTGGGGGCGCGCCCTGCCTTGACAGATTTATTTGCTTGCTTGGGGCGGGGCTTGGAGCGGAGCTACCCGGGGAAGGAGGCGGCGAGGGCGAAGAAAGGCCGGCGGCGGAGGGGCTGGCGGCGAGCGAGGCGGGGCCGGGGCGGAGTCGGGCCGGGCTCCCGGGCCCGGCGCAGTGCGCACCCGGGGCCGGGCGGGGGCGGGCGCGGGCGGCCAATGGCGCGCGGCGCTGCGGCGAGGGCGGTGCAGGAACCCCGGCCGCTGACAGCCCAACTCGCCAACTCCGCCTTCGGCCCCGCGGGATCCCGGAGCCCGAGCCCGCCCGGGGCCGAGGCCGCCCGAGCCGCGCTTCCCGCGAACATGGCAGCAGAATGAGAAGCCTGGCGCCGGTGGGTGGCCGCCGCGGCCGCGCTGCAGCTCGAGATCCGCGCCCCGCAAGCCCCGAGTCGCATCCTTAGTCGGCCTCCCGGTGGCCGCTGGGTCGTTTCATTGGGAACCAGGGCGGGGGAGAAAGAAGCCCCCGCAGCACGGCGAGTCCGTGCCTTGGGTGTCGAGTCGTGCGTGCGACCCGCCGGCTGCTGAAGCGACGCGGGAGAGAACCGGCCCGGGCTGCGGCGGCGCGCACGCGGGGATGAGCCGGCCATGGAACGGCCTCGGCGGGGCGCACGGAGCCGGCCGGCGCCGCAGCGGGAGCGCTGCCTGAGCCCGGGCTCCGCGGGGCTTCGGGGCCTCGGGCGCACTGGGGGAGTCCCAGACGCTGCCTCCGGGAAGGACGGGAGCCCTGCGTGGGGGACACTGCAGCGGTCACCGTGCTGAGGCGCCCAGAGCCTGCTCCGCCCGCAGCTCGGTGCGCGGTCGGCACCCGGGCGCCTTGCCCGGGGCTGGGCGGCTGGCGCACCGCGCGTGGTCGGCTGCAGGAGCCGGGTGCTGGGTTGGCTAGAGAGGTGTGTGTGCGCGAGTGTTCGACTGGCGAGCGGAGCCGAAGCAGGACCGGGCGAGCCTGAGCAGCCATGCTTCCCGGGGTGGGCGTGTTCGGCACCAGCCTCACGGCCCGTGTCATCATCCCGCTGCTCAAAGAGGAGGGCTTCGCGGTGAAGGCGCTGTGGGGCCGCACGCCAGAAGAAGCGGAGGAGCTGGCCAAGGAGATGAGCGTCCCCTTCTACACTAGCCGCATTGACGAGGTGCTGCTGCATCAGGACGTGGACTTAGTGTGCATCAACCTGCCGCCGCCGCTCACCAGGCAGATCGCTGTCAAAACCCTGGGTGAGCGACCCCCGCCCTCCACCCCGCTCTCCTGCCTTCTCTCGGTTCCCTCCTCGCTGCCTTTCTCTTCCGGTCCTTTCCACATCCCAGGGGCTTACACAGCTTCTGAAACGCCCCAGGGATCTGTGATCCCAGGGTCCCACTCGGCGCTTCCCCCTTCCTGGCCTTCTCCACCTGCGCGCTTCTCCCCTTTCTCCCCGCACCGCCTGGACGCGCTTCCCCAGGTGCGTGGCGTGGAGACTGGAGGTGCGTGGTTCTGGGGATGCGAATCAGGTGGATGCCGAGAACAGGAGCTCGGTTGCTACTCCCGGAGAGGAAACTTTGCCTTCAGCTGTGTGTGTAGTGCCCGGTGTGTTCGCGCCTATGCACCTGGGAGAGGAGAGCGCGCAGCCCGAAATAAAGGGCCTGAATAAAGGGCCGCACACGTGTCTGCGTTTTCCTGGGGGCGGTAGAGTACCTGCTTTTCAGCAGCTGTGGAGCCCTGCTAGGGTGGTTTGTTTCTTTCCACTGCGAGTTAGTTTAGTTTGAGATTCAGAGATGTGACAATTGGCTGGAGTGGTTTCCTTCCAGGCAGGAGGGAAGAATGGGGGAGGTGGTGTGTGTGTGTGTATGTGGTGGGGGGTGACTATTAGAATATTTTAAGAGATGTCATAGGTTACTAAAGATAGGTAAAACCAGAGTAATTTAACCTCAAAGGTGCAGCCTCCTGGGAGTTGTCTTGTGCACCGATTTGGAATAATTTTTATTTTTAGGGGATGGACACTCTCCTTTCAGCAGCGTGGATACTTTGTATTGGAAAAGGGCCCAGAGCTGCCAGTTTCTTTTGAAAGCATGTGATGGTATCTCCCTCATTTTTCCTCCAGGAATAGTTCAGAGGTTTGGTGTTGACAAGCAGACTGTCACCTTCCTCTTCATCTGGTCCCCCCAACTCCCTCCAGGGGTCTGAACAGCCTCTGAGCTGCATTATCAACCTTCCTGCTGAGCTGAGGACAGAGAAATGCAAGTGTTTTGTCCCTCAGCAGCTCCACACACACCTCAGACAATCCCAGCGAGATGGCTCACTCCTTTCTATCCTAAGCAATTTAATAGCCCATCTTGGGGAGCTGGGGTGTTTATCTGTGAGGAAAGAAACAAAGGTTCTAACAAGAGAAGATGGGATACCTGATAGAGTGAGAGCCTGCGGATCTGCTCTAGGTTGGCAATTTTAATAAGCCTCTGGCCTTTGTGGCCTCATTCCTTTGGCCTTGAATTGAATGCCACTGGGTTCTGGCCAATGTGTCTCGTCTCTTTGATGAAACATTTATGTGGGGTGGGAAACTCCCTTATTTACATTGGATCTGTGCACGTCAGACAGATTACCACCACCAAGCTATAGTACAGATCTGGAGGGCCATTTGTATAAAACTGGTCCCTGTTAAACCGCATCTACCAGAAAGGCCCTATTGGAACACTGCTTTTCCCCTATGCAGGACAGACCCACAGAGCAACCCCAGAGCAGGGGAGTGCCAATTTGGGGAACAAGGATGTTCTTGTGCTCTGACCATCCGTCTCCAGCACTGTGGCTGTGAAAAGTACTTGGGGATCTGGCCCAGAGTATTCATTTCTGGACACTTCTGTGCTTATTTTTCAAAATCCTTACGAGGACTGGAGATACAGCTCAGGGGTGGAGTGACTAGCATGCCAACGGCCCTGAGTCTGATCCCCAGAACCAGAAAAAAAAAAAAAAAAAAAAAAAAAAAGAAAAAAAAATCCCCATGACTTTGTCATTGATAAGACTAATGTGAGTTATCTCTTCAGAACCAAAACCAAATGGAGAAGGCAAAATTGACTTAGTTTAATCAGTTTAACTAAGGAATTGGATTTTGTTCATGGTTTTTGAGGTAGATCGGGGGGCTTTCTTTCTTAAGCTCTTCTTTTGCAGGCAATCCGAGGTAGTCTATGCTCATGGAAAACATGGAGAGGCTGGGTTAGATGTGGCTGGACTTTTGTGCTGAGCCTTACCTTTCCTGGAAAATCCCCGGATAAGGCTCTCTTTGGTTGTGCCTGCAAGTACACCTGGGGTGGTCATCTTGGTTGGCTTCGCAGTCATGGGTAGAGGTTCAACCCAGTGCAGGAAGTGAAAAACCCCAAACAGTTATCAGGCTGGCCTGGCTCTTGGGGGTTTACAGATGTTAGTGTTTGCCTGGAATTGAAACCAGCCAACCTTTCACCAGTCCTGGTGAATTTTTTTTTTTTTTAAGAAATAAGCTCTTTTGAAAAAGAAAAAAATTTTTTATTTATTTGTTTTAGTTGTACACAATGCCTTTATTTTTACGTGGTACTGAGGATCAAACCCCGGCCATGCATGTGCTAGGCAAGGGCTCTACCACTGAGCCACAACCCCAGCCCCCTGGTGAATTCTTTTAGCAAAAGCCTGGGCTTTGAGTTGCTTGTGCAGTGACGGTGATAGACCTGCGGCCCTCTGTTGTGGAGACGTTTCTACCGCATAGAATCTCTACGCTGCCCAAGGATTCTTCTAAGAACCTGCTGTGTGCCAGGTAGTGTGGAAGGTGCTGTGTATAGTGTCTTGTTTTGTGACTGAAGTAATCCTGTAAAATAAATACTAGCCCCCAACGAGGTGACTGAGATTCAGAGACGTGAGTTGAGTTGCCCAAGGACACACAGCTAGAGACTTGAACCCATGATCATTTCTTCCTTTCTTACCACCTCCACCTTGTTCACTGAAATGGCATTGCAACGGAGTTGGTTGGTGATGTCCCGGGTTCCTTTTGACCCCACCCGTGGAATCAGTTCCCACACTGTCTCCTGAATCTCTCTGTATCTTCCCCCTTCTGTGTCATCACTTCCCCCAGAAAATCTAGGCCCTCACCTCGTTTCTGAATGAGGTTCCAGGCTGTCCCAGCCCACTCCTGCCTGCCTCTGTTTCCTCTTTCAAAGGCTCCCTGTCACCTCCCAGGAAGTCAGTTGTCCTGCAGGCGGATGGGGAGCCCCATGATTTCAGCAGAGACACACTGTTGTTGTCTCCCCGGAGGGAACCCACTGGCTGTCACGTCCGTGCCTCCGTCAGGGGCACCCTTCTCCCTTGTGGTCATGATGCATGATCTTGGTCCTTCAAGAGTCAGTGTGTTGGTGCCACCCCTGTGCGCCCATCTGAGTTCTCAGTGCTGTGTGCCCACACCTTTTTTTTTTTTTACCACCTCTTTGCATACATTTGTTAAAAATTGAAATTTTGTTTAGTTATTTTGAATAGGCTACGTATTCACACGATACAAAATTCAAATGCTATGAAAGTACACAGTGAAGAGTAAATGTCTCCCAGTCCCTGTCCTCCATCAGAGCCGATCAATGTTGTTTTTATATATGTGTGTGTGTGTATTTATTTATTTATTTTATATCTCCTATTCAAGATTTTTCTAGGGATATGCTGAAAAATACATGTGTGAGAGTTTTTTTTTTTTTAATATATTTATTTATTTGCTTTAGTTGTACACAATGCAATACATTTATGTTTATGTGGCGCTGAGGATCGAACCCGGGCCACACACGCGTGAGGCGAGCACTCTACCGCTGAGCCACAATCCCAGCCCCCGTGTGTGTGAGAGTTTTTAAACCCTTTTCTACACAACTGGTAACATCCAGTTCACACCGTTACATACTTTGATATTGTTATGCAGTGTTATTGTGGAAATTTATATATATTAAAAATGTAATATCTTAGCCAGCTGTGGTGGCACATGCCTATAATCCCAGCAGCTTGGGAGGCTGAGGCAGGAGGATCGCAAGTTCAAAGTCAGCTTCAGCAACTTAGCAAAGCCTTAAGCAACTTAGCAAGACCCTGTTTCTACATAAAATATAAGAAGGGCTGGGGATGTGGCTTAATGATTTAGCACCCCTGGGTTCAAATCCTTGGTATGAGAAAAAAAAAGGTAAAATCTTAATTTAATATTATACAAAATTTAGATGCATTATATATGTTTTATAAATATATATAAAGTACATAAATATGTAAGCACATATTTATACACATAAATGTTTATTATATATAAATACCTTCTTTTTTTTTTTTTTGTACCAGGGATTGAACTCAGGGGCACTTGATCACTGGGCCACATCCCCAGCCCTTTTTTGTACTTTATTTAGAGACAGGGTCTCACTGAGTTGCTAAGTGCCTCACCATTGCTGAGGCTGGCTTTGAATTTGAGATCCTCCTGCCTCAGCCTCCCAAGTACTGGGATTACAGGTGTGCGCCACCATGCTTGGCTCTATAAATACATATTTATGTATGCATAAAATATACAAATATTACACATCTAATTAATTGGCCCTTCAACTCCTTGGGTTCCACATGTATGAATTAGGTACTAGGGAATAAGACTGATCAAGTTATTTTATGTGCCTGTACAAATATGAAACAACACAGCAGGTCAACTACTTACATAGCATTATATTCAGCATTCCTAATAATTTGAAGATGGTTTAAAGTCTATGGAAGGACATGTCATTTTCTATGAAGGACTTGCGCATTCATAGATTTTGGTATCTGAGGGAATCCTGGAACCAATTGCCCAGAGATTCTGCAGAACAACCGTATACACATGTATATATTTATGTTGTATACACATATAAAACTCAGAATGTGAACATATCCTTGCTCTTGTTTTTAGCTGTATAGTATTTCATTGTATGGAAAAACCAAAATTTATTTAACCAGTTCCCTATTACCCAACATTCAGGTTGTTTCCAATCTTTTGCTCGTGCAAACATGACACGAATAATCCTGAGCACGTGTTGTTTTGCACACGTCGGTTTCTTTGTAAGATACCTGTGGGAATGGAGCGCTGGTCCGTGGGCTTCTGCCTGTTTCATTTAGCAACGGTGTTGCCAGGTTCACTGGCCCCTGAAGTGACGCTGCACGTTGTCAGTCTCCTTGGCACCTCTGTGTAGAAGGCTCTTGCCTGCCGGTGCCTGAGGCCGCGGCAAGGATGCTTTCATTCACCTTTGTGAGTGCAGCAGTGGGGGCTCCCCAGCACCAGCCCCAGCCAGCTTGTGGGGTCAGTGGTACTTTGCCCACCAGCAGTTTCCAGTCTCCCTGGAGTAAGGCAGCAAGCTGTCCAACCACCTTGCTGGCCCAGCCCTGTCTCCTATCCAGCCTGTTCTTTAGACAGTGGAAAAAGTGGGTGTGTGTGGACCCACAGATCATGCATGTGCACGCACACCTGCGCTCTGACTCGCTCTTTTGTTTTTCTGGTTCCTGGAATAACACCCAAGTGCCTCACCGTGATCTACCTGGCCTGAAACAGCCCTGTCTCCCCTCCGGGACTCTCTGCCCTCCAGCCCCTCTCTTCTGTCCCCCACGGCCACATCCCCTTCCGTCACTCCAGGCCTCTGCTGCCGCCTCTGTCCTTTGCCGGCTGTTCGCTTACTGCTTCCAATGGCGAGCTCCTTCTCACTTCAGAGTTCCAGCTCAGATGTTCTTAAGGAGCGAGGCCTTTCTGGACTCCTGCCTCCCGGTCGTGCTCTGTCATCCTCCTTCTCTTCTTGGTGGCACTGTCAGAGTTTGTGACCATCCCTTGCGCTTGCATGATGGTCGTCTTAGGGCTCTTTGTCTCTCCAGCTAGAAGGTGAGTTCTGGGAGGGGGCTGGGCCTTTGTCTTGCTCTCCTGGACAGTACCGGGTGCCTGGTCACCTGTGGACACACTATGGGACGCACAAAGGCAGAACCCGTTTCCGTTGCGTGCACGTTTCCCTGGGGGAAGGCCAGGGGTTGCAGAGGCGAGGCGCCCACCAACACGAGCATTTTGGTCCTGCGCACAGTTGCCTTATCTGGGGATCTCTTTAAGGTGCAGATGCCTGGATGGGACCTGGGAGTCACCGTTTCTATCCAGTTCTCTGTTAATGCAGACCCCGGAATAGCCAGGCACCACAGATGAGCCGGCCCTCTGCCTTTGGGAACAGGGGACATCTCCTGCCATCATTTCCCTGCCTTGCTTGGAATGCGATGACTTCTGTTTTCACGATCCCTATCCTGGCTTTTGGAGAAGGCGGTGCCGATTCTCGACTCTCTCCGGGAAGGCTCCCTTGGGGCAGTGAGGAAGGCGAGACGTTTTCACTGAGCTCTGCTCTTGCCGCGCATGGATCTTGTCCCAACTTGCTTGGCATCGTTAGCCCAGGACCTGAACGTTCCGCTGTCCCTGCCCCACTTTACGCAGCAGCAGTTGCTTAATGCTGAGGAGGGCAGCTGGGACAGAGGTGAGACAGGAGGGAATAGGGCTGAGGCTCGTATGCCACTGCAGATGATGACGAGGGCGGACTTGGACTTGCTGGTAACCATTCTGAAATCCTACCCAACCCTGCATTTCCAGTTCATCCTTGAGGTTTCTTTTGGATCTGCGCCTATCTTAACACTGCTCGAAAAGGGGTGATTGTATTTTTTCTCGCTGGGTTCCTGCCCCTGTGCGCTGCAGGAAATGATTTTAGTCTATCAATTTGGTGAAGAGTTGAGGGAGCCCTGGGCATAATGAAAGAAATTACCCTGTTTACTGTTAGGAAAAAAGTCAAGCATCACCAGTCTTATTTCATCTCACTGAAATTAGGTACAGTTGAACGATTCTTTTGTGGGTGATATCTGACTTTGAAAACAGACAATTCTGCAGAAGTTTAAATTGGAGTGAGAAGAAGCTAAATGAAGATGTTGAATGTTTTGTTTTATTTTTTTTTGGTACCGGGGATTGAACTCAGGGGCACTTGACTACTGGGCCACATCCCCAGCCCTTTTTTGTATTTTATTAGAGACAGGGTCTCATTGAGTTGCTAAGTGCATCACCATTGCTGAGGCTGGCTTTGAACTCGTGATCCTCCTGCCTCAGCCTCCCAAGTGCTGGGATTGCAGGCGTGTGCCACCGCGCCCGGCTGATGCTGAATGTTTTGGTACCTGAAACTGAGGCAGAATGACCGCAACAACAAAAAAGTAGGAGTAAATAGCATGTTTTGAGTGTTTCACCAAAAATGAAACACAGAAGGCAATTCATTATGTATTTTGATCCAGGGCAATCATGGCCCAGCAAAGAGCATTGTGATATTATTGGATGTATGTTTCAGAAGCTAACCAATGATAGGAAAGACTGCCAGGTTACTACCATGTGACTTTGGGAGAGGTACCTGTCCTTCCTAAGTCTGTTTTCTAAATAAAACGGAGGTAATGACAATATCATATGGTGTGGTGATTAAAACCAGGGGCTATGAAATACTTGGGTTTTGTCTCCTGTCAGTTATCCACATCAGCTCAACAAACATTCATTTTACTTCTCCCAAATGTGATCAGTTCTGTAGCCTGTTCCAAATTGTGCAGTTAGCTGGGCACAGTGGCGCATGCCTGTAATCCCAGCACTTGGGAGGCTGAGGCAGGAGGATCGTGAGTTCAAAGCCAGCCTCAGCAATGGCGAGGCACTTAGCAGCTCAGTGAGACCCTGTCTCTAATAAAATACAAAAAAAAAAAAAAAAAAAAAAAAAAGGGCTGGGGATGTGGCCCAGTGGTTGAGTGCCCCTCGGTTCAATTCCCGGTACCAAATTGTGCATTTGCAGATTTTCCCTCCTTTTGTTTTGTTTTAGGTGCCGGGGATTGAACCCAGGGGTACTTAACCAATGAGACATATCCCTAGCCATTTTTAAAAATTTTTTAATTTTGAGACAGGGCCTTGCTAAGTTGCTGAGGCTGGCTTTGAACTTGCAATCCTGCCTCAGCCTCCTGAGATGCTGGGATGACAGGCATTGTCTGCAAATCTAATTCAGTTGGCCATCTGTGTCTGTGAGTTTTACAAGCTTGGAGTGAACCAATTACAGGTTGAAAATATTTAAAAAGAAAAATTGCATTTGCATTGAACATGTACAGACTTTTTCTTTCTTATTCTTATTCCCTAAACAGTACAGTAGAACAACTGTTTATATTGTATGAGGTATTATAAGTCATCTGGAGGTGGTTTAAAGTATACAAGAGGATATGTGTAGATTGTATGCAAATACTGTGCTTTTCATACAAGGGATTTGAGCATCTGTGGAGTCTGGTATCCTTGGGGGTCCTGAAAAAACCAGCCTCTGGCAGATACTGAGGGCCAACAGCCCTCACTTCGCAGGTGGGTGATCAGTAGAGGTGCTGATGCTACCGTCCAGTCCTCACTCTGCTCCTGTTAAGATTTATGGTCACTTGTGTTGAGGATGCACGCCATCTCATGGAACCCAGGAGCAGGGACGGAGCCAGGTGTCAGGTACCTAGCCAGAAACTCCTGCAGTTCCTTCTTTCCCCCTCTGACAGCTTCATCACCCACCCCTCTTCACACCAGCCTCCTTTGCTTCACAAAGTCATTGTCCACACGCAGCTCCCAGGTCTACGAATCGCAGATCCGACACTTGGAAAGTACAGCCCCATCTTCCCGGTCGTCCCTGCTTGTTTCCGCTGCACTCCTGGCTCTAGGTTTTCTGTGGTCACTCACAAACTAGGGACACATCAAAAAATGTTGCGGGGCCCACTCGGCTAGACAGCAGTGGGTGGAGGAGGGGCGAGTGGTCATTCCAAGCTGAGTGGCCCTGCAGGGCTAATGGTGAGAACACAGGCTTGGTGAACATTTTTACAAATGTGGACAGTTCTTGATGTGTCAAGTCTTGACTGCATGAAATGCACACCTGGTATTTCATTGTTTTTTTTAATGAATGTAGTAAAGCTGTGGAAAGAAACAATATCTGTGATGAACCAGTGGTACCAATTCTGTTATTAAATATGAGATGTGTATATTTTTAAAGCACAGTGGTCCCTCTTATTCTCAGGGGACTATTCCAATATTCCCTGTGAATTCCTGACACTGGAATATTTTTCTTCCTGTGCATACATACATTTATCAAATCCAATTGATAAATTAGGCACAACAAGAGATTAACAACAATCACAATAGGACAATTATAACAATATACTGTAATAACAGTTATGTGAGTGTCTTCTCTTTCCAAGTCTTTTTCTTTTTTGTGGGAGAGTACTGAGAGTCAAACCCAGTGATACTCTACCACTGAGCCACATCCCCAGCCTTTTTTTTAAATTTTGAGACAGGGTTTCACTAAGTTGCCGAGGCTAGACTTGAACTTGTGATCCCCCTGCCTTTTCAACCAACACTCTGTGGTGTACCATGTTGTTAGGCTGTGAAGATTAGTACATCAGGTGTAGTCGGTGAATTTTATTTTATTTTTTCTTTTTGCTACTGGGGATTGAACCCAGGGACACTTTACCACTAAGCTACACCCCCAACCCTTTTAATTTTTTAAATTTTGGGGGGGATACCAGGTATTGAATTCAGGAGCACTAGACCACTGGGCCACATCCCCAGCCCTTTTCTGTATTTTATTCAGAGATAGGGTCTCACTGAGTTGCTTAGTGCCTCACTTTTGCTGAGGCTGGCTTTGAACTTGCAATTCTCATGCCTCCACCTCCCGAGCCACTGGGATTACAGCCATGTGCCACCATGTTTGGCCCTTTTTATTTTTAATTTTGAGACAGGTTCTCACCAAGTTGCTTAGGGCCTTGCCCTGAACATTCAATCCTGCCTCAGCCTCCTGAGCCACTGGGATTATAGGTGTGCATCACTGTGCCTGGAAAATTTCCACTTCTTAATATCTCACAATGGGGACTGAATTTCAGTACATGAAACTTTGGGGGATGCACTCAAACCATGTGTATGTCAGAGCCAGAGTGTGATGACAAAGGCTTCCCTCATGGGATGTATTGGTCTGTTTTCCATTACTGCAATGAAATGCCTGAGGCTGGAAAATTTGTAAAGAACAGAGGTTTACTTAGCTCAGGGTTCTGGAGGTCTAAGAACATGGCGCTGGTTTCTGCTCAGCTCTGATGAGGCCCTTCTGGCTGCATCACTGCCTGGCAGATGGCATCATGGGTATTATAGGCTTGCACCACCGTGTGGGGTAGTCAGTGCATTTTCGGCTGATGAGGTCAGCTCATGATTGGCCCATCGAGACAAAACCCTTTGTATATAGGCACACACGTACCATGGATTCTGTTTCTCGGGAGGACCCCGACTGATACAGATTTTGTCCCTGGCCAGGCAAGCTGGGTCATGGGGCACCTGAAAATCAGGTCCCACAAGTCTGGGTCTAGAAAGACATGCTGGAGAAACTGCCCCAGCCAGTTCAGCCGTGAGCCACCAAGCACTTTCCCTCAAAGCAGGAGGCCCTGTAGGTGAAGGTCCTGTTTAGTTCAGGCTAAGGAAGCCTTGGGTGAAGCGTTGTCACTCACCTTGACGCTTCTCCCTGACAGGTTCTGTACTGTCTACAAGGCCTCTGGGGTTTGGTCAAATCTGAGAAGCTTTGGGGCTTTAGACTTTCCTTGAGAATTGTTGATATCCTACTGTGTAGTTTTCAAAAATGCAGAAAAATAAGTTTATATGAAAATGATACAATTTTTAAAAATTCCCATTTCTACTTGTGACAATCAATTAGAACAGTCAGCCACTCTTCTGGTTAGCATAATAGCCATCAGCGAGAACTAGAAGATGCTGAAGTCCCCAGTCAAGTTGGTTTGTGGCTTTAGCATTATTTTTTTTCAGGAACCCTTTAACTAGCTAGTTTTATACTATAAAATTCACCTATGCATTTTAAAGATTTTTAGTAAACTTATATAGTTATGCAACCCATCACTACAAAAAGAACATTTAGAACATTCCCAACCCCCCGGGTTCCTCCTGCCTGTCTGCAGCTGATCCTGTTCCCACGACGAGCCTCAGGCAGCCGCTGATCTGCTTTCAGTCTCTAGAGTTTGCTTTTCCTAGAAATGTCATAGAAATGCAATCTCATAATGTGTAGTCTTTTGTATCTGGGTCCTTTCACTGGGCACCACGATTTCCATGTTCATCTATGTTGTTGCGTGTGTTAGAAGTTCTTTTCTTGTTCCTGCGGAGGAATAACCCATGGTATGAATACAACACATTTTGTGTCTTGGTATTATTTCCAGGTTTGGCTGTTATGAATATTGCTGCAGTGAACATTTGCATACAGTCTTTGGTAGATCCTCATTTTCATTTCTCTTGATCAGACACCTGGGACTGGAAGTGTTGAGATAATATGGATTGTATATATTTAACTTTTGGAGAAACTGCCAAACTGTTTTTCTCCCCCATCATCCCCAGCACTTGGTATTGTCAGTCTTTTTGATAAGAGCTATTAGAGGTGGTATGTTGTGGTATCTCATGACTTTGATTTGCATATTCCTAATGACTGATGATGTCGGTGTCTTTTCTCATGTTTATCATGTAGACATGCCTCGTCTCTGGTGAAATGTCTGTTCAAATCTCTCGTCCGTTTTTAAATAGGTTTTTGCCATCCTGTTATCGAGTTGTAAGTGCTGGTTTTGTGATTTTCTGATTTTGTTGTAGTAGCAGGCTTCATCTGGGGAAGGGGTAGAGTCACCCCCTCATCCTCTGTCCTTTGTTTTTGATTTCTGGAGCTAATACAGTTGAACTATTTCTCCAACCCAAGTAAAGTGAGCTTTGCAAATATTTACTAAAATGGCTCATTATGTAGAAGGTGGAGAGGGCGCAGGAGGGGCTGGTTCTGGGGCTGCAGCCTTGCACGGGGTGGGGGGGGCACTGATAAATGCACGCCACTCTGCTGGGGATGTTTGCAATTTGCAGATTATCTTCAGTGCCCACGGTCTCCTAATCCCCTATTTTTCTCGGTGCCTGGAGACTATTTCTCTCTCTTTCTTTCTTCCTTTTTTTTTTTTTTTTCCCCCATTTATTTTTATTCAGTAAATGCCTTTTGGATGCCTGCAGCGCTTGCTCTTGGCTGTGGTGAGAAACAGCCCAGAGAGTAAGACTTGGGTTTGTTTTTGGGAAAAGATAAACACAGGCAGACACACGAAGACGGTGGGGTGTGTGGCGAGGAGCAGGGTGAACGGCCACAGCGTGGGGCCAGCAAGGGAACGGTCCCCCTCTCCGGTCAGCCCTGGATGAAGAGTCTGCCACTGGGGTAGCTTCCCAGGGCCAGTGGGCTGAGGGCACTAGAACAAAGGGAGGCGATGGAACAAACGTTGTGACAGAATCCTCCTTAAAAGTGCCGTGTGTGTGTGTGTGTGTGTGTGTGTGTGTGTTGTGTGTGTGTGTGTCACAGAGAATAGGGGAGCTACTCAGTGGGGTGGGACCTGGAAGGGGCGTCTGCTGATTGCTGGTGGATCATTACTTCCTCTTCACTGCCTAGCTCCAGTGGGGAATTTGAGTTTGAGGTTAGAGATAAGATGTCCGGGACCTGTGGGGAAAGGCCTCGAGGTCCCCATGGCCCTTCCCCTCAGGCAGCTCTGCGGTCCCCGACTGCTGCAGGCTGAGGAGGAGCCGCAGGCTGAATGTCCTGGGAGATCTTTATGAGGAGCTGGGACTTGCACTGGAGCAAGAAGAGGGGCAGGGTTTGAAGAATTTAAAGGGAAGGTGTAGAATGTTCTGGAGTCTTCCATAGTTGCCCGGTGGTATTGGCCACCTAGGATGACATTGGAGTGGTCTGAGGATGTCCGAAATTCTCAGCAGTCAGTCACGACACCTTTCAAAATAACCAGAGGAGAAGAGTTTGAAGGTTCCCAGCACACAGGATTGATGGTCTGTGAGGCGATGGAAATGCTAACGCTCCTGCTTTGATCATTGCACATCATAGAAAAGTATGGAATCACCCCACCAGTTCAAGATTGATAAGTGCAAATATTTTTTAAAAAAAATATTTATTTATTTTCTTTAGTTGTACACAATGCATTTATTTTTACGTGGTGCTGAGGATCGAACCCGGGCGGCGCATGTGCTAGGCGGGTGCTCTACCGCTGAGCCACAACCCCAGCCCCAGATAAATGCAAATATTATGTGTCGATTTTAAAATTAGGAAAAGAACGTCCAATATCCTAGAACTATTTTTCTTCAGCAGCCGTCAGTCAGCGCCACTGTGTGATCCCCTAGGATCCCACACAGTGACGGTGACAAATGACAGTGCTCGGGGTGGGGCGAGGGAAACAGCCTGCAGGGCGCTGAGAGCACCGGGTAGAGAGGAGCCCGATGGCCGCCTTAGAGGGGGCGAAAGAGCAGCTGGACACGCTGTGGAGACAGAAGTCCTGTGTGTGCTGGAGCCGGGCAGCTGGGGACAGGAGGGTGGGAAGGGCTGTGCCCCTGGTTGGTGCTGCCTTTGGGTGGTGGTGGTGACTCAGGCCCTTGGAGGACATTCACGTTGTGACGTGCGGAGCCTCTTGTAGTGACTGCTGTTGTGAGAGGTGGCTTTGGGCAAAGCCACCGAGGTAGAAGGGGTAGTTAATTCTTGACTTGGCATCTACAACTCCGTCACCTGAACCTTGTGAGGCTACTGCCGTGGCTAGATTTTTTAGAAGATCCCTGGATGAGACACATCACGTATCTTTGTTGCTCTAGTTCAAAAGGAAAATTTCCTTGTGAGGTTTGATGTCACTCTGTTGAAAGTGATGCACCCCCATATTTTTTCATCAGAGGAAAAGTCAACCAGTTTTAAGAGGCCATTCCATCAGATCCCAGGAAGCCTGGGGGACTGGAGCAATGTGGGTGTGGGAGACCTGGGTTGGATCCTGGCCTTGCCAAGGGCTGTGTAGCTGTTGACCCTTCACTTAACCAGTCTCTGTTTCTTCATCTGTCAACAGAGATAATAAAAGTAACTAGCTCAGAAGGTCGTTGACCTAAACAGGGCTTTGTTCAACCTGAATGCTCAGTAAACATGAAGATCCTGCTTAATCAGGACATGTTATGGTGAGCTGGGGTCTGTTCATGCTTTCCTTGGCAATGTCTAGATCCACGCTGTGCAATGGAGTAGCCCTTAGCCACATGTGGTTCTTTAAATTTATATAAGCGAAAACTAAGCAAGAGGGAAAATTCGGTTTTTCAGTTGCCCTAGCCACATCTCAGGAGCTGGCAGGCCACACGTGGCTGCCATATTGGATGGTGTAGCATTGGGCATTTCCATCCTTTGAAGGAAGTTCTGTTGGATGGCACTAATCCTGAGACTGGGGTGTAGCTGTGAGCAGAGCAGTTGCTTGTGTTTAATCTAAACATGGATTTTTTTTTTTTTTTTTTTTGAGAAATCCAAAGTTTTGGATGTGTTTCATTTTCTCCAGGGAATGAGATAATAATAGGGCGTCTACACATGGGAGTGTTGGTGTCTCAGAACTAATTAGCAGGTGTTTCACAAGGTCCAGGCACATTCTTCTGGATTTATTAGTAAGGACTCTTTATTAATAAGAAGGGCGTGAGGTGTGGAAAGTTTCGTAGATTCTCCATGAGAAGTTGGGAATGATCAATCAAATAAATGACACTGCCCCAACCCTTCCTCAGTTTCACCCCAGGACTTTAGGTAGCAGATGGCACAGACCAGGGCAGAGTGATGCCACAGCAGGAATTCTGTCTTTGCCCCTGCAGTAGTCAGTGTTCAATGTAGAGAGGGAAGCACAGAGAAGCGAAGGGACTTACTAGAATACCCAGGGAAGTTTCCAGATGCCAGGACTCTTTTTTTAAAAAAAAAAAAAATTTATTTATTTGCTTTAGTTGTACACAATGCAATGCATTTATGTTTATGTGGTGCTGAGGATCAAACCCGGGCCGCACACGTGCGAGGCGAGCGTTCTACCACTGAGCCACAATCCCAGCCCTAGATGCCAAGACTCTTAATCTTGCAAGGACCTGTGAGAACACTTAGCAGCTGATTCCTGAGGACCTGGGCTGAGGGGAAGAAGAATTCTGATTTCCCAGTAAGAGGGTTTTCTACTTACATGTGACAGTGGGGGACACAGGGGCCCTGACTTATTCCTCTTCTCTTCACTCACCCTGTCCTTCCCATCATCTAAGGGGAGAGGCTAAATAAATACTAGAGCATGAAGCTTCAATTAATAGGTAATTACTATTTTGCTAATTATTATTGCTTTTTTTTTTTTCCTCGAGTTCCACTGACACAGTGAAACCTGAATCCATTTATGCACACGGTCCTTCGGGAACTGGGACTGCAAACTCCAGCATGCTGGATGGAGCCCGGAGCTAGAGGCGGGGGTGGGTGTGCATTTGTGAAGGTGTGAGTGCACTCACACACACACACACACACACACACACACAGGAGCATGCTTCTGCCAGAATGACTCAACTGGAGTCAAGGGCAAAGCAATGATTTGAGCTGACTTGTTATTTAAATGTGTCCCTGGAAGCTCTCTTCATCTCCTCCATGAATATAAATAATCAAAAGTGGGTGGTGGAAAATGAGATTTGTTTCCCTGCTCTGTCTCCTTTCCCTTTGCAAAGGGGCTGGGGCGTCAGAGGAGAGGAAGAGCAGCAGGCAGGCAGCCCTAGGTGGGAAACACCACCTGGCTGTTGGTGGGAGCTCCTGCTCCCTGCAGCGCCACCCACATGGGACATTTGTTTACACCTCAGACCACTGCTCCCAGAGAGCCCTGGGGGACAGGTTCACAGCCCCGGGGATGCAGCTGCCTGACTTAATATGCACAGCCGTGCACATCCAGGCCACAGCGGCAGCCTGGCTTTCTCTGGGAGGCCTGTGGGTACCACAATGCCACGTTTGTCTGTGGAAGTAAGATTCAGCCAGTCGTTCTTGCCTGGCCGCAGCTGCCTCCATCGGCAGCCTGTGGGGGGGGGGGGGAGACTCTCCGTCCCTCCAGAGCTGACTTTGGTGGCTTTTCCTCCTTCCAGCCCTCAGCCCCAGGCAGGATTGTGCTGACAGATGTGCTGTCCCATTCAGGCACTGGGGAAGCCACAGGGACTGCGTGACTGTATCCTCAGACAGGATTCCCTGGCTTAGGTGCCTAGCAGTTTTCAAGCTAGTTCAACATTTGCATTCCCACCCATTGATTGAGTACCTGCATGGTGTAAGGAGACATCTCAGTCATGGAAGTGAACAGGTCAAAGCATAAAAGACATGAAATCTACTCTGAAGGAGCTTGTGATCCGTCCGGAACCTCCCCGTCACTTTTGAAATGAGAAGATAAATAAATATTCTAAAAATTAGTTCACTATAGAGACATATAATATTGGGGTTCTCTTTTTTTTGTACCGGGCATTGAACTCAGGGCACTCGACCACTGGGCCACATCCCCAGCCCTTTTTTTGTATTTTATTAGAGACAGGGTCTCACTGAGTTGCTAAGTGCCTCGCCATTGCTGAGGCTGGCTTTGAACTCGCGATCCTCCTGCCTCAGCCTCCCAAGTGCTGGGATCACAGGCGTGCGCCACCGGGCCCGGTGCATTGGGGTTCCTTTTGACAAGTAGACAGCATGGAATATAATCTGTTCCAATTCAGTCCCTAGCATGTCCCCTTCCCCTTTCCTCCTCTCTTTCCCTGTTCCCTTTCCTCTACCCGTTGACCTTTCTTCTATTTGTATGTAGTATTTTTTTAAATTAGTGTGTTATGGATATACACACAGGTGAATCCACTGTGGTATATTCACATATGTATGTGGGAAGTTTAGGCCAGGGTCATTCTACCCTTCCTCCCTTTTCTCATCCCTCGTCCATCCCCCTTCATACCCTTCCTCTACTCCACTGACGTCTCTTCTTTAGGGGAATTAACGTTGTGGAGGGTTAAAGAGTACTTTCTGAGGAGCAGGTCTGGAGTCGGGTGTGGTACGAGTGTGACCTCACACAGCTGACCTCCAGGTGGACATCTAGCCCCCCCCCCCTTACTAGTAAGACATTTCACTCTGGGAAAGTTAAATATTACATCATGGAATCTAAGTTGTGGATTCTTTTCACATTTTAACATTTAAAATGTGAATGTGTCTTTTTTTTTATTTTTATTTTTTTACTTTGATACAGGGTCTCGCTGGGTTGCTGAGGCTGACTTTGAACTCATGATCCTCCTGCCTGAGCCTCCCGCGTTGCTGGGATTACAGGCCTGTGCCTCTGCTCCCGGCTGAATGATTAGAATTTATTTTTTAAAAAATGAAGTGAAGCTAAATGGCCAACTAGTGTGTGGCTGCGGTGGACCTGAGGAGTGGGCTGTGTCCCTGCATCAGTGTAGCCGTGTTCTGGGGCAAGGGTGTGATGTGACCAGTGGCTGCTTTCCTGTCATGGAGGGCCATCCTAGGAGACACAGGTGACTCAGACACGCCTGGGCGTGACTGAGTCCCGAGAAGTCCCCAAGGGCAGGCCTGTGTGTTTATTATGATCACAATGCCCCGTAGCCAGCCCTGCAGACAAGAAGCAAAGTCCGTGGAATTCCATGGCTGACCTGGATTCAGAGAGCCGCAGTGGCAAGGGCTCCGCAGGAGGAGTGACCAGCTGTGGTGCTGGGTTTATGCTCCATAGACTTGACGGCACTGCCCCCTCGTGCTTAGATCCACACGGTCCCACCACGGGGTCCCACCACAGGCTCCGACTAAGCCATTTTTCTGAGCTTCTAACATGTAAAGCAGAGAAGGGAGACCGGCTGGGGCGTTTGGCATCTCAGACGGGAGGCCATGGGGGACAGCGGGAAGAGAATGCAGGCCTGGCCCTCTGGACGCCTGGTAGCTTGGGAGGACCTGTCCCCTGATGCCCGAGAGAAACCCAGGTGCCCAGGAGGGGAGTGGCTTGCCAGTGTTCCTACGCTGGGCGCCGACAGCCTCCTTGGGACCAAACCCAGGTCTCTGGAGAGCGCGTTTCTCACCCCACTGAATCACTTACTCACTCAGGGCCTCTGCTTTTCCCAACCACGAGGAGGACGACTTCTAGGAAGCTCTCTTAAGGAAATGACATAGAATAGTGCTGACGGGGACACCTGCCAACTCGGTAGTGTTCACCGATGCCTTCTTTGTAATCAGTGAAGTACTAGAAACAAACAAACATTACACAGTATCAGAGCAGTTAGGTACGTGTGGGACATACAGCTGATTAAATACTAAATAGTTGGAATTATGTTCAGGAAGTCTGCAGCAAAAGGGAAAATGTCCTTATGGTATAATTAGAGGAAGAGTAAAAGGACGCAGAAGTGTTTGTGTATGCGGATGGTACCCTTGCCCAGAAAATTCAAGTCTGGTAGGTAAGAGGACCAAATCCTAATGGTGGTTATTACCAAGCTGTGGAATTGTGGATTATTTCCCCTTGTGTATGTTTTTAATCTTTTTAAAAATATGGTCATGGGCTGGGGGGCCGTGGCTCAGTGGTAGCGCACTTGCCTGGCATGTGTGAGGCACTGGGTTTGATTCTCAGCACCACATATAAATAAATAAAATAAAGGCCTGCCTATCAACAACTAAAAAAGCATATTTAAAAAAAAATATGGTCCTAGTGGACCCAGTGTGGTGGTGCATGCCTATAATCCCAGTGATTCTGGAGGCTGAGGCAGGAGGAGCGCAAGTTCAAGGTCAGCCTGGGCAACTTAGAGGGACCCTGTGTCAAAATAAAAAGGACCGAGGATGTAGCTAAGTGGTAGAGCACCCTTGAGTTTAATCCCTAGTAACACACACACATACACACACGTAATGGTCATGGTGGGAAAAATACATTTATTTTTCAAAACAAAGAGAAAGGGCTGGGCCTGCAGCTCAGTGTTGAGCATGTGTGAGGCCCTGGGTTCCATCCCCAGCATCACCAAGAGAGAGACAGTCAGTCGCAGGTTTGATTGCGTGGCTCTCCAGTCCTTTCGTCCCATGGTCCTTTGGGCCTGGGGGCTGTCCCCAGGTGTTTACCCATGTGTTTGGTGGAGGAAAAGGAGCCCCACGTTGTCCCAAGGGAAGGGCAGCCTCTTTTGGGAAGCGGAAGGGGGTGACTGCAGTCCGGGGGCTTGTTGGTGCCCGGTGAGTGGGTGCTTGGCGGCAGGGTGGTTTGTTTATGTCACAGCCTGTGGGCCAAGGCCTGGGCTGCTCTGGGATCCCCCAGGGTTCTCTGCCCCCAGAGCCTGCCCGGGTGGGAAGAGGCTCTTGCTGATGGCAGCCTTCCCTGGAGGGGGAGGGATGGTGCGACTGCCCTGTTCCAGGTTCTGTCCCCTTTCTCTGCGGGAAGCTGCTGCTTAGCCAAACCCATGTTGGTGTCCACGGTTCACAGCTTCAGGATCCTGACCCCGAGGAAACCCGTCACCTCCTGCGTGGGGTGTTACGCAGCCAAAGGTGCTGGCCTGGGATCCTGCATGGGTGCTTCTTGTCCCAACGCCACGGCCGATCAGCCGTGGGACCTTGGGCGAGTGAGCTCACCTACCTAGACTTTCTCTTCCCATAAAATGCAGACGCTAGAGTCGGGTTTTAAGAGCTCCTTCTGGCCCCCGCCCCGAGTGTCTAATAACTCACTTGAAGAGCTTGGCACAGACAGGCCAAATTGTTGGTTTGGTAAATATTTTAAGGTGCTGTTTTATCGCCATCGCTGTCACAGTTGATTAACTTGGCGTTCATTTTTCCTAATCAGTTACGCAAACATACACGATTCTGCTCCATACCAGGAACGAGCTTCCCTTTTTCTTCAGGGAGATGCCTTCCAGGGGCAAAGGGGCGTGGCTGGTGAGGCTCAGGGAGACCTGCCTGCGTGTAGAGAGAGCGAGCTCACGTGCACACACACCTCTCTGCATGTGGACATGCGTGTGTGTAGCGTGTGCACCTACCCACATGCATTGTGCCCTTGTTGGTGGGTTTCTTATTCCCCTTTAAGTTTTCTTTAATGACTGCGCTGAGAACTCGTCTGCATGGGTAGGTGTTTTTACCAACTGCCAACCTAGCAATTCAGTGGGATGCCTTATAATCGCTGGGCACAAATTTATCAGCAGTGGTGGGCGTTTGTGGTAGCTGCTTCTGCGGGTTTTCACTAACCAAGTTGTTCTCCATCACACCAAGGAACCATGTGGTTTTGCTCCCTGGTGTGGTTGTGCGGCCCTGAGCAGATCAAGGAATATTCACACCAACCAACTCCAGGTCAGAAATTGTGTCACGGACAGTTCCTAAGAGGCCATAGGCAGGGAGGTGATGGAGAATGTCACCCTGCTGGGTCTGAGTCATCAGCAGGTGCAGGGCTTCTCATGTGGGTGCTGGTTGCAGATGGGCTCCCTCGGGGTTGTAGTCACCTTTTCCTAAAAGGGAGATGACGTGACGTTGATGATCTCTGTGGGCGGAACGTCTGTTGTTACTGATCATGACCCAGGCAGAGGAGTTCGTCAACCTCACCAAACCAGTGTGAAGATAAAAGCCAGGGAGCGCCTTGAAAGGAAGAAAAATCCGTTTACCTCTCCCCTCTGTCCTTCCTGCTCGCTCCTCAGATTAAAACCCCACACCAGATGGCCACCAAAGAAGGCAGTCTCACCTTCCTGTACCTT
This sequence comes from Tamias sibiricus, assembly GCA_025594165.1. NCBI lineage: Eukaryota > Metazoa > Chordata > Mammalia > Rodentia > Sciuridae > Tamias > Tamias sibiricus. The sequence goes on along the minus strand of CM046666.1, from coordinate 14,327,376 downwards.
CTGGAGAAGTTACGTAACCGGCGCTTCAGGGAGCAGCAGAGGATGACGGAGCCAGCGAGGCTTCCCTGCATGCACAGGGGACATCTTGGGGTCGTCCAGATTGGGGGTGACACCTTTCACTAATCTGGCACCTAGTTTCAGCATTTGACCGTCATCGTAAATGAGGCGGTTTCCTGGGATTCAGCCTAAATGGGTAGTAGTGCGTTCAGAGAGGGTTCCGTCGGCTCTCCTCTGCGGAGGTGACTTGGTGTGCTGACAGTGAGCCCCTCAGCTGGGTGTCACGTGACCCAGGTTTCTTTTTAAATTTGCTGACGGGGCATGTGGATCTTTTTGCTCTTTCCTTAAAACATTTTTTAGGGAGACGTGAAACCTTGGTAGGAAGGATTCTTATTCCTGGTATTGGCTCACCTGTGGCCTCCTGCGGATCCTCAGCCTTGGCCATCCTCGACTCCTCTTATAAAATGAGAGCTTCCTTCTCAGTGGCTCGGAGGCGGAGGCAGGAGGATCACGAGTTCAAAGCCAGCCTCCGCAAAAGCTAAGCAACTCAGTGAGACCCTGTCTCTAAATAAAATCCAAACTGGGGCTGGAGATGTGGCTCAGTGATCAAGAGCCCCTGAGTTCAATCCCTGGAAGCCCCCCAACAAACACAATGAGAGCTTCCTTGCAATGGTTCTCGAGCTTGGTTGTCTATTGGGAGCCCTGAGGAGGCTGCTAAGGTGGGGTGTGTAGGCTGTACCCCAGGCCTGTTACCTCAGAGTCTCTGGGAGTAGAAAAGAGCATGGGCATTAAAAAAAAAAAAAAAAAGCTGCTCAGAGTTAAAAACCTCTTGTTCCTGCAGTGCTTCTCAGACTTGAACACACACAGTCCCGTGGGCATCTGGCTAAAACGTAGATTCTGGTTCTGGGGGGCCCGAGATCTTGTGTTTCTAACAAGCTTTCAGGGGCTGTTGAGGCTGCTGGACCCAGCTTTAAAGAATAAGGTTGAGAACCAAAGCTTTGGCTGGTCGACAAGCCACAGCACAGGCACAGCCGTCACGTTTGCAGAAACAGTGGCACAAGCAGCATCCTACGGGGTGAGCAGAGGTGAGGGGTGGCTGCCCGTGGGAGGTGGTGTCCCAGGACGAGGGGGTGATCAGTCAAGGGTGGGTGGTCTCGTGTTTCTCCAGGGAAACACAGGCTCCTCGACTAATAGACACGTGCACATACGTGCACCACGCGTGTGCACCAGGTAGCAAGAGAGGTCTGCCAGCACAGTGGGCTAGAGACCACACAGGTTGACGGGGTAGTTCAAATTCACAGCAGGTGTGCGGGTACTGGGCCTCTTCTTTGAGGGAGATCCATCTTTTTCTTTCTTTTTTTTAAAAAAAATTTTTTATTTATTTGCCTTAGTTGCACACAATGCGTTTATTTTTATGTGGTGCTGAGGATTGAACCCGGGCCGCACGTGTGCAAGGCGAGTGCTCTACCACTGAACCACAACCCCAGCTCTCCATCCTTTTCTTTCTTTCTTTTTTTTTTTTTTTTAATTTTTTAAAAAAATATTTATTTATTTACTTTAGTTGTACACAATGCAATGCATTTATGTTTACGTGGTGCTGAGGATCGAACCCGGGCCGCGCACGTGCAAGGCGAGCGCTCTGCCGCTGAGCCACAATCCCAGCCCCTTTTTTTTTAATTTTTAAAAATATTTATTTATTTGCTTTAGTTGTACACAATGCAATGCATTTATGTTTACGTGGTGCTGAAGATCGAACCCGGGCCATGCATGTGCGAGGCGAGCGCTCTACCACTGAGCCACAACCCCATCCCTCCATCCTTTTCTTTCTTTCTTTCTTTCTTTTTTTTTTAATATTTATGTATTTGCTTTAGTTGTACACGATGCGTTTATTTGTACGTGGTGCTGAGGATCGAACCCGGGCCGCGCACGTGCTAGGTGAGCGCTCTACCGCTGAGCCACAACCCCAGCTCGTCCATCCTTTTCTTAAAAAATAAAATAAAAAAAAAAATTAAGGTCTTCAACTGATTGGATGAGGCCCACACACGTGATACAGGGTCACCTGCTTTACTCAAGCTACCGATTTAATGCTAATCTCATCTGAAAAATGCTTTCAGCAGAACATTTGTTTTCACATAGACATTTAGAAAAACATGTTGACCCAACGCCTGGCTACCTGCCTAGCTGTGTTGACAAGCGGAGTTCATCACTGTCCTCAGGGCAAGGTGCCCCGTGTCTCCTGGGCTCTGCAAACCACAGAACAGTAGTGGAGAGACAAGAAGTTCCAAGGAAGCAAGGATGACTTCTGGGCACTCCTTGGTCTCTGCTGCTGGTCTTCTGTGTGTGTTCTGCTAACTACAGAGAAGCTGGACTTCATAGGCCTCAGAGTGGGTGTGGGCCCAGCCGTGGGTGGGTCCGTCCACCTCCCGTCTGTCCTGTGGACACTGGGAGCCCAGCTGGGCGTCTGCGGCCATCCATCTAGTTCCCTGGCTGTGTGCCCAGAGGAAATGGATTCACAAGGAAAAGCACACGGAAAGTCACCTCTAGAGGAAAACCCGCGGGTGGTCCCGTGAGTCAGACCCGTGCCTCATTCTCGCGTGCACCGAGTCATCTGGAAAAGGAACAGGGGCAGGATCACCCAGACGTCTGCGTGCCCATGTGCAGAACCTCGCCTTTTCTGACCTTGACCCACAGGAAGATACACATTGTACATTGTGACCCCGTGAATATGTGACTGCGTAACTGTAAAACCAGACAGCCTGTAGGCGCACCTGTGAACACACAGATGCATACATATGACAAAACGGAACGTGGGTTTCAGGACACGACATTTGCCCTTGTTTCTTTGGCACGTGATGCCCTGTGGTATTTTCTATTTTTTCCATTTCATTAAAAAAAAAAAAAAAAAACGGGAGAGAAAAGCTGGCCGTGCCCTGTTGAGCCGATTTCCTGATGCTTAGTGGGTCGACACCTTGGACACGTAAGAGCCCCAAGTCTGGATGGAGTGAAAAGATCTCGCAGGGTCTCGGGATCCGGGGCAGCACCGCCTCTGTGGCCATGGAAATGTTCTGATCTGTCCTGTCCAACCTGAGAGACTGACTCCTCATGGCTACTAAGCATGGAAAATGTGGCTAGTGTGGGTGGGGGCTGGGCTTTCCATTTTATTTCACTTTAGTGAACGTGTGGCTCCTGGGTTGCATGCACAGATGAGGGCACTGCCCTGCCTCTGCCCCTAACCAGCTCGCTGCCCGGGAACTAACTCCATCCTCCACTCTACAGGGGTACTGGCTCCACCTTTCTGCATTTGGGGGGGGGTGTCTGGAAAACCAGGCTGGATGCTTTTGTAGGGATATCGTTGATTAAATGCTCTGGGCGGTGTTATAGATAACACGCTTTGCATTTTTAAATGCTCCTTGAGAGACCTTTTCCTTCTTCCCTTTCAGTTGCTTAATTGCTCACCTGTGTGACTTGAGTTTGCAAAGATAGATGCTCTCTGCCTAATGAAATCTTAGCAGCTCATCTTCCCCAGCCCACTGAGCTCTGGGGTGGCATTTGCAACCTGAATATGAGATGCTTTGCTTTCATCAGTTGCTTTCGACTCAAGAAGAGGAAACTGCTGGCCAGATGGGTGGAATGGCCCAAATGAAGATGATGGTGGGCATTTCGGGACATAGTTAAATCATCAGGCTGCCTTTGGGTTTGTTTGTTTGTTTGGTACTGGGGTTTGAACTTAGGGGTGCTTGACCACTGAGCCACAACCCAGCCCTTTTAATTTTTTTTTGAGACAGGGTCTTTCTAAGTTGCTTTAGGACCTTGCTAAGTTGCAGAGGCTGGCCTCAAACTTACAATCCTCCTGCCTCAGCCTCCTGAGTCACTGGGGGTTACAGGCATGCACCACTGCACCCGGCTCAAGCTGCCTTTGGTTCATTTGTTTTATGTGTTGTTTATAAAGCTTGCAATTCTGTTTGAGGTGTGGTGGACATTATTTGTTTAGATTCCAGCAGTTGGAACCAGGAAAGACTCACTATTTCACTGACCTCAGGATCCTGCTGGGAAAATCAAGGGGCCCAGGAAAGGGCAAGAGGGGCAGTTTCTTCCTAACTTTAAAAAATGTCCCAGGAGGGGCTCTGGCTCAGGGGCTGGGCTCTTGCCTAGCACGTGTGAGGCCCTGGGTTTGGTCCTCGGCACCACATAAAAATAAACAAATAAATAAAGTCATGCAAAAGAAAAAAAAAAAAAGTTCCAGGAACGACAGTCTTGGCTGAGGGCTGGGTTTGGCAGAGTGTTCAACTCCACGTACTTGATGAGCTGACGGTGGATGAGAAGCTCATACTGATTTGTGCCAGGCCCAGACGTGACCTGAGGTGGCTGAGGAGTCGTTTTGGCTCTGACGGGAAGCATAGAAAGAGGGACAGAAACTCTAGGAAGAATCTTAACTCATTGATGTTGAGGTTGGGACCTAAAATAGCCTGCCCTCCATGGGAATAAGGGGCCCAGGGCTGCAGGGGCATTCCCCCTGTGGACTCCCTGTTTTCTCTGCACGTGGATAATAAGAGGAGTGTTGATAAAAACAGTGCAGCTGTAGCATTAGAGAGGAGCCAGGCCAGACCCACCCCCAAGTGAATGCAAGTCATTTTGTTAAAAGTGGAGCGTTTGCCAAAAGCCTGGCGTCTCACTTAGTTCTGCCCATGGCAGTCTGAGGAAGTGACAGTCTTCCTTCACAGATGGAGAAATTGAGAGGTGAGGTATTGCTCGGGGCTCAGGAAGTGATCCCTCTAAGTGTGTTGCTTTGACACACTTCGCTGAAGGAGGAGTTTCCAGTTTTCCTTCCTCCTGCAGGATGGAAGGAGACTCTTCTAAAATAAATGCGATCGTCCTGAGCCACCTCCCACATACAGGAAGGCACTCAGGAATGTCACCAGCCCTGACAGGCTTGGCCCCAGCTTCTCTCTGCTCCTTGACCCTGTTGTTTCCAAAGAGAATCACTAAGCTGTTGTCTGTTCTTCTTTTTTTTTTTTTTTGATACCAGGGATTAAACTCAGGGGCACTCGACCACTGGGCCACATCCCCAGCACCCCCCCCCCCTTTTTTTTTTTTTTTTTTTTTTTTGTATTTTATTAGAGACAGGGTCTCACTGAGTTGTTAAGTGCCTCGCCATTGCTGAGGCTGGCTTTGAACTCGCCTCAGCCTCCCAAGTGCTGGGATTACAGGCGTGTGCCACCGCGCCCGGCTTGTTGTCTGTTCTTAATGCCCGTTCGATTTCTCTAAAACATCATTTCCTGGCCCTTGAAGTCGCCCTCGTGCCCCCTTTCCCTCTCGCCATGAAAATGACGCATAAGTTTCTAATCTGCCTTGGGTATTAGGTGCTCCTTCCTGCCACGCCCCTGGGCGTGTTCCTGAAGCTGTGGGTCTTGTCTTCTTTCCTCCGTCCACTGTCAGGTTATTAAGCAGACTGCGACCTTCAGAGGTGGAGGGGACTCTCCTCGCTCTGACAGTGCCTTGTCCACCAGGAGCTGGTGGAGTCGGGACCCAGGTCTTCCACCGGAGCATTTACAGGGCTGTGAGCTCGGCTGGAGGCCTGGCCGGCCGTGGCCTGCTGTGTCCCAGCGTCCTGGGGACTCACAGCACGTCCCGGGGGCCCATCACTCTGAGAGGTGGGAACCTGGTCCTCTGAGCCGTGGCTTGTCTGATGGAGGCTGAGTCTGGCTCCTGTGTTTTCCGGGAAGACCTGCGCCAGGCAAGGTGGAGGACCAGAGGGGGCCCGCATTCATTCTGAGGTTGGAGAGGGAGAGCCTGTGGGAGGGAGAGAGTGGGTCTAAAGGGGGAAAACTGTCCCAGCACTCGGCCTGCGGACTTAGCTGACGGGAAACAGCTGCTGAAGGAGCCGAGTGTGGGGACAGAGTGGCCCGCCCTGCTCCTGGGGGTGGGAGGTGCGAGCTGACGGTGGCCGTGAAAACAAGCAGGAGTAACTGCACCCCTCCATCAGGCGGTCCTGGAGGAGCCCAGCTGTGGTGGTTGACCCCAGAGCCCCAGAACAGCTCGGGTGGCATGCCAGCGAGGGTGGGCCCGAGAAGGGCAGGCGCCCATTCCCTCCGCCCTGGGAATCCTCCTGTCCCCCCAGCTACTCCTCAGTGACGTGAAACAGAGGGAGCCTCCCGATTGTCACGACAGGAGCACAGAGCATCCCCCCGGGGCTGGGAGTGTCGCTCAGTGGTGAGTGCTTGCCCAGCACGCGCATGCGCGAGGCCTGGCTTCCATCCCCAGCACCGAGAACCACAACACAACAAAAACAAGTCAAAAACCTCTCCGCTTTTTTTTTTTTTTTTTTGGTGTGTGTGGTGCTGGGGATTGAACCCAAGGCTTTGTGCATGCGAGGTAAGCACTCTACCAACTGAGCTATATCCCCAGTCCAAACCTCTCTACTTTTAAGGAAGCTTTTAAGGAGGCTTGAAAACGTGGCAAGATGGACTTCCTGCTTCCAAGGAGTCCAGATGGGAGATAAAGATGGAACTTACACACGACTCGCCGTCCATGCCGATGTCTTAGTCTGTTCTGTGCTGCTACAACACAATACCAGAGAGTGGGTAATTTATAAAGGACAGAAATGTATTTCCCACAGTTCTGGAGACTGGAAGTCCACAATCAAGGCTCTGGTGTCTGGTGTGTGACGGGGCCTTCTTGCTGTATCCCCACGTGATGGAAGGTGGAAGGGCAAGTTTGATGAAAATCGTGTCCTCCTGTAGCGGTATGAGTCCATTCATGAGGTAGCGGCTGCGTGACCCAAACACCTGTCTTGAGACCCCACGTCCCACAACTGTGGAGCAGGGGATTAAGTTTCCAACACATGCATTTTGGGGGCAACAAGAATGTTCAGACCATAGAAAGGTAGGACAAGATCTCTGAATCCTTCTGCATGCCCCATTCTTCCTGTCCACTCTGCCTTCGAGAAGCAAAGCACTGGTCTAACCTGGTGAACAGTGTGGCAGTCTCTGGTGTTTTTCTTCCCACTATCCCATCCTCACTTCTTACAAGAAATCATGCCAAAACACTTCCACTTCCCTCTCACTTCTTTGCCTGAGGGGAAATGGGATCTTTTTTTCTGGCTGCCTGTACAATGATAATTACCACAGCCTCAGCACTTTTATATCATCTCATTTTTTTTTTTAAATCCTTGCAACAATCCCATATTGCAGGTGTTAATACTGTTTTGCAGAAGAAGAAATGGAGCTCAGAAAGTGCAGGACAGTTGTGGAAGGCCACACAGCTAAGGAAGGCAGGCCCTGGGACTGAAGTCAAGTTCAGTCTGACTCCTTCACCACACCTGGCAAATCCAGTGAACTGTTATTGATGGTGTCGTTATTTCAAAGCCCTTCGAGGATGGTTTGTAAGTCAATGTATAAATAAGACAGAGGGTTTAAAAAACTATGGATGAGGAAATAGGGCCAAAGGGCTGGGCCACAGTAAATGACATTTGGATTTTAATTGTCCTGAGTTCAAACACCCTTTTGGATGAGTTGAAACATCTAGGTTTAGAGGATGGAGAGGCTGATGGGAAGGAGTGACATAATCCTTATGAGCCCCTGGAATCCTATTAGAAACCTCTTCTATGCACCGGCTCAGGAGGCTGAGGCTGGAGGATTGAGAGTTCAAAGCCAGCTTCAGCAACTTAGTGAGGCCCTAAGCAATTTAGTGAGGCCCTAAGCAACTTAGTGAGGCCCTAAGCAACTAGTGAGGCCCTAAGCAACTTAGTGAGACCCTGTCTCAAAATAAAAAAGGGCTAGGGATGTTGCTCAGTGGTTAAGCACCAGTGGGTTCAATCCTTGGTACCAAAACAAAACAAAACAAAACCTTTTGCTCAAGCTGGATAGAAACTACTTCACTTCAGCTGACAGCTGGTGCTAGAGCAGCCTCAGCCCCTGATTAAAAGCTCTCAGCACCCAGCCAGGAAGAGCCTGGTGTGCATTCGTCTTGCAAGAACAGGCCCTCAGCTATTTCCAAAGGACGTGAGTAGTGGAGTCCAGTTTAAAGCTACCCTGAGGATCACTTGCTACTCTGAATCTCATCCATCTACAGGGATTTGTTACCGAGGATCACCAGTGCTGGGAGGGAAATACCTGACCTCCATCAATAATCAATAAGGCTTACGGCACAGGAGAGGAGGCGCCGTGTGTGGCATCGCTCAGACCCAGCTCTGGCCCCAGTGCCTTCGTTCCCCAGGTGTGCGACTTTTTCTCTGGGTCAGTGCTTTCCAAAGTGCATCTGAGGACCCTGCAGGGATGGAGAATCGTGGGCCGATCCCCCGAATATCAGGTGCCACCAGGGGTTGGGGACAAGTTCCTTGGTTGGCTCTTTGCTCAGAGTGGGCTAATTTGTCAACATTGCCAAATGTTGGTTAAACACCTGATATCTCGAGGGCACAGTTTTGGAGGGGGGGCAGAAATTTCCAGACACCATTTCTCCATTTTAGACTCTGGAAAATTCCAGAAAGTCTAGGTCACAGTTCACATCCCTGGCAGGTGCCCATTTGCTCCTGGCAAAGTCTGACCCAGGATCCACAGCAGGGAGCGTGTCTGGGGAGGTGACCTTCCCCTTGTGGTCTTTTCTGCTTTTCATGCTGGGCACAGGTGGCTTTGCTCTGCACAGCTGTGGGCTTCACGCAGCTCCGTCCATTCACTCCTTGGCTATGAGAGAGAGAAGCTCCATGATCTTCCCACGCAGGCCACCAACAAAACCTGCTAGTTATGGGAACAGGGAGAGCAGGTAGGTGTCTCCAGGTGTCAACAGAAGGGGTGCTCTGGACGGTGCTCCCCAACTTCCATGCTCAGGTAGCCCAAGTCGGGGCACAGATCACAGCTTCTTACAGGGATAGCAAAGTCTCTTTGAGGCCTCTCGTTCTTTTTTGGGGGGTGGGTGGGTACAGAAGGTTGAGCCCAGGGATGCTTTACCACTGAGCCATATCCCCAGCCCTTTTTATTTTTTGAGACAGGGTCTCACTAAATTGCTTAGGGTCTTGCTAAGTTGCTGAGGCTGGCCTTGAACCTGCCTTCCTCCTGCCTCAGCCTCCAGAGTTGCTGGGATTACAAGGCATGCGCCACGGTGCCAGACTCTCATTCTTGGAGAACTCACGTGAACTTTTCTTCTGCTCATGAATGTCCCTGGGATTGTCTGAATATGAAAAGCTTGTATTTCCAGGAGGCTACCGTACACTGTGGGTCCCTGAGACACATCTGGGGAGTGCGGTGAGGGTATCCTGGCCCGGGAAGCACAACTCAGGCAGGCTTTGTGACAGGATTGAACATCTGCTTGGCATTCATCTTCTGGAACAAAAGAGCAGTTGAGATCAGCAGATATATTTATGTAGATTCTTGCTTTAAACTAGAAATGATTAGAGGCAGCTGCAACGGACCTATATTTAATAGATGAAAGAAAGTGGAATCAGCTTGCACCTGTATTTGTGACAATATTAATGAAAAAAATTGGGGGGGACCAGGGATTGAACTCAGGGGCACTCAACCACTGAGCCACATCCCCAGCCCAATTTTGTATTTTATTTAGAGACAGGGTCTCACTGAGTTCCTTAGTGCTTCGCCATTGCTGAGGCTGGCTTTGAACTCACTATCCTCCTGTCTCGGCCTCCCCAGCCGCTCAGATTACAGGCGTGTGCCACCACGCCCTGCTAATGAAAAATTTTTTAGAAAGCTAAAGCAATCTTAGGTAGACATGTTGGTGCATGCCTATAATCCTAGCGACTCAGAAGGCTGAGGCAGGACAGTTGCAACTTTGAGGCCAGCCTCAGCAATTTAGTGAAGTGCTAAGCAACTTAGCTAGATGCTGTCTCAAAAAGGGCTGGGAACATAGCTCAGTGGTAAAGCACCCCTGGGTTCAACCCCCAGTACCAAAACAACAACAACAACAACAACAACAACAAAACACGCAAACTAAGAAACTTCACTTCCTTCTTTCAACCCTTTGGGATCTCGCTGTGAGATTGGGTGGTTGCAGTTCATGCCACTCTGAGACCTTGTGAGGTACCAGCCTCCCAGGCTTGGAGCTGGGTGAATGAGCAGCAGAGAGCCCCCAGCCTCAGGCCTGCTGTGTCAAAATCCTGTCCAACAATAGGTTCAGAAGAAGCAGAGTAGTCCAGCCACACGGATGGTTCTACTAGGCTCCCTGTCCAAAGAGTCCGTGATGCCGTGAAGGGGGTATTGATCTTCCTCTCCATTTCCTGGTGCGCAACTCCTAAAATCCTAGGAATCTCCGAAGTGATAAATATTGTTTGTAAACCAATGAGTTGACAGAAGCCCGGATAGGGACAGTCACGGAAAGACGGAGACAGGACTGGGGGTTGGGACTTTCAGCCCAGCCCCCAACCTCCAGGGAGGGGAAGCTGGAGGTTAAGTTGATCACCGATGGCTGATGGTTTGTCTCCTCACGTCTTTGTGACGAAAACCCCAAAGAGGACCAAGATGGGGGAGTTTTTGGATGGCTGAACACTGCAGTTGGGGGAGCTCCATGCCCACGCCCCACGCCTCACCCTCTGCACCTGGTATTCGGGCTCCTTTGTGGCATCCTTTAGGGTAAGCCAGTAAGTGAAAGTGATCCTGAGGTCTGTGAGGTACACAAGCCAATTGAACCCGAGGAAGAGGCTGTGGGAGCCCTGGTTCATAGTAGGTCTCGAGAAGAACCCGTAGAACAACATGGGACTGTGATTGGCATCTGAAGCGTGGGGCAGGGGCAGTCTTGGGGGACTGAGTGCTCAGCCCCTGCGAGCTGGCGCCAACTCCAGGATCCCGGTGTCAAAATGAAACCACGAGGGCACAGCTGGTGCTGGTCGCCGCCGCTGTTGCTCGCGGGAAGCCACACAGACCTGGGGTTGGAAGCTGCTGAGGGGGCGCAGCGCAGGAACCGAGCCTGGCTTTTCTCCTGTGTCCTCGGAAGGGGTGACCAGGCCGGGACTCTGCGTCACCAATGGGCTTCCCTCCCTCTCACCAGGGTTCCCGTGGGTGCAGGAGCCCTGTTTGGGGATTGGCTTGTATTGCAGTTGACTATGAGCCGTGGAGATTTGGGCATTGTCTCCTCCCGTAGTCTCACGAGACTTGTTGCGGGATCTCGAGTGACTTGGCCGAAATTGCTGATCGGGTCAGCGCCATTTTAGTGTCTGTGTTTGGCGTGTGTTAGTTGTTGTTAGAACCAGAGAGAAAAGTTATCAGAATAAAAAGCTGTTTGTCTCCAGTTTGCTTCTGAAGTTCTTCCCGCGGCTCCGGTGCTCCGAGCGCTTCAGGCGGCAACAGGTGGAGGTACCGCATCATGTCACCTGCATGAGGTGGAGGCGGGTCGTGGCAATTTGACCTTTGATGCCTTTCAGGATGGAACGTGGCTCTTTGTGTGGGTGTCTGTGCCTCGTTTGGCTGAGACGCTCATTTCTCTTCTGCGTTGCCCTCCCGGGCTCGCAGGATGCCGGTGGCCCGTGCCGGGCACTGGGGGTGGGCAGGAGCAGGACCTCTGGGTGCTACGGCTCTGGCTTCAGGCACCCCTTTGCCTGCGGTCTCAGCTGCTGCCCTGCCAAGCCGTCACCCTCTGGTGAGCTGGCATAGGATGTCCTCTCCGACACCTGTTCATGTCCCTGGTTTCCACAAGCCAGCGAGAGGTGGCCCTTCCATCTCGGGGGCCTCCCTGCCGGCGACCGTTCTGTTGGTGTCTGTGGCCGGGGTTGGATTCCCTTTCAAGAAACAGAACCCAGGAAGGGCATCTGGAATTACCAAGGTGATGTCGTGATAGGGACTTCTGAACCGGCGACCGCTGAGTGTCAAACTCAATTCGGATCGGGTCAGAAACTTGACCCACCCCACAGCTCTAGGGGTGCATCTGATCACTGCCAAGCGTCCGGAGCCTTCCAGGAGCTGGGTGCTTCTGGCTAGACACCTGCGAGGACAGGACTGGGAGCTGGGTACATGCATGTGTGTGCAGAGCCCCTGTATGACAGGTTCACGTGCAGAGGGATTTAGATCAGGGGCTGCAGATGACTAAGCCCTAAGTTCTAGTGAAAGCAGCATCTAAATGCATTTAGTATCTATTTTGAGGTTTTCCATACTAGGGAAACCAGAGCTTTGATGTGATAGCCAGAGGGTGAAGCCAAGGTCCTGGGGTCTGAAGAGCACCCCCTGCCTCAACTCCTGCTCTAGTATCCCCTGCGGGGCACCTCTCTCTCCCTCCTGCAGGGAAATATCAACATTGTCCCTGCTGCCAGCTCTCCTCTCTGGGTCCCAAGCAGTCTGTGCAGGGTGGAGAACATCATCCGAGGCTTTGCACCGGGGAGAGTGGGAAGTGTCCCTTCCGTGGGTGACGTGTGAGTGTGGCGACGTGTGCTTGCCGATGGGCGTGGTGGCATTGCTCACTCCGAAGAGCCGATGGGTGGCCTGGAAAGGTGTCTCCTCTTTGGTTTCTTTTAAAAGAAGTGGTCACGGAGAGGCCAGAAAGTAGGGTTTGGGGGGGGGCAGTGAGTCAAAAGTCCCATCAATGCTCAGTATCCGTTCTCTTCAGTCCAGCAAGGGCACAATTATTGCTCTATGCGTGCGCCTCTGTGCGATGATTTATTGGTGTTGCTGGTTCCAGCCAATTTCTGTAGCCGTTTGATGGAGGCGTGTTTGCTTCCAGGAGCTGACGTAACAAGCCATAAACTGAGTGGCTCAAACAACAGAAACGTATTGATCTTGGTTTTGGAGGCCAGAAGCCCAACATATCAAGGCACTGAGAGGGCCGGGTCCTTCCAAGGGCTGCAGGGGAGTCTGGTCCAGGCCTCCCTGTGGATGCTGGGGCTTGCTGGCGATTTTTGACGCTCCGTGACTCGTAGACACATCACCTGGTCCCTGCTTTCATGTTTAGTAGTGATCTCACTGTGTGCGTGCGTGTCTGTCTGCATCCAAATTTCCCCTTTGTGTAAGCATGCCGGTCAGGTTGTATAAGGGCCCACCTTAATGACCTCACCTTAACTAATTACATCTGCAGCAAGCCTCTATCCAAATAAGGTGACATTCGCAGATATCAGGGGTTGGGACATCAGTGTCTTTTGGAGAGAGACAGTTCAACCCCTAATGAGGGCAAAAGGGGGTTTTGTGCTGTCCTTACGTGGGAGACCATGGAAACGGGTTATAGGATGCGATGGTGTGGATGGACAGCTGTCACCAATTACCTATACCTATGTAGGTGTGTGTATTTATACATTTCTATAAAACTTAAAAGTTCAACTAACTCTTTGGTGTAGTTCTCACTAGATCTAAGTTGCTACCGCTGTCTATACTAGGTTACTTCAAGTTATGAAAACATCGTCTTCTTAAGAACGTCTCGGAAGCAGGCAGTGGACTGAGCCTCCACACCTGGATTCCCAGACTAGGGAGGCTGAGGCAGGAGGATCATTTGAGCTCAGAAGTTGGAGACCAGTCTGGGCCCCATAGTGAGAGCCCCAGTAAGGACCTTGTTGCCTGAATTTCTAGATTCATTTATCTTCAAATGACTGAACAGTTATTCCCTTCAGGGAATTCGTGAGGAATGGTGAACAAAAACCTCTTTATTCAAGCCTTGCTACACACAAGCACTTTGCGAGGTGCTCAGGTGGATGCGGAACAGCTAAGCTGAGGTCTCTGGGCGTGGGGGAGCGCGTGGCCTTGGGAGAGGCCCTCTGCAGAGCGCCACATCTGGATTGTCCTGTGGGATCGTCACATTACCCCGGTGGGTTAGATACAGTTCCTCCACTATTCTGAAGCTTAAAACAAAAAAGCCCTCTGACAAATGGAACCAGTTCCAGGAGTGGGCAGAAGGGAGACGGGTGGGGTGAGGTATGGTTAGGGTACAGGGTGCTATGGTCAGGAGGTTGGTGTCCCCCTAACTCCAGCGGTGATGGTGTCAGAGGCTGGGGCCTTTGGGGGGCATTAGGTCATGGGGTGGAGCCTCATGAACAGGATAGTGCCCTTATGAAGGAGGTCCCACAGAGCTGCCCTGCCTCGTCCACCACGAGGAAGACGGCGTCCGTGGGAAAGCAGGCCGTCACCAGAAGGAACCTGCTGGCCGCTTGACCTTGGACTTCCCAGCTCCAGAACCGTGAGAATAAATGTTGGTTCTTATAAACCACCCGTTTTATGCTATTTCATTGGAAAAACCAAACAGACTAGGACACAAGGACAGAGCCGTGGCTCAGCCTCAGGAACAGGACTCTGGGCCGGGCTCCGGGACTGTGCTCCCTCTGTCTCCCAGCTGAGCTTCTTTCTTTGTCTGTTTAATTTTTCTGCTCCAAGTCCACATTAGAAATCAGCTACACATCAAAACTTCATACCCGCTCAGCTGAAGATGGCGCGGCACTCGCCCAGAACGTCTTAAATCCCGTCTCAGTCCCCACGTCTGCTTCCCTCCCGGGTGGGGGTGGGGTCTGGTGAGAACAGACCACGTGGGCCACACGTCAGCATTGTAAGAGCCCCCACCCCGGGGCGGCTGAACCCAGGATGACTCGTCTGCTGACCTCAGTCCCGTGCCCAGCTTGTCTTTGGGGTACATACACCCCAATCTTGGTTCTTGCTTCTCAGTCTGATGCCTCTCTCTGTTAGTGACCTGTCCTCTTGCTCTCTGAAGTGACAATGTGGCACATTTGCTCAGCTCAAGGCTACCTGTGTGGCCTTTGGTTATTCTCATCCTCCAAGATACTGGCTTCAAGTTGAGGGACCCCTGGAGCTTCCACACCACCGCCTGCCCGTCAGCCTCTCGGGGGGCTTTGCCGCAGCCTCAAGATGCTGCCAGGGGACTCCATGTTTGTGGAGGTGGCCTGGCCTTGAGCTTGTTCTCACGGCCTGTTGTTCAGTGTGACCGAGCGTCAGGCTAGCTGCTCCCTGACCACGCCAGTTACACGGCCAGGCTGGTCCCTGGAATCACGCCTCTGAGCTGCTCCCAGGCCTGCGGGTCATGGTGGAGGGCTGTGGTATAGGGCCCGGTCCATGTCAGAAGCCCTTCCAGGCCTGGGCCAGGGGAGACTGGGAAAGGAGAAAGCTTTTCTCTCTCTCTCTCTTTCTTTCCTTCCTTCCTTCCTTTCGTGGTGCTGGGGGTTGAACCCAGGGCCTTGTGCATGCAAGGCAAGCGCTCTACCAACAGAGCTCCATCCCCAGCCTGAGGAAAGTTTAAAATGCCAGACTTACATGTAACCTCCCTCCAGGGTTCTCTCCTCTTCTAGATCCCGAGGGGGATGGACCTGAGGACCCTTCTGGCTCTGAGTTCTGGAGTTGTTAAAGAGTGTACCAAGAATGAGAGCCGGGCACGGTGGCGCACGCCTGTAATCCCAGCACTTGGGAGGCTGAGGCAGGAGGATCGTGAGTTCAAAGCCAGCCTCAGCAATGACGAGGCACTTAGCAACTCAGTGAGACCCTGTCTCTAAATAAAATACAAAAAAGGGCTGGGGATGTGGCCCAGTGGTTGAGTGTCCCTGAGTTCAATCCCCGGTACCAAAAAAAAAAAAGTGTACCAAGAACGAGGACCACCGCGTCATAGCAGATGGGCCCGTCCATGGGTGAGAGCCACTGTCACACCACCGTGTGGCAGGACGATCCCCAGGCCGCTGTGCTCAGGTTCCCGGGCCTTGCCTGAGTCCTGGTTCCCTTGCAGAGGCCCAAGACTGCTGTCCTCGGCAGGGCCTGCTTGTAAGCTGGCCTTCTAGAGGCTCTGCAGGCAGTGACTGGTAAACAGGTCGCCACACACCGAGGTAGAACTTGCCCTAAAAGGCAAGAGGGTTCGCTGTGCGTGGACTACCTGTGCCAACAGTGTGCTCGCTGCTGGACGCTTGCTTTCCATCCGGGAGTCTGGAATCTGGGGACATGGCAGCTTGCTTACACAAGCAGCCCCACCATAAAAGCCCTGGGCGGTGAGTTTCTAACCAGCGTCCTGGCAGCCCGCGGCACTTCAGGCCCGTGGTCCCGCTACGTGCTGGGGGACAGCGCATTCTGTGGAAGTCCACCCGGAGAGAGAACCCAGGGTCGCGCTGGTTGACCACTTCTGACAAACCTGGGCGTGGCCTTGGGAACCCCTTCCAAGGTGACTTCAGAGCAAGAAAACTCCCCACCCCAGTGCTGATCCGTGGGACAGAGGGTGGGGCCCCTCTGCCTTTTCAGTGGGTGCTTCAGTGGAATGAACTTTCATGACCAGCGCATCTTGGGCACTGCTGTCCCCACCATCCCACACTGAGTCCAGATGTTGTGTGAGAAGCCAGAGCCTTCCTGGCCCAGGGGCAGAAAATCAGTGAGGAGATCGTGGCTCAGCTTGGCTTTCCAGAATATGGAGGGAAAGCCCTTGGAACGGAGTTGGCTGGTGTGCCTTGTGCCCTGCGCAACTCTGGCAACATGCTTTGGGAAGAACGGGGACAGGGCTCTCTAACCAATTGCTGGCTACGCATTTCTCCAGGGCCCAGTCGGGAAAGGCAGTCTGCCTTATGTATAAGTCAGGAGAAATGACCCCTGGCGGAAAGACCATTTGCCAGGACGTGCAAGGTCTTTTCCTGGCAAACTTACAGTTTCTGTGAGCTTTCACTAGAAGTTACACGCGGTCTCCTGGATGCCTTGGGTAGCCACAGTTTTGTCCTGGGCAGGTAGAGCTTTGTATTCTGAGTGCCATAAGGAAGCCGGGAGGGGTATGAGCTGTCATGTTGGTTGCTAGGCTGTAGGAGCCCTAAATGGGGAGATAGCTAAGATTGCGGTTGGCTGTGAGCCATGAAGATGTTCAAGCATCACCACCTCCCATGATCTCGCGAGACTTGGCCCAGGACATGGCGGATCGGGTCGGCGCCATTTGGTGGTGGTTGGAGGAGTGTGATTTGCAGGTTGGAGTTGTTCTCGGAGCCGGAGAGAGAAGCTAGCAGAATAAAGAGCCTGTTCGTTTCCAGTCTGCCTCTGAACTCATTCCCGCGGTTTTGTTGCTGCAGGCGGCTATAGCTGCAGTCAGCGACACTAGGCATTTGTGGGTCGTGAGAACCCAAATCCAGTACAGATGGTCCCTGACTCACCACGGTTCTATTTGATTTTGTGGCTTTATCACCTTGTAAAAGCAGTATGTGCTCAGTAGGAGCCATGCTTGGAAGTTTGGATTTGGACCTTTCCCTGGGCTGGTAGAATCCTGTTCAGTTCTCTCTCTCGGTGCTGCACGGCAGTGACCACAGCTCCCCATCCGCCCTGCCATTCTGAGGGAAATAACCAGGACTCCGCTGAGGTGCTGAGTTGGGATGGGGGTGGGGTCAGGTGAGGGGTATCAAATGCATTTTTGTTGTGCAACTTGTCAACTTCACAAGCTGGTGAAGTGGAAGGGCATCTGTATTTGATTCTGTAATCATCCCTCTTTTGTGCCTCACTCTGGCCCCGGTGGCCCTGGTGGTTGGGAACTTGGTTCTCCAAGGGCAGAATGGCGCCACCACGCTGTATTCCAGCATTTAAAAATAGCCCCTGCCTCGGAGGGGCTTTGGCTCAGTCCCCAGTGCTGGACATCAGCAGCTTCAAGAGCATCTCAGGAAGCCACAGTTGGGCCCTTACCACGGGGCCGCTGGAAACATCACCCTCGGAGGCCGTTTAAAGAGAGTTTGCAAATTCCATGGCAGTTTACTGGCACGAGACAGCGACTTGACCTGTGTGTATCTGAAGCACCTTCCTCGTTTCCCTGGGAGAGTGGCGACAACGTGTGGAATGTCACAGGGGCCCGCTGTGGGTGATGTGCGGGAGTAGGCAGAACTCTGCCCCTCTTGGCATTTGTGAGGAAGGCTGAGTGTTGCTATGGTATTTGGAAATTTTCATTTTTCTTTTTCAAAATTGATCACAATACCCTCACTTGGTGGAAGACGCGTAAGAGCACAAACAGTGCGGGGGTTGGGGATCACGGGCACGCCCGTCCTTTCCTAAGTGACTGGCAGGTGTGGGTGGTGTACACAGCTTGGGTACACTGGACAAAGGGATGAGTCACCTCCCGGGTGGGCTGGAGCAGGGTGGTGTGAGATTTCATCACAGCATGCAGTTTACAACTTAAGAATTGTTTATTTCTGGAATTTTCCATGTAATGTATTTTTGGACTGCAGTTGACCACGGGTGACTGAAACTGCAGAAACCAAAATTGGGAAATTTTGCAGATTGGAAAGAACACTCTAAATGCCGCAGTGACTCCCCGGCCCCCCAGGGCCTCTTCAGCTGCCCCTCCCAGGCCACTGGCCTCGTCCTCTGTCATCGAGCTGTCTTCTGCTTGTGACGTGGCCTCCAGCATAGGCTGCTCTTTGCCTCTCTGCCCCTTGACTTCTTGATGGCGATAGCGATGCCTCTTCCCTAGCGACTTTGCCTGGAAAACTCCTGTGCACTTTTTAGACTCATTCAGCCACAAAAAAGGAACGAAGTCTGTCATTTGCGGCAACCTGGGCAGAACCGGAGAGCACTATGTTAAGTGAAATAAGCCAGATGCAGACGAGGACTGCATGATCTCACTTATGTGGGAAACTAGAAAGGTCGGCTCTTGGGCTGGGGTTGTGGCTCAGCGGTAGAGCGCTCGCCCAGCACAGGCGCGGCCCGGGGTTCGATCCTCAGCACCACATAAAAACAAAGGCATTGCGTACAACTAAAACAAACAAATAAATATTAAAAAAATAAAAATAAAAAAAGTTGGCTCTTATGAGAGCAGAGAGTAGAATAGTGGTTGCCAGAGACTGAAAGGCTGGAGGGGAGGGAAGGACGGAGGGAGGGCGGCGATGGCGTAGGGGTGGAGTTGGCTAAGAGGGATGACTTCTAATGCTCCAGCCCCAGCAGGATAACTCTGGCTGATTGATGGCAATTAACTGAATATTTTAAAACCACTAGTGGTTTGTTGGGATTTTTTGAATCTTACCAACACAAAGAAATGATAAATGTTGAGATGATTGGAATGCCAGTCACCCTGGTCTGATCATCCCACATTGAATACACGTATTGAAGTGTCACAGGGTACCCTGTAAATATGCACACCATGTGCAATCACTGTGTGTCGATCAAAAATAAGATGCACGAAGCTGTGACGCATCCCTCCGTCCAGCCTATCTACACCGAGTACGCCACCCACACCTGCCGGTTGCGTGGGAGGAACAGGTGCCTGTGGTCTCCAGCCCTCTCACTGTCTGTGCTCTTATTATGGGTCTTCCACCAAATAAGGATATTGTGAACAATTTTGAAAAGAAAATTGAAGTTTCCAAATACCATAGCAACGTAGCCCTCCTCACGAATGAACACACACACACACACAGAGCCAGGTCTCTCCTCTGGGAAGCCGCCTTCACTCCCTTCTCCTCCAAGTCTGAGAGAAGCCCCTCAGTGACTGGGTCCCCCTCTTAGTTCTCACCGCAATACACTGGATCCCCCACAGGGACCAGACTTCTTTCTGGAGTCTCGAGGGGAACTCTGTGCCTGGCATACGGTAGATGCTTCTAGAATGTGTTGTAATAGCAAATCCCTGGGATGGAGATTGAGCTTCCCTCAGGGATGCTGGACCAGAGGGTTCTCTACTTGAAGAGCATTTATAAAAGCTGGTGCTCCTTCTAGGCATGGTGGTGCACGCCTGTAATCCCAGCGGCTTGGGAGGCTGAGGCAGGAGGATGGTGAGTTTAAAGCCAGCCTCAGCAAAAGTGAGGCGCTAAGCAACTCAGTGAGACCCTGTCTCTAAATAAAATACAAAATAGGGCTGGGGATGTGGCTCAGTGGTCGAGTGGCCCGGAGTTCAATCCCCAGTGTCACTCCCCACCCCCCAAAAGCTGGTGCTCCTTAAAACACAGTTTGAAAATCCCTGGATCTCTGAGATTCCCTCCTGTTATGGATTGAAGTATGTCCCTCCTTAAACAAATGATATGTTAGAGTCCTAAACTCTAGGACCTCAGACAGAATCTCTTGCTGGGAAATAGTCATTGAGTTAAATTGAGTTCATTAGAGTGTGCTCTAATTCAATATGACTGGTGTTTTTATACAATGGGTAATTCAGTCATGCACACAGAGGAAATGCCCTATGAACACCAGGCAGACATTGAGTGGTGCATCTACAAGCTGAGCAGTATCAAACATGGACAATGAGCACTAGAACCTAGGGGAGACACCTGGAACAGATTCTCCCCTGGAACAGATTCCCACACTGGGAAGGATCCAACCCCACCCTCACCTGGATCTTGGATCTCCATACTCTAGAGCTGTGAGACAGTCAACCTGTTGTTTCAGCCTCCAGTTTACAGTGTTTTGTTATAGCAGCCTCCACAGACTAATACATCTTCCAACTTGAATCTTTTCTGACCTATGTCATGATGGCAAAATCAGTGATTTGCTTATTTTAACATTTAGGTTCAAAGTTTTAGAACGCTGGTTTCTGTTTCATATTAGCAAATGTTTGCCAATAATCTATGACACCTAGAGTCGGATGGACCCAGAATTTGGGAAGCCACCTTGGCGTTGGGCACCTAGACGATGGCAGAGAAGAGTGTGATGAGACTGAGGGGTGTTTCAATGCCGGCCAGGCTGAGTGTGCACTTCCAGCCCCTGCAATCCCCTCCCACCCCCAGTGGGGTGGGTTAGTGGGATCATGTCGGCCTGGACCCTCTTTCCCAAGACCTCCATTTCCTCGCAAGGCTCCCTGTGCTATATCTGGCTGTCACCTCACACAGGTGCTCAAGGGCGTAGATGTGGCCTACACCTGTGATTGGCTGCCGATGTCGGGGGCGTGTGTGCCGATGCTGCGGGGGAAGGTCGCCGTGGGATTAGCAGGTGGCCACCTCAGGTGTGAACTGGGCCTTCACCTGCCTCTCCTGGTCCCACCCTGTCCAGAGCCTGCTCTCCCAGGCCCAGTCCAGGCTGAGTGCCTTTTTCAGAAGGCAAAGCCTCCAGCTCCGAGGTCAGGGTCCTCAGGGATCTGGCCAATGCTCTTTTCTGCTTGGACACTTTTCTCTCATCCTCCTGGGTGGCCAGGAATGCTGGCCCTCAGGGTCAATTTGGGGAGTTGCAGGCCAATAAACCCCTGTTTGAGGGTTTGAAAGGTGACTTGAAATGAATTTCACTTAATGATGTGTCTGTCTCGGAGGCTGCTCCTGCCCTGTCGGAGTCCCCAGGCTGTGGCTTGGTTAACCTTTAGTTCTTGCCTTATTGCACCAGGAATGGCACTGCAGGTATGATTAGCAAAGCGGACAACACAGTAGGTCCAACCCCAGACAGGTGGCTTTCTCACCCCCCTCCCTCTGCTCCTCTTCTTTTTGTCCCTTCCTTTTGTGGTTGAGGAAATGAACCTTGTCCCGCTTTCCTGTGGCCACACTAGTGCACCTCTTCTAATCAAGACCGCCACCCTCAGCCAGCTCCTTGGTGGGATGCTGTATTACGAGATCAGATCTGCACTGTGGTGTCCAGCCCCAGAGGCTTAGGACAGCCAATGGTTGGGCATATGGACTGTGCCACCCAGCGGGACAAGCCAGTGTCCCACCTGACCTGGGGCTACTGGGCTCCTACGATTCCTTGTCACAGAGAACCTCTTGATCCTGCAGGGATACAGGAAAATATTGGCTTTCTTTTGACAGCAAGCCCGTCAGGAAGATCAGAGGTGCTAGAGCCTGCTGTCTTTCCCTCCAGGCTCCTTGGCCACAGGAATCTTCTCTCTGTTTTGGGGAGAGAACTAGACTTTGGGGGAAAGGAACCAGGCATTGCAGTAGGACCAGAGCTGTTTGCTTTGGCTCTGGAAAACATGGAGTAAGAGCTTGTTTCTCCAAATCGTTTTAACTCTGCGGCTATGTTCTGATATAGGAGAAAGGTGGGTCTTGATCGCTTTAGATTAAGGACAAGCACAGGATGGTATCAACCACGATCCAGGCGGAGATTATACCACAGGCAGCTTCAGGTCTTGTTTCCACTCTTATTATTTCCTCCGTGCTCAAATACGAATGTGAGAAGCGGTGCTCAACCCCTCAGTGGCCAGGGGGACAGGAAGACAGGAGGACAGGAGTTGCTGAGCATCTGTGAGCTGGAAGGCTGCCAGCAGCACCGTCACAGAATGCTAACTGCTTCCTGCTCATGCCCCCCCCCCCCCCCCCCAGTGTCGCCTGCAGCCGGCTGCTGGGCTCTGTCCCTTTGCCGTGTGTGGCATCTGCTGGGGTGTCAGAAGCTGGGTGTCACGAGGGACTGACCATCAGTGTGCTCTTACGGCAAGACGCTTTGCATATTATTTACCAAGTTTCTTTCTGGGGAAGATTTGTTTAATAATTAGAGGGGCTTGATATTTATAGTAGAACTGAGAAGATGAAAAGATACTGTTTTGTGGTGCTGGAGACCAAACCCAGGGCCTCGCACAGGCTAGGCAAGTGCTCTTCCATAGAGCTACATCCCCGAGCCAGACCTTTATTTGATTCTTAAAAATACACAAATAAAAATTGGATACAATTATGCATAATTGTAAAAATGTATTTTTAATTGATAAATAATATTGTGTGCGCTTATGGGATACAATATATTTTGCTAAGTATATATTATAGGAAACTATTGTCAAGCTAGTCAACATAGCCATCGCCTTTCCAACATCCTTTTAGCAATTTTGAGATTCACAATAATTATTACTATTATTATTATTTTGTGGCAGAGGTGGGGATTGAACCTAGGGCCTTGTGTATGCAAGGCAAGCACTCTACTAACTGAGCTATATCCCCAGCCCCCCACAATAATTATTATTGACTGTGGTCTCCATGCAGTGTAATGGAGCTCCTGACCTTATTCCTCCATTCTAAATGAAACTTTGTGCTTTAACCAGCGTTTCTTTTCCCAGCTCCTCTTTTGTCCCCCAGCCTCTGGGGACCACCTTTCTGCTCTCTTTCTGTGAGATGGACTTGTGTGGATTCTACATATAAGTATGATCACGTGGTATTTGTCTTCCTGTGCCTGGCTCATTTTATTTAGCATGGCGTCCTCCAATCTGTCCACATCTTACTCTACGGTATTCTCTCTGTCCATCCTTTGGTGGACATTTGGGCTGCTTCCTATCGTGGCGATCGTGAACAATGCTGAAATGAACTCAGGAATGCAGATGTCTCTTTGGCTTATTGATTTCAGTTTCTTTTTTCTTTTTTTTTTTTTTAATATTTATTTATTTACTTTAGTTGTACACAATGCAACGCATTTATGTTTACGTGGTGCTGAGGATGGAACCCGGGCCGCGCACGTGCTAGGCGAGTGCTCTAGCGCTGAGCCACAACCCCAGCCCCTGATTTCAGTTTCTTTGCATATAATTAGAAGCTGATTGCTGGGTCACAGTGTGCTAGTTTTTTTTTTTTTTTTTTGGTTCTTGTTTGTTTGTTTTTTGGCACTGGGGATTGAACTCAGGGGCACTCAACCACTGAGCCACATCCCCAGCCCTTTTTTGTATTTTATTTAGAAACAGGGTCTCATTGAGTTGCTTAGGGCCTCACTAAGTTGCTGAGGCTGGCTTTGAACTCATGATCCTCCTGCCTCAGCCTCCTGAGCTGCTGGGATTACAGGTATGCACCACTGCACCTGACACAGTGTGCTGTTTTGAGATATGTATACTTTGTGGAGTGGCTAAGTCAAGCTAATAAGCATACACATTATATTACCTCACATGCTTATCCTTTTGTGTGTTATGACAACACTTAAAATCTACACTGTTAACCAGATGTGGCCCTTTGATCTGGGACCAGGACTGTGAGCTAAGATAAACCTCTTTTCTTTATAACTTAGTCTGTGGCATTGTGCTATAGGCAAGAGAAAACAGACTAAGGCATGATCACCAGGAATTATATTTTCTTTCTCAAATGAAATCTAAAAAATAAAATACTTCAACTTTGTAAGAAAAAAAATCTACACTTTTAGCAATTTTCACATAAGAAAACTTTTTAACGTGAAATATGAGATTGGAGAGAACTCTGAATTCTGAGATTTTTCTCCTTTTCTGTTGGATAAGGGTTTATCGGTGGGTGGGATCAGTCATAGGCGTTGAATTTAATTTGAAATGGATCTATCATTTGCAGTGATCTTGGATTTGATGTTTTCAAGGAAACCTTTCATCCCAAATACAACCATTTCAGAAATAAGGAAAGTCAAAATCAGTAGATCTAGAATGATAGCGTGGGTGGGAGACCTCATGGACCTTTGGCGCTAAGAGGTGTGTGTGTGTGTGTGTGTGTGAGAGAATCCATTTAAAAAACAAACTTGGGCCTACTGTGGGCGTAGCCACTCTGCCGGCCTCCACAGGGAGGGCTGGAGAAGGAGAGCTGAACATTAAATGCTTATGATACGATGAAATACTATCAACCCTGGCAGATGCAGCCTGGGGATGGCTTTCTCCCTATGATCTGAACCTTCAGGTGAGCAGATGAGGGGGGCAGTGTACCAGGCCCTCCCTGTTCCTTTCACTCCTGAATAGGCGGCTCACTGCGGCGGTTCCCTCTGCCGAGGGGAGGAAGAACGGGGACGCACACGGCCGTGGAGCGGGCATGGAGGGTGGGCGGTCTGGCAGGAGGTGACCGCCTGAGCACTCACTTTAAAGCACACGCAGGGCTCTGCGTTTCTGGAAATGAACTCGGGCTGTTTGGGTAATCACCCAAGCACTGTTTACGTTGAAAGCTGTTCTCTGATCTAATAGGAAACATGTCTGGGTTTGATTGCTGAAAAGATTTGTTAGCAAAAATTGCTGCCAGAGACCAAGCCAGTCCTGGAACGAGAGGAAGTCTGAACTCTGGGTCTGCTGGAGACAAGGAGAGACAAGAGAGAGACCGGGGCTGCAGGGCTCTGACGGCTGTCACCGGAAGATTGGCCATGACAGGCAAGGGGCACAGTTCACACACACAGAACTCCCGTTAACCCTTATGTGGAAAGACCTAGAACTGTGTGGGAAGACTGGGCAACCTGCAAGGGTAGAATTAGTCTAGCTTAGATTTCCTAGAAGGATTGTTTTGATCACTGTCACCTGTCACCTTATATATTCTTTTTTGGTACCAGGGATTGAACTCAGGGACACTCGACCACTGGGCCACATCCCCAGCCCTTTTTTGTATTTTATTAGAGACAGGGTCTCACTGAGTTGCTAAGTGCCTCGCCATTGCTGAGGCTGGATTTGAACTCGCGATCCTCCTGCCTCAGCCTCCCAAGTGCTGGGATTACAGGTGTGCGCCACCGCGCCTGGCTAATCACCTGATATTCTTATGTCAGCATGGAACACAGAGCATGGAGCTGCATCCTAGGGCAAGGGGTTTAAGAACCTCTAGTGTTGGAACACAGGTACTAAAGTTTTTTTTAAAAGTGTTTCCCTCTTCCCTTTGGATACACATGTTGAGAACCACTGGTTAAGTAAGACTATGGAAATGTTCCAAAGCTCAGTAGCTGTGTTCCCTCATCTGGAAAGTGGGGCTAATGTTATCTAGCATATATGATTGCTTTCAAGATGAAGACTATACATGCATGGTGTTTGTTCCACTGCCCAGCACGTAGTAAATGCTCAGTAAATTCCAACCTACATTCACCAGCTCAGCTTCTCTATGTGCAAACAGAACTCCTGAAATGCAAATGTCATGTTTTCCACATCTCTTAGAAGGCAAGGGAGCACCATTCTGGCATTTATTTGAGAGATTCAGTTAGGCTCTAAGCCTGTATTGGTGTTTACAAAGAAGGGTTGAAGGGGAGGCTGAGCGTCAACTTTCTCAGACCTGCAGGCGCACCCATATCTGTTTGAAATTACAGATGACGTTCTTTCATTTTCAGTCGTTTACCCTCTGATTCTCCCTCTCCTCTGCCAAGGCATCGTGATAAGTGTTTAAAAAACGACTCTGTTGGGGCTGAGGGTGTAAGTTGTAGAGCGCACACTTAGCATGTGCCAGGCCCTGATTTGCATACCCAGCACAATACCACTGCCACCAAAGTCCTGTTAGAGTGTTTGACAAAAGGCAGTCTCAAGAAAATCAAATATGAGGGAAATTTGGGTAAACGCATCTCTAATTTTCTACCTGGCGTATCTGGGACAGTTAATTCCCAAGTACCCTCATTGCAGAGACGGATGTTTCTAGAAGTCAAAAATACAAATGGGCTTTCAGTTCTGTGTTCTGTCCTCATTCAGTGATATAAAATCATGTCTACTTGGGGGATGTTCATTTCCACCTCGATTACTTCCATAAACAATTATAAAATCCATTGTGTCTGGGGAAACAATTTGGCTGTCTGAACACTACCAGCCAGCCTTACCCATAGTGCCAGCTGCCACCCAGACCCACTCACAGGGTTTCACTGGCATCATGCACAGGGTGTTCGTCACTGGGTTGGAGTGTGGCCCTCAGACCCCAGAAGGTCTGGGTTCGAATCCTGTGTTAGTAATTGACCACTGAGCCTCAGTTTACCCATCTACAAAGTAGTGACAGCCGTGCTTATTTTGCAGGATAATGGTGAAGATTAGGAATAATATAAACATGTCAGGTCTGCTCTAAGTACTCAGTAGTATAGATTAATACATGTTAACATTTTTTTAAAAATTCTTTTTAGTTGTAGATGGACACAATACCTTTATTTATTTATTTTTATGTGGTGCCGGGGATTGAACCTAGTGCCTCATGCATACTAGGCAAGCGCTCTACCACTGAGCCACAACCCTAGCCCCAATATGTATTAATATTAAAATATAGGTTAAAGGGGCCGGGGTTGTGGCTCAGTGGTAGAGCACTTGCCTTGCACATGTGAGGCACTGGGTTCGATCCTCAGCACCACATAATAAATAAATAATTAATTTAAACAAAGGTATTGTGTCCATGTTCAACTAAAAAAATTTTTTTAAAATAAAATATGTGTGTGTGTGTGTGTGTGTGTGTGTGTGTGTGTAGGTTAAGCATCACTAATCCAAAAATCCAAAATCTGAAATGCTCTAAAATCCAGAACTTTTTGAATGCTATGGGTTTTTGGAGTGTTCTAGATTTTTGAATTAAGATAATCAGCCAGGAAAGTCTGTTTAAATATTCCAAAAAATCCCAAATCTGAGGAACTTATGGTCCCAAGCATTTTGGATTAAGTATTATTAGTGTAAAGAGCAGTCATTTGTGTTTTAAAATTTAAACTTTCCATCCACTTGCAAGAAAGTGTGATCTTACACTGAGGGTACTGAATTTTCTCTGGGGCGTGGGAACTGGGATGATAAGCGATGGCAAAAGTCTGTGTGGTCACAGGCGGATTTCCTTGTTGATAAGCTGATTGCCGCCTCAGTGCCTCATTGACTTCTTGCCTTCTAGAACTTTCTTTGCTTCTGGGTCTTATATAAGAGTGACCTATACAGTTTCTTCATTCAAGGTTTTAACAGAGTGGTCACAGCTGTGGGCCGGGGGTGTCCAGTTCTGGGCTCATCCGTGTTACATCTGCAAATCTGCGCTTTGAGATGGGAGTGGAGGCTCAGCTTGGTGCAGGCCCCTCGCGGTTCCCCGAGTCCTCTGACTGTGGCCACTCCACACCACGCTGCCATTTGACGTTTATGTCTCTTATTGACTCAACTAAAGAAACGGAGCAGCCTGTTGCAGTGCCCAGAGAATGCTCAGCACGTGGCTTGTGATTCTTCTTGCTCTGTGTGTGTGTGTGTGTGTGTGTTCCTCCCTGCACCCCCTGCCCACTTGTTCCCTCAGCATCTTATTTCTCTGTGGCACGGTGCCCAGCATGGCACACCTGGACCAGGTGTTGGTTGAATAAAGGATGAGTTGAGGGCATCTTTTCCTCCCCAGGCTTAAGTGGACCCGTGGTGCGTTCTGGTCTGGACTACAGCAGCGTGTGGCCAGAGGGAAGCAGTGACCGCCAACGGTCCCAGTTGAGACGTTGGCCCATGGTACGTTCATTGCTGTACATCCATATACGCCCATTTATTATGTGATGGCTCAGAGACGGCTTGTTCTTTTTAGATGGGCTGGCTGAGAGAGATTTGGACTAAAAAGGCACCTGTACTTTAGAAACCATTTCAGTTGCTGTGTTCGCTTTCTGGTTCTGTGACAAAACACCTGAGAAAAATTAACATAAACGAGGAAAGATTTATTGTGGCTCATGGTTTCGGTCCATGATTGACTGGCTCCGTTGCTATGGGCCTGTGTTGAGGCAGAATGTCATGGCAGAGGGGACACAGTGGGGCTCAGCTGATTACCCCATGCCAGGTGGAAAGTAGAGAGAGAGATAAAGAGCGGGAGGGAGGGGCCAGGGACCAGATGTAGTCCCCAAGGGCACAGCCTCAAGGACCCACCCCTCTAACTAGGTCCTACTCTGATAGTCCCCACCACCTCCCCGTAGGCCATTCAGCTTTGAATCCATCAGTGGATTAATCCACTGAGGAGGTCAGAGCCCTCAGGAGCCAACCACGTCTCAGAAGCTCCACCTCTGAGCCCTGCTGCACAGGGGACCAAGCCTGCAGCTCGGGAGCCTGTGGGGACACTCTAGATCCAAACTGTAATAGCTTCTCGGCCCAACGTTAGCCACCAGCCACACGTAACTATTTACGCTAAATTAATGAAAAGAAAACAAGGTGGAAATTTCCATTTCTCAGCCACATTTCCAGGGCCACAAAGGTCGCGCGTGGCCCGAGGCTCCCATGGTGGACAGAGCAGATAGACGGCAATTCCAGCATCACAGGCGAGGCTGCACTTGGAGGTGGCTGTGAAGGGCTTTCTGAGCTTTCTGAGTGACTTAGAGCATGAGAGTCCTTCTCAAGCCTGCCTCCTGCACTTGCCGTGGTTAGAGGAAGAACGTTTTCAAAGATAAAATCTTCAGTGACACTTGGCGTGTCGTCGTGGAAACGTGTTGGAGCAGGGAAAGAGAAAAGCAGCAGAAATCCAGAACCAACTCGGGTCTTTGGGGCTGGAATGTTTTGACCTTCTGTCTCTGCCATGACCTTTGATTGGGCCTGATCCCTTTCTCTTATCCCTGCTCATGACAACATACTTTTTCTCTACAAGTGACTTGAGGAGGTAAACACACGGTCCTTCCGGACACAGAAGCCCTGTTCCTTGGCCATAGGACCCACACACCCTGCTCTCCCAGGGCTTCCGAGCCTGATGCTGTTGGACCAGCCGCTTGGCCCCAGCCAAAGCTCTGACTTGGAGTTCTGTGCAAACACAGTGTCTTTGACTGAATGTCACATTAAATGATCTTGCCTCGTGTTTCTCAGGCTAGCCAAGACTTTTACAGGAGTAACCTGATAGCCCATCAACATTTTCCTGCTTTACAAATGGAGAAAATAAAGCCATAGAATGATTAAGTGTGTGCCTGGCCATTCAGCGATAGCCGTGAAAGTTGAAAATCCGCACTGCCCTCACCCCTGCAGATCGACTTCTGGGAATTTATTTGGCCACATTAGCACAACTGTTTATTGCAGCATTCGTTATAGTATTGAATAACAGGAAACAGTTATCCCCTGTATGGGGGAGAGGGTTCAGTGAACTGTGTCATATTACTACAACCTTATGCAGTCTGTAAAACCATAATTTAGATTTGCATGTCTTGCTGTAGAAAGATTTCTAAGATATACTAAGTGAAAAATTTGAAAAATGAAATCAAATGTAGAGCATGATCCATTGGGTTACTTATTTTTCAAAGGTCTCTCTATTCCAGGAGAACATGCCAAAAACTGTTCGCAACCATTTTGCTTGGGAAATATACAGGCTTGTGAAGGGAAAAACTTAGTTTTATTTCCCACCATAGTGTTATATTTCTTTAAAAGAACATATCTAGGTTTTACTTTTATTTTAAAATTGTTTTATTTATATATCTTTCAAAGTTTAATTTTTGGACTTGTCTTAGTTTTATATCCTTAGCACAGGTAAGACCCTCATGTGATTCAAAATTCAAAGATTCAAAAAAAGACAACAATGAAGTGTTGTCTCCTTCCCTCCCCTTTCTCTTGTTGGAGCTACCAGTATATCCTGTGTGTGCTTCCAGATGTATTTTGCATATATACAGAAACAAAAGTTTCCTAAGCTAATTATACATGTAAACATGCATGCATACTAAAATCCCCCTTGATTCTCCATGCCATTTCCCCACTCCTATATTTATAATATTGATTTTTTTTTTAATGCGCAAACCCAGATCCTTGCTCATGCTGAGCATGTGCCTTTTCCATTGAGCTAATAGTTCTCAGACCCAATATTAGGTTTTAAAAAATAAAGCTAGTCAAGGAAGAAACCCAACTTTCCCAAGGCTATTAGCGCTAGACAGAAGGCAAGATCAAAGTCCTGGGCTAGTCTGTTACTTGGAGCCAGTACTTTGTTTCCAGGGAATACAATGAAACCCTATCATGAAAAAGCATTGCTAGCTCAGTGGGGGAGCTCTTGCCTAGTGCCAGCAAGGCCCTCGGTTCAGTCCCCAGAACTGCTTAAAAAAAAAAAAAAAAAGTTAAATAAAGCATTGCACAGTTTGGACCACATGTGGGTCCTGTGGGGAAGGCGTGCAGTGGGCTTGAAGCAGTAGCTGTCGACCAGCCCGTCTAGAAGTATCTTAACCATTTAACAAACTGCTTTGTGTACTGGGGATCATCCTGGGGAAGAGTCCCCCGGAAAGGGGGTGCCCAACACATGTGGGCTATGTTCCTTTACAGCTTACCTTCTAGAAGAGACAAACAATTATTTAGTTATAGTTGGGATGAGAGAGATGAAGGAAAAGTAAGAGCATGGAACAGGGGTCTGAAGTAAAGGAAGTCTTGTTTGAAAGGAGGGTCTGAGCAGGAAATTACCCGGATGCAGCCAGGGTGGGGAGACACACTTTTCAAGGGCTCTCTGTTTCTCTGTGTTTGAGTTCAGTTGCTTGCTTTTTTCTTGATTAGCACTCTTTCTCCCAGCTAGGTGGATAGAGATTGCAGCTGTAGCCCAAGGCTACAGACCAGGGCCCCTTCTGTGAGGACAGAGGAGTAGGGTGGTCTTGAGTCCAGCACAGTGTGTACTTAGAGATGCCCAGAAAGAGAAAGCTCTAGAAAGAGGTAGCTCTGAGGTTGTCTGGTGATTGCGAGTTTCTGCAGTGGCTTTGGGGCCACAAGTGACCTGCTGGTGGGACTCCGAGGTTGGCTAAGCATGTGGTGAATCTTCCAGGCCTCTGGCGGTCCAACATTTGGCCTTGCAGTTCACTTTGGTTCTGCTGCCCTCTGGCCTTTGGCCTGCTGCTGTTCTGAGAACCCAATATGTCTCCTTTACCCTGTCTTCAGGAAGTATCCTCCCTACTCTTTCTGCCTGGATGATGGCTACTGATCTGTTAAGATTTGACCTGAATAGGTGCTTCTCTAGACATCCTCTCCTTCCCTTTTCCTTCCAGTCTGAGTTGGGAATTGGACTTCTGTATTCCCATAATGCCTTGCATTTGAATTCTGTTCCCATAGTGCCTTGCACTTGGCTTGAGTTCCCATAATGCCTTGCATTTGAACTTTGAGTTCCCATAATGCCCTGCACTTGACTTCCATGTTCCCACAATGCTTTGCACTTGATTTCTGAGTTCCCATAATGCCCTGCACTTGACTTCTATGTTCCCACAATGCTTTGCACTTGATTCCTAAGTTTCCGTAATGCCCTGCTCTCGCCCTGCACCAGACTGTAACACTGTTCATGATTCTAATGCTCACACCAGTTAGGTGGTTCTCGGGACTGTGCTTGCTTCCGCTTGGTATTCAGGGGCCTGGCATAGCCTGTACACGAAGACACAAAATGTTTGCAGTGGTCTGCAGGCAAATGCCAGTTAGGCACTGGAGCAGGTGGTCTATGTAGCTGGGCGAGCTCATGAAGCCTGAGTGGAGGAATATGTTCTCTGGCTGGTCCTCCTCATCCCGTCGGATGGGGAGAAGAAAGAGGAAGTGATAGGTATTCTAGGCAAAAGTGGTAGAATGCCCAGAAATAAAGGAAGAAAAAAATGTCCTATAAGGTAGTGGGGATCAAAAGGGTGTGCAGCGTGTGAAAAGTCCCCTGTGATGAGGCCGCCTTCAGGTTAAGCTAGTGGTTTTCAGCTGACAGAGATCTTGGCCCCAGGAAATATTTAGCAATGTCTGGTGACATTTTTGTTTGTTCCAGTTGGCGAGCTACAATCATCTAGTGAGTAGAGCCCAGCAATGCTGCTAAATATCCTGAAATCACAGGACAGTCAGTTCCCTACATCAAAGAAATGACCCAGCACAAAATATCACTCATGCTGCTATTGAAAAACCCTAAGTGGACCATGCTGTGTTAGTCGCCTTTCCATTACTGTAACAAATATCCAAGATAAGTGAATTTATAAAGAGAAAAGGTTTATTTTGGCTTCATGGTATTAGAGGTTTCAGCCCATGGTTGTGTGGACCCTTGCTTTTAGGCTTCTGGTGGCGGAGATGGCCTGGGCAGGACATCATCATCATCATCATCATCATTATTATTTAACATTTATTTATTTGCTTTAGTTGTACACAATGCATTTATTTTTACGTGGTGCTGAGGATCGAACCCGTGCCACGCACGTGCTAGGCGAGCGCTCTACCACTGAGCCACAACCCCAGCCCCAGGACATTATTTTTTAAAATTTGTTATTTTTAGATATACATGACAGTAGAGTGTTTTATTTTGACATATTATATAATTATACATGGATTATAACTTATTCTAATTAGGATCCCATTGTTGTGGTTATATTGGATGTGGAGTTTCACTGGTGGTATATTCATGTATGAACATAGGAAAGTTCCGTCCAATTCATTCTACTGTCTTTCCTATATTCCCATCTCCCCTCCCTTCCATTCATTTCTCTTTTGTAATTCAATGAACTTCTATTCCGATCCCCCTCCAAGCCTATTATGAGTCAACATCTTCATATCAGAGAGCACATTCGGCCTTTGGTTTTTGGGGATTAGCTTATTTCACTTAGCATGATAGTCTCCAGTTCTATCCATTTACCAGCAAATGCCACAATTTCATTCTTCTTTAAGGCTGGGTAGTATTCCATTGTGTATCCATACCACATTTTCTTTATCCATTTATCAGCAGAATGCCACTTAGGTTGGTTCCATCATTCAGCTATTGTGAGCATTAGAATCATAAACAGTGTTATAGTCTGGTGCAGGGTGAGAGCAGGGCATTATGGGAACTCAGAAACCAGACGTGGCAGCCTGGAGGAAGGCAGGAGAGGGACTGCTATACCATTGATGAGGCTGCTCACTGTACTGTGCTGGTTTTAAGTCTTTTGGGAATGGGCTGGACATGATAGTGGGAGCCCATGATGTCGCAGTCATGAGGGAAAGGAAGAAACCTGGGTCCTACAGTCCCCTTCAAGGGCACAGCCCCAGTGACCAGAAGACCCACCCCTGAGCCTCCCCTCTCAAAGTCTCCACCGCTTCCCAGAAGCACCACGCTGTGGGCCAGCGTGCAACAAGGCGGGCCTGTGGGGAATGTTCCAGAACCAACCCAGGAGATGGCTTGGCCACCCGTCGACTGTTAGCCGGGGACTGCCTGCGGGTGTGTGGAGTGTTTCTGATCAACGCGCACACACGGATGACTAATGTCACCCGAGAGGAGCGTTGTATGACCAGAGATACAAGAGAGGAAGTGGGTTTGGGGCACAGTTGCTTCTTTGTTTATTGACACCTTCTGCCTTCTCTCACCGTGTGGCCCCAGGTTTGGTGGGGTTTGTGGTCGGGGACAGGGAGGGGAAGACGCTCCGGAGGTGGGGCAAGGTGTGAAGACAGGCTGAGGCCGCCTCTGTGATGCCCACTCCCGGAACAACCATGGTGGCCTGGGGGACCTGCACAGGCCTTTGACAGCTGGGGCCACCAGAGAAGCCACGCAGAAGGCAAGGGAACTGGGTGGGGTGATTTTTTTTTTTTTTTTTTTTTTTTTTTGTGGTACTGGGGATTGAACTCAGGGGCACTTGACCACTGGGTCACATCCCCAGACCTTTTTTGTATTTTATTTAGAGACAGGGTCTCACTGAGTTGCTAAGTGCCTTGCCATTGCTGATGGCTGGCTTTGAACTCGTGATCCTCCTGCCTCAGCCTCCCAAAGTGCTGGGATTACAGGCGTGCGCCACCGCGCCCGGCTATGGGTGATTTTTTTTTTTTTTCTTTCTTTTTTTTTTTTTCTTTTGACTCTACCTTCCCTGCAATCTCACGGTAGCAGAACTGTCACCATCAGTTGACGTGGAGATGGCAGTTGTCTCTTTTGGTTGTTTTCTTCCTAAGATTCTTACCTCTCCAGAACATCCTGTAACCAGGATGCTTTCTGGGGACTCGTCTGTGACAAGGCTGTCTTACAGCTCTTGACTGAGCCAGGACATTGCACCTGGAGCTTGTTTTGATGTTTGGCTGTGCAGAGGGGGTCAGAGGCCATCTGGAATGCATAGTGGAGCCGGCTGGGACTGAGTCATTGAGAGAAGGACTGGGGCTACATCAAGAGCAGCCAGGTGCCACGGGGAGGGGGGGAGGGTGTAGGGTGGGGGGGAACGGCTCTTGTCTTAGTGAATTTGAATATTGAGGTGGGGAGGGATGCTCTTTGAATGGAATGTGCCATTGGAAGCGCAGGCTCTGAACAGTCACCTATTCCTACCAAGCTTTGTGTTTTGGAGGCAAGTGAAGGGGAAGAGGGAAGGGGGAAAAAAGCCAAGGAGAAGGAGTTTCATTAGCCTGTGACATTTCACACTTGATGGTGGCCTGGGAGCTAAGTGTATGTAAGTGGTCATTAAAATTTGTACTGAGGTGCCGGATTATTGCTTTTGGATTTTTCTCATCATGAATTAAAAGCATTTTTTCTTTTTCTTAAAATGCAATTTGCATGGTGCTTTTCAGAGTAGGGCTGTATGCAGAAGAGAGCAGGTATTGGAATTTTAATTTTAATTGGAAAAGTGCCACAAACTCTGTAGCCAAAAGAACCCTGGGCCTTATTGGTTAGTGTGGGAATTACTCCTCCAGGATAGGACCGGGATTCAGGGAATCTGGAGTCGGGCTGGTGCAGGGGCATCCCCTGTATGATGTAGAGACGTGGCAGCCTGGAGGAAGGCAGGAGAGGGACCGAGATGTGTGACTTTAAAGAAAGAGCACAGAGAAAATGACAGTCTGAGTCAGTCATGTGAACCTAGCTAGTCAGGGTGGGGGACCGCCATGCTCTTCTAGATGAGGAGACTATGAGTGGCTACGTGGAAAGACAATAGGAGGCCTGGGGTTCACTCTTGGCCCTTGACCTTGAAATAGTTGCTTATCATTTCTGTGCTTCAGTTTCCTCATACGCAAAATAGGGAATAATCATGTTACCTGCCTAGATTGGTGACAGTGCGAAACCGTGGCAGAATGGGTGCCACCATCATCGCCACCACCCATTTCAGTTTTCCTTCTCCAACTCAATTTTCTTCACAGAGTGCAGCAAAGTGATTCAAAAGGACCACTGCAGAATCAAACAGCCGCGTTCTGTCCCGGTTACGTGTCTACCTGAAGCAAATGACTTACCCTCTTTCTCTGAGCCTGTTTCCCTAAGAATAAACACGACTGTGACGGTTAAATGAGATGAAGCACATAATAAGACTCTAGCACATGAGTGGACATAGGAGAAGAAAAGCAAGGACAACTTGAAAAGTTTGAGATTGAGAATCCTCAGGGTGGGGATCCTATGGGGGGAGAGGTTCCTGTCTGGAGAGGCAGGAGAGGAAGGCGAGGGTGATGGGTTTGGGGAATGTGGATGATGACGGGTGAATCCCTTCCCTGTGCTTATTCAAGTAGTCCTTGCTCAGAGAAAGAGGGCAAGTCATTTGCTTCAGGTCAGACACGTAACTGGGACAGAACGCAATGGTCAACCCCTCACCTGTGGTTGCCCGTGCCTTTTGCAAGAAAATTACCTGGGTCCCAGAACCGAACACCAGGTAGTGTTAGCAATGTGTGGTGAGGGCGAAGAGAACCCAGTGTGGGGGCTGGGATAGTTGAATCTGGGTTCCAGCTCTGCTCCCTAGTAGCTTTGTGAACATGGAAGTCACTTCTGTTCTCTGGTGTCTGCTTTCTCGTGTGTAGGTAGAGTTGGGTCTGGGTCAGATGATTTTGAAGGTCCTGTCTAAATGTTAAGTTATGTGAGTTGTGGTTTTTGTTTTAAGTTATATGAGTTTATTTATTTATTTATTTATTTATTTATTTATTTATTTATTTATTGGTACTGGGGATTGAACTCAGGACCACTGGGCCACATCCCCAGCCCTTTTTTGTATTTTATTAGAGACAGGGTCTCACTGAGTTGCTAAGTGCCTTGCCATTGCTGAAGCTGGCTTAGAATTCACTGTCCTCCTGCCTCAGCCTCCCAAGTTGCTGGCATTATAGGCGTGCGCCACAGTGCCTGGCTATATGAGTTCTTGAAGCTTGTCTAATGCAGAAGTTGCTCCAGGAAGCTGCCGTTTTCGTGGTCGCTCTCCTCCTGGAGGCCTGCTCATCTTCCCCTCTCTCCTTGCTCCGCTGTTGCCCTGAGCAGGGCTAAGGCTTGACCTATCATCCAGGGCCACAGGATTTACCTTGTTCTCTCCTCTGTAAAATAGGAATGGTAATGTGGTTGGCCCTTTCACTGATGCTGGGGTGACTGAATGAATGTCGTGTGCTTTGTCCAGCATGGTACCAGGCTTTGTAAATATTTACAGCATAAATAGTAAGTGAATTAATAGAAAATGAATGGATGGACTTCTTGCTTGTACAGATGGGCTGGTTCAGTGTTCCCCAGATGTTTTAGGCATGGCCCTCAGAGATACATTTTATATCATATCTGCACAACTGTTTTAAACAGAGTTGTTTAAAACAATCACACTCATGTATTTAGGTCTCAGATCTGTAATTTGGGCAGGTGGGTTGGGACATCTCATGCTGCTCCATGCTGTGCCATCCTGGTGGCTCTGAACGCCGTGGGAGGCTGGGATCTGGCTAAGGCTCGCTGTCTATCTTGGACCCTGCCTGTTCCCTGGGACCTCCACTGAAGCTGCGAGCAGGAGCGCCTGCCTGTGGGTTGGGCTTTCTCACGGCCTGGTGGCTGGATTTGAAAAGTGAGCATCCTTAGAGAGACTCGAGCTGCTCGGAAGCTGTAAGCACCTGGGGTGGTTGCCCCTCGGAAGTCCCATAGCGCCATTTCCACTGTTTGGTTTTCATTAAGCAGGTCACAAAGTCCCAGCCAAATTCAAGGGGAAGGATAGAGATACCACCTCCTCATCAGGGAGTGCCAGGGCTCTGGATCCACACGGGAGATGAGGAGTACCAGGACCACTTTTGAAGAAAACAATCTGCCACATCAGTACACACGGGAATAGCACGTCGATTCGTACTGGTGTGATTACACATTGCACATATTTGCATAATATGCACACAGTTGATAATTAAAACTTAAAAGTCTTACAAAGCAGTCCTTCCCTGTCACACGCTATGCATTCTGTGTCCCGTGGAGAACGAGGCTCTTCGCCAGCCTGCTCCACTCATCTCCTTATACGCAGTTGTCTTGAGCCTGGTCTGGTTCTTCTAGACGGCTCTGTGTAGAGGGCTATTTCTCCGCACCCCAGTGTCCAGAGGCCCAGGACGCCACCTGAGTATGTTTCCGGCCAAGCCTTTTATGTCAAGCAGGTGCTGATCAACTCCTTATTCCTGGCTACCAGGAAACGCAAGCCTTGTGCCCTGAGAGGACCGGGGGCCTCACCCCCTCCCAGTCTCCGTCTGCCCCTGTGGCCTGAGTAGCCAGGCAGCTGGTGGTCTCGAGGGCAACAGGCAGGCTGACAGTACGCAAAAGAAGCAACTCATGGGAACAGTCGCTAATTTGTGTGAGGACCACACAGCCCTTTACAGAGCCAGTGCCCGCCATCCAGAGGACCAGCTTGTCCCTCATTGGGGACAGGCTTCCTGTGGCCCCTTGTGTTGTTTAACTTTGTGTGCAGCAGACAGGTGACTAGAGGGTGGGCCTCTGGGCCTACAGAGAGAACAACAACAGAAAGAAACTCGCTTCTTCTCCTTCATGAATCAGACAGATCCTGCTGGGTCTTTCCTCTGTTTTATCTGGAGCCCCTCAGAGCCCATCTTCATACGTGTGTGACCCAGCCATGTTCTTAGGGCATTGAATAAGCTTCTAGCAGGATAACTTATGTGTTCGGGATCTTTGGTACCAACTGGGGTAGTGACTGCCACTTTTCGGGTGGTGAAGAGGATGTGTGTTCAGCGTGGTGCTGTTTGACCAGCTCAGAGGAGCAGCAGGCCGGAAGCCAGATGGCTTATGATCCTTAGTGGAGCTTCCTACTGGAATTACTGAATGATCAGAAAGTTCTCTGCTTCTGGGAGAGGACCCAGGGGAACCCTTTCAGTTGACATCCAGGCAGTGGCATTGAGGAAGGGAAGCAGGAAAGGGTGCTGCGAAGTGGAGGTCATAGCTGGGCGCAGTGGCGCGCGCCTATAACCCCGGTGGCTCGGGAGGCTGAGGCAGGAGGATTGCAGATTCAAAGCCAGCCTCAGCAAAAGTGAGGTGCTAAGCAACTCAGTGAGACCCTGTCCCTAAATAAAATACAAAAGGGCGCTGGGGATGTGGCTCAGTGGCCAAGTGCCCCTGAGTTCAAACCCCGGTACCCACACCACCCACCCCCCCAAAATAGAAGAAGTGGAGGTCATAAGTAATACAAAGATAACAGATGAGAGAATAGTCAATCTGAACATATAATAAAATATAAGATCAATAAAAATAAGAATAAATGAGATAATTAGAAATTAATAAAAAATAAATTTAAATAGGAAAAGTTGGGATGAATGAGATAATAAGCAGCAAATAAAAAAATAACACAAATAAAAATAAGATAATAGATAAGGAGGCTGGATTCCTTCTCTTGCCTGGGTGGTTGGGACCCCTCGGGGAAGGCTTTGGATGCCTGGGTAGAGGAATGGAGCTCTGCGCGGGACCCCCCCAGGCTTCACGATCTGAACCTTGAGCCCCCCGCCTTCCTCCTCGGTTCTTGAAACAGTCTCTTAACATTCTGGGTGTAAAAGGCCGTGGGTATGAAGAGCCTGGGTGCAGTCACACTGGGTGCCTGAGATCAGAAGGTATCATCGGAAAGTGAAAATGTTGGGTTTGCGTTTCCACTGGGCGCGGCTGTCACCTCCTCCCTCCCTGGCCCGCCCACCCTCCCACTTCCTCCCCTGTCCCCAGTCCTCACACCACAGGTGACTGGTGCCCTCCAGGCTTGTCAGAAGAGGCCTGGGAAAGAGCAGGGGAGCTAGTTCAGCCCAGGCCTGAGAGGCTCAGAAAGGACCTGGCCTCTAAAGAGGCTGCAGAGACCCAAAGGGCAGCGACCGTGTCTTTCCTTTCTAACACTAAGAAGAAAAGCAGTTCAGACTCGAGCCTGGCGGAGGGAAACGCCACTCGGTTCCATCAGGACCTGCTACCTTTGAGGTGCCTGCAATCCTCGGTCCTGCGGCTCTTGGAAGGGCGCCCGTGGGAATGTCATCTGGGGTGGGGCAGGTGCCAGCCCTCTGGAAAGGGAGCGGTCAGCAGCTTCCCACTGGGACTTGTCAGCTTTCTCTTTTGGTACTGTTGACCTCAAATTGTAGTAGTCCCCTCCCACGCTTGGTGGCCACGTGCATTGAGACTGTCAGCCTGGTGCGCTGGGCCTGCCCGAGTTCCTCAGAGAGGGGCAAGGTGCCCTGGGGTGCCCTGGGTGTTCTGTAGGAGCAGATACACAGACCAGACCCAGCAGAGCGCACGCCTCCCTTGTTACCACGGGAGGGTGCGCTCAGAACACGGACATCTCGAACTTGGTGCTGATGGGATTCAGAAAGACCTCCGAGGAGCTTCAGAGCTTTCTCACTAGCATGTTTTTAATTCTTCATGGTCACTCACGTCTGCTACCTCACATGAGCCTCCCATTTGTCATTTTGACTTTTTGCTTGGTTGCTGGATTTTCTGAGAGCTGAGCGGCTCTGTTTGCACATCCTCTCTCCCGAGGCTGGAGGTGTATGAGGTCCTCACGCCTGGGGCTCTGGGAAAACTCGGGACAACCTTCAAAATGTAATTTCAAGATGATTGTGTCCAGCTGAGGAAGCTCGGCACACTGTGGGCCTGTCACCTCTGTGTGGCCCGTGGGTTCCCAGGACACACAACAGCAGGGCATTGCCAACTTCCTTATTGGGTACAAAAATGTCTTGCCTTGATTATGATCATTGCAGCCACCACGAGATAAACACTGCCACACCCCTGCTTTATGGAGGAGAAAGCACAGTAACATGGAGAGGGCTGGGGTTGTGGCTCAGCGGCAGAGCGCTCGCCTCGCATGTGCGCGGCCCGGGTTCGATCCTCAGCACCACGTAAACATAAATGCATTGCCTTGTGTACAACTAAAGCAAATAATAAAAAAAAGTAACATGGAGAAATTAAGTAACGTGCTCCGAGACGCAGGTGAGGCAACGGGGGGCTGCGGCTCCAGTCTGGCCTTCCTGCGCAGAGACCCTGTTCTTTCCCCGATGGACACAGACAGCCATTGCCTGAGCCAAAGAAAGCCAGGAGAATTCGAAACACTTGGCACATGGCTCTCTGTCCCCTGGCCTGGCTTAGTCCCTGGTCCCCATTCTGCTCGTGAGGCACAGGGTCGTCCCTTGCTCACGGGGTGCCTTGTCCGTCCACTCAGCCTCTGCTTCTGGGTTCTCGGGGGTTGTCCCTGCTGCCTGCCCAGGCTGCTCCTCTGACTTGACCCACGCGGGTCCCTGCAGCACACCAGCGGGGGCTTCATTCACCTTCCTGGGGGAGCAGAGGTGACACCCCAGGGCTGGGAGCCGGGGACCTTGGCAGGCTGCGAGAGGTGAAGGAGAGGAGGTGGCCATCTCGCTGGGGCCAGGGCAGGTCTGTGTCACTCAGTCAAGAGCCCACTCCACTGGCCTCCAGTCACCTTGTCACCCAGGTGACAGTGGAGCCTGCAGTGGGGACACCAAGCCCTGTCGATGGCCGCTTCTGTGGCTTCCTGGCCCGCTGCATTGCAGGACCGGCAGGCTGGCCCCTGGCCTCTCTTGGAGCGTTTGTGGCCTTCCTGGCCCAGAACGTGCTCCCTCGGAGGCAGGTGGGAGGGAAGAGAGCCTGAGTGACCGAGTCTCCGCCCGACTCACCTGCTTCCAAGTGGGCATCGTGTGTCCTGTAGACTCTGAGATGCAGCCACTTAGCAGGAGTGTCCCCAGCTTGAGGCTGCCGTTGTGTGAGCAGGCTGGCCAGGCTTCTCCTGTCTCCTGGAAGACCAGTGAACGTGGCTGTCATCTGAATTTTTGTCTTTTCTTTTCTTTTTTTTTTTTTTGTGCCAGGGATTGAAACTAGGGACACTGACTTAACCACTGAGCCACATCCCCAGCCCTTTTGAATATTTTATTTAGAGACAGGGTCTCGCTGAGTTGCTTAGGGCCTTGCTAAGTTGCTGAGGCTGTGGGGAGGGGTCATGGGGCCAGGAAAGATGGTGGAATGAGATGGGCATCATTACCCTAGGTACATGGATGACTGCACATAGGGTGTGACGCTACGTCGCGTACAACCAGAGAAATGAAAAGCTGTGCTGCAATTGCGTACAATGAATCAAAAGGCATTCTGCTGTCATATATACTTAATTAAAATTAATTAATTAATTAATTAAAAAAGTTGCTGAGGCTGGCTTTGAACTCGTGATCCTCCTGCCTCAGTCTCCTGAGTCATTGGACTTACAAGTTCATGCCACTACTCCTGGCTTTTCTCTGTCCCCAGATCACTTTAGAACCATTTTCTGCTCTTCTGAGCCCCATCTATTTTAGCTCTGGCTTTCAAAGGTGTGCCCTTGGTTGGTTTTTAAGAAAGTGCCTAGTAAACTAGCCACAGGGGGCATCTCCAGCCCCTTCTGACATGTGGTGCCTTCTGAATGCCACCTGCATTCCCTGACCTGCTCTTCCACCTAGTGGGTGTATTTAACATGGCGTTGGATATAGAAGAAATAGCCAATTAGAGAAAGTTGGGTTTAAAACAGTTCCCCTGGTGACACTTGCAGTGTCATCTACGATCCACACAAAGCCCACCTGGTTACCCTGAATTTCCAGAATGGCCAGACCAGGCCAAGGCCTTCCCACCAGGGCCCCTCTCTGTTCACCAGGAGGAACTCCTTGCTGAGCAGGCCTGCCCCTGGCTCCCACGGCTGGCAGGAAAGACTTGTTTAAACAGAGGAACCAGCCCTGGGATCTGGGGGAGCGCAGGCTTCCTACCCAGATGAAATGATCTGGGCTTCTTTTGGTTTCGTCTTTTTCCTT
Source organism: Tamias sibiricus (assembly GCA_025594165.1). Lineage (NCBI taxonomy): Eukaryota > Metazoa > Chordata > Mammalia > Rodentia > Sciuridae > Tamias > Tamias sibiricus. The sequence continues at coordinate 14,285,157 of CM046666.1, read as the reverse complement.
CCTTTCATCCACCTGAAGTGGCTGGCAGCTCACGGGCAAAGGGTCAGAGTGTGGACACGAGGCACTCTTACATGTGGGGAGGTGTCTGCTCCTGACCTGTTGAGGCATGATTTAAAATACATCGTGAGTAAGTGCGGCACTGGGATTGAAGCAGGAGGGACGGGTCGTGGGAAGCCAGGGAGGGAATGGAGGCTCATATGTGGCAGCTTGGGGACCCCAGGCGTCACTTGGTCAACCTTGAAAGGCATGTGGGCTCTCAAGCCCCCTCCAGCCACGTCGCTCTCTGTATCCTGGGGTCAGTTTTTTTTTTTCCTGAGAACCCAGGTGCCGAGATTCACAGACCTCTGGCTCTACTTGGTATTTTCACAACATCACAAACCACAGGAGTGAGCTTCTCGTTCATTTTGTTGTCACCAGAGCCTGAGAATTGGATGACAAACTTAATTGGAGAAGGGCATGACCAGAGGAAACTGTGTGTGTGTGTGTGTGTGTGTGTGTGTGTGAGGTGTAAAGGGGGAGGGAGGGGCCCCACAGGGGATGGGTCCCACCCAATCTCCAGTTTCCTGAGGGGCCTGATGATTTTTCTTTCTCCTTCCCTGGTTATATTTCCTCCAAGAAGTTATAGCTCATGACCTCAGACTGGGGCCCACTGATGCTTCCTGGAGGAAGGAGCCGGCCCTTGCTCTGTCTACCCCAGGTTGCTGCGCCAGGGGACAGACAGCTGAGTGGTGGGAACACGAGGTCAGGGGGATGATTGCATAAAATGGGCCCACTGTGCTGACCCCCACGTGTTTTCTTTTCCAAGAAGCAGTTTACCTGGAGCTCTGCCTGGCCTAAGTGGACAGGCTGTGTCACGTTCCTCAGCAAACTACCTGGTAACTGCAGGAGAAATGCAGGCCCAACATAAAGTCAATAAGAGGATCCCAAGTTACCCCAAAGGGGGAGACTTTTGTGACCAGATCCTGAAACTCGGGGAGATAAGGATGATTCCTCCTAACCAAAAAATCTGTACAAACCTTATGGATAAGATTCCAATTAGAACTGGTCATCACGGGCCAAGGTGACCTAGAGTTGTCATGTCAGTGGGGACTTTAAAGTCTGATGTCATCTTGCTGTCAGTCAAAAGTCAAGAGGTGGACCTGGGTGGGACTCTCTGGAAATTTCCCTGGGATCCCCAGTACAACTGGAGTGCAGGAGAGGCATGCTCTCCCCTCTCCTCTCTGAGAGGACCCACTCTCTCCCTTGAGAGTGTCCCCCTTCCCTCTTCCTATCCCTTCAGTAAACTTATTCCTGCTACTCTGAGCGACATGTCTGAAATCTTTCTGACTTGATCACGAGGGTTTGAAGTGGGTCTTCGCACCGCCTCAGTTTCCCGGAAAGCCCTGGCCCTGTAACAGCTGCATGTGCTTGATTGACAGCCCTGGGGAAAGGTCATGCTTGCCCAGCAGAACTTTCTAGAACCTCACTGGAGACCCGTCTTAAGTTGGCTTCAACAATCTGAGCCTGAGTCTAAGTACCACTCCTTTGATGTCCCTCCTAGCCTGGGCTCAGAAAATCATGGACATTAAAGACACCAATTAGATCACAGGAGGCTTCCCCCACCCCCCACCCCGCCTCTGAGAGGGGGGCTAATCAGGACAGGGTTGGAGTGAACAGATGTGGTGGGTGGTATACGCCTTTTGTGCAGTTGTCAAATACAGAGGTTGGAATCGTGGAAAAGATCGATGGGGGTTTCTGACGGCACATGTGGATATAACCTTACAGATGTACTCTACTTAATTTAATCATTCAAAATAAAAATGTTATACCTACCCCTTATGGAATGCTCTCTGTGTGCCAGACACTGGGGTAAGAATTTTATCCTTCTTATTTTTAGATGTTTAGGTTGTTTTCAACTTTTCCCTCCTTATAAATAGTGCCTGGGTGAATATCTTTGCGTGCAACTTTTTGTCTGATTTATGACATCCTATTTAAAGTCGATTCTCACAGGCAAAGTAGCTGGGCGTGGAGTTTCTAAAGGCCCCCTTGAAGCGCTCTGCAGCCTTGGTACCACGCCGCGCTCCCGTGGGAAGCAGCGTGCCCACGCTACGTGCTCCCAAAGCCTCGGGGAAATCGGTGCTTTGTTAAAGCAGAGGCGTGGACCCGGGGCACAGCGAGGTATCCTGAAAACTTAAGGTAAACACCTGGCAAAGTTTATTCGAGAGCCTCTGGGGTTCCATCAGATGCAACTCCAGGGCGTCGCGTGGAAAGGGAAAGCCTGGCTCACTGTAGCTGCATCTTTGCTCGGCTGCTCTCGGCCACCCCGGCTCCCACGGCATCCCACCCTTGAGCTGGCTGCATCCAGGTGACAGAGGCCATGGGCTGCTCTCCAGAAAGATGCGTAGAATCTGGGCCACTCTTGGGACCTGAGAGTGGAGGCCCTCTGCCTCCAGAAGTTGTCCATCCTGTCCTTGTTCCCTGCCAGGCCCTGGGCAGTGTGTTCTGAGGCTCCGGAGTCCCCCTTCAGAAATGGGGCTGTGTGGACAGACAGGACAATACGTGTCCATTCAGACACAAACCTACATATGCAAAGAAACCAGGGGCCCACTGGCCCTGGGCATTCGGGGGACGGCACGTTCTGTCCCTGCAATCTGGTTTAAAGGGGTGGAGCTGGTTCCCTGCGAACAAGCCAGCAGGTGTGTACTGAGCACTGTCCCAGAAGCAAACAGACCAGGTCCTGCCACACTCACCTCGGGTCCTTCTGGTGGGGGAGGGAGTAACACTGAAGAGACCAGTGCATGCCCTTGGCGGGCGACAGCCTCATGGCAGAAAACTGAGCGGAGCAGCGGGAGAGTGATGGGGGAGAGCAGGCGAGGACGGCTCTGGCTTCCACAGGTGGCACAGAGGAGCTCTCGGAGGACGTGAGATCTGACTTAGCAATCATCAGGGCTGGAAGCAAGGACACCAGTGACTCCTGCTTCAGTGCCGATGAGAGGGAGGGTGGTCGCTGTGTCGAGAGAAGTGGCCCACTCGGGGACACACACTGCAGGGACATCATGGCCTGCAGAGGGCTTGGGAGGGAAGAGTAGGAGCTTTCCGGTCGACCACGCCCCTTTCTGGAATCTTGACTCCCAGGTCTCGGCCACAGCTTTGGGCGAGTCCTGCATCCCTCTCGGTCTGGAAGGGCTGCGCACGTGCTAGGCACCTCTCGCTGGCGTGCATCTTCTTTGCCAAGTTCTTCCTTCGACAGGAAGTGCGGTCGAGGTCCACCATGGCAACCTGGACTGGTGCAAGAACCATCTGCTTCTTTTCCTCCACGCCAAGCTTCTGCTGGATGGGAACTTGGAGAGAACACAAAGCCAGGAACCACCTGCCGAGGCCCCCGAGCTGCACGGTCTGACCAGGAAACACAAGGCGGACAATCGGCAGGATGTGTTTTGAATGCCCACCCGTCTCAGCCCTGATCAGCTTCCTTCTAGGCCTTTGCGTTATTGACAGGGTTGGTGAAAAGGGCTGAGGGACATTTCCCAGGGAGGTGGGTGGCCCTTGCTCAACCGACCACTGCTCAGGAGACCAGAGTTTTCATTCCAGCTCTGCCATTGGCCAGATGTGTGGACCGAGTCTTAGCTTGATTTCTAAGATGTTGAAACTGACATCTTAGAAATCCTAAGCTGAAAGAATGAGCAAGAAATAAGGAGCACAGGAAACCAACACTCGGGGATTTGGGAGAGTCCTGATGGTGGCGTCCCAGGTTCGAATTCAGGGCAGTCAATGTGCCACCCTTTAGTCCTCCACATTTGTTATATTTAGGACATCGAGGCTGCATGGCTGGGTTCATTCTTTTGAAGGAGACTCGGGCCAACCGAAGCTAGGATGAGAGACTAAAACTTGCATGCAAGGAGAATCGTCGCTGATGTCCACATACTCTGCAAAAGGATCTAACTGGATCAGTCATCTGTCAACCTGGGTTGGAGTTTTGCATCTCAGGAGAGGAATTACTGCAAGTAGGACAGGTACCCACCCACACGGCAGCTCTGCTTCCTGCAGGTCCAGCCTTCATTTGACCTATTTTGATCCATCCCTTGTCTTGTCGTGAGTTCTAGTTCTGCCTGAGGGGGTGCAGAGGCCGTGGGGCGAGGTTTGAGTGAGCAGGTAAATGGCAACCTGGGTCCAGGTCTGGGGCTGAAGCCAGGTGGGGTTAGCCCAATCCCTTTCCCTCTTCTTCCTGCAAGTTAAAACCTCCTTCCCAGGTGCAGCAGGGTGGTCACCTTTAGAAAGTTTCTCCTCTCACTTTGTTTTTGTTTCCTTAATTGGCTACATGTTGTGAAATTTGGCTGTGCATCAGTGGGCGTGGCCAGGGCTTTCCACATCACATTGTTACTTTTTTATTAGTTCTTTTTATTTATCCATGACAACAGAATCCATTTTGACATAATTATAAAAGCAAGGGATATATCTTGTTGCATTGTTATTCAAACAGGTGTGCGTGGATGCTACCCAAGGGGTGGGTTAGACTCTTTCAACTATCTCTTCGCAGCAGGTTCCAAATCCAGATGTGCATTGTTGTCTTGACGATGAGGCGACAGCTGATATTGTTACCGAGCTGTGGTTGAAAGAACCCGTATTCTGGCAATCCTTTTCCCATTGCACTTATGAGAAGTGCCCCTTGGCTCACGCTTTCTTGCTGTTTTGAACTTGACGTTGTCCTGGGTCTTTGTCTGACAGGCTGTGTGAAGCAGTAAGTGCTCCTGCACTGTCAGTACTAGTAGTGCTGCTGCGGTTGGTCATCAGCAACTGGCATAAAAGTACTAGAATTGCTAGACTCCGCCATTGGAAGTAGGTAAAAAAGAAGTAGCCATGCAAAGAGTAATAACTCTAAATAACTATTAGAGTTTTCTAGAGTAAGTGGCCCCCTTGTCCAGTTCTGCTCCCTACGCTTTCAGTTACTTGTGGTCAACTATGGTCCAAAACTACTAAATGGAACATTCCAGAAGTAAACACTTCGTAAGTTTTAAATGGCATGCCATTCTGAGTAGCATGATGAAATCTCGCACCACCCTGGTCTGTCCCACCCAGGATGTGAATCATCCCTTTCCCCTTTGTCGGGGGGTAGCCACACGGGGTAATACCTAATTGGTGAATTAAACTTTATGGAAGGTGTGTACGTGCAGCAAAGATACGTGGCCCATTTAGGATTCTGTACCATTCACGGTTCGAGTCACCCACTGGGGGTCTTGGAATGCTCCCCCCCCCCCAGGATGAGGGGCTACTTCTGTACAGAGCAGCCTAGAACGTGCTGCTTCTCGACCACACTGTGCAGTGTTACAGTAGGCGCTTTTTATGGAAGCTGATGATTGGCGGACTCTTGTTCATGGGTAAGTGGTAATTCTGCCTCGAAAGACAAGGATGCTCCGGGGGAGTTTGAGAAGCCAGTGGCAGTGGCTGGCCTGGCCTGGCCCCGTTCACTTTCTTGGCAACGCTGGACGGCCCTCTGACATGCTTTTCATATCTCCTCCTCCTCTCTGTCCCCATCTCCACCACCCTGGGGCCCATCACTGCCAAGTCATGCTTGAATAATTCACGTAAAACTTTTCATCAAGCACCTGGCACAGTGAGTGCAGAATAAGAGGTGGATGCCAAGTTTTTATTGTGAAAAACCCGAGCAAGCGTGGTATGTCTGCGTGAATTGCCCTCTCCCGACCAGAACCCTTCAGAGACTCGCTGCAGGAGGAACTTGGAGCTTCCCACCGGGCCTCCAGGTCTGGCCCCTGCCCAGAGCTCCCACCTCCCTGCTGCGATGACTTCCTGGTCTTCCCTGGACCTGTCAATCCCCTCCTCTCCATGGGGCGAACCGTTCCTCAGCCTTGCCTTCTTAGCTTAAAGGCCACCTCAGAGAGGCCTCCCCTGACGGCCTATCTAAAGTACATTCCTCCCTGTCACTCTCTGTCACACTGTTTGTCTCTCCCAGAGCACTCCTACCACCTGAGGTCATCTCTCTCTTTGTGGTTTATTGTCTGGGACATGAAATTCCATGAATGCTGGGACTGTGTCTATCTTTTTTTTGGTACTGGAGATTGAACCCAGGGGCACTCGACCACTGGGCCATATCCCCAGCCCTTTTTTGTATTTTATTAGAGACAGGGTCTCACTGAGTGGCTAAGTGCCTCACCATTGCTGAGGCTGACTTTGAACTCGCGATCCTCCTGCCTCAGCCTCTCAAGTGCTGGGATTACAGGCATGTGCCACCGCGCCCGGCCGTGTCTGTCTTTTATCACAATGTGCCCGTCCTGCCGTTGAGGCTAGAAAAAACATGGTCAGGGGTTGTTGAATGAACAGATAGAAATCAAAATATTTGAGATTATCAACCTAAAAAGGAGGAAAGGTTTGTTTTGGCTCACAGTGTTGGAGGTCTCAGTGCTGGTCACTTGGCTCTGCTGCTTCGGGCCTGTGGTGCGTGCCACGTCACGGTGTCCTGGTGATGTGTGTGGCCCCAGAGGCCTGCTGACCTCGTGGCAGCCAGGAAGCAAAGAGACAAGAAGGGGCCAGAGTCCCAAAGTCCCCTTCTAGGACACGCCCCCAGTGACCTAAGTTGCCCCAGTAGGTCCTAGCTGTTAAAGGTTCCGCCACCTCCCAATAGCACCACAGGTTGAGGACAAAAACCTTTGACACCTGGGTCTTTGGGGGACATATCGGGTCCAAACGCTAGGAATCACCCAGGGACATCTAGTTAGAAATTTAAATCGCTTTGTCTTACGTGACTATCTTTTTTTTTTTTTTTTTGGTACTGGGGATTGAACTCAGGGGCACTTGACCACTGGGCCACATCCCCAGCCCTTTTTTGTGTTTTTATTAGAGACAGGGTCTCACTGAGTTGCTAAGTGCCTCACCATTGCTGAGGCTGGCTTTGAACTCATGATCCTCCTGCCTCAGCCTCCCAAAGTGCTGGGATTACAGGCGTGCGCCACCGCGCCCGGCTACGTGACTATCTTTTGACTTAGCTGATACATCTGATTCCTCCTGGGATCATAAACTAAGGGGATCCCTTTTGAGGTGTTTGTCAGGCATTTCCTGAGTGACGGGCACTGCACTCATGCGCCCCCCATCAGCCTGTGATGGGGCTCCATTGTTTGGTCTTCATTTTCCAGATGAGGCTCTGGTGGCAGAGAAAGCACATGAGTGGCCCAGGTGGCCGTGCCTGGAATTGAACCCAACAGAGTGGCTCTTGGACTCGCCCTGCCGCATGTCCTGCCAGAGACAGCTGCGTCGATTCTGGCCGAGCCAAAGGGCCACGCTCTCTACTAGGACAAGAGCTCACCCGGCCTCTGGAGCCCCTGCTGGCTGGTTCTGCTCAGCTGGTCGGGTTTGCAGTGGGGCGGGCCGCCTCTGCCAAATTCTTAACAGCACCCACAGCCCTGCGTCACAAACCTGGCACTCCCTCCAGTGTGACCGCGCTGCCACCGTGAGTCATTTCCAAATATGCACATCTTTTCTCCTCATGCAGGTCGCAAGTCGCTAAGGAACAGGGCCCAAGCTTTGTTTGTTCTCCAGTTTACCCAGAACACCTGGAATGGCGCTTGGCTCGGCGTCACTTAGCCTGACTGGGGAAGAGAATGGTTTCCGCGGGGTGGTGCCCTTCTGGTGGTGGGGAGAGACCTGCCTTGTAGTGGTTGGCACGAACAAGTCCTTATCTCTTTTCAGAACAATGTGGTTTGCTTTGGCAACTGCTCAGGAGATGGAAACGATCACGTGGAGAATCCAGAAACGTGGCTGGGAGAGGTTCAGGGGCTCAGCCCTCATGGGCCTGTTGCACTGGCCTCTTCCCCTCGGGCGTCTCGGCACCTAAGGGGCTGCTGTTCCCGTCACGCTGATGAACCTGATCCACTTGGCTGGGCCCCAGGGTCATCTGGCCAGGCTGTTTGTTTGGCTTTGCTGTGGGCTGCTTTGCAGTGGGCATGTCTCCGAGGCAGCCCAGCTGTCCGAGAGTCCAGGGGTGACAGCTACCGTGGCCTTGGCATGAAGGGGCTGCTCGTGCTCCAGAGGGTGTCTTCCCCCTCCTGTTTTGGCCTAGGAACGCCTGTTCTTTTCAGCCTGCTCATCCTGGGCCTCTGAGGTGAGGAGGGTGAAGGGCCACACTGTCCCCAGCTGGAGCGCCCTACCCTGCCACCAGGGTGCCGTTGGCTTTCTTGCCTGTTCTTTTGATGGCCCTTGGACAAGGAATGCATGCTTATTAGCTGTCATTGTGGAGGCGACTCAGGGGAGAGAGCTGTTGTCCCGCAGCAGGCTGAAGAACCCCTGGTGAGCAGGTGGCCTCATCCCTGCGGGGTCTGTCCCCAGGCAGACTTTTTTCTTATTTTCTTTTTTCTGTACTGGGGGTTGAACCCAGGGTACTTGATCAATAAGCCACATCCCCAGCCCTTTTTGTTTTTTGAGACTAAGTTGCTGAGACTGGCCTCTAACTTGTGATCCTCCTGTCTCAGCCTCTTGAGTCACTGGCATTACAGGCATGCACCACCGTGCCCGGCCCCAGGCAGACTTTTTTTTTTTTTTAATATTTATTTATTTACTCTAGTTGTACACAATGCAATGCATTTATGTTTACGTGGTGCTGAGGATCGAACCCGGGCCGCGCACGTGCAAGGCAAGTGCTCTGCCGCTGAGCCACAACCCCAGCCCCCCCAGGCAGACTTTTAAGACGGACAGGTCACCTCTGTTCTTTCCTTCTGCTACCGAGAGAGCATGAAGAGTCAGGGTACCGTGGATGAACACTCCACCAAATCGTGTGGCTGGTGTTTTTGAAGACTGAGGGAGGACGTCAGGAGCAAGTGGCACACAGGTCTCAGGGAAACACGTTGACAAAGGCGGACGTGGGGGCAGACAAGGGGTCGGCCATCTGCCTGGGCTTCTCTGAGGCTCTGGGGAACTTCATTCCCAGTTCAGGTGTAGTTGGCCTTCTTGTGTATACAGTGGGTGCCACTGAGACTGCTTGAGAGACTGTGAACAGTGCTGAGCAAACGCGATCATGCTCATTGTCATAGCAACCGTGTCACAGTCCTCAGAAGCTCGCACTCTCTGAAGCAGACAGGATCCCCAAGGGCTTCTCAGATGAGGGTTTGATAACGGCTTTGCTCGGAGGAGGAGCTCTTCCCTGTACTTGGTCACAGCTTCACACGAGTGGGGCAGGGCTCAGCACCCAGATGGCTGCCTTGTGTGAGCCCAGGAGGGAAGGCGAGAAAAGGGGAGCTGAAAGCAGATGGGTCCTCGCTGACTTCTCCAGCCCAAGGCCAGTTCTCTGGCTGGAGAGCCCACACCACTGGAATCAGACTAACGCATGGAGGAGGGGCAGACGTGGAAAGTAGTAGAACTACAACTGCTAACACCTATCAGAAGTGACGCTGGCTTGGCTTCCACACTGGTTCCTGTTACCTGAATGTCAGCCCTACTAAAATTACAACCTTTGCTTGTATCGGTTGGCTTTGGCTGCTGTAACAAAGAGTACCACAGACTGATTCAAACACCAGATCTTGATTTTCTCACACTTCTGGAGGCTGGAAGACTGAGATCAAGGTGGCAGCAGGATCAGTTTCTGTTAAGGCCTCTCCTTGGCTTGCAGATGGCATCTTCTCCTTGTGTCCTGACGTGGTCTTCCCTCTGTGTGGGTCTGTGTCCTAATCTCTTCAAAGGGCATCTAAGGACATCAGTCGGATTGGATTAGGACCACTGACTTCAACCTATGACTTTCAGAGGGACGCAGTCAGCCCATAACACTTACCATGTGTGACGTGGTAGAATGATCATCAGGGATAATATCTGAGCTCGGATTAAGTGTGGAGCGAAAATACTATTGTTATCCCCCTCATCTCTCAGACACCAAAAGAGCTGAGTTCTGTGCTTCTAGAAAATGGTAGAGCTAGACTTGAACCAGGCACTCTGATCCCAAGTCTCTATGCAGCTGCTGAGGTCAAGGTCTTGCCCAAGGTCAGTGTCTCCCCTGGAAAAGCTGTCAGCTCAGGCTGCAGAAGGGGTTCATCCCAACTCATGGAAGAGAAGGAAACAGGGAGCCACCCCTACACACATGCCTGGGTCCCGTCGCCCCAGGAAGACTGGCCTTCGTCGTGCCAGCCAGCACACTCCAAAGTGTCTTTCAGGTGACACTGTTCCTGCAACTGAGGAAAACTGGCTGCAAGTTACAACGGGATGAAAAGGGACAGTCAGTGTCTTTGAGGACTGTCACGCAGAGTGAAGTTGGCAGGCCCAGTCGCCACAGGCTGATCCCGTCAGGCCTGGAGCCGTCTGCTTTTACAACTGTCGTCTCTGTTCCAGGGGTCCCTTTGCTGGAGCCTTTTCATTCCTCCTTCAGATAGTCTCTGTCGTCCTGTGAAGCAACAGCAGCATGTCACGGGCCACACTCATACTTGCTGTTTGCAGGCCCTGGGCTCTTCCGGCGAGAGCGTAGGGCTTCCCCTGGCAATCTTGCGGGCGTTCCTTGTGAGTCTGGAGACTTTCCCTTGGTCTCTGGAAGCTCGGCTTTGGCCTTCATTGCTGAGGCACAGGGTGGGGCTCGGGGCAGAGAAGGCTTCAGTTCTCAGCAACGAACACGGTCATGACTCAGGTCTCCTCCCCTCTCCCCTCTAATCTGGTCAGACCTACCTGGGTCTGTCCTGGGAGTCTCCTGACACTGATCTGAGCTTTGAAATTGTTCTCAGCTTTTCTCCCGCCAGCATGCTGGGTGGCAACTGCTCTTTCCAGCTGTCATTGTACAGATTGCCCGAGCTCTAGATGGACACCTCTTCCTGCATGGTCCAATAACCCACCCAAACCGAGCTGGGCCGGTGGCACTGTTAGACCCAGAACCCTGGGCTCCCAGAAGACAGATTCCAGAGTAGCTTGCTACCCATATCTGAAGTCAAGGCATCTTTCTGGGAGTCCAAGAAAAACATTTTCAAATCACTTGGGGCTTGGGACTTTATGTCCCCATCTTACCTGCCTTTCTGATGTCATTGACTGGGATGGCCCTGGACATTCACCCTGCCTTCAGAATCCCTCCAACTCTAAAAAAGCTAAAGATCTCTGTCACTTTATAAATTCAGCAGGTTCCACTTCATTTCAGTTCCTGTCTTATCCAAGTTCAAACAACAGACTACTTTATTAAAGAAAGGAATGTGGCGTCCTTCCTTGAAAATCATTGCCACCTGTAAATCTCTCCAACTCCCCAGCTGTTTCTGTGTATACCAAGGCAACTGAGATTAGTCCCCTAACCTCATAATAGGAACTTGATGGGTGTTGGGAATTGGGGACTGGTTTTATTTTCTTCTTCAGATTTGCCTGTGTTACTTAATTCTTTAAAAATTGAGCACATGTCTTTTTCTTTTTTTCCCTAAAATCCATCAAGTCATTCCACGAGAAAAGAATAGGGAAGTAGCCGGGCACAGTGGCACAAGCCTGTCATCCCAGCACTTTGGGAGGCTGAGGCAGGAGGATCGCGAGTTCAAAGCCAGCCTCAGCAAGGGCGAGGCACTTAGCAACTCAGTGAGACCCTGTCTCTAATAAAATACAAAAAAAAAAAAAAAAAAAAGGGCTGGGGATGTGGCCCAGTGGTCGAGTGCCCCTGAGTTCAATCCCCAGTACAAAAAAAAAAAAAAGAATAGGGAAGTAAACAAACACAGTATCCCAGCTATTCCCTTAACAGAGTTGTGTGAACCAGGTGAGCCCTGAGTCATAAAATCACTGAGGTGGAGGGTCCTAGGTCGGCCAGGGCCTCAGATTATCTCCTGTCGATCAGATCTGCTGTTTGCTTGTGGCTTGGTCTTATTTCGACCCAGTGACCTACTTTCCTGCAGGTCCCCAGTGGCTCACTTGACCTCTTTACCAGGTTGCTCTCTCTTTCCCCCCTTCAGGGTCACTTGAGGAGGTCCTCACAGCCCAATAGTCTACTAGAACAGCAGCCATTAGTAGAAAAACTACTTCCCCATCACAGTCCATGTTGTTTGTAAACAAAACGTGCCCCTCCTCAAACCTTCACTTGTTGGGAAGCTTTTGCCGCCTGCCCAAGAGAAGATGCTTGCTATCTTGTGTGGCAAATTTAATCAGGCACAACAAGACAACTGGGACAGAGTCTTGCCCTTACAAGGAGAAGGAATTAAACTCCCGCCTGCCACAGCCTGGCCTAAGGTTGCATTCAATTGTGCTCTGATCAGGCGGCTGTTTCCCGAGCCAGGAGTGGTTGGGTTGCTTTGTCAACAGCTTCCATGTGTTGTGGAGGACAAATGCCACTCTCTCCTGCGTCCTTCTGCAGGAAAGGGTACATTTCTCACATACCTTCGCCAGATCGTAGTTTTTCTGGGAGCTGAGCCAAGAGCTCCCACACTTTGGGAGCTGACCCCAGAAGAGAGATAGTGTGAACTTCTGCTCTCTGGTTGGGCAATCTCCAAAAGTCAGTTGGGTGAGCCCGGGAAGGGCCGGGTGGAGTTGGAGTCACCCTATTTATTTCATCACCGTCTACGTTAAACAAAGGGTTTGTGTTTGCAATTCCCTGACGATGAAATCCAGTGACAGGAAAAGCCATGCGACTGGTCCTGTGGTAATGGCTGATCCTCTGGGCCCCCTTGATCTCAGGCTCCCTGCCCCCAGGTTTACTTCACAGAGCCTCAGAGCTGGGCAGAAGGTGATGTTTCCTCAAAAACCCAATCTCTGAGGAGGTTTCCAATTCTAGGAGAAGCCCTTTGAACTTGGCTGTCTTGGACAGTTTTTCTTGGCCATTGTAACAGGGTGTCTGGAAGGCATTCCAAAGAGACACTGACAGTGGTTTTTAATGTGATCCTTTATTCCGGGTGCCTGAGCCAGTCTGGTCAAGGAGTAGTAGATGGCGTATGGAGGAAGATGGAGAAAAAGAAGGAAACAGGGAAGATATAGTCTCTGTAGCCTGGGAACTAGTAAGGGTGAGATTCTTTGTGAGAAAGGCAGGAGGAGCTAGGGGTTGACTTTCCAGGAGGAAAGCCAAAGGTGGCATCATCTATGTTAAGGGGGGCTAGCCTCCTTTCTTCTCTTTGACAGATAAATCCCAAGCATACAATTTTAGCTACTGGCCAGGCCTGGCGGCACACGCCTGTAATCCCAGCACTTGGGAGGCTGAGGCAGGAGGATCACGAGTTCAAAGCCAGCCTCAGCAATGGCGAGGCACTTAGCAACTCAGTGAGACCCTGTCTCTAATAAAATACAAGAAAGGGCTGGGGATGTGGCCCAGTGGTCAAGTGCCCCTGAGTTCAATCCCCGGTACCAAAAAACAAAAAACAAAACAAAAAAAAACAATTTCAGCTACTATATCCCAGATCCAAAAATCACAATTTCTTTCTCATATAGTAAGCCCTTTGTGAGCAGTCTGGTGGCTTCATAGTATCTGGGACTCACGATCCTCTATCTCGTTGCCCCCCTCTTCTTGATTATGTGGTTCAATATGGCCCCACCCCGGTGCTTATTTACACAGGAAAGTAAGAGAATGGAGAGCTGCACCATGGGAAATTTACATGTCCCTTCTACTCTTACCCCATTTGCCAGAACTTAGTCACATGGCCAGTCTTGATTGCAAAGCAGACTGGGAAATGTAGTTTTCATTCTTGGAATCCATGAGTCCAGCTAAAAATTTGTGGTTCTATTACTAGAGAAGGAGGAGAGAATGATTGGAAGGAGAAGAGGGACAGCCATTGGTCTCTGTACTCATCACCACCCTGTGTAATAAGAACTGACCCAGTGTACAATCAATCAAAACGCGTCCTGCTGTCATATATACCTAATTAAAATAAATTAATTAATTAAAAAAAAATCAACCCAGGAATGACACAGGCAGCAACTACAGCGTGACTCCCAAAGAAAGCTTCCCAGTGACCTGCTGTAAAGCATTTTAAGGTACCACTGTATTTGGCCCTATGTGGGTTCAGAGTCCATTTTCTAAAATCTCAATTCCAGCTGGACCCGCATTTCCCCTTCTTGCTCAGGGAAGTTGAACTTGGATGTTGAGTGTCAATGAGCTGCTCTCTAGGCATCTGTACTTAACATCAAGTACAGATGTACAAAATACTCCAGAAAGCATGAAGTTAAAACAGGATTCCTTTTGTTTTATCTCCCCAATTTCTCTCTGCCTCCCTCTCCCCTCCAGTTAGGTTGGGATGCAGGACTTCCACAGTCCTAGCGGTAATGAGGTCTCTCTCTGGTGCCTGATTACCCTGTCCACGTGGAGCCCTCTCAGGCTTCACACAAGATGTGCTTCAAAGGGTTTCAGGGCAGGGGCTGCAGGGAGCCAGAGGTAGCACAGAGAGCTCTTATATAATGTGGTAAACAAATAGCAAACGGGCGTTTCATTTTCCATTAGCCAGAGAAGCATTTTATTTCCACTAGAAATGGGAGCAGACGTGAAAGCAATTAGTGTTAGTGGGTTTACAGTGATGTCCCTGGAGCCAGCAAAATCCTAAGGCCAGATGTCTGTACTTCACTTGTTCCTTATTCAGAGAACATTTGTGAGTTCTTTCCACCCCTGCCCATCTCTGCCTCCTGCCAGAAAGACCCAAAATATCACAGTTGGGGAGAACAGAATATTCCCTGAATAGCAGAGGTAGGAGGGTTGTTCTCTGGAGATAGAGAATGTTGCCTCCAAATTTGGGGAGGAGAGGCCAGGAGTGACAGGAAAAATCTTCCCAGCCCTGGGACCTGCAGGCCTTTGATTGGGACTTGAAGCAGAGATATACTTCTGTATTTCTTTGTCTTCAACCCTGCCCTATCCCACCCCTTACACACATACAATAGGAAAGAGAAGGCTCCACACAAAATAGAAGCCCTGAATGCCTGCCCCCTACACACACACACACACACACACACACACACACACACACACACAGAAGAATAATGTGATCTAAGTTTTGCTGTATCTCCAGCTCCATCATATCCATCGACACCACCATTAACACCAAAGTCCCAGAATCCACCACTTAAAATACACAACAAATTTCCATGGCTCAGTTTGGAAGATCTATGTAAAATGTCTCATGTTTATACTGATTGCATGTTAATAAAATTTTGGATAGACTGGGTTAAGAGCAATGTGCAGTTGAAATTAATTCCACCTGCTCCTCTTTGCCTTTTTTTAATGAAGTTCAGGAAAATTAAGCCTCCTCCTTGGCCACAGCAAGAAAGTAGAACTGTTGTTGGAGCCCCATATTTTGGATGCTGTAGTCAAAATGCCAAGGAGAGATATATATATTTTTTTTCTGCTAGGGATTGAACCCAGGGGTATGCTATCACTGAGCTAAATCTCCAGCTGTTTTTATTTTATTTTATTTTTATTTTGAGACAGGGTCTCACTAATTTGGCCTGGAACTTGTCATCCTCCTGCCTCAGCCTCCCCAGTAGTTGGCATGCACTACCCCACCTGGCTGAATTCCAAGGATTTTTAAAGCTTTATCGTGTACTTTGTCTCATTCACTCCTTACAAAACTCTTGTGAAAGGCAGGAAGCTTGGGCAAGTCCTTAGCATTGCTGGCTGGTTGCAATTTCCCTCAGTTCTAAGAAGGGGCTGGACGAGGTGACCATTCAATGAGTCCTTGTCTTTGTGACTTCCTAGTCAAGAGAAAGGGCTGAGCCTGGATCAGACTTTTCCCCTTGGGACTCCTTAACTGGCTCTCTATCTTACAACATTTTGCAAAGTCTTTTCCAGACGTTTCCTCTGTGCATTAAATGATAAGTCAATATTTTTACATCCTAGGAATTTTGGATCTCATTTAAAATTAGACTTTGATTTCAAACTGTCATCATTTAGCATTTTTTTAACCTTTAAAAATATGGAAGCATTCAATCTTTCCACTTTTTCCCTGCAAAAAAAAATCACATCCTGTAATCCCAGCACTTGGGAGGGTGAGGCAGGAGGATCACGAGTTCAAAGCCAGCCTCAGCAATGGTGAGGCACTTAGCAACTCAGTGAGACCCTGTCTCTAATAAAATACAAAAAAGGGATGGGGATGTGGCTCAGTGGTTGAGTGCCCCTGAGTTCAATCCCCAGTACCAAAAAAAAAAAAAAAAAGTATTCACGAGTTGTACCACAATCAACTTTAGAACGTTTTATTACCCCAACAAGAAACCATTAGCATTTACTCTCCCAGCCTCCCTCTACCACAACCCCAGGCAGCCTGTAATATTTGTTCCTATAGATTGGCCCATTCTGAAAATTTTGCATATAAGAGATCATGTGTGTTTTTTGAGAGGCTTTTTCCATTTGTCAGAATATTTTCAAAATTCATCCACATTGTAGCATATATTGTAACTTTGTTCTTTTTTGTGGCTGAATATATTTCCTTGTGCAGATGTTCTACATTTTGTTTACCCATTCACTAGTGGATAGACATTTGGGTTGTTTTCTAGCTGTGGCTATGGTTAACAGTGCTGCCATGAACATTTACATGCACGTATTTGTTAGAATACCAGTTTTCAGTTCCTTTGGATGGAGGCCTAGGAGTAGAATTTCTGGGTTATGTGGTCACTTTATGATTAACTTTTTTCAGGAACTGCCAGAATGTTTTCCAAAATGGCTATGCCATTGTCCATTCCTACCAGCAGTATTCTAATTACATCTATACCAACCCTTGTGATTTTCTTTTTGATGATAGTCACTTTTAGTCTAAGTGAATTGATATCTTATTGTGATTTTGATTTGCCTTTCCTTAACTGCTAATGATGTTGAGTATCTTCACAAGTTTATTGGCTACTTGTATGTCTTCCTTGGGGAAATGTCTATTCAGATCTTTGCTTGTTTTAATTTCATTTATCTTTTTATTATTTTGTGTGTGTGTGTGTGTGTGTGTGTGTGCGCGCGGTACTGGAGATTGAACTCAGGGGCACTCGACCACTGGGCCACATCCCCAGCCCTTTTTTGTATTTTATTAGAGACAGGGTCTCACTGAGTTGCTAAGTGCCTCGCCATTGCTGAGGCTGGCTTTGAACTCGCGATCCTCCTGCCTCAGCCTCCCAAAGTGCTGGGATTACAGGCGTGTGCCACCACGCCCGTGCCCGGCTCCTATCTTTTTATTATTGAATTGTAAAATTTTCTCTCCTTTCTCTCTTTCCTCCCTCCCGCCCTTCCTTCTTGTTTCTTTTTCATGCTTGGAGGGTTTAAACTTATATTTCTCAGGCAGCGCTGGTCTATAGCCTCACATAGGGCAATGTCTACAGTCAGATGATCCTTATTCGGTGGATCTGTTTGTTCCCACTTCATTTCAAAAAAAGACATTTGAGGGGCTGGGATGTGGCTCAGCGGTAGGGTGCTCGCCTAGCACAGGCGTGACCCGGGTTCGATCCTCAGCACCACGTAAAATTAGTACATGCATTGTGTACAACTAAAGCAAGTAAATAAATATTAAACAAAAAAGGCATTTGAAACAGACAACGGATTTCTGCAGCAGTGAGGCCATTGGTCCATGTGACAGCAAGATGCTGCTGTTGGCTCTCCAGGCACCTGCTGGGGAGAAGTCAGCCTCGGCAAAGACACTGGACAGAACCCCAGGTTCTCCGCCCACGCCCCCCTCCAATACTCGAGCATCAATGACAGTTGTTCCACAGGGTGATGGAGAGGACCACCGCTCACCTCACATGCTTTGATAGGGTGGAATCGGGACCAGACTCCCCACTCCAGGAGGAGCTGATTGCCCACATGCTTCCTGTCCTGCTGTCCCAGATACGGTCTTCTCTTGGGTCCTCCAAGACTCTTCCTTCTTCCTTTCATTTAAAATGTCGCTCTGAAAGACACGTCTGCAATTAGGGTCGATGCAAGGCTTAGAAGTGGAGAAATCTTGCAAAGAGTTTTCATTCACATGGTGTGTGTCTCCCACTTCATGTCCCCCCCCCCCCCCCCCCCCCCCCCCCGCATTGGCAGCATGTCATTCTGACAAAATGTGTGCTCTCTGGATTACTCTCTGCTGTGGATTACTCCTAAATCATGTTCAAGGGGAAGGGGACATTTAAAGTATTTCCTTATGCAGCATGGCCAGACACTAGCCCATCAGCACACGAGCAGCCTGGGAATTGGACTAGGGTCTGGGTGGCTCCTGCTGTGGCAGCTGCCAGGGTTCAAGGTGCTGGACTAGGGCAGGGTCCTAGGTGTGGGAAGTATTCAGGAATCCCAGGGCAGTCAGTGGCTATTTGCCAAATGATAAGTATATGTTTTGTTTTCCGGCTTCCGATGTGATTATCATTATGTGCTGGTTGAGGCTCCGCCCATTTGTTGTGCATGTTTTGAATTATCTTGGACTGTGTCCATTCCAGAGTGTCCATTCTCCTAAAAAGTCTTTACCCCAATGCACATAAAATCTGCCTGTTTTCCAAAGTGCTAGTGCACCCCATCTCCTCTGAATGCCCAGTCTACTGGAACTAGCTCAGGGTGTGTGCTGCAAGGAATAAGGAAAAGGAGATTTGACAGTTGTCTGTGGTTTCTTCATCAATGAGGAGGTTTCAGAAGTACCCCTGAGCCCCTGGATGTCCCTCCTGCTTCCTGTTCTGGGGTACCGCTCCTGGCTGCTGTGAGCCAGGCCCAGCAGGAAAGAGAGGTTGCCATTATTGGGGATGCCCGGATGGCTGAGCAGGACTGGAGGTGGGGAGGGCTCAGCAGAGCTGAGTTCTGCCTCCAGGTGTCGGGACTGTGAGTCCAGGGGTGCCGTTCATCAAAACCTGTAGGAGCCCTAATTAAGGAGATAGCTAAGATTGCGGTTAGCTGTGAGCCATAAAGATGTTCAAGCATTACCACCTTCCATGGTCTCGCGAGACTTGGCCCGGGACACTGCGGATCAGGTCAGCACCATTTGCATGATCTCGCAAGACTTGCCCCGGGAGATTGCAGATCGGGTAGGCGCCATTGTGTGGTGGTTGGAGGAGTGTGGATGGTGTTGGAGTTGTTGTTGGAGCCGGAGAGAGAAGCTAGCAGAATAAAGAGCCTGTTCGTTTCCAGTCTGCCTCTGAACTTATTCCCATGGCGTCGTTGCTCCAAGCGGCCATCGCTTCAGGCAGTGACAAAAACCAGACGCCCGAGTGAACACCTTGGATAGGCATTGTGCACTCACATGGATATTCCAGGTTAAATAGACAAGATGCATGTTTGAGGATGAAGGGACAGTGTTCAAAAAATGATTTTTTTATTGAGGTAAATTTAAATGCAGCAAAATGTTGTTCAGGTAGTAAGTGCAGAATGAATGTTGGTAAATGTATCTACCCAAATGGCCACCCAGTCCAGAGCTGGCATATTTCAAAGGGATGAGCTTTTTGAAAAGAAGGTTCCACCTGGAGTGCCTGGACTTGTACAAGGCCAAGCAGTGCCCTGGTCCCCACCCAGCCCAGGCCTTGGTAAGAAGTGAGTCCTGTAATAGATTCAAATCAGGCCATCAGCATGGTAGTGACTGCCTGATACAGGAGGACCTCAGAGAAGTTGAGGGTTCAACTCCAGATCTCTACAGTTAGGTGAAAGTGGCAGTATAGCAGTATAAAAGCTTGGTTTCCCAGTGCATATAAAAGTTATGTTTGTGCTACACTGTCGTCTACTATGTGATCACATTATGTCTAAAAAGTAATTTCAATAATTAATTTCAAGTTACTTTATTGCTAAAAAAATGCTATGTGATCACATTATGTCTAAAAAGTAATTTCAATAATTAATTTCAAGTTACTTTATTGCTAAAAAAAAAAAAAAATGCTAATGACGATCTGATCTGTTGGGGAAAAGGTGCCACTAGATCTGCTGAATGCAGGGGACACAGGGTCTCCACAACCTTGAACATGCAAACGGCTCGATAGCTTTGAAGCGGCAAAAAAAGCAAATCACAGCGAAACCAGGTAGCCTTCTATGCCTGCAAAGCCTGCCTGTACCTGACCTGGTTTCATCCTCAGAACAGCCCCAGAAGGTAGCAGTCAGCCTCTCGGGCTTCCTCCTGTCTGTCAAGGACAGAGAAAGGGAATGCGTCCCTTGGGAGGCAGAGGGAGTCTGTATCTGGGGACGTGGCTTGTACTCAGAAATTTCTTCTTTTGAAAATGAATGCGGGGGAGTGCAGATTTCTGTCCCAGCAAGCTGCCTCGACCTTCATCAGGCCTGGACAGAAATCTACAACCAACACAGCTCCTGGTAAAAGGCCAACAGGGTCAAGGTGGGGATGTCCCCTGCACCCACAGAGGAAGAGAAAACACTGCCCTTGGTTACTATGTAGAAAATCCCAAGGAGTCTCTTTAAAAACAAAGGAAGCCTGGGGTTGGGGGTGGGGGGGTGCACACATGTAATCCCAGCAGTCTCCTGGGGAGGTGGTGCCGAGACAGGAGGATCAGGAGTTCAAAGCCAGCCTCAGCAACAGGCGCTAAGCAACTCAGTGAGGCCCTGTCTCTAAACAAAATACAAAATAGGGCTGGGGATGTGGCTTAGTGGGTGAGTGCCCCTGAGTTCAATCCCTGGTACCAAACAAACAAATAAACAAAAAACAAAAATGAATGCAGGGGGGGCTGGGGTTGTGGCTCAGCGGGAGCGCTCGCCTCACCCGTGCACGGCCCAGGTTTGATCCTCAGCACCATGTAAACATAAATGCATTGCATTGTGTACAACTAAAGTAAATAAATAAATATTTTTTAAAAAATGAATGCAGGGGCTGTGGCTGTGGCCCAGCAGTAGAGCACTTGCCTAGCATGGGTGAGGCACTGGGTTCAATTCTCAGCACCGCATATAAATAAATGAATAAAATAAAGGTTCATCAACATCTAAAAAAAAATCTTAAAAAAAGAAAGCAAACTTTGTTTTTGGTTCCAAGTGAAACTGTTTATTTTCACTTAGAATGCTTAATTTATGAATATTTGCCCCCAATTCCTCCCCAAATCATCAAGTAAAAGGACGACCCTCCAGAGAGGTCACGTGGGCCCCGTGTCGTTTCTGGCTCACCCACAGCAGGTCACACCATCTTCTTGTGATTGCTAAGGCTGAACTGGTATTTGGCCACACACGCGGCCCCTGCCCCACCCTGCTGTCCTGTTTTGTGTTGGTGTCTGACCATGGCAGCTGAGGAGGCCCACTGTTTCCCCACCAGGTGCCAACAGAGCCCAGGCCTCCCGTGGCCCGGCTCTGGGTTTTCTGACACAGCAAAGTCCCGCCCTTTCAGGATGTGGCCCAGCTGCCGCCAAGACCATTGAGGGTTGGAGGTGGAGAGCTGTACGACGCAGGCTGGGGCCAAGACCATTGAGGCTGGAGGTGGGAAGCTGTACGAGGTGGGGTCCAAGAGAGGCTGTGGGGAGCTGTACGACGCAGGCTCGGGCCCAAGACCTGTAACGCAGGCTGGGGTCCAAGACCATTGAGGCTGGAGGTGGGGAGCTGTACGACGCAGGCTGGGGACCAAGACCATTCCAAGAGAGGCTGGAGGTGGGGAGCTGTACGACGCAGGCTGGGGTCCAAGAGACCATTGAGGCTGGAGGCTGGGCCCAAGACCATTGAGGCTGGAGGTGGAGAGCTGTACGACGCAGGCTGGGGTCCAAGACCATTGAGGCTGGAGGTGGGGAGCTGGGGAGGCTGGGGTCCAAGACTGTAGAGCTGTACGACGCAGGCTCGGGTCCATTTCTCAGCGGTCCTCTGACAGAGCGGCCAGGGCCCTGACGCCGATGCCCCTTTCCCTTTGAGGACTGGCTTCTGCAGGGTCCTTCCGTGGGTCTGCTCTTGCCCTCCTGTCCCCAAGTCCCTGCTGTTGCTCTGAGCTCCCTGGGGTCTGCTGTGGGCTCTCTTCCCCCTCCCGAGCACTTCCTCCAGCAGGTGGCCTCCCTGTGGCTCTGCAGGCCTGGTCTTCAAGTGGGTCACTGCGTGCCTGTGGTCACCGCCACTCCTGTTCCCGCCCTTCCTTCCTGGGCGAGACCCGTCCCTCCTCTGACCTGCAACGTCCCCAGGTATGCGAGTTTCCTCTTGGCCGCTGTCACAGGTTGAGTGGCTTCAAATAGCACAGATTCGTTCTTGAAGCACTTTTGGAGGCAAGACGTCTACACTGCACGCGCCAGCAGGGCTGCGTTCCTTCCAGGGAGAAGCCGCTGCCTCCCCTTTTCCAGCTTCTAGAAGCTGCCCGTGTGTCTTGGCTCTTGCCTGTGCTTACCCACTTCTGCCTCTTGCTTCAAAAACACATGTCCTGTTCCCCACGCTGACCTCTGGCCTCTGTGATTGTGAGATTATGCATTGTGAGATCCAGGCCTACCTGGGTAATCCGGGATAATCCCCTATTTGTGATCCTTAACTTAAACACATCTGCAAAGTCTCCTTGCCATCACATAAGGGAACAGTCACAGGCTCGAGGGATGAGAAAGGTGACGGTCTGCCTGCCAGAAGAAGGGGCAAAGGGGACCTTGCCTTCTGCCCTCTGCAGGTTCACTGGAATAAAGTGACAAAGATGAATAGGAGAAAACACTCAAATTTGTTATCTGCAGGGGACGATCACAGGGCCACTGCCACCAGCTCAATAAGATGCTAGAGGCTTTCCCAGGAGGAGAGAGTGGGGAGCCTAGCCCGCCTGTAGGGGATGGTAAGTGGATTTTAGGGGAACTCAAGGGCATGGAGAACATAGGGTGGCCTGGGACAGTCCCCAGGTCCACAAAACAGACAGTGGTTTGTAACCGATTCTCCATGGAACCAAACGAGGACAAGCGTGTGAGACGCAAGTCTGTCCAGGTCCTTGTGGTTAGTGAAATTCCAGTAAGAAGACCAAAGTCGATGGTGTCTTGTGGTGGAACCAGTCTTCAGGCAGATCAAGGGATTCCCAGGCTGTCGGGGACGGGGAGACGCCAGGGGCGGTCCCAGGGGCTGGGATTCTGAGGTAGGTTCTAAGGCCTCTGCGTGGACCAAAGCAGCAGTCTTTGGGGGATCATTTTCTGAGCCCCCGCAGGACTCAGCTTTGCCACCAGCTTCTGGGAAAGGCCACCTGTCCTGCAGGCGGTGGTGCTGTCACCCAGCATGGTGCTCACTCGGAGAGGCGAGTGCATTTGGAAGCATCTGACGGGAGTCCAGCTCCTGACTCGGCTGTTGGCTGTGTGACCTGGGCAGGTTAAACGAGTTACCTCCGAGCCTCCGTTTCCCCATCTGCAAAACGACACTGAGAAATGAGAAAGGGCTTTTAGCACTGTGGCTGGCAAACAGTAGGTGCTCAATAAATGGTGTCTCATGATTCTTTGGAGGGGTTTTGTGCCTCAGCTTTGTTTGCATGTTGGGTGGAGCCCTCATGGGTATTTCTGTGGTTATTAAAAATAAGTGAAAATAAGAAGGCTGTTCCCCAGATTTCCAAATTCTTAAAATCCACCACTGCAACTTGAGAAAGGGCCAGTGATAGTGACATGGAGAGGACATTCCTGCATCCCCTTCTGCCCGCCTGCTACTCACCCTGGGCTCAGGTCAGCCCCGAGTGGACACCCCCAGCTCCACCTGGATTTGCCCGGGCCTCTGCAGCCCGGGAGGTTCTCGGCTTCCCTTGCTCATGGCTGGGAACTGACTCTGGTGGCGGGTGGGAGAGACTTGGCATTCATGCCCTGGGAGTTTCTTCTGTGGGAACAAAGCCCAGGGACACCATGAAGCCCCCACCTGGGCTCTTCATCTCAAGGGGAAGGGGACAACATTTATGTGTGAGTCCTGGCAGTCACTTTACAGAGGTCACCTGATCATCAGGACGTCCCTGTCCTATTTTACTGACGAGGAAACTAGAACTCTGGGGGACTAACTCCCTTGCCGGAGTTCCCACACCTGGGGAGGGGCAAGCCTGGCCTCAGTCCAGCTTCTAAATTGACCAAGCCATGACCCTGCAGTACCTGCATTTGTGGTTATTGCATGAATCCCTATGGTGTCACAAGAAAGGAGGAACAAGAGTCCCCTCTCAGAGGCAAGGCCACACTGGGCGAGCTTATCAGGCGGTGGTTTATAGGTTCTTTATTGCAGATCCAGTTCCTCTTGGGACAGGGCTGTGCCAAAGGCCATGGCTCTCGTGTGGGGGGATGTGCCAGTCCCTGCTTAATCCATCCCTTCCAGAACTTAGGCCCTGTCTTAGTCTCTTCCTGTTGCTATAACAAAATACTGGGTGTGGGAAATGTATAAAGAAAACAGGTTTATTTGGCTAACAAGCTGGTTCATATCCTGGGCAGGATGGCATGAGATTTCATCAAGGACCTCAACATGGCATACGATTTAAAACTGATGACATATTTTCTAGGACATTCTATTTAATATTTTCAGATTGTGGTAGACCATGGGTAATTGAAGCCAGGGAAAGGGAAGCCATGTACTTCAGTAAGTTTTGGTGTTGCCAGACTCAAGAAATAAGAGACGGGGGGGAGACTGCTTTGGGGCACCTCATTGCTCCACCCCTGTTGGAGAGCCCTGTTAGAGCTACCCCAGGGGTCACCAGAGGCTGTTGATTATTTTATTTTGCATCAGAGAGCTCAGAAATTTGTATGTATTCTGGAGGTTGAGAAGGTCTACTCAACTCAGTTTTCCTTTTTCTTTACCCACCCTTTCTCCTTCAAAACATGTCGGCCCCCAAGCTGAGGGCCTGTGTGTCTGTGGTTGGGAATAGGGGATACCCAGAATGTTCTAGAACACAGCTCCTTAACCTTTCTCTGTTCACAGTGCCCTTATCAACTCAATGATTTTTTTTTTTTCAGCGCTTCTAGGTCAAAAGAAAGACCCAGTAATTCAATTTAGTAAGCCATTAGGTCCAAGCCACTCAATAAGTGTTTGTGTCTTAACACCTTTGCAGGTGCTTGGGGGGGGGGGAGAACACATAAATTGAGAGTAAAAAGATTTTTATTTCACTGTTGAATAATAACAATGACTCAAAATGGCACACACGCTCCTGTTAGCCACTGAACAATTTCTCAAACTTGGCATCAGATAGAACCCTGCCTCCCTCATTTCTTTCCCGCCTTGATTTCTGCCTGGTGTGTCTTTTCTAATCACAGCAACTGCCCAAAACTCATAGAATGCTTGGGAACCTGTGTTCTAGAACATTCTGCACATCCCTTGCCCCCCAACCTCAGTTATAAATTCCTTAAAGGGGGAAACCATCTTATGTCCATCCATACTCAGCATAGCACTTGGCCTCTTGTAGAGACTTTTTAGTACTTACTGGCAATTTACAATTAAAGATGGATCCTGGCCAGGAGAGCCACAGAGCCAAGTGAGGGATATTCCTGAAGGGAACCTACGTGTTGTCTGAGGTTGCACCCAAACCTCCTTGAATGACTCGTTCCTACAGCATCCAGCAGATGTTGAATATCGCAATGTTTTCCTCAGAAAGTTAAAATACAGTCGTGGGTTACTTAACGACAGGGATGTGTTCTAAGAACTGCATCCTTGGGTGATCTGTGTGAACGTCACCGAGTGTACTTACGTAGTTGGTCTAGGTCAACTCCTCTTGATGTAATTGAGACACAATACACCAGCCACGGCGGTGCATACCTGTAATCCCAGCGATTTGGGAGCCCAAGGCTGAGGATTGCAACTTGGAGGCCAGCCTCAGCAATGTAGCCAGACCCTCTCTCAGAATAAGAAAGAAAAAGGGCTGGGGATGGGACTCAGTGGTAGAGTGACTGTTAGAAAAATGCTGAAACATAGTTAACTTAGCCGGGAACACTGTGTTAGTGAAATAAAAGGGTTTATTGGGGTGCCACGTGGGCAAGGGTAGGGAAAGGAAGGGAAGGGGGGTAGGGAAGGGATGGATGGGAATAGGGACAGGCAGGAACCGAGGCAAGCGCGAACAGAGAGCGATTTCAGTCCGGGGCTGGTTTAAATAGAGTAGGGGTCATAAAACCCCCTTGGAGCGAGTCCTTGCCCTATTGGCCAGCAGAGGTCAAGGTGGGTAGTGGACAGGGCACTTGCTGGTCAGGTTTTTTTTGGTCACGCTGAGGCTCTTGGGAGGTGTAGTTTTTAACAAAGCACCTGGGGAGGTGTGGCCTTCTGCCTGGGAGGCGCGGCCTCCTGCCTGGAATCCAACAGTGACCCTGGGTTCAATTCCTAGTACAGAAAAAGAAAAAAATAATCCACAATTACAACTCTGTTTCTTCTTTCGTAGTCATATTTTACCATTTCTTAAATTGCATTTGAAGTTGTAGTGCAGCAGAGTCAAGATGGGCACAGAGACACAGAGCTGGTGTGATGCGTTCGCACCCTGCTTCGACCGCTTTCTGGGCCTTGACTGGCGGGGGCCTGGCTTCACGGGGTGTGATACCCGATGACCGAAGCCTCTGCAGGCTGTTGAGAGGATTCAGGGAGAGGGTTCATGCACCACGCTTGCCTGGTGCTTGGTGGTTGTAAGTGCTTCAATCAATACGTGTGAGTCTTTATTATTTCCCCCCAGGGTGGGCTGTCAGACATCCATGTGATGTGCATAACAAGGCTTTATCTCTTGGGAGGAATTGTCAATGAGAAGAGGGTGGGTGAGGGACACCCTCTTCCCACTGTGGCGGAGCAGATCAAGCACCTTGCTCTCTGTATTTGGCACTGCTGTAAGGGAATCTCTGGTGTCCAAGACACCAGACATCTCCCCCAAGGCTTGACAAAGTCCTGTGAAAGCCTGAGCCCCATCCAGACCTGCTCCGGCCCAATCCCCTGCAGAGCCCTCCTCCTGGGAATCAGAAGGACGCATGCTCAGATGTACAGGGAACCAGGACAGCCCTGTTGGGACTCAGTTCCCAGGGGCTGAGGCCTTTCCTGTCCTGTAGCACAGCCTCTTCTGGGGCCTCACAGTATTTTGCAGAAGAGGAAGAGTGAAACCTTAATTCCGAGCCCATTTCCTCATCTCTAAGAGGGAGCTGCAGCTACCTGACAGCACCAAGCAGGCCCTGTGCTCTCCAGCTCTCCCGCTTTGAAGGAGGGTTTGGCCAATACAGACTCATTTGCGGCCAGTTTTCTGGGGGTTCCTGCCAACTAGGTTTCTGTCTTTAAAAACAGTCGGTAGCCAGGTGTGGTGGCGCATGCCTGTAATCCCAGCAGCTCTGGAGGCTGAGGCAGTAGGATTGCAAGTTCAACGCCAGCCTCAGCAATTTAGCGAAACCCTGTCTCAACATAAAAAATAAAAAGGCCGGGATGTGGCTCAGTGGCCAAGTGCCCTGGGTTCAATCCCAGATACAAAACACACACACACACACACACACAAACACACACCCCAGTCTGTTTTGTTTGCAAATTGTTGCAAAAGAAAACAAAGTACTGGGACGTGTGGCCAGTGCCTAGGGCCATGTGACTGTTCTCCATCCCCAGTAGCGGTGTTTCAGCCTTGAGTGGCTGGGTTTGCCCAAATGCAGGCTGTTGTCATCTGGTCCTGAAGTGGAAAATTAAGCACCATCCCTTTAAGAGAAGAGGACATGGGAAGTAAACAAAAAAAAAAGTCTGCTGGCTTCAGAGCTGCAGAGGGAAGCTTGGATCTTGGATCGGGGGTCAGGCTGTGTAAATACCTCCTCTGTAGTCATTCACTAGTCATTGTCCCCAGTTTTCCAGTATTAAGGTTCCAACCACTCTTGGCAGGACATGAGTATTTCCCAAGGAACCCAGGCCCAGGGAGGTTGGAAACACAGACCTATCAAAACAACAGCTGTGGCCCAGGGCAAGGTTTTGTCCTTTGGCAGGAGAGGTTTTCATGGGTAGCCTTCCACGTCTCGCTAAGCTTTGTTTACAAGGAGCAGCTAAAAAGGTGCTCAGTTAGATGTCCGGGCGGCCTTCGCCCTACATCTGCCCAGCCTCACTTCCCTGTGTCCACCCAGACGGCCAGCAATGCCAGCCCGAGCCTCTGCCAGGCTGTGAGCAGCACAGAGTGAACTTGCTGTCAGCTGAAGTCCTCCTGCCCGTCTCCATCTCAGTGCTCACCCAGGCAGAACCTGGTTCTCACTGCCAAGGGCACCTAGGATTCAGCCCACGGGCCCCTGCGAGGCATGCGGACTTGGTTTGCAACAGCGCTCTGCAGTGACTTTGTCCTGGTGGGAGGCTTCTTCCTTCCAGCTTATTTTCCTATAGGATGCGCGGCTCCTTCCAGGCTGTCTGCATCTTAGGAAGCTGGAGGGCCAGATATCAGCTCCCAGATGGCTTTTGCACCAGGGCAGGCCTGGAACTGCTGGCCATCCCCATCCCCATGCTGCCATGCGCGCACCTCCCTGCCTCTGGCTTGTTTTGAATTCCTGCAGCTCTCAGAGCTCACCTGTGCAGTTGATGTTTGGATCTATTATTGACTCCAGTAGATGTCCGTGGGCACTTTCCACGGGTCAGGACAGTGCCTATGTCATTCCACCCTCCAAGTAGCCATTTGAAGCAGGCACTATTATTGTGATTTTTATAGATAAGGAAACTGAGTTTCCTCGGTGTCGAAAGGCTCAGGTCACAGATGTTGCAAACGCAGGAATCAGAACACCAGTCCGCACCCCCTTCCCCACCCTGTCTTATAAATCACTCTGGATCCTGGGCTCCTTTATTAATAGGCACTCAGTGATTCCACCGTGCCCAAATCAATCTTTTCAGACAAGGTCCAGAAAGCCTGGAAACCGGGGCTGCTCGAGAAACATTCCAGTTGCCAACAGACAAACTACAGGGTTGATTTGAGCAGAATGGAATTTTTGGAAAGGACACTAGAGCCTCACAGACACATCCAGGAGGCTGAGGAAGTAGGCTCGGGAAACCAGAGGAACAAAGAGAGGCTTGGTAGCTGGAACCACAGTCCAGATGGACCAGGGACCCCACCCAGCATGGTCAGAATGGGCTCCATGCTTTGAACTGGTGATCCTGGCGCTGGGTGACAGGAGCCGTCATGGGCATGGCTGCCACCCCAGCCTAGAAACTCAGTGCTGCTCCCTGCTGCAACCACGGTCTCCACCTTCCTCCCTCCTTGTGTACCAGGCCCAGGTGGTGTCACTGGTCGGGCAAACCCAGGCGTGTGCCGGTGCCTTTGCTGCAAAGGCTGCTGGGAAAACAAGCTGCTGGCTTTGCTGCCGCAGGGGACCAAGACCCTCAGGTGGGAGATTTCCCAAGCACAGCACAGCAAGGAGATTCAGAGGCGGGGCAACTTCCCCAAGTGGCAGGTGTCCACTCCCCAGCTGATGTACCAGCTCCCCAACATTCCCAGACACCCTTTGCCCAGTAGGATCCGGTCAGTTTCCAAGCCTCAGCCCCTTTCCACTGCTCCCCAAGCCTCGTCTGACTTGAGGACACTGTGGCAGTGACTTGGAGGAGGTGCTCTGGGGACTGCAGGTTGATAGTCACCACCATCTGTCATGGGTGGCGCCTGGATGCTGGCCTTGGGCTGTGGGAGGGGTCACACTGCTCCAGTTGAAGGCTGTACAGGGATCGTGGCTCTCACACTGAGGTCCTCCCTCCCGTCTCGCTGAAGGATGAGGCTCCCCTGCGTCTTGGGAGGAAGTGTGGAGCACTGGCTGCGTTGGGGCGGGTTTTATCCCCCCAGTGATCTGCAGTTCCGAGGCTGTGTGAGCATGGCCCACGGTGGCTTTCCTCCTGCCACCCCACTTTCATGGAGGTGATGCATGGGACAAGGCCACTGCTGCCAGTTCCTCCAGCCAAGATGGCAGGCGCCCACTTGCAGAAGGATGGAGCCCTTGGGGGCTTCCTTTGCTCTGTTGTGTCAACCCCGTCACCACAATGGCCAGTTTCCCCAGTGACCGTCCTTCCCGATAGTCATCTTTCAGTTGCTCTCTGGCCGGTTCACTGTCCCGGACGTGGAGCAACTCCACGGTGGCTCTCCAGGGGAACAGCCCTGGTTCCCCAACAGCCAGCCTCCGGCCCTTCCTGCTCTCCACTCTTCCCGCCTCTAGCAACACTCCGCCCTCCCTCCACGGCCACCCACAGTCACTTTGCAGCAAATCTGGGGCTCAGGGTTTCTTTTATGAATTCTTCGGATGGCTCCGAGGCTCGGTCATTTAATCCTGCTCCCATCCTCTGCCGGGAGCCGCTCTAGGTGGGACACGCAGGGCTGGGGGTCATAGCACAGCTGTGCAGCCTGGACCTGCCACCTAGAGCAGAGCTTGGGCGATCACAGTCGCCAAGCCTGCGTCTCCCCATTCGGTGTACATGAGGTCACTGGTGCCCGCGTGGTGCTTATGGGAGCCGTGGGGAGCCCTGACACCTAGTGGGTGTGGAACACTCGTCTTCCCTCTTTCCCGCCCTACCCATGCTAGTTTTCTTCTCTGGGGACGGAACCCAACATTTCTCTCTCTTTTTATGCTGGTCCAACCCTGTGATCTCATCCAGGTGTACCATTTCTGTTTTGAGTAGCTCGTTCTCCCGGTCACGCATTCCGCCCCTTGTACGCTCTTCTCCTGCGGTGGCTACTTTCTGTGGGGAAAGGGTGGCTTGGTGGCTCAGGCTGTGTTCCTTGGATCCCGCTGGTGCCCTTTGGCCTGTCCAGGTGTGAAATGGCGGTAATGGCTCCAGAGTGCTCCCCAGCAGAGTGACCGCTGAAGTGCAGTGGGTGTCATTTGGCTCCTTGAGGCCAAAGCAGCAGGACTCAACTTTTGGAGCTCATAGTCCTCTGTCCTCCCATGAGCTCTCCTACCGTCTCAATGCCCCCTCCACTCCGGTCAGTCTGTGCCGCTTATAGGCAGGGAACGATGGCCCAGGCCCACCTACCTGGGGAGCTGACCCCCAGCCTGCAGGGGCTCTGTCTACTGCATATCTATGCTGATGCTAAATTGCTTCCCTCCATCTCCCCTGGGCTGGTAAAAAGTCGTTTTCCTTCTCTCTCTCCTGGACTGCCCAGTGAGAAGCAGCTGGCCAGAGGCTTCCCAACATCTTATCTTCACTCTCACCCCTAGCCTCATCTAGAACCTGCAGTGATGGAGATGTGTGGGTCCCCGGCACTGTCCCTCTCTCGTGGATGTGAGAGGCTCAGTGGCTAGGTGACACTAATGCACATGAGGCAGCTGGAGAAAATTCAAGAACCCATATGGGCTCTTGTGCAAAAAGAGGGCTTGGACAACAGGCTCGCCTGGAGGTGGTAGGTGGGAGAGGAGCTCGCCCTAAGGGCGGGTTCTCGGCTGTTCAGCCTCAAGCCTGCCACTGTCAGCTGGGCTGCTTCCTTTCACTGGTGGTGACCCTCTTTCAGAGCCCATTGATGGCACCGGGGCCTTGACAAAGGAGTCGAATGTGGGTCGCCTTGACCCATTTCCATCTCAAGTTCAAAATTAGGATGGAAACGTGAGTTGCTCTGGGACTTCAGCCGTCCCCCAGCCGAGCAGCAGGCCCCCACCCTGGCTGCCCTGGTTTCTGCTGCTCGTCCCCAGCCCCCCTGTGTGTGAGCCGCGGACGCTGCACCTGTGTGCACGGGCACGTGAGCTGGCGGGGTGGCTGCGCGTCTCGGGGTGCCACGGGTGCTAGCTACACCTGGCCAGCCTAAGACAGGGTCAGCACGTGGCAGAGGCCAGGCTGGCGCCAAAGCCAGACGAGCCAGGTTCAGTCCCAGCTGCACTGAGGAGGAGCTGGGCCAGCGGCTTAGTTCCCACCTCTGGACGGTGGGGACAGTAATAGTGCCATCTCAGGGGGTTACATCGACTGAAAAATGCAAATGCATGGGAGACACCCCCCCCACCTTGCCCAAAGTGCTCAATAAGCGGCTGCAGTTGCTATCCTGTGTCATTAGTACTCTGAGCAGATCAGACTAATGGTCTGAGTTGGGGAGTTGTATTTGTCAGGCACTCTCGGGGGGATTAAAGATTGGGGATTTCATCTCTGGTGCATGGGGCTCTTTCCAGCTTACGTGGAGGAGGGGCCCGGGCATCGTGGGAGTAGATGAGTCATCTCTGCTGACAACACAGCCACTCTCTTGCACTTTGTAAGTGGAAAAAAAGAAGCGGTGTGTGTGCACCTGTGTTAGAGCAAGGACAGGGGACAGAGTTGGACTAAATCAACTGCCGTCATGAGCGTGCGAAGCTGACCAAAGGTCCCAGGTCTCAGGGTGCAGATCATAAGTGGACAGATCACAAGTCACCCCGGCTGGTCACAGACAGTGCTTAGTTCTGCTAAAACCAGAGGTTGGTCTTTGACTTGTCTTCTTACTCTTCTGAACTCCAGTTCTGCTTAAATTTTTTTTTTTTTTTTTTTGAACGCTAGATTCTCAAGAATCCAATATCCCTCAGAAAATGGCTCATCAGGACAAACACCATCTTTGTGAGCAGTCCAGTTGTGGAGATTTCCCAGATCCCAGATTAAGCACCCTTGTTTTGACCACTTTTTAAACAGAACCACATCTGAAGGCTGACTTGAGCATCTGACAAATAGGCAAACTCCTGCACATGCATCAGAACCCTGCTGACCTGTCACCTGTCCAGTAGGGCTGCCTCCCCGGTCCGAATCAGCTGGACAGCCCCTCCTTCCTGCTCTTTCTCATTGCTCATCCATCTCTTAGATTTGCATCCTGTGTTTACTCACTTCCTGGTTGGTCTTCTCTACCAGGTTAGGGCTCCTAATCAGCTCGTTTGCTGGTCACAGTACCTAGGAATGTTGAAGGAAGAGGTATCAGGTATGGTGACGATAACGAGTTTCCCACTTGAAATGCAGAACAAGATGACTCTCTGCAAATGGGATGGAAAATTTAGGAAGCCCTATCTGATAGGATTTCTTTGGAGGGCTCTGCCAGTCTGCTGGGACAGTTGCAAGCTGGCCTGCCGGACCAGCATCTGTGTTGGCTTCTAGAAGACAAGGGGCTGTCAACACAAGTGGAATAATCAGGAGAAACTGGTGGGAAAGCAGCATTGGCCTCAGAGATTTCCAGCATGATTAGATAAGGGAGTGTGTAATTGGAAATGTGCTGGCAGGGAGACTTGCTTTGAAGTTCCAGCTGATTATGTTAGGGAATAGGCCCAGTCTCTGGGTTGCAATAGCCTCCTTGCTCAGCAAAGGGCACTGACTCTGTGGGAGAGCAGAGAGCCTGTGTCTTTGCCTAGAGGTGTCAATGGGAAACGCCTTGCCCAGGCTCCCAGGGGGCAGCATTTGCATCAGGAGATGCAGAGATGTGAGCCAGGACTGGCCTCTGATTTGCAGAGCCTGAGCTCAAAGGGTGAAGGGGCAGTTGCTTGCAGGTGGCTTTTTGTGTCTTCTCTCTAGCACGCATGCTCAAGAGGCTATGGGTACTTTAGCTCGGTTACAGAGAGCATGCTCAGCAGCCTGGAGGAAGCCAAGTTCTCCTATCCCCTGGGAGGGTAGTGAAGTTGCTTCTGAAACTATTGAATTTAAAAGTTTCTGGCAGAAAGCAGGCACCCTGCTTTGCCAGGAGAACTTTCACCTTCTGAAGGTTCCTCGTCCATCTCCCATTGTTCCAACCTCAGCTCTGTGAACAGATGGGAAGTTATTCATCTCTCTATTTGATGTCACATAGCTCTGACTTCATTTGCTATTGAAGAAGGCTTGTCTTGAAAAATAAGGTTGGTTCAAGTCCAAAGCTCCCCAGAAGACCTGGCCCTCTTTCCTCCTACAAAGGGGTAATGGTCTCCACAGAGGAAAGCTAGGAGGGCTTCCGCAGAAGATCCAGGGAAGTCCCCATGTGGTTTTTGCCACCACTTATGACCACTTCCAAGACACCCATTTCTGGGCAGGGACAGACCCCTAAGGGAGCAAGCTGAGTGTGGAGTGTGAGATCTGGGTGGAAGCAGCCAGGGACCACCACTTGTCACCAGCATGCCCGAAAGCTCGCCTGCTCCTCTGATATCACTGTGACTGCAGAGGGCTTAGCTGAAACCGCCCCTGCTCAGAAGCGTTCAGGCCTTGGCAAAACACAAAGCACTTTTTCCAGACATTTCTTGTTTTCCCAGCCCTGACTGTATTCGGAGTAAAATGGAATCCATCTGTTTCAAATGCTTTGGCTGAATTCTATGCAGCATGGTTTTCTGCAGGAGTGTTTGAAGGCTTGGAGGTTTTGATCTTTTATCTTGGAAGGAGGGCACCACATTTTGCTACAAGAGGACTTAAATTGAAACCTAAAGCACGCGTGTCTGGTGTGGTTGTCCGCTAGGCATGTGGATGCGGGGCGGCCGGGATGGCCTCCCTGTCCCATTGCCAAAGTTGTTCACTGGGAGTGAGGAAGTGGACTGTCCCTTGGCTATGCAAGGAGAGACCAGGGAAGTCTTTTTCCCCCTCACAAAGAGGTTCTGAACAATTGGAGCCAGAGAATAGGCAACAGAGCCTGAGCTACTAAAGCTAATGAAGTTCAGGTCCGTGAGAACTGGACCTGCCCGTCCACCAGAGACTCTGGAGGGTCTTTTTGCTGTCACTGTGAGTGCTGTCCTTGAAAGGTCCCATTTCATCAGTTAAAAAAAAGATTAGTAATTTTTTGAAAATACTAACATTAGAAACTACGGGATCATGTTGGTGCTGGGGGTGTAGCTCACTGGTAAAGCACTTGCTAGTGTGCACAAGACCCCGGGGTTCCATCCCCAGCTCCAAAAATAAAAGAGAAAGAAAAATCAGTCATCATCCTACTAATCAGCATTCACTACTACAAGCATTTTGAGGTATTCCTTTACATGGTTTCTTCTTCTGTCTCTTTAAAGCACATTGAGATCATAGTAGTTTATGAATAGAGCCCTTTTCAAGGACCATGACATCACAGTCATCTTGCTTGCCACTGGATAGTCTTCCTAGGCATCATATTCTGTGACTGCACAGTATTCTATTATATGGCTGGTCTCCAGTTTTCTTACACATTCTTGCATTGTTGGGCAGTTGCATTGTTCTTAGATTGCCACTTAAGTAATGCAGTGAGCAGCATCTTCGGGCACAAAGCTTAGATGGATTCCTAGACATTTCTTCCAATTGTTGAGACTTCTGTGTGACGGTGTTGCCAAGACCCATATGTAAAGCGTGGATGTCACAAAAGAAGGCAGGAAGAGAGGTGGGATCAGGTGACAACATTTGCTGTGTCACCTGCAGGACATGCAGGACATGCTGCTAGGATTGTGGGCATAGGAAAGACTTAATGAATGACAGGCCCGGTCTTTATCCTCGAGGAACTTACTGGATAGTTTGAAACCACAATATATACCAATAGTCCAAAGAGAGGGATGCCTGTATATTTGTGGGAATCCATGTACAAATTTCAGGATGAAGCAGACTTTTGTGTGTTCGTCTTGCATTTTCTGGAACTTTCAGCAAAATCATTTCATCTATACAGTGGCCAAGAGTTACCCATTCAATGATTGCTTGGGGTGGGTGTGAAGAGGAAAGTGAATGTTTTCCTCTATTTATTCTTTTATCTTCATTATTTTATAGTTTTTTTTTTTTTTTTTTTTTTTTTTTTTTTTTTTTTTGTGGTTACCGGGGATTGAACTCAGGGGCACTCAACCACTGGGCCACATCCCCAGCCCTTTTTTTTTTTTTTTTTGTATTTTATTAGAGACAGGGTTTCACTGAGTTGCTAAGTGCCTCTCCACGGCTGAGGCTGGCTTTGAACTCGCGATCCTCCTGCCTCAGCCTCCCAAAGTGCTGGGATTACAGGCGTGCGCCACCACGCCCAGCTATTTTATAGTTTTTATAATAGAAAAAAGTAGACTTTTTAAAGTGTTATTCATGACCAGTAAACTAAGGACATGGCACCCAGGTACCCTGGTTTGGGTGTAGCAGAGGCCAGAGCCTACACCCAACAGGTGTGAAGCAGGTACTGGCAGTATTTTTACCTGCCCCTTCAGTGACCTACCAACCTGTTTACATATGACTCCTGGCAACACGAACTTAATGCCTACAAGATCATATTTGCTAGAACATTCTGTCATGCAGGTACACCGCACTTTCAGTGATAGAGACCAATGCCGTCTTGTGCCTCTGCCAGTGCTTCAGTCTGCACCTTGCTGCTAGGAGTTAGAAGGTTCCAGAACTAGGTGTGCCTGTGGAGGTTGGTGACTGTTGTTTGTAAGTCTCTTCTCCCATTTGCCCATCACTTCTGCTGTTAAGCTGATTCTTCCTTGGAGACCATGAGCGTGCCCAGTGCCAGTCTGCAGCCTTGTCATGGCGCCCCCCACTGGCCAGACATCTATAATTGCAGGAATCCGGCAAAACCCCATCTAAGCTCAGCTTGTTTCAAGAGTTTATCCATTTTTGTGTGTGAAATGTCCAGTTAGGACAAGTGGGACTGGGGGATGTGTCTCATTACCCCAGTTTCCATTTCCACAGAGAACTGCTCCAGGCAGGCAACACACCTTGGCCCAGTACCTGCCCCCAAGTCCTTTCACCTGGCATCCATCTTATCTGGCTTGCTAACACACCTGTACAATTTTTTGTTGTTGTTCCAGTTGGCTGTTCTCCCAGGTCTGGCAGCGTTGTTTTTCTTCTTCCCTGACTCTCTGCTTCTGCAGAGTAAATCCCTTTCTCATTCCCTGTCACTCTCCTTTCCTTTGATCCTTTGTTTTCTCCAGACCCAGAACCACTTAGTCTCCTAAAGGGCTCAGAGAGGCATCTTGCAGCTCCATGTGATTTATAAACCCTTTACAGACATCGCACAAGGCTAATTCTTATTTGGCCAGCACTCCGCAGGCCAAAAGCAACAAACTCCACCCTGAGGCAGATGGGGGTGGGGGAGGAACCAGGCACTGCCCACCCGTCAGATGTAATGAATATCCGCCCTTTATGGGTCGAGAGAAACATTAAACAAACACATCCGTGACCAGGGCCAGCCTTAATCCAGAATGCAAAATAAACAAGATAACATTCCAGATACCATCCTGTGGGGGGAGGAGGGGGAGGGGAGAGAGCACCCAAAGCTCAGACCTTCACAAGGTGTCAATCATAGTCCCTGGGCTAGGATTTGCTTATATCCTGTTTCTATCCAGATACTGTTCTATGTAGGACTTTTTAAATAATACAAAAAATTATTGTATATATAAAAACACTTATAGGGTTTTAGCAAAATATTTTGTAAAGATACTTTAATAAAATATAATTTATATGTAAATATTAAAATATAAGCAATCATTTTATACATGTAAAATGTATATAGATTTAATATAAATATTAGAGCATTTTATGCCAGACATTTAACAATATTTCTGAAAATACAGGATATATAAATACATTAAAATAAAACTTACTATTTGAATCAATACCATGGCTTTATATTAAAATTAAATACTTGAACTTATTTAAAATAATATTGAAACCCTCTCTTAAAAAGGGTTGGGATGTTGCTCAGTGGCAAAGCGCCCCTAAGTTCAATCCCTAGTACCCTCCAAATTAATATTGGAATATGTAGGATTTTTTTTTTAATATATATAAATGAAAGGTGTTAGAAAATATTTTTTTAAACACTGGCCTGGGGCGCTCTGCTCGGTGGCCACAGCGCCCCCTACCGCCGCTGACCGGCTGTTCTTTTTTTTTTTTTTTTTTTTTTTTTAATGCTTGCTCTATTTTATTAATTAGATATGTTCCTGAATATCCATTTTAATTTTTTTTTATTTATTTACTTATTCATCATGCACTAGTATCTTTTTACATACAACTACTTTGACCGGCTGTTCTTGCTCCCGCCCGCAGGCATCGGCAAGAACGTCATCTGCGACCGCACGGCCACGCCGCTGGACGCCTTCCGCATGATGTCCGCCGCGCATTACTACCCCAAGCTCATGAGCATCATGGGCAACGTGCTGCGCTTCCTGCCGGCCTTCGTGCGCATGAAGCAGCTGATCGAGGAGGGCTACGTGGGCGAGCTGCTGGTGTGCGAGGTGCAGGTGCACAGCGGCAGCCTGCTGGGCAAGAAGTACAACTGGAGCTGCGACGACCTGATGGGCGGCGGCGGCCTGCACTCGGTGGGCACCTACATCATCGACCTGCTCACCTTCCTCACCGGCCAGAAGGCCGTCAAGGTCCACGGGCTGCTCAAGACCTTCGTCAAGCAGACAGACCACATCAAGGGCATCCGCCAGATCACCAGTGATGACTTCTGCACCTTCCAGATGGTGCTGGAGGGCGGGGTGTGCTGCACGGTCACCCTCAACTTCAACGTGCCCGGCGAGTTCAAGCAGGACGTGACTGTGGTGGGCTCGGCCGGGCGCCTGCTGGCGGCGGGCACCGACCTGTACGGGCAGCGCAACAGCGCCCCCGAGCAGGAGCTGCTGCTGCAGGATGCCACGCCCGTGAGCAACTCCCTGCTGCCCGAGAAGGCCTTCAGCGACATCCCCTCGCCCTACCTTCGCGGCACCATGAAGATGATGCAGGCCGTGCGCCAGGCCTTCCAGGACCAGGACGACCGGCGCACCTGGGACGGGCGGCCCCTCACCATGGCCGCCACCTTCGACGACTGCCTGTACGCGCTGTGTGTGGTGGACACCATCAAGAGGTCCAGCCAGACCGGCGAGTGGCAGAACATCGCCATCATGACCGAGGAGCCCGAGCTGAGTCCCGCCTACCTGATCAGCGAGGCCATGCGCCGTAGCAGGATGTCCCTGTACTGTTAGCACAGACTGAGGACCTGCGGGACTTTGACCTTCTGTGCGGGGCCCAGAGAAGGGGAAACACACAGGGTGAGGGTGGTCATGGGGTTAGTGGGAGCTGGGGAGAGAACACGAGTAGATGGCATCTGAGAAGGTGAGCCCAGCCCAGGTAAGGGCTTCTGATCACAGCCAGGGAGTAGGCAGAAGGGCCTGCCGCCCCCCACGATTCCTGCCAGGTTTTGATGGGAGGGAGGAGGCTCGCGGCCTCTGCTGCCCTTTCCTGAGAAGCAAGGAGGGGTTGCTTCCCTCCCTACCTCATCCACCCACACACTCGGCCTCCTTTGCAAGCCAAATGGCCCTGCATCAGGTGGCAAGGCCATGGGAGCCAGGCTCCCCCGACACCTGCCACTGGCAGGAGATGGCACATCATCTCATGTCCTCATAAGCCTCTCAGTCCAGGGAGAGGTGGCAGTGGGTTGGGTTAGCGAGAAAGTTCAAATTCCAAGAGGCCACGTGAATTTGAATTTTTTAGTCTACTTGAAGTGTCTGAAGGGAAAGTCCTTAGTAGCAAAGGGTTTAGCTTCCTCCATTGATCTTCCTCATGGGGAGCCTTAGGGCACGTCTGGTTCCTCACCCTTCGCCTTGTGGGATAAGGGAGCATTGTCCCTTGGCTGATGTTGGAAAGATCAGGAATGGCAGCAGAGAGCAGGGTTCCTTTAAGACAGAAGGGGCGAGCAAGAGCACACACTGCGTAGGAGCAGGCAGGTTGGAGGGTAACCACCCCTCTGTGCTGGTCCACAATGGAAAAACTGCAAGGGGCCACCTTATACCCTTTCCAGGAAGGGCAAATGAGCCATTCATTACCGAAGTGTCCAAGTGGTCTGCCGTCCTGGCACAGAGGACACTGCCTCAAGTGGGTTCTCACTCTGCCCTCTAGAGCTGGGTCAGCCACTGTGCCCCCGTGTTGCAGTGTGAATCCCCAAACAGGGAAAATGAGCGTAGCCCTGGAGTTGCTTTGGGCTCCGACACCAAGCTGGGAAGTACATTGTGAAGTCAAGTATACCTTTTGAAATGTGGAATTATTGTTATCTTTGCTAACTTTTCATACACACCCCCATCCCATAATACACTTGTGAGTCCTTGTAAGTCTATGTAGCTTTGGGAAGCCCAGCTTGGTGGATTGAAAAGGGAAGCTTTCAGTTCCACTCAGAATCCTCTTTCCTTAAGACAAGGCTCTTTTCCTTAGCTTTTGGCCTTGGCTTCCAGAATTTTGACACCTGGAAACTACTGAACACCTATTCAACAAAACAAAGATAGCCAGGAACATGATTTTCAGTGTTTCTAAAACGGGGGTTTGGAGCCCTCGGAGGGAATCCGTCGGGCGGAGAAGGCGGACATTGAAAAACCATCTTCTACTTGCCCCCTGGCCCTGGCTCTCTTGTATCTTCACCCACTTTACGAGCTTCCATTAGTGACAGCCAACTGCAAGCTCGGAGTGGGCAGTGCCAAAAGGGAACGGCCAGTCGCATGGGCCCACACACGCATTTGTAAATGCTTACCATCATCAGACATCACCAAAATTCAGGTCTGATCTTGAAAGACTGAGTCAAGTACATTTTGAAACGTGGAATTATTGTTATCTTTGCTAACTTTTCACACACACCCCCATCCCATAATACGCTTGTGAGGCTGGGTGTGGGGACTAGTCCTTGTAAGTCTATGTAGCTTTGGTTCACAGATGTCTGAAGTCAAACAGGTGTCTTTGGCGTACAACTGAGTGTAGGCTTCCTCTCGGATAACCGACAATAGAACTAGAGGGGAATTTAAAGGCCCTAGAGCCCACTCCCAGCCTCTAAATGGGCAACATTTGAAAAGGAACCTTCCCATTAGAGGTGTCCTCCATCCTCCTCTCTGGGGTCGATACACTTCAAAGCCCCCAGGCTGCTCCTACTCACGGGAAGAGTCCTCTATGTAGCCACGCACCAGGGAAATGTTCATTTCTAGGACAAAAGAGTAAGTCTTGCTTTCCTGGAAAGAATTACCCTGCTCCCTGGGCCCTACTGCAACGTGGAAGGGTTTGTTAGCAGACACTCCATGACACAGTTATGTTCCCTGTGAGGCTGACACGCTTCACAACTGGAGAAGTGCTGGATGGAAAGTGTCCCAGTGCTAGTTGGAGCAAAAGGCCCCATTTGTGGACGGTTTGGGTTTCTGTTCTAAATTGCCCTGTGGGGAAGTAGTTTTCATGAAAACTGAGTAGAAAGAATCCCCCCCCCCCCCCAGCTCTCCTGAAAGGCTTGTGATTAAGGATGAAGGGAAATAAAACTAGGTGACTCCACCGGTTTCATTTTTCTACATCATTTATAGTCTAAGTAGATATTCTTGGAGTTTCCATTTTGTGTTTCTGTGTTTAACCATGATACTTGAGAGATTCCCCCTACCCCCTGCAAAGGCCTATGAGGTCTGTGATAGACAAAAATTCTCATTTGGAGGCCAGGGGATATAGAAGGCATATATTTTAAAAGCAGCATGAAAAATATTTTTAGTAAGTGTACTCAAATTTTATCTCCTGAAATGCATGTAGTAGGTAGATACAGAAAAACAAGAGGAAGAAAAGACCTAGGTAGTTCATTTTTTAGTACCAAAAAATGACAGCTAATGAGTTTAAGATACTTTAGTGTTCCTACCATGTGCAAAGACCTGATGGGAAGCAGCAATGTGAGACTGAAATTCCTAAAGACTGACCTTGTTTCAGCTCAGTATCCTCAGGGGTCTGGGTACTATCTGCTGACTTTGATCTAGGACTAATTCCCAGTAATAATCCAGCCCATTTCTTTAATGTGTTTCAAGGGCCTGCTGTAATGGAGGCAGCCCCTGAAGGTCTTCACTTTCAGTTTCCCTTTGCCTGTCTGGTACCCTTCCTTGTGTGGATGTCACTGATTGCTGCTATAGAAGTCCTAAATTCCAAGTTCTCAGAGAGGATGCAGGTCAGGGTTCTTTTCAGGCAGGCGCAATGTTAAAGGAACGCCCTGGGCTTAGTTGGAAACTTTGGAGGCTGTGACCACTGTCTTGGCCCCTTGCTGGGAAGATTACATCGTAGGGCACCTCAGATCCGGCGTGGCCTACCTGGCAGCAAATACCACTGTGTGCAGAGCATCTCATTCAGTCCATAAGAACAGCCCTACTGGGTGTTGTCACCCCTGTGGACATACTAGAAAGCAACTTGTCCAAAGTCAGCCAGGCAGTAAGCAGAAGTGGGCTCACTGGCATTCAAAACCTTTCTGCTCCTCAGACCCTGGAGAGGGGCTGCCCTTACCCTGTGCTGAGTGGGCGAGACCTGGAGTCTGCTTCACTGCTGACGTGGGATGTAACGTTTGGTATTTTGCCAGAAGGTTTGTTATTAGAGCTGCAAATAGAAGTGGTCAATTTTTCTTCCCCTCCCCAAATGGAAATGGCACTCAGCTTCTTGCAAAATGAACTTCCTAATTTGATCTTTGGTTGTAGTACAAAAAAAAATGTACAAAAACTCAAAAAAAACCTCAGAGTTGGAGATTTCAAAACATTGTTGGCTGACTATCAGAGATGGCCTTAGGTTTTGCTCTGGGGGCCCTGAGTATAACATAGGAAAATATCTTTTCTCAGGGAGTGGGGCTTTCAAGGTTGATTTGTTGTGACTGGGATTTGAGCTGTGCATTTGTACATTTGCATTCTTTTACTCTCTACATCTTACAGTTGCAGCTCTTGGATTTGACCTGTGATTATAAATGGGGCTTCTGATCTGAGCTCTTTTCTTTTGATAGGCATAAGAGGAAATCAGCTTTGCTAATGATATCCTGGGGACAAAGTAAATCCAGTTCATGTGAAGGGACTTCAACGTCTAATCCATATAGTCCCCTCATCTTGTATCCCAGACAGGGTAAGTGGTGGCTAACGTCACCCCAGCCCAGTTTCCTGACTCTCATCCTGCCTCACACAGCACCCTCAGAGATTCAAATGGGGAAGGGCCGCTCAGGGAGGAGAAGTGACTGGTCTCAGGTTCCCTATTTGGTAGCCAGGTTGGGCCTGCCTTGCACTGAATTCCCTGAGCTCTTACAGGTAAATTCGCTTTTCATGAACTCGGTTATGTCTCAAATATACTCAGAAAACCAGCTTTTAAAAATTTTTCCATGGTAACTGTAATGTGAATAATCTCTAATTGGCATTTTACTTGGCAAGGATGGGGTACTCTCATTCAGATTTTCACCTTTGGGGTTTCCTGAGGCTCGCTCTGGCTAGCTTAGGATTCTTTCTCCACTCGCTGCCTGTGAAGCCCTGGAGTTGACAGGGCAGAAGTCATGACATTGGGTAGCTTGTGAGGTGAGGGGGGATCAATGATCAGAACCCCACATTTCAATTCCTTTTTGGGGGAGGGGGTGGAGGGTGATGAAAAATAAGTCATATGTATCTGCACTGTGAGCCCAGAGTCTCCGCCAGTGGGGACGGACAGTGCAGAGGGCCTGGGGCTCCCAGGACTTCTCTACAGAGGAGGGGGTGGAGGGTGATGAGTCATATGAATCTGCACTGTGAGCCCAGAGTCTCCGCCAGTGGGGACGGACAGTGCAGAGGGCCTGGGGCTCCCAGGACTTCTCTACAGAGGAATCGAGACCTCCCAT
This sequence comes from Tamias sibiricus, assembly GCA_025594165.1. Lineage (NCBI taxonomy): Eukaryota > Metazoa > Chordata > Mammalia > Rodentia > Sciuridae > Tamias > Tamias sibiricus. The sequence continues at coordinate 14,242,111 of CM046666.1, read as the reverse complement.
GCTTCTCTAAGTGAATGATGGGTTTGGTGTTCCCACTGGAATCTGGCTGTAAAGCCAGTGCCACAGCTGAGTGAGCATGATCACGTCAGTTAGGAGTTTAAGGTAGTAAGTAGCCTGCTGACATTTTTCTCCCGGTGGTGTCACCGTCCTTATCTGCTAGAGCCCTTGAGGCGGGGCCAAAGAGGCTGGCTCTCCTTCAGGCTCCTCAAGTGTTACATTATTGAATACTCTGGAATCTGCTACAGTCCTCTCTGTTTCCACCAGCAGTGAATAGAACAACAAGAAGAACCTGCTAAATGCAATGGCCTGATGCTAAGTGCAGCAACCCGAGCTCACCTGGGCAGGTGTTGACAGGAAGTGCACAAGAGCCATGGAGTCTTGATGTCTCCGTCTCTCCCCTCCTCTGTCCAGTTCTTGCTGTCCTCTGCAGCCACCTCAAGGGCTACATCATTGACTGAGTCCCTTGGTTCCTCCTTATAAATGCAGTAATTTATTTGTGATGCTGAGTCTAATCCCAGGTTAAGAAACAAAAGCTTGTGATCTGACCTGCTCCTTATTCTGCCCTGTGCCTTGTCCAGGGGAGGGAGAAGTTTCTAGCAATTATGACTTTCTGTTTGCTGCCTGGTGCTTTTATTGTACTTCATTTGTTTTGTGTGTATATGGTTTTGTTTTTTTTTTTTTTTTTTTAAACCAAAATTGCATTGGTTGGGTCGTCATTGTCAAGTATGTATTTATTGTGTTTTACAAACATGAGTATATATGTATAAAAGCAAACTTATATATAAAAAGTCAAGGCATGTATACTAGATATTTTAAAGAGTTATTTATCAAGGGAAAAAGATGTGTGTTATAAACAGAGTCTATATTTTATATATAATGTAGATAGCAAAAATAGCTTATAAATTATAGAAGGTTTTGATTTTTCTTTTTTATTATTAAAGAAAAAAAAAGGACAATGAAAACAACTGTTCCTAGTGTTCTAAAAGCCAAATTACTGTGGGAGCCGGGAGGTAGCCTTCCCTGCTGGGCCTTCCAGCAGTTTAGTCTGCCCTTACCCTCCCCTACCCAGCAGATCCCTGTCATTACTTCTGTGATGCTGGGGCCAGGGTTCACATCCCTCGGTGGCTCCAATCGCCGCTCCTCGCTGTCCTCCACGATTTGCATTTGGGTGGGATAAAGAACGCAAGTGGCAAATAAAGATTTAAAAGAAGAGGCAACTCCAGTTCTTTCCTCATTGTCTAGGCTCAGGTGCTCATGATTAGGTACCTGCAGGATTTGTGGGATGTGAAGCATGAATGGGTGCGTTAGAGGGGGGTGTGAGCTGCAGATGGCTCTCGGGTGTCAGCACTCGGGAAGCTGAGCGGGGTGGGGGGGGGTCAACTCACCTTCCACTCTTGATCGGGAATTGTGGGATGTGAGAACAGGAGGCACTTCACAGCCATCGGCTTCAAACCCTCATTTTGGAAAAGTGGAAATGGAGACGAGATAAGCTCTTGGTGTGTGTGTGTGTGTACATGTTTGTATATGTGCATGCGTGTGTCAAAGTCTAGACCAGACAGGAGGGTGGTAACACAGCTTTAGATTGGGGGAATAAATTTTAAAATTGCCTATCATTTTAATATTACACTCTAAGTTCCCACAACCAAGCTCTGAAGACACTCCTCACAGGTTCACTCAGTTATTTAAAAGAGTATCTTTGCTTACATTTGTATCATGTTTAAGGACAACCATTGTGGACCAAGCTCAGCCTAATTTGGAGCTTGCATGCATGGGGTCTCCCACAGATGGGCGGCCCCTTCCTTTCCACAATCTCTGAATCTTACAGAACATGCACAGTGCTTCTTCTGGTCCACGTTTTCCTTTTTTTTTTTTTTTTTTTTGGTACCAGGGATTGAACACAGGGGCACTCGACCACTGAGCCAAATTCCCAACCCTATTTTATAATTTATTTAGAGACAGGGTCTCACTGAGTTGTTAAGTGCCTCGCCATTGCTGAGGCTGGCTTTGAACTCGCAATCCTGCCTCAGCCTCCCAAGTGCTGGGATTACAGGCACGCACCACCGCATCTGGCTCCACATTTTCCTTTTACATAAACAGTTAATTAACCACCACAAGACCTGAAATCTCATTATTCACTCCTTCATGAGCCAGCCAGATCTAACACATTTGGAACTCAGTCTATCTGTTAAGATAGTGACTGCTGTGAGTGCCTGCATCCACAGAGATTATAAAGTTTGAGAATGTTCCATGTTGTGTGCGATCAGCAGGGACTCTCATGATGGTTCTGCTTAGGGCAGTGAGGACGCACGCTGTGTCACAGCAGAAAGCACCATCAGCCCTGATGCAAAGAATCCCTGAACCAGGGTCCCGGTCCAGGGTCCAGTCCTCTACGTGTCTTCCAGCAGAGTGAAGAACCAACCAACCCTCAATAGGTCTCATATCTCCTAAGCACTTATGTAAGTGTTCAGTGTAAGAACTCATTGTTCTTTTACAGGTTTTGGATTCTCCATGATGTTGATTCCTCCCAATCAAGGCCTGTTTCCTGCTTTATGAACCAGAGAGCATCCAGGTTGAACACTCTAACAAATATCAGAAAACCAAAATACTCTGAAATCTGAAATCTTTTGAGCACCAACATCATGCTCAAAACATTTCAGATTTTGTATATTTCTGGATTTGCAGATGACGGCTGCTCAACCGTTTGCAAATCTTCCAAAATCTAAAAAAGTCTGAAATGTGAAAAAACATTGGGTCCCAAAGCATCCTGGATAAGGACTACCCAACTGGCCTCGCCTCCTACTACATTGCAAAATATGACCGGCACAGCTTTCACCAGCTCCGAACTGTTGCTTGAAACGAACAGCCAGATGCACAGCGATCATTCAGGGTGTTCTTTGCTGGTCGAAGGAGGATTCTGTGTGTCCTCCCCCCCCTCTCTGTCCACCCACCCCCCCAGGCGAACACAACAACCCCATTGTCCCCTTTCACTACCTGCAGCTTTTATCTCATGTATTTTTAGCGGCCGTTGTGATAAGGCTGGGTGATTCCGTTTGAAAAATAAACTGCTCCTGTGATTGTTATGAGAATGAATTACATCTGTGCAAAGGCTGCAGAAATCTGTGTAGAAATGAAAACACAGAGCTCACCTCACCTTAGCCACCTAAGGACTCCTATTTTATGGGCCCACAGTCACCTTTTTCTTCACTAAGCAGAAAAGATCCCTCTGCCTGGATCCCCCTAGGCTGTGCCCCAACTCTTGCTGGAAGGTTGTCCAACAAGTCTAGACAACAGAGATGAAAAACGCAAGTCACTGCAGAGAGTTGGTGCCAAGTCACAACCGGAGAGACAGTGTTGCAGCTTCCTTGACCCCAAACTACAAAACAAAAATACTGCTGCAAGTTAAAGCCATTCAAAATCCTTTGCCTCATTCATTCAGTCAGGCTTCCTTCTGAATCTTATCTCCGAGTCTCCATCTGCTGGGCAAATTCTTGCAAGGTGACTTGAGCTAGGCCAGCTTCTGCAGCTGGCTGAGGAGGTCTGACCACAGCTCTGCCAGACAAACCCCACTGCATCTAACCGAGTTGTTACGCTTCCCCTAACACGTCACACTAAGCACAGAAATACCTTTCCTAATTTTATGCAAGTTTTGATCCCCTTGGGTCAAACCAAACTCTTTCCCTTCATCCATGTGCGAAAAATAAAAAAATTAAATAACTTTTTTGGAGCCTTTCTTGGGCAGTCACATTGTCCCTTAATATCTGTGAGGGGACTGGTTCTAGTGGATACCAAAATCCATGGATGCTGAAGTCCCTTCTATAAATGGCTTAGTATTTGCCCATGACCTATGCATAACCTATATACTTTAAATAATCTCATGATTACTTGTAATACCCCAAACAATGTAAATGCCATGTAAATAGTTGTTATTTTATATTGGTTAGGGAATAATGATAGGGGAAAAAGTCTAGATGTTAATAGCTATGTGATTTGGGGGGGTGGTATTTTTAATCCATGGTTGGTTGAATCTGCACCAACCAGCCTACAGATGTGGAGGGCCCACTGTGCAGATTAATTCATTCCTTGGTCATAGATGGGGTTCAGTCATACCATCACAATGTGAAATGCACTGTATGTCCACCCCATTGTCTCCAACCCGTTTGTCGTGGGCCTTCAAGGACCCTGGGAAGGAGGAGCTGTGAGAAGGCCTTGTGTGGGTCCACATGCACCAAGCTCCATTCAGGACCCCTTCCCCCCAAGTCACTAACTCCCTCTTAGGCAAACGTAAGGAGTCTCAATCAGGACTAAGTCAGATGGAGGCTCTTTGAGTCTCCTTTGAAGCAGGTGAACCACCCCAGACTTCTCACAAGCAACATCCACGCAGACATAATGGCTGCTGAAACCCCAGGGAAGGCAGAAATCAGGGCCCACCCTGTCTTCTGAGGCCGCTTTTCAGTGTGCCGCTGAGGGATCTGAGTGTGATGTTCAGGTTTCTGCCACGAAGCAGAAGACAGAGCTATCCCTGCAAGAGCAGCTGTGGACGAATCCAGCTGTGTAGTGCTAGAACTATACAGATCCAGCCGGGTGCGGAGGCGCACGCCTGTAATCCCAGCACTTGGGAGGCTGAGGCGGAAGGATCTCGAGTTCAAAGCCAGCCTCAGCAATGGCGAGGCACTTAGCAACTCAGTGAGACCCTGTCTCTAATAAAATACAAAAAAAAGGGCTGGGGATGTGGCCCAGTTGTCGAGTGCCCCTGAGTTCAATCCCTGAAAAAGAACTATACATATTCTGGAGAAGTAGAAGTAGGAGGGAGATAAGGAGATGATAGGAAAAAAAAAAAAAAAAAAAAAAAAAGAGGAAGGAGCTGGTAGTATTGGGCAGCCAGGGGAGGAGAGAGCAGTAGGCAGAGGGGTAGTTCATGCCACTGGTAAAAAACAGATAAAAGGGAAAGAAGAGATGAAAGACCATAGAGCTGTGCGTTTAAGATACGGAAGGTTGTGGAGATCAGTAAACTTTGCACAAGATATCTGAAATCTACTTCCTCTGTGGCTGGCAGGCCTACAGCCGTGCCCTGGGAACAGCTTGTCTGCGGAGGAGGATGGCAGATAAGAAGGAACGAGAGAGGAATTCTTACAGGAGCTTGAAAACGGCTGGCTGAGTCACTTCTCGTGCTCTTCATACTGTTGGCATTTGCTGGAACATTTCCAGTGTGTCAACCATTGTGTGAAAGAAGCACCATCACTAAGACCCCCAGTGAACCTGGGATCCCCACCCCCCTTTCTTGTTCCTTTTCCTATTTGCAAATCCCCCAAACCTGACATCTTCATGGATCCAACATCTGCCATTTCTCCCAGGATGCTTGTCCCCTCCAGGGCCCCTTGGACACCCTCTCCACTCAGTCGTTTTCCACTTAGTGCCCCCCACCACCCTGCCACGTACCACCGGGGCTTTCACACAACCTCCCCTCTACGCTGTCACTGTGGTCTGCTTTCTCCTCCAGCAGCAGAGCAGGCCTGGCCGGCAAAAGTGGGAGCGCATCAGCCCCACCTAGGCCCTGGTCTCTGCTGCCTTGGACTGGCTGACTCGATCCCCAGATCCGTTCTGGATCCTCTGCCTTACCGGCCTGTCTGTGATACGCAGGTTTCTCCCCTCCCTGCAAACAACCACCTTTTCTTTCATTCATCCGTTCCTCCAATCTGAAGCCACCCAAGAAAAGCCTTCCTCCCTGTTCCCCAATCACCTGGTGTGTGCTGAATCCACCCCCTTCCCATCCTCGAGGAGGGAATCCAAGTCAGGGCATCCTTCCCTCCCAATGCTCATCTCCTCCTTCCCAGCCTGCTCTCCTTTCCCACCTTGCATCTCGTTCTGTTCCTGCCCCTTCCTCTCCATTCTTCAGTGAGACCCATGATTCCTGGCCTGGAGTATGAATTCAGGAGTCTCTGAAGTTAGATGTGGGAAAACGCATTTTGATTTTCACTAACACTAATGAAATTTAGTGTTTCAGAAAAAAAAAAAAAAAAGAATCACAAGAAGACAATATCTGTGATTTTTATCACTGACAGATCTCATACATATTTTCAGATTTCATTATTGGTTTTGCAGATTTCTTGAAATATCAGTTATATTCATCACTTCTCTGAAATTATGGAAATCACTAGGGTACAACCAGATTTTATCATTTAATATTTCAATAAACAACTCATATATTGCTCTATCAATAATTCCCTTTTAAATCTGGGTAATTGTGTGGCAATATAATTTGATACTTTGTAAACATATGCATATTATCTTACACATTTAAAAATATTTTCAGGGAGAGAGGGAAGCCAATATTCCTAGTCACTAATTTCACCAGATTATAGGTAAATATGGCACCAAAAATAGTTCAGACCCCAAATTTGGCAGAAATAGTCTTTGCCTAATCCTTATTCCAGACTATATGGTTTCCCATGTTTACCGAATAGGATTTGAGTAATGACACAATTAGTTTTAAATGAATATTATGACATACAAAGACCTCTCTGATCATTTAAAACTCCTGAAGCCATGTTTCCCAAACACAGCTGCATGTCAGAATCAAAAAGGACCATCTTAATACAGGCAGGTCTGGGCACTAAACCACACAATCTGAATCAACATCCAGGTAGAAATTAGATTCCAACACTATCTCAACTCTAATCATTACCACCTAGTAAGGAGACTAAATAGAATAATTAAATGAGTGGAAAAACTTAAAGTTCAAACAACACAGGAATCTGTTAACCCAAACTGTGCAAAAAAGCATACAATAAAAGTTAAAATCCCGGGCGGGGGTTGTGGCTCAGTGGCAGAGCACTCGCCTCACACGTGCACGGCCCGGGTTCGATCCTCAGCACCACGTAAACATAAATGCATCGCATTATGTACAACTAAAGTAAATAAATAAATATTTAAACAAGCAAACAAAAAAAGTTAAAATCCCTTCCATCCCAAATCCTCATTTCCATTACCTTGAGGAGTTGAACCCTTGTCTTGCTGATGATCTCTGAGCCCAAACTCTGACAGTACATAAACTACACGCTATTCTGGAGCTTGCCTAATGTGGATTTTAAAGACATTTCTCCACATCAGCATGTAAGATTGACCTAATTATTTTAATGACTGTATTGAAAGAAATCTGCATTACAATTTTAATTAACTGATAGAGAGCTGGGTGCTGAGGTGCACGCCTGTAATTCCAGCACTTGGGAGGCTGAGGCAGGAGGATCGCAAGTTCAAAGCCAGCCTCAGCAATGGCAAGGCACTTAGCAGCTCAGTGAGACCCTGTCTCTAATAAAATACAAAAAAGGGCTGAGGATGTGGCCCAGTGGTCGAGTGCCCCTGAGTTCAATCCCTGGTACAAAAAAAAAAAAAAAAAAATTAACTGATAGAGAATCAAACTTTATCGACACAGGAAAACCACCAAATCACAAGAGAGGAAGAAAAGAACAAAGGAGATACAAAAGAGCCAGAAAAAAAAATTTAATGATAGGGGTATATCTTTACTTGTCAATAATATCCTCAAATGTAAATGAATTAAATTTCCCAATTAAAAAATATATATAGTTGCAGAATGGACCCTTAAAGAAAAGGTCCAGCGATATGCTGCCTACATGAAACTCACTTTGCCAGTAAAGACACAGATGGACTGAAAGTAAAGGGATAGAAAGACGCACCATGCCAATGGAAACCACGAGCAAGCTTCTGTACCTATAGCAGATAAACAGACTTGACGTCAAATTGTGAAGAAGGTCACTATATAATGATAAAGGTATCAACAAAAAGAGAAAACCACAATTTTAAATATATATGCACCCAATGCTGCAGCACCCAGTTTTATAGAGCAAACATTATTAGGTCTAAAGGGAGAGACAGACTCAAGACAATGATAGTTGGGGACTTCAATATCCTGTTTTCATTAATGGATGGATCATCTAAACCAAAAAGTAAATAAGGAAACAAACTCTGGAGTTAAACTTTACTACAGACCAATTGGACTGAACAGACATTTACAGAACATTTCATCCACCATCTGTGGAACCCACTCTGTCCTCATCAGCACCTGAAACCCAGGATAGACCATATTTATGGTTTCAAAAAGTTTCAACAAATGCAAAAATTTTGAAATTGTAGCATGTGCCTTCTCTGATCACAATGGAATAATAATAGAAATCAACAAGAGGGACATTAGAAATTGTAAAAACATCTAAACAACCCTCTTGAATAACCAATGGAGAAATCAAAAGGAAATTTTAAAAAAAATTCTTGAAACAAACAAAAAAAATAATGAAAACATAACTTATCAAAACCTACTGGAAGCCGGGCGCGGTGGCGCATGTTTGTAATCCCAGCACTTGGGAGGCTGAGGCAGGAGGATCACAAGTTCAAAGCCAGCCTCAGCAATGGCGAGGCACTTAGCAACTCAGTGAGACCCTGTCTCTAATAAAATACACAAAAGGGCTGGGGATGTGGCCCAGTGGTGGAGTGCCCGAGTTCAATCCCTGGTACCAAACGAAACAAAAACAAAAAAAAACAAAACAAAAAAAAAAAAAACCTACTGGATACAATCAGGACAGTATCAAAAAGGAAGTAATAAGTGTCCACATAAAAAATAAAAAATAAAAAGATTTCAAATAGACAAGGTAGTGATGCAACTCAAGGATATAGAAAAGCAAGAACAAACCAAACCAAAAATTAGTAGAAGGAAAGAAATGACAAAGATCAGAGCATGAATAAATAAAATAGACTAAAAAATTACAAAAGATCAATGAAGGGTTGTTTTGTTGAAAAGATTAATAAAACTGACAAAGCTTTAGCTAGACTAAACAAGAAAAAAAGGAAGGAGACCCAAACAAATAAAACACAAACAGAAGCAGACACTGCAATGGACCCCACAGGAAAACAAATAGTCATTAGGGGCCACCGTGAACAACTATGAGCCAAGGAATTGGGAAATCTAGAAGAAATGGATATACTTCTAGACACATGTAACCCACAAAAATTGAACCTTGATAATCTGGAAAACCTGAAGAGACTCATAACAATTAAAGCAATTGAATCAATAATCAGTCTCCCAAAATATCAAAGTCCAGGGCTGACTGGCTTCACTGCTGAATTTTACCAAACCTTGAAAATAACTGTCAACCAAGATTGCAATACACAGAAAAACTGGCCTCCAGAATCAAAGAAGAAATAAAAACCTTCGCAACATAAGCATAAACTAAAGAAATTCATTACTACTAAGCCAGCACTACAGAAAGTACTTAAAGAAATATTCCACACAGAAGGGAATGGAAGATGGTGGAAGTGAGCTAGACAGCGAGTCCCCATCTCCTCACAACACAGAAAGGAGGCAGGAAGGAAAAGCACAAATGAGAGGTGGGTGACAAAATAAATGCTCCGAGACTCGATATTACACAGTGAGATTTGGAGAGACTGGAAGATAGGGTAGTTAAGTAGAAAAAAAAAACCCTCAGTGCTGTAACCTGAACCCAAAACTGTGGATGAGAAGAGAAGAGGGGCAACAGAAGTGGGAAAGTGGGGTAGAATTAAAAACAGTTGGGGCTGGGGTTGTGGCTCAGCGGCAGAGCACTCGCCTCACACGTGTGCGGCCCGGGTTCGATCCTCAGCACCACGTAAATATAAATGCATTGCATTGTGTACAACTAAAGTAAATAAATAAATATTTTAAAAAAACAGTTGGGAAAACAGACAAAACTTAAAGCACAACAGTAACAGAAGGCTCCTTAAAACAGTGCAAGCAGCTTAAAACCAAATCATGAAAAGAAAGCTGAGTCAGGGGAACACACCCACAGCCAACCAGTCACCCCTTAAATCAGCTCAGCATTGCTCCATGCCCAGACAGCTGAAAATTAAACCAGAGAGAAGGTCCCTGCAGTGGGACCTCTTAAGAATATGGCCAGAAAGAACTTCTAGAAGGATCACTACTAGTCATCAATCACCAAAACCTCCTCCTTCCCCTCACAGTGAACAGGGGAATGAAGTGGGCTGGAGGGGACCTGTACTGGGGAAGTGTCGAGACAAAGATGAAAAGCTTTGTGCAGCATCTGTTCATGTACTCAACTCAGAGACAATAACAAAGCAGCTTTGGCCCCCACAAAAGGAATGCAGATTCACCAGGACCCAATCACTGACACTAGGGAGAGGCAGCATAGGAAGACTATAGGGACAGTCCTGAGATCTGAATCACAGGGCCAGGAGCGCAGGGCTGTACCGGAGGGAAGTTGCCTTGATATCCAGTGACTGAGAGACCAGCAGGAAATTGCCTGAGGCTATGCAGAAGAGGCTGATACCAACCTTAACAGGTGCACAGCCTGAACCGTGATCACAACTGGCAAGTGACAGGGCACTGTTCGGATACTTGCGGGACCTTGCATCAGACTTATTAAGCAAAGGGAATCGATGCATACCATTTACAACCTGTGGCAGTGGACACTAGAGTCCAGGTGAACCACTGGAGACCCTTCACTATAGAGAGCTGTATGAGCTGGGGTGATGCTTCTGCACCACAGAACCCCCTTGGAAAATCCACAACCAGAGTTCTGGCACTCACTGACAGTCACTGGGATCCTCACTACTATGAAAAGGATCCGGTAGAGAGAAAGAGGTACACAGTGACCCACAGCAATCACAGAAACAGCCAGCCCACAACACTCCATCCTCTGAGCAGTCAGCTGAAGGCCGCTGAGCTGCTAGTGGGAGGTTCATGCCAACTAGTATGTTGACTCCTGTGTCCCTACAACTCGGGAGACAGCCACAGCCAAAAACTAAAGGGCATCTGCTAAATTTCCAAATGTTTTCCTAGCTCTAGTTTACACCTGCTTCTCTTATCCTCTACTCATCCTCTTGCGCTATCTGCTACAACCTCAAATAATACCCATTCATCAATCACTCCTTTTGTTGTTGTTGTGCTGGGAATTGAACCCAGGACCTTGTGCATGTAAGGCAAGCACTCTACCAATTGAGCTATATCCCCAGCCCATCAATCACTCCTTTTTATCTTAGTGTAAGTTACCATTTTATAGCTTATCTCTCTCTCATATATATATATATATATATATATATATATATATATATATATATACACATATACATATATATGTAAAATCTCTCTTTTTCCCTCTCCTATTTGCCCCATTTTTCTTCTTCCCTCCTTTTGGCCCTCACTTAAAGGTATAGTTATGTTCACTAAATTTAACAACTAATTTTTTGACCTGTTCCACAACTTTATTATAGGTACTTACCTGAATTTGAGGAACTGCAGAGAATAATTGCAACAAGTGTTTGTTCTTATAAAGGTTGAATAGAATGAGGTTTGGCTCAGAAGTGATTATAGTAAATAAGGCTCAGTGGCATCTCTTAAAGTGGTGCTGATATTGGGACCAATACAGGTCATGCATTGATGTTTTAATATCATTTTATCTTGATATTCACCTGACCCAGGGTTCTTAAGAAAAAGAATTTTACAAAGTAGTCCTTCACTTAAAATAAGTCAGAACCATACCAATAAATGGGTAGGCATACAAACAATATGAAAAAACAAGGGACCAAACCATCCCAAACAACCCAAAATGCTTCAACAACAGACTTCATGGACACCACAGTGGAGGAAATGTCAGAGAAGGAATGTGGAAAGTTCATAATTAAACTGTTATATGAGCTAAAAGACCATGCAAAGAGTGAAATCAGAGGGAAAAAATACAGGGAGTGAAAGATCACTTCAATAAAGAGATAGAGATTCTGAAAAGAACCAAACAGAAATCCGTGAAATGAAGGAACAATAAACCAAATTAAAAATCAGTTGAAAAGCATCATAATAGGTTAGAACATTTTGAATATAAATTTTCAGAACTCAAAGACAAAGTATGTGATTTTGAAAATAAAGTTGACCATAGAGAAAAGATATTAAGAAATCATGAAAATATTTTAAAAATCTGGGATAACATTAAAATGCCAAATTTAAGATTCATCAGGATAGATGAAGGCTAACTAAATGAATGCACAATCTTTTCAATGAAATAATATCAGAAAAAATTTCCAAACCTTAAGAATGAAATGGAAACTCAAACACAGAAGTCATACTGGACTTTAAATATACAAAATCACAACAGATCCACTCCAAGGCACCTGTCACGAGCCATTCATGGGTTGCATGTGGTTCACTGCACATGGAAGCCTCATACATAGAGACATCTGGTGTCTGGGAATAACCACTGGACATTTCCTCTGGTCAATTGCCCAGGGACAATGTGAATCTCTTTCCTGCTCTGCTTTAGCCCACAGAGCACCTGAGATGGGTGTAAACTGCCAAGATGTCAATCAACCTGCTGACTGCAAGACATCATGAAGCAAGACTCTGCTCTGGAAACCTTATCCCTGCCATTGATATACCCCCTTAAATAAACCACCAGAGCCATTTTCTCTTTGTCTAGTTCCAGAAACCATGTGGATTAGATTTATCAGGGGCTTTGCATTATGTAAATATATTTCTGAGTATCTGTGTTTTGTTACTTATTAATTATTGGAGGTTGTAAGTTTTAGGGTGGATTGGATCCAGGGCAGAAAGAAGAACCCCTTATTGAGATGCTGGCCTGTCGTTTCCCTCCCCCAAAAGGCACCTTATTATGAAAATGCCTAACATAAAGAATAATAATAGCATTTTAAAAGCTGCAAGAGAAAAATGACTAGTCACATTTAGAGGTAAACCAATCTGGATTTTAACTGATTTCTAAACCCAGACCCTACCAACTTCTGAAAGAAAATGGATGCCAACCAAGAATACTATACCCAGCAAAATTAAGCATCAGAATTGAAGGTGAAATAAAAACCTTCCATGAAAAACAAAAGCTGAAAGCATTTATAACCAGAAAGCCTGCACTATAATATACTCAGTAAAATATTTCATGAAGAAGAAATGAAAAAGAAAAAGAAGACCAGCATAGGGAGGAATTACACTAGAATAGTCAACCAAAGGAGAATCAAATCCAATTTAAATACTAGAAATAAAATGGCAGGAAATAAAAATCACCTCTCAATAATAATATTTAAGGTAAATGGTCTAAACACTTCAATCAAAAGACACAGGTTGGCAGATTGAATAAAAAACAATACCCAACAATATGTCTGCAGGAGACTCACATCACAGGCAAAGACACCCACAGTATAAAGGTAAAACAATGGGAGAAAAAAAATCATTCACATGGATCTCATAAACAAGCAGGGGTTACTATTCTCATATCAGATAAAGTGGATTTCAAGCCAAAATTAATCAGAAAAGACAAAGAAGGTCACTTCATACTGACTGAAGCAAATCACACATCAACACAAGATAAAGATCATAAATATTTGTGCCCCAAACAATGGAGCATCTATGTACATTAAAGAAACCCTTTTCAATAGTTTTTAAACCTTTATTTTTATTTATGTGGTGCTGAGGATCGAACCCAGGGCCTCTACTGCTGAGCCATAGCCCCAGCACCCCCCTTTACAATATTAAGAATCAAACAGATCACAATAAAAAAACACTGGGTAACTTTAACACACCTCTCTTATCAGTGGATATATCATCAAAACAAAAACCAAGATTCTATAGAACTAAAAAATACAATTAATAATTTAGACCTAACAGACATCTATAGAATATTTTATCCATCATTGACTAAATTCACTTTCTTCTCAGCAGCATGTGGAACATTTTCTAAAATAGACCATATTTGAGGTCATGAAGCAAATCTTTGAAAATACAAAAAATAGAAATAATCCCTTGCATTCTATCAGATCACAATGGAATGAAATTAGAAATCAACAATAAAATAACAAATAGAAACTACTCTGACACCTGAAGATTAAATAAAACACCTTTGAATGGATAGCAGAATAAACTAAGGGAGAAATAAAAAAAAAATACTTAGAGGTAAATGGGAATAGTGATGTGACATATCAGCATCTCTGGAACAGTATGAGGGTGGTACTAAGAGGAAAGTTCATAGCACATAAAACACTAGAAATAGACCAAATAGATAATCTAACATTACATCTCAAGGTCCTAGAAAAAGAACAACAAACCAACACCAAAATAGTTAAAAACAGGAAATAATTAAAATCAGAGCCAAAATCAATTAAATTGAGATAAAATGTAAAAGAACAAAACAAATAATTGTTTTTTTTTTTTTTGAAAGCATAAACAGAATTGGTAACCTTTAGGTAAACTAAACAAAAGAGGGAAAAAAACTCAAAAAAACTTCATCTCAAAATCTGAGATGAAAAAGGTGATATCACCATGGACACTACTGAAATCCAGATGTTCATCAGAAACTATTTTGAAAATTTATACTCCAAAAAGCTAGAAAATATTGAAGACACGGACAAATTCCTAGAGACATATGACCAACTCAAATTGAACCAAGAGGATATAGAAAACCTAAACATCAATTTCAAGTAATGAAATTGAAGCAGACATCAAAAGCCTTCCAACAAAGAAAAGCCAGAACTGGATGGATTCTCAGTCAAGTTTTACCAGACATTTAAAAAGAAACAATACCAATTCTCCTCAAATTATTCCATGAAATAGAAAAGGTTGAAATTCTTCCAAACTCGTTCTACAAATCCAGTATCACCCTGACACCAAACCCAGACAAAGACACATCAAGAAAAGAAAACTTCAGACCAATATTCTTCATGAACATAGATGCAAAAATTCTTAATAAAATTGGCAAACCACATACAGAAACACATTTAATACATAGTGCACCAAGATCAAGTGGGTTTCCCACTGATGCAAGGTTGGTTCAATAAATATAACTCACTACATAAATAGACTTAAAAGAATCACATGGTTATCTCAATAGATGCTGAAAAAGCATTTGAGAAAAAACAGTACCCATTCATGCTGAAAATACTAGAAAAACTAGGGGGAGAAGGAATAAACCTCAACATTGTAAAGGTTATAGATGACAAAACCTAAGGCCAACACTATTCTAAATGGAGAAAAACTGAAAGCATTTCCTCTAAAAACAGAAAAAAGACAAGGACACCCACTTTCACCACTCCTATTCACTAGTCTTTGAAACTCTAGCCAGAGCAATTAGACAAGAGAAGGAAATTAAAGGGATATTAATAGGAAAAGAAGACCTCAAATTATCTGTTTGCCAGTCACAGTCCTATTTTTGGAAGACCCAAAAACTTCACCAGAAGGATTTTAAAACTCATAAGTGAATTCATCAAAGTAGCAGGATTAAAAAAAAAAAAAAATCAATCATGTTCCTATACTCCAATGATGAATCTGCTCAAAGTAGGAAAACTATCCCATTCACAGTAGCCTAAACAACAACAACAACAACAACAACAACAACTTGGGAATCAATCAATATAACAAAAGAGGTGAAGGACATCTACAATTTAAAACTACAGAACACTAAAGAAAGAAATGGAAACCCTTAGAAGAGGGAAACACATGTTCTTAGATAGGCAGAAGTAATATTGTCAAAATGTCATACTACTGAAAGCACTATACATTCAATGCAATTTCCATCAAAATTCCAACAACATTCTTCACAGAAATAGGAAAAGCAGTCATGAAATTCATTTGGAAAAACAGGAAACCCAGAATAGCTAAAACAATTCTTAGCAAGCAAAGCAAGAGGCATCACAATACCAAACCTCAAATTATAATACAGTATAGTAACAAAAACAGCATGGTACTAGCACCAAAACAGGCACGAAGCATAACATAATAGAAGACACAGAGACAAACCCACGTAAATGCCATTATCTCATGCTAGACAAAGTTGCCAAAAACATATGTTGGAGAAAAGGTAGACTTTTAAACAAATGGTTCTGGAAAAACTGGAAATCCATATGTAGTAGAATGAAATTTAGCCCCTGTATCTCACCCTACACAAAACTCAAATCGAAGTGGATCAAAGACCTAAGAGCTAGAACAAAAACCCTGCAACTGCTAGAAGAAAATGTAGGCCTAATACTCCAACATATGGGTTCAGGAACTGACTGCCTTAACAAGACTCCTAAAGCACAAGACGTAAAATTAAAAAACAATAAATGGAATGACATCAAATTTAGAAGCTTCTTTGAAGCAAAGGAAACAATCAAGAGTGTAAGAGAGTGCCTATAGAATGGAAGAAAATCTTTGCCACCTGCTCCTAGATAGGGAATTAATATCCAGGATATACAAAGAACTCAAAAAACACCAAAACAAAAACAAAAACAAAAACAAATGAATGGGCAAAGGAACTATACATATACTTCTCAAAAGAAAAAATATGAATGCTCAACAAATATATGAAAAAATGTTCAACATCTCTAGCAATTAGAGAAATGCAAATTAAAATTACACTGAGATTTCATCTCCAGTCAGAATGGCAAGTATCAGGAATACAAGTAACAATAAATGTTGGTGAGGATGTAGGGGAAAGGGTACACTCATATATTGTTGGTGGGACTGCAAATTGGTGCAACCACTCTGGAAAGCAGTATGGAGATTCCTCAAAAAACTAGGAATGGAACCACCATTTGACCCAGCTATCCACTCCTTGGTATATATCCAAAGGATCAAAAAATTATCATATTACAGTGATGCAGCCCCATCAATGTTCATAGAAGCACAAATTACAGTAGGTAAGCTATGGAGCCAACCTGAGTGCCCTTCAATAGATAAATGAATAAAGAAAATGTGATGTATATATACAATGGAGTATTACTCAGCCATTAAAAAGTGTGACTTTATGACATTTGCCAGTAAATGGATGAATCTAAAAGTTATCATGCTAAGTGAAATAAGCCAATTCCCCCCAAACCAAAGGTTGAATGTTTTCTCTGATATGTAGAAGCTAACCCACAGGGGGAATAGAAGTTCAGTAGATTAGAAAAGGAGGAATGAAGGAAAGTGAGGGGGGATGGGAATAGGAAAGACAGTTGAAAGAATCTGACATAATTTTCCTGTGTACATGTATAAATATACCACAGTGAATCTCACCAACATGTACATCCACAGGAAGTGAGTACTAATTAGAAAAGGATGTATTCCATGCTTGTATAATTGTATCAAAATGGATTCTACTGTCATGTATAACTAAAAAGAACCAATAAAAATGAAATAAAAACAAAATAAGAGGGGAGACAAAAAATAATAGAAGAAAGATCAGGGGAGTCAACGAAGGGGAATGAAGCAAAGGAGAAGGGATGGGGAAAGACAGTGGAATGAATCTGACCTAACTTTCCTATGTGCATATATGAATGGATCCCAGTGAGACACTAATTTTAAAGAATAACTATAAATAAACAGCAGGAAGATCAATGGAGTGAAGGGAAGGGAGAAGGGGGTGGGAGGAAGGGAGGAGAGAGCCAGTACCTGGGGACTGGATCACAACAAATCATATTCCATCATTTTATAATCATGCCAAAATAAATTCTATCTTCTTGTATAACTAAAAAGGAGCAATAAAAAATAAAGACAGAAAATAGCTTGCACAGAACAAAAACAAACACAAACTCCAGAACTTGTGAATGAACAAAGGTCATTAGAAAAGCAGCTAAGCCAATGAGAACTAGGACCAAATCAAACATTGCAAATGAATCAAAATGACAGGAATTCTTCAATGTCGCTCTATAATAACACCAACTGACTCAAGTCTCCAATTAAAAGGAGGCACAGACTGGCAGAAAGTATTTAAAAACAAGATCGACTATATTTTTTCAAGAAACTCATCCTACAGTCAAAGACAGCCACAGGCTGAAAGTAAAGGGATGGAAAATGACATTCCATGCAAATGAAGCTTGACAACAAGCAGAAGCAGCTACTCTCACATCTGACAAAGCAGATTCCAAGTCAAGATTAATCAGAAGAGACAAAGAAGGTTACTTTATACTGGTTAATGGAACAATCTCATAAAAGACATACTCATAGCATATATTTATCCCCCGAATATTGGTGTACCTAATTACATAAAACAAACTCTACTCAACAAGACTCACATAGACTTAAGTACAATAATTCCAATAATGCTAGATTATTTCTTTTCCTCCTCTTCCTTCTGGTATAGAGGGCTTAACTTAGGGTTCTTTATCACTGAGCTACATTCCCAGAACCCCTCCTTTAAATCTAGCTGCCATTGTATCTGGAGTGAGTAAAAATAAATTTTAATTTTGAGACAAGTTCTCACTAAGTTGCTGAGGTTGGCCTTGAACTTGTGATCCTCCCGCCTGAGCCTCCTGATTTACTGGAATTACAGGCATGCACCACCATGAGTGGCTATACTAAGTGATTTCAACACACCTATCTCATAAATAGATCGGTAATCTAGACAAAGAAAAGATCAGTAAAGCCGGGCGCGGTGGCGCACGCCTGTAATCCCAGCACTTTGGGAGGCTGAGGCAGGAGGATCACGAGTTCAAAGCCAGCCTCAGCAATGGCGAGGCACTTAGCAACTCAGTGAGACCCTGTCTCTAATAAAATACAAAAAGGGGCTGGGGATGTGACCCAGTGGTCAAGTACCCCCGAGTTCAATCCCCGGTACCAAAAAAAAAAAAAAAAAAAAGAAAGAAAGAAAAGAAAAGATCAGTAAAGATTTTTCAGACCCAAAATGTTATAAATCAAATGGACCTAACAGATATCTATAGAATATTTCATTGAACAACAGTTGAATTTTAGGCCACAAAGCATGTACTTTGTATACTAACAGTGATATGTAAAAAGGTGCTCTTTATGTGTATCACAAATCGTAAAAGCGTGCTACTGTTATATATACAACAACAATGAATAAAAAAAAGAAAAATATCAATATAGATCCTTGCATCTTATCAGATCATAATGGAAAGAATGATGGATGGGTAATAGAAGAAATCAGAATAAATTTAAAAACTCTTAGAATCTAATGAGACTAGACATGCAACATATCAGAATCTGTGGAACATTATGAAGGTGGTTCTAAGAGGAAAGTTTATAGCTGTGAATGCCTACATTTTAAAAACACCCCCCACCAAAAAACAAAAACAAAAACAAAACAACCCAACCTAATAATGCATCTCAAGGCCCTGGAAAAATAAGAACAAACCAATTCAAAAATCAATAGAAGGAAGCAAATAAGATCAGAGCTGAAAGTAATGAAATTTTTAAAAAAGAAACAGAGCTGATTCTCTGAAAAGATAAAAAAGATTAAGTAAACCCTTGGCCAAAGTAACCAAAAGAAAGAGAAAAGACCCAAATTAATAAAATTAGAGATGAAAAAGGAGATAACATCACAAAGTTGCAGAAATCCGGGAGATTATTAGGGACTATTTTGAAAACTTATCTAAAAGAAATGGATAAATTCTGGATACTGATGATCTACCCAAATTGAACCAAGAAGATATAGAAAAGCTGAGCAGACCAGTAACAAGCAATGGGATTGAAGCAGCAATAATAATAATAATAATACCCTCCAAAAAAGAAAAACCCAGGACCAGGTGGATTGTCCATTGAACCCTATCAGACATTTAAAGAAGAATGAATGCCAAGGCTCCTCAAATTATTCCATGAAGTAGAAATGAATGGAACACTTCCAAATTCATTCTATAAAGCCAGTATCACCATGCTACCTAACCAAATAAGGACACGTGAAGAAAAGGAAACTACAGACCAATGTCCCTGATGAACATAGATGCAAAAATCCTTAATGAAATAGTACTTAGTAAAATATTAAGAAATCATGTTCAATAACACATTAAGAAGATTGCACATCATGATCAAGTTGTTTTCATTCCAGAGACCCAAGGATGGTTGTGCGTATGCAAATCAATAAGTGTAATTTGCTTCAAAAATGGAATTAAGGACAAAAGTCAGAATCACACTGGTTGATAGAGAAAAACCCTTTAACAAATTCAGCACCCATTCATGGTAAAAACATTGAAGAAATTAAGGATAGAAGAAATTAAGGATAGAAATTAAGGCTACATGTGACAAACCAAAGGCATCATCACAATGAGAGTGGGGAAAAACTGAATGCATTTCCTTGAAAATCAGAATATATCTATCCACTCTCACCACTCCTGTTCAGTATTAGTTGAAATTTAAGCCAGAGCAATTAGGCAAGAGGAGGAAATAAGAGGGACATAAATAGGAAACAAATAATCACTGTTTGCTGAGACATGATCCTATACTTAGAAGAGCCAAAAAATTCCACCAGTAGAGAAAGGGGACCAGGGGGAGAGAGGAGGAATTGCAGAATGAAATTGACCAAATTATGCTACGTGCATGTAATGAATATGTCCCAATGAAACTCATTATCATGCATAATAACAATGTTCCAATAAAATTAAGTTAAAAAAGAATATCATTGTTGGCTGTATTTTAAATGCACCTCAAGGCACTGTGGTGTGAAGAACAGATGATATGGGGTTAGCAAAATGTTGATAATTATTGAAGCTGAGTAATGGGTATCCAGGGGTTCAATATACTATTCATGTATATTTGAAAACATGCCTTAAAAATTTAAAATAAACAAATTCACCATACAAAGAGTGACTACTATAAAAAAGACACACATACACAAAAAAGTCAGTGAGCGTGGGAGTAAGGAGAACTCTCACATACTGTTGGTGGGACCGTAAATTAGTACAGTCATTATGGAAAACAATACGGAGGTTCCAACAAACAAACAGAACTGCTCTATGATCCAGCACATCCACTACTGAGAACACATTCAAAGGAAAAGAAATCATTATGTTAGCTTCCTGTCACTGTAACGAATAACAGATAATCAACTTATGAAGAGAAAAAGTTTATCTGGGCTCACAGTTTCAGAGGTCCCCGTCCATGATGAGTCGCCCTCTTACTTTCAGGCTGGGGTGAGGGGCAGTATTTGAATATGAAAATGGACAGAGGGCCACAGCCAATAGATTTCAAAACAATAAAAAATCTCAAAGAGAGTATAACTGCTCTCCTTGTGGCTGAGAAGCTGCGAAGCAGAAGAGAAAGAAGTAAGGGATGGGGGCCAGTGATGATCCACCTCAAGGGTACGTGACTTGACTTGAAGATCTACTGCCTGGCTGGCTCGACCTCGACTCAAGGTTCCAAACAAGGTTCCTAAACACCATATGCTGAATTTGCTGATAGACTTTTGAGAACTGCAGGTAGAGTTTTTGGAGACATTGATCAAGTTATGCCATTAGTTATTCAATTAGCGTACGAAAATGCTAATAAATATTGCCAGGAAGTCATCAGGCCATGGAAAAATAAAAAGGATCTTTCCATATATATACAACTATGTAAAGATGTAAAATGATGCCTTTGTCACAGGGAATGTGATTGCAGCAGCTGTGAGAGATGCTGCCCCTCAAAATTTTACAAGGGCTCAACATAGACATTATAATCAATCAGGATATTCTAGGCAAAATTATCATAATCAATCAGGCTATTCTAGTCCCAATTGCATCATGGACTTGAGAAAACCAAGCCTTTTAACGCAGGGGTCGTTTGGGGGGGGACACTCATGGATCCAAACCAAGGGCTGGCTGACATCTGGCAGAGGACATCGGAAATGACATGTTTATTGCATCATTGTTTAGCAATACACTGAAAATATGGAATTCATACCTAGGGTGTCCATTAAACAGGATGAATGGAGCTAGATGCTCTACCTCTGCAAAATTTTGATAATCACCTTCCTAAGTCTCCTAGGTAATAAAAAATCAACCTATTCCTAAGGCATTTAATGTATTTACAGATGGGTCCTCAAATGTACTGCTGCAGTAATACAAAAGAAAATATGACTTACATAACTGCACACAAATCAGCTCAACTAGTGGAATTGGAAGCTGTGGTAAGAGCTCTGGAAAATTTTAGAGACCAGCCCATAAACATTTTTTCAGATAGCCACTATATTGTACAAGCCCGTCCCAAAATTAGAGTTAGCAGGACCAATAGCACCTCATACTCCAGCCTTTAAATTGTTTTATCAGATACAAAAACTTTTGTGGGCAAGAAAAGACCTCTATTCGTAGGCCATATTAGAGCACATACTAATTTGCCTGGCCCCCTCCATGAAGGTAATCAAAAGCAGATGAACTTACAAAAACATATATTTATACTTCAGCACTACAACAAGCTACTTTATTTCATTCCCAGTTTCACGTCAACAGCACCACCTTGCAACGTAGGTTTAAAACCACAAAGGAGCAAGCCAGAACAATTGTAAAAGATTGTAAATCTTGTATAACACATTTGCCCAATCCTCATTTTGGTGTTAACCCTAGAGGATTAATGCCCAATCATTTGTGGCAGATGGATGTTACTCATGAGCCAAGCTTTGGAAAATTGCAATTTATTCATGTAACCATAGATACATGCGCTCAGGCATGATTTTTGCTTCCTTACATTCCGGAGAAAAAGTTAAAGATGTCACATCTCATTGTTTACAAGCTTTTGCTGCATTGGGCATCCCCAAAATGCTTAAAACAGATAATGGTCCCGCTTATATGTCCTCATCTTTCAAACAGTTTTGCGCAAAATTCAACATATCCCATAAAACAGGCATCCCATACAATCCTCAGGGTCAAGGCATTATTGAAAGAGCAAACCGCACACTAAAAGTTATGTTGTTAAACAGAAAGAAGGAAACTGAAAAATCCTAAGGACAGATTGGCAGTTGCCCTGTTTACTTTAAATTTTTTTTAACTTTAGACTCTGATGGTTATTCTGCTGGAGACAGACATTGGAACCCACATCAACAACATAAACCTTTGGTTTACTGGAAGGATGTTCTTTCAGGTACATGGAAGGGTCCGGATCCAGTATTATTTATTTGGGGAGAGGATCTGTTTGTGTCTTTCCAAAGCATGAATCCTCTCCAATATGGATACCATCTAGATTAATAAAGCAGGTACCACATCAAAAGGAATCAAGATGAAGTTGTTGAGGAATCAAGATTAATAAAAAAGGTACAAAATCAAGAGGACCATGATGAAGATATGGAATGATTCCCTTAAAAGAGTCCTTCAAAATATGTCACAACTTAAGTGTCATTCCTCCCAGCTGGGACGAAGAGATCTCTCTTTAGTGTGCACACAATTATATATATATATTTTTTACTTTTTATATATGTGTTTATTTGTGTATTTGTCTAAGCATACATGGAGTATTATTCCCCATAAAAAGAATAAAAATCTATCATTGACAGCAACATGGATGAAACTAGAGGACATGATGTTAAATGAAATTAGGCATAAAAAGACAAATAAGAACGCACTCTTGGGGCTGGGGCTATGGCTCAGTGGTAGAGCGCTCATCTCGCATGTGTGAGGCCCTGGGTTCAATCCTCAGCACCACAGAAATAAAATAAGGATATTTTTTAAAAAAGAATGCACTCTTATATGTGAAAGCTAAAATGTTGATCTCAAAGAAGTTGAGAACAGAACAGCGATTACCTGGGAAGGGTGTGGAGGAGGGAGGGGTGGGGGGGGGGGATGGTTAGGGGTGTGGTGGTGCACTTGGGTGAGAGGAACAACTCCCAAGGTAGGATAACTACTGTAGGATAACTGTTTGACAAGAATTAAATGAATATTTCAAAACAGAGCATTTTAAATGTTCCCAACACAAAGAAATAAGAAACGCCCAAGGTGGTAGATATACTAATTACCCTGATTTTAGCATTATACATTGCAGACACATATAGAAATGTCACACTATGCTCCCAAAGACATGTCTATTTTACCATAATTAAAAAATATATTTTTTTTCCAAAAAGCTCTTCAAGTCATTGAGCCGCAGCGCCCCCTCCTGGCCCTAGCCATGTCAACCAGCCTGATGTTTGGAGGACACCTACTCTCATTTTGCCATCATTCTGAGCCCCCTCATTCTGCAGACCCTAAGAGCAGAAAGGTGCTTTGTATTTCCTTAGAGCAAGGAATTCTCTTCTTCCCACAGGTGGCTGGTGGGAGAGCTGTAGGGTACGAGAGGATCCTTTCCTAAGCCAGGCAGACAGCTACTGTTGCCACTGACAGCCCTGGTACTCTGAGGCTAGAATCCTTTCAGCTCTGCAATGTCTTTCATCCTTTGAGGAAATCAGGTCAGAGCTGGAGCCATTTGAGCCTGGTCACAAAGCCCACAAAGTCTGCAGCACCTACGGTCCCTCCCATACCTGCGAAGGCCTCCTTGTACTTCCTTGAAGCGCATTTCTGCATTCTTAAGCCAGTTAAAAGGCTTAGAATAAAGCCCTTTCACAAGTGACATGTTCAGATAAGCTAAATCCCCCGAGGTCCAGCACCATGGGGCTAGCTCTGTAGGGTTCAGCGGAGTTCCGTTGACCCACAGACCCCAGAACAGTTGGGGTCTGAGGAAACAAGGTCAGGGCCAGAGCTATCGCTGAAATCCAATCTCCAGGCAGCTTCTCTCAGTCCTCAGTCAACCTGGGTCCCACAAAGAAGCCCTTGCTACCGGCAAACAGAGGCCACACAGTTAGACACCTGCCAACTGGGCTCTCAGTGACCTGGACAAGGCACCGCAGTATCCAAATTCATGCCTCTGCCTGAATAAGTAAAAATCTTGCAGGATCTACCCCAATAATTTCCACATTCAAGCAGTTTGGGTCTTTGTGTTTGAGTCTCATCAATAGGATTCTGCTGGTGAGGTTGCTCTGTTGGAGAGCTAGAATATTCCAATGTTTTGTCACTCCCCAGAGTGTTAGACTGTGCTATGCACACCCCAACATTTCATCAAAGTATTCTGAGGTTTGGTGAGGTGTGGCTCTGAGCTTATAAAATCCTTTGGGATTCTTTTCAATTCTTCTTTCCTATACAGCCACCCCTACACTAATTGCCACTTCTTTGGAGCACCTTATGGTGCCCCCCGCCCGCTACATGACCAGCACTGTCTGTCCATGCATTCAGGACCATGCTCCACACTTCCTCTACTGGATTCTACCTTTTCCATACATCATTCCTGCATGGTCCATTTTCAGTAAATGGAATTCAGCCAGTGGCAAGAACTGGCTATCATAGAGTGTGGGGCCACCAGACACCCCATGTATTTTCATTTCCCTTCTGTCTTTCTTGGAAAGACAGATTGCGCTCACACCTCATCCTGAGACCAGAGTCCTGGCAACTGTTCCACGAGGTGAAGTAAAGGAGTCAGGGACAAACCCTGCAGAGGCAGAAACAGGCCCCAGATCTGGCTGGCTGATTTCTTGAGCAAAAGGGCTTGCTCTGATTGCTGCCTTCCTGTGGAGCCTGATAACAGCTCCTTTAGAGCTTATTTAGACCCATTTCCCCCAAATTAACTAATTCTAGGGTGAGTTTCAAGAGGCTTTACCTTCAGCACAGGAAGCCCACATAAACAATGTTGGATTCTTGCTTTATGTTCTGGGTCGTTGGCTTACAACGTTTCCCTGCTCCAAGGCCCCCAAGAGATGGCACAGGCCACACAGTCTGAGTTGTAGGTTCCGTAGTTCTTTCTTGTTTGAATGCTTAATCAGAATGACCCTCTCACATACACACCCCAAGTCCACCCTGGAGCACAACAGACCTCAAGGCAGGAGACCAGACAAGCGTAATTGGAAAAGTTACCTCCAGGTCAATGGTTCCCAATGTGTGGCTCCTGGCTCAGCAGCAGCAGCAGCAGCAGCATGCTGAGAGTTCATTAAAATATAAACCTTCAGTCCCGCCCCAGACCTAGGAAAAGGGGGTTGTTCCAGCGAGCCCTCCAGGTGAGTCTAAGACACGCTCGCTCGCTGCAGGCTCAGCTCTAGGTGAAGCTTCATTTGCTCGCCACCTTCTCTTGTTAAGAATCACCCTTATCGAAAGTGGCTCCCAGCCCTGGCTACATCTTAGTCTCACCTGGGGAACTTTTCCAAACTGCAGATTCTCTGTTGCTACCCGCCCCCGCCCCAAGGTTCTGATGTAACTCACCTGCCAGGGGCTCATCAACTCTCCAGGTGCACAGACAGGAGCTTGAGATCCACCCACCCTGAGCGCTCTGCAGTTTGGAAACCTTGTAACTACCTGCCTGGCATCCACTTCCTCCCCCCTGCACACAGGTAGTTAGTTCACTCTTTATAATTCCTCCAGATCACTCATCAGCTGGACAGATGACAAGGTGCAAGACAGCATCCCCCGGAGGGGAGACTGGGATTTCTAACTCCCACCCCCTTGCCAGCTGCAGGACTGGGAAAGTTAAATCATCTCCTTCTATGCCTCAGTTGCCTTATCTGTAAAATGGGAATTATACAAACCATTCCTTTCTTTTCTCAAGCCAGATAGTTAGTAAATGATCTCTTAAGGTCTTTTAGCAAAAAAATAAATCTTTGACTCTGGGAGCTTTTCAAAGGTCTGAATTTGTCTTCAGCTTCACATTGCTAATAGTTGATTTTTCTCCTTCAGAAAATATTGTGAGCTGGTCAGTTCTGTGGTTTTCTATTTACAAATAGGCGCTGTGCCTAAAAGGAGTTGGCACTCAGGCAAACAGATGTCCACCAGGAAACAATGGCAATGGTTTATATTTTTATTCCATGCCCTAAAATTTTGCAGAGGTCCCCCAGAAGTCCCTCTCAGGAGACACACTTCCATGTTCAACTGGGCTTCTCCACGTCCACCCAGGCACCTGTCCTTCTTCCCAACTCCTCTCAACAGTCATCCTGCAATTCCTCTTCATGTGGCTCATCCATCCCATCCACTAAGATGTAGACTCCTTGCGACAAGTCAAGGTTCCAGGAAGGAGAAGGCGACTAGGCCAGCTGTTTCCTGAATAAGTTTATGTGTGTGTGGTGTGTATGAATGTGTTTAATTTTAATTTTCTTCTTCCCTGAAAACAAAATAGGTTGGTGTTCCTCTCTTCCATCTCTCTCAACAGAGAGTAATCGGATTAGAAGGCTAAGAGAAATGGTAAATGGTTGCATGTTGATATTGTAGCCATAGTACCATGTAAAAGCTAGTAACTAAATGAGTGAAGGATCAGTAGAGAGAGGGAGGAAGGAAGGGAGAAGGGACAGGGAATGGGGACTGAAATGGAATGAATCAAATTCCATGCATGTACGACTTTGTCACAATAAACCCAACTATCGTGTATAACTATAATGTTCTAATAAAAAATATAAGACTAGCAGATTCAGGGAGCAGCCACCACCCCTAGGGCTGAGATAGATCATCCACAGGACAGACCTAGGAGAGGGGTCCCACTTGCCCCCAGGGCTGAGCTCCACACCTGGCTGGGGAGGGTGCAGCCGCGGCGCGCAGGGTGAAGCTGCACTGGTTGGATTCACTGAGAGTCGATCTCCTGGGCCCTGGGGAAAGCTGTTGGGGTGTGCACCTTGGAACTCGCTACCAAGCCACACAAAAGGCACCTGGGGAGGTCACCCACATGGAGCTGCCTTGTGCTGCTGGCTGTGGCCCACTGCCTGAGCTGGGCACTGTGGACACTGCACACTGCAGGAACCAACCAAGAAACACGTGCTGCAGTCCAGACAGAAACCCTCCCCTTCTGCACATTCTGCAGAGAGAGCTTCACATCATGTCAGAGGGCAAAGAAGAAACATTCACAGGGTCCAGCTCTGTTACTGCAGAGCAGGAAATGAAAGGAGGATTTGGAGCTGGAGGCAATTAATTGGTAACTACTACATTCCAGGCTTAGGACCAATTGTTATGGCATAGATGTGAGGTGTCCCTCAAAAGCTCATGTGTGAGACAATGCAAGCATGATCACAGATCATGAGATCATGAGAGCCTTGACCTACCCAGTGGGTCCAGCCACTTGAATGGATAACAGGGTAGAAACTACAGGCAGCTAGAGCCTGGCTGGAGGAGGTAGGTTACTGGGGTGGGGCGGGTTTGGGGTTTATATCTTCTCCCTGGCGAGTGGACAGCTCACTCTGTTTCCTAGCTCTCGTAGCCTGAGCTGCTTTCCTCCACCACATCCTTCCGCCATGATGTTCTGCCTCACCTAGGGCCCAGACTATGGAGTCTGCCAACCATGAACTGAACCTCTGAAACCACGAGCCAAAATAAGCTTTTTCTCCTCTATGTTGTTCTTGTTGGGTCTTTTAGCCGCAGCGACACAAGGTTGACCATTAACTACTTAACATTTCTACCCAGATGTCAAGGAGATGGTTTGCCATGCCCCAAATTGAACCACATTCACTAAAATGCTCCATTTGAAACCCTCCCATCCCTCCTGTCACTCAGGCCCAACCCTAGAAGTCACTGTTGACTCGTATTATTCCTTCATAATCCACATTTAATTTATGAGGAAAGCTAGTTGGCTCTACCTTAGAAATAGATATACAATCTGACCACTTGTGACCCCATCCCCTGCGCCCTTCCTGATCCAAGTTGTCATGGTCATTGTCATAATTCCTCACATGAGCCCCTAACAGGTATTCCTGCTTCTGCCCATTTGCATCGGAAGTGTACTCTCAAGGAGCAACCAAGGTGGTTCCTTAAATAGCTGGTTGGGTCATATCAATTCTTGGCTCAAAACTTCCCATTTCATGCAGAGAAAGGGCCAACGCTCTCACATCGACCAATCTGCTCACCCCTTCCCACCGACGTTTCTGACTACTGCTACTACAGCTCTCCCTTGGCACTGCCAGCATGCTTGCCAATCCTCAAGTACACATATGTGCAACCCCACCCACAAACACCCATCGTCATTGCCCTGATCTACCTCTTTCTTCTAAAAAATAAATTTATGCATTTATCATATGTATTGTTTGTTGTCTGTTTGCTCTTTTAGAACGTACACTTCACAAGGCAGAGGGGTTTTATTTTTTATGTATTTAACTATTTGGACACAATCGAAGCATCTAGAAAAGTCCCTGAACAGAGTGGGAGCTAACTAAACATTAGTTGAATTTCACTATCTGGTTGTACACCCTCAACAGAGACAGTGTCCTCTGCTCATTTCCTGCCAGTTCCCCATGTGACCTGCAGAAAGTGACTTTGCCTTCCTGTTAAAAACTCATCTTCTACCAAAACCTCTTCTTAAGTCTGATCTGAGGAACAGCCCCATTCAGTGGTTCCAAATTCTCCTTATGGTGAATAACTTGTGGTGCTACCTTGTCTATCCTTTCTTTTCTCCTGGATTCCTTCCTTTTTTCCTGTACTAGAGATTGAACCTCTGAGCCACATCCCCAGCCCTCTTTATATTTTATTTTGAGACAGAATCTCACTAAGTTGCCCAGGCTGGCTTTGAACTTGTGATCCTCCTGCCTCAGCCTCCTGAGTTGCTGGGATGCTAGACATGTGCCACGCATCTGGCTGCTAACTCTTCTAACCTAACCACCTCTTCTTAAACCCTGGAACCCTTATGCAGAGTAAGAGAAGAGGGCCCTCCCCGCAGCCGCTTGCTAATCTAAATACTGAGTATAGACATAATCTCTAGCAACCAAAGTAACCAAAAGTGCATTACATGTTTATTTCTTTTAATCCTCATGGTAACCCAATGGGGTAAATAGTGCTTTCTCCCCATTTTACAGAGCAGTCAAGTGAGGCCTTGAGAAGTTAAGAACTTTGCCAACTAGCAATCTGAGGACCCAGAATGTGTCTCTGTCTGTTGCCAGAAAACAGTTTTATGTCATGAAAATGGCAATGAATAATTTGGAAAGAGCTAAATATGACTTGAACTTAAGTTAAAAATTGAGTTTGAGGGGCTGGGGCTACGGCTCAGCATTAGAGCACTCGTCTCGTATGTGTGAGGCCCTGGGTTTGATCCTCAGAACCACATAAATAAAATAAAGGTAGTTGTGTCCACCTACAACTAAAAAAGTATTTTAAAAAAATTGAATTTGAGCTTGATTATAGAAGGTGGAAGTCAAGAGATAACCACTGAAGCTAACCACGCTTATCTGGCGTATCATCATAAGTCTATGGTGGGACCAAGCCAAAACAGTGTGACATCATCCTGGGCGACCATGCTTGGCCCAGGACTTACTTGCGGTGTCTGTGTCCCAGTCTTACCCCAGGTATGCCACCACCTGTCATCCTCCATCCATGGCTTTCAGTCATTCTTAGAACAAATTCATCCACAAACCCATCAGCAAATCGGCTCCTCCTCATTCTCTATGGCCCTTCCCAGTCTGCAAGACTCATTCTCTGACCCCAACATAAGCACCTGTCTTTCACACTGAAATACCTGACATCTGGGCCTCTTCGGGATTCTCTGTCTGGTCCATTTTCTGTTGCTGTGGGCGAGGCCACAGGCCAATGGATCTACAAGGCACAGGTTTACTCACTCGTGGTTCAGAGGTGGGCAAGGTCAAGATCAGTGCCACATCTGGTGAAGCACTTTTTGCTGGTGGGGACTCTTTGGAGTCCTGAGGAAGCACAGTGTGTCCCACAGCACAAGGGACTGAGTATCTCAGCTCAGGGGTCTCCTCCTCTTTTTATAAAGCCACAATTCCACTGGATTAGGGTCCCCCGCATCCTTATGGCCTCATTTACACCTGATTCTCTCCCGAGGTCCCACCCCAAATACCTTCCTTGGATGAAGTTTCTACCCTCTTAGCACCTCACGTTGGGGATTAAACTTTAACATGAGTTTCGGTGGCACATCCAAACCACAGCGACTCATGTCCCCTTCAGCTCACTATGCTTCCGTAGGGTAGAGGCCTGGGTTCCCAGTGCGTGGCACATCACAGGGAGTCAGGAGGAAGGAATGGGTGCCGGCAGCCCCTCCAGGCCCATCTGTCCTAGCAAATCAGGCTCTCTGGAAAGGACCTCACAAACTCACGCACAAGTGATCACTTGGGCGGAATATACTGATCCTTCCAGAACTCCTTGTTTTTGTTTTTTTACATTTATTTATTTACTTTAGTTTACACAATGCAATGCATTTGTTTACGTGGTGCTGAACCCCAGCCCCTTGTTTTTGTTTTAATAGTGAAAAGAATTGTGCTGAAGAAATTGCATTGAAGACAGAGGCGGAGCAGAAGAAGAAAGAGTTGGGGAGAGTGGGAAATTCCTCCTGGCAAATCGTGCTATATAATGGACATTTACTTTGTGCTCCAATCATTTTTCAGCTTAATTTCTGAAACAAGCAAACACCTGTGAGTGACAAAGACTGGTGCATTTCCCCCCTCCATTAACAACCATCTTCCCTTCTCAAAACTTGTGTTTGGACAAGTTCCTTTTTGAGTTTTGGGGTTGCTCACCCCTGCCCCCCAAAACTCCACTTCTCTTAGAAGAAAAATTTTTTTTTTCCATATTTCTAAACAGCACCTTTTTTTTTTTCTAAATAGCAACTTTTGAAGGCACAGCTGGCATGAAGCCAAAAGCTCATCTTTCAGCTGAAAGTCAGACGTTGATTTTCGAGATAAGTGAATGGAAAGATGAATGTGAAAACTTGGTTTGCTCCAGGGCCTCTGGGGCCTTTGATTTATCAAATGTGCTTGCAAAAGGGACATCAGTGATCTCGGAGAGCAGTGTTGTTTTAAAAAACAGATTCCTTGTTCTCTTTCTTCTTAAGTATGTCCTTGTTCTCATTGAGTGATTTGGCCCAAGGCTAAGAAGTGACACTGATCCTCTTCTGGGAGAGTTGTCACAATTATCCCCCTCCTGGGCATGGCCGTGCACACCTGCAGTCTCAGCACTCAGGAGCTGAGGTAGGAGTTCAAGACCAGCCTGGGCAATGTTGGCAGACAAAAGCAACAGAACCCAAATCTCCAAAAGATTGTCCTTCTTCCTTTCTCACCCTCCCTCTCCTTCTCTCTCTTCATGGTAATTTAATCTCAAGGATCAGCAGCACTGCTGGAGGATTCAGGGAAGCAGCTCCTTCCAATTGGAAAAATTGTGCAGGGCTGGGGCTGT
This sequence comes from Tamias sibiricus, assembly GCA_025594165.1. NCBI lineage: Eukaryota > Metazoa > Chordata > Mammalia > Rodentia > Sciuridae > Tamias > Tamias sibiricus. The sequence continues at coordinate 14,210,293 of CM046666.1, read as the reverse complement.
TGCTCAGTGGTAGTGTGTCTAGCATGCACCAGGCCCTGAGTTCGATCCTCAGCACTGTAATAATAACATTAATAGTAATAATAATGCTGGGTTTCATTTCCCCTGTTAAGGGAACATATCTAAAACCTGAACAGGTTCTACATCTGTTATGACCTTTATGACAGTGCTTGTTTTTAAAAATATTTTTAGTTGTAGATGGACACAATACCTTATTTTGTTTGTTTAGTTTTTTTATGTGATGCTGGGGATCGAACCCAGTGCCTGAGGCATGCTAGGCAAGTGCTCTACCACTGAGCCCCAGCCCCAGTCCAACAGTGCTTCTTGAACAATCCTATGACAAAGGACAAGCCATGAATTACTAGAAAATGAAATAAAAAAAGAGATGCAAAATACATGCCCATGATTTTTATCATTAGATTCAATAGACATAAAATCACTCTCTCAAATTGTTATAAAAGTATCTAAATGCTTATTCTCAATTTCCATACTTACTTAACAGACCAGTCAGGAACCAACAGTTTGGAGACCAGCTCTGTCCATGGACCACACTTTAAACAAAATTATTTTTTAATTGCTAATAATAACATTAAGGTCAATGATGGACTGCATATATGACAGTGGTCCCATAAGAATACATGACCTAATGACATCATAATTGTCTTCATTTGTGTAAGAACACTGGGAGGTTTTCACAACTTCAAAACTGTCTAAAGACGCATTCCTCACAATGTACCCCAGTTGTTAAGCAATGCATAATTGTATCTTGTTTCTTCCATAGAGTGTTTTGGATTAAAAGATCCAAACACCTACAAGTTTTCTATTTTACCTCAAATTTTAACAAACCAACCAAACCCTGTATGCACAGAAGGGCAAGTGTTCTCACACATACACATATGTACTCCAAGAACACTACCACTTCACAGGGAGGTAATAACAGCATCATGGTTGAATGTATGGATTACACATCTGGACATTGACAGGTATAAGTCAGGTCCTCTTGGGCTCATTTTCTATAAAATGTGGCGGGTAACTGTAAGAGTGACTCCTCCGGATTGCCGAGACAATGACGACAACATGCATACAGCTCTTAGACAAGGAGGCACTGAATACAATTATTAGTCTACAATTATGCTTTTTGCTTGGGGGAATAACGAAGTCCCTGCTGCCTTGTTCAGCATGTCCATCTCCAAGATGAAGATGGATCTGCAGTTGACTGGGCAAATCAAGGTCAGTCTTCTTTTCCCCAGCACCTGGAAACATCCACTGTTGGTTGGTGGAGGCAAAATCCCCAGCTCCCCTTCAGAATAAAGTTTCCCTTGGCTCACAAGGTCGGGATGGTCCAATCCGCTACTGCTGCTGCCCTCTGCTGCTAACATTGAGAACTACATGGGGCAGAGTTCCTGCAGCTTCAAGGCTGGCAAAATTTAACCCTGAGCAGAGCAGAAGGAAGGGCTAATGTGTATTTAGTTCACGATTTGAGTGCCCTTGGCATCATAGCTCCTCAATTTTATGTAGGCATATAATATATAACCACTTTTGGACACTGCCATCGATGCTGTTCCCTGGTACCTTGACCTCAGCCTACAGGCAACGGATTAGAGCCCATTCTCAACATTTCCTTTTTTTGTGTGCACCCATAAAATATCCAGACTTGAGTCCCAAGTTAGCTGTGAGCTCCTCTTCTTTCATACCTTCTTCATTGCCCAGGCTAACCCCTTCCACCTTCTGCAAGGGCTTGGAGCACCTCCAGAGAGGCCTCTGGCCTCCAAGTCCCTCCCCTTTACACGTTTGAGGCCACCATTCGAAGTTCCTGTGATACGAGTTGCCTCTCCACTTCCCATGCTTAGTCCAGAACATCATGGAGGAAGTGTGTGGCAGAAGAAAGCAGCTGGGGACATGGCAACAGGAAGAGGTGGGGGGGGGTAGGGTGAGAGAGAGGGAGAGGGAGCGCTCTCCTCACCACAAAATAGATACCCCAAAGGCACCCGCAGTGACACACCCACTCCAGCCACACCTTAAATGCCAATAGTTACCACTCAGTAAATCCTCATAAGGGAATTAACACACTGATTAGATTAAAGTCCTCATAACCCAATCATTTCACCTCTAAACGTTCTTGCATTGTCTCACACAGGAGCATTTGAGGCACACCTCAGATCTAAAACATAACAATATTAGATATTCGATATTAGAAAAATGAAAATGAATGCCACAGAGAAATATCACTGCATATCTACTCAAAAGAGCTAAAAATTTAAAAACTGACTATCCCATGTATTGACAAGAGTATAAGAGGCATTGGGACTCTCGTACCATGACAGGTGGGAATAAAAAAATGATAACCAATTTGGAACACAGTTTGGTAATTTCTTCAAAAAGTTAAACACACATCTATCATGTGATTCGGCCATTCCACTCCTACACATTTATCAAGAGATGCTGAAATACAGGCTTCTACAAAGACTTGTATGAAATATTCATAGCATATTAATTTTTAATAGCCAATAACTTGAAATATCCTTCAAGTGGGTGCATGGATAAAAAAACTGTAGTATATTTATACAATGGAATGCTAGTCAGCAATAAAAAGGAATGATGCCTATTGATACATACAACAATATGCAGGAAGCCCAAAATAATTATGCTGTTGAGTTAAAGAAAGCAGACATTAAAAGAATACATACAATATAATTCCATTTACATAATATTCTAAAAAAATGCAAACTGATTTATAGGGACAGCAGGGTGATAGTTCTGTGGGACAGGAAATCAGGTGAGGAACTTGAGGCAGAGGGATTACAAAAGGGCCCAAGGAAACTTTGGGGGGTTATGTACACGGTTACTAATTTGATTGTGGTTATAGTTTCACATGTGTATACACATGTCAAAACTTGCCTAACTGTAAAACCTTTGAATATGTGCAATTTTGTGTATGTTAATTATACCCCATTAAGACTAATTTAAAAAAACTGTTTTAATCTTAACTGTTCTATTTGTAACCCCCCAAAGAGTTTCTTTGTTGAGATAGCATCTTGACAGTTTTCCAGACTTTAAAAAATATTTTAAAATATTTGAATGTATTTCTATTTGCTTAATGTCACTATAAATAGGATCATACTGAACACACTGATTGTTAAGCTGTTTATTCACCTAAATATATCTCATCACTGAATATTCACCTGCAGTGCTATTTCTACTGATTACTTCACTTGACTGCAAGCTCTCTGAGGGCAGCAAGTCCACTGAGTTGGTAAAGAGCAGTAGATCGGGGTTCAAGATCCTGCAGTCAAACCAAGAGCTGACCTTGAGCCCCTCACTGCATTTCATTGGGCTTCAGTTTTCACTTCCATGAAATGAGGAAGTTAAACTGCTTCCTCTCCAAATTTCCATTTGGCTGACAATTCTGTGATTTTATGGTCTTTGACTTCTTGCTGTGCCTTCTGCAGAGATCTGAATAGATCAGGCACTCAGTAAATACTTACTGAATGAATGAATAACTTTTTTTCCAGTGGAAAAGTTTATATCAACCTAAGTTGAAGACTGGTATATTTTATGAATTGTTCTAAGATTAGCAGGCTGTAAAAGCTCTCCTTGAGAATTTAATATGCAATGAAAGAGACAAAGCAGGTGCATAACCTTCATAATGTACAATAAAAAAGATAACTAGGAGAAGAAAACAATGTGCTATGGAGCAGAGGCCAGAAAGAGTCACCAGCTTCTCTCCTGAACTGCATCTGCAACCACTTCAGCCTTCCTTCTCCTTCCGCTCACCCCCACTTTGTGATTAGGGGTTCATGTGCGTGCGTACAGACTTCCTAGAGTGCAAGTCCAAGCTTTGGGCACAGCCCCTGCAAACAGCTGCCCTCAGGGTACACCCACAGCTTTGAAGACATGAAACTCACACAGGGCTGGTCCACTGTCCCTCACAAAAGCTAACTTGCCCATGAGAGTCACTTGCTCTTGGTTGTACCCCAGTGCCTTCAAGGAGTAGATGTATGTATGTATGTGTATGTGTATGCGTGTGCGTGTGCATGTGAAGGAGCCCTAATTAGGAAGGGCTGTTGCAGCTAGCTGGAAGCCATAAGTTCCACCTGATATGTATGTGACACACCTGTAGGCACCCGCAAAGCTGAAGGTATATAACCGGGTGAAAGCGGTCCGAGTTAGGAGAACGAACTCATTCGGTCAGTCGGGCAGTCACTCGGTCGGTCAGAAGAATCAGAGCGGCCAGAACGTAGGCAGAGCGGTTACAGAAGAGAAACCAGATAGAAGACAGAAGAGAAACCAGATAGAAGAAGTAATGACTGGTCAGAGTTAGGCCGAGGCTCCTGAGGAAGACAGAAGACAGAAGAAAGAAGAAGGAAGAAAGGCTATACTCTGCCTCCGAGTTTTCCTCCCGGTTTTCGGTACCAGGTAGCTTACATGCATGTGTGTCTCCAAATTTTATAATTGCTATGTGTAGAATGTTGCCCCTCTTTTGCATCACAGCCTCATGCTGGTCGTGAGATGACTCTGTCACCATCTGTCTGTTCTATTCCCACTATTAAAAACAGCAAATTTAGGGGTTGTCTTTCAAAATAAGTCCCTTGCCTTTGAGATGCATGTCCTGCTGGCTCTGAGACCTGTGGCTTTGGACCTCTCCCTGCTTTTAGAAACTTCACCTGCTTAATTTTTTCCCACTTGAAATAAAGTTTGCATTTCTATCCTGCTACCTTTATACTCTGTGTTGACACTAGAACTGGCAAAGACCCATGCAAATATAAGACGGGGACAAGGCTGAACAATCACCAGTGGTTAATGGAATACTTACTTGTTAAATGGCTCCAAGTGCACTAGATGAGCTAGGGCCCTAATCAGAGGTCCCTATGTACCAGGATGGTATGGACATCTATAACCACACTTACATAACACATCTGCCACCAGCCTGGACAGGTAAACTTATGCTACCTTCCTCTAAGAGGACCTTCCTGTGTACAATTATGCATCCCAAGAAGGGATTGTGAAAGCACACCACCAGGTCCAAATGATAAGGTATAAAAACAGAAGTTATTAGAGAAAAATTTACAGGCAGATGTAGTAGAGCACATACAATCCCATGAATCTAATCATCCCACAGCTTAGGCCAAGTATAGAGGGTCTATAAGCACAGTGAGACATGCCTCTTTGAGGGCATGTCCCCAGTGACCTAAAATCTCCGGCGAGGGCCCATTTTTCTTAAACATATGGGAAACTGTTTTTTTTTTTTTTTTTTTTTTTTTTAACAATTAAAGGTTTCTGCCACCTGTGATAGCACCAAATGGAGGACCAAGATCCTTTAATATATGGGTCTTTGGGTGGACATTCTAGACTGAAATTATAGCACCAATCATGCTGTAATGGGATTTTTACTACAATAATTTTAGTTGCTACTCAATCTGAAGACAGTTGCCTTATAGCCATAAAGTCACTGGGCATCCATTTCCACATCTCTAGAGAGGAGCAAGAGGTTGAGGCTGCTGGTATTCAATAATGATTACCTATTGAAGTGAATTTAAAAGTTGAAGGATATGATGGCCACTTCTAAACATACTCTGCTGTTATTAAGCTCTCAGTTTAGTTATATGCACCACACTTGATGGGACTAGGTGACCTGTAAGGCCCTTAGGATCTTGAGACTTTATTCTCTGACCAGCAGTATAACTATTTCCATAATTTAGTAAAAACAGTTGACCACCAGAGGGCAGTATGACTACAAGGCAGTAAGGCGAGATGGGGCCACAAAAGGAAAGGAAGTTATATATTTAAATGAAGTGCACCTGTGACTCCACAAAATTTATTGACTGTCTACAATCTGTGTGTCCAACAAATAACAATGACCTCTAACAGCTCACAGCCCAAATATACAACTTAAAGAAAGGGTGGCTGCCCATTCCCATTGTGTGGGAATCTCTTCTCATTCATTCTGTGAGTCCATATTAAGTACTTGCATCAGTTAACAAAGAAACGGTCCTTGAACTGACATGGTGATGGGAAGACATGGGAAAAAACAAATCAGTAAATTGTGTCTTGAGTTAGGAGGTGATGAAAGCGGTGGAAGGAAAAGGCAGACATGGATTTAGAGGGTTAAGATTCAGGTAGGGTGGTAAGAGTTCTCTGGGAAGGGACAGCTGAACGAGACTGAGATAGCCATGTGGCTTTCTGGAGAAAGTGTTCCAGATGGAACAACAAGATCAGATCCTAAGGGCGGGAGAGTACCTAGTAGAAAAGGAGGTCAGGGTCAAAGGAGGCAGATCATGACCAGCTGCAAAAGCTTCTGTGAGGACTTTGGGTTTTACTCTGAATAAAGTGAGGTGCAGTGATGTAGAATTTTTGTGCAGAGACATTTTCAAAGGGTCACCTGGGCTGGGAGCTGAGAAGAGCTTCCAAGAGGGTCACCTCCTATAGAAGCTTCATAATATTCAGCTTATTAGCTCATAAAAAAGCACAGTGAAGGCAGTTACAGGTGGTCCTACTGCTGTCACCATTTAGCAATAGCAGTGTGTCCACATGTATCCCTCCTGTGCCATGTGCAAGGCCCTGTGCCAAGCACTGCACACACCTTCTTGTTCAATCCTTCCAACACTTCTGTGACACCCTCTTCACTATTAGCAGCTCCAAGTTAAAGGAGATTGTGCAAATTGGTGACTCACCCTAGGTTTTTAGATGAACTAAATGGAACTCACAGAAGCCACAGAGACTTTAATTACTAATGTGAAAAAACACTTCCTAAGCAGGGTTTAGCATCTCCATATGAAGACCTGGAAATGATGTTGGCAGGGACTGGGAGGGGCATAAAAATCTGAGTTCAACCACCAAAAGCTTCTTCATTTTTAAGTCCTGTCTAGACACTACACCTCAGACTTACCTGCATTGTTAAGTAGGTTGATTTCTTTTTTTTTTTTTTTTTTTTTGGTACCAGGGATTGAACTCAGGGGCACTTGACCACTGGGCCACATCCCCAGCCCTTTTTTGTATTTTGACAGGGTCTCACTGAGCTGTTAAGTGCCTCACCATTGCTGAGGCTGGCTTTGAACTCGCGATCCTCCTGCCTCAGCCTCCCAAAGTGCTGGGATTACAGGCCTGCGCCACCGCGCCCGGCTGTAAGTAGGTTGATTTCTAAGTAAAGTTTCCTCTGAGAGTGTGGTGTGCCTGCAGCCTGTTTTGTAAAGACTGGAGGTTTTAAAGGACACAGTACCCACCACTGAATCCTGTTTCTCTCTAGGGGCTTTTAGACCACAATAGTTTCAAAACCAACTGGATAAGGCTGCATTCAAACCCGAGAACCAGTGAGGTAAGCAAAAACTTCGATAGCCATTTTAAAGATTAACTTTGTGTCAGTTGAATCTAATACAAATTTGGGTATTTAGCGTAACTTCCATTTTATTTTTATAGTATTTGAGAAGCTTCACATACAACAATAATGACCAGACCGTAAATAAAACATAATTCTGATCCACAACTTGCTGCAGCCTGTGCAGAGAGCTCTTTGTCTACAACCGTTCTGCTATCCAGTCACACCTGCAGGAAGCCAGATTGCTATCTTTAGGAAGAATCCCAGTTTAATTTACGTAAAACCAGGCCCGAATGGCACGGATTTAATTAATAACTGAGTTTTCATAATTTTGCCCCTGCTTCCAGTTTAGCACTAACCAAAGACAGCGGAACACACCCCCTACTATTCCCTGGAACGCCCACCTCCGGCCAGGCCCCGCCCCACGCACACCTGAAGCCCCGAGTCTTGCCAAATGACAAGTGACAGTGGCTGATTTTCTGCCCCGAGAAAGCTCTGAATAAGTAGCTCCGCTTGCCCTCACTTGGTTGGCTTTCACTTATTTCCAAATGCCTAAACAGATAAAGCAAAACCTGGGCCCTCCGCCGCAGGGAGCTGGGGAAGCGCTGCCCTAGGGCCCGGGGTCCCCTCCAGGCAGGAACCCGGAGAGCCGGGAGACAACATCGCAGGCGGGCACCGCGGGATAGCAGGGAAAAGCGGCCGCGAGACTCTCGGAGCCAAGAGGGAGTCGGAGGTAGCGTGGGCAGCTGCGGATGGTTCCAGATGTCAGGAACAGTATCGACCCAGCTGCAGCAGATTGTGGACAGGCGGCGGAAACGCCGGGTGGGCGGAGCTTCCTGCGCACGCCCTCTGCGCACGCGTGCAATCGGGCCCACCCCTGGTGGAGGTGACGTCACGTCCGGCGGCCGGGGCAGCGGCGGCGGCGTGGGGTGGTGGCTCCGGGCCTGGCCGGGTGCCGGCAGGTGTTCCAGCTGCCTCTTGGGACTCGCCCCTCGCTCGCGCCCTCGGTGCCCGCCGGCCTGTCAGCGGCCCGGCCCAGTGTCCGCTGCCTCCCCGGGACCTCCCAGTGCCAACCCGGTGTGCCCCCACTCCTGGAGGTGAAGCATACCTGACAGGGACAGCGGGACCTGCGGTCTTGGGCCAGTTGTTTTTACCTTTCCCGTCGGGCGGACGCTCGCTGCAGAAGGTGTAACGGACAGTGTTTCCTTCAAAAGGGCCTTTGCCCTAAGAATGGCTGGCCTCGGGCAACAGGACCTTGTCAATGTGCAGCTGTTTGCTTTTAAAAAATAAATCTTCAAACTCATTTTGCATGTTAATGAGTTAGTGTTTTTTTGTTTTTTTTTTTTTTTTTTTTTTTTTTTTTTTTTTTTTTTTTTTTAACATCTGTTGGGTCGTCAAAGCTCAGAGCCCTTTAGAATTGATTTTCCTAAAGAATCCAAACCTTTCTTGTGTCTGAATCGGTTCAGAGGCTATCTGTTCAGTAAGGAAGAAACTTTTCTGGTCACTGGGGACGTCTAAAGATTTTTAATTCCTGAGGAATTACTCTTTTTTGCACCAGCACTTTAAGCATTTGGATGAGGCATTGCAATACGTTTTTGGAAAGTGCATTACATTTTTACTGTCCTTGAAACACCAAATTAATTCCATTTTTTCTGGACTTACCATCAATATTATGAAGTCTATCTTGAAAGAACTGGAGACCACTGAGCTGTTGAATTCTCATGCCAGATTTTGAATCGTTTTTCTGCCTCTAACTCTGGTATTACACTTGTCAAATGCCTAAATTTTGTACCCTCTTCTGGTTATAATTTAATGCTGTTACCTGTTTTGGGTTTTGAATTTTGATAATTACATTTGATAGAACTGTGTTTAGTGTAAAAGAAATAAGGGAGGGACTTGTGGCTTTTTACTTTTACATAATATCTCATTTTGCAAAATGCCCATTTTAGAAAGCACTGCTAATAAAGAAAATTAACATCATCTGGGATCTTAGTACAGAAAGATAGCCATTGCAAACATTTTGAAATATAGTCTTAATTTTAAAAATTAGTCAAAAGTCATAGTCTTTGGCAAAAACAAAACCAGAATTATATACTGTTTGGAACTCCTTCTGATAACATATCTTATCTGGTCTTCCCATTTCAATAATTTTTTTCTTTGCACATTTATAATAGATATAGAATATTCCATTGTGCTAGGAACTCTAATAAGTAAAATAAGAACCCTAGTGCATAAACCTTGTGCCATCTATTTAATCAGAGGATTGTTGGCTGTTATCTTGGGTTTTGGTCAGGGTGTATAGTTGAAAGGGTATTAGAGTTGTGTGAATGGGAAGATTTAATATTGAGTCCTGTGCAAGGGGAGGCAATTTATCCAACTAATTCAAAAGGTGGAGAAAATCATTGAAAAGTTGCCTAATTTTTCATTCTGTTTCTAGGCTCACTTTTTAATTAATTTTTTTCCTATCTCTGTCTCTTTCTCTCCTCCAAGAATGAAACATGACTGAGGACTCTCAGAGAAACTTTCGTTCAGTATATTATGAGAAAGTGGGGTTTCGTGGAGTTGAGGAAAAGAAATCACTGGAAATCCTTCTAAAAGATGACCGCCTGGGTGAGTTTTATATGTTTAATTAAGCTCATTGGTTCTCAGTCATTCTAGGTGTTCTAAAGTAAATAGTACCTTAAAAGACATCCAGGGGTGCTAGGCCTTGGGCTCAACCCCAGTACCACTACCACACACACACACACACACACACACACACACACAAAAAAAAAAATCCAGAGTGTTGTTTGATATATTTGTTAATGATGTGGTGACAGATTGGTATATTTTGTAAAAAGTTGTAGATTTTTCAGATTTATATTTAACTGAAAGCCAGAAGTTTTTGCAAGCCCTCTTAAAAAGTCAAGACTGTTTTTTCTTTTTAAGCCTGTATATTTTCTCAAATTTCAAATATGTCGTCATAACTTCTAGGTAAACTTTTGCAACAACTCAGTCATGATATTCTTTTATGGAAATATTAAGGCTGCATTACATATTGATATTTTAGGCTAGTAATAATAAAGCCCATTGTTGATCAAAGTGAACAAGCTGAACCATAGTTAAAAATAATACTTTATTTACATAGAGTAGTTTTTGTTTATTTGTTTTGCAGGGCTGGGATTGAATCAAGTGCATGTTAGGCAGGCAGGCCACCACTGAGCTACATCCTCAGCCCATCTAGAGTGCTTATAAAGTTTCAAAAATATTTATCATCTGGTCATTAGCCCTCATTATATAGTCTGTGTTTGAAGTATGGCTGGCATTAATCTTCTCCTTTAATAAATAGAGGAATAGAGGGTCATGACTGTTAGGTATAATTTATCAGGATTTTCAGGCTAACTATACCACTAATAGCTATAGTAACTTGGTGAAGTCACTTAACTACCTTGAGTTTCAGTTTCTGCATCTTCAGAACTGTTACTGCCCAACATACTTGTGGTATGGATTAAATGAAAATATCCTGTAATTTTTAACTGCTACCAGTATTACAGGGAATGTATTAATATCTGCCAAATGCATCTCTTATGCCATTAATTGTAATTGTTTTGAATAGTTAAGTTGTTGGAAGACCTGGTCTAGAAACCAGACCAATATTGCCTTTCCTAAATTTGCTGACTATACGGTAGACTTTCCATGAAGAAAATTCTGAACTGTACTTTCAGATTTAAAAAGTGAAACGTATTTTACGTACTCTCATGAGTATGAAAAGCATCTAACTACTTGTTTTGTTCTTCATTTAGATATTGAGAAACTTTGTACTTTCAGCCAGAGGTTCCCCCTTCCGTCCATGTACCGAGCCTTGGTATGGAAGGTGCTTCTAGGTATGAAACCCAGGAGTTGGGAAATGTATCTTCAAAAAAATTGAATATGGGGATCATTTATCATCCTCTAGTCAGAAAAAGGAGGATTTGTTTGGACCTTTTACTGTATCTTGGGTCTTCCTCAGAAGACTGCTTACTGTAAAACCCTTTAAGATGGTAACTTTAGCAGCAATACATTAAATATTACTCTTGAGTATCAGTTTATTAGTAATGCAAAATAAAGTAATGTATGTTATGTAAAAAAAAAATAATGTATCCTGAGATAAGATGTGGAAAGAACATTGGACTAGGAGAGAAGAGAACTGGTCTTTGCTGTCAGCCAGGAAACCTTGAGGAAGACCTCCCCGGGCTTCAGTTTTTGCATCTGTACAATTAGGGTTTTGAGCTAAATTGTTTGTAGATTTCATCTTTAATTGTGTTAGATTCTGTGAGTCTCAGTAGTGGAGATATAACGTCCTGCCGAGTGCTATTGCAGTCAAAAGGAGTCACTCTACTAGAAGTGTGAGTGAGTCACTTTCAGTGACAAGTGGTGGAATGAGGAGAACCGACTTGCTTAGTTTCTCTGGAAGAAAAGGTACCAAAAGTAGCTGGCAGCATCCCCTTGGAGCCCAATAATTTCTCCTCTACCATTACTGAGCCCACTGAAGCATAGAATACACATTCATTATCACCTTCCACTTTTTCTTAAAAAAACAACTCAAAATTTGTCAACTCTGAGATAGCAGTGCTTTATAAGGAATATGAACCATTACTGTTATTTGCTGGGCATCCCTGTGTGCCCATCACTCAGCCGAGTAGTGTACCTAAATTATTCAGAGTAATCCTAGAATTCCCCTGAGGTAGCCTCTATATCTCAATTTTAAGTGTGCCGAAAATGACTTGCCTAAGGCCTTAGAGCCCCTGTAAGTGGGTAGAGCTAGGGTTTAAGCTCCTTTGTAGAACTCATTTGAAGGTAGGCTAGATTATGAACCTCACTTTCTTTTTAAAATGTGGTATATTTTCAGGGCTTGAGAAACCTGCAGCCCAAGTGTGGTAGTGTAACATGAAGGCAGCAAGAGAATACCGCCTAGAAAGCATTTGTTGTGCAGCTTGGCAGCCTTTGTGCACTGTACATGGGGTAGATCACTGTGCGGTTACAATCTACAGATGTGGGGACAACTATTTGAGTTTTTGTCAGAGTGTTTTTTCATAAATCATATTATTTCCAGTGGCCGTCAAGATACATGCCTTCCAAGGTGGGTTGTAGGTGGCGATGTCAGCAGGGTTGAGTTCTGCTGGGAAGTACCACGTGTCTTATTAGTGACTCCAGAGATTAGTCAGGAGGCACCTTGTGCTCTGTGGCATTCCTCAGGGCCAGGGCCTATCTGGCTTATCCTTGCCTCTGTTTTTCTTACCTTTATCGTGTAAGTCATTGCTCTATTTGGAGTTAAAGGCACTGGGAATTTAGAGCTGTCCCATTACAAAGGACTCCTCTTTTTTTTTTAATATTTATTTATTTTCTTTAGTTGTACACAATGCAATGCATTTATGTTTACGTGGTGCTGAGGATCGAACCCGGGCCGGGCACGTGCGAGGTGAGCGCTCTACCGCTGAGCCACAACCCCAGCCCCCAAAGGGCTCCTCTTAGCACAGCTTTTTGATTGCTCAGGGATCTTTGAATGCTGGCTTCCTGGTGTCATTGTAGGTAAATGTTAGAAAGAGACTTTTTAGAACCAACTCTTAGAAAACAGGTTTAAGATTTAACATGGGAAGCACTGTGCTGCTGCTAACAGTGTGAAGAAGGTCAGCTACAGCTGTCTCATCTGTGGTAGCCCAGGCGTAGGACTCTTCATTGTATCCCTGGCTTTTCTGAAAGCCTTCGTGGAGCCCTGTAGCTACGGTGCATATATAGGTTCATGTCAGGAAAAGGAACATTTAAGCAGGTTTTTTTTTAGCTAGAGACTTTTGAGCTTGTCTAACTGCTGTTTCCAGAATGTTCTTTGGAATACTGGATCTATGGTGCTTTGAAGAGGGAGCCATAGTCAAAATGCTTATCCAAGCTTAGCCTGCCCAAGTGCTCTTCTGCAAGCTTTATGTATACTGATCTGTGTCTTCATCACAACAGCTGCATAGAATTAGGTGTTACTGTTCCCATTGTTCAGATGGGGAAGCTAAGACATAGGGAGATGGAGGAAATTGCTGCAGGTCCCCCAGCCAGTTAATTGTAAAGCAAGAAATCAAACCCAGGAACTTTGGCTCCATAGTCTGTGCTTCTGTACAGCCTGGTTCATTTAGTGAGGCTGGAAAAAGTAACTGTTTTGCTTCATAGCAAAGCTGGAAGCCTTGAAAATTCATTGTACTCAAATATACCTAATGGTGGTACCCTTTTCTTGGGGTGCTGATTCCACAGAGAACGTTCAGGTAAATGTTTGTCCCACTTCCTGCCTCTGATAGATGAGGAGACACATGCAGAGGGACTGACATTGTTGCAAGAGTCCTGGTGTTAGCACATCTGGGGGAACAAGTTTTAACTGTTGGGAAAGATAAGGATTCAGCAAACTGTTGGTGTTTTCTGAAGTACGGAAGGCCAAATGCCAAACCCAGAGAGAGGCCTTTAAAAGCTAACAGTGGCCCCAGCTGACAGCCCAAATTGAGTTAAACCATTATTATAATTGATGTGGTTATTATCGTGAAATCATGTGGCATACTTATTCAAAAGCTTTGGCGATGTCATTTCTTTTCTCTTTAATACCTATGATGTGTCATCATTTAAATGTTGGTAGCATTTAACATTTCAGATTGTTACAGTGAGAAATTATAAAGAATCTATATGGTAACTAAATATTTGTGTGGATGCTAGTCTGTCATGGACTGCTGCTTATATAATTCTTTAATACAGGAGAGATTTGGAGTGGTGTCTCAGGGTTTTGCCTTTGTTTTCATTCTGGGTCTCTATGTAGGGATCCTGCCTCCACACCATGAGTCCCATGCCCAGGTGATGACCTACCGCAAGGAGCAGTACTCTGATGTCCTTCATGCTCTGAAAGTCGTTCGCTTCGTCACTGACACTATGCCTCAGGTTGAAGTGTATCTCCGCATGTATCAGCTGGAGTGTGGGAAGTTGCCTCGAAGCCCCTCTTTTCCACTGGTTAGTGGTCACTTTTGCTCAACACATAGCTCAACTCTTGACTATCTCATCTGCCAGCCTTTGATAGCATGAGGTTTTGCCTTAGAAACTTTCACTGGCTCCCCATTGTGGGTAGGATGAACAGCACATCTTTACCTGGCATCCATGACCCTGCACATTGTGACCTTGTCTACTTTTTAAAAATATAGTTTAAATGCAGTTATACATTGCTTACCAACAGGGATACGTTCTAAGAAATGTGTTGTAAGACAATCTTGTTGTTAAGCAAACATTACCGAGTATATTTACACAAACTAAGACTACTATGACTAGGCAATTTAATCTTATGGGACCACCATCATATACTGGGTCTCTTTATTTATTTATTTATTTATTTTTTGTGGTACCAGGGATTGAACTCAGGGGCACTCGACCACTGGTTCACATCCCCAGACCTTTTTTGTATTTTATTTAGAGACAGGGTCTCACTGAGTTGCTAAGTGCCTCACCATTGCTGAGGCTGGCTTTGAACTCGCGATCCTCCTGCCTCAGCCTCCCAAAGTGCTGGGATTACAGGCGTGCACCACCGCGCACAGCTTATACTGGGTCTCTTTTGATGGAAACGTAATCATGTGGCATGTGAATGTAATTACAAACCTATAGAAAGGTTGCAAGAATACTATCAAGAATTCCTGTATACTGTTTATCCTGATTCCCAGTTGTTTTATGACATCTGCTTTGTCATTTTTTCCTATGTGTCCACACATATTCCTTTTTTAAAACCATTTGAGAGTAAGATGTGGACATGATGCAGCAGGACCTCAGATTTCTTCACTGTATACTTCTTTTCTATCTTCGTTTTTTTTTTTTTTTTTTTTTTTTTTTTTTTTTGAGAAAAAGGAAAGAGAGGGTTTATTGCTTTGCTAGCACAGGAGGAAAATAGGGGACTCCTGTCCCAAAGGCTGTGACTCTCCCAATTGGGAGGGAATGTAACCTTTGAAGGGTTACAGTCCAAGTGTTCTCTGTAGGGGCCCCAGGGCACCTGATGGCATGTTAGGATTCGCTTGTTAATTTGGGAGATATTCACTCCCCAGATCCTCAACAGGCATCTCCTTCCTGTAGTGGGTGTGTTCAAAGGCAGTTAACTAGGGGAAGATGCAGGAGCCCTGTTTGGGGAGATGGCTTAAATTGTGGTTGACTATGGGCCATGGAGTTTTGGGCATTGCTGCCTTGCACAGTCGCATGGGACAGTCTCATGTGGCCGACATATCAACCTAAGACAGGAGTCAAGGGCACAGCCTTGATTATCCGATGATGGGTAAGAATGTTGGTTGCACATAGACGTCCTAGAGCATCCCCTCTTTTAAAACAAAAGGGGGGAAATGCAGGAGCCCTGTTTGGGGAGATGGCTTAAATTGCGGTTGACTATGGGCCATGGAGTTTTGGGCATTGCTGCCTTCCGTAGTCTCACGGGACTTGGCCTGGGATCTCGTGGGACTTGGCCGGGATCTCGATGACTTGGCCGAGATTGCTGATCGGGTCAGCGCCATTTTGGTGGTGTGTGTGGCGCGTGTTAGTCATTGTTAGAGCCAGAGAGAAAAGTTATCAGAATAAAAAGCTGTTTGTTTCCAGTTCGCCTCTGAACTTCTTCCCGTGGCTTTGTTGCTCCAAGCGGCCATCGCTTCAGGCGGCAACAGGAAGAAAAGATAGCACTGTCTCCCTCATCTTGTTAGGGAGGGGGAGGGGGAAAGAGAGAAAAAGAAACATCTTTAGAAAAATAAGCCTTAGTGCAGTGAAGGCTACATTCAGAAGGTGAAGGGACCACCGTTACATCTCCCCACTGTCAATTCTTACCTTCCATTTCTATGGAAAAGTGGGCGATGACATCTCCAAGCTATTTCATACTGAGAGAAGGCGAAGTTGGGGGGAAGTGACCCAAAGTCCTTGTTTTCTGTCAGGTGGGGCATGGACAGTTAAGAGTGTTCAGCATCACAGCAGTCCAGAGGTCCATGGTGGCAGTTGGTAGGTGACAGGATGAGGCAAGGTTTATGTTAGGACAACAATAAATAAGACAGCAAAGCATTACTTTTTGGTAAACAATTAATATGAAAATAACGAGTATTTCAGCCAGTCTCTGGAATGCAGGACCACTGTATACTTCTTAAAGACAAGAACACCCCTATAAAATAATCATAGTACAGTCATCAAAACTAGGAAGTTAACATTGATAGAATATTAACATCTAATCTACCGTCTCCATTTAAATTTGACAGTTTTCCCAGTAATGCCCTTTTTCACAAATAAACAATGAAAGTTTGGTTGAGGATTGATCTTGCTTTATGATTTGCATTGTGTTGTCATGTTGCTTTATTCTTCTCTTTGATTTGGGACAGTTTCTTCAATTTTTTTTATCTTTCATGCCCTTGGCATTTTGAGGGGTATAGGTCATTCTGTAGAAAGCCCCTCACTTGAGGTCTGGCTGGTGCTTCCTCCTGACCGTCCTTCTCGGTGTGCTGTATCGGAGGCATAGAATGTGGATTTGACCCATGAGGTAATGCTAGCTTTGATCACCTGGTGAAGGTGTGCCTGCTGGGGTTTACACTGGAAAGTTATAGTTCCCTTTGTGGAGAGACTATAAAACTTATTTCTTATTAAATTTTTACCCATGAGTTTTACCACTTGTTGATGATTTCAAAAAATGTTTGTATTTTAATGTTTCATTTTAAATACTTTTGGAAATAGAAAAGCATAGTGCACCATCTCTGTATACCTTTACCCAGCATCCTTAAGTGTATCTTTCATAGCCTTGGTGTAGTGACCACACAGAAAGCTAGCTGTGATGCTCCTCTGGGAACTCATCTGTGGACCTGACTGAAATTTGTTGATTGTCCCACTCATGCGCTTCTTCCGATCCCAGGTGCCATGTCTTTTTTTTTTTTTTTTGGTACTGGGGATTGAACTCAGGGGCACATGACCACTGGGCCACATCCCCAGCCCTTTTTTGTATTTTATTAGAGACAGGGTCTCACTGAGTTGCTAAGTGCCTCGCCATTGCTGAGGCTGGCTTTGAACTTGCGATCCTCTTGCCTCAGCCTCCCAAGTGCTGGGATTACAGGCGTGCGCCACCATGCCTGGCAGGTGCCATGTCTTTGTCTTCTTTAATCTACAAAGTCCACAATTTCTCTTGCTCTTCCATGACCTTGACACTTTTGAGGAGTGTCAAGGCCAGTAGAGCTTTTCTCCATCTGAGTTTGTGTGATGTTTCCTCATGATTAAAGTCTGGTTGTGCATTGTTCAGGAATGCCGCAGAGGTGTGATACTCACTCCTGTTGCTGCTGGCTTTGATCCCTTGGTGAAGGTGGTGTCTGCCAGCCTTCTCTACTGCAGTGTTACAGTTTTGCTCTTAGTGATTAATATGTGGTGAGGTTGAGGCTTGTAAATATCCAACAACTAATACTTGTTGCGTGAAAGTTTTTAGT
Organism: Tamias sibiricus; assembly: GCA_025594165.1. Classification (NCBI taxonomy): domain Eukaryota; kingdom Metazoa; phylum Chordata; class Mammalia; order Rodentia; family Sciuridae; genus Tamias; species Tamias sibiricus. Next base: position 14,192,536 of record CM046666.1, on the reverse strand, counting down.
CCTCTGATTGCCAAAAGGTGGTTTTCTAACTCCCTCATTCCTTCTGCACTTATTAATTGTTTTTCTTCTATTAAGAGGACTTTTCCCCTCTCTTGTTTATAGGATCAGTATGGATTTATGGCTCCTTTCTTTTCTTTTTTTAAAAAATATTTATTTATTTGCTTTCGTTGTACACAATGCAATGCACTTATGTTTACGTGGTGCTGAGGATCGAACCCGGCCGCACATGTGCGAGGTGAGCGCTCTGCCGCTGAGCCACAGCCCCAGCCCCTGGATTCTTTCTTATTCAGTGACTTATAATCTGTTATTGCCCTTATATCTTTTTGTGTTCAGAATATCCCAGATTTGGCTGGTGGGAGCACTTGCATCTGACACCTGTGTCGTTCTGACAAGTTCCCATCATTTTGCGTGTTTCCTAACTTTCTGGCACAAGATGCTCCAGCTCGTCTTGAGCTTCCCGTGCTGTGGCTCCGGCGCCAGCCCTCTCTTTTTGGAGGGGAATGTGATATTTACAGACCACGAACCTGGCACTAAATGTGCTCCTTTTCTCCTGGGCTTTCATTGTTTCCAGGCGCTCTGAATGGACAGCTAGGAGATCTCTGCACACACGCACTCACACTGGTGTGCACACACGTCCCATTGGTGGATGGATGGTGGTTTTGTGTGGCGCTGGGGACTGAGCGTGGTGCCTCACATGCTGTGTGTGCTCTACACTGAGCTCGGCCCCTGCACATCACATTCTTTCCTTCTGTCTGTCTATCTATGTTAAAAACCCCAAGTTCACCTGTCGGGTCTATCCCACTCCAGCGTCTCGGGGTCATTCTGGCTGTCACCATCCCACGCTCGTGGCTCCCTCTGGTGGCTGGCGTGGAGAGGCTCCCGTGACCCTCAGTGTGCCTGCTTCTTTGCTCGTCTCCCTGTGTGTGACCGACACTGTCAGCCCCCTTGGGCTCCTTGGCCCTGGCCCTCAGGGTGGTCCTCAGGTGGTCCTGGGTGCTTCACCACCTCCTCAGCCCCTACTTCTCGTCACCCCTCACACCTCCTTGTCCGTAACTGCTTCCTCTCCTAAACCTCACTGGCTCCCAGCCGCTTTTTAAACTTCATCCGCAGCAAGCCCTTTACTCTAGTTACTTGGACTACTTACTGTTGGGAGAGAGGGAAGAGGAAGGAATAATTATAGAGTCCAAGCTCAGGCTGTTTTGGTACAGTCCTCTCTGGGCATTTTAATGAAAGTTTTGTGTGTGTGTTTGCTTAACAGGCTGCACTGTCCAAGCAGGGATTTGTTTGTGAGCTTGGCTATTCTATAAAATGTTCATTTTTTATGGTAGATTGGGCTTTCACTTAGTTTTGTTTTTGCAGTTAATGATGTAGAACCCATGGACAAACCTCAGAGCTAATAAAGGTCATCTGCTTCTATTAAATTTGTCAAGAGAGGGAAGATCCCTAAAAAATAATTAGAACTCTTGACGGTCTCCTTCAAGTCTCACTGCACTGGTGCAGTGGGATTGCTAGCACCACACAAGTCTTAACCTACATGTTAGACTAGGTTAGATAATCTGGTAGCTCAAGAAATGTAAATGAGGGGCTACAGCTCCCACCCCACCCCATTCAACCTTCCCTGGCTCCGAGCCCCAACACCTTCATTGCAGTCTTGGGCACATGTGCTGTTGGAGTGAATTCTGGGGGGCATGCCACCACACTGTCCCCTGGCATAGAGCCCCACTCTTTTTTTTTTTTTTTTAATCTGTGTGATTAAAAAGAATGTGTGATGGTGCTTGGCCAGGAATGTGGTGGCTGAAGGACATTGGTCCCCCTCCCTTGAAGAGGGAGCAGGCAGGGACATGCCAGCTTGGGGGCCACCTAGCACTGTGCATAGGGCTGCCTGGGAATCCCAGAAAGGAGACTTTTCTCCCTTTTTTTCTGTCCTTCTCTGAACACATTAAAAAAAATGGTTAGGGAAATTTATTCTCTATGATCCTAACTCTGCTATTCTTGACATTTTATAGAATATTAACAAGTTGGAAGAAGCCTTAAAAATGAGATGCTTTTTATTAAAATGGGTCTTTTCAGGGAAGTAGAATGATTACTAGTTTCTTTTTAACATTAAAATCCTTCAGACATGAAATCTGAGGTGCAAATGTAAAGCTTTTTGTAGATAATAATGGTGTTTTAAAACCAAATACATTTCCACCTAAGGTTCTAGCTTTATAAGATTACTCTGTTGAAATTTACTTGAGGGTTTACTTTCAGATCTGGGTGTTGATGCATAGTTTGAGAAATGCCATTCTTTTGATTCCTAAAATTCTGATTCTAAGGACATTAATTTTTTTAGATGCTTAAAGGTAGAACAAAATTCTCAAGGCATGGATGGATGCTTTGAAATATAGTAAAACCTTAGTTAGTCTCTTGAGTCCTTCAGTATTTGCAAATTCCTGTATTGACAGTCTCTCTGGGTACTGTTTGAGCTGTTGATCACATCTGTTTGAAGAATTTCCATCCAGCTCTTGAGAATATTTTTGGGTGGAGAGTCAGTGCCTTGCTCATAGTTAACATTGACTTGAGATGGGTTTAGTGTTAGAAGTTGGAGAATCTGTGTGCTCAACCTGGAAGCTGGCTGTTGATAGTATGACACTGATTGAATCGATTCCTATGGACACCCATGCTCATCTCCCCCTTGCTCTCCTCTTTACTGATAGGACTCTGCTTTTTGATCCCACTTTGATTTATTAATGCAGCCTCTTCAAAATTTAGGGGGCAAGGTTTCATTTTTGTTAAAGAAATATGTCTTTCTCCCTTCTCCTGCTTCGCTCTTGAGATTTATTATTAACCTTGCAGGAGCCAGAGGATGAAGTATTTCTTGCCATTGCTAAAGCCATGGAAGAGATGGTGGAAGACAGTGTCGACTGTTACTGGATCATCCGATGCTTTGTGAACCAGCTAAACAACAAGTACCGGGATTCTTTACCCCAGCTGGTGAGGGGTTGTTTTGTTTGGGGCTTTTGAGGGGTGAGTAGTGGTCCTGGGTGTAGGAGCCCTGTTTGGGGAGATGGCTATTGATTGTGGTTGACTTTGGGCCATGGAGTTTTGGACATTGTCACCTTTTATAGTCTCATGAGACTTGGCCCGGATCTCGAGAGACTTGGGCCGAGCGCGGAGCAGGTCGGGGCCATTTTGGTTGTTGGTTTTTTGTTGGTGTGTGGTACGTGTTAGAGTTGTTAGAGCCAAAGAGAGAAACTGACAGAATAAAGATCCTGTTTGTTTCCAGTCTGCCTCTGAACTCCCGTGGCTTTGCTGCTCCAAGCAGCCATTGCTTCAGGCGGCGACACCTGGGGTCTTCAGTGAATACTCTTACCTCCTGGCGCTGCTACAGTTAGGAGGGAAGCCTCTACTGCAGGACTCAGCAAGGTTTTCTGTAAGAGGTGGAGGGGAAAGATTTCCAGCTTGGTGGGCCAGATGGTCTCTGTTGTAACCAGGCAGCTCTGCTGTAGGAGCACAAAAGCCAACAGCGCACGGAGAATGGTTGGGGCGGGCTGTGCCCTGCTGTAGGCCAGAGTGTGCCAACCCCTGCTCTGTGGTGTTCCTTACCCTGTTCCAGAATCCACTGAATTTATTGAGCATGATCTCTCTGTAGTAGTTAAGGTGTACATTTGCCTGCATATAATGGAAAGCCCATGTGCCAGAAGCCTGTTTTCTCTCATGGAATCAGGAGTTCAGAGGTGAGGCAGCCCAGAGCTGGGGCCGTAGCGCCACGGGGTAGATAGGACTTGTGCCCATGTTGTTTTTCCTTTCCTGGTCACAAGGTGGCTGTTGGACTGACTGGTATGACATCCACATTCTGGACAGGAAAAAAGGGAAGGAAAAAGAAATGAAGGAGGAACTGGGCGTGGTGGTGGATGCCTGTAATCCAGCTACTTGAGAGGCCAAGGCAGAAGGATTGCAAGTTCAAGGCCAGACTGGGCAATTCAGCAAGACTGTGTGTCAAAATAAAAAGGGCTGGGGATGTAGCTCAGTGGTAGAGCACCCCTGGGATCAAGCCTAGAATGGAAGAGAAAGAAAAGGCGAAGGAGGAAGAGGACATGCCTGTCTAGCCTCTGCCTTGAGCAGGTTCCTTCTGCATGTGTGCAGGGACTCTTCTGGTATGGTGGGGTGCATCCCAGCACACCCACTGTAAGGTGAGACTGTCCTAGTCAGGAGGCGTTTCATACACTCAACCTGCTGGACACCAGAGCTCCGAGCCTAGTGCACTGAGTGTGGGGGTTCACCTTCAGGATCATGGGCTTCCTGGGTGAGGGCTGTCGGGCCACATGGTGACAGCCTGGGAAACGGTCCAGACTCAGAGTTGGAAGGACAGCTTCCAATGATGCATATCACTTTCACACCATCATAAAGAGAAAAAATCTTAAGCTAAGCCACCATAAATCAGGGACAGTCTGTGTTGCTGGCCTCCAACTGCTGTGGAGTCTGGGAAACATGGTTTTTAAAAGTCCGGCGCATGCTCATCTCTTGTTAAAATGGGTGCAGTTAGTGAAGGACGTTGTGTGGACGCCAGGCAGGCACCAGCTCTCTGGGCTGTGCTCGGGCTTGGGAATCCCAGCAACCCAAGGGCACTAGCTTGAGGGGTGAGCCAGTCTCCCTTGGCCATCCTCTTTTTTTTGTTTTTCCTTAGTTAACTCGTGTATAAGAATGAATCTATCTGTTTTCCTCAGTCGTTGCGTTGTCCATTTGAAGGTTGTTTTGGATGTGGTAACTGCTCTGGGGCAGGGGGAATGTGGGGTGGTAGTGGAGGCAGGTGAGCCTTGGGGATCACTGCTCAAGTCCAGTACTGACCAAGAGGGCCACGGGCAGGACCCTTCATCTTCATGGAACTTTTATAAGAACAATTATTATATGTTTCAGTTAAGTAAAATTTAATTTTTAGGGTTCTAGAATTTGATCCACCTAGTTGATTTCAATAAAAATAATGGAAGCATGGAAGGGGAGCATAAGTAAATGTAATGCTAGTTTCCTAATTAAATTAGGAGGTATCAATTATACATGGTTTAATTAGCTTTTCTTGTATAATATTGGAGTCAGTGGCATTTTCTTGCTTTATGCTGTATTTTAGTATTTTTTTTTATTTTTAGGAATGTAAGTAGTACATGAACATATTCTTTTTTTTAAAAAAATATTTATTTATTTGCTTTAGTTGTGCACAATGCGTTCTTTTATGTGGTGCTGAGGATTGAACCCGGGCCGTGCACGTACTAGGCGAGTGCTTTACCGCTGAGCCACAACCCCAGCCCATGAACATGTTCTTAAAAGAAGTTAAATAATCCAGATGAATCTCTGATTCCCTAGATCTGTACCACCCCCACCCCCTTACCTTCTAAGCAGTAAACCTTGCTGTCACCTGGTGAGGATTCTTCTAGGTTGTCATGCACACACACGTGTAAAGTGATTTTAAAAAGCACGTAAGTTGGGCTGGGGTTATGGCTCAGCGGTAGAGCGCTCGCCTAGCACGTGCGCGGCCCAGGTTCGATCCTCAGCACCACGTACAAATAAACGCATCGTGTACAACTAAAGCAAATAAATAAATATTTTTTTAAAAAAAGCACGTAAGTAGCATCATTCATGTACATGTGGCCCTATAATTCTTGTTTTTATTTTTAACTTAATATTTAGAGAAGTTTTCAAGTTGTTACAGATAAATCACTACTTTTCAGACCTGGCTTCTTTCAGTAAAACCAGAAACTTTAAAAAATTTCCGCCACCTTTCCTCCTGCATCCAGGCCAATTAAATCAGAGTCTCTAGGGGTGGGGCCCTCGGGTGCTAATTTTTTAGAAGCTGGAGGCAGTTTTGTAGTGAGAGCCATTCATGTAGAACCACTTTTTCCTTCTAATTTACTCATAGTATTTCCTGTTGTGAGTTTGGCATGATTAGGAGGACAGAGCCATGCTGACAGGAGATTCCCCCTGTATAAGTTCCCTGTGTACACATGTCTCTGGTAGGTGGGGACTCTAAGCCAATGTGTGAATTAAGGGGAGACGTATTTAAAATCTGTTTGTGACTTGTTAATATCTTAAATGTCCATGTCACTTTATGGTCCCCAGACAGATCATGAGGTTTCCTCTTTTCCACCCCAGTGTCTGCTCCTGATGCTGTCTGTCTCTGAAATATTTGTCCATCTGGTGGTGAAGTGCTGCCTCATTTTCGGTTGGCTCTCTGCAGTTTTGAGAGAAGCTGAGCAGCTCTGCTTATTTATGTTGATCCTTTCCTCTCAGGAGTTATCAGCACAGTCGGGGTGTCTGTCCTTGCCCAGCGGCATCTATTGGGAACCCTCCCCATCTGTTGACTAAGTTTTGATACAGTGGGTTTATCCGTATTCTTTTGCTTGTTTTATATCTTAAAACAACCTTTCCAATCCCAAGATTTAAAAACATATTTTCTTCTAACATTTAAGAAATGACAAGCATTTTCAGTTTAGTCTCCCTTCACCAGGGGTCTCTCACTGACAGGCCTCGGACAGACACCACTCTCTCACACCTGCCCACAGCACCACAGTCCTGCCAGTGCACCACCCTCCCTCCTCTGGTCAGTGCACTGAGGCTGCTCTTCACATCAGGAGTGCTAAATTTTCCCTTATTAACCAATATTTCTTTTTAGCATGTCATCTTTGTGTTTACAGATGAGGATACTGAAGCACAGAGAAGTTCAGTCATTTGCCCAAGGTCACACAGTAACTGACAGAACACACTACTTAACAGTTCATCTTTTTTTTTTTTTTCTCACGATTCAAAATGCCATCTTTATTATATATGCCTCTCTGCTTGTATTTGTACCTCTCTCCTAGGTTCTTTTTTCCATTGAGTTATTTGTCTGTTCCTGGGCTAACACCACATAGTTTATTTATTTATTTATTTTTAAATATTTATTTTTTAGTTGTAGTTGGACACGATACCCTTATTTTACTTATTTATTTTTACATGGTGCTGAGGGTCAAACCCAGGGCCACGCACATGCTAGAGCTAGCGCTCTACTGCTGAGCCACAACCCCAGCCCACCACATAGTTTATTTAATACAGATTTCTAGTGTTTGATAGCTGGTAGGAAAAGTTTCCTCTTTCTTTTTCAAAAATGCCTTGGATATTCTTGAGTTTTCTTTTTAGAAATGAATTTTAGAATGGGAAAAATACTAATGTCTCATAAACCTTGATTCCCTCATTGGTAAAAACCAAAAAAAAAAAAAAAAAAAAAGTTTATTTTAGTAAGTACAATATAGTGCCTGACATGTAGTTGTTTTAAAGAGTTTGGACTATATAAGAAAAGCTAAACTTCTTTGTGTTGCTGTTTGATTTGGGCTTCAGGTGATTTGCCTGTTACGCTTTTGTCTGAACTGTTCTGTGTCTTAAAATTTCTTGTCGTCGTGTTATAGTGGGTCTCTCCCTCTTAGTCTCTTGTCAAAGAGTTTCTGCTAGCCTGGTCTGTTACTTATGTTTTTGTAGTTTGACCAGAGAAATTTGTGCTGACAAGGTGCAGGCTGCTTTCTAGTTCTGGGGAAACGCAAGGGTGACTGACAGTGATGCTGAGGTTCCAAGGGACATGCTTGTCACACTGCAGTTTTTGTCCCCAGGGTTGCCTCATGGCTTCCCCCTCACAGGCTTCCAGAATTCTGCTCTTTGGCAAGGCCTCTCGTGGCCACGGAGTGGAGGCTAGCTCGAGTCTGTACTCGGAGTCCCTTCCTAGCCAGTGGACCCTAAATCCAGTGCAGGTCTGGAGAGCTGGCTCTGTTGGCTGCCCCAGTCTTCCCGAGTTGGCCCAGGTGAGGGAGGCTGCCAGAGTCTGGTTGCCTGAGTTATTTATCTGTTCCAAGAAATTCCCGTACAGGCTTGTGTGGGCACAGTGCTCGTCCCCTGGAAGCCCTGTTGGCCGAGCCTCCTGTGCTCAGTGGAGGGCCGTGCATATCTGGCCAGTGGCTGATTGGCTCCTTCTTGCCACCGTTTATTGTCTGATTCTTCCTGTTTCTCCACACCTTAACCGCACTCTGTTTCTTTGGCCTTACCTCTGCTTATCTCCTTCTCATCTGCAATGGACAACTGCTCCAGACCAGCCATTAATATCATGGCCTTTCGTAGCTCCCAGAACAATTGAACTTTGTTTTGGATTTAGCCTTAGGCTGTTGAATCGACTTAGTGCAATATTACAGTGACCAGCTCTTCTGTTTTGCCTGGAACTGTCCCAGGTTTAGTACTGAAAGTACTGGTCCCCGGAGGCCCTCGGTCTAGGAAGGGGGTTACTCTTGTCCATTGCTGACCTGGGCACTGCTGTGTCACGTGGGACTGGGAGATTCTGAAGTTTTGTCTTCTAGCACTTCCTTGCATTCAGCATGCAAACTTTTCTCATCACAGGCTATAATATCAGGTGACGTTATGTCACAGGAAATGAGTAACCTCTCTTCCTATTGAATCTTTAGCCAAAGGCTTTTGAACAATACTTGAATCTGGAAGATAGCAGACTGCTGAATCATCTGAGGACGTGTTCTGCACTGGCCAAGCTTCCGTATGATCTCTGGTTTAAGAGGTGCTTCGCAGGCTGCCTGCCTGAATCCAGTTTACAGAGGCAAGTATTTTTGTCGAAGACAGACCAAAGACCTGGAGTCCAGGAAGAATCTGGTTTTCATGTGATCATCCCTCAGCATGTAAATTTGCTTTAGAACAAGAGGGTAGTTTGAAGCTACATTCTCTAGAGGCTGCCATATCTGCACATGATTCGGCTTATTACTAAATATACACTTAGAAAACTGGAGGGTCCCCTGTGTGCAGCTGTGTGGCAGTCACACCTGGCATGTCTCCAGGAGTTCATGGACTTGTGAGCTCCTCTTTTCCAGAAGTTGGCAGATCCTAATCTAGCATAAATCTTGGTCTTTCTTAGTTTAATCATGACATCCTTAAAGGAGCTGAAGGCAGAGATTTGAGGCATAAGTAATTTTAGGTTATAGGTATTTCTGAGTCCCAGCCCTACCCCTCCAGGACTTCATTGAGGAGAAAGGCCGTACACAGAGAGCATTAAAATATGCAGCTAAGTGTATAATATAATGCCAACCTTAACAGTTTTAGGAATTATTAGAATAATCATGTTAGATTGGTAGTGGCTCAATAACTGGCTCCTAAGCCCTTGGAGAAGGTTAAAGAATCTGTCCCCAGGTAGCAATGAAATTGACTTTATCTCATATTTCATGTACTTCTTTTGTTGTTGCCTAATTATATAGCATTGTGTGATGTTAGTAAAACAAAACCTTTGGTTTAGGACCTTCTTTTCTTTCCTTGAAGATGTTGGGTTTGTAACAGGAGGGAATGAGCCTTTGGCACATTCCTAGCAGAGCAGTAATTTTTTTTTTATTTGTTATATATGACAGCAGAATGCATTATAATTCATATTACACATATAGAGCACAATTTTTCATATCTCTGGTTGTATACAAAGTAGAGTCACACCATTCCTGTCTTCATACATGTACTTAGGGTAATGATGTCCTCTCTTCCCTTTTCCCATTTGCCCTATCTAGAGATCATCTAATCATTCCATGCCCCCTACCCACCACATTATCAATCAGCATCCCTAAATCAGAGAAAACATTCGACATTTGGTTTTTTGGGATTGGCTAACTTCACTTAGCATCATTCTCTCTAACTCCATTCATTTACCTGAAAATGCCATGATTTTGTTCTCTTTTTAGTTATAGGTGGATATAATACCTTTATTTATTTTTTTATTTATGTGGTTCTGAGAATCAAACCCAGGGCCTCACACATGCCAGGTGAGTGCTCTACCGCTGAGCCATAGCCCCAGCCAATTTTGTTCTCTTAATGCTGAATGATATTCCATTGTGTATATATACCACATTTTCTTTATTTTTTTAAAAAAATTTATTTATTTGTTTTAGTTGTACACAGTGCGTTTATTTTTACATGGTGCTGAAGATCGAACCTGGGCTGCGCATGTGCTAGGCGAGCGCTCTACCACTGAGCCACAACCCAAGCCCTACCACATTTTCTTTATCCATTCATCTACTGAAGGGTATCTAGGTTGGTTCCACAGTTTAGCTATTGTGAATTGTGCTGCTATAAACATTGATGTGGCTGTGTCCCTGTAGTATGTTGTTTTTAAGTCTTTTGGATGTAGACTGAGGAGTGGGATAGCTGGGTCAACTGGTGGTTCCATTCCCAGTTTTCCAAGGAATCTCCATACTGCTTTCCATATTGGCTACACCAATATGCAGTCCCACCAGCAAGCAATGTATGAGTGTGCCTTTTTACCCACATCCTCGCCAACACTTATTGTTGTTTGTATTCTTAATAGTTGCCATTCTGACTGGAGGGAGATGAAATCTTAGTTTTTTTTTTTTCAAATTTATTTTTTATTCTAAGTTGTTAGAAATGACAGCAGAATGTATTACATTTCATATTATACTTGTAGAGCACATTTTTACATATCTCTGGTTGTATACAAAGTATATTCACACCATTCATGACTTCATACATGCACTTAGGGTAATGATATCCATCTCATTCTACCATCTATTTTTTTCTTTTTTTCTTTCTTTTCTTTTTCTTCATCTTTTTTTTTTTTTTTTTGATTTGCATTTCTCTAATTGCTAGGGATGTTGAATATTTTTCATATATTTGTTGATTGATTATGTATCTTCTTCTGAGAAGTGTCTGTTTAGTTCCTTGGCCCATTTATTGATTGGGTATTTGTTTTTTTGGTGTTAAGATTTTTGAATTCTTTATATATCCTAGAGATTAGTGCTCTATCTGAAGTGTGTGTGATAAAAATTTGTTCCCAATTTCAGAGCAGAAATTTTTAGTGAACTTTCCATTTTCCTTCTGTTGCTGATTATGTCAAGAATATATTTCAGTGGTTCATCTATTTTGTTGTTTTTGATGATTATTGCAGTAGATCTTTTTTTTTTTTTTTTTGTAGTAGTTCTTATCTGAAGCTTATACTTAAAATAGGAGTAATGTGATCTTATTTTGTAATTTGAGATGTCTAGGTGACTATAAATTTCAAATTCATGTAATTTGATTATGTCTCCTTATTTTTTAGGGTTTGGGATAAAGTTGTAAGTGGATCCTGTAAAATCCTAGTTTTTGTAGCTGTGGAAATTTTATTAACTTTTAAAATAAAAGTAATGGCACTGAACAATGCAGAGAAGATAACTAAATTCCTGGAAAATGTAAGTGTGCTTTATTTGATTCCGTTTTTTTTTTTGTTTGTTTGTTTGTTTGGGGGGCTGTTTCTTTGTTTTGTTTTGGTGCTAGGGATTGAACCCAGGGCCTCCCACATGGGAATCAAGTGCTCCACTGCCAAGCCACACCCCCAGCACCTTGATTCAATTTTGAATCTAGAAATGAAGACAGGTTAGGAAGCCAAATTTCTTATTGCATTAAATTATTTCAGAGAAATAATACAGTATCTTTTTATATTAAAAGAAACATTTTTTTTCTTGAAACATATCCTTTCAAAGTTAGCCGCTGGATTATAATGTGTGCACCCCTCTCTGGGGGATGCTGGTCTGAGCAGCAAGGCCGATGCTCACGTGTGCCCACTGGGGACGGAGCCCCTTCCCTAAGTGACTACCAGCAGACATGTCTGGAGGCCTAACTGCAGGTTTTGTCAATGGAGAAAGAATCCTGATGTCTCAGATTTCGTATGTCCTTTCATTTCTGTTACTGTCTCTGGTGTGATCCCAGTAGGGTTAGTCAGTGTGCTAAAGTATTATCTAGTACCTACTGAAAAAAGACCTGAATGCATCAGCTTCGCCCTCTCTGAGTATCTTAAAATATCTTCTACTATGTAAAAGGTAGAGGGAAGGAGAGTTAGGCCTGCATGAATAATATATCATAGATAGGACCCAAAATCTATCCTCTTTTTTTTAAATAGATGTACACAATACCTTTGTTTTATTTATTTTTATGTGGTGCTGAGGATTAAACCCAGTGCCTTTCACGTGCCAGGCAAGCGCTCTACCACTGAGCCACAACCCCAGCCCCCTCCTACTTTTTTAAAAAAATTAATATTAACATTTGAATAGTGGCCTGGAAAACAATTAGTACTTAGTGAATATGTGTTCAGTAAATGGATCATAGACATTATCATAATAGAGGCCAGCAGCCAGTGTCTGTGCTGAGTGTTTTCATGGTCCTGCCATCCTGTGAACGGCTCTGTGAGGTTGGGCTGTCATTTTCCCCACTGTAGGGTCTCTGAACCCACTTTGAGCCCACGGTCAGTGGGCAGCACAGGATTTGAACCTGGCTGCCTGCTTGGTGTGTTTTCAGGTGACTTTAGAACAGTCCTTTTACGCTGCAGTTTCTGAACAATAGTAGAACCTCCCTGGAGTCAGTGTCATCAGTGATCAGTGAGAGAGAGAAGGCCCTGAAGTTCCAGACACAGACGCCGTCTCACCAAGACTGGTTGCTGTTCACAGATTCCCCAGGACAGCTCGGATGCCATCGTGAGCAAGGCCATCGACTTGTGGCACAAGCACTGTGGGACCCCTGTGCATTCAGCCTGAGCGCTTCTGACGGTTGTGGATGGTCTGCCACCCGGGGCATTTTGTTCTTGTCACCCGTCTGCTAAACTGATTGGAATAGCTGTCTTGCTCTGGTGCTCAACGTGTGATTTCCCCCCCATTAAAATAATTTAATGGAAAGCTGGTGTTGTCGTGTCGTGGAGCAGCAGCTTGCATTCATGCCGAAATGCCAAGTTCACTGCAGAAAAGCATTTTTAAGGGTGGTTAGGGAAAAGCTGCTAGTTCTTGAAGCAGTTCTGTCGGGCTGTGGGTGTGCTCAGGAGCAGAGAGCAGCAGGCCCCACCTCTCTCTAATTAGCACCAACTGGTCACTTTTGAAGCTCTATTTCTGGAATAAAAAGCAACTTCCTTTGGTTGACACCTCAGATTTGGCTTTTGTTGGTGCAGAACTTGTTTGAATCTAAGCTTGTTTAAATCTAGGCCTCATCTTGCTAAATAGGCTTAGAAATGGTCCTTACCCTTTTTCCCTCTGTGGCAGTGGAACAAAGCCTTTATTGAACAACATGTGTGTGAATATGCCAAGCAGGCGCGAGTGCTTGTGGGTGGTTTCCTGGACCTTGCTTTCTCCTCGGAGGTTGTTGAGTGGCGGGTGGACTTGAGGGAGCCTGGGCTGCACTGAAAGGCGTGGAGGGATGGCAGGTGAAGATTAATAGCCAGCGACCCCTGGGCCACATGGTGCCACACAGTGGTCCCTATTCACAGCACAGTTGCCAGCTTTGAGCCTGGGGAGTGAAATGGGGCCCTTTGTTTCAGATTTCCTCAGCTGTCTGACCTGCAGGGGCCTGCGTGGTGAATTGGAGTCTCCACCCCACCCGCCCCTAAACTGGGGGGGAGACATGAAATCGTGGACAGTTACAGTTCCGAGGACCGCGTGCCTCCTGACGTGTGAAATGCCAGGTTGAAGGAGTTCAGAGGGAGCGGAGCTGACAAACCCGCGGGGGCCTCTGGACGGCACAGACCCAAGTCATCCTCTACAAACTGACAGGCCACCCACCATCTGTCAGTGACCTCCTCTGCCCTGGAGAACTGTGGGGACTAAGAAAGAACACGCAGGGGACCCTGCCCCAGTTGTCTGCTGTCCAGCGATCCTGGGGGAAAGGTGACATTCACAGGTTCAAGAGCCACGTGTCATCTGTGTGAGTTTTCAGTAGAAGAGAAGTGAGGAGGGCAGTGGTGCTAGAGGCTCCGGCTCCCGTAAAGAAAGGGCTGGCAGCCATCTCAGCAAGAGAGCACTCGGAGGTGCTCCTGGGACCCCGCTGCAGTCGGGAAAGGCTGGGGTGCTGGGGAGCAGGTGTAGAGCCACCAGGGCCTGGGGCTGGGGCAGGAGGCTCAGGGCTGGCTGAGGTCCCCGTGATCTGAAATGGAAGGCTGCTGCTAAACTGCTGGGATCCAAAATCAATCCAAGTCTGTCTCTCAAACCTGGTTGGTAAAATCCTTTCTGGCCATGGGGTGGGGGGTGGGGATTTTTTGTTTTTTTAAGTGAGTTAATTTGATACCATCAAAAAGTTTTCCTTATTAAAAAACTTAACATCAAAAGGATTTTTAAGAGCCCGCTGTGAGAATTTAAAAATCCACTGTGAAGATTTTTAAAAGCCCACTGTGGAGTAGGTGAGGACCCAATTTCATTTAATAGCCTAATTTTACTTTGCCAAAACGTCAGTAGTTTCTGCCTGCTGCCCATGGGAGGGGCACAGGTCCTAGTAAAAATGCCCCCCATTTCTTCCCTCCAGAACATTCTGTCAGGGCGCTGTGGCAGGGTTCCTCTGTGTCACAGCCCAGAGTGGGCCACAGCCCCAACTGCTGTGGCTGGGGTGGGGTCCTCCCTCTGCCTCAGAAAGCTGGGGTTTCGCCTGGTTGGATTTAGTTCCTACTCTTCTCCTCTGGGGTTTCTTAAATGCAGATGAGAGAAGTTGTCAACCTGCTAGGCTACAAGACACTGAGGACCGAGGGAGGCTGGCGTGTGTGTGTGTGTGTGTGTGTGTGTGTATGGGTGTGGGTGTGTATGGGTGTGTGTTGTGTGTTAGGTGTGTGTGGAGTGTGTGGGAAGTATATGTGTAGGAGTATGAGTAATGTGTGTGCATGTTGGGGTAAGTGGATACTTGTGTCTGTGGAGTGTGTGTGAGACATTCTGGGATGTATATGTAGCTGTGTGTGGTTTTTATAGCATATGTATGTGGGGGTGTGTGTTGTATGTGTGTGTGAGGTAATAGTGTGTATGTGGGGTGGGGTGTGTATATTTGTGGGGGGTGGGAGGTATATGATATGTGTAGGGGTTATATAGTGTGTATGTGGGGGTAGGGGGTGTTGTGTGGGATGTGTATGTGTGTGAGGTAAGTAGTGTGTGTAGAGTAGGTGTTGGGGGTGTGGACTGTGTGTGGGGGATGTTATGTGTGGGGTGTTTATATGTGGTTGTGTATGTGGACTGTGATTGGGTATTACATGTGGGGTGTTTTATATGTGTGTGCGGACTGAGGTATGGGGGTATATGTGGGAGGTGTTATGTGTGGTGTGTGTGAGGGCTTGTGTGTAGGGGTATATGTGGGGGATGTCATGTGGTATGTGTGGGGTGTGTCTGGTATAGTGCCTGTGTATATGTGTTATGCGTGGTATATGGGTGTTGTGTGTGGACTGTGGGGGGTGTTGTGTGTGGGGTTGTGTGTGATATAGTGGTGTGGTGTTTGTGGGGTGTTACGTGTTATGTGTGTGTGGTACATGTGTGTGTGTGTATGGGTGTTTATATGTGGTTGTGTATGTGGACTGTGATTGGGTGTTACATGTGGGGTGTTTGTTTATATGTGTGTGCGGACTGTGGTATGGGGATGTATGTGGGAGGTGTTATGTGTGGTGTGTGTGAGGGCTTGTGTGGCATAGGGGTATATGTGGGGGATGTCGTGTGGTATGTGTGTGGGTATGTCTGGTATAGTGCCTGTGTATATGAGGTGTTATGCATGGTATGTGGGTATATATGGCTTGTGTGTGGGACTGTGTGGTGTGGGGGTGTATGTGGGGGGTGTTGTGTGTGGGGTTGTGTGTGTGTTTGTGGGGTGTTACCTGTGGTGTGTAGGTGTGTGTGGGCTGTGTGGTGTAGTGGGTGTGTATGTGGGGGTGTTACCTGTGGGGTGTAGGTGTGTATGGGCTGTGTGGTGTATATAGGGTGTTACCTGTGGTGTGTAGGTGTGTGTGGGCTGTGTGGGTGTAGTGGGTGTGTATGTGGGGGTGTTACCTGATGGGTGTAGGTGTGTGTGGGCTGTGTGGTGTAGTGGGTGTGTATGTGGGGGTGTTACCTGTGGGGTGTAGGTGTGTGTGGGCTGTGTGGTGTAGTGGGGGTGTATGTGGGGGTGTTACCTGTGGGGTGTAGGTGTGTGTGGGCTGTGTGGTGTAGTGGGTGTGTATGTGGGGGTGTTACCTGTGGGGTGTAGGTGTGTGTGGGCTGTGTGGTGTAGTGGGTGTGTATGTGGGGGTGTTACCTGTGGGGTGTAGGTGTGTGTGGGCTGTGTGGTGTAGTGGGGGTGTATGTGGGGGTGTTACCTGTGGGGTGTAGGTGTGTGGGCTGTGTGGTGTAGTGGGGGTGTATGTGGGGGGTGTTACCTGTGGGGTGTAGGTGTGTGGGGGCTGTGTGGTGTAGTGGGTGTGTATGTGGGGGTGTTACCTGTGGGGTGTAGGTGTGTGGGGGCTGTGTGGTGTGTATTGGAGGTGTTGTGTGGCGTGGGGGTGTTTGTGTCTGTCATGTGTGGTGAGCACATGTGTGTGTAAACTCCAGGTGTCACGGGTGTGGCTTTGCCTGATGACAGGTTGAGTGGGCATGTCATGACACGTGGCTGTGTGTGTGGCGGTGGCTTCGGGAGGTGGCTGGGTCCCGGGACGGCTCTTCCTCTGTTACGGAGGCCCGTGGTGCCCGGGCCTGCCCGCCTCCCTCTTGCTCCGGCGTGGGCGGCCCGCCCTGTCTTGGCTGCTCGCATCCCGGTCATGCCTCTGTGTCCTCACAGACGGTGGAGAAGCTGGAGGGAGCGCGTCCCCTTCAGGACGCAGGGCACAGACGGCCAGGCTGGCCCCCGGGTCTGGCCTGGCTTGGACGCCCCATGTGGCAGGGGCTGTGGTGGTGCCAAGGCTGAGCACCGTCCGTCCCTGAGCCCAGCCCTACAGCCTCAGGCCGCAGTGGGGTGCGGACATGCCAGTGTGGGGTGGGGGTACCCTGGCTCTGCACTTGGCACAGCAGTCACAGTGGGGAGCAGCAGGAGGGCGGGGCCAGGGAGGAGGGTGTGGGAGTCGGTGGCAGGAGTTGGTGGCGTCCCTCTGCTGGCTGAGAGCCCGGTTCTCCTTGAGGCTGTGCCAAGTGAAACTGCTCGTGGCTCCTGGCTCAGGCCCCAGAGCTGGAGTGGGCAGGTGGGGGAGGCCAGGGAGGCTGGCCTTCCCTGCTGTCCTCACTGCCCCTCCCTTTCCCCGCTGGTCCCCCTTTCAGCCTGGCCTCGTGGAGGCTAGAACCAAGGGGACCATCGTGACGTGAGGGGACAGTGCACCCCGTTCCCACTTCTGGGGGCTGCTTTTATTCAGAGAGTTGGAGAATGCGGTCAGAGCCTGCGAGAAGCCTCCAAGAAGCTCGTCCTGGCTGGTGGAGCCCCACGTCTCCCAGCCGGCCCTCACTGCTGGGCCTCTTGTCACGCCTGGCTGCATGGGTCCCTCTGTAGTTGACCCAGAACTTGGACCACACACCCCGTCCTCCTTTCCCTGCGCGCCGACCTAGGCAGTTCCAGCGTCCTCCCTGCCCGTGACGCAGAGCCCACAGGGGCCGCTCCACCCTCGTGCCGCCTCCGTCCCTTCCTGTGGCCTGGCTCCTTCTTCGCCTCTTTGTCTCACTGAGACATGAAATCAACGTGCACAGCCTGTAGCTCGGAGCCAGGTGCAGAGCACGGGCCTGCCTCCCGCAGCTTCTCCTCATGCCGGGGAGACAGACGTTCCCCAGCCTGTCCGTCCTGAGCTCCATGCGAGGGAAGGGACCTGAGCCAGCCGGGAGCTCCAGTGGAGGTTAGCATTTCTCTGAGATGCGTGGGGTTTGTCCCCTCCCTCATTAATGGAAGAGGTGACAAGAAGAGCCTTGGACAGGGGAGGGGGCCGGAGCCCCTGCCCCTCACTGGTTATGCCACCTCTGCCCAGTGCTTGTCTGCGTCCCGGGTCCTGAGCCTCCAGCCTGGCTCTGACCAGCTCTGGTCCCTCAGCGCTGGCGGGTGCCAGGCCGGGTGGCTGTGCAGTCACTCTTAACCAACACGGTGCCCATGGAACCGCCGGGTTTCACCAGCACCGTTGGCAGGAGGGAAGCCAGGGCCGTGCGTGGACTCTGTCCTGAGGGCCTACCCGCGCCCTGCCCGCTCCAAAGAGCCCCTGTTGACTTCTGAGCCCAGAGGACGCTGTCCTTCCTCTGAGCTTCCGTGTGTCTCCAGCACCACTGAGTCTGGGGGTGCTGGCCTTGGTTCCCCCTTTCTCTTTCGGCGTTGGGGACGGAGTCCAGGCCCTCGCAGGTGCCGGGCAGGTGTCCCACCACTGAGCTGCCGCCCAGGCCGGGCTTGTCTTTAAAAATGCATCTTGAATTGACGCGCAGTGATTGAACATGGTGATCGTGGCATCTTAGGAAGCGACACAGCGGGTAGTGACCGGGTCAGGGTCACGGCCGTCACGCGTCTCTCACTTCTTTGTGCTGGGAACATGCAGAATCCTATGCGCTACTTTGAAAGATTCCGTTGATTGTTGTCAGCCGTCATCCTCCTGGGCCACAGAAGGTCGGAAACGACCCCTCCTGCCAGCCACGCCCTCTGTCCCCACCGCCCTCCTCCGTCCCCTTTGTCTTGAGCTGTCCCTGTGGCTTGCTTTGCGGGGGATTCAGTTTTCCACGTGGCTTCCTCCGCAGGGCGACGCTGACCCAGGCTGTGGCGTGGCTTCCCCCCACTCGGCTCTCCCTCCCCCCCAGGGGCGGGCGGTCGTCCACGCCAGGAGGACCCTCCCCCCACCGAGGCTCTGTCCCTCCGGTGTCCCCTTCTCCAGAGAGCTTTTCCTCCAGGGCACCGCGTGGGCACTTGCCGCCACGCTGGCTTGAGCAGAGCTACTTACGCCCACACCGGCCCGCGCCCCTCGAGGGGAGACGCCTCTGCTGTCCTCTTCCTCTCCACGCCGAGCACGAGGCCTAGCCCTCCCACCCCGGTACAAGCCACAGAGCTGTCCCCGAGCTGGCTCCACAGAGGGGAGCCTGAGATCCCGGAGGGAAGGGGAGCAGGCTGGGACGGGACTGCCGAGACCGGGACCCTGCCGCCCTCCCGTCCGCCCTGCCCAGCCTGTCGCTGCTGCAATGTGCAGTCTGGACAGCTCTGGGGGAACCTAGCTCTCCCAGAGACACCAAGCTCACGTGTCACAGGTCCAGTCACAGGAGCCTGTCTCAATCCCTGAGTCTGGGGCAAGAGGCTGGGGTACAGTTGGGGTCTGGTGCATGGCTCCCCGGGGCCCCCTGGGTCTGCGGCACGTAGGGCTGGCCAGGAACAGCGTTGTTAAAGGTCCATTGTGGCCTGGGACGACCCTCGGAGGCCTCCACTCCACTTGCCGGCGGGCAGTGGGGGACGAGGGTCCTCCTACTTGACCGCGTCCGTACGGTGGCTTGCTGATTTCTGCCGGCCACGCTAGGTGACAGCCCGCCCTTCAGATGGGGCACAGGGAGCACCCACCCGCAGCTTTGGCCAGCGGTCGCGCGTGGCCAGTGTTTCCTCTGTGAGCACCAACACCGAGTCTGCCTCGTCCCCGAGGCTGGTGTGCAGGCTGTGCCTGCTCCTCGCCCGCCAGGCTCACGGGGAGGCTTGGAGCCCAGTGAGGGCTGCAGGTGTGCACTGGCCTCTGGCTGCTAGGCGGGGACACAGCTGCCCCAGGGGTCCAACACCTGGGTCACTAAACAGCTGGGTCTGGCCAGCCCGGTGGCAGTGGGTGACTGATCACAGGGTCACATGGAAGGAGCTGGAGGGACCAGACCCCACATGAGAGAAGGTTCCAGGCGCACAGAGGGCTTGGTGAGGTCAAGGTTGGTGACTGAGCAGATTCTGGAGTCTAGCACCCCAGCTGTCATCTAAGGGTGTCTCCTCAAGCCCCTCCCCGCCCTGAAACCCTGCCCTCTTCCTCTGAGCTCAGAATCCCTTCATCTGGGTGAAGGACTTCAGAGCGGACCCCTGCCTCTGGCCGGGAGCTTCCCTGTACACCAGGGGAGGGGATGGTAGTGAGACCGCACCCCACAGAGCGCCCGGTGCAGACACTCACCCAGCCCTCAGATCAGTGCCCGGCACAGAGCGAGTGCTCAGAAAGTGCCAGGTGCTCTTGTTTCACAAGGGCTTTAACGGGCAGCTCCTCAGAGCGTGGCGTTGTGACTCAGCCTCACTACCCAACAGGAGTCTGAGAGCAGATGGTTTCCCGGGGTGTCGAGGGAGCAGAGGTCCACTCCCGCAAGACGCTGCGCAGGAACAGGGCGTCTCAGATGTTGCCGTGGGCGTCCCCTGGGCATCTTGGTGAAGGGCAGATTCTGAGTCAGTGGGGCTGGGGTGCTGCGTTGCTGGCCAGCTTTTGATGATGCTGTTGCTGCTGGTCCTTGGGGACCACAGTTTGAGTAGCAGGACCTAGAGAATGTAAATTTCATCTCATACAAGATGTGACTCTGCTGGGCCTGGTGGCGTACCCTGTAATACCAGCACTTGGGAGGCTGAGGCAGGAGGATTGCGAGTTCAAAGCCAGCCTCAGCAATGGTGAGGCACTTAGCAACTCAGTGAGACCCTGTCTCTAAATAAAATACAATAAAAAGGGCTGGGGATGTGGCCCAGTGGTGGACTGCCCCTGAGTTCAATCCCCGATACCAAAAAAAAAAAAAAAAAAAAAGATGTGACCCTGATTGCTAAAGAGAAATGCCACTTGCTGGTGCCCTTTTCCATTTTTAAAATGATTACTGTGACCTCATTTCTAAGGTAGGGCTAAAAGGTCATAAAGCACTTCATCACCCAGGTGTCATCTCAGCACTGAGCTGGGGTGTCCCGAGGCACTGCTCTCTCCCCATTGGGCCACCAAGCTAACCACCCACCAAGCACCTTAAGGTCACTTACCCATTACCCACCTTCCCCTTTTTTTCTTACTAACTAGGCCCCACCTTTATTTGAGGCTGGTATGTGTTAATAAAACTATTTCCCAGACTCTTTTTAGATGGTCAAGGTGGAAGGCATAGTCATTAGGCAGAATTTGTAGACAAGGTTCTTAAAGAGGATTTGCTCGGCTGGCAGGTAATCTTTCCAGCCTCTTGCCTGGAACACATACAAAATGACTGGCACTTTAGCAGCTTTATTGGAACACGAGGCAACTTCCATGATAAAATAAGTAAGATTGGTGGTTACAGAGGGCCCAGTCCCTGACCTAACCAACTCCATTTTGTCCCTCTCTCTGACTCCTTTTTTAACTTTTTTTCCACTTTGTTTTGCAGTTACCTTGAATTCCAGGAACAACAGGTCTGATTGATAAGCATCTTTATGTCAGGGACTGAAACTACCCCGAGCAATGGCAGGCGTCCCAGAAGAGATCACGGCATGAGGAGATGGGGCCCCTGAGCGGGAGCTGTCACCCCAGGACAGAACTGAGGCTGCCCCCTAAGCAGGAGCAATCACCTCACAATGGGAACCAGCCGCCCCTAGGTGGCAGACGACCTTCCCAGCGCTTCACGGAACAGTCCTGAGATAATGGTCAACCAGAGCACGGCCTGAGCAGGATGTCCCATCGGCCAGCTCTGTGAATGTCCAGCCGAACAAGCCCCCAGCCCTCGCCTCTGTCCCCCTTTCTCTAAAGCCTCGAGGTTTCCGTCAGCCCACGCAGGCAGGTCTCTGTTGGCCATGTGGCCCGGCGTCTGTCCCTCCCGGCACGGCCACCCTGACTCAAGGCCTCTCCTGCCCTTCACCACTGCTAGTCTCTCTGATTGGCATACTGGGATGGGTGGCTGAGCCTGGGGTGTTGGGACCTTCACCAAAGGACTCCAGGAACAAGGCGCAGAATAGATCTGTGACACGTCACTGGTGTCACAGCGCCACCACAGAAGCTCCTCCTTAACTCTAGACTTCATTTAGATAAATAATCATAAGAAATGCCCAAAGCACGACTCTGCCAGTCGCTGTGGGAGGGTTTCCGGTGCTGAGCGCTAGCCAGCCCGAAGTCACCAACGCCACCAGAGCGGAGGCTCTTCGGCAGCCGGACACGGTTCCGTCTGTCCAGAACCACCGTCCTTCTGACCCCTCTCTGCAGGATGTGTTAGCTGTTTGGGGACAAGAGACCTGGATTGAGTCAGAAGCCTGGCGTTCTCGGTTCTGCTATTTCCTGTGTGCTGGCCTCTGTCCCCTCCCCTGGAGTGACCCGCGCAGAGTCCCAGTGCAGAACGCGGGGCACTGGTGTTGAGTGGGCGTGTCTCGGGAAGTGGCCCGGATGACGGATGGACAGACACTAAGCAGAGGCGGGGCTGGCAGCGCAGAGGGCGGGGAGGGGATGCAGCGCGCACCTTCTGGCACTTTCTTTGGGCGTGCGCACCGGGATGCGCAGGGCTGCGGAGCATGTGCCTCCACTGCCACGGGGTGGGCAAGGCTCCCTGCTGGGCGGCACCAGCAGCCTTGAGAAGGGCCTTGAGAAACCCGCCTCTGCAGCTCCTGCGCTCAGTGCCAGGCTGGGAGGGAGCCAGCAGACACGGCCGCTGCCCCACCGCACGGCTGCTGCACCCAAATGACCGTCCCCCAGCTGCGTGCTCCAAGCTGGCCAGAGGGTCCTGCTGGTCATCAGCGAGAGCAGGCTCTCCTGTCACGGGGGCCCGTGGTGAGGTCTTCCCAGCCACAGCAGAGCCGACCACACCCCAGCTGTCCAAACCAGAGACCCCCCAATTCCTCTCAGCCGGGCTCCCAACCCAGGGCCCCCAAGCCTGGGACCACCATCGCCTCCTCCCACCCCAGTCAACTAGCTTGGCACCTGCCCTGTTTCTGCTCATGCGTAGCTCGCCAGTTCCTGGAGCGCAAAACCCACGACTGCAGAGAGAACTGAAAATAGGAAGCGATGAGCTCACCTCCGGCACAGGGTGTGACCAGAGACCCAAATAGGACGGTGTGGGTGTCGCACTCGCTCCAGGGGGTTTTATGCTTTTGCTCAGCGGCTACATGGTCTGAAACATGCCTGCCTTTCCTTATTATGGTCTGTTCCTAGACTTAAAAATTTAATGTGATTTAATATGATCACACACAGGGCTGCCTCCTTGCCCATGTATGTAAAAGCAAACAGCACTGTTTGTACAGTCTAGGGTTCCTTTAAAAAAATAATTGTAACTTTTTTCCCCCCCAACATAAAAGGGAGGATACGCTTACAGAGGATCAAAGGCAACCAGGACCTAAGGGTCTGCAATGACCAGTGGCTCTTCTCCACACTCCAGCCCCCAGCCCCTTCCTCGGGGCCAATTTCTGTTAGCCAAACAGGGAACCAGTTACTGTATTTGCCTAGGAAGAAAGAAGGGGTTTGTCCCATCTGCTTTGGGGCTGTCGTCACCAAGCCAGGGTGCAAGACCTGGAGGGCCCAGGGGAGCTGTCTGCAACAAGGGGCTCTTGTAGCCTCAGCGGGGCGGACGCGGAGCAGTGGGCAAGGGCCTGGCCGGGGCCGGCGGAGGTGATGGTTGGCATTTTAACAGTGGCTTGGGAAAGTGTCCCCATCACTGCCACAACAAGGCAGCACACAGTCTGGGTGAGGCCAGCCCCTTGCAGATGGCATTTTGCTATTTTAACCCCAGGGCTCTGTAGAGCCAGCACACTGGGGCCTTGTGATGGGGCTGAGTCTTCCGGGAGGCAAAAAACGCCCCAGAGGTGACCTTAATCAGACCAGGATGTGGGGACAGGCCACTGGGCTGCTGAAAGGGACCAAAGCCTCTGTCCTAATTCCGTATACGGCGGGGCAGAGGGTAGCGTGCGTTCTGATAATAAGCCCAATCAGTACGCACAGTAGGTCTCTCTGTGTGGCCGCAGGCACTGCTTGTCTTCTGGGTGGAGACTCTGAACACACAGGTCTTCTAAAGAGGCAGCCCCCTCAGGGACCTGAGACCCCCACAGGACAAGACGCAGTGACGACGCCCCACCAGAGAGCGTTTTCCTCCTGCCCTGCCACGGCTGCTATCGCTCAGTTATTACAGGAACAGCAGCAGCAATGATGTCACCACGCAGGAAAGGCCACACCTCTGAGACCTCATGACAGGCAGAGTCTCAATTTACCAGGAATGAGGAAGAGAAATGGGGTACCAGGGAGGGAAGGAGACGTGTTAGCTGGTCGTCGTCCTCTGGAAGAGGGATGAGTTTTGAGTTCGTGGTTTACTAATCTCCTCTCTTCTGCAAACACATTCATTTAACAAGGCCCCTCTGCCTTTATGAGGGGTGTCGCCCCTGGAAACACTGGACGGTCACGCTGCCCATGATGAAATATGGGGAACGTTCCTTAATAAAGAGCAGAACTCCCCCCCCCCCCTTTTTTTTTTTTAATTTTTGGTACCGGGGATTGGACTCAGGGGCACTCGACCACTGGGCCACATCCCCAGCCCTGTTTTGTATTTTATTAGAGACAGGGTCTCACTGAGTTGCTAAGTGCCTCGCCATTGCTGAGGCTGGCTTTGAACTTGCGATCCTCCTGCATCAGCCTCCCAAGTGCTGGGATTACAGGCGTGCGCCACCACGCCCTGCTACAGAACCCCCCTTTTACCAGAAAATAGCTCCCAGGAAAGGAACTGGATGCTCATGGCGTGAACAAGTGTCTGGCACGTTCTCTGCCATGGCGGCCTACTGCTCTTCCTGCCTATGCTACGGCTCTAGGCAGGACCCACGCAGCGCCGGGGCCTCGTCCAACCCCGTTTCCCTTGCAGGAACTCTTGAATACTGGCTGGCTGTCCAGTGGTTACGGAAGGCCCCTATGGCGGGAGCTGCAGCCTAATCACAGATGGGCAGCATTTGGTGGGGGCCGGGAGACTGGGCTATCCTGCCTGGTCCCTGGCACCAGAGGAAGACGCCTCAGGCCTGGGCAGCAGGATAACTGAGTGGACGGGGGAGAGTGTGGACCCGAGACAGGGGAGCAGAGGCACGCGAGCCTCGGCCTAGCTGGGCCTTGCTTCAGAGTCCTGGGGTCTGGGTCTGGACGCCACGCCGCCCTCTGTGTGTCTCTGAGCCGCTGTTCAGGGGCCTGGATTTTGTACTCAGTTACTAACGAGCAAGGGGAGTAGCCGGCGCCTGGCCTGTGGTGTGGGATCGGTGCTGAGAGGAATCAAGTGTCCAGGCAGCCAGAGTCAGAAATCGCAGGTGCCAAGGGGCCGCAACTGTTGTCCAAACTGGGTTTTGGGGGGGCATTCCACAAATGCCCAGGCTCCCCATTAGCATTTTGAGATCAGTTAAGTGAGGCCCCTCTTGGAATCCTTCTGGGAAACTTAGGTGCTCAGTCCTCAAAGTCCCTGGGTAAGCCCTGGTTGTCCCTGTGGTAGATCCTGAAGCAGGGCCACATCAACAGCCTCCCTCGCAAGCCTCTCGGGTCACTTATCAGAAGGGTCTGCTCAGGGACCCCAACACAGGGGCATAGAAAGGGATGGGAAGGGCGGCTGGGGAGTGGGCGAGAGCTGGGACTTCATCAGAGAGACAGTTGGGCCCTTGGGCCCCGGGGGGAGCAGGTCTGCTTGGCACTGGCGACCCTGGCAGAGGACCAGACGCAGTGAGGCCACAGGAAAGGAGACTAATGAACGAGCAGGAGGCTGCCCAGGGAGGGTCAGCTCCTAGACCTCATCGGCAGGTGCTCGCGATCAGCTGGAAGCGGAGAGGAGAAGGTGACCTCAGTGGTGGCAGTAACTGCACAGGAGATGAGAGAGGAGGGAGGGGACTGGTGGGAGGGGGATTGAGGGTGATGACAGCCTGGGCCTGTTGAACCAAGGCGCTGCTGGGGCACACGGAGGTCAACACGAGAGCTCACAGGTAGCAAGGCCCCTGTGTGTCGGCAGAGCCTTACACGTGATCCTCCGAACAGCCCCACAGAACAGGCTCGGGGTGGTATCAGTCCCCTTTTGCAGCTGAGAAAGCTGAGACAGGGTCACCTGAACAACTAGCCCCAAGCTGCACAACCGGGCAGGGCCAGGACTTGACCCCAAGCCTTCTGGGCTCAGAGCCACGCGCTCCTGACACCTGCTGTGCTGCTGCTTTGTGAGGTTGGGAAGTCCGGTCCGGAGCGCAGGGCAGACACCGGAAGCCACGGCCGTGGGGAGACGGCATGGGACCTGTGGAGAGGGAGGGGGGGGCACGAGCGTGTGGTGTCCAGCCTGATCTCTGGGTTAGCGGCAGAAGTAGCCCCACCAGGGAAGCCCCCTCACACGTGGGGCACGTTGGGAACGCGGGGCAGGGTCTTCGGCATAGCTGGTTGGAGCCGCTTCAGGTCGAGGCCTCAGGAGCGCAAGGGGAAGGGGCGGCCCCCCGAGGCCAGTCTGTGGCAGGCACTGGCAGACGACTCAGAGGACTCCCAACTCTTGTCCAGGAGACCGGCCCCCGCGGGCCTGCTCACAGCTTCCTCTTTCCTGAAGACTCAGCCTAGTGTTTCAAAAATTCCCCAAACCCTGACCCGACAGGCTGAAGGTCTGAGAGCATCTGAGGTGGTGCCCGATTTCCCGATGAGGAAACCAAGTGACGTCACCCAAGCTGTCCTGCTAGGTGTAGCAGCAGAGCCATCACTGCCGTCACAGGGGAGACTGTGTGATCACACCCTTCCTCCCCTTCCCCACCAATTTCCTTCCCTCTGGCCTGGCAGAACCTTTGGGGGCTTCTCAGAGCTTTTGCTTTCTACCCCTTTTGTCCCCTTGGAAAGCTGCAGGCAGGCTCTGCAGTTCATAAGCCAGAAAGGGCAGAGGGAGGGAGAAACTCAGAGCGGGAGCTGGAAGCTTCTCGTACAACACCCGCCCTGCTGCCCGGCACAGTCTCTGCTGCGAACCCTGCAGGACTCGGACACCCGGCAGTGGCTTGGCTGCTATTCCTGCTGTGCCTGTGGTCATCATAGGTCCAGGCCAGGGAAATGTGGCTGTCTTTGGGCCACCCTCCCAAGCGCCTGCAACTCAGGAGGTTGATCCCTGGCCCAGCAGGACCAGCAGCCCTGGAGCCTGCAGACTCGGCCCCAGCCACCCTGCTGACCTCAGCAAGAGCCCAGCTGATTCCTGTGCAGCCCCTGCTCTGTTCCTCTTCCCCAGGAAAAAAGTGTCCTCCCCGGCTGGGACAAGGATATGTCATCCAGCAACTTCACCCCTCCCCACGCGACTGCTCCTGTCCACCCCCATCTTCAAAAAGGCAATTTAGCAACTGTAGTTATGCAAAAATGCCCTTTGCTTTGTAGGACAAATACCAGGCTTTTCAAGCCCAGCTGTCTATGCTAGGGGAAGTTGGTTCCAGGATCACCCTCGCCCCTGGGGGGGGGGTCCCTAAATCCACCAGTGCTGAAGTCCCTTAAATAAAATGTTTGCACTCCCTCCCCCATGCTTGAACCATCTCTAGATGACTTCTATTACCTAGTGCCACGTAGATGCTATGTAGGTAGTTGTTACACGGTGCTGTTTAGGGAATAATGACAAGAAAAAAGTCTACATGTTCCTTATAATTGTTGATCCATGGTTGGTGGGATCCACAGACACGGATGGAGTGGCAGGGCATTAGTTTAGGGGTGGTGATTCCCCAAAGGTTACCAAGGCATTATGGCTAAAGGCCCTTTGATGATACTTCCTACTACTGAGGTGACCTGAGACATTAACAAAAAGCTCACCTGATTCACCATCCCCAGGTAACTCAAGGACACACACCACAGTCGGGCAAAACATTTTAGGTATTCCAAATATTAAGGGCAAATCCCTAGTGTGCAAGAAGTCTTCTAGAAAATTGATGTGCCTTGAAACTTCCTTCCCCAGCATTTCCTGGTCCAGGAGGTGTCCCACGTGTTCCCTGACTGGCCCTATTTTGCTGAGGAGGAGCCTCCCCCGCCCAACTATCCATCCTTGGTGTTTCCTTCCGGTGGATGACAAAACACACAGGAGCCAATTTTTTTTTTTTAGACTTTTTTTTTTTTTTTTTTTTGGTTTGTTTTTAGAGAAACTGCATACATCATCAGAGACAAACAATAATTTAAATACCATGCAGTTTCTGTATGTACAAAACCGAGGCCACAGAGATCCAGTTTGATTTGTGTCTTATGTATATGTCTCCCTCAGACAGCTGTCATCTGTGGCGTGAGAGCCCGGGAGGGCGCGGGGTTGACGGTGGCCACACTCACTCCTATACAAAGACAAACTATGTACACACACCAGGGAAGCAACTGGAAAAAGCAACCGGTTTGGGGATTGACAGACCAGATGGGAAGGAAAGGTCACTGCAGGTGACCTTGGCCCACTGGCCGTGCACGGGGGAGCCCGCAGCTCCATTCGTTGAAGCAACACACCACGATGTTCATTCGGCAAATATAAATACATGTTCATAAAGCAGGAGAAAAATGAACCCAGGGCTTTCCGCATGTTCAACGCCACGCTGTTGGTGGTTTCTCTAATCGGACAGAAAGGCAAATGTTTTAAAAGTGTCACAGGGTTTGAGGGCCGTGGGGAGGAGGTTATCAGAATTGTGAGAAAGGAAGAGGGACGGAATTTGAGATAATTTGTGTTTCCCTCTCCGAATGCCACGGTGCTTAATTGAGAATGTACCTGCTCGAACCAACTCCCAAACTGCAGTACTTCCAGAAAAGTGATGCATTTTAAACCACCTAGCCCATCTCTTTCTCCCTACCCCCAAGGAGAGTCAAATTGTCATCTTGGAAGGTAACACAAGTTGCTTCGGTGTCATAACAATGTGGTAAAAAAAAAAAATGTGGGCAGATCTCTCTAAAAAGACATGAAGGTTTTAAAGGGGATGGCAGAGGCCCCGCCTGCAGCCACTGGGGTTGCTGAAGCTGGGTAGGAACCACCTGGAGTGGGCTTGAGACAGCTGATCCTGAAGGTGGGTGGCCTTCCAGGGACGTGGGAGGTGCACCCCTCAGTCTGAGAAAGTGGCTCTGGGAAAGGGTGCCCTGCAGGAGGAGGAATGGAGGTGGTGGTTGATTTTTTTTCCGTGTAGGAAGTGGACTGCAACCCCAGGGCGTTTGGGCAGACCACCTGGGCTGCTGGCTGGCCGCAGGGAGAGGGATTTGGTCTTTCTATTCCCAGGGAATTTGAAGGGCCCAAGACCCAAGGCCAGCAGGGGCGCCGTGGGCCTTGGCGGGAGGAGTCTGGTCAGCGGAATGCCTTCCCTGGGACTCCCTCCTGGCCAGGGGAAGGCCCGACTTTGGGGCCACAGGGCACCACGTCCCACTTGAAGCTCAGCTGCTGGTTAGAGGGAGTGTGGGCCTCACGCCGGGCAGGCGGGCACCGCCACCTTGAACCCGTGCCTGCCCCTTCTGCCCTAGAGAAGTTCAACGCAAGAGCCAAGCATCTTTTGTCATGTGAACATTCAAACTGTCAGTAAGCCTTTCGGGAAGACTGCTTACAGTCACATTAAAATCCCGACCACATTTTCCCTGAATACCTCTCCCGACTGCAGGAACTATTCAGACTCCACATTCAA
Organism: Tamias sibiricus; assembly: GCA_025594165.1. NCBI lineage: Eukaryota > Metazoa > Chordata > Mammalia > Rodentia > Sciuridae > Tamias > Tamias sibiricus. The sequence goes on along the minus strand of CM046666.1, from coordinate 14,163,313 downwards.
AGAAAAAAAAAGAAAGATCTAGTGATGGTGTCCAGTGATGGTGACGGCGTCTGCCCCTGGGCCGGGCAGAGGCGTGCTCGCTCCAGACGGTGCAAGGAGAGCAGCGGCTGGAGGCACTGCCCGCAGAGCTGCCCGGAGCTCCCCACATCTGTCTGGCTCCTGCTTTGTGCTGCCCACGGAGCCACTAAAGCTGTAGAGAATTCCACAGCCCCAGATGGGTGCTGCGTCCCGAGTTACTGGATCCGCCCCCCCGGGTTTGAGTGGGGATGCGTTGACTCTTGTTTGGGATGGCCAGGCTGGAAGCTGGCCTCCTTCTAAACCCTGGGCGCGTGTGGTGGAGAGCAAGCCGCTGCCCAGAGGGCCATGGTGGCTCTGGAGCCTCCACAGAAGGCAGGCAGAGCTGTGCACCGAGGGCCCGCGAGCTCTGTGAGGAAAGAGGAGAGAAGTGGGCGCGGTGGGCCTCTCTGCGATACTGGGTAGGGTTTGCGGGTGTCCTCGCTTCACCGCACGCCCAGCCCCGTGTCCCCGCCGACAGAGCATTGCTTCTCTGTGGTCCCAGTGCACAGGACAGTTGGAGACTCGTCTGCAATCACCTGCATCACGAGAGGGACAGGATTCTCCCTGGATAAATGGAGCAGGGGGAGAGGGACACTCTGGACAGCCACGCCTGGCATCTGCCTGAATCTGGCACGTGCTGAAGTCTGGGCTTCTCCTTAGAAGCTTTTCAGTGCAAAGAAAGGAGACCAGGAGGCCACAGAGTGCCACTGGAACTCCAGTCCCAGGCCTACAGGGAGGGCTTCCGGCCTCCACGCATTGGTCCTGTGGCTGGAGGACCGATGACTCCCGAGTCACACCACCCCTGGCCCCGGGTGCACAGGAAGAAGGAACCCTGGCCAAGCAGCGTGTCCGACCCAGCCTCACCCGACGTCTCTGGGCCGCTCCACTCAGGACCCGGGCTGCCTGAGCGGGGGCTGACCGCAGCTCGCGGGGCCTCTCGCAGCCCGCACCCTCAGACGCATGGACACCACGGGAGGACCTTAGCAATGGCATTCGTGTGACACTGGGAGGGTCAGTTAATTAGAACTGAGCAGATGACAACTCTTGCTTTCTGAACCAGAGCCTCCTGCTCAGACGGAGGGGGTAGGATGGCCCGTCAGCCTCCGGCCCCTGCGCACACCGAGGACCCACAGACAGCCACAGACTCCCCCAGAGTCCCCTGGGAAAAGGCCCTTCCATCCTGGTCCCTGTGTGGATGATGGCTGAGGAGGGAGGACCGGCCACGGAGGAGCGCGCCCTGGCCCTCACACCTCCCTCCCTGGGGACCCCCAGACCACACACCACAACTGGCACCGTCCCCTCTGGCCAAATCTCGAAGGCCGTCCGGACTGACAGCTGGGCACAGTCTCAGGACGAGCTCCCTGCCTCCGCCTTCTTTCCCTCAGGTGGCGGACCCGCGTGAGGAAGGACTTCACTGGAGACTGGGCGAGCGTGGCGCCTGCCGGCTCGGACGGCGAGGACGAGGATGGCTCGGCCTCCGGGAGGTCTTCCGCCAGGGCCCTGCCACGGCGGGGACGTGTTTTGGTCCCCGCAGTGACGCCAGCAGCTCTGACCGTGCCGTGGTCACCGTCACGTTTTCACACAGAGAATCCTGATTGCGTTTCCTTTTATTTTTCTTCTTCTTCTTTTAAAAAAAGGCAGTTCAGAAGATTTACATCGTAATGGGGAAGTGAATAAATACCAGCACTTATGGTTCTTATAGATTTATGTTTTGAAGACAGCATAGCACTCAAGAGGAATTCCACTGTTAGGGTCGGTGGAACCTAGGAGACAAATGACTTCATCAAGACCGCGGGGCTGCCAGAGGCCTGGCACCTGGCGGGACCACCCTCACACACCCCGTTTTCAAGAGCGACAGGGAGGTACGAGCCTCCTGGACCCTCCCCCTAGTACTTGAACTTCACCAAATTCACCCCTGGTTTTGGACCTCCTGGGGCCCAAAGTGAGCAGCCCTGGTGGCCCTGGGGTCAGCAGCAAGGTGGGAGGAGCCCAGCTGGTGACTTAGCCCAGACTCCACACATTTGTTAAGTCCTGGTCTCTAAATGACCACCAAAGGAGAATCAAGCCAATGGCTTTGTCACTAACTAGCCATGTGACCTTGATTTCTCCGTGCCCACAGGGCTGTCTGGGAGAACAGCACAGAGCAGCAGAAGTGAATTGGCATGGGAAGGGCCGTGCGGGTTTTGTGGGCTGCCCAGGTTTGACGGGCCGTAAACTGCAGGATCTTTTCCCCGCTTTGGGGTGACTGGTAATCTGGGATTTGTCAGAGTTTTCATGTGAATGAAATAAGAAGCAGGCTTGCAGGAGGTGGCTTCGTGTCTGGGCCGTCAACATGCCTTGTGCTAGTTCTGACAACTTAAAGAAGGACTTCACGTCGGCCTCCCTTTCATCTTTCCTCACCCCCGCACTCACCATACCACTTGTGACCCAGAAGCAGACAGGAGACGTTTTGTTTGGAAGTAAATTTTGCAATTTCAAGGGTGTATGTCGGGGGAAACAAACAGAAACCCTTTGTACTAACCTTGTTAAGTGTCTACTCAATTCGTGAACTTCCATTTCAGTGCTTTTAAATTCATTGAGCTCTTTCCGAATGGCAGCCTGGGAAGGAAGAGCAGCCTGTCAGGATGTTGGGGGAGTGGGGGTGTGGGGCGGGGGACAGAAGGGGCTCCCTTTACACTACACATCACACAACACCTTCTTCTTCCACAAAGCCATGAGTGTGTGAAATAAATTTTCATGGGAAGGGGGAAAAATCACCTGAGATGTCCTTTGGAACCTTCCAAGATTGCCCTTCTCAGGGGAAGTTGACAAGGACAAGTACTGCGAGGTCCTGCTTTGGATGTGTCTAAGATCCGTGCCCTGTTTCTCCCGTTAGGTTACAAGAATGGCAGACACAGTGACTGCACCTGAGCTGTGCAAACCCCCTCCTGGGTGCAGAGGACAGACAGTGCCCTTCACACAAAGGTCTGTGATGCACCTGTAGCCTCATGCTCTTGAACTGTCCTGTGCCTAGACCAGTGTCATTCTGTCCCTCTGGGTACCCCCTCCCCGGCTGTCTGCTATGGTGTGAATGTGTGTCCTGAGAAGTTCACGTGCTGGAACCTTAATTTCCAATGCAATGGTATCAGGAGGTGGTGGGGTCTTTAAGAGGTGTCCAGATCATTAAGAGGGACTAATGCCTTTCTCCAGGAACCGGACTAGTTACCGCCAGAGTGGACGGTCATAAGCAAGGCTGCTGCCCATGTTTTTTCTCTAATATGTACCTACTTCCTTTTCCAACTTCCGCCATAAAATGGAGCAGCATGAGGCCCTCACCAGGTGTGGCTGCCCAATCCTGGACTTCCCAACCTCCAGAACTGAGTCCAAATAAACTTCTTTCCTTATAACATCACCCAGTCTCAGGTATCCTGTTACAGCAACAGAAAATGGACTAAGACAGTGCCCTTCCTCTCTCTGTAACTCAAGCACAGTATCACTGTCTGTCTCGTGAGTGGTGAAGCACACACTCAGTGACCTCCTGCAGATCACCCACAGCTCTTGGGAAAAGGCATTGAGGAAGTCTCACTATTAGAACCCAGCTCCTAGCGCCCATCATGGGCTAGGGTGGAGATTTTACTGCAGGTCTTACAGGTTCCCGGGTGGCAACTGAGAAGCCCCACAATCAAGGCCCTGCTGCCACCCTCCAGGGGCTCCCCTGCCTGCTCTTCACGCTCTCTGCTTACTTTGTCGGCAGCTGTGAGGCGGGTCCACGGCTTGTCTGCCCTGCGGTCATAGTCCTGAGCGTCAGCCACCTCCACGTAGTCACTGAAACGGATGAGGATCTTCCTTTCTCGAAGTTCTTCCACTGTGGGCCTTTGACTGAGCTGCGGAGGGGACGAGAGAGGGGCCCAGTCAGTGAGAGGAGTTGAGACCACAGGTTTCCATCCATGAACTTGTAGGAGTGGAAAATGAGGCCCAGAGAGGTGACCGCCGCGTCACACAGCAAGCACAGGCAGGCCCTGTGGGGACCCGGGGCTCCCGACTCCCGGAACTGGGCCTCTCCAGGGCTCCGGGCCTTTCAGTCCCCCCAGGCCGCCCAAACAGCTTGACAGCCAGCCTGGCTCCTCCTCCTCAGCTCTGCTGTGGCCCGGCCTTTGCGAGAAGGCTGTCTTTGTGTGTGGCTGTGGGCGCCTGTTCTGGGCCTTTCTGGGTCCTTCACCCACCAGGTGGCAGTCACCTTATACAAGACTTCTGTCTTATTTTGAACGTGTGAACCCACGTCCCTGTCAGGTTGAGTGCTCTCTGCAAGACGGGTTTGTAATACATTCTTATGGGCAGGTGTACTTATGTGTGTGCATGTGCGTGTGTTTCAGACACACACAAACGTGTACGTGCAAACTCCAGGGTACGCCAGGATGAGATATGGTGATTTAAGAGTTTTCAGAGCAAACACTGCTAATGGCCTCCTCAAGAAGTGCAAACGAAAGGTCAGTGGACAGATGCAGAGCCGAGTGGGGGCAGAGCTGGCCATGTTCATGATGAGGAAGACTCTGGCGGGGCCCCGGGGCTTGTGATGAAGCAAGAGGGAGGAACCCCCCATCACCCTTCCTCGTCCTTGAACAACACAGGGCTGACATTTCTAGTATCTTCTCCTGTCACAGGTTTATTTCTTTTGGGGCGACATAGTCACCCCCTTGAGGATGCTGTCAATTCACATCCATTGTTATTTAAGAATACTTCCCTCCAGGCCTGAGATTGTGCTCGATGCTATTAATATAAGATGCAGTCAGATAGAGCTTTACCACTCAGGCCTATCAAGCACACACACCACACCACGGCCACCACCACCACCGCCACCATCACCATCGCCACCACCACCACCACCATCACCACCACCACCACCACCATCACCACCACCACCACCACCATCACCACCACCATCACCACCATCACCACCACCACCATCACCACTGCCGCCACCACCAGCAGCACCACCACCATCACCACCACCACCGCCATCACCACCACCACCAGCAGCACCACCACCATCACCACCGCCACCACCACCAGCACCAGCACCACCACCACCAGCACCACCACCACCACCACCATCACCACCAACAACCACCACCACCACCACCACCACCACCACCACTACCACCACCAGAGCTTCTCGGATTCCATCCTGCAGTGCCTGACACTCTTGGCTAGTGGTAGAATGTTCCAATTTGCTGCCACATGGTTGGGACACAAGGAGGAGGCTGCCTGCTGAGGTTAGATGAAGGGACGGTGGGTACCACCAGGATCTGGATGGGACCAAAGCAGCCTGATCTTCCTCTTAGCCAGGGGTGGGGTGGGTAGTTCTAGAGACCAGCCTGGGGATCTGGGGAGCTGGCCCACTCCCTGACCACAGGTCACCTCCCCTAGGTGGTCCCAGTCAGTCAGGAGGAAGCTGTGGGAGGCTTCCGGGGCCACACAGCCTCGGTTGCTATGAACAAATATGGGCTACATCCTGACACCCAAATGTGCTCTCCAAAATGTGAGAACAGGGAGAATTTGTACTATAATCAAAATACACACAAAATGCTAATTGACTCCTACTCAATGCCCCCAGCTTGTATTCCTCAGAACTATCAGGGTCTGCCCCTGGGGTGCTGGAAAAACAGTATTTTTTCATATATGTGACTCAAAAAAAAAAAAAAAAAAAGCCCTGATTTTGGAATTTATCTTCCTGGAAATCATGACCTGGGTTTTACTAATAGTCTGTCTATGGCAGAGTCTGCAGGGAACAGAAAACTCAGTGTACAGGACTGAGGGGCAGAGGGTATTGTGCTTGGGTCCCGCGGGGGCTTAGACACCACCACGCCTGATCGTAAGGTGCCGTACCCTAGGGCTGCAAGGGCAGGGGTGAGGACAGCTCCAACTGCTGCCTCAGTCTCGGGTGGAGTGTGGACCCTGATGCCAACTCCAGGTCTCCAGGTCTCTCCTCTCTGACTGTGGGCTTGTCCCCTGACCACATGGAGTGCAGAAATATGCATTAGCCCGTGGCTGGCCACCGTTCTTGGGGCACCTGGAACCTGAGGCCCGGCCTTGGATGTAGGCCAATAATCCTCATGGCCAATGTCAAGTTTGCTGGGATGATGGACAGAGAGAAGGGGTGGGGCAGGGGTTAGTAGCAGCTGTATCTACATATGAAAGCAAATACTCAGGAAAGGAATAGTAGACTCTAATTCCCCAATCAATACAACCCTCTTCTGTCCTTCCCGTCTTCCCTCCTCCCATCCATCCATGCATCCATCCATTCAGCTAACTACTTTCTCTTTTTTTGGAGTCATTTTTGTAAGTATGTAATTTTTAGGTTATTCTCAATTTGGTTGACAGAAATGACTTGGTCTCCTGCTATCATCCGCATTAGGCACTGGGTTGCATATTTCTCACTAGCACATTAAAATTAAATAAAAGTTTACTGAGGAGATCCTCGGGCTGAGGGCAAGGCAAGGAGAAGCAGCCCCCCACTCCTGGTACCCTGTCCTGGTGTGATAAAGGCTCAAGAGAAAAGAACCTGTCCAGCTCAGAGCTGGGACAGAATGAGGGTTCCCACCTGCCGGCAGGCGCCACACCTCTGGACATGAACAGATGTGAGAGCTGCGTCCCCTCCGCCCAGTCTCCCTCATCAGCAGCCGTCCCTTAGTCAGGCTCATGTTCCTCCCCCAGCCCGGGGGGGGGGTGCGGGGGGCACTACAAGGCCAGCTCCCCAGGGGAAGAGGGGAGGGGGGTCATGGGAAAAAGCAATTATTGGGGGACGTGCAAAAGCCAGTGGCTATTTGGAGCTAATGGATCCCTACCTATTACCCACCCCAGGGGAGATGGGTGTGGGAAGCAGCCCTTTTCTCTTGCCCACCATGAAATTAAGCAATAAGTCAAATTTCCCTCTGCAAAAATGTAACCATCTTTTTTTAAGAGACAAGACATGAATAGATGTCTGATCGATTTTCCATGACTCCCTTTTTTAGCAAGCAACCTTGAAGTTTTGGAGAATTTTGGGGTTCTTAGTAATCCACTCCAATGAACTTGCTCAAAATCAGATTTAGCCTTTTTTTTTTTTTCCAGAAGTTCTAGATGTTTCTATATCAGAAATGAGGGGTTATCACTAGTCTGCTTTTCATACCCCTATCTGTTCAGGGGACACTCGTAGAAGAAACCCATGTATTTCTTCTGTCCTTCCCACCTCTCAGTCTCAGGAATAAGTGTGTCATGTGTGCCAAGACCGGGGGGCCTGAAGGTTGTAGGGGTCAGACCTTGACAGGTGACAGCAACTGGCCCAAGAGAGGTCTCCACCAAGGTAGTGCCAGCCAGTCACCTGACCCTTCAGACTCTATTTTTGTCTTATTCCTTTTACTTGGGTTGGCCTTTGGCTTGTCACTAGCTATTTGGGACACTTTCAGGCAAAGTGTTGACAAGTGACGATATCCCCTTCATAACTGCTATGTTTCAGGACCTCAGAGTCTCATCTTTTGCATAATATTTCTAGGAATAAAAATGCACTAATAAGTTTTTTGAAAATTAATTTTAATGGGTCTCTTCACCACTTTTAAGAGTGGAACGCCTCTCTCTCAAGATGGTCACTGTGGGGGGCTGATTGAAACCACTTTAGCAGACAGAGATAGTGTGCGTCACCAATTAATTAAACTTTTCAACAGCATCCAAGAATAGCCACAAGTTTATTATTCAAGAGGCCACTCATGTAGCGTGAGATCCACGTGGGGTCTACACCACAGTGCCAAACCACCTATTTTGGAGGTTAAAAATAAATAAAAGTTTGAGCTTTGTGACTTATCTAAGTGCTTTTCAAACATCTTCATTAAATTTTCCAGACTTTTGACATTTTCCTAATCCAATAATGCAAATTGTATGTAGCATAATGAAGTCAAATAGTTCTTAAGTACTAATGAGGAAGGATAGTGTCCAGAGGCAAGGAAAATTCACACCTTCTGGCAGCCTAGCAAATAACAATGTTACATTTGGATGACTAATGTTGATAATGAACTTCAGATGGCCTTTCGGGGTTATACATTTTTTTTTCTTTCTGGTGCTGGGGATTAAGCCTGGAATCCCATGAATTCCAAGCATCTATCACTGAGCTACAGCTTCAAATCCTATGGTGAATTCTTAAAAACAAAATATTTAGTGTAATTTGATAATATGATGCAACAGACCTCAAGAAGTTTGGGGGGAGTGTGTGTATGTGATAAATCGAGCCGGGTTGAACGTCACCAGCCAAAAGGACTGAGGGTCAGGAAGCTGAGCTGGCCACTGTCCCGGAGAGGTCTCGCAGGGTCAGAGCCGTGTGCTCTGTCACCCAAGGAGGGGAATCAATGGGCCTTGTGGCCTTTAGCCCTGCCCCCCCCTCCCCAGGCCAACAGAGAATGAGGAGCCCCAGCAGCCTCTTCTGTCCCCAAGATCAGCTTGGAGAAGGGTCTCACCTTTCGAGTTAGTCGCCTCTTGATCTCTCTTTTCTCCTCCTGTTCCTCTTGTTCATTCCGAGCTGAAAGAAACATTGCAGACGCTTTTGATTTCAGTGCACGTGTCACACACACACACACACACACACACACACACACACACACACACGTGCTTCCTTGGAACCACGGCCGGTCTAGTCCAAGGACCTCCATTTGAAAAGGGGAAGAGAGCATTCCTGTCATCTTCCCCAGCCACCCTTCTGCCTGCGGGGACACTTCCGAACTACCTGCACTGCTTTCAACCCATCGTGATCAGGTTGACCTTACGCCAGGTGGGTTCTGGGTCCCCAGGCCGAGATGCTAGGCTGAGAAATGTGTGACAAAGCAAGGAAGTTTGAAAAGAGGGGGGAGTGTTAAGAGACCGGGGCCTCTGGGGAGAAGAGGGGCTCCCTTCTCTGGACAAAAAGGGGGGCCTCACCCACGGCCCCTCGAGCCTCCGGAGACTGAAGGCTCACGGCGACGTGGCCCTGGTGGCTGCTGCACTGTGGGGTGGATCGCAAGTCAGGCCTGCACCCGATGCAGAATTTCAAACTGCTCACCTTTCGCAAACCCTGATTCCATTAATTCTTTGAATCTTCCAAGAAGTCCACAGAACATGTGTGAGGCCAGAGTGTGGTATACGATTGCCTGCATTTAGGCTTGTGAGGGGTGTCTTAGAAGCAGACTTCAGAGCTTAAAACGTTCTCGGCTTAAAATGTGGGTGACTTACTCGTCAGAGTTTTAAAGAGCGGAAGCAAGAGGGTCTGGAGAAGGGAGCAGATATTCTAGGGGTAGAGAATGTGGGCTTATTTCTTCTTCTCAGCTAACCAATGACCTTGGGTAGATCATCATTTTCCCTTCTGTGCTTTGGAAGAAGTCCTTGTTATCTATGGAGGCCTATAGATCAACACAGTATTGTCGGACTTGGGGGAAAAAATCATGTCATGCCAACCCATGTCACAGAAGGCTGGTGATTCTTACCACTGCGTTTAGTATGACATTGGCGTACGGGACTGGAAGTTGATTTGGTATTGATATTTGGAAGTAAGGATACTTGTTTTTTTTTTTTTTTTTTTTCATTTTGCAATCACAATTATGAAGTTGCATTTTCAAAATTAGTTGGCTGCATTGCACACTCGGTACATCTTTGGCTCCTAATTGTCTAAGTATGGACAGATCTTCAGAAGAGGGAGAACTCTCTGCATAGGAATGGAGGTGAGGACTGACTGGTAAACAGTGCCACCCCACACAGCCTTAGCCATAGCCAGCTCACACTGAGGGTGACAACACTGTCCGTAGAACAAGTGGGGGGGCTCTGAGCAGAGCTCAGGTCCTGAGTGACACCCCCAGGGCAAGACTTTGCAGCCTGACTGCCTTTGGAGATTAGAACCTTGCATAGGGGGAGCACAAGAAATGTCCATGTCCTGCTGTGGGACAGGTCACCGGAGGGCCACAGAAGCCCAGAATTCTCCACCATTGCTGCCCCTTCCTTTAAAGATCCTATCTCCCTCTTAGAGTTTTCTTTAACAATGCAAATTTCTTTTAGATTAGAATCAAATCAAACTAGTCAGCCATTATCAGCTTAATAGGAATTACTCCATCAGATATAAATTGGAAGGCAGACAGCAAGACCCCGGAGAGGAGAGACCCCCCCCCTCCAAGAGTGGGATTTGTGAAGATGCAAACTTCTCAGAGACAAAACCTCTGAAATTAGTCGGCCATTAGTACCTTAGTATGAATTAATCTATTAGAGAATAAATTGGGAGGCAGATAAGAAGATCAGGATGGGGGACCCCAGTCAGCCACGTTTGTAGGTGGGAGAGAGAAGGCGTCCCTGGCAGTGCACCCCAGAGGCAGCCCCAGGACACCTGGTGAATACTGACGGAACCACCAGACTAGCGTCTTGGTTTACAAATGAAGAACTGAAAGGCACGTCACCAGTCACCCCACATGGCTCATTAGTTAGGCAAACACCTGCCTCTTCCTGTGGTCAGGTTGGTTCCGCTGGGGGCCAGCCCTCCTCCTTACTGGTGACTGGCCTCACACTTCTGACCCCGCAAGATCCTGCTGAGCCACGCAGGTGGGCATGTTCTGTGCCACAGCTGACACAGCATGGGCCTTCCTCTCCTACACGCCTTCCTTAGGTCCCTCTGAGGGGCAGGGTCCCCAGCTACCGCCTATGGAATCTATACCTTTAGTTCAAAGCCATTTACAAACCCAGAGTCATGAATTCTCAGGCAGAAGCTGCTAAGACAACCCCGAGAGGCAACTGAAAAAGAGGCCAGGAAAAGTCTATGATGTCATTCCTGAGGGTGCCACCATCAGAGGGTGTCCATTGTGTGCTCAGGTGTGCACAGCGGCTCACTGGCCCCTGGACAGAGCAAGGGCTGTGCCCGGGCCAGGCAGGGCGAGGCTGCACACCCCACCCGAGGTGAGCGCTGAGCTGAGCCCTGGCCAACGGGCCCCATTAGCCATTCAAAGCCTAGAGAATGAGTTTCAGAAGAAGCGGAACATTTAAAAAAAAAAAAAAATCTCAGCATTTTTTTATGCCACTAGACATTTTTTGTTTAGCAATCAAATGGATTGATGAATACATTAAAAAGAATAAATTTAGAAAAAAACAAAAGTTTCAGTATGCAGGAGAAATAAGAACCTGTGTGTGGGGGGGGGAAAATAAGTTCATTTCTGCAAAGTCTTTTTTTTTAAAAAATATTTATTTATTTGTACACAATGCCTTTATTTTTACGTGGTGCTGAGGTTTGAACCCGGGCCGCGCACTTGCCGGCTAAGCCACAATCCCAGCCCTCTGCAAAGTTCTGAAGCTGGGAGATCAACCTGTTTGACGTGGGTCAAGCTTTGCTTTAGTTTGTAGCTCTCTGACCAGGACGAAAAGAAAGAGGGAACAGAATAAACGAAAGCCATGGTGACAATCTTTGGAAACTCCCCATTTTGGTCCCCCTAGGCTTACTAGCACAAGTGAATGGCAGTGAAAGCCAGTCACCGGGGATCTGCCTGCGATCTCCCTGGATCTGGGCAAACCAGAGGTGGGGCTGACGCCTCTGGGGAGCTGGGGACTGCAGACCTTCCACTTCCACCAGCCTGACTGCTGCCGCGATGAGCACTAGTTTCTAAAACCTCAACAATCCCCAGAGGTTTCCCACCTCCTGGAGTAGGGACCAGACTGGAGGCCAAAGTCCCATCAGGGCCACAGCTTCCTCCCAGGAGAGCAGACCTACCTTAGCTACGCGTGCGGGGCGGGGCGGAAGAGAGGGAGGAAGCAGAGTTATCTGATTTCTCACTTTAGGAACCTCAGTTCACCTCTTGTTTTTCTTTCTCTCCCACGATGGAAAGTTTATAATGGGTCAGGTCAGGGCGTAGACTGGGGCCCAAAGGAGCCACTACACAGGCCAGATGCTTCCCCAGCTGTGGCTCTGCCTGCAGAAGTCCCTACTCCTGGCTAGCACGGTGACCTTGGAGGATTTTAAGGGCGTTCGTGGGTTAGAAAAATCATACCCACAAATTCCTAGAGACGTAGAAGATGTGCAAGGGGCACTGGAGACTGAGGAAGGTCTGTCCTGAAACGCCTTGCTCCCTGAGCTGCCCCCCCCCCCCCCCCCCCCCCTTGGGGAAGTGGGGAGGCCGGATGTGGAGACAGGCGACCATGAAGCAGATGGGCACTGCAGGAGCCGCACGTGCCAGTAGCCTTCTGGGGCGGGCGAGATTCAACACCCTCCCTTGGCAAACCATTTAATGCGGACCAAGTCACAAGACCATTGGGAGAAAAACAAAATCGAGAACACTTTTAGTGAAAGTACCTAGGCACCCAGGACATAGTCTCACGTGACTGACACTTTCTTAAGACTATAAAATCAAGTGTTTAATCCTAGCACTTGGGAGGCTGAGGCAGGAGGATTGCGAGTTCAAAGCCAGCCTCAGCAATGGCGAGGCACTTAGCGACTCAGTGAAACCCTGTCTCTAATAAAATACAAAAAAAAAAAAAAAAAAGGGCTGGGGATGTGGCCCAGTGGTTGAGTGCCCCTGAGTTCAATCCCCAGTACCCAGAAAAAAAAAAAAAAAAAAAATCCTTAAAAAAAAAAATCAAGTGTTTTAAAGGTGTGTACGTGAGTGTGTGCGTGTGCATGCATGCATGTAATACAGAATGTCTACAAAACTGTATAGGCCGGGCGCAGGGGCACATGTCTGCAATCCCTGCAACTCGGGAGGCTGAGGCAGGAGGACCACAAGTTCAAGGCCAACCTCAGCAATTTAGCAAGACCCTCAGCAACTTAGCGAGACCCTGTCTCAGAACAAAACAAAAAATAAATCAATAAAAGGGGCTGGGAATGTGGCTCAGGGTAAAGCGCTCCTGGGTTCAATCCCTAGTACCCCAAAACTGAAACCAAAAACAAGCAAAACACCTGTGCATTGTATATATTTCTTTTTCCTGGAAAGAAGTTAGACGGGCGTTTGTGGGTTGGGCTAGAAAGTATCATGAATTAAACTAAAAATATTATTTGTCAGCTGTGCTGAGGAAAGTGTCAGTGACAATAGCAGCAATGACCCAGTAGATGTGAACAGGGTGGTGGGATTTTAAAAACTACTTAACACCTACCACCACACGAAGGTATGCTGGTGTCTATGACATGCTTATTTTTTTTAGTATTTTGTATTATTTAATTTTTTAGCACCCAGTGGATTCTGCCCCTGTTCAAACATCCTGTGTCCTGAACCAAATCAGGGGCTCATTTATTTATTTTTTTGTCCATGGCCTCTGTGACAGCTGGCTTCTCCACATCACATGGGCCTACCAGAGGCCGGTGGGATCCCCAGAGATGGACGTGAGGCCCAGCCACTTGGAAATGCTTCCCGGACTGTGAAACTAGTGTGGGAAAGGGCCGAGGAGCTCTACCCACAGCAGCAGACGCAGTGCAAAGTCCTGTTTTCTAGTCTCAGTTTTCAAACGGCTCTCCCCCTCAATCCCCTCTTGGCTGTTTTAAAGCCCATTTTGATTTAAAGTGACCACTTAATAGTAAGTACTCGGGTCTAATTTTCCCGCTTCTCCCTGGCTTGACAAGGCACGGCAGGGAGGTTCTGCTAGCTGCCCGAGAGCTTCCAGCCCACCAAGTGGAGCTGAGTGACACCGCGCCTGCCTTTCCCACGGGGAGGTCCTCGTTAGTGTTCTAGCGCACGGGATGGAGCCTCAACCGTGGGACAGGCTTTCAATCATTCCCGCACAGGCACCAGGTAGAAACCTGGTGACCCACCACTCAGTAAGAAGGAAAGTCGCCCCAGGGCGTCCGTGATCGCAGTGGGCTCGGTCACTCACGTTTCAGAATGTTCCTCTGCTCCAGCTCCTCCGCCGTTGGCCTCTGGCTCAGCCGCCTACGGAAGAAATCCAGGAAAAGTTTTTGGACCATGTCACATCCCCCTCCGGCGATGAGCCTCCTCGGCCCCTGCAGGTACATGAGGCAGAGCTGGTGGCCGGGGCTTTGGTTCCATCCTGTGCTCTGAGACACTGCTCCTGCCACCAACGCCTCCCCAGTTCCTCAATTTCAACCCCAGGAAGGGCGCCCTGCGTCATGTCACGCAGAGCTGACCCGCCGCCTTCCTGCCCCCACCAGCCCCTCCCGGCCCGCCCCAGGCCAGGGGACCCAAACTTAGACGGGACTCTCCTCTCCACAGAAGTCCCTTTCTTTCCTTGTGGCCTCTTAGCTTCAGGACCGCGGCCTCTTGCCTTTCTCCCCTCCCTCCAGGCTAGAGCTTGCTTCTTGCCATGTTTGTGCAGACACAGAACAGAGAGAGGCGCAGGGCCCCAGGGGCCGTCAAAGAGCTGCCTGTCTGCACGGAACAATAGCTGCTCTTCTTCTCGTCCCACCAGCCTTATTAGACATGGAATGACAAATGAACAGGCACAGAAATGACACTCCTGTTGCCAGGCATGTAATTTAGCCACAGCTAGAGAGATACTCAAGCAAGGGGGCGGGACTTGCGGTGGGGCAATGGGACAGACCGCAGGAAGGTGATATGGAGGGGACATGGTCACCAGGGATGGCAAAGGCATCTAGGGCAGAACTACATTTTGGTTCACCTGTATAAGTCCCAGAAATGATCGGCACAAACGCAGGGGGCCTGTGCGTGAACGGAACCGGTACCTCTGAAGTCGCCAGTGGTTGTTGAACAACCCTGGGATCATTCAACCGTCCTATGTCACCCCCTGGGATGAGGTGAGTGTGAGAGAACACTGTGGAAGGAACATTTAGGCTTCCACTGGGTCCTGAGGGGTAGGGAGGAGTGCTCTCCTGTTGGAGAAGTTATAACCACCACCCCCCACCCCAAGTCAGAAACTAGTGTGGCTAGTTGGTGAGAGGTTGATATTGTGGAATCTGAAGAGAGACATCAGAGTGCGAGAAAGTTGTCAGAATCAAAATGGAGTCACTATGGTCAAGCCCGAACCACAGATAATAATAAGTCAAGACAAACCCAGGTGTAGGAAGGAGGGGAGCTGCTGTATGAGTGTTTTATAGCAAGAACTCGTCATAAAAGATTCTGCCCAAACTACAACCCTGCTGAGAAGCCACCACAGCCTTGCTGTGGAGTGTGGGTGTGTTCTGCTAAGAGCGACTCCGCGATGTGGAGAACAGTAGTTTTCTGGCCGTGCCGGAAGCTTTGTGACTCCGTTTAAGCAGTAGTGTGTCCCGAGTTACTCCAGTCTGAGATTAAGGGGTGAGGTGAAATGACTCTGTACCTTGTTTGTATAAGTAACAAACCACCATCAGCCTGGCACAACCCTAAGGCACAAACCGATAAGTGAATCAATCGTGCGAATAAGAATGACCACTGTGAACCTGTCAGATGAATCGGGAGCACATGGATGCACCTGCGATTCAAACCCGGGCAAAACCAGGCCGACGAGCTTGTCAACCACGCCAGACTCCAAAAGGTGGGACCTTCTCACTCAGCCCATAAAAAAAGGAGCACGTGAGACCAGACACCGTGGCACCCTGACCCGGTGGCCTGGTCACTCTTCACAAGCCTCGCCCAGGAAAATTGTCACAGTGACAAATGTCCCCATCTCTGTCCTTGGGCTTTAGCAGAGTGCAACTTCTCTTGCCTGTGATGCCCTAAGTCCCACTCCAACGTGACATCTCAAGCTGACACTGTGAAACTGCCATCTCTCTGAACCTTAGCCTAAAATAAGTTCCTGCACTTTGACAGTTCTGAGCCCTGACCAAGTTCTTTGCTGGTCTTTTTTTTTTTTTTTTTTTAATCAGTTAACTTACTGGTACTAGGGATTGAACCCAGAGGTGCTTAACCACTGAACCACATCCCCAGCCTTTTATCTTTTATTTAGTGACAGGGTCTCACTAAGTTGCTTAGGGCCTCGCTAAGTTGCTGAGGCTAGCTTTGAACCTGCGATCCTCCTGCCTAAGCCTCCCTCGTTGCTGGGATGACAGGCGTGCACCACCAGGCCCTGGGCTTGGTTCTTCCTCTTATCTGACCACCTACAGTGACTCTTTGCCTTCATATCTGCTCTCTACCTTTGCTCTCAGTTCAGCCTCCTGAGTCCCGTGGCTACCCTCACCCCTTCCTAGCCTTTCTGCAATGAATATAAAACTGTGTAAAGTGTAATGTGTGACCTGAATGTTATTGATCTTAGACATTAAGACAGGAATAGAAGAACCTGTGATCGCCTGGTTTACGACGACCAAGTAACCGACAAGTATTCAGTGAACTGCCACCTACGAACGTGGGGTCGCCCGTGAGTTTACTGTTTCCCAATATATCTGACATTGTGGAAAGACACACAGACGACGGCTCTAATGTTCGTGGCGCAGCACGACACATAACAAAAGCGCTTCTGCAAGGACATCTGCCCAACAACGGGCTCTTCGATCTTGGACTGAACCACCCATGTTACTGATCCCTCGCCAAGAACTGTCCTTCAAAATAGTGTAGGCGACCCTCTTCATTTTACCTTTAAAAACTCCCCCCCACTCAACTTCCCTGCACGTGTTCACAGCGCACGACGACACATACATTCTCACTGTCATCATTCTTTGGAGAATCTCTCCCTGTGATTGTCATTTAGGTTGACGAACGAAAATACAGTTCATGGAGTCTCCAAGCACCTATTTTAAGTTCAGGGCTTCTTGTCACGAGGAAAATCTGCAGCACCTAGAAACAGTTGGAAGTTGTATTCCCAAGTGTTTTTAGGTTTGGATGAACATTTTTACATTTATTATTCCTTTTCTCCCAAAACCATTTCTGTGGCATTGCATGAAATACACCCGGTCTTTGTCTCTGATTCTTCTTGCAGAGCACCTAGAGCCCTCGAGATTTCCCGAGTGACAGGAGCATCTTTTCTTCTTCCTGATGAGTCCCGAGTTCACTGAGGCGAGTTCGGGGGTCACACCAAGATAGCCTCACGGCGGGGCTGGTCACCAGGAGGATCACAACCCACCAGGGGCTGGAGATAAGCTCTATAAAAATTCTTGAACAATGACATTTGATGAGCTTCCAGGCTGCTGAGACCTGGTGGCACTGGGAGGGTGCTGTGCCCATAGAGGTAAGGAAGCTCTGTCCCCTCTCCCCAAGAACTTTCTCCTTCTGTCCTTTCATAGGATCCTTTGTAATGCCTCTAAAAAGCTGGTGAGCCTATTGTTGTGTAACAGGTGTCTAGAACCTTTTTATCTTGCAAAACTGAAACTCAATACACACCAAACAACTCCCCCACTTTCAGGGTTATGTATGGTGCTTTTAACGCAACTTTTACAATGTTATTGTATTTTTATACCTTTATTTTATTTGTTATATTTATCTGGTGCCGAGGATTGAACCCAGTGCCTCATGCATGCTAGGCAAGTGCTCTACCACTGAGCTACCGCCCCAGCCCCTTAATGCAATTTCTTTTTTTAAGTGTAAATTTATCAACCCTTCATTTACAGCTTCTAAGTCTGGAGTCATACCTCAGCATACCACCCCCAATGTGTAAATAAAATAAAAATTATCCAGATTTCTTCTAAAAAAAAAAAAAAACACACACAAAAAAAAACTGGTAAGCATGAAGCATTCCCGAGTTCTGAACTGTGAGGGTCACTGGAACCCCAGATTCGCAGCAAAAGAGGTGACCCATCTCTCCTTGCCACTGGCATTAAAAACACAGTCAGTCTTAGGGGGCTTTTAACCTGCGGGATCTGACACTAAGTGTCAGAGTGAAAATGAATTACAAGTCATAAGAATCCTGTTTTGTTTTCCTGACTCTTCCGTCCACTAGTCTACTTGACATGGACTAAGGGCCACCTTGAAGGCCAGGCACATTCCTAAGAAGCACAGACCCCGGGGCAGGTGCGCAGCAGCGATTAAGATGTGCGTGCTGAAGCCGGGCACGGTGGCGCACGCCTGTAATCCCAGTGGCTCAGGAGGCTGAGGCAGGAGGATCATCATGAGTTCAAATTCAGTCGCAGCAACTTAAGGAGGTGCTAAGCAACTCAAGTGAGACTCTGTTTCTAATAAAATACGAAAAAAGGGCTGGGATGTGACTCAGTGGTTAAGTGCCCCTGGGTTCAACGCCCAGTACCAAAAAAAAAAAAAAAAAAAAAAAAAAATGTGCATGCTGAAACAGGAAGGACCATTTCCAAGGATCTGGGACAGAATGAAATGTCCTTAAAACAATAAGCATGATAGACAGGCTCTCAACTTCACTGCCCACTGCAGATTCTTGCACCATCTTGGGTTGGCCCTGCAGAGTCGGGCCAGGCCAAACCTGCCCAGTAGGCAGGGGGAAGTGGGCCTGGTGCTAGGAGAGCATGCAGGAGATGAAGCTTCCGTCCTGACGCTACTCAAGCCCCCCAAGTATGGTGCACTCTACCTCATTGCTGTCAAGACGTGTTCTTGGAAATGGGTGCTATTGCCATGTGCGGTGGCGCACACCTGTCATCCCTGCACTTGGGAGGCTGAGGCAGGAGGATCGTAAGTTCAAAGCCAGCCTCAGCAATGGAGAGGCACTTAGCAACTAGTGAGATCCTGTCTCTAATAAAATACAAAAAAGGGCTGGGGATGTGGCCCAGTGGTCGAGTGTCCCTGAGTTCAATCCCTGGTACCAAAAAAAATGAAGAAAAAAGAAAAAAGAAATGGGTGTTAGCAGGGCGTGGTGGCGCACGCCTGTAATCCCAGCACTTGGGGGGCTGAGGCAGGAGGATCGCGAGTTCAAAACCAGCCTCAGCCGTGGCGAGGCACTTAGCAACTCAGTGAGACCCTGTCTCTAATAAAATACAAAAAAGGGCTGGGGATGTGGCCCAGTGGTCGAGTGCACCTGAGTTCAATCCCTGGTACCAAAACAATAAATAAAAAAAAGAAAAAAAAAGAAATGGGTACTATTTACAGCAGTTGCCTTTACCTACGGGATAATGTGTTCTAAGACCCCCTGAAACTGCAGATAGTACCAAACCCTACACACATTGTCTTTTCCTATACATATATATTTATAATAAGGGTTAATGTATAAATGAGGTACAAAGATTGATATTATAAGAAAATCATTACAACAATACATTATAATAAAATTGGTGTAAATGTGGTTCCTTTCTGTCTCTCAAAACACCTTATGGTACTGTGCAGTATTTTTTGACCACTGTTGTACCAGAAATGGTGGACACAGGGGGACCACCCAACCTGGCCGGTAGATTTCACTCATTAATTTGAAGAGAAATTTCCTGAACGCTATATTGAGATGTTTATATGCTGGGTGGCAAGGGAAATCTTTTCCAGAGCTAAATTTTTCTATACAGCAAATTATCCAGAATTAAATGCTCGGTGCTTTCAAGTGATCTTAAACAGCTTGGCTGTTACACGTGACCCTGGTGGACAAAAATGTGTCAGCAGCAAAATCGTTTCCACGGCTCAAATGATTTCTTCCTTATCAGGGACCACAGCTAAACGATTCCTCATTTACTGTGAACCGAAGTCACCGAAGTCACCGGGTTCCTGCGCAAATGTCACATGCCACCAGCTGCCGTACGTGAGCCTTCTATTTTTGCTCAAATTTTAGAATGGATCTTGCCTTTTTCTTGCAGTGTGAACAATGCTCTCTATATGAGTGATCATAAGAAACACTGGGATACACCGAAGCTTTCGCGTTTTGCACAGAAAGACTGTGAAAACAAAAGCAAAAACAAAACCCCAAGTAAATGGCACTTGGGTTTTGGCCTTGGGAGAAGAAAGCCTGCTGGAGAATGTAAAAAGCAAGATGCTTCACTACATGCAGAGCAGGGGCACTGTCTGTGTGTATCACTGCACCTCCCCAGAGAGGTGACAGAAACCCTTGTAGGTTTTGCTGGTCTGACTCGGGGAGGATTAGTTCTGCTGCACAGAGCTAATGAGCCTTCTCTGGCTGCGGAACACCAAGGTCACAGCGTTCATTAGCATTTACAACTGCTTATTGTCTTGTGAGCTCTGATTTTAGAGCCTGCATCTTGGAAGCTGTGTCTGCATTTCAGGATGAGGAAAAGCAGAGTTAACGTTGGTTTTCTGCATCTCAGGTCCAAGGAGAGGACCAAGGAGAGATAACTGCCATGTCAGTCAGACTGGAGGAGATGACAGATGAGGGGGTCCTCCTAAGGCAGGAGGTGATGGGGCTTACTAATAGGTACCCTAGATAGGTATCTTGCTGTAACAAAATACCAGATTCTTGTTACTTTATAAAGCAAAGAGGTTTATGTAGCTCAGTTTTGGAGCCATTTAATACAGTTCCAGATATAACTATTGAATCCAGATCCTCCCAGTCCCAATGCTGCACATACCCCAGGATGATCTCAGAAACATTCATGACTACAGTTAGCATCAGAGTGCTGATGATTCTAAAATCAAAGCCTCTGGGTCATACTTTGGAGTCCCAAACCCCCTTTCCAACTGCCTACAGATTATTAAACTTAAAGGTCCTAAGCAAATTAATTTTTCCTTCTTCCTTTAGACAAATTCCTTTCCAAGTAGTTCTGTATCTCTCCCGCGGTGAGATGCCCGAAATGGAAAATGGAATCATTCTGTCTGAACTTCCCTCTCAACAGTTGCCTTAGTTTGTTTTCTGTTGCTATAACAAAATACCACAGGCTGGGTAATTTATGAAGAATAGATGTTTGTTTCGCTCATGGTTCTGAAGCGTCATACCCAGCATCTGCTCAGCATCTGGTGAGGGCTTCTTGCTGGGTCTTGGCACAGCGGAGGGCATTGCGTGGTAAACCAGCAAGCCTGCTAACTGGGGCCTCTCTTCCTCATCTTACACAGCCACTAATGCCACCATGAGGGCCCATTCTCACGATCTAATTGCTTCCTAAGGATTCACCTCCACATACCACTAGCATCAGCCTTTGGGGATTTAGATTTGGAGGGGACAAACATTCAGATCCTAGCAGGAGCCGATCCACCACCAAGTCCTACGTCTCATCCATCCCTCCTTCTCTCCCACCTCCACCACCCCGGGAAAGCAGGCCGCCAGCACAGCACCTGTCCTGGCTGTTGCCGGCCGAGGCCACTCCTGTCCTCCTCGGCCCGGGCACAGGGAGGATCTGATCATGACAGGCACCTGCCAAGAACGTCGCCCATCCTGTCCTTCGTGACTGACCAGCTCCTCCGCATTCCTCCGCACCCTGGGCTGGTGACCCTACCTGCTGCTGCCCATCTTGCCCACTGGGTCCCGAGGCTGGGGCCCCACATGCCTCGCTCACCACCAGGCTGAGCAGGGCCCCGTGCTTGGGGGTTTAATGCTTTGCTGTCAGTTTGAGATTTTTAATAGCTTTTGAGTAAAGAACTTATCATTTGTTCACGCTGGTATCCCTGGAGCCCGGCACAGTCTGGTGATTGGAGATGCTCAGTGTGTGTGAAATGATCACAGGGTCGCTGCTCCTCGACTGTCCTGTATCTGTCTCTCGCATCTAGTTCTTTCCCTCGGGAAAACAACTGTAGTGTCCATTAGAAACAAAACAGCAAAACGACAGCCACCACAATCAACCAACCTGCCCTCGCCCTACTTCCTCCTCCAGCCCCCGTCACCGCCTGCTCTTGGCTGTCAAGACTTCCTGAACGTGTGGTCAGGCTGAGGCCTCCACCTCTCCCCGGTGCTGGGCAAGGTCCAGGGTCAGTTTTGGTTGTTGTGTTTGGGCACGTGTCATTGGCATCTAGTGGGCGGAGGCCGCTCAACCTTCTCTAAACACAGGACGGCAACCGCCCCACCAAGCGTGACCCAGCCCAACGCCTGGGCAGTGCCGTGGTCGAGGAGCCCTGCTCTGTCGAGCCCCTTCTTGTTGAGGCCATCAACGGCTTCGCTGCCTGACCGAGGGCCTCGTTCTGTTCAACCTGTCGCTGCCATCCGGCACCTCTGACTAACAGCTCCTTCTTGATCTGCTTTCTTTGCTGGGCTTTTAGAAGTCTTCCTCCTGACCAGGAGGAAAGCCCAGAGGTGTCCGATCCCGCAGGGTGGCTTCAGGGGCAGTTCTGTGCATGCCTGTGACCACCTGGTGTCTGGCACTTAACGGGCGTGGCCCCAGATGAGCCGGCCTTCCTCCGGAAGCCTCACCTTTCCACCTCTGTGCCACGGAGGAAGGGACTCCTGTCGTGCCCGTCTGGGTCAGGTTTCCTAGAATTTTTGCATTGACGATGGACAGAGGAGGAGGGGGTGGGGGAGCTGCAGCCCGAGGGTCCCCTCCTCTGCTCACGGCCTTCCGTGGTCTCACAGTGCACTAGGGACAATGTTCTCACTCACTTCCTGTCTCACTGTGAGGTAGCCGGTCACACACTGGGGGCTTAGGGAAGCCAGGTGCCACCAGTGCACCGGACCCTCCTGGCAGCTTCCTGTCCAGGCGATGGCCTCACCCCACTGATGGCAGGTACAGGAGAAGCTTCCCAGTTGCCCTGTGACCACCTGAAGGACACAAATCCCATTGATTTCTGTGTTGCTGGCACCTAGCATAGTGCCTGTCACATTGAAGGGGCTCATGAGGCTTTTGAAGATTAGATAAACTGATACTACCTAAACACCAGGCCTGGTGGTGCGCGCCTTGGTAACCAGCGACTCAGGAGGCTGAGGCAGGAAGAACGCAAGTTCAAGGCCAGCCTCAGCAACGGAGCGAGGCCCTGCCTCAAGTGCCCCTGGGTTCAATCCCTGGCACAAAACAAACAGAACCCCCACCCCAGCCCCCCCCCACCTCCACAACTACCTCAACCCTGCGAGTTGTGCTCATGGGGATGAAAGGGAGCTCTGGGGTTTACAGAGAGGTGTTCTGGCCATAGAGAGGGGCTCCCCTGGGAAGGCTGGCCCGTAGCCTTGCCATCCTCTCAGGACTGCACCCCTTGGTCTCCTCTCCCTGTCCACTAGGCAGAGCAATCCAATTCTGCTGATCCACACACCCAGTCCTGTCCCGCAGTTTCAGACAATGATTCTCGGTTTTCTCCTCCACTGTCATTTCCCTCCGCTTATGGACCGCTAGCCCGGCTAGCAGAGAGAGCCCAGAGGGGAAGATGGACGGGCACCCCGGGGTCCCACATCCGGCCTGCCCCCGCCAACCAGAAGGCTAGCAAAGTCCACCGCTCGACCTCTCCACGCCGACCGTCTCCGCCAGCCAAAGGTCCTAACAACCTGAACCTGGCTGCTGTGCATGAGAAGGAGAGAAGAAAGTCCCTGGAAAGAATAACTAGAAAGCATGGGATGATTCTGGTGACTTGAGAAAGGCCCCTTACCTCCAACAGATAACTAGGTCACGCTTAAGAGAGTATTTTTGGCCTATTCTTTGGAGGCCATGGCCCCAGTGCAAGGCCTCACGGCTAGAATAGGGGACAGGGAGATGACAACCAGGGAAAGCCTTGTGGTGATCCTGGTTGTGTCACGTGGAACTCAGTTTTGACAGGATGATGGGCCTGCGTGTGAGAAATGAGAGGGTGACCCGAGAGCTACAGGGTGAACACCTGCAACGTGATTAGGACAACTGGACGTGAGCCCCACGTCAGCGTGGGTGAGATTTCACTCTGGAGTAATATCTGCGTTGTTAAAGCAAAGGCTGAGATAGTTAAGATGACCAAGGAACGCACTCGTTGCCACAAGGCTCTTTTTAAAAGTGAATGATCAAAATGAACGCCAAAATCAGGTGCTGCCAAAAGCTAAGGATTACAGAGAAAATAAGGCCCACTAGTCTACACTTCAAAGAGGCCAAGGAGGTCTGGTCACCTATAGCCCAACTCAGCTGTCAGTCAATCCATCAGTCCGTCCAACGTGCCCCATGCGCCAGACCTTGGCCTGGGCCTTCCACAAGAGCTGTGTGTTGCAGCAACATCAGCAAGACTGACTGTGCACGGACGATATGACAAAGTTCTGCCAGCAAAAACACACTGGGTTGTAGCAGTGGTCACTAGCCTCTTCCCAACCTTAAAAACCAGAATTCAGCATTTGCTTTGTCTTTCTCCTTACTCCCTAGGAGGACCAGGTAGCTTTGCATCACCTTACATTGCAGTCTGCAACTTTTACATGATCTGGGGAGAGGTGAAGGTCATTGTCAAGGTCAAGGCAAGATTAACACTGAGGCAAAGCCAATGCACCTGTACTGATCACCCTGATCACCACTCCCCATCAGACCAGGGAGGACGAAAAAGAGGCTCAAGTGTTAACTCCAAGCTGCTCTTGACAGTCTTCCTGCAGCATTTCATCTGCTTTCCTGATATCTGTTCCTTCCCATTTTCTGATCCAGGGGTTCTCAATCCTGTAGCACATTGAGATCACCTGCTTTACTTTAAAAAGTGTCCATGGGTGGGCCATGTTCCTGACAATCAGAATATTGAGGGTAGAACTCAGGCACAGGTTTTTATTTCTTATTTTATTTTTTGCAGTGCTGGGGATGGACCCCCGACCTTGCACAGGCTAAGCCCAAGCTCTGCCGCCGACTTAAGTCCCCAGCTCACCAGATGGTTTTGAAAGCTTCCTGGGTGACGCCCACATGCACTCAAGATTGTAGGCATCTCTTTAAGTCAGAACTTTGTCACCGGGCCAGCAGCATCAGGACCACCTAGGAATTGTTGATCATGCAAATTCCTGGGCTTCTGACCTGCTTCCTCAGAAGCCCTGGGGGGGGGTGCCCAGTGGCCTGTGCTGTTTTGAGGGCTCTCCAGGAGATCCACCCACTGGCAAGTTTGAGGACAACTGGCTTTAGACAGCATGAGACCCTGGAAGAGGCTGCTTCAATAGGTGGGTGGGCAAGAGGCCAGAAGAGGGCAGACTAGAGAGGACGTGAGGATCCAGAGACAGCTGTGTGTCCTGCAAGGGCCTGAGTCACCGTCAACTGTAACGAGGGGGATCGAGCGCCATTAGGAAAGAAACGAAGTGTCGGCCAATCTGGGGAAGAGTGAGATTTGTTTTCAACCCTCTGGAAACGAGAAGATTCTGGAGTTAGGAGCCACAGTTTAGACGAAATGGGCTTAACAGTTACTTTTGTATTTAGCATTCATTTTATTTCCATTTGATTTATTCCATTAAAAACAACTTAATTCGATTCAGTGTGTTTGAGATATAACTGTTGACTCTTTTCTGGTTAAGTTGCCGGGTGGGTCGGAATTGAAAAGATGCAGATGAGGTGCGGGAAAACTCTGTGGAGTTACCCGTGTGGCAGCCTCCTGGCCTTGGTATCTCAGAGACGGGTCTTGCTCAGCTCAGAACTTGTCCCCTCTCTTTAGTCTGCTGCACGTCACAGTCTCCCACCCCTCTGTAGCCTCTTATAAAAACACTCAAGCAGGCTGTTGCTTTCTGGGTTGTCATGGAAGATACAACTAAATACATGCGTCACAGTGGACGGCAAGCTCATCATCACATTTGCCATGCCTGGCTGTTCCACGGAGGCTACCCACAGCTCTGGGCCAAGGATTCTGACACTGCCCACCCCTTTGTAATTAGTCTTTTTTTTTTTTTTTTGTACCATGGATTGAACTCAGGGGCACTCAACCTCTAAGCCGCATCCCCAGCCTTATTTTGTATTTTATTAGAGACAGGGTCTCGCTGAGTTGCTCAGTGCCTTGCCATCACTGAGGCTGGCCTTAAACTTGTGATCCTCCTGCCTCAGCCTCCCAAGTGCTGGGATTACAGGTGTGTGCCACCGCCCGCCCGGCTGTAATTAGTCTTGTGTGTAGCCCCCCCCCCCAGCTCTCACCACAAGTGAACCATATTTCCTGCTGGAACGCTGACCCTTGGGGGGGTCATGGCAGGAGGGGTCTTGGTTTCTGGAGCAGGTGCTCAGATCTGTGTCCCTGAGGAACACCAGAGGAGGGAGATGGTCTTGGTAATTGGATAACCATGCCAACCCTGGTGATCGATGGCGTGACAAATAATGGCAATTATATCAAATCATCTTTGTATGGTTTCTCTTTGAGGGTAGAGGCTTAAACTGGGCAAGACATTCCAAACAAGAGGTCTAAGTAAGTAAAAAATAAAAAAAAATTCAGATGTTTACATATAATGTTCTCTAGGTCACACAAATAGGTCACCTCCAATCATTGCAAATTATCCCAGCTCTTTCTGAGAGTCTCCCCTTGTTTTTTTTGGCGGGTGGGGTAGGGTACTGGGGATTGAACTCAGTACCACTGGGCCACATCCCCAGCCCTTTTTTTTGTATTTTATTAGAGACAGGGTCTCACTGACTTGCTTAGTGCCTCACCATTGCTGAGGCTGGCTTTGAACTCGCGATCCTCCTGCCTCAGCCTCCTGAGCCGCTGGGATTACAGGTGTGCAACACCATACCTGGCCCACCTTGTTTTTACAAATATTTTTTTTAGTTGTAGATGGACACAATATCTTTATTTTATTTCTGTATTTTTATGTGGTGCTGAGGATCCAAGCCAGTGCCTCACACGTGCGAGACGACTGCTCTACCACTCGGGCCACAACTGCAGCCCCCCACCCCTGGTTTTGAACATGTGCCTCAAAGCAAGTCCTGCCACGGTCACACGGCACTGGCCATCTTCTTTCTTTTCTGTTTTAGCCCCTTACGCAAGGTCATCTGATGGCCCCTAGTCACTGCTACTATCCAGTGTGGGGGTACAATTTCCATCTCAGTGGAGCTGGCCTATCAGGAAAGGAGACTCTGCGGGACTCCGGAGAAGCCCACCACACCCGCCTGCAACCGCCTCTGTCTCAGCAAGAGCCTGGGGCAGGCTCCGGCAGGAGTGGCTGCCACGTGGGGACGGCCCGCTACTCAGTCTTAACCTGACCTGTGTGGGTGTCCTGTGCTGGCCGTCCTCCCTTCTTGAAGGAATGTTGCTTCTGAGGGACACCGGGCTCTGGGGCAAGGACAGAGTGGTCGGCCAGAGAGAAAGCTCTGGGGCTCACTAGCGGAAGTCACCGTCACGGAGAGGCTGACGTGCACAGCCCAGATGATACAGAAATGTCATGATTCATCCACCAGCTCGCGAACTATCAGGGTTCCAGACTGGCCTCCGCTGAGCCAGGCCTCGGCCACCACACAACACACACAACTGCCAATCGCTTCCCAAAGACAGGCCAGGGACGAGACGTCAGGAGCGCGCCCCACCACGTCCCCTCCTGGACTCCGCTGGCAGATGTCTCTGGATCCCTTCCAGGAGCTGGAGAGTATGCGTGGCTCGCGCTTTGCATGGCACCCTGCCAAGGTCAACCTCTCACCTTGGGGCCACCAGCACCTCCCATGGGGAGGCTGAGGGCGGAGGCCGAGGCAGAAGCCAGATGGGGAGGGTTGGGGGCCAGGGGTGGGGCAGGGGTTCCTGTCCCTCCTCCTCGTTCAGGGTCCTCTCCTCTCCTTGGAGCTGCTCGGGGGCTTCTTCTGAGCTCCCATTTCAGGGGGGAAAAATGTAATTGCTCAAGTTCAGAAGAGAGCCCATGGTGTTTAGAAACCTGGGAGCTCAGACTCGAAAACTCCAAAGGGTCTCAGAGAAGGGGTTTGAGTCATATTATTTTGCTAAGTTTTCTAGTAGAATATATATAATATATATTATATATTAATATATATATTATATATATATATATATATATATATATTATTTTAATAGAAGTCTCATTTACTCTACTCTTTCCTGGTCCCCAGCTCCACAAGCTTAAACTTCAGTTTTCAAATTAATAGCCCAGTGGCCCAAAGGACTGGTATAATTATGGTTATTAATTTCTAATTGCTCTCCTGTGGCCTGGTACTCGTTCACGAAACACATTTTTTCTCTACATATAACAACAGAAAGATCCTCTCCCCAAACTTTTGCAGCTGTGTGACAGCTTCTAGAAATCTCTAACCCGTCCGGATTTTGCACGTTTTGCCATTTTTTGGGAAAATTTCTTTCTGAATTCTAAGGCGATCTAGAGAGAGGGCGTTTTAGTGGGCTCATTTATTCAGAATGGGAAGGAATCGTCGTACATGGGACCGGGAATGAGGAACAAGATTGGGAAAATGAAGAGGGCCAGCAAGGGTGGAAGACACTTTATCCTGATCGTGTAGAAGATAAATGTGAGTGATTTCTTTCTAGTTCCTTCAGTTGATCTGCTCAATGGCTTGAAGGATTCCTTGGGAGCAGAGAAGGCCGTTTCTCAAATAGGAGACCCCCAGAGACTGAACTCGTACACTCGTCTGCCAAGGACAGCCGCTGGGAGGTGTCGGTGCGCATCCCGCTCCTCTCCTGTGGTTTCCCATTTCCTCACTTCTGGCCACACCGAATGAAGCTCCCACTCCCCCCCACGCCCGCCCTCCCTCCTGCCAGCCTGAGTTCAAAGACCACAGTGAAGGAACCCGTGGGCAGATCCCATTAGCGGCTCCGTGCCTGTGACTGAAGCGTCCCCCACAGGACGCACCAGCAAAACCTGCCCCCGAGGTGTGACATCCACACCTGTCCCCTTCCTGGGGGAAGCCGCGGAGGGTGTGACACTCCTTCAGTCGGGGGAGCAGCCCTCCCACACCCCGGGGCTCACTCCTACCTGTCTCTAACAAAAGGCCGCGCCAGGCTGAGCCTGTCTGCCAAACAGAATCCTACACACCGCGGGCGGGCCACTGGGCCACCGAGAGCCCAGGCCGCCCCTCCTGGGAGAGGCGTGTGCGCTGGACAGCGGAGAGGACCCATAGAAATGCAGCGTGTTCTCAGCATCTGCTTTCTCTGGTATATATGTTAAAAAAAAATTTTTTTTCTTTCTTCCCTTCCTTCCTTCTTTCTTTCTTCTTTCAGTACTGGATATTGAACCCAGGGGCACTCTACCACTGAGCTATATAGCCTTTGTATGTTTTATCTTGAGACAGGGTCTCGCTAAATTGCTGAGGCCGGCCTCAATCTTGCGATCCTCCTGCCTTGGCCTCCCGAGTAGCTGGGATTGCAGGGATGTGCCACAGTCTCTCTTCATAGCCGTGTGGCACCCAGTGTTTTGGTCACCTGTCAAGAAGTTAGAGGTCTGAAGTTCAAGGCGTCTGGTCTCAGTGCCTGCCTTTCACTCACTGGCCTTGCTCCCTCCAGTCCCACCTCCTCCTGCGGGCTTGGAATCTAGTTCAGCTGCAAAACCAAGGTGACAGTTGTCACTCCTGCCATTTATTTCCAGGAGTGGCCTGCCTGGCAGGGCTTGTGGCTTTTCTTTGTTAAGGACAACACACATCTGCTGCTCAATCAGAGTCCCTCTCTCCCTGCCCATCTGGACCCCCGGTTCTTTCTTTGCTGGCCAATGGTGGAGCTGTTTTTTCCGTGGCACCTGCTTGTCCTTGGAGTAGATTTTGTAATTACTCAGGTAATAAATTGAATTTAAAAAACTGGACTGTATCCCTAGCATAATCTGTATGCTCTATGATGCTTCACGGGCAGATTTGGACTATAAGTCAAAGTAAATGGAATCATTTTGATGATTAGGGAAATAAGCACAAAGAGAAACCATGTGTGTGTGAAGATAAATACAATTTTCCCCTCTAATGGAGATATTTTAAGCAGATGCATTTCCTGAATGGAGCCCCCATCAACACCGTGAAGGTGTTGATACCTTCTCTTAGGGGCCTCAGCCTCAGTCCTTCAATGTGTCATTTCTTTCCTCCTCAAAGGACCAGAGAGCAAATACTTCAAGGTCACATGCCCTCTGGTGCAACTTCTCTATCTGCCATTATGGTATAAAAGCAGCCATAGATGGTATGGAAATGAGAGACTGCGTTCCAATAAAACTTTATTGACACACACAGGTGGCCTGTCTGGTGTGGTGGTGCACACCAGCAGCTCAGGAGGCTGAGGCAGGAGGACAGCAAGTTCAAGGTTAGCTGGGTGACTTAGCAAGACCCTATCTCAAACTTAAGAAAGAAAGAAACAAAAAGTAAAAGAACTGGGAATGTTAACTTACTGGTAAAGAGTTTGTTTCAGTCAGCTTTTTCACTGCTGTGACTAAAAGACCCGCCAAGAACAGTTTAGAGGAGGAAAAGTTTATCTGGGGGGCTCACGGGTGCAGAGGTCTCAGTCCGTACATAGCTGGCTCCACCCCTTGGGGCTGGAGGTGAGGAAGACATGGGAGAAGAGTGGGGCCGAGGGAAGCAGCTCACATAACGAGCAGCAGCAGAGAGAGACTCCACTCACCAGATACAAAAGCCACGCCCCCAGAGACCCACCTCCTCCAGCTATGCCCTACCCACCTTCAGCTGCCACTCAGTTAATCCCATCAGGGGATTAATTCGCTGATTGGGCTACGGCTGTCACAACCCAGTCATTTCACCTCCAAATGTTCCTGCGTTGTCTCACACGTGAGCTTTGGGGGACACCTCATCTAACATAACAGTGGTTGTACCAGAAAAGACAGGTGGCAGGCTAGCGTTGGCCCTGCGGCTATAGATTGGGGCCAACTTGTCAAAGAGGTGTCACTCATGCCTGAGAACTGTCTCCTTGAAACACCAACCAAAGTGGTCACAGCTTACTAGATGTACGTGATCTTGGTCCCCAGGGCAGAATGAACTGGGTGACTCCCCACATGGGGTAGTCCTTAACCCTGCTCAGAGAGATGTCATCTGCTGGGTCCTTCAACACAGTAGACTGAGAAGCCCAACATGGCAGAAGGCTACAAAGAGTGCTTCTAGTGGGCCAGCCACAGTCCCTCAGCTCTCTGACAGTCCGAGCTGTGGACTGTGGGTGGCAACGGCCCAACTTCTTACCCCCTCTTCTTCATCTTCATCATGCATAGAGCACCTGGGGGGTGACCTGTCCCACTGGTTTCTTGTATTGGCCTGCTGTGTTGGTAACCGAGTATATGTCACCTCCTCTGGGTTGAGGCCCGTCCTCCACTGTGGCTGTTGCGCTGTTCGAGCATGCCAGCGCCCATCAGGATTAGACTTTTGGTGGCTCTGCAGTCAGGAGAGCTGCAGCCATGAGGTCCTCCACTAAGGAACCCGAAAGCACACTCCTTTTAAAAGGACTGCTCACCCCATCTTTCAATTGGCCTCACAATGACATTAGCCTCGATCAGTCTCCTTAATGGTGCTTAACTCTATCATTGTTCTGTTACCTTCCCATCATGAGGATGACTCTAATGTACCCTAAAATAACCTGTCCAAGCCAGGTGCGGTGGTGCACACCTGTAATCCCAGCACTTGGGAGGCTGAGGCAGGAGGACCGCGAGTTCAAACCCAGCCTCAGCAATGGCGAGGCACTTAGCAACTCAGTGAGACCCTGTCTTTAATCAAATACAAAAAAGGGCTGGGGATGTGGCCCAGTGGTCCAGTGCCCCTGAGTTCAATCCCTGGTACCAAAAAAAAAAAAAATAATAATAATAAATAAATAAAATAACCTGTCCAACAGGCAGTTTGAAAGACTGGATAGAAATTTAAAAAAAAAATTATGGTTCAAAAAATGTTCCACAGGGGCTGGGGTTGTGGCTCAGCGGTAGAGCACTCGCCTCGCACGTGCGCAGCCCGGGTTCGATCCTCAGCACCACGTAAAAATAAACGCATTGTGTACAACTAAAGCAAATAAATAAATATTTTTTTTAAATAATGTTTCACAGTTTCACAAACACTGCAGTGTGGTCAACCTATTACACAGATATGCACATAATCCATGATGTAAATGCATGGTACATTTTAACTAATTTCTTCAGTGGCCTAAAGCAGACATTATGCAGTGGCTTTTTCGTTTGTTCGTTGCTTGGTTTGGAATGAAGGCGCTGATTTTGTTTTTGCCCTGACCAAGAGAATGCATCTACCGTTTCCTCTGGGGCGGTGGCACTGTTCGCTGACTATGTGATGAGAGTCAGATTTCACGGGCGATGGTCCCCAGGGCTCTGCGGATCACGGGCTGTGCAGAGAGGGCAACCCGACCGAGAGCGGAGACAGGGCCAGCAGGGACAGTCTGGTCCAGGAAGGTGCCAAGGACGTGCGGCACTGACACGGAGGGCTTCACGGGGAAGCTGCCCACTAGGCTTCCCCAGGGACAGTGGTGGTGCCAACGGCTTCGAGGAGGGCCCGCGGGGGTCTTCACTGGAATGGGATGTGGATGGGGCTTCCTGTGCGCATGGCAGAGTCACAGGTTCAATCAAATTTGCGCAGGGCAGTGCCTCATGTGACCTCTGAATGCACCGGAAGATGAAACGACATGTCGGCATCTTTTAAGAGAGAATTATGACAAGTACGACACAAGGATGAACATCACAACGCCCCACAGCAGGGCTGGGTGTGTGGCAGGTGAATCTCTTTTCATTACGCTGATGACCTGTTGGCACCGACTGTTGATCTGTCCGCCGGATTCTTTTCAAAGGACCTAAAACGACTGCCCATTTTCAAATACTGTTGTTTTAATGATTCAGTAGGCACAGAGCTTCAAATTTTCATGATCATACTTCCTAAAATAGAAGTGGATTCACTTCTATTTCAAAGGAATTGCTTTTAGAATCACAGGGAAAAAGGTTTTCCAGCAGTTGTATCTTTGGACGGTTTCTCCTGTTTATATTCTCTCTGAAGATTACTATTTAGTTAGGCATAGATGTATATAATTTTTGAGGCTATTGTAAAAATCTGGGCATTCTAAGAGGAGTGGAATGAACATAATGAAGACAAATAAAATGAATTACTCTTATTAGCATTTTGCATGAGATTTGAGGTATTTTGCCAGTAAACAAAAATGTACAGGGATGCATGAAAAACAACTGCATTGCAAATTTTCAGTTGTAATCCAGTTCTGCTAGTTAAGTATTCAGGACCATGTGCAAGCTCTGTGTAGGAGCTGCAGAAAAATCACACCCAATCAAACCTGAAGCCAAATTGGAGAGTGAGGGAGAAACAGCCCCATATACCATGGAAATTGCTCCAGAGACTGGAAATACCAACTTTGCCACTGAAACAAAGAACCGATTCTTAATAAATACAGATGATTGTAGATCCATTTAGCACTTAAGAGAGAGAATTGGGCTGGGGCTGTAGCTCAGTGGTAGAGTGCTTGCTTCACAAGTGTGAGGCACTGGGTTTGATCCTCAGCACCACATAAAAATATATACGTAAAAAGATACTGTATCCATTTACAAAAAAAAAAAAAAAAAAAAAAAAAAAAAAAAAAAAAACCAACCAAAAACAAAGAACAACAACAACAAAAAAAGGAGTGAATTACTAGATTAGGACAACCCCACGTTGAGGGTACCATTTATGGAATCCTCAAAAAAATACCTGTTCAGTCTTCAAGAGAACAATAATAATTACTGTTATTTTTGGGTGGTGCTGGGGATCAAACCCAGGGCCTCACACATGCCAGGCAAATGCTCTATCACTGAGCTTACACCCCCAGCTCTTCAAAATTATTAATGGCACCTTACTGAGCCATGAGGGCCCATCAGAGATCTAGATGAGGAGGTATCGCCTGCTCTCAACTGCACACTTAATTGAGAGGTTCTTTTAACTCCCAAGTGGGATGAAGGGGAATGACCATGTGCATGAAGAAAACCTAAGTATGGGAGAATCCAAAGATTTCTTTTTCATGGGCTTTTTGATTACTGAAAATATTTCTTAAAGACTTCATTCAAAACCTCCCCTTTCAGTCATTTGTTTTGCTTTGTGAAATCAATTTTCTTGGTTATTTCCAAATGGAGAAAAATCAACTAAGAAATGTGATTTGCAGTGCTTTCTAGCCAATAACTGGCCTGTTTCCTCCCATGAGATGAGAATGCTTTTCTTCCTTGTTTGGAGGGATATTAATTTTTAACAATGGCTGGTGTCAGAGAACTTGGTTTTAAATACTAGTTCAGCCACAAATTATGTGAACTTGGCTAGTAGCCTAACATTATCAGCCTCAGTTTCCTTATCCATAAAATTAAGAGTATCAGACACGGTGACAATACGTTGTCATTTAAGTTCTGAAGTGTTCTCTTGCCCTTTCAGATCCTTCACGTGCAGCTGTGAAGTAGGGGAAGAAATTGGTTCTTTCCAAATGGAGAAAATCATGGGGCACAGGGACAACCTTGGAGTGACATAAATTTCTGAATGAGCCAATCTGAAGGTTAAAGCAGACGTTGGAAGTAACGTCCTATGTGACAAAGTGGCTTGTCAACCAAAGTTGGGGCCACTCTTCAGATGGTTCCTAAAACGATTTAACTCAGTCATTTGCTGCCCCTTGGTAAGCTCACAAGTGACCGAAAGATCTGTGGATAAAAATAGAATAGAAGGAACATGCTTGTGACTGCTTTAGTTTGCAAGTGGGTCAAAAGGTTGTAGGAAAGAAAAAGAAATGATGATACTGCGAGACAAGTGCACGAGCGACTCAAGTTGAAGTTGTTCGTCTGAATGCCGCAGAGGTTTGAGAAGTTAAACCCGGAACCAAATGTCAGTGTTTAAATCACCCAGGGCCCTGCCCCACACCCATTCCTCTGGAAATATCTTAAAGGAAAAGAAAGAGAAATAATCTAAAATAAATTCAGCCCCCTCAAAAGAATATGCTCCTGAAGAACACGTCCTTGCCTCACAAAATTCACCATTAGCATCCTAGACTAGACCAGAGAGTGTGAGTCAACCCTGAGTAGTGGGGCTGTACCTCTAGGGCTAAGATCCAGGAGTCATTTAAATGACACCTGGTGCAGCACTGTGCATACACTAGGTGCTTATCGATACCTTCAGATACCAGCAGTTGGTTGAACCTGAGGTCCAAGGTCTCCCCTAGTAACTTGTGTTTCTAGAGAATTAATCTTATACTCATGTAAAATAAACTCATTCTGTTCAAAGTCCATTTTCTTTTAAAGGATTTTCCAGCTGTACTACAGCTAGGTTTTTCCTTGAAATAGAAACAATGCTCATTTGGGGTCATTTTTACCTCTAAATGAGATAATTTTTGATTTCCATCCATCACTGTACTGAACTGGACCTCAGGAGCAAGTTCATTGGATACCCATGCGCTGGTCCCAGGACAGATGCTTCTGACCATTCACATGACATGAAGACTAACCATGTGTCCTGCATTCCAACCGCCAATTGAAAAGAATCTCTTAATCTCTTTGACTTGTGATAAGTCTCTTTTATCCAACTGCATGAACCATTATGTAAGGAAGACTCACAGCCATCACGGGGACAGTGAGATGTGAGGACACTTTATGTCCACTGAATATTTCATGGGCTCAACTATGTTTTCCAGCCTCCCTGCCAGTTACAATGGGGTCATGAGCCGGGCGCAATGGTGCACACCTGTAATCCTCAGGAGGCTGAGGCAGGAGGATAGCAAGTTCAAAGCCAGCCTCAGCAATGATGAAGCACAAGCAACTCAGTGAGACCCCGTCTCTAAATAAAGTACAAAAGAGAGCTGGGGATGTAGCTCAGTGGTTGAGTGCCCCTGAGTTCAATCCCTGGCACACCGCCCCTCTCCCCCCAATAAAAAGAAGATTGGGGTCATGAGACCAGCTCTGGTGACTGGACCCTGAGAAACGATGTGCATGCCCCCTCACCCCATCTAACCCTGGCTACCCAGATGTTAGAGCCACGTATTCCAGAAGCTTCCAATGGCAACATAATGCGAGAAGGCCACCGGATCCATATTAGGCTTAGAGAAACCTGTATGTACTCCCTTACGCCACCTGGATTCAGGATTTGCCTTTTAGGGCAGTGACTGATCCTAAGAAGGGTCTAGTACAACATGGCATTCAAATCCCCAGCAGGAGGAAGGAACTAGCCCTCATCAGCTAATGCAATCCGGAGAACGACTCACTTGCCCTCTGGGTGACCTTGGGTGGGAGGTGCACCTCACCCATGTTCAAGGTCAGCCTCCCTAGAAGCCCAGCTGGTAATGGTAAGCAGCTTTCAAGCCCAAGTCCAACTCCAAGGTCGTTGATAGTTCTTCCTGCTAGACGACTGCCTCTCGAACCTTAGTGTTCACCAGAATCGTGTTTGTTAAAATGCATATTTTTGGTTCCAGCTTCAGTTTCTACTTCCGGGTCTAGGGTGGGTCTGAGAATCTGCATTTCTAGCAGATTCCCTGGGAATGCTGATGGCACTTGCCCAAGGGCCACGCTGGATGAACCACCCGTCCCCATGCTGAATAGCCACAAGAGACGTGAGAACCAAGCCCAAGCAGCAGGGACTTCAGATCTTCCTACTTATCATGGACAGTGTCACTGAAGGGCAATAAAAAGGCCAGTGAAGTCCAAAATGGAAGAACCTCCTGTCCCCTCCTGGTTCCATGCCTGTCTTTCTCCCTTGAAGACATCTGCTTGAGCCACTGAGTTAGAAGTCCACTATTCACAGGATACTTAACAAACCCCAGGTACCTAGGAGGGAAATTCTGCTCACCACAAAAACTTTAAAGGCACCGGGCGTGGTGGCACACGCCTGTAATCTCAGCGTCTCGGAAGGCTGAGGCAGGAGGATTACGCGTTCAAAGTCAGCCTCGGCAAAAGCAAGGCGCTAAGTAACTCAGTGAGACCCTGTCTCTAAATAAAATACAAAATAGGGCTGGGGATGTGGCTCAGTGGTCGAGTGCCCCTGAGTTCAATCCAACAACTCTAAACGCCAACTAAAATTTTTTCTCAGCAGAAAATGCGAAAGCCCCAGATTTTGAAGATGTGCTTCTCTTTTGTCACTGATGATCTCTAAAACAATGAGCTGCGCTTCTTCACCTACCAAGCAGAAGTCCCAACAGCAGCTGCCTCGTTAAGTCTTCAGTGAAGATCATCAGAACGAGGTACGAATGGGAAGGGATTTTATCCACAGCAGAGGGGCTATCACCCCAAGAGGCTGTCTCCAAATGTGGACAGGAGGGTTCCACTTTCATTTAGCCAAAGAGCCCATGAACCAGAGTCTTCCTTTCTGCCACGTGTTAAGATAAATAATAAAAAGAATGCTATGGATTTGCTCAATAATGATAAGGAGAGAATCACCTAGAACCAGAAGGAGGCTATGAGCAGTAGGACCGTCTTTGAAGTCTCCCCTTCATCTAATTTCAGAGAAGACCCTGAAAATGGGACCGTAAGGGAAGGCCAGAGATTCATCCCTTTCCTGTTTAGTCCAGAGTTGAATATGGCTAGGCACCTAAAATATGAAACGCTGCTGGTATAACCAGTCTTTTTTAAAAGCTATGAAATATAAAACAAAACGTCCACAATCCCCAGGGACAGCCTCTTTGTTTTTTGAAAAAACCTTTGCAAGTTTTAAACACTGACTGATTCTGCTCCCACTGGGTAAGAGGCAGCACTTCTGCCCACTGTGCTTACTATGACACTAAAAAAAAAAAAAAAAAAAAAAAAAAAAAACCAAAAACCAAAAACCAAAACAAAAAACCGCACAGGCTGCAGGGGCAGCTGGGAGGCCCTGGTGCAGACACTAGAAATGCTCAGAAGACGTGGCTTTGTTTCTTGACATCCTGAATGGTGCTTGCAGACCACGAGTCCTCTCCTCCTGAGACAGCGCGTGAGCGCGCGCGCGCACACACACACACACACTACCATCATATGTGTGCACACACATGCAGTCAGGGCTCAGAGCCTCCCTCCTGATGGCAGGCCGTCAGGAGTTCAGTCTTCACTGCATTCGGAACAGCTGGAGAGGACAAGGGTCTGCCAACGTGCCTGTCGGGGCTCTGAGCCGTTCATTCACCATGGCGCCCTGTGACGGGACGACCCCGGTCTATCCAGGCCACAAGCCTACGTGGGTTTTCAGAGAGGATTTTCTGTTTTGTGCAGAAAGCTCAGGAAAGACGTCAAGGGATCTGAAGGCAGCTGGTTCCTCGACGGGTCCACGTGCTTGTGACGCAATGCCAAGCTGCTCAGGAACCACATCAAGTCACACCCACCCTGACTTGACGTGCTCCCTTCGCGAAGGTGCAGAGAGGTGACTGGGACCTGCCCCCAACCTGAGCCATTCCCACCAGGCAGTTACCAGTGCCCTCTTTCCATTCCTCCCTTGTCCCTCTAAGCTGCGTCCCATTTCACAGCCAAAATGATGATGATGATGACCGTGACGATGACGACGATGGTGGAGGACAAAACTGGAAGGACTGGGTGTCCGGGGAAGCTACTCCGAAACTTTTGCTCAAGTCTTATCTTCCTCCCGTCTCTCTTCAAGTGGGGAAGTCACAGCGATGTGTACCCAGGGACACTAAGTCAGTCCAAGCTGAATTGAATTCAGAGAGCCTTTGATTGGTATCCTATTTTTAGAAAGTGTTTTCGCTGCAGAACAAATTATCTAGCCCAGGGAGATGCCAGCTCACGCCTAGCATCGGTCCTTAGATTCCTGGGGGACATGCTGATTGCCACTTTGGAGCTAGGTGCTGGCGTGTCAGGCCGGATGGCATCAATTTTCCCAAACCATAAACACGATGCAAGCCACATTTGGAAGTCAGAGTTACTGTATTTTATTGCCTGTGCTCTGAGCATAAAAAAACGGGTTTCAATTTTCTCCCTGAACGGTGCATTATGATTTAAAGCAGCACATAATTCTCTGTACATGTTATTTTCTATGCCACTGGCGTGACGACAGTGTGTACTACTTAGAGGCATAATATACACATTTAGGGTACTCTTCCCCCCACCCCCCAGAATTACTATTTAAACCTAAATGAAGGAGAGTTATCAGGCTAGGTTTCAGGGCATGGGGTGGTGGTGGGGGGTCTGGCCATTACCTGTCCCTTCCTTCCCCGTCTCATTCATCACCCCCTTGTGTAAACGCAAAGACTGGGGCAGCTTTTTAAGTGCTGGTGATGAAAAGCAGGAAGAAGACAGGCAGGGCGTGGCACTTTCTAAAGGAGGGACCCACATCGCATCCATCACTTGGAGCTCAGCGGTTTTCCAGGGCTCCAGTAAAGATCCCAACATCAACCCTGCCAGGGCCTCACCCCAGCTCCGGAGGGTCAGGGAGAGGTGAGCCGCGGAGCCACGCCAAGCAACGTGCTCATCCAGCCCGACCCACCGCAACGCCTCAAGCGCCGTGAGCTGGGCCGGCGTTCTGTTTTAGGAACGTGGTGTGTTGTTTTCAAGGTCAAGCCACGCAAATAAGCACTCTCAAAATAAACTGGATCCTACCGATGTTAATTCCAAATTGCCGCAGATGCACGCGCGCGGGCACACTCACATTTACGTTCTAAAGCCCAGAACGTTTTTGTCTCACTGCCTCACTGATGTGGGCTGTGCAGTCACAGAGACTTCGTAGACACACCATCAATAGGATGAATCATGGCTATCAGGTCCAAGATGGAAACCATGTGGCCCCAGGGCTGAGCTGGGGTCCTTGGGCTAAATCAAGTCAATAAATGTACTGTTTGATCTCTGTAATTGCTATCGTTTGGAGGAGTATCCCCAGGGGCTCAGGTGTTGAAGGCTAGTCCACAGCCCACAGAGGTGGTGGAAACTTTAAGAGGTGGAGCCTAGTGGGAGGTCTTTAGGTCACTGGGGGTGTATGCTTAGACTAGATTGTGGGACTTGGGTCTCTTCCTCTTCCTCTCTCGTTTTGCTTCCTGGATGCTGTGAAGTGAGCTGCTCTGCTCCACCACATGCTGTCTTCCATGACGTGCTGCCTCAGACAGGCCTGATGGCAATGGGGCTAACACAGCATAGTCGGAACCCTCCAAAACCGTGAGCCAAAAATAAACCTTTCCTCTTTCTATGTTGATTATCTCAGGCATTTTGTTATAGCAATGGAAAGCTGGCTAACAATAATATTTTTTTTAAAAATTGGAATTGTCATTTTAAAAATTCAGATATTTCTCAGAAGAGCTGACAAATTGGTCCTTAATTTCTTCAAATAATGGTGGGGGTTGAAGCTGAATAGTGATGGCTCCTTTTACATAGGGGTTTCCATCTCACCCCAGCTCCCCACAATCACCATCGATAATCTTCCTACTGTCTGCTTCACTTTTGTGCAAAGACTGTCAGTCTCCATATGCATTTGAGGCAACGATCCCTTTTCTTGGTAGACCCACTTTACGTTTATCCAAGAAATATAGGTTGAATTCTGTCTCCCACAAATTTATACGTTGAGAGCATAAACCCCAGTACCACAGAATGTGGAGACAGGGTCTTTACAGAGGTCATCAGGTTAAAGTGAGGACATTATGGTGGGCTCTAATTCAATACAAATGCTGTCCTTATTAGAGGGGACAACGTGGACCCAGAGATACGAAGATGGAGAGAATGCCACGTGGAACCAAAGGCAGAGGCTGGGGTGATGCGTATCCAAAGCCCAGCATGCCAGAGATTAGCAGCAAACCAGCAGGAGCTGGGAGAGAGGCCTTGAGCACGCTCTCCCCCACAGTCTCCAGAAGCAACAGACCCTACCAACACCCAGATCTTAAGACGTCCAGCCAACGCCACAGCGGGCTTTCCTGGGGGTGGCGGACTGCCCTGAGGTCTCTGCACTTTCACTGACCGGATGTCACTGGAGGGAAGAGTCCTGCTCCCAGAGCCATGAAAAGGGACCCTCAGTCCAGGAGACTCAAAGTGTCTGGAGGGCTCCATCACAGAAGGTAAGCACGTGCCACTTCTTCATGTGTAAGAGAGAGACGAGCCCTACAGCCTGCTGTACCCGGCACTCTATAACACAGACACGAAGAACCAGATTCATAAAGAATGATAGAGACTAAACTTAAATAGAAATTCTACTGCTTTCATCCCCAGCAGACAACCTGTTCACCCCTGGGCTCTCGGTGCTATCCTAGGAGTGTGTACACATGAGGGGCAGAAGCAGTGCACGCCCTCCTGGTCACCTTCCCATCTCCAGAGCAGAACACGCTTCTCAACAGTGGCTGTGTGAAATAGTTATTTGTTGTTAAAAAGTTCAAGTGACCTCTTGGTGGAGATTTAGGAGAATCTGTCCAACAATATCGATAAGCAGATATTTTTGGAAGAGCAAAAATTCTTGCATTTTCATGTAGAAACTGCCTTAACGCCAGAAGGTTCTGCAGAAACTGGTGTCACTTTTCTTGGTGTTTCTGTCCCCTCCTCCTACTTTGGGATTCTTTGTGGAATGCTATGCTATTCTTTTCTTTTCTTATGCTGTTAAAACTGTCAGGCGAAAATTGTGGTTTCTGTCTTGCTTACTCCATGAGGACTGCAGACTAGGCTACATGCTATTCAAAGAGCTTCGGATTTTCAGCACTTTGCTGTTGCTTTACAGGGTCACAGAATGCGACAGCCTGACCGCTTCAGAAATGCAAGCCCTACAACAGATTTCTACATTCTTTGAGTTATGTTTTGCAATAATGAAGCAAACATTTTGCACATGGTGCTCAGATGACTTAGTATAAGGCCCAAGGAGGGCAAAGAGCTCCTTGAAGGCAAGCTGCTGATTCCAGGACGGCTCTGCCTGTCACAGTCACCCTGGTGCCTGGCTCTCTCATTTCCCCTTCAATCCGCCCTGGCTTTGGGAGGGGGGTCAGCTGCCGGAAGCCCAGAGCTGAGATCTCATCCTAAATGAAATCGATCATAAAAACTCTTTGGATGTGAATCAAACACGACTTTGAGGTGAGATTTGGTCTCTTCGCCTGATTGGCCCAACTCCACCCAACCTCAACCTGCTACGCACTGTGACTTCTCCTTTAACCACGGTTCCTGTCAAACGTCTGACCACAAAAAAGAGACTCCAGCTGAAAGGGTGAACATAGATGAGGTGGATTCAGACGAGGGGGCCGACTCAGTGCTTCAAACACCCCAAAGCTGCCTCTCGATTTCGGTCTCTCTCTCTCCCCAGTCGGCATGTCTGTTGCTATTGACCATAAAGAAAGAAGGCTGAGCCAGGCGTGGTGGCGCACGCCTGTAATCCCAGCACTTGGGAGGCTGAGGCAGGAGGATCTCGAGTTCAAAGCCAGCCTCAGCAAGGGCGAGGCACTTAGCAACTCAGTGAGACCCTGTCTCTAATCAAATACAAAAAAGGGCTGGGGATGTGGCCCAGTGGTTGAGTGCCCCTGAGTTCGATCCCTGGTACCAAAAAAAAAAAAAAAAAAAAAAAAAAAGAAAGAAGGCTGGGAATGGAGGCCTACCACAGGTAGACCTTCAGTGGATTTTATGAATTCCAAGCAGTCTTTCTGCTTTAAAAGAGGGAGGGTGGGGCTGGGTTTGTGGCTCAGCGGCAGAACGCTCGCCTCGCACGTGCACGGCCCGGGTTCGATCCTCAGCACCATGTAAACATAAATGCATTGCATTGTGTACAACTAAAGTAAATAAATAAATATTAAAAAAAAGAGGGAGGGTGGAGAGAGAGTTGAGTCACAGGACAAAGTTTTGAATACAGCTGGGTTTGGTGGCCATGGGGGTGGTACGTATTCAGGCACGAGAGGCCGGAGGCCTGTGGAGCATGCTCTGGAACAATGCCCCTTTCCACGGTCGGTCAACACCAGGTGGAAAGGCCCACGGAGGACACAACGCGCAGTCTCACAGTCACGGGCAAGGTGGGTGAATGACTCCTTCAAGGCTACGCAGCTGGCATAGGAAGAGTCACAGTCAAACTCTGGTAGACCGCTACAGAGTCCACCCAGACACCCACCCACAAAGTACACGTTTGATGTTGTCAACTGTCACATAGAGAGGCAAGGTAATGAGTGTTGAGAGGGACAGCTCTGGAGCTGTTCTGGTGACGTCAAGCAATGAAGTCCTCTACACCTGGAGCTCTTGGTCTGTAAATCGGGCGTGCAAATGTCTATCTCCTGGGGAGGCTCAAAGAGGGAATGATTTACTACGTGAAAAATGTTTAGAAGAATGCCTGGCAGATACAGAGTTCTCCACAGATGTTACCTAATACTGTAGGCACACGACCTGGAGCACAGGTGCCTATGCAGGTGTTCATGATATTAATGTGATGCAAGCTATGCCTCCCGTCTTCAGTGTCCTTACATGAAGGGAGTCACCGGGAAGAGAGCAGAGGAGTCAGGAGGCATCCCCTCCAGCCTCGCTGCACCACAGCAGAGACTGTGCTTATTTGATTGCTTCATGTTTAAGCAAACCACAGCTCCTAGGACATTTCCAATATTTGGCTGAGTGAAGAAGAGGGACAATAGAAGCAGCCCTGGGGACAACACGGGAGGCTTTCCATTGGCTTTTTAGAGAAGCAAGTTACTGAGAGGCACAGGACTGCGCTGGTGACTGGGACCCCATGCTTCTGCTAACATCCGTGTAGCCAGGGTCCTGCTGGGGGTGAGCAGGGGCGCTGCTCTTACCTGGTGAGCTTGGTGCCGATCTGCTGCCTCAGCTCCAGCCTCTCCTCATCGGTCTGCCTGGGGAGGATGTTCTTTTCTTCCAGTTCTCGCTTGGAGGGCCTGTTGCTGAGTTTGATGGCTAAGGAGTCCTTCCTGCAGACCTTCATGGCCAGGGAACCTGCAGGAGGGAGAGGGGAGTCAATTCACACTCCCCGCGGGCCAACGTGGGCCTTGCGGAAGGCGGGGAGAAACCCGCCAAGGGCTGAACACCCGGGAGGGGCTCGGGGCTCAGTTCGCGGGGTTCCCGCCATGACCACGTGGGCTCTGCACCCAGCACTGTGGCTGGACGTGGGGATCGTGGGGTCCCTGCCCTCCAGATCCTCCCAGCACGCAGGCAACAGAGGAGGAGAGGGGACAGGGTCCTTAGTAACCAGGGCAAGGTTCACGAAGGAGGCCTGGAGCTGGAGCTTCACA
This sequence comes from Tamias sibiricus, assembly GCA_025594165.1. Classification (NCBI taxonomy): domain Eukaryota; kingdom Metazoa; phylum Chordata; class Mammalia; order Rodentia; family Sciuridae; genus Tamias; species Tamias sibiricus. The sequence continues at coordinate 14,119,733 of CM046666.1, read as the reverse complement.
GAGATGTCTACATTTCTAAGATCAGAGAAGTTACCAGTTAGGCTCCACAGTAACAGCTGGCAGGGGGAGGAAAGAAAGGGGAGAAGAAGCTCTCCCCTTCTCAGGTGTGGTCCTTGAAGGGTTAACTTGCCTAGAACGGTGAAAGAAAAAAAGCTGTTTTTATGTGAACTCCTGTGAACTGTGAACTTCTGAGCCCCTCTCCTTATATGCTGGGTATAAAATTCTGAAACTACCTGAACTCGGGGTTCAAGGGATTAATTGATTACAGTGAGAGCTGTACCCTCTGAACCCGGCTGCAGCCAAATAATAAAACTGTTTCCTGCTATCTTCATTGCCTTGCCTTATCTGTCCCTACAATAGTTAGGACAGCCAAACTGACACTATTCTGGCACTTTATTATTATTTTTTTTTCTTTTTAACATATGGGTTCCTGAGCAGCCAGGGCAGGGCTTCCTTAAATCTGGGATAAATCTGTGGTTCTGAACCCAGTGTGATTTTTCTTCCCAGAGGGCATCTGGTGAAGTCTAGAATAATGTTGGGGCGGCAGTAGGAAAGCTGCCAATCATCCTCCAGTGCAGAGCACAGCACAGCCCTCCACCACAAAGTACGATCTGGTCCCAACAGTCAGGAGGGCAAGGCTGAGAAACCCTGGTATAAAGCCTTCCACTCTCTGGACAACACCAGGCAAACAGGCCGAGCAGCTGCTTCCGTTCATAGATCACCGGGGTCTTTGGCTGCTTCTCTCTGTAAAATGACTTGCATCATTTCATAGCTCACCAGGCCTCTTACCCAGTCTCAAATGAAGGTAGCTAATTAGAGAGCTAGAGGAATCTAGGTTGCTGAGGCTGGCCTCAAACTTGTGATCCTCCTGCCTCAGCCTCCCAAGTCACTGAGATCACAGGTGTGCACCACCATGACCAGCAAACTTGTGGATCCTTTTGAATTTTATTTAGTAGTGCTTTTCTTCTTTCTTCCTCCACTGATTTGGTTTCCAAGGGATTTGGAACATAATCCCAGGATCTGGGCAACTTCCTTCCTTAATTTTTTTATCTGTAAAAAGGGGGCAAATGGCGTCTATGTCCTAAAGATGTTGTAAGGTGATGTAAGAGGATACAATCTGAGCAAGTTTTCAGGCACACAGTATAACATATTCAATAAATGTTTGCTATTATCACAAATTCATTTATTAAAAAAAAGTTGGCCAAATGAGAGATAGTGCTCACATCACTGAAATTTATTATTCGTGGCCATAGAGAGAGACTTTTGGATCCTGCTTTTCCTATTTCTTCTCCTGTCTCTTAGCATACCAAAAGGTCTTAAATGACAAATAAAATTCAGGCCTTTAAAGTTGGTGAGGTGTGTTTCCACAACTATCTGCTGCCACCACAGTGGTCAGTACTGTGTCTTTTCTAGGTAGGAAGAGACTTCTAAGCCTCTCCCTTTCATTCTGAGGGAAGCGTGGCATCCCAGGGGTGCAACCAAGAAAGCCATCTAAAGAGGCAGGAGGTGGCACGTGGTGTGGCAATATTCAGAGCCCCCAGGGCGCTTGGAGGCCACTTGCCCCTCACATCACTGCCGAAGCACCCATGACCAGGGTCAGCTAACAGCAGACCTGGATGAGTCCCGGGACCCTTGGCAGCTGGGCCAGCTCCCCAGCTCATGCTGCCCTCCTCCTGATGGGGGCCCGATGCACGTACTGGTGTACAGGGAGCTGTCGTCCTCCTCGTCCTCCTCCTCCTCCTCCTCTTCTCTCGTGTACAGGCAAGAAGAGTCTTCATAGTCCGATTCATGAGGCACATTTTCTTTATTGTCATCACATTCAATCACAACAGTTGGCACTTGTCTTATTTCCGGAAGGCCCATAGGTCCTGCTTTGGTGACACCGTCACTCGAGTGCAAACCAGAGCTGTGGTAAGAAGTGGAACAGGGGACTCGCTGCTCAGAGCTGCCGGAAGAGAAGGAGGGAGGAGGAAATGCGTGTTAGCTAACAGGGCAGGCGAATGCCCTGGGACCGTTTTAAAACTCAGTTGTCCAGTCCCAAGAGACACAGCGTCTACCAGCCGATGTAAATCTAAATCCGTTTCTCATCTTACAGATCATCCTTTTAGGACAGCATGGCTTCCTGCCCACCACTGTGGTAGAGGCACGAATAGGAAATAAGAATCCTAGTCCCCTGTCCGTGGATGACGGTCATGGCAGCACAACAGTGTGGCGGACTTACTGCCACTGACTCGTATGCTTGCCACCGGTTAAGGTGGCAGATCTGATGAGTACTCACCACAATTAAGGATTTTTAAGAAAGGAATTCTAGCTGGGCGTGGTGGCACACGCCTGTAATCCCAGCACTTGGGAGGCTGAGGCAGGAGGATCACAAGTTCAAAGCCACCCTCAGCAATGGCGAGGCACTTAGCAACTCAGTGAGACCCTGTCTCTAATAAAATACAAAAAAGGGCTGGGGATATGGCCCAGTGGTCGAGTGCCCCTGAGTTCAATCCCTGTACAAAAAAGAGAGGGGGGGGGGAGGGAAAGGAATTCTAATTCTGCAAATATTTCTGATTCAGATTGATAGCTCCAAGGACCCAGGGAAGATTAATTGGCAGCCTGTGTGTCTCTTAGCTGAAGGTCAAGGACCAGCCCATAGTGCAGCCAGAGTTCCAGAACAGAAAGGCAACAAGTAGGTTCTAGTTTTCAAAAGCTCTGCAGGGTGATGGGTGGGGACTGCGTGCAGGAGAGGTGGTCTGAAACGTCGTGGATGTGGATGCAGAGAAAGAGCTTCGATGAGCAGAAGCCTGGGGACCCATTTGTGACCCCAGGGCAGACACGGTCAGGGACCCTCAGGGAAAGTTCTCCCCCAAGGATGGCATCAGGCGGCAGCTGCAGGTAACACCAACCTGTTTGTTTTGTTAGGTCATTTGTCCAAGACGGACGATGAGGTTCTCAGAGCCAACTAAGATCAACTGTGCTTTTCAAATAAAAAAAGGCAATAGCCAGGCACAGTGGGACACGCCTGTAATCCCAGTGGCTCGGGAAGCTGAGGCAGGAGGTTTGTGAGTTCAAAGCCAGCCTCAGCAACTTAGCAAGGCCCTAAGCAACTCAGTGAGACCCTGTCTGTAAATAAAATACAAAAGAGGGCTGGGGATGAGGCCCAGTGGTTAAGTGCCCCTGGATTCAATCCCCTGTATGAAAAAAAAAAAAAAAAAAAGTATAATACATTGACTCTTAGAAGAATTAGGAAATACATAACACTGAAAATGAGGAAAATAGTTATTTTCTTAATAGAGTCTATCTGAGGATCCTATAGCAATTTAGAATCCTTATGAAAGATTTTGTCTGAAGCTCAGCAAGAATAATGAGAATAGGGAAACAGAATCACATAGTTACTTAAAAAATATTTTCTTTTTTTAGTTGTAGATGGACACAATACCTTTATTTTATTTATTTATTTTTATGTGGTACTGAGGATTGAACTCAGTGCCTCACACATGCTAGGCAAGCACTCTATCACTGAGCTACATACAACCCCAGCCCACATAGTTATTTTATTTTATTTATTATTATTTTTTTCCCCGAGGGCCAGGGATTGAACCCAGGGCCTCATACATGCTAGTTAAACACTCTGCCATTGAATTGGACTCCAGTTCTATTTCAGATTCACTGGAAGTGGGATTTCTACCCTCCATTTAAAGACTTTAAGAACACAGGACACCCAATGTATCTTACTACCTGAAAGTGTTTGACACTCCTAAGGAAAGGGACCGTGAGTTTATTTACACTATCAGTAAGTTTTACATTCAAATATTTTATCCAGAAGAAATATGACGTACACAAACATGAGTTTCCTTTGAAGCTTTCAATTACACTTTATGTTATCGCTACGTCTAATTCAAATTCAATTAACTTTCCTGCTTTCGTTGTTTCTAAATAGTTGTTCTTCTCTTTTTTTTTTCACAAAACTCTGCCATGACACAAATAGAAAATCCAGTTAACACATTATGAGCTCTGATGTTCCCGGCAGTAAACTAAATCAACTTAAAAACATCAAACCTTCAACCACGGAGGAGGAGTAAAGTCCATATTCAGAAAAAGCAAAGCGTCTTATTAGACACTGGTGGCTGGAGGAGGTTCATTTCCCAGCTAATTTCATAGCAAGGGCGATGGGAACAGCAAAAACAGTTCTCCGGGGTGCCGAACAGAATATCTGACTCTAAGTTGGACTCACTGGGGACTTACTGCCCTGCCTTGCAAGGTGGTCTTTCTATCGAGAAAGGACAGTTGCTGGGTTCCACTGGGCCTTGAGGAGCCGGGAAGGAAAGGACAAAAATCAATACCCAGGCTGGTGTTTCACCCCACCCCTTTCTCCTCTGCCCTCTATTTTTTTTTTTTTTTTTTTTTTTTTTTTAGTGGTACCAGGGATTGAACTCAGGGGCCCTCGACCACTGGGTTACATCCCTAGCCCTTTTTTGTATTTTTATTAGAGACAGGGTCTCACTGAGTTGCTAAGTGCCTTGCCATTGCTGAGGCTGGCTTTGAACTCACGATCCTCCTGCCTCAGCCTCCCACAGTGCTGGGATTACAGGCATGCGCCACCGCGCCCGGCTTCTGCCCTCTATTTTTAAAAAACAAATTTTTAGTTGCAAATGGACACAACATCCTTATTTATTTATGTGGTGCTAAGGATCAAACCCTGTGCCTCACATGTGCTAGGCAAGCGCTCTACCACTGAGCCACAACCCCAGCCCGCCTCTGCCCTCTCTATAGCTGAATTAGCAATGAACGGTTCCTATACAGGCACAGATCTTCAAATACAAAAATGGGGAGCTGGCAATGAAAAGCTGGTGGGAAGAATCTTTTGAGGGGGAAAAAAAAGTTGGAAGCCAGAAAGCATGAATCCCTTAAGGCAGAAAGTTCCCAATTGATTCCAAAGAAAAGAGCAATAGCTTGCAAAGGAAGGTAAGAGGCACAGCCTTGCTGGTGGTTGGTGATAAACAAGAGCCTGCGGTTTCTCTTCCCCCAGCTAAATACACACGTGAAAAATGTCATGGTGAAATCCACGAATCCGTACCATTAATGAGTTGTAGTAAGCTCATATTATAATTAATATTTATAATAGATATAAATGAAAGACAAAATTTTTGAAAAGAGGGGAAACATGGGACTGTCTTGAATAGAATGGGATTGTAAGGAGGAACCAGCTATTTGGGGACCCCCCCAGGAACATGCTACCAGCCTTGGGACGCAGGGATCAGTCATGGAGGAAAAAACCCTCCTGGTGGGGGTCCTGCAGAAACAGCTGGAGACCTCTGTCCAATCAGGTCCTCTTCCTGAAGTATGAATCTAGCATGTGCTAGAAGTCCTCATTTGTCTTTGAGAGAAGGATGGTGTTTCCCAGGAATCTAGGTGAATCCATCAGAAGGGTTTTACAATATTTTATTAATAAATATCCATTGAATGGTAAGTATGTGTCAGGAAAGATGCTGAAAGGAAGACCATTCCCAGATAAACCCATCCATACTGTAAGTACAGAGAACCACTCAAGAGACAGGGTGGAGGGGTGAGCTGAGGACAAGGCTGGAAAGGTTATGAAGGGACCTCAACTGGAGGAGTCAGACAGATGCAAGTTCATGTTTTGCCATTTACAAAATTCTTGACATTAGGTACATTATTCGGCCTCCCTGAGACTCAACTTCCTTAGCTGCAAAATTGGGCAAAACTGGGTGGATCATGCCTTTTTAACAGGGCTGGTGCTGTGAACTGTCCAGCTGGCGTGGCCTATGAGACCCTCATTTAGTTATAGAAATGGCCTTCTGAAGCTCAGTGGCAGTCGGTTCTCCACACCGCTGTCAGGGCAACTTTCTAAAAGCTGGATCTAGCTGCCTCTCTGGTGAGAACTCTGAATGTCTCTCCAGTCTACGAAATCAGTGCTCCGGGAGCCACATGATGGGAAACCCGGTTAGCATGGCCTGAGACGCACTGCTCAAGGCCAAGAACCAAGCCCACTCAAGTGCAGCCTCTCGTCTCGCATGGCTTCCTGGTGCTGGTAGGCAGGAAGGGGCCACCCACGGGACCTCAGTGTTGGTAATGCTGGTTTCATGTGACAGAGCTGTCACGCAGAAGACGTGACAAGGTTTTCACTGGAGAAGAGAAGTCACGCCCACCAGCCTGCAAGCACCATGGGTTAAACCTGGCGAGATGTTCCACACCTTATGCAATCTGGCCTAAATTATTAACTAAGCTCATTCCCCTCCTCACCTCTGTCTCCGCTCAGTCACCTACCGCTGTGCGTCCAGTGCTCCTGGCCTGGAATGTGCTCCCATCCCATCTGTCTTCACTTTGTTCATTTCTATTTATCTTTTAATACTTGTCCCAGGTAACTCCTTGCCTGTGGTCACAGGTGTGCCCTCAACCCTCTTTGCTTACCATCTTCCCCTCCCCACCAAAGCTGTCGGCTCTGTGATGGGCAGAGGCTGCATCTTATTTGTGTATCTGGTGCCCAGCACCATCCCAGACACAAAGTGGACATTCAGTAATTTCTTAATGTTTTTGCAGAATGAAAGAAATCTGGGCTAGAATGACTTGTATTTAGGTGGATTTGTAAGTGATTGAAAAGAATATTCAAAGGGTAATAATTAAGGGATTTTTTTTTTTTTTAATTTTCAGGGGGCATCTAGTGATGTATTACAGGGCTCTGGGTATTCTAGATTGGTTAGGATTTTTTTTTATCAATGGCTTAGCTAGGGACCAAATGGGCATCTTCATCAAATGCATAGAACTGAGCCAAAGAAGAGAGAAAGGGAGAGTGGGAAAGGGAACATTTATTTACTCAATGTGTTGTCTACCATTCTAGAAACTTCCACATTCAGCATCCCCTTTCATCTTTGCAGGGGTGGTGCTATTATCCCCATTTTATGAAGCAGGAAATCGAGGCCCTAAGAGGGTCATTAATCAGTCCACAAATACAGGTAGTAAGGGAAGTGGGTGGGGTTTGAACTCAAGAGTGTTACAATATTCAGTATCCAGGAACTGAACTGTGATAGAGACCGCGTCCTCTGGACCCAAACCCTACTAACTGTACCCATGAGAGATGGAGGAAACATCACACCTTGCCAACAACACAAAGACAGGTGGGCCTCATTATTTTGCAAATACTTTAAGTCTTGCTAGACAGGGTAAACAGTGCCCCACCTTGTCATGAAGAGGCCACTCTGGGGCACTGAGTTTAATGGATTCACCTTGACACTGGGTTCCAACAGTCAGGATGGTGGAGGCAGGCACTCAGCCACATATCTCGCCATGCTGCTCTTGCACTAACAGCGTGGAACGGGGACAACAGAGACTTAGGGACTTACTAACCCTTGACCCACACTAATGATTCCTAATCCTCAATCATACCCACGCCTCCTTCAGTGTTTTTATGTAAGCCATCTTTGACTTCACATTTTTCTTTAAATCAATATTTTTCAAAAATGTAAACACTATTACAGCCTTTGATAATCTCTTATCATTAAAAATTAACACTATTGAAACCTATGATAATCATTGTTATCACATATTTTATATGCTAATCCTATGTGTTTATAACTTAGGGTAAAAGCACATTTTTATTTTATGATACATATATTTTAATAATGTGTTATCTATACAAATATGCATAATTAATAGAAATATCACAACTTTTGTAAAAGGTGGTTTTAAACTCCTCTTAGGAGTCACTGATGACATCACAGTTTGGATGGATGCTGGCTGGCGCAGGCTTTGTCCACACCAGCATGATGGAAATTTGACCCCACAAGTCTGCTTTGGGGTGTGCATTGTGGCATGTGTAACACTGCCCCTGGCCTCCACTGCTAGATGGCAATAGCATTTCCTCCAATGGTGTCTCCAGACATTGCCAGTTGTCCTCTGGGGTCCAAATGGCCCCGGGCTGGGAACGACTGGCATCGAGCATTCACAGTGGCTTTGCTTCATGAGGCATTTTGGGGGGTTGCACCACCTACGTCTTTTCAAAAGCAGCTGTGGGGTCGATGGCTGGGAATGTGCAGCATTCACTGCATGATGGAGAACCATCCACATCCCGACTTACAGTGCCTCAAGGTGGCATTTGGGGGCTGACACTTTGCTGTTACCGCGGGTCCCACTTGGTGAGTTGCCGGCACTGGAGCAGTTACTAATGCAAGATCTGGAAACTGCCTCCTGCGTGAACTGCCCTCTCTCCGTTATGTTGTCCAATTCAGCAGCTTCCTCGATGACACTCTAGGGGCCCCAGAGGGTCACCACCTCTCAACTCCCCCAGGAGGCAGACTCACACAATCACGGCCGTTCTAGGCCATTCCCATCAAAACCCTTTGCACAAAGCATTAGGTTTGTTTTGAATTCAGATGGACTTCACGCCACGTGGGTGTGTGCTGCTCTCTCACCCCCTGGCTGAGCCATCCCCGAAACCACAGTTGAGCATCCAGCATCCCCTCCTAACCGCCTGGAGGGAGCCTGGGCTGATTTTTACTGGATTACTGCAGATAATGGTGAAGTCAACCTTGGCAATGCATCCAGGTAAGTAAGCCTCACAACAGCCCTAAGGGAGAGATCTCCTCACTTTCAGGAGGAAAAACCCAAGGGTGCGGCCAACATCACTCAGCTAGAAGGGAGCAGGTGCCCGTGAACGCAGGCAGCCCGCTGATGGCTTTGGACGTCTCTGCGGCTCCTCCTGCAGAGGCAGCGGTCCTGCCATGCTCCCGAGACTTGCTCTTCTTCCAGAACCTGCCCTCTGTCAACACCGCCCAGCCCACCCTCCACACTGCCCTCAAATGGGTCTGGCCTTAGAAATGTCTCAGTGGCTAGAGCTCCGAAGGGCTTCGCTGAAAACTGGATGACCCATCCTCTTCGGCAGGGAGTAGGAGGTGCCTCCCCATCCGACCTCTGATTCCTAGTTCTCAAATTTTTTTTGGAAAAATCAAAAATTTTAGTTGATACCTAAAAACATACAAATGGAACATATTTATGGGGCAGCAAGAGATGTTTTGAGACATGTATCCATTGTGTGACGTTTAAACGGGGTGAGCATATCTATCTCCTCAAACACTTATCATTCTTTTTTTTTTTTTTTTAAATATTTTTTTAGTTGTTGGTGGACCTTCATCTTATTCACTTATTTATATGTGGTGCTTAGAACCCAGTGCCTCACAAATGTGAGGCAAGCGCTCTACCACTGAGCCCCAGCCCCAGCCCACTTATCATTCTTTAATGGTTAAAAAAAAAAAAATACTGGGCACAGGGGTCTGTGCCTGAAATCCCAGCTACTCAGAAGGCAGGGGCAGGAGGATTCAAGTTTGAGACCAACCTCAACAATGTAGTAAGACCCTGTCTCAAAACAAAACAAAACAAAACAAAACAAAACAAAACAACACTATTTCCTCCCTCCCTCCCTCCCTCCCTCATTCACTCCCTCTCTCCTTTCCTTCCCTCCTTCCCTTCTGTGCTGGGGATTGAACCCAGGGCCTTGTGCACGCTCGACAAGCCACCTACCACTGAGCTACACCTCCAACCCCAGCACCCACTTCCTTATGGCAAAACCATTCAAAGTCCTTTCTTTTGGCTTTCTGATCATACATATTGTCATCTGTGGTCACCCTACTGTGCATGAACGCACCATCTCACTGTGCCCTCGTACCCACCCACACACACCGCGCCTTTCAGCTTCATTTCTACCACTGGTTACCATCTTCCCAGCGTGCCAGCCACACCAGGCCCCTTGCCCCTGCCCGCGTACGCTGTGGACTTTCCTGCCTCTCTCTTTGCTCCTGAGGTCGCTCTGCCCCCGTCTTCTCCTGCGGGAGCATCCTCTCCATCATTTAGGGACAGACCGGGTGCCATTTCTGGTGAGCAGCCTTTTCTGATATTTTTCCCCCAAAGGGGCACATCCACAGCCTCTGCCCCGCCTCTGCGATGGCATCTGTCACATTATGTTACGATTACACGGCTGAGCGTCCACTCCCCTGCCCACAATGACTGTGAGCCTCCCAAAGACAGAGGCTAATTATTAATTATCTTCATACGCCAGCCTCGTTACTGAGCATGATTTTGAAAGTGATGGAAAAGTCAACAGATATCTGAATTCAAGTGTTGTCTCAGAGTTGGCCACTGTGCATTCTGTTATAGTTTGGATCTTTTTTTTTTTTTTTTTTTTTTTTTTTTTGTACCAGGGATTGAACTCAGGGGCACTCGACCACTGGGCCACATCCCCAGCCCTTTTTTGTACTTTATTAGAGACAGGGTCTCACTGAGTCGCTAAGTGCCTCGCCATTGCTGAGGCTGGCTTTGAACACGCGATCCTCCTGCCTCAGCCTCCCAAACGCTGGGATTACAGGTGTGCACCACCGCACCCAGCCATAGTTTGGATCTTAAGTGCTCCCAGAGTCAATGTGGTAAAGGGTTACTCTCCAGTAGGTGCCACTGGGTGGCGGTGGAGTCTGTAGGAGGTGGGGCCTAGTGTGGGGTCTTTAGGTCATGGTCAGGGGTTGTGTCCTTGAAGGGCATTGTGAGGCTCTCCCTAGTCTCTTTTTCTTGTTTGCTCCCTGGCCATGAAGTGAGCACTTTTGCTTTATCACATGCTCCTGCCATAATGCGGTGCCTCACCCACAGAAACGCAGTGAACTGATCATGGATTGAAACTAGTAAAACTGTGAGCCAAAATGAACCTTTTATCTTCATAAACTGATTCTGTCACGTATTTGTTATAGTAATGGAACACTGACTAACACAATTTCCACCACTGAATTCACTAAAACAACTATTCATGACCCTTAGAGTCTTGCTATTGTAGGGAAAGTATCCTTGTGAAGGAGAATTAATGGTTTGAGGAAGAGTGATCTAGAGTTCTCTTTCCTAAGACAATCCAAAGGGCTCAGGTACAGAGATCTATGCAGGAAGAAAGTCCTAATACCTATGTGCTTTCTACTCCAAGACTACGTGTGCACAGAAGAGGCAACAGAGAGCTTAAGGCGACAACATTTCCCATTTCTTCACTCCTAGGTGTCAGTTCACTCCAGAGTCTGGCTGCTCTGTAAGGTGCGGCTGCTGGGCTAGAAGAGATCTATTCGTTTTCTCTTAGGCTAACGTTTTATAATGAATTCAAACCAACACCAAAGGCCTTATTCTCCATGGAGGAAAAGATGAGCTTCTGTTCCCCACCTTCTGTGTAGCTCCAGATAATGTACTGCTCATGTACTAGGGATGAAGAGCGTCTGGCCCACTCACCAGATGGTGGAGAGGTGCGCCAGGTTGGAATATTTTTATGCTACTGCTTAAATACACCAGGGGCCCCCGCATCTCAGGATTTAGGAGGAGGAGCATCTTTCAGAAGAGCCTCAATGGCTAACACGGACGGTCCTTTATGTGTCCTATGAAAATGCACTATAAATATTCTCATCTCATTTAATTTCCACAAACACTTGCAGAGTTAAGAAGGCCATTATTATGATCTTGATTTCATGGTTGAGGACATTAGTCTCTGATAACATCAGTGATCACTTGGCTGTGATCACAGCAGGGAACATGAACTCGAGTCTCTCACCCTGTGCTCTTTCCATTAACCATGCTCTCTGCCTTCTCAGAGAACCAGCAGTGCCCGTTATTTCCCCCAATATGTATAACTGACGATGAAATGCAATTTGTGCAACAAAATTTAAAAAATGGAATGTAATAATTTTTATAATGAAAAAGCAAGGGTAGTAGCTGTTCACCTCACCCACCTACTCTTTTGCAATGAATCTTGCTGGGCCCCATGAAGAGAGGCTGTTATGGGACTCACAGGTGGGTTCAAATTCTAGATGGGGGTGCAACCACTTCAGGGTGCGCAGGCGTGCACAGAGAACAGGCGACAGGATGGAGGAGAGGATAACTGCCACGCTGGATAATGGTAATATTGCATGATCTCACTTATACTGGCAATCTAAAAAGTTGATCTTATAGAATTTGAAAGTAGAATGGTAGTTAGTGAAGGGGAGAAAGGGTGGTTACCAAATAGTAAATTATAGTTTTATAGTTAGATGAGTGAAAAAAATTCTGGTGTGCTATTGCACAGTAGGGAGACTATGGACAACAACAATGTTTTATCCAACTCCTGGATAATGGAGTATTGTCAATAGGAAGGGGGTGCGTGACAGGCTTGGTGTCTACTATGGCCACATTGATGACATGTGTCCTTGAGTACAGAAAGCCACCAAGACCTGTCCCTCCCACTACCCTGCTTTATTTTTCTCCAGTGTCCCATCCCTGCTTTACATAGTACATATTTACTGGTTGATCATCTGCCTCCCTCACTAAAATGTAGGCTTACCACAAGGATGATGACTTTGTTCGGTCCTTGTTGTGCCCCTAGAGCCTGAATACCCTCCTTCCTAGAAACGAATGTACAGGAGGGATGGACAGAAGCTTACCTAAAACAGGAGGCCTGCTGTTTACAAGAGAACCACTGAACACAGAAACTTGTGGAATGCCTGAGAACAAAATGGCGGTCCTGGGTTGATAAGAGGTGTGCACTTAAACTCTCCTTCCTCATATCCCCACGACGCAGTAGGGAAGAAAAAGCTTTATCCTCTTCCTTGGTTCCATCTCCATCGAGAAGGCCATTTAAATAAGTCCTCGTTTTGGGAAACTCAACTTGCTCAACCAAATGGGAAATGCGGGTGCCCTCAGACACTCATTTCCCTGCCCTGTACCTGGCTTTCTTGTTCATTGCTGGGTGCGGGCAACGCACGGATCGTATTTTAAATAATTCATAAGGAAATGGACACCAAGACATCAACAAGAAGTGGAGGTCATGGCGTCGGCTGGTCTTCCTCCCCAGGGAGTTGACGCTGTCATTTGCTCTGGGCCACACGGAGATTACGGTGACGCATCATCACTGGGTATCAAACACCTTTGAAACTCCTGAAGGAATCAGGGTCAAGTTTCAAAATTAAAAATCACTGTCTTTATAAAATCCTTAAATCTTCCTCAAAAATACTTGGGAACCATTTTACCATCAATTTCTGAAGAAAAACGTGTAATAAAGGGACACCGCTTTCTGGCATCTGATTCCAAACGCATAGATTCTTAAAATGAAACGAAAGAAAAAAGGGGGACATTAATCGCTTCAAAGGACAGAGGAAATTTATCATCTGCAAATATGACACTGAAAATGAAATTAAACTTCAATAGGAACAGCTTTTGTGATCTCATCTGCAAGCGTTATGAGGAGGGTTTTCAGAGGGGAGAGAGAACAATCAGCCGTTTTCCTCGTGGAGACCAAGAATGTGTGAGAAATTTTGCTACAGATTACAGTGCCTGAGGCTGAAAAAATGACAGAAATAACCACTGACGCCCAAGAAAACAGTTAATCAGCTTCATTTTAAGAAAGCAGGCACACATTGTGTGGTTTATCGTGGTGCTGGATTAGCCTTCCAAGATAAGAAACCATTAGAGCTTTTGTTTTTTGTTGGACTTCAGTCAGCGGAGGAAGCCATGTTGTTCTATATATAGACCAGGGTTCTGAGCCTTCCTGAGAAGAGAATGTATTTTGAGTTTCTTTTTCCAGAAGCGGTAGCAGTTTTAAATTAATTCATTTCCAACCCATTCTCTGCCCTTCTAGGGACCAGGGACCCACATTTCTGAAACACAAAGACATACAGAATCCACCTATCAGGCCGCCCCCTCCAGCATTCCACATTTCTGATGGACATGTCAAACAGTGGTGGCTTTTCTGCTAGACTTTGTCTCTGGACATCTGTGACTATCCCAGGTCACACTCTGCTGGAGGACGGGGGACCCGAAGGGCAGGACGTGAAATGAAGGGGACTGTGATGGAGGCACAGCTGGGCCATTCACCAGCTGTATCTCTTGGTCTTTGGCTCTTCTGCAGTTAATGAATCTACCCACTTGCTGACTGCACAGGCTGCTGGGAGGTCAGAAGAAAACACTGGGCTGTGTGCTGTGCCCGCATCCACGTTGGGAGTTGCTGGTGTAATCAGATTCCCTTGAGCACTTGCAATTCATCATAAGCCAGTCATCATGATACATCCACCCATTTCCAACAAAGGGTAGATACTATCCACTAATTCTTTAAGACACTTCCTTTGCTATTTTTATATCTTTAACCTGCAAAACCTTTTTGGATAATGGTTTCCAAGAAAACCAAAGAATCAATTATTTATGCATTGGGAAAAGACAAGATTTCTACTGAAGGGAACACAGGAGTTCAAGAGCAGATTCTCTTTCTTTAGAAAACACTTCCTTTTAAATCCTCTCAAGACTTCAAAAGAATACTGGTTTCTATAGTCTCATTTTCACTTTCCGCTAACTAATTTGCTTGCCAGCCTTGAAGGGGAGAACGGATAAAATCCTACCACGCCCCTTGGAACAGCGTTTTAAGGGGAAAAACAATATTTTTGTGCAGCTACTTACACACGATAAAGAGATGTCTGAAAATCAAAGAACTAACCTCATGATAACTCTGGCTTCCAAGAAGCAGAGACAAATGTCTAGCCAGAATTGCATGAACTATTGAAGAGAGATGGTATTCAATAGACGAGGAGAGAACCTTTACCTGGAAACACAGTTCATTCAGCAACGTCTCTTGTCTGCTATACAATGAACAAAACACCCGACTTCCAATCAACACCAACTCATGAACAAATAGTGTCTAGGTCTTCAGAGCTGGAGGCGCTCGGGCACCAACTCGTGTCTGGTTTTTATCAAGGAAGACTTGATTTTCAGGGGGAGCATTTTAAATGTTAGTCAATGTAACAAGCATGTCAGATGGTTAAGGTAGAAAGAAACCCTGGGGATGGCCCAGCTCAGGACCAGTATTACTATTTAGAATTTCCTGTGACCCTGGAGGCAATGTGAGGAGAAGTAATTGTCACGGTACAATGGACTTATCCTAGGATTACGAATTGCCATTGTACTCTTTGAAAGCTTTGAAAATAATCATGGGATAACAGAATTTAAGAGATTGAAGGAATTTTTTTTTTTTCTGTTTTGGCTACTGATTTCAATTTCTTCTGCCCAATATAAAAACGATTCCTTCTGCAATTTTCTTGACCAGTAATAACTTCATCCCTAGCTAATATGTAAACATAAAAAGGAGGTATGACAATCACTATCTTTATATACCAGTATTAGTTAATGTTATTTTAAAATAAAGACTGTTTTTTGGTGTCTCTATCACAAAGTTTGACTTGCAGTGCTTGATAGGCGTTGCTAAGAGTCTGAGAAGGTTCTAGAACCTTCCTGGGTCTGGATGACCACCATTGTGTGAGCTTATCTGCATTAATACAGATGTACACCTAACATCCAAACAGAAGCAACTGCTGTTCCATTTCTAAAAACTCACTTTAGAGTCAACACCCTATTTCAATACGTCTAAGTAGAGGTACCGTGGTGGACGGATTCTTGGCAGACGATCCGACCTCTAAGTTTTTCCTTGTGTGAGCACACACCCTTTAGGACTGCCGCTGGCCCAATCTTTCTGGAAGCTTCCAGGGTTCCTTCCAATGCGGTTTCTTCCTCGGGTCTGGTTTTACACTTTTACACTCTCTGCCATTATTCTCATTCTCTGATTGGTCTTCTAAACACCTGGAGAACAGCTTCTAATGTCCTTTCTTTTCTCATTGGAAAGCTTGTCTACCCATTTGGAGACAGTTCCCCTCCTTCCTTTGATCTGACTAGAGTCCCTGTCCCTCCTCATCCTGTCAGTCCTCTCTTAGCTGTCAGAGAAGCCACACAAACCCCAGACTGGTTGCTGGCTCTGCTGCTGTCCCCGCCTTCCCCCCCACGCCCCCCTCCAGCATGGACCTGCTCAGTCTTCCGCCCAAGGGACACGGAGTTGGTTCACAAAGCCTGGTCCTGAAAGGGTATTGAGTAAAGGATGTTAGGGGTCTTCCGGTCACTAAGAGCTATGGTTGAGGTCTGTTAGACACCGAATCCCCCGTTACAACAGTGTTGAGGGGTGGGACTTTCAAAGGCCATGAGTGCTCTGCCCTTATGAGTGGTTCATGTCCTTATCACATGAGTGGGTCATTGCAAAAGCAAATTGGGCATCCCTCGCCCTCTCCCACCCTCTTACCATGGGATGGTGAGGCAAGGCCCTTACCAGCTGCTTGGCCCTGGGACTTCCCAGCCTCCAGAACCATGAGAAATGGATTTTTTTTCTTTGTAAATTACCCAATCTGCTGTATTCTGTCATAGTAGCATGAAATGAACGAAGACACTTGGTAAAAAGGTAGCTTTCTTACCCTTGGCACAGACTATTTTTACTTGAGGTTTACAAGTAAGTGAGATTTTTTTCCTAGTAGGTGGCAGAACTTTCCTGAGCTGCTAACAGACAGGGAAATATAGATGAGGTCGAAGGTGAATTTATTAGCCATGTAGTATTTTGTTTACTTCCAAAGACCACTGGTAGCAAATCTATCCTAGCAGATCTAAATGTATCCTACTTAAAATTTCTTACACTAAAATTCACTGGATGAAAAGAAAGCATCATTAAGAACATCAATTGACTATCGAAATATATGAATGATAATGGTAACAAAAACTCACTGATGTATTTGTTCCTCACAGATTTCAAGGATTCTCTCCATGTGAACTTCCCCGGTGCCCTAGTCAACGCCTTCCTCTCATCTGCCTAGGATGTGTCTCACTCCCGTTCTCCTTTTCTGCGTGGTTTTTCTTTTCAGGTTTCAGTGTAAAATTCTGAACGTCAACTTTCAGTTTCAAGTTCAAGGACACTGCATACAGCTGGAGTATCAATTATGAGTCCCTACAGCTCACCCATCTGCTGGAGGAGCCATGGATGACCTTTTCCTCTGATATTATCCTTGATGGTCGATTTGCTCCAAGAGAATTTAATGAAGGAGCAAGGTTTCACCCTGCTCTTCATATTGGCAAAAACCAATGGGACACATTAGGGAAGGTTCCACTGGGGGAAACAGAAGCATATCAGGAAGAGACTCAGTAAGTGTTTTTGGAATACTTCCTCCATGACAGGTGCGATGATGGATTGAGGGCACATCCAAGGGGGTGCCGATGGTGCGAAGGCCGAGGTGGAGAGACAGGAGTCAGCAAGAAGAGAGCAACAGACAGAGTGAGGGAGAAGACCAGGGCCAAGGCCATGGTGACAATTCTGCTTTGTGCTCTTAGCGGACGGAGGGCCACGCGAGTGTTTTGAGCTGAAGAGTGAGCCCCCAACACACTCGTACGTTGAAGTCCTGACCCCCCAGCACCTGAGAATGTGGCTGCATTTGGAAATAGGCTCTCTCAAGGGGCAAGAAGCTTAAAACGAGACTGCTGGGGTGGGCCCTAATCCAATGAGACAGATGAGGAAGGACACACAGAGGAAGACCACGTGAGGACCCAGCAAGAGACAGCCCCCAGCAAGCCAAGGAGAGAGGCTTCAGAGGAAACCAACCCTGTGACATCTTGATGTTGGACGTCCAAACGCCCAGCACCGTGAGACAATGTATTTCTGGTGTTGAAGCCACCCAGGCTGTGGTACTTTGTTATGGTAGCCTGAGTAAACAGTCATTATTCAGTTTCCATGCGATGGTCTCTTTGACGATTGTGCTTGGGATGGACTCGAGGGGCAGGACAGGAGACAAGATGAGCACAATGGCCGCAGAGGCCAGGGGCAGCCAGAGGAGGGGGGACCGGCTGGTCCAGGCCTCTTCCCACCAGAGGCCAAATAAGAATTGCTGACGATCAGACATGGGGTATGAGAAAAAGAAAGGGGTCCAGGGTGACCCCAGGCTTAGGTTGTGAGCACCTAAAAATGAAGCCACCTCCGACTGCAAAGGGCCTCTTCTTTCACATCAGTTCCCTGAGAATCTTCCTGGAATTCCTTCAGGGTCCAATAGGGTCCAGATCTCACTAACAGGAAGGGAGAGCACAGAGAACTGACTAAAGGAATTAACATCAGAGGGAAAACGAGTGGCTAATCAGAATTTCAAGTCTGAGCTCCAGGAGAAATGCCAAGAAGACTGGAGAGTTCACCACAGGTATTAAAAATAGAGAGAACGGCATAATTGAAATAAAACCTCAGCTTCCAAAAAGACATGACTCACCAACAGAGGGAAATGAAGACAATTTAATGTGGGGAAACAGGCACAAACAAAATCTCCAACAAGATCAGCTCAAACCCATTTGCAATGTGCCTTTTAGGGGCACGGAGGACAAATTTTACGTGACCTACAATTTTGCTTAATGCTCACTACCATTTATTGGACATTTATGATGTGCCATGCAATGAACCGACTGATTTGGATGGATTATGTCATTCAAGCCTCACAAATAACCCTAACGAGGTTGGTGGTATTATTATTGTCCTTGTTCTACAGATGAGGAATGAAAGGCTAAAGAGGTCAGGTAGCATGTCTTGGGTCACACAGCTAATAGGCAGTGTGTCTGAGATCCAAATCCTGCTGTAGATTCTTGATCACGATGGGGGGCTGCCTCCAGCTCAGCCTCCCTGCCTTTGGATAAATACATACCCTCTAGGTATGCTGCAGCTGGTCTCTGGTTCCCTGATTCTATACCCCCTGCCTCCCACCCAAATCAGGTTAGCCAAAGATGTAAATAACTATATGGTGTTTTTACAGGCTGCAAGCAGTCTTGGTGGGGGTGTTGATTACAAACTTCACACAAATCAAAACAGATCTATCATGATCTCTGGGAACAGGCATGAGATGGTTAAAGTCTAGAAGAACTCTTAAATAAAGGATATGGTAACTATCTTCAAAGATTCGAAAGCCTTTCGTAAAAAAAGGGAGATGAGAAATAAGATGGGGGAAATATAAGATATGACAGGTAGAGCTTTTCTCTTAAGGTAGGAATTCCACCAATCAGAACTTCTTGCCAATGCAGAAGGCCATCCTGGGGGCTAGGGAGAAGTTCATTTAAGTGGAGACCAGGTATGGGCAGGGGTTGGTTGCTACAATGGTCTCCAAGGTCTCTTTCAATGGTAAGATCACTATTTATCCAATGCATGGCCCAAAGTCTGCTGTTATTACTGTTAATTTGTGTCTGGGCTCCAGGTGACATCCTAAGATTTCAGGATGAGATTTCAGGGACAGTGACAGCCTAAGCGTGGGAAGGTCTGAGGATCTCTACAGGCAGACTGCCAAGGTGTTCAGTCAAGCCTCTTCCTTCTCCAGCATTTTTTGTGGGGTGACTGGAAATTTCCAGAGGGATAGAGACATCATTCTTTCAGTGTGAAGCTTGGTAAGCTCAAGAATGAAATCCTGTTGACAGGTAACAGGAAGCATATTTTTTTTAGGTTAGTGAATGGAAGGGCGACATCCTGAGATAGTGACAGTTCTCTCTTGCCACATGGGAAAGTGGCCTGTGACCTTGTCCCGCTCTCAGATCCTTCTAGGACTCCTGGGAGACCAAAAAGATGGTCAGAAAAAAAAAATCTCTCCAGTCTTTAGTTTGGGGAGGAAGGCTTTTCTTTCTGAAAGAGCATGGGCAACCTTGTTGAAGGGATGTGTACTCTAATCCCCCCTGAACCTGCTGGCCCACCAGGAGGAGCCTATGCCCTGAACTGGGACGGCAGCAGAGGGACATGGACGGTGGTAACAGGAGTCCCGGGGTGGCTCAAGGCCTGGAGACAGGCTTGGCTGAGCTGCACGGATCATGTGGTACCTTCTTTCCTAGATCACTCCATCCCTCCCTGGGTTGTTCTTTTTACTTCAATCTAGAGCCCGACCCAATGCCCGTCTCACAGGCCTACCCTTTGGCCTAAACTGAACTGAAATATTCCACAAATACCCAGGGGTATTACAAAACGGCATGTTTTAAGTGGAAACATAGTTAGCAATATCCTACTACTATGTTGTCACGAATGTCTTCTTCAGATACTTAAAGCTCACGAGAGACATAAAATCCCGCTGGGTGCAGAGTAGACTTGGGGTATGAAATTACGGTGGCTGACCGTTGTTTTTGGACAGCACCGGTGCTACAGTGGAGAGAGTGAGGGACTCAGGGTGGAGACAGACCCAGGATCCAGGCTCAGCCCTTCATCTGATTGTCCAGGGCAGCACATTTCAAATGACTAAGTGGATGTCACAGTCCTTACTGTGGATTCCTTTCAATTTTCAATCCATCACAAACCGATGCTTTTGTCAAATGTAATAAAAATGTTCAAAAAGCGAAACCCTTTTTAATCCCAAGATTCAACAGACATAAAATTAGTTGGTCAAATTGCCATAAAAGTGTCTAACAGTGTGTTCTCCATTTCTCTGCTCAGATGGTTGCAGACGGGGACCAGGCCATTTGTGGATCATTCTTTGAGTAGGTGGCCACAGGGAACTTACCCCACCTCCCTTAGTTCTGCAATTACTCAGGCTCCCTAGACGGTGCCATGATTAGATAAGATGACAATGATGACGATGACCACGATCATGATTTTGGTGCATATGTGTAGTAGGTTAAAAGGTGCCGCCCCAATGTTAAGTTACTGTTGTTTTCACCAATGATAAAAAATACTTGAAAATGATGGCAAGGTGCCAAACTAAATTTTGCTTTTCCTTTGGCAGGAAGGGTCGGTATGAACACAAAGTCATCAAGTCACAATTCCTAGAGACCACAGCTTCCCTCTGAGGCAGTCATTTCCCAAACACACAATTCTTGGCTGGGCAGCAGGAAACCACACTCAGAGCCCCCACCTGTGTGAGCATCCTGCCTTTGGCTCTCTGCTTTGGAGATCCATTGGCCCTTCCAATGTCCCCATCCGTAGGACCCAGTGGACAGTAGTCACCACCCTGGGACGTGCATCCAGGGTCCCATTCAGACACACCCTCACAACAGAAGGAAACAGTTTCCTCGTCAAGTCAGGCAGCTTGGTCGAGCAACGTGCCTGACACCATGTTAGGAACCCCAGGCATTTCCTGGCCATAAGGCAGGACGGTGATGGGTTCCGAACACACACACACACACACACACACACACACACACGCACGTTCATGCATACGTAAATGTTCACGCACATAAGAGCAATTCACAGCCAAAGTGAGGATGACAGGTCTCCCTGAGTTGGGGGAGCTGGAGACTCTGCTGCAGGCCTGCCCGGGGTGGGAGGTGGGGGACGTGTCTTTTCTGCAGGTCTCCCAGATTCTGGTTGCTAAATATTTGAGGCTCAAGGGCATATAAACCAACTCTAGTACTCTGGTTTCTCCATTAGCAAGAACAAGGGCAAGGACAAGGGTATTGCTCTCCACCTTTTCCGCCTCCTGCCTCCCTCGGACACCCAGCTAGTTCTCATCTTTTCCTACTTTACGTTTGCATTTGAGCATCACGGAAAGTTAACATACACACAAGTAAAAGTAAGCAGTACCAAAAGATATGAAATACAAAAGTATTTCCTCCCCATTTCTCCATCCCAGGGTAACCTCAATTCATCATTACATGCACACCCTTTGACAAAATGTTCATATTTAGAGAAACATAATATGGGTGGCTATGTTTCTCTGTATGTTACTATTTGTTTTCAGTAAATGTGATTGCAGTTTGATGATTAACAATATAAATTTTTTCTTCCATACTGTCCTAAACATGCAGCTTTTGGTCTGATTTTACTTTCAAGCATTTTTTCCTGCAGCAGGGAGAAGCCCACGTTCATGCTCCTCAAACACGATGTAAACCCCCTCCCAGCCCAGCCAGCCCCTCTCCCTCTCCCTCCTCCTGCTCCCACTCGCCCATTACCTTTCCAGCCTCTGCATGGTCATGGCCAGCGTTTTGTTCAGCTCGTCTATCATCCTGCAGCCCGAGGGGTGCATGGGGAGGGTGCCGGTGGAGGAGGGGAGGTGCTGGCCGTGGCTGCCATACTGCAGCTGGTGCTGGATCTGGGACGGCAGGACGGTGTGGTGGTGCTGGGCCACGCCCTGCTGGCTGCTCTTCTGGGCTGCGTAGGACGCCAGGGAGAGCTCTGGGCCCCCTACAGGCATACAGATCATGACTTTCTTTGGAGGTAGCGGAGGCGACAGTTTCACTGGCAGACAAGGCAATTTCACAGGGGCGCCAGGATCTGTGGCAGAAGGAAGGTGAGAGAAAGATGTGAGGTAGGGGCATCTGAAGAAACTCAAGCGCTACAGGGACCTGCCTCGGGCCCCGCCCCGGGCCCCGCCCCTGGCCACGCCCCCCCACCTCGGGCCACGCCCCGCCTCGGCCCCCTGGCCATGAAGCATCAACTGAGGTTGCTCAGACAGCACCCACCAGCTTGTTTTCTGCCCAAAGTGCACCGGCTGCTCATAAGCAGCCCAAGGAGGCAGCAGGAAGGGGTTTGAGATGTCTCCTCTGCTCATGTAAGCCCAGGGGTGGACCCAGAACCTTCTCTAGGATCTGCCGTGATGTCTACAGATTTGCCATTATCAAAGAACACGTCTCTTCAGCAGACACCTTAGGGACAGAAGCCAGCACAAGGCTCAAGTCCACTACCAGTGTGTCCCACCCCAAGGGTCTTTTAACACTGCCAACCTTAACTCCCTCATCTGCCACGTGGAGATGACCATCCCACTGTGAGTGGTGGCAGAGCCTGGGCAGGCACCAGGTGACTGGGTGGCAGGCTCACTCACTGCCATCCATGGTGGGCTGGTCAAGGCAAGCGGGCTCCCGCGGGGCACCCTGGGGTGCATGTTACACACTGGGCTGAAGGTAACGTCATGCAATATTTTTTGCATGAAGCAAAACTGGTGCTCATTGGAATATGAGGAAGTGTCACTGTGCCATGTGCCACTCAGAAATTTTTGGTGTTTGGAGCAGAACCCAACCTTTGATTGCATGACAGTGCCACCAAAGCTCCCCAGAGATGCACCACATTTAGGGGGTCTTGGGGGTCAGACCAGCCCCCAGGGCATTCTGGGGGAGACTCTGTGGTCCTCTGCACCCCCACATTCCTGGGGATCACTCAGCACTGCAGGGGGATGTGGTTGAGCCCTGTGGGCCGCAGGCTTCTGTGGGAAAGGCATGGTCTGGAGAGGCATGGCCAGGGGGTGCAGGGTGCCTGGATGTCACATCTGTGATCCACTCGGGGAACACCACAAGGTTCACCTCTTGCCCTCTGAGGTCTTGGACTCCACCCGCCTGTCTTGGGTGTGGCCTCTAACTCCACAGTCCTGCCAAATGACATTCCTAGAGTACAAGTCAGACCATGATCACAGACTAAAGCTCCCCACCACATCCTCCAAGGCCTTCTCTGCACTGTGTGCTGTTTGGGTCACCTCTTTATGAAGTCTGCGCTGGGTCCCCCAGTTGGAAATAATCCTTCCTATGGCATCTGGAGAGCCCTGAACAGACTGTCCCTGTGAAGTGTACTTATATACCACAAGTTCAGTGTCCACCCTCAGGGAAGTCTGCGGGTGGGCTTTGTGCTCAGCCACGTTCTCCAGAGAGCTGCTGCGGTCTTCCCCGGCCACCTCTCAGCTCCTGCTCCCCCATCCACAGAGAAACTGGAGGTGAGTGTTCAAGGGCCCCAGGATCCAGCCCCCAAACAAGCAGCCTCACTCCTGGCCACTGAGTGCCCCGAAATGCCTCGTGCTTCCTTCCCCCGGGCCTTCGTCCGTCACTTTCCTCTGTTTGCTGTGGAGTAGCTTCTCTGTCCTGTCGTCTCGGTCTGCTCCTACTCTTCCTTCCAGGTCCAGCTCACAACCAAGCTCCCCTGAAAACCTTCCTTGACCTTCACGTCACTTTCCACTCCGTACCGGGGACGTGCTCTCTGCCAGTGTTGACAGTAACAGCAGTAATGGTGACAGTCACCGTTACAGCCCAGGCTTAGACAGATGGCAGTCCCTATCCAAAATGCTTGGGACCAGAGGGTTTCAGATTCAGCTCTTTTTATACTTTGGAGCATTTGCCCATACATAATGGGGTATCTTGGGGACAAAAGTGTCAACACGAAACTTATTTATGTTTCATTACACTCATACCTTGAAGGTGATTTCATATAATATTTTTAATAACTTAGTACACCAAAGTGTGCACACTTTGAACCACCAGAAACTGTCACTTGTAGAGACCAAAGTGCTGAATTTTGGAGCATCTTGAAATCTGGATTCTCAGATTAGGGATGTTCAACCTGTGCCGTGTTTACACTGTCAGATTCTGTCCCGAACGCTTTTCATACACCAACCAATTTAATCCTCACGACCAGCCTGGGAGGTAGACACCATTATTAACCCACTTTTCCAGATGAGGCAACAGATTCTGAGGTCACTATATAGCACTTCTGGTTTACAGAACTGTCTCCTCACCTGTGCCTCAGTGGCTGTGTGTGACTTACCACGGGACCCTTACCATCTTGTTCAGCACCAGCTCACGTGGCAAGAGGCACACACCATGTTTACACATGGAGCTGAAACTATGATCTCCTGCTGGAAGAAGCCACACCTTCCCCAGTGACAGACAGTCCAGGAGGGAGATGACCACAATATTAGGATCATGTAGCTGTGAGTGGATGGGTACCACCCGGCTGATCCTATGGCTAAGACACCCAAAAAGCTAACAGTTGCAGAGGGCCTGATGAGATTGCTCCCCTAACACCCAAATGCAAACCAGTCATAACCACAAGGCTCCTGCACACTTGTCCCCGAAGGCCCATCCTGTTCGCTGTGACCCCTCACATGAACGACACAAGGTAGTCATGTGCAGGGACACGACAGGTGCTGCTGCTTCCAAAGCACTGAGTGGGAAATCTGTCAGTTCCTGTTACTGGCAGGTGCCCTCCTGTGGCTCCTGGGACCCTGAGCACAGCAAGCGCAATCTTTTGGGACGTGTTAAGTGTTCCTCCAGAGGCCCTTCACCCACCATCCTTCATTTGCAGGGTCTGGGTCTCTAAGGCAGTAGGTGCTCATTCCCTTGGTCACGAAGAAGTGCAGCCAGGAGGGCAGAGTGAAATTTGCTACCCAGTGGTAACACGGGGCTCTGACCGTCTTGACAAGTGTACGTGCTCCAACCCGCCATGGTATTTCTTGTCACTATCTCCATAGCAAAACATACTTGGCATCACCATTAGAAAATTGGCCACATGGGCCCCAGGAAAACAGGGCAAGAAGCAGCTACCAGCTGGACCCAGTTGGTGGAGATGGTCACTCCCACTGTTCCAGGAGAGGGCTGGCTGGTGGGGAAGTCCCCTCTCCTTACCTGCCTTTCTGGCTGTTTTGCTACACATGGCTACAAATAAAATAAGGGCGGAGGATGAAAGTGAATCACTTAAAATCATTTTTCTTTTTGGCTTAGTGGATTTGGTAAAAAAAGGGAAGAAATTAAGAAAACAACTAAAACCAGGTGAAACCGTCTGCTTTCTGCAAATTTGCCATGCGGTCCGTATCTTTCCCCAACACGGCATAGCTGAGGAGCACCTGTGCCGTTCAGATGTTGGTGAACAGGGCAGTGCCTATTTTATATTTCCATAATATCTTAATACCAAGTCATTCTTCATAACCGACCTGGAGGCGAGATTTGGAACCAGCTGTATACCCTCTGTCATTCCAAGTTTCCGCCCATCCCGTCAGTGTGCTGTCCTCCTGTCTATTCCTTTGGTGTTCTCTGCCCCCTGGACCACCCTGCCAGCCTGGGACGGCATCTTTTCTTGTGTGGATACAGGTCCCAGCCCTTAACCCAGCCCCACCCAGACATCTCCCTAATGCACCTGTGGGCCATGCTGGGGTCCCACACGGTCCAGTCCACGCTGCAAGTCCAAGAGCAGCTCAGTCTCAGGTCTACGGTGGTCTCCTGTTCTGCCCCTCCCGGGCCCCCTCTGGTTTCTTCTCAGCCAGGCCAGGCTCCATGCTGCGTTCCCTGTCACCACGTTCACCCCCTTCTTCACAGAGCTTGCTGCACCTGCTCCTGCTTCCCAAAAACACTGTCCCTGTGCCTGCCTGGGGGATCTACACCACACGTGCCCTCTGATGCCCAGCTGGAGACCCACGTCTCCTGCAGCCCGCTCTCCCCAGGACCCTCACGACCCTGGTGATCAGCAGCCCCATGGAATTCTTCTGTTTTGTGCTGGTCACCGACAGCCCCACCTGAGTCGGGCCTGTCTTCCTAACCGGCTCCATGGCTCCTCCTACGTGTTCAGTAGCACTGGGGTAGGGCAGCGAGGGGGGCAGCATGGCAGCATCACACTGATGCCACCCTCCTCCCCAGGGATTATACGGGAGGGTCAAGCACTGTGTTGGTAATGGGCCAGGCTGCAAACTGCTCTTGCCCCTCTCTCCAAACAAAAGGGCACTACTTCTTAAAGAAAAGTGCTTAGACCACATGTGACAGTCACCCTGATGGCTTCCCTTCTGACTGACCAACTGAACGGGAATCTCTGGGCCAGGCATTTGGATTGAAAATGCTTCCCAGTGGCTTGTCATGTCCAAGGAGCTGAGAGCCCCCGAGGGCTACTGAATTGCTTGCAGCAGGATGCTGCCCGAGGCTGGGGCATGCCAGCATGTGATGGCCAGGTCAATATCATTTCCATCCAGCGTCGGGACCAATGTCCACCCCAGGCCATGAATGTGGCTTCCAAGTTCTATTCCTAGGCCCCCACAGGTAGACTAGTAAAAGACCAATTAGCCTCAAAGACAGCTCACTGAAAGCTAATTTGCCTCAAATAAATTCACCTAAAAATTATTTCCCTTTAGAATGTGCAATTAAAAGGTATTTCTTAGACCAATTTGTCTAATGGTACTTCTAATTGAATTTTATATTTATAAAAATCATTTATCATGGAGTATTTTGTGAGTCATGTCATATCTTGTGGGCAGAGGTTTTTTTTTTTTTTTTTTGGTACCAGGGATTGAACTTAGGGACACTCAACCACTGAGTCACATCCCCAGCTCTATTTTGTATTTTATTTAGAGTCAGGGTCTCACTGAGTTGCTTAGCGCCTTGCTGTTGCTGCCTTTGAACTTGTGGTCCTCCTGCCTCAGTCTCCTGAGACATTGGGATTACCAGCATGCACCACCTCACCCAGCTTGTGGACGGAGTTTTCAATTTTACTTGCTTTAAAATGCTTTAAGGACATTGTAGTCACATTTACCTAAACAGCCTTTCTTTTTGTAATACTGGGGATGGAACCCAGGGGTGCTCTACCACTGAGCTATACATGTCCAGCTCTTTCATTTCTTATTTTGAGATAAGGTCTCACTAAGTTGCCAAGGCTGACCTCAAACTTATGATCCTCCTGCCTGAGCCTCCCAAGGAGCTGGGATTAGAGGCGTGTGCCACAGTACCCAGGGGCATTTCTTCAAATTGCTGTCTCAAGCAAGAACTATAATCAGATGCTTGGTTGTTCCTACAGAATCCATGCAATGCATTAGATGCTTCTTTCTGTCTTTTTGCAAATTTATTTGTCCTATGTGTCCTTTGTATAGTTATCAAGCAAAGAAGCAGGTACCCAATTCTTCTGTTGAGTAAGGCACTGGTATTTTCCTGATAAGGACAACAAAGTAAGATGACTCCCTCTTTTCTTTTTCTTTCAAGATGCCAGCTTCTCAAAGTCATGTTCATCAGCCTCCTTGGGTGGAGGGCTTCAGAGTCAGTGGGTCTACTGTGGGCTCCAGGAGTGGTCTGTAAACATCTCTGACCTTGGTGGAGACAGCACTCTGAGAAGGTGCTGCAAGTCACAGGGTGAAGGAGCATAAAATCATTGCCGAGATGTATCAGACTACAAGTGTAAGACAGACTATAGAACCACAGGCTCCTGCAGCTCTATTCACGGCATCAGGTTTCTTAGTCTCTCTGATGTTCAGCTTTTCAATGTTCAGCTGTAAAATGGGATCAACTGATATGTCACAGGACTCCTAGGAAAATGAAATGAGACAAAAAGTCCTGAAAGTGCAGGACTGTGCCTGGCATGTAGTGGCTCAACAGGTAGTAGCTACAATTCTTGTTGCTATCACTATAGTCATTGCTGAATATTTTCTCCAGGAAGCCCATCCTCCTTCAGGTTGGTTTAGGACCCTTACAGGTCCCAAACTTCCCTGTCCTAGCATTTCCTATGGAGTCAGTTCAAACAGTTCATTTTTCTTGACTTGTTGCTGATTTTGCTTGTGGTGTTAAATCACATGGAGTGTGACTGTTTCCTCACCTGTTTTACATGGGCAGAAACTGAGCCTGGTTCCTAGTAGGTGCTCAATAAACATTCATTTGTTTTCTTTCCCATCATGTCTTAGGGCAGCGGGCAAAGGTGGGACTTTGTGTCTAGCTTCTCCTGCACTGTGGATCTGCTATTCAAAGCACGATCTGTGCACAGCCAAGTCTGAGATGCATCCTCAAGGGGGCTTCTTTCTGAAGAGGCTGTTCCCTCCACAGGCAAAGTAAGAACGCCCAGGGCCTTCCCGGGGGAGGAGATTTGGCTGGGTGCTGTTCTTGGAGGGCTGGGGCCGCAGGAAGCTGCTGCTGCAGGCTGAGGGTACAGTGTCCTGCTGAAGCCACCCCAGCTGAGAACTCAAGAAGAGCTGGGCTTAATCCCGGCTCCAAGACCTAGAAGCACTGTTATTCTTCCCAAGACGTTTGGCCCTCCCTAGACTCAGTTTTCCCATCTGTGGAAAGGGTGTGTTCTCCACCATCCAGGCCTGTTGTGAGGAGCAAATGGATTAATCTGCATGCAGTCCCCAAGTAAGGTGCTAGGGGGATCAGAGGACCAGAATCTAGCCTGAGGCCTATTCTGGCATAGGGTGGAGTCACCCCAGAGGTAAGCCCCCTCCAGAGGGCACCTGTTTAATTTTACAAAGTCCTCATGCCCGTTAGCAGAGTGGCTGGATGTGCAAGACCCTAGTGCAGTCTTTGATTTTCCACAGGCATCCAACAAACTTAGTCTTAATTGATTCTGAAGTGAACCCCATAATACACTCCCGCCTCACCCTCAGGTTGTTCGGAAGGTCAGACACCATGTGAAGATGCTCTGCAAGCTGCAAAGCCCTGCGTACACCTGCAGTGTCAGACCTGGGGCTCCCGCCATGTCTCTGAGATCCCCCTGTCCTCAAGCTTCCTAGGCTGGGGTGGAAGACAGGAATCAAGAAAGCCACAGAGGGTGCACTTGCTAGGTGGCCACACTGCCTTCAGAAAGCAGGTGACAAAACCCAGTGGTGATGGGGGAGCGGAGCAAGCAGTTGAGCTAAGAGGCATCCAAATGAGAGTCTTCGCAGCTCTCCACATTTGCAACAAGACACTGCAGGAGGAGGACCAGGAGGGGTGGTCCACATCTCTAGTGCACGCCACTCACCCACTGAGAGCCGGTGGAAGAGAGCATGGAACTTGGAATCAGAAAACCCAAATTCCTTGCTATCAATTAGCTGGGAGAGGTATCTAACATTTTAGAATTTAGTCTCTTTACCTGTAAAAATCCAGAGATAAAAATGCTTCCTTTACCCTGGACAGCACCTTGATAAACAAAATGCTTCCTATCTACACGGTCAGGGCTATCTCACAATGTTGGAGGACACTCTGCCTCTTGCATGGATAGTGCTGATGGCAGCGGGGACTGCCAGGGTACAGTACACACTGGTTCCTTCCTGCAGCCTGATTGACGGGCATGTGGGATGTTCATAAAGCTGTCTTGGTTGATGGAGTGGAAGAAGCAAAAAAAAAAAAGAGAGAGAGAAACATTTGCAGGGAACAAAGAAAATAAACCCAAACTGTGAGTGTCACAGAGCCACTAAACCCAAGATGGCCTTATTTCCAAATAATGACATAGCTATGGCTTATGACTTCACACAAGGACACAAAAATGCAAGATTACTTCTGTAGTCAGTTCTGGGGCCACAGGACTGTGGGCTCTGGATGAGAAGAGTGTGGGCTAAATGAAGACAGGTGGAATGTCACCGATCTGAAATTTGAAAGGCTCCAAAATCTGAAAGTTCTGAGGGCTATCTGATTCCAGGAATGGAAAACTCCACACCTGACCTTGTGTGACAGACTGCAGTCAAAACACAGGTGCACTAAAAATACTGTATAAGATCACTATCAGGAGTCGTGCGTGGTGGTATACACCTGTAGTCCCAGACACTCAGAACGCTGAGGCAGGAGGATCACAAGTTTGAGGCCAGCCTCAGCAACTTAGCGAGACCCTGTCTCAAAATAAAACAGAAAGTGCTGGGGATGTAGCCCAGTGGTAGAGCGCTTGCCTAGCATGAGTGAGGGTTCAGTCCCCCCCCCCCCACCGCACCCCACACAAATTACTATCAGGCTAAGTGAACAAGGCTCATATAAAACATAAAGGGATTTTGTATACAGACTTGGGTCCCATCTCCAAGATAGTTTATTATATATATGCAAATAATATAAAATCTAAAAAAAGTTCCAAAATCTGAAACACTTCTAGTTCCAATGATTTTTTTTTTTATATCTCTAGCTTCTCTTCTCACCACCACAAATGCACTTTTCAATTGGCACCTGCTGTAGGAGCCCTTTACAACTGCTAATGCATCACCAGTACCTGTCAGTAATAGTAGCACTTAGTGCCTAATGAACAAAGATGTTGTAAGAACTTCTCAGTCATTTGGCACTGATTTCTGTGCTTTGATCTCCTCTCATAGATACGGGCATTAAGCCTGAAAGCATAGAGGGCACCCAGAAATGTACTTAGAACCTTGAAATCAAAGTCTAGCATCACTAACCTGCTAAATGAGATCCCTCCTCACCCCACGAGGGAGCTCAGGGGAGCTCCATTGATTCCTTCAGCACACGAGGCCACCTGAAGACTATACGGTGGCCTGGTATTTTGCTTCCATCAGAAGCAAAATGTGCTGGCGCGTCCCCTGTGGTGAGAAGGTTGGTGCAGAGAGAAACGAGGGTGTAGCTGTGGAGCTCGTATCCAATGCCTCAGATCTGGCTTTCTCCCCCAGACCAGGCCGGCATGTAGCCATCATAGCAGACACCTGGCATTTGTGAAAAATACGTTCTAAGACCCTCTAGAATCCTAAAATTGAGGATCATGGCAGTGTACCCCACCAGCACCCACAGGTGACTTTGTTTTGAGTCACCTGAAACAAGTCAATATTTTTGCTTTTAAATTAACTTTTCTCAAGACCAGCTGGGAGGTAGTCAGCGAGCGGCGAGAACCGGGCTTCACTGGGAAGGAGGAGCTGGGTAGTAGATGTGGGTCTCTCACCAGCAGAGCCACTTGGGCATGTCACCCTCACAGGACAGGTGATTCCATTAGGGTCTTTTTTAGTACAATTACACTATTCATAGTCAGGGAACTGCACTCTAAGCATCACCACGGAAACAAAAATCTATAATCATACTGATCTTATCAAACTCCTGTTGATAGGACCAATGCTTATTTTGTTAGACATTATAAATCACCTATGTTAAAAAAAAATTATATTGTGTATTTTTGTAGCAAGGGTCTAGTGCTATCCACACCAGACGGAGCAGGACAAGAGAGTGCCATGCAACTAACTGGTCACTGAGCTGTGACATCTGAGCCTTCTTCTGCAGGACAGGCATATGGAAGCTGAGAGGACCAGGGATGGCCAGCTGAAAGGAGGCCAGATCCCACAGTGCCCACGACAGGGCGGGCCCAGGATGGCTGCTGCCTGGGAACCCGCCAAGAGCTGAGAGGCAATCCAGTCAAAAGCACAGTCGGAAGGTCATCCCGGGGGTGCTCATGCGCTCTCAGAGCACTAGACTGAGGGATGGAGTGTGAAGTTCCCAGGATGTAAATCAAGATCGTGTGCAAGAAAACACTACAGAGCGCATTGGTAGAATGACTAAGAGGTAGAACGGTCACGGCGAAGGGACAACTCAGTCCAAACTCGGGCCACGGAAGTGTTTTAAAGGATAAACAAGATGGCTGCAGCTCATCCCTCACCTGGAACCTCTCCAACGCAGGTTATATTCATTCATCCTTGGAGGTCACACCCTGCATTTATAGATGGCGGCTGGTCAGACCACCTGAAGTGCGTGTCCGGAAGGCACGCCCACTTCCCCTGAATTTCCTGGGGCAGTCCCTGGGACCTGGGGCTGGACCCGGAGTCTAGCCAATGGGCGGCTGTCACATTGTAAGTGATGCTCCCAGAAGGCTGCTTTTCCTCGCAGGCTGTCATGTTTGAACACTATGTAGAATGCGGAGGAGTAGGATTTCATTTATGGAAGGATTCCGAGTTGGAGAATATTCTGTTTACTCTCCCTAAAGAAGCAAGTATCCTGCTTTGAACTCTCGGGCAAATGATCCTCCAACTCATCCAGAAGGGCCTTCAGCAATGGGGGCCTCTGTCTTCTTAGGGCCTCCTATTCTCTGCTGGGCAGCGTTAGCTAAAAACACAACAAGAAACAAGGCCCACTGAATCCCTGCCCTCGCAAAACTTCCCTTGGACTTTAAAAAAATTTTTTTTAGGTACTGGAAATTGAACTCAGGGCACTTGATCACTGAGCCACATCTCCAGCCCTATTTTTTATTTTATTTAGAGACAGGGTCTCACTGAGTTGCTTAGGGCCTCACTAAGTTGCTGAGGCTGGCTTTGAACTCGCCATCCTCTTGCCTCAGCCTCCCGAGCCGCTGGGATTACGGGCATGAGTCACCGCACCTGGCTTCCCTGGGCATTTTTAAACATCAAAGAGGGATAAACAAGGGCAATGGGTGGACACCTTTGCAATTTCAGGTTGATGCTAAGTATCCCTCTGGTTACATTTATCTATCCAGTTACAGATCCATCCAAGAGCACCAGTGTCCATCTCGTTCCCAGGAAGATCAAGGGGAGGTGCTAAAATCTAGCAACTGATGCTCAGAGTCCACACAAGAAGCCCAGTCTTTCCTACCAAGCTAAAGCCCTCGCCTGGCAGTTGAGGCTCCCCCGCCCCCTGCTTCCCTTCGCCACTCTTTCGTTACTATGCTACAAGAATCCTGCAATCTTGCCACGCACGACTATTTGTTATTTCTTGAGCACGACATTCCTCATACTCAGGTGCCCCTGTCTGTTCTGCTTCTTGTACAACCTCTTTCTCAACACCT
Source organism: Tamias sibiricus (assembly GCA_025594165.1). Lineage (NCBI taxonomy): Eukaryota > Metazoa > Chordata > Mammalia > Rodentia > Sciuridae > Tamias > Tamias sibiricus. The sequence goes on along the minus strand of CM046666.1, from coordinate 14,086,765 downwards.
ACCTGTCAAAACTGTACTCATCTTTAAGGTCTGTCTTAAACACATCCCCATGGTGATGCTCTTTTTGATTCCTCCAAAAGGATTGGACCTCTTCTTTGAATTTCTTTAGGGCCCTTTCTCTCCCTCCTTAGATGAACATTTTCTGTAGCTAATTACTGCCTGCAGCTGCCTTAGCAACGTTTGTACCTTATATGAGGCCTTAGCAAAACACCTGCACAGAGTGGGCCCTCCAAATGTAATCGCTGAGTCAATTAAATCTCCAACCGAACAGTGCTACCAAAAAAGAAAAAAGAAAGAAAAGAAAAAAAAAAAAAAAAAAAGACATTTTGCTACAATCTTTGCTCTGGTTGTAGAATTCAGAGAAGAAAGCACCCTTTAAAAATGTTTTGATCATTTTTATAAGAAAAAAAAGAAGTCTGCATTTTGAGAGAAGAAAACCAAGATTGGAAAAACATGGAGAAATTGCTATCAAAAGTCAATTCCTTCCATCCACAGTTTAAATTTTCTGTGTATTTTGAGTTTTGACACATTAGAGACCTTTCTGGCTGGGTCTAGCCTGTTCTTTAGACACCGCCAGGGCTCAGCCCCGAGCATGCCTTTCACATGTGAAGGAGAGACAGACCCCTCCTCTACCAGGGCCAGGCACCAGGCAACCCGAGATGGCCCCTATGGTGCAAAGCTGGTTGAAATTATTCAAAGTAGCTAATCCTAAATGGTCTGCCTTGCTTTCCTGCAGAAACCCCAGGAAAGGCTCCTGGACTCCCCTTTCTGTCCCCTGACTTCCCCCATGTGGCCCCGTGTGGTGTGTTGTGTGGTGCTGCTGTCTCTGGGACCTGTGGGGATAGTAAATTTGCTTTCTCCAGCCTCTTCTACGTGTCCACCTGCAGGTGTACTTGGCTGGGTATCACCTAAAGGGCCAGAACACCTTCAAAAACCCCAGTTACCAAGGGAGCAATGACCTTAAACCTCCCTCTGTGGCTTCCGGGTTACGATTCGTTGTTTCCATCGAGAGGCACAAGTGAAGTCCAAGTTCATGGCACTCTAACCTGGTTTCTTGCACGGTCAGAGCAGAACACCAGGAGGGAAGGCAGGGGCAGAGGCAGAAGTACCCGATTGTGCAGGGCTGAAGAGGAGGCGAAGGAGGTGGTGGGGTGGGGGTGGGATGTTGAGGAGAGAAGGGGACAGAGAGGATCAGAGAGCGACAGAGAGACCAAATGAAATCACACATCAGAATGCAACTGCGGAACACTGACAACGACCACCAAGCCAGAGGGGCAGCTATAATCGGGAACATTGGCCTTGGCTTGACGGGCACTGGGTTTCGGTTCGCATTAGACATGCGTAAGCACTAAGGCTGAAAAGCCCACAGGCCACAGATGCCATTTGTCAGGCAAAATTATAACTGCAAATACTTCAGCAATGTTGAACTCTGCAATCACCTAAGATCTGAGACTGTACAGTCACTCCTTGGTATCCTCGATACTGAGAAGTGGCTCCAGAAACCCTGCAGATGTGTCCCCAAATCAGTGGATGCACCAGTCCCTTGTATAAAATGGCTAAGGGCTGCACAGACCCTACACAATCCTTCCGAATACTTCAATCACCTCTAGATTTAATGTATAAGACCGAACACAGTAAAAAATGCTAGATGACTATAGTAATTGTTATACCCTATTTTTAAAATTCATATTATTTTTTATTGTATTTTTTAAAATGTTTTTTTTTTTTCCCCTCAATATTTTTGACCACAGTTGGTTGAATCTGAAAATGTGGAACCCACAGATACCGAGGGTCTACTGAAGAAAGTCGCCTGTACTCCAGGTGCATGTGAGACATGGGCAGGTTTGTGTTATCAGAAGGACTTTTAGGGACCAGTGGTGGTCCCCTTTCTTTGCTGCACTGCCTCTGACAGTGGCCAGATGCTGCCCCTGTGATTTGTCTCTGTTCCTGGCTCCCATGGATGGTCCTTCTGGTCTGTTCTTTGAAACCCAATCAAACTGAACTCAGGTCCCCCTCGTGATAACCAAGTGCTTTGAGAACATTGCTTATTTCTAAAACTTCCAGAGACTATTTGTGCATTGTGGACTGAATTGTGTCCCCACCTCGCCCCGGATTCATGCTGAAGGCTTAACCCCAGGGGAACAATATTTGGAGTTCAGAACTAATTAAGCAAGGTCATAAGGATGGGACCCTAAATTGATAGGATGAGTGTCTTTATAAGAAGAGACCCCAGAGATTTCTCGTTCTTCCCCCTGCCCTGTGAGGGCAAAGCAAGAAAGCAGCAGGTCTGCAAGCCAGGGAGGAAGTTCTGCCAGAAGTGAAATGTGCCAGGCCTTGACCGTGGACTTCCAGCCTCTGAGACTGCGAGAAAATAGAGTTCTGTTGTCTAATCCACCCAGTCTGTGTCATTGTTTAAACAGTAGCCCAAGGAGACTAATATAAGTTATTAAAGTAAAGAAGCAGATTTTCTAATTTATTAGTTGGATTGATACATACAAAGTTAAAAAAAAAAAACAACAAAGAAAGCTGATGATTTAAAAAAAATTTTTGAATAAGCATCATGGTATAAACTAATGGTTATAAATGAGGATTTGGAGTTAAACAGAATGGGTTAGGGTTCCATCTCTATGTAAACATGGTTAAGTCATTTAACTTCTCCAATTTTGCTTTCATCTCTGATGTAAAAGAACTAAGAATGAGGTATCTGCCTCACAGGACTGAATGTTACATGGTAAAGTTCTTAAATCTCTAGCTGCCATTATTAACATAATTGTGAATGTCAAGCTGTGAAGTCGAGCTATCACGTAAATTGATTTTTTTTTTTTTTTTTTTTTGGTGCCAGGGATTGAACCCAGGGGCATTTAACATCCCTACCCCTTTTTTATATTTGATTTTGAGACAGGGTCTGGCTGAATTGCTTAGGGCCTCGCTAAGTTGCTGAGGCTGGCTTTGATCTCATGATCTTCCTGCCTCAGCCTCTTGAATCACTGGGACAATAGGGCATGTGCCACTGTGCCTGGCCTACATTGATTATTTTTGGCAAGGGATTGAACCCAGGCCTTATGCATAGTAGGCAAGCACTCTACCACTGAGCTACACCTTCAGCCCTTTAAAAAAAAAAATTAAGACAGGGTCTCCCTAATTTTCCCAGGCTGGACTTGAACTTGTGATCCTCTGCTTCAGCCTCCTGAACAGTCAGGATTATAGGTGTGTGCCACATGCTTGGCCAGCATTCATCTTCATTTGACTGTCATTAATGCTTAACACTGGACTTTTGGGGTCAGGATGCCTGGAGAGGTGACTGGTGAATCCTTAGGCAGGAGACAGGGGTCTCTGCCTTTTCTTTTGGGGTCATCTATCATTCTAATAAGGATTTATTTTGAGATTCATTCACCTCAGAGCAAATTCACAACACAACCAGCTTTGCTGGAGAATACGCTTCCAGAAAGGCCCAGATTACACACCACTATGGAAGCTGATGATGGAGATGAGATGAGAGAAGAAGATGGTCTGAGAGAGCCTCTCTCAGCCGGGCTGACGAGCAGAGAAGAGTGGCCAGACAAATATTCTGCAAGCTCACTGTGTCTTCCTGGGAGAGTGGAAGCAAACTCCAAGGTAGGGATAATGCCATTCCTTGATTGTGAACTTGGAAGCAGCTCTGGTCCAGGCTCCTATTTCCTCCAGCCTCCATCCAGATCATTAACCACTGTCACGCTCTCTTAATCATCTCTGGGGTCTTTCAATTATCCTGTTTCCTTTCAAACATGTCAACGGAACAAGACACCGAGAACATTCGAACACTCACACTTCTCCATTTACAGCTCTGGAATCCCTAGTTTATTAATTCCTTCTGACATGGCCCAGATGTCTCTAGAGTAATTAGCAGCAGAACAGGGTTAATGGAGTGGCCGTGTGGTGATGCAGATTCACTATGACTGATTGCTCACTTACAAAAATTAAACAAGTTTAATGAGTTTAGCTCCAAAAGGATAGCAATATACTCACAGACCATAGATCTCTCTACAGGTGTTTTTTTTTTTTTTCTTAAATCATATTTAAGAGACTACCAGGTACACAGCAAAGATACAATGTATTTTTTTTTTTTTTTTTGGTACCAAGGATTGAACTCAGGGGTACTTGACCACTGAGCCACATCCCAAGCTCTACTTTATATTTTATGTAGAGACAGGGTCTCACTGAGTCGCTTAGTGCCTTGCAGGTGCTGAGGCTGGCTTTGAACTTGTGATTCCTGTCTCAGCCTCCCTAGCCACTGGGATTACACACATGTGCCACTGCGCCTGGCTACAATGAATTCTTTTTAAAAATATTTTTTTAGTTGTAGATGGACACATACCTTTATTCTATTTATTTTTAATGTGGTGCTGAGGTTTGAACACAGTGCTTCACATGTGCTAGGCAAGCCTCTACCACTGAGCTATTTTTGTGCACTTGATACAATTACAAACAAACCAGAGAGACTGGGCTGACTAATTTAGAGATTTTCAGTCTCTTCTACACAGAGTCCCATGCATCCCAGCCTCTCCAGCTGCAGAGCTCATGGCTAAGCTCCAGAGGGCCTCTATGCATTAGATAAGCAGATAAATCAAGGGTGTCGTGAGTTCCGGGATTCTGTGACTCTTCTTTTAAGACACCTTTCCCGTGGTCTGCGCTCTTCCTGCTGCCCCAGAGGCCTGTCAGCTCACCCTGCAATGACTGGAGGGAGCAGCCTCCCTGGCTCGGGCCATTCTGTTTCATTCTACCAGCAGTTTTGGCGTCCACAGCCCAGAACTGGCCTCTGTCACTTCTCCAACTTCCTCCTTCAACTTCCTCCTCTTTCTGCTCATTCTACACAGTGACCTGGGAAAGGGCGGTGTCTTCCTATCACTGCTTGTAAACCTCCAAAGCCTTTCCCTGCCCAGGGAAGAAGATCTAGTCTTCATACACCCTTACCTAGTGAGCCTGTCTCTTGGACACCCCGAGTCCCCCAGATCAGGCAACTCTTTCTTCAAAGACCCCAAACCCTGTCACCTCTGAGCCCAGGGTCTTCTTTCCTGGAATCCTTTCCCTCATTCTCCATAAAGGCCCTTCAGGGTTCAAACATCCATAGCCTTCTCAGTAGCCCCTTCATGAGGCTGCTCTGAACGGAAGTATCAGGTAATTCCCTTGTTACCTGTGGGACACTGGTTCCAGGACCCCCATGGGCACCAAAAACCCACAGATGTTCAAGTTCCTTACAGAAAATGGTGCAGCCAAAGAAACAATCAGTGAGGTGCATACAGAGCCTACAGAATGGGAGCGAATCTTTACCATAAGCCCATCAGATAGAGCACTCATCTCTAGGATACATAAAGCACTCAGAAACCGTAACACCCAAAACCAAATAACCCAATCAATAAATGGGCTAAGGAACGGAACAGACACTTCTCAGAAGATGACATACAATCAATCAACAAATACATGAAAAAATGTTCAACCTCTCTAGCAATTGCAGAAATGGCAAATCAAAACTACGCTAAGATTCCATCTCACTCCATCAGAATGGCTGCTATTAAGAATACAAACAACAGTACGCGATGGTGAGGATGTAGGGAAAAAGGCACACGCATACATTGCTGGTGGGACTGCAAATGGGTGCAACCATTTGGAAAGGAGTATGGAGATTCCTTGGAAAACTATGAATGGAGCCACCATTTGACCCAGCTATCCCACTCCTTGTTTTATACCCAAAGGACTTAAACCCAGCATATTATAGTGACACAGCCACAACAATGTTTATAGCAGCTTAGTTCACAATAGCTAAACTGTGGAACCAACCTAGATGTCCTTCAGTAGATAAATGGATAAAGAAAATGTGGCCTATAGACACAATGGAATATTAATCAGCATTAAAAGAGAACAGAATCATGGCACTTGCAGGTAAATGAGTGGAGTTGGAGAATATAATGCTAAGTTAGCCAATCCCCAAAAACCCAAAGGCCGAATGTTTTCTCTGATATGTGGATGCTGATCCATAATGGGGTTTGGGGGGGAGCACAGGAGGAATGGAGGGACTTTGGATAGAGCAAAGGGGAGAGAGGGGAAGGGAGGGGACATGGGGGTAGGAAAGGCGGTGGATTGAGATGGACATCACGACCCTAAGTACATGTATGAGGACATGAATGGTGTGGCTCTACTTTGTGTACAACCAGAGATATGAGAAATTGTGCTCTATATGTGTACTATGAATTGAAATGCATTCTGCTGTCATTATAACAAATGAGAATAAATAAATAAATAAATTTTAAAAATACCAAACACCTGGTGAAAAGGCAGTTGACTGGAAGCAGCTAGGTTCCTGATCAAGGTTCTCTGAAATCTTTGAGCAGCTGATTATACCCTAACCTCTGGTCACAAGGTGTTATCTGACTCAGGTGTCAATGTGTGGTGAGATGCAATTTCACTGGAGACCCAGCTTAACACCGTGGGCATTACATTAACCCTTCAGGAAGGAAAAAAAAACCAAAAAAAACCCAGAATCCAGGTGAGGACAATATTGCTAGCTTATTCTTCCTCTGAAAGCAATTCCCACATACTTTACAGACTATTGACTCTGGTTTTCTTTCTTCCATTTTAAAGAGAACAGACAGTACTGAAATGAAATTTTTTTTATTTTTTATTTTTTTGCGGTGCTGGGGATTAAACCTGGGGCCTTGCACATGCTAGGCAAGTGCTCTACCACTGAGCTATACCCCACAGCCCCTGGAAAGAATTTTAACAGAACTATACTGGTCTTTAGATCAGTAAGTTAAAGACACAACATTGAAAGGCTGACACACTCATTATGAAGGAAACCAGGCACTATTTTTTTTTTTTTTTTTTCATCTCTGCAAACATTTGATGCTGGATTTATTGGCCCAGGTAAGCAATCTTGAATTGACCACATCGATGCAACGTACATATTCACAGATACACGTGACTGAGGCTCTTGGCAGATGGCTGGCAGGTGCATATCAAATGCTTTTTGACACAGACACACACCCTGGTCATGGCTGCATGTACCAAGACACACAGAGAAACACCCAAACATCCCACAAGACAGCCACCCCAGAGAGGTGCATTGCGGCCTTGGGTCACAAGAGCAAGCGAGAAAGAAGTTCTCCCTTGAAGGGAAGGAGGGGCTGGGTGTCCCCGAGGGTGTCCACTCACCTGTTAAGTGGTTGGCAATCCGGGCAGTGGGTTTGGGAGGCAGGGCCGGGGGCTGCTTGAGAAGGGACAGCTGCTTCACTGGGGTCTCCTCATGGTCTCCAGAGAAAGCAGCAGGTTTTTTGGGGGGCAGTAGCAGGACTGGTTTGGCTGTAGGATCTTGGGACAGGAGGACTCCAGACTCACTGGCAGAGGGACTCTCTTCAGACACTGAGGGGACAACCACATGACACACAGGACACATTACACAAATGCAGTGCGGGAGGCGGGGCGGCCAGGAGCGCAGGACAGGCCCGCGGGCCCGCTAGTGAGAGGGCAGCACACCAACCGCCTCAGGCTGTCACACGCACGTGGAGAGCTAGAGCGAGGACACTGGGAATCTGGTAAGGCAGAGGGGTCGTGGAGGGAGGCAGAGGGAAGGCAGAGGAAGAAAGAAGAGGGGGGGGGAAGGATGGAGAGGGAGGAGGCAGAGGAGGAAGGACACGGGCTCGTCAGTAACGTCACCAGCCATTTCAGACCTGCATTCATCACCGTCTGTGGATGCTCAGAGGGGTGACAACCTACAGGACGGGAAGTGCCGCCGATGAAGGACAGAAAGCTCTGCCCAACAAGAGCAGAGCCAAGGGCTGGCCCTGTGCAGGGCTCGCGTGCCCTTTGCTGGGGGAAGGGACAGGATGCTGGTGCAGCCTTGGTGTCCCCCGGGTCTTGCTCTGGGTCTGCACTCAGGACTGGGACGCCAGGCTCTGCAGACAGCCTCGGAGGCTCACGTTGGACCTGCAGGCCTTGAGTGCTGGTCCTCTGGGCTCCAGTGGTCAGCACTGAGCCCCAGCCTCCCGGGAGTGGTTGTCAGGACACCTCCCGCCTGGCCGTCCCTGTGAGCTGAGGAGCGCGGGGGACACCTGTCCATCCCACCCTGTCTTCTCTCCTCTGTTGCCAGAATTCCCGTGGACTCGCTTCAATTCCCTCCATTTCTCTTCTCTCTCTGTACTGGGCCCGACTCTTCCTTTTCCCTGGGGACCCTGGGACGGGCTCTAGTTGGGAGCTGTTATGGACGGTGGGGACACCACACGCCTTCCTACACCAGGTTGGCAGCCTGGGTGTGACAGAGTGAGATTCTACCACTTCTCTGGGATGACAGATTTCTCAATCAGATCCACCCGACTGCAGTGTCACAAGGAAGGTGGGATTTAAAACATGGTAATAACTCAACCACTCTCTTTGGACAATTCCCTGGGGGGGGGGGACAATAAACTCAAGTGCACATCCTCTTGCCCCCTATCACTGTCCCCATGAGCAAGCTGGTCAATGACTCCTCCCCTGTCCTGTCCTCCTTTGCTCCCTGTATCTGGGGACCAGTGTTCTGCACAGCTGAAACGCTTTGCAAAGAATCCCTGTGAGTGCTACATTCTCCCTGTCTCAAGGGACAGTCTTACTACCAGGGATGAGCACACTGATGCGGCCAGGACTTGCCAAGTCCCACAGCAAAGCACAGGAAGGCCTCCCACCTGTGGCTATGAATCTGCACGTGGTAAGCCAGAATGGACGTGGCCTTGCTCCCCAGACTCCAGATATGCCAAGAGGCGCCTTGCCCTAGCTGGGTCTCCTGGCAACCCGTGCCAGTCCTATCTGCTGGGAGACCCCATCTTGGGGCTCATCAGGATCCCTATGCAAACCCCTTGAGAGCTGAGAATTGGCCTCTTGGGTGACTGTGGACCAAAGAGGGAGGCAGTGGTCAGAGGGCATCAAAATTCACCTATCAGCAGGCTCAAACTTAACCACTAACTTGTATGTGATTTGATCAACAAATAAGTTAATTGTATCCAGTAAATTGATTCAACTGTTAATTAATACACTGGAACTAGAGATTCAGGGGCATGACCAGGCCTTGTGAACAGGCAAATTAGATAAGCACTAACTTATAGAGAAATGTGGGATTCTTTACCTTCATCTTTTTTTTCTTTTCTTTTTTTTTGGTACCGGGTATTGAACTCAGGGGCCCTCAACCACTGGGCCACATCCCCAGCCCTTTTTTGTATTTTATTTAGAGACAGGGTCTCACTGAGTTGCTAAGTGCCTCACCATTGCTGAGGCTGGCTTTGAACTCGAGATCCTCCTGCCTCAGCCTCCCAAAGTGCTGGGATTACAGGCGTGCGCCACCATGCCCAGCTTTTTTTACCTTCATCTTAACAAAGATGAGTGTTAGAAAATGAGACTATGACACTTTAAATTGTTACTATTACAAAAACTAGACACATCTCCTTTAAAATGATGACAGTTATAAAAATGTTTTTTTTTTTTTTTTTTTTTTAAACCGTAGAGCAATATGTGGAAAGATCCTTCTCGTGTTCTTACACTCAGTATGTGGGAAGAACTCCTGTGAGGTCCATTGGATCTAAATATCCGGATCTTTATGCTCTGGGTGGCCCAGAATAGAACCGGAAGTCCAGGCCTGGGCAGAGCTCCCCAGTGTGACCTCTGGGGTCTTGCTCTGTGACGGTGCCCGGGGCATTACCTGGCCCATCCATGATGTCTGAAGCTTGGAGCACCTCGTACGAGCAGGGGTCCCTCGGCATGGGGACGGGCTCCATCTCGGACAGGGCGGGCAGGGACAGCTGGCTGGAGCTGAGGGACGGCCCGTTTTCCAGGGAGTCGTCTTCGTTGGATATGGAGAGCTCCCCATCTGCCAGAGAGAAGGCCACAGGGTTAGACGGCTGCCTGCCAGGGCAGGGCCACCCTCAGAGCCCGCCGAGGGGCCTCCAGGTGTCGGAACCACCCTCGCCAAGGGCAGCGTCCAAAGCTGACTCCCATTCTTTTGCTTTTATTTTTTATTTATTTATTTTTTTGGTACCGGGGATTTAACCCAGGGGCACTCGACCACTGGGCCACATCCCCAGCCCTTTTTTGTATTTTATTAGAGACAGGGCCTGGCTGAGTTGCTTAGCGCCTCACCATTGCTGAGGCTGGCTTTGAACTTGCGATCCTCCTGCCTCTGCCTCCCAAGTGCTGGGATGACAGGCGTGCGCCACCACGCCCGGCTCCATTCTTTTGCTTTTAGAACTTTGGTTTGACCTTTAGACACAGGCCGTCTAGCCCTCAGGACGACACTCTGCAGCCATCCTCGGCAACTCACCTGGGGCTTCTCCACGTTTCTCACGACCAATACAATGTGCCATGTATTTTTTAAATTGAAGTGAATTAAAATTAAGTTTTCTTTCTGTTTTTCTTGTGTGGTTATATGTGTAGTGCTGGGAGTTCAACCCAGGGCCTCACATGTGCTAGGCAAATGCTCTACCACTGAGCAACGTCCCATCCCCAGCCCGTCTCCTGATTCTTAAAAAGCTGGAAGAATGTTTTAAAGACTTTTTTTCAGTGGGCCTCAGAGATTGGAACACCAGGATTGAGGGAGTGAGGGCTTCATGTCACTCAAGAAGCCCAGAGTGGGGGTACTCCACGGTCCCGGGAACACTCATCCCAAGTCCTGTTCACCTCTGTTGTGGAGATCTCAGGTGGGTAAGCACGCAGCCAAGCTCTGAGCTCCACCAACAGGCTGCAGCAGCCCAAGGATGCTGGTAGTGCCAGGGTTCCCCCTTGCCGACCACCAATCACAACAACGTTGGTCCTGTTTACAACACAGCACCCCGAGGCGCTGCTGGTTCACACCACGGCAGAGGATCAAAGGCTCCGTGCAATGGCATTTTGTCAGATCAGAGTCCCCCCAGTGTGATTTCACATTAGCCCAGGGGAGTCTTAGATAACGAGACATCAAAGTACAATTAATTTTTAAAGAGGACTAAAAGCTATTCCAGTCAGTGAATAAACACCCAGATTCAAGACACAGTCATTCTACTCAGAAGAGGCGGACCAGGCAAGCTATCACCTGACCCAACCCCGGAAGAAAGATGACTCAAAAATGAAAGCCAGGAGACTCCAGAGTTAATCCTTTGCTTTTGCTCTGTTCCTTGCACAGTTCTGATTTTACATCTCCGTGAGACGTGGTGGCACAGGACCCCATTAGAACCGACTCAATGAAATGTGTGTCCAGCAGGGTAACTGGCAAACGGACAGGCTTTAGGTAGCATATGACCTCAGGACATTGGGTGTTGGACCTGAATCTTCTATAAACATTAACAAAAGAATAACTAATGTGCATAAAATCAATTGAAGCAGACAATAGGAAGCCCTGGCACTTGAACACCGGGTTGTTTTCTTTCTTCTTTTCATTCCGCCTCTTTTAGTTTGATGTCTCCGATGGTAGTAGATGATATTATAATTGGGATTAACAATACAATTACTAGTAATTAGTAAGGACACAGGAATTGTGCAGAGGCCAAGGTTGGTGCCGTGGAAATCATGCAGCTGAGATGGGAGTCTTCGGAAGGGAAGGGGAGGATGCATGGTAATGCAGCATTATGGGATGGCCTCCTGTTCTCTGGACACGGATTTATCAGGCATGCCCAAGCCACGGCGGTGGGAAAGCAGCGCTGCTTCAGGTCCCCAGCTGCCACTCAGCTCCCTGCGTCTCTGGGGGACCACTGTGACTCTGGGCGTTCCAAGCATATTCAAAGTCCTGGACAGGACGACCTCAGGGGGAGGGGGTCTCAGTGCCAGTGTCAGGTTCTGCTTCCTGAGGGCAAGGATGCAACCAGACAATCAGCATCCCTTCTAACAGTTAAAGTTACCATAGAGACAACACTGGGGGTGGCTGTGACCCTGCCCTTCACGAAGGCGGCTGGTTCAGGGCGAGGCGCTTTGCCGATACTGAGAGGTGACACCGCCCACTCATCTTGGGATGTGGTCACTCTTAAAATATTAGGTTCCTTATGGGCTCAAAGGACCTTTCCCAGGTCCCAAAGGCCCAAACCACTTTGGCGAACAATTACTCTGGGAATTCCACTGTCATAACTGTTAAATGCATATTTCCATTGAAAACATAAAAATGGGAGAAACAGAAATCAGACACCAATCACATCATCCTAAGAGAAATAGTTTCTAGTTTCTGTAGGTATGTTTAATGGCTATAAATCCTACCACGTGTCAAATGTGTGTCTTGTTTTCTTTCTTCCTATCTAAGCATACTTCCACGATCATCATCTTGATGGTCACAGTAATGAACATCAGGACATTTACCTAGCTATCCCCATATGACCAGTCACAAAGGGATTTCCACTGCTTTACGTGACTATAAAAGAAGTGCTGGGAGGACCACCTTCCTGCACAGAATCTTTTTCTGAAAAAAAGAATTCTCCTTTAGGATAAATTCCAACAAATCAATCTTAGGTGTACAAATATTCTTTTTTTTTTTTTTCTTTGTGGTATTGGGGATCAGACCCAAGGCCTTGCACATGCTAGGCCAGTGCTCTACTACTGAGCTACATCCCAGCCCTGTGTGTACAAATATTCTAATATCTAGTGATACTATAAATGGATCTTGTGAAATTGTTTTGCTAAAAGATTTTCCAATGGACACAGGTAGCAACAATGTAGAGACCAAACATGTATCTCAGCTTTTGGCAATTTCTTCAATATTAACATTAACAACTATGGCTTATCTAACTATCTTGAATCCATCCATCTATCCACCTACACGTTTTTCTACCTACATAGACGTAAGACACAAACATACCCACACATACAATAAAAAAATTAAAGTTATTAAATAGGCACAACGAATTCATTACTAATCTCATTTGTGACCAAGATGGGTGGTGATACAAGTGGGACCATTTGAATTGGTTGCCTATAACACAGGAATAGGATGCTGCTTCCACTTTCAAGATTAATTTTTTTTAAAAAAAATTATGACCTTTTCAAACACAGATGCAAAAGTAGAAGCAATAATGTAATGGGCTCTGTGTGTCCATCATCAGTCTAAGGGCCTAGCCGGGCTACCTAATGTTTGGTAACTCCAAGCATGATTAACTAGAAGACCATTTAGGCTCTCCAAGTCTGTTTACTATTTATAAGCACTGCTTGTCTTTATCTCTACCAACATTTTAAATTTTGCTTTATTAGAAAAACTTCCTTCTGTCCCCATTCCCAGGGAGAATCTAACCCTTCTGATTGTCCCTTTATCCATCCACTCATTACATCTCATTTTTTCATGGATAAGACAGTTCACTGAGCACTGGAAATTATTTTGATGTTTTATATTGCCTATAAAAATTATCTGTGTTATGGTTGAAATGGCATAACAAAAATGACCTAAAATCTTACATTTCCTACTAAAAAATTAGTAAAATGGAAACAGGAGGAAGGCGGAAGGCAGGAGAAGCAGCCAGGTAGGTCGAGGTACTGGTTCTCAAACTCTGGCAAGCATCAAGTGTCCTGGAGGCTGATGGAGCCCAGATGGCTGGATCCCAGCCCAGCGACTCTGACCCAGTGGGTCCAGGCTGGGACACTTTACCAAGGGCTTGGGGGACGCTGCTGCTGCTGCTGCTGCTGCCGCATTGGCTGGTCTGGGTTCTGGACTCTGAGACCCACGGGGTTCAGAATTCAGGATTCGGGAGGCAAGAGAACCTGGGATGGCAACAGTGCCTTGTCACGATGAGGAATGTGACCATGTGGCTGACGTGTCACGGAGATGGCTGGCCGAAGCCTCAGAAAGGACAAGAGAGGAGGCGGCTGCATCGTCTCACCAGGAACCACGAACATACAGTTGTCACAAAGGACAGTCAGGCTGGAGGAAGCAGTCAGGTGAAGTGGTGAAGAAAATAAAAGTGCCCAGAGGCAGACGCATCCAACAAGATAGAATCGGGTCACCGAAGTGGCCGGCCACCACGGGCAGAAGCGGGGGCAGGTGACTGCCGGGGATTTCAAATGAGGAGTGAGGCGTGGGAGGCAGGGGTCTCGGCACAGACGGATCCGTGGGAGCGCACCAGCCCGGTGCGCCTCTACCCCGGGGAGGTGGCAGCAAGCAAGATGTTGGCAGAGGCAGGTGGACACCCAGCGAGGAGAAAGAGGGGAGGGAGGGTGAGTGGATGGATTCACTCAGTGGGCGCACACCTGTGAGAGCCTGGGTGACAGCAGGCATCACAGCCCTGAAACCACCAACCCGGGCAACGACCTTGACCTCCTGAGAACGGGCGAGGCTGGCCACTTCCTGACCCACAGGAAAACCCCCGAGCTCCACTGGCTGCTTCCAGAGCCCTGGCCTTGGTCCCCCCCCCCCCCCCAGAAGTGCAGGCACAGAGCAGAACATGGAGGATGGGACAGACACGCCTCGGGCGACACGAGGGGCAGGCTGTCACCCCGCGGGGCAGAAATGCAGACCAGAGCGGAGGGGGCTTGGCAGTGGGCGCGAGAGCCCAGAAAGCCAGGGTGAGGCGCTGAGCCCCAGGAGCAGGGACAGAGAGGGCTGAAGGAAGGCAGAGGTATGCCAGAGCGCGAGGAGGGCCTTGGCCTGCACGGACGTGTTCAATGTCCTAAAAGTATGAGATAGGCTAAAGTTTTGATACAGAGACTTGGCTCAGAAGACACTTTTTTTTTTTGTTTGTTTTATTTTCTTTACTAATTGCAGCTCCGAATGGCTTCTCAGGAGCTCCCTCTAGGGCACAGTAGTGCCACCCTGGGGACAGAGTCTCAAATACATGGGCCTTTGGGGACCATTCAACGTCCATTCAGAGTGTGTCCCCACAGGAGACTTTTCCTCTTTCTCTGCTTCGTGGCTCAGGATGCTTTCCTCTGCCACATGCTCCTGCCATTGTTGCCCTGCTCACCCAAAGCAGGGGGTCTACCAATCTTGGGCTGGAACTTCCAAAACCATGAGCCAAAACAAACCTTTTCTTTTTACAAGTTGCTTATCTCATGCATTTTGTTATAGTAACAGGAAATTGACTAACTCAGGTATACTCCCTAGTTTTAGAGTGATTATCTTCAACTTGCCTATGATCAATTAAATTTCCTGAAAGCTAAGGGTCAACTGAAGTTGTTATAGATGAAAGTCACCTGGAGAATGGGTGATATGTTCTCTCAGGTTCTCATGGACACTGAAATAACATCAGTTTCTGTTTTCAAAACATGAAAGATGGACCTTTCATTTTGACAGGGTGCATGGTTTATGGCCCTTTGGATCATAAGATCAAAAATGTTAATTCATTTTCTGAAAAGCAAAAGTACTTTAAAAAACTTAAGCCCACTGCTGAATCTGATTTTCTAGACTATGGATTATGGCTTATGTAAAAATAATTAGTAGAATAAGAAACCTGTATTGAATAAATAACAGCTGCATGTGAGTATAAAGAATTACTTTATTCACATCTATATATTGCATCATTACTGCAATACATTTCAGGTGGCTGCAAAAAAACTAAAAACAAAATTTTGAAACTAGAATAAAAACAGTAAAAAGAGAAGAGTAGAAATAAATACACATTTATTTCTTCAGGATGCGCAAGAGGGAAGCCAGATGGATAGTTCTGACTGGCTCCTGAAACTTTCCGATTTTTAATTTGCAAAGTGGAATGTTGTACACTGAAAGGAAGGGAGGGGACACAAAGCAGCATTGTGGAAAGTTACGAGCTAAACATAGCTCAGAGCAGAACAAACTATTCTACGTAGGCTGAGCATTTGTTCAGGTAAATAAAAATCCAGTCCCGGGAGCTACTTGCTAAATGGATAACCTTGCTGGGAATGAGAGAAACGCAAATGCAGTGTCCATGTGGGTGATGCCGGTACAGGAGACTGTGTTTAAAACAATGTCAAGGACAACAGCAGGAATGGAAGACAAGAGACACATGTCGATGACAATGACACCAAAGGAAACGTGCGTGTAGGTGGGCAGAGGTCTGAAGGGAATGTGGCATAAGCAGGATTTAATGATCACGAACTTTTTCACCCTCTAAAGATGCTAACATATGCAATTTTACCTTCTTACGTTATAAGATGAAAGCATAAAGGTCTTTGTTAGAGGGGGAAGTCCCTTCCCCACTCCCCTGGCCCCTGGGAGGAGGAGTGTCCCCAGTGCTCCTCATCTTTGCCAGTTTCCACCCACACCATGGAATGAGCTCATCACTAACAGACAAACCCTGGTCCCTGTTTCTCCCCGGGGAGGGGCTTCCTTCCGTCTATCCTGCCCTCCCCGCCCTGGGCCAGTGTGGACTAGAAACTCATTTTCCAGCTTGCTTGCTGATTCCATGTCAAGGATCGGGGGTAGGAGAAGCATCAGGCCCAGCCCTGAATTTTTCCAGACCAGTCTTTACCAACGATGAAGGTGGGACCCGAGACCCTACTTTGATCTCCCGCTAAGTTCTCAAATGGTTCAGAAACTCAAGAGACAGGACGAGAGTGCTCAGAATGGGCCCCTCAAACCCTCGACCATCTGGAGACGGACACTGCTTCTAGCTCCGCTGAAAGGGAATGGAAGGAGCCACTGGTGGGTGACAGGAAGAACGGCGTCATGCTCCCCGGGGCAGCCTCACAAGGAGAGGTGAGCGGGTGAGCGCCCTTCTCTAGTGCCAGAGAGACAGGAGGGAGGGAGAAGTGGCAGGCATAGGGGCAGAAGCCCTGCTGGGGAGCTGAGGAGCCTGTCTCCTTGTCGTCACTAACTCAGGACAAGGACCTCGGTGTGTGTCCTTTGGAAACAAAAGGACTGCATTAGACATGCCCAACTTCCTTCCAGATCAACACGTTTTCTGCAGGAGGTGATGGGAGAGAAGGAAAATAAGCCCCACCCCTAACACTTGCAAGTCAGCCTGAAATAACAGACGCACCAACACAGCCATGCAGTTCAGCGGCGGGTTCTCCTGGACTGGGGACACAGCGCAGGGGTAGAGCGCTTGCCCCGCCCCCACAGGGCCATGGATTCAGTCCCCAGGGGACCCCCGCCCATACGAATTTAGGTTTTCTTTTTCTTGTCTGACTTATTTTGTTTGGACATATAACCGCACCAGGACGTAAATGGATAGATTACTGGTTTACTACAGCTGAATAAAGTTTTATATTTTCATTTTTAAAACCCTGGTAAGTAAAGTTTCAGTGTAGATCTAAAGGTTTGTGTTCTGTACATAAAATGCCTCAATACGCAGCAGAACAACGAACAGGAAGAAAGGGAAAGAGAAAAGAAACATTTTGGAGCATCTTCAATGCCAAGTGTTATGTTGGACATTCTATTTGTGACTGAAAAAATAAACAGCCTCTGAAAGAGTATTTCATACATTTGCTATGTACCAGTCTCTCTCTCTCTGCCTGTCCATCTACCACCTCCTTGTCACCTCCCTCCCTCCCTCCCCACCTATTCATCCATCCACTGATGTTGGCACCCAAATCATCTCGATGTAGAGAGAAAAGTGAGCACGGAATACTTAGCTAGGATGCAGTTAGCCACACAGCTGAGTTGGTCCTTGGTAAGTGTGTGCTCGTGGTCTCATTTCAAATGATCTGCCTTCACATTTTAACTCCTTAAAGGCAGCAAAAGAACAACACCACAGTCCTTTATAAATAAGACATGGGGTTGTTACAAGCCAAGTTCAAGTTCTGTTCACTGCTAGTCTTTCATAGCAGGAAATAACCACCAACGTCATGAAATCACGGTCTCATTCATGCTTCTACCGTCAAGAAGATTTCTGTAAAGTGACACGTGACAATTTCAGACTGAAAACATGTCAGCCGACTGCACTTTGCTGGTGATGCAAGTGCGCAGAATTCACACGCGCTCGTGTCAAATGCAAGCACATTTTACTTTACGGGCTATAAGGAGAGCAAAATAAAAAGGTGAAGGCTCTTAGAGCAAAGCAAATAATGACCTTTGCTGAGACAGTAAGAGGAGCCAGATGTCAGTATTTGTTGATGGCTTTTCCCCTCTGAGGCAGGAGCGACTGTCCTCTGGCTCTCTTCTTGGCTTCTTAGACATGCCTTTGTTCAAAAAGGGCATCTTCTCAAGAAGTGGTAGAGGAGTCGAAGAGTGTTCTGTGGAGGTGACGCGCAGGCAGCGGTGCTCCTAATGTGAGCAGGGACTCTAGGGGACCATGACACAGAGACTTGGCCTGACATCTTTAATTTTATTCTGACGTGGACGTACTTTTACGGCTCAAGTAGGAACAAAACCTCACCCGTTAGGAGAGCAGGGCCATCATTCTAGAACCCATGAAAGTATCATTTTAGCAAAAGAATGCAGAGCTTTGAAAAAGCTTATTAATCCCAGTAACCTTTCACATCATCGCAATTAAAGCCACTACTAGCTGCTCCCTCATCAGAAAAACGATGCACTGAAAACAGTTAATGAAGAAATGAATGATCTAAGGATTTCATTGATGGATTAAAAGCTTTAAAGCCAAGAAGTGGGCCTGGGCTCCCTGGCGTTCAACATCTTCAGTGAATATATTTCCTTTGATGTGCTTGAGGTGAGGGAGCTGGTGTAAGACTAAATGAGGTCACAGAGACTTCGTAAAATTTTCAATACACACACAGCATAGAAAGCAACATGTTCCTAGGAAATACTGCCTATGAATGAATGTTACTGGTATTTAATTCTTGAGCATTTTAAAACACTTGGAAAGACTATTTGAAAAAGAAAAGATGAACAAACAAAAAAAAAAATCGGGAGTTCTTTGACACATTTTCTTTCTCAGTGAAGAAAAGCCACTGCGTGTGTGTGTGTGTGTGTGTGTGTGTGTGTGTGTGTGTGTGTGTGTGTGATTCGAAGTATCTGGGTACCACCAGGATTTAAGGCACAGATTGCAAGATTCTGTAGGACCAGGGAACCCATGTTCCAGAATCCACGAGTCAGAGAATCTTCCAGTTTCTCTTTTATCTCCGTCTGCTCTCCGAGGTCTTTGGATTATTCTGACTAGCACACATACAAAGACAAAATTTCCAAGAGCCACCAGGTTCCTTTCTGGCTGCTACAGCCATCTTTCTGACTCACAGAATCCTTTCGAACCAACTACCTTGAAAATCTGTGCAAAACGTCTTCCAATCTCGGAATGCGATCGATTCTGCAACATGCCGTTTAGGTCATTTCCTGCACGGGATGGGGCAGTACGTGTTTTTGTGCTCAGAGAATCACTTTGCTTTGTTATTATTGCTATTGTTCTGGGTTTAATATCTTTTGATTTTAATAGGCTTTTCCTTCTTTCTCAGAGGTCTTTGCCAAAAATGTTAACTATGTGAGTGGCAACGACTTCCTATCACAGGAGTGGCAAAGACATTGACCTTTGGTAGCTCATCTGGGCTGAACTCTCCTGCAGCTGTTTCCTGCTGGATTTATAGGTCTTTGCTGCCTTTGGCTGCAGTGCATGGTCTAAACAAACCCCTGCTCAAAGACGCTCATGTGGGCTGCTTCTCTGACTTGGAGCCTGCTGGAGACCTGCTGACGTCATGGAGTCACACCGTGGTGTCACACAGAAGCAACCTGGGGACTGAAGCTTCCCCAGCAATCTTCACTCCAGGGGCTCTGGTTCCAACCTTAGCCACCCCGATGAACTGGGACAGCTCGATTTCCAAATCATGACACTAACTGCAAGGTTATTGCTGAAAGAGGAGACCATCTTGCTGTTCCTGGGCATCTGGATATCAAAGATGCAACCGGGACCAGGACTGAGTGGACATCATGGGTTCTTCTCTGTGCAAAGACAGTCTGCACCTCAGAGTCCCATCATCACTGTGCCGAGGGCCTTTCATCATGAACGGGGAGCCCAGCAAAGACCGGATTCCAAGACTGTAAAAGTTCCTTAATGGCCAGAGCTGGGGAGGAAACTGATAGGCCATTTCCAAATTTAAGCAGCTGCTTCTCTAGCTGAGTTCTCAAACAGGGCACCCCCCCCCCCCCCTGGCCACCTGTGGTGGGTTTTCAAGTAGCTAAACTTTAAAATGTGTGTGTCAGTCAGACTGGCCCCACTTTAAATGCCCCACAACTGCAGTGGCTCAGTGGGCCAGCATGCGTGGCAGGACGTTTCTGTAACCGCGGAGGGTCTCTAAGTGTAGGACTGAAAATCACAGCACTGGGTCCAAGGCGTGTGCAAAAGCAAGTCCGTTTTGCTGTGGAGAGAGGCTGCTCACCGGGGGCCCATCGCAGCGAATGGCCTGCTGCACAGAGAGGGTCCCCTATAGAGAGACCGCGGTGGTGGACGCCCGCAGCCCTGGGAGAGACCTGCCCCAGGACACGTGGGCAACAGCGGGTCCTGAGCAACACACAAGGGCACAGGCGGATGTGGCCTTTGGAAACGTCCCTGGGGTGGACTCTCAGCTCCCGCGGGTGGATCTGGGTGGGGTGAAGAGGAAGGGGAGCCACGATGGAGCAGGGCCTGTGTCTCCAGGAGACCAGAGCTAACAGCTACTGAGCGCTTGCTCCAGGCCGGCGATGGCCTCGGAGCCCAGCTGGACCGGGTCCCAGTCCTCCAACGCCCCAAGTGCAGCAGGAGAGCTCATCGCTACAAGCTCCCAGAGCCACAGGACCCCCGCTGCTGTGGCAGAGTGCCTCCCATCAAGCAGGCCGGGCCAGGAGACACGAGGGGATTATAGGATGCCCACCTGGCCTTGCTGGGAGTGTCTGGGACCCTGCGTTTACAGCCAGTCAGAAAGCAGAATCCAGAGACGAGCAGACGCCCTGCGCCGTCCACAGACGGGAGAGGAGAGCGGGCACCAGAAGCCCAGGCTCAGGACCCCTCTGAGAGCCGTGCTGCGGACTGGCATTTAGGTGGGTGAAGGCCGAGTGCCCCATGGACTGGCCCCTCTGTGCAACCCTAGGGACACACAGGAAGTGAGGGAGTCCAAAGGGATTGAGTACCTAAGAGTGCTATTGATTCACTGATTATTAATTTAGTGCTCGATGTTTGGAAATCATATTGAGTGCTATGAATGTCACAGACTTGTTTCCCCCGCGTGGAACCTCTGCAAAACAACTTCTGTTAAGACAAGTTGGGGCACTGCAGGAGCCCTGTTTGGGGAGATGGCTAAGATTGCAGTTGACTATGGGCCATGGAGATGTTTGGGCATTGCCGCCTTCTGTAGTCTCACGGGACTTGGCCAGTCTCGAGAGACTTGAGCGAGATTACTGATTGGGTCGGGACCATTTGGTGTGTGGGTTGTTTGGTGGTGTGTGTGGTGTGTGTTAAAGTTGTTGTTAGAGCCAGAGAGAAAAGTTATCAGAATAAAAAGGCTGTTTGTTTCCAGTTCGCCTCTGAACTTCTTCCGGTGGCTTCGTTGCTCCAAGCGGCCATCGCTTCAGGCGGCAACAGGGCACGGACAGTGGGTATCCGTGGCAACGCTGGCAAGCCGCCCTGCGTGTGCGACCCTGATGTGACGTAATGAGGGCCGTAATGACCTAGCTGGAAGTAGCACATAAGCCCGAGTCCCTCACTCACTGAGTGAAGCGCCTTCAAGAGGACCAGACCCCGCCACGCTCCCCGTCGCTGATGGTGCCGGCGGCTTGCTGAGTTCCCGGACCAGACTTCGCCTGATCCAGCCAGCGGCTAAGAAGACGTCCCTTGGTGGGTCCCCTGGGACTCGGGGAGATAGAGGCCAGTTAGGACCGCGTGGATTTGGTGGTGAATAAACCGTAGCATTGCAAAGACACACCTGCCTCTGTCTGCTTCGTGCGCTCAGGACGTCCTTCTGAGCTACGGCAGCTCTCCTTTCATTAGCTTCGGGCCTTCCAAAGTCTGGCGGGCTCTCTCATCGTGATGGCCAGCGTAGGTCAGTGGCCATGCAGTGATGGAGCGTCCTACGGCAGGGGATGTGTGGGTGACAGCAATGCCCCATGTGCCCAAGGACCCTGTCCTGCGTGAGTACACCGTGAGTACTCGGGAGGGATCCAGACAGGCAGTTGGGAAAGGGTGCCCCCGTGGTGGGCCTTCCCACACCAGGTGGCAGCTCCCGGGGAGGTCACTGCACACGGCAATATTTAGTGTGGAAACGCATCAAAATCAGGGAGCAGCTATCTTTGGGTTTGCGAGAGAGTGATTCTGAAGAGCCTCTAGGGCAAGCGTTTCTTGTTCTTCGAGGGAAAAAAGAGTATCCTCTTGTTCCTCTGGGAACTGTGGCGTGGACATGTGATGGCGGAATCATGGCATCCACGTTGTTACCATGAGGATTGACAGCCTGAGGATGGCCTCCTTGAACTATGTTAGGTAGTTGATGAGTTAACCAACCCTGGTGCTGCTCTACCATCAGACTTTATTATTATTATTTTATTTGTAATTTTTCTCAAATTGGAAACCAGGCTTCTTTCTGTTCAGGTACCTTGTCTGGTTTGCACACCCAATTTCACGGCATATGCTAAAGGAGTTTACAGGTTCTGAGAATGGCAAGTTAAATGTCTTTTAAAAATCATGTTTCGTAACAAATTTCTCTGACTATATGAATTTATGGAGCTTTTTCCATGATTGGGTTTTTTTTTTTCACATATTTTTAAAAGACTGAAATTATGAAAATGTTTGAACACACACATAAGTAGAGAGAGATGCTGTGGATCCCACGTAATGATAATCAGATTTAATAATCGTCAAGACGTTGGGCACACTTAACCCAATACTTTCTTCTTCTTTGTAGAAATGTCATAGAACCTCCCAGACATCATGTCATTTTATTCCTCTATACGATAATACACATTTTTGAAAAATATTTTCTTATGCAACCATGATATCACCACAAAAACATTAACAATAATTCCTGAATATTACTTCATGCTCGATGCATGATCGTATTTCCTCAAAATCGTATTGCCTTTAAAACGTCTTTTTGTTCAAAGAATGCGGCTTCCTCCTGGGGTAGTTGCTTGTCAGAGCTCCTGAGTCGCCTTGATATTTTTTGATACTATTCACTTGCTGCAGAAACTAGACTGGTCCTCATCCAGGGCTGGCCTGGAGATGTCACCTCACTGGATTCCTCTGCAGATCTCACTGTCACATTCCAAATGTTTTCTGGTGACGCTGACACACATTATATCCCCACAGGTGTTCTTCATACGCAAAGAAATGTGAGCTATCACAGCTACTGGGCGTCACACGTTTCTGTCCACGGTTGGCCGATTCCATTGCTCTGCCTCCCCCCACCCCATTTAATTACATGCAAGTCATTTATTCATTCAATCAGGCAATAAATATTAAGAGAGCACCAACAAACTCAGCATTGTTGAAGCATCTTGGATACTTTAGAGAACACTGCTGGCTTTGAGGACATTCCAAATTTGCTTCTTGTTTCAGCCCCTCTCTGAGTTCATGTTGGTCACTGTGGTCTGCGGAGGAGCATCGTAACTTACGCCCTGCTGACTCTATGTTGGCTTCACAGGAAACGACTTTTGATAAAATCACACAGCACAGAGGTACTAGGAAGGGCACTTCCTGTCCCCGAGCCTTCTCCCACGCACGGAGCGTGGGGACCATTTCCCCTGACTTGGCTTCCAGAAGCCTGCACCACTCACCATTCTGACCTCCTTCCTGTTTCTTGAGCCACTTCTCAGGCTGTGAGGGTTTTTCTCACTTCCAGATTACTTTCTTTCCTTTTTGTTTTTACTCTCCAAACATTAAAGGTTAGGGTCCATGGATTTTCTATCAGGGCCACTTTTTCTCCTCACTGATGATGTCTGAGGGACATCATCAATTTACACGACTTCACACCATGTCCTCTCCACTGCCGAGCTCCCTCCCTCTTGAGCCTCACGCCTATCTAAAGAGCAGTCACGCTTAGACATCTGAATCGCTCGAAGTCAAGTCGCCACCACATCGTGTGGCCTAAACCCACTTCTCTTGGGTCCCCAGCTCAGACAATGGCCCCTGTATTTTCCCACCCCGTGTCCCAGGCACACACCTAGGTATCAGCCCTGTCAATTTCCCTCACTCTCCCAAATCTGAGCTGTCACAGGTCCCTTCGGGCCTCATCCCCTATAAATTTCCATCTGTCACCTCCCATCCACCTGGTACCCCGATTCCTGTCACCCACCACCACATCACTGGTATTCCCGCAATGGCTGGCCAACTGGTCTCCCTGATTGGCATCTGGGACTCCCTCCAAGTCACTCCCCCTGTAGGCAGGTGGAAGGCTGCAAATCTGAACACGTAGAAGACCCTCCCACAGCCCCTCTCTTCTCGGGATAAGGAGTAAACAGAGAGCAGTTTCCCACCTGCTCCATCTGCGTCCACTCCCACCTTGGTGCCTCTGATGGTGCTGGTCCTGTAGCACCCCCTGCCCACCCCATCCCTCTAGGTTAATTCTTAGTCATCCTTCAGATTTCCTCTAAGACACCACTCCTTCCAAGCTGCCTTGCTAAGTCCTCAAGCCCAGTGGGTGACACTTCCAAGGGCCACCTGAAATTCCCATGTCGTCCCATCTTAACTGCCAAGCCACCTCCACCCAGGACTAAAAGTGACACCTTCT
This sequence comes from Tamias sibiricus, assembly GCA_025594165.1. NCBI lineage: Eukaryota > Metazoa > Chordata > Mammalia > Rodentia > Sciuridae > Tamias > Tamias sibiricus. Next base: position 14,062,276 of record CM046666.1, on the reverse strand, counting down.
TATCCTTCCTGCTGTATTATTTCTGGCGCTCAGAACAGTACCCGCGACATAACAGGTGCTTCCTCGAAACACAACGAGTGACGAAGTGTCCCGGGCACTGCTTCCCACTGCTGCGGTCATGACTGCGTGAGTTCTCCTGGCTGGGACGGTGGGACGGTGCTTTGCTGAGAATTCAGAGTTGCTTAAGAGAACAGGTAATGCAATCCCTCTCTGTTCTGATTGTTCAAACCACGTTCTGTCCGTCTCCTTTACGTTTTTAAAGGCAGATCTTGTTTCAGAACCTTAAATGAACAAGCCTAGGTGGACCCACTGTCTTCAGTGCAGAGGGTGACATAGACGATCCTGTGGTGCGGGCGCTGGCAGTCAACCATCTTCCTTTCCAACAGTTCCAATGAACCACAGCTCTCCCTAGGTGCCATTTCCAGGTGAGGCGTCGGGAACGGCTCAAAATGTGACAAACCACAGAGCCTGGTAAGGGCTGTCAAAAGCATTTCCCATAAACCCGCGGACTTCAAGTGTCTACGCACCTGGGACCCCAGGTCAGCAAGGGCTGTGGGAAGGCCCAAGCCCCACTTGTCTCCTCTAATAGAGGGAAGAGGTTTTGCCTTCATTTTCAAAAACTGATGTGCCCTTTTCATTTAAATATCAAGCTTTTTCCTCTCGAATGCCAGAGGAGGGGAAATGGAAGGGAGCTGTCCATTTCCTGGAGCTTCTGTTTGTGTTCAGAATTAAAAACAACACCTTCCAAAAGGTTGCGCTCACCCGATGAGGGAGACGAGCACACCTGCGGGCCCTTTACCATCTGCTGTGAAACGTTCCCCTGACTGCAGCAGGTGCTGGGAGACAGCGGCTCAGGCCCCGCCAGTTCTGTTCTCTCCTGGCGGCGGGCTGGTCCTCTGGGCCTCCTTTCCCTCCACGGGGGCTGTCTCTCCCCCTAGCACTAGGGAGGCTGCAGCAGCCCCAACCCACCCCTGCGGGCTGCCGCGAGAGGGGCAATGACCTGTCTCCACGCAGGCCCACTTGTGGTGGAGGGCACCCCCCACCCCGCCCCCCCGCTCACAGGAGACACAGTCATGTGACCTCAATGCACCTGTACTCCAAGAAGCAAAGGACACGTGATGGGACCGAGGTTTCATGGGGAAAGGCAGCGATGCAGAGCCGAGCCCAGTTGCCACCGTCCCTCCTTCAAGTTCATCCGCACAGCGGGCGTTTACCTGCGAGGATCCTTAAACCACCAGTGGCTATATCCACACAGGATCTCCAACAACCCACATGCAAAGCTTTCCTCTGCCCCTCTAAATTCCAAACGAAGGAGCTGTGGTCCTCCCGGGGCTTTACGAGTCACGCCCGTTGGCTGTGGCACGGGTAAGTCAGTCACCTCTTTAGGCTTCACTTGGTTGCGACATTGCAATGACAACAGCAGCGAGGCCAGGTGACTTCTTAGGTCCTTGCTAAGTAGGAGAACTAGCATTGCTTTCTTACTAATGGCCAGACAGTACAGGTTGGGTCTGTAATTCCCCCATAACACTGAAGGACACTATCTGATGCATTTGGCATCCATATACATAAAGAGACACCTAATAGAATATTGCCTAACTACATAAAGTTTCATGGACCGTGAAACTGAATCTATAACGAGGACTTGTGCTCTGGATTTTGCGAGGGCAGGGGACTAAACTGACTCACGTGAACGAGCAGAAATGGCCCCTGTCTGCGTGTGTTGCTCTTTCCACACACACTTCCTGGGCAGCCACCAGGCCCCGTCACTGCTGGAGGTCCTGGGGCTACATCAGTGAGTAAGCCAAGGACCCCACCCTGCCTGGCGCAGCTTACTATCAGAAGAGAGAGAGAGACGAGAACACAGTGACCTGATAAATAAGCCATTCGCAAAGCATGAGAGAGGCGACAAGAAAAAAGAAAACAGGTGCACAAGGACGAGAACTAAGAACTCAGGAAAAGGGATGACGATTTAGAATTCGGTGGTTGTAGGGTCAGCTCCATGGAGAAGGTGACATCGTTCAAGTCTTTCAAGCCAAGACTTGAAAGAGGAGCTAGCAGTTGGACAGCAGGGGGAAGAGAGTTCTAGAAGAGGGAGTGGCCCATGCAGCCCTCCAGGGCCAGAAGCAGGGCTGGAGTGAAGTCAAGGAGAGATGATGAGTGTGAAGTACGAGGGAGCTGAAGAAAGCAGTCAGGGGTTGGAGGGCAGATTGTGTAGGGCTTTGTAGGTTGTGTAGGAGCTTGGAAGCTCCCTGAGTGAGGTGAGGCGCCGGGCAGGCTCTGAGCAGCAGGTGCCATGCTCTGATTGACAAGAGAACGGAGAGGGAGGCAAATGCAATGCAAAGGACTTAACTTTATTCAAACTCACTGAGTCGATTTTTAACGAGTGGAAGGGCTTGGGAATTAGGTTACAAGTTCTGTTATAGTACTAGTAGGACCAAGTTTAAGAATGTGGGTTCCCGTGCCTTTGTTTCAGCCACCCGGTGAGAGTTCCTCTAAGTCTCTTTAAAACTCTCACCTCCTCTGAGATTTCCTCCATGCCTTCCCTGGCCTACGAGCCCCTCCACTGACTTGATCTCCACATTCTGCTGCTTGGTTTCTCTGAGACTGCTAATCGCTCTTTGAGAATACACAATGTCGTAGCACTTCCCATTTCCTTCAGTACAGCGTCCACTCTGAGAAGCTGAGGGTTTTGTTTATTTGACCGTAGCTACAGCTCAACTCCTAAGGCAGATTCCTGGCCCGGAGGTACTGTTTGGTTGAGTGAATGAATGTATGTTCTGGGAGTCTAGGAAAACTTCATTTAATTAAACTTTTATTTAGTTTGCTTAAATCCAGTGCTGATTTAAACAAATAGGCCATGTGATTGGGAAATAAATAAAACAAGCTGTCAAATTATAGATTATTTTCTGCCACTGGTTGGCTTAACATTTTTACCATTGAGGGAGTCGATGGTTCATAGGAATGTTTACATTCTTCGTAAAACTACGAGTACCATATTGAAGAAAATTTGGAAAATGGTAGAAAAAGAACTTAACCATTTTATATCCTCACTACCACTGCAACTAATAAATCTTAAATATTCCCTCATGTGTAGCTTTCAAAGTTCACTACAGTCTTACATGGTTTAGATACATCTAGAGATCCAAGAAATTGCTCTGGTTTTTAAACTTTTGTCTAAAGCTCTTCTGAATTCTACAATTATGTGATTCTATATGAAAACTAACAAAAAATACAAGCCATTGAATAACTATGCTTTTTTACTTCTACCAGATTCCATTAAATGAGGAATTTCTAGAGACATTTGAATTTTTTCTTCTAGATCCAAGTTCTCATTTTGCTTGATCAGAATTCATTGAACATTTGGGATTTCAACCCCTGGAGAAAAATACAAAGAAATACGAACAGTGAGAACCCCTCATCCATTTGAGTCCACTTTTCCCAACAGCTTTGACTTGCAGGTCACTACAGGAGCCTTCTTTTGTAGTTTCTATGAATGAGCGAGGTGTTATTAAGAAGAATAAAAAATGCAGAGCAGATTGTAAAGAAAATCTTTCCTGCTAAATAAAGAGAATAAACTGCTCTCTGCCTCATCAGTGCTAACATACACCCCACAGGGTGTGCACAGTAGGAGCAGAGGCCGGACCCAGAGGGCTGTGCCCGGGCGAGGGCTGACCCGGCAGCTGACAGTCAGGGACCGTGCACCTCTGAGGGAAATGGCCTTGCTGCCAGGTAACCAGCTCCACAGGGAAGGGTCGCTCCACGTCTCTGAGATCCCCCGTCTATGAGACTAACAACCTCAAAAGCACAGTGAAAGTCCTCTGCCCATCAGATTGTGGCAATGAGATTTTATTCCTTTTACCCACCAGAATCTCAGACACTGCAAGGAGAAGGATGTTGCAGAGGAGAAAGAAGGCGAGGGAGGAAAATGGCCCATGAGGAGGCCAAGAGGGAGGTGGGGAGGTGCGGGGAGCTGAACGAGGCCGTGGAAGGCGGAAGGCAGGGTTCTCGCTGACAGACTCCCTAACACCATTTCCAGGGGGCTGTAGGTCTTTTTGCCCTTTCAATCTCGAGACAAAAGAGGGCAGTGATGTCCACCCTTCCTAATTCTTGGGTCTGTTGATAAGATCGCGTAGGGTGAGGCACATAAGTTGTTTGAAAAAAATATAAAGGATGATGATGATGATAATGAAACTAATAACAGCGATGGCATGTTAATCTTTCTTGAAAATGGATCTTGGAGATGGCATGAATATCTCATGTAATCCTCATCACCACAATATGATCCAAACTTTGAGATAAAGGAGCAGAAGCACAGAGAAGTCAAGCAACTTGACCAAAAATTGCACAGCTACTTAGCAAAACTGGAATTGAATCCAAGTAATCTGATTCCGGGGGCTTGTGCTCCTCACCTGACAACGTAACATGATATAAGGTAGTGAGATTAGTATCCACAGTACACACACAAACCTGTGGGGTTTTAGTTTTAGTCCCTCTCTCCCTTTCCTTTTCCATCATCCAGACAGGAGGCAGTTTTGGAGAGTCTGATCCCTGTCCAACGTTATTCATAGTTGGGGGATCTAGCTGTGACCCTCTGAGACCCCTGCTCTCCTGGAGTTTAAGGGTTAGTGCAGAAAGTCACTCAACAATCAGAAAAGTGCCAAGATGGAAATAAAATTGGACACTGCAGTGCCCAGTGACAGAGGGGGACAGCCTGGTCTTTTCCTCCAGAGCAACTAACCCAGCACAGGGCGGGGGCCAGGTCTGTGCCCGCTGATGGGGAAACGCAGAGCAAGGCACCTGCACTCAGCGATCAGACACCACGCCCTCTGATCCTTTCCTTACAAAATGTAGCTCTTACTCCAACAACCTGGGACTTCTTTGGTTAAGTCGGGACGCCACCTGAGCGATACTCACCTTAACCCCGTTATTAGATGCAAAGAAAACAATGAACGCTATAGTAAAAGGTGGTCTCTGCTTTGGGGCTTGCCTGAGGATTTGCAGAGATGCCACAGCTGCAGGAAGGAAGGAGGGAGGAGGAAGGACCGTTTCATTGAACCCGAACGGGCTGTGGCTGTGACAATCATATTTATTTAAGCCCTTGGGTGCTGATTAGATAACATCATACCTGCAGCAACATCTTCCTTCTCTCTTGGGGTGCAGATACAGAGAAGGGAGCTTACGGGAAAGCATGGAGATGACGGTCAATGCAGGGGAGGGTTGGGGGATTCAGAGAAGGCAAGACGTTGCAGAGGAAGTCACAGAGTGGTAAACCCCCCCCCCCCCCCCCCGCCCTCGGAGCTTAATCAACCAAAGAAGAAGTTGTCTTCTGCTGTGGGATTCCCCAGACACAAAGGACAGAGTGGCTCACCATAAGGATTTGGGAGCTCAGGAGGCACCGATAATTATGGGATGTGGATTGGAACAGGACAGCTCCACATCCTACCTTGGTGTCCCTTGTCACCAGGGCGGGGCAGGAGTGTGCCGCTGCCCACTTTGCATTTCAGGCTGGCAATTTGTGATTCAAGAGAATCCTTCCACAGCACCTCCAGGAAGCGCCACAGCAGTACCGGGGGAGGTGAGGCGCACCAGGGGGTCAGGGCCATCCCAGAAGAGCGGCACCAGAGACGCACCAGGACCTGGGGACAGCCTGCCTTTTTGTATTAGAACCAAGCTGGGCACAAAGAACCCCACAGAGAAACGGTAAGCCCCGGCATCAGAACTACCAGAGTGCCTGGGCTCCCAGGACAAATGTTTAAAGTAGAATATTTAATCATCTGGTCCACCAAATAATGCCAGGGTGGAACAATAAGAGGACCTGACACACGCCTGCTGTTCCTGGATGTGACAAGATCAGAAGTGACAGTCTGTTAGTTCACTTAAAGCCCAAAGAGGAGAATGTATTCCTCAGAGTTGGAGAAAGAGAAGACAGAAGACAGAGGGCAAGGGGGAGGGAGAGAGAGAAAGATGGGGGGGGGGACACACACAAGTGCAATTTAAAATAGTAAAGTTACTTAATATAACATGTAAATCACTGCCAACGTTCATATTTGAAGAGAATAATTCAATAAGCAAAAGATGCAATGAAGCATTTCAAATCTCTGTAAATATTATCATTTAAGATATCTTGTGTGTACCATCATAATTTTTTCCACTTTTTTTGGGGGGTAGGGTGGTACCAGGGATTGAACTCAGGGGCACTCAACCCCTGAGCCACATCCCCAGCCCCAGTTTGTACTTTATTTAGAGACAGGGTCTCACTGAGTTGCTTAGCAACTCGCTTTTACTGAGGCTGGCTTAGAACTTGCAATCCTCCTGCCTCAGCCTCGGATAATTTTTTCCACTCTATTATTTTTCTATGGACAGGAGACAGACTGCAGGGGTAAGATGTGAGAACAACCCCACCCCTCCGAGAAGCTTGTGGGTCTTAAACAGCTACCAAGGGAAGCCCCAGTGCCTGCAAGAGCGCAAGCAATTAAACTCGCCCCAGCTGTGTGAACTTCTGCACAGCCAGACCCACAGTCGGACCCACGTCATCGCTGGAGGCACATCTTTCTTAGCCTCTTGTGGTTTGAGTTCCAAGTGGAGAAAGTGGGGGGGGGTTGACCCCATCATATAATATCCATATCTTTAGTGTCTCTGTGTCTTTTCTCTCCAGAATTGTCTGGAGTTTCAAGGGTTCATCTTCCAACCACTTGATGCAGCAAATTCAACGCAATGCCAGAAATGGACCAGAGTCCACGCACGGCGTGTGGGCTGTGGGCAGGGGACCGGTGCTCTTACCTTTATCATAGATCTCCTTCAGGACCCCTCGCTTTATCAGCTCCTCTCTGCTTTGCCTCATGGATATCTTCCTTTCCAGGGCTACAAGCAAGAGAGAGAGAAGCAGGCGTGAGTAGGGAACCACGGCGCTCTGTCTTTCCAAGGATCGCACATGGATTGGAACTGCCCTGTGATACATAGAAAGCTTCTACACATCACGCTTTCCTCACGGACGCTGACCATGCGTGCCAGGTAATCTACTTGCTAGGATGATAAGCCTTTATTTTTTATGGGGGTACCGGGGATTGAACGCAGGGGCACTCAACCACCGAGCCACATCCCCAGCCCTATTTTGTATTATTTAGAGACAGGGTCTCACTGAGTTGCTTAGCGCCTCACCATTGCTGAGGCTGGCTTTGAACTTGCCATCCTCCTGCCTCAGCCTCCTGAGCTGCTGGGATCACAGGCGTGCGCCACCGCACCCGGCTGATAAACCTGCTAAGCAGATTATTTGTCTAAATCTTTCACTCTCTAAATTACCCATAAGATAGGCATTTTATTGAATTTGAGTTAACACTGGTGTCTGGTGAGGAAGCTGTAGCATGGAGAAGCTCGATGCTGTGGCAATCACACCGCCACTGAGTAAAGGGACCAGGACTCCACACCAGACCTCTGACCTCTAGTCTGGTTGTACCCTGAAGTCCAAGGCCCTTCCTGGAGTGTAGGGATCCCTCTGGCTGGACTTCACAGATCCCGACTCACTGAGCTCCCGTTATTAAGAAAAAGAAAGTTTGAAACTATCTCCTGCAGACGCTCTGCACTGGCACCCCAGGGCCCCTGGTGGCTTATCTGAGAGGTGGCAGGTGGCTCCATGGCAGGACGCCCACACCTGCCTCTCTCAGGCTCCCTGTGTGGGGGCAGCTCAATGAGGAATAGACTCTGCTGGCTCCAGATGTGTCTCCAGCCACGCACCTGAGCCAGATGCTCAGCAGGTGGGGGAGGAGGAGGCAAGAGCAGTGGGGGGATGGAGGACACCTGAGTGGCAGAGGACCCCGGGGTGGAGGAGTGAGGGACAGCACGAAGGGCTTGCAGGGGGCTCTGGCGGAGCCTGTGGAGGGACAGCAGCTGCCCCAGCCCCAGTTTCTGGTAAACACTGTGCACTGGGTGGTGACAGGTTATCAATGGCTTTGTCACCTGAGGCTCTTAATGTCCTCTGAAGGCATAGTTATTCAGGGGAAAAGATTTAAAAAAAAAAAAGTAGGGAAATTTTTTATGCAAATTCATATACAGATTAATTAAGACACACACGCATGCACCTCAACAGAATTGAGTCTAAAGAACATGACTAAGAACTAGAAAGCAAGGAGGGAATCCAGGGCTGTGGTTCTGTTTGTGTCACCCACTAGCTGTGGGGTCAGTTGGGCTGGTCTGGGAAAACACAATTTCAATTTTACAGGTCCAGGGTGGGACACCTGGATTGTGAGAAAAAGCTCTCTGGGTTATTCTTAGGCATAGCTAGAGCTAGGCTGAGGATCCCCGATTATAAAATCTAGAACTTACTATTTTTAAAAAATTGCATCCTAACTTCTTAAATTGTAATGAAGTAAGTGGATGAGCAAAGAAAACAAATGTTAGGTAAAGATACTCTCACCTGTAGCTTACTGAAAATATTAATAATAAGAGAGACGGATACATGTAGACCCCCAGAGGAGAGGGCAGGAGGGTTATCACAGGGCAAGGGGTAAAGGTGCATGTAGGAAACAAGGGGGTGGGGCTTGTTTTGGGGGTAAAAGTGCTTTTCAATTCAGATCAAATGACGTGATAGGGCACAGGAGGACAGAGGGGGCTCTCTGTGCAGGGAGGGGTGGGGACAGCTGGAGAAGGGGAAGAGAATTCCAAGTCAGGATCAGATGCTCTGCTGGACTTGGGAAGATCTGCCTGGCAGCACCTGGGAGAAGACTGGACAGGTCAGGGGACGCCAAGAGTTGAAGCAAGGGATCGGTGACAGATCTCTTAGGGGACACACAAAGCCATGTCATGGAATGAGGTGCTTTGCCATCCTGTGCTTAGTCACATGAATGGAACAGATTTCTCTTAAGCACCGTGAGGTTTCCCAGGGCTTTTCCAAGCCACAGGCTGGGATGGATGGGTATGGGACACAGTAGTAAGCAAGAACCTGCCCCCTGGCAGGCAGCGCCCTGGGCTTACGGTCCGAGATTCCAAGCTGTCAGTAAAACAGGGATGGGCTTCAGCCCCGCTCAGCCGCAGACCCCAGCTGCCACACCTCACTCGGCCATCAGGACGCAGAGGCTGCTCCAGATGAATAACACCTGCTAGGGGCTGCAGGTGATGGTGACCAAGGGACAGCAAGGGACAGTCTCTGCCCTCAAAGAGTTTACAGACTAATGTGAGAATCAGACTGTCATTAAATAATGACATCACCCAATGTGTGATCAAAAATTGAAATAAGTTCTCAAATAAGGTCCCTGGGGAGGTGGGGGGGGGGATGTCAGGGGCTTTTAGGAAGGAGATCCTTGAGCTGAGATTTGAAAGAGGAATGTAACTTACCTCAGCAAAGGGCCACCGGGAGGGCCAAGCTGCGGAGGGGTGGGGGGGTGGGTCATGGTACCATGGAAGGGCAGAAAGAAAGCTGCTCCGGCTGCAGCCACCAGCTCCAGGTGGAAATGTCAGAGCCGGGGCCAGAGGACAGGGCTGGCCACACAGGGCCTGCGCCACGCACCAGGCGCTTCCCAGAGTAATGGGAAGAAACTGTCAGACTGGAGCATTTGAAAGGCAAATGTTCATGTCAATGTGGAGAACAGACTGGTGGAGACTAGTTACTTAACGATCCCAGACGTCAAGGCAGGGAAGAATGGCGGCTTGGACTAAGAGGTGGGTGACAGAGACAGAGGATGCATTCAAGAGGTGGCAATGTTGACACAGCCTCGAGTTAAGGAGTGGACAAGGCACGTGCAGAAGAGAGAGGCCGCGGACAACTTGGTTCCTTCCCATTTGCATAACTGAATCACAGGTGCTGTCAATCACTAAGGCAGGACCCAGAAGATGAGAACTGGGTTTGGAGGGTGGATGGTGAACTCCAGGGTCAGCTGGGCCCAGAGGAGGCATTGAGTAGGTGCAAAGGAAGTGTAGTTGGAAACTTTGCGGAACCAGAAGCAGAAAAACAACTCTGTGCATGTGGCCTGGACCGTGCTAGACTCTGTCACACAGCAGCACTGCTCCAACTTCTCCAAGGAAACACGACTCATTACAAAGAAGGGACACAGGGACTCCAAAGGTATGACGTGCCGTCTTCCACCCCGAACGTGGCTATTTGCCTTGGGGTTTTCTTTCAACATTAAGGTGGATGGGTTGGGAGTGTAGCTCAGTGGTAAAGCATTGGCCCAGTACGTACGAGGCGTTGGATTCCATCCCCAGCACCCAAAATAAAAAACAAGTTAGGTGGATCCTATGTAACATATCCATTTTAATTTAAATGAGAAAATGTGCTCCCCACCAACTTTCCAATAAAATCAACACTCTGAAAAGAGGTGGCTCATTTTGCCCTAAGGCTTTTTCCATTTCGTGGTGCAGAACCCTGTGCCCCCAGGGAACTTGCACAACATTTGAGAAGGGAAGAAAGTTGTGTTGTTTAACGCGACCCTCCCCACGATCCTGTGAAGAATTATCATTCCCATTCTGTAGATGAGGTACCCGAGGTCCAGAAAAATCAAATCGTTCAGAATCATATAGCAGAGAGCAGAAGATCAAAAACAAAACAAAAACCTCAATCCTCTTCCTTTCCCCTGGTGATACCACACTGGCCGCGAGGAGCACTAGATTGAGTATGAGAACAGTCAGCAACAACAACGCAAGGTGGCCTTATTCATAATTTACTCGGGGTTGAGCATCCCAGGAAAGTGACAATTACTTTATTCTTAGATGCTTGCTCACACTAAGGCACTGTTTTCTATTTCTTTTAATAAGGTATGCACGATGCCTCTCTCCTAACTGCACTTTCAGCTGCCCTTCCAAAGCGAGGGCTTGGTTTAACCAAGGTCAAGTACACCCCTGCTCCAGAAAGTGACAGTTAAGTGGGCTGCCTGGCGCAGAGGGACACCTCAGGCCACTTGACCTGGTTTACTCCTGCACCATAACTGAGTGCGGAAGCATGGTTAATGTAGACAGGAAAAGAAAGACAGGTTTGCTTTCCACCAGCCAAAGCCATGGTTCAACGCTCCCTCCCCAGTAATCTGGCTTTGGGTAGAGCCCAGAAGGAAAAGATGAGTCGAAACTATAAAAAGCTAAAGAGAAGAGGAGGAAGGCCTGGGGGGCAGAGGTGTGACGTACATCCCACCCACCCAAAGGACAGCAGCCACAAGGAAAGTCAGGTCACGAGGGGTGTGGTGGTGGGTTGGCCACTTGCAAAGTGTGTGGTCTTTGCAAGGTGGCAAATGGAAATGAACAGAAAAAATATATATCCCTTAAAAAAAAAAAAAAAAAAAAAAAAAACCCCCCCGACTCTGTATTGTTGGTCTTGGCAAGAGTATGCAAGCAGGTATTAATTCTATTTTAAAGAAAAATCCAGTAGACAAGAAAATCTATTTTTAAATATGAGGATCATTATACTAGTATTCATTTATTGAAGCCAGGGCAGGGTAGGATCTGAGTGACCACCCACGGGGACGCTTGGGCACAAACATTTTGATTATAAAACTGGGATTGTGGTGATAGTGGCACCGCTCTCTAGTTTTTTTTTTTTTTTTCCTTCCTTCACTATTGGGGATTGAACTCCTGGCCTTGCATGTGCTAGACAAGCGCTCTACCACTGAACTACACCCCCAGCCCTGCAAAACTCTTTAAATGGACTACAATTGTGGAGTTGTACACTGACATGGATTTAATTGATGGTAGGGAAATGACACCTCAATAAAGCTGTTAAAAACGGTGGGGGAGGGGGATTGCCCCAAATGGCAAAAGCATGGATGAAAAATATGAAAAGAGCACATCTAAGTAGACCATTAAGAAATTAATGAGCTTTAGGCCACAGAGAGCTAATAAGCTGACATTAAAATAAATGGATTAGAAATACAGGTAAATTCCTTAAAAAGCATTTTTTAAAACCCCTAACACCTAGCCAATCAGTTGAACCAAAATGTGAAAATCAGGAATTAGGTTCTCAGAGAACAAGCATCACCGCAGTCAGGGGCCATGCAACTCCCTGATCTTTAGGGAATAAACGAATTTCCAGCAGCAGCATGGGTTCTGATGTGCTATGGCCACCGAGACCTCGAAACAGAAACAAACTAGCATACATACAAAGGTGACTTCCAGGGACACCTAGCCCCAAATTCGAAGCCAACCCATGAGAAGTCCCAAAGAGGGACAGGGCAAAGCAAATCCTGATCTGCTTTCACACATGGTGAGTCAGCGGGTCTATTCAAACACGTGAGAGGAGGCTTCACAGGTCCTTTTGCCTGATATAGGTGTGGGAGAATGATTTCTCAATTTCTGTAGCAAAAGGGGCCCTCAGTAGCCCAAAACAACCAGATTCAGAGGTTGTCCAGGGAAGATTCCTGAAGCTTGCCATCAAGCTCTGCCTAACAGAAGAACTAGGCAGGAAGCCTCAAAAGGCCTCGTTATTCTTGCCTCTGCACCATGGTGCATTAACTGGGCATTTTCATTTTCTGTCATTCTGATGCTTGGACACCTTGGGGCCTTCTTGCTGAACCTGGATGGACTTTTCCTGGCTTTAGCCAGTTCTGAGAGGCAGCAAAGGACCTGACTTTGCCTTTGATATGCAAACCAGCCACCGTGCACCCTAATCACTGAGGAGGGTACCAGAGCACTGCAGACAGCCCCTAGGTCTCAGGTCCCACGGAAGGTGTTCACACTGGCCAATCCCAAACCTGCTTACCTGGCCTTGCCCACTCCTTCCCAGGGAAGCCACAATACAGGTGCCTGTCCACATCTCCTCCTGCCCCCTCAGCCTCCTGGTCAGCCTTCATGCTTCCCTGGGTGGCCCTGGTGGCACAGTGTGCCCCCTCTTCTTGGATCTGAAGTGTACCAGACATTCTTCTCAAAGGCCGCCCTCCCCTCACCTGTTGGCGTAGTCACACTGAATAATAATAATAAAGCCTACACTTAAAAGCACACCCAACCTGCCCCAGTATCTATTGGAGGGAAAACTAGGGGCACTGCATAGCTTTATGTGGCCCTCTATTGTTCTGACATCCGTGACAGCCAAACAGGGCTTGAGATAGGGGGACCCTGGTGGGAAAAGCCCAAAGCCTTCCTCCACTGACAGAATTCTATCTTTTTTGGGGGTTGGGGGCAGGTACCGGGGATAGAACTCAGAGGCACTCGACGACCACAGAGCCACATCCCCAGCCCCTTTCTGCATTTTTTATTTAGAGACAGAGTTTCACTGAGTTGCTTAGCGGATGGCTTTGAACTCGCAATCCTCCTGCCTCAGCCTTAATCTGATTGTTTTTATAAAATCCCCTTCCAAGCCACTAAAAGTCAGCTCCCCCGTCACCTCTCCTTCATCTGTTCTTCCTAGTCTATCAATACAGGTTTGCGATAAGTCAAGGAATGCTGTGCTTCTTTCTCCTCCTCCTCCTCCTCTTCTTTCTCTTCTGTTTTATTAACTGACCAGATTACAAAAGCACCATGGTAGATACCACAGCTCACCCTTCTCATCAGCCTGTTGATCTGGTCTTCCCTGTCGCCAGCATCTCCACCTTCTGTAGGATGGGTGGTCTTTTTCTTCATTCCACCTCTTGGGGAAGATAACTTGAAAGGTCACAGGAAGGTATTTGCTTCTTTGAAGTGTCTTCCAACAGTGTAGAGCTCCTGAATCAAATCCTCCATGCAGAGGATGCCATATTTGCCAAGAGATCCAGCAATCAAAGCATCATCTGTCAGGGCACTTCGTTTCTCATTGATTTGGCCATACCCATCCTTGTGGATCAGATTCGCTGGCTTCAGGTTTGGGTGCCCCGTGCAGTATATGGTTCCACGGTCCTCAGCATGTTAATCGAAGCCTTGTTGAACTCCACGAAGGTGCCGCTGAAGATCTGGTGAAGGAGAAGGAGTTGTGACACCTTACGAACCTTTGGGCTCACACCATTGAGCCCTCTGAGGCTGATGACAAATGCCAGCCTGGGTTCTGTAGGAAAGAGATGTTGCTAGCTTCTCCGGCCATCCTGGCCTGTATTCCTTGTGGTGATGCTTGGCTTTTTCGTAGATTAGCTTCCTCCTTCCCTTCTGAAGCATCGTTTGGGTAAACTTCTTCCTCAGGCCCTTCACCTTCCGCTCTGCAAACCTCCCTCACTTTTCCTGAAGGGTTTTGGCACAGTGGGAACCTTCTTTTTCTTCCTTCAGCACCCTCCCTGATTCCAGCCAGGAGAAGAGCTGCTGTGCTTCTTTGACATCAGGGAATTTAAAAATAAACATCTTGAGCTGGGGTACAGCTCAGTGGTGGAGCAACTGTCTAGGATACACGAGGCTTTGGGTTTAAACCCCAGCACCACACATATAATAAAATAAACAATAAATAAATAAAATAAGCATATTAGATGGGCTCATCGTCCTTAGTGAATGCCTAGGTTGAACGAATTTGGTTAAATGACTAGGGCATTTTCTTTTTATTCTTTCATATATGCACCTTTTTATTGATGGAAATAATACATGGAAATATTTTTATGGTGAAAACTACAAGAAATACAGAGCAAACAAAATCCTTTTTCATTTCTCTCTCCCCAAAGACCCAAATGCCCCCCACTACTCTCCTTTGATAACCTCATTCTCTTTTCCACCATCCTCTGTCCCCAGTGCTCATCCTTCCATACTATACATGAATAGTTTTATAAAACACATATGGAGGGTTGGGGGTGTAGCATAGTGGTACAGTGATTGCCCAGCATGTGTGAGGTCCTGGATTCAGTCCCCAGCAGCACCCCCACCACCTCCAACAAAATCACAAATGAAATCATTCTTCATGAGTCTTGTGAGGTTTTTTCTTTTTCTTTTTCTAACTCATTAGTTGGTTTTAGGGATCTTCTCAGTACATCCTAGACCACCTCATTCTTTTTGAATGCCATTTCATGGGATGGATGCACCATGATTTATTTAAGAAGGAAATTTAAGTTTCTATGTTTTGGGCATACATTTTGCTGCTATAAACCTACTTGTTCAGTTACCAATGAGAACACATACAAAGATTTTTCTAAACCATGTAGCTACATGTATAAATTGGGGGCACGGCATTTTCAGTCCTGATGAAAGAAAGAAACTTATGTTTCATAACTTTTAAGTGCTGCTTTTTATTTTTAAAAAAGATGAGAAAGTGTGAAAAACAACAACAACAACAAAACGATTTTGGTGCTGGAGAAAGTTATTTGGTCCTGCTAAGACACCAGAGAAGAGACTTGTTTAGATTTTTCTCCAGAACAATCTCTCCCTGTGTTGAATTCTCTGTTTAACTGACTTTAAATTACATTCTGAAAGGAACAGAAGTTTGAAAGGGAAAAGCAATTGAGAAATGATGAAATGTTCAGCCACTGACTACGGAGTCTTCTACCTTCTGTCCTTGAAACAGTCAACTTGCAAGTAAAATACGTAGCGTTTACCCCCTTTCAAATCTCACAACTCCAGTAAAAGGAAATTGTAGGCTAGAAATCTATAAGTGACAAATGAAATGAGCTTCTAGAATCTAGAACATGCCTCCACCTCCCATCTGGCCTCATGAATAAATGTTCACAGGATGCAATACCCATGACCTAGAAAGACCCCAAACAAAACAATCCACCCACATATTAATATGATACAACAAATGCAGCCTGGCAGGACCCCAAATGAAACAATCCACCCACTCGATGCCATCTATAGAGAATGCTTTCATTTTTTAAAGATGAAGAGACTATTGTGAAATCACATTCATACACACAATATAGGAAAGAGGAAGAGAAAGAGGAGCGAGGATTTGTAAAATAGAAAAAAATGGGTGATCTGCCCTTTTGAAGGACTAGACGGCAACTACCAGTTGATCTTTTATTTCGTAAGGAAATTAATGAGGAAAGAAACACGGTTGTCAATTGCTACATCGAAGAAGGAAAAGAAAGTTAAAAAAAAAAAAAAAAAAAAACAACGCAGCTCCAAATGTCTAGTTTTAGACAGCATGGTTTGACATTCCAGAAAAAGTCATATTAATCAAAGGAAGTTTTTATGAGCATCAAATATTGTATCTTTCACTCAGATTTCAAGAGTGCTATGAATATCTAAATCTTCTGCCAGAAGCCAAGGTATTAACTAGATAAGGAGGTTTACAATTATTTGCTTATCCAAGGGAAGCTTATTGAATCACTAATTCAAAAATTTAAAAAAAAATGTTATTTGGCAATTAAAACCAAGAGATCCTCAAAATAAGAAAGGAGGAGAAGTTTAGAACCCTTTTTTCCTTCCTCTAAAAATCTAAACTAAATCCCATCAACAAGAATCTGAGATGTGAATGTCCCTGTCACCTGACAAGAAGCCCAAGTCCTGGTCTCTGCTCTGGCCTAACAACTCTCTCTGTATTGTTCCAATAGGAAGGTCAGCAAAAGCCCAGTAATCTGTCCCTGTGACCGTGAACACGGGGCCTCACGAGCTCTGTGACCCAGCAGGTCTGAATATCCCCAGACACCGAAACTGGTGTCTGATATCAGGGCCACTCCAGTGCAGGTTTGGCAGACAAAAGCTAGGGCACGGCCTACATGGCGACCCGACCATAGAACCCGCTTGGTGTGAAGTAGCGAGCTGGTGCAAGCTCCTCGTGGCCCACGAAGCCAAAGATGAGACTGCTTATGTACTGTTGTTTGTGATGGTGAGATCCAAGCCGTCTAGGTCAGCACTTTCCAAAATCTGTTCTGAGGACAAGTGACTTGGGGAAGTGCCACGTACCACAGGGGAGAATCGCAGCCTTCACAGCACACTGGGGGCTCAGGAAGACCCCAAGTAAAGTAAGCCGCTGGATTCGGTTAACCCAGTGCTCCTGCCCAATTCCCTGGCCCACAGGACCCTTTATGGAGGATCACCTGGGTACACAGTTGGCACTTTGCAGCAGGTAAACTTACCTTAGTAAGTTTACTTACCTTAGTAAGTCCAACCAACAGAACTGCAGCTCAAAATATTCAGGACAAACAAATCTGCATCTGTGTTGATCACATACAGACTTTTTTGATTTGAAGTACCGAGGAGGACATTGTAGGGACTATGTAAATACTGTGCCATGTTATACAGGGGACTTGAGGCTCCATGGGCTTTGGGTATTTGTGGGGAGGGCTTCCTGGAATTAATCCCCCACAGATATTGAAGGAGGACTCTAGTTAAGGGCTTAAACTCTTTTGTAAAGAACTTTCTGGTAAATGAATCAAACACAACTGAAACCCTCAAGTCCTGTAATATCAAGCGAAGAAGTCACGACTGGCCTGAACGGTCCTAATGGTGCAAGATGATTAGCTCTCTACCTCCTTGTCCTCTTCTGGTCCTGGGGGGACTTCAGGCAGCTGAGCCCTGCACTACCATGAGCTCCCTTGTTGGGTCAGCCTCATGCATACTCCCCAAAAATAAAGGCAGACTTGTTTAACCCCAAGGAGCCCAACACCAGAGTATCTGCCCCATGTGACAATTCTGGCTTTGATATAACTGATTTTAAGTGTGCCCGATGACTGCAATTCAGACAGTATAGTTCCTCTGCAGTGACAGACCAGGGAAGTAAAGCATGTGACTAATACGGGGGCGGCTGTCTGCTCCCCTCTTTGTCAGGTCTCATAGGAGTCCTATTAGCTGATGAACTGTTTGTGGAAAGGAAGGGACACAGCTCCCGAGAGCTGTAAGCCATGCTGTTAAAAGTACCTTCTGGTTTGGAACAAAAGCACTTTGAGGTCAACTAGGTAAATATGGACCAGGCATCAGACCATTAGGGAATTATGCGGACCTGGAGACTATCATGCTAAGTGAAATAAATCAGTCCCGAAAAACCAAAGTTGAATGTGTTTGCATTCAACTGATATGTGGAGGCTAACCCACAATAAGGAGGAAGAGGGGAAGAATAGATAGTAAATTAAACAAAGGGGAATGAAGGGCAGGCAGGGGGATAGGAAAAGGAAAGAGTGGAATGAATCCGGAATACTTTTCGTATGCACTTATTCGGATAAGTACATACAGCATAGTGAATCCCTCCCCCCCATCATGTACATTCATAACAATGGGGTCTTGGGGCTGGGGCTATGGCTCAGCGGTAAAGCGCTTGTCTCGCATGTGTGAGGCCCTGGGTTTGATCTTCAGCACCACATAAATAAAATAAAAGTATTGTGTCCACCTACAACTTAAAAAAAAAAATGGGGTCCTAACTAGAATAAGAAATATTCTGTGCTTGTACAGTTATATTAAAATGAATTCTACTGTCTTCTACTGTCATGTATATAACTAAAAAGAACCAATAAAATTAAGATAAAATAAAAACTGAAAAAAAAAAGTCTATGGTTATAGAGGACATTTTCCTTATTCTTTAGAGCTACATGATTAGAGAGGTCTGTGATTTACTTCAAAACGCTTGGAAAAAAAGTAACAGATATGGGCAAAGCTTAGTAACTCTTAGGTGATGGCTATGCCCTCATACAATCTTCATGACTTCTACGTTGACAGTTTTAAAACTAAAAAAATAAACTTAGCCGGGCGCGGTGGCGCACGCCTGTAATCCCAGCACTTGGGAGGCTGAGGCAGGAGGATCGCGAGTTCAAAGCCAGCCTCAGCAATGGCGAGGCACTTAGCAACTCAGTGAGACCCTGTCTCTAATAAAAAAAAATACAAAAAAGGTCTGGGGATGTGGCCCAATGGTTGAGTGCCCCTGAGTTCAATCCCCGGTACCACACACACACACACAAAAAAAAAAAAAAACAAAAAAAAACAAAAAAAAAACAACAAAAAAAAACTTAATCTTACAAGCAATCTTGAGTGAAAAAAGCAAGATGAACACATTTACTACGGTTCTACTTGTGCAAAGTTCAAAAGTAGGCAAAACTGAATACGCCATTTAGAGATGCACAGCTCTAAGTTTTAGAACCAAAGAAAAGAAAAGCAAGGGTGTGATTACAATAAGAATCAGGGCAGTGTCTACCTCTGGTGGGGACGAGAAGCTGCGATCAAAAAGGTGCATTATGGGACTTGGATGCTGGCAATGATTTACTTTTTTGCTTGGGCCCTGGTTACAAGGTGTGTCTGCTAAACTGCATATCCTGCTAAACTCATATCAACACTTAACCTGGTTTTTCAGTATATGTTTTAGTTCCCCAAACAGAGACATTCAAAGGACATTTTCACTAGCTCTGCTTCTCTTTGTATATTGCAACTGTCTCCAAAGGGGAATAAAAACCTCAGCCGCCACATAACAAAGTCATGCAGTGTGGCCAGTGATCTAGCTCCT
This sequence comes from Tamias sibiricus, assembly GCA_025594165.1. Lineage (NCBI taxonomy): Eukaryota > Metazoa > Chordata > Mammalia > Rodentia > Sciuridae > Tamias > Tamias sibiricus. The sequence goes on along the minus strand of CM046666.1, from coordinate 14,043,054 downwards.
GCTGGTGAAAGAAAGGGCGATTCTAAGGCAATAAATGCCACAATGCATCTTTTCTTGGTCACTTCTTCAAGTAGGTCAGGCAAAAGCACAGAAGGATGGCTCTTAATATCGACTTAGGCTTCTTCCAGGTCTCCAGAGAGCAAGATGGGGCCTGAAGCGTTGGGTTTAAAGTGCTAACAGAAAGTGTGAGAAGCAAGTAATTCTACAGAAGTCAGGCTTCAGAATTCTTAGAGAACTTCCTTAAAGTGACTTATCAGAGGCAATAGAGAGGGGACAGCTACCAGTCCCAGACTGTACCCCTGTCCAAGTGCATGCAAAAGAGTTTATGATCTAATTTGCTGATTCCCATCTTCTCTCTCTCATCTGCACAGGAAACTTGAAACCAACCTATCTCATCTGAGATCTACAAGACAGAAAAGAAGTCATCTCTTCTCCACTTATTGCCTGCTGTTACAGGAACAAGGTCGAACATGATTTAATAAAACCAAGATCTGAAGAATAATTGATGGGAGGCTCCATTTACAATCCTCACTTTGTTCTCTTACCTATACATCACCTGTGACAGACTTTTTCATTAGACATGAAACAAAGTGACCCCTGCAGGGAGAGAGAACGAAGCTGTTGAGTGTTGACGTTAGAAATCAAGGCTTGTGCTTTGGGGCTTGCTTCTATAACTTGCAAGAAGAGGGTGTGTCATAACATCTAATTTTTTTTGTGATTGTGCTCAGATCCACCATTCACACTTCCAACAGTGTTTTCTGCTGCCTTGAACACTCCCCCCCCCAGGAAAATTCATTGATTTAGGGCTGGTTAAGTGAGTTTATCCCTCCAGATGCAGGAAGCATAATGGTGGACTATTTCATTCCAGACACCTAATTGTTATTGATTGCTTTGTGACAGAAATGCACTGCCTCAGGCACTAAAAAATGGAAATCTGAAATTCTTCCCAGAACAGCTTAATACCCTAGCTGCCACCTGTTACCTAAAAAATAATAGAGCCCTTGTTCAGAGTGTCCTGTGGTGCCAAGTTCATGGAAATAAGCCTGTCCGCTTCGTGGCTTGCTTTTCTCCTCCTGGTCGGAATCAAACCCACTGCAGTGAAGTCAGGAAGACAGGGTTAAGATTTGGGGACCCTTTAAAGACATAAAAAAGACAGCAGCGCTAGACTGAGGGTTTTAGTTGTTGGGTTCTTTTTAGGCGCTGGGATGGAACCTATGCACCCTACCACTGAGCTATACCCCCATCTCTGATTGAGGGGCTTTGTTTGTTATGATCTACAATCAGAATTAAAGTCAGCTAATAGTAGGAAACTATATTCTAAAAAAATAATAATAAATACACTTGGTTATGTCAGATGTCTACCCAGACAGATATTCTGCTTGAACAGTTCATTTTGTGTGAAGATGCCATTTCGCCCCATCATTGCCATGGTAACAGTCATTATGTATTAGGAACCACACGCTGTGCACTCCCTTGGGCAGTACTTTGTGTGACTCTCACAACTCTGGGAGGTTGGCACTCTGACCTCTACTTGGCCCAAGGTACAGAGCTGGACTTGAACCCTGGCCAGGCCGTGTGATTCCTGCGTGTGAACGCCTGAGCGTGCTGTTTTACTGGGCTCCTCAGTCTTCACACCAGGTTATGCCACACGGTCTGCCGAGCTTACCTGCAGATGAACAAGTCTGCTCCAACAGGTCGCAGTGTACACACAGAAGAACTAAACGTACGATTCCTGTGCTCAGGCAGAATGTTCATTCCCTTGATGGTTAGTTCACTGTTGTCACAAATCTCACAGTCTCTCTGACTTGAACAATAGCGATTCATATTCTAACAGTTCTAGAGGCCAGAAGCCCGAGGTCAAGGTGCTGCCCTTTTGGTTTCTGGTGAGGCCCTCTTCCTGGTTGGCACATACTCCACGTGCTCACATGGCCTTTCCTTGGTGTGCGTGTTCAGGAAGAGCATCTCTCCGATGTCTCAGAACGCTGATCTCAACAGATCAGGGCCTCACCCTTATAATCTCACTTAACTTTACATCCTTACACAGTCATACTGTGGGTTGGGGCTTCACTATACATATTTTGGGGTGAAACAAACATTCAGTCCATAACACTTGTAAACCGTGGTCACTTCTTAAATCATTGAGTTTTGCGGTTGTCACTGAATGAGATTTCACATGAACACCAAGCACACTGACTTACACATAAAACTCAATAATTGTTATTACAGGTTGAAGATCCTTTATCCAAAATGCTTGGAACCAGAAATGTTTTAGGTTTTTTTTTTTTTTTTTCCAGATTTTGGAATATATGTGATATTAATATGTATATATGTATGTATATATATTAGTGTGTGTGTTCAGAAAGAGCATCTCTCTGGTGTCTCTCCAGACTGTGTGTGTGTGTGTGTGTGTGTGTGTGTGTGTGTGTATACATGCATATATATACATTTTTATATATATATATATATATATACATATATATATATATATATATATACACACACACACACATATATATATATGAGAGAGAGAGAAATATATAGAGAGAGCTCTCTAAGGAATGGGGCCCAAGTCTACTTATGAAATTCACATATGTTTTATACACACCTTATACCTATAGCCTGAAGGTAATATTAAACAGTATTTTGAGTGCACCTATGTTTTGACTGTGATCCAACCCATGAGGTCAAGGTGTGGGATTTTCCACGTGTGCCATCATTTTGGCACTCAAAAAGTTTAGAATTTTGGAACATTTTGGATTTTGGATTTTTGGATTAGGGATTCTCAACCTGCATTAGCATTCTCTCACTTTAGGGAAAAATTAAGCTGTCCAGAGGAAATAAAATTCCACTCTTCTTTTCTAAGTACATGGTAAAGTAATGTCCATATTTAGGAACACAAACATCTGCCCAGTGACTCCATCAATGGTCATGGCAGGAGGTGACAGCCAGCTGCAGAGATGTGCCATGGATTGTGATACCTAAGCTCGAAATACTGAGCTGCAGCAAGACTTTCGCTCCAAAGCAGAACAGAAAAGCTCAGGAGGAGGAAATACAGAATAACTGCTTTTAAAGAATAATGGATTGATTAAGCATCATTCATTTTATGGGCCCTGCTTCACTGTGGTAGTGATTCTGCTGTAAATTTGGTGATTAGGTATGCACGCATCTACATCTGGACACTTTCTTCTATTCTATGGTGTCTTTACCTATACCATTTTATTTAAATCCCCGTGGCCTCATGATTATTCTTAACCTCTAATAGTACATGTCCTTAACTTAGTTCTTCCATTGCTTTTGCTGTTCCTGGTGCTCAGACTTTCTATGCACATGTTAGAACCAGCTTGTCAATTTCCATCAAAAACCTATTGCATTGAAACTAGATATAAATTGGGGAGGATTGACATTTTCATAATATTGAGTCTTCCAATCCATGGATATAGTACATCTCTTCATATTTTTTGATGTTATTATAAATGCTACTTAAAATTTATTTATCAGTACTTGTTGCTGACATATAGAAATATATTTTTATATACAGTGATCCATCAGTATCTCTGAGGGATTATATGCAGATATCAAGTTCCTTACATAAAGCACTACAGTATTTGCATAAGTGGCATAGTATTTGCATATAACCTATGCACATCCTATTACATGCCTTAAGTAATCTATGGATTACTTATAATACTTAATACAATGTAAATGCCTTGTGAATAAGTGTATGCTATATTGCTTAGGGAATAATGACAGGAAAAGAGTCTGTACATGTTCAGTACAGATACTATTTTTTTCCCTTAAATTTTCTCACAGTGGTTGATTGAATTCATGGACAAGGAATTCATAGATATGGAGGGCTGGTTGTATTCATCTTCACGCAAGGACTTGCTAAAAACTCTTCTGTGAGTTTATCAGATCATATTCAATAGTCTAGATACATAACTGTGTCCCTAGAATGCACAATCCATGATTTTATTTGTTGCCTTTTAATTTTTAAGCCCCTTATTAACTTTACTTCCTTTATAATGTTGGCTAGGTCATCTAGCACCATGTTGCAGAGAATTGATCACACCCTTCTTTCCTCCTAATCTCAGGGGAAAATCTTTCACTACCTCACAGATAAATCTGATATCTGCTACGGGGTTTGTGTATTTCTTTATTTATTAGCAGTACCTTATATCAAAGTTTAGAAGTTCTTTTCTATTTCTACCTTGCTTAAGGCTAAATGGCTATTGAATTTTATTAAATTTTTATCTGCATGTATGAGTTGATCACAAGATTTTCCCCTTTCTTCTGCTGGTGGTATGAATAATATTGATAATAATAATATTGAATATTAAACAACTCTGCCTTACCAAGAACCAATCCAACTTAACTGTGATATATTATTTTAAATGTCTTATTGGGTTCAATTTCTTAATACTGTACATAAAAATTTTACATTTATACAATGTGAGATATTGGCCTGTAACTTTCCTGTTTTATAATATCGTCACTGTGTTATGCTCTCTGGTTTATGCTGGCTTTCTCAAACAAGTTGAAAAATCTGTTGTCTTTTTCTTCCGGTGCCTGGAGTCAGTTTGTATAAGACTGGTATTGTTTCTTTCTTAAATATTTGAAAGAATTCATTAGTGAATCCATCCGGGCCTAAAATTCTCTTTTGGGGAAGGGTGTTAAATTACCAACACAATTTGTTCAATACATACAGTATTCATTATGTTTTCCATTTTTTAAATTGTTCTAAGTTATATTTTAATTGGATAACAAAAATCTTCCAAATCTGAGACAGTCCAGTAATTTAGAAATCTCTCTTCTAATTCTGCACAATAAACATATTTTGTTTTGTTTTGGCTTTTCTGTCTCAGCCTTTCCATCTTGCATGACAAGATGCTTCAAACAGAAAAGGGACCATGAAGCAACTATTATGTACAATTATAATTCTCCCCCTCCCCCAAAACAAAAACAAAAACAAAAACAAAAACAGAGCCTGGGTTTGTCTGTACTTCATGCAAGCATTCATCAGCTGGTAATAAAAACAGTATGGCCAAATACCCCTTATCTCCTAACAGAAGAACTGAATTATTAATTTGCATTAGGGGAAAAAAAATCAATGTTTGGCACCTGCCTACCATCCCTGAAAAAAAGTTCCCAGACTATTTAAATTGTGAATCAAACATTTACCCAATCTGCAATTGGGAAAACTGAAAAACTTGAGCAATGCAAATACAGAAAGCAGAAGTCTCATCATGTGTGCAATGAAGAAGAAAGGTCTAGAAGCACAGTGCTACCCAAAGCTCTCCTAGAGGCACTACTTATTCACACAGATGCCACCTGTCTTCACTGTCGTGACAAGGCATGAGACTGGGCAGCCCCCTGTGCCCTTAAAAGAATACTCAAGACTTCTGCACTCCTTGTCTTTTGCAGTAACAACTTCTGAGTTTTGTTTCTGATGAGTTAGTTTTGCATGGGTTTTGAAGTAAATGCAGCATGTCTGGGGGAAGCTGGCCAACATGCAATCCTGAACTCACAAACAGAAATGGCAGAACTCATTCCTGTCATTTGTTTGGACTGAGTTATTATGACATCACAAATGGAGCTTCGTTCCTCAATACGATCCAGCAGTTTCTCAGTTCTGCAGATGGGCTCCTGTTGAGTTGGGTGGATGTCAGCAAAGGGCTAAGGTGGCGATTTAGAATTCAGATTCTGATTCTTAGTGCAATCTTGGCTGAGTGGGTGAGGGAAAGAATTATTTGGTTCTGATGAGAATCCAGATCATCTCAATGGAGAGAAAGGCCAATGCAAACCCTCAACCCATCCTGTTCCTTCTGGCAAAAAGGGGCTGTGCTGGTTCCCATCACCAGGTTAATGGAAAAGATTGCTTGAGGTTACATCTTCACAATAATATAGGAACAAATGATGCAAATAGACCCATCATCTTCACCTGGTTTTTATCCCATCACTTGGCAGAGCTAATGAGAGAAACTAATTGCTGTGAAACCATGCAGACAGGGGTTAAACAGACACTTGGCCTAGATTCTGTCACACATTGCATCAAAATTAGAAGCTCAATGACACCATCAGTTTAATTTTTTTTTAAATTGTGGCAAAATACATATATAATCTATCATGCTCACATTTATAACGTAGTTCAGTAGTACTAAATATATTTGCATTGTTGTAAACCACCTCCAGAACTTCTTCACCTTGCAAAACTGAAATTCTATGCCTACCAAACACAAATTCCTCAGTCCCTAGATTTCCCAACTCCTGGCAACTATCATTCTATTTCCTGTCTCTATGAATTTGACTAGTCTAAGTACTTCATAGGGTGGACTCATATAGTATCTGTCTTCTTTTTTTTTTTTTTCAGCATATGTCTTTTTTGACTAATTTATCTCAGCGTAATATCCTCAAGGTTCATCCATGTTGCATGTTGCAATTTCTTTTTTTTATAATTTATTTATTTTTTATTCTAAGATGTTATAAATGACAGCAGAATGCATTGCATTTCATATTACACACATAGAGCACTTTTTTACAAATCTCTGGTTGCATGCAAAGTACATTCACACCATTCGTGACTTCATACATGCACTTAGGGTAATGATATCCATCTCATTCTACCATCTTTTTTTTTTCCTTCACCCTTTTGCCCCCTCCCTACCCCTCCCTCCCCATTGGCCATTCTAGTGTTCCTCTAATCCTCCTAGTTGCAATTTTCTTTTTAAAGAGGAATAATATTCCATTGTCTTACGTGCCACATTTTGTTTATCCATTCATCTGTTGATGGACACTTGGGTTGCTTCCACCTCTTGACTTTTGTGAATAAAGCTGCTATGAACATGGGTGTGTAAAATTGATTCTCTTGGCTATATGCCCAGAAGTAGAAATGCTGGATCATATAGGATTTCCACCCTTTTCAGGAACCACCATCCTGTTTTCCGTACATTCCCACCAACGGGGGGGGGGGGGGGGGCGGGGGGGCAGGGCTCCCACTTCTCCACATCCTCACCAGCACTGGGCAAGTTCTGTTTATTTTTTTTTTTACCCCCCTAAACTATCCTAATGGATACAAGGTGAGCAGCTTAGTCATAGTGTGTCAAACCATAGGGAGAAGAAAATTATGAGAATCTAGAGTTACAATATTTGGTTGTGAGCTTAAATGCTTTTAAATGTCGCTATTTCTTCACCTCAGGACACAGGATCAATAATATCACAAGCTAGAAGCCTCCCTTGATCCTTTAGGATGAGGTTTGTTTTCTTGACAGAGGGTAGGTGGGGATGGATTTTATGGAAAGGATAAGCGAAAAGGAAGGGCTACATGTTTTCAGAGAAAGAAAAGTTTTTATTGTTTTATTTTTATCTTCAGAGACTTCTCCACAGGTTCCTTCATAATTAATGAAGGGCAGGGCTTTACTGCAAGGATCTGTATCTTCCTCCGCTGGGTGTGATGAAGGTGTTTAATGATGCGAGCCAATGAATGTTGTTAGATTGAGGAAACCTGGCTCCCTTTCTCTGCAGAGAAACACGTAAACTACCGTTGTTCTTTCAAGATGAATTCCTCAAATGAAAGTTATTGTTGAGAAAGCAAAGGTAGCAGTCTGGACTCTACGTTTTCTAATGCTATGATTCAAATAGAAAACCTGAGTATCATGGAAGACGGCACTCCTCGACCCATTCCTCTGAACATGCAGAGACTGGGTCTGTAAAGCCGTTCTGTGGTGGGCCAGACCGCCAGTGCTACAGACTCTGCAGGCCATACTGTCCCGGAGAAAAATGCTCAAAGCAGCCATAACAATAGTACACAAATGAACAAATATGGCTGTTCCAATAAAGCTTTATTAACAAACCAGGCGGTGGGATGGAGTTGGCCATGGCTCATAATTTGCTAATCCTTGTTGTAGAAGTCTCAAGGGAAAGAACTTGGAAAATTAGAGTTTTCTCCTAACTAAAAGGAAGAGGAACAAACCTTCAAGCTTTGCAGGGAAAAAAAAAAAAACAAATGGCAAAATAAACCCTTGATGCGATTTCTTTAAAAAGCTAAGTTTAAAATTGTGGCTCTCATGTTCTAGCAAAATACATGGCTCCGTGCCATGTTCAAGCTTCTGCTCCTTGATTTAATGAAGCTCCCAATGAATAAAATTCAGCCTAACTTTGGATGCGGAACCTTGAAATCCTAACTCTTCCTCGCAAGACTTTGACTTGACAGAGATGAAAATCTCAGGGGACAGCCAGAAATGGCATCCTCAGAAATGAGTCACTTAACAAATGCTAGCTGTTGGCCCAATGACAGGGTCCTCATTAGCATACAATGGGAGGCTCCAAGGTCACCCTGGAAGGACATGTTCCTGCTGGGTGGTGGCCCAGCCAGGTCCCCTGACATCTATCTCACTGTGCCCTTGGAGTTCCTCCCAAGGTGCACAGAAAGACCGGCTCCTTGACCAAACCCTAGCCAGGCACCCCTGAGCCACCTCCTCCCCAGGCCTCCACATGGCCTGTAAGGATTCCGACTTTCAGCATCGCCTCGAGCAGCTCAAAGCCATGTCCCTAGGAAAACAATCCACCACAGTTCCCTTAAAACACCTGCCTAATTTTATTTTTATTTCAGATAAAAGAGGGTAGAAAAAGTTTTATAGATGACCTAATCTAAACAATTTAAACCTACCAGTGAAGTAACTTTCAAAAGACCCATTTTTTTTTTTTTTTTTAAATGTAGAATCTCTGAATTGAGATGACTTCTGTCCAAACAGTTCACTTCTTAAGTGATTTATCTATTCAGGCGCCAAATACTGAGCATCATTATAATTATGATGCAGGATTAGCTTTAGGTCCTACGCATATTCCATTAACTTGAGTCCAAGACACATCTTGAAAAATGATTCTTTTCCTTCCGTATTTACTAAATGAAAAGAAAAACTGATAAGAACCAAACGGAGCCAAACTCGAATGCGTAACGTTTCTGAGCTTTGCAAAGAACCTTGTGCATCCTGGGTAGAAAAGAGAGTCCACTGTTGACCTCAGCAGCCTCAGTGGCTATTTTCCCCCTAATGCTTTCCAAAGGTAGTTTTACCTCACAATGACATAAATAGTACCTGCCATCGCAATGTCACCCACAACATCAAGAATAGCCACCTGTAGGTTTTTGCCATTAGGAGGACACAGTAGATGGTAGAGGCCTTGGGTGTTTGCAGAATATGGTCTAAATGAGGGCACAGGTCTGTTGAGAAGGCTGGGAAGCTCAGGGCTGAGGGCTGAGGAGGGATTAGGGCTACCATGGATTCAGAAGAGGGCGTGGACCCCTCCGGATGGGGCGTGAGGGGGACTGGAAGGGAAGGCAGAGGTTGAACCAGTGACAACTGAGCCAGGAAGCTCCACAAGCTAATCAGAACCAGAAGAACCCCCACCAGTTCTCCTACAAAGTTATTACAACCCATTGTGAGTTACTGATTCTGGAAGGTTCTTTTGAGTGGGTTAGCACCTGAACCTCCATGTCAGTGCATCAAGTCTTGGCTTGGATGTGGGTTCAAAATATCACGACTTTCCCAGCTCGTGAAGAAAGGTCATCAGGATTTCTTTTCTCAGAAGGGGATCTAATGCACTATTTTACTTGAAATGGTTCTAGGAAAGGATATTGAAGGAAAAAAGATTAGGAAATATCATGAAGGTCAAATTTTGAATGACAGCTAAATTCAAGCTGCTTTTAAAATACTTCTGGCTTTGCAAAAGCCCCTTTCTACTTTATAAAAAGAACACAAGAGAATGAAGGGAAGGTTGTTTGTGTTTGAGGTACGATCATGTCACTGAACTGGACCCTTAAAATATGAAGCAGGTCTACCTGACCATTTGGGGAAGCTTTAAAAAATGTTCTAATTATTATTTTCAAAGTGGAATACATGAAAGCAGAAGCTCCTTGCAAGTTGAACAGGATTTTGAAACAAGAAGACATTAATGGGAGGAATTACAAGATGGGCCTGGGGATATAGCTCAGTGGTAGAACAGTTGCCTAGCATGTGTAAGACCCGGGTCTGATCTCCAGCACTGCATGACGAATGAATGAATGAATGAATGAATGAATGAATGAACGTTGCTCTGGATCCCGTGCTCTGAACTTTCAGGATGAGATGTCACATCACTCAGGAAGAATAACCACACCTCAACTATCTACTTCAAATAAATGAGCACATTTTAGGTAAGTTGTGTATGAATTCATTCATTCTTGGTACAGGTTGTGTTTTTAAAAAGCACATCCTGTGTTCTAGGCACAGAACCAGGCATTGGAGATGGGGTGATTGACAAGGCAGGGCCAGCCAGGGCTCAGACTGCTTTGCCAGAGTGTGCTGGTTCTGGGACCTCAGTTTCAGCAACTCAATCCTTTTCTTAGCTTCATCCTTGAACCCTTTATTATTAGAGACTAATGTCCTCCTGTTACACTTGTGCTGGAGATTACCCCCTCCTAAGGATTTGCTAAGTGATGTCATTGTGTATTTGAATTTTCAGGCCTGTGGCTGTGTAAATCCCCAACTCTGGTCCCCCACCCCCCACCACCCCTCCTGTACTTTAATTGCCTGTATTCAAGCAACTTTGTATCATTTTCCCATTCCCTAGTCATTTCAGCATCTATATTAAATCCCCTTTTGAATGAACTTGAGTGATACTGGAACTGTAGTGGGGACACTGGAAAGGGCCGGCTTAGTGCTGGGGGTGGGATGGAGGGGGTGGGGTTATTTTTGGAATGAGCTGGAATATCCGAATGAAGACATCTTATGGTCAACTGGAGAAATGGCAACAAGTCAGAAACAAAGAGACGGACCAGAGTTCAAGGAGGTAATGGGCTTCCCAGAGAAAGGAAATTAGATGAGAACACAGGGCAAGGACCCTTAGAGACACCCACAGTGAAGGGGACGGAAGAAAAGACATACAGCAGGAGTTACAGGGCAAAAAGGCTGTCACAATGCCTAGTTCGGTGTCTTGAACACAGAAAGTAATAAAAACAAAACTATAAAGAAAGAAAGAATGAAGAGCTGGGGTTGTGGCTCAGTGGTAGAGTGGTTGCCTTGCATGTGTGAGGCACTGGGTTGGATCCTTAGCACCACATAAAAATAAAAAAAGTAATAAAAATAAAGATATTGTGTCCATCTACAACTAAAAAAATAAAAATAGAAGAAAGAATAAAATCCAGAGATAACTTATTCAAAATCCACCACACTGATGTGAAGCAGAGCAGATAGTTGAGATCTAGTTTTACACATTCTAGGTTAGAATACTATATGTAAGGAATACTACTAAAATACTGCATATAAGGATTCTGCTATTATGTTGAAAACACCTTTAATGGGATTTACTCTATCAGTAAAAGTATAATTTATATATATATATGTATATATATATACAAATATTTATGTTTTAGTTGTAGTTGGACACAATACCTTTATTTTATTTTATTTTATTTATTTTTATGTGGTGCTGAAGATCGAACCCAGAACTTCACATGCGCGAGGCGAGCATTCTACTGCTGAGCCACGACCCTAGCCCTAATTTTTATATTTTTAAATGTTCATTTTAATGTCACTTTCATGTCCTCATTTGCATAGATGCAAATTTTGTAAATAAGGAAATATGCATTCAAAAACTTATATGAAGACTGCATTTGTCAAAATTGCCTACAATTGACTTATTTGGACCTTGGGAAAATGCAGAATTTTCTTCTACTACTAAGACTCCAAATATGAGAAATAGATTTGTAGAGGAAAAAAAAGAATTTTAAAAAATCTAAGACTTATGGGGTTGAGGTGGAAATTTGACAGAATTAGCTTTATTTAGAGCACTAAATAAAGGCTTTTAATAAAATTTTTTGAATACACCTAAAGGTTACTTTAAAATGCACCTGTACAAAACCACAGGTTGGATGAGCTCTCTAATGAGATCACTAAACTATTTTCAAGCCTCACATTATTGGTTTATGAGAAGTTCAGTGGAAATTTTAATTTGCCTTCACGGAACTACAAAATTTATATTGAGCTCATGGTTGCTTAGCAAAAATATGCTAGAAAAATAAAAAGTCCTCCAGATTGTGGTGTGAAGCTAACGGAAGAAAAAGACTTCCACGTTCTGTCAATTTTTTTCCAGTTCAAAGAAAACACCAGAATAGCTAGTGATCCAATTAGAGAATGATGCTGAAACTCAGTCCATCTTTATTTTTTCTTTATATTTGTTTTATTTTAAATTCAAGAAACCACCAGAATAGCAAGGGATCCAATTATATGAGAGAATAATGCTAAAACTCAGTTCATCTTTTTTTCTTTATATATTGTTTCATTTTAAATTAGAGGTATTTCACCCTTATTAATGATGTAAAATATATTTGACAAATTTTCTTTCTCTCTGTAAATCCAGGAATCCCTTCAGAGCGCGTCCTGGAGTTTGAAGTCACCAGAGCATTCACTTACTTGGATCAAATTTCCAGACAGCAGGAAGCCAGAGAGCAATGGAGCCAGAGTAGCTAGAGATGGAGCCACTGAACAGGTAGCACAAGTCCACATTAAATGTCTCACTGAGACAGTTCCCCAAACTCCCACACCAAGCTAGGTTACTTTCATTTTGGTTACAATTTAGATAAGTTTTTTTTTTTTTTAAGTCACTTGGCTTCCTATTTCATAACCCATTAGAAACATAAATTAGAAAACAAGAAGCTGGCTGACAGAAATCTCAGCTTACAGAAATGCAGACAGGAAGGGGATTTTAAAGTCAAAAGAAATCTAAATCTTCTAACACCCCTTGGTAGCCCCTGTGAGCACCATTATTCAGGGCAGAGGGCAGTAGGAAGTGTTTTAGTGAAGGACCCTGAACCACCAGTAGGCTTACTGCACTTAAAAAAAAAAAAAAAAAAAAAAAAACAAAAAAAAAACTGCATATTTTAAAGAGATGGTTATTGAAAATTTATTTTAAAACTGTAGAACATTACAAAAACATACACACACACACACAATTTTTTTGGGTTAAAACACAACACCTAATTTCCTAATTTTTAATGAGGCACTATGATATTTCCATAACAATGTGAACTAACAAATCACACAGAGACATGATTATAAAACTACAGAATACAATGCCTGACTAAACATATGAATCAAAGAGATTAATTCAAAAAGGTACATTGATATTGGTGTTTTGTAAATACTTCCACAATTTTAACACACATTCCCTGAAATTCAGAATAACTTTTTCAAAGTGGCAAAGCCAGAACACAGTTCTCCTAACTCCACATTATGTTCTTCAAGTCTATTTTATTTAAATCCAGATTCCTAAAAATCCATGGCAGTTAAGATTTTTGGCAGCTGGCACTAAAGCCATCTCCCATTTAGAGTCAGAGGAAACTCTGGAAGTCCCACGTAGTCTCTGAATTCTCAGTAATATTTTCTTGGGTCAAATATGAAAGAGTGTAAATGTGACTCCATTTAAGTCACAAAGTCATGGAGCCACTGGAATGGGTGATACAAGTCCATGCATTAAAATTCGCAGGGTCAGATCACTGGGAGAGCTTCCCAAACTCCCATTCCAAGCTACTTTGATTTTGGTTACAATGTAGAGTTTTTGTTTGGTCGCTTGGCTTCCCATTCAACCCCATTCAACCCCATTCAACCACACACTCAAAGACAGGGAAAGTCTAATACAAAAAAAAAAAAAAAAAAAAAAAAAAACAAACAAAAAAAACCCCACCGCCTTTAAGCATTATGCATCATCTATACCCAATATGACACTGAAGCTGTGTGTTTATACGCAAAAATCACTTTAAATTCTTTAAGTTATAAATATAGTGTACATTCATACTATATATAAATATATGATATAGGCCAAACAGATTTGGAATTGAGTACTTTATAAAGGATGAGAAGTCAAAGATTTCCTATTTTAATCATCTTCTTTTTTTGTAGTACTGGCAATTAAACGTAAAAAATTATTTTATTTTAAGATAGGCTCTAAGTTGCTCAGGTTGCCCTTGAACTTGTGATCCTACTTCAGGCTTCTGAGTAGCTGGGATTACAGGTGCTCACCATGAGACCTGACTTTCTAATGATCTAAGAAACAGACTGAGAGAGGCTTTAGGATGCACATGTTCAGAGTTAACACTTAAATGTGCAACTGATACCGAAAGCTAAACTCCAGGAACCAAAGAACACAGACATCCCACCAAGGTCAGATACACACTAACACATCGCATGCAGAATTCTCCTGCTCTGCATGTGCATTCTGAGTGTTTTTATTCCTTCAAACCAACATGACAGGAATTTCATATGGACTTTATACAGAGGAGTCAGACAGGGACAAGGGAGAGGAGAAATGAAGTTTCCAATGGCTAATAAAGTTTGTCCAGATAGTCAATATGTGTCAAAATCTAAAAAATCTTGCAGTCAACTGATTTACTTCTACAGCTAACTTCCTTGTGATTCTTTAAAAATGGTGCCAATTGTTTGCTTATGGAAAGAATACCTGAAAAAAACATCATATCCCTGACTTCAGTCCCTACTCTGGATAGAAAAGGCAAACAAGAATATGGAAGCCTATTTCCCAGAATCAAATGGGCATCCAGAAAAATGTGTCCATGCTGAAGCAGTTCAGAACATACCTGCTCTGGCATCTTAACTTTGTGTGTATGTATGTGCGCATGTGTACACATGTGGTGGTTGGCATTGAACCCAGGGCCTTGTGCATGCTAGGCAAGTGCTCTACCACTGAGTTGCACCTCCACCTCCCCATTTTGACCATTTTAAATTAAACACACTTGAAAAACGTCCTTCACTTGTGAAAAACGTCCTTCCTGTACCAGAAGGAAAGTCACCTTCTTATCAGGGACAAGAAGCTGATGCTGGGGGAATACAGCCAGCCTCGTTAAACTAACCCTCAGCTTCCAAGCCACTTCTGCACCTGAGCAGCTGAAGCCCCTCTGCCTCGTCACCTTTTCATAATCTGCTACTCCGTGTCCAACTTAGTAAGTAAGTGTTCATCTTGAATGTGTCTTTGGGGTCTCATTTCCTTATTGAAGTTCTCCTGTCATGGAAAACATGTTTTGGATAAGTGTGCATGCATGCTTTTCTTCTGTTGATCTGTCTTATGCCACTTTAATTTTTCAAGCCCAGCTAACAAACTTTAAAAGGCTAGGGGTGAAATCTTCCCTCCAGCACAATGCAGGAAGTAACGTGTTTGGTATCTGGTTAGGAGCATTGATTTGGGCGTCCAACAGACCTGAGCTCAAATTCCATATCCACCACTTACTAGCCGGGTGACCCTGGACAAGTCACGGGACCCTGTGCACCTCAGGTCCCTTGCTTGTAGGTTTGAAATAAGGATATCTACCACACAGGAGAGCTGTTTCCATGAGCACAGACATGCACTCTACACTTGGCTGTTTAGCTGGTGGGTTCCGCTTTCTGGCTCCAAGGCTAGAAGGCTTGTTCAAGGCCATTCCTTTCTTTACTGGGAAGGCCTCAGTCTCTTGGTGTGAATGTGTTGCTCATTCTGCTACCTAGCAGAGGTTTATCCAGCACTTAGCATGTTTCCATTAGCAACTAATGTATTACGGGCATCTAAGGGTTCATTCTTTCTTGTACATTTAAAAAACTGTTAAAATTTTATGGTACATAAAACCCCAAACTACATATGTTAATGGAATACCATGTGATGTTCAATAGATGTAATGTTTAAATCAGATTAAACATATCTATCTCCTCAACAGCTATCATTTCTTCATAATGAAAACTTTCAAAACCCTTCATTTTAGCTTTTTGAGATATACAGTACATAACTGTTGCCTATATTTCTTGCACGTTTTAAGAAATAAACAGCTAAGTTCCTTCCCCTTTTCCTCTTTTCCTTTCTCTTTCTTCCTCTTCCTCCAAAACATTTATTTGGCACTTATGAGATTCCAGATATACTGATGTTTATTGTTACTTACATAAAAACAAAAAGTATTCTCATGAGAGAGCATTGGTAAATTCTAGTTCACATGCACAGTGGATTCAGTCACATCATCTGAATTATTTCTTTTCTTTCTCTTGCATTGTTATTTGGTCCGTGTTCCAAAAAGGAAATCTTATTTGAATAAGGTAAAAAAAATTTTTTTTTTACATATTATTAAATTCTCAAAATTAATGCCAAAATCTAATCAGGTACAGATGCACACCTGGACACCTTCCATATGGAAAATCTCTTCACACAGATGGCCTGGATTAGACCTGGACCATGTTCAACATCGTATTTTTTAAAGCACAAGAAATGGGCGGGCACTAAATATTGTGAGTTTTAAATTTAAATCCTTTACTATAGAGTGAAACTTTCATGGATTTTTAGAAAACGATGTATTTCTTTGTTGGGGGAGACAGAAGATGAAGTCCTGGGAGAAGCAATGATACATGACATTTCAGTGGGCTTCTTCTACTGAAGGTAGCATTAGAAGTGACTGAAAGGCAATTTATAACAACCTCTAAAAGACACTGGTCTTAAAAACAGAAAATCAAGATTACAAAAACAAAAAAAAATTAATAGAAGGACTACATTGTATTGACGAGTTATAATCTCGAAATCCAAATAAGCAAAAGAACAGTTATGCAAGAATTTTCAAGAAAATCCCTTCTGGAAGCATACAGAGCCACAAGCAAAGCAGGAAACAATCTCAGTGGGTCAGCACGAGTCCCCGTCCTGCCCTGGGCTTTATGACTGTCTGAAGTTGGTTTTCAACTTGCACAGTCTGCTCAGTCAATTGCTCTGCTTCCCACCTTTGAAGATTTGCTGGGGTTTCTCTCTGCTTCTGTTTCTCCTGTGGGGCTTTGTCCTAGTTGGTTACATGGGACATCTATCCCTTTAGTACCTTCTTACTGGTGTTTCAGTAGAGGATAGAGACAGTCTTTTTGTGCATTCTAATTTCTTAGATTGCATTAGAAAACTTGGGACTTGGATGGATTGTATATGTCCTCCCCAAATCCACAGGTTCACGATCTGACCCCCAGTGTGACGGTATGCAGGGATGGGAAGTACTTGGGTGTAGATGAGGTGGTGCTGGAGAGGCCCATCTGATGGATTATACAGACACACCATAAGAGATGTCAGATAGTCACAAGAGACACCAGAGAGCTCTTTTCCTGCCAAGACAATCTGCAACAAGAAGGCTGCCATCAGTAAGCCGGGAGGAGTGCCCTCGCCAGAACCCACCCAAGCAGGCACCTTGATCTTGCACTTCCAGCTTCCAGAACTGTGAAGAATAAGTGCCTGCTGTCTAAGCCACCCAGTCTCTGCTGACCATGACAGGTCTGTGTCTGTGATCAAAAAGCCGTTATAGAGGAGCTGGGAATGTAGCTTGAGGTAGGCTGTATGCTTAGCACACACGAGGCCCTGGGTTTAATACCCAGCACCAAAAAGAAAAAAGAAAAAAACCTTCACAGATATAAAGGAAACCATATTTAATGATATAGATAGGCCAGATGTGGGGGATGCACACCTCTAGTCCCAGCTCCTTGAGAAGCTCACGGGGGAGAACTGTGTGAGTCTGGAGCTCACGGCTGGTCCAGGCAACTCAAAAAAACAAAACAACAAACTCAAACCAGACCCACTGGGTGACAAGAACAATTCTGGACTTTATTAGTGGCCAAACTAAGTGGGGTGTCAGCGAACGACAAACTGACCAGGTCACAGGGCCCTCGCCCGGGACAGCCGTGGCCCACGGCTCACAGGTATCTGAGGTCTCTCAAGTGGTTTTGTATTTTAGGGAACACACTCATCTCATTGTTTTATTGATCTGTTTAAGAACACAAATGGAAACAGATGGTATTACTGCTTTTGATGACATGAGCCCCGGGGAGCGCCATTTACGGGGGAAGCCCAGGGTATGGGAAGCTGGGCCCTGCTGGAGATGTGGCCCTGTGCCGGCATCAACACGGGCGGTCCCAGTGACATGTGTCTGGCTGACAGGTTGCAGGGAGGGAGGTGGGTACAGAATTGGGAGCACTGCTCCACAAATGAGCTTGCTGCGTCTCGACAGCTCCAGACCCTTGGGGTCCTTTTGGTGAGGACCTCGACTCAGCCTCTGCACACGGGGAACACTCTGTTGCCGGGGTCACTGGAGTTTGGGAAGATCAACCCTCATTCTGGTTAAAAAGGCAAGCTCCCCAGCCCTCTGGAGAGCTGGGCTGTCTGACTCTGGAGTCAGGGGTCTTCATCTTCAAGCCAGCAATTAAAAGTACTGTCCGGTTATAGTTTGGAACTTGAATGTCTCCCAAAGGCCCACATGTTACAGGTTTGGTCTCCAGGGTGACACGAGTGGGAATCTTTGACACATAGGGCTTAGTATGAGGTCTTTAAGGGTATGTCCTTAAAGAAGATTGTGGCATCCCAGCCCCCTCCTCTTCTCTTCATTGCTGCCTGTCTTGCAAGGTGAGTGGTTTTGCTCTGCCACATGCTCTTACTAATCATGGACTAGAACCTCCAAAAGTGTGAGCCGAAACAAACCTTTCCTCTTTATAAGTTGATTCTCTTAGGTATTTGTGATAATGATGGAAAACTAACACATGCCCCTCAGGACTGACTGAGCCCGCGATCCCCGCCTCACACCACATACCACTCTGAGGGTCTGAATGCGGTGATTCCCGCCTTACATGGGACACAGGCAAAGAAAGGGAAGGGACAGAAGTCTCCAGCATTACAGCAACGTGACACAAACACGAGCCATCATTATTTTCTTGATTTCAACTTGCCATTGTGTTGTCTATTTTAGAGAAATGGTTATAGACATTTACACTCTTGTCAAAATTTCAGGAATTCACAGGAACGAAACACACACTCAAATCCCTCACCTCCAGTCAGCAAGAACTGAAAGATACCTACTAATTCCATGGGGGATATTACTGCCTTTCATTTTCCCTCAACAGAGCTGGCTGTAGCATCTAAAGTTACGTGGCCTTTGGATTCTCATTTTTAGGGACACATGTGCATTATAAGCCTTTAAATGTTTAATGCTTTGCACCTGGGTGAGAGAGAGGGCCTTGCTGGAAAGCTTCTTGCTCTTTTTGTCCTTCATTTAGATTCCTGTGACCGCCCCATTCAGTGATAACTATTCTCCCAACTGTAAGAACATGTATATTTGGATTTACTAAAGATAAAAAATGTTCCCACTTCAAAATCTGGTCCCAGGGAGCCCAGCTGAGATCCGGCCACTCATAGAGGACAATGACAGCAAGATTCTCTTCATTCCCACCACCAAGAGCTGGATACAGTCCAGCTACTTACTCTTTCACTGTTGTGGGATCCTTTTCTTCTCTTGAGTTCCGGGAACCCTGGTCCTAAGGAAGTTTGCTCCTTTCTTGATCTTTTTTGAAACGATAACTCATCTTCCGAGCCATTTCAGAGACACTTTCTCCCAGTTTCTAAGAAGCTTGCTTATTAACAAAAGAAACCTCAACCACCAACATATGCTGCCACCTCATGAAGATGTGCGGGGCACTATGCAAATTCACAGGTAGTACCTGTGCTCATTTTTAAAAGGACTAAGGACGATGATGTTAACTGTCAATCAGATTCTGCCAACAGCAGCCTAGATTAAGCGGTCCTTCCGGTGGCCCTCAAATCACACCACATACTCTCTGGACAGTGGTTCCTAGAAGCATCCTTCAATTTTCAAAAATGTAATTTCTCCTTAAAAGTTTAAAAAAGAACACAAAATTTTTAAAGTATTCAAAAGCAGAAAGATTAGTGCAACGAACCCCAACTACTAACGAACTTTCAACAACTGTCACAATTCTCACACATCTGATAGGAAGTTGGCGTGTCTCTTCAGAGAAGTTCCGTATTGGAGTTAGACAATATTATCAATAGATTGGCACTACTGCCATGTCCTAACCTGCAAGTGCTGTCTTAACCCGTTAACACGCGTCCTGATGTTCACGCGTGTTTTGGAAGCTTTACTCCTCGTGGTGGTCACGAAGCCTCGCGGGATGAGAGGTGCAGGAGGCGCACACACCTTCTCCTTCGGGAGGGTTCAACTTCATCTAATTACAGACATAAACTGCAGGAGTATCTGGAGGCTTGATCAGTAGCAGGTTATGCAACCCTAATTAAAAATAACTTTCAAAACCACAAGACACCTAAGTTGGAGAACACAAAGCTCTGACACTCTGACGAGTTTTGTTTTTCTTTAACTGATCTTAATTCCCATTGGCCTGTTGACCACTTACACCACGCCGGCAAGAATGCCAACACAGAGGACGAGCCCGAGCTGAAGCATGGGGCAGATTGCGCTCATGCCGCACTCAGGCAAATGCCATTACACACACCATAGGCTTCAGCAGACCATAATACTGCCCATAGTTCTTATAAGACCACGTGTGCCCATGCACGCATGCATTTATATGTGTGCACGTACCTACATAGATACTCAAAGCTCAGCGAGGTCGGGAACCTCGCGCTGTGGATATACCATCTAAACCCAGGACGTTTTCTCATGCAGACGTGTGATCATCACTTCAGACCCAGCCCTGTAGCCCAGGTTGCTGCCGCCCTGGAGGAGACCCTACTGCACTGAGGGAGGCCTCTGGTATCTCTGTGTTGCCACTCTCATTGTCCCCACCCAAATTCACCCTGCTAACACAGCTATTTTTAAGAAGCCACATTTGTCCTCCAAAAGCTCATGTGTTGGAAATGTACCCCAATTTCATACGTTGATGAAGTCTGAGGTGGGAACCCTTTGGGAAGCGGCTAGGGTTAGATGAGGTCATGAGGGTGAGGCCCCATGATGGCATCAGTGACGTCATAGGAAAAGGAAGAGGGGCCTGGGCTAGGAGCTTGGTCTGTCTCACCATGTGATGCTTCCTGCCACGTTGGGATACGGCTTGAAGGCCCTCACCAGATGCCCAGCAGATGTAGATACCATGTTCTCAGAACTCCCAGCCTCTAAGCCACAAGCTAAATAAACCTCAATTTTTCTTTGGGGCAGGGTAGGGAGTGCTTCTGGCAAAAGCTCAGAAAGCTTGCTGGACACATTCTGAAAGTGCCGCAACACTAAACCTCTATTCTTTATAAATTATTGAGTATCAGGTATTTTGTTACAGCAACAGAAAATGAACTAAGACACATCATCATAATAGAGACAGACATATGCTATATTGTAACAGTGAGTTTACTACACAAGGAACCTGTGAAGGAGGTTCTGACATCAGCTAAGGTCTGGACACACTCTTTAAACAACAAAGTACTTGAGTTGTTTCTTAGGGAAAGCTTCCAGAATCCACTCCAGGAGGGTTAGGAACCAGCTTTTCAAGAATGAACGCTTGCAACAAAAGCCAGCTTGTCCTGCCCATGGCCTTTTGGCATCATAAGCTCAAATCCCCCAGCAGTACGTGATGACTCCCCCCAAAAGAACACGCCACCTGCAAGAAACCAAGGCGACCACTGACAACTATGCAAAGGACCCCTACCTGTCCCCCCAGCCATCCAACCAACAGGAAATCTCTCCCTACCCCTTCCTAGAAATGATGGCACTACCAACTGCCCAGGGAGGCAAACTGAAGCTTCATTTTAGCCAGCTGTCTGTGCAACGAAATATTTTCCTTTGGGTTGGGGTTGTGGCTCAGTGGTAGAGCAGTCGCCTAGCACGGGCGCGGCCCGGATTCGATCCTCAGCACCACGTAAAAATAAAATGCATTGTGTACAACTAAAAGCAAACAAATAAATATATATAAAAAAAGAAGGAAATATTTTCCTTTTGCAAAAACCCGTACTATTGGCTTCTGTGTGTTTTGTTCCGTCACAGGGCTATTGTTCCCATTTTACAGATGAGGAAAAGGAGGCAGGAAGTGGTAGCGTCAATTTCCCAAGGCCACACAGCTCTTAAGTGACAGAACCCGGGCAACCTGGCTCTGCAGTCTGTGGCCCCTGCCGGACCTCCCTCCGGTCCCTCCACTCCTAATCCACTGTGGCATTCTAGCTCCTTCTTCTGGTGCACTGGGCTTCTTTGTTGGTATTGCTTCTGTTGGCTGGAAAACACCCATCTTGAGCTAGAAAAAATTCTCTCTCCAGACCTCCCAAGCCCCAGTGAACGTCACCCCGGCCCACTGTGAGCACCCAGGCCTCCTCCATGTCCTTAGCCGGCTCTGCCTCCTGTGGCTCCCGGCAGGACACCTGTCTGACAGACCCAAGACCATGATCTTAGGAGTGAGGCTTGCTCTTCATCACCGAGGTCCTGGCAGAGGTGACAGCCACTAGGCAGGCACTTTCAGGAGCAAGCTCATGCCCCTTTAAATGACTCTCAGTATACCCTCAAAAGTTTTGCTTGCTTGTTTGTTTTAGATAACGCCTTCAGAGAGACAGACAAGGAACCAGCCTGAATAGCCTAGTCACTCTGACTCATTCTTTTTAGGTGACTTGGAGTAAACTTAGCTCATTAGACTAGTAAATGCATCGCCCCGAGACTCTCCCATCTGTCATTTTTGGTTTGGGACATGTGATATGTGACCCGGAACCGAGCCTGTTCTACATGTGATGCGTCTCCTCCTACATGAATATGCATGAGTTTCTCCAGTGAAAGCTCCTTTGCTTGCTCTGTCTGGGGACAGCCTGTTTGTGAGTTGGCCCAGCGCTGGCCTAATTTGCTGCAAAGAACAAACCTCTCTCCACTCCTTTCCTCTTGGTGGCTTTGTGCTCACCAAGAGGCAAACTCATGACATTCAGTTACAAAATGAATGACTCAGATGGAACTTTGCCCTGGGAGGTCCTGAGCAGGTCAGGGGAAGGGACCCCTTACTATGGAGCAGAGAAAGCCCCATCTTGGGGTCTGACTTGCCGGCCCCACACTGCTATTGTCCTGGGCAAATGTTGCTTGCTCTGCGCGCAGGACCCTTGAGTCTGCCACTAGAGTAGCTAATGCAGCGGAGAAGGATCCCATCTCTGCAACGAGGTCTGGGAGGTTGAAAGCAATCTCTGTCCAGGACGCCATTGGGCAGAGGTCCAGGAGATGGAAAGGAATCTCCGTCCTGAAGGGGAGGCTGGTCGGGGACACCTGGCCACGGAAAGCCAGAGGAGAGCTGGGAGATGCAGAGAAATCTGCCTTGGCTGCTGGCAAGTTAGGGTGTGGGAGACGGGAAGACAGTCCAGCCTGCAGATGTGCATGACGGTCCAGGAGCTTCAGGGGGAAGTGCGCGTGTGCTGTTTTTATTCCAGAACCCCCGGACGTGTCAGTTTGTGGTTTCAAGGCTTTGAAATTCTCCGACCACAGACCAAATTTGAAATCCGTACCTGGGTAAGGAAACTGGTGCAGGGCACAGCCCCTCTCCTCCATCAACAGCAGGCTTTTGACTCTTCACCAGTGACTAACAAGACTTATCCTGGAATTCCTAGACACAGCTTTGGCAGGGGTTCTTGCAGACACTCCACTCTTTTTGGTAGTTTCCCCCCTGTGCTTCTTTATTTTTGGGGGGCAGGGGTACCAGGAATTGAACTCCGGGCCACTCAACCACTGAGCCACATCCCCAGCCCTATTTTGTATTTTACTTAGAGACAGGGTCTCACTGAGTTGCTTAGCACCTTGCCGTTGCTGAGGCTGGTTTTGAACTTTCAATCTTCCTGCCTCAGCCTCCAGAGCTGCTGGGATTACAGGCATGCACCACCGTGCCCAGCCACCCCCTGTACTTTTTTTAACATTATCGAGCTCATGATAACTTTTTGAGTTTTTTTTTTTCCCCCCAGTGAATTCACTCATGGTTTTGGCACGCCCAATTTGATATTTTTGTTAAAAATATTTTGACACAGTGAACTTGAAATTTTTCTCGCAAAGACCTTTAAGATAGTTCTTACAGAGTTAACATGTAAGGGCTTCTCCCTCTTTGCCTCTCTCTCTACTTTAAATCTGTTGGCCTTTGCTTATGTTAAGATAATTTTGTTATTTAAGGTCCCTTGGAGGTTTGTTATTTCAGCCGGTCCTGGCTAGAATGCAAACATCTAAGAGTTATCTCCTAAACTCATTTGAGACTCAGAAAAGGAAGGAAAAAGGAAGCTTTTTATGTGGTAAAGATTTTCGCTTTGTCCGTCCATGCTGCTACATAGGTCGCCTTGCCTGAAAGCCTTCCCAAGACTGCAAATGAGAATCTTCAAGGTGACCTTCTCTTGTTCCATTTTTTTGGAGACATGATGTGGATTCAACTATCTTTTTGTAAACTGGTGAATTTATATTACTCAATTGCTTTGTCTCATGACTAAAATTACGCAAGGTCTATGTTTCAAGTACAGCAAGTTTGAGGGTTTTTCTTTGATAAATAGCTTGAAATGATGATGATGCTTGGTCTAATATCTCAGTTCTCATGGGTGATCTAGGAACAAGTGTTAAAAATAAATAAATAAGGAAGCTATATGTGGGATAACTGTTTAGAAGTGCACTCTTCATGTAATTTGAAGTCTGAAAGTTATGTGGGAGATAAACATCTGAGTCATTTCTAAGTCAGTTCAAATACTGAAATATCAATTGCTAAATATAAGTCCAAGTACTCTTGGCTTCTATAAAAAGACAGTATATTTGGGTCTGTTAATAAAAGCATTTTCATGTTTTTGGCATAGGGGAAAGCAGTTTAAGATTGCTTTCTTCCTGGGTCTTCATTAACAAGCAAGGTGCCCAGAGGGAAATTCAAGATGGCGCTGACATCTGCTCAGCCCTGGTGGATGGCATCACCATGGTGGGAGCAGGCATGGGGGAGGTCACATGGTGAGACAGGAAGCCAGAGTCAGGAGTCAGCTCCCTCCTGACAGCCCACTCTCTTGGGAACACACTCCCTTCTGCGGGTGGTTCCACCAGTGACCTAACCACTTAAAGCTTCCTCCATCTTAACACCAGTACACTGAGGACCAAGCTTCTAGCACATGAACCTCTGGGGGACCGACCACATTGGAACCACAGCATGCATTAGCAGGGACAATATGTGCAGGACTGTGTGGTCACCTCCCAGCGTGACGACAAGGGACCAATATTCATCTTGTAACTGGGGTACTTTGTAAGTGAAGAATCTCAAGTCAGTTCTGAAGCCCAATGGTGTTTTCCAAAAATGTTAGAAGATTCAATTAATTTGGATGGATTTTCATAAATGCATTACATGATACCAGCCTCTGGGTATTTCATTGAAAGCTAAGATTTTTCTTACTTTCCACAAGGCCTAACTTATCATGTTTGCCATATTAAAAAATATGCTTGGGGAGAAAAAGATGTTTTTTTAAAACAAAATCTTATGCTGTTCCTTTTAAGTTTGAAGAAACAAAGAGAAAGTCTAAAAAGTGAGAAGACAGGGAGAGGAGGGGATTCCTTGTAAATCTTCTGATAAGGGGAGAAGAAATATCTGTTCAGGCCCTCTCATGAGTGAGGTGCTTTTCATTACTAGGCACCCTCGCTATCACCTACCATTATAAGTATAATAGTTCCCATTTTACAGGTGAAACAACTGAGGCTCAGTATTGCAGGAATAGCCCCAGTTGTGTGAGGCCAGTGCTCTGCCACAGGGGGCTCTTTCCTTCATTCCATGCCATCCTGGCTGGGTGAGCATCAGAGCAATGAACTCATGGAGTTACTGAGAAAGGATTTAATAAGCCACCTGGACCTGGTAAATCTCCAGGGCAAGTGGCTTCTTCTGTCCTCACTTCTGTGAGGCCAAGACAGTTCTGGCCTCTCTGAAGGTTGTGATGGAAGCCACGGTGGCCAAGCACAACCGGGAACAGGTTGTCATTCTTTGTTTTTGTTTTGGTACCAGGGATTGAACTCAGGGGCACTCGACTACTGGGCCACATCCCCAGCCCTTTTTTGTATTTGATTAGAGACAGGGTCTCACTGAGTTGCTAAGTGCCTCGCCATTGCTGAGGCTGGCTTTGAACTCGTGATCCTCCTGCCTCAGCCTCCCAAGTGCTGGGATTACAGGCGTGCACCACCACACCCGGCACAGGTGTCATTCTTAACATCCACACACCCAGGCACTTCTGGGGAGTAAAAATGGAGGAAGCAGAGAACCTACAACACATGTACACTTTTCCAGTTCCAAAACATTTCAGAGATTTCTCTGAAGTTTTAATTCATTGGTAGGAACCTACTGAATGCTGAATTTTAAAATTTAATCTAGGTTCCAGAACCAGCACCAAGGACTATGTATCGGTTGAAGGAGGAGAGTCTGATGACATTCTGCATTCAACAGGAATTTGTGAAATTATCCTTCTGATCATAAATGTCCAGAGTTGGGTGGAGAAACGATGGTTGGCGTTAATTTATTTGAAATATCTGGTGAGAGCCTGCTCTGTGATAGGCAGGATAGGGGTGAATAAAAACCATAGAAAAAGAGGTGGCTAAGAAAGGAGGTTATAGTTGCCAGGGGCCATCACCAATGAACGTAATAGAGGAAGAAGAAGATGTGATGTGTGGGGGCCAAAATTACAAGGTGACTTACTGCCAGTCACATTAGATACATTTAAAAGGCAAGCTCAGTGGGATTTAAAACACACACACACATTTGCATATATCCCATCTTCCTGACCAAAGTCCACATTTTTGTGAGACTTACATGTATTAATTAGCCGCAGAACAGGTGTCAAATAAAAAAGCAGCTTGATTGACGCAGGTATGTCAGACGGTGACTGAGATTCAAATTTTAGCCTTTGAAGAGCTGAGGATGTATTTTTAATTTGATATTTAGTGCCCTTTATCACGACTTTTCTGAGATTCTGAATAGACATCCACTTCCCAAACACGTCAGTACTGAAGAAGAGCACAAGATTCAACCAACAGCCAGACCTAACACAGATGGAAAGGTATCAACTGAAGCCAAACCCCAAACCCTTTAAACATGGCACCCTGCCTGGGTTCAGTCTGCAAGTGGTCGCTTACCTCTGCCAAGAGAGTGGGCAAAGTGGCAGGTTTCTACAGAAATACGTCAGCAGCTCTGAAACAACATGGCGGCCATCTCCTTCCCAGAATGCATTCTGTCTCTGGCAGTGTCTGGGCTTCAAGGCTTTGTGGGTCTAAGTCAGTCTGTGAGTGACTGAGCCAGTGCAAACCTCACTCGGGTTTTGAATAAATCCACGAACCAGTTCTGACACTTTAGAAAGTAATACCATGCCTACACAGCAACACTCACCAGCAACGTGATATGGGACATGGAATTTGATCTGTGTGTGTCTCAATGTCTTCCTCTGACAACAGGGATAACAATGTCTTCACCCACTTAACAAGGTGCTGGGGATGAAGTGACGTAATAAAGAAGGTGCCTTAAGAGTTTCTACTACAGACTGGGTAGTCTTCATCGGAAATGCTTGGGGACAGAAACATTTTAGATTTGGGATGTTTTTAGATTTATTTTGGAACATTTGCAGATACACAATGAGATGTCCGGGAGTTGGGGCTCATCGACACACAAAATCCGAACATGATTTAGGTACAAATTTTAGACTGAAGGTCATTTCATACAATATTCTCAGTGCACCTGCATTTTGACCAGAGCCCCTCACTTGAGGTCAGGTGTGGAACTTTCTAGTTGTAGTGTTTTTAGTTAGCACTCAAAAAGTTCTGAATTTTGTAATACATTGGACTTCAGATTTGGGAAGGTTTGCCTATATTAATCTCTCCTCAGAAGTTCTTAATCAACTTTTTAATATTTTAACATTCCTCATATTGTAAAACATCACGCTCTTACAAGAAAGACTACAGTAACACAGGAATGTATTGCTTATCCCAAAGAGCACACCTTCAGACACCACCCGGAAACAGGAAATGAAACCTTGGCAGCTGCCCCGAAGACCCTTATGGGGCCTTCCCATCTATCTCCTCCATTTGTCCTAACAAGAAACACAGTCCTGTCTTCTAATATACTTTAATATTCTTTCAAGGTGGCCTTAAATGGCCTGGTGAGTGCTCAATAAATGTTGGCTCATACTTTTGCTTATTTATTTATTTGGTTTTAGAAAATAAAAGGTTCAGCCAAGCAGCTTTCTTCCGTCTTCTGTCACACTGCACTTACATGGAACACCATTCCCTCTAGGCCATCTCAGGGCACGAGCAGCCTGCTGCTACCGCTCAGAACACGGCTGGGCACTTCACAGCACGATGGGTTAGTAACCCTGGTGCCTGCACGTGAAAAATGCACGTCCCTCCAGTCTCAGACCAGTGAGCTGTTTATCATCAGCCTCATCAACCAGCAGGCTTAATGATTACCTCTTGTTGACTGGATTTGTCCAGAACCTTTATTTTTTGTCTCTCACTGCCTGGGATTGACCACAGGGTCTCACACAGGCTAGGCGAGCGTTGTGCCTCTGAGCTCAATACCCAGCCCCTGTCCCGGACTTATATGGAAAAACAAACAAAATTACTTTGGAAGAAAAAAGTGGAGAACTAGAGAGTCAAGAAGAAAGTCTATTGTGTGCGGCACACCATCCTCCCGGGTGATCTGATTACGGATCAGGGCAGCCCCAGGCCACCCCGCACACCTCGCTCTGGACATCCTGAGCAGAATATTCACAATTGGTTGGTTCATTAGTTTGCATCGCTCTTTTGTCGCTACTCAGTGAACCTAGGGGGGTTCTCCCTTAGGCCTCACTGAGCAAGACACAAACTCCCTTCCCAAGCAAGTGGTGTTTACCTGTACCTTTCTGCTACCTGCCCCAAGTCGGTTACATGCAGCCCGAGGGCCAGTGCGGCCTGGAAATGTGTGGATGGAAAGGGATGAAGGGTGGGAGTCCTGCTGGCCACAGAGGTGACCTCAAACTGAACACACCTTTATGGTGGCCTTTCTTCCTCCTTGAGTTTGCATCACGCCTGTTTCCTGAGATCAACACTGAATAAACTACCTGCATCCAAATCCTTGTCTCAGGCCCTGCTTGCAGGCAACGTCAACCACTTCATGGAAGGGAGAAGGTGTGGTTTCAGAAAGATTTATCTGGAATGCAGAATCAAGTGCAATAAAGACTGTGGGAAAGAGAGGGGGGTTGAGAGGGGCGGGTTGGAGAGAGAAAGATGGGGGAAAGAAGGGAGAGGAGGGGAGGGAGGGAAAGAGAGAAGGAAGAAAAAGAGAAAAGAAGCGGGGAGAAGGAGGAAGGGGAGGAAGTCAGAGCAGCATGGTGGTGGTGGTAGCTTTTCTCAGTTCTACCTGGAAAACTTCTCTCAGTTTGCATATGAAATGCCCCACAAAGGCCCATGTGCTAAAAGCTGGGTCCTCAGCTTGGTGCTGTCAAGAGGTGGTGGGAACTTTTGAGAGGTGGAGCCTAGTGAGAGGACTTAGGTCTCTGCAGGTGTGTCCCCAAAGATAATTGTGAGGCTCCAGCCCCTTCTCACCTCACATTTGCTGCCTGAACATGAGGCAGGCAGCTGGGCTCCACCACCCATTCCCTGCCATGACCTGCTGCCTTGCCACAGGCCTGAAAGCAATAGGACCAACCATGAACTGAAACCAAGAGCCAAAACAAACCTTTCCTCTTTTTAAGTTAATTATCTCAGGCATAGGCATTTGTTAGGGTAATGGAAAACTGACTAACACGTACCTTAACCAGCTGTGTGGCTTTAGGGTTTCTCAAAATAAGTAAATAACTAAAATAAATAAAAGATACACAAGTCTTTAACTTAATGGTTCTCTGGTAGTATAAAAGCAGTTTGGGGCTAAGTCTGTCTCAAGACATGATAGCACTTGATAAGGATGGAAAGAAAAACCAATCTGCATTAAGAAGCCATCTATAGCTGGGCACGGTGGCGCACGCCTGTAATCCCAGCACTTGGGAGGCTGAGGCAGGAGGATCACGAGTTCAAAGCCAGCCTCAGCAATGGCAAGGCACTTAGCAACTCAGTGAGACCCTGTCTCTAATAAAATACAAAAAAAAAGGGCTGGGGGTGTGGCCCAGTGGTCGAGTGCTCCTGAGTTCAATCCCCGGTACCAAAATAAATAAATAAATAATAAAATAAATAAAATAAAAAGAAGCCATCTATATACCCAAAGGACTTAAAATCACCCTACGTAGTGACACAGCCACATCAATGTTTATAGCAGCTCAATTCGCAATAGCTAAGCTATGGAACCAACCTAGATGCCCTTCAACAGACGAATGGATGAAGAAAATGTGGTGTGTATACATTCCCAATAGAATATTACTCAGCCACAAAGAAGAATGAGATTATGGCATTTGCCCACAAACGGATGGAACAGGAGACTATCTTGCTAAGTGAAATAAGCCAATCCCCCAAAATCAAAGGCAGAATGTTCTCTTTGATATTCGTATGCTAACTCACAA
Source organism: Tamias sibiricus (assembly GCA_025594165.1). NCBI lineage: Eukaryota > Metazoa > Chordata > Mammalia > Rodentia > Sciuridae > Tamias > Tamias sibiricus. The sequence goes on along the minus strand of CM046666.1, from coordinate 14,012,787 downwards.
TAAGGGGGGTGGGTAGAGGGAAGGGAGAAGGGATGGGACGTGTCTCTAGGAAGAGCTCTGGGGTGGGCTCAGACCAGAGGCTGCCTCTCTCTAGAGACCAGAACTCAGAGGTCTCAAGGGACATGGAGTTCTTTGGTTGGGGGGGGGGGTGGAGGGAAGAACTGTAGTCTCTTCTGATCTTGAGCCAACCAAGGAGTGAGGTGTCCTGGCAGGGGCAGAGAAAACGGAGCCATCAGCCTAGCATCCGGGACTCCCAGGGTCATAAATTGGTGCTGTGCATGCATGTTAGAGAAATCTTTTTGCAGATACTTATAGTTCCCTTTTGAATTTTTTTTTTTTTTTTTTTTTTTTTTTTTTTTTTTTTTTTTTTTGGTACCAGGGATTGAACTCAGGGGCACTCGACCACTGGGCCACATCCCCAGCCCTTTTTTGTATTTTATTAGAGACAGGGTCTCACTGAGTTGCTAAGTGCCTCGCCACTGCTGAGGCTGGCTTTGAACTCGCGATCCTCCTGCCTCAGCCTCCCAAGTACTGGGATTACAGGCGTGCGCCACCGCGCCCGGCTCCCTTTTGAATTTTCTTGCTGTTTTTTTCCCAAAAATTAACCTAATTTTATTGTTTTTTTTTTTTTTTTTGTTTTATTTTTATCCATTTGGAACTTGGCTTTGGAACGTGTAGCTCACCTTGTTCAGGACTTTCATGATTTCTAACAACCAGTCACAGAACTTCTTAGGCTTTCCCCCTCACCTGTCGTATGATCCGCAGATAATGAGTTGGCTTCTTTCCTTCCAATCCTCATAATTTTAACAGCTTTCTCTCGATGTACTATGATGGCTGGGGCCACGGGTACTCCTGTTTCTGATTTTAAATGCTTTTTAATATTTCAGCCGTGAAAATGAGCCTTGTTCCACTTTTTTGGTCTTATTTGTTTTTGTTGGTATCAGTACTGTTTATTAAGATGAGGAAACTCCCTTTCTATTTCTAATGTTTTTAGTTTAGTTCATGGACAGGTTGTAAATTTTGTAATATGATTTTTCTGAGACTCCTGAAGTGTGTATTTTCTTTGTTTTTTTTTTTTTTTTTTATTTTTAGTTGTAGATGGACACAATACCTTTATATTATTTATTCATTTTTATGTGGTGCTGAGGATCAAACCCAGTGCCTCACGCATGCCAGACGAGTGCTCCACCACTGAGCCACTACCCCAGCCCTTCCTTAATTTGTTAATATGAATGATGAGCCAAGTCCAGGGGCGTGAGGTCAGGTGCACCCCCGCCTCTCCCTTCTCTGGAACAGATTGGCTAAAATGGTGACATTCCTGCTTTCTGAGCCTACCTGGCAAAACTGGTTTTAAAGCCTCTGACATATCCTCTGATGAAAGATAATTGTCTATTATTCAGTTTATTTTGTGGCTACAGATGTACTTGGATTTCTATTTCTTCTTCGATCCATTTTGATTAGTCACCTTTTTCTAAGGATTTATTTCATCTAAATTTTAAAATTTATCTGATAAAGTTACATATCTTGCCCTCTTACTGCCTTTTGGAATGCTGTCATCTTCATTTGTTATACATTTTATGTGTCTTTTCATCTTTTTTTTTTTTTTAGGATTTCTTCATCAGGGAGTCTATTGATTGATCTTCTGTATTGTATCTTTTCTATTTTATTCATCTCTGGTCCTGTCTCTGGTATCACCTTCCTTCTACTTTCCTTGGATTTATTCTTTGGTTCTTTTTCTCAGTTTCTGAAATTCAATGTTTAAATTTCTGTTCTTTTCCAATATGAACACATCTAATGCTGTGGACTTCCCTGTATCCCACCAGTTTTAACATGTAGTCTTTTAGTTATTTTGTTCTAAATATTTGAATTTCCACCATAATTGATTTTCTTACCCAGGAGCTGTGTAGATGCATGTTTTTAAATTCTACATACAACAGGAATGCTGAAATTTATCTTTTTGCTGCTGCCTTTGATCAACATTTGCTTTCATGATGATCTTCCTTCAGGTTTTTCCTTTTGCTAAACAACTCCAACTCAGGTGTCCCCATAAGGCAGTTTGAATTTGCCTTTTTATTAGTGACTGCTTTATGGGGAAGGGAGCTTGAAAAAATTCATCACCTCCTGAAAAATCAGCAATGCATTATAATATGCTCTATCCAAATTTATCAAATTTATTTGTAAGTAGGGGGGCCCTTCTGAGAATCTAGTCCAAAATACTGCTGGGGGGTAGAAGTCTCAAGGCTTTTCTCTTAAATATAAATCACAAAGGACACCTAGAATTTGAGGACAAATATTTATATTAAAGAGGGATGCTGTGACCAAAAATAAAATAAAAGGTTCTAGTAGAATCAAGTACAAAGAATAGAAACACACACACACACAAACATAACTTTCAGTAAAGGTATGCTAAGAAAAAGGAACAGATAAGAAACCATGAAAGTAAAAAAAAAGATCACCAGAGTAGAAAACATCCTAGATATACAGGCTGGAATACAAACTTGAGAAAATATTCCAGAAATCAGAAACAAAAGAACAAGACAAAAGATGAAAAACAGAAGAATATTAAGATAAGAGAATCACTCAGTGGATGTGGCTGATAAAAGCTCCAGAATGAGGAAGCAGAGAAAAGCAAATGGAGTAAAATTTAAAAAGAAATAAAGTTACCCAGAGCTGAAGGACAGGAGCCTTTAGATTGAAAACGTCAACCAGATGACAAGAACAGTGAATACGAAAGGTACACAAATATGAGACTCTAGGACATCAGGGATACAGAGAATACACAACATAAATAAAATATTCTGAAAAAGAAAAGGTTATATCTGAAAGAATAAGAATCAAAACTCATGTGACTTCTCAAAAATACTCAGTGCTATGACAATATCCTCAAACTTTTATGAAAATAATTTTAACTTTGGAATTCTACATTCAAGGAGACAAAGAGATTTTTTAGTTACGCAGACAAAATCACACAAAAACAAAGTAACGTTGTGGGATGCAGAAATTCCTGGGTGGCATGCAGGAAGAATCTAAGGAAGTTTCCTCATGATGCTACAGCAGGAAAATGAGGGTATGTCATACATATCCCAAGAACAAAAATATTACTATTGTAAAGAAGACATCACAGGAATAAGAGAAGATCGATTTTAAAACAATTAAATGCTCCAGAAAGGAAAGAAAAAGCTACACCAGAACTGTAATAACATATTAGCTCTGTAGAGAACATCATTGCACAGATACAACATTGTGCATACCCTTCGCTGGTGAACTACATAATATGTTGGGAGCACTGGCTGGGCTGCAGTGAGAATCTTGCCTCCAGAGCAGGAAGGAAAGAGTAAACATCCCAAAGTAGTAACAAAAGCAGAAGCAGAATTAAGATCTACCTTGGAAATCTAACAGTGCTGAAGTTCATCTTATTTGCGCGTAGGACGGGCAATGGCTATTTCCAATGTAAGATTTTCTCTATTATTTGACATTTTAAAACACATAGATATTTAACGTGATAGAATTTTAAATAAACAAAAGCAAATGGCCAAAGACATTATGCTAATTCAAGTACAACAATAATAAAATAAATAATAAATTAATAATGAATAATAAAGAAATAAATAATGAAATAATAAAATAAAGTTCCCACATTAAGATACCTATTTTACTTAAATTGAAGATTTAAAAAATATTTTAATATCTAGGACTAGTGAGGTCATGGTAGTCTGTATGTTGAGTTTAAAATAATATCATCTTTCTAGATGCTACTTGGTAATTTGTGAAAGATGCCAATCAAACGTCTGCTTCTTTTGACATGGTAATTTCATTTTATTCCATGGAGATAATAAAAATGTACATTAATATTAATGTGCATCAATTGGGGCCTATGTTTTATTTAAATTATGGAGAAGTCATATGTAAATTATGGTATATCCATTCGAAGGATGGTTCTCTAGTCATTAAAGTGAAAATTTTTGGAGATCAAGGATAAAACTTAAAACAAAACAAAGAGAGAGAGAGAGAGAGAGAGAGAGAGAGAGAGAAAACAGCATACAACACTCTGCAGGAAAGATGAAATTTAGGTTTTCAGCACTGAAGGCACTGAAGTTCAATTTCAGCAATTGACCTTCAATTGTAAGATTCTGAAATCTAGACAAAACTTTAAAAAATGTCCCCACATGCCCACACCCCCAGAGAGTTGGGAGTCCACCACATGACCACACAATGTTCAGAATCTAATGAAAAATGACTAGGGTACACGGAAAAAAAAAAAAAAAAAAAAAAAAAAAAAAAGCAGGACAATGTGAATTACAGCCAGGAGGAAAATCAGTCAATATAAGCAGACCCAGAAATAACAGAGATAATGGAATTTGCACATAAGGATTAAAAACAGCTATTTATGGATGCCCAAGGATTTAAAAGTAATCATTTTAAAAGAGAGAAGTCTAAGCAATAAAAAGGAAACAACAAAGACCCATAGAAAAGAAAAACTACTATATCTGAACTAAAGCTTTGATTAGATGAGATTAGGAGAGTAGGCCATGAAATAGGGAAAGTCACTGAACTTACAGAAACAGGAACAAAAGCTACACTAACTGAAATAAGAAGGAAAAAAAGATTGAAAAGAATTGAACAGAGCCAAGGTGATCTGTAAAGATAAAATCCTAAGAGCAGCCCGAGAACTATTCACCTGTGTGTAATAAATTTTCTTCAGCTAAAACTCTGATTTACAAAAAAGAATATAAAGAGCAGTAAAATAAAGTTTTCTTTCTCAGTTTTTAATTTATTTAAAAGACAATTAGCTATCTACACAAAAGAAATAACAATGCATTGTGAGGGTTATAATATTTTTAAAATAAAATACATTTCCACAACAGCTCAAGAATTGAGCAAGGAAGTGGAAGTTTATTGTTTGAAAGTGCTCACACTATGCAAAAAGATATAACATACTGCCTGGAGGAAGATTGTGATAAAACAAAGATGAATACAGAAAAATCTCAGAGCAATAAAGTAAGGAAATATAGTTAATAAGCAAATAGAGCACATAAAATGAAATTTTGAAGACTACAAAGCCAAAACTCAATTCCAAAGCCAGTGTGAAAAGAGGGAAGAAGAAACAAAGAATAGATGGAAAAAAATGGGAAACAGGGAGCAAGAATGCAATGTTAAGCCATTTTTATAGTTATATTAAAATGAAATCCTAGTTCAAATACAGATACTTGCTATATGCTACCTATTACAAATCACACTTACTTTAAATATAAAGAATGCTTAAAAGTAAAAGGAAAGAAGAAAGATACACTCTCAGATACAAACAGGAGGAAGCCAGATTGCCATATTAATATCAGATGAAATAACCTTCACGCTAAAGGATAGTGCCAGATATAAAGAATGCCACTACATAATGATATGTGTCGATTTTTGAAGAATACAGGCTTAATAATTCTAAATGTCAATTTTAAAATAAATTTAAAATAAATTCATCAAAAAACCGATAGCATGGAAAGGAGAAAGAGACAAGCCCATAATTACACTGGGAAATCTACAGTATTTGCTGTAAAAGCAGATCAAAACATAGTAAGGGTATAGAAAACTTAGATAACACTACCAACCACTTTGACCTAATTGCCATTTATAAGATTCTTTACCCCCCAACTGCAAAATACACATTATTTTGGGGACACATGAAACATTCACCAAGTTGTTCTCCATAATGGGTTCATAAAATAAGTCTCATTGGCTTGAAGATGGCCAAAATCATACACAGTACGTCCCGGGACTATAAGAAGTTAGAAATCAGGGGTTGGGTTGTGGCTCAGTGGTAGAGCACTTGCCTAGCATGTGTAAGGCCCTGGGTTCAAACCTCAGTACCACATAAAATAAATAAATTAAAAAAAAACATAGTAGCTGTAATAAAGTTATATTAAAAAAAGAAGTTAGGGGGCTGGGGTTGTGGCTCAGCGGCAGAGCGCCCGCCTTGCACATGCGCGGCCCGGGTTCGATCCTCAGCACCACGTAAACATAAATGCATTGCATTGTGTACAACGAAAGTAAATAAATAAATTTAAAAAAAGAAGTTAAACCACAATGACTTGAAACATAGTTACATATTACAAAATTAAACAATAACAGTATCCATAACCAATGGGTCCAAGAAGAAATCATATAGGAAATCAAAAATCCTTTGAAAGTAGATTACAATGAAAAAAATGTGATCTATCAAATTTGGGGATTCTGGTGGTGTAGCTCAGTGGGAAGGAATGTGTTCAGTATGCTGAAGGCCCTGGATTTAATCCACAGTGGGGGGGGAAGTATTTTAAAGGAAAATCATAAGACTTTAAATGCTCATATTATAGACACATCAAGGGCATAAGCTTCCCACTTTCATGGAATTGGGCAAGAAAAAATCAAATTGAACCCAAAAGAGAGGAAAGGGAATAATAAAGACTGGAAATCAGCAAGAAAGAAAATGAACAAACAATAAAAGAAATCAATGAAGGTAAAAACTGGTTCTTTGAAAAGATGAGTAAAATTGATAATTCTCCAGGAAATGTGATAATGAATAAAAGAGACAATTTTAAAAATGATCAATACTGGGAATCAAAGAGTTCTGTAGAGTTCCTACAGACACTTAAAGGATAATAAGGAAATGCTTTTAACAACTTCAGGCCAATAAATTAAAAAATGTACATGAAATGGCTTGAAAGGCAAATTATTAAAACTAATAGAAGAAGAAAAAATGTGAACAGTCCTGTCTCTATTAAAAATAGGAAATTTGAAACTGAAACTCTGCCCACAAAGAGCAGATGGATTTGCTGCTGAATTCTACACTTACAGGAGAAATAATAATCTGATACTAATGTATTCAGAATAAAAGAGGATAAGGAAACATTCCTCCATTTATTTGAGAAGGTCAGCTTTACCCTGATTAAACAAAACAAAGACATAGGAAAACTACAGACTGCTATCTCTCATGAACATAAATATGAAAATCCTTAACAAAATATTAGCAAATTCAATCCAGAAATATCTAGAGTATAATACAGCATGATCAAATGACATTTCTCCCAGGAAACGTGTTTGGTGAAACATTCCAGAGTCATTCAATTGCAATCCATCGTATTAACAGAGTAGAAAATTCAAATAATCATCTCAGAGATTAAAATAAATAATTCATAACATTCATTGTCCGTTCATGATTTTTGAATGAAACCGAATGGAAGGCGACTTCCCTAATTTAAAGGTACGGTGGAATAATCTGCAGATAACACTATACTTAATGGTGAAACATGGAACACCAGGATCAAGGCATGATGTCTACTCTATTTCTTTTCTTTTCTTTTCTTTTTTTTTTTTTTGGTACCGGGGATTGAACTCAGGGGCACTTGACCACTGGGCCATATCCCCAGCCCTTTTTTGTATTTTATTAGAGACAGGGTTTCACTGAGTTGCTAAGTGCCTCACCATTGCTGAGGCTGGCTTTGAACTCGCCATCCTCCTGCCTCAGCCTCCCAAGTGCTGGGATTACAGGTGTACGCCACTGCGCCTGGCTACTCTATTTCTATTGAACACTGTGCTGTATTATAAAATGCTCTTACAAACATCCTAGGTAACTAGCACAATCAAGCAAGACCTAAAAATAAAACACAGATTGGAAAGGAAGAACTAAATCTTTATTTGCCGGCAACTTGATTGTATCCGTATGCCTATCCTAAGGACAACGTTGAGAAAACAAAAATTACTTGCACTTCTGTATATTAAAAATAGTGGGGAAAATACATATGTACGTATTACGTATTACTTGTGTGTGTACTCTGTGTGTGTGTGTGTTATGTGTGTGTGGTGTTTGCTGGCCTCTAGTTAGCTCTGGACAAGAGGGTGGGGGCGGACACTGGCGGGTGGAGACTTACAGGGAGGACATCACACACAGACATGAGATTCCACAGGTCATAGAATGGGGAACCCCAGGGAATCTTATCAAAACAAACATCTGGAAAAGGGGACGGTATGCCAACCCCCCCACCCTCGCCATAGTTCATTATAACCCCAAAGGGAACTGGTGTCTCAAGATCTTGTCACACCCATGCCTTGTGACCAGGTCCTTAGGATCCTCACAAAGGAAATTTGCTGAGGGCTCTACAAAGGGTAATCAAGTGCATAAGGTGGGGGATGTGAAACTAAGGCGAGAACAAAGGAACCCCAAACCTCCAAACTCTGTAAGGACCATGCAGTTCTTCCTAGAGGGGTCCCCACAGTGCCTGCACTGCAGCTAGCCTCACTTCTCACCCTTCTGGTAAGCTCCTGTCTATACCTTGTGCGACCGTATTCCTCCTGCAAGATGGCAGGAACAGAGGCTACGGACCCCGCCCCCATCCTGGCCTCGGTGGGCAGGTCCCCTCTGCATCAGTGCTGGACGTGGAGCCCAGCCCTGGAGCACAGGAAGCCTGTGCTTTATCACTGAGCTGCACCCACAGCTTCCAGACTTTTCAAACCCCCAAGCTGATCTTCAGTTAATGTGAATTTATGAAGCTTACTGAAGGACACCAACCTGTCCTGTATGACTAATCCATTGGAGAGGTCTCTGCAGTATTTCTCTTTAAGAAATCAAGGAGTTAAGAGGTTCCTGTTTAATTACTATGCCCAAGCCCCAACACCCCCCCCCACACACAATCTTTTTTAAAAAAATATTTTTAGTTGTAGATGGACACAATATCTTCATTTTTATTTATTTATTCTTATGTGGTGCTGAGGATCGAACCCAGGACCGCATGCATGCGAGGCAATGCTCTACCACTGTGCTACAACCCCAGCCCCAAATACACACATGATCTCACATATGTATTTCAACATACATTTGCTTTAAGCAATGTTAAAAAAAAAAACCTGATGGAATATTTTCTTTTTTATTTGTTCTTTTTAAATATATGTGACAGTAGAGTTTATTTTGACACATTACATATACTTGGAGTATAACTTATTCTAATTAGGAAAAATGGCTGGATTATTATAGATTATAGGATGCCAAAAAGAGAAATATCAATTACATTCAATTTGAAGTCCTGGATAGGATACAGAAAATACAAAGAACATTAATAGAAAAGTAGGTGAGATTCAGTCAATTCAATCAGGGTTGTAGTTTCGTTAAGAATAGTTCCCTGTTCCTGAGCATATTCTGTGGTTCTGGAAAATACCAACCCTGGGGAAACAAAGGTTTAATAAAAAATATGAGAGTCCACCCTCTGGGGCCAACCTCCTGGGCAGAACAGGTAAAGTTCAAAATGAAGTCCCTGGGTCCAAACTAAACTGTTACCTGACTTTCTGAGAAACTGTGATTAGAGAGACAACAGAGAAATTTCCTGAAGAGGTCCCTTCCAGTCCTCATGATAGTGAAGTTCCCTCTGCCTCCACCCGTCCATCAGCCAGAGGTGACCTGGATGAACGGCTGTGAACCCGTCAGTTATCTTCCTACTTTCTGTGTCCCTGAAAGTTAGGGAAGGTGACTTTCACATGACAACCAATCTGTGGCTTTTTCTTTTGCGCCTCCTTTCTTCTGCCTTCTCTGTCTATAAAATCACCCTTCCCTGCTTGGTTCATTAGAAACTTTATTCCATCTTATGGAATGGAGGTGTTGCCTGATTCTAGAATAAAAAAATAAATAAATAAAATAAAGCCAATTGAGATCTTTAAATGACGTTGCTGTAATTATGTCCTCTGATGGGGGCGCGGGTTGAATCGCACTGTGTGCTATCCTCCTGTTTTTATAAGTCTAAAATTAGTTCGACATTGAAGTTCAAAACAAAGAAACATGTTTGCCCCATGTGTGAAGGAGCCCTAATTGGGAAGGGCTGTTGTAGCTAGCTGGAAGCCATGGGTTCCACCTGATATGTATGTGACGCACCTGTAGGCACCCGCAAACCTGAAGGTATATAACCGGGTGAAAGCGGTCCGAGTTAGGAGAACGGAGAATTCAGTCAGCCGGGCAGTCACTCGGTCGGTCAGAAGAATCAGAGCGGCCAGAACATAGGCAGAGCGGTTACAGAAGAGAAACCAGATAGAAAAAGTAATGACTGGCCAGAGTTAGGCCGAGGCTCCAGAGGACTGGTCAGAGTAAGGCCGAGGCTCCCGAGGAAGACAGAAGACAGAAGACAGAAGAAGGAAGAAAGACTCTAAGCTAAGAAGAAAAATCTTTCTTTCCCTCTCTAAGCTCTAAGAAAGTAGAAGTAAAAGTAGCAAAAGCTATACTCTGCCTCCGAGAGTTTTTTCCTCCCGGTTTTCGGTACCAGGCAGCTTACAAATGGTGGTCCGTCCGGGGCTCGGCAGGCAGAGAAGAAAAGCTAAGAAATAAGAGCAATGAGAGAGCATAGCCTCTGACTCAGTTGAAGCCAGTTAAGAATTAAGCCGAAGCAGAGTAGCTGGCCAAAAGCTGAAGCAGAGTAGACAGCGAAAAGCCGAAGCAGAGTAGCCGGCGAAAAGCCGAGCCGGCCAAAAGCCATAAAAAATGAAGAAGCCAGACTCAGTTGAGACCAGCAAAAAGAGTAGAAACAAGAGAGCATAGCCTCTGACTCAGTTGAGGCCAGTTAAGAATTAAGCTGAAGCAGAGTAGCCAGCGAAAAGCCGAAGCAAGCCGGCCAAAAGCCATAAAAAATATAGAGAAAAAGCCTTGAGCTTTAGTATAAAGAAAAAAGCCATGAGCTTAAAAGAAAATAGAGAATTAAATAGCATGGTAAAAACCATGCAGAAAAAAAGCCATTGAGCTTTGGCAAGAAAGCCATAAAGAAAAATAAAGAAGAGGAGAAAAAAAAAAAAAAAAAAAGTCAAAGCCGCTTATGCAATTGTGCTTAACTAGGTGCGTTAGCTGCTCCTCAGCATTAGGCTTCCTTAAAGCCACAGCACCTTCTCAAAAAGGGCTCAAATATCCACCCTTTCAAAAATAAAAGGTGAAAAGCTAGGTAGGGACAAGAAAATAAAAGAAAATAGAGAAAATAGAACAAAAGCACCTTTTTAAACTAAAGGGAAGGAATATGAAGGAGCCCTAATTGGGAAGGGCTGTTGTAGCTAGCTGGAAGCCATGGGTTCCACCTGATATGTATGTGACGCACCTGTAGGCACCCGCAAACCTGAAGGTATATAACCGGGTGAAAGCGGTCCGAGTTAGGAGAACGGAGAATTCAGTCAGCCGGGCAGTCACTCGGTCGGTCAGAAGAATCAGAGCGGCCAGAACATAGGCAGAGCGGTTACAGAAGAGAAACCAGATAGAAAAAGTAATGACTGGCCAGAGTTAGGCCGAGGCTCCAGAGGACTGGTCAGAGTAAGGCCGAGGCTCCCGAGGAAGACAGAAGACAGAAGACAGAAGAAGGAAGAAAGACTCTAAGCTAAGAAGAAAAATCTTTCTTTCCCTCTCTAAGCTCTAAGAAAGTAGAAGTAAAAGTAGCAAAAGCTATACTCTGCCTCCGAGAGTTTTTCCTCCCGGTTTTCGGTACCAGGCAGCTTACACATGTGAATATTTTCACATTCTTTGAAAATCATCATTTATATTAGGAAAAAAGCTCATCTCAAGAAGCTAATGCAGGTACTGGGATGTCAGGGAAATAACAGCGGTCCCACAAGTTGTTAACACCTGTTATTTTTAGTATCTTTTCCTTATTATGAAGCAAGCATAATCATCATTCAAACCTTGTCAAAAAATCTGAAAATTTTCGCAACCACAAACCCTGTTGGCATTTTTTGTCAGCATCTTTCTTGTTTCTCCTTGGAAAAGAGTTCAGATGTTCTTTATCTAAAGCTGGTATAGATCTTGTGCCCAGCAGCAGTCATGTCTAATTTATAATACGCCTCCAATTATATCTACTACTTAACACTAACATGTTTGCCAAAAAAAAAAAAGCAATAAAATTAACAGCGTGGTACTTTTTTTTCCAACAGGCCAAAGTAATTTCCTTAGAACATTTCCCAAGCCATATTTATGACAAACCTTAATAGGTGGAAATAAGTAGAAATTTCTCTCTTTTGTTTGGATGGTATCATAAAATGAATTCCAATCACATTGGAGCTGGGCAGGCTGAGCCTGCTAAGTTCCATGAAGAAACAGAACAGTAGAGCTGAGAGGGACTTCTGCAGCAGAGAACCCAGGGAAAGGCTAAGAGCAGCTTTTATAAGTTGTCATCTTAGAGGTGAACAGGTCACAAAGGAAGCAAGTGGGTCTGTCTGTCTGACATTTTAGAGATTCATTAAAAAAAAAAAAAAAAAAAAAAAAGCCAGCATGATTCGCATAGAGTAACACCCCGTGCAGCATCAACTACATTTCCAAGGTGGAATACACTGCTGGCATATCAGCACGGTCTGCTCGCTCTTCAAGATAAGAACAGTTTTTGCAGCTAAATGTGGAGACAGGGAAATCTTGATTTTCCCCCAAGGTGATGCTACACATCCTAAGGCACCTACAAAAGATTTGGCAACAGCTTCTGGCTGCTCCGCACTGCTCCCAGGGCCAAAATACAAAGAAAGAAAAACGTTGACTCAAAACACACACATATATATAATTCATAGTGTAATTGCCCTGAACGAGTGGGCTATGCTGTTAAATGCTAAAAATTCTCCTTGCCTTTCATTTCTAATTACAGAACTTACTGTGGGGATTTACAAGTTTTATTCATTGTAGTTCGGGTCCCTCAAGAGCACCAAAATATTCCACATCACACCAGCATGATTTCTCACGCTGTGGTCCCAAACCCAGGAACTCCCTTCTCTGAGCCAGGGAGAGGGGCTTTCATGACTTTCTAGAACTTGGTCAATGCTGAATTCTGCTGGTTTCTCTGAAACTTCATTGTGCTTGTTCTTCCTCCAGCCCGATCAATAGTTCCTTGGATGGGGCTTGTTAGAAGCCAATTGCTAAATACTTGGCAATCGCTTTGCCCTCAGGGAAAACAAAGAAAGTGTTGCTAATTGCGGAGGTGAGATAGTGGGTCACTAAGCAACAGAAGTCAGATTTTGACAAGCATCCTCAGCTGGTGGGGAAAGTCTTTTCAGAGGCTTTCTGGGATGTCTATAGAGAGTAGACAGGTAAGCAAGACCTGTTTGAAACCTGGTGACATTAACACAAACCAAAGAAACCAGAACTAAGTATCTGACTTTAACCCAGGGGTGGTGTTCACTGGGTCAAGAGATCTTCATTGATCATAAGCAGCATCGCTGAGCCATGCGGTCTGAGGCTGGTATTCTAATTGTAAAGGTTTTTTTTTGTTTGTTTGTTGTTGTTGTTGTTTGTTTGTTTTTATCATTAAGAGGTGTCTTGTCCTTTCCTCTTATTCAGACTCTGCCACAATACTTTCTGTCTCTGAATACACAGCCTAGTTTTTTTTTTTTTTTTTTAATTTTTTTATTATTTATTTACTTATTCATCATGCACAAGTATAGTATCTTTTTACATACAACTGCTTGTATACAAAGTATATAAGTACCATTCAGATCTTCAATCATGCATTTAGGATAATGATATTTGTACAACTTTCTCCCACGGTCAACCCATGTCTGCTTGGTCCAGAGATGGGAACTGTCCACATGGAGTTCATGCCCCCCACATTCTGACCACACAACTCTCAGTTACATAATTTGAGGTTCGTCTATTTTCTTTGCTATTCCACCCTGTCTTTTTTTCCTCCATAGATAAAAACCAATTTTATTAAAAATAACCGTATTTTCCAAAAGAGTAAAAAGAATGATATTGGTCTTTTTTTTTTTTTTTTTTTTTTTTTTTTTTTTCATTTTTTTTGCAAGTCTCTTTGGAACTGAAGGAACATCTGTAGTTTCACTTGCTTTTAATGATTGGCCTTTATCACCAATTTTAGAGGTCACCTACCCGAGCAATGGCCTCCCATTAACAACTCTGACATGTGGGTCAGGATGGGAACCGTTGCCTAAGATAACTCCTAGGACTTAGAGATGGCTTTAGGTCTGTGCAAAACTGGCTGACGGCACAGACCCTTCATTTGGGCCTGTGCAAGTGTCTGAGGGCTGACCCTTTGCTGTCCACCATCACTACACGCTAACACCGCCACTTTTCAAACATGCATCTTAACGTAGTCATGAAGTTTGATGATGCACGTGCAGACAACGGGCGGCTTCCAGTTTCCTTACTTCCAATCACTTTTCCCCACACCTCGGACCACCCTTCTTTATCCCACAGAGACCCTTAAACCATCAGGGAGGGGGATTTGGGACCTGAGTATTGGCTTTTGAATTAACTTTTTCTTTGGCCAAACCTGCCACTTCAGAGACGTGGTACACTGCACAGGTGAACAGTCCGGGAACATCTTGAACTCCAGTCCTAGTGGAAGTCAGTTAGATTCCCACATCTTCCTCTGAGTGCAGGCTGTCCAAGTGCACTGTTTTGGCCAAAGTAGAACATGAACATCTGGCCTCAAAGAGATACACAGTTGTTAAAGGAGGATAATTTTAGTAGTCTCTTCAGAAAACTGTAGATATTTCACTTTGATACCAAAAAACTGAGCAAGTGTTAGTTTTTAAAGGCTACTTGCCATGTGGAATCTGGAATCACATGAATGAATTTTTCATACTTTGATGTATTAGAATTCATTGGTCTGTCTCCCACTTTGGATCTTTTCCCAGGCCGGATTTTGTGACACCATGAATGAATCATTTGGAAATTACTGGTTCACGGAGTTTTGCAGATCTTTCAAATGCTGACATATTTCATTTTACAGTATCAAAAAATTTCTTAATATCCCCACAGGTCTTAGCACAGGTCTTACTTAGCATGCTGTCAACTTCATGGAGGTGGAGGCAAATTTTGGAAAATTCTGATTTTTGCTTGCAAGCTCAATTTTATCATTGGCAACAAATCATTATTGGTGGCTTTCTTAAAGCTGCAGTCTCAACTTTCACTTGAGAGAGGACATCTACTAGAGACCCAAGTCTTAATAACCATGGTTCGTCTCTCCGTCTTTCTTTCAAGTAAAAAAAATGGTAACCCATGAAAAATGTGGTCAGTTAAAGCTCATCACTCAAAATACTTTGCATGAATATTCTTTATCCAGATTTGGAACCGTCAAACTTGGTGGGGGATGAAAAGCTTTACACGGACTTCTCATTGTCGTCCCAGACTAATATAGACACGTGTACTCA
The DNA here is from genome assembly GCA_025594165.1 of Tamias sibiricus. Classification (NCBI taxonomy): domain Eukaryota; kingdom Metazoa; phylum Chordata; class Mammalia; order Rodentia; family Sciuridae; genus Tamias; species Tamias sibiricus. The sequence goes on along the minus strand of CM046666.1, from coordinate 13,997,658 downwards.
CGGGTTGGGATTTAGTAAAATGATTCTTAATGCTTTCTCAAGAATAATCTCAGTGCCGTGACATTTTATTTAATGTGTGCACACGGCGGAAAAGAACATAACGGATATTAGCAGCTGCCTGTACTAAATCACCCCGTGGTCTTATCTACTGCTCTTGTGCAAATATCAACACAGCACAAAGGCCAATGACGTCTCTTGCTTCAACTTTGTAAGGATATCTTGGGAATTCCAAGGGGTTTGCAGATAATACGTAGAGACCTGTTGCCTCAGGCCCCTGAGGACCCATCTTTGTGAAGCTCAGCTTACCCAGTCCACATAGCCTTAGAAAAGGTAGTGCCTCCCAGAATTCGAAATGTTTTTTTTTCTTCTTCTTTTTTTTTTTAAATATAAAGAAGGGTGACTGGATGGATACTGCATGGCAAAAATTGCATTCTTCCACGCTACCCTGCCCACGTCACGTTGCTCTGGAATGGACCTTTGAACCCAGGGCCTCACGTATGGTAGGCAAGTGCTCTGTCACTGAGCTACACCCCCAGCCCTTTCTAATTTTTATCTTGAGTTAGGAACTCGCTTACATTGCCCAGGATGGCCTCAAGCTTGCCACCCTCCTGCCTCAGCCTCCCGAGTAGCTGAGATGCAGGTGTGTGCCACCACGCCCAGCTTCCCAGTCTCTTTTACTACAGGTTTACTGCAACAGTGACCAAAGAGAAAAAGAAAAATCTGTGAATCAGCTGCTCTTGTCATGGGTTACACCAAACCAGTTCTGTTCAGAGTAGAGTCAGACCGGCAGCAGCCGCAGCACCTGGAAGCTTCTACAAATGAAAATGTAGGGGCCGGGGTCGTGGCTCAGTGGTAGAGCCCTTGCCTAGCATGTGTGAGGCACTGGGTTCGAGTCACAGCAACACATATAAATAAATAATAAAGTCCACTGACAGCTAAAATACATAAATAATAAAAGGAAAATGTATGAGCCTGGTCCAAGATGTACTGCATCAGAATCACTCCTGAAAGATGGAGACAAGGACCACGAGGTTTACCCAGAACTTCAAGAGATTCAGGTGTATACTGAAGTTTGGGGAGAACTGGGTAAATAAACTAGGTCACTGCAACTACGATCTCCTCTCCTGACCCTCTCCTTTATCCTCATTATCACGGCCTTGTTAAATAACTGGGCAGCTTTGACCAGGGCTCAAGATCAATCTTCTGATCTTCTCTGGGGACTTCCTTCCAATTCACAGCTGCAGGGCGAACGCTTGCTGATTGGCGAGTTCGATTCCACAGAGGCAGGAGGCTCTGCAGCGGATAGTCACAGTTTGGGGAAAGTGACCAGTAGAACACTCGCCAACCAGCGTGGGAATTTAAGAAGGTGAAAGACAGGGACACCAAGAGTGCCCACTGAAGGGTGGGGGAGGAATAAGTGAATACATACAAAGGGAATCCAGGTGGGCGGGGTGGAACGTGGAGACAGACACCCTGGAGGTGAGAAGGAAGGCAATAGAGACCGTTTCCCTGCCAGGCCGTCAACAGGACAGAAGGGCCCCGAGGTTCGAGACGCACCTACTTCAGGGGGAGGATTCATCAAGTTTAAATGCTGCACATTACATACCTGTGCACAAAAACATCTGCTAGCCAGGTGTTTGAAGCCAGTTAATTCTCTTTTGCAAATACTAGAAAAAATTTATTACCATTAAATTAGACGCTTTTGTTCTCCAAACACATTTCTTCATGATTATCCACTTCCTCATTAAACCTAAGAAGAAAAGCAGACGAGTTTAACTGTTGCTTTTCTCTCTCAGCTACATCCCTTGCTCTTACTGTTTATGCTTTGTTGTTGTTGGTTTGGGGTTCTTTATCTAAAACTTAGAGTAGAAAGACTTCTGTGCTTTTCTCTCATTCCTATCTTTTGTTACAGGGGCCTCAGCCATGCATGATCCTAACATCAGGGAGGAAAAGACGCTTCCTTTTCCAGTTTTATGACCATGGTCTCCTGTGCAACCCTCACCAGCAGGATTTTGTGAGGCTCATAATTTGCATGTTGGAAATAGCTGATGATCATGTAGGCGAGCAGAGCAAGCTGGCCCCCCAACCACATCCCATTGGCCACCCTTTTTGCTATCCCATCATCCATGAGGCTTAGAAATTACAGAGGACTTTGCCAGGTGCAACGGTGCACCCCTGTCATCCCAGAGACTCAGGAGGCTGAGGCAGGAGGATTGCAAGTGCGAGGCCAGCCTCAGCAACTTAGTGAGACCCTGAGCAACTCAGCAAGACTCTGTCTCAAAATAAAAAGGGCTGGGATGTGGCTCAGTGGTTAAGTACCTCTGGGTTCAGTCCTGGTACAAAAAGAAAAAGAAATCATGGAGGACTTTCCCTGAGGCAGTGAATCATTTTAAAATAAGTATTTTGTTTCTTTTCCCAATTAAAACATAAGCTGACAAACTTTGCACCATCACAGCAAAGAGAAAACTGAAAAATGTCTGTAAGCATTAACAGGTCTTGCTGAAAGAGTCTAAGTCCTTTCTGTTTTATTGGGTCAATAGAAGTTTGGATTTTAGTAGACAGGTTATCTCTTGTGTCTATTTAGAAATTCTTAAAAGATCGGACACTCTTAAACGGTGGATTGCTCTGTGACAGGGAGACTCATTACCATGCCTCAGAAGCGAGCTGTGCCCCTGGGAGTGGCCTGTGCCATCACTAGCAGCACTAGAGGAGCCAGTTTGAGTCATCAGAGAATGAGGTCAGTTCCAGAGGACGGTCCCATCCATTGTCCACCATGTGCCAGGAATACGGGGAGCAAGAGCTGAGAGTCTGGTGGCAAGCATTGGCTCATCAGAAGAGGACACATGTGACTGTGACCTGAGGAAAGCTCTTGGGAACAACACAGTTTGATGAACAACTGTGACAAGGGCACCTGTGCTTAGCTCAAGGACGTCTGGGGGAGCAAGTGACAGAGACCTGCAGGATTAGTCAAAGCATCCAGGTGACGACTGGGGAGTCACATGCAAAGGCCCAGGGGCAGGAAACACACACTGCACAGAGACAGTGGTATGGCTGGCACAGCAGGGCCAGGGAGGGGCGGGGAAGGCCGAGGGCTTGCAGGCAGGGCTCTAGGACTCGGGCTTCATAAGTCTGACACCTGCTGCAATGTCCTAGAGAGGGAATACTCTGACCATGCTTTTTCCATCATACCATCATCATGGATACAGGGTGAGACTTGAGGGCGGGTGGACCAAGAGGATGTAGGAGGACAGGAGGCGGCCCCGTGGGCTTTCCCAGGAAGCACTCACTGGACTCCAGTTGGAAACTGAATGCATCGGATGCAACATTGAGCTGAAAGCCGCAGGATCTGGAGGCTGGGGAACGGGGAGGTGGCTCAGCCAGCGGTGGCGTCTCCGCCCTCCGTGAGAAGGGACGCGGGGCTATTTCCAGGGGAGGGAGCGGAGGAAGGAGCTGGATGGGGACTTTGATTCTGGCCACGTGAACGCAGTGGAGACAGACGGGCATGGTCTGGGGCTGGAGGAGACCCAGGGTGGCCGTGGGAACCCGGCTTTGGTCAGCAGGCAGAGGGTGCCCGTGTGATGAGAGCCCTCCAGGAGGGAGAGAAGGGAGAAGGGGCTCAGGACCGGCCCGGGGGCTCTGAGCAGAAGGACGAGGGGACAGGCGGGGGGGACGGCCGCGGCCAGAGGAGGGAAAGCAGGAGACTGCAGCAGAGTGAGCCGGAGAAGAGGACACCAGGAAGGACAGGACCTGGCCAGCGTCCTCGCCGTGCCCAGCTGAGAGGAACACTGAGGCAGCGACGTGGAGGGGTCAGGTCTGAAGAGCGCAGTTTCCACTCTGCAGTGACAGGCTTCAGGTCAACCTAGAGAGGCCACGCGAAGCCAGCGGTGGCGAACTCAAGAGGCCAGGGCTCTTCTCAGGGGGAGGGGGGCCGCAGCGCGCGATGGGGGGAGGGGCCAGCCATGACCCCGCAGAGAGGCTGGGACGGGGGACCCCAGGGGCCAGGAGAGGGGGACCGGGCTGCTCCTCTGCAGTGGCGGGCCTGGCTGGACGCAGAGAGCAGTGGGCTGGGTGGCGGGAGCCTGGGCACTCCTGTCTGAGGGCCACCACGTCCTGCGTTAGGTTCCTCAGGTGGGATCCTGTGGTGGGGACAGGAGTTGGTGGTGGGCACGGAGGCAGGGACACAAGGACACGGTGCACACTGCCAAGACACCCAGGAGGGCCACAGTGAAGGAGCAGGGTCCACAGAGCGCAGCGGCTGTGTTCGAGGGGCACCTGGCTCTTACTCACAGACTCCCATTCTGGCCTCGGCCTAGGCAAGGGGGCGTCCTTCCGCCGACGCCAGCTTCCCAGGATAAAGTCAAACGGTCTTGGAAGAATCAAAGGGCAGCGGCTTTTCCTCTGCTCTGACCAACGAGAAAATAAGATCCCAGAATACTACTACTACAGAGAACGCACCGTTAGGTGTAGAAATAAAAAGCCACCTCCAGTGAGTCATTTCGGAGTACGATCACTCCTTGGCACTATTGCTGGTGGCGCTGGGGACAAGGGAAGGATGGGGGAAGGGGCTAGAAAACCCAGGCGTGGGTTAATTGGCATCAACATCCATAAGATGGTCTTAGTGATCAATCCATCTTCAATAAGTATGATGTTCAGATTGTCCACAGCAACACAAAAATAAAAAGAAATTCTGGAGACCACCTGGAGATTTAGAGCCAGCGTTCCTCAGCTAGAATACCAGCAGAGCTCCCAGGGACCCACTCTGTGGTTTGCCAAGAGTTAACTTTGTTCTGGAATGACAGTGTAAGCCTGACCTGTCAAAACTGACATTTATGTGAAATCCAGTGTCTGAAAATTTCACCTCCACCTTATTAATATTTATGGTAACAGAGAGCCTCCCCCCGCCCCCCCACCCCCCCCCCCTCACTCTGTCTTCTTTTGGTACCAGGGATTGAACCCAGGGATGCTTAGCCACTTAGCCACCAGGGTCTCACTAAGTTACTTAGGGCCTTGCTAAGTTGCTGAGGATGGCCTTGAACTTGTGATCCTCCTGCCTCAGCCTCCTGAGCTGCTGGGCTTCCAGGCGTGTGCCATGGTGCCCGGCCTGAGTCTTCTCTTTTAAAATAAGAGATCGGTCCTTCCCTGTGTATTTGAAACTTTGGCCTTGTTGGCAAGGGTGGTGTAGCTCAGTGATAAGCACATGCCTAGCATGAGTGAGGCACCACACACAGAAAAGAAGGAAGGAAGGAGAGAGAAAAGCAGGGAAAAGATAACTTCCACTACCTTCCCTTTTAACATGGTGCACAGAGGCAACGAGACACCTTTCTGAAATCCCAGGGGTCGTGGCTGACGGCAGGGAGAAGCCGCCAGCCCCTCAAACCTTCTCACAGCACGGGTCCAGTCTTTCCTTGGTGTCCTTCCGGCGCCTCCATACGTGGCCATTTCTAAAAGTAATGCTTGCAAGCTGTGCCTCACGGGCAAATCTGCCACAGTGCTGACTTGTCTCCCAGGTAGAAGGTTTTGAAAGCAGAAAGGGAAGCCCTCCGAGTCCCTGCGTGAGCTTCAACATCTGGGTTCATCAGCTCCTGGCTTTCCCACTTGCTCGCTCTCCCTGCGGTGCACAGGGGCACCTTGTTCACACGCCCAGAGCCTCTCCAGTGCAGCCACTGACATTGGTCTGCACCCACTCTGTCGCCAAGATCTGATGCGCTTCCCAGAGAAGCTCTGCAGGAGCATTTCTCTAGGTTTAAAGCCTAAAAACGACCCAAGTGTAAGAAGCCGTTTGCCCTCCGAGGGCTGTCCAGCTGTTTCTAATTAGCCTATGTCTTTGTAGGCTCTGAAGCATTAGTTTAATCTCTCATCTGAAGAGGAATTTCTCCTTTGCCTTTGGAGAGGCCTGTGATTGACCCATCACTTGTTTGGCTCCCAGGAAACCGGAATGAACGCCAGGGAGTGCACAAGAAACGGTCCAACTTCTTTTCTTTATTTATCAACTTGATTTCTATCCAGGAAAGTGTGTTGACAAAAGAGTTTAAGATAAAAACAGTGTGGATTGGAAGGATCCTTGTTTTGACCTCCGTGGGGGTGGGTCCCTGAACGCACTGGCTGTGGAGTGGCATAAAAACTGAGGGAGTTAGCATCACTATGGGGATGACGTTTAGAGAAAAATAGGCAGCGCCAAGGAGAAGGTCATTCCCAGCTGCCAGGCTCCTGGGAAGTACGCGGTTAAAAGAAATGACACGTGAATGAGAGACCTTCCTCCTGCCTTCTGGGTTCCAAAAATCATGACCGTTCTGATGGAATGAAGTTGACTGAATTGCGCTCTGTACATACGCGACTACACCACAGTGAAGTGCACCTGTATGTGTATCTACAAAGCACCAATTAAAAAAAAAAAAAAAAAAAAAAAAAAAAAAAAACTACAAATAAATAGAAGGAAGACCAGCAGAGTAGAGGAAGGGGACCAGGAGGAGGGGAAAAGGAAGTCCTGGGGACTGAATTATCTTATGTATGATTGTCAAATTGCAGGATTATGTCAACACGAGCCCAACAGTATGTCCGCCATATGATGCACCAATAAAAACATAAACATAAATAAATACAACCCACACGCCAATCACGATCGTTCCTATTCAGGTACTTTCTTGTACCCACACAACTTGATGCACGGACCACGGAATGGGGTCAGTCCGTGGGTCCAGGTCCAATGCCCCTTCTGGGGAGGTTCCCCAGTGAGCTCCACAAGTCTTTGATCTCACCGAGCACATCAAAACCGTCCCCCGGAGTTCAGCATGCACATTTCCAAACCAAGCTCAAGGTCACATTCCACTCTTCACCTCCATCCTAAATTCACTGAACTCCTGGGACGGCGCTGCAGTCACAGGTAGCTGGCTGGTGTGTTTGTTTATTTTTTCAGTCCGCCTATTCCTGTACAGGAGTGCCACCGTAAAAAGCTAGGATGTTCTGGGGATCCCGCAACCCCCACACACTTATCTTTTGTTGTTGTTGTTGTTGTTAAAGCTGAAACTGTCACACCTGGAATGCAACTGACAAAAACAAAACAAAGACAGAGAGACGGCGCCCGCCCTTTTTGCTTCCTTCCTGTGACCCAGCAGAGCCTCACACAAGAGAGCACCAGACTGAGTGCCGAGCTCGGGGAGGAAGACCCCACGGACACAGCCAGCTAACCCGGAGAAGTCAGACGCCCGGCTCCTCCTCTGCTCCGGAGTGGAGAGGCCACCAGCAAGCACCACATCCCAACCGGGCTCCTCTCTTAGCAGCGATGTTGGAAATAGAGCGTTATGAGCCTGCATAGGCTGCCAGAACAAACCACCAGGGGTGGGTGGCGTGGAAGTCCAAGTTCAAGGTGTGGGGGCAAGGTAGGTTTCCTTCTGAGGCTTCTTCTCCTGGATGGTAGGTGGCTACCATCTTGCTGTGTGCTCACATGACCTCTCTGCACGTGTGGGCAGAGAGAGCATGCAAGTGAGCTCTCTGCTTCTTTTTTTTTTTTTTTTTTTTTTTTTTGTGGTACTGAGGATTGCACATAGAGGCACTCTACCACTGAGTTATATTGCCAATCCTTTTTATTTTATTTTTTTATTTTGAATCAGATTCTTGCTAAGTTGCCCAGGCTGGCCTCCAACTTGCAATCCTCCTGCCTCAGCCTCCTGAGTCGCTGGGATTACAGGCGTGTGCCCTAGTGCCAGGCTTCTGTTCTCTCTTCTCATAAGGACATCAATCCCATCAGATCAGCACCCCACCCTAACAGCCTTGTTTTACCTCTGTTGTTTCCTTAGAGGTCCCATCTCCAAATAGGGCCACATCGAGGGTTAGGAAGAACTTCAACATATGAATTTGGGGGTCCACAGTTCATGGCAGAGGAAAAGAGGGGATGAGTGATAGAATGCTGCCCATTTTCCCTTCAGAACGTCACATGATATCACGGTAATCGAGGGAACGTAATTTTTTTTTTTTTTTTTGGTACCGGGGATTGAACTCAGGGACACTGGACCACTGGGCCACATCCCCAGCCCTTTTTTGTATTTTATTAGAGACAGGGTCTCACTGAGCTGCTAAGTGCCTCGCCATTGCTGAGGCTGGCTTTGAACTTGAGATCCTCCTGCCTCAGCCTCCCAAGTGCTGGGATTATAGGCGTGCACCACTTGGGTCCCCTGGGTTCCCTGCCCCGATGGCCAAGAGCTTCCAGGAGATGCAGTTTGAGCAGGTGGCTGGCGAGTGTCCTCATCCGTGCCCTGGAGGCTCCTGTGGTGGGAAGGGAAGGAACGAGGCCAGGAGCTAAGGGGCAGGGACTGCGCTAGTCCTCTTGTTTGGGGACCTCTAGGACGTCTCTTTACGCTTGCACAGTGACAGAGAAAGGAAAGGAGACCGAGGAGGTCAAGCAGCCCCTTCCCACCTGCTCTTGGAGAAATCTAAAATAAATTGCTCTGCTGTCTGGGGGTGTGAAGTCCTCTGTGAGCCACTTCAGCACATAACGGGCACCCTCTTGTGCCAGACTCTCTGTTAGGCTCAGGGGACGTAAAGCCGACTTGCACGATGTCCCGGCTCTCGAGCGCCCACGAGGAAACGCCCTTCTGTGTTCCTGACTTCCTGCAGACCAGAGGGTCATTCAAAAGCTGAAACTGGCCTTGGAGGGGCTCTTTTCAGGATGAGCATGGGGACATCCAAAAGGCTGAGAGTCAAAGGTGGGTAAAGAGAAGGAGGGGGAAAGGGTCCTAGAGAAACCAGGGTCAAAACAGAGACCAGCCAATCTGCGCTCGGGGGCTCTGGAGTGCAGCCGTGGGAGGGAGTTTTCTAGATCTAGGAAAAGAAAACTGGCTAAATAGGTGACAGACAAAAGAAAGTGGCCAAACTAGAGCAGGCAGTCAAGGTTTGTCAGTGAAATGGCGAGGATCGACGTATGCACACGTGGAGGGCAGAGCCAGGTCCTCGAGGGGTGAAACGGAGAGTCGACTACAAAACTGGAGTCACAATTCTGAGTACTAGGTGTCTCCGTTTTGGATGTCAAGAACAGAATCTCTTGAAACTTACGTTTTCTTATCACTTTTCGCTGCTATCTATGAATCCTCCTTTTAGACATATATTATTCTTTCGTTCAATGAAAAGTTACTCAACCTTACACATTCGTTCCAAGTTTGTCGACAGACTTCTCTTTTGTTCTCTGGGTAGGTGTCACATCTCATCTTAGTGAAGGTAGGACCTTCAGAACCCGGGAAGCTGGTCATGGTGGGGCACACCTGTAATCCTAGTCTGCGGAGGCTGAGGCAGGAGGATGGAACGTTCAAGGCCAGCCTCAGCAATTCAGCGAGACCCATCTCAAAATTTAAAAAATAAAAATAAAAAAAGGGCTGGGTGGATAGCTCAGCGATTGAGCACCCCTGGGTTCAATCCCCAGTAACACCCTTACACTCTCTAAAAAAACAACAGTAACAGCAAAACCCTGTGTGAAATAGTGTGGTGAGAAGGAATATTCTCCTGTTTTTACTGTCATCAGAGAAAGGATTTCTAATGTTTCACATTCAATATGTCACTTTTTGGAGGTCCACTTTGTGCTACCAGGTTAAGGATGTCTGCTTTTATTTGTAATTTGCTATGATTTTTTTTCTCCCTTCAATATCAAAAACAGATATCAGATTTCATCAAGTGCTTGTTTTCTTCTTCTTTTGAGATAATGCGATGACTTCCCCCTCGTGTGGACACGTGGTAAGTTACACTAATACATCTTCTAAAGTTAATCCATTCTTGGATGGATACGCCTCCTCTGGACATAACTCTTTTCTCCCAGAGACTGAATTTGGTTTGATAATATTTAATCAGTGTCTGTAAAACTGTTCAACATATCTTCCTTTCTCTCACCAACTGTTTTGGTATTCTGGTTATAATATGAAATGATTGGGGAGCTTTCTCTCATTTTCTGTTTTCTGGAAGAATGGGTTCCTGAATGGTTTGGGTAGGATTTAGCTAAACAACCACATACGCCTACTTCTTCTATTTCTTTAAGAAGGACAATTTTAAACTATTGTGAGTAATTTTTATCCAGGATAAATTGAAAACTCAGTTAAGAGGGGAAAATGGCCAAAAGATTAGAACAAAGCCACAAAAATGGCAAAAAGCCCATAAAAATGTTCATTAATCATTAGAGAGATACAAATTTAAACCACAGGGAGACAGCCATTCATGCCTATTAGAAAGGCTAAAATAAAAGACTGGATAATACCAAGTGTTGACAAAAATATAGAGCAACTAAAACCCAATCACATTGTCAATGGGAATGCAAAATGGTACTGTTATTCTAAGGGTATGTTTATCAATTCCTTATAAAGTTAAACATGCCCTTAGAATAATCCAGCAATCTCACTCCCGGTTATTTACCCACATGAAATGAAAACATATTCGTACTTGGCAAGAAAAAGGAATGAATTACAGATATACAACATAACATGGATATATCCAAAATGCATTATCAAAAGCCTATGTATTACGTGACTCCATTTATATCAAAATTCTAGAACAAATTATGGGGGCAGAAAATAGATCATCAGATCAATAGCTACTAAGGTCCTCAGTAAGAGGAAGAGCAGCTAGAAAGAGGAATGAATGAATTTATGAGAAAAATCTGCTGTATATCTTGATTGTGGTAAGGATTTCATGTCTGTGGATATTTGTCAAAACTTTTCTCTGATGTGAGGATGTTGACCCATAATGGGGGTGGGGCAGGGGAGCATGGGAGGAATGAGGAACTTTAGACAGGGAAAAGAGAGGGAGGAAAAGGGAGGGGACAGGGGGTAGGAAAGACGGTGGAATGAGATGGACATCATTACCTAGTGCATGTATGAAGACATGGATGGTGTGACTCTACTTTGTGTACAATCAGAGACATGAAAAAGTGTGCTCTATATTTGTACTATGAATTGAAATTCATTCTGCTGTCATATATAACAAATTAGAATAAATAAGTAAATTTTAAAAACTCAAAAGAACTGGATATGAAAATAGGTGAATTTGACTATATACAAATTATACTTCAGTAAAAAAAATAAATTCAGAAAAGAAGGAAGACTTTCAAACTACCTTTTTAACTTTACATTGGTTACAAAGTTAAAGTTCTATTTCTACCAGAGCCCACCTTGGCAGTTTATATACTTTTCTAGGAAAATGGTCGTTTTTAACCTAGATTTTCAAATTTTGGCATAAAACTGTTCTCAGTTTCTCCTTTTAATTAAAAAAGAAAAACCCTATATTTCTAGGATTTTAAAATGTTGTGCCTTCAATGATTTTTAGGTTATTTGGCTAGATTTTAAGAATCTATTTTAGAGGCCTTTCAAATAACTGTTTTTAGATTTTATGGACTTATTTTTTGTTTCATTGTTCTCTGACTCATTAACTTAGGCTTCTTTCAATCCTTCTTCTTTTCTAAAGTAGGCATCTAAGGTTATAAATTTTCCTATTTAGCTTTAACTATATCTCAGATGTGTTTCACATATAAATTTATCTTTAATCAGTTATAAATATTTAAGATTGAGTATAATTTATTCTTTGGTCCATAAAACATTCAGATATTTATCTTTACATTTCTAAACTTATAATGGGTTTGGATGTTGATAGGCTTGTCAATCAAGCACTTCTGTTTTCTAGATCCTTCTTTTTGTCTGTCTGATCTATCGATTCCTGAGGGGCATGCATTAACAGATGTGTCCATGTACTCTCAGATTCTACCCGCTTTTGCTGTATATATTTTGAGACTATGAGTTAGTATACACACACACATTATCTTGAATTGTTATATCTTCCTGGTGAACTCTTTGATCCAGACATGACTCTACTTCATAAATCCTCTTCCTTTAAAATATAGTCTGCATGATATTAATGTAGATAAATGGTGGTATTTTTTTTAATTAGTTGATATACCTTTTTGTCCCTTTTTATTTTAAATATTTCTATATCCTTAGCCTTTAGGTATATTTTATAAATAGCATGTATCTGGACTTTGATGTCTGTGTTGAAACAATATCAATCTTTTTACTGGTACATATAGAAGATAAATGCATTGCAATTATGGATATATTTGAATTAATTTTTACCTCTTTGTTCTGCGTGAATCACCGTGATTTTCCTACCACTTTTACTTTTTTATTATCTTCAGTGAGAATGTTGAAGTTTCCTTTATTCTCCCTTTCTCCTTCTTGCCTCTGGTTTGTTACATGTTCTATACTTTTTGTGATTACTCTTAAATGTTCAATGCTTACTAAGAAAACTCAAAACAAATTTCTGCTTCCCCCCTCCTCCAGAATTACTCTGTGAGCCTAGCACACCTCTACTCAGATCACCCCCTCCTATTTTATATGCTGTTACCTTGCACCCTTTCTGCCTCTTTGAAAACATAAACCTCTGAATTGCTCACAACGACTTGTATGAATTTTGAACAATGGCCACTCACTCACACTTGCAAAATCTCGCCCCATCTTGACTCCTCGCAGCTTCCTACACACCCCCACCATACCGGGGGTTCCAGATTCTTCCTCAATTACCTTCTTTCCTGTTCCCTTCAGGGAATTTCTCTTTGTGCAAACTCTTTTGGATTTTTAAAGCTAAGCATATCTTCATCTCACCTGAATGACATTTTACCTGGGCACAAAATTGCTGGTTCACACATTTCCCCTTAGCACACAGGAGACATGATATACACCGTCCGCCAGCTTCAGGAGCTGACTTTGAGCAAACTGGTGCTCCCAAGAGCCCCTGGTGATGGCAATGGAGGAGAAGGGGTCAGGTGTCACGAGAGCCTGAAGATACAGAATACTGTGGAGTGGTAAGAGATGACTGCAAGTGGTCCCCCAGGAGCCTGCCTCGACCTGGCTACCTTGGCTCAGGTTGCTCTTTCCTGATAAGTATGAAGGCCTGACCTGTGGCAAAGAAAGTGTGGACTCTCAGCGACCTGTTAGTAAAACCAGGATAAAGCTAGCAATGCGAGAGGGACACTTCTGTCCCAGTATTCCCATGCTCCTGGTAGGGAAGCCTGCTGCTGGAGCCTCTAGCAGGAAAGCCACGCTTTCCTCTGGCTTCTTACTTAAATCAGCTTCAGGATAACACCATGCACTGCTTTCACAGAGCTGTCAGCAGGAGCAGGGGCTGGGGAGGGCATTGCACAAAGAGAGCTATTTTGCAAACAGAAGGGTGCACACTGCATCGATCATTTCTGCTGCTACTATATTGGAATGCAGCTGAAGACGTACTTAATAAAACCTGACATGTTTTTCCCAAACGTGTTGATATAAAACCAAAGAATATTTGGGCTGGCAGAGGCCTCAGAGACCATCTATTCTGAACCCTTCACTTCGCGCATGAGGAACCCGAGCTCCAGGGGAGTTCATCAGCTCAACTACAAGGAGAACCTGATTTGGGAAGTACACTGGGGTTATGTCAAGGACCGAAATACTGGCAGAAATCCACTCGTAGTAATTACAGCTTTAACCCCCCGTAGTTTGGTACATGAATAAAAGTGACACGCTTAGGGTTTTTGTACACAGCATTTTAAAACGCTGTACGATGTCCTGGTCTCTGTTCCTATGAATAACACACTTGTTATTCAACACATTCTGAGTTAATGCTGAGATAACCAGTTGTCTGTACTCTGCTTGCTACATTTTCCTTAGAATATTCTCACTTTGGCTCAGCCTCAGAAATCCTTTGCTTTCTATTAGTCCTAGAAGCAAGCCATTAAAAACTTTTTTTTTTTTTTTAAACAAGAAGTTCTCACCAAGGATGATGTCAAATTTAGGTGGAGAACGTTCTATCAATATAGTATCACTGAATCCCTAAGACCTGGCTTTTTTCTTTTCCACTGGGTTTTCTTGTTTTATTTTCCTTCTTCTGACATTGTTTACTGTCTTCAAGGACAGTGTAAGGGAATTTGTTTGTCACAGATAGCATTCCTGGCTCCTGATCAAGAGTTCATTCCCAAGATAATTACTCCGCGACAGCAGATCCAGGCAGTACCAGGTGATGAGAGGCAGCTCTTATCCCCTTGTTCACTGAACATTTGAATTATTAGTTCTTGGAAGACCATCTATATATTCAATTTCATTTTAGAAGACGTATAGAAAGACATCACGTGCACCATTGATTTGGTTAGTAAATGAACTGAATCAGTGTAAGTCTTATTCATTTTGACCCAGTTCCAATTCAGCCAGCTGGGTAAAAATTTTAATAGGGTTAATTCGCCAGCTGAGTGTGTTCACGGCTTGCAAAGACTCTAGTCTCATTATGGATTTCTCTGCCCTGTTTTTGTCCTATAAAACCCTAAACTCCAGCATTTGAAAAAACTTTTTTTTAAAAAAGGTCCCTAAGGAAACACATTTAAGTCTTCTAAATCAGGAGTGATGGTTGTGCAGGATAAAACAGGACCCAAGGTCATGGCAGAGTTGGAAACAGGGCTGTTTTCAGTGACGATTTCCATGTGGTGTGTTTCTTACATAAAGCTGGGTGTGGGTGAATGTTTCAGTCTTCCAACTCACAGATCCTCTTTCTGGATGGATAAACAGTAACACCACAGAAGACTTGTTAAATATCTTTTCTTTAAAACTGAGAGAGAATACCTGGCCATTGTCAAAATGACAGGCAGAGCCGGGAGTGGTGGCACATGCCTATAATCCCAGCAGCTCAGGAGGCTGAGACAGGAGGATCACGAGTTCAAAGCCAGCCTCAGCAAAAGTGAGGCTCTAAGCAACTCAGTGAGCCCCTGTCTCTAAATAAAATACAAAATAGGGCTGGGGATGTGGCTCAGTGGTTGAGTGCCCCTGAGTTCAATCCCTGGTACAAAAATAAATAAATAAATGAACAAACAAAAAATAAACGAGAGGAAGGTAAGATGTAACGGAGTCCTGGAGATAGTCTAGTCTAAGATACACATTTGAAAGATGAAGCCAAATTGTGCAGAGAGGTGAATGCATGTGATCAAGGTCATACATCTGGTTACAGTGAGTTCAGTGATCCCGATAGTGTATGTCACTGCTATTCTTAATTTAATGTCCAATTAAAAAAGAAAAGAAAAGAAATATTGGACCATCATGGAACTTTCTCAAAGAAACCCACAATTAGTGTGTAGGCAGGTCCTGGGCATTTTACCTGTCAAAGTCCCTTGCGGTGTGTTTTGGAAACTTATTGCTAGATAGAGCGGTGGCTTGCCAAGTGTTCTTTGGCCTAGAATCCTAGTGCTGTATATCTGTGAGTCTCCCGCAGTGAGGAGAGTGAAAAATTAATGAGGAGCTCAGAAAAGCTCATTTCCAAGGCTATCAAGATTGGGAGGGCAACGAAAACTGGAAAGTGAAGGAAAAGGTTTTAAGCTACCAGCCTCAAGCTCTGTCAAATCCTATAAATGGGGTGTAAGTGTAAATATGCCCACTAGAAAATGCAATACCACCCATGAGCTGTTTAGGGAAGGACTGGATCTGAATTACAAACACCCAGGCAGAGTGCTCTGAGAACTAGTCCTGGTGCCCATCCATCCCTGTGGTGCCCATCCATCCCTGTGGTGCCCATCCATCCCTGTGATGCCCATCCATCTCTGTGGTGCCCACACCTTACCCATCTGGTGTTTCCTGGGCAGGTGTCCTAGAGTCAGCTTTTTTTTTTTTTTTTTTTAATAAGGGAGGATCTTGTATCTTGATCCAAATGTGATATTTTCTGATTCTATTTAGCCACAATCATCTATAAGCCTGATATAAGACTTATTAATCAATTGGGGAAAAGATCAAATACCTTAAAAATATTTTAGGGGGCTGGGGATATAGCTCAGTTGGTAGAGTGCTCGCCTCCCATGCACAAGGCCCTGGGTGCAATCCCCAGCACCACCACACACACACAAAAAAATTTGGAAGATTTTATTTCTTTTGGATAATGTGATAGAATTCATTTCCGAGAAAGAAAAACTCGAGTTGGAGTTAAAAATCGTAAGGTAGGAGGCTGGGGTCGTGGCTCAGCATTAGACTGCTCACCTAGCATGTGCACAGCCTTGGGTTCAATCCTCAGCACCCCATAAATGTAAATATAAATAAGCCGGTGCGGCGGCGCACGCCTGTGATCCCAGCACTTGGGAGGCTGAGGCAGGAGGATCGCGAGTTCAAAGCCAGCCTCAGCCATGGCGAGGCACTTAGCAACTCAGCGAGACCCTGTCTCTAATAAAAATACAAAAAAAAGGGCTGGGGATGTGGCCCAGTGGTCCAGTGCCCCTGAGTTCAATCCCCGGCACACACACACACACACACAAAAAAATAAAATAAAATAAAAATAAATAAATAAATAAAATAAAGGTATTGTGTCCAGCTACAACTAAAAAATAAATGTTAAAAAAAATCGTAAGCTATTTTATTGACAAAGCTAGATACCCAAACTGGAGCAAAATACAGAGTTATTTCCCAATGTCACTGAAGGGGGGACTCCGCACCCTGGATGCTCCCAGCTTCTGCCCTGGCCTTCACCTCTTCTTTCTCCAGCAGTTTCTCCCCAAGGGAGAGCAAACTAGCTAGCAGGCGCGTGCTGCTGGCTAGGGAGCTATTATTTCTGCAAGATGATATTTGGGGGAAGGATTACCAGTGTGAGCTGGGAAACCAGGAGGATGCATGGATCTCAGGAATAATTCATGTCCTGACCTTCTCTGGCTGATTAAAAACATGTGCAGGTCCAATAATGAGCTGTCCGCAGGCCTCAGCTGCAGCGGACTTAACAACAATCTTTTAAGCCAATAATGAATGGCTCACAAACCCCTAGAAGATGCCAAAGGACAACAGAAATACGGTTATCATTTAAAAAAATATATTGTTTAGTTGTAGTTGGACACAATGCCTTTATTTTATTTAATATTTTTACGTGGTGCTGAGGATCGAACCCAGGGCCTCGTACATGCTAGGTGAGCGCTCTACCACTGAGCCCCAGCCCCAGCCCCTAGGGTTATCTTTTCAGAGCAACTGGACTCCGCCTCATTCACAGCCGTGATGGTTTGAACTGTTTATCCCACATTCGTGTGTTGATGTCTGTTATGGCTGGGATCTGGAAGGCCCTTCAAAGGCTCATGTGTGGAAGACTTGGTCCCCAAGGCAGCAGTGTTCAGAGGTGGGGCTCTTGGAGAGACTGGATCCTGAGGGCTCTGACCTTGTCCGTGGATTAAGACTTTCCTGGCATTATTGGAAGATGGCGGAGACTGTCGGAGGTAGGGTCTACCTGAAGTAGTAGGTAGCTGGGGCATGCCTGGGAGGGTCTATCTTGTACTGGCCCCTTCCATGCTCATCTTCTCTCTCTCTCTCTCTCTCTCTCTCTCTCTCTCTCCTCAGTTGCCATGAGGTGAGCAGTCCCCCCCCACCTATCCTTCCGCCATGATGTTCTGCCTCATCCAGGCCCAAAGCAATGGAGCCAGTTGGCCGTGAACTGAAACCTCTGAGACTGTGAGTCAAAGTAAATCTTTCCTCCTCTGTGTGGTTTACCTCAGGTACTCTGTCCCAGCAACAAAGAGCTGACTAACACAATGGCCTAATCCCAAGTGTCTCAGAAGGTGACTCATTTAAAGATGGGGTTGTTGAGGATGTTGTTAGATTAGACTGGCCTAGCATGAGCTCCTGGTGTAATATAACCGGTCTCCTTATGAAACGTGGAAATGTGCCTCAGAAATGCACATGGGGGAATGCTGGGTGAAGCTGAAGGCAGTGATAGGGGAGATGCTTCTGTGAGCAAGAAAAAAAATAATGACAGATTGTCAGCAAACCACCCAAAGCCACCCAAAGTGGAGAAGGCCTAGAACACACGCCCTCCACAGCCTGAAGAAACCAGCCCGAGGAGACTAATACTACTGCCGCTGGGGTAAGAAGGCTCCCTTCTTCTCCTTTTGACACATGGCACCCCTCTCTTTCATTATGTGGTGGGGGCCTCTGGGATCTTCTCAGGCCACAAAGGGCTTATGTGGGGCAGCTTTCTGTCACTGTGACATAATGCCTGAGATAATCAACTTCCAAGGAAGCGAGGTTGATTTGGGCGCCAATCACTGGTTTCAGAGGCTTCCCGTCCATGGCCGTTTGGCCCTACATTTCTGGCCTGTGGTGGCACAGTACCACATGGTGGACGTGTGGCAGAGGAGGGCTGTTCACCTCGTGGTGGTGGGGATGGAGAGAGAAAGAAGAGGAGGCCCCCAATGACGTAACTTCCTCCCATTAGGCCCCGCCTTCTAAGGGTTCGACCAAGCCCCATCCACGTGGGCCCTTGGGGGACTTTATCCGCACCATAGCAGAGCTCTGTGTCAAGGACAAAATGCCCTTGTCTAATCTCCTAAATTTGACTCTTAGCCAATTCTATTAAAACAGCACTACCCGTCATGAGTCACCGGGTCAGAACCTCTGGGCTATCTTTGACTTCTCCTTTCCCTCACTGCTTCGTTATGTCTCCCGGTCCTGCTGTTTCCACCTCCTCTGTGTCTCTCCCATCTCTTCTTCTGTTTTAATTTTGGTGCCACCACCTCATGGAAGGCTCCAATTAGCTCTCGCCTAGGCTGTTACAATAGCCTCTTCACAGGAGCCTGCCAGGCTCCCCGCTGGTCCCATCCTGGGTTAGATCTGTAACTGCCAGTGAGTCACCCAAAGGCCAGCTGTGGTGATGTCACCTCCTTGCTCAAAAGCCCCCAGGGGCATGAATGCCCGACTGCAGTCTTGACAACTCTCCATGATCCGATCCCGGCTCACGCCTCCCAGAGCTCACCCATGACCACCCATTTGCCCACGAAGTCAAACTTCTGGAATGCACTTCCGATTCCCCACCTCGTGCCCCTCCGGTCACCCACTGGCTGTGCTTAGGGCATCCTCTCCCCTCATTCCGTCAGGCAGGGTCCTGGCCGCGCTGCAAGGACTGTAGCCGGGAGGCCGCGGTGAGGCCTGCAGTGTCTGGGAGCCCTCGATGGGGCGCTGGCAGATGCCACGCCACGCTACGCTGCGTTTCGGTGGCCACAGATACAAAGTGGGCATGTTCTCTCAGGGTCCCACAGTGGGAAGCTGTGAGCCAGTGGGCTCACTAACGTGGAGCTACTGTCAGGGGAGGTAAAGTTGATCTCCTGGTCCTCACGGCAGCCCCACTGACCGGCCCTCACGCCACCTGAGCTCCTTTTATCAATCCTTCTGGACACGCCCTTCCTTGAGGCCCAGACACGCAGCATTTCTTCTTCTGTCTGGAACGTCCTTTCTCTTTTGTCGACCTTGAACGCCAGTTCCAAAGTCCCCTTAGAAACTCATTCTGACCCCTTTGGCTCTCCACATCCGGCTGCTATCTCTACTTCCCATCCCAGCGAGAGTGGGCCATCTTTGTCTCAAGGTAAGGAATGTTCTTGTTCCGACTGTGCCTGCAAGGCTCTAACCTAGCCCTTAGCAACTGATAACTACAAAGTAAATGCTCACGAAACGAATGCAGGACTGGAGGTGAACACCCCAGGGGCAGGACCATCCAATAGACAGGAACTCTACAATACTATCCCCCACACGGCCACCTGTGCCTGCGTTGCTAGACGCTACGCGCTTGTCACCTGTGCACGAATGGGTGAGGGGCTGAAGGACCCCAGGCCCGAGTGTTTCCAGTGTGTATTGCAAGCCATTTCCCTGAGCAGGAGCTGCCAACTGGGGCTCTCTTTAACAATCCAGGAACTTCTGTGCTTCCCGAGCACACTGCAGCTACCTCAGGAGTGCTCACCACACAGCCCTGTAATTACCGGCTGCCACTTCTATTTCTTCCATATTGTGTGCAGTGTGGGCGACCCTGGCTTCGTTAGCTCTCAATTTTCTGCACCTGACATTTAAGGAGATCTTGGGTAAGTGCTTGTTGAACAAAGACATTTGCCAGAGAAACCCACAGCAAATTATGGGGCAATGTGAGCCATCAGAAGTATCAGCCAGTTGGGAAAAAAAAAAGAAAGATGCTTTCTTCCCCCCCCAATATAATTCATTGCTAGGACGTTTCTTCTGATCAAACACTATTGTTTATTTCAATGACATAATTCCCCAAAGAGTAACACTTGACTTGTGGTATTTTGTTTTTCAAGCTGACTCAAGAGGCCAGAAAGAGCCACTGGCACATGAACTTGAGCTACAAAGTGCTCAGCGACTGGGGTCTTCAGGCAGCACAGGCTGGAAGCCTACAGCTTGCGATGACAGAAGGAACCACGAATGTGGCCCAGCCAGTGGTGGGTCCTGGGGCTCACAGCATGGCTGGAAGGCATAACTATGCATTTTCTTTTCAGAAAAGTAAAACCCAGGTTCATAAAGGAGGAGGAGCTGCCAGGGGCGTGTGTAGTCTGCTTTCCATCACTGTGACAAGATACCTGAGATAAATTAACTTAAAAAGAGGAAAAGATTATTTTGGCTCACAGTTTTGGTGGTTTTAGTCTATGGGTGGTTGACCCTATTGTTCTGGGAACTATGAAAGCTCAATGCATCATTTGGGACCATGTGGTAGAGGAAGCTTCTCACCTCATGCCTGGGAAGCAAAGCAAGACAGGAAGGGTCAGGGGTCCCAATATTCCTTTCAGGGCATGCCCCCAATGACCTACCTTCCTCCCATGAGGCTCCACCTCCTAAATGTTCCACCTCCTCCCAGTCGAGCTTCAGGCTGGGACCAAATCTTTAGCCATGGAGCACTTATCTAAACCACAGCAGGACACTTCTCTCCTTTATGATCTCCAGATGAACCCTCAATAAATTCTGCACCTGAGAAAGAGGCACCTATTGCAGCAGGGACAGAAACAACTTTAGCCTCTTAATAATAAGACTATTCACTGATGGAACCTCAGATGGACAACAAGTCATAGAATGTGGATCATTACCAAGACTTTAGGGGAAAGCTTCCTATTTAAATGATGGAAAATAAAAAAATAATAGTTAAGCAAAAGATAGTGGACTTGGGTGCTAGCTGAGTTCAAACCCTGCCTCTCCTCTTTAAAAGCTGTGTGACTTGAAGCAAGTTACCTAACTTCTCTGTGCCTCAGTTCCCTCATCATCAAAATGGAAATAAAATATTCCCCATCTCCTATGGTTCTGTAGTGACTAACCTGAGTCAATCCGTGTAAAGAGCTTAGAAGGTGAATGGCAATACGTAACATGTTTTGATGAACACATTTAGTAGAGTATATGTGCTTAGTTAATTTAATTCTTTAACCACAATTAACCGATGATGTGCAGCTAAAATTCAATGAGAATATAACCTTTTAAAATTATTTCACACACAAGTAACCCATACACATGGCAATAATTCAAATAATTCGAATCTAAAATACCCAGTTTTATCCTGCAAAGATCATAGCACTCTTAAATGTTTCTTCCTTATTTCTGCAGGAAAAAAAAACTTATTCAGAAACCAATATGCACATATCCAACCCATTGTTTGACACTCACATCAGCACGGTCATAAAGCGTGTGCTGTTCCGTACTTCATCTTGCTTTTCTCCACTTAACGGCGCATCTTCAAGTTCTCTCTGCATCTGAAGATATAAATCTTCCTGGGACTTTTTGTGGCTCACTGGCACTGCAGCGTGTGGAAAGACTGTGATTTATAGAACCCGTCCTGCGCTGACGGTGTTCGTCTTGTTTCCGGTATTTTGCTCTTATAAACAATCTGGAATGAACAACCTTGCACATCTGTCTTCCTATCCTTCTGCAACATACATGTAGGCGCACTTCCTGACAGTTTATGATTCTTCTGGAGAAGCCCTTCCTTAAGTTTTGTGCTGTGCAGAATATCTTTTTTCCTATTTCTGGAATATTCTTCCTTCCCTTTCCATCCTTTGCTAGGTTGGTAAATTGCAAGATCAAAGGTGAGTGCATTGGCTGGGCATGGTGGCGCACGCCTGTAATCCCAGCACTTGGGAGGCTGAGGCAGGAGGATCGCGAGTTTAAAGCCAGCCTCAGCAATGGCGAGGCACTTAGCGACTCAGTGAGACCCTGTCTCTAATAAAATACGAAAGAGGGCTGGGGATGTGGCCCAGTGGTGGAGTGCCCCTGAGCTCAATCCCCAGTACAAAAAAAAAAAAAAGGTGAGTGCATTTACAGTTTTGACTACTGTTGTCACACTATTTAAAAAGCCTACAAGGATCCGTCCTGGCACGCCAGCAGCACAGCAGGAGAGTGACAGTCGCCCAGGCCTAGTCCCACATGTGCGGACCTCGGTGTACTGATTTAGTTTGTCTCTGCCAAAAGCCTAAGTGAAAGTGGCATCTCATTTATTTCGAATTGTGTGTTCCTTTAATTAGGAGGGAGAGTGAGACCTTTTTTTATATTTAAGGGACATTTGCATTTTTCTTTGATTTGCTAGTTCATCTCCTTTGAATCGAAAATATGACCTCTCCTACTGCCTGCTTAAAACCTTTCCTAGTGAACTATAAATAAGATAGAGTCTGGAATCCCAACTAGGATGGAAGAGGCCTGTAATCTGGTCCCTTCTGGGCCTCTTCTCTCGAGGGGTCCCTCCCCTTGCCTCAGACTCGATGACACGGCCGACCTTGGTGGCCTGTGGCCCCAGCCTGCATCCTGCCGTGTTCTGCTCTGTGAAGGAATGTCACTTTTCCTTGTCCCCCCACCTCAGACACGAAACATTCCATTTATTTCCTTCAGTGTTTTTTTTTAATGTTTTTCCCTTATTCATCCTCTTACCAGAGGCCATTTGTAAACGATCCATCTTTTACGGCGTCTGCTAGTCTGGTAGAGCTCTCCAGGTTTCTTCCAGTTCTTACTAAAATCCTCACTTGCTGAAGTCCAGTTATTCTGGAGAGGACAATGGACTACAGGGGCCCGGTCCTCTGCAACATTCACCCCAGGAGTTTGTAATAAACTATGAAAGAAGAAATCAGTCCAAATGGAGGCCAGTGTCCCCAGCGTCCCTGTGGCCACGCCACCCAGTGGTGCTGGACTAGCCTGAGAAACAGCCTAATCCTCCCTACTTGATTTCTCACTAGCTACTTCCACTTCGCACCACTGCACATCTCGATATTTCCACCCCGCTGAGCGCGAAGTCATTACTCTCCACATCACAGGTGGCGAAAATTATTATGACCTTTTTGGAAAGTAACGGGCATAAAACCATTCACACTCAATACACCTTAGAACCAGGTCTCTGTAGCAAAGGGGGAAAAAAAACAACAATCCAAAGAAATGCTGTGGGTGTAGATGTTTGTGGTAGTGTTATTTACAATAACTCGTACCCAGGGGGATGTCTTATAATTATGAGGGTGACGGCTGACTATCAGCAAGAGTTATTATTACAAAAGCAAAATAAGAGATGCATTGTATTTCTATTTTGATGTCAACCACATGAAGTTGTTCTAAACGCACGGAAGGGAGTACGTGCGAATGATCACAATTGGTTAGTGTGAAAGTCAGCGTGAAGGGTAGGGTCTCTACTTCCAAACTCTGATGGACTCTATCGTTTCTATTTTTAAGGCTCAAGTTTTCTACTTAGAATCTAAGTATAAATTATGACAGCAATGGACACACAGGTGGTGACGAACAAGTTAGGGGACTTTTCGAAAGATATTTGGTTACGCGTCCACAATTAGGATTCAACACACAAGAGCTCACTGGCCTTTTCAGAAGCACCAGAAACTGATGTGACAGTGGCCACGGGGGAGAGGCGCAGTGTTCTGAGCATCTCTGTAAATATCTAGCCCAGATCTATCAAGGGATGCTTCATCCATTCATTGGGCAGACGAAGATCAGCCTTGTTATAATAGCAAATTTTCTTATAATGAATCTTTCCAGTTGTCCATGCATGAAATAGAGTTTTGTGCTACAACGGATAAATTGTCTGACTTTTTTTTTTTTTTTTTGGCATCGGAATATATTCTTGCAAAATGATGCTGTGGAATTACAGTTGGTGGTTGCTTCATCTAGTCTTCCTAGAAACCTCTGGAAATGGAATTAGCAGGATGTCAAACTGTGGGTGGGGTTAAGTGGCCCCTTCCTGTCTGCTGGAAAGCACATACAGGCCCTTCTTGACTACAGCGTGCAGCAGCAGCAAGCACCTTCCTGCATGTAGACCTTTTCTGTCCCTCAACAAGCCAGAGAACTGACCCCCCCAACAAGATGGGATGATGGCTTTTTCTGGGAACACAAAAATGTCGGTGTCCTATAGAAAAGATATTCATCTCTGAGAAACTCACATTCAGTTAACTTGAGGACAAAAATGCAGGCAGCATCACAACAGTCTCTTGTGCCCAAATTCCACTCATTCTGAACTCCAAACTCACTCCTCTGACTTCCAACTCACAGAGCCTCTCACGGGGCTGAGGAAAAGTCCTGGGACGTCTGGGGTTATCACCCACCCACAGCCTCCTCTCCCAGGTCAGAGACACACTAGGGCAGACCCTTGATACACAATGCTATTTCATTCCTGTTGTTTCTTTAGTATCTTCCAACTCTCCCTTGGGCCCACAAAAGGAAGTCGGACCCTTAAAACTGACCTTCAAGAACTATTTTGAGCCATGTCGGGCCTCACAGTCTGTTTTTCTCCGTATTAAGGTTACTAAATATTTGTTTAATCCAACAAGCCCCAACTCATCTGCCTAAAGTCACACCTGTCATCACCTACGACTTAACAAGGAAACTACAGCAATCAACCACAAAACACCATATTTTTTAAAAAACAGAAAAGTGAAAATACAGCATGTAGTATCTTTTTCTGCTTTAGTAATCCCAGCTTTCATCACCAAAATCTCCAAGTCCTGTTTCCAATATCCTGTTCTGTTTTCTTAATGAATCAGCTGAATTCAAGTGTGTGAAAAATGAACCCACCTAGACATCCGCACGCCTCATGTTTTCAAGTCATGTGCAGTGGTGATATTTCCAGGTGGAGCCCCAGAGACTTTGGGGTGAGACAGGCTTGCATGAGAATCTAGGGCCTTACTGCCCACCAGCCCTGTGATCCTGGGCAGGTCACTGGTTCTTCCCAAGTCTCACTGTCTTCACGCACAAAACAGACATCGGGAGTGACCGACTCCCAGGACGGTTCAGGCAACGAGAGCCGCACCACAGCTAGTGTGCTATGGTCACGTGGTGGACAAGTCCTCGGGGAGGGTCAAAGGTGACTCCCAGGCCTGGTCCAGTGAGAGGCAGCAGTCATGTGTGCTGTGCATGCCTGGAAGGTCTGGGAGAGGGAGAATGGAAGGACAAAGGCTCAGGGTGCTGGCGTGGGAGCTGACGCCTGATGCAGTCCAGAACTTTGGAGAGCAAGCGACACGCTGAAGGAAGAGAGAAAAAACTGCTGGTGGAAGAGACTGGCATTGGGATAAGACCTCCAGTCCACACAGTCAGCAGAAGAGGAGGCGAAAACACCCTCTGCAGGCTGGAAATCTGCAGGCTGGAAATGCAGCAGTTTAATTTTGTAAGGAAGCTAAGGGATTCAACTACCATTAAATAATTGAATGGAGGGGCTGGGGTTGTGGCTCAGCGGCAGAGCGCTCGCCTAGCATGTGCGCGGCCCGGGTTCGATCCTCAGCACCACGTACAAAAAAAAAAAAAAAAAAAAAAAAAAAAAACGCATTGTGTACAACTAAAGCAAATAAATAAATATTTTTAAAAAAAAATAATAATTGAATGGAATGGTGGACAGTAGAGGGCCATTCTAATATTCTGACCCATGTGGTCCCCACACCCCTTCTATTTTCTCCTGAGAACAACGGGGCGCTTCTTTTGTTTGTGAAACAGAGCTGGCCTCAGTTCTGCAACTTCAGACCCCGTGGTTTTGCACACTCTCCGCCTTGCCTGGCCCAGGTCTGGTTTATATTTATCGTCCTGGTCCATTTTACTTTAAAAAATGTCCAGGTTTGGAAGGTAATATCTATGGCCACTCTGTTCATGTGCCTCCTATTTTGAGCCTTCGGACCCGCCGTAGATTTTCAGAAGGAGGCTGTGGCCAGTTTCCCCTCCAGGAGCAAGAGCTTCCTGGATGGAGTAAAGGAGAAACCGGGTGGAGCACTTCCTCCGAGGTTTGTTCACTGCATTGTAAATTCAGAGAGAGGAGGAAATCCTTCAGTGAACTAACTTGTTGGAACCTAAGGAAACAAGGGCTAAATCCCAGCTCTGTGCAGTTGGAGGCTGTGTCGGAAAGCAGGCTTCTACACCCAGCCCCCAAACACACAGAAACATCATCACCTTTATATACACCAGCCACAGACTGAAGATAAGACATAAGAAGTCTTTCCTTAATCAAGACTTGTGTTTTTTAAATGCACGTCTAGAAGAAAAAATAATGGCAGATAAAACTTTTTCTATGCATGTACTATTCTAAGACTCTTCAATTACTTGACTTCTTTTTAAGTTCTCACAACTTTGTAAGGTACCTTATTTGTCCCTATTTTAAAGGCCCAAGAGATGAGGCGCAGAGAGTACAGTCAGCCTGGTTTGAACCACGAGTTCCCATGCCATCTAGTTTGCAAGGCTGTAAGCCAAGTTCAGATCCCAGCTCTGCAAGTTTTAGCTGGCAAATCATTCAGCCTCTCCAAGTCTCAGTTTCTTTACTCTCTGAAGGGGGTTTGTGATACCATGTACGTCCCTTGTGAGATCAGCGTCCACAAGGCATAGAGAGGGTCACACGGTAAATGTGTTACTGCTGTTGTCGTCAAGATAAAGGCGTGGAGGTGCATTCTGCCTGGGAAGAAGGGAACACAACCGTCATTTGAACACCCTGAACAGCGGTGGCTTCCAAGATGGCCCCAGAGTCCCCTCCAATAATGAATCTGGGCTGGTGCGGTGACTTGATTTTGGTCAGTGTGTGGAAAGATAGTTGCGGGGCCACGTGACTGACTCAGTTCAATCTGCACTTGCTGGGCACCTGCTCTCTACGACAAGCTCTGGTCCACGCTGGCCGATAAAGGGAAAAGCCATTTTATCGATGTATGGTTTGGCTATGACGCGTCCCCCCAAGCCCCTGTATTAATGCAAGAAGGTTTGGAGGTGAAACAATTGGACTGTGAGCGCTGTAACATAATCAGTCCATCCCAGTCTGAATGGACTGACTGGGTGGGGACTGTAGGCAGAGGGGGGTTTGGCTGGGGGAGGTGGGCCACGGGGTCTGTGCCCTGGGAGGGTGTGTCTTCCCTGTGGCCCTTCTCCTCTGCTTCCTGGCAGGTTTTCCTTACTGAGCCTTTTAACTGCTACCTCACCTTAGACCCAGAGCAACGGCATTGGCCAACCATGGACTGAGACCTCCGCAACCATGAACCCCAAACAAATTTTTCCCCTTCTACGTTGTTCTCGGTGGGTATTTCGAGCAGAGCACAGAGATGAAAACTGACTAAAACAACTTATCCACTAAGAGTGTTGAACAAAGTTCACTTTTTTTTGAGGGGGTACCAGGGATTGAACTCAGGGGCACTCGACCACTGGGCCACATCCCCAGCCCTTTTTTTGTATTTTATTAGAGACAGGGTCTCACTGAGTTGCTTAGTGCCTCTCCATTGCTGAGGCTGGCTTTGACCTCATGATCCTCCTGCCTCAGCCTCCTGCGCCACTGGGATTACAGGCGTGCACCACGGCTCCTGGCTCAAAGTTCACTTTGAAAGGAAACAATTACATCTTTAATAACCTGGCACTAGAGGGTACTGATTTCCATAATATTTAGCCTATAGGCATTACAGATTTTTTTAAAAAGTTTTAATAATAGGACTATGAAGTCTACTCTGCCTTCTAATCGCTAGAGCTTCCCTCTGTGGGCCAAAATGGATACACAAGTAAAGATATTTTGGTCTGTCCACACTTGACCTCATTTTACTCATTTTTACGTTTACCTTGCTTTTGGTGCTAGAGACTGAATCCAGATGGAATACTCCAAAGAACTGCCTAAAGAGTGTGCGTGATCCAGCCGGATGCTGAAAGCTAGTCAATTTGGTTTGGTGACTTTTTATTAAAATCATATGCTAAATAATGCTGATTATTTGCATGTTTGTTTTTCCTAGCTGCGAGAATTGTCATTTCTGACAAATGTGTGGAAATACACTTCTCTGGCTTCACAGTCGCCCTGCTGATGTTCCCATTTCCCTTGGGACGTCGACGCCACGTTAAGGCAAACTGTGTAACTTGACAATCCAATCAATCTTGGGGAGGAAAAAAAAAAAACAAACCACTTCCCTCAAGCTCACATCCTCTTTGGGAGACGACTGTATATTCTGTCTCCTTCCTCTCAGCCAAGCTTCTTAAACCAAGTCGTGCAGGAGCCCTGTTTGGGGAGATGGCTTAAATTGCGGTTGACTATGGGCCATGGATATTTGGGCATTGCCACCTTCCGTAGTCTCACGGGACTTGGCCCGGGATCTCGTGGGACTTGGCCCGGGATCTCGAGGGACTTGAGGGACTTGGCCCGGGATCTCGAGGGACTTGGCCCGGGATCTCGAGGGACTTGAGCCAGATTGCTGATCGGGTCTGCGCCATTTTGGTGGTGTGTGTGGCGCGTGTTAGTCGTTGTTAGAGCCAGAGAGAAAAGTTATCAGAATAAAAAGCTGTTTGTTTCCAGTTCGCCTCTGAACTTCTTCCCGCGGCTTCATTGCTCCAAGCGGCCATCGCTTCAGGCGGCAACCAAGTCGGCGTGTTCTCCTTGCTCTTACTCCCCAGCCATTATGCTACCTAACTCCCAGCCATATGGTTTCCCCCAAACACACCAACAACAGGTTGTTACCAAATGCACTGGCCACATCTCAGTCCCTCCCAGAGTGGACCCTCTTCTGGGCTCTCTCTCCTCCTGCTTTGGTGGTGCCGTCAGCCCCTCCTGGGTTTCCTGGGTTCCCTGTCTTTGCTCCTGACCTACAGGCTGGTGGTCCTCAGTGCTGCTGCAGCCCCTTGCTCTTTGGGGTTACTTACTCACTTCCTCTTTGGGGTTCACATCCCACGGTGTCCACTGCTCTTCAGGTGTCTGTGATTCCCGTTCTGCATTTCCAGCCGCACCTCTTCTGCTCCCCCTTCTCTCTCCCCAGCGCCCCCTCCAGCTGACGTCTTGAAAACACACGGAAGCCGGCACTCCCCCAAATAGTGGATCATTTCCCCTAAAACCTGCTCCACTTCCGGTTTCCTGGTGCATGGTACCTCCCTTCACCTGACTGCTCAGTGGGAAGTCCAAGGACGGCTCTCGGGCTGCCCTCGTCTTGCACGTTCAATCTGTAATCAAGCCTTGCTCACTGAGTCTCCCAAGTGTCTCTCGGTCTGTTTGCCGTCTTCAGCTTCTAATGTCACTATTTTAGTCTGGGCTATCTTCTTCTCTCCCCAACGTTATAATCAACCACCTGCTACCCGGTTTCTCTTGCTGCTAGAATCAATAGGAACACTTCACGTTCCACTTGAAGTGACGTTAATGAGGTGTCTTAATTCTATCACGAGTAAACTTCTCTCATCGCAGACACAAATATGTAGACGTGACACTATAAACTTGAAACCAACATTGGGTGCCACTCCAAGCTTCTCCCACATTCAGAGACTATTTCTAAAATAGGTTCCTCGGAGAGTTTCCTGTTGCGTTAGGATAATGTCCAGCCTCCTCAACACGCCCCGGGGAGATGGTTCAGGAGCAGAAGCCTGCCCACCTTTCCACGTTCATCTCCTCTACTCCCTCCTCCTCCCTCAGCAGCTCTTTCTAGGACATGGATTGCCAGCTTCTCTCTTCTCCAGGCTTTGCAACCTTTGGTTCTGTCCCCAAAGGGAGAAGATATCTCATGTTCGTTGCTCTGTCCCTTGGTCAAACATCCGTTTCTCTAGGAAACCTTCCTGCAACTTCTAAGTCCCCTGCGTTTGTCTCCTCTGCGTTCTGAGAGGTCCTGTGCACCTGATCATATCAGATCATATCAGATACTCTTTATTGTTAACTGTTCACCTAATTACCTGTTTTTCCTTTAACACCATAACCTTTGGGAGGTGGGGCCGTGCCCCTCCCCACTATTATAATTTTATGGATAATGGCAGTGTCTGGCTCAAAAATACATGCAATATGCTAAGCTGGTTTCCTTTGTGAACTTTCTATGGTTTGTAGGAGTCTAAAACCGAGGCTCTGAACAAGTACACAGATTACTTTGTTAGCTGGAAAATGGGAGTATCAATATAACCTGAAGTTAGGGTGCCACGGTCTGTAGGCTACGCTCTTTCAAGAGCACAAATGCCTGCTCATCATCATTACTTTTCCTGACCCATCGGTTTCATACCTTCCTTGAGTTGGAAGAACATAAACTTCCAGCTCACAGCTGTGCCAGGGATGGTCCACAGAGCTTTCACGGTGGACCTTCATAGAGCTGGACTGAGGCTGGATAAGAGGCAATGCTTCCGTTGACTAAGAGTGGTCTTCAATCGTACACTCCAGAAGGTCGAGATAAGCTTTGATGCAATCTCAGGGATTCTCTGGCCCAAGAATTGCAAATGAAGTCCCCTGATCACACACAGCACATTAGGAACTTCTAGAGGAAAAAATGTGATCTGGGTGATGATGGGAACCACCCATACTGGGTATCAGAGATGGCCTCCCCCTAAGAGCCCAGAAGCCTACCTTACTAGGTCCAAAGGCAGAATCCATTCTAGACTGTCTTCTGCATTCAAGGAGTTTTACTTAGAGAGGAACAATGCTAGGTTCAGGGGCTTTCTGGGAAGGGATTCCTGGGACTTGGTGGTTGCCAGTGTCAACAGCAACCCTGGGTGACGGGATGGAAGACGTAAAGGACACAGGATCTATCCCTGAGTACAAGGGGGGAAAGAAAGGGGCAGCCAGGAAGCTGGGAGGAGTCCTAGGCTGACCGGCCAGCGTGAGGGGTGACTGTTTCACTGGCAGCATGACTACTAGGCAGAGGGGCTTTGTGAGAAGGCCGATGCGTCAAGCTCCCATGAGCACCTATGGCCCACCTCCCCACGAACTCCGTTACGTCAGTACTGGACTGCACAGAAAACACCAGGGCAAAGCAAGGGGCTGTCTCTCTGGACCCCACCATGAGTGTCACAGGCGTTTACAAAGTTTCAGGCCCAGCTCTTCCTTATCGCTGTCAGTCGGGTAAGTCGGTCCAGCAAGACCGACTCCATGACGCACAGGTGGACGGAGGAGAAGGCAAACAGTTCCTCCTTCCTGAAAGGTGCCGTCCTGTTCGGCTACTGCCCATGTTAGGTAGGGGTGCTAATTGCTGGAGCAAATGATTAAATAGCTACCTTTGATTTCCTATAAATCAATTCAACTGCATTACTTCGGTAGCTTAAAAGCATGGCGGACTAAAACATCTCAATTTGGAAAAAGAAAGCACAGAGAATCTTTCCAAGAAAGTATCAATTCAGCAATTAAGTGTCTATTAAAACCAAAGAGGAATGTTCCTTTTAATGCAATTTAAAACAGCAATTAAGTCAGCACAATTTTTTTTTTTTTTTTTAAGCACAAAATTTTATACATAGAATAGCTGAGAATTTGTCTATTTGTAGGCAGGGTCATTTACTATGCTTTGAAAAAGCTGATCCTGTTGCCTGGCTTCCTCCTCCATCGAAGGCCCTCCCCCTGGGGCTTTGGTCTGCACCATTGAGAATCACTAATTTTAGAATGCAGCTCCTTCCCTTTCCAGTGTGCTTCTGAGACTGCTCCCACTGACTGCTTAAAATTCTTTGACCTCTCTGAAACTTCAAGTGTATTGATTTTTCTAATTCCTCCCAACCCACTGGACCTCTCTTGTCTTATCCAATTTAAAGTTTAATACCACAGCAGGTTGAACCCTGTCCTCCCAAAAGACAAGTCCCAGTTCTAACCCCTGGGGCCACGAACATGACCTTATTTGGAAAAAAAGGTCTGTGCAGATATAATAAAGTTACAGATCTCTGAAGAAGATTATCCCGGATACAGACTGGACCCTAAGTTGAGTGTCTGGTGTCCTTATAAGAGAAAGGAAGGAAATAGGAGGAAAAGACACAGGGACAGCTATGTGTAGATGAAGGCAGAAATTTGACTTGGGCATCTATAAGCCAAAGAATTACCAACAGCCACCAGCAGGATTAAGAGAGATGAAGCAGATTCTCCCTCATGGCTTTCAGGGGGAAGCTGGACCTGAATACGTCCACCTTACTATCTTTGAGACAGTGGATCTGAAAACTAAGAAAGATGCTAAGTGACTAACGGGTGAGTAACCTATACAGAATGGATACACTGCTGGCATATTGATTTTAGACTTCTGGACCCCAGATCTGTAAGATAATCAATTTTCTTTGTTTTAAGTCACCAATTTTATGGTAATTTGTTATAATAGCCTTAGGAGATTTAATACAAGTATTCAAATCTCCTCTGCCTTTACTTCTTTTCTTTTTAATCCTTTGATAATACTCTAGACGAGGATGGACCCTTTATCCATAGCTATGCCTGGACAGTGAAAGCCATTGAAAACAGTCACCAGAAACTGAGAATGGAACCACCTTATGACCCAGCTATCCCACTCCTCTGTCTATACCCAAAGGACCTAAAAACAGCGTACTACAGGGACACAGCCACATCAATGTTTATAGCAGCACAATTCACAATAGCTAAACTGTGGAACCAACCTAGATGCCCTTCAGTAGATGAATGGATAAAGAAAATGTGGCATATATACACAATGGAATATTACTTAGCAATAAAAGAGAATAAAATAATGGCATTTAAAGGTAAATGGATGAAGTTGGAGAATATAATGCTAAGTGAAGTTAGCCAATCCCAAAAATCCAAATGCTGAATGTTTTCCCTGATAT
The DNA here is from genome assembly GCA_025594165.1 of Tamias sibiricus. NCBI lineage: Eukaryota > Metazoa > Chordata > Mammalia > Rodentia > Sciuridae > Tamias > Tamias sibiricus. The sequence goes on along the minus strand of CM046666.1, from coordinate 13,964,920 downwards.
AAGGAGGACGATTCACGGTGGGGTTGGGACAGGGAGCATAGGAGGATTAGAGGAACACTATAAAGGCCAATGGGGAGGAAGGGGAAGGAAGGAGAAAAAAGGGTTAAAAAAAAAGATGGTAGAAGGAGACAGATATCATTACCCTAAGTGCATGTATGAAGACACAAATGGTGTAAATATACTTTGTATACAACCAGAGATATGTAAAAATGTGCTCTATAAGTGTAATATGAATTGTAAAGCATTCTGCTGTCATATATAACAACTTAGAATAAAAGAAAAGAGTCACCAGTACCATGTACAGCCATCCCCTCTTATCCACAGTCTTTGCTTTCCTCAGTTTCAGCTACCCAAGGTCAACTGTGGTCCATACATATTAAACGGAAATTTGTATAAACAAATAATTCACAAATCTTAAATTGCACACCATCTTGAGGAGTATGATGAAATCTTGCCCTGTGCTGCTCTGTTCCGCTCAGAACTTGAATCATCCCTTTGTTCAGCATATCCACGCCATATAGACTACTCTCCCGTTAGTCACCTAACAGCTTTCTTGGTTTTCAGACTCACTGTCCTTGTATACTTGCCTGTGTTCAAGTAAACCCTTGTTTTATCCAATGGCCCAAAACATAGGGAGTATTTAAGCTGGCAATTTAGATGCACCCCATAATTTTTGTTACTGTGCATTGCCATAATTGTTTTACATTGGTCATTATTAGTCATCTCTAATTTTGTGTCTAATTTATAAATCAGAATCTATCCTAGTATTGTGTATAGGAAAAAACACAGCATTGTATGGGGTCTGGTAGTAGCCACGGCTTCAGGTGTCAACTGGTGGTCTTTCAACACATTCCAGAAGGTACAGGAGCAGCTAGTGCAGATTCAGTCATCTGAAATGGACTTGACTCTGCATGTTCCCTTCCTCCCCTTCCTGCTCACAGTTGCTCTCATTCATTACTTAGAAAAACTGGACCATCAGACAGGGCCACCGAACATGTCCATCCTCACACCCACCCCTGCAGCCAGCCTCTGTGTCCCTGTCCCCGCCGTGGAGTCCCTTCCTTTTCTGGTACTTCCCGTTCTTTCTGTGCACCGACTACTCATCTCTCCGCACCCTTTTCTCTCTCATTTCAGATTTTCTGTCTTCCTTCTAGATCCTTCACACTGGCTTTTTATGTCTATGTCTCTTCCATCATAAAACAACGAGGACAAATCACAAGGCGCTGATCTGTCCCCTCCCACAGAACACACACAGGCACGGACAGACACACACACGCTCAGAGACACACAAGTCCCTCCATCCTCCGCTGGGGTTCCATCTTGCTCTCCACCTCACTGCCCAACTTCTCAACAACTTATCCCCGCGTTCCCCACCTTCCCACCAACTCCTCACTCCACGCTGACCTGACGTCTTCCCCCCAAGGATCCGCCCAGACAGCTTTTGCTGAGTCATCAAGGACCTCCAGTTGATTGGAGGCTTAGGCCCTTGGACAACCGTCTGCACCTCTTCCATCGACTTCCTGTGTCCTGGACTTGGTCCACTCTACCTCCCTGGATGTGTTCTGTTCCTGGCTCCCGTCCCCTCTCACTCTTCTGCTCCTCCTGCTACCCCGCTAGCCCCTGCCTTTCTACCTCCTGTACAGGTCCCCTCTCTCCTCTGCAGTCAACAGTGACAATGTTCTTCCTGTCTCTAAGGCTGACCTCAGTCCTTTCTTCCTTCCATTCTACGCTGGTTTCCTTGCCAATCCCACAGGTCATCACCCTAATTAGCATACATATGCAAATCACCCCAAATTGACATAACCAGCTCAGATATGCTGAAGGAGCCCTAATTGGGAAGGGCTGTTGTAGCTAGCTGGAAGCCATGGGTTCCACCTGATATGTATGTGACGCACCTGTAGGCACCCGCAAACCTGAAGGTATATAACCGGGTGAAAGCGGTCCGAGTTAGGAGAACGGAGAATTCAGTCAGCCGGGCAGTCACTCGGTCGGTCAGAAGAATCAGAGCGGCCAGAACGTAGGCAGAGCGGTTACAGAAGAGAAACCAGATAGAAGAAGTAATGACTGGCCAGAGTTAGGCCGAGGCTCCAGAGGACTGGTCAGAGTAAGGCCGAGGCTCCCGAGGAAGACAGAAGACAGAAGACAGAAGAAGGAAGAAAGAAGAGAGAAGAAAGAAGCTCTAGTCTTTCTCTAAGCTAAGCTCTATCTATCTTTACTCTACTCTAAGCTAAGAAGAAAAGCTAAGCTCTATCTTTCTTTACTCTAAGCTACTCTAAGCTAAGACTCTAAGCTAAGAAGAAAAATCTTTCTTTCCCTCTCTAAGCTCTAAGAAAGTAGAAGTAAAAGTAGTAAAAGCTTAACTCTGCCTCCGAGAATTTTCCCGCGGCACCGTGGCTGGCCACAACAGGCAGCTTACAATATGCAAATTGGGTTCCACAGATCCAGCTGCCAACTTGGGACATGGCAAAGAAGCTCAGCACATCTCTAGAACTGGAGTCACATCACCAGCACACCTACCATTCTCCCAACGTACTCACGTCAGGTAGGGCCATCACCACCCACCCACCACATACCTGAAACCCACACCAGGTGCCAAACTTGATACTTCTTTAAAAAAATTTAGCCGGGCGCGGTGGCGCACGCCTGTAATCCTAGCACTTGGGAGGCTGAGGCAGGAGGATGGCGAGTTCAAAGCCAGCCTCAGCCATGGTGAGGCACTTAACAACTCAGTGAGACCCTGTCTCTAATCAAATACAAAAAAGGGCTGGGGATGTGGCCCAGTGGTCGAGTGCCCCTGAGTTCAATCCCCAGTACCAAAAAAAAAAAAAAAAAAAAAAATTTTTTTGGAGTATAGAAAATGAAAACTCCATGTTTATCATATTATTTGATGAGTCTGGACAGAGTCACATATACACCCTGGGATACATGACAATCAAGGTGATGGACATCTATCTCCAGAAAAGTTTCCTTGTGTTCCTTTGAGGTCTGTGTGAGTGTGTGTGTGTGTGTGTGTGTGTGTGTGTGAGAGAGAGAGAGAGAGGGAGAGAGAGAGAGAGGGACATGTAACCTGGGATCCACCACCCTACACTTCCAAGTGTCCGACGGTGCGCTGTTAGCTGCAGGTACCACAGTCTAGTGGCTGTCTGGAGCTCACTCTCCTGCATAGCTGAACTTTAACACACCATTGAGCAACCCCTCCTTTCCCCTCCCAGGGCAACCACCATCTGTTCTCTGCTTCTGAGTCTCTTTAGAAACCACACACGAGTGGACTCCGGCAGTATCTGTCCCTCTGTGACTGGCCGTGTCACTTCGCGTAATGTTGCTTAGGTTCACCCACATTACCACAAATGGGAGGATTCCTCCCTAACACTAAAGAGCATTACACCCAAGTGCCACAACGGAGTATTCCATGCTGAAGGTGACACTACGTCTCTTTCTCCTTCCTGTGTCTGACTCATTCATTTCTTATAGCATCTCCTAAATCCAACCCTTTCCCACCCAACATCAGTGCAACGGCCTCCTATCTGGTGTGGCCTCAGCCACTCCCTCTCTGGTCTCATTTGTTCTACATGATGCAGATACGCTGAGGACCCCATCTTTGGTTAGCTCCTCGACTCAGCACACACCACACTCTCAGTTCTCCACTCTGCAGCCACTAGTCTTTCTTGCTTTCCTGGACTGCTCATCCCTGTTTTTTCTACCTCAGGGCCTTGGCACATGCTGTTTCTTATGCCTGGAGCGCTCATTTTCTTCATTCCTACCCTTCCCTCAGATTCCAGCTCTAGCCTTTCTTCCTTAAGAAAGTCCTTCCGACCTCTCACACCAAGTCAAGTTCCCCCCCTCTGGGCTACACACCCTTCCTGCACTGCCCACAGGCATGACCGCCCTGTGACTTCTGCCTCTCCTACATTGTGCATGCCATGAGGTCTGGTCTGGCTCTCAGTCACATTCCCACAACCACGTGGTGGACTAGTGGACCTGTCCCGCAAGGTCCTGGGTATGCAGAAATTTTTAGAAGCATACAAGGGAGTTAGACTGTAGATTTCCAAGCCCAACCCCTGTGGTTTATGATTTTCTGTCAGAGGAAATAAAAGCAAAATCCAGGGGTATCCTCACAGTTCAGTTCGGCCAGTGCCACTTTTCTATAAATACAGTCCTCATTCTCTGGGAATCTGGATAAGACTGCAGCAGCCGACGACGTGGGAAGGCCCTATCTGTTGCATTTCAGAGAAGATGTGATCATCCGTCTTCATTGCCAGGGCAGGTGTAGACACCACTGTGGACACCTGTGGCTGACTTCCCAGGGGGCTGGGCATGACTGGCTCATTGCTCTGCAGGCCCTGGGCAGGCCCCTGAGAGCAGGTGGAAGAGCATGCAGAGTCCCCGGAGGACTCTCCGGGTCAGCTCCATCTATCACCCTGTGACTCCTCCTGTCCCATGACCTAGGCTTCGGAGGGGAGATCCTGTCTCACCCTGCTGCCCAGCATGTGGGTCCCAGCCTCTGGGTCTGAATGCTCAAGGCTCTTTAAGGACACGAGCCCGCAGCTCACAATGTGCAGGATGTATGGTCACCACGAGAGACGGAGACCTGTCTTCAAAAGGTTCCCCAAACCACTGGTGCCAAAGGGGCTGAAAACGTGGAGATCCTCATTTCCCAGTGCACTTTTCTCATTGCTCCATGACTTAGAAATGACGTTTCTGGGTGATCCTCTGCGGACTCGAGTTAACCATGAAACTGTAATGCAGCTAATGAAGGCGAATTACAGATGGGAAAATCATAATGGACTAAGTATGCCCTGTGCAGATAGCTTTTTTGTTTTAAAAAGGTATATAATTTAAAATACAAATGTGTAACTAAACTTAATATGTGGGGTAATTCTTTATATTTAAAATCATGGTCCTTATTGTCCATGTGACAAGACATTACGTGTGATAACAAAGACTTCTCATCAGCCAAACTCTGCTCACGTTCCTCTGAACTCTTTTTCTACTTGGCCTGACTTTGGACTTCTGAGTTCCTCTCCGCATTGTCCGATTTCAGCATGGATCTTGGTAAGTCGATTTAACCAGCGTCCTCCCTCCTCTGATCAACCTCGCTATCTAATCAGATTCCTCATCTGCTACCTTCTCCACGTGGCATCTGGTAATCCTGTCCCGTTTTCAGCAAAAATCTGGTTAGGCTAGTTTGTCCAGAACCCTCCTCCTCCTGATGCTTTCTCTTAGCAGTTTTCCACCTGTGGATCCTCACCCCATTCCTTGGCTGCAGATGCCTACTTGCTCAGGAGGTCTCAGAGTTCAGAATTGAGTCTGATTTCCCTTCCCGACTACAAGACCCCACCACAAAGGCCCTTCTACCTGCTGCAGGGTCCTGAATAGGTTCCACTACCATCACCAACAAGACTCACTAAATAATCTTTAATTTACTACTGCCCACATACAAGACAAATCTTTACATACTAGCTAAAGCTGACCAATTAGCTAAAGCTGACCAACCAATAATAGTCCTACCAAAAAAAAAAAAATGTATCCTCTTATATATTTATTTAACATATGACTCTTTTAGTACCGGGGATTGAACTCAGGGGCACTCGTCCACTGGGCCACATCCCCAGCCCTTTTTTGCATTTGATTAGAGACAGTGTCTCACTGAGTTGCTAAGTGCCTCGCCATTGCTGAGGCTGGCTTTGAACTCGCGATCTTCCTGCCTCAGCCTCTCAAGTGCTGGGATTAAGGTGTGTGCCACTGCACCCAACAGGAAGTCCTTACTTTGCAAAAATAACAAATAATATTTTGGGATGCAGCAAAGAAGAAAGGATTCTCTAGGGTAAAACACTGATTTTTTTTTTTTTAGATTATTTATTTACTTATTCAAAATGCACAAGTATATCATCTTTTTACATACAACTGCTTGTATACAAAGTATATAAGTACCATTCAGATCTTTAATCATGCATTTAGGATAGTGATATCCATCTCATTCAACCACCATTTTCCCCCCTTTCCCCCCCCCTGTTCCCTCCCTTGCCCTCCCTTTCCTTTGACCATTCTAGTGTTCTCTAATCCTATGTACCCCCATCCAATCACACTGTGAACTAACCTCCTTATATCAGAGAAAACATTTGGTGTTTGGATTTTTGAGATTGACTAATTTCACTTAGCATTATATTCTCCAACTTCGTCCATTAAACACTGATTTTTTTTTAAAGCTAGAATAGCTGCTGTTGTATGATTTACTCGCCCATCAATCATGATATAACGATATTCTATAATATATCCTCTACCTTCTCTGTTCAGGAGTAAATTTTCTTCTTTAAAAAAATCCAAAACTACATATAAACATCACATCCAGCTGACAAATTAATCAGTTTGGCTGCGGAGATCACAAAATCTTGGCAAGAATAGTTCATGATGAGAATGATTTAAAGTTATCAACTTTGCTTGCCACGAGTTTCGATTCTTTCTCCCCAAAGAGCTTCAAATGAAAAGCTTTCCAATTTTTAACAAGCCGTGAGTAATTTGACAACACTGTATTTTCCTCTGTCCCAAGGACAAGTTTTACAATGTCTGGAAGAAGTCAGCATCATGGATCATAGGAGGAGGACTGAGGCTTTCCTCACCAAAGGTATTAAACAAAGGCCTTGGCTTGCCTGGAGGAAATGCATCTCCTACTTCATCATTCTGGGATTCAGGCTAACAAATGGCAATTATTTAAATGTGTGTTTATATTATCACAAACAATTCTGCACAGCAAAGTCAGAAAGGGATTTGTGGGATCTTGGTTGCTATTTTTTTTTCAGTGCTTTCTTCCTCGTTTGTGCCTGCAGAATCCATTCCAATTAGATTTTCTCTTCCTTTACTTCTCATTTTTAATGGGCACATCATAACTGTATATATTTATGGGGCAAAGTATGACCATTCAACACGTGTATACAACGTGTAAGGGTCAAATCAGGGTAATTCCCATTTCTTTTTCTTAAACACTCATCCTTTCTTTGTCCTGGGGAGCTCTGAACCCTTTTTAGTTCTTTATGAAATAGATCGTATGTTGTCGTAAACTTCGACCACCCTCTTGTGCTGCAGGACACTGGCATTTATTTCTTTTGTGCAGAACAGCATTTTGATACCCGTAATCCATGGGCCTAGGAGGGTCCTTTCCTGACTCCCTCAGTGGAGGACACTCATTTGGAGTTTTGCTCGTCTGCAAATCACTCAGTGGTTTTCAAAATCCACAAAAAGGTCCATCATGGCTTAAGCCACCCGCACAGTGGCCGAGCAGGTGAGCACGCAGAGGAGCCACCGTTTAGACATTTGTGAAATCAGAGGTTCTTTTTTTTTTTTTTTTTAGGAGTAAGATAATTATGTCAACAGGGCATCGGGGCTTTTATCTAAGAAAGAGAGCCATAAAACACAAACTGGGGGTCTCTATTGTGAGAACGTTTAAGATTTCAAGACTCCCTGCAACTTTTCTGTCTGCTATTCTCTTTCTTTTCTCAAAGTGATTGGCGTGAAGAGTCTCAGATCTGTGGACCGAGGTTCAGGTGCAAGAAGCAGGTCATCTCCTACTTCCAAGTTAGCCTGGGGACCCGGCAAAGGAGGAGGAGGAAACCCCACAAACAGGCAGTGATGATTCTCAGGAGAGAATCAGGAGAGAGAGCAGATGGGGGACGAAGGACAGACACCAAGGCCTTACTCCAGGCCAGCACAGAGCCACAGCGCAGTGCCGTGGGCGACCCCGTGTCCTGTCCGAGCTCCGACGTGGAAGCTGAAGGCCCTGGTGGGAGGGGATCAGGAGGTGGGTGCTTGGAAAGGTGATGAGGGCTAGATGAGGTCAAGAGGGCGGGACCCTCGCGCGGGGATTGGTACAGGTATCAGGAGAAACTCGAGAGAGGATTTTCTCTCTCCGTGTCTCTCTCTTCACGAAATTCAGGCCACGTGAGTGTGGAGCAAGATGGCGGCCACCTAGCAGCCAGGAGGAGGAGAGGTCTCAGGATGGAACCCACCTTGTCTGCATCTTGATTTTGGACTTCTGGCCAGAACCATGAGAAATAAATCTATCTTGTTCAAGCCACCCAGTCTGTGGAATTGTCACGCCAACCCAAGCAGGCCAAGCCCAAACCATAAAGAATCTGTGGAGCTTTCCACCATCTCCTCTCACACCCAAGGCAGTGCAATGACTCTTTTCTATTCCTATCCATTTCCCTCCAAACTCTCTTACTTATTTAAAAATGTCCACTTACATTGTCACCTGAAATCTCCACGGATATTGACTCATGTAAGTAGTTAATTCTTAGCTAATTCTTAGCCCTGTTTTAGAGATGAGAAACCGAGACACAAATAAATTGAGCAAGCTATCTAAGTAGCAGGTGTCAGAGCTGGGATTTGAACCTGGGCAGTCTGACCCCAGGTCTGACCAGCCCCCCCAATTTTGCTGACCCTCCCATACTCCCTTGCTATTCACCACTGCTGAGAGCTGTACAGCTATCTCGATCACTCCTGCGACAATTCCCTTCCATTCTTTGTTCTCCTGCCTTCTCCAGGAATCACTTAGATTCTTCCTCCGTGAAATCACTTACTCTCATCTGCCAACGAGCGTACATAACTCACTTTGTGCTGTGTGCTGACTTACACTAGCACAGCGAAAACAGAATGAATGACAAGAAAGGGGGCCGTCAGCGGGAGAAGGCACGCGTTCGATCACAGAAAAGGTGGAGCTCCAAGTTCAGATCACTTACGGATCAAATAAAATGATGGTTTTTAAATTAAAAGACACAAACAACAAAAATCCCTTGAGACTGGAGAAGACACAGGTTATAAAAGCCATCCTCAATCACACTGAGGAATCACCAAAGACCCCAGCACTGCCAAGGCTTGCGCTTCCTCTTTGTTCAGCTTCTGGTCATTAAATCCCACCCTTAAGACACAGAGTTTGGACCCAGCGAACGCCCAGTGGGACCGAGGAAGCCATCACCCTACCTGCTGATGTGTGCTTGAATTTCTCGCTTTTCTTCTTCCTCCACTTCCAAGGCTTGAAAATCCTGCCCAGGTTGGCAAACTTACTTCTCCTCCGGATGGGCGGGGTGTGGGTACCTGGGACCAGGGAGTCGGAACGCATCGCCGCCAGCCTCTCCACTTCCTCAGCTTGTTTTTTTTTTCCCCAGGAAGAGATGGAAACACAGAGAGGAGAAAAAAGTGTTAAAATGGGAGCCTCACAGATGGCCAGCGTTTTCCATGGTTACAGATAACAGGGACCACGTGGCTCTGGCTCCGTTTGCCTTTTGGAATGGAAGTCATACCACTGTGTTCTAACGGCTGGGGACAGTCAGCTGAACCTGAGATGCAGAGCATGCCAACCCAATTCATTCATTCATCCGTGCGTCCGTCCATTCATTCATAAGTAAGAGGTGGCCCTGGACTCCTGAGTTTAAGTGGGACTCGTTGAGCCTCCTGCCTCAGCCTCCAAAGCAACTGGGATTATAGGTGTGTCACTGCACCTGATAGCCCAACCAAATTCACCCAACCTCACTCAGGGGAAGGGCGAGGGGGAGGAAGAGGGAGGCAGCCGCTCTCTTGATACATAAGAGACCCCACCTAGAAGGCAAGGAAAGACCATCCCAAGAGTCAAATGAGGGTCAGCCATTTCTTAGACTTGGCAGATGCGATCACTGTAACCCGGGTGAGAAGAAGAGGAGGGAGAAAGTTTCATCAATGGCCTATCCCCATGCTAACATCTCCACCACGCATGGCCACGCATAGCCACCTACAGCTTTACCAAGACCCCGAGGGGCACTGAAATCTGTACAGCAAGTGGCTCTATCTTAAGGTTACTGGCCAGTTTTAGAATCACTTACATTTCCATCAGATTTTACAACTTCCTCTTCTTAGTTCTCCCCCCCGCCCAGCCCCCCCCCCCCGGAGATTTGCATTCAAAGACCTTCTAAGAAATTGAGAACTGGGAGTACCTTTGGGGAACATCTAGACTGTTCTCAATGACACAGCATTTGCAAGTGCAGGATCTGGACTGTCCCCCAAAGTGTCATGTGTGCAGGGCGTGGTCCACAGCCCGTCACACTACTGGGAGGTGGTGGACCCTTTAAGAGGTGGGGCCTAATGAAAGGTCCTAAGTCACTGGGGGTGTGGCCTGGTCTCCTCCTCTGTCCCTTTTGCTTCCTTCCCACGAGGGGAACAGTGTACTACCATGCACTCCCCACCAGAATGTGCTGCTTCACTACAAGCCCAAAGCAACAGGCCCAATCAGTCATAGAAACTCCCAAAACACCTAGCCAAAAGAAACCTTTCCTATTTATAAGTTGATTATCTCTGGCATTTCGTTACAGGAACAGAAAGCTAACACAGGATGTTTAAGACTTTGAGTATTTCTTAAGGAAACGTTGTGGACCCTTTCTTAAAGGCCACTCACTGTCACCCCAACACTTCTTAACAACATAAAATAAAACAAACTCTTTCACAAGTATTTGCATATTCCAGTGAGCTAAATATACCTTGACTTGAATTTCTAAGGCAAGAATAATCAGAGAAAAATAACTTCCTTGGCAAAATCAAGGGGATGGTGGAAAGAACTCAACTTTCCAGAAAGCAAAATTACATCTAAAGCTGTGGCAAATTCAAAAACCACCGTGCTTGGTCTCAGATCTTGTCCTTCAGAAAAATCTGGACTTTTGCAACATATGCAGTCTGTGAAAGCTCAATCTGTGGCCCGAGGTTTGCTATTATGCAAAAAATGCTTTTAACTTGGGAGATTCCTTCATCCTACTAATCTACACAGAACGGTGATCACGCGCCAGGCAGCATGTGGTGGCAGTTGTGTTGGTGACAGATGGTGACAGAGAGTTGACAAAGGCTCTTGACAGTGGGTTTGAAAGGAAGTAGAAGGACTTGGGGGAGGGGCAGAAGCAAAGTCCATTCGTGTGACTCAGGACAGAGTGACCTGCAGGACAGGAAGCAGATCGTTCCTGGGTGCACATCAGCGGAACGGCACCCTGCAGCCTGAGACAGGCACCCAGGAGGGGACACAGGCTTGGGGGTGAGCGGGGCGTGACTGGGGCAGTGGCAAGGACGAGGACACTGACTCCTCTGACTACACATGTTCCTTGACCTAGGGTGGGATACCGCCCTGACAAGTGCACTGAGAACTCAAAACGCCTGAGCTGAGCCCCGACTCCCCCGACCTGCGCAGCAGCCTGTGGGTACGGCCCGGGGCCTCCCCGGGGAGGGCAGGACACTGGGAGCCGGGTCGCTGCCGCGGCCCAACAGCTCCGTAGCCGGGGGCAAGACCTGAGCCTACGTTTGGAACACAATTCTAGCGAGTGCGTGGCACTCTGGCCCCAGTGTCCGGCTGAAGGCCACCTCCGGAGACGGGACCGTGGGAGCCCGGCTGAGGACCGAGGGCTCCTCTTCCCATCGCTGGCTGAGCGACCCTGGATCCCGCACCAGTCGCTGGGCTCATTTCCGGGGAGACGAACAGAACTGGGCGGGGAGGCCTCGAGGGGACACAGGGGCTCGCAGTGCGGAAACCCCTACGGGGACAATGAGGCAGACCCCACGGGAAGCGCGACCAGTGGAGGAGACGGAGGGGTTGGGGGAGGCGGAGGGGAGCGGATCTGAGCGGAACTGTCCTAGGCACACACAGGAGCACAGCGGGGACCTCACCGCCTGGACGTCCACAAGACACCCATCAAATTAAAAATGAAAAAAAGAAGAAAAAAACTATAATTAAAAAACAAAAAGATCAGTAGAGTAGAGCAAAGGGTGTGGGGAGGTCGGGGAAGTACTGGGGACTAAATGAGAACAGATTATATCCCACGCTTTTATAATTAGGTCAAAATGAATCCTCACGTGTGTGTGACCAAAGAGAACCAGCGGAAATAAAAAAATAAATAAGTAACAATAGCCCAGTGATGGGCTGGGGTTGTGGCTCAGCCTCGCCTCGCATGTGCGCGGCCTGGGTTTGATCCTCAGCACCACGTAAACATAAATGCATTGTATTGTGTACAACTAAAGTAAATAAATGAATATTAAAAAAAAAAAATAGCCCAATGAAGGCAAAGTGCCGGAGAAGATGGGGGAGGAAGGGTCCCGCTTGCTTAGGTTTGAATGAGCAAGGCGTCTCCTCCCTGCATGGGGAAGGGGGAGAATGACATCCTGGCAGCACCAACAAACCCAGGAGATCTGCTGGAAAAGCCTGGCACACCTAGGAGCTCCGGGGACCCCGTGCATAGTGCAAGTCCGCTGCATGAGGTCAAGTGGAGACCTGGAGAGGCGGTGGGCGGAGGGTCTGATGCAGCTCTCCCAAGGAGAGTCTCATGGGCATCTGAGTCTTCTCCTATCAGCAGAGGGAAGAGGATGAGGATTTGAAAATGGGAAATCGACAGCTGTCCATTCCACGGATATGTTCTGAGTGCTCGCTTTGTAACACCTGGGCTACACCAGCACACAAAGCAGGTCAGAATACAGAATCACGGAGCTCACACCGGAAGGCGGGCAGCAGATACATACTGACGCGAAGCACAGGGTAGGCTAGAAGATGTGTGATTGGCAGGCGGATTAGAAAAGGATGAGTAAGATCTGGAGAAGGAGCGGTCAGTTCCGATTAGTGTGGCCAGCTTCCTTGAGAAGGAACCTGATGGGCGTGCATCAGATTTGCTTCTTAGGAATGTCACCGTGGCAGTGGAGGGAAGTTGAATTGGAACATAAGAGAACAGGTGACAGAGAGAACAGTAAGAAGGCCACTGTCACCGTGTAAACCAGGACCCAGGCAGGGCAGCACGGGGCCTGCGTCTGATTCAAGTCAGTCGCCTACGTCTTGAGAGGCGTGGAAATAAATATCACTATTCATCTCAAGAAAAATGCACCCAGAGGGCCAAAGACTGTTTCCCAAGAATGTACTTAAGAAATGAATAAAAATTATTCTGAAATAGCCACATTGAAATAATTATGATCAATTAGGAGTGTCTTTGAACAACCAGAGCGGCAAGGGGTAGGAAAGCCCTGTAAAGACGTAATTATAACTCTGGTGAAATGAATCCTTAATAAGTCTATCATTAAATTCAAGATGTTTAGCCCTTAAGTGCAGGAGATTATGGAGCCGACCGGACTGCGTTAGGTTTAAGTGATTTATGTTTTAATCACCCGTATTACATTCCCCACCGATTCATCTGAGGACGGGGGCTCGCGCTCCATCTGAAGGTTTTGCCGTCAAAGGAGGAGACGGGACGGCCCAGGAGTGAGCAGGAGGCCACCTTGTCAATACAGCTTGAAAAGCAAGAAGAACAAACCAGGCTCAGAATCCAGGCCGTCTGGGGCAGGATCACCAGAGAGACTTTTAGCCATAGATCACATCCAGGCTGCTTTGCTCAGGCCCTCTGTTCTCAGTCTCAAAGGGGGACTCCTTATGCAGTGGACAGGGGAGTTGCTGCCCGGATAGAACACCCACTTAGATCCGCATCGGCTCCAGTGTCTGCTGCCAAGGCAGGATGCTGGGTCCAAAGGCAGGCAGCTGGGCAGCTGAGCTATGCGGACGGCTGAGGGGCAGCAGGAGGCCTGGGCCCACCATCTCCTGGGGGCTTCCCAGCTCCAGTGTCCCAGAGAACACTCCTTAAGCGACTAGACCGCTTGGGCTCCCTCACACTACGGCTGGGCTTTGTTTTATCTGTAGCGGAAACGCAGCTCCAGGGTGCTTTTGCTTTCTCCATAGAAGTACAGGGAAGATGCCGTGGACGTGATTCTGATGAACCCAAGAACCTGTGCCTGCTGGTCCTCTGACCATCCTCCCTCAGGCACCCTGGCATTGCTCCCGGGGGCTCCCAGGGCATGCGGTGACAGGAGGTGGCACCTCTGCCACTGTGTGGTGGCTGGTCCAAGGAAAGCACCAAGTGTGGCTCTCTGCTGGCCGAGGAAGGTGGTCCTACAGTGTCTCTGAGGACTGGAAAGGAGGCAGGCTTGGTGGCCGCGTGTCTGGTGTCTGGCTGGAGTCAACCACAAGGACAGAAGGAGCAGGGCAGTCGGGGCTCTGATGGTAGCTCCCTCCACGGGCCCAGTGCTCCTAGGACTTTGGGAGGACCTGAATCCAAATCTGACCCGGGTTTTCAGACAGGACATTCTGAACAGGACAGTACTTCCTTAGGCACCAACGCTGAAGACACTGACAACGGGACCACAATAATGACTGTTACAGCTAGATGTGAGGTGTCCCCCAAAGCCCATGTGGGAGGCAATGCGAGAGCATTCAGAGGTGAAACGCTTAGATCACAAAGATTTAAAAGGCTATCTCAGAAAAAAATCCGTGGTCTTAATTAAGATTTATCTATTTTCAAGAACACCACCCTGCTGTGTGAACATCTGGCTTTGGAATCTCTGTATTACTCTCTGGATTAATCCACTGATAGGGGTTAACAAGGTGGTGATGGTAGGCAGGCAGGATGTGGCTGGGGGAAGCAGGTCACTGGGGGTTTATACTCTGTCCCTGGAGAGAGGAGCTTTCTGCTTCCCAGCTGTCCTGTCCTGAGCCGCTTCCCTCCACCATGCCCATGATGCTCTGCCTCACCTCAGGCCCAGAGCACGGGAGTCGGCTGACCATGGACTGAACCTCTGAAACTGTGACCCCAAATCAACTTTTCTTTCCCTGCGTTGTTCTTGTCAGGTGATCTGATCACAGTGACCAAAAAGCTCACTCAAACAATGAGGATGACCTTATGGTTCAGATGACCTTATGGTACGTGGTTCTGATGAACCCAAGAACCTGTGCCTGCTGGTCCTCTGACCATCCTCCCTCAGGCACCCTGGCATTGCTCCCGGGGGCTCCCAGGGCATGCGGTGACAGGAGGTGGCACCTCTGCCACTGTGTGGTATGTACCAAAGGCACATAATTAAGCGCTTCATGGCCAGCCAGCAGTGCAGCTGGGAGGTGGTGGGACCTTTAAGAGGTGGGGCCTCCGTGGAGGCCTCCGTGGGGCCTCACTGGGGGTGTGTCCTTAAAGGGATACTGGGCCCTGGCTTCCTCTCCTGCTCTGTTTGCTTCCTGTCTGCCAGGAGGTGAAGAGGCTTCCTGCTCCTACTGGGCCACCATAGGCCCAAAGGAACCATGGACAGTAACCTCTGTAACGCCAGCCAAAGTCAACGCTTCCTCCTGAAAAGTTGATTTGTTTCAAGTATTGGTCCCAGTGATGGAAAGCTGACGCAACGACAAGGATGTGGGAATGATGAAAGTAATAGTTTTCCTAACAACTACCATTTCTAAGTCCCTGGGTCTGTGCCAGGTGCCAACCTGAGCACTTAGAACATATCATGCAGCCAGGCGCGGTGGCACACGCCTGTAATCCCAGTGGCTTGGGAGGCTGAGGCAGGAGGATCGCGAGTTCAAAGCCAGCTCAGCAAAAGCGAGGTACTAAGCAACTCAGAGAGACCCTGTCTCTAAATAAAATACAAAATAGGGTTGGGGATGTGGCTCAGTGGTTGAGTGCCCCTGAGTTCAATTCCCCGTGCCCCCCTTAAAAAAAAAAAAAATCACATGACGGAATCCTCATGCTCCTCTTATAAGCTGGTATGCACTGCCCCATTTTGCAGCTGGGGAAGTGGAGGAGAAGCTAGTGAATAGGAAGGAGCAATTCCTCAGAAGAAGAGAAATGCATGCTTTTAATTAAGACCTGTCCAATTTCAGGAAAACCTCCCTGCTGTGTGAACTTCTGGCTCTTCTCTGTCACTGACCAAGTGACAGGAGGGCTTCAGAGATGAGGGAGGAGATGAGCTCCGTTTTTGAAAAGATTTACACGAGAGATGACAATATAAACTGATTCCTCTAACAGCTGCCGTCTTACCCTAAAACGCCAAATAGTAGCACACACCTGTTTGCGGATGCCCTGGACAATGCCCGTCCTAGATCACGAGTAGGACATCAGGGACCAGGAACTGGACATTTTCTGCTAAGCACCTATGCCACCGGCTGCAAGCAGGAGCTCAGTGAGTGCCAACTGTGACCAGAACAGGCTCAAATCTGCTTCGCTTAAAACATGCTCCACGTTACGGAGTGAAGGAAATGCTTATTTTGAAACCAAGCTGAGGTAGGTTCCCGTCTATCACCTTGTTAGATGGAATGACAAGGATGTGGGAGTGATGAAGGTAATAGGCTGCTGGTGGATCTGAGCTTCCTGGAACCTCCCAGCAGGTGACAAGGGCTTCCTGATTTTCCTCACAGTCTGGGGGGTTCAGGAAGACATGATCTCAGTTCTGACACTAGAGGTGGGCATGTGCCCTGTGCTTGGCCAATCACAGCTTTGCATTCTCCACCCTTCGCAGCCTGGGCAGGCAACAAGACTCCATTCTGGATTTCACTGGGAATATTGACAGACACTCTGTTTCAGCTGAGATTGCAGATTAGACAGGCTCGAAGCCTCCTCCAAGTAGGGGCTGCAAACTTAAAAGCCTTCATTCAGCCCCAGGTGATGTTAAAAGAATCTCCAGGTCATGATGACAATCCATTAGCTTTGAAGAAGAAGCAATCCTATCGCGGCAACTGATTTATATTTTCCAACTGCTGCACTGGAAGAATGAGGAAATTTCTGTGAGGATATTTCTGTTCCATGACTATCAGTAGTCAATGAACAAAGCACTGCTAGTAGACCAGACAGGCAGGGGAAGAGGTCCTATTTAAATTTAAAATCACACAGGCTCTGTGTTATATTTATTGAGACATTGGATGTCATCAGCGAAGTTCTTCCTGAGATATTCAATACAAAATTCCTGTTTCATCGCCCGGGAATCTCACCTTCAATCATACACGTAATGACTACAAAAGCTTATAAAACATTTTCTTACTCATTTAATCTACAGAATATATTTGTACTGGGAAAGGAACATGTTTATTTGAATTGTAAATGAACTTGTAAAGTCTTGTGTTAATCCAAAGCAACAATCTCTAAATAATGCAGACTCTTTGTTCATCTAAAACCTCAGACCCTAGGGTCTCGTATGCTTGCAGTTAAATAAACAATGCCTTTCAGATACAAGTCAAACCTCAACAAACACTGGTTCCTCCTGCAGGGGTCAGCAAATTCTTTCTATTAAGCCACATAGTAATACTGTGGCTTGATGGACCATAGTCATCCTTATAGATGCCCAACTCTACTACTGCACCACCAATGCAGCCAACATATACCAGTGGGCATGACTGTTCCAGCAAAACGTCACTTACAAAACAGGCAGCGGGAGCCGGGCGCAATGGTGCACACACGTAATCCCAGCACTTGGGAGGCTGAGGCAGGAGGATCGCAAGTTCAAAGCCAGCCTCAGCAATGGCGAGGCACTTAGCAACTCAGTGAGACTGTCTCTAATAAAATATAAAAAAGGGCTGGGGATGTGGCCCAGTGGTCAAGTGCCCCTGAGTTTAATCCCTGCTATCAAAAACAAAACAAAACAAAAAAAAAAAAAAAAAAAACCAACAACAAAAAAACACAGGCAGTGGGTCCTTAGGCCCATAGTTTGCCAACCCTTGTCCTACAGCATATTGCTGCTGACAATCTTTCTGCCACTTCAAAGGGACAGGCTTGCCTGAATATTAAGCCAAGAAGAGGAAAGAAGAGCTGAGGATGACTCACTCATGTGAGACTGAAACCTCACAACACCATTTGCAGCCCTGGATCCAGCTATACCTGAAACCATGAAACCTCTGGACATTTTCTTCACATAAGACAGTGAGTTTTTTTTTTTTTTTTTTTTTTCTTTAACCTAAATTAGGTAGGGTTAGGTTTTCTATTCTTGCAATCAAAACAAATGCACTGTGTGAGTTTAGAAAAGGTCCAGAACTTCCTCTCTGTGAGACGGGGATAATACTGACTTACAGGACCAACAGGCTAAGTCATGGTTTGGATCTTAATTTCCCCCAATAGCCATATGTCAAAGGCTTGGGCTCCAGCCTATGGGGCTATTGGGAGGTGGAGGAAACTTTAAGAGGTGGAGCCTACTGAGAGGGAGTTAGGTTATTAGGGGGGCGTGTCCTTGAAGGGGGATGTTGGGAGCCTGGCCCCTCCTCTCTCTCTCTCTTTCCCTCTTTGTTTTCTGACCACTGTGAGGTGAGCAGCTTTGCTTTGTCACACACTCCCTGCCACTGTGTTCTGCCTCACACAGGCCCAGCAACCACAGAACAGAGTGACCATGGACTGAGGCCTCTAAAACCAGGAGCCAAGTAAATATTTTCTCCTTTCAGTTGATTCCCTCAGGTATTTTCTCACAGCAACAGAACACTAACATAAGAGGTCGATACTAAAAGTACTCTTTGGGGGCATAGAGCATGGGCTCAATGCTATCGTAGGGTGGCTGGCTAAGGAGGAAGGTGCTAGTGTCAAAAATGAAGCAGTGCTTCTGTGGTGTCTGTTGACCCCAAACCCCTTACATTATTGGGAATTCCTTTAAAATGCATAATGTTCACACAGTGCTTTAGTTTTTCCTCAATCTCATTAGATCTTCCAAACATCCCCAAAACATTCCCCAAATCCATTCTCCCATAATTATGACTCATGTGATATTTTCTCAAAGATCCGCATGACAATTTAGTCCTTTCAAGGCTCTGAGAAGATCTGAAATACATCTTTTAAACTTTGTGTAGCCCTTTGCTTCCCAAATTTAATCACACATGTGGTGGCTTAGTGTTTCCCTGTGAAATCTCACGAAGGCCTCACAGACAGGGGCTCCGTGGAATGCAACTGGCCAATTGCTGTGTTAGCATCTTTTCTTGTCCTATTCTACAGTTGCAGGAAAGGAGACACAGAGGAGGTGAGTGCCCTGCCCCCAAATGTGCCAAACCACACAAGGAACTAAAGTGGCCCAGGATTCCTGAGCCACACATCACGTCTCGTGGATGGCTCTAGAACACTCACGCCCAGGCTGAGCAGGCCTTTAGATTCAGATCTTTGCAAACTGTCTTCCTCGCCCTGAATACTGTCAAACACTTCTTGGCATTTTTCCTCCCTTGAGCTCATTCCAAGGTTTCAGGGTAGCAGCCACTCAGTTGCCCACTGTGGTAAGGTGATAGAGACGCGCCCAGCACCTTATATTCCATTTAAATATCATTTCTTGCGTCTACGCCCTCTTAAGCTCAGAGTTCTCGTTTTCTTCCTCTAATGATATTACAGTGTCCTAAGGTGGCTCCTGTTAGCTCCCAGACCAATTTTTCAATGTCATCTGTCATTTGTGAGGTGACTGTGTGAAATCCAAATCGTACTTCTGGGAAGGATGTTTTTTCAGGGTGCTGATGCTTGCTAAAATCTCCTTGTTTTCTCCTTTTCCACGTGTGGATATTGTAATGACCATCAATAGCTCGACTAGGCCTGCTCCATTGGTCAGAAAGGAAAAGCCCCTGTTAAAATATTTGTTGAGACTTTTCACAAGAAAAAACATTCTCCATTTATCTTGTCTCAGAACACAGAAATTGAGTTCCATTAGTCCCTTTTTTCAGAGGCAAATGTCCTTTTCTTTTTGTCATTAATATTAATCTCTTTAGAGACCTTTACTATTCTGCAAGAAAGATGTTAAAATTTTAGAGTCATCTCCACAGGGAAAGTCATTTGGTGAGTTTTGCCCCATAAGGAGTTCTGAATAGGGCCGGGGTGTAGCTCTGTGGTAGACGGAGCTCTTGCCTGGCATGTCTGAGGCCTAGAGGTACCCCCCCCAGCACTGGAAAAAAAAAGTTCCAAATTCCCCTTTAATTTAGTGCTTATTTTAAAATTCTTTTGGTCTAATGACCTTAGAACCCAGAACTGGACTCTGAACATCAAGGTCTAAGTATCCACAAATATTTGGCTGTGTGACCACAGGAACATGGACGAACCTCTCAGAACTACTATATTTCCTTAACTGCAAAATGGGGATAATAATCCCTATATTAACATGCAGAAACGAGTGTAAGTAGCATTTAGTGGGTGCTCACTAAGTATTGCCTGACTCCAGGGTTAGGTTATTGATTGCTTATGCCTGTCGCCCTGCTCTTGTGCACCCTGGAGCCCCTCCCCTGGGGCCTCAGCAATCTCATCCGACCTGTGGGGGCTGCTGTCTCGGCTGAGGGTATAAGAAAGTACAGTTAGTGACTATCCTGTAGGACCCGCTTTCCAGAGCACGGAAGAAGCTACCTGAGCTGCTCCAATCCCAAGTGGGACCCTAAGATGCTCAAGTGCAATTGTTGGCTAGAATCTGGGCTCACAATCTATCAAGGATTTCTTCCTGTGTTACTTGCAACGTGGTGTTTTAATTTACAGGGCATCTTTGCAGTTTTTCTGTAGGTTACGCGATGAGACTTGTCTTAACTAGCTCTCTTTGAGCATTGTGTGTGTGTGTGTGTGTGTGCACACGCGCGTGCATGCGCGTGCTGGAGGTTGACCCAGGACCTCACACGTGCTGGGTGAGTGCCCTAGCTCTGAGCTGTACCCCCAGCCCTCCTTCTCAAAAACCCCTAAGCCTTAAATGATAAGGCATTACGTCAAGGAAAAGAAAAACAGGGAGTCAAAGGAGTAAACAGGTGCCAGGGCTGGCCCCGGCCCTCGTATTTGACTCTTTAGGTACTTTTAGGAAATGCAGAGGGTCCCCCTCCACATCTGCAGGTTCTTCTGCATCTGCAGATTCAACCAATCTTGGATTGAAACTATTAAATACTGCACCTGTACCGAACACTACTGGCCTTTTAAATTGTCATGATTCCCTAGATAGCAGCTACTTACAGAGCAGTTACCTTGTGTTAGGTAGAGATGATTTTCAGTAGGGAGGAAGATGTGTGTAGCTTCTCTGCAAATACCATGCCATATTATATAAGGCACTTGAGCCTCTGTGGACTTTGGTATCCCCCAGTGTCCTGGAACCTACCCCCCTTGGACACCGAGGGCCACTTTTTGTGTCAAGTCCCCTGAGGGTATGAGGTTATGATGCACCAACTCAGCAAACACAGCACTTACAGTAAACTCAAATTATGAGACACTAGTGGTGAGAAAAGAGGATGTTCCTATTTTTATTTATTTTTTCTTGGTACCAGGGATTAAACCCAGGGGTGTTTAACCACTGAGCCACATCCCCAGCCTTTTTATATTTTATTTAGAGACAGGATTTCACTAAGTTGCTTGGTGCCTTGCTGAGTTACTGAGGCTGGCTTTGAACTTGTAATCCTCCTGCCTTAGCCTCCAGACGTTCCTATTCTTTAAAATCCTAAAAAGTGCCAACCACACTAAAGCAAACACTACTTCACTTTTAGAGGCATATGAAACTAATACCAACACATAAAGCACACATAATTAAAGATGACAGACACCTGTGGCCCTGTGTCATGGAATAATTTTAAAGTTCATTATTTAAGGCAAAAGCATTCTCTGCTTCTGAATTCAAGTTCAAAATTTAAGAACGAATATCAGCCGGGGCGTGGTGGTACACGCCTGTAATCCCAGCACTTGGGAGGCTGAGGCAGGAGGATCACAAGTTTAAGGCCAGCCTCAGTGATGGCAAGGCACTTAGTAACTCAGTGAGACCCTGTCTCTAAATAAAATACAAAAAAGGGGTGGGGATGTGGCCCAGTGGTCGAGTGCCCCTGAGGTCAATCCCTGGTACCCACCCCCCAAAAAAAGAAAGAAAGAAAGAAAGAATATCAATATTCACAGATACTTCCTGAATGCCCTAGACTGCTTTCCACAGGAAAAGAAACTTCTACTTTTACCCATGCCTGGGGACGTCAGAGCACCCTCAGTAGCTCGGTATCTAAATGTCCTGCCATCTTTGAGTTCTATGCCTTCACAATCCTTGTAACCAGCTTCAGAGTGACTGAACCATTCCCTTAAATGCATTCTCCACAAGGGACCGTGGTCGGGAATCCCTGTGACGTGGCCAGGTGCACCGAGGACATGAACTGCTCTCTCCACATCCTCTTCCCAGTTTATCTACCAGAAACCATTCTCTGGACAGTGCAGAGGTCAGCAGAGCAGGCAATAGGGATGGGAAGTTTTCCTGCAGAGCTTCTCAAACATCCATGTCAGCCATTGTGCCGCGGATTCTGAACGTAGAGGAAGACTTTCCCGTTGAAACGCAAAGCTCGCAGAAAAATATCCTCTCACCAATGCACACTGCCTGCTTTTGACCCTACAAATTAGTGAAATGTATGATTTTTTTCCAAGGCTCTCTCATTTGAAACATGTTTAAGGGCCTTCAGTGCCAGAGAGGAATCAATGAGCGTCTCACAGCAACCGTTCGAATAGTGTTTTATCATTTACCAAGCATTTGCCTAGTTCTTAAATCACTGGATCCCTCCAATAAACCAACAAGAGAGGTGAGACGAATATCTTAAACCCTCTTTTACGAAAGAGCAAATTGACAGTGGCAGAGATGGCTGGTTCTCTGCCAAGTCCACTCTTCCCCTCCTCTTCAGTGAATACCAATTGATTTTTGCCCTGCTAAAGGACTGCTTCCCAATCTCCTCTGTCTGTAGGTGTGGCCATATTATCAAGCTTTTGATCAATAAGATGGACGCTGTGAAGCATTGTGAATAGCTCCCAGGAAGTCTGCTTAAAAAGAAGAGATGTGCTGTTTCTTGGCTTTCCCGTTCACTTCTGGGTTTGTGGCGCAGAGTTGTGATGCCTGGTATGTGGCAGCCATTGTGGACACAAGGGTCGTCTCATAGTGAGGATGGGGCAGGAATACTATTTCTATTTTATGTGCTTTATGCCTCTGAGCCTGATCCTGATGCAAAGCAGGGACCTGCCCGAGTTTATGCAAACTCCACGGTTGGCAAGCGGCAGACATGAAGTGCTGACATGTATGTTCATATCTGACACTCTTTCTGGCAGAACTTCAGAACCTTTCTAAAAGCTGCTTCTCCGTCTGAAAAGGAGCCAAACACTTCCATGATTTCTAACGCTTGAATGCTTGAATATTCATTTTAAAGAAGCCTGTCTACCAGAAGTTTCTCTTCTTCTCTTCCCTCTCTCCTCACTAGTATTTCTCTTTCTCTCTCAGGCCTTGATTTACATCACGAAACCTCCCAGGGCTGTTTTCCCCAGACAATTCCATTTGCTCCCCTGGCTTTAATCAGCATGGATGATCTGAACATGTCTAAAGGAATAACTTCAGCCTGGAAGACTCTCCTGACAGACACAATGTGCTGGCTGTGTGACAGCGGCCAAGTTAATTAACTTCTCTGGGTCTCAGTTACCCATACGCGTAGAACAGGAGAAATAACAGCATCCACCTTGGGGGGTTATTATGAAAAACAGAATCATTTCACATAACCCGATGCTTTGGGGCAGCCTTTCCATCACACCTAGTATGAAGCTATTCCCCGTCTCCAGCCACGTCACAGGCACCTCCGATTCACCTCACCTAAAGTGAATTATTTTTATCCTTCATCACTTTCCAGAACTGGCAAAGCCCGTTATCTAACTGCCCAGAGAGAAGCCCAGGATCGTCCTCAACTCCACCTCTCCCCTCCCTGCACCAGACCATCCAGATTCGTCCCCAGGACTGGTCAACAGGAACCCCTAAATACTTCCACTCTCCTGCCCCCCTCCTCTGGGAGACCCCCAGTCCCTGGGTTCTGCTTTGGCTCTTTGCAGGTCTGCCACAGCGGCCAGGACAGCTCGCACAGCCCTGGTCAGGGTGCACCCCTGCTCTCCGCCCAGTTCCCCAAGGGTCCTCCTCGCCCTCAGGATGGGGTGAAGCCTTCACGTCACTGCAGAGGGACGCGATCAGCCCCACCGCCAAGCACGTCGGGCTCCCACTCCTGCTCCTCTGCTTCCTTTTCTTCAAATACCAGAACCGTGCCACCTCTGCCTGGGGCCGTGACACCTGCCGCTCCCTCGGCCAGGCTGATGAACCACGTGTGTCACTGCTCTGGCCAGGTCCCTGTCACAGACGAAGCCACGCCCCCTTCCCTCCAGCCTGCCTCTGAACAGGACCCAGACGGTGCTCTGAAGTCCAGTCCTTCCCAAAGGCAGAGCCAGTGCCAGCTGGAGCCGGTGGCTCTCTGGCGAGTGACTGGAACGGGTGAGCAGGCCACCAGATCTGGCTGGGGACCTGTCAGGGGCGCCCGCAGGGGCGGCTCCTATGAAAGGCTGCCTGAGTCTCCCCGTTTCTGCCCCTGCTCACGACGGTGTTGGGAAGCGAGGACTGGACGGTCGTAGCTGTCTTGCAACATGGGGGACTGGAGTCCTGCAGCGAAGGGGGGTGCGGAGAGCAGAGAATCACGGGAGGGTGGAATCGGGGCTGCAGCCTGCTGCACAGACAGATCTGCTGTGTGAGACGACAAAGGACCTCATTCAGGCCAATGCGCACAGGACTTCCGTTACTGCAGTCCAAATCAGCCTAAGTGACATGCCACGACAGCACGGCTCACTCTGGAGGGTGAAGATGCCCATTGGTGGCACACAGGGAACGCTCAGTGAACACTGTTTGAATGAAAAAGTGAATGAGTAGGTCTTAACAAAAGACAGGACAAGCTCTGGCTTGCACACCCCGAGACTTCCCAACTCCCCCAATGTTCGCCACAGGGAACGGCGTGGAGATTCATCCAGCTGCTACTTCTATGGCAGGACAGCAGACTGTGTCCAGCTCCACACCGCGGGTAAGGAGGCACCTGAGAACCAGCTCACACCCAGGGGGAAATGAGCAGCTGCCACACTACTTTTAGGAGCTGTCTGGGTTCTAGGTGTTACCTCCTGGACTGACCAAATCGACCTTTTGGCTTGAACTTGACCACTGGCTTTTCACACGAGTTCATCACATGCCACAAGGAGATTTGCTGATTGGGGGTCATTGGATCTATTACTGAAGGGTGACATCACAAACTAAATTCCACCTATATATAATAGCACAAAAAGTAATAACCCAAGTGATCAAATCGTGGGGGGATTAACTAAATTAAGGAACTGATGTGTGTCTAATGTGACCATTAAAAATGATGATGGAGGCTGGGCGCCGTGGCACACACCTGTAGTCCCAGTGGCTTGGGAGGCCGAGGCAGGAGGATCGCAGGTTTACAGCCAGCCTCAGCACCTTAGTGAGGCCCTAAGCAACTTAGTGAGACACTGTCTCAAAATAAAAGAATAAAAAGGTCTGGGGATGTGGCTCCATGGTTAGGTGCCCCTGGGTTCAATTCCTGCCACTAAAAACAAACAAATAATTTTTAAAAAAGTTGATGGCTTATTCTACCAGCATCAAGAAATGCCACTGTTCATTGCTCAATGAAAAATAAATTGCCAAATATTATGTGTAGCATAATTCTGACTCCTAAAAGAGAGGGTACCTATCAATACATCTATCTTGACAGGCAGGGGATTTAGAAGAAACTCAGCTAAGAGTGGTTCCACTTGGCTGATAAAATTATAATGAACTTGAGTTTCTCTATGATGTTTTTCTGACTTCTTTTTTCAGGGATCAGGGGGTGGATTTAATCCCATCTCTGCCACCTATCTGCCACATGCTGAACCTCAGTAGCCACCTTTGTGTCTTTTCACCAGAGTGAAAGCAAGAGACCCTCTCTCTGAAGTTGTTCCGAGGAATGAAGACAGGTAAATCCTGTAGTGGCGGCAACCTGCAAATGGTGGGTACTCACAGATGTTAACTACTGGGATTATTATATTAGAAAAGTAAATTGTCATTATTGCAATGCAGGTGAATATCTTTTTTATTAAATGCTTTGGATGTTGGATTTATTTGGATTTTGAAATATCTGCATCTACATAATGAGATATCATGGGGTTGGGCTCCAAGTCCGAACACAAAATTCATTTACGTTTCAGATGCTCCTTAAACACCTAGCCTGAAGGCCATTTTACACAACAATCTTAATAATAATTTTGTGCATGAAACAGCGTTTCACGGTGTGGAAGTGTTTGCTGGTGGCATCACGGCCGTGCTCTGGAAGGTTTTGATTTGAGAGCCTTTCAGATTTTGGATGCGGGCTGCTCAGTCTGCCTGAATACTGCTTTGTGTTGAAGTCTAATGAATCTACAGATGGTATGTGGTGGAACTCACGGTCAAGTGCGCCAGGCGTGAGGGAATTACTGATGACCCTGGATGTCTTCTCTCTCACTAGAGCCATCGCTGAGGTCCCTGTGATGTGGCTATCAACAGCAAAGCTTTGGAGTGTACCGACCGAAGTTCGTGTGCTAAGGCAGATTTCTTCCTTTAAAATGGAAATAATAACGTTTTCCTTATGGGGCTGTGGATTGCATATGACAGCACACTTCAATGCATGAATCATATACTATAAACCCAGCTCCTGGCCATAGTAAAGAGTCCAAGAAGCATCAGAATTATTGCAAACACACCGTTAAGCTTGTCTAGCATATGTGAGGCCCTGGGTTCGATCCCCAACACCACAAAGACAAATAAATAAATTCACCGTAAAATATATTTTTAATATAAGAAATTGTGCCCTGGCTTTCCACTACTTCTAATTTTTACCTTGAATTTTAAAAGAGATCTATAGAATCATTAAATAGAAACTAGAACAACGCATAAAAATGGCCTGCCAGGTTTAAAAGGAATCAATCATAGAACTTCTCTGGAATATTTGTATTTTGAAAGGAGTTAAACTAACGCCTGTCTTAAAAGTGGGTGGAGGAAGGGCAAAAATAGAGAAGGTTCTGGAGGAAAGAATACAATAAAATGAATTCAAGTTTAATTGGATGTCAAATTCATCTTTATCCTCTAGGACTTAATTTATGTGAAAATAGTGCTCTCATGAAAAATGAAGCCTAGTATTTATAGACTAATAAAAACCACAGGGCCCATTAGCTGCTCTAACAAGACATCGCTACAATTAATTTTTACCTTGGGAAAACAAACTAATCTTGGTTTTAATCTTATCGCTAACTCGACTAGAAAGGCAAAAAGTAATTCAAACACATTCACAATCACTCCGCACACGAAGGAGCGACTGTGGATACTTGGAAGGTTCCAGAGGCATTGATTTAAGTGGAAATTGCCAATTGTGGATCTGGTGGAGGAGCACTAAGCTGAAAGGAATTAGCCTCCATGAAGTCAGTATGTTCATGGGTTTCTAACGTCATTTGATATTTGTTGAACTGTCCTTCAAGTGGAAAGTGATTTCTTGATCTATTCCCTAGCTTTTTTTTTTTTTTTTGGGGGGGGGGGGGGCGTGTGTACCAGGAAATGAACCCAAGGACACTTAACCACTGAGCCACATCCCTAACCCTGTTTATTATTATTTTTATTTTATTTTGAGACAGGGTCTCCTTAGGTTGCTTAACAGCCTTTCTAAGTTACGGAGGCTGGCCTTGAACCTGTGATCCTCCTGCTTCAGCCTCCAGGGCTACTGGTATTACAGACATGTGCTACCACACCCGGCTTATTTCATAGCTTTTTGTTACCCAAAAAAGAAAAAAAAAAAATCCATTCCATACTACCCAAATTCAGATGTAATTATGCCCTTTGGTACTTATAAAAATTAGATGCACTTACAAAAATCGGTTGATTCAACTGAGAAGGGCAAGCCAGTATGAGAACTCTATTTGTGAATGGAGAGGCAATGCTCAGAATTTTTTTTTTTTTTTTTTTTTTTTTTTTTTTTTTTTTTTTTGTACCAGAGATTGAATTTAGGGGCACTCGACCACTGGGCCACATCCCCAGCCCTTTTTTGTATTTTATTAGAGACAGGGTCTCACTGAGTTGCTAAGTGCCTCGCCATTGCTGAGGCTGGCTTTGAACTTGCAATCCTCTGTCTCAGCCTCCCAAGTGCTGGGATTATAGGCATGTGCCACCGTGCCTGGCATACACTGGCAAGTACATCTGCTATCTTGGGAGGTGACAACCCAAAGTCTCTATGGGGAGGAGAAAATTTAAGTCTGACAAATGTCATCTCTAGAACCTCAGCCCCAGAACCAGAGAGTGGGATTTTTCTTTTTATTTATTTGTAGAACTCAGCCACTCCTCCACAGGGGGATAAATGATAGCTGTCCATTTTTGAGCAACTTCTCAGCTCACCAAGAAATCAATACCTGAACTTCTGAGAGAAGATATAAGAGGAAGTGTTCTGAAAGGGGAAAAAAAGTCTATACTAAGTACTGTAACAAAACCTGGTTTTTCCAACAAACCACCTTTTCTGAATTCAGTACAATAAGTATTTACTGAGAATCTGCTATGTCCAGTCTTGTGGACTAGACAAAAATAAGTCCCTGATGTTTAGAAGTATGCAAATTCCATGGGATACACACACACACACACACACACACACACACACACACACACAATCATGTATTCGCTTAGACGAGATAGGAAGAAAACAATTTTCAGATCATCTTAAAGATAAGCTTCTGCATGGATTTTAGAACTATTTCTTGAGACCATTTTGCTCTACTAAACTTGGCATGGAGTATGGACAATTTCATTAAAAACCATAAACCAGCTCTTTGTTTAGGGTCCTCTGTGAGACAGGAAGAAGCCAAGTCACTCTATCTTTAGAGCACCAGCCCGGTTCTTTTCTAGAACAATTGATAGCGTAAAGGTCGAAGCAATTTTTATGCTGGTGGTCATGTTTGCATGAATTAAGTTTCAAGATTCTGGGACAGATTGAGTCAATACCGTGAACAGCATTTCTCTCTCTGGTTCTGAGGCTGGCTGACTAGGATAAATAGCTAGAAACAAATGGCATTATATGGTTGTCTTAAAAATTTCCTTTTTTTCTTTATCTAATTGCCAATAACTGCTACATATGGCTGTTTGTCAAAGAAATCAGTGATATAATGGTACATTTTAGCAGAGTGCTCATACAAGACAACCTGTCCATAAAACTGGCAATAATACTTTTATGTGCAGTACTCTCATGATAATAGCAGCTAGACTGTGTCAAGGATTTGCAGTTATTGCACAATGAAAATGAAAAGTAACCAAACAGTTATGTCTCCAATTTAGTCAGGGCTGGAAAGAGGTAGAGAGGGAAGATCTCATCTTAGTTTTCCAAACGAGGACCCTGCCAAAAAGCAACAGTAGGATTTTATTTATTTTTTAATTTATTTTTTATTTATAATAATTACAATTCATAGTGCACATATATAGCATCTTTTTACATACTACTGTTTGTATACAAAGTATATTCGTACCATTCAGGTCTTCACCACCTTTTCTTTTTTTTTTTTTTCTTTTCTCCCCCTCCCTCCTTCATTGCTCCCTCCCTTCCCTTTGACTATTCTAGCGTTCCTCTAATCCTCCTATGTACCCCCATCCAACAATACTGTGAACTAGCCTCCTTATATCAGAGAAAACATTCGGTATTTGGACAGTTGAGATTGACTAATTAAAATGTGATGTTTGAGAGTTTGAAGGTAATTTTGTGGTACACCCAGTTTTTTTGGAGTCTGGCTTGGGGGGAGACATTGAATAATGGAACCATAGGCCCTTGGCATGGTGACATTATATATCAATTCTGTGCATATCTTACTGTACCCAGTCTAAACTATCACTGATACATTTGATAATAACCTGCCTTTCTCCACTGATTTTTCTCTTTATATATATAGTTGCAAATTCAGATCCATGCCTTAGGACTGAAGAAACGAAAGAAAAAAGGAAATAAAAGAGAAGTCAGGTCCCTTTTAATGTAATCCAGGAAATACAAGTTAAACAATTTTTTTGGAAGTTGTGCAAAACTGAGACGTCGATAAGAATTTTGACCATAACTCCAAAATAGTAACAAAAAACCAATAACAACAAAAATCTGATACATCATCCATATTCTCAAACAATAAATGTTTCACAACAACGTTAATCAGTATCATATAAATGCAAAGGAACAAGAAATATTCTGTGTGCACCAACAAGGAGCTAGTACAACACTGCTATAAACACAGTAACAGGGGCGCATATTCTACTGCACAGCCATGATCTCACAGGACCCAGAGCTCAAAAACAACAGAGATGCTTTGTCACTCATTTACACAGGTCCTCTTCTACCCGATCAAATGGGGGAGGGGAAGGAATGCAAATTATTACACATACACGGATTCACAAGAGAAAACCAGGTTGAGCTTAAAAATAACCATGTTATAGGAAAACCAACATTTCAAATCTTGCAGGCCACAATTATTTTTCAAGGTACTGTTATTTGGTGTGAAAATATATCTCTTTAATAAATGGTAAAGCCAAAAAATAAATAAATAAATAAACCCCACTAAGGAATAGTTTGGCAAAGTTATTCCCAGGCTATGTATGATCAGAAGAAATCTCCAAAGGTAAGCTGACTATTCTACAGCATTAGCTGAAGCATTATATTCCTGAATTGTTCTTCCGGATACTGAAAATTTGATCTTTTATTAGCCCTAAGTCTCAGGATCGTGATATGGAAAACAATGTTCTACCATAAATATTTTCAAGACATGATTTAAATGCTACTGCCTTTCTCCATATTCTTTGTAACTGGTCATTGTATTCCAAATCAAAGGGCCATATTTCCATTTGCATTGGTATAAGGTCGAGTCAGAAGTGCAGACTTTGGTTTCATTTTTCTTACTACTAGCCTATTCCTGTTTCATTTTTCTTACTACTAGCAAAGAGAAGCTGAAAAAAGAAAGGGTGGCTGGGTGTGGTGGGGCATACCTGTAATCCCAGCTACTCAGGGGAAGGGCAGAGGCTGAGGCAGGAGGATCGCAGGCAAGTTTGAGGCCCGTCTGGACAACACAGTGAGACCCCCATCTCCAAAATAATAATAAATAATAAATAAAAAGTGAGGGGAAAGACAGTGGTATATGTAAGACTAACCTGATTTTATAAATAATACATGCCCTAAAGTTAATAAACCAGACTCAGGTAACAGAGCCAACGTGACAGAATTTACCTGGACTGACATCCTAGAGGACAGGGAGAAAAACAAAAGGCCATCCCTTCCCAGGGGACCCACTGCAAAAACAGGTAACTGCCGTGCGACTTGTGAAAACCCCAAAAACGTACTGGCACTTTTTACCGTAGTACTGATCTGGGAAGAAATCAGACTGAAAACTAAGATTGTACTGTTGAAAGTTTTAAATGGAATCATTTTCAATTAAACTAGTAGTGGATTTACATCACTCAGTAGTGGATGCAATTACACCCAATAACATTAACCAGTATGAAGTGAATTAACTATTTGCCTAAGTGAAATTTATAAAGACTAAAAGCGAACAGTGGTAAAATAAACGTATTCAAACTTTAAGGCCTAAACTCTGCTAAGGGATAGTGACTATATTTTCTGATGAACATCTCAGGGCATATGGGCATCTGGATTTAGGCATACCTGCTAGGTCAGTGGGCAGAATATGTGAAATTAAGAATATCCTGAGAAATCTGATGCCTGTAACAACAGGAATAAGTTATTGGAGTGTGTATGCTGGCACCATTCGATCCTCCATCAACCCCGGTGGTCTTCCACGAGGGGCAATTCTGTCTCCCAAGGGACATTCGGCAATATCTGGAGATGCCGTACAGTGGAGTGGGGTATGGCTGCTGGCATCTGGCGGGGACAGGCCAGGATGCTGCTAACATCCTACAGTTGCCCAGAACAGTCTCCCACAGTGCTGAATTCCCTGTCTGAAAATGCCCTTAGTGGCCCTGTAATCCCAGTGGCTCAGGAGGCTGAGGCAGGAGGATTGCAAGTTCAAAGCCAGCCTCAGCAAAAGTGAGGCACTAAGCAACTCAGTGAGATGCTATCTCTAAATAAAATACAAAACAGGGCTGGGGATGTTGCTCAGTGGTTGAGTGCCCCTGAGTTCAATCCCTGGTACAAAAAAAAAAAAAAAAAAAAAAAAAAAAAGCCCTTAGTAGGAAAGCGGAGAAAGCTTGATCCTTAGAACACAGTACCAGAAAGAGGCTGGACCTAGCAGAGTGAGTTCTGCTCCCGCCAACTCATTCATATATTTAGTATCTTTTTACATACAACTGTTTGTATACAAAGTATATTCGCAATTTAGTGAGCTAGCAAGTGAGCTTTCCAGCAGGGCCTCCTCGGTGTCTGCCACGCATTCCCAGCATGTAGAACAGAGACTGCTCTTTACCACCAATGAGGACTCTGCACGTAGGTTATACCCTGGTCCGGCCACGACACAAGTAGATGCTTCTGAAGAGCAAATGCCTGGTCCGATTTCGACACTGCTAGTTCATGAGCAACGAAGCTACTTCAGGGAATCCCTAATGAACACGCCAAGCCATTAATGCATTCCGCACGTAAAAAACGAAGCTGTTTCTGCACACTTAATGCTCAAATCTGCCCCATCAGAATTCCAATTTAACTAAAATTCCATGAGGTTTCTAAGTAATTAGATCTTTTTTTTTTTTTTTTTTTTTTTTTTTACACTTTTCATTTTAGAAACGTATTTTTCAACTTCTTTTTTCCTCCTCCTATTAGCTGTAAGCACACAGCCCATCGAGTGCTGTGGGCCAGGCACTGTCTGCATGTCTGCACAGGAATTTCACACTCTAGGAGGAACTAGAGCTATTTCCTTAGTATCCATCAAACACAAGAAACCTGGAGACAGGACGAGAGGGCTGAACTGCACAGCTCGCTGCAGCACTCACAACAAGGAATTCAATGTGAATTCATTTAATATATGAAAAGGAGAAAGGAAAAAGACCATGAGGGTACAACATTTAAAATAATGACAGCCACTAATTATTGAGCACTTACTATATGCTTAGGCCAGTGCCACGGGCTTTAGATAACAATCTCATTTAATCCCACCACCAACCCTCTAGATGATGTCAGACTCCCCCATTTTTACAGGTGCCCAAACGGAAGCTTCATCTGATGAAGGTCACACAGATAGCAAGTGGAAGAGCAGACTCGGGGCCCCACTCTGGCACACCTGACCCTCATTTCCAACCTGGCCCACTGCCTTGCTTTGTAAATAAAGTTTTATTAGAACACAACCATGCTCATTCATCTAGGTTTTGCTAATGGTTGCATTTGCATGATAACTGCAGAGCTAAGTCAGAGACCATATGGTGAGAACCTAAAAGGGTTACTATCTAGCCCTTTACAGAGAAAGCTCACCCCATCTGTCTTGAACCCCTCCACAGTAAGTCATGTCAACTTGACAATGCACCCGGCGAAGTAGCTTCATTGCCATGCAGTTGGAGCCCCCTGCTCCTATTTTCTTGTAGTCATCTTGAGAATTAATAATACCCTTTTCTTTTCAAAATGCAAACTGAATTTAACTGACATAGAGACACAACTTTTCACATATCATGGGTGTGAGTGGTGTTCTACACGTGCACACCGTATAATGTTTAAATCAGGTTAAACATCTACCCCCTCAAACATTTCTCAGTTGCTCATGGAGGAAACAGTCAGACTCCTCTGGCTTTTTGAAATGCAGTCACCTAGTCACCCTCGCATGCAACCACACATCAGAACTCCTTTTCCTATCGGACCCTCCAGTCAGCCTTGCCCTGTCCCTCCTCCCCCTACTCTCCCAGGCACTGGTGACCACTGCTTTTCCTTCTGGAAAGAGTCTGCGTGAACGACAGCAATGTTGTACAAGTGAAGCTTATTAAATCTGATTTTCTCACAGTCAGAAATCAGCAAAAACCAGAATGAAACACACAAAAAAAAACCATTACTGATTTTCCACGGGTAAGTATTAAGTGCCGGAAACACAAAATGAATAAGACAGTCTTACCTTCAATTAGTGCACAGAGGAGCAAAGGAAACCGAGTCCCACACACAGCAGAGGAGCGTTCTCTGAGCTCCGCTGAGGGCCCTGCAGAGGACTGGCTTTTCCCAAGCCCACCGATGCCCCAAAGAGGAAGACATCTGAAAACGCATCTCTCTTTCAAGAAGAAAAGTCTCCATTATGCTAAAATAAATAACTGAATTGTGTCTGACTTCTTCCAAGAGGAGAATTCATTCTTCACAGAACAGAATGGTGAAGCTAAAATGAATTTACAAGCTCAGCCCCTTCAATGCACGCATAAGAGAACCTAGACATGTCCAAGGTCACCAGCAACCTCAGGAGAGAAAGCTGCCCACAGTGCTGACCAGCTGAGCATTAGTAAGGTGCTCAGTAGGCTGAAGAGCAGGGTGTGAAGGACTTGGCTCTGGAGCCAGATCCAGGGCAAGTTACTGAACCTCTCTGACCCTCGGCTTCCTCTTCTGCAAAATGAAGATGATATCCACAGGTCATTATGCGTAAGAGGAATTCCTTTAGGAACATGGTAGAGGGCATCAGCTGGCTCACAAGAAGTATAACATGAGTGTTTGCTACTAAGAAAATAAAAAGTGAGCTTTGGGGATCTGGGGGTATAGCTGAGCAGTAGAACTCACTAGGCCCTGAGTTCCATCCCAGCACACACACACACACACACACACACACACACACACACACACACGCTCAGGACACACAGAACACAAAAAGTGAGTCATGGGGATGAACCACAACTCCAGGCCTCGGTGAAGCTGACTCCAGTGGCACTCCTCAGCCACCTCTGGCCACCTGAGAGCCGCCAGCCTCCGGGTCCCCTTGGGCCCTTTCCAGCACCATTCCTCCAGGCTTGTGCCCACCTTTCCCCACCTCCTCTTCCTCTCTGATCCTGCCGTGACTGCCCCCTGGCCAAACCCGAGGGACCCTCCACTCCCAGCGCTGAAGCTTGCTGGGGCCACAGTAGCCCCACACACCTCCAGCCACTCCCTGTCCCTCTCGGGGCACAGTGGTGCCATCACCCGACATGCCCTCTCACCCTCGCACTCCCGCTGAAGAGTCTGTTCTTTACGCAGCATATCCCTGATGCCCACCTGTAACAGTGCCCCTTCCCTGACCTCGTGCGACTGCAAATTCATATTATCTTAATGTAGTCTTGAACCGAAAGACCAGATTTCAGCCAGGCGCGGTGGCGCAAGCCTGTCATCCCAGCACTTGGGAGGCTGAGGCAGGAGGATCGCGAGTTCAAAGCCAGCCTCAGCAATGGTGAGGCACTTAGCAACTCAGTGAGACCCTGTCTCTAATAAAATACAAAAAAGGGCTGGGGATGAGGCCCAGTGGTCGAGTGCCCCTGAGTTCAATCCCCGGTACCACACACACACACACAAAAAAGACCAGATTTCAAATCCCAATCTCAACACTTACTCCTGGGGATACTCAGGCAGATGGTTTAATGCCTCTGCCTCAGTTTCCTTTTCCGCCAAACTGAGAACAACAGTACCAACCTTGGGAAGATTAAATAGAAAATTCCCATAACTGGCACAGAGTTTAGCTGTGGTAAGGGCTTGCTGTTATCATCCAGGACACCAGGACGCTTCTTCCTCCTTCCGGCCTTTTGCCTGTGCTGGTGTTATTCCCACCGGGACAGTCCTTCTGTCCCGGCCACCGGTCCACACCTGCCCCTTCCCCTAGAGCCCCTCCCGTGCGTCAGTGCCCCGCCATCTCCTGCTTGGGTGAACTCACTCGTGCTTGGCACTACACTATGCACTGGAGCCCTAATCAGTGGTTATCAGTTTGGGGCAGTCTCATCTTCCAGGGGACATCGGGCTATGCCTGCAGACACTTCTGGATGTCACAGATGGGAGGTGGGTAACAGCACCCAGTGGGCAGGGGCCAGGGATGCCCTACGATGCACAGGGTGCCTCCCACAAAGCAAGGAACTGTCACCAGCAGTCCTGAGGCTGAGTCCTTCCATGCCTTGAGTTCACAGGACGCCCTGACCCTGCCGCCTGAATCTGTGCCAATGCCTGACTGGCAGAGAGGAAGTGCCCGACTCCGCAACCACGTAAAACAAACACCATCAATAAGATATTTTAATTTGCACTCATAACTCTGTTAACAACAACAACAACAACAAAAAAATCACTGGATAAATATGCTCAGCTAAACTGGGAACATTTCTTCTCAATTACTAGTTATAGTTTAGGCTAACAGCATTTTCCAGGAAAGAAAAATTCATGAAGAACCGTATTGTTCTGTGTTTCTATAATTGCTCACAAGTGGGAACAGATTCAATCATACAGGATTATACTTTCTACGGGAGGAATCTGATGTAGCACATTAATTTTTGTATAGGGCATTAGTTACCTGTGAGATTCTGCCAAGAGGAGAAAAACCAAAACAAAACAAAATATATGAGATAAGAGCAGGGTATGGGGTGCCTCCCTTTAATCTCATCCACTCAAGGGGGCTGAGGCATGAGGGTCCCTTGAGCCCAGGAGTTCCATAGCAGGATCCCATCCCCCACCCCCCAAAGGGGAAGTGTATGATGAAATAAATTTGGGTAAAGAAACACATCTGCCTGTAAACCCAGAGACTCAGGAGACTGAGGCAGGAAGATCATGAATTCAAAGATGGCATCAGCAACTTAGCAAGACCCCGAGCAACTTAGCAAGACCCTGTCTCAAAATATAAAACGCGCTGGTGATGTGGCTCCATTGGCCCCTGGGTTCAATCCCAAGTACAACAACAACAACAAAAAGAATACACACCCTTCTTTTTGGAGATTTACAAAGCACAACAGCATTTCTGAGATTAAAACAATCTGCTTGAGTTTGGTTAGCTGAGTTTTCCACACTAGTTTGGCCTTGAAAATTGCACATGCATCTCTATCCCATGGATCAAGTGTAACAGGGAACACATTTTGGAAGGCGTCTCACAAAAGTTGATAAAAACCTTCACACTGATCTTTAGAACGAAGTGTCCAAAGTGTCCCACTAACCAGAGCTGCTGTGGGGCCCTACGTGGCTAAGAAGCACAGCACAGGCCCTCTCCACTCAGAAGTCTCTGGCAGAAGAGCAACGCGTCTGCGGGCCTCTGCAGCACAAGGACTAGAATTTGACCAGACTGTATTTCCATTTGGCATTTCAAAAAGCAAATGGGAGAATCTGTCTTTTCTGCCTGATTGCCTTAGACTGAACAGTATTGACCTTGACATAGTTAGAGGCTAGCCATCAAATTATTATTTTCCTGCAAACAATAAGACTAATTTCAAGTTTTGCAGGGAGAAACAAAACCAAACATCCCAACAAATAGTGACCCGGAGCATTCCTAAGGGAGAAAAGTAAGAGAGCATTTGCCGAAGACCTAAGTAGAAGGCGCCTAGTATGTCAGTTTTCCTACCTTCTTCCCTACTAGGCGCCAATCCTCTCCAGTATACTTTAACCCCAAGTCCAGGGCCCCGTTGTTCCTGTTGGAAGCTTTGTGATATCTAAGGAGGACTGTGGTTTCCTGAAAAGGATCTGCACACCCTAGAAGACCTCAGCCCAGCTGCCCCATTTCAGTGCAAAGTCTTCACCTTCAGGCAGGGAAACAGTCACCACTCCAGGGCGTCGAGTGGCCTCCAGGAGATTGTATGTTGGAGTGGGCCACAGCTCTGTGACCCGCACAGGCTGAACAGGGCCCAGCCAGGCGCCGGTGAGGACACGCACGGCCGGAAGCAGGGCAGCAGCCACGGTGCCGCCATCTGCTCCTCCGGCTCGGGGGGCATCGCTGTGCACCTTCACCTTGAGATAACGGGACCTCGGTCCTCCCAACCCTGTGAGCCACTCCGCCTGCTCCGTGCCATCCTGGCTCCGCCCATCCCCACAAATGGAGAGCAGAGAAGCTCCTCTCCCTCCTCCTTCCGGAATGTTCCAGCCAGCACCGTGGAAATAAGAGCACAAAGCCCCCGTGGTGTTTATTTTTGAAAGCTCTCCAGACAACCGCTTCCAGCATCCTTTCAAGACCCTCTGGAAAGGAGCCCGATCCTCCCAACCGGTGCCCCCTTTGGCAAGAAGGAAGCCCGAGGTGGGGGAGCCTGGATGGTCTGGGGCCAACTGGCGCCGAGGCTGCTGGGCCCAACTCAGGAAGCTCCAGGCCCAGGGGCGCTTTCTTTCCCTAACCCTCCCCCTGAGGCTGCTAATTCCTTCTCTCTGGTAAACACTGCCAGGAATTGCACTCTTAGGATTATGCAATAAAAATAAGCCATGTTTGCTTTCTCAAACCGTGGTGGAGATCTTCCCAGTTAAATCTTGCTGTGACTTAGGCTATGACATTTTCCAAGTAAATTTGTCCCATTTCATTCATGGCTAATTACGTAGTCGGGGTCTAGAAACGTCCGCTGACCCTTCCATCCTGCGCATGGCTTACGTACTCCAGGTCACTCCTGTTGGTTCCTTTGTACTTGTTTATAAACCCAGGGGGTGAATTCCAGAACCATCCACATTGTTAGGAGGACAGCACAGTAACTGATCCAACTTCATGTTAAGCAGTTTGCCTTTTCGAGACAGGCGGTTACCGATGTTGGCACGAGATGAAATGTGCCTCTGGAAACAATCTGAGTCTAAAAATGCCGTATTTCTACTCATTTAGGCAGGATGCAATGTGGTTCTCTAGCTAATCGGCACACTTTCCTGAAACTAACTCGACCAAGGATGCACTAGACTCATACACCCCACAGAATTTGTTTGGTTGTCTTGTTATTTGTGCCATTAGCTGCTCTATTAGGTATTTTGTCATCTTCACTGAATTAAAATTGGGGGTACAAATCCCCTGTCATTGGGTAACGTTCATATTCTAGAGGTGGAGGGACCACTCTATAGTGCGTCCACCTCACTCACCCCGGTAAGCAGAGGGCTGCCGGGGACTGTGGTGTCTCAAAGCTCCAGACATCGACAGCATGTGTCAGGGCAGGGTCTGCCAACCTGGCCTTTCTTTCATCCCATTTATGTAAGGGTGTCTTCTAAAGTGCTCCACAATCTTTTTCTTTTAAGAAATAACTCTTTGTTATACGTTCCTTGTTTTTTCTTTCTTGAATACAGACCCTTCTTCTTCATGCACGTTCCCCTTTCTGCCTTCTAGAAAAGCCTAAATAATTAGCCTAGGCCTGCAGCCCGACAAATCCCACATTTACCAAGCATTCCAAGCTATTGCTATGTGCATAGATTCAACCTCAAAGACCCAGGGCGAGGACAGAGGGATCCTCAGCCAATCCTGTCTCCTCCCCCTCCCTGCAAAGGGCTCTTTCTGCTGTGCATATTCCAGTCTCTTCTTTCATTTTAAGTTCTACTTTGGGTACTGGTGTTCTGGCCACAGGCTGCTTAACGGTGTGTGAACAATTCACATCACGGCTAGTAGTAAACTGTGATGTCACCTGTTCTGGACGGGAATGCGTTAGGGCTCTGGGCAGACGGCAAGGGGTGTTTATCCGGGAACTGAGGCGCTCCTGTCTCCTGGCTTGTTTGACTTTACGGAGGCTGAAATTGGCAGAGTACATCTCTTGACGGTACAGCAGAGCCCTGACCGTGCCTGTCACCAAGATCTGCTTCCATATGCGTCCTTTCTATGGCCCGATCAGACCCAGGGAAGTTTCCAAATATATTAATAAATGCTACGTCCGGTATCTGCTGCACCTGTCAGACAAACACATGCCCAGCAACAGATTTTATGTCTCTCGGGAAGGGACCTAATTCTGCTCTATGCCCAGCCTGTCCGAGAAGGATGGTTGCTAAATGTGCAGCAGATTTCACTCCTCAAACTGTGCCAGGAGATACCGGTGCCAACTCTTGCTGAGAACACCTTCAGGATCCAGAGGCCTCGCCCCTGCGCACCTCTCGGTAATTTCAGCCAGCTGGTCATCGCTTCTGGGAAGCTGTGTTCCCTCTCTCCCTTTGATTGCCCACTCTAGTCAGAATTCCCCTTGGTTTTGCTTTCCCCCTTCCTGCTCACTCCTTTCTCTTTCTGCTCATGCACTTGGAGCGGAACTACTGTGTTCAGAAGGTTGCATGAAAAGGAGCTGGGGCTTCATTAGAGACTGCTATTGTCCTTGAAATAACATCAGAACTGAGGTAAGGGGGACAAGAGAAGCAGAATGGTACAGCCCTCAAGATGCGACTTAAAGAATGGGAACCGTCGTCTTCTCCCCCAAGAGCCACTGCCGGGGGTTACAGCTTGTTTAGAAGATAATTATTTTGATTTTATAATTACTTTTGTGGGTTGCAAAATAATTACTGTGTGGCACATCACCATGTGCCAAAATAGCAGAGGCGATTGTTCTAAAGTTCAGGGCAAAACAACAGAGTCATGATGGTTAGCTCTTAGGTGGGGTGCAGAAAGTCCCTCCCCTTTGTGAAGCATGCCAGCCTGAAGACCACATAAAGGTCAGGTGGAGGTGGGGTTGCGAAAGACAGTGAACTCAGACGGGTACTTTTTGTGTGGGGGGGGAATACCGGGGATTGAACTCAGGAGCACTCAACCACCAAGCCACATCCCCAGCCCAGTTTGGTATTTTATTTAAAGACAGGGTCTCACTGAGTTGCTTCATGCCTTGCTTTTGCTGAGGCTGACTTTGAACTTGTGAGCCTCCTGCATCAGCCTCTCAAGCTTCTGGGATTACAGGTATGCACCACTGCGCCCAGTTGGGTTCTGTCTTTTTAAGTTGGTTTTCATATTAAACCTGTCCCTGCAAGTACACGCAGACATCTAAAAGCCCCTTTAAGCTGGGCGCGGTGGCGCACGCCTGTAATCCCAGCACTTTGGGAGGCTGAGGCAGGAGGATCATGAATTCAAAGCCAGCCTCAGCAATGGTGAGGCACTTAGCAACTCAGTGAGACCCTGTCTCTAAATATAATAAAAAAAAGGGGTGGAGATGTGACCCAGTGGTCAAGTGCCCCTGAGTTCAATCCCCAGTACCACAAAAATAAATAAATAAATGCCCCTTTAAAAGACCAAAGGTTAGGCTGGGGTTGTGGCTCAGTGGTAGAGTGCTTGCTTAGCACATGTGAGACCCTGCGTTCAATCCTCAGCACCACATAAAAAATAAATGAATAAAATAAAACTATAGTAAAAAAAAAAAAAAAAAAAGACTAAAGGCTGTGCCAGGGGTGGTAGTGCACCCCTGTGGTCAAAGCTACTCGGGAGGCTGAGGCAGGAAGATCACTTGAGCCCAGAAGTTCAAGGCAGCCTGGGCAATGTTGCAAGACCCCATCTCAAAAAAAAAAAAGGCTGCAATTTGCAAGAGTGACCCACATACAGATGTAATTTGATACTGGATAATCTATAGGGTCTTTTTCAATTCTAAGTTCAGATATGGTGCCAAAATGATCGGGAGTGGTATTTTCTAATTGTAAGAAGTCTGACGTATCCAGGCGTCAGCCCACTTTTTTCATAAAGGGCCGCAGAGTAACCACTTGAGGCTCTGCAAGTCCCCACTGCTACCACTCAACTCTGCAGTTGTGGTCTGAGGGCTGTCATAGACCCTGTATGACAAATGTGCAGAGCTGTAATATAACACAATAATTTATGGACACTGACATTTGAATTTCATGTGCCTTGTGTCACACAATATTATTGTAATTTTTTGGTAACCATTTGAATCCACTAAAACAACAACAGAAAAATTTCTCACCCTACCAACCCCAGTGGAGGTATCCTGGGCCAGAGCCTACCCACCCCTCACCTGGATGGTTCTAGCACCTCTGCAAAACTCATTTTCCGGGTGAAGAAATCTCAGGGCAGAAGTGATTCAAGGACAGGCAGAGGGCAGCAGGGTCCCCAGGCCCTCCTCATTCTACAGACACCTCTTCGTCAGATCATTTTCTCTTTCCATTTTTATGTGTGAACACTTTGCTTTGGAGTTTGCTTTTGCCCAAATTTGCCCAAATGAATCACTGTCACAGTTTTTCATTTAATTCACCACTTTAAGAAGCTAAATTTCTAATCCCTTCTTAGGGGTCTTGTGCAGGGTGACCCTCAGAGAAAGCCAAACTTGGCTGAGAAGGTGGCAGATGAAGCCAAAGGAACAGCCTGGTCACAGCAGCATTAGCAGGTGACCTGGGGACACTATGGCCACTCTCTCTGAATTTGGTCACAGTGATAACTACAACGTTAAAAGGTTGTTCTGAATGTATGCAAGGAAATAGGATGAGAACTATACAATGTAAATATACAAATGCAAATGGTCTATCTAGGTTTCCTAAACTTGCTGGTTTTTCTTAAGTGGACTAAATTCACTCTTTTCTTGACCACCTGCTCAGAAATTTTAAAATTATTATTTTTTTCTTTCTTTCTCTCTCTGTTTTGTTTTGTTTTTCTTGGTACTGGGGATTGAACTCAGGGGCACTTGACCACTGGGCAACCTCCCCAGCCCTTTTTTATATTTTATTAGAGACAGGGTCTGAGTTGCTAAGTGCCTCGCCATTGCTGAGGCTGGCTTTGAACTCTCAATCCTCCTCCTGCCTCAGCCTCCCAAGTGCTGGGATTACAGGCGTGCACAACCGTGCCTTGCTTCTTTCTTTCTTTCTTCTTCTTGTACTTGGGATTGAACTCAAGGGTATTTAATCACTGAGCCACATCCCCAACCCTTTTTATTTTTTATTTTGAGACACCTTGCTAAGTTGCTGAGGATGCCTTTGAACTCGCCATCTTCCTGCCTCAGTTTCCTGAGCTGTTGGGATTACAGGCATGTGCCACCATTCCTGGCTAACTTTCTATCTTAAAAGTTCCCCCAAGTTGGCTATAACTCAAAACACTGACAGAAACAAGTATCAGAAAGGATATAGAGAAATGGGTCTTTCAAACCTTCATTACTGGCAGGAATAAAAGTAAAACGGAACAGTCTGGCCATTCCTCAGATGGCTAAGCATGAAGGTACCATGTGATCCGGCCATTCTACTCCTAGGTCTATCCCCACAGAAATGGAAATGCACTTCTATGCTAACGCTTGCGTGTCAATGTTCACGGTGCCATATTTATAGCAGTCCAGGAGAAATCACCCACGTGTCCACCAGCTGATGAATGAATGAATGAATGTGACCTATCAATACAACATAGTCAGCCATAAAAAAATGAAGTTCTGATACAGACCACAGCATACCCTATGTGAAAACATTACCCTATGTGAGAAAAGCCAGCACCAGACACTGTACACCACACAATTCTATTTAGCTGAAATGCCCAGTATGGGGAAATCTATAGACACAAGAAACAGATTAGTGGTTGCCGGGGAGGGGAGGGGGTGGGTTACAGGAGGATTAGATGGATAGGCTAAGGGAACAAAGGATTTGGGGGAGACAGGATAATGAAAATGTTCTAAAATTCACTGTGATGATAAATGTACAATCCTATGAATATACTAAAAGCCACTAAATTATATGCTTTGAATGAATGACTTGCATGGTGTGTGAATTATATCTCAATAAAACTTCCCCCCAAAAAAAAACCCCCAGGGAGATCTGCACCCTGTCATGTAGCAAGTCCCAGCTGCTCAGCTCGGTAGCCCAAGCCCTCCACATGTGGGCCTCTACCCACTTCCGGGGCTCTCTTCTTGTCACTTCCCAGCTGCCATGCTCTACCAGCCCGTGTCCTTGTAGTCACTTTAATAAAAGAACGTGCATTTATTAGCTAGATCTGTGATTAATAAAGCAACATAGATATTCATGTGTCAAACCTGGGCCTAACAGCCATGCACTGCTCTAGGTACTGGAAATAGAGCAGCCGAGGAGAGAGAGAGAATAGTGTGTAGACCCTCCCTGTCCCCGAGGGAAGGGACTCTTTCCCTCAGCCATCTCTGTCAGCCCAGTCCAACTCACCAGACACAAATAACTCAAGGGCCACCTCCCTCCCACAGGACCTCACTGGCCACCTTCCCCAGGAGGGAGCTGGGTCCCCCATCCTAGCCCACAACCTCCTGGCCTAACTCCTGTCAAGCCGTATCCCGCACTGGACCCCAAGTTCCTCTTGGGAGGGGCGGCCATCCTTACCTCTCTAGTTGAGCATCATGTGCACTGTACACAGCAACCCTTGACATACGACTAAACCAGTGACCGCGTTCTACCTTCCTCTGGCCTTGGATACGGAAACAGCAGGACCCTAAGGAAACCACCATACAGGATTTCTCTCTTGTGGTCTGGATGATATTTTTTCCTTTGTACTGAAAATCTCTACAATTCATTTCTTTGACTCCAACAAGCAGAGTCCTGCTCAGCTTCTGGTGCTCTTCTTACTTAGACTCTTCCTTGGACTGTTCTTTTCTCCCTTACAATGTGAGTGCAGAAGGGAAGGTCACCTTGTCCCCTGTCCCTGGCTATGGGCCCTTAATAGGATCCCATCAATGACCCTGCTTCCATGACAAGTACCCACTCTGCCCAGGTGACCACCCACTGCAGTACAAGATCACACACCACCATGGTGGCTCCCAGCTGGCGCAACACACCCACTCCCTGCAGGCTGGTTTTTCTACCTGACCC
Source organism: Tamias sibiricus (assembly GCA_025594165.1). Taxonomy (NCBI): domain Eukaryota; kingdom Metazoa; phylum Chordata; class Mammalia; order Rodentia; family Sciuridae; genus Tamias; species Tamias sibiricus. The sequence continues at coordinate 13,920,759 of CM046666.1, read as the reverse complement.
CCCCCCCCCCCCCCCGCCTTTTTGAGGATTGGAAATTGAACCCGCGGCCTTGCACATGCTAGGCAAGCACTCTACCACTGAGCCACAACCCCAGCCCTCAGACACTTCTTGAAACCTCAAACACGTTTCCATTTCGGTTGGCAAACTACAGAAAGGGATGTTCTGGGCTAGTCAACACACACTGAGCCTTCTCTCCCTCCTCCATAAAATGTCATGCATATATCCTACCTAGTAATCTTTTCAGTTTGATCTTACCTCCTTTAGATATATCAGTCTATTTTATGCTAGAAATTTCACAAATATTTTCAATATTTTTTCTCCTAAACTAAGCAAAGAGTTTCAGATGTGTGTAAAATCGTCAGAAGGATGTTAGAATAGAACGGAAAATGATCACTAAAATTATATGAGTTGAAACCTATAAATAAGACCAGTTGATTTTGAATTTGCTGGTGCTTGAAAGTGTATTGAATACACTCGAAGACTGTAACAGCTGTAGAATCTGTCTTTTGACAGTTACTGCTCCAGGTCAAGGGACACCCTCTCCTGAGCCATGAGTGGCCATGGGAACTGGGTATTTTCCCTTGTCTGGTCACTCCCATAAATGCTATCCTAAAATCCCACTTACATTTGCTCAAAAAAATTCAGGAGTGGGGAATATGGGTGACGAATCTATGGGGGTTTATTATTCTAGTGTGTCTACAATTGTTCTCACTTTTTAAAAAGACTAGTTAGCTCCAATACATCCTTTGTGAAAAATCCCTGCCCTGTACTTATTACTTAGTGTATGAACTCTAAACTCTTCCAATAATTTCCTAGGTTTTTCCTAACCTTCGTGCCCAAGGTATGATCTATCACGTTCTGCCTCCAAAAAATGGTAACTTTCTCTCTTAGATATTTTCTTCAAACTTCTGCGTATGTATGTGTCTAACTTTTCATTTCCCTGTATGATTCTGTCTTATTGATTTTATTCTCTCAGTGCTTAGCCTGGCACATCAAAAATGATTGACAAGGGGCTGGGGTTGTGGCTCAGCGGTAGAGCGCTCGCCTAGCACGTGCGGGGTCCTGGGTTCGATCCTCAGCACCACATAAAATAGATAAGTAAATAAAAAAGGCATTGTGTCCAACTACAACTAAAAAATAAATATTTTTTAAAAATGATGTATGTATAGACTGGTTGGGGAAAAAGTGGAATTCCCCATCAAATGTTCCAGAGTACCATGTATCATTTTCCGCCACATTCCACCTGCTATCCATCTCCCTCTTCCTGGACACAATGGTTTCATCCATTCTTTTTCTTTCCCTTCCTAAAATGCCCTTCCTTTCTTTACCTGGAAAACTCTTCCTGTAGGTCCTGGTCCAAATGTCCCCTCCCCTGGAAGGCCCCCCTGCCTTCTTCATACAGTTAACTGTTCCTTCTGGTCTTTAGCTGTGTCCAAACTCCTCAAAGGCAACAGGTTCTTGATGTCCCCAAGCTGAGGGGACCTTGCATAGGCACGCTGCCAAATTTACCAATGGATGAAGAAAAATCAGGTGACAACCCAATTACTGGAAGACATGACACCTCAATAAAACTCAAAGTCAATTTTGATGACGATCCCTCCACTCTCTACACCCCTTCCTAACATTCTGCTGAATCCTCCTTTATTTATTTATTTATTTGTCTGCGATACTGAGGATGTAACCTGGGCCTCACACATGATGGGCAATTAGCTAGACCGACATGCCAGACCCTAAGCCCTCTGCGCCTCTCTTCCCTACTGTCTGTTCCTCCCTGGGAAAGAATCAGACCTCAAGTTGCCTGCTTTTTGGATTATCCAACTGACCACAAAACACTATATCACCATTCAATCATGTACATATGTAATTTCTTTCACCTAGAACATAAGAATATATATCTTAACTGTGAGATATACAGAAGAATTTCATCTTGGACCCAACCCAAGGAATTTAATTACAGAAGGGGCACAGCAGTGCAGTATAGCAAGAGGAAAAACCCAAGGCAAAGCTGGACTTGGCAGCAACAATGCCAACGATAGCGATCACAGCTAATGTTCTTTAAGCACCTCTGTTTGCTAGGCACCACGCTAAGTGCTTTGTGCCAATTATCTCATTTAATCCTCATGATTCCACGTAGCAAATAATATTATGATATCTCAAAGCTACCCAGCTAGCAAGTGGAGGAGGCTTTATGTGAAAATAGCGGGCGGTCCCAGGACCAGCTCTGGCCCAGTACTAGAAATGGCTCCCCTCTTCAAAGTCAGTTCTGCTAGCAGTCCTGCCATCAAGGGGTGGTTTGAACTTGGAGGAGTCCCGCCCTAATCCTGACCCTCCTTGCCTTTCTAACCTGCAGAAGAAGGATGTGACCCATGGAAACTCACAAGGCATTGTCCCCTAAAAGGCCATCCTGCTGAAAGACTCCTCCACTCAGCTTGACAGAGAGGTACCATGACCAACTGCACTGGTTCCAGAAGTTCATATGGGCATCCACTAGGAACACGCTAAATATTTCTAATCTCGAAAACAAAACTTGGAGATGCATCCAGCACACCAGTGGATTTGTGAATCTGTATGTGAATGTTTACAGCACAGAAATCATATTGAAAAGACAGGAACACATCCTTGAACTATTCTGATCAATCACATGTAAAAGGCCCTGGGGCAGGAGTTACAATCAACATGCCTGTTTCTAAATGCACTATTTTATTATTTGTTAAATGTCACAGTAAAAATAATAAGAGAGAAAAACTTCCAAAGATTCCTAAAAACTGTTAAAATGTTTGTTTTGGTTGAAATTACATTTTCATAATATGAGTGTGTATACACTCACAATAATTATGTGTGTGTTGCTGGAGATAAACCAACGGCCTCCAGCATGCTAAGCTGGCATTCTACCACTGAGTTACACCTCCAGCCCACATATTAACAATTCTTAATAATTACTGAGTCTATATTTCCTAAAGTAATTCCTCACTATTAGGCTTGAAAGGAATCAAATGAGAATAGAAAATGTGCATGAAATTATATACAGTAATACCTTGCTTTCTAGATTTTCCTCTAAACTTGCTATTAATCCATTTGCAAATTAAGTCATACTCTCCTATTCATTTCCAATATAAAATTCCAGTGATGACTTAGTTATTTTTTTATAGCTTTACAGTGTACGCAACTTCAATTTGGCTATAAATTTCTTTCCGTCTATTCCTACCAGTCACCTTCTCTATCAGCTAGGTAAAGGAAAACTAAAAATGAAATAAATGTCCTAGGAAATTTACAATTCTTTCTAATTCCTTACCTTAATAAGCCTAGCTTATTGAGACTATACATATATACAACACACACACACACACACACACACACACATCAAATACCTAATTTTCTGAATTTTGTGTAGGTGAAAGACACAATGTCATTTCTTTTTTAAATCAACTTAATGGCACTGTGGGAAACACTATGATTCTTTGTTTTATCCTGTACTGGCTCCACGGCCTTTATCATTGAAATTTTACATAAACTTGTTTCCTTATCTAAAAATGGCTCCAGTGTTGAACCCAAACAGCCAAAAGGAACAGAAACACAAACTCTCTTGGCCATTAATGAGTGGTGAATCGTACCCCACAGTTTCTTTTAAAAAAGAAAATTACTTAAAATAAAGTCAACAAAACATCGTTAGTATTAGTTCATGGATACCAAGAACTTTTTTTAAACACTTGAGTAAAAAAAGATAATTGCTAAAATGTAATTTCCTCTGTCACATGCAGCTCAACTAGCCAGAAATAATTTTTCTTTTAATGTTTATTCAATGTCAGCTGAATACATTTAGTTATAGATTATCTTTAAATGGAAAGTATTAAAATTTTCTTTAAATACATTTTTAAAAGCTGACATTTGATATGAAAGGAAATTAAGAATGGAGAAAGCTAAGCGACCAACACCCACATAATATTTCTAGTGATTTCCATTGAGACCAGAATTTCCCACTGCTGCCACCAAATGGCCTCCTCAGTGCTGAATGAGAATCCAGTCACATTTAGGATAAGGCCACAACAGAGGTGCATCCCACCTTAAGCAACATCTTCCTCCAGTGAGTCCTACCCAACAAGTTATGTTGGGGAAATTTGCATTGTTGCAAACTCGACCATACGTTTCCTTGAAAAACAACTGGTGTTCTGGGCATACAGAAAAAGAATGCTCAAATTTCAAATTGCTTCTAGAGAATTTATCTAGTGGAACAGTCACTCACTACAAATTTGAACTTCCTTCCCTTTTGCAGTGGGTGGTGCTGCTTTGGGCTCTGGCAAGAAGAAAAGAGGCTTAAACTGACCATACTCTATTTCCATTAGTAAATGAGCATTACACACATTCAATAGGAGGATGAACAGTATAGAATTAGCCAAAAATTTGGCACTATAACATGTACGCTTCCCTGTAGAAGGATGTATGGAAATTAAATTCTTCAGTCCTATCAGGTAATAAAGTGAACATCCATAGATTTCTCTGCAGGGCATTCTGAAGTGTTGGAAGCTATATGTTATAAGAAGAAATATGTGCCATAGGTTAAAACATACCCCTGCCATCCACCATGTGTTTACCAGTGATGAGTTCATAATGACATGTAGACATACATCCTTGAACGTACACATATGCCTGTCCTTACTATAGCAGTATTTAGAGATACTAATTTATTAAATAAACTCCTAAGGTTGGGGAAGCAGCCTATTTGGGGTACAGTTCAATCGACACAGTGACTGACATTTAATAAGCACCTTGGCTTGCATCTTGAGCTCTGTTACACTCTAAGGGAAAGGTCCATCTGTATTCCCGGGTCCTGGTGTCCTCAGCTTATACAGCAATCATAAGAGTCAAACACGCGGAAGTAAGCATGTGCTTCTCAGAAGCCAATACCTTTCCCCAAACTGAACAGGAGTAGCTAGCGTTCCTGTCTACCTTCCTCCAGCAAGGTCCCTGTTTCCCTCTCCGTGTCTCTTGCCAGTGCTCCACAGCCTCTCTTGCAGTTTAATCAACGAAAACTATAATTACGCTAGTAGGACTCTCATTTTGAAAAGACATTAGCCAAGCCACAGTCACTTCATTACTCTGCACTTCTGAGGCCCACAAAGAACCGGAGGAATCCTAAGTAATATTTGTTCTTCCAAAGGGAACAAGGGACACCTGCCTGGCTGATAGGAAAATCTGCCTGCCCAAGCAGGTGTCTGTGTCCAGAGAGAAGAGGAGCTTCAGGCCGGGAGGCAGCTAATGCTCTCCCTGTAAAATCTGCTGTCTGAAACTTTTCTGCGACCTTCAGTGGCCCTCCTGGAGTCTGCTCTGTGAGCTGTTGGGGAAACGCCTGGAGGCTCCCGCAAATGCACCGCCACAGAGGCGCATCCACATCTGCAGAGCCTGCGCGCGCCAGCTGTTCCTCTTTCCTGGCTTCCTCTACCCAGAGTTGCTAGCAGCCCAGCACCCCTTCACCGCCTTGCTTCACATGGGATTTAGGGGAGCTCTTTGGCTTGCACATGTCCAGGCTCACCTGGAAGATGCTGACCCGCGCCCTTCCCCCACTTCCCCCACATTTGGCCATTAGGCACCATTCCAAGAGGGACCAGCAGCAGCACTCCGAAAACCACAGCCATCTTCTACTCTCAACAGACATCATTCCACAACTCCACAAGTCTCTAGGTCTCTGAGCGCCGCGGTGGCCAAGGCCAAATCACCTCTCCAAAGTGAAGCCACCCAAGGAAGCCCACAACCATAATGCAGCTCAGCAAACCCTATATCCTATCACAGGGCAAGGATGGGGGAACAGTTAAGGAGCCCATGGAGGGGGGAAAGCAGGTGGAACTTTTTTTTTTTTTTTTTTTTTTTTAATAATGTTGCTGCAGACAAATCCCCAAACACCCCACCTTGCCATATAAAAATTCCAGAGTTGCTCTCCTTTAACTGCTTCAAAACCCTCATTTTGAGGAGGGAGATCTCGCAGGACTGCGAGCCGGGTCTGGCTTTGGATGGCACTCTGCAAAGTGCCAGGCGGGCGGCTGTTGTGCCTGGGTAGAGGACGGATGTCCCCGCAGTTCTCTAGGCAGCAGACTCCCGCTGCGTCCAAACTGGGGACCGGCAGTGCCACCTCCCGCCACCACCACCGCCACCGCCCCGACGGGCCCCAGCACTCACCGTCCCGGGCGTCCTCCCCCCGACTGCAGTTGCTGCAAATGTGTTTGATCTCCTTGCCTAGTTGACAGTGGATCACAAAGGACACGTTGTTGTTGTTGTTGGGGGCGGGCTCCTTCAGGGGCTTCATTCTCAGCAAATAAAAAGCTTTCTTTTTGGGTTTCTCGGCGCTCGCGCCTGGCACCGCGCCCTCCCTGCAGCGCGGCGAGCGGAGCGCAAACCTCCCCGGCTTCGCGGCGCGCGTGGGCTCCGCCATCCGGCCCCCGGGAGGCCCGGGCCGGGCGCTGCTCGGGCCCCCGCGCGCTGCCACTCGCGCCCCTCCGCCTGGCCAGCATGCCCCCGCTGCGCCCCGCCCCCGCCGCGCGACACCAACGCCACGGCGGCGGGGCGGCTCGGGGAAGGCGCCGAAGGGGTCTTGAGCTCGCCGACCTCGCTGCCCGAGCCAATCCGAATCCCGAGGCCCGAAGAGGGACTGCGGAAGGCGCTCCTCAGTCCTACCTGAGAAGCTCCACTCGCTCCACGCTCGGGGTCTCACGTGCACAGCCTCCTCTGGCAGCCCCACCCCTAGGTAATCTCGGCCCCAGCAATTCAGAGCCTGCTGGCTTTGCAGCTACCTCCACCCTTGAGCGCCAGGGCAGAATGCCAGCCAGCACACCCCCCGCCCCCCTTCTCCAAGCCTAACGCTGCCAAATGAAAGCAAGACGTACCACACACCAGGCAGCTGAGCCCAGAGCCCTGGGGTGGAAGCGATTCTCGGGCCAGAACAAATTACCATCCTCTGGTGGGTCCCATCCACGTCCCCTGACTTTCCCTGGAGCAGGCAACCTGTTAACTGGATAATTGATGTTTTCACCCCCCAGTAGAAATGCACCCTCGGAAATGAAGGGGACCTTACACCAGGATCATTAACACTCTCCAGACTCAAAAACAACGTGCAACTTTGGGACACTAACTAGTTAATGGCACTGAATCTTCCAGATGTTCTAGCACAGTGAATAAGGCTTAGCAAGGCCAGTGACATCTACAGAGGTTTTGCAAGAGAGGGCAGCGTCTTAAAGAAGACAAATCCATGGCTTAGTAGCAATAACTGCTACAAGTAATTGAACCTTGACTTATTTTGTTTTTTCGTTTTAAATAACATTACATCCAATAGACCACCAATTCACTCAACCATCCTGAGACAGTCATCAATCGCATAGAGAAGCCCCACAGCACAATCCCCTTGTGGGCTCTATTCAACAAATATAGAAACTTTGGGGCCCCAAACTCCGGATTCTGGCTCAGTAGGTCCATGCAGGGCTCAGGAAGCTGTAGCTTTTAAAGCTCCCCAGCTTATTCTAATGCAAAGCATAAACTGAGAAACAGGTGTTCACAGCCAGGTGTGTGTGTGACTGAAACCCATTCTCTCTGAGTCACAACCTTGCCCTTTTTCCCAACTTACCAAAATAATGTCAGTTGAAGAATGTACTATCACTACCAGTCCTTTCCAGGAACTTCTGCAGAGCTAATTCACAATCTCCTACGACTGGAACTTCTGCAAAAGGCAGGTCATTGCTAGTCTCTCCTCCAACTGGGCAAATTCCACATGGACAGTTCACCTCACAGGTAAAAGGGCCAACAATCTACTAGAGAGATTAAATTACTGTATCATAATATTATTCTGCATGCTCAAGTCTACCATTCTATCATTTACACTACTTCTCATCTGCAAAACATTCTGCCCAAATCAGCATGGTAAGAGTTTCTCTTTCAATTTGGTTGGTAGGAAAGTCAGGGATCCAGCTGCCATTGTCTGCACCAGAGACAGAAGGGGAAGGCAATTGAACTGTGCCCTCTTTAATTAGATCCCAGTCCCTGCCTGTCCACCAAGGGCTTCTGTAACCTCTCCCTTCTCCCTGATGACAACGGGCACAGGTAAATGTCACCAAACCTGCTCATGCCAAATTCTTATCACTGGGTTCCTGGCCAATTATAAACCTTATCTTAGAGGTGACAAAGGATCTACTGGTAATACTGGGCAGGTATTGCATTATCACAGGAAAACATTTGTCATTCTCTTTTTCTATCCTCCTAACTGCATCACCTAACACCCTTTGGAAAAGAGGAGACTCTGTATTGACAGCACATTACATCTTTTCAGAACTGTATTTTTTAAGTTACCAGGAAAGTAGAAAACCACTTTACTCTCTGCCCCAGAGGTCAGAACAGGAGACCTGCATAAACCCCATCTGGTCTTATTAAAACAACTGAGCCCAAAGCAATCTTTTACTCACTCGCTGCATTCTAAGTCACACCCAAGGGCTCTGTGTGTCTCTATCTTAATTGGCTGAGTGGTGCTGTGATTGTAGCATAGCAAACCCTGACACAGCCGCCAGCTTGGACTCAAAGGATGTGCCCTGCAGTATGTGGGCTCCTTATTCAAGTTAAGTGTGTAAAAGGCCTTTGGTTTGCCTTGGAGAGCTGTATTTCTTGTTTGGTGCGCCATCTTCCTAAATTGTACTACCTGAGTTTGCAGCCTTTAAGCAGTGATATTCAATATGGTACCCCGCTTGCCCTGTGTATCTATTTACATTTAAGTTAATTCCAATTCAATAAAATTCAAATTCAGTCTCTCAGCTGCACTGGCCCCGATTCAAGTGCTCAGTAGCCCCACACATCTGGAGGCAGCTGTATTCACTGGAGAAGCTGAGAGAACATTTCCATGATCATGGAAACTTGGTCTTGGAAAGATATATGCATTGTAGTGACTCGGGCTGAATTCAGGGACAATTAATTGAAGTTTCAGAAGCAGAAAAGTGCTGTCTCCCACAGCAGGTGGGTAGAGAAGGGACCAAGCGGCAATGTGCCTTAGCACTGGTGGCAGTTTGCAAGGTGGTGGCTGCACCTGGTGGCTTCAGAAAGCACCTTGCCTCAACCAGCATCAGGGCTAATGTGACACAAGCATTTTCTCTTGACCTTCTCTGGCCAATGTACGCCACCTCAGCGAAGCCTTTTTCTGATGTCCACTATTGTAATTTCTTCATAGCTCTTGATGCCTAGAGATGTCCTTTGTCCCCTTTCATAAGATGAACTTACGTTTAGTTGTGAACCCCACAATTATGCCTCAATTTGATTGCTATTGTGGATAGTTACCTCCCTGAGTTGATAATGTAAGAAAACTGGTCATCCTACAGTGTTCTAAGGAAAAAAAAAAAAAGGCTCTTATTTTCATTTTTAAAAGGAAGGGAGAAAATATTAAAGGGAAGGAGAATCCAGTGCACTTCATCACCCAACACCAGGCCTGTGTGGGTTGCATGGAATTTATACCCAGACGATTTAAATGGTGGGAAAATCCTGTTATCACTCTCAGAGTCACTGAGCTGCATGACAGTCTCCTCTTCATCCTGTCTTCAGGATACACTTAACCTGTGGATACCCTCCTGGAAACTTATTTGATGTGGACCTTGCTACTCAAACTGTGGCCCCAGGGGCCAGCAGATCTCAATGACCTGGTAGCTTATTAGAAATGCAGATTTTAAGCTCTGCCTCAGAATCTGCACTTTACAAAGGACTCCAGGGGATCTGGATGCACACCGAGGTTTGAGAAGCACACCCTACTTGGTAATTTCCATAGGAATCCGCCCAATAATTATTAATTATTAAAGTAAATCATAAATAAGACTCCTGATCTCTTGGTACTTACAAGTTATAAGAAAGAGGGTGCATTCGATGAAAGGACAGATAAGAATAATAGAACACACCAAACTGAAAATGTATGCAAATTCGTAACTAGGAAGAGCTATGGAGAACAATGCATTTAATCATTCTCATGTGCAAAGTCAGGGCCAGGTGCAAAGGGGGTTCTGCAGTGATTAACGTGGAAAAGAGGGAGCTCATGGAGGAATCTCCTGGGAAAGTGGATCTGTAGCAACTGGGGCAGCGGGGTGGCAGCAGTGGTGGCAAGCTCCTGGACAAGGACATTGTGGTGGGGCTGGAGTGGGTCCCGGGCAGGCAGCCATTGGTCTGGAGGTACCTGTTACACCCAGCCAGGCAATGGCTGAAAACTGTTCCTTCCAGAAGATCCCACCATGAGAGTGACGAGAAGGCAACCACAGACCTTGAAATCCCCAAAATCTGAATGTAAGAAGCAGCGTGTGGTACATGTTGAACCCCAAAATTCTTAGCTTAAAGGAGACACAATCAAAATTAAGGGTAGAGATTTGGAAATCCTGATGAAGTTCTGTAACTCTTATGAAAAAGACAGTGGAAATATAACATATTAAGGTCAACACGGGGCAAAGTAATGGAACCATTCACAGAGGTGTGTGTTTACACATGGTGGAGGCAAGAAACTATTTTTTTTTAATCCTTTTTTTCCTCCCTCAGTCATTTTTTTCTTTGATTTAAACTCCAGTTATCCATTCCATTTTCCTCCTGTTTCTGTCTCTTTTCTCATTCCTACCCTCTCTGCAGCAGATTGAATTTCAAATCTTTGGAACATGTGAATGTGACCTCATTTAGAAAAAGGGTCTTTGCAGATGTAATTAAGGATTTCGAAATGAGGAGATCATCCCAGATTATCTAGGTGGTCCCTGCATCTGACAGCAAGTGTTCCTATAAAAGACACCGGGAGAGACAGAACAAAGAGGAGGCGGCATGTGAAGTTGGACTCAGAGACTGGAATGATACAGTCTAGGTAATGCCCACAGCTGGAAGGCGGCCAGGAGCGGAATCTCCCCAAGCACCTCTGGAGGCATCACTGATCACCTGACACGTAGACTTCAGGTTCCAGAAGTACAAGAAAATAAGAGGTTGCTGCTTCAAGACCCCAACTTTGTTGTGATCGTTTGTTACACCAGCCCTAGTCAACTACTCTCTAAACATTAACAATATGTTATGATCCTAAACCGTAAGAAGAGTATCGAGCTCTTTCTAGGTTTGATGTAAATGTGTAGTGTGTTAAAGCCAATCCCAAAAAAACCAAAGGCCAAATGTCTTCTCTGATATGCGGATGCTAATTCACAATAAGGGGTGGGGATGGGGGTCTAGGGAAGAATAGAGGTACTTTAGATTAGGTAGAGGAGAGTGGAGGGAGGGGAGGGGTAAGGGGGTAGGAAGGATAGTAGAATGAATCAGACATTAATAACCTATGTGCATGTATGACTACATGACTGGTATAACTCTACAGTCATGGACAACCAGAAGAATGAGAAGTTATACTCCAAGTGTATTCTACTGTCATGTGTCACTAATTAGAACGAATTTTTCTAAAAGAAAAAAAGCAGAACTGTAATCAAATCTATGAAGTGCTGAAAAATTACTTCTCATGAGTTCATAAGCACAGAAGCGTGGTGTATGGCTGCAGTTGTGTGTTTGTGTGCGATGTCATTGGTGTGCATTTTGTTGTTTTGGCAGATGACAGAATTAGCATATGGAATGGAACGGAAATAGACTGTCATTAAATGGAGATACAGCTCCCAGACCTTCTCATAGTTAGTGTAGCAGTCCACTCACACCCACCAGGGATACCTTCCAAGACTCTCAGTGGATGAATGGATGCTTGAACCTGCGGAGTGTACTGAACCATATGTATACTACATTTTTTTTTCTTACTGTAGAACTCTGAAACCTCAGCATAGCATCATTTTCTTCCCTTACTTTTTCACTGAAAGAAAGCACTTCATAGCATTTTTCTTTTCTTCTTCCTTTTTTTTTTTTTTTTTTTTTTTTTTTTGGCATATCCAAATCGCCAATGTCATTACTCTTGTACTTTGGGGCAATTATTATGTAAAATAAGGATTATCTGAACACAAACACCATGATACTGATAGCCAGATCAACTACTAGAAGACCAAAGGGCAGGTAGCATATACAATGCAGATACACTAGACCACGGGATGATTTATGTCCAGGGTGGAACTCGGCAGGATGGCACAAGATTTCATCACACTATTCAGAATGGTGTGCAATTTAAAATGTATAAATTGTTTATGGAATTTTCCCTTTAGTATTTTTGGATGGTGGTTGACCACCGGTAACTGACACTGGGCAAAGAGAAACCACAAGTTAAGGGGGACTTCTGAGTAAGGAGATGTGATCAGGGCTTAATGTGGGAGGCTGGTGAAAATTCTGTAGGCAATTCAGTGTTGTATGAGTGGAGCTCAAATTGAGCCCTTGTGCACTGGTCCAGCTGCGTGGATTGTTTATGACTGACATTTCTTCTAATAGGTTGAATGTCCTTTGTGAATCATCCAAGTCCACTTATTAAATATTTTGCATGTCACTCCTGCAGATAAAGATTAGAAAGAAGCCATACGCGCTTTTACTCTCCCACAGGAAAGGTTTTCTATCTCGGTATTTTTCTTCCACCTATGTTTTGGAGCCAAAACCAACCCTCTTTTGACCTTCCTTTTCCCATTCTTCTTTCTTAATCCAATCTGTTAGGTTTCTGGTACTACCTCCAGGGAGAGAAGTCTGTGCATAGCAGGTATACAGAAATATTTCAAATCTCTGCTTTTAGAACAGGGTTTTTAAAAATATAGTTGAGACATCTAAATGGTATAATTTTTTGCATTTGGGGCTTTTTTTTTTTTTTTTTTTTTGCTTGTTTGTTTTTTATTTTAATTGAGAGTTTTTCCCCCTAAAACTTTGAATAGAAAGCAAATTTACTTCTAGGCTCAGGACAATTATGCTTACTAAGGGATTGTTCTGTGCAAATTATTCTGCAAACACACAGCAGATAGCAACAGGATGAGAGAGGAGATTAGAATCATTTAGACAAAAGAGGTGGAGAAGAGGTGATTGAGGGGGAACCACCAGGAGTCCAGTTCCTGTGGTTCCTTGATTGCAGCAGTATTTTGAAAGGCTTCTTTATCTTTCTGAATTGCCATGGATGAGAAGTAGACTGGAACAGTGTCGCTCTTGAGCCCAAACTATAGGGTGTTCCCCACAACTAGCCATCCTCTTAAAGCATATGTCATTTTGGTGACTGTGACAGAGGAAAGATGAAGTCAAGTGGGAAATTTTCTGCAAGATCTTGCAGCCTCTTTAAAGTCCTTATTGCCAATATCCAAGGAAGGCCCTCGGTCTAAGTTTAAAAATTTGGTATCAGCTATGGCTGCTCATGTCTGGGGAAAAACAGGACAGATGAGGCAGGGGATCAGAATTGCCAAAGATTAATAAGTGAGAACTGTGGTTGTTTCAAAGTATTTAGTTTTGTTTCATTTTGCTCCAAATTATAAATCTTATTATTAAAAAGATTTATAACTTATGTTTTCTTTTTAGAACCAGGCCTGCCTTTCTTTTTTTCTTTTTAGATTTAAACATTTCCAATTATTTATTTTATGGAAATAAAAGTACCATGACAGAGGTGCTATTAAATGTGTTTATATTGCAATATAATAAATAAATTAATGAAGCCACCAGTAAAGAAATGACTGCATACATTGTGGTATATTTACAGCACAGTGTCACTAAAAGTAATGAGTTGAATATAAACAAGTTGTCTTGGAAGAATTTCCACAATATATTATAAAATGAAAAAATTAAAATTCAGAGAACTGGCTATACCTAGATCTCATTTTTTATAAAACAAACATTGCAGACATTACTATTGTTCTCCAAATATGTCTGATGTGCCATTTGAGGTACAAGGTAGGCCTGCAGTTTGTACAGCCAGATGTCCTTGTGGGTGGGCAGAGCCAGGTCACCAGTTCCAACCTTTGAGTGATTGGCTGAAGTTCAAGATGGTGGCCACTGCTTCCACTGGGATTCTGGAGTGAAGTGGTGATGAGCTGATATAGTTTTGAATGTCCCCAAAGGCCTGTGTGTTGAAGGCTTGGTTCCAGGGTGGCACTATTAGGAGATAAGGGAACCTTTGAGAGGTGGGGCCTACTGGGAGGAATTTAGGTCTTTGGGGGCGTGTCCTTGAAGGGATATCAGAGGCCCTTCCTTTTTTTCCATGCTTCCAGGCCACTGGGAGGAGCACAGCCTCCTCTGCCACATGGTCTCACCACAGGCCCAAAGCAACAGGGCTAAGCAACCATGGACTGAAACCTCTGAAGCTGTGAGCCAACATAAAGTCATTCCATTATTAATTATCTCAGGTGTTTTGTCACAGTAATGCAAAACTGACTAAAACAGGAATCTTGACAATGGTCAGACTAGTGAGAAACAAGCTTGTGTTGTTTCAAGCTACTGAAATTTTGGAGTTTTTTTTTTGTTGTTGTTTTTGTTTTTGTGGTACCGGGGATTGAACTCAGGGGCACTCGACCACTGGGCAACATCCCCAGCCCTTTTTTTGTATTTTATTTAGAGACAGGGTCTCACTAAGTTGCTAAGTGCCTCGCCATTGCTGAGGCTGGCTTTGAACTCGCGATCCTCCTATCTCAGCCTCCCAAAGTGCTGGGATTACAGGCGTGCGCCACCACGCCCGGCTTGGAGTTGTTTTAACTGCAGCATAATCTAGCCTAGCCTATCAAGATGAACACAGCAATGATATATGTGTGTGTGTGTGTGTGTGTGTGAGAGAGAGAGAGAGAGAGAGAGAGAGAGAGCTTATTTAATCACCTTACCAACACCCTAAGATGGAATTACTGTTTTCCTTTCACACTTCAGGAAACAGCAACTCAATGGGATTCAATACTTTTTCCAGGTGCCACAAATTAGCATCTTGCCAAGTAGAAACAGGAGCTGAAATATGTTTCACAGCCACGCACACCTTTCCCTCCCAAACATCCCCTGACATCCAGAGAGCCGGTAGGTGTTTTTCATCAGAGGACCCTCTGCACTATTTTAGGACAGAAGCATATGGCATCATAAAACACAACCAAGAAAGGTTATCAGAATACAGGCACAGGACACAAAAACCTTGGCTGCCATGCCGAGCAGAGCTGCTGGTGGTAAAGGGGACAGGGATAAAAATAGGACGCACAGTTTCTTATCTATTATCTATATTGGCAGATTCCTGCCCTTTCAATCTTTAAAACAGGCTGCCGTTGTACGCTTGCCAATGTGATCCTTGCAGGGGTGGGGTTGTGTCTAAGGTGCGGCGAGTCCTCAGGACTACTGGACAAAAGATGAGGGCCAGCTAATGATAACCGGTCATTAGGACAGAATCACCGTTGTTGGTACTGAGCAGGTGCCATAGACCACGGGATAATGTCACACTGGCGGCCATCAAGATTGGCCCTTTTTCCAAGTGTGAGAACTTGGGTTACACCTAAACTGAACTGGGTGTGTGTGCCACTCTGGGCAGCCAGTCGTGGGGCTATGTAAGATTTTATGACAGGTACATAAAAGGGTGACATGCAAATGACATCTTCCAAATAAGATGGTCTAATTCACTGAGGAAAACATTAAAATGTGCTCTAAGACTTGTGAAATGAATGATCAGAGGAGCGGTTCTGCTTCTAATAGCTAGGATGCACCCTGTTCCCAAAGCTCCAGCAGCCTGTGATCTGGTGAGCTTACAAAATGATTCTTCTTCTTCTTCTTCTTCTTTTTTTTCTTTTTTTTTTTTTTTTTTTTTTTTTTTTTTAACAGCAGAGAAGTCAAGCTAAAGAGAATGATATTTATTTTGATAAGTTATATTTCAGTAGAGGTTTTCCTCTGTAATGCATATTACTTCCATACACATTATTACAATAATTATAGCACCCATTCAGGGTGACAGTGATGAGCTTATAGGAAACAGAGCACTGTGAAGTGGGCAAGGAGAGGGGAGAGATGTGTTATTTGGTGAGCTTCCTGCGTGGTTGAGAAATTATGCTGGTCTTTTTATTTTTTTTTTAATTAAAAAAATCTTTTTTAGTTGTTGATGGACCTTTATTTCATTTATTTACTTACATATGGTGCTGAGAATTGAACCCAGTGCCTCACACATGCTAGGCAAGTGCTCTACCACTGAGCCATAACCCCAGCCCCTGCTGGTCTTGTTAGTAACAAAAAAATTAAATATGTTCATTATATGTTCATTGATAAAATACATTTGAATAATAGCAAGTGTGCTCAATATATATTAAAATTAAATGTTGTGTCATATTGTGTGTGCTGCAAGGAGTTTAAAGCTTTAACTAAAAATTTTATCATTCAATCCTCAAGATGGTTCTAATATTTGAGGTGTTTGGCCACCACTCACAGGGAAGAAGCCAGAGAGATGCAGTTGCAAAAGCCTGCACTGCATAGACACGGCAGAGCCCGGTCTGAAGTTAATGCAGGCCAGACACTTCTACCTCCACCAGAGAAAGATGCTGTGGTCCAGGATTTCACACAGGAAAGAGGCTACAGTGAAGGCAATAATATCTTTCCAAGCTAACCTACCAGAAAATTCCCAAGGACCTTTTTAAAGATATTTATTAAAATACATCTACTTGCTTACACTTTTCTATTTTTATAGATTTTTTTGAAGGGCTTTGAAATGGATAATCTTTCTACTCCAAATCTTATAATGTATGTTAAGAGCATGTTAAAACATGCCTGTTTTGTTTATTGCTAAAAGGACCAATGGGGTGGGCAGAGCATACCCCCCACCCCTACTCTCACCCCCCACCCCCATTGTCCAAGCCCATTTATTCTCAGAGGCTGAGGCAGGAGGTTTGCTTAAGTACAAGAATTCAAGGCCACAGCCTGTCTTAAAAAAATTAAAAAAAAAAAAAAGAAGAAGAAGAAGAAAAGAAATTAAGAAGATTAAAAAAAAAAAAAAAATCCTTACTCAAAACCAGTGTAAATGATGATAAAAATGAAACATTTCTTATCTGACTGTATTGACATTAAATCAACATATCTTTACATTTTGCCAATCCTAATGTGTAGAAGCTGTTTAAAGGAAATCTTGTGAAAGTGTCAACCATGGGAAGTTCCTTTTCCAGTCACCCTTTTGTTAGTTGCCTTTCTCTTCCTTTTCCCAAACTGGCAACATGCCAGGGAGACCTGGCGCCTGCCAGGTTAAGTTCCCCTGACTTTAAGAGGGCGAACCACACCCTCCCAGGCTACTGCCTCCCAAAGCTGTCATTCCTTCTAAAGGCAAAGAAGCCTTTAATTAACCTTGCACTCATGTCAATCCTAATCTTAAAAACATAACACTCCTGTTTGCTCGCAAGAGAAAGGAGCAGACATTGTTGGACACTCTGAGCCTCGTATGCAAAAGTCACAGCTCCCTCACACTGTCCTTAAAGCACTTATGCACGTGACCTACAAGCCTCACACCTAAAACTTTCCCAACAATTTGTTCATGAGCCCTTCCACCACATATTAGCACGCTGAGGGTCTTCTAATTTTTTCTCAAAAGCTGCACATTTAGCTGTGAGTTGTTTGAGGACATTTATGCACAGTTGGGAACTATTATTACCCGTCATTACACTCATCTAGCTGAGCCCCCAAGGTGGGTTTTGGTAGGGCTAAGCTTGGTGTGTAACAGTTGCACACGATCAAACAATAACTGACACTGCTTCAACTTTAAGTACATCTTCCAACAGAGACAGGCTTTGTGATTTGCACCCCTGTGCTCTAAAGCATGAGGATCAAGCAGGAGACACAGGAGAATCATAGCAAATCATGTCTGCTTAAAATTTTCCCCAAGTTTCATTAAAGTTTTAATAATTAGAGAGAGAGAAAGAGAGAGAGAGAGAGAGAGAGAGAGAGAGAGAGTTCTGCATGGATTAAAAAGAAAGCTAAACTAATTTTGAGAAACTGTAAATAAATAGAAGAAAAATCAATAGAATAGATGAAAGGGAACAGGGGGAGGAAGAAGAGGGAAAGGGGGAATTAATAGGTGAAATGGCGCAAATAATATTCCATGCTTGCATAATTATGTCAAAATGAACCCCAATATTACATGACTATAATGAACGAATTTAAAAAACTCTAGGGCTGGGATTGTGGCTCAGCGGTAGAGCACTCGCCTAGCACGTGCGCGGCCCGGGTTCGATCCTCAGCACCACGTACAAATAAACGCATTGTGTACAACTAAAGCAAATAAATAAACATTAAAAAAAAAACTCTAAGGGAAAAAAAGAGAGTTGAACTGCTTTTCTGTAAATAAATATTTGTAACTGCTAGCAAAAAAAAAAAAAAAAAAAAAAAAAAAGGAAATGCATATAATTGCATATAATGCTTTGGAGTGTCAGAGACATCTTGCAGGTCAGGAGAGACCCTGAACGACTGAGCTAATACAGCCGGCAGTTCTGTCTTTACCTGACACATTGACTTGTTTGCTAAAGGAGATGAGCAATGTGCCACTGTGTTCTCCAAAACAATTTTAGCTCAAAACTGTATAAAAGAGGGAAAAGATGATGGCCCAGGAAGGAGAGGGTCCGTTACCTGCAAATGTACAGCTGAGTGTTAATTGTAAATACCAGCATGCGTTTAATATCAGGAGGGGACTGCGCAGGCTGTGAGAGCACTGGTCACCAGGGCAATAAATGAATGAGTCAGATCTTCAGATGCATGCGCGGTGGCACACGCCCGTAATCCCAGCACTTGGGAGGCTAAGGCAGGAGGATTGCAAGTTCAAAGCCAGCCTCAGCAATGGCGAGGCACTTAGCAACTCAGTGAGACCCTGTCTCTAATAAAATACAAAAAAGGGCTGGGGATGTGGCCCAGTGGTTGAGTGCCCCTGAGTTCAATCCCCGGTACAAAAAACAAAAACAAAACAAAACAAAAAAACCCTCATCTTCAACTCCAGATCGATTTGAATCTAGACTGATACTACTATTCATAATCCCTTCATACCAGACACCTGTCAGTGTCACCTGGGCTGATATCTCCACTGATGACCATCTTACAAATTGTGGATCTCCTTCATGGACACTCTGGTCTACCCATGGCTAATGCATACAATTACATCATGACTCCTAAAGGAAGACCTGGAGGACCAGGAAACCAGAGTGAGAAGATGTGAAACAAGAGTCCTCCTTCAAAGTGAGGAATATTCTTGAATATTCTTCTGGTTGGATTTCACCGTTGTTTTTGTTTCCTCCCTTTTTTGCATTGTTGAGGATCAAACCCACAGATGCTGGGCAAATGTTCCACCACTGAGCTACACCCCCAGCCTGGATTCCACTTTCTAGGCTGCCAGATTCTGCTAAAACATATAGTTGTGTCAGAGAGAGAGAGAGAGAGAGAGAGAGAGAGAGAGAGAGGGAGAGAAAGAGAAACAGGGGAGGGGGGAGAGAGAAAGAGACAAGGGGGGAAGAGGGTCCTTTTATGGGAGAAACTGTGTTTCAGAACATTACAGAGAATCCTTAAAAAAGATGATTATGTTTATCGGCGACTGCAGGTGGCTGGGCAGGGTTATGAATCAAATTGATTTGCAATGTATAGTCATGTTCTGAAATTCATCATTGCAGCCCCGGATCACTGTCCGCCTGTGCAAGCTGGCCTCTTCCAAGGTCACCCTTTCTGTCCATCACATGGTCTTGAACCCTCAGTCCTAGGATCGCTCCTTCATCTGAACACAGAAGCCAAGCCTTATGAGCGCCTTTTCCTAATTTCCTTCCTTATTCATGATGAAAAATCATCCCCAAGTTTGAGAGTGAGAAGAGACAGCACCCCCATCTCATTCTTCAGAAGAGATTTCTTCTATTATTCATTCTCATAATTAAAGATCTATAAACATCATATTACATACCTGTCTATATACACTCCAATATGATTTTCATAAAATTGTCTACCAGGGAACATTTTCCCTGACAAAGTGTGCCCCTGATTCCTCCATAAACCCCTTCTTCCAGAAAGCCAATGCAAGTTATCCTGAATTACAAAGAGAAAAACTTTCAGAGGGGCTCCCCTCAACATGATCAATATGTCCCTTGATTGACAGAAAGAGGGGACTGGACCAGGAGGAGGTGATGGCTAAGGTCTTTCCAGAAATGCAATTCTTTGCCTCTCACAGATGTTAAATTGCAACTATTGGAAGTGTGTCTTGAGAAAGAAAGAAGCATAAAGAATTGATGGTGTTAGAAGTGGAAAGTGACACTCTAGACAGAAATGAGAGCTTGCAACAACCATTTAACCTTCCTGAGATAGCCGATCTTGACCGACAGCCAAGACAGGCTTAATCTTCTTCCTCTGTCACTGCATCTTTCACCACCTTGGTACCTCCTGCCACTTCACAGCAGCCTCCTCCAGGGGACTTGATTCCCCAGTGACGTCACGCCTTGCTGTGGCTTCCCACGTGCCATCTCCTCACCTCTTGCAAGATCTTTCACTGTATCAAGCATTAAGAATAACATGTAGGAAGACAACTCAGCAAGCTTTGGCAGACAACTACCTGCTCAGTCCTCAGTGCCCCCTTGGAACCTACTGCATGCATTTATTCTAACATGTACTCTAACACCCCTGTATACATTTAAGCTTTTCATTATGAAATGCTTTAAAGAAAAGGAAAAGATGAAAAATGCAATCCTACCCACCTCTACATTTAGATTTTAAAATGTTAACATTGCATCTTGATGTCTTTAGCGCTTTAAGAAGAACATAAAGAAATAAAAATTACAGACGTAGACAAAGACCATCAATCTTCCCTTTCCACGTGCTTTCCGAGAGGCACTTATTATCCTGAAGCTGGTGATTGTGTAACCCTTCTGTATTTTTTTTTTTTTTTTTTACTTTTACTATATATGTGTGCATTTGCAAGCACCAGATTAATATTGCTTTGTCGGTTTCAAATGCACATGAATGATATCCCATTTTAAGAATCATTATGTAACATTCTATAGTTAACACTAAATTTTAAGATAATTGCATTTTGATTCATGTAAGATTCATGTAAGTTCATTTCATTCATATTTCCTGCTGTATCAGTATTCCAATGCATGATTAGACCACAGTTGTTGTTGTTTTTTTTAAACTCTTACACAGGGCTGTTTAGTTGGTATCCTAATTAGGCAATTACAAACAATCCTACACTGAGTATACTGATAAATTCTCCTTTGTACTCTGGGCAATAGTTTCTCCAAGGAATTTAAGTAGAATTGGAACAACTCTGTCATAGGATATGCACATCTCTAGCTCCAGTAGTTATCGACAGGTGTCTCCCAAAGTCATTGTCAATTACCATGCCACCACCAGCGTATGGAAGTTTCCTCTCCACCTCTTCGTCACTTGGTGTTCCAATATTTTAATTTTTTTTTTTTTTTTGTGTCCCAGGTGATTTAATCATATCCTGATTCTTTATTAGATAGATTTCTCCTTTGGCAAAGTGCTTTTTCATGGTTTTGTCCATTTGTTTCCTGGATTTTCTCTTTCTCAATATTTTGCAAAGATTCCTTTTTCTTCTGTTGTGACAAGCATTTATAAGCTATATGTTTAGGATGAGTCCTTTATTAATAGTTTTTTTAATGAGTTCTTTGTCATATAAAAGATCTTTTTTTAAGAAAAGCCAAACAGCAAATGTCTATATTATTTTCTTAAGTTTTTGACTTTCAGAGAAATTCTTTCTTATGAGGAGGTTATACAATCTTCATCAATATTTGCTTTTTTTTGGGGGGGGGTACCAAGGATTGAACTCAGGGGCACTCGACCACTGGACCACATCCTGAGACCCCCCTTTTTTTTGTATTTTATTAGAGACAGGGTCTCACTGAGTTGCTGAGTGTCTCACCATTGCTGAGGCTGGCTTTGAACTCGTGATCCTCCTGCCTCAGCCTCCCAAGTGCTGGGATTACAGGCGTGTGCCACCGTGCCCAGCTAATATTTGCTTTTTTAAAAAATATTTTCAGTTGTAGATGGGCACAATACCTTTATTTTGTTTATTTAGTTCTTTTTATGTGGTGCTGGGGAATGAACCCAGTGCCTCACGTGCACTAGGTAAGCGCTCAACCACTGAGCCACAACTCCAGTCCCTATATTTGCTTTTAAAAATATACATATCATTAATCTATCCAATATATATCATCAATCCATCCAATTTGTTTTTTAATTATGGGGTGAGTTTAAAAGACTATTTTAGTTTTTATAACATGGGGAGTCATTTTCTCCTGGGTCCTGTTATTAAATAGTACATTCCTTCCTCATTGATTTATAAAGCAATTTTCTCATGTCAATTGAGTTATACTTAATATACTTTATATATATATTAAGATAATTATTGTGTTTTTCCCCTCTATGCTATCTTAATGTAGTAAAATCCTAAATAAACTTTCTTGGTTAAGCCAACTAAGACTTAGAATTCTTATTCCAATTGGCCATGGCATTTTCTTTTAAATAACTTGTGGGCTTTGGTTGAAAACATACTTAGGGGTTTTTGCATTTATGTTCATAAGTTAGACTGATCTATAAGTTTTC
This sequence comes from Tamias sibiricus, assembly GCA_025594165.1. Taxonomy (NCBI): domain Eukaryota; kingdom Metazoa; phylum Chordata; class Mammalia; order Rodentia; family Sciuridae; genus Tamias; species Tamias sibiricus. The sequence goes on along the minus strand of CM046666.1, from coordinate 13,898,331 downwards.
TCTCATATGGTGCTTGACTAGTTTTTATAAAAGGATTATATTACCCTTATAAAAAGATCTGTGAAGCATTCCTTTTCTTTTATTTCTTGAACAGTATAGATAATGGAGAGGCCACATATTTTTTTCTCTAAGAATAGCTATGTAACTTAAGGGTAACTCTTCTTTTATTTTTATTTTTTTTAACCTGGGGGTGTTCTTCCACTGAGCCACATCACCAGCCCTTTTTATATTTTACTTTGAGCCAGGGTCTTCCTAAGTTGCTGAGGCTGGCCTTAAACTTGCAATCATCCTGCCTTAACCTCCCAAGTAGCTGGGATTACAGGAGTGCACCACTACCCAGCTTACAAGGGTGATGTTTCTTGAATGTTTATTGAAATTCACTAGCAAAACCTTTTGGCCCCAGTGATTTTTAATTGGCAGAGCTTTTTATTGTGGGTTCAATTACTTTACTGGCTGCAAAGATTTCAGTTTTCTACTGCTGCTTCAGTCAACATTGGAAATTTTTCTAGTTTATCTGGAAATTTCTCAATTTTATTTGTTTTCAAATCGACTTACATAAAGTTTATATTTCCCTAAAATGTTTACAAATTATCTGTTAAGCAGGACTCTCAATTCTTTTTTTTCTAAATATTTATTTATTTTAGTTGTACACAATGCTTTTATTTATTTTTATGTGGTGCTGAGGATCGAACCCGGGCCGCACACATGCTAGGTGTGCGCTCTACCGCTGAGCCACAATCCCAGCCCCTCAATTCTTTACATTACTTTCTCTTCTAGTATTCTTAATGAATTTTGCCAGAGATCTGCCTATTTTATTAATATTTTTGAAACATTAGATTTTATTTTCTCTTTTGAAGGCTTCTGTTGTAACCCTGGATTTCCTTCCCATTAGTTCTTCCCTTATTTAAATATTATTTTCTTCAGTTTTTTGTTTTTTTTTTTTTTTTTTTTTTTGGTACCGGGGATTGAACTCAGGGGCACTCGACCACTGGTTCACATCCCCAGCCCTTTTTTGTATTTTATTAGAGAAAGACAGGGTCTCACTGAGTTGCTAAGTGCCTCAACATTGCTGAGGCTGGCTTTAAACTCGCAATCCTCCTGACTCAGCCTCCCAAAGTGCTGGGATTACAGGCGTGCACCACCGCGCCCGGCTTTTCTTCAGTTTTTGTGTTAGTGTTGCTGTACTGTTTTTTGTTTCTTGAGTTGACTGTGTGGCTCACTGACAGTAAATTTTTTCTTTTTTTTTTTTTGTACCAAGAATTGAACTCAGGGGCACTCAACCACTGGGCCACATCCCCAGCCCTTTTTATGCATTTTATTAGAGACAGGGTCTCACTGAGTTGCTAAGTGCCTCGCCATTGCTGAGGCTGACTTTGAACTCATGATCCTCTTGCCTCAGCCTCCCAAGTGCTGGGATTACAGGCGTGTGCCACTGCACCCAGCTGACAGTAAATATTAATTATTTCCTAATACAGTTTATGTCTATTTAAAGCTATAAATTTTCCTTAAACACCACTTACAAATCCCATGTATTTTAAGTACTTTAAAATTATCATTTAGTTCTAAATATTTCATAATTTAATTATAATTTATTGTGATAGATGAATCTATCAGGTGTTCAATTCCAAACATATTTTCAGCAATATTTTGTATTGACTGGTGGCATTATTGCATTTTAGAGAAAATGCTTTGCATGGTATTAATGTTTGAAATATGCTGATTTTTTATGATCTAGCTTGTAATTAATTTTTCAATGGCCCATATATTAAAATAATATGTAGTCTTCAATTGTTGAATGTGTACATTAAAGAAAACATGTTAGTTGAGTTGTTCCATTCTACCCTATACTTCAATTACTGAGCTATCCCTTGCTGAGAAAAATGTGTTTTGAAAAAAAAAAAAATCCTCATTTATGATTTTGGATACTCAATTTTTCCTTGTAATTCTCATCATTGGTGTGTTTTATATTTGGAGACCATTTTGTTAGATTTCTGTATCTTCCTATGAAAGATTCTACTTCTCATTAAGTATTAATGATAATCATTAAGTATTAATCATTTATCATTAAGCATTAATGACTATCATTAACAATTTTCCTTATCCTTAATGATGCCATTAGCTTTAACATCCACTTTACGTGATAGTAATATTGGTGTGCTAGTTTTCTTTGGTTAATATTTGTTATCGTATTATTGGTGCATTATCTTTTCTCTCTGACTATGAGCTGAGAGATTTGATCTACTTACAATTACTGTGACTCGTTTGTAACACATTATTTTGGTTTCAATTTGCCTTTGCTCCTCCTGGGCTCTGGTTGATAAGAGTGTTCCTTTCTTCTCTTTTTTTCCTTCCTCTGGTTTGGAAGTGATATGTTTTGTTTCTGTTTTCTTTTCAGTAGCCTTTAAGGCTTTAACATGTTTAGGTTTTAATATACCTGGCAAATATATTCTCAACAACCCAGGTTGCACAGATCTATTCTCCCAACTCTCTCTTTTCATGATTATAGTCCTGCTTTAATTTCTAGCTCACTTGTAATTCCCCATTTAGGAAAAAAATTCGGTCATTTAAAATTTTTATTTATCTTTTTTACAAACATATTTATCAGCTTCACATCTGCCCCTTGAATCTCACTCTTTTCTTCTTGGTTCACCCTTTCCTTACAAAAATGTGACTAGTTCATTTCATGAGGACCATCGACAGCAAACTCAGAGTCTGCCTGAGCTTACTGGCATCAATCTTTAATAGTTAATGATTATTAACCAAGAAGCTATGTAAGTAGTTAGAATTTTTTTTATTAATTTTTTAATTTAATTAGTTCTATATGACAGTAGAATGCATTTATGCACTATGATATATCATACATAAATGGGATATTATTTCTCATTTTTCAAATTATACATGTTGCAGAATCATATTGGTCATGTAGTCACATATATGCATACAGTAATAATGTCTGTTTCATTCTACTATCTTTCCCATTCCCACATCCCCTCCCTCTCCTCCCTTCACCTCCCTCTACCTAATGTAATGCTATTTTCCCCTAGTGCCCCCCAGCCTTATTGTGAATTAGCATTCACATATTAGAGAAAACATTCGGCATTTGGTTTTGTGGGATTGGCTTATTTCGCTTAACATGATACTCTCCAACAACTCCAACCATTTACTGGCAAATCCTCTAATTTCACCCTTCTTTAAAGCTGAGTAATATTCCACTGAGTATATATACCATATTTTCTTTATCCATTCATCTATTGAGGGACACCTAGGTTGGTTCCATAGTCTAGCTATTGTGAATTGAGCTGCTATAAACATTGATGTGGCTATGTCACTATAGTATGCTGATTTTAAGTCCTTTGGGTATAAACCAAGGAGTGGAATAGCTGGGTCAAATGGTGGTTCCATTCCCAGTTTTCTGAGGAATCTCCATACTGCTTTCCATAGTGGATGCACCAATTTGCAGTCCCACCAGTAATGTATGAGTGTACCTTTTCCCCCACATCCTTGCCGACATTTATTGTTGCCTGTATTCTTGATGATTGCCATTCTGACAGGAGTGAGATGGAATCTTAGAGTAGTTTTGATTTGCATTTCTGTAATTGCTAGAGATGTTGAACACTTTTTCATATATTTGTTGATCAATTGTATTTCTTCTTCTGTGAAGTGTCTGTTCAGAATCTGTAATTAGTGCTAAACATGGTAGTCTCCCATCCCTGACTTCCTCAGCAATTATAATTTTCCACCTTATTTTTTTCTTTATGAGCTATTCTTTATGGTATTTTTCTCCAAGTTTCTAAATAGTATACTCATACCATTCTCTTAATTCATTAGTTTCTAGTATTACTTACTATACACTACATTAGAAGATTGAGCTATCTTGCACCTTCCTGCTTCCCTTTATTCTTCCATTTTCATATCATATTTTTGTTAAACATCCCATGATTCCATTAGTTTGACTCTGCTAAAATGGTTCACTGGTGTTCTATGATGATACTTCCCATTTAAATACCTTTTCATGTTTCCTGGAATTAATGATCGCTTAAAATTATTTTCTGAGACTTCTTTAAACCAATCTCTAATTCTTTCTATACCAGGTAGAAATAGGTTCTCATTACAACCCCTTATGCAGCCAAGCCTCATTCCTCAGTTGTAAGTGTGCCTGTGTGCCTAAGTCCAGGCACTTTGGGATTTCACTCCTCCAAAGAGGAAAATCTCCCATCTCCTGAGTTTTATTCCACTAACACGGCGTTCTCCCTGCCTGGAATCCAACACTGAGGATGTGACAGAGAAATAGCTTTGCCCCCTCTGGTAGAAGCAGATCTTGAGGTACCAACTACTAAAGATTGATTCTAAAGGTGCAAGGCCAGTGCCATAAGAGTGATAAAAAGGAGAAGCCAAAGAAAGATGAGAAGCAATGCTAAATAATGCATATTGCACTGGTTACTGCTTCACAGCAAGCCAAAGAGTGCAGACAGCAATTAGGTGTTGAGAGACAGGGAAAGAGACCATGCAAGGGGTCCAGAGGTGGGGATGGCAAAGTAGAGCCATGGAGAAAGAAGTTCAGGGGAAAGAAGGAACAGTTTTCTCAGTTCCCTCCCTAGACTTAGGTCCTATCACATAACTTCTCTACACATGAGTTTTCTTTCTGTAAAACTGGTGCTAGTACTTACAGGGTCATGATAAGGCTTGATTGAATTAAAATGCAGAGACAACATGAACCACATTTGGTACACAAAAACATGAGTGTTGGATATCATTATTGTTGTCATTATCTTCCATATCCCATTCTATACCCTATTTTTTCATTTTCTTATTTCTCTGGGCTTCATTTTGAGGGATTTCCTTAGATCTTCCAATTTATTAATTCTCTCTTTGATTGTGTCCACTGTTATTTAATTCAAGCAATTTAATTTCAAAGACTGTATTTTTCTTTTTTGTTTGTAGATGTTTCCTTTCTTTCTTTTTCTAGTCTCTTTATTGAGTTATTGTTTTTGACAGTGGCATCTTCTTCCCCTATGTTTCTATTTATTCATTTCTTTTCTCATTATAAGCACGTATATTTGGTAGTAATTTTTAGATTTTTCTCTTATTTCTAGTTTTTCCTTCATCATATCTGCTGACCCTCCTTCCTGTGGTCTATTTCTCCACTTGATTTGGATTTTTCTCATTGTGAGTTTATGCTCAACAGTATACTCTTTCTTTTTTTAATTGGTTCTTTTTAGGTATACATGACAGTAGAATCCATTTTGATCTCATTATACTAGCATGGACTATATCCTATTCTAACAGGATGCTTTTTCATTTTCTATATGGTAACTTTTAATTTCCTTCTATCGGTTTCCCAGTGATTCCAAGGTCTTGTCTTCAAGCCCTGGAATTCCTGACTCCTCTACCAGGAAGTGGGATCCCATAGGCTTCTCAGGACCCTTCCTGCCTCTACCCAGATCCCCAGGGCTTAAGGACCCTTGATCCTTATAGGCAAAGTTTCTGTTTTGTTTTGTTTCCCTATTTTCAAGTTCATCAGTGGGTAGTTCCTTGAAGAAGCCTCACTTAAGAAGGGTCTGAGCTCACAGCCTTGAGCAAGCCCTAAGTCACATTTCTTTGTCCTCAAAGTGGGCACTGAAAGTGCCTCAGTATTTTGAGAGCCTGTGCAGGTGAGATTCCCTACAGCAATACCACTTTAGTCTTGTCTGCTGCTGCTGCTGCTGCTGCTGCAGGTTCTTCTGGTTATTTCTTTACATGTTTCCCTCCCCCACTCGTTCATGAGCATCTCAAAGGCAAGGACTGATGACCTGCCAGTCACTTCTCCCTGCTCCGTTTTCCTACCTTCTACAGCAGTACGTGGCATGTCATAAACAGGAGCTTGGTAAATATTTGATGAATGAATGAACTGAATTTAGGTGGATTTGACATCTACTAAGAAGTTCCCTGCAATTTGTCACTTGCAACATGATGCAGAATGTGTCTGAGTCACAGCTAAGAGACAATGTATAGGAGGATGAAGAGGATGACAGAGAGATTCTCAGAGATGTCTAGGGGACCTGATTGCTCTGACCCTGTCTTCAGCTAGTTTTCTTCCTCACCATTTGAAAGATTGTTTAAATAATTAAAACTGTATTGAGACCTAAGAATAGCACTGGATGCTATGAATAGTCTCTGGCTACCTAGTTACGCAACACATTGAAAAGAGGCAAGAAGCTTTTTGACAATTTCATTAACATCTTTGTGGCTCTTCACTTTCTTAAAAATACAGGGGACTTCATTTTCAATTTGTTTACATTCCTGGAGGAAGGTATTCTGATTTTTCCTTTAACATCTATCTCTGGGGGATTTGGGGAAAGGTTTGGAGGAAGGAGAGAGAGGCCTGGTCTTTAATTAACCTGGATCCTTCTCCTCCTCTTACTTTAGCAAGTTGTTTACCTTCTGAACATGGTAAATAACAACCCATGCTAGTGGGTATGAGAAAACGGTTGGGGGTGGTGGTGGTGGCTGGTGTAGCTCAGTGGTAGAGCATTTACCTGGCAGGTCCAAGGCCCTAAATTCAATCCCCAGCACCATACAAAGAAAACAAAAGAAATCTGCAGATACTAATTAGGATTTTAAAAGACCTTTCCTAATATATATATATATATATTTTGGGGGGGGGGGTGCCAGGGATTGAACTCAGGGTCACTCGACCACTGGGCCACATCCCCAGCCCTTTTTGTATTTTATTAGAGACAGGGTCTCACTGAGTTGCTCAGTGCCTCGCCATTGCTGAGGCTGGCTTTGAACTTGCTATCCTCCTACCTCAGCCTCCCAAGTGCTGCGATTACAGGCGTGTGCCACCACACCAGACTCCTAATATTTTTTAAAAAGACACAGAAATAGTAATTCAATGACATAATGAAGTAAAGTCACATATTCTGATTCAAAATCTGTCGGCTTATAAGTACTTGATATTTTCATTATCTGGAATCCTGAGCAAGCTTTAAATAAAGTATGTACAGAAGATATTGCGCATGTGGTTCTTCACCCGCCCCATAAAAAGACATTATAGTTTAGTCTCAGTAAACAGCGCCCGTTCTGTTCTCGGAGCGCTCCCTGAGACTGCTGGCCTCTCTTCCTAATATGCCTCGTCATCCCAGTCCCAGCTTATTCCTCAGAGGCCAGCCAGCTCCATATGGCAGCAAAATGCTGATCAGGGAGTTTGAGTTCTTCAGTTTTTTTGTTTTTTTAAGGAAGACAAAGGTGCAGGACATGTCTCTGTCAGACAAGAATAAATCAAGAAGCAGAAGGGATGTGTATGGGCATGTGTGGGGGGCTGTGCATGCTGGGGCTCAAAGAAGGGAACATTTTTAATGCAATCCAGAAACCTGCAGAAGATGACTTTTCTGTATGACGGGCTCTTCACAAAGCTCTCTGCTGGGCAGGTCTTCTTGCTGGAATGGAATGAGCTGTTGTAATCACTGAGCACTGACTTATTGCTCAGCTTTGTAAGTGGAAAATTTACCAGCATGGGGCCACTCTGTGAAGGTACAAGCTAAACTTACCTGCTCACTCTCCTGCAAACCAGGGCCACCCCCAGGGTGTCAGAGTCCTTGTCTACAGAAACAATTAGCATCCCCCTGGATCACTATGCTAAAGTCACCTCACCTGCTGTGTGAAAGGAATGGCATCCCAGCTGCAGGAGCTATCTGCTCAGCAGGCCATTCCCCGGGAGCAAGGGACAGGTCACAGGGCCCAAGACCAACCACAGAGGAGAGCGGTTATCTCCTTGGAACAGCTGATCAACCCAACATGCCAGGGATGGGGTGGGATGGAAATAGAAAGTTGAAGAATATTCCAAAAAGGAGAAATGGGAGTCCAAGGCTCACAAGTTTGGCTTGGGCTCGGGGCTCCACACTCAGAAAGCTGCTGCACTGCTATCCCAGGCACCCAACGAAGATGTAGAAAACTTCAAGAAGATTCTTCAAAGTGGGTGTTGGAGGGAGGAGGGGCTCAGGAGATATCTGAGGCCTAGGGCCCAGTCAGGACCCTGTGGTTCCCTTGGTCTAAGCAGCCCAAGAGCCCAACTAGCTGGCCCACAGCTCAGATGCCACCTTGGGGATGACACTATCTTGACCCAGGTAGAGTTATTTTGCTTCCGCTGTGCTCTTCCAGCATTTTCCTCATGCCTCACCTCTCTGTGGCTTTGTGAATCTGTGTTTGCACCTTTGCCTCCGCCTACAGAATTTGAGACTCCGTGGAAAGCGATCCTGTCTTGTGTGTCCTTGTGTTCTCAGCACCTGGGTGCACAGCCTGGCAGTGATGGGTTGGAAAGTGAATGAATGAATGGGCTGCCCACCCGGAAGTCAAGCAGTATTCTATACGTAGATTGCTCATTACCGCATATGGGACATAAAGCTCTGTGACAGGCACACAGGATGCCTCAGTAAATACCGAGTGGTTAAAGACAGTCATTTCCTTCTCGACTTTTGTTTCAGCACCAGGTTGAACAAGAAGTGCATTGTTCCAGGGCATTCCTGCTCCCCAGAGACTCTGCCAAGTTCAAAAACGTATGGGTCTTTCCATTCTAGTCACACCGATGGTACCTTGCCCTTGAATCCCACTTTCACACCCATTATCGCTTTGATCCTCTCATTATCACTTTGTGAGATGAGTAGGCTGCCATTGGTGTTCCCATTCTACAGCAAAAGACAGCAAGGTAGACTGGTTAAGGGATGCATCCCTGGTCCCACAGGGTGGTGCTGAAATTTCAAAATGGCGCTCTTGACTGACCAGGATTTTCCCACTGTGCATTCGCCAATATGATGCTGGCTGAACTGTTCAAGCTCCCAACTTCAGATTTCTTATGTAAAGAGGGGGAGCAGTGTCCTCCACACAGTGGGTAAGGTGAGATCAAGGAATTAAAAGGATGCTTAGGTGCTTTGCAAACATTATCATTTTGCATCTTGGTGATTTTCCATGATTGATGGACATATCTTCATTCATAATACATCACCTCGACCAACACCAATGATAATTTTGTAGCCAAAGATCAAAGGTGAACCTTTTCCTTCAATACTTCATCATGAATATTTAACATGGCATCTGGGCACTTTCCACACCCTTTTGCTACCACCCATGGTAATTGGTGATTAGTATGATGCGGCTTTGTGGCACATAAAACTTCCAGATGATTTCTAGGCCATCCACAGCAATCAGTCTGGATGAAGACTATTTAATTTATAATTGCTTATGACAATCCCTCAGTTTTTTAAAAAGCTCTGAAAGAAGTGGTACTTTTATTCCTCTGTCTTTTGCCTGCCAAGGTGTACTGTAAACGGAGCCCAAAGCATTTAATTTCTATTATTAATGCACAGTGATGACCTCAATTGGCTGTCACTTGGTATGCAAAGGAGTAGAGCTGACAGTTCACCTCTGTCACTGGCTAGGTTTGCTCATTCCCATGGCCACAGGTTGACAGATCGTTTTTTTGGGGGGGGGGGGGGGTGAGGCAAGGATTGAACTCAGGGGCACTCAACCACTGAGCCACATCCCCAGCCCTATTTTGTATTTTATTTAGAGATAGGGTCTCACTGAGTTGCTTAGTGCCTTGCTTTTTGCTGGGGCTGGATTTGAGCAATCCTCCTGCCTCAGCCTCCCAAGCCACTGGGATTACAGGTGTGTGCCACCACGCCTGGTCCGACAGATCCTTTTCTAAATGTGCACCAGGGGCCTTCGAGGGTCTCATCAGGTGAGTGTGAGTGAGTGGTCCTAACTAGCATAATTCCTGGAAAAATGCACAGCGTTTGGACTCTCGTGGTGGCTACCAGGCAGGGGTGCTGCTATTTGCACGTGTATGGGATTCTATGGCACTTTAGAGAGTTCTCTTTGGGACTTTACAACTCTGTTCTACAATGGAAGACCAGTTAACTCTTTTTTCTCTCCTTCAGTCTCTAGCCAATCTTCACCCATTCTAAGGATCCTGAAATTTTAAAACAGGGACCTCCACTGCACCATGCCTGCTGCCTCTACTGTCAGCGCTCCACATGGAAAGTGGGGGCGCCTTGCTCCCTTCATCTTCCTCAACACTGCAGCAGAATGAGCTTTATTTGTTCTAGAGCTATTTTTATCCCATCATCCTCCAGCTTCAAAATCTCCACGGACTGACACAATCAAGTCCAAAACCTTCCTTCTGGAACTAGAAGCTGCCTAAATCAGCCGTGGTTTCCCCTCTGCATCCACAGATCTCATTATTCCAAACAGACAATTCCTTGGAATTGTGCTTTTGCTCACACTCTGCTTCAGCCTAGGATGTCCTCTCCCCTGCTTTTCCCTCCATATAAATATTACAGGTCTTTCCAAGCTCAGCTCTGACCCCATTAACATTCCAGTCCCCGGTGCTATTTTTCATCTTGACTTGTTGCATATGTTGATGTAACATGCTTTGGAGCTGAACCAAATCCTGTTCTGAATTGTTCTCCAAGTGTTTCAATTGATAATATAACTCTTCTGTAAAAAGGACTTTCTGACCTCGCACTCACCCACAGAACAAGATTAAAATCCTTAATATTCCAGATCTTTCTTAACCTAGACATAATAGATTATGGGCATGACCATAATGTCCTCAATTACATTCCTTTTAAAATCATTTACACACACACACACACACACACATTTATATGCATACTTCTGATTGTAAATACAGGGCATTTTTATTGTAGAAAATGTACAAGTGATGATGTTTATAAAATAAGAAAAATGATTTATAAATTGAGTACTCTAAGGTATCTCCTGCCAGAATTTTGACTGGTGTGGTCGTTAGGAGGTGGGGCTTAGTGAGAGGAAGTTAGGTTAAATGCTACCTCCTCTTTGTAGTAGAGAAATTCCAAACAGATTTTGACTTTATCTAGCACTGACTTTATTCTGCCCTGTATTTCCAATTGAGTATCCTTTTCTGCACAGTTGGGGACCAGAAATGTTTCAGGTTTTAGATATCTCTGAATTTGGGAATATTTGCATAAATATTAAGATATCTTAGGCTCAAGACCCAAATTTGAGTATGAAGTTCATTTATGCTTTCTACATACCTGATACACATAGCCTGAAGGTGATTTCATACAATATTTTAAAACAACTTCACGCATGAAACAAAGATTCATGATGCAGAATTTTCTACCATTTTCCAGCATCATGTCAGTGCTCAAAAATTTTTGGACTTTAGAGTCTGTCACAGATCAGATTTTTGGATTGGGGATATTCAGTCTACAGTAAGTTGTTGACATTCTTTTTTCCCCACTTGCTCATAACTTTTTTTTAAGAGCAGCAATTAGGCTTTTTTTTTTTTTTTTTTTAAACTTTCAATGCTTAACATAGTTCCCTTCAGCAAACACTAAATTAACTTGTATTTATTTGAGTCTGCAAATTCAGAATGTCATATAGGGGACAAATAGACAAAAATCCCCAATGAAGTGGAAGTCTTCGGCAAGGTTTTTGTTTGTTTTGTTTGTTTTAGTTTTTATTCTTGCTTTTGGGGCTAGGCTGGAACCCAGGGTCTCACACATGCTAAGCCACACCCTTAGACTTTGTGCAAGAGAAAGGAACACTGGACATAGAGGGTGAGATTCTGAACCCGAAAACTTCTAACCTCTTGACCGCAGCAACAAGGTCAAGACATTTACACAGTAGGCAAAAAAGTAGCTACCTTTTTTTTTTTTTTTTTTTTGGTACTGGGGATTGAATTCAGGAGCACTTGACCACTGGGCCACATCCCAGCCCTTTTTTGTATTTTATTAGAGACAGGGTCTCACTGAGTTGCTAAGTGCCTCGCCATTTCTGAGGCTGGCTTGGAACTCATGATCCTCCTGCCTCAGCCCCCCAAGTGCTGGGATTACAGGCGTGCACCACTGTGACCAGCAAGTAGCTACCTTTGGGTATGCTCTGTGTGTGGGTTTTGTTCTCAGCTTTGCTACTATCTAATGGTGGAATCTTGAAATACCACTTTCCTCATATGTGAAATTGAGAAATTGGTCTTTATATTTTTAGGGATCTTAGACTTTATGATAAGAAAAGAAATTTTAAAACCCTCTCATTTATACTGAGTTTAACATCTCCAATTACAAAGTTATTTTGAATATACCTCTCATTCATCGTGGCTAGGAAAAAAGAACATGTTTTGAGGGTCAGGAACTGAACAGAGGTTGTAAAAGGGATAGAAACTGGAGTTTGGACCTCAGGTTAGCCCATTTCAAGACTAGTGACATTATGCAAGGAAACTGACTCTTGAGAACAAGCCTGGAAAGAGAGTTTTACATAGTTTAATTTTTATAATGGGTAAAAAAAGAGACAGTAAGTAGAAAAGTCACCATGCATGTCACAGAGGAGGGGATAAATATGGGTTAAGCAGTAGCTTTGGGGACTACAACCTGGGCTGTTCCAGGGGGGAGAAATACTTGGGGCTATGAGGTGTTACAAAGAGTGGTGTGCAGCAAGAGGGACCAGTGTACCTGGGGAAGTCATGGGGAAGCAAAGGGATGCTGGGACCTGTCATTTAGGTGAAATGTGACTCTACAATTTAATTCAATTCCCGTTCTGGAATTTTAAGTCAGCAGACAAATATTTAATCTCCTCTCAAAGATCATCAAGAAAAGAGGCTTATTGAGACTTGGGAAGAGAGGCAAGGCAAAATAGATGCAGAAAAGTCCAACAGCCATCAGCTGGGCGGAGGGGACGCTCTGGACCAAGCCCAGGGGATGACAACCATCTGATGGGGTTCAAGTAACTGCCAACTCCTTTTGACCTGATCCAGACTCTGGGAATAAAGTTCCAAAGATTGAAAAGATATAAAAAGTTTTATGTCAGGGTAAGTTGAGGCACATGGTAAGCTATCTACTATAAACCTTCCATCTGATGATCTTTTGTACCTTCAAGTTTTCTTCCCTGGAAGTTCAAGGACTTTCTGGTGCTACCAGTTATCTGGTCACAGGATGCATGAGTGAGGGAGAGAAATGAACACAGGACAGAAGGGGACCGACCCTGTGGTAAGATTCCGAACCAGAAAACTCCTAACCTCTGACCACAGCAACAAGGTGCCTACCTTTGAGCACGCTCTGTGGAATTCTCCCTGCCTAACAAGAGAAATCTTTTCAACACAGGGTTTATTCAGACTGTTCACATTCTAAAGGAGAAGGAAGGGAAATACAACCTATTTCTTTCAGTTCAAAAACTTCTTGCTAATAGTTGCGACCAAGACACACAACGCCCAGGCACATAATGACAATCAGATATTCGGCCAGACAATTTATATCAGTTGCTTTGCAAGAAAGGCAGGGGTGGGGAATGGTTTTTATGCTATTTTCTTTAGCATCCTTTTCCAGTTTTCTTTTTTCAGTACTATTCATACTATTATATTTATGAAATATAATATATATATTTTAGTTGTAGGTGGACACAATGCCTTTATTTTATTTATGTGGTGCTGAGGATCAAACCCAGAGCCTCACACATGCAAGAGGAACATTCTACTGCTCAGCCCCAGCCCCATCCCCTGAGCGCCATTTCTTAAACTGCAGCACTGATGTGTGAGGACAGATGAAGTGCAAAGCTGCAGGGATGAGCTGCCCGTCCCAGGCTGCCAGGCTGAGGACTTCAGAATCCAAATCCTGTTGGGTGAAAATTCGCCAGTAAACTTGAAGGAGGCCGGCCAGGTTTCTGTCAAGCAGAATGGAACCTCATCCCAGACATCTGTATCACCTGTACACAGCTCAAAAATGGGAGGAAGAGAAGGCAGAGCTATGAATGCCAATGCACAAGTTCAATTTGAAAGGAATTGTGCAGTCAAGTTCAGTCCTACTTGGGAATTTCCAAAAAAATGAAAATTTGACAAAGGAAAGATTTTCTAAAAGTACGTAAAGATCAGCAAGGCTCTCTACCTTCTGGGATGTCTTTGTCTTTGTCCTGCGCCAGGAGTTCTAAGATTGAATGAAAAGAATTTGTGTAAGACTCAAGAGATGAGAGTCTCAACAACATAGCTGTACCTGTGTGTGTGTATTAGAGACCATCTAAATAGTTTTCATAGATATATTCCTTTTTTAAAAAGCTGCCCACTTCACCGGGTGCAGTGGCACACACCTGTAAGCCCAGCGACTCAGGAGGCTGAGTCAGGAGCATCGCCAGTTCGAAGACAGCCTCAGCAATTTAGCAAGGCCCTAAGCAACTCAGTGAGACCCTGTCTCTAAATAAAATATCAAAAGGGCTGGGGATGTGGGACAGTGGTTAAGCACTCCTGGGTTCAATCCCTGGTACCAAAATAAATAAATAAAATGCTGCCCACTTCTTCCTTCCTTCCTCCCTGCCATCAAACCTGGAAGTCATTCTGTTCGTGGCTTAAAAACGAAAATCCAAACTCACCACCATTTTAACTTGTAACTCTCCCATGCATTCAATCTCATGTTTATTGGGCACCAGAAATTCAGAGCACGTCTACTGTGCACTCTGCTATTCTGTTAGCAAAGACCAAGAAGAGCACGTTCCCCGGAGGAGCTCACAGTGTCGCAAACTTGTACCTTCAAGTTTGCCAGAATACTAGCAGAGAATACCAGCAGAGAATGCCTCCAGGAGCGGGGCGGGGACGCCACGAGGCTACTGTTGCGCAGGGAGAGAGGAAGGACGTCCGCCTGGAGGAGGGGCACCTGATGCCGCGGAAGGTCACACTCGGACCTTGGATGTGCGAAGAGACGGAAGAAGGAAACGGAAATTCCAGGCGGGGGGGGGGGGGGGAAAGCACGAGCAGAAGCAGAGAGTGGCGGGCAGAGGAAAGCCAGGGGAGCCGGCGATGGCCCTTGCACAGAGCGTGGCTGACCAGCTGGACCTGCTGCCCTGAGTTCCAGGGCTGGGAGGGGGACGGGTGGGAGATAATGAATCCCTCTCATCCTTGTCACTTTTTGTGGATAGATGTGCAGGGACAAAACGGGTGAAAGTGGCCAAACAATAAATCATGTAGCATTTGTCAACTGTCACATGCACAGATGATGTATGGCTTTTTTTTTTTTTTTTTTTTTTTAAATTTCCCTGCAACTTTTAGAGAAACCAGCATTTTCCAGGTGATGCTGAGGACCTAGGCCACTTCCCTTTTCTACGACACAGAACAACTCTCCACGACTTACCAGGACATCCTAACTGTGCATCAGCCCTGCCATCGGTAAGGGGACATTTCTACGTGTTGCGAAGGGACCTCTCTACCTGTGTCCAAGACGTCACAGCAACCGTGAAAGCGATTTCATTCCCACGCAAACAAAAAGAAGGATTCCAAGAGCCACCCGCCGACTGCGAAGCAGGTCCCCTGAACGTCACTCTAGACCAGCCGTGGTATTTAGCAAGTGTTTGACCACCCAGGGGCGAGAGAAGGTTCACCGCTTGATTTATTTCAGAAGGGATCATAGTGTTTTGAAGACTTTCCAGAATATGCTGCAAAATTCATCATGTGATTTTTCTTTTTTCTTTTTTTTTTTTTTGGGGGGGGGATGTCATTTGGTTTAATGGCAAATTCACCACAGGGGAGCCCCTCCATGCACCAAAACGTAGGAAGCGTTTCCCTAAACAGCGACACCCACGCGCAGGCTCACGGTGCTGCCAAGTTACAGCAAACAGCGCGTGCCAGGGCGTCCGGACCGTGGGTCTCGCCACTCTGCGGGGCGAGCAGGGTCTCCCCGGAATGCCTGACCTCCGAGGGCCACTGTCGGCTGTACCGCACAGCCGGCCTCCACGATCCCTCTCCTAGCAGGTCTGCACCAGGAAGTCCTGCAGGCGAGGTCTGCAGGCTGACACGAGCACAGCGCTCTCTGCCACGCTTTGCGATGTTAATGGATTCAGAGACACGTTCAGCGATTACGAGAATGATTACAGGAGTCAGTCCAAAGGAAGGAAATGATCAAAAAGAGGGCAAGACTCAGTCTCCCTCCTCCTCCACGGGATGAAAGGCAAATCCAACAGCCTCCGGCTAACAGTCCCCATTTCACGAGGGACGATGGGCTGTAGTTGGGGAGACAGCAGTCTGGGGGCTACTCAGCTTCTTCTAGAGAAAGGGTTTTTAAGGCAACAGTCATTTTGAACCTATTAAGGACAAAACAGGGTTAGGAGCCTCCCCTGCTCTTTTACCAGAGGTAGGAGAGACCCATCCTGCTTTGGAATGGCAGAGAGCATGGGTGACCAGAGTGGAGGTGGCCCTGAGGGCCACACAAGGGCAGATATTGGAGCAATAAAGACTGGCTCCTCCTGGGGTGGGGGGAGCTGTGGATGTCTTTCAGAGGACTTGGGGGGCTCATTCAAAGACCGTGGGGAATCAGGAGGACTTGCACAGTGGGGAGCTAGGATGGGACTAAGATGTCAACACCTGGGCAGCCCGTGGGAGACGGAGCAGTGGCCTGGGCGGGTGGGAGGCCAGGGCCTCGCCAAGGGTGCTGCAGTCAACAGACCACGCAGACGTGCTCAGATTCTCAGGCACAGGAGGAGAGTCTGCACCTAGCACTGAGGCAGACGGACAGAACCTTGAAGCTCAGGAGGTTTATAGAAGCTCTGGGCCCCTTCCAAGGCCCAGGGGGCAGGGGGCAGGGATCTAGCGACAGACTCACGTTCAATTATGTTTTCCTTAAATTTCCAAAATTGAATATGGAACATTTTTTTTTCCTTAGAAAGAGCTTCTTCTAAACCACACCCACCCTTGCCGAGAAGTGTCATTTCAACAAGAGAGATTGAGGCTCAGAGACCATCAGTGACGACGTTGAGGTGCATCAAGCAAAGGGAATCTGAAAGCAGCAGGATGGAGCCCCAGGAATGGTGACCTTCTCTTGGTCAAATGAAATGGCCCCCAGTCTGTTTCTCAAAAGAGAGGTCAAGTGGAGTTAAGTCTAGAATAACATTTCTATGAAATCATCCCCTTTCCCCACCAATGGAAGTGCCTCCTGCAACTTCCATTCTTACATTGTAATGGATTTTTTGCTCTCAGCATTCAATAGATAACCACAGCCCACTTCCTTGCAGAACTCATTTGACCTGAGAATGTCCATTTTACTTCTATCATCATGAAGCCAAGGGAGACTTGATAATATTGTGTGTTTGTGTGTGTGTGTGTGTGTGTGTGTGTGTGTGTGTGTAAGAGAAAGAGAAAAGCAGCAGCAGTGATAAAGCAAAGTGCTGGAGCAGAAAGAACACCTGGTGGGGTATCAGGATTCTTGAATCCACAAATCCTGTGGTCCTAGTGGACCACAGAAGCTTTCGGTAATTTTCAAGGTCTTGGTTTCTTCTTGACACAAATGGGAAGGTTAAATCAGATGCTCTGTACATTCCCTTCTTATTCTGAATTGCATGTAAGTGAAATCTTATTTAAAATTCACCCAAGGAGTTTCACTTGTTAGCAGATTGTCTGCTAAAGGAGTTACACCTATACTTGGCTTTATTTAAATATTCAATACGCCATTCACACACCACCTCTCCAAGGAAATCTAAAAGTCAGCAATCCCGCTCTCGCTCTCTTGTTCTGAAACGCAAAATGACTGAAGTTTACAATTCCTTCGTTGGTTGTCTCCTGGCCCTCCAGTGAGTGACTCCTGAGCTCTTCTATCTGTCATACATGTTGGCAAGCTGGGTTCCCAGAAATAAAGTTCAGCAGGGGGAAAAGAAATCAAATTGCCCCCTTCCCCCCACCCATTTCCAAAAGCATATTTGAATGCCAAACCTTTTCAATGAGCGATCGATCACAGAATCAAGTGGTCCATTTCAAACACAGCACAGAACACGGACCCCAAATGCACAAGGGACCACACGTGGCCCAACTCGACCTCCTACGCGATCGAAAAGGTCTCCCTGTTAGTTCAAATACCACAGCACTCTGACCTTTCAATGTCATTCCGAAGAGTGGCTAGAAAGAGAAAATTGTATTGCCTATTTTCAAAGAACGACATTTTAAGAGTATTCCCATATAAATAATGCAGCATAACCACACTTTACTAACATATTACCCTTTTCACTCTGGTCAGGAGTTTTGTGAGCTCTTATGCTATGTTTAGCTACAGATTAATTTTCCTGTCCATGTCCACCACGGAGCTAGCACCTATGGGTTGGTAAACATCACAGAACCATGACTTAGAACCTCTGAAACACAGCAAGACTCCAACACACCAGAGCTCTGCTTTCTCATTGCCTAATTGACTCTTCCTTCCCTACTTCCCCCACACCTCTCCCGCTCATTGTAGCAGATGCTGTCAGCATCCTGCTGTAATCCAAGGGCACCGACGTCCATAATTAGAAAGCTCACCGAGAACACCTGCACCTCTGTGAAGGCCGTCATTTCCTGGCAGTGGTACAGGAGAACAATGAGGGGAAAAACAAAGCCCACCGAAGCAGCGCTCCACCAGTAACAAGGAGGGAACGTACGGACAGACAGCCTTATTCCCATGCCCACCAGTTGGCATAACTTGGTGGTGAGTCATACACAATAGTAACGGACTTGGCAACACAATCTTTTGTATTTTTTTGGTACCGGGGATTGGACCCAGAGCCACCGAGCTACATCCCCAGCCTTTTTTACTTTTTATTTTAAGACAGAGTCTTGCTCAGGGCCTTGCTAAGTTGCTGAGGCTGGCCTTGAATTTGCGATCCTCCTGCCTCAGCCTCCCAAGCCACTGGGATTATAGGTGTGCGCCACGGTGCACGGTGGACGGTACACTCTTTACTCCCTCCCTTCTATTTTGTTATCTCCCCAAACTTCTGCTGGTATTTTCTGAGCACAGCACTGGAATTCTTACCCCTGGGTCAGCCTTCTGGAAATCCCAAGCCAAGATCCAGCACACTTCTCATATCCACCCAATGTCCTGAGAGGACATTCACCTTGAAAGGCACCAAGTCCTGTCACACAACACTAGAGCATTAGGGTTTCTATTGGAAATACTGAGATCCAAACAGACTGGCCTCAAGGTCACCTAAGAGTTAACGGCAGACAGCAGGTATCCCGAGTCCCTGGGGATTCTCTGAGATAAGCCCGATCAATGGTCTGGGACACTTTTGAACCAACACGCTCTTTGTAGCAAAAGTCTGTCATGGGATTTAGACTGCAGAACAGAAAAAGTCCATGGTGATATGCTGAGTATAAGAGAAGATAAAATCAAGAGGACAGTAAGTGACGTGGACGGGGGTGACAGGAAAGGAGTTATCATTAGTCAAGAAGAAATGGGAATAGATACGAAAACTTTGAACAGGAGCTAAAGTCACATTCAGTCCTTCCAACACCAAGCTCCTACTATCCAATATGTTGAATACATATGGTTTTTAAAAATATAGTGAGGTCTCCCACCTGTGGAACAATTACCCCATAGGGTAACAATAGACAAGCCCTCTCCTCTTGGTTGGGCCTTTGGTCAGAATTCAAGGCCGGCTCCTGGCCCTGGTTTTGCTCTTCATCTTTGATTGGTACCTTGTGAGTCCTGATTGACAAGCCATGGGTGTTGCACAAGGAGGTTAACCCAAGCAAAAGAGAGACCACAGAACCCTGGGCACTCACGCCACAGGCCTACTTAACAACTGCTTCATGCTGAGTACGATGGCGCTTGCCTGTACTCCCAGAGTCTTGGGAGGCTGAGGCAGGGGGACAGTGAGTTCAAAACCAGACTCAGCAAAAGCAAGGTGGTAAGCAAGTCAGTGAGACCCTGTCTCTAAATAAAATACAAAACAGGGTTGGGGATGTGGCTCAGTGGTCGAATGCCCCTGAGTTCAATCCCTGGTACCCACCCCTCTAAAAAAGTGCTTTATAACACTCCTATTTGTTTTGAATGAAATTATAGAAGAGAGAGAGTGTGTCCCCAAACAATCTACAGTGCAATATAAATATTATTCTACGTGTGTTTGTTCTCGTTTGTCCAAACTTCTCCATTCCCTTGGCAAGTGACCTCTCCGAGGGCTCGGCATGTTGATGGTATTCTGTAATTTATCAACGGATAATAAAAATACTTTCAAAGGAAAATAATATCCTTAATGGCACATGATCAAGTATCTTATTCATTTTATTCATCTCAAGTTTCAAGTGGAGGGCACGTAACATTAAAGGCCAGTAAACAACAGTATTATTGGACTCGAGCCTTGATTTTGTTGTTATGAACAAGGAAAAGATTTTTGAGCTGATGTTCATAGTCAAAATATGGAAGGCTGCTTTTTTAAATGTTTTCATTAGTGCATTATCATTATACATCATAGCGGGGCTCACAGTGACATACTCCTTTATGCACATAACATGCTCCAATCCATTCTCTGCTAGTCCCCCTTTCCCTCTTCTTTTTCTCTCTTTCCCCCTCCCAAAACAAGAAAAGCACTTTCATTTTGAGACCTGGGTCAAACACAGGTTCTACAGTTGGGATGCAATAAGCAGAATAAAAGCCTGATCCCCACCTATGTGTTACCTTACAGGGCAGAAGGGACTCCGCGGATGTGATGAAATCAAGGCCCTTGAGAAGGGGGGATTCTCTCCCACCAATCACATGGGCCCAAGGTAATTGCAAGGGTCCTCAGAAGAGGGAAGTGAGAAAGCCAAAGTCAGAGAAGGAGAGGTGAGGAGGAGGGGATGCTGTGTGAGGGAGGGGCTTCTGCTCCAGGGCCCCCCAAAGGAGCCAGATGTGCCTACATCTTGACTTTACCACAGGTGAAATTGGTTTGGGCCTCGTGGCCTCTAGGACTGTGAAAGGATGCATTGGTGTGGCTTTCAGTCAGAAACCAGGTGGTGAGTTGTGACAGCAGCGACAGGGAATGAAGGCAATGGTGTGAGCGTCACCTCTGGTCTGTCCCCCACGCGGGTCATCCTCACGCGGGCCACTCCAGCTCATCCACACCAGGGGGGCAGGGTGGAGTGGAGAGAGCAGGACTTCAGATCACATTCCCTGCTAGTCTAGTCCCTAAATGCTGCTGGTCCTGCCACTTCCTGTGCCTTTGGGCAAGTCATACCACCATGTGGAGACCTCACCCCCTTGGAGAAAGCAGTGGCTGCTCATATTTCAGATCCAATGACAGCAATGAGCCATCCAGATAAAGAAAGGTATCGAGGGCACTGTGAGGTTTAAGTGCGATGATGTGCTGCAAAGTGCTTATATACAGTAGGCACTCCATAGAGGTCAGTTGTGTTTGCCTCGCCTCAGCCCTGCATGCAGGGGCAGGGGTCGTGCATGATATCTGGGAGCTTTTCCCAAAAAGCAGTTGCAAAGACCTGCATCATCGGTACCTTCCTGCTTCAACAGGATAGCCTTAAAACTCCTTAGCTGGGTTCGTGAGATGCTTTTCCATTTTCACAGCTTTATTAGGACACAGTTTATATACCGTGAGAATCACCTTGTTTCGAGTATATTAGTCACACTGATTCCATGAGTTTTTTTTTTTTTAATACAGTTATAGAGTTTCAGTATATATATTACAGAATTTCCATCATCAAAATGCAATTTTAGAACAGTTCCACTATCCTAAAAAGAAACCTGGTGGCAATTTATCATCACCCCTTCCTTATTCCCACCCTAGCCCTAGGCAACCAACCATAAGTCCACGGCTCTCTAGATTCGCCTTTTTGGATATTTCATAGAGATGGACTCATCCGCCATACGTGGGCTTTTGCCCTGGCTCTGTTCACTTTTGGGTTTATCTCACCTATTTCTCTTCCCCTCTCCCTGCACCTGATGTAAAAGCAAAAGGGAATTACTTTCCATTCTCTGGGGCTGCACAATTTGTGTTCTCCTGTCTCTAGCCCTATTTCTGCACATGTCCTTTGGAAACACTTCTGCATCCTGTGGATCTTAAACTAGTGTCCTGTTTTTAGCGAGTGTTTAGTGCCTTTGCAACGTGTTTCGTTAGCGCCTTATACAAGGTTCTTATGGTACATTGTAATTGCTGGTTTGTATATTCTGTAAGTCCTGAGTTAGTAGTTACTCTATCTTATTTGCCACTGTCCCCTCTGCACCTCACCTGGGATTCTGTATTCCAGATATTTATTAATGGAAAGGATAAAAAAAAAATGTTTCCAGTCTGAACACGGTCCACGCTTCTCTTCTGGTCAATTCAGAGAAGTTAACTTAAGCTGCAACTTCAAAGCTTTATCCCCTATTGTCACCACCATAGTACTCATAGATATTTGATTGGGGTGTATGTGCTGAGGACAATCTGATGGATATCAAAAAATATATAGCATTATGTAGCATTTTATTTTCCTCAACTAATTTCTGCAGAAAACATAGTTAAATGATTTGCAGAGCAATAATCTACTTAACTTGGGAAACATTTCCATTGGAGTAAGCATGGGGAGCTCTTTCATTCCTAAATCTCTATGGACTGAAACTTTGTGCAGAAGGTATCTACTAAAGTATAAAGAAATGCAAGATTTAGGGCTTAAAATGAAATTAATTTAACCCAAAATTCCGAATACAAAAGCTAAGCTTTAAATCAGTATAGGAAAATTCTTTCTCCTATGGTTGCCCCTGGATCTGTTGCAGTGGTTTTAGCTGCAGGCTCCAGACCAACACTGTGTGACACAAATATACAGTGAACCACAAATGTAATGTCCAATAATCTAGGCTTGGGGGTGTCACTCAGTTTACAGTGCTTGCCACTAGGTTGGCCCCCAAGCACTGCAAAAGAAAAACAAACAAAAAAAAAAAAAAAAAAAGAAAGAAAAGAAAGATATCCTAGAAGCCATATTAAAAAAGTAAAAAGAAACTGGTAAAATGAATTTTTTTACAGGGGTTCTCAGCTCTTAGTGTGCATTTGAACTACCTGTGGATCATTTTGTAAAAGTTCCGATTACAGTGTCTGATGTCTAGAGATTTTGATTCAAGGGATCTGGGATGAATCTATTATTATTATTATTATTATTATTATTATTATTATTATTATTGGTACAGGGGATTGAACTCAGGGGCACTCGACCACTGAGCCTCATCCCCAGTCCTATTTTGTATTTTATTTAGAGACAGGGTCTCAATGAGTTGTTTAGTGCCTCGCTTTTGCTGAGGCTGGCTTTGAACCCGCAATCCTCCTGTCTCAGCCTCCCAAGCTGCTGGGATTACAGGAGTGTGCCACCATGCCTGGCCTGGGATGACTCTTGTAATCAGTGTTTTGAAACTTGCTTTTGGGACATTCAGAGAACTTTCTGGAAGAGCTGGCCTCCATCACTCAGATTTGTTTTATTGTTGCTCTTTTAAAATTAACTTGGGTATTCTTCCTTTCTTTGTTTCCTTCCTTCCATTCCCCTCTCTCCCTCCCCCCTTCTTTCTTTCCTTTTTTTTTTTTTAATATTTATTTATTTGCGTTAGCTGTACACAATGGGTTTATTTGTACGTGGTGCTGAGGATCGAACCCGGGCCGCGCACGTGCGAGGCGAGCGCGCTACCGCTGAGCCACAATCCCAGCCCTTTCCTTTTTTCCTCTTCTTTTGTGGTGCTGGGGGTCAACCCAAGAGCCTCCTGCATGCTGGGCAAGCACTCCACGTTGAGCTGCACCCCAGCCCATTCTTCTTTCTCTCCGGGGTCGTATTTAGGCTTTTGGAATTTGCATCCCCTTAGAGTTCTCCTGGATATTCCTGACCTGCTCAGTGGACTTAGGGTTTAGGCGCTGGAGATGACCTTCTGGTTGTTATTTTCTTCTCTCCTCCCCATCTTGCTTGCCTTAGTTCCTGGTATTGTCTCTGCCTGGTCCTGCAGCTGCCCAACCTTTATTATTATTTGTTTTCAATGTTTACAGCCACTTTCTTGTGTTGGTCTGCTTCCTCAATGAAAACACTCCACTTAAAACACCAGATCTGGACTGGGGTATAGCTCAGTGGAAGATCACGGGCCTAGCATGTGGGAGGCCCTGAGTTTCATCCCCAGCATAGGGGGAAAAATATCTGATTTGTTACCAAAAACTGAAAACCATTTCTGGCTATAAGGATTAAAGGTTATATCCCAGGGATTACCATAGATGGGATCTCAGGCATTGCACCTTTAGATGGACTCCAAATGTGGTTCACATTTGCTTCAAGAAGAAAATTGTACTATCTAAGCAAACTGACAGGTATGAGTTTATTAGCCACCGCTTCAAAATTCCATATCAGCTTTTTTTTTTTTTCTTTTTCCCTTTCTTGAAAATGAAAAACTGGGTTTATCTGAAAATATCCCTTAGGGAATTGAGTTATATTAGTCAGTTTCCAGTATTTCAGGGAACTAAAATTTAAAAGGTACAGAGATTTTTAAAACAATACAACCATTCAATACAGGATGAATCCACATCCATGGATTCAACCAACCACAGAATGAACATGTTTGGGGATATAAAAAACATATCAGTATTGAACATGTGAAGTTTTGTCCTTGAGAATGATTCCCTAAATGATACAATAAGAACAACTATTTAGATAGCAATTTGCATTGTATTAGGCATTACAAGTGACCAAGAGACGCTTCGCAGTATACAGGAAGATGTACAGAGGTGCTGTGCAGGTACCAAGCCATTCTGTAGGAACATGAGCGTCTCTGGATTTTACTATCTATGGGGTTCCTGGAACCAATCCCCCAAGGCCACCCAATGAGAACTGAAGAGAACACAGATAAGACTGAAGGGCAAAAGGGTCAAGAGAAGAGTTCTAGGTCCTGAGGCCAGGGCTGGGTGGAGATGGAATCAGACAGGAAATATGCAAGAAGGATCCAAAATTATTTTCTCCAGCCTCGGCTGGTTTGTGCTGCTCACTCCTGATCATGAGTGGGATAAGTTAAGTCAAGGGGCCAAGCAGAGCACAGAGGTTGCAAAACAGTGTTTTTCAGGAGAGAGCAAAAACATCTCCTTGTGACTGTCCTGGCCACGTCTGCTCTAGCAGTGATCATTACCGAACAGTGTCAACTCAAGGAGAGAATGGTGAAGAAGACTGGTACAATGTTGGTTCTCATCAGTCTTTGAGTTATCACACACAGGAACTACCCACAGAAGAAACTGGAAAATGTTTGCATGGTATTAAAATTTCCTTGGGGCTGGGGTTGTGGCTCAGTGTTACAGCATTTGCCTAGCATGTGTGAGGCACTGGGTTTGATTCTCAGTACTACATATAAATAAATGAATAAAATAAAGGTACATGAACATCTAAAATATTTTTTAATTCCTAATTCTCCAAAGCTCACCATCACAGTTTTATTGGCCCCAAAATTAAAAACTAAAAATAAAATAGTGAAGGTGGTGGTGGATAGGAATGCTTTGGGGGGGGGGGGGCTGGGATTGTGGCTCAATGGCAAAGCACTTGCCTCACACGTATGAGGTACTGGGTTTGATCTTCAGCACCACATAAAAATAAGTAAATAAAAATAAAGGCATTGTGTTCATCTACAATTAAAAAAATTTATGAAAAAAAAAAAAGAATTGTTTAGGGGCAGTTTAAGATCTAAAAGAGTACTATACACCTAAGGTCCCCTTATTTTGGTTCTAAAATTTAAGTAAGTAGATATAATTATCCAATAAATGGGGTCTGCATCCATCTGGTAAACAGAGAGGCATCCCTTTCTATGTTGCCATAGTTTTATTAACAGAAATTAGGATGATAACTAAGGAAACACAGCTCCTGTTGGCTAATTACTGTGAGAAAGAAGCTGAGTCTCAATTAAGCTAAAACTGACGTAACTGGATCTGGCAGGCACTTGCTAATGTTTAAGTGCACAATATTGGACCACAGCAACCACCAATCACGCATTCAGCTTCTTGAGGGGGAACTCACCCAAGAAGACCCATCAGTATGCAAGTACAAGCAGAATCAGACTTATTTCATGGTGGAGACAAATAGATTGTAACATCTGTTCTTAACATTTTTCAGGCAAAATTCTGATGTTCTTTGGTGAAGGATTCCGAGTTCTCAAATATGTACCTAAGTATTTGAGCATATTAAACATTTTTTTTTTTTAATTTGAGGATCAATGTTGGTTCTACCCATAAATTATCGCTGTAGTTTACCCACATGAGCACACAGGGGAGCCTCTGTAGGGGTAAGACTGCAAGAAAGGTCGCTAGATTTTTGTAGCTGAATGTCAACTCTGCAGTCAGCACATCTGGAATCTTAAGCATTTGGCTCTTCGTCTTATCAGCAACATAGAAATAGTCACTTAAGGCTCTTGTTAGAAAAGCCAAGTACGAACTCACAGCAATCTAATACTTACCAAAAAATTCACATGAGGTATTTGATTTTGAGAGAAGCAGCCAAGAAATATTAACTATTTCTCTAGGTCAGAGGCCCTCAGTGCTAGCTCTGCACCAGGATGACTTGGGAGGCTTAAAATATATTTATGTCTAAACCTGGCATGGTGGTACACACCTGTAATCCCAGCAACTCAGGAGGCTGAGGCAGGAGGATGGCACGCTCCAGGCTCGTCTCAGCAACTTAGAAAGGCCCTAGGTAACTTAGCGAGACCCTGTCTCAAAATAAGATAAATAAATAAATAGAAAGGGCTGGGGATGTAGCTTAATGGTGAAGCACTCCTGGGTTTAATTCCCAGTACCAAAATAAATAAATAAATAAATAAACAAAAACAAAAAAACCAAAACACACACACACACACACACACACACACAATTATGCCCAGAACAGTTGGTTTAGAATTATTTTTTTAAAAGACGTCCCCATCATAACCCAGTCTTCCAGAACCTTCTTTTCTGAATGGTGGCTTATGGACCAGATGCATTGGCATCACCTGGAAGTTTATTAGATACGCAAAATCTCAAGTCTCACCCAGACATGCTCAGCCAGAATCTTCATATTAACAAGATCCCCAGGATCTTGGGGGAAATTGAGAACCATGTTTTAAGAAGGTCCTATATACCTTTACTTCTATTATCAGATCATCAAAAAGCAGCAGAACCCCCTGGTGAAACGCCTTCACTGAACTCCAGTCCCACGATCGGCCTGAGGGTCGGGTGGTCACTCATGTCCGTTCCATAATCCCCATGGAAGACCTTCTCCTAGCACGCGCCCCTGTTCTCCTGCAAGCATCCATGCACTAAAAGTCCTTTTGCATTTTAGTGACAGAACAAGCTTGCACCACCAGATGAATGTAGATAGTCTTTAATTCAGACAGCAAGCAGAAGGAAGTTGCCAGAGCTGGGGAGGAGGGACAGTGGGGAGTTCTTATTTAAGGGGCACAGATTTTCAGTTTTTGCAAAATGAAAAGAATTCTGGAGATAAAACGGCGGTGCTGGCTGCACAACAACAGTGTGAATGTATCAATGTCACTGGCCTGGACACTTCCATATGATTAAGATGCTAAATTCTGTTGCTTTTTTTTTTTTTTTTTTGTACCGGGGATTGAACTCAGGGGCACTCGACCACTGGGCCACATCCCCAGCCCTTTTGTTGTATTTTATTAGAGACAGGGTCTCACTGAGTTGCTAAGTGCCTCGCCATTGCTGAGGCTGGCTTTGAACTCCCGATCCTCCTGCCTCAGCCTCCCAAGTGCTGGGAATACAGGCGTGCGCCACGGCGCCCGGCTCTGTTGCATATGTTTTACTATGATTTTTTTTTTTTTATTATTTCAAAATAAAAAGAAATTTTCCCCTTGTTCCTGGAACTCATGGACCCAGTGAAGCTGCTGTTTCTAAGCCCATTTATGAAATTCTACCTTGGGGTTTTCAAGGCTCTGATGCTAACATTATGACCTCAGTAGAGGAGTTTTCTCCTGAGTTGTCATGTAGGGAGGTGGCACAGGGGACATGAAATGGCATCAAAGGGCGTGAGTCCGAGTGGCGATCAGGGAAGCCAGGGGTCGTCTTCCCTTCAGGCGATTTCTTTTTCCCTGAAGGATCTCCATTCTTCTAGTGAGCCGAGACAGACACACAGCACAGATTCCCCAGAGGGGCCAGACAGCCAGCCCTGCCAGGTTTGGAAGCTCAGTCTCCAGGGCTTCCGCCACCACAACCCACCCCAGGACCCCTGCCTGGGCGTCTGGGAGCTCTTGGCAAAACAGGACTTCCTGTTTTCAAGACAACGTTTTCAACTGGCTCATGAAGGGTTTCTTGGACATAACCAGTCCTCGCAACGCAATATTTTGATGTTTAAGCTATCAATGAATCAGAAACACATGGAGTGCATTAATTCCCTTGGGTTTGGCGAAACACACTGCCCAGGATATCGGAAAGACGGTTTCCAGTGCTTTTTGAATGGAACATGGCTACACTTGTCCCCGTTCCCTTTTAGGCGGTGGCAGTCTTAGGAGAAGATGAAGATTTCAGAGTCTCTGTCCTGACACCACCAGACCCTTCCACAAATGCAGACTTCACAGCACAGCTGCCAGCTACATGGTGACTTTCTCTCCCTTTAACTCCTAAATGAAGGTTTAGGACTTTGGTGATTTCAAAGCACAGAGACTCCCTTTAGGTGAACTCCTTTTCACTTGCCTACAGAGACTGCAGCTTACTGCTCTCCTTGCAACTCAGGGCATTGAACTCTGTGGGCAGAGGCGTTTTGATGAAGCCAGTGCCCTGGCTCTGGGGAGGACGCTGCCACATGGCCAGGAGAAAGCTGGCCTTCTTGGACATCTTAGAGGGGCATCTTAGAAAGCCAGAAGGAGCCCACAAGTCTGGTGAGAGTTCTTTCTCTCTGTTATATATTATTAACATGATTTTGAATATAATAAACAGTTCTGAGCCTTTTTAGATGAAACACCCTCTGTACTATTTGGAAACTATTTTATCCACAGTGCGGTACTACTAGAAGTGCTATGGGAATAACTTGTCAGGGAATATTTAATCTCTTACTATCTCAGGAACATGGACAAATAAATCTCAATGAGCGATACATATTTGGGCAACTTGAAGAGGGACTGCTTCATAATTTTTTAAAAAATTAGTTCAGAGATCACTGATATCTGAGATGAAATGCCAAATGAAGACCATTTTACGCCAGGCTATTGAAATCTAACAGATAAATAGCA
The DNA here is from genome assembly GCA_025594165.1 of Tamias sibiricus. Lineage (NCBI taxonomy): Eukaryota > Metazoa > Chordata > Mammalia > Rodentia > Sciuridae > Tamias > Tamias sibiricus. Next base: position 13,869,415 of record CM046666.1, on the reverse strand, counting down.
TAACCGTGCCTCTCCTCTGTTAATGAGCGCATCTGCAAATCGACTGTAGCTCTAGTAATGTGAAATGCAAGAGTGATTGAGAGAACAAGTCTTCTCAGGAACATGTATTACATTCTAGGAAACACTGCAACATTCAAACTTTTTTTTTTTTAATTAAACAACGCAACATAATAAAACATCACCTAACATGCACAATTTCTGCAGCTACAAGTAATTTCAACCACCCCTTTGACATCACAAAAGGAGAACAATAAGAAACCCAAAGGCTAGGAGAACAACATTCCTTTGGCAGTGAAGAACTTCAACAAAAACACATAGGTAGAAAAATACGAGGCGTTAGGAAAATATTGAAAAAGAAAAATTGAAAACAGGAAATTACAGGACTAGATGGGCTGTCACCAATGCTTCTCTTCCTTCAAGACATGAAACTCCGTCCCTTGTGCCTACAGTCTCAGTGGCCCCTGCCCCTGGGTGTGCACCCCCTCTTCTGTGGTTTGTGAGCAGCGTGTCGTGGGCAGGTTATTGTAATTCTTTGAGCCTCACCCTCCTCCTCTGTAAAATGGGAATAAGAATCCCTGCCTTGTAGGGTTACTCTGAGGAGCTGGTGAGAACATTTAGTAGCAGCCTGTCAACAGCACCTGGAATTCAGGAAGTGCTCAAAAAGCAGCACCTGCAATTTTTCTCTCAAACCCCTGTCCTCAATCCCTGCTGTACCCACCGATTACCCTCCCTGCAGCCCTGATCCTCAAGTTGCCAAGAGTCTGCACCTCCACCCAATTTCAGGTCCCCCTGGAGCCCCATCTCCTCCCTGACCTCCAGGTGTTCTCAGCAGCCCTGCCCTATTGGCTCCACTCCCTACACCATTTCTAATTTACCTCCTCCCTCCACCCTCTCCAAGTCAGGGCCTCCGACCTCATCTTTACAAAGGTACACCATTACATTATGGCATACTATGGATTTGACTCCTGCTACCCATGCAGCCCCAGGATAATTTCCTTCTCTTTGGAAAGGAAAATGCTAGTCGATTCTCACTATTCACGGCAGTTCTGTTCTACAGAGTCACCGCGAACACCGGATTAGTGAATACTGAGCCATCGCTGCTGGGAGAAGTGCAGGGTTATGTTTATGCAAGCACAACAGCCTTCACACATCAATATAGACCTTTGTCATATGTGCATTTCTGTTTAAACACATCTGATTCAACATACATCGTTGATTTGTAAACACTGGATGATGGTCGTGGCCCACAGCGCTGGAACTCAGGCCTTGAACTAAGCTTGCTGAGCATCGTCTGCTCTCCATGAGGCACATCACGGCTTTCCTGCAGTTGGGAACATGCCTGGCTCTCCTGCACTACACCTGGGCCATTCTACGTAGCAAAAGCACCCAGGAGGAGCACCAACATGCAAACCCTGTGGCACTACATACGTCGCAGAAAGGACCCGGATTCTGCAGCGTGAGAGATGAAACAAGAAGCAGAGCATTGCCTGGCTCCACCTCAGCTTGGATTTCCGCTGCTCTGCATTTGCCCAGAGATGACCGGGAAGGTGCCTCACCAACACCACATTCCAGGCGAGCAGGCGAAGTTTGCAAAAAGATGAGGACCCACTGGATTCGGTGCCCACCCCGCAAATGTGCAGAACAAAGAAGATAATCTAAGCAATGACGTGGCACTGGACAGCGAGAGCCACTCCCTTATTACCAGGATCAATGCCATGACCCGTGTCCCCTGCAACAGCACTGCAGCTGATGACAAGGCACACTCACAGCTCTGCAAGTAGCCACTTCTGGCTTCGTGTTCAAGTTCTTTCCAAGGGACCTCACAACTGGTTGCCTTTTTTTCTACCTTCTCCTCCAACGAAGCTGCTGGGTCCTCTGCCTCGTGACACCCCAGATGAGCAACCTCCTCCTCACTCACTCTCCCTCCTTGGTGGTCACGGCCCCTCCCTCCTCCTCTTGCCCCTCTTCCCAAGACTCCCAGGTTAAATCAACTCCAAAGCCTTTTCTAGTTGGAATTACCAACCTCAATAACCATATTTCTCTGTTCCTAGGGAAGCTGTCATTTTCTACATTTTTTTGCTAAAACTTTTATGCATGTTTTCTTTCTCTGAATAGGTCTGGGTAGATCTGATTCATCTTGTCACATATTGCACAACTCTGAGCACAATGGCTTGTCCCTGGTATAGCAGATAATAAATGCTTACTGAATCAACACAATAACAACAACTACCACCAAAACCCACAAGACGCTTCATTGAAAAGAGACATGATATTTCTAAAAACAGTTTTTTGAGAAACTCTCTATGTGAACAAACCAACTGGGGGAGAAAAAAAAAAAAAAAAAAAAAAAAGAAACGAGTTCTTAATTTAAAATGAAAGCCAAATGGAGCCAACAGCAAATTCTTAAAGTCTGGTGACTGGTTCCTAAGTGCCTGTCCTTATCATTTTCAAACTCTGGACACTTTTTCGGTCAAGTCCTAAACCTTGATGTCAGGGCTAAATAATTCAAGCACCATCAAATTCCAAATTACATCATAGTTTCTTTCAAGAGCCTCATTCTCATAAGCCAAACAGAGCTCTTGACACTTGGCGAGGATGTTGTACCCAAATAGCTGGAAGCCTGGGTGGACCAACGTGGGGCACAAGCCCAGTACCTCTCCTGTCTCTGCAATGCAGCCTGGGATCAGGTAGGTCTTCCGCAGATGATCGAGCGTGTTCCTGTCTGTGCTGAGAATTGGAGAAGAATCAGGAGGCACAGTGGTGACTCTGGGAGCCCATCCTTCCCTTGGGCACTGAAGGCATGCCTTATTGTTAACAAAAAAGGCTGTGACACAGTGTTTTCATAAGTCATTAAATAAGTACTCCTTTGCTCCTTTTGATAGAAATTTTCCCCACCACTCAGTGGAATTAAAAAGAAAATGAAGGGACATGTCTTTCTTTCCTGTGTGAATTCCCCCTTTAGGTTTTTTTTTTTTTTAAATATTTATTTATTTACTTTAGTTGTACACAATGCAATGCATTTATATTTACGTGGTGCTGAGGATCGAACCCGGGCCGCGCACGTGCAAGGCGAGCGCTCTGCCGCTGAGCCACAGCCCCAGCACCCCCCCTTTAGGTTTTATTTCTCTGCATGGACACACTGTCCAGACTGTCCACAGGGAACAGGGCTGTGCCTCCCATAGGGTGCAAGGTCCTGCCAGAGGTGCACCTGCTCCTCCTCCCTGAAGTGCTCCCTGAAGAGAGGAGGAGGGAGCAGGGAGCACTCTCGCTCTTGCCTGTGCACCCCTGGGAATCACCTGCTCTTCTGCAGGCACCACTTTCCTGTCTGGGCCCTTTCGTGTGTGTGCACACAGAACAGGTGTCCATTCTCCTGTGCCGCCCCCAGTAGTGAGGGCACCTCCGCCATGAGCTGGACCTCTCTTTCTCTGAAATCAGAGATAAGAAGTTTTAAAACAGAAAGAGATCATAAATGTCATATGCAAACCCTCTTCTAGTCACAGATTCTGTTTCTGGAATGAATAAATAAAGAGGGAAAGAGAAGGTCTGGGTCTGTGTGTCTGTGTGTGTGTGTGTGTGTGTGTGTGTGCACGCGTGCACGCACACACACACGTGTATTTTGAGCAATTATGTCCTTGACCACCACTGTTCATGATGAAGGGGGGACAGGGACAGTTGGGGGCCGACTGAGGAAATGATGAGACATATGGCCACATCAAACATGGCAGGAAGGGGCTGGGCTTGTGGGTCAGCGGCAGAGCGCTTGCCTAGCATGTGCAAGGCGCTGGGTTCAATCCTCAGCACCACGTAAAAATAAATAAATAAATAAAATAATGGTATTAAAAAAAAAAACATGGCAGGAAATTGGATGACAGGGTCACTCTTCAACTTTAAGAGACAGAATAGAGAACAGAAGTGGGGAATTGTCCAGAGAAACGGCATAATCCTTTTGACCTCAAAGGAGCATTTCATTGTTCAATCCATCCTCCAGGAATTGCTGTCACCACCAAAATGCAACCTTGCTAAGGTCAATGTACTAGTTCTTTGACAGAACACCTAATGCAAGTCAGTAAAACGTGGTCCTCACTTCCCCTCCCTGGCGAGTCAGGCTGCGCTGGAAGCTGGGGCCAGGCGTACCTCCCTGCCCTCTGGGGGGCTCCCCACAGCGGTGTGGAGATACCATTTTCCCTCCAAAAATGCTGTTTCTTTATGGATCTGATTAACTCCTAAAACAAGAACAGCACACTTTAAAAACAGGTTTCTTAACTTGATAGCTGTTAAGGATGGAATTGTGCCCCCACCTCAAATTTGCGTGCTGAAGCCCTAGCCCCCAATTCTTTAGAATGCCACTCCCCTTGGAGATCAGGCCTTTAAAGAAGCGAGTATGGTTAAAGGAGATCATGAGGGCAGACCTAATCCAGGGCCAGTGGTGTCTTTATAAAAGGGGACCAGGACAACACAATACACAGACCAAAGAATGACCATGCAAAGACGCAGTGAGAAGAGGTCCCCACAAGCCACCAAGAGGCCTCGGGAGAAAACAGCCCAGCTGAAACCTGGATCCTGGCCTTCCAGCCTCCAGACTCCAGGAAACAAACCCCTGTTGTTTAAGCCACCTAGTTGGTGGTAGTTTGTTATAGCAGCCCTAGCAAACTTATTCAATAGCTACTGGTCTACACTGGAGTAGACCTGTTAGTGAATTAACTCCGGAGCATGTTGAGGATCACAAATGTCGAGTTAAAGTTTTACACAAATTCTCTATTCTCTGGCACACTAAAGGGGGGAAATGACCTTGTTTTTCAAATATTTTGTGGTCACTAGTTACTATAAATGATAACAACAGTAATAGCAAGTACTGCTGAAGGTACAACCTACACCAAGCCTGTGTTGTTCCATTCATGCATTATTTCACTTATTTTCATATAACCTGTTACTGTTTGACTTTACAGATGAGGGATTGAACCTTAGAAATGTCAAGAAGCCTGCTTAATGGAACCCACTGATCAGGAGGCAGAATTGGAAAAGGAACCCAAGTCAATGACTCAAAAACTTATGCTCTTAACCAAAGTACCTATATTACCATGAGGACTGGATTTTCAAACTCCACCGTACAGCACATCTTCTGAACAGCTGTTCCATCAACTATTGAACTTTCCTCCAAATGGACAAAACTTGGCATCCAAATTGCATTTCCTAGACTGTCCCTTAAACCCTGTGCAAAACCATAAGTCCAGGTTCTTGACAAGGAAGATGTGAACACCAAAACTTAGACAAAAATTTTAGAGAGTTGGAGTACAAAGGAAAACAGCCCAAATGGAAACTCTTCTGCATCATGTTATCTTCTGTGATTTGGATGACAACAAGGGTCTTCCGGTGTCTGGAATCTCAGACCTTATGAATCACAGTCTGTAGTACATATTGAGACGAAGAAGTGCAGTTTTTCTGCATGTTTCAACTGATGGAAATATGGATCGCAGGAACTCACTGAGTTGACATTAATTATTAAAGCAAAGCTTTCTTGTGGGACCACCAAAGTCTTAACACAGGGAGTTCATAAACTGTTCTTACACATTATGAATATTTATAATGATATTATAGCATCTATATTTCAAAATGTGGGTTTTAATTAAAAATCTCATGATGCCTCTTGGCTTTATTTGTCTGTTGGGCATGAGAGTAGATGGAGATAACAGGATCCTCGTAGAGGAAAGATGACAGAAATTCAGGACCCACAAAGTCTTCAGTTCCCAAATGTGCTCCATAGACTTAGACACTAAGAACTACAGATTCAATATCATTTTTATTTGGATATGCAGCTATCCTTTCAGAGGGATAACTGTACCACCCTAAAGAGTGGTTTAAATTAGACACACTCAACTCATATAATCTGTCCCCAAACCGAATAAGGTGAGAAAGAATTCAAGCAAAAACTTGAATCTCTTTATAGGTATCATTCTAAAGACATTTTCCCTTTTGGTTCCAACAGCACCATATTTTGTTTAGAGCATTGCATGTGGCCCCAAGAGAAGAAGAATTAGAAATGAACTCTACCAAACTAATCCTTCATCTGTTTCTCAGGTCCTCTAGAAGTCAAAGAAAAAAAGAAACCATCAGAGCAATTCCTATGCCGAATGAACTGTTACCAATTCCTGTATTGATTTTTACCTCCACGCAGCAAGCCTCAAAATGCCAGAGCCCAAGATGAGATCCCACCAAACCGATTCCTTAATTATCCTTCTGTTTTCGAGTCACCTTTCCTTTTCACCCTCCACAACTTCTCCCAGAGTCCACCTCCCCAAAATAACAGCTGCAGATCTGGATTTTCCCTTTCCTGTCTCTTTAAGTCTGAAACTTCCTGGGGTTCCTAACAGCCTGCTCCCAGCGTCTCCACTGCAGTGAGATTTGCAAGGGAATCTGGAAAACATCACCCGATCTGGATCCATCACCTCCGGACTTGGAGGCATCTGCAGGTTCCAGGACATCCTAACGAACCAGCTCCGAGATTGCAACACCAAATCAATTTCTACCGGCAGCTCCAAAGTCTCTAAACCGAACAAAGCACAAAAACCAGCCCCAAATCCACCTAACAAGTAAACAAAATGCAATAAAATCATGTCAGACTCCAAGGCTTACCTTAAGGACAGCCCAGAGCTCTCACTCATGTGCCCTCCCGTCTGGGTCTCTTGGCTGGCTCTCCAATAGCTGTGCCTTCTGAAACTGAGCGACAGTCTCCGGAGTGTCGAGCTCCGCAAATACACATGCTACACACACAGCCTCGCGGTGCCAGGCAGCCCCGTGGTCCTCCTCCCCGGCGGTGCCAACGCGCTGGCCGCTGACCAGCTCCCTGGCAGGATGCAATGGTGCCGAGAAAGGAGCCGACGGAGCTGGGGGTTCACCCCGGACCAGGCGGCCCCGCAGCTCCGCAGGACGGGTCCCTCTTATCCATTTTCTAGACCTCAGCCCCCTCCCGCGTGGTTTCTGGAGCCTCCGCCGCACCCAGCACACTCAGCGGACGCCGCGGCGGGTCGTGGGCGTGCCCCGGTGGCGCTCAGCGCCGCTGCCGGTGGCGCCCGGGCTGGCGGGTCGCCTCTTACCTTCCCTGAGCCCCCGCGCCTACAAGCCTGGCTGCAGCCTCCAAGGAGTCCTGCGTTCTACTGGACCCGGCGGGCCACCGGTTTCGGAAGCAGGGGACATTTCGAAATGAAACAGAAAGTAACCCGGGGAGGATCCAGACCAGACCCTCGGCTTGCACTTGGCGGGCCCCAAGCCAAGCTCTCGCGACTCAGCCCTCCGCGGCCCGCCCAGCTGTTTCTGCCCGGAGGATTCCCGGGAACCTGCAGTTTACAAGTCTGGAACTTGCGCCCTCAGGGTGGTTTTTTTTTTTTTTTTTTTGTTTTGTTTTGTTTTTTTCGGTGAGTGTTTGTAGGACTTTTTAACATGCAGTTCGTCTCCTGCAGGGAATTACTCCATGATCCCGTCACCTGACTCACGGAAGCGTCATTATGTAATTCAAACTGTGCCATTTGAGTTCTGATCTGAAGCCAGAAGCCACGCTTGTCACCGCCCCCTCCCCCAAATCTTCCACTGCCCCCCAGAGGAGTAGGGAAGAAACAGAGGGCAGACACATGAAACACCACCGAACAATGACAATTAACCTTTCTGGAACCTTCCTTAGGGGACTGCCTTCTTGCAGTGGGCTGGCATTTAGCATTTCCCTTTGGTTCCCTTCCTCTTGGGTGGAGGCCTCCTAAATACCAGCGCTGGGGATTTCTCAAGAGATTCTTACAGCAGCTTCCTTGTTTTCCTTTTGGGGTGGTACTCTCTAGATTCTATAAACTGCTGAAAGCACTTTCAAATGATAGAGTACACCATGAGTCGAAAAGCATTACATAGAATTATAGCGCACCTGCAAACAAAGCCTAAAACCTACAATATTTATTGTATGGCCACATATCTAAATTCTGTGAGATGTCAAAGGAGTCTTTAGCCAAAATCGGTGCCCCCAACCTTGATCCTCATAAAACCTCCCTCAGCCACTTCAAATCAACATGATGTGCAAGTGGTCACTGCTTGCTTGCTTGCTATGGAGACATCTGGTAAAAGCCAGCCTCTACTTCCAACTATATCGTAATCCCCAAGGCCAATCTACACCAGTGTCTTCAGTGAAAATAGTACGAATCGTTTCAGTCTGCCCCAATTTCCCTGTCTCATCATCTCCCATCCTGTCCAAATGACACAGATTGAGTGGCCAGCATCATGGCATTGAACCATGAATGGGAAGCTCCTTGAGAAACTGAGATGTGATGTAGGACCATAATACACTTTAAAGCTTCATGAACCCTCATGATCAAAATTCAAAAAACACAAACCTGTTCATTGGTTTTATGCCAACACTAAGGTGAACTATATGCACTGGGGGCTCTGGGTCCCCCAGCCTCCTCCAAGCCAGGGAAGGCTGGCTGTAAATCTAAAAAGAACCTGAAGAGACTGTTCACATGTAGGAGAACAAATGCGAATGTCACTCCACCTTCTTTTGTTTTCCTCTTCGGCCTCCTTTTCTCCTTTCTGTGTCCCTCACCCATATCCACAAAAGAAACTTCCTGCCTGCCTGCCTGTCCTCCGCACTGGAAGGAATATTAGACCTTGCTATCATATTGAAATATGTGTTGTTAGGTGGATACTGTGCCCTACAAATCACTTTTTAAAAAATATTTGTTTATTTGCTTTAGTTGTACACAATGCATTTATTTGTATGTGGTGCTAAGGATTGAACCCTGGCCACGCACATGCTAGGTGAGCGCTCTACTGCTGAGCCACAACCCCAGCCCTACAAATCATTTTTGAAATATTTTATAACTAGCCACATGTCCCTCTGAGGTAAACATGGGGAAATTACTATTCTCTTTATCCAGACCAGCGGAGCCAGTGACATAGGCAGGAATTAGAAGTCAGGTCTTGTTATGGTTTGGATGTGAGGTGTCCCCCAAAAGCTCACATGTGAGACAATGCAAGAAGGTTCAGAGAAGAAATGATTGTGTTATGAGGGTCTTAACCCAATCAGTGAATTAGTGCCCTGATAGGGATTAACTGGTAACTGAAGTGGTGGGGTGTGGTTGGAGGAGATGAAAACGGGGGGCTTGATTTTGGGGTATATATTTTGTATCTGGAGAGTGGAAACTTTCTGCTTCCTGATGATCATGTGAGCCGTTTCCCGCCACCACCCACTCTTCCGCCATGATGTCCTGCCTTATCTGGAGCCTCAAGGAACGCAGCCTTCTGTCTATGGACTGGGACCTCTGAAACCATGAGTCCTCAAATAAACTTTTCCTCCTCTGTGGTTGTTCTGGTTGGATCTTTTAGTCACAGCAGCGAGAAAAAAAACTGACTAAAACAGGTCTCCTACTCTCGGTGCTCTGGTTTGCAATGGAAGATCCACATATACAAGAGAAAAATATAACACCTGAATGATAGATGGGCACCTATGCCTCACCCTCCAGGCATAGTAAATAATATACAAGGTATTGTGGCAGTTGCTATGGTAACTACTTTCTTTTTTAAAAAAATATTTATTTATTTGCTTTAGTTGTACACAATGCAATGCATTTATGTTTACGTGGTGTTGAGGATTGAACCCGGGCCGCGCACGTGCTAGTCGAGCGCTCTACTGCTGAGCCACAACCCCAGCCCGTAACTACTTTCTTAATAAGAATAAAGACACATCAAAAGATATGCGAAAACATCAGATAGTAAGACCTTCTTCAGTAAGGATGGAGTAGCAATAATAGAAAATATGTCGTTGGACTATATATAGTCATTAAATATTGGCACTGCAAAACTCAAGGTTCTTAAACCACCATGGACCAATAGAAACATAATGTAAGCCATATATTTAATCTTGAATTTTCTAGTAGCCACATTAAAAAAAAACTTGTGGAATTATTTTTGTAATGTTAGCGTATTTAACATAACATACTCAAAATATTATCAACATGTGATAAATAAAAATAAGCAAAATATTTTGTATTCCTTTTTTCATACTAAATCTCAGAAGACTAATGTGTATCTTATATCACATCTCAGGAGTAGCTCAGTAGTCACATAGAGTTAGTGGCTGTCGTACTAGATGGCCCAGCTCTGGATTATATGTGGCCAATTTTGAACTAGAATATGTGCTTTGAGAACATATCTATTTATCCCTCCTTACAGTTCTTTGAAAAATAAACTACATTCATTCAGTTCTAGCCCTATGGCATAACTCAAGTGGTACTCTCTTGGGTAGAGCAGGAAAATATCTTGGAATTTAAATAGTATTAAAGATTCAGTTTCTTGCTAGGCACGATGGTGCACTCCTGTAATCCCAGCCACTTGGGAGGCTGAGGCAGGAGGATCACAAGTTCCAGGCCAGCCTCAGCAACTCCGAACTTCCACAACTTAGTGAGATCTTGTCTCAAAAAGTAAAAAGGACCTGGGATGTAGCTCAGTGGTAAAATGTCCCAGCACTCCCTGCTGGGGAAAAAAAAATCAGTTTCTTCTATGCCACTAGGAGATATGAAGGTCACAGAATAAATATTAGGCTTGTAAAAGGTTCCTTTCTTGGGTTACCCCAATTGTTGAAATCACTTTCAAATTCACTCCCCCCTCACTTCCTGCAGCCCCTGTAATAGACAATCTTATTAAAGACACCCGTAACTTCTCTCAAGAGTGCCAATGACCCCACTTTCTACCCTTCAAGATAATTTTCTACTCCTTCAGTGTGAGCATGTGTCAAAAGCAGACATTTAATCATATAGCTTTTTAGCTTAAGGACCTTTAATAGCAGCCTACTGCCTTTCGCATAAAAGCCACACTCCTTGCTCTGGCACACTAGGCAATCACAAACTGGCATCGGGGGCCTTTCCAGCTCAACTTATTGCTACATTGCCTTTGATTTTACTTGGTCTGCAGGCTTGAATGTGACATGATTTCCATCACTTTGTGCTTTTTGTTTAAAGTCTGTTTCCCTGCCTGGAATGTCCTTAGAATGTCTACTCCCCACCCAATAGCAAGATCTTCCAAGCCTTGCTCAACTATTTACTATAGTTATCTCTAATCTTACATTTGTCTCATCTGCTATCGCACCACTATTAGAAGTAGATGTATTATGATTACATTATCACATTCATTATGGTCACATGATATGTCAGATAAGGACATCTTCAGGACCAGGAGCCTTGTACCATTCACCTTGGAATTCACCTTGGGACAAAGGTGTCTCCCTGTGGAGTCACAGGAGTAGTAATAAATGCCTAAGGAATCCCAATACTTTTCCCCATCTCTCCCCCTTCCAATCTCTAATTACTTAGTACATCGTCATCATTATTACATAATAGCTGATATTTATTATCACTATGTACCAGACACCACCCTGAGAATTCTACACGTGTTTCATTTGATTCCAACAACAAATCAATGAGGTTGGGATTAATCCCCAATGTTTAATATATGGGCATCTCGAATACAGTTTCATTCTTTAACAAGTGTGTTATGGTATTGTTATCAACACCTGTTATGACAGATGGATGTGCCCTTAGACTTCCAAAGTGGGCAGGATTCCATCTTTAGGCATTAACTGATTCGTAAACATGTGTCTTTTGTTTTGTATTTTTAGTGTCTCTATGACCTTAAAGTGTTGAATTCTTAGAGATCTTAGGAAAAAGAAAACTCAGCTTGGTAGTATTTTGTGTAGAGTGAGAGTGTAGTGGCATGGGGAGGCATATCATGTGGATATCATGGGAGGTGACATTTATCTCATTGCTCAGAGTCATTGCTATTTCTGCATAATTCCATGTATCTGTGCTTTAAAACAGTAGGGAAAGAAACACCAACTCTGATGAGGCTGTCAGGTATCAGGAAAGCTCAGGTGTTGCTGGTGGAGACACTTGGGAAGATAGTTTGGCATTTTCTTACAAAACTAAACATAGTGTTACCATTCAGAACTCCTGCTCCTTGGTATTTACCCAAAGGAGCTGAAAAGCTCACACCCAAGCAAGAACTTACACACAAATAGCAGCTGTATTCATAATTGCCAAGACCTGCGTGTGATCAAGACACCCTTCAGTAGGTGAGTGGACACAGTGGTCCAGTGGTCCAATCTTACAACGGAATATGATTCAGCCCTAACAGCAGATGGGCTATGGAGCCCTGACAAGATGGAGGAAACTTATATGCACATGACTAATTGAGGAAAGCCCTTTTAAAAAGGGTGCATGCTATTGGCGTCCAACTATACGATCTTCTGGAAAAGGCACAAACTATGCAGACAGTGAAAAAATCAGGGTTAGGGGTAGGGAGGGTTCAATAGGTGGAGCACAGGGGATTTGGGAGGCAGTGAAACTACTCTGTGTGATTCTGTCACGGTGGACACGTGTGCTTGTACACTGGTCACACCCAAGGAATGTGTGTCCTAATGTCAACTACGGACTCAGGATGATTCGGATGGCACTGCAGGGTTATTGACGGTAACGAATGCAGTACTCTGGTGGGGATGTCGATCATGGGGAAGCTGGGAGGTGAGCAGGTATGGAAAGTCTCTGTACCTTCCTCTCAGTTGTGCTGTGAACCTAAAACTGCTCTAAAAAAAGAAAACCTGGCCGGGCGCGGTGGCGCACGCCTGTAATCCCAGCACTTGGGAGGCTGAGGCAGGAGGATCGCGAGTTCAAAGCCAGCCTCAGCAATGGCCAGGCACTTAGCAACTCAGTGAGACCCTGTCTCTAATAAAATACAAAAAAAAAAAAAAAAAAAAGGGCTGGGGATGTGGCCCAGTGGTTGAGTGCCCCTGAGTTCAATCCCCGGTACCAAAAAAAAAAAAAAAAGAAAAAAAGAAAAAAAGAAAACCTGTAATCTCAGGAGGCTGAGGCAGTAGGATCAGGAGTTCAAAGTCAGCCTCAGCAACTTAGCGAGGCCCTAACTCACTCAGTGAGACCCTATCTCTAAATTTAAAAAAAAAATGCACAAAAGGGCTGGAGATGTGGCTCAGTGGTTAAGCACCCCTGGGTTCAATCCTAAGTACAAGGAAAAAAAAAAAAAAGAAAGAAAGAAAAGAAAATTTATGAGGACAAAATGAAGGGAACAGAGAATGAATGCCTTGCCCCGGCGTGCCCAGGGCTGTTCTCACTGGGTTCTAGTACAGGTTACAAATCGTTTGCCCCCCAGGTTTTCAGGTGCTCAGGTATTTCCTGTTTCCTTTACTTTCTTTTCACAAAGTGGGGCCCCACTGTGTGAGTGGGAATGCACTCACTAAGGGCTTAACAAATTCTTGTTGAAATGAAACGAAGAGAAATCACACTCGAACATTCACATAATAGATACGTAGTTTGACCTCCAGAGACAACATAATGGTCTTAATGTCCACAGAAGACTATTACCAGTGGGGTTCTTGAGGACTCTGGAGTCTGAGAAATCTCAGATGTGGACCAAGGACTGCAGGAGGAGCCCTGGCTGGGGCTAGAGGTGGAGCTGAGCCCGGGAAAGCAGGACACCCTCATGGACATGGGCCAGGAGGAGGCCTCGTGCCAGCGTGCCCACTGGTGAGCCCTTGGCCACCACTGCCTGACTCAGACCACACTGCACGGCAGTGGAAGGCCCTTAACTGCTGTGAGCCTCAGCTTCCTAATCTGCACCAAGGGGATGAGGACTTTTTTTCTTTCTTTCTTTTTTTTTTTTTTTTTTTTTTTTTTTGCAGCGCCAGGGATTGACCCCGGGGCCTCGCACATGCTGGGCAAGTGCTCTACCACTGAGCTGCATCCCCGGCCTAGGAAAGAGCATCCTGTGGATTCTTATGGGCACTACCTGAGCTCTGGTCTACGGTGTTTGGTGGGGTGATTGGCTATCCTGTCAGTGAATGGGAAATGTCTGTTCTTGAGACTGAGCATTATTAGATATCCCAGGATCCTAACAACGTTGGGGGTGGTGGGTTGGGAGCTCAGGAGAGGGTGGCAGTGGAGGGCACGCCTCTTCCATCTCACTTCACCTGCCTCTACCCAGGTGCTGTTGGTGTCTGTCAAGGTGGTGAAAGTCCTGATTTCCACCACCTCTGGCTCCCCTACTTCCTTTCCTTTTTTTTTTTCTTTCCCTCCCTTCTGCCCTCTTATTTCCCTTTCTCTCTTTTAGCACTCCCCTTTCCTATTGTTATTTTTTTTAATCTTTATTTATTTGCTTTAGTTGTACACGATGCGTTTATTTGTACGTGGTGCTGAGGATCGAACCCGGGCCGCGCACGTGCTAGGCCAGCGCTCTACCGCTGGGCCACAACCCCAGCCCCCTCTTATTATTTTTTAAAACAAGTTAATTCTGTCCCTCGCTAATCGTGGCCATCGTGGCCAACTAACCGAGGCCCTTTGTATGGAGAGCGTCTTGCCAAAGCCATATCCAGCTCACCAGCTGCTGAACTTAGACCAGCCTGTCTCTGCTCAGCCAGGCAGGCTCCTCGCTGCTGTGAACGGCCGGGTCTGAGGCCGGGGGGCTCCTTGTCAGAGCAAACGGGGCTGCTCCACACGGGCCTTCCCATGACGGAGGCAGAGCCTGACAGGAAAAGACCTGAGGACTCCGTCGTCATCCATAACAGAGCAGTTATTACCTCACTCCCTGCCAAGTCGATGCCACTGCCAATCTCAGAAGCCATTTTTCACCCTGCGTTTTAGCCAGCTCAGCAGAATCTCTCTATGACAGCTTCACTTGGGGACAGCAACAGGAAAAGGCAGCTTCCCACAGGGAGGTGGCTTCGTGGCTCCCTTTAGTTCCCTCCAAGTTGGGGGTATGCGATGTGAGACAGTGCTGCCCCCGAGGCCCAGCCAGGGTCAGGGCTGCCCCCTTCCCAGGTGGTAGCCCCCCTCCTTCCTCAGTTCCTAGAGTGCCGTGTGCTTGTGTGTGGTGGTATGAGAAGATGCATTTGCAGGCCCTGGATATACAGACATGAATAGAAGAGATGTGACTTCTGCTCCCCCGAAGTTTCCAGACTGGTGAAAAGTAATTGCTTTGTCATCCCATAGCCCTGGGCTGGAATCCGACTGTGTCACTCACTACATATTGAAGGTTCATGAACCTTCTTGAGTCTCATCTTTTTCTTGGAGTCGTTGTGAGAGGGCATGAATTAGCGTAAGCGTACTGCTCGCCACAATACCTGGTAAGATGCACTTTTCTTTCCCCAGAGGTCACAAAACTTGTAGCGACTAGAATGGGGGTACAAACCCGGGGCTGTCTGGCTCCCACATTGGTGCTTTCGAAGGAATTTTCTAAGGAGCATTTTTGTTCTCTCTATATTTTAGATTTTTTTTTTCAATTCAATACTCATTCAAAATTAAAATATGGTTTGCCCATCCTTTTTATTAACCCCACTGAAACTTTTGTGGCAAGCCACTCCTCTGTGTATTAATTGAAGTGAAAATCATAAGGTAGCCATGTCACAGACAGTAAGATGACAGGAATACGTTACACTTTAGAAGCCAGAGTGAAGTGTTGGGTTATAGAAGACTTATCTAAAGAGTGCATTAGGAAGAGCCACAGCGAGTCACCAGGCCGAAAGACCTGAGCCGGCGTGAGGTCATTTATGGAGATGCCTTCCTTTATCAAGAAGTTGGAAAATTACAAAATCACACTAATGATTCACAGGTCCCCATGAGAAATCCACCAGAAATCCAGAGAAAATCTGCCCTGGGTGTGGAAAGCTCACCCAGACCTCTGAGCCCTCTAACATATTGGACACCGCATTGTAGTTCTTCTCTTGGCTTCCACGACATCACTGTTCTAAGCTACTTTGTTTGCATTAACTAGACTTCTTATCTCTTTCTCTTTTTTTTCTACCTATTTCTTCAACGTTGGTTCTCTCCCGAGCCCTCTGCTGGTTTTCCTCTTCCCTGAATGATCTCGCTTCTGATCTTCAAACCTACTTACCTAAACCGAGGGTGGTTTCTCTACAGCTTTAGCTTCTTTCAGTAGCAATGTCAGAATGTCCTAACTGGTCTTCCATTTGCAAACTGCCCACCTTTCTGCATCACTGCTAGTAAAGGCACCGGAATCATCTTCCCAGAAACCAAGCTGGGATGTGACACTCTTTCTCAAAGGCTGATAGGATTTCCCAGCAGCCCATGTTCAAGGTGTCCAGCATGGCGCTGAGGTCCTTCCCGATTTTGCACTATCTCCCTGTTTTTTCCCCAATGTATTCCTCCTGGGTGCCAAATTTTCTGCTATAAAAGTCTACTCAGTATTCTGTTCAATTTTTCTCTTTCTCTGCCTACCTTCTCATCAGGCATGGTACTTCCCTTAATATTTTCTTTTGTGGCACTGCCCACCATATGCTCCTCAGAACACTGGTCTTATGAAAGGGTTCACTGAAGAAAAGGAATCCATGAGTAACAGTTCTAGGTAACATCATTGGGTCTACCAGATCTCCCCACCCCCTGGGTATGTCATGAACTTTAGCATTTCAAATGTTCTGAGAAGTCCTGCAACAAAACAACTGAGTTAGTTGTGCTTAACCCAATATTTCCTAAACATCAGATTCCATTTTTTACAGAAACCTTAGGAACTAGGGTTTAAAGACTGCTCTTTGGAAAATACTGATCTAGTCCAATCTTCTTCATTCATATTTCATACTTCATTTGTCCATTAACAATTGACTTGGCAGATATTTATTTAGCACCATGATCGAGGGAACACTCTCTTGAAAGCAAGATGAATCTAGACTGAGCTCTCAGGGAACTTTTAGTTTTTCCCAAATGGCAGATAAGCTAACATGCAATGACCACAAGGTATTGGTAGGAGCTATGTTAGGGAAAACGGAGTGGCAGCTGTGCCTAGCAGGGGGACTGGATGAGTTTGGGCCAGTGGCTAGGGAGGGCTTCCTGGAGGAAGTGGTTTTATACAGAGACCTGAGTTAGTGGGCAGAAGTCAAGGGTAGAAGGGAAAGTGACACAAGCAGGGTCAACTGCCTGAGGGGAGATACTGAGACCATGGTAGTGTGGAAGGACTAAAAGGAGTCTCAGCACAAAGGTGACCATCAATTCATCCCTACCGAGAGCAGCTTCCTCTGGTCTCC
The DNA here is from genome assembly GCA_025594165.1 of Tamias sibiricus. Taxonomy (NCBI): domain Eukaryota; kingdom Metazoa; phylum Chordata; class Mammalia; order Rodentia; family Sciuridae; genus Tamias; species Tamias sibiricus. The sequence goes on along the minus strand of CM046666.1, from coordinate 13,852,347 downwards.
TAGCCTATTAATAGATGCTTGCAAAGTAGATGTTCAATGTTTACACATCATAGTGCCTGTTTGGAATCATTTTAGAGGTACAGATATGATCTTTAGACGCACAGAGCCACATTACCCTCATCTCCAACACTGTTTTTTTTTGTCTCTCCCGACACTCTTAATAAAGTCAAAATAAGAAATTTTATTTTTAAAGAGGTTTAGTGTTAAACATGTTTATAGACATATTAATTTTCTTTCCAATTCACTTTTTGAATCACAGAATTAAATACAGATATGTCATTGTGAATGGGGAGGGATTTTCTTAATTAACTCCATTGTTTTTTTTTTTTTTTTTTTTAATCCTCCTTAACATATTTTCCATTCTTAGGCAGCTTGTTTTTGTCAACTAGCAAATAGAGAGAGGCCAGACTAACTGGGCAGACTGAACTGGACACTTAGCATTGCGTGTCCCTAGGAGGCAAGGGGCTGGATCTGGGGTCTCTATCTGTAGCCACCATGCTACAGATAGTGTCCTCTATCACCACCTGGGTTCTCCACCACACTGTGATAGCCGCCTCTCCTCCCCAGGCTGCTGCCTGTTACTAAGACAAGACCCAGCCTTTGCCATCAGGAGAACGGAGGGTAATGTCTCTTAGTTAGCCAAAGGAAGTGACGCGATGTAGTGAGAACATTGCAATTGTTCCCAATTAATCCCACATGCAGTCTGGCCTCGTTAATAATCCATAAAATGACCTGGGATGTAAATATGCAGAGCAGTCATCCTTTATCAGCCATTTTTCCATTGTTCCAGCAAAAGCAAGAAAACTCAAAGATAAGATGTCTAGAAGACCTCCATACAGATTTACAGTCTCATACATTCTTAAATGGAACCTCAAATGCAAAAGAAATTTACACATGACATTGAGATATTTTGAATTCTCAAATGCTTGACAGCTTCTATAAATCATGGCACTTTGACAGATGTCAATCCAATTATTGACTCAGATACACCATTTGTCACCAAAGTCAAGACACCTTCACGTCCCTGAACAAGCAGGAAGGATACATGCATTTTAATTTCACCCCAGGTACATTTCTAGATGTTTCCATACAAAATATATCTTACACATCTATGAACCCCCCAGATGCCACAAGGAACGCCTTACCCCAGGGACATTACATGCTTTTTTTAGTGACAACATACACATAACATAAAATTCACCATTCTAACCATTTTAAAGTGCCATTTAGCACTTTGACAATGTTATGCAACCATTACCACTGCTGAGTTTCCTACCATTTTTTTCTCTTTTTGTGGTGCTGGGGATCCAACCCATCTGCACACTAGGCAGATGCTTCATCACTGAGCTTCATCCCAACCCTCCTAACATTTTCACTAACCAAAAGCAATCACTTCCCCTCCTTTATTTTGCCCCAGGTCCTTGCAACCACCTATCTCTGTGGATTTGTCTGACTTGGACATTTCATATAAATGAGATCATACAGTACGTAGTCTTTTGTGTCTGGTTCCTTTCCTTCAGCAAAGAATTATCAAGGTTCACCTGTATTGTAACATGAATCAATAACCCTTTTTCATGGCTGAATAATATTCTACCATGTGGATCTACCACATTTTGTTTATCCACACTTGGTTTGTTGAAGGACATCTGGGGTGTTTCTGCCCTTTGGCTGTTGTGAATAATGTTGGTATGTACATTCATGGGCATGTGTTTGCTCATACTACACTGGATCAAGAAGACGGGGATGGACGACTCATTTCTCCAATAGCCCACATGCTGCTTTCTTTAGTTGAGTCATTGCCAGACACTCTGGCACCGCAGTTGGACCAGGCGAATCACAAGCCCAGGTCTGGCGGGTATCAGTGTGTGACTTTCAGTGTCCTTCTTTCACGCCTGTCATCCCAGCACTTGGGAGGCTGAGGCAGGAGGATTGCGAGTTCAAAGCCAGCCTCAGCAGTGGCAAGGCACTTAGTGACTCAGTGAGACCCTGTCTCTAAATAAAATACAAAAAAGGGCTGGGGATGTGGCCCAGTGGTCGAGTGCCCCTGAGTTCAATCCGCACTACCAAAAAAACCCCAAAATGTCTTTCTTAACCGCTACCACTTAGTTCCATTACTTGTGGCAACTAACTACAACATAGAGCGTAGGTGTTTTAATTGGAGCAGAGAATTTAAGGTGTTCAGTGCATCAGCTAGCTCATAAGTACTCAAAGTGTAAGCTGGGATTGTGTTTATATTTCTTACCATCTTCGCGGTGTTGAAGCAGCACAGAACTAGGCACACCAAAGTCTCTTAAACATATTATACTAAATGATGTGTTTAATGGAAATGTCTGGGATCATTTTGAGGTTTATGGGCCCTTTCCTTCCTTCCTTATTTCCTTCCTTCCTTCCTTATTTCCTTCCTTCCTTCCTTCTTTCTTTCCTTTCCTTCCTTTTGTGGTAGCTTCTGTGCTGGAATTTGGCATTTGAAAGTCAACGCCAATGAACTTACACAGGGGGTCTTTATTTTGTCTTTGGGGGATACAGAGGGTTGCTGGCAGGACGGCACGTTTGTGAGTTTCCTGTTGCTGTTCAAAGGTGTTCAGGTGTTGGGGAAAAGCTTCTCCAAAGGGGACTGTCTAAGAGCTCTCTGTCTGTATCAGAAAACGCACTTTAATTAACTGAGGCCTACTCCTGGCATTCTGATCAAAGCCCAACACAGTGAGCTTCATCCCTGCCTTCAGCTCTGCCAGCGCCAGGCTGTGTGGCCTTTGCCTGCTTCTGGCTTACAGTCCGCCCTGGATTCTGGTCTGACAATGTCCCTACACATGTGCTGACGGTGGCCTGTCTGTCCTGACACACCCGTAACTCACACTCCTGCAGCTTCCCATAATCCCAGGCTTCCATTACGGGGCTTGGGGCCCCTCCCACTTGTGAGAGCACGTTCAAGCAGAGAGGTGGGAGGCGGCAAGGGGAGGCAGTGACATCCCACTCCTGCACTCGGGGCTGGGCCGTGGGCTGGGCCGGGGACCCTCCCGCTCTTCCTTTCCTCAGTCAGCCTGCTCCTGCCGTGGTCTTTCTGCTCGCCTCTCTCCACGGTTGTGATCTGCAAGAAAGACCCTTCATTCTCCACGGGTGACTTGTACCATAACAAAGGGTTGCAAAGAGCACCACCACGCAAGTCACCAAGCCACGGACACCATGAAGGACGTATGTTGGAGGTTAGATTCAAGGACCTGTGATTAATTGGATTCTTCTTGTGTGTGTGTGGGGGGGGGTACTTGTTAAAGGACCCTTTATTTCTTATTGGCTTAGCCCTGTGCTGACTGAATAAAATTTACCAAAATGTACCGGGGCCCAAGGATTTTCTTTTCTTTTTTTTTTGGTACCGGGGATTGAACTCAGGGGCACTCGACCACTGGGCCACATCCCCAGCCCTTTTTTGTATTTTTATTAGAGACAGGGTCTCACTGAGTTGCTAAGTGCCTCACCATTGCTGAGGCTGGCTTTGAACTCGTGATCCTCCTGCCTCAACCTCCCAAGTGTTGGGATTACAGGCGTGTGCCACCACTCCCGGCTAAGGCCCAAGGATTTTCTACAGGTGGACTAGCAAGGGTGACTGGCCTTGGCCATGAACCTCATCAGTAGCAAGAGATTGCTCCCGTGGACCTGGCTCTGTAGGAAGCCCACTAAGCGCAAGATCCAAGTAAAAATTGTCTGCTTGCCGTGTAAACACCTCTTAAAAGCTAATCCCCACCCCCTACTTTTAATCACATTATAATCCATAGAGCTAATCAATGTAGACATTTCCCCCGGTGTTGGCGACCGAACACAGGGCCTCATGCATGCTAAGCACACACGCTACCGCGGAGCTACATCCCAGCCCCTAGACATTGTGAAGGCACCTCCGAATTAGGTGAAAGTCGTGAGAATCATTTCGGTTGGTCCCAGTGTCTCTGTCTCAGCATCTGTCATGAGCAGATAGCAAATGCCTCTTGCCCAGATGGCACACGCTGAGAAGCAGGCATGCTAAAACCTTAGGATTGTTCCCTTACTGGGAGACCCTGACACAGATTGTACAAATGAACATACAGTGCACGGTTCAAAGTCAAAGAGCGACATACACATCTCTAACCTACTTGCTTTTTGCGTGTCAAAGCCAGGATGAGCTATTTGCAGGACTCGACATTTCTGCCATTTCTTGACCTCACTGAGCTCCCAAGCAAGCAACAAAGCCCCACGCGATGCCCACCTGCTCTATCTGAGGCTTTCCAGGTCTTATGGGTCCCAACCTGACTTCTGGTCAACCATTACAAAGCCATTGATCGCCACTGACTAAATAGAACTTCTTCCAGCCTATGACCCCATGACTGAAGCTGACCCCTGGGCCACATCCCCAGCCCTTTTTTGTATTTTATTAGAGACAGGGTCTCACCGAGTTGCTAAGTGCCTCGCCATTGCTGAGGCTGGCTTTGAACTCGCAATCCTCCTGCCTCAGCCTCCCAAGTGCTGGGATTATAGGCATGACTGAAGTCGTTCTAAAGAAGAGTCCCTGTAAACCAAGAGACAGAGGCTCTCCTGAGTTAAACACAAACCTCTCACAACCATGTTACATATGAAAAACTCATTTCTTAACACTGAAGGATGAAAAGCAGATTTTCAGAAGTCTTCACCATCCGTCCTACACGGAGAGCTATTTAATTGCGGTAGAAACACATGTACCAAGAATCGTTCCTTAATTAGTCCCAACCTAAAACAGCAGTTGTTGAATGTGTGATTCGAGCGTATGCAGCAGGCTGTGCTTTTGCTGTTGTGTGCGATGCTGTTCAGGTTTTATTTTTAAAGTTTGGGTAATTATAACTTCCATGAACAGCAGGGAGGGGGGTGTGAATCATCTATTTGTCTCCCTTATTACAGTTCCTCCCCTCCCTCCAAAGTGTTTCCCTTCTTGCAGCGTTTACCTAGCTAGCGAGGTGTTACTCTGGGTCCTGGCGACTCAAGCATCTGAGATTCGATCACAAATTGTGTAGTAAACATTCTGAGGCAGAATGATTGCCACCCTAACTCAGTATAAAATGAAAAACTATGCCCCCACTTAATCCAGCCCATGTGCTTGATATATACAACTTGAACAGGCAACAGGAAGCAGTTTGGTGTAGGAGGGAAAGTTCTGGACTAGATGTCAGGAGAGCTGGGTGTGAGGCTACTTGTGCCGGGGACTGCTACCTTGGGTACACCCTACCTCCCAGGACCTCGGCGTCTCTTAGGCTGTGTGTAGCTCTGAGGAGCCGGGATTCTCATGATCAGGAGAATCCAGAATCCAGCAATAAAGAGGCGTGGAACAGTATAGAAATGACGGCTAGGCCACCGGGTGGGTAATCCACTGCCTCCCCGTCAGCAGGAGCTATGAGTCAGCCTGAGAGCTGGCTGGGGCTCTGACTGATGAGCAGAGTGACTTGTCAACTGTCACCCTGCTAGTAAATGTGGGAGAGAGTGCAAAGCAGGGATGTGTAGGCTAGGTTATCTAAGGCCATGCCTCCTTCACAGAGAAACCAAACGACATCTAATTAAAGGGCTTCCAACTGTGCTTTACAGGGGCTACTCTTCATCCTTAGGCAAGGGTGGGACCAGAGCTCTTGGGACCTAGTAGTCTTGATTCTGGTCCTGTACGGTTGTGCTATACTATGCACCCTATTCTTAGCTCTCCTTAGAGAAACTGTATTTGGTGATGATTACGAATGTGAGCCTGATACAAAGCTCTGCACCTGAATGTGCACAGGAGCTTAATTTCTACGAGTCAAAAGCTGCAAAGAGCCCCGGTGTCCATTAACAAGGTAATGGACAGATAGATTGTGGTGTGTCCATAGGACGGAACGCTACTCAGTGATAGAAGGGAAATGAACCGCAACGACTTGGATGAATCAGAAAGCAGTTCTGCTGAGCACAAGAAGCCAGAACCACCCCCACACAGACCACACCAGCCATCCTGTAGGATTCCACTCACATACAATCATAAAAATCCCAGGCAAATCTGCAGTGACAAAACAGATCTGTAGTTGCTTGGAAATGGGAATGTGGCAAAGGATGGGAGGGAGGGACCGAAGGAGGCATGAGGACACTTAGGGAAATGAGGGCTCTGCTCATTTCCTCCACTGTGGTAGGGCTCCATGGTGTATGCATACGTGGAAAATTCTCCAATCGCATACCTTAAGTTTGTGCCACTTGCACATCAGCTATGCCTTAATACAGTTGGGCCAAAACATAAAAGCAAAAGGCTGGGGTTGTTGCTCAGCGGTAGAGCACTTGCCTCGCACACATAAGGCCCTGGGTTCAATTCTCAGCACCACATAAAAATAAATAAATAAAAATAAAAATATTGAGCCCGGTGCGGTGGCGCACGCCTGTAATCCCAGCACTTGGGAGGCTGAGGCAGGAGGATCGCGAGTTCAAAGCCAGCCTCAGCAATGGCGAGGCACTTAGGAACTCAGTGAGACCCTGTCTCTAAATAAAATACAAAAAAAGGGCTGGGGAAGTGGCCCAGTGGTCGAGTGCCCCTGAGTTCAATCCCCGGTACCAAAATAAATAAGTAAATAAATATAAAAAATAAAAATATTGTGTCCATCTACAACTAAAATAAATAAATAAATACAGCAAACAAACAAACAAACAAAAAACAAACTCTAGAGGGAGCCTGGAGTTGAAACAGCTCCACACTTGAAGCCCCACTGACTGTCTGCATAACCTTTGGTGATTACCAACCTCTTCTGCACAAAGGGCGAAGCCAATGTTAATCCCTACCTGACAAAATTGCCATAGGCATTGAGTAAGTGAATACTTGGGGGTACTTCATACAAATCAACTCATTATTTTCTCAGGATACCAACACGGGATTCTGTTTTATCTTTTGCATTGGTTTTGTTCCATAAAAGCTCAGCTCGGTAGTCTATCTAATGAATACTCGAGTGAATTAATTCATACGGGCTTTCAGACGTGGGCCCAGTACCTCCTCTGGGCGCTTCTTCCTGGCCGTACTCTCTAAAAATAAAAGAAAATAGCACCCCTTCCCCAGTCACCTCTTTATCTTCCTTTATGACACCCACGGCCATCGGGCTTATAATAGGTATTTGCTTATGTCCTGTTTACTCTGTCTTCCCCAACAGGAACTCAAGCTCCCCGAGATCAGAGACTTGACTTATTGTAACGAAAAAGTCAATACAGAAGAGCTGAGTGTGAGAATCAAGCAATGCCTTTGTGACAGGGCCGTGTGGCGGTCAGTGTGCAAGGTCACGGTTGTTTCTGTGTCTGCGTTGCGGGTGGTGTCGAGTTGTGTCTCCCTGCGATTCTGCACGGCTTACCTAACACAGAGAGGTGGGCAAAAGGAGACCGAGATTGGTCAGATCAGCCGCAAAAAGGAGACCGAGATTGGTTAGATCAGCCCAGTCCTAAGCTCATTTCATGGCTGGCTCTGCAGGAGGGAGAGATGACAGAGGCTGAAAAAGGTATTTGAAGAAACAAGATCAGGGCCTGGGACCTTCACGAGAAGAACAGAAATCAATGTTTTAGAAACTTGTGGACATGCTAGCTCTGATCAGTCCCCTGACTCATTTTTTTTTTTTAAATAGTCAATAAGAAAAAGAATTGGAAGAATTGAATCCAAGGCAAAATGTCACTCTTGCCTTCCAGAGGTCCTCAAAAGGGCAGCTGATTTGCTCTATTTTAGGTAACTCAAGACTTAACTCTGGCTGTTTTTTTTTTTTTGTTGTTGTTTTTTGTTTTTTAATCTGTGTGTAAACAGATCACCTAAATTACCCTGCCCTGGACCCCATCCTTAGAGGGCAAACCATACCTTATAAATAAATAGCAAACATTTCAGGGCATACAAAAGACTCCCTGAGAGTTGGCAATTGTCATCTTTTATGTGTTAATTATCTCATTTGATCTCTTTTATTGTTGCAATTACATTCTAATTTTGTGTGCAGACATTTGGGTGCCTTGGGCTAGACTGATCAATTAATATTCTAATCGTTACTACACTAACATAAATATAAGTAGGTGGGTGGTTAACACAGCCCCACATCCATGACTTTAATTCTGAATTAAGAGAGCCTGACTGTGAAAAATTCTTTTAGACTCTTTTGAAATGAAAAATTGAGATGCTTTCTAAAATCCTGAAGATACATGAAGGGTCTGGGTGGTGTTGTAGTTTGGATATTGGTTTGGGTGTCCTGCAAAGGTCCACGATTGAAGGCTTGGTTCACACAGTGGCACTCCTGGGAGACAGTGGCATCTCTAGGGGTGAGAACTATTGGAGAATCCTGAGGTCATCATGGGTGTGCCCTTAAATCTGATCGTAGGACCCCAGTGTTCTCTCTCTCTGCTCTGGCTTGGGATGTGAGGGCTTCCTCTGAAACACTCCTGCATTTACTATGGTGATTTGTCATGAGGTGATGCAGCCTAGGGACAGACCTTGTCAAGCCTGTGCTACACCATCTGGATTTTGAACCTCCAAAACTGTGAGCTAAGTAAACCTTTTCTCTTCGTAAAGTTGCTTTGTCTCAGGTATTTCATCGTAGCAATGCAGAGGTGACAGAATCTGAGCCAGAATCTGATCAGCAGTCAGTATAGATGGGTAAATCAAGTCAGGTTGGATCAAGAAAGCCAATTTGAGTGAGCCAATTTTGGGAAGTTGGAGACTTGTCCCCTGAGGGATTGGAATGTTAATTCCTTCAGAGCCCTTCCTCCACCCTTATCAAAAGCCTGCCCCAACCTGCTGCCAAGGTAACCTGTTCCAGGAATTGCCCCTCCCTACAGGGAGCTTTAAAGTTGTTCATGTGTCCCGGGCTGCACTACCCTGCCCTTCCCCCTTCAACCCACCTGCTTCTCACCTCTTGGCCATCCCGAGAGATATAAGGGGAAGAGAGCAGGAGAACAAAGGAAGCCCTGGGACTTATAAAAAGGCAGAGCTGCCTCTCTTCTGGGGATACTGGAATACAGCAACAGCCCCCTTCTCCCTCCCGGGAGAAGTCTATGTGACCCCTTTGAAATAAACCCTGCTTTAGATGCTTGCCTCGGCGTGCTTCTCTCCTGTTCAAACTTCAACTTTTGGGGGAGCAGAACTCGTCACCAGTAAATGGCGGCATCACCACTATATTATTTGTTTTGATGTCATATCAACACTGGTTCTTTATTGCAAATATGCACATTCCTTCAAGGGGCTATTTTGTTTTTGACATTCAGTCGGAAATCACAAGGCAGTGGCTGTGAGCACAGGCTCTGAGTGAGGAGTTTGAGGACATGTGAGGACAAGAGGTTCAGCTGACCTCCTGCTTCAGTGCACAGGCCGAGGAGGAGCCTCTGCACAAAGACAGAGGCCAACCGAGCTAGTCCTTGAGGGTCTGTGCACCAGAAACAAAGTGAGGAAGGAATAAAACAGGTTCTTTATCGGTTCTGGAAAGATACCCATCTTTCAGGTCACTGCACCTTTGCCAAACTACCTCCAAACTCAAACACACACACACACACACACACACACACACACACACACACTGTAAATAACACAATAAATCAATATCTGAGGTGTGATCTGTCCCTTCTCTGAATTTCTGTGATGTAACATCAGTTTATATTCTAGTACACTCTTGGTTCTCACTTATTCTTCAAACCATGGAGATGTTTTGTTCACAACTGGATTATAGGCTCCTTAAATATAGTGATAGCAACTGGTAGCATTTATTAAGATTTTGCTATGACCCACACAGTGTCTATTATCTCATTCTTTTATTCGGGGGTGGGGCACCAGAGATTGAACTCAGGGGCACTAGACTACTGAGCCACATCCCCAGCCCTATTTTGTATTTTATTTAGAGACAGGGTCTCACTGAGTTGCTTGGCGCCTCACTTTTGCTGAGGCTGGCTTTGAACTCGCGATCCTCCTGCCTCAGCCTCCCGAGCCGCTGGGATTACAGGAGTTCACCACCTTGCCTGGCTCTATTTTCTTATTCTTAACAGCTCTATGAAGAGGGTGGTAGAATCGATCCTGTTTTACACTGATTTCCCTCCAATACCTGTTTGCCCTGTCTATTCTGCAGCCATTACTGTTTCCTGTCTTCAGACAGAAACAGTGGAGCCCAGAGATGCAGCTTGTCTTGGATTGGATCTAACAAGAAGAGAGTGGTAGATCGTGTTTTAGAATTGCAGTCTAGGAAGGAATTTCAAAACAAAGCATTCCTTAACTCATCTTCCTGTCTCTGTACTAGTAAATATGTCAGCTGCCTAAGATAGTGACATGGCCAACACTCATGGCCAGCTCTGTTCCCAAATACCTCCAAAGATGGAAATCATGTATTCCAATTTTAATCAGCACACAGAACTTTTAGGTGTGAGTGTGTGTGTGTGTGTGTGTGTGTGTGTGTGTGTGTATTCAAATACCTTCTCATCATAATGTAAGCTCATTTAGTTTTTAATATTATTATTATTATTGTATTGGGGGTTGAACTCAGGAGCACTTAACCACTGAGCCACATCCCCCAGCCCTTTTTTTATATTTTATTTAGAGACAGGTCTCACTAAGTTGTTCAGGGCTTTGCTAAGTTTCTGAGGCTGACATTGAACTTGTGATCTTCCTGCCTCAGCCTCCTGAGCTGTAGGGATTGCAGGCCTGTGCCACCATGCCCTGCTCATTTATTCTTGAATAATCTTCCCAAAAGATATCCAATCTTAAGTCATTCTAATTACTGTTTGCATACACAAAGCATTTATTAAAAAACTATTTTTCTATATTTTAAGCAAACATTTTGACTCCTTAAATAATGATATCTTTTAATTCTGAATCATCCAGGTGCTTTGATAAGCCTTTATGCACATTATACCATTCACCTGCATAACAGAAGTGGTTTCTTTACTCAATTGGGCACAAGAGGTAACCACGGTTCAGTAAGTTAAAGAACTTGCCTGGTGTCATAGAGCTTGGAAATGATTGCCTGAAATTCACAAGGAGATGAATCAAAGTAATTGGAGTGACTGTGGAGTTCTCTTCTTTGAAGAGGAAGGTGGTTCCCCAAACTTTCTTTTCCCTCTTCCACTCTCAATAACTGGAGAAACCTTGGGAGCCAGGGTGGAGGGCTGCCCTGCACCTCTCCCTTCTAGAGGACCATGGAAGAGAAAAGCCAATTCCTATCTGTTTAAGAGGGCCCTTTTGTTAAAGAAGCTCAGCCTTCACTCTGACTACCACAATTGTCTACGAGCCTGTCCTTTATCTCTGTCTCTTTCTGGACTCAAGATTCAACTCAGACTTCCAGATTAATGGTACTGACACCTCCTTTTTCAATCCCAGTGATAACTTTCCCTTGGCACCTGCAGAGGTCTGGCTCCAGGATGCCCTGAGGATACCCCAAACCCACAGATGCCCAAGTCACATAAAATGGTTCAGTATTTATGCAGATCCCCCTGCATACTTTATACCATCCCTAGATTTCCTATAATACCTAAGTCAATGCAAATGTCATGTAAAGAGCAGGGTCGTGTGCTGTTTAGGGAATACTGACAATACAGAGTCTGCGATAAGCAGCACAGATACAGTTTTGCTCCTCAGAATGTTTTTAGTCCGGGTGGGTTGAACCTGTGGCTACAGAACCAATGGATACGAAGGGCTGCCTACTTGCTAACTGACCTTGACCTGATATTTGTTTCCACCTCTTCTCACAGGTCTGAGTCTCCTGTCTAGCCCCCGTCTACCCTCCTCTGCAATGATTTACCACCTAGGAGAAAGATGGGGGTGACTTTCAGGGGGACAAGTCAGTGCTGAAGGACAGATGTGGCTGGCAAGGTTGGTACACACATGCTGTGGTAACGGCACAAAGAAAGGCAGTGGTTACCAAGTGCTTGAGTACTCGAGGACTGTCCTCAACTCCTGGGCATTTCTCTTTCTTTCTAGAGTCCCCACGGAGGTTCTTCAGACACACAAAAACTCTCAGTCCAAGGGAAGTGCTGGGAGGTTTAGTCGACTGATTAGGAAGTCTTTCATTTGCTGTATGTTGGGGGTAAAATGGTTGATTAAAAAGGAAGATGCAAACAGAATTAAGAGGAGACAGTAGTTATGTTGGTGACTCCAAAGACACTCTCATTTGCACCATCATCTTTTTTTTTTTTTTTTTTTTTTTTTTTTTTAGCAGAGGCTATTTATTTATGACCTGCTAGAGAAAGGGATGCATCAGCATTTAAAAAAAAAAAAAAACTATTTATTTATTTATTTTTAGTTATAGGTGGACACAATATCTTTATTTTATTTTATGTGGTGCTGAGGAGCGAACCCAGTGCCTCACTCGTGCTAGGCGAGCGCGCTACCTCGGAGCCCCAGCCCCAGCCCTGCATCAGCATCTTGAAACAAAGATTCCTCAACCGAGAAGAGCCAGGAAGTCATTTACAGAATATTAAATGATCATGTCTGACAAGCTGAAGTGAAGGAAAAGTCCAGCGGAGGCTGGTCAGTTAGAAACTATTCAGGACTCTCGCCTGGGGATCCGGAGGCGTTTTTCAAAACCAAGATGACATAGGGACGTCGCAGGGAAATGGGCAGCGACTCCTATGACCAGGAAACAGTGAGTCACCGTCCTCTAGATTTGTCTGTTTCAAACCTGAGAACTGCCTGCTGCCTTCGCTTCTTGGTTCAAGTCACTGTCCTTCAAGCCCTTCCCAATGCCGGCCCATGAGTCAGCTCAGGATAAGATGCTAGAGCCCAGCCTTTCCCTGTCTGGGAAGCTTGTTCACAGACACCATCAAGAAATGCACACTCAGTCCCTAGAATGCATATCTGAGTGACTGGCACTGGGGTCAGGTGCCACAAAGCAGAGTCCAGATGGGGAATCCAGGGCATGTGACCTACTGAATGGACGCTCTCAGCCAAAAGGGGCTGGGCAGGAGAAGGGGCTGGGCAAGGAGGGGGTCTTGGCCTGACCGGGGGAAGCTCTGCAGCCTGCCTTGCCCACTCTGAGGCTGCCCCTTGTTCCCCGCAGCAGCTGGTCATTCACCAGCTGGGATCTGCGTGGCCAGGGGGATGGGCCATACAGGAGGGGGTGTGGCCTCCCAGATGAGCAGCTCCTGCCTGCTTGGAGCAGCTCTCAGGAGCAGTGCACGTTGGAATCACCTGGAAGTCTTTAAGAAGACATTGCCTTGCCTCTGGGTTGACATTCTGATTTAAGGAGCTTTGGCCTGAAGTCCCCTGACTTTGTCCTTTTCTCCTTAAAGATTCATGTCACTCACTGTCGCCTATCTTTAGTCCTGCCTTGGGGGTGAGCACTTCACAGCTGTTCTCCCCAAGCGCCTTTGTCTGTCTGTGGGATGGAATCCATCACTCTCTGTCAACCATCTGCCTTGCCCAGTGCACTGGGCTCACCCTTGAGGATATGGGCAGAGCTTTAATTGGTTATCTGTGCTGGTACTACCACGCTGCCTGGCCCATAGCACTGCTTCAGGGTTCATTACATGGTTGATTAGATGGGTGGATCAATGGGTAGCTGCAGGATAGATAGATGGATGGGTGGATCAATGGGTAGCTGCAGGATAGATGGATGGATGGGTGGATCAATGGGTAGCTGCAGGATAGATGGATGGATGGGTGGATCAATGGACGGATGGAAGGATGGGACCGCAACTTTTCAAATGAGAAGTTAGTGCAGACATTCCGTGAGCACTGAGGAGGCTGTGACTCTTCAGAACTGTGGCAGACTTGGAGGACAAGGCCACAATTAACCAGGATTCTGAAGGAAAACAAAGACAAACCCATGTCACACCCTAGGTTTTTTTTTTGTTTGTTTGTTTTTCTTTGGTACTAGGGATTGAACTCAGGGGTACTTGACCACTGGGTCACATCCCCAGCCCTTTTTTTGTATTTTTATTAGAGACAGGGTCTCATTGAGTTGCTAAGTGCCTCGCCATTGCTGAGGCTGGCTTTGAACTCGCAATCCTCCTTCCTCAGCCTCCCAAGTGCTGGGATCACAGGCCTGTGCCACCATGCCCAGCCACACCTTAGTTTTTAGAACTATCTAGAATCCTGGGGGTTAATTTCAAGGCAGTTTTGTTAGCAGGACGCCGACTGGACAAACCAGGCAGCCTTGCATAGGGACTGACTGTGGTTTGGGACACACGTGGTAAGCACGGCTTGGCCAAGGGATCTTGCCCTGCTCAGGCGTGGCTGGAGGATGACTGTCACCCACCTGCGGGCCCTCCTCTCCGGAGGCACCTGCTGAGTCTCCTGCTCAACACCTCCAGGAACCAGGTGAAGCAGTGGCGCGCGGTAGGGCGGGCACGTCCCCCTGCGGTGACGGGTGACTCCCCTGCCTCTTCATCTGAGATGAGGGAGGGGCTCTGGAGCTTCCTGCAGCACCCCGCTGTGGCTGGGGGCCGACCATGAGCCCACGACCTGGCTGGAGTTCCAAGCCAGTGAGAGAGAATGATGCTGGTGGCACCCAGCAGAGCAAGAGATGCTGACGGGGACGGTGGCAGGCTTCGCCCTCGTAGCTCTGAGAGGGACCGGCCTGCCAGGAGGGCGATTCTTCTGAGGCTCCCCGGAGGCAGCCGGGGCCCTTGCACCCTGTCCCTGTGCAGAAGTCGCATCTATCTTTTTACCAGGTGGACGACAGGATGCCTCTAGGTTTGCTCCCCATCGGACTGCTTTCTAGAAAACACTCCAGAGCAGAACTCATCAGAGCTACTGGTAATTTCCTCATGGAGTTAATGGGTTAGTAAGCAACCAGCGGTGCATTGGATCAGCTTGGGGTGCCCTTTCCTCTACATGCCCTTTTGCCACCTAGTGTCTGCAGCAGCTTTGTTCACACGTGCACGACATTGTCAACGGATGGGCAAAGGCTGGTGGGAGGGGAAGGGAAAGTAGAAGCCAGTGCATGGAGAACCTGCTAGGAGCGGGTTCTGTTCATGTTCTGTTTCCTTGCCACGTTCATGGGCATACCCTCTGAGCCCCATCCAGCTGATCTGTGCATATCCAAACTATCCCTCCAGGTCGCTGGTGAAGGGCGTGGACCCTGCCTTGCTCTTCTTGTGCAGATGGCTTGGCACAGGTTAGCGCCCCAGCCCCTGCTTCTTTCCCCTGAGCCCCAGCACCGTGCACTGCAATGGGTCTTTGTGTTTGTCCAAGCCTATATTCTCCGAAGTGTTTTAACTCTAAAAGCATTTTCTTACTCGATTTTCAAAGTTTTGCAAAGTAAAAGGATGTCACCATTCCCACTTGACAGATGAAGAATGACAGCTCAAGGAGTGACCTTTGACTCAGCCCCTCACCCTTTGCCTTCCAAGTATCACCCTTCCTACCATGTAGCACTTCCTGCCTGGCTGAGTTGGGACAGAGAACGCCAATCAGTGGGGCTTGGGAGGAGGGACTGACATAGCAGGAGTCACACTCAGGTATGTTTGGGAACATGTATTTGGGAAGGCCGAGAAGACCCTTTTTTCTTTGTTACAAGCAGAACACCTACATGAGCCTTTCCACCTGAGGACTGTGCTGCCTAGGAGGCCCTTCAAGAGGATGTGGTTGAGATGGGAAAAAAAAAAAAAAAAAATAGAACCTACATATCGATCTGTCCACAGCCGGTGCTTATGGACACCAGTTCTGTCACTGTTTCAAACGCATGCTAGTTACCTACCTACTGGTTTATTGAGCACCTACTTACTATCTGTAAGGATCTTTATAAACACACATAACTGAATCCCCATCAAAACCCTCTGAAGTAACTTTAGCTCCACTGACCCTCAGGGATATTTGGACTTAAAGAGGCTATATACCCAGCAGCTGCCATGGGGCTGTTAAGTGGCAGAGACAGGGTTTGAACTATACCATTTGGTCACTTATTGCCTTTAGAGACAATGTGGTAAGTAGAAAGAACCAAGGGGTTTGCGCTCTGAAGATGCAGATTCAACTCTTGCCATATCATGGTGTTCCATAATTATTATTATTATTTTTTTACTAAATGAATGGTTACAATGCTGTTCCTTATGTTTAGCTAAAATTTATTAACGTTTTTATTCATTACCCTAACAGGCAGCATTAATATAAATTTGCGAGTCTATAAAGCCAATATTTTTGGAATGCGTACTGAACGATGCACAATAAGACAGAATTGCAGGATAATTTTACAAAATTTACATATTTCCCTCAGTACTTCAGTCACACAATTATGAAGTCTTAGGGTCAATTTTAATTTGATTTTCTCACTCAGGACAGGAGGAATCAAGATCTCGCAGGATGAAGAGAGTTTCGTGAGGTCACACTGCTGAGAAGAGGCAAAGCCAGAAATTGGAACCCGGCGATACCAACTCCAAATTTCCTGCTGTGCCCATTAGACTTGGCATTGCTTTTGCAAAGGTAGCCCTTAGTTATTCCTACTGTACAGTGCGTCTTATTTGTTCCTGATCTAGAAGTGCACCCTCCGCTCATTGCTGTGACTGTGTGGTGTGGATGGATAGCACAGGTGCCATCAGTCCCGTTTGCAGAGGTGGAGAGTGAGTCCCAGAATGGGGAAGAGCCTTTTCCGAGCTGGAGCTGCACTGGAACCTGGTGGCCCTGAGCTGCAGGGCTGTGCCTGGGCCAGCTGCCTGTCTGCCTTCTTCTCTCTCAGACCTGCTGGGATGTCCCCTATCGACAGCGCACCAGCATTTTAGTCTTGACGACAGGGACAGTCTTTCCCAACTCTGTTGTCCTGCACACCTAGCCCTGAGCCTTGCATGAGCAGATGCTCATGATTTATGGAATTTGTTCTCCAGAAAGCTGAGTGCCTGAACTAATTGCCAACAAAGTGGCCTTGAACTTGGAACTTTGGACCTGATCTGTCTTTTTTTTTTTTTTTTTTTTTTTTCAACTATTTCATTTTAGTTGGGTGATCATGGCCAGGTGGGGACTAGGAAGAAGTAATTAAAGAGCCTAGGATGCAAAATTTAAGGAGGCGCTTGTTCTGAAATATATTTGTGCCGACCCGAGAACAGGCACTTCCTTAAATTTTGTAAACTAATTGCCTCATTTGTCTTCCTCTAATCCTGAGCTCTGAACATTGAACAAGTTCCTTAATTTCTCTAAAAATCTTCTGTTCAGCAAGACTCAAAGTTTATCAAACTCAATGTCAAACTCAAAAGGCTGTTTTAGGGCTCAATGAGATGTTTAGCACCGTGTTTGAAACCTGGTTAATCACTCACCATTGGTGGCCATTATTATCAGGAGCTCTGCTTTCAGGTCCTCTGGGCTTGATGGCAGGATTCCTCTGCTGCCCAAAGTTACTCAACATGAAAGCAGACACCTTCTGATAGCTACTTGCCTTTTCCTGTTTATTTTGTTCCTATTTCACTGTGACCCAGCTTTGGCCTTGTTCTCAGGGAGAGTCCTTTTCCTTTCTCTAGAACCCTGCAGCTTACTGTAGCGGAGATAAAATTTGACTTTGCATTCTTCCTGGTTCTGCATAGCATTTGGCAAGGCCCGCAGAAACAGGAGGAAAAGCAAAACCTTGATACCGAATGGATTACCATTAATAAAGAGACCATGGAGAGTGCTCATTAACGCCTTTGCTAATCCAGACTCCTTGACAGTTTATTTTAGGTTTCAGGTTGGGAGAAATAATCTTAACCTGTTGTTAACCTGATTAAGTGACTCAAACTGGGGAAAAAGTAAACAAGGCTACATTTAACAAATGCAAATGGCATGAAATGGTCAAGGTAACCTTCCATAATGAGGATTGCAAGCTTTCTACAATTCACTGGGAACTTTTACCTTGGTATGAGTATGAAAGTTTCCTGGGTGGACTAGGGGGTAGCCAAGTGGCAGAGAGCTTCTCTGGCATGCACAAGGCCCTGGGTTTCACCACGGGCACCAGGAAAAGCCCCAAATCTTTGTTTCCCTGAACTCATCGTCAGATAAATTGAAGGCAGGACATAAATGACATTAGTTACTTTAAAAAAAAAAAAAATATATATATATATATTTACTTTATTTATTTTTATGTGATGCTGAGGATCGAACCCAGTGCCTCACATGTGCGAGGCAAGCGCTCTACCGCTGAGCTATAACCCCAGCTCCACTCTCTCACTGCTTTTACTTGGAAATTCTTAGCAAACATTTGAGAAGATACTTATTTGGGATCAGTCAGGTGGCAACAGAAATACCAACAGTTCTTGAGTAAATAATGTGCTTTAGGCAAAATATTTACAGGCCACCTTGGCGCTCTCTCTCTCTTTTTGTTCTTCTTAGTTGTACACAACAGTGGAATGTATTTGGACATATCGTACATACATGGGGTATAACTTCCCATTTTTGTGGTCGTACACGATGTGGAATTACTCTGGTCGCATATTCATATACGAACATAGGAAAGTTACGTCCGATTCATTCTACTATCTTTCCCATCCCTATCCCCCTCCCTTCCCCACATCCCCCCAATCCAGTGAAACTCCACTCCTCCCACCCCTAGCCCCGACCTATTGTGAGTCAGCATCTGCGTATCAGAGAAAACTTTTGGCCTTTGGCTTTTTGGGATTTTGCCTGTCTCTCTTTTTTGGGGCGCGGGGCAGGAACCAGGGATTGAACTCAGAGGTTCTCGACCACCAACCCACATCCCCAGCCCTATTTTGTATTTTATTTAGAGACAGGGTCTCACTGAGTTGCTTTGGTTCCTCACTGTTGCTGAGGCTGGCTTTGAACTCACGATCCTCTATTTACAGCTTTCCTGCTAGGCAGATATTCCAATGTTTCAAAGTCAAGAAACTTCCAGAGACTTCCGGAGGCTTCTGGAACCTCAACCTCCTACAGGCAGTGGAGTGTGTGCTGTGCATGAACACAGGTCCGTACAGCAGCAAGATCCCTGCTCAGTCATTGTAGCTCAGCAATTCTATGGTCCCTGGCTGCACCCCAGAAACACAAATAGAAGATGAAATGACATGGCACCTGTCCTTAAGGATATCAAAGTCAGGCAGTGATGACACTGGCTGTAAGCACAGGCCGTGCTGAAGGGCATGGCTGCTGCATCTACTTCTCCACTCACAGACACCTGAGTGACAGTAACCTGGACTTTGAAGTTTCTCATGACTGTGGCCAGGAGTACCCAGTGAAGCAGAGGTCAAAGTCACAAGTATCAAAATGGGAAAATTCCACATGAGAAATCTAACTGTAAGTGTTGTAAGGCACCTGAGTAAAATACGTATTGTATTTCCCTGATTCTAAAACACTACTTCTGGATTATTAAGGCTATTTTAGCATCCAGGTACATATTCAATGTGGTTGTGTCCCTTACCTTCAGAGTCTTTATGAGGAACCTGATGAGTTGTATAAAACTGGCATTTTAAAATTAAAGAAATTTCAATTTTTTAATATTTTTCCTAGCTAAAAGGTAAAAAATGAAACCTCAAGTGACCCAGAAAAACGGTGGTTTCACCTTGAGTGCAAATTAAATTCCAAGAGTCTCTTTCACCAACAGATCTCTGGACCACTTCTAGGGCTCTGGCTGGGATTGCATGTTTGGCTTTTCTCTTTAGATTTAATAACGTGTCCTCACGGTTTTAGACATTGGTCAGTGGTTGTATGCAATGAGGAAAGGTCTGGGGAGCTTGACTACTTGGGACATGTAACATGTTTTATGCCCAGAATGACATCACCTTGAATTCATGGATATTTTTCCATATTTTTTATTGGTGCATTATGGCTGTGCATAATGGTGGGTTCATTGTTATATACTTGTACACGCACACAATACAGCAATATAACTTGGCCAATATCATTGCCCACTATTTCCCTTTTCCCTCCCCTCCTCCCTCCCCCAGTCTCTTTCTTCTGCTCTACTGATCTCCCTTTGATTTCAAGAGACCCCCCCCTGCCTTTCTTTTCCTTTATCTTCTCTTGCTTCCACAATAAGAGAGAAAACCTCCGACCCTTGACTTCCTGAGTCTGGCTTATTTTGCTTAACATAATGTCCTCAAGTTCTATGCATTTTCCTGCAAATGACATAATTTCATTGTTCTTTATGACCAAGTAAAACTACTAAAGGACATTTTAAAATACGATCAGAAAAACCTCTATCTGTTCATAAAATGATGGTTGGGGCCATTGTCACAAACACAGCTGGTTTTATACACAAGAGCGGAAGTGATGTCAACAATCACAATTATAAATGCAACACCAAAATTTGTGTTCCACTCTTTCCACTATGTAGAGATTAATTACGTAAACAACAAATGTCATTGCCATTTAAGTTCGGATATATGTGTGGCATAACAGAAGCTATAGCACAGCAGGTAACTCTGGGCTGCTCAGAAGAGAAATGAGAACTTTAAAATCTCAGCCTTGCACTGTCCCAGAGGTGCCTGGAAGTTCCTAGATGAGAAGGAAAGTATGGAGATTTGCAATGGCCCAGTGGCCAACCCTTTATGTAAGACAGGGCTTATCTGATGGAAATCAAGCTGTGGCTCCTAGTAGGGGTGGTTTTCCTGGACTTATTTATAAAAACAATCCATTGTGCAATGCCTTTTTTTTTTTTTTTTTAAGCTAGGAATAATATGTCATGGGAGGGTGCAGGAACAAAACCCACAATGGCTATGCAATGTAGCGCGGTGACGTCTGTTTCTTATCACCATGAGTGGGTCTGACGCTCTAAGACATGGAAGTCAGGATCATGATTTTGTGGTACTTTTTTTTTATTCAATGTTGTATATACAACAGTAGCATGCTTTACAATTCATAATACACATAGAGAGCACCTTTTTATATAACACTGTTAGTATATAAAGTATATTCATATCATTCATGTCTTCAAACATGCATTTAGGGTAATGATATCCCTCTCATTCTACCATCTTTTTCTTTCTCCCTTTATACCCCCTCGCTTCCTCCCTTGTCCTCCCTCCCCATTGGCCTTTCTAGTGTCCCTCTAACCCTCCTATGCTCCCTGTCCCAACCCCACTGTGAATCAGCCTCCTTATATCAGAGAAAACATTCAGCATTTGGATTTTGGGGACTGGCTAACTTCACTTAGCATTATATTCTCCAACTCCATCCATTTACCTGCAAATGCCATTATTTTATTCTCTTTTACTGCTGAGTAAAATTCCACTGAGTATATATCACATTTTCTTTATCCACTCATCTACTGAGGGGCACCTAGGTTGGTTCCACATTTTAGCTATTGAGAATTGTGCTGCTATAAACACTGATGTGGCTGTGTCCCTGTAGTGTGCTGTTTTTAACCAAATTGAACACAAAGTGAACTCAAATTTCAGGGGTGCTGTTAGAATAGCGGTGCCCGCCACCCCTGAGTTCCTACAGAGCTCCAGGGGCGAGGGCTGGCGTCCACCCCAGGGCAACATCCGCCTCTCAGCTGGAGTCACTTTCCTCATGCTGCTCTCCTGTTGGAGTTGACCAAGGCCAGCAGGCTCAGAATGTACCCAAACAATCCTGCTGTGGCATCATCCCTCCTGAGGGTCAACCTGAAAAGCTGGGTGTGGAGCTGCACCCCGACCTGTTCCGTGCAAGGCATCCATTGATGTTAGTTGGTCAGAGAGAAACTCAGGCTCTGCTGCTGGTTTCCTGGTGACAAATTGACTCAACATCTCTTTTCAGCATCTTTACTACTAAGATCTGATTTGAAAAGAATACACTGGCATCCTGCTCAAAGAACTGTTGCCAGCCCTCGGAAAAGGAACTGACTGAGCCAACATGAGGATTACATGCACGCGCAGTGCTGGATGTGGAGCCTGGGACATGCACTTACTATTAGTGGAAGCCGGGATTATAATCACAGACGTGCCTTCTGCTCACATCTGCTGCTCATTTTCCAACCAACCTGAAAGTGGTCCTAGTACCCTTCCAACCAGAAGTTGTCTGGAATTCTTTTTCTTTTTTTTTGGTACCAGGGATTGAACTCAGGGGCACTCCACCACTGGGCCACATCCCCAGCCCTTTTTTGTATTTTATTAGAGACAGGGTCTCACTGAGTTGCTAAGTGCCTCACCGTTGCTGAGGCTGCCTTTGAACTCGTGATCCTCCTGCCTCAGCCTCCCAAGTGCTGGGATTATAGGCGTGTGCCACTGCACCCAGCCAGAAGTTGTCTGGGATTCTGCGTTAGCCTGGGTGATACATTGAAAGGAAAAGAACTTCAATCATTCATCACTTGGACAACTTATTCTACTCAAGAGCCCAGACCCAGCAGTATGCAATTCTCTTAGATTTATTAGTTATTAATCATTTTGAGTTAGCAATTGAAAACTTATTGTCAACATTGTACTTCATGTTAAGGGTGCACATCTTAGAAGGTCTGACCTCTTCATTTTGATTTTTTTTTCCCCTCCTGCAAGACAGGCATCCTGACTACCTAATGATATTGCTCTCCTAGAGACATTGCAATAAACTGATCACATATCATGTGATCACATGACATGATCACATGAATGATAACTAGATTGCCAGTGCTCTAGTTATCATTCATCACTCAAAAAAAAAAAAAAAAAAAAAAAACATGTTGTGGGCACCTCCTCTGTACCAGGCAGTATGTGAGGTGCAGTGGATAAAGAAAACAGTCGACAAAGGAACAGCCCCTGCCCCCTAGTTTACAAACACGCAGCGAAACCTGACATGGAAACAGGTAATTGAGGATACTGAACGTTAGGTAATAACATGGCTGGAAAGAACAGTCTGTCTGAAAAGGTTTCCGTGAAAGGATAACGTAGAAATTTTTCAGCGGAAGACAGCAAGGAAGGGTGTTCCACACAAGAGAGTTGGCTTGTTTCGGAGCAGAGCTGTGGAAATGCATTCAGGGCTTGGTATGTGACATTCAGCCCAATGAGAATGGAGAGACGAGGTCGCCCAGACACAAGGTCAGGAGCGACCCACAGAAGCCTTCCTCTCAGTTTCTCCTGGTAGGATCTTGCACTAGCTGATTAGTTGCCAGAGATTTTTTTTTTTTTTTTTTTTTTTTTTTTTTGTGGTACCGGGGATTGAACTCAGGGGCACTTGTCCACTGGGTCACATCCCCAGCCCTTTTTTGTATTTTATTTAGAGACAGGGTCTCACTGAGTTGCTAAGTGCCTCGCCACTGCTGAGGCTGGCTTTGAACTCACGATCCTCCTGCCTCAGCCTCCCAAAGTGCTGGGATTACAGGCGTGAGCCACCGCGCCCGGCTAGTTGCCAGAGATTTTTAAGCGGAGATTTTCTTATTTTAGCAGTGCAGGGACAGGACTGAAGTCGGGAGATGAGGGTGGCAGGAAAACCGGCCGTGAGGGCCCGCTTCAGCTGAGAACTCGATGAATAGCGGCGGGGCTGGTGGCCTGAGGAGAGGTTGGCTCCAGTTCTAGAAATAGGGATCTGGTGAGGTTTGAGAGGTAAAAGGGCGTGAGTGGGAGGGAGGGCTCACGTTATTACCTAACACGCAGGGTCTGCCGATGAGCTGTTCCCATTTCAGGCTTCACTGCGTGTTTGTAAACTAGAGGGCAGGGGCTGTTTCTTTGGCAACTGTCTTCTTTATCCACTGCACCTCATGCCTCCCGTGTCTCCCGGTTACCTGTCTTTTGATTGCATCAAGAGCCATTATCCTAAATGCATGATTGAAGATCTGAATGGTACTTATATACTTTGTATACAAGCAGTTGTATGTAAAAAGATACTATACTTGTGCATGATGAATAAGTAAATAAATAATAAAAAAATTAAAAAAAAAAAAAAAAAAAAAAAAAAAAAAAAAAAAAAAGAGCCCATGTCAAGCTGCTGGCCTGCACCACTCGGGTTTGCTTAACTACACCTTATTAGCTTGCACAACACAAATTGCCTAGCAATGCATTTCCCAGAGCATATTCCCATTGTTAAGTGACATGCAATTGTTTTGAACTTCCTTTGTTCAGTATGCTGCATGGTTTCTGTCTCCTGATGGGACCCTGCTGATGGAGCATCTGCATAGATGTGGCCCTGACAGAGACAGAGGAGGAGGAGGAATGCCTTTGGGTGGTGAAGATAATGAATTTGCATTTGCCATTGCCACACTAATGTGCTGGTGGGCCTCTGGGCTGAGGAATCTAACTGGTGAGGAGGACAGGGATCTAGAATGTGGGATGTGACCAGATTCCTTGAATACATATGTAGTGGTTGAATGAAGCGTCCCAGGAAGGATGCATAGAGTCCCAGAGGTAGGAGAGGCCTGCAGTGGAATCTTTAGGATTTGCAATGTCTAAGGATAAGGCAGAATGATGGGTTCAGCAAATGAGCCAAGAAGGAGCACCCCCGAGGCAGCAGGAGCCAGGAGACACTGAGTGGTGTGGATTGGATGTGGTTTAGAGACGGTCAAGGCTACAAGTGCTGAAGTTCCCTCCCCACTGTGAGCCAGTGAGGGGAAGAGACTTGATCCTACTGTGGTGTGTAGAGGTGGGGCCTTTGACATTAAATAAGTTCACTGGAGTGGAGCTCCATGATTGAATTCTGGTGGCTATATAAGAAAAGCAGAGAGAACAGAAGACACACGCATGCCTGGACAGAGACACCTGCCCCTACTGTGACATCATTCAGCCACGAGGGTCCTTGCTGGAGCTCAGCCAGTGCCAGCACCATGTCCTTGAATTCCTAAAGCTGTGGTCTAAATAAGCATCTCCATCTTCATAAAGTCAGTCTGTCTCAGGTATTTCGTTACAGAACAAAATACTATGTGTCTCAGACCATTCAATAGGATCACATTGTCTTCAGAGTTTACTTGGAAGTTCAGGATGTTCTCAGAAACAACATTTTCAAAAGCATTGAGACAGCAGGAGGCAGATGCATTACCTCTGTGAGCACCACGTTTGCCAAGGGTGACATGTTATTAAGGGATACCCAGATTGTTGCTGTCTTTTCTCCATGGTGAATTATGCCCACAGGTATGCAACTCTGTCTGGGGGTCCTCTAGGTTATTGAAATCACTCAGATGTCTCAGAATCTGTGGCCCTGACGTCCTCCCTGACTTTGAAAGGGGCCTGGATAAGTGTGCAATACATTTTTTTTTTTTTTTTTTGGTACTGGGGATTGAACCCAGGGGAGCTCAACCACTGAGCCACATCCCCAATCCTTTTCAAAAATACTTTATTTAGAGATAGGGTCTTAGTGAGTTGCTGAGGCTGGCTTTGAACTCACGATCATCCTGCCTCAGTCTCCTGAGCCGCTGGGATTACAGGTGTGCATGTCCAAGTGGTGCATTTAATTTCCAGAGCTGGAGTTATGTAAGGATTCCAGAAAAATAACCCCACCTTTTAGGAGTTCTCTTGGACTTCAGGGCCTGCAGAGTGGCTCTCTGGAGTCACCTGGGAGCCCCTGGAATGATTTGAGGACTGTCTCATTCCTTCAGACCTTCTCTGGGGAGACGTGGTCTCAGTTGGAAGCTGTGTGTTTTTGGTCGAGCCTAACCCGTTCTAAGCTGCCCAGCGCCTAACTCCTCTGCAGTGCTTTGGGTTTGCAGCAATAAGGTCTTGGGACTTGGTGCGCTAAAATTTGCATGAAGTTTTTGACATTTTAAGTGCTCTTGGGAGACAAGGAGTGCTCACGGCCAAATTGCCTGGCAATCTGGCTTCATGGACTAGTGACTCGACAAACCTGGGGACGCAGCGCTGTCCTGTATTCTGCACGGTCTCTTTCCACGGAGACCTGGGGAATCCTTCTGTGCGCACCTATCAGGTGCGGCCATCGGAATTCTGGTCACATGCGTTCCTTGGGTTTTTCTGTAGGAAACTTGGTATCTAATCTGACATGCTGAATTCTGCTTCTCAGGGGCTGGGAGAATAGCTACTTTTTCAAGTATGATGGACACCTCCTATGAAATATATTTACAATGACTCTAAATGCAAGTTTCTTTGATGCATGAGGACAAATCAAAGCATTTATTAAAGAAGGCAGGCTTTTGGGAGGGGGAGCAGGGTGTGTGTGGGGGGGTCCACATAGATCTGTACCCCTTGTGCAATCTTTCTCACATGGGGTATATCCTCGCTATATAGATATGCATAAAAATTACCAGCTACCAAACCTTGTCAAAACCAAACGACTGATTGTCTTTGGATAACACAGTGTGTGCGCTTATGCAGAGTGACATAAAAGCCCTGACATGGACCCTCTGGTTCACTTTAGAAGTAGGGTCCCCTGGAAGCCTGCCCTCATCGATTCTGGAGGTTCAAAGCTGTTGTGGAGGCTGCAAAGCTCATCAAATGTCTTTTTGTCCTCAGTGCCTTGCTTCCCTTCCCTCTGCTCTGTTTGTTTTCGGCTAGGTAAGTTCAGCGCACTCCCAGTGAGCATGTCACGTCTGAGGGTAGGAAGGTCAGTTGTCTTAAATCACTCAGGTCATTCTGTGAAGCTGTTTGGAAAGGGGACAAAAGCAATCATAAAGGTGTCTATTATAAGACTCTTGAAAAAAACAGCACAAACTCAAGGCTGCTGTTTTCAGGTGGATACCTGTGGTCCTTGTGGACATTTTTTTTTTCCTCCTAAACCAAAGAAGCATTTGCTATATCATAAGCTCTGGACCTTGCTTTGGAACTAAGCAAGACTTAAGTTATCCACTGAATTATTATTTAACATATGTTGCCCCCTAGCAGATGCCTCAGTATTGCAAGCATTGCCTTTAGAAACAGCTCTTCCTTGCCAGCTCCCGGGAAAGTTCACAGAGAGGCTAGACGCTCCCACTAATTGCTATAGTTGGAACTCCAATGTGCCAAAAGCCCTACGTGTTAAAGACTTGGTCTGCAGAGTGGTGCTATCAGGAGGTGGTGGGGCTTTTAAAAGATGGGGCCTTGGGGAGATCTTCTGGTCATTGGGGGTGTGTCCTTGAAAGAGATTTTGGAACCCTGACCCCCTCCTCACTCTCTGTAACTACTGAGTCAAGAAGTGAGTAGCTTCGCTCCATCATCAGCTCCCGCCATGACATACTACCCCACCACAGGCCCAAAGCAACAGGGCCAATGGATCATGGCCTGGCATCTTCAAAACCGTGAGCCAAAAATATTTTTTCCCTTTGTAAGTT
The DNA here is from genome assembly GCA_025594165.1 of Tamias sibiricus. Lineage (NCBI taxonomy): Eukaryota > Metazoa > Chordata > Mammalia > Rodentia > Sciuridae > Tamias > Tamias sibiricus. The sequence goes on along the minus strand of CM046666.1, from coordinate 13,825,369 downwards.
CTTGCAGGTATTTGTTACACTGACAGAAAGCAGGCTGACACATCAACTAGGCAACACAATGCCCAAACCAGAGTATGCTTTCCTTTGCGGAGTCTTTCCCAAAGCAAGACACAATGCTACATCTCCTAATTCTTTGACTTAAAAAAAAAAAAAAAAAAGCACACAAAGCCCCCATCACCGGTTTATATAGAGATCAAACGTTAAAACGAGGCTACAAATGGAAATCACACATGGCCACAATATTCACAACTGGGGTGCAACCACATGATGTGGGGGAGCAGGTAGAGAAGAAATAGAGGCAACGACGCTGATGCATCAGAGGGGTGAAGTCCACTTCAGTGCGGGTGAAGTCCTAAAGATTTCACCTGGTAACAGTCTTGAGCCCCGGCTATGTGATGTGTGGTGGGGGACTTGGTCACAGGTCACCAGGTTGTGACTGGATGCCTTGGGGACCATTTCTGCCCATTTCTCCCCATGCCTGCCCTTTCCAGCTGAACTAACCTTCAGGCTAGTCAGAACTTGTCATGGCTTCTCAGCTGCCTCAGCACTCTGACACTCTTGAGACGTCTGCTGCATGTGATCTGGAACCACAGCTGCATGCATACAGCTTCTGTCTTCCCTTGGCGCAAAGTCCTCGCGAGGGTCTCAGAGGTCCCTTGCTTGCTGTCATAGGATAGTGGAGTCAAACAGACCTGGTTCAGATCTGGGCTTTGCCACTTTATCTGCCCTGGGACTTCAGTTTTCTCATCTGCAAACTGGGAAAATGCCTATCTTCATGACTATTTGGAAGATTAGAGTATGACTGGCTCCCAGAAGGTACCCAGTAGATAATGGCAATTATTATTGAACATAATGGGGTTTCCATCGTGGTGCAAATGAATGAAACCAAAGTTGGAACTCTGGCTATTGTCTCCTAACCTACTAGAAAACAGATACGTTGAAGGTGTTCACTTCCATGTGGTAAAGACTGTGTGTTTGTTTTGTTATCAACACTTGATGTAATACATTTCCCCAGAGAATAAAACATGACCTGGACAAGGAAGTTCTCTTACCCTATTTTTCAAAACAAGTACCTTGTTCATTTTGTTAGCGTAAGAGTCAGCTGATCTGCATTGACCTGCGATGCTCCAGGATTACTTTTTGGTCCCTCACTAGATACCTGAGACTTCCTAAGACATGAACAGGCACGTGAACATCGAATGTATCTTGAGGTGGCTATCTTTAAAGATTCAAAGGTATATTCTATACAACTGTTCGGGGACATGCTCCTATTGTAGAGTGAGATTAGCAGCCTTATTTCCTGGAACTCACTGTCACCACGAGGAGAAAGACCACAGAGCTTGTCAGGGTAGGGCTGGATGGAGACTGAGGGCAACTAGGATCTTAGGAAGTGGGGCCTGGGGAGATCACTGTGGTTGTTAGAAGATGGGGTGCAGTGGGAATCTGGCCATAGACATGGAAGAATGGTGAGCTTAGGTGCTACTGAGCGTGGCTTCCAGGAAAATTCCAAGTATTGACTGCAGATCCTAAACCACAGCAGGAAAAGCAAGGAGCTTTTTGCTTGCTTTGGGCATTGGCCATTTTCAGATGGACTCTTGAGCAAATGTCACATGGCAAAGGTACCGAACGGTCATTGTGCTTGGAGGAGTGCACAGGTGGCTGTATTTGCATTGAATTATTACAAATGAGAAGGTTTGTTTTCAGCTACTGATGATAACCATTCTTTTAATTTACTTATTCTGAAGAGATGGCATCAGGCTCAATGACATGCCCTTCATATTTTTTTAATTCACTTCCATGTTCAATTAATATAATTGCAAAAATAAATCTAAAATGAATTACTTCTGCATATAATTATATATCTCAGATCTCAGCGTCTGCAGATAAAGGCAGCCATAGCTATTATGACAAAAGTTCCTAATAGCCTGTGACTTAATTGCCGCTTAGTTGGCACTGGGATGTAAATAATGCCCCTGCGATTATCTCAGGATCCCTGCACTGTAAGGAAGAATAGTAGACAAATGGGCACGAGGGTCATCAGCTTCCATCAATATCAAAATTGGGAGGAGTATACCATGAAGTGAGTGATAAAGTTGGAATCTTTAGGTAAAAACATTTAAAAGACACCAAACTTCCTGACGGCTCATTTCACTGGCATCTTTTCAAGGACTGAGGAGTCCTAAAGATCTCACCTGGTGACAGTTTGGGCTCCCAGCCTGCCTTCCCCCTCCCTTGCCTAAATATCATGACATCCTCTTCACGTTTGCTGTTCCCATCATCCCATCATTCCAACGTCTCTTCTCTGTACAGCCACCTGACACATTTCACTAAAATGCAAATCTGACAATGTCCTTTCTCTGCTGAAAATCATCCACAGTCTCTTTCTGACTAGTAGGTAAGCGGTTTCCACATTGTCAAGAACCTTCAAGATGGGGGGCTTCTACCTTCCACGAACCATCTCCTCCCTCCTGTGGCTCCGACGGCCTGGCACCCGGCGCCAGCCTGGCCTGCAGTTTTAAGCACACTCTGCTGTACATTTGCATCTATGTGGGCTGCACAGTCCCTCTTCCCTGCTGGTCTCTATGCCATAGTCACCTGCCCAGATGTGATCTGCCTTTTGAGACTCAAACATCACCTCCTTTATTAGATCTTCCTGAATTCCTGCTGCTGAACCTATAAGTCATCTCTCTGTAACTGTCCAGTTCTATTTTTTTTTTTTTTTTTTTTTTTGGTACCAGGGATTGAACTCAGGGGCACTCGACCACTGGGCCACATCCCCAGCCCTTTTTTGTATTTTATTAGAGACAGGGTCTCACTGAGTTGCTAAGTGCCTCGCCATTGCTGAGGCTGGCTTTGAACTCACAATCCTCCTGTCTCAGCCTCCCAAAGTGCTGGGATTACAGGCGTGCGCCACTGCGCCCGGCTTCCAGTTCTATTTTTGACACACAAAAAGTTTGTTCTGGAGAAGAGAAGATGGAGGGGTGTAAGAGCCCTAATAAGGAGATAGCTAAGATGGCGGCTAGCTGAGAGCCATAAGAGGTGTTTCAGTATTTTCACCTGATATTCATGCATTTATCCAAGAATCTTTCTATGCCCATGAACACTATGTGATGCACCTGTAAGTCTGAGCTGTTGACACGTGTATACTTGTTAAGGCAAAAAGGATTTAATCGGGTGAGGTTGGCTAGAGGGTGTGGTTGGAGTTGGAGAGGTTGTTGGAGCCGGAGAGAGAAGTTAGAAGAAGGAAGAATAAAGAGCCTATTCGTTTCCAGTCTGCCTCCGAAATTTTTCCCGTGGTACCGTTGCTGCAGGTGGCAACAGAGGGGGACTCGATAACCGTCTTGGTGTGCTCCAAGGGCTATCATCTGGCCAGAGTTTGCGCTTGCTCTTCTTGGCCCTGGGAATGAAGCTTGGTCAATAAATGGAAGATACAGTAAGACTGATATTGGGTCAACATGCAGAACATCTTCAATGTCAGTTGTTCATAGAACTTTCTCTTGCAGTGAATGTTCAGTAACTGAGTGACATAGGCTGGGCTGCGGGTTTTGTAGACATTATTTGAGTACCATATGATGACCACACTGGTTTTCTTTCTCTTTTGTGGCCTAATAATTAAAACATGGCACTGATGTTCCATCACCCTCACTCTGCATATCGCAACAAAAACAAACCCATCAATGAAATGGTCAGAACCTAGACGTGCCTATTTTGTTATCCTCAGATGCTTAATATTGATTATTGAAAATTAAAGATCTCTTCAATGGCTGCATTATGATGTGGTTCCAGAAAAAGGTTTATAACACAATTTAACCGACACTAAAGATACTCATTTTTGTCTCATTTTTATTGGAGTGTGTAGGAATGATTCTTGAAGATGGAATTCAAAAACCAAGCTTCCAATTTACCAACATAAGCCTAAGGGGCCATCAAGGTTATTGTCATAGTTTTTATTTTCAATGAGTAGTCTGGATTTATTTTCATGTTTAGTTGAGTCTTTTTGGTTTTGTCAAGAGTTTGTGGTACATTTTGAGAAAAAAATTGTAATTCAAAATGTGACTTTCCTGTTTACAGTCACAAAAGATCTATCACTATTGAAGATTTCTTATATTATACCATTTTATGGTAATTTTCCCTCCTTACTGCAGCAGTATGGGATGGGAAAAATGATTATGGAGAAATCTGAGATGCTGGACCATTATGATAGCACAAGGCTAATTGATCATTTTTCTTCTCTTAATAAATCCAGTTTTATTTTTCCTCTCTTAATAAACTCCAGTTTGATTGCAGCAGCCAAACCTTGCACAGCCTCTTTATGTTACACAACCTCATAAGTACAGTTTTCTATTATCTAAATAAAGCCTCAGAGGAAATTTGATTCCCATTAGTTGTAAAGCATCCTCTAACAGAGGACTATGATGATTTGAAACGTGCTGTGCCTGAAAAACCATTTTGGCTACGAATTAGGTAAAGTCCTTCCAGGTAGGCTCAGGGCTGAGAAGCTGACCTTCCACATGGAGTCAGCTGCACTATTGATCAGGACACTAACCGTGCTTTCCCATTCTTCTCGTCAGTCCCACTGAGCCAGAGAAATATCCCCCAAGATGCCGGGCCTGCCAGGTCACAAAGCAGCCACTAGCCAGGGCACTGTTCACTTCACACTTCCTGACACCCAGGCACACACGGCCCTTTGGTGCCACCAGCATGGCCTGACCAGCCAGAGATGCCCACTTGGTGCTCAGGGAAGCCATGTCATGGAAATTTCTAGAGATGTGATGGCACACATGATCTTCCCCTGCGAGCTGCCAGCTATGCAGGTGGACAGGCCTGATTTGGGATGGTGTTTCAGATGGCAGGCCCGTTCCCCCTGGTGCTACGTGATTCAAGTAAATATATTTTCTTTGGTAGCAATTTATAGTTCTGTGTGCTTCTTCATCATACCATCATGGGAGACTATCTATGCAGCGTGCAGCATCATCCAGATACTAGTTTAGGTAGTGTGATGTTGATATCTCCTTGGGTCCACAAAGAATGGAATTGTGTGTGTGTGTGTGTGTGTGTTTTTGTGTGTATGTATGTGTATATACACACAATATATACACACAACCCACACATACACTTTTTTTTCCCGATATAATATTTTGGGTTTTCTAGCTACCTACCTATTAGTCTACCTCATATATTATCCAATCTCCTTAAAGATTACCTCTCAAGCCTGAAGCTGTTAGAACAGTGTTCAAAGGAATCTCAAGGACTCGTCACCATTTCTAAAGAAAGACCATACCAGCAGAAGGTATATGGTAACCATGACATTAACAAGCGGGATTCAGATTGGTGTATGTGTTACAGTTGGTGAACCTGCACTGGCATCGCATTGCCATCCAGAGCTTATGCCAGGGCACACTCGGTATTGTATTCTGGGGGTTTGGACAAATGTGTAATGACATGCGTCCCCCATTACAGTACCATGCGGTGTAATTTCACCGCCCTAAAAACCTTGTGATCTACCTGTGTCTCCCTCCCTCCCACCAGCCTCTGGCAACCACTGATCTTTTTACTGTCTTCCTAATTTTGCTTTTTCCAGAAAGTCATGGAGTTGTAATTATATGGTATGTAGCCTTTTCCCGTTGGCTTCTTTTACTTAGTAATATGCATTTAAGCTTCCTCCATGTCTTTCGTGTACCCAGTGGACCAAATGGACCACTCTGGTTGGGGGTGTGAATAACCAGAGGTTATATATGTCTGGATTAGGGGACCCGTGCCATGTAGCTTCCTCTCAATTTTACTGTGAACCTAAAACTGATCTAAAAAAATAAAGCCTTTACAAAAGCAGAATTCAAAAAAAAAAAAAAAAAAAGAGAGAGAGAGAGAGAGAGAAAATGAGTGCTTTCTTACAAAATCTCCCAGAACAGGATTCTATAGCTAACTAGTCTAATTTAAATAAATAAATATGGACACATTAAATTGGCATAGTTGGATGCCACCAGTCATTGACATTATTCCAGTAATAGATCTTGCTAATAGTTCATATTCTTGAAGCAACTTCAAAATTAAGAGTTGGCTTCTCCTAGAAATTCTCTCATGGAGAGAATTCACTGACTTCCTTCTCTCTTTGAAACACTATTTCGTATAGTTTCATTTTTAATATGGGTTAGGGACCTAACTATTATGCCCCAGGGTTCCATGCTAGGATGTTCATATCAGATTTGCACCATGAATGTGCATATTGACCTCAACTGAAGAAGGGATAGAGCAGGGAGGAAGAGTAAGCCAGGGTGTCAGAAGAGTAGAACCATAGTCAAGGTGGAATCTATGAGGACCTCTGCATGTCAGAGGCAGAGGGGCTAGAAAAGAGAATCAGAATGGAAGGTGTTAAGAAGCTAGAATCAGGAGAGCTTGACCTTTGTTGAAATAAAGGGAGGGTTCAAGAAAGATTTTCAGGTTTCTTTGGTGAGTTTGTTTGCCAGACGTGGATATACTGATTATGTTTGAATGCACTGGGGAGAAAATAATCAACTTTCTGGATCTTCAAAGAAGAAATGCAGCATTAAACCAAAATGACCTCCCCAAGGTTGTTCTACACCGTTTGATCCTATCCAAATGTTGGGGAGGGGTAGAAACCAATGCCGTTCAGACTGCTGTAGCTAGACAGAAATAGAATAGCTGCTTTTCTTAAAAAGCTTATAGAATGAAGAACACAAAAATTAGATAGTAGTTTAAAATTATAATTTTTAAATGTTCTCTCATTCTTCTCCAATCCCCATTTGCTTCTCTGGAGATATAACAAATTTGAGCTGATTTGGCTTGGCTAAATTATTCTTATTTTATAAAACCATAATTCTTCTGATGGTCTAGTTATATGAAATACCAAGAGTCCTCTCAGTTGCACAAGCAAAGAGATTTGTGTGACATCACAGAAGATGGAAGTGAGTAGCTGCAAGGACGCTCAAAAGAGAAGTACCAACAATAGAATCTCATTGATTTTTCTATTAGAATTTCATTTTTATTTAGTGGAAGTATTAACGTTTTGAAGGAGGAACAAGAGAAACACTATGCTAATAAGGTGACCAGTGATGACCATCTCTTAACTGCTCTGCCTTAATTTTTCTCTTATGGGAACTTTTCTTCCCTCCTCTGTGTGTTTCTAGTGGGTTTGTTCCTCAAGGGTACTTTCCCTTTACAGTTGTGCAGCTAAACATCAATCAGAAAACCTCATTTACCTAAATGATGTGATTGGTTCAGAGTGGGCACATGACCTAACCAGGGCCAATCAGAGTTCTTTGGGGGCTAGATTGCTTCACTGAGAGAAGGTTTCACTCTCAGGGATCAGGAGCTGGATTCACCTTAGGACCTTGGATTTCCCAGGCCCAGATTTTCCTCTGTATAGAGAACACCTGCTATGAAAATCTTCTTTCCCTGTCTGTGTGGAGAAGGCAGGTAACAAAATTGAGAAGAGACACCCAATGAGAGGTGTGATGACATCATTTGAGGGTCTGCATTCATCCTTGCCTTAAGTAGTATTCCCAATCAATTGTCCCTCCCTCCCCCTCCTCCCTTCCTTCCATTTCAGTTAAGTTTGAATTTCCAATGAAAGAATACTAATTTTATACCCTGCATTAGATGGTGCTTTTTAGCTCTCAAGGCTAAAAATATACAGATTACTGGAGGGAAGCAAATATTTTGTTTTTATTAGCAATAGCACTTTTCATTTAAAGATCTAGAAGCATCTTTAAAGGAGATTTTTTTTAGAGGGGGCAAGATATGTCCTTCAATAGTCTAGCTCTATGATAGGATGTAGTGAAAAAAGTGGAAACACAGGATTTATGAGTATTTTAAGCAAAGTATCAATCTGCAATGTTTTACTGTCCCTCCCAGTTTCTAAATTGCAGTAATCTATAGTTGAATGCTACTGAGCATAAGATGTAACATATTTTAAAATCATTCTGGTTAAAATCAGAGTTGTCAACAGGCCAAATATCAGGGAATTAATTTCATACTGAGAACACACTAATGTTTCCACCACTCTGTCTTGTGCAAACAATGACAAGTACACAAAATCTGTCTTAATTTCTTAATTAGTCTATTGTAGAAATAGTAGAGCAGGAATTAAGCGAGAGAAAGGTAGCTTGCGAAATGATCCCACCTCTGTTTTAGAACTTAAAAAAGAAGTCAGATGCAATATTAAAAGTAATTTATTCTAACACTTTCAGATACTAAGGCAGGATACTGTCACATATATTTCCCAGGGAATTTAATTAAGGGGATGCTTCCATATAGGACTGTTCTCAGCCCCTAGTGTCTTAAATGGATGATAGATACCTACAAACTTTAAAATGATCATTTTAGAACAATTCATCATTGTTATAGGAAACTATTCAATTCTCTTCTTGGTCCAACCGACCAAAATCCTGCCTTCTCTGCCTAGTTAATTTCTGGTCAGTCTTGTCATCCCTTCTTTGGGTACAAATTCAGGCCCTCGCCCTCCTGATCCTGGGTTAGTGACCCTTTACTATCTGTCACATACAACTGTCACTGTCCTCTATCTCCTCCACTAGGCTGGGAGTGATTTGAGGGAAAGACCATGGTAGCTTCCACTCTGGCTCCTAAAAAGCCAACTGCTCCTGGTAGTTGGGTGGCATTCTGGACATTCTAGGATTAAATGAATTTCCAATGACTGATTAGATGTGTAGTATGGGAAGGTGGGCAGGTTCTAGAATCAGCGCTGAAGATCTTACTTAAAAGAAATCCAACACTTTATCGAGGATATGGGGAAAAAGGCATATTCATACATTGTTGGAGGGACTGCAAATTGGTGCAGCCAATATGGAAAGCAGTATGGAGAATCCTTGGAAAACTGGGAATGGAACCACCATTTGACCCAGCTATCCCACTCCTCAGTCTATACCCAAAGTACTTAAAAACAGCATACTACAGGGACACAGCCACATCAATGTTTACAGCAGCACAATTCGCAATAGCTAAACTGTGGAACCAACGTAGATGCCCTTCAGTAGATGAATGGATAAAGAAAATGTGGTATGTATACACAATGGAATATTATTCAGCATTAAAAGAGAATAAAATCATGGCATTTGCAGGTAAATGGATGGAGCTAGAGAATATAATGCTAAGTGAAGTTAGCCAATCCCCCAAAACCAAATGCTGAATATTTTCTCTGCTATAAAAAGGCTGATACATAGTGGGGTAGGGAGGGGAAGCATGGGAAGATTAGATGAACTCTAAATAGGGCAAAAAGGGTGGGAGGGTAAGAGAGGGGGCATGGAGTTAGAAATGATGGTGGAATGAGATAGACATCATTACCCTATGCATGAAGACACAAATGATGTGAATATACTTGTATACAACCAGAGATATGAAAAATTGTGCTCTATATTTATAATATGAATTGTAATGCATTCTGCTGTGATATATAACAAATTAGGACAAAATATAAATTAAAAAAAGAAAAGAAAATTGAAAGAAAAAAACTAATTCTTGTCTGTTGTTAAATTGTTAATGAAATTTAATTGGAAGATTAAATCAACACCGCAAATGTAATGGAATGTAAAGACTCTATCATTAAATCAGACTTACAAAAAAACAAAAAACAAAAAACAAAACAAAAAGACATCCAACACTTCAAACTGAGTTAAGGACAGGAACATGTGTTCAAATGGATTTCACCTGAAAATGTGTTTCCGTCCTGCTAAACATATGGATAACACATCTCCATTTAATGCAGGCTCTCTGGAGCTGGATACCAACATCAGAATTTTTCAAAAGTCCGCCAGGTAAGTTTAACACGTTGCCAATGGTTCATTGAATGAGTTCATGGTGCGAGGGCTCCTTACCATCCACACGATTTCCTGCTGTTTTCGTGGAAGTGGTGGGATACTGGCTTAATGGTCAGCATTCACAGTGAATGCCCACTGCCAACCAGGTAGGTTATCTACCTCATCTAAACAAAAATTGCTTGGTCCCCCTTGTATACACGAGGAGATTGCGGCCTCAGGGGCTAAAAGGCAACGGAGACCTGATGTTAATGCTTCTTTCAGAAGCCAGGCCATGCCCTGCTCGGTACTGTACCTCAAGCTGGCTGATGACAGGGTGCTGATGGTGCCCCACTGTGACCCGGCTAGTGGCCTCGGGTGCATAATTGGTTCATTCTGTAGGTAATGAGTCCTTTCTCTTTCCCCAGGTCAAAGAAGCGACAGGGACATGAAGATGGAAGGTTTAACATGCCATGTGATTCTCAGGCAGGTCAACCACGGGAATAAGTGGTTTCTATAAAAGACACTGGTTAAAAAAACAGAACAAACACCCCAATAAATCCCTAGCTGTGGCTTTTAGTTATAGTTCATTTGTGGATTCACATGTCTGTTTCAGTCATTTAAATCAAATAACCATAAAGGAAATATATTGTTACCAATGCTGTATTATGTGCTATGGAAAAAAAAAAAAAAAAAAAAAAAAAAAGCTTGACAATCCCCTAAGTCTTAGAATGGGTGCAAATATTCTGTTCAAATAATAAGAAAACTCTGCATTTAAAAATATGTTTTTGAAAGCTAAAAACAAAATTTGCTTTTAAAAAATTTAAGGCTGTTACCTCCTGAAAAAATATGCTCAATTTTAAAACCTGTAGCATCATCAGGACGTAAGAACCCCCCAAACCCACAGATATTATCAGTGAATTCTTGGCCCACTTAGAACTATTTAGGGATGTTAATGAGCTGAACTCTCTCTTTACCTCAGGCTTTCCACATCTTTTGAAACTCAGCTGGTGGCAAAATGTAACTACAAAAAATGATTTAAAAGCTATTTTGTTTTATTTCATATGACCTCAGGAGCCTAGCCCTATTTCTCATCTTTAATAAAGTAAGCAAAATTGCACTTGACTTGTGTTTCATAATAACTGTGCACCGAGTTACCGGGCAGAAGGCTCAGAGCCCTGTGGGGCCAGAGGCAGGAGCAGGGAGCCTGGAGAGTGGGGCATGGTGTTCTTGTCCTCAAATAGCGAGGAAGGAGCGGAATGCAGAGGTGGGGTGGCCTGCCCTGTTGCCCTTGTAAGGAAGTGAGATTGTTTGGCTCTGTACTTGGCCCTGGCAGAGGGGACCTCCACCACACCGACCCCCGGGTTGCGGCTACGTTTGTGGCAGTGCTGTGTGAGGGTGGTGTTTGTGATGGCGACGGCCCCTTCCTGGCTACGACTTCAGGGCATGTTTCCCTTTCAGTCCAACCTGCCCTTGACCGTGGGGTTGCTGGGTGCCTCTCCCTAGTCTGGGTGCTCTCCTTGTCCTTGTCCCATCTGGTCCTCAGGAGAACCGTTTAAGGCATCCCCACTTTGTAAACAAGGAGACTGAGGCGTAGAGGGGTTGAGGAGGGTGACCATGTCACCTAAGTGGTGCGTGACAGGGTTGGGGACCGAGTGCAGGTGCCTGCTCCAGGCCCCACCACCACGGCCCATGGCCTCTCACATGGACGCCTGCTTCCCCTCCCGGTGGCCCCTTGTCCTCCTCCCCATCAAGCTTGCACCTTGGGCCAGCAGGGCCACTCAGAGCTTGGGGGAGGCCTCCTGGGTCCCTGGCGTCAGGACCGCTGGTTAAAGACTTGAGGTGATGGTTCGGGTCTGGTCAATGTGGCCCAGTCTAACCCGGGCAGTGAGAGAATCTGTGCTGTCCCCAGGTTGGAAGTGCCTTCTCTATGGCAGTGAGTCCCTGAACTATGGCTCAAAAGGAAGAGAAGGGGTGCCGGAAGGGAAGGTCAGCCTGGGAAAGATGTGGAGCAAACTAACGCCGCAGAGATGCCCTGTGGGGCTGGAGCCGAGGGGGCTGGTGCTGGGGGTTCTGAGGAAAAGCTCAGCGGGCACTGGAGGGTGAGAGGAAGCGCGTCCCGAAAACCAGCACCATGACAGGTCCCTCCACCTCAGCCCCAGACATCGCGGCCGGACCCTCTCTGCTGGGTGCGCTTGTCCTGTGCGCTCTGGAATGCTTAGCGGCACCCCAGATTCTAGCCATCAGAGGCCAGTAGCATTCCCTTAACCTCCTCCCCAGCTGTGACAACCAGAAATGTCCCCAGACACTGCCAGATGCCCCCTGGATGTCCAAATGCGCCCTACTCCAAACCCTGTGCTGAGAGATTGGGTTTAAGCATAAAGGACGGGCTTATTTCTCAAGGATCGGAGGCTGACAAGGGTGGCTGTCCCTCGGGCTGTGCGATGACAAGGTGGAATAAACACTCTAGAAATTTCGTTCTTTTCTTTTCTTGTCCTCCCCCTGTTCCCACCTCACCTCAGTCCTTCCTGTGCATTCTTATTTTGAACTCATCACTGCCTTTTGGGCAGAACTACCACAGAAGCTTCTTGTTCTTGGGTCTCTTCAACTTTCTGCACTTACAATGAAGGCCAAGGTGGCACTGCCTCTACCGGAAGTGGCTGTCATCCAGCTCACAGCATTGATGTGCAAGTATTGTTGCAAAAGCAGTCTTACAAGCAGAAAAGAGAATCCTCCTTAGCCAGCAGCCTGAGATCCTATGACTTTGCTCACTTCTGATTCAACTTTGCTTATTTACATATTGTTTTGGAGATAGGGGTTGAACCCAGGGCCTTGTGCATGTGAAGCACTCACCCTACCACTGAGTGACACTCCCAGCCCTCACTAGTTCTTTACTCACAAAGAAACTAAGTGAAGGAAAGCAATCAGAACGGAGTCCTGTTCTCCCTAGACTCTTCCCACAGTCAAGGAAAAGCACATTGTAGGGGGTGGGGCATTGCTCAGTGGTAGAGACCTGGCCTCATTACCCAGAACAACAACAAAACAAAACAAGCAACAACAACAACAACAAACACACATTGTGTTCCCCCAAGGTTCAAGGAACTGTCCTCTTTACCAACATTTTTCCTGAATTGCCCTTTGTAAAATAAGAGGAAAAACAACAATTTAAGCATGTAAATACAAGATTATGTTTGTCTAAACAATAAAAGGAAACCAAAGTAAAAGAGGCTTAAATGTCAAGTGAAGTGTTGTATTAAATGAAAACACGCACTAGAGTTAGAAATGAATAGTGGAAAGTAGAGAAAGTAAAAACGAGACACTGAACGATTCCTATACCGGAGCTGAACGCTGAACCCGGACCTTAAACAGAAAAAGTAACAAGATGTTAAAGTAAGCAAAGACGATGCTAATGGACGAATAATTTAAGAGCTCAGGAAATTTGAAACCTGAAATCGTGTCAGGTCCAAGATGAAAGGGAGGAAAGATAAGTTTAAAGTCATTAAATTAAAAAAAAAAAACTCACAAGATAAATTCAGTTTGGGGGGAAATGAGAGAAAAAAAGAAAGTAGCTAAAAATAATAGAAAGGAAAACAACAGGCTGCAGAGAAAGGACTACGACCAGTTAAAAATAACAAAGAAAAACATTCTCAAGTTCAAGTCGACTCCCAGAGGAAAAATCCAGCGACTGGAAAAGGTGGACAGGACAGCCCCAGGAGAGCGGAAGTGGCCACAGTGGGGTACGTCACAGCCGGGGTGGCCAGGTAAAATGTTTGCCCAACGTCTGCAAACCAGGGCTACAGGGAGGGTCTGCTGAGCGGGTTTGGCTTTCTTGCTGTCAGGACACAGGCACCCACAGCGGAAGGGGACAGACTGTGTTGCCAGGGGCAACAACCCGCGGGACCGCCTGGAGAGGAGGGACAAAGGGCGGTTTGACCAAGCACAGACCAGAGAGCACAACTTGGGTAGCTTCCTACACGGGGCACTCACTGCTGGTCACACACTTTCTTCCCTGGATTCTCAGCTACTGCATCTGAACCACCTGAATCTAGAACCTTGCAGCTGGGGTCACACTTAGCAATCACACTGAGGGAGGTCTTTTTAACACGTTATTCGCAGTTTTTCCAGAAGAGGGCGCAGATGAGCCCATGCGGATCCCAGGACTAGGACTTGGCCGCTGGCCTCCTTTTTCACCCCGTGGCTCGTGGCTCAGTGCCTGGATTTTATGAACACTTGCCAGTGTCTGCATGGCAGTGTTGCTTGTCCTGATAGTTTTATTCACTCGGAAAATGAAGCATAGTAGCTGGGCCATTTTAATAGTTTATGGCATACAAACATATCTAAAAATTACATTAACGGGGGTAACAGATTAATGGCTGGTATGTCATCTTCTGGAGGTGTTTTTATTTATTGCTTTTTAAAAATATTTATTTATTTGCTTTAGTTGCACACAATACAATGCATTTATGTTTGCAAGTTGCTGAGGATCAAACCCGGGCCGCGCTCGTGCTAGGCGAGCGCTCTACCGCTAAGCCACAACCCCAGCCCTTTATTTATTGCTTTAATGCCTTTAAAATGGTTTTCTCCGTCACTATTCCTCATGACATCCCTGCTCTAGGAAAGTAAAAGCATGCTGCATTCGTTCACTGAGTGTTTGTTGGCCCTCTACCAGGCGACATGCTGCAGGCACAGGATGAATACGATTCAGGCAGTCTTTGGAAGTGGGGAAGACGCAGGTGAACAGGCAATTTCCGGGTAGGAAGGATGTGATGGAAGTACAGTGTGCTGGGGGATGGACAGGGGGCCTCTGTGCAGCATTTGGAACATGTTTTTTTTTTTTTTTTTCCCCCTGGGGGTGGGACTGTATGTGGAAAGTTGAGGCAAAGCAGTGGGGTGGGGTAGTTCTGCTGGAGGGTCCAGGGCACAGCATATGCAAAGGCCCTGGGGGTGATGCACAGCAATGGCAGCTGGGGGAACTGCAAGTGCTGAGGCCAGTGGCCAGAGTCCACCATGGGAGCTGGTCAACATAGAAGATTAAAAATGCAGGCAGGAGATTGCAGAGAACCTTCCAGAACATAAGCCAATGGGTTTGCACCCCCAAAGCCAGGGGGAGATGCTGACAATGAGGGAAGATTGCAGGTAAGAGAGGGAGACCTTGTCAGAAAGGATGAAAGCGGTGTGGCCGCAGGAGGTGGCCAGGTGGTCCCAGGGGAGAGATCAAAGCAGCAACCACGGAGAGAGACAGAGCAGACGGTCAGGAGGCGACCAGGATGGAAGTGCCATCGTGAGAGTCATCCGTTCCCAGCCGGTGATGGGGGGGAGGACGGACCCCTCCCACGGAGGAGCCACCGAGGACGGAGATGGGGTCCAGGGCGAGGCGGTGGGAGAACTGTAGGCTGAGAGGAGTGGAGGAGGCAGAGGAGGCAAAACGGACAGAAAGACGGGAAAAGGCTTCCAAGAGATGGTGGTGGCCTGACGTCACAGAGAGAGAGCTCCGAGTGCTCGATGCTGTCCCCAGACCCAGCAGAAAGGAGATGATAAGGTGCCCGCCACACGGGGAACAGAGACAGGGGGGTGATTTTGGCTGGAAAGGACTTAGCAGAGTGGTAGAGGCTGAAGTCAGATGGACACAAAGGAAGGCAGAGATGAAGTGTGTGTGTGTGTTGGGGGTGGTTAGGGAGATTGCCTGTGGCAGGAATAGGAACACATGGCATTGATGGAGGCTCTGTCAGTGTGGGTGGCACAGGGCAGGTCTAATGTGACAGAAAGAGCCCGGAGGGGAGGGAGACCGAGGACAGAGACCCAGAAGAGGCAGGACACGGCGGGACCAGCTTTAAGCAGGAGGATGAGCCTCTGGCAGCACAAGAATGAGCCTTCTCTAGGGGGTCATCGTACGGAGTGGCACACCCCTCACAGGGAGGTGAAGTGACAGCGAGCGACCAGACTGGAGGTTTCCCACGTCCACTGTGCGACGACAGGACAGGGACCGAAGCCGGCGATGGCTCTCCTTGTTTATTTAATTCAAGCAGGTGTTATTTTCAGAAAGGATTTTTTTTTTTTTTTTTAAAGAATGTGTGTGATCTTGCTGATTTGGGAACTTTTAATTCAATCCGATTTAGGTGGAGTTCCTTGTGGCATGCTTGAGGTGTCCTGGGGACTTGCGCTGCGGTGTCCAGAGAAGATCTGGTACCTTCTTTGCATTCATTGCAGATGTAGAACTGACCTTTCCACGGTCTAGAAAGACCTGCTCACCCTTCCAAACAGTAAGATAGAAACACAGGAACGCTATGTCAAAGATAAGGAAGAGCCACACAGATCAAAACCAACTGTATGGGAAGAAAACCTCAAGGAGCTGCCTGTTCCCTGTAGTCTTCCAAGCCAGACGTTCGTTCCCTAAAGCAATACATTTGGAACCGTTTTCAGGACGGAAGGAAGGGTCTCTGTGGTTTACTTTTATTTTTAACTAGAGTCTCCCAGGGAGCGGGGATCACATCCAATGCCCTTGCCTCATTTTCTATCCCACGGGGCTGTCTGCCATGCCTGTCCCCTGGGGCGGTGAACTGTACCCTGGATGGGTGGGGGTGGGTGATCTGGGCATGCTCGGTTCAGAGGGACTGCTTGCAAGTCTGCTGAAATAAAACAAGAGCACAGGGCTTTGGGCTGAGGGGATTGTCAAGGGAAATACATGGTCTGGCTTTCTAAAGTGCTGAGGGGAGAAACTCCTTAGCAAATGCCCCAAACTGTGTTAAATCAGTTACAACATACATGGATAGCCTACAAGTTAATTTCTTTTACCCTACAGTTGAAGCCTATTTGGGTTCTCATGCTGAGCATAGGCTAATGCCTGCTAGGTTTACTACATTACAGCAGCGACAGGTTTTGTACGCAAGGTTATAGCTGATATGTGGGAAAGCTACTGGGGTCTTGACATGGTATCTAATAGGTATTGACTCTGGTTTCCGGAATTCTGCTGTCATTCCTTAAAACATGCGGGAGGGTTTTAAATTAGGATGCAGAACCTGCACCACTGCAGCTGAGAATCTGTGATGCATGTAGCACTGTGTTTATCTTGAGCCACACACAGCACTCTAGTGAGATCTCCCTGATACAAACTCTGTGGGTAATTCCATCTAAAATTGAGTTTCTCAGTCCTAGCTGCACAGTGCAGTTGTGATAGCCCTTATTCCTGGGGATATGTTCCAAGACCTGCATGACTGCCTGAAACTGAAGATAGTACTGAATCTTATATGTTAGTTTTTCCTAAACATACATAGTAAAATAATTCATAAATTAGGCACATTAAGAGATTAACAATAATAACTAATAATAAAATATAACAATTTAACAATATACTATACTAAAATCTCCAGCATTGCTACTCTTCCACTTTGAGCCATTAACAAATAAAACAAGGGTTATTTGAACACAAGCACTGATACCCTGACAGTCAAACTGATAGGCAAGAGCACTACTAAGTGAATAATGGGCAGGTAGCATATACAGCGTGGATACACTGGAAAGGAGAGGGATGATTCACCTACCAGGCAGGATGGAATGGGATAGTATGAAATTTCATCACACTATTCAGAAAAGCACATAATTTATAATTAATAAATTGTTTTGTTCTGGAATTTTCCATTGAATATTTTTGGACCTCATTAGACCCTGGGTAAGTGAAACCATGCAAAGTAAAACTGAGGATAAGGGGGGACTGCTGTTTTTGGAAGTTCTGAAAAATACCCCCAGCTAAGATACCCAGACCCATTGGTTCAGAATCTCTGAGGCATGGAAGTCAGGCAACCTTACTTCTAAAATTCCCCCAGGAAGTTCTAATTTGCAGACAGGCTTGAGGATCATGGATTAAAAGTTCTGATGAAGAAGATACCACCTTTGCCTCACTTTGATGGATAAAATCTGAGGAATGGCAATCCTCTGTAGCAGAGCTTGTGTTTGACTTAGAAAGCTGTGGCCACCATTGTTGCAGCTAGTCTCACAAACCCAAGAGTGACCAGGGACCCTTTCCCACATTACCATCTTATGAAACTCATAAAACTCTACCACCTTTGCTCATTATAGTTCTGCTCATAAAATTGAAAGAATCACAATATCAGACAACAGTAGGTTAGTTATGTACACAAGGAATACCCTAAGAATGAAATATTACACAGATATTCAAAACAATTATACAGATTGGGTTATTTACATACATTTATTTAAGAAGTGGTTATAAAGAAACTTTTGTGTGTTAAACAAGGCTTTAGGGATAGAAGCAAAAAGGAAGTGTTTTAAAGACAGCATGCAGCTAGGTGTGGTGGTGCACACCTGTAGTCCCAGCAACTTGGGAGGCTGAGGCAGGAGGATTGCAAGTCTAGGGCCAGTCTCAGCAACTCAGTGAGACCCTGTCTTGAAGAAAATCAAAACAAAATAAAAACCCCAAAGTATGTCACTCAGTGATAAGCTCCTCTGGGTTCAATCTTGAAGTACCAAAAAAAATAAAAAAATACACAAACAAAAACCCAGCAAACATAAAATACACCTATTTTCTAATAACAGCATGCATATTATGCTGATTTTCTAACTTATATGCACAAAAATAGGGGAGGATATACATGAAAATTTTAATGAATATGGTTATCTTTGTGTGATGGTTTTAAATATAATTTTAATTTTCTTTCTTTTTTTCTTTTGGATTTCCCCCTAATTCTGGATGTCTATGTAATTTAAAATATTGTAAGATATATGTTTGATTCGGTTTCTCAGGTGTCTCACAACTCTAATGGGAACATGTTTCCTGATTGTCACTTAGCAGGACTGGTATGTGCTTGGAGTCACACAGCATGGCTGGGCAGAAACTTCACACCTCTTGATCCGGACAATGATGTGTCTGGCTGCTGAGGTTTAAAGTGCTGTAAGTAATAATTACAATAACACTCCTAGGCTTTCCTTGTTCGATTAGCAGCTTGTTTTCCTGTGTATGTGTCTGCAATATTAGTCATCATTCCAAGAGCGAGCAAAGGAGTGAATCTGCAAGCCACCCAACTGCAATACTGAAAGTGGCCGCGAGAGGGCGATAGAGATTAAAGAGTGAAAAGGAAGGGCCCCCATACAATCCCACAGATGGCTGGGGAAGATGAGTCCTCCCCAGCAAATTCTCATCACCCCAAGCTAACTGACAGACATGTTGCCCTCATCCTGGAGTGTCTTCGCTCCCTTGCCCCTGCTCAGCAGAAGGTAAAACTCGCCTCAAGTAAATACAGGCAAGGCTTCTAGAATCTCCTCTTCCTTGAGTAACAGGGCTGCTTTGCTGAGTCTGGAGGCTACTGTGACTCCTGACTTCACAAAGGGTCTGAGCCTGAGTGAGCTGCCTGTGGGGAGGGGACCTTGCCACTTGTCCTGAGGGGGAAGCCGTATCTGTGGTAGTGGTGGGAGAAGAGGAAGAAGAAAGCACGCTGCATCTCGCCTTTGTCAATCCGAGGGCTAAAAACAGCATATTACAGTGACACAGCCACTTCAATGTTTATAGCAGCACAATTCACAATAGCTAGGTTATGGAACCAACCTAGATGCCCCTCAGTAGATGAGTGGATAAAGAAAATATGGTATATATACAAAATGGAATTTTACTCAGCAATAAGAGAGAATAAAATAATGGCATTTGCAGGTAAATGGATGAAGTTGGAGAATATAATGCTAAGTGAAATTAGTCAATCTCAAAAATCCAAGTACCGAATGTTTTCTCTGATATAAGGAGGCTGGTTCACAGAGTTGTTGGAAGGGGGTACATAGGATCAGAGAAACACTAGAATGGTCAACGGAAAGGGAGGGGAGGGAGGGAGTAAGGGGGGGGCGGGTGGAAAAAAATTGGTGGTTGAATGAGATGGATATCATTATCCTAAATGCATGATTGAAGATCTGAATGGTACTTATATACTTTGTATACAAGCAGTTGTATGTAAAAAGATGCTATACTTGTGCATGATGAATAAGTAAATAAATAATAAAAAATTAAAAAAAAAAAATCCGAGGGCTGGAGAGTGGAGGCTGAGGGACTGGTTGAAAAATAATGGTGACACGATCACTGGGCAGAGATGAGGGGCACTGCAGGTCATGAGGCAGGGAGAAGGGCTTCTCCAAGGAACAAGCTTAAAAAGTCCTGTGTATGTGACTGCAGGGCCATCTCGCATGTGTCTACGCCTATGCAGGCATGAGCTGTCTGGCTTATCTTTATGGCTGCTAAATTTTAAGCCATGGGACTATTCATTATCCTCCATGTAGCAATTCTTCTTCTTCTTTTTTTAGTTGTTGATGGACCTCAATTTTATTCATTTATCTATATGCGGTACTGAGATTGGAACCCAGTGCCTCACACATCTGAGGCAAGCACTTAACCACTGAGCCACAACCCCAGCCCCTCCCTGTAGCTATTCTAGTGGAGACTTTGGAGAGGTAGGGAGAGCAGGGGAACCTTAAAGCAGCATTATTTCCCTGCTGTGGATAGATAAAAGTTAAAAAATTAAAATTTTCTCTTTCCCAAGCCTCAGTAGCATTTGCATGTGTGATGTAAATGAGCAGGCTCTGGAGTCTCGAAGACACTTTTGACCTTGGCTTTGTACCTGACTGGCTATGAAATCCTTTCCACAGCTCAGGGCTCAGGTTCCCTCACCTGTAAGATGCAGCTTAGAGGAGGAGTGAGGGTCACATTCACAAATGGCCTAGCATAGTCCAGCACGTAGTAGGGACTCAAACACAGTCGTCCCCTTATGGATAGTTTTATTTTCTGTAGTTTCAGTAATTTGCTGGCAACCACAGTCCAAAAAATATTTGATGGGAAAATTCCAGAAATAACCATTCCTAAGTTTTAAACAACTTCTATTACAGCATATTGTTATGATTGTTCTGTTTTACTGTTATTGTTGCGAATCTCTTACTGTGCCTAAGTTATAAGGTAAATATCGTCACAGGCACGCTTGGGTAGGAAAAAGCAATACAGCCATGTGTCACGTAATGACGTCTGGGTCAGTAATGACGGGGGCTCCCTGAGCTCATGCTGGCCCACAATGGCAAAGCTGCCTTTGTGCAAACGCACGCTGTGGTGTCCACACAACAAAATCGCCCAATGACACGTTTCTCGGAACGTGTTCCTGTCCTTCCACAGCGCATGACTGTTTGAGGCTGTGGCTTCAGGCATCCACTCGGGGGTTTGGAACATATGCCCCCAGGATAAGGGGGACCACTGGGATGGGACTGTCCTTTCCCATGTCATCTTCAACTGTGTTTTCTGGCTTTAGAGTTCTGCTGGGACACTCCTCCTTCAAGACCACCCCGTCTCTCCCTTTTCCTTCTCTGGAAGCCTCTATTTCCCTTCTTTGCCCTGCATGAAATCCCAGCAAGACTTCGAGGTCGGGTTAAGCAAGTCTGGCTCTTCTCCGGAGCCCACCCCTCCAGCCCCGATCCGCGTCTTCAAGAAGCCTGTGCTCCTGGCTGGCGTCACCCCTGTCCCCGGTGGCAGCCGTCCTGCTCCGCAGGGGTGACCTTGCCTCCTCTGCCTGCTCTCTCCCTGGAGCAGACACACAACAACGTCTTGCACATCCTCACGTCTCCTTGAGTAAGTGGAAGCTGAACTTCAGTTTCCCATCATGCCCTGACTCCAGGGAAAGGAAGGACGAGTCTACACAATTGTCTGATGCAGCAGCTGCCACTGTTCTGCCGTGTGGACCATGAACTCCAGGCGCGGTCAACAAGCAGGGAGCGATCTAATAGACTCTGTTACTTTAACAACCAAACCAGCCCTACACGTGAAGATTTTGCAGCTAAGTCCAAAACACCCCCAGGTAGCCATAAACCCCCGTGGGTCTGTGTCTTCTACCCTTTTCCCTGGTGCAGCGTGGTCCTACTTGGACCTAGGTCTGAAGAACCTTCATCCAAAGAAGTCACGCACGTGTGGCCTCTTCTTCACATAAAGTAAAGCACTAAATGCAATCAGTAAGAGCCCTCACTAAATGCCCTTGGCAAAGACGACTCGGGTGAACTCAATGAGCCACTGACCCTGTCCTGGAACCTTCCATTCAATATTGAGAACTCAATTTTCAGCCTCAAAGTGTGATCCCTTGGCAAAGACGACTAGTTTTGATGAGAAAGTTCAAACTGAGCGAAACTGCTTCCCCTCCCACATCACTGGACTTGGCAACTTAGGAGGAGCAGGATGTGCCCGGTGCTTTATTCTTGGGGGTCACGGGGAGCACAATATTGCTCAGACATTAAATGTTGATGTTTAGCATACTCATTTAGCAATAGGCTGGTTAATTCCCTAGGCAAAATATGTCTCTCAGATAGTCTTTTCATTCTCCTTAAGAGTGATAGGATTGCTAACAGCAGCCCTACCAGTATTACCTTACTCAGTCTCCCAACAGCCCCATAAGGTAGGCCCCCCATTTTACAGATGATGAAACTGAGGCTTGGGAATTTAAATGGTTTGCTGAGCAAGGAGTACACCACTAGCAGGTGATTGGATTTTTTTTATTTTTATTTTTATTTATTTGCTTTAGTTGTACACAATGCGTTTTTTATTCAATGTGTTTTATTTGTACATGGTGCTGAGGATCGAACCCGGGTCGCCCACGCGCTAGGCGAGCGCTCTACCGCTGAGCCACAATCCCAGCCCCAAGTTTGGATTTTTTAAAAAAATATTTATTTATTTGCTTTAGTTGTACACAGTTCATTTATTTGTATGCGGTGCTGAGGATCGAACCCGGGCCGTGCACGTGCTAGGCGAGCGCTCTACCGCTGAGCCACAACCCCAGCCCAGGTGATTGGATTTTAAGCCCAGTCTGGTCCCAGAAAGAACTGTTGCTGTGTGCAAACCTTACAAGACTCTCCGTGAAACCTGGTCCTCTCCATAGATGATGCAATCAAAGGTGGGTTGCATGACTGTAAAATGTAGACTCTGAAAGGCGTGGAGGTGCAGGGACCTGGCAGAAGCACCAACCCTCGTCGTGGAACTTTGCTGAAGTGTTAGGAGGATCAGGAAGGCTTTTTGACAGCAGCATGGTTATGAAAAACAGGAGTGGTTTGGGCGTAGCCATTGGTGAGATTTGTCCATCTTGAGGCTGTGATTTAGGCAGAATCCTCAAACTTTTTAGTCAGTTTAAACTGAAAATGCTGATTTTTTTACTCCTGGGAGAAGTTGATACTCCTTTGGATACTACGGTTTACCCAGACATGATGAATTAAGGACTTACCTTGGGGCATTTCAAACACAAAACAAATTTTTTTTACAGCTCTCATTTGAAAAGCAAGTAAAATGGTAAAGGAAGTAGCCTAGTGATTTAAAAAATTCTTTACAAGTTTTTATTTCAAGGGATGAAGATTAGGGCTCAACTGATCATTCTAGTACTAATCATTGAGTATCTACATTGTGCTAAACGTTGTCACTGAACAGAATATACAGAGACATCTGGTGTCATCAAGCTTGGCCAGGAGGAGAAGTATATGGTAAACAGGAAGTACACAAAGTTACAGGAAAGTGAGAGGAATAATTCTGGTTTCTGTTGCACAGGACGATAACTACAGCTATGTGTTACAACATGTAATAAGCCACTGAGATTTCAGAGTTGTTTGTTAACTATGGCAAAACTAGCCAATGCGGAGTCATTCTGGATGGGTGTATTTTCTAGGTAACTGAGTGGTTTCTTTCATAGACCATAAGACTGATAAAATAAAATTAAAAATACGCCTTTCAATTCATAGCTTTTTAAGGGTTGAATATAATACCTCTTTGATGACTTGACTTTTTAAAGTTTACTAGTAGCTTTAAAATGCTAACCTAGGTATAGTTTGTGACGTTTTGGAGGCCTTGGTTTCCCCAAACTTGAGAGGGACTGGAGGAAGCAAAGGGGCAGGAGGCTAAGTGGAACAGCAGGTGGCTACCTGGGGAAGCTCATCAGGAGACAGGGACGAGGAGGTTGGGTGGGAGGAAGGGGAAAGGGGAGGAGGGGGAGGGGAAGGTGGGGGAGGAGGGGGACAGGAGGAGGGGAAGGGGAGGAGAGAAGGGACAGGAGGAGTGGAGGAGAAGAGGGGGAGGGGGGGGGGGGGTAGTGGGAAGAAGAGGAGGGGGGGCAGGGGGAGTGGGAGGAGGGGCAGGGGAGGGGGAGGGGGGCAGTGGGAGGGGGGGAGGAGGGGGAGTGGGAGGAGGGGGAGGAATCTTCTGGAGCAGCATGCTGGTCTGAAACCAACTTGGAACCAAACTTTCTTGCCTCACGCTTGCTTTGCAGCCTCCCCCGGACCCACCCACCACTATTTTTTGAAATGACAGCAACATTTTTTGAAAATATCCCTTCCTTACGGGTCCACCTTCCTCAGGATCTTGAGCGCCTTTGCAGAGAGAAGTGATCCACCCTGTGCTGCTCAAGCACACGTCGGAGACCTGCGTCGCTAGGAGACGTCATCACTGTGCAAACGCCACCAACTACAACTACGGAGACGTCACCAGGCTGTGTGGCATCTTATGACCACTGCGGTCCACGCAGCCCTTCCCTGACCACACCCCCTCGCTCTGTGGTGAGTGACTGTGATGAAGGAGCGGCCCTCCCTGGTGGGTGGTCCCCCTTCCCCCCCCTGTGTCACTCAGCCCATGTCACCAGACCTGCTGATGGGCTTCGCTGGAGGGGGCTCTCTGTGTGAGCCTGTGTTGTCTGGGACCTGATCTAGTGATCAAAATCCTCCATTGTCTATGTCATTTGGTCCCAATAAGCAACCTAGCTCTAAAGGTCGGATTTGAGTTGATTTGGGAAGCCTGGCCAGCAGGCTCTGCCTCTTTTCTGGGGAGCAAGCCACCAATGTGGGAATAGCAGATGTGTCATTCAAGAGTAGACATGGAAGGGCTGGGGTTGTGGCTTAGCGGTAGAGCGCTAGCCTAGCACTCGCGCGGCCCGGGTTCGATCCTCAGCACCATGTAAACATAAATGCATTGCATTGTGCACAACTAAAGCAAGTAAATAAATATTTTTTAAAAAAAGAGTAGACATGGAGCCGTTCCTCTGGTGGCATGGCCTTGGGCAAGCTACCTAATCACTGTCTCAGGGGACTCATGGTAAAATGGGCACACTCCTCCTCCTCCCCAAACAGTTGTTTGGAACATTGACTATTAAGTACTTAAAGTGGTTAGTGCAAACAGGTGTTCAGGAAGAATTTTGTGATACTAAAATTATAACGCAGCACTGATCTCTGAAATGGGAACCATTATCATTGAAAGTGACCTTCTAACTTTAAACACTTTAGTTGTACACATTTTGCATTTATTCATTCCGCGCACGTGAGCGGCGGGCGCTCTGGAGCTAGCCACAACCCCAGTCTAACTTTAAACCACATTTTCTTTCATTCTTAGAGTAAGTCTAAGACGTTAGGATTTTTTGAAGTCGATTTTTTAGCAATTAAGAAAAATCCCAACATGACCACATAGGCTCCCGTGATCTGCTTTAACGTACGGCAACAGTGAGGCACCATCTCGAGGTTGCGGCACATCCTTAGGAGGGACCCTGGGCCAGGGTTTCTTATGACCAGCTGTCACCAGGCCCATGTCCCCTGTGTCTGCGGTCCCTGCCATCGGATGAGAACTGCTTCTTCATTTCCCACCGCTGTCGGTGCGCCGACGGAAAACTGTATCTTCTCTAGAAGTGAAGCCACCCACAAAGGGCTGTGTTCTCGTAAGAAAAACCTTCCAACAATGATCCTTCTGGTCAGACGATTCACTAAACAAACCTTGTTCAGGGGGAGGCAAGGAGAGACAGCGAGCTAACCCAGTGTCTCCATTTCTAAAGCCAGACTACAATCCCAGACTTCAAAGTGAAGTACAAAAGCCAAGCCCCAAAGGTCCTCTGCCTCAGTCACTAGAAGACCCATTTTCCAGATAATAGGAATCCTCCGATCAAAGGCAGGCAGGCATCGCCCCTTAAATGGGTCACATGATAACCGCCCCCGTGAACGCCCACATTAATACATTTGTCAGCTTCCTGAGAGCCTGCAGGGGACTCGGACGGCTTTCTGGAGAGACACGGGCTACACGAGGAAAGGCCACTGAGGAGCCAGATGGAAGCGTTTCTGTGTTAGGGGGCTGTTGGAGCCAACACGCAGAGATTCTAGGGGATTCTGCATGACACACGCTCCCTCCAAACTACAGACGGATGGGGTCACCAGTGGCACGCTTAGACTTGCACGGTCTCTGTGGGTCTCTGTGCGCTCCACTCATCCGTGGGGACTGACTCTCCTGGAACCTTTGCTTAGTTATCAAGCCATTCCCACAGCCAATCCCCAGGGCTCCTTCATGTGGCATGGCTATATGTTGACTCATCCTATAATTGTTCATTCATGATCAACCTATCTTTCATAACTGAGTTACTAGAGATCAGGTGTGTGTGTGTGTGTGTGTGTGTGTGTGTGTGTGTGTGTGTGTTCGTGTGCATATGGGTGTATGGGGGGGTAGGGGAAGGTATGTATATATGCTGTAACTGTAGAAGACAACACCTGATCACTGGTACCTGTGAAAAGAGACTCCCCATACACAGGTGGGGCGGAGATTGCACAGGAAAAGTCAAAACACAAAACAGGAACCAGACATGGGTCATTCCAAGGTGCCCTATCCCTCAGTCCTAGAGCCCAGCCTTGTCACCCTGTCCTCAACCTGTCCCAGCTCAGAGGTCTGCAGAAGAGGGGGTACAGGGACCTGCACCATCCCAGAGAGTATGGGATGCAGAGGGCTCAAGTCTCTTGGGGCCTGGGGTTGGGGCATTTCTTTTTACCTGCTGCATGATGTTTGAACACTCCATTAAAATGTAGTTGAGGCTCTTGCTTGGACCTACCTGTGCCACCCGGCTGGCTGTCCCCAGGCAGGCCCTGTTGTCCAGCTCTGCTCCCTGGCTCTACCTCACCCTTTAGGTGAAGTGTGGGACCCCGCTGCTGGCAGTGCCGCGTCCTGTGGGGGGCAGCGCTTCCATCCAGCCCCCTGCTGGGCCAACGCTCCAGACAGGGGCTTGGAGGAGCCTCTGCCAGAGGCCACCTCAGCAGGGATGCCCACAAAGCCGTCTCGGCACACCCGGGACAGTGCAGACCCCGGAGCGTCACCACACCAGCCCACGTTCACGGCGACATTCTTCTCAGTGCTGTACAGGGCTCGATTCTTGCTGACCCCCCTAGGTTCGAGGTCATGACCATAGGGTGACGAGACCCATTTGACAAGCCATACAAAAGTCACGGGTGGCCTGGGGGGTGTCAACTGCCTGGATCTGCTCAGTCCGTCCTGCTCTTGGGGCAGAGGTGCCTGTCTTGTTGGCGCCTCCGAATGTCTTCATTGACTTCAGTTCTACCCTCTCTAGGAGCTATTTGCTTCTCCACTCTTCTCTCCTTCAGTCACTGTCCTTTTCAACCCCGTTTCCCCCAGAGGTTCCTAGAGATTGCTCAGGGGCAGGTAGCAGTTCCCGCCTCCCTCATCGCACCTGCCCTCTCACCCCAGGTGTATCTGAGTGTGTTCCAGCCCCCAGTCAAATGCACGGCTCTCATGTTTCATTTTCCTTAATTCCTCTTCAGCATTTGATCATATCAGAAAAAAAAAATTTTTTTTTTCACACACCATCTGTCTTAGTCCATTTTGTGTTGTGATAATAAAATACCTGAGGCTGGGTTTTCCACAAAGAAAAGAGGTTTCACTGGCTCATGATCCTAGTAGTTGGGAAGTTCATGCAGCATGGCACTGGCATCTGGCAGGGGTGCCCCAACTGTGTCACGACATGGCAGAGAAGCAGAAAGGGAAATGACCACGGGTAAAGGGGCCACCCACAGTAGGGTTGTCTTCTTTGTAATAAGCTGCTCTGCTGAGAACTAACAAGGACCTGTGAGAGCTGTACCAGCCCCTTCTGAGGGGGAGCCCCTGATCTGGCGCCTCCCACAAGCCCTCACCTCTCACAGGTTCCCCCACCCGCCGGCGCGGCGGCGCAAGCCTGTGATCCCAGCACGTGGGAGGCCGAGGCAGGAGGATAGCGAGTTCAAAGCCAGCCTCAGCAATGGCGAGGCACTTAGCAACTCCGTGAGACCCTGTCTCTAATGAAATACAAAAAAGGTCTGGGGGTGTGGCCCAGTGGTCGAGTGCCCCTGAGTTCAATCCCTGGTACCACAAAAATCAAAGGTCCCCCCACCCTTCAGGACCATCGCTCTGGGGACCAAGCTTCTAGCACCTGAGCCCAGGGGAACGACCCACATCAACCCGTCGCGCCCTCTGTCACTGGTCTGCAGGGCCCACCGTTCCTGGGCTCTTTCCCCACCTCTGGATCTCATTTTCACTCCATCTCACTCCTGCCTCCTCCTAGCAGAGGTTTCCAGAAGTTGTGCCTTAACCTTCTGCTCTTCTCCATATCCACTTCCTGCCTACATCCACAGGCGTAGCTTCATCGACAAATGCAAATGTGTTTATATTTATGGACTCTAACAGCGCGTGACGCCATTGGCTAGGACACGCTGAGTCTCGCTACGTCACAGACAATGTGGGGGCCTGGCGGTGCAATGGGGAGCAGGACCACGCCCCTCCCGACTTGGAGCGCTATCTTCCCTGGGGAGTCAGAGAGTGGTGAGTATGATGGAGTAAACGGAACAGGGTAACGGGATGGAGAGTGAAAGGAGGCGCCCCCATCTTAAGGTGGTCAGGGAAGGCTTCTTGGAGGAGGTGACATTTGATCTGAGCCCTGAGTGATAAGAACCAGCCATGGGCATTTGGGTGGGGATAGGAGGAAGACACGTGTGATATCACTATAGACGTCTCCAGAATCAGGGCCGCATGGTGACTTTTTAAGGAGCTCTCCTTCTCCACCTCCAGCTTCCTCCTCACTATTATCAAGGTCACAGTAGGTTCAGAGCATCTGAAACCAAGGTCAGTGCTCCCCCCCCCCCACCCCACACACATAAACTGGTTGCAATGGTTCCAATGTGGCTTGTCACCATCAAAACTCATGCTGAGTCCTAGTCCTTAGTGCAGCCGTGCTGAGAGGTGGCAGGACCTTCGTGAGGTGTTCTGATCATGAGAGCTCTGGCCATCTTGTGGGAGTGACCAGGGACTGGGTCAGTTACTAAGGAGTCAGGTGATATACAGCAAGGTTGTCCCCTAGCCCCCGTGTTCTTAATTCTTTCTGCCAGGATCTGAAGCAGCATCCAGCTTTCACCAGAGCTCTGTTCTTGGAATTTCCAGGCTCCAGAACCATGAACCTAAATATACTTCTTTTCTTAATCAATTTCCTGGTCTCAGGTATTCTGATATAGCAACAGGAAACAGACTAAGACATTCTTCTCTGTCTTTCCCGGCTTCTTCCCCTTTTTCCTTTCCAATCAAGCCAGAAAGTTAGAGCCACCTGACAATAAATCATTGTCCCCCTCCTCAATATTCAGTGTGTTAACGAATCCATACCATCCTTCCTCTTCCTACATGTTGGGCCCTTGAATTCGGCACCTGGCTGCCAAGTTCTTATCTACACAATTCATGCCTTGACCGTGGCCAGAGAAATACCTGGCATAGATGGCCTCTCCAGGGGTCTGCCTGACACCTTCCACACAGTGTGCCTCTCTGTAAGGCACTATTAATAGCTCTGTTTTGTTCAGATGAAGAATCAGAGGCTTGATATCCCCCAGAGCACGGCCTGTACTGTGCCATAAAGAATTATAATGGAAATTTTTATAAAAACTTATCATGAAAAAGATCACCTTTCCTAGCCTGATAATGAAAGGGCTCACATTTCCTTTTGAACCACAATGCACCTGTTCCCCCACAGAATTCTCAGACCCAGCACTTGGCCTTCACCTGTTGCTTTGACTCACGCTGACGTCCGAGCCTGAACGCTTTTCATCTGTTCGAGTTCTGCCTGACCTTTGATTTTCATTGATGCGCTCCCATTTGCTTAGGTTATGAAAACCCACATGATACATTTTGGGGTCCATTGGCTTTGGCTCTTAATCATGCATCAATGTTTCCAACACTACCGTGAGCGCTCTAGGGGCATACCTGTCTTGCAGCAGAGCATGGTGGATACAAATATGAATTTGGAGACAATGTCAGGGCTTGCATCTCAAATATGTCCCTGAGTCACCATGTGATTTCTGGGGCTTCATTTCCTCTTCTGTAAAATAGAGTTGATGGTAACAGTACCTACCTCCTAGTGTCTATACTCATTTTGGGGGGGCTACTGGGGATTGAACCTGGGGGCAGTCTACCACTGAGCTACATACTCAATCCCTTTATAAATTTTAAAAAAAACTTTGAGACAGGGTCTCGCTAAGTTGCTGAAGCTGGCCTTGAACTTGTGATCCTGCCTCAGCTTCCCACGTTGCTGGGGTAAAGGCACGTGCCACAGAGACTAGCTTCGCATGCACAAGCATGCAGGAACGTAGTAAACATTTGATAAATGTTAGTGCTTTGAATTCCAGCCCAGCAGGATAGTTTGGGAACAGTGTTGCTTTAGGGGATATCCTTTCACTATTGATCTATTCACATCTTTAAAGCAGGCCTCACAGTCTTCAAGCCCCTGCACAAGGTAGAGGGTGGTCCCCTGTAAGAGTAGAATGCCACAGTGGAGCACGGGCATCAGGAATTACTGCTTTGGGAAAGGGTGTGGGGCTGGAAAGGGGTTGGTGGAATCCAACGGCCTGGGTTCAGATCCTGTCATTTTTTTCCCCTCTGTGTTGCTTGGTTTTTATCATCTGAAAAATGGGCATACTGTTATCTGCTTCAGAGAATCCTGTGAGGACCAAATAAGATAACAAAGGGGAAATACTGAGCACTCAATAAACATTGGCTGTTGATACTGTGTGTGGTGGGTGATCTAGCCCCATATCCAGACTCCAGTGGGGTCACAGAGGTCCCCAGGGAAAGAAGGCAGATCAGATTCAAATGAAGAAGGGAAGGAAAAGAACACAAGCTCTGAAGCTGCTGGAGACTTCTGGAAGATTCCTAGCACCCAAGGAAAGTGAAGTTAGCATGCAGAAAAAAACAGGGTCCTCTAGTTGCCTGGTTCACAAGGCTCCCCTACTTGGGCACACTGAGTGGCCTCAGGCCAGGGCATGATTTTCTCTCTGTTCTGTTTCTCAATTCCCATGTTCAACTGGCAGAACGGCCCCACGCTGTCTCCTCAGAGGGCTCACCCCTCTGACGGGCCTGTCCTCTCCCTGTCTGCCCCTCTGCCTCTGCCTGGTTCAATCTCGTTCTTCTCCTTTCTTACTCAGACAACTGTCAGCCTCTCTGAATCCTCAGGCCTCTAGCAGAGGGCTCTACACTTGAGCAAAGTTAGCCTGCGTGAAAATCATGACTGCAAGCAAGAGCTGAATTCAGATGCTGACACCGCAGCACTCCACACCGTGCAGGGCACCCGCTGCTACGCATGCCGTCGCTGTGCTGTGGACGCACACAAAGCCAGGGGTGAGGCTGAGCGTGGATGAGAGACCGATTGCTGGGAGCCATCAATTCCAAACGAGCCCTTTGAAAATGGGGCAGCTAAATCTGTCTCGCGCCTCTTTATCCAGCTCCTCCCTATTTAGACAACAGTTCCAAAGGATAATATATAACACTTTCAGGACCCAGGGAAGCTAGAAGGGAGACAAAGCAAGTTAATGATGCTGAACGGCTCAGAAATGCTCTAAATATTTCAAAAGCAATTCAATTCTCAGAGGCCTGCTCTAAAATCCCCAGAACAAACAGTGTTACCAGGCTCACTTCCAACTGCACTTGGAGATTCGGGCTCTACCATCAGTTCTTGGTAAGGCACAGCTTCGCGTCTGTCTCAAGGACTTGGTATGTAAGTTAGCAAGGCCTCTCCTAGAAGAGGGTCAGTTACCTGCGGGCAAGGACAGGGTCTCGAGAGACACACTCTCTTGTTCAGGTGCTATTGCCAATCAATTCTAAGACTCTCGAAATAACTTTTTTTTCTACTTTGACTCTATCTTGAAAATGCACAAGTTGAGTTGAATTTGTGGTATCAAATCTGGTCCCAAACTAGGGCTTACCAGCCCCTGGTGGGAAGCAGAGTTTTTGCCAATGCCATTCGTGCCATAACAGCTTAGTATTTTCTCCATCTACAGATATTCCAAATATCTGGGGACCATCACATATGGATTACAAAAGCCATCCCTTCTATACATGGCAAGACATTAGATAAGATCCTCTCTAAGGTTCTGGAGTGCCCTGATGTTTATTCATCTCCTATTTAAGTACATAGTTCCCGAGGGCTTCTCCTTGCCTGGAACTCTACGAGTGCCCTGGAGTCTGAAAAGGCCATGATTTGGGCCTCAAAGAGCAATGACAGACAGACCCCTAGAATCCAGCCTGCTCTGAGCAGGAAGGCCACACTGGAGACGTTCCAAGTTTTACCTGGTCTACGGCCGATCGCCCTCCACCACTAGCCGGGCACTGAGCACATGCCCATTGGAGGAAAGGGCATCGATGGAGGATGTGGATAAGCCCAGGTGGAAGAAATTCCATCTGACTCCGAGGCCTGCGTTTTTGACACTCAATCAACGCTGCTGGGAGGAAGGGGAGCCTGGAGGGTGGGGGGGGAGCTTGCCTTGGAGGGAGGGACTTGGGGGAGCCCGAGAAAGAGGGTGTGAGTCCTCTGAGGAACGAGGAGCGGCTCGCTGGGTGGACAAGAGAGAAGATGGCTGCAGGAAGTGAGAGCCAATGCCAAGCCACTCAAGTGGGACATCCCGGGATGCACCAGGGATCGCCCAGAATTCCGCACGTGGGAGCCAGGTGGTGGGAAGGCTGGGGCGTGAACAGAGGCAGCCCTTCCCGTTCTTCTGTAGACTGGATGCTCTGGTACACAGCAGGTGGTGATTGCCAGTGTTTGCATTATCTTGGAAACAACGCCATCCTCACACTCTACGCCAATGTAGCCTGCAGTGATCACACACAGACCTCCAGAAGGAACAGCTTCTACACCCTCGGCATACACTCGGCAGGTTTGGCGGTCACACACCCAGCTCACGCATGGGTCATTTGACTGCGACCCTCTCCGCGGTCACCCTGAAAATTTTGCCTGGAGGTGAAACTTTCTGGTGACTCTAGGTGTCGGCTCAGAATCTTACAAATGTTCATCCGAGCCATAGCACCCTGGGGTCCTGGGCCCCCAGGTGAAACTGTTCCTGGTGTGTCTCTGAGGGTGTATGAGGACGAGATTGGCATTTGAACCAGGGGGCGAGGAAGAGAGGCTGGCCCTCCCCACGTCCCTAGGCATCATCCAATCAGCACAGAGATCGAGCACAAGGTGAAGGATGGAGGAACACACCTCCCTTCACTCTTTCCTGCCCAATGACCTGAGCTAGGACATTTCACATCTCCCGCTTTTTAACGAGGATTTACACCGCCAGTTCCCCAGCTTCCCAGGTGTTTGGACTTGGTCCAAATCATACCATTTCTCCCAGGTCACTGCCTGCAGATGCTAGATTTATGGTACTTAATCTCCATAATCCTCTGAACAAATTCCTTGTAATTAACCTAGCTCTAATCTACACCACCTGTAACCATGGAGAAATCTCCCTGTTCTATTTTTTCCTGGAGGACCTTAGCTTACTTGTCTCAGGGTGGTACAGGTTTAGCACATTTTTTTCTCAACATAAATTTTGGAATCCATACCTTAATCTGTGTAGTCTCTTTAACCTGACCATACAGATTGCTTGGCCCTGCAGGAGAAGACTTCCCACAGAAGACGGTGTTATATTTCATGCTCCAAAGGCAAGGGTAAGCTGAAGTTTAGAGGATCATTTTCTCACCAGAGCCCATTACTCACAGTTCATTATTAGCTATGCGATCTTGGAAAGGTCTCTGAACTGCTTCTTGCCTCAGCTTCCCCATCACTAAAATGGGAATACTAGCAATGTTAATCTAGTTTTGTGCCTGTTGTAGATAGTGTTCCCATTGTTGGATTATTTTAAGAGGACATAGTTAATATATGCTTACATTTGGAATAGGGCAAGAGGCATTGTAAGCAGCATGTGCGTAGTTTTTCCTCGTATCACGAGGCCACACAGAAGGTGGAACAGAGATCGAGGCTCTGCTCTGCTCAGTAGGCCCATGCCCTGCAGAGGGGCACCTTTAACCAGCTGGCACGTGGGCACCTGATGGGCCAGCAGCAGCTTATGGAAGAAATGGATCTGTCCTTACAACCCTTTGTTCTCTTTCTTCTGTGCCGATAGAGAAATAGCCACAAAACAGAAACATTTAAACACTTCCCTTGATGATTACATGTCCCAGGCTTCCCATCCATGTTTGTAACCTCCCCAGCTTTATTAAAACTTGTGGATAAGAAGCGCATTGTGCAGCAGACCCCAAGTACCCCACACAGCATCTCTGGTCCCTCTCTTTAAGCACTCGGAGCCTCATTGAGCAACACCTAGGCGTGTGGCAGTGTGGCTACATTGACTGTGTGTCTCCAGCCTCTCGGGAAAGCTTGAGAAACCCTCTGCCAAGCAAGCCACGCCCCTCCAGCCAATCCATGGACTGGAATGGATTCCACCTCTCCATCACTGGGGGGAGCCCACACACATCTCCAATGTCAGCCCAGAAAACAGGAGCCACCCAACCATGCTGGAGGGCACGGCCTGGTCAAGTTGCCCTGGGCAGCTTCCGTCATTGGTCTTTCCAGAATAAGGGAAGAACTGGATGATTTTTATTCACAGGGGCAGCAGAGAATGTTGAAGAAAGCCCTTGGTTTGAGATCAGAAAACCAATCTTGGCTCTGGGTGACCTTGGCACTTCCTTTTAGCAGAGCAGGGACTCTCAGCCCTGACTCCTGGCCCGGGGCTCTTAGAGAATCCAGAACCCTCCAGAGTTATGAGGAAGAATAATCTATTTTTCCAGATAAATTATAACATACACTCTATGGAGTACGTCAAGTATCAACTCCATGTGTGAAGTTTCTGTGGGAATTCAATCCTTATGTCTCTGAGTCATTTGGCATTAACTCATCTAAATGTTATTCTTTTGAGAGCCATTTGATGTCCAAAGTGCCCTTTAAAGCCTGTTTCTTTTGACATACATATTAATTGATTTATTCATCTATTTATTTATTTGGTGCAGAATCAGGAAGTTCTTTGCCAAGAATAAACACATTTGAATACCAGAGGATTTGAAATTTTCTCTCAAACGGAGTGTCTGCCAAATCCGAGTTTGTTCTAATCCCTTATTTAAAAATAAAGGGAGCAGGGTGGGGGGGCCTTCCCAGCTCCAACCTTCATAATAACAAGTTGAAATATGCAAAGCATACCTCCAGTCAGCAGAGTGAGCAGCATTCCTTATTTTAGTGCAATGTTGTTAAAGATTTTGAAAAGGGGTAGGTGGAAATAGCATTATTATTTTAGTTGTTATAGTTCAAGAGAGAGACTCGTGGAATTTGCCCTTTTTATGTTTTATGAGAGGTCCTTTCAGTTTAAGACTGCATTTGGAGATGTGTTTGATCACCAAATAATAGCAGCTAGGAGAGGATTTAGATGGGGGACAGCTCCCTGGGGACCAGGAACATGATGGAGCCTCCTGGGGCCTACTTTAGCTCAAAGGAATAGCAAT
Source organism: Tamias sibiricus (assembly GCA_025594165.1). Lineage (NCBI taxonomy): Eukaryota > Metazoa > Chordata > Mammalia > Rodentia > Sciuridae > Tamias > Tamias sibiricus. Next base: position 13,790,026 of record CM046666.1, on the reverse strand, counting down.
GGAGACACGAGGAAGAAATGCAGATCCTATGGTGACCATGGAATAAGGCTTGTGTTGAAGAAGTAGAAAGACATGACTAATAACCACTTGGGATTTATAAAACTGTTCTTCCCAAAGTTCCAACTACAGTCACTGAAGCAAGACTTTGCGTCTTCGTTTACTAAGTCAGGCTGTGTTTAGCCATGAGTTCTCTCTTTCTAGTCTCAACTTGCAGGTGCCCTCTGTTGGACTGGCATTCTGGAAGAACAAACCCCGGAGATCCAGACTTTCTCTAGAGCCTGCTACTCCAAGGGTGTTGAGCTGTTCATGGCATTAGCATCACTGCGAGCTTCTTACAAATCCAGGGTTTTAGGCCCACCCTGACTTACTGAGTCAGAATCTGCATTTGGGCAAAATTCCCAAGTATTTCACCTGCACATCAAAGTTTTGAGAAATACTGCTGTGCCGCAGGGGTCGGGGATACGTCAGCCTTTTTACACTAAGAAACTCTCCACTGCAACAACTCAGCTTTGTCTTTAAGTGCACAAATAGCCAGGAATAATCTGTAGACAAATATACGTGACAGCATTCTAATAAGTGTTATTTACAAAAAAAAAGAGGCCAGGTGGAGGCTGGAGACAGTCTCCAGGGTGGGGGGGTACCGGAATATGTTGGTACTGTACAAAGCAGAAAACCGAGTCCTTTCCTTACATCCTCTGCCCATTCGTTTTCCTCTGCCTTTGGGCACTTACATCCCCGTCCCCAAACATCTTATATCCTTCCTGTGGTTCTAATTCCCTTCATGTCTGGCCATCCACAGACTCCTCTTCTTTGCAGGCTTCCTCAGTATGGATTAGTCCTTCTTTGTGCCTCAAAAGCCCTTTGGATGAATCTAAGGCATGGAAACGTTTTCCTCTCCCACTAACTTCTGAGCTGCCTATAAAGGCTCTGTAGTGAACTTACTGGTCTGCACCTCTTTCCCTCCCACGAAACTCACTCTCCTCGAGAGCAGGCTCCATGTTTTATTTATGTTTGCACATCTGGTGCCCAGCACAGTGACACAGTAAATACGAATAAACATTTATTACTCTTCTCATCTCTGATCTAAACTGGTCTCACCTCAAGAACCACAATGAAGAGCAAGATGGCAGAACACTGCAGGGGGCATTCTGATGATCTGGGCAACAAAGTCACATGACTGAATCACACCAGGCTCATTAATGTGTAATAGGGGATTCTCATTTTGGGGGACTATAATACTTATATTCCCCTATGTTCTTCCTCATATCAACAAACACAGAGAGTTCCGTAATTAAGTGGTTGTTCTATGTACACGAAACCAGAAAGAAAGTAAAAACACAGGGGTGTGTGCGTGTGTGTGTGCATGTGTACATGTGTGTGTGTGCGTGTGTGCAGGCATGTGTGTGAGAGATCATCCCTTTATTAAACATTTTTTTTTTCACGGTACTTTTTAAAGATTCATTAAGAGTACAGTTGACAGGAACAAACTCCCATGAATCCATCATTTACCTTGAAAAACATTTTCCAAGCTTATTTTTTTTTCTATCCTTTTGCTTTTGAGTTAGGACATTTTAAAACAAACCCAAGCTCTCATGACCTTAATAAATGCTGGGCATTAGAAGTAACTACTTTCCCCCATATAGTAATATGGCTATTGGAATTTTAGAGTGAGCTGAATCGAGGCAACAACAATAAAAAAATAAGAACAAAAATAAACCACTCTGATGAAGGCCTTTCAGGGGCTGGCCAAAGCTTCTAAGCTCTTGCCAGTCAGGGGACTCCTGTCATGAAGTGCGTATATGTGGCCAACCACTCTCAGATGGAAGTGGAGGCAGGAGGAGGGGCTCATGAGGCTTCGGAGATCTCAGAAGGGGAGACTTAATGTACTTCAGTGTGCAAAGGAGGTGAAAGAAAAGACTGTGCGTGGGTCCAGGTATGTGTATTCTGTGTGTGCGATTATGGATACACCTGACGCAGACCTGTCAAATAAAATCCCAGGCAATCAGCCTGGATGATGGAATTTTAAACTTTCCAAAGGCTCACATTTTCTAATAAAAATCATTCTACCAAATATCTTTCCAAAGGGGGAGTTGGTAAAAATCTCTTTGATGAAACATATAATCATACATTAACCAATCTTCCGCTTAGAAAAATTGACTTAGGTGATACAGCCACGGATTGGAAAAAAAAAAAAAGAGGGAGGAAAAAGAGAGAAAGGAAAACATCCCTGGGAAGATGCACATTTTCTGGTGAAATGAAAGTGTCAAAGAATCTCTTTGAATTGACAGAGCACTGTGTTATTACACCTACATATTCTGCTGCATTCTCTGACATCTTATTGAGGAATATGTGCATGTTTGCTTTGAGCCAATTAGGGATGCTGTTGATACAGGGGAGGCACAGGAGTTTTTTTTTTTTTTTTTTTTTTTTTTTTTTTTTTTTTTTTTTTAAACCATGCCCCTATTCAGCTACAGTGATCATCCAACCAGCTAATTTGCCTTTCTCTTTTCATTAGATCCAACGACATATACCAATAAGCTGTTACAGGCACTTTTCCAGATGCCGATGGAACACAGAAATAATCAGACTGTACAATGAAGGCTTGTAAAGACAGGCTTAGTCACCTTAGCACCCCCACACCTGGAGTGAAGTCTGACAGAGAGGAGGGGGCTTGAGGATGACTTGTTAAAAGGATCTGAGGCCTTGCAACACCTCAATCTTGCTCATGGATGTGGGAGAGATATACAGGGAGGCCTACTGCAATACAGTAGGAAGTGTGAAGTACTGAGTAAGGTAAATAAAATGAGCCACAAGCAGAGAAGATAGGAAGAGACCTTCTGACCCACATGGAGCTCATGTGGGTGATGACATTTCAAGAATAGAGCATATGCAGGACATTCACGGACAGTGGACATTAGTAACAGAAACACCGTGGTCAGTAGGAGGGTGGGCCTGGGTTTCATATTCAGTGAAGAGCCCAGTTCAGTTGCAATGTCAGGGCACAAGGATGGACTATCAGGAAGAGGTGCAGGGGTGGGAGATACATTAGACGACCAGGAACAGCCGCAGGGGTGGAAGATAACCTGGACTAAGGGAACAGGTGCGGGGGTGGGAGATACACGTGACTACTTGACTATCAGGAACAGGTGCTGCCAGGGTTTGAGGACCAATAGGTTGAGGATACAGGTGGAGAAAGGTACACCCTCAGGTGGAGGTGGGAGCTGGAGATCGTGTTGAGCCATCCCGGTAAAAGTGCAGGCAGCAGGAGACAGACAGGTTAGACTGGTCGGTAGAGGGGCAGGGAATGTGAGAAAGGCTGGAATCTAGTTGGGTGATGCAGGGGGTGTGGGGAGAAAGGGAAGGGCACTTAGGCAGAGGCAGACGATCAGGTACCTGAATGTCATACCCAATTTTTCCTCACTTTGCATGCCTCGAGGAACCTCTGTCAGCCGCAGGCTGGGAAGGTGTCAGTGCTCTATGAAGCGCTCTCATGACCCAGGGTTATTAAACCTGAAGCCCAATCGTAGCCCTGACACACTTGCGGATTAGGAGGATGTGGGTGGCAATGGGAGGGGCTTGGAGGAAGGCCAAAGTGTGCAGAACCAGGCTACTGATTGCAAAGCTGAGTTGATGGGATGGGTTACCCCACACCTGAACCTAATACTGGAAAAGTTTTAGGCTACTCTTATTGGTGTTTTATGAAATGGAGTTTATGGATGGAATTGTGGTTCTTGTATCTTTGGGGGCATTTGGCAAAGGGACCATTAAAGGTGTTAATTTCTTGCTGGGTGTGGTAGTGCAAACCTGTAATCTCAGTGGCTCAGGGGACTGAGACAGGAGGACTGAAAAATTGAGGCCAGCTCAGCAGCTTAGTGAGGCCCTAAGCAAGTTAGTGAGACTCTATTTTAAAATAAAAAATTTAAAAAGGCTGGGGATGTGGCTCAGTGGTAAAGCACTTCTGGGTTCAATCCCCAGTACCAATAAATAAATAAATAAATAAATAAAGAAGCAAGCAAGCAAGCAAGCAAGAAGGTATTAGTTTCTTGTACTAAATGACTACCCCTAGAATGCCTGCCTGGGTCTAGATCCTGGGCATAAGTTAAACTGTCCTTACATTTTATAAACCATCGCTAAACTCTCTTCGTAATCCTCTGGGAAAAGGCCAGGACATAGGACATGTGCTATATTGGAGGTATTAAGAAAGAACCTGCCAATTTTCTATGCTTTCCCTCCCCTTGTCCTTTCCCACCATCCTTTCTTTTTCTTCCATTCTGTGTTGCTATTTGATAATATCTGTCATCTGCCCTGGTGCTGTTTTGGGGACAATTGATAAGAAAGTCTCAATCCAGAAGTCTTGGTGGATGACAGATGGTCTCCCACACCCTCCCTGCTTCATGCGGACTCTCCTGCTTCTGGACCTGACTTGCCATCTCCAGAACACGTCTTTTCATAGCAGATGCATCTTTAGAGTGTGGGTTCAGATACTATGAAAACAGGGGAAAAAGATGGCTATTATCCTTTAAGGAATTTCAGAGGCATGGAAATGTCAGGGGGGTCATCTTGTGCACCTGTCAGCATATTAATTTTTATACCCAGCAAAGATGTCCAATGGGTCCATTGAAATGGGAGCATTAAGAGGTGTGGGCGAGTGTCACTGTGCGGCCCTTGGCATACAGACAGGCCCATACCTCTGCTCACACACCAACCATGGGCCACGTCCTCCCTTCCCTCTGCCTCCATTCCTCCAATAATTTAGTTTAATCAAGCCTGACCCAAAAGGAGAGGAACAGGCCAACCAACCTCTAGATCTGTCTTTTCCTATTTTGTAATCCGAGTCACCATAACTCTAAGGTTCTTCCTATCAATCATGACATTTTGCATTTTGTGAAGTCCTGCTTTATGTCAGGCATAATGTGGGCTGTGATAATGGGCTGAGCCTCTCCAGCAATATCTCTGTGGTTGAAATTGTAACTCCTCCATTTACCACTATCTTGTCAAACACTGAATTAACTAACCTCTGAGGCAAGTAACTAACCTCTGAGGTACAGAGGTTTCTGTACCTCAGGTTTCTGTACCTCAGTCTCCTCAAGAGTGAAGTGGGAAGAATCATCTAGAATCATTATAATGTACAAATAAATGAATTGGCCCATACTAAGAATTTAAAAGAGACCCTGACAAATAGGAAATAACTTTGTTTCTTCCTTCTTTTGTGTGTGTGTGTATATGCATGTGCACTAGGGATTGAACCCAGAGGTACTTTATCACTGAGCTGTATCCTCAGTCATTACTATTATTATTATTATTATTACTGAGACAGTTGCTGAGGGTTTCACTAAGTCACTGAGCCTGGCCTCTAACTTGTGATCCTTCTGTCTCAGCCTCCTGAGTCACTGGGATTACAGGCATGCACCACTGTGCTCAGCAGGAAATAACTTTCATAATTACCTGGTTTAATCAACAGAAGAACTTGACCACTTAGGCATCCTTATTTCTGGTTTGCAATGAACCCAGGGAAGTTCAACTCTCCTTTGTTCCCTTGAAACACTGGCCCAGAAGCCCAGCAGGTGCATGAGGTAAAACCTGCTATGCTAGCTAGAGCATGAAGACTGGGCAAGACCCTGATTTTGGTCTTGACCTCTGAACTAGAAAGACGAGGGGCACATTGGTATGAATTATCAGGTCAGTGGTCTGGAAACAGCCTTTGCCTAAACCTGGTGCCAGGCCCTCCTCTGCTGGGGGCCTGTTCTCTCCCCAAACACCACCACTGGGGCCTGAAGCAGCTTAGGAACTGCACAAAGGGCATTAGCAGCAATTAACTAGATGACCCCAGACTAACCAAGAAATCTCTCTGGGATTTTCCTCTCATTTCATTTCTAACAGCTGGTGGTTAAACTAGATTATCCATCTTTTAAATTCTGTGGTTTTTGGTTTAGCATTTACGTAAGTCAGGGTCAGGGCCCCTCTGGTTCATCTCCTGCCCACCTCCACTCAGACCAGGATTCCCAGAGAGGCCACCCTCATCCCCACAGCAGGAAATCTGGGACCAGTTTCTCTCTCCTTTTCCCTCTCTTTCTTCCTCTTCCCTCTGTCTGTTTTTCTCTCCCTATATCTCTGGCTTTTTTTTTTTTTTTTTTTTTTTTTTTTCAACCACTTTATCTGTGTCTCTCGGCATCTCTCGGTCTCTCTCTCTCTCTCTCTCACTGTTCACTTTCTTTCTCTCTTTCTCCTCTAGTTCCAGACCATTAGTTAAGTTAAAATCTTAGCAAACACAGGCAGTTGTGGGGAGAGGATAGGAGGAAAGAGAAAAGCATTCTGCAAGCTGGGACTGCAGCCCAGTGACACATAAGGGACCACGTATTTCCTTTGAAAGTTCTGCTTCAGTTCAACGGAAGTGAGAAACAGAAAGACTAGTTCAGCACCTGCAGGCGCCGTCATCCCCAGCATACAACCTTGCTGAAAACCCCTCCCATCCATTGTTGTTGATTTCTTTTCTGTCGCCAAAGCACAGCATCTTTTCTCAGCAAGGCAACTTGCAAAAACATTTTATTTTCAGAAGTGAGTTGGGCGCCCTGTCGAGGCTCCTTAACCTTCATGAACATAAATGGTACATTTTGAATATGGCTTCTCAATTACCCCATCTCAGCCTGCAAAGATGTGGAGCGCGTGGGAGGAAAGAAAATTGAGCGGGCTGAGCCTTTTAGGTACCAATTCTGGCTGACAGAAAGAACAGCAGCTCTGAGCTGCAGGGGGAGAGTTCTTGAAACTTCCATGTTCCTTTTGGGGAGAGAGGGCTGATAGAGACCTGAAGAGTTGCCTGCAATCGGTCCTCCAGCTCCTTCCCCAAGGATGTGGGGGGAGAAGGGATGGGGGAGAGGAAGAGGTTAAAAGGGACCATAAGTGATGTTTAAAATGCAGCCCAAATATTTCTCTGTAACTCTTTTCCTCTGTGGGAAAATGCTCAGGTCCTAGGATACATGCACTCTGCTCACTTGAGGTACCATTTGCTCTGCTAGGAGGAAGCAGAAATCATTAGGCTACAACCACAAACATCACCATCAGCTTGAATTACTCAAGCACCGGGGAAGGAAAAACCTGGGCATTATATATCACGATGGTTGTTCCCCAAGACTGTTGTTTCCACTGAAATTTGCCGAGTTCCATGCCTGTCCACAGATGATTCAAAACACAATTCAAATGTTAGGACTCCTTCCAGGATCATGTTTTCAAGCAGAAAGACAGTAATAACTCAGAGGCTCCTTCAGCCCTTTCTGTTGGAGAAGGGTGCCTTTCTTACAGTGAAGAAAGAGGACAGAAAGGTGACAGGTAAAGAATGGGACCAGGGACCCAAACTACCCTTCCATTGAGCTTCATTCTGGGGACTTTTGCATTCCTTGGGGAAATAGGAGTGTAAGGTTTTATAGCTGGAAGAAAACTTAATATTAAGTACTGCAAGACCTCCAATTCCCTGAATTCAACAAGACCAGGATACTCGTGGGGATCACGCAGCAGGTATCTAAAAGGGGGACTGTCCTGGAACACCAAGAGGTACAGATCTGTCATTTCACAGCTTTGCTTATTTTACAGAATGAGAAGGACTTCGGGCATGACTGGCTGTGGGGACTGTGTACAAGGTGCCATTAAAGAGGATAAAAAGAAAACTAGGGATATCAGGAACATATCTCAACATTATAAAAGCTATTTATGCAAGGCCCCGAGCTAACATTATCTTAAATGGAGAAAAATTGAAAGCATTCCCTCTAAAAACTGGAACAAGACAGGGATGCCCCCTTTCACCACTGCTATTTAACATAGTACTGGAAACTCTGGCCAGAGCAATTAAACAGACGAAAGAAATTAAAGGGATCCAGATAGGAAAAGAAGAGCTCAAATTAGCACTGTTTGCTGATGACATGATAATATACCTAGAAAACCCAAAAAACTCCACCAGAAAACTTTTACAACTAGTAAATGAATTTGGCAAAGTAGCAGGATACAAAATCAATACCCATAAGTCAAAGGCATTTTTGTACATCAGTGACAAAGCCTCTGAAAGGGAAATGATGAAAACTACCCCATTTACAATAGCATAAAAAAAATACCTGGGAATCAACGAAAGAGGTGAAAGACCTCTATAAGGAAAATTATAGAACACTAAAGAAAGAAATCATAGAAGAACTCAGAAGATGGAAAGACCTACCTTGCTCTTGGATAGGTAGAGTTAATATTGTCAAAATGTCCATACTACCAAAGGCATTATACAGATTTAATGCAATTCCAATCAAAATTCCAATGTCATTTTTCAAAGAAATAGAAAAAGCAGTCATGAAATTCATCTGGAAAAATAAGACACCCAGAATAACCAAAGCAATCCTGAGCAAGAAAAGTAAAGCAGGATTTCAAAGTATTGTTGGATGGGGGCACATAGGAGGATTAGAGGAACACTAGAATTGTCAAGGGAAGGGAGGGTAAGGGAGGGAGCAAGAGGGGAGGGAGGGGGAGAAAAGGAAAAAAAAAATGGTGGTTGAATGAGACGGATATCATTTTCCTTAATGCATGATTGAAGACCTGAATTGTAGGAATATACTTTGTATACAAACAGTTGTATGTAAAAAGATACTAAATATATGCATTATGAGTTGTACATATTAAAATTATAAAAATAAAAAAATAAATAATAAAAAAAAGAAAAGTGAAGCAGGGGGCATCACCATACCCGACTTTAAATTATACCATAGAGCAGTAGTAACAAAAACAGCATGGTATTGGCACCAAAACAGACGGGTGGACCAATGGTACAGAATTGAGGACACAGAGACTAATACATATAATTTCAGCTATCTTATATTAGACAAAGGCGCCAAAAATGTACAGTGGAAAAAAGATAGCCTCTTCAACAAATGGTGCTGGGAAAACTGGAAATCCATATGCAACAAAATGAAATTAAACCCTTATCTCTCACCATGCACAAAACTCAATTCAAAGTGGATCAAGGACTTAGGAATTAGACCAGAGACAATATGCCTAATATTAGAAAAAGTAAGCTCTAATTTCCAACATGTCGGATTAGGCCCCAAGTTCCTTAATAAGAATCCTGTAGTGCAAGAACTATTACCAAGAATTAATGAATGGGATAGATTTAAACTAAAAAGCTTCTTCTCAGCAAAAGAAACAATCAGTGAGGTGAATAGAGAGCCAACTAATTGGGAATAAATATTTAATACATGCACATCAGATAGAGCACTAATTTCTAATTTCTAGAATATATAAAGAACTCAAAACACTCAACACCAAAAAAGCAAGTAACCCAATCAATAAATGGGCTAAGGAATTGAAAAGACACTTCTCAGAAGAAGATACACATTTAATCAACAAATACATGAAAAAATGCTCAACATCGCTGGCAATTGGAGAAATGCAAATCAAAACTACTCTAAGATTTCATTTCACTCCAGTCAGAATGGCAGCTATCAAGAACACAAACAACAATAAATGTTGGAGAGGATGTGGGGAAAAAGGCACACTCATACATTGCTGGTGGGACTGCAAAATGGTGCAACCGCTATGGAAAGCAGTTTGGAGATTTCTTGGGAAAATGGGAATGGAACCAACCTATGACCCAGCCATCCCACTCCTGGGTCTATTCCCAAAGGACTTAAAAACAGCATATTACAGTGACACAGCCACTTCAATGTTTATAGCAGCACAATTCATAATAGCTAGGTTGTGGAACCAACCTAGATGTCCCTCAGTAGATGAGTGGATAAAGAAACTGTGGTATATATACAAAATGGAATTTTACTCAGCAATAAGAGAGAATAAAATAATGGCATTTGCAGGTAAATGAATGAAGTTGGAGAATATAATGCTAAGTGAAATCAATCTCAAAAATCCAAATGCTAAATGTTTTCTCTGATATAAGGAGGCTAGTTCACAGTGTTGTTGGATGGGGGTACATAGGATTAGAAGAACACTAGAATGGTCAAAGGAAAGAGAGGGGAAGGGAGGGAGCAAGGGGGGAGGGAGGGGAGGAGGAAAGGAAAAAAAATTGGTGGTTGAATGAGATGGATATCATTATCCTAAATGCATGATTGAAGATCTGAATGGTACTTATATACTTTGTATACAAGCAGTTGTATGTAAAAAGATGCTATACTTGTGCATTATGAATAAGTAAATAAATAATTAAATTAAAAGGGAAAAAAGAGGATAAAAAGGACCAAGGAATTGAAAGAGCTTGGGTAAAGGGGATTGTCTACATACATGTGTTCATTAATGGTGATGGTTTGGCCCTGGAATGTCCCCCAAAGGCCCATGTACTTAATGGCTTGATCCCCAATGCACTAATGTCCGGGGTAGGGCTTTAGGGAATGACTGGATTCCGAGGGATCTAAACTCGTAAGTGGATTAAATCCTTTGGCTGATTAATAATTTGAATGGACTACTAGAGGGGGGACCTAGTGGCTCTCTGGGGGGTGTTTATCTTGTTCCAGTCTCTTCCCTCTGTCTGTCTGTCTGTCTGTCTGTCTCTCTGCTTCCCGGCTGCCATGAGCCCCACCGTGTCCTTCCGCCATGATGTGCTGCCTCACCCAGGGCCCAGAGCAGTGGAACCTGCTGACCATGGACTGAATCCTCTGAAACCGTGAGACAAAGTAAATAATTCTCCCTCTGTTTTGTGCCAGGTATTTCGATCACAGTGATCAAAAAGCTACCACGTGAAGCAGTTACATAGAATCTCAGCAACAGGTTCACGCTGGAAATTAGAGTGGTAGGTACAATCTTGATGATATTCGTCAAATTAATTCATTAGTATTGAAGGATATTTTTCTGGTCCCATGATCTCTTCATTGTCAAAGGATATTGCCAATCAGAAGCAGCACTATTAGTGCAAATGACATTATTAGTAACAACTGTCTTCCAAGGTCACTGGTAAGCTATCCTTCCCTGAAGGTGACCAACTATCCTAATTTTCCCAGGACTGAGGGATTTCCATGGAGGGGAACATTCAGTTTTAAAAGCTGGAATACTTCTAGGAAAACTGGGAAGAGTTGGACAAGATATCTCCTGCTTAATCTTTCCCTACCTGCTACTTCTTGCCTTGTCTAGCATTAGCTAGCACTAATCCACCAACATCAGTTTTGGGGATAGAGACAAACACATTCAACAACAGAGAAGAAAATCAGGAACAAATCGTGAAGTTGATTCGGAATGCCAGGCTCTGTAAGTCAACCATGAAGTCCTTTAAGCAACTGAGATAAACCACAGTGGAAACTAAGCCCTGTGTGTGCTAGTCTGCACCTTTCTCCACGTTTGTCTCATGGCTTTTAAAATCTGATTTGTTCAAAAGGACAGATTGGCCAAAACAAAACAAAACAAAACAAAACATTTTTTTTAGAATGTAAGGCTCCGTGTTAGGGTGTGATCTCTCTCTTGATTGCAAGGAGTCTCTGCAAAACACATCAATCACCCTCCTGAACTAGCAGCATCAATATCACCTGAGAATATGTTAGAAAAGAAAAGCCTCAACCCAGCAGGCCAATTTTCTCATAGACTCTGGAGGTCGCCTGGCAATCCTTGCTTGTTTATCCCCACCACGTGATTCTGGCATACACAGCAAAAGTCTGAGAAGCACTGAAATAGTGCCTCACATCCTCTCTCCTTATTTGTAACTGGGACTCAGTGGATTATAAATACCCCAAGGATTCAGGCATGGTGTCCAGCTTTTACCATCCTATGGAGGCAAGGAAATTAAGGATCTTGAATTCCACAATCAACGGTAAGTATTTCACATGGTATCCCACTCACGAGCCTCAGCATCAGTGTGTAAAACTCAAACGTGGGCACCCTCTCTGTTCCCACTACCCCTTCCCCTGGCTGCTTACCAGTTAATATCACCACTCAGGAATTGCTTCAGAATTCACCTTCACTGAACTGCACCTGCCCCTATGTTGTACCTGCAGTTCTGCAAGCAGTCAAGTTTATTCTAGCATCACATGGAAGACTTTTCATTCCTTTAAAAGCAGGGAAAACACAACAAATATCATTCTGTCCTAAAATGCAATCCTCATCATCCAAATTCAGTTTCCTTCACGTCATTTGTTTAATTTTCTGGGATGGACTGGAAGAACTGTCCTTCTGTGATCAGATCCTGCTTGGGACTTGTGGCCTTCGAATGAGAAAAACTCATTCAGGACATTTGATGTGATCTCCAGTCATCATCTTCTCATGGATAAACAAAAGCAGTGGTCAGCTCAGCATAGTGCTATGCACTCTGAAAGTTTGTGTTCCCCATAAATTTGTATGTTGAAATCCTAACCCTCAATGTCTCAGAATTTAAAAATGGGCCTTTGGGAGGTAGAAGGGTTGATGAAGTAATAAGGGTGGGACCTCCTCAATGGGATTAGTGCCCTTATAGAAAAAGGAAGCAGCCACGGCTCCTCTCTCTACCATAGAGGGAAGGCAGCTGTCTGTAAGCCAGGAAGGAGGCCTTCAAGTGGGCCAGCACCTTGATTTCAGACTTCCAGCCCCAGAGCCATGTGCAATAAATGTCCGTTGTGTGAGCCACCCAATCTGGTACATTTTGTTATACCAGCCTGAACTGACTAATACATCCAGTCAAGATCTGAAGTTCATGACTTTTCATCTATTACTCTATTAGTAAATGCTGCTGCTGCTGATAATACTTTAGGGTTTTGTGGATTATTGTGAATGTGCCCATCAGAGTCCCCATGTAAAGGTAAATAATTGAGGTTCTGAGAGTTGTAATGACTTGCTCAAGGACATAGCTGGTAAGAGGTAGCTCAGCGTGGTATCCACGTCTTTCCAAGCAGAGGACACTGTTCTGTGAACCACGTGCCTGCACAGGGACCTCTCTGGCCACTTTTAGACTCTGCTGTGTGGAATCTGGCACAAAGTCATTTATAGATCCCGAATCTAGTTGATGTAGTAGGTACCCAGAGAAGCCCCTCAGTTGTTCAGACTTATCAGATAAGATGTGACCTTCTTCATTTCCTTTCTTTCTTGTCCTAGGCTGTGCTGGCTGCAAAAAGCACAGTGTGTGTCAATCCCTGTGGCATGTGACCATAAAGAAATGTTGGTCTCATCCTGTTGGACTCCTAATGGCCAAGTGAGTGATAACTGACCACTGTCTGCACTCCTGTCTCAGGTTTGAAAGGGAGGGAGGTGTGGCTCTTCACAGGAAGTCCCACCACAGTGAGAACCATCCCTCCATGTGTGCAAAGACCCTGAGGAAGCAGAGGGGGCTTTCTCCTTTCTCAGGGTCTCTCGGATATGGTGCTTTCCTGCTGACCTGGGCTGTGGCCCCAGGGGTGGCATTTCTTTCTGGAGTCTCAGAGGATGCCTTGTGTTCAAGGGCATGCCATTGAGCTCCCCAACATTAGCCAGGTGTGCACCTGGGCTGAACTTACAGCTGCCTGCACCTGACTCCAGTGTTTGCATCTAGAATCCTGAGATCGGCTTTGTACTGTCTGCACCCCAGTCTTTGCTCCTCCCCTGCTATGTCACCCAAGGCTTTCTGTTACGCCGGACTCCATGCTGCTCTGGCAATCTCGGACACACGCTTCCTCAGAGGCACAGACAGTGCTGGACTCGTCCTAGAGCCCTTTCCCCTTCACCTCAGCAGCACAGACATTCTTGGCCTAGTACCTCACACACAGTGACCACAGGTGCACATACACATACATCACACATATGTGCATAGTGCTTGACACATACCCATGTATATACAGATGTATATGTATGCATACACACACACCCACACACACTTGTTCATAGATATTTTTATTATTTTATTTTTTGTGGTACTGGGGATAGAACCCTGGAGTACTCTACCACTGAACTACATCCCTAATCTTTTTTATTTTTTTTAATTTAATTTTTTAGTTGTCTTAATTAGTGATACATGACAGTAGAATGCATTTATGCATTGTGATATATCGTACATAGATGGGATATAATTTCTCATTTTTCTGAGTGTACATGTTGCAGAATCGTATTGGTCATGCAGTCACATATATACATACAGTAATAATGTCTGTTTCATTCCACTATCTTTCCCATCCCCACATCCCCTCCCTCTCCTCCCTTCACTTTCCTCTACCTAATCTAAGGTAACACTATTCTTTCCTAGTGTCCCCCCCGCCCCGCCTTATTGTGAATTAGCATCTGAATATTAGAGAAAATATTCGGCCTTTGGTTTTGTGGGATTGGCTTATTTTGCTTAGCAACTCCAACCACTTACTGGAAAATGCCATGATTTCCCTGTTCTTTAAAGCTGAGTAATATTCCATTGAGTATATAGACCACATTTTCTTTATCCATTCATCTAAATGAGGGACACCTAGGTTGGTTCCATAGTCTAGCTATTGTGAATTGAGCTGCTATAAACATTGATGTGGCTATGTCACTATAGTATGCTGATTTAAAATCCTTTGGGTATAAACCAAGGAGTGCGATAATTGGGTCAAATGGTGGTTCCATTCCCAGTTTTGTGAGGAATCTCCACACTGCTTTCCACAGTGATTGCACCAATTTGCAATCCCACCAGCAATGTATGAGTGTACCTTTTTCCCCGCATCCTTGCCGATACTTATTGTTGCCTGTATTCTTGATGATTGCCATTCTGACAGGAGTGAGATGAAATTTTAGAGTATTTTGATTTGCATTTCTCTAAATGCTAGAAATGTTGAACCTTTTCTTTTATTATATGACAGAATGTCAAAATAAGTTACCAAGGCTGGTTTTGAACTTATGATCCTCCTGCCTCAGACTCTGGAGTAGCTAGAATTATAGATGTGTGCATCACACTTGGCACTCTGTCTCTGTCTCTCTCTCGCTCTCTCTCTCTATATATATGTAACATATACACCCATATACACACATGTGTGCATTTACATGTACATATGTATGTATTCATGTGTGTATTTCCAATGTTGATTGAAAAATATTAATTTTTTTTTTAAACTGTGAGCTGACTCAATCATTCAAACTAGCTCTTCCGGCACGGGGCCCATTTTCCAGCTGGCCAGGAAGGATGAGGCCAGATCTCACACTTATTATTTGTACACGGGTTAATTACAGTTTCGGGATAAGAACTGAAAAGGAAAAGTCATAAATTGCACTTGCATAACTGACTTAAGTCAAACACCGAGGCCCAGGCCCCTTCCTCACAGCACGCGCCCGGTCCTGCCTGGACACGCCTCCGCCTCCGCCTGGGAGCAGCCCGGTGACGGCGCATCGCCGGGAAAGGGTTCTCCTCCAGCCTCTCTGCCTGTCCTTCAGCTCGGTGTCCACTTTATCACAACCCGTGTCTCCTGCTGGGGCTCGTGCACAAGACGTCCAGTCCAGAAAGACCATGGAACTGCTGCTCTTCTGTTTGCTTCACGGGCTCCGTGGGTTGTCTAAATGAGATCCGAACTGGGACACCATACTGCGCTCCCCTCTTCATCTTCTGGACGGGAGTGCTGGGTGACTGTTGCTGCGTCCCTTCGTGGCACCTTTCTCTCGAGGAATGAGGGCCTAATATTTTGCTAAGTGAAACAAGTCAGACCCCTGCCTCTTCTTCTGCCTTTTTCTGCTCTCCAGCCATAAGGTGGAATAGTTTTGTTCCACCATGTAGTCCTTGCCATGGCCACCAGCACCTCTACCAGAAGCCCCAAATCAATGGGTCCATCCGATCGATCATGGACTGGAACCTCTACAATTGTGAGTTCCAAAAAAACCTTTTCTCCTTTATCAGTTGATTGTCTCAGGTATTTTGGCATAGTAATGCAAAGTTGACTAACTTATTAATACCACAGATTTTGGAACCATAGGGTTCAAATTGTGGCTACGAACATTACTAATCTTAACGAGCTATTAAATTCTTTACACTCTGCTGGGTGCGGTGGCGCACGCCTGTAATCCCAGCACTTTGGGAGGCTGAGACAGGAGGATCGGGAGTTCAAAGCCAGCCTCAACAATAGCAAGGCACTTAGCAACTCAGTGAGACCCTGTCTCTAAATAAAATACAAAAAAGGCTGCGGATGCGATCCAGAGGTCAAGTGCCCCTGAGTTCAATCCCTGGTACCACCCCCCAAAAATAAATAAATCAATCAATTCTTTAAGCTCTACTTTCCTCCTTTTTGAAATTGGCATAATAATATCTATTCCTTTTTAAAAATATTTTTTAGTTGTCAATGAATATTTTTATATTTTTTATTTACTTATATGTGGTGCTGAGGATCTAACCCAGGGCCTCATGCATGCCAGGCAAGCGCTCTACCACTGAGCCACAACTCCAGCCCATCATATCTATATTTTAACACTGAGAAAGGACTACATAAAAGAATGCTTTGAAGCATTGCTGCAGTGTCTGGTTTAAACACTCAATGAATAGTGGATACTTTGCTAGAATCTGATCTGCAAACTTAGCTACGTACTTATCCAGTATATTAGGGGATGATTTGTTCATATCATCATTGCTGTGTTGACAGATGGGACATTAAGGTCCGACGCCCTGGGGATTTATATATCTTTCATTAAATTGCCGAGTTATTTTCTGATTTCTGTTCTTTGGCCTTCTCAGAGTATGATCAACATGTGTCCAACCTCCCAAGCCTGATGCCTCTGGGACCCTGACCTAACAGAGTCTCTAAGCCCGCAACAATAAGGATCACATGTGAGAATTCATCAGTATAAATGTCACTTTGGGAAGTCCCTTCAAAAGGCCTTCCTGGATTTCTGCCACACTTGCTCTGTGCCTTCCACTCCAACTTATGTTATTTTAGCTTTCATATTGCAGGGTCGTTGCACATTTATTTCTAAACTCTACTGTAAACTAGTGAGAACAGGCGCTATCTTTTAAACTTTTCCTCCCACATGCCTGGAACAGTATGTGGCATATGGAGGTTTCAGTACATGTGTACTGAAATGACCCACCAAGATCACCATGGATAAATGGCAAACTTGTGCTTTAGAACTAGGTCACGTGACTGCAAACCCCTTATTTTGTTTCTAAAGATCTTTTTCAATGCAAGGTGATGGAATCGCACCTTTTTACTTATGAGTAGGAGAATCATAACTAATCCTAATCTAGTTATGATTCTAGATTAATCTTGCTGAAGTGCTGAAAAATATAGCCTAAGGCTCTGATGATATTAAAAAAGAAAACAAAAACCAACCAAACCCAAATTCTGGGGATGTAGTTCAGGGGTACAGCATATGCTTAGCATGTGCAAGGCCCTGAGTTCCATTCCCAGCACCAACAGAACAACAAGAAAATGCCCAAACAAACAAAAACAACCTAAACTTATATTGCTAATTCATTCAGAAAGATTTTGTTTAAATCACCAACTGAGTACCGTTCCTACCTAGGAGAATGTCTTTTTTTTTTTTTTTTTAAGTAAATCATGTGGGGCTGGGGTAGTGGCTCAGTATTGGAGTGCTCGCCTAGCACATGCGAGGCAATGGGTTCATTCCTCAGCACCACATAAAAATAAATAAATAAAATAAAGGTATTGTGTCCAACTATAAAAACTAAAAAATATTTTTTTTAAAAAAGTAAATCATGTACGTATATTAATTTGACTTTTAAGTGTATATTTTAGGTCTTTTCCCTAGCATAAAGCTTGACCTAATTTTTATCTAAGCAATGAATTCCCATGTAACTTTGGCCCGTAAGCAGGAAATAGCTAATAGGAAAAATAAATACAAACCACCCCATCAATAAAATGAGATTTGATTGATGACACACCCAGATCTATATTTTGAGAACAGGAAGTTGTTCTCCAGCCTTCCTGTTTGCAGTTATACTTTTCTTAGTCGGTTGCTTAGATCTGTTGGAAGCACGGTATTCCTGCAACCTCAAGAGAGAATGAAAATGACCAGGGCTTCAGGTTTCACAGGCTGAAAAGATTCTGAGGTTCCATGAGAGCCATGATGCCACTGTCCTTTTCTATGATCACAGTGTGCAGGAAAATGAGGTCTCTGCCTCTGGTCATCAGTAAAGGTGACCGTGCCCAGGATGCCTCTGGCTTGTTTCTCAAGTGAACACCAGCGTTTTGTTGGCAGAAGGATGAGGACTTATTGCTGCTCTCTCCCTGGGGCGGCTGAGAACTGATCAAGGCAAACAGCTAAGGCAGAAGGACTTTAGGATCTTGCTGGCCATTGGTCCCAGCCATCATTATAATACAAACCCAGCAGAAAGGGGAGTCTCTATACTCACAAGGCTCCTGTGTATGTGATTGAGCATAAAAGAAGATTTACATTTGGTTGTGCGTTGCTTTTTAGATAATTCTAGAAAGAATGAACTTTTGGAATTAAGCTTAAGTAGACAGTGACTTAACAAGTTGAAGAGACTGAATGATTCTGCTCCCAGAGACCCCATGCTGCAGGTGGCTTCAGATCAGCTCAGCTGTTCCATTGGCAATGGCTTTTAAAACCATCGTCATTAAGAATGTCTACTACCTATAGTCACACTCATCTTCCATATTAGCAACCTGGGATTGTGACTAGTAATGTCATTATTGATATGCCCTGGACTAGAAGGCTCCAGAATTAAGAGAACCAGCCACTCGGCCAGGATGTAACCAAAGGGATAAATTCTTAACTTGTGTTTGTCTTCTCCTGCCAGATAGATCTCATGTCATTTTTCAGGTTCTTAGCCAAATTTTAAAAAATGAGGTATTCAGGAAGTCCCTGGACAAAACTGTCCATCACACACTTCCACAGGCCCAGAGCAGAGCATTCCATCAGGATTTGAAAAAAAAAAAAAAAAAAAAAAAAAACTAGGAAAGTGCTAGCAAGGCACAAATATCCTTTGAGACAAGCAGTTCGACCAAAAATACATCCCATTAGCCTGGCCTACTACCCTACATTGAGGAAATGCAAAGAGAAAGGAACATACACATTTCCATAACAGGACCACAGGAGATGACGGAGGACCCGAGTGCGGGGCGTTCTTTGGAGAAATGGCTACTTCTGATATTTTTTTGCTCTAGTTTAAATAAATTGATGAAAGTGATAAGTTGCTTCCCCTCAAGAACATTTCCATTATCACAAGGGAGAAGAAGTTGAATTTCCTAAGACATTGAGATGTTCCATAGCAAAACTCTAAGCCACTTTCTGGTCCCCACTGTACCCTTCCGTACACCTCTATCAATCAGATGCCTGCCCCTGTGCCTTTGTCTCCGCCGTGGTCCCAGTGGGACAGTGGTTCATGGTCCAAACACCCCCCCATTGACACCATATTCGTTTGGTCAAGTTTCATTTAAACACCTTCTCCACGAAGCCCTCCTTGGCTCCTTCCATTCAGAATGGACTGTCCTCTATTGTCACTCTCTCAGCACCTAATTTGAATCCCCGCTCAGCATTTAGAAACAAAAACTACCTTGATTCATTACTGGTGACCGGCCGACCAGAGTTAATGAACAGATCTTGTCGCCTGTGCCAACTCTGGTCAACGTCTTCTGCCGGTCTGCATGTTTTGGTGAAGATTCTGAAGCTGTGTCTAGCAGCAGGAAGACCTAACCGTCTGCGGGGGCACGGAGGAGGGCTGCAGCAGCACATGTGCCCTGTTGGCCATTGCTGGCATAGATTCGGTGGTTTCTGAGGCTGGGATTGTCTCTTACTCAATTTTATGCACTCCACAGGGCTGTGCTTCGTGACAGTGGTGCGTGGCATATGTCCTTTGAATAAGTGGAAGCTGGCAGTGCCGGAGACTCAGGCTGTGCGGTGGATTATTGGTACTGCTGGTTGTGTGAGATAGAAAAGACCTGACAGGGGCCAAGGATTTCCTGCCCAGAGATTCCAGGACAGGGGTTACACCCCCCGACACCCCGGGATGCCCTGGGTCCAGGGCTGACAGAGAAAGATGGTCCACTTATTTAGTCATTTCTCTTCAGCTCCAAGAGTCAATGATTTCTGGAGATTGTTGTTATTTCAGCATGGATGGGTAAGGAGTTTGCATTCCAAAACCAAGTTCTATATGTTTTTCTATTATAAAATGTCAGAGGGAATAATATATATTTTTATATATTAATAGATATATATATATATAATTATATAACATATAATATACATTACATAATTATATATGTTGTATGATATACAATCATATGTATTATGTATTATATAACATGCTATATAATATATATAATTTAAAATATATTTGATCGATAATTATTTTAAATAAATTATATATAACAGAAATTATTATAAAATATATTAAATATATATTATATATTGTAAACTAAGTCACTCCTTTGAATACTTTTTCAAGAAGGTTCATCTTTTTCATCTCCTACCAGAATAACTGTACCTTCATGATCCAGTGAGAAAGTATCTAGCATAGAAAGCTCTCTGGGGTATTTGGAGACCTTAGGCCACCCATTTAGAGGACTTTCTAGGGACCGTGTATGCTTCCTAGAACAATATCAGTAAATGTAATTCTAAAGAGCTTTTAGAACCCGCCTGATCTGACTCAGTTATTGGGTAGTCATAGAAACTGAGCCCAGGAAGGTGGCTGTCTTGAGCAGTTCTACCATGTTGGTTAATGGCAAACTTAGAGACTGGCTCCTGATTTCTGTCCTGACTGTCCCACTCCACCACCTCTCATGTTTCCCTTTCTTTCTTTCTTTTTTTTTTTGTAATTTTTTTTTAAATTTTATTTTTATAATTTTTTTTGTAATTTTTTAAAAAATTTTATTTTTATAATTCCCTTTCTTATTCCTTTAATCAGGTTCTTGTATGGAGCCTATGGCTTTCCTTTGTAAGATTCTTGTTTCCTTTGTTGGAGTAGGTTTTATAGCGCAGAGTCTAGGGAACAAGACCGGCAGGCCTCAGCCCAGCTCTGGGCCATCACCTGGCTATGGTCAGGTTATTAGTATTTTAAATTTGCTCCTGAAGCATTTCTCTTAGGCTGACAATACATTTTACTGTATATATTGAAACGTAATAAAGAAAGCTGCTCTTCCATAGCAGGACCAAGGCTCATGAAGCACCTGATGAGAGAGGAAACCTTCAGCCCTGCAATGAACAATTGATTAAGATTTCCATTTTTTAAAAAAGAAAATTTAGAACTTAAAGTTCAAACTGCTTTAGAGTAAGTACATGGGATCTATCAGATTATTAAGGATTTGGAAAATCAAAACAGAAGCAGGTGAAATAAATGCTATCACCCAGATGTTGGAGTCTGTGTCAACCTGGCTTTGCCATTACTCTGCATTATGAGCTATTGGCTACTTGTGAACTTAATGGTTAACTGGTACCTTTTATTGCATTAGACAGCTACCGCTTATATCCATTACCCTAAGGAAAACTTGTAGGCTGTTGGCTGATTGAAAGGCAAAATTTGGCTATTCTGGGATTCCCTTCCAAGCAATTTCTTCTAGTGCCATCCAAACCCACTGCCATTCTCAACAGGACTGAATTTCCTTGCATGAACTCATTAGTACACTCAGTTATTACTGATTCATCTAGATCATGTTCCCTAAGCATCACTGGAAGTAGACTATCTAGGTCCAAAACCTCGTCTTTATCCTCTTCACATCTCCCCCTCAGCTCCCACTTCCCTGGTACACCATATGTATTCTTGTTAAGTTTGAATTAACCCAATCTATTGGTTTTATTTGGGTTTTGAATAATCATGTCCAATTTATGAAATCTGGACGAGGTAGAATTTTTCAGATGCAAACACATGAATTCTTTTGAAATTAGGAAGACTAAGATACATGGGTGTATTAAAACAGGTCATTGGGGTATCACTATGGGTTTAATCCTGTACCCCAAGGAGAATATGTTGAAGTCCTAAATCCCAGGACCCGAGGATGGGTTTATTTGGAGATAGGGTCTTTATAAAGGTAACCAAACTACTGTTAGTTCCTGTGGGTGGACCTTATTCCAATGTGATCGGTGTCCTTAAGAGACGCAAAGACACCTGGGCAGAAGGAAGAGGGTGTGAAGACACGTGGGAGATGACAGCCACGTGACGAGAGCAGTGTGTCTGCAAGCCAAGGGACACAAGAACGGAGCACAGAGCTGCAGCCGGAGCAGACAACGGAGCATTCCGCCCTGGAGTCCTCAGGGGGAGCGAGACCACGCTGCCACCTGATTTCAGACTTGTAACCTTCAGAGCTGCGAGAGGATGTACTGCTATTATTTTAAGCCACGTGGTTTGGGGAACTTTGTCCCCTCAGTCCTGGGACTCCAATACCAATACTGACTGAGGCTAAGGGCCGCTGAGAGGTACAAGTGGAAGAGAAAGCGATTCTCTGCTGAAGTGAAGACAGATTA
This sequence comes from Tamias sibiricus, assembly GCA_025594165.1. NCBI lineage: Eukaryota > Metazoa > Chordata > Mammalia > Rodentia > Sciuridae > Tamias > Tamias sibiricus. The sequence goes on along the minus strand of CM046666.1, from coordinate 13,767,739 downwards.
CGAAGAAGCAAAGCTTCTGTTGGAGAGATGGCAAAATATAGTTCATCTTGGGTGCAAAGTCGGTGACCGGGTGGTGGCTGCCTGGAGCACAGGACTTTGCGAGGGCATGTGGGCACGGTGGGAAAGGGTGTGGGCAGTCATCCTATCTACAGTGAAGGTGTGCAGACAAGGGTGCAGGAGCCCATATTAGCTTCAGGCAGAAGAAGCAAATGTTGTTCTGAAGGCTTCCTGGAAATTGAGAAGGAGGAAGCAGATTCAGCCTGGTGTAGTCTTGGGAATAAGAACAGGAAGTGGAGATGAAGAGGGGAGGTCTGACAGATCTCATGGGGGCAAAAGGAAGAAGGAATCCCTGACTGCCCCAAGCTTCAGTCCCTGCATGCAGTCAAATCTTGCAACATGCCAGGAGAAAGGACACAGAAGAAAGAAAAGTGGCCCCCCTGGAGCACACAACCAGGCCAGCCAAAGAGCAGCAGGCACTGACTTGTTAAATGACGTCGCTCAGGAAACCTCAGCAACTCATAGTCTACTCTCTTCATTTTGAATAATTGTTCCTTGATTCACTGGAAATGTAAACCTCTTAACTTTGTAGGCAAGCAATGTGGAGTTTTGTTTGGTATTATAAAATACCTGAGAAGTTCTGGAGAAAAGGGAAGGAAGCCTTTTTCTCCATTACTATCCATTGTCTGGAAGACGGGAGCCCACGGAACATATCAGGGAACGCGACGGTTGGTGAATAGAACTGTTAATGCCGTGGTTGCCGAAACCGGAAGTATCCCAGGCCTCACCAGTTCTACCAGCCCCAGATGGCTATGGCTACGCTCCTTCACCAAGACTTCTGACCAGCTATGTTTTAGTCTGTAGTCAAGGTCAGAAAAACCAAATTCCGCACAGGTCCTCAAGGTTACAAACATCTGCTTGTGAGCAGGCGCTCACTCACGTAACCTGGTGGCACTGGGTCTGCACATAACAGAGGCCCATGGAAAGCCTCGGAGTTGTGTGTGTGTGGGGGGGGTGTTGCTGCTGCAGCCTCTGAATAAAGCCTGTCTCCCCTCCCCGCTGTGCCTGGCGTCTTCCTTCTCCTGCTGGGATCCTGAATCTGTGTTCCAGGTTCTAAGTCCCAGCAGGCAGGCGGAATCGTCACATCAGTCACGGGGCCTGTGCTTCTCCTGCTTGCATGGAGTCTCTGCTTCCTCAGCTTCTCCAGCGGCCTGGACTTCACACCCACAGTTCCTTCTGTTGGCCCCCGTTAGTGTGGACTGCCTACTCTCCCCCTGCTCGGTAAATCCGACCCCTCACCCGTCTCCACGGAGCTCTGCCCACAGCCCCTCTCCACAGAGGACGGCAGGCCACCCCGCATCCTCCTCACACCCCTGCCCCTCTGGGCACCTCCTCATTCGGCCGTGTTGCTAAGTGTTTCAGAGCCACCCATTGAGGTGGCAGGCCCTTCCTAACTGGCTCGTTCTCTCTCACGCTCCAGGGGAGCCTCTGTTATTGCTCATATGCTGGAGTCTTCGCTCCATCTCAGGCCACACGGGAGACTTCCTGCCGGAGGAGGGCCTGTGCCTCACCTGACGGGAGTCACACTGTGGAAAAATGAATCAGTGCATCTGTGGATCCAGAAACTTAGAGAGAGAGAGAGAGAATAGAATGTGAACCTGCTTCTGTTACATCAAGGTGGGTTTCTATCTCAGGGGAGTTTCCTGTAGTGTTCTCTGACAGCCGAAAGCCATTTGAAAACGTGTTCAGAACAAGAAACCCAGCTGCTTTCCTCATCTCTGCTCACGTTCCTATGTCTTGTTTTCAAAGTGATCGGTAACAGTGAAATGTTTATCAGTGATGTGGAAGAGAAAGCTATTAAATGTCATTTAAAGTGAGATCATCTGCAGGCAGGTGGCAAGCCAGTTATCTGGAGAGAATTTTTTTCTTTTCTCAAGCAACCCTCCTCCCCTTTCTAAGTGAACTGCTATTAAATTTCCAAATAAAAGTTCTCCACCAGTTGCATTGGGTCGTTCGTGGAGATCAGATTGGCATCTTGATGCAGTCCAGTGGAGCCTCAAGAAACATAGGAAAAGAGATAGTAGGAGAAAAAAAAAAAAAAAAAACTGAACCAATTACCCTTTATGTATATTCGTGTTTATGTAAAATCTTATCTACTTGGCATATGTATATATGTGTAAGAGTATAGAGAAAATTGATGTATTTTAATCTTCCATCAATGGGTGATCATGTCCAATGGCTAAAGATAAAGATGTCAACACAGAGATCCGATCTCTCTGTGCAGTGGTTAGCTTACTCTGAGTCTCCAACTAATATATGCCACTGGTATAGCCTGAGGGTGTGGGAAGATTAATTGGAGTCCAGGTGAGTTGCAGCAAGGCTGATGTTGAATTATTACGGGTCATGGGTTACATTTTTCCTTCTTCATGGATAAAATACTCCATGCTAGCATTGCCCAAGGATCTGCTGCCACCCCAGTAAGTGCTGTTCTAACCACATTAAGATGGTGAGGATAAAAAAAGTTCAAATAAAAGATAACGATTTTATTTTTCAAACCTTAGTTAAATGGTATCATGGAAGAATAAATTGTTTTAAAGAGGTAAGCCTTGGTGTTTGTTTTGTTCCTTCACTTTTAACTTTTCAAAATTAATTTTGGATGGAAATATCTCCAATTGATTAGTTATTTTCCCTGCCTTTGGAAACAGAGCATCCTAAATATAAAGTAGCACTTTTTAAATAGTTACTTAGTGTGAATCTTAAATTAGGATCCTGTCCCACTGAAACACCTGGGGATGTGTTCAATCCTTTTTTTTTTTTTTTTTTTTTTTTCTCATCAGCTAGGTGGCCTCTGGCTGCTGTTCTCTGAGTTTTCCCAGCTTCACTCTTGCTTTTTGAACTAACAGTTTTTACTCATTGCCATTATCAATCCTAATCCTAATATTAATAGCCAGCTAAATGTGTTGGAATTGCATCAGAAACAAGATGTATCGATTTTCAGTGAGAACAGAGAAGTTGTTACTATGGCTGAGATCCAACAGCTTTGTGTCATCGACTCTGGCAACTGAGAGATCTTTTTGGTTTGTTTTGTTCTTGGGATTTGATTCATCTCTTTTGTTATAGAGGAGGTTGCTAAGTGTTAGATTTATGAATAGTGGGGGGGGGGGCGATTACTTATTCTTATCTATTTACTACCTATCGGTACCTGCACATATATATCTATATATCTATATCTATAGCTGCTACTAAAAATGACATTAATGTGATGAGGCCAGGTGTGGTGGAATTACCTACAAGTGTGAAATTGTGTTGTAACACACAATGCATATACTAGAATGTCACCTAGAACAGGCAGGATGCTAAATGGTGCACAAACTACATCTACAATAATCACATCCTCTCTGCAGCTGTGAAATAAAGGCTGAAGGAGCCTCTCACAATGGAGTGAAGGGGATGGTATCACAAGTTTCTGTATTTTCATATATTTCCAAAATTTCCGCAAGGTTAGTATCATCTCAAAAGTTAATAGGCAAATCTATGACTAAAAAGCCCAATAAAGATCCCAAAGTTCTTGCTACTCCTTGCACATAAGAAATTGGATATCGCTTAGTAAATAACACCCATGTATGCCTTGAAGCTCAGAAGCTTAAACTCATGGTCTACACAGAGCTTCATTAGATGAGGAACACCTGCCTGTAGAGTTCATTGCCTCACAGTAGGGACCCTTAAAATGCTGAAAAGAAACTGGATTTATTAGAGCACCGAGTCCTTAAAACTGCCACTATTTTGAAGGAAATTTGCAATATGATCCCAAGGGGAGAAGATGATGTGTGGTCTCACATTAGAATATCCCATTTTCATAATGTTAAAGTCTACATTCTCGGCTGTGGACATTTATTAACTGATTCATGGCACAGATATTTACTAAGCTCTCACGAGGTACCAGGCTGTACACTGAGCACAGAAAGCAGTAGGCAAGTTACATGGGTTAGGATCATCTTTCCCCGAGGTGCAAAGTCCTTGTACAGTGTTTAGGGATCAGTTTCTTTCTTTCTCTCTGTCTCTGTCTGTTTCTCTCTCTCTCTGTGTCATTCTTTCACTCAAGAAATACCTTCGAAAGGTATATCAGTCCCCATTCTCTTCACATTCCTCCCCTTTGCTGTAAGTAAATTAAACGATTCACCTGGCTGGCTTGACTTGGGAATAAAGCGGGAAAGAGACACACACTTTCAGCAGATGCATGGGCTCTGCCCACAGGTAATTGCTTGGAGTGTTAAGGATGATAAAAGAGCTCATTTAAATAAAGAAGCCAAAGTTACTCTCACAGAACCTGAGAGAAGGCTGCCTACTAGCGAGACAAATCATCTTGTAAAAGGAACAAGATAACATACATCACAGAGATGCATGTGTGGGATCCACACGAGAGCCTACGAAAGGAACCTAATTGTGCAGGAATCTGATACTCAGACACGTGGGAGCCCACAGGGAGATGCATTAACCCCAACTGCTACCTTCCTTTTAGGGCTTTTTTTTTTTTTTTTTTTGTAAACAGTACACAAAAGCTGTACATGTGATCATGATTTCAGCACATTAGACTGTCTCAGAGCTGAGCAGAAATAGCAACCCCTAGGGGAAGTACCTCTGTGCCAGGGACTGCAATACTGCCATCTGATGCTGCCAACAAGAGAGAGAATGCTCAGCATTAGGGGGGATTTTTCACAATGACATCTTTGCACCCTTCTCCCCTCTCCCTGCAAAAGCATGAGCCAGCAGCTGGCACTAGAGAGTGGGATGCAAAGGAGAGAGGGGAGGAAGGAGTCACAAAAGATCTGCAGGCAGATGTGATGTGGTGGCACCTACGCGTCATGGGATCTGGGGAAGGAGAAGAGAGACCAGAATAACTCAGGGCATTTTTTCACTTTCCCTCTCCTAAATCATGCAAGGATTTCCAAGCACATCAAGCATATAATCGCACTCTAAATTAAAAAGCCACAGTTGTGAAAAATAGATTCAACACCCTGATGCAGTTGTATGTAAATATACACATAAACACTCACGTCACATGCACATCATTAAGGCCTTTTTTCCCACTCCCCTTTCCCCCAAATCTTTTACCAAATTGATACAAAATGGGTGGTCTTTTCTGTAGTTTCTTGGGATTGCTGGATAAGGCCCCGGCATTGATTGCTGTTACTCATTCCGACCGCTAGAGGGCTCTGCATGGAGGCGAGTGCTTTCCTTCCTAGTGGGATCCTTGCTTTTTTTTTCCTCTCTAAGTTTTTCTTTCCATCCTCAATAGTTCTTGAAACACTAAAGGCTCTAGAAAATAGATACCCTATCTAATATTTCTCTGCACTCTACAGTAGTGTTTTGCATTCATTATGAAATTCCATCACTTATTGAACACCTTCTTACCAATATGTGAACTCCTAAGGTCCAGGAACTGTGTGTCTATACACTGTACCTTAGTGTCTGCTATGTGAAGAACAATGACAGCACATCATAAAGGAGTATCAGGAGCTGTGTTCCTTAACCTGTGCTACCTTGGAGCCTCACGGTGAGCTAGTTGATCCTTAGTGTTGAATTTGAAGACTCATTTTACATAGAGGAAATGGAGATTCAGGGATGCCTGCTGATTTGCACAAGGTCAGGCAGGTGGTGAGGATCAGCTATGATTTGGACCCAGATTCTCTTTGGTTTTAACATGTAATTTGTTTTTGCTACACTTCATTGATGAAAAGAAAGAAAAGGCATTTATGACCACATAAAACATTTTTATCCTAAAACAAATATCAACTTGACCTGTTTTCAATGAAGGACAAAAGGAACCATATTGATCAACTTCCCACAAGGAGCCACTCCCAGCATGGGGCCTGTTCCCCATATTATATCTTTCATTTAACATCAGTTTATTAACCATCTTTTAATGTCTCAAAGCTCAGTTGCCCATGTAAGTCTGAAGTTCTTGATCTTATTCCCACCGGCATGGGAAGAAGTTGGTGATTTATGATGCACGATTTAGTACTTACAAGGAATCAATGGTTTCTAAGCAACTGGCTTGCTCATCAGCTTCCAAATAAATAGATATTTCTAGGTAAATCAGTCTTCTTGTCTGTCTGTATATCCGTCATCCATCCATCCATCTACACACACACACACACACACACACACACACACACACGTACATAACTGCTATTTTTCCATCCTCCTGGCTCTGTTCTTCCCATCTGCCATCTTACCACTAGATTCTATGGCTTATAATTTCTGTGTCCTCTTTTCTTCTAGGCTCTTGTATATTGTCACTGAAATGGGGAACAAGAAGAAACATCAAAAGACTAGATATACGAGGTGCCTGCTGTCCAAACTTCCAGAGAACGTTAAAATAAAATAAAATAAAATAAATAAAACCTTAAAATAAAATAAAATAAATAATGTTCTCAAAGATTGACTCAAGCCAATTACTGCTGTTATCTATTACTGGGAACATTTTGAATATTCTCCTACCTACAGGGAAATTTTAAATAAGAGAAGATTGTTAGTTCTAACATCAAGATACATGGGCTATCAAGACATTAACACATAGTCCTTCTACATTCCAATGACAAGAGACACTTTAAGAAAATGTTTAATTTAGGTAGCATATAAAAGGAGAGAAGTCACAGTGTGACCCAATGGGAACATTTTGAATATTCTCCTACCTATAGGGAAATTTTAAACAAGAGAAGAGTGTTAGTTCTAACATCAAGATACGTGGGCCTGCCAGGCACGGTGGCTCACACCTGTAATCCTAGCACTTGGGAGGCTGAGGCAGGAGGATCGCAAGTTCAAAGCCAGCCTCAGCAATGGCGAGGCACTTAGCAACTTCAGTGAGACCCTGTCTCTAATAAAATACAAAAAAGGGCTGGGGATGTGGCCCAGTGGTCAGGTGCCCCTGAGTTCAATCCCTGGTACCAAAAAAAAAAAAAAAAAAAAAGACACGTGGGCCATCAAGACATTAACACATAGTCCTTCTACATTCCAATGACGAGAGGAAACTTTAAGAAAATGTTTAATTTAGGTAGCATATAAAAGGAGAGAAGTCACATTGTGACCCAGAAGGTATTTATAATTACGTACTAGTTGTCCACTTAATGGGACACTGAGATTCTGTAATAATCAGTAAGTACATTAAATGAGGTTCAGAAACCTGAAGTAAGATTCAAGATATTATCAAAAGTTTCAAAAGATATTCTTCCTTTTTAAGATAAAGGTATAAAGATTCCTCAGACAACTGAAATAAGCAGCTTAATCCATAATATCCATAGAAAGGAACATTTTCATAGGCTAATCATTCCCACAACAGATATGCCAGATAACGCAAGATAATTACAAAAATGAACTTTAGTATAAAATTGAAATGTTTACAGCACTCTTTCTTGGTCGGATCCATTTATTTATTTTTATACCTATCATTTCTATGTTTTGATACCTGGATATCTACAGTAAACATGGAAATGCTAACTTATTCTCTTTGGTAAACACTTCCTCCCAAACATAAAGGAAATTTGATCTTAATCTAGTCATCAATATTTCAAAAAATATACCTATTTTCCTAACAATATAAAAAATAGAAAATCTTGATATTGGATTCTCAATTCACACATATTATGCTCTTCTCCCTGTAACTATGAGTGTATAGAGTTGAGACACTATGAAATTTTCCCCTTTTAAACTTAAAAATAAGCCTTCCAGAACTTCAAGGTAATGTCCATTCAAATCACCCTAGCGCAAATATTGCAGAGACATGCTCTTTAAGTAGAATGATGTGACTCTGGGTCACAAATGAGAAAAAGATGGGAATAACACTTTGGTCTAGTAGAGAGATCATGGTCCTGTGGTCTGAACCCTGTCTGACAACTTGTTCAGTGTATGACCCTGGATGAGTCACTTAATTTCTCCTCCACATCTTGGTTTCCGTATCTTACATCTGCAACGTTTGTTGAGAAGATTAAATGAAGCAACTGTTGTAATTTGGAGCTGGAATGTCCTCCAAGGGCCAGTGTTGATGGCCTGGTCCCCAGCTTGGTACTACTGGGAGGTGGTGGAAACTTTAAGAGGTGGAGCCTAGTTGGAGGTCTTTGGGTCATTGTGGGTGTGCCCTTGAAGGGGACTGTGGTATTCCAATCTCTCTCTCCCTCTGTCTTTCACATCCTGGCCATCAGGGGGGTGCTCTTGCTCAACCATGTGCTCTTGCTACCATGTCTGCCTCACCAGAGGCCAAAGCAACATGGCCAACTAATCATGGGATGAAACCATCAAAACTACAAGCCAAAATAAACCTTTTATCTTTGTAAGTTGATTGATCATCTTACATACTTGGTATAGTCATGGAAAATTGACTAACACAAAGAGGATTAAATGAAGTCACTGTATTTGAAGAGTTTAAGGAATACCTATCTGCAATAGACAGTGAAGAACCAAAGTTGGATTTTATACTCTTCACTATAACAACCTCAAATGTACCTAGGGCATAGTCTCCTAGAGAGTGTTACTTTCATGAGTTCCATGTTCCCCAGTCACCTGTACAAGGTCTTGTCTGAGCATGGCTGAGAGTGGCCGTGCCTTCCACAAAGTCAACTCAGCTGCTGACTCCAGTCTTATTTCCTTATCAGATCATTGCAACAAGCATGTATTAAATGCTTCTCTTCTGCTTTAAAGTGGTGATATACCCATTGGATTTTTTTTTTTTTAAGGAAAGAGGAAATTGTCATTACTTTTGACGAGCTACAAATTTAGGGGGTAGAAATAGATACCTACGTACTTCTTGGTAGAAAGGGTGAGAAATTGCTGATGTGTGTTTATAGAAAGTCTCTCTCTAAATTGCCTGCTCATAGCTCAGACTGCGTTTAGAGTTGCTTCATCAGTTAGCTCCAGAAATTTCCAGTTCTGGGATGTACTGCTCCTTCTCTATGCAGGTGAAGAAGCACATGTGATTGGCAGGCAGTGTGGAAGAGTTCTATGCTATAGTTAGGTCATGTATATTCCCCCAAATGGCCATGGTTAAAGACTTGGTCCCCAGGGTGGTGCTATTGGGAGGTGGTGGAGGTGGTGGAACCTTTAGGAGACAGAACCTTTTTTTTTTTTTTTTTTTTTTTTTTAAGCAATCATACTAATGTTTTTTTTTTTTTTTTTTTTTTTTTTTTTTTTTGGTACCGGGGATTGAACTCAGGGGCACTCGACCACTGGGCCACATCCCCAGCCCTTTTTTTGTATTTTATTAGAGACAGGGTCTCACTAAGTTGCTAAGTGCCTCGCCACAGCTGAGGCTGGCTTTGAACTCGCGATCCTCCTGCCTCAGCCTCCCAAGTGCTGGGATTACAGGCATGTGCCACCGCGCCCGGCTATACTAATGTTTTTTTTTTTTTTTTTTTTTTAATTTTTTGCACTACATTTCATGTTATACTTATAGAGCACACTTTTACATATCTCTGGTTGTATACAAAGTATATTCACCGCATTTGTGGCTTCATACATGCACTTAGGGTGATAATATCCAACTCATTCTACCATCTTTTTTTTCTTCTTCACCCTTTTTTGCCCCCTCCCTTCCCCTCCCTCCACATTGGCCCTTCTAGTGTTCCTCTAATCCTCCTATGCTCCCCGTCCCAACCCCACTGTGAGTCGGCCTCCTCATATCAGAGAAAACATTCGGCATTTGGCTTTTGGGGATTGGCTAACTTCACTTAGCATTATATTCTCCAACTTCATCCATTTACCTGTGAATGCCATGATTTTATTCTCTTTTATTGCTGAGGAATACTCTATTGTGTGTATATACCACATTTTCTTTGTCCATTCATCTACTGAAGGGCATCTAGGTTGGTTCCACAATTTAGCTATTGTGAATGTCAGGAGGCAGAACCTTGTGGGACATCCATAGATCACTGAATGCTTGCCCTTGAAGGGGATTTGGGGACCCCAGCCCCTCTGTATTCCCTTTGGCTTCCTGACCAGGAGAAGAGCAGGCTGCTCTGTCATGTGCTCCCCACAATTGTCACTGGCACTCCCACAGAGGTCCACAGCAATGGGTCCACCTGATCACGGACTGGAATCTCTTCAACTGTGAGCCAAGATAAAACTTTTCTCTCTACAAGTTAAATATTTCAGATATTTCATTACAGCTGGTGACAGAGTCTCCTTGCATCTTTTCCTGTCTGGAATCTCTTTCTACAAGGCAATCCTTGGACATAGGCTCCTCTAGTCCCTTTCTCATGCACAGATCCTTTTCCTCCGTTAGGTGTAGCTTATGAGTGTGATGAAGCAAATTAACGGAATGGGGGTGGGGCAGTGTTTTAAAGGAATACAGTGTAAATACACTACAATGTTGACTCAACTAAAATCAATTGTTCTGCCTTTTTACATTAATTTCTAGAAAGATCTTTATCATGAATTCTTGATAGAATTAGCATCAACAAAGAACAACACAGAGATACCTGATATTTTTGCAAATAAGTTTTGAAGTTGGTGATACCCCACTGGGTATCTTTTGCAGTCTCCCACTTAACCACTCATCAATATCTACCCACCCCCATGGGACTGGGGCTCATCTCTAATATAAAAGAAGTCCTTTGATATCCCTGGGGGACTGGTGCTGGGGCCTCCTGCAGATACTAAAACGGATGCTCAGATCCTTTGTGCAAAATGGCATTGTATATGCATATAACTTGTGCACATGCTCCTGTGTACTTTAAATCATCTCTAGATGACTTATAGTACCTCATAAGACAACACAAATGCTATATTAATACTGGTTATGTTGCCTTAGTTAGTTAGGGATCAATGGTTAAAATAGCCTGAACATGCTAAGCACAGATGCGAATTTTGGGGTTTTCAAATATTTTTGACACATTTGGTTGAAGCCATGGGCGGGCACTCTGTGGATGGAAGGCTGACTGCAGAAAGCAGCGATGGTTTATTCTTGCTGTCTAGCTGTGTTCCACCTACCTTTTGCCTCCCTGTTACTCCTTCTGCACAGCCTGCCCGCCCGCACCACATCTGATCAGGAGGAAGCAAGCATCTGTGATGTTACCCAGCAGCAGCGTGCACAGATAGTTGATCTTGCTTCTTTCATTTTAGCCTAAGGAGATGTGTGTCATGGTTGATGGTGCCCTCACTGTCTGGTGTGCACATTTTGATCTGTTTGTGATGTGTATTCTGCTTCTATTAACTATATCCACCTGTGAGCTCAAGTTGAGAAAACAAAGATAATCCTGGTACCCATGCAATGGGTCAATGGAATTGGGTGGAAGGAGCCAGTCCCCAGGTCCTGTGAAATATTGAGAAGGGGCAGTTGACCTTCAAGTGGCCTGGCTGCTCTGTCTTCTATATTGCACGGCATGATTTTAGTGAATCCCAGGAAAGACGTAGCGTGGGTTGGAAGGGTCTGTGAAACCCTCTGCACACTCCCCGGGATAACAGCTTGCTCTTGCCTGGCACAAACTCACAGCAGCATGATGAGGAGAGTGTGGGAGAGGGCTGACACCATTCCCTGGCCACGGGTACGACACACCCATCTTCAACAACCAGCCCTAAGCCACTGTGCCTTGAAGTTCACAGTTCCTCATAGCAAGTTCTCAGGTGTAGGAACCCTAATTAAGGAGATAGCTAAGATTGCGGTTAACTGAGAGCCATGAAAGATGTTCGAGTTTCACCTGATATTCATACATTCAGCTAAGAATCTTTGTATGCCCGTGAACACTGTGTGACGCACCTGTAAGCTCGAGCTGTAAGCACTTGTCCTTGTTAAAGCAAAATGTATATAACCGGGTGAGGGTTAGTGGCTGTGTTGGTTGGAATAAGAGGTGGTTGGAGTTAGAGGTGTTGGTTGGAGTTAGAGTGGTTAGAGTTAGAGTGTGATAGTGGTTGGAGTTGGAGAGGTTGTTGGAGCCAGAGAGAGAAGTTAAAAGAGAGAAGAATAAAAGAACTTTTTCATTTCCATCCTCCCTCCGAATTTTCTCCCTGCAGCGTTGTTGCTCCAAGCGGCTATCACTCCAGGCAGCAACACTCAGGTTGAACCCCTCTGTGGTTAGAATCCAGGCCTTGCCCCTTGCCAGCCATGTGACCCAAATCTCTTTAAGTCTCAGTTTCTGCATTTGTGAAACTGAAATAAAAAGGTTTGTATTGATTGCATGTATGAACCACCTAGAATAACTCCATAGTAAATATGAGTCACCTCAATCTCCATTGTCATCATCACCATCATCATCAGCAGCAGCCTTATAATCACTAAAATGCATAATATGGGGCTGGGGTTGTGGCTCAGTGGTAAAGCGCTCGCCTAGCACGTGCGCGGCCCGGGTTCAATCCTCAGCACCACATACAAATAAACGCATTGTGTTCAACTAAAGCAAATAAATAAGCATTTTTAAAAAAATGCATAATATGGTCTGAAGGAGACCCCACTTCTCAAAGATTCCAGGGACCTGAGACACAGTACATATCAAATGGCTAAACTGCCCAGGGTGACTGATCCCTGCACTGATACCATTCTGCCTCATGTTGGGGCTTGGGGCCATTTAACTACACTCAGGAAGATAGAATCTCCAACCATTTGAAGGCTGTTAAGTACAATTATGTTGTGGTGCCTGCTTCAGGAGTGCTTTGTACTCACTGATTCAGATTCCTAATCACTTCCTCAATGAGCCCCAACAAACTGGTCTCCAAAGCACCAACAAACAGGAGAATACAGAGCTTCCTATTTTATGAAATTTCACTTAACTGTTCACTTAACTGATTCCAAGTTAACTGGTTGTAAGTCTCAAGTTTTGATATTTTCCACTTTGAGTTGTCTTTTTCTACCTTATCTCTATGGAATTCTAAAGTACTAATAGTAACTGAAAAAAGAAGACTTGATGGACAACAGGGGTCAGCATCCTCTCACCTGGGAATCAAAGAAGGGAAGGGTGGTAGGGCGGAAGAGGAGGAACCAGTTGGATACTTCAGTGGGCGACCCCCATGGCCCTGCCTTCTTGTTTTCACAGCCCATACGAATCCTTCTTGAGTGTGGGCAGGGCCTGCAACTTGCTTCACTCAGTAGAATAGAGCCAGGGAGGCTGTCACTTCTGCGGCTAATATCTTTCACTTATGCAGCAAGTGGCCATATTTGGCTGGTTGTCCTGGCAAAGGGACTTGAAGACAACCTCTGGGACCTGAGGGTCCTTCAGCTGACAGTGGGAAGCCAAGGCCCTCTATTCCACGACTGCAGGGAACTGAATTCTTCCAACAATCACACGGGTTTGGAGGTGGACTCTTCCCCAGTTGAGCCTTCGGATGAGAATGTGACCTTGGCCAACACCACTGCAGCTTTGTGTGACCATGAAGTACAGGACCCAGATAAGCCATGCCTTGGGAACCTGACCACAGCAGCTGTGAGATAATGAATGTGTGTTGTTCTGAGCCACGACGTTGGAGGCCACCTCATCAGGCAGTGCCAGGTAACTAATACCATCTCGTTGCTGGCAGTCTCTGGCTTCTTATTTTCCCCTCTATGTCTCTGCAGCACTCCTAATGGTTCTGTGAAGATGGTTTATCCACATTTAAAGAGAGAAAGGTGATGCTCATGGATATCAAATAACTTTAAGGTAGGGCTGTGATTATAGAGAGAGATTTTCCTGTTTGGTTTGATCCCTTGCTTTGGTAAGCTGTATTAAGTTGGACAAATGTTGTCCTTGCTTATCCTTTACTTTTCATAAGTAGTATGGAAAAGATGTTAAATATCTGTTCCATTTTTTTTTCATTACATAAGAACTAATAGAATTGATAAAATAATGCCTTTAAGAAATTCTTCTTCACTCCCTGGAGAAAGACTTGTTAATGCAGTTAATATTTCAAATAATTTTAAAAAATTCTAAATTATAAATGAAAATTACCGAGGAAGTGCTTGCTTTCTGAGAACAATTCTTCCTTTTTTTTTTTTTTTTTTGTAACTAAAAGACAGTGATTTTAAAAGTATATAATTTACATCTCTAGCAATATTACACAGAGTTATTTCAACGATCATTGCTAGAAATGGACTCCAAAGTTGAATGAGTCTCTCTCTGGGATTTGTAATCTCTTTACGGAATCCTTTATTGGATTTGTTCTGGAAAATTTGCAAAGAGGACAGCTCAACCAGTACTTGAAATTGCCTCTTCACCTTCCAGTTTTTCCAATACTGCTAGAGAATTCCCATGCCTATATTTAGCCCAGTATCCTCCATTCCATACAGATGCTTTTGGCTTCCAATAAAGGGGCTTCAAACAGGGACAATCCTGATAACCAATACTCAAAGTTTTTTTTTTTTTTTTTTTTTTTTTTAGATTCACTAAACTGTGCTACTAGATGAATTCAGATAAATTGCTTGACCAATGGAAAATAGAATCTCATTCCTTAATTTATACTGAAATTGAAACTGAAAAATGAAACCGAGTTGGCAGGTGAAAGAGAAAGATGGCAGTTAAAGCCGAGAGCCAGGCTTACCCTTCACATTTCGTGTCTCTGTGGGTGCACTCTCTGATGCCTGCAAAAGTCAGGTAAAAGTCTGATGGCTTCTTGATAAGCCTTCAGAAAGTAATTCAAGCTGAAACAAAGGCCCCTGTACTTAATTCATAAGCACCAGGACCATTATTAGCATTGCTATTGTGGCACTAAATAAAAGACCATTATGTTTCATTGGATTTTATAAAGAAACAATATAGACATACTGAGGCTTTTCTCTTCTTTTGCTTCAAAAGGAATCTAAAACTTTCTACTCAGCAGCTATTCAAAAATCCATGGATGAAATTAGTATATGTGAAATTTCATTTGCAATTATCTTTAACTATTTTCTTTCCTTTGTGTTCCAAAAGACCAGAGTCTTCATCTAGATATTTTCTCTAAAGTGCCATTAAATCTTGGTTATGTTACTTAAATTTTCCGAGCCTGTTTTCTCAACAGTAGAATATAAACAATAATGTCAGTCTTATCTACCTTATGCATTTTGACAGGGTACAATGAAATGACGGTAATGAATAAGCCAACAGGTAAAACATAATATTCAATCTATCCTCATCCTACATTTACCTCTTCAAACTGTCTCTCAGAAGGGGTAGAAGAAATGTCTTTGGTGGGAAGGACATTTTTTCTCTTATATAGCCTCTTACTTCTTCTGAAATTTTGAGATGATCATGTAGGGTTTGTTAAAAACATAAATGAATTTTAAGCCAATAAAGTTTGAGAGTGTTCCCTTGATGTGGCCTTTCTCAAGAGCAGATCTCCAGGCCTAGCACACCCAGTGGCCACCCATGTCCAGCTGAAGGGCTGGGCAGGAGCAGCCCAGGCTGGCTCCGCCCTACACGCCTGCCCCCAGAGCCTTATGCCCAGACACAGGTTGCCCAGAAACATCTCACTGTCCTCTGAGGGCTGGCAAGGAAGAGGTGGCTCTGGAATTTCTCCCTCCGAGGTGACCCAGGGACCTCTCCCTTCTTCTAGCAGGCACTGTTTTACTCTGGGCTTACTGCTCTCTCTCAGGTGCTGAGTCCTCCTCTGTCCCCAGATTCTCTCTGGGAGGACCTGCCCACTCCTGAGCCCCTGTCTGCCAGCTCTCTGCCCGCCGTCGGGCCTCTGTCCCTTCCTGCCAAGCTCCCCATCCCACGCTCACCACTCCCTCCTTCTGAATCCCCCTCAGTGCTAACCAACTGTGAGAGAAAGGCAGCCCAGTTTCACTGTTCTGGGGATTGGGCGTACATACTTAGGAAGTGGGCATGTGGAGAGGTGCAGATGCTTCCTTCTACTGCTGGCGGCTATTTTGTTCTAGGATGTTCTAGAACATTCCTAGTTGTTCTAGAAGCTTATTGAAAGCAAGTCACTCTCAGGAGCTTGAATCATTCTGTACGCCTGTTCAAGTAGGATGCATGGGGTTGTGGCAGAGAGCATCCTAAGAGAAACATTCATTTGGAAGCATCCATTCCGACTTGTTTATATAATCTCATCTAACAGCTATGATTGCCACACCTGTAAAATAATGGCAAACTGTTTTGCTATTATGTTTCGCTTGTGTGACTAAATGTTTTGTTCCCACCCACTGGACACGTGGTGTGCCTGACTATACCTAGATCTGTATGGATTTTGTCCTTGGGAGCGTATTCTGCATATAGTACAACCATAGAACTTAAAGATATAAGCCACATAAATATACCTTGCAACCTCTATTTTAGTTTCTTAGTTAACACTACCGTTCGACCTTGTTGATTGAAACCCAGCTAACTCCACCCTTGAGTTTCAAGCAGTACAGGACCTGACTTCACAGCCCCAACCTCCCAGAGAGCAAGGTAGACATCTCTACTACTACTACCTGTGAGCCATTTGGGTCCCAGAGTTGATGAAACTAGATTATTCCAGTCAAAGATAATGTATTTTCATTCTCTTCTAGAGTCTTTTGAAAGATAGCTATTGAGCACCCACTGTTTACTAGGTACTGTTCTATCCATATGTCAATGGAAATACGAAGCAAAGTCTCCTCAAACGTTTGGGGTGCATGGGAAGGGAAGATGAACACAGTGAATGAGTACAAAAGTAACATGATTCCCGTTAAAGTTACGTGCTATCATGGAACTAAATCAGAGGGATCAGAACAGAGGGTGACCAGGCCTACTGTAAGGATGGTAGGGGCATGGACAGCCCCCAAACTGAGATCCCCTGAGTGACAGGGAGGGCCCCACCATGCGATGAGGGAGGAAGACCATTTCCAATGGAGGGAGCCGTTACACAAAGGCCCTGAGGTGGGAGTGAGCTCACAGGGCGAGGGTGTGAGGGGCAGAGGAGACACTGGGAGGGACCAGGCATGGGAGCAAGGGCAGCAGGAGGACAAGAGGAGGGGGGCCATGCCCTGCAGGCCATCCAGGGCGAGCTGGGGGGGTATTCCAACTGAGTGAGAGACCAGTAGTGTTCACTCTAGCTGCCATATGGAGAAAAGACTGTTTGTGAAGAGTGTGTGTGTGTATGCATGCACAAGAATGGAGGCAGAGATCACCCAATAACTCAGGTGAGAGAGATGGTGTGTTCAAACCTTGTAGCAGCGGTGAAGATGAAGAGGAGACGCACTCCAGTCGTGTTCTTTAAGCTTCAGAACATTGTAGAACAGTGATTATTTAGCGTGTCAAAGAGAGGACGGATGGGGACAGCTTTAGCACAAATAGGAAGCAAAAAATGAATAGCATGTGGATGGTCACTTCACATCACAGCACTTTAGGGGCGCCGGGGGCCTGAGAGGTCAGTTTACTGGAGGACAAGACAGTGAGCCCTACAGGTAAAGTGACGTCCCCTACAGTTCACTGGCTCCAAAACCCAGATCAAGTCCCCTGGCGTTGTGTCACCTCCCCATGTTCAGGTTCAATGCTAATTTGGAATTTGCCCTTCTGAGCACACTGCGGTTGGGGGTCTGAAGCTGCAGGCTACTTGAAGAAAATCCCAGAAAGACTTCTTCTATAGCAGAAGAGTCGTCCCTCCATTTCCACAGGAGAACAGGTTCCAGGATCCTCCACAGATAGCAAACCCACAGACACTCACGTCCCTTATAGAAAACAGTGCAGTGTTTGCATGGAACCCACACACAACCCCCTGTATACTTTAAATCATCTCTAGCTTGTTTATAAAATTTTGTCCAATACAGATGTGATGTGCATAGCTGTTGTACTGTATTGTTTAGGGAATAATGACAAGAAAAAAAAATCTGGGTATGTTCAGTATGGAACAATCATTTCCCTTGTGTATTTCCCATCTGCGGCTGGTTGACCACCCATGCGGAACCAATCCACAGGGGGAGGCCTGACTGTACCTTGAATGTTCTAACATACCGACCAAATGTGATGGAAAAGAAGCCAAATGTCCTAGCTCAGAGAGGGGAGGCATTTGAGCATTTAGGACGTCGTTGCACGTTCCCGGCTCCAACACTCTGATTTTGGCATGCCTGGCAACACAGAGGAAGGAAAGATGGAGGAATTTTTCTCTTCCAAATAACAGTTTCGAGATGTGAAACTGAATTATTTCTTCGGGCAGAGAATGCTGAAAAAAGCAATCGAGTAAATGAACTCTTCGCATTACACTGAATTTAATAAAAGTATTTCAATTTTGCCTGCTTTGAGAGTTCATTAGCCTTCATGTGAGAAGTTCTTGAGTCCCTAAAGAGTTTATTTGCATCCCAATTACCAAAGCCAGATTGAAAGAGCCCAGAGTGCTTCCTGTTGTGGAGATAAAGTGTGTGATATTTGAGGCACGTCACAGCCATGAGTTATTTTTTCAGTGTTTACAGTTCTACATCGACTACTGGACAATGACCAGCTTTCTCCCTATTCATGCTAGAGTGTGACCAATGTAGCGGCCTAGCAAGGAGACCAACAGTTTAAAACCAAATGTGTAAGAGCATCCAAGCTAGTTAAAGGTTGTGTGGTATCAATTGCATTTAAACGTCTAGTTCATAGCAAATGTTCCATGTTCACATTTTAGGCTGTTTTCTTTGGGATCCATGGCAGAGAACCCCTAGTTTCACCATGGTTCTCACAGAAATGGACTTCACCCTCATCTCCTTTTTCATCAAGTGTCTCAAGATTTCCTTCTTGTAAACTGTTGGTTTTTGTTTCCTCTTTAAATGAGAAGGGTTTTCAGATGAGATGATCTAAGATCTTTTCCTTTCTTCCCCCAAATTAAAAGATTGAAAGACACAGCAACTATGTAAGAACTTGTTTTTGTGTGCCCCCAAAAGACCACACCATGTTCATGAGAAGCATATTTTCCAATCTTTGGCCTTGACCTTGTCTTATTTCTCCTACTAGCCAAGAGGAATAAATAGCGTGCTGATTGGGTGAACACTGGCGGCTACCAACAGCTCTAAATCATGTCCTAGTTGCCTTTCTTGTTATGTCTCTCAGAGAACGTGACAGAACACAGACCAGTCTGAGACTGCCAAAAGTCTTGCAGGAGTTACGAAATGCTTCCAAGTAAGTCACCCTGGGAGTGCGCAGTCCTGCAGCACCCGTTTGAACCAGGGACCAGCCTGCAGATCCACGCCATGCGTCTCCACGTCCAAGGAAGGCCTCCGCGTCAGCGACCTTGTCATGAAGTTGTAGATGGAATTTCCTTCTGTTTTAAGGGTCCATCCCCTACTCTTAGGCCAATGAAGTTCAAGCTACAATAAATAAATATGTGCCTGAGGCCCTGGGTGAAGGGTTCTTTTCTGGATGATTTTCCTCATTTGAGTCCCATGGTGGTTTGTACTTTGTGACAATCCTCATGTGTCTAAGCTACAAAGAGTGTCCTCGAGCATTCCCATAGCCTTAAAAATGCAGCGTAACTCACTGATTATTCATTTACGTGTTCATTTTTATATCTATACAGTGGTGTATATCTATTGAGCCACTATTGTGTGCATGGCAATAGATTTTAAATAAGAAAACATGGGGAAACATTTCCATTTCATTTTATTCATTTTCTCTTTCTGGGAGAAACTCAAATAGGATGAGAGTTCTCTGTTTACTTTATATGTTTAGGTTTGCATAATTTGACTTTTAAAAACATTTACTTATAACTCAGAAGAAATGAGCCTTCAACACACCCAGATGATGAAAAACTGGGGGTCTACACGTCCACCTTCTTCAGGGTCCTCCTCTTTCTCTTTCCCTCTGCACCTCCTCTTTTCTCTCTTTCTCTCCCTAGATTCATCATTTCGATGAACATGTTCAATACAGAAGTGGTCGATGTGAGCTTGAAAGATGTTGATTCTATAATGCAGGGATTTAAAGAAGCAAATACCTTACATCAATGCATTTTCAGATTATCTTTTTCTAAAGGTCCTTGAATCTCAAAAACAATCGACTAAGAGAATAGAGAAGGTTCTGGAAATCACGTCAGCTGGGTATCAAACTTGACTGGAGTTTTTAGACCATTTCAGTTTTGAGACTTCAGTCAGTTATGCATTAAATAGATGGGGTGTTTCAGAGAACATGAAGTACAGACATCTTTACTTTTCTTTCATAATCTTGTATGCATCTGTTTCTAGAACTGGAGGCTGATTCAAGATCTCATCTGGGCTTCTTCCCACCCCACTCTCTGGTACTGGGGATTGAACCCATGTCCTTACACATGCTAAGCAAGTGCACTAACATCTTGACTAATTTAAAGAATCTCCATCCCTTAAACTCATTCTACTATGACTACATCACTAAGCCATTTACCCAGGACTTCAGATTAATTTTTCTAAAGCATAGCATAGCACTAATTTCATCACCCACCTACACAAAGGAATTTCAAAGGAATTCCCATCACTTCCCAAATCAAGCACAAAACTCCTTAGTCTTATACTGACGGCAATAATTTGCTCCCAATCCTCTCTTGTACTAAATCTCTTATGAGTCCCTTAAGGCTACACTAGGCGGAGGTATAGCTGTGTGCAAAAAGCTCTTTCTGTTACTGAAAACAGCATTTTCTTTAGCTTCTAAACTCTTGTTTTCCACTTTCTTTTTTTCTTTTGAGCAGTCCCACTCATATGCCCTCAAATCAGGCCTCGCCCCGTGTCTGTAATGACTCTCCCTGGACAGGAGCTCTGATGCATGTCAAGTCTCTACCCCCAATTGCTTTTTAAAAGATCTTTCATCTTTTACAGCAGAGCATTATTATTTTTTTCCCCAAAATGAACTTTCTTTTGTTGATTCTTTTGCTCATTACAAAAGCAATATATTTTCATTACAGGAAAATTGGAAAATGGAGATAAAGAAACAGAGGGAAATAGAAATCATCCATAATCCTGCCCAATTCAGCCACAGCTGAATTCTCATGTCTCTTCTTTGCCTTTTTCAAGAATGTTACCCTTTTAAAGAGTTCTCGAATTCAGACTTAAAGTAATACTAAGACGCCAATCATTACAAACAAAAGAATCAAAAATGCATAGAAACTCTATTATAGCATGTACTTGATTATCTGATTGTTATAGTTATTTTCTTGTATAAACAAGGACATTTCTCCATAATTTTACATCCTTCTATAGCATCTAAATTCCCTTGAATTTCTAGGTTTTCATGTGTAATGTTTTTATACTGCATCCGTATAAATCTGCTATAGAAAATGTACTGCATAAGAACTGATACTATGTAAGTAGGTAACTGTAAAAGTCAGTGACAATTCCTAATTAGGTGGAGAAGAGAGAAACACAATGTTCCACTTTAAGCTGAGAATTTCATGATCTTCTATAAATAAATCCTTTTGACGCACTGGCATGACATGCAGCAAAATCAGGGAAAGACAACTTCAGTACCTTCCCACTCAGCCCACGTGGATTGGGTGAGGTTGAAGTAGGTAATCAAAGCCCACAGCTACTTCTTTGTAGAGGTAATTCTAGCTCTGATTAACCTGACAATCACATTCCAAATTAAGTTTTCTATCACAAAAGAGGGACTTTAAACACTTGCTGGAAACCAAAGTGAGTCATAAAAATCAAAAAGGCCCAACTACCAGGTCATACTAGATCCCATTATTCTATGTACCCATCCCCTCACCCAAGATGGAAGATAAAGCTCTTGTGATCTTTATGCTATCATGGATGTAGTTGGCAGACGGATACATTAAAATCCACCTCGGCTTTCTTTATATCATCAGTGTGTTAGCCAAGTGCCAGTCTTCTCCGGAAGGGTGGACAACTTAAAGCTGGCTTTCACTTCCATGAAAATATTAAATGCTGTCAGCTCTAAGAATATCTCAGTCATAAACATCACTTGCTGCCAATCCTAGCAAATTGAGTCTGCATCTTTGTGGGGATTTATGTTGCTTTTAAATGAATAAAAACACCTTCTCTTTCCACTGTCTATTGACACTGGTGTTGTAGGCATTTCAAATTAAGTCCCAGGGCTAGATTGTCCATATATAGATTTTCATTTAGAAGTATCTTTCTTAAGACACCCTATTTAAGTTAGAACAAATGGCCTTTGCATAGTTTCTACAAGGTCTATAACATTTCTAAAATGACACATAAAATCTCATTTTATGGTGGGCATGGTGGCCCAGCAACTAGGGATGCTGAGGCAGGAGGATCACAAGTTCCAGGCCAGTCTGAGCAACTTAGGGAGACCCTGTCCCTCAAAATAAAAAATAAAATGGGCTGAGGATGTAGGTCAGTGGTAAAAAGCATCCTTGGGTTCAATCCCCAGTACCATACAAGCAAACAAAAGCCAAACCAAAACAATAAAAAAAACTAATGTTATAAAACTTTGTGCACTGTTCTGGGGGAGGGGTGTTTAGCTTTTGCAATTTTATCAATTTGTGACCCAAAAATATCCAAGAGCCCTTGTCCTGCATAGATCCAACTGAGTGTGTTTGCTTTCATAATTATGCAGTGAACTTACAGCAGCTGTTAATATATCTAAAGTGATTAAGCAAAAGACAGGAAAAGTCCTTTCAAGAAAACTCCAGGGATTTTAGACAATCACATTTTTTCAGTAGTGCAATGATCATCAACTCTGTGCACAGAAACAAAAAAGACAAGGACTGAGAAAAGCAGGTGTCCTACTGCCCATTTTTAAGCCTGTTAAAATAATTGGTGCAGTGGAACTCCCCAGTACTTTCATTGTCAGGGTGTCACAGAGAAAGCATTCATTGCATGAACTGTGCTCAGGTGACTCCCAAGAGAAGTCCCCGCTTGCTCTTCATAGGAAGATTAATTGTGCTTAACCTGAGTTATTATTTCCCTTTACACTGATGCATGGAAGATGTCAGTTGTGCAGGCCTAGAAATTCTAGGTAAATTTACGATGCATCAAGAGTGATTCTTATTATTAATATTAAAGTGATGAAGTTTATAAATTATGCTCGTAGGAAATAAATCAGAGAGGACTCGAGTATATTCTATAATTATGTCACAGTATTTGAATTTTCTAATACTTTCTCTCTAGTGGCAGAAAGATGAAAAAAACAAGTGGCAAACTGGCTATAATTGGGTCCCCCCAGAGAAGTCTACATCAGAGGTAAAAGCCATCTGTCCCTAACGTAATATCAGGAAAATACTGGGAATTGTGACCAAGTTTGTTCAAGTTTTTCCTTTTTCTAGTTAATTAAGGGATATCCTTAAAGAAATTTGGATTATGATATACATGTTAAATTATGCTCTGAACATGACATACATGTTTAGCCCCTGGTTCCACTTTGCCTATAAATTTTAAGTTTATTCTGTTCTCTTTGTGTGTGTGTGGTGGGGGATGGAGTACAACTTTGAATTCATGTTATCTTGTTGGAGAGTATATATCCTTGTATGGTACTCAAATCTTTTTGAGAAAGTGGTAAATATATAAATAGAAATATTGTAACAAATGTATACTCCATCTACTTTCTTGTTTCTAAGTCCATTGGTGAAATGCTTGGAATTTTAGCCATGGGGGAAAATGACATTCACTCCCAACATTACAGAACCTTGTAAAACTATGTGAATGCACAAATTGATACCGAGAAACACTCCCAATTGATTAGAATTTTTAGTTAACATTTAAACAAAACTCGAAAACTTGAATCTAGAAAAAAAAAAAAAAAGATGAAGTTATGAAGTCTCCGGAAATCAAACTTTTCCATCCTGTTTTTTCCTCATCTCTTCTCCTCTCCTCTTTTCTTCTCATGCCTTATTTTTATTGCTTACCTCTTGTGAATAGAGAGGTTATCAAGAATAAAGGTGAGTTTGGGAAAATTTAATTTCATGAAATGGAGATAAGGAGGGAAGGACTCCAGCAGATCAGAATGATATAGCTGAACACACAAGGGAACTGACAATGAAGGAAGGAGCAAGAATGGAGACAGAAGAAGATTATAGAAAGAAGTCACAAAGGAGAGTGAGACTGTGGGAAGCAGCAGAGGAAGAGAAAGGGAGGAAAGAGGCCTTTGAGATTTACTGCTTCTGTGGATGTAACTTCTGCATCCACTTTGAAAAAAAAGAATGACGGGATTTACGGCTTGTAGCACGTGACTTTTCAAAATTCTTCAAAATACCAGTAGATATTGTAATCAATTAATTTTGTTCCATTTGTAATAGGCTTTAAATAACAAGGAGAAACAACATTCAACAAGTAGCTATCCTTTAGTTCAAAAATTAGAGCAGAGAAACAGAATAAATAATAATGCTTGAGATTTAGTAATTGCCACCTATGTTACCAGCCATGTTATGGCCACCTAGGCCACTCACGCTTCTAGACACTTTAAATATTATTTACTTAATGTCCCTTTCGAAGATGTGGAAGCCCAGTCACAGAGCACATGTCACCTGCCCAAGGTCACCATGGTGGTAAGGGAGATGGAGCTGGATTTAAGCCCAGGGACTCTGGTTGCAGAACCCTTGCTTTTAGCCATCACATGGGTGTTAGACCAAAACACACACTGCCAGAGCCATCTTCTGAACCTTCAGGACCCACGTCCACCTTGGTTCCAGTCTCCCATGGTTGAGAAGAGACTGAGTGCGCCATGACAACACAGCTAGGAATGGACTTTCCTGTCCGGGCTCCAGCCTTCCTTCACCACCTCTTCCAAACCTTCCATCCTTAAGTCATCTTCTTGCAGAGAGGTAGAACAAGAATGAAAAGTATTTACGTGACTTAACTCTTCCTTGATAGTAAGCAGATACATAATCTCACCAGGGGCATCAGACAAGCAATACCATTTTCTTTCTCTTGAAAGGAAAATCACAAAAAAAGGAAACTCAGAAGTACATCAAATCAATGTGTAGTCACAGCCTCAACAAGGCAGCAAAGGATCCCTAAGAGCTGATGAACTTGAGCTTATATTTGTTTGTAACAAAAGGGGGAAATGGATGTGAGGAATGAACACTAAGTAGATGCTTCTACAACGGCAGGAAATGACTTCTACCCTGTTATGAAAATCGACCAAACCACAGACAGCACCAAGCAGAGAATGAACCTGAGGCTCCAACTCCAACTGACAAGAGGACTGTATACAAATCTACTCACGCCATTGGGTTCTGAATGTGCAAGTGGGTTATTCCCTCCAGAAGTTCCACATTCCATATGAATACCCAGTGGATGGGAAACCAACCAGACAGGTCCCCAGGTCCAGGGACGGGCTTGCTTAATAATGAAGAAAGAATAGTTAGCACTTTATTTTTTTTCCCCTCTTGCTAGTTTTTTGAACATTTGTTATATGTTATTGTTTTTAGAATTGCTGCTCATTTAATGAGTGACTGCTTTCAAATTAACTGCTTGGATTCACTATGTTGATTTTAATAAAGTTCATTTAATATATCAAATTAAGTGTTTCCCACGTGTCTTTCACTCTTCTAAGCACTGTAAATATATCAAGTGATTGACTTCCCTCCCAAAATCTTATGAAAAAGTAACATTGTTCTTCCCATTTTACAGATGCAGAAATCTATGCACGGAGAATGCAAGTCAATTGCCCCAGGTTAGGTGGGGGGCGGACGGGAGAAGTCTCCAGGGCTGAGTGATGGTCAGGTTTGCCATTTTGCCTTGATATACAGCCTTTCTCGGATCTGATGCCAAGATGCCCATTACCACCATCCGGGTCAGTAAATCTATTAGCAAATCACCCTGGCTTATTGTCCCTGCTCAGCCACTCATATCCCTAGGCCAGATGCTATTGTTAACTTGAAGAAAAAGGCATTTATTTGCTCCCTTCAATTCTCTTGCAAACTCTGTGATTTTATGCTCATCTGCCTTCTCAGAAATGATGACACAAAAATCTTTTTTCTTACTTTAGATCTTGAAAGTGTCTCAATTCAATATTTACTATTTCTGGTTTGGTCTATTCACATGTTCAATGGTATCTGAAGGTAGATGTGTGGGCTGGACCTGCTGCAGGTTAGAAGCCTACCCTGGAAAGGCAGCTGGCCCTCTTCTGTTCCTTGCTGACTTGAGCTTGCCCTCCACCTCCCGCCGTCCACCACTCGCCAGATGCCCTTGCTCCTTCCAGGCTTGGGACAGCAAGGAAGGAGCAGAGACCAGGAGCAAGTGATGCCTCCGTGACTTAGAACTGTTGTGAGCTTCTCTTGGTGTCTGCTGGTGGTAGCAGATGTTCATAGTCACTCTCTACCCTGAAGGCCTTTGTAGATAGTCAGGAGGCCTCTGCCACTCAGCTGTCTAGAATGCCCCTCACTGAGCATCTCCCCTCGTAGCTCCCTAGCTGGGGCAGCCACTGGCTCCTTGTGGCACCCCTGGGGGTCTCTGGTTCTCAGAAGTTCACGTTCATACAGCTTCTCCCTGACAGGGTCTTGACAGCTATCTCCGGATAGCTGTCTATGGCAACATCCATTGCAGGCTGCCTCTCCTCTGTCTCCTCTGGAAGCCAAGTCCAGCGCCTTCCAAAACCACAGACCTCCATTCTGCAGCCACCGCCGGTTTCCTGTCCCTTGTATTTCTCAGATCTGCGTCAGACAGCAACAGCCCACCAAGTGTCATAAGCATCACAGGGCACATTCCAGACTCTCCCCTGCGGCTTTCCTAAAGTTTCTCTTACTTGGCTTGAGTCCAGGGGGATGTGTTTGAATTATGGTGTCTTCATAGCACTTAGAATGATTTCCCCCAAAAGTTTCCTTTCACGAATTTTCCAGAATACCAGACAATGTTTATAGTGGAATCTGCTACCTAACCTATTTGCTTATGGAACTGGCTTCAAATCTGATGCAGCTTGTGTGACTTTTGGCAACTTATTTAACATCTCTTCCACATTTGTAAATTCAAGGGGCTAATGATATCTGGAGATGTTTTAAAAGTGGACAAAAGCAGTTAGAAAGAGCTTATCTCAATTATCCTGGCAGAGTAAATAATAAGTGGGAGGTGTTATCACTAAAAAGTCTTTTGTTGTTGTTGTTAAACAAAATATCCAATGAATCCGCTTCTTTCCTTATAGTCATTAAAATATCAAGTGATTGTGCCACAGTTTGGAGCTCAGAAGGGTTAGAGATGAGAAATGCCGTGGGTGTTCCTGGGTGGTTTAGGATCTGAGCCCCACATTCATTCATCCATGATTGGCTTTCATGCACTTGTCCTCTTTTTTTTTTTTTTTTTTTTTTGAGTATCCAAGGCAACCACCTGCATGACCACATGGACCGACCTCAGAAAGGCTGAGTGTCTAACCTCCACACATGCCCAGGGACCAACATTCTTTCCTGAAAATCCTAGATCTCTGTGCTAGCCTTTTCCCATCAAAGAATATTTGGGAGTATTTTGAAAAGGTGAAAGAGACAAACAAAATCAGGCATTCTTACCATCTTCCTCATCTATCAGCGGCAGAGAGGGAAGGGTTCGTTTTGTACATATTTTCTTTATTTTTTTAGGCTTGATTTTGGTGGTGATAAGGACAACTTTTTTTTTTTCAGAGTTATATAAATGGGTCCTCATAATTTAGCATCGTGGTTTCTATTCTTAATCAAAAGAAGAATACTGGAATATTATTTTTAAGTATGAAAAAATGCAGAATTCAAATTTTAAGTGAAATGTTTAATGTTAACAGTTAGTTCTTCAATTTCAAATTGATTTCCTTTTTCTCTTGCCCAGGGGAAGCTAAGTCCTATGAATCTCCCTGTTCTGTGGCCCCTTTGTCAAGACACGGTACTCCAAGATAAGAGAGGATGCGAAAAGGACATAGAGAAGAGAATGGAGGAGGGAAAATCCAAGTGAGGGGCTAGGGGGTATCGTATGATGCATGCATCTCTTTGCTCTCGAGCAAGTGTTTCTTATCTTTAGAAATATGAAATACCTGTTTGCTGATGAGAACGTGAACACACATATACCTGCCACAGAGGTTGGGGCATACTAAGTGATATACGCTCCCACAAAAAACTCACCCTTTACTAAGTCCCCAACACAGTTCTGTTCTCACTTTTCACTTCTTCCCCGACACCTGCATCAGGCACTGCTGGGTGGAGGGGCTATCCAGGAAGTGAGCTGCTGTGACTTGGGCAAAAGCCATGCCTTGGGGATGTCCCCTCCACAAAACAACGCCCTGGCACCTTGATAACTCAGGAGGCCTATGGCTGAGCTGGAATGGAGGAAAACGGACCTATAAAAATGGCTCTGTGTCTCCTCCTCCCTTCGTGTTAGATCCTTTATTTTGACCTCAAAATGGTAAAGCACGCCTGCTACTCCTTGGAGTAATCGGGGACATGGTCTTTCTGAAGCTAACAGGAATAATGATGACAATACTTTCATCTCTATATAGATGTTATTTTTTAAAAATATTTATTTGTTTGCTTTAGTTGTACACAATGCCTTTATTCTTAGGTGGTGCTGAGGATAGAACCCAGGCTGCGCACGTGCTAGGTGAGCGCTCTACCGCTGAGCCACAACCCCAGCCCTGGATGTTATTTTTTAAATTTACAAATCACTGTCTAATTTGATCATCAGATTGCCAATCAACATTGACCACCACAGTACGTGTGTGTGCACAGGTACAGAGGGGCGCGTGTGTGTACATGTGCGTATGTGAGCATGCCCAGGAACCAGACAGCCACTGTTGGACTATCCAGCCTCTGAGTGCATAAGCCAAGCTCATTTGATCATCAGAACAACACCTCTTGGGATAGGCCAGAAGGGGTAGAGAGAGGAATAAATAGAAATGGGAGAGGTAGGATGTGATAAATTTCACCTGCTTCATAATTTTTCCCTGTTTTCACGTGGCCTCACGCTGACTCTCCAGGGACTTCCAGTCCTTCAGCCTGGACTGGGGCTGCATCGTTGGTCCCTCTTGTTTTGGGGCTTCCAGCTTCTCGGACTGAGTGGCCATTGGCTTCTCTGTCTCCTCAGCCTGCAGACAGCCACTGCTGGGCTATCCAGCCTCTGACTGCATAAGCCAATCTAAACAAATCCCCTCTTTTAATTATATATACAAAGTTCCTCTTATAATTTTATACATACATTCTGTAAGTTTATTCCTCGAGAGAACCTAACTCATGAGCCTGGACACACACACACACACACACACACACACACACACACACACACACTCAGCCCCATTTCCTTTTGATCTCTGTAATTAAATTACAAGCATCATTCCGGATTGGCATATTATTTTTTCTTTTTCTTTTTCCATGACTAAATCCAGTGGGGATGCTCCAGTTAAGTCAAGCTTTAATTCTATTGCACATCCTGCTCCAATCTAAATATTGTCCTGATATTTTGATCATTTTTCTAAATAGAATAGGACTCCGAAAGTCTTTTGATACTTGTCAATGCAACCTTCTGACCAACCCAGCTTGTTAATCGGATATGTAAGACTGTTTTAACACAAAAGAAAAAAAAAAAAAAATCAAAGTCTGTCTTCTAGGCTGTGGCTCTTGCAACTTCTATAGAACAAAATGAGATTTATCACTTCTGAAGAAGCGTATGATACTTAGAGTTGCAGCTAGGATTTCTCTGGACAATGAATGACACACTGACAAATATCTCCCAGCTCTGATGTAATATAATACAAATCCCTCAAGAACAAAAGACACCGTGTCTCAGAGTAAGGATTTTCCCCCTGGGGAGGGAACCTAATCAGGCTTTATCTCTCCCTGTCATGAAACCCAAGATGTACACCCATAGAGTTTAATTATCTACATCTAGAAGATTGAAGAGCAGGACTGCATTTACCTTAGAGAGAGCTTCAGATTAACAGAAGGATAAAATGTTTAAGAAATGACGTCTACTCTTTGAAACTCAAAAAGAATGGCTCTGATAAAAGATCTCTCATACATGAGTGAGTGGCTCATGCTTCTCTGAATATATCAGGTATCCTGAGGTATATTCACGAGATAAGTTGATGGCTTCTTTATGTTAATGCTGACATTCATGAATCTCCAAGAATCATTTATGCGGTTCCAATTCTAATGTGACATGGACCCACTTGAGGTACCATTGGTGGAAGTTTCCAGAATCTAATGATATTGATGTATGCCTGCGTTCCCTTTCCTAATATTGTCCCCCTGTCTGGATAAGGAGGTGTGCTGAGTTAACTTTCTTTCATCTTGTCCATATTGGAGAGAGTCTGCTCTTTGAAAACTGAATCCCAGGAAATATCCCTTGGAAGCTGACCACAGGCCTGGGACCACCTACCCTGTCCCCATAGAAGGTGCACGTACACAAAGAGGAGGGAACTGATTTTATCCCATCCAAATCTTCAGTCTCTTATAGAAAGGCTCTAATGTACTTGTACTTGCTGGCCAGGGGGAAAAAAGACAAAGGGTTTATATAGAAGAAAAAGTCCCGGAAGGACAATAAAGAGATCCCTTTCACTACCTTCCCCAGAGACATGCATTTGGTCCTGTGTTTTGAATGTGAGCTGGGATTTCACGGGGCTGACATAATTTGGAAGCAGGTGGAGGAGTTGGGTATCTGTTTCTGCTTCATCGCCACCCCCCCACCCCCCGGCCCCACCACCACACACCTGCCAACCCACACTCAGGGAAAGGGGAAGCAGATTATTTTCTCCCCTTTCCATTTCCAAAGTACAAAAAAGCAAGAGTAGCTTTGTTGGCACCCACCAAATAGATGAATTTGTCACAGTTGGCTATTTCATAGCAATGATCTGGCTCCTGAGGGAGTGATCAAAACAGGTAAATTTGGGTAGAAAGATGCAGGTAGTAAAAATTCCAGAGTCTGAGGCTGTCAAGGGAGAAGGGAATCTTGGGTAGCTAGGTGGAGAAAAGGCAGACTGGGAACCTAGGAATAAATGGGAGAAGAATTACAGGCACTACCAAAGACACCACAGCTTTTAGAGGACTCCTTGAAATGTTCTGGAGAGAAAAGCAGTAGCTACAGGTTCTTAATAAATTTCTGAAACAGCAAAAGAAGTGTGATGGTCCTCCTTCTTGCATGGGGGCATAATTCACGTTTCCACACTGAATTATAATTCAAAGCAAAGCAACTAGAACAGACTCCTTGAGCTTGATTTTTAATTGTCTGCATCAGAGACTAGATGATTACAATGACAGCTGGCACCATGATGGATAAACACAAGTACTGAAGCTCAAAATTAATCTTTTCATTTTGTCACAGAGGAGTTTGCAACTGTGCTTAATTTACATGAAGTACATTGCACTTTGAGGCCAACATATTGGAGGATGCACAAAGATTGGGGCTCTAGGTTGTATTAAGTACTCACAGCGACTCACAATCACTAATGGAAAGGGATTCGTGTCCAGGGAAATGGACCTGTGAAAACACACGAGTCCCAGGGAGACCCTCCAAGCCCTAGACTGAGTCCACAGAGGATAGCTTTTCTCGCCATTTGTAAAACACCTGGTGGGCGAGGGCTTCCTATGGGAAGTAGCACGTAATATGACAGAATCAGAGAGGACCATGGAGAGTACAGTGGTCACAGCCTCTTTTTTTTTTATAGGCTGGGAAACCAAGGGGGAGAGACTACCCCAAATTCACACACAAACTAGTCCAAGCCTGATCAGGCACGAGGAGCACAGATTTGCTGGGTCCCAACTCAATGCCTCTCCAGAGAGTACCTGTGGCCATTGTCTAAAACTGTGCAGCTACCCACTTTATCCACAGGTTCATGTTCTACAGTTCCACCTTCCTGGGGTCAAGCGCTGTCTGAAAATAGTAAATAGGAAAACCCAGAAACAATCAATTCACAAGTTTTAGATTGCGCACGGTTCTGCGTGGCATGATGACATCTGGCCCCATCCCACTGAGGATGCAGATGATCGCTGCACCCATCCTCGGCACACTGTATATACCACCTGCCTGTGGGTCACCTAAGCCATCTTGGTTATCAGACCATCTATCACAGATTCAAACCGCCAAGTGCCCTTAGTTTACTTACCCCCCTCCCCCCAGCACAAGATAATGAGGCTGGTAATTTGGATATGCCAAAGAGGAGCCTTAAAGTATCTATCTCCTTTTGTGAATAGGTAGAAGATACTTAGAAGACAGAGAGGGGTGAGGGAGAGAAGGAAAAAAGTGAAAAAAAGGAAAAGGAAAAGGTGAGAGGGAGAGGGGGTAGGGAGTACATTTTTATACTTGTTTAATTTTATTATCAATTATTGTTGTTAATATCTTACTGTGCCTAGTTTATGACTCAAACTTTATTACAGGTGCATATGCATAGGACAAAAGAGAATACAGAGGGTTCAATAGTAGCCATGGTTTCAGGCATGGGTGGGGGTCTTGGAACATGCCCCCACAGATAAGTGAGGACTGCTGTAATGGCAGGGACATTTCTGGAACCTGTGCTCTGTGCCAGGCACAAAGTGCATTTTCTAGGTACCGTTGTTTAGTCCTTGCCATGCCCTATGAGGACGCCGGAGATTGAGGGACAGGAGGGAGGCGGTGATATCTCATATCCACGTAGCTCATGCAGAAGGTGACTGCTGGACCTGATCTGACGATTCCCCACCCTCTTCTTATCACAGCACAATCGAGATCATGAAGTCAGAGGGGTTTGTACTCCAGAAAGGGACCAGAGCCCAGACCACAGGTGACCTGGATGGAAACAGGGCTTGGAAACTGCTGCTTCCTGAGGTGACATGAGAACAGTAGACATCCCACCTGACACTGAGGGGCCAGGATCAGGGCAGTGCTGGAGGAGGGACATGGCTTCACATGGGAGACAGAAGAGAAGGGCCTGGGCTGAGAACAAGGAGCAGCGTTCAGAACTGGGTGCTTCTCAGGCCGTGGCTGCCCCGGACATGCTATAAGATGCAGTTTCTGATTCTGCAGGTCTGGGGCAGGGCCTGGGAGTCTGCATTTCTAACAAGCTCCTAGGGACACAGATGCTGCTGGTGCATGGAGCGTCTTGGAGTTGCAAGGTTCTGGTGGTTTTCTGGACCTCCAGAACTCTCTTTCTAGTGCTGGCCTTCACCTCGCTCCTCCCGATTTTTGCTGCAGTCTCTGATCTCTGGCATCGTTTGGTTTATTAATGAGACAGGGCTGGTGGAAAGTGCAGAATGACTTTTCAAAGGCTATTATCATTGGAAGGGCTCTGAGCCAGTCATGGTCTACTCTGAGATGGCAGAAGGCCCCTCACTTGCTATAGACACATCTCCTTAAATTGCAGAGGGAGTTTTGTCCTGAGATGGCTACACTTCTATTTTCTGATGACTTAGAATTTGGAGAAGATGCTGTGGGGTAGTGTATCCCAAACCATGAGAATCTGGTAAACACCCTAGGCTTTCATCCCTCCAAAATGCACACATGTGTAGCATTCTCCAGATAATCTGCAGGTTTTAAGAACGAGGACTTCCAACCCCAACAGGGCTCTCTGAACTTGTGTTTGGAACCAATACCCCAGCATAAACAGAGACAGCACTCATTTGTGAAAATAAAAATCATTTTCATTGAAGTGCAATTTGTAAATATTTAAACACTCAAGAAATAATTAGGGCGCCCTGTCTGCTTTCCGTCTCTCTGTGCATCCTTAATACCCAAACTCGACCAAGTTTTTCAAAAATTTTACATTTTTAATTGTTTCACTATCTCCAAGTTGATAAAACTTCTCAGTCAATTAGAGAAATAAATTGGCCTACTGACTTAATTATTAAAAATCCACCTCTGCAGTTGCTGCCTCCGCAATGCTCATGCATATTCAAAGCCCCCCCCCCCCCCAACAGTCCATGCACAGTGTAGCGAGGCCATCTTCTCTGACGAGCGCCAGGGGATGAAGGAAAACTGCTGTTAGGCCTCAATTTGTTTTGACTCCAATTACGCACCACTGATGCGCAACAGAGATCCCTTGGAAGGCTTGCAATATGTGTGGAGACCTAAGGCATGCACTTTCACACCAGGGAATCCAGCCAGGAGCAAGGGTCTGTTTGGCCCACCCTGAAATGCTCTGCATCACGAATGTCAGCAAATGCAGATGTGAAGCAAGCATCCTAGAGACCTTGGGGCTGGATGGGTACAGTTATTCGGGCGCTCTGCAAGAGAGGTGCCCTGGAGGAACTGTGTGCTTAAGGTCAGGAATGAGGCTCCTAGACTTGGTTGCATGATTTGGTTGTTCTACAAACTCAGGCTAAACATTCCACTGCTTCAAATCTCAATTTTCAGATCTGTAAGATAGAGATCATGATATCTATATCTCGGGCTATTAATAGGACTCCATGAGATCACACATATAAAACACAACAGTGTCTGTTGTACATTTAGTGTTCAAAAATGTTAATGCTTCAGCCACCAAAAGGAATGCAGTACTGATTTGTGCTACAATGCAGTAAACCTAAAAACATTATACCAAGTGATAGAAATCGGGGGTGGGGGGAAGGACATTGTTACATAATTCCGTTTGCATGAAATATCCAGAATAAGTAAATCTACAGGGACAGAAAACAGATGGGCTATTGAATAGGTTGTGACTTCTTAATCCTTGTGAGTTTTTTTTTTTGGGGGGGGGGGGGGGGGGGGTGGTGGTGAAAATGTTTCAAAATGAGGTGGAGGTGGAGAACTAACTACCACTGAATGGTAAACTTCAGTATGTTTAATTTCATGTGGTGTGCGTTTCACCTGAATAGAAAACAACATTAGTGCTTTTTCATCCTTTCCCTAAATACCTGTGGATCAGCTTCCTCTTTCACAAAAGATGAAGGGCTGTGGGTCGCTATGGTTTTCTGCAATTCTGACACCCAGATTTGTTACAGTCTTAATGAAATCCCAATGCAAATTAAGTCGTGCACGGGCTGGCGCAGAGTCATAAAGGAAGAAGATACAGCGCTTGCCTTCAGAAAACGTGTGGCTAAGTGGGTAGCACAAGGCACAGCACCAGGGTTATTTGCATGAGTGTACCTGGTGAAGACAGAGGCAGCTCCAGCTGCTGCAGAGGAGGTGAGGTGGGTGGGGCAGCATCAAAGGAAGAGCAGCGGGCAGAGCTGGTGCCCAGTGGGAGATATTCAGGCTACAGCTCCAGGCTGGAGTTTTGGGTAAGATAGGCATAGGAAGTGAGAGAGAAATCCTACCATACCTTCCAAATCGAAAGACGACAAACATAAAACCAAGTACATCCAGTACACTAATGGCAAATACATAACTCAATGCTGTTACAAGCAAGTATATAGCCTCATAACCCACCTATGGGATTATAGAACATTTCCAGTAAGAAATCATCAACAAGTCGAATTTTTAAAGCCACAGTTATTTGGGGCAATAAAATTCTACTCTCCAGCATAGCCAGATACAGAGACACATTTTATGGGATGGTTTTAATGAAACCCAGTGCTACATCTTGTCCAAGCTCAATTTCCTTTATTTTGAAGGTTTATGTGACTAGACAAAGTGTAATCCACTACATTTTCAACATTTTCTCCAATCTATGGCATTTCTTTCCTCCCATGCTTTCTGAAACTCCCATATGTAATTTCTGACTAACAATAAAACAAGCACACTAAATCCCAGTCACCAGAAAGCTCACAAAATAATCTAGGAAGTCAGTCTTGTACTGGACATGCCACAGAAGTCCTCAGAGCACCTGCCAAATCCACAGCAATTCCTGAGGCGAAGGAGTCTCTCAGAGGAAGGAGGATAGAAGACAGTCCCAAAGCCAGCCGATCACAGTCAGGACAGCAGCCCGAGAACCCTACTGCTTCCTGGGTGCCCTGCCTGCAGGTAGAGGGCGGCTGGGTGCTCAGACGTGATCCTCCTTGAGAAGTGAACCTGTGAGGCACAGAGGTGACGTATGGTCTCGGAGCACAGGAGCCAAGAAGCACACAGAGAAAAGGCAGCAAGCAGAAGCCCAGGACAGCAGAGGTGTTGAGGAGGTGAAGGGTGGCAGAGGAGGAAGAAGGTTCCTCTGGTGAGAGAAGTAGAGTCGCAGCTCTGAGCTGCGTGCAGCCAGTCCACGGCAGAGACCAGGCTGGCTCACTAAGGAGAAGCTCTGGGAACACAAGCCCTTGTCACCTCCTGCCAAAGGGAACAGTCTTCCTGTCCTGCAGCTGATAAGGCCTCTCAGAAATCCCATCCAATGAGAGAAGCCAGTGCATTTCTGTGTGGTGGACCCGGAAGAGCCTGATGTGATTCAATGGGAGAGTTTCTGTAGTCTCCAGGGGCTGGGTGAGGGGGGCACTGGATGGGCTTGCAGGAAGGGCAACATGAATTCTTTAAGGGGGAAAAAACATCTATAGTGCAGCAAAAGAACAAAAGGGCAGGGACCAACCAGCAATTCTGGTCTTTTTGTTTACTAAGAACCAGTGACAAAAGAGGAAATGAAATCTACCTAAATTTTGAAATTTGCATACCTTATAAAGGGTCACTTTCATTTTCCACCCAAGTAGGTTTCATTTGATTTCATCTGTTTTATACCAGCTGAAACTGCATGTGCATAAGACCTAACACCTAAAAGCCTCTTTTAATTTATTTATTTTGCAGTGCTGGGTGGGGAACCCAGGGCCTTCTGCATGCTGGGCAAGGACTCTTCCCCTGAGCCACATCCCCATCTCTTAAAAGACTTCTCAAGAAGCAAAGGTGATCAGCCTGACAGTAGACACAGATTTTCAATAAATTCAGTTCATTTATTCCATATTTTCATCTCTAGTATTAAGGCCCTAGACACTTTCCTTCCAGGTGTGAGGCCTTGGACATTAATGTGAAGATGATAAGAATTCTTGTAAAATGAATTGTTTTAACCACTAATCAGAAGAATAAAAGAATCAGAAGTTTTGTTATCCACAAAAGACAATTTGAAATACAATTTCGTTTTTAGTGTGGATGGGGATGAAGTTCAAACCCTTGGGTCTGTTCTTGTAAGAACAATCCAACTGCAGCCCAGGGGTGTAGTGCAGTGCTAGAGCACTTCCCAGCATGCACAAGGCCCTGGACTCCGTCCTCAGGCCCCTGCAGAAGAACCATGAAGCTTACTTAAAGCATCATTTTCTTTTTCTTCAAGAAAGATTACTATCATGTTATTTGTGGATATAATATTCCCTGCAGGTGAAGGAAAGTTTTTTTTTTTTTTATAAATGGAGAAAGATAAACACTGTGTGAAGATCTGAATGCAAAGAGATATTTTAAATCTAAATTTCCAGGAACAGAGCTTTGTTTTACTTGTGTGTGTGTTTTGTATAGCATTGGCAAACAGGTCTTGTCTCTCGTGCCAAGTTGGATGAAGGGGCAATGGCTGCCACATGCATTGTG
Source organism: Tamias sibiricus (assembly GCA_025594165.1). Lineage (NCBI taxonomy): Eukaryota > Metazoa > Chordata > Mammalia > Rodentia > Sciuridae > Tamias > Tamias sibiricus. Next base: position 13,730,649 of record CM046666.1, on the reverse strand, counting down.
CTGAGGGTAATGGGTTCACCAAGGCCTCAGGGCAGGGTGCTGTGATGAAGGGAAGGTCTGCAGAGAGCACAGGAGCAGGTCTGGGCATGGAGTACCTGCTATTCCTGAGCTACAGGGGTTGGCTCCTTTCCATGCCACAGCGAAAGCATCTATGTAAATATCAACAATAGCTTTTATTTTCCCTACAGCCAAAGCAATCTGTGCTCTCTGTGCAAAGTTATAAAATAGAGCTCAAAATAAGATAACAGAAATCACTACCATTCTATCACTCGGTTGCAGCAATAACACTGATAAACATTCTCTTTCTGCTACAGGATTACTTGCTAAAAGTGGATATTCATCTACTGTTTGAACCTTGATCATATCTCATGAAAATCTTTCTATCTTACTTAAAATGTCTTCCTTGCTTTCCCTTAAGCCACTTTTACTACAATCCTTTCATATTATTGTGATTCCTAATTTTTACTATTTTAATTAACCCAATTCCATAAGATTTTTGTAGCCAAATCTTTTGGCACCTACATGACTACATGACTATTTTACTAAGGTATATTTTTATGAGTGGAATTCCCAAAATAAAGTGAATATAAATTACTTTGGATGTGTATTGATAAATAGCTCTACTAAAATGTTATAAAACTTATTTCCCATCAAATTTTAAAAGTTGAAATCAATACTTGAAATGTGCCCAAAGACTGAATGAGGTATAAGAGACTAATAAAGAATTCTGTTGTATAGATTAGCAATTAGCTTTCCAAAAACTGGTTTCTGTACATGTGATTACAATGGATCATATTAATGTCATATTTGGTACTATGTGGGTGGCAAAATACTTTTTTAAACACAGAGATATAATGGAAAAGTTACCCGCTTGTCAGGAATATCTTGACTCATTAGATGGGTCAGGACTCCACAGTGAACTCTACTTTAAGATGTGTTAGAGAAACTAAGAAAAAGTTCCATAAATAGGAAGAGCAGAGTTCTAATTTATTATCCTGATTTACAGCATAGCTTGGTGTATAAATTTAAATCAAACCAAACTAGTTAAAATTATGGAAATGATCCTGCAGCCTAAATGGAAAATTTGGTCTCAGAAGATTAAACTCATAGATTGCAGATCTGTTTAAAACAATGAGACTGAGGTGCGCGTATTGAATAAGTTTACCCTCTCCAAATCAAATTCAACAAGCTTTATTGGGCAACTGCATTATGCAGTGAATCCACATGGCAGATGCAATGGTTATTAAAACATAGCCCTGTCCTTTAAATCTGTCACAAGTCTATTGCAGGCTAAGGGTGACAAGCACTAGAATTGGTGAAACAAATCCAAGACATAGGGACAAGTTCAAGCACAAACTATGCCCCTGATCATTAGTGAAGGTTTATAAAGGAAGAATTATTTAAGATAGATTTACTGGGGAGACTGGGTTGGTACAAGATTTTTATGATATCACTCTCTGAAGGATTTCACATGCCTCTGTTCTACCCTAAACTGTCCACGGGCAAACTAAAATATCTAAAATTGGCACTCTGCCGCGGTCTCCATCCATCCACTACCTGTTCTAGTTTTCTCAGTTCATAAGGTCAAAACTACACTGAGATTTCATCTCAATCCAGCTAGAATGGCAGTCATCAAGAATACAAATAATAATAAACCCTGGCAAGGATGCAGGGGGAAAGGTACACTCACATATCGTTGGTGGAGCTGCAAATTGGTACAACCGCTTTGGAAAACAGTATGGAGATTGCTCACAAAGCTAGGAATGGAACCACCATGTGACCCAGCTGTCCTACCCTTTGGTGTTTATCCTAAAGAACTAAAGTCAGTATACTTCAGCATACTACAGGCATGTCAGTGTTTATAGCAGCACAATTCATAGTAGCCGAGTTATGGAACCAGCCGAGTTATGGAACCAGCCTAGGTACCCATCACAAGAGGAACGGCTAAAGAAAACGTGGCACACATATACAATGGAGTTTTACTCAGCTATAAAGAAGAATGAAATTGTGGCGTTTGATGGTAAAATGGATGGAGCTGGAAAACATCATGCTAAGTGAAATGAGCCAGATTCAGAAAGTCAAGGGTCCCATGTTTTCTCTCATATGTGGAAGTTAAAGCAAAACCAGGGGGAAAATGTGTGTGTGTGTGTGTGTGTGTGTGTGTGTGTGTGTGTGTGTTCCTATGAAAATAAAAGGGAGATCAGTGGAGTACAGGAAGGGGAATGAGGTGGGGTCGGGGAGGAACTGCAGAATGAAACTGACCAAATTACGCTATGTGCATGTATGAATATACCACAGTGGATTTCGCCTTTATGTCTATCTACAGAGCGCCAATTTAAAAAACAACAATAAATAAATAGAAGGAAGACCATCAAAGTAGAGGACAGAGAACAGGGGAAGGGAGACGGCGAGGAAAAGAAGCACTGGGAACTGAAATGGAGCAAATCATACTCCATGCACGTATGATTCTGCCCAAACGAACCTCAACATTCGGTGTAAACTTGAACTTGTCCCACCAATAAAAACATTTTAAAAAGAGTTCTGTAGATTGACACAAACTCTCCATTGCATATTAGCATCCCTCTTGGAAAAACTACCAATTCAGGGCCATCCGTCTATTGGGGAAGAAAAGAAAATGGAATCAGTAAATTATCTTTCCTTTCACAATTGCTCACTTACACAAAATACCCTTTGTAGAAAAATATGATTAAATAATCCAAATAATATTCATTCACTAAACCATTCATGGCCTACTCCTTAGCTATCTGCTCTGTACTAAGCTCTGTGTGAGATTTAAAATAAATCCCAGCTCTATAAGATAATTAAGTACTAGAACATCTATGAAAGCACACATGTGTTACAACATCATCTTTCAGAATCAGACTCTTTATGTTTTGGGAAACAGAGATTTGTTTGCCAAAATACTGTAGCATGGAAATAAAAAATAAGAATCTTTGTAGTTTTAACCACAACAGCTGCTTTCAAAAAATGTCATCATAAAAATAGTTAAGCATGGAATGGTAATTGCTCAACTTGTCATCTGATTGCTAGATTAAAAACTCCAGATTTGTAATTGCAGCGATCATGCAAACAAATTCACAATTCTGAAAATATATGTCCTACTAGCTATGTTTTTTAAGGACAGTCACTTGGCCCAGAATTTCAATGTATCTATTTTAATCATTACATTTTCACTAGTAATAGCTATAGATTCAATCTTCAGGATGATTAAAATACTTTACATTGAAATGAATAATGCAGATCCAATTCATAAAAATTAATTGTTTCACTAGCTTATTTCCTATAGAAGAAAATTCTCTAGCATTAAAACACACTAGGAATGGCAGCGATCAGATTCCTTTAAAAAAGACTTCAAAAATCCAGCTAGGATTGTCTTAATCCTCCACTAGTCACGATTCTGTCATATAAGAGTCTATATCTCTATATCCCATTACCTGGTCAATTAATCGATGTAACCTGATGTGTTCTAGGGGTCCTCAGGGTATTGCAGTCCTATCACACACACACATATTTACTGCCAAGTGTTCACAGTGTATAAAGCTGACTTCTGGTCTGCCTGAATATACTACAGTGAGTGACAGGGGGAGTCACTGAGAAGATCCACAACAAGGTGGAATGCATAGCCAAGTTCATCCTGCAGTAGATAGGATTCTCCCTGCTGCACTTGGAGAACCTGGCCTCGTGAGACTGGGAGCGCAATCAGAGCCACGCGTCGCTCTACTCATGGCCCGTGTGACGTTGAGGGGAGCAGCCTGTGGCTATCAGCAGGAGCGGAAGGATACCTGCGTGGACACTGAGCTACAGCCACTGGAGCAGGGGTGTGCTGGGGTTCCTGCTGGCTTGAATTGCTTTGATTCCTTTAAACGCACTGCCAAGAATTTAAAAGGGCTACACACAGAAGCCGTGTTAAGCACTGTTCATCTTTGGCGGGAACCCAGGAGTGTTCAGGCTGAAGCCTGGGAGAATTTCACTGTGCGGCCTGCAGGCCCTTGGACCAGTGTCTTCGTCTCCCCTTGCTGAAGCATCCTGGCCATGGGGAAGGTCTATCTCTCCTTTTGAAGCTTTAAGAACTATAGTGTCATTTTTGAAGTGTTTGATATACAGTAAGGCACTCTATGCCTTTCCCAGTTTAGAAGTTATTATCTCCAATTCTTTTGGGTTAGTTGTTGAGAGCCAGCTAATTACAACTTTCATGGCCCACCCAACCCCAAATAAAGTACCAAATGAAACTGAGTTTGTATGTCGATAACGGTACATCTGAAATTGTGGGTTGGGTACCACCACCAGTGTGATGCAACTAGACCTTGCTCGCCACTGCCATCCTGTCCTCTGCTTCCTCTACCCCCAAATTTAGCTCCATACTTGAGAATACGCTAAGTATTTATGCATGGTTACTTGATCTTATATTATAACCAAATAATTCCTTAATCAAGTTCATAAAAATTAACAGAACAAAATGGAAATGAGTTCAAATTGCAGATGCAGGATAATTGATGAGATGAATTTAGTCATATTGATTTTAATACTTAAACTTCAGACACCTCTGGAAGAGCTTTCTTCTTTGCCTCTGGTCACCCTTTGAATAAAATAAATGGTAGGAAAAGCAAGGGTAACCATGAACTTCATAGGAAACAAGATGCATTCTGAAAACACAGCTCCAATGTGTTTTATTATTATTACCATTGCCTGGGAAATTTTTTTTCAAGAGATTAGATGGTCAAAGTGGTCTGCAGTAAATACCACAGTGCCAGCAAGGCCTCTCACCATGGAACAAACACACAGGCACAAAGAACAGATTTAGATCACCAGAGGAACAGAGCCGCTCTGCCTGGTGTTAGGTGCTCTTTCATTTCTCCTGAGAGCTCTCCAGATTCTAATGAATTACATCACACACAAATTAGGAAAATGTAATTTACTCCTTTCAAATTTTTAAAAATATGAAACAAATGACAAAATACCTGGACAAGACATGAAGCAAAGTATATCACACGTGTGCCCGCACGCGCATGCGCACACATGCTCCCTAGCCTGAGCTTGAGATCTACCAGGGAAGAGCCAACATGTGCGTGTAATTGAAAACCAAGACAAGACTGCAGAAACGACATGATAAAGGAACCAAAGAGAGTGACAGGAGCAGAGTGGAGAATTAGACAACCTCAGAAGGGACAATAATTAAAGTATATTTTGAAAGATGGAGAAAATGATAACAGAGAAAACAGGAAAAAGCATTCCATGTTGGCAAATGCGGAATTCATCAAAATCCCCTAGAGGGCTGCTTCTAACAGGCTGTGGGACTTACCTTCAGAGTGTCTAAGTCAGCAGTGCTAAGGTTGGCCCAAGATTTGCATTTCTAACAAGTTTCCAGGTGCTGCTGATACTGCTGGCCTGGGGACCACACTTTGAGGAGCAGGGTGTAAACAGAAACACAGGGGACCATGGGGGGGGGGGGGACTATATTTAGGGAATGATGCATGGTCTGGGTTAGCCAGGGCGTGGTTATGTTGAGGTTAGACAGTCAAAGGCATTGTACGCTGTGAGGAACCACTGAAGGTTTCTGAGCATGAGAAAGATACCACCATTTCTTTAAAAAGAGCCCTTCTTTGGAAACAGACTGGCGTTAGCAACAGCCTGGGGATGGATTGGGAGGGAGAATCATGGAGTTGCTCAGTGCATAAGACGGGGAACCGCAGCCTGACCTCAATCCAGATCTTGAGGCTAAATGGGAGCAGGGGGTCATCAGAGACACCCACAAAGTGCTTTCTACCTGGTTGGCACCTGACACAAGTGTGCCAGGGCAGAGAAAGATAAGTGTAAATTCTTCCAGATTTACAGTGTGGGCGATGGCCACGTCAGTGCTGCTGTCATGAGACAAAACAGAGGGAAGGGAAGAATATTCAAGTGCTGGAGCTGTAAAAAAGGGGACCCACAGAGGTTATGAAATGCGGACAGGAAGCTCAAATGGTGTGTTTTTTTGGAGGCAGAAGTTAAAGCCTGAGACAAGAGGATTTCTAAGAAGAACAGTGTAGAGGGAGAAATGGACCGACTTCAGAACATGGAGACTTATTTGTAGGGAGGATAGGAGGATGGGGAACTGGGATTTGGGGCAGTAGAAGATGGGAAGAATGTGGCATTAGGAAGCCAAAGGGTAGAATTTTCGTGATAGAAGCCCTGCTCAACTCTGGCAAATGCTGCTAAAAATTGAGGAAAAACAAATAAGACACTGTTTAAGTTGACAACTGGTAGGTCACTGGTCATTAGAGAATGTTCCTCGAGGAGCATTGTGGAGCAAATTTTGTCCAGGATTGAGGTATAAATGGGGAGCAAGGGGTGGTTCACATTCCTAGAAAAGTGTGACAAGGGTTTGGCAGTGATTGGAGGCCCACTATGCCCTCAAGTAATCCAGATTATTTAAGAGATTTATTTTGGAGAAGCAGAAGCATTTGGCACCCAAAAAAGTATTGTTCAATAAATTCTATATAATGTGTTAATTGATGAATTCCAAGTGTGATATTTTTCAAGAGCAGATGAGTCACTTCCTTCATGATAAGATTTTCTAACTTGACTAACAAGATAACTTGATAGGTTTTTTAGCTACAAACTTTGCCAAGAAGTGTTAAAGGGACAAATACCAAATAGACCACAAGTAATCAAAAAGCAAAATTCCTTTGCAATCCATATACAGAAGACAAAAGAGCAGCAAGAGTCTGAACAGAATATAAAATAGTTATTACTATTCTGGTACAATTTGTAGTGATAACCGTTAAGATTAATTTTTTTGAGTAAATTTGTCTGGATTAATTCTTGTCATTTTTTATAGTCTATTTTCTCCTATGTGACATGCTATTATGCTCAGACTATGGATGCTAAAAATATTTGAAAAAGTAATATTTAATAAAATTCCTGTAAGATCATGTTATGCAGCAAAGAATTATTCTGCAGTGGAACCTACCATCTTCTTTGAAATAAATTTGTTTTCAGGGGATCGTTGCTTTTCAAGCAAACTCAGGCACAATACTTAATTATTCTTCTTAGACTATCATGCCCAGGGCCATTCCAAGCAAGATAGGGCACACAGGAAGGACCCAGAGAAATATGGAACAAAGGAATTTTCAAAGCCATGTAAGTCAACACTGAAGGAGCCTCCTACAGGTTATGGGGTAAGTCATGTATGCTTCGATCTAAATGTTAGGATCATCAGACAGTTCAATCTGCTGATAATTCAATAAGCACTTGGTTTTAAATGGAAAAAGCAAACAGAAATCAAACTAGCCACAAGATGCTTCCAGAAAATGTTTTGGCCTAGTGTGGATCATCTTTGTTAAAGAACAAAATCACTACACATTTAGTGAATCCAAGGCCAGAGAAACAGTATCACACAGCTCTGTCCCCATTTTTCTCTCTCTCTCTGCATGATATCGACAAATTCTAGAACCCTACTAGCCCTTTGTGGAAAATCAATCAATAGTTTGTTACTATTTGGAATTTTGTTCCATTTCCTGAAGATTTTCCTTCTGAAGAGATTAGGACAGAGGTGCTCCAATAGGGTGGGATGGGGAGCAATTTTAACTTCCAGGGAACACTTGTCGATGCCTAGAGAGATTCTTGGTTGTCACAACTGGGAAAGAGCTGCTACTGGCATCTAGCAGATAGGGATGATGGATGCTGCTGTCAGCTGTGATGCCCAGGACAGCCCCCAGCCCCTCCAGGAAACAGTGACCCTGCTCAAATGTCACTAGTGGCAATGTTGAGAAACCCTGGATTACCCACAGTTCAGAGGAATTTAGAAAAGAACATGGCTGTATTTCTGATCCTCTCAGCATTCCTTAGTATGAAAAGACTGTAATTGTTTTCTTTATCTTGTGTATTAAAATACATTTTACTCTTTAAGAGTGCAAGATATGGGGGCCGGAGGTGTAGCCCTGCGGTGGAACAGGTGGTTAGCCTGTGCAACACTCTGGTTCAACCCTCAAAGGGGTTGGTGGGGATGGGTGTGTGTGTGTGTGTGGGAGAGAGAGAGAGAATAAATTCCAGGGTGTAAGATGCATATATGGAGATTCCTCAGAAAACTTGGAATGAAACCACCATTTGACCCAGTTATCACACACCTTGGTATGTATTCAAAGGACTTTAAATCAGCATACCATAGAGACGCAGCCACATCAATGTTACAGCAGCATGATTCACAGTAGCTAAGCTATGGAACCAACCTAGGTGCTACTCGACAGTTGAATGAATAAAGAAAACTCAGTATATATATGCAATGGAATATTACTGAACCATAAAGAAGAATGAAATTATGACATTTGCAGGTAAATGAATGGAACTGGAGACTATCGTGCTAAGTGAATAAAGCCGTTCCCAAAATCCAAAGGTTGAATGTTTTTTCTGATATGTGGAAGCTGACCCACAATAAGAGGGTCTAGTGAGGGGAAGAATAGCAGTTCAGTAGATTAGACAATGGGGAATGGAGGGAGGGAGGGAGAATAGGAATAGGAATAGAATAGGAAAAAATAGGAAAGAAAATCATTTTGGAATGATTCTGACACAAGTTTCTCATGTACGTACATGAAAACAACACAGTGAATCCTACCACCATGGACATCCATAAGAATGGGATCCTAACTAGAATAAGATATAGTCCATGCTTATATAATTACATCAAAGTGGATTCTGCCATCACATATGACTAAAAAGAACCAATAATTATTTTTTAAAAAAGATGCATAGTTTAAGGCGGAGTTGCTTGAAAGTGACACTATTGTAGCATATTTCCATGATCTTTAATTTCCTCTTCTTCCTTTCAGCAGGCTCAGCCCCAGGGTCCCTCATCCTTTTTAATTTACCTCCCTCCTCCCCCTCCTCCTCCTCCTCCTCCTCCTCCTCCCTGTGCAGGGTGGTAGGCCCAGTCAGAGTTAGTGCAGGGAGGAGGAGGGGAGACCACCCTAAATCCTGCCACAGCCTCCTCCTCTCTTGCAGCCTGATTAGTCCGCATGCCTGGCTCAAAGGTACCAGAGCTCTGTCGGTGACTGATGCAGCAGCTACAGTATCACCCTACAACTGTCAAACACAAGGGCCCTTGAAGAGGTGAGATGACCATAGGACCCAACAGAGGCATCTTCACCTGTGCACAGACAGAATGGTGCAGCTCGTCCATGGGTCAGGGTTGACTACACAGGCTTTAAAGGGCGAAGGTCAGGGCTGCCTGATATTTCCCACACACATTCACCTTCATTATAATTGTGCAGTGGGCCTGCTCCTCCTGATGACTGCCACATATATGAGCTATCTCCATTAAGGGTTCTATTTTGCCACCCTTGTCATCCAAGAGCAGGGAATTAATTGAATCGATTTTTAAAACAACAGGAAAACAAAACTCAAAACGTGTGGTCACTTTAAAAATTCCACCTCTTGGAATCGAAGAGAGAGAGGTAAGGCTCTTGGGCACCAAGGGCTGGAGTTTAGAGAGGTGTCATTAATATCCGTGTCATTAAGCTTAAAATATCGTAGTTCAAAGGTTCTCAGAAGCACAACTGTAAGAAACATTCTAACATTTAAAAATGGAAAATGCATCTTATAATTGATGTGATAAAAAGCAACCATGTCATAGTTTAATTGGTTTTTCTCTTTTTCACTGACAGATAAAATAATGGTACATCCTGTAATTGATGGCATTTGAGCTTCAGTAAAATAAAGTAAATGCTTTCCAAATTTCTTAGAGTCACTAAAAGTAGGCAGGTTAGCTCTAATTGCTCCTTTTTTTTAAAGCTTGTATGTATATATATATATATATATATATATATATATATATATATATATATATATCAGTTTTTTAAATTCGTTCCTGTTCAGTTTCTATTTTAGCCTAATTATATATTCTATTTGGCAGCATATAAAATGATTTAATTTGGGGAATATCACTTTGTTTCTAAGACTGTTCCTTTTTCTTTTATGTTAATCATGAATTGCTGATGATGACTATAAAGTTATGAAGGACTAAAAATATTTATTTTAATAAATAAGTTATTGGGCTGGGAAAAGGGGGCCTAGGTACAAGTTAGAATCTGCTCACTGTCTTTGGCAGTAACTGGCTTTGTAAGTTGTACTCTACTTATATAAAATAATACATCACTCAATCACAAATCATAGGAGAACCTATGATATAAAGTTAAAAAGAGTTCCACGAGGCTAATGTGTCACCCCAGAACCCAGAAATTATATTTTATGCATATAACTCAATAAATAAATTTGAATTAGATGAGGATACTAATAATGGTATTAATAATACCAAACTAGAATATCAAATGCTTGGATTAGCCAACAAGTTATTTAGTGACTTCTCAGGAGATTAATTGCTGATTCATAAAGGCTTGTAAGTGGCAAAAGGACATCATATTCTAGGATTTAACATCTTGGGGAAGAAGTGAAGTAGTTTCTTTGCTGAATAAGGCTTTATTAAATAGTTCTCATTTGCAGATGGTTTTTAAAAAATTTTTTTGCTCTTTATCTCAAGTTCCCTCAGCTTAATTTAGCCTCATTAATTCCAACCAAGTCTCCCAGATGATCTCTGAGATGCCTTACAGCTTTAAAATCCCAAGATTCTGCTAAATGCTTCCTTCCTGAACATCTACAGACTTTTTAGCTCCTTCTTTGCAATTAATTCCTCCTCCTCCTCCTTCCATCCCTGCCCTGGCAGAGCTGTCAGCCAGCAGTGAGGATACTCTGTTCTTTTTTATTTTTATTCTTATGCATAAACCTTATAATTATTTTCAAGGCCTCTTCTGAACTTGTTCTGGTTGGCCTACATTCTGTTAATAATGAGATGGCCAAGCCACACACGGTTGGGTAGGTGAAGTGCTGCCAACACCTGGTCCCAGAGGGTAGATGAAGTGACACTGCCGCTGACCAGACCACAGGTCACGTGGTCTCTGTTAAACTCCTCAGTAATTTCACGTGCAAAATGAGTGTTATGGTCAAATGAGCGTTATGGTCAAATGAGTGTGTGTTTTCTTGGGATGCTTTTGTACAAAGCTTTTTAGTATTTCTTTCTTTCTTTTTTTTTTTTTTTTTTTTTTTTTTGTACTGGGGATTGAACTCAGGGGGACTCGACCACTGGGCCATATCCCCAGCCCTTTTTTTGTATTTTATTAGAGACAGGGTCTCACTGAGTTGCTAAGTGCCTCCCCATTGCTGAGGCTGGCTTTGAACTCGCGATCCTCCTGCCTCAGCCTCCCAAGTGCTGGGATTACAGGCATGTGCCACTGTGCCCGGCTGTTTTTTAGTCTTTCATACCTCCTCCCCTCAAAATATTATCAACCTGTATTCACATGCTCTAAATCTTAGTCTAAATTACTTGATCAATGCAAATTATTAAGTTGAGGCACACTGATACAGCTATCTTTTGCTTTAGCATCTTGAATACACAAAATCAAAGAGCCTAATAGATAATTAGCACCTGCTATCTTCCCAGTAGCTCCATCTTATTTTAAAAATTATACTCAATTTTTTTTGGTAAAATTCACCTCTTAGCTACCGAGAGCTAGAAGGGAAAAGAGCTAGTCCTGTTGACTTAGAATTTTTAACTTAATATTTTCCAGACAGACCAGCTCACTGTCTTGTCTATGAAGTTCTTGGTTAGGAAGTTCCATAATGAAACACACACATTAACAACAGGACTCACTCAGCTGACGTTCAGAGAAAAAACAACAAAGCACAATGAGACGGAAATCAAATGGTTGAACGTGAGGCCGGGGAAAAGTATAACAGGCAGAAAATACCAGAAGGGTAAAGTTAGTCTCCCTGCGTGTGTTGCCCACGCACTTTCCTTATTCTTGGGTTGCAGTCTTTTGGTGACATGCCCAGACTTTGAGATTTTTCTCTTGCACATATGGAATGATAATCCCTGAATTAAAAAAAAAAAAAAATAACTCCAGGGATTGATACCCCCTGAAACTCATTCTAACCAAATTAGAGAATAAACATCCAGCCTAAGAAATTAAGGAGGTTGAAGGTTTTCTTGGCCACCGTTTCTGGCATATGTGACTGTCCCTTGCTCCCTCTGGAGAGAGCAATGGATTGGACGTGGGTGTGAAGTCAGAAGACCCGGATGTGCCACGTCTGTCCTTCGTGTATTCTGAGATCAACGTCTTCATTGATAAAACGGGAATCATAAAGAAAGTTCAAAACTATGGCAGTGTCGAAAGATTACAGTAAATAATCTGTGCACATGTTACTTATAATTGGAAAGCAGTATGACATACTAGAGCAGAGTTCTGAGTTACTATTACTACCAGCATCTTTATTCAGTTGAATAATAGTTTGCCTGTGAATAATTATATAAAACCTATCTTTCCTTTGTTATTTTCAAGGTCCTACTCAATTCAGATTGATTTATGATGTAAACGTGACTGACACTAGATTGTCAAGAACCCAGCCTCGGTGTCCGAACAGGGTGGTGAGGACTACCAGGATCGTCGCCACAACAGAAATTTGTTGTGTGTCAGTTTCTAGCAACAATGTCTGAGTTAGGAGGGGGCAGATGTCTTCCTCTTGAGCAAACCCTGGGACTATCCAAGCAAGGAGTGTTCTAGATAAAGGGAACAGGCAGTACAAAAAAATATAATTATTTTTTGTGGCATATGTGTTCAATTTCTCCTGAAGGTCCATGTGTTACAGGCTCAGCACCCAGGATGAAGCAGTGGGAGGTGGAACATTAAGAGGTGAGATCTAGCCAGGCGCGGTGGCCCATGCCTGTAATCCCAGCACTTGGGAGGCTGAGGCAGGAGGATCCCAAGTTCAAAGCCAGCCTCAGCAATGGTGAGGCACTTAGCAACTCAGTGAGACCCTGTCTCTAATAAAATACAAAAAAAAAGGGCTGGGGATGTGGCCCAGTGGTCAAGTGCCCCTGAGTTCAATCCCTGGTACAAAAAAAAAAAAAAAAAAAAAAAAAAAAAGGTGGGATCTAGTGGAAGGTCTTTAGGTCATTGGGGGTGTGTCCCTGAAGGTGATGATGGGAACCTGGTCCTTGCCTCCCTCCTTTTGCTTTCCTGTCATGAGGTGAGTGGTTTTCTCTGCCACATGTTCCTGCCACGATGTGCTGTCTCACAAGTCCAAATCAGTAAAGCCAACTAACCATGAACTAAAACTTCTAAATCCATGAGTCAAATTGAACCTGTTTTTGTTTATAAGTTGGATATCTGAGGTATTTTGCTATAGTGACAAAAATCTTAACACTGAGGAATCACTCCAAATGTTGTTAAGTATGAGATCACCTGGTAGTGTGTGATATTTTTAAAAATGTTAACAGGAAGCCAATATAGCTTTTATATCTGGAAAAGTATGAGAAAAATCTAACATTTTGAAGATCTAATAATTGATTCTACCTTTGAGAATGAACAATATCACATTCATGCATGCATTTTGACTTTGGTAGTATTGTGCAGATATTAACATGATAAGATTCCCAGGTGAATTTTCTCCAAGTGAGCATCACCCTAGCTTGTTTGTGATCCCCTAGTGTGGCCCCAGCTGGATGCACAGTTCCATCTTCCTCCTACCCTTTCTGGAGATCAGGGTGCATATCACATGGATGAAGATTCTTTTCTACATCTTACCACTTGAGGAAATTGGAAGTGAATCACATGTACCAAATGGGCCCTACAGAAAGGGCAAATTAAAAACTGGATATTGCTTTTCCTGAAAGTAACTGCGGCAGCAATGTGACATTTAGAACATGTCACTCAGCCCTTTCACAATTTGACATAATCTCAAGTCACTGAAATGCTTCCATTTGCTTGCTACCTGGAGATCTTTAACAAAGGAAAGAAAAGGGAGCAATTTCAGAACAGAACGAATCTGGATATTCTTCAAAGTGGAACGGGTAGAATTTGGTTTTGGGAGAAAAGCAACCATAGGGCAGAAGCATGGAGAGTAAGTACTTCCCCCGCCAGGGCCAGGACACAGATTCAGGAAGGACTATAAACGTGTTCCCCTTGGAAACCATGTGAGTGTGTAAATACCGTGCCAAGGACACACGCTCACTGTTCACCAACGTTAAAAGCCAGTAGAAAAGTGTGGTCTGAAAGACATCACAGCATAAAAACAGCTCCCTTGATGGAACCTGTGAGGTGCCCATTCAAGCACACCGGCAGGTCCCTACACTCCGGCTTAGAAAGCAGGACATGCGGTCCTAGCAAGGTCAAACCTCTAGAAGCAAGCTGTCACCGATTGCACCAAGCGCTGGCTTTTACTTGCTCATTTATTCATTATAGTCCGTTCTGCTGTAGTGCTTTATTTCAGAATTAAGTAGTGACGTTAAGGGTGTTCTCTGAGGCTGGAACATCTTTCCAATATGATTCCTTTTGGAATGGATTGGATCCTTTTTGGAATAGACTGGATTCCTTTTGGAATGGATGGGGTTCTTTTTGGAATCAAATTAACTCTTTGGAATGTGAAATCATGTCTCCCTCCTCCCTTGGGTGGTTCCTGCGACCTCAGGCAGTGGGACTCCGCGCTCTGCAGCTTCACCTACCCCATCACATCACCACGCACCATCACACAGGTCCCCCAGCCCTTGCTCATCTAATGTGACGCACACCCACTCACACCTCTCAGCTCTCTTCAGTGACACTTTCTCCTTCTTCCTTTCTTCCTTCTATCCCTTCTTTCTTTCCTCTCTCCTCTCTCATTCATTCAGTGAGTATGTATTGACTGGCAACTCTGGTAAGCACATTTCAAGTGTGTGTGTGTGTGTGTGTGTGTGTGTGTGTGTGTGTGAGAGAGAGAGAGAGAGAGAGAGAGAGAGAGAGAGAGAAGGTGAGGAAAAAAAGTTCATGAAAATAACCTTGGAAACAAATTGAAATAATATCAGGTTAGATAGTGACCAGTTCTAAGAAGACGTAGGGAGGGACTGAGGGTGGAGGGAGTCTCCTTTAAATATGGTGGTCTGGAATGATCTTTGTGATGAAGTGACTTTTGAGCTGAGACCTAAATAACAGAATGGAGCGGGTCCTGTGACCACCACCCCCCCCCCAAAAAAAAAAGAAAGGAGTGTTTTAGATGGAGGGAACAGGTGGTACAAACCCCCAAGGTAAGAATGAACTTCACAGGGTGACAGACACAAAGGCCAGCATGGCTGGAGTGCAGGGAGGGAGGGGCCCAGGATGGAGGTGGTGACCTCGGTGGGTGAGAAGACCGGGTTTGTCTGTGAGGTGGGGGGCTTCCCCGTGCTCCCCCAACCCCAGCTCCTGCTGCATTTGACATCTCCTCCATCCTATCAGTTGTTCTCTTGCATTATCATTGCTGGCCTCCTCTTCCTACTGGTCTGTAAACTCCAGACTATCATAGAGGAGGCACCCAAAGAATTGCTTGTTAAGGCCTGAGTGAGCCACCTTTTCACTGGCATGTCCAATGGCCAGAGTCACTGTGGCCATCAGACTGAGCAGAACCAGTGTACCTGCTGTCATATTGAAAATTCAGTAGAAGCGCTTGCCCTTGAAACCCTATCCAACACTCCGCCATGAATGTGCAGGTTTTCTTTGCCGACTCTGTTACAGAACCCTCTCCCAGGGGCCTTGGAAAATGCTCTGCCGCCCCTTAGCTGCTTGCAAGCTGCTGCTACAGAATTCACAGTGGCTTTTTCATGCCATGAATCTGTCTTGCCTCTTCTCGCTGCACAGCTTAGACTCATCCTCCTCACCGCACTGGGAAAGCCTCCGGACCCATAGGATCGGCCCTCCTCTCTCCAACTGGAGTCCTACATTAATTACCTCTCTCTGTCTGTCAGTCTGTCTATCCTTCTGTCTCACACTTGTGCACACTTGCATTGTGCATTTCTGGGCTCTGGAGATGGACGCACCAGGCCTAGGGTCTGGGCCTTCCACTGACAACTTTGTGTTCTACAGGAAGTTAGTTCGTATTGCTGAGCCTTAAGTTTCTCTGCTAACAGGGGAGGCTCTTGAGTGGTGTTGCCCGGAGTCCCTGAGATCAGCGTCTGCAGCACGATGGGCAGAGACAGATGCCAGCTGCCCTTCCCGCTCCTGCCTTTCCCTTGCTATGGACTCCAGCTTTGTACCCCACTGTCCCTTTGTCATTGGGCCCAGGGAGAGCATTTTGCAAATAGGGACTCCCACCTCTCTCCCCTCCTTGGGTATCCGTGGAAATTCTGGATACCAACATCTACGCAGGGATGTCAGGAACCTTGAAATCAAAGTTCAAAGGACAATCAATCACATGTCTGCAAATGAGGTCGTCCCACCTCAGCTCCTTGTGCAGACATCCATCTCTTGTCCCACAGTCCATCCCGTCACGATCAGAGAGCTGTGCTAGTACTCGGTCAACAGACAGGACAGAGAGAAAGCTGCCAGTCCCAAGTCTGTGCTGGGAACTAGGTCACATGAAATAGCAAAATAATAGACAGTCTGTAGCATTGTGCAATCTTCCAAGTAGCATGTCCTGGGGAAAATATTGTTTTGAATCAAACTGGGATTCATACATAACTGATATAAAACAAACAGCATGTGTGTGCTTACTTAAGTCAGAGGGGACTCAAATATTGTAAAAGGAAATACATGTTTAGAATAGAAGTGACAACCGTTAAGTCTCCCTAGCCCTTGCACTCCCAAATGTTGCTCTTTTCCCTTCTTTCCCAAATCCTTTCAACTTAATCAAGAAACAAATAAATCAGTGTTGTGGGCCTTGTTTAAATAACCTACACGGTTTAATGCTTTGGATGCCAGAGCAGCACAGATGCCCGTGTTGGAATTCCGCTCATTTAAAATATCCATTCTTTATTTAATTAAATTCGCTGAATGGCCAGGAGTCACCACATGGGAGTCTTTAATAAAAGGCACACTCATACATTGCTGGTGGGACTGCAAAATGGTGCAACTGTTATGGAAAGCAGTATGGAGATTTCTTGGAAAACTGGGAATGGAACCACCCTATGACCCAGCCATCCCACTCCTGGGTCTATTCCCAAAGGACTTAGAAACAGCATACTACAGTGACACAGCCACTTCAATGTTTATAGCAGCACAATTCACAATAGCTAGGTTTTGGAACCAAACTAGTTGTCCCTCAGTAGATGAATAGATAAAGAAAATGTGGTATATACACACAAATGAATTTTACTCAGCAATAAAAGAGAACAAAATAATGGCATTCGCAGGTAAATGGATGAAGTTGGAGAATATAATGCTAAGTGAAGTTAGTCAATCTCAAAAATCCAAATACCGAATGTTTTCTCTGATATAAGGAGACTGGTTCACAGTGGTGTTAGGTTGGGAGGATTAGAGGAACGCTAGAATGGCCAAAGGGGATGGAGGGGAAGGAAGGGAGCAAGGGGGGATGGAAGGAAAAAAAAAAAGGTGGTTGAATAAGATGGATATCATTATCCTAAATGCATGATTGAAGACTTGAAAGGTACGAATATGCTTTGTATACAAACAGTGTTATGTAAAAAAATGCTTTATATGTGTACTATGGATTGTAATCCATACTACTATTATAAATACAACTTTGAATAAAAAAATATAAAAATAATAAATTTCAAGAATAAACCACATGGGAGTCTTTAATAAATTTTGAGAATAATGATTAATGTTTCTCCATTAACTCGAAGATTCATTTTCCTAAAACGTACACTTTGGTTAAGAGAAGACAGGAAGCAGTCCACCCAGGATTGCACCCGGAAGCAAAGTTTCACTCTATTGAAAAAAAGAGGGAATACAACTGGCTAATTTACTATTTTTTTAAAAAATATTTATTTATTTGCTTTAGTTGTACACGATGCCTTTGTTTTTACGTGGTGCTGAGGATCGAACCCGGGCCACACACGTGCTAGGTAAGTGCTCTACCACTGAACCACAATCCCAGCCCCCTAACTTACTATTTTAAAAGTAGAAGAAGAATAAAATTATTAACCTCAATGGTCCTGAGGGTCCTCCTAATATAGATCAGCTGACCTCTCTCCATCTGTCTAACCTGCACAGGCGCAATGAAGAGTCCATTGATTTTGTGGCTCCCTCTTCCCCGCCCCCTTGGTTCCATGTTACATAAGTCAACACTGGGATTCATTAGTCGATGGACACTTCAGTTACAGTCTGTGGTTCTCCACTCGTATGTGAATTGGAGCATTAACTCACACACAGAGCTGTGCATGGTGGTGGGACATGTCTGTAATGCCAGTGGCTCTGGAGGCTGAGGCAGGAGGATCCCAAGTTCAAAGTCAGCCTCAGCAACTTAGCGAGGCCCTGTCTATAATATAAATAAAACACCACAAGAAGAGGGCTGGGGATGTGGTTCAGTGGTTAAGTACCCCTGGGTCAATCCCAGGTACCAAAAAAAAAGAAAAAGAAAAAAGAAAAAAAAAATCACACACAGTTTGTGCTTGGAATGTCTCTAACCTTTTAACATGAAATAATGAGTTTCCTGGAAATGTTGTTTAAAAAATTAAATTGCAAGGTCATGGTTGTCATTCACATCCTTATTTGACACTGCTAGGTACCTGGGAAGGGCAGTTTCATCAGGGGACTCAGTGCTGAGAGAAAGTTCTAGACTTCAGAGTGCTTGTGTCATATGTTTTCCATTTCTCTAGGTAAAAGCATCTTTGAAATGCCTTGCTTTGATTCAAGACCCTTGCCCCTCCGAGCGCAGCTCCTACATAGAGGTACCAGCACCACGAGAGGCTGGTTTGAAATGAAGAACGTCAGGCCGTCCCAGGCTCAAACACCAGAATCTTCACTCGAGCAAGGTGCCCAGATTAGTGATGTGCACAATGAAATCGAGAAGCAAGAGTCTGTCTCGATCCACAGTGACAGGATCCTAAGTTATGCTGTGTTCCTTCCCCAGGCCCCCAGAGTGATCTCTGTGGAGCAGATCTAGTCACATAATTCTCCTACTTAAAAATGGAAAGTCCCCTTTGGTGATGTGGCCAACAGGGCCTCTGGCCTCTGGCCTCTACCTCTGCTCCTCTCCCCTCCGATGCCTGTTCTCCTGCACACCCAGCCCTCCCTGCAGCCCATGGTGCTGTGCAGCACGGTACCCACGGGGCCCGTGTGGACCGAGATGAATCCTAAGTGGGAAAACTCACTGGGTTTCCCAGGGGAAAAGGAGACCGAATGTCTCTTAAGTTTTTATGCTGATGATACATTTGAAAGATCCTAGTTTAGATATATATCTGGCTGAGTAAAATACAGTGTCAAAATTAATTTCAAGCCAGGTGCCGTGGCGCACACCTGTGATCCCAGCACTTGGGAGGCTGAGGCAGGAGGATCGCGAGTTCAAAGCCAGCCTCAGCAATGGTGAGGCACTTAGTGACTCAGTGAGACCCTGTCTCTAATAAAATACAAAAAAGGGCTGGGGATATGGCCCAGTAGTCGAGTGCCCCCGAGTCCAATCCCCGGTACCAAAAAAAAAGATTAATTTCAGCTGCTCCTTTTTTGCTTTCTAAAGTGTGACTTCTAGCAAATTGGAAGCTGGGTCTAATTCTATTGGTTAGGGCCTCTCTGTGCCTAGCACTTGCAGGCTTCCAATCTGTTTGGATGATTCCCTGGGTTTGAAATGACCCTCCCCATGCTGTCTGCCTCAATTCCCTTCCCCAGGCACTTCGTTTCAGGACAAAGGAGGGTTGCCTCAACACTCCACTGGGTGTTATCAAACGGTGTCATAGTCATCTGTTAAATTTGATCTCTTACTAGATTGATTAGTCTATAAGTTAAAGGAGAAGGCCCTCACATTTAAAGATCCACCATGTGTCAAGTGGGCTAGGCATTTTACAAAATGTCAAGTTCCATTTGTTTTCATGAGTAGGCCAAGTGGGTTGAGGCTCAGAGAGGCTAACTTATTTTTTTAAGGTCACACAGCTGGTAAGTGCAGCTGCTAAGTGTCTGAACTAGGATTTGATCCCAGGTCTCTGACATTAAACCATACCCTTCCCTTATTTCTTTTTACAGTTTGAGGATCAAACATGGTGCCTAGTGTTTTGTTGGTTCACAATAAATGGCTCTTTGGGTTAAATTTATTTCTAGTTCACATGGATTTCTACTTTATACTCACTCGAATTACTAACTGCCATATGGCAGTTTTGGAGGAGTCTTTGGGAAAGTGATAATGACTAATTGGAAATTTCAATTACTTATCAAAGAAATTGGAAGCGTAGGCAGATCTCGGAGAGTCTGATTTTTCTCCTCAGCTTTGGAAAATAGTGTTAATGGCTGAGACACCCCTGAGTGTGGGAAAGCATAAATCTTGGGTTCCCTACCACTAAGTTAACTTTCAAATGTCTCTCTTCCTTTCTGAGTTTGGTTTCTTCAATATAATCAGAGTCTGGTGCATTAGATATCTTCCAGCCAGAAGATTCACGAATATTTTGTTTTCTCTGTATTTTATTTTGCTTTTCAAATCATGAAGCATAAAGAGACGTCATTTATTAAAGTTTTCCTCTGGCTCACTTGACACACAAAAAGGGCGCAGAAAAAGAGACCAGGGCAGAAATCCTCCAATACCCTGTTTCCCAAATAGCTTTCTTCAAAGAACACCAAGGAGGAAAAAATAACATAACAAATCTGAATGAAAGAAACATGATATAAAACATGATATAAAAATCTTGCAGTTGCAAGATTTTATAACCCAATAAAACTCAAGGATCATACCTCGTGGGAATGGTTGCCAATTCTCACATAAGGAAACACTCACCATATGTTCAATTTTGATTCTGAAACATTCATGAAATACAGACTTAATAATCTCCTATCTGAGTACTTGAGAAACGCAGCAGCAAAAAATGAAGGGAAAAAAAAATTAGTGTGAAGGCTACCTGGTAATTGTCCTTTCATTTTCTTTTTCCATGTGGGGTGGGGATTGATGATGACCTTAGGGGGCAAAATACAGCTTTGAAGATGAAATTAAAATGACAAATCTCAACCAACTTGTCTGAGAGCGAGCAGATTCCAAAATCTAAGCAATGTCTTTAAGAGAAACATGCTCTAAAATAGCAAGCACGTAGGTGTAGTCAAGATGGAAACACTTCAGAATTCCTTTGATGAGCACTCTTTAAAAAAGGATTTATTTAAAGCACCATCATAGAGGGAATATAAACCTTCAAGAATCCCCAGCTCTTTTTAACATCACTAAACCCTGACTTCCATATTAATGGAATTGAAGATGCCTCTGAGTCCAAACGAATCCCAAGCCGAATTATATTTTCAGGACTCTGAACAAAAATTGGGAAATCATGACCACAATAAACTGATTGTTTGTTTTTTTCTAAGACACAAACAACAATGAAATTTTCACAGCCATGGATGGCCAAGGAGGTAGGCATACATAGGATGTTTATAGCATTGTGAATTCCCAGGTAATGAAAACTATTCTAATTTTTCTTTCTAAGGACAATGTCAGAACTCTTCATTTTCTTAATTCTAACCACAATCTATCAATTACATTTGATATCAAAGCACATACAGATGTGAACATACATATATACACACACCTATGTCTGCTTTCATATATGTACATTAATGCATGCATGTCTATTAATACCTCCTTTGGGTCTTGGCTTAAATATTGCCTATCAGAGAGGTCTTCCTGGATCACCCTTCATGAAATAGTCTCCACCCACCTGCATCCATTATTTTCTCTCCCTCTTGCATTGCTCTATTTTAATCCATGGTGCTTACATCACCTGTGTATTATGAAACATATTATGTTTTGACTGTTTGCTTTGTCCACTGTGATGTAGCCTTCCGAACAAGGAGGGATTTTTTTCCTGCTTTGTTCATTGCCACACCTAGAAGAGAATCTGGACAGAGAGGTGGTCAGCAGACATTCCTTAAAAGGACAGACCTTTAGCAGCTGCTTGTTTTTGTGTGGGGGGGAGCTGGGCTGGTCATCTACCCAGAGGATTTCATGGTTTTCTTTAATCTTCTGGATAAAGGTTGTGATTCTGGCGCATTATCCTCTCCCACGTAGCAGCGAGTCGTAGAGTGGAGAAGAAACTGCAGGGCCTTCAAGAGCAGCCTGCCCATGCATTCCGCCCTGCCCCTGCCGCCTCCTCCCTCTGACCCTGTGCTAAGGTTGCTGGGTCTGCACCTTGTTTTGCTGAAAGCCTGGTTTCTTCGCTGCCACTTCAAGACACCATGCTCAGACTTCACGGCGCAGCTCTGCCCAGGTCACTTTATTTATAGAGTGAGATCAGTGATGATATGCTGGGGCCTTATATCAGGATATTGGAATTGCTCTAGTTCCTTAAATATATTCCTTCTTTCCATGGAGTGAACAGGAGCAAGTGTCTCAGGTACCTCCTGAGAAGGCTGCAACTGAGCATCTCAGGTAACGGCTGGAGGCCGAGGTCCTCTCCTACCTAACAGCGACACATCCTCCAAAAGCCTCCACCTATTTCCCTTCTCCCTCTGCATACAGGAGAAGTCATTTGCCTTTCCTGTGTTCTCAAAGCACTGTGTGTATTACATTGCACAGACTTACTTACGTCACTGTCTGTGCCTATCCCCAAACCCTTCTCTGCAGCCCAGTGCAAGACATAGACAGTGTTCAATAAATGTGTGTTGAATGACTCTTGAATAAGGTGTCTGTTGTGTCTAGCCATTATTTAGTCCCTCTTCTTTTGATTAACAGCACACTGGTTTTAAAGGGAGGACTTGATCTTTCCCTATTTGATCTAGCTTTGATAGAACTGTCAATCAAGTTGCTCCATTCTCTCCTGGTCAAGGGTCAGGGAGGTGACCCAGCTAGACCAATCAGAAGCTCTCAAGGTTGGAATTTCAAACTTGAACTCACAAACTCATGGTTTAGCCTGATGGTAGGCTCCCGAGGAGATGGATTCCTCTTTTTTTCCCCCCCAAAACCTACTTCTTTATTTACCACTAGATTTTTTTTTTTTTAATCCATCCCATGTACTTCCAATAATACTTTGTTTTGGGTTGGTCTCTGTTCATTCCTTCTGGAAATATTTACTGAGCACATACTCTACCGTCTTCATCACTGAATAAAATAAACAATTGATCTTGGTTTTATGGGCTCATATTTTATCAGAGAGACACATGTTGAGAAATATAAAATTAAGGGTGCTGGGTGCTGGGGTGGTGCCTCTGTAAACAGGGTGGGCAGAGGAGGCCTGATCACAGTGACATTTAAGCAAGAACTTGAGGAGGGAAGAGGGAGTGAGTCAGGTGACCCCTGGGGTCAAGCACGCCAGACACCAGGACAGCCTGTGAATAGGCTGGAAGTCACAGGCCCTTCCCATGTGTTCAAAAAGAGGATCTCATTGTGATGACATCGGAGTGAGCACATGGGACAACTCTAGGAAAAGCCACCAGAGAGGCCAGTCAGAATTCCAGATCATGAATGGCCTTGCAGGTCGTTGTCCGGATTTGGGCTTTTAGTCCCCAGTGAAACTGGGAACTGGTAAAGGGGTTTACACAGAGGAGTCATATGACCTGATTTTCATGTAAGAAGGACCCTCTGGTTTCTGTTTAAGAATAGATTTTTTAGTGGGAAAACAGAAACAGGGACTTACTCAGAGGCTGTTGAATAAATCAGGTGAATCATGATGGTGTGAACCAGGTTGGTGGCAACAGCAGTGGCAAGAGGAGGTCAGAAATATTGAAGGAATAGCCCAACAGGACTTCCAGATGTCAAGGGTAAGGACCGGCAGGAATTACTCTACAGCTTCAGCCTAAGCAACCAGAAGGATGCAGCAGCCACCAACTGGGATGGGAGAAGCTGAGGACGGAGGAAGTCCTGGTGGGGAGATGAGGAGCACAGGTTTGCCTGTAAGTTGGGCATGTACGTCAAAAAGTCAGGTGCACGAGTATAGGGTCTGGGACAGGGATATGGACTAAAGTATACGTCTGGGAGTTCTCTCTGTACATGTGATGTTGAAAACTGTGATAACAGAAATCACCAAGGGGGTTGGTGTGGACAGAGGAGAAAAGAGGGCGAAGGACCTAGCCCTGAGATACCGAGTATTAGATGATCAGAGTCAGGACAAGGGCTTTGAAAAGGACTAGGAATAAGTAATCGATGGCTCGGGGGAAACCAAGAGAAGGGGCTCTCTTGGAAGCCAGACACGGGAAGAAAGTCAACCAGTGTGGTGGTGGGACATGTCTACGGGGCCAAATTTGCTGACAGGCCAAGTAGCATGAGGGTTGGCAACTGACTTTCAGAGCTAATAGCAAGGAAGCCATCAGTGGTCTCAGGCAACCGTGAAGGCAAAAAAGAAAGTGAAGATATAAGCAAGGCGACTGGAGAAGAAACAAGAAGGGAGAACCTTCTCGTTCAGAAACAGCAAACTCGAATGCAGAACAAAGAAGAGGTGGTTGGGATCTTCCAGCAGACTCCAGACTGATGCTCATTCTCCTTGCATGATTTCTTCCTTTCTCTTTCAAGTGTTCTTGCTTCTCTGGTTCCTATCTTTCTTTCAAAGTCCAATTCCTATTGTTCCTCTTGTCTCTGAATATTTACTTTTGCATTTTTCCCTCTAGGCCTGCCTTTCGGCACTTAATCAAATTGTGTCTCTCATTATTTCTTTACTCTTCTCTTGTGGGTCTTATCTCCCCCCAAATTATTAGCTCCTGGAAGGCGGAGACAATGTTTGAAATTTCTTTTCTATTCTTACAAGTGACTACTAGGATATTATGCCTTGGCCACTATTCTCTGTCAGATTAATTCACATTGTCAGATAGTTTAAATAATTTCTCACTTTATTAATATTTTGAAAGGTAAGAATGATAACTACTATTATAAAATTCACATTGGGATTCTATGCCATCCAAAAGTCAGAACAGTGTACTAAGGGGAAATAAAACTTCGAAGAAAATTAGAGACCAATATATTCTTAGTGTCTTGATGAATTGATTCTCATTTATTGTGTTTCCTTCCTCTGCAGCACCCACGCCATCCTCATTAACAAGTGACTTTGCATATTGTTGCTAAGTCATTCTGAAGCCCTAGAAATTGCTCTGATAAGGTGATATTCCTCTCCTGTCGGGGGCCTCTACATTTTCATTTCTGCAAAGCCAAGCCCTTATCTGCTAAATATGCAAATTGGAAATATCACCACTAGTTATATGTGTTGACGCCCCAGGAAGCTCAGGAGGGAGCAGTGGACCTTGTGGGGCTTGGCTTCCTTTGCTTGGCTTGCCCGAGTCTACTGTTGGTGGGGTCAAGTGCCCCTTTGAGTCCCCAGGCTTGGGCTAGGAAGAAGTTGCTTTCGTGGTCTCTGTAGTCAGCCTGCTTTGTCACATTTAGAGGCTGATTCTAGTCTAGGAGGTCACTCTGGGGAGAATGTCACAGTTCGTAAGGGCCCTGGGGCCCCTGGCAAGCCTCAGCCTGCCAAAATCTTCCCAGGAGCAGTGCTGTGATTTAACTTTTGATGCCACCTGACTCAGCAATTGATTCTGAGCAGCCTCTGTCAACCTGTAGGGAGCCACGCTATAAACTAGAGCCAAACTGAGTTTGTCTCCGTGACCTTCCCAGCCTTTGTATAAAGGAAAGTTGGAAGAAACTCCCAGAACCTATCTCCAACTGTTCCTGGGATCCGTGTTCTGGGAAGCCATTGCTCAGGACCCACGGGGATTCTCCAGTCTCGGCCTTGGATAGACAGAAGCCCCTCCCCCTCCCCATCCACAGGGATGCATCCCAAGACCTCCAGGGCATGCCTGAGATCGTGAACAGTACTGAACCCCACACAGATGCTTCTCGACTTCCCATGGGGTCACATCCCCACAGGTTCGTTGTAAGTTCAAAGTGCATTTAACACATCTAGCCCATGAACGATTATGTATATTTTTACATGATTGTAAAGATGAAAAATCCTAAGCCAACTCATTGTTAAGCAAATGACTGTGTGCGTAGTACTCTACACGCACAAAACTCAGTTTATAAATTAGGCACAGGATACGATTAATGACAGCTAATAATAAAATAAAACAATTATAACAATATACTGTAATAAAAATTGTTTAAAACATATGAACCGCTTATTTCTGGAATTTTCCATTTAATATATTTGGATCATGATTGACCAAGGCTAACTAACTGTAATTACAGAGCGCAAAACCCTGTCTGAGACTTGTGGCACCATAGACCCTTCTGCCTTGTGCATTCAAGTCAAGGGAATATTTTGGTGTCTTTTTCAAAGGAAGTACTTGTCTCTGAAGAAAGTTTAAGTGTGTAGCACTAAAGAAAGTATTCAGAATTCTCATGCTTTATGCCTGCTTTTAATCTCACATCTACTTAGTCCTAACCAATAAATAATAACAATGATAACAATACATTGTATCTTGAAAAGGCAAATCTTATGGGTAGAATAAAACAGCAGGCGTGGTGCTGCACCAAAGGTCAGCATCAATCCACTCAACCTCACATTCTGTCCCATGACAATTTCATCAGCCCTAAAGGGGGGGGAGTGATGTCTAAACTCCCTTCTCTTCCAATATTCTGTAAGAAGGGTCCATTCAAATCATCACTTTTGCTCAGTCAATTGGAGAATGTTCCTGACTTGCAATTGCCTTGTTAATTTAAACACTTCTCTTTGTAGCACAAGAAGCCCTTGACTTGTGATGGTTTGACTTATGACCCTTTGACTCCATCGGGGTGCAAAGCCAGCGCACATCTAGTAGAAACACTACCTCAAATTTTGCATTTGGAACTATCCCAGGCTGGCAATATGTGGTCCTGTCCTCTCTGGTGATGCTGAGTCCCCACTAAGCCCGGTGATCACCAGAGGAAACCATCACACGCTGTAACGCTACCAAGCAAGGATGTTCCACAGGGTCGGGGTGTAAAGGCATGCTTAATGCAAGATTTTTAACTCATGATGGGTTCGTCAGGACCAACCTCACATGAGCCAAGGAGCATCTGTGTCTTGCTCATGTTTCAACAGTTTATATCTTAGCTTCTCTGAATTTATATAAAACTTAGGAGTTTCCCTCTCATCAAAGAACTTAGGGCCTAGTGTCTGTTTCACAAAACTTGCTACCATCAATGATTTAGCTGGGGAGTCACATACGTGTAGTTTTACAGGGGGAATATTTTCATGCCTCCTTTTGATGGTTGTCACTGGGGTTCGGCTAACTTAGGAGAAACAGAAAGAACAACCCTCATGCCAAGATGGAAGATGTGGCTCTGGGGAGATTGGCTCCTGTGCTCCTGAAGCAGCTGTCATTTCAAACTCAGCTCAAAACAGCCATTTCCGGATGGCCAGCTTCTCTGACACTTGAGCGTGTCACATAGCATGGGGGAGGAGTCTGGCAGCTATTGTTGACCCTGTGAGAACCCGAACCTCTGCACAGACACTCACAAGTCACTTTCCGGGAAGGAGGCGTTCAGGTTTTCCCTTCTACTTCCTCTTCTTTGGGACTGACCTTCTGAATCTGGGAAAGACTCTGCAGCCTGGACTGTATCAATCCCACGGAGTCGATGCTTTGAAATGGAGGCTGACAAATACCAGAATTTGGACGAGGAATTTTCTTCCTATCCAAAGGAGTCACCTTAGGAAGCTATAAATTCATAATTATGCTGGACACACCACACACACACACACACACACACACACACACACACAGCAGCAGCAGCAGCAGTAGCAAAGCCCCTGGTTTTGTTTGCCATCAGTTTATGAGTAGTGTGAGAACCCCGTGTGGGGAAGTTATGTCAGATTCATTCCACTGTCTTTCCTAGTCCCATTCCCCTCCCTTCTCTTCATTCCCCTTTGTCTAATCCACTGAACTCTATGCTTCCCCTCCCCAAATCTGACGGGACTTTCCTACATACACATATGAATACGTCCCAGTCAATCTCACCGTCACGTTCGTTCACAGATAGGATCTTTATCAGAATAAGATACACTCCATACTTGCATAAATATGTCCAAATAGAAGCTACTGTCCTGTATAACTAAAAAGAACAAAACAAGAAAGGACAAGAAACCCAGTATGGCCAGGCGCCGTGACGCACGCCTGTAATCCCAGCACTTGGGAGGCTGAGGCAGGAGGATCGTCAGTTCAAAGCCAGCCTCAGCAAAGGCAGGGCTCTTAGCAACTCAGTGAGACCCTGTCTCTTTTAATAAAGTACAAAAAAGGGCCGGGGATGTGGCCCAGTGGTCGAGTACCCCTGAGTTCAATCCCTGGTAACAACAACAAAAAAGAAACCCAGCATGGGGAAGGAGTGGGATGGGAGTGGTGTGTGGAAGAAGGGTGGTTGGATATGAGCCATACACGCTCCACGCGCTATGAAAATACGACACTCAACACCATCAATTTGTACAATTAAAATGCATTAACTTAAAAAGAAAAACCCATCCGTGTTTCTTTTCAATTGTGTGTCATTTTATAATAAAGATATAACAGACCCTGTAGACAATATCAGAGTCCCGTTTCCCGGGGAAGGAGTCTCTCCAGTCGCCACGTTGATGTATTTGAGCATCGGCAGAGGATTAAGGGCCGTAAGAAGAGAAGCATTTACTTTCCTTGACTTGTGGCTCTGAGTCTCGAAAAGACTCCACTGTTATGAGCACAGCACAATGCTTGACCTTTGATGGGCTGTTTGTCAGGAAAGAATTCCCTTTAGGAAAGCCAGACTAGATGTCAGCAGGCAGGTGAGTCCAACTGTGAACACACTCCACTACCGGACATTAAGTAGACACCCAATGAATATTTTTGAATGAATGAATAAATTAAAAAAAGACTTAAATCACTAATAAAATGTAATATAAATAATATGATATTATATTATGTGTAATATATGTAGGTATAATATATGTCTAGAAATAATCGGATATAATGTTAGTATAGTATATGTAATATACTATGTATAGCATAGATAAACACTATACTACATTATATATATATACTATATGTAGGCAATACATATACTATTACATACTTATGTTGTGCTTTATACAATACTATATATTACACATACTATATTAACATAGCATACTATATTAGCATATTATATGTAATAATATAGCATATGTAGTCTGTGGGATATGGTATATATAATAATAGCATGTATAATGCATGTAATATAATACAAACAAACAAATAAACCATACTGGCAAAGAAAACCCAGCTTATTCTAAACAACATGTGTTAGAGGGTGCTTGGTGCATGGGAGCCAGGCCTGCTTTAAGAATCTATTCTGTAAACATCCAGTTCTTAACACACTTCTTAGTTTTGTTTTGCAGAGAGACTTGACTCAACACATTGCAAAAATACCTTTGTTTCAACACAAAAGAAGAAACCTGAATTTGTACTCAGGCTCTATTTAGCAGCCAGGCTGGCCTGTCTACAGCACCAAACTAACCCTTGAATTACTTCAATATCTTGCCATAAGACATCTGGGCAGAAGATGCAACTCTTGCCTCCAGTTTCCTTTATGAGCAAGATGAAAAACACACCTTCTATCCTTCAGGGTCAGTCTCATACATACCTTTCTAGTTTTTTCCCTTATATAACAGCTCTGCTGTAGATGGAAATGGAGACAAAGGACAGTGGACACAGCCACCTTTCTATGTGATGACACAGTTCAAGCAATTGTAGTTAGTGAGGGCCTGTATGTGTGTGTCAGCTAAATGAATTGCTATTTTGTTATAGGTATATACTACATTTCTTCTTAGAGTATCAAATCCCAGGAGCAGCTTGATTTTTCATTTTTCTTTCTCTCTCTTTTATACATGTGTGTGTGCAGACCTATGTATGTGTATTAATATATACATCTATATGTGTACACACATATATACATGTGTATCATCATGCATATGTGTGTATACATTTATATATCATCATGCATAGGCATGCAAGCATATACAGGTGTATATATACCATCGTGTATATGTGTGTGTATATGATTTTTGGCACTGCCTTCTATAAAGACTACCAAACAAATACAAAACTAATTGATCTCTTGTGTTTATCTTCCCTTCCTCTGAATTTCTAGAGCAATATATCCTACTGCTATTATTTCACTATTTTATTTACTTAACATGATATGGTATAGAAAAGGTGGATTGGAATTCAGGTCACCTGAATTCGAATCCTATATCCTGTTACTCGGGCTCATCACATCAGCCAATTATTCCTTCATTTCTTCCTTTCTGAAAAGGAGACAATAATTTTTTAAGATCCCTTGGTAACAGGAATACATGTAAAGCATCTAACAGGCAACACATGTTAAGTCGCTGTAATTCTTATTATTGCTTTTCCCCACAACTTGATTGAAAGCTCCTTGAGGCTGGAAGATGCTAGTCTGGAATCCACTGTTGATGTGCTTCTGAAAGCCTGAGCACAGGAAGGGACTCTGGAGATACGCCACGGAAAAGCCCACGTGGCTGGGACTGTAGCTAATTAAGTCTAAAGACAAGTTAAAACAGTCATCTCACTGTCCTAAGAAACATATTCCCTGTGCCTTAGCCACCTAATATCACATCTCAGCTGTCACTGGGGGGGTTACATGTTGCCCTGCCCAAAGGCAGCAAAAAATATGTCAATAATGAGCAACTTAATAATTATGTATTATCAAATATATTTTTTATATTTGCAGCCAATGTTAATCCCAGGTGGACTTTTTAAAATGTGAACCGTTTGACCCGTTCACAGACTCAGTATAGTCCTAGTCACCTGCTAGGACACACAAGGACAACAACAAAAGAAGCAGAGCACTTGTTGCAGCCCCCCCCCCCCCCACCACACACACAGGCAGCGAGTGTAGGGAGACACCACCTGTGACCACTCGTGACCTGAAGCCAGGTTCCGACATTCAATCAGTACCTCAGCAGGAAAGCCCCTGCTGCTGGCTGCCCTTCATTTTCCTTCATTGGCTCAGATATTCACCGAAGTCAGGTGAACCGGAAGCGTTGAATTTGTCAAGTCACGGCCACACTAAATACGGGGCCAGAGTTCACAAGGAAGATTCGTAGCTGAGCACTGTGTGAATATCTGAGTCCAGAAATGATACAGGTTGAGAACAAATACTTCATCTTTTTCCCCCTCTTAATCTCTCAGCTGAGTTTCCAGCTGAATGTATATTTTATTTAAAAATATAGGTACTAATGGATGGAGTTGGAGAATATCACGCTAAGCGAAATAAGCCAATCCCCAAAAACCAAAAGCCAAATGTTTTCTCTAATATGCAGATGCTAATGCACAATAAGGGTGGGGGGGGCACTAGAGAAGACTAGCATTACATTAGATTATGTAGAAGGAAGTGAAGGGCGGGGAGGGGAGGGGAGGTGTGGATAGGAAGAATGGTAGAACGAAACAGACATTATTACTGTATGTATGTATGGGACTGCATGACCAATGTGATTCTAAAACATGTATACTCAGAAAAATGAGAAATTATATCCCATCTATGTATGACATATCACAGTGCAGTGCATAAATGCATTCTACTGTCATGTATAACTAATTAAAACAAATAAAAAGTTTTTTTTTAAAAAAAATAGGCACTAAAATAATTACCACGTGGACTGAAAAAAATCTTCTTTTTTTGAGACTTACATGGCCCCTCATTTCCTATCACTTAGGGTCCCCACCCAGAACCCTTATTTTCTCTTTCTCTGTTACTCTGCCTAATTAACAGTAGTCCTGTTTAAATCCTGCTGAGGGCCACTGTCCAGATCCTTCTAGCGCTCCTAAAGGGTGAGCCTGCCTCCTTTTAGTTCCTCTTACTTGTCATCACTACTTTCCTCATAATTACTCCATGGGCCCTCACAAGCCAAGCTCATGAAAGGTTCAATACTCAATTTAAAGATTTATGTGGAACGATTCGTGCTTTTTGTCAGCATTTATCTGGAATGCCTTAGCCGCATCCTCAGTATCACAAATCTACATTGAAACGACCACGACTCGCCCCTGAGCAGCCAGCCTTCTCACGGTCTGGCATGATACAGGAAGTCCATCCGGGCACCTGCCCACCCAGTGTGCCCTCTCGGGGTGTTGTCCCACCCACAGCTCCTGCTGAGAAAACCAGCCCAGCCATGACCTTGTCTAGCAGCGTGTATTCAGTGCCATGTTCAAACCTCCAGAACTAATGGTTGGACTCAGAAGGGGAACCTTAGGGTGCCCAGAAACCTACGAGATGACAGTACAATAGATGCTTGGCCGCAGGAGAGTCGATATTAATTTGTTAAGACAGATGCCTTCTTTTACATGGGATTTTGAAAGGACAATTTCGAAATAAACAGTTATTAGTGAGAGAAGAATACGAATTTGCCACTCTATCCATCTCCCTCCAGGAGAAAGTCGGGATGGTCAGCAGAGGAGCACCAGAGGACAGGCTCATGAGCACCTCTGTTGCAGAAGGGGCAGTGGAATGGGAAGGTAGGACCAGGTCCTGGGCACCTACCATGGGGGCTTGGGAACAGAGACCTTGGACACCACGCAGTACCTGCCTCTCTGGGGCCATGCTTTTCATTAACATGAGCCCCCCATGAATTAAGAGACCAAATTGAACACTGTTCCTTCCAAACGAGAAGCCTCGCTAACAGCGGACATTCTTTGTGCTTGTTGTTGTTGTTCTTTTTAGATATATATGACAGTAGAGTGTATTTTGACATATTATACATACATGGAGTATAACTTCGCATTCTTGTGGTTGTACATGCTGTGGAGTTTCACTGGTCATGTGTTCATACATGAACACAGGAAAGCTATGTCAGATTCATTCTACTATCTTTCCTATTCCCATCCCCTCCTTTCCCTTCATTCCCCTTTGTCTAATCTAATGAACTTCTATTGCTCCCCCCCCACCCCACTCATTGTATGTTAGCATCCACGTATCTGAGAAAACATTCAGCCTTTGGTTTTTTGAGATTGGCTTATTTCACTTAGCATGATATTCTCCAGATCCACCCATTTACTAGCAAATGCCATAATTTCATTCTTCTTTATAAGTACTGATTTCATTTCATTGTGTGTATGTATCACATTTTCTTTATTCATTCATCTGTTGAAGGGCACCTAGGCTGGCTTTGTAGTTTAGCTATTGGGAATTGAGCTTCTATAAACATTGATGTGGCTGCGTCACTATAGTATGATTGTAAGTCTGTTGGGAACAGTGGATGTTCTTAATGAAAATGTTCGTTCAAACAGGAAAACCATAGGATACTTACTTGGAAAACAGCTTGCCAAGCGTTTGAGGACAGCAAACCCTTCCTCACTACAGTGGGCACAGATTTGAAAATGGCTTTGTCACAAGAAGCTCATGTGTGGGATGTTTATTAGTCCATTTTTCTGTTGCTAAAACAAATGCCAGAGGCTACATAATTGATAAGGAAAAGAGGTTTATTTCATCCACAGTTTTAGAGGCGGAAAGTCCAAGATCAGGCAATCCCATCTGCTTGATCTCTGGTGAGAGACGACTGGCTGACACAACATGGAGGAGAAAAGACAAGGGAACCAACCAGGTACAGAGGGGCCAAGCATGTAGGGTGGCCTCATGTCATAGCAACCTGCTCTTGTGAGTCCAGCTCACTCTACAAGACCAGCACGGATCCCTTCCAGCTGTAGCCCCCCCCCCCCAGTCCTAACTGCGTTCCACCAGATCCCACCTCTTACACCCTTCCACCATGTCATCACTGTCACACTGCAGACCAAGGTATCAGCACACAGACCTCTGGGGACACACTCAATCCCCATCCAAGTCATAGCAGGATGGAAGGAAAATTTGATAATTGGGGACAACTGTGGACCATACCATTGACAGTAGGCACACAAGTGCTCTGGGTTCTCTATGCTAAAGTTATCATAGAGCAGGGTCTCTCAGTGAACCCAGAATCATCCCAGACCCAGAACGTGGGAGAAGAGGCAGGGATCCTCAGCACTACTGAGCCTATTTGAAGAACTCGTTCATTTCCACCCTCAAGATCCCCTGTCCCAGAGCAGAGAGTGACATAAAGCAAGCAATCCTGGGCTGGGGTCATGGCTCAGTGGTAGAGCGCTCGCCTAGCACGTGCGCGGCCCGGGTTCGATCCTCAGCACCACGTAAAAATAAACACATTGTGTACAACTAAAACCAATAAAAAAAAAAAAAAAAAAAAAAAAAAAAAAAAAAAAAAGCAAGCAATCCCTGCACTGGGAAGAATTCCAGCTCCTCACAAGGAACCACCAGCAGCAGCCTGAGTACCCAACTGTGCTAAGGGTCCTCCAGCAGCTCTTTCTGTAATCACAGGGAAAAGAGCAGAAATCTCTCTTTCCCCTCGATCTTTGCCCCAGTTCCTCTAACCTCCAAGACCATCCATCACAAAATGGAGACAGGGAGGAAGCATGGGCATAGGTTTGTCTTCTAGGATTTCCGAGATTATCCATTTGAGGGTTACACCTGTGTTTTGAGTTTGGGGACTAATTTCTGAAGCTGTGCTTAGGTTCCTTTTCCAGCTGACCAAAAGGCAGTTTGAATGAATGCACTCAAATCCCAGGCAGGCTGCTCACAAAGCACCTGACCGTGCTGGTGCATAGGAGTCATTATGCATGCATGCAGAGAGGGATATTAGGGCTGTAGACAAGGCTGAGGCTCTTTAGGTAAGACCACTCCGGGTGCTCTATTGCTTTTGCAGGAATCTGGCAAAAGATTTACTGCTTGATAAATGACCATAATCCACTAAGTAAAATTGCCTATGAATAATTCTGCTGGGTATGGAGCTTAGAGGAGAGAGGATTTACTATTTAAGCTCACAATCGCATAACAGCAATTATCTGTTTC
The DNA here is from genome assembly GCA_025594165.1 of Tamias sibiricus. NCBI lineage: Eukaryota > Metazoa > Chordata > Mammalia > Rodentia > Sciuridae > Tamias > Tamias sibiricus. The sequence goes on along the minus strand of CM046666.1, from coordinate 13,695,912 downwards.
TGTATGTCAGACCCTGTGCTCATGTATGAAGCTGCCTTTGCAGAATGCTTGGCTATGCACACGCACAAAATGAAATGTCTTCTCTGTCTCTCTGTTGTGTGCGCTCTCTCTCTCTCTCTCTCTCTCTCCCCCCCCCCCCACACACACACTGATGTTTCTACAGCTTCATCTTCTAGATGGGTTTTATTAGTCACATACCTGTCAAAGGTTTAAAATATTTCAACAACCATAACAATCCCACTAAAATACAGCCAGGTTCCTGAGACCCTAAATTTTCCTAACATCCAGGTTTCAACCTGCAGGCTTCATTCAGTGTTCCCTGCCACAGCTTCTTGATAAATCTGTCTCTTTCCCTCTGGGTTCCAGTGACGTGTGAACACTGGTGGATTTTATCAAGGACTCGCACATTTAGAAATAACCTGTATGTAGTGATATTTAAGTTAGCAGCATTACATAATTCTCCATGATGTATTTCTATTTGAGATACTTTCTATAAATGAAAGAACTTTATTCAAATTAAGCTATAATAAGAATACATATGCATATATATATATATATATATATATATATGTATATATGTCTGTACTGGTTCTGAGGCACATAGCCACAGCAGGTAGGAAAAGCATTTCTTTCTATCCCTATCACATAAGGACGTGTTCTTTTCAATAATATAAATGGATCAAGAAAGGGTCAGAGGACTTGGAGTTTGACCATTTGATCAATCATACCAAATGAAAGAAAATGGGAAGAATGCAAAGAAATTAGGGAAATAAGTGGAAAAGAAACTCGTGGGTCAAAGGTGTCTTTTATTTAATAAGAGGTCACCAAGAATAATTGCCCCAGGGAAACTGTAAGGAGCATCTCCCAATGCAACTGCTTTAATTAAGTGGAGTAAATAAGACACCACACAGAGGTTTAACTTAGCTAATGAGTCAATTTGAGAGTCTGATTTTCTTTCCTTAAAAAATGAAATGAAGGAGAGGAAATTTGCTTTGTTCACTTTATAATATACTGGCTCTGCCGTGTACAGTTGTGCAGGTTGTCATAGCAGCAGGGCACTGAGCCAAGGGGCAAATAGGGCTTAGGTCCCATCTGGACCCAGTGGCTCAACCATGAGCCCTGGCTTGGGGCCACATCTGGTGGGAGGGAGGCCCTTTTCTAATTTGCACAAAGATACAATATGGATCATTAATGGCCCTGCAATTTACTGTGTAGCAAAACCAAACTGTACATCCAAATGCTTGGTGATAAATCCCAAGAATAACTGAAGGCTTTACTCTCATATATATATAGGCATGCTGAAATCAAAGGCACCGTTGCCATAGCAGACCACACCATAGTCGCAGTTTGAGTGGTAATTTAATCTTGTCCAAATGACATGTTTTGCCACATTAAGTTAGTTTTGTTAACCTGATTTTAATTGCCTCTGTAGCTTGCATTTGATTGTTAATTTGTTTTGATTTTATGGTTGTCCAAGGGCTCTGAGAGCAAGGAGGTTTTAACCTGGTTTGCATATTGAGACATTTAATATGTTTGTTCTGTTGCATACACACATAACAAAAATCATTGAAATCAATTTCAGGGGTCTAATTGTGTATGTGTGTGTGTGTGTGTGTGTGTGTGTGTGTGTGTGTTTGCGTGTGCACTTGTGTGCGCATACTTTTAGGGGCAGGTATTGGAGATTGAACCTAGGGGTGCTTTACCACTAAGATACAAAACTACATCCCCAGACCTATTTATTTATTTATGTATTTGCTTATTTATAGATAGAATTTCACTAAGTTGCTTAGGGCCTCACTAAGTTACTGAGGATGGCCTCAAAATTGTGATCTTCCTGCCTTAGGCTTCTGAGTTAGATAATTTTATATTATATAAATAATATATTTTATATACTATTTTAAAAAATTATATATTTATAAAATATATATAATATATATGCACATATATATGATAAAATTATATATGTGTATATATATGATATATATAATATATATACATATATATGATAAAATTATAATTTTATATTATTAAAATATATATTACTTATATAAAGGCTATGTGTGTATATATATGTACATTTATATATATACACATGGCCTTTATTTATTTATTTACTTATTTTGGCAGTGCTAGAGATCAAACCCAGGGCTTTGAGTACACTAAGCGTGTGCTGTGCCACCAAGCTATACCAGCCTTGTTTGTCTTTAAAAAGGATCCACACATGACTCAATCTTGAGAATTCCCCAGAACCCTCACACTACACCCACATCCTGTGAACTGAGATGGCAGAATTATTATGAAAAGTCATGCCCTCCCTGTGCGTACACCAGTTATTAGCTGAGGTCTCAGTAAATTTTTTTTTTTTTTTGTACTGGGGATTGAACTCAGGGGCACTTGACTACTGGGCCACATCCCCAGCCCTTTTTTGTACTTTATTAGAGACAGGGTCTCACTGAGTTGCTAAGTGCCTCGCCATTGCTGAGGCTGGCTTTGAACTCGCGATCCTCCTGCCTCAGCCTCCCAAGTGCTGGGATTACAGGTGTGCGCCACCGCGCCCGGCAGGTCTCAGTAAATCTTAAACGTGCATTTGCTATGACTCTTTGATGCATAGAAATACTCTATTGAATAACAGCAAAATGTTCCAGAGTTACTTGATTCTTGGTTGTTTCTATCAGTGAATGGATTTTAAGTAGAAATGCCATATGCATGCCCTGTATGTCGTTATGGGGACACTTGAACGTTTTCCACCTTGAAAACGAGTGTTTTTACTGAACTAGGAAGGGAGACAACTGATCTGGAAGCTTCCTGTGGGCACTCTCATCCTGACTCTGGGAACGTGTAGGTCCAAGCTTCTTATTTTCTGTGTATTAAAGATAGCATTTAATAATAGGCTATGTTGTGTAAGATCCCTAACTAGTCATCTTCTTTTAAAATGATCCAAAAATTTGTTTCCATGTTCTTCTACCATTAAACATCTTATTTCCTCAATCTATGAGTGACCACGATGTAAAAGTAAACATTGGTTCCGTAACTAGTACTTGTTCTTAAGTTAGGGATGGTGAGTATGAATGATTGGTAAAAATAAAAACAAACTTTAAAATAATACACTCATTTTGTTTAAATAACTCTAATAGGTGGGCAGGATTTAACTTGGATACGTAGTTAACTTGGAACTGCAAACCTTAACATGGAGCATAGATAGATAGATAGATATATAGATAGATAGATAGATAGATAGAGATATATCTCCAACTTAGAAGGCTGAGGCAGGAGGTTCACAAGTTTGAGGTCAGCCTCAGCAACTTAGGCCACAAGCAACTTAGTGTAATCCTACCTATAAATAAGCAAATACCTAAATAAATAAGTCTGCGGATATAGCTTCATAGCTTAGTGGTAAAGCACCCCTAGGTTCAATCCCCAGTATCTGCCCCTAAAAGTACACACACACACACACACACACAAAAAAAAAAAAAAAAAAAAAAAAAAAAAAAATTAGACCCCTGGAATTGTCTGATTCTAACAGACATGAGGCACTTCTGATTTGTTCCTGGGAATGGAGCCTACCTTTGCCCAGTGACCATGGCTGTGTGGTATTTTGCAAAGCCAAGTGGAAACCTTTGTGGGATGGTGACTTGTTTCTTACCAGGAACAGGAGTGTGAGCTGTGGGTGTCATTTAGTATCTGGTTTATTCTAACTTTACAGAATCAGCTTTTTCAGTAGAAGTAGAAAGATTGTTTTCTTATTCTGGACAACCTTAAATTTGTAAATAGTGATGAGAAGTATGTTAAGACAATAAAGGAAATTCTCATTTTTTTCCTCATTCTTTAAGTCAACAAGGAAAAGAAAAATAAAGCCATGCTGGCTGCAGAACCAAGACTTTCCATGTTGATGTGAATGTGTATAATTCTTGAAAATTCAATTACATGCTGCAATTTAAAAAAACCATTGATACCTAAAAGATACAGAAAAACATCATGTTTGGTTAAAGTATTGTTTCTGCATTACAAAGAGAACAGATCTTCAGAGAGGTTTGTTGTTGTTGTGTGTGTGTGTTTTTTTTTTTTTAAAGTTTAAAATATCCCCTGCATGTGCCAGCTAAGGTAACTCTTAAAATTGTAAGATCTATCAGAACAGAGAACACGATTATGTTGCTGATCATCATCTTTCTATCTTCAGGCTCAATGTCTGGCAAAGAGTAAGCATTTAAACAAGTGATTGTCAAATAAGGTAATTATTTTTAGCTAATTAGTTTAAACAGTTTTTACGTATATAATTAACAAATGGTTTCTTGCCCGTGGAATTTATGAAGATGGCTGGTAATGTCTTCGATCAGATTTGGAGATAGGTGGGCCTGACAGTACAGTGTGTTCTAGTCAGAACTATTGGCAGGAGGGAATCTTGGACTCTCAGATCCTCAAATACCATGCTTCTAAAAAATTTACCCAAGTTAAAGGAAAAGAAAACCACCTGTTCCTAGATTCCCATATGTACAAGCTATTTCATTCCATTTCGCATCTCACGTGAATTTGCATATTTTCTCCACCACAATGGATTTAAAAAAAAACATGATATTAAATTTTATTTTGTCACTTGGCAATCAAAAATAAATAAAACATCCCAGGATGAGCCTTTATCATCACAATACAAATTTAGAATGGGAGTGGTACTGTGCCATCACGTTAGGCCCATGAATAACAGAGTTCAGTGAATGGAAACAGATTCCTGTCTTCAGATTGTATTTACTACATGACTAGTTAACTGTGTGGCAACAGATGGCTAGATCCAACTTTCTCCAAATAATGTTTTTTTTAAAAAAACAGCAAAGATATTTATTTTAACCATTTTTCCATGTGAAGTGTTATTTTGTTAGGGGTGTTTTGGGGGAGTACAACATTTGTTTATTATAGGGTTATAATAATATGAACTTTTTTATTTGAAATGTTTAATGAAGTATGATGAGGAGTATGTGTCCCTGGGTTGTATGGTTTAGAGATGAGGTGTCCTCCAAAAGCTCATGTGTGAGACAATGCAGGAATGTTCAGAGGTGAAATGATTGGATTAAGAGAGCCATGACCTAATTGGTGGATTAATCCACTGATAGGGATTAACTGGGTGGTAACTGTAGGCCGGTAGGATGTAGCTGGAGGTGGGTCACTGGAGGCGCTGCTTTGGGTATGTATTTGGTCTCTGGGGAGTGGAGTTCTCTCTCTGTTTCCTGCTTTCCATGTCCTGAGCTGCTTTCCTCTGCCTCACCCTTCCGCCATGATGTCCTCCCTCACCTCCAGCCTAGAGCTCTGGAGTTGGCTGACCATGGATGGAACCTCTGGAACCATGAGCCAAAATAAACTTCCTCCTCTAAGCTGTTCTGGTCAGGCATTTTGGTCACAGTGACAAAAAGATCACTGAAACACTGGGTCATGGATTAATGTGTGAAGAAGATTCAGGGAGACTAGGTTAGTCTTGGAAAGAGCAGAGAGGGAGGCACGGAACACTGTCCTTGCGCATCCTTCCTTCTCACAGGCTCCTCTGGCCAGTGAGGGAGCCCCTGTCCGCCGCTCCTCTGCCCTCCACATGTGGAAAGCCATCTTGCAAAGATAACAGAAAGGCCTGGCCCCTCACTCAGCTCTGCACATGCCGCAGAAGTGACTTTGGTTTAGGGACGCTTTACAGTCATGCATCACTTAATGACAGAGCCTTGTTTTGGGAAGTACTTTGTTAGGAGATTTTGTTATGGTGCAAACACCCTAGAGAACACAAGCCTAGAAGGTCTCTCCTACTACACCCACTGCTGTATGGTAGAGCCTACCGCTGCTGACCCCCTGGTGAACACAACAGCCGGGGATTAAATCAAGCAGAAGGAAAGATGCTGCAATCAAGAATCAAGAGTCATGATCAAGTGAGACCTAGGAGGCTGCTGCCTACATACTCAGCACATTGTTTTATAGTAAAATTTTCTTATAAGAAAAGAAGATCATGCTAGTGATTAAAAGTATAGTACAGTAAACATATAAGCCATAACATAGCCATTTATCATCATTATCAAGTATTATGCACTGTCTATACCTGCATGCGCTCTACTTTTATAAATGACTGGCAGCCCAGAAGGTGTATCACCACGGACACTAGATGGCTACAATGCCACTACACAATGGAAATTTTTCACTTTCATCACAATCTATGGGACCACCATTTCCTATATGGTCTGTCATTGACCAAGATGTCACTATGTGGAGCATGACTTTAATTGGAAATGGCTTTGCCTCTTAGGAACTAAAGTGGATCAGACACCAAGAACTCCACCTCCTGCTAATAACCCCTAGTGAAAGCAGACTACAGTACTAAGTCTGTGTTTGCAGATGTGGTAATGGATTGAAACATTCCATAGATATTTCAAGGCTCAAAGAAATAACTGGCTTGAATATATTCAAATGTATCCAGATTATGGTTTATATATATATATTTCCTATGAAGCATCAGGGAAGTAATATATAGGGCCTCTGGGTCTCAAGGAGTTTATGATACAGTTGGGAACATGAGATCTGAGAGCACTTTGCAAACTGTGGGGGCCTTTTTGTGACCCTGTGATGTAGTAAGATAGCTAATAATACCAAAAATAGATGCAATAAAGATTATTTCCAATACAAAAATACATAGCAGCCTCAGTTGGATCAAATACCATTGCCTCATATTTTAAACTGTGTTAAATCTTTGACCTTTCACTTGAAGACCTTTCTTTTCACCCACCAGGCCTTCCTCTTGTCTTGCACTTCCAGCTGCACGCTATAGATTCCAGTATGAAAGACATAAGCACAAATTCTTAGAGGCAATTGTTTCTTTGTGTGCATTCAGATTACATTTTTCTGGGCAGTAAATTTAATGCTCTAATCAATTAACCAATCGCTACAAAGAGTCCATCCAAGGACAATGGCGACAATGACCAAAAGGGAAAGACAGGCTCAAAGAACGAGGAGATTTCTATTTCTGACTCTTAGGATGGGAGAATATTGGATATTTTTGTTAGAGTTTGATATTTTTAAGCATTATATGAGGAGCAGATATTCTGGCAAAATGAAATGTCCATGTGGTTTTAAAGACTTTTTTTTTTAAATGCCAAGTTGATGCCTGAAGGAAATATTCACAGCTCAGATATTATGAGATTTGTGAAATCTGAGGTTTTATATTAGAATGGAGAGAGGACTTTGACTGACAGCCTCCTGGTTCTGTTGCCCATGGTTCTGGGGGCTAGTTTGAAATGTGGTGTTTTTCAAGTACCTGATCTAAAACAAAATGACAAAATGAGTAAAATTGCACTTTCTATCCCTTTGGGAAGGTGATAAATTGTTTGAAGTCTCAAAAACACACTAGTGAATGAGGTGAGGATAGATGGTACAAATTTTAGCAGTTACAAGTTAACTGGGAGAAAATATAACCATTTGTCACATTGCTCTTAAAAGACTGAGCTGATGTGGAATAGAACGACCATAGGACCACTCACCAAATGTGGCATTTCATTTGCTGCACACCCTTTAAGAAACCTTGGCATGAATGGAGTTTTAGCTGAAATAACCAGTCTTTTTCTAAGCAGAGAGTGAAAGTTTTTCTTTGCAGTGCTGGGAACATGCAAGGCAAGTACCCTGCCACTGAGCTGCAGCCCCAGCCCTACACACTTTTACTTCAGAAAAAAATGTGAACAAAAACCACTGCACACAATTGACAATTTCCAAACTCCTGGCAAAGAGATGTCTGCTGTGTGTTTAATCTGCTCACCAAAATTATCTTATTCTTTTCACTATTTTAAAGGGCATACTTTCTTGTGTAAAGGTCTCATTATTATCACACATCCGTGTTGAAGGTTTATATATAAATGTCTGGCGACCCCACTGGATTCAGTGAATGTTAACATTAAACATGGGAATTGAAAACAGAATCCATTTGCTATGATCTGTAATCATTTCTAACACTTTTTCTGAGTTTAAACAACACATTCGAGGGCAAACAGAGATTTTTATACATGGAATATTGGGTTTTGTTTGTCATGCTTTACCTGGAACGAATTCATTTAAGAGCATTGGCAAGGGTGGTGTTTTTGATCACTAAATCATTGTCTGGGAAGAGTTGATTTCATGCTAAAACCCAATTAGTTTATTTGCTTGGTATCTAAGAATGATAAAACCCACCCCAAGCACCATTTACCCCTGCCCCAAAGGGGGAAAAAAAACAACAACAGAAGGATAACATATGGTCCAAACACTATGGTAGAAAAATGTGACTTAACAGATGAATGTCAGAGAAAGGCCGCTGTGCAGAAGTGGGCATAAAATGTCTTGTAGCACTTGCAAATAAATCTCAATAAAAGAAAATCCCCAGGGAAAGAGGATAATTGTCCATTGAAGCCTAATAGTTTTTATAGATCCACCACTGCTGGCTAACTTAACAAATCCCTTTTCTCTTCTCATGAAGTGTGCCCATGCACGTGTTTGTAAAGGCAATAGACATTTAGAACTGGCACACATGGAGTTAAGGTTGTTTGAATAATTCTATCACAAAAGTGAACATGTGGACATGCACGTCCTGAGTTGGCTTCTGGATTGTGCCCAGTTCTGTAGGGAGCAGGGCCTCTTTTTCAGGGAGCATGTAAACTAAGCAGGGAAATCAGATTAGCCACACCTCTGTGCAAAACCTCCCTGACATGTGTCCCACTATTGTTAGGGAACTTGGGACCTGACACCTTGAAAGCAATGTCTTTGAATGATATTTTGGTGCTGAGGCTGGAACCAAGGTTCTCTTGCATGCTAGGCAAGTGCTCTGCCACTGAGCTACACCCCAAGCCCCAAGAAACCAAATTTCAGCGCCTCCGTTTTCTCACCTCCATTCATTCCTCTACTTGCTGCGACTGAGCTTCTACCACTTGACTAAAAGAATCGTGATAAAGTCACTGCTTTCTCTCTGCCAAATAAAAGCAACATGGTTTGGTCCCTCCTGGCCTGTCTGCCATTTGGCCCTGCTGGCCCTTCGGTCTCCCTGGACAACCCCTCTCCCTTGCCTGGTTCTTCTCTCCCTGCTGTCTCTTTTCCTCCTCAGCTGCCATCTGGCCCCGCCTCTCTGCAGCCCTAGGCTATGGATAGTCCTTTAGGAGTCCTCTGCCAATCCTCCACCATCTCTCCACATGGTCTCCCTAGCACTAGGCTTCCTGACATTGTCATGACGTGGCACATATAGAAAAGAATAGTATTTTAAGGCACAGTAGGGTAAAATGATAGGCCCAATGATACCTGGGGGCAGCTGGGCTGGGAACTTGAGCTGGCCTTGTTGGGCCATTCTGAGGTGGTGAAGGAATCCATACTTTGGCACAATGCAATCCACTGATGATACGGAACAAGAATTTTTGACCAAGAGGTCTTCACCACGTATGATTTCAGTAAATATGAACAATTCCCCCCAAGTTCCTAACCCGTGTGTTAAAACTTACTGGATCCGTCACTAGAATGCCACCCCCAAGTCCACCTGCCAGGGCATGAGCTCTGGTGCGTATCTGTCTCATCCTCTGTTCCCTGAACTGGTAAACAGAATCCTCCATCTACCCCGTTGGCCAAGGTAGAAACTGGCAGTCATCCATCTCTTCTCCCTCGTCCTTCAGAGTCAGTTGATTATGAGGTCCTGGCTATTCTACTTCTGCAATAGCCTGACCTAAAGCAGTTTCCCATCCCTGCTGTTGCTTGCCTCCTTCAGACCTTTATCATGGCCTGCCAAATGCTAAAGATAGAGCCGTATTTCCCTGCTTCCGTGGTAAGGTTGTTATCCTCCATCTTCCTCCTTCCGCCATCTTGAGCTTCTTGAAACCAACATCCGTGACTCCCTGTATTGTCCTGCCCCCTCTCCAGCCTCAGCTGTATATTTTCCTGCTCCTACATTTTCCTGCTTCTGTCCTACCAGTTTTCTTGTTCTTTGTTTTGTGTGCTGGGATTTGCCTTCACACACACACACACACACACACACACACACACACACACACACACAGTCTGGCTTCCCTGGGGGACACCCCTCATTCCTAAAGCTCTACCTCAGCACCACCTTCACCTGAAGCCACCATTGGGTCCTGAAACTCTGCTGGATGGCCCGCCATTGTGTTCTACCCTTGAGTGCAGAGGGCTTCTAGAACTGGGGTACTGTATCACATTCCCCTTCCACGGCATCCTCCTCCCCATCTGTATACCCCAACACAGAGATATCTTTGTATCTCCACGGCCACTTCGGTGCTCTGCAGATCATCTGCAGATATTTCCAAAGAAGCGTGTGTAAAACCTGCTGAACCAGGGGACCTAAATGCCAGGTGCATTTTTGTGCACAATTTCTTCTGAAGACAATGCCCTCAGTTCCTGAAACCCTTCCCCCATGTCCCTCCAGACATGATATATCCTAGGGAAATATGCTACCCATCCTTGGAGAATCAGCCCAAGTGTCCTCCTTCTACAGTCCTCAACTCTCCCAGGCAGGAATGGTCTCTTCATTCTGTGTTCATTGGTGCTTTGTCAGTACCTCGACTATGTTACCATCTATTTGTAATCCCTCTGCCCAACCAGGATCAGGTCCTAAAGATGAGGGGCATGCTTACCTATCTTTGTTTCTCCAGTATCAAGCACATGGTCTGGGCACAGGAGATGCTACATAGATGTGTGCAGTAAAATAGATGTATTCACCCCTGGTCTCATTGTCACCACTCTGGGATAACTGTAGAGGCACTTTAAGAGTCCCCAAAATGTGAGGACACAGCAAGCAGGCTTTCCAAATGAAAGGGCAAGAGGACCTGGAGTCTTTACTGACTCATACCCTGCTTCCCACGCCTTTTGACATTTCAAATTGCATAATCATCCTAAGCAGTTAGAATCATACGTGACTAAACACTGGCATATCTCATCTTTTACCTGCCTACTGAGTTAAATACTTACCCCATCAGCTGAATTGCCTAAGAAAGACTGGGATCTGCCTAGTCACAGCCTGAACTATGCGTGGGGCAGGCTGCTTCAGCCAAGGTTCAACCCAGGGAGCTAAAGAGGTTCTGCTCTGAGCTTCTAAGCAGACCTGTGTCAAAGGGGGACCAAAGTGAAAACATGGACTCACGGAGGGATCTTGTGGCTGAGCCAGCTGGCTCTGCTCACTGGAGTCTGCCTGCAGTTCTTTTCTCAGCAGGTGCAGAGCCTCTGAGCTGATGGGGCCAGCCCTCCCTTCTCATAACACCAGCGAACATTCCAGAGTGCTCACTGCATACCCCAAACCAAGCTGAGAACTTTATACGTGATGCCTTATCTCATCCTTGCAACTGTGAATCAGACATGATTACGATCCCCAGCTTTTCCAGGAGGAAGCAAGATAAAGGGACCATCCACAAACTCTGTACTTAGTGAAGCTGCAGGTGGGATGCTTCAAACCCTGCGGGCTGCATTCCATAGCTTCTGGTCTAACCGCAGACCCCAACCCAAACAGAGACTGGAACTCATGCCTTTCTCAAAAAGGAAAAGAAATGCAAAAAAAAAAAAAAAAAATTTTTTTTGTCCTTTCCTCTTAATTCATCTTATCATGACCTTAACGGAGGTAAAATCTGAACTGTCTACCTAGGATCTGTTGCCCCACAGGGGTTTGATAGATCCCAGGATCTGTTCCCTGAAAAGGGTTTGATGGTATTCAAATTAACTGTCCCAAAGTAAAAGATACTGGTGTACCTAGACATAACCAACTGGTCAAAATCAGGCAATTCTATTTCTCAATTAACAAATCAAATTGTCTCAATGTGCCAGGTCTCACTTTCTACATCCAAGAAAAATGCCAGGCCCACTGTGCAATAATATTTAGGCTAAACATTATTTAATAAATAACATTATTTATTAAATAAAATAAATAATTTATATTTATAAAATAAAATTTTAATTATTTATTAAATTAAAATCTCCACTAGGTTCATGTGTTTAGAGAGAATATGCTTAAGTAACACAAACAGGGTTTATTTATGCCTTTGAAGTTTGTCACTTTTCCTGGAATTCTCCATCCTTAGGCCATTTTCTTAGTTCATCTCTAATTCTGAATCTATTTTTGCTTTCTGTCACGTCAGAATGCCTGGAATTAACTTGAAGAGTTTTGACCCACATCAAAAAGGCAATTTTTTTTTATCATTCATTATCTTTAAACCCTGCGCAGAAATGCAAAATTCAGAGTTGGTTTCTCCACACATGCACGTGTAATCTTCCATAACTGTCCTCTAGTCACATTTTTAAAGAGACAGTAAAGAACATGAAAGAGTTTGTTCACATCTCCCATAGCATGTCTAGTGCTCATCTGGGACCTTCGTTTCATCGGTAGCTGCATCAACTATGAGTCAGGAACTATTCAGAAAATAAACAAACAAAATCTTTCTGTACATTGCTTTTAAAAAGCATGTACAAGCCGGGCGCGGTGGCGCACGCCTGTAATCCTAGCACTTTGGGAGGCTGAGGCAGGAGGATCGCGAGTTCAAAGCCAGCCTCAGCAATGGCGAGGCACTTAGCAACTCAGTGAAACCCTGTCTCTAAATAAAATTACAAAAAAGGGCTGGGGATGTGGCCCAGTGGTCGAGTGCCCCTGAGTTCAATCCCCGGTACCAAAAAAAAAAAAAAAAGCATGTACAATGAAACTGACCAAATTATGTTATGTGCATGTATGAATGTATCAGGATGGATTTCAATTTTATGTAAAACTATAATTCACCAGTTAAAAAAATAAATTGATAGAAGGAAGATCAATAGAATAGAGGTAGGGAGGAGGCAGGGGAGGAAGGAGAGGGAAAGGGGTAGTACTGGGGATTAAAATGGAGCGAATTATGCTATATTCATTCATGAATATGTCAAAATAAACCCCCAAGTTATATAAAACTACAATTTGCTAATAATATAAAATACAGGCACATTAAAATATTATGCAAAAATTTTTTTAAAACTCATGTGATCTGTGGAAAATGAAATATAATATAAGAAGCTCCCTTTGGAAGGTCTACATATCAGAACTGCCTAAGTTCTGATATAGTTAAACAATTGTGCTGAGGAGAAAAATGCAGGAAGGATTCTAAATAGCTGTTGATGGCTTGCTTCAAGATGCATCTGTCCAGCTGGCAAGGCTGCTGTGGTGACACTGTAAATGACTCACCATCTACTTGACTGAGACTATATTCCAAACAGAGTTGATGCATTGCAGTGGCATTAGTTGGGATATGTGGAAACACTGCATAATATGTTGGAATGCTGACCACCTTGAACTTATTATTGAATGGACTGCAAAAAGCAATCCTCTTTGTCTTCATAAGTGTCCCAAACACAATGTAAGGTAATCAGATATTTCCTATGAAAAATGTTTAAATGTCTCTGGGTCATATAAATTTATATCTGTTCTAAAGAAGGAAACATTTTCAATAGATGTGCTTGCAATCCTTCACCCTAGCCATATTGATGTTCCCATTTAAAATAATAGAAAAGCACTCATGAATTCACCTATCAATGCATTCTTAGATCCTTTGAAGTCAATAAACATTTGAATGTTAAGTCGTCAAATTAAATTGATTGGCCAAGCAAAACCATTTTGATGCTTTTCCTTCTATATTTTTAGCAGCAAAACAAAACAAAGAAACAAAAAATGCTTGAAGTAAGGACCTAAATAGACACTTCTCAGAAGATGATATACAATCAATCAACAAATATGTGAAAAAAAAAATGTTCAACATCTCTAGCCATTAGAGAAATTCAAATCAAAGCTAAGATTTCATCTCACTCCAATCAGAATGGCAGCTATTAAGAATAAAAACAACAATAAGTGTCAGTGAGGATGTGGGGGAAAAGGCACACTCATACATTGCTGGTGGGACTGCATATTGATGCAGCCAATAAGGAAAGCAGTATGGAGTTTCCTTGGAAAACTGGGAATGGAACCACCTTATGACCCAGCTATCCCACTCCTCGGTCTATACCCAAAGGACTTAAAAACAGCATACTACAGGGACACAGCCACATCAATGTTTATAGCAGCATAATTCACAATAGCTAAATTGTGGAACCAACCTAGATGCCCTTCAGTATATGAATGAATAAAGAAAATGTGGTACATATACACAATGGAATATTACTCACAATAAAAGAGAATAAAATCATGGCATTTGCAGGTAAATGGATGGAGTTGGAGAAGATAATGCTAAGTGAAGTTAGCCAATCCCCAAAAACAAAATGCCAAATATTTTCTCTGCTATAAGAAGGCTGATTCAGAGTGGGGTAAGGAGGGGTAGCACGGGAGGAACAGACAAACTCTAGGCAGAGCAAAGGGGTGGGAGGGGAAGGGAGGAGGCACGGGGTTAGAAATGATGGTAGAATGAGATGGACATCATTTTCCAAAGAGCACGTATGAAGACATGGATGATGTGAATATACTTTGTATACAATCAGAGATGTGAAAAATTGTGCTCTGTATGTATAATATGAACTGTAATGCATTCTGCTGTCATATATAACAAATTAGAATTTTAAAAATCCATTAAAAATGCTTAAAGAACTTACATGTATACTTAAGTGATTATAGAATGTCTATCGTATATCCGTCTCAACTGTGAACTACACAGTGGTGTGCTGATAAATGTTGTACAACTGGCGGATTGATGGCAGTGTGTGCTGATTCCTGTGGTGTAAAAACTCCCTCCACGACCCATTTCAAGCTATCAAGGTGATGGTTCCCATCATGAAGTTGGAAAGAATGCATCCAGAGGGCTCTTGTGAACTCACATGAGTTGGCTCCAACACACCCCAGAACTTATTAAACATTAGATTCCGAGAAGCTTCCCCTTTCATTTTCTTTTTCTCTTCTTTAGGGACCAATTAGCTCTGTGGGTCATAATTTCCTCATTTGCAAGATGTGTTCGTTAAAATAGATAATCTCTAAGCTCTCTTTTAATTCAATTCTTTAAATATTGAAATAATCTCCCTACTCTTGATCTTAAGGCAGCCTGAGTGTGCCAGCAGAATTAAAGAAAAATTCTATTTAGTTCAAGTTTATAGTCTAATGATTTGGAGATGAAGGATGACCTCGGGTGGAGAGTCCATTATTTCAATTGGAGTAAATTTATTTTAGATCATTTAGGTATGGCTTTTAGAAATATGTCAAATGGGAGGTTCCGCTGATTTTGTCACCATGGTGTCAATTCTTACAGTGCATCTCACAAAGAGAACACTGCAGGTCAATGAAGGGAAACACGCTATGGTATATCACATGGTACTTGCTTAATTTCCATTTCTGCATTTTCAAAATGGGTAAAATCAAAACCATCGCTATTTCCAAAGCATACAAGATGTGACATCTGGTCTTCTTTGCAAGAACTGTACTCTAAATCTCTCTTCACACCCCGGGAATCTCTTGGGAGGAAATGATGAGCTGAATAAATGTAGGCGAATTAATAGTATCATTACAAGTGACACCGCAGCTATCATGTAACACGAGTAAAAATCAACACCAGCCTTTTCACATTCTTTAGGACCAAAACACAAACTCTATGAGAACATCAGGTCTCTGAACGCTTTCTCAGTAAGGAAGGGGGCTGAAAACATGGATACAACAATGCTGAGAGGCCTGACCAGTGTATACCTAGCTCCACGCTTCTGCATATGAATACTGTCTGAAGGAAGCAAGGACCACACACCTGGATGTCTGCAGACATCCTTAGGTGATGAGAAAGAGCTCCAACAAGTCCGGTACAAGGATGGAATGACAGCCCAATGGTCACAGCTCTTGCCCATTCTTTCCCTCCACAAGTACTATTCAAGCGTCTGATACAGGCTATGCCCTGTGTCAGCGGAGAGGAAGGGGTGAACAAGCAGATACGGCTCCTTCCCTTGGAAAAGGAACCCATCCTCGGCTGGATGTTGTGTCTACTGATGGATTTAGTCGTTTATGAAACCGTTAAATTGCGTTAGTATAGAGCAGCCTTTGATGAATGTTTGTTAGATTGATAATTAATGCCACGATTCACAATAAAGATAGCAAGTCCTCTTTAACTTAATATTTGTCCAGGTTTTTATAACAGATTTGTGGGTAATCTAATTAAATGATTGTCATTGTGATACAACATCAAGATTTTAGGTTAATAAACCAAACTCGGCCTGTTTCTTGCTTGAGTTGTTGGAAAGGTACTTCCTACAAGCACCTACTACACAAGGTACTCTGCTTTATAGCCCCTTCTCCTGCAGTTCTCTCGTGTCTGAGATATGAGCATATTCATTTTATAGGTGAGGAAGATGAAGTTCAGAAAGATAATAAACTTGCCAGGTGTGGTGGTACACATCTGTAATCCCAGCTGCTTGGGAGGCTGAGACAGGAGGATCATGAGTTCAAAGCCAGCCTCAGCGACTTAGCCAGGGCCTAAGCAACTCAACAAGACCCTGTCTCTAAATAAAATATATAAAAAGGGAGAGGAAGGCTGAGGATGTGGCTCAGCGGTTAATCCTCCCCAAGTTCAATCCCTGGCCCCCCCCCCCCAAAAAAAATAATAAACTTGCCCTAAAATGTCTGGATAGAGTCTGAATTCAAACAGGTCTGTGACACAAATCTACCTTTACCTTTTTTTTCATACGACAAAGCTTCCCTGGGCCACCAAAGGATCAGACAATCATTTCACCTTTACCAGACCAGAGCACCTCACAGATGAGCTGATGACACCAGACATTTTCCTCCTTCTGGGTATGATGATATACTAAAAATCAGTGGGAGCCCCACTTTCTGAGAATCCTGGAGCTCTGCCTTGTACCTACCCACCTACTTTCTGCATCTGCCCTTGGCTGATCATCCTCTCGACCACGGAGAAGCATTTTATGCAAACACTTGGCAGAGCCAGGAGTGTGAGAAGAGAAATGACAGGAAACTCACATTGTCCAGTGTTCTGTGACTCGGGGTAGAAAACCAATTGAACCTCAGCATGAGATTTACAGAAACTATGGATGTAAGGGGTAAATTAACGTTTTTATGAACCCACAGAAATAATTGAATTATTTTTCCTCAAGTCACCAAAAAAGCAAGCATGAGAGAAACGAAACCAGTTATAATTTAGAAAATTCACGAGAATGAGCACAAGATTTCTTGTGGCTATGGCACCATATTCGAGCTTTCCAGAACGTGACAGAAAATAAAGTCCTCCGAGAACCAGAAACAGTAAAGAAAATGACACCAGCTGTAAGACACCTCAGTGTTGTTGGTGTACTTGCTCAATTATGGAGAGTGCACTACAGAGTCAATCAATATGCTAGGAGCCCTACATGCCTCTCAAAGTCCTCCACCTCTGAATGACAGGTCTTCGCTTCAGGAAAGCTTTCCTTCAACCATTAACATATACTCTATATTCGGTCTTCTTCTTTGCCTTTTTATTATAAACCATGTGATTACAACAACAGTATTGCCATTTCAACCTGTGTGGGATAACAAATTAGTAATAATGCCTTCTGATCGGTGTTTTGGTATAAAACTAAAAGAGATCACATCTTTCCCAATGGGAGTTCCCCCCCCTAATAATTTATTTTATTAATTACCAATAAACAATGTGTTTTTGTCGTATTCTTAGGTTCCTCTCTGCCACTCACCACTAAAGTTCTCAGTTAACAAAGTACTGTGATGATCAAATTGAATCACCAACTAAAATTTTTAGCTGAATCATGTACAATTGTGTGCAAGTAAGTCAATGAGGTATTGATAGTATATTCATGTTTGCATACCAAGGACTGGCTTAGAGGTTTATTTTTAGGACACATCACCTATCACAAAGGAAGTTAGCAACATAGTAATAGGAGAGCACTGAAAGTTACCCCTGATTGAGTGATTACTCTGGCTTTTTTTGTGTTGGCTAAATTCAGTTATTATTTCCTTTCTGTCTCAATATTTCCACTTCACTGTCTGTAATATGTGGAATCAGGCAGCTATACACAGATCCCAGCAGCTATAACTCTGCTGAATTGTTCTTATAATTGGGTTTATGAAAGCACTGTGCAGATGATGTATTTCTTTACGAGGTAGCTTTGCAACAGAATTTGTTCATACAGATCATATTATATGAGCTGTAACCCAGAGGCCAATGAAGTGAGTTTAAGGCTGACTTGAGCTTACTCTAGCTTGACCTGGCATTATCTTTAGGGATGGTTCCTGCAGGACTTGACACACACCCCATTGACTCAGTTGCTATTCTATGACCCAAGGGGTGGCACAGTTTGACTCGGACTTTGGTGAACAAGAAAAATAAAAATAAATCTTTTATTTCTAGAAATAAAAAATGTTTTCAAGATACCCCAGAGATATTTCCTGACCTACAGATGCAAACATATAAATCAAATTTGAAAAACAAAGACTTTTTCAAATCAAGTAAGCGGCAAACCAAGCTTGATGGTGCAAGTTGGCAAAGCTGCCTAGTTGCTTCATAGCATGGACAAGATTTTTGTGGTGAGGATTGATTGGTACATGGCGTGCAGAGACCACCTTTGGCTAAACCTCAGAAACCACACTAATGATTTATTCTTGTGTATATCAAATGAACTTCTTTCATGGGAAATTAAAGGAAAACTACCTTGGGCATTTTACTACTTGCAAAAATATTTGTCATTGTGAAATTTTCTACAACTGTAAAAAAGCACGGAGCATCTAATTTGTTCAAAATCCACTAATCAACTACAGTAAAATGCATGCATGAGAATCATGGGAATGTTAAGTTACATATCATAGGTAACCACTAATAAACCAGAATTTGGTGGAGTCTGCGTTATCTATCACAGCTCCAGGGCCAGCCAGTAGGCTAAAAATTTTTGTTTGCTTTATGAATGGAATCCATAGTTAAGCAGACTCTAGGCTACAAAACCCAAAGACAAAATAAGAAAATTAATAAGTAAAATCCCCATCACACATGACTTTGTTTCTGCCTGTCCTATTTAAACCCAACAACTTTAACATGGAGAAATCATTTCTAGAACTGTTTTTTATACGCGAGGCAGTACAAGCCCCCTGCAAGGCTGCTGCAGAGTCACTGTCTTATTGAAAGTGTTGCTTCTTAGCTGATTACAGTCAGCTGTTGCCGCCTGAAGCGCTCGGAGCACCGGAGCCGCGGGAAGAACTTCAGAAGCAAACTGGAGACAAACAGCTTTTTATTCTGATAACTTTTCTCTCTGGTTCTAACAACTAACTCACGCCAAACACACCACTAAAATGGCGCTGACCCGATCAGCAATTTCGGCCAAGTCACTCCAGATCCCGCAACAAAATCCCGTGAGACTACGGGTGGCGACAATGGCCAAATCTCCCCGGCTCATAGTCAACTGCAATTCAAGCCAATCCCCAAACAGGGCTCCTGCAGTCAGCCTCAAGATCAGATGTAGCAAGGATGTTGCTGAAAGGTGGCGTGGTGCCAGGCAGAGTGAACACAGGGCAGCCAGCCCCTCAGCTGTGCCAACTGTACCGGACAGTTTGAGTGGGAGGTAATGAACAGCCCCAGACTTCTGTAGATGCACAGGGGACATTTGAGTCTCTCCCTCTCTGAAGTGAATGTTTTGCCTTGAAACATCTGGTTGTGTTTTTGTGAGGACAAATCAAATAATTAGGGCATTCAGCTGGGGGAAGAGGGAAAGAAAAGCGAGAGAAGCGTGGACGAAGGGCACCCGCTGGGTATTAGGCTGAGTGTCTGTTTGGTGCAGTTTGAACCAACCCCTCCCCACGGATCTAGCATGGAGTGTAGTTGGTTTGGGCTTCAAAATGACAGGCCTTTTCTTGAGGACTGTTATCAAGGGGCAAGCTGGAGTGAGGCTGGGCCTGCTCTGAGAAGTTAAAAACTTCTGCGACTCAAAAGCCCTTGTCAAATTCAAGCTGTTGGTCTCTTGGTGCTAGTAATATTCTTTTGTTGTTGTTGTTGTTTTGTGGTTGAGTATTTTATTCAAGAAGTAAATGCACATTCAAGAGAAAACAATCCACTTTATCATTATATCTAGTGTGAAGATCATAAATTCAATAGCATTATTTCAAATTGATGATAAAAACTGATTAAATGGTATGATTTTTTATACCTTCTTACCCTCTCCCTACCCCTCCCTCCCCATTGACCTTTCTACTGTTCCTCTAATCCTCCTATGCTCCCTGTCCCAACCCCACTGTGAATCAGCCTCCTTATATCAGAGAAAACATTTAGCATTTGGATTTTTGAGATTGGCTAACTTCACTTAGCATTATATTCTCCAACTTCATCCATTTACCTTCAAATGCCATTATTTTATTCTCTTTTATTGCTGAGTAATATACCACATTTTCTTTATCCATTCATCTACTAAGGGACATCTAGGTTGGTTCCACAACCTAGCTATTGTGAATTGTGCTGCTATAAACATTGATGTGGCTGTGTCCCTGTAGTATGCTATTGCACAAGAATTAAAATCTGTAATTAATGAATGGGATGGATTCAAACTGAACAGCTTCTTCTCAGCAAAAAAAACAATCAGTGAGGTGAATAGAGAACCTACTAATTGGGAACAAATCTTTACTACAAGCACATCAGAGCACTGATCTCTAGAACATATAAAGAACATAAAAATCTTAACACCAAAATCAAATAACCCAATCAATAAATGGGCCAAGGAACTGAACAGACACTTTTCAGAGGAAGATATACAATCAACAACAAATACATGAAAAAATGTTCAACATCTCTGGCAATTAGAGAAATGCAAATCAAAACTACTCTAAGATTTCATTTTACTCCAGTCAGAATGGCAGCTATTAAGAACACAAACAACTATAAATGTTGGAGAGGATGTGGGGAAAAAGGCACAGTCATACATTGCTGGTGGGACTGCAAAATGGTGCAGCCAATATGGAAAGCACTATGGAGATTCCTTGGAAAACTGGGATTGGAACCACCTTATGACCCAGCCATCCCACTACTGGGTCTATTCCCAAAGGACTTAAAAAACAGCTAGTAGTATTGTAAGGAGATCACATTACGCACAATGATGAAAACGGATAGCAGAGGCATGAACGTGGCCTCAGTTTATAAATTGGCAAGTGCTGTGTTCAGCCTGTTTGATTTGCTAGGTTGTGTTGAGTTTGGGGCCACGGCAAAGGCACCACTTTGGGAAGGATTAGTCTGTTTTTCACATTTTTATTCTTATGTGTTCTTTTCTCCAGTGTTAGGCATGGAGTGCTGTCCCCTTCACCCACATCACACCTGTTTCTGGCCTTTGTCCGGCACTGGATTCTTGGCCAAGTGTTTTTGCATTTGGTTCTCAAAGAAACCGTGATGCTTAGCAGCGTGACAGCCACAGGCTTCCGGCTTGGCGGTTCAGGGAAATGATTCAGTTCTTACGTGGTAGACTGGGCTTAGGAACCAGCAAATCCCCAGACCCCTCGCAACACTGTGTCTGTTATTTAGAAATAGGAAGATGGTAGAATGAGATGGATATTAGTATCTTAAACACATGATTGAAGACATGAATAGTATGAATATTCTTTGTATTCCAACACTGTTATGCTAAAAGGTGCTCTATATATGTAATATGAAATGTAATGAATGCTATTGTTATATATACAACGTGCAATTAAAGAAAAAGATTAAAAAAAGAAGATGCTCCTGTTACCTTTGCAAAGGTGAGATGCCGTGGTCTAGGATGAGCTCACCTGACCTATAGAAACGGCCTCTCCAACTGAAAAGCTGTGCTCTCTCCCACCCACCTCCTTCTTGATCTCCCTCTCTTTTTCTCCCTGTATGTCTTACTCTGCTCTTTCATCTTCTTAAAACTCAACAATCTTTTTGGAATATTGATATATAATTTTGGTGGTCCTCCATGTGGGTTAAATCTCTTATGAACAATATAAAAATACTCCTAATTTAATGTTTTAATTTTTCTTAACTTGAAATGACAAAAATAAAAAAGTATAATGTAAAAGACAGAGAGATGATTGAAGTAAAAATAAATAAATAAACAAACAAAACCTCAACAATCTCCTCCAAATTCAGAGGGTGGTTGGAATTTCAGTAGGTTTCCCTCACTTCCACGTGACCTTTTGCAAAATATATTTTAAGGGTGATCCACTCAACTTCAGAGAATAGACTATTTTCATGAAAACTGCTCTAATTTTCAGAGTCCAAGAGTGAATTTCTTTCTCATTTTGGTTTATGTACATTTATTCCATAGTCCAAGCAAAAGGATTAAATAATGGTAAAATTTAACCCCGTGTAAACTGACTCCTTCTGTGCGCACTTCTGATCTGTACCTCGTGTGATCTTCTGCTTCTAGGAGTAAGAAGGACCCCCCCACCCCACAGAAGGGCATCATTTTATAAACACAGCTTGAAGGACAGAACAAAGATGAAGCGAGAAAGAGAAAACATCGTGGACCTCATTCTCCACTTTGTGCTAATGAGTACACACTCACACCATGCCAGGCGCTAGCCTGGGTTTCATGTTCATTAAATTATTTGCTCTTTAAAAAAAAAAAAAAAAAACTCATAAGTCACCCATTTCACAGGAGAGAACACTGGGGCAGGGGGAAGTTAGGTGTTAGTACAATGACAAACACAATCCACAGCCTGCTTTATATTATTTTTTCCTTTCAACTTTAAAAGAAATTAAAATGGTTGTGTGGGCTTCTAGGAATGTCCTGAACAGGGCTCCGTGCCTAGGATGCCTGGGGTTAAGAGGGTCCCCCGACTGTCTGGGATTCTTCTCTTTCACCTTGACTTGTGTCCAGATGAGAGACTGGGTTTGCCACACTCATCCACACAGAAGAGTCCAGTGGGAATTTCTTGCACATAGTTTTTCTGAGTTCAGAAATAGCCCCTAGAAAACCACCAATTAAGTCATGTTTTTCAGACTGTGGGTTGTGAAATCACTCACAATTAAAATATATTAGAATGACTAGAGTGGGAAGGGATGGGATGGGATAATACAGAAACACCAGAGTACATCTGCACTTTGTAAGGGTATTCTGGGGAAAATTCCATTCCCATTACAAACACATATGTCTGTTACATGGGGTGATAAAAGGTGTATTTTTTTACAGTCAGTCCCAGCCCCCGATTTTTAAAAATACTTTTAGCACACATTCCTTTTCCCATCTTTCAGCTATGTTCAGATTGAATTGTGATCTCAGGGCAAAGCCAGTCTTATTAGTAATCTTACTCTCTTGGGGTAAATCGTGGCTACCAAGAACATAGGCTTTAAAATCATATAAAACGTGGTCCAAATTACAATTCTTTCTCTTATTAGTTGGTAATTTGCTAAGTTACTTAACTTCTCTACAACCAAGTGTTCGTGTAGATAAAATAAGGACAATAATAATAGTGACAATCTCCCAGGGTCGTTGTGAGAAATAAATGGACAAATGCTTAAAATGCCCTTGGCACAGTAAATGTTAGTAAATACTCTCTATCCACTAAATGTTCTCTATCTAACAACTCAAACATTTATTTCTAGGCCAGACCTCATTTTAACCATCTAATCCTCTACTAAATGTCCAGCGCACATACCAAACTTGGCACGTCCGTCCTGGAACTCCTGACCATTCCACCAGACCCCAGATGGCCTTTCTGTCCTTCCGGTTGCTCAGGTCACGCCTCTGAAGTCCTCCTTGCTCTTTTTCTCTCACGGGCCACACGTACTCCATCAAGAAAGCCCACTGGCCTGACCTCCGAATACCCAGGGACTCCAACCACTTGCCGTGGCTTCTGCAGGGCCATGCTGGGGAGCCACCACTGTGTCTCTGGTTTTCTAGAACAGCCTCCAAACGGGCTTCCCCTCTTCCTCACTGCCTCGCCACAGCCAGTTCTTAACATGACAGCCCCAGCGATCCCTTAGAACCTAACAGAGCTCAAACCCCTGCACTGCTCTGCACTTGAACCAGAGTGAGGTCAAGGTCTTTGTGCAATGGCCTACTTGACCTTGCATGGTGTGGGCCCTGCTCCCTGTCCACTCTCCTCCCTTGCTTCCTCTGCTCCTCTTCAGCCAGGCTGGGCTCCTTGCTATACCTGGAATGCTGGGCACAGAGCCTTTATCCTTGCCTTTCCACACCCCAACCCACATTGACATTGTCCATTCTTTTTTTTTTTTTTTTTTTTGTACCGGGGATTGAACTCAGGGGCACTCGTCCACTAGGCCAGATCCCCAGCCCTTTTTTGTATTTTATTAGAGACAGGGTCTCACTGAGTTGCTAAGTGCCTCACCATTGCTGAGGCTGGCTTTGAACTCGTGATCCTCCTGCCTCGGCCTCCCAAGTGCTGGGATTACAGGCGTGCGCCACCGCGCCCGGATGACATTGTCCATTCTTTCACCTGCATTGAAGAACCTGGATGAAATTCTTTCTCCATGCTGCTAATCCTGTACCCCCCTTTTCTTTGTACTTCCACACACCTCAATCTCTTAATCTGCTTTATTCAGTTTGGCCTTAACACATATTCATTTATAGCATTCTATACAATTTACTTATATATGCAGTTTGAGCATCCTTAATCTGAAAATTCTGAAATCCAAAATGCTCCAAAATCTAAAACTTTTTGCTCATCATTGATTTTATAGAGAATTTGGGGTTTCAGATTTTTCGATTTAGGGATACTCAACTGACAAAGCCTATGCAAATATTAAAAATGCAAAAAAAATCCAAAATCAAAAACATTTCTGGGTCCTAATCATTTTGGATAAGGGGTGTTCCACCTGTATATTCTTCACTGTCCATAATCCATTTTTAGAAGTTAAAATTCAGGAGATTAAGATGCTATCCATGGCACACGCTTGTAATCCCAGTGGCTCCGGAGGCTGAGGCAGGAGGATCTTGAGTTCAAAGCCAGCATTAGAAATTTAGCAAGGCCTTAAGCAACTCAGTGAGGCCCTGTCTCTAAATAAAATATAAAAAGGGCTGGGGATGTGGCTCAGTGTTTAAGTGCCCCGGAGTTCAATTCCCGGTACCAAAAAAAAAAAAAAAAAAAAAAAAAAAAAAAATGCTATTTGTTTAGACCAAATGTCTAAAATGGCCAGCTATATAAATTAACTGCTCAACTACTAATCTTGGCTAATTGAATATTTTACATTACCATTTTTTTCTCATAACCTCTCCCCCAAAATAAAGGGCCCAGGTGGAATAAAGGAGGGACTCAAGACTAATAATGCTCTTTCTGTACCTTCCATTAAGCCATGATTTAATACTAAACTAATTTGTGGATTGATGGGTAGTAATCCAGAAATAATGGGGCTCTCTGTGACCATAAATGGCAAATGATCATATTGACAAAATTCAGAATAGTTTCACAACCAAGACATACAATTAATTCTCATGACTCTAGTCACAGCCCAAGTATTTACTATCAGAGATTCTGTTGCTGAATTATTAGTTGGGGGTACACAAGTGTGGCAGAAAAGATCAATAGGAAATCTAGAAGCTTTTACCCAGCACTTACATTCATAAATGTTAAATAATTGCTAGTGTGAGGACAACCCTGCTGTCCTTCAGCAACCCATGTACAAAGTGATGAGTCTGTCATCTCTCAGTAAGGCCATCAAATTGATTTTGTCTTCTATTTAACTATCTTTCATTATATGAAATACTTACAAATTAAAGCATTTAAATTGTTAACATGATTTGCTTTCCCCCCTGGAAATCATATCCACTTTACCACCTACCATTGATGAAGCAAATATGAAAATGTGGAGTTTGTCTTATAGCATACTGTGAAAATCACTTTGTATCAGGTGTTTTCTTGGGCTCTCTTCTGCTCACATAACACACTGGCTGTACTTGATGGTCCCAATTTTTTTTACTCCATTATGTTAAGGAGAAAAAGTAAGCTCTATAAATTGTCCTCTGTTTCCAATTTTTTACTTGTACACTAAGTAATTATAATGAGTTGAAGTTGCATACATCAAAGAATAACTCCATAAGGAACTTTAAAAATGTTTGCTTTAGCACTAAAATATATGTATAAAATTATTCATATGTAACTGTTGCATTTATTATGACAAGTAACTTATTTGCTCCTGCCAGCTTATATGCCTGTAAAGAAACAAGGAAAAAAAGGTCTTTGCAGTTCATGGCCACTCTGAGTCTAGAGGTTAGGATTACTCTTTTGTGAATCCACTTGTGCTGAGTCCTGCCATTTCACTGGTCTGCACTGATGTTTACCTACCCTGGTAGTCTAAAAGAATAAGGGCACCACGTAAATCTTACATACCCATGCCATTTTAACTATAAAGGAGTACAGGTTAAAAGACTTGAAATGCCAATTAGTAACTGCATTAATATTTAGTTTACTCACTCTCCATTTATTGTATAAATTTCTCCAATATCTTATGCAATCATACAATAAATATTTAAACAGCATAAGATTAATCCCTGAATGTTCATATTTATATTTTAACTAATATGGTACATAGAAATGTGCCTATATAATGTATATAGTTTCTTGGAGGAGGGGCAGTAATGGGGATTAAACTCAGGGCCTCACACATGCTAGGCAAACACTTTCACTGCTGAGCCACATCCCCAGCCCCTGTTCCTTTTTTTTTTTTTTAATTCAACATATTTTAATAACTTTGCTCTAATCAAATATTTCATTCTTCTTGTAATTATCTTTTTCCATATGTTTTATACCATAAATAAAACTATTTATAAAATCAGTGGTATAGGATATATTCAATAACACAGCTACCATTAGAAACACTAAGTTACTTTTACACTGGATGGGACTTTAAAGATTTTAAATTCAAATCTCTCACGTTAGAGCTGAGTGAAACAAACCCAGCAAGGTTAAATGGCTTTCCTATGTCTTAGTATAGAATGCTTTGGATGCAAGTTCTCCTGACTCTCATCTCACATTTTTTATCTAAAACACATCTCTATGGGCTTCCATAAAATTAAATCATATGCAAACATATAGAAAAACCAAAGAAGTAGCTTGCATTAGCCATAAAATAATAACAAATACAATACTCAGATGGTTTAAAAATTAAGAATACCTAAGCCATAGATCCTAAGTGTATTTAATTACTCAACACAGATTTTATGTTTAAGTTACCTCATAAATGTCTAAATTGGAAACAATGATATCATAAATAGCCACATTAAATACTTGTGGAAGAAGATTTCCCATTTATTCATAGTGATAATTACTTGCTTTCCGGTACCTTGTTTACATCATTTACATTATGTGGGTGATCTTTATTAGCACCACTTCAATGCATGACATAATGAGGTTGTGAAGTTAGTTGACTTAACTATGGCACACGAGGAGAGAAGCCTCCTACAATAGAGACCTCTGGTCAGCACTGTGGTTGGCTACGTGAATTCTGGCTGTTAAATGTGAGAAGCAACACTTAAAAAGAGAGTTAAAGTAATGGAGGATGATTACTAATAAATTCAGGTAGGAGAAACAATTTCAGTTCAGCACAATTTCCCCACTTTGCCCAGGGATGGTTCTCAGTGCTAAGTGATGACACTATGTTCTGAGCTGCCACTTCTCAAGATCAGGGGCTTTCAAAACGTGGCTAAGGGATAAAGGTCTTCCTTTTCAAGAGGGGTAGGAAGGTTCTCCTGAGACCAACTTTTTCCTCTTCATCTATCTGGTTCTTGTAGGTAGCCAGAATGAACCAATTCTGCCTGCCTTCATTCTCTGGTCCTGAAAGAGTGGAATAGACCAGTGGCAGTCAGAAACAGCTCTCTGTGGGTGACACTAAAACAGGTCCCAGCTCCATAAAGAGTATAAGCCTGCTGGAGTTAACCATGCCATTCATTTAAAATCTCCCCATACAAAGCAATTCTGAAGTGCCAGGAAAGAGTAAACCTCCTGATGATTACAAAGGTATTGACTATCCATAGAAAAACATTGAGAAATCATTTTTTCAATATAGCCAAATATTTTTATGTTTAAACAGTCCTGAATCATCAGGATGACTAGCCATTCTTCCTTCATCCCTTTAAGAAATTTTAGATGGGCATAATTGTTCTCCTTACCATAACACTTTTATTCACTCAATTATAGAGAACTTTTCAGTTTTGTTGCTGCCTATATATTGTATGCCCTTCTATATAATGTCAACATAAAGATAAATAGAATACCTTAGGCCACAGGGAAGTACCTGCCAGATGAACTATAACTCTTCATTGCATTCAGTTTGATGTAGTAAATGAATGACTTCATGAAGTGGGGTGAGCTCTCGAGCTAAATGTCAGTGATGTTCACCACTAAATGAGAATACAATTAGAACACTTGTTACTAACAGTGTGAACATACTACTCTTCTGTTACAGAATGTCCTTTTAACACATTTGAATATCTCTGGGGGTGGGGGGGAGACCACTTTCAATGTTCTAAATGAAGCCTGATGTATCTGACTCTCAGCAAATACACTGACATAATTTTTGCTAGCATTTATACTATCTTCAGCAAACAACCAACTATCAAGATTTACATCTTCTAAATGCAGAAATAAGTTTAAAACCTTAAAAAGGGTCTCTTTGGGACAAATAAAATATATGATTCAGAAAATTTCTGTTCTCTTTCTCTCACTCTAGGCTGAATCTTGAAATGAACATCTTCATATAAGTGATGCCCACATTTGGGGGTTATTCTGTGACTGACTTGGGAACGGAGGTGGGGGGATATATCCTTTTCAATCTCTGGGGTTATTTAAAAATAATATTAAGTATTATCAGGGGCAGGGTACAGTTGAAGGAATGCTGAAGTATTTAATTTGTATTCAAAATGCCCAGTCCATTTTATTTGGCAACTTTACAGATTAGTGGAAGCAAGTTTGTACCCACAATGATTTCATAATAGCCAAATAAAATGAATATGTATATATTTATTTCCTTGAAGCATTTCTAAGCCTCTAAAATATTAAAGATGAATTTATGCACAATGAGTGGGTGTGGGAAAGCAAATATTTAACACGAGTAGTTTAAAACAATAAAGGATTTATCTGTAAAGTATAAACAGTGAGTGAGTGTTTGGGGGCATGAGAGATGGGAAGAAAGGGTAGGGGAATGCACGTTTGCTTCACTGTTTATAAATTGTTGTCAAGAGACAGACAAAATTCTTGTAATGCCCAGATTATGTAATTTGTGGGGAGTATGCAGGCTTCTCTGTTCAGCCACGCTGATAATGACACTAATAGTTTAATTACAACTTGCTGCTCAAGGAGATAAACAAGGCTGCTTGCTTTTTAAAATCAGGGGTTACAATTACTTTTAAACGCGGGGGAAAGGCACATCTGTGAGTACATCTTACTTTGTTAGGAAAGCAACCAGAAACCAGCTGGAAAATAAACAAAGCCCCAGGAGTGAGCAGCCGGTGCAAAATTAGAGCAAAAAAAAAAAAAAAAATGCCCAATTTGAGCAGTGGAGCAGTAGGCGTGAGGCGTAGTAAACAGGCGGCAAATGTAGGTGGGTAGGGATAGAAAAGTTTCTGTGGCCAGATCTTCTGCATTTCCCCTGAGATCCCCTCACAGAGAAGGCCTGAGCACCCCTCCCTCTGCTGTCCATCTTACAGGCACTTCTTTGCCTCCTCCTCCTCCACTTCAGCACCACCGAGAGAGGACAGCTCCACCGGTCTGCAGCACCAGCGCACAGGGCCGGCCTCCCAGCTTCACCAACCTTCTTTCCACAGCATTTTTTTTCTCATTGGTATCTTCTTGACGTTTTGCATTTGGGGTATTTTTAAGGGACATACAGAAGGGACCGAATACTTGCCTAGTTTGTTTATTTGCAGATCAAAGACAAACAAGTCCTGCCAGAGCCAATCTTTTTAATTGGACTCCAGCGCAATTTAACCAGAATAAAAGATGGCAAGTCACTGGGTTTAATTTGTTGGCAAAGTGGCTCAAAGTAATGAGTAGAAGTGGAAACTTGAAACCCATTTTTAGTGCTTTATTTTACTGTCTGTTTGTTTTAATGAGAGTACCAGTAGAAGGCTAACAACCTTTACTAGCTGCTGCATTATTAGTCCTTTTCCTACACTAAGGGGTCAATGGAATAACTCCTGATGTCACTGGTTTGGAAAAACAAACTCCATCCTAAAAAGCTCTTGTCAGTCCTTAAAACACCCTTTATAACTATACGCTAAATATGGAATATACAAGCAAGGGATCACCAACTCTGAGATGAACACCACAAGCTACTACAGCATGCCACAAAAAGGAACAGAGCTTCCTTGATGAAGTCCTCTTTTCTCTATCCCAAAAGCCAGAGGCAACCATTTAGGAAGTGACTGGATTTCTATGATTAAAAAAAAACCCAAATCACTGAGACACGAAAATCAAACTCCAAGCAACTTGGCTACTTTGCACATGCAGTCCCCATGCTTCCAACCACAAAGATGTGGTTGCTTAGTCAATGAATCTTCCTTTTCTAGGCAGAGTGTTCTCTTTTGCCCAAACTTCTCAACAAGGAATAAAATAGTTATCATTTGAAGCTTTTCTTTGTGTGTACACACACACACACACACACACACACACACACACAGAGTTTTTAATTCAGTTCCATTTCCAAGTTTCTTAAAGAAAAAAAAAAAAAGTATGGCCTGTTTTTCAAAACTTATGATGAAAGTGAGTCTTCAGGAAAAAGCTCTCACTCTTTTGGCATTGGAGTTACTGAGTTAACAAGAGACCCTGGAGAGGAAGAGACACAGCTAGGGTTGAGGCTTAGGAGTTACCAGCATAGGCAGCACTGAGAAGTTAGTGGCGAGTTTGGAAGAGCAGGTGCAGTGGGCAAGCACACTCTGGTGCTTCCTATCAAGTAGCCCCGAGTGGACTCAACTGTGGCCGTTCTGACTCTCTGGATCCCTGGTTCTGCTTTCTGTTGCCCTCCCCTCCCTTCCTCCCTTCTTCCCTTCCCTTTTCCTTCTGTTCTTCCCTTCCTCCCCTCTTTTCCTCTTTCCTTACCTTCTGCCTTCCCTCCCTCTCTCCTCTCCCTCCTCTACCCCAGTGACCCCTTTCACTTAATTCAACCTGGGTCACTTGGAGCACCAATTCCAAGGACAGCCTCCAATCACCCAGCGTGCCTCCTGCAGCCCACGCTTTGATGAGTACCACCGCGTCGCTCTCCAGGCGCTCGGTGCACGGAGAAGGTTCTGCCCCCTGCGGTCAGCCCCGCCCCCTCTCCCCACTCCAACACCGCGGCAGTGGCAGCCACCCGTCAAAAGCACCAGAGTCTGAATGTCACCAACAAGTTCCACCCGGTGGCAGCCCCGCCGGCGAGCCCCGCCGACCCTCCGCCCACGGCAGCGCACCGGCGTCCCCACCGAGCTGCGGGGCTCGCCGGCAGCATTGTCAGCGCGGCGGCACTTTCTTCTCTTCCTGGGAGGGGGAAGCCCGCGTGGGGCTGCCCGGCGGGGCGGGGGCAGGGCTCCACGCGCCACCCTCCCCCACCCTGCAACACACACACACTCACGCGGGCGCACACTCACGCACACGCCCTCCGCACACCGGCGACACAAAGAGAGCGAGAGCGCAGCGCCCGGCTGGGTAGGCGGGGGCGGGGAGGGCACCGGGCGAGGGGACACCGGGCGGGCGGGGCTGAGCCTCGGCAGGGGGGGAGAAGCCGGTGGCAGAGCGAGGGGCGGGCGAGAGGGGCGTCCTTACCTGCCCCTAGGTTGAAGGAGATCCTGGCCTCCGCGAGGTACGGAGTGTCGCTCTTGGAGCGGACCCTGCGGATGGGCCGCCGGTCTATATCATCCTCCGAAGATGCCGCCATTAATGTGGGAGGCAGGAGCAGGGTCGCCCGGCGAGCTGAGAGGAGAAGGAGATGGAGAGAGAGAAGGGAGACAGGCGGAAAAGGGGAGGAGGGGAGAGGAAGAGGCTCACACACACGGAGAGGGGGAGGGGAGGGGGAGGGGAGGAGGGGAAGGGGACGGGGAGGGAGGGGGAAAGAGAGGGAAAAGGAAAAAAGAGGGAGAGAGAAAGAAAGAGAGCAAAGGAGAGAAAAGGGTGAAGGGAGAGAAAGAAAATCCGTTAAGGATCTGTGGACTGGAGCAGAGCCCAGGCTATCCCTGGCCTGCGCAGGGGGCTCCCCCGACTCCCCTCCCAGCACCCGGCCAAGGGGTCAGTGGTCAGGACCCACACTCCGCCTCTTGCCCGCAGCCCCAGTTTCAGCCGTTGGCACCGAGAGGCTAATGCGAAAGGGAAGACTCTAAAGCAAAGATGCCCAGTCAGCACTGTGCCCTCTCCCGCCAAACGCACTTGCTCTGCTTTTCAAGTGCACACCAGGTCTGTTTAACCCTCAGGACTCTCTAGTGCGGGGATGCGGGCCTCTGGGCCCACCTTTGGCGCTGCCTGTGTGCAGTTATCACTCCTGGGGTGCAAGCCCTGGTCCCTTGGTCATGGAGGAGGGCATTGTGACCAGGGGTGCCCTGTGCTCCAGACCAGGAGCTCAAACAGAGAGAGAACCAGATCTGAAATCCTCAGCAACTCTTTTCTGTCCCTTACAACTTACAGGTGTGGGCTGGAGGAAAGTGTACACAAGTATGAGAACAATTTGCAGCAAAGTTTCTAGAACTGATACTTTGTAGACTAGACATACTCAGGCAGAATGGAGTGGTCCTCTGACACAGCTACTAACTTCTGGTTTGTATTTATCTGTCCATAAATACCCATTCATTTTAACCTTCAACCTTCTCTTTCACATATAGCACAGACCCTAGTCTCTGGGATGGACCTGTAGTCTCTACAACCCTGTGCTATTGTTTTGGAAGAAGAGGTGAGGATCAAAGGGACTTTATATTTCTTTGAACATTTGCACTGCGGCCTCACCCTCTCAGCAGCACAAGAGAAGAACCATAAAGGTTTTCTGGGGGTGTGAATCAGACTCCTGTGATGCTCCCACTGAACCTATTGATGGAGTACAATCTCTTTTATGTTCATCTTTCTGTAACTTCTGTTTCTTGGCCCTTTTTGTGCCCTGATGTTGCCACTTTTCTATCTAATAAGAGCTCACTTGGGGAGCACAGCTACCCCTCCTTGTTTTCCTCCCTGGTACAAAGGTGATCTCAGTGTGGAGTCCTGCCCTTCAGTCCCAAAGTACACACCATGGTCTGTTTAACCCTCAGGATTCTCTAGTGTGGGGATGCGGGGCTCTGGCTCAGCAAGCTGACTTTACCCTCTCTCCACTTCAGCTGCCAATTCACCCCCATTTTGTGTTCCCTCACCTTAGAATCTTCAGTCTCTCTTCACTGGTCTCTTGTCCTTACATGTGCATAGTAACCTTTCATCTTTGGAAAAATATATCTGCCCTTGACCTTGCTGCTGCTTCTCTACTATTCCCTTGCTATTCTGCTTAATCTTGCCATAGGATTCTTGGCCCTTCTAGCTCCATTTCTTACTCCCAGTTCCAGTGGCAAGTTTCATCTGTACCTTTCCATCCTCCTCTCTCCACCAAGATTAATTGAAAAGATCATCAGCATCTGTCTTTCCATTACATCTCTTTCTTGGATTCTTTGAAGTATTTAGTCATCTCTCCCTCTCAAAGATTGCCCCTCCCGTGTCCCTCCAGTACTGGATTAACTCCTTAGCCACTTGAATTGTTAGACAGTTCTCTGCATGTTAATTGAAAGTGCTCACCCTGGCAATCTGGGCTTTCATCAACATGGCTTCAATCTGTCTTTCCATCCTTACCTACCATACTTTGCTTCTAGTCTACTGGGAGTTGCCCCGAGTCTGGCTCCTTCCTGCATCTGCACCTGTGCTCCTGTGGCACACCACAGTTTCTTACTGTGTTCTCCCTAAGGATGTATTTAAGACATGAACCTAGCCCCTAGTAAATGCTCAAAAAGTAATTCTGAAGGAAGGAAGAGAGGGAAAGGAAGAAGAAAAGGAGAGGGAAAAGAAAGGGAGAAAAGGCAATTACATAACTAATGAGTAGTTAAATCTGGGGATCAAATCCATGTCTTCCTGATTTCAAATCCTATCTTCTTAATGATTCCAGGACCCCCCAAATCCTCAGTTGTTCAAGTCCCTTATATAAAATGCTGTTGTATTTGCATAGAATCTATATACTTCCTCTCACATGCTTTAACTCATCTCTAGATTACTTATAATACTTAATACCATAAAAGTGTTATATAAATAGTTGTTATACTTGATGATTTCCATTCTGACAGGAGTGAGATGAAATCTTAGTTTTGATTTGCATTTCTCTAGTTGCTGAAGATGTTGAACACTTTTTCATATATTTGTTGATCAATTGTATTTCTTCTTCTGTGAAGTATCTATTCAGTTCCTTAGCCCATTTATTGATTGGGTTATTTTTTTTTTGGTATTAAGTTTTTTGAGTTCTTTATATATCCTAGAGATTAATGCTTTATCAGAGGTGCATGTGGTAAAGATTTTCTTCCAATCTGAAGGCTCTCTCCTCATGTTATTAATTGTTTCCTTTGCTAAAAAGAAGCTTTTTAATTTGAACTCATCCCATTTATTGATTCTTGATTTTACTTCTTGTGCTTTAGGAGTCTTGTTAAGGAAGTCACTCCTGTCAGAATGGCAATCATCAAGAATACAGGCAACAATAAATGTTGGTGAGGATGTGGGGAAAAGGTACACTCATACATTGCTGGTAGGACCACTATGGAAAGCAATATGGAGATTCCTCAGAAAACTGGGAATGAAGCCACCATTTGACCCAGCTATCCCATCCTTGGTTTATATCCAAAGGACTTAAAATCAGCATACTATAAGGACACAGCCATATCAATGTTTATAGCAGCTCAATTCACAATAGCTAGACTATGGAACCAACCTAGGTGTCCCTCAATAGATGAATGGATAAAGAGAATGTGGAATGGAATATTACTCAGCTTTAAAGAAGAGTGAAATTATGGCGTTTGCTGGTAAATGGTTGGAGTTAGAGAATATCATGCTAAGCGAAATAAGCTAATCCTACAAAACCAAAGGCCAAATGTTTTCTCTACTATACTAATGCTAATTCAAAATAAGGCAGGGGGCACTAGGGAAAAATAGCATTACCTTAGATTAGGGTAGAGGGAAGTGAAGGGAGGGAGGGAGGGGATGTAGGGATGGGAAAGACAGTGGAATGAAACAGACATTATTACTGTATGTATATATGTGACTGCATGACCAATATGATTCTGCAACATGTACACTTTGAAAAATGAGAAATTATATCCCATCTATGTATGATCTATCACAGTGCATAAATGCATTCTACTGTCATGTATAACTAAAACAAATAAAAATAATAATAAAAAAAGTTGTTATACTGTATCATTTAGGGAACATTGATAAGAACAAAAAGTTTGTACATGCTCAGTACAGATGTAACCCCCTCCCAATATTTTTGATATACTTTCTGTTGGTTGAACTCATGGATGTGGAACTGTTATGGTTTAGATGAGAGGTGTCCCCCAAAATTCAAGTGTGAGACAATGAAAAGAGGCAAAATGATTAGATGATGAGAGCTGGAACCTAATCAGTGGATTAATCCACTGGTGTATGCTAACTGGGTGGTAACCACAGGCAGAGTGTGGTGAGAGGTAGTAGGTCCCTGGGGGCATACTTTTGCTCTCTGCTTTCTGGCTATCATTTCCTGACCTGGTTTCTTGTGCCTTGCCCTTCCACCATGATGTGCTGCCTCATCTTGGACCCAGAGTTATGGAGTCAGCTGACTGTGCACTGAACCTCTGAAACTGTGAGCCCAAATAAATTTTCTCCCCTCTAAGTGCTTCTTGTCGGGTATTTTGGTCACAGTGACAAAAAGATAACTAAAACGGGAATCCATGGATATGGAAAGCTGAGTATATACTGATTTTCTAAGTACAGGTACTTGGTGTACTATCCATATATCCATATTTTAAATGTGACATTTAAAATATTTTAAATACGCCTCATCGTTATATCACATTTATTCTTTGTTAAACACAAATTAAAAGTGGATGCCTCTAATTCCAAAAGGCAACAAGAAGGATCATTGTCTTAGCAAATGGACTATGAAACTTAATATTTTTAGATGACTAATAAAGTTGTAAATCCAAATTGTAATTACAACACTTAGGTTTATGTTCTTCAGGAAGTATAAAAAGTAAGGAAATAAACTTAAACAGTTCTGAATATTGTATTAATCTTACCTCTGAATTAATGCAGAGCTAATTTCCTTGTTCAAATGTTTGGAATTTTCTGGTGGCTTGAATTTTCATTTATTAGTCAGTTTTAGAAAAATGGTAAAGCCATTTGAAGGAATAACTAGCCTTAGATTTCCCAATGTTTCTTTGATTTTATGAATTAATGGTTCATAGTATAGAGAAATACACCTTTGAATTTCTGATTCTCATTCATTTAACATTTTAGAGGATTAGGAAGTTAATATCACTACCACTTTAGGTTAACCCCTCTTCAGAGGAGTTTAAAGACGTTTTCATACTTTCATTTGATTTCATTATAAATTATTTTATTATTGAAGTAATTCTGGATTAATATGCTTTTGACAACAGAATATAATACTATATCTTTCTTCATGCTTTGGAATTCACATTTTCATTTCTGATTATGTCTTCCATTTCTTGGCTTTCTTAATTTACTTCTTCTCTGTATTTCAACAATTTTTTGTTTTTAATTTTCACTTTGCCCACTTTTCTCACACCTTTCTTTAGTTCTTTCTAACAATTCCTTTGCAGAGTCAGCCCTTTTCCTTGTATCTCATGTGAAGGACTCATATTTGTGGGTTTGTCTATGTATGACACATTTTTTTGTCCTCTGGTATTCTCTCACATTCATGACTTCTTGTTATATATATATTTTTTTGGGTGACATCAAGGGAAGAACCCTGGGGTGGAATCAGGAATAGTGGTGTTGATCCCGATATTACCACTGCCTCATCAAGTAACACTGAAAGTCACTCTGCTCGTGTGGGGGCTCAGGCACCTCACTTTTGAAAATGCAAGGGTCAACACTATAATCTTAAATGTCTTCCTGGTTTCAATACTGTAATCACTTGTAGCTGTTCTTGTATTTTTACTCCTTTTCATAAACATCCATGGAATACTTTGCCCATCCAGAAAACACATTTTCCCTTTAATTTGGAAATGATCATATTTAGGAAGTCACATGGAATCTGTACCTCTCACAGGTGATCTCCTATTATCCAAGTCTATTTTATGTAACTGCATCCTTTACAATCTACTCTGCTCCCACAGATTGTTCCAGTCATGTGAGAGTACCTATGATTTTATGTCTGCTGGTGTAGATGTGAATGTGTCTATTGAAAGGATAGAATTCAGTGATCTCACTCCTTCCAGATGTAGTTATTTTTTAAATTATTTTTTCTTTTTAAAACATGATTGCTGGCCTAGGAAAAAGACATTTTTTCCCCTTTTCTAAAGTCAATCAACATTTTAAAACTCTGGATTCTTACACATATATTATTTCCAGAGATACAGGGAAAGAGAAGTAGCACAGAAG
Source organism: Tamias sibiricus (assembly GCA_025594165.1). Taxonomy (NCBI): domain Eukaryota; kingdom Metazoa; phylum Chordata; class Mammalia; order Rodentia; family Sciuridae; genus Tamias; species Tamias sibiricus. Next base: position 13,658,456 of record CM046666.1, on the reverse strand, counting down.
AGTACTTGAAAAAAGTAATATTTTATAAATCCATTGCTGACATGGAAGAGGATGGAGAGGAGAAGATGAGAAAAAAATAAGAGCATGATACTTCATTCTCATTAAGAAAATTCTTTGGATGAATAAAACTTATCCTTTAAAAATATTGCTCAAAGTGTGTTTCTAGGACACCCTTACATCAGAATCACGGGAATACTGATAAAATGTAGATTTTCCAGGCCCCCAAACTGAACCTACTGAGTCAGAATTTGAGGGATGAGACCTGTACACCTAGATTTTCAAGTCTCCCCAAAATGACCATGCTCATCACTTCTGTTCAATGCCATGAAACAGGTCTTGGCTCGAGAGATAATGCAAGTGAAAGAAGTTTAACAGATAAAATGATTGGAAAATAAGAATAAAATTGTTATTAGTTGTATGTGTTATGATCATGCACTTACAGAATCCTCAAGAATGCACAGACTAAAAAAAGAAAATAATACACAGACTATTAGAAATACTAAGCAAATTTCACAATGTCACTGGATATAATATTAGTATAAAATGTCACTTTTGTTTCTACATACTAACAAAATTAGAAAATAAAGATTAAGAAGTACCACTTATATAGGATTAAAACCATCAAATACCTACAAATAAACAAAAAATGAGCAATGCCTCTACATGGAAAATTATAAACTTTGCTGAAAAAATTAAGAAGGAATGAAAAAATGGGGAGTGGGCTAAAGATACCATGATCATGCTGTTGGTTTGAAAGACACCATATTTTTAAGATGTCAGTCTTTTCAAATTGACCTTCAGATTCAATGCAATTCCTCAAATCTCAAATGTTTCTAATTGAAAAAGTTGATTCTAAAGTGCATATGAAAATGCAAAGGGAGAAGACTAGCCAATGCAATTTTGACAAATAAGAATAAGCTTGTAGGATTTGCAGTAGAGGATATTAACACATTATAAAGGGGTAGAATGAAAAAAGAGTGTAAGATAAATAGACCAATGGAAGAGAGTGAAAACCCTAAAAATAGACTCATATATGTACAGTTACTTAACTATGACAAGAGTCCTCTTCAATGTAGTGGGGAACGCGTACACTTTTCATAAATAGTGCTCAGTCACTTGGATACTCACAGGGAGGAAGAACATCAATCTCGATCCCAACCTCACACCATATGCAAAGTCCAATTCCAAATGCATCAAGGGTACACATGTGAAAGATAAACAACAAAGCTTCTACTTTTATGACCTCTGCAATGATTTTTAAATGCAAGAAAATAAACTCACTAAATTGTGGAACCAATCTGATGCCCTTCAGTAGATGAATGGATAGGAAAACTTTGGTATATATACACAATGGAACACTACTCAGTACTAAAAGAGAATAAAATCATGGCATTTTGCAGGTAAATGGATGGAGTTGGAGAAAATAATGCTAACTGAAGTTAGCCAATCTCAAAAAACCAAAGGCCCAATGATTTCTTTGATATGATGATACTGACTTATAAAGGCAAGGGAGGGGGGACAAGAGGAATGAAGGAAATTTAAGTAGATCGAAGGGGAGGGAGGGGAAGGGAGGGGGCAAGGAGATAGGAATAAAGGTGGAATGAGTTAGACATCATTACCCTCAGTACATGTATGAAGACAGGAATGGTGTGAAAATACTTTGTGTAGAACCAGTGACTTGAAAAATTGTGCTCTATATATGTAATATTAAATGAATTGCATTCTGCAAGCATGTATAAAAAATTAGAATAAATAAATAATTTAATTTTAAAAACCTCACTAACCATAACAGAACAGATAGATATGTTGATATCATTAAAACTTAGAATTTCTGTTCATCAGAAGACCCCATTAGAAATGTGAAATATTGAAATATGTGGGATACAGCTAAAATAGAGCTGGTAGGGAAATTTATAGCATTGAATACTTATTTAGAGGAAAGGAAAGGTCCTAAATCAATCATTTAAATTCCTACCTCAGGAATTTAGAAAAAGAGGAGAAAAAATCCATAGAAAGTAGGAGGAAGAAATTAATAAAGATAAATGCAGAAGCCAATGACATTGAAAACAGAAAAACAGTAGAAAATAAGTGAAGCAAAAAGTTCCTTTTAAAAAATCAATAAAATTGATTAGCCTGTAGCAAGACTAATGAAAATAAAAGGAGATGATACAGCTCACCAATATCAGAAAATCAAATAGGGGTTATTACTGTGGATCCTTATAACCTTTAAAGAGATAATAGGAGAATACAGAAAATATTTTTTTCTCATATATGTACTCTTTTATTGAAAATAAGAATATCTAAGTGTGGAAAAGAAAAGTACAAACCTGGAGAAGATATTTTCAACAGATATATAACAAAGAATTTGTAACCAGAATATACAAAAACTCCTTTAATGACCCTAAAAAGCTATACAATTCAAGTCAATATTTTTATTAGTGCACTATAGTTATTGACAATAGTGGGGTTTATTTTGATATATTCATAAGTGTATATAGCATAATTTTCTCCATTTCAATCCCTAGGACTTTATCTTTCCTCTAGTCTATTGGCTATTTATTTATTTAAATCAGTGCATTATAATTACATGTAACATTGGAATGAGCTGTGATATATTTATACATGGACATAAAATAATTTGGTCAACTTCATTTCCTAGTTATTTCCTACTCCCCTTTGGTACCTGCTTCTATTCTACTGATCTTCCTTCAATTTTCATGAGATTTCCTTTTTTTATTTTTCTCTCTCTCTCTCTCTCTCTCTCTCTCACTCTCTCTCTAAAACAGTAGACTAAAGACTTGACAGAGTACTTCATAAGAATAGGTTATCTAGGTGTCCAAAACACATACGAAAAGATGGCCTGCATCATTCCTTATAGGTAAATTGATATTACAACCTCCATGGCTAAAATTTAAAACTCATTCCATTCCAAGTATTGGTCAGGATATGGAAGAACTGGAATATTCAGACATTGCTGATGGGAATATGAGCTTGCAACACCACTTTGGAAAACTTTATGTTTATATAATAAACCTACATATATCCTGTAATGTGGTCAAGCATGTTCATGGAAGATGTACTTATCATGGCCCCAGATCAGAAATAATTCAGATGGCCATCTACAGGAGAAGCATATAAAATAATTGGAATATCTTTAGTGTCATACTACATAAAAATAAAATACTACTGCTCTAAAAAGCAACATGGATGAATCTTCTTGACATACTCTTGAATGAAAGAAGCCATTTCTAAAAGATTATATGTTACATGAGTCCATTTACATGAAGTTGAAGAATAAGCAAAGCTAACATGCTGTGATGGAAGAGAGACTGTCTCGAAAGCGGCACGAAGAACTAGTGTGGGGTGTGGACATATTCTGTATCTTGATCTGGGTGGTGGCTGTACTTTGTAGAAAAGCTGATTACTTTTGGAAAAGTTCAGGTTGCACATTTTGTATTTATGCAGGTGAAATGATGTACATATGATATATACCACTAAAAAATAAATTTTGTAAAAAGCTTCCAGCATATTAAGATACCCAAGTTAGTTTGAGAATTATTGCATTTAAAATAAGCACTAAATATTTAAAACCATAATGTCAATAACAAATTTAATTAATGAAAATAATTTATTAGTGACTTAAGCCATCTTTGGATTATCAATGGTCCATTCTTCCAAAATTCTGTGGAGATTTTTTCTCTTCCTTATTTTCAGGCTATCCCCATACCTATTTCTGATAGCCATGATTTTTAAATATTCTAAGCCTCATTACCAACTTATTAGTTACACAATAAAATAACTGGATTGGTAGCGATGTAAGGAATAAAGAAAGAATAATGAAGGCTGGGGTTGTGGCTCAGTGGTAGAGCGCTTGCCTAGCATGTGTGAGGCACTGGGTTCAATTATCAGCACCACATATGAATAAATAAATAAATAAGTCCCTCAACAACTAAGAAAAAATAAAAACAAAAAGAATAACGACAATGGAATTCTTGCTGTGCCTTGTTAAGGGTCAAAATGAAAGCGATGTCATGAGAACACGTGCCAGCTCAAAGAGGCTTGCATTGGCCATATCTGGGATGATCTGAACACAAAACCAGTGAAGTCTGTTAATGAAAGATAAGTCATTAAAAACAGGCACTTGTGAGATCTGACAATGAATGGATAAAACTGGTAAGGAAAAATGAATGCATAAATAAATATATGCAGGACAGAAGCTGACCCTGGCTTACTCTTCAACATGGAGGTGGTGCAGGAATTGGAAGGATCACCACTGTGCACCATCACAGTAAAGAGGAAGCAAAAAGCCAAATGCCAAATGTTTTCTTCTGATATAAAGAGGCCAATTCACAGTCGGGTTGGGATGGGGAGCATAGGAGGATTAGAGGAATACTAGAATGGCCAATGGGGAGGGAGGGGAAGGGAGGGGGCAAAAGGGTGAAGAAGAAAAAAAAAAGATGGTAGAATGAGATGGATATCATTACCCTAAGTGCATGTATGAAGTCACAAATGGTGTGAATATACTTTGCATACAACCAGAGATTTGTAAAAAAGTGCTCTATATGTGTAATATGAAATGTAATGCATTCTGCTGTCATTTATATCATCTTAGAATAAAAAAATAATTAAAAAAAAGAGGAAGCAAGAACCAACAATGGATGCTAAACCTAGGGGGAAATTTTGATGATGACCAGGATACTTCCATAGCCTTAGAGTTTGCCCCCCAAACACATTGATTAGTTTCAAAGTAGAAATTGGACAGCATCTCACCTGGGCAATGAAATTATCTCCAATGAAGGACAGATGGTTGGTTGTTAGGCATCTCCAGATGTGGCATCTAGAGAAGCACATAATGTCATCTCTGGACTATTCCAGCCTAGAATGCCTGACCTTGAGTCTAATCATGATAAATTATCAGGTAAGTTAGGAGTGCTCTACTAAAAATTGGGAGAAGAACTGTATTTGGTCACAATGTCAAAGTTCTAAAAGACAAATGAAGGGTGTGAAGATGTTCCAGATTGAAGAAGGCAAAGGCCAAACAGACCTGAGCCTAGACTGGACTCTGCTGGCCCCTAACCTTAGATGGGATGGACCTTAGACTGGATTTGGTCCTGGAGTAGAAAAAGTACTCTAAAAGACATGACTGGACCCACTTACAAAATGAAATGCAAAGAGCAGACCAAATTAAAATGTGAATGTTAGATTCAGTGCAGTTCACAGATGTACTGTGGTTATGGATCCAAATTCTTAGGAAATGCACATTCAAGAACTCAAGTATTAGGAATCAAGGGACACACACACACACACTTTTTTTTGTGTGTGTGGTGCTGGGGATTGAACCCAGGGCCTTGTGCACATGAGGCAAGCACTCTACCAATTGACCAACTGAGCTATATCTCCAGCCCCCCTCCAACATTTTAACATTCCTCTCTAGAGAGTAGAGATGATAGGAAATGATAGGGAGAGACAAGAGAGAACAAATCAGGTAAAATGTCATCAACAAGTGAATCTAAGGGAAGGTCATTTAGGTGTTTTTCATACCATTTTATTTTTACAACTTTTCTATAAGTTTCAAATGATCTCTATTAAAAGTTAAAAGCCCTAGTAAAAACCTGTTTATTCCTCTCTATTTAGGAGGGTTTGCTAAGATTAGAGAGGATGTCCTACCCTTACTTTATGAAAATATTTTATGAAAATTTGTCATTATCAGGTGTTTATTTCTACACGCAAGCTGATCTTAAGAGTAGTCTGTCCTGGATTTATTTGCAGGACTTGGAATTTTTCTTTAAAAATTGATTCTTCCAGGTGTGGTGGCACACACCTGTTGTCCCAACAGCTCAGTAGTTTGAGGCAGGAGGATCTCAAGTTCAAAGCCAGCCTTAGCTACTTAGCAAGACCCTGTCTCAAAGCAAAAAAAAAAAAAAAAAAAAAAGAGGGAGGGGTGCCTGGGAGGTGGTTTAGTGGTCAAGCACCACTGGGTTCAATTCCTGGCACCGCCCCCCCCCCAAGAAAAAAAAGAAAAGGAAAGAAAAACTTGATTCTGTTGTATTTTAATGAAACAGATTAAGAATCTAGGTGATAAAGGTGAAGCATATTTCATGATTTTGCATATCTGACATGAATTAGAAATATAAGAACTTTTATACCTCACAATTAAACCCAGTAGGCTGTCGCTAATCACAGTGATGATGTTGAAAATCATTCATGTAGAAAATATAAAAATGTAAATGATGAGGATGAATGCTATTAAGTAAAATATCAACCCAACCTACATTAGTAACTTGCATATCTAAAGAGGTTTCACAAAAATACGCCAAAAATGTTTTTTTGACTGGCTTTTAAATCACAACTAAATTTAGTGCACAGATCCTGGAATGGGTTTCTTGTCTATTCATATGTCTATTTTGCTAGAGAACCAAAAATCTGAGGAGCTGCTGTTGGTATCTCTTTGTTCTCCATGCTTAATTGATCACTAAAGGAGCTGTCCACTTGAAGAAAAGTTCTGATATAATTTCCCTCTTATATCTGGCTGATGTTGTGGGATGCATAAAGCAGAGGGAGTGGCTGCCCTGCTTTTACCATTGGGCCTGGATTCCAGGTGCACAGCGTTTCTGCTGGCCCCAATTCCCGTCTCCCTGTGGCGCAACTCAAGGGTGCACAATTCACATCCTAGTCTTTGTGAACAGAACAGGAAACAGTAAAGTTTGTGCAAGATGATGAAGAAGAAAGGACCTTCCCAAAGGGACAGTTCCATATCTGGGCATTCAGACAAGCCCCATTTCCTATAACAAGATATGGATCTAGTGGTGACTTTGCTCTGACTCTTCTTTAAGGCTCAACGACCTAGCTGTTCTTGAATTGATGCCTGACTATAATGGATGCAAGACTAGTTGTTGCTAGACCCAAGTTGGCATGGTCATCCTCTCCCAGATGGCCTGCATTTTCATCTATGCATCATCATGCCCAATTTAAAAACTGCTTATTGATATGAGGCATATCAACAAATCCTGTTTAAGTACGGGAATTGTGTTTTCTCTACCTTTTGAAACATTTCTGCTCCCTAAAAGACTTGTGTGCTTTCTAAAAGCCTTTAAAATGTCCCCTAGTGATCCTCAACACTTGGGATCCCCAACTCTTGTGAAGTCCCCTGCTACATTAAATCAGGGATGGTTTTTGTGACCACTAGAATATGGTAGAAGAATATGGTAGATGGTCACAAGAATACTGTAGCTTTGGGTCCCTTGCTTTGGGGACCCCTACCAATGTCATGGGACCCATAGGCAGCCTACTGGGGGGCTGATATAGCAAGGGACCAAGGCCTCCTTGCCACGTGCCATGTGCACAAGCCACCTTGGGATCCCTGGTCAAGTCTGCAGGTCACTGTAGCCCAAACCAACATCCTGATTGTCATCTCAGACCTTGAGCCAGAACAGCCTAGCTAAGATACTCCCAAATTTCTGACTCACAGAAGGTGTGAGATAATAAGTGGTTGCTGTTTTAGGCCACTAAGTTTAGGGGTAATATGATAGGCATCAATAAATAAGTAATAGCTACAGGTTCTCAATGGACTCAGAGCACCAAATATAAATCCCCAGATGTCATCCACATGTGCCAGAAAACCCAGATCTTAACCAGTTTGATGGATAAGTTGATAAATTTCAAGACAGAGAAGACGGTAAGGAAAACTAAAGTGACAAAGGAATTCTTTCCTTTTCCCCGGAGGAAAATCTTTTTTTCTTCTCCTCCCTATCTTTGCAAGTTCAAACTGTGCCTACCCTTTAGGGCTGAAACATGGCCCACCCCATGCCTGCTTCAACCGCCCTAGGAAAATTAGTATCTTCCTCTTTCTTTGTCTCTGCCAACCTTGGGTCACTTAGTAATTTTCACTTGGTATGAATGTATAAGCAAGATAATGAGGATATTATATTCCCTCTAGGTAATAAGAACTACTGGTTAGAAGCACAGGCTAAGACTAGTCCTCCTGAGTTGGTATCCAAATTCCATACTTACTAGTTGTGTGATTTCATGAAACTACTTAGCTCTTACGCATCTGTAAGATGTGACTAACACAGGTCCTACATCTTAGGGTCACTCTAAGAATTTAAATACATAATCCATATGAAGTTTTTGGCAACAGAAATTCTTGATAGACATTTACTGTCTTAAAACTATTATTGCTAGCCAGTTTCAAGTAACTCTATGGCTGTGAAATTAATCTTTGGCATAATTCCCAAACTTAATACTTATTAGACCTTGTTAAAAAAAAGTTAGCTCTCTAAGCTTTGGTTTAGTTATAAGCAAACTCGAAATAAAATGAACTCTCTCACTGGGCTTCGGGAGAAGAAACCATTATATAATAAATGTAAAACACCTAACATAGACCCTGACAAATTGTGGGCGGGCAGCAAATGTTCATTGCTTCCTTTCTTCCCAGTTTCTTAAAGTAGATGCTGTGCAGAGTGGCTGGGGGCTGGTTGCTAAAACATGCTAGAAGCAGAAAAGGAAACTGTGCTTCAAGCTTTGCATGTTGAATTAAGTTAGACCCAAACCCAAGCTGCTTTCTATTATTCAAATGTTGAACATGCCTGGTTAAGGTACACAAGTCATTTTCCCAGCCTCGTTTAATTGTGAAGATAATAATAAAATCATTTGTTTTGATTCTGTATTTTCTACATGGTTGATTTTCCATATAGATGTTAATTAACTGACTTTGTTTAAAAACAAAAGGTTCTAACATTTCTAGTTCAAGTTCGATCTATGAGAAGATGGCATATACTTGGAAATGTCTTTCTTTGGGTGGCAATCTGCTGGACTTGGTTGACTGCAGAATAACCACAGAGGTCAAGGTGGTAGACGTATGTACCACTTGAGTCCTATGTACATAAAGACAACAGTGGGTGGAGATGTGAACGTGAAATTAGATAGCCAGAGACTGGGTTATTTCTGACTCCTGCCCTGCCACCATCTAGCTGTCTGATTTAGTAAGTCACCCCACCATCCCACCCCACAGACACACAAAGGCTGGATCTCCTAAGGAAAGCTGTGATGTCAGAGAGACAGATGTTTGAATCCTAGCTCTGCCTCTTCAGTTTTCTGATCTTTCTGAGCTTCAATTCCATATGAATTGAGGACAGTGATATCTAACTCATAAGTTTGTGGTTTCAAATGAAATAAACATGCACAACTTCTGGTATGTTAGGCATCTAACATACAATATTTGCTTTGCCTACCTTCCCTGAAGCTCAGTTTTATCATCTGCAAAATGAGTCCGTTGAATTAAGTAACTTCTGGTTCTAATGCTCTATTATTGTTTTGATTATACTGTTCAAAGATGTAAGAGAAAGACCTAGAAATTTGTTCAGGGCAGGTAGTGAAATACCATTTCTATCTAAAACAAGAATAAAAGTATATGTGCCTGGTGCACGCCTATAATCCCAGTGGCTCAGGAGGCTGAAGCAGGAGGATCGCGAGTTCAAAGCCAGCCTCAGTAAAGTGAGGCGCTAAGCAACTCGGTGAGACCCTGTCTCTAAATAAAATACAAAATAGGGCTTGGGATGTGGCTCATGGTTGAATGCCCCTGGGTTTAATCTTCAGTCCCCCCTATCCCCCAACAAAAAGCATATCATGGCTGTGGAGGGGGAAATATGAAAATTCCCCGAGAGGGAAGACCTGCTCAGGTAGAGTAGGTGGACATTTTATTTGTAGTCTATTGTGTCAACAGGTGGGCTGAGGATAGTAGTCAGATCACAGGGTGTCAGTCAGAGACTCTGTCTACTGACCAATAACAGAACAGATCTGAGGACATCAACCCAGCTGACAAAGTCACCTTTTGGGTAAAACGAAAGCCAGATTGACCTCTCTCTTTGATTATTTCAGACGTTAGTTAGAATCAACAGCCCCCAAGTAAGGAGAATTTTTTATTATTTATTGTTTTTAAAATTAAGACAGAGAAAACTAAAAATACTAAATCTGAGGGGCTTTAATGGAGTTAAAAATATACAGATGTGTGTCCATGTGTATAAAAAAGGAATATAAAATTATTCACCAGGTTGTAAAGAAGTGCCTATTTTTAGACAATGGGACTAGTTGAGTTTTGATTTGCTGTTTGCCTCTATTTTAAAAATTTTTGCAGTGATCTTATGTTACACTGGTAGCACACAAGAGAAGGAAAACCAAGTTGAATCCATGATGGGGACCGAGGCAGACTGCCTCTGTAAGCGACTCACGCACCCTTCAATTTAAACCCAGGGCGAGAGGCCCCACCACTCCATCCTGGTGGTTTCCCGAGTCAAAGGCAAAATACCTCTTTAAGAAGCTTAACCCAGCAGCATGAGTGCATAGACTTATTCTTTTGCCACATTTCTATCTCACAACATTAGGATATTCTACCCTTGAACATGTGGCGATTCATGAACATCTGTGTATCTCCATATGTGGCTTGTGACGTCTTTGCTAGTATTGCCATGGTCTCCAATGCAATATGGGACTGTGAGATGTAGTGAAAAGAATGGAAAAGTTCAGGGTCCTACTTCTGGCTCAGTTGGTATAGCTGTGTGACCTTGGGAAGTTACTGGATCACTAGAACGTGTGTAAATGGGGATAATGACATGTAGTCCGTAAAGTTCCTTTTTGTGGATCAAGTGAAACAACAAATCCGAAGCCCCTGACACATGCAAGTCTTCTTCTCACCCTCATTTCCTTTCGCAGCCCTAGCATACATATCCGGATTGCTGAGCTAGCATGGATGCGGGGTCAAGGTCAAACAGTCCTGCAGTATGATGTTTGAATGTGTTCTTGCTTTCCAAAAATGATAAAATTGGCCTAAGCCAAGTGGTTTCTTGTCTGCCTGTCACCTATCAGGTTTGGTCACAAAAAGTATATAATCCACTACAGGGAACAGAGGTCTAAGTAAGGTCTAGTTTTAACCAGCTACAACCAAATCTCTTGTTTTTCCTTTTCAACAATTCTATGCCAAGGTATAGTCCTATACTGTGATGGAGTTGCACTGAGGTTTTGGAAAACTGAGTTCCTAAGTGATAATTCAGAATGTTGCTGCTTATTGAAAACCTGAGCCCGAATTTCAAATAATCTTGATAACTGCAAACATTTAGTGCATGTAAACATTGAAAATGAACTATTAATGTGAAGTACTAGTGCTAGGGAGGAAATATAGGGAAAAAAGTTTAATTTAGAAAATATTTCCTTTAAATAATCTCCCAGCCCTCTAAATAATATGAAAGAAAAATTAAAAGCCCAGTGGAACTACAAACACAGAGGCAAAAATCAAAACACCTTAGTGAAATCATTTTAGTAATCACCAAGGACATCTTGGATGGCTTTTGCATGGTCTCTATAACAAGTTTTGATCCCAAAGAGCTTACTCCATGCTGGTAGCCTGTGGATATTCTGTAGGGTGTCTAAATTTGGCAGGTTCTAAATTGAGTCCTCCCCATCTTGATTCTCTCCCTAGATTCCCTCTCTGGGTGAGCAGCTTTATCTTTTCTCCAGTGTGACTGCGCATAGCATCTCAGGATCATTTGAAGGACCTCTTCTACCCCCACTACGTACATCACCTGGAAAGAATCTACTTAATATTTCCAGGACCTCTCCCCTTCTGAATTCACTAGCTCAGCCTCTGCATTTCCAAGCGCTTGTTTTGATCACTGCGGTGGCCAGCTGGAGTCCTCCCGGATCTCATCTAACTCCCCCAGTTGTCCTCCATATCTGTGACCTTCCTAGCAACAGCCCTGACCACTGATCTCTGTGTCAGACTCTTCAGTGGTGTCAGTATCAGCATGGAATTCCCTGGTGTAGCAGGGGAGGCTGTGCACACCTGGAGCTTCCACCTGCTCTTCTGGTCTCCTATCATTCTCCATCCCGGCACAGTCACCTTTCAGTCTGCTCATAGTGTATGCAGCACACACCATTTCCCCAATTGATCATGCTCCTCATAACCCATGCCTTATCACGAACCATTTCGCGCTGCCCAGGAGATTCTTTCTTCTACTCTCTAAATGAAACTGAAATGCGAGTTAATTGCCATCTCTTCTTGGAGACCAACTTAAAAACACCTCGGTCTCTGATAAACTAGAATTTGCTGAATGTTCATAGAAAATCAGCAATGTTTAGCTAATGTTACTCAGGAATAGATTTGGGGTTTTGTTGGGTCATTTAATTTTACAATAAAAATTTTGTTGCTCTTGGTATTTCTTGTGTTTTAAGACTGTTTCATGTTTTCAAGGGGCCTAGAACTTTGAATTAGGAATGAACAGCATCAGAGAAGAGATCAGATGGGGCGGAGGTCTCTCCTGGGGAAGCTGATGTCCTGGATAAAATTTAAGCACGATTAAGATAGGCACTAACATCTATTAAACATTCAGTAAGGGCTTGATGTTTGCTTAGTACTTTATGTTTATTTGTTTAGTGTTCCCAAACTTTAGCCATTCCCATATTACTTTTACGCATAACTGTCATCTACAATATTATTGACCTAATGTTTTTATTTAAATGGACTTGATCAGCCTACTTTTCCTCATACTGTTTGTGTTAAGCAGTATCCCCTAAGTATGGGGCTAGCTACTATTTTTATGAATCAATTTCATATTTTCAATTTACATTTCTTTTTTTATGTATGTTTTTAGTTGTAGTTGGACACAATACATTTATTTATTATTTATTTATTTATTTATTTATTTATTTATTTATTTTATTTATGTGGTGCTGAGGATCGAACCCAGTGCCTCGCACACACTAGGCAAGCACTCCACCATTGAGCCACAACCCCAGCTCTAATTTACATTTTCTTAAAACAATAAAATAAATACATTATTAAAAATAAAAGAATTCATGTGAAATGCTATGTTGTTTCATTTAATCCTCAAAATTGGGTTAGGAACTCCTCATCATTGGCATTCCAGTGTGAAAAATGAGAAAAAAAAGGAGATTACCTTGCATAATCTTGCAAATTAGAAAGTAGAAATCACAGTTTGAACTCGGAGCTATGTGACTCTGCAACTGAAATTCCAAAACACTGTGACATTTTTTCAGCCAATGCCAGCAACTATTTCATTTCTACCTCCAATTTTCTAGGTGCCATAACTGTTAACTTTGTAAAATTTCAAATGTATTTTGAAAGGGATGGAAAGTAACTATAAAAAAGGCAAATAGGTGTGTAGGATTAGTTTCTCCCTCCAAAACCTTTATAAACATCCTTGTTTTGCTGTTCTGATTGGCAAAATACAGATGGATCTTGAAGATAATCTCTCTGTTCAGTTCTGGGATTTTAGCATTCCAATTCAACACCAATGTTCATCCAGAGGCTTTATATAAGTGGGTGCATCTTATTGCTTACTGAGGAATTCTTAAACATTAAAAATGCTATTGGCCACAAGTGAATTTTGATGCTTCTGCTAGCACAGGCACAGAGGGTGGTATTGAAAGATTTTTTTTTTTTTTTTTTTTTCAGAAACAGATTTGTTTGGGCAAATGAAGAGTGAGACTTCTTCCGAGCACCTGTGCATTGTTTATGCTAATTGGGTCAGGGCTGATGCTGGCAGAGTGTGGGCTGCATTCTAATCCTCTCTCTCATATGCCTCATGGGGGCGTAGGAGTTATTAATTGATTGGAATTACTTCATTGTATTTTGGATCCTTTTCTTCCTCTCATCTGTCATTCTCTCATTTTTTCGCTGCCTTTCACCCTCATGGTCTACTTTCCACAGAAGCCCTGAATCCCAATACCTGGCCAGGCAGATGGAGGCCAAGGTACCAACATTGCAAGCACCAGGAATGCTCCCGGGTGTGCAGAGAATTGTCCCTGTCCTGGGCACTCTGCAGAAGCAGGAGTTGGAGCTCATGGTCCTCTATATGTCCATGGAGTGGGTAGGCTGGCCATCTAGGACATTTTCCCTCTAGATTTGCCTTCATTCTCTCCTTTACACACAATGTTCCCCGCATAAACACAGGTTTGGAGAGCCTGGGGAGGAGAAATTTGAAGTCTAAAATGGAATGTGTGGGAAGTTAGGAGGGGGCTTGTAATTCCTTTGTCATCCGTAAGTTAAGCACGGCATGGAGCTTCCGGGCTAGAGCTACAGAATAAAAAATAAAATAAAATAAACGGACAAAAAGAGAACAGCTAAAAACCAAACACCAGGAATATGTTGAGGGTGATGGCTGAGGCATCATAAAAGCAAGATTGGAATCTATTTTTAAAAATTCTCATTTGAAGCTCTTCTCAGAGAAGGGTCTAGAAAATTGTATGATCACATGTAAACTAGTTGGCTCATGAACCCACAAAAATAAAGGAAGTGCATCTCTCTGAGGGGACAGAGGAGATGTGGCCAATTTTGTTGTGCCCGTCCTAGTAGAACTCTGAGGGCAGGTGGGAGGATATTAGACTGGTGAATGGAAAAGGTCATAATTCCATCAAGCCCTGAACCAAGGTTGGGTTGCCTCATGATCACTGGTCCTAGCTCAGTCTTTTTACATCAGATCAGGCCTGCAGGTCCAGGTATGAGGCTATGACATGAGGTCTCGGGGCAGGGACAGAGAAGGAAGATGGCCGTGGATGGGCTTCAGGGACTACTCCAAGTGCAGGGTCTTGGTGGTCCCCACTGACTCCTCCACTGAGTCTGGCTGGAAATAAGAGTGTGGCCGATTTGAGGATCAACTGGCTACAAAGTGGATGGATTGGGCGAGGAAGAAAAGCCTAAAGAGGGAAGGGAAAGGATTCTCAAGGCACAGCTCAGATCTGGTTTCCAGAACATACACAGAGCGGCTTTTGAATTGATCTCCGTCAAGTTCATCACAGTAAAAGTTGTGTGGCCATTTATTCCATGACTCTATTTTTAGGCAGAATAAAAACCCAAGCCATCACAGATTATTGTATATTAAAGAGACTTCATGGACCCCTAGAAGTCTATTTTAAAATGTTAAATTTCTTCAGAAACATTCCAATATTCCCTGTGTTGTATTTTCTTTTCCCTTTAGATTTTTAAAGGAATTTCTTCTGTTTACTAGGAAATGAAGCAGTTGATGACTTCCATCCATTTCCTCTATCTCTCTGTATTTGAACCTCGTTTTCATATATATATAAATACCTCCCTTCAGCCTTATGCAGTCTCCATTTTCAGCTGAAGATTTTTAATTCTCTAAATGTATTCAGAGGTTCTGTTTCCCAAACCATCAATCCTGAAGTCCTTTTTCTGAGTCCAAAGTAAGTGCAGGTTTCTGCTGTCATTCCATCATTCAATAGAGACATATCTCACTGTGCTTCTACTGTACACGGGGGTGACACTGGTTCCCCCAGAAAATGGTGCACAAGGAGGTTACCACGGATGAGGTAGGTAACAGATACTTAAGTCGCAATAAAACAACAGTCTTGATGACTAATCAATAAGGACACGTAATGTCGCAAGCACTTCACAAGCACGTCTCATTTAATTTTCCAAAGCCTCTGTGGACTCGGAGCTAGCATCACACCTGTTGTGATGGGAACCTGAGGCTTATAGAGGTGGAGCTTTTTGTGGGAGCTCATGCAACTAGTCAGCGGTGGAGACAAAATGGATTACAAGTGGCACTGTCCACTGTCACAAGAGAGGGCTAGTAATGCAGGCATGAACAGAACACTATGGGAGAAGCATCAGGTGACCTTCACAAGAGGAGGTGACATTGGGGCGGGGTCTTTTATTCAGCCCAGGAAAGGGAAGGACAGGAGCGATCCTTGTTTCTGAGACTGCTGTTAATGATTTGCAACTAACTGAGTACCACTGGATATCTTTGTCTCTTGGGGCCATGTGAAGTCCCAGGGGTGCAAAGTTTAGGTTTGGAATTCATTTAGCTCCAAGCTGAAGATTCGAAAGCCAGCTGTTCTGACAGATTTCACAGGCTGGGCGCAGGGTGGAGGTGGGAGGGTTTGGGGGACATGGTGAGGAGAGGGGGTTTCCATGAATTTCTCTCTACTTCCAAAAACAACCCGGAGAGCATCTGAGCTGCTCACCGCAGCCTTCATCAGCTGTCAAAACTGGCACTTTCTTTTGTGAAACAAGACAATGTAGAGGAGACAAAAGGCACATCTGACAAGTAACAATGACTCGGGTGCCTGGTTCTAATGCCAAGAGTTATGTAAAATGATTAAAAAAAAAAAAAAAAAAGCAGGGGAGGGTGGTATTGTCAGGAGCTGTAAATTTGATGCTTAGGGACTTTAGTCAATTGGCTGTCTTTTAATGTATTTTCCCTTTAGGAGGTAATTTAAATGTCTAGGGTTATTGATGGTCTTAGAGGGAAATTTAAAAAATAACAAAAACAAACCTAGTGTTGTGGAAAGAGCAGGGGTGTGATAAGTTGAGATCGGGATTTTGCTTCTGTCCTCTCTTTATAAGCTGTGTGATTTGGGCACAGGGTGGTACCACTCTGAGCCTCAGCATTGCTATCTTGAGAAGTGGGACAGGGTCACCATGGTTACTTTGCCAGCCCATGGAGTTGATTGAGCTCCCTGACTGGCTGAAAATGTGCCTCCACCCAGCAAGTAGTACTTGTACAACTTAGCCTGGGGCTTTGGGGTCAGACGTGCTTGAATTCAAATCCTAGCTTTACTGCTGTCCAGATGTGTAGACCTTTTCAAGATTCTTCATGTTGTCAATCTTAGGCTTTCTGACCTATAACATGCTCAGAATACTGCAATTCCTATCTCCCAAAGTTTCTCCGAGGAGTAACAAATACAATGGATATGTAAACTACATCTCCTCATGCACGTTCGTTTCTTTTTTTATTTTTATTTTTTTGTTAAAGTCCATTTGTCCCTTTCCAATGGTCTGGATTCATTTAAAAGGGAAAACCTAGCTGGAGAAGGACCAGGACAGCCACATGATGTGATGAGACCTCTTTTGTGATAAAATGGGAGGCCCCTATTTCTCAAACCTGGCTGCCCATTGGAACCCCCTGGGGGCAATTAAGGGGATCCTCATCGTGGTCCTCAACTCCAGAGATGCTGCTTCAACTGGACTGTGCTGGGACTTTAGTCTTGAGGTTGCAAAACTCCCTAGGTGTTTCTGATGTGCAATGGATACACTCATTGCTTTGAAAACTTCAACATAAATTACCTGGAGAATTTGTTAAAATGCACATTTTGAGTCTCTAGATTGGGGATGGGGCCTGAGATTTAGCATTGTTGATTAGCTGTCAGAGGAAGAAGGTGCTGTGTAGGCTGGGCCCACAGTCTGAAAGGCGAGTGGCTAATGACCCGTGATCATTTTTCTCAACCTTCAGTGTTTACTAGAATAACCCAGGGGCTTACTGAAAACACAGCACTGGGGCCTGGATCTGGCCCCCAAAGGTCTGTTTCCCTTAGTTTAGGGAGGGGCCCCAGAGCACTACTGATGGATAATGTTCAACCCCCAATCCCATGATGTTGATTTTGTGATTTTATGATAGGACCTCTGTCCAAGATCAGTTGTTCACTACCAAACTCTTGGGTCTAAAGTTGCATGTGTGAGATGCTCACTGTCAGAAACATGAAAGATGGGCCAACTCAATCTATATGATGTCGAGACAAGGCCGATCTTTAAAATCACATGCATCTTTAACCTCAAGAATTCTCCACCCCTTTTTTAAAAAATATTTTTTGAGTTGTCAATGAATTTTCTTTTATTTATTTATATGCAGTGCTGAGAATCGAACCAGTGCCTCACACATGCTAGGCAAGTGCTCTACCGCTGAGCCATAACCCCAGTCCCTAGAATTCTCCTTTTGAGTCAAAGGGGACTTTTGCAGAATTCCTGTGTGTCAGCAGGATTGACTGTTGGTGAGCCATCCACAAATTAATCAGGAGAGCATCCCTCCCTGATACATCATAGACAGCTGGTCTTCCCAACCTTGGGTTCAAACCAAGGAAAAATGGAGATGGGTGAAAAAGAATAAGCTGCTTATTCAGCAGGATGGATCACTGACCTTTGAAAAAACCTCAAGGACTTTCCAAAGAATTTGCCTGGTGACAGATGCTTTCTTGCTTGCTTTTTTTTTTTTTTTTTTTTTTTTTTCTTACCCTTCTAGATTCCCCTCATGCTAATGAGCTAGAATGTCCTCTATTTAGGGGAAGGCTTTTACCACTTTCCAAGAAAAGTTATAAAACAACCACGAGGCAGTCAAAAGCGTGGTTCTGAAATGATTGCTTTGGATAAACACACGGAGAGGGCTGTTTTCCCAGACCATCATGAATTTGTAAATACAGTAAATTGAGGTAAGGGTAATCACATGGGAAGGAAAGATAACAATACCCAGATTTTCTTGCTTTCCCTTTAAAAGTATTTATATTTGTAAGAACATTTGACCAGTCTATGGAAATAGCTGTGTGACAGTGAGAGAGGACAACCGGAAATGCAAAAACCACACCAGGTCTGTGGACACCCACATTCCAGCTACTCAGCTCTGCACTGTGCTCCTGGGGTCCCAGGGAGACCTTTGAAGAAGAGGGTATTACATGGGGGCTACATGACCTTGCTAATATTCCTTTGCACCTGGGATAGACTGACTGCACAGAGAGATCTGCCACGGGCTGAGATTCACCCTAATTACCCAGAATGCCCTTCTCAAGAGGCGGCCCCACCTGCGGCGCTCCCTCCTGGTCTCAGGGCCTTGCCATTGGTTAGGTATGAGCTTTAGCATTGCCCTGTCAAACATTAGCATCAAATTTGGAAAGGCCAGGGTACTTAGGCCATGAAAGACAGGGCAGTCTGTGCAAAGCAGAAGGAAGCTTCACTGTGTGTGGGGGGTGCAGGGGGTGAATAGGGGCTCTGCAGTCCCAGACCCCATGCTATGGTGGAAGCAGAACTCCAGAAAGGAGGAGACTCCTGGGATGATAGGTCCCAGATGCGGGGCTCTGGGGAAGGCGTTAATCTCACCTTCGAGATCAAATGAAGGACAAAATGGATGGGGAGCAAATGCCAAATGTTTTCTATCTTTCAGTTTTGCCCTGAGTTAAGTTTTGATAGGACAAGGGAAGAAACATTGTATTTGTACATTATTTGAAAATTTCTACTTTTTTTTTTTTTTTTTTTTGATAGAAATAAGGGGTGAAACTCCTGTCAGGTCACATGTCTTAGTTTCAAGGCAGGGGCTTCCTCATGAAATTTCAGAGTAGGGATGGCCTTTTGCTGGGACGTTGATTCCATTGATTTGCTGGTGTGTAGCGTGTCTAATGTGGCGGCCGCTGTCTTAAACACTTTTAAATCTTACCTCGTTAATGCTCTTAACAACTTATGGATTAGGCATTATTAGGGTCTCCATTTTGCAGAGAGGTCTGCCTCTCATGCTGAGGACAGTGTTTCTGTCCTAGGGAGGAGGGAGTGTAATTGGATGGGATGGATTGCTTCTTAAAAGTGGATCCCTAGACTGGGGCTGGGGTTGTGGCTCAGCGGTAGAGCGCTCGCCTAGCACGTGCGCGGCCCGGGTTCGATCCTCAGCACCACGTACAAATAAACGTATTGTGTACAACTAAAGCAAATAAATAAATATTTAAAAAAAAAAAAAGTGGATCCCTAGACTGATGGGCTGGCCTGGTGACCGTTGTTGGTGCTCCTGACTAAAAGGAAAACTCTAAGACCTCCAAAACACCTGGACCTCTGATTTTGGGAGTCTGGAGGTTTTCAAACCCTGGCCTCGATGACATTTGGGCAGCCCCCAGGCCTCCTGCAGATCCAGGATTCCTCAATTGGAACATCATCCTGCTTGCCCTCGAGTGAACATGATCCCAGGGAGCAGCAGTAGCTATGCTGCCACCTCCCCTGCATTCTCCAGGCATTCCAGCTCTGGTGTCTAAGCCACAGTCACTGATGGTGACAATCTGACCACTCCGCCCCCAGCTCCATCTGCTGTCAGCCACCAGGCTGCCTTGAATTCTCAGAGCCTCCCACACCCTGCCCGCTCCCCTTCTACAAAAGCCAGAAGCCCATCAGCTTCTTCAAGGTTTAATCCATCTCCACTTCAGGAAAAAGTGGACATCATTATTCTCTATAACTAACTCCTGTGCCAACAACTGAGCCCCTCAGGTGTAGGACCCCATCATGGAATGTGATTCTCCCATTCAGATGGAATGGAGCCATGCATAAATTCAGAACAGACTATGGGACAGAGCAAGCCTCGCCTGTGTTCTCTTCCTTGCAGCCTCTGCTTTGCAGCTTCTTGCAGCATCTTTGTAACTGCAGACCATGCAGGAGATTCTAACCAGTCTCTGTCCCTTCTCCTGCTCCTTCTCCTTCTCCAGCTACATTTTTATGTCTAAGTAGCAGAGAGCAGCAATGCTGGTTCCTTCTACCCAGAAGGAGGAAAATTAGATATTGTATCATTTTTCCTAATTTAACCTCTGCTGATGATCACACTCACCCAAGCAAATCAACCAAATCATTCCCACCCCTTCTTGACTATAAGAAGTCTGGCCCATGCCCCAGAGAAATGGAAGCAAGGAAGGAGGAGGCTTGCAAACCCTCAAGGTTGCCACAAGCATTTGGTTTGACAGCAAGTTAAAAACAATTCACATGTCCACTTAGAAAAGCCAGTACAGAATATTATCAATGCCTGATATGAAGTGTTCATCTTACAACAGTGAAAGATGGCAGGATTATAAACATGGTATTTTCTGCTCAGTTCAGCTCTCTTTGTGACTTCCAAGAATTAATTCAATGACTTTTCTATTTAAATATAGGTCCATTTTCTTCCTTCTCAATTTATCACTTGTACCACTTGGAACATGCCCATCACCAGGTTGCTTTGGTTGAACACTTTAAATATTCCATGGAAAATGGAAACTATGCTTAAAAAAAAAAAATCTCCTACCTATCAGATAATTCTATAAAACACTCTAGCTTATTTTGTTCCTCTAACATGATGGTAGAATATTCTAAATGCACCTTAGAACAGAAAATCAAACAAACAAAGCCTAACTGATCATTGTGAAATAGGTAATGAAAATGTGCACATCAGCCACTCTCCCCTCAGGGCTGTTCCTGACTGCTTCTTGAACGTGCACTGTTAATTCTCTAAGGCACTAACTAAAATCATCCAAAATAACTAAGGCAGTGTAAGCTCTGTGCTGATCTTAAGAGCCCCTAGCCCAGCTGACTCCCTGAGCTCTGTCAAGGTGCCCTAAGATCTCATCAACTGCAGTGTCTGCAAACTTGAAATTTTCCAGGCATAAACGCCTCCCTGATTCCTTTCCAATGCAGGCTTTGGACTCAAGGAGAAGGGGAAATCACCTTCTAGCACAGCTTTCAGAAGAGCATTTGATTCAGAAGTCGGATATGTTGTTTCTGCCACATTCAACAGGTGTGGATTTGTTTATTCTACTCTATACCTGCTACAGTTCCAGCAGCAGCTTGGGAGAGGTTATGAACTTAGAAATACCCATTGCTGAACTTCTGAGCCAGAGCCCAAGTTGTCACAGCCTACCCTGCACTGTTAATATTAAACCAGCTTGTAAACAAGAGGACTTTCCTCCTTTCTCCCCATGTCATTACCTTGAGCTCCTTGACTGTAGAAAAACCTTTGAGCCGACTCAACATCCAAGAGTCTGTGAGCAGACTCAACATCCAGAAAATAATCCATTTTGGGATAATCCATCCTTGATGTTCCAGTCACAGAGTTTAGAGAGAAAATGTTCACCTGGGATGCCTATAAAGAGAAGAAAATCCACAATATTTTAGACTGTCAAGAATAAAATATGGACACATTTTAAATTTTTTGAATAAGAATAGTCCATTAAAATATCCCATTATTTGACTGACATTTTCAATTCTAAGCACCCCCACCCTGCTATCCAGCAGTGCTTTCCGATTGTATGAGAAAATATAACCTTTAGCTAGTAGTCATTTAAAGTAATATATTCTACTCTACTTAGGAAAAACAGATGATCCAAGCTAAAGAGAGATAACATACCAGTCTTTCCCTGCTGTACATTAATTGGAAAATACACTGTTAAATTTACAGGCTATCAGTTTTCAAAACGTCTGATGAATGGCATCATTGGTGTCAGCCATTGGAAAGGTTGATCCTCAATTGATCCAGGGACTTTTGGATTCCCCTCCAGCTAGGAGAACTGCCTGGGAATGTGACTCCACTCATAGGCACCCTGAGTTTATGACACACTGACTTGTTTGCTATAGAAATGCCTTGAATTCCTTCCTTCTCAGCGATTCCCTCTGGCACATTTTATAAAGTGCTATAGGATCCTCACCTGCCTGCACCCGAAACAGGCTGCTTAGGAGAAAGAATTGTGGTTCTCAGCAGCAACAATTACTGCAGCCTTGCAATGATTCCCACAGCAGTATCATGTACTTGCCCGTCAGGAAGCTAATATGCTTTATCAAGGAGAATCCAGCCTCTTTTTGCAAGCCCGTGTAGCCTTTCCCTGATATTTGCACAAATGAAGTGTCTATTTCGGCAGGATAGGTATTTTCTTTTTTAGAAAGAATGAGCAAGACAAAGTCACTACAGTGAAGCTCAGAAGGCTAATTGAATAGGTTTCTCTTTCTACCAGTACACGTTTTAATTTAAGAACCCAAGTCTCTGGTATGAGCAAACTTTTAAAAAAATACCCAAAGGTGCCCAACAGCAAATTATACTTACTGCAAAAAAAAATCGAGGAATGTCGGCAAACAAGAGCAGTTTCAGCCAGATGTCTTTGATCTCACTAAATATTCCCGGTGAAAGTAAACAATTTTGATTGTTTGATTAGATCAGAGATGAATAATGCATTCTGTCCACTGGACTTCCTTTATCAGATAAAATGGCCAGAGCGCGTTACCTTAGCAACAGAAGGTGACGCCAGCCGCAGCCTCTCTGTACCCTCCTCTGCGAAGGAAGAAAATTACCAGTTTCCCATGTAAAACTTTGGCAGCAAACCATCAAAAGCCACATGTAGATTTTACATCGTTTAGGGTCAATCCTTATCCACCCCCATCGTTTGTGCAGAGAAGTGCCCTAGTCACTGAAAAGCAAATTTGTGGTGTAATTATTTATTTGCATAACCCCAAGTCCCTGTTTGATTTGCCATCAACACAGAATAGCATAGAAAATGATGAAACAATGAATAGGAGAAAGTTGTCTGCACACGGTCCTGGGGCGTCCGTTCCCACTCTGGTGCTGACCTAGGGGTGACAGAGATAGGAGCTGGCGAGGAAAGGCCATAGGAGACAGCATATATTCGGCATCTCTGGTTATAATTAATACCCAGAACAGTCACCGGCATTGAGGCTGAAAATAACTCTTTCCTTCTGTGAATCAGTCACTGGAAGCAGCTTTAAAAGCTGTCTGAAATTGCCCAGATTTTGAAAGACGCATTAGAACAGAGATCGTAAGGGAAATTCCACCCCCCCCCCCCCCCCCCCCCCAGGAAAAGGAAAGGTAGATAGAAAGATATATGGAAGGAAGATTCTTCAGGTTAGCAGATACTCACCAGCACTTGTTGACCCCTTTCCACATGACACCAGAGAACATGGAATGAAGCTGAGCAGTGCTGTGAGCCCGCAAGCCCAAATGAGCAGCTCCTAATTTTCCCTTCAATCTCGAGTCAAGAGCCCTGAGTGGAGGGGAGTGACGGATTTGCCCATTTTATATTGTGATGAAATGCAACCCCTAAGAAAGAGATCTGAGTGGGGCTGCTCTTTAGAACACATTAGACTGCTAATTTAAGAAAATTGAAAGGTTTTGTTTTACTGTCTTTTATATATTCTTCTCTGCTACCCCCTCAATTTAATTTGCATTTAAAATTATTCTCATGTCTCCAACGGCTCTCCAAGGTGTGGAGCACTTTCTAATCACGAAGGCTGCTCCGGTAGGGTTTGGTGCAACGCCACTTTTATTCTGAGCTGCAAAACAAGGTGGGTAATTATAAATGTGAGCTGTTTTCTGGAGAGAAATACAGAGGACACTTTTGGTTTGGCTCCCTCCCTCTTCCCTGGGTTTTCTTCCTCTTCCTGCCTCTGACAGCCTGGTCAGATCTCCAACATAATCATGCCAATCTCTTTCAATGCATTCCTCTCTGTGTGAGTGTAACAAAGATAATTCCGGACAACAAAAAGAAAACTTTGGTAAGGTCCCTGAGGTTATTCTGGTCTGATAGCCTCCCTCCCAAACCTCAGTAAGGACGTGGTGGTGCAATACTTGGAGATCTGTTTGTGCAAAGCAGATCGACAGCCGCATGGGCCGTATTGTGTACTTTGCACAACCCTCTTGCACCCTTTGTGGATGAAGCAGAATTGATTATTAGTGTGGTGTGGTATGCAGCATATTGGATTGTCAAGAAGGGAGAAGCAATATCTAAAGAGACCTGGAGGGACGATCGTGGGACTCTCCTCTCCTGTGTATACAATTCTGCCAGCAGCCCTGGACACAAAGCAGGAAATAGTCAGCTGTTGTCTTATGGGCTGTCCCACCAACCAGCGTGAATCAGAGTCCACTCTCTGCTGGTGCTACAGAGAGTTCAGTCTGATTGTAGGGAAGTCAGCTTGGACGCTGAACGTTCCCAGCTCTGCTCAGCCCCAAGGACTCGCTGCTGTAAGGTTACATGTCTATTCAGCCCCCAATGGAGACACACGGAACACTTGACATTTACAAGAGGAGAAAGCTGTCTTCTAGTTCCTTTCGCTTACAGTCAGGTGTGGGCGACAGGTTCTGAACCCTCTATTGTGATTCCACGGAAATTGTAATGACTCATAGGTGAGAGAGAGAGAGAGAGAGAAAGAGAGAGAGGGAGAGAGAGCACAAGTCTACTGCTGGTGACAAACACCAAACATTTAGGTGAGTGGCAATGAATGTGTGATGGAAAAAGGGGATGCTAAATAGGACACTGGAAAAATAGAGTTGATTTTCAGAGTTGGGGCTGGGTCTGGAAGCCAGGCATTTCTGGAGAGTTGACCAAAAGAAAGAAATTTGTCGAACCTTACAAAGGGAACAAATCATATAAAAGGGCCACAATTTAAGAAAACTCACAGGGGAAAAAATTCAACTTAAAAAAAGACATGTAAGGCTGGGGTTGTGGTTCAGCGGTAGAATTCTCACCTAGCATGTGTGAGGCACTGGGTTCGATCCTCAGCACTACATATAAATAAATAAAATAAAGGTATTGTGTCCACCTACAACTAAAAAAATATTAAAGAAAAGACATGTATTTGGGAAGGGGATAATATTTCTCTTGCAAAAAGGGGCTTCATTTTACTAAGTACTTAATCAATAGATTCTTTCAACATTATGTAACCAGATTCTGAAATAGATTTAAAAAATAAGATTTCATTCTCCAGAGGAACAGAGTTATAGATTTCATATAGGAATATGTATGTGAGGACATTATTTTTGAAGGTAGGGAAGGATAGTAATGTTCAAAAAGCAATGTCAAAATTTGATCAGCTCAACTGTTTTATAACCTGAATCTGTTTAAAAGCAGATATGATAATATCAGAGAAGGTGGCAAGGTTAGTCCAAATATTCAGACTAATGGTTATGTAGCAATGAACAATTCACCTCAAAACACTCTTGAGACGTCAGCTCTATGAAAGTTAACTTGGATGGCATTAACATCTCTGTGTCCCAGAAATTAAACATTTTTGAAAATTCTGAAGCAGATTCATGTCTTTCGCACTGATGGCACCAGAGCTGTAGGGTAGAATCTGGAAGCTGGTAGTGTAGACTTTTCTGTTTCTGGTTTGGTGATGAGAGGAATGTGTGAGGGTGTTCTATAGACTGGGGGAAGAAGTATTGAATAAATTCAAAATAGAAGACTATTTCATGAAGGGATCTAGAGACATATAAAGATATTAGCTTGTATTAATTTATCTTTGGGGCACACATTTTTATTCTATGGGATGGCATACATCCAACATTCTGAGAGGGAAGAGGAGATGATTTGTAATTAGATAACGTGCTCTTTTTATACGATCTGATGAACTTCCATTGGAATCAGTCTGGGCTTAATCTGTTTGCTTAAGGTAATAATTTACAATGAGTTTTTTTTTTTTCTTGTTTGATTGCCTTTTTACATTCCAGAGCTCTCTAGAAGACTGCCTTTTGTATTTGTGTTTGATCATGTGAGGTTCTGCCTTCTACCTGCATGGAATACTGGGGAAGTTTCTCTTTTTCCTAACAAACCGGACCAAGTGTAACTTTAAAATATTAGAAGCCCTCTTAAAGTGTGATGACACCTTGGATCTCTTGTGGGGTACTTAGGTCGATGACTTGGTGAGGTGCCAGCCTGCTACACAGTTGTAACTCCCTTGGTCTCTGTGGGGACTGTTCCAGGAACCCCCATGGATACCAAAATCCAAGTCCCTTATGTACAGTGGTGTAGTATTTGCATAAACCTATATACATCCTCCTCCTATATCCTTTAAATCATTTCTGGATTACCTACACTACCTAATACAATGTAAATGCTATGTAGATAGTTGTTATACTCTATTGTTCAGGGAATAGTGACAAGGGAAGTCTGTCCGTGTTCAGTACACATGTAGTTTTCTTTGACTAAATATTTTGATCTGAGGTTGGATGAGTCTGTGGGTGTGGAACCCATGGTTACTATATAGAAAACAATATTAATTTGTTTTTCTATGAATAGTTGACCCCAAAATAGATTTGTTTCAAGAGAAGTGGTTCCTCTGTTTGGCAAGTCACTCCCTTATCTCCCAACCTTTCATTCATTAGAAATATATCCTTCCCTTGCTCCTTAAAACCTGTCATCAAATATGAGGGATATTGTAAAGGCTTTATCTAAGGCATTGTTCATATTAAATTCTCCCTGTGAGACGATACTGTCAGCCATCCTCAGTTATTTTTACTTGCAATGAATTTTCAGTCCCTTTTGAGAAAGTTTTGTTAATAGTTGGAAAGATAAAGAAGGCTGAAAAGGTAAGGAAAAAGTTTCACAGGGCGGAGGGGCTTAGTTCTGTTCTATATAAGCCCGTAGGTGTGTTTGGGGGCCTACCTTTGTATATGATGTCATATTCTGCTCATAGAAAAAAAGCATTAAGCCTGTAAACATCTCAGTTAGGTCCAGCACCTGAAGTTGCCCTAAAGATCCAGAGACAGATACCTAAATCTTATTGGAGGATTTATGCTGAAGGAGTTCCCATTGGCCAGTCTTCAATGGAGAGAGCCCCACTAGGGGAGGAGCGTGCTGGCCAATATGGCAGAGACCAGAGTCCAGCAGAGCGGTTCCTTGGCTTCACTGGCTACCCCTTCTGAGACTGTTCTTTCCCCTCTGTGAGCACCCACTGATGGAGAAACATGTTGACAGTATGTTTTTAACCTGAGCTTTATAGTAGATAATATTTGACTTCACTCTGTCTGGAAAGAAAATAATGTTACTCCCAATTCTTTGCTTGTCTGTTTGTGTAATTTATTTTCAACTCTTTTGGAGGGGCCTGAAAATCATCCACAAGTTTAATAGCATTTCCCTAGTCCTAAAAACCCAGATAGCAACCTGAAAATAGCCAAAGAGATGTTGAAGAAAGAAAGAATAGTGTTATCTGAGGGCCACAAATCTAATGTACCCCACACAGATCAGGGGGCCCCTGAGCTTCCCAAGCACATTAGGAAAACAAAACTGAACATAGCCGTGAGAACACATAGGAGGCTGTGAGTGTGAGTTCTGTCAAAATAGTATGTCAAAGGGAATTTGGAGACTGTTTCATTCTTTTTAGCTTCTAAATACACTGTCAGATTCGACTGCAAGTTCTTTGTGCTTAAATATTAATGTTTGACATTTTCCTATGTACATATATGCAAGGATAATTAATGCATATGTTTATATAACAAATATTATTTTTATTATTCATGACACAGTCCCTAGTTTGATTTGCTTTTTAGAGTTAAAGACCTTTAGGATCTGTCACCTAAGGCATTGGAGAGACTCATATCACAGATCTCAGGTTTCCCAATTATAACGCTCTACACCCCCAGGGTTGAAGGTAACAGAAGACCCAACTTGTGATGCTCAGGGCACAGGATAGCAGGTGGGGCTTACTTCTGAAACAAAGAGGACCTTATTTCTATTCACTGCATTTTAATTTCTCATAAACCTGATCAGTACAGGAAAACAGAAACACAAAATCCATCACTTAGCCACCAAATACTCATTGCTGCACAATTAGCACTAAAGAAAGGTCATGAAGTCCTTCAGGAAACAGTGCAATGATGTAGTTAGAAATGTTGGCATGGGAATCTAGATGCTGGTGCTTATTCACTGAGCAGGTTAACCTCTGTCTTGGTTTCCATTTCTGTGGTATCAGATTAAAAATCAAGGGCAAGTGAGATAATACATGTAGACAACAACAGAACCCAACATGCAGAAAATATTGAGGTTAGTACTATTTAGAAATATTTTTTGGACAGTCTATAAACATAAGGAGTTATAGAAATAAGACTCCCTGTCCCATCCACCCAAACCACACCCATCTAGTACATATTTTGAAGCAGTACCTCAATCACTCTCTGTGTCTCTAGATCATGTGGTAGTTAATTATGAATATGCAAATATTAAATGACTTAATATGGGCAAAGCATCTGGTATGGTGCTGGGTTTGTAGCATTGCCTGGGAAAGTTTAGTTATTGTTGTTTTTTTCCCTCACAGAGAGCTCTCCAAAGTGCCTTCTTCATTCTGGGGGACCATGCAAAGTTAGGGAACATCAAGGCTCATGCCAAGCTATTCTCACGAGAAGGGCATCTGCATGCTTTTTCCTACCTTGCTTTCCCGAGAAAAGTTTGCAACAATGAGTTAAAAACTAGCAGAATTTTCACAAGTTCACCTTCTTTATCCTGGGCCAAATTAAATGGCTTAAGATGTGTCAACAATGCTCATGACAGAGTAGGAGCTTTATACATTGAGCACTGGCTTGACAACTGATGTTTCTTTTATTCTTTCAGGGAAGGTCCTGCAGATATTATCCAATACGAATGTTCAGTCACTACTTGTTTATTTGTCACAATTTAATTGACACATGATTATCACTAACAGTGCCAGGTACTGTTTATTGCTGGGAATACAATCTACTAGACCAACTCCTTTCTCAGGAGATTAAGAATTAGTGGCATTTAGATTCTTCCATTCATTTTCACATTCAGACATACATTGAAAGCGATCATATTTAGAACTGAGCAGATGCATGCAGAGGCAGGCAGACTCATGACCTCAGCCACTGAGGCAAGTCAGTGGGAAGATTTATGTATGATGCTCCATCTTCAGTGTGTTTGAATTCTCCATGGCTTTCCAAATTAGATGAAGAATCCGGTACCTCGTGGGTCATGGGTAAATGAAGGAGTAGACACTGTTAAACTTGATGCTGTGTTTAATGTTAAACTTGCAGGCTGTTACCCTCATGCCTGAACTTTGAATTGGCATTTTGTAAAAAGGATTATAGGCTGACTAATGGGGGAAAAAAAAAAACCCACAAAACCATCTGTGGCCAGGTTTTAAACAAATAATCTTTAAAACACATCAAGAGCTGTTGGTTTTACACCAATTGTTTGCTTTCTAAACGTGCTTCCATAACACAGTAATGACAGTTGCCTTCAGCGAGTCACCATGCGTTACAGCCTCCTTTGTGTATTTCACAGGTCCCTCCTGGAAGGAGAAATAACAGAATGGCATTGTATTCACTAGCTGGGGGATTGCAGGATACAAGGGAACTGGGAGAAATCCATGTTTTAAAGCTGTTAGGGCCTTGGGAGTGACATTTTTCAGGTTAGTGTCACCTCCTCTGGCAGAGTAGACACCTGGACAGCATTTTTTTTTTTTTTTTTTAAGAGCCCTTGATTTAAAAAGCTGGTAGCAGTAAACAGCAAGAATCTACATCACATTTTAAACATAGCTCCCAAGGAACTGTGATTTAAAATCAAAAGTCTTCCCATTCCTATGGCAACCAGCAGAGGTATGCAACTCATGCTACATGCTGTGTACATTAAGCGGGCAGTGCCTCCCCCACCTTCTGCCGCCCGGCTCCCTCTGATGCCACCTGGACCTGGCTGAATGGTGCACCTTGAACAAAGCGCAGGCTGGTTTGCAGCCTGCCACCAGCCCGACCAGGGAAGAGTCCTCCCCGGGGAGGAAAGCTTCACCAACCCGAAGGGAAAGCGCACCTCGAAATAGAGACACCGCCTGCTCCCCCGGGTTGACATGTTTGAGAGCTCCTTGTTTTAAAGCCAGACACAGATCTGTGAAGAGATTCCCTTGAGTTACAACCCATTTTGGGAGCAGCTTCCATGAAGGTAACATATGTGGTGAGACAGGGCCAAAAAGCGCCCGCCGGGCTGTAGCGCAGCACTGGGAACATTTCTAACACGTTCCCAGGAAGCTGGAGTTAGTCACGGGCATGGAGAGACTCCCTCCCAGGCGACTGGCTCACGGGGGCTGGGGCTGATGTTGTCATCACTGCCTGCTCCTCCGGGAGGCAGGGGCTCTCTCTGCTCGTGGGGGGGTTCTATGTGTTTTATTTAAGAGTGAGAAATTGAAACCTGAGATTCAAAACCCCCCCAAACCAGGGAAAGACATGCATGAATGCTAGATGAATATTTTCTACATTTCCAAGGGGGAAAAAAAATATAATCTGGGGAATGAAGATGGCCTGGGTTGCTTTGCATAAAAGCTTTTTTAGACTCTGAGATGTTGACAAAATATGGGCTGGTCACTCACTCGCTTTGAGAAGGTTCAGAGGAACATGCTGGGGTTGAAAGAAGGTGATACCCCTCTGTGCTTCTCTCTCCAGTCCAGCCATTTCCCCTCTGTTCTTGTGCTTTTTAGGATCTACATTTAGGGAGGATCTGGATTAAGATTCTTCCTCAGTCAGAGCGTTAGTGGTAAATTTAAGGATTCAGGTACCTGTTGCTTTTTGAACTGAGGCACAGTGTTTTCCACCCCTGCGTTTTTCTTCTCACTTGTAAAATGGCCATGTTAAATTATTTAGCCTTCAAGGTATCTACACTCATATTAGCCTGTTTTCCATTACTATAATGAAAGACTCAAGAGTGGATAACATATAAACAAAAGAGGTTTATTTAGCTCAAGTTTTGGTAGATGAAAGTCCCAACACCATGGACCGAGCTCTGGGGAGGTCCTCCTGGCTGCATCACATGGCAGATGGCAACCTGGCAAGAATATGTGCAAGAAGGAGCGGTCACATGGTACAGCAGGAAGCCAGAGCATGGGGAGGGGCCAGGCTGGCTCTTAATAACAACTGTCTCATGAGAGCTAATCAGGGTCCCATTAAAAACAACAGCTCCCCAATGACCTCCCACTAGAAGTCACCTCTTAAAGGTCCCATGACCTCTTAGCATTGCCATACTGGAGACCAAGCTTCCAACAGGCGAATCCCTACGGGACAAACCGCATGCAAACCAGCATGAAGAAAGTCTCGACTTGTCAGAATGGAAGGCAGCACAACTGGGGCCTGATTCAAACTTCCTTTTCATAAAAGAAGCTGAAGATACTTAGAGGTGGACACACTAGGAGACCCGTGTTACATTGTCTTGCTACTCCAAGTGTGTCCATCTGGGAGCACCATCAGTCTTGCAGAGGCCGGGCCTCCCTCCAGACTGACTGCTTCAGCATCTGAACTGTGCCAAGATTTCCATCCACAGTCCCACTGGACTGTGAGGGCCACCCATGTGGGCACTCGTGGCTGTGTTTCCACGGATAAGTTTGTTGACGGCCAGGCCAGCTGTTCCAGGCACCATAGCCTACTTTACCAGACCCCCGTGAGGTTATTCTTGGTTATTATTCCCATTTAACAGATGACAAACTGGAAGTGCAGAGGTGAGGTGACGTGCCTAGAGTCGCACATGGGTGATTACGTGGCCTTGCTGGGGTTGACTTAAGGAAGTCTCCCCATGTAGCTAAGAGAGGGAAGGAACCAGTCTTCTTCAGATGGTCCACCTTAGCCTGCCCTTGTTTGTTAGGGGAGGGAGTTTCCAGACATAGAAGCCCTTCTCTAGCCCTCCTCACCTCTCTTCCAAATTGACATAGTACTTTCAAAACTTGGCTTCCATGACAACCTCACATGAAAATTGGGGTAGCAGGGTTCTTCCATTTACTCTGTTTTACGCCATTCTACAGAATAAGTCAGACACAAGGCCTTGAGAATTCAGAGACAACCCTTGTGGGTAGTAACTGATTGTCTTGCTACTCAAAATGTGTTGATATACGAGCAGCTAAAGCCCAGATGTTTGGGTGGCAGGCCCTGTATTATCCCGCACCTCCACGCTGTGCCTGAGTCCCGACATTCATCATGCTGCAGGCCCCTCCGTTGTTTTGTGTCCACATGAACCTCGAAGACCATAACTATGGGGAGGGGAGTGCCTTATTGGTGACATTTCAATAAAAAATATTTTATCGTTGCAAAACACACATCAAATTTGCTACTTGACCACTTGTAATTTTTTGGTATTAAATAGACGCACATGGCTGTGACCATCCACGCTATTCACATCCACAATTCTTTTCATCTTGCAAAACTGAGACTCTGTGCTCATTAAACAGTGGCTCCCCAGATTCCTTCCTCCCTTCAGCTCCTGACGACCACCATTCTATCCTCTGATTCTATGAGTTTTAAGTCTTTTGTATAATGAGATCATAGAATATTTATCCTTCCATGACTGGTTTATTTCACACAATGTGATGTTTTAAAGTTTCAGGTTGTAGTAGCATGTGTCAGAATTTCCTTCCTCTTTAGGGCTGAATGACATTCCATTATACGTATACCTCAAATTTCGTTTATCCATCTGTCCATCAATAGATACTTGAGTTGCTTCTACCCTTTGTCCACGGTGAATAAGGCTAAGAACATGAGTACACAAGTGTCTCTCTGAGACCATGTTTTCCATCCATTTTGGAATATAACTAGAAGCAGAATTGCTGATCAATACAGTAATTGTATTTTTGATTTTTGAAGACCACTAAATTATTTGCCACAGCAGCTTACCGTTTTATATTTCCACCAACAATGCACAAGGGTTGCATATGAATATTCTCTATGTCTTTGCCAATGCTTATTATTATCTCTTTTTCTGATAGAAACTATACTAATAAGTATAAAAATAAGTTTTTTTAATGGGCTGGCTCACAGACTGACTAGCCCAATAGTTGTCTCTCATAGAGACCAAACTAATTCAATTTGAGCTTATTATGGAGTCAAGAGGTAATCATGCTGCTAAGAGAATAAAATGACAAATCACACACTAAGAGAGAAAATTTGCAAACCCTATATTTGATAAAAGGATCATGTTCACTAAGAACAACTCTCAAACCTCAGTAATAAGGAAACAAAACCACAAAATACAAAGATGGGCAGGAGATTTGAAAACATTGCCAGAGAAAATACATGGATGGAAAAATAAGCACATCAAAAGATGTCCAACACCAGCTGGGTGCGGTGGTGCATGCCTGTAATCCCAGCAGCTCAGGAGGCTGAGGCAGCAGGATCTCAAGTTCAAAGCCAATCTCAGCAAAAGTGAGGCACTAAGCAACTCAGTGAGACCCTGTTTCTAAATAAAATACAAAATAGGGCTGGGGATGTGGCTCAGTGGTTGAATGCCCCTGAGTTCAATCCCCAGTGCTGTCCTCCCCCCAAAAAAAGATGTACAACAGCATTGGTCATGGAAGGGTAGGTTGACACTTATCAGAATGTCTAAAGTGAAAAAGGCTGAGAAACCCAGGTGTGGTAAAGTCTGTGGAGCAACTAGAATTCTTACCTTGCTGGTGCAGGGGTAAAATTCTTACAAGTACTTTGCAAAACACTTTGATAGTTTTCTAAATAAACAGTCACCTACCATATGATCCAGCCATTCTTCTCCTACCAAACATCCCAGAGAAACAAAGGCACATGTTTGTAAAAGGCTCAGACATGATTATTCATCACTGCTGTATTGTTAACAAGTGCCGAGCAGCAAACAAGCCATATGTCACTCAAAGGATGACGGATACTACATTGTGGTGTACTCACCCAACGAGAAGCTGCTTAGCAGTGAAAGAGAAGGAACTATTGCTAAGTGTGACAACTGGATGCATCTCAAAATTATTATGTCAGTTGAAAGAAGCAAGACCAGAAAGTGCACGGGGTATGATTCAATTTATACAAAATACAAAAAAAAAAAAAAAAAAGTACTAACTAATGTATGCAGACAAAAGGAAGATTAGCAGTTGCCTAGAATTTAGTTGGGTAGGGCAAGGGAGATGAGAATATAAGGAACATAAGAAAATTTGGGGGTTGATGGGCATGATCATGACCTGGATTGTGGAGATGGTTCTAAG
This sequence comes from Tamias sibiricus, assembly GCA_025594165.1. Lineage (NCBI taxonomy): Eukaryota > Metazoa > Chordata > Mammalia > Rodentia > Sciuridae > Tamias > Tamias sibiricus. The sequence goes on along the minus strand of CM046666.1, from coordinate 13,624,177 downwards.
AGCACATATAGTGCCCGAGTGTATATAGTTCAAGAGTAAATAAATGAAATTAGACTCTTTAAATATGCTCGTATTTTTTCCTGTGTGTCAATTACACTTCTAAAAAGTTACTGTTAAGGCACAAGTAATACCAAATTGATTCAATGTCCTTTTTTTTTTTTCTATCTTACTCCCGAGAGATTGTAATGTCGACTTCTGAAGCTGTAAGCTACTCAGCAGTGTTTTACTCCCTTGGCAAGCTTGATGCTAGGTACATTTACTATTGGGTTTGTTCAACTCATTGTGAGGCTTCTGCCTTCGACACGCAGCAACTCCTGCTATGATCATTTTTTCATAGCAGCAAGCCATTTTGAACATTAACGCTAGAAATCAATTGTTCTTAGTGTAGTAGTTGAAGTCTAATAATACAGCCAAGAGTGGCTCGGCCCAAGAAAACTGAAATAAGTTAATGCTTAGAGAATAGGCAAATATACCAAGGAAGATTGTCTTCCTGACTTCTTCCTCTTCCCTTTTCTTCTTTTTCCTCCTCCTCCTCCTCCTTCTTCTTCTTCGTCTTCTTCTCTCGCTCTCTCTCTCTCTCTCTCTCTCTTTTGTTTCAGTGCTGGGAATGGAACCCAGGACCTCATGCATGCTAGGCAAGCACTCTACTCCAGAAATGCATCTCCAGCCCCCAAACCCACATTTAAAACATTTTTATTAGAGAATTATAATTATACAGAGTGTTTTGATCCATTAGGGGGCTGGGAGTACCAGGGATTGAATCCAGGGGCACTTAACCACTGAGCCACATCCCAGCCCTTTTTTATATTTTATTTAGAGATAGGGTCTCACTAAGTTGCTTAGGGCCTCACGCAGTTGCCAAGCCTGGCTTTGAACTCCCAATCCTCCTGCCTTGGTCTCTTGAGCCACCGGATTAGAGGCCTGCACTGCCGTGCTGGGCACTTTTGACAAAAATCGCACATTCAAGGAATTTGATTTCAAATTCAATCTCCTCTCCTTTTCCTCCTCTCCTCCCTCCCCCTATTCTCCCTCAACTTTACTAACTAATCTTCCTTTTGTTCCTTTATTTATTTACTTTTATTTGGTCCTTCTTACACGTACATAAATGGCAACTTTGTATATGAACATAGCATGATTTTGTTAAATTCATTCCACATATCTTCCCTTTCCCTTCCTCCCTCCCTCTCCTTCTCCCTCTACTCTACCAATATTCCCTGTATCTTTATGATATCCAATCCCTTCCCATTTGCCTTCTTTCCCCTTTTTTCCCCTTTAGCTTCCAAATGGGAGAGAAAACATTCAACTCTTGATTTTCTGAGTCTGACTTATTTCACTTAACATGATTTTCTCCATTTCCATCCATTTCCTGGTAAATACCATTATTTCATCCTTTATAGCTGACTAAAACTCCATTGTGTATATACATAAATTTTCTTGATCCATTCGTCTCTTGAAGAGCATCTGGGTTGATTCCATATTTTGGCTAGTGAGAATTGCAAAAAAGCACATTTTTGAGATTTTCAACTAAATTATAGAGGTTTCAAGGCTGAAATGCCATTGATATGACATAAAGATATACATCAAAAAGTGAAAATGTCTCTTTGGAATGGTTAGGTTATAGGGCTTTCTCCTGCAATTGTTGAAACAGATTGTTAAATGGTATTAAAGAATTCTCATATCACCCCTGAACAATGTGGTTAACAAAAATATGTCCGGATCCATTTTGATTTTGACTTTGGTGTCCTTTAGCTTACCAGCTGGTCTGGAGTTCTTGGCGTTTTTAGAAGAAATTCTCTTTCTTTCAAAGTTCACTTAACATAGAAGAGCATCTCATGTCTCCCAGAAATTGCCAGAGTGACACTTTTATCCATTTCAATTTCTTGTCTACCCTTTAGAAATATGGGGAAAAGCTACAACTGAGAGAGGGAGGGAGGAAGGAACAGAGAGAGAGAGAGAGAGAGAGAGAGAGAGAGAGAGAGAGAGAGAGAGAAAAGAGGGAGGGGAGAGGGCTGTGGCTGTGGCTCAGCGGTAGCTCACTTGCCTGACATGTGTGAGGCACTGGGTTCAATTCTCAGCACTGTGTATAAAAAAAAAATGTCTATCAACAACTAAAAAATATTTTTAAAAAAAGAGGGAGGGGGAGAGAGAAACACACACACACAAACATGCACACACAATGAAAATCTGTTCTTAGTAACAAACATTCTCATATTCAAAATATCTACTAAAACTTAATTGCTTTATCAGAAGAAAAGAGACATGGGTTCTAACTTGCTGTCTATAAGGGCTGAGTTGCCAGAAACACAGGTCAAATCCCTACAATATCAAACTAGTAATTGAATAATGGATATTTCCTGTCATTTCACAAACAGCATCCAACATGAAAGTCACGGAATAGATGCTGAATTTCCTCATGAAAAAAATTCAACCCTGGGAAATGCCATGAAGTAACTCCATTATTCACTCATTAAATATTGAACAGTAGGGCTGGAGATGTGGCTCAGTGCTACAGTGCTTGCTTAGCATGCACCATGCTCTGGGTGAGATCCCCAACACTATAAAAAACAAACAAACAAAAATAAATAAGCCCCATAATGAGTAGATGGAAGAATATGAAATTCCTGATCTGAACCACTTTTGGCCTACAAACACAGCAGGCTCCCATGAGGTACTAAACATTTAAACAATGATTAAAAATAAAATTCCCACATTCCAAGAACTCATGGGCTACTGAAGCAAAAACAACTGAACATGTGGTAAGCGTGAACATTCTGGAATAGAGGCATGCACCGTTCTTTGAGAGCGGAGAAGATGGAAGAACTGTCTTGCTTCAGCAGGAATTTTCCTGACTGCCCTTCACCAGCAGAGGTAAAACATTTCCACAGAACAATCTGCATGTTCTTTCCCGGTTCGTTCTGAAGGTAACATCCCTAACAACCTGATGCAGAATGACAGCAGAAAATTGCCCAGGAATGGTTTTATCCTTTTGTGCTCAATGACTTTAAACTGAGCTGTTCTCTCCTCTGCAGTTCAAGTGGAAGTCCTTTGAATTATCAGTCAGCGGACTGTCATCAAATGGTTCCTGTAGAACCCAGCTGTGAGGAGGTTCCCTGACAGGTGATTCTGCTGATGGTCACCCCAGATCCACACTCCAGGGCCCCTTTCTAATTATTTGGGAATAACCCCCAAATTATCATGCCTCTTGGGAGATAGCTGTCTTTCTCAATAGTTCTGCTTTTAGCCTAAACACAAGTTTAAATTTTTTGGATCTAACATGTCTCCAAATTCTTGTAAAGAACTTCTCCTGTTTAAAAAAACACATTTAAAAACCACAAGCATTTAAACATCATAAAGTTTTAAAATACCTACTCACCTTTAAAAACAACAACAAAATATAATAGCCCACCAAACCTGTTGATGTCACTTTTTGTGAATGTTGATGCATTTAGAAAAATTCTGTTTCTGCTCACTTAACCACAGCCTCTGATTTCTGCGTATTAGGATCGAGCTTGGAAATTTGGCGTTGTTCAAACTTTGATGGCTGCAAAGCCAGGTAAAAAAATGACACAATAAAAATACCCTGAAACTGGGGCTGGGGTTGTGGCTCGTTGGTAGAGCACTCGCTTAGTATGTGTGAGGCCCTGGGTTTGATCCTCAGCATCACATAAAAATAAATAAATAAATAAAGGTATTGTCTCCAAGTACAACTAAAAAACAAACAAACAAAAAAAAACCTAAAACTGCCTCATTTTCCTGGCCAGATCTTGACTTGGTTTTATAATGAGGAGCACAATGCTTTTTCTAAGGCTAAATGGTGGAATAAGGATACGAAGACAAGCTACCCAGTTACCTAACAGAAACCACCATTTGTACATTTGAATTCACCCTAATACATGAATATGTTTCTTTCCACTTTGCTACATTGACCTCTCTAGGGAAGCTAAGCAATCAATTGGAGCTTAAGCAAATAAATGTTTATTGAACAAAAGCGTGAAGCAAACAAAGGTTGAATTCTTAGAGAAAGTCAAAGAGAGCAACATAAGTGACAATTTAGCTCAACCGACCTTTGTAGTTCTTCTAGTTATGCTAAATAAAACAAAACAACCACCCAAAAGTTACTGGGTTCCTCTTCTAGGGGTGAAGGTGAACAATGGCCCTAGGTTTGTTGAAAGAGAAAGTTGTAAAACAAACAAAAAAAATTGCAATTTAAAGTTGAAAGTGATTTAACTGAATTTCTAGGAGGGAACTTGACCAAATCATCTTGTGGGTACGGATAGTGAGAGCAGGTAATATTTGACCTAAGTCCTACAGAGCTGAGGAGTAGTTTAGTTGCTCAGTGGGGAGGAGACTCTGGCAAAGGAATAGCCACGCAAGCAGGGAAGGTCTGTTATCTCTCAGGAAGAAAAAGGAGTTGGAGGGGCTCTTGTAAAGGACAGGTCCAGATGTTGGCAGAAGAGGTGAAAATGTAGGTACCATACTGAAGAATATCACGTCCTTTCTTCCTTCTTAAGGTTAAAACTGTAAGCAGAGGGTCTTCAGAGGCAATTGACAGAGTCCAGGCAAAATAAAAGGAGTACTTGATTGAGACCGTGTAATTCAGTCTGGGTCACTTTGACTTTCATTAATAGATATTTAAAAGTGTAGGAATCGTGGGTGTAAAGGGAGAAGCCAGACTGGGCAGATGGATTATCTATCAGCATATCTGGAAGTTGAAGCAACGAGAATGGATGGGATCACTCTGGGCATAGTGACCAGAATAAACAGTGTTCAGGAATGACACAGAGGACAGAGGAGGCCAAGAGACTGAGAGGGGCTGGGAGAAGGAGGTTGTTCCAGAAGCCAAGGAAGACGCCAAGAGGAGAGCACACAGTTGCCAATCTACTAAGAAATCTCCATGAAGTTGGGAAATTAGGAGTTCACAGATGATCAGAGCAGCCAGAGGCAGTCAGTCAGTCAATCCCAGCCTACCAGATTCAAAGGCCCTTGACTTGGCCCTAGATTGGTAGAACTGCATTGGTAACTAGTTAGCTTATTATGTACAAATGTTTTCATGATTGATCTCCCTTCCTTCCTTCCTTCCTTCCTTCCTTCCTTCCTTCCTTCCTTCCTTCCATTCCTTCTTCTCTCTCTCTCTCTCTCTCTCTCTCTCTCTCTCTCTCTCTTCTGTACTGGGTATTGAACCTATAGGCATGTTACCACCAAACTACACCCCTACTCCCACCCCACATTTTCACAATTTTGAGATAGTGTCTTACATATGTTGCTGAAGCTGGCCTCAAATTTGTGATCCTCCTGCCTCAGCCTCCAGAGTCACTGGATTATAGGCCTGCACCACCAAATGTGTCTTGACTGATGATTTTTCTTTTAATGGCAATTAACCTCTCCTGCAGCCAGTAAAGCATCAGTCTCCAAAGTTTTCTTCTGGGATTTCTCCCAGCTTTTAATCAGAAATGGAATCCTAGGGATACTCAAGTATTCAGCAGATTTACCTGAGGATCTCTTTGAAAACAAGACCCACGGCCCCACCTCAAGGGCAGATTCCCTCCACTTGGTCCAGTCACTTTCCACAGGGCTTCAGCCAGGGCATCATTACTTCTTAAGATCTCAATTTATAGATAGGGTTATAAACCACCAAATGGAATACCAAGTGGTACCAAGGTGGTACCAACTGCCCAAATCATGCTACAGTACTGGCTGCTCTGGTATCACCTAGAAGCTTGTTAGTAATGCTGAATCTCAGGCCTCACGCCTGATCTTATGGATCAGATTCTGAACTTCAATGAGATGTAAGCATCAAGTTTTATATGTTGCAAGTGACTAGGGGTCCTGCCATTGTGTTGGTCATGGGCCATTCTTCGAAGATAACTGGACAGACCACGTCAAACCCAACTTCTGTGCACTCTGAGTTGCTAATCAATGGTTTAAAGCCAGGTTGAACCTTGAAAGCATCTTCCTGACATTAAGAAAATATTGAAGCTCATATTTGACCACCTTTCCCCCGCCCAGAGAGTCTGACCTATTTGTTCTGGGTTGAGGCCCAGGCATTAGTATTTTAAAAGTTCTTCAGGGAATTCTAATGTATAGTTAAGTAAAAGATTCATTGTGCTGAGAAGTCCTAAGGAAAAGCAGAAATCTAAATTCAATTCAATTAAAATGTAATTTTTTTTAATATAATGAGAGCATAATGCCAGGCAGGTATTAATAATAGAAGCCTCAGTCGCTGTGCTACAGGATGGTGTGAAGGCAATTTCAGAAGGTATCGTTGACATTAAAACATGGAAACATTGAGTTCTTATTAAGCTCTTGCAAGAGTGTCAATTAACTTAGAACACTCATAACAACAGTTTTTCAAAGTTAGCAGAGATGGCACCAGGATGAAAAACTTGTCTCATGTTAAAGTATTTGGAGGGAGAGAGAGGGAGCAAGTTGGGAAAGGGAGAGGCTATTTTTCTCTTAGTAATAAAGATCTGTATGCTTAAATTTGCTAAACTCTGAAATGGTAGCATTTTGTAAGACTGAAAGGCTTTGTGTAGGTGTAAGCAGAATGTCAAGGATGAGTCAAAGATTAATACCTAAATTATAGACTGTGAAATGGGAATTTTATACCCCTGTCTTGGAAATCAAGTTGGGAAGAAGGAAGGATGGACGGATTCTACAGTGCCACATACATTGGGTTATAAATTAATTTAATGGATTATATCTGATTCAAGACTGGAGAAGACTTAAGCCTTGTATTTTTATGTAGTTCTGAAAAAATTTTCAAGCATATTGTTTATTTATTGGTAGGCCAGTTTTATTCAAAATAGGATCTTATAAAGTTTGGATTTCCTGATTATCCTAGGATGTGTTACCTACTATCCTAGTAAAAATCTCCAAAGTGCCCAAGTAATGCTATGATTAAAGTACTATGGTCATTCCAATAGCAACGTGATTCTTTACAAAACATTTTAAAGTATGTATTTTTGTACTCAACAGCTACTTGTTAAGTTCCCCTAACTTTCCTGGATGCTGATGGATGGTATGAAAGAATTGGAAGTCACTCTCTTTGTTTTTGATGGACATAAACATTTGTTCAGTAAAAACGATTAGAGGTAGACATCTTGGGAAAATATTCTATTTTCAAGAGAGCATAAAGATACACTTAAAATTTAGGAAACCTGTAGTCATAAAGCTCAAGGTTTTAAAAGATGAATGATAGCACTAATATTCCCAGTGATATAGGAATGCAAAATAGCTGCAGATGTTTTAATACCTAGTACAGCATTTTAAAGAAGTTATTATGTCAGCTGTAGTACAGAACACTGGCTTGAGTTATGGTTATATCCCATAATTCTCCTTTCCCTAGAATATAATTAACTGTTCACTCCAGTTCTTGCAAAAGGGTAAATATAATGCTTCCGTGTCTTTCTCACCTGAGCATGTTAATTTTGCAAAGACGATGTGGATGTGAAGAAAGACAATCTTTCTTTCTTTCTTTTTTTTTTTTTCAAAAAAACCCTCTTTTTCTTCATCTGTTCCTTGGTATTTTGTGATCATGGCTACTTTTAGAAGAGAATGAGATATTGTATACTGAAGCAAGTAGCAGATGATAGACTTTTAGAAAGACAATCTTTCTTTCTTTTTTTTAAAAAAAAACCCTCTTTTTCTTCATCTGTTCCTTGGTATTTTGTGATCATGGCTACTTTTAGAAGAGAATGAGATATTGTATACTGAAGCAAGTAGCAGATGATAGACTTTTAGAAAGTATTCTCTGTGTGCTGCACTTGCAAATAATAATAAAATAAAATAGACTCATTTAATTCTTGGAAAAATCCTTTTGGGTGGTATTATACAAGGTTAACCGATGAATGAAAAAATTGAAACACAGAGAGAAAGTTACTTGCATAAAACCACACAAAGGGTATTTCAAACTCTAGTTTTTAACCTAAATTCCCTACAGCATGTGACATTTGCTCTCCAGATTGTAGAACATCACCACCTGATTGAAAAATGCAAGAGTGGATCTACTTTCAAAGGAACCCATCAGTGGTCTAGGATTCTCATTAGCTTTTCTTTGGGTCTTCAATCTTGAGGCATAGGAATTAAGAAACTAGTCCCTGATTTGATTTTTTTTAATTTATTCTAATTTGTTTTGACGATAGAATGCATTTCAATTCATAGTACACGTATACAGCACAATTTTTCATGTCTCTGGTTGTACACCAAGTAGAATCACACCATTCGTGTCTTCATACATGTACTTAGGGTAATGATGTCTCCTGATTCGAATTTTGACTGAGCTACTTACTAGCTTCGTGACCTTGGGCAAGTCTACTAACATTTCTTATTGGACTTCCTTTTTCTCTTTTATGAAAAGAAGCAATAGTAGTCCCTACCACATTCTAGTGGTTGTAATAATTAATGGGTAAGCCACATAATGTCCTGAGAACAGGGCCTAGCCTGTGGTTAGTACTTAAAGTTAGCTATTATATATTCTTAGGACTCTTTAAATTTTCATCTCCAAACCAACCAGTTCTTCTCAGCTGCTGACTCATCCATATCCCCTTGGTGCTGATAGTCAGGACACTGGCTTGGATAGTCATGGGCCTCCTCAACTTATCATGCTCAAAACTGAACTCCCTTTGTTTTTTTTTTTTTTTTTTTTTTTTTTTTTTTGGTACCAGGGATTGAACTCAGGGGCACTCGACCACTGGGCTACATCCCCAGTCCTTTTTTTGTATTTTATTAGAGACAGGGTCTCACTGAGTTGCTAAGAGCCTCTCCATTGCTGAGGCTGGCTTTGAACTCACGATCTCCTCTCTTAGCCTCCCAAGTGCTGGGATTACAGGCATGCGCCACTGCACCTGGCCTGAACTCCCTTTTGACATAAGATATGAAGAGTTTGGTACAGTGAGTAGTGAGTAAGACCTTATGCATTTCAGCTATTAAAAAACTGTCCTTCTCCTATATTCTTTCTTTGTAGGAGGCACACAATCATCCAGGTAGCCCAATTCAGAAAGCTGGGAGTATTTTAAATTTTTGCATTTTCTCCATCCAGCAAAATCTAGCCAATCATTTAGTCCACTCTTTCCTCCTTCAGGTTTCTTTTATAACTTCTGTTCTCACAACTTCATCATTTTCTGTTTCCTGTTATTTTACTAGCCTTCTAGTGGTGCTTGGGTACCAGGCATGGCTCTCCTCAGTTTATCTCCATCAGTGATGTAAGAACGGATCCTGACCATTCAAACTGAGCACTTCATAGACACTGAACATGTCATGGACTTGACCGAGATCATCGCTCATCCTTTTGCTTCCACAATGCATCGCTCACACCTTTCTTACCATGGTGAGCAAGACCTGCCTGGACTTCACCTCTCAGACATACACGATGGTGCCACGAGATGGTGTTCGGAAGTGGTCCATACGCTCCCATTCCTGAGGACCACTGCACATGTTTTCCAATCTCAAATGGGCTTTCCCCATCTCTGTAAGGAAACATCTTCATCAAACAGGCTGACAAATACAATGATGATTTGGACACATTCAAAATTTCAATTACATGAAATTAAATCAAATACAATCATCCTTTTGGGGCTAAATATGTGCCCCAAAATGAGTGCACAGAATTCACAGCAGAAAACCCTTTGCAAAGTGGTTAGGGCAGAAAATTGTTCCCCCCCCCCCCCCCCCAACAGCTTTTTGAGCAGAATCTAGTATAATCTGTCAGATGCTGAGAAAACTATAATCTGACAAAATTTCTTTCTCAAGGAATTATTTAAATATTACAGTTGCTTTCACCTTGGCCAAGAAGAGAGATTTGTGTGTAATTAAAATGGTTAAACATCTCTCTAAGGCCTGGGTGTCTCGCAGGAGTCTGGCTCAGCCTTTACAGGGCTCACTGGCATTATTTCAAGCTACAAGTACTTTTGTGCACCACCTCCACCAGGAAATTATCCCCTAGTACCTCGACAAGGGACTATTTGGATTTTTTTTTTTTTTTTATTGAGAAGGACAATTAAGAAAAACGGCTATTGACACATCAAACATGCCAACAATAGCAAGGAAGATACAAAGCTCTAAGCAGTTCAGTAAGTGGTTGAGATAAATATTTCGCATGCACAGAATTCAATAACAGGTCATCTTCCCCAGGTCAAGCTGACTGCCTTTCACATACATCTTGCAAATGAAAACTTAGGTCATTCAAACTATGTTTTCTGTTATCTTCTAAATTGAGAAGTGAGTCTAAAACCTTCAAAACAAGAAAGGGCTTTGCTCTGCCTGGCAACAGGGGTCTTTGGCGACCTTATTCCTCTGTGACGCTGTTCAAACTGCCTAGTGGGACATCCCGGTCCCCAGGGGTTTCCCTCTCAGCAACTGCACGGTGGCCCCCTGTGCCATGCAGCTTTCTGTAGCACAACAAACCTGAGATAATCATCTTATGAAGAGAAAATGTTCGTTTGGTTCAAAGTTTTGGAGATTTTAGTCCATGATCAGGTGGACCTATTGCTTTTAGGCCTCTTGGTATGTTTTGGGGAAGCAGGCAGCTCATCATGGTGGGTGCATCTGGTGGGGCCCTACTGCTTATCTCAGGGCTGGGGTGTGAAAAAAATAAAGGAAGAGAACGGGACCCCACAATCTCTTTCAGGATATGCCCCCCAGTGACCCAAGGACCTCTCACTAGGCCAGAGCTCCTAAAGATTCCACCACCTCCCAAGAGCACCGTGGGTTGGGGACCAAGCTTTTTAACACATGAGACTTTGGGGGACGGTCCAGATCCAAACTGCATCATGTCCCACCTCCATACGCAATGCCTTCTCTAGTCAGACCTGCTGGCCTCCAATGGCACTATGCTTCCTGGGGCCTCTTTTCCCTCAGCCTCTACCCAGGGTGCTCTTCTTTCCCTGTGTAAGTCCTTCAGCACTCTGACACGAATTCTTAAAGCATGAATTAGCAGTGTGTTTATGTTTGCCTTCCTGACACTCCCATAACCAGGTCCATGTTTCTATTGTATCTATCTACTGTATTGTAATGGTGCTGCTGGTGTTGATGTTGGAGATGATGATGATGATTGGATGATATGGTGATGATGTTGATGATATTGAGGATGATGATAGTGATGTTGATGATGATGTGGGTGATGATGATGATGATGATGATGATGTTGATGATGATGTTGATGATGATGTTGATGATGATTTGATAATGGTGGTGATGATGCTGCTGATATTCAGGATGATGATGGTAATGATGTTGATGATGATGTGGGTGAGGATGATGATGATTTGATGATGGTGATGATGTTGACATTGATATTGATGATGGTAGTGTTAATGAGGATGATGATGATGATGATGATGATGATGGGTATTTACTTGTAGAACCTGAGATTCTTGAGATTAAAAACTACTTCTTTTCTTTTTCCCCCCGTTACTAACACATGGACTTAAGCATAATACTGACTATAATTCAGATGAGTAAAGAATCACAGTATTGGCTGGTTGACTTTTAGTTGGTTCCTAGTGGGAACTATATGTAAGATAAATAACACTACAGTGCTTGCTAGATATTTGACTCTTAGGTAGCCCCTGGGAAGGACTGAATATACAATGTATGGTTGACTTGAAGAGTGGTCCAGTTACATTTACCATAAACTAAATATGTCCTCAGGATTCCTGATGGTATTTTGTATCAGCATTTGCAATTTGTGCTTTATTTCAGCATTTGAATAAACCCATATCATTCCCCTTCTTCAAACTGATTCCTCGTGGATAAAATGAACTACATGTAAACTCTAAATGTCATTGTTGCTTTGACATCCGAGTTGGTATAATATCCATTTACTCATTATCTATGATCCATTCATACAAATTTATTGGGCACTTACTATGTGACAAGACCTATTCTAAAATCAATTGTGCTCTATTGCATGTTGTATTATACCTTATTATGTAGTATTATATTACAGTGTTTGTGTGTATAGTTCCTGAAACACAAGCATTTAGTATATGTTAGGTGAAAAATTGAATTGTTGAATTTATAAACCCAGTGGCTAAATTGGTTTATACACTCACTATTTAGTTTTAATTCCAGATTTAATTACCAGATATAATAAGTAGCTTAGATCTATTTTTCAGTTCAAATATTCTCTGTTCATGCTGTTTGTTGCAGGGGATTATAAGGTGCCACGTAATTATGTTGGTGGTTTTCAAATATATTTTTAAAGCAGCAGAAAAATTTTTTTCATATGTAGTTGAAAATACAGAAGTCTTTGGAAAGAATAATAATAATTCTCAATCCTATCACCCAAAGCACTGCTCCCCAGTGTGCACCATTTATACAGAACTCAAAGGGGATGTTGCCCTCTGGATCTGTCTAAGGTGGCCTCATTTCCTTGCTATCAGTCCTGGTTTGCTTACGTGTTTCCCAAAAGCTCATGTGTTAAAAGTTTGGTTCCTGGATGAGTGTGCTATTGACAGGTGGAGGAACCTTTAATAGGCGGGGCCTAGTGGAAGGAAGTAGGTTATTGGGGGTGGGCCCTGGAAGGGTATATTGGGACCCAAGCACCTTCTTTCTTTTTTTCTTTGTGCTTACACATCACTATGAGGCGAGAAGTTTCCTGCACCACACACTCCCCACCATGATATTTTGCCTCACCATAGGCTCAAAGGCCAGAGCCAAGGGACCATGAACTAAAATCTCTGAAACCATAAGCCAAAGTAAACCTTTCCTTTTAATAACCTTATTTTCTCAGATACTTTGTCATAGTAATGGAACTAACATCTCTTATAAAAATCTCTGTCCATGTATTTTAATTAGCATCTTGTTTTTCCAAATGTATTATTAGTATTTTCAATATTAAGCTCATTTTACTAGCTACTTTTTTTTGTTTGTTTGTTTTGTTTTTTTTTTTTTTTTTTTTTTTGTTACCACCGTCATTTTCACTACTGACTCATGTAGCATTTGTAGAGCTCCTGGAGAGATGAGTCCTTGGTTTCTGTTAGTACTTCATGTAAAACCAAGACTATAACTAAACAGTCCTGGTTCCCATAAATCACATCATATTTACATCTAGCAAGACATGACAGAAGTTTATGAGTGTGAACACACACAAAACAAAGCCTTACTGAATTGATGGCCAACAGCATTCATTATTAGTCATATTTAAGTGAATACAAATTCTTCCAGAAAGGAATGTAACTAAGAGCCAGATGCCCTTGACCTGGTAATACTAAGAATTTACCAAAAGGAAATCATTCAAACTTACAAAAATATATTAACGGTTTTCATTGCCATAGTATTTATACTAAGAGGCTGATGTACTTTTTCCTATTTATATCTTTATGTTATATAACAAATAAATTCCAAATGAACATCAAAAACAAAGGCAGAAAGGCCGTCATTCTCAGTGAAGTAAGCCAGACCTAGAAAGTCAAAGTTCAAATGTTTTCTGTGATAGGAGGAAGCTAATCCAAAGCAAGGAGGGCGGGGGAGAAAAGACAAAAAGGAGGGGGATTCCATGAAAATAAAAAGAAAGATCAGTGAAATCAGTGGAATAGAGTAAAGGTATTGAAGGGGAGGGAGCGGGGACGAGAAAGGTAAGACCTGTGGAATGAATCTGACCTAACTTTCTTATGTACTATATGAATATCCACAGTGAATCTCACCACCATGCACACCCACAAAGCACTAATTTTTTTTTTTTTTTTTTAAAAAAGCTACAATTAAGTATCAGAAAGATCTGAAGAGTAGAGGGAAGAGAACAGGGGGAGGCAGGAGTGGAGGTAAAAAAGGATATACTGGGGACTGAATTAGAGCAAATTGTATCCCATGCTTTTAGAATCATGTCAAAATGAGAATCCTATTGTTACATATAACTAAAAAGAACCAATAAAAAAATTTTAAATACTAAAGGTAAAAAATGAAATCACTGCAAACAACAGAAAGTTTTATGTGGGTATTTAATAAATCATTAGGTGGAGAAAATGTTTGAGACATTCAAACAACAGTGATAATAATAAATGACAATGTACTAGAATATATGGCTATATAGAAATGGAAATTTCTATAAATAGGAAACATCATCATGTAGAACAGAGGATTAACATCCCTGCTATACAACAATTGTAGCACAATAGTAAAGCTGTCAGAGGGCATGGAATAAATAAGAATACAAATGGGTCAGAAACATTAGCATGTAGGTGTAGTTACACTTAGCCAGAAGAAAACATTTCACCAATACAAAGCTTCCCCTCCTTCCCTTTCAAGTGAGGATCTTAATGATTTTGATGCTCGCATCTGAACCAAATTATCTTTAGCCTTACATCAAATAGAAATGGATGCACTCCAGCCTTCCATGTGCATCTTTCCCCGTGGTTGACTTTTTCCTCATCTCCCACCAGCACTGTGCACAGGGGTCCATGTACGCCTTTCCCTCTGCAGCCTGCACCATCTCTGGGAACCCAAGGCCCAGCTGCAAGGGCCCAGTTCTCTTAGAAGTAGGTATCATTTATTCAATGCTGAGCAATCTCATCAGAGGACTTGAAATAAGAGGGACACGTGGATGACCATCTATGTCTAGATTCCTGGACTCCTCTGTCCCAATATGACTTACATAATCAGAAAAAAATATTGAAACCCGTCAATGCATAAAATGTTATTATAACTGTATGGAAAATATATTTTCATAAAGAAGAGGAAATAGCTATGTTGTGATGATGGAATTATGTTATTAATAAATCACCATGAAAGCAACATTATTGTTATTATTATTGTCATCATCATCATCATCATTTTTATTATTATTCTTTATAGTACTGGGGATAGAATCCAGGGCTGCTCTACCACAGAGCTACATCCACAGACCTTTTTATTTTTAATTTTGAGACAGGGTCTTGCTATGGTGCCTGGGCTGGCATTGAACTTGTGATCTTCCTGCTTCTCCCTCCAGAGTCGCTGGGCGTTACATGCATGCCTGGCAAGAGCATTTTTTTAAAAATATTTATTTATTTGCTTTAGTTGTACACAATGTGTTTATTTTTATGTGGTGCTGAGGATTGAACCCGGGCCGCGCACGTGCTAGGCGAGCGCTCTACCGCTGAGCCACAATCCCAGCACTCCCCCTTTTATTTTTAACTTTTAATATAAAGCAAGAAAACTCATAGTTGTAGCATCTCGCAATCAACTCAAGTTTCCAAGAGGAGAGCTGGAGGCTGCCTCCTTCTGGTGTAGCTAAGGACACTTCCCTCTCACCTTCTGTCCCAAGCCTAAACAAGCTTTACAGCAATTAAAAAAAAAAAAAAAAAAAGCAGAGAATGAAAATTCTCCCTGGACAGCATGGTAATGAGAGATTTAATCTTTTTCATACAATCCACTTTTCTCAGATGTTTTAAGTCATAAGAAGGAAAAATGCATTAAAAAGTATTACGAGAACACAGTAGGAAAATGATAAAACTACTGGTGATAGTTTTCTTTTATTATGCTTTTTAATTTTTATTTACAAATAAAAATTTATGAATCGATGATTTTATGTTTGAAAATTTAAAATAAGATTCTGTGAATTCCTCACTAGTTTATTCCATGAGTAACCTTAACTAGTTGGTGCTTCACAAACCAATGGCATCTTATATTTTCTGGTTCATGTCCTGGCTGAGTGGGGACATGCACAGTTCTCTGCATATTTACTTCTCTCAAAATGTTTATTTCATAGACATACATTATAGTAATTATTTGAACAACGGAGCAATTATTATGTTCATAAGAGAAGGCCAATCTATTTTCCCTGCAGAAAGACCAACAAAATGAGCAATTTTAAGAACATCAGCTAAAACCCTATTTTGTGAACGTCTTTCTCTTGTAGAATTCAAAATGAATCTGCATCTTTATTTCAGTAAATTGTTTTGAGAGGAGCAAGACCTAGAAACAGCCACTCAATAATTTCTCCAATTTCTAAAATTATCTAAGTAGGTTTTTCTTTCATTGGAGTGAGCAGAAGTTCTCATTTATTTTTAAAAAATTTCTGATGGAGGGGCTGGGATTGTGGCTCAGCGGTAGAGCGCTCGCCTAGTGCGTGGGTGACCCGGGTTCGATCTTCAGCACCACGTACAAATAAAACGCATTGAATAAAATGCATTGTGTACAACTAAAGCAAATAAATAAAAATATTTTTTAAAAAATTTATGATGGAGGGCTGGGGTTGTGGCTCAGCGGCAGAGCGCTCGCCTCGCACGTGCGCAGCCCGGGTTCGATCCTCAGCACCACGTAAACATAAATGCATTGCATCGTGTACAACTAAAGTAAATAAATAAATATTTAAAAAAAAAATTTATGATGGAATTATAATTTCCCATGTATAAAAAACCACTGTATTGACACTTTGCATTTGAACAGTCTTAGCACCATAAAAATAAAGATGCCTTTGGAGGCCACTTTCAAAATTTGTCCTTGAACCCTTATAGTGCATTTTGAAATTGATCAAATTATTGCTATAATGACCTGGAAAGGGATAGTGGTGAAATTTTAAGCCATAAAGAAGGAAGAAAAAACCCAACTTTTCGAGGAAAGTACATTGCATCTATTCTGGCTATTGGTCTCTTTGGAGCATTTCAAAAGAAAACGATGAAAGTAATATTCTATACTTATAGAGACTGTGTTTACAATTTGAATATTCACCTTTGGCTATAGAATTTCATATATCCACAAATAGGTTTTAAATTCAAGCAATCGCCAGGGAAAACAGTTTTATGAACACTTTGCAGGTAAAACACATTTTATGCCTTAGTTTAAAAATAGCCCAAAGTCTTTTATGAAAACTGGCTTCAGGGAAAACCAAAGGAAGGACTAGAACCAATCTCCCTTGCTCAGCCATTAATAGATGTTAAGTTCTTACCATCTTCTGTGCCACTCTCACCAAAGGCAGAGGGAGATTCTTATGGAATTCAACTGGAATAGGCATTATGCTCATATAGTCAATTGAAAACCTCCTCGTTTATATTGAATATCACACTGTATTCAACAAATATGTACTCACAGTCTCTCATCTTGTTGGTCTTTCTGAAGGGATCTGTGGATTTGTCCCAGTGCCAGGACTGAAAGAAGACACCCATGTGATTCCCACTGCGACTCCCTCGGAACACACAGGTGCCTGCTACTGACAGGTGGGGGAACAGGGGACCAGAGTTCCACTGCTCCCCCACCCCAGGGACATGCTGAGGCAGCCCTGAGCAATGCAAGGGCTCTCAATCTCCCTACCCCCAGGCACATGCCCCCCGCCCCAGGGAGCATTTTCTGGCCCTGGCAGTGTCCTCCTTCAAATTGTTTCCCTAGAGGTCACTGCAGCTGAAGGAGTCAGATGGAGAAAACCCTTAGCTATCACCCCATCCCTGGGTATGCACATCTGGGGGGTGTGAGGGCCTGTTCCTAGGTGGGCACTTCCACTAGTAACAAATGAAGAACATCAGTTCCTGCTGTAATCACACCTCCAGAGCTCCCACCACCAGTCCCACACATTGTCTAAGCATGCACTGCTGTCAGGACTGGGTTCATGAGCACGATCACAGGATGCAGGGACTGTGGTTTCTGCCACTACATCCCCAGGAAGCATCTGGGTCCATTCCAATATCTGGTTGGAAGACAAGTAAGGACTCCAGGCCCCTCACCACGATTGATGCTGTTAGTGCCAGAGAGCTTCTCTACTAGCAGAGCCGACATCCACAGTGCCTGGCGAAACCTCCTTGATGTGATGGGGACACCGCTCCCACTGTAGGAGCAGCCACACAGTGAGCACCCCCACACCCTCTCATGTCCACACTGCACATGCCTGAACTGCTAGAATGTCCCTACTCTTGTAAGGTCCACAGAGACAGTGGGTCTCTCCAACGTCAACAGAGTACGCATGTGCCCAGACTCACTGATCACGGCCACAGAAGCCACAGGGAGACGACAGTATGGTACTCAGAACAAAGTCAACATCGCATCACACACCGACACCCCAAGACACACGTCAGGAGAAAGTCACCTACTAAAAAGAGGCTCCATAGAAGTGGCAGAGATATCTGGTCCACTGGATGTGCGAATCACAACGTAAGAACACAAGAAATATGGAAAACAAAGTAATATGAAAAGTAATATGCCCAAAGACCATAAGTCTCCAGCAACAAATTCCAAAGAAATCAACATGGATGAAATGCCTGATAAAGAATTCAAAAGAATGACTTGGTGAGATCAATGAGATCCAAGAGAATACAGATGAACAGTTCAATGAAATTCGGGAGACAGTGCAGGATCTGAATGAGAAATTGAGCAAGCAGAGAGATTTGAAAAAGGACCAAACAGAAACCTTAGAAACGAAAAGCTCCATAAATCAAATAAAAATGTCCAGCTGAAAACCTCAACAACAGATCAGATTAAGTGAAAGAAAGGATATCTGAATGTGAAAACAGATCTTTTTGGAATAAACCACTCAGACAAGAGAGGGGGCAGGAAAAGAAGCAAGCATATTCAAGACCTTGGGGACACCATGGAGTGAACAAGCACAGAATACCTGAAAGTGGAGGAGATAAAAGTCAAGGAGGTAGAAACCCTACTCAATGAAATAATAATAGAAAGCTCCCTATACCCAGCAAAGCTACCCTTCCAAAAAGAAGAAGAAATATAGTCCTTCCAGGAAAAAGCAAAAAACAAGGAAATTCATGACCACCAGAGCTTAAGACGCTCAAGTGAGTCCTACATCAAGAAGTGGGAGAGAACTACCATCATGATAGCACCTGAAACTATGAATCATACTAGGAGAACAGATTTGCAAAAGAGAAATAGAAGAGGCCAAATATTATTAATATAGTAAGACCCCAAATTGAACAAGTGGGGAGGAAAAAATCAAGAATATTCAACACAACCGGGTAGAAAATCAACAAAATGATGGGAATAAGTCCTAACCATTTGGTAATATCTTTAAATGTAATTGGACTGTTATCCAGTTAAAAGGTAGATATTCTTTTCACCAGCATGTGGAACGTTATCTGGAGTAGACCAGGTATTAGGTCACAAGACAAGTCTTAACAAATTTTAAAAAGTTGAAATCATATCCTGTAGATTTCTGATCACAACGAAATAAAACCGGTAGTCAAGAACAAAATCAATTTTAGAAATTATTCAAATACATAGAAATGGAACAACACACTTTTGAATGAACAGTGGCTTGTTGAGGAAGCCATGAGGAAAATTAAAAAAAAAAAAATTGAAACAAATAAAATGGAAACACAACATGCCAAAACCAGAGGGAAACAGCAACAGCTATACTAACATGGAAGTTTAGAGCAGTGAGTGACCACATCACAAAACAAATAAATAAATAAGTGAATGGTACTTATATACTTTGTATACAAGCAGTTGTATGTAAAAAGATACTATACTTGTGCATGATGAATAAGTAAATAAATAATAAAAAAATTTAAAAAAAAAATCCAAAACAAAAGATTAATGAAGTCTGGTATGGTGGAGCACACCTGAAAGCCCATCAGCTCAGGAGGCTGAGGCAGGAGGATTGTGAGTTCAAAGCCAGCCTCTGCAAATTAGTGAGGCCCTAAGCAACTCAGTGAGACCCTGTCTCTAAATAAAATACAAAATAGGGCTGGGGATGTGGCTCAGTGGTTGAGTGCCCCTGAGTTCAATCCCTGGTACCCCCCCCCCCCCAAAAAAAAAAGATTAATGATAAAAGACCTGGCTCTTGGAAAAGATAAACAGAATTGACAAACCTTTAGCTTGACTAATCAAGGAAGAAAAAAAAGAGAGAAAGAGAAGATGAAAATAAGTAAAATTAGAGATGAAAAAGGAGACATTACAAACAATGTCACAAAATACAAAGGATCATTAGGGATTATTTTGAAAAACTATATACTAACAAATAATAAAATTCAAAAGAAATGGACCAAATCTTCACATAGACCTATCAAAATAGAATCAAAATGACATAAAACACCTAAACACCTGTATAGACTAATAACAGGTAATGAATCCATAGTAAAACATCTCCCAGTGAAGAAATTCCCAGGACATATGGCTTCACTACCAAATTTTACCAAACTTCTAAAGAGCTTGTGACAATTATTTTTAAACTACTCCATAAAAATTGAGAGAAGGATCCCTTCAAAACATATTTATCTATATGGCCAGTATTACTTATTTCCAAAGCCTGACAAGACATAACAAAAAGGAATCCAGAGACTAATATTCCTAGAGAACATAGATGTGAATGACCTCAACAAAATACTTGCAAATTAAATTCATCAAAAAAAGCCATACACCATGATAAATTGGTTTCATTCCAGGGATGCAAGGATGCTTTCATACATGTAAACCAATAAATGTGATGATATACCACATCAACTAAATGAAGAAAAAAGATCATCTGATCATCTCAATAAATGCAGAAAAAGCATTTGATAAAGTTCAACATCCTTTCTTGATAAAAACTCTGAAAAAAATTAGGTGTACAATTATCATACCTCAACAAAATAAAGTCTATCTATAACAATCCCCACATTGTCCTCAAAGTGGGAAAAAAGATGAAAGCATTTCCTCCAATATTAGGAACAAGATGAGGGTTTCCACTCTCACCATTCATTCACTGAAATACTTGAAGTTTTACTCAGAACAATTAGGCAAGAAAAGAAACAAAAGACATACAAATAGAAAGGGAGAGAGTGAAATTGTTCCTGTTTGTAGATGATACATAGAAAACCTGAAGATTCCATTAAAAAATTATTAGAAGTGATGAACTCAGTGAAGTATCAGGAAACACAATCAACACACAAAACTCAGTAGCTTTTCTATACACCAGTAATGAATTTATTTAAAAAGAAATCATGAAATAAATCCCACTTACATTAGCCACACATGCGCACACCAAATAAAAGAAAGGGGGAAAAAAAGAGCTACAAAAACAAAACAAAACAAAAACAAAAACAAAAAATCACAACACTACAAATAAGAACGTGAAAGCCCTTTACAATGAAAATTATAAAACAGTGATGAAAGACATCAAAGTCAGTAAAAGATGGAAAGTCCTCCCACATTCAGATTGGAAGAATTGATATTGCTTAAATGTCCATACTGTCCAAAGTGATGTACAGATTCAATACAACTCCATCAAAATACCAGTGATGTTCTTCCCAAAATAGAGAAAACAATGCTAAAATTTATATGGACGCACTAAGACCCTAAAGAACCAAAGCAGTCATGGGTGAAAACAACAGAACTGGAAGTATCATAACACCCGATTTTAAAAACGTAGTACAAAGCCATAGTAACCAGAACAGCATGGTATTGGGATAAAAAATGGACAAAAAGACTAATGGACCAGTGTTGCCGCCTGAAGTGATGGCCCCTTGGAGCAACGAAGCCGCGGGAAGAAGTTCAGAGGTGAACTGGAAACAAACAGCTTTTTATTCTGATAACTTTTCTCTCTGGCTCTAACAACAACTAACACACACCACACACTACCACAAAATGGCGCTGACCCGATCAGCAATCTCGGCGCAAGTCACTGGAGATCCCGGGCCAAGTCCCGTGAGACTACGGAAGGCGGCAATGCCCAAATCTCCATGGCCCACAGTCAACCGCAATTTAAGCCATCTTCCCAAACAGGGCTCCTACAGACCAGGATAGAGAACCCAGAAACAAATCCACACATCTTCAGCCAATTGATTCTGGACAAAGGTGCCAGAGACATACATTGGAGGAAGGACAGTCTCTTTAACAAACATTATTGGGAAAAACAGGGTATCAGCATGGAGAAGATTGAAATTTAACCCTTATCATTCACCCTGCACTGAAATATCTTATTCTGTACAAAAGTAAGACCCCAAACTCTGAATTTACTAGAAGAAAACAAAGGGGGAGCTGGGCGTGGTGGAGCCTGTAATCCTAGCACTTGGGAGGCTGAGGCAGGAGGACCACGGGTTCAAAGCCAGCCTCAGCAGTGGTGAGGCACTTAGCAACTCAGTGAGACCCTGTCTCTAATAAAATACAAAAAAGGCTGGGGATGTGGCACAGTGGTCGAGTGCCCCTGAGTTCAATCCCCGGTACCAAAAGAAAAGAAAAGAAAGGGGGAAACACTGCAAGACATTGGTACTGGCAATGATTTTTGAGATCGTACCCCCCAAACTCAAGAAATCAAAGCAAAAAGTGGCAAATGGGATTACATCACACTCAAAAGCTTCTGCACAGCAAAGGAAACAATCAAGAGAGTGAAGAGTCTAGCTACAAGTGGGAGGAAATATTTGCTAGATATTCATCTAACAGAGAGTTAGTATCCAGGATGTATAAATAATTTTAAAATTTCACAATTAAAAGTAACCAATTAAAATGGGTGGATAATCTGAAGAAATACAAACAGCCAATAAATATATATGAGACGCTCAATATTATTAGCCATCAGGGAAATGTAAATTAAAATCTACAGTGAGATGTTTATTACCTTATCCCAGTTAGAACGGCTGCTATTTAAAAAAATAACAGACGTTGGCAAGGATATGGAGACAAAGGAACTCGTATACACTGTGGAAATATAAATTAGTCCAACCAATAGGCAGAATGGTATTGGGGTTCCTAACAAAACTAAAAATAGAACTACCCTATGATTCAGCTATTCCACTTTGGGGTGTAGATCCAAATGAAAGGCAATCGGTGTGCAGAAGACACATCTGCATTCCCAAGTTCATGGCAGCAATATTCACAAGTCAAGATACAGAATCAGCCCAGGTGCCCACCAACAGGTCAACGGATAAAGAAAATATAGTACATATACACAGTGGAATATTATTAGCCATATAAACAATGAAATCCTGTCATTTTCAGCAACTTGGATGGAATGGGAGGACGTTATATTATATTGAGATATGCCAGACACAAAAAGACAAATATATCAAAGACACATGTTCTTTCTCATGTGTGGAAATGAAGTAGGTCAACCTGAAAATAAAATATTGTTTACTAGGGATTGGGAAGTGCGGGGAGGGTAGGGAAAGGGTGTAAAAAGGGTGGTTGGATGTAAGTATGGAAATATCACACTGAACCTCATTAAAAAGCACATTAATATGTACAATTAATGCATTAATTAAAAAAATCCTGGGCTGGGATTGTGGCTTAGCGGTAGAGCACTCGCCTAGCACGTGGGCGACCCGGGTTCGATCCTCAGCACCACATACAAATAACATGCATTGAATAAAACACATTGTGTACAACTAAAACCAAATAAATAAAAATATTTTTAAAAATCCTATTCTTCTATCTTTCACTAATTTTAGCACACTGATAATTTTCTACCTTCCTTCCATGTGTATTCGCTGACATTTTATAATAAAGAACAGCTTTCCGTTCTCTGCTGTCATTGAATGAATGAGTGAAATTGCTGCGGACTTGTGGGGGTATTATTTTTTAAAATGGGTTATTATTTTTTTTAAATGCAACTCTGCATTCTGTAAAGATTTATCTAATCTGGTGATCAAATGGCTCAACATTTGGTATGGAGAGTCTCTCGCCTGCCTCTGTGTTCAACTTCTCTCTCTGCTGGCTGCTTTTTCCAGCATTTAAATATCCTCATCTCTCCTTTCTAGACAGAACCCTTTATCTGCCGCTGTATCTCCCGTATCCACGTCACAGCTCTATTTCCTGAGAGCCCACACTTGCTTTCTCTATCTCCTCCTCTCCCACTCCCCCTTCACCCTGCTGTGGTCTGTAGTCAGCCCTCTGCATTCACAGGTTCTACATCTGCAGATTTCACCACCACGATCAAACACGTTCAGGGAAAAAAATACCCCAACAAACAAACAAACAAACAAAAAACAAATTGCCCCAGCACTGACTGTGTACTAAGTTTTCCTCATCTTGTTCCCTAAACAATATACAGCATGACAGCAACTTGCACAGCATTTATGGTATTACATATATCATCTAGAGATGCTACAAAGTGCACAGAACACACCATTTTACCTAAGGGACTTGAACATCCTTGTCTTTTGATGTCTGCAGGGAGTCCTGGAACCAATCCCTCTCTCCACCAAGGCAACTAACTGTATTTGGCATCTGTACCACTCTACCAATGTTGTCTCCGTCAAGCCAAAATGTGACTGCCCTTCCACAAAGATGAGTGAATTTGCAACCATCCTTTTCTGCTAACCACATCTCCCCTCTCTCTTTCTCTTTTCACCTCTTCATTGTAAAATGAAAGTGGATGCAGAAACTCACAGAAGATAAGGAGAATTTACTAGGTGAGTGAGTTGAACATCTTGGTGCACATCACTCAGGCTAAAACTGTTCAGTGCTTGCCGTTCCAGAAGCCCCTCCTTGCTCATTCAATCACCATCCTGACTTTAACAATCATCATCTCCTTGCATTTCCTTATGGCTAATCACAGCCTGGAATGTCTCATACACTTCCTGCCCCAGATCTGGAGCCAACATGTTCTCAGCAACCCATCATTTCTTTTTAATGGGAAATAATAATTCAAGATTAAAATCTCAGTACTGCAGATGCTTTTGCCAATGGACTGGTCAGTTTTTAGGTCTACACTGATGAAGGAGATATATGTGTGTGCATACATATATGTGTATATGTGTTATAAACATACATGTTATATATGTATATAATATGTGACCTATGACTAAGTCTTTTTCAGGTAAACTGGTGACTAATAGAAACAGAGAAATGGCTGTGGACTTGGGGATCCGGGTGACCTACATACCCCAAGAACCTGGGGTGAGATAAGAGCATATTTCCCACTATTACCTTTTGTTGTATCAGTTTTGCTAATTAAATTTGGTATTTTCTGGCAGTAGTCACTGCATTTTTAAGTGCTTTTAGAAAATAGAATTACAATTGGCCAACTATGGTCCCTCACTACTACATTTGTCATGGTCAAGTTACATAACAGACACACGTCGGGGCTTTTTCTTCCAGGTAGGCCTCATGGGGGCTTCTCCAACTCTCCCACCCATCCTGAGCACACCCTCCCAGGCTCACCTCCCTTGCTGGCCTCTTTCTGTCCTTGTCTTCCTCCATGTGACTGTTCTGCACTCTTGCCTCTGGCCACACACTCTTTGCTGTATAAATATGAATATATATATGTAGCTGCCTGACGTACAGCCACAGTACCGCGGGAGGAGATTCGGTGGCAGGAATCTATTATTCTTAGTCTCTGGCTTTCTCTTTATCTCTTCTTCTCTTCTTAGCTAAACTCTTTTCTCATTCTCTTAGTCTCATTTCTTTCTTAGTCTCTGTCTCATTTCTTTCTTAGTCTCTGTAGCTAAACTCTTTTCCTTATACTCTGACTCTTATTTCTTCTTCTGACTACGTTCTGGCCGCTCTGACTCTTTTCTTCTTCTCCGATCCGAACTCTTCTTCCGACCGACTGAGCAACTGAACGACTGACTGAATGAATGCCGCTTCTGACCGCTTTCACCGGTTATATACCTTTAGCTTTGCAGGTGCGTCACGTGCATTTACAGGTGCGTCACGTGCATACTTAATGTATGATTATTATCAGGTGGAACTTATGGCTTCCAGCTAACCACAATAGCCATCTCCCTGATTGGGGCTCCTTCATATATATATATAAAATTCCTAAAGGAATTTCCATAGCAGTTGTCTTTCTTCCTGGACCTCTCCTGTTTCCCCTGATCTCAGGAGCATTTTCTGTGGTTGTTGCTATTGCTGCCTCTACTTTCTCTGATGGGACACTCACGTGATCTCATGCCCTACCACCCCCGCTCAATGTTCCTCTGCCCTCTTAGATGTCTGTGTAGAGTAATGGGGTGGTTTTTCAAAGTGGGGCTACATTTCCAATTTTGCAATTGAAGGAGATATTGCACTCATTCTCTTATTTCTTTGTGAGGGCTTATATTCCATTCTGTTTTCCTTCCTGATCTGTTTTCTAAACATTGTTTTTCCAGCTTTTCTTTTCTTTTTTTTCCTTAACAGGTTTGGGGACCGAACATAGTACCTCACATATGCTAGGCAAGAACTCTACCACTGAGCTACGTCTCCAGGCTCCAACCTTTCTTAACCCAGTTCTTAAACGATCTCTCTCTCTCTCTCTCTCTCTCTCTCTCTCTCTCTCTCTCTCTCATGATGCTGGGGATCTAACCCAGGGCATCACCCTGAGCTGCACCCCCACTTCATCTGCCATTCCCAAATTGGTCCTCTGTACTTTCTGGTGAATTCCGGTGAGTTCTGATCCCTTGGACCTCTACCAGAATTCCTTGTTGAGCAGAAGATCTACCCCCCTCGTGACCGAGACTCAACACTGGGTGCCAGGATCCTGTTACTGCTGCATTGTGGGTTGACACTCCACCTTGTCATCCGGTTGGGCGATGTTCTGAGTTGGGGTGGCAGAGGTGCGTGTGGGGGAGAGCCATCATGATTTAATCTCTGCCTGGAACACGTCTGTTGGCAGGACCGGCCCTGCTGTCAGGGCCTGGCAAGGAGGCTCTGCACAGCTTGAGTGTGCCTGTCAGGGGCACCTACTGGGCACCTTGCTGTTCTCTGCTGCTCCAGCAAAGAAAAATCAGAGGGATTGAAGAGGGATTGACACTTTTTTTTTTCTTTACACACACAAGGACCTGAGCCAAGTAAGGGGGAGAAATCAACAAATTGCCAAGTGTTCTCTCTCTTGGGGCAAAATATATGTTAGTTTATATATTTAAAAAATTCCATTTCTTTTCTTTATAATTGATAAATGTCTGTACTTATGGATCACAATTGCTATATGTTTACAATGTGCAATGATTAAATCAAACTAATTAACAAATACATCATCTCTCTTTTCTTTTTTTCTTTTTGCTGTACTGGGGGTGCAACCCAGGACCTTGTGCGTGGTAGGCAAACACTCCACCACTGAGCTACTCCCTCTGCCTCTATTTCTCATTTTCTTGGGGGTGAGATCATTTAAAATCTACTCCTTCAGCAGGTTTGACATACACAATACATTATTACTTACTCTAGTCACCTCGCTGTGCAAGCAATGGATGTCAGACCTTGTTCCTCCTTGCTGCAACTGCAGCCTTTGATTGACATCGCCACTGTCCCTGTCCACCCGTCTCCCCAGCCTCCAGCAATCCCCTTCCTACTCTCTACCTCTGAGTTCAGCGTTCTTACAGATGGAAGCAGAGGAACATCAGTAGGGGTGGGAACATTTTTAAACGTGTCTCAAAATGGGTCAGGGGAGAAATGAACAACTCACCAGGAATCCAGGGTACAGGGGAGCCTGAGGATGTAAGAAGGACGTAAACCTGTCTTTGTTTTAGTTGCTTCTTTGCCTGGTTTTCATGGAAGACACTGGGATATGCCTTCGCAGAGAATCATGGCCATCAGGCTAATGATCCAGCTTTTTTTTTTTTTTTTTTTTTTTTTTTTTTTTTTTTTTTTTTTTGCTACGCTGACCAAAGAAAACTTAAAATGCACACGTGGCTCGCCTATCTATTTTAATCACCTTCACGAGACGGTTGCTTCACCTTCCACATTGGCTTGCCAGCTTGATCTGTCTTAAAAGCACCTGCTACTCACTGAGTCCCATTAACTGGGCAAAGGCTGCAGATCCAGGGTCGAGGGGTGGCTGGGATAATTGCGGTCAGGTGACGCTACTGGCAAATTGCAGACACAACAGTTTCAATAGGCAGAGCTGACTTCACGCAAATGCCCGTCTCCTCACTGTCCTCTACCACCCCTCACCAACGGGACGGCTTTAAAGAATTGGCTTGCTTGTCTTTCGCTGCTTCAGCTCCAGTGGAAGTAAGGGGGATTCCGGAAATTTCCTCCTGGGCTATGTGCACATGTCTATGTGCATATATTCTGCAGACCTGTCTGAATTTCCAGGGATCACATCATAGATAAAAGGCGACTTGGGCAGAGGGCCAGCATGAGGACCACTCTGCATCCACACCACAATCAAGACAGGTGGGGACACTGCTATTGTCACCACTAAATACTTAGGCCACAGGCTGGGCCATCACTGCCCTGGCACTGGCTATGTGGTGCCGCCTATGTAATTTTGCCAGTGTGGTCCCTGTCCCCGGATTGCCCCCCACTACCAAAATATGCCTACAGACGCGCTGCTCCACCGTGAGCTCCTTGTTCAATGACTTGAGCCAGCGCATGTGATGGGCAAACGCAGGCTTCAGACTGTCTCTGATTGTACTCACTCCCGTACCTGGCACTGGGCTGGAGCTATGGTTTTTCTATTCCACAGTGACAGCCAATAAAGTAAGAAAAAAAAAAAAAAAAAAAAAAGACACAGCTAGCACGTGTCCCTCCTGGTTCCCTGTCTTCTGCTCCTGGCTTCTCTTTGCCTTTTCTGTCATGCACATGGCAGCAGACTCGGGTCCTCTCTCCCCAGAGGCGACCCTGTTTTGTTAGTCTCTAAGATCCATCAACCTCCCTCTCTTGGGTGGCATCTGCCTCTTTGCATTTGTAGCAAGGAGCCCGGCCTCTACATTCGCCCTGCCCTACATATATTTATGTTCCAATCAATACCCTGAACATCCATTCCCCATAGGAACATCAACTCTACCCCAATAATACATCTTTTGCAGTTGTTATTCAATAATTTACTAAAGGACTTTCACAAATAAGCTCCGGTTTCTCAACATCATCAAAAATTCAATAAGATTACCTTGAAGAGAATCAGCCTATCGATGGGTCACAAACAAGGATCGGATCCCATTACTACATGACACAATGGCAGATGGCCTGGAGAAGCATTTGAAAACTGGAAAAAAATTTTGAGCGGTGTATAAATATTAACAAAGAACTGGTAGTGAGCAGAACTCACCTAGATGGTATGCAGTTGGGGAAATGTTAACAAAGGTGAATTTCCTGACAGCCCAGGTTTCCAGGAAGAACCAAGTAGATTGACTGTCTGCCATTGTTTTAGTACCAGGAATTGAACCCAGAGGCACTTAATCGCTGAGCCACATCCCCAACCCTTTTTATTTTTTGAGACAGGTTCTCTCTAAGTTGCCTAGGGCCTCACTAAGTTGCTGAGTGTGGCTTTGAATTTGTGATCCTCCTGCCTCAGCCTCCCCACCTGCCGGGATTACAGGTGTGCACCACTGCGCATGGCATCTGGCTGCTGTTACCATACCGTGTGTGCACGAGCATGACCGAATCAAGGAGGGAAAGCACAGGTCTTTCATCCGTCATCATTTTTAGAAAAGCAAAACCCCTACTTTAGTAGGATTTAATCATTTAAAAAGATTGTTGCCTATCTTTTTGTTAGGTTTATTTATTTGTTCTAATCAGTTATACACGACAGTAGAATGCATTTTGATACATCATACAGAAATGGAGTATACTTCTCATTCTTCTGGTTGTACATGATGTAGAATCACCTGGGTTGTATAATCATATATGCACATAGGGTAATAATGTTCATTCTGCTATCCTTCCTACCTCCATGCCCTCTCCCCTCCCTTTACTCTCCTCTACCTAATCCAAAGAACTTTTATTTTCTACAGCCCCTCTCCTTATTGTGATTTAGCATCCACATGTCAAACTTGGAATGGAACCACCATTTGACCCAGGTATCCCACTCCTCAGTTTATACCCAAAGGACTTAAAATCATCATACTACAGTGATGCTA
Source organism: Tamias sibiricus (assembly GCA_025594165.1). Taxonomy (NCBI): domain Eukaryota; kingdom Metazoa; phylum Chordata; class Mammalia; order Rodentia; family Sciuridae; genus Tamias; species Tamias sibiricus. Next base: position 13,594,568 of record CM046666.1, on the reverse strand, counting down.
CCATATCAATATTTACAGCAGCTCAATTCACAATAGCCAAACTATGGAACCAAACTTGATGCCCTTCAACAGATGAATGGATAAAGAAAATGTGGTGTATATACACAATGGAAAATATTCAGCTTTAAAGAAGAATGAAATTATGGAATTTGCAGGTGAATGTATGGAGTTGAAGAATATCAAGCTAAGTGAAATAATCCAATACCCCAAAACCAAAGGCCAGATATTGCCTATCTTTTAGGAACATTATTGCAAATAGTTTCTGATGAGAATTTCACTTGGGTTATTGAAGGATTTTTGTTTGCTTGCTTTTTACCTTGTCTCCATGAGCTGTGAAATCAAAAGGCAAGTGAGATGGAAAAAAGTGATACAAAGTAACTCAGCCTACAAGGGCAGCCTACACTCCTCTGTCATTAGGGCTTGGTCTGAAAAGAAGTGGGGTTAAGGGCTGGGGTTGTGGTTGAGCGGTAGAGCGCTCATCTAGCACGTGCGTGGCCTGGGTCGATTTTCAGCACCATGTAAAAATAAATAAATAAAATAAAGGTGTTGTGTCCAACTACAACTATTAAAAAAAAAAAAAAAAAAAAAAAAGAAGAGGAGTTAAAAAGACAACATAAGCAAGCTTGATGGCATAGTTATCCCAGACATACTAAATTACTAAAAAGGGAAATAGTTGTCTTTGTTTTCTTTCAAAATTGTCCTAAGAAGAGTGAGGTCATCTGAAAAGAAAATGAAAGAAAAATTAAATTTCTATGATTATTTGAAAATTAGATGATTTAGAAATGTTTATTTAGTTACTGCTATTAAGGATGGCAGAGAAATTTATTAACAATCAATCATTCTGAACACAAAATATACTTCTCAAATATCCAGAGAAGAGCAAACAATCTTAGCATTTATTTTAGATTTAGTTTAGAAGTACAGAAGTTTGGACATATCAAGTTTTTCTCAAGAAAAATACAGTGAGATTCCAAATGCCTCTCCTGACTGTAATCATCCCCCACTGTAATTCCCCCCCTCACTGTAATTCCTATGTACGCTGTTTCAAATTGTATTTCTGAAGTAGGCATAGGTGATTTGTGTGTCTAGACATGGGCTTTCTAACATATATTGAATTAAAACTCCATTAGAAGAATTTGCCTTTTTCCACACTTTATTATATTTTCATAATATAAAATAGGACTTTATTATTTTATAGCACACAGAAAATTTTAAGCATACAGAAAAACTGAAAGAATCGTACAGCAAACATTGAATATGCACCAAAACTGTATCGTTAACATTTTTCTGGACTCACCTTATCATCTGTCTACCTAGCCCTCTGTCTAGAATATTGTCAACCCCACAAAAAGTTCCCTTGTGCAATTCTGGGCCAATTCCTGGTCACTCTCCTTAAAGGCAAAGACTTTAGATATTTATCCACCTTAGATTTTACACTTAATTTTAAGTGCTACCTAATGACTTCCTGTGTGCTTATATTATTTTGAAGTAGTTAGAAATTTAATAATCTTTTTAATTTTGAAAGTAAGCTACCTATTGCTCATTCTGCTTTCTAGACAAATGGACTCCCCATTTCATGAAGAATAACCATCTTCAGCTTTGGAAGAGACTTGATCTCTGGGGCTCAGTTCTTCATGTGCAAAGTGGATGCGTGCGTGCGTACACACACGCACCAGCTCTGGGATCATCTCAGGACTGTTTTGAAGGTAAGAAAAAGAAGAATCAGGAAATAGTTAAAGCTTTAATAGAATTGTAAAAGAAATGTATGCTAGTAAAATATCTTTCTTATCTGTAATAATCAGGAAAACTGAATTATTAAGGGCCTGTTCAGGTGCAGCCATGGAGATTGCATGCCTTTCTAACTAAACATTCTGAGCTTTATTTCCTGGAAAATTTTGTGGAATTACATAATTGGCTCAGTGTGGGGATACTTCCACATTTTTCTTTTAAGGCACTTAAAGTATTACACTAATAAAGCCTGGGAAAACACTTTGGGTGGTAATTTTTAATCCTAATAAACTTATTTTCAGTCCATTCTAATAATTCAGGTCAATTTAATTTATTTCATCATTATCAATTATTAACTGAGGACTTAAGGATAAATAAAAGAACATTAAGTCCTTTCCCTGAATGTCCTTGTTGGAGGTCATTTTTAAATTCTTGCCTCTAAACATTAACAAAACAGCATTGACAGCTGATCTTTGTGATCCAAAGCCATTCCCACTCTGCTAAATTATTCTGCTAAATTATGCATATGAAGCTTTTCAGAAAAAAAGTCAGTGTGACAATGAACTTGGAAATCAGCACCCCAAAGAGGTGACACGGGGTTGTGGAACTCATTAGGGACATAACGATTAATATTTACATGCTAATTATTATTTATATTTGAGGTTGACAATGTGATGTTATTGGAATATATAGATAGGAAAATGGTTGCTAGAGTGAAGCAAGGCAATGAGAGCAGCTAAAATCTATTCATTTAACGCAAGTCCCTAATACAACAATATAACTTTGCAGGCTCCAGTTCTGTATGGTAGCTCTCTAGACTTCTTCCTACATATCTGCTACTTTGTATCCTTTGACCTCTACCTCCAATTTCCTCCTCCCTCCCCACCATGGTAACCACTATTTCATTCTTATTTCTGTATATATGACCTTTCTTCACCCCAAGATTCCATATCGAAGTGAGATCATGCAAAATCTTTCTTCTCCTGTGCTGGCTTATTTCATTTAGCAGAATATCCTCTGGTTCCATCCGCTTTGTGGTAAATGACAGGGTCCTCTTTTACAAGGCTGAATAACATTTCTTTCTCCGTGTATCTCTATCACATTTTCTTTTTATGTTAGTAAATATTAATTATACAGAATAGTGGGTTTCATGGTGGCCCATTCAGAATTGCATACAAAATGTTTTAATCATTTCTACCCCTTTTGCCCTTGCTTACCCTCTTTTCCCCTCCCTTGATCTCTTTCTTCTTCACTAGTAGTCTTTATTATGCTTTAATGTTGTCTGTTTTTTTCTAGATTCCGTATATGAGAGAAAACATACAATATTTATCTTTCTGTGTCTCAGCATGTTAATCTCTTGTTCACCTACTTTCCTCCAAATAAATGGCTTTTCCTTTATGGCTGAATAATATTCCATTGTGAATATACTCCACAATGGAATATTTTCCATTCATCTCTGGAAAGGCACCTGGACTGATTCCATCACTGGCTACTATAAATCGGGCCATGGGGAGTGTGGCTATGCAGACATCTCTAGAGTATGCTGACTTTAATTTTTTGGATATATACCAAAGAGTGGTGTACCTGGATTAGACGGTTGTTTTGATTTTAAACTCCAAACTCATTTCCATAGTGACTGTACTAATTTACATCTCTGCTGACAGTGTATAAGGGTTCCCTTAGCCCCCACACACTCACCAGCAATAATCATTTTTAACTTGTCCATGGATAGACTCTTAGGGTTTTTTCTGTATCTTTGTTATTATTAATAATGCTTTAATGGAAAGGGAAGTTCACTCTGTCTTCTGTAAGTGTAAATCAATAACTGTCTTTAGATGTCCTGACAATCGGCATCACTGATATTAGTCTTGGAGGTTCTTGGGCACTTCTCTGTGCAGGGTGTGGTTTGTGGTGAGACGCGTGGGTTTTGTTCTGCCCCTGAGTCAGCCTGATGCTTAGCCCAGATGCTCCTGTGTGGAAGGAAGGGTCTTTCCTGTTGAGCACTCGGTGACTCTTTAGCCTCAGTGCAGTTGCACATTCGACCACCAGGTGGGTAGAGAGAAACAGGGACAGATTGTGCCTTAAGTCAGAGCTACTCCTGCTCCAGTGACCTGAGCCTCTCCTGGGGCATTGATAAGAGATGGGACCCAAGATGGCATTCTAACAAGCTCCCCAGGGAGACAGGCTGCTCTTTAAAACCACTTGGAGTACCAAGGTCAGGCTTGGTCTAGAGCAGGATGGGGACAAGGTGTTCCCTCAGCAGTGACTCCCACAAGGGCCATCATGCCACAGCTGGGCAAACTCAGCTACTGAGCAGCAATAGGTCAACCTATATTTAATTCCTTTCTTCTCATTCCACCTCCCCTGGAACATTTCTTTCCCTCTCAGGCAAAATGACTCCCTATTGAAAGACGCCTGCTTGCTTAAATATCAAAGTAGGTAATCAAGGCAATCATCAACAAAGGGAGAGAAATAGTAGAAAACCCCCAAATACCCACACACTTACCTAACATCAAGAGTAATCAGGGAACCTCTCCAAGGGACAAATAAAAATGTAGCCCTTACCTTTACAGTCTCCCAAATGAATATGAAAATTTTAATTAAATAAATGATGTGCTTATGGTTAATAACTGGACCAGCTCTGAAAACAAGGAAGAATAAAGTAAAAAATCATCTCAAATACCAGCATTGAGTTTAACCACTGCTAACATGTTGAAAATAATATTTCTATGTCTGTTCAACTTGTGGCACCTTCCACACAATATATCTAATTCTAGATAATTAAAATGCATTTTATACTGTATCACAAATTGCCTGTTTTTATAACAATACATTTTCCCTTCAGTAACTCTTAATGAATAACAATACTTTAAATAGCTGCTTAAAATTTCATGACATTGGTACAAGAGAACTATGTACATATATTTTAAGTTAAAGGTGTGCCTTTAATGATTATTTTATTAATTTTATAGATTGTGCATAACAAGTTCAAGCAATATAGAAAACTCTAAAGCATAGAGCAAAATACCAACCCTAATTTTAACTCTCTAATGCAAGGTGAAGAACATTGCAACATATTTTTGTGTGTGTGTATTTAAAATATCTAGATGAAGAAAATCAATTTTAATAAAAAAGAAATCATGCCAATCATGCCATACATACTATTTTAAGTAGGATTTTTTTTTTTTTTTTTTTTTTTTTTTTTTTTTTTTTTTTGGTACCGGGGATTGAACTCAGAGGCACTTGACCACTGGGCCACATCCCCAGCCCTTTTTTGTATTTTATTAGAGACAGGGTCTCACTGAGTTGCTAAGTGCCTCGCCGTTGCTGAGGCTGCCTTTGAACTCGTGATCCTCCTGCCTCAGCCTCCCAAGTGCTGGGATTACAGGCATGCACCACCGCGCCTGGCTTAAGTAAGATATTTTAAATTTAATTATAACAAACATAATGGAGAGGGAACAAATGGAAGTCAAACTATAAACTTGTTTCTGTACATGAAAAAATAGTTATTCCAGGACCTGCTACTTAAGTTTTCTATGGGAACTTGGCAAAATGCCTTACTTCATCTGTGCCCCGGCATTGTCATTTGTAAAATGGCAATATTAAGATGCTGCCAGGATTAACCAGAGATAACATCAAACACTTAGAACAGGGCCTGAGGTACAGTGATTCATAAATGGTAGCTATATTTTTATGTTAGCACAATTATATAGGTTTGTTTTAAAGAGAGTGCTATGAAGCATCAGTGGTGGGAGTTCTGCTTTTGGGTGAGGTCCATTTTTCAAAACATTCTGCAGCTTTGTTTAGCTGTACAAGGTGGAGAAATGTATCCTGCATTCTCTCTCTCCCTCCTACCACCTTCCCATCCACATCTTGACTTGTATTTTATTATTTTTAGTTAGTCAAAAGCACTCTTCTCTAGAGCCATTGTCCCTACAGTTGTTTAATCATGGCTATGCATTGGACTGAATTCAATCCTGAGTACTTATTATTTTAGCTCAGCATCCCCTTTTCTTATATTTTTATTTTGATTAATCTTTTGATTGCTTCGGATTTCATTTTGGAGTTACTGCTTTCAGCAAAGACTCATGGGTTCTCTAGCCTGATTGTTTCCTGATTAAGAATTTCTGTCTGCTCATTGAAAAAAGCAATAATTTAGGCTATTATATCCTTTAGTAATACCTTTCCTCAGATTTTATGATATTTTTATATTATCCCCTAGAACTTAATGGCAGCTATTTTTTCTCTTTGTAAGTGAATTACATTTCCTGTGGATGAGTAAAGATTCTTCTCTCATTATATTTAATGTTCAGTAACCTCTTCATGACATGTCTTCATGTAAATTTTTATTATAACAAATCTTCCGCAGAACACAAAATGTTCATGCACTCTACTAATTTAGTGCTACCTATATTTACAGAAATTTTCTTCTATTATATCTTTATAAAATTAATTGCAAAAGATCTTATATGCAATGGCAGTTCAGCTATCTGCCAAGACCACCCTCAGACTCATTGATTTACTGGAAGGACTCAGAGAATTCAACAAAGTTATTATTCAGTTTATTAAGGTGAAAAAGGCTACAGTGCTTCCAGCTATTGTCTCCTAGTGGGGCTGTGCAGACAGGGCTTGCCTGTCCCAGTAGTGATGTGCAGATTGCTGAACAGGAACCATGCCCTGGTGTCCAGGGTCCTACTGGGGTGAGACTGATTCACATGCTGACCTCCATCTCCAGCCTTTCCAGAGGTCAAGCCTGTAGTTCTAGCCCAAAGCCTGCTCGCGCCACAGATCATATTGCAAGTGTGTACTATCTGGTGCGGCTCCAGGTCCCAGAGTAATTAAACACACTAGCACCAAGAAGAACATTCTCAGAGCTAGGAGATTACCTCCCAGGAGCTGATCAAGGACCAAACTTTTCTTTGGGCAAGGTTACTCTTTTACCACACAATGGAAAATGCATAAAAACACACAGAGGTTTGGTAGATAGATAAATAGATTTCAGAACATTAATAAACCAAAACACCCATGTTCCCAGAACCTAGCACTCAGGTTAAGAAAGAGAATCTATCACCAGTACTTTTCCCAGGTGTACCACACCCCTGTCAGCCCCTGCTATGACTTTTGTGTTAAAATTTCCTTATTTTTCAAAGTAGCTCAATCTTTCTATTACTTGCTCTTTTTTCATGCTATCAACCTGCACTTAGTTTTGAAAATCTGAGTAGCAAGTAGGAACCTCATTATGTCAGGAAGGGGCTCTTCTAAATGAAGCAAACAGGGGTGCCTATTCTCAGGGCCATACTGGGACTTCACCTTCTCTTAGAATTAACAGCAGCTTCCTGTGGGAGAGGTCATGACCGAGCCCTGGAAAATACAGAGCTTAGCAAAATGGGACACCTGGCAAGATCGGGCTGCGGGACAGAAGCTCAGTAGGTGACAAGAATGTCGTCAGAGAGATTGGGCTGTTTTCTATTTTCTGCTTCCTGGTGTCTGCCACAGAGATGTGGATTACTCACCATCTATTCATGTGGTCTGCCACATTTCCTGGAACTCTGGCGGTTAGGTGGGGCCACGTTTCTAGTTGTCGCCAAGGCAGTGGGAGTGTGGGAGGTGTGTGCTACTTCTGGGTAGAAGATCCAAGAACCGATGCCAGGCCAACTCTCTTTGCACCTGCCAGAGCATTTGTGAGAGCAGCATGGTAAGAATTAGAAAGCTCATCAGCCTGGGTGTCTCAGTGACTCTGTGGAGCAGGGGCTCCCTCCCAAGCTACTGTATTGTCAAAATCATAGGTCCCTGTGGTTTGGCAAAGGCATACCCAGGAACACTCTGACCAATACATCTCATCATGGCCCAGTTTTAGCTGGCAAACAAAGGTGACTGAAGTCCACCCATGTGGTTTGGAATAAGGGACTTAGGTGACCCAGTGTTGGTGCATTAGAGTGTTGATGGAGAGCAGATATTTCTGCAGTGCAAGTCGCATTAAACCATCCAAGACTCAGAATCTGGAAGCAGGTGCACCTAGGCATTCCAGGGTTGATTCTGGCTGTGGGGATCTTGTGAAGAAAGCTTTGTTTGAGACACACTACTTCAGGCTGGGTGGTTGCTTTCTAATCTAGAGCATAACTATAATTCTGAGATCACGCATTTCCTCAGGAATTCCCCTGAGAATTCATTCTTCTGCATCAATTGACCTGTTTTCTGCATCCCTATGTCTTCCTCTTCATTGGTTTACACACTCATTTTATAGGAGCACATCCTTCGGTAACTTCTCATCAAAGTGATGCATGTGGTTAATATTTTGAGACCTCACTGTTGGGAATGTCTTTAATCCTACTGTACTTGGTTTGTAGTTTGGCTAACTATAGAATTCAAGGTTAGATATAGTTGCCTTCAGAATATTAAAAGCATTGCTACATTTTCTTTGTTTTTCAAACAGCTCTGTCAGTTATCTTTTTTGGTGTTGGTATTTCTTCCGTTTTGTCCCCAATTCTAGAGGAATCAAAGTTCCTGCACCTTTCGAGAACTCAAAAGCATGCTGTGCTGTCTCAACTTCTTCCACTGCTGGCTTATGATCATGTTGTCCTTGGATTTGCCAAGGTTTCTATGCTTTTCAGCTTCCTAGATTTTATTGCACTTTTCTCTTCTTTGTTCTCTATGACATACCATGATTATGACTATGATTCTAGTGAGGTGTCAGGGTGAGAAAAATATTTGCCCATGTTGCAACCACTGTCCTTACCAGAACAATCTGAACCTCTAACCATTTCTGTTGTATTTTATTCATCATTTTCTACCTATTTGGATGATGAATTGCATTTGTCTGTTTGTCATATGTAATCTATTGCTTAAGGATTTTAAGTTATTTACCAATTATCCTAGTGAGGGTGAGTCTTTTTGTTCTCAATTTATTTCCTTGGCTGAAAAGAACTTTCTCATATCCTCTTATTATGTGATCTTATTCTTTTAACTCTGGATTCTTAATTTATAAAATGAATACTCGTTTCAACTTTTTCCATCACAGAGGGCTCTCCCTGGGAATTTTTAATCATCGTTTGGTTTATGCGGCCTTTTATTGCACTTTTGTTCATGGTTAAAGTGGGCCACCCCGTCCCAGATTTTCTGACACATTGTAAGTTAACATTCACCAACAATGTTTCTTCTTTATTTGTAATGAGACAATAGTGGTACATATTTGTGGGATATAATATGATAATCTGATACATGTGTAATGATCAAATCCAGATAGTAAGTACATCCATCACTTCAAACATTTCTCACTTCTCTGTGTTGAGAAACTTAAGCTTCCAGTTGTTGGAGTAGTTTTTCTTATTCCTTGTTTTGTCATTGATTTCCAATTTCATCCCTTTATGGTCTGATAGAATGCAGGGTAGTATCTCTATATTTTTTAAATAATTGCTGAGAGTTGCCTTGTGACATAATATATGGTCTATTTTGGAGAAGGAGCCATGTGCTACTGAGAAAAAAGTGTATTCATTTACTGAGGGATGAAATATTCTATATATGTCCGTTAGGTCTAAGTTATTAATTGTTTTAAGGAGGCCTAAAATTTCTTTGTTTAGCTTTTGTTTGGATGATCTATCCATTGGTGAGAGAGGTGTGTTGAAGTCCCCTAGAATAACTGTGTTGTAGTCTATTTTACTATTGAACTTGAGAAGAGTTTGTTTGATGAATGTAGGTACTCCATTATTTGGGGCATATAGATTTATGATTGTTATATCCTGTTGGTGAATGGTTCCCTTAAGTAGTAAGAAATATCCATCTTTGTCCCTTTTGATTAGCTTTGGCTTGAAGTCTACCTTATTTGATATGAGAATGGAAATCCCTGCTTGCTTCCGCAGGCCATGTGAGTGATAAGACTTTTCCCAGCCTTTCACCTTCAGTCTATTGATGTCTTTTTCTATGAGGTGTATTTCTTGGAGACAGCAAATTGTTGGGTCATTTCTTTTAATCCATTCTGATAATCTGTGTTTTTTGAATGGCGAGTTTAGGCCATTAACATTAAGGGTTATTATTGAGATGTGATTTTTATTCCCATCCATTTTTATTTGTATTATGATTTTAGCTTGATTTGGTTTCTCTTCTGGTTGGTATTTCCCTTAATTTAATATCTCCCTTTGTTGATTTTTGTTGTTATTTTTCTCTTCTTCTTCATGAAAAATTTTGCCCAGGATGTTCAGAAGTGCTGGCTTTCGAGTTGTGAAATCTTTTAACTTTTGCTTGTTGTGGAAGGTTTTTATTTCATCTTTGAATCTAAAGCTCAATTTTGCTGGATATAAGATTCTTGGTTGACATCCCTTTTCTTTCAGAGCTTGAAATATGCTATTCCAGGATCTTCTTGCTTTTAAGGTCTGGGTTGAAAAATCTGAACATAGTCTGATTGGTTTCCCCCTATATATAATCTGCTTCCTTTCTCTTGTGGCTTTTAATATTCTCTCCTTGCTAAGCATATTAGGCATTTTCATTATAATGTGCCTTGGTGTGGATCTGTTGTGATTTTGTGTGTTTGGTGTTCGGTAAGCCTCTTGAACTTGGTTTTCCCATTCATTCCTCAAGTTTGGAAAATTTTCTGTAATTATTTCATTAAATAAATTACTCATTCCTTTGGCTTGAAACTCTGCCCCTTCCTCTACCCCAATCACTCTTAAGTTTGGTCTTTTTATGTTGTCCCATAATTCTTGAATATTCTGTTCTTGATTTCTTATGATTTTTGCTATGTAATCTAGATTTTATTACATTTCAAAATAACTAGAAGAGAAACTTTAGACCCATCTCTTCTAGTTATTTTGAAATTTGTAATAAATTTGGCAGACCATAGTCACCCCACTGTGCTATGGAACACTAGAACTAATCCCTTCTATGTTATAGTATTTTGATATCTGTTATCTAACCTCTCTCTACCTATCCTCCCCTTTGCTCTTCAGAGCTTCTACTCTCTGCTACAATGAAATATTTATTTTTTAGCTTCCATGAGCAAGGACATGCAGTACATTCTTTTTGTGCCTGCTTTATGTCACTTAACATGATGTCCCTCTGTTTCATCTATATTGCCACAAATGATAGGATTTCCTTCTTTTTGTGGATGAATAATATTCCACAGTGTATATATGCCACATTTTCTTTATCTGATCACCCATCATGAGACCTCTCAATTGCTCCTGTCTTGGTTTCCACCGTATCTGAAACCAATGTACTAATGGCTTTCCCCTTAACCTAGGGTTTGAGGGCAGTGGTATTTTATCTGCTCTTCTGTGGTTGGCAGGGACTGGAAGGTGGCTCAGGGGTTGAGAAAGGGTGGAGAGACTTCTGCTGCAGGCTTTATGGAATGGTAAAGGCTGTTCTCTCTTCTAGGACTGCCTGGGTCCTGTTTCAGAGCTCAGGCTTCCTGTCTGGGGGTAGACTGGGTTTCCATCTAGGATACCAGGGCACACTCTAGCACGCAGCCATGACCTATGACCTATGGCTTGGTCTCATCTTTGCTGAGCTCCTATGATCTCAGTGCTTTATGACGACTGACACACACACATGTTCACATAACAATCCTTCCAGAAGAACAGATACAGCATGTGTGTGACTGCACAGTCTTTCTGGAAGTATTTTATGGCTGAAATTCCTGGAAGAAATATTACTCAATTAAATTATGTTGGATACTACCAAACTGTCCCCTCAGAATTTCTGACTGACACAAATTCACGTCCCAGTCAAGAGCTGGTGGCACTAGGCCTTCTATATGGCTCCTGCTCCTTCAGTAGTTCTTGCTCTAGGAATGGAGATACATCTCCGTCTCTAGGAGTGAACATGAGCCTCAGCCCTGGCCAGTGAGACTTGGGGGAAGACTGCTGGTAGCCTATCTAGATGAAAAAGTAAAGGTGGGAAACCACGCACAGAATTTGGGCTTTGGGCCCTGGACCTTTTTCCCTGCTGGGAATTCTGATGCAGCACCCTGGGGCGGCAGCAGCAAGATCTCCTGCGTAGAATAATGAGCGCAGGTCTACAAAGCCGAAACTCTGAGTTGGCAGAGCAGAAACATTGGAAGACGATAGCAAAACCAGTGTCTGCAGCTTCTATCCTCCTATTTTTTATGTGTTAAAATAAACCAACACCTTCTCTCTATTTGATGCTAGTTGTGTTTCTGGTTCCTGCAGACCATACCAGCTTCTACAGCATTGGGCCAATTAACCTACCTAACATCCCTTTCTGAGAATGTTGGTTTCCACACATGATTGCTGACATTGAATATTATTGATTTTTTCAGTTTTTCCAATCTAGTTGGCGAATGTATCCCACTGTTTTGATTTTCACTTTTTTTGTCGTTCTTTGTATGCTTATGTAATTTTTTTTTAATTTAATGATTCATATCTGTTACTCATTTTTATTGGGTTCTCTTTAGGGGTATCAAGTCCTGTAATTTTTGGGAGTTGACTAGATTGGGTCTTTTCCTGTGTTTCTGACTGTATTGAGCATATTGTCATTCCACTGTTCATTAACACCTCTACCAGACAGTAAGATGACAGAGGAAGAGAAGATGAACTACCCATCTACCCGTCTGTGGTCTCGATGCATGATTCTTACCTCCCTCACAGAGCATTTTTGAGTTCATTGTGCAAGGTAGAATTGCTTCTCGCTGAGAAATGATTCTGATGCAACTACTAAGTATAACTTGTGTGGAAGGAATAGAGACCAGAAATAAAATAAGCTATCTCTCCACAGAGTAAACAGAATGGTGTGTATGAGCGTTTGTCATAACTACAGGCTTGTTGGAAAACGATTCAAAAATATTTTTATTGTGGTGTTTTTCAGTACCACTGACTAAACTAATTATACAAGAGTTTTACAAGCACAAAGGCAAATTATTTTCCAGTATAAATTGTAATGTTGATAGTCATTATATATAGCTCTTTTTGTTTTGTCATTTAATTAACGATAGGGTATAACACACATAGATATAAGTTCCAATTAAAAACTCCACTTTTCATTTCATAGTACTTGTTTGTCTTAACTCAGCTTTGCATTGCTGTGACCAAAAGACCTGACAAGAACAACTTACAGGAGAAAAAGGTTATTTTGGCTCAAGATGTCAGAGATTCATTCTGTGGTTTGGCAATTCCACACCCCTGGGTCTAGACAAGGTAAAACATGGTGAGGGAAAGCAGTTCAGAACATGGTAACAAGGAAGCAAAGAGCTCTGCTCACCAGGGGCAAAATATCAACCTCAAGGGCACACCCCCCAAGTGACCTCCTTCCTCTGATCACATTCTACCTGCCTATGGTTACCACCCAGTTAATCTGTATGAATAGATTAATCCACTGTTTAGGGTAGATCTCTTGCAATCTAATAATTTCACCTCTGAAAATTTTTGCCACCTCACAAATAAGATTTTGGGGAATATCTCATATCTAAGCCATAACTCTGTCCAAACACGGAATAAATGCACTACTCTTCCTAGCATTAACCAATGGTACAACTAGTCCCCAATCAACTGCTAATGTTTTCCAGGATTTTTTTTTTTGATGATCATTTGCAACATTCTTTCAACAGTGTTAGCCTCTTATAAAAATTGTATTTACAATTGCTGGGCATGGTGGCTTACGCCTGTAATCCCAGCACTTTGGGAGGCTGAGGCAGGAGGATTGCGAGTTCAAAGCCAGCCTCGGCAATGGCGAGGCACTTAGCAACTCAGTGAGACCCTGTCTCTAAATAAAGTACAAAAAAGGGCTGGGGATGTGGCCCAGTGGTCGAGTGCCCCTGAGTCCAATCCCCAGTAATTTGAATAGATTACTCTTCTTATGATATGCATAAGCATGTAGTTATTTAAAGATTTATAAATATTGATATGTTGATATATTAACATACTAAAATGCATATTTTTATTATACATTCTATCTATTGAACTTTACATGTCTATATGATAATGTGAGAAATCAAGCATTTCATTATTAAGTCTAATGTGACTTCTGGTTTCAGACCTAAAGTTCCAGAAATATACCTATTCCTAGTTAACTAATAGTTTAAGAGAATTATTTTTTTGTGTAAAAGTATTTTAGAAAAGTTTAAAAAAATGTAATCTGATACTTTAAGTTTAGATATTTTATAAATGTTTGCTGTTAATGTATGATATTGAAGAAAATAGCCTATATAATTTTATTTCTTATCATTTATTGAAGTTTATTTTGCAGACTAGTATCTTATCCTTTGAAATAACATTTCAAGGACATTTAAGAAGAATGTGTGTGTTTGATTCAAACACACACGCATATAGACCTACACACATCTCTATTGAATCTCAATTTATTGCATGAATGGATTTTGCTTAGAAATTGATTTTCAAGATGCTAAAAATAAGCATGACAGTATTTGAAGGCAGTCATTTCTGCTCTGTGTTTGTGAACTTAAGCCTGACAGACCGTGCTACCTATTTGGAATGATTGTGTGATCACACATACAGAAGAGGTCTGTTTGCAGGTTGGGGTGCCCAAGGTTCTGATGATATGCAAGGAAACAAAAACCAGTTCAGAGACTATTTTCGCAGTGTTCAAACGTATAATGGGTGTGTTACATCATCTACAAGAAAGCTTGCAAGACAGCTCTGTTATTCATTGCCATCTTAACATCCACCCATGGAGCTCTGTTATCGCGCAGAGATGTGTTTGTCATGTGGGGTCAGACTTGGGTTCAGCGGGAGTCCCTGCTGATCTTGTTGGGTACCCATGAGTGGGAGGTTGGCTGGTCTAGGATGCCATGGCTGAGATAATGGACACTCAACATGTCTCTTATCATCTGGTGAAGTAGCCTGGGGATATTCCAGATGATGGCAGGGGCGTGGAAGACAGCAAGCAGACACTTGCAAGGTCTGGTTTCTGAAGACCACTGTCACTCCCACTCATTCTAGAGGTCAAAGGAAGGCATGTGGGATGGAAAGTAGGAGGGCCTCCAGGGTCACTTGACAAAATGTGTGGGTGTCAGGAGGGATAAAGAATTGGAGCCATAATGCAAAATCTACCACAGTTTATAACTAAGCATTGTTCCTAGTGATAAATTATGATTCAGAAGAATTTTATTAACTTAACCTGGCTGTCTCATGCCAATCAGATGCACTAAACATTCACTTAAAAAATCTTTGATGAATGCATTATGATATAATAGATTATTACTTAGTGTTTGGGGTTGTGCTAATAAAATGTTATTTCAAAGGACAGAATTGAAAAGTAAACATGATAAAAAATGAACCTTCACTTTGAAAAGTTTGTGTTCAATTGGTGCATTAGGTACTGATTAATATGCATGAGGCTACACAATACTATGTGCAATGCTACTATAGTTCTTTGTATTTTGTTCTTATTTGTAGTCTGATTTCCCTCCAGCCTTGGACCTGTAGGCCCCCTACTTAATTCAGTGTGCAAGGGGAAGAGATAGACTTCTTTTCTTTAATCTGCTTTATCTTTTTATTTTTATTGTTCTGGAGCAGGGGTGGGTAGTGGAAAGTTGAATACCATTGGAACTGAAAGACCTTTTTCTTTTTTCTTTTTCACTTGCAGAGATGACAAAAGAGGTAAAATTTGATTCTTCCTTTATTTTGGTACCTAAATTCGTGATGAAAGATGGATATTCACAGGCTATTTTGGCTTTAGAAACTGAGAATTTTTATGATGTAAATTTTCAAGTACCTTAGAGTTCTTTCAAGCTTTTCATAGAATCACGACATCACAGAGTTTGAGGGGATTTTAGAGGCATTCTAGAAAAGTTAATTGCCCATTGCAGGATGTTATAGAACACCGCTGTTAGGTGACGATCAGACTTGGGGTTGGACACTTGGAGTGGGCGGGGAGCTGGTTTCTGTAGGAAAGCAGACTGTTCTATTAATATGATGTGTGCATGAATGAATTAGGCAAACTGCCCCCTCCTCCAGCCATGTTCCATGCTCCATCCTAATGCTCTCTGACCCTCCGGAGCAATGGTTCTCTTCACGGTTCCTCCAGGCAGTCCGGTTTCTGAAGCCTATTAACATATATCTATTACATCTTTCACTCCCAGATTAATCACTACAGGATTTTTCTGTCAGTCCCCAAGAGCTCTGATCTCCAGATCCTTGCTCTCTGGAAATGGGACTTGATATGCCCTGTTTATTCCTTTTCTTCAGAGAACTATCTAGATATGAAGGCCATGACCTGCACACAACTTAAACAACATGGCGGCTCGTGAAACTTGTACCTCCCTTGAGATACTACAGGTCGAGATGGGGGTGACTACAGAAGTGTGACCTCTTCTTCAGAAGAAGGGACTGAGGCTCAGGCAAATTGTGGGGCTCACCAAAGAGTTGTCAAATATTTAAGTGACAGAATCAAAATTAAAATCCAATGATTAGAAACATAAAATCAGGGCTAGAAATCCAAGTGGTAAAGGCACTCGGGAACATTTCCTTGGTGGCTTCTGTGAAAAAGCTTGGACTGCACAAGACACACCAATCTTTCCTGGTTTCCTCACCTGCCTCAGGCATTGTTCTAGACCCTTGACACCGTTGTCACGCCAAGTTATCAGAAGGAGTCTAGAAGGAGAAATCCAATATACTCATTCTACAGATGAAGATATTCAGATTCAGAGAGGTTAACTTGCTCATGTTGTTTGCTGGCTAGAGGACTGCCTGAGATCCAAACTTGTTGCCTTCTGACTCTAACATCCATGGGGATGAGGTCATTCTCATGTCCTAGACATGTCCACGTGCAGATGGCAGAGATGTTAGAGCTGGCGATTCCTGGAAAAGGAGAGAGAAGAATGGATCACGGACACACAATAGCAATTCAGGAAACAGACTCTTCTATTCAGAGTCAGTGGAATTCCTATGAACATTTTTTGGGTAATTCACTGGAGAAAAATCAGTCTTTTCAATGAATTATGCTAGGATAATTAGATACTGATTTGAAAAAAAAAAAGAAGTGAATCTCCAATTACCTCACAATATGTACAAAAAAATAACTAGAAATAGATCATTGGCATAAACATAAAAGCTAAAAGATACCTCAAAAAGAAATCATAGGGATCTTTTTTTGTGTGTTCAGGGAAGGAAGTATTTCTTAAATATGACAACAAAAACAAACCATACAAGAAAAATCACTAAATTACACTTCACCAACTTCTCAAGGTGCTCTGCAAAAGATATTTTAAGGAAACGAGATGTTAAGTCACAGACTGGGAAAAATATTCATCTGACAAAGGACTTTTAGGTAGAACATACAAAGAATAGGAAGTTTGTGAAATTCCATTTAAAAATGAGGAAAAGATTAAAATAGACTTCACAAAAGAAGACACACAGATGGTCATAAGAACATGAAGAGATGCTCAAATTTAGTCACTGGGGGGATAAAAATGGAGAGAGCCTCTATGATGGCTAAAATTAAAGGTTGTTAATAACAAATTTTGATGGGGTCATGTAACATTTGAAACTTTAATACATTGATGCCAGGAAGGTAAATTGGAATAATTACATTGTAACACACTTTGGCAGGTTTTTCTTACAATGTTAAAAGTTCATATACAGCACTATCCAGAAGTTTTACTCCAAAGTGTTTCCCTAAGAAAAATCAAAGCATATATTCACAGAAACACTTACATAAATGTGACCAGAAGTCTTATTTACAGAAACTAAAACCCAGAAACCAACCACCTATCATTAGTTAGTTACCAGAAAAACAAACCAGACATCTTCAAGATCAAGATTCCTATAGCACAAGAATTAAAATCTAGAATTAACGAATGGGATGGATTCAAACTAAAAAGCTTCTTCTCAGCAAAAGAAACAATCAGTGAGGTGAATAGAGAACCTACTAATTGGGAACAAATCTTTACTACACGCACGCATGCATGTCAGATAGAGCACTGATCTCTAGAATATATAAAGAACTCAAAAATCTTAACACCAAAAAAAAAAAAAAAAAAAAATCCACAAATAACCCAATCAATAAATGGGCCAAGGAACTGAACAGACACCTCTCAGAAGAAGATACACAATCAATCAACAAATATATGAAAAAATTTTCATCATCACTGGCAATTAGAGAAATGCAAATCAAAACTACTCTACGATTTTATTTCACTTCAGTCAGAATGGCAGCTATTAAGAACACAAACAACAATGAATGTTGGAGAGGATGTGGGGAAAAAGGCATACTCAGACAATGCTGGTGGGACTGCAAAATGGTGCAGCCAATATGGAAAGCAGTATGGAGATTCCTTGGAAAACTGGGAATGGAACCACCTTAAGACCCAGCCATACCACTCCTGGGTCTATTCCCAAAGGACTTAAAAACAGCATACCATTTGAGTTTTTATACATGCACTTAGTGGAATGGGGTGAAAATACTTTGTGTAAAACCAGTGACTTGAAAAATTGTGCTCTCTATATGTAATATGAAAGGAATTGCACTCTGCAAGCACATATAACAAGTTAGAATAAATAAATAATTTTAAAAAACCTGCATACCACAGGGACACAGCCACATTAATGTTTATAGCAGCACAATTCACAATAGCTAGACTGTGGAGCCAGCCTAGATGCCCCTCAGTAGATGAATGGATAAAGAAAATGTGGTATATATACACAATGGAATATAACTCAGCAATAAAAGAGAATATAATAATGGCATTCACAGGTAAATGGATGAAGTTGGAGAATATAATGCCAAGTGAAGTCAGCAAATCCAAATGCCGAATGTTTTCTCTGTTATTAGGAGGTTGATTCACAGTGGGGTTGGGAAGGGAAGCATAGGAGGATTAGAGGAACGCTAGAAAGGTCAATGGGGAGGAAGGGAAAGGGAGGGGGCAGGGGGTAAAAAGAAAAACAAAAGGTGGTAGAATGAGATGGATATCATTCATTACCCTAAGTGCACGTATGAAGACATGAATGGTGTGAATATACTTTGTATACAACCAGAGATATGTAAAAATGTGCTCTATATGTGTAATATGAATTGTAATGCATTCTGCTGTCATAAACAACTTCAAATAATAAATAAATACTTCTCAATAATAAAAAGGAACAAACTCAAATTGATACATGCACCATCACGTTTAAATCTCAAAAATATTATGTTGAAGGAAAGGAGATTTTAAAAAAGATGGTTTGAATCCACTCATGTGACACTGTAGAGAAGCTGTTCTATAGTAATGGAATGCTGAGTAATGCCAGCCGGGCGTGGAGATGGAAATATTAGACTACAGATATTCCATATTTTGATTGTGGCTAGTGTTACATGAGAGTGCTATTAGGGTGTTATTGTGTGAAAACTCACTAAATTCTACACATACATTGCATGCACTTTATTGTGTAAGAATTATATCTCAATTTTGTTGATTTAAAAAAATTTTTTTTTAACTATAAAAGTAATGTGATGTTTTTTACAAACTTTGAGAAACAATAATGTACGAATAAAACCCAAAACCTATTCCTCTAGGCCAGGAGGAAAACAAACAAACAAACATCAAATAGGGTGTATTTTCTGCCTATATATTCTATGTATATAATAAAAATACACATGTATCATAAATTTTCTTGCTTTATAGGATGTTTAGTGAGGGATAACTTTTTGTTGTTCTAAACAATGCCAGAATGAACTTTTCTATATACTCTTTGACTGTGTCTACATTTATCTCTGGGGGCGTATTGTTAACGAAAGGATATAATATTTTTCATGTTCTTGCCATACATTGTAAATTTTCTTCTTAGTATGGTTATGTTTGTTTGCTAACTATGTGTGTGGTGTTATTTGACCTCTGGTATATCGTAACTATCATGGCTAACAATGAACTACTCTTTGCTGATTTAAACAAAGGTAATTTTCAATTGTATTTCTTTCATAACTAATTAGATTGAATATTTTTAAAAAATATATCCATAGTTGTGTTTCTATGAATTCCACTCAGGCAACTTGTTCATTTTTTTCCTGTTAGGATTTTATTATTTTTAATAGGCATAGAAGAGACATTTCTAAATTACCTTTTGTGATTGACATTTGTTGTAAATTTAATTTTTTTCTGATATTTTGGCTGTCCAGGCATTTTTATGTTTGTGTAGTCGTTTTCCCATCTTTCAATTTGTAGTCTGCTTTTGGAAGTATTAAGAACCAAACTACAAAGGAGCCAGAAATTTTTCTATAAATACAAGGCTGTGTAATACCTCTGGATGATTTCAGATTTGGAGACTTTAGAAGAACAGTAAAATGAGCTCAGGTAAGGGAAAAAAATGCTGATAAAATTTTACCCAAATGATAAATATTTCAATCACCTTTTTAACCGGAAAAGCATGCTAGTAAAAGAAAAGTGACATATGGGCTGGGAAGAGCATTAGATAATGTTTTGACACGTGCCCTTTCTAGACAAGGAATATATATAGCAGGTGGAAGGAAGATTGGATGAGACATAATTTAATGGTTGGCCAATGGGTGTAGGGATCTACTAGCACATGGATCCTGTCATCAGAAAGGTGCTTGGACATTATTTATATGATTGTCCCCGAGACATGGATAAAGAAAAGCCATGATCCTGAACTTCAGGGATTCTTGGGAAAACCATAGTGTAAGTTTCAAGCAAGCAATGGCTTCCACAGGCAGTTTATATTGTCCAAGGGCTTGAGGTCACATGAATGTTGGCCTGTGCTTCAAGAGCGTGACCTTCTCATCTGTCCGTGAGCACCGCCTACTGGCCACGATGGGGCAAACTGACCCTGGGAAGGTGTTTCCAAGGGAAGCCTTTGTAGGCAGATAGAGTAGCCTGGTCTCTAAAGGAGTCCGGCTTTATGGAAACTACAGAAGTGACAGCTCACTATGGAAGGAGATTTTTGTTTTTTGCCTTCAAAGTGTCTTGGAATGTAAGGTTTTAAAAAATGGTTCTCCTAAGTGGTGCAAGGTAGGGAAAAGTGATTCTCATGCACTATTTGTAGGAGTGTAGGTTGGGTTGATCTTTAGGAAGTGGATTTTGGAAGTGTGTATCAAAAAATTCAACTGAACCTCCAAATTCCACTCTTAGGAATTGACCCAAATGAAGTAATTGTAAATATTAGCCAAGATGATGACTCTCGAGGGTCTTCTTCAGAGAATTACTGTAATAGTGAAAAATAAAAACATGGTGGATTAAAACAAACAAACAAGCTAAACTCCATTGTGAAGCAACTGTCTACATAAACCACAGTGGAGACATCTAATGGATTATCTCTGCAGCCCTGGAAGGAATATGACCATTCGATAGATTCATGAAGGTGTCCATGAACTATTGTTAGGTGAAAACACAGATCCTGCTGGGGCATCTCACTTGCTGAAGATTTTGGAGTTAGACTGCCTCACTTCAGACGCTGGATTCACCACTGGCTAACCTGTTTGTGACCTTGGACAAGGTGGTGTCCTTTGTCTTCACATCTTCATTTTAAATTGGGAATGACCATACCTCCTTTGTAAGCTGACTTTCACGATTAACAAGAAATTCAAATAAAGTGCTAGAGCGCACTTCACCTCAAATAAAGCCCACTTTTCTGTTCTTGTGTTCACACATCTGCTATATTTGTGTTTCTGTCTGTGAGCAGGAAGTCTTTCAGGAGTATACCCAATTAAAGGGTCATTTTCTTTTTCAAATGGTCATTTTTGTCTCATAGGGTTGCACTTAAAGATAACTTCTCATGTCTTCTTATACCATTTTATATTTTTTATTTTTACTTTGCGTATATATTTCACACAAAACTTTAAAAGATGAAAATTATTTGTACAATGAGAAAGAAAAGTAAACTTCCTACCACAGGAACGGCAGGGTATTATTAAAACATACGTTTGAAGTAAAAATGAATTGATTTGAAATTTTGTATAATGTTTAGCCCTTCCTAACAGGATTGTTCAGGTGCCCTTAGTATTTACTGAAAACAGAAAATGAAAGCATGAAAACTCAATATTCAGGTCCTGGTCTGATTAATCTAGCATGAAATATGCATAAATGTCAGAAAACAAGCAATATTCTCCAAAGAATCTTTTTCTTGTAATTTCCATGACTAAAACAAGAGTAGGGCATGTATTAGCCATGGGCATATAATCCTACTAATGATTATGAAATCTGATTTGATGCTACAGAAGGTTGCTCTTTTGTTATTACCAGGAAGAGAAAGAGAGGAAGGAAGAGAATGGAGGAGACCATGTAAGAAAAATTCTCAGGTGCTACTTAGTTGTCTTTTTTTTTTTTTTTAATTTTATTTTGATTCTCAATGAATTCTCATTTGAAGCCTGAGGTTAGTGTGTGTTGAAATAAGAATTTGTGTTAATGTGAAGTTTTCAAAGTTTTTTTGGTGTGTTCCTCTAACGGGTTCTTTTTCATGATAGTCACTGAGCAACAATTAGTGTCTGCCCTTGGCCTCACACTCAAAATAGGCAGCAAGAGGCAATTTCCTTTAACATTGCCCTTTTTAATATTTCTTTTGTTACAACCAGAAGAACAGTCCACTTATAATAATACTGACTATCCTAAGGGTAAGTGTAACAATTAGGTGGAATGTGGTCATTTGATCATGGGCAAGAATTCATTTTGTTTCAAGTGAAGAAAACTTTATTGATCCAATTATGTGCATGTATGAATATGCCACAACAACCCCACTCTTATGTATAACCATAATGCATCAATAAAAATAAATAAATAAATTTAAAAAACTTTTGATGGCCCAGATCAGATGGCAAGATGACTATATTGTGGTCCTTTAATATTCTTCTTTCCCAGATTGCTTTGAAATGAGCAATAGAAAACTGGCAAATGAAAGAAAGATGCTACTGATTTTCCATAACGTTTGGGGAATTGACTTGAGAGGCAGAGAGATGGACCCAGATCAGAGAGCTACGGAGGGTGACCTGCCGTGCTCCTGGAGAGGAGAAGAGGAGATCCTGCAAGCCCCCATACCCCAAAAACTCAGGAAAGCAAGGGTTGGAGCCCAGTCTGGCCTCTTTGGTAGGATTTGGGCATCACCAATTATGCTCCTTTAGAGGATGTCAAAGGAACATCAAATCAGTGTACAGTGAATCAAAATGCATTCTGCTGTCATATATACCTAATAAAAAAAAAAAAAAAAAGAACATCAAATCATATGTCAGCACCAGTTGATTTGCACTGACTGCCTGGTCATATTGAGCAGGCAGTTGTGACTGGGCTGAGCAGTAGATCTGCCAGGTAAAATACAGGAATCCAGACAGAGGTGAATTTCAAATCATCAATGAATACTTCTTTAATATAAGTATGACCCAAATATTTTTGTAATGTATGTTACAAAAATGCTAAAAATTATTTGTGTTTTATTCAAACTTAACTGAGCTTCTTGCCTTTCTATTTGTCAAATCTGGCTATCACAGCAGCAACAAAGGACACGCTGCTGGTTGGTTTTGTCTTCCATTATTAGGGACAAGAAAAATGGCAGCCAGGCTCTGTCACACTCGCCTGTAATCCTAGGGGCTTGGGAGGCTGAGGCAGGAAGATCATGAGTTCAAAGCCAGCCTCAGCAATTTAGCATGGCCCTAAGCAATTCAGTAAGACAGGGTCTCACTAAATTAAATATAAAAAAGGGCTGGGGATGTGGCTTACTGGTTAAGTGCCCCTGGGTTCAATCCTTGGTACCAATAAATAAATAAATAAATAAATAGGCAACTAAACTTAGCACCACAAAGGGATATGAAGTCTTCTACTGTTCAGTAGTTCAGTAGTTACAATCATGTGTGAAAATGACATGGACAAAATTCACCATTGGGACTAACTGTAGCTCTGGCTTCCTTCCCATTGCCCAGAATTCAGGGATGCTCAACTGACAATGCATATTTATCTTAAGAAAAACACTTCCTCTCCCAAGTACCTGGACGTACCTGGATGTAAAGAGGTAGTACCCAGGACAGGAGTCTCAACAAACTTGCTTCATTTTGACTGGACTGTGAGCCCATTTGGGTAGGCCTGACTTGCTTCCAAAAGCTTAAGTCATAGGTCTTGGAAAAGATCAGGCATTTCTTTTAAGTTATACTGTATAAAATTTCCATGTTTGTAAGTAAATAGTATTTGGAATATGGAAATTTTATATGCTTCACCATAATATGCAAAAAGAATCAAAGCAAGGGCATCCCTCAGATTTCCCTCAAGAAACAGGAGGGGGAAAAATTAATGGTTTTGACTATGTTCTCGACAGGCCTTAAAAGAATTTGCATACAGGATCCAAAATAAGCTGGCGTGAAATTCTAAAACCAGAGCCACATATGTGGGGATTAAATACACAAGTATTCAAATAAAAACCATGACGTATGCAGTGAATAGTAGACTTGATACCGAAAATACAAAATTTCTGAAGTAGAAGAACTCAAGGATTCTCCTGACACCAAGGTTGGACAGATAGAGGTAAAAATGGAAGAAGAAAACTTGAGCCACACAGAGCATCACCAGGAGCCCTGGTTTGTGCGTAACTGAATTGCAAAGAAGTGTCTCTGATGGATCCAAAGCAGGACTAAAAGAGAAACGTTTTTCCTGACTCTGGGTTCTAAATGCAGGGAGCTCATCAGGGACAGATGAACCCAGTGATGCAGGGACGATGGGTCATGTATGCAGGAGGCGGAAGATGCGCTCGGGTCTCCGACAGGTGGTCCACCTAACAGAGCAAGGGATCAAAATAGACAGCTGAAAAGAGTGTGAATTAGAAACGGCAGCATGCATGTGTATGGAAACTAATGCTTATTAGAGAAGCATCTAATTTACATAGACATGAACATTCAATTAAACAAACAAACAACCACCAGTACTCTTGACTATATAATTAAAACATAAATGACAGGAGACTGGGGTTGTAGCTCGTGGTAGAACGTTTGCCTAGTGTGAGGCACTGGGTGCGATCCTCAGCACCATATAAAAATAAATAAATCAAATAAAGGTATTGTGTCCATCTACAACTAAAAAAATGACAAAACGTGAATGACTGATTAATTAATTAAATAGTAATTACATAGTCATAATTGAGAGCATAAATTTTTGAGAAAAATAAAGTTAAATAAAATAAAAAAATGTGATCACAAACAGGCTGTATAGCAGAGGGAGAGAGAGAGAGAGAGAGAGAGAGAGAGAGAGAGAGAGAGAGAAACTCTATAGTAAAAGATTGAACCAGAAAGCAATAGCAAGGAGGAAACATGATGGAAGAGTATGGTTTAAAATGCCTATTAAGTCTCTCAAAGAGGAGAAAAAGAATCCAGAATCCAATTATGTGGAACATTAAATCCATAGATCTGCAGTAAAAGGACTTAGCAAAGTTAGTTTCAAAAAGCAACATTTTTCAGGCAAACATGGTCAAAAGAAATAAATGTACATATTGATGCACTTGTCAGAAAACACAAGCTAGGTCTTAACTGGGCTGTCTCAAGGTGTCAGTGGATGTGAGGTTTTCTTTGCCTAGCTTTCCTTTTTGCATTTGCCATTCCAAGATAAAAAACTTAACAACAACAAGAACAAAACCCCCAAACTTATGGATCCTTTTATTTAAGCAAATAAAAAATAATAAAGTAAAAGACTAAGAACAAGTCAAACGCAAAATTGCTACATTTATGGTAAGTGTTACTCTAGGGTTTTCAAATAAATTGGAAAAAGATGAATGCCAGTTTAAACATTTGGGCAAAGGATACAAACAATTTGGAGAAGAAATGCAAGTGTTGGTGAGCCTCTGTGTTAGGATTTGGTTTTCAAACACACAAATATACATAGCTAAAGCCTTGAAAGGGTTATTTCAATGTGTTCAGAATGGGTATTTTATTATCCTTTTTGTATCTATCTGTGTTCTCTGAAGTGAGCACATATTACCTATGTAATTGCAAAATAATGTCAAAGAAAATGTTTCTGAAAAAATAAGCAATGTGTTCTAAAATTGAAAGTGAGTTTGTGAAACGTGAGGTATGTGCACAAAGCTGAAGGAAGATTGGAGCCAGATTGCTTCCCTTCCCTGAGAATAGTCACCATCCTGTCCCATCTTGGGCCACACCTTCCAAATGACAGCTGGGGAAGGAGCTGTACCATGTGTGTAGCACTGGGATTAGAGGCTAGTTGTGCTAACTCCAACTTAAGCAGACTATACTGGCTCCCATGATCTAGAACAATCTCTAGAAAAACACTCTTCCAACTTCTGGTTGCCAATATACCTTTCCTGAGAGTGACTTTATTCTTGGAGCATTAAAGGATCATGCATCTTGTGTCTCCCCAACATGACAATGCTTAGGCCACAGGGCTGACAAGTTCCCCAACTTGTTTAAAGGAAATTTGTCTCTATCCACTAGTTGCAAGAAAAAACCCACAAAAGTCACACAGCATGCTCCTTAGGAGTGGAAGATTGCATGCCTGTGATTTAGCTTTTTGTGGGTACACGATTTGACTTTCTACTTTGGCCCTGGTATTCTCTAGATCCACACCCGCTAAGGAGCTCCAACTTCAGAGGAAGGCATTTTTCTATTTTTATAAATTAGCTAATTGAGAGCCTCAAATCTAGAGCTATAATCTGTCTCTCTCCAAAAGATTTACCAGCACAGATGGCCAATAAGCCAAAGATAGAGAAAATCTTGGTCCCAAAGAAAGGAATGTGATTACTCCAGCTACTTCCAGCTCACAGTAAGCATTTCTAGCACTAACCCTGACTTCCTCACTGGTTCTTGCAGATCCTCTAGGTGGAGGCGGGTTGAGCAAGAACCCTGCACAGATTCTTCATGGAGATGTTTTCCTGCTTTTATGTAAGTTCAATAGAGAGCACAGATAGTTATTTATGATCAAATTTCTAATACCCAGCCTTAGGCAATTTGCAACTTGACCTCAGAAGTCAAGATGGGTACATACACCAGAGCAGGACAGAAGGCACTCAGAGGGCAGGGTAGGGCTTGGCTGTAGGGACGGGATTCTGGGGTTCAAGAAGGCTTTCCAACATTTCCACAAAACAACTGTCGGAGAAAAACAAGCAAGAGTAATTTACCTCAGGGTAGCATTTTGCAGTGTATAAAGTTGGTCTTCCTTCAGCTCCACCAATGTTTGTGAAGAACACTGGACCCTTCTTTCCTAATTCACAGGTATGGAAATGTACTCAGAGAGGTTAAGTGCCTTACTGAAGATCACACAGTCAACAAATATTGGGACATGAACTGTTTGCTGTTATGTAAGAGTCATCACCCTCTTGCTAATTTATGATGTCTCAGCAGCTGTAAGGTAGGGAAATTGCACATGAGGACTTCATCCCTTTAGGTAAAGGCTGTGCTACTTTGATTTTTTTCTATAGGTGCCTGCCATGCAAAGGAACATGATATGAAATAATAGAGTCATGAGCAGCTTTGGCTCAGAGAGCTGATCACAAATATAAAATTTCCTTAGAGTTTGTATTTTTGTTTTAAAATTCTCAGCTACTTTGCAATCCCAATTTATAATGTAGCCATGATTTTTGCAAAATAGAAAAACATGTAAGATGAGGTACTATTAACATTCATAGTCAAGAAGATGTACTGCGTTTATCATGTGGCTTTGCATGCTCAGACGGCCTGACACATGCCTAGGATAAAATGTCCCCTGGTTTGAGAAGCTCAGGCATCGTTTCTTGTTAAAACTCAGCTCTTTCTCTGTGGAGGAAATTACACCTACATAGGATGGGGTGATGGGAAGTTAATTCCAGTTGTCCTTCCTTCTAAAACAGATTTCAATGGATTCAATCAGAAAAATGATACAGGCAGGCCAGACGTTCTGGAGGAGGTTGCAGAGAAGGTGGAAGGTGAGGTTGGGAAAGGTTTAAGAAAGCAGAGCAGGTCAACTGGAGCATGAAAATAAATGTTGCTTTTTTTTTTTTTTTTTTTTTTTTTTTTTTGCAATTTTATCTAAAGCCACGCCTGAGTGTGTCCCTAGTAAGCAGGACTCAAGAGAAAGACAATGAAACACACTGATCAAGATAAAAATAAATTTTGATAAGGAGAAATAAAAAGATAAGAGTGTATTTAAAAATTTTTTTTAGTTGTAGGTAGACACAATATCTTTATTTTTATTTATGTGGCGCTGAGGATCAAACCCAGAACCTCACACGTGCATGATGAGAACTCTACCGCTGAGCCATAGCCCCAGCCCCAGATAACAGTGTATTTTTAAGCATCCAAAACATTCTACTTTAAGCTATATAGAGATAGTGTGCTGTGTTATCTGTGGTCACAGGTGTAAGAGGCAAAGAAAGCACACTTCCTCAACCTTGCTGTGAATACTTCCTTGTCACGGACATTGGTAACATAGCTGAAATAATCATCACAGTAAAAACAAATAAACAAACCAGAATTCTACCACACAGAGACCATTTAAACAATTACAGCATCAGTGGCCATCAGAAACTCACAGAAAACTTTTACTACAGCTAATTTGGGGGTTTTACATTACTTCTCATTATCACAGGATTAGAATAACACATTAGCAATTTCTTTCTTTCTTTTTTTTTTTGAGGTATACTTGTCAAAACTTTCATATATTCAAGTTGCACAATGTGATGTTTTGATATACATTTCCCTGTGAAATGATTTCCATGGTGTGAGCTAATCATCACACCCATCACCTCACATATCATTGAGTGTGTGAAAAATCTAAAGTTCTGCTCTCTAAGCAACTAATCACTATAGAGTGCCTAATGGTTAACTGTGGGCACTGTGTTGACCTCCAGAACTTACTCATCTTGTAACTGAAAGATTGTGCCATGTGACTAACATCCCCTTCCTCCCAGCCTCAACCCCGGCACCCAACTTTCTACTCTCTGTTTGACTTTTGCAGATTCACACGTAAATGACTTCATGCAGTATTTTCTCTGTATGTATGGCTCATCACACTTACCACAATGTCTTCCAAGTTCACCCATATTGTCACAGATGACAGCATTCCCTTCTTCTTAAAGGTGGAATAGTATTCCACCGCAGTACATATCCCATTTTCTTTATTCATTCATCCATCCGAGGACATTTAGGTTGATTTCCTATCTTGGATATTAGGAATAGTATTGCGTTGAGCATAGGAATGCAGATATCTCTTTGAAATAGTGATTTTATTTCCTTTGGATGCCTGCCCAAATGTGGGATAGCTGGATCATCAGTTCCATTTTAATTTTTTAAGGAACCTCCATACTCTTTCTTTAATGGCTGTGCTAATCTACATTCCCACCAAAAATGCAAAAGCACTCACTTTTCTCCACAGGCTACCAACACTGTCTGTCTTTTGACTCTTTGATGATAGCTAACCTAACAGGTATGAGGATATCTCTCATTGTGGTTTTGATTTGCATTCCCCTGAGGATCAGTGACATTGGGCATCTTTTCATATACACCTATTTGTGTGCTTTTTGTTTGCTTTCCTGAGGAAAAATATCTATTCAGGCCCTTTGCCCATTTTTAAGTTAATTATATGTGGCTTTGTTTGTTTGAGTTTGCTTTCTAGTTGTATGAGTTCCACATACATTTTAAATATTAATTTAATTTAAAATTAAATATTAATAACATTAAATTAGTAATATTAAATATTAATTAATATTAATTGGTTTGTAAATATTTTCTGTCATTTCACGGGTAGCCTTTTCTTTGTGTTTATCCTTTCTTTGGATGAGCAGAAGCATTTTAGTTTGATATGGTCCCACTTGATTATTTTTGATTTTCTTTCTGTCTTTTGGTGTCATATTGAAAAAAACAAAACCAAAAACATAAACTTTCCACATCAGGGCCATGGAGTTTCCCCTATGTTTTTTTTTCAAGGAATGTTATAATTATGGATCTTAGGTTTAAATCTTTAATCTGGTTTGAGTTGTTTTTGTGTATAGTGTAAGGTAAGGATCCAATTAAATTTTTTTTATATGTGTCCATGCAGTTTTTCCAACACCATTTATGGAGGAAACTCTCCTTCCCTACAGAGGTTCTTGTCACTTTTACCAAGGAAGACTTGACTTACGTGTGGGGCTTAACCTCTGGTGTTCTATTCTTTCCCACTGGTCTATGCATCTGTGTGATGTTGTTTTAATTAGTATAGCTTTGTAAGATGTTTTGAAATTGGGAAGTATGATACTGCTTTGTTCTTCTCATTCTAGATGACTTTGGATATTTGAGGTGTTTTTCTGTGTAGTTCTATACAAATGTTAATATTGTTGTATCTATTTCTGTGAAAAACACCATTGGAATTTTGATAGGGTTGCGTTGAATCTAAAGTCGTTTTGGGAAATATGGACATTAGACATTTATTCTTCTGATCTAAGAACACAGGCTATCTTTCCAGTTATTTGTGTCTTCTTCAGCTATTTTCATTAATGTTTATCATTTTCAGAAGTATTATTTTATGATTATCCATATAAATATATAATTATATAGACATAGAGAGAGAATTGGGTCATTTATTTATTTATTTATTTTTGGTACTAGGGATTCAACCCTGGGGTACTTAACCACCGAGCCACATCCCCAGCTCTTTTTATTTCTTGTCTAGAGACAGGGTCTCTCTAGGTTACCTAGAGCCTTGCTAAATTGCTGAGGCTGGCTTTGAACTTGCAATCCTTCTGCTTCAGCCTCCCAAGCTGCTGCGATTATAGGCGTGCACCGCCAGTCCCACTAGAATTGGGTTCTAAAAGCACTAAAATATAATGCTTTAAAAAGTGACCGCACCTTTTTTTTTTTTTTTTTTGGCAACAATAATGCAGGCCATAAATAATGCCATGGTGATTGTACCATAGCAGCGGCTTTGACTCTGCAGAAATCTCCTCTTTCCTGATAGGCTGTGTGTGTCTAAAGCCAGTGCTCAGTACTGTCACATGCATGACATAATACTAGCAGCAATAGCCACAGCGACAAAGATAGCTGGCAGTTATGTGCCATGTGCCCAGCTGGACACCTTTACACCTGGTTTTTGTTTATTTTTTGTTGTTGTTATTAATCTGCTTTGTTCTTACATAACTCCCTCATTTGGCAGATGATGAAACCAAGGCACAGAGAGATGCAGTAACCTGGTGTAGATCACACAGGAAACGGTAGAGCCAGGATTCTCATTTTCATCAGTGAGCATCCATTGTTCTGACACTTTAACCTTCAGCTGTTTCATTTTTTATTTACTCATCTCTTGTCATTCCAATGGATAATGTAGTGAAAATGTCTGCATGTGGAGATCAATTGATAAAGAATTGTTATAATCTAAACTCCAGGGGCTTGTTGGTAGTTTTTATTCATTACTGCTTGGTACACACACACACACACAAAAAAAAAAAAAAACAAAAAAAAAAAAAAAACACTATATATATGTCGTGCCAAGAGCCCACTCTGCTCAGGCCTGGTTCTCGGGCAATTTCCCAGAGCAGGGGGCCATTTATAATGCCACATCCTGTGTAGCTCAGAGATTCTATGTGATTTAAGCAAGGTGCACTCAACATCTGGCAGCTGTGGTAGCCGTCATCCAGATGCAGGAGGCAAACTCATTCTCAAATTATTTCTTGGACCATTTGCTCTAGTGGTGAAGAAGTCAAAATGTCCTTACATCTCAGTTGGAAAGTCTCTTTCTCTTTGATTCTCTCAGGTGTGAAATAGTTTACTACTAGTCCCGATCTCCTGGCCTTCTCTGCTGGAGTTCTGAGCTCAGTCGGATAATATTTGTAAAAGCACTTTGTTCTCAGAAGAAAGGTCACACTTTAAAGAGTTGATATTATCCCCTTGACTGCACCCAGGGCCAGTGCTGTCACTGGCCAAGCTTTCTTCTGTCTTTAGATGCCACCTACCAAAAGCATATGCAATAAAGAGAAACTCTCTTTTCAAGCTCAAGTACAAAAGAATAAAGCAACTACTTTGCCTGAGGGAGTCTTGGGAGCTATGTGAAATAAAGCAGAAAGCAGTGGTTAGCCTGGCGAATCGCTTGAAAAAAAAAAATCATCAGATCACAATACCCATGACAGTCCATAAACTCTCACTAGCTTTTCTGCATGGTTTTGGGTTATGCTCAAAGCTCACCCTGTTCTGCTGTGGCAAAATATTTTCCCTTTTTCTGCTCTCCTGGACTGGAGAGTAAAGGAATCCATAAGACAAACTATTCAGTGGCTCTTTGAACTTTAACGGACTATAGACCACAGGCAATCATATTGCTAAATCATTAATTACCTTTGAGAGTCAACAGATTCATATCGAGCCCATCACATTTTGATAACTTTTAGGTGAATAGGTGCCTGAGAAACAGCGATGAGTGAGATAGTGAATGACCTTATTTTATGTCTGGCCCATAGAACGTGTTTAGCAAATGCTAACTTTTAAAATTTTCTTTGAAAAAACTGGGAATCTCTGCCATGAACATCCTGAGAGGGCCTTGTGTTTTCATTGACTGTTCTACCTCCCGAGTCCAGCCAGCAGTTTCTGACATTCAGTAGGTGGTACGGGATGTGCAGACTGTGTAAGCCTGCCCCACAGTGGCTCACTGCTACTCCAGTCATTTCCTAATCCCAGTTAGTGAGATCTGGTAAGTATCATAAAGAACAGGAAAGCAAAACTATGTTAAATTTATTTTACTGATGAGCTACACTGTTTTTATCCACTTTCTGTTGATCTCTCATTGTGTCTATTTCCTTCATCTCGTTTTAATAATTGATGATATAAAACCAAATTCTTTTCTAAAAAGACTAACAGAGTTATAGTTTTTTTTTAAAAAAAATTTAAGACCTTTATTTTATTTATTTTTATGTGGTCCTAAGGATAGAACCTGGTGCCTTACACATGCTAGGCAAGTGCTTGACCACTGAGCTACAAACCCAGCCCCGAGTTATAGTTTTCTTTTTTTTTTTTGGGGGGGGGGCGGGTACTGGGGATTGAACTCAGGGGCACTCGACCA
This sequence comes from Tamias sibiricus, assembly GCA_025594165.1. Classification (NCBI taxonomy): domain Eukaryota; kingdom Metazoa; phylum Chordata; class Mammalia; order Rodentia; family Sciuridae; genus Tamias; species Tamias sibiricus. Next base: position 13,561,969 of record CM046666.1, on the reverse strand, counting down.
CTGGGCCACATCCCCAGCCCTTTTTTTGTATTTTATTAGAGACAGGGTTTCACTGAGTTGCTAAGTGCCTCTCCACGGCTGAGGCTGGCTTTGAACTCGCGATCCTCCTGCCTCAGCCTCCCAAAGTGCTGGGATTACAGGTGTGTGCCACCGCGCCCGGCCCGAGTTATAGTTTTAATAAGATGTTTTAGTCAGCCTTTTCACGGCTGCAACAAGAGACTTGATTAGAACAACCTTAGAGGAGGACAAGGTTTATTTGGGGGCTCACAGTTTTAAGGGTTTCAGTCCTTTGACAGCTGGTTCCATTCCTTGGGGCTTGAGATGGTGGAAGAGTGTGGTGGAGGGAAGCAGCTCACCTGATGATCAGGAAGCAGAGAGAGTGTCCACTTGCCAGAAACAAAATATAGACCCCAAAGGCACCCTCACAATGCCCACCTCCAGCCACAACTTGCCCACCTTAAGTTACCACTCAGTTATTCCCATCAGGAGATTCATCCGCTGATCAGGTTAAGGCTCTCATAACCCAACCATTTCTCCTCTGCACCTTTTTGCATTGTCTCACACATGAGCTTTTGGGGAAACCGCACATCCAAACCTTAACAATTCATTCATTGAGATATAAGGAATATATCTTATATCTCACCCATTTATACTGTACAACTGAGTGACCTTTAGTTTATTTACAGCATGTATCATTGCCACCACCACTTGAAGAACATTTTCATCAGGCCCAGAAGGAATGCAACACCCTTAGCCACCACTGCCCCAAGCTCCCTGCCCAGCTCCCCCAGGCCCAGGTGTCCATGAGTCTATTTCTTGTCGCTCAGATTTGCCTGTTCAGGACATTTCTTATCAATGGAATGCTGCACTTTATTGACTTTCGCACCTGGCTTCTTTCACTTTGCTTGTTGTTAAGGTTCACCCATGTGGAAGCATGTTTCAGTACTCTATTTCTTTTTGTTGCTGAACAACAGGGTATTGAATGAATATGGAACATTTTGCTTTCTCTTCATCAGTGGATGGACACTGGGTTGTTTTCACTTGTTGGCTATTAAGAATAAGGCTGCTATGAACCTTTGCATAGACATACATTTAATTTCTTATCTAGGAAGGAAAGGGCATATTTTAAAATTAAAAACCAAGTATGTGCCCAACATCATTTTTTTTTTTTTTTTTTTGGTACTGGGGGGTGAACTCAGGGGCACTCGACCACTGGGCCACATCCCCAGCCCTTTTTTATATTTTATTAGAGACAGGGTCTCACTGAGTTGCTAAGTGCCTCGCCACAGCTGAGGCTGGCTTTGAACTCGGCGATCCTCCTGCCTCAGCCTCCCAAAGTGCTGGGATTACAGGTGTGCGCCACCGCGCCCGGCCCGAGTTATAGTTTTAATAAGATGTTTTAGTCAGCCTTTTCACGGCTGCAACAAGAGACTTGATTAGAACAACCTTAGAGGAGGACAAGGTTTATTTGGGGGCTCACAGTTTTAAGGGTTTCAGTCCTTTGACAGCTGGTTCCATTCCTTGGGGCTTGAGATGGTGGAAGAGTGTGGTGGAGGGAAGCAGCTCACCTGATGATCAGGAAGCAGAGAGAGTGTCCACTTGCCAGAAACAAAATATAGACCCCAAAGGCACCCTCACAATGCCCACCTCCAGCCACAAACTTGCCCACCTTAAGTTACCACTCAGTTATTCCCATCAGGAGATTCATCCGCTGATCAGGTTAAGGCTCTCATAACCCAACCATTTCTCCTCTGCACCTTTTTGCATTGTCTCACACATGAGCTTTTGGGGAAACCGCACATCCAAACCTTAACAATTCATTCATTGAGATATAAGGAATATATCTTATATCTCACCCATTTATACTGTACAACTGAGTGACCTTTAGTTTATTTACAGCATGTATCATTGCCACCACCACTTGAAGAACATTTTCATCAGGCCCAGAAGGAATGCAACACCCTTAGCCACCACTGCCCCAAGCTCCCTGCCCAGCTCCCCCAGGCCCAGGTGTCCATGAGTCTATTTCTTGTCGCTCAGATTTGCCTGTTCAGGACATTTCTTATCAATGGAATGCTGCACTTTATTGACTTTCGCACCTGGCTTCTTTCACTTTGCTTGTTGTTAAGGTTCACCCATGTGGAAGCATGTTTCAGTACTCTATTTCTTTTTGTTGCTGAACAACAGGGTATTGAATGAATATGGAACATTTTGCTTTCTCTTCATCAGTGGATGGACACTGGGTTGTTTTCACTTGTTGGCTATTAAGAATAAGGCTGCTATGAACCTTTGCATAGACATACATTTAATTTCTTATCTAGGAAGGAAAGGGCATATTTTAAAATTAAAAACCAAGTATGTGCCCAACATCATTTTTTTTTTTTTTTTTTTTGGTACTGGGGGGTGAACTCAGGGGCACTCGACCACTGGGCCACATCCAGCCCTTTTTTATATTTTATTAGAGACAGGGTCTCACTGAGCTGCTAAGTGCCTCGCCATTGCTGAGGCTGGCTTTGAACTGGCGATCCTCCTGCCTCAGCCTCCCAAAGTGCTGGGATTACAGGCGTGCGCCACCGCGCCGGGCCCAACATCATTTATTTAAAAGAAAAAATGGTGGGAGAATTTTAAACATGGTGGAAATAGCATTGAATAGGGATCTGCCAGGAGATGGGGCATGTCACCTTGAGCAAGGGACCTTCCCTTGCTTTATTTTACACAAGAGGGCTGGGCTCCTACTTCAAGGGTCAGCTTTCAAGGTGCACATTCCAAGACTCTGATGGAATAGTGGCAGCACAGAGTTAGCTGAGTTAAACTGTAAACCTAAATCCAGAAGTAGCCCATCAATCAGGAAAACTGAAAAAAAAAAAAGCCAATAAAATATAAAATTTGAAATAACAAATAAAGATACACCTGCAGTTTCCTTTAAAAATAATTTAAAGTTACAATAGAAAGAAAGAATAGTCTTATTATCCTTATAAAAATGTCTCTGAGTAAAAAGAAAACATGCTTGCTAGATAGATTCTTTTTCACTAAGACATTGACCAAAATTGGTGTTGCAAATCTATTTTTTTTCAGTCGAAGGGAAAGTTCGTTTTTAATTTATAAGAAAAAGAAGAGTTTCCTGAATACAACTAGAGATGAAGTAAGTACCCCCAGCAGCTGTAGTTAACTAACTCCATTCAAAAAAGTTCTCACACTTTCATGAGGTAAAGTCAAAATGGAAAAATATCCAGAATTTCTGGGCATACACACATGTGTCACACACACACACACACACACACACACACACACACTCACAAACACAGAGTTTAAAATAAAGCCTGTTGTATCTACAAAAAGAAGCTGCAAATTATAACAAATACCTGACGATATTTTTTACTTGTTAGAGAGTAAAAAATCAATGCCACGGACATTAAAAAAAATCTGAATAGTGTAATAAAAAGCCCCTTTAAAACTCTGAAATCCAATTAATACGGTCAACATTAAGGATTTCCTTTAGCAATCAAAATCCAGTCCATTTAGATTTATTTGAGAAATGTCAAGTCTCTAGCTAATGTTACTTAGGGAAAAATAATCCTGCTCCGGTTTCTTGGTTTGGGATTAATTCATATTTTCTCATGATTTTCTTCACCATTGCTCAAAGGGAAGTTGCATACTGTATTATTGCTTTCATTATCTACTAGGAAAGGATGATAATTTCTTCTATTTAATTAATATTTGTTTCTATAAAAATATATGATAAAATAGTGCCAGAAATATCACATTCCAGACCCCATCCCCTCCCCAACTTCTAGGAGTTCCCCTGGTATTCACCCTTGTATTCTTAAATACCCTGGTTGTATTCACGGCCTTTTGGTTGATCTCTATTAGACGTACATGGTACACGAGAAATTGTAATTCTCTAATGTTTCCTCTTCTGTCTCCTTTGTAGGCTTCTATCACACTTTTAGTTCAATGTGTAAAATGGAATTCGACCTATAAACACTTGAAAAGTTGTATGTCACACAGCCTCTAAGACAGTCCCCTAGTTACCCCCACCTCCTGGTATCCAGGGCTTCATCTAAACCTGTTTCTCAGTAGCTTGCCTGCATCCCACAGACTATGTTTGAATAGATGCCATTTCTGTGGTTAGGTTACAGAACATTTGAACTTCTGTCTCGCTAGCAGCTATTTCATTCTTGGCTTCAGTGAGATCGATCAGATTATGTGCATGTACGAACATGGCATAATGAACCCTGCTATTGTGTGGAACTGTTAATGCACCCATAAAAACGACAGAGATCCAAGACTGCAGTTTCCAAATCAATCCCAAATTCCTTAAGTTCTTGTCATCTATTTAGCTGCAGAGTATAATAGAAGCCGGATGTCTTTGAGGAGGCGCAGAGACTGAGTATTTCATCATAAACTCATGACCTCACATGCCTGAAGATGGTTTGCAATCTTGAAACCCGCAGTCTTGCAGCCCTGTGGTCTCACCAGCTCCTCCTTCCATGGTCCACATTCTTATGGTCTTGGATTTCACAGGCTTTTGGACCGATGCCTCTTGGACGGTGGATCTGTCTACTAGTCTCCGGGTCTCGTGGTTTTGTGGTCTCGCAGACTTGGGGGTCTTATTGCTTAAAACTTTTAAATCATGTTTGTTTTACTCCAGAAAACAAGTTTCTGGTTTTCAAACACCCTAAATTGAGAGATGAGCCTTCTGGAATGATTTGTGTGTTTTGATTAGCAATTGAATATATCTCTTTTTACCAATAGTTAGGTCTTTGCTTTTTCTATTCCCCCTACCATTACTATGGGATGTAATTTATCTCTTTGTCTTCAAAGATTAGTGTGGTATTTCTAATTTTCTGATGTTTCTAATAATAATGCTTGTCATGTTTGTGTGTGTATGATTAATAGAAATCACCCCTCTGCTGGGCACACTGACAATAGTAATAACATCAAATGCCCGAGAGAGAAATTACCAAACAATTTAATTGCCTCTAATACCACAGCTGAATTTGGGTGCCAACAGTCTCTTTTAGAACTGTAGCTCTTTTTATGATTAAAAAAAAAAGTACTTTAGCAATAACAAGTTTCAACAGAAGCAGTCGATGTGTGGGAGGAAATTGAAAACAGGGCAGGCATAACATTTTATTGTCAGTGGTATTTTTTCTCCCTGTCCCCCACACACGATGTCAGTTCTGTACGAACTTAATCGCAGCACATTACCTTTTCTTTGGGGATTTTCATATCTTTGAAAACCCACCTGGTTGTTAATGTCAGTTCCCGTTTTATAAAAAAAAAAAAAAAAAAAAAAAAAACAATTGTTCAGAGTTTGTGATGGTTTTTTGAAAATGTTCAACCCTGCTGAGTTCAAATGGGGCCAATTGAAGCTCTGGCCTTGACTCTGGCCAGAGAGATTGTTTCAAAAGAACACCGTGTATCACAGTTTTCCCAGAATTATGGCATGATTATCATTCTGCAAAGGGTCCCGTGATGACAGACAGGAGAGAGGCTGAGGGACCAGTTCTTTCTTTGCCTATTCATATTTCATAGGGGAAAAAATGAGTTCTGGGTAAATATAGGTGTTTACAATCACACACTAGTTAATGCCACTAGTGTCATGATGTGGGACACTAAGCTCCTGGAGAGCGTTCTTCATCACTGTGAGCCTAAACACAGGTTTGGATTGGGCTTTCTGGCACATTCTTTTAATGCACACTCCAGCTGGTTAAACACACAGGTCACCAACTGACAACAGGGAGGAAGGTGTACATGATGGTACTGTGTTGTTGCCCCCCCCCTTTTTTTTGCATGTTTAAACTTTTCATTAGATGTGTGTGTTTATCCATGAGATTAAAAACAAAGAGCTGAGATGAGGATTGACAAGCAAGTTGAGGACTGATGGGTGAACAGATGATTTGGGACTGAACCAAAATAATGCCGATTGCCCATCTTCCTCCCATGGGCTATGCTTTATCCTCATAGATAGGCATCAAAAGGTGTGAATATTGTATCTTCCAGCTAATGGTTAAAGCTGGAATATGTACTTGATACATGCTAGAATAGATTGGCTACTTTTTAAACAAGTTAAATATCATTAACATACAATAGAATACAGATATAAAGTGTTCATTTTGATGAACAATTTTTTATGTTCTATTTCAACATTTTAGTATGAAAAGTTTCAATCAGAGAGAAAAATTGTGACTTGGACAGTTAACATCCACAACCTAGTACCTAGACTCGGGCTTGCCTGAGATTTCTGAATCTATAACTTTTGTCTTTCACCAAATATGGAAAAATTTCAGCCATTATTTCCTCAAATTTCTTGGGGGGTGTTATTCTCTGTTTTCTCTCCCTAATATTCTGTGTATTTGAGACCTTTTGTTATAGCTCTACAAGGTCCCAGAGGCACTATTCATTATTTTCGGCCTTTTTTACGTTAGTCTTCTGTAGACTGAATAATTTTTGCCTCTTTTGTCTTAAAGGTCAATAACTCTTTATTATGCAATTTCCAATCTGTTGAACCCAATGTTTAATTGTAGGCATTTAATTTTTCAGTTATAGAATTTCCATTTGACTTTCACCCCAGTTGGTATTTTATTTTATTATTTTATTTTTGTACCAGGGATTGAACCCAGGCGTGTACAACCACTGAGCCACATCAACAGCCCACTTTTTATTTTGAGGCAGGGTCTCGCTAAGTTGCTGAGGCTGGCTTTGAACTTGCAATCCTCTGGCCTTAGCCTCCTGAGCTGCTGGGATTATAAGCATGTGCCCCAAGCTCCCCCCCCCCTTGGTTTTATGTCTTTACTGTATTTCTTCTTCTTCTTTTTTTCCATTGTGAGCCCTTTCCTTTGCATCTTGTAGCATTGGTGTAATAGCTGCTTTTAATTCCTTACTTGCGGATTCCAATATCCAGATCACCTTCATCTCAGTCTCCATGGAATGCCTTATCACTTGAATTTTGAGTATTTTACCTTATTGAAGAATTTTGGATTAGGGCTGGGGCTATGGCTCAGTGGTAGAGTGCGTATCTCGCATGTCAGAGGCCCTGAGTTCGATCCTCAGCACCACATAAATAAAATAAAGGTATTGTGTCCACCTACAAATAAAAAATAATAATAAAAAAAGAATTTTGGTTTGTATGAGGGGAAAAATGGTATGTTGAACAGACTCTGGAATCTATAATGTTGCTGAAAAAATATCGAGCCTTTCATGCTAGCGGATGCGTCCCTGGGCTGGGCACAGCCTGTGAACTGCCCTGCAGCAGGAAGCAGCTGAAATTTCTGTTCAGCCTTCGCTGGGCTGCTAGAAATCTTCACAGTGCCTGGACAGTTTGGAGCCAACAGAAGGTTAGAGCTGAGCTAGACAGTTTTTGAGGCTGACTGTCTCTGTCTTGTTTTCTGGGATTGTCCCCTGACTTCCCTGCTGCTGCGGTCCCCCAGCTTTTGCCATGTGGTTCCTGAAGCTGGTGGGGCAGCACATTTACATCTGAGCTCTGCCTGGCACAGACTAGGGCTTATCCTAAGGCTAAAAGCCATATAAATATGAAATTAACTCAGTTTTGTTTTCTTTATCCAAGTGTCTGTCTGGTATTTGCTCTCTCCAAGAGCTCCAGGTAGTTGCTTTTTACATTTTGTGCAGATTTTAGAAGAACTCAGTGGGATGGTCTAGTAGGACCACATGGCTACTACCAGAAGTGGATCCCTTCTGGTCTTGGGTTTTCGGCATTAGTAGACTCCCTTCTAACCTGCACCAAAACAAAATCTAGAGCACTTCCATTGATGTGCTTCTTTCTAGTCAAGCTCTCTTTTTAACCAGTGTCTGATTTCAATAACCATAGATTAGTTTTGCCTGAACTTGCATTTCTCATCAATGGGGTCTTTCTGCCCCAGCCTCTTTCATTCAGCATGATGCTTCTGAGATTCCTCCAAGATGTTGTGCGTATTGCTGTTCCATTCCTTTTTAATAGTAAATAGTATTCCATAATATGAATATATCATAATACATATGTCCTTTTTCCTGTTAAGGGACACTGGAGCAAGTTCAGTTTTTGGTTATTATGAATAAAACCACTAGGCATAAGCTTACACAGGTCAAGCTTTTTGTAAACGTATGCTACCATTTCTCATTGATAAATATAGCCATGCGCGGCACAGTGAAGTTGGCCAACAATAGACCATGTATACAGCAGTGATCCCCTAAGATTCTAATGGAGCTGAAAAAATGCCTATCACCTGGTGATACTGCAACCTCTGTGAGTTTGCAGAGCAATGCATTCCTCACACGTTTGCAGTGACGCTGGTGCCAACAAACCTACTACTCTGCCAGTTACATAAAAGCACAGCACATATGATCACATACAGCAACAATATTTGATAATGAGAACAATTGACTGTCATTTGTTTATGTGTTTACTATGCCATGGTTTGATTGTGGTTTGCGAGTGGACTTCTTCTACTTGTAAAACATAGAAGTATAGGGTAGAACAGCCTGCCGCGTGGAGCCAGCAGCAGCTGCATCTGTCTCGGGTTTACCAGGTCTCTGGATGGCTTCAAGGTCATGTGCAGTGATTGACCTAGACCCTCCACATTTGTGTGAGTGCACTCTGTGATGTTTGCACATTGACAATTGCCTAAGGATGCATTTTTTCAGAATGCATGACTGCATAAGTGGCACATGAGGGTATGAAGGAGAAAAATTGCTGGAAGTCAGTTCTCCAAAGTGACTTGCTGTGTTAACTACCACTGGTGATATGAGAATTTGGGGTGCTGCATATACTCAGTTAACACTTGGTTAATGCTTGGTGTTGTCAGTGGTTTTAACTTGGGGCACTTGTAGTAAGTGTAAAGCAATACTTTATTGGTTTTAAATTGCATCTTGCTTATGACTAACGACAAACAAGCACTTTTATGTGATTCTTTTGGCTATTTGCATGTATTCTTATGGAGTGTGTCTATTCAAAAGTTTCAACAATATTCATTGCATTTTTAAAATAGGTGATTTGTAGTAATTATATAGTCTAAATATGTATTATTGGTCAGTCACACATTTTCTCTAACTCTTTGGGATGTCTATTAAATTTCTCAATGGATTCTTGATATGCAGACAATTTTAAATTTTGCTAAAATTTAATTTATCATTTTTTTCTTTTATGGGAGTGCTTTTTGTGTCTTGTCCAAAAACCTATGCTTGTCCAAGATTTACTTCTTCTTCTTCTTCTTTTTTTTTTTTTTTTTTGGTACCAGGGATTGAACTCAGGAACACTCAAACCCTGAGCCACCTCCCCAGAACTATTTTGCATTTTATTTAGAGACAGGGTCTCACTGAGTTGTTCAGCACTTCACTTTTGCTGAGGCTGGATTTGAACTCACGATCCTCCTGTCTCAGCCTCCCAAGTCGCTGGGATTACAGGTGTGCACCACCCTGCCCAGCTTCCAAGATTTACATCTAACTATACTACAGCGTATATTTATAGGTCCCTGAAATATTTATTCCTTTCTTTGAAGCTCTGAAACTTTGTATGTTGCCTTTTATCCAGTGTACAATGCTTTTGAAGTAAATAAACTATTCTCTGCAGATTTTTGGAGTTCTGAGCAAGATGGCTGGAAAATTAAATAACATTTATTTAATGATTTGCATGGAAAGGTACGAATAGATGTTTACCAAAGTAAATCAACTTCCCCACCTACTAGCAAAGCTTGTCCAGTAGATTTTAAATTTCTGATTTATTGCTACGAATCTCTGTGGCGATGTGCTTGGAACAAATCCAGGGGCACTGATCTGTGCAGCTACTGTGCCAAGGCCGAGAGGACTCGGATGAATCTTACAGATGCATGGATTCTGCCAGAGCATATGGAGAGGAACCTCACTCCAGCTCTTCTTCAAAAGTCAACATGTTGAGATCAATGACAGAAATGCCAGATTAGCATGAAAACCTGAACTGTATATTCCTAATGAATGATTCGTCCCTTAATTCAAGAAAGCAATGGGATAATCTCCAAGTGAAAGTGCTTTATTTAGATCGACTAAACTTCTTCACTTAGATTGGCAAAATTCTGTCTGTGTCAGTCTGGCATGTGCCGAAGGGCTGATACAAATTACCATTTGCCATTTAGGCGCTGCAGTTCCTAAAGTTGATTTCAGGCACAGTTACAGAATGATCCGTTTCCTCCGAGCACTCCTCTTTGCAGGGCTTGTTGGAAAGGGGACTTTCAGAATGCGTCTGGGAGGAGACAGCTCCAGTGCAGGGCCACTCACACTTTCTCTGTGTCTCTGTCACCTGCCTTCCTTCTGAATGGGGCTTGCTGGATCTTAGGGAAACTTGTGCTGCGGAGGTGTGTGATTTCTCCGAATCCCCAGGCTTTTCTTACTTGGGCCTTCAACAAAATCTCCTTTTCCCATTTTATATAATTTGTTATATAACTCACCTTAATACATTATATACAGAATTCTCTGTATGAAGCTCTCAGTAACGGGCAAAGACGTGTTCCAGGCACTTTTAGATATTATCTATAGCTCCTCACGCAGCATGGTTAGATATATACATTTTTATAATTATATTATAATAAGAAAGTTCCCACTCTTTAGGAAATTGACAAAGCCATCCACTGGGTAAGTGACCTTCTGAGGACTTTTGCCTAGGATCATCTATCAGCAAATCCTGCTTCTTCCCTACCTCTCAACACATTGCTTCCTTGGTTCAAGGGCACCATAAAATTTACTAGAGTGGAAGGAAATTCCAGAGTTTGAGCTATTGTCAAGAGAGGTCCCACATGTAGTCCCACATTCACCAGCATGATGAGCCATTAACAGCTTCATGGATATTTCCTGTTGTTTCTCTGAAGTCAGACTAGACTCACAAGTCAGTAATTCAAGGGAAAGGTTTAGATATATTACTAAGTCTGTTTTTTGGTGAAACAAGGAATAGAGTCAATTCTAGTTAGACTCATGCAGGCTGATTGCAAAGATTGTGCCAACAGCTGGCTTTTCTTGGTTTAGGTTACCTTTGGTTGAACAAGTGAGAAGAGAAGGTTCAAAAAGCCACAAATGGTGGGAAAAAGCCAGAAAAACTATCTAGTTTGGTTTATTTTCGCAAGTTGATTCTTTGTGGCTAGCAATCCCCAGGTGAAGAATTTGAATAATCAAACCCCAGAAATATGCATTGGGCTCTTTTGAGTCTGTTTCATTTCATTCCAAATTTTCTAAGGAATCTCCATACTGCTTTCCAGATTGGTTGCACCAATTTACAGTCCCACCAGCAATGTAAGAATGTGCCTTTTCCCCCACATCCTCACCAACACTTATTGTTGCTTGTATTCTTCTTTTTTTAAAATTATTTTTTATTCTAAGATGATATAAATGACAGCAGAATGCATTACATTTCATATTACACATATAGAGCACTTTTTTTTTTTTTTTTTTTTTTTTACAAATCTCTGGTTGTATGCAAAGTATATTCACACCATTCGTGACTTCATACATGCACTTAGGGTAATGATATCCATCTCATTCTACCATCTTTTTTTTTTCTTCACCCTTTTGCCCCCTCCCTTCCCCTCCCTCCCCATTGGCCATTCTAGTATTCCTCTAATCCTCCTATGCTCCCCATCCCAACCCGACTGTGAATTAGCCTCCTTATATCAGAGAAAACATTTGGCATTTGGCTTTTTGGGATTGGCTAACTTCACTTAGCATTATATTCTCTAACTCCATCCATTTTCCTGCAAATGCCATGATTTTATTCTGTTTTATTGCTGAGTAATATTCCATTGTGTGTATATACCACATTTTTTTTATCCATTCATCTACTGAAGGACATCTAGGTTGGTTCCACAGTTTAGCTATTGTGAATTGTGCTGCTATAAACATTGATGTGGCTGTGTCCCTGTAGTATGCTGTTTTCATGTCTTTTGGGTAAAGACCAAGGAGTGGGATAGCTGGGTCATAAGGTGGTTCCATTCCAAGTTTTCCAAGGTATCTCCATACTGCTTTCCATATTGGCTGCACCATTTTGCAGTCCCACCAACAATGTATGAGTGTGCCTTTTTCTCCACATCCTCTTCAACATTTATTGTTGTTTGTGTTTGTATTCTTTTTTTTTTTTTTTTTTTTTTTTTTTTGGTTTTGGGGATTGAACTCAGGGACACTTGACCACTGAGGTACATTCCTGGCCCTATTTTGCTATTTTATTTAGAGACAGGGTCTCAGTGAGTTGCTTAGTGCTTCACTTTTGCTGAGGCTGGCTTTGAACTCATGATCCTCCTGTCTGAGCCTCCCAAGCTGCTGGGATTACAGGTGTGTACCCCACACTGGGCGCTTGTATTCTTAATAACTGCCACTTTGACTGGAGTGAGATGAAATCTTAGAGTAGTTTTGACTTGCATTTCTCTAATTGCTAGAGATGTTGAACACTTTTTTCATATATTTGTTGATTGTATATCTTCTTCTGAGAAGTGTCTGTTTAGTTCCTTAGCCCATTTATTGATAGGGTTATTTGTTTTTTTTTTTTTTTTGTTTCTTTTTTTTTGGGGGGGGGCTGTTAAGGTTTTTGAGTTCTTTATATATCCTGGAGATTAGTGCTCTATCTGATGTACTTGTGGTAAAAATTTGCTCCCAAGATGTAGGCTCTGTATTTACCTCATCGATTATTTCTTTTGCTGATGAGGCTTTTTTGTTTGAATCCTTCCCATTGATTAATTCTTGATTTTATTTCTTGCGATTTAGGAGTCTTGTTAAGGAAGTTGGGGAGTAATCTGACATGATGGAGATTTGGGCCTATTTTTTCTTCTATTAGGCGCAGGGTCTCTGGTCTAATTCCTAGGTCCTTGATCCACTTTGAATTGAGTTTTGTGCATTGCGAGAGATAGGGGTTTAATTTCATTTTGCTGCATATGGATTTCCAGTTTTCCCAACACCATCTGTTGAAGAGGCTCTCTTTTCTCCAATGTATGTTTTTGGCCCCTTTGTTTAATATAAGATACCTGTAATTATGTGGGTTTGTCTCTGTGTCCTCTGTTCTGTATTTTGGTGTCAATACCATGCCATTTTTGTCACTATTGCTCTGTAGTATAGTTTAAGGTCTGGTATAGTGAGGCCACCTGCTTCACTCTTCTTACTTAGGATTGCTTTGGCTCTTCTGGGTCTCTTATTTTTCGAAATGAATTTCATAACTGCTTTTTCTATTTCTATGAAGCATGTCATTGGGATTTTGATTGGAATTGCATTAAACCTGAATAGTGCTTTTGGTAGTATGGTCATTTTGACAATATTAATTCTGCCTATGGAAGAACAGGGGAGATCTTTTCATCTTCTAAGGTCTTCTATAATTTCTTTAGCATTCTGTAGTTTTCATTTGTATGACTGCAGGAGGTATGAAGAGAAAGCTTTTGTTGTTGAATAGAGCATTCAGTTCTGAGGATCTTTTCAACATTGAAAAAACTTGCTATTTAACTAAGTGAATTTTTACATCTGGACACCAGAAGATATGATGGTGCCTTTGCATCTTAATTCTTTTTTTACAGATAAAGCACAACACAGAATGCACACACACACTCCGAGTGTGCTCTGTTGTGGGAAACTAGTGGATATTCTTGGAACGTGTGCCCTTCTACCACTCAAGATATTTGGTTTTCTTCTTTTGCAGGAAAGGTTATTCTCAAGAGCACATCAACGGAGGGATATTTTCCGTTATATTAATAAAACAGAGTGATATAACAACATGCAAAATTGTTCTCAGTCTTCTTTATATAATACAGCATTGGTAGACAGTTTTATTTGAATAACAAAAAAATAACCACGATATTTTATTATCATAGGCTTATTAGGAATACTAGCAATTGACAATTCAAGGCCTACCCTGGAAAATTGTATTTCAGATACCTTTTCAGCAAAAAGAGTTTCCTTGCCTAATACTGGCATAAAGCTTCCTGTTGGTGGCCCCAGCCTCTCTCTAGTGCATGGCATAGGTGTATGTAAATATACATACAATAGACTCTGTGAATCCATAAATCCTGCACCAGCCATAGATTGGAACTATTTGAGGAAAAGATTGTGCCTCTACTGAACATGCACAGATATTTTTCCTTGTCTTTATTTCCTAAATAATCCAGTATAGCAACTATCGACGCAGCATTTGCATTGTTAGGTATAACTACCTTAGAGATGATTTAAAGTACACAGGGGGATTGCGTAGGTTTTATTCTACCCATTTTTATATAAGGAATTGGAGCATCCATGGATTTAATTCCCCATGGTTACTGGGAAGTGGGACTCTATACTCACAGTACATACAATTTGCATTATGGTTTATCGTCTAGGCATTTTTTTTTTCTCATCAGGGACAGGTTTATAGAGTTGTCTTCATTAAGAATGTTATCAGACATATAGGTTCACAACAGAGCCAATATGATCAGAATAAATTCTTCATACACAATCCAGTCTTCCTTTATGCACCACCCACTTAATGTTCAAAGCAGAGAAGAGTCTTTGCTAGAGGTTATGTTGGATAAATGAGACTGTTTAAATGAAAATGTTCAAAATTAGAGAAATAAAGATAAGTGTTATGTGCTTTCTATTCACAGATGCTTTAAGTTATGCACCAGCATTCTAAGCCCAAATCAATGGAGGAAATGATAAGTAAGATTTACAATCAATCTGTATGTTTAATGAGCATGCGTAAACTTTACAACTGTAGGATTTTAAGTAATTCAATGATTGTTTTGCTACCAGGAGAAGGATTCCGAAGTGTTCATTTGTTTTTTTCAGAACATAAAGGTGGGGGGAGGGATAGATGTGTGTATACGGCAGAGACTGAGAATAAGAATTGTAAGCAAATCAATAGGGGAGGGGAAGGGAGAGATGGGGAAAGAGAGGTCTCAGAACAGATATAATAGTGAGGCTGATTTTTTTTTTTTTTCTGCTTTTTTTTCATTCTCTTAATTCATTTCTGGCTCTGAGCTGCTGAGGTCATTCCTTGGTGGGTTCTAATATTCTAGTCTGGTGGCATTTACAGGGAGATGAGCCAACATGGCTTTCCTTGTGGCCTGATCAATTCATGCATGGTGAGGTCAGCGGTGATCACCTGTTCTGGAGGATGCTGGGTGCAGATTTTGGGGGCTGGTGCCACCAACCAGCCAGTCATCACAGGCAATTCTGCACTCCCACCTCTTTAATGATAATGCATTTCTTCTCCTTCAAACACCTGATTTTCAGATTGTGATAACTTCTGCCCACCTTAACTCCTATCAATCAGACTTTATGTAACAGCACCATGTTCTGTTCCCAAAATGAAATCAATTTTTCTTTTTTTTTTTCTTTTTCTTTCTTTCTTTTTTTTTTTTTTTAGAACAGCTATAAGTGGAACACGCTTAGGGAGAAAAGTGGATGTCAAATGCAGTTTGTCATATCCTAGGAACAACTAGACCTCCATAATCAACACGTGATCCAACTGTAGCTGGATATAAATGGAAGATTTCAGTGGAAGAGATCTCAAATTATGTAGACACAATGAAGGGAAATTTCCCTTAGATGAGGACCAAGCATCTAAAAGTACCCACTGAACATGGTAGACCTAATTCAATGCGAAGCCCTCTGAAATCCTACCAAAACCCTTTGTGGTTGTGTTAACTCATCTGGTAGAGCTGGAGGTATGAGAATTCTCATCATAACTTACTGGGGTTTGAAAAGCAGGTTCCTGACAACAGCTAAGGTGGTTTTCTAATTTAGTTTGAAACCGGAAGTGTTTCAAGACCCCCACCCCCACTCTCCAGCCATTCCCACGGTAAGACAGGTATTAACGAGAGCTGAACACCATGTCGTGACATTATTGCATCCATCCGGGCACCATTATTATACCTGCCTCTCTGGAGAGTATGTCCAGCTCTCTTCAGCCACCATCCTGTTCAACAGATGGCACTCCATCCTGGACACTAGGTGGCAGCAAACTGCTGAGATAAACAATTAGCCAAGGGACCAAGGGACTGGAACCTCTTTTTACCCAGACACAGAAGGGAGAAGATGCAAAATGGCAGGTGGATAAAACTGAATGGTCTGAAAGAAAGTTTCAAAGGCACATCGGTAACTATCATCTTTCCCTCAAAAATTTGAGGCTCTTTGAAGTTAAATCCACTTACCTTCAATTCCACGGGGACAGAGATTTACCTCTACTATGCCCTCACACTTTTCTGATGAAGATTATATCCAGTTTTATTACTTTTCTGTAGTCAAAGTAAGACATCTGGATACTATAGCTTTTCTAGTTCATCATGAAAGTTATTTTATATCCGTGATGGCAACCAATCTCTTTTTCATTTCAGCTATGTTTATAGCAGTTTTAAGGGTAACATTTAAGTTCAGATAATTACAACCAACATATTCACTTATCAGTTCAATTCTTGAGTAAAAATGCTTTAAAAAGCACAAGCTGTCCAACTGTGTTTGTATACCATTTGATGTCTCCTAAGATGATTTCTCATAAAAACAAATTGATTGTCAATATTGTTTTAAATACAAAACAAATAAAAATCAGATAAAATTTGCCAATGAGAAATTGAAATCCAACATACTTTGTAAATGCAGATAGGATTCTAATGTTCAATTTGTCCCTGCAGATATTTCCTAGGACGTTTCCTTCTGAATGGTTTGTTCCATTCATTCCCAGCTCCTCACCAGACTCAGCCTCACCATGGACAAGTGAGCATCTTTGGGATGTGGCATGTCTCAAGGTTTGTTTAAACTGAAGGGCAGCTCAGAATAAATAAGACAAATCAGAAATAGAATCAAGAACTTAAAAAGAAAATAAATAAGGAATAAAAAGAATAAATTAAAAATACGTTTTGAAAACATAATTTTTAAAGTGTCCTTGATTGGCTATACCCATGCTACCAGGGCATAAGATGAGCATAAATGACACTTAAGAGAAACCCTAAAACAGGAATGGACCAGAATTCACAACCATGGCATGCTGTGCTGCAGGAACCTTCTAGTGTTCCTTTAGAAGACAAGGTGTTTGGAGTGCAAAGTTATTTCGAGGAAGAATTTGAAGTTTTGTGAATTCATTTTGAGAACTCTAGACTGATTTAGGCTGTAGAAATTTCTAAAATTTTACCAAGTCTGAATAGTTCTTTGTGATAAGGTGACCAGCCTGTCAACTAGATATTTCTAAAGGTTTCTCTCTCTCTTTTTCTTTTTTCCTAGTACTGGGGATTGAAGCCAAGGCCTCATGCACTAAAGGTCTTCATGAAGTATAAGTAGGAAAAAAAAAAAAAAGAGAGAGAGAAAATTGTGTTTTTCATGAACAGTTAAAAATATTTCTTAGCTTCATGTAGCCATCTAACCTGATCAAAGTATGGGCCTTATATTAGGATACTAATTTTTTTCTTTGAGACTCTTCATTCCTTACACAGAGACTAGATACACACTTCCTGCGTTCTACAAGACATAATAGACTCTGACAAAATATTTTTCTTACTTGTGAACTTCTTTATGTGAAAAATTATATAAAGGATCATTTTCAGTTGCATATTTAATGTTTGCTTTCATAAAACAAGAAGTGCATTTATTTGAAGATGGAATTACCCAGGAAAGAAGGGATATATGGTAGTTGGATAATTTAAAAAAATTTTTTTAAATGACTTTTTAAAAAGATTTTTGAATTTTGCTTCTCTAACACTGACTTTTTAAAAACCACAGCAGAGCACTCTTCTGTTTTGCTCCCTGACTCTTCACTTAGCCAAATGTTGCAGCTCATGGAGAGAATTCTCCTGTGTCTCAGGCATCTGCCTGCTTTACTCCGATGCATCTGAAAAGAGTCTGTTTCTTCTCATATTAGAAAAAACAAAGTAGTCACAAAACCCATTGAAACATTAAATAGTGGCAATACTTTCTAGGTGTCAACATCTATTTTAATATTTGTTTTTTTTTTTTAAGGAGATAGGGGTCTTTTTAGTACTTGCACTGGGGTCTGGTTATTTTTTTATCATTATATGTCTTTTTCTGTCTGTCTAGCCTAATACCTGGCATATAATTAAATGCTAATGAATTACTTCCATGGCTCATTAGCAATGGACAGGAAGCCACATGCAGCCAAGGTGTGGTGGTATTTGGGTGTTACTCAAACTACCCCATAGAGGTAAAGTTTTAATTGCTAAATCAGTCAGTTCAGTTCAGCACCAAATTAATGACCACTTCTGAATTTTGGGTTTGCAAACAAAATAGTAAAAGATGATGCTAGAAGTGGCCTTTGACTTGTGTGAGACTGTTGGTCACCGCCTCCCCCCACCCCCAAGAAAAAATATCAGTACCGCTAGAGGTCACTGCAGTTATTAGCAACAGAGTGGTTAGACTAGTCTGTCTTACAGGACAAGGCAGCTCTTGCAAACCCTTTGAATTTGCCAGCAGCAGAAATTAGAGGGAGCGAGGGAGAGAGAGAGAGAGAAAAGAGCGAGAAATAGGGAGGAGAGAAAAAGAATGTAAACACTCACAGATGGTCAGTGTAAATGCATGGTTTGCTCTGTCCCAATCCCTGTCGTGATGTACCTTCCTTACTACCAATAATAATCATATAACCACATATTTATTGTGTGCTGATTATGCATCAGCAGCATTTGAAGGACTTTGCATCATTATCGTCTTGTCTTGTCACTGCATTCCGAGAGGCCTGTGCTCTTGCTGTCATCATGTCATAGACAGTGAAGGATTCACACAGCCAATGAGTGGCCAAGCCAGGAGCCCAGCCTGGAGCCCATGCTGTTAACACCAATCTGACACTGTTAGCAACCACCACATGTGTACGGCTCTCCTGCTTCTCATGTCAGTAACCGGTTTAAATGTTGTCACAGGGGGAGATCCAGGGGTGCATGGAGGTGGCAGTAGGGAACACTTTGCCATCCCTCAAATGACACCGTACAGGTCGGGGAAATGACCAGTGTGCAGAGGTCTTGGGGCATGTGTGTGTTTTGGGAGGGGAGAGTATGGAGAATGAATCTAGCAGGTTCAAGGTGGGATTTGATATTAAACATGGTCAAGATCACCAGGCCAGCTGGTCCAAGGCCCAGTATTACAGAATGATATATTAAAAAGATGCCTCCGGATCTGAGCACCAGTTGTGTAATGCAAAGCCAAGAAGGTGCCTTTTCTACAGCATCTCAGAATTTGGGGTGAGACCCAGGAGCTCTGATTCACACCCTGCTGTAAGGAGTGGAGAGCCCTGTTGGCTAATCAAAGCACTATTTTTTTTTAAAGGAATGATGGTATCTCTGTATTTACATAATACTGGTGCCTGTGGCATGCCTGACTTAATAGATGGAGAAATGGAGGCTGAGGGAGTTTAAAGGTGTTTGCCCTAGGTTACAAAGCAAGTCCACACAGACCGAGGGTAGAATCTTCAGCTCTTGAGTTTCCACCTGATCTTTGGCTATTGCTTTAGGCCAGTTTGCACTGAATCTGGAAATCTCCCTTGTAGACCTTCCTCACAGGATACCAAGAGCAGGTGAGGACTGCAGCCTACCCTGCAAGGTGGCCCTCTTCATTGCACAAGGAAACCCTCTCTGTGACACCCCCCTCTGCTTCCACTCTGGGCCCCCATAACAGCCTGTGATCATATCTTCCCCCGTCCAGACAGTCGCTCACTTGGCACCTGGGCTGGCGTGTGCCTTTGGGGTGGAAAGTCAGGATGGTTTCAAAGTTTCATATACAATAACAGGAAAAAAATTAAACAAAGGAACATTTTAAGCTGCAACTCCCACCTCTGAGTGTTCCTTTCCACCCTCAGCCAGAGCGCTGCATACCTCAACTCCCTTGGGAGCAGAGAAGACTATAAAACCGACATTCAAGGTTTTCTTTGCCCCACAGCAGAGAAAATACAAGTTGTTGTGAACTTTCTCTGCTTGCATAGCCTGCTTTCAGAACATTCTAGAATGGCCAGTAGAGAGAGTGGAGAGGAACCAAAGCCTAAACTCAGATCTGTTTATCTCCCTCTCTTAGCATTAGTACTTGAAGCAATATTTTCTGGAAAGATGTTAAAAATAGCATCTGCACTTCAAGTCAATCTTTGCATTTTAGTTTTAATACCTAAGAAACAACACAATTGGCAGATTATTGAGTCTTTCTAATTTGATGGGTTGGAAATAGGATTTAAAGAATAAAAGAAAATCTGGTAATACATTGTACCTTCTACAGCAATCAGTGTTCTCTAGCTGAGGAGTTAGTTCATTAGTTAAAATGCAAGAGTCTTCTCATACCAAAATCATCACTCTTATTATAAAAGCACCACCAAGGGCTGGGTTGTAGCTCAGTGGTAGAGCATTTGCCTAGCACATGTGAGGCACTGGGTTTGATTCTCAGCATTGCATATAAATAAAGGTCCATTGGCAACTTAAAAAATATGCATTTTTTTTTTTAAATAAAAGTACTACCAATGAGTTTGATGTGGCTGGGAGGCCATGGGGGGAAAGTTCTCTGGAGAAGAAATGAGGAGAATCAGACCTTAGTGTGTATCCGTTTCTCAAGGCCCCTGTTTCTTCACTTCTAAAACCTGGTAACAATACCCTCTTGTTCCTTTCTCATTGATCTTTTTTGAAAACACTTTTTGTATCGCAGATATTTTGATAGGATCAAGTGAGCCTTTTAATGTAATCTAGAGATGCAAGAAAAAAAATTTTTTTTTTTATTATGGAGTGTCTTTCAAACAATCTTTAAAATTTCTCAGTTGAGAATTCCTTTCTTACCATTTAGAAAGCTATATGCAAATGCAGACCAAGAGATCACGTTCAGTTATTCGCTTTAAGTTCCTCCAAACTGGACTCGCATCCCCAGGGGAGTGATAGTGGCCTGCGCATTCTTCCCTTGGCCAGGACAGAAGCCATGCTGGTACTCTTGGCTCCTTTGATTCTCTTCCTCCTCAAGTCCGTTCCAGTAGGAAACCTGATGCTCTCTCTATAAACCACATCCAGACTCTCTGCTCCTCTCACTGCCTCTGTTGTACCTGTCTGGTCCTAAGCGTGAACTGGTCACTGTGACAGGCTCCTAATGGCTTCCCCCAGCGAGCTTCCCCGCAGACCTGTTCTCAAAACAGCAGCCTGAGGGATGCCTTTAAGATGCAAGTTAGACCACCTTCCTCCAAATCCTCCCGTGCTCCTTATCTCCCTCAGAAAACGACCCCCTGCAGTGGGCAGGAGGCTCTGCCTGAGCTCTCTCACCTTCTTTCTGCCATCCAACCACCTGGTGTTTTCACTGTTCCCTGGATGTCCTCCTCCTCCCATCTCAAGTCTACGCACCTGTGGTCCCTCTCCCAGGGACTCTCTTCCTCCAGATGAACTCATGTTCTCACCGCCTCTCAGACCCCTACTGTCTGCTTCCTAAATGTCACGCTCAGCAACACAGTCCCTGAACATCCTTTTAAACATTGAAAGCCACCCAGATCCAGGGCTTGCCTGTCCTTCTCTGTTTTACCGTTCTCCATGCCACTTCCCATCTTCCCATCTTCCCATCTTCTGATGCCTCTACCTACGTCTTTGCTTATTTGTTGTGGTTTTTCTCCTCCTACATTAAATGTGAGCTCTTAAAGGCGAGGGACTTCTTGTTTTCTGCTAATCCCTAGAGCTCAGAATAATGCTTGACAAACAGTCGGTGCTCAATGATGATTAGCTCAATGAATGAATGATAAAATAGAGACCCCCAGTGCCTTGGCCTTAGAGTGTGTGGCTTTTTAAAGAATAGGCAACCCCATTTCACTTATCAGACCTACTCCACAGTCTCTGTGGAAGGCCAGTATTTTCATCCATGAGGTACCAAGTGGCTGTCTTCCTCAAGTCCTGTAAGCTCTTGGAAAGGAGCTGTCACCTGAGCTCCTTCCTAATTTTGGATCCCAAATTTTAACATCCTATATTCTCCTACCTCCCCAAAGGAGCAGGGTATATTTTCCAAGTTGAACTTTTAACATTCTGTATGTACCATGTATTTTCACATGAGGCCTAAAAACTTCCACTCTGTATTACAAAATTATTATCTAAATGGATGGTTTATTCAAGAAACTTCAATTCTATACAAACAGTGCTATTTGACCCAGACAGTGTGTCTTCTTACAGTTTGCTTCATGGGCTAACTGTTTGATAGGGTTTTCCAATATCTGAAATTAGGTTGAAATAGATGAGCTCACTAGATTTGTAACTGCTCCTCCAGCTCAATTCCCATTTTAGAAAACAAAAGATTCCTTCCATGTCAGAAACACTTCCATATTTGGATTGATCCTCAGGAAGATCTTTTGAACTAACAGGCCCATTAAGCAGAATTAATTCATTTCGACTCATCGATAAGCCACAGTAAATCACCTCTCAGAATGCCCGACTATTCAAATAACTGTGGCACCTTTCAAAATGATTCAGTTTCTGGGGCAGTCCTAAAAACGCCACTCTGTTTATCCAGGCATCTAGGAATGATAACAAGCCTGAACACTATCAAGATGTCACCTTCAATAATGATGATGGTGATGTGGTAAGAGAAGGGCTGTTTTTCCTGCTGCTGTTCCCAGGGTAGCCTTCAAAGGCATCGGCTATGTGGGTTCTCTGGGGCAGTGATGTTGAAAGAGGCTGGTCAAAGACTCGTGGTTGTAGCACACAGACTTTCAGAAGTTATCAGATCTGTCTCTTGCTCTGTAGCAGGGTGACACTAGCCTCATGCCATTGTGTAGGAGATAGCTCACAGCTAAAGTGCTCTAGATCATGGTTACTCCGGTGGTAACATCAACTGTCCATGGCATGCTGCTGGGTCAGGTCCTTCCTTCCCACAAGGATCACAGCTATCACAGAGCCATAGAAAGATCTGGCAGGGGTTATAATTAGTGGGGTGAATTTAACATTGTAAAAGCAAAGAGGAAGCCACAAGTAAACTTGCCTGGAAGGTATCATTAGGGTGAAAGGAGGAAGGAGGATTATCAAGAAATGCTTCAGAAGTTGGGCCCAATGGTGCGGGCCTGTAATCCCAGCAGCACAGGAGGCTGAGACAGGAGGATTGCAAGTTTTGAGGCCAGCCACAGCAGCTTAGTGAGGCTTTAAGCAAGTTAGCAAGACTCTGTCTTGAAATAAAAAATGAAAAAGAGCTGGGGATGTAGCTCAGAAGTTATGTAGTTCCCCAGGCTCAATACGCCCGGTACCAAAAAGCAAAACAGAACAAAACAACAAAAACCCCCAAAGCAACAACAGCAACAACAACAAAAACAAAGAAATTCTTCAGAGTAGAGGAAATTTTATTTGTATTTTTGAAGAATAAATGTAATTTTTTTCCAGGTAGAGAAATTGAATAGAGATAGTCCAGGGTTAAGTTTAAGCAGAAACCAAGTCATGACGCATGGAAATCATGGTATGGCTGAAACAGGATGAGCTATTTTCCTCATAGTCAGCTTGGAGGACAAAGAAGGGGAAGAGACATTTAGAAAAGTAGAGCAGGACAGATTCGCCATGCCACAAGAAGAACTTTGATAAGGGCTTTATCCTAATGGCAATGAGGAACCACTGGAGTGTCTTAAGAAGGATTGCAAAAGATAATAAGATTTATCACTTAGAAAAATCACTCAGGCACAGCTTGGAGGAAGAGTTGGAGGGTAAAGATGCACGAGGAAGCTCTAATTCCAGACCAGGTCAGGGGCCAGGATGGCCAAGACGGGGTACAGAGAGCATGTTGGATGTAGACAGGAGGTTAGAAGAGATAAATAGAAGAAAAAGCTAGCAGAAGTTACTGTTGTCTGGGTGTAAGAAATTGGAGAAAAATACCTTAAAATGGAGTAAAATTACTTGGTCAATGGAATAAGAGGCAGATCAAGGTCCAACCCCTGGGCATTATGAACAGTTAAGGGCTAAAGAATAAATCAGGAGAAGATAGCTAGAAGGAAGGGAACTGGCAAGGAGTTGATATTTTAGAAACAAAAACATTCCAGGAAGGGAAGGATGATTAGCAACACCGAAGGGTGCAGAAATGTCCAGGAGGATTGGAATAGAGGGGAGTTCATAGACTTGTCAATGAGGATATGAATAAAGCAATTTAAGTAAAGAGAGGGAAAACATTAAAATTATTTTAGTAAAATTTTGTGAGTGTGTGTGTTTGTGAGTTTGTGAGTTTGGTTTTTAAGATGGAGAAGAGCTGAGGTTTTTTTTTTTTTTTTTTTTTTTTTTTTTTTTTTTTTTTTTTTTTAATGCTGAAACTAAGGAAGAGGATCAAGACACAAGAGAGAGCTGAGATAATAACCTTGCAGGTTCTTGGTGAGATATGAAAAGTCCTGATCTCAATGATTTGAAGAAAAGCTTGGTTTAACCAAGGAGGAGAGGTGAATTTATTGTCCTATGAGACAAGCTGGTGGAGTGGAGGGAAAATACAGAAGGGAGATGCAGAAAGAAGTGAAGATTGTCATGGTGACCCCTTTTCCCTCTGGGAGACAGGGAACTAGTTTAACAACTGCCAGTGAATGGACAGAGGGCAGTGTTGAAGGACACATTTTAAAGTTAGTTGCTTTAGGGAAGAGTGGAAAACTATGCAATGTTTGAAGGTCCATTTGAGTTAGAAATCATGAATAGATTTCCTGCCAGGTGCCTCTTGTGAATTGGTTTTCAAAGTTCAGTTTAGATGTCATTCCCTCTAATGTGAACTCTGGTATGGAAGCCATACCATAGCTGCCTTTCTATTTTATCTCTAGACTTGAGTCAAGAACCTAGAATATTCAACAAACGTTGG
This sequence comes from Tamias sibiricus, assembly GCA_025594165.1. Classification (NCBI taxonomy): domain Eukaryota; kingdom Metazoa; phylum Chordata; class Mammalia; order Rodentia; family Sciuridae; genus Tamias; species Tamias sibiricus. Next base: position 13,537,261 of record CM046666.1, on the reverse strand, counting down.
CCAGAGGAGTGGATATTGCATGGAATAGCCCGAGCCAACCAATCATTAGAAGAATGGCCAAAGCCAATTTAGATCAAAGTTTGTCATTTAAGTTGACCTTGGCCTTTCTCATGACTCTTCTTCTCTTCTCTCATTTTCTGTCTCCTGATGGCTTTGCTGTTTCTTTTAGCCTCTGTCCCCTGGATCTATTGGCTGCTGTCCTCACCTTTTGCAGTCATCCTTTCTCTCTTCTGTGTCCTCATTTCCTACTAAGCCGTCCTTTCAACCATTACTCTAAATGTCAACAAAGCTGTCAATGAGACGCCTACCCCCGACATTGACTGTGATACTGGAAAGCACCAAAGTTGTCTAAGAGACTCCATTGGAAGAAGAAACCCCATCCCAATACTGGGAAGCCTCCTCTCTGGGCAACTGCTTCGCCATCTTGGCTATTGGACTGGGCTGACTTTTCAAAGAGGAAGCCACCGTCATGACCTTTCCATTCTGGGAAGGAACTGACCTCCCCCAGTATTTGGAAAAGAAGTGGGAAAAGGTAAACACTTGGTCAACTGCCTCGGTAAGCACTGAACAGGTGTGCCTGGGAGGAAAAGAGTGCTTCACAACACAAGTTGTATGAGTTGTATGCCTCTCTTCCTGCTCCATGCTGGATTCGGTGGATTGCTTTCCTTACTATAGAGCCTTCACTTCCCAGTCTTAATCGCTGTCACTTTTACTGGAGTTAGTGTTGACAGGGAGATTTTTGTGGGTACCTAAAAAACAAAAGGTGGCATAATAAGATGGATATCATTATCCTAAATGCATGATTGAAGACTTGAATAGTACGAATATACTCTGTATACAGTGTTATATAAAAAGAGGCTCTATATGTGTATTATGAATTGTAATGCATACTACTATTACAAATACAACAACTTTGAATAAAAAAAAGAAGACAATAAATAAAGGATATGTTTTCTCTAAATGTCACATACAAAAAAAAAAAAAAAAAGAAAAAGAAAAAGAAGAAGAGCCGCCTTTAAACCAGAAAAACAAAAACATCACTGTTAACATTTACTGAGCTGTTGGAGCTGGTGTTCTGCTTACACTCCTGAGGTAGAGGACTCTTTGCTGCCAAGGATCTTCCTTGGATATGATGCAAACATTTTGAATAAGTCTGAGTAATCCTCTTGGGTACCAGAAAACTGTCACCCAGACCTTAATGTATGTGGAACCAGTAAATAACTAACCATGATTTGATTGCTGTTATTCATCTTGACTGCTGTGAAAAAATTAGCAAATGGCATTTTTTTTTCCTCTTAGGAGTGTCTAATTCCAGAACTGGAAATCTAGACCTTTCTTTCTACCTGAGTGCTCTTGAGCCAAATCAAACTGCTTATCTCTTTGTGAATCCACCATGTTTTTCTCTGGAGGCCAAGAAATGCACAAGATTGGATTTCCCTAAGGACACTTCAACCTGCTCACTGAAATCCTTTCCTAGCTGGTCTTGCTCCTCCCCTCCTTGTTCACAACATCTTCAACCAGGATCTCAGTCTGACTTACCCATCCCAACATGGCCACCGTTCAGAAAGAACAGGTTCAGGAAGATGAAGGGGACCACCACCACAATTACTAGCAGTTTTCTGATTTCTGTGTGATCTGTTCCTGTTACCTCCTCCCTCAGTCTTTCCTCTGTTTAATTTTTTCTCTCTTCTCCCCTCTCCCCAATAAACTATTATGCCCCCCAACGTTATATGCAAATAGAGATTTTTTTTTTTTTTTTTTTTTTTTTTTACTGGGGATTGAACTCAGGGGCACTCGAACACTGGGCCACATCCCCAGCCCTTTTTTGTATTTTATTAGAGACAGGATCTCAGTGGCTAAGTGCCTCGCCATTGATGAGTCTGGCTTTGAACTCGTGATCCTCCTGCCTCAGCCTCCCAAGTGCTGGGATCACAGGTGTGCGCCACCACGCCCGGTGCAAATAGAGATTTTGAAAGAAACAAAGAAAAGAGCAACACACGTTATGCGCATGGTCCTGTTTTTAGGACAAGGGTGTAAAAGCAGGGACTTCTGCACTGAGCCCAGGTGCAGAAGGAACGGCCGCCCTGGATGGCTTGACAACATTGCCACATGCTTGAGATGGTCTGGCTCAACCTCATGGCATCATCGTCCCTCAAAATAGTTCCTTTTCTTTTTTGTTAATAAAATTAGAGGATGCTGATAAAGTCAGCTGGAAGGGTCGAAAGGGAAGAAAGCTCATAAATCACAGCATTCCATGAACTCACAAAGCCACAAAAATGTGTATTGGGAAAGAACAAAAATTACAAGTCACAAATAAGCTCAGTGATGTGAGGGGAGGAAGCTGACACCCTCTCCTCCTCCAGGCAAGGGCAAGGCGGAGGGCTTGAAATGAACCTTCTCTAATCTCTACATCATCTCCCATCACTCCAGTTCCCACGCACCTTCTACTCCTCGCAGATGAAAAGGGAATTGAAGTAAGAGGTAGCCCAGACTCCGCGGAAGTTGTTTCTGCTTCTTCTTCCTCCTCTGCCTCCTTTTCTTCTTCTTCTCTCTCTCTCTTCTCTAATAATTTCTTTTTAAAAGTTTTCTCTAGTCTTTTTGCTGTAGTCTCTATGCTGTGGATTCTCCTTTTTGAGAAGCCTCTCTGGGCCCTCCACCCTCGACTCTCACACCCTACCCTTAATGGATAGGGTGGTGGCATCATTATTGTCAAACTGTCACACATTTGAGAAGGAAAAGGAGGGCAGAAAACCGGCAGAGCAGGGGCTGTTGCAGACAAACTGGCATACAGAGACACCTGCTGTACGGTATTTTTTCCTTCTCCTTTCTCTTTTCCTCGTGTGATACTAGGGATTGAACCCAGATGCCCTCTTACCACTGAGCTGCACTGCCAGCCCTTTTATTTTTATTTTGAGATAGGATCTTACAGAGTCTTGCTAAGTTGCTGAGGCTGGCCTCAAACTTGCGATCCTCCTGCCTCAGCCTCCTGAGTGGCTGAGGCATTTATTTGAGGGACTGGATGCTCTTCACCCTCCGCCTGCAGTTCTGGGCATCCTCCTCCTGTGGCTTTTGGTGGGCAACTGGAGTGAAGACTCATGGCCTCTCTTCCCTTTGGCCTTTTCATCTCAGCAAATGCTTTATTTCTTCAGGTCAGAGGGACACATGTAAAATGACTCTTCTGAAATGGATATGTGTAAAAGGCTGAAATTTGAAAGGGGTACAGGTGCCTGTGAGAATGCACCCTTCTCACCAGGGAATTTCAGCCATCACGCATGTCCTCTGTCTTCCCCTTGCCGGGGCTAGTGGCTCTCTTCAATTTTCTATTCATTAATCTTAGCTCTGCTTTATAGCTTTACATATGGTATCCCTAAGTAAGATTGCTCTGATTTGCAGGAAAATGGATGGAACTTGAGAACATGACGCTAAGTGAAATAAGCCAAACTCAGAAGGTCAAGGGTCCTCTGTTTTTTTCTCACAGGTGGAAGCTAGAGAGGAAACAGAGAGAGAGGAAACAGAGCAAGAAAGGTGAGGGGGTAAGCTCATGAAAACCTAAGGGGGGTCAGTAAAGTAGGGGACAGGGACAGAACCGGAGGGGCAAAACTGGAGAGTGATATTGCTCAAGTTGTATTGTCATATTGTGTACACATACAAATATGTAACAACAGATCCCACCATTACGTACAGTTACAATGCACCAATAAAAGTGTGGGGAAGAAATAATCTCTCTGCTTTAGAGGTTCAGATGAGCCTTCGTGTAATAGGAAAAGAGAGCTGTCACTCTTCCTAGTATGGGAACACAATGTGACCTGTTTTCCAAATACTTAACATACTTAACCAAGGAGAACATCACCAGGCAAGGGACGAGGCCAGGGGACAAACCCCAGGACTGCCACCTCTAGGGCTCCATCTTTGTTTCTCATTTCCTTCTATTTTTGCTATTAAAATTCAGCCTTCTGTTATTCGGAATTTACACAAACAGCTAATGTCACCGAGGAAATGGTGACTGATGAGGGATTTCCAACCACCCAGGCAGTTCTGAGGTCAGGGACCACATTAGGCAAAGTTGATCATGGTGTGAAACAGTTGGCAGTGGTAGCCACTAGATTCCTGTCCCTCCTGTGCTTCGGGCCTGCTCCAGGTAGCCAGCACTCTCCCATACTTCCTATCACCTTATAAACCTTAAAATGAATCATTCTCAGAAATCAAGGTTAAGGTAGGGTTTTCAAAGCATTTCATACCAAAATGGTCCGGTGGCAAAGAATGAAGAAATTTTAAGAGGTTTTCAAATACAAACACAGTGGGTAGGTGTAGATTCATTTATTCATATTGTAGAGTGTTTCATACATGCACAAAAGGTCTAAAACACATCTGCACTACAAAGAATAAAATAAACTGAACACCTACGTACTCACTGCTCACAGCAGAATATAATCTGTAGCTTTAATCTTCTTGTGTTAAATGCAAAAGTTAGATTGCTTCCTCTCTCCTGAATTTTGTGATCATGATTTTTTGATTTCCTTTACAGTTCACACACATACCTAAATAAAATATAGTTTAGTTTTGACTTTGGGGAAAATTTAATAAGAAATTTGATATATTTATATCTTCCTGGGACTGGTTTCTTTTGCTCAAAATTGTATTTAAATAATTAGCTATAGAGCAAGAAAACATGGTTATTTCACAGGTTTTTTGTAAAAGAAAATAAAATTTAGTTTATGCCTATTCCTATTTCCTACTTTGACCAATGAGTTCCAATCAACTATTCTGAAAATTACACATCGTTTACATGGATGCCTGTGTCTCTAACTAATTTTTGCTGTTGTATAGTATTCTGTAATACAAATTCATTTATTCTGCTTTTGATAGACATTTGAATTTATTTTCTCTGCTTTTTATAGACATAAATTTTTCAAGCGTGTGACTATTGTGAAGAAGACTTATATGAATTTGGGGGTACTTTTCTCCTGGTGCCCATATTCAAGATTCTTAGACTATAAGCCTAGAATTAAAATTGCTGAGTCATAAGCTAGGAATGTTAAAATTTCCAGGGAATGCAAACCTGTTTTCCAAAGTTGTGATACACATTTAAACTCCCACCAGATGTAGATGGGAATTGCTTTTGCTCAATATCCTCTTAATGAATGTGCAGTTGTTCAATTCTTTTTTTTTTTTTTTTTCTTCCAGTCTGGAGGATGTGGATTGAAATCTCATTGTGATTTAGTGTTTGCATTTCTGTAATTACTGAAGGGGCTGAGCTTCTTTTCACATGTAGATGGGCTATATTTGCTTCCTTGTCTTTAGAATTCTTTTTTTTTTTTGGAGGGTGTCTTTTTGCTCAGTTTTTCTGTTGGGTCTTTCTCTTTTTCATAATAATTAATTGGAGCTCATTAAATACTCAAAATAGGAATAGGGATCGGCAAAAAGTATAACCATGTGAATTTTATTTACAAATTACATGTGACATAGTTATGTTTTCTCACTCCATAGTTAATTCTCCTTCCTTCCTTCCTTTTCTCTCTCTTTCTTTGGTAGGTTCATTTAACAAAGAATTATACTTAATTTTAAAATCACTGCATTCTTCAATCTTTTTTTCTTAGAGTTTTTGTATTTTAAGTTTTGTTTCTAGGCATGTCTTACTCGCCCCCACCCCTTGGGATTATATGGTTTTGACTCTAATATCTTACATTCTCTTTGAATTTAACGTTTATGCATGGTGTGAAGAGGAGTTTAATTACAGGTTTTAAATTTTGGATGAAGAATGTATTAAATGTAAATTTTCTTCATTTATGTCAAATACAACCTCTGTCATAAAGCAAGTTTCCTTATATCTGTGGATTTGTTTTCAAGATTTCTATTTTGTTGCTCTGGTCGAATTATTTATTAGTGCACAACTTTACATTGATAATAAGTTAGTACTATAGTTTTACAGGAAGTTTTGATATCTAATGGACCAAATTCTTTTTCTATTTTTTCCTTAGGAGCTTATCAACTATCTGTTGTTCTTTACTTTTTCATACACATTTCAAAATCAGTTTGCCATGTTCTATGAAAAAACTTGCTGGAGTTGTTACTGTAATGACATTATTATTTAGGCCCATGTAGGAGAATTGTGGACTCTATGATACTGATCTTTTCATCCAACACTTTTTCATTAATCCAGCTCTTAAATGAATTTCAAGAAACTCCATTTTCCCTGTAAGTGCCTTTGACAACTTTTGTTAGATTTATTCCGGTGTTTATGTCCTTTATGTAATTTGTTACTTTTGTAAAAAGTATGTTCTAAATTATGTTTTCTGCCTAAATGTTTTTTTAAAGATATTTTTCAGTTGTAGCTGGACACAATACCTTTATTTTATTTATTTATTTTTATGTGGTACTGAGGATTGAACACAGCGCCTCGCACGTACTAGGCGAGCACTGTACTGCTGAGTCACAACCCCAGCCCCTGCCTGAATATTTTTAATATGTAGAAATGCAATGGACTTTGGCAATTAATTTATTGTCCATTATTATTATTAATTGAAGAAATGTCAGTAATTTGAGTTTTCTCTCTAAACAACATGATCTGTTAATAATAACAGGTTGGGACATTTTTTTCTTTGTAAATTCTCAAAACTTCTCTTTGTCCTTTTGTATCATGGATATTAGGACTTCTACTACATTATGCAACAGCTCTGCCTACAGTCACCTTTGTCTTGATCTTGATGTTAGAAGGATTACTTTCAAGCTTTTACTGTTATGTTGATGTTCACTTCACAATTTTTGGAGCTCTGCTTTATCAATTAAAACATTCTTTTCTACTTTGCCTACTTTGGTAAGAGTCTTTACCAAGAATGGCTGTTGAATTTAATAGGACATCTATGCTGTGACTATAGGTGCAATTATATGTTTTAATCTCCTTCAACTTGTTAAAGTAATGAATTGCAATGATGCTGGCCTGTAACTTTCTATTTTGTTCTGTCTGTTAGCTTTTACATCAAGGTTATGCAAGTCTCATAAAATATGCTTGGAAGTCCTTCATCTTTTTATGAAAATTCTTGAAAAAGCTTATGTAAGAAATGTTTGGTAAATTAATGAGTAAAATCTGGCATGATGTTTCCTTAGTGAGAAGATTTTTAATTAGAGGTTCAATTAACATTTTACCACATTAGGGATTTCTATTTCCTCCAGAGTCATTTTTAGGACACATTTTCTACAAACTCATACTTCTGTTTGCAAACTTGCTGGCCTAATTTTTTTGAAATAGTCTCTTTTTTTATTTTTAAATACCTGTGGGAACAATAGTCATCTCCTTCATTTATGTCTAATGCTATCTGTTTGCCTATTCTAGGTCCCCTCCCCTCTTTTGGTCTTGGTTAATCTCACCAGAGGTTTATCTCTTCAGGCAACACTTTTTAGCTTTTTGAATTTTTTTTTTTCTGTTTTATTTATGTTTTATACGTGTTTTTTCTTATATTTTCCTTCTTTCTTTGGGCTTATTTTGTTATTCTTTTTCAAACGGCGTAGGTAGGACATTTGGTTTAATTAATTTTAGGCCTTTACATTTTTATAATATAAGAATTATAAATTATATTTTTCTAAGAACTGCCTTTGTTGTAGTCTACTACTTTTAAATGCAGACATTTTGCTAGAACTAACAACATAATTGTCGAATAAATAAAGACATTACCTCGACATTTTATTGACATGTTCCAACACTGAATGGGAGCACCAAGGCATAGAATATGATTTTCATGATGTCTAATGGACAGATTTCCATTAACTAAGATAATCTCAAATGAATGACTCTACCTTTCTCTTTTATGTGTGCATGTCCTAACTGAGTGAAAAATAAAAATGAACACAGCTAAAATCGGAAGATGTTCTTATGAAGAGCCCAGGGTCCTTCTGTTGATTTTTGCCACCTAAAACATGGTGAAGACTGATTGTGATCTGGATAGTTAGGAAAACCAAGAGTAGACGTTCTTGGCGGATCCTCCTCCCTATAGACACTTCTGTCCTTGCAGGTGGATCCTTTAAGGAGCCCTCGTTGGGGAGCCCACGAGTGCGATTGGTTTTGCTGACTTAAACCTTTAATCCCCACGTACCTTCAGTAAGTCATTTCAACTTTACAAGCTTCAATTTCCTTACTTCTAAATTAAAAATCCTAATATCAACCTCCTGGAATTTTTCCAAGGATATACTACACGTGGAGGCACTTTGTAAAAACTGAAGTGCTTCATGAATTTAAAGTATTGGTTTTTTTTTTTTTTTTTTTTTCCTATGTCAGTATTTTTCCTCACTTTTTTTGTACTAAATTATAAAAACGTTTTTCTACTTCCCCTAAGAGACTCACTCTCCCTTTCCGAAGAGACTTCTGTTTTAGATAGAGGCCACATGTTAATTTTTATCTTCATAAATGCAAAAGCTCTTTAAAAGTATGTTTCAAAGCTTTTGCTTTTGTTTTTCCAGATGGAAAACAAAATTCCGGGGAAAGATGGTTCCAAGGCCTATGGTGGAGGTGAAATTTCTTAGGAGTTAATATCAGGGCCAAGACCAGAACAGACTTCTGATCTGGCGTTTTCTACCGTATCCTTACCCAATGAGTCACACTTTTTATTTTAATTTTTACTTAGTTTTAAGTGCTTTGGCTGGTTGTTAGCAACCACTTATGAGGTAGTTAATGCTTACCAACAGTGGGCCTCTTTGAGCTTACTAGAAATACAGAACAGTTTTATTAAAAGACTTAAGGATACTTGTGTGGCTGGGCTGGATGGCACATGCTTGTAACCCCAGTGGCTCAGTTGGCTGAGGCAGGAGGATCACAAGTTCAAAGCCAGGCTCAGCAACTCAGTGAGGCCTTAAGCAACTTAGTGAGACCCCATTTGTCTCAAAATAAAAATTAAAAAAGTGCTGGGATGTGGCTCAGTGGTTAAGCATCCCTGGGTTCAATCCCGTGGTTACAAAAAAAAAAAAAAGAAGTTATGTGATTTTTTGTTAACAGAGTATTTAGGATAAATGACGAAGGTGCCTTATGTACTTAGAAATAAAATCCAGTCTACACCATACAACCATCCATTGCCAAACCAGATCTATAAAAGCCAGTCTTGGAGTACATGATGTGGGAACTGGATGGGAAGTATCTCATTATCATCATTTATTTTGTCACCCTTGAGGAAATAGTCTGAGTTATTTAACTTATGAAGTTATAGACTTCATTAAATTTCCATGACTGATTAGGTATCAGTAATCATCCATGGAAGTTCACTCGGTCCATGCATTTGAAAACAGTGCTGTCCTATTTGCCCCCATGACCTGGGGACACAGGGCCTAAATGTCTCTAGAAAGTCAGTTCTTCTGGGAATGGGTCTCTGCTGATGCTTTAGGTTGGAAGAGCGCATGCGCAGCTGATCCAATCGCTGCAGCATCCTTCATAGTCGTGGGCTACCATGAGCTTGAGCAAGCGGTGGTCTGGCCAGTAGAGTCTCCTCTCTTGGCTACAGGGAGATGCAGGCGGATGGCGGAGCGCGCTCAGCTGGCAACGCTGCCCTGCACGTGAGCAGGCTGGGCGTCCCCTGCCCGGCTCCAGCATCTTTGAGCCCAGAGGCACCAGGAGTCTCTCCTCATTGTGCACTGTAGAGAAATCAAAGAATTCCAGAGCGAGGCCCTGGAATGCCTGGCTGCCTCCCAGCTCTCTTACGAAGAAATAAATTCCATTGTTGTCTCACGCTCCTTTCCGTACCCTCAGAACCCGCGCTTACTGTACGCCGGCACCTCTCTCCCTGCAAGGAGCCGGCTCAGCCTCAGCAGGAAGCGCGGAAGCCTAATAACATAAACTCACAGTGCGGCCCGCATTCATCTTCTGCAAGAACCCGCCTGTCCTGTCCGGGATTGTGGGCTTCGTGACTTTCTCCACGCTCTGGACGGTGGCGGTCACTGTTCCAGGGACTCTCGGGACCCATCCCAAGCTTGTGTCAGGAAAGCCCGTGATGGATGTCCTGTGCCATCCTGAACAACGGGTTGGAATATCGCACCTTTAAACCGCTGGGGCTGGTAAACAATACAGCGTGTACTCGGCTTCATAAACAGCCGCCTTGTTACAAAGGCCATTGCAAACTCAGTGTGATAGGACTTGACCTTAAAAGCTATAGACAATCTAGTGGAGCACAGACGGTTTCATAAAGTACAATCACTTCCTGGAATTCTTGGGCCAGTGCAGTCGGAGCCGTGCAAATCCTGTTTTCCTTGCATTGTTTCCTGCATGCGAATATCATCAGTCTAGCAGGTCTGTAACCATGGCACTTGTAAATAGCTGAGGGGAGACTTCTGATAAAGGCTCACAGTTTCAAGAAGTTCTGTTTTTTTTTTTTTTTTTTTTTTTTAGACAAGCTCAAACCAAACCCTACAAATGTCATATGTCAACAACAAAACTGACAAATTGCAGTTTCAAAAACACACATTCCGACCCAGATATGTTTTAAAATCACCAAAGAAAACAAAATAGATGCCTATACTCTTGAGGGTACAGTGAGTTATTTTTCTTTGTTGCGATGTAAATTTCCACGCTAAATCCATAGAGAGCGGGCAGGTAGACACTGACCAGAAAAGCAGACAATTCTTTCCATAGTATGAAATTTAATTGCTCGACTTTCAATTTCTTCAATCAGTAAGAGGGAAAAAAATACACTAATGTTTTGGAATACTCAATTGAAAAGTATTAATCTTCAGGCACTTGACCTGTTGGGCTATCCTACATCAACTTTATTTGGTATGTGGCAGCTTCTCATTTATGCTTTGAGATGTTATAAAAAATGAGGCATGCTAAAACAGGTCACAAAAAATCCAAAGACCTATTTTCTAGATTTGCTATAAATGTCCCAGTACATAAAATTTAGAACTTCTAAATCCATCTTGATTCTTCAGCATAACATGTGATGGAAATGTTTGTTGTATTGACATCAATGTTCAGCAAACTTAAAGCAGTACAAAGTGTATAGAAAAGTATTTTAAACTGAGAAAGATGTCCTAGGGAGAGAAATGAAGAAAAAAAAAAAAGAGCTTATTAGACACTCTGTTATGTTTTTCTAGATACCTTAGGTTGGCTTTTTTAAGATTCAGAAGTGTTTCTGACATTTTTAATTATTGCTATTTCTAAATCATAAATTTAAATCAGTAATATCTAGCCAAAATTTTCACTTGAGGATCAAGGATCAGTTTGATGCCTTTGGTAAAAATTATATATTCTATTATGCTAATACAGAATATCTGGTGAATGCTAAATGGCTAAGAATAGTAAATAGCAAAATAAATTTTTATTTAATATTTGTCTTAGAAGACACACAAGTATTTTTAATGAGTTGATATGCTCTCAGATCTGTAACTTGCCATGAAAATACAGTGTTTCAGGTGTTGTATAGCTATTTTATAAAATCTACAATGCTTCTTTAAAGCAAGCAAAGCTCAAACGCTTGTTTGTCTAAAGCTACAGTTAGCAGGTGGCAAAGTCAGAATTCGAATCCCAATATTCATAGCACCAACAATGCAATTGCACTGACTGCTGAGAATGTTCTGAAGAAACTGGACAAACTGATGCGCATGTGCAGAAAAGAATGGGCCTCAGGAGCAGGAAAGAAATGGCAGGCGCCAGAAAAGCCATACCATTTGAACTTGACTTTCTTTCTCCATTGTCCTTTCTCTGACTTGCAATATGGTCTCAATTATGTCCAGTGGCTAAATTCCTCCTGCATATTTGGCTTCTTCAATGGAGGCAAGTAATCCCTAATAGATGTAGAGCAATAAAATAAAACAAAGTCTTGTTCTCCAAACTTCAGTACCATAGAATAGAAAATGCAGTTTTAAATGGATGTATTTAACAACTCCCCCTACATGAACGAGTGAGCCAATGCTGATTCTCAAAGGATCTGACTTCTCTGTAGGTGTCCCTTAGCCTTTTAGTTAGTTAAGCAGCTTCAACCTTGAGAGGGAGAGAAGGCAGAGAGGTGCATCTTGGCACGCCTAGCGTTAACTTTGTTTCATGGTGTCCCTGTACTATGCCGCTGCTACCTGATAATGCTGCACCAAATTTAAAAGTTAGGGGTAACTTTTTCTATAGCCAAAGGGAGGCAACAGCATGGCTTTGGAATGAAGCCTGGCTTTATATGTTGTATTTACAGAATTCATTTATGGGCATAGGCAGGGCGATAACACATCTCCTTTTTATGAGGGTCCCAAGGGACGGCAGGCATACAATATTGCTTCATACCATGCAAACAATGTAATACAGAAGGCTCCTTCTAGCATAATAAACAACCCATGGCCACTGTGTTCTTGACATTGACAATGCTTTTTCAAGTTAGATCAAAAAAGTGCATGACTTTTTTTTTTTTTTTTTTTTTTTTTTAAACCTGGTGTCTGTCTGAATAGAGCAAAAAAATCCTGTCCAACTGTTTAGACCTGGAAGTTTATTAACCTGAATGAATTGTTCCTCCAGCTTTTTAAAGGACATTTCTCCTTGAGAACTAGAGGGTAGGAAGAAATTATTTTAGGTTTTAGTTTTGTCCATAATGTTATATCAATGATAGTTTATGTTGCTTTTCTTTTGACACTTTCACTAATAAAGACCTATTCAATAAAGGAATAAAATTTAAGTTTTCAAATTATCACTGGATATCCTCTAGGATGCTCAATCGTAGCAATTAACTATTAATTAATTAATCATTAGTTAATTAACTATTCATTAATCAACTATAATTAATTATTCATAATTAACTGCATATAGTGTTTGGGATAAGCTTTTTAGGATGTTTTGTTTATTTTTCTTCCTTTTTTATTGGTGCATTATAGTTGTACATACTGGTGGGGTTTGTTGTTACATATTTGTGTATGTACAATTTTGTTTTAAGAGGAGCAGTGACTGACTTTTAAAACACACTTAAACACAAGTATTTTCATATGAATATCAAGGATTGGTCCAATGCCTTTGGGAAAAGTAAAATTTTAATTGCTGGATTTTTATTGTTCTAAATCAGGTATCACTTGCTGCCCATGAAGAGACCAAATCGGTGGAGCCACTTGACCTCGCTGGAGCCATGTGACAGGGCACACAGTAAGAAAAGACAATGGGGAAAGAAAGTCAAGTTGCAATCATACAGCGTCCCACCGGCACCGGCCCTTTGCTTCCCGATCCTGACTCACAGCCTCTGCTGTTCATGTGCATCAGTTTTGTCCACTTCTTACAATTTCTCCAGGTTTTTCAGAGCAGGTGTGTCTGATATCAGACATCAATGCAATTGCACTGGAAGTTAACGACAAAGACTGGAGAAACATCCAGCCATTTCCAAACATCCAACAGTCTAATTCTTTCCTTCTATTGTTTTGAAGTTTTAGAAAATCTATGATAGAAATCTTCCCCTAAAATAATTTAAATATCATTTCACCCATTAGCTGGAGCAAAGACTCTAAGTCTTAAGCATTTACCTAGTCACCAACATACTCCTCTCTGTATAATTGTGTGGCCTTTGATTTAGGAGAAAGGAAATATTCTTAGAACAGCCTTTATTTATGCTCATTAGTGATCCATTTACTGAGAGTATGTTTCATTACTCACTAGAGTAATATTGAACAAAAAAAGTAATTGAGACCGATATCTCTACAACATGGACATTACTCTCTGGTAAAGGAGTTAGGGCATCAATGTATATATTTGACTGGTGCACAATTAGAAAGAGGTAGATGTGGCTAAAGTGCTAGAAGAGACCCCACTTGAATGTTCATGGACTTGAATGCACATTCAAGCCATCCCAAGAGTAGGAGTCAACTCAGATATCTGAGTGCTTTAATTCCTCAGTATCTCTATCCATCCACGTTTTGTAAGGAATCCTTACAACACTACCTACTCCCAGAAGCAGCTGAATTTCGGTTTCAGTATGGCTTATCTCCTTATTTGTTATTGGCAGATGGAGCTTCTCATACAGTCTGAGAAATCCATCTGTCCCAGTTGAAGGCAGATGGATTGCATGTCACGGGCCAAGTGCGTCTGGACAAGCTCTGGAACTTTTCATGCCTAGCAAATACATTGTCCCACAGAAGGTCATGATAGGAAATATCTTACTTCAACAATCAGAAATACCTCACTGATGTCATGGTTTTTAAAGAACCGTTTGTACAGCTGTTATCCTGACCCACGACAGTCAATTATGTACAAATACCTTGCAGAAGTTGTTTTCAGCCGTCTCATAAACAGCTAAAGCAACATCCACGATTTCCTGTGGGAACTGGTTGAAGCCCAGAGGCAGACCCAGTGCCCTTGAAAGAAGCTGACCTTAGAGGGACATTTCTCCTAATATAGCCAGGGAGGAAGAGTGATCAGGCTGCCCCACAACATTGACCTATCCAACACACACAGAAGGAGAAACTTGTGGCACTTTCTTTTACATTTTTCTGTTTCTCAGTGCTTTCCAAGAGATTGGGAACAGATGACTGTTAAAATATTGTCTTTTGAGCAAAGGCAGGGCACCCTTGAAATCATAGGTTGGTTATTTTATTATTGTACTGTAAAAATGTCAGAGTAGTCAGGGCCTCTGCCGTGGCTGGGGAAGAAGCCATCTCCTCCCTCATCTCCCCATCTCCAGGATTTTACTCATCAGTGATGGGCAGGATCATCTTTACAAAATTGAAGAGCAAAATGATGATCTCTAAGGAGGTTAGAACTTGAGAGGGGGATGTGGCCCAGAGGTTGAGTGCCCCTGAGTTCAATCCCTGGTACCACAAAAAAAAAAAAAAAAAAAAAAAAAAAAAAGAACTTGAAGAGTCATTGGCAGGACCCCAAGATACAGGTGGAAATTGTGAGTCAGAGGCTTTAGAGAAGAAAAGAGTAATTTAAAAATCTTTAGGATTTATTGATCCCCAAATAGAAAAACAATTGAATAATAGAATACCTGGTGACTTATCAGTTATATATTTAGGGACACCTCAGCCAAGGTCCAAAAAATTAGGTGGAGATTCACATAAGACAGATATTCCCTGATATAATTCCTGATGATGAATATAGAAAAGGCTTTAGATACTACTCCTTTTTTTTTCCTTTAAGAAGAATAACACCCCCCCCCCAAAAAATGGTGACTCATTACTGACGCTCTTGATTATTTCAAGTAAACTGAGAAGTCAAAAGGGTCCTTGCTGTGGCACGGTGACCAGGTCTCTTCTACATAGTTTCATTATAATAACTGTTATTTTCAGGCTGACAAATTGTACCCAGCTTTCCTGGGTTTTGTTTTTGAACCACATTTGGAACAAGAATAAACAAATATCATTGCGAAGTGATGAGTTAGATTTCGTGCTGGCTGATTCAGGCCTGGGCGATGGCTCTCAAATTCTTGCCTGAGTCTGAACCTGTTGAATCATTGAAAATCAGCAGGGTTAGGGTGCTCTGTGCTGGTGTGGGGGAAACTCAAAGCCACAGAAGGACCTGCAGCAAGAAAATATCATGTGCTGTCCTACCTGGGGGATCAGCACACTTCAAAATGCCTAGAAAGGCGCCTAAAAAACAGAAGGAGGTTTCCAACGCTTTCACGATGAATCTCTTCTGTTGGTGAGAAGTAAAAACTGGTGCATAACTTTGGGTGGGCTTTCTGAAGTTCACAGATAACTTTTGGGCTCCTACTTTAATAGAGAGAGTGTGAAAATTATCATAAGGATAAAGTATTGGCTCCAAGTTCAAAGTCTCGTTAAGATAATTAATCTATATTTTTATTTCATTTCTTTATTTGTAATAATTTGATCATCTTTGTTCAATAGAAGCCTCGGAATTTGGGGTATGTGGCTTAAGTTACACTTGAATCACCTTCGCCATGCCTTCAACATCTTACACATGCAAGTTTGAGAAATTTAATTTAATTTTTTTTTTTTTGAATGAGGTCTCACTGTGTTCTCCAGGCTGGCCTTGAACTCCTAGTCTCGAGGGATACCCCTTTCCCAGCCTCCCTGTTAACACTGCAAATGTTTTGAAGAGCCAAATGTCAACCATTGTTTTAAGTAGCCAGTCTGTACCAAGAAACATATAAAACACGGAATTTATTTCGCCAAAGTTCAATCCCATACTTGGTCGACAGCTTGTGAATGAGGTCATTGGGATGAGGCAAGAGAACCTAGAGAATGACTCACCCTGCCAGGGCTAGGGAGGACAGACCTCAGACACCAGGGCCCCGAAGCCTTGGTTTACCAGCTGGAAACCCTGGACCGATGTCACACGAAAACACAAGGTACTAATTATAAAAAAAAAAAAAAAAAAAAAATTAAAAAAAAAAAAACTGAAAGTAAACAGCAGAAGGATCAGCAGAGTGGAGGTAGGGAAAAGGGAAATATGATGGGCTGAATTAGAGCAAATTATGTCCCATGATTTTATAATGATATCAAAGTGAATCCTAATGTTATGTGTCACTAAAAAGAACCAATACAAAATATTAAATGCAAAAAAAAAAAAAAATGAAGTGGGTGAGATTTCCTTCTTTCTCTAGTGAAATCCGTCTCCCCCACACAAGCGAAAAAAAAAACTAGACACAGACATCCAGGAGGACCTGATGATCTTCAGGGCCTCTTTGCACTGTACAGCATTTTGTCACTTTAACGAAATGACAGGTTTTTTTTTTTTTTTTCTTTTTTCTCCTTTTTTTGAAGAGAGGAGATTGGGAAGCATGAGGAGAACTTAACTGAATGCGATGTAATCATGAGCCATTTTAAGACTTTTTTAAAAAAATTTTTTTTTAAGTGTAAGTGAACAGAATACCTTTATTTTTTATTTGTGTGGTGCTGAGGATTGAACCCAGGGCCTCACACATGCAAGATGAGCGCCCAACCGCTGAGCCCCAGCCCCAGCCCCTTAAGACATTTTCAAACCTTGTTTCTAAAGAGTGTGGGTTTGAGTCCCCAGCCTGCCCCTGGGCCAGGAGTGAGGAGAAGAGAGATTGGCAGTTTCAAAGAGAACTTGGACTCACGTAGGAGGGGCAAAATACTCCTTTCAAATTCCTTCAAGTCACTGAAGCTGCCTGTCAGATCAAATCTGTACATTCCAAGTGGTCACCGATAGCCGCGAGCCATCCCTGGCTACAGGCGTGGGCCACTGGGAACAGCATGTCAGGGAAGCAGGCCCTCGGGCCTTGGGAATTGGCAGACACCTTCGCTCCCCCCAAAGCCACACCTGTCCTGAGGCTGAAAGCCAAGACTCTGAGAGGTGCTGGACAAGATGAGGTGAAAGATGGAAACAGACCCAGGGTTGAAAAAGAAGGAAAGAGGGACAGAGTAGAGGAGAGAAGGGACTCTCAGATTATTTAGCTGTCACTTCCATTCCGGCCACTGAAGATTTGTTCATCCACGTGTCACTGGGTTCCCTGGTAGCAAGGGGCAGTTTGACTCCTGGGAGAAATGTCTCTGAGCGTTTCCATCATGTATTTCCTGATGAAGGGATCTGCAGATGTCGGGGGCCGGATGGATGTGATGCAGAAAAACTCTCCCCGGAAGTCAGAGGGTTTTGTTTTAACGGGATGAGCTGCTCAGTGACACCCTCTCTCTTCCAGGCTGCGTGTTGGACAGGTACACATGACTCACGAGGACTCGGATGACCCTTCCCAAGGGAAAAGGAGACCAGCACTTCCAAGCTTGTTTTTAAATTGAACTTAATAAAAACAAAGTGGGGGAGGATCTCAGCCAAGGTCAGCCCTGTAAATAGTGGGAGCCGGAAACAGACCGAGCAACACGAGGTCTACCGTGACTCATCTGCTGAGGGATGCCGGGAGGGGCAGCACTGAAGGTGGGGAGCAGGAGCACTGCAGAAGGAGGCTGCACCTGCCTCTCTCCCCACACAACCTAGCAGAAGCGGGTTCGCTTGTTTGTAACCAGCCAGCTGGGCTCAGTTCAAGTTCAGATGCTACAGGGCTTGGCATACGTTTTCCAAATGGAAAGCAAATCAATGAAAGAAGTTTAGATACTGTGTTGCTGTATTTCCACTTTCTGATGGTCATCTTCATTATCTCCTCTCTCTACCTCTTCCTCTTTTAAATAAATGTGATTCATTCGTTTCTTTGTTTTTTTTTTTTTCTATTTCCTTTTAAATTACACAAGAAACATAAATGCATTCACTTGGCAAGCAATCCAAATATCATTCCAAATATTATGGACATTCATAGACTAAATGTGAAAGTCCCCTTTGTGTACATTCCCCGCTCCCTCTCCAGAGGAAATTGATATCTAGTTGACATTGCTAGTTGACATCTACCTAGGGTATACCCATAGGAAATGCACACACACTTAGCTATATGCCTATTCAAATCGACACACATACCAATCACGTGTTACTTAATGATGAGGATGTGTTCTGAGAAATGTGTCGCGAAAATCAACTTCACCATGTGACTATCAGTCTGTCCTGACATAAAGATAGCTATCATGTCACCAGCAGTATAACCTCATGCCCATCAAATATGCAATTGGTCATGTATGCATGCCTACTTACATACACTCGCATACATACACATATACTTACCTAACCAGAATCCCCATATTATCCTTCTTATCAAAATCTATTGAGGGATAGATGAAGGTTTTATCTCCGTGCTGAGGATGGAACCCAGGGTCTTTGTGCATGTTAGGCAAGCCCTCTACCACTGAGCTACATCCCAAGCCCAGATGAAAATTTTGATATTCTTATTTTAGATCCTGATGTCTAGGAACACCTGGAAACTAATGTATAAACTGTAATCAGACGTGTTTTGGAGTACTCATGTTTTCCATCCCCATTTGATAGTAAAGGTTGATCAGGGCTAAGTCTCTGTTAGCAAATCATGGCCACTTCTTTTTATTTATGCCTTGCATGTACTGATTAGAGAAATAATAAACCTTTGGGAGATTTAGCGGAATACTCTCCAAAATTCTTGACATTGCTAATTCAGCTACAGAATTCCACAGGCATGAGTTCTTACATGAACTTAGAAGTATAAAGATTAATGACCTAAGTTAGTTTTAGCCTCAAGTCTAAAAGTGGAGAGGGACACACCCCTAATTAAAGAAATAATGCTTCCTAAGATAGGCTTGGTAGGCTTTTTGCTATAAAGAGAATAACTATATCAGCTTTAAAAACAAAATTTTGCAAACAAAATATCATGGCTTGACCTTTCACCAATAAAACAGTTTTCTAGCTTATAAGCACTTCTCCTAAGTAACTAATATAAGTAATAACTGGACTCACTCATACAACTGCAAAATAATTTAATTTTCTAGAAGTTATCTATCCTCAAACTCTGAGGAATACTACTCTGAAGTGTAAGTCTTGCCCAGAAATAGCTGATAATTTAATATTTTGTTAATAACTTTATTATTTATTTATTTATTTTCTGTGATGCTGGGGATTGAACCTGGTGCCTCACAGATATGAGGCAAGTACTCTACCATTGAGCTACAACCCCAGTCCACAATTTAATTTTTTTTTTTTTTTTTTTTTTTTGGTACCGGGGATTGAACTCAGGGGCACTCGACCACTGGGCCACATCCCC
This sequence comes from Tamias sibiricus, assembly GCA_025594165.1. NCBI lineage: Eukaryota > Metazoa > Chordata > Mammalia > Rodentia > Sciuridae > Tamias > Tamias sibiricus. Next base: position 13,517,741 of record CM046666.1, on the reverse strand, counting down.
AGCCCTTTTTTGTATTTTTATTAGAGACAGGGTCTCACTGAGTCACTAAGTGCCTCGCCATTGCTGAGGCTGGCTTTGAACTCGCGATCCTCCTGCCTCAGCCTCCCAAAGTGCTGGGATTACAGGCGTGCGCCACCGCGCCCGCACAATTTAATCTTTTAACAGATATGATACAGGCAGTCGTTGAATTTGACCTATCATAGGAGATAGAGCAAGGCTTTTAAAGTACAAAGTTGGGAGCCAATGTCTATCATTTTTTATGACACAAGTATACTATAGTTTGGATACAACAGGATGAGGTTGTGAGGGCACTGCCTCAAAAGGGATTAATGCAGGTCTTGCAAAGTGAGTTAGTTCTTGAGAGAACAATTTGGTATATGGAGCCAGCCCAGGATCCTTCCGGTTTCCTGTCTTGCCATGAGATCTCTTCCAGTGCACTCCTGCCATTATTATACCGTTTGCCATCAGGTTCCCACTACAGGACAGATAGATGGGCTGCTCCCAAACTTCCGGCCTCCAAAAACATAAGCTAAACAAACTTCTTTTCTTTATATAATACCTAGACTCAGGTGTTTTATTAGAGCAACAGAAAAGAGATGAAGAAGGGGGTAAGGGCCAGCATTTGCTAGTGGAAGAAGGGCACTAGGAAATATTTCAGTCCTATTTTATTTTTATGCCATCAATGTATTGCTGACTGTCGTATTAATATTTTCAGCTACTCATTTCTTCTGAGTTCATTCTTATTTACATATAAAAGCCAACAGAATCTGTCTCTGTTTCAGTGTCTCACAGGCATTGTCTATGTGATATGCACACATATAACTGAATTCTTGATTTCTGTCCCACTGCCCCTACTTGATAAATTCCACTCTTTTCCAAAACCCACCGTCTCAATAAAAGACCTCACCATCTGTCTAATTGCTTAACTAAAAAGCATAGCCTTGCTTTTGACTCTTTCTCTTCCCTCCGTCCCTGACTGCCCGCCAACTCACCAGCAAAGTCATGACTGAATAGATACACTAAACGCCCAAGCGATCACCTGCCTACTGAGGAGAGAGCATGGCATCCTTTAGATCAGAACTTTCCAGGTTTTGGACCTCAGAATCAATTTACACTGTTAAAAAAAAATCTTAAAGATACCAAAGAACTTAGGTTACACAGATTATATCCATTTGTTTATATTCTTAGAAATTTTAACTCAGATGTTTACAAATATTTCTTCATTCATTTTTTTAAAAAACAATCTATTTGACATTGATAGAAATAAAAGATTTTTTAATGAAAAGTAACCACATTTTCCAAAACAGGTAACACATTTCATGGAAGAATGCCATCTCTTAATGGTTTTGCAAGACCCTTCAATGTCTGGATAGATGTCATCTGGGTTTTACATTGTGTTATGTTGATTTCATTGAAATGGATGAGGTTATCCAGCCTCACAGAGAAGAGAAGTTGAAACAGTGAAGAATTTTCAGCCTACCCTAAAACTCTGCTGTGGTGGATAGTGGTCTTCTGTTGGTTTCAGCTGGTGGACATTACACAGAGCATGACTGGGCCAGAGGTGCTTTAGGTGGATTATTCTAGCAGCTGTGTGGTCAATGAACTTGCCCCAGTGGGACAAAGTTGGGAGGACATTTGGTACAGTGAGGTGATAGGATTGGAAAGGGGCTGGGGTGGGGGCTCAGTGGCAAATGTGAGGCACTGGGTTCGATCCTCAGCACCACACAAAAATAAATAAAAACAAAGTAAAGATATTGTGTCCATGTATAACTAAAAAAAAATATTTAAAACAAAACAAAACAAAAAAAAAAAACAAAGCTCAAGTCACCCAGCAATGTTGAAGGTGAGGGAAAGGAGAGAGGAGAGGTGACACGCAGGCAAGACGTGGCGTTTGTATAGGGTGACAAATCCAAACGTGGTTAAGGACATCATTAAAAGAGTGAATCTGTGTGAGGTAGGAGGGAAGAAAGTGTTTAGTTTTGTTTTCTTTCTTTTTTCTCTCTCTCTCTCTCTTTCTTTCATTCTTTTTTTTTTTTTTTTTTTTTTTTTTTTTTGTATCATAGATGGAACCCCGGAGCCACATCTCCAGCCCTTTTTATTTTCTATTTAGAGACAGGGTCTTACTGGGTTGCTTACAGCCTTGCTAAGTTGCTGAGGCTGGTGCTGAACCTGCAGTCCTCATATCTCAGCCTCCTAAGTTGTGCCACCACACCCAGCGGAAGAGTTCCATTTTGGATGTTGAGTGTGCTTTTGTGTGGAGCCCGTGAATGAAGGTGTCCAGGAGGGGTTGGATCTTGCGAGTCTAGACACAGCGGTGATGCTTACCCTGGAGAGGGACGCTGGCTCAGTTGCTCGTCGTCAGCAACAAGTGAACACTCAGGATTGCTCCCGAAAGAACAAGTAGAGTGAGAAGAATGAGCAAGAGAACAACCAAGTTACGGTTGACTGGACACCAAGAATCTCGTGAGGTAAGCAAGAATGAGAACAATCAAGAGGATGTGCGCTCACTACAGCCAGGAGAGGACGGGTTCATGGAGGTGCTGGTTAATGGGCCGCTCCCACAGAGAGATGGAGCACCATGATAACAGACAGGTGGTTTTGATGTTTCTAGAACGGTATCAGTGGATGGGGCAGAATGAGGACCACCGGAGCACAGAGGCTGGGGTCATAGACTGGAGGTGAAAGTAGAAAGAGTGAAAATAACCTCTCCTATCCATTTGGGAAAAAAAAAAAAAAAAAAAAAAAAAAAAAAAAAAAAACAGAGTGAGAATAACCATGCTAAGTTAAGCAAAGCCAAGAGAAGTTGTTTGGTTTAGCATAGCAGAGATTTGAATGTGTTATGGAGCAAGGGAATGAAGTCAGTTGAGGGAAGACTGAAAACATACAAAGGTTATTAATTATCACAGAATATTCTGGAAAACACTATCAAGAGAACAGGTAGGGCCTGGTGCGGTGGTGCACGCCTGTAATCCCAGCAGCTCAGGAGGCTGAGGCAGGAGGATTGCAAGTTCAAATCCAGCCTCAGCAACTTAGCAAAGTGCTAAGCAACTCAGTGAGACCCTGTCTCTAAATAGAATGCAAAATAGGGCTGGGGATGTGGCTCTGTGGTTGAGTGCCTCTGAGTCCAATCCTTGTTACCCCCAACCCCCCCTACCAAAAACAGAGAGAGTTTTATTGTCAGTCTTACTGTTCTCTCCCAAACATCACAGAATATTAACCTCACAGAGAGAAAACAGGCAAGTTGGAAAGATGAAGAGATTCAGCAATAGGCAACAGCCATTCCTGTGGTAGATAAAGGAAATATTAGTAATTTTTCTACGTTTAGCCACATGAGGCAAGAATTAAAAAATGGTAAAAAAAAAAAAAGGCAAATGAGAGAGAAGAGGGGAAAAATTAAAGATTACACAGAATAGAAACTATTTTCTCACCCCACTGTTTGCAGGTGATACCTCTGTCCTAGGAAGTTGAGGCTGGTTGTGGTGCCAAGGACAGACACAGAGGAGATTGGGTGAAGTTCGCCTTACAGCGAGCAGGTGTGGTTTTCCCTCAATGAATCTCCCCCTTGTTAACAAAGAGCTGAATTAAAGAATGAACTCCTTAGGAAACTCTCCAAATTGTGCTCCTTGGAACCCTGGTGCTTTCCTGAAACACGAACCCATCATGAAAATACAAGCGAGGCGATCTGTAGGCAAATGAATTTGGAAAGCATTGAGTCAAACGAAGTTAAGCAGATTTCTTAACAGAGGGACTTCTCAGAATTGTCACTACAATGATATGAATTGGGAATTATTCAAGTGAGTGATAAGGGTAGGCACCATTTCCCAAACTTACTGAATCACAAGGGCCATTGTTATCACTGAACATGTATGTACTGACTTCTTGCCAGAAACTGTTATACTGAAAAGGGTGGTTTGGGAAACGCTCTGGAGTGTCGTTAGCCCAGAAGTGCCTACTTGATTCCTTGGGCGTGATTTTTGTATCTCGAATAAATGAGTAAGCATCCCCTCTCGAGAACTCACACTTAAGATTTATTTCCAAATAGGTACACAATGAATCACATTCTCACCATAGCGAATTCCCGTTCCGGTGTTATAATATCTGTTTTTGACTTGGTAACACCTATCACTTGTGAAGAAAAAAAAAAAAAAAAAAAAAAAAAAGTCCCTGGGCATAGTGGACTTAGAACAATGTTTCGATTGATCACTTTATATTTTCCATGAGTTAAGTGGTTTTGCTCTTGAGGTCAGTGGCAACATTTGTCGGGAAGGCAAAACCAGAGAAAGGCATTGTGATGTTTATGCCTAGGGAGGAAGAATCTGGTACCAACACACTTGTGAGGAACACACATAGGCCGATGGTTGCTTTGCCCATTCAGAGCGTTTGTGCCATTAGTTCCAAGAAGAATAAGATAAGTTTGTAGGAAATGTGTCATCTCCATGCTTTCTTAGCATATGAGATTCCTTTATAAGAAGAACAGCACACAGATTCTTTTATTCATTTGAAATTCAGAGAATTCGGTGAAAAATTAAATGATATAAAAGTTGTCTTACACATTAAATTTGAAGCATACGTCATATTTGAAATAAAAAGGTAGTAGACAAGATGGCAAGGCTCACATGTAAGTGCAGATAGGTGTGTGAGTTTGTAGGCTGCCTGTCACGGCCAGCCACGGCGCCGCCACGGGAGGAAAATTCTCGGAGGCAGAGTATAGCTTTTGCTACTTTTACTTCTACTTTCTTAGAGCTTAGAGAGGGAAAGAAAGATTTTTTCTTAGTTTAGAGTAGAGTAGCTTAGAGTAAAGAAAGATAGAGCTTAGCTTCTTAGTAGCTTAGAGTAGCTTAGAGTAAAGAAAGATAGAGCTTAGCTTAGAGAAAGATTAGAGCTTCTTTCTTCTCTCTTCTTTCTTCCTTCTTCTTTCTTCTGTCTTCTGTCTTCCTCGGGAGCCTCGGCCTAACTCTGACCAGTCATTACTTCTTCTATCTGGTTTCTCTTCTGTAACCACTCTGCCTACGTTCTGGCCGCTCTGATTCTTCTGACCGACCGAGTGACTGCCCGGCTGACTGAATTCTCCGTTCTCCTAACTCGGACCGCTTTCACCCGGTTATATACCTTCAGGTTTGCGGGTGCCTACAGGTGCGTCACATACATATCAGGTGGAACCCATGGCTTCCAGCTAGCTACAACAGCCCTTCCTAATTAGGGCTCCTTCATGAGTTAAATCACCACCCATATTCATACAACTGTGCTACAACTGTGCTACACCAAGTGGAAGTCCCACCAAGGCAGGCTGAGGTGCTTCTGATGTTCTAACACAGAGAACTGAGAGAAACACACTCGACCAATAGTGGAGGACACGGCGCTATCCACGTCCCCTGGAACGCCCCAGTCTCCTCCCCAGATCGGCCTGAATCTCAGCAAGATTCAACTAGGGTCTGGTCTGAAGGAGAGACTTCTTCCCTTCACCTGGATCTCAAGAATCCAGTCTGACGCTCAGCCCTGCCATCTGCTAGCAGCCCGGCATTCCTGGCATGACTGCTGGGTGACTCATTTTCAGAACTCTCAAGTTTGTGAAGTGCACTGTTTTATTTTCATTCCCATTTTTTTTTTTTTTTTTCCTCCCCAGCTAGAAAAGCTTCCTGATGTAGCTCTTCCTGGAAAAACATGATTGATATTCAGCCCTTGATTAGACTCAAATTCCTATCGAGGGTAACGAACAGGTTGTTTTGTTCTCTCTTCAGCTGAGAACTCAGGGAAAGAAAGCCATTTCGTGTCTCTCTTAACTCAGAGAGAATCTTGGTGATTTTGTCCATTGTGTGAAAGCGTTTCTGTCTCGGAGCTGGGCCCTGTGATTCAACACAGACTCGCAGGCTAAATTCATTTTGAAACAGGCCAGTAAGAACATGTGCCAAAGAGATGGTAGTCTTCCAAGTGGCAGTTCCATGGGGCTTTTTTTGAACCCTATACAAATTGCTAATATTTATTAAAATGCATAAGACTATGGAATGTAGAGTTTCTCATAGGGATAGAAATTCTAGATATACTAGAACTACAGTGCACCAAGGCATTTAGGACCTGAGAAGTCTAGACAGAAGTGATTAAAAGGAATTGGCATATATGAGATCATTGTTTGCCAATGTATAATCTAAGCACCCAATTTCAGCAAAATATTACCATTGTGGTTTTAGTAGCACACACCCTTGTCCTGAACACAGTGAGCCTCCTAACTCTATGCCATAAATACCTTTCCCACATTGGATTATGATTTCTGTTTTATTGATTGGACAAATTTTTATCTCATTCTTTTCAAAATGTCTTTGCAGCTGTAACTGCAAATGACACTCTGAGGTGCAAGTTAGTGATAAATTAGTAAGTGCATGTAATTATAAGCAGTCAATTGCCCTAGAAAGCTCAGGGAGAATTGACTACTATGAGAAGAAGGAATAGCATAAACATGTCATGTATTTCTATAATTAGACATAAATGTACAATGATATAGCGTGTGAAACATACATAGCGACAGATATATGATCATGCTTCTAAAAAATTATAGACATGTATATTAGTAAGCAAACAGGAAAAACAGCATATGAGGAGGGAGAGAAGCATGAAAGTAGATTATTAGAACAGCAGGAAAATGGTGGCCAACAGTTTAATTTTAGTTCATGCTGAGCATAGTGGCACAGAGAGCTATGGACAGTTGGAGAGCATTTTATTTCCCTAATTTACTTTTCTGAGGATGGAAAATAGAGTGATATTAATTTTAAAGAGCCTGAAGTAAAGTGAAGAGGTAGCAATTACCAAAAATCAGTGTGGTAACAAAACCACTTCCTTCTGCTGTTACTAGATTTCTATAATTATGGATAATTTTCTAGGAAATGAAGAGACATTTCAGATGGTACTGACAGAGCTAGGCCCTGAGAGAAGGGGAAGGCAACAGTTCCTAGGCTGCTTTTATTTTTCATGTAGATATCAGGGTTTTGAGTTTTGAAAAGGAATTCATCATCAGGAAGATGAGACAATAGGACAGGATTACCTACACACTCTAGAATTTGGAATATCCAGATACAATAATGTCAAGAGAATAATAGCACTTCTCATTGAGTAAAAATACATATTTCCAAGAATATAAATTGTCCTAATATATCATGAAAGACAATGAATAATATGTTTTTGAGTGTTCAAAAATGAACTATTGGCTCCTCAGAAACCAGGCCCATTTTGCCATTAATAGGAGTCAGGTGATATAAGGTTGGTGGGTGAGAACATTAAATCACAGAACATTAGCTGTCTTCTTAAATTTACTTTTAAATAGTATGATTATCTGTGTTTTTAAACAATGTGGTCCTACAATAATTTCTTTTTCTTTGTTTTGGAGAGAGGTGCTGGGGATTGAACTCAAGGGCACTTGACCACTGAGGCCCATCCCTCCACCTATTTTGTATTTTATTTAGAGACAGGGTCTCACTGAGTTTCTTAGTGCCTTGCTTTTGCTGAGGTTGGCTTTGAACTTGTGTGATCCTCCTGCCTCAGCCTCCCAAGCTGCTGGGATCTTAGGCATGCACCTGGCTTACATGCACCTGGCTTACAATAATTTCTTGATTTAAAAATGATTTATTTACTGACATTTTGCTCTGAAAATGAGGGTTTAATATTCCTACACTCTTCCCCATTCATACTTTAGTTATTAATAATTGACCCATGTAGTATGCTATATGAGTTCATTTTCCTTTTTGTATAGCTGATCATTTTTCCTGGAGTTATTTATCGCTTTACTTTTTGTTTGTTTTTCTGTGCAGCTTACATGAGGTCATTCTCAAACCCACCAGTAAATCAGGAAAACTCCTTTTCAAGTAGCCCAAATACATTAGTTGAAACTATCTGTTTCATCTTTTTCTTGGAGTCAACTTTTCTGGAACTTTTCTCCTCCTGTTCTCACCCAGATGGGTTGTCCCTGGCCTGCTGCTCGACTGTCCTCTGGGAACATTCCTTCTCTTCTATCATGGGACTTTTTCATTCCTCTTACATGTTGGATTGCCTTTTACCTCCTCTTTCCTGGTGTTCTTACTCCTTTAGAAATTTCTTTAATGAGTTTCTGGGACTCTCTCCAGAATGATCAGATTAAAGCAGGGCTTGGCAAACCACAGATCTCAGGACAAATTCATGGCCTGTTTTTGTATAACTCATGAGCTAAAAAATGCTTTTTATATTTTTAAAGGGTTGCTAGAAATCAAAAACAACAACAAAAAATAGGTAACAGAGATCATAGGTATGACCTACAAGACCTAAAATATTTATTAACTCTTCTCTCCTACAGTGACCTTATAAAGATGACCTGTGGCGACTTACATTGATGTGCCAGGGGAGTTTTGTTTGTTTGCTTGTTATATTATTTTGAATGACTGATTTAATATCTTAAATGTTGGGTTTTTAGTCTCAAGGTTTCTTGAGTCAGTTTTGCTATATTATCTAGTTTTCAAAAAGTATGTCTTTTTGGTTTTGCGAGGATACTTCTGTCAATTTGATTAGCATTTTGCACAGAATAAACTTTTGGCTTCCTTAATCTACTTAAGTTTTGCTTTCTACTTTACTAATTTCAAATTTAGCTTTGTAATTTTAGTTGTCTGCTTTTTATAAAACTTCCAAAATTAGGTGTTTATTACTTTAAATTTAGCTTTCATGTTTTTCTAATATCAAGCTTTGGTCTCTATGCTTCTACATATTGATTTTTTTTTATGTCACACTATTTTGATATGTAGTCTTTTGATATTGAATAATTCTAGTACTCACATTCTGAATTTTTTTTAGCAAATGCCATTTTCTTGCATGATATCATTCATTTTTCTATTTGCTTACTTTTACATTTTTTTCCTATTAAAATATGAAAAAACAATTTCTTGATTTAGAAATGATTTATTTACTGACATTTTGCTCTGAAAAATGAGGGTTTAATGTTCCTACACTCTTCCCCATTCATACTTTAGTTATTAATAATTGACCCATGTAGTATGCTATGAGTTCCTTTTTGTATAGCTGATCATTTGTCCTCGAGGGAAATTTTCTTGTTTGTGTTGTTCATTAATATATATATAGACCCCAGAACATAGTGAATATTCTAATAAATCCAGAAAGGGGTGAGCCACATCGCTCCTTTCCCCCAGGAGCCAATCCCAATTTTGTTCAGATGCTTTACTCACATTGATTCATGAGTCTTTGCATATAAATCACTGCATCAGACATTATTTTACTAGGGATGGGAATAAATAAAGTAATATGCAATTACAATAATGTGTAATAAGGAAGGACATATTATTAACGATAGGACAGCAGACAATTCCTGATTTTTAAACTCTACCATCACAATAGGGTGTGAGGACTGGGAACAAGCTTGGTGAGGCAGTATTTCGGGTTTATCATTGCCTGAATCCTACCTTGCGAATTATCATTCACTTATTGTGACTTTGGGCGAGTTACTCTATCACTGTGCTTCAGTTTCATCACCTATAAATTGGTTGTAATAATGATAATATGCACATTATAGAGTTTTATGGAATTAAGTCAGAGATTATTTTAACAGAGTTGACACTAGACTAGACTCAAAAGACCAATTTTACTTGCGTCCAGTTTCTTAAGTTGCTTCAATTTTCTGGATTGGATAAGTTATGACATTCAAAAGTTCATTGACTTGGCCTTGTGGATAGGATAGTTGAGACTGGAGTTACAGTAGACAGCTGGCTGGAGGTATTTTCATGCATTATTGCTTTATTTATATTACATAAGAAATTGTACTGATAAAATAGAAGATTGTTTTATGATGATTCAGGTTTATTTAATTATTTGTTTATTTTTTGGTCCTGGGGATTGAGCCCAGGGGCACTTAACCACACAGTCACATCTGCAGCCCTTTTGTATATTTTATTTAGAGACAGGGTCTTGCTGAGTTGCTTAGGGCTTTGATAAATCGCTGAGGCTGGCATTGAACTCCCAATTCTCCTGCCTCAGCCTCCCGAGTCACTGGGATTACAAGTGTGTGCTACGGTGCCCAGCATGATTCAGGTTTTGATATTAAAAGAAGTAGGAATTTGAAAGGTCAAAGCTTATTTCCCAAGGCTTTGGAATGGATTCATTTTTCCTTAGACCAAACTGGATATGCAAAATCAGGTAGCTAGCCCTCACGTGTGCCAGACTGCAGCTCCTTCAAAACCTCCTCCTCCATTTTTTTTTTCTTTGCAATACTGGGATTGAACCCAGGGGTGCTTTACCATTGAGATACACTGTTTCACCCCAGCCCTTTTTACTTTTCATTTTGAGACTGAGCCTCACTAAGTTGCTGGCTTCAAACTTTCGATCCTCTGCCTCAGCCTCCGCCTCCTGTGTGGCTGGGATGACAGGCACGCGCCACTACATCTAGCTTTTCAACGCCTCCTTTGGTAGGTGAGTGGATTTCTAGTTTGCCTTGATGTCAGGTTTTAGTACTTGCTACCTAATAGTCAGCTATTTCATTCATGTGGTATAGCAAACCTTTTCTGAAATGTTGATGTGCACATTGTTATTGATAGTGTGCAGCAAGCTCTTGACAATTTGGAGCACAAACCCCTTGGAAATTGGCTGGAGGCATGTAGGTCAGAAAAGCATGAGCTCTGCCGGACAATGTTCAGCTGCACCCTTCCCCATGGCGATGACCTTTCTTTGCTTCACTGACTCTCTGACCAAGGACACATAAAATATTGGATCCCGGGGACTGTTCTAGAGAGCACTGTCAACAGTTTGAGCTATCATTATTGAAACAGCTTCCAACTACTAACATCTTTGAGGTGAGACGTGTGAGGGAGAGTGGGTCAGGCTTCCCTTTTTTCCTGCTGGTATTTGTTTTTGCCTCTGATGGTATTCCCTGCTCAGTAATATATGCCTTGACTTTGTGACCTGTCTTCCTGCAATAATTCTTTGGTGGAAAAATCCAACAATACAGCCAAAAGTTTGTTCTTCCTCTGACTCCACGTGCCTGGCCCAGAGATCACAGCTTGCATGGTTAGCAAATGCACCTAGGGTTATTCTTTTAACCATTAACTATTCTTTTAACCATTATTCTTTCCCCAACAATGGCTCAGTGGGGCAACATTCTATATCCATATTTAAACTTTGGTTAATTGATGAATGGTGGAGGGGGACTGTCATTTGGCATTAATTAAAAAAATGATCTAGTGTACCAATCTATATTGTTGGAGTGTTAAGAATGGTGGTGGTAGCCAGGCACGGTGGCGCACGCCTGTAATCCCAGCACTTTGGGAGGCTGAGGCAGGAGGATCGTGAGTTCAAAGCCAGCTTCGGCAATGGTGAGGCACTTAGCAACTCAGTGAGACCCTGTCTCTAATAAAATACAAAAAAGGGCTGGGGATGTGGCCCAGTGGTCGAGTGCCCCTGAGTTTAATCCCCGGTACCAAAAAAAAAAAAAAAAAAAAAAAAAAAAGAATGGTGGTGGTACTAGGGAGGAGTATTAGCAGATTTGAGAAAGTAGGGAGGTTTAATGCTGTCCAGGGGTATAAAAATCCGTTCACTAAAATTATCACAGAAACTCAGTGGAGACAGCAAATAAGGTTAGCACTGTCTGTTTTGCTCTGAATTTTAATGCAGAAAATGGGACAATTCAGGGTAGCATTTGCGTTCAGGGGATCCGAGGTCATTGTCAGATTCTGCCCTGTACTATCTATAAAGCTGTAGCCCATGTCTTGGTTTCCACATACAGAATTCTATCAGTTAATACTATGAAGGATACTAAGTAAGATTTGTACTATGTAAGAGTCAAGTTTGACTTTCACACTGCTAGAGGGAATTTAAAAATGGTGCAGCTGCTACAGAAAATGGCAAGTCCTCAAAAAAAAAAAAAAAAAAAAAAAAAAAAAAAAAAAAAAAAAACCAAGAAAGAAATAGAATTAGCACATGATCTAGCAATCTCACTTCTGATTGCAAGAGTTGAACACAGGGTCTCAAAGGGATCTTTTCACACCCCTGTTTGTAGCAACACTGTTCACAACAGCCAAGAGGTATAAACAAGCCAAATGTTCATTGATGAATGACTGGGTAAACAAATGTGCTGTATGATAGTATACGATGCAGACTTCAAAAGGAAGGAGATCCTGTCACATACTATCTATGACTCGGATGAATCTGGAGGGCAGTATTCTAGGGGAGGTGAGTCAGACATAAAAGGACAAGTATTCTATGATTCCTCTTATGTGAGGCACCCAAATTAATAATAATGGTCTCAGCTTTCAGTAGCACATGACTGGAAAGAACCAAGCATTCCCCAGCAGGGGACTGTTTAAATGACGGTGTATATCTATGTAAAGGAAGACAATGTAGATGTAAAACCAAGTGATGAGAAATCGTTCCTATGTAAACAATTCACAAGAGGGCAAATAGTTAAGAACAAAAGTAATCTGCAGCAGAGAATGTATAGCATGATATCTTTTGTGTAAGACATAGGAAACTACGAACATGTATTTGTGTGTGTTTTTTTTAATATTTTTATTTATAGATGAACAGAATACCTTTATTTTATTTATTTATTTTTATGTGGTGCTGAGAATCGAGCCCAGTGCCTCACAAGTGCTAGGCAAGCGCTTTATCACTGAGCCACAACCCCAGCCCCTATTTGTGTTTTTTTTTTTTTTTTTTTTTTTAAGAAAGAAGTTCTAGAAGAACCCTCATAAAATATTTATGGGTGAAGTGGATGGGGCAAGGGTGCAAATTTTCGCTGTTTTCCTTTTTAGATTTAGATTTTTAAAATATGATAATGTATTGCTAATCTTTTCTAAAGATACTATGTGAAAAGGATTTCAAAGCTGGAAAGCTTTCACAGATTTCAAATGGCATTGTTATCTCCGTGATTATTAAAATGTGCAAATAATTGCATGTGTTATAGAAGTGTGGTTAATCAATACATCGTTAATAGAGTTTTTCCTATATATATGCTTAAAGACAAGATTCGGTGTAGCCTGTCTTCCCCAAGCACATGTAAAATTGTGCAGTTTTGCTTTCAAATATCAAATCACTTCTTTTCAAGATCTCTTCTGTCTTGATAGCTGGATTCCTAAATTTCAGTTGGAAGTTATGGCTGTCAGCCTGTAGCACCTCACTGACAGCCAATAGGGTTGGCTGAAAATTTCACCCTAAGTTTTCACTGTTCTGTCACTCCTGCCTTAGCTGTACGGGCTGGGGTTGGGGTAGATGGTAAAGGCGGGGTCATCTCCCTAAGAAGGACCTCTCTCATTCTCCTAGGAAGAAGGTTCTCAGTAGGGGGTGATTTTGTTTCCCAGTAGACATTTGGCAATGCCTGGAAACATTTTTTTTTTTTCCTCGACTATGGAGTGGGCCGTTATTGGCATCTGCTAAGTTAAGGGGAATTGCTCAATTTCCTAAAATAAATAAGACAGACTCCCACAACAAAGAATTCTTCTGTGAAAAATGCCAGTAGTGTTGCCAAGGTTGAGAGACTATGTCTTGGGAGAAATGGCCCTTTCCCCGAAGCCTTTAAGAGACCAGAGAGTGGCTAAGGTGTGTAGGAAGAACTTCTGAATGGGGAAATGTGAGGCCATAGCAGAGGTGCAGCATCTCTAGCCAGAGATCCCTCATGACTCTTCTCAGAATAATCACTGAGTGCCTTAGCTCAGTCCTCGATTCCCCATGCTTCTCTTGATCCCAGTAGACCATCGATGAATGAAGGAGTTTTCTTGCTTTTATTTATTATGGTATAAGGCAGGACCAGTCCCAACAAACTGAGCTATATTTTTCTAACAATGCCACCCTCAATATGTGTTCTGCTACCTCAAATAGGATGACCTTCTAAGCCCATCCCCTGACACCCCAAACCAACCACTCACGTTAGTCTCCCCAGCATACTTTGTATGTACCTTTGGTTTAACATGGAACACACTCTTGGTTTATGTATCTGAGGATCGAACCCAGTGTCCCACATGTGCAAGGCAGGCACTCTACCACTGAGCTACAATCTTAGCCCACAAGGTATCTTAGTATTAAAAAGATTAATATATAATGAGAGGAGACTATGTAAGTAACAGATAATTGAAGTGCAGAGTTCTACTGACATTTAAAAGGCAGTCTTCCATGAAAAGGTTGTTCTTGTCACTGTTGATTAAGGATGGTTGGGTTCCAAGAGATAGAGCTCCTTCTGGACTGAGCTGCAGAGGAATTTGATGAGTGAGAAGAAATTCGTATGGGGCTGGACTGCATCAGGAAAGGATATGGTAAATACTCTGAAGGAAAAATGGCCACCAGGATCTCTCCCTGTTGGTACCTCCCACTGTTGGTTAGACCTCTGATGGGGTGCACATGGAGGCTACTGTGCTGGTTCAGTGGGACCATTCAATTCCAATCGTAGCATCGTCACCAATGTGCATGGGAGGGTGCTTTAAGGAGATGAGTAGTCTGCCTTGTGTCTGCATCTTGGTCTTCAGAGTGTGGTCCCTGAAGCAGCAATGTTAGCATCAGCAAGGGGTCTGTCTGTTCAAAGCACAAATGTAGGACTCCAACCCAGACTTACTTACTGCAGGTCACCTTAGGGGTAGCTGGGGAAATCTGTGGTTTCACAAGATTCCAGGTGGTTCTGATGCCTGCCAAAGTTGGAAAAGCACTGGTGGATGGTAAAGGTATCATTAAGAATATCATTTCTTGGGGCTGGGATTGTGGCTCAGCGGTAGAGCGCTTGCCTAGCACGTGTGCGGCCCGGGTTCGATCCTCAGCACCACGTACAAATAAATGCATTGTGTACAACTAAAGCAAATAAATAAATATTAAAAAAAAAAAGAATATTATTTCTTATTTACCCTGTTGCCACCTGAAGCGATGGCTGCTTGGAGCAACGAAGCCACGGGAAGAAGTTCAGAGGCGAACTGGAAGCAAACAGCTTTTTATTCTGATAACTTTTCTCTCTGGCTCTAACAACGACTAACACGTGCCATACACACCACCAAAATGGCGCTGACCCGATCAGCAATCTCGGCTCAAGTCTCTCGAGATCCCGGGCCAAGTCCCCGAGATTCCGGGCCAAGTCCCGTGAGACTATGGAAGGCGACAATGCCCAAATCTCCATGGCCCATAGTCAACCGCAATTTAAGCCATCTCCCCAAACAGGGCTCCTGCACCCAGTATCATCTTTGTACCCAGGATCGAACTCAGGGGCACTCAATCACTGAGCCAGCCCTATTTTGTATTTTATTTAGAGGAAGGGTCTCACTGAGTTGCTTAGCACCTCGTTAAATTGCTGAGGCTGTTTTTGAACTTGCGATCCTCCTGCCTCAGCCTCCCAAGCCACTGGGATTACAGGCATGCACCACCTGCCCAGCCCCCAGTATCATCTTTATGGGGATGTTGGAGACACATTTCTTAGTACCTTTGGTACTGTCTTGAGCATTAAAAAAAAAAAAAACAAAGCCAAAACAAAAACAAAAAGCAAAAAAAAAAAAAAAAAAAAAAAAAAAAAAAAAAAAAACACGTTAGGAAGACAGTCAATTGTGTAACTGATCTTTTATCTTTTCTTTCTTGACTGCTACAAAGCCAGGAGTCATGTCAATATTTCTCACAGTGGTTTCTATTGCTGTATTTGCCTCTCGTATTTATATTCCTATATGATTTCTCATGTACAGATGGTCCCCAATGAATGATAACTTGACTTACAACTTTTTGACTTTACAATGGTGTGAAAGCACTATGCATGCTGTAGAAAACATTCTTGGAGTTTTGAATTTGGATCTTTTTCCAGGCTGGCCATACATATGCAGTCCCCATCCTTTCTCCTGATGCTGGGCATCAGCAGTGACCCCAGCTCCCAGTCAGCTCTGGAATCACCAGGGGAAACAACCCACACCCTACCATGTGCTGTGTGGCAAATGTGATGTTTGGTAAGTCAGGGGCATTAAATACATTTTAGACGTATGACATCTTCAATTTGCCTTGGATATATCAGGAGGTGATTCCATCCTAGGTTAAGAAGCCTCTGTATGTTTGATTTCTCCATCTTGTATTTTATGATTCACTTATGTTTTTTAATTTAAAAAAATATATAGAATGCAAGCATCTCAGTGTCTCCTGTTACTATTTATCGCATATCTTTCAAAGCTAGCTAGGATTAGGGCATGTGAGATTCCAGTTGGAGTTGCAATGCTCTTTCCCTCTGCTCTCAACGTGAATCTCCAATTTATCCCTCACCTTTGGATTTAACTGGCTGGAAAACAAACAGGAAAAGGATTATGAGTAAGGGGGGGGGGATCTTTAGGTCATCCCTGGCTTCCAGAACCTCTTATTGGAGGGTCTTGGTCACCTTGGCCCCTGGCCCACTGAGTCACTCCTATGACAAGACACAGCAGTTGATTTATTTGCCTACCTGGTGGTTGTCTCAAAAACATTCCCCCATTTGCAGAGAAGATATGTTCCTTAAAGATTGCATGTAACCTGAACCACATTTACACCCTAAGCCAATATTTAATGGAATCTTATGGTGAATTCTTCAGTACTACAAAGAACTAGTCTCACTTGTAATTCATCGGGTTTGAAATTAGATTTCTTGAAATCAGAATTTATATGTAGTGAGAATTACCTGTGTGTGGCTCATGGTATTCTAAATCTGCTTTTTTTTTTTTTTTTTTTAAATACAAACCAAGATAAAAGAGTTTCTTCACATTGATAAGGAATTATTTTTAAGAAATATTAAGGAGAATGCCTGAGAATCAAAACTGCAAAAATTAGAAATAAAAAGTGATGTTTCTTCACTGGCAAAAAAAAAAAAAAGAAAAAAAAAAAGTCTGGTGAAAACAATAGAGCTTTTGTGAAGGATTCACGTAGCCAGACTTTTTTTGTGTGTGAAAACAGAATTAAGTCAAACCACACCACTGCATACTAGGAATTTTTGGAAACTCAGTGGAACATTCCAAGATAAAATATGAGGTCATTTCAGGGCTTGAGGTGGGGCAAGTGAGCTCCACGGGTCCTCAGATGGCTGCTGGTGGCGTTTTTTTAGAGACCTAACATACGTATGTACTTGTGCCGGAAGAATGCTGGAAGTTTCTTCAGGAATCATTGTTCATTCAGACGAGATCAGGCGCGTTCAGGGTGGTATGGCCATAGACATCATTGTTCATTCAACAAACATTTACTGAGTGCCTACTATGCGCTGGCGCTGTGCTAAATCCTGCAGCGTGGCAGGGGAAAAAAAAAAATAGACACAGGTCTTGCCCCTTGGAGCCCACCGCATTCCCGCATTCCCGAAGGCAAACATTCCAGTGCTATGGGGGTGGGGGTGGGGCAGAGAGTGGTTTTTGATCTGGCCATTCTTCTGCTCTGACTCTTAGTTGTGTCTTAGTAAAATAAAATAAATTGCTTGACTAGATGATGTATCTCCAAGGATATCTCTGATTACAAAATCAGGGAATGAGCACTGTCTTTATCTTTTATTTTATCGGTGCATGATAATCATGCAAAATAGTGGGATTTTTGTGACATCGTCATACATGCACATAGCATAATTTGGTCAATTTCATTCCCCAGTACCTTCCTTTTCCCTCCTTTCCTTCCTCCCCCATCCCTCTAACTTGACTCTATGAGTACTTTTTGATCATGTAAAAGAAATGACATGTCTTGAGTTTCTAGAGTTTTAGTAAATCGACTACAAGAGGGGTCTGGGTAGTTGTTCTCATAGCTACATTTGCGTAGCCACAATAGTGTTTAGATAAAATTGGGGGTTCGAAGAGAATGTGCAAATGGAGGTCCAAACTCCAGTCTCCAGCCACCCTCCAGGTACTCCTCTGTTTTCTCTTCCTTTGCTTTTTTTTTTTTTTTTTTTTTCCCTTCTCATCTGAGACCACTAAGTCAGAGTTAGTTCAAAGGAGGAGAAAAATGAACTCATTCTGTTCCACTTTGGGGGACAGAGTGAGAAGAAATGGAAACCTGCCCCAATTCAGGGTCAATTACAGATGAAAAGAAAACACACCCAAGCTATCTTGACTGGGTCCGGATCTGAAGGACAGAGGAGAGTGCGGAGAGCTGTCATGCAGGGCGTGAACACCCCTCTCCTGGAGTCCATGGGAGCGTTGGGCTGATGGGGCCTTCCGGAATCATCTGAACTTGGAACCACGTGTGCGGGCACTCGCCGTGGTATCCGTGCTGAGGAGAACTTCTCTGATTTTCAGAGATCTTCAGGAATGATAGCTACATTCCTGCCCGTACATTTTTGATGTTCAACAAATCTCATTATTACAAATGTCCTCCTCGTGGTTTGCAGGAGCCCTGTTTGGGGAGATAGCTAAGATTGCGGTTGACTATTGGGCCATAGACATTTTTGGGCATTTCCGCCTTCCGTAGTCTCACGGGACTTGGTCTGGGATCTCGCGGGACTTGGTCGAGGATCTCGAGAGATTTGAACGGTGACTCAGCAGATCGAGCTAGCGCCATTGCTGCTGGGCGCATGGGAAGAGACCAGAGAGAGAAAAGACAGGGTTATCGCTATTGTATAGATATATTGTAGTTTCTTGTAAGATTAAAGAATATTTTCGTCTCCATCCTGTCTCCGGACTCCTTCCCGCGGCGCTGCCATTCCAGGCTGCAATCCGTTTCCGGCGGCAACAGTGGTTGACCCCAATCTCTCATTTGGTAATTCATCTCTATGCTCTTTTTCCTCCATGTGTTTTACCGACTAAAGAAAAGGGAACCCACCATAGGCTTCCTCCCCAGCTAAACCCTGCACACCATGCATGCTTAGGAAACAGTACCCAGCTATGCACTGGTGACCTAGAAGAAGCATGAAGTTCGTTATAAACCCCAAATGACTTTCTACCACTTGATTATTTTTTGTCTCTGTGCACTTCCTGGAACCCAGCCTCAAAATCTTCCCTAAGTTCCTCCCCACATTGAATAAAGTCATTCTGAATTTTCATTTTCTCTGGGTTAGCCTCGGGTCATCCATTAACATAGTGGACACAAATATATTCTTGGTGCCATCATTGACTTGATGGTGAAAAAATGAAGCCCCAATAGACCCAGGACCTCCCCCTAAAGATAGCACTCCCCCACATTATCACGTCTTTCTTGGACTCATTTACACTTTGTAGCTCTCTTGCTCAGGAATTGCGTTGCTGGTCCCTAAGGCTCTGGACATCTGCTTTCTTAACATTAATTTCATGTTCTCTTTCATATCCCCCAGCTCCCTCTTACAGAGAATACGCCTTGACACCAGGGAGCGTGTTCTATGTGCTTGTTTTAATTCTTTCAAAGCTTTGTGCAAACCTCTTTAAATCTGTACAAATATCACTGATTTGCAAGATTCACTGAGGACTTGTTACTTAGCATGCAAACAGCTTTTCAGAGGAAAAGCACATTGCGTTACGTTGGTGTGTCTTGTAATCCAAGAGGATGAATCAGCGCCACAAAATATTCAATAAAAACAGTCGCTCTTTAGAGAGCAGTTTACTTTTAGGCAGCAGGGCCTGGGAGATCCTTTTGCCAGTTGGAACCAAATGCTTTGTTTTAGATGGTGGACCCGCCCTGCCTCTTTGGTCCGAGTGTACAAGGATGAGATGCAGTCAAAAGACAAACGTAACATCAAATGGTTCCCAGGTAGGCAGATGGCGCTCTGAAGTTGATTTCAATGGGCTCCCTCTCCTGTGACTGCTGTGACTGATTGGTTGCTGAAATGTTCCTTTTATTTTCACACCGGTTTTGCAAACAGAGGTCCTGAAGTTACTTCAACTGGTGCTGCATTATAAAGTGTTCAAAAGTAGTCCACAGCAAGTTGTCGGTAGGCTGGAAGGTATGGAAACCAAGGCACCAAGAGCGATCTAACCACACACGATGATGCAATGGGCACTCCAGGAAACAGATCCAAGCTTCTTGCCTCGTAATCTCTGGCTCATCACCTCACTAACACACCGTGGGTTAGGAGGAGGCACATCTGGGTTCAAATTCCAGCAGTCACCTGTAGATAATGTGACCTTAGATAAAGCACTTCTCTGAGCTTCCGTTTTCTTATCGGTAAACTTGTAATAATAAAACCTACCTCAGAGAGTTGTTCTGCAGATCAATAAAGAAATGACATAGCAGGAGGACACTGTGGCAGCTATGATATCAACACATTTCTTCCTCCTACTTGATGATTTCCACTTTAAAATAAATACATATACCCCAAGCGTTGCTAAGGAGCATCCAGATGTCTAGCACTGCATGCCTAAAAGACACAGGGGCTATGTGCAGGGCACTGTCATGAGATCAGAGGACCCTTTTCCTGTGCCCAAGTCTATGACTGAATTGGAGTTGATACAAAAACTCAGAGTAGATACTAGGATCGCTCCTCTCTCCTTTCCTCTGCTTGCTTCTCACTTTCCTCTTTCTTTCTTGCCTCACACCTACAATAAATTTCCAGGGTGATATTCAATGGTTGCCCTTGTTTTTGTTTTTAATCTGATACACACACACACACACACACACACACACACACGTGTGTATATATATACACGCGCACACACATATATATATACATTTTATACATACATATATGTGTGTGTGTATATATATACATATATATATACATATATATATATATATATATATATATATATATTTTGGTACTGCGGATTGAACTCAGGGGCACTCGACCACTGGGCCACATCCCCAGCCCTTTTATGTATTTTATTTAGAGACAGGGTCTCACTGAGTTGCCAAGTGCCTCACCATTGCTGAGGCTGGCTTTGAACTAGCGATCTTCCTGCCTCAGCCTCCCAAGTGCTGAGAATACAGGCGTGCGCCACCACGCCCGGCATATTCTTTATATACTCACTTTTCACATCTTAGCTTTTCTTCCGTTTCTCTTATTCACTTCCTGTAAATATATTAAGCCATAAAATGGTACATCTTCAATTGATGAAGTCATGATTTGCAGATTTTGTATCCTAGAGAAGTATTTCACACCTTTTCTGACATAGTCATCTTATTCACAATCCATATTCCTGGGTTTCTCGTGAGTCCATGTAGGCGAGGATGCTAGGAAGTTATGTTTTTAAACAATGCCCCAGTAATCCTTCTGCTTGGACAAACTTGGGAAGAAACACTTCCTCCTGGGACCAGGTGGTGTTTAATGGGTTCTTGACCCCAGGAAGCCTACTGAAATCATCAGTCTGAGAAAGTTGGCTTAGAGAAAAAGAATGAATCTATGCAGCTCATGTTTTCTCAGAAAACATGTTCTATAACTCATTTCCTATGGGTTTTGGTTTGGAGGAATTTATATTATTTATTATATTATATTCTGTATATATTATTACACAATAGTATTACAAGGGGTTTGCTTTTTTTTTTTTTTTTTTTTTTTTTGTGGTACCGGGGATTGAACTCAGGGGCACTCGACCACTGGGTCACATACCCATCCTTTTTTTGTGTTTTATTTAGAGACAGGGTCTCACTGAGTTGCTAAGTACCTCACCATTGCTGAGGCAGGCTTTGAACTCGCGATCCTCCTGTCTCAGCCTCCCAAAGTGCTGGGATTGCAGGCGTGTGCCACCGCGCCCGGCAAGGGATTTGCTTTTTAACCTTCAATATGCATATAAGTAGTGATTAAGGCAGATAAGAAAAAGAGCAATAAAAGTTAAGGAAGTACTTTTCTTAAGCTCCAGTTCTTTTCTGTTGCTGCTGTTTACCTGACGATGGTTTATATTGTTCTTTACAATTGCTATGTTTGGTCTTGGACTTCATCCCTTCTATGAAAGAAATTAGCCAAAACATGGTGGATGAAAGTGGAATCTAATACCTCCATGTTTTACAGGGGTGAGTCCCTCCAACCTGCTGGGTTGGGTTTGGCAATATGCAACCTGTTTTACCCATACCCACCCTTAGACCAGGTAGTATCTCCTTATGCGTGGAGTTAAAGATCTTTTTGAAAGGTGTTCCTCACAATTTCTTTTCAGGCACAAAGAAGACAAGCATTTTAAGTGAGCTTTCTCTTTTGGTGCCTGATCCAAATGTCACAACACCCGATGTGGAGGAAATAACTATGTAATAACTGTTTCATTTGGTTGAAGTGGGCTTTGAGGCTGTCCAATCTCAACTAGAGTTCTTGCCAGTCTCTGCATGGAACACATGCTCTAACTCTAAATAAGCTTACCTCTGTCGTTCACCAAAGGCCACCTCACCAAGGAGGGATACTGAACCTGTAAGCATACACCTGCCCCCAACCTGCCTTTGATGCCGGATAATTAGGAAGGGGTTTGTGAAAGGCCATTGTCAATGATAAGGGTCAATGCTAAGGAGCAGGCTCATGGAAGCAAGCTGGTTTGTTTAGCCAACACAAGCGATGCCAACCAGACCTCCGTGTTCTGCTTGGAGGGGCGGAACAATGGAGGAACTCACCTGTGAAGCAGACCACACACACCTGGTATGCCGTGTGTGCAACTTAAAGAGATTCCATTCACATGTGTCAACAAAACAGGAGCTTTTATTTCTGAAAATACTGTGGAAATCAGCTCAGGCTGCTTTCCCCGGCGGGAGTGACAGTCAGCTATACCCGAGTTCCAGCCAGTCTCTGCAGGGCTCACTGTCTCAGTACGAAAAGTTTGTTTAAATATTAAACAGTGGAATCTGCCTGGTCATTAAAGCCCATAAAAAAAGAGAACAGGACGGAAATCAGTTAATAATCTTAGACTTTGGCCAGTGGAGAGGCCTGAGTGTCATTTGTCTTGGTGGCATGTCATCCACCCAGAGGAAGCCTTGGGCATCACCACCCCAGCTTCGTTCTCACACAATGTTTATAGAGCCGTCGTGGGACGTGCCTTTCTTCTCCTAAGACGTGTGCACGCTGAGGACAACCGCTGTCCGTTCTCTGGAGGACCTTGCACGTCTTGATTTGTAATTTCTATTTGTTACCCATAGAATGTTTCAGTCTGGGAAGGATATACTGAGTTAAAATTCTTTTACAAAACCAAATACAAGTCGGTTCAAATTGACCAGGCCATTTGTTTATTGGCTGGTTTTTCAATTCAATTCAACTCAAACTCAGTTCAAAACCATTAGTGGAACCCACTGTGAACTTGATCTCTGTTTAACTGAATAGGAAGGTGGATTGAGGGTTTATCTAACACATATGCCACATGTTATCTGACCAGAGGGGATCACACTAATTATTACGACATCCTCATCCTTGACTTTCTTCTGATATGGCAAGTTATTAATATGACTATCTATCACCTATCAATCATCGATATGTTCTCAAGGGTCTTCTAACTTTCGTTAAATACAGCCAAATACAATAAGTAAAGAACAAAGATACCAGATCATGTTTATAAAGAAGCAACCTAATTGACTTGTAACTTTCTCAGCAGTGGGTGGTATTGTCAGTAGAATACCAAAAAAGAACATGAAATTATGATGATCATTTTATGAATAAAGACATATGGATTTCTTTCAACACCTTCAGAAAAGACAGTATGTAGATAACATTGATGAGAGACAGCTGTTTTGATAAACATACTTGATGTTTTTTGCATTGATATATCATCATTCAGACTTAGTGTAAAATTTTGCTCATGAGGCTTCAGATAACTTCTTTTTAGAATCTAGTTAGCAATGGTGTGATTTTATTTTGTGATGCAGATGAGGTTGGTTGTCCCAGTTTCCTTTATTTAAACAATTTCTCAGCACCCACCACGTGTCAGGTACATTCTAGGTGTAAACTGCAACAAAACAAACATCCCAAAAAAGTGTGGTGCCCTCGAAGCAAAAGGGAGAAAGTGTGTCAGGAAGAACATGCAGGTAAACCCTAATGCTGCTGGTGGTCGGCCACATGGCATGGCACTGAGACTTGAATTTGGACCTGGCGCTGGTACGCTGGTACATACAAGGTCATTGGTAACCCTGCCAAGAACAGTTGTAGTAGAGGGGTTGGAGGAGGGATGGGGAGGTTGATGACTTGATTGGAAAAGTTTAAAAGGGAACAAGAGAAGAGAAATTGAAGAAACTTCTGAAGGAGTTTTGCTTCACGGAGATGTTTAAAAAATCAGGCATAGAAAGTTTGGTCATGAGAAAAAAAAAATTTATGGATGAGAGGTATAAAAGCATTTTGTAAGCTAATGGGGGTGAATCCATGGGGATAGAAAAGTGGATGATATTGGAGAGGGGGGAAAGGGTCTTCTGCTCCTTGTGTGGCTGTTTGAAGAGTCAGATAATAGAATAATGTAAGAGCTATTTCGTTAGCTAAGAGGGGGAGATGCAATGCATATCGTGAAACCACAGTAAGTAAGGAAATCTAGTCGAACAAGTAGGGGATTGGAAAACCAAACCTACACTATGTTCAGATATGAATAAATTTGCTGATTTCATAATATGTCACACTTAACTGTAGCAACTTGAGCTGTACATTACAGATTGTAAGCATATTGTTGTATCAATATCTTATTTATCTAGATGTTTGGGGAATAGTGTGTTTCAGCTGAGAGTACTGTGCTGTTAAACTAAAGTGGGTTTGAGCAATATAAAATATACATAACCCTAATAGATTCAAGTCTTTTGATTTAAACTATGCTTAAAGTTGCAAGGAGTCAAATGGGTAACATCATAAACACTGCAAACTATTGAGGGAGTGTGTGTAAGGGATAGATTCATTTGTTACTAAACCCTTTTATATTTATCTGTAAAGGGCTAGATCATTTTAGATTTGCAAGACATATGATTTCTGAAGCAATGACTCAACTCTGCCTTTCTAGTTGGAAAGACAAGGGTTAAGTTGGGGATTGGTCAAATTGCATAAATTCATACTCATATTTTTTTCATAGGCAATATACCTAAATGAATGAGCTTGTTCCAATAAAGTTTAGTTTACAAACCTGGAATAAGGGCTGGATTTGGCCATGAGCAGTCATCTGCTAACCTTTTTGTACAGTATGACTTGCTTTTTAAAAAAGCCCTTAATATTGGATAACACAACATTGTGGTTAAGGCTTTAGAGACTTGGATGTTGTTTTATTATTATTATTATTATTATTATTATTATTATTATTATTATTTTGGAAACTGCACATAATGTGACTTAAGTGAACCCCTGACATATTATTGAAATATTAAGTTGTCAGGTCCTGAAGTTAGTCAAAGATGTTCTGAGATGATTTGTTCACATCACCTAATCTCTTTAAGCCTTGATTTCCTCATCTGCAAGATGGAGAATAACACTATTACACAAGGTAGTTGTGAAGGGTCATGAATTATTGTTTTAAAGAGTGTATTTTAGTAATAGAGGCTAGTTTCCTCATCTTATGGCTCTTGGTTGTAAATGTCAAGCATGGAATTTTCCACCTAGCTTTCTGGCTTCTGTTACTGGGATGCCGCACGAGCAAGGCTTTGCTGGAAGTCACTTAGGTCAGAAGCCATCACTGCTGGCTTCACCTCCCAAGCCTCTTGGTTCCACGTTGATCAAGTGATTCCGTCTCAAGGAGGAAGTCTCTAACAGGTAGTAGACACCTCTGTGAGACAGTTTAATTGGTTGCAGGCCTTTGATTCATTGGTATGAAAACAACTGAAACTGAAAGATTCCTGATTGGGGGTCTGTGTGGGAACCACCACGTGGGGCATGGCCACGCAAGATGGACCCATAGAAGGAAAGGTCTTCTTTTTTTTTTTCCTTTTCTTTTATTCTAAGTTGTTATATATGACAGCAGAATGCATTACAATTCATATTATACTTATAGAGCACTTTTTTACACATCTCTAGTTGTATACAAAGTATATTCACACCATTTGTGTCTTCATACATGCACTTAGGGCAATGATATCCATCTCATTCTACATTCTACCATCTTCCATCTTTTTTTTTTTTTTTTTTTTTTTTTTTACCCTTTTGCCCCCTTCCATTACCCTCCCTCCCCATTGGCCTTTCTAATGTTCCTCTAATCCTCCTATGCTCCCCGTCCCAACCCCACTGTGAATCAGCCTCCTTATATCAGAGAAAACATTTGGCATTTGGATTTTTGGGATTGGCTAACTTCACTTAGCATCATATTCTCCAACTTCATCCATTTACCTGTGAATGCCATTATTTTATTCTCTTTAATTGCTGAGTAATATTCCATTTTGTATAGATACCACATTTTCTTTATCCATTCATCTACTGAAGGGCATCTAGGCTGGTTCCACAGTTTAGCTATTGTGAATTGTGCTGCTATAAACATTGATGTGGCTGTGTCCCTGTAGTATGCTGTTTTTAAGTCCTTTGGGTATAGACCGAGGGAAGGGTCTTCTTTGAAAATGTTCTACTGGCTTTTGATCTCTTCACAGGTGGGTCTTTCAGGATATAAAACACTAGCCAAACAAATTTTCACTTTCTCATGATCTATAGAATGGCCAGAGATTCACTGAGCCACACTCTGCCCAGGACCTGTGTCACTGGAATTGGTTCCCACGCAGTGGGGCAGGGGAGTCACACCTTTGCCCAACATAATCCTACCAAGTGAGAATCTCCCAGGAAGAATCCGTCCTAACAAATGGAGAAGATAGAACTTGCCTCTTGTCCCTATGAAGGATACGTACCCTTTCAGCTCTGGGAGTCAGTGAGTCAAGGATAATGAGTCAGTGAGTCAGAGAGTCAGTGGTGATCTTCCTGAACTGCTGGGCAAACATGACTTAAAAGTGGAAGATGCAGAATCCAAGGGCAGTGGGCACGCTTGTAATCTCAGCAACTCAGGAGGCCGAGGCAGGAGTATCACAAGTTTGAGGCCAGCCTCAGCATTTTAGTGAGACCCTGTCTCCAAGTAAAAAATAAAATAGTCTGGCTTGTAGCTCAGTGATAAAGTGCCCAAGGGTTAAATTCTTGCCACAGAATAAATAAATAAATAATCAAGTAAATAGATTAAAAAAAAAATGGAAATCACAGTCACCTTTGGCCAGAATGCAATTCTTCAAGACCTTGATAGGAAATGCTAGTTTCGTTCCCATGTTACGGAGGAGGAAACTGAACCACAGAGATGATACCAGGTTAAAAACCCTCCCAGGTGACTTCATGCTCAAGTTATCCCCGACAGTCCATTATGCTGTCTTATCTGTCAAAGTGGGTCACTTGCTTCCTCTTGACTTACAGATGTATTAAAATTGCCTGTTTTTTTTGTTTTATTTTTTATTGCTTGTGTCCAAAGGCTTATCCCAGCACCTGGTGTCTAGTAAGGTTCTATCCTATTTTGAGGAATGCCTGCAAGAATAAATACCATCAATGACATCAAGTAAGGGTACTAGTGCAAGAAAGAACCGGCCAAGAGGTATTTTATTTCAGTCATATTCATTGGTTTTCTACCCTTCCCATTGCAAACCGCCCCCGTACCAAAAAGTAAAATAATGAAGTTGTAAGATGGCGAAGAGATGAGAAGAATCCAGGCCTATAGAGATGGGGAAGAGAGCCAGCATGCCTTTGCTATTATTGCTCATTGCTCCTTAATTCTGCTTCTCAAGTCACGCCCCTTTCTAAGGCATGAGCAGACACATCACTGCACTCCCTCCTGCTGTTATTTATCTAGATGGGTGGTAAGTCCACTGGGCAGAGGTCATGTCTACATTCAACAAGTCTTTTGAAAATATTTACTTTAGAGGCCAATCCTCGTTCACAGATCCAAGCCACCAGACCAAAGAAGGTGGATTCTGTAGGAACCTACGGGCTTCCCCTGTGCTCAGGTTAAATGTCCCGTCCTCCTGCCAGACCACATACGGCAGAGGCTTCCTGGAAACTGGGCAGCACTGAAGTGACCTCGAGGCAGGGTTGCCTTGGAGACCATTGCAGTGTGTTGGAATCAGCCCCTGGGCTGCGCGTCTGCCTCTGCCGACCTCCCCGAAGGGAAGGAAGGGCAAGGTCAGGAGGCTCGGAAGGACCGATTCTGCCGTGGTGTGTTGATTTGGGAAAATTTGTTTACACATGCCACTTCCTTTCTTGGTGTTCCACTTTCCAACCACATGTTCTCCTCCGCTGAATTGTAGCTCTGTCGCTGCTGTTCTCAGAGATGGCTTTTCTGGTGCCAAACGGGAGAGGTGGCTGTGCCAAAGGCCTGAGAGCTGGGCCCCCTGACTCCCCATCAGTGAGCTGGACATCAGGGGGGCGACCAGATGCCCACAGACCCTGGCTGGCCTTCCTTTGATGCAATACCAAGACTCCGATCCTGTTCTCCTTTACCTCTCTACCACTGGGAAAGAACTGGATCTCAGGATAAAGATGGTGCTCTTGGATCTATCAAAACTCAAACAGAATTTGGAATTTCCATCCTGGCTGGTTGCAATATGGGCTCCTAGGTGCTTATTATTTAGTCCTAAGGGACAGGGAACTTGCTATTTACCAGGTAGTAAGGAACATTTAAAGGCCTTAGACCTTGTTTTTCCTGCAAGGAAAGCATTTGTCAGCCTTCCAGATATGATTCCTGAAAGGCACATTCTTTCATTCTTCTCTCCCTACAGGCATAAACATTCAGCATTTTAAACTTGAAACACACAATGTTATCTACTTCTGGTGTCTTATGTAACTTTTCAGGAATGTTGAAAGACTTTCCGGGCTGCGTGAGGTTGGGAATGGAGAAAGGAGAGAAGGGGGCCGGGCTGGGGATGGTGGGGAGCTGGAGCAGGCAGGAAAAGACTCCAGTTCTTTCCATACATCACTCCGTCGGCTGTTTGTGACATGAAGTTATTGCAATTAAGATACAAGCCGGATGTGTGGGCTAAAAAATCTCAGCTGATATCACAAGCATTTATTGATAATGAAAACTTGGAGGAAGAAATCTGGAAGACTGTTGTCTTTAGCCATTTCCTATGAAGAGGACAAACCATATGGATTCATCAAAAAATTGCTCCATCTTATCTAGGAGAAGAGAAAAGTGTTTATTTTGCTGTAAAAGGAATGTTTCTGTCAAGTTTTAAGTGTCAGTCTTCTAGGTTAGGGCATTCCACATCGCACACTGCACCACATTGCCTTGCTTCAAACAATCCTTTTGGATTGTTGACGAACAGCCGCAGCTCTAAGAGTGAAACATTCAGAGTTCAGAATCCAGAGATCTTTGATTGCATGGGTTTCTGTAACCCAGTTAAACTTGAATTAGTCTATCAGGATAGGTAAATATCCCTCCAGGCCCAATGCAGTAAAATGGATTTAATTTGAGAATATTCTGCTTTCAAGCAAGACCTAATCAGGGAAAAGTCTAAAAAAATGTTCTGAAATATTTTTTTGCAAGTACCTAGTAAATTAATGGGAATAACTAGCAAAAGTCACAACCCTCGAGAGTCTAGGTTAGAAGTAGAATTTAAGAATAGAGTATCTTATATAAATGCTAAACAGAGAGTACTAAAGTCTGGAAATATTAGTATCAGACAAAGGGAAAATACAACAAGAGTAAAGAAAGGACACGAAGCTTCTAGTAAGTTAAGCTTCCAGATCTTTTACTGAAAAACCACAAAGAGCATAAGATGAACTTTCATAATCATACATTCCCCACATCTTCTTTGCTCTTTGGAAACGACCACTGTTCAGAAGTTTGTTGGATGTGCATATCAGCATGTTTACTATAACATCCATAATGTGAATTAAAATGTCAGGTGACTACTTCTCACCAATAAAGTGAAAGCTGGAGGAGAGGTCTCCTTTCTGAACCCTTATCTTCAAAAGAAGATGGGCCTGTGGGGTTTATTGAATCAATATTCTTATGGACTCAGGATTATGTAAAGGGAGAAATAGCTCAGGATTATTGTCAATCACAAAACAGTCCAAATCTAGTCTGTATCAGCGTATGTAGTCTCTAGAAGCACTCTTGTCTGGGTTGGAATCAACCTGAAATGACAATAGAATTTAGATTGTTTCTGGAAGACCTTCCAATGAAAGTGGAGGGCCAGGAAATTCAGATGGGTGGTCCCAATGCTAAAGATTTAGGTAAGTATCAATTCTTGTTGCAAAGTGGCCCATGGTGAATTTACCGGAGTCATAGAAAAGCAAACTGGGCTCACAGGAGTTGAGACACGTAGCTCACAGGAACAAGCTGCAAAGCCCCCTCCATCTCTGAAGGAGTCCTTATACGGAGCATTTGGTGGAGAAGGCCCATTTTGATGATAAGCTCATTGCCAAGGGTAGAAAGGTCTGCCTTAGCCTTTGATTTTCCTCTACCCATCATAAAGTCCTAATCAGGCAACTAGTTCTAGACTTCTCTTGGGTGCAGTTGACCAGTCTGTGTGTGGAATAGATGCACATGAGGAAAATAACTTCTTAGATATAAAGGGCTTCATGTGCACTGTAGACCAAAGAAAAGGCTCAGTGACAGGGGCACTGGCCTTGGTTCAGCGAATCCCTTGGGGGACCTCTGATTCCTTGGCAACAGCAGCTCTGCAGACACAAACCCTGAATTCTCTTGAATTTTATAGAGGAGAACACAGGAGCGACCACAGAGGGGCTTTTATGTGGGTATGCCCACGGAATCTTCCAGAAGCTTTCCTCTTACAGAGGGAGAAAATGGAGATTTATAACGTTTTCCAGATTTGTGACAGATGCATGGTTTAAAGGCTCTTATTTCAAGTGTGTCTGCTCTATTATTTCTAGAATGTCTCGTAGAGAGAGTTCTTATGGAAGTTTCCAAAAACAAATTAACCATAAAATGAGTGTGGCTGTTAGCTCCGAGTCACTTAATACATGTATATGCACACCTACCTACATTTATTTTCTTTGGAAAATTGATAGGAGAGAAGATCCTAGAGCTGCTTTTTTTTTTTTTTTTTTTTTTTTTTTTTTTTTTTTTTTTTTTTTTGTACTTTCTCTGACCCTTTTAATACAATTTCCAGAGGAGGAACAAATGCCAATAAAACATCATTCCTCCATTTTCCCCACCCAGCTTATTCCCATTGGCCCAGGGTAACTACTTAAAATTACACCTGTTTCATGTGCTTTTCTTGCTATCTCTAACCATTAGTCTGGGAAAATTAATGATACTACTTTTAATGTATTCTATGTGGAGTTCATTATACCTGTGGTTATTTTTCTATTGCATCTCAGGATACCAAAATCAAAGCAAATTTAGATACTGTCTGCTCCAGATTTATAACCAGCTAAGGCAGAGGAGGCTCTCCTACCATCCATCACTCTGGAGAAACAGACTTTGGAGTACGATGCCTCCAATCACAGGGACCCTCCTCCAAATTTAAGTGACTCTAATTTGAGAGGATTGCCTTACACCAACGTTTACTTCTCTGGAGTGGCACAGAATAAGTGGCCTCTGTTTCTGAGTAAAATTTTAACTTGAAGAAAGATATTGTGAACCATGCCCCCCAACTCCTCCCCATGGATTACGCAATCTCTTGGCAGGAGTTTCTGATAAACACCAGACAGGGTCAATTCTAGGTGAAGGTGGCATAAATGTATCCTTGCTACCATTTTTATTCATTATATCTAGTGTTATTGGAGAAAATTCTCTCTTTCAGATTAGGACAATGGGGACAAACTAAATCATTCTTATTGTCTAATGCAAAGAGACAAAACACCACCCCATCTCCCAAGGGTCTGTGTGCTACTCCTTGCAGTGACAGCCCTGATACACTAGCTGTCAGTACTTTTCAGAAATTGGTTTGAATAACCTCAGACGGCTGTAGACTCCCAAGAGGCAATTCAAAACCATTGTATCGGAAATGACATCCTTAAGAAAAAACGTGGCAACACCTGTGACAGGAATTTACCCTTTCAATTCCCCACAGCAGTAACTCAGTCCCAGGTAAATCCTATAGGGCCCAGGGCTTGCTGTCAAGAGGGCCTCCAGAGATATGGGTGTCACACTGAGGCCCGCCATGTTGCATGAGAGTTTGTTTATTTATATTGTGTAAGGAAATCCTCCTTGGTAGTATTCATTAGGGAATGTATACATGGAGGGCTCTGCTCTTGCTTCTTTCTGACCACAGGGATTTATTAGTATTTCTAGCATTGATTTCACTTTTCAAGAAGGCAGATCCAAATTTCTAAGAATGAAAATGTCACCTCCATCCCATCCCACCCAAGTTTCTCCTCCGGGTTGTATGTTGACATCACCTTTGGAAGTGACAATAATTGTCCCTCTTGTCCAGGACTTAGTGGGGAGAGTTATCTTTCTCTCCACTGGCCTGTCAGCATCTTAAGAGCAGGAACCCCATGATGAGGGCAGCACCCTAACTTCTCACATACATAGACACCATTGCTATATTCCCCGAGTTTCCTTTCAAAGACTTGCAGCTTTCTCTGTTTTCAAGCAGAGGATTCCATAGTCGTCTGGGCCTTGAAAAAATGGACCCTTCAAGCTGGGCAGGGACAGGATGACTTGGAGAGACTCCAGCATTTCTGGAAGGGAGACAGTACAGAATGTTCTTGGGTATTTAAAGAGATGCTTACTGAAATCGATGCACCACAAACAGGTAAATGACTAAGGTGAAAGAAAGTAGTTTCATGATTTTAATATATCACAGACAATGTTGGCTAACAAAATGTTAAGCTGAAAGGTGCTTAATGACATTCTAATATTATCAGTTATGGAACTATGTAATTTGACAATGCCTATAAGGAGGAGTTAATGAGCAAACATTTTGTAGATCAGGAGAGACAAAAAGAGGGATATTGATATTTATAAAACATGACACTCTGAAACACAAATATTTTGCATAAAAAATCTGTACTTTTAAAGTATAGGTCTAATGATGAAGCAAAGAGTCCAAAGTATGAGAATGAACACACTCACTAAAGTAGATCAGGAAAACAAAAACCTGAGATGGATATCCAAGAGGGAATCCACTCCCTTTCTGTCTAGTCTAGGCCTAAATCCAACCCAAACAAATGTAATCTGGGAAAGCTCCACCCTGGAAGACCCAGGTTAAGTTTCCCTTTGGAGAAGTCCTGAATCAAAAGCCATGGGAGGTTTGGTGGTCACTTAAAAAACAGATCTCACTGGTGTGGCCTCTCCATCATCAGGCATCAGATGTGCCTGTAGAATGCTGAGGACAGTTTCACTGGGTAGCCCCAACAGAAAACCCCTTGTCCAACATTGCTTCCAGATGTGAACTCAATGTGCAGGCTGCAGGGAGCAGCCTCTAGGAAAACGTAACCAGTGCTGCACTTAGATCTGCTCCTGCACCATAGACTCCCCAAGGTGAGGAACATAGGTACACCTGGGTATATGCAGAACAGCACACATCCCTATTCATGTTCAAAACAGACAACAGCACATAGGGCAAGACACTATCAGGTGTAAGAGTCTATATTTTATTTTTGAAGATGCCCTGTTTCTAATGATGTCATTATTTCTACTTTTATTGAATATTATTTTCATCTCTAATATGATTTAAGAGAAATAAAGCATTTTTTTTCTATTCAGGCACTTGATATGTGGATTGATTTTTATCAAAGACAGAAGAAAAATGGGATGCATTCATTTAAAGAAATCTTCATAATGATTTTGGGCTAAGAGTTCCCAGAGAAATTACTTTTGATAGATTTACGAGTAGACAGGATCACATGCCTCAGTTTGGTTTCTAAGGGCAGCAGACTCTCCTACCAAATTCATGATTACAAGAGAGAAGCTACAAAAATCTTAAGCAAGTATTCTCACTTTGTGGAGTTGTGGTTATTTATTTAGAAGTTAACATCTGTTCCATGGTCTTCCCAGGATGGCTGTGAATATTAAATTAGATAATTTATGAAAAGTACTTTTGCAAATTAAAAGGACTATAAAATGAAATGCACTATTATAAATAGAAGTTTCTGTGTCACTGACTATCAATTTTAGGGTTCATAAAATCTAAGTTGACAACAAACAAATATAAGTAGCAATCTTCCAAATCCACTTTCAGGATGATCTTGAGGCTACTTTCAAGTTTGTTCACATGTAAACTTATTAAAGAAAAGAAATCATTCTATTATATTATTTTCTGCCATCTTTATCCCAGAAAAGAAGTTAGAACATTTTGCAAGCTGGGTCAGTTCAAAAGTCCCCAGTGGCTAGCTGCCAAAATTGGATGTATGTAGACCAAATTCTTTAAGAATGATATTATGAAGTGTGAGTTTTTCAACCCAGTCCCCTCTCCATTTGTAATAAATTCAGAAATATTTTATTTTAATTTCATTGAATCAACTTCCTCATAAGTTTTCAGGAAATCCACATTAAGCATTATCTCCTTGACTTAGGGGAAGGGAAATAAGGCATATTCTGCCAATAGTTACACAATAAAAAGGCAACTTAAAAAACAAAACAAAACAAAACAAAAAAAGGTGTTAGGAAGCAGGGGAAAATATGGGTCTCCAGATGTCTTGAGAATGTAGTGGCATAAAATGTGGGAAGTATTTTTTTCTGTGACATTTTAAAAATTTTATGGTAGTTTTAGCTTAAAGGAAAAATCGAGCAGAAAGTCCAGGAAGTTCCCACGTATCTCCTTTATTATTAATATTTTTCATCATTAATTTATTAAAGTAAATAAGCCAATATTAGTATGAATAATAATAGCTTCTCTCTTGTAATCATGAATTTGGTAGGAGAGTCTGCTGCCCTTAAAAACCAAACTGAGTTATGTGATCCTGTCTATTCATAAATCTACCAAAAGTAATTTCTCTAGTGTACATTAGGGTTCACTCTTGGTGTATATTCTCTAGGTTTTTTTTTTAAAAAAGCATTATTTTAGTTGTCAATGGACCTTTATTTTGCTTGTTTATAGGCAGTGCTGAGAATCGAACCAGGTGCCTCACACATGCTAGGCAAGTGCTCTACCACTGAGCCACAACCCAGCCCTATTCTCTGGGTTTTGACAACAATATAATCACTTATTGCTTTTTTAATGCCAAAAACATTTCATTGTTTGAATGCACTATATTTGTTTTCTCATTTATCAACTAAAGGACATCTTGATTGCTTCTGATTTTTAGCAATTATAAATAAAGCTTCCACAAACATTTATGTGCATGTTTTTAATGTGGACATAAATTTTCAGCTCACTTTGGTAAATACCTGGGAGTGTGTGATTGTTGGATTCTATGGTGAGACTATGTTTAGCTCTGCAAGAAACTGTAAACTGTCTGCCACAGTGATTGTGTGAGGGACATATTTTAAAATATTTTTGGAAGCAGCAAAGAAGCATATATTGCCTGTTATGAATTCATCCATCATTCACATGTTGCATGATGTTGAATATAAATTAGGTAATAGACAAGAATGTATGTTTTGGTTTTGGTTTTGCTTATGGGAAAGCCGAATCCTATTCACATGTGGTGAAGAGACAAATGCACTTGAATTCACTGCCTGGCCCTCATTGTAACCAAGAGCACCATCACAGGTCTAGCTCCGAAATGGGCCTGCATGGTGAGCCCAAGGTGAGCGACTCCATTTGCAAATGCTATTCCCTTCCACCTTTATTTTTATCTTACCTCACCTTCCTTCCTGAGCCTCAGAGTCTTTCAGCCTTGGAGAAGAGCCTCTTGCCACTCTCAAGGCCTAGTACCATCTCTGTCCAAGAGCCACTGAAGCACAGGGCACACTCTAGATACTTCTGAGAAGTAGGCAGATTAGCGGGAGCTGAGCTGGAATGGGAGAAGGGGAAGACAGGGGTGGGGAGCCGCCGCTCTCCTGGACTCCACCACCGGTGTCCTTCCCCATTCCAGAAAGAGGCTGTCTGTCTCTATAGGTTTTACCATAAGCTTCTCCGAGGGTCAGCTGACAATATGACCTTCCACCTCCAAAGCTAGGCCAGAAAGGGAAAAACGAGGTGTGTGCCCTTAATTTCAACACAGTGCAGGTGTAAAACTCCCCCCAAACAGGTAACTGCTGCACAAAGTGCTGGCGTAGCTATGTGCAACTCCAGGTTTCTGGATACTACAAGCTCCACCTCCATCCTAACAAAAAAATAAACAAAAAAACTTGAGGTGGGGCACTTAGTCTCCTAACCCTCTGTCTACCCTCTTTCTCTGCAGGGCGTATCTCCATTTCTCTTGCCTTTCCCTTACCTCACAACACACCTGCCTTAAATACTGCCCATCTGCCACATGGCACACACCGCGTCTTGTCTGACCTTAGACAAATTCTACCCACAGTGGGAGAAATAAATCATGACGGTCCACAGTAGATTCTCAACCTCCAATAACACTTTCTCTGTCCATGGTTTGGATCCATGTCCTTGACCTAAGGCAAAATCACTCACAGGGCTGATCCCAGTGTTGTTGCTAGGGGGTGGGGTGTCAACTTTTTGGGTTGGCACAGTAGGTAGGAACTTACACTGCCTTCTCCAATAACCCAATGACCTTGATGTCCAACTTCACAGTAAGTGTACAATAATCCACCCTTATCTACAGAAGACACATCCCAAGATGTCCTGTGAATGTCTGAAGCTGTAGCTGTCACAGAACCCACAATACACTGTGTTTTTCCTATAGATATATACCTATGATAAAGTTTAATTTATATACTAGGTACAGTAAGATATTAACAATGACTACTAGTAAAACAGAACAGTGTAACCATATACTGTAATAAAAGTTATCTAAAACTTATACACTTCTTATTTCTGGAATTTTCCATTCAATATTTTCCGACCACAATTGACTATAAGTAGCTGAAACCCCCAAAGGTGAAACTGCAGATAAGGTGGGGCTGCTCTTCTTGGAAGTAGAGATTTCTCTTGCCTGCCTTCTCCCTCCCATCTTGCTTTGTTCTTTAATTTATTGACTCTAACCTTGAAGAGTAATGACATAAGTAAGACATGGCTCTGTGGACAGGAGCCATGAATTTCACACAGAGAGATAAACCCGCCAGCAGAGAAGTACAAGACCATGTGTTAAGTAGGAAGCTGGATCGAAACTTTCTCAGCCTGCAGAGAGGGGCAGAGAGCTCTTCTGGGGGTGGGTGGGGATGAGTCGGGATGTGGGTGGGAGGCTGTGTAGCAGGTGGGCCCCTGGAGGTTCAGCTAGGTTGAGAAGCCAGTCCTGCTGGTCAACACAGCCCTGCAAATGCAAGTTTAAAAAGTGCCTGGCTTGGAGGAAGTAGTGAACTGGTTGGGATGTTCAAGGTGTCACAGGAGGAGAGTCCCAGTGCCACTGGAAGCCACCAAGATTGGGCAGGATGCCACTGGCCTTCCCACCCCACTCTGGGCCTTGAAGTGTGTATTTGTCTACGTATGAAAATCACTTATTCTCTAATTTTGCTGACAGGTCCTGCTTTCAGTGAAGACCAAGTGTCAGCATTCTGCACAGCTCAGAAGACAGGGAAGAAATGACCACTCTCTAGAAACCCACACTGAAAGAAGTGAATATCCTTTGTTCTTCAGAGCAAGAACCAAATCAATGCTTTAGGTTCCTGGACCCAGCATCACCAGGGTTGCTGTGAGAAATGCAAATTTCCAGCCCCCTCCCCCAGGCCTTGTGAATCAGAAACTCTGGGGTAGGGCCCAGCCGAAAAGACTTTAATGAGTTCTCTAGAAAATCAGACCCAGAGATAGTTCTGGAACCAACACTGTAGACAACAGTAGTTTGCCAATGAGAGGAAGATGACGGGAGTCTTAACCAAGCCTTTGTTTCTGTCATTAATAAAGCAGATTCTGGCTAAAGAAAACATAACCCACACACGACTATAGGAATGGGACAATTTCAGGACTGTAGTGTAATTGGCACCGATTAACACATTTCCAGTCATCTAATCTATTGCTTCATTTTCTTGAGATAAAGCAAATCTTTTGAAGCTGTGCAAGAATATGAAAAGCATAATAAAGGTGAGCGAACTGTAAAAATGTACAGTACTTTATTTATCCACGTTGACAGTTCAGTTGTAAATGTTTATAGCACCTCAGAGCCCAGGTAAGAAACCCCACGGGCCACGACGTGAAAGGCCTCCCAGCCGTCCAGGGTGAGCAAGGTTGGCAGGCCTGGGGGCTCGCCACCAGGAAGGCGGGGAGAGGGGGCAAAGGGCCAAGGCGAATTGATAAATATTTACAAGCAGATCATTGAAGAATGAGAGGGGCGCTATTATAGTCAAAAGGCAACAAGTCATTTTTGAATAGTGGCATCTGAAACTGGAAACAAATTTGTTGCTGAAATACGAATTGGAGGAAATTGCTTTTGTGGGAAAACATTTCCTCTCCACAGTGGGTTTCTCTTTTGTGTTCTGCCTGTTCTGCTTGTGGAATTTCAGAGCAACTGAAATCTCCTGATAGGGGACTAACTTCTGTTCCAAGCTCCCCACGGGGCCCTGGGCAAGGTGTCTTTGCCCTGTGTCTGCTTTTTTCTCATGACAGATAATGCCCTAGGAGCCGGACTTTCTGTCAAATGTTATAAGATCGGCAGATGATTGTTTCTAAATGCAGACTATTAAAAAAAAAAAAACAGTCTAAGGAACTTGTGGTGGCCACCCCAGTCCTTACCCTTCCTCTTCGGGTGATTTCATAACCATAAAGATTTTAAACCATGACCTTGGTCGTGGTGCTATGGGGGATTTTTAAATATAGAAAGGCATTTGTACCTCTGAAGCATATGAATGACAGGAAGTAAAGACAGATGAACTGCTCTCTAAAGGGGGTAATCACTGCATGTTGGCAAAATGCATGAGGGACTTCTTTAACGGGTGGTCATTGGGTCCACCTTTTCGGGGGGTGTTATTTTATAAGAACATGGGGAAGAATGCCGTCACAGAGTGAGGAGGGATGGGTTGGAGGAGGTTCCCTTGTTGCTGTTTTTACAAATATGGTTCATCTAGAAGCTCAGAGAAGACGAGAGAATGCAGAGCAGTGTTCTCGAAAATTAGCATGATAAAAAGCACTAGTGATGCACAAGCAAAGTGCAAAACTGAACTTCACGAAAATTTTAAAATTTCGCTCTTCAAAGGATACTGTTAAGAAATGCAAAAGCTTGGGTTGGGAGGAACTATTTGCAAGAAGTGTATCTAGCAAAGGGTCATCCTGGATATATGAGGAACTCTTACCACCCAATAATAAAAAGGCAAGTAACGCAATTCAAAATGGCAAAAGACTTGAATGGAGAGGTAAAAAATGAAGATATTTAAATGGGCAACGAACCTGTAAAAAAGTATTCAAAAATAGTCCAATTTCATCAGTAGTCAATAGTGGGTAGGTATCAGGAAAATGAAAATTAAAACCACAATGAGTTATCACTGAATATCTACTAGGATGGTTAAAATTCCACTTGAAAGGCTGACAACACCAAAGTCTGCCCAGGATGAGGCACAAGCAGCATCCTCAGACATGGTTGGGAAGAGTATAAAATAGTACAACCATTTGGGGAAAAAAAGCCATTACCTTCTTATGAATCTAAATATACTCCTAACTTTTTACCCAGCAATTCCAATCCATTTTGAAGTATTTACCTAAAAGAGATAGAAACCTAAGTCCACACAAAGAATGGTACAAAAATATTCACAGCAGATTTATTGATAATAGCCCTGAATTGGAAACAGCACAGGTGCTTATCAGAATAATGAAAAACCAAAAGGTAGAATATTCACATAATGAGATTATGCTCGGCAATAAAATGGGACACATTATTGGGCACCAACATGGATGGAGCTCAAGAGACATGCTGGGTCAGAGGAAAATGAAAGTGGTTCCTTTCCATGAAGTTCTAAAACAGGAAAATAAAACTATGTTGGAAAAAATTCAGAAAGTGGTTATGTCTGGGTGCCTGGGGATGGTCATTTACTGGAGAGGCTCATAAGGAAACTTTCCGGGGTGAAGGTAATATTCTGTATATTTATGCAAGTTTAGATTTCAGAGATGTAGACATCTGTCAAGTTCAGGAAATGTGTCCTTCATAGCTGTCCTGTTCATCATATGTAAATTTACCTCCAAAGAAAAAAAGAAGCCCTGTAGGCAATACTGAACTCTTGTGATAGACGTCCTGAAGTATCTAGGGATGAAAGACAGTGATGTCCTGCAATCTACTTTGAGATGCTTTGCTATAATAAAGGAAGATGGACCTATTGACTGTTGGACGAAGGTGTGGATGGATGGATAGATATGTGATAAAGCAAGTGTAGCAAAATGAGACAAGTAGTATCTCAAAGACCATAAGAAATGTTAAGAGGAAAAATTGTGTGTGAATCACCTGGAAAATATGGAAGAAGCACATGCTCCTGGATCTTATCTCCATGTATTCTGATGGTGGAGCTCGGGAAAGAGTATTTTCTAAGCACCTCAGTATGATCATAAGCCTTGAGGTGGGCATGGGAAGCACTTTCCGTTCCTTGGCTCAAGTATAGGCTAAAACTGTGACCTCATCCCCTGCTCATTTCCTACCCTTCACAATCCAATGCAAAGCATCTTCTAATAGGGCTTGGGATTCAATGACAGAGTCAATGTTTTTAAGCATTACAATCTTCGGGAGTGTGACTTAAGGCTCACTACAACCTGGTGACATAGGTTTCATCACACTCATTTTACAGATGAAGTCACTGAGAAGTTAGGCAAACTTAAATATAAGGGGACAACGGAGCGTGTACTAGAGGCTGGGAGCCCTGAGGAAGAATGGTCCTGCTTCTCGTCACCTAGCTGGGTGCCACTGGCCTTTCCCTCCTCTTCCAGCTCTGGAATTGCTGCCACTCTCTAACCAGGGAAATGACCCCCTTCAAGGGGAGATCCAATGTCCCCCATTGCTGTCAGCTCCCTGCAGGGCCTGAGCACACAAAGGGTGAGAAAGGGAGGGACTGGCACGTGCCTGGGGTTTCTTGGGGTTGGGCAAGGCAAGGCAGCAGTGGTCCTTCCCCTGGCTCACATGCCCCACTCCAGGTGCTGAGCTAGTCCCAGCACTGGGGTAGTAGCCCCTGGGAGTCGTCTGTCAGCTCTGGTTGGGAGCAATAGTCTTGTGGGAAGAGGAAATTGCCTTCTATATTAGCTTTTAATGACTCTACTGAAATTCTGGAAACAGGCAAACTTTATAAGAAAAGAGATTTATATATCTTACAGTTTTGCAGGATGCAAACTCAAATAACATGATAACAGGCTCTTGTGAGGGCCTCTCCTTGGAGGTGTCATCTAATGGCTGATGCGATGGTGGGGGTGTGTGTAGGAGGAAGAGCACCACATCCCCAAATAGAAAGACAGAGACTAGGGTCCCATATTCCCTTCAAAAGGCACAGCCCCTAACCTGAGGACCTCTTATTAAGCCCCACTTCCCAAAGGTCCACACCATCTCCAAACACCACCTCCCACACAAAACTTTGGGGGACATTAAATCTTATCTACACCGTCGCCACCACCTCCTGCAGTCGGGCAGGC
Source organism: Tamias sibiricus (assembly GCA_025594165.1). Classification (NCBI taxonomy): domain Eukaryota; kingdom Metazoa; phylum Chordata; class Mammalia; order Rodentia; family Sciuridae; genus Tamias; species Tamias sibiricus. The sequence goes on along the minus strand of CM046666.1, from coordinate 13,476,488 downwards.
ATTTTCATATGTAGCCAGCCCTGCACAGATCAAGGAAGTGACAGACTAGACTTTGGATTCAAGTCTGTCTTACTGTAAAGCTCCTATTTTTAACATCAGCTATGTTCAAGGCCTTGCATGAGGTCATAGAAAATATACAATGAGAGTTGATTGAAATTTCTTACATCAGGGAGCTTACAGGAGTGAATGAATTATAATCTCTGCCCTGCTGGACCTGCAGTAGGATAATATGAAGGATCAAAACTAAAATCAATGAGACCATTTAGAATAGTTGCGCAGAGCTGGAGTAATTATTCATGGTGGCCTAGGCTGGAGACAGTTAGATGGGGAGAAGTTTAGGTGGGGATGGCCATTTCATTTTCTTTAGATAAAATCTAAAATTATGAAGAAGGCAATATAGAAAGAACTTGGGGAGTGATTAGATCTAGGTGGACAGGGAGTCAAAGATGATTCCAGCTTTCTTGCAAAAGAGAAACGAAAAGGACTGGGGATCTGGCTCAGTGATAGGGTGCCCCTGGGTTCAATCCTCAGTACTAAAAAAAGAAAAAGAAAGAAAGAAAAAGGTTTATTATTCATTTTTCAGTCTTTCATTCTATTTTCTATTCATTTGAGCCCAAACAACCATACACCACATACATACAACAATTCCTCCTTTTTAAAAAAAAATAGGGATTATACCCTATGTGTTATTTTGCAAACTGAATTTTGAATTTTCACTTAATAAAATGCCTTGGAGAAGCCTATCTGTTATCTGTCTATCTGTCTTCATTTCTACCTACCTACCTACGTTCCTACCTACCTACCTACCTATGCAGGCTTTAAATTAGAACCAGGGGGCACAAAACAACAACAATCTATTAAGAAGTCAATGCCCTAGATTCAAGAAAGGCCTGTTGTCTTGGATCCTGCGGTACATTCAGGAAGGGAAGGGCAGTTAGAACTCACAAATTTGATTTAGTGACCATGCTGAGTAGCCCGTGTGAAAAAGTGGTGGGAAAATTTTAATGTGGCTTATGACATATTGTCACATGATCATGTTTGCTATCAGGAGAAGCAGCACACGCAGCAAATGTGTACCTAGGCTACATAATCTTCTAAGTTAACTGCAGAAGCACTGCCCTTATTTCCTATTCACCCAGTTAGGGAATTACTACCCAACTCCTCTAGTGTTAGCCCAGCCTCTCTTGGTGAGTTCCTCATGGTAGAGATAGAACATCTGAGTCTATCTGCAAGTGGTAATGCAAGGGTGACTTAGCTACCTTAAGGAAATTACTGTGATTCATTTCTCTTACACCATTTGTGGAATCAAGTGTTTTCATCTCATTGCAACACAAAACTTTGAAAAACTAAAATAATAACAATATTTTAATTTTGTCTTCATGCACTGTAAGAGCCCTAATTGAGGATAGCTAAGATGGTGGTTAGCTGAGAGCCATAAAAGTGTTCAAGTATTTTCACCTGATATTCATGCATTTATCTAAGAATCTTTTTATGCTCGTGAACACTGTGTGACGCACCTGTAAGCTCGAGCTGTTAGCACTTGTCCTTGTTAAGGCAAAATGTATTTAACTGGGTGAGGTTAGTTAGAGGGTGGTTGGAGTTGGAGTTGGTGTGGTTGGAGTTGGAGAGGTTGTTGGAGCTGGAGAGAGAAGTTAGAAGAGAGAAGAATAAAAGAACTTTTTCATTTCCATCCTGCCTCCGAATTTTCTCCCGCGGAAGCGAGCAGCAATCACTCCAGGCAGTGACAATGCACGACCTATTTGTTCTTGCTGTTTCTGCATTATCTTTGAATGATATATTTAGGAATATGATATGCATCTTCTACTTGGTTTTTCTCTCTTTTGTGATGTCTCAGCCTTCTACTGATTTGTTTCTGTCAGTCTTTTCCACATATTTCCAGCTTCTGACCAAGTTAATAATAAATTATGAAACTAAACTTGCTCAAATTTCCTCTTAACTTACAGTCAACCACACTCTGTGTGCCCACAAAGTGAGGCCCTGTGAGCATTACCCAAGAACTCTGCTCCAGTTTTTATTTATTTTTTTTTCAATCTCACTATCAGGAGCTATAGTCAGGAACGTTGCTGATGAAGAGGAGTTGACCTCTGAAAAGTGAAGCTGAATATATTTACCAATACTTATGTGACCAATTGCATGCCTAACTGTACCCCCATGATGATAAGGTGAAGTTTTATCCTCTGAGGTAGTTATGACCAATTTTCATGACTCCTTCAGGGCCCCTAAGGTAAAAACTATGTATGTTCGCTTATAGCTGCAGAATTACAAAGATTCAACTATTATAAGCAGTAAGTGATTCAAAACAGAAGATCAAATACTAGAAGAGCAAGCCCCGTTTCTTCCATTATCAAAAATTTGGGGAATCAGGAAGCCCTTGTCCTAAATTTGTTTGTAGTTTGTGGCTCAGATTGTTAATGCTTGATGTGTGGATCTCATAGCACATGGCTTGAACCATGATCTGGGGGTGAAGGATGAAGTCATCACTAGACTGAAGGCTCCAGAGCCAGGTGTCCCCTATGACACCTGCACCAGAAGAGTGGAAGCCAGACCCATTGCTGGTGGCTTCCACTTCCCTTGATGCTACATTCATGTCTCCCAGTTGCCTCTGATCACTAGCAGAGACCATGGCCAGAAAGTCTAGCTGCAAGGGAGTCCTGGAAAGGCAGTTTTTAGTTTCTGACTTTGCAGTACAAGAGCGCACACCAGAAGAGGGTGAGAACAACTGCGAAGGGAAGGTACCATGTTGTGAATTCATTGTGGTCTTCATTTTTCATTTTCTGATGATGCTTTGGTCTCCTGATATTTTGCTTTCTGCTGCACAAGGACTTCTCTCCATTTTCTTCACTTGTGAACATCATTTCTTCCACTGCTGTTTCTTCTCCTCCTCCTTCTCATTCTCTTCCTCTTTATCCTCTTTCACCTTCATCTTCTGTACGTACATACTGACCCACACATTCACCTAACTAAAGTTTGGCATTTTGGCAGACTGTCAACAGGTTCATAATAACAGCCATGCGTCTTTTCAGAAAAACACAAATAACTTCATAAAAACGTCTATATTATTGAAGAATCAGCTAAAATTTCTAATATGGTGACTCATATGTTAATATAAATTTTTAAACCACAAATATATAGGTCTCTACCTATCTACCTATCTACCATAGCAATGCAAGATTTTATTTTACAGTGATTTGCAATATGTCTTCAAGGTCAATGAAACAAACTGTTAAGCTTAGGCTAAGAATTTTGGGGCTAATTCCCTTAGGCTAAGAAAAAGTGTTAGGTTAGGGAAGAATCTGTTTCAAACAGAAGTCTGCCACTTCTCTTAATCAACAATGTTGACATAAAATTTCATGATTTACAAAATAAAAAATGGGACATCTTATGGGGAATTTTTCCTTTCTTTATTATACCAATCACTCTAAAAAATTTCAGTAAATATTACCTTTTCATTTACATACCTGCAACGTAATCCTTTCTCAATTATAATGATGTAGTCAGTGAAGACCAAATTGTGTTCAAACAGAAAGAAGTTTAAACAAAGCTGAAATGATGTATTTGGGGTGTTCATGTGTGAGTGAGAGAGAGATGGGAACAGAAAGAGAGAGATTGTGAACTTCAGTTCAGATATGTTAAGTCTCAATAAAACACAAGCTTTGCAATCTAAAGAACAAACACTAAGTTTGATAAGGCTCCAAAAAACTCAGTTTGAAAGATGGAGGGAAATATGTTCAGGGCTAATTCATCTCATAGGTTTAGTAGAGTCAAAATTAAAATATTAGTTGCTGGTGACCTGGCATTTTTATGTGCAAATGTACAAATTAAATCAAGTTACATAGAATAAAATGTTAAAGGGTAAAAAAATCACAAGGTACGCACATTCCAACTCTGTAGTGTGGTTTCTAGCCTTTCAATGTCTGCAAGAGCTTATTTGTAAGTGTAGGCAATATTCACTGTGGCTGTGTATTATAAACCACCATTGAGACTGGTGGAATCTGTCAATGAACAGCATTCCCTACCCATTTTCTCTGTCCTAGAAGCTGTGCATGAGTGTGTGTGTGTGTGTGTGTGTGTGTGTGTGTGTGTGTATTTGAGCCTTTTGTAGAAAGTTAGTGGAGCAAGTAACAAGACAACGCAAGGTGTGCCAGAGAGCAGGGGTCATTTGCAATATAGCTGTAGAAAGAGAATCCTTAGGAGTGTAATCACAAGAAAACAGCCCAATGGTACAATGAAAGGTACTGACTGTCAGAACCACAGAACTTCAAAGAAGGTTCACCATTTTCCAGATCTAACAAGTATTACAGGCTCCAACCTGGACTCTGCCTTCAATCTTATCTTCTTCTATCGTCCTTCTGGAGGTTTTCCTGAAATGTGCATCTTTTCATTTTCTGTCCTAGTTTAAAAACATCCAGTAGCTCTCCATTGAGGACAAAATCTGGCCTTGGTAGCATGAACAGAAAACCCCACAGGATCTGCCTTAGCCCTCTGTGCCAGTCCCATCCATTTCCATCCAACCTTCTGCAGCTTCAAACAAGTGAGGAAGCTTCAGCTTGTGTGTTCTCACACACAGATTCCTCTAGGCCTAAAGTCCCCGTCCACCCATTCACATCCTCCCTGCTTGATGACCACTTACTTATGTATACCACATGCCTGCGTATACAGAACCAGGTTCATGGTCTGCTTGACTTTAAATGTTTCCTGGATTAACCACCTTGACCTAGTTGAATTGACCATTTGAATCCACGCGATGGCCTCCAAATCACCTTCCTCCAGAATCTGTGATGTTTTATTCCACCCACTGTCTGTATTCTTGATTACATGTCAGACTCTTTGGAGGACTCACAAACCTCCTTCTTTTCTCCATAGCATAGTACCCTGCACCTAGTAGCCCCTTCACTGGCTGAATAAGACAACCACCGAGAAAAAAGTGTTTGAGCTGGATCTAGAGCCTTTAGCAGGATGTGGGCAGGATTCCAGTGAGGAAAGAAGTTTGAACAAAGGTGAAAGGATGTACTTGGGGTGTTCATGTGTGAGCAAGAGAGAGAGATGGGAACAGAAAGAGAGAGATTGTGAACTTCAGTTCAGATATGTCAGCAAGATTGCAAGCTCGGAACCCCTGAGAAGCTGCAATCCCATGATTCCACCATGAGATAGTTAAATTGGGCAAAAAAAAAAAAAAAAAAAGTAGAAAACAAAATCATGTTGATGTGGAGGTACAGAAGCCCTGAAGGCCATGTCTGAGATCTCTTCCTTTTCCTTACATGCCATATGCTTTTATAATATTTTTCCAGTGTAAGATAAGAGTTCAATTTCATTCTTCTACATGTTGAGATCCAATTTTCCCAACACTATTTACTGATGAAACAGTCCCTCTCTCATTGTGTATTTTTGGAATCTTTATTAAAAATCATTTGGCCATACATGCATGGGTTCATTTTGGGGCTAATTTGTTCCATTGGTTGATGTGTCTATTTTTATTTTAGGACCATGCTGTTTTATGTGTACTAGAATTTGATGAAGTGTTAATTAAGTATTCTGTGATAGTAAAAATAATATGAAGGCACATTTAATTGACTACTTTTAATAATGTCTATAAACAAGAATGTTTTATCATAAGCAATTTTCGTTCATCCTTTGATGAGTAGATTCATTAGTGATGAATATATCGGTTAACAGTATCAACAAAGTCTAAAATACAGTTGGGATTGAATGGTTTATAGAAGGAACTAATACTGAGCACCTATTGTAATCTAAGCACCACAGAATGTATATAGTTTATCCAATTTAATCCTCATGACAGCCTTGGATGGTAGGAATCGCCAACCTCTTTTGTATATACAAAGAAACGGAAGCTCAAGAGATGAAATAACATCCTCATGGCTACCTCACTTTAAGTAGAAGCACTTCTATTCAGTTCTTTATCAGTAAACAGCACTTGAAAATAACACAGAAAGTCTTTTTATTTTTTAAGTATCCTAGCAAAATTGTTAGTAGAGTATCCTATACCAAAGAATATTTTAGGATATTAGTTATCAGCAAAACACTTCTCAAGGAAACTTTAAGTTTTAAAAAAGTAAATTTTAATTCACACACACATACACACACACATACACACTCACTTTTGTGAATAGTGTGGGAAAAAAAGGCTCAGGATGAGAGAGGAAGACATTTATTTATCCAGAAACATTGATTAAGCCACATTTTATAGCTCCTAAGAAACCTGTAAAATTGAGCTACCTCAATGACTTTATTACTTTGTATCACTCAGATCCTGCAGAGAACTGGATGGATCTTTGTATTAATTAAGAGACCCAATCTGAAAGTTTTGTTATGGCTTAGCTATGAGGTGTCCCCCAGAAGCTCATGTGTGAGACAATGCTAGAAAGTTTAGAGGAGAAATCATTAGCTTATGAAAGCCTTAACCTAATCAATGCATTAATCCCCTGGTAGGGATTAACTGGGTGATAGCTGTATGCAGATAGGGTGTGGCTGGAAGAGGTCGGTCACTGGGGGTGTGACTTTGGGGTATATATTTTGTGCCTGGAGAGTGGAGCTGTCTCTTTGTCTCTCCTCTTTCTGATGGCCATCTCCTGAGCCACTTTCCTCCACCACACTCTTCTGCCATGATGTTTTGCCTCACCTTTGGCCCAGAGCAACGCACCTGGCCACCTCTGAATTCATGAGCCACAAAATAAACTTTTCCTCTAACTCTTCTTGTCAGGTCATTTGGTCACAGCAGTAAAAAAGCTGACTAAAACAGTGTTAAAGTATGGATGTGAGGCGTCCCCCAAAGCTCATATGTGAGACAAAGCCAGAAGGTTTAGAGGAGAAATGATTGGGTTATGAGAGTCTTAACACAATAGTGAATTAATCATCTGGTGGGGTTAACTGAGTGGGAACTGAGGGGCGTAGGGTGTGGCTGGAGGAGGTGGGGCATTGGGAGTTGGCCTTTGGCATATAGTTTGTATGTGGTGAGTGGATCTCTCTCTGTTTCCTGATCATCATGTGAGCTGCTTTCCTCGGACAAACTCTTCCTCCACGATGTCCTGCCTCACCTTGAGCCTGGAGGAATGGAGTCTGCTGTCTGTGGACTGAGACTTGTGAAGACGTACTGGACATTTGCATTTGCACACAGTAATACACTTCAATGGAGTTTTATATTTATATTTTAAACTTAAATGGTTTTCAACATAATCTTTTTTGAAATACAGGCTGAAATGACGTGAGGCCACCACTTTTGAAGAAAAACATTATATGAAATATAATTTATGATAATTTATGATGATACATTTTATGATTATAAAATAAACTTTTCCTCTTCTCACTGTTCTTGTCAGGTCTTTTGGTCACAGCAGCAAAAAAGCTGACTAAAACAGTAACTTAGTGGTCTTTTAAATTGAAATGTAAAATCCCCTCACTAGCTCTAAGGGAAGACTGGGTGTGCGACATTCTTTAGTGAGGTGTCCTCTTGCCTAATCCTTCTACCCCACCCCACCCCAGGGTAGCATGTAGAATGACTAAAGCTAACTAGGCTCTCAGTGCCATCAACCTTGAGGTAAACAGCACTGAGCTTAATGAAGACAAATAGCAGGATCCTTGGTTGTTCCTTTAAGTAAAGCTACTACTTTCTTTAAGCTATTTGGTTTTTACTTTTCTTGTTCAAAACCATTTAATTAAATACAGGATAGATAGTCTAGTGAACTTAGTGAATGGATCCTCAACTGGAAAAAAACTGATTTTATAACTTGACTTTTGCTGTCCTTTGCAACTTAGTGACAGAGTTCTGGCTGTGGCCTTATTCCTTTGCTGCAATAACACCTTATTTGGATAACATACTAAACAAACCCTGACAATCTATATGATTATATGTGAATAGTTATTTAGATTGTTAATCATTTGTTCATTTATGATACCATAAGTTATGCCATAATTTGATAATCATAAAATGTATAATCCAAAATTATAAATTATAGTTCATATAATTTTTTCTTCAAAAGTGGTGACCTCACATCATTTTAAAAAAGATTACATTGTAAACTACTTAAGTTTAAAATATATATATATATATATATATATATATATACATGTATATATACATACATATATATAAACTCGAAGTTTATTACTGTGTGCAAATACAAATGTCCATTTACATCTTCAGAAGTTTATGGCAGAATGGAGGGAAGAAGGTAAATTTCAGAGCTTCCTCCTCCCCCGCCCCTGCTCTGAATTTATGTGGATATTTTCTAATATTTCGTCCTCCCATCAAGACAGAATTTACCATGTCCATGACATCCATGAGTGAACTCATTTGACACAGATAAATTCCACAAGTAGCTAGGAAGTGGCAGCCCCATTGATAAGCTTCCCCAGTGCACAGAAATTGAGCCATAACATCCCCATTAACTTTGTTTGGAGCAGTGATTAATGATAAAGGGTGGAGACCAATCCAAGTTAATATAGATAGGGAGCTGTTATTTCCCTCATCCTCTAAAATTTGGCTATCATTGGACAAACATTCCATTCCGTGGGATCCTCTTCCTCCCCTCACACTGGCATGCCAGCAATGCTGCTGACGGTCTAGAGAGGGATAGAGAATCTATCTTTCCCAACCTAGAGCCCCTCCACAAAGCAAGTGTCCCCTCCACTCCACGAGCAACTCAATTTTCCCAACATCCACCTTCAGTTTCACACAGCTTCTACACTTTCTAGAACTAAAATACAAACAGATTTGGAGAAATTGAGACTAAACAGTGTCCACATTGTTCACATGACACGGTCTGAGAATTGTCCACAGAGGAGAAGATCGGCCTTGTGACCACTGAACGAAGCCCTAGAGAGATGATGTACCGTGGCCTAGAGTCTGATTTTCAACTCTGTGCACCTTGAAACCAGACTTTGCCAATGCAAAGGGAGCAGGCAGGCATCATTCAAGGTCATCCAAAGCATTACACTGTAGTGAGAAAAAGAATGACATAAAACTGGAACTCTCATGCTGGCATCATTAGAGACTTTCCCCCCCTGTAGTCAGACCTCCATGGGGAGACAAATCACACCCCAAATTTGCTTAGACTCAGAACATGAGGAGTTGGATGAACTGAGTGCTAATATACATGGAGCTCCCCCTAAGAGGTTCTGAGCTGAGCAAGGATTTCAGCACTTAATGACATCCTTATTTGGAAGACTCCCTAGAAAACATGAATTGCATTTAACTGAGCAATTGTTTTCTGGCTAGTATATTGCCAACACACAATTTCATTGAAAGGATAATCCTGTGCAGATAAAAGGTTTCAAAATGTGCATTGGCCAGACAGAAAAACATCGAAATACAAGCACTGACAAACTAGAAATTTACCTCAAAAATGAGGTCCTGTCAATGGACCAAGAATTGCCCAGGTAGCATCAGAGTCTCAAGAACGACATTCTACTTCCTGATCTTGTGACTCTGCATAATGGTGAAATAATACTGCCCAGTCCATTCCTTGGTCAGCCAAAATTCTAGAAAAGCCACCTGCAAGGACCAAGTAAATTACTAAAAAATAGCACCATGGGTTTCAAGCCCTGTGGCATCTTTCCCCATCCATTCCTACCATTTTGGAATTTGATAGTCTCAAACAGGCATTTCCATCTGTCCAAAGAATATAGGGAAAGAACATAAAAGGCTTAGCCTAAAGGGTACTTTTCCCAGAAGTTTAACTGTCTGAAAAAAAAAAATGGACTCAGAAATGTCCTTTGCTGAGATAAATTTTAGCTTTGCTTCTGCAGTTTACATAATGGTGCAATTACTTCACATGTCAAAAAAGGAAAAATCTGGCTCTCCTAAGGTGTTGCATAGAGCAAGCCAGTGCATGCAGCCCAACCCCTGCTACTTTTTTCTTAGGTAGGATCAGGTACAAGAAGTGGCAAAAGTTGAAATGGATTTTTGTGCCCATTATCTCCACATGAGTATTCATATATATGGAAAATTCTCCTTAGCCTCTGCCAAAAGGCTTTTCTAAAATGTTTTGCAGTGTATGGTTGCTTAGAGACATGGAGATTCAATAAATAGTTCTGCCTTTTCCAAAATGTGTACAAACTGCAGTAAACATTAATACTTGGAATCCTCCAAATCTCTAAGGTTGACATTACAAGGCTCGCCTCAAATGCATATTTGACAAAACAAAAATCTTTAATTATCTTTAAGATGGTAGCATGTTAGAAATGTGCACATGATTATCTCTTAACCACATTATAAAGATTAAAAGAATTTCCTTCTTTCAGCCTTACTCCAGGACTGCTTATCTGGATGTGGGGAAGTCTAGGATAATTTACTGCCTTAGAAAGGAGAAAATTGTCCCCAAGCACCTGGGAGACATTCCCTTTGCTATGTGCACAAGACAAATGCAAAATTTCATGTTCTTTCTAGTAATCAGTGGTGCCACTGGTAATAACTTAAAATTATTTTGCCACCGTGTCACTGCACGAAAGCATGCCCAGAAAGCCCTCCTCAGATCCTCCATGCCTGCTGTCTTAACAACCACAAACAATCAAGTAAACACAAAATGTCTCACGAAAGGTGCTTGTGGGGCTGGGATTGTGGCTCAGTGGTAGAACACTCGCCTAGCATGTGTGGGGTGCTGGGTTCGATCCTCAGCACCACATACAAATAAAATAAAGGTACTGTGTCTAACTACAACTAAAAAAAACCCCCCAAAACATAAAAAAAGAAAGAAAGAAAGAAAGAAAGAAAGAAAGAAAGAAAGAAAGAAAGAAAGAAAGAAAGGTGCTTGTGGACCAGTCTGGGGCTGGGAAAGTATCTAAGTGTGCTCACTGTGGTTATAACAGCATAAAGGCACAATTCAAATACTGCTACACATTCATTCCTCTTTGGGAACATTTGTTAAGGATGCTTAAAATGTTATAGCGTTGCGAAACCAGCTGAGCTAGGTGGATACCCCATCCAGATTAAGACAGGCCTTTCAGTTCTCTTATCTCACTGTATGCTAGATGAGGCAGGTAAACTGATTCCAACTTCTCCAAATTAAGCTCATCTGTCTTGGCACCAAATGCAATTTTCAATTGTAACGATTCTCTGCCTTTCATCTCACTTGAGTCATCTCCTCACTTTTATCCTTTCGTCTCTGGAAATCTTTATTTTAGGGGTTGAAAATGAAGATTTCATTATAGTTCAAATATGATTTCCTTATTTATCATACATTCTTTTTCTTTCATTTCCAGTAAAATATAAATTTCAAGAGCATCAACATTCTGAGCTTCTCTGTTCATCTCTGATTTCTCATGGTCTCCGACTTCTACTTTATTTTATGGTATTGGGGATTGAACCCAGAGGCACTTACTTAAACACTGAGTCACATCCTAAGTCCCCTTTTAAAAAAAGTATTTGGAGACATGTTTTCCCTAAGTTGCTTAAGAGGCTGGCTTTGAACTTGTGATCCTCCTGCCTCTGCCTCCTGAGATTACGTTCTCCATTTTTAAAAATGGACTAGTTACATAATTTGAAGTTGGGACTGATTCGTAAGCCTAGTAGGATGTCTGCAAGAAAGGAAGCCACATCTATTTGCAAAAAAGTTGCCTGCTGATATTTTTGTCTATGAAGCTCACCCTGGGTAACTAATAAAAGAGACCCATCATTTTTTTGATGTACAATTTTTCATTTCTCATCAAATATTCTGAAATTTTCAGGCATCAAAAAGAGCTTCTAGGATGGGGTTGTGGCTCAGTGGTAGAGCACTTGCCTAGCATGTGTGAGGCACTGGGTTAGATTCTCAGCACCACATACAAATAAATAAAATAAAGGTCCATCAACAACTAAAAAAAAAGAGCTTCAACCAGGTGCAGTGGTGCAAGCCTGTAACCCCAGTGGCTCTGCAGGCTGAGGCAGGAGGATCAGGAGTTCAAAGCCAATCTCGGCCAAAGTGAGGGGCTAAGCAACTTAGTGAGACCCTGTCTCTAAATAAAATACAAAAAAGGGCTGGGGATGTGACTCAGTGGCCAAGTGCCCTTGAGTTCAATCCCTAGTACCACCCCAAAAAAAAAAAAAAAAAAAAAAAAAAAAAAGAGAGAGAGAGAGAGAGAAAAGAGCTTCAGATTTCATTTCTGTATCAGTGTACTTCTAACTAATTGATTTTAATTTGATTCTCTTCTAAAATGGGGATATAGCAGGGAATACAGAAGATGAAAATCTGTTCTCAAGTAGCTCATATTCTTGTGTGAAAGACAAAGACAAGAAACCAAGTAAAACACGTAAAGGATCAACTGCCGCAGTGATCCATGCTAGGTAGAAAAAGGAAGCAGGAGAAGGGACAGAGAGGGACTTCTGCTGTTGGGGTGAGGTAGGTAGTTGCAATTCTAAAAAGGGCCATGTGGGGGCGCTACTTCAGTTGATGCCAGCTGTGCAAAGACCTAGAGGAAGGGAGGGGAGGAGGGAGATCATCCAGGGGCAGAACATTCATGCTAAAGGAAAGCAAGCAGAGAGACCTGGAGGCAGGGATGTGTCTGTTGGGTAGCAGCTTCTCTTACCTGCCTTTGACCTGAAGGTGATGCAAAAATATTTGCGCTTGCAGGCACCAGAGAGCCCACCTCCTAGGCCTGCCTTCCTGGGCTACCTGCAAGTGAAGGCATCGTGCCACACAATCTATTCCTTACCCAGAGATGAGGTCTTTCATAGGGATATGCAATTTAATGAGGAAAATAAATTTACAACGCAAGGCAATTTTGTGATGCATTTTTGAATGTGACTTCACGTGCGGGTTTCTGGTAGGCCCTGAGTTATTTCAGAAGAGTTTGCTAAAGTTCATGGTGATTAGTGTGAGGTGATTCATGAGCATATTTGGCAGCCTATGAAGCCGCTGCAAATAGAAGGGATTATTTTTATTATTAAAGAAATGGACTTTGAAAAATTGCCTACACCATCTCCCCAGCCATAAATTTTGTGTGTATTTTAAAATTCTAAGCATTTTCTGGTAAATTAAAGATGTCTTGTTCCTTCATTTTTATCTTAAGCAAAAATATTCCAATTGTTAGTCACTAATAAATGTTCTATTTACCATAAGCATGAACTCTCCTAGGACCATGACCAAATTAATGAATACTAAGCACATTGTCTCTTGTACCTTCAGAGACTTCTTTTGGGGCTTAAATTGGTCTAATCTTTCTTTTTACCAATTTGGCAAGTGGTATCAAGAATTCTAAAAAAGTTATACCTTTGACCTTAAAATTTCATTCCTAAACATCTCAATAAATCACAAGTAAAAGGGAAAGAGATTTATTTGCAATGATTTTTATATAAAATTAGTTGTAATAAGAAACACCACAATTTTGATGTGTTAATGTGGTTTATTCACACATGGGAAAGAGTGTGGCCTTTATAAAAAATGATATTTACATAGAATCTTAACAGCACAGGAACCTTCTAAAACTATAAAGTTAAGCAAAGTAAAATCAGGAGGCAAATTTGTGGATAAATGTGGTCTAGAATAAACAGAAGTACAACGCATAACAAAATACATCAAAATGTTAGCAGGGACTGCCTCTGGGCTTGGGGATTGGATTCTGGTGTGTTATTTTATATCTTTCAGAGTTTCCTTAATGGTTGTAGCAATAAGACAGTCAACAAAGGTACTAATCTCACCTCTGCTACTTGGATGGTCTTAGTAACATTTCACAACTGTTGACTTAAGCACATATTAAAAATTCTTTTCTCTGAGCCTTGTCAACAAGAGATGACATCAGTGATGTCTTAGCAAACAAGGAAGCCAATAATCAGTTGTCACGATTGAAAAGCCGAAGATCATGACCACAGAAGAACCTTCACATTATAACCTAAAGAATCCGTCAACATATATATTCCATATCAACAAGTGCTTGGAAGTGTTTTGAGAGAATTGTGTCTTAAAGGGCCTGCTGGCTTTCTGACCTCACTTTCTGGCCTTTTCAAAACTGCTGGAGAATATAAACTTTAAAATGAGACACACATACCTCCCTGGTCATGTTTACTATTGCCACAGGACTGGTGAAAAATTGGGGAAGTATATTATAGTATACCAGCTGGCTATTTTACTTATGTTATAAGATTCGTCATAAGCAAATATGCCTTTAGACTGTGTAAGCCACTTCCTTGCATATGCAAATAAAAATCCCATCTAAGGCCACTGGGTTCTAATTTTCATCAAAGATCTGATGGAGAAAAAGCTTGGCGTTTACATAAAAGTCTTGACGGCAGATAGCTTCCGGCAACTCTTCAACTGATTATACTTCAACCTCCAAACACCTGACCCTTCTGATGGGCACCCATAGAAAGCATTATCTCAAGATTGGAGCGCTTCACGTTATTCACTAAGATCTCTGCTTCCATCCCATGTTTCCAGAAAGCGTCAGAAGGGAAATACAAACAGAGCAACTCTTCCCTCATCCTTGCAATCTCTTGAGCTGCGATCTTCTAAGAGGCCCACTAGCAAGAGCCTCTAACCGCTTAGTAAGTTAAACTTAAGGTCTAGATGGTTCTTGGGGGCAGAGCAGCTCCATGACCACATTGTTAGCAATAAGTTCTTCTTTGCCAACTTGTCACTTTTTGCCATTTTCTGAAATAATGACAGATGTGAGCCTTCCGCACCCAAAATAGACGCTATAATATAAAGTATTCAGCCAAGACCATGCGATGGACGGTAATTTATATGTCTTTAGCAGCATTCACTGCATATCTTCAAAAAAAAAAAAAATCTACTATTGAGTTCTTATCTGGCAAACTACAGAAATAGGAGTTTTGTTTCCTGTTATTGCAGCCCTCGTGGAGTTGGAGAAAAGCTCTTGATTTCCTTTCATAAAGTTTTCTTTCTGAAACAATCAGGAGTGTAGTAAACACTGACCCCAAAAAAAAGGTTCATTTCATGAGCTTCCAGTAATGCCCGTGCTCCGAGCATTGTTTTTGTCGTGAAAAGATATCAAAGTTTAATTATGAATGTCACAGAGATATTTCATTTGTTTCAATTGCTGATACTTCCACCAAAGATTTCCCATATCCAGGGGGCTGCTAGGTCCCAGAAAAAATAGCGGAGGAAGAGCTCAGTGTTGGGCCCCATTTCCCCTAAGATCAAACTAATCAGTTTAGAAAGGAGATAAGTCAAGTTGATTATAATGTGAAGTTAATGCTGAGGTGCAAATTCGAGCACTCCTGAAGCCCTGAAGAATTTTAGTTTTTCTTTGTTTTTATTTTATTTTATTTTATTTTTTTTTTTTTTTTTTGGT
Source organism: Tamias sibiricus (assembly GCA_025594165.1). Lineage (NCBI taxonomy): Eukaryota > Metazoa > Chordata > Mammalia > Rodentia > Sciuridae > Tamias > Tamias sibiricus. The sequence goes on along the minus strand of CM046666.1, from coordinate 13,461,227 downwards.
GGTGCATGGGGATTGAACCCAGGGCCTTGTGCAAGCGAGGCAAGTACTCTACCAACTGAGCTACATCCTCACCCCCTCTTCATTGTTTTTACTCTTGGTGGTGATTCTGCCTCCTGGGTCACTGTATGTTTTCCTGGAAGCTCAGTCTGAGCTCCCTCTTTTGGTTTCTTAAATCTTTACAAAGGTTATACAGCCCTCCCAATCCAAGTTTCCAGCCACCTCTTTTGATTTCAGGCCTAATGTGTCCTTGGTGTCTCTTATGAGGCTTGGCGAGGCCCCCTGATTCTGCTCGATTTGGAGGCTGCTAAGTAGCTGTACAGTTTGAACTCAACTTTGATTTATGCAGTCTGTACTTTGAGGTTCGTCAATCCAAACCGCCCTTCTTCCTCTGTCTGTGCTTAACGCTGACTTCGGATGGACACATTGGCAAAGCCCTGCCAGTCTGCATTGAGTTACTTTGCAGTTCTAAATCTCTGTCTTTCTTCATGGTCTCCCCCAAATTTCTTCTCTTTCTAATTAAATGCCTTACATTTTTCACATTCTCATCCTGCAGGCCCTCATCTGAGAGCAAGCACATATTCTTGGACCCTGTGGTTAACGGATGTCAGCATTACAGCTGAGGTGACCTGTTAAGGACAACAGGCCTTTTACTGGGGACAACAATCTTATTCCCTTTAGCTCTCACATTTGCAACTTAAAACCTGACATCACTAGGAGGCTGAGGCAGGAGGATCACGAGTTCAAAGCCAGCCTCAGCAATGGCGAGGCACTTCAGCAACTCAGTGAGACCCTGTCTCTAAATAAAAATACAAAAAAGGGCTGGGGATATGGCCCAGTGGTCAAGTGCCCCTGAGTTCAATCCCTGGTACCAAAATAAATAAATAAATAAATAAATAAATAAATAAATAAACAAACAAATAAATAAATAAATAAATAAATAAAAATAATAATAATAATAAAACCTGACTTCAGCGGACATTCTAATTTTCACATCACAATTGGCCTGTCCTTCCACTGGCCTGACATTCTGAAGCTGGTCAAGTCCTGCTCTTGATTCAACCTGGAGCAGGAACTGAGGCCCTCACTTCTAGGAATTCAGGCCCTGAACTTTCCTTCATAGGGCACAAGCTCGATTTGAAAACCAGCTTGTTAATTCAGTGTTTCCAGAACACCATTCCTTCAGATCCCCATGGGGGCCTGGCTGGACCGTGCCAACCAAGATTAGGGTTTGCGTCCTCTTGACTGCCTCCAGCCCAGACACAAACCCCGTGGTGGCCAGGCTGGGAGTCGTCCTCACAGCCTTCTGTTTTGCTGACTGCTCTACCTGCTGGTCTGGACTCATTACCCATGGCCACCTCTGCCCAGTAGTTTAGGTTCATGCAAAGATATGCTTTTCTGTCCTTCAGTCTGAATGCCAGCAGAGTCCTGATTTGTGAGCATTCTGGCTTGATGATGTAATCTACTTACAGAATATGACATTGGCCAAATTTCTTCACCTCGTGAGTCAGTTTTCCCTCCTGTGAAAAGAGTAGGCTAGGCTGAAAGGTAAGAGGGCTCTACCAGGGGTGTAAATTCTACCAGAATCTATGGCTTGGCATCAAGGCCAAGTCTTCACAGAGAGAAGAATTACTTATCTCTAGGGAATGAAGGTGTGGTGACATAAAATTCTCCCAGCAATAAGCCGTGGCCCCAAACATCAGTAAAATGCAATGACATGACTTGGAATTGAGCATATCCAAAACCTAAGCCACAGATCCACTTATCAGCTCACGTTAGGATTTATGCAAAACTCATTGAGGACTCTCTACTTCTTTAAGAGATGAGAACCTTCTCTTCTCCCATGAATGCCCCAACAAGCTCTCTCAAGCATGCAGGGGTTCTTTTTCTAGATGGCTAGTACTCCTTTGGGGAACTACTGTCTCTCAATTTTGATTCACACCTTTCAGTCCAAGTGACTCAGGGAATCCTCAGGTACCTATTTTGTCCACCCCCTCTCTAGACTTAAGAATGAACCATTGACTCAGTTCTGGTCACTCATCTTGCTGGCCAAAATGTTGATTTAAGGGTGGGTATATAATACTGTCCAGGCTATTCAGAGCTCTCTCTTGACCTTTGCCAGTGATTATTCTTCTTTCTCTAAACCACAAGTTTGAGGATCTACCAAGGCTCAGTTTTGCAGGAGAACTGTCTTTGAATGTAAGAACAGAATAAGGATATAAGCTACCAAGAAGAGCCTTCAAATCCAATCATGGGTAGATTTTGAAGTTCTTACTTTTCTTTTGTTCTTTGGCTTCAGCTGCATGGAGTTGGGTTTCTATCATCTGCTACCAAAAGTCTTGAGGAATGGATAGTATTTGGTATGAGAGAAAACTCTGAGAGAATCTTGCCCTAGGAAGGTCTGTCTGCCTGGGAACATTCTAGATCAGTTTATATTCATCTGCACTTTTAGCATACTTACTCTCTAGAGACCCACCAGGAGAGAATCTGGGGAACAGAGGGGGAGCAATGGGTCTTTTCTCAGGAAACCTTTTCTGTCTCCACTAGGATCTGGTTTAACCAAGAAGGAAGGCCTCATTAAGCCAGGATCTCAGAGGGCACATTGAAACTTGGCCCTGGGAAACACTGACAAAGCTTAGAAATGGATTTTTATATTTTTCTTCTGCTCCTCTGGAATCATTTCTATTTCACTAAGAACTGACAGCTGAGCTATTCTCTTTTTTGCAAGTGCCAAATGCTCAAGTGAAATGCACCAAGTGGGCTTGTTGGAGATGTCCCTTGGAAGACCAAGGAGACCTCGAGTGAGCAGGACCCTGTTCTTATGGAATTAGAGATGGCAGCAGTTCTTTTCCTGCTAACAGCTGTCTTTTGCTAAGCAGAGAGGAGGCTCTGGAGCACAGGGACTTGTTTGCTGGGGAGTTGGAAGGCATTGTTACTGCCCATCTGAAAGCATTCTGGAGAATCCTCCTGGGCTGTTCCAATCTCACAAACGAAAAGTCTAACCACACAAAAATTTGTTCCAGCATCAAGGGTTTCTTAAGTGCTTTATTCAACACCAAAAATGAAAACAAAACAAACTAACAAAGCAAATAAACACCCCAAAGGGAAAGGTGGACCATATAGCCTAATAACCATGACATTTTGTCTTGGTGTCAACCCACAACATGTGGTCATTTTCAATGACTGACAGATGAGATCACTAATTTGGGGGAGAAGGAAAGTCGTTTACTCACCGTAGCAATAGGTAGAAATTTGTTTACTGATTTTTAAAAAGATTATTGGCTTTTTTAGCAATGAGAAAAATATCACTGGAATAGGGGAAAAAAATCCTATAGTCCCGAAAACCTAAAGTGCAAACACAAACACAAAATTAAAACTAAACTTGATAATAAAATGTATACCTCCAAAAAGAACTCGCATTCTACTCCTTCCCACGAGAATATATTTGCTTGAATCTAAAATTGCTTAAGAACCAGTCATTGTCAGATGAAAAGGACTCAGGATGAGAGGAAGTTAGAGAAAAGCAAGAAAAAACTGTGGAACTCTTAATAGTATTGAAAAGAGAAAGTACTTCTAAATTAAGAGGGACTGACAGCTGGGGATTGAAGAGGAGCACATTACATTCACGCATGTATGGTTATGGCAAAATGAACCTCAATGTTGTGTATAACTGTAATGCACTCATAAAAACATAAAAAGAAAAAAGCTAATATTAGGAAATGCATTACTTAAAATTTGTGTGAAATCCTCAAAATATCATCCTAATTCACTCTGCTGCTGATGCTCAACATACAAATTCAGGATGCTAATAAATTGGAAGTGATGGCAATAGATCTAGATTGATTTGGACGTGGGTCTTATCTTCATGGACTCTCCCAGGACCACCTTTTATTTGGATTGTATCCTTAGTAAATAGGACCAAGAATGAAATCTTACTCCAGGCTTTCCAACTCCAGACTTTGTTGTGAAAGTCACTTTAGAAGGTACATACCTTTGCTTCACAGGTTCAAATTCAACACTGTAGACCACACCTTGTACTTCTCTCTTTTACAAAAATTTTCCATACCAATACAATAGCAGATCCCCTTCTGCTGCAACTCCTAAATAACAGAATGATAGTGACAAGATTGTATCTTCACATCCACAAAACCACCACCCAGAAGAAGGTGGTGAATTCAGACCCCATGTTTCCCTCATTAAAATTGGCCCTGCATTACACTCATGCATTGATGGTGGGACTGCAAATTGGTGCAACCACTCTGGAAAGCAGTATGAAGATTCTCAAGAAAACTTGGAATGGAACCACCAGTTGACCCAGTTATCCCACTCCTCCATATATACCCAAAGGAATTAAAATTATCATACTACAGTGATGCTGCCACATCAATTCATAATAGCTCAACGATGGAACCAGCCTAGGTGTCCTTCAACAGATGAATGTATAAAGAAAATGTGGTGTATATACACAATGGAATATTACTCAGCCATAAAGAAAAATGAAATTATGGCATTGGCTGGTAAGTGGATGGAATTGGAGAATATCAATGCTAAGTGAAATAAGCCAATCTTCCCCCAAAAAAAGCAAACGCCAAAATTTCTCTCTGACATGTGGATGCTAACTCACAATAGGGGGTGGGTAGAGAAGAATAGAAGTGCTTTGGATTTGACAAAGGGCAATGAAAGGATAGGAGGGGGAATGGGAATAGGAAAGGCAGTAGAATGAATGGGACATTATTTTCCTATGTTCCTATATAAATGCATGACCAATGTAATCCCACATCATGTACAACCCCAAGAATGGGAAGTTGTACTCCCTATAATATAATATGTTAAAATACATTCTACTGTCATGTATAAGTAAAAAAAGAAGAAATAATAATAAAAGAGAATTGTCCCTGCATTGCATTTATTAAAATTCTTGGAATTGGTGAAAATTCCTCATCCAGCATCTATCCCCTACAGAAAAAAAAAAAAAAAAAAAAAAAAGACTATGATCCAAGCTAAGGATCTATAGAGACAAAAATGGAAGAGTATTATTGGGGTTGCTATAAAGTAGTGTTTCTCTTTAAGCTCTCAGAGGACAGCAGACGTGTGTGTCTTCCTGTTTGTTTAATTACTCTCTCCCCTTGCCATTGAGTTTGCAATGTTTGTATGAGGTCTAGAAATATTTTTCTTCATGTCTGAATAATGTTGTGTTTCTTATAAGCAAACAAAGTTAGTATTAATTAACTAGGGTTTAATAATTAATTAATCATTATTAATGATAATAATGTTCTGTTATCACCAAATGGAACTGCCTTGATCGCCTGCACAGGCCATTGTGATGCCTCTTGGCAATATGAATACATCCACTTAACCCAACCCCAGGGCTCCTGCAAGAGGAAAATGAGCCTGGTGCAGTGGTCCACGCCAGTAATCCCAGCCTCTCGGGAGGCTGAGACAAGAGGATTTCGAGTTCAAAGCCAGCCTCAGCAACAGGAAGGGGCTAAGCAACTCAATGAGACCTTGTCTCTCAATAAAATACAAAATAGGGCTGGGGATGTGGCTCAGTGGTTGAGTGCCCACTACCCCCTCCGCCCCCCCAAAAAAGGAGGAAAATGAAAGAGGACTCAGAGCCTTCAAGTTCCTCTCAGGATGATAAACAAAATTGTTGGGGGGGGGGGGGGGTGCTTAGATGCAGATATAGTTGTCTTTTACCTTTATCATGCATTTTCTTGGTATTACACTGTTGGGTAAGAGAATCTATCACCTGTGGTTGCATGGGAAATGGGGATACAGGAAAATAAACTTACTGGACTCAGTTTCAAGAAGCAAAGGAAGCTTGGAGTGTCCCTCAGCCTGGTCTGCTTTCAGACTCTTCATGTTCTTCTTACCTGCTTCAAGAAGGCCACAGGACCCATACACCTGGGTATACACAGACGTGGAATTTGATGAGGAAAAAAGCAGATATAATTATATGTGGTTATCAAACCCAGAGTAAATGAAACCTTGTAAGAAATGGACAGTTAATTTGGCTCTGAGAAGGGCTCAGTCACCTGAGTGCACAAAGAACCAACTGCCTGCTCTGTGGAAGGTTTTCATGCTTAAGAAGATAGATAATGTATCACTGTCAAGTGTAATTTTTTTTGTTTCCTATCCTAGGAGGAAAGGTCTTCCCCCTCCTTCTTATTAAATTTTGAAAAATAAATAACCACAGCAATATCTCAGCAGAGCCCACACGTTTATTTTACACTACAGGAATGTGAAATAATTGGGCAATGAGTCTCAGCGGAAAAGACCAAGAGAACAGCTTGTTGTGTTGAATAAATTAACTTTGGCTCTTTTTGCTGAAAACATGATTATTGACAGATATCTTGTTCATGAGTACAAACCTTAAATTTGATAGGGGGAAATACAAAATATTTAAAGTCAAAGCTGATGAAACAGCTTTTATTGGCTTAAGGCAGTTGCTTCAAAGAAAAAGCACAAAGGTTTCGACTTCCCACCCATGTGTTATTGGACAGGGGAAAAGGAAACATTTTATAGAGATAAGCTGCACTTTTGAATATTGGGAAGGAATTTAAAAGCAAAAATATCAGTATTGAAATAATTACAGATATTAGGCTACTTTACAAAATATGTACCACTTTTTTTTTTTCTTTGTGGCTTAAGGAAAAAATTTACTGTGCCAATACCAACCATCCAAATGTATTAAATACAGGATGGGAAAACTTCTTTCTGCCCTCTTCAAAAGTTAAGAATATATATTTATTTTTAAATAATGCAACTTACTTTTTAAGAGGAGTGAGGCTGAGTAAGGAAATGTTAAAGGGCAACCTGGAAAAAAAAAAAAAAATCACTGAAGCTCTAATTTATAAGTGACTCATCATGATGGAAGTTAATTACTATTATTAATTATAATTATTATTTGAAGTCTATGTTTTGAGGAGCTTCCAGAGCTTTCCAATGCTGACAGCACCTGTCAGAGGGAGGTAAAGGGGAAGCACGTGTCTCTAAGGCACGCGGGATTCTGTTGCCCCGCTAAAGTCACAAAGTCATGGCGGGAGCCAGAAGTGCACCCAGGCCTTCCCTCTAGGAAGCTTGAACTTCAGCAGAGGACGCAGACGCAGTCACAGAAGGGAGGTGGGGTCAGCGAACAGGAGCAGAGAGAGGAATCCTGCAGACCAGACCTCTTACCCAGAGTGTAGTTTTCTGCCCAAATACCACTTGCAGACTGTTCATCTGAAATGAGAGCTTCTGTCCATAGGTGACCAAACTGAAAAGCTGAACTGCTTTAAGGAAGAGTGCCCAAGAACCCACATGACACTCCCTAGGTGGAGAAGCAGCTTCCTGATTTAGTCCAAATCCATAATGGGCATGCCTAAGTCGGCTGTTAGCCCAGCCTGTTCTTATTGACCATTATTATCATGGTCACTATCAATCATAATCAAAATGATTATCGGCCACTATTGATCATCATTTGTAGACTCCTCTGCTGTCTTAGCAGGACATCATTCACTGCTTTTGTATTCAAAATACTGCACTTTCAATAAAATTCTCCTATTAGAAGAGCCTTGGTATTTGAAACATTTTATAGTCTATGAAGCACTTTGGCTGAAATTCCTTGATTAACCTTCCATAAAAATAAAATGACCTAAAGGTAGAGCAGGGGATAGGCCAAACCTAAGACAAGTCTGAGATGTTGTCTTCTTTCACCTAAAGATAGGAAATGGCTTTAAAAATGTCACGTAGGCCAAGTTTACTGCAGGGCAATTATATAATAAGAAATTAATAATAAAAAATTGTGTTAAAGGGTTTGGGGTTGTGGCTCAGCAATAGAGGCTCACCTAGCACATGCACGGCCCTGGGTTGGATCCTCAGCACCATGTACAAATAAATAAACAAAATAAGTGTATTGTGTCCAACTACAACGAAAAAAAAATTATAATAAAAATTTTCTTATAAGAATCCAAGTAATCTCATTTTACAGAGATGGAAAATGTTCAGAATTCCTTTGGTTTTCCTAAGATCTTCATCCTGAAAGATGATGAAGCTCAGATAGTAAATTGTTTTCCTGTATCTAACTTGTTCCTCTTTCCGTGGCATAAACTATCAGGCTCTTAGGGAAGACAATTGTCATAATTCTTATGTGTGGCTATAAAAGACTGAGGAAATATTACTAGGTTGACATGCTCTTTGAGCATGTACTTATTTTTCATGATGATACTTTTTGCTTCATAGCATAGCTCTTCCTTTGGTTCCATTATCTGGTATTGTGAACTCAAACAACACAGCAGAGATAGTGTAAGCCCTCATGAATGCAAAAGAGCACAAATGTGTTCAAGTGAAGGTAAGAACTGGTGAAAGATTCAGATTTGGGAGATGATGAGGGATAAAGCCACAGCCGTTCAGGATGGTGCTTTAGGAACAAAAGGCTAACGTCTCTGTTAATTATCAGCATCTTTGTCAGCAGGCGAGCAAGGAATCAGGAGCTTCAAGTTTTAATTTGTGCACAGGTCAAAAGAGCATGTGAACTTCAACGATGGTAAAACGGCAGCAGCAGTAGTTGTAAGAGAGTGGATAAGTGTGCTTCCTGCCCTTCCAGGATGTTACTTAATCGATGTCTGAAGTTGCTTTCCTTTCGGCAGCCCCCTTGCTCCCCCATGTGACACACTTACCAGCCTGGTCACCTTTGTTCTCCCTATTTTACTTTTCTCCAAACTTTGCGGTCCCATTTGGTCTTTGTGCCAACATCTCCAGGATTCTTGCTTTCTTCCCTGTCAATCAGCTCATGCTCAGATGATCTAAATTAATACTTTTCACTCAATGTCATTCACGTTTTACTAAACGCCTAGAATTCTGACGTTCCCCATTAGCCTTAAGAGGAAAATCAAGCTCTAGATTATGAGCTGGTGTCCTGCTACCTTCCTCTCAGTGTTTGTTTCTCTCTGTTGTTCCTGTTTTCTTTTTTCCCAAGAAAGTTGTCTTCAACAGGCTCACTCATGTAGCTCTGGTCCAAGTTGCTAATAAGTAATAAATCTGTATTAATTAGAGCTTTTTATGCTTCACTTCCCCTCTTCTGTACCTCATTGGTAGAAGTGCTGATGGTCAACAGAACTTCCTGCTTTCTTCCTGCAATGCTATTTAATGAATCTATGACTTGCTCTCCTTCATTGTCCTCAAAATCCCAGCCCCTCCACCCATTCTTCAATTTGAGTAAAATGTGTATTTTTTTTTTTTTCAGCTGCCCAGGTTTTGGAACTGTCGTGCTTAATTGAAAAATATGCACATCACCATCAATTATTTTGTGGTTATTTCCTCGCTAATGCTAATTCTGTACATGGGAGAAATCCAAGGAGTATCTGTTGAATTGAATTTGTGGAAGTTTGACAGTACAGTAAAATCTCATATGTGGATACCTGCAGTCAAGGTAAATCTAGATTAAAAACGTAAGTAAAATACAGCCATCGCTTTCAAAGATACACAGAATGGATTAATTAGGCCTACATGGCAATGCCAAATGACAAGCCTCAAGATTTCCATTTTGATGAAAGATTATCAGGATTCCTAACTAGAATACTAGTTGGAATGGGTCTGGTATTTTAAAGCTCTGAAAGTCATCATTTTGAAGTCTTGTTTACTTTGTTCGCTTCTTTGTCAAATATTGTCTTTGTAGATGGAGCAAAGCAAATGCAGTGCAAATAATCACCAGTGTCAACGGGGATAGAGTAGAAGAGGGAGGTCTCATAATCTAGTTCAGAAATAGCAGAAAAAAATGTTTTCTATTGGAAAAAATGTTTCACCTGCTGTAATAGAATTAATAATAGCCCTGATTGCTTTTAATGGTTGAACAAGTTCACTCTGGCTCCAACAAGTAGCCAAATTACCTTATTGATTTTCAGGATCATGGCTTATAAAGAATTAGTCTACCACACTAGTACTCAAGGTGCTTTCTTTTATGGGTAAAGGTCGCTCCACAATTGCAAACCAGCGACCTTGAGACACACACTGCCTTTTCCACCCCCTTTAGCTTTGCTTTTATCTGAAACACATCTGCCACCACCATTTTTGCTTTTCCAGTCTCTCTACGCAAATTGCAAGAGGAAATTCTATTTCACTTCCTCCTTGAAGCCTTCTGTGATTTTCCCTATCTAAAGCGCAAATTCTTCATATCCCAGTGGACAGCTCCCCCAAACATAGATAAATTGAAAACGGAGTGCAAGCTATCCTGGGGAGTCTCACTGGGCTCCTCACCTGAGGGCTCAGCGCTTACCTGTCAGCTGGTTATGCCTTCCTATGTGTGTGACATCACTCCCTGCAGATATTGGGTCAACCCCTTGAGCAGGGATGACCCTTTTGCTTTCTTTTTCTAGTGTCTGTCCCTGTTTCCTCCATTAGGATAACATCTTTTCTGTGTACCAGATTCATGTTAAATATGAAGAAGTCTCTGTGGTGGCTTTCCAGGCCTTCACAGTCCATTTCAGAGAGTAGTAAGTTGAGGTTCAGAAAGATTAAGAAGGTTGCTTTTGACTGTGCAAAAGTAAATGGTAGTGACTTGAGTGTGAAAATGTGGCAGTGTTTCTTTTGATCAACTTTCTACCCTCCTTTATGACCCTTAGGGCAGTTTAAACCATGGAAGTTTGAGACTCTGCTTTTCTGCCTCCAAATGTCTTTAGTTTCTGTTTCTGTATTAGTTTGCTAAGGATGCCATAGCAAATTCCAGAACTGGAGGGCTTGAGCAGAACTTCATATCTTCTCAGTCCTGGAAGCTGCAAGTCTGAGACGAAGGCATGGCAGGGCTTGTTTCTCCTGAGCCCTTTCTGTTTTGTAGATGACCATCTTCTCTTAAGTATGGTAGAAAGCTATTGTCCTCACGCCATCTTCCCTCAGTACCTGTCTGTGTCTAACTTTCCCTTTGATACATGATTTGTGCCCATCTAGAATAATCTTTTTAAAAAGTTTTTCTTCCATTTACTCTGTGATCCAGGCTTTCTGAAACTACTAATATAACCATAAACTATGCATATTGTGCCCCAGGTCAATTCAATAGCAGGAGCTAATTTTTTTCCAATGGGTTAATTTTCCTTAAGAAGAAAATAGGTTCTTCATTTTCTAATAGAAATAGCAACGCTGTTCATTTTAGAAAAGGTCTCTGACATGCTATTTTCTACTGAGGTTCCACCCACCCTCTTTTTATATAATTTTTGGGGGTGCCGGGGGTGGAACCCCTGGCCTTGCGCATGCTAAGTTCTCTCTGCTGCTGAGGTTCACCTCCCACTCCTTGATACCCAGGAGTTGTAGCACTCCGCTTCCCAGCACGGAGTCCACTACAAAATGGGACCTACTTGCACATGGCCTTTATTCAGAGCTTAGCTTTTGCTGAGGCACCGGGCAATTGCCCAGACATGTCACACAATGTCTGCCGGGTGACCTCAGTCTCCACTCTATCCGGCAGTGAGAGAGAACATCTTAAGCAATGACGTGGAATAAAAATAAAACACACCCCAGAGACAGGCCTTTCTACTCAAGAGCCTTCCAGCCAAGTGACATGGCAAATAGGCTTCACCCCAAAAGAGAGGAGGAGTGATCTCTGCTTTGGGGTGTGGGCGAAATGCCAGGGCCTTCTGGTCTACCAGACTTGACTGCAGAGACTTGAGCTGTCTAGACTTTCACTTTCCATCTCTTATAATGTCAAAGGATGTTATGTAATGGGTACATTTTCCTGTTCACCTTAATTAACCCTGTAGCTCAGGGCACAGATCTGTCCTTTCCTACCCAGCAGGACTCTGTGATGCGCCAACATCACAAGACCAAAAAAGGAGGGAGGGGTCAAGGCAGACACAAGCAGGGGGACAGCAGATTCCTACCTGCACTGGTTCCAACAGAATGGCTCTTGGGCCCCTTTCCTTTCATTTTCACTCTAGTTGTTGGACATGGTCAAGAGTATGGGCATCATCCATTCAAGCATCTACCTCATACAGCTTTCCATTCAATAAATAATGATCGAGTTCATGCCAGGTGTCTGTCACCTGACACTGTGTTGACAGAATTCATGTTGTAAAACTATTTTATGCTTGCCAAGGCCTAACTTTACTCTAATCTGAAAAAAAAAAAAAAAAAAAAAAAAAAGAAAAGAAAAAAGAAAAAAGAAAAACTCCCATTTTTCAGGTAGGAATATTAAAACTTACACGGAGTGTTTCTCATACCCAAGGCATAGCTCTAAACATGATATGCATATGAACTCGGTCCACATACCAACCTTCTGTGGAAAAAGTGATCACTCACTGTTTCTATTGCACAGGATACTGAGGCATAGGCAGGTGAAGCAGCTGCTCATGGCCTACTGCTGGTGCCTTGTAAAGCGAGGATTTGAATCTAAACAATTTGCTTCTAGAATCAACATTTTTGTCCTTGGGGGTGAGGGAATCTCATTTACAAACACTCATGTAATGTGATGCCAGGATCTAATCTTACTTTTTAATTTATTTATTTGTTTGTGATCATTGATTTAGTAGGAAAAGACAAGGAATAGGTTTCTTTTTCTTTTCTTTTCTTTTTCTTTTTTTTTTTTTTTTTGCAACAGGAATGAAGGGATAGGAAAATGGAAAGGGGACAGTCTCAAAGGAGAGAGTAGTTCCTCTCAGAGAGGAGAACAGTGTACCTCTCTTGCACTCCAGTTGTACTGGGCATCCCAGGGAAGTTTCCAGAGAGTCCAGCCCAGGTCCACCTGTTGTAACATATAAGGACATTTACCCAAGTCAGTATTGACAGCCTCATGGATTAGGAAGATATTGTCTCAGCCTTTAAAATACCTGAAGCCACAGGGCTGCACATCTATCTTAACAAGTAAATGGAAGAGATTAAATTCAATTTAGCTTCAAGAGCCTAGTCTTTAAAATTATGTCAAATTCTAGAGGTTGGAAGCATAACCAACTGAAGCTTTTAGCATCTAAATAAATTCTGTATATAGGGGTTTATAGGATTATTATCTTTTCTGACTTGGGATTTGGAAATTACGAGTATGAAAAGTGAAAGGGAACATAAGAACATGTGTTCCAGCCATCACTTATTTCTAGCTGTCACACACACACACACACACACACACACACACCCCACAATTGCTACTATTTGTCACTGAAAAAATCTGCTCTGAACCAATTCCTTTTGTTTGCATCTGGATTCCTGGGGTGTCCTTTGTCATCCTGTGGAAGTCAGAGAACCTCCCACCCTGCATCTGTGTCTCACAATTGCCCAATGCCCAGATCAACAACTTCTTTTTCAGGAAGGAAAACAAATAAGCTTCCTTCTGAGTACTCATTTACACTGCTCTCTCTCCATCCACGTCAATATTTTTAAAAGGCCATTTTACCTGTTTCTCTTTCAGGTTCTTATAATTGATTACACTTTGAAAAGCCCTTCTCCAACTCATTTTCCACCTGATTGCTAACTTTATTAGTAACCTCAATTCAAATAAAGACTTGTCACTTTAGAAAAGAGAGATACTACTTTATATTATTATCATTATTCATTTAGATTTATAAAAATACTAACTAGAAATGAATCCTAACAACATGTGAATTAAGATTATTTTTCAAAGTGAAATTCATGTTATGATGTTACTTTGAGGAATGTTTTACATTTAGTTCATGTAATTCCATATGGGTGCTCAGCTAGTAAATATATGTAGGATGGGGAGAAAATTCCTAATGGGGACCTTATGTTCTGTTCCTTTTATAAGCATATTGACTGCCTTTATTTGGGACAGTCCTTACAATGACATTTTATGGCAAGCGGCCTTTTGAAAATATAGACAGTGTCTCTCTCTGTCATGAAAACCACATATGCATGTTATAGAAGATTCTAGTTCCCTAAGCTCAGGCTCTTGTGTCTTCTGCCAGCACTGGTAAAACAGTGGCAAAGTCACTTATGAGTAGGGTAAAACCTTAGACCCTTCTTCACTATCTTCAATACATGGAATATGTAAAATAATTTCATTTGAATGTCAGGAGCTCATCCTAATGAATTAAACATAAAATACTTTCTCTAAGATCTTATTTATAGGTGAGATCTACTATTTTATCTCAATCATGTTTCAAAAAAGAATGGATATGCCAATTTAGCAATTAACTTTCCATCTTTAAAGCTCAGTAATAAAATATCCCTAAAAACACAGAGAATTGATTCTGGATCTAACATAGGAAAGCAGAGGATGACATAACTTAGCCAAGTTCCTTATTGCATATTGGCTTTATTCTTCTTAGGATACATCTTCTGAAAACAAGTGACATTTTGGCAAAAGCCAACCCAGACATTTTCCGATTGTGGAATGCATAGTAGATAGGAGAGGGCTAACTGCCCATATTCTCACAGGTTTCTGATCATTATATTCACATAAATATGACTTGGACAGAAGAATATCAGATGATGAAAGAAAAAACAAGGGTAGAAAAAGCCGGGCGCGGTGGTGCACGCCTGTAATCCCAGCACTTGGGAGGCTGAGGCAGGAGGATCATGAGTTCAAAGTCAGCCTCAGCAATGGCGAGGTGCTTAGCAACTCATTGAGACCCTGTCTCTAATAAAATACAAAAAAAGGGCTGGGGATGTGGCCCAGTGGTTGAGTGCCCCTGAGTTCAATCCCTGGTACCAAAAAAAAAAACAAGGGTAGAGTTTGCAGGTCACCCTTCTTTGCTGGGTGATCTCTTGATTAACAGAAGCAAACCTCACCATGCCACTGTAGATAAGAGTAGCAGGATTAACTGAATTTCCAATTTATAACTCTTCCATCAGCCATTCCACCTCTGCCTTACTTGGCCAGCAAGGGATTTTGACCATAATCAGGAGAGAGTTGGAGATCACTTGGAAATGTCTCCTGCAAGTCAACACAGTACTTGGTGTGGGAGCAATATTCCACTTGATTGATGTTACCTAACCTCCATTAGAACTGGTTTCCTTTTGTTCTTCTCTTTCAGTCCAGGAGTTTATATCCCCCTTGAGTCGTGTTAGTAAACGGAACCTTCTAATGAGGACAAAGAGTAGGGAGATGGAAAATGAGGCTCCCAGTATGTACCTTACCCGTTCAGGACCAGCCCATCCCTGAGCCTCACCTCTCTCCACCCAGCCTGCTCCTTCTTTGACTAACCATGTCCTGGAAAGAACTGCCTCACCACTATCTTCTTCATACATGTTGGAGAGATTCCAAAATGCAGCTCAGGAAAATCATCTCCAATGTGTGGGTACAAATAAGGCAACATTGAGTAATCAGGTAGAACTTACTGGCTCACTGCACCTACTTACACAACAGTGACCTCACCCTGACACCCCAAATCTCTCTCTGTTATTCTGGAATTCCCTTGGTGATTTTCATATGTGCCCACCCACAGTCCACCCTGCTTGTCCTCACTGGCCCCTGGGATGTCCATTGCTGCCTGGGTCCTTCAGCAGCTTGGTCCATTGCCAGAACATTGCTGTTCATTGTCACCAAGGCTTCACAGCAGCTCTGCACCTGCCTCTGTATCTCCCAGAGACCCCTGCTTCCTATTTTTGTCTTCAGTTCCTCTTTTAAGAGAGCTCTGCCCTAGTCCATGGGCCAGGCTTTGTTACAATCTCTTCCTCAAAGACCCTTCCCTGCTACACAAATATGCAAACAGGCTGTGGGACTATTTCTGCACCACTACTTCATCATGTGACCTCATGCTAATCATATATCTTAAGTCTCCTTGAAACCTCAGCGTGTATCTTGTGATTCTTTTATGTCTTTTACAACAACAATCATGGAGCTGAGAATTGGAGTCAAACCACATAGGTCTAGTAGATAAATGCCTATTTTCTCTTTATCTGCACTAACAAAGGCCTCTCCTATAAGGAACAATCAGAAAATGAAGGTTGAGGCAGGATCTAACTTATGAAAAGCTAAGTGCCCGTGCAAACACTGCATTAACAAGAACTCTGTAGGTCGTTTTCTGGTTTCTAGAGAACAGAACAAACTTGCATTCATCAATATGACACCGAGCACCTCTTAGTCAGTGAAACAGGGACCACGCTGCTGCCTGGTTTATAAAATCTTAACGAGTATTCATGCCCAAATCCAAGACATCTGACTCATCTGTGTTTGCACCAGACCAGGCAGGCTGGGGTGGCAGTGCCTGCTGCTTCATGCAGGGGCAGGTGATAGCTGGTTGTCTCATCTTCATCAAAAATGCATTTCCCCTGGCTGATCAGCAGCAAGCACAGGCCCAAAGGGGCATGCTGATGGAAGTTACCTTCACATCAGTAATTTAAAGACTTCGGGCTCCATTTGAAGTCAGTGAGTCAGGGGGTTGCCAAGGCAACAGCAAAATACTCTCTTTGGCATGTCTGCTCTGCATCAAGTCCAAGAGGGGTTAGGAAAGACTCGCAGGCTAGAGAGCAGATGCAGCCTCCTCTTCCTTATTTTAATGGTGAGGCTCTTCTGGTCAACCAAGGAGATAGGAATCAAAGGAAGAAAGTTAAGGAGTTCTGCTCTGAATCACTTGAAAGAGGAGAAGTAAAAAGGATCTCTTCCACAAGGTTGAATGGGCTTGGGCAAAAATGGGACAGACATAGAGAAGCACTGCTACATGCAGAGCCTTTGGGAACCTGTGTCTCTCAGTCCTCAGAAGTCAGAAGGATTGATGTGAACGGCTTTTGGTAGTACAGCTCACACAATTTAGGAGGGCACTCCAGTCCTCTTAGGGAAACACAATTAAGAGAAGGACAGTAGAATAAAGTACGAGGTCGCCTCTTAAGCCCCGCTGTGAGTGGGTAAACAGGAAGCAGAGAGTAAATCCAACTTTCCAATGGTCATGCAAAGAACATCACAAATGCAGGTGATGACAAAAGAATTAATGAGACTCTCTGTTTCCAAACATGTTGGTGTCCCACAGTGTGGAGAAAGCCAGTCAATGTCTAAGAATCAGGTTTGTTTTTGAACATCTTTAAGACAAAGCTACATAGAATTGCTAAGGATTAAGCAATAGGCTTTTTTCATCTTATGACATTGGACAAAGTAGAATAAATGTCTTATTTCTGAGGTTCATAGAGAAGCATGTGTGTTACTTAACTCTTCTTATAGGCGACACACAGACGATGTCCACTGGGTGCAGGGCCTCTACTGCCCCTTGTGCTTCTTCTCCTCATCCACTCAAGTCTGACCACATAGAGGGCAGATGGGAGAGGGAGGGGGTGCTGTCCACCGCTGAGGCTTCTGAAAGTTGCTTCCAATGAAAGTTTGCCCTGAAGAAGGTGACAGAGGCTCCTGTCCCCTCCCTTCTCACTTCCTCTACCTTCTGGTTTGATATCCAACCCCTAGCCCTACCATTAGCCAGTCGAAGCAAACAAAAAAACCTGAAAAATTCAATAATGCCTTCGGTCAGCAGACCTGTATGGAGTGCATACCACGTGTCTGCTAGTGTCACTAGCCCCGGGGACACTGTCAAGAACAGCGCAGATGATGGACTCTGACCCTTAGGAATTTTTTTGTTGTGCTGTTGAGAAAAATAACAAAGAAGGAAGAGAGAGAAGGCTGGGGGAGGTCTAATTTTAAATATGGTGCTCAGGGAAGGCCTCAGTGAGGAGGTATCTGCCAAGCCAAGACTTTCTAGAAGTGAGCAAGCAGGCAGGCCATGTGTGAATCTGGGAAAACAGCCAGCAGGGGAGAAGGAGAGAAAGTGTAAAGGCATGAGGCAGGAAGGAATCAGGATGGCCCCAAAAAGAGCCTAGTGAGGAGGTGCCATCCTACCATGGGAAAGGATGAGGCAGGGAGAAGTGGGGAGAAGACCATGTGGGGTAAGAGCTGAGGACCACTCTCGGAGCTTGGAGAGCTACACCTTGTGGGAGGGATGAGGTATCCATTAGAACTGCCCAACAGTGCTAAGAATGTACCGGAACTTTGTCTTGCACTCTGCTTGCATTCTCCCACTTGGTCCTCCCAGAGACTCTGACAGTTAAATCCACCCCCCTCTCTTCGCTGAGGAGCAAACTGAGGTCCAGAAGGATGAAGTAGCTGAGATCATAATGCAGGACCGTGCGGCCCCCCGTTGTATACTCCATGGCCTGTGAAACCCATCTCGCCAGGGATCATCAATCAGTGGAGAGAGGAAAGAATCCTTGTTAAATATTGGGACAATTAATTGCTATGTAAAAAATGCAGTTTAGATCTTAGTTCACGCAGGGATTAGAACAAATCCCAGAGGAATTAGGAAGTTAAACAGAAGTTAAAGTCTGAGAAAATAGGAGATTACATTTAACAAATTGCAAGCCAGGAAATGCACAGAGAATAGATACCACAGGAAAAATTAGAGGAGTGTGAACTTAAAACAAAAGGAAGTATATTAAAAATTATAAACTCTCATACAAAAAATAAACAAAATTCAGAGGAACTCCAAATTCAGATATTCAAGAAATAAAGGGCCAGTTTCTTTATTATATAAAAAACACACATAAATTTACAAGAAAATATAGATGAAATAAAAAATTCTCCATATCATTAATCGTCGAGGAAACACAAATTAAAATCACAATATTACTCCACACCTATTAGAATGGCTATTATGAAAAGGAAAACAAAAAAAAAAAAAAACAAAAAAAAAAAACAAATATTGGCAAGAATATGGAGAAAAGGCCACACTTGCACACCATTGGTGGGAATGTAAATGAGTGCAGTTGTTAAGGAAAATAGGATGGAGGTTTCTAAAAAAATTAAAAATAGAACTACTACATGATCCAACAATCCCATTACTGGGTCTATATCCAGAAGATGTGAGATCAGTATGTTGAAGAGAGATGTGCACACTTATGAATGGATAGGGAAAATGTGGTCTATGTCCACAGTATTGTTCAGCTTCAGAGAGGAAGCAAATCTGTCACCTATGTCAACATGGATGAACCTGGAGGTTCATTATATTAAGTGAAATAAGCCAGGCACACAGACACTACATTATTTCACTCATATGTGGAATCTAAAAAAGTTGATTCCTTAGAAACGAGAGTGTCAAGATGGCTTCCAGATGTCTAGGGACATGTTGGTCCAAAGACACGAAATTTCAGTTCCATAAGATGAGTGAGTTCAAGAGTTCTGTGGTACTTTACAGTGACTCTAGTTAATATCAATATATTATAAACTTGAAAATTGCTAAGAGTAGATTTTAAATGTTCTCATCATAAAAACATAAGCACATGAAGTAATACATCTATTGATTTGATATTCCACAAAGTGTGCATGCGTATATATTTATTCATTCTAAAAGAATCATTTATATATATACATATATATAAATTTCATGTTTGAAACCACAAAATATATTTATATATTATGTATAATATCATTTTCATTTATCAATTTAAAAATAAATTAATAATAAACATTTATTTACTTATTGAAAGAAAGTACAAACAAGAGAAATACAAATGAAACTTCAATTGAAAATGTGCATAGGGTATCAACAAAATTTTGAAAAGTGAACCTGTACTTAGTTCACAGCATGTAAAGCCACTCAATTTCAGTAACAATCAAAGAAAGGGATAAAAATATATTGTTCTTCCAGTAAAGTTCACATTTTTAGGTATGAATTCTAGACGAATCCTAGAAAGGATGCCTGGAAGACGGAAGAGTGTAACTTTTGTTTCTGTCGTTAATTATGCAGCTGTGCAGCCATATTCACATTCTACCCATCATCTCCCCTTGGCAAAGGCTTTTGCTTTTAGATTAAAGGAAATTCAAAGTGACTGTTTCAGTACACAAGAAAGTTGACTAGAAAAACCAGGGCAATGTAATACATGGGGCTCCAAGAAGGATGTGTGCTAGTAACTCTTTTGTTAATGTTCTTATGTCCTTTTTCACAGAAAGTACACACACATTGAAGATATCCTAAAGATAATATATTCCTGGATATAACAAAAAAGGAAAATCTACACAAACCACATAATGGTTCAAGATGACCATACTGTGTTTGGAAGATCACTACTATTTTATATTCTAATTGGCAGCCAAAGAAGGAAGGTCCTTAGATCATTATTGATGATTAAGACTTTCCACCCATCTGGATCCCAATCTCTCATTTCTAAAACCTCTGTTGATAGTGCCAAGGGGTTCTTCTCCTTGTAGTTAAATATATGACTTTCTTTGTCTCTTTTCCTCCCTTATATCAGGACAGCGATACCAATAGGAAACCAGATGGCAGGTCCCAATAAATGTGTCCGAAAGTCCCCTGGGAAATTCCATTTCAGAAAAATGGAGACTCCCCACCCCAACACTTACATGATCTGTTATGCCTCCTATTCACATATGAAAGTAATTTTTTTCAAACTGGTTTTGAAACATCATTTGGAATATCTTTATTATTCTGATGAAAGTCGTTTCGGTCAATACCACTTAATCCAAGGCAAAGTTGATTTTGGCAAAGAACAATTTCTTGAACTGGGATTGGAGTTGTTTGGGAAGTGAAGTTTCTAAAACTTCTACAACTAACCATTTGGGTTTCATGACAAATAAGAGACCAGCTAATTTTATCTGAGAAGATTTAGTGTCTTATGAAGTATACATTCAATATATGAGGAATAATTTACTTATTGAGAAAAGCTACCTACCAGACTTAATGATAATTCACACATGACCAGAGCTTCTTGGATCCAAAGCCCTTACTTATAATTTGAGGTGAATGAAACGATTTCAACAAAATAAAATTTCCATCAAGAAGGAGACATTCGTATGAAGACTCGAAGGAGATCAGGGAGTTAACCAAATAGATGTGAGAGTCCTCCAGGCAAAGGGACAGCTACACAGCCAAGGTCCTGAGGAAGACCATGTCTGGGCTTCAAAAGTACAAAGGACATTGTGGCTAGGATGGAGAGAGTCACAGTAACTAGGGACAGAGGAACTTGGTCCACACGGCAATGGACTTAATTGGCTGCTTTAAGAATATTGGCTTTATTTTCTCTGAGATGCAGAGGAATCACAAGTGGTTGAGAAGAGGGGGGTGTGAGCATCCCGTATTTGTAAAAAGATCATTCGAGCTTCCATGTAGAGACCAGAGGTACAATCTGGGGGCTATAGTAATAATTCTGGTGAGACACAAGGACACTCAAAGCAGAGTGGTAGAAATAGAGGCGCTGAGAAGTTGTCTGATCCCAGTACACTTTGAAGACAGGATTTCCCTAAGGGGTTGGGTATAAGGTGTGAGGAAGCAAGGCGCAAAGGTGATGCCAAGGTTTTGGCTTTGAGCACAAGTAAGGACAAATGGCTATCAACTTCAATGGAGAAAAGCAGATTTCTGGGGACAGGGGACACCGGAAGTTTAGTTGCAGATACATTGAACTTGAGATTCCCATTAGATGTCCAAGGGGGGATAGCCAGTGGGCAGCTGGTTCTATGAGTCTAGAGGTTAGGAGAAGCTGTGAAATGGACTAATGTATTTGCAGTTGTCAGCATTTAAGTGACATTTAAATCCATGACTTTTTAAAATAAGATTGAATTGGTAGAGGGAAAAAAAAACATGGTCGAAGCCCTGGGCATTGCAACATTCATCATTTGGGGAGAAGAAGGACTAGCCCAGGAGATACAGAAAAAGTGACCAGTTGGATAAGACAAAAGCCAACAGAATGGAGTGTCTCGTGAACCAAAGAAGAAAATTAATCAAGGAGAAAGGCATGCCCCACAATGTCACCAATAGCCTGAATAGGATGACAATGGAGAACAGGTCACTGGATTTAGCAACGTGGAATTCAAGTTGTAGTTTCAGTGAAGTTATGGAATGGAAGCCTGGCTAGAGTTGGTTTGAGAAGAGTTGGGGAGAGGCGTTGGAGAAAGTGAGAACAGACAACTTCTTCCAGAAGCTTCACCACTAAGGGAAGCAGAGGGGTAGCCCAGGATCTATGGGGGAAAGGGGTTGGCTTAGTGTCTTTGGGCTGCTATAGTGAACCACCATAACTTCTAAATAGTTCTAGATGCCGGGAGTTCAAGAACAAAGAAAGGCACTGGCTGATTTGTGAGGGTCTGTTTCATAGGTGGTCTTCTTCCCTCTGTAACTTCACATGGTGGAAGGGGTGAAGGACTTCTTTGGGGCCTAAGCCCTCGATGGGGGCTCCACCATCTTGCAAAGGCTCTACCTCCTAATACCATCACTTTGGGGGTCAGGATTTGATCATATGAATTTGGGAAGGGCATAACCATTCGGTCCATCACAGGAGTTAAGAAGAAGTTATTAAACTTCGTTTTGCTGTGTTTTTATGACAAAGATTTGGTGATTCAGTAGAGAGTGGAAAATAGATTCTGTTCAGCCAGCGGGCCAGCCATGAGTAACCTTTGGAGGTAGCTGCAATGTTTATTTGGTATCCTACGACTGGTTTTCAGTTCCCTCTTTACAATACCTTGCAATGTAGGAATTATTATTTCTCTAGATGGGAAAACTATGCTGTCAAAGAGGTTTCATGTTTCATAACTTGCTGGGGCTGCCCATCAACAGTGCCACCAATGCTATCCCCTAAAACACACACACACACACAACCCAACATGCTGTCACCTCAGCCATTCATTTAAATGTGCTGCCCCTACTTCTTAAATTCTCTTTTCATCAGCCATCAAACTTCTATAGCCAATTATCCTTTCATTATTTTTGGCCAGCTAAATGGTTTCTGTTAAAGGCGTGAATGTTTGACTCCTGGAAGGGAATTCACATTTGCAAGTCCATCCTAGAGAGGTAGGAACAGGCTGTTCTCAGAGCCCTGGATTTGAATACCAAGGGTAGCTTTTCTAGCTGTGGGACCTCAGGCAAGTTATCGACCTGCCTCAGACCACTGTATATTGGAAAGAAGAATCTCTATCTCGCAGAGTTTTCAGAGATGATAGATTCTGCACATCAAAAGTGCCATTATGGGCATTCCACCGATTCTTGGTCTTCCATACTTTAAAAGTGATTAAATAAAAGACTTTCTCTTCTGGTGGAATGGTACAATATCATGAAGCATACACCAGAATATTCTTCATTCAGGAAAATGCTCCAAATAGTTGCTTCCAATTCTGCCACACAGAACAGGATTTTTACTTAATTTAATTTAATTTATTTACTATTATTAATCTGTCATCTAGAGTTGTTTTGCTTTTCAGGGTAGGACCTTGGATTAGACACGTACCTTTTGAGCCTACGTTTCCTCACCTACAGTAATAGAAACCAATGTTTTATAATTGCTTTGCAGAACATAAAATGGAATGAAGAACGAGTTGAAGATAGATTATGGCAGTTTATTCAGAATTGGCATCTGGTGTAGGGATCATCTCCATCCCTCTGGATTCCCAAAGGACCTTGCAATTGCCTTTTTTGCAAAGTGGATTTTTTTTGGACAAGAAATGGAATTATCTCTGACAAAGGCCTCTGAATAAAACCACCGATCATTCAGGCTGAGTGTGATTTTAGATGCCTGGATATTGTCACTAGTCATTTGTTCCTGCCTACAGGGAGTTCTCTCATACTTTTTGTTGATAGAATTTAACTTGGTTAGGTAAAGAGAATACATATTTCAAATTCAGATACTCTCACTGTTGTGGCTGTAAGACATTAATGTTTAGATTATTTGTTACGATGTTTAAGATTCGAACTTATTTTATATTTTTAGCTTCCATGACAAACAGTAGGCATGAATTCACATTTTGCAACTTTTCATCAAATTTTTTTTACTGCCAATGTTTAAGTCCAGGGTATTTTGGTTAATAGAAGTTTCTGTATCTGCAGAACTCAAAATGAATTTAGCTGACACAGGAAATATAGCAGATACTATACTTTTTCCACTAATTTGAATTTTGAATTTCCAATCACCATTATTTCACTGTAACCTGAGATTAAGAGCCAGCACTTACCTAGCATGCATGAGGCCCTGGGTTTAATCTATAGAGTGCGTGTGTGCACACACATTTACTGCTTAGCATGCCTTAAGCATATATAGGCCTGTGGGGCTCACTGAGAAGAATTGGAAGGTTAAGTCAACCGGAAAAAAGAATTTGGACACAGAAAGGGAAAATTGCATAGAAATATGCCAAGAAGACCTTGGCATATCGTTGAGGAAGAAAAACATAGTAAGGCTGGGGACATAGCTCAGTGGTAGTGTCCTTGTCTTGCATGTTTGAGGCCCTACGTTCCATCCCCAGTACTGTACAAAAATAGAAAAAGCATGGTTAATTGTTCAAGGTTATTTACCTCTTATTGCAAAAAGTAGCCAAACTTTCCTC
This sequence comes from Tamias sibiricus, assembly GCA_025594165.1. Taxonomy (NCBI): domain Eukaryota; kingdom Metazoa; phylum Chordata; class Mammalia; order Rodentia; family Sciuridae; genus Tamias; species Tamias sibiricus. The sequence goes on along the minus strand of CM046666.1, from coordinate 13,437,019 downwards.
CACTTTCCCTATTAACATAAATGTCCAAGAAATTCAAATATGAATATTTTAATGCTTTCCTCAAGTTTTATATTTGTGAGCTCTTTGGCCTCATTCAAGAGGAAAAAAACTCCCATTTAAAAAAAAAAAAAAAAAAAAAAAAACTACTCTCAAATGGTGTAAATTTAAAGATGTTTCTTTTTCTCTTTTTCTTAAAAAAATTTTTTTTGGTATTTTTAGTTATCAATGGACATTTACTTTATTCATTTATATGTGGTGCTGAAATTTGAACCCAGGGCCTCACACATGCCAGGCAAATGCTCTACACCTGAGCCACAACCCCAGCCCCTAAAGATGTTTCTTACAGTGTCACATATTATAGTAGAAACCATTAACAGAAAATCAATACATGATGGTATTTTGTTAAGACAGAATATTGCCTAATATTGTGTTTTCAAAGAACCAATGTATATTTTATGTGTACACACACACACACACACACACACACACACACACACATATCAGAAAAAGAATATATATATACATATATATATATATATATATATACACACACATATGTGTGTGTGTGTGTGTGTGTGTGTGTGTGTGTATGTAAGTACCAGGGATTGAACTCAGGGTTACTTAATCACTGAACCACATCCCAGCCCTTCTCATTTTTCATTTTGAGACAGAGTCTTGCTAAGTTGCTTAGGGCCTCACTAATTTGCTGAAAATGACTTTGAATTTTTGGTCTTCCTGTCTCAGCCTCTTGAGCCATGAAATTACAGGTATGCATTACTGCACCTGTCTTAGAAAATATTTAAAATAGATAAAATAAAAATAGATACAAAATAATTATCTAAATTTTATTTGCTTCTATTTGGTTCTATACACGTGCATATATTGCAAATACTTGTATAGAATTATATATATAACTGGAAAACATACACAGAAAAAGCATAGACAATATAACTTACAACATACTAGCTTTTGCTGCTGTGGTGTTGGAGAGAGCTGTTTCCATACACATTTCCAGGTGGCCAAGTGTATTAGAAAGGCTATTAACATGGTATTTCAATTCCTGTGTGTATGTGTGGGCTTTTATATCTTCCTTTATTGAGAAAAGGGTTCAAATGCCTAGTTTTAGGTCACTAAAACCATCTAATCCAAGCATCAAAAAAAAAAAAAAAAAAAAAACAGCTAAAATGTTTCACAAAATTAAAAACAAACACCCATTTCCAGGTTTTTGTGATCACCATCTAATCCCCCCTCACATACGTATTCACAACATCCGTGATCATACGTGCTCTCAAGGAACAAGCCATCCTTTGTGCCAGGGGCTGTCACCGTGCTGCTTCGGTGCCAAAGCCAGCCTAGTACCTGTTTCCGTGTGACCTCATGAGCTAGGAATGGATTTTTACATGGTTGCTGGAGGGAGGGCAGTGAAGGAGAGCAAAGAAGACTATGTGACTGAGACTTTCCGTGGCCCTCAGACCTAAAATATTTCCTTACTTTATGGCCTCTTGCCTTTAAAGTTTGTCAGCCTCTGCCCTACTCCTCAGGATACTGGCTCCTCCTCTGTAAATCTCAGAAAGGTCCTTTGCCCTGGGCTCTGTTCAAAGACAAGCCATGGCTATGTTGAGCGTTTATAGCATAATGTGGAGACAGTTCCCATATATTCCTACATCCTGACCTTTTTATTCATTTCTGGGAAAAGCAGAAGGTCTCCCTTTACTTCATAGGAGGAGTAAAACCAATAAAAGTCCAAATAGAAATTATTGGTGATTTTAAAAGGCGTCTTTATTATCGTCACATGCATAAAATAATGGAGACAGTCTAAGCAGACTGTTTCCAGATGAGGTTTTGTTGATATCCAAACCAAAACAAAACAAAGCCACTACACCGGTTTGGTGGGCTATAATTGCTTTCAAACAATGACTATGTCCTTTAAACTTCCTTTAGGATGTACTGTGTCTTTAAACTATTTTACGCTTTATGTGGGAAACCTCGTGTTCCTGGTGCAAATTTTGACTACAGCACAACTTGAATTTTCCTAATTGCTCAAGAAATGGATCTCAGTGCAGAGACTCGCACAGAGAGTGTGTTACACAAGGAAGTAGACAAGACATCCGCAGCAATAATTGGGAAGAGAGAAGAGACACAAGCGGTACAAAGTGCAGGGGGAGGTGACAATTTGAATTACAAAATTGTGCTGCCTATCAAAATAGAGTTAATACCCAAACAAACAAGCCATCCCTCTTTTCACCGTGAGCTTGAGTTGCCTCCAAGTGCGAGGTAGAAAAACAGGCACTCAGAGAGAGATTATCTGTAACTTATTAAGGAGACTAAAATGTCTTCATTGACTCCTACCCTGACATGACAGAAAAGAACATAGTTTATATACCAATGACTAAATGTTCTTAATCCGTGCCTTGCAAAACAATCACCTCACCAGAACTACCATGCTGACAGATCCGCCTATTCAAAGAAAAATTCCCCAGCCAGCTGGGGAAGGAAACCAAACCATAGACACCAGGCCAGTAAGCATGCGCAGACACCTTTATAGGCAACTGAAAAGAGAACAGAGATTGGAAAATGAATCCAATCTAAAGGTGTCTTGGGACGTGGCAGGATTATCAAGAAACAGTGCTGGGGAAAATCGCAATCACACAGTGGGGAAGGCAGGTGATCCTTCTGCTAGGACTTTTCCCTGGGGACACCCTCAGGCTGGGTCTACATTGCCCTGCTGGGTGTTATAACTTTTGGGTTTGATTCATGCTGCCCTTTAATATATGATTGCATGACTAGATTGATAATCAACCATGATTGATCATGCACCCAGCCACTCACTCCACGGAAATGTGCTAAGGGTCTGCCAAGTTCCAGGCAGTACCCTAAAGTGCTGGGGTAGGAGACCACGAAGAGCCCCTTCTGTTGAGGAGCTGCGGTGGAAGGTGGAGACAGTTGTGTATGCAGATATCTCCAAAGCTACCAGAAAGAATCTCAGAAGAGCAATGTACGGTGTGATTCTGAGACAGGGCCAGCCACAAGTTTTGGGTGTGAACCTAAGAAATCACCTCCAGTAGCACAGTAGGTCTGGAATTGTAACCTCAATTGCAAATCTCAGGTGAGCAGGGAAGGGCTGAAATAGCAAAGCAGGTGAAGGAGATTAAGGGAATTCTAGAGTAAATTGTTGGGAATCACATAGACCTTAGCGACATGAAACAAACCTGTCCATGCAAGGGAAAGCGCGGCAAGGCAGTATTTAAAACTTAAAATTCCCTTTCCAATTAAAAAATTCAGTTGACGCTGGGCATGGTGGTGCACGTCTGTAATTGCAGCAGTTCCGGAGGCTGAGGCAGGAGGATCCTGAGTTCAAAGCCAGCCTCAGCAATGGTGAGGTGCTAAGCAACTCAGTGAGACCCTGTCTCTAAATAAAATACAAAATAGGGCTGGGGATGTGGCTCAGTGGTCGAGTGCCTCTGAATTCAATTCCCAGGACCAAAAAAAGAAAAAAAAAAATTCAGTTGATTTCGAAGTGGTGTTTTTGAATCAGCCTAGTAGCTGCAGTCACATTGACACAGGTGTGAGTTGTTCTGTGCAGTGCATGTGCTCTTTATAGTGGCACATGCTCAGCCCTCTGTTCACAGGCCCCATATGCATGGATTCAAACAACCTCGGATCAACAATATCCGGGAAAATTATCTTTACATGGAACACGTACAGACTATTTTTCTTGTCATTATTCCCTGAATAATACAATATAATAATTGTTTACATAGGAGTTACATTGTGTTAACTATTTTATAATATAATAATAAAATAATATAGCTATTTTATAGCTATATTATTTTATAATAGCTACTTTATAATATATATTTTATAATAGCCATCTAGAGATGATTTTAAAGGAGGCACATGAATTACATGCAAATTCTATGCCATTGGTATAAGGAACTGGAACAGTCTGATTCTGGTAACCATATGAGTTGCTCAAAAAATACCCCCCAGGTATGGAGGGCTAACTAGATATTCTCTGTGTATGTTTTGCCATTTATGTTCATAAGATTTATTTACCTGAAGTGTTATGGTTTAGATATGGTGTCCCCCAAAAGCTCACATGTAAGACAATGCAAGAAGGAGAAAGGGTTGTGAGAGTCTTAACTCAATCAGTGAATTAATCCCCTGATAGGGATTTACTGCGTGGTAACTGGAGTGGTAGGTCGTGGCTGGAGGAGGTGGGAGTTGGGGCATGGCTTAGGGGTATAGATCTGTATCTGGCCAGTGGATCTCTCTCTGCTTCCTGATCATGATGTGAGCTGCTTCCCTCTGCCACACTCTTCCTCCATGATGTTCAGCCTCACCTCGAGCCCCAAGGAATGGAGCTGGCCTTCTATGGATGGAGACCCATGAAACCGTGAGCCCTCAAATAAACTTTTCCTCCTCTACAGTTGTGCTGGTCAGATCATTTAGTCACAGCAGCGGAAAAAAGCTGACTAAAACATGGAGGTAAGAACCACGTTTTGTCCTAGGATCTGGGACAGTATTTTGCTCAATGAGAGAATGTTCTTTTCCCTGTCATAATGGCTTCCCTAATTAGACTAAATTAAAACTTACCAAAATAACCATCTATGCTTGAGAGCTTCCCACATAGCAGACAAGCGAGAGCTAATGCCTTCTGCTGCAGCCCTGGCCTGAAGACTGGGTCCAACAGAGGGGCTGCACCTCTGGCTTTGGAAGAGCCTCTGAAATTGAGAGTAGGGCAAGGCTACAAGGGTGAGTATCTGTGCTTTACTGAGAGCAGGTCTCCTGCTGCCTGACCATCAGGAAACTATTTCTTTCTGCTCAAATCCACAGGATAAGATAAATGGCCCTCTCAGCCTGCTGAGAGTGGTCAGTAAAGTCACAGGAAGGCCAAAGAGATCTGAGAGACAAATTTACCTGCTGTGGCCCCAAGGCCAAGCTACCCTGTATGGACTCTGGCCATGCACTGCAACCAAGGACCAGAGAATAAACTAACAATCGGGCCAGGCCCAGAGAGAATTAGGAATGTGATGCGTGAAGTCTTTGGCCCGGTGGCCCAGGACTGAATCCCCCAGGGGCTGTAGGGTTAAGGACCTTTTCTTGCGGTGCCAAAGGAAAGGTGAAAGAGGACAGACAGCTGTGCTGTGAAAGGTGGCATCAGAACTGAAACAGCAACACAGGGCAGGCCTGCAGAAGGCCACCACTCAACCCAGAGAGCAGCGGACACTCTTCAGGGCAGGAAACACACAATTATACTAAAAAAACAGATATTGAGCACATTCCAAAGGTTTGAGGTACATGTGGTGAATATTTTCTCCCAGTCTGTAGACTCTCTCCTCACATTATTAATTGTTTCCTTTGCTGAGAAGGAGCTTTTTAATTTGAATCCATCCCATTTATTGATTCTTGATTTTACTTCTTGCACTTTAGGAGTCTTGGTAAGGAAGTCAGATCCTAGGCCAACGTGGTGCAGATTTGGGCCTACTTTTTCTTCTATTAGGTGCAGGGTCTCTGTTCTAGTGCCTAAGTCTTTGATCCACTTTGAGTTGATTTTTGTGCAGGGTGAGAGATAGAGGTTTAATTTCACTTTGCTACATATGGATTTCCAGTTTTACCAGCACCATTTGTTGAATAGGCTATATGCAGATGCTAATTCACAATAAGGTGGGGGTTAGGGGGGCACTAGAGAAAAATAGTGTTACCTTAGATTAAGTAGAGGGAAGTGATGGGAGGGGAGGGAGGGGATGTGGGGATGGGAAAGATAGTGGAATGAAACAGACATTATTACTCTATGTTTATCTGTGACTACATGAATATGATTCTGCAACACGTACACTCAGAAAAGTGAGAAATTATATCCCATCTATGTATGATCTCTCAAAGTGCATAAATGCATTCTACTGTCATGTATAACTAATTAAAACAAATAAAAAAATTAAAAAATAAAAAATAAAAAGTTTTGAAGGGCTCAGACACCAATGCAATAAGAAGTGGAGAAGTACTTGATGAGGTAGCAAAGCAAAATCATGGCAGTGTCACCAAAGAAGCCATCCTGTGCCATGGCTGGAGTGACCCCATCCTTAGTGAGAGGAGGGCTAAAGACAGAAAGGGGTGAACAGAGAGAGAGGGGGACAGGGAAGAACGCCTGGGTATAAGCCACAAGAAATCAGCTGACCTCATCTACATAAATGAATGAGCATGATAACAACAAAAATAACAACAAAAATCTCTGGGCAGAGGGCCCCATGACAGTTAGGTCCACTGAGAGTGCCGTAGACATGGCACTGGGCTGGGTTGTTGGCCTGAGCAGAGGCTGAGCAGGAGCCTCCTTGGATCTGGAGTTACCAATTCCACAATTCAGACACTCTCCAATCTGATGCCAGACTTATAAAATCCCCCTCTCATAAAGTTGCATTGCAGCTATCAAAAATACAAACAACAACAAATGCTGGCAAGGATGTGGGGAAAAAGGCACACTCATACGTTGCTGGTGGGACTGCAAATTGGTGAAGCCAATCTGGAAAGCAGTATGGAGATTCCTAGGAAAACTTGGAATGGAACCACCATTTGATCCAGCTGTCCCACTCCTTGGTCTATACCCAAAAGACTTAAAAAACAGTTTACTACAGGGACACAGCCACATCAATGTTTATAGCAGCACAATTCACAATAGCTAGATTGTGGAAACAACCCCAATACCCATCAGGAGATGAATGGATAGGGAAACTTTGGTATATATACACAATGGAACACTACTCAGCACTAAAAGAGAATAAAATCATGGCATTTGCAGGTAAATGGATGGAGTTGGAGAAAATAATGCTAAGTGAAGTTAGCCAATCCCAAAAAGCCGAAGGTTGAATGATTTCTTTGTTTTGAAGATACTGACTTATAATGGCAAGGGAGGGAGTATGAGAGGAATGAAGGAACTTTACATAGAACAAAGAGGAGGAGGGGAAAGGAGGGGGTAAGTGGATAGGAATAATGGTAGAATGAGTTAGACATCAGTACCCTAAGTACATGTATGAAGACACAATTGTTGTGAAAATACTTTATGTAAAACCAGTGACTTGAAAACTTGTGCTCTTTATTGCACTCTGCAAGAGTGTATAACAAATTAGAATGAAACAATTGCATTGCGTGCTGAAACCCTCAGCATATCTTTTTCTACTTTGTGAAAAACAAGCAATGTAATGAGGGTCCAGGGGGATATAAAGCTCATGTAAGCAGTCAGATTTAACCAGAATCAGAATCAGTGCACGACTTCTATTACCAGATTTGTGTTTAACTGGAACCACTTAATAAAATTCCTCACATAAACGCTGGTCCATTATGATTCAGAGCTCAAAGTCATTTTATTTCCTAAACCTCCGATTGACTTCTGACATTTCAGGTGCAGAGGTTCGGATGTAAGAACCGCCTTACTTTTAAACTAATTTATTGGGAAGGTAGGACATCGTGTTTTTCAGTCCCCAATCGGTAATTCGCTTAGTCTCCTCCTTACCTCTAGTTGTGCGACCAAATTAAGTAGGGAAAAGAGTCTCCAAGCACGGACAGCAATTGATGGGAGGTGTAATAGAATAAGAGACCAGAAAGACAACTTTGGTGGGGGTAGGAGTCTCAGTATTTTCCAAATCTGTCAGCCTCACAATGTGGTATGCCAGTAAGGGTTGAGTCATGACTCCATTTCAACTACTCCACAAAAGAAAGAAAATCGTACGTGACAGTAGACCATGAGCATTCTATAGCAGCTAAATCTCCAAAAAGAAAGGGCAGGAATTTTGTGCTGTCTGGATAATGTGGTAAAGAGTACTCTGATGAGTGAAAGCCAGGTATGTTATGCATTCTGTGTGTGTGTGTGTGTGTGTGTGTGTGTGTGTGTGTGTGTGTGTAGACAAAGGGAACAGAGAGCAGCTATAGCAAAACAAGAGGCACAGAATTCTTGTGACATTGTAGACAGTGTATTGTCATGAAGGATCTTTAGGCCATCCTGCTAATTCAGCAGGAAATTATAGCAATAATTATTTAAATAATACTAAATATGTGAACAGAAACCAGTGGCTGAACTTGGAATAAATGTAATGATGAGACCATAAATGTCAGTACACCAGACAGGGTGAATTAGGGGAATTAGGGTGTCCTCAGCCTGCAAACGATGAAGCAGAGCAATTGGATTTGCTTTTGAAAGAAGTGTCTAATTCAGAAAAAGCCAATTACATGAGCAAGAGCTCCCATTTCTGAAATAGCACCTGGTCAAAAGTAGGTGCTCAATAAACTTGGGTTATTCCATTCATTCCCACACCGGAGACAGGTGTGAAAATGCATGCGTGTGGGCAGTAGGTGCTGTGCCTGTTTACTTCTGCACTCTCCCTTTAGCAGAAAACTGAAATTCATCCCAAGGGCAGCCTTGCTCTTCCCCAGTGAGAGTAGCAGAGCTCATGTTAGGCAGATGAAGTGAAATGTGACAAGGGAGACTTCAGGCACTTATATAGTCCCCAGGGGATCCCCTACAGGAAAGCCTTTCAAATTTAGACAGCAAAATGCCCTTCCAGGTCCTGGGATGCCATGCCTGTTGGCACCAGGAGGGAAAGCTTTGGGCTGGGCCCCTCAGTTTCTCCAAGGGCTTTGCTCTCTCTGCTCCAAGCATCTGACAGTGGTCACACACCAAAAACAGATGGCTCTCCACGCACGCCCCTGGTCTGCCTTCTGCTGCTCATTGCTTTACTTGTTTTATTTTGCTTTGTTTAGTCTTTTTTTAACCAAAGTGAGTCTTACCTGAAAAATGGAGGTACTGATGAGAAGTTGAGTGTGCCATTACAGGAAAACACAAAGAGCAGAAAATACTCGACTACCAATTTGGGTCTGGCTCTGTGTCGTTCCCATACTCCTCAAGGGCAGAACCCACCACTCAGCTGCTCAGCAGTCGGGGAGCTGCACACGCAGCTTAGCATCACCGAGAGAAAGGCAAGACTAGCAAAGACTTGGAAATGGAAGAGAAAGCTGAATGCTGTCCCACAGGAGGCACTTGCTGTGCATAAACATGATGGAAAAAGTCACAGTGAAACATGATATTGAATTACATTAAAAAATTAAAACCAAGCCGGGCGCGGTGGCACACGCCTGTCATCCCAGCACTTGGGAGGCTGAGGCAGGAGGATCGCGAGTTCAAAGCCAGCCTCAGCAATGGCGAGGCACTTAGCAACTCAGCGAGACCCTGTCTCTAAATAAAAAATACAAAAAAGGGCTGGGGGTGTGGCCCAGTGGTCGAGTGCCCCTGAGTTCAATCCCTGGTACAAAAAAAAAAAAAAAAAAAAATTAAAAACAAAAACCATGGCAGGATTGATGTAAAAAGTAGACTTAAGAAAGTGTAACATGCTAACTCGCTAATATCAATACCAGTAATACATAAAATACGCTTGCAAGTCAGTTTTTAAGAAGGTACTCTGTGAAAGCACAGATATAAATAGATGCAGAAAGAGAGAAAGATTTCCAATGTACCTAATTTCAATTTCATCATTCCAACCTATGCTAGTTTATTCCAACCAATTACATATATGCATATATAACTATATATATATGCATTATATATACATATCTAATATGTATTATGTATATTTAAGAGAAAGAGAAGTTTCAGTAAGACACAAACATATGCATAAAGGGAGAGAGAAAGAGGTCTAAGGGATCTCGCTATCTATTTATCTATCTTAGTCTGGTGTGGTCGCCATAAATGGGTACATTACAAACAATAGATATCCACTTCTCACAGTTCTGGAGACTGAGAAGGTCAAGGTCAAGGTGTCTGCATAGTCATCGTCTGGTAAGGACCCACTTCTTGGATGGCATCTTCTCACTGTGTGGTCACATGCTGGAAGGGGAGAGTGGGCTCTCTGGATTCTCTTTTATAGAGGCACTAATCCTATTCATGAGGGATCCACCCTCATGTTCTGATCTTCTTCCAGAGGCCTGACTTCCTAATACCACTGTCCTAGGAGCTAGGATTTCAACACATACATTTGGGGAGGACACAAACATTGAGACCACGGCACCTTCTATCTATCTGTGTGAACCCATCATTGGCTGGGATCAAGGAATTCAAACTGGAAGGCATCTCAGAGAGTGATCTGGTGTACATCCTTGATATTTTCACTTTCCCACTCTCCAAAACGCCTCTCACGCACCTTCACCTTTCATCAACGTCACCTACACCCCCTCTTCCTGTGGCACATTCAGTGAAGGGCTTTACTGCACGGAGTACAGAACACACAGAGAGCGCCATCACTCTTTCTCATCATCACATCTCAAGCCCCCTGTCTGTGGCTCTGGTGAGTCTGCCCTCTCCCCTTTTGCAAGAAGCCCACCCCTTCTCACCATCTCAAGGGGGTGACTCCTGCACTTGACTCTTCTCTGCTGGAAAATCAACTTCCTATAGCACTGAATCCCATGACCTAACGTTCTAATTTATTTAAAAAAATCCTTTAACCACTACTTCCTTAAAACACCCATCACTCATCTTTTGAAGACCAGACTCTCCTGTTTTTTCTTCCCAGGCTTCCTCCTCTGCTTACTCTCTAAATGCTAGAGCACTCCAAAGCCAAGTCTTTGGACCTCCTGTCTACCTGACTTTCTCCCAGGTAACCTCCTCCAGTTTTGTGGATTTAAATACCATCTGTTCTGGGTTGAATTGCATTCCCACCAAAAGAGGTTGAAGTTGTAACTCTAAGTGCCTGTAACCGTGACCTTATTTGGAAATAGGATCTTCGTTGGTGTAATAGAGTTATAATGATGTCATTAGGGTGGGCTCTGGTCAAATAACTGGGAGAAAACAGAGCCAGAGATTGGAGGGATATGTCCACAAGTCAAGGAATGCCAAGGAAGTTAAAGAGAAAGACATGAAACAGACTTTTCTCTAGAGCCTTAAGGGAGTTTAGCCCTGTGGTACCTTGATTTCAAATTTCTAGCCTCCAGAACTGTTTGATAATACATTTTTATTGTTTTAAACCTCCAGTTTTGAATTCTTTGTTTCTGCAGCCTGAAGGAACCACTGTACCACATGGTGCATTAATATCTATATACCATTAATTTCCAAATACTCTCTCCAGCCCTGTTCAACCCTGACCTCCTCAGTGCCTATCCAACCACCCACTTGACCAATTTTTAAATATTAAAAGAATTCTCAGAGATAATTTTTCCACTCTGCAACCTTATTTCTCTCCTTTTTCTCTCATATTAGAAAATAGCCCATGATCCACCTCGTTACTGATGATGAAAATTTAGGAATCAGGGCTGGGGTTGTGGCTCAGTGGTAGAGCGCTTGCCTAGCACACATGAAGCACTGGGTTTGATCCTCAGCACCACATAAAAATAAACAAATAAAATAAAGGTATTTAAGAAAAGTTAGGAGTCTTCCTTGGTCCCTCCCTTTTCACTATCCTCTATCCAATCAACAATCAGCTCTTCTTGTCCCCTTCTTTCCCCTGTGACCATTTCAGCCCTGTCCCAGCCATCAGTGCAGCTTCTCTGGACGCCTGTGATGGCATATGGCATACCAACTGGTGTCCCAGCCAAGTTCACAAAAAGTGACCTTGAAATCTGTCCAAGCTGAAGTCAGTTCCCTGCTTGTATCCACCAGTCCCATCGCTCTATACTGTTCTTTAAGACCCTCTCTGCTCTGGCTCCTTGAAACCCCTGCTGTCATCTTGGGCCACACTCCCCTCTGCCCTGTCCTCTCCTGCCTCCCTTGCTTTCTTTCCATTATGAAAGACTCAAACCTTCTACCGTAAGGCCCATGCACTGGCCTCTCCCTTTGCTGGAACACTTTTCCCCAGCTAACTGCCTGACTGCCTCCTCCTTATTTTCCAGATTTTAGTTAAAAGTCTCCCCACTGTATTATCCCGAGCAAGCGTGGTCAGACCACCAGCTCCACTCAACAGGATCTTAGTCATCTCCTGTCTTCTCTTACTGTATTTTAAGTTTTATGAGATTAAATTTTATTATCTGATTTATTGCTAGATTCCCAGATCCCATAAGAGTGCCTGGCCCAGAGCATTCAATAAGTAACTTTCGTAAGAACAAACTATTGAATCTACACTATGGTCCCCTTATTTTACAGAGGAAAACAGAAAAAAAAAAAAAAAAAAAAAAAAAAAAGCACTTTGGGGCCTTCCAAGGCTACGCAGTGATTTGGTTGCAGTCTTTCCCCCTTATAATTCAGTGCTCCTTCCAAAGAGACACTTGCTATCTCTGCCAATGGTCCACTTCCTTTATCCTGCACTGCCAATTGAACAAGATAAATAAAAAATTCAGAATCTGCTCATTCAGTCAGTCCATCAGTTAGTCGTTCACAATCCAGGGCCTCCAACATGCCAGACACTCGGTTCTGTGCTAGAAACCTAAAGCCAAATCACCAAGTACCCCCATCCTTAGGTGTTTGTTCAGACACAACAAAAATAAGTAGCAACCTAAGATTAAATGAGGCAGCAAAGTCTTGGATACAATGCTGCAAGAAAAAAAAATCACGTGATAAGAACATATTTTCTCCTTATGACAATAGTTAACACATCCATATTCATAACATTTTGCACACTGAGAATTCTAAACAACTGCTCCTGACTATAAGCAGGAGAGTTGGTCAAACTCTTTAATCTGAGGAGGAAGATCCTCTTCTTCCTGTGGATACCATTAAAGGTAGGCTAGATTCCTCCTAATTTGGATGGTCCAAATAATAATGATAATAACAATAATAAGCAAAAACTCAGTACTTACTGTATTTCAGGCACTGTGCCTGTAGCTGGTGTGTCTTATGACATTCAGACTGTATAAGCTTCCTAGGGATGCTGTAACAAATGAATAGGAACTCAGTGACTTAAAATTTGTTGTCTCAGTTCTGGAGTCAGGAGAACAAAATTAATTTTACTGGATAGAAATCAGGAAATTAGTAGGACTGTGCTTCCTGCATAGGTTCTGGGGGAGAACCCATTTTTTGCTGCTTCATCTTCTAGTAGTTGCTCCAACTGTGGCCTCTGTAGCTTACCTTTTCTTCTTCCTCTGTAATCTCCCTTGGCCTCCCTATGACAAAAATGCTTATGAATACATATAGGAGCCTGTCTGAACAATCTCCTCATTTCATGATGTTTAACTGAATCACATCTGCAAAGCCTTTTCTATACAAGACAGTACTTGCTTGTTCTGGATTAGGATGTGGACATCTTGTGGGGGTTATTATTTATCCTATCACAGATACTCTTGATTGTATCAGGTTGGCCCAGGGACAAGTTCTTATAACATCCTGTTCATTCATCATTCTAACACATCTTATCTGTTTTCCAGGTTATTTAGTATTGCCCATCAATGAACTAAGTTTCCCCAAAATAAAGAAGTCCCTGAAACAAAATGTCTTCACATATGGGGTTATATAAAATACATTCATATCTAAACAACAGTAATAAAAAAAAGTCTTAGAGAACTCTGATTTGAGGATGGACTAGACAAAGGCTTTTTCACGAGTAACAGAGCAGAGAAGACTCAGTAAGGATTTGGAAGGGCCTCTAAAACACAGAAAATGTCCCATTTGGAAAGGGACAAGGAGAACATTAGGATGGGGGAAAAAAAAACTCAAATTATTTTTGCCTTCATAAAATTGAAATTAGTTCTAAATTTTTGAAAGCAGGGAAGGAAAGTTCTTAATAGAAATTAACAAATGTGTGAATATGAATTCCTGGAGGACAGAAAGTGGAACCGTTGCATCTTTCAAAGATGAGATGATTCAACTTCCCATTCAGCAGCCTCTTGGCTGATCCTCATCAGTGGGAGATAGAATTGGATGAATACAAAAACATTTAGGGAGTCTCGGGGACCTACACTGGAGTATGGCCAGGCTCAGGTCAGTCCCTCTGAGCTTCACCCTAACGTGGCCAGGCTCAGGTCAGTCCCGCTGACCTCCGCCGCAGAGCAGGAGAGGCAAGGACAGACCCACCCAACTTGGCTTGAGTTCAGGCGGGCCAAGGACAGTCCTGGGGGCCTACACTGGAGTGCGATCAGTACCAGGTCAGTCCACCCTAGTGCGACCAGGCTCAGGTCAGTCCCGCTGACCTCCACCCTAGCACGGCCAGCCCCATATCAGTCCCACTGACATCCGCTTGAGTGTGGCCAGGCTCAGGGCAGTTCTGCCAACCTCTGCCCCAACGCAGGTGGGCCCAGGTCAGCCCAGGCCACACCTGCGGAGCTCAGGCAGGCCTGGGACAGTGTCACTGACCTCTACTCAGAAGACCACCTCTTCCAACCAGCAGACCAGGTTGAGTTCAGGCGGGCCAAGGACAGTTCAGGCGGGCCAACCACAGGAGCTCAGATTTAACCAGTTTGGCCCACACCAACCTGTGTGGGACCCAGCCCCAGGTAGCATTCTTCAAGGGACACCGGCAGGTTCTGATAGCCCAACATTAAGGGGAGGCACAGACAACCTGCATAGATATTATAAGAATATAGGGTAGAAACTGTAATACCTCATATCTACACTGCAAGAAAGAAAGGCAAATAGACAACATGAAAAAACAAGGGAGGAAAGTACCCCAAACAAACCAGGATTCTACAATGACAGAACCCATGCTCAGCGAAGTTGATGAAATGTCAGAGAAGGAGTTCAGAAGGTTCATAATTAAAATGATCTGTGAATTAAAGAATGACTTAAATGAGCAAACACAGGCAAAAATGGACCACTACAACAAAGATATGAGAGCAAATACAGGTAGAAAAGATTACTTCAAAAAAGAGATAGAAACTCTGAAAAAAAAAACAGTCAGAAATCCTTGAAATGAAGGAAACAATTAAAAACAAACAAACAAACAAACAAAAAACACAATAGAAGGCATCATCAACAGACTAGATCAACTGGAAGAAATAACCCCAGACAATGAAGACAAAGTATATAATCTTGAAAATAAAGTTGACCATATAGTGAAGACAGTAAGAAACCATGAACAGAACATCCAAGAATTATGGGACAGAAGCAAAGACCAAACCTAAGAGTAATTGGGATAGAGGAAGGCACAGAGTTTCAAACCAAAGGAATGCACAATCTCTTCAATGAGATAATATCAGAAAATTTCCCAAGTATGAAGAATAAATGGGAAAACAAAATAGAAGAGGCTTATAGGACACCATATGTACAGAATTACAACAGATCTACACCACGACACATTATAATGAAAATGCCTAGCATACAGAAAAGGGATAGAATTTTAAAGGCCACAAGAGAGAGGAATCAGATCACATATAGGGGAGACCAATTTGTATCATGGCAGATCTTTCAACTCAGACACTCAAAGCTAGGAGATCATCGAACAACATATACCAAGCTCTGAAAGAAAAGGGATGCCAACCAAGAATCTTATACCCAGCAAAATTAAGCTTTAGATTTGAGGATGAAATAAAAACCTTCCATGATAAACAAAAGTTAAAAGAATTTACAACTAGAAAGCCAGCACTACAGAACATCCTCGGAAAAATATTCCATGAAGAGCTAATGAAAAACAATGATGAAAATCAGCAGAGGGAGATATTACACTAAAGGAAAAACCAATCAGAGGAGAAACTATGTCAAGTTAAATACCAAAAATAAACAAAAATGGCTGGGAATACAAAATATGTCTCAATAATAACTCTGAATGTTAATGGCCTAAACTCACCAATCAAAAGACATAGACTAGCAATTTGGATAAAAAAAAAAAAAAAAAAGACCCAACAATATGCTGCCTCCAAGAGACTCATCTCATAGGAAAAGACATCCACAGGCTGAGGGTGAAAGTTTGGGAAAAATCCTACCACTCACCTGGACTGAGGAAACAAGCAGGGGTTTCCATCCTCATATCAAATAAAGTAGACTTCAAGCTAAAATCAATCAAAAGGGATCAAAAAGGACACTACATACTGCTCAAGGGAACCATACACCAACAAGACTTAACAATTATAAATATATATGCCCCAAACAATGGAGCATCCATGTTCATCAAACAAACTCTTCTCAAGTTCAAGAGTCAAACTGACCACAACACAATAATCCTAGGAGACTTTAACACACCCCTTTCACCACTGGATAGATCTTCCAAACAAAAACTGAACAAGAAATTATAGAACTCAAAAATACAATAAACAACTTAAACTTAACTAACTTATATAGAATATTTCATCCTTCAACAAGCAAATATACTTTCTTCTCAGCAGCACATGGATCCTTCTCTAAAATAGACTATATACTATGCCACAAAACAACTCTTAGAAAATATAAAAAAATAGAGATACTACCCTGCATTCTATAAGACCATAATGGAATAAAATTAAGAATCAATGATAAAATAAGAAATTAAAGCTACTCTAATACCTGGAGACTAAATAATATGCTACAGAATGAACAATGGGTTGCAGATGACATCAAAGAGGAGGTTAAAAATTTCTTAGAGGTGAATGAGAACACAGACACAACGTATCAAAATCTCTGGGACACTATGAAGACAGTTCTAAGAGGAAAGTTCATTGCAATGAGGTCATTTCTCAACAGAAGAAAAAGTCAACAAATAAATGACTTGACATTACATCTCAAAGCTCTAGAAAAAGAAGAATAATCCAACACAAAAAGTGGTAGAAGACAGGAAACAATTAAAATCAGAGCTGAAATCAATGAAATTGAATCAAAAGGAATAATTGAAAAAAAATGACAAAACAAAAACTTGGTTCTTTGAAAAAATAAATAAAACTGACAGACCCTTAGCCAGGCTAACAAAGAGAAGGAGAGAGAAAACTCAAATTACTAACATACGTGATGAAAAAGGAAATATCACAACAGGCACTATGGAAATACAGGAAATAATTTGAAATTATTTTTAAAACTTGTACTCCAATAAAACACAAAACACCAAAGGCATCGACAAATTTCTAGAGTCATATGATCTGCACAAATTAAAGCAGGATGATATACACAATTTAGAGACCAATTTCAAGCAATGAAATAGAAGATGCCATCAGAAGCCTACCAACCAAGAAAAGCTCAGGACCAGATGGATATACAGCCCAGTTCTACAAGACCATTAAAGAAGAACTGATACCAATACTCTTCAATTTATTTCAGGAAATAGAAAAAGAGGGAGCACTTCCAAACTCATTCTATGAGGCCAATATCACCCTGATCCCCAAACCAGGCAAAGACATATCAAAGAAAGAAAACTTCAGACCAATATCTCTAATGAACATAGATGCAAAAATTCTCAATAAAATTCTGACAAAATGGATACAAAAACATATCAAAAATATAGTACACCATGATCAAGTGGGGTTCATTCCAGGGATGCAAGGATGGTTCAACATACGGAAATCACATCAATAGACTTAAAGATAAGAACCATATTATTATCTCAATAGATGCAGAAAAAGCATTTGACAAAACACAGCACCCCTTTGTGTTCAAAACACTAGAAAAACTAGGGATAACAGGAACATATCTCAACATTGTAAAAGCTATCTATGCTAAGCCCCAGGCCAATATTATTCTAAATGGAGAAAAATTGAAAGCATTCCCTCTAAAAACTGGAACAAGACAGGGATGCCCTTTCTCACCACTCTATTTAACATAGAAATTGAAACGCTGGCCAGAACAATAAGCCAGACAAAATAAATTAAAGGGAGAGTAGAACTCAAATTATCATTATTCACTGACAATATGATTTTATACCTAGAAGACCCAAAAAATTCCACCAGAAAACTTCTAGAACTCACAAATTAATTCAGCAAAATAGCAGGATACAAAATCAACACCCATAAATCTAAGGCATTTCTATATATCAGTGACAAATCCTCTGAAAGGGAAATGAGGAAATCTACCCCATTTACAATAGCATAAAAAAAAAAAATACTTGGGAATCAACTTAACCAAAGACATGAAAGACTTCTATAATGAAAATTACAGAACACTAAAGAAAGAAATTATGGAAGACCTTAGAAGATTGAATGATCTACCTTGCTCTTGGATAGGCAGAACTAATATTGTCAAAATGCCATACTACCAAAAGCGCTATACAGATTTTATGCAATTCCAATCAAAATCCAAATGACATTCCTTATAGAAATGGAAAAAAAAAAAAAGCAGTCATGAAATTCATCTGGAAAAACAAGAGACCCAAAATAGCTAAAACAATCCTTAGCAAGTGGCATCACTATACCAGACCTTAAATTATACTACAGAGCAATAGTAACAAAAAAAAGCATGGTATTGGCACCAAAATAGACTGGCAGACCAAAGGTACAGAATAGAGGACACAGAGAGTAACACACATAATTTCAGTTGTCATATATTAGACAAAGGTGCCAAAAATATACATTGGAGAAAAGATAGCCTCTTCAACAAATGGTGCTGGGATAACTTGAAATCCATATGCAACAAAATGAAATTAAACCTCTATCTCTTACTATGCACAAAATTCAACTCAAAGTGTATCAAGGATTTAGGAATTAGACCAGAGACACTATGCCTAATAGAAGAAAAAGTAAGCTCTAATCTCCAACATGTCAGATTATGTCCCAAGTTTCTTAATAAGACTCCTGTAGTGCAAGAATTAATATTAAGAATCAATAAATGGGATAGATTCAAATTAAAAAGCCTCTTCTCAGCAAAAGAAATAATCAGTGAGGTGAATAGAGAGGCTATTAATTGGGAACAAATTTTTACCACATGCACATCAGATAGAGCACTAATCTCTAGAATGTATAAAGAACTCAAAAATTTTAACACCAAAAAAACAAATAACCCAATCAATAAATGGGCCAAGGAACTGAACAGACACTTCTCAGAAGAAGACATACAATCAATCAACAAACACTTGAAAAAATGTTCAACATCTCTGGCAATTAGAGAAATGCAAATCAAAACTACTCTAAGATTTCATTTCACTCCAGTCAGAATGGCAGCTATTAAGAACACAAACAACAATAAATGTTGGCGAGGATGTGGGGAAAAAGGCACACTCATACATTGCTGGTGGGACTGCAAAATGGTGCAGCCAATATGGAAAGCGCTATGGAGATTCCTTGGAAAACTGGGATTGGAACCACCTTATGACCCAGCCATCCCACTCCCTGGTCTATACACAAAGGACTTAAAAACAGCATACTACAGGGACAGAGCCACATCAATGTTTATAGCAGCACAATTCACAATAGCTAAACTGTGGAATCAACCTAGATGCCCTTCAGTAGATGAATGGATAAAGAAATGTGGTGTATATATACATGATGGAGTATTACTCAGCAACAAAAGAGCATAAAAGTATGGCATTCACAGGTAAATGGATGAAGTTGGAGAATATAATGCTAAGTGAAATTAGCCAATTCCAAAAAGCCAAATGCTGAATGTTTTCTCTGATATAAGGAGGCTGATTCACAGTGGGGTGGCATGGGGAGCATAGGAGGATTAGAGGAACACTAGAATGGCTAATGGGGAGGGAGGGGAAGGGAGGAGGCAAAAAGGTGAAGAAGAAAAAAAAAAAGATGGTAGAATGAGATGGATATTATTACCCTAAGTGCATTTATGAAGCCAGGAATGCTGTGAATATACTTTGTATACAACCAGAGATATGTAAAAATGTGCTCTATAAGTATAATATGAAATGTAATGCATTCTGCTGTCATTTCTAACAACTTAGAATAAAAAATAAATTAATTAAAAAAAAAACATTTAGGAACTTTTTCTCTGGACCACGGGGGTGTATTGAATGTAGGGACACAGACATGTGGTGCTGGCTCCTTGGCTTGTGTCATGCACTGCACAGTGGGAGGTGCCATTTATTAGAATGGAAATATTGGAGGTGGCATGTTATGGCCTGTGCAGAAACCAGGCTATGAACCTTAAGTGTGAGGTCTCTGAGGCATTTGGATGTACAGATAGATCTCAGAAGGCATGTCATTGCTGCAGATGAAAATTTGGAAACTGTCAACACTTAGGAGGTGTTTATGTTTGTGGAAATGAATATGGCCCAGCACAGAGCCCCCAGGAAATGGATATTTAGAAGTGAAACAGCCGACAGGAAGTTAGTCACAGATCTGGATAAGTTTGCAGGAAAGAAAGTAGGAGAAAAACAGAGAATGCTTATAGACAATGTCACTTGGGAGTAAGTGCCAGTTTCACCACTTCTCACCTTTGCACACAGGGGGACATCATTTAATTCTCTCAAGTCAAGATAACTTTTGAATCTAGTGAAGTATTACACATATTTATACATCTCAAAATGAGCCACTCATCCCCCCACCCCCCGACTTACCTATCAAAGTGAGAGCAAATTTCTCCTTTGGTTTCATTAAAATAAACTTTCTTGAAGTGTGAAGAAACTGATGAGACAATAAGCCATATCTGTTTCTGTATCCATAGGTTTGATGTGATGTTCACAAGAATTTTCTTCCTGTTTTCCAAGATTATGAATGATAAGCAGAACAGCTTAATGCACAGGTTGATTTTCTGTTCATACTTAAGAATGATGCTTTTACATCAGGTGCTTGAACAATTTGGCTCACCTGGTCACAAATCTCAAGTTGATTTGGGAAAACCAAGAAAATGGATTTCCAATCAATTACTTCTTCAGGGAAAATATGTGATAAATTTCTGTTAGAGGGAAAATTCACCTAATTTTATCCATCTCAAATTGTTTAGACCAAACCCCACTGATGGACTTGTTTTGATTTCTGGATAAGTTTCCCAAGATTTTACAAGGCACATTATATTTGGAAACAAATTTTGATCCAGAAAGAAATTTAAGACATTCATTGATTTGAGTTTGATTTGTAAGTTTATCCATGTTTTAGAATCTCCCTTTTTATTGTATTTTAAGAAGTTCATGAAGAATGTTTTATAAAATTCCCACAACACGTTTAGCTATGTACATACTACTTAAATTTATTAATATATGTGCTGCCTTGAACAACAGTATGAGCATTAATTTTCATATGTAGAATCCTTCATTCACACAATGGTTCCTATTATGCATGCAGGAAGGGTTCCCCATGTCACTAAGGAAAGATAGCTTATCCTCAGAGAGATAGCAGCAATTTACTTTTTAATATTAATGAAATTCGTATATGTAGCATTAGTGGCATATGAATTATCCTCTTAGGACTTCACAGTGCTACAACTTAGATCCAGTGTTCCACGGGGACTCTCTGAACTTTATGGAGGCTCATTTCTTTCTTTCAAGGGAATATAAAGTTGAGTTTTCATCTGTCTCTGAAAATAGAAAATACATTCTTACATCTCAGTTTCATTTTTTTTTTTTTTTAGAGATGATGATTCCCCATTGAGAAAACTATACATTTGGTTTGAAGCAATTAAAATGATGTCTGATTTCTAAGTTAGGAAAATAAACACTTTTCTTGGCTTATAGTCATTTGATTGGGTGAAACATCTTCAGCAAGTACAAATTCACTCCTGCTCTGTCATTGGAATGTCTTGAGTACAACAAAGGTCTTTTTTACAGTGGAGCAAAACTACCTCTCAGAACCTTCTGGGTGTTTGTCCTAATTCTTTGAAATGGTTGTGCCTGGCCACATGCCAGGCAGTTTTAATTCCTGTCTTTTAATCCTCTCAATGTAAGCACAACTGTACTCTATTTGCAGATAATGAAATTAAAATTCAGATAGGTTAAAATGTGTCTGGTTCTCTATTGCTGGTGGTAGGGCGATAAACCCAGTGCTGACTTCTAATCTCTTATTCTTTCCTTTCTATCTCTTGCCACCTCTCCAAATCAAAAAGCTACATAGGGTAGGCCCTTCTACAACAAACTGGCCCACCATATTGTTCAGCCTCCATGTTCTTTGCATGTCTTCTCCAACCCAAACTGAATATTATGAATGACTTGGCTTTCCTGTACACGACTCAGGTTTGAGTGTTCTCATGGCTCTGAACTCTCTTCTCTGGGAACACTCCAAGAACTCAGTGTGTTCTCAAAGCTCAGCACTTAGAACTCCAAGAACAGATGTTCCTTGATATAATGATGAAGGTGTGACCCCAAACCCATGGTAGAATAAAATCACCGTAAGTAAAAAATGTATTGAATACACTTAACTAACACCTAGTCAGAGCTTTTCCCCTCTGATCACATGGCTGACAGGGAACTGCAATCCCAAGAAAGGATCACACCACATATCATATCCTGGAAGGGTATACAAATTTAAAACAACATAGGTGGTTTCTACTGGCATGTGTTGTTTTTAGACTACCATCAAGTCAAAAAATCCTAAGTTGAAATATTGGTAGTCAGGACCATCTTACTCAATGTCTTCTTAAAGCAAGAATACTCTGAGGCAGATCTGGCAAGAACTGATATGAAGCTTGTTATGAATGTGAGACTTCTTTTAATACATCCTGAAAGTGAATTCGTTCCTATAAGAGTCACCATGGATCTGGTCCATGAGTTTGTCCATGAGTTTGTTAAGGTCTTCCTGAAACTCAATATGAAATCTCATCAGATTCTTCTAGGTATTTGTTGCACATAAAGCTTATTAGCTATATCTTTATTAAATGAAATGCAAACCAGTTTTCAAGATGCTCCGTCCTGGGTATGGGGCAAGACTAATTTTCTTATTTGTCTTATCCTTGAACATGAGCTATATCATTACACATAAATCGTATTCACCTTGGTGAGAGCTGCCTTTCAAATGCAAGAGACTGAACATTCTGATGCACAGATGGGAACAATCAAACAAGGAGCAATCAAACAGATGTTCCGTGGGCAAAGTGATCAACAATTGACACGACAGTTCAAAGGCTTTTGAGCCGAAAAATGCCATGGTGAGTTTTTAAATTTGGGAAATGACTGTTGGGAAGAGAATTTATTGCTCTTAAATCTTTTATGATTTTTTTTGGCTTAACTCAAAACCCACAATTCCACCACGGTTAAAAGAATACACCATCCTCAAATAAGAAATAATCTTATTAAAGAAATAATTCTATTAAATAATTAATTTGTTTACCTCACATACACTTTTGGCAAGAAAAAATTATTTCACTTATGTACAGAGACCTAAAGAAAAGGGCAAAATTCTCACAAATTACCCGCAATTTTTTGATCCCTACTTATTTCAATTAACTACAATAAAAATAATCTTGCAATAAAGTTTTGGTTTCACTGTATGTATTTGCAAATGATAGAAATGAAATAAATGAGTACTGTGGGAGTTCTAATTGTGTATCAAATTCTAATAAACTAGTACCCCAACTGACAGCAACCCCATTGAAATTTATCTGAATATATGATGGATTTAGATGCTGGTCCCAAAATCCACTCCAGAAAATCCATCTCAGGAAATTGTTCTCCAGAGACATCTTCTGTGTTTATGCTGGGAAAGACAATGTGTTTTGAAATCTCTAGGAGGGTTACAATGGGGAAAAGATTCCTCCCTTAAAAATAACAATAAAAAAGAATAAGCACCACCTAAGCATTAGATAGCAAGCTGTCAGTCATGCAAATGACCCCTTCTCATCTCCCCAGAGTGCATTGTCTGAAAACTCAATCGGACTGTTCTGAAGGAACAGGAAACTCTTTACTGTATCCTCTATAGGATGTTTTGACAAGATCAGTAAGCAGAGCAGGAGTGCATGCCTCCTGGTCACATACACACCCAGCTGAGAAGGTAATAAAGGCAGGACTTCTGTGTTTTCTCATAAATAACAAAACATTATACATAAGCAGAAGAATAACAAAGATAACCTTCTTGGCTGCTGACCACGAGCAGGAGAAAAGTCAAGAGGAACAAAGTCACAAGGGACCTTGACAGTTTGCAAAGCATGGCATGTTTACCCTACTGTCCTTTCTCCCTGTTTCTTCACCAGCCTTTCCTCTCATGCAAGAGGGACCTGGGAAAACAAAGTCTTGAAAGATAATTCCCATTCTTATTGTACCCAAGACTGTCATATGGCAAGAAGCAGACATTGATCACTGCTAACAGTCACAGAAATGTGTAAGCAGTGAAGATCCAAAAGAGTAGAAAAGGAAGATCTCTATAGATTTTTTGCAAATAACTACTAATTTCAAAGAACATAGAGCTATTTTGTTCCTTTAAATGAAAGATATACCTGCTCTTCTACCTAAACTGAAGCAGCAACAGAGAAACATAATCAATGCCTCATTTAGGTCCTTCATTGACAGGCATTATCATATTTCATGCAGTGTAATCCTTTATGCATAATAATGAATGCACCCAAACCTAGAGCTGGAAAAAAGATAACCATCTAATATTTGGGGCTGCAAAGTAACACAAAAAAAAAAAATCCTAAGGATATTTATAGTGTCAATGTGTTAGATTCCTAGGGCCACTGTAACAGATAATCACATATTGGTCAGCCTAAAACAAATCTATTATCTCAGTTTTGAAGGATGGAAATCTGAAATCAAGATATTGGACAAGTCATGTTCTCCCTGACAGCTCTGGGAAGGAGTCTTTTTTCTCTTCTAGTTTCTGGTAGTTGCCTGCAATTGTTGGTGCTTCTTGGCATGTAGGTGCTTCACCAATCTCTGCTTCTATTCCTCATAATCTTCTCTGTCTGTGAGCAAATTTCCTTCTTTTTATAATAAATTCAGTCATTGGATCAAGGCTGATCCTAATCCAGTGTGATCATACTTTAACTTTGAGTACATTTTCAAAAAAGGTCATATTCATAGGTTTTAAGGGTTAGGATTTAAATAGATCTCTTTTGGAGAAATAATTCAACCTCTAACAAAAATCATCTAACCATTGGCATACTCAACAACCTATGGCTAGTAGTATTGATTGATACAACCCTTGGGTGCTGGAGGATGATAGAAATGAAAAGAAGGCCCAAACAGCTGAGTCATGGTGTGTAGCTGTGTGTCAGGACCATGGACAGTAGCTCACACGCCTTCCACCTCCCCCCACCTCCATCCCACCCTAATACTGAGAAATGCTTTGCACCAAGTAAGGCTTATCCAAAGTGATTACCTTGTTCCTCTGCTCTTTCTAAACTTGTACTCTATGAATCATTTAATCTTACTACAACTTTGCCTGGTATGGTGAAAAAGATTATGGTGGTAGAAAATGGTTTGGTGGCTTATAAAGATGGCTGCCAGCTTTTTTCAAGCCTGGAGTTCAATCTTCATTGTCAAGTACCGGAACCTAAATACTCAGTTTAAGAAATGAAAGTCCAGTGAAAGAAATGCCTCTTACCTTTAATGTCCTTGGAACTTGTGTGTTTCCTGAAGTGAATGAAATTATTATAAGACACATAATAAGCTATAAAATGACCATCATTGATGATGCCGTTCTAAGATGAACATGTTAAAATGTGTAAAGGAGTGCAAATGAATTGGTACTGGTAAGTTCTAAAGCCAGAACGGGAAGATGAACATAGGAAATGGGAAAGGAGGTGAATGGAGTGCCCATATTTAAGGGGTTCTTAGACTTTCATTGTTGAAAATAGGAAGCTATTTAGGGGCTTTAGACAGAGGAGCAATATGATTGGATTTTCATTTTATTTGGATAATCTGATGAGTAGGTAAAAGATGATTCAGAGGTTGGTAACACACCAGAGTTGGAGTTTTAACTGCAATTATGATAACGAAAACAGGAGAATGGAGTAGGATTTAAGAACTACTTAGGAGAGGGAATCAGCGGATCCTATTCACCAATTTCATAGAAGAGGTCACATTCTGGCCTGGGTGAACTGGAAGAGAAATTGCCTTGGGTAGATGGTAATACCGAGCTTGGTCACTGGTGTGTTTAAATCTGAATTGCCTTGGGAAGTTCTAAGTCTGTGCTTCTATAGGTTCTGCTGCAAAAAAAACCTCTGGTCTTGATTCCTGGATCATGGGAATCAGTGCTTCATGCTCTTCTTTTGCTCTGAGATTGTAAGTTCCATCTAGTTGAGGTCTTCTCATGACCAACCTGGTATTGCTTAGAGCTTGAGGGGGAAAAATAAATGCTTGTTTGCGCACCATTTCTAGTGCCAACCTGAAATCCTTAGCTACTTTGGGTAGAGGGAATGAATAACTTATTTTCCAAGAACTGTTAAGCTTTAAATGACTTGAAATGACTTTAAGCAAAGAGGAATTCTTAGGTGTAACTCAAACAAGAATGAGGTCTTTTTCCTTAAACCTTAAGGAGAAAGGCTGAGGATGCTCAAACTCCTATATGGGCTGAATACTGACAGAATTCAAAGGCATGTTTTTCTCCATGAAATCTGCAAGCATGCAGTGTCTTGGAAGATTATTTGGTTGCTTCTAAATGCCAGAGATTAACAGGTCCCTGACATATGAGGGCAGGATCCCATGTCTCGATGAAGAGGAATTAACAGTGTCAAATGGCAACCTACCCATTATGGGATTTAGATATGACAATTATATGTTGTCCTGGAAGTCCCTACCCAGGGAGTGGATTCCTAAAACCCAATTAAAGAGCCAGGTCACCATGACAAGACAAAAGGCCATGCGGGTAGAGACTAGGCTTCCTGATTCTCCATGTTCTTGCCCTTCCTTTTTCTACAAATTGGTGGTGAAGGATATTGGGAATTGATAAATATTAGAGGTTATGATTTTATTTTTAGCTCTTCCCCAATTCTATGAAGTGAGAGCAAAGGGGATAGAAATGACTTTTCATAAAATTCTACTATTAGCAGGCACCATGGAAAACACACGGTCTTCTATTTTTATGGTATGGAAATGGGCCCAGAAAAACAAAATCAAGTTCAAGGTAGTCGCAGTGTTTGAATCTGCATCTTATTTCTCTGATTTTCAGGGCAGAACTTTTCCCACTATATCATACAGCTTCCTATGTCTTCTGTCCTTGGGTTTTGATACAGGGTAATACAACAAAAGGATCTCATTTTGTTATTTTAACAAACAATTATGCTCTGCCTTAAGTAAGTTTATTACAATGAATCCTTAGTTTAGGGAAACCATGAGTGTTCACTAAGCCTTGTAAATTTAAAAAATAAAATTTTCAGAGAACTAAGAATATACCTTATTACAAACTATTTCTTCCTTAATCAATTGACATGTAACTGTAAATCCTATCCTATTTAATACGTATTTTCCTGCTTTCTGATTGGATCTAAGATCTTATTCACTATGGAATATATTTAGGTTTGTGAATCACTTACCCATTCACGACTTTCTTATCTCTGATATCTGCACACATATTTTTATTCTCAAGATATCAATGCGAAAACAAGCATTTTGGCAGTTTTAGTGACTTGTCCAAGCGACAGTGTTAGCACTTAGACTCCTGTCTGAGAACTTGCTACTTCCCTGTGAGAAACATTTCACATTTTCTTGACATCTCACTAATAATTTAGCAGTTATGTCAAGATGATCTTAGGATTTGCTGAGAGGTGGAAGGATGTTTAGAGCAGTTTTTAATACACTTATAGGAGCTTTCAAAATAAAATTTGCTATCTCTTTTCTTTCCTTCGGGCGATTGCATATGGCTACTATCAACATACCTAATTAATGCCTTATCTTTCTTTAGTCACAGTTTCTATTTTCATCTCCAAGCCTGCCCTGAACAATATTATAGGCTAGATGGTGTCACATATTCAAATTTATATGTTGAACTCTAACCCACAATTCCTCAGAATGTTATCTTATTTGGAGATAAGATATTTAAAGAGGTTAATTATGTTCAAATGAGGTCTTTAGGGTGGACCCAAATTCAATATGACCAGTGTCCTACTGGGCTCAGACATTCTGACCAGTGTCTGCTTATAAGTGTTCCTATAAGAAGAGGAAATCTGAACACAGAGATGTGCATGTGTGGAAGAAAGACTACAAACAGGCAGAAGAAGACCATCATCTCCAAGCCAAGGAAGGTGACCTCAGCACAAAACCAAGCCTGTCAACCCCCCATGTTGGACTTCCAGACTCGAGAAGCATAAGGAAATCAAGCTCTGTTGTTTAATCCATCTAGTCTACGGTATTTGTTATGGCAACCAAGCTAACTAATACAAACAAGTGAAGATAGCTAGTTTTAAGCATTCTGCATGAACCACAAATAAATGGGTCATGAACAGGACTTGTCCCTGAGTCAACTTCTGGGGTTTTATTTAGTTCACGAACATTTCTATTGCATTTAGCTTGCAGTGGCAGTATTTGTTTTGTGACTCTGGATTATGCTCTCAATAGATGCAGTCTCAGGGTAGGTGAGTTCCAGATAACTAAAATTATTTCAAAAGTAGGGAATTGTAAAAAATCTAAACCAAATGATCCTTTAGAGTAGGTTTTTACTTAACTACAATATTGTTCTGCTATGCTTTCCTATTACACTTAAGCTGAAACTTGAATTCCCAGTCCTTAATCTATCCCTACTCATTCAAGGACATATCAATATCATATATATATATATATATATATATATATATATATATACATATATATATATATTATATATACATATATATATTTGTACATATAAAAATATATGTGTGTATATATGCGTATATATATATATATATATATATTTTTTTTTTTTTTTTTTTTTTTTTGGCACTAAAGATTGAACCCAAGGCCTCTTTACCACAAGCCACATCCCCAGTCCTTTTTTATTTTTTTGTTTTGTGACAGTGTCTTACTTAAGTTGCTTAGGGCCTTGCTAAGTTGCCCAAGTTGGCTTCAAACTTGTGATCCTCCTGCCTCAGTCTCTCGAGTCGCTGGAACTACAGGCATGTACCACCACGACTGGTTATGTATTTAATTTTTTCTTCCTTCTCCCAGGCTGCATAGGTGTTTCCTGGTGCCATCCTACTTCACAATGCCTGAGGTTCCAAATAAATGCTGACAGGGATCCTGTGGAAGTTCAGACCTGCTGACTAAATGCACCTGCGAATGAGTTAGCTTTCCTTTCCTTTCCAAGACTGCTCCAGTGTTTTGGATGGAAACCAGAGCCCTCTCAGCAGCAAGGGAAGAACACATGCATTAAGTGCACTTCTGTAGTAGTTACATAGACCATTAAATAGGCCCTAGTAGACAGGAAAGCCTGTATGGATTTCAAAAATAGCACTCATCTGTCTAAGAGCTGCTAAAAGATGAATTTTCGGCCTTGGAACACAGCCCTGGAAGTAAAATCGGACTTTGGTGCTGGAAAAGCCATAGAGGAACTCCTCAGGGAATTACAAAAACATGTACCTTTTTGCATTCCAAGAATAATAACCAGGCACAGGAGGATACAAAGGGCCAAGTTTCAAATTTAAATCAAGCAGCACACACAGATTGTAGACTCAACCTTTGGCCCTTCCTCAGTTGAGTGCTGGTAAAACACAATACCAAAGTTCAAAGGTCAGGACTGACAAAGACCTCCATACCTTGGGCACCCTGGAATTCAGCACAGAAACATTAATTTGGGATATATAATTTAGGTGTACATGAATAAATATAGTTTATATGTTGTGTATGAACATAAACATATATATACATATATATGTTTATAGAATTTAAAAATCAAGGGGAACATAGAAGGCATTATTTTTGAGGGGGTGCAGGAACAGATAACCACGTGATATTTTGTCAGAGATGAAATACCATCATATTCCTATTCCTGGCAATTAAAAAAAAAAAAAAGATTACATTTTGTGTCTGTTTTGAAAGGCACATGTGGTGAGAAATAGTGTTCAGGATATGGTTGTGGTTCCAAGTCATTTGCAAATCCAAACTTCCTTCAGTTTTATTATCTCTCACCTTCATATACAGAAATAGGAAGCGCTGTATCTATTTTATGAACTATAAAGGTTGGTGGTGATAAATTTACATGTTATGCCTAATGGTTTGAAGCTTTGTGATGTGGCAAATATCCAGATGAAAATTACCAGGGCATTTTACCTTGCTGTGGAAAAGTAGAATGAACTATCATTTTTAAACAAAATAACATGGAGAACATCTTTAAAGGAAAATTCACACACACACACACACACACACACACACACACACTATCTCTCTCTCTCACACACAACTTGCACACACACACTCTCTCTTTCACACACACACTTCTCATGTTACCTGCATAGTAACCAACAGGAAATTATAGCAAAGAAACCAGGGAAACTGCATTAAATCTTCACACTCATGAATTAAAAATCCTACAGAGATATTCACAATAAAGAAGGAAATATAATAAAGTAAATGATGAAAATTCATTCATGTATTGTGGTTTGAATATCTGAACTCCACCATTACTAGCAGTTGAGTCAATTAATACTTTGTATGGCTTAGTAAATTCCTGAAATCTTCCAGTGATCCTATTTGTCAGCTGAGAGAAGTAGGGACCATATCTGTTTGGATCACCATGATATCTCTAATACCTGGCACATTTGCTTATACATGAGAGGCCTACGGTGAATACCACTTAACAAATGGAAATGCAAGGTGGAGTGCAAAACACAGAATTTGCTTATGAATAGAGTGAAATCACCTGTTACCTAAAATGGATTGGCCCAGGAGATCCTGTTTCTTTTAGAAGAAAATATTCTGTGGATCCCTCACTTTTTGTCTGTCTTAGGAACAGAGGCAATGACTACCTTTGTGCTGGGCTGTCTCTTCAAGGATATTTGTACAGGAAACATTCTTGTAACAGAGAAATAGTGTCTCCCTATATAGCAAAGGGAAGACATGCTTACTGCCCAGTATAAAATTTTGGTTTCCAGGATCCCCTGTAACATAAACCATTGCATGTGCAGGTTTAATCTGACCCTTTTCTTATTACCCAATGGAAATTGGTTCTTGGGAAGTGGGCACAAAAATGATGATACTTTAAACATTCCAGTCATTCTGACTAGCAATCTCAACTTGTGTGACACGGAAGATGTGGGCCTGTGGTCAACATCCTGGCAATGAAAGCAAGTTTCCTTATTAACATGCAAACTCTCAGAACCTGCACAATTTTGAGCATTCTATATACCAGATACTGACTTGAAGTTTCTAACTCAAATAATAATAATGAGAATTCTTCTCCCTTCTAAGAAAAATCTAGATAAACTATGAAATCATAGTTTTTCTTGAACCCCTCCTGGATCTAAGGTTGAAGGGCAACTAGTAGGCTCAAAGTCTAAAGAAAGTCCCTCCAAAGAGATAGAACATAGACACTGGCGGAGGTCATAATGGTTGAGCATATTCTAAAAATAAGAAAAGATCATAAACGATATATCTGAGAATTTTAGAGAACCCCAAGAATGAACAGAAAGCATCAACTCACATACCTAAACACACCATATAAAACTTCTGAAAATTGAAAATAAAGAGCAAAATGAAAGCAGTCAGATAAAAAAGACACTTTACAAACAGAGAAATGAAGACCAGAATCACCAAGGACTTCTTGTCAGAAAATACCTAAGCCAAAAAAAATGGAGAGTAGTCCGTTTACATGGTTGAAAACAAAAGCAAAACAAAACCATTGATCTAGTTTTCTTTACTCAGTGAAAATACACCTCAAAACAAAGATTTTTTTTCATTTTGAATTATAAAACAAATTATACATGAATTATAAATGAATTATAAAAACACTGAATCTGAAAGCAGGCAGATATGTAGGAGAATATATAAAAAGAAAAGCTGAGACAATTAGAAAATGAATATAAAAGTAGTAGGTTTAAACCCAACCATATCAGTAAGTACATTAAATTCAAATAGTCTAAAACAGAAAATTAAAAAAATAAATAAAGATTTTTTTCTAGGCCAAAGAAGAAAAATTGAGAAAATCCATTTTCAACAACCCTGAACTATAAGAAATATTAAAGAACATTGTTTGAGCAAAATAAACATGAGAGCAGAGCAGGCATTAATTTAAATATAAACAGAGAAATGAAGATGTCTAGGAATAGTTAAATGAAAGTCAATACCTAAAACTTTTTAAAATTTCTAATCACTCTAAAAGATGTTGTTGCCCAACTCAAAAATAGCAACAATCTCCTGCAGGTTTATATTATGAGAAACATAACATAGATCGCAACAATAACTGGAAAGATGAGATGTTAGAAATTGGCAATATGTTGCTGTAAGAATTACATACCTTATCTGCATCTGTAGATTACTGAGGGTAAATTGTAATGGGTTAAATACACATACTGTAGTTGCTCAGGCAACAACTAGTTTCCAACTATCTACAAATAGTAAGCCAACAATAGAGATAAAAATGAATTATAAAAACACTGAACCTGAAAGCAGGCAGATATATAAGAGAATATATAAAAAGAAAAGCTGAGACAATTAGAAAATCAATATAAAAGTAGTAGGTTTAAACGCAATCATATCAGAAACTACATTAAATTCACATAGTCTAAACAGCTATTAAAAGGCAGATTATCAGCTTAGATTAAAAAATGAGACCCAACTCTGTCCTGCCTATAAGAAACTCACTTCAAATATAATGACACAAATAGATTATAATTGAAAGAAAAGGATAATACTAATCAGAAGAAGTTAGAGTATTGTAAAATAGTATCACATTAGCAGGGATATAGAAAGCCATTTCTTAATGACAGAGGAGTCAATTAATCAACAAGATGCAACAATTTTATATGCCTATGAATACATCTTTAGAATATGTGAAGAAAAACAAAAATACCAGGAGAAAAAGGCAAATACTCAATTACAGTTGGAGATTTCAATAGTTCTCACAAGGAATTAGGAAAAAGGAAGAAAAAAAAAAAAAAAAACAGAGGAAGAAAATAAGGATATAAAAGTCCTGAACAACACTACCGACCACTTTGATTTAACCAACATCTAGAACATTCACTCAACAACAGCAGAGTACACCTTCTTTTCTAGCCACTAAATATGGACTGAAGATTTTATTCTGGCCCATGAAACACATTTAAAGGAATTAGAAAGTATAAAGTGTGTATTTTATGACCATAGCAGAGGAAAATTACAAATTAAAAGTTTTTAAAAATCTGGAAAAATCTCCAATTAGTTTTAAGTTAAATAACACTACTAAGTGACTCATAGGTTAATGAAGAATTCACAAGGGAAAATAGAAAGTATTCTGAATGGAATGACACAATACATAAAAAATGTAGGAATTGCAGCTAATGCAGTGCTTAAGTGAAATTTGTAGCATAAAATACTCATATTAGAAAAGAAGAAAGATCTTAAATCAGGAACCTAAGCTTCTGCCAGATGAGAATAAAGTCACCACTTTTAAGACTTATTTATTTGAAAAGTCTTTATAGAGAGATAACTTTTAAACATAGTGTTCCTGTCTTAAGCATACAACTTGATGAATCTATAGATAAGTTTTCACTCATTTAACATTGCCTAGATCAGGAGATTAAACATATCTGGCTTCCTAAGCCCCTTACTAACCAATACCCAAACCCTCCACACAAAGAAAGGTAATCAGTACCAAGTCAGAAGACTTTAAAATTGGTTTCAAAAGATTTATTTATTTATTTTGCCATGTAGCTAAATTACCCATAGTTATTACGTTTTACCAAAGGGCTTTCTTCAAAGTAAAGAAACGACTAGAAATCATATGCATTCATTTGTCCTTAATAAGCCAACAACTCAGCCCTCAAAAACCATTTTAAGAAATGGTTTACCATTTTAAGAAGCAGCCTTGTGAGGCAATATAATCTTAGTAATCTGATGCAATCTGATTTTAGGCAATGTATTGGCTTAAGAATGGTGCCTATTCACAGGTAAATGGATGAGGTTGGAGAATATAATGCTAAGTGAAGTTAGCCAATCCCAAAAATCCAAATGCCGAATGTTTTCTCTAATACAAGGAGGCCAATTCACAGTGGGGTTGGATGGGGAGCATAGGAGGATTAGAGGAACACTGGAAAGGCCAATGGGGAGGGAAGGGAAGGGAGGGGGCAAAAGGGTAAAAAACAAACAAAAAAAGATGGTAGAATGAGATGGATATCATTACCCTAAGTGCATGTATGAAGACACAATGGTGTGAATATACTTTGTACACAACCAGAGATATGTAAAAATGTCTCTATAAGTGTAATATGAATTGTAATGCATTCTTCTGTCATATATAACAACTTAGAATTTAAAAAAGAAAAAAAGAATGGTGCCTAGTATAATGGTCTGTAAATGGAGTGGGATTAGTACTAGTGTGCTATCGATGTTACTTGTATTAGTATGAACACCATCTCTTTGGAGTTATCTGTCCACCAGTGTTATTCTCATCATATCCCCAACTACTGGGTAAAGCACTGAACCACAACTTATTGATCAGTGTGCAAACTTACAATAAAGTGAAAGCATCAGTACCAGAAATCCACAACTTACTCAAGCTGAGTAGCAATGCCCAAGGTGCAGTCGTTAGAACCTTTCTGCTCATGTTCCTTAGACTGTGGATCAAAATCCCCTCACATAGCCCGGGGCTCTTGAGAATAACTGTTGAAGCTCATAATGGAACAAATCTCAGAGGCATGTCAAGAATGGGCTTTCACTCCCACCAGGGAGATGCTGAAAGTGTGGCTCTGGGCAGCACTGTCACCACATAAACATATGTTGAGGAAGGGGCAGTGTCTGTAATGTGTTTAGACAGCAAGCCCAGGTTAGCTCAAGCCACCCAAACATTATAATAGGATTACTTAGATTACATCAAATCTATGTGGTCTGCACTTTGAAATGAATAGCAAGGCAAATTAGGACTCTGTGGATGCATCTCATTTTATACTAATAAAACCCATAGAAACCCAAATCAAAATTGTCAATGAGAAAAGAAAGAGTTTCTAGGGATTATTTTAAAAATGCTTTGTGTATTATTCATAGTGAGACTTTTGCTGGGTCTGATTTTTTTCTAAGCTCTAAGTGCTCCCATTGAAGAGGAAGCAGTTGTACTTTGAATATAGAACAACTGGACATCACATACGCCACACTGATCACCAGAGTGACACAGAGGAACACAGTGCTGGGGGTGGCTAGGGGGTACATTTGCAATATCACCTCAAGGGGCTCAGCCATCCAGAGAGTTGCATAACCCCACATAAAGGAGGAGAGAAGCCCAGGAGTTCATGTCATTCACACAACATAACAGTCAGCATGGCAAGGGTCTTTTCTTATATAGCACATTAAATTAAAAACATAAACCTGGGGGTAGGGGTGCTGCTATTTGAAAGTTGTGTTCTACATGCTGAGGGAATATGAAGATGTAGCTTCATTTCTCGACAAGCACACAGAATTTAACTGGGTAGACTAAACATGCAGACATAAAAATTTACCAATAATGAAGGCCAGTCCATTATGCTTTCTAAATCAGCAGTCTAGACAACATGTAACATAGATATTCCAGGGAAGAAGGAGAACTCTGAGTTGAAAAAAGCATTTCCCAATGTCAAGGTCAGTTGGACTTATAAAACAGGAAGGCAGAGAGGGTTGAGATGAGTGTCCTGGAAACAGATGACCAAGACAAAGGGATGGGGTGAGCCAGCCTATTCACGCCAGTTCTCTCCACAGACATGCCACCCACCCGCGCAGCTTCCGGGTACTTCTCAAGCATTCCAGGGGCCTTAGCGTACATTCCACGTGTTTGCACACACTCCAGGCTCACTTTGAGCATTCCATTCATTCTACTACATTTAATCAGCACGTGTTATTTGTATCCAGACTCTTTTCTGTAAGGACTCCGGCTAACTAACCTATGTCATTTCATTCTGTACCCATAACAACTCTATACAGAGTTATTACTCTTTTAAGGTTTTGCAGATGGAACTGAAGCTCAGGAAGATTTCATCTGCTTCAGTTCACACTGAGCTGGGGTGGGCATCCACATCCATCTGAAGCTAAACTGGATCTCTGACAATTTAGACTGGCTTCCTTTGTCTCCTTCTTATTCCTGCCCCTCTGCACCACACTGTGCTTGGGATAGAGGCTAAAGTGACATTTGGAAAGGGAGAGAAATAAAAGTGACCATCCAGGATGACACTACGCTATGGGGACCCTTGAAAAGCAGGTGGAGCGGTTTTCCTATAAATGAAAGGAACCAAAATAGACTTTCAGCAAGAGAATAAAATGTGGTAAGTATTTAAGGAAGATGATAGAGATGTAAGAAGAGGCTGTAAAGTATAATTTGGCAGCAAATAGAACAATTAAACACTATGCAAAGATTAATAGTAATAAAACCCAATACTGATAACAGTACTTACAATGTGGGAGAATCATTATAAAGTTTTTGTACATATCGATTCATTTAATCCTCCAACTACTGAGATAGATACCACTGTTATCTCCACCTGACAAGTGAGAAAGCTGGAACTCAGAGACATTATATGACTTGCTCAAGGTCATGTAGTAAAGGGTAGAACTGGGATTCAAATGTAGGTGGTTCAGGTCCAGAGTCTGGGTTCTTAACCAAAGTGTCATGCACTAGGTATGGGGTCTCAAGGACCTAGGTCAAAGAGAGAGCAGTAGAAAGATAAAGGGAAATGGAAAGGTAGTAAAACATTAAAAAAGATGAATCTGTGAAGTTCAGTGGCTTATCAGAGAAGTATTTGAGAGGAAGGGAAAACTAGTTAATTCTTTTTTCATGCAAAGATTTCTTCCTGGATGAAAATAGACAAGTCCAGAAAAGGAGCCAACACTGTGGGCAAAGATGGTAGTCAGCTTCAGAACATGTTGGAATCAGAGTGATGAAGTGTGACACCCAAATGGCACCATTCAGAAGATTGTTAGAAAGAAAAACACAAACTCAGAAGGGGATGCAGTCGGGGAAAAAGGAGAGTCAAAGCTAGAGCTACAGATTTGGGGTTGTGAAGTTGTGAGGTGTTTGACAGACAGCCCAGAGAGAAAACTTAAATCCAAACAACAACAACAACAAAAAATCACCTAGGTCTAGCATTTGGAAAGATGCCACAGAGAAGGACATAGATGGAGAAGGAGAAAGAATGACCAGGATTCATACCCCAGAGATAGCAGAGGGCTTCATGACAAGGGATGTCAGAAATATCAAAGACAATAGAACTATAAAAAGCAATGTGTTTCTCTGTGAGTTTTCTGTCACTGAAACAAAATACCCAAGAGAAGAAACTTATAAAGAGAAAGGTACGTTTTGGATCACAGAGTTGAAGATTCTAGTTCCTGATTGAGTGGCCCCCTACTCACTGCTTTGGGGTCTGTGGCAAGACAACACAGCATGGCAGGAGCACATGGTAGAACAAAATTGCTCACCTCATCACCAAAAAGAAAGAAAGGGAGAAAAAGAAGCCAGGGTCCCACTGTCTTTTTTGAGAGTATGACACCAATAACCTAAACACCTCCCAATAGGCCCCACCTCCTAAATGTTGCACCACCCTGTTGCCGTCTGAAGCTCAACAAAGCCGCGGGAAGAAATTTAGAGGCGAACTGGAAACAAACAGCTTTTTATTCTGATAACTTTTCTCTCTGGCTCTAACAATGACTTTAACACGTACCACACACACCACCAAAAAAACCCAACACCAAATGGCGCAGACCTGATCAGCAATCTTGCTCAAATCACTCGAGATCTTGGGCCAAGTCCCGCGAGATCCCAGGCCAAGTCCCGTGAGACTTCGGAAGGCGGCAATGCCCAAAACTCCATGGCCCGTAGTCAACCGCAATTTTAGCCATCTCCCTAAACAGGGCTCCTACACCACCTCCCAGTAATGCCACCCTAGGGACCAAGCCTTCAACCTGTGGCCTTTTAGGGACATTTAAAATCCAAACTATAGCAATGTCTGTTATTCAAGATTTTCAAGAAGGAGTTTCCTATTCATTGCATGTGAAGCCCCATGTGAGGGCAATTATGGAAATCAATGAGTAGCCATGAAACAGAGATATTACCCCGATGTTAATGAATGGTCAATGTACGGTTGGCTCCCAAGCTGGGTAGACAGGAGCACCAAAGTGAGTATATTCCAGAGGACAGAGTAGTTATGAGCTAATTCTAAAATCCCTGTAACCTGCTCCTACCATCAATGGACTTGGTCCTCATCCACACTCACTGCCCTTGAATTGGCCTAGAAATGGGCTTCACCCCACCTGAGTCAAGTCACTACACAAAGCAGCAAGGATGGACACTGCTGCAAGACCCTGGATTAGCTGATTGCAGGATATTTTTGCATTCTTCATGCTTCTACGGAATAAATCCATTTTATCCCATGGCTTAAACCAATGTCTGTAGTTATCCAACTCTCAAATCTCTTATCTTTACTTTCAGACTTACACGTGGGGATAGGAGCCTGAAAGATATCTCAAACTGGATACCCCGTGAGAGGGAAATGAGGCAATATTTTACAGTTAAGACAGAAGATAGAGAGCCCTGGGCCAGTGTCAGGAGAAAAGGCCGTGAGAGGTGGTCAGCTTCTAGGTACATACTGAAAGTCACAGAAGCAGGATTTGTAGGTGGATTGGGTGGAGAACGAGAGCAAGAAGGCCTCGAATCATCCCTGGGTTCACATTCTGAGCAACTAAGTGATACAGGTGCTGTCAACTGGGGCAGGGATTCAGAAGGTCTAGGTAGGGGAGGACCAAATGTCAGTTATGAGGCTGATGCTGGCAAAGACTCCAGGACTTGGCATGTCTAGTTGCAGTGGGGTCTGGGGAGGAATGATGGATGGGAGTAGGATAAAAGAGAGCTCAGGCATAACTAGCTTGTCTGTGCCCCAAATTCCCACTTCTCCTTCCAACACACACAAACACACACACACACACACACACACACACACACACACACACACACACGGGCGTGAGCATAGCTCGCCTCTTTAAGAAAACATATGTACCATCCATACCACACCATGCCTCACACTTCACACAAGCACACACACACTCAAACTTCACTCAGTAGGAATTAGGTGTCCTCGTCCTTTGCTACCAGAGTCTCCAGGTGCATTTCTCTCTTCATTCACTGTGCATCAGCAGTGGCCCGTCCCCAGGGAGACTGTAGGGTCCAGCTCTAGAAAGCACCATGCCCATAAGCTGGGGTATGACTGATGACCCCTGGAGTCAGGCTGCCTGCAGCTCTGCCCCCATGCGACCACCTGCTGCCTCAGGACAGAGACTGTGTCTCACTTGTATTTATTTATAAGCTCATTTCCCTGGTCTACGCGTGAACTGAGGAGATGATCCTGCATACTGGTTAAAAGATTCAAGTAAAGTGACTTCTTAGCTCCATGTCTCAACTGAATTGGCAAGTGGCATTATGCGTAGCGTCAATTTCTAATAAACCAGTGCGGGTTTTTTTTTTTTTTTTTAATCTCTTTAGTCACCAACTTAAAAGTGCAAGTGGCAGGTGCAATTGAGTTAGCTCAAATGAGGCAAAGAGATTTACTTCAAGTGGCATGTTTAGGAGTAAAGATACGGGCTGCTGCAGAACCCCCAGAATCTGAGGTACCACCCTTGTAAACGTGGTTCCTGGCTGGGATTGGCTCCAATCACATTTTCTGCCTAATACTATAAGCATTTTTTTCTTTGATAAGTGAGCTTGGCAATGTGGGATGCTCTCACTAGTGAGCTTTGCAGAGCTTCTTGACTTCAGCCAAGCCCACGTCTGCTCTGATGTTGTGGTTTATGCCCTACTGGATTTAAATAGGATTTTATAAGGGAGGAGTAGAGATAGACTAAGGCAGAAACATAAAGCAAAGAAAAAAACGTAAGCCCATGAGAGAAGAACAGTAAGTAGGGACTGATTAGCCATCATGGCAGCACGAGGACATTATGCTGAGCCAAGTGGTGGTAGTGGTTGAGAAGGAAGTGAAGTATGTAACACAGGGATGCTAATAATATCTACTCACCGGGTTACCCTGAGAATCAGAGTTGACTTGATTTTTGAAAATGTGTTAAATACTTTAAAGGATTAGGCAGATGCTTAGAGTTATTCTAAGAGCTTTGACATACCCTGGATGCTCCAAAAGAGAGCATGTCATAATGTATGACCATAATACATGCAATTGGAGGACCTGGGATGTTTTTGCTTTGTTACTTAACCACTTTTCAGCCTAAGGTTCTTCATAAGCAAAATGATACCATGAAATCAATAGTGTGAAGTACACATTTTATGGCATTGTGGTGTGTAAACCTGACAACAAATTCAAGAAGAAAGGGTTACCACCCAGTAG
Source organism: Tamias sibiricus (assembly GCA_025594165.1). NCBI lineage: Eukaryota > Metazoa > Chordata > Mammalia > Rodentia > Sciuridae > Tamias > Tamias sibiricus. The sequence continues at coordinate 13,396,956 of CM046666.1, read as the reverse complement.
TCTGCTTGGCTGCAAGAAATTAAGAGGAGCCTAAATAAATAGAGTATAGGGGGTGTATTTCCAATATACTGGGAAACTGAGGGTCAGTCATTGCTGGTCAACTCAGCTGCTCAGTAAGATCATCCAGAGGTCATTCAGTTATTCTATGTTAGATTTTGTCCTCAGCTTGTCATCCCATAGCCACAGCACAACTGTCATACTTTAGATATCACAGTTGCACTCAAGGAATATAGGAGAAAAGAGTGAGAGGTGACACCGTTAATTGCATCCCCTTTTATCACAAAAGTCAGGACTTTCCAGAATTCTCCACCCACTCAGCTGATGTCTCCTAACATCTCTCCTTAGGTCCCTACATCTCTAATTGCACCTGCTAGCTGCATAATATGGCCACTGCTAGCTGTAAGGCTGTCTGGGAAGGGCATATTTAGCGTTTTTTTTGGAGGTGGGATCTGGTTTTGTTGCCTGATCTGACCTTGAATTCCTGGGCTCAAATGATCCTCCTGCCTCAGCCTTCTGAGAAGCTGGGACTACAGCTATGCACCATTAGGCGTAGCTCTCAAGTTCAGCCTTAAAAGACTTTATAGAAGAGGTGGGTAAGGGAACGAGTGAGTGATAAGAAAACACTGCTGCTTTGGGCAGGAATTATTGGCATTTTACTCTGAATGCAGGCTCAATGACATTAAATAACTCACAAAAATCATAGCTAGAAAATAGTACCCTGCTTGTTGGACCACAAGAAGTTGATACCACGTGGCCTGGATCAAAATACAACTTTATATTTTTAATCTTTAATATGATAATATGTTTATTTAAGATTCATGGTATTTTGTCCTGTTCTTTTTTAAAATCAAATTATTTATTGATTCTAATTTGTTATATATGATGGCAGAATGCAATTTATTTCCTATTACACACAGAGCACAGTTTTTCAAGTCACTGATTGTACACAAAGTATTTTCACACCATTCATGTCTTCATACATGTGCTTAGGGAAATGATGTCCAACTCATTCTACCATCTTTCCCATCCCTAGGTTTCCTCCTTTCCCCTCCCTCCCCTGCTTTATTTTTAACCTGTAATTCATTAGAACAACATGAGTTGCAATTTGCCTCTTGTATATGATCTTATATTTAATTTCTATAGGGAAATAGAGCAACAAAAATATTCTAGAGTTAGCTGCAATGGTTTTTAGGCTTTGATGTGGTTCAATATTCCTCCAACACATTAAATTAAAGAAACACCAAGTAAATGATTTAGTTTCGCTGGGCCCAACACACTGCCTGTCAATATACCCGCTTTACCTAGGATGGTGCTTGGCGTCTGGTTGTGAGTGCTGAATAAATAATCGTTGATCCCTTCAATGAGTGCAAACCAAACCTCAATTTTGGCACACTATCCGTCTTTTATTGATGAACATTTACTTTTTCCTTTGGAGCAGTACTAACACTCTGAGGTGGTGAGTATTAGAATATGGTGCCCCACCCAGCAGTAGAGACCCCAACTCACCTGTTCTGATGACGTAACAGCTCTCAGTTAAGATGTGGCTGATGCCATAAAGGAATGTGGTAGGTCATATGAGCAAATGCTCAGGGAGGTCAGGTACTTTAGCGGGACTCTGCTCACTAGTCCTGCTTCCTTTGGGAATAATGACTTGTAACCACTGAGTCCCAATCTCTTTTTCGAGCATTTCCCCTTCCACATATGTTTTCAGGAAAGTGACAGCCCATCTTTGTAGAAATAGAAACTGAAAGGCAAACTGAATTAAGGCCAATCACCCAGGGAAAGCACTCAAACTCTTCTCTAAGAAATATCTGCTTTTCTTCCTCATTAACAAAAAGTTGCTGTATATTCTTCAAGAAACAACTACAGTCTATATCTATCACAGACAATTTGAGATCCTGATCCTGAGATAAAATGTCCCCCGAGGCAACATAGACTAAAATAAAATAACGAGCTTGAATATGACATCAATATAAAACCATCATAACGAAAGGTCTCATAGCTTTCCCTTAAAAGAGTGTCCATACGATATAAATGTTTTGATCCAATTGAAGTAATACAGTGGATACTGAACCTTGTGATAGAAAATTAACACCAATAATAAGTGTTCCAGTATGTCCTTATCTGCTTCTGTAATCGACTTAGTCTTCTCTTTAAATGTCAAAATCGGGACTATTTGTATAAAATTGAAAGATTTAGATTCCATCATGTTTTTAGAAAACAGTATGTGAAAAATCACGTGCAGCGTTTACTGGGACGTCCTGCCAGTCAGAGCACTGCAGGACCTGCCGCCGGTCACTGATCTCTCTACTGACATTTTTCCTCTCACATCTCCAAGTCCTGAGTCACCTGAACATCTGTCCTTGTGGTGGATAAATCTTTTGTTGTTATGTTTTGTGTCTGTCAGTGACGTTTTATAAACTCTCCAGATTATGTGTTCTTCAAGGGCAAGATCTATGCCTTCTGTTTCCTGTACAAATGTCCCCATGCCACCAAGGAATGATCATCAACAAAAGGATGGTGTTGACCAAACTGGTCATCTGAGAGTCATTTTCGACACAGTTACAACACCTGGGACAATAACGTCTATTCCACCACAACTGTCTTGAACTTGAATCCCTTCCTCCCTCTTTCTGATGACCCCAATCAGATATCTAGAATTTCAAAATTAATAAACAAAAAGAAACATATTCCAAGTAGCAGGGCACTTGGCATTGTACAGATAAATACATCTAACATTTCTTTAGGTTTTATTAGGTGACTCAGACCAATTAATCTGACCAGGTCACTTTTACTTTCATTCTAACACTTGGAGGTGAAGAAGCAAAGACATTTTTCTGAAGTTAGAAAACAGTTATTGGGGTCCTAAAAGCCCATGGGCCTTCAGTCCAGACATTCCTCATTTTACCTTCTTATAGCTCTTGTTCTTATTCCTCCAAACAAATCAGTTCTGCATTTAGTGTGGGTGGATGGAGATGACTGTAGTGGCTCTGTGCCCACCTTTGCAAGTCAACTTTGGGATCTCCCATACACGGTGTGATCACAAGCTCTTGTGTTAAGAAGTCCAAACAGATATTATCCCTAAGAGCTAGAAAGACTATAACATAAATGCATTTACAAGCTCCTTAGTCCGGGTGCGGGGACATGAGAAACGATGGATAGGCAAATTTTCTATCTTCAAGGTTCATTGAGAACCCCAAATTCAATCTTTAAACATGAATTTGGGTACTAAATGAAAAACAATCCCATAATAAATATATAACTTGATTTGTTTGAAGGAACAAGAATGTGAGAGGTAATTATGTTAAAAAAAAAAAAAAAAAAAAAAGAAATGTCCAGACTGACAGGTCCATGGCTTTTTAGGACCCAATAACAGTTTTCTCTTCTGTCACTTAAGAAAACATAGGTAAGTGTCTTTATTCTCAACCTCGGTGTGTTTGTTTTTGACAAGGGTAAAAAAAATTAAATCCTGCACAGTGGTCAGAATTCTGGATTCACAAGCCTGAGTGGGCTCTAAACTTGGCAAACGTGATTTGAACTCCTTTTCAAAGAGGGAGAAATGTTCTAAATAGCTAAAAAGCAAAGGCATCTTCAATTTTTTAAGTATATTTTTTTTCCAAAATGAAGACTTTGATGAGTTATGTTTATAGGAATCAGAAACACATGGATTAAGTTTTACTTAAAACAAACATAGGTTTAGATGTGGAGAGAATTCTATGGGAAAAGTCCGTTCAGAGCTTCCCTCAATCCCAAATATTTGCAAAAAGGCTTGAGAGCTTTCCAATACACCACAAGTTTTCTATGTCTAGTTTGATGTTAGAGTTTACTAGAAATTGTCATTCATTTAGTATTTTTCTGGCCCCAATACAGCTGCCATTTGCTCTTTATTGCTCATCTTTCCACAAATTGTAACTGATTGTTCTCTACACCAGTCTTATGCTCATTTACTGAAGCAGAGTCAGAGCCGCGGATGGACGACACCATCTTCTTTACTTTGAGGCACGTTCTGTGCCTGGATGGTGCCTAGGAACATGACCAGGTGCATCCTTTATTTCCAGAAGGGCCATCTCAGGATGCTTCTGATGCCTCTCCAACTCCTTTGGCTAAATTGGTTTCATGTGCCATTCACTCCAGTTGAATAGAAAGCTGGTTTTTCTCTGGCAATGGGTGACATTTTCCTGGCCTGGTGATCACATGCCTTGGAGGTTTCTACTCTTGCATGAAGGCAAATTCTGGCCAAAGGAGCCTGGCTGACATGCTGGAGCCTTGAATCTGCCAGACACACAGCACAGAGACACAGCAACTGGCTCCATGAAGAACATTCCTACCCATCTTCAGCATTCCCAGCACATTAGGGTGAGTCAAAGGTCTTCTCTTTGTTTTCAATAAGTAAGCTTTGGTCCCAAGGACATGCATGCCCACTTAGAGCTCAGCTCTCTGAGGAAATGGGGGAATTTTAATGCAATCATCTAAGTTAAGTAACTGGCGCAGTGGGTTTGAAACTTGACTATGTGTTGGAATTGCCTAGAAGCTTAAGACAAAAAATACCAATGCCTGGTCTCACGCCCCAGAGATTCTGATATAATTGGTCTGGGGTTGAGCCTGGACATCTGAGTTTTTAAAAGCTCTTCAGTTGATTGTATTGTGTATTTGAGGTTGAGAACCTCTCAACTACGGTCCCAGGGTTGATTTTCATAATGAAACTAAGTATTGGGAAAGAATCGTGGTACTCAAAATTGGCTGCATATTATAATCACTTGAGATGATTTTTAAGCTACTAATTCTAATTCTAATTCTAATTCTAATCCACTCCTAGAATTTCTGATTTAGTTATATAATTGTTTTCTTTGTTCTAAGCATGTGTATACATAGATGTATACCCACACTATGCTGTATAATATTATATACAGTTATATAACCATGAACGATCCCAAGCCAGTAGTGTTTCGAGTGATTTCCTATGCAGCATTATCATGATACTATTATTATTTTCATTTTACCATTGAAGAAACTGAGCTAAGAAGAAATTCAGTAACTCACTTACAATTGCACAGCTATAAAGAAATATATCTGGGAATCAAAATTAGATGATTGGTCTCCAATAATCTGTGCTTCTAAAAATTATAGAGTAAAGTTGCCTTTCTATATTGTCACTTAATAAAGAAGAAATTACAAAGGTGATAAGAAACCAAAGAAAGTAGATCCATGCAAACAGCTTTCTTGTTGTCTAAGTAGTCTAATCGTTTCAAAACTATTAGACCATCAAAATGCTATCTTTTCACAAATCATCTTATAATTCCTATTATTTCCTTCAGTAGCCAGCTTTGAAGGAACTCTCAGAGCACCATCCATACCAGCCCTGTGGCTTTTTAAATAAATAAATATATATATATATTTATAGTTTTATATATATATATATATATATAGTTTTAGTTGCAGATGGACACAATACCTTTATTATATTTTTTATGTAATGCTGAGGATCGAACCCATTGCCTCATGCGTCCCAGGCGGGCATTCTACCACTGAGCCCCAGCCCCAGTCCAGCCCTGTGGCTTTTTAACTAATCCCCCAAAAACACAAATCATAGAGATTATGCTACAAATGGATCAACAAATATATCCTCCTGTCCAAAAGCTCATCATTTAAAAATTTTTTTTATTTTTTGACTTCTTTGGCACTTTTTTTTGGTTTGTTTTTCTCCTAAAGAAAATTTATTTATTTATTTATTTATTTATTTATTTATTTATTTATTTATTAGTTTACATGATAGCAGAATTCATTTTGATATAATTATACAGGCATGGAATATATCTTATTCTAGTTAGGACCTCATCCTATGGATGTGTATGATGGTAGGACTCATTATGGTGTATTCATATAAACACACAGGAAAATTATTATAGATTTATTCTGCTGTCTTTCCTTCTCCTATTCCCTTTCCCTTCCCTCATCCCCTTTTGTCTAATACCTGAATATCTATTCTCCCCTGCCCTTATTGTGGGTTAGCTTCTACAAATCAGTATCATGCTAAGTGAAATAAGCCCGTCCCCAAAAGTCAAAGTTGAATGTTTTTGCAGATATGTAGAAGCTCACTCATCTCTTTTAAGTTAAGCCTTCATTTAGGTTTTTGCAGCCTTGAGAAATAAGTGTCTGGAGAATATATTTTCAAGAAAATGTTCACCTGCTATAGAGAAAGTCCAGGTATTTAGGAAGCAGAAAAGCCTCTGCTCTGGGCCTGTTCACTAGCTGTGTGACTTGGGGAAAGCATTGGGTGCCCAGGTGCCACTCCTTGCAATTCCGATGGGGTGGGGCCTGAGTGTGGGTCCTTTTAAAGCTCCCTGCATGATTCAGTGCACAGCCAGAGAGTAAACTCCTCATAGAATCTTCTGCAGTCCCAGTTCTCTCATTTGTGAGGTGGAGGTAATAATCCTGAGCCCTTGATGTGTTTTGTGAGGATTAAGGGTGAGTAATTACAGCAAAGCTCTAGGTATGGTGGTTGACATATAGTTGGTACTCAATGAATACCATCCATCAGTATTTGTGGTTTGTTTTGAATTTCTTAATGTGCCATAAAGAAGTAAGTAGTTACATGGATGCATCTGTGGGTTTCTTTTCCTTAGAGAGTCTTTCTTTTATATATTCAAATTCCTTCCAATCTAGACAGCAAGTAAATACACATCTAAGTTTCTTATTATGTGATTTTTTTACTCTCATCACATGTATCTGGAATTTATATTGTTAAGAAATGTACGGTGGGGCTATGGATGTTCTTTTTTCCCACAAAGAGCCAATTTTCTCCTCAATATATATTAAAACCATTCCTTCCTTAATTAATTAATGGTCTTCTAAGTAACATACAGTGTTTGACTTTTAGGTATATACCATCTTCTATTTCTGGCATGAAAACTCTCATACATGGATTTCATCTTTATTCTTATTCTAATTTTTATAAATAATGATTAGGTAATTGCAAGAGCTTTGGTATCTGTTGGGTAAATTTGAATACTTATCATTTTTCTTTTAAAAAATGTTGTCAATAATTTGGTGTGAGGTATGAAATTCTTAACCTGCCCCACATCCTTCAACACTTCTTCATCAAATAACTGAGACATGTTAATTTCTCCACTAATGGAGACAAAATGGAATTTATCCCCAAATGGAGAGAAAAAGTTGATTTTATTTGCCTAGGACCAGTTGGCACCATCCAAAACAGCTCATCAGAATATCCACATTACATTTAAGTCTCATATTTCATCTTTGAAGATCCAAGCAATTCTAAACCTATTTTTTTTTCTAATGCACTTTCTTTCAAATAAAGTTTTTTCAAATACAATAGCACTTCAGTGGAGATGGTATGTGCTTATCCTGTTGCCTTAAGTCACTTGTTCCCCAGGCCTAGGTGCCCTGGGACTAGCCCAGTTTGAAAAGCAAAGGCTTATTGGAAAAAAATGCAAACCCTGCAGCAAGACCTGCTGGGACCTTTATGATTTGACTCCTCTTTATCTTGCAGACTCATTTTTAACTATATTTCACATGCACCCCAAAAGCCACCATCACAACACAGTTTGCAGTGATAGTGCCATGGATTATGATGATGACTACAATGTCACAGTGGCTAGCATCGTTGGACTTCTTCTCATAGGTTGCCTCTGCTGAGTGCATGATATGCATTATGTAATGCTTGAAAATAAGCCCACAAATACTGTAGCACTCTTCTCTTCCAAAGGCAGAGATTTACTCTCCTTCCCTTGAGTGCAGGTCACAATTAACTACTTGTTTCCAGTGATAAGTGGCAGAAATGATGCTATGAGAATTTTGAGATTTGGTTAAAAAGGCATTGCCACTTCCTGCTGGCTTTCTTCCCAGAGCCACATGGAGGCCGGCTGCCATATTGGTAGAACACTAAAGTCCTGGAAGGAGATTCGTGTGACAAGGAGCTTAGTCCTCCTGCCAGGAGTTAATGCTGATGTCCCAGCCACATGAGTGATTGCTTGGGAAGTGGATCCTCCAACCCTACTCAAGCTTTGGATGACTATGGTTCCAAGTGACTACTTGACCTTCTCCTGAGAGAGCCAGGACCAGGACTATGCAGCCAAAGTGCTCCAGGGTTCCCGATTTATGTATCAATAGATAACTAATAGTTTTATTTAATCTTCACAATCTAAGAGATGATTAACATGATCAAGTCCCCATTTTAAAGAATGGGAAACTGAGGCAAAAAAACACACCCATTTACCAACACACAGAACCAGGATTTGAGCCCAGGCAGTCTGAGTACATGATTCCCTTCCTTACCTCACAACACGTGTGCTCACATGCCTCTGTGTATTTTCCCATGTGAGTCCCCAATTCAGTGAATTCTTTCACTTTGGTTCACTCTTAGCAAAGGATATAAGGAATGAAAAAGATAAGCACCAAGATGACCACATAAATGAAAGTAAGATTTGTTGGAAAAGTCAACATAGTTGTGCCACCAAACGAGTGAGAAAACAGGGGAGAATATATGCAGGCTATCTGACTGTAGCCCCATATGAAATTATAATGAATTGATCCCATTATAAAGAACCTATTAAGTACATGGTATGCAATAAATTCAGCATATCTACTTCTTACTAAAATCCTAAAGGATACCTAAGTTTTACTTTCGTATTACAAATAAGAATACTGAACAAATGTAATACATTCCATAGGCAAGGAACAAATGGATTTCATACAAAGATTCTATGTAAGAAAAAAATAAGAAAGAGTGATAGTAGAAGTGTCATAGAAAAAAAATAGTTAATAAGGGGGCAAAGTTCTACCACAGTATTTAAGTAATCAAAACTAAGACAATAAATCATTGAGTCAAATTAGCAGAGACTGTGTCCCCCAGATTTATTAAAATACATCTAACAAGTAAAGATTGCATATATTTAAGATATGCAATGTGATGTTTTGAAACAAGTATACATTGCAAAGTGACTACCACAAACTACTTGTCATGACCATCCACTCATATAGATGTCATTTGTGAGTGTGTGCTCCTGTGTGTGCATGTTTGTGTGTACAGGCACACACAGATAACACGGGAGATCCACTCTTTTGCTAAGATACAGCTTTGAAAAAGGCCCAATCTCATATGTCAGGTAAAAGTAATAAACTGCTACAACACCAAGGGTGGAGCCCAATTCTCCTCCCCTTTCTTTAATATTCTAGTCATATTTTTAAAAAGCCATGAAAAAAATAAATATAATAACAACACAATATCCTTTGAGCCAATAATTCCATTCTACATATTTATTCTTAAATACCAAAGAGGTAGACAAATGTTCAAGATGTTCAGTGTAACTCTAGATGGAAGAAAAAAGGAAAAAAAATATGAGTTAAATAACTGAGAAATTATAAATTACCCTGTCCACAAAGCAGAAGATCACATAGTCCTTAAAAAAGACATCAGCAAATATGTGTATGTGTGTGTGGGTGTATTTTGTAGTATCACATTTTGTTGTAGTATCACAAGGTGAATGAGGTGCTATCATACTTTTGACAGCAATTTGTTGAAGAGAGAGGAATTGAATACCTTGAGTATAGATAGGATAAGGTCTTCCACAGCCCAAAGTCATTAGAAATTTTGAGACTTGAAATGACAAGTCCATTGAACTAGTGTACAAATTTTAATTTCTAAACAAATAAATACCAGTCTCCATACCCCAATGAAGCCATACCTATACATCTTAAGCAGGAATATTCACTAAGGATGCTAGCTGAAAATAAATAAATAAACAAAAAAATAAATATAACAACAAGCCAAAACAACAAATCAAAATCAAAATCCAAAACCAGACAAAACCCAAATCAAAAAACCAATATCCACAGACCACAACCACTAATGGCCAACCACCAAACGCACTAACTAGCTGGGAGTCCAAAAGGTCACCACCAAGAGCTTCCTATACTAGTGGACAAAAACCAGCCTCAGCCACCTGTTGATACACCTACCCTTTGAAACATTCTTGCAATGGCTCCTTTTGAGGTCAGCAAGAAATGGCCCAGTCATGCCTAGATACAACTGCCAATGGTCATCTCCCTTTGGGATCTCCAGAATATTTTCCATTTTCAGAATAAGATTAAGAAAGGACTCCATTTGTTGTGTCGCAGAGAACCGGCTCCTGTCGGGAGCCAGGCTTCCTGGACCAGTATGAGGTCCTGAGGGCCACTGGGCATGGCGAGTTTGGCCAGGTCCACCTGGCCTGCCATCTCCTCACTGGGGCAGGGATGGTGGTGAAAGTCTTGAAGATGGTGGTGCAGAACATCCCAGTCCTCTCTGAACCTTATATGTCGAAGAGGCTGGAGCACCCCAACGTAATCCAGCTATTTCAGGTGATCACAACCCAGAAAAACCTGTACCAGGTGATGGAGCGGACAGGTGGGGAACAGCTACTTCAGCACATCAGACATGGTGGCATGCAGCAGGAGGAGGCCTGGAGACTCTTCAGGCCGATCGTGTGTGCCGTGGGCTACTGTCACGACAAGGGCCTCGTGTACTGAGACCTGAAGCCAGAGAACATCATGGTGGATGCCAGAGGCCACATTAAACTTATCGACTTTGGCCTCAGTGCCAAGTTCATGGCTGGGCAGAAGCTGAACAATTTCTGGGGGACTCTGGCATACCTTGCCCCTGAGATTGTCCTGCAGCAAGAGTATGAAGGCCCCCCAGCGGACATCTGGACCTGGGTGTCATTCTCTATTATATGCTGACAGGGGGACCACCACTCAGGAGATGCTGATGGGGTAGTTCTTGCGAGGGTACCACGTCCCTGGCTCTGTTCCCCTCAAAGCACAAAGGCTCATCTTCCAAATCCTGATCGTGAACCCCAAGAAGAGGCCCACGCTCAACCAGATTTTACAGCACCCATGGCTGAGGCAGGGTGAGCCGTGTGTACCCCATCCTTCTAGCGGGGCACTCCGCAAACGCTCAGACCCTCCACCTCCCCACCATCACCATCCTGTTTGACATGGGTTTTGATTCCTACCAAACCTGGGTGTCCCTGGCCAAGAGAAAGTTTGATGCAGCGATGGCCACATACCTCATCCCGAGGCCCCAGCAAGGCCAGGGGGTACAGTGTGCGTTCCAGAGGGAGACTGTGCCTCCCTGGCCCTGAGGACCTTTCTGATGTCCCTGTTTTCCCACCCAGGAGCACCAGCAAGCCTGCCCTTCACACCTGCCCTTGCTCTGTGAGTATCAGCTGCCCGAGGAGGCCCAAGAGCCAGGGCACAGGGGCATCAGAGGTGCCAGCCTATCTGCCATTCCTCTGCACCGCCGGCCCGCAGGGGTCCCTGCGCTCTCAGCAGCTCCTCCCAGTCTGACTCTGGCTTCCCCATGTCCCTCTGTGGTCTTCCTCGGGTGGTCCAGGAAGGACAGCAGCAGCGAGGCCCTGGCCACACCCATGTCTGGAAGGGGGCTGGGGATGGATCGCTGCCTGTGTCCGAGGGCTGTGCTGCTGCATGCCTTGTGTCAGCAATAAAGTGACTCCAGTGACAGGGAGAAGACCCACGCATGTCCATAAACAGCCTGCCTCTAAGGGAGTGGACTGCTGAGCCACAGGCACCAGCCAACGCCCCTCTCTCCTCTGCCCCCACCTGCGGAAGACCTCAGAGACTGCTCCTCCTGGGACACTTTGCCCTGCCCCGCCCTGCCAGTCTGTCCTTTCTCCATTCTCCTGAGTTGTTTCAATAAATTGGTTTCGGACACATGGGATCATAACACTTTTGTTCAAAGATTAAAATGTAGGCTGATTTAAAGAAAGGTGGGGCCTCACGCTGAGGGCAGGGATCACCAGCCACCCTCTCCAAGGTCGGGACCTCTGTGCCTCCTTCTGCAGTGTAGACAGAGACTCAGTGGCCTTGAGCCACAATAGATGGCACTCACTGGCCTCAAGCCAGGATAGAGCATTCATTTGCTTTGAACGAGTGTAGACAGACTGGATCACCTTGACCTGATGTGGAGGGAGTCACTCCCCTGGAGCCAGTGTAGACATGACTCTTACATGGTGACCTTGGCGGGGAGGAATCCCTCCCAGAGGGTTGTGGAGGGGGTGGAAGTGAGGGGTGGCTAAAGTGGTTTGCAATGGTTGAAGAATCCACGTCTGAGAAGGCATGGGCGACCTCAGTGTTCTATGACATCGTCTTCATGATACTCTGTGCAGGGAAAGAAGAGATGGCCAGTGCGCAGGGCGGGCTTGCCTAAGGGACCCTGGCAGAAATGAAGGGACCTAACTCCCAGGACGAAGAAGGACAGTGTGGAGAGAGTTGTGGAAAGTGCTGGCAGTGGCAGGAGGTGCACCCGGGCACCAGCGAGCCCAGCTCGGCATGTCGAGGTCCTCTGTCCCTGCCCCATTTGGAAGCATTCTGAGTGACTCCAATCGTTCACAGCTGTAGGAACCCTAATTAAGGAGATAGTTAAAAAAAAAAAAAAAAAAAAAAAAAAAAAAAGATTGCGGTTAGCTGTGAGCCATAAAGATGTTCAAGCATTACCACCTTCTATGGTCTCGCGAGACTTGGCCCAGGACATTGCGGATGGGGCTGGCGCCATTGTGTGGTCTCACAAGACTTGGCCTGGGAGATTGCGGATCGGGTAGGCGCCATTGTGTGGTGGTTGGAGGAGTGTGGATAGTGTTGGAGTTCTTATTAGAGCCGGAGAGAAAAGCTAGCGGAATAAAGAGCCTGTTCATTTCCAGTCTGCCTCTGAACTTATTCCCGGGCATCGTTGCTCCAAGCGGCAATTGCTTCAGACAGCGACACATAGCATGCCCGGTCACTTGCTTGGTGACACGAGAACCTCTGTAAGATAGGACAGGTAGCAAGTCGTAGATTCCCACTCACCCCGTGCTCTGGCAGGATGGTCCAGGAGGAATCTGGGTAGCAGTTAGCCTAGATACCAAAGCTCTCCAGTGTTGTGAGCATGCGGTGTCGTGTCATGGTGGTGCAGCTATGAAGTGTACTCACTTTCCTTGTTAGCCTTTGAACTATCACTCATTTGCATGAGAAAATGGACGGAACACAGCTACTCTAATTACAAATCAAGAAAAGGATCCATACCACTGCCTGTCTCCGTTTATTTATTTGTTGGCTTATTTATTGTTTGTTTGTTTTTATTAGTTATACACAACAATAGAATGTATTTTGACATATTACACATATATGGAGTATAACTTCCCATTCTTCCCATGCTACACGATGTGGAATTGGTCGAGTATTCATATATGCACACGGGAAAGCAATGTGTCCAATTCATCCTACTGTTTTCTTTCCTGTTCCCATCCTACCTCCCCTTCCTTCATTGCTTCTCTCCCTTTTAACACAAGAGCGCTAAACACACATGGCTAGCATCTCCATTATGTTGTGGACTTTCCTTCCACTCGACAGAAACTCTTAGCGCCTGAAACCTGTCATAAGAGGAAGCCTTTTTTTTTTTTTTTTTTTTTTTAAACTAGAATCATTTCTGGAGAAGAGGAAAGATCTGAAATTGTTCATAATCTGAAGGGCCCCTCGACTGGCACAAAATTTGCAATAATCACAGTGTCTGTGATGGGCAGTAGAGCTGTTGTCACGTGACTGTTGTTTTTGGCTAATTAATGTGGTACAGATGTTTACCCTTTGTGTATAAAAAGTTAAAATGATCTGCACAATAATTTTGAGAATGCAAGAATGATAGTCTATGTTGAATGAAAACAACACATGAAGACCCAATGTTCAAAATGTTTTTCCTCAAGAACATGGTACAAGTAGAGGTTTTAAATAAATTTTCCTTATTTTAGTCAGCTGTTTGTTTGTTTTGCTACTGTGACCAAAAGACCTGACAGCAACAATTTTAAGGCGGAAAAGTTTATTTGGGGATTCATGGTTTCAGAAGTCTCAATCTATAGATGGCTGACTCCATTCTTTGGGGCCTGACATGAAGCAGAACATTCTGGTGGAAGTGTGTGGCAGAAAAAAGCAGATGGGAACATAGAAGCAGGCAGAGTAAGCTCCTTTCTTCAGGGACAAAATACACACTTTAATGTCACTCTCCCAATGACCCACCTCCTCTAGTCACACCCCACCTGCCTACAGTTACCCTCCATCAATCCCTGAAGGGATTAATGCACTGATGAGGCTAAGGCCCTCATAACCCAATCATTTCACCTCTAAGCCTTCTTGCATTGTCTCACACATGCACTATTAGGGGACACCTCACATCTAAACCATAGCAATCTTACTGAATCTTTTCATGGTCCTAGCATGCCAACGTAAACCACAAAATTTCAGAATTCTGGCACCCTGTTTACTTTGAATCACATATTCAGATTAACTCTCACACAGTCAAGGAGCTTCTTTCTGCATTTTACAAACCCTGCTTGCCAAATATTAGAAGACTTATTTGTTCTTCATTGTGTTCTTCTCTTGAGATCACTTTGCCCTTACTAGTGCATTTCAGGTAATAGCAACCCATCTTCAACCCTCAAATGAAAAGCCTTGTGTCCAAACGCCAGTAATTCCAAGCATCTAGAGGGTCAGACCCTGACCTCCTTCATTGGCCACATTTCCTACCACTTCCACCTCACTTGGCTATTCCAGTCTCCAGAATGCTTTGCCATTTCTGAAACAGGCCATGTCATATGCCCCTGTCTTCCTTCAAACCATTCCCTCTGCTCAAAGTGGCCATTCTTTTTATAGGTATACCCTAGGCATAGGGAAGCATAATTATTCATGTATTCTTCACTCTCCTCCTTGTTACTTCATTCACAGAAACCATTACTTCTACATTATCAAGCTTTGTTATTTGTACTAAAGATGTACTTAAGGTTTTATAATTTTTATATATTTTCTCTTAACTAAAAGCCCAAAAAGGGCTTAGTAATTGAGACCCAAGGAGTGAATTTGGGGCTGCTTTGCCCCTGGTGGTAGCTTCTCATTCAAACCTAGATTGCGGAGAAGATAAGCTAGATTTTCAAGTCTTAAGAAGTTTTGAGATAAAAATTAGACCTCAAGTCTTGCAAGCTGAATGGGCCCTAGAAAGTCACTGATATTTTGGGGACTCTGAGGAGCTATATTCTAGGAAAAATAATGAACCAGGAATAGCATGAAACTGAAACCCAGCACTGGGAATATGTCAATCCCTTAAAAACGTACATAAATCCTATCTTGGGAAATATAACATTATTTTAAGACTCAAATTAATTCTTCAAGTTTTCATAAACAATGTTGAGCACTTAAGAAAGAATAACTAGACAGTAAGGAGGCAATAAATGCTTAAAGAAGAAGAAAAGAAGAGGAAAGAGGAAGAGGAGTAGGAAAAGGAATAATAAGATAAAAAAAAAATCACAATAGAAATAAACCCACAGGGATCCAGAAACCCTTATCATACCCCAACTTTAAATTAACCATTCTTATAGACGAGATTAAGAATTTCTACAAAGAAGTGAGACCCATAAAAAAGAAAACTGATAAAAATCATATAGATTGTTTTTAATGCTGAAAATATTGTTTACTATAAGTTGAACTAGTATGATTGGAGAGAAAATAAATTCCATGTCTCTAAATATGTGCCACTGAAATTTAAAAAAAAATGTTAAAAGAACAAGAATAAATGTAGCCTCTTTTTTAAAAAATATGTAGCTTTTTTCACACACAAATTCCTCAAAACTTACAAATTTTGTTTGTGTAAGATTTATGTTATAATTAGTTTATAAATATTTAGTTTTCTCTTGTAGTTATTAAGTGCTTGGTCTGTTTTTTTTTTTTTTTTTTTTTTTTTTTTGAGAAACGAAATATGAGCCACTTAAATGAATGAGACAATCCAAATCTGATTTTTTAATCACATATGGCTAAATATAAAATATTTTCATTTTAAAATTACTTTTTCTCAGAGCAATAGAAATCATGTTCAAATTTGACTTAATGTATTCTTTGTGAACTACATAGTAGATACCCTGTAATTCTTCTGTACACCTGAATAAGTTCCCTTTTCTCTTCAATTTCACATCCTTTGTCTTATAGTCTTGTCTTGTTTTTCTAATTTCATTCTCTTGTAATTTTTACAACACTGGTGCATTGGATAGAATTCTTCTAAGTTTATGCATCTGAAATTGCTTTTCTCAGTTCTGAATATCTTTATCTTCCTATCTCTCCCAGCCCTTCTCAACTTATTTTAAGTTAATAATCACATTTTACTTGTCAAGAATTCAAAAGCATTTCTGAATGTTCTTTTTCATCCTGGAACTATATTTGTATTTCATGAATGTAGTATTATCTCTACTCACTCCAAAGGTAGAATGCAAACAATAAATTCCTTTTTTCTTCTATTTGGTCTATTATTATCAGTTGTACCATTGGCTTTTATTAATACTTACTCTTGCTGTTGCTTTACATGAAATTCCTGATGACCCTTGCTTATTTAATTATATTTGTAATGTAGCTTATTTTTTTTTTTATTATCAGGAATCATGAAACCTCTGCACAATTGTTTTAATAGCTCTATGAACTCATAAAAATCTGTCAATGCTGTCAACCATACTTTCACCATAATAATCTGAATACACACTTGTAATTATACTTTTTATGTTGCATTCATTATTTTATTGTCTTACCCCTTCCACCCTGAGGATGAAATCTTTGAAAGCAGGAACAGTGTCTTACTCAGTTTTATAGCTAACACCAAGCAAAGTACATGAGTCACAGTTAAGAAAATAAATTAAGAATAAAGAAGCAAAGAGGACATGAAACAGCTAGTTATATAATTTCCTTCAAATTTCTAAATGCCCTACAATTAATGCTTTTGGAAAATTAATTATACTAAATTTATTTTATGCTTTCTCTTTCCTCTAATTATTGTAAAATAATTACATTATTATTATTCCTCTTTCCTCTAATTATCAGAAAATACAGTGTAATTTAATTCAAATTATCCATATTCTGTACTATCTTCATGAAAGATAGTCCACCTATCCCAATTAAAGCCTGCATTAAGTAAAAGAAAATTTTAAGTTCTTACATTTCTGTTACAAACAGAAAACCATTTGGCAGATGACTTGCCAAGATTGGTATCCTAAAGTATCAATAGTCAGAAAACAGGATCTTTCAGAATACCTGTGACATTAAATTTTAAGTTAGAGGTATAAAAATAAAATATTTTTTAAAACCCCATTTCACCTTATAATCTAATTCTCACCTAACACTATTTCCCAAATACTTCAAATATTTGAAAATATTCCAGTTTTCTTCATTATACAAATAATCTCCTCATCTAATCTGCCCAGCCAATTTTTGGAGACTAAAAGTTGTTTTGAAGGGACACAAAAGCTCATGATTTAGAAAATCTAAGCAAATTATTTTAACTTTTTAAATCAACCATCTTTTTCAACTTCTTAAAAGGATTTATGGTGTTAATTTTATAATTTTTTAAAATCCCACTAAAAACGTTGAAGCTCATTAAGAGTACAAAGGAGAGGGAGCAGGACTGTGAACAGTGTTCAGCTGTAACATGCCCCGCTGTCCTGCCCCATCTGTGCTGTTCATCAGTCACCAGATAAATGCCCCTGATCCTAGGAGTCTGGTCCCTCCCCACCCAAGCTCCTCTTGGCTCACCAGTGATGTTTTCTACTTAAAAAACTGAACTCTTCATGGGAAGCCGATGGAATCACACAGCATATCTAGAACCAAGGGTAAGTGTTAGTTTTAGAACAGGAGTTCTCAAACTATATAATGCATTAGAATCCCCTGCAAGGCTAGATTGATCACTCAAACATAGATTGATTATTTTTTTAAAAAGACAAGAAGTTTAACTGTGGTGATTTTCACTCTCATATTTCACAAAAACACTGTCAGCTAAATCACTTTATGCAGAAAATGGTTGCCTTAGGTATTATTTTAGCAATAACCCTATCATGGTTAAATGTGTTCCATTGAGAGAGCTGCTTTCCACACCCTTTGAAATCCTTTTAAGAAAAGGTGGTGTATCATTGCAAGAAAAGAGCAGCAAAGAGACCACAGTAGCTATTACTTTAAAAAAAACTGACAAAAATATAGCTGATTACAAAATAAGAAAAAAAAAAAAAAAACAGCAGAAAAACATAGATACTGCTTACAGGCAAAATGAATGAGTCTAAAAATGAATGAGAAGGGAGACATGTTTTTAAAAGTCAGTCAATCTACCAATCACTTTACTAAGGACATGTGTCCTTATTGTGTGATAATGACTTGATTTTTGCTATAAGTAAGTCTAATAATAGTAATCTTGTAATAAACTAACACCCCCCACAACACCACACACACACACACACACACACACACACACAGATTGTTGTGCTCTCCTTTGCTCTGAGTTTCTGACTCAACAGGACTGGGGTAAGGTCCAAGACTTTGCATTTCTAACATGTCTGCTGCTGCTAGAGGATCACATTCTGAAAACCAGCGGCTGGGGGCGAGGCTCAGTGGTAGATCAGTTGCCTAGCATGTGCTTGATCCTGGGTTCTATCCCCAGCACTGAGAAAGAAGGAAAGAGGGAGGGAGGAAGGAAGGAAGGAAGGAAGAAAGGAAGAAAGGAAGGAAGGAGGAAAAAGGGAGGGAGGGAGGAGGAAATAAAGAAGGAAGGAAAGAAAGAAAGGAAGGGAGGGAGGGAGGGAGAGAGGGAGGGGAGGGAGGGAGGGGAAAGAAAAGAAAACCAGTGTACTAGAATTATCCATGTAATACATTTGGACCAGAGCAATTGAGTTCCCTAAAAAGTAGCAGATTTCTAGTAGGCCACTGGCTATAGAGGCTAGGAACTAGAGAAAAAGGTCAGATTTGTATTGGAATTGGGATGTCAGCAGATAAGAAATACTATTTGTAAGTGAAGTCATGGGGATGGATAAGATTGTTCAGGTAAAATGTGTACCATGAGAAGAAATGGAAAAGAGAACAAAGCAAATTCGTCTTCCTGAAGACTCATTCTCCCCACATAACTTTTTGAACAAAAATTATAATTGCTTCCTATTTTTGGCTCAATGGTTCTCAAACCTTTTTTAAAACCTGAGACCTAAAATTTAAAGTGTTCTTTGTATATACAATTAAATGTTAAGCATTTAGTTATGACATAAAATTAGGAACACTTTTGCTACCATAAAGTAGTCATAGTTAATTGATTTCTTCCTCTGTGCTAAATGTTGTTCTAAAAATTACTGTGTTGAGTCAGATTTCAGTTACTGTAACAAATACCTGAAGTAATTAATTAAAATGTGAAAAAGGTTATGGAGTTTGGAGGTTTTATTCCATGGTCCCATTCCTAGTTCCTTGGGCCTGTGGCAAGGCAGGACATCATGGCAGCAGCACATGGGTCCAAACTTACCTCATTGCCAGGAATGAAGAAAAGAAAAAGAGGAAGGCATTGGGGTGAAGGAGCCCCAATTAGGGAGATGGCTATTGCGGTCAGCTGGAAGCCATAAGTTCCACCTGATAATAAGTATGTATGTGACGCACCTGCAAATGCACGTGAGGCACCCGCAAAGCTAAAGGTATATAACCGGGTGAAAGCGGTCAGAGTCAGGAGAAGAATGAATTCATTCAGTCAGTCATGCAGTCGCTCGGTCGGAAGAAGAGTTCGGGTCGGAGAAGAAGAAAAGAATCAGAGCGGCCAGAACGTAGGCAGAGCGGTTACAGAAGAGAAACCAGATAGAAGAAGTAATTCCTGGTCAGAGTCAAGCCGAGGCTCCCGAGGAAGAAAGAAGAAAGAAGAAAGAAGCTCTAAAAGCTAAGCTCTCTCTCTCTCTCTAAAGAAGAAATCTCTCTCTTTCAAGCTCTCTCTCTTTCTCTCTAAGCTCTAAGAAGAAGAAGAAATCTCTCTCTTTCAAGCTCTCTCTCTTTCTCTCTAAGCTCTAAGAAGATGAAGAAGAAAAAGCTCTATCTTTCTCTCTAAGCTCTAAGAAGAAGAAGAAAAAGCTATCTCTAATCTTTCTCTCTAAGCTCTTTCTAAGAAGAAGAAAAATCTTTCTTTCTCTCTCTAAGCTCTAAGAAAGTAGAAGTAAAAGTAGTAATAGCTTTACTCTGCCTCCGAGTTTTCCTCCCGCGGCGCCGTGGCTGGCCATGACAGGCAGCTTACATTGGGGTTCCAAAATTCCCTTTGAAGTCACAGCTTCAAACTGTGACCCAAACCTCCTAAAAGCTCCACAACTTCCTAATAGCAACACTCTGGGGACCAAGACTTTAACAAGAGGGCATTTAGGGGACATTCTAGATCCAAATATAGCAGCTATACATAAAAGTGTACTTGCAAACATTTTATACCCACACTTAGTCTGATGAGGAGGGTATTGTTACCTTCATCATCTTCATTGTGTACATAAGGGAGGCAGGAGGCAGGCAAATAAAATAAATTCCTCTGGGCAGCATATGGCAAACAGTGGGGTTTGGCTTCAGCTCAGTCTGACTCTCTTTTCTTAGTGATTACCCCAATCAGCTGCCACATCTTACTAATAAGTATATGATATGGGTAACGAAAAATTAGATCTCCAAGCAAAAGCCTGCTTTACCACCATCAAGGCAAGAAAGCAAGCTGTCAGATTCCAGATGATTTATTGACACTTTCACTCTTGATGTCTTTTAGAAATAAGGACAGCCTGGCCTTCCCCAGGGTGCCTCAGTCCAGAGCCACCATCTCAAGGGCAGTCTTCTGCCTACATCTCAGCACTCACCCTCGGCGGACCACCCCTTAGCTCATTAGGCCCTTGCAGGAGCCCTGTTTGGGGATTGGCTTGAATTGCAGTTGACTATGAGCCGTGGAGATTTGGGCATTGTCTCCTCCCGTAGCCTCACGAGACTTGTTGCGGGATCTCGAGTGACTTGGCCGAAATTGCTGATCGGGTCAGCGCCATTTTAGTGTTTGTGTTTGGCGTGTGTTAGTTGTTGTTAGAACCAGAGAGAAAAGTTATCAGAATAAAAAGCTGTTTGTCTCCAGTTTGCTTCTGAAGTTCTTCCCGCGGCTCCGTTGCTCCAAGCGCTTCAGGCGACTACAGGTGGCGGCCCGTACGGGGAACTTCGGAGCAGACAGGTAAGAACTGAAAGGTCTCTAAAGATGGGTTCGAATATAACTGAATCCCAAGTGATAGAGGCTATGCAAAGACTCCTTGATATACCTGACTCTGTTCTCAGTGAGGAGTATATAGACAAAAGTGAAAGTGATCAAAAAAGTGTAGATTCCACTGGGCCAACTGAGACCAGTAAAGAGAGTATTAGAAGAGACCCAAAAATGACAAAAATCCAAGCTATTAAAGCTATTCGGGAGTTATTGGCGAAAGCTGAAGGATACTTGCTCTCACTGGAACCTGGGCCTCAGGATATTGCTGTCAGTGAAATTAGCAGTGGTGAGGAATCTAGTAAAAGTGATCCTGAGAAAATGAGGAAAAAGAAATTAAAAAAGACCGAGAAAAAGGTCCGTCAGGCAGAGGAGTCACTTGTGTCCTCTACTCCCCCATGGGTGGAATCCATTACAGAAAATATGAAGGGTATTACTAGGCATTTGCATACCCTAGAAACAGAAATAAAAAGTCTTTCTGATCGCTTATGCGCTCTCGAGGACAACTCACAGATACATTGGGAACCGCCAGCATTTGAAAAGAAAAATGGACAGAGTGTCCATCAGTCAGTAGATTTCAAAACGATAAAAAATCTCAAAGAGGCAGTAATGACTTATGGGCCCCAAGCTCCTTTCACGTTGAGTATGCTGGAGTCCCTTAACACCTTTAGCTTAACCCCCTCAGACTGGAAAAGTCTATGTAAAGCAACATTAAGCGGGGGGCAATTCTTGGTTTGGTGATCGCAATTCCAAGAACTTTGTATAGAAACGGCTAAAAGAAACGCAGCTGCAGGGTTTGAAAACTATAATATAGACATGCTCACAGGAGAAGGGCAATTCGCAGACTTACAGGCTCAAACAGATTATGACCCAGATATATATGCTCAGATAAATGCAGCTGCCTTAGAGGCATGGAAAACTGTACAAGGACCTGGGGATCTACAAGGTAGCTTGTCAAAAGTGATTCAAGGACCTAATGAGCCGTATGCCGACTTTGCTGATCGACTTTTGAGAACTGCAGGTAGTATGTTTGCAGATGTTGACCAAGCTATGCCATTAGTTGTTCAATTAGCTTATGAAAATGCAAATAAATGGTGCCAAGCAGCCATCAGGCCATGGAGAACTAAAAAGGATCTTTCCGTATATATACAACTATGTAAAGATATAAATGACGCCTTTGTCACAGGAAATGTGATTGCAGCCTCAATGAGAGGTGCTTCCTCTCGAAATTTCACAAAGGCTAAACGTAGATATTATAATCAATCAGGATATTCCAGGCAAAATTATCATAATCAATCAGGCAATTCTAGGCAAAATCCCAAAAGAGAAATAAGACCAAGCTCATATCGTGCCCCAGGCCGCTGCCCCAGGTGTAAAAAGGGAAATCATTGGGCCAATAAATGCCATTCAAAATTTGACATCCATGGAAATCCTTTGTTCAGGAATTCAAAAAACGGGGCACGGGGCCCAATACCCCGGGGCCCACAAATGTACGGGGCATTGCAGAAGGAGTATCCTCAAGCATCCACTCAGATGCTTCCCCGACACAATCCCTACTACCCATCCACTCCCTCGCCAGAGGAACAAGAGGAAATGCAGGATTAGACCTCTGTTCCACTGCCCGAATAGTGTTAACACCTGAAATGGGGGTTCAACTGATTCCCACAGGAGTCAGGGGACCTCTTCCCTCAGGGACTGTAGGACTTATTATCGGGCGTAGTCCTAAAAGCTTATTAGGTTTGCAAGTGACCCCAGGAGTAATAAACTCAGACTACAAAGGGGAAATAAAAATAATGCTTAGCTGACCCCAAAGTATAACTTCTGTTAATCAAGGAGATAGAATTGCTCAGTTGCTTCTCCTTCCCAATTTACATAATTCATTTAAAATGGGTATGCCTCAAGAAGGGAACAATAGAGGATTTTGTTCCACTGACTCAGGTCCCATGGCTTGCTGGGTTCGAGACTGTTCAAGGAGGCCTATGTGTAAAATAAAAATCCAAGGAATAGAAATGGAGGGATTAATAGATACTGGAGCTGACTCTTCCATTATTAACTTACGCCAATGGCCCAAGCACTGGCCTCTGCAAAAAGCTTCAACCAGTTTAAGAGGCTTGGGATATAATAACCTCCCAGATAAAAGTGCAGTAATTTTAAAATGGGAGGATGATGAAGGCCATAAAGGAACATTTCAGCCTTATGTTTTACCTAATCTACCGGTTACTTTATGGGGAAGAGATATTTTGCAACAAATGGGAGTACACCTTGCAACCAAGCCTGCAGATGTTAAATGTGAAAACCTACAGGGTAATCTTAACCATAAAAGAACTCATTATCAAAAAGTACAGAGTAATCTTAACCCTAAAAGTAATCATTGTCATAAAGGAAAAAGATATTTTTTTTCGGGGCCACTGAGAAAATAATTTTGAAAATACCATGGCTTTCTGATAAGCCAGTGTGGGTCCCTCAGTGGCCCCTATCTAAAGAGAAATTACAAGCGGCCCACCAATTAGTTCAGGAACAATTAGAAGCAGGTCATATAGAACCTTCCACCTCTCCCTGGAATTCCCCCATATTTGTGATCAAGAAAAAGTCAGGAAAATGGCGATTGTTACATGATCTTAGACAAATCAATAAAACCATGCAAGTTATGGGGCCTACTCAACCTGGACTTCCTAGTCCCGTAGCTATTCCAAAAAATTTCCATCTTATTACTCTTGATATAAAGGATTGCTTCTTTTCTATTCCCCTACATCCTCTGGATGCCCCCAGGTTTGCTTTTTCCGTTCCTTCTATGAACAATAATGGCCCTGATCAGAGATATCAATGGAAGGTTTTACCACAGGGAATGGCTAATAACCCCACCATATGCCAAATATATGTGGACAAGGCTATCCAACCCATTAAAAATAAATATCCAAACCTCATGTGTCTACATTACATGGATGATATTTTATTGGCCCACCCTAATCAAAAAATCTTATTTAATATATTCAGTGATGTGGTAGAAAATTTTAAAAAATATGGATTATATATAGCAGAAGAAAAAGTTCAAACCAGATCTCCCATATTATATTTAGGATTTAAAATCATGGATACTTTTGTTAGACCCCCAAAAATTTTAATAAATAAAGAACATTTGACCACCCTCAATGATTTCCAAAAACTACTGGGAGACATTAATTGGCTTCGCCCTACACTAAATCTCACTACTGGCCAACTAAAACCTTTATTTGACATCCTTCATGGAGATCCTGATCCATCTTCACCACGAACATTGACTCCTGATGCTAGGAAAGCTTTAAAGTTAGTAGAAAAAGCCATCGAAGGAGCTCATTGTGATAGATTTGATTTAACTCAACCGCTGATGTTGATTATTATTTCTTCACAATATACACCCACAGGAGTATTTTGGCAACAAGGGCCTTTATTATGGATACATTTGCCCGTCTCTCCTAAAAGTATAATTGAATCTTATACCTCCATGGTGGCTAAACTTATTCTTCAAGGACTTAAGACTTCTACTAAAATATTTGGCATTCACCCTGCTACTATTATTACTCCCTATTCATCATCACAGATTGAATACTTATGCTTCAATGATAATGATTGGGCTATAGCTAAATGCTCTACTTCTGCAAATTTTGATAATCATCTTCCTAAGTCCCCTATATTATCTTTTTGTATTAATCATCCTATTATATTTCCACAGGTAATAAAAAATCAACCTATTCCTAAGGCATTTAATGTATTTACAGATGGGTCCTCAAATGGTACTGCTACAGTAGTCACTAAAAAGGAAAATATGACTTACATAACTGCACACAAATCAGCTCAACTAGTGGAATTGGAAGCTGTGGTAAGAGCTCTGGAAAATTTTAGGGACCAGCCCGTAAACATTTTTTCAGATAGCCACTATATTGTACAAGCCGTCCCAAAATTAGAGTTAGCAGGACCAATAGCACCTCATACTCCAGCTTTTAAATTGTTTTATCAAATACAAAAACTTTTGTGGGCAAGAAAAGAACCTCTATTTGTAGGCCATATTAGAGCACATACTAATTTGCCTGGTCCCCTCCATGAAGGTAATCAAAAGGCTGATGAACTTACAAAAACAGTATTTATACTTTCAGCGCTACAACAAGCTACTTTATTTCACTCCCAGTTTCATGTCAACAGCACCACCTTGCAACGTAGGTTTAAAATCACAAAGGAGCAAGCCAGAACAATTGTAAAAGATTGTAAATCTTGTATGACACATTTGCCCAATCCTCATTTCGGCGTTAACCCTAGAGGATTAATGCCCAATCATTTGTGGCAGATGGATGTTACTCATGAGCCAAGTTTTGGAAAATTGCGATTTATTCATGTGACCATAGATACATGCTCAGGCATGATTTTTGCTTCCTTACATTCTGGAGAAAAAGTTAAAGATGTTACATCTCATTGTTTGCAAGCTTTTGCTGCATTGGGCATCCCCAAAATGCTTAAAACAGATAATGGCCCCGCATATACGTCCTCATCTTTCAAACAGTTTTGCGCAAAATTCAATATATCCCATAAAACAGGCATCCCATACAATCCTCAGGGTCAGGGCATTATTGAAAGAGCAAACCGAACACTGAAAATTATGTTATTAAAACAAAAAGAAGGAAATTGGAAAAGTCCTAAGGACAGATTGGCAGTTGCCCTGTTTACCTTAAATTTTTTAACTTTAGACTCTAATGGTTATTCTGCTGGAGACAGACATTGGAATCCACACCAACAACATAAACCTTTGGTTTACTGGAAGGATGTTCTTTCAGGTACATGGAAGGGTCCAGATCCAGTATTAATTTGGGGAAGAGGATCTGTTTGTGTTTTTCCAAAAGACGAATCCTCTCCAATATGGATACCATCTAGATTAATAAAACAGGTACCACATCAAAATGATCAAGATGAAGTTATTGAAGAATCAAGATTAATAAAAAAAGGTACAAAATCAAGAGGACCAAGATGAAGGTATAGAATGATTCCCTCAAAAGAGTCCTTCAAAATATTTCACAACTTAAGTGTCATTCCTCCCGGCCGGGACGAGGAGATCTCTCTTTAGTGTGCACACAATTGTATTTTTTTTTTCTTTTCTTTTTATACATGTCTTTATGTCTGTACATTTGTCTATATTTCATGTTAATGTGACGTCACAAATATATGTTTGTATGTTTGTTCGTCTGTCCAGTGTGACGTCACAAAGAACAAAGCGCTTATGAAAAAGAAATATATATATATATATGTATATATATATATGGATCCAAATAACTTTAATTCATTTTAGGTTAAGAGTATTCAATTTAGGTAAATAATTTTATAAATGAAGGTACTTTCAATTTTGATTTATAGGTGTCCCTGGGACTTCTCTTTAGCAAACAATATGACTAGTGCTATATAACCTGATATTTTGGTGTTTTGACTTAAGATTGTTTATTTGTTATTAACTTTATTTGTTTAATAGCTCATTAATTTCAATTATCTCAACAGGTAAAAAATTGCTCTGTATACAGAGACTCAAGGGTTCCAGCTAACAAATTATTTCTCTCAAGTGCCTTTACCTTTTCTTTAATCTATCTTTAATGCAGTAATTACCCTCAGTCTTTCTTTGTTTTGTTCTAAATATGACATTTTTCCAACTTATGTTTGTAGAAGCTCAACCAGCGATGTATGTGAACAAAAATCAACTTTAATTTTCTAATCTAATTATTCTATTTTGTAGTTTGACAACTCGCCTCTTGACTCAGTGCTGCAATAGCACTGCCTTTCCTTTAATAATTGATGCTTGAGTTTCTAGGTAGCGGGCCCTGAAGATTTGCCGGTGGCATTGTCTAAACATAAAAAAGACGTCTGCTGCTACAGCTGCAGGGATCGCGGCCGCCGCAAGCATCCCTGCTGCTCAAACATCAAACAACCTCACCAACAGTGTGGCCTCTGCTCTACATGCATGGGGCCTCCTACATCAACATGTTACAACAAATGGACATTTTGATCTTTCATTGTTTGGGACTTTACGGGACAATGCCTTGCGGGTATTTGTCTAGAGAATTCAGTGTGTTACTTGATTGGAACTTAGGGCAGCTGATTTGTTTAAACAATTTGATATGCTATGCAATTTGGCTCATCACCAAAAGGCTTGTCGCCTTAAAGCCGCAACATCTCCTCACAATTGGACGGCTGTTAGTCATCATATATAGTCGATCCTAAAGGGCTCCATTGGATGGCTGGTTAGCCAATGACGGGTAAGATCCCCAGAGGGGGACAACCTAAGACAGGCACAGTCGCACGGGACAGTCTCATGTGGCCGACATATCAACCTAAGACAGGAGTCAAGGGCACAGCCTTGATTATCCGATGACGGGTAAGAATGTTGGTTGCACATAGACGTCCTAGAGCATTACCTCTTTTAAAACAAAAAGGGGGAAATGCAGGAGCCCTGTTTGGGGATTGGCTTGAATTGCAGTTGACTATGAGCCGTGGAGATTTGGGCATTGTCTCCTCCCTTAGTCTCACGAGACTTGTTGCGGGATCTCGAGTGACTTGGCCGAAATTGCTGATCGGGTCAGCGCCATTTTAGTGTTTGTGTTTGGCGTGTGTTAGTTGTTGTGTTAGAACCAGAGAGAAAAGTTATCAGAATAAAAAGCTGTTTGTCTCCA
The DNA here is from genome assembly GCA_025594165.1 of Tamias sibiricus. NCBI lineage: Eukaryota > Metazoa > Chordata > Mammalia > Rodentia > Sciuridae > Tamias > Tamias sibiricus. The sequence continues at coordinate 13,369,209 of CM046666.1, read as the reverse complement.
GTTTGCTTCTGAAGTTCTTCCTGCGGCTCCGTTGCTCCAAGCGCTTCAGGCGACTACAGGCCCTCTCTTCCACAAGAGCCCCGCTGCTCCATCAGCACAGGCTTTTGTTTGCTTGCTTTTAATGTTGCTGTTTCTTGGTTTTAATCAAACAACTGTTTTTTTTTGAGGTTGTTGATTTGTTTGTTATTGGCCCATGAACAGAGTGGCCTCTTTCCAGTGTCTGTTGGCCTTGTTCTTGTCCAGATGAAGCTCATCTCAAAGATCAAATCAGGTCTTACTTTCTCCTGAACACTGCCCATATGTCTCTGGTTCCCAATTATGTATCTCTTACCCTAAATATTGGACTTGGACTAACAAGTTAGATATTATTGGTTAATTGGTTACATGTGGAAGCCTTTTCCATAGCAAGACAGGAGGTGTTTTGAAGGACTGGAACAAGGCTCAATTCTTTGTATACAAAGAGAGTTGTTAGCAATAGGTTGAGTACATGCACTTGAAATAACTGTAAACTCCTTAATTTTCCCCCCAAGTCGAAGTAGCTGGGTATTTATTATACATTGACGTTGCTTCCTTCTGTCTCAACAACAAATAAGGACAAAAAAGCCATCAAAACCCAGGAACAGATCAGGAAAATGGGAAGCATGTCTTTTCAATTCTAATAAAAATGTTTAAAATAATTAACAAGTCAAGTAAAGACCATATTTATCAGAAAACCAAATTATAATAGACATTTGATTTCCAAACTAAGATTTATCCTTGTACAAAAATGTCAAAGAAAAAATAATCTTCTACGACAAACATATATGAGCAGCAGCCTAGAGAAGTCATTTTACAATCCAAATAAGAGACTAAATAGAATTTTATTCATCTATTTAATTTCAACAGAATCATTGTCATATATGTCACTGAATCTGGGTTGTTCAAGGGTCACTGGAATTTTATACTAAAAGAAAATATGGTACATATGGTGAACAGAAAATGAAGGATTTATGTCCACCAAATGTTATAAAGTGCAGAACTGCAGTCCAATCCCTGAAATTCTTATTTATTACTCACATTGTATTAGAAGGACCCACACTAGCTGTTCTGGCCAATTGTCAAATGTTGCAGTCATTGTCCCTTTGATGATCCTGACCTAGAATTTCTAAGGCATTAATTTTCCTCCTCCTGTTTCTTCTTATTTTGGTAACTATTAGGCTGGAAATACTAAGCCTAAAGGGAATGAATGGAATCAAGAAGTTCAATCATTACCAAGACTCTCAGTGATGTGGGCTGTCAATCAACCACCTCTCCCCATGGAAGTGTTTACCTTTCAAGTTTCTAGCTGTCCTGCACACTGACTTCTGGATCATCCTCCATGTTTCTGCTCACTTCCATGATTCTTTGGGAAACTTGAGAAGCTGCAAATGGTGCTATTATTCTAGGCTGATTTCTGATCATCCTGGAATATATAATTAAACAGAATCAGTAGGCATACATAGGTAAATTTTTTTAAGAGAAGAAAGTTTTAATTTCACTTCTTTAGTGAAATCATTCTAGTCTCATCATCTAGAATGTTCTCTTCTTGATCTGAACTTCCAAATCACCTATGACCATTTGATATTTAAAAATTAATTTTCTATAAATCAGAGCACTATAAACAAGGGCTTTGTTTCAGTCAACAGATCTTGCAGATTTGTTAAATATATAGGGATGCTCTAATAAAGGAGTCATAGAAAATTTGGATGTTACAGTTGCCATTAAAAAAAGCCATCTAAGTGGTGGGACTGCAAATTGGTGCAACCACTATGGAAAGCAGTATAGAGATTCCTCAGAAAACTGGAATGGAACCACCTTTTGACCCAGTTATCCCACTTGGTTTATACCCAAAGGACTTAAAATCAGCATACTATAGTGATGCAGCCATATCAATGTTTATAGCAGCTCAATTCGCAATAGCTAGACTATGGAACCAACCTAGGTGTCCCTCAATAGATGAATGGGTAAAGAAAATGTGGTGTATATATACTCAATGGAATATTACTCAGCTTTAAAGAAGAGTGAAATTATGGCATTTGCCAGTAAATGGTTGGAATTGGAGAATATCATGCTAAGTGAAATAAGCCAATTCCACAAAATCAAAGGCTGCATGTTTTCTCTAGTATGCAGGTGCTAATTCACAATAAGGTGGGGGGGGGGCACCAGGGAAAAATAGCATTACCTTAGATTAGGTAGAGGGAAGTTATGGGAGGGATGTGGGGTTGGAAAAGATAACAGAATGAAACAGACATTATTACTGTATGTATATATGTGACTACATGACCAATATGATTCTGCAACATGTACACTTAGAAAAATGAGGAATTATATCCCATCTATGTATGATATATCACAGTGCATAAATGCATTTTGCTGTCATGTATAACTAATTAAGATAAATAAAAAGATTTTAAAAAACCATCCTAGGTAGTTTCCAACCCCTCTGTCAAAAGCATCCAATGAAAGAAAAATAGCTGTGACATCAGAGCCTGAAAATTCCCTTTTGTGACTTTTCCATAAAATAAAGCATCATTTCCAGTCTATCTTTTAAAAAAGAATCTGGATTCTTTGTACATTTATCTAAGACTAACCCTTTCTGGAACATGGGCTGGACTGTACCTGTCTACATACTTCTCAATCTGATGGGCTTTCCCGAAACATTAAGAAAGTTCAAAAGTCCTTGACACACCAGAGAGTTCTAGCTGGCTGTTAGGAGTGTGAGAATTGCCAGCTCTAAGACAATACCTAAACAATCCGGTAAGTGCCTGTGGCTCCTCCGAGTGAAGGAACAATGTCCTCTCTTGGCAAGGAGTCTTAGTCAGCTCTGTGGAGCCACAGGTAGAATGCAAATTTGGAAAACTGTGCCGCCAATGTGCTTAGGCTGGAGAAAAATCTAGGGTGAGATGCTTATCAGACATCCTTTTATTGTCTCCCTAACAATGGGGAGCGGCCCCACCAGCGGTCATTTTCACATGCCATTCTCAGCAGAACAGAGGTAGCCACGCATCAAGAAGAAGAAGAATTCAGGAATGCACAGTGGGCGGGTCCCAGCAGGAAGATGAGGCAGAGGTGCCAGGGCAGGGAGGAAGCATCAGAGAGCGTGAGGGATGCGTGATCCCATCTGTGCTCATCCTGCTCCCCCCATTCATTTTAAACCATTTGAAATAAGAGCTACTCTGGGTGTATAGTATTAAGAAAAATGACCCACTCCCAAAGGTTTGGGCTTGCTGTAACTGTTATGGCTACCAAGTAGCCGGCAGAATACTTGCTCCGACCACAAGTATTTCATGAGAAGTTGTCAGGAAAGCTGAATGAACATGATTGGAACCTGGGAAGGTTAAAGAACTCTCAAACCAGATAAAGTTTGTTTTAGAAACCTCTGTGTTACTAAAATATCCACCTCCCGTTTTGCACTGATGTTATTACAAATTGGGTTCCCTTGCAGCTCACTTATAACCAGAGCTCTCAATGCCAAGTGCAGCTTGCTGGGAGCTTTCAGGAAGTATTGACTTGTTGGCCAACTTCAAACCTCATGCTAAGCAGGGAAAAACATGCTAAGCCACAGTAATAAAGGTCTTTGGTGATGTATATTATTGTCACTGTATCAGTCGGCTTTCTGCTACTGTGACAAAATGTCTAAGATAATCAGCTTAAAAGAAACAAAGGTTTATTTTTGCTGTGGTTTCAGAGGTTTAAGTTCATGGTCATGTGGTCCTGTTGCTTTGAACTTGTGGCAGCACAGTATGTCATAGCAGGAACATGTGGCAAGGGAAACCTGTTCAACCTGTGGAGTCTGGGAAGAAAAAATAAATAGAAAGGAAGCCAGGTCTCAACATCCCCTTTAAGAGCACACCTCCAATGACCTAACTTCCTTCAAGTAAGTCCCGCCTCTTAAAGGTTCCACCACCACCCTATAGCACCCCAAGCTGGCAACCAAGACTTGAACACTTGAGCTCAACTTGAGGGGACACTGACGATCCAAACTAGAGCAGCCACTGCAGGTCCTGGCCTGAACGTCCACCTTTCTTGTTCTGTCTGTATGAAGGACTGACACTTACACTGAATAGTCACAAAATTAGATAAAAAGTTTACGCAAGATTCCAATTTGAGAATTCTTAACTAATCTGATCAATGGAAAAATTGTTTCCTGTGCTTTACCAGAGGACAGCAAGTGCCCTCTTTCAAATAATATTTTTTTTTCAACATACCAGGGACTGGATCTGAAGGGAAAAGACGCCTAAGTGAGTCCCATGCTTGGGAAGAAGACGGATGTGTTTCTATGAGACAGAGCAGACTTTAATAAAGGAGGCAGGTGTTGCGATAACAGCTTCCCAGGAGCTGGGGGAGAGAGGGAGGCAGTTCGGAGTGGCTTCCTGTGACTACGGCTTCTCTCTCCATCCTAAGAGGCAGAATTCAGGACAGCAAGGACATGGATTTTAAAAGGAGATGTAGAAAATGTTTGACTTATTAAAAACAGCCTTTCAGCTCTAGCTCTTTAGGATCAATCTCTCACAATCCTTCTCTAATAACCCGCCTCCTTCCTCTGGGATCTTTTCCCTTGTGGGTTGGTTTTTGCTTTCTTCTCTCCAAAAAGCTGATAGAAAATAAAATCCCAAACGGGGCATGGTGGTGCACACCTATGATCCCAGTGACTCAGGATGCCGAAGCCGGAGGATCACAAGCGTGAGGCCACCCTGGGCACCTTAGACCCTGTCTCAAAATAAAAAATGAAAAAGACTGGGATGTAGCTCGGTGGCAAAGCACACTTGGGTTCAATTCCCAATACCAAAATAAATAAAGAATAAAATAAAATAAGATGGTAAAATAATAAAAAATAAATAGCATTCCATGCAGCTGACAGATCAGCTCTAATTAGTGCTGTAGGGAACTTCTTTTCTCTTGAGGTAAATATTTCCGCCTTTTTCTCACTAGTAGTAGTTTTTTTTTTTTTTTTTTAAATATTTATTTATTTGCTTTTAGTTGCACACAATGCAATGCATTTATGTTTACGTGGTGCTGAGGATCGAACCCGGGCCGCGCATGTGCTAGGCGAGCGCTCTACCGCTGAGCCACAACCCCAGCCCCATTAGTAGTAGTTTTCTGTTGCTCAGAGATTTATCGGGCACGGGAGAGATGTCTGTGACTACAGGTGGAGTGAGCGGGACTGCTCCTTGGAGATGCAGCCTTCCTTGTCCCAGGCAGGGCCATATCTATTAATGGTTTGTTGGGGGAGTGAGCATTTTTATTTTAACCTTGTCTCACATTCTGGCTCTCCTGGTGTTTAATCCCATGCAAAAGCCAGTCACGAAAGTGCCATAGGGCCCCCAGCAGTAAGTGCTGCTGTTTGCGTGTTCTCATCCACGTGAGCCACCAGGCCGACGCCAGAGAGAGCGCACGGGCCACCCGTGTTGGGTGGACTAGACTGGCTGGTCCTTTCCCACCACGTCACAAGCCCTAGCAGCCGATCTACAGCTGGTTGGTCAGAGGAAGCAAAGGGGTGGGTGTGGACTGGTATTGGTAGCACTGGAGGTTGATGTTGAGATATGTAAAAATGTGCTCTATAGTGTAATATGAATTGTAATGCATTCTGCTGTCATGTATAACAACTTAGAATTAAAAAAAAAAAGAAATAAAAGAAATAAAGACACGAGAGCAATGAGCTGTATCGCTGAGAAATCAGGGCAAACACACATACAAATAGTGTCAATGCAGTCCTGGGCCCGGGGCATGGGTGTGCCCGCATCCTGGTCGCTCCTCCTGGATGCCAGGTAACCCTCACTCTGCTAGTAACATGGCATCCCTAGAACAAGCCCTCACCTCTGCACTTTCTGACCTTTCTCGGTAACCAAAGATTATGCAATTAACTAGCTACGAGGGTGACAAATGCCTGTTAAACCCCTGCACTGGATTCTGGGGGAAAGAAGGTATAGAGACTCCAGGAGGTTGAACTCAGCAGGGTAGACAGACACAGGAACGCGTATTTGCAATATTCAAGAGTGACCTGACCTAGGGTTCCCATCAGCCAAGCAGCACGGGCAGCCCATTAGGACCTTGGGCGTTAACAGAGGCAGACTGGTACGTCCTGGAAAAGGATGTGTTTTTTTCTTTCTTTTTATTCCCCCTTCTTTCCTGTTAGTTCTTTCCTCTCTCCTTCTTTCTCCCCTCCCTCCCATTCCTTTCTTTTTAAAGTATTGTGTACTGGGGAATAATTTCACTATTGGTTTGGGACAGTGGGTGATATTATGCTGAAGCAGCCCCAATCAGGGAGATGGCTATTGCGGCTAGCTGGAGGCCATAAGTTCCACCTGATAATGATCATATGCACGTGACGCACTCGCAAAGGTATATAACCGGGTGAAAGCGGTCGGAAGCGGCATTCATTTAGTCAGTCGTTCAGTCGTCGTTCAGTCGGTCGAAAGAAGAGTTCGGGGTCAGAGAAGAAGAAAAGAGTCAGAGCGGCTAGAACGTAGTCAGAAGAAGAAAACCAAAGGGATATATAGATAGAAGAAATTGTTGCTGGTCAGAGTCAGGCCGAGGCTGCCGAAGAAGAAAGAAGCTCTTTCTCTCTCTTTTTCTCTCTCTCTAAGCTCTAAGAAAGTAAAAGTAAAAGAAAGTGAAGAAGAAAGAAGAAAGAAGCGCTCTCTCTCTCTCTCTCTCTCTCTAAGCTCTCTCTAAGAAAAGAAGTAAAGAGTCAGAAGTCAGAAGAAGTAAAGAGTCAGAGAGGTTGCTGAAAGAGCCAGTGTTAGAGTTTTGAGAGATTGCTAAAGCCGAAGAATAAAAAAACCTTCTTGCATCTTCATTCTGCCTCCGAGTTTTTCTCCCGCGGCGGCGTTGTTGCTCCAAGTCAGGAAGCAACATTATGCAAACCTAAAACAACCTCTATGGGCACATCCCAAACCAAAACAAAACACTAAATGCAGCCGTGACCCCCCCCCTGTGCTCCACTGGACTAGGAGAACCACCTCAAGACCAGTAGGGCTCAGTGAGATGAGTCTCACTTATTAAAAATGCCCAAAGTGAGAAAAGATAACCTGCTACTTAATTTTTATACTTTTAGTTCAACAACAAAGGAAAAAACCCTCACCTATTAACGCCACTCCAAACTTGGGTTCTAACTCCTTCCACCTCAAGCCTCACAGGTGAGCATTAAGTGGGCTCCGATGTAATGTCTGCCTGCGGTCAGCCACCGCAACGAAGCCTCCTCACGTGCTCCATTACACCAAATGTCCTGTGAGATGGCAGTATGGCCACGTGTCGCTTAACGGTGGAATGGCGTGATGAAAACCACATCCCACATCACAATTTCGCCACTGTGGGAAGATCCTAGAGTTCGTTCATACGAACCTCGATGGCCTGGGTCAGTCACTGGTGTGGCATCTTGATGTAGACAGACAGGGGTCGTGGTCAAGGTGAGACGTGAGGCTGCCGCTGGTGAAATGGGGCAAATGCATTATTAGAAGTTGACAAAGTACATTCTAAAATAACCACAAAAAGTATGCCACAGTGAGTGCGTAAGCCAGGGGTAGTCATTTATTACCATTATCAAGTATTCTGTGCTACACATAGTGACACTGCTGTCCCTTTCTATGATGGGCGCCAGCATCACCACAACCACGTGAGTCACGCTGTGCATATGACATCAAGATGATGATATTGTCACTGGACAATAAGAAGTTTTCAGCTCCATTGTAATCTTATAGCCCACGGTCTCTCTGGGGTCCTTTGTTGACTTACACTCCATTATGCAACACCTGACCTTATTATTAGTACTGTACCCATTTGGTAGATGAGGAAAACTGAGGAACAGCTCATTTAGGCAGCTTGCCCAGGTACATCCTTATAGCCAAGAGAGAAGCAATTCTGGATGGACCCAGCTTCTTCCCTGGAAAAATAAATGACAGAGATCTTTGTTGGAAGTTTTCGACAGACAGTTCAAGGCAGCCAGTGATGGTTTCCAATTTAAATTCCAACCTTTCAGCCATTCCCCCTACAGTCAACCTTATTCAAGAAAGCAGCGATCTTGTGATTTCAGGGAGTCTGGGAGATTTCCTTATGCCCAAAGCTCTCACTCCAACTTCTCCAGGAACCATGACCTTCTCTGTGCCCTTTGGGGTAGACATGAGAACTATTCTTGCCTTTACACAAGTAGTGGTCGGCCCAGGTCTATACTCAGACGTCAGGTGAAGACCAACACCTATCCTGAGAACATGCTCAGGCAGGGGGGGAGTTGAGAAACCTGGAGGAGCTCAAAGAGCTCACACGGAGCAGAGAAGATGGGTGGAGGGAGAGGACAAAAGACAAAGCTATCCAACATCCATGGACAGTGCCAGGTCTGACTCCTGACGGGGCAGCCCTGGCAATCCTGGGGGCCCTGCAGAATGCAGAAGCAACCAGGGGCGTCCTCAAGTCTGGTAGCCCTAATTAGCCACAGAGGCTGGTCCCGGCAACCATGCAGCCAGAGCTTCCGCCCACTGTCCCCTTGTTGCCCATAAGACCATGAGGCCCCCAGGCCACTGGTCCTGTTGCCATCAGCCTCTGCTTTGGGAAAAGACATATAAATCATCAGGGCCAGATGGCATTTGACAAGCCAAGCCACTGTTAAAGGGAGAGGGCTAGGCAAAGCCCTTTCAGATGTCAGAATTCACATCCCCCACACCATTAAATAAATCCCAGCTAATTCTTAAAATCTCCAAAAACTCGGGCATCACAATGCATCTGGAGTGGTTCAGATTCCTAGGTTTCTCCTTGGGGCTAGTTGGAATTTTCTTATAATCACCAATTCCCTGAAGATGGAGGTTATTAAAGAAGTTCCAACCACTTCTGCTTTTAAAATCCTAAAGCTCCCCCTTTATTTCTGTGGAATAGGGACATGTAGGATTGGAGAGGCCAGCTAGCCTTGGAGATGAGAGATGAGTTGTAAAAGAAGGGAGAAAATGAAAAATCACCAGCAGAGAAACAAAAGCACTGGAATGGGGTGGCCTCCAAATGCAGGCTTCTATTTCTGTCACTGCTTCGACTGGAGCAGGAGAGAGATGGAAAATCAGGAAAGAGGAAAGAGAAACCAGGGAAGCTTGGTAGTTTTGTAGCCTTCTTCAGATGCAGCCTAAGCCGTCTGCCTGCTGTGGTCCAATGGATGAGCTTCTTATTGGTTTCCTTGCTTGAGATTAGAATCCCCTGAGCTCACTATGGTTGAAAAGGCTAACCAAGGACAGTGGAGACCCTCAAACAGTGCTGATTCTAAAAGGAGAGACATTTCCTAAATTCTTACAGTTGGGTGACAGTGCAAATCTATAGATTTTACACCGAGCCACTTAGCACTAATCTGCTAAGTCAAGTATTACACGCAATGCAAACTTCCCATTCATAAATCAAGAATAGACTTGTACTGGGTTTGACTGAGAAATGCCAGTCCCATATTTAACAAAAAATTGAGATGCTCAGCAGAAGCGCCCAGCCCCTATGGCACAGGGAAATGTACAGATATTTAGAATCTTATCACTTTTGAGAAAGTGATTTTCAATTTAATATGTCATCACTTCTGTCTTGTGTGGATAGTTTTGGATGGCTGTCATTCTTGCCTTTTAATGATAAATTACTTTTATATTGAGTTTGATGTCATCATGAGATTGGCCCCAGAGTATATAGTGATGCATTTTTACATAACATTTATTTTTGGCTTATAATTCCCCAGTCACCAACTAACTCGTGTCCTACACTGCAATGCCAGAGCAGCTATAAGTCCCCAACATGTACTTAAATGGCAGCTCCTCCAGGGGACACATGCCAGCTGTTAATTCATTTCATTAAGTAATCTGCATCGTACTAGCAAAATAAATGTAAAGACATGCCTGGGTTAGTTCCAGGTTTGCGTGACGTGGCATAACTTGAAATCACACGTCTAAGCTCAGATGCTTTTCAAACAAAATGAATAAGAGATTCTTATATATTGCCAAAACATGTGACATACCTGACTTGGTTTCTCTTTTTCTCTTCAACCTTATATGACTGAGGTGTTTGCTTTTCCAATGGAAAGTGGGAATGGATAGGTGGGTCATAGGTGTTTTGCTACCTAACACAAATGTTCTTAAAAAATTGATTTTAATAGAGTCCATTTGCAAATAACTGAGATAAAAATTTGAAGACTCTTCTATTTCAATAAACATTTTTATCCTTAAAAAAGAATGAGACTTATGGCCTGGGGTTGTGGCTCAGGGTAGAGCACTTGCCTAGCATATGAGAGGCCCTGGGTTCGATCCTCAGCACCACATAAAAATAAATAAAATAAACGTATTGTGTCCAACTACAACTAAAAATTAAATATTAAAAAATTGAGACTTATAACCTTAAAGCAGCATAGAAAAAAATCATTTTTTTTTTTTTTTTTTTTTTTTTTTTGGTACCAGGGATTGAACTCAGGGGCACTTGTCCACTGGGTCACATCCCCAGCCCTTTTTTGTATTTTATTTAGAGACAGGGTCTCACTGAGTTGTTAAGTGCCTCGCCACTGCTGAGGCTGGCTTTGAACTCGCGATCCTCCTGCCTCAGCCTCCCAAAGTGCTGGGATTACAGGCGCGAGCCACCGCGCCCGGCTAGAAAAAAATCATTTTTAAGAAATCTTTTGCTTGCTGATGCTTGTAATAGACCCAAGGATTGTGGCTATCATATGTAATAAAACTTCAGACTGTGTGCCTCCCTGTGTTCCCACCATCGTCATCATCACCAAAGGTCTGTAGTGCTACTCCACATTCTCATCTTTCGAGGCTATTCCAGAGTCATATTGAGGGGGGAAAACTCAGGCTATAACTTTAAGTAATATTTTTAGTCTCATAAAAATACTGTCTGCTCATGTTCAAAATTTTGGAAAACCCAAAAAAAAAAAAAAAAAAACCCAAAGGCAAAATATTAATGGCCAGTCATTTTTTACCACTCCCCCTTGATACACAGGAATATTTAATCTTAAGTCCTTAATTTAAACAAACATAGGCATAAATATAGATTTTTATTACAAAATTAGAATCATTTTGTGCATGCTATTTTGTAAGGGGCTTTTCCTGAGTAATATATCAAGAACATTTCCCCAGGTTATTAGATGCTATTTTTGTACAACATTTTTATGGCTGTAAAATAAAATAAACTACCATATAAATGTATCATAGCTCATTTAAACAATGCTCTTGGGTGCAGGATCTTGTTGTTATAAAAACAGTGTCATGTCACCCTGGTAGCTAAATCTTTCCCTTCTTCCAGATTCTTTTTTGTATCCTTAAATCTAGGAGTGGAGTCATTGGGTGAAGGTCATGATCATTTAGTGATCATTTGAAACACATAGTCAAGTTTCCTTCAGAAAGAGAATCTGACCTTTCTTGTGCTTTCAAGAGAAATATAGGATGTTGAGTGGCAGAAAGCCCAATTTCCGGCCTCTGCTGGAAATTCTGCCCTATGGTCAGAGTGAGAATTGCCGGCTTGCTTTGTGAAGGCAATGCCCAATAGCCCTGCCATGACCTTGGACTATAAAGACTGCCTTTACTTTACACCCATTTGTTGGGAATCTATACAGTGCAAAGAGTACAGAGCTTGGAGATTGGATGTTGAGTTCAAGTTCTAAGCCACACACTAACCCAAGACAATATTGGGCAGATAATCCAATGTCTGTGGGCTTTGTTTCCTCACCTGTGAAATGGACGTCTCGTTCTAAGTGGTGTCTATGTCTTTCAACTCAAAAATTTCACACTGTTGTGTGTTTTAGACAATCCATCCATCTATCCATAGGGAAAAACACATTTGTGGACTGTGGGCTCAGTCTCTGCAAAAATAACACATCTAGATTCCCTCAAATTTTTTTTTTTTTTTTTTTTTTTTTTTTTTTTTTTTTTTTTTTTTTTTTTTTTACCACAAGAGAAGGCTCAAGATGCTGTTCAAGAAAAGGGGCATTCCATATTTCACAAATGTCACATGAATTTCATCACCTCCAATTGGTAATTTTCCCAAATAATCAAATACTCTTGAAGGTTCATGTTAAAAATGGCAGTCTGACCTATTTGGAGCAATTGGGACATGAGCAATTGGGACTCTGGAAGGTATTGCATGCAAACATGACATTTCACACAATCTTTCCATATTGTGACCTAAAACAAGGTGAGAAGCAGAATCCCGTTCAGCGCGGTGACTGGTTCCAAGTCAGCCGCTCACTTACTCAGCCTGAACAGAGACATCATGTTCTTTCGTTTTGCAACTGGAAAGCATCTCACAAGTGATATAGCCCCATCAGCCAGACTGAAGAGGCAGAGTGATGCAGTGAACAGGAGTGAAATCACCTTTCAGTGTCCCCTAGCAGTGGCAATTTATTATTCTCACCTACTAAAATTTTCTCTGGGATGGGTGAGGATAAATTGTATCATGCTCAGAAGTCATCTCTAAAGTTGTTTATCAGATCTCATATGGCTGGTTCTGCACTTGGACTTTTTAGGTTGGGAGGAGGAGGAGATTATTTAAATTTCTTTCCATCATGAGATTATTTAAATTTCTTTCCATCGTTTATTTATTGAGATCTTACTATGTGACAGAGAGTAGGCCAAATATATATTAGCCAATTTCATCATTGAAATAACTCTGTTCCAGTTTTGATTATCCTAACATTAAAGATAAGGTAACTGAACATACAGAGGCTAAGGAATTTCCCCAAAGCCAAACAATTAGAGGACAGTGAAATTCCAATATGAAGTCAAGTCTGACTGCAAAGCCAATATTCAGTTTATCAGGATTTTTTTAAAGGGCTTAGTGGAGAAAAGTATCAAGAGTCCCCAGGCAGAAGATGTTGGTGTCTGGGATGAAATTGAATGCATTTTATTTCCTCAGAATTAAGAGGTCTTTAATGCTTATGCCTCTGATCCATCTATGTGGAAGTCTTGGACTGCTTCAATCAGATCTTAGACTCCATTTTCATATTAGTGTAAAAATATTTAAAATGTTAAACCCTTCTCCAAATGTTGACCTCTGTATATTGTTAGAAATAAATTTCACATTGTGACGCGTGTGCCTACCCCCTCACATATACGTGAAACAGAATTTCACAAAGGACTGCTTCTTCTTATTACTCAGAATGCATGCTATTTTCTCTTCTGTTTTATTTCATTATAAAATGTCATTTATGATTCAATAAGGTGATTCATGATCTCATAATGGGACCTGTAGTTAAACACACACTGCAAGTGACAAGGAATTTGGTGACAAGAGGACACTTGCTCTGGGGTCCGTGAGTGACTCCTTTGTCATCTTCACTTTCCCTCCCCACCTCCCCCACCCTGATGCTCACCCACCAAGAGCGGAACCCAGTGCTTCAGATAAAATATTTTAATTTCTCAAAACTCTCCTTCTTTTCTTATTCCAAGAGAAGTCTGCCCTCTAATGATGCAAAAGCACCATTGATTTCAAAGACTTATCTCTTAGAAAATGAACGAAAAGGGAAATTACAAATGCGAAAGGGTGGAACAGACCTCAGAGTTCACTTGGCCTGAGCTACTTCTGAAAAGTAAGGGAACCTGAGACCAGAGAGGCATCTGCCACCACAGTCCTAAGCGGAAAGGCCACAGGCCAGACAGGGGCAATGTCTGCACCCCCAGGTGGACCTGCAGGATGCTCTGTGGGACTCTGGAACTGTCCCGAAGGGAGCTGGGTGCCAAGGCTCCTATGGAATAATGGAAACCAATATCAAATCCCTAGTTTTAGAAAGATCCATAAATTTGGACTCAGGGAACAGAGCAGGAGGAGGAATAAATCACCTCCATTCTGAACATCTTGACTAATGTTATATTAGACATTTCTAAGGAACTTTAAGAAGCAAGGTGATCGTTTATTGTGAAAACACAAACAGAACGTTCACGCATGTGTCCTTTATGAGGAAGGGCGGACCCAGGGGCAGAGGGTGAGAGCCTGATTTGCCATACCTGTCCACTCTATGCTGCTAAAATCCCTTGCCCCCTTTCCTAGCCTTCTACAATATTGATCAAACTGTGTCATGTGTGTTAAGACCGCAGTAGGCTTCAGATGACTACACGCTATTGTATCATGAAAACAACTAAGTCTATCGTATTAGCCATCCTTAGGTCTGTAGTCCTTTGTAGGTATTTCTGGTGAATGAATGAGTGAATGAATGAGAAGTAAATAAGTACTTAAACTTGCCTCGATTGTGCTAGGTGTATCTGGGAAAGAAACTCCCCTTGCCTTTCTCCTATCTATCTTTAAGATCCAACTTAAACATCATCTTTGGTTTAAATGAATCCTCAGTTGCTCTGAAGGAATGCAGACGTGTCCAACTGGGCTCCTTTTCTAATTTATATAAGCCTTGCTTAGAGCCACTAGGTTATTCAGGGATTTTTGACTTTTAATGTTCTAGCTTGTAAGGTAGCAAAGAATGACGGGCAAGATGAATGCCAAGTCTGGCTGCAAGTTCAGTTCAGAAGAACTTGGTCCCTAACCTAGAGCTACCTACCATTCAGGATCCCTCCCCACCCTCTTATTTCCTGCTTGTTTTTTTTTTTTTTTTTTTTTTCCCCATCAAGGTCACTGAGTTGCTAGGTACCTGAGGATGATTACAAGGAGAATAGCTTTTACATTTGTGTATATATATATGTGTGTGTGTGCGAATATAATGGGAGGGACATTCCCCAGGACTGCCCCTTAAAAACATTGAAAAATTACAAAAATCCTCCTGGGATCCACCAAGCTGTTCTGACTCTCGACTGGAACCACGGACACATTTTAATCACCTGCCATCTGACAGCAGGTACAGAGACATAAAGGCATCTCTTAATTATCCCTGGGAAGGGACACTTGGTGCAATTCCTGTGAAACTGATTAAATCAAAAAGCATTCCGCTCCATCCTCTACAGTAAATATTGCCTCGAGTAGCCTTTGCACAGGGAGAGCTAATCTGTCCCTCCTCCCTGATAGAGCTTTAGAAAGGCCAAAGGAATTTGGCATTATCAATGTGCTGGTTTATCAGATATGAATTCATTTGTTTTGCTCAAAACCACTTATCAGCATGCACAGAGCTGGCTGGCCCAAGTGTGAATTGTGCTCCAAATACCCTTTCTGAGTTCCCCAGGGTACAAGAATTTTTTATCTCCCAGTTTGTTTCCCCTGTTTGTTTGTGTGTGTGTGTGTGTGTGTGTTTTAACCTCTTACCTATTGAGGTGGCTTTCTGGGTCAGGATTCCTGTAAAGACACCAGGAATGAACGCCACTGAAGGCAATGCCCAGCTCAGGCTGTCTGCCCTCTGCAGGGTAGGGTTTCAGCTGAGAGGAAAGCTCTGGACAGTTGGAAGTGAGATGAATTGCCTGGACTCTCCTCTGTGCCGCCATTCTCTAACCAGACACAATGCAAGATGGACATCATGAAAGGCAGGACTCAGGCCCAGCAGCCCTGGGAGCTAACACACAGAAGAAAGGAATGGACTTCCAGTCCCTTTGATATCTGACGTTGATTCATCTTGCTCTGGTGTTTTCCAGACCCGCTCTCATTGCCCATCTTTCTACCCCCAGAGCTGATCTATGGAAGGCTTGACACCTCTCTCCTTCATGCAGACGTATGTGGAAATCCAGAAAGATCTGTTTTCTCATCCCTTGAACAGAAATCAAGCCTAAACCAACTTAAAAGAAAATGCCATCGAGTGTACAGAAATCCCTGGTTGAATGAGATGGATATCATTATCCTAAATGCGTGATTGAAGATCTGAATGGTACTTATATACTTTATATACAAACAGTTGTATGTAAAAAGATGCTATATGTGTGCATTATGAATTGTAATACATACAACTATTATAAATTAAAAAAGAAAGGAAAAAAGTAAATAAATAAATTAATTAATTAAAAATACCATGCACACACACAAAAAAAGAAATCCCTTGCACAGGGAAACGGATGCCAACTGGGATTATTTACTAGAAATATTTAATGGTTAGAGGAGAAATAAAAGTCCTTCATTGGGGGGGGGGCAAGTTTTGCTTTGGATTATATCATCATGATTCCGTGTTTCTTTCGGCGTTTGTAAGACCTATACTACACATACCTAACAGATCTCATGTTATTGAACCCGAGATGAGGTTGTGAGAAATTTCTTGTAACTCACAGAAATTCTTTGTTCCTAGGGCGGCAGTGGGTGGTTTGTAGCAACAGTGTTGGTAAGGATCTTAAAACTATAAGGCAATCTCTGAGTCCACGGCTAGACTCAGACTATCTAAGTAAGTTTGTTCAGCCTCTCTTATGAAAACTTCCCAAGGAAGTGACTTCACAACCCGCCTTAATAAGTTCGTGCAGCTGTATGGCGTCTGAGGACAGCAGCTCAGCAAGGAAGTCAAAGTCTGGGTCAACTAACAAAGCTGACAGCTTGAGGTGAGCTGTCGAGAGCCTAGGGCGCCAAGGTGAAAGACCCACCATACAAGCACTCAGCAGAGGCCAGAGCAAGGAAGAAGCAAGAGGTCCATTGAGGTCATTGGTGGCATCTGAGGTCTGGGCAGAGCAACTGCTGGAGAGCTCAGAATACAGTCCATTAACTACCTACAAGTAGATGATGACGGTGTGAACCTGATTCTGAGGCCTCCCCGTTGAAGACCCTGGGTTAGGATGGGAAGGTGTGGCAATTCAGAATGGCCCAACTCAGCAGGAGAAGCAGGACAAAGAACCTGACTCTAAATATACATCACATAAGACTTCGCTGGAAATGGGAAAGCCACATAAGGACATTCTCCTCCATTTCCATTCCTCTCAGCTACCAAAGTCCTTACCACCAAGTCACATTGAGTTTGGATTGTTCTCGATGGATTCAGTCCAAGTGCATGACACCCTCTGACTCCACTGAGCCTGGGAGGCTCAAAAGCTCAACAGGGAAAGACTCTCAAGCTCTCTTAGCAGAAACAAAGCTCCCATCCACCCTCACATTGAATTCTGAACAGATTTACCTTCTTGAAGTTCACCATTAAGATAAATCACATTTCCAGCAAGGGCTAATGTGCCTCATTTGCAAACATGGTAGAATTTAAATAGTTGACTCTTACTCAAAAGTTGAGACACTGTGCTCAAACACTTATGGAAAAGAAAGCATGCTCATCATCCCCGTTTAAAATACTGTGATAATTCTCTCAATTGCCAAAAAGTTAAATTGGTTATTTATTGTCTCTCTCTTTTTTTTAACATTTTTTATTTATTTGCTTTTTAGTTGTACACAATGCGTTTATTTGTATGTGGCGCTGAGGATCGAACCCGGGGTGAGTGCATGCTAGGTGAGCACTCTACCGCTGAGCCACAACCCCAGCCCTATTTATTGTCTCTTGATGCTACCAAGATTTCTGCATGGGGCCTTCATTCATTTTAACAGTCGCTAAATTTAAAGAGATCATAGTTATTTTCTGTATGTTTTGATGGAAAGAAAGGCAATACAGATGTCCTAAGTATTAGCAGGGGGTAGGGTGACTTTCCCTTATGATTTTTAAGAACTTGAAAACATTTTGGAAAATTTCTGCATGACTCGTGATGCGCCCTTGAAAATAGTAATAATTGGCATGACTGTAGTTTCCTGGTGACCGGTTGGTCAGGATTTCAGCTGATGGGAAAATGCTGGACAATTGGAAGTGAGATACATTGCCTGGAGGTGGTGCCCAGAGCTGAGCACCTGGGGCCCTTCTGCTTGCCACCATTGTTGTCTCTCTCTGTCTGGGCACAGTGGGCAGTGTCCAGTCTGAAAGGCAGCCCTGGATACCAGGTCTGCCTAAATAGAATTAACTGTCATACCCTCATTCACACCTGGGCCACCACCAATTCCATGTCAGGCACACTTGACGTGTGTCCCCAACTTGGAACTCTAGCATCCTGCCTGGGATCCATAAGCCTCTGGCGAATTCTATAGCTACCCAGTCCACTGCTGCCCGCAGGATAAAGCCTAAGCCCCTTCTTTGGCATTCTAGACCTCCCAGTCTCGCTCCAGTCTCACTCTTGCTTTCTGGCCCTGCTCTTTATTTTCTTTTCTCTGCTAAACTGATCTCTACTATCCCGAGAACCTACCAAAAGACCTTCATCTCTGGATCCTTATTCCTAAAATCATCCAGCTAGGAATACACTTTCAACTTCTCCAGTTATTGAACTCCAACTCAGGTGCAATTTCCACCACGTGGCCTCTCTGCTGCACTTGCCTAGAACTGACCCTTGCCACCTGCTTGACGCTATTCCATGGGCATGTCTTCACTTGGTGGTGTTTTGTCTCCACGCCTTTGATCCTCACTGATCATTCAGTCTTTGATTTATTGGTTGATTCAGTCATTTAGCTAAGAAATATTTACTGAGTACCCACAAGTGCAAATACAAAGTTACTAAGGAAGGAAAATGAATTAGACATAGCCCTTTACTTTCAAGGGTCTGAAAGTTAGCAAGAAAATTTCCACATAAATTCGAATACCATATTTTACCACATACTCATTGCTGCTGCATTCATGCATATTCATGCATATTCCGTGTATCCTAATCACCAAAAACAGTTTAGTAATAAATAATTTTTAAGTAATACTGGCACAATTTTAAAAGTTTTACCTATGATTGCATCCCACTTCCTTGCAAAAAAAATTGGCATAAAATCTGCAAAGATTATGCAGTGAAATATGATAACAACTGATTATTGATTAATTATTACTGAAAGTCATATTTATTATAAACAGAATTTAGGGATATTTTGCTTCAGAATCATAAAGGCATGAATACATTTTTAACATCTAGTACATGCACAATGTCATAAAAATTTGAATTGGCTCCAACTCATCAAAGCTGTCAAAATAAAAACAGCATATATCCTATAACTGGTTGATTCTACCTGAGAAAAATCAGAAACAATAAAAAGTGATGCCAATTTTTCAATAGGCCACTGATAACTCAATTGTTCTATAAGAGCTGCTGAAAAATAAGATGCTGTGCAGGGATTTGCTTAGGGCCAAAAAAAAAAAAAAAAAAAAAAAAAAAAAAAAAAAAAAAAACACTATTTGGTTCTTTTCCTTTTTCTTTTAAGTATTTCAGTTGTGTCCTGGAAATGCATCCTGCAAGTTGTATGTGCAACTGATGATAATTGGTGCATGACCTCTTTTCTGAAGACCCTCCTTACAGATAAGAGTGCCCCTCATGGAGCAGAGAAATGAATGGAGTCACCATCATCCCTTACTTCCTCTATCACCTTTAGGTCAGAATTAGATTGATCCATAAGAGAAGGAAATACCTGTGCTATTTAATTCCTTTTAAGGTGAGAATTTTATCTGATGTTTTATAATGACTTTGATTATCTTTCAATAAAATATCTATTTTCCGTTGAAAAAACTCTGTCCTTCATCATCTCCTCAGTTCTTCACCTTTTGAAAAGATGGACAGATTGTTTTTCAAGAAATAAATGGTTCCTGCATGTTTGTTGTTTCTTAAAATTGGCATTACCTAGACTGTATCTCTACAAATTATCCACAAAGTATCTTCTTGTTCCAGTGGATTTACTCAATCAAGTTCACAGGATTACACCATGGCACCTCTGGAATTTAATTTTTCTAAGATCTAGTACCTCTAGGACTCCCTGGGTGAGTTTCCATCTGGTTACTTTTTGTTATGGTTTAGATTTAAGGAGTCCCACAAAAATTCATATGTGAGACAATGTAAGAATTCTCAGCACTTAAATGATTGGATTATGAGAGCCTTCACCTAGTAGTGCATTAATCCACTGATATGAATTAACTGGGCAAAAACTATAGGCAGGTAGGGTGTGGCTGGAAGAAGTAGGTTACTGGGAGCATGCCTTTGGGGTTATATTTTGTCCCTGATGAGTAGATCTCACTTTCTCTGTATTTCCTGGTTGCCATGTCTTGAGCTGCTTCCCCACCCTCCCACAAACACCCTTCAACCATGATGTTCTGCCTCCCCTCTGACCCAGAACCATGGACTGAACGTCTGAAACCCATGGGCCAGAATAATGTCTTCCCCCTTGGTGTTGTTCTTGTCAGGTCTTTTGGTCACAATGGTGGAAAACCTGAGTAAAACAGAAATTGATACCAAGAAGTTGAGTAATTGCTGTGACTAACCTGACCTGACCTTGTGGTTCAGAATTCTTTGGAGTTAATTTGTGGGGGTTGATGGGTATTGAAAAGTTTAGAGATGCATGCAGAAAAAGCTTTAGAATGGTGTAAGCTGAGCTTAATGGGCAATTCTGGTAAGAGCTCAGAAGACCAGAATGGCAACTGGAGTGTGAACAGTAAAGACTGGGCTCATGAGATTTTAGAGGAAGAGGACTCTATTAGAAATTGAACAAGTTATATTCTGGGAAAGAATTTGTCTACATTTTGCCCATGTCCTGGGACATTCTGTGAGTCTGAATTTAAAGGTGATATACTAATTAATCTGGTGAAGGAAATTTCAAGGAAGCACAGCATTTAAGCAATAGCATGGATATTGCTGGCATCTTTTAGTCAAATTTATTCAGATAATAAGGAGTAGAAAACAGAGCAGAAAGATTTTTTTAAAAACTTGCAGTTTGGCCAGTAAAGTGCAAGTGAAATCGGAGCTAAGGAAGTTGTGGTTGTTAAAGAGATTGTGCCCACTAAAGATATACTAAGTACTTTACCCAAAAACAACAAAGAAATATGGCTTGAAGTCATCTCAGGAATTGGAAAGATC
The DNA here is from genome assembly GCA_025594165.1 of Tamias sibiricus. Classification (NCBI taxonomy): domain Eukaryota; kingdom Metazoa; phylum Chordata; class Mammalia; order Rodentia; family Sciuridae; genus Tamias; species Tamias sibiricus. Next base: position 13,348,504 of record CM046666.1, on the reverse strand, counting down.
ATACTCATATGATGCTCAAGGGTGTAAAGGTAAACATTCCTTTGAGAAGAGAGTATGGGGGTACCCTGCTTGCACAGGGGGGCCTTGGAAGTTATTCTTCCATGCTCAGGCATTCAGAGGTTTCTGCAAGTAATGGTCTCAGGAGGCTTGGCTACTGTTTGAGATGGTAGCAGACCTTGGCATCAACCATGTGGTGCTATTTCTGCAGAAATGCAGGATTTTGCAGTTAGGGGATCATGGAGACTTCCACCAAGACTTCAAACGAAGACCTGGGAAGCTAGGAAAAGTATAGCAGGATCAGAGTCCTTACAGACTACCCCTGAAATGGTGATGCATGAAAATGTGAGAAGGAAACTGAAGATGCAATGAAGATTAATAAATGTTGTTAATGTGGGAGGACTGCCTAGGAAAGCTGCAGGAATCCAGCGGAAACAAGCCAAGAGAGAGGCCACGTGGATTGTAGCCATCAAGGTCCTGAGAAGAGCTACATAAGCCCTTTGGAGGGAACATCAATGTTCCATGTGCCCAGATGCTGGACATGGAACTACAAGGACTTGTTTGTCCAGATGGATTTAGGTCCTATATTGGTTACATTCCTTCTTTCTATGTCCTTATTTCTTCCATGTGGAATGAAAATGTTTAGTCTTTTCCATTAATATAGTCTTGACTATTCACACTCCAGTTGCCATTCTGGTCTTCTGAGCTGTTACCAGAATTGCCTATTAAGCTCAGCTTACACCATTCTAAAGCTTTTTCTGCATCATTTATATAACTTGCTTTTGATCTTTATAAGGGAAATAATCTAAAAGCATGCCTTGAGTCTCAGATGAGAGTTTTTTAACTTGGACTTTTGGGCAATGCTGGAACTATTCTTAAGAGTATGGGGACTCTTGGAAATGGACTAAATGGATTTTGCATTGTGAGATGGACGTGAGAATTTAGGTGCCAGAGCAGAATGTTATGGTTTAGATATGAGGAGTCCCACCAAAGTTCATGTGTGAAGCAACGCAAAAATTCTCAAAAGTGAAATGATTGGGTTTTGAGAGTTTTAATTTAATCAGTGCATTAATACACTGATATGAACAAACTGGGAGGTAACTATAGGCATGTAGGGTGTGGCTGGAAAAAGTGGGTCAGTAGGGGCATGACTTTGGGGTTTGTGTTTTGTCCCTGGTGAACACAGCTCTCTCTGTTTCCTGATTTCCAGGTCCTGAGCTGCATTTGTCCACCACATACTTCTGCTGTGATGTTATGCCCCACCTTGGACCCAGAGCTATGCAGTCAGCCAATCATAGACAGAACATTTGAAACTGTGAGCCAAAATAAACTTTTCCTTCTCTATATTTTTCTTACCAAGTCTTTTGATTATGGTGACACAACACAGCTAACTAAAACACTTTTCAATGCAATAAAGATAAATCAAATCATTTCTTTGAACATATATTATTTTCAATTCTGCATATTTGAACTTATGCTAACAATTTTCTACAGTCTTTTTCATATTCTAACAAAGAAATCTTTTGCTCTTTACTCAAATGTGATATAGATGCATCAACTTGTTACTATTGAACCCTTTCAAAAAGCCCTTGTCCTTGGGTAAATCAGACCTCCCTTTTCTATATAAAACTAAAACAGTTAATTTGCACACTATTATAATATCATCATGCCATTAGATTGTTCATTTGTTTATTTATTCAACGAATATTGATTAAGCCCTCATAAGGTGCCAGGTGGAGTTCAGCCAGTGGACACAAAAAATAAGCAAAATTGTCTGTGGAACTCTCATTCTGCTGGAGGGAGACAGACATAAAATGAGTAATGAAATGCTATGTTAGCTCTGAATAAATGCCCAGGGGATTCATGAAACAAGGGGAAAGGAGTGGATTCAGTGGCCAATCAAGGGCTCAGTAAGAAAATACTGAGAAAAGATCCAAGTAGGACAGGGGGTCAGCCCTGTGAAAGTCTGTGCAGGGAGCAGGAGCCTGAATAGAGATGAAGAGGCAGGGAGGGGCGAAAGAGTCCATAAGACAGGGGGATTGTAGAGGAGGAGGTTGGGGGGGCTTTGGGGGCCTTGTCGTGAGGATAATGAGATCAGAGAGCAGCAGGAGGTGTGTGGGGTAGAGATAGAATATGCTCAGACTTAGCTTCATGGTGTAGATGCTCCTCTACTTACCATGGAGTTACATCCTGATAAACCCATTGTAAGTTGAAAATACCAAAAATCAATACTGCACTTAATACACCTTGCTTCCTGAACGTCTGAGCAGGGTCGAGTCAGTTGTTTGCCTTTGTGATCCTGATCACAGGGTTGATTGGCAGTTACTGCTACTGCCCCAGAAGGGTTGGACCACGAGTCACCAGCCCCGGGAAGATTCCAAATCCCCAACTCCAATGTGCTGAATGCACATTGCTTTCACACCATCTTCAAGTAAAAACTCAGAAGTCGAAACATCTTAAGTTATGGACTCCCTGTGTGGGTAGGAGGAAGTTGGCCTGGCTGCATTTCCATTTAAAGAGAAAAACCTGAATGAGGTATCATTGAAATTAGAAGAATTTCTAAAGAGACTCATGGGAGGGAACACAAAGAAAATCAATTTCTTCTTACTTCATATAACAATTTAAAACTTTTCTGAATACAGGCTTATCAAAGGACATGCTTCCCTTTCTTTTTCCTTTCAAAGGCACTAACTCCTGCATCTTCTCTGGCCGTGTGTTTCTATCAACATAAAACTATTGAAAAAATGCACATATATCTGTATCATTATACATAAACCATATATTTATGCTTATAACACATATGAGATATCCACAAAATTAAAGGGATAAAAGTGAAATATATTTTAAAATAGTTTTTTTATTGGGGGGAATTATTTTGTTGATGATTTTATTTTCTGTTTATAAATGGTACAAAATAGGGTTTCGCTCCCACTTAAAATGCTCTTTATGATGTCCAGGATTCTTGGTTTTTAAATGTCTTGCTGATTCTGGTGGCTGACATCTCAAAGCACGGATTTATATCCTCCAAAGAGAGCCATGCTCTGAAGCTAAGGTAACATCAATCATCCTCAGTTTCCTCAAGAGTAGAATGGAAATCCTTAAAATAATCAGGAGGAATACATGATCATGTGCCTCTGGTGTAGTTACTCTGCTAGGTCTATGGAGCATCTGGAGTGCCAATAACTAAGAGGAAGCTTCCGGAAGAGTAGCACATTTTTGACAATTGCAATCAGATTCTATTCAGTGCTAAGGACCATGCCAGGGAGTCAGTGAGCAGACTGAGAGCTCAGGAGCTGGAAAGTCCAGTGCTATGTCTGCTGAGCACACACCCATCAGGCAGTCCATTGTAGTCATCCTCACGGAGTACCCACAGGAAGAACTGAATTATCCCCTGCCAGCCCCTGCAATGGCGCACGTTGGTGCATTGATTCTTGTTCTTCACTGCATGAGCAGGTGTGTGCGCTGGGTGGAGGTGGGATACAGGACCATCATCTTTAATAACTTTCTCCTATACCTGGAGGGACTCAGGTAATCTTCATCTGTCATGAAGGTAAACTAGAAGTGCAGTTTTTAATCTTCACAAGAAAATTGTAAATGCTCTCAAGTAGGCCAACAGTTAACATAATTAACACAGTTGTAAATTTCTAAGCACTGGATGGATACCCCAGCAAATTGATAAATTCCCTTTGGTGTAGGAAATCTAAGATATTTCCCATTGGAGTTCAATTTTCTACAATTCTTAAACTTTCAAGAAGTTGTAGTGCTTTTTTCATGTATCTATCATGATTTAATTACTTTTGCATTTGTCCAGAATATATTTATTTATTTTCTTAGCTCCTAATTAGAGTTGAAGGGCATGACCGCTGACCTAGAGAACACCATATCCTCTCCTTCTTTTGAAAGAACCAGAAACCACTCCATAGATCCCAGGATAATTTAGCAAGTTCTTGCCTTTCATACAAATTGGAATAAAAATATAAATTTCTGAGCACTTTGCTAACATAAATTTAAAAGGGACCCATTGGAAAATGCTCCTACTCACACCGAACTCTTAAAGGTAGGTATTAGATTGTGTTGTATAAGGAATCCACATTTCCTGCTAGCTCCTTTTCTGTGAATTCTCAGACCTAGTGAAATCAGAAGCTTGTGTTTCTTCAATTTCCCCCAAGACGAAGGTATAGGTCCTGAAAGGAATCAAGAGCAGGCTTATTAAAAAGTCATATTAAAATAAAAATATGCAATTCAGAGAACAATAAATGTAGAGAAATGTTATTTTACCCAATTTTAGAGACAGGGACTCAGACAGGACCCAAACATCTCATTAGTGCCTGCCCCACTGCTATAGGTCATAAACATCTCCTCCTTGTAGCAGGCGTCAGGGACATACTGCTCATGTGTTGTAATTTGTTATGGCTCCTTCCTTGGCTGTCATTTCCAAAGAATCACATTGACCAAAATGAGAGGGTAGGCACTCCATAAAAAGTAAGGAGGAGATGAGCATAGTTTGCAATTCAGGTCTGTAGAAGTTTATGTTCTGTAAAAATGTAAACAAAGCTAAGGCCACAATCGGATCTCTGAAAGAGACTGGTGCAAAGGATGAACCAGATAATGGGAAGCAGAGTTTTACTGTGGTCCTTTAAGAGCCTAGCAAAGCTCATCATAGGATCTAAACACTCCTGGTATTATTACTAGGCTAGCCCTGTCTTATAGTGTGCATTGAAGAGTCTCTGTGTATTTATCTTGTCATCTCATCTAGGCTACAAACTTTCTGGAAGAGGTGCTGTGTTGATCCTTCTCTGGAAATTCCTCATGGAAGATTCTAGAATAGTCCAGATCATTGAGAAGGAATTAACAAGTGAATGATGTTTTGCTGCCAGGAATGTGTTAGAAGAACTGGTTTTTGTTATTTTTTTTTTTTTTTAATAAAAGGATGGATATTTTAAATCAACCTGCCAGTATGCATTTCCAAAGTTTGGTAAGTCTGAACTGATGTTTGATATCATGTGTCCTTCTGCCAGTTAATTGAATAAATCAAAAGAATTTACACCAGTCAGTGTAGCATCCTAAAAAGAACATGGGACTCCTCCGTAGCAGCTTTGGATTCAAGTTCCAGCTCCACCAGGTGTCCGGTCTATCGGTCTATCTCGCCTTCCATGTTCCTGATGTGCTCTCCTCTAGAGGAGGCAGGGATAACGCTGTAACACAAGGTTGCTGTGATAGTCACCGAGGGTAGCACAGGTGAAAGAGCTTGCATTCACTTCCTACTGATGCTGGTGACACACCACCACGAGCTGAGTGGAGTAGGTAACATGCTTATTGGCTTACAGTTCTGGAGGTCAGAAGTTCACAGCGGGCCTTCAGAACCAAAAGCAGGAGTTGAAGCTGGATTCCTTCTGGAAGCTCTAGGAAATAATCTGTTCCTTGCTTTTTCCAGCTTCTAGAAGTTTCCCAAATTTGTTCCAATGTCATATCTCCTCGGACTCTCCTGCCTCTCTCTTATGGGGACACTTGTGATTACCTTGAGCCCACCTGTGTGATCCAGGGGAATCTTGCTATCTCAGGATCCTTAGCTTCATCCTCTCTGCAAAGTCCTTTTGGCCATATAAGGTAGAATATTTGCAAATGTCATGGATTAGGATGTGGACATTTTTTAAGAAACTATCATCCTACTTACCTGTAATGGTGTAGATGTGATGTGTCTCCCAAAAGCTCAGGTGTGAAGCAATGCAAGAATGTTCAGGGGTGAAATTATTAGGTTATGAGAGCTGTAGCCTAATCAGTGGGTTCATCCACTGATATGGATTAACTGGGAGGTAGCTGTAGGCAGGTAGGATGTGGTTGAAGGAAGTAGGTCACTGGGGGCTGCCACTGGGGTTCATATTTTGTGCTTGATAAATGGAACTTTCCCTTTTCTTCCTGGTTGCCAAGTCCTAAGCTGCTTTCCTCCACCACACCCTTCCACCATGATGTCCTGCCTCACCGTGGGCCAGAGCTTTGGAGTTGGCTGACCATGGTTTGAACCTCTGAAACAGTGAGCCAAAATAAAAGGTTTTCTCCTTTAAGTTGTTCTTGTCAGTTATTTTGGTCACCATGGCAAAAAGCTAACTAAAACACTACCATTAGTGCTACATAAATGCTAACTATTGTGAGTGTACAAATTGTTCTAATACCATCCTACACAGAAATCCAAGAGAAATGCCTAGTAATCAGGAGAAAATATTTCAAGGAAGAGAAAACTGCCTACATGGCTGCTATGCTGAGTCCTAGAGTTACTGTACCAGACAGGAAAGAAAAGAGTCACCAAGGAAATCTTTATTAACATTTTGGACAACCAGATTCCACATGTGAAAAATCACGATGAGAATAGCTATGTCCAAGAAGAAAACAAGCATTTAGAAAGGTGACCTTGTATCAAGTAGATAATTTATTTCCCAAGAAAAATCAAGAGGAAATAGCAATTGCATGTTTTTGAAATCTGTTGTCTCTTACCTTGCTTTTCTGATGTTTGGTAAAATACCATAATAATAAATGTGATGATTTCACACAGCTCTCTCCCATTGAAGAATTCTTAATTAATATATTCTTTTAAAAATTTAAAGCTAATGGAAAATATTCCAGGAGTCTTATGATCAATTGTTAATTGTTAATAAGTCTTACTGGTTCCATTTATGTTATTGGTTTTACCAATATTACCAGTAGTTACTGGTGTTTTAACAAAAGGAAGTGGTTCCAAGTTCTTGAAGTAAAAAATAAACATGGGCTAAGGAAACAAAGCCTTCAGCTGTAAGAAATGAAAACTCTGGACATAGAAAAACAGGGCAAATATAGATGCTGATATCAACACTGGATCAAAAAAAAAATAGTACAAGAGAAGACTGGCAGGTATTTCCTTTAGAAATTATAACATCTGAACAACAACAACAAAGAGAACCAATAAATGTTTTCGCTAGAATTAAATTATGGCATAAACGTCTTGTGAGTTTTGCTAAAAACTCATCTTGTGAGTAGTGAGATATATACATAATGCCAAAACAGTGTAAGCAAGGGTAAATGGGTAATTAATGCTCAGAATTCCAGATAAAGTCCATTCCATTCTCTAAATGAAGATTGATTTAAAATTTTTGATTAACATGTATTAATTCTATATATTAATTGGTTTCAGTGTGACATTTTAACACATGCATTCAGCATGCATTGATCAAATCCAGCCTCCCTTTATCTATACCATTTCTCACTTCCTAACCTCTTATGATCACTCTTTTACAATCAGGTCAACTTTGTTTCGCTTCTACATATGAATGAGAACATTAAATATATATCTTTCCATGTCTGGCTTATTCACTGTACATGATGTTTTTCCAGTTTCATCCATTTTGCTGCAGATTACAGGATCTCATTCTTTTTAATGGCCAAGTAATATACCATTGTGCACATACACAATATTTTCTTTATTCGTTCACCCAATGATAGGCACCTAGGTTGACTCCATATTTTAGCTATAGTGTTGCAACAGACATGGGTATGAAAGTATCTCTTTGGTATGCTGATCTCTTTTCCTTTGGATATATACCCCAAAGTGGAATAGCTGGATCACATAAAGCAATAATTCCCTTACCCCCAAGGATCATACAAATATGGAGCAGTCTCCACTAAACCTATGAAGGCAGAAACCACTTAGTTCCAACAACTCAGGTCAGTAGCAGGTCTTAGTATCATGGCCAAACTATTATGTGGGAATTAGAGACAATCAGAATCCATTGGGCCAACTTGTTTTGGGAGGTGTCCCTTAATCTTACAAGATTAACAACTGTATAAAATGATCCTATAAAGAACAGACCAGCAAAATCAAACACACTCAACCCAACCCCAGCCCTCTGGGCACGTGCACTCACAGCAGCAGTGCACATGGCCACACACTGCTGTGTACCACCTGGGCTGGGGAAAGAGCCACTTGTGGCTGCAGAGGCGTGGCTGCATCTGAGAGCACCCCTGGAGGAAGGGGCCCAGGCCAGCCCACCCAAGCCTGCAGTGTGTCCCCCTGGACACCTTACGATGGACGCCACTGCAGTTCCAACCTCGACAGCCACGTGTCCAGAAGGCATGGTCGAATGAGTGGAAGCCTTCTGTGAAAATGAAAGAATTCCCTATCACTGTGAAAGTCGCCAGTACCGAAATGGAGCTGCTTGCATCAATCCCTGCCAAGACGGAGCCAGGAGGCCATGTTGAAAGGGCCCTCATGCACACGTGCCTGTGACAAGAGCATCCAGGGAACTCCTCAAAGCCCCGGTGCACCAGCTCAGTACTCACACAAGGACACGGACTCGCCACGGCGGGCTCCACCACGAGGCTGGCGTCAACTCCCTGGTAAGCTATTGCAACTAAGAGGTTTTGTTTCAGAATAGCTCAGCCAGGCCGGTGGTGGTGGGGGCCTGTGATCCTACGGGCTTGAGGCTGAGGCAGGAGGATTGCAAGCTCAAGGTCAGCCTCAGCAATTTAGGAGGCCCTAAACAGCTTAGTGAGAACCTATCTCAAAATAAAAAAACAAAAAGGGCTGGGGATGTGGCTCTGTGGCTAATCGCCCCTGGGTTCAATCCCTGGTTAAAAAAACAAACAAACAAACTTATGTTGACTCTTTATTTTAGAAAATTTGTTCTAATTAGTTATACATGACAGTAGGAATGCATTTTGACACATCACACATAAATGTGCCAAATATGTCTCATTGTTCTGATTGTACACGATGCAGAATCACACCAGTTGTGTAATTATGTGCATAGGGTAATAATATCAGATTCATTCTACTATCCCTCCTACCCCCACACCCTTCACTCCCCTCTGCCTAATCCAAAGTAACTGTATTCTTCCCTAGCCAGCCCCCCATTGTGAATTAGCATCCACATATCAGAGAAAACATTCGGCCTTTGGTTTTTCTGGTATTGGCTTATTTCTCTTAGCATGATATTCTCCAGCTCCATCCATTTACCAGCAAATGCCATAATTTCATTCTTCTTTAAGGGTGAGTAATAGTCCATTGTGTATAGACTCCTTTAAAAGGAAGGAAGGAAGGAAGGAAGGAAGGAAGGAAGGAAGGAAGGAAGAAAAATGGAAGAAAGAAAGAGCCTTCCCCCATCCCAACCTCTTAAGATACACCACCCCAGATTGAAATGTCCTGATACTCCCCAATAAATCTTTTATTACAATAGCTGAGATTTTTGTCACTCATTTCAGATGGACATTACGCTGGCTATTTTAGCTCAATGCCTGAGAAATTACTCTGACCTGAATAAACCCGTGAAAGGAGGCACACAGCAGCTGTCACACAGGAGGGTGACACTGAGGACCAGGAAGATGACATAATTCAATCTTGCAGTTTGCCTGCCAAGTTTGGACACACCCACAAGGAAACTGGGGACAGAGAGAAAGATGGAGGCTGGGTGGATGTTCCACTGCCATTAGATCTCTCAGCTCCCAGAGTGACCCGGGCATCATGTCCCCAGCCCACAGCGCTGGGTGACACTCGGGGGCCTTGGTGAGGGCAGACTCCCATCAGCTGCGTGGTCCCTGCTGCTGCAGGTGCGAGAAGTCACTCTTCTCCCAGGGAGAAGCTCTGCACGGGACGGGGCGTGGGGTTGGGGGGCACCAAGCCGGGGCTCGCTGGCCTCCCTCCAGCAGGCTTGTGCAGACAGATGTGGAAGCCGCTCAGCTGTGAGGGGGCAGGGTATGCTTGGCACACAGACCCCCGTGTGCTTCTCACCGGAGGGAGCAGAAACTCATGAAGACCCCCTCCAAGAGAGGGAGGGACGTCTGGACCTTGAAACACTGGCTCCTCCGTGTCCTGGGCGGGTCCCATGTTGTCTGCAGCTTGCAAACAGACACGTGTCCCCAGAAGAACAGGGGCGTGGTTGCACACCCATCTCTTCCGCAGTGTTTTGCCCTAAATAGAGAGGGTACATGGATGGGAGAAAGCGCCTCATCATTTGGGGCACAGGGAAAAAAGGACAAGATTAGCTGGTCTGCGAGGAAGAAAACAATGACACCAGCTTTACAATTTGGAAATGTAACTCAGCAGGCAGGTGGTGACGTGTCCTGACAGGTGAAGACGTGAGGACAGAGATCACCAATCACAGCCCGACGGTGCTGTCTCATTCATTCATTTGGCACAGATTGCAGCTGAGGCCCACGCCGCCAGGCTATAGGCTCACAAGCTGCTTTGCATATTGGTGGCATTTCCCATGGTTGGCAAGTGGCGTTCTCATTTCTGGGCCACAGATCACTTCCATTTCTCTATCTATTTGCTTATCTTAATTTCTTCATTTTGTTTTTGATTGACAAATCGTCATGACATCATTTGTGGGATTCAGTGTGATGTTTCACCACACGGGAGACAGGAGAGCATGGATAACTCAAGTGACATTTTAATCTTGCAAACTTATCATTTTGATGGTGATATTTGAAATTTACTCTCTGAGTTATTTTGCAATTTATAATACCTTGTTTGTGGCTACAGTCACCCGGCTGTGCAATAGGCCTCAAAGCCGATTCCTCCCGTCCACCTGACTTGTACCATTCCCTAGTGACTCTCCGTTCCCTCCCTCCCTCTCTCCCAGCCTCTGGAAACCCGCAGTATCCTCTCCATGCTGCAAGTTCAACTTCATTAGATTCCACGTCAAAGTGAGATCGTACAGTGTCTGTTTTTTGTCTGACTTACTTCATTTAGCAGAACATCCTCCAAATATATTCGTGTTGTCACAAATTATTGAATTTCCCCCTTTTTAAAGGCTGAGTAGTACTCAATCGTGGGGTTTTTAAAATTGAAGTGACAGGGCTTAACTTGAGATCTATCTTCTTAACTTCAGGTGCACAGTTCAGTACTGTTACATTCAGGCTCACTGTGGTAAGCAGGGCTCTAGAATCCAAGCATCTCATGTAACTCAAACATCACGCCACTGGAGTAGCAGCTCCCAATTCCCCCTCCCCCAGTCCCTAATACCACTATCCTATCTCTGCTTCTATGTCTTTAACTATTTGAGATACCTCAAATAAATAGAATCCTACAGTCCTATAGTACCTGTCCTTCTGTGACTGGCTTATCTCAGTTAGTTTAATTTCTTCCAGGTTCATCAACATTGATGCATATGGCAGGATTTTCTTCTTTTTCTAGGCTGAATAATATTCTATTCTGTGTGCTTGTGTGTGCATTTTGCTCATCCATTGATTCATTGAAGTGTATTTAGGTGGTTTCCTTGGCTATGGTGAATAATGCAGCCACGAGCGTGGGATTGGAGATTCCTCTTTGAGATCATTATTTCAAATCTAGGAAATAATGCTCAGAAGTGGCATTCCTGGGCCACATGGCAATTCTATGTTTAGTTTCTTTGAGGGACTGCAATTCTGCTAGTGGCTGCATCACTTTGCAGGCTCACCAGTCTGTACCAGGGTTCTAATCTCTCCACATCCTCACCAAGACTTGTTTATCTTGAGCTTTTAATTGTTTTGTTGTTGTTGTTGTTGTTGTTGTTGAGAATAATCCCAACAGGGATGAAGAATCACTTCCAAATTTTACCATAAATATTTTCAATATTGTTTTAAAGAGTCACAATGGTTCAGAATTGGAGCCCATGTTAATAGTCTTTAGCAGAAAACAGAACTTCAAAACTCAACATTTTGCACTCAACTGTGGAGCCCTCCAGAAAGATAAAAAAAAGTGAAGAAAAGTCTTTAGGAATTAGGGTCACAAAGACCAGGTTCCAATGAAGCCCTGCCATTTAATAATTGTGTGCTGTTTGGCAAGTCATATCCTCTCTGTCCTCTGTCACAGACGGGTTCAAAGAACTGTAGGAGCTAATGTGCACAAAGGGTCTTTGGAAACTGTGGGATACTACAAACAGAAGGACTATTAATATGATAGTTTTTGAGCATGCTAAAATTAGCCTGGTGGGTTTTGAATAAACTTCTCTATTTTTTTCCATTTATGTTGGATTTTGCCTTTCCCTTTAGATATACCCAGAAGTGGAGGCAAATGTGGTCAGTGGGAAGCACATCTCAAAATGATAATTGTGCTTGTCAATCCAGAAAGAATGTCCTAAAGACAGATGCAAACTGAGATGAATGTAGTATGAGATAATTCGCTCCATTTAACCAATACAGATTGAGGACCTACTAGCCCAGATCTCTAACATGAACCCTAGATTTATATATGCGACTGTTTGTGTGAGATCTCCACTGAGACATTTAGTGTGTAGCTCAAATTTAATATGCCCCAAACTTCATTCCCCATCCAAAGCTGCTCCTCCTGATCAGTAGAGTAGAGTGGAGGGATGGGGGTGGGGAAGGGAAGGTCCTGCAGCATGAGGTGGATCTAATTATGTTTTGTGCATATGCAAATTTGGCATGGTGAACCCCACTATAATCTATGATTATAATAATGCATCAGTAATTTTTCTGAATAAAAGCTGTTCTTCTTGCTGGATTCCACATGGCAGGAATCAGCAACCCCAACCTCCCAGGTGCTCAAGCTAAAGTCATTCTAGGCTCCTTTCTCTTTCTCTCTCTCTCCTGGTGTGTGTGTGTGTGTGTGTGTGTGTGTGTGTCCTTCTCTCACATCCTACATTCAAAACCTGCAGGTTCTACTTTCAAAATATATCCTGAAAGCAAGCCCTTCCCTCCATCTCCTCTGCTGCTAAATCACTACCATCTGTCTGCTAGACCGCTGCACCTGCCTCTCACCTGGCCCTTTGGCTCTGTCTTTGCTGAGGTGCAGCCTGCTCTCAACATAGCTGAGTCACATTACGTTAGTGTCCTGCTTGAATCGTGCAATGGCTCCCCATCACTACTTGAGTAGAGTTCAAGTTCCTGTCCCTCTGGTCCCATTTTCTGATTCTCCACGTTAATCATGCTTTCCACCACAATGGCCCCCTTGCCATTCCTTCAAAGTGTTAAGCACAAACTTGCCACGTGGTGTTTGGAATTATCGGGCTCTCTGCCCAGCAGGCTATTTTATCAGCTATCATATGGCTTGCTCTTTTATTTCATCTTGGTCCCTCTTCAAATGTCAGCCTGCCAAGGAGACTACCTGACCATCTAATATAAAATAGTATCCCTTCCCCATAACTCAAGCCTTCTGATTTTGCTTCATCTTATTTACAAACTGATATACTGTATATTTAACTTTTTATTAATTGTTTTTATCTCTTTCGCTAGATGCAAACTCCAAGAGATCTGACTTTATCTGTTGTGCTCAGCACTGTATCTTTAAGTGATAGAAGAATGTGTGAATATGTAGTTAAGTGTCTATAAATACTGATTAAAGTAATAAATGTAAGATGTGGCATGATTTCTATATGATTTTGCAGTAATTCATGAAATGATGTATACAGAGTTGATATTTAAGCTATGTGTTGAAAATGATTATAAGTAATCTCCCCTTATCTCTGGGCGGGAGGGGAATATGTTCCAAGGAATTCACTGGAATCATGAATAGTACCAAACTCAGTGGATACTATGCTTTTTCTCTGTATACATGACTATAGGAAAAGTTTAAGTAATAAATTAGACTCAGTAAGCTGGGTGAGGTGGCACATGTCTGCAATCCCAGCAACTCAGGAGGCTGAAACAGTAGGATCGTAAGTTTAAGGCCAGCCTCAGCCACTTAGCGGGGCCATCTCCAAAAAAAAAAAAAAAAAAAAAAAAAAAAAAAATGGCTGAAGATGTAGCTCGGTGGTAAAGCACCCCTAGGTTCAATTCCCAGTGCCAAAAATAAAATAGAATACTATAAGGCTCCATAAGAGATGAACAACAATAGTTAATAGCACAATTATAGTGATTTTGTTACTATAAAATTATAGTAATACTATAAAATTATAGTACTATAATATGAAATTATGGTAACATACTGCTATAAAAGTTTGCACTTTGAGGACACTATCACGTGAAAGGAGGGCTACTTGAACACTGGCATTGCGGTCTCACAGCAGCTGATCTTACAACCAAGAGGGCTGCTAAGTGACCAATAAGCAGGGAGCAGTCACAGTGTGGGTATCCTGGACAAAGGGGTGATTCATGTGCTGGGGCCGGCGGAACAGGACAGTGAAGGATTTCATCATGCCACTCAGAAAGGCATGAAGTTTTAAACTTATGAATTGTTTACTTCTGGAATTTTCCACTTCGTATTTTTGGACCACAGTCGGCTGTGTGCAACTGGAAACACAGAAAGCGAAACCATGGATCGGGGGACTACTGGATGTGTTTACAGGTGGACAAGGTCGAGACACCCTGCCAAGCAGAGTGACGAGCATGTGCACAGGCGTGGTGACATGACTGGCCGAGCCAGTTCTGGGATGTCAACCAGTTCAGTCTGTCTGAAGCCCAGTGTGTAAAGAAAAGGAAAGAGAGCAAACAGATCTAGTCCTTGAGGAATCTTCCGTGTCCTTCTCAGGACTCTGGGCTTAGGTACTCTGGTACACAAAAAGTTTTCAAGGAAGGCAGAGATGTGCTCAGTTTTGCATTTTTAAAAATATAATGCCATGAGACTGAAGAAGGAAGCTGCATTAGGAAACTTGCAAATATCAAATTCAAAATCTTTAGTAGTAGGAATGAGTAGAAGAAAGATGCTAAAGAAGAAGAACCCGACATGGGATCTGGGGGCTGAAAGAAAAGGAATAAACCAGGATGTCACCTAGACACCTTGGCTTGCATAACTGGGTAGGTTGGGTGACATATGTCAGGATTAGGAAGCATTAGGAAGAGTTCTGAGAGGAGATATAAAATGTTAGAATGTCAATGAAGGTCCTTCCAAAATATTCCTTACTTCATTTTTTAATCTTTACTGAATACATAGAACACTGGACTGGTCATTGTTTTCTTCCAGCCTTTTAAAAGTGTTGTTCATTTGCCTTTTGGCTTTCTTCACGTCTGATGAAATGCTGCTCTCAGTGTTACTCTTGTTTTATTTTGTTTTGTTTCTAAAGAAAATAGACTCTCCAGCCCCACTTGTGTCTACTTTATAAAGATCTTAAGATTTTGACTTTAATTAATCTGACTCTAATTTGCCTCTTTGTGTTTATCCTGTTTGGTATCTGCTAAGCCCTTGAGTTTTATTTTAATTTTTATTAATTAATTAATTAATTTTAATTAGGTATATATGACAGCAGAATGCATTTTGATTCATTGTACACAATTGCAGCACAACTTTTCATTTCTCTGGTTGTACACCATATGTGCAGTCATACGTGTGCCTAGGGTAATGAAAATATCTCCCCAATTCCTTTTCTTGAATCTGACTCTAAAACACATCTACTACACATTCTTCTTGTTCTATTTTCTCAAGCATGATAATCACAGTTTGAATAAAAGTCTTTGCCTGGTACCACGATATATTGATCAACTGGGGGTCCCTATCTACTGCATGATGTTTTTGGTCATTCATTGGCCTTTGTTATGTTTTTTTTATAACCATTAATTTTTAAATTTATCCTGTTTGGTATCTGCTAAGCCCTTATTAATAAAAATTAATAAAAAAAGAAACTCAAGGGCTTAGCAGATACCAAACAGGATAATTTTTCCAGGTGTTGTACCCTAAAGAACTGCAGCTACTGTAGACGACGTTTCCTTCCAACAGAGACCAGGCCTCCTTTCCTCCGAGGCAGAGTGAGGTTTTGATCAGGCTATTTCAGTCATAACTGAGCTGTGGTTTGCCTTGGGCATTGGATTTCTGGCCTTGTGACTGAGAGTCTGAGGAGTCTTCCTGCCATCAGTACTAAACAATTTCATATTCAGCTGAGCCCCACATAGGTTCCAACCTACCTCTGCAGCCTCCTAGCCCAGGTGTTTTCCAAATCTGCCCAAGATCTTGAAGGAGAGTGTGTCTTTGTCGCCAGGTTAATGCCCACTTTCTTTCCCAAGCCCAAGCCTGTGAGAGACTTGACTCTGCCTTTTAGAATCTTCCATCTGAATTCACCAGTTTTCCACATGGCCCCAGAACACACCCCCTAGAGTGCAAAACAAAAGCAGCTGGACGCCATGGGTGGCCCTCAGAAACGTTTCCTCACTGGAAATTAACTCTCCTTGTTTTCAGATTCTTGGTATCTTTTTCAATTTTTTAAATTTGTTTTAATTAGTTGTACATGACAGCAGAATGCATTTATGCACTGTGGTATGTCATACATAGGTGGGATATAATTTCTCATTTTTTCTGAGTTTACATGTTGCAGAATCATATTGGTCATGTAGTCACACACATATACATACAGTAATAATGTCTGTTTCATTCCACTATCTTTCCCATCCCCGCATCCCCTCCCTCCCCTCCCTTCACTTCCGTCTACCTAATCTAAGGTAACGCTATATTTTCCCCTAGTGCCCCCACACACACCTTATTGTGAATTAGCAACTACATATTAGAGAAAACATTTGGCCTTTGGTTTTGTGGGATTGGCTTATTCACTTAGCATGATATTCTCTAACTCCAACCATTTACTGGCAAATGCCATGATTTCACTCTTCTTTAAAGCTGAGTAATATTCCATTGAGTAATTATACATTTTCTTTACCCATTCATCTATTGAGGGACACCTAGGTTGGTTCCATATTCTAGCTATCGTGAATTGAGCTGCTATAAACGTTGATGTGGCTATGTCACGTTGGTATGCTGATTTTCTTGGCATATTTTAAAAAAATGTGAATCTTTAAAATTTGTCCATATTCTTATTTGAATGAAAGCATCAATCTGTAGCAACCTACTATATCCAACCCAGAAGGAGCAATCCTATTTGTTTAATTTCATAGACATCTTCACGGTATAGCTTGGAATCACTAACATAAAAGCTTCCCACTGCTATGATTTATGATTCATTATTTGTCATATATTATAAGTGTGCCTAAACCAGAGCATTTGAATCCTGCAATTAAAATTCACCATGATAAGCATTAAACCATCAGTGACTGCTGTGTCAATAGGCCAATCAGTGGGACATAAGAGAATGTTCAGAAATAAACCCAGGGAGAAGTCCACATCTAGTATGTGACAAACTTACCACTTCAGATTCAGGAAGAAAAGTGTAAGAAAGATGCCAAAGAGGAAGAATTAGCTAAATGGTTGGTGCTGGGACAACCAGAGACATTTGAAAAAAAAAGGGAAGTTTTTCCATGCTTTCTACCTTACCTTGAAATAAATTTTAAATTCATATATATGTATAAATGAAAGAAAAAAATAAAATAAAACCATAAAAGAATAGAAGAAGGCAGGATATATATATACATATATATACATGGAAATCTATATCTGTCTAGCTATATCTATATATAGATGGATAAGAATGGATCTACCTATGTATAGATATAGATGTAGACAGACAGATATATCATTCTTTGTATCTTTGTATCTTCTCCTTATATCTCCATCCTTAGGATAAGTAATGCTTAAGTATAATTCCAAGCCCATTTTGCATCAGAAACTACGACAGAAAATATTCACCAGTCTGAATAAATTTTGCCTGGTAAACCATCATAAACGAAATCTCAAAATGAACAGCAAGTCAAGGAAAAAAAATAATGCACATCCCATTCCAGGCAAAGGGCTAATTTCCTTGATATATAAAGAAATCCTACAAACGAACGTAACATAACCAAGATCAACAAAGGAATCCATCTCTACAGATTTGTCAATACATAAGACGTGCGCCCTCGCGGTGAGAGGAACACAGAGAAAAACTTCACTGAGATGCCAACTTCATCTATCACATTCACAGGGGTCAAGCGGCTTGCTTATACACTGTCTGACAAAGCTCTTGAGAAATAAGCACTTCTCTTGCTTTGATGAGTGGAAACTGGGACCTTTCCAGGGAGCGATTACCAAAGTCACCTTGCCATCCAACAAACACTGAACACCTCGCTAAGCAAGAGAGGCCATGGCTGTTCTCAGGGATCTTTACTGAGAAAACAAGAGTTCAGTGAACACCGATAATAAAATGTGGTGAATTTCAGGAGAGGACCACAGCTAGCTATTGCAGCATCACAACCTTCATTTGAGGGTTCCCTTTGAGTCCTTAAAGGCCTGTCTAATAAAACAGATGTCACATAGGGTATTTCCATGTCCCTTTGATAACTGAGCACATGAGGGTTATTAAACTGATGTCACACTCCTGAGGCAGGTCAGTGCTACCATGCCAGAGATAAAGGAAGTGTCTGTTTGGCCCATCAGTTTATGGACGTTGGTTATACAATGGGATCCTTGTACAGTCCAGACAAATCCATAATAAAGAAAATGCCAGAGTCGTTACTACAAAGTGCAGTTAGAAAAAAAAAAAATGATTTCTGTGTCTCCAAACCCGCTTTCAATTATTTATGGAAATTATTCTAGGAAATTGAAGTAAAATGTAAAAAAATAGAAAAGAACAAAAGTAGATAAGAGCCATTCACAGTCCGGTTAGGAAAGGAAGGAAAAGGGGTGCTCTAAAGAGAATGGGCTATAAATCTCTGTCACGGTTCTCAAGTTTGAGAGCCGAAGGCCTGTCATTTGTGATCTGTCTCCCTTTCCTAATGACCTGTTGCAAAAAGGTAATTGGTAAAGGTGAAGGAGGGACTGGGAGGAGAGGGCAGAAACCACAGTCATTCTGATTTTCCACTGTCAGTTAGCCAAAATTCACCATCCTGAAGGCCCTCCAGGGACAGGTCCCCTTCCACAATGACTGCATGCTGGGTCACTCAAGAACAAGGTCACATCCTGGCCTTGCAATTTAGTCATATCACAATACGACTAAATAAGGCAAGTTCCTTAACTTCTCTGTGCCTCAGTATTCCCATGTGTAAGACAGAATATGAATAGCAAGATTAAAAGACAATTCTATTTGCAATAGCACCAAAAAAATAAATAATAAAATTCTTAGGAATAAGCTTCAACAAGGAGGCAAATGACTAATACACCGAAATCTACAAAATCTTGCTGAAAGAAAATTAGAAGTTGTCAATACCCTCCAAAGTGATCTACAGACTCAATACAATCCCTATCAAAATCTCAATAGCCTTTTATTTTCAGAAACAGAAAGATCCATCCTAAAATTCACATGGAAGCTCAAAAGATCTTGACAATAGAGTGAAGTTGGAGATCTCACACTTCCTGATTTCAAAATCTGCTACAAAGCTATAGGAATGCAAATAGTGTGAGACTGTCATAAAGGCAAACACATAGACCAGTGTCATTTAGTAGACAGCTCAGAAATAAACTGTCACATAGAGCCAAATGGCCCATGTACTTGACAAGGGTATCAAGGCACAGTCTCTGTGTCAATCACTGTTGGGAAACCTAGATATCTACATGTAAAAAAAAAAAAAACCTTATATTACACCACTTGCAAAAAATAATGCAAAATGGATCAATGAGCTAAAACTGTAACATTCCTAAAAGCACAGCAACATTCAATGTAAGGTAGAGCTCTTAGGCCTACAACTGGGTAAATGTCCAAATTCCTGCCTCAGTCACACACAGAGGGCTCTGTGGGGTAAGGAAATACTCTGTTTAGAAGTACAGCAGATTAGGGCTTCTTCCCTATCCTTAGTGGAAACAAGACCAAATAGTTAAAGAAAAAATTAATTTAAATACAATAAGGACCACTAAAACTGTAGACCCTTCAGAACTGAATTAAATCTTAAAGTCATGCTGCTGGTGTGGAAACTCCCTCAGTCCTATCTAAAAACATTTCAATAAAGGGCAACCTTCCACATCCTACAAGAGAGTTTTCCACTGTATTTAAAGATGTCTGTCGTGAACCTGGTCATGAACCCACTCACAGCCAGTGGAAGATGAAACCAAGCCATTACTAAAGAAGCAAGCACTTTGTTGAAGTGTCAGGGAGGCAAGAGTCCGCTCATGTTCATCATATTTCAGAAAATACACAGAGTTTTGTGCAAATAAGCAAATGACTAAAGAATAAATGGATGGATGGAGGGCACCTGGCACGAGGGGTCTGCAATTATCATACAAGTTCCATACAAGAAGCGATCGTTTATATTCTACATGTAGGAGAGAACACTAAGCAAAGCAGGTCTTCTACCTCTGCTCAAGTGTCCAGAGCACTATTGTTGCAAAGGAGTCTTTGGTTTCACAGTCTCCAGTGAAACTCTGCTTACTTTTCGAAGGGATATGAGGTGGACAGAAGGAGGGGCTCTTATCTACATCACTTCAGAGACAAGAACTAAGACAAATGTGCAGAAGTCGGAGTGATAGAGACCCAGTTTAAATTTAGCAAGATCCATTTTAAAATTTGAGCCGACAAAGAAGGACTTTGCTCAAAGATCAGAGCTCTCCATCTTTGCACAAGGCATGCCACCATGTTTCTTCAGGAGGACCATGTTAGGTGAGACCAACCCAGTGGTACTCAGTGTCAAGATGCTATGACTTCTATTTCCTCAAACAATCTTCTTTGGCTTTGCCAACTTTGGGAGATGCTGTACATCATCAAATTCTTGACCCTCAAAAATTATCCTGGAGTCCACAATAGAATAAATTTCATTCCTATCTATTAGGATTGGAACTGATTGTCCAAAGGACAAATCCTAAGACATTCCCTGGTGAGGCAGCCCCAATCAGGGAGATGGCTATTGCGGCTAGCTGGAAGCCATAAGTTCCACCTGATACGCACCTGTAAATGCACGTGACGCACCCGCAAAGCTAAAGGTATATAACCGGGTGAAAGCGGTCAGAAGGCATTCATTTAGTCAGTCGTTCAGTCGCTCAGTCGGTCGGAAGAAGAGTTTGGGTCAGAGAAGAAGAAAAGAGTCAGAGCGGCTAGAACGTAGTCAGAAGAAGAAAACCAAAGAGATATATAGAGAGAAGAAATTGTTGCTGGTCAGAAGAAAGAAGAAAGAAGAATCTCTCTCTCTCTCTCTCTCTCTCTCTCTCTCTCTCTCTCTCTCTCAGCTCTCTCTAAGAAAGTAAAAGTAAAAAGTAAAGAGTCAGTAGTCAGAAGAAGTAAAGAGTCAGAGAGGTTGCTGAAAGAGCCAGTGTTAGAGTTTTGAGAGATTGCTAAAGCCGAAGAATTAAAAAAAACCTTCTTTCATCTTCATTCTGCCTCCGAGTTTTTCTCCCGTGGCGGCATTGTTGCTCCAAGTCAGGAAGCAACACCCTGGCACTTTTTATTCGTTCTAACTTGTATTTTTGCTTAGAAATTTCCAGAGGGTTTAATCACACAGAACATCTCAGCTCCAGACCCCACAGAGACTTCCAGGCCTTGGAAATGTGAGCAACAATCTCAACAAGAGCTTCCTTTTCCACACGTGAATCAGAACAAACATCTTTGCACCAATTCAAGCAGAGCCACTAAGTTCAAAGATGGCATGTGTCCTGTCCCTAAATACCACCCCCATGCCTTCGGGCCATTTCCTTGTTTATTGTTCTATAATATAGAAAAGGAGGCCTCACTAAGGCACAGCCACCAGCATGCACAGCCCTGGAGGTAGTCTTAGCACCAAGGAGAAGGTCAATGGTAACAGCCAATTTCTCAAAATGAGAATTAAATAACTACTTAAGGCAAGCACAATAATTTATTACCTTCAGAATGCATGTGGCTAAAACAAGCTTGCAATTCTGTTAGACCCTGTTTGGAAAGAGTTGAAACAACATATCACATAAATCGCTTGCACTGAACTGAGGAAGAGGGAAACACTTCTTCTGAGTGGACTAAAGCCTGAGACGAACAGAGATGCTCTGGTCCTCCTCCTCTTGCCCACCCCTGCCCTGGCCTGCACTTGCCCATACCTAAGTCAGTAAGTCTGTCCATGACTTCATTTTCTCAGGAATAAGGGACATAACAACATCCCTTCTCCTCCCCTCCTGGGCCTTCCTGAGGCTTGAGAAATGTTGCATCCCTTCTCTTAATCCCCACTAAATCACTTCACTTCAACCCTGGTGATGGCCCCTCAGCAGGAGCACGTAAAGTCTGGGAATATCTCTGACCACTGCAGTAGCCGTGGAAAATCAGTACAACTTTATGCACGTGTTTTCACAGCTTAAACTGAAAATGGGGAGTTTAAACAAGGTTCGAGGTGTGCTTGACATCTAAGTCCCAGATTTGGCGAAGGACAAGATGCTGCCCTTGGTGAGGTAAGGCCTCTGATATGGTATCAGGTTAGTAATGAACCAGCTCCAAGGTTACCTCAACTTCTGAGACGTTTATGGCATTTCTCTGTTGATGATTTACCTTGAATGCTATCTCGGTGAGCGGCAGTGACCTGAGAAGATAACCCTGGGAACCTGATGATTCATCCTTTTTGTAGGAATAGGATGGCTTCCTTAGGCAGTGCCGCAGATCCTCCTACTGTGCTTCAAGCCCTGTTTGGGGGAAGGAGGTCTGAGTGTCTGTACTTCATCAGTCAAAGCTAACTTTAGGACAAGGTTTGGGTGAGACACGATCGAAGCTGCTCTTCCTATAACTTTTGTTTATTATCTCACTAACACTTTTAAAATTTTATTTAATAAATTGAAGGAAGACTGAGAGAGTAGAGGAAGGGATTTAGGGGAAGGGAAAAAGGAAGTACTGGGGATTGAAATGGAGAGAACTATGTAATATGCATTTGTGAGTATGTCAAAATGAACCCCACTGTTATCTATAACTATAATTCACACACACACAACAAGATAATCAAACTGGTCAGTCACCCCTATGGTCGTTCATTCAACCAATTTAGCCTACTAAATTCCTGCTCCAATGTGTATTAGACATCACACTAGATACTAAGTATACGCTACCTGAAAAATGATGGATGTGATTCCTAGCTTCTTGGCACTTGTACTAATAGGAGAAATCATGGAACAAACCAGGAAATAAATGATCATCAGCTGTGATAATTCTAGAAAGTGAGCTAACCAAGTATAATGATGGAGAATTATAAAGAAAGTAGAGATGACTACATTGGGGTGATTAGGGGTATCCTGAAGGACTGAAGGAGGAGAAGCCACATTTGATGGGAATTCCAGGGAGGTGGTTCTAGGGGAAACAAACAAACAAACAAACAACAAAAAAAAAAGAATTGCCTTTGTGAAGCCTCTGGGGAAGAATAAAGTGATTTTATTGTTAGTTGCTCAAAGTGTGGTCCACAGACCAGCAGCAGCAGCGGCGGCGTTCCCTGAGAGGATTAGCGAAATACAGAATCTTGGGTCCACCTCAGACCGACTGATCACAATCTGCATTTTAGACAGGATCCCCAGGTGCCATGTTGGAAGCTGTCACCAAAAAAAAAAGCACTGGCTCCAACCTTGACCGCACATTGGGATCCCCTGGGAGCTTTAAAAAGTCCAGATGCCTGGGTCCAATTCCCAGGGATGTATTTGGTTTGGACATGAGGATTTCTGTACACTGTTGGAGTCTATGCAAAATGCAGCAAAATTTGAGAATCACTTGTCTCAAGTATAGCATGTGGCCCACAGTAGGCGCTCGATAAATATTTGTGAGTCAAACACTTGGCCCTTTAGCTTTCCCAGAGATTCCTGCGAGGAGACTGTGAACTACCCTCCCCCAGCTTCATGCACTGGAGGGTTACTCTCTCCAGCAGGACGGGACCAAATCATGATCCATTCAGAGAAATGAATTCAAGGATAACTATCTCAGAGACTGTGACCAAATTTCTTCTGCCTGCCGGATAGCTATTCATTGGACATTTTTGTGAATTCCCTGGGGATGGAAAGGATCATCTATCTAGTGTTTTGACACAGGTGAGGAAATGCAGTCGTGAGCTGGCCTTATGCAGACAGCCCATGTTTAGATCTCCTTGCCCAACTGGGAGGAGCCCACACAGAGAAAACCCTCTTTGGGGCAGCCTGGTAACATTCTTAACTAATGAGCTCGGAACAGAATGTCCCTGCCTCGCATTGTCAGGGAAGACTTGAGAGAGGGGAGGTGTGAAAGAGTACAAGATGTGATTGAATCCAAGACATGCACTGTACAGACCTGTGGGGAAGCCCCCAGGTGTCTCCCGTACCGGTGCATCATAGGAATATACAGCCAAGAATGTGTACAACCCTGACCTGTGTCAAGAGTTACTAGTGACCACGGGCACAGTAGCTTTCCACTGCCAAAAAGCAGCCCAGGACAAACTGAGAAGCACCCAGCAACCCCTGTACTGGCCACAGGAGGTTGCAAAAGATTTTCAGGAGAATAAGGCTCATGCATTTCCTCCTCACTGGGCCCTTGACTTTCAGGGAATTTACCCCAAAGTGGTCTTACCACGTAAAGAAAAGTCGTGAAGTTGGGTAATAATTTTCAGTTGCTACTGTGGAGGAAGGGACAAGAAAGGGAATTCGGACTTTAAGGACTTCCTCAGCCATATGGGGAAACCAAAAGGTTTCAATTCTTAATTAAGTAAGCAATATCCTGGCACAGGGGAGATGCCACAAGCCCCAAAAAAGAGCTGCATTAACCATTTCAGGCTTGTCAATAAACTTATTGACTCGGCAGAATAAACCACTTTCCAGGTGGGGGCTGTGCATCCTAGTGGGTGGGCACTGAGGAAGGTCCCCATGTTTTTTTTTTTTTTTTTAAATATTTATTTATTTACTTTAGTTGTACACAATGCAATGTATTTATGTTTACGTGGTGCTGAGGATCGAACCCGGGCCACGCGCGTGAGAGGCGAGCGCTCTGCCGCTGAGCCACAGCCCCAGCCCCCCCATGTTTTAAGTGACATGAAAATGTTTAAAGCCTGCATCTAAGCTGAGTTGAAGAATCACAGAGACCCAAGACCCTGTCAATACAAGTCTCATCCTGCAATTAAAATGCCTTTGAAAATAGGAACATCGGAATCTAGTGTGAAATGAGTATCAGGGAAATAAGATATTCTTTGTAAGTAAAGGATTTTCCTCAATCTAAATCATTCAGATCTGGTGTGCTGAGGAACCAGCAGGCCACCTCACAGGCCACCTCACTAGCAGTACTTTACTTTTAGTATGCAACCATGAGTGCAACCTTAAGATACATCTCTTGGCCAATTCCACACCTGCTTCCAGGCAGGCCAAGGACACCAAAGAAAGGCACAGTAATATGCTCCCTGGGTCCACACTGAACTCGTGATCACAGACTTTAAATGGACCACATTGCTGCCAGGCAAGGACGGTGTGATCAGACCCTGTTTCCTCTCCCATCATCCATGATGTCTATTTCCTGCCTTATTTTTCCTGAAATGCTTGATCTCTCCCCATTACTCATATCCTTAAGCTAATGCTTGACTTCTCATTTATTTTATCAAGTAGCAATTAGAAGAGAAATTCCCTATTCTTCCCCCATCACATCTACCCCACTGCTGGCACCTACGCCCGTCCATCCATTCTGCTTCCTCTCCTTTGGCTCTGGATAAACTGTCATTACTGCTAGTCAAGACCAATCACAAACAACCCTTAGGTATTAGATCTTGTCCCCTCTTCTGGCACCAGGAGTGAGTCCCCTCTCTTACATCATCACTGCCTCCCTGCTCACTGGATGATTCCTGTCAGTGTGCAACTGCACTATCATGCCCCCCCTCCACATCTGTTCAACCCTCCTTTGTCTCCACCTCCCTTCTATGACCACCTCATTCTTTATTGAGAGCAAAACTTCTCCAAGGACCTCCAAAATATGATATGTCTATCACAGATTCTGCATTTGGTGCTACATAAATACAGCAGGAATGTGGACTTTACAGTCTAGTGGAGGTAGGCAAGATGGTAAGTGACTATGATCTATGCCTTGATGATATGAACTTCAAGGAAATACAAAGCATGAAGAGGGAGAAGGCAGATGCTGGGTGGAAATGGATATTTCACAAAGGGTGACGAGGGAAAGTTTGCTGAGCAGGGAATATTTGAAAACTCATTATAAGGCAGAGAGGGAGCAAGCTATTAGGCTAGCTGGGGGCAGGAGTGAGATGGAAGAATTTTTAAGGCAAGCAGGCAAATTACTGAAGCTGCCCTGAGGTAGGAAGGTGTTGGGCATGTCTGAGGAGTAGCTAGGAGGTCACTGAGGCCAGAGCGGGTTGGGCAAGTGCAAGCATGGTCAAGGGTAGGGCCAGACTGGTGGGTGATAGACCCTGTCTGCAAAGGTGGGTGGGGCCCTGTTGGCCAGGGAAAGAGTTTTGTCATTAGAGGGTTTTAAAAAGAGGAAGACAATACATTTAGAAATGATCACTTTTACTCTTCTGTGCAGAAATAAGGGGGGGTGTCAAAGCAGGTAGATCATATTGGACATGATTAAAATAGTCAAGGGCGGAGATGATCAGACATATTTAGGATACATTTTTAAGATGATGCCTGTTTTAGTCAGCTTTTTTTTTTTTTTTTTTTTTTTTTTTTTGCTGCTGTGACTAAAGGACCCGACCAGAACAATTGTAGAGGAAAAGATTACTTGGGGGATCCTGGTTTCAGAGGTCTCAATCTACAGACTCCATACCTGGAGGCTCGAGATGAGGCTGAATTTCATGGTGAAGAGCATTGCAGAGGGAATCAGCTCACAGGATGATCAGGAAGCACAGACAGACTTGACTCCTCAGAAACAAAACATATATCCCATAGCCACGCCCCCAAGGAACCACTTCCTCCAGCCACACCCCACCTGCCTCCAGTTACCACTCAGTTAATCCCATCAGGGATTAATTCACTGATTAGTTAAGGCTATAACCCTATCATTTCTCCTCCAAACTTGCTTGCACTGTCTCACAGTGAGGTTTTGGGGGATACCACATCTAAACCATAACAGTGCCTATGAAATTTTTACTGCATAATTATGTTATGGGATTGGTTCATAAGAGAAAGAGAAGTGCTAGGTGAGATTTCAGGTCTTTGGATTGGGCAACCATAAAAATGGAGGTTCTATTTAATGTCAAGTAAGGAGAAGGATGTTAGAGGTTGATGGTCAGAGAAATGAACTTGATGAGATCACTTGGGAAGTGAAGGTAGGTGGGGAGAAAGGTCGGGCTGTTCCAATATCAAAAGATGAAGCTGGCAAGAAAGTAGTGAGGGAGACTGGGAAGTACTTTGTAAGACAGGAAAATACCTAAGAGTTTCAGAAGCCAAACAAAGAAAGTGTTTCAATGTCTTGGATGCTTTGCATAAGATGAGAATCCAGCACTAGAGCTGATGTTACAGAAACCTCTCGTGATCCTGATAAGAAGTCAACAAGGAGTAGCGGGGCCAAAAATAAATAAATAAATAAATAAATAAATAAATAAATAAAACAGATTAAATTTGGGTCAAAGAGTGTAAGGTGGAAAAGTAGAGGTTATGAAAATAGATCACTATAGATCACTAGAACATTTGGAAGGACTTAGAGAAATTAGTGCCTGCACAGGATTTTCAACTTTTTTGATCAATTCAACTCAAATGAGTCAAGTGTGAACCATTGTGGAAGATAAGCTCTCTCTGCCCAGTTTGACCAGACATCAAGGGAAAAGTCAAGATTGTCTCCAAAAACTCTTTGCAAGTGTACAACTCTTGCCAATTTTTATGTCATTTATAGTTCCCTCACAAAATTAGTCAGAGATGGAATTGGCTTAATCCCCAGGCCTTAAACTTATCTATTGTTCCCAGTGGACCAACAGCTAGCTCTTAAAATACCTTTTTAGTTTATCTTTAACCCAGAAGCATGGGCTTTTCCTGGTCTCTGGCTGGATCCCTGTTTCCTCAGCCTAAACAGAAGTGCACCTTGGGAGACACTCCCGCTGTGGCTGCTTTTCCTGCTTGCCACCAAAGGGATCTCAGAGGGAACAAAAGCTTGGAGCCTACTCACCCTCTGCAGCCCCATCCCAGGAGGCATTTCTGCATGGAGATTCTGCTGCTAGAATCTTCCACATCTGCAACTCGCTGGGCAGCAGAACACCTTAGTTGCAATCTTCCTGCACAGGCATGGTGAGGCTAGAAAGCCCAGGGAGCCTGCCCTGCAGAGCATTTTGCAAAAATCAACTAATCCAGACAACAAAGAGGAACATGATGTCTACAGTTAGGGGGGAAACTACCTAAGGCAATGAGGGGCCAGGTACTTATACAGGCAGGAGGAAGTTTAAAGTACACCCTGGATAGAGTATGTCAATCATACGTGTGTAGTGAGTGTGCACCTATTGTGTGCTGAAAAAAATGCATATAAAAATAGATATATAATATAGGTTGCCTTTATTTGTTCATTATATATTTTATTTCATATGTAATATATCTCATCATATGCTAAAAGTTATAGCAAAAAATAGTTTTTGTGTGTACACATACACACATGCACATGTATGTATATATGTATATTTATGCTTTTATGGGTTGAATTGTGTCCTTTCAAAATTCATATGTTGAAGTCCTACCTTCTGGCACCTCAAAATGTGACTATATTTGGAGACAGGAACTTTGAGAAGTAATTAGGTGGACTGAGGTCATGGGGTGGGTCCTAATCTTCTATAACTGGTATTCTTATAGAAGGAGGAGATAAGGACACAGATAGCCCAGAGGGAAGACCTTATGGGGACACAGCAAGAAAGAGGCCATCTCCAAGCCAAGGGAAGAGGCCTTAGTAGAAACCAGCCCTGCCAAAGATTTTCCTTGGCAGAACAGTAAGGAAAAAAAAATTTCTTTTGTCTAAACCACCCTGTTTGTGTGGTTTTGTTATGGCAGCTCATGCAAACTAATACACACACACACACACACACACACACACACACACACACACACACAGAGCACACTGACACCAAAAAGCCTACCACGTCTGGAAATACAGACCAACACATTTAAAAAGATTTATTCTTGACTTTTTTTTTTAAATGATAAAACAATATTATCTCAGAGTCCAGACTTTATGGTCCCCTTTAAAGGTATACACATGTACAAACATCTTGGCCTTATCCATGCACTGGGAGAAAGGAGTGTAAAGCAAATATCAGTGAACTGATAAGGCTGGGAAAGAGCTAAAGAATGCTACCACAGCGTTTTCTGCCAGGTTTGGGGGTGAAGTGTTTTCTTCCCCAGAGAATAACAACATCCTCTTTAGAGTTACCTTTCCTTGGAAGGCTGCTGGGTTCCACAAAGAGGCCCACACATGTGCTGCACTTGGCCTTCCACCAGACACCCTCCTTTTGGCTTTGGACTTGTCCCTCCCCTGCGAATGGTCTTCCTGGACCTTCTCCAGTGAAGTCTTGGCTGGGAGGGAGGATGGGGGGAAGTCAGGCCCATCTTGAGGTGGTTAATGGTTACCAAGAACTTGGAAATCATTCCACCATTGTAACGCACAGAAACTAAAATATAAAATTCAAAACAAAACCTAAAACTCAACCTGACTGGCTCTGGAAAAGCTGTAGCTTTGGGGGAAAAGAAAAAGTTCCTGTCTTCTGCCATAACAGAGTGTAAAAATAGCAGTGTCCCAGTTTTTGTGAAGTGAGGAAGTCCAAAAATAAGCTTTATGGACGAGTTAACAACTGACTGACCACAACATCTCATGACACAGAAGGGGAAGGAAGGACAACACATATATTTAAAGAAACTGTGACATGTCAGGAGCTCTCTGTAGCTTACCTCATGTAATTTCCATCATCACAGAAAGTTGACTTTTTTTAATCCTTTTTTTTTTATGTGAAGAGCTAAAGAGAAATTACTTACTGACGTTGCTTTTTCTCTCATTGCTTTTTTTCTATAGAAGTTAGAAAAGGTTAACATTTGCTTTTTCTGCCTTGTTTGCAGAAAAAGGTGGCCCAACTACAGGAGGAAGTTGTAGTTAATGATGTGCAACCACATACAGAAAATTTCCAAATTTACGTCTGCAGCCTGAACTTCTAGTCTAATCTAGACTGAAGCATCCTTGGGTGGTATTGCTAATAGGAACCTCGACCTAACACACCCAAATCTGTCCTGCTGACCTTCTTCACTGCATCTGCCTCTGTCAGTATGTATCACGAGGTATTAGTTGGGGTTCTCCAGAAAAACAGAACCAATAGAATGTATACATGTGAGAAGGGATTTATTAGATTGGTTCACATAATTCGAGCCTGGTTTGTCCCACAATGGCCATCTGCAGACGGGAGAGCCAGGAAAACCACAGCTGTTCTCTTACCTCTACGTATCTGATTGTGTAAGGACAATATTCCCTTATGCGCTAAAATAGGGCTGGGGTTATGGCTCAGTTGGTAGAGTGCTTGCCTAGCATGCACAAGTCCCTGGGTTCAATCCCCAGCACCACCAAAAAATAAAATAAAATAAAATGTCAGAAAACTATGCCTGACAAGCAAACTCTGGGCCCCACCTCCTCTGTAAGCCAAGTTTTATTGGAATACGATCAGGTCTATTCATTTACCCAGTGTCCATGGTGGCTCTTGTGGGGCAGCAGTGTCTTGTCCCGGCCCACAGAGCCTAGGGCATTTACCATCTGCCCCTTAAGTTTGTCAAAAGTCTGCCAAGTTTTCTGCTGTAGTCAGTCAGAAGCATGGAGGTGGCTGTGCTGAGCTGGTGTCCTGGTGCAGGGAGCATCGTTAAATGCTGGCCCCAGCTGCTGCCCTGTGGACCCACAACCACATCCGCAGGAGTGACACTTCTTGACAACTGTTCCTGCCCCATGGCTGAGCGCAGATGGCCACCCCATGAGGTGCAGCTCCTCCAACAGCTGACTTGGGCTGGAGGACTTCCATCAACCTGGACAAACCTCCATGCAAGTGCCACAAGTGCTCCCTATCCAACCATCTTCATTCTTCTCTCCTTCATGGGCTCCAGACCTACGTTACGGTGTGAGGACTCTCCCGCCCACTCCTCCTCCAGCTTTCATCCTTCACAGGCATTTCCTCCACGAATCTCTGTCATGGCTCACCCTGGCATCTGTTCTATGAGGACCATAGCCCAAGCGTTCATGGATGGATACACGACAGTCCCAGAACTGGAAGAGCAGGTAAGAAGTGAGCCTTGGTTTCAAATCAACAAAACAACTCATGCTTTTCCAACATACAGCAGAGAACAGAATACAGAATATAACTATTTTCTTAGGCATTTATTTTGCCTAAGACACTCACAGGGAGACCCCATTGTATTCACAGGGGTACTCCAACAGCTAGTAGAGCTTGCCCAACAGCCGGCAACTATATGAATATGGTCATCACTTAATGATGGGGGTGCATTCTGAGAAGTGGGTCCTTAGGTGAATTCATCATTGTGCAAACCCCATAGTCTGATACACACTTAGGACATATGGTGTGTGTGTGTGTGTGTGTGTAGCCTATTGCTTCTAGGGCCACGATGAACAAAACAAGATTAAATCAAGCATGAGAGGAATGATGTGATCAGGAGATGTGGTAAACCTGAGACCCTTGTCCTTGTCACCGAAGGCTGTTTTACAATAAATGTCTTTTTTTTGTTGTTGTTGTTGGTGGTGGTGGTGGTGGTGGTGGTTTTTTTTTTTTTTTTTTATTATTTTTTTTTTGTACTGGGAATTGAACCCCAGGGGCACTCAACTACTACACTACATCCCAGTCCCATTTTTATTTTTTTTTTTTATTTTGAGACAAAGTTTCCCTAAGTGGATTTTAGGGTTTCGCTATGTCACTGAGGCTGGCCTTGAACTTGCAATCTTCCTGCCTCCATCTCCTGAGTCACTGGGTTAAAGGCGTGCACCACTGCGCCTGGTTTACAGTAAGCTTTTTTCTAAAAGTAGGAGTGTGATCTACAGAAACAATGAAAAGTCAAGTACAGTAAACACCTAAATCAATAACAGAGTGGTTTATTATCTTTATCAAGTATCATGCACTACACAAAATTGCATGTGCCCGACTTTTATATGACTGGCAGTGCCAGTAGGTCTGTCCACACCAGCATTGCCACAGACACGTGAGCAATGCACTATACTAGGACATTATGGTGACTACAGAGTCACTGAGTGATAGGAATTTTTAGCTCCATTACAGTTTCGTGGTACCACCATCACATGTGTGGTCTCTATTTGACCAAAACATCACTTTGTGACACATGATGGTATTGCCTGGATGCATGGATAAATGGATGAGGAAACATGTTTGAATACTAAAATGTGCTTATTTGGCTGAAGGCTTTGCTATGTTTGCCATCCAGTTGAAGAAATGTTATACAGATGACAATGTATAAGAACAAATGTCCCAATGTGTGTCCCAAAGGTCCAAACTGTCCCAATAGGTAAGAGTCTGCAGGCAGTGGGATCAGGATGGCGGTTACCACAGATGTCATAAGGGTATGAACTCAGTCACACCTGGAAAGGCGAAACAAAAGGAGAACAAAAGTGAAATTTTACAAAAATGAATAATTGAGAGGCCATTAATCAGTCACAGAAGCCAAACAAGAATAAAGAATAAGATGACTGCAGTGTTTTGAGCCTGGAAGGAAGAGCCATTTACCAAAATGAGGATATTAAGAGCAGGATATTAGTATATTAGGCAACATTTTGTGAATTCTGGTAGAAAGCAGAGACTCTCAAATGAAATCATTTAGAAGATGATTAAAGCCATGGAATTAGCCTTTAGGGAGAGACTGTTGGGTGGATTGTGCTAAAAGTCATTCCACTGAGAGGACAGTTGAAATCTGAGGATGGAGGAGTTCGAGAACAGAAGATTTTCAAGAAAGACCAAAGAAAAGCCAAGAATAGGAGGCAGAAGGAGGGGAAGTGCTGATAGAGAAGATGCAGAAATATAAAGGGAAAGTTGAGCCAATGTAAGGTGACGGATGCAGAGGACAAGAGGAGAGACTTCCAAGCACGGAGTCGTTCTTGATAGCCACGCCGAGAACTCCAAACCCGTGGGCCACGTGGCTTAGACACTTGGGAGCAAGTGGAGGAGATGAAATGAATGAAAGCGTGGTGATCCCCGAGATGCACCACTGCTGATTGGTTTTCTCTGGTCTGTGCTTGTGTCTATTTGCTCTTTCTTCAAAGTGGACTATTTCAATAAAGGTTAAATCCTCGCCAGATGCAGTGGTGCATGTAGGTGCACATGCCTACAATCCTTGCAGCTCGGGAGGCTGAGTCAGGAGGATCACGAGTTCAAAGCCAGCCTCAGCAACTTAGCAAGGCCCTAAGCAACTCAGCAAGATCCTGTCTCAAAATAAAATATAAAAAGGGCTGGGGTTGTGGCTCAGTGGTAAAGTGCCCCTGGGTTCAATCCCTGGTACAAAAAAAAAAAAAAAAAAAAAAAAAAAAAAAAAGATTAAATCCTCAATGGCGGTAAGACATTGAGGAGGATGAAGAAAAAAGATGACTGAGACAGAAGTTCCCAGAGGAAGTAGGAGGGGAGTGGGTGGAGAATAAAGATAAAGAGTCTAGCTTTGGAATGAAATGTGAAACTGCTGCTCCACCAGGTCAGAAAATGAGAAAGAGGGTATTTGAAGGAAAGGTCTTCCTGCCATTCTTTCTCCATTGTCAGACTAGAGCTGTTTGCAGAGAGTTATTCAGCATCAAAGTGGCATTGCAATTGAATTTCCACATCCACCAGACCAAAATAAGGTTAGTTCTGTCCTAAAGCAATACCTCACCTGCATGTTCTTATCCAGCCATTAGGGGCAAAACTTGATATATATGTCTTTCTATAGTACGTGAATATGTTGCGTACCCTTGTTGGAAACAAGTGATCTAATTAAGAAAAAAGCAGTCATCAAATATGAACAGTGAAATTGCCCTGATTATCTCTAAAGAAGGAGATGGTAAAAGGCAGCAGGCAAATGGATTATGCCATCCATCTGGATGATGGATTTCTGAGAAAGTTATTCACATGTGCTTCTAAATCATGATATCGCTAATGACTTTCCTTTGAACTGGAGTGAGGCCATTAAAAACAGACATTCTATTAAATGTCTTCAATAGTTCCGTTGGGAGTTCAAGCCACCACTACAGCAAATCTTGAAGTCATGTGAGTTGGCAGCTCAGACATTGCTGGAGGTCTTAAATTAGTGTGCCAAGATCTCATTAATGCCCTTCCAAGTACATGTTTCAAGATACACCAGTGTCTTCAAGAGTCTTTTGCTGATTAACTTTTTATTCATTTTACTGGTTTCTTAAATATAATTTTTAACTGGAAAGGTACCAGAGTAATGCCCCCAAAGTCTGTTAAGTCAAGAGTACTAACCTAACTCGCAGGTTTTTTTCCATGGGGTAGGAGACAGGCTACTCAGAAGTGGAATAGGGTCTAGGAGGCCTTTGCATGATTTAATCATAGCAAAAAAAAAAAAAAAGAAGTTGAAAGAATAAATTCCACCCTCTTGGATCCTTTCTGATGTTTTTAGTCAGTGGGGTTGCTCTACTGAGTTCAATTTTAGATTAAAGCAATGGCTGCAATTTTATTTCAAAAGCTCCTGCCAATAATGATGTCTCCATTTGGAGGAGATGAAGTGGAACAAACTAGTGGTTAGGAATCAAAACATTTGGGTTTGATTCCAAGCTCTGACCACTTACTCCTTCGTAACCTGAGGGTAGTGGTTCTTCCCAGGCCTGGGTAAGCTGGACACGCTCCCTGAGTGATTGAGATGAGCACCCAAGAACACTGCCCCAGGCAAACCGATTCCACATTGTGAAATGGCACTTTCTTAACTCTGTAAAGAGAGGATGGAACTCTCTAGAGATTTTGACTCATGCTGTGGAAGGGGGGGGGGGGGGGGGGGGGAAGCTGGGGCACTTTTAAAAAATACCAGTGCATGTCGTCATACCGTATCGATTAAAGCAGGATCTCTGTGGACAGGTGCTAATGCTATTTATTTATTTATTTATTTACAATGCTCCAACTTGTTCTAAGATGCAACCAGAATTTATTGATCTTCAGGCTCTGTACCAACCCTTCTGCATTCTAAGAAACACTTCCCCGAAGACTTACCTGCCCAGTAGGAGACAAGAATCCATTTGGATGGTTACATGTTTGTATCACACTCACACAGGTTCATGAGTGCACATGTGCAGCGTGTGCACGCACACACACACACACACACACACACACACGCATCCCTCCAATTTGGATCA
Organism: Tamias sibiricus; assembly: GCA_025594165.1. Taxonomy (NCBI): domain Eukaryota; kingdom Metazoa; phylum Chordata; class Mammalia; order Rodentia; family Sciuridae; genus Tamias; species Tamias sibiricus. Next base: position 13,313,573 of record CM046666.1, on the reverse strand, counting down.
GCACAGGGCTGATTTGGGGGAATCTTGTGAATAACAGGACACGTCCCAAGCCAAGTTTGTACTTTTCCACCTAAAAAAAAAATAAAATAAAAATAGCTTAGATACAGCTGGGTGAATTTTTACGCATGTATACACCTGTGCATCCATGGGTGAGATTAAGGTAGACAACACTTCCAGCTCCCCAGAAGGCTGGTCCTACTATTTTGAGAGGATAGAGGAAGTCAACAGAATCAGGCAAATGGCTGGTCTCCTGTATTTATTTCTTAAATGCATGGTAGCATCCCATAGTTGTTCAAAATAAATAATTAAAGGCAATTCTCTCGTTTCTCTTGCCATTAATTGTCATGCACTATTTGCTTTGGCTCTTATTTGTGAAGCTATCACATATGATTTTCTTGTTCCTTTGAAAAACATGCTGCCTGTTCCTCCCTTTCTGTCACAGGGATCATAGTTCTATAAGGCTACTCCACCTGGCTCCTGAGGACAAAGACTGGGCCCGTCTCCCTTCCTCAGTTTCCTGCAATATCTGCGCTTCTACACTGTTGAATGAATGCAATCGAAACATGATATTTGGGGACATCAAAAACAACAGAAGACATAGTCTCTGACTTCAAGAAGTTTCCTATCATACAGATTAAGGAGGGGGGTTTGGTTGTGATACATTCCAAATGCACCAGAAATAACTTTTTGTATAATTATAAAACAAAACATCATGGTGTGTGAAATTATTTAGTATTCACTCAACTTTCAAAACTTGAAGGATAAAGGAAGCAGAGTGAAGAGGTAATGAGAGAAGGAGCCTAATTTAAGAAAGTCGTGTATTGAATGACTTTTTTTCGGGTCTCAGGGGGATGCCAGGAGTACAGGGGAGAGAACACTGCAAATGTATGGGAAGACCCAAGAACTTATTTAAGAGCAAGCATCTAGCGTCACTTGCAAAGTGAAGCGCAAGCACATTGAGTTGGAAACAGAGAGGTCACGTTGGGGAAGAAAGAGAGGAAGGAGAGAAGCTAACATAAGCTCAGTTAATCTCTTAGGCAAGAGATTGGGTTTTTTTTTTTTTTTATTGAATTACTGGATGCACGGCAAAGAGCAAAATTTTCAATTTGCAAATGCTTGTTCAGCAGCTAAATGGAGAACAGAGAGAGAAAAGCTATCTGCAAGTGAACTGATGAGGAACTGCTTCCTGATTCAGATATGGTGGTGATGACCACGAACAAGAGAAGAGGAAGGGCCTCGAGGTCTTCCAAATCACACTGCAGATGCTGGCATGAGCCTCAGAAATGGGAACCTTTGGAAGAAATTGATCCTTTGAACTCCCTGTTGTTTGATAGGTAAGGTTAGATGGCTGGTATTTGGGCAACTTCAAATGCATCAAATCTAGAAGGACTGGACCATAAAGGTGATCATTCCCGTTGCATTTTATATTTTGAACCAACAAGGCTATAGCTGAGACTACCTTACCCCCAGTCGTTATCTTCTAGACCTATATTTATACATCATCCTCCAGGAGATATATGAGAGACAATGCATCTGGGAACATTGGTGGGACCACCACTTTCCAACCAAAAGGAATCCAAAAGGAGTCTTTGTAGCTTTAAGGTTTGGCTGAAACCTTATCTGCAAACACTTGACCCTCCCTGATTTGGAGGCAATGAAGGAAAGCACTAGAACCTCCTACGAAGGCCCATCAAACTTCAGTAGCACTCAAAATTAGACAGCAGATGGTTGTGTCTCTTTAGAAGGTGCCAGATGATTAATAACTGTGTTTATGTCTTATTTGTGGGTACACCAGCAAAGCTCAGCACAACCAGACTGCATTCTTTCAGGTGGGATTTGGTCATAGGATAGAATTCATAAAATCCTTGCCTGTCATGGACAGTATTTATTTCAGAATTGTCTCGTTTTCACAACTGGTGGTCTTGTTTCCCTGAAATATCAAATCCTGAACTTCACCAGAGGCAGAAGAGCAGAACTGAATGGCGCAATCACAAGGCTTGGTTTTCCCTTCGATGGGGAGTGTGGGAGGGAAAGCTTTATTCTTCAGATATCTAAGTAGTAGACAGAACATGTGAAAATAATACGGCCCGGCCAGGTCTCCCCGGGCTCCCAAGGGAACATAGTGTTCTCATGGCAGTAAAGGAGGGAACGCAGGACCAACATGGCCCTGTCTGCCAGGAATGTCTGCAGGTGATTGTTCAGGTAACTTCTTATGTCACTGTAATCTCCAATTAGTCATCTTCCAGACAGCAAAACAGCACTATACACATACACACAACAGGAAGGGAACTAGAACCAAAACAGAGCAAGAAATGCTGTTCTTGGCCTTGTGAGACTAAATGCATAGCATTGCCTCTATGATATTTTTAAACGTAATCAAATGCAGTCAGCCCTCCCTACGAGGGGATTCCTTATCTGGATTCAACCAACCTCGGGTCAAAAATGGAGTTAAGCCTACACTCTTGGTTCTGCGTCTGCAGATTGAGAATTTTTTTTCTTGTCATTTCCCATTAAACCATTAAGTCTAAAAAAATGTTTGTTTGGTTTTTTTTTTAACATAGAATGTACATTGTCTTCAGGATTTTAAGTCATCTAGAGATGATTTCAAGCACATGGGAGGCTGGGTGTAGGTTCTATGCTATTTTATAGAAGAGACTTGAATGCTGATCTTGATGTCCCCCAGAGATACTAAGGGGAAACGATATTCCCAATACAAATATGTGCCCGTTTTGTAGTTGTTAAAAATTTTTAAATTCTTTTATTGTCACCAAGACATGGCTAATGTATTTTTAATTTGAGCTTGACATTGTATTAGCTGATTTATTCCTGACTACCCCATCATAAATGGAGAACATAGATAGAATGAAGTTAAAAATCGTTGTTTTGCCATGTTTTATTGGGTTTAGGCACCTGCTTCTGTGAAAGTGACTTTGATCAACTACCTTGACTAAATGGTAGTGATAACCCAAGTTCACAGCAGGTTATGAGTGGGTTTTAATGCAGAACACACAACATAGAAACTTGGGAAGATATTAACAATTTCAGGAATATTTTGCCTGAGTAAGTCATTCTTGGATTCTAACTGGTGAAACAAATCTGTTGTAGAGTTTTGGAAAGTGGCAAAAAAATAGCAGACAGCAGAGGACTGAGAAATGTTGCCAAAGAGGCAAAGTGGGGTTTGGTGCTTGCTTTAGTCAGGTTTCTGTTACTGTAACAAAATGACGGAGATAATAAGCTTATAAAGAGGAAGGTTTATTTTGGCTCACAGATTTATGGGTTTCAGGCCCCAGTTGACTGACCCTATTTTTTGGGGACCTGTGGAGAAGTACACATTGTGGCAGAAGCACAAGGCCACTAAAGCCAGTTCCCCTCATGGCAGACAAAAAGCAAAGAAAAAGAGGAAGGGGCCAGGGTCCTTATATCCCCTTCAAGGGCACATCTCCAATGACCAGAAGGCCTCCCTACCAGGGCTTCACTTCTTAAAGTTCCTCCTACCTCCCCACAGTGCCAAGCTGGGGATCACGCTGTTAACACATGAACCTTTGGGGGACATTTCAGAACCAAACTAGAGTAACTCCTCCCTTCTGTCAGACAGCATCATTTCTAGGACTTCTGTTCACCTCCAGATTGTTCCCATCTGATCCATGGGCATGTCATCAACTTCTGATGGTCACAGCATGGTATTAGGGTGTCCCTCCCTACCACTGCAGGAGAGGCTGACTACAGCCTTTCCACGCAGAGGGAAGAAACACGATCTCAATCCATATGGCTGGCTTTCTTAAGATCTCTGGTCATCCTAGCAATGCATCCACATTAGGAGAAAGGAAGGGCTAGAAAAAAAAAATGTTGAGTTCATTTTCAAAGTGCATACTCTTAATATTGTTTCATTTTATTTTATTATTTTTTTTTAAATATCAGGAATTGAACCCAGGGGCCTTAACCACTGAGCAACATCCCCTGCCCTTTTTTATATTTTATTTAGAGACAGGATCTCACTAAGTTGCTCAGGGCCTTGCTAAGGTGCTAAGATTGGTTTTGAACTGGTGATCCTCCTGCTTTAGCCTCCTGAGCCCCTGGGATTACAGACTTAACATTTTTATATAGTAAATATGTAGTAATAACCAGGAAAGGCTACTGTGTGACCATGTGCGACTTCATACCATCACATCCCACTCTAGCATTCTGGTGGGGGGGATATATATGTATGTATGTATGTGTAAGTATTTATACATATGTGTGTGTATAATAATATATATATATATATAACAATGATCATTTAAGTGGTAATGCAGGAAAATAGAGGGATAAAATAAGGACAAGAGATGCCACCATGTGGATTGGGGGAATGAAGACTGAGAACTAAATTTCAGAGGGTTTTTTCATGAGGAAAACGGGATCAGTAGACAATATATAGAGGGTCATCAGTGGAGGGGAATTGATAGCTCAATCACAAGGCCACCTGCCAATCAGGGTCACATTATAGTCTCTGTTTGCAACAACAAGGTCACCAGGAAAGGACAACAAAACGTTTACAAGCCTCCATTCAGAAAGCCCATGTGTTTTTGACTCTTGGTCCCCAGGGGTCTGTCTTTGCTTCTTCATTGTAGATTATTTCTGCTGAGGGAGGGAGGAATGTGTCCTCTAAGCTTGAAGCCACAACGAAAGTGTTTTCTTGCGAGGATGTTCTTTTTTTCCTTTCTTTTTTAAAATCTGTTCTAATTGGTTATACATGATTAGTATGTCTTGACAGCCCGGTGTTGTCATGGAGCTTGTTTGGGGGTAGCTAGACCTCAGGAGTGCATTGTTTTTAAGACTGAGACTTCCTCTGCAACCAGAGGTGGTGGAGTCCACACACACACACACACTAGGGGTAAGTTCCTTGTGCTCTCAATAGATAGCAAGGAAAGCTTACTAGAACCACCTCTGAAACTAAAAATAAAACACCCATAAAAGTGAAAAAGAAGAGACCAAGCCCACTTTACGGTCAGTGTTGTGCAAGCATTTGAGACAAATAATACGGGCAGGTTTCAATGCTAGCCCATAAAGCAAGGCGGGGAGGGGTGTCTGGCTTACACTTTACCAGAAGGCCTCACTGGGGTGTTGCTGGTAATTCAGAGACACTCAAAAACACACCTGAGTATTGAGAGCCATTCTTGACCTCAGTGTGAAGCTTGCAGGTCAAGGTCACGAGTTCCTATCCCACCTCCCCTGCTGAATAGGCTGTCATTCCAGCTCCCCGAACCCCAAGCCAGCCTCTTCCCGAGCCACACATTCTTTCATTGACTCATTCAACAAATATTTATTGTGCCTCCGGTATGAGCTAGACACTTTGTTATGCTTTGAGGGTGTAAAGATGAAAAGACACAGAACCAAGGGTGGGAGGGACATGTAAATCAACAATTAGCGTAGCCTGATGGCACACAGTGATGGAGGGGTGCCCAGGGAGACCACACAGGTGGGGGCATCTCACAGCCTGGAGGCCCCTGGGAGCTGGGAAATAGCATTCCAGGCAGAAAACGCTCCAGGTGCAAACACCCAGGTAGGATACAGCACGAGATGGAAAAATCCAGGAGCATGAGTGATCCCTGGAAGAGCAAAGGAGACAATGTCACCTACTTTAGGGAGTCTTAAAGATGCTTGTGCCTCTAAATGTCCCCTCAGCGACTGGATGCTGGAAACGGCCCCATCTCGAATGACTTTGAATTCGGGGACAGGCTGAGCTTGATTTACCTTAGCAGGCCCGGAGAGCATGAAGTATTACACAAGAAAGTGAGAGAGGACAGAAAACAGAACATGGAGAATTGTCCAGGTCTAAAAGTTGTGTTTACAATGAACCGATTCCATAGGACACTTAGAAGCGGGGAAAGTGCTCTTGGAGGCCTGAAGAAATCTGCACACTAGAGAAAGAACAGACAGATTATAAGAAGGCAAGAGCCTTAACATCAAACAATGCCACTGTGACTAGCAACTTAGGTAGAGGCCGTGGCTCCAGCAAGGCTGCCTCTTAACTACAGAGATGCCGTGGGCAAAGCCTTCTTCTAAAAGGTCTGACCTATTTGGTGATGCTCGAACACAGGGTCGGAGACATTGCACCTTCTTCTTTTTTCTTCAGATATTTTTAAAATTTAATTATATATTTATTCTAATTTGTTATACATGCTTGCAGAGCGCAATTCTTTTCATATTACATACAAAGAGCAAGTTTTTCAAGTCACTGGTTTTACACAAAGTATTTTCACACCTTTTGAGTTTTTATACATGCACTTAGTGCACTGATGTCCAACTCATTCTGCCATTATTCCTATCCCCTTGCCCCCTCCTCTCCCCCCTCCCTCCCCTTTGTTCTATTTAATATTCTTTCATTCCTCTCCTCCCCCCCTCCCTTGCCACTATAATTCAGAATCATCATAGCAAAGGAGTCAATCGAACTTCGGTTTTTTGGGATTGGCTAACTTCACTTGGCATTATTTTCTCCAACTACATCCATTTACCTGAGAATGCCATGATTTTATTCTTTTAGTGCTGAGTAGTGTTCCATTGTGTATATATACCGAAGTTTCCCTACCCATTCATCTATTGATAGGCATCGGGGTTGGTTCCACAATCTAGCTATTGTGAATTGTGCTGCTATAAACATTGATCTGGCTGTGTCCCTGTAGTAAGCTGTTTTTAAGTCCTTTGGGTACCTTCTTTTTTTTAATCCCCTTTTCCAGACAAGTGGCCTGAAAACAGTGCTTCTGAATGTCAGAGGGCATGTGGATGCCTCCTCAGCTGATCTGGGGGAAGGCTCGAGAATTTGCTTTTGTCACAATATCCAAGTGTTGCTGCTGCTGGTGATCCTAAGGCCCTTCTTGGGGTCACACAGTTCTGGAAAACTCACCTCCTTGATGCATCTCACATCTGTTTTCTTGTCTTCCTCCCTCTGCTACCACCTTAAGGCAGGTCCCCTTTGCCTCTCCTAAAAAGGTCTCTTTCTAGACTCAATCTACTCTCTGCACAGCATCAGAATAAAATTTCAAAAAAAGTGAGTATGACCATGTTAGACTTTGTCTAAAGCCCTTCAGAGGATCTTTGCCCAAGAAGCTACTTTGACATTTTACTTTTTAATTTCAGAAATCATTCTGAAATCCATGACAGGTTGAATATCTCTTATCCAAAGTGCTTGGGACGGGAAGTATTTCTGATTTTGGAATCTTTGTCCATATGTAATGAGATATCTTGGGGATGGACCAAGGTCTGAATAAGACATTCATTTATGTTTAATGTATGTCTTATGCACATAGCTGGAAGGTAATTCCAAACAACATGTAAATTTTGTATAGGAAACAAAGCTTCATAGTATAGAATTTTCCTCCTGCAACATTACATCAGAGTCCCCCAAAATTTCAGATTTTGAAGCATTTTGGATTTTGGAATTCTGGTTTAGGAATTGGTATTGAAAATGTACCCAACTAGCACGTCTCTAGCCAAAGCTGGGGAGAAAGCTTAGATTATCCAATCTCACTGGCTCAGCCTCCTGTTTCCTGATAGCAGCTTTGAAACACTGTCATGTAATTCTGGATTCTGATGAACCAGGTGCTGTACAATGAAGTTCACAAGCCGCTTCAGGCTGAAACCATCATGTCCCTCTGGAGAGGTTACTGTCATTGTCCTCCTTGGTACAATGAATATAAACTACCTCTTTGTAGAGTTGTTTTGAAGATTAAGTTGAATTATGCACATAGCATGATACTTGGGACACAGAAGGTGCTCAATAAATGTTTGTTTCATCCCTCTCGAAACTTGGAGGTAAAACTTCTTTCCCCAAATGAGGATAATAATGCCAATGTTTGGGAGCAGGGGCAGGTATTGCCTTACTAGTAGAAGTGAGTATACTTTCTATTTTTTTCCTGTGAGCAGGCTTGGCTTGGCTTGGGGGTGGGAATTGCTAAGAGACACCAGAGAGGGGAATGGAGAGATGGCCGGGAGGACAGACAAACGGACAAAACTTGGAACCTACACCATCGAAAGGTGGGTCAAAGTCTCAATATTGCTTCCACCAGTCTGATAACTTTGATATTAATGAACATTAAACACTTAAGACATTTTGAACAAGAAGAAAATTAGGAGACAATGGTCTTTGTTGTATACCCAAAGTGACAACTTGGCGACTCAGGGGCAAACCGCCTCCCTCAGCCCAACTGCTTCTGATAGCAAGCCTGAGGGGGAGCCAGTCCCTAGACCACTGGAGTCTTCCGGGGTGTGGACACTGTGCCTGTGCGGCGTACTCACTTCTCTGGGACAAAAGTGGGACCTCCCCTTACTTGTGTCCTTCTTCTCATCCACAACTCCCTCCCCTCCCTGAGTCCATGGAGAATCCTCACCAAAGAACCCTCAAAACCCAGTCCTGGCTCGCCGCCTTCTAGAATCGTCCTTCCTGAACTCCCCCCAACAAGCAGGCTGCAGGGCAGGTGGCAGGGTACCCTAGGGCAGCACAGAGGAAGGGTCCTCCGTATACATGAACAGGCTGCTTGTTTTGACTAAAGGGGACAGTTCTGTATGAAACCCGACCCGTGGCGGCCCAGAGGATTCTGGTTGCTTGAGCTTCCTGCTGTGAGATCAGGAAGTCAGGCTAAGCCCCCTGCTCTCCCCACCCTCCACGGCCAAGCATTTCCTCCTGGGACATCGGGTCACATGATGGGCATGGTGCTAGTCTTGGCTTCCTGGGACCCCCCAGGAGAACAGTCTCAGAAAGTGCTATCAAGCTGAGGCATCTCAAGCCCCCTGCAGTGCTATTAACTTGGAACAATCATCTACCTGCAGAGTTAATAATTAGTTACCATCAGTGAAAAGCCAAGCACAGGCCCACCCCCAGCCAAATTGCAGCCATGAACATGCCAGCCAGCCACCAGGCTGACCAACAGGCCAAACCAAAGGAAGAGAGGAGACTCCACCTGCGTCCAGACTCCAGGCCGCACACCAGGGAGGCTGAATGCAGACCCCAGACAGAGCCCATCTTGCTCTGTCCCTCTGGAAACCTGCTGGCCTTAAGATCTGTGACCAGCCGTGCATTTCTGTTTTATTTTATTTTATTTTTTTAGATGTTGATGGACCTTTATTTTACTCATTTATTATATGCACTGCTGAGAATTGAACCCAGTGGCTCACACAGGCGAGGCAAGTGCTCTACCACTGAGCCACGACCCCAGTCCCAGCCATGCATTTCTATACACTGGTAACCATGGCAACTGTCCCCACAGAAGCAGCTGTCCGTGGATGCTGACGCACATAGGATTCATGTGCGAGTTTATCTTGATTCAACAATGGGCTCTGAGCAGCCAATCCAGAGGCACAGACACTCTGGGGTGGAAGGGAGGAAATGCGTGACTTCTTCCAGGCCTCAGGAGAGACCCTTTGGTCTCCTTGTCATGGGGCTCACTCACTCCTAGTGTTCACAGGGGCCACGGGGGCTTTTCTAAGCACTCTGCCATCCATGGAGGGAGGGGCCGGCCGCCATATTGGAGGCATGGGAAGGTCTAGGATTACCTTGTTCGATTAACTGTAAATCCATTTCATTTACAGACACAAAAATGTCCTTCGTAGTGTTAGAGAGTGGCTAGCCCAGCACCCAGTAGAGAAATGTTCAGGTCCTATGGATGAATGAATGAATGAATGAATGTTAGAGGAAGTACTGATTACAGTACAGGCATATTCATGGCTGCAATTTGGCTGGGGGTGGGCATAGTCCTCGTAAATGAAATTTCCGGGCAGCTGCCATATGCACCCTGAAGCTCCGCCATTTTTATAGTACAATCATTTTGATAGAATTGTTCCTGAACTGCAAGGCACTTGTCCCCTGCCTGTTAATTAAACAGTGTACCAAACATGCACAGCCTCTGTATAACGACTATTAAAATAGTTGTTTCACTAGAACAATGACAGTAAAACTCTATGAGAGAGAAATGCCCCCAGGGGCCCAGAGGAGGTACTGAGTCCTTTGTATCTCTCCTCTGTGACCTCAGGTGGCTGTGCCTTTTGGATTTTCTGTGGTGTGGGTCTTTCTCTCACTTTTGGGTGTCCCTCTAACCTGCCTGAAGGGGCTGAAACGGAAAATATCAGCCTGTTCAAATGGTGTTGAACACGAGGGGATGGTCGTCGGAGTGAAGGACTCCGCCGTGGCGCATATCCCAACAGCACATAGAGCGGGGACTCAATAACATGGACTTTGTACACTTGGAAATTTTCCTGGTCCTGCTCTCTTGGGTGTGGTGGAGTTTCCTTGGGTTGGATGAGATGCTACTGTCCATTCTAGCTGGGTAAATAGGTGAAGACTCTTACCTAACAAGATGGCATGAATGTCACTAGAAGTTTGAGAGTCCCGGATCCAACCCTGAAAGATGAGCACTGAAGAACCTGAGGTCCACTAACAGAGCCTCCGGGTGTCCTCCCTGCTGGAGGGGAGTGCCACAGCAAAGGAGGTGGCATTCCAGGGCACCTGGCCTACGACGTGGGGCCTCTGCCCTGAGGGGTGGGGACCAGGGTGGCAGAAGTGACTGCACATTTCCTTAGGCTAAGAAAAGAGAGGGAAATAAAATGCAAAGCTTGTTACTCCTATATTAAAAATAATAATAATAATAATAAAAAGACAGGACTTTACCTAAGGATAAGGTCTAGACTTTTCAACATGGACCGCAGCTCCTGGTCTAGACCTTTTCCAAGCCTCTCTTTTTACTACTTCCCTAATTAAAATGATGCCATTCCCTCTTCCCAGAAAGCCCTCCACCCTCACCCGCCGCCCCTCCTCACCAGCTCAGGGGCCCTGCTCTACCCTGCAGGGAAAGATGTGTCTCTTCCCTGGGATCACAGCTTGCTGGACCTGTGAGAGAGGCTTCACACCCTGTCCTGAGATACAAGAATTACTGGATGGGGGTCTAAGGGCAGAAACAAGTCTCATTCAGTTCAGCCACTCCAGGGCCCAGCCCAGCACCTAGTAGAGAAATGCTTAGGTCCTATGGAATGAATGAATGAATGAATGAATGCTCCTTTTAATCTGTGAAGGTGGCCCTAGACAGATGTCTGGAATGAAGACCGGGCAGTCCCCACAGCTTTATCCCAGTAAGAGCAGAGGGAGGAGACTGCCCGTTACCCATCATTTGAAAACCTGCAGGAAGGACAGGCAGAGGGACAGCTTCTCCAGGGCAGCTCCCCTGAGTCTTTTAGCATCTCTACCTGCTGAACCCTAGTGCCCTTGCTGAGCCTAAGCTTGACTTGGCCTTACCCTTGGGGATGGGGCAGGTGGGAAATGGTGTAGCTTTGGAAAGAAACTGTGGAATAATTTCTAACGTTCTGTAGCACAGTAGGGTAACTGTGGTTGACAGCAAATTTCAAAATAGATAATAGGATTTAGAACATTACCAACACAAAGAAATGATAAATGTTTGAGGCAATGGATACACCAATAACCCTGATCAGGTCATTATACATTGTACACAAGCATTGAAATGCCACACTGTACCCTCTAAATTCTATGATTACTATGTCAATTTTGAAAATTATTTAAAAAGGAGATAAAAAAATAGAAATTGGTAATGGCAGTATCCCTCCAATGAAGCTTTTTTTTTTTTTTTTTTTTTTTTTGACCAGGAATTGAACCCAGGGGCACTCAACCACTGAACCACATCCCCAGGTCTTTTTTGTTTTTATTTACAGACAGGGTCTTGCTAAGTTGCTTAGGGCCTTGCTGAGTTTCTGAGGCTGGCTTTGAACTTGCAACCCTTCTGCCTCAGCCTCCCAAGCCACTGGGATTATAGGTGTGCGCCACCCACCCAGCTCCTCCAATGAAGTATTTCTCACTCATACTGAATGCCTTGGTGTTAGCTACAGGGTAATTCTGAGTTGGTGTCTTTAGCTCTTTCTCTTGTTAATTTTAATTTATTTAATTGAGGTGTCGTTTAGATGCCATGAGATACCCAGTTCTTAGTTTTATAATCAATAAAGTTTGACAACTACATATGCCCATGAAAACTTGCACACCTAATATTTGTTTTACTTCCCATATACCCTCACCTAATCAATCTCCACTTTAAGATGATTTTGAAAAACAATAAATGATAAAAATAGAATGCAGGCTCTTCTGGGACTTACCTGTTGGCTGAAGGAGACTGGAATTATGGGAGTAAAATTATCAGAAATCAACACAATACATCACCTGAGTATATGGAACATTCTGGATCACTACAATGGCATGGTTTTAGAAAAGAGAAATGCTTAAAAATGTCATCTGAAAGTTTCTTAGAAGTTCACACACCTAGGCCCACTCAGTCCCATTAAATCAGGATTTCTTGGCCTGGGACCTAGGAGTGCATGCTGAAGTAAAGTCTCTGGGAATGCGGACTTGGACCAGGGGTGAGCGTGGTGCAAACCACTCTGTGGAAACCATAAAGTTCTGTTTCGGCTACTCGGAGGGCATCCTTCCTGAACAGGGAAATGAGAGCCACAGGAGCTTAGTGACTTGCTCAAGGTCACACAGTAAGTGCTCTGTGTGGGAGAAGAGTAGAAGAGGCCAGGCATTCATGCTGCCCCTAGAGCCATCTGCCCCTGAGGGGCACGTGGGGAGCCCAGGGCTGGACGGAGGCCCCAGCTGCTCCTGAATATCAACGCCCTATGAAACTCTCTGGAGGCAACAGAGTGTGGGGACACTGTGTCTGAGAGAAAGGAAGGAAGGAAAGCGCCAAGGTATCCGCTCTAGCGGCAGGGCCGCAGCCCACCCCCAGCTCTGAGGACTTCCTAGTGACAACATGATCTGCCCCCACCTTGATCCTGCTCTTATCCTGATGGTGCTTCCCAGAGATCCAGCTGCTCCACGGGAGGGAGACTCCCTCCCGGAAGCTGACAGGGACCGGCCAGGGCAGACAATCCAGCAGCCGGTGGAATTCCTCCCGCCAGTCTGCTGAATGAGACCAGCAGGGAGCACGTCCAGCCGCCAGCCTCCCCAGCTCCACCACAGCGCAGCAAGCCTGAGCAGAACTGTCCCCTCTCCACACCTAGGCAAACCCAAACAACTGATAAACCACCTGGACCAACTGCCATCTATCCTGACGAGCCTTTGACCTATTCAAGTGTGACTTTATAGTGGATAGTGGGCCTCTGTGGATGAGACTACACAGAGGGCACACTGTCCAGACTGCAAAATCACATTTCGCTGTCCCTCTCCCCTCAGTAAAAAGGAACACTGAATGTGACCAGGGGCTTCAGGTCACCAACACCAGAATCCAAGGAAAAGCAGCACCCAGAGCAGCCAAGGGGCCCCGTCCTGTACTGTGACTGTCTTGGTAGTCATTTACCACGGAGACACACACAGGTCCTTCAGTCTCTAGCTCCCATCCAGTGGCCGTCACAGCCCCTGCCACTCCCAACATGACAGATGGTGAGAAAGGGAGAGCATTAGTGTCACTCTCAGGACGCTATAGGCAAGCCACTTTACCCTCTGGGCTTCGGTGTCCTTATTTGTAAAACACAGGGTTAAATTAATTGCCTTTCCTATCACTTCCACCACTGTGGGTTAGAGTCCACCCCTCCCAAACCCAGGACCTTGAATTCGTTTTGTTATGTTTTTGTTTCCTATTGGGTGCAGGTCCACCAGGCACGCAGCCAAGATGGGCAAAGGTCTAGCAATCATTCCAGGTAGGAAGCAAGACACCTGTTTGTAAGGTTCTTAGTGATAGAGTTCTTTCCTTGTTTATCTTACATGCTTAGAACAAAATAAGTGTTCAATAAATGCTTCCAAAATAAATATGCTACTCATGAAAACCAGGGCTCCACGTGGCCCTATTTGTGACTGGCTCCCCTATTCAGAGGAACCTCAGTACGCACTGAAACAAAAACTAAAACATTGCAATTATTACTGTCTCGAGAAAATTTAAAGAAGGAGGTCTGATTCAGAACCCCCAGAACTCTTCTTAAAATCTCCATCTTCTTCTCTCCAGCTGTCATACACCTGCCGCTGGTCACGAAACTCTTGCATTTGGTACCCCCATTCTCTCAACACACTTTTTTCCTATTATACATCACAAAAGCCAGGTATGAACAAACAAAGACCAAATTTTCCTTCCAGGCAGGGGAAGGAGGAGCAAAGACACATGATTTGAGCAGACCAGGACCTAGGACAAAGTTGGAGGGAAAAAAATTACAAGCCCTATTTATGATCAGCTGTCTGTCTCATGGATGAGGGCTGATGGGAATGAGTGGATATTGGGTGCAATCTGCCTCGTCGGGTTTGCAAATTAGCCTCCCACCTGTTAACCATTTCTATGGAGTTAGTGAGGTGCAATGATATCTGAAGGAGTCAGACTCTTAATATCGACCTAAGATCGTCATTTTAAATACATGGCTTCATTGCTTTAAGCCTCAGAGACATGTGCACTTTATTGAGTCGTTTAATAACAGAGGCAGTGTGGCTGGAAGCTCCCTGTGACTTTCCACAGTCCTGCAGCTTCTGCAAAGCTCCTGTTAAGTTGAGATGGTAGGAGGTATTGAGCGATGATTCTTCTAGAATGGGCTGGAGAATGGATTTGGAGATGTTTTCTAATCCTTAGTTTCAGACTACTCCTCCATCCAGAGAGGGAGGGCTTTTAGTGATGGGTAAGTGCAAAATATAAAAATTTAGCCAAAGCCTAGGCACATGCCATGCCTCCAATAAGTGTCAGTGGTTATTCTTAACGTTGTTCTAAAGTTTCTCTCGGGCTGAATAGTCCATGGACCTCTGTTTGACCTAGAGCCAAGAAGCCACCTGGTTGAAGAGGGTCAGTGACACATGTATGGCAGCCAGAGTTGAGGACTGGTCAGGAACAGAAAAGGCCTCATTAAGCATTTTTTTTTTAAAGTTATTCAATTCTGGTTGGGAAGAGAAAGCCCCGTGAACTTGAACCACACAGGATAAACACTCTGCGGCAGATTGGATCTGGAGAGTTTCCTTGCTTCACCTGTCAGAAGCCAGCCTTCCCCGCAGGAGAGTGACGAGGAAGGCCCTCACCGGCCGGCTGGCAGCTGGTGGCTCCACACTGCCTAGGTGAGGGACGAAGGTGTGGAGACCAAACTGCTTTCTTCCCCACTGGGTTTAGGGCCCTCTTGATGGCCTTGTGCTGAGCAGGTGGAATTTAGCTGCCAGCTCTAGCTTCCAGGACTTGTTCTAGATCCTGTTAGGATTAAGGCCAGGCCGGCCTCGTGACAGCAGGAGCAGTCGGCCTTCCCTCTGCCTCTCTGTTTGCTCTTTTGTTATGGCTACTGGTAAAAGCTCCTCCTTTGTTTATTTGCTAGTCTGCAGGTCTGTGAGATCATGCCAGCCCTCAGGCTCCGCCCTGAAAGCCTGCAAGGAAAGGGTCACTGGGCCAGCCCTGACCTGCCCAGGGGGACATCTGGGCTGGACTGCAGCCTGTCTGCATTTCATCCCAAATAACCAAAAAAAGAACAAGAACAAATCTACAAATAAGGAACGTTTCAGAGATGCAAAGATTAAAAGATCAGCTTGTGAAAATGCAATAGTTAAAAACATTGGGATTGCTGAGGAAGAAGAAAAACAAAAACCCTAAGTTATTTGCAGACCAGGACACAGGAGCAGCCCTTCCTGGGGCACGTAGCACCAGCTCAGGCCTGCTCCTTCCCACTCTCCCCTCCAGCCTTTACGATGGCCCAACCAGAGTCCCAGTGCAGCCTAATCAGGGTTTCAAAGGGAACCCCTGGAAGGTGAGAGGGTTTACCTTTCCTTTGAGTGCCTGTTTTAAACAGTCTTGAAGGCTCTGATTAAAAACCCACTATCAGTCCTCCTTGGCTTATCAAGGCTTTTCTATCATAAGATAAGAGAGGCTAATACAGAGAACAAGGGCTTTGGAATCCACACAGCCTTGGCTACACCTCTCCATTTACTAACTACATAAGCTGCGTCAAACAATTTAACATCTCTTGGGCTTGCTTTCATTACCTGGATATAATAATGGTACATGTAAAATAATAAGAAGTATATCAGAGGGCTGCTGTTAAAAGGTATTTGATATAATAGTGTCATCTACTATCTATGTATTAATATATTACATTAATAGATGGCACAGATGACCCTGGATTCGAGTTTTCTGGTGGTCGCCAATTAATGAACTGGTCCTCTCAATTTGACCCTTTTCCTTGGATGCCCCAGGCCTTGCAAAAATATTCTTGGTTGGGACTTTCAGCAAGGAAGCAAAGGTAGCAGCCTATTTGTGGTTATGTAAATAAGTTACTCCCTAAAAACATAATATCTACTCTGGGAGCTTTCTCAGCAGTTTGGAATCACCCATATAATTGTTACAGGAAGAAACACACTAATTCAAACAAATCCGTGAAACCTCTGGAGTTGTATCTGCTTCCAAATAACCGTGAGCACCTGAACATTTATATAGACACAACAAGAAGTAGAATCCAAAGACTGGAAATTTCCTTGACTTTATTTATTGACACATCATGGTGCAGCCTGTGCTTCTGGTTGAAGCCAAAGCAAATTCCAGTGCACCTAAAAAATTGAAGAATGAGACAACTTTGAAATAGGGGTCATTTCTGAGACAAAATTGCTAAGGGATGGCTTGGTAAACAGTTTTTATTTCACCATACACAATGTTATTCATTCATTCATAAGACAGCCATTTATCTATTCTGATTCAGGCACTGTGCATGGTGTTGGGGGTAGAAAGATGAATTAGGCATGTATTAGAGATGGCTTCTGCCCACAGGAGGTCAGAGGTGAGTCTGGAGCCACACACAGCTAGCAGCCATAAGGTCATCAAGGAGGAACACAGAGGGCAGGGGAGCTCCCCTCTACGGGAGGTCATTAGCAAAGGCTTCTGCGTAGCTTCTGAGTTGGCCCTTAAAAAATGAGCAGAACTAGCTGGGCGCAGTGGTGCACGCCTATAATCCCAGCACTTGGGAGGCTGAAGCAGGATCGTAGAGTTCAAAGCCAGCCTCAGCAATGGCGAGGCACTTAGCAACTCTGTGAGTCCCTGTCTCTAATAAAATATAAAAAAGGGCTGGGGATGTGGCTCAGTGGTCAAGTGCCCCTGAGTTCAATCCCTGGTACAAAAAATTAAAAAAAGAGAGAGAGAGAGGGGAAGGAGAGAGAGCGCAGAACTTACTAGAAGAAAAAAAGAAAAAGGTGAAAATCTAGGCAGAGAAGTCAGAATGGAGGTATCAAAGTGCAATAGGAATTCAGCATACACAGCATCGATGACACACATGGTGTGTGTATGTGTGTGTGTGTGTGTGTGTGTGTGCAGTGCCAAGTGGAACATGGGAATGTGAACGTGGACAGTCAGAATCCACAGGTATGAGTTTAGAAGAAAGAGGGAAAAGCAAGTGTAAAATGCAAGAGGAGAGAGTCCAGCAAACGGAGGAATTTGTCAAGACACCTGCACTTGAACCTTGGAATAACAGAGAGAAGGAATGTCTTAAGAATGTGAATCGTTCTTTGATGAAGCCCAGAACCAGAGACAGATTGTCCCGTGACTTTGCTTGGCCTTGCTTAGTCATCCACACGCACCTTCATGCAAGTTTTTGAAGGTAGGATGGACACTACATACCAAGGGAGGTGGTTGTGGGGGATCAACCCCAGGGGTGTTTAGACCTCTGTGCTCTGCCTGGGTGGCGGTGTGAGGTGAAACAACTCCATGCCTTTCTCGTTCTACTTTGGTCTAATTATTAAAAGCATGTTTTTGTTTATTCCTGATTTCAAGACATATATGCTACTATTTAAAATACGCAAATGAGGGCACACACAAGGAAAAGAGACTTGCTGTGTGCATTCTATCTGTAACACATTCGAGGTGCTCTTTAGCACCTGGCTTTTTTGTGTTTAAAAATGGTTTTCCATCCAAGAGATCAGATAAAAGTGATTCTTTTATATTTTCTTACAATTCTTAGATGTTTTTAGTTTGCATATTTCACTGATAAATCCATACTACGTTTATTTTAACGAATGGTCTCAGGTAAACTAGACTCATGGTGCATTTAGGAGCCTTGGGCCTCTGTTTTGGGGGAGGGGTCCTGGGGATTGAACTCAGGGGCACTTGACCACTGAGCCACATCCTCAGCCCTACTTAATATTTTATTTAGAGACGGGGACTCCTTGAATTGCTTAGCACTTCGCTTTTGCTGAGGCTGGCTTTGAACTTGCAATTCTCCTGCCTTAGCCTCTCGAGATTCTGGGATTTTAGGTGTGCACCACCGTGCCCGGCTTGGGTCTCCTTTTCCCACTAAATTGCTCTTCACTGGTGCTGGGAGTCGAACCCAGAGCCTTGCACTTACTAAGCACTCACCTACCACTGAACTACTCATTATTCTTATCATTAGTTGTGTCTATTTCCTGTTTGTGTAGAGGCCAATATGTGGGCATGTGTTTTCCTGGGTGGTTTTCTTTGCAGTCATAATGAAATGCTAAGATATACCTTCAACATCTGTTATTTCTGTCCCCTGAAAGACCAATAGGACCTTGGCCATTCCCCCAATGGCCACCTTCTTGAGTCACTGAGCTACTGTCAACCACTTAGAAAGTCACAGCATGGCCAGCAGAAAACTCCTCCACTCTGGTCACTGTGAAGGCTTCTGCCTGATACCTCCTGGGCAGGATCTCCTGGGTACCTGCCAAGCCCAGGATGGGGTGGGACGATCTCAAGAGGCATTACTCGCCCACCCCTGCCCCCTGAACGGTGTCACGCCTTCATTCTTTCCTTAAGCAAGCATCCTGCTCCAGGGTACAGGGTTGAATGAGACATAGTCCCTGCCCCCAAGGTACTCTCTTGCCCTTCTAGAATGATCCAGAGGAGAGTGACCTCATGGCATGACATCATGGGAATCTGCCCAATCTTATTCAATTTACTCAACAAATATTTGTTGAGCTCCTAGTATTTGCCAAGAACTGTGCCTGGTGCTAGGATACAAGACCCGAAGGAACTCACTGCTGAGGGGAAGACAGATAAACAAATAGGCGGTTACACCGCAGCGTGATAAGAGCTAAAATGGGTGAAAGTGCTGGACCTGGGATGTTATAAGTTTTGGGGCTTTGCCTCCTACCTGCCAAGGACTCACCAGCTTTAAGAACCAGGACTTTTCTGTTCCATTCCAGGTAATGCAAAGTCAGTCATAATCTTATCCACCCAAAACTCTTGAGAGTTACCTTGACCTCCCTTCAGACCAGCTTGTAGAGTTCCGGAGGATATCATCTGGGGAGGAGAGCGATGGGTCAACACACGGTGGTGCAGAGTTAAAGAGGTGAGGGGTGAGCACTTGATGCGCTGTCCTAGGCCTGGCACCTCATCTGGCCACTTGGCCTCCTAGCAGTCAACGCCAAGCGCGGCGTCCCGAGAAGAGAAAACAGTAGCCAGGCACCAAGGACATTTCTTTTCCTTTTATCCCAGTGACTCAAATCCATGGGCCCTGCTGATGTTTGTTTTGACTTCTTGGCTCTGCAGCCTGGGGCAGCTCTTGCGCAATGCAGTGTTTAGTTGACAAGTCTTTTAATGGACAAATTAGCAGGCTTCTGTGGTCACCTGCTAGGCTAGGCAGTCTTGAGCCACCCACAGGAAACTGGATAATGGGCTCCCCTCGCACCCAAAGTATGACCAGAACTTGTTCCTGCTTTGATCAAAATCTCAGAATCATCTGAGTCTCCATCTCTGTCCATTTTCGCATTAAGGAAAGTAAAACGTGCATTACGAACGGAGCCACTCGATAGCCGGATTCCGAGCACAGCTGCTGGAGGAGATTAGAATGAAGATGAGATTTTGTGATTTCTTTTGCATGTGCATGTTCACCCACACACCTTTTCTCCCCTCTGGGCCTTGATGATTCAAAAGGAGCTTTCCGAACAGATGGACGGACGGATGCTTTGGCTCCTTGCAAGCCCTTTATTTCCAGATGTTCTCTTCCATCCTCTATTTTTCAACCAGCAGCTGACTTCAGAGCCTACCTGCAGAGTGTCTTATCTAAATGCTTGAAATTCATTCCGGAAAGAAATAAGGCCCTTACATCTAACAAGTCATGCCGTTCACCCACACAGTGCTGTCCTTATAACATGGGATTCTGGGTACACCGTGAGTCCCTCTTATTGCTCTCCTGACAGCTCTGGTTCCCTCCAACATTCCAGACACCTGTCCTGGTGCCTGGTCACACATAGCACATGGTCAAAGGTGATTAGAATCTAGTCCTGGCACTTTTCTATTCCGATCAACTCGTCACCACCCAGAGTAAACACATCAACTCAGCTCTAGGTTGCTCTTGGGCTTCTATGTGAGAGAAGTCGCCCAGAGGAATGCTTCCCAGGGACAGAAAGTTCTGGATGCACTTAGCGTTTCCCAAGCCTCAGCGGCTTCTTCATATGGAAATGGGATAATCCCCACTTGCGATGCTGTCCTGAGGGCTGGAGGCAGCACCCGGGACTGAGCTTCATAAGGACAGGCGCTCAGGAACGAGCAGCTGCGCTTACCGTTGTCCTCATCATGCATGTCATATAGTTTCTGGTTTTAAGTTGTGGCCCAAGCATCTTTGATCATGCAAAAGGTCCAAGCACTGCGCTGTTTTTCCTCAAGTCAGTGATACAGGTAGGAGAACAGGGACAAGGTGGGGGGTGGGGGGAAATCACCTAGTGGAGCAAAAACAAGAGAAATACAGCTGCCCCCCTTCACCGTTCAACTGGCTGATTTATAAGTACGTGTGTGTTGCCGCTGGAAAAGGATTTGCAGCCCGGAAGGGTGGCGCCGCGGGAAGGAGCCCGGAGACAGGATGGAAATGAAAACATTCTTTTATCTTTCTCTCTCTGTCTCTTGTAATTTCTAACACCACATACACACTCTCACAAGAAACCAAGGCACGTACTCTTACAAGAAACTACAATATATATACACAATAGCGTTACCCCCGTCCGTTCTCTCTCAGGTCTCATCTCACGCGCCCGAGCAGGAATGGCGCTGGGCCGATCTGCCAAGTCACGGCTCAAGTCTCTCGAGATCCTGGGCCAAGTCCCGCGAGATCCCAGGCCAAGTCCCGTGAGACTACGGAAGGCGGCAATGCCCAAACATGTCCATGGCCCATAGTCAACCGCAATCTTAGCCATCTCCCCAAACAGGGCTCCTGCACGTGTGTGTATGTATGTACATATGACATATATGTAAAATATGTGCGTCACATGTAGGCCAAAAGCCTTCCTCACTCCACCACTCTTTCCCCTCTTGCCTCACTTTTCTTCATTTTCTGCTCTGCTTCCCCAGCTGTCACAGCTGCATGTCACTCCCCACTCCCTAGGTCCCATGCCTAAAGAAGCCTTAGGCCTCTGAGCCTCGTGGCGTGAGGGCTCCCCCAACGTGGGATTCCACTGGACAGAATGTAATTATGTACAGCCCTGTCGGGCCTTAACACTGCCTGCCAAGGGGATGGAAAAGCTCTGGCTTTCTGGCTGCTTGCCACATTACCACGCCCTGTTACCGGACCTAGGCTAAGCAGGGGTCGTGGCTGTGAGAACTGAAACCACCCCAAGGATAGGCCAATGGATCTGCCAATGGCATCCACCCATGCTCCTTATGTGTCCCTATGATCTTTCTGCTGAGTGGCCCGTGTCCTCTATAAGACCGTCCAACTTCCTCAATAAACCGAGTTCCTGCACTGATCGGTGACCAGGCTCCCTGGTATGTTCCTGTGTCCTTTGAGGGCGGGGGAGGGAATATCGGCGGCCTTTACTTTCCCAATCTAGTCTCTTCATTGGGGTAGGCCTCTCTGGCCTCTTTTGCTGGACAAAAGAGGTCCATCCCGGGTACAGGGGGGCTAAAGACCCCAACCCCTTATAACTTTGCGACATAGCCCCTTGGAAGGAGCCAGTCCCACTCCCTTGGCTTCCCTTGGGAAGACTCATTGGATAAGATAAAACACACCTCTGCTTGTTTCCTTATCGTTTGCAAACAAAAGAGAAAACCATTTTAAAAATATTATTTGAAAATGATTCCTTACCACTGTTGCTGTGGGCTGTCAAAGGGAATCTTAGGTGCTAGCTGGATTTTTGCTCTTTTTTTTTTTTTTTTTTGGTACCGGGGATTGAACTCAGGGGCACTCAACAACAGGACCACATCCCCAGCCCTTTTTTTTTTTTTTTTTTTTTTTGTATTTTATCAGAGACAGGGTCTCACTGAGTTGCTAAGTGCCTCACCATTGCTGAGGCTGGCTTTGAACTCATGATCCTCCTGCCTCAGCCTCCCATGTGCTGGGATTACAGGTATGCGCTGGCGCCCGGCTTTGCTGTATTTTAACCGCCTCTTCTCACTCTCGGGTCCTTCCCTGTATAACCTCATCCATCCATTCAATATCTGTGTATTAGTATCCTCGAGAAATTTCACCCTCGAAGCAAGAGCATCACAGCAGAGAAAATAGTAAGGGCAGAGTCTGGCATGAGAAAGCCTGCGGGTGTTCAGGCAACAAAGAGGAGAAAAACGACATTACAGCGCACTGAGAAACAGGCAAGTTTCAGAGGATGAGCTCAGAAGAACATCTAGGGACACATCCAGCAGGAAGTCACAGGCCATGGTCAGGAAAGTACATTTAGCTTTACAAAAATGGGTACTGTTGAAGAGCTTTGAGCAAAAGTCTGGTGCAATTTAAGTTTGGATTTAGAAGGACTACTTGGTGGAGAACAGATGGCTGGAGCGGCCACGGAGGAGCCGTTTCCACAGCCTGGGCAGCGGATGCGTTGGCTGCCATCAGAGAGGGAGGTGGCCAGGAGGGCTGCTTCTTCCCACCCGCCCACACGGAATTCACAGTCCCCGGAAAGATACACCAAAGTCCTATCAACCAGATCTCTCTGTGAGGATGGCGAGGCAACCATATCACAAACACTGCAGCAAACCTTGCTGAGAGCATCATCAGACCCTGATGCCGTCCTCAGCCCCTGGTTGGTGGAGGCTCTCCTCTCCTTCCTGCCTCCCTGCTCCCTATCAACTTCAGATTGCATTCCTCTCTGCTGTGCAAAGATACGCCTCTTTGCCCCAGCTCTTACTCCCCCAGAAAACATAACCATTTCCCCCGTGGTATTTGGAAAATAAAGTAACCTTCTATTAACAAGATCTACTCTCCCCCTAGCGCAATGCAGGCACCTTTGTTATTTGAGGGTATTTTTCTCTTCTCTCTTCTTACTTCAAACAGTTCATCCAAAGTATTTTTTTCAAAAAAAAAAAAAAAAAAAAGTCTACTGTAAACTATTAATATTTTATGAAGAACCAGAAGAGAGGAATTTGGAGACTCAAAACCTGAAGGAATGATAAGGAGATGGAAGTGCTAATTAATTGGATTTGATCATTACCCATTGGATACATGGAATGAATTATCACACTATACCCCACAAGTATATATAATTATTATGTGTTAATTAAAAAGGAAAATATAGTAACTATTGAAAAGCAATTTTGATGGTTGAAATTTTCTACATCTTATCACACCTATATTTAGCAAATATTTATTTTAATCTTTTAGTGATGTTTGCTTATTACAATGTCCTCCAATACACTTAAATCTTCTAAGAATAGACAGATCTGCTTATCTCCCCCCACACCCTTCGTCCTTAACACATCATCTGTCATTTAACCAACATTGATGGGACAGAACCAGATGGACAGAAAGCATGATCTCACCATGTTCTGTTGGACTATATTAAAGAGATTTGGGTACAGTGGGTTGATTTTTTTTTTTCTTGAGCTTTGTAAAATTGCAGGCAAACTAGGAACTCAGGACTTCAAAGCAGAGTTCAGAAGTCTAAATGTCACTTAGGTCTTGACTGAGACAGTAATAAAATCCCCACCATTCTCCCTCTCTTCCTTCTCCCCTGCATCCCTGGATGGTCCACCTAGCTGCTCCCCAGCCTCCCTCTTGCTGCTCAAGTCAATCTCTTCAGTGTGCTCAGAGGGGAACACTGTGTGCCGTTTAGAAAGGAAACTTCTTCCGGGCGGGCTCTAGTCCTTCCTTGTTCTTTCAGCCCCTGGGACATGTTGCTTTTGGTGTCACTCCAGGATATTCTTTTTCCCCCTGCAACTTGTCTAATCACATGGAGCAGAAAATGGATGAGTTCCTTCATTCAGTAGGTCCCTCTGACCTCTAGCATCTGGTTCCAGAGCTCTGTAGCAAAGGTGCCCACTGTGGATTGGCTGCCATGTATCTCCTTTCACCACCTCCCTGTCAACGTCTCTTTCATGAAGGGCTGGGAATGGAGGGCACCCGCAAGGTAGCTGCATGGTGGGCCACCTCACCTCGTCTGTAGGATGCAACCTTAGAAAGGCACGTGGTGATATCCAGCAGATCTTTAGCATCCAGCCTCGTCTGTACGTAATATCGGACACTAAAATCTGGTTGGCCGACATAACTATGTATGTAGAAGAAACCATTGAAAACCATTGGGGAACCTCAATAAAGGGGGCCCTGGCTTCTATGGCAGGTAGAAGATGAGATGCATGAGGGCTAAAGGTTGGATCCAGCTTGTATTCTCCAGAACACTTTGCACACAGCCTACCTCATGGCAGGTGCTTAATAACCATTCAGTGAAAGAATAAAACATCCCTCTGATTATCCCTTCTTTATCCTGGTAATTGTACAGAAATCGTGCTTCCTCATGCTAAGATAGCTGGGGAATAAACTCTCCCAGTATTCTTTGTCTTAACATCAAGCACCCGATCATTCTTCCAATGGGGAGTCCTTGTTACTCCCAGCTCTCAGCAAGATACTACTTTTGAAAATATGGTCTTATTGTCACCCCATTTCCATTCTTTTTTCTTAAGTCACTTAAAAAATAATACTTCTAATTCTGCCAGAAAAAAATCGTAATGAGATGCTTGGTTCCTGAAAACAAAGGCCTAATGAGGGAGCCCCTGTGAGTGCCCTGAGGATGTTGACAAAGTCCCTCCTCGGCTCTGAGTCTCCCACCATGAGCTGGCAGGGCTCCTACCACCCAGAAAGTGATAGACAAACTCACTTTAGATGCCTTGCCCCGGGGGGAATACAAACAGAAGACACAAGAAGGCAGGGACACCTCCAGAACACTGAGGTAAGCTGCTACCCTGTGGGGACGGCTCCACTGCCTGGATTTCCTAACCACATCCTTGGTGGAGGAGCAGAGGAGAGAGGTGAAGCCTCAGTTAGTCACCTGAAGTTCCCCACTTAGATCTGCTGACATTATCTTCATGATGATTACACAGTAATAGCCCCAAGGGCAAATACCCCCGTCTCCTCCACACTAGTAAGAAGAAAGAGGACCAGTGTAGGGGAAAGTCATTTGCAATAGGAGACATATCAATTTGGGCTTCATTCTTTATTGAAGATTTGAGCATTCCTAAATCTAGATCTTATGAGTCAGAGAGAGAGAAAAAGAGAGAAATTATTCTCCCCTGGTCTACAACAGAGTAGGCACACCGAGATCCGACCTTGTGACTTATAGATGGTCAAGCTGGGCTCTCGGCTGAACCAAGGTGCCAGGAGGATGGCCAATACAGTCTGTAGCTTCCATTAGTTAATGTGACAAATGCCAGGCTCATGAGTCACCCCTGGACACACCTAGTCCCTGAGCGCCATGGAAACCCGTCACCAGGCCGGAGCTTCTTGGCTCTGCAGGCAGACTTCACTAGAGACTGGGTTTCCCCTCTTTGACTTATATGGTCACTAAGAGGACCACATCGACAGCAGCCTGACCGGGAGGAAATTATGTAGAGCGTGACCACAGGCAGATCAGCCTAGGTGGGTCCAACTTCAGGGTGTGTTTGATGGGAAGAGGCGTGTGACCCAAATACCTTTCCCTGTGCTTAGCCCTCAACCACAAGTCTTAAAACTACAGCAATTTAAAGAAAGAGTTCCAAATCTCCTTAACCCTGGGGGTGGGGAGGATGGGAATCTAATGGAAAAATAAGCAGGAAAAAAATAAGTTAAAAGGATTTATCAAAAAGTTGAAGAAAACACATTTTATCCATTCATGATCTATTGATCTGAAAAAGCTTTTTAAAGAAAAAGGAAAACTGCTAGAACTTTCATATATAACCTAGAACACAAATGTGTGTGTGTGTGTGTGTGTGTGTGTGCGCGCGCGCACGTGTATGTGCAAATGTATCTATGCACGCACACAGAAGTTATTTAAATTGTTTGAATTGGAATATGTTTCAAAAACATCTCCTCACCCGCTGTTCAGGCCTCAGTAAAAAAGCCTCAGGACCCAAGTATGATAATAAACCTTTCATTCGAATGTTTGTATCAGATAACTAGAATGAAAATAAAAGCCAGCAACCCACATCAGCCGAACTCATAGTACTTCTCTGTCTGGGTAAATTGGTTTTCAGATTTGCATCTTGTTCCAAAACTGATTTTGGAAACTATCCATTTCTGTTGATAATTGGTAAAATAATAATGTCAGGTTTTAGCAAGTGAGTGAAATTTATTAATCAAGACTAGATCAGACTTATTTACTTCTCTTTTTTCTTTATGAATTTGAAACAGTGTTTGGAACTGTGCTTTAGAAGAGCCACAGTTACAAATATGGATCCACACTTATGAACTCAAGGGATACACAATTTTTCATTGATCATGTCCTGGGAAACTTTCTTCAAAGACCAAATCCATGTAGCTGTTGACATTTTTTTTTTTTTTTTCAGGGGCAAACAGGTAACACAGTCATTGGCCAGTAACAAATATAAAAAGAAATGGAGAGTTTTGCAAGGTCAGCCAAACTAAGTAAGGAGATACTTCAGTCAGTTTATTTCAAAAAGCAGAAGACAGTTGTATTAACTCCTGGGATACAAATTTCAAATGCTCTAGTCCTTTTTGGCAAGCTCTAGAGTGCTCGGGAAAGACGTCACAGAAGAGGCCTAGAAGATGGCAGACAGCATCTTCAACTCATCCACTGATTAATTCACTGTGTCGAGGAAGAAAATCAGGATGGAGGAGTAACCTTGGTTTGGGCACTTGCAATTAAAATGGAGTTGGGTGGCATCATTAATCCAGTCTCAGACATATTCACAACTCAACCATCGAGCTGGGCTCCTGGTGTGATCCCTAACCTGGGCCAAATCACAGTTTCCTGTTGTTGTTGAGCTTTGTGCAAAAAACGCCTTTCTAAGAACTATACAGTGACTGAACTGTACCCAATTGCTTTCTTACGAGATAGCCTCACTTTTTCCAACCCTAATCATAATTCCTGATTAACAAGTGATGTAATTACCAATCTCCTTGTGGTTGAAACCTACTGGAGACCTGTTAGGATATAAAAATTAGCAAGAAGCCAATCTTTCCACCTTTACAGCCAGACACAGCTGCCATTTTGTAAAACACCAGAATGCATTTTCAAGACTACTTGAATCTGTTTTTCCAGATTGAAATCCTAATTAGATCCAAATTAATATCATTTTCTTTGTTCTTGGCTAGGTTATTTTTATTCTCAGTCAACGACTCACTCTTTTATTCACACATTAATTCATTAAGTATGTACTAACGGCCCCACCATGACAAGTCACTGTGACATAAGATTAGGTAATGTGTAAGATACACTCACTGCTTTCCTGGGATCAAGAACATCATATACACAATCCTCCTTTTCTTTTTTTATTTGCTTAGTAACCACCAGAATTTGTTGCTGGAAAAACAATGGCTGAATCTCCTACAGACATCTCTGCATATTCTTGCATATTCTTTTACAACATGGTTTCTCAGCCTTGGCACCATTGGTGTTTTGACCAGATAGTTCTTTGTTGTTGGGGACTATCCTGCTCGCTGTAGGATGTTTATCAGCATGCCTGATCTTCGCTTCAGCACTCTCTCCCCAGTTGTGACCATAAAAAGTGTGTCTCTAGACATTGCCATCTGTTCCCTGGGAAGAAAAATCATCCCCCGTAGAGAAACACCAACTTAGAAGAGGTAGACAGCATAAGGTGCTATGGATGGCTGAGTCAGGAGAGAATTCAAAGGAATTAGGCAACGGAGAGTGTGCTGTTTTGTGTTTTTAGCGGGTGGCATGGAATTTCAACTGCCTAATGATTTTTAACACCACAGACACCATAGATACTTGCTTCCTGTTAGGATATAAAAATTAGCAAGAAACCATTCTTTTCACCTTTACAGCCAGACGCATCCAGACAAGTTACATAAAAATAGCTTCAAGAAACCCATCAGAGAACAAGAAAAACTAAATGAAATGAAATTTAGGAGAAAGAAGATCATAGCTGAATGGAAACATGGATGAAGATAGAAAAAAGAGGACGGGTTGTAAATGGGTGAAATTCAGTTGAGCTTTTAATGAACTTTTGGTACCTTCTGGTTGGCTGGGGTGATAGACTGGGGTTTCAAGGAGCTCTAATCACGAATTGAGTTGGTACCCATTCTCCTTGTTTGGCATGGTCCTTCCCCACGTACACAGAAGGTTGGGAACAGGGCAGAAGACCTGAGAAATAGCTACCATGAGATACCTGGGGGCTTCAACAAGTGCCAGGCAGAGGCTGCCCGAAGCTGGAGGCTGGACAGGAGAGCTGAGAGAATCCCAGGAAGGCACTCAGGGCCTTTGCTGGGAGCAGGATCAGAGAATGATGAGGCGAACCATGCAATGCTCCAAGTCCTCACCAGCAGAGGCCTGTTGAAGGAAGGCAGAAAAACCAAAAGCAACCTTTACTAGGTTCAGCAGGCTTTCACCAAAGGCCCATCAGTGATAACTGCTCAAGTTTAAGCATAGGAAAAAAGAGAGAAACAATACCAGGTGCAGAAAGCTAAGGGAATGGGAAGCCAGAAAAAATAAATAAATCTGATATGAGAAGCCAGCAGGCAGATTGAAACACAAAGATACCCAAGGTTCAGAAAGCCGACTCTTAAAGCACAGAGAGACCTCGGCATCTCCTGATGTTCCCATCCCAAGGCCAGTTGAATGAAAAGCCCTGATTTTGCCATAACGATGTAAAACCAACGTGAATGGAATCTAACAAAGTGACTTTCCCGTCCTCCAGGCCTGACAAGCAAGCAGCAGAAACAGCTTCCAAGTGGGGAAGAGCAAAGAGTCACAGGAAATGCAGGCAAACAAGATGGCGGAGAGTGAGGATGATGAGGAAAACCACAAGAAGGCTTTGCATGCTCCAGAACTGACCAGTGTCAGGAAGAGCCCTCTACCACTAGGGGAGGGTCAGGAGCTCTCAGAAGGACCTCGCTGAGCACAGGAACCCTGGGCCCACGGCTGACAGCAGGGTGGGGAACATAGAGTCCATTCTGCTCTAGAACTGTTTGCTTGGTGATCAGGCGCCCTTGTCTTCCTTTCAGAGAGCCACAGGTGCACGTGGCCTGCACTAGCCTGATGGTGGCTCAGGATTGCTCAGAGAAACCTGTCCACACTCCTGGCTTTACGACAAGTGCCAGGAAGTGGATGTCAACCTTGGAAAAGGGACAGGAATGCCCACAGGGACCTCTGCTGAGGTGGAGGGCATGGGGCCTCTATGGGCTAAGCAGGAGGTCCAGGGAAGCCCTGTGGCACCCCAGGACTTATACTAAACAGGGGGCAGCAGGAGTGCATTTCAAACCTAGTGTGCCCACATGACTAAGGCCACCGCAGAGCTCAGGCAGCCTCTGCCACAGCCTTTATTGACCACACCCCATACCACTGCTTGACAGAGATGAGGCTCCCCGTTTCCCAAGTGTGTAGACCAGTTGTGTCAGTCTCTACTACGCTTTTCTATGCCCACAATGACTTGCATTGAATCTAAAACTAGCAAATACAAAACAAAAGCCAGAAAATAAACAAACAACAAAAATGAACATAACCCTCATGTATAACAAATTAAATTAAAAAAAAAATCCATATGGACAATGGGGAAAAAAATGAACGTAACCAGATCCCCAAATGGTCGAAATGTTGGTATTTTCAGAAACAACCCTTACATCAATCTATCCATATCTATCTATCTATCTATCCATCCATCCATCTCTTCTATCTATGTATCTTAATGACATATTAGCAAATCACATCCAGCTATGCACGAAGTTCATAATTAACAAAGAGTAAGTCATGAGCAAGTAGAATATATCCAGAAATGTAAGATTGATTTAACATGTGAAAATAAGTATAATTTTCCACATTAAGGAAAAATCATCTCAATAGATGCAGAAAATCTATTTGATGAAATTCAACATCTACCCCGGTTTAAAAAAAAAAAAAAAAAAAAAGCTACCAGTAATCTAGTAATAGAAGAAAACTTTCTTCATGTAATTTTATGTTACTCCTCAAACTAATAATGTTGAATGTTTTTCTTTCAAGATTGGGAGCAAGGCAAGAACATCCACTCTAACACTTTTATTCAGTAATATTGTGGAAGACCTAGAAACTTACATTCATCCAAAGTTACCATTAAACAATGAATTATTGGGGCTGGGGTTGTGGCTCAGCGGTAGAGCGCTCACCTAGCACATGCGCAGCCCAGGTTCAATCCTCAGCACCACGTAAAAATAAAGGCATTGTGTACAAGTAAAACAAATAAATAAATA
Organism: Tamias sibiricus; assembly: GCA_025594165.1. Classification (NCBI taxonomy): domain Eukaryota; kingdom Metazoa; phylum Chordata; class Mammalia; order Rodentia; family Sciuridae; genus Tamias; species Tamias sibiricus. Next base: position 13,283,060 of record CM046666.1, on the reverse strand, counting down.
TTTTTTAAAAATAATGAATTATCAAACCAGAGATTGGAAAATCAATATACACGAAATACTTTCATCTGATAAAAGACTTATATCCAGGACATAAAGAGAACTAAAAAAAAAAAAAAAACGTAAAAATAGGCAAAAGATTTGATATATATGTCACACAGGAAGAACAAATGTCCAATAAGCTCATGAAAAGGTGCTTAACATCATAGAACATCAGGGAAGTGGCAGCTGATATCACAGTGAGATGTCATTCACACAGTCAGGACAGCTGAAATAAAACATTGTAATACTGGATGTTAGCCTAAGTAAAACAAAAGCATCAACTATATTATATGTGGACAAACATGCATTGCTAGTAGGAATGTAAAATGGTATAATGACTTTGGATAAACTTTGGAAGTTTCAAGTAAAGCTAACTATACAGCTACACCTGACCCTGAAATTCTACTCCTAGAATTTATCCTAGAAATTTAAAACCAGTGAGAACAAGGAGACGGTTAAAAGAATGCTCACAGCAGTTCTATTAATAGCTCCAAACTGGAAAAACTTTAATTATATATATATCCATACAGAGCTGATAAATACATTGTGATATACATATACAATATTACTCAGCAACGAAGTAAAACAGCTGAGGTGATAACAGAGACATATCTCAAAAACATGATTTCAAGCAAAACCATCCAAACCCCAAAGACTATATACCATATCTCTACACTGTGTACAGGCAACACTTATTTAAGGTGAAAGAAATCAGAATGCTGATTTGCTGTAAGTTTCAGCAGGATTGGGGGTGGGGCAAAAGACTCCATGTTAAAGAATTAACTAGAAAAAGGCCTGGGGGATTTTTCTAGGTGATGGAGATGTTCTGCATCTTGATTTAGCTGGTCATAAATTATCTCACCAAACTGAATAAGGTGTAGGAATTTTATTGTATATAAATTAGACCCATTGAAATTAGTTTTTAACAAAAATCCGTGACTCGTAAAACAGCTTGAAAAACCAAAGGCACAATCTCTAAAAGCATTCGTTGGAGGAAAACAAAGCACAAGTTGTCCCCAAATCAACAGGCTGCAGCACCATCACAATTCAAGGAAAGGATAACTCCTCTCACTTGTTGCAATTTTGTCTATGTTAGTAGAGCAGCTACTTTCACCTGGCCCTGGGTCCGAGAGTCACAGAATTGACCAAGTGGAAGGACCAGTGGAATTGACCAAATGAAAGCAAATGTCCAGTTTGGTCTTGGAGTCAAGTGTCAATCAACAAAAATGTACTGCAAATTGATGCTCACTGTCATCATTCACGTCAGGCTTCCGGCGGAGAGAAACCTGCTCCCCAGGAACCTACTTCTAAGTCCGTGAGCTCCAAGATTCCGCAAGCTGCTGGAGGCAGTCAGCAGCTTACACACGGGCTGGTCTTCCCTGGTCCTTTATTTTCCTGGATGTCTTTGTTCAGGGGAATGAGCAAGCAGAGAGAGCTTAGAGTGAAACCTAAGCATTAGAGAGAAATGAGAGTTGACACATCAGTGTGGCATGGGTGGGGCAGGAGGGAGTGGGGACAGCATCTCCCTCCCATGTCAAGCACGTTGCCCACTCCTTACAACGCTCTGTATTCTTTGATGTGTCCTTTCCCATAGAGGAAGTCCTTTGTGAGGGAGGGGGAGGTGAGTTAGCTCGTGGGAAAAAATGTCTCTCAGGTTTGGAGCAGTGAGTTGGCTCGGGCCCAGGTAATGTCCTCAAGGTGTGCCATGAGAGATGAAGTCACTTGGCTCATTTTACCAGCTTCAGGATGGCGTCAAGACCTGACAAAGCCAGGCAACACGTACAAGGAAGCTCATCTGAGTCAAGGCTGTGGCGCTGGAGAAGTCTTCAGGGTCGCGTTCAAAAACAAAAAACCCAAGCGAGGCCTTTACAGGAAGACGAAATTCAGGGTCGTGGGACAATGAAGGGGACCGCATACACTGAGGACGTGCAGCCTATGCCCAGGTCAGACCAACTCCTACATACAAGCTCTCTGAGGCATGCAAAAATTCTGGCACCCTTTCAAATTATTATTCTTTCCATATTTGTTGAGCCTTTATGTAGCAAAGAAGGGAAAGACCCTGCTTTCTGGAAGAAATAGAGGTAACCCTTCTTTACGCATAAGGAAAGAGCAGATATCCGAAGGAAAGGATAACTCACGTCCTTGTGCAGCTCAAGGGACTCCCCACAAAAGTGAACACACCCAGGTTCTCTGCAGCCAGACCCCTACCCATGGGAGATCAGAAGACCCTCCACTTCCTTCTACTCAAAATGACTCCCTAAAGGGAGCCTCTCTCTTGACTTCTAACATCAAATCTGATTCTTAATTCAAGAGCTGTAAAGCTCTTTATAGTTCACACATTCCCAATAACTTAAGTGAAAATTTACCATATTGGGAACTTTCATTTCATGGTTTATTGTGTTACCACAACCAGAGACAAATTTTCAACATACTCTAAGAGTGATGTGTCCATACCGAAAGCACCATTCCCTAGATAGTGCCTTGTCATTCCTCTTTTGATTTCAGAATGCCCGCTGCACGTTACTGCTGACTTTGGGTGATTGTCAGGTGGCTGGATCCAGAGAGTAGTAGCCGTTATTGCCCCTAATGACACAGATTAGTCCTCTCCTATCCTTGGAGGATAGGCTCTGAGTCTCCCAAGGATGCCAAAAACCACTGATAGTACTGAACCCTATAATTTAATGCCTTTTCCATCGTCACTAAACACTTAATCACACACACACTGTAGCTTTAACTTTTGCATTTTGAAGTATAAGAGCAAAACTAGCATAGATTTCTTGTTCCTTCTTGACATACAATCTTTCCCCCCTCTATTGAAACAAGACTTTTCATCTTTCACGTAAGGAAGCACTTTACAGCTTCTCTTTTGTGTATTCAAATTGCCAGTATCATTACTCTCACACTTTGAAACCATTTTTAAGTAAAATAAGGGTTACTTGAACACAAACATGAGGTGTTAACCAAGGCAGCTACTGAGTAACCAATGGGCGGGCAGTATACACAGTGCAGATAACTGGACAAAGCCATGATTCACATTCCAGGGAGGGCAAAGTAGGACTGAGGGAGATTTTACTAGGTTATTCAGAATGCATTTTAAAACTTTCAAGTGGTTTATTTCTGGAATTTTCTATTTAATATTTTCAGACCATGGTTGACCATGGTCAACTAAACCTGCAGAAAGCAAAACCACAGATAAGTGGGGGACTACTGTATTCATGTACAAAAAATAGCAAAGATAAGTTGATTCTAGAAAGGAGTTCTTTCATTTCTATTCAAGAGCACCGCCTGCTTTGGCAGAAGTGGAACAAATTTCTGTTTTGCTGGTAATAAAATAAGTTGCATGTGGAAACCTGAGTTAACAGGCACTTTTTCTGATTTATTACAGTGAATGTGTTAGTCCCATTTCTTACAGAATGGTAAGAGAGATGCCCAGTCTTTTATCAGATAGATGTGTTACAAATGTCTTTTTCAGCCTGTGGCTTGAAGAACTTGACTATCTTCTGGCCTGAAACTTTGTAAGACTCTCAGTTCAGGCCTGTAGATGATTTGAAAGCCAAGTTCAGGAGAGATTCCAATCACTCTCCTTGCAATATAGTGTTGGGATTGTCACTGAAATTGACAGACATTCAAATCATGCCCTCTCTGGATTCTGAGGACGTGGAGATAAATAAGACCCAGTCCCTCCCGTACAAAAACACACTGTCAAGTGGGGACTCAGACATGTAAACAAATACCAGAGTACAGACGACAGTGCCTTTTGCCTTAAGGAGTCCAGGAAGGCCTCACACAAGAGAAAACATTTGAAGGAGCCTTGAAGAAGGAATAGAATTTCCCTAGCACAACCATGAAGAGAAGGCATTCTTCTCTGAGAATGCAGCCTAAGAAAAACTCTGGTGAAAGAAAGTTCACAGCCAGGGTGAGGAGCAACAGTATGTTTTCCAATGATTATCTAAGAACACCTTTGTCTGAGCCACCTGCATGCTTGCTGAAGCAGAGTTCTGGGTCCCCTCATTACTGGCTCAAACCTTATGGGATTTTTGACCTGAGAATCTTCATTTTGGTAAACTTTCTTAGTAAGTGTTGCCCTATAATAGCAGAGATGAAAGGTAGAAGTGGAAGATGAAGCTATAACTGGAGAAGTACATTAGAGGGACAAGATGAAGGTTTTGTGTGCAATATGGAGGGCTGGTCTCTAGGGAATGTTCATCTTCACAATCACACAGTGTGGTACATATCATTATCTCTCTATTATGCATACATGGGTCACATACATAGTGGCCCCATGACTTGAATCCACATGTGTGAACACAATGACCATGCTCTTGGTCATTTAACTGTACTTGAGCAATAATTTTCTTTAATACTGTTGTGCTGACCTTGATCCTTTTCTTCCGTAATTCTCCTTAATAAACAAGAACTTGCTTATGTGGGTGCAAGAACTGGGAGAGTGGACCTCACTTGCATATCCCCATTATTCCACAGGGGTATGGAAACTTTCATATTCCTGACTAGAGATTTGGGACACCATGGTGGGTCCAATTCCTGCATTCTGAACTTCTGTTCATCAATGGTACAGAAAACCCTTGATTTTGATTCTTTTGGATAGCTCCTTTGATTCCTGATGAGGTCTTCTTTTTGATTTCATAGTCTGGCCATTGGATAATCTCTGTAAACAGTTTATAACCTCTATTGGGTGAAAGGTGGCACAGGATTTGGTCCAAGTTTCTTGTCTCCACTGGGCAGTTTGGAGTTGAAATCAACTAAGGATTTCATGCCAAAAAGGAAGTTTATATCTAGAATGGTGAGTTTTGTATTTCCAGGTTGATGACAGACATATGGCTGAAATTTTAGTATTAAAACTGTGAGCTTTCTCTGGAAATGTGTCCATTCATTTTACATATCTGTAATTTAGACAGGCCTTTGCCTCTCATTATATGGATGTATAATATTTTCCTACTTCCTGATGGCATTAGGAAACTAGGCCATGAAGATTTATATTAAAGGATCTTCAGTCTGATTGGCTCGGAAATAAATAAGCACTTGTATAGATTGAATATCCCCCCAAATCATGGAAATTAAGAAACATTGACATATTTCTGTGTAGGGGGAAAAATAGATATTCTTATAGAATCTAATTCAGAAACAATTAGAGAATTTAAGTTCATATAATTTAGGCAAATAGACTAGTTCTATGATTTTGGTTTAATAAAAACACATGTTTCTCTGACCTATCTGTGTTAAATATAGTGTATAAGAATAGATACTCATTTTACCATAAATGCTTCTCCTAAATATATGCAGATTTACTGATTGAATAAACTTATATCACTACTACTAAATGATAAAAGTACAAATTTGTAGTTACTAATTTGAATCCATGGTCTGACTAATTTTGTATCAGTAATAATTATGTTTTATACTTCGTCAACTTGAAAATAATTTGCAAGATCCATAGGAAACCTAAAACCTTGGACTGATAATAAATTGAGTTAATTAATGGGTTTTCATTAGATATATAAATAATTTCTGAAAAGACAGAATACTGAAGCATTAATTGCCCTGCATACATTTTGTGTGGTAAAAATGTGAATATATCTGTTAATGAGTGTCTGGTCCATTGAAAATCATACTGTGGGGTATGCAAATGGACATAGGAAATTGTAGAAACTTTTCAGAAAGGGAATTTTATTTTTTTTTATGATTGAAGCTAGCTAAGATTCAATTGATTTTTTTTATGAGATTTTCAAGAAGAGTTTTAGAAAGCTAGAAGTTGATTTTCGCTCTGTTCAATGAAAAATTTTTTCTTGCATTTCTGATTTTCTTTTAACAAATGTTTGTAAAAGGTTATTCCTTACCTATTATGTAAACTGCCTAGAAAACAAGTTTTCTGTGTCTTGTCAGAATAATATTCTGTGTTTTATGTTGACTTTATTATGTATTAGTCCATTTTAGCTGCTATAAAAATACTCTATAAAATTGTGCGGCTTATAAACAACAGAAATGAACGTCTCACAGCTTTCGAGGGTTCAAGTCCAAGGTTGAGGTACAGGTAGATTCAGTGTCTGGTGAGAGACCAAATTTCTGATTCATTGATATCTTCCTGCTGTGTCCTCACATGACAGAAGGGCAAGACAGCTCTCTGGGCCCTCTTTCATAAAAGAGCCAATCACATTCACGAGGGCACCTCTGTCATATGATCAGGTTTCAGCTTATGAATTTTTAGGGGACACAAAATTTCAGACCACAGCCACGTCACTGATTATTGAAGAAAACAGAAGATTCTCACTCAGGAACATAACTCCTGTTTTAACCTTTTAAATCTTTCACTGTCCTTTTGGTTAAGTAGGTAGCCACACAGGGTGTCTCAGTAAACCATGATCTTTTCTTCACCAGGGGTTCAAATCTCCTGACAACTTTGGGTCTTTGCCTTTGCCAGGTCAAACCTGAATGATATCATTTCTACCTGAAACTCTTGAGATTTCTAGAGGCCTTAGCAAATCAGGAGACTTGCTTAGCTTTCCTTAGATAAAGTAAGTATGGATAAAAATGTTATAAATATTTCAGAAATTGTGTGCTCTATGAAAACGTCCTTGAGAGCTGTCAGTGCTATTGTTGTCCATGCCATAATTTTATTTATCGCAGCCCTGGTTCTGCCTTGTGTAATATTAGATTTCAGTATACAGCAGTTCCCCTAATCCATGGGGACATATTCCTAGACCCCCATTGGGTACCCCAAACTTGGGTAGTACCAAACCTATAATTTAATGCCTTCTTCATCTTAACTAAGCACTGTGCCCAGAACTTTTGCAGGTTGAGGTACAACAGCAGAACTAGCATGGATTTCTTTATCCTTCTTCACAATTTGACGGACACAAGATTTGTACTTACCATGGATCTTAACAACCTCCCAGCACGTGATCTTTTATTCTTTCCTTATTAAGTTTCACATGTTCACTTAAAAGAAGCATTGTACAGTTCCTTTTTGGCATATCCAAATTGCCAGAATCTCTATTCTTGAGCGTTGGGGCCATTATTAAGAAAGTAAGAGCCACTTGAACACAAGCACTGTGACACTGTTGACAGTTGATCTGATAATCAGATGGCCTCTAGAAGACTGACGGGTGGGTCCTGTAAAGAGTGTGGGCATGCTGGACGAACAGATGATTCACGTCCCAGGCAGGACGGAGCAAGACTGTGGGAGATTTCATTACCACATGTAGAACAGTGCACAACTCCAAACTTGTGAATTGTTTGTATCTAGAATTTTCCGTTTACTATTTTCAAGCCATAGTTGACCAAAATTAACTGAATCTGCAGAAAGTGAAACCACAGATCAGAGGAGATGACTGTAGTACTATCAGTCATGTGAGTTATTTTTTAAATATTAACTTCACACTTTTACTTCTTGATTGTGCATCTGGCCTCTTCTAGGCCAGTGTTTTCCAACTGGAATTCATTTCACTTACCTATGGTGTTTTATTGACATATAAATGTTTTAGACATACTCCAGACTTAGAGAATCTCTTTACTTCTTGATTCATTATTGATATATGCTATATGTGCTTGACCTGTTCATGGCATATTGTATATTCAGGGTGACTACAGTCGTATCTGAACTTTTTTTCTCATTAACAATAACAAATTTAATAACACTAGTCTTATTTTGCATAATAATAATAATAATAATCTCAAAGACAGATTATTCTTGACCAAAATTCTTCTTTGAAAGTAGGAGTAATCATTATGTCCAAGATCACTTTGTCACATTTTGGATTGACTTTTTTTTTTTTTTAAATCACATTTTGCAAGTCATATAAACAACCAGATTTTCTTTTCAGTTGCATTATTATTGAGTTGTCAATAGATCTTCCACCTTTGAAAATTATCAGTAATAAGTTAGCCATGCTGTTTTACATCTTTTGTCATCTATGGGTGGTTCATTTGGGTTTTTTTTTTTTTTTTTTTTTGGCTTGTTTTATTTTTGTTTTTGTTTTGTTTTCACTCTTGCATGTTTGGGCACTCTTGCAAAACAAGTGCAGGTCAGACTGCTTTGTGCTGTGCATAGGAGGATTGTCTTGGAGCCCTGTAGACAAGAACTTTGCCAGATACTCTTGGGCACAGGCTTCTGATGGTGTCACTTAAAGGTTAAGAACATACCAGTGGATTGAGTCAGGATTTTTCAGAACACTAGTTGAGTAACAGATGAATCCATGAGACTGCTAACTCAAGACTTAGTGGAACAAAAATTAATCACATATTAATGGATGAGCTTATGAGGCGTGATTATGGGTTTTTGGTTTGGAATATGGTTGTTCTAATATACTAGTTTCTGGATCTATAAGATAGACCTTTCTTTTTCCTGTTATCTGAAACTCTTGGCAATGTCAACTCTGATTTTATAAACCAAAATGAAACATTTGCAGTAATATCTTATTTTCCCTGCCTGAGGAAACTCTTCTGGAATATTTTTATTTGTGTGGCAATAAAATTCTGTGCATAAGTTCAGTAAGAGTTTGTCCTTCTTGTGACTATGACATAATTGAACATTTTGGTTATGCAACTAAGCACTGGCCTGGAATGTCCTATTTGGGAATGATATTCATTTAAACAGATAATAACCAGACACTTTTAAGGAAGGAGGGTTGGCTTAGGGAGGTGGTCTCACAAAGCCCTCCTGGGGAAGCAAGCCTAATACCCAGCTTCAGTTTCTCAGCCTTATAGGAGAGAAAAGTTATGTCTTGGCAAGCCCAGGAATCTTAGGATATTTGGGGGACATGAAAAAGAGCAGAATTTGCCCAAATTTTTAAATATCTTGTAGCTAGTTTGGGGCTTGGTTTTCTAGACTTAAAAGACTTTTAAAAATCCAATTTGAAATTTCTCATGAAATTTTTCAGAAAGCATATTTAAAATATTTACATGGTAAATTGCCATTCCCATTTTCCTGTCTAAATAATGACACCAAATTTAATGACACTGGTCTTATTTTGCAATAATAATAATAACAATAATAATAATCTCAAAGACAGATTATTCTTGACCAAAAGTGTGTTTTAATGGAACATCATCTATCAAAAAGCATACTGCTTGCCCAATTCTAGTCCTTATTTGTTGCTTTCGAGCTAGTCTGGATCTCTTTTTAAACTGTGGATAACTGATGGATGTGTCACTTGTCTTGTCTGGTGGCGTTTTGATTAACTTGCTCTCTAGCTGTAGAGGGAACAATCTTGGTGCCCATCAGTTGGACTATATCCTATTGCTTTTCCACATTGTCAATCCTTTTCAGATTTTTCAGTCTTTCCAGTTTTCTTAATTTCTAACTGTACCCTTTCAAACTAACATTTCGGATTTTTCCTCTCTGCCACCTGGCCTAGTTCCCAGACCCCGATGGGCACTCTTAAGTTTTCTTGTCCTCATCCCTCCTGGACCTTCTCCCATCATGGGCCTCATTCTCCCTGGAAAGTTGCAGTCTGGTCCACTAAATAGCCTTCTAGACTATAAGGGTGAGGCAGGCCCTGGGGACTGGTTTAGCAGGAACAACATCAACCTCCCTGAGAAACTAATTATTGAGCCTTACTTCACCCCACTCCAGGGATTTGTGATCAGCACTGAAGTTTCAGGGATGCATACTATTTGCCTTGAACAAAAAGCAAGACTGACTTCTATCTGAGCCCTGTGTTCCTCAAGAAATCCCCCACCCTGGGACTGCAAATTAGTACAACCACTCTGGAAAGCGGTATGGAGATTCCTCAAAAAGTTAGGAAAGGAACCACCCTGGGATCCAGCTTTACCACTCCTTGGCATTTATTCAAAATATCTAAAATCAGCATAACCATAAGGATGCAGCCATATCCTTGTTTATAAAAACTCAATTCACCATAGCCAAACTATGAATCCAACCCAGGTGCCCATCAACACACAAATAGATAAAGAAAAATGTGCTATATATACAAAATGGAATTGTACTCAGTCGTAAAGAAGAATGAAATTATGTCAGGTGCTGGTAAATGGATGGAACTGGGGGATATCATGCTAAGTAAGATAAGCCAGACTCAAAGTCAAGGGTCCAATGGTTTCTCTCATATGTGGAAGCTAGACCAAATTAAGGGGGAGGATAAAAAGGAGAGGGGGTAGATTCCATGAAAATAGAAGAGAGCTCGATGGAGTAGAGGAAGGAGGAAGGGGGTGGGACTGGAATAGGGAGAAGTGGTGAAATGAATCTGACCAAACTTTGCTATGTGCATATATAAAAATACCATAGTGAATTTCACCTTTATGTATATCCATAATGCACTAATTTTAAAAACTATAAATAAATAGAAGAAAGATCAGTAGACTAGAGGAAAGGGAATAGGGAGGGAGAAGGGGAAGGAAAGGGGAAGTACTAGGGATCAAATTGAAGCAAATTTTATTCCATGCTTGTATAGTTATGTCAAAATGAACCCCTCTATTGTGTATAAATAAATGAGCAATAAAAAATAAATAAAAAGAAAAGAAATCTTCTCCCTTTCTGTGTTCTGAAAAAAGGCTAACTGCAGAGAAACTGCCCACTCTTACTACTCCCCTACCTCCTTTCGCAGTGACTTGAAAATACTTTCTCTCCTCTTCCCCAGGACTCCCATAGACTCATGGGTGACTCCCTGATTCATCTGCCTTTCCAAAGCCCCAGGTTCTCTTTCTTTTCTTAAGAGGTTCTTCGTTAGTGAACATTTTCCTCATTGCAGCAACCTGTATTAAGCCTTCTCCTTAACTGTTCAGTAAGTTTGTCTTTCACAAAGAGAGGGGCACTGTCTGTGGCCACTGGTGGGAGCCAATTGAGCGGGACATTGAAAGAACAAATGTGTGACCAGCATCTACCACTGTGTCTATTGGTAATGGTGCCTTAGCACATTGTTCAAGCCTAAAAAGACATCTAAGTTCATAGGTGGGTTAAGCAATCCCTACACACCCATCAGGCAGGAATTCTTGACATGATTGGGACACTGTGACCTTGTGGTAAAGAGTAGGAGATTGGTGGAGAATTGGAGCTATACAATAATTTTACCTTTGGTTCATTACAGAGACTCTCAGTGAAATCATTTCATCATGTTAGATGCAAATTTTGGTAAATTTTCAAAATTTATTTAAAGCCCATTGAAAATGCTTTCATTTTATTTGTAAGAACATGTCCCAAATTCCAATTCTATCAATGCCACTTGAAAAGAAGAGATACCCTAATTGTTGTCATGTTGCTTAAGAATTTTCACTGCCATTAAATTAATTATGCTTTCTGGGTTTGAGCTGGATAACTTAAAGGAAAACCAATACACTAGCAAAGAAGAAGTGCTTATCCACTTATTTTAGTTGTGTTGCTTTAAGATTTTCAGTATCATTGAATTAATTATCCTTTCTAAATTTTAGCAGGATAAATCACCTCTTAATGATCTAGATACCTATTTACCTTTCGCATGAGTCAATCATGAAGCATGTTGGGCTATGTTCTTCTTATCAAGTCATCTGTAGACAAAACATTTTATTGAGACTTCTCCATACCTTTGATTGAGCCTTAAATCTCTTGAGTGGGATCTTGCTTATTTAGGAGCTCATGGCTCATCCCTCACTCTTTTTTCCCATGAAACTGTCTCCAAAACTACCACTTTTCCCCTCCCTGCCCCCAAGTAGAACAGACCACTGTCACTTTTACAAGTCATAGAACTTGATGACAGTACAGACTTTATCACTATTTACTCTTCTTAATTGAAAAGCATAGTAAATAAAATTACCCAGTTTATGCCTCTCAATGAGCTACCTGTCCTTGCATAATTTACCATTTAATCTCAAAGAGTTTAAACTTAAAGGGTTTCTTTATCTATAAAAGAGGGTAAGTAAATGTACTTACTTATATCATAGGGTTAACAGTAAGGAAAAAATAAGCTGATACATACAAAGCTCTGAAAAGCATATCTGGTATATTGTAAGCACTACATAAATGTTAGCTACCATATATATCTTGCTTTGTTTGTTATTACAAGTTCCATAAGGCTTGGGAACATTTCTTGTTCATTCCCTCTCAACTGCTAGACCCACGTGATCCAACTATTTCACATTGTAATTGGTTGAATAAAGCATATCATATTCATTACACCTACACTGAGATATTTACAGATGAGATGATAATGATACCTGGAATTGGCTTCAAAGTAACCCAGGGAGGTCAGGAAGCTGGTAGAGATGAAATGTCATCAATCATGTGCTGACATCTGTTAAAGCTGTGTGATGGCATATTGCATTTACAACATTGTTCTCCCAACTGTTGAATGTGTGTAAAGATACCCACAATATAAATTAAACACTCTGTATGTCCATGTGGAAATTCTAATACTTTCTTTCTGACCTTCCTTCCCAGCCTGGTTCCTGTCTTGATATAAAGCATTTTTTTTTTTTATTCTAGAAGCAGAGAATGACATTGGACAACTTCTGAGAAGGGATGATGACATTACTTATTTTAAGTTCTATCCATCTCTGTATTCATTAGACTGATACTTGAAGCATCTAGGTAAGAACATTATTATGCAGAATGGGTTGGAGTAGAGAGAAGTAGGAAAAATCCTCCCCATGGTGTCAAATCGTGGGGATGAGTCTGAATAAAAGTAATTTTGGCTAGACAAGTTTTCCAAAGAGAGCCCTGCATGGAGATATTACAAATATTTGGTAGTCTAGTCCCAGTTAGCCAGGGGAATATCATCTCTATCTCCCTTTTACTGAACCTAATTGAACAGGCATTTATCGATGGACATGTTGTGCCCTCTGCTCCTGCTCACACCTGGAGGCACTAGGGAAGGTGAAGTCTATCTGCCCTAGATTGGTATGCAGATAAAGGTGCCTAGATATTGGCTCTGCTGAAATAGGCCCAGGTCCAGGGCATCTCCAGGAGACCACAGTGGTTCTAAAATTCGGACCTGCTTCAAGACTTTCCGTCCTCTATGTCCAAGTTTTCCGACAACAGCCTTTGGTTCCTTGGGAACTGTTAAGTGCATCATCAAACGTGTTCCAATTTAAATAATAAATTATCTAGGCACCCTTTCATGATCCAAAGTGGACATGAGAGAGCAAGACTCCACCATATAGCCAGCTTCTTTGTGTCTCTTCCTAAAGCAGATCTAGGGCCTTAGTAAACTGTGCTCTTAGGCAAACCTTGGGTTTGATAACCATAAAATTGCCCTGCTAAAAAGTCTTCAAGAAGGCAAAGAAGATCTTAGACCAAAGGAGCCCAGAGCATGGGTGAGGGGCATGCACAGCAGAAGGACGATACACCACGGGACGGCAAGGTGCGTGGACAGAAAAAGCTGACTCCACACATCTGTTGGCATCTACATAATGTCATTCTGCTTGGTGATGCTGTGAAGAAGGTGACTCACCAACCAGAGAACAGTTTGATTCTTCTGATTCTGACATAACAGGGGCACACCGGCCAGCCTATTCTAACTTGCAAGGTATTGAAATGATTTCTTCCCGCTTGGTAAAAATCCATAGCAGAAAGGGACCTGTAGATTTCACCCTGGCTGCCCCGTTTCCAAGCCATACGACTTCCTCACAAGCCAACACCTGGAGGGTTAACACCTGGTCTGGCTGGAGTCGCCAGGGGTCTCTCCACACAGCTCTGTCCCAGTCAGATCAGTCCCAACTGATCATGCCCAGTGGTAGCTTAATACTGTAAACACCATCCCTGGATATTTCCACAGCAATTTGGGCAGAAGGGTCCTGGGATTACTTAGAATATATATTTAAAAAAAAAAAAAAGAATAGAATACAGAGACACAGAAGCTACTGAGCCAGTTGAACTGCATGTCAGATTCCTGCTGTGCTGCTCCTTCCAGCTGTGGGCAACCTGTCATCCCTGGGATCCATCATTTCCATCATTTGGTGTCCCCAGGCCTAGGCCCTTCTCTTTTCATTATCCAGTGGCACCAGTTCTAACTCTTTCTCTGATCATTGCCCGGGGTTGGAGGGAACTGGACAGGCCCTGCCATCACAGGCATCAATGTCATTTCTTCCCATGTGCTGGTGCCAGATTCAGAGACAGACAGCGTACATGACAGCAAGTGTTCTACCAGCTGTGCGTCACCACAATAAGGAGGACTTGGTAAACCAAATATCATGCAAGTGAAATTTTTTACTGCTAGGGCTCAGGGGACGTGTGGAGCATTGATCTGCCCCAGAAAGTAATAAAAAAAAAAAAACTAATTTCCACTGAACTCACTGACAATCTGGAAAGAATCTACATTTCTCCAGTCTACAGTACCCATGCTATATGCCTCTGCTGCAGTCATATTTAAGAAAAAGGGGTCAAGAATTTTGAGTTTCGGTTTCGCTGTTTGTCTGATGATGTAGGACTCTGGAAAAGTCACTCACCCTTCCAGATGGACTGTGTGGTGAAGGGTCAGATGGGAGAAGGAATGTGGAAATGCCGTGGAAAACCAAATTCTCTGGGCTGGGATTGTGACTCAGCAGTAGAGCTCTTGCCTAGCACACGTGAGGCCATAGGTTCAATCCTCAGCACCACATAAAATAAATAAATAAAAAGGTATTGTGTCCAACTACAACTAAAAATTAAATATTTAAAAAAAAGGTTCTCTGCAGAGACGCGGGGTTGTGGCTAAACCTTGGAGGTCACGGGAGCAAAGACACTTGCTGTCCTGAGCTTCAGACTCAGGCCCCCCGGAACTGAGTGAAAATGTGGGGAAAAGACAGGGCAGAAGGAACCCCACTGAGAACATGAGATGGAAACCAGCACAATTTGCACGCTGAGAACTTGGCTTAAAAAGCATTTTCAAAGACTTTAGACATAGCAGTTTTTTAAAAATACATTGGCCTTTCACTATAGAATGAAAGAGAACTGACCAAAAGGATTCCCTTTCACTCGTACTACGTAATCATCATTTGGTAATTAAATCTATAATAATAGTAATTAAAAGTTCCTAATCGTACTCTATTTTGCCTATGGAAATTCGCTTAATGGTGCAATAAGAGGTGTTTGCCTCTTTAAGTCCCTTTGCTCTTTCCCTGTATTTTTATTCTGGCTGGGCTGAGGTTTAAACGAACTGAACCGAAGTTGTGGGCTGTACTCCTGACCTGCATCCCCAGCCCTGATTCTTCTCTTTCATCTTGAGGAGGTGAGTCTACCAACCACTACCAGTAAGGCTGGCAGGCAAAGCTTTCATAGAGTGCTTTTGCATTTACCACACAGAACACTGGATTAAGGTTTGCTTGGACATCTGTTTCCACTGACCTCTAGGTGCCTTTGGGTGAAACAGCAAGCTCTCTAGAACTGAAGAGTTCTGTCGCCAGAGATGCCACAGCCTACAGCTTGCTGTGTGATCTCAGGTCAATCGCTTCCCTCTCTGGGCCTTGGCTTTTTCACAGGGAAAAATGAAGTTTTTCTATTTTTCAATGTGAGCAAGAGTCTTCCCTGGTCAACTCTAGTTTGGTATAATTCCCTGAATTGTTTTGGGAAAGCACAGGTGGTTAAGCCAGTAGTTTCCATCACAAAAGAAGCCAATCCCTGGGGAGAAAGTGACTTCCCATTAGTGGGGTCCTCTCCCCACTCTTCCTGCCAGAGGTCACCTCTCCCCACCCAGGGTCCACTGGGGGCTCAGCATCTGCTGGTGCTTGGAGTCCTGAGATCAAAGCTCTACAGGGCCATTAGTGTGAAGGGAGAAATCTGTGCTAAGGGGGCTTTCCAGAAACTGTGCTTTTAATGGAAAAACAGAGAGAGTGACAGACCATCCCATCAGCTCACTCTGCACCTTGGATGGCCCTTGAGTACTGTTGAATCTCTGCTCTCAGTGTTTGCAAACGAGGAGTTTCTGAAGAACCTCCCAATGCACTTCACAGCTGATCTTCGTGTCTTCAAGGAGCCGCTAGACACCTTTCAATTTCCTCGCTAGTTACTGAAGCAGGAAGCACAGGGAAAGAGGATTGAAAAGTTTGGCTGATTAAAACAAACAAACAAAACAACCCCATCACTCTGACTTGCTGTGTGGTCTTTGGAACTCTTGTGCTCAGCGGTTCCTCCCATCCCACCTTCCTCTTCCATGTTTTAACCCCATGTTCTCTAAGCTCGGGTCTTTGTTTTCTTTGTACCCTTTCAACATCCTCATGAATCCCCCACCGTCTCATTAAACAGATACGGAAACTCACGATGCACATCTGAGGGTTGTCCCCCCTGCTGTGTCACAACAGTGATCACCACGAGCTAATGCCTGTTGGGTGCTGGCATTCTTTCAGCCACTCTTAGAGAAGGGTGGAGAAGCTTCTCGAAGGCCCTCCCAGCTCCGAAGAGCTTCTGTGGGTATTGGCCATTCGCAACGTTGCTGGCTCCAACAGTCTGGCAAGGCCGGAGGAGGCAGCGTGGAGAGGAGAGCAGAGCTGCAGGGCAGGTGACCCGATCAGCACCTGGTGTCTCTCCTGCCCTGGGCACCTGGCCAGTCCTGCACCACCATGAAGAAGCAATGGCACTCAATGTTCCTCAATAAACAAAATTCTTCATCTGAGCAAATAAGAAGCCAGCAGGAGCCTCTCCTTGCTCTGACAGATGGGTCATTTCCAATAGTAACTGTGATGTTCAACTGCGTGCCACTGGGTGTATAGTGAGGGGTCGCCTTTCCGTGACTTCCGCCAGCCCATTAATATGGAGAAAGCACCTATCACCACCTGGGTCCTGTCCTATAGCTGCAGGAGTGAAGTTAATGGATGAAGTCCCTGGAGAGTTTTTCAGGTGAAGGGGGAGTAGGCCACTACATCCAAGGGAGGACAGAGAAGTTAAAGTTGCTTTTTAATTTTATTTTATTTTTTATTTTGTGTTGTTTTGGCTGTGACGCAATCAAAAAAAAAAAAAAAAAAAAACTTTTAAGATATAAACCACGGTCTTTCTGGATCAGCCTGGACTCTTTTCCTCCTGTCTTCTTTCTAATGAAACCATCTTGAACCATTTCTCTTGGTAATTCTTACCCCACCCCTCCACCCCCATTGGCCCACTCTTCAAGAATTTCAGAAAGGATTCAAAATTAGTACAGTAGGGAAAAAAAATATTTATTTTCTAAAATCATTACCTTGACAGGCAAAACAAAGCATGTTCTCGATTTCATTCAGAAATACACATTTAAAAAAATACATAGACCAATATGGCCTGCCCAGACATATATTCAACATGGTAAATATAAGGAATAAATTGTTTGAATATAAATATCTATAAAAAAATAAGTACATCAGAATTCAATCTAACCTCTTCCATTCGCCGGTTATATAAAAGAAAATAATTTTTACTGCTTGAAAGCAGAAACAACATCTCCTTTTCAGTATCTTTCATAAACAACCCTATACCATTGTGTTCCCCAAACTCAAGGTAAGGGAGTCTCCTCGTTCAAGGGTCATCTTTTTCTTATGGATCAGAGCTAATAGATAAGCACTGGAATGTTTATCTACCACTGACACATAGGACCAGACGTCAATGGGACCATGATTTAGTATGGGAAGTTGGAGGTGATGGGAGGAAGGGAAAGAATTTGGGGAGGCAAGATTTAAAAGTGAAAAGTAATCTGCCAGAGTGCAAGATAGGTGAGGTAGACTCAAACTCATGAAACTCATCCTGATTTACAGTAGTAACAGTTTCTTTCACTTTTGCATTTTATGACTTAAAAACAAAGTCTTTTTTTTTTTTTTTCTTTTCTTCTTTACTCAGTGTTTGTCCTTCGAGTGTGTTTTCAATTTGTTTCATTCCTTAGAAAATCTTTGCGTGGACTTTGGAGTTTCTCCCTGAAATGTGCCCGGTGCCTGAGTCAGACACAAATGCTCCCTTAGGACTTTCTTCAGAAACTCCACCCTGGTGTGGAATCTCCTTCCTCCATCTGGAGGATGCCACCCTCTATTCTAATGTCACTGTGTCTCTGCTTTCTGAGCGGTCCCTTGTCACTCCCAAAGCCATGAGACACAAAAGCAGTTACCACCAATGAAGCAAATGAAGATAGGTTGGGGACGCTTTAACCTTTCTTGGAATGTTCAGAATGAGGACACTGGTCCTTTGCCAGTCTGGAGGAGAAGTGGTCTAGGCAGGGAAGGTTCTCTAGCTCTGATCCCAGCCAGTGTGGCAGGAGTGCAGTGTCAGCCACAGGACTCTCTCTCTGGAGGCGATGGCTTCACATGGGGCCCAGAAGATTTGTCATCAATGCGTTCTGTTGTGGGTCACATTCTTCTCTGTGGAAGGTTCGGCTTTCTGCTTTGCAATACGAAAAAATGTTTTGATACTGTTTCTGATGGCATCCAACCTATTAAAACAAGATGGAAGGAAAAAAAATGTTACAAAAATAAAGAAGAAATCACTCCTTGGCCCAAGAAATTTCTAAAATTAGAATCTGGCACAAACAAATCTAAACCTGGTTCCTGAACTTTCAACATGGACCACAACGGTGATAAACAGGTTTTTGATAAAACCTCAACTGGCATCTATTACCACTAAGAAAATAAACCTGCCCTTTTGCCTAAAAGGGGGAGAAAGTTCATACAGTCACATCTAAAGTGAATTGGCCATTAAATACAATTTTAAAATAAGCCAGGGATGTTTTAATATTTTCTCTAGCCTCGTCTCAACCTCTGCTACTCTGGAGAAACTTAGCACAGGTTCCAAATGGTTATAGGAATCTTCTAAATCACATAATAAATTGAAGGCAAGAGTCAAAAAGATAGGAAAAAAGAGAAGGCATACAGGTAGGTTCAAAGTAAATACTTTATGGCAATTTTAAAATATCGGGCTTATTGGTTTGCAGGCCTGTTTTTCTTTGTCTGCAAGAAAAGGGAGGAGGGAAGAATTGCAATATTGATGTAACCATGGACGTGGTACAAACTACTAGAAAAAATAATTGTTCAGGTCAGTTCAGCCACTCGTAGAGAGCGCTCGTGGCCTGCGATAAACACGGAGAGTGCCACGGCAGGTGAGAAGGCACAGTGGCAGGGCTGTCCTACGCGTCAGTCATGAACAACCCAGAAGAGGCTCAGGGCTGCCAATTCTGGGCTCAGAACACTTTGATCACAGAACTCCTCGCCCTTGGGTTTCTAGGAAAAGTTTCCATAGACCATAATAGGCATATGTAGGACATGTGACAGATCTGAACCTAGGGTTCCTCCCTCAAACTTGGGAGTTCCAAAACCTTCAGGACTTGGAAGGGTCACCTTGGCAGAGCCACCCCATGAGGTTGCTTCATCCAGATCCCTCCTCCGTCCCAGCCCACGGCAGGCTAAGAAATGAGAGAGCTTTGGGAATGGCATTGACTCTCCACCAATGCATTCCTCTACTTTAAAAAAATAATAACCTGAAAAACGAACATGTTTTCAATCTCACCAGCCCTACCTCATGATGTTATTGTCCCTCTGGCCATTTGAATAACTGCCACTTTTGAAAGAATGTGACCATACCTGACACTTGGACTTAAAAAAAAAAAAAAAAAGAAAAGAAAAAGTCCTCTCCCTGAAATTATTTTTATTTTCTCAAGGAAGCAGCAGATACACGTACCCAGGCAAAGACTGGACACTGCCAAATGACACAGGTGTCTCTGGGTACATTTAGTTTGGAAAATCTACCTGCTAAAGAACAGTGGGACAGAGTTTACATTTAAGACCTTCGTGAAAATATTTAAGAGGGATGCCTTTGTTCCCTTTAATGGACACCTATGAAAAGCCCCTTTGCCACTGTATCTTTCCCAAACGTGGGAGGAAGGACTTCCAAGCAGGCCGTGAGCATTGGTGAGCAGGGCAACTGTTCTTACGAGCTTCTTACCTTCTGACTTTGATTCCCTCCACCAGCTGCTGATAGAGGCACTTCTTGTCAAGTTTGGAACAGCCTTTTCCTCTCTTACGGTTCCAGGCCTTCTCCTTAGTGTCTTGGGCCCTGTAAAAACACACAGGAAAACACATTTCAGCAATGGTGTCTTCAGATTCAACTTGACCCTCAACATCTCTGCAACTCTCTCTAAAAGGAGAAAACAGCCTCATGCGGGAGGAGGCCAGGAGGCTGTACAATGAATGCACTGGAGAACAAAGGTGTTGCTACTCACCTGAGATCTTTCCCTGCTTGGCAGAAGGTCTGGCACTTCTTGTCTTTTTGGCTAGCACACTTGCATCTCTTCCCGTGTTCTGCGGCCTTAATGGGAAACACATCCTTCAAGGATCGCTTGGACCTGGAAGGACTTCCCAGTCCATACGGAACAATGCGTCTGTTGTGAAAAGAGAGAAACAAAAGACATTAGCATAATTAATAGTCTTCCAAATGGCACATTCTTTGGGGCAAACCCATTCCACTGAATACACAGGGAGCTAGTCACACAGCACTGAGGAGAGTAACTGAAGAATGTACAGTGTGGCAACAGTCGGGGACACAGGCCCGTCGATGCCCTGAGCCTGTACGCCCACCCAGGCGAAAACCAGTTTTCCTGACTCAATGAAGTTTCATCTCAACTCTTAACAAAGTCCAATTTCTCTTTGGTGCAGGCAACAATGTTGTTGTTGTTTTTTTTTTTTTTTTTTTTCCAAAATGATGAAATCTCTGTTCTAGTATCTATTTCCTATTTTCTTCCTTTTCTCATACGCTATTAAGTTAACAGATGCTGAGATAGCACAGTGCAGAGACCTTAAGGCAAAACCAGGATTTACAAGATTTTTAAACTATTTTCAATTTCAATATTATAGGATAATGGTAAAAGTGTCCCCTGGGGTGTGGGGGGAGACACAAGTTTGCACATTTCTCTTGTAGTTTGGTGAAACCCCAGGACTTACTGCTAGAAGGTTCGCCAAGAGTTTGCAATGTGTCCATTTTAATTTTCACCTAAAGAACAAAGTTCTCTTTGGGAAGAACCACCTCACTAAGGAAGTGCGAGGCTCGTGGTGGTTTGGTTCAGTTGGGTTTGGATTTTGGTCATCCCTTGCCATAATGTAGGCCACAATGTGCTCGGTTTTTACTTCTGATGGATAAACTGGTTTTCAGGGCAGAGCAGGGAACACCGCTTTTCTCCACTCTTAGAGGAGGAAGAGAAACCCAAAGGCAGTATTTCTATTTCTGTCTTAAAATAGGCTTTTCTAAAGAGAAAATACAAAAAAAAAAGGAGATCCAGGGTCCCATTCTAGTTCCGCCACAAACTCACTCCTGTACCATGGACCTCAGCATTTTGGATATTAGTTTTTCTATAAGTAAAATGAAAGTGTCAGATCCTAACTCTCTGTAGTCCCTTCTTCCTCTGACCCTGCACCCTCCTGTGAGAGGCAGAGGTGGGCCTGACCCACATAGGACCTGGGCAACCTACTCCCCAGACCCTTTCTGCTCCCACCACTGACCCCCCCTCACTTAGTTTCTCGTCTTCAGTGCTCAGCAGCTTCCTGCTTGTCATCAGCCCTTCTTGCTATCCCACAATGAGTGGCCTGAGCCATAGAGCATCAGGAGACCCTCGTCTCACTTGTTATGAACAAGCTGTCCTGAGTATTGTTTCCACTAATGCACTTCCC
This sequence comes from Tamias sibiricus, assembly GCA_025594165.1. NCBI lineage: Eukaryota > Metazoa > Chordata > Mammalia > Rodentia > Sciuridae > Tamias > Tamias sibiricus. The sequence goes on along the minus strand of CM046666.1, from coordinate 13,261,499 downwards.
CGTCGTCAGAAAAGGTGCCTTCGGACCCCAAGACAGGGGCTCCCCAGCAAAGGAATGCTGGTAAAGGGGCTCCGGGCTCTGGGGTAGTCGATACTAATGAAAGACTGGAGTTACGATGCCCTCTAGAGACTCACTCGGGAGTGTTGACCCAGATGATGTCCAGGTGGCAGAAGTAGACACACTCCTTGTCCATCAAGGAAGAGCAGGAGCAGCGCTTGGACCGGTGGGGCCTCAAGGTTGTGTTGGGAGGGGACCTCTCCCCTCCACTTTCAGCCCCCGCCATGAGCTCGGCACCCAAGACAGCTGCAGAGAGAAGGGAGAGTACAGGCAGGTCAGTGAGGGATGTCTCCTCAGATGCCCAGAGACGGGCTGGGTCACAGTATTTACGCATAGCAGGTCAGAGCAGATGAAGCATACAACTGCTCTTGGCCAGAAACACAAACAGAAGGAAAGGGTTTTGGGTTTTTTTTTTTTTTTTTCTCCTTAACATGACTTCACCTTTACCCTGGCTGGCTTATGCACCTGCAGGAAGATTATACAAAGGCACTAGAGATAAACACCTGAACAGGGACTTACCAGCCCCCTTGAAGAACCTTTCCAGGAAATGCTTCAAAATACTGTCTACTGGAAATTTGAGTTGGCCTCTGCTTGGAACTTCATAGGATAGCACAACCCAGGGGTGCTTAAAGTTGGCTGATGACTAGAGCTAATTAAATCATATTGACTATCCCTAGCTTTGGGACCACTTCCCTATACGGGGCGTGCTTCCCTGTAGGGGGTACCAACCACTTCACACCTTATGCAGGGCACAGAGTAGAGTGGTCCAGATGGTATATGAGAGTACGATACAGACCACCTGAAATTCACCAGAGTCATGATTAGAGAGAGCAGAGAGATTAACTCTGCAATATTGATTTCAGGTGGGAAACCACAGAAACATTGACCAAGAAGCCACTCCGGGGACCTAGGAAAGGCTCTGTGGACTTTACATTCAAATCCCTCTCCAGCGTGGCAGTGGGATGTATCATCTCTCTTCCTCAATACCGCATTGCCGCCTCCTACAGATAATCTAGCCATGCCGCTTATCTGCCCGATTTTGTACATTTCAAATGATTAGACACATTCCAGGATTTTCATTCCCTTGACATCCTTTCTCTTTGGTCAGGGTCATGAAAAGACAAAAAAAAGTGCATTGACCCTAAAAAAAGGGAGGAGAATCCGGCAGATGCACGCATACTGTCTAAATCCTTGAGCAGCTAAGAATTATCCCAGCTTCCCTCCCAGGACAGGTGAATACAACTGAAAATAGAGCTCACACTGTTTTGGGTGCCAAAAATCTGCCAAAAGAAACCTAAAGTCAATAATGACAAATTTTAAAGAAAACATCTGCTTCATCCTGAAACTGCCTAAGGGGTTATTCAACACACTGTCCTTCTGCAGGTGATTTTACAGCTCACATATTGCTTGAATGACTTGAATAAAATTCCTTGGCTTCAAGCTGGAATGTTTAAATATTTTACACATTGACACACTATTAAAGCAGTGTTCAAATAAGATATAAGATTCCTGAGCATACCATGTACCTGTACGAATACATGCATTGCAAACTATACATTTGGCTAAACGGTAGCTGTTCTTTTACTTTTCTTATGTTTTAAAAGTAAAAAAAAAAAATGCATTCTGCAATAACAATTTAAAAGTTATTTTAAAGCTATTTGTATTGGATTGAATTGTATTTTTTTTTTTTTTCACTAGAACACTTCAATACCGTGGAGCCAGCCTGCCCAGACACTTGCAATCATAAAAAGAAGGGGAGAAAACAGACGCAAGAAGAACACGAAGGTGGATCAGAAGACATTTTCACGAGTCAGCAGCGTGCCTACCTGTTTCTGAAGCTCCTTGGAAAACCACCAGCAGCAGAGAGAAGAGCATGGGGAAATAATCCATTCTGGAAAAAAAAAAGGATTAAAACAAACCGCCCTCGCGAACTGAACTCAAAGGAAAACAAAGAAAACAGCTTCGGTTCCCTAGAAGCGCTTCTGGGTTATTCAGATCTCAAAGCGATCCTTCCAGCCTAAGTGCCCTTTCTCGGGCAAAGAGCCCTTTCTGCCAGCCGAGGAGGCAGGAGAAGCGTTCTGCGAGCGCGCGCGGCGGCCGAGCGCTGGGACAGCAGCGGAGACCCGGGACCGCTCGCTCCGGCTCCAATGCAGAAGCGCGTCTGACTTGGACAGCTCTCCGCCGGCTTTTTATATTGAACCCCTATAGAGTGGGGGTAAACAACTCCAACTTTATTCCAGCCCTAGACAATGTTATTGTGTTATTAGTCACCAACAGGCAACGTGCAGCCAGAGATAAGGCCGGGCTCTAAAGGAAATCACTGCTAACTTCAGAGGCAGACGCCCGCCGTCTGACAATTCAGGGGCAGGGCTAAGAAAAAAGAAAATACCCATTAGAGACCTTTGGTAAACCTGCCCGTGCAGTGCCTGAGTCTGCTTCCCCTTTTGCAAGCTGCCAGCCTCAGAGTTCAAGAATCAGAAGAGGGACTCCAGAAAAGAAAAAAAAAAAAAAAAAAAAAGTCATACCATTGGTATGATAAGTATGAGCTACAGTTTAAATAGATTGTATTGTGTGCGGGGGGAATTTTTTTTTTCATTGTTCACTTCGTTTTCCTTTTATGTCTCTCTGATTTCTTAGTCTTGATCAAACAAGGGGACACTCTCCCTCTTAGCTCCCCTCTACTCTGGGTCAGATTATTTTGGCAGATCAACCTACTTGTCTCTTACTCAAGCCCCCTCCCCCAAGTCTTTATTTATTCTTTGACTCAGATTCTTTGCATCTACAGTGAGAAAGAAAGATCCGTGAGGGATTGGCAAGGGAAGGGAGATTTAGAAGAAAAAAGAAATAGAGCCCTGTCAGGCACATATCCCATTTCCCCACAATATCACTGATTAGAAGTCCCCCTAATTTCTTTCTGTGCCTACCATTGCTTCTCTTTCCCATTCCCCCTGCTCTCAGTACCGACAATCAGAAATGGCAGGAGACGAACACCAGGGGGAGATGAAGAGCCACAGGGGCTGATGTTTTACTAGGAAGAAAAGTAAAAGCCTTGGCTTCTAAATGACACAAGGAAACCAGATCTGTGGCCAGGGCCAAGGAAGGGCAGCAAGGGTGCCTGAAAAAGGAAAGAGGGTGCACTTCCGCATGTCCCACTTAACTCTTTTCACAGAAACGGCTTTCCTGAGTCTTTTCCTTAAAAAACATATTCCTCTGGTTTTCTCATTTAGAGTAAAAGGGTGTTCTTGTAGAGGTATGTGAATGCATTAGGGATATTGTTGGGATGGAGGAAATGCCCACGCTGGATAACGGGGTCAGTTAATACCTCATTTAATAATGCATTTTTCCTGTCCATTTAACCTCGAAGCATCCCCCCAACACACACATGTCTCAAGGTGCCCACAGGGCAGTTAAGGTGCAGGTGACCATGTGCCTTAATGAATAAAGCAAAACGTGTCACATGTAACACAGTGTAACACAGTGGCTTTTCCAATCAGCACCATCTTTCAGGTGAGAAAATGGAGGGACCCAGTGTGGACATGGGCACCCAAGTTCTCCCAGGGAACTCGGTGAGACAGGATCAAATCAGACTTTCTTCGCTGCACACAGAAAAGATGTCAATGTCTAGGATCTAGGATGCACTTCCTCCATCCCAGATGGAGTCTTTACTACAGTTTTTCCTTGGAAGGAGAGGGGATTTCTAGCATTTCTTTTTCTTTTTATTCCCCCAGCTTTTCTTTTATATTTTTTTTAAAAATATTTTTATTAGCCAGGCGCGGTGGCGCATGCCTGTAATCCCAGCACTTTGGGAGGCTGAGGCAGGAGGATCGTGAGTTCAAAGCCAGCCTCAGCAATGGCGAGGCACTTAGCAACTCAGTGAGACCCTGTCTCTAATAAAATACAAAATAGGGCTGGGGGTGTGGCCCAGTGGTTGAGTATCCCTGAGTTCAATCCCCAGTACCACAAAAAGAAATATTTTCATTAGTGCATTATAGTTATACATAATAGTGAGGTTCATCTTGACACAATCAGACATGCAAGGAATATAATTTGCTCCATTTCAGTCCTACCAGCTTCCTCCTTCCTCTGCTTCTCCCTACTCCCCATTCTCTATTTTATTTGTTTATTGTTTTTTAATTGATGCTCTTATAGATATACATAAAGGCAGAATTCACTGTGGTCTATTCATATATGTGCACAGCATAATTTTTGCATGGATATATTTCTAATGCTCAATAACACAGAGGATCCCAGAGAACCATTTCCTCACCTCTAGAATCTAAAGGACAGATTTTTTCAGCCCGAAGTGGAACTTGGATATATTTGCTGTGGACTTGGATCTATTTGTCCCCCTCCACCTCCCTGGAAGTCACAGTGGGGGAGACACAGTAGCAGGGTCATGTCCAGGATGAGATCTGTTCCCTAAAAGAGGCCACTACAGTCAAAACTGGGGACAGGGGAGAGGCAAGAACCTTCCCTCCCACACCCACACCCACACCCACACTCGGAGATGCCGCCACCCATCCCGGGGCCTATGCCTCTGCGTGCTTACCTCAGCCCAGCCCTGGGGGCCCGCCCGGGGAAGCCACGCTCCCTCTAGAACTGGGCGCAAGCAGGAAGCCAGCTCTGCCCTCCCCAGTTCAGGCAGGGGACCTCTGGGAGAAAAGAGCTGATGTCACATTCACAAGATCCAAGCTTCCCCCCTGCGGGAGAAAGGTGGCTGGGAACTATGCCTTGGCAGGGATTCCCGCCCCCACCCCCACCCCACCCCCAACACACACACACACACTTTTTTTTTTTTTTTTTTTTTTTTTTTTTTTTTTTAACCTCCTGGCATATTTGACCAAACACTGGCAACAGTCAGGACCAACCTGTCTTCAGCCCCTCCCCGGAAACCACCACCCCCGGCCTCACAGGTATCCTGGGTCCAGCCTGGGCGACCATTGCTGGGAGCCTGGCTCCCTGCCCCTTCTCATCCCCACCTCGCCGAGGCTGCCCCTGCAGGTGCCGGCCACGCGTGATCATCAGGTGCAGAAGTGAAGCAAAACCGCGCGCCCTCCCTCCTGTCCTGTCACCCTATGAATATGTTGGAACTAGAAATTCAAAGACTGGGCAGCGATCTGCCCCCACCCTGGTCTTGGTAGAGCTCTGTAAAAGGACACTGTAAATAAAAATACAGGATTTCAGACCTGGAAGTGTAATCTTTCCAAGTATAATCTTGCTCCCATTTTTTGAATCCCGAGTTTTCAAGGTGTATGTCTGTGTGCGCCGGCGCCTCGAGGCCCAGAGGGTGGCATCTGCATTCTCTGTCCACGTCTCCATCTCTACCTGTTGCAGCAGGAAGAAGGGAAGCCTCACTCAGGCCCCGAGAAGGCGGCTGTAGCAGCACCAAGCAACTTCCCAGCGAAAAATTTTCCCAAGAATCAAGGGGAGGGAAGGAGAACCCCAACAAACCAGTTTTACAAGCTACATTCTGCACTTAAGGCATTATTAGAGAGGCAGGAAGAAGAGAGAGCAGTTAAAGAGCTGGACAAAGGAATAAATATGGAGGTTTTCAATAAATATGGAGATATCTTTACTGCCCGCACCCCTCAATTAAACACCAGGGGAAAAGCTCTTTGCAGCCAGTCAACCTCTGAGAGGAAAGAAACAGGAAGGGAGAGAAGAAGCTACAAAGATGGTTTTCCCCCCAGTAGAACATTTTGCTGTTGCCTTTCTTGCTTTTGATGTTACACTTGAATGCTAGAAACTATTTGATAAAGCTATTTTTTATGTATTTCTTTCTTCTGTATCTCTGGCTATGTATTAATAGATATCTATAAATAAAACACCCTGAGCCCCAAATACAGATACTACACAGTAAGTATCAAAGTGTACTGTTTTTAGCGCTCTTCTGCTTTGCTCTTTCTCAACTTTTGCGTAATAAAACTTGCAACTTTGCCAAGCCAATAAATTTGGTGTGAGATGTTGCATTTTTGCTCAGCAAAGAGAATAGCTGGGAGGTTGCTTGACAATAGGACAAGGAACTCGCTTACAGGAGGCCAGGGGAAGCTATGCACACCACCAGTCCTGGTTTCCGTCATGCCTTGGTGACTGCGTTACATTTCTTCTTTGTGTAGTGCTCTTGTGAAAAGTCGTGCATTACACTCATTATGTCTATGACACATTCACACCTCCAGATGCAGAAGCAAACACAGCTTCTCCCTGCAGGCCAAAAACTAACGGTTGATTTAGCACAGGAACTATGATGATGCATTTTGAAAACATAAAACGTCTGTGACTCCACTTCCTTGACACTCATCCATAGGACAATGACAGATATCAAGTGTCCAGTTAAAAGAGTATGTCCAGACCTCTAATCGCCTTCAGTGTTTCAGCTACTGTCCTCTATCTTACTTTCTACCCTCTATTCCAAATCTAAACATCTGGTCCCAGTTTTTGCACTGATACACACACACACACACACACACACACACACACACACAACGCAAACACACACACTCTCACACACACAAACCCATAGGTTGAAATGGGTAAGCAATAATGACATTTCACGCAGCACAGAAAAATGTGACAGCCAGTGGCTGACTCTCCGTCTCTTTCTAATTTTCCTTTGACATCATTTATGACATTTGGATCTACAGGGACAAAAAGAAGACCAATGGAGAAAAAGTAGAGTAGAATCACTTTGTAAAATCTAAGTAAGCTTTCCTGTGTCTGAGGGGATGTGCTGTGGCTTGATGATTTGCCCCCTCTGAAACTCATAATGGAAATTTGCTTGCCCATTGTGGTGGTATTGGGAGATGTGGCCTTTGAGAGGTGATTAGGTCATTAAGTGGGATTAATGTCTTTCTTGAAGGAGTGGGACTGAGTGGTTCTAAAGACAGCCGTCTTGGAGCTTTGTCTCTTCAGCACATGCCCAGTTGCTCTTACACTTTCTTCCATGAGTTAGAGCAGCATGGGACGCTCAGCAGAAGCTCAGCAGACACTGGCCTAGCATTCCTGGTCTTCCCAGCCTCCAGAGCTGGGAGCTCAAAAAAAGCCTTATTCTTTATAAATCAGCCCAGTCTCTGGTATCGTGTTCTAGCAGAAGAAAAAGAACTAGAAAGAATGGTAAGAGGAACTCATTCGGAAGGGTGGATTTCATATCAACATGACGGCTATCTGTATCTCTTCTCAAGCCAAATGCATGTGGTGGCCTTCGGTAGGATATCTCCACTGAATAAGTTAAGTCCCCTGCAGCCAGAACCCTTTTTATAATGCTATTTCATTATTGTTTGCTTTCTCAAAAGCTTATTTGACATAGTAGGCAACAAAAAATAAGCAAGAAGTTCTCCATCTCTCTCAAACTTTATGAAATCAAAAGCTTTTGGTATCCTATTAAAATTAAAGCACTGTCCTGGAATGGTAGCAAGAAATTCGTTTTTCATATTAGAAATTTGAAATGAGAAAATGCTTTTGTTTAATTTCTCGTGCATACATGTTTACCGAGTGGCCATTTGGGTGCCAAGAGTAATTCTAGGTACATAGTATGTTCCAAGATAAAGGTAAGATAGATTTCATATATCAATAGACTGCTAGAGCATTAATTAAAAAAAAAAAAAAAAAAAAAAAAAAAAAAAAAAAAAAACCTCCAGGAGAGCCAGACCTGGTGGCACAAACCTGTAATCCAAGCCTCTTGGGAGGCAGAGGCAAGAGGATTGCAAGTTCAAGACCAGCCTCAGCAATGTTAGTGAGACCCTCAGCAACTTAAAATAACTCAAAATAAAAAAAATAAAACACTAGGAGAAAAGCAACATGGTGGGGAGTGTCTTCAAAATAAAAGTATTTATTTGCCATGGAAAGGCACAGGAAATGGGTAAGAAAGGACAGAGAGGTCTGGCTGGGGCTGGGGCTCAGTGGTAGAACACTCGCCTAGCATGTGTGAGGCACTGGGTTCGATTCTCAGCACCACATATATACAAATGAATAAAATAAGGGACCATCAACGACTAGAAAAATTTTTAAAAAAGAATAAGAAAAGACAGGGAATTTTCACAGTTATGGGGCTTAAGAGTTTCCAGTGAGAACAGATGGCTGACAACAAGAGAAAGATTACAGACATAGCTAATATCTCCATAATACACCAGTAACAGGGGCCGTGTCTATACAGCATAGCTTTCCCTGTGGTTTCAATGCCTAAGGATGACCACAGGGCACAGAAAGAAAAAGAAGATGGTAAAACATAAGCCACCATTCCAGGAGGAGCCTCCTTGCCAGCACATAAACTCAAATCATTGTGACAGCTCATTGTGTGGACTATGTCGCCATTAAAAAGTCTGGATTTTATTTGTATTAGAAAATAGTAATGAGTTGAAATTATTCCCACATTTTGAAAATCTCCTTATTTGCAGGGGCGGGAGTGGGGCGGAGAAAACATTACAGAGTTTTAGAAAACTTCTCTGGCTTTCAACATTTCTTCTCGTCTCTTCCTTTCATAAGAACAAATTTAATGTAAGAGTAGTTTTATGATTTCTACCTGATGCCTTATCTGCAAGTAGTTCAAACAGTGTTCTTTAAACTATAATTTGGTAAACATCAATTTCTCTTTGAAAAACCAATCTTTTCCAAATATAAATATGCTGGCAAAAAGAAAGGAAGAGTTATACTGGTTGTCATTATAGGGAAAAAATTGGGGGAAAGCAAGTTATTTTTCAAAAGGGCATTTGGGTTCATTTTAAAATGCAAATTTAATTCCACAAGCTCCAAAATACATTTAACACTAAGGGTTTTGTTTGATTTGGTATTCCCACTTTTTTCCATTTATTCTTTTGATGGGGGGGGGAATCCTTTGGGGATGGTTATGAGAATAATTTTCCTGGAAATTGATGTCTTTCATTTATTTTTCTGTGAAGCTTAAAACCTCCTCATGCTTTTGCACTAATACTAGTTAACATTTACTGATTACTGGTATTTCACTGAGGGTAGTTTTCACCAGGGGTGGTGAAAAAAGATATAGAATAATTTCTTTCCTACTACATATGATTCACAAGAGCAAAGAATGAAGAGTAATGACACTGCATTTGTTATGACCTTATTATGTGGATTTGTTATAGTGAAATGTGAGACTAGGGAAATGGCGTAAAATGACTATAAGGGGAATCTGTCTATGATTGAATGTTAGGCCGCTGTGGGATGGGCAAACATTAGAGGGTTGGTTTAAAATAAGGAGGAAGAGGTAGAAGAGAGGAAGGAGGAAGGACAAGAGCAGAAGGAGAAGGAGGACAAGAGACCAGGCAGGGAGTCCTGGGCCCTTCTCCGCCATCTTCCCTCTTGGCCTGTGAGAGATGAGGGAAGAAGGAGCCGGAGAGGATGGGGGCTCAGAGCGCCCATAGAAAGCACAGAACCTCTCTACAAAGTGGAAAAGATCTCATGAACTGTGAAGCAGCTTATTTAGACTTTTTTTTTTTTTTTTTTTTCCCAAACTTGTTTCAAGATTAGTCAGGGAGGGCCAACATTTTCTAGATAAAACATTTTTACAGCTTTGTTTCTTTCTGGCTGTTCTTTCTCCCCCAACATCCATTCTATTTTTGTACATTATCTAGAAGAAACTATCTTTTTGGACTAATGACCAGGTCTCTGCCCCAGCAGATTCATTTTTCCCAACTCTCTCCCATACTCCTCCCCCATTCAAAAAGCATTTTGCCACTTTATGATGACTTGTGCCGTACAAAATGGGACAAAGAGCACAGGTCCCCAGTGCATGTGGAGATTTCTAAACAACCCTACCTCTGCTCTTTGATTGCTTAGCATTTTCTCCTATATATGTAAAACTAGAGAGAGATTTTCTTTCTTGCTTTGGAAAGTTGACTAGAAAATACCTAGGACATTCTAACTGTTATTATCCTTTTAAGTTTCTTTCTATCAAATCTATACTTATTGGATTTCTTTAAAGTAAAGATGATTGGCTATTGGCTTAAAACTCTAGATACAAAATAAAAGAAATGGACGATCATTAAGTAATAAATTCTCAAGTGCTTTGTTTTTCAAGGACTCTCTTCCCTTCTAGAGAAGATTCCTGTCTTGAGAGTAGGCAATACCCAATTACTTAGAAGCAGAAGGAAAATCACATGTTTGAAAACTAGAACTTAACTGGGGAAAGTGAACAAACTGTGGTTTAGCCAGAATGTCCAATTATGAAAGTGCTCAATTCTCAGGAAAGTGAAACTCTTCTAATGACATTGTCCACATACAGATGTTCCAACTCAGAAGGAACTAGCTCTCCTTAGACAGTCCTCGGGCCATCAACCTTTCTCTCAGACACATGAGACACTTAGTCCTCTCTCTTTCTCTCCTTCTCTGGTTCTTTCTGCCTTTTCCCACTACAAAATGAGAAAAGATCTTGTGCTGTTTATCTCACATGCCTAAACAATAGTGTTTAGTTGAGGTTGTATGTCCGAGGATGGAGACAACCCTGTTGACCAGAAAAGTTCAGTGAGATACATGTACAGAGATTTACACACGTCTTTTCAAGTCAGGGATCCAAATAATAAGGAAAGAGAAACACGCTATCAAAGGCTAACTCTAATACAAGTGTAAAGAGGGGCAGAGGAAGAGCAGTGTTATGCAAGAGATATTTCTGGATGTCGACAGAAGGAAAAGACCTAATATCGAAATCATAATTAATGGCCCAGATCCTCAATTTGACGAGTCAAACAAACAAACAAACCAGAAGCATAATGGGCATTCTACACAGATGTCTGAAAGAAGAAGGATTAGATCATCAGAAAGATGTGATTCTGAGACTGAGCATATCAGATCTTCCTAACCGCAGCTGAAGATGTGGAAATTGAAATGGGCGGTGGAAAAAACATACAGTCACATGCCACTGAACAAGAGGCCTTCTGAGAAAAGTGTCCTTTTGTGATATTATCATTGTGCAGACATCAGAGAGTACCTACACAGACCTGCATGTGCAGACTCACCTGGCAGAAGGGCACAGTTCATCACTGATGGATGCGTCCTATGATGTGACTGTAGTTTATAAATGTAATTTTTAAAAAATGACTAAGGGGGAAATAGTCTCTTTCCACTTTAACTGTCTGCAATTGTTTCTTTATTTTATTTACTATAGAAATCTTCTATCAGATTGGAGAGATGAAAAACTTACCATATATAAACCCAAGCACTGAAATGCCTTAAGAAAGAAGGTAGAGAATAAAGAACTTAGATGTTTCCATTTTATGACAGCATCTTGAGCAAAATAGGCAAAATTATTAAATAAAATAGCACCTGGAAAAGCATTTTGTGGAGTGTGAAGTTATTTCTAACAAAAAATATGCTATTAATAAGACCAAGTGATTGTAGAATTAAAAAGAGAAAGTTTTCTCTCCTGGCCTTGTAATTTTACATTATTATTTTTTTAAATTTTCTTTTTAGTTGTAGATGGACACAATGCCTTTGCTTTATTTATTTTTATTTGGTGCTGAGAATTGAACCCAGTACCTCACACATGCTAGGCAAGTGCTCTACCTCTGAACCACAACCCCAGGCCATAATTTTATATTATTAAAAGTTACATCAGAGCCAAGCACAATGGTGCACGCCTGTAATCCCAGCACTTGGGAGGCTGAGGCAGGAGGATCGAAAGTTCAAAGCCAGCCTCAGCAGTGGTAAGGCACTTAGCAACTCAATGAGACCCTGTCTCTAATAAAATACAAGAAAAGGGCTGGGGATGTGGCCCAGTGGTCAAGTGCCTCTGAGTTCAACCCCAGTACCAAAAAAAAAAAAAAAAATCTCAAAAGTTACATCAGTCTGGAAAAAAATAAGTTTAATACTGCTTATATTCATTGAGACTATAGATTTTAAAAACCATTTTATTGCTCTGCTTAAATATTCTTGCAAGCTTTAACTCACTCTAGATACTAGCTTTTCTTTTCTCTTACTTGGTTACAGGACTATTTTTCTTCATTAAAATTGGTTTGGATTGGATTGCTTAAAATCGTACTTTTTGTTTTATATTTTTAGCTTTCCATGTTTCTTGAGCACATTTCTTCTTGACAGTCTCTGGAGGTTTACACCTACATTTTGCTGTAAATCTTGTAATTTACCTTCTGAGAATCTATGGGGTCCATGTGCCTTCATTCTAGATTTTCCCTCTTTGACTGTTGAAAGGAAGAACAAGTCAGAGTTTCATTTAAGATTCTGATCATTTTCATTACATTAGACAATTTTCCTATTCAATGTAAATGTTCCTACTGGCATTTTCCTTAAAAAAAAAAGAAAAGAAAAGAAAGAAAGAAAAAAGAAAAGAAAAAAACGTACAAGGAAGCATGAAAAAATGATTGATAAAAGGAAATTTATCAACCTGATTTAGCAAAATCTGTCCTAAACCAGCCCTGACCCTGATGGGCTTCTGACAGTTTGTCCCCCCCCCATCTTCCCATTTATGTCAGAATTTCCTTCAGCTCCTGTCTTGACTCATAGCCAGCCTTCTCCTCCATCTGAACAGTTTATCTTCTAGCTTCCAGAACATTCTCCTGAAGGCCCTGGTCCCACCCCTCAAACTAGCTACCTAACTTTTCCTTCTCTGGTCTGCTTCAGGAGTGGACAAATCTCCACACCTTCCTCTCTCCTTACCTAGGGCCACGCTGTGGGTCAGAACTACCCTCTCCACCTTGCTATCATAAAAAGAGAACTGAACTTAAAATAGAAACAGGATTAGCAAAGGTGCATAAAAAAGATTTCATTCCAATCTCCTCAGATCTTTAAGTTACTGGAAGAAACAGGCAAATGTGTAAACAGACAAATAAAAATGGACGCGTATGGGAAAGGCTATGCAATCAGGTCTTATAACTACCATGGACTTCTGGTAACTGAACTGGGGGTTCAGCTTAAGCATTGCCAGTGGTAAGGGGAAAAAAAATAAAACTATAAAATCCCAGGAGGAAAAGTAGTCTTCTTTCCAAAAAGAAGCTGAATTCTAAATTTTATTAAGGACTCAAGTTGGCTTTTGCAAGAGGATTTTAAATGTAGGTACTATTTGTTTCCTTCCTTTTTGAAGAAAAAGAAAATGTAGGGTATATGTGGTATAAGTATCTTATGTGGCTGAGACTAGCTTAAGCTGAGAGAGTAGCCAGATATCTAGCAGTAAAGACATTAGGAGGCTAGGGTGGGGGGAGTGCAGCTCCTGGGCCCCACAATGTCTTTACTGCTTGGAGAGAGGAAGGTGTGAAGATTTGTCCACTCCTGAAGCAGACCATAACACGTCCACTATGTTATTAGGACGAGGATGAAGAAAACAGAATTCCAGATTCTTCCAGGATTGACATAGTTCAATGGAATGAAAGGAAGTGGCTGGCTACCTAGTAGCCTGGGAAGAAGAAAGATCCCTGAAAACTGGTGTGATTTGCTGAATTTTGATCCAGGGAAAATATTCAGTAAGGTTACCCTGGCAATGAGTGTAAATAATTCACAAGGTATTAGCCACCCAGGTTTACTATCAGGTGAACTTTTGGGGGATAATAGAGGTCTCCCACTTCCCCTTCTAGCTACTTTCTAGCTAGTTCTTGTTGATGAAGAAAGAGGAGCTATGATTTAAACCTAGAAATTTTCTAACTCATTAAATGTTCCAGTAAAAGATTTCTTCAGAAATTAGACTTACACCCAGCAAAAAATCAGGAGAAAACCTGAGTTTTAATTCACAACCAAATCTCAGTCCCTCATTCCTCATCCTTGAAGATTTTCAGGAGTCAAGACAGAAAAATAGAAATGATAGGCTCCTCCTCCAGCTGATACCTTAGTCACAAAGGGGTCATGGAGTCGTGGGAAGGGAACGGTGTCTAGGGCTACAGAGCACCTCAGCTCCACCATGCCCCAGGTTCCATTTCCTCATCTGGAAAACACAGGTGGAGTCCTGACCTGAAGGCCCTTGGCATCTACCATGCCATTGTCTTCTGAGGTCTCTAACCTGTGAGGCTGATCCAACCGGGTCTCTTGGAATTTCCCTGGGTTCTGCCCGTGGCCCTTTTCTTTCTTCACCCAGAAAATGCCCTCTGGTTAATTTTTCTTTTCTTTTCTTTTCTTTTTTGCTTTTCTTTCTCTTCAAGACCTTTATGAACTGACAACTCCCAAATCCATTTCTCACTAATTGTGTGACCTTGGGCAAGCTCCTAATCTTTATGTTTCCATTTCCTTATCTATAAATGTGGAAAAGAGAAGTTCTTTGGCTGTAAGAACTAAAAATGAGTCCACATCTGTCAAACCTGTGGAACAGCACAGGCACACAGTTGGTGCTCAATGACTGTCAGTGGCTATTTTACCACCAGCCCTAGTTGCCCAAGCCGTAAGTCAGTAAGCCATCCTTGTCACCGTGCCTCTTCCACCCGCTTTCCCAACCTAATCAACTGTGTGTCCCTAGAAGCATTTCTGCTCCTTGGATTGCTCAGACAAATGCATGCTGGATTCTTGCCTCCAACTTTGCTTTCTCCATAATCCATGCTCTGCATTGCAAGAAAATCAACTTAAATCAGCTAACTGTATAACTTACTAGATCTTCCAATAGCAGGTTCTGGGGAATAGAATTAGATTGACAGCCAACATAATAATCAGGAGATCATGTGAATGTCTATTTATTGCAAAGACCTTGTTCCCCCATTCCTTATCATTCTGAATAAACAAATGTCCCCAAAAGCCAACAAAAGTAATTGTATGCCTAGATTCAAAAGGCTGACAGATGTATATCTATAAAATGCAAAGCTAATTTTGTTTGTCTTCCACTTTAAATTCTTCACCAATTTCCGACAGCCATTAAAATGAATCTGAACTCTGAAATAGCCTGGCTTCCGTGTGCAATCCAAGTTCTTGACCTTGCCTCTGGGAGCTTCTACAGGTTTTTCCCTCTGCCTGAGATGACGCTGCCCCTATATTTCCACATTGATGTTTGAAAACCCCGGGTAGAGAAACCGTCCCTAAAACTCCTCCACCTACATGGGTACCAAGCCTGGTCTGGCTTCCTGTATTAAGCCATGTCACCCTTTGGCTAAGACAAAAGTGGAGATGCCCCTTAAGTGCTCCTGCCTTATAATTCTGTATAGCCTTCTTGCATAACACTTGTCACACCCAGTTATGATCACCAGTTGTTCACCCGCCTCACCTTCTAGACTGTAAATTCCTGGGTGCAAGGGAATGCGCTTTATTCATCTTTGTTTTCCCAGATGCTGCACAGTAACTTGCTTTTAAAAGGTACTCAGTAAAACATACTTAGATGCAAATTGAGTGTCCTCAAGTTCCCAGCACAATGTCTATGCCAGTTCCTTTCTCTTTCCCCTGTTAGAAAACGCCAGCTGGATGGAAATTCTCCTTCCTAGAAATTGCCCTGAAAATATCAGCATCTTGGCATAAATAGCGTAACTCCTGTGCATGAGGCCTCTTGTTTTTCACCTATGGATATGCATACATGCACACCCACGCAAGCCCCTTTCTCTCAAATTCCTCACTTTGCAATCCAACCAGTTAACTGAGAAGGAAAATTTAGATTGACGCCTCCTGCCCTTTAATAGCCCCAATCAGCTTTCTAAAAATAGCATTCACTTAACCTTCCCAATAGTGTTTGCCTGAGAACTTATTATGTAGAAAGTAATTAGTTTAGCATTTACATATAAGTACACTAAAACCATTACATTAAATATGCTACAAATATCATATAAAAATAGGCTATTACCTTCACGCTCAAGTCTGATGGTTGGGGAAAAAGTAAGTTTTGGTTACAGTAGAGGGAAAAAAAAATACTACATATCTGCTGTGTCAAGTGAAAGATGTCTGTTTTAATCAGGACTTTATAACAATAAAATTATGTGTAGCCAGGCCAAATCTCTCCCTTCAAGAATCCCTGCCAAGACTATCCCGTCCCTCTCCTGCCTCCTGAGAGAGAAAATGCTTTGGAGCCAAAAAGGACTCATCAGGACATTGCTTTCTGTCTGCCCACGTGACAGGAGGAAGCAAGTCTACCAGGAAGGAAGCATAGCTGTCGGCAGGAAGCAGCCGTGTGAGGTGCCCATTTGGAGCAGGTGTCCTTTGGGGGACCCCCTGGGGACTACTGCAGGTGCAGTTGGGAAAGATGTTTTTTGAATTTGCATGATGACCTGTGATATCCCTAAATTCTGAGGCAATCCACTAGTAACTTATTGAGTTCCCAGCTTGGGTCTTTGAAAGATAGCACTAGCAGAAAGAAGTTTTCCAACAACCAAGGCCCAGTCCTCTCATGAAGGAATTGTTCCAGAATTATGCCCCAAATACAAGGTAAATATAAGAAAGCACTCTTGCAATTTAAGTTTGAGGGCCTCGGTCCAATGCCATGGCTGACACAGGATACTAGTCCTTGGAGAGTTAGCCTCTCTGAGCATCTGTCCCCACGGGGCCAATGGAGACCTGACCAGCTCTGATTAAAGTCACGTGAGACAAAATCTGAAAGCACCTGGCCCAGAGTAAGTGTGTAGATGATTCCAGTTTGTTCTGGAAATATCTATGGAGAGCCTATGAGGGACCAGAGAATGTTCTAAAGCTAGCCGTGCAAAAGGAAACAGTAGGGTCCTTGTTCCCATATTCTTATATTCTAGTTGGGGGAGAAGCACAAACAAAACTTTTAAAATAAATGGTCACTTTTTCCATCAGGGAGCCATCTCCTTTTGCTGAGGACTTCCCACGATGTGATAAATACACCTGGTTGCTGTGTTTGATTATATTACCGTGCTTGTGTTCAACCAACTTGCTCCAGCAGTCCGTCCCCTGGATTGCACCTGCAGAGAAGTCAAAGAGCATTTTATTAAAAGGATCTTAAATTGCTAATTGCCTCTCACTTCTTCAAATTTTAGTACTTATGTATATCTAAACAAAATCTCTTGGAATTATTTTTATCTCAAAACATCAATTTTAGCTGGCCA
The DNA here is from genome assembly GCA_025594165.1 of Tamias sibiricus. Lineage (NCBI taxonomy): Eukaryota > Metazoa > Chordata > Mammalia > Rodentia > Sciuridae > Tamias > Tamias sibiricus. The sequence continues at coordinate 13,244,526 of CM046666.1, read as the reverse complement.
TGGGTACAGTGTACATATTAATAATTGACTGAGCAGAAGGCAGATCATTTACTTGCAATAAAAATGAACCAAATAACTGCTCCTAAGAGCAAATTTGGTTGTGTGTGTATATGTGTGTGTGTGTGTGTGTGTGTGTGTGTGTGTGTGTGTGTGTGTGTTTGATAACAGTGAAGACCAAGCAAAGGTAACTGATGAAATTTCATTCAGATGAAACGAAAGCCAAGTACAACGCATGCTTAAGAAAAAGAATCCACTTTCTATTTAGTACCCCCATCCCCACCCCCACCCTCACCCCACCCCTGCTCAGAACTATTTCTTAATGGGAGAAGGCTCTTTTGTCACGTGATCATGTTAGGGTCCAGTTTCGCTAATTTTCCCACGAACCACAAAGAAGCCGGTCAGTAATGTAATACACAAACGGAGTTTATTGAGCCAGCTAGCTGGGGTCAAGCTCTCCCACAGACACGCAGGAAGCGCAAGACCCCAAACAAAGGAAAGCCTCAGATTATATAGCATTACCTACGTCATTGCCCGCATGCGCAAAATTCACCCTGAACAAAGAGAAGCCTCGGATTACCTACGTCCTTGTTGGAGCAAATAGCCCCCACGCGCAAAATTCAAATAGCCCGCCTCGGTGCTTAACATCCTAGCTCGCCTGGGGGCAGGGGTTTCTATCCTAACATTCCAGCCTGCCTGGGAGCCTTTGTTACTATCCTAACAATCACTTCACACTTTCCATTTGAGTTGATGATTCTTTTCATTTCATTTTTCATACTGAGAGGCTTTTTTTCATAGTTTCAATTTTCTAGTAGACCTGATGGGAAGGCACTTACTGAAATTCAGGATCATACAACAATATCAGTTGGACCATAGGAGTCCACTAATGTGTTTCCCATTGTCTGATGAATTGAGATATCAGTTCAGGCCCCTGAAATTTGTAGTCCCCTGAGCTATTATTATTAGAATCAAGAAATTTTCCAATAAAAAATTTAAAAAAAAAATAAAATATGGTTCTGTCTACAATTCTAGCTGCATGGCTCACCAATGTTTAAACATATCTCTTAAAAAATACATTGCTGAAGTTAGTGTTGTCTTAAATTATCTTTATTGTAATCATTTATGAATATACATAAATCATCTAGATGATTCATGATATGCATATGTCAATTTACATTATTAAAACAGATACATATTAAGTTCTGAGAGAGACACTGTGGCTCCCTCTCCACTACTGAGAAAAAAATACAAGTTTCAGAAATGTTGTTTTATACCCAGCCATAAGGCCCTCTTCAACTGTAGTTAAATGAATGAATGATACTGTCCCATCATACACTTTTCTATGTGCCTGAAATGAACTTCCACTCATCTCTTCATTTTCCTGGCCCCTACTCTCTACTTGGCTTGAACATCACCTTCTCAGGGGTCACCTCTAGCTACACATCTTCCTCCCAGCACCCAGCAAGTTATCCTTCCTTGTGCTCCCATGGGTCCTATCTTAGTTCTTGCAACACTGCACTGTCTTCACAATCCTCTTGACATTGCTCATCACTGGATGCAAGAGCCTGGGGATCTTAGGCTGTGTCCTTCATGCCTGAGGCCATTATTCAGGAGAACAGTTCAGGGGCATTTACTAACAGCAGGAATCCACCACTCCCCCTGCCTTCTTCCTTTAGGCTCTCTTCTACACCCTTGCTCTGTCCCCCCCCCCCAAAAAAAAAAAAAAACTCGCTTTGGCCACATCTGGCTTTCAATTTAGAACTTTTGAGGTATCTTCTCCACATTTTTCCCTCTCAAGACTGCCTTTAATACACATTCCAAAAACAGTATGATCATTACTTATTAGCTCTTTTTTTCCCTTCATGTTGGTTCAAAACTTATTTTTGCATGGATGATGATGAGAGAGGCAGGCACATGATTAATTCTCCCTTTGCAAAGCTTTTCCTATGGTCTCCTGATTTCCCTAACCAACGCCCAAATTCCAGCTTCTCTGCCTCATAACTCCACCTCACCTGCTCTGCCCTGTATCTGAAACAATGAACCATCTTGGCCCTGGAGGTTTCTGCATCCTCTTCAATTACTCGTGGATTCTCCAGGGGAAAATTCTGTCAAGTAGTGACCAGTCTCTGAGTCACTGGAAAAGCAGGGAGGGCCCCCTCAACCTTGCTTCATGGTAACCTTTCGCCATCTCAACTGTATTTTTTGTGTAGACTTTTATTTTGGTTCCCCATCCATGTAAGCCGTCTATTTATCCAACTTTATTTTCTTCTCTCCCATGGCTTTGTCACGTAGGACTTGAAAAACTGAGTTGCTACCATGACAATAAACAACAGATATAACAAAGACATTCTTGTCATCTGAAGGGATGGTGGAACGAGAAGGGTGGTATGTTTCTTTGCTTGGGCTGCCATAACAGACTAATGCAGATTGGGGGGCTTAAACAAAAAAGTATAATTTCTTACAATTATAGAAATTAGAAGTCCAAGATCAAGATGCCAGCAGAGTTATTTTTCTCAGAAGCCTCTTTCTTGGTGTGTAGATGGCCACCACCATCTCTCTCTGTCTTCCACGGGCCATCTCTCTATGTATGTCTGATGTCTCTCTCTGTGTTAATTTCTTCTTATTGTAAGGACTAGCCACTGGATTAGGGCCAATCCTAGAAACCCTGTTCATCACTTCTTTAAAGATCCTATCTCAAATGGAGTCACAAATATAGAATTGAGGGTTGTGGGTTCAACATATGAATTTGAGGATACACAGTTAAGCCCATAATGATAGGTTCTCATTTCCATTCACTCCTCAAATTCAGAAATCATAACACATCAGGCAGCTTGCTTGGCATTACACAAACATAGTAAAAAAAATGCCTTCAACCTTGTCAGACCCAATGTCAAAACCCTTCATTGCTATCAGCATCTAGGAAACTTCCTCCAAGCCTGACCTCCTCCTTGGAGCCTGTCCCATACTCCATTCCACATTTGTGCAAGTCTCTTGCACTTATAATCAGGCTAAGTAGCATGGCCCATTATTGTCTCCTTGTTTCCTGTGTATTGGATTTCTCTCTTTAAATAAATAGAAAGCAATAAAATTGAAGGTGTCGTTCATAATGGAAATCCCCAGTTAAGAAATCAAGCCCTCTAATGATATATCAATTCTTGTAAAAAGATGCTACTGTTAATATGTATGAACAAATAGGCAGAGAAGACTGCCTTAGTCATTTCTTCCTTTCTTCATGTCCTGCTACTCTGCAGCCCATCTTTAGTTCTCCTCATCTTCTATCTCAGAGGACCCTCTCAGGCCGTTGCTTTCTATCTAGGATACCCTCACTCCAATTCTCTCTTTTCCTACCAGATTGCTGAAGTTAACAAGACACTCACATGATATCCCCTCTCATACATGTATTATAGGTTGAATCTTGAATGTCCCCCTAAGGCTCATGAGCTGAGTGCTTGATCTCCCACCTGTGGTGCAATTGGGAGGTAGGGGAACCTGGAGGAAGTGGGGCCTTGTGAGAGGAAGTTAGGTCATTGTGGGCATGACTTTGAAGGGAACATTGCATCCCCAGCCCCTTTACCCATCTCTCTCTCTCTCTCTCTCTCTCTCTCTCTCTCTCTCTCTCTCTCTCTCTGGCTGCTATGAGTTTAGCACTTTACTCCAGTACACACTCCCACCATGATGCATTTCCTTGCTACAGGCCCAAAAGCAATGGAGCCAGCCGACCATGGACTAAAATGTGAACCAAAACAACCTTTTTTCCTTAAAAGTCAATTATCTCACGTATTTTGTCATAGCAACAGAAAGCTAACTAATACAATATTCTTCCATAATTTTTGGAAACAAATGGATCTCCTTTCCCCTCAAGACTATTACTTGAAACCCACTTGTCCGCATCTCCAATAGTCACCTACACACTCAGAAGCTCAGCAAGATGAAGAAACTTTTTCAGGTTTATACCATTGCTGGAGCTATGAATTCAAACCCCCAAATTCCCCATCATGAGCTCTTGCTCCTAACTGCACTACAAGTGCCTGAGTTTCTTCTGTCACTAAAGCTATTGGAATCTTGATGAGCAAAGAGCTAGTCATAGGAAAGATGAGAATATTCGCACTATTTGCACAGCTTGCATGCAAATTAATTTTGTTAGGAAATACTCTGCATTCTTCACTCATTAGAATCCCTTGAGTGTAATCAGTAAAATAGTTACAGGTTCCATTGGTAGAAGGACATTTTATTTCTAAGTGGAAATAACATTCAATGTTTTGCTGATGTTTAAAAGAAAAATACCTCATGACCTCAAACTTAAGATTAAGGAAAGCAGGACCTACATCTTTTCCATTCTTTTTAGAAATTAAGACAACAGAGCTTACCATTTAACATGCAAAGGTCTGCTCACAAAGACAATATATAATAAGATTTATTTCTTTTTTTTTTTTAAAGATATTTTGGGGATTAAACCTTGCATGGGGTAGATAAGCACTGTACCACTGGACTGTAGCCCTAATCCTACAAAGACTATTTCTAAGAAACAGATTCCTTCCTTTCTTTTAAAATAAGGACTGGAAAGGATAAAGACAATGATGATGCTAAAATTAAGAAGCTTCTCAGAAAAGAAAAAACACGCAGCCAGAAATGCAAGGAGGCTGTAATTCTCACGAGAGATATCCAGAATAATCCATTTAACCCTGTCTTCCAAGACCCGACAGTGTTTGTGTAACTTCAGGCCAAGTATCGATAATGTTCAAGCTGATTTATGGTGACGACAGGTTTTGCCGTGAGAACTGATGATGGAAGTTGAGGAAAGACGGTGAGAAAGACAGAAGCTTCTCTGCAGACCTTGGGAAGGGGGTGTGAATAACGAGGCTGCGCTGCTCTATGCCTGCCCCACACCCTGGATGAAGGCAGGAGCAATGGCCAGATCCTGGCTGTGACGTTGTTCTCCATCGACAATTCGCATCCGTACACCCTGTGGACGAGATTCTTTTGAATTGCTTCCCCTGGTCTTGGTAGATGTGTGACTGTTGGCATATGTTATAAAATGATTTTTTTTTTCTTGAAGACTGGTCAAGCTACATTCTCATGATGGCATATTTAGCAAGTGAAATTCGGAAATTCAAGTGTAAGAAATCTGGAATGAGGTCAGGAGCTGGCTTCAGAAGAAGTCCTCTAAGTGGTGTTTGTCAGAATTTGTGGGAATATTCTCTTATCTACATGAGCCATTCCTCAAAAATCAGAACAAGGAAATATGGAAAATGCAAATGACTATAAGATGCAGGGCTAACTTTTCACAGTTATATCTCCTACTCCAAAGAGGATTGTGCACAAGGATTCGTCATGGTTACCCATAACTAGGAAATCACATGTAAACATATTCATCTCCCATAACTCTACCCACATTGAGTTGTGCCCTGGGTTAGCAGTAAACATTTAGAGAACTGAGAAAACAAAAATACCCAGCTGGTGAATTGAGACGTATTGTGTGTCTGCTTCAAAAGTGACTGTCCTGTTTCTTCTTTTGGTCTTCCTGGTACTTGTTCACTCTTGCCCCGTCCATTAGTCCACGGTCAGAGCCGTGTCTGGCAGATTTTTTTGGCTCAGCAAAAGACTGAGCTCCATTCTGCTAGGGAGCTCGATCTATGTCTTGGTCCAGCCTGAGTCAGAACTCAGCCAGGACTTCACAGTCCCCAAATGTCTCTGTACAAGCCACATGTTCTTGCAGGGCATACAGCCTATCCCAGATATCTTGAGCTACTGCCAGATGTTTAGTCTTTATTCACCTACCCTTAAAGCTTCTCACATCCAGCTGTTACTTTTCAAAAAAAACAGTCCAGACCCATCCTGCCTACGCCCCATTCTCCTGCACAGCAGTCATTCGATTACTTAGCTATAGGGTTTTCCCTGACGTTGACATTATCCCTGCACAAAATCAAGCACAAGAATCCCCACAGGCCTGAGGCAATTCGGTGGACCCAGAGCAGCTGAAACAATGGTTTGCGGAGGAATTTTCCCAAGTTCGTGCTCAAGTTTCAGTTGAAATACTGGGGCTGCCGGTTTCATCCCACCGGTCTCATTCACATCCTCCCTTTCCATCCCTCAACCTCCAGAATATTTCATCCTGGAGACCTAAGGGCCAGCTAGATGCTGGTGGCCCACTCTTGTCTACACCTCTTGTTTCATTTGGAGCCACCTGACCCTTCCGTGGCGCATCCTTCCCTTTTTGACCTTTCTTAACCCCAGCCATCTGGGAGCCTTATTCTGCTGCCAAGAAGATTTCAGAAATCTGGGAACTTGACTTCAATACACCATCCTCTGCCTCATCCCGGGTGGAAACCTGGATTTCCCCTGATGACACAGCATCCCTTGTTATGCCCAAGGTGAGTCGACTTCCCCACACATCCTTGGCTCATTACTTTGGCAGGGCAGGTGCCCCGCGGCTCCTGTGTGAACTTTCAGCGTTTTCCCAATTGTACCTCTTCCCCTCGTTATCAGGTGTGGAGAGCAGTGATTTGAGTCATGGTCTCTGATTGCCTTGGGGCTGCATTGTGCTGGGAACTTCCTGTGCAAAAGTGCGGGTCAAGATGACCCAGTTGCTATGGTGACACCTGGCCCTTGGAGGCTCCTTCAAAAGGTGCAAAGCTGTGTCAGTCAGGACCCAGAGCTCAGGTATCAATTTCTAGAGAATTCCGGGCATACCAAGATAACCTCGATGTCTCATGAGTTTCACTGCGACTTTGAGGCCTGTCGGCTTTGCTGAAACTTTCCCACAAATAACCTTTTTTTTTTTTTTAATGTTTTTATTAGTCTAATTTGTTATACATGATTGCAGAGTACATTTCATTTCATATTACTTATAAAGAGCACACTTTTTTAAGTTGTTGGTTTTATACAAAGTATTTTTACAACAATTGTGTCTTCATACATGTATTTAGGGTAATCCTGAGTTATCCATGGTTCTCTTATTACACTTCAGTTTGAGCTGCATGAAAATAGCTATTTTTCTCTTCGAGTAGTTTCCCCAAAGTAGACTTCCAAAAAGTGCTCTACCCATGGTTTAATGAATATAGAGGACAGGGGCTCCTGGATTTACAAGGGCCTTACAACCCCAGAAACCTATTATATGTTGAAAATATCATCAATCAGGAATGCATGTTGTAAGAGCCCTAATTGAGGAGATAGCTAGATGGCGGCTAGCTGAGAGCCGCCTTGTTATTTATCAAGTATTTTCACCTGATATTCATGCATTTATCTAAGAATCTCTTTATGCCCATGAACACCGTGTGACACACCTGTAAGCTCGAGCTTTTAGCACTTGTCCTTGTTAAGGCAAAAAGTATTTAACCGGTTGAGGTTAGTTAGAGGGGTGGTTGTGGTTGGAGTTGGAGAGGTTGTTGGAGCCGGAGAGAGAAGTTAGAAGAAAGAAGAATAAAAGAACTTTTTCATTTCCAGTCTGCCTCCGAGTTTTCTCCTGCAGTATCATTGCTGCAAGCGGCAATTGCTGCAGGCGGCGACAGCATGTCATATTCCTTACCCATCATATACGATAGCCTGGCCTTGCCTGCCTTAAACGTGCTTAGAACACTTACATTAGCTTATGGTTGGACAAAATCATCAAACACAAAGCCAATCTTATACTACAGTCATAATATCTCATGCAGTTCTCTGAACACAGGACACGGTGGAGCACCGACTGCTTCACCGGGAGCAGTGCTGCTGCCCGGCCTCTCGTCTCTGGGGAGGATCACACCACTGTGACAGGTCTGATCAGAGAGGATCCAGATCAAGATAGCATTAGCCCAGGAAAAGATCCTGATTCAGAATTCAAAGTGTGGAGCCAGACGCAGTGGCGCACCCCTGTAATCCCAGGAGCTCCGGAGGCTGAGGCAGGAGGATGGCGAGTTCAAAGCCAGCCTCAGCAAAAGTGAGGCGCTAAGCGACTCAGGGAGACCCTGTCTCTAAATAAAATACAAATGAGGGCTGGGGATGTGGCTCAGTGGTCGAGTGCCTCTGAGTTCAATCCCAGGGGCCAAAAAAAAAAAAAAAAAAAAAAAATTCTAAGTGTGTTTCCTACTAATTCAAAATGTAGTTTCTACTGAACACCCAATGCTTGTGGAGCTATCATTAAGTCAGAGGTTTTCTGTACTCCATGACCGCTAACAACTCACAACCAACCACTCAAGTTGCTTCCATTCTTGCACATACAGTGATTGTCCTTGCATGTAAATCTAAAAAGCAACACCAATTGCTTTTTAGAAGAAATATGTACAATTCAAACTCAGGGTCAAAGTCTTCGAATGTTTATAGCTTTGGTCACATGGTGACAACTTGCCTCGTGGAGAGGTTTAACAAGTCACATTCCAGCCGTGGGTGTTTGAATGTCCCACCACACCCTTCTCCACATGCAATCAGTTCAACAGATCTCCATAGGGCAACCAGCCCCGATTGGAGCAGAAAGATCTAGGATTATGGGACAGTGGTCTAAGTCCAGGAGAGAAATTGCTAACATGCCTGATAGGAGAGCTTTTTAAAAAACAAAATGATAAAGACAATTAGTGCTATAAAAAAATAAAAGCAATCAGAAACTCCAGAGCGATGGGGGACAAAAAGTCATAAAAGACATATAATGGTAAAACATTACTGGGTCTTGCTGGGGAAAATATGTGCATGGTCATAATAATGTAATAATTTAAAAGTGATATAGCTCTGGGTAGGACGGGACAGAGAGGAGGGCATGTTAGGAGAGCTGACATGTCATTTGTCATTTCAGAGAGCAGTTCCTCAGGTAAAAGACTGATTAAATAGGAAGCAATTAAGCTTGTTGCTCAGAGATATGCAGATAAATATGAGAGTTTAGAGCTTGCTTTCAGAGTTGAACTGATGGTATGGAGAAGGCGTTCAGAGAAGCTTATTGATTTTCATTGCGAGATCTCTTTACCAGGGCCACTTTAATTCTGATGAAGAAAATGTAATAACATTCTAAAATATAAAGATTATTTGAGGTCTTCATTAATTTTTAAACTTGGTATTACTTTGAATAAGTAATACTTTCATAAGTTAGAATGTTATGGTGTTTCAATTCTTTTCTCTTTTGTTGGCTCATGTAGTTTATCGGGACAAGTTACTGATTTTCTTATTGATTTGTAAGAACTTTTTATATATTTGTTGACCATGTTTGGTATGCAATATTTCACCCAGTTTGTTGTTTGCTTTGTGTTTTATTTCTGGTGTGGGACAAAATATAGCCAAATGTATCACTCTTTACCTTTTTATTCTTCCCTGAATCAGCTAACCATTCGCTAGCATTTTTTAATTTCTAAAGTTTAATTTCTTTACATTAAGTTTTAAAATTTATCTTGGTGTCTTGTGTGCTTTATCTATATAATAAACACTTACGTAGAGCATACTCTGTTTCAGGTACTATTACAGAAAGCTCTTCTTAATACTAATTCAATTAATGGTATATGAGAATGAGGAGGCTCTTAATTGCTTCTCCCAAAGAGTGAATTTTCTTTATAATATTTACAACAAAGCTCATCCTTTCTTCATAGGTCTGGGCTCTCTTTCTGACACCCTCTCTTCTGTTTTAAATCTACCTTTTGGCCGGGCGCAGTGGCGCACGCCTGTAATCCCAGCACTTTGGGAAGCTGAGGCAGGAGGATCGCGAGTTCAAAGCCAGCCTCAGCAATGGCGAGGCACTTAGTAACTCAGTGAGACCCTGTCTCTAAATAAAATACAAAAGAGGGCTGAGGATGTGGCCCAGAGGTCAAGTGCCCCTGAGTTCAATCCCCAGTACCAAAAAAAAAAATCTACCTTTTTATTTTTTTTCAGTAAAATTCCACGATCTCACTGAATGTTACTTCATAATATAGTTTATATCTGAAAAAGCAATTATCTTCCCATTACTTTCATTGTTCAAAAAAATTCTTAGCCACTTACTCCTCCAGATGATCTTGGACCTTTTCCATTAAGCTTCCAAATAAATTCCATTGGAATTGTGACATGCAGCTTGTTAAATCTACTAACTAATTGAGAAGTATTTACATCTTTATAATGCAAATTCATCTCACTAGTAAATTATGTTTTTAAGTGTTTAAATCTTTTTTAAAACGCTAAACTGCTCAAGTATTAGATTGCTAATGATCTCCCTTTAACTCCAAGGACAATGCAGTTGACGCTCATAGGTTTGCTAACATTATAAACATGTCATCTACAAACACTGATCATTTTATCTCCTCTCCTTCAGGAATTATACTTCATTTCCATGACTCAATGCATAAAGTAGTAAGTAGTTCCAGGGTCCTGTTAAATATTGGGGCACTGACTACCCATTGTGGGGAAATATTGAAAGGCCAAATGTTAAGAATTGATATTTAGACAAAAACATGTCAAAGCTACATATCACCAACGTAGAATAAACTGTATGAACACAAACTCAATCTAAATTATTGATTATAGTTAGCATTACAGGCAGTCCTTGATTCACAATGGTTTGATTTAACTATATTGTGACTTTACAATGGCACAAAAGCAGTGTGTATTGAGTGGGAATTATATGTGGAATTTTGAGTTCAGGTCTTTCTCCAGGCTGGAGATGGGAGACCCAGGCCTCCCAGGCAATGCTGGGCCCTAGCAGAACCATGGCTCCCAGTTGACCTGCGATGAAGAGGAGAAACCACCACACTCTGCGTCATGCTGTGCCCCTGAGTTCAGAGATTACACAAGTTGGGGCATTAACTGCATCTAGGATTCATGACATTTTCAGCCAGTGATGGATATAACCCCGCCGTCAGCTGAGAAGCACCCATACAATCTTATCATTAAAAATTTTAGTAGCCTAATTATAAAAAATACAAGCAACAATAAATGTTAGTGAGGATGTGGGGAAAAAAGGTACACTCATCCATTGCTTGTGGGACTGCAAATTGGTGCAACCACTATGGAAAGCAGTAAGGAGATTCCTCAGAAAACTTGGAATGGAGCCACCAGTTGACCCAGGTATCCCACTGCTTGGTATATAATACCCAAAGGACTTAAAATCATCATACTATAGTGATGCAGCCACATCAATGTTTATAGCAGCTCAGCTCATGTTAGCTAAACTGTGGAACCAACCTAGGTGCCCTTCAACAGATGACTGGATAAAGAAAATGTGGCATATATGCAAAATGACAAAATGAAATATTGTTCAGCCTTAAAGAAAAATGAAATTATGGCATTTGCCAGTAAATGGATGGAACTGGAGAATATCATGCTAAATGAAATAAGCCAAACCCATAAAACCAAAGGCCAGAAGTTTTCTCTGATATGCAGATACTAATTCGCAATAAGGTGGGGGTGGCCATGCTAGGGAAGAATAGAGTTACTTTGAATTAGACAGAAGGGAGTGAAGGGAGGAGAGGGTTACAAGGGTAGGAAGGGTAGTAGAATGAATTGGACATTGTTACCCTGTGTACATGTATGACTACACTACTGTTGTGATTCTACATCATGTACAACAGGAAAAATGAAAAGTCATAGTCCATTTATGTATGGTGTGTCAAAATGCATTCTACTGTCATGTATAACTAATTAGAAAAAAATAAACAAAATAAATAAAATATTTTTATATCCTTGTTTTAAAAATTTGACATTATGATTAAGGACTGGTAATTCTTCAGCTGCACTGGTCACTAGCCACACATGGATGACAGTAAATGAATGCTTGGTTTCCTAAAGATTGGTGGAGTGGGGAAAGAATTTTTGGCTAGCTCTACCAAGTTAGGTATTTCTGATTGAGATGTTGCTCACAATATTTCCTTCCTCCCTAACTGCAATATATTTTGAAAGGTACTTTTTTAAAACTCTGGCCTTGAAGATGTCAGTGGTGACAGTGTCATGGACATAATGTCACCAAGTGAAGGTATGCCCTGTTGGAATGAGATGCTCTCTGGATACATTGAGAATCACACTTAATATTTGTATGCACACTCATACTTGAACTTCTAATATCTTTCACATTCACATAAATTATTTGCTAACATTTTTTACATCCCTTCCAGATCTAGAATGATGCAATGGATCGTAATCAGCTTTCAGGACACTGATTCCTGGTTTTCCTGTCTGCATTTCAGCTCTCACTGCCTGCATGCAAATTGTAGCATTTTTTTTTCTGGGGAAGAACAATAGGGTGTTTTTATATAGGAGAAGTCATGTAAGAAGTATTTGCACTCTTAAGACTCATCATTTTGAAAATTTCTTGAGTAGGTTCCAAATAGTTCCAAACTAATTTCTCTGGGGGAAAAACAAAAAAACAAAAAAAAACAAAAAACATTGGGAATTGGGAGCTCCTTCTAGACCAGGACCATTACCAGCAACACACAGTATTGAGGGTTTGTGTTGTTCCTTCACCCCCTTCACATGGAAACGCTGCTTCTCACCTTGCTAAAACATGGTAAGTCATAACAAACCTCCTGGAGTGTATATTTGCTCAAAGAATCATGGAAGTGTCTTGTGATCCTTCTTCTCAAGGGAAGCAATTTTGGTAGATTGTGCCCCCAAGTCCCTCATGGAATAGATGAAATGATGAAATAGAAGCTTATCTACTTCATCATAAACCCACTGTTCTGTCAAAAAAAATGTCTAGTGGGTTCTACTTGTCCCAATGACTATACACATGTGGTAGTTTTCCATTACTGTGACAAAATAGTTAAGGTAATCAACTTAACAAGAGGAAAGGTTTATTTTGGCTCACAGTTTCAGTCCATGGTCAATTGACCCTGTTGCTTTTGGACTTGTGGCAAGGCAGTAACTCATGAGGGGGAGCAAGTGGGAGAGAAAGAGATAGAGATAGAGAGAGAGAGAGAGAGAGAGAGAGAGAGAGAGAGAGAGAGAGAGAGAGAGAGACTGACTCATGGTGGTCAGGAAGTGAAAATGAGAGAGAAAGAGATCATGCCCCGTATCTCCTTGAAGGGCACACCCTCAGTGACCTAATCTCCCCTTATGTCCCACCTCTTAAAAGTTCTACCAACCCCAGAGTGCCATGAGCTGGGGACCAAGCCCTTTCCACATGGGCTCTTGGGAGACACTTCCAATCCAAGCGATATCAACAAGATACATTTAATAATGTCAAAACTCTTATTTTTCCTGGAGATGGAGCCACGGCTAAGTATGTACTTTACTATGTATTCTGCCTGCTCTCGCTAACATATTGTGCATAGCAAAAATGAAGAAAAACATCTTTTTTAATAATATGTACACGAAAAAGAAAATTTGCACCTAGGATCAGAGATTGCACAAATCTGAATAATTCAACTGCTGAACCTCTTTACCAGTCTGCAGCAATCATTTCAATAAGGTTTTCAGTAAAAATATTTAGTCTTCGGAGACTCTGAGTTATAAAGGATTATCTTCTTAGCACATTCTAAGTCTTGTTTTGAAGTTAGCATCAGGTCCTAGCAACTTCACAAGGGCTTTTGGGTCTTTATTTTCCTTCTACACTCTTTTTTTTTTTTTTTTTTTCATTCTCTTCATTAAATCAATATTAATTACTGCGATTGTTGCTGACACAATGTTAGAGTTTTACTCCTCACGAAACTCCCAGGCGTGGTGTCATTCTTCTTTTCACACAACTTCACGAGATAGAAAGAATCCCCACACAGGACCTGAAATACCCACGGGAGTTGTATTATTCTATTTTATATTTTTTATACTTTTTATGAAACTTAGTTTTTATAAACTTTGCCATGCCACAGGCACAAGTGAACTTCAGCCAGCATCATTTCGGGCCCAGAGGAGCTCGTGGGGTGAATGTTGTCTGTTTTGTATCCATTCTGTTGGCCTTTGGGATAGACACAGCTGGATATAACCTGGACTGTGCCCACACAGAGCGCCCCAGGCCTAGTTGCTGTCTCTTGGTGATTAGCTTGATGATTTGGGGTTCAGGTGCCAAGCAGTTTTATTTCTTGTGCTGGCCTTTTCAGGAGAGACACTGTTTCCTAAGCATCTGGATAAGAGAAGTTGAACTTAGGTGCAGATACATCCTTCCCATCCACCTGCAATAATCTCACTCACCTATGAAACATTCCTGCTTTCCTCCTCAGATATATTGTTCTAAGTTAATTAACAAATACACACTATCTCAATATTTGTATTAGAGTAAGTCGTAAGAAATTGCTAATATTTCATCATTTTAACCTATAAAAAATAAAATTTTCATAGGGCTTATATCAATACTAACTGTTAATCACCACTAAATAGATATGATGGTATTTTATATAATCAAATGATCTTTAACCAGACATAATGGTAAAGATGCCAGAAGTCCACAGGAGTAGACATTTTTCTCTGTAGTCTTCTGCAGCCAAAATTAATGCAAAAACATAGTAATAGATTTTGTTCAGTGATAAGCCAAAATTGATGTTCAGAGTATTTTTATAAATTATGATGGTCATATTAAACTTCCTGGTCTTGTTTATGGTTTTAATGAGAGATAGCACTCTGCTATTTAGCCAGCAGGTATTCATTAGCAATTTGAGCGAATATTCTTTAATATTCTTTGCATCTAGTTTTCTAAGACTCATTCCAGAATGGTACTGAATTGGTTTTACAAGCTTTATAATTTTTTTTTTTTTACCATTAGATCCATTGATTTGAGGTGCTAATTTATTTCCCTTATTAAGCCATTCTTAAATTTCAGGAAAAACCCTACTTTGATGTGGTAGAAGACTTATGAAGGTGCTTTTGTATTTGGATTGTAATTATTTAAAAGATTTTTGCAGTTACAATCAAAGATAAGATTCAGTTCAGCAGTGTTGTATAACACATTCCACTGTTTGAAGCAGAATCATTTAATTTCACAAAATGAATTTGATGTTTTTTTTTTTGTCTTGTTCTGTTCCATGTAAAAAATTTATCTAAAAGAAATTATCTGCTCCTGAAAAATGTGAAGGTTGTAAAGCTGTCCAGCTGTCTCTTTTTCCTTTCATGTAATTATCTGAGAATTTTTTCAAATCTTCTACAGTTATTTGAGTTTTCAGACTTCTTAATTATTAAGATACTTTTGGTTATTCATAGTTATCCAGGAAATGTGTCATTTAAAAAGTTAGTATATACCATAAGCATAATTTTAAATATCTTTGATATCTGTTCTCGTAGCAAATTTTCCAATTGCACGTGCATTTTTCTTTCAGTTACGTTTGCCACCAATCTGTTCTGTGTATTATGTTTGTGTCCTTTGAAGGAAACATCATTTTTCTGTTTTCTGCTTTATTATTTTGCTTTATCTTGGTTGAGTTATTTTGTTGATTTCGTTTGGCTTGCTTAATTATTCTCTCTTTTAAATTAAGGTTAAATTTGTCTTTAAAAATATTTATTTTCTGCTGTCATGTATAACAAATTAGAATAAGAAAAAAAAATTTTTTTTGAACTATTGAAATATATATATATTTCTTGCCCTGCATGGTGGCACTTACCTGTAATCCCAGAGGCTTCGGAGGCTGAGGCAGGAGGATCACAAGTTCAAAGCCAGCTTCAACAACTTAGCGAGACCCTAAGAAACTCAGGGAGATTCTATCTCTAAATGAAATATTTAAAAAGGGCTGGGATGTGGCTCAGTGGTAAAGTGCCCCTGGGTTCAATCCCTGGTACCAAAAAAAAATTATTATTATTTAATAATAAAACACCTTCCAGGCAGATCTTTGACCTGGGAGTATGGTCCACTGCTTTATGAGGTCTGCAATCTAGTTTGCATCACAGGCCTATCAAGAAGCTTTGGTGATAAAGTGGGAAAGGTGCTATGACAGGGGAAGCTCAAGGGTCCATTGGAACACTTAGAATAAGAACTCAGCTGGCTTTGGCAGCATAGGGAATCAGAAAAGATTTGTAAGTAGAAGAGGTGTCCAAGCTCAGAGCAGGAATTGGCCAGGCAAAGGAGACGGAAGAAGAGGAGAGGGTACTGGCAGAGGAAGACAGCCTTGCTAGGACCCAGAGTGAGAAACAGCCTTACCCAATAGCTGGGAAATGAAAATGTTCACCTGGCTAGCTGGAAAAAAGCAACAAGAGACTTACCAGTCTGGAGAAGTCATCAATAACCAACTGTAAAGATGACAGTAGGGGAGCTGTGCGCTGTGGTACACACCTGTAATCCCAGCGACTTGGGAGGCTGAGGCAGGAGGATCACAAGTTCAAGGCCCATCTCAGGAACTCCTTATCTCAACACAAAAAAAAATTTAGAAATTAAAATAATTTATAAAGCTGGCAATGTGACTCAGTGGTTCAGTGCTGCTGGGTTCAGTCCCTGGTATCAAAAAAAAAAAAAAAAAATACATGACATTCAGGAGTTTAGACAATGGGATACCAGAGATGTTTTATGCAGAATAATGACATAATCAGATTGATATTTCAAAGTATTACTTTGATCTCCTGATAGAAAATAGATTTGGTGGAAATAAGTCAGAAAGGCAGGGAATGAATTAAAGGGTCATGGTAGAAACCCAGGCTAGAGGAGGTGATGTCCTGAATGACCAAGTGTCAGCAAGCATGAAAGGGAGGAGATGGATTAGGATCGATTTAGGAGATGGAAAAGCAAAACACGGTGCTGATGGAGTCTGTGTGTTGGGGGAGGGGGAGGAGATACAGAAAGAGGCCCAGGTTTCAGGCGTGGCTCTGGGATCAGAAGGCAGGGCTCTGAAGTTTGGAAAGCAAAGGTAGAAACTGAATCCAAAGAGCTGGACCATTGATATGCTGACTTTTAAAATTATTATTGTTATGCATTATTCTTTCTGTCTTATTTAATGCTGCTTACTTTGACTTCTGCTTTATTAGAGAGATGATTTTCTGCCCTTTGATTTGTGTGTATACATATGTATAAACACCTAGTACTTATCAGAGCTTTTTTTTTAAAAAATATTTATTTATTTACTTTAGTTGTATACAATGCAATGCATTTATGTTTACGTGGTGCCGAGGATCGAACCCGGGCCTCGCACGTGCGAGGCGAGCGCTCTGCCGCTGAGCCACAATCCCAGCCCATCAGAGCTTTTTTATTCTCTCTTCTACATTAGAATAAGGAATTTATCCCTCCTTTACTAATTTCTCCTATCTTTTTATACCCATATTTCGATTTTTTTTTTGTTATAAAATTGGTGATATACCCAAATCATTGCTATTATGTGCTTTTATTCTACACATTTGATTTATCTTACCCTGCTTATTTTCTGATACTGCTATAGAATGTAATGTCTGTAAAAGCGAAACTTGTATTTGACTTAATTATTAACTGTTTAATGTACTGTTGTAATCTCAACTGAGTAAAATAGAATCTAGTTTATAGGAAGAATCTGATAATTATTGCTAAAAAATTACTATTTCTTTTCCTTTCTGTGTGTCCTCTTAACCTTTTCGGATAGTGGTGTGCAGTTTTTGATCACTGGTTTCATTGCTCATTGAGAGTCTGTTTCTTACACAATTTAAGCTGACTTTACTCAAATCTTGGTATGCTACAATAGGCATCTTAGCGTTTTTCCCCCGAAAGTACATGTGGGAGTTTATTTTCTGATATTCACCACAGAGGCTATGCATAGAATGTGTTTTGACCACAAATTTTCCCCCTATAATTCCATAATTTGCTCCATTGTCCTGGATTTTTTTTTTAAAAAAAATTTATTTATTGGCTTTAGTTGTACAAACAATGCGTTTATTTTTACATGGTGCTGAGAACCGAACCCGGGCCGGGCACTCGCTAGGCGAGCGCTCTACCGCTGAGCCACAACCCCAGCCCCCCATTGTCCTGGATTTTGAGTTTTGAAAGAATATCCTGAAATTGGTTGGCTTTAAGTTTATTCATAGATGAACTTTTCTTCTTCTACTTCTCGTTGTCTTGGTTGAAGGCAGGTTATGTTTTCTTTGTCATTTAACTTTGAAACGACTTGCTCCTTGGGGACACTTTTGTTCATTTCTGCAGACCCCGTATTTTGCAGAGCATGCGGTTAATTGCCGGTGTGAACCCTGGGTGAAGACATTCATGAAGGAGACATAAAGGAGGTTTAGGCAAACTTAAAACTGGACCACATTTTCTCCCTCTTGCCATCAATCCCGAATTTAACTGACATTGATGCAATTTACGAGAAATCAGAACAGCCAGCTTCCATTCCTGCAGACCTGCCAATACCTGAGCGCTTGGGAAAGCCACCGTCCCCATGTAGAGAGCTTTATCACCATTAGAATCCCACCAAATCACCAAATCAGCCTCCGTTTCCAACACCTTGATTATCTAGCAAACTCCAATGTCCTACTTCAAAATATTTCCTTTCATTTTATTTTTGTGCATTGGCTAGTTCGAACTTAGGGATAAAAATGGAATCTAGTTTTTCATTTCTTTGTGGTTTATATAAAACAAGAGCAGCATCAAAGACACAGAACATGTATAAGATTAAAACTCTTCTTTTGTCCTTTTATACTCTCTGTCAGTAGGAACAGAGTCCTATCAGGATGTTAGTAGCCATCACTTCTGTTTATATAAGAACTCTTGTATTACAATCAGGTGTTCAGAGCAAATGAAAAGCAGAACAAAGCAAATTAAATGTAATCAAACAATATCTTGGAATATCAACCGGACCTAATATAAATGTCGAACATTCAAAAAGATAATGCCCATTGCATTCTAACACATATGCACTTATGCACAAATAAATGTAAAATGCAATTGTATCAAACTCATCTGAGTGTGCGCTCATTTAGACACACATGATAATGTCTTCTTGGAAATTCAGAAGGCAGAAATAGCAAGTGTCTCTTCTTGAGAGACACCTCAGGTTTGGAGAGATCCATGGAAGGTATGTCATCCAAACCAAGTAGCATGATAATTGGCTTTATCAACTTTCCCACAGGATCTATGTCATTTGTTGTTTTTGTTGTGTAAGTCTTTGCAATATTCCTATTAGAGATGAATCTACCACTGACTACACATTTTATGAAGTGATAAAATCAGCTCACTAGGTTTTGTTGGATGTGATTCAGCTTATCCTTTAGTAGCCTTCTGTTCAACTTTTTGTTTTTATAAATTTTGAATTGCATGTAAGTATCGTGAGGTGCCCCATAACAGTTCCACCTGAGGTCTAACTTAGAGGCAGGGCAGCTAAGTTGGTGTCTTCCTAGTCTCATCATTTGTTGGTCTGTGTCCTCTGTCAACTCAATATTCCTTTCTGTTGTACTTGTAGTAAATTTAGAGGCATTTTTCCTAGCCAGAGTGCTGTGGCTTATATGTGTCCCCCAAAGGTATGTGCTGGGAATTTAACTCCCAAGGTAGCAGTAGTAAGAGATGAGAACTTTAAGAGCTCATTAGAGGTGAGGGCTCTAACCCCATAAATAGATTAATGCCTTAAGGGCTGGAGAGGATTCCTTATAAAAGGATGAGTTCACCCTCTTCCCCTGTCTCTCTCTCACCCCTTCGCCCTCCTTCCATGTGATGATGTGGCAGGTCCTCTCTAGATGCTATCCCCTTGATTGTGACCTCCCAGCCTTCAGAACTGTGAAAAAATAAGTTTCTCATTTTATTATATAAACGACTCTGTCGCAGCAACACCAGATTTGTGCCAACCTTCCATTCTTAGTAAGTATGGCTTAATCTATGTTCTACCAGCCAAGCAGAAACGACTTGTTGGATTTCATTATTTATTTGGACAGTATTATAGGTAATGAATGTGTGGATAACCTCTAGTTGGTACATGCAAACATTTTATGCCAAGAGGCACTAAAATTTATGCTTAGAAACCCTTGACTTCCTTGCCAAAGAGGGCAATCAGCTTCATTCTCTAACTTTTATCTCCCCTAAAAAGGTAGCTTTCAACAGGAACCTTCTAAATGAATGCTTTTCTTTTCTCTGAAAAGAGTACTTTTACAGTTTAAAAAAAAAAGTTGGGCACAGTGGGTACCAGATATGTTTCTAATTGCTAAATTTGCAACTTGTCATCCTTTCCCCCCTTTTTTTAAACAGCTTTATAAACAGGTTTCCTTTATACACAGGTTGCAGGAACAGTTTTTTCCCCAGGTTATGCAACATGAAATTTTACAACACTGAGCCTTACCCCAAGTTTTTTCCATGAAACAGAGCAAACTTTAAGCAGTCTCAAAAATCTGACCTCACTGATAATGGCAAGAAATTACCCAGTGTTAGGTATTCTGAGACTTTTTGAAATTGTGGATTATTTAGGTAAAGAGTTGAACAAATTGGTTTTGAAGATACCTGCTCCAAGTCAATTATCCTACAAAACTTTTAGCTACTTTTAACACTGGCGACAGTGGCACAGATAAATACCTTGTTGATAAAGTGTCAATTCCAAGGTCAAGTCTAAGTAAAAAAAAAGAGAGAGAGAGAGAAAAAAAACAAACAAACAAACAAAAAAACCCCAAACAACATACAGAAAAGAGGAGGCACTACCTTTCTCCAACTTAGCCATCAACAACAAATGTGACACCATATTATTTCCAACACCCCATGAACACTGTAACTTGTGTGTGTTACAGTGTTTGATTTGATTTATCTTCTATCCCTCTGAGGGATATGGCTCAGTAAGAGTGGAGTGGGTAGACCTTTTTAAAAAAAAAAAAAAAAAAGTCAAGAATTCTCATGCATTTCAATTTTATTTTTCAGTTGCAATCTCTTACTCAATATACATATACACATACATATGTGTGTCCACACATTTGCACATAATCTGAAAGTACAAAATCTTGCTTCATGCAAGAGTTTCAGCCTCCCCTTGACCCCTGGGAATTTCCTTGTTTCACCCACAGGTGAGCCTGGGCCTGGCTATCTCTCATGTCTGGGAAAGAGAGGTATGATTGAAACAACCCTAAAATCAACCCCAAGTGGGCCAGGCAGGCATAATCAGCAGTAGGAATTTGCCTGTCATAAATCTCAATGAAATAAACAATAGCACACCCACATACTTACCAAGCCTTGCAAATAAGTATTCCAGGTTTCCTAACTCTTGCCAAAGTTTTCAATGCCTTTCTGTCACTCCCAGAAGTACACAGTCATAAAAGGTTGAAAGAAACCTCCCTTACAATATCCTACAGCGATGGCTTATGTAGCCTGAGTGGCTATGTAGGAGGGAGCTGTGTTCTAGAATCAGGTGAGCCGTACATTCTCGCTGGCCCTGATGCATCGACTCAGTCTCTGTACTGCACAGAATTCTGGATCCCTACAGAGGAGTATATCATTCTCCATCACTCGAAGACATTTGCCATCCATCTCTGAAGATCTACTTTCCAGAAATCAACCAATCAATATGTATTAAGCACACACTTATGTCAACCACTCGCTGCTCAGATCACTTAACAGTCCTTGTAATGTAGTTCTTCAAAGTGTAAGGTTTTGAGTCATTTTTTAGAAAGGAATTCTTTATAGATTATTAAAAAAAAAAGCAACCACTAAATCTTATAGATTTTGTTATACATGGAGAAAATTATCTTTCAGTCTAACACACTGTTTATTAACTGCTCCAAACATGGTTCATGGAGCAAATGCATCAATATTAACTGAGCGATACATAATTCAGAATCTGGGGCTCTCCCCAAAACCCCCTGCATCAAACTTTGTGTCCTTTTTTGGGGGGAGGGGATGGGGAATTGAACCCAGGAGCATTTAACCACTAAGTTATACCCCAAGGCCTTTTTAAAATTTTATTTAGATACTTTGTATTCTAACAGTGTTATGTAAAAAGGTGCTCTATATATGTACTATGAATTGTAACCCATGCTATTGTTATATACACAATAACTATGAATAAAAAAAAAAGGCATCTCAAAAAATTTTTTTTATTTAGAGACAGGTTCCCACTGAGTTGCTTAGGGCCTCACTAAGTTTCTGAGGCTGACTTTGAACTTGCAATCCTATTGCCTCAGCTTCCCAAGCTGCTGGGATTATAGGCATGTGCCACCACTCCCGGCCAAAATTTGTATCTTAACAGTCTCTTAGGGTGATTTCTGGAAACATTATTAAGAAAGACCGTGATAGATGAATTTTGCCTCATTTTTGTCTAATCATTTTAAACTTTGTGCTAAATAGTTAGAAGACTATTGCATCAGTCTTTCAAAGAATTAG
Organism: Tamias sibiricus; assembly: GCA_025594165.1. NCBI lineage: Eukaryota > Metazoa > Chordata > Mammalia > Rodentia > Sciuridae > Tamias > Tamias sibiricus. The sequence continues at coordinate 13,222,454 of CM046666.1, read as the reverse complement.
CGGTTGGGGATTAAACTTGAAACTCCAAAATTCAGTCTTCATATGTGATCTATCAACACCTCATATATAGTTTTTTCACTCTCTCAAATAACATTACCCTTTGCATGTCTGCTACAGTTCCACTGATATACCCAAGTAACCAATGCCAATGTAGGCAAAGTCAATTTCCCAAATCTATGGAAACATTGTCTTAATAAAACCTGATGCAATCAAAAGTTATAGGCCTCAATCATATGGTTTTCAGGAAATTAATATCTCTAGTATAACAGAAACGATAGAGGCAGAGAAAGATTAGTGGCTTAGTTTAAGCTAACAAATGACAGTGTCACCTGGAGCCCAGGACTTGGGCCCCTCAGTTCAGTGTTCTCTCTTGCCCCAATATTTTCCATCACAAATCTCACACTTCTGAATCGAAAAATGTAAGGCTAGAAACAATGGGACCAAGAGAGGGAAAATTCGCAAGAATGGACAATTAATGCCACTATTCAGCCTTGACATTTACACTAGTCCCAAACAAATGTGACCTGCTTGCACGTACATGCCCGGCATATCACCGATGGCCCTTGGGAGAGGGACTTTTGGACAGATTGATATTCTTGGCACAGAGGAACAATCTCATGCAAGTCTTAGGCAAATGGCTGTCTGAGAATATGGTTTCCCACCCAGGCAAATGGTTTCCCATGTGAAGAAGTGATTTCATCTGGGCTGTGTACGTTCTTGTTATCTCTCTTGGACCCTGAGGTGTGGGTGCAGAGGAGGCCTTGGATTCTGCCCTCTGCCCACGCCAGGTGGCTTGGGTCAGGCAACTCCATTCAGAAACACTTCACCTGAGCCCTCCATTGAAATCCTGTACCAGGAGGTCAAGAGCAGAGGGCGTGGTGGAAATAACCAGAGGAAAAGTACAAAAACAACTTTAAGAGAAGGGAACCCTCGGACGAGGAAGAGGGTTAGGGGAGACATCTCGCCCTTCTCTGTGCACACTGGAAGGAAAATGTGTTTCCTTAAGGATCTTCCTCCACCTCTGGGAGGTAAAATATGGGTCACATAAATACAGCATTGTTATGGCAATTACTCACTGGTGACGCGTGGAGAAGATTCTGTTACCTGTAAAAGGCTGGTAAGTGCAGACTGGAGGTTTTAAAACTGCTTCTACTTCAACAGGACACAGAGATCATGTTTCCCCTGTGTGGAGCTCCTGATCAGTCCTCACCCACATCCTCTTCCCCTTCAACACATTCCACCTAAATTTCTAAATAACAGCCCCTCTCGTGACAGACAGGCCAAGGGCCACAGAGTCCTCGGCCAAATTTCCCCTCTGGTTCCAAAGGGGAAGGAAAAGTGTGTGTGCACTTTCGGAATGAGAGCCTCCCGAGCACCAGGGGTGGCAGGCTCTGTCATCCGAGGGTGTTTCTGGAATCTGGAACTCTAAATTTAGCGAGTGATGTGGCCCCAGGCTGAGAGAATTTCTTCCTTTTTGTGAATTTCCACCTATTAGCAGAAATGGAAGGCAGAAAATCTCAGAACTCACATCTTCCCTGTTGGTTTTCGGTTATTCGGAAAATATCACCCTAGGGATTTCCAAAATGACAGAGCTCATTGGAATCTTGTCTTCGTGTTAAGAGGGAATGTGTGTGGGGAGGGCCAAGCGATGCAATGTGATGTGGAAGAAGACCCAAGGGAGGCTGCCTTAGTTCCTCCTCCAGTTTCCTAGGTAACCGTGGTACATCCTGTCATCTGCTTCTCGGTTTCCTTACCTGTCAAGTGGGAATGGTATCAAGTCCTAGTCCACTGTATCACAGAGATGTTTAATGTTAAAATAATATGATACATGATATATCTTTAGGGAGAAGAGCTTCTGAAAGTGCTTTCTGTATTTATGTATTACAATTATTACCACCTCTTCAATTCTGAAATGTTTCCAGGGTAGAATTTTTTACAGCACATTTTGAGATTTCCCTGTCACACTCATAATTATTTGGAAGATATTTGTGCATTAATCTAAGGCTCAGTTATCACAAACTTTGTTACATTTGGCTCTTGGTTTACTCATTCCTGGTGGCATAGGGGATATAGGGAAAGATGTTTAAAGGAATGAGATGCCAACCAGTCCTCATTAATATTAGAATATGCTACAACAGCAAATCTCAAAGTGTGGTCTGTGGACCCCTGGTTTGCTCTGAGATCCATTCACAAGTCCATGGAGATGAAAATTCTGTTTAAAAAAAAATATACTAAGGGGCTAGGATTATAGCTCAGTGGTAGAGCACTTGTCTTGCACATGTGAGGCACTGGGTTCGATCCTCAGCACCACATAAAAATAAGTAAAAATGAAGATATTGTGTCTGTCTTTTAAAAAATCTTTTTTAAAAAAAGCATATTAAGATGTCATTTGTCCCCTGTCTTGACCTGTGCAATAATTCAATAGCAGACATGGATAAATTAGCTGTGGCCTTAGTACTAATGAAGGCAAGAGCTCAATGTGGCACCAGTGGTCTTTGTATTCTTCGTCGCCACACTCTGGCAGACAAAGGGGGTGACAATAGCTTTATTAAGCCATTGAATGAAATAGGAACAGTAACTAACTTCAGAAAATGTCATCTTTTGACTACATATCTTATCGATATTCTAGACGATGAAGTGGAAGTATGCATAAAGCACCAACTGAATACTCGAGCATGTATACAGTTGTTTTGAATTGCAAAATAAAGTAGCCAATTTTTTTTTTTTTTTTTTTTTTTGGTACCGGGGATTGAACTCAGTGGCATTCGACCACTGGGCCACATCCCCAGCCCTTTTTTGTATTTTATTAGAGACAGGATCTCACTGAGTTGCTAAGTGCCTCACCATTGCTGAGGCTGGCTTTGAACTCACGATCCTCCTGCCTCAGCCTCCCAAGTGCTGGGATTACAGGCAAGCGCCACCACGCCCGGCTTAGCCAATTTTTTTTTAAGAAATTTCTTTAAAATGGTTATCATTATTTAGCTATAGCTATTTGACAGAACTTTTCTTGAAATTGAACAGAGGTTGTCACTTCAAGGAAAATGACATATAATTTGTTGCTAAAGATTAAACTTGAACTTTCAAGCAAAACTTAGAATTGTGGAGAAATTGTATGTGCTAATATAAACCTAGAAACTTCCTGATGCTTTAAAGATGTTGCTATTGCAATCAATGATATTAATAACTGTTATTTAACAAAACAAAAAAAAAAAAAAAAAAAAAAAAACAACTATAGCATAGCCAAAATTTGGAAAGTCCAATATTCACTCAATTAATCAATATTTTCCAAGTAATTAATGCATTGCATTTCATGGCAAAATCATGCCTAGGCAAAAGATCCTTTAGGAAAATGACATTAATTTCATAAAAAATAATTTTTAATGTGTATTAAGTTTATTATTGTTATTTTAAACAAATATTTTTTAGTTTTATGTTCTAATATAGTAAATATAACTCACATAAACCAAAGTTTCTTGGGATCCTCAATAATTTTGATGAGTGTAAAGGAATTCTGAGATCAAAATATTTCACAATCACTTCTTAGCTTATGTTTTGTAGGAGGTAAATTTCTAACATAAAACATAGCATTTCCACCACAAGTAAGTGAAAACTTTCTTCTTAACTGCAAGAGAAAAAAGACAATGTTCATATCAATTCGGTTATATCCAACAAAAGCTTTCTGAAGATATCATGGTATCTATATTCAGACTGGAATGCTACATTTTAGTGAAGACCTAGATTAGAATTTCTATCATACAATTTACTCATTCACCTGACAAATTCATTGAGTTGCTAAATGCCAGGTGCTCTGTTAGACTTTTGGGGATGCAAAAATAAATGAAACAGTCAGCCTTCAAGAAACCCAGTTTACAAAATCAGCAGAGAGGAAAATTCTTCTCACACCCACTCTATTTGTGGAGGTATCCATTCAGCAGATAGTATGGAACATCCGCTCTGAGCCAGGCCCTGGTATAGACATGGACTTGACAGACACAGGCCTCTTAGCCCTTCTTGGAGCTCATAGTCTCTCAACAAAGAATCAATTATAAAAATGAATACATCACCATAATTTCAGGTGCTCTGCAGGATAGGTACAGATAAAGCAGGGACCTGCACTTGGTCTGGGAAAATAAGAAATAACTTTCACAAGGTCAACACAGACTATTCTAAACAGAAGAAATATTATGCACAGGCCACACAGAAGGCTAGAGACATGGAAAGGCAGTGTAGTCAAAGCACGGACAGGAAGAGGCAGACAGAGCCAGAGCACGCTCTCAAGGTGAACAGAGATTCAAGGTCAAGTAGCCAGTGAGAGGCAAGGTTGAGGTTCACAGATAAGCCTCATTTCACTTTGTTTAAGCAACTCTTCATTAACTCCCCTTAAAAAGCAGGTTTTAGCCTCGCACTGACAATTTGCTATCTACCGTGGGAGACTCTTTACCACACATTTGCATGTGACACATCAACCCCATGAGATAGGTGAATCTACATTCCTGCTATATAGATGAGTGGCCAAGAAACCAAGAGGTCGAATAACTTGCCCAAAGTCACAAAGCAAAGAAGTGATAGACGCAGGATTGGAATCAACCTATCCCTGGAGTAGATGGACCGGGGTTGCTGGGGCAGCTTGCTTGTGTTTCAGGGACGACCTTGCTGTCAAGACAAATATGCTGTTGAGGAAATTCTTTTAAAGTTAAATCTTTCCCTTCCTCATTCCAGATAAATTGCATTAATGCATAGTCTATTACTAACGGGGGTGGCGGTTTAACTTCCTTCTCTCAAGCCTTTTATGGGAAAGCTGTAAAGATAGGAGCAGCCCATTTTTCCACAGCACACAGGTGGCTGTTTCAGGAGAAATTTCCTCCACCACACCATTGCTCTTCTTGGTGTATTGAGTTTAACTTTGTATTTGACATGCATCTTGATGCAATTTACAAGAGTTGCTTAAGATAAAGCCCTGGCTAGAGAATGCAAGAGACGAAACAGCGAGAGAGTCTTCAAAAAGTGTTATTCGTGTGGTTGTCTCCTATGAAAATGAGTAAGAGAAGAAAAACACTGGTTTCAGTTCTAAAGCACATTTTATTTCTGAAGGAAACAGGTGCACTATTGTATCTCAGGTCCACTTTGCACAGAGCAATGAGCCATCTCATCAAACAAAAACAGGGCTTTGCTTTTATGGAAATTTTTTTAAAAGATTTTCCTTAAAGATGGATACAATATCTTTATTTATTTTTATGTGGTGCCTCACTCTACTGCTGAGTTATAATCCCAGCCCCTGCAAATGTTTTTTTAAAAGCAAGTTCAGGGCATGAAGAAACTACCTTGTTCCAATGCCTCCCTCTCTTTCTCCTTGAGTTGTCTGTCCCACCATGACCTGATTGTAAATGTACATCCTAAATTCTCCACAATGGAAACATCTTCCTGGAACAGTTGAGATTGGGATCAACTGTGATTGAAAATTCAGGATAAAAGAGGCTTTTAACTTCATGGAAATTTGTGGACACTTTCAGGTGAATGTGGATGGTCCGGGACTGGTTTGATGGGTCCATCAGGAGCAGGACATCCAACACTGTCAACCTTGATTTCCAACATCCTCAGAACACAGCAGGCTCCTACACCGCCCATCGCATCTGCATTCCAGGCAGCAGGATACAGAAATAAATAAGTAAGTAGTCAAGCTAAGTAAAGCTACATTCTATCCTCTTGGGGACACCTCCTAAAGTTGTGCACCACAGCGCTACTTACGGTCCTTGACTCTTTCAGGAGGTAGCAAGGAAGAGCAGATATGGGAAAACAATTACATTTCCCCTTTGGCTACTCACGTATCTATGTGTACCTTATTTCTATATTTAAAATAATTCAGCCCTCCTCCCCCTGGAGGAAGAATCCCAAAGTCCCATGGAAGTCATGCATCTGGTTTCTAAGTTCAAGGTTTCTGGGTAGTATTCAGCGGTCTTCGATCCAGCTTGAGTGTGGCCACGCATGTTCTTTGGGGAGCCCATAAGACATGGAAGTTATCTGATACAGTCCAAGAGTACAACAGAACAGGATAAAGCACAGAGAAACATTTCTGCCATTCAGAAGAAAAGAAAGAAACACATCGTAGTCACTTATCCCTCAAAATGATCAGATCCCAACAGATAGAAAGAGAAAAGAACAAAATATCTACATTTCTGATGACCCTCATTCTGCCTACTGGGGAGCCCTCTTGTCCCCTTTTGTCTGTGGCCCTGGCTCTCCTCCATGACATATTTCCTTGTCTGCAATACTCCAGAGAACATCTGTCCTTCTTGAGACCTTCACAGGTGGAAAGCTTTTGCAGGCCAGGCTCGTGCTCTCTTTGTCAATACGAAACTTAGGAGTGTTATTTGAATGTGATCATTTCAGCTTCAAAGCAAGCAAAAAGATCTTGTCCAAACAGTATTTATGCCTGATAGCTGTTTCATTATACTTAGCCACCTCAATGCCCCAGCGTGTCCCCACTCTCTATCCTCTATCCACCCCCTCCCCACAGGGCTCTTTTTATCATATTGCTCCAAATATTTTTCAACAGAGTTTCTTCCTTGTGGCCCAAGATGGTCCTTCTAGGTCAAGCCATCACATTCCAGTCCCCACCAGCAGGAAATAGGCAGGTAGCAGGAGAAGGGCCCACCCCTACACCCTAAAGACATGGACCAGGGAGCTGGGCCCTCTCTTCTTTCCAACTATCCCTGCTGACCAGAGCTTACTTGCTCTGCCATACCTAGATGCCAAGGGGGACAAGGACACCCAGTTTTTCTTCTAGGTGGTCATTACTGAGGAACATGGACATTCAGGGATAAATAGCATCTTACTGTGTGTGTGTGTGTGTGTGTGTGTGTGTGGTGTTTTTTGTTTGTTTGTTTGGTTTTTTTTGTGGTACCTGGGATTGAACTCAGGGGCACTCGACCACTGGGCCACATCCCCAGCCCTTTTTTGTATTTTATTAGAGACAGGGTCTCACTGAGTTGCTAAGTGCCTCGCCATTGCTGAGGATGGCTTTGAACTCGCGATCCTCCTGCCTCAGCCTCCCAAAGTGCTGGGATTACAGGCGTGCGCCAACGCGCCCGGCTGTGGTGTGTTTTTAAATAGGGTGAGGAAAGTGGACATTTAGTGTGCAGAATGTAACATACACCTCAAGCAGAGAGGAGCAAGCTGGATTGAGCCAACAGCCTGAAAGAGAGGCCACTGTCCTACGGGTGCCTGCTCTGGGCCCAGAATCATAACAGAACCAGGGTTAGGGTTCTTTGTTCAACACATATAGAGGCCTGCAATGTGCTAGAGACTGGTATCCACAGGCCTTGCCAAGCCTCTGTCTAGTTTATACATACTGAAGAAGTTTTTAGAAGTTGGAATTGTATACCAACTTCCAAAAGATCGGTTCAGAACAGTTAAATCCACCCAGATTGCCTAAAATAGTTTTTCGAGCACTTGGTCCCAGCACTGACCATGTTCAGACATCCATCTGCAAGGAACATCCAACCTGCGTCTCATCTAACTTCTAACTGCTGGGATGCTGTGGTCAAGTGCAGCTAAAGGAAATGCTTGTTCCTGATCCCACCAGGGTCCCAACTGGTCCTTCATTTTTCTCTTTGCAAGGCTTTGGATGTGGTTTGCATGTTAGCACTTGGTGCTCAGCGTGGTGACACTGAGAGATGGAGAGATGGTGGCACCTTTAAGAGGTGGGCTTAGTGGGTAGTGGGTAGGTCATTGGTCAGACCCTTCTGAACTACCTTCAGGTAGTTCCCATAGGACCCTAGTTAGTTCCCACAAGAGTGAGTCATTATAAAACAACAAGATTTGTCACTGGTCTCTCTCTGGCTTCCTGCATGTATGACAAGGGCTCCCTCCATGACACCATTTGCCATGAGGCCTTCACCAGAAGCCAAACAAATGGGGCTGCCCAATTTTGGACTTTCAGCCTTCAAAACTGTGGGCTAAATAAACCTTTTTTTTAAATACATTATCTAGGTTTAGGTGTTTTGTCATAGTAATGGAAAATGGACTCATACACTTTTTGATGTCCTCATATCATGGCTGCCAAATTGATCTCAGTGCCAGAGTTCTCGGTTTCTCTTCCCTCAAGAGCCAAGTGTCCTTTAACCACAGCTGCAACAATGGTGGTTCCAGGGAAGTCTGGTTTGCTTTCCTTCCTCAAGGACTCCTGAGAGTCTGAGGATTATATTGGCTAACCCTGGAAAAGGTTCCTCCCTGGGCATGTTCTCTGGTGGCTCTCTGACAAAGGCCCTTGACCAACCTCCTCACAGCTCCAGGGCTCACCAGTCTGTGGAACTTCCTGTCCTATGGGGCTGCGTATCTCCTCTGCTGCAGCCACTGGAGTGGGAGCCCAGTGGGCGAGGGAGGACTCCACTTCCGCTGCGCGACGCAGGACTTGAGCAATGGCTTCACTTTGACAAGGACTGGCTTTTGTCATAGCACAAATGTACTGTCACTTCCCCCTGGAACATCTACATCCCCTTCAGTCCACATTCCCATGCAAATCAAATCACAAAGAAAGAGAAGCAGGGACTTAATTGGGGTTACTATGTCACTTGGTTTTTTTTTTTTTTTTTTTTTTTTAAGGGCCAGAGGTTGATTTGCATTTGAGCATGTGAGAAATGTTGGACCTTGGGGAATGTTGAGCACCTTCTGGAGTGAAGATGGTTTTATGCACCAAGGGTAAGAGTAGATGAGAAATTCTTCAAAGACAGCTGTGTTCCCATGGGACACAGGGTCTGCATATCATCAACATAAAACAAGGGCACCATAGTGTCAGCAGGGCATCAAGTGACCCCATCCAAAAGGCTCAGTCATGTAGCAAAAGTTATGAGGAAAACACTGGAGTTCCCACTCCTTCATTCTGCATTAAAGTCATTGAACTCTCTTGCTTACTGGATGTCACTCACAAATTTCTGAAGCACAGCTACGGGCCTTCTTGTGTTTATCAAGATTATCTATAATTTTGTAAGATGTTTTGGTCTTCTCTTGTAGTCTCTCAGTTGCTCAGGACCGTAGCCTACCTGAGGACCTCTTTTTATTCTTCAAGGAGAAAAGACTATTTTGAGATAAGTGTGGATAATGTTACTCAATCTTTGTTCCAATCAAGAAACACTGACCTAATTAATAGGAAACATATTCGGAATGCTACTTGAGCTTACTCAAGATAGGAGTTATATAATAAAGTATTCAGAATTTTGCCAGTTTTTTCCCCCCATTTCATCCTCCGTATCAAATATTTTAAGAAAAAAATGCATTTATGCAAAAAAATGCATTTATAGTTTTAAGGAGTTTATTTTTATCACTATGTATTTAACATCAAAATACTCATTAACTGGAAGTCATTAGAAGGTGTACATTCATATTTGTAACTAGGAAAAACTACAGAGTGAAAAATACTTTTCTTTCTACTTGTGACCAAAGAATAAATTTTATTCCCACGGAATGAAACAGGGATACTTTTTCTACCATTCAAATTAACTAAGAAGAAGAAATGCAGTCATCTCTAAGATAGAATACATTTCACCATTAGTTTTATGAAATCCTGTCTTCAAAAGCAACAACACAGCAAAGCAATCTTTTAAAAGTCTGCTTGCAAAATCAGTGTTAAGGATGGCTCTGTTATGATACATGCCCCGTTTCCTAGGGGAACCCACAGTGTCGGCAACAAAAACTTACGTAAGGATAACGTTGCTGAACGTCACCCTCCAAGATGGTAGCCACTAGCCACCGGGGCCTATTCAAATTTAAAAGTAAATGAACAAAAAATGTAAACAGAGTCCATATTGAGCCCACCCGCCACATTTCAAATACTCAGTCGCCTCCTATGGCCAGTACAGAGCACAAATGACAGGTGCAGTGGTGTTTTTATGGGACAGCTCTGTTCTAGAGTCTTCTCTAGTATAGAGTATCTGGGAAAGGAATGGCTCCACCGAAATAGAAAGAAAGACAGAAAGAAAGACCCAAAGTACGAATCTGAGAGTGAGAACACAGGAAGGCAGCAGAGCAGGAGAGGCGTTGAAACCAACATGCCATCTTGGGGTCCCATCCTCGCCCTCTGAAGGCCGTAGCGGGGCTTCCTGGTTTTACAGGGCTTTAAATTAGTCTTCCTATTCCTTTTTGGTGAATGGAACAGGGCTCAGGGATCATAGGTCCACATGGTCTTTCCTCCTTTTGGACAAACAGGGGTGCGGATTCCCCCGAATCATTGTTATTAGAGAATGTTGTCAAACGGCACTGTGGGCAAGTCATTCCGATACTAAAATTAGCAGCGGATTCAGTTGAGAATAGGAAGGAAACACGGGCAGAACAGACTTTCTAAGGAAACCAGAAGCTGAGGTGCCCAGCTCACATTTTCCACCGAGCTGCATTGTATGCTGTTTTAAAACCACCTACCTTTTAATGAATTCCACCCCCCCCCCCATTCGATAAATGAGAAAATAAAGACCCAGAAATTAGGAAATGGCTCACTCACGTGTATTCACAATAACTCTGGATCAAGACTCGGTCGAGCTCTCCATTCTGATGTTCTCGTACTCACATTATTACCGCTTGCCTTACATACAAGTCAAACAGCTATTCCAACCCTCTCTTTAAAACAATCTGTATGATAAAATAATTGCTTCTTAACGAATACGTTATGGTTCCAGAAGGCACTATAATTGCCCAAGGGAGCATTTGTCGGAGAGATCTCTTTCTGGTTTTGCTTCCTCAAGAAATGATTTAGGGTCCGGTCGCTGGCTCTCTGGCCCATTCTCAAAAGCCCAAATGATTCACTAACCCCCTGGCTGTCCCAGAAGGTGGGAGGGCACCCAGGAAGTGCCCACCTCTGAGTGTAGATTTTCTTGACCAGTGAAACCTTGAAAAATAGAGACCTTCCAGGTAGGATTCCAGCAGCCCTTGTCTAGTGTGGAGTCTAGAGCCAAAATCTTCCAGGAGAGCCCGAAGTGGACCTTGAACTTGGTCTTGCCTTGAAGGTCAGCAGAGTGTGGTTAAGAGCAGAGACTTTGTTTCAGAGAGATGACCTTCAGTCCACACTTTGCTACTTACACGTGACTGGACCTCTGCCTGTTTCCTCACTTATAAAATTGAAGTAGTAAGACCCTGTGGTGTAAAAGGATTTAAATTGGTTATGCCATGTGACCAGCATAGTATATTAATGTCAGAAACGTGGGACTCACCCTATGAAAAGGCAGGCCCTGTGTGCGTATATGATTATACAACCGGTGTGACTCTATATCATGTACAATCAGAAGAATGAGAAGTTATATTCCATTTATGAATGATGTGTCAAAGTGTACTCTACTTTCATGTATAGCTAGTTAGAAAAAAAAAATTTAAAAGGTATGTTTTAAAGCAGGGCTAAATCCATTATATTTTTGTATTTTGTTTTATATTTCATGCTTTTTGCTTTACATTTCATGTAGTCATAATTTTCTATGAACCTAATTTCAATAAATTTTCTCCAGGGTTGTAAAAAAAAAAGAAAGAAAGAAAAAGAATGTCATTGATATCTGATCCAAGGGCTCCAAGAAGCAGCAGAAAGATACCTTGGGGGCTCTTGCTTCTGATCAGCCACCTGGTCCTCAGATTCATTTGTGGCTTCTCTTCTGCCAGCTGAGGGAGCATTTCCAGTTCTAGCTCTCATTTTGCTATGTTAATAAATGCATCAGACCACAAGGTGGTGCTTTATTCTAAAGTTTGATATCAGGAGGCTTTTTCCAACTGCAAAAGGAGAAGAGCCAAGTGCATTCAACATAGTCACAAAGCACCAACTTCCTAACCCTAACGCAAATATCTGAGTGGGCTCCGACTCTCTGAGACCAGTGACCAAGAAGCGCAAGCCACAAAAAGAGCTTCCAGTGCAGGAGGAAGTGGGAAGAGCCCTAGCAAAGCCCAAGCCTTTCTTTGGTCCCTTTTTTTGTAAGCACTATGTAAACCCCTGTCCCACCTATACTTGAACTCTATACCCGCCCTGTTTCTGTGTCACTCAGTTCCCTAGAAACTAGAGTTCCCTAGTTCAAAGAGTGCAGTGAGGAGGAACAGAAGCTGGTGTCCTTGTGACATTGGCCCTGGGCGGGTTCCCTTTTGCAACACCCTGACAGATGCCTCTGGCCCGAGGATGGATCACGGGACGCTCGTGTCAATGAGTGTCCATTCCTCCTCCTGTTCAACATGACGGTATGTATGCCACCACATCTCACTGAGCTGGCACCACGCTAACAGTAGAAGGCTTGCCCATCAGGTTAGTGCTATATACAGTCAGCCGTCCATACCATGGGTTCCACGCCTGCATATTGGAAACATTTAAAAAGAATTGCCTCTGTATCATAGCTACAGATTCTTTCCTTGTGATTGTTCCCTAGACAGTATAACACAACTTTTTACGCAATATTTTCATTGCATTAGATGTTATAAATAATCTAGAGATGATTTAAGTACACGAATGGGACTCATGTATAGGTTCTGTGCAAACACTATGATGTTTCATATCAGAGATTTGAGCATCTGTGGATTTGGGTATCTGCAGGGGTCCCGGAACTAATCCCCCTTAGATTCCAAAGGACGACTGTAATAACAACGCTACTGCCTTAGAGTGGCCAATTTGTAGCCACTATTAGTAGGCAATGTACAATGAGCTGTCCCCAGTTCTACCCTGGCTCAGTCACTAACTGGCCATGTGACTTTGGGCCATTCTGGGAATTCTGTTCATTTGTAAATGGTGGAGAAAGCAGGAAGGTGGACCAGATAATTTCAAAGGTCTTCTTTAATACTAGTATTCTGTAAGTTGGTCTCATCTTCCCTCTGAAGAGTTTCTGTATTAGTGAAAGTATGGGCTATTGTGGAGAGTGGTGGGGAGTCAGTGAGAACCCTAGATAAAATCAAGCAACCATGCCTGAGGTCAGAGAAAGACCAGGACAAGAACAGAGTTGGAAGGGCTGGACCTAGAGACAGAAAACACAGAGAAAAAGGGAGAGAGGTGCCGGGACAGGGTCAGGTCTTATAACCTGGGATAAACGTGGAGGAAAAATGAGGTTTTTGTTTTGTTTTGTTTTTGAGAAACGTCCTGTAAAGAGAGAGAGAGGGAAAAAAAAAAAAAAAAAAAGGCCCTCCCAAATCTGCCAGGTTTTCTGCAGATTCAACCAGAGGATTAGCTCCCAGATTGTTTTCTGGCTGATCCTCTGATAACAGCTTTCTGAAGTCTTACGTAGACTCCCCTCACCAAGCTCTCTGACCTTTTAATCCTCCTGAAAGCAACCTACCCCCTCTTTCTACTAATGAGAACAGAGAAAGAGAAGAAAGTTTGCCAGAAGTCTTTCCAAGAACCTTCTGTTGACTCTGGGATGGCTGTGAAGGCTAAACCCAAGGGCTTTTCATCAAAAAATAGCTTTAAAATCCTATGCGTGACTCACAAGAGCGACAGATCAGAAACCACACCGCGAGCCCCGATCTTATTTTTCCTTTCGCCTGTTCATTTTTCGAGTGAGAGAATCAGTTAGGATCAACTCCGTCGTAATAGACACAATTTCATTTGAATTAAGAAATTCATATATTTTTCTTCTAATAATGGAAACAGTGCCACTTGGGGGAAAGGAAAGGGGATGAAAGATGAGCTTGACAGCACTGGCTGTTGGCAAGTGACTGAATTTGGAGGGGTACTACATGTGTCCTTTGGAAATGTTCTGACTTGGCTTCTTGGAATTTTATGAGTGCTGTGGTCATGTCACTTGGGAGTCATATGACCTTTATTTGATACTGCACATTTTATGGTCTGATGATGAAAAAAAAAAAAAAAAACTCCATAACTAAAAAAATAAATGGACTTCCCATCTGGTGACCGAGTCAGATATATGTACTGATAGAGACTATGTCATGTTACCAGAGAGAGTTATATTTAAACATTATAGGTTACTTGCTAAGGAATTATACAGAAATGGGGAGAACTGCTCTCTCTTGGGCAAAGGTCAACATTTTACCCCTTCTTAAAAGTTCTTTATGGTTTTTAAGTTCATTGTTGATTGTTCTTTTGGTTGTTATTTTTAACTTGTTTGATTAGGTCAGGGCCAAGAAATTCTGACAATATGTTGACCTGCCTTATAAAATCACTAGTAGATGATTTATTCCATATTCATCACTGAATAGATCAAATTGATACATGACATAAAACTTACCAACAAGAAGTAGTCACCATTTGTGTGTATCTTGAGTGGTAATTTGGAGTAAGAACTAAAGGAATAATTCAGACAAGAATATTATTCCAAGAAAGCAAGGTCAGGGTTACAGTGCCTTTAAATCTCACCCATTCACCTTCTGTTTAATAAAATACATTTATAGACTTGACCTCCAACTGCACGTACACCTTGTGTTTTCTTTGGCAACAGTGGTCTAAGAAGCCACTGAAATATTTTCACTTTGCTTCTGTTCAAAGCATGACCCTGAGGAACATAGAAGTCAAATTATATTTCTAGTAGGAAGAAAAAAGCAATTTTTAATTGTCAAACTTGAGCAGCAAACGCATATGGGAGTAACAATAAAAAATGTCTTGAGCAGCTTTTGACTGCACGTGACTTTCTTTTTCCATCAGTTTTGAGATTTTTTTTTTTTTTTCCTTTCTTTAAATCCACGCTTTCTCTGTCGAGCACGGATTTGGTTTTCCATTAATCAAACTGGAGTCTTGATGGGTCTTTGGTCTTGACAGTTAAAATTCCAGCTAAGGAATGTGGCTCCCAGGAGGCCTTGCGGGGCAGAGGGTCCTTCACCCACCCAGGGCAGGAAGTCGGTGCTGTGGTGGAGGACTGGGGGGGGGGGGGCAGCCTCTGAGGCTGAAAGCGCACAGCCAGTCCTGGGCTGCTTATTTTCACCGCTCGTTGTCTGGCTATGAATCTACTTTTTATTAAAACATAATTACACTCACATGGTAACAAAGCTCACATGTTACCAAGTCATTTTTTTCACAGGACAAGTGCTGCAGACAGATTACTGGAGATGTAAGCAACTTGATTTCTCTACCTCAGTCTAGCTGACTACTGTTTTGGTTTCATGCCTTGGGCAAATCATTTTGTCAAAATCTTCCAGGTCTCCAAAAGAAAGCTCTCACCCTTTCTTTCTGCCATCTGCAACAGACTCCACTACTTAATAGAGAAGAACAGAGCCTAGGCTCGTTATTCATGAGTCCTGCTATCTGCCTGTTTGCCTACCTGCTAAAATTTGTCATAGCCCCCAAACCCATCATCGTGGCACTTCCAGAGTGATTCATGGACATGCACGGAGCGGTGAAAAACTCAGGCTAGCAACATACATGTTCCCAGCCGAGATCGAATAAAGTGACTTTCTGCCTTCTTATTTCAAGTCTCAGACTGTAAATGTGGGTATTTTTTCATCATCTATTTCATGCCCATTTTGTGCTCTGTGTGTGTGTGTGTGTGTGTGTGTGTGATTTTTCAGTTTAAAATGGTCCCTGAGTGTAGCAGTGAAGTTCTCCGTAGTGCCTCTCAACGTGAGAGGCTGGTAATGCGCCTTACTGAGAAAAATACGCATGTTAAATCAGTTTTGTTCAGGCATGAATTATAGTGCTGTTGGCTGTGAGATGAGTGTTAATGAATCAACAATATATATACGTATATATATATGTATATATTATATATTACATAATGCTTCTCTAAACAGAAACACACATAAAACAGGGTTATGTATTGATTGGCTAATGAAAACACTGTGCCCAGAAACTCTCAGGAACCCAGCCCTGTGTTGCCCCAGGGAACAAATCAGTTTAGCATTCACTCACTCACTGTTCAAGGCACCCTAGGGAACGTGGCGCAACAAGAATAAGAAGGACCTCATGAATCATGAGGATCGTGGCAACCATTAGTCCCTCTTCTCTTTCCTAAAATACGTAGCCCTGCTTTTTTTTTTTTTTTTTTTAATTTTATTTTAAGGGAAACAAAGAAATAGTTCAGAGAAGAAAAATGAATATTTGCACAAACAGAAAAAAAATAGGATGAAGAGTAACATGAGTTTATCACGTTTGGAAAAGAAACCAGAGACCATCTTCGGTTAATGCAACATGACAGTGTTTGAACTAGGAGGAACATCTTGCTGGTTGGGATTATGAAATTTGGAGGTGTGGCGTTCCCATCCCTGGAGACCTTCAAGAAAAGAAAAGATGACTGACATTAATTTGCAAAATTGCCAACCTGAACTTGAAAGTTTCAAAACAGGTGCTGCTCAGACTGGCTTTTTATAGCTCGGGGACCCCACGCATGGCACCCACCCTCAACGAGTCCTGCTAAGTTGAGAGGTGAGATGTGACTATAGAATGTTTTCCCCGGATGGAGTTGACTAGTCTGGATAAACCCAGGTAGGGATTAAAGCTAAGCCACTGACCACGGTTCTATTTTCCAGACCGTGTTTCCTGGAAAGTTACATTTATCAGGTTTTATTTCACTAGTGTGTGTAGCCTGGGGAGGAAGGAGGCAGATTAAAGGGTGATTACGAGTAGTGATTTGTCTTTCCTAGATTTGTGTTTCAATTTTATGTGAGGATGAATTATTCAACATTTTGTTCTTTTCCCAGTAGCGCAAGTGCCTGGGATTTGGAATCACACAGAAGTGAGCTTGAAGTTGGGTCGTCCTGGGCAAGTTCATTACCTCCCTGTCTTCCATTTCCTCCTCTGGAAAACAGATCACCATTTCTTCTAGTTCCGGGTTCCTCTGTGGCCTTCCTGCCTCTTACCCACCCTTCCACTCAGTCCCTGCTCTCATCACTAAAGTGTAGATTCCATCAGGACAGGCCATGTCTCTGCTGCTCGCTGCACATACCTGCAGAAGGTAATTTGGCAGCACGCCTTCTCAGAAACAGGAGCTCAAGACATGTCTGCTAAAGAAACTCCTTTGAGAGTCACTCCCAGGGGAAAATTCTTCAAAAGTGCATCAGGACCCACAGAGCAAAGTTCAAACTCCTTCAGGTGCTATCAAAGCTCTTTGTGATCCAGCTCCCGCTTTGCAATCTAGCTGGGCTCTGGAGACCCTCCTGCGCTCCTCCCAGGGCTGCCGGCTGTGGCTGTGCAGGTGGCCAGCAGGCTCAGGTGGAAGCTGGACCAGGCCCCCTGTGCCCAGTGGAGACTAGGCCATCCTGGAGGAAGTCTCTGTTCTGCTTGGTTGGCCTAGACAGGGGGCCTTTCGCAATTTATTCACCTTGAGATAATACTGACTTCTAATTCGCACAAGCAACCTTGGGTAAGCCCCACCAGGTATTCAGTTCAGATCCCTGAGGATGCACCAAGTGGCCTCAACTCCAGGCCTTTAAGCAGTTGCTCCTTTCTTACCTGGTAAGTTTCAGCTCAAAATATCACCTCATCCTCAAAGCCTCTGTGACTTTCATAGTAGTTACCAGCTCCTTGGCACCCTGATCTTGCTGCTCATCTAGCATGCGTTCATTCATTCACTGAGCACCTATGTGATGAGAGGCTGCAGGTGCTTCTCAGGTTACCATGGGCCCATGTCCTGGTTCACCCACTGTGAACTGAAAGTGTCCCTTAAGTAAAAAACAGCACTTCAGGAGCTGGGGCTGTAGCTCAGTGGCAGAGCGCTTGTCTAGCATGTGTGAGGCACTGGATTAGATCCATAGCACCACATAAAAATGAAACAAATAAAATAAAGGCATGCTGTCTATCTACAACCACAGAAAATAATAATAATAATAATTTAAAAAAAAAAAAAAACAGCCCTTCATTCACCTAACCCACCACCCATCCTGGCTGGGTAACACAGCACACTACAGAGTGGCCCTTGCACCCTCTGGTGATCCATTAGCTGCCTGGGACCTGCAATTCACTGCTGCTACCCAGCATCACAAGAGAGCTTTGGACTACACCTGGTAACCTGGGAAAATACACTAATTCAAAATCCCAGGTACAGTTTCCACTAAACACGCATTGCTTTCACACCATTGGCAAGTCAAAAAGAGGTAAGTCAAACCATCATAAGATGGAGACCAGCTATTGTTCGTTAGGTACCTGCCTGCAGAAGGTGCCAGTGTATGGACACAAGTCCTTTCTCTTGGAGCTAATGACATATCAGGGGAGGTAGACATTAAACAAATCACTGCGCACACACAGAAAAATTTTATTTTAATCATGAGATGGCTACAGGATGCTGCGGAAGGTATATCAAACTGGGATAAGAGAAATGCCCTTTTCAGGTTGTTTCATAATTGCCTAATTCCTTGTCTGTCTCCCTACTGGGCTGTAAACTTGTTGATCCCTAAATCTCATTTCTTCAGAGTTGTAGCCCCAAATCAGCACGATAGACTTAATATGGACTCAATCAACTCTCAACCTTACCGTCTTGGAAACAGTTTCTACAAGACTGTGCATTTGCTTATCTGTGACAAAGCAGGGTTTGGAATCCCCCTGTATCATTTTTATTTGTCCCTACATTGATAGAAAGCCCAGGAGCAGATTTGAAAAATCTGGGCCATTTGCTTTTAAAATATCTGGCCCCTCTTCCTGACCCCCAGGGGACTGAACACCCCTCCCCCAGAGCCGTGGCTGTTGTACTTCCCTCTCCAGCCTCTGTGAGGGCTGTCACCAAAGCTCAGTGTCAACTACCCCAGAAGCTGCCTTTTAGCCTTCTTTCCAACATCTAGCACAAACACTGTGTGTCCACACAAGGAATTTTAATATTTGTTTAGGGGGGAACGGAGCTAGAGGGTCCAGTATTGCTATGTGAATTCAGTGTCCCACAGGAACCGGTGTCGTCATTATCTGGCAAAACCCATATGGGTGACATAAATTTTTTGCATGACTCAGCAATACAACAAGGAATAAATTCTTTTTTAGTTTTAATTTGACTTGACTTTTTTTTTTTTTATTGATGAATCATAACTTTACGTGTTTATGGTGTATATGTGATGATGTTTTAATGAATGTACATACATATCATGGGAAGATTAAATCAAGAAAATGAACATACCTATCATTTCACCCATTTATGTTTTTTTTGTGGTGAGAACGTTTAAAATCTACACTTTTAGGTTGACAGGATCGCTCCAGACATAAAATGTACATTCCCAGAGCCCAGAGGAGCACAGACCCTTGTTAAATAGCCGTGTGTGTGTGTGTGTGTGTGTGCATCGTGTCTGTGTGTGTGTGTCTGTGTGTGTGTGTGTGTGTCTGTGTGTGTCCCATGTGCATCGGGAATTGCATAAAAGAAGATGACGCAATGGGAACACATGAGCAGATCCAACGTCCTCAGCTCTGCATCTCAGGAGGACCACCTCAGGACGAGGAACCCCAACTACAGCTGGAGTCAAGTAAGAGGGTGGTGATTTGTGTGCTGCTGGGAGCTTCCAAGTCCACAAAGATTTTGTACCTTGATACCAATTGTGGGCATGGAAGGTGTAATGAAAGAGGAGACGTAGGTTTGTTTTCTATGGCTGTCATATGCAGATAAAATGTACTACAATTGTTTTGGATTAACATGGGAAGTCCTACCTCTACATGTGACTTATAGATCCACAGACAGAGCAGAATTAAATAAGCATTTACAGCAGCAGCATGAGTGTTCTGGCCAACACCAGAGTTTGAGTAGGAACTTTTGGCTGCAAAGGACAATTGCTAACCACCACTTTGTCTTGCTTCCTGAAGTAATGATCTTGTGGGAGAGGTTTTCCAAAGTAGAGGGTTTCTATCTTTTTCCCTTCTGTCCTTTGAGCTCCCACCCTTTCCTCTTCAGTTATTATAATTGTGAGAATCAGATAGCCAGGAACTACTCCAAACAATTTGAGTAACTTCAGAGATCATGAGTACTTAGCAGGACAGAGAGAGGGAGGGCCTGGGGAAGGAGCCTAGTTGCAGGGATTATGAGCAAAGAGAGCCAGGAGTGCTCTTATTCGCTGTTTGTAACACTTGGGGGAGCACAGCACAGAAGGGGGAGCCTATAACTATAAGAGGGCTGCGGCCTGTCAAAAACGTATTTTCATGCATTTGTAAAAATGTGCATATATAGATGAGAATTGAAAAGAGATTTGTGATTAGTTAGCACAAAAATAATATTAACCTTAGTTCTTTGTGAAGCTTCTCAAAATTTATGCTGTAGATAACATGCAGCACAATCCATTTATCTTCAACCAGTGTCTACTAAGTGCTGATCATGTGCTGGACATTGTGTTAGACATTGCTGTGTGGTGATTAGCCAAACCAAACATGGGCTCATGTCTTTGTGGATCCAACAGTGAGGCAGGCATGATAGTGTCTAATCAAGGGATTTCCCAGGGGAGGGCACAAGTCTACCTCTTTGGTGAAGAGGTCCCTGGTATTATGAAAGCAAGTCACAATGCAATGCGTCCTCTTGGAAGGTATGGGAATTGCTCTGTGAAATCTTCCCTAAGGAAAAATTATGTTTCTTGAGAAATGCAAACATTATTGTTAGGACTACTATCCCGTTTAATAACACTTGAAATCATGTTCCTTAGTTTTTAGTTTATTTTAACTTTTCTAATTTGATTATCTTTGCCAGGTGAGTCAAGCAAGTGGGAAATTCATTATAAACATTGTCTTCTAGCCTTTTAGACATCACTACAGTCTTAAATATTGAAAATGGAACTTATGGATTTTTTATGACTATGTGCAATGTCTGTTGCTGTTCTCCCCACTTGCTTATCCACTCAATAAGCATCGAGCTCTGGACATATTCTGTTCCCTGTGCTTAGTGTTCAGAGCACAGAGGCCAGTTAGAAATACCAAAGAATGGCCGCCGGGCACGGTGGCGCACGCCTGTAATCCCAGCACTTTGGGAGGCTGAGGCAGGAGGATCGCGAGTTCAAAGCCAGCCTCAGCAATGGTGAGGCACTTAGCAACTCAGTGAGACCCTGTCTCCAAATAAAATACAAAGAAAAGGGCTGGGGATATGGCCCAGTGGGTGAGTGCCCCTGAGTTCAATCCCTGGTACCACAAAAAAAAAAAAAAAAAAAAAAAAAAAAAAAAAAAAAAAGAAATACCAAAGAATGAGCAAATACATAAACAAATACATAATCACCAATTGCAGTGAGCATTGCTCTAGGGGTCAGAGATTTTAATAACAGATGATAGGATCCACTCCAGACAATTTCAGCAGAAACAGGCTGTGTTGGTCAGCTTTCCATTACTATGACAAAACACCTGAGATCATCAACTTAAAAGAAGGAAATACAGGTTTTAGCTCATGGTTTCAGAGGTTTCAGTCCACAGTTGCTTGGCCTCACTGTTTTGGGTGTGTAGTGAGGTGGCACCTCATGGTGAGGAGTGCATGGGAGATCAAAGCTGCTTACCTCATGGCAGCCAGGAAGGAGAGAGAGAGAGAGAGAGAGAGAGAGAGAGAGAGAGAGAGAGAGAGAGAGAGAAGAAGAAGAAGAAGAAGAAGAAGAAGAAGGAGGAGGAGGAGGAGGAGGAGGAGGAGGAGGAGGAGGGGGAGGAGGAGGAGGAGAGAAGAAGGAGGAGGAGGAAGAGGAAGAGAAGAAAGAGGAGGATGAGGGAGAGGAGGAGGGAGAGGAGGAGGAGAGGAGGAGGAGGAGAAGGGAGGAGGGAGAGGAGGAGGAGAAGAGGAGGAGGAGGAGAAGAAGGAGGAGGAGGAGGAGTAGAGGAGAAGGAAGAGGAGGAGGAAGAGGAGGAGGAGGAGAAGGAGGAGGAGGAGGAGGAAGAGGAGGAGGAGGAGGAGGGAGATGAGGGAGAGGAGGAGGAGAAGAAGGAGGAGGAGGAGGGAGAGGAGAAGGAAGAGGAGGAGGAGGAGAAGGAGGAGGAGGAGGAGGAAAGAGGAGGAGGAGGAGGGAGAGGATAAGGAAGAGGAGGAGGAGGAGGAGGGAGAGGAGGAGGAGAAGAAGGAGGAGGAGGAAGAGGATGAGAAAGAGGAGGAAGAGGAAGAGGAGGAGGAGGGAGAGGAGGAGGAGAAGAAGGAGGAGGAAGAGGAGGAGGAGGAGAGAGAAGGAAGGAGGAGGAAGAGGAGGAGGAGAGGAGGAGGAGGGAGAGGAGGAGGAGAGAGGAGGAGGAGGGAGGGAGGGAGAGGAGGAGGAGAAGAAGGAGGAGGAAGAGGAGAAGGAGGAGGAGGAGGAGAGGAGGAAGGAGGAGGAGGAGGGAGAGGAGGAGGAGGAGGGAGAGGAGGAGGAGGAGGAGGGAGAGGAGGAGAGGAGGAGGAGAAGGAGGAGGAGGAGAAGAGGAGGAGGAGGAGGGAGAGGAGGAGGAGAGAAGGAGGAGGAGGGAGAGGAGGGAGAGGAGGGAGAAGAAGGAGGAGGAAGAGGAGAAGGAAGAGGAGGAGGAGGAGGAAGAGGAGGAGGAGGGAGAGGAGGGAGAGGAGGAGGGAGAGGAGGAGGAGGAGGAGGAGGGAGAGGAGGGAGAGGAGGAGGAGAAGGAAGAGGAGGGAAGAGGAGGAGGAAGAGGAGGAGGAGGGAGAGGAGGGAGAGGAGGAGGAGGAGGAGGGAGAGGAGGAGGGAGGAGGAGGAGGAGGAGGAGAGGAGGAGGAGGAAGAGGAGGAGGAGGGAGAGGAGGAGGAGGGAGGAGGAGGAGAAGGAGGAGGAGGAGGAGGAGGAAGAGGAGGAGAGGAGGGGAGGAAGAGGAGGAGGAGGGAGAGGAGGAGAGAGGAGGAGGAGGAGGAGGAGGAGGAAGAGGAGGAGGAGGGAGGAGGAGGAGGGAGGGAGAGGAGGAGGAGGAGAGGAGGAGGAGAGGAGAAAGAGGAGGAGGAGGAGGGAGAGGAGAGAGAGGAGGAGGAGGAGGAGGAGAGGAGAAAGAGGAGGAGGAGGAGGGAGAGGAGAGAGAGAGAGAGGAGGGAGAGGAGGAGGAAGAGGAGGAGGAGGAGGAAGGAAGAGGTTGCATTATCCCCTTCAAGGGCACAGCCCCAGTGACTTCACTTATCTCCTCCAGGCTTGACCTCTGAAAGATTCCACCACCTCCCACTAGCACCCTCCTCTAGAGACCAAGGCTTTAACCCATAGACCTTTGGGTGCACCTAAGAGCCAAACCACAGCACCATACTGACTACAGCCAGCTCCATATTCTAGAGACCTGACCATAGGCCTACATTCCAGTATCCGTGCTCCCGGGCCTATTGCAGAGCGAGGCCACCAGTGAGCTTTGCCAAGGTGCACATGCCACCTCCTCTGCCAGGATCCCAGCCACTCAATGAACGCCTCCACCCACCTCTCTCTGTTTGTGGAATGCATGTCATAATCACCTCCCACGGGTACATCTCCGAACAGAGTCGCAACTGCTTTCAGAGCCCAGTTGCAAGGCAGCCCAGGGAAGGCAGTTTTAGTCTTAGCCCTGCCTTCTGAAGGAGGTTGGGTTGCGTGTGGAGGTCACCCACCCACCCAGTTGGCTACAGTCACCATGGAAAGAGCAGGGAACTGTCAGAACAACAGGAGGCGTTTGCTTTAAATTGGGTAATAGAGCAAGGAAGTAACTGAGGAAATTCTTAAGGAGGAACTTTTAAAGTCAGCGCACCCCGAATGGACGTTAGCTGATCAGTGTATGCAAAGGCCCTGAGGTAGAACTTGATAGTAACATGAACAAAGCAAGTAAAGAAGGAGAATATGTATGTGGAACCCACAGCAAGGACTAAGAAGGCTTGGAGAGGTAAAGGGGTGAAGTCTGCAGGGCCTGGTGGGCCAAGGAAAGGACACTGTTCTTCTTCTACCTACAATGGAAAGCTGAGAATCCCGTAGAAGGCAATGCATGCTTACACTTTTGTTAATACATATCAGACTAAGTATGCAATTTATTGTCAATGTTCTCTTCCAGCAAGAAACAAAACATCTAACTAAAGGGAGTTAAGATGAGATTCTTTTTTTTTTTTTTTTTGTACCAAACAAGAAGCCAACAGGGAGGCAATTCCAGATTGTTTGAGCCATTCAGCAGTCTGGGCCGTGGGGTAGCTTCTGCACGGTCCTTAGGGCTATTCACTTGTGACCATAAAACTGTGGTTGCTGTGCCAAGTGCCACCTACTTCCGCCACAGAAGAAAAGGAACGAGAAGAAACCCTTGGAAATTGGGGAAAGAAAATTCTTTTCTAGAAACCCTCAAATTCCTTTGTCCAAGATTGCATGCCACAACCCTGTTTAACTCTCTGACATCTCCAGCTTCTGTCACGGAGGGCAACTTCCCCCAAGAAAGAAGGAGGAAGTGGCTGTTGATAGGGAACCTTCGAAAACGCCATGGCTGAATTTTACTAGGACAGTAAACGCTGCCCAGCCTCGGATCGGCACACAGAGCAGGCACAGCGTGACGGGTGAGCAGCAGGAGCGACACTGGCACGAGGCTTGACTTGCCCAGCCGGGCTCACTCTCAACTGCCCAAGGCTCAGATCAGGGCAGCTAAAATCAACCCACTCTTGGGTAAAGCAGTGTTGTTTTTCTGTGCAATTGTGCCACTTGGTAGCCTTGTTTGTAGATTTACCCACAAACATACTCGGGGTGACGACAATCAGAGACAAGACAAGTAGTGACGAATGGCACCTTGCCGTCAGACGCAGGCCAGTCAGGGTTGACCTCACGGCGTCCACCTGGGACATGTGGACAGACTCTCCTCAATCTTGTGACTATGCAGATACTCTGTCCCCTCTCTACGTGGCCAGGTGACTGTGGGAGAGGATTCTACCTGGCAGTGCTAATCCTTGCTCTTAATGTTATTAAGGAAGAATATGTCTCATTTTCAGACTCGGAACTGCATTTAACCTCCTCATCAGGCTCTATTCTTTCATCATCTCTGAACAGTTCCAAATTTCTCTCTTCCCCCAGGGGCACTAAGTCATGTTTTCCAATTATTGTTGTTTACAACAAAGAGAGGCAGCCAGCATACCCCCACCTAGATGTTATTTTCTGGGTTATTTCTCCCTAGGGCTCATTGGAAATATGCTCATGACCCTACCCAAGTCCAAAGTGATGCAAACCTGGACTGCTGCCCTCCTGCCCACCGTGATGGAGGGGCAGGCACCCATCTTCCTCTGTGGCGCTCGTTAGACTTTCCCTGGTGTATTCCCAGCTCCCTCTTCCAAAGCCTGGGTTCTGGCAGCTCTGGGCCTGGGAACACAGGGTCTGCAGCTCTCCCTGGGTGGGGCACTGGGGGACTCCAACCTGGAGAGGGGCTTGCAGTTGCAGAGAGAGGACCCCACTGCAGAGACCGGCCTGTGGATCTGGAGAAAAGGAAGAAGGAAGAGGAACAGATGGACAGAAGGAGAATGTCTGTGAAATCCTTCAAGTACATTGCAGAATATCATGGTTTTAAGGCCACAAAGCAAGGGTCAAAGCACTGCTATGTTGCGC
Source organism: Tamias sibiricus (assembly GCA_025594165.1). NCBI lineage: Eukaryota > Metazoa > Chordata > Mammalia > Rodentia > Sciuridae > Tamias > Tamias sibiricus. The sequence continues at coordinate 13,197,155 of CM046666.1, read as the reverse complement.
TTTCTTGTTCCAAGCCCATCCCGATGCCCTGTCCTCTCTGAAGGCCAGTGGGAATAATGAAAGGTGTCGGAGGAAGGAAAACCAGCAAAGAGGTGAATGGAAAAGAAGCAAGATGAAAATGGGATCAGGAAAAAAGTGGAGGAAAACGAAGGGTTCGTTACTGAAAGAATAAGTGGGATTGAATCCAGACGGGGCGTGGGGGTTCCTGCAGAAGGGGAGCTCTCCCCGCAACACACACTTGAGAGCCTGCGAAAGTTCAGACACTCAGCCCTGCGTACTCAGCCATGGTCGAGAAAGGCCAAGTTCCTGCTCATGGAATGCACGTTCTGTTTGACCAAGAAGAAACAAGTAAGAAGTGTGTGCCGGAAGGTCAGGAGCCAAGGGTCACAAAGAAAAACAAATCCAGGCGAGGGATGGAGAGGGATAGGAGGGAGAAGGAGCACTGTCCCCGGAGGCGACGTTCGAGAAGAAACTTGAGGAGATGGGAGAGGGAGGGACTCAGATGTCTGGGACAAGGGACACTGGTCTTGGAAGAACAGAGAGAGACCGTGTTCCAGGTGGGAACATGCAGGGTAGCTGGAGGCCAGGGGAGAGGGGACCGGAAGGAGCACGGAGGAGCCTCAGGGGAATTTGAAGCAGGTGGAAGTTATGCTTGGATTTTCGTTTTTAAAAGATGGTTGAAGCCAGGTGCGGTGGCGCGCACGCCTGTAATCCCAGCACTTGGGAGGCCGAGGCAGGAGGATCATGAGTTCAAAGCCAGCCTCAGCAATGGCGAGGCACTTAACTCAGTGAGACCCTGTCTCTAATAAAATATTTTAAAAAAAGGGCTGAGGATGTGGCCCAGTGGTCGAGTGCCCCTGAGTTCAATCCCTGGTACCAAAAAAAAAAAAAAAAAAAAAAAAGATGGTTGACTCTAAAGAACGATTCAAATGAAAGTGTTGTTGAGGATGTGAAAAAAAAACAGAACCTTTCTATCTTATGGGAGTGAGAACTGGTAGAGCCATTTTGGAAAACTAGTTGACACAATCTACTGGAACTGAACACACAAAGACAACTGACTAAGCAGCTCCACTCCTCCAAATATGTCTCCCAAAAATAAAAGTTCATGTCTACCAAAAAATTATACAAGTGCACTCATAGCATATTTATTCATAGTAACGCCAAATTGGAAGGCACCTAAATGTTCATTAACTATATAATGAGTAAATAAATTGTGGTATGTTTCTGCAATGGAATATAGCACTGTAGTGAAAAGTAACAAAGTAGAGCTAGATCAGCAGAATGAATGATTCTAATGGGGAAGTGAAAGGAGCCAAATACAAAAGAATATGTTCAGTGTTTTTCTCCATTCATATGAAGTTTAAAACAGTAAAAGCCATCTATCATGACAGAACTCAGGGGAGTTGTTACATCTGTGGGCTGAGACTGGGAGCGGTCACGAGAAAAGAAGGAACGCTTGGGATTCTGGAGGTGGTCCAGAGCTTCACATGGATGGTCTTTACAGAAAGCCTCAGGTTGTTCAAGCTGCTATAACAAAAACACCTGAGGTTGGGTAATGTTTAAACGACAGAAGTTTGTTGCTCCTGGTTGGGAAGTGCAAGACCAAGGGACTAGCAGATTTGGTGTCTGGTGGGGGTTCACTCTCTGGTTCATAGGTGGTGCCTTCTAGCTGTGCCCTCATGTAGCAGAAGAGTGGAGGGGAAGACAAGCTCCCTTGAGTATCTTCATTAAGGGCACTAATGTCATGTATGAAGGCTCCTTCCTTATGACCTAATCATTTCCTCAAGCACTCACCCCTTAGGTTTCAACATAGGAGTTTGGGGTAAAGGAACACCAACATTCAAATCCCAGCACCTGGGTAAAAAAACAAAAAGAAAGAAGAAGAAAAAAAAAAAAAGGTCAAAATCGAGTCGAATGCACAAGAGTGCTAGAATGAGCGTCTGAATACACATTTTTAAAAGGGAAAGGGAAGATGAGAGGTTGTTCTAATGTTCTGTGCCATCAAAAGCAGAAGCAGGGAGACATTCAGGAAGGCACTGCAGTGTTGCTTGGAGCCAACAGGAGCGGGTAATTAGAATTCTGTTGGGTTCCTGTGTCAGGCTAGGGGGGCCCGTGGAGAGCCAAGCGGAAGGGTGGGGAAGACGGCGTACCTTAGGGAGGTCCCAGCGTGTGCGTGGTATGCTAGGCTGTGGGATGGCGGAGCTGTCCCCGAGGGGAGCTGTAGACAGAGGAGGGAGGTCTAAACCTGGTGGCACTCCAACACTTAGAGCAGGAAGGAAAAGAGGACTGCAGGAGAAGACAGAAGGGACCACAGTGAAGAGGGAGGGAACAGGACAACACACACAGTGTCTTGGCAGCCTCGTGAACAGAGCAGAGCTAGAAACTTGAGGCTCAACTCGCAGGACTGACTCCAAACCCAAGTCACAGACCGGGATGAGCGACAGAGCCGCCGGCTCCCCCTTCACCAGGAGGCCGAGGGTTCGATTGCGACTAGCCTGTTGATGAGGCCTGAGCGCTGGTCGTTGGTTTCAGTGACATGGAGATCTTCAATGGCTTGGCGATGGCTGAGTACCAGGTAGACAGGAGTGGGACAGTGGAAGCTGTCCTCACGGCTATCTCCTGCAGAGTGGCCGGGAAAGCACACTAAATGAGAAGAGGGGAGACAGGATAGGAAATTTCTTTGTTTTCATTTTAAGATGGGAGATTTTGGAGCAAGCCTGCATCTAATGAGAAAGAGTAGAAGAGGCTTTTGTTGTGTCACACAAAGGGAATGAGTGTCCCAGGAGAGCCGCTGGCTTTAGACAGCATCAGGGACAGTTCGCCTGTCCGGCGAGTTCGGTGGGACAGAGCGTTGTGGATACCGGGGAGGCAGGCTGAGTAGCCGCCAGGCGGAACGACCTCTCTGATGGCTTCGTATTGTAAAAGAGAAAAACAGAAGGGTCGTGGCGCCAGCGGAGAGGAGTTGGAGGACACAGGTGTGGAAAGAAGAGACGCTGGGTTAGGGAGGGGGGATCAGCGGGAGGAAGGGAGGGCGCCTCTGAGGTCAGTGCCACCCGGGCTGTGTCAGTCTGGGTTCAGTTCAGAACACAGTCACACGTCACCTAAGGACGGGGACACATTCTGAGAACTTCACGCGGGTTGACGTCATCGTGAGGACATCCCAGAGTGGATTCTCACCAGCCAGAGGGAAGAGCCCGCTACCACCAGGGGTGCGGTGCAGGTCCCGGGTGGAGTCTCACTCCTGGGGCCGCGATGAACGACCAACAGATGACATCCAGTTCCTTGAAAATGAGACATGGTGGACGCCCGCGTGCAAGGCCATTGCCAGGGTCACATGGTGGGCTGTAAAGGGTTTTAATCGGGGGCACATTCTGCAGTCATGATGAAGTGCAGTCTAGTACATCTTAGCCCGGTAGCATTGTTGACTGTTACCACGTACTGTGCAGTGCACAAAATTGGACTAGCTCCACTTTCACACGACAAGCATCCCAGGGACACAGGAGGCTGGGTAACAGCAGGAGTTTTGCTCACACAAACACACGAGCAAAGCACTGTGATATGACATCATGACGGCTTCTGTGTCACAAGGCCACAGGAATTTTCTGGCTCTGTTGCGCTCTTGTGGGACCAGTGTCACATACGTGGTCTGTTGTTGACCTACACGTTGTCCTGTGGAGCATGCCTGTGCTAAGAGTTTGATTAAATGAAAGATAGAGATTTGCTAAGGAGGCTCAATGGGAGAGAAGACACGTGGTCACGGGTTATGGGAGTGATTTTAATGATGACCCAGGGCCTCTAAACCAGGTCAGAAAAGAAAGAACAACAAGATCTGGTTACTGAAGAAAGGTGGTGAGCACACAGGGGTTATCACATTGGAAGGAATGTGACATCCCCAGGAACAAGGAAGACTGCTATCTATGCCCTCAGACGTGACCATTTCTCCAAGAGAAAACTCGTACGCCTGTGCAGAAGGAGATGTGTGTAAAACTGTGCAGAGCAGAATTGCTCAAAGTAGAAAGCAAACAACTGGAAAAACCAAATGCCCATCAACAGAAGCATACGTTTAATTTTACTGTGACATGTTCACAACATATAATGACATGTGGCAGTAAGAATGAGGAGGTAGAATTGGGGACTGACAAGGACCATTCTTGTACAATGCCAAGGGAAGATAAAAGGAAGTTATCAAAGACAACCTGTACAATATTAGTGATCATAAGTTTGAAAGCATTAAAAAACTAAACAACACTGTGTAGAGGAATAAAATAAAAAAGAGATGCATTGGAATAACAGGTACAAATTTCAGATAGTATCTATGCAGGGACTCCACTGGGAAGACTACCCAGAAACACTGAATGTTATCAGAACTACTTTATATCTTTAGATGGTGGCAGATACATGAGTATTGTATTACTCTGTATATTTTTGATGGATTTGGTGTTCCATTACATGCTTTATAAAATAATAATGGCATGATTTTAAAAGCAAGAACAATACATTGGCAGTATCTGAAGATTCAAAACATGGTTCGAGTGGGCACATTGGAGAAAGTGGGGTAGAAAGTGTGGAGTTGGTAATCAAAGATGGGGACACTTGACCCTGGAATCTTTGAGTGTAGTTACTGATAATGAAAGGCATGGGGTACAACCTTGAGAATCGATAAGAAAAGGCCTAGTAGATACGTTAGTCAGCTTTGCATTACTCTAACAAAATGCCTGAACTAATCAGCTTACAAAGAGGAAAGTTTATGTGGGCTCACAGTTTTGGAGGTTTCAGTCTCTGGTTGGCTGGCTCCATGGCTTTTGGATCCGTGGTAAGACAGCAAGTCGCGGGAGGGAGGGCATGTTGGAACAAGCTGTCACGTTATGGTAGCCAGGAAGTGAAGGAGAGGGAAGAGGAGGGGCCAAGGTCCAAATAGCCCCTTCCAGAGCATGCCCCCAATGCCCTAAGACCACTGCCGAGGCCTCGTCTCCGAAGAAGGGCCTCACCACCTCTCAATAGCGCCACAGGCTGGAAACCCAACCTGGGAATGCTACCTGGGCCTCGCACACGGGACTGTGGAGGACAGTCAGCTCCCAGCCTGGAGCCGCAGAGGCCCAGACTGGTTGACATGAAGGGCTGTGAGGACAGAGGAGCTAGGGGTGTGACGTTTCCGGTGGATGTTGAAGAGTGTGACTAAGAGGGCTAGTAGCATGGCCCAGTTCCCAGTCCATGGAGACCTTAGAACCCTTCTCTTTGATCTCTGAGGTGCTTCATCTGTAAGACGAAAAATCAACTGATCTGCAAGACCCCTTTTAGCCATAAATACGTTAAATTCTAAAAATTTAACTGGCAACAGCATTACCGGATGACCCGGAAGGTTGGTATGCCACACACGTAGCTACCCGGGCACAAGATGATAGCCCCTTGACACAGTGTGATTGCTGAACACACCTTGGAGAGCCAGAGGCTGGCTGGTATGAGTCACGCTCTCTGATATCATAAATTTTTATTGTATGGGACAGTTTCTTAGTCAATAATACACTAACTTTAAAGATAGTCCAGAACAGTTTCTGGATAAATGTGATAAGATGGCATAGCATCATAGGAACCACTTTCTTTGATACCTCTGAATAAAACAGGCCTCTAAAAGGTGAAAAGTTCTCTGGCAGCACCAAATAAGGAAAGGGCAGTAGGCCATCAGCACCAAATAAGGAAAGGCCAGTAGGCCATCCATGTCAGAAAGTGGGGTCCAGAAACAGAAGCGGGAGTTTCTGGAGGGCCACAGCTCTACGCACCTCCACCCCTGGGAGAGAAGCAGGAAACGAAGGCCCCGCGGCGGCATGACACGCTCACAGTGTGATGTTAAGGAACGCAGGCCCAGGGAGAAAAGATAGTCTTGGGACAAAACAAGGAAAAACGTGTAAGGAATGAGCCCTGGTTTGGATAAGCATACCCCAAAGACCATCCCCTGTGTGGTCCCCAGTCTGTGGCACTATTGGGAGGTCGTGGAACCTTCAGGAGGTGGGTCCTAGTGGGAGGAAGTTAGGTGACCCTTGAAGGGGATATTGGGACCCTGGCCCCTTCTCTTCCTCTCTTTCCCTCTCGGCTGCCAGGAGGCGACAGCATCTATTGCTTTGACCATGATGTTCTGCCTTGCCATAGGCCCAGAAGCACTGGGTCAACCAACCGTGGAAGAACCTCTCAAACTGCCCTGACCTTGGACTGCAAATTTAATCCAGGGGCATTTTGATCACTGAGTTACCTTCCCAATCCTTTATTTATTTTATTTTACTTTGAGACAGAGTCTTGAGAAGTTACTGAGGGTCTCACAAGTTGCTGAGACTGGTCTCGAACTTGTGATTCTCCTGCCTCAATCTCAGTCAGTGGGATCATAGGTATGCACCACCATGGCCGGCTTAAACCTTTACTCTTTATAAGTTTATATATCTCAGGCATTTGTTACATCAACAGAAAACTGATTAATACAGAGTGTATATCTTCCAAAAGTAGGGCATCCATCTGTAGAGGGTTTTTTAAAAAATATTTGTTCTTTAGCTTTAGATGGACACAATATCTTTATTTTATCTTTATGTGGTGCTGAGGATTGAACCCAGTGCCTCATGCATGCTAGGCGAGCACTCTACCACTGAGCCACAATTCCAGCCCCCATCCGTAGAGTTTAAAATTAAAACATGGACAGTTAACCCTCTGTGTCCTCAGTACTACATCTGCAGATTCAACTAACAGTGGGTGGGAAATATTTGGGGAAAAGATTTTGTCTGTAATGAACATGTACAGACATTTTTTCCTTGTCCTCAACAATATAGGATAAGAGTTATTCACACAGCATTCACATTGTATCACCAGGTATTACAAGGCATCTAGCAATGATTGGAAGTACTGTCTTGCATCATTTAATGACTGAGACGGGACTCATTCTGACAAATGCATTGTGAGGTGATTTCTTTGTTGTGCAAACTTCATAGAGTGCATGTATGCAAACCTAGATGGCCTAGGGCCTTCACTCATTGTGGCCTCTTGATGTAACAAAAGGTGAATAGGGCATGCGTGAGGCTGTTGCCTGAGTAACACAGCATATTGTTTCATAATAGACTTTTTTTATATATATATATAAGCAGAAGGAGTACATTCTAGAACATTCGAAAGTATAGTACAGTAAGTGCACCAACCTGTAACTTGAGCATTTATTGTCATTATCAAGAATTCTGTTCTGTACATAACTGTGTGTGTGGTACTTTGACACAACAGGCAGCATGATAGATCTGTTTATGCCAGCATCACCACAAACATGAACATTGCATTGTGCTGTGACATCACACAGCGAGGGTGTTACTAAGCAATAGGAAATTTTCAGCTCCATATGGTCTTATGTGACCACCAAAATACATACGGTGTACTGTTAATTGGAACATCATTATGTGACACATGATTACGTGAGAACAAGTCTTATGAAAATGCTATGTCATTTTGCATGCAATAGTTGAATTTTGGTATTTGGGGATCATGGAAAAAATTCCCCATGGATACAGGGGACCACATTCAGTTTAAAATTTAAGGATCCCTATAATAATCAATCCCCAGTATCTTAATGGTGTTCATAATTGTTTTCTTCACTTTAGAGGAATTTTGGGTGGTGAAGAAATGTTTAATGAAGTTCAGGAAATTTTTCAGTTCAACATCAGTTTATTTTTCTTCTGTCAAGTTTAAATAAAATTCATTGTGATTTTTAAAAAGTAAATCGCTTCAAAAGAATTATTTTAGTTCTGACCACTTATTTTACATGCGGATTGCTTATCTAAATGTATCTATGCATCCATCTAATTCTCCTTAACACATAGCATTCAGTAGGCTACACTTCAATAGTTTAGCCTGCACAATGTTTGTTTGTTTTTTTAACAATTTTGAGAAAATATTTTAATATGAGTAGAAGTGTAAATGTCTCACTTCTCACAGGTCTGAAGGTCTGACAGCCCTGGAACCACATCCCTGCATGGAAGTCATCTAATGTGTCTGAGCAAACTCTGTGCCCGCTAGACAGGGTGTGCCCTCTCCACTTGGCCACAGTTGCCACCATTCCCCAGTATGACCCCAAAATTACGAATAGCAATAGTTGCTACTTCCCATCTGGCTTGTGCTGTGATTTTTCTTAGAACGGGGACGTGTTTCTCTATCCCAGTATGGAAAATCCCAAGATAGACAGAGAGGATTGGGTGAAGTTTCTTACGCTCAGTCCATCTCAACTGTTGAGATCCCTTTTAATTCCTGAAGGCATTTTACCTTGTAATATATGCCAGTCATCTTTCCATCACTGTGACCGAGATATCTGACCGGAACAACTCAGAGGAAGAAAGGGTTGTTCAGAGCTCACAGCGTCACAGAGTCGTCCCTTGGTCAGCTGATTCCATGGCTCTGGCCGTGAGGTGAAGCAGGACATCATGGCAGAAGGCATGGTGGAGGTAGAGGAGATCTGCTGAAGAGCCAGGAAGTTGGAGGGGGAGAGGGATAGAGAGAGAGATGAGGGATGACAAATAACCCCAAAGTCGTGCCTCCCGTGACCCACTTGCTCCAGTCACACCCCGTCTGCCTAGAGTGACCACCCAGTTAGCCCATTCATATTATTAATCCATCAAATGGTTTAATCCAGTGATTAAGTTACAGCTTTCATAATCTAATTATTTATTCTTGAACGTTTCTTCATTAACACAGGAGCTTCAGGGGGACTCCCCTGAAGACCTTATATCCAAACCATCATATTCTACCATGCCCCCCCAAATCCACATGCCCATCTCACAATACAAAGTACATTTAGTTCATTTCCAAGAGTCCCATGCTGTTGGTGGTTTCAGCATTGCCCGAGAGTCCAAGTTCAAAGTCTCCTCTTAGTAGACTCTTAGCGTTATGAGTCCCTATGGAGATCAAAAGCAAGTTATATACATCCAAAATACAAGTGGTGCAAAATAAACATTCCCCTTTGAAAGGGAGGGATGGGAGCATATAAAGAAGAGGTGGGACCAAAGCAACATCAAAACCCAATCAAGCAAACGTGAGGTCCCTGTAGCTCCACAGCCAACATCTGGGCCCCATGATGGTGAGTTGTGATCTCCTAAGTGCTTGTCTGCTCCAACCTTCAGCCTTGCTATTTTCAGCACACATAGCACTTTCTCTCGCTCTCTCTCCCTCTCTCTCTCTCTCTCTCTCTCTAATTTATTTAAAAAATATTTTTCACAATAGTTTTATTTATGTATTTTTTATGTGGTGCTGAGGATTGAACCCAGTGCCTCACGTGTGCTAGGCAAGCGCTCCACCACTGAGCCCAGCCTCAGCCCATAGCCTCTCTTTTAGGCTGGTTCTGTCTGCAGCCAGCACTTTCCTTGACCAACATTTCATGTTACTGGCATCTCTCAATCTTGGGGTCTCCACTGAGGTTTCAGCTTCCTCCTTACAGCTTGACATATCTCCCTCTCTAGGACTGCCTGCAAGGATTCTGACCCTGCCACATTTTGCCTGGCCCTCCAGAACTTCCTCTGAAATCTTGGGGGAAGTTTCCATGACCCCCTACCTCCAGTATCCTGCATTCCTGCAGAACAATAACATGTTAATGATAACAAGGTCTCTTGCCAGCTCGAACAATAGCCAGGCCTCCTAGAAACATCACTGCTGTGGTCTCTGTGTGCCTGAGCATCTGAACATGGTGAAACAAATCTGGGGAAACAACTTTCCCAGCACCTCTGTGCAAACAGGGCAGCCCCTTGATTTCTTAAAAATGAGTTTTCAAGATGGGTGTGGTAATGAATTCTTATAATCCCAGCAGCTGGGGAGGTTGAGGCAGGAGGATTGCAAGTTCAAAGCCAGCCCCAGGAACTTAGTGAGACCCTAAACAACTTAATGAAACCATGTCTCAAAAATTTTAAATGAAAAACAGCTGGGGATGTGGCTTAGTCCCCTGGGTTCAATCCCTGGTACCAACAATTTTTTAAATAATAAAAATAAAAGAAAAATTAGTTTTACTTGTACACCCCTGAGCCTATCTATCATGGGTGTGGTCTTGCTGATTCCTGAGATGACCTCAAGGGATCTTTCCTATTGTCTCTGTGCAAAGTAGTTAACTTCTCCTTAGTGATGGTACTATCTCCAATACCCATAGCTTCTTCCTTGGCCCCAAGTTTACATGCACTTTTCTGGCCAGATTGCAAATATTTCAAAATGTTTCTCTTTGTTTTATCCTCCCAATTCTCACAGTAAACCTGGCTAAAAACTTCCTGAAACACCCCTACCATTACCTGAATGCTCTGCTCCTTTGAAATTTCCTCTGCCAAATTGGTTAGTCCATCACCTTTAAATTTAGCTTAACACAAAGTTTCAGGACATGAGCAAAATGTAGACAAGATTTTTTTCGGGATATAACACAAATGGCCTCTAGTCCAAATACAATATCATCCTCATTTCCCTCGGAAACATCATGAGCATACTCTTTACTGTCCATATTTCTATCAACATTCTGGTCTTCTGAGATCTTTTCAGAATCACACATTAAGCTCTGCTTATAAGAATCTAAGACTTCTTCAGTCTGCATCTCCAAACTTTTCTGAACTCCTCCAAAGACTTCTAAACCACATGGTCAGTTTGTTCACAGCAATGACCTCACTTCTTGATACCAATTTCTGTGTTAGTCAGCTTTCTGTCTCTGTGAACGAAATACTTTACAAGAACAAGAGAAAGTAAAGTTTATTTTGAGCTCACAGTTTCAGAGTTTCAGCCCATGTCAGCCAACTTCATTGCTCAGGGCCTGAGGTGAGGCAGAACACCACGGCAGACAGGAAGCAGAAAGAAAGAGAAAGTTAGTGAGGCACTAGGGACAACAAATAAACCACAAAATTGTGCCCCCAGTGGCCCACTTCTTCAAGTCACAGCTGATCTGTTTATAGTTACCACTGACTTAGCCCATTCAAGTTATTAATCCATCAAATGGGTTAATCCACTGATAAGGTTGCTGTCCTCATAATCTAAACATTTCACCCCTGAACATTCCTGAATTAACACAAGAGCTCTTGGGATTGTTGGATTCCGGGCAGGGAGGTAGAAGGCCACACCTCCCCAGGTACTTTGTGAAAAGACTACCTTTCCCAGGTGCCCTGGCCATCACCTCCTGACCTCCCGTAGCCTATAGGGCAAGGACCCCACTCCAGGGGTCTGACTACCGCTCTGCTATTTAAGCCAGCCCCAGATTGAAACCTCTCTCTGTTCGTGCCTGTCCCTGTTCATCCCTTTCCCCCCTTCCCTTCACTTCCTTTCCCTACCCTTCCCCACGTGGCACCCCAATAAACCCTTTTATTTCACTAACACGGTTCTCCCGGCTAAGTTAACTTTGTTCAGCATTTTCTAACAAATTGGTACATTGGCCGGGAAAAAAGCACATCTGTAATCAAAGAACAAAGTTTCCCAGGAACACCTTTCTGCCCATTCTCCGCCCCTCTGTCCCAGAGCAGCAAGTCTCTTTTCGCTTATTTTCTATTGGTCATCATATCGGTAAGCCTCCCTCCGTTCCAAAGGCTCTTAACCAGCCGATGCGCCTCTCCATTTGCACCCCACCCAGCGCGTCTGCGCGCCTATCCACTCGCCCTCCAGTCCACTTTGACACCCCCCCACACGTGTTCGCGCTCTTCTCTGGCCACGTACCCCTTGGTCCAACCCGTGGGGCCCTCTCCCGCTCGCATCCGTCCAGGTCTACGAGTCTGTGCCCCGTGGTAGGCCCGCGCCCTTCTCCGCCCCCTCGCCGCCACTGCAGCCACCACCGCGTCGCTGCAATCTGTCCGCCCCACACGGTCCTTGCTCAGGAGCTGAGCCCACGCTGGTCCCAAATGAGGCTGCCCGCCGCCTCCGCAGCAAGTCTGCGCCTGCGCTGCGTGCAGCTCCGGGCCCTCACCCACTTCTTCCTTTGTTTCAAAAGGCTGTATGAAGTTTCTCCTCAGAAAGCCAAGACTTAAGATGTAAATCCTGGGACAAACCTGCAAACTTAGTGGGAGACAGATTACTCTGAGGCCCGAAAGGAAAAAAAAAAGAATAAACTGTCCCTTTCCTAATTACGGGGCTTTTTCCCCTAAGAGGACAAGGATTTCATAAAACATTAATTTATTCATAATGTTGTGCTTATTAATTTTGTTTCTTTTAAGTAATCTTAAAAGGAATTGAGAATTGGGCTGGGGTTGTGGCTCAGCGGCAGAGCGCTCGCCTCGCACGTGCGCGGCCCGGGTTCGATCCTCGGCACCACGTACAAATAAACCCATTGTGTACAGCTAAAGCAAATAAATAAATATTTTTTAAAAAAAGGAATTGAGAATTGTATAGCTGAGGTTGAACAACAACTATCATTTCAGAACATCGTGTTCTTTCTTTAGGAGCTAAACTTGATTTATGTAAACATCAATGTAATTGTATATTATAAAAAAACATTTTGCTACTTTTCCAAAAATGGTTAAATACTCTCAAAATTTCTTTAATCCATTCTAAATGTAATATTTTGTCAGCTAAAGTTCATGGGAGCTCCTTGTAAACTGTCTAAAAGTTGTCTGTTAAGGTCTTGCAGAGGTATTGCTTCAAGAAAACAACCTGAGTTAGTTTAAGCCATTGCCTACAGATAGGGAGCACAGACCCCAGCTAAATGACTATAAAGGTTATAAACATTAAAGTTAAAGCCCAGTGCTCTCAATTTAAGATTGGTGAGACCAATTTGCTAGATGTTTAAGATCAAGACTTTAAGTTAAATTAAAAGGGTCAAGAAAACCAATATTTGGTTCTTGCCCTCACAGTCAAGTCTGAATCCAGGAGACAGGGAGCTTCTCTAAAACGCTTTGCAACTCTGGGCCACATAACTTCCCGATCAGAGAGGTTGTGAGACCTATGGAAGAGAGAAAGCCAAACAGTGACCTTGCTATGAAGAGGAGGGTCCTGAAAAAGGGAGACATCCCTGCTGCTTCCAAGAGAAGCCACATGGTCAAGCAAGACCTGGATCCATCCTCATGGAAGGCACTAGCAGAATGGAAAAAGCTGCTCTCAAGTTCCCCCAAGAATTACTCCCGTGGGAATTCAGCTGACTCTTAGCAATAGATAAAGGCAAAAGTCAGTTCGACTTGCTTCATTTTAAACACCTAGCAAAAACAGTTAAAACCAAAAATGCAGCCATTCCTGGGCATTTTTTAGAAGTGAAGGTAACTTCAGATATACACTTGTAAACAGTTTGACAACTAAGTAACTGCCAAGTCAAAAGTTTTTAGTCAGTTTAAGGCCTGCAGATCTTCCTAACCTACACGGGTAGACTTAATATCCAGTAGTATGATTATCTAGCCCTAAGTGACAGAGATAAAGAGTTCTCTACTAGACAGAGGTCATACCAATAAAAAGATTTTATAAGATCAGATGACATTAAGTAGCTTAACTACCATCTTATCTGGATAGATATCTGTAATATTAAATGTTGTGTTTATATTCCTGATAACTCTGTGCATGCTAAAGATTTAAATTATCGTCCTCATGGTATACATTGAAATGCTCCAGATGCTGCAACATTTATTCAGTACTCATGTTTTTTGTTTCTCTAGTAGAAGCTCCCATCCCTGATGACTTTACAACCTTCCCCAGGCTTCAATCTGACCTGACTTCTACAAAAGGAACTCCAAACTACTTCCCCCATCACTTTGCCCACTTTCAACCCGAAGAAGCCAGATTCAGTCATCGTCCCATTCCCTTACAGTAGTAAGGAGTTCCTAAAATTAGAAGGGAAATGAAGCCAGAATCTCATAGGCAGTCAGCATATGTAGGTAAATCAAGTCAGGTCGAAAGCCAATTTGAGTGAGCCAATTTGGGGAAGTTGGGAAACTGTCCCCTGAGGGATTGAAATGCTGATTCCCTCAGAACCCTTCTTCCACCCTTAACAACCTGCCCCAACCTGTTGCCAAGGTAACCCATCTCAGGAATTGCCCCTCCCTACAGGGAGCTATCTCAGATCTTCTGCGGAAACGTTTTCTCAGACCCACCCATTCCCTTATAACTCCACTCTCCTGCAGTACGTAGATCACCTTCTTCTCTGCAGCCCCTCCTTTTCACAGCTCGTGAGTACTCTTGCACTCTTTTAAACTTTCTCTCCTCTTGTGGGTATCGTGTTTTTCCCGTCTAAGGTGCAACTTGCTCAGATCCAGGTGGTTTATATCAGCTAACCTATAAGAGCCTTCAAACTCTCCTGCCCTGTCGCGTTCTACTCCTCAATCTCTTTGCAACCCTGCTCCTCTTTACACCCAATTTCCCTTCTCCCAGTCTCCTCAGAGCCCCCAGAACATGATTGTATAGAGATGCTTCAGGTTTTAAACTCCTGCAGGCCTCTCTTCTGCCCAGACTGGTAGGGATCTCCCATTGTCCTTCACAACAAAGTGGAGACTCTCCCATAGTTCAGGGAAACACGAAGGCTGAAGCAGCACTGTCTTCTCCTTCTCTTCTGGCTTCAGTCCAGTCTACTGCCCAGGCCCCCACATACCCTTCTGTGCAGTCAATCCTCTCCTATCTCCATTCTCTTTTCCATCCTATTCCGAGGGCATAAACCTCCTGGAATTGCCTGACTCAGCCTCCGCTCATCTTTTTGACCGCAACATCATTAGATTTAGTCTTAGTGTTCCGGCAACCTTTGCCTCTCAGCTGGAGACGGTTACAGAGGTTCCTTTCCGGCCCTTTGGCCTACTTCGGACTTGAGTCTCTCCTTCCCATCTGGGACGGAACACGGAAAACCCTTGCGCAGGTGGCTTATAGTCCTCCGATATCTTGAGAAGGACTCTTCTCATGATATCCCACGTCTGCCTGGCTCCGGTGACGACCGAGTCACAGACCTGGATCTCCCTCTAATACTTATTTTGAAAAGAAGACTTTTCAAAATATTGTATTAGTCTTTGGAACTTCTTAATCCATCCTGGCTGACACCCCTCTAAAGTCCCTTAGATAATTAAAAATTTGTTTTCAACTTCTACTAGCGGTCGAAAGAATGGGCAAAGATTTTTTTATATCCAAGCTTTCTTCCTCCTCTGATCAAACCCAATTCAGTTGTGCTCATTGCATTAGTCACCCAGAATATATCTACTTCCTTTAACATTCCTCGGCATTTTTACATCTCATATCATCCCACGTCTTCAGGGAAGGTAGAGAGGACTAATAGAACTCTTACTTCCCCTGGCCTTCTTTAGGCTCCGAGTCCTCCCAAAGAAACCTTCTTTGCTATCCCCTTTTGAGGTTATGTTTGGGCGACCAGCTCTTCCACCTGGAGTTTCCCCAACTCTTCTCACCTTCTTTCCCTTTGTTGCTTCCATAATAGTGTTACCTGCAAACTCGAAAGGCCTACAATTTCTACATGCTCTTAGAGGATAGCTCAGTGACTTTCTGCAGAAGCCTGGTTTGACACCCTCACCAATCTGTGGCTTTAAGGAAACTTCATCCATCCCATACCTGGACAGATTCATCTTTTCCATGCCTACCTCCTAGGATTTTTTTTTCCACCCTCAAGCCTGACCTGCCTGCCCACATCTCCTTCCTTCATAGCACCCCACATACCCCACTTCAGCTCTGAAGCAGCCAGATTGAAACATGACGCCCCGCTTCCTAAGAAAACAAAAAGGGGGGAATGTTGGATTCTGGGCAGGAGGCTGTACCTCCCAGGCAGAAGGCCACACCTCCCAGGTACTTTGTGAAAAGACTACCTTTCCCAGGTGCCCTGGCCATCACCTCCTGACCTCTGGCAGCCAATAGGGCAAGGACCCCACTCCAGGGGTCTGACTACCACTCTGCTATTTAAGCCAGCCCCGGACTGAAACCTCTCTCTGTTCATGCCTGTCCCTGTTCCTGTTCGTCCCTTTTTCCCCCTTCCCTACCCCCCTTCCCTTCCCTTCCCTACCCTTCCCCACGTGGCACCCCAATAAACCCTTTTATTTCACTAACACGGTGTTCCCGGCTAAGTTAACTTTGTTCAGCATTTTCTAACAGGGATCACCTCATATCTCAAACCATAACACAACATAAACCTACACCGAGATCTAGAATGATGTTCACTGAGGGCCAATACTAAATTAGTTCCCTTAATGTTTGTGATTTTGTGTGAGTCATTACTTCCTTCTTTATACTTTTCTGCCTCATGTGATTTTTTCTTTAGGATGAAATTTATTGTTTTTATTATAAAATAGGTATAACTCATGCATATGTATAAAAATATATGTGTATCTGAATATATATTTTCATATATATATTTATGTTTATATACACATATACAGTATTTCTGTTTATATATACATTTACATAAAATTTTATATATGCATACATTTATACTTACATATATTCCGGTTTATATATATATATATATTTTATACATATGTGTGTTTATATGTATGCATAGAAAATATCTATGTATACACTGATTTTTTTTTTTTTTTTTTTTTTTTTTTGGGTACCAGGGATTGAACTCAGGGGCACTCGACCACTGGGCCACATCCCCAGCCCTTTTTTTGTATTTTATTAGAGACAGGGTCTCACTGAGTTGCTAAGTGCCTCGCCATTTATTATTTATTTACTTTAGTTGTACATAATTCAATAAATAGCATTTATGTTTACATGGTGCTGAGGATCGAACCCGGGCCACGCACGTGCGAGGCGAGCGCTCTGCCGCTGAGCCACAACCCCAGCCCGAGGCTGGCTTTGAACTCACGATCCTCCTGCCTCAGCCTCCCAAGTGCTGGGATTACAGGCATGCGCCACCATGCCTGGCTGTGTACACTGATTTTTCTTGTGATTAATTAATACATGTGAAGCACTAAGTGTCTGAGAAGTGTGAAGGGGAGATGACATGACGTGCCTTTGGAAGAGGGGGTTACAGAGTTCGTAAAGATACTCCCTGTATCAGTAAGATGAGGTTTTTAATAAAAACCTTCAGACGTACCTGTAAGGCTTCTCCTGAATATACATGTATGTGCAGAAGTCAATATAACTCATAAATGAGACATTCATTTATCAGGCATTCAAGCTTTTGGATATTTCTAAAGAGCTGAAGAATAAAGAAAAGCAAAAGCACTGTCTCACTACCACCCAGGAAAAGCGTTTAGAAAGCAGGGTCTGTTACAGGGAAACCCACGTCCAAATTAGAGAGCTATTTCTTTCTTCTTTTCCTGAAGGAAGACTGACAAGGAACTTCATCTGAATATGTAATGAAGTTTCCGTTAGGTTGTATTTAATCAATCTTCCTGGCACTTGTCTGTAATTTACCAAGATGTATCATTTTCCCCTTCCAATTATTCAATTCATTCCCCAGACGTTGTCTCCAACATCCTATAAACCAGAAGTGATGAATGTATGGGAGGGACAAAGGCGGCAATTTCACACCTGTTATGCTTTCAAATTACAGTTTCATTAGGTTTCTTTTTTTCAAGATTCTACCAGTGGTATTGATGTTTTCTCTGTTATAATTGACCTCAGCAGCTATCCGCGACTCTAACCATGCTGAAACGAGCCATAAAGAAAAATCACAAAGCACAAAAGCAATGGAGATTGAAATTTAGTGTTTCAAAGATATTATCTGTTTTTAAAATTATACGGGCTAATCAAAGGCCATTTCTTATCTTGATGGCTGTGGCGAGAAAGGTAAGAAGCATTTGGAGGAAGGCCTAATACACTTCTTAATCCAATCTTTGTATTTTGCGTCTGCATTTTCGGTTCTGCAGATGATTTTATCGCTTCCTGCCCTGGTTCCTAAGGCTGGGGCCGTGCTTCACGCAGTGCAGGAGATTAATTATTGGCAAATACCAGTTCTCACTTATCAAAATCTCCTTTTTGAAAAGAGACATAGTTCTTTCTCAAGGTTTCCTTATAGACTCTAGCACCATCTGAGGCTAGGCCTCAGAATCCCTTACTCTCCCTACGGCTCACCATTCTACAATATACAATTAAGAGGGGAAAATCAATACTCTTTAATGACACAGGAATCTTTTGATTGTATGTATGAGGCAATTATACGTTATATCAGCTACAGTATCAAGTCTGTGATATGCACATTTAATGCATCGAGGCTCGAAAAGCCCGTTGTATCTGTCACACATTGCTCAATACACATGAACGATTATTTTCATTATTATTACATTCTTTCAACAACTGTTTCTTCAGTGGCTATGATGTGCCAAACACTGTCCCAGTGCTAGGCATATATCAATGAATGGAGCAAAAATCTCTTCTTTCGTGGGCCTTGCATTCTAATTAGGAGATCGGCTGATTAAGTAAGTACATCACATAGTATGCTTGGAGGCCATCAGCACTACAGAGAAAAATTACCTAACACCAAAACACAAAAGCATGGAGTGGAGGGAGGTGGTTGGTCGTAGAGAAGAGCTTGCTGGCAAGGTGACATTGGAACGAAGACTCGAAGAGGAATTGGGAAGGTAACTGGGAGAAGTAGGTCCTAGGCAGAGGGGACAGCATGTGTGAGGGATAGTCAGGAGGTTGGGGCAGCTAGGGAGGGGAACCTAAAGACAGGTAGTAGGAGATTACCACAGTGCGTTTTGGTACTGCAAGGATATGGCTGCATTTGTCCGCTTGGGCCACCATAACAAACACTGTAGACTGAAGGGCCTACACCACGGAAACCTATCTCCTCCTGCGTTTGGAGGCTGGAAGTCCAACGTCAAGGTGGCAGCAGCGCTGGTTCTCCCAGGGCTTCTCCCTGGCTTGCAGATGGCTGCCGGTTCTCACGGTCTTCTCTGTGGGAGCCTGGGTCCTGATGTCCTCAGAGGAACTCCAGTCACGTTGGCTGGGGAGCCACCCTCGTGACTTCATGACCTTCATTAACTTTTAAAGACCAAACACCAACACAGTTGCTGTTTGAGGTACTGGGACCTTCAGCCTCTGAATTTTGGAGGGACACTATTAATGTCCTCTGTGATCACACACAGGGTGGTGAGCTGTCCTTACACTAAAGCTCCCTCCTACTGTGGCACATGCCCCTGTGACCTCTCCTTCCCCTTACAGGAATTGCCGATGAGTTAGCATGCATTTTCTGACTGCTCTAACCACGTTTAGAAATATTCCTAGAGTTCACAGCAGGAGAAGTTTGGGGTTAGGAATTGATTGTATGGAATAAAGTCAACTTAGAACCTTTTTTAAGAAAGGTTGGAAAGCACAGGGGGCTATTGAGGAGTGACAAGAAGGAGTGTCATGGTAAGGAAAAGCAGTTCCCAGCGGCTTATGAACATCTCTCTACTTTTAAGATGATTTTCTTTCATTGCTTCTGTGTGACTAATTCAATCAGTTGTCTCCAATTCAGCACCTTCTTGTGGCTTTGTCAAGAGCATCCTCTTTAGCAAAAGGATTGATTTCATCCTGTTGAGGGAATCCCAGAGTCATTGCCTGAGCACAAGCTTAACCATTCTTTATGGGCCTTCCCCTCATTTCAGGAGGTCTCCGAGCTGGGGCCTGATGTCAATCTTAAGGTCTACCTAAAAGTTCAGTTCTTACTGGCCCCACTTGGATTTAACCATGTAACTCTTTCTCTTAAAAAGCAAAACAGAAGAGTTTGTGCTAGCTTTTCATCGCTGCGACTAAAATACCCGAAAAGAACAACTTAGAGAAAGTTTTATTCTGGCTCACAATTTCAGAGGATTTAGTCCGTGGTCAGGGGCTTCGTTGCTCTAGGCCTGAGGTGAGGCGCAGCATCGTGGTGGAAAGGCGGCGGAGGAAAGCCGTTGGACTCATGGCAGCCAGGAAGCAGAGAGAGAGGAAGGGGTGGGGGAGAAGGTGAACCCTTCAAAAAGCACAGGCCCCGTGACTGCTTCCTCCAGTGAGGGCTCCTGCTAGTGGTCCATTCAGCTCTCGATGGACTCCTCCACTGATGAGGCCAGAGCCCTCATGGCCTGATGCCTTCTACAAGCCCCACCTCTGAGCACAAGAGTACGTGTGTGTGTGCATGTGTGTGTGCATGTGTGTGTGTGTGTGTTTAGAATAATGAATGGTTCCTGAAAGCACTTTATAAAGGTTTACTGTCATAATCATCATTTTCTTTTTCCAGGAAATGGCTTGAAAGGTGTAAGGCATTCTGTGCTACAAAACATCCATCTCAGGTAACACAATATCTAAAGAAGGTACAAGCTAAAAGGAGCTACTAGTGCCCTGCTTCTCCTATTGAAATGTCAATGTTAATGAAGCATTGACTTAAATAATCATCATGAACTTTCTTCTCTCAGGTAGTCAACACTTGCTTCTTAGGAGATAAACTATCCACATTCTTTTAAAGATTATTTTTTGGCAGGGTCATAGCCTCAGAGGTTTCTTCTAAAAAAATGTTATTATACAGGATGACAGCTGAGTTCAAATGAAAATCTAGAGTCTTCACACCCGTGAAACTAAAATCATGATTCTTTATTTCCCCCCATTTTTATTGGCGCATTATAATTCTATATATCGATGGGACTTCTTGTTAATGTATTTGTACATACACACAACATAATTTGGCCACTATCACTCCCCGCACTTCCCCCCCTCCCTCCCGGCCTTCCACCCATGGGTCCCTTTCTCTACTGAGTTCCCTTTGATTTTTTAGGAGATCACCCAGACCTTTCTTTTCCTTTTTCCTCTTTAGCTTCTGTATATAAAAGAAAACATACAATACTTGACCTTCTGAGTTTGACTTATTTCTCTTAACAAGATGATCTGTAGTTCCATCCATTTTCTTGCAAATGCCATCTCTTATTTTTCTTTTTAAAACTCAATTGTGTGTATATATATATATATATATATATATATATATCACATTTTCTTTATACATTCATCTGTTGATGGACACCGAGGCTAGTTCCTCATTTGGCTTTGTGAATTGTGCTGCTATAAACATGGGTATGCATGTCTCTCTGTAGTAAGATGATGTTAATTCTTTGGGATAAATACCTAGGAGTGGCATAGCTGGGTCATATGGTGGTTCCACGCCTAATCTTTTGAGGAACTTTCATACTGACTTTCACAGTGGTTGTGCTAATTTACAGTCCCACCAACATTGTAAAAATGTTTCTTTCTCTCCACATCCTCTCCAGCACTAAAATCTAGATTCTTAATTGCACGGCAGTTATGAGGTTATTGAACCATCAGACCTTCAGCTGGTGGCTCCATCAGCCTCTCAGACTGCATCACAGCAATTTCAAGGAATTAACCAAATACAAACTGTAGGAACGCAGTGGACCTTAAGGACCCTTGGTCTATTACTAATGTAGGGCATTTAAAGAATCTAGGGGAAAGATCAAGTTTGCAGGAAAATGCTAAGTGTGATCTTGAAAATCATATTTATTGAGCATTCATGCACCGGTAGGCTGCGCAAATGTTTGAAAAATAAATAGTGCCATAGCTCCTGGCAAGGTCTTCATGGGATAGAGCTGAGTGTTGTTCAATCCGTCTCCAGCAGGTGCCTTACCTTTCAACATGGATGCTACGCGAATCATTTGCCGGAATTAAGATCTCAGGCTGCAGCGGAGCCACACACCAGGCAATCAGAACGAGGTGCTTTACCAGGCTCTCCAGGTGCCAGCAATCTCTGCTCATCAGGGATGATTTGTCTTACTTAAAAAGTCAGCAGAATCAGAACAGAGTCTTTTTTTTTTAATGCTTCTGATACTTTGATGTGACATTTTTTTTTTTTTTTTCTGTAAGATTCAATTTCCTCGTGTTTTACTAGATCCATGTTGGCAACCCCAGGTTTAGGAACAGGTGGTGTTGACAGGTTAATTACAGGAGGAAATTAGCACACATCAGAGATGTAGGTGATCACTCCCACTTGCCATCACCTGTAATTGTGAATGACTTCTTGCAGCTTCCCGTCTACCCCTGGGGCAAAGGGATTGGGTGACCCAAGGAGCAGAGCTCAGCCCCCTGCACGAGGCAGAGTCTAATGCTGCGTCACCGCTAGAACTTTGCAAGAGCTGATGTGAGTGCAGCCCTAGTAGACTCCTAGGCCTGCCATAACTAACCACCACCAACTGGGTGACTTAGAGATTTATCCTCTCCCCGTTCTGGAGGGTGGAAGTCCGAAATCAAGGTGTTGACAGGGCCATGCTCCCACTAAGGATGCCAAGGAAGGTCCCTTCCAGGCCTCTGTTCTAGCTTCCGCTGATTGCTTGGCTTATGGTAGCGTAAATCCAACCTCCACGTGACATTTTCCAAGTGTATATCTGTATCCAAATTTCCTCTTTGTGTAACGACTCCAATCAAGAGCTCATTGAGCTGCCTGATTTCTTCTGTAAAACACACCCCCCCCCCCCCGTCTCCAAGACAATTGACATTGTAAGGTGCAGGGGATTGGGACGTGAACCCACGAATTTCAGGGGATACAACTCACCCATAACACAGTATTTCTATCTCTTTAATGACAACTCTGGCAGGCAAATTTGCAGAAGGAAAGCTGCATCATAAAGAGGGGGCATGGGGGTTCTGTAGATCCGGATGTAAATTCTGCCCTGGCCCTCTGTGGGTTGTGGCTTTAGAGGAGTCATTTTATTAATTGCTGAAAGGTAGGTCAAAATCACCTAGTAAATTTTGAAGCAATCAATTTAAAGTACACTCATTTTCTATATTTAGCACATGGGTCGTTTATAGCCAGGCACGTTGGTGGTGCACACCTGTAATCCCAGCTACTCAGGAAGCTGGGGTAGGAGAATCTCTAGCTCAAGATCCTCCTGAGCTACCAAGTCTGAGGACTTGACTTCATGCAGTAGATTATGTCCTATAAACTTCACTCATAGCTTTTTACTGTTTTTCCATCTGACTCAGAGGGAAAGCCAAAATTCTAAGCATAGCTTTTGAGCTTGTAGAATATGTCACCCCTACCAGCTGTGTGGCTTCATCTCTCAGTTCCGCTTCATCACTTCTGCGCCAGCCAAACTGCAGGTCTTCAATGGCAAGCACTCTCTGCCTCAGGGCCTTTCCACCTGCTGTTCCCTCTGCCTGTAATGCTTTTGTTCTGTAGTACCTATTCCAGTTCTTTGCTCAAAAAAACACCCACCCCTCCACCTGGCCACTCTCTATGCTCCTGAAACTATTTCACTTTTCTTCCTGTCGTTCATTATCACCTGATCTCAAATGTGTTTATTATTCATTTGCCCCTGACTTCTCTTTCCCCACTCCCCACCAAAAGCTTCATGAGATTCATGAAGAACCCACACCAGAATACAAGACTCACAAACCGGTTGAGATTTTGCATGTTTATTCACTACTGTAATCCCAGTGCTCGGCCCATAATAGGCACTCAATAAATATTTGCAAATAGACAAAAGAACTCAGGTGACTGCTACTGGGCCTTGTCGGTGGGTCATGTTCCATGGAAAGTGAATGCAAAATTGTGAATGTGGAATCTGGAATTGATTGAAAGTAGCAACAAATGGGTTGAGAACAAAATCATCTCAGGGGATTTTTTTTTCCCCCCTTGATATGTAGAAGGCTGCCGGTGGCTGAAATTCATCATGCATGGGGCTTTCAAATTGTACGTGAGTACTGTGCTTGGTGAATTAGATGCACTCAGCAGATGAGGGTTGATAAAACATGAGGAGAATTGAGAGAGAGAGAGAGAGAGAGAGATGATTGGAATGTGGTTTGTCCCCGAATTCACATACTGAAAGCTCAGTACTCAGAGTATCTGCAGTGGAGGGGGGGCAGGCTTTAGAGGCAGGACCTGGGGGCACTGGTTAGATCGTGGGGCCCACCTTCAGAAGGGATTAATGCCCATCTCCTGGGAATGGATAAGGTCTCCTGTGACTGGATAGTTACTGGGGGGGGGGGGGAGCGGTCAGCATCAAGCAAGGCCACCATACATGATCGGTCTCTTCCCCCATGCACGGTTACTTCCCTTTCCAATTCCATCGTGTCTGAAGAAGCCAGAGGCCCTCATCCAAGGCTGAGCAGAAGCAACGGCCTGATCCTGGACTTGGAGCCTGCAAAACTGAGCTCAGTAAAGTTCTTCACAGAGAACGCAGCCTTGGGTGTTCTGCTGTGTCAGAACAAAACAGACTCAGACAGGAGGTGTAGGACAGCAAAGGAGGAAGGAGGAGGAGGCCTGTGTGCTGGGCTGGCACCCAGATGCTGGGACACAAAGACCAAAATCCAGATGGAAGGAGCTCTCTCTGCAGTAGCAGGAACGTACCCTGTGCCCGTGACCCATGGTGCAATGTGATACAAGGCCACTCTGCTGAGTTTGTCAGCGGATGTCTGCAAGGAAGGCTCCTCCGAATACCTCCATTCTTCATTCCGCATTTATCTGGAAACTTTTTTTTTCTTGAATCCCTGGACTCCACATTTTAAGTCACCAATATACCAAGACCAGCACGAAACCTCTTACAACCAAGTGATCTTCTGAGACACTGTCTATCCTCAATGACCAGAGTGGATCCCAGCCTGACATCATATCTCATTACCTTGCAAAAGTCTAGATCAATTATTTTCTGAAGGGCTTTTTGTCTCTTCCTGCCGTCTCAGCAAAGGAGGAATGAGAGATTGCCATAGCTCTGAGTGTGCGCACGGCCTCTGTGATGATAAATAAGCCAGTAGCCACAGACTCACTCCACGGAGAGTGCACTTGGGCTTGACAATTCCAAATGTTTTAAAAGAAAAAAATAGGCCAAGTGCAGGTAGGAATGTCCGTGACTAATGGGAACCATGCCAACCGCTCCTCACAGCTGCTCTGAAACCAAAACCGGTGTTAGTGGGAATGTGCTACCATGATCCTTCCTCCACGGGGGAATGTCCTTATCAGCATCAAAAGTGGCCACATTCCTGTGGACCTTTCTGGCACAGGAGCATGAAGAAATGCTACTATCGAAGCTCATTTCCAGCTGCTTTCAGTGACAAAGCTTTACGTGCCCGACCTGTGTCCTACCAAGTCCGGGACAAAAGGACCTTCTTAGATGACATCGTTTGGATGTCAGATCACAAAATGCAGAATGCACTGCCATGGATGGCATGTGACTTCAGTCGGCATGCAACATCTGAAAATGTGTGACCTCTTGTGGAAGAGAAAGCGACTTCTTTGGAGCATGGTTCACAAAGACATATTCTATATTTACATTCACTATAGAGATCCAAAAGGGTGTATCCTATGATTATGTGATTTTTAGGAAATTGAAGGATGAAATTTTGATTTCCAGGTAACTCTCTAGTGGCTGCCAGTTTTCTGACTTCTCACGGAACCTCACGCTGCAGTATCCTCTGATTTCTCCTGGTCAAAGGAAGATAGGAAAGGAACCAGTGTTTTTGATGTGGGTGTGGAGCAGAGGGCATGGTGCATTTATCTTCTCTGGGATGTGTTTTTACAACTAATATCAAAATGAATTTGCATGGGGGTGGGGGGGAATTCATACCTATACTTTTGTTCATCCAACCAAGATTTATCTGCAATATACTCTGCTAACATGAAAGGGCTGGAAGGACAGAGAGAAGGAGCAGGAAGAGAAAATGACCTAGAAATGTCCTAAATGAAATATCAGGGAAGACTTAAGATCAAACACTGCCTAAAACCGTCAGTAATTTTGCCTTAGTGGAAACAAGAAAATGAGGTGTTCCATCCAAATTATGAAATAGAAGCGATCTCTCAAAATAATAAAATACTGAAGAAAATATGTTAGAAAGTAGCTGGAAATTAAAATCTGTCTCCTGTACCACCTATAACTGTTTTAAGAAACTTTTTACACCTAGGTAACCAAAAAATATGGATTTAGATCAAAGTGTTTTTCCAAATCACTGAATTATAGAAAAATAATTTCTTAAATGTAAAAGAAACCACTCTTGGAAAGGCAGGACACACTTGGGTAACTTCCCATTTCCTTTTATTTCACAAAGTCAGCAAAAGCTCATTCCCATGAGACCCCCACCATAGCTATAAAACCAACCTGGAGCAATCACCAAAAATACATTTGAAAGGAGCAACGAAGAAAAACTTTTTAAAGTTACTTCTCATATTGGATACTGTAAACATTCTTCTTCTCTTTCTCTTCTCTTTCTCCTCCTCTTCCTCCTTCTTCTTCTTCTTTTTTTTTTTTTTTTTTTTATCATGGATCCATAGATTGAACTACTCAGGGGCACTTAACCACTGAGCTACATCCCCAGCCATTCTTAGTTTTTATTTTGAGACAGGATCTCGCTAAGTTGCTTAGGGCCTCACTAAGTTGCTGAGGCTGGCCTCAAACTTGTGATCCTCCTGCTTCAGCCTCCCAAGTCACTGGGATTACAGGCATGCAACCCCATACCCTGCATGGAAGAATTATTTCTTAATTCTCCAGCAAAGTTTTGTTCTAACCCATTAAGTTCCAAGTTTTCAGTTCATTGAATATTTCAATGCCCTGATACAGGTATGTTAACATGGTTGGAAATCACAATCTAGGGCATATATATATAATTTTTATATATATGTAAAATATATATAAAATACATATATAATTATTTTATTAATTTCATTAATAGTATTATATTGATAAATTATATTATTATTGTTATATTAATAAATTATTGTATTAATATTATTATAATTCTTTAAATTCTTGTGTATTTATGTTACATATTTAATATTTGAGTTTTTAATAGGTGTTCCACATCTGGCATAATGGGACCAAATGGGTTAATGAAAACAAAGGATAGGATGAGAATGATTCCAAGAACAGTTTTAGGATAAAAAGAGAGGAATGAAAAATAGATTATCAGAGAAGTTTATGAAGGATTTCTCCCCAGGTCATTGGTGAAAAATGAAATTATGTGCATGAAATCCAAATTAATTTGTCTCCAGTGTAACAGACAATGCCTTCTAATGTTTAAATTTTTGATTTTTAAATTAATAGAACTACGTTTCTATGGAGAGAAAAGCGTGTGTCTGAAAATGCCTAGATCAATGTGAGAACAGGAGAAGCCCTACGCCAATCAGGACACACACGTGACCTGTTGCTGGGTATCCATCTCTGTCCCCGGTATGGAAGTGAGAAGAATTCAATTGTTTGATCAGTGGCTGGTGTTAATCTCCAGGTTCCTGTCTCTCGATCTGGGTTGGCTCTGCCTTTGGTAAAGCCCCGTGCTAAGGACTGTATAAAACTTGTCGAATACGAGGCATTTTTCTGTAGTGCTCATTACAGCAAAGACTTTTTAGGGAAGAGTCATTAAAATGATTGTGATATTGTAGAATAGAATGCAATGCCATCAAATTTTTGCATAAAAAGAAAAAAGACTTCAAATAGATTCCAGGCAGGAGACAGACACGATGTGAAGCTACATGTCCATTCTCTGACGAGAGAGGTGCTTCGGTGCAGAGTTGAAGCAGCCCATCTCTGGGTCCCTCTACGTGGATCCTGTGTAAGCCCACTTTTCATTGCTGTCACCAAGATACATAAAAAGAACAACTTAGAGGATAAAAGTTTTGGGGGGCTCATGATTTCAGTCCCTGGGCAGGCAGCTCCATTGCTCTGGGCTGGAGTGAGGCGGAACATCGTGGCGGGGGACCTGGATGAGGAAAGGTGCTCCCCTCCGGGCAGCTAGGAGCACAGAGAGAGCAAGGTACAGGGACAAAGTAGAAATTCCGAAGGCATGCGCCCTAGTGACCTACGTTTTCCACCCACACCCTACCTGCCTATAGTTAGAACCCAGAACAGAGGTCCTTTCAAATTAGTAATCTCTTAAATGTATAATCCACTGATGAGGTCACAGTTCTCATGATCTAACCATTTCATCTCTGGACATTCCAGCACTGTCTATCATGAGCATTTGGGGGACACCTCATATCCAAACCATAACAGATCTAGAATGCCCAATGGAAGTGTACCTGGATGTACAGGGAGTGGTTTTCTAGACTATAGGCTCTAGTCTTTCTCAAATCTTGACCCCACTTGTGTGGTCTTAACCTGACCTCCATCTTTACAACATATCTCATCTTAGTCTTTAACTAAAGCCTATGATTTGAATTTGGATTTGGGATTTGAATTCTTTGGGTTTTTGTTACTGTAACAAAATTCTGGAAGCAGACTACTTTATAAAGCAACAATGTTTATTTTGGCTCATGATTCTGGAGGTCCAAGGTTGAGTAGCTTCATCTCATGATGGTCTTCTTTCTGGCAGAGTCCAACATGTTGCAGGGCATCACATAACAGGAGATCAGGTGTGTATATGGTCTCCCTCCCTCTTATAAAGTCACCAGGATTCCACCATGATGGCGCCACCTTAATGACTTAACATACCCTAATCACCTCCTAAAGCCCTCACCTCTAAAAGCACAGTTGGATTAAGTTCCCACCCTTTACATATCTTGTGATGAGGTTTAAATCTCAGCACATGAAACCTTGGGGTGCACCCGCCAACAATGTCCAAACCATAATAGAATTCTGGGCTCCAACTTTGAGCTAGTAGAACTTCATAATTAGTTTGCTCACCTCTGAAATGGATCTCTGTGATGGTTAATTTTATATGTCAACTGGGCCAGGCCACTGAACCCAGATGTTTTGTTAACTATTCTCCTACGTTATTCCATGAAGATAGTTTTTGGGTGGTGCTAACAGTTGAATCAAGAGACTACAAGTGATGCTGATTTTTCCAAAAACATTCTTTCCCTGGATGACTGTGGCTCTCCCCCTCATTACTTTTAAGTTTCTGCCACTGTCTCAAATTCTTCCTTAGTCGCTGATTGAACCACACACGCATGCTGTCCGCAGCACTCCCCACCTCAGGCAGCCCAGCTTCCCTCTGTGATGCTCACTCTCTAACATATTCTCTCATTCATTTACTTCTCTCGGGAGCTCTCTCACCCTCATTAGAATGTAAGCTGCATGAGGTCAGGGCTCTCATTCCCAGCCTCATAGAGGCACTCAGCAAATACTGAATGAATGAATGAATTAATGAAAACCTAGGAAAACTGCTCTATACTTACCCATTCTCTTTGACATCTTCACATGGATGCCATTGTCCTTTGGCTTTTTTCTTGAAGCATTAAAACACACACACACACACACACACACACACACACACACACACACACACACATATATATACATATACCAGCTTAGAACGTTTAGTCAGCTCCCCACAGCAATGAGAAGAAAGCTGCAGATCTTTTATGACCCAACCCACCTTGTTTCCTGTCAACTTCCTCCTCCTCTGTACTTTCCCTGGGCCAGTTCCCAGCCTCCTGCCATCATCCTTACCTTTGTTCATGTGGATCCTGCTTCCTGGACCTCATATCTCCCTTTCTATTTACACAGTTAACTTGTACTTAGGCTTAAAATCTCACTCTTGCAGAATGATTTAGATACTCTTTCTTGGAGTTTGTACAACATCTTATATATACTTTTACCAGCACAAATTACCCTGACTTGAAGTTGATCTACTTACCTCCTTGTTTCTACACTTTATATTTTTTAAGTGCAAATAATATGTCTTTGTGCATTCTTAAATCCCTCGTTCTTAGTTCAGTTCTTGGCATAGAATTAAGTGCTCAATAAATCCTAAGTGTAATAATGATTTTTTCTTGTCAGCTCATAGTGTAGCATAAAGCTAAATAAATCTTAATTAAATGAACTAAATAGAATGTGACACTCAGGACAGCTCGAGATTAATTAAAAGAGCAAGGCTACTTTGCTGGAGAGCCTGGGAAACGGATTCTAATGCTGGTGGGGAGAAAAAGGATCTTCCCCTATCTCTACCAGGACTGTGTGTCAGAAATGCAAAGAACAGTTCTTAACCATGACTGGGTTGTCACGTGGTGAGAAAAGAAGAACCAACTTGGAGCAGGAAATTGTGTCAACAACACATTGACATAAGTTCCCTTGGCAGGAAGAAGAACAGAGAAAGAGAGAGATTCCAAAGTCATGGAACAGAGACAGTAGGACTGGCTCCCAAGGAGAACTTGGACTCCCAGGATACCCAAGGACTCTTCAGGAGTAGTTATGGGGATGGGGAGTCTGAGGTTCTGCTGATTTCCTTTTTGAGGGTCCAAAAGCCCAAGATTCTTTATAATACATGTATAGATTACATATCTAAATGAGCACATCCCCCATGGGAATTCCACTGAGCTCATTTCTCAGTCTACCAGAGGAAGCTTTTCAACCATGAATTAGAAAGAGGATGTGTGAAAGTGGAAGCTGTGGGCCTGTTGCCCAAGGGTGGGACTTGCTATAGCATCACATTATCCACTAAAACTGGGACTGTTACAACTTTCTCCAAGTCATTCACCATGTTTTTCAAATCAAAAGGCCACAAGACCTGGGCTACAGGTATCACATTGATTCATCAATTCTCATTCCTTGGGAGTCATGGTTCCATGTGACTACCAACTGGTCTGATCGCCATCATTCCATCTTGGTTGCAAGATGTCGCAAGAGACCTTACCAAATGCCTCCCTGGAATCCCCCCACACTGAGTGTGCACAGTGGGTTACAGCATTCTGCGAGGATGGATGGAGGTCTACACTCAGAGCGGCTCTGCTAAGAACTTCTTTATCTATTCAGGTTTGGAAATAAGTATTTCACCTCTTAAAATAAAAAGTGTGCAAACCAGTGATGGATGGCATCAACCAATGTAGCAACTTGATTAAAGAAGGAAGCAAGGAGGGCTTTGCATACTCATTCATATTGTATACAGGTTGATCCAAAGTAAGCACGACTTCCATTTATGAGAACAATTAATAGTAAAAATAATATGACTTCAGAGTCAGATAGGTGAGCTGTGTGTCTGTTTTTCTGCATACCAGCTATATGACCCCAGGCAAGTTACTGAACTTCCTTGAGGCTAAATTTCCTTATTTGCAAAATGTGTGTAATGCCAATTGTGTTAATGTGTGGACTATACTCAATGGAAAATTCTGGAGGAATCTTGGAAAATCATGATTTTTAAAAATTAATCCATTGTGAAAAATTTTTTTAACTTATTGACGTGTGTGTGTGTGTGTGTGTGTGTGTGTGTTACTGGGGATTGAACCCAGGGCCTTGTGCATGGCACACAAACAGTCTACCACTGAGCCACATCCCCAACCATTTTTATTATTTTTATTTTTGAAATGGAATCTTACTAAGTTGCCCAGGCTGGCCTTGAACTTGTGATCCCTCCTACCTCAAATTCCCAAGTGGCTGAGATTAGAGGTGTGTGCTGCTGCATCCCAGCTCAACTATTGACACCTCATTTGCATGCTGATGGGTTTCTGTGTAAGTCTGAATCCTCATTTCTCCCGTCTGAAGATCAGGATATTTCCCAGTTTCAACCATCTGGTCCCTCAGCGCTCTCTGTTTACTTATGCCCTCATTGAGCCCTCGCAGCAGACAGGCGGTGTTCTAGACACCAGGAGAACAGAGATGCATGAGAGAGATTAGGTCCAAGTGCAGAGGGCACTGATCTCCTAGTAGCTATGAGAGCTCAGTTTTATAATAAATAAAAATGCTAAAGGCTATCCATGATTTCATTCCCCACAAACAAAATATTTCAGAGATGATGAAAACTGGATATTCTTTTACATTCCCTATCTTTAAGAATGTATTTTTCTCTTGAGATCTCTTCTCTCTGTTTGAAGACCATTCTTCTTTACATAGAGGACAGGAGCAAAATTAAGAACTGCATAATTCTGTCTTTTCTCTCTCTCTCTCTCATATGAATATTTTCTCAGCTTCCCCAGGCAATGTCTGCCTTTCTTTGCTCAGAATATATGTGGTTTTCAGAGACCTTTTAGTTTCTTCCACCTTGTTCTCGTATAAGAATCCCAATGACACAGCTGGTTATGTTCCTCTCTGTGTTTTTGTAGTAGACCTTTGAAATGTGAGTTTATGTCTCTGAGCTCCTCAGAGACCTTCTGGCTGGCCATACTGGTTGCTGCAGTACCACTCCCTTTAATTATCTTAATGACATGGCGCCACACGCGTGCACATGCGCGAGCGTTTTCTCTCTCTCTCTCTCTCTCTCTCTCTCTCTCATCATACAGCCTTTTAGAAATTTGCCTAAAGAGCCGAAATTTTCTGACTGCCTTCCTAAAATCTAAAATCAAAATGAATCTAGATCAGTGCTGGCCATTGGTAACCATATATGCAATTATTATTTTTTCTAGAAGTCACACATTTGAAAACAAAAATAAAATGAAATAGGCAAAATTAATGTTAAGTTTTTATTTAACCCAATAAACAAAAGCATTCTCATTCAAACCTGTAACCAATTAAGCCTTAATAATGACTCGGTCGGTGCGTGTTCTTGTCCTTCTCTACTGAGCCCTCAAAGTCAAGTGTGTGTCTTTGAATCTGCAGCACATCTCGGTTCAGATCTGCACTGGATGGAGAGCTCTGAGCCTCCTGCCAGACCACCCAGCTCAGCTAAGACCCAGCACGCCAGACCTCTTCCTGATCTCCACGATCTCCTTTTAATATCAGCTTATTACTCATCAAAGCATTAGGTTTGTAAAAATTATGACGACAGAAAAGTCCCTTAACTAAGTTCTAAACCTGAGCCGGTTTCCAGTAGCTTTTGCTCTATTCTGGGCTCAGGCCCACCGGCTTTTCTTCCTCCCTGTCTTATAAACCGCGTATCACAGTGCCCAAGAATATCCTGGGAAAGACTCCGCTCCTGACTAGCGGGTCGCTAAACACAAACACTCTCCATTGCTTCCCAACTTCAGTGTCTGAGCTGGTCATTAAAAACATGTAGATTAATCTAGCCTTAAAAGGTATCCAGCAAACAAACAAATGGGAATATGTTTTATCTCATTAATAGGCAAATAAATGCAAAAAGAAAAAAAAAAACAATTGGGAGCTACTTAAGCCCATTGAATTAGCAGTTTCCCTCGAAGTGACAAACCCCCTCCTCATGAAGATAAAAACAAGGAAAACTGTTTTTCACACATGGTTGGTGACATGGTCACATGCTTTGAAGACTACTTTAGATAGTGTGAGTCATATTAAAAATATTTATTCCTTTTGATCCTATAATCATGCTTCTGAGAATCTATCCCTTAGAAATTAACCATGATATTTATACTTGCTTATTTCAGAATTACCTATAAAAGGAAAAATAACCTCAAAGTCTAAAATGGGAAATATGATAAATTATACTGTGTTCATTAGCCAGCATATTGAATACATGTAAAATTATAATAAAAATCTTTCAACAATAATAAAAATACAAGAATGGTATGTTAAGAGTATATGATGAAATTATGTATATAGAAATACATATGTGTGTGTGA
Source organism: Tamias sibiricus (assembly GCA_025594165.1). NCBI lineage: Eukaryota > Metazoa > Chordata > Mammalia > Rodentia > Sciuridae > Tamias > Tamias sibiricus. The sequence continues at coordinate 13,163,932 of CM046666.1, read as the reverse complement.
TTGTGTGTGTGTGTGTGTGTGTGTGTGTGTGTGTGTGTCATAGTTTAGATTTGGATTTGGAATGTCCACCAAAGGACTATGCGTTAAAGTGTGGTCATTAGCTTGGTACTGTTGGGATGTAGGGGACCTTTAAGAGGTGGGGCTTAGTGGGGGGAATTTAGGTAGTTGAGGGCATACCTTTGAAGGGCATATTGAAATCTGGCCCCTTCCTGTCTTTTCATTCCCAGGCTGTCATAAGGTGAGACATCTGCTGTACCAGAAATTCCCAACTCCCCACCATGATGTGCTGGCCACAGGCCAATGACCATGGACTGAAACCTCGAGCCAGAAAACTTTGCCTCTTCATAAGTTGATTATCTCAGGTATTTTGTTACAGTGCTGGAAAGTTCACACACACACACACACACACACACACACACACACACACACACGGGAGCCAGAATTATGGATTGAATTATGTCCCCCTAAAATTCCTAAGTTGATGCTTCCATCCCTAATGTGGCTACATTTGAAGAGAGGGACTTTAGGGAGACATTTAAACTTACAAGAGGTCATAAGGATAGGTCCCTAGTCTGATAAGACTGGTGTCCTTTTTAGAAGAAGAGCTCACTTATACACAGAGAAAAGGCCATGTAAGGACATAGAAAGAAGCAGCTGCCTTCAAAACAGGAAGAAAGGTCTTGCCAAGACCCAATCAGCCAGCACCTTGCGCTAGCATCGAGAACTATGTGAAAATAAATATGTTCTATTTAAGTCAAACAGTCTGTGGTATTTTGTTATGACAGATCAAGCAGTTTGATATATATGTGTGTGTGCATGTCTGTGTGTATATAAATGAACATATACACGTCAATGTGTACATGTATATTTTCCTATGAAACATGTAAGTAAAAGAAAAATACTGGGAGAGAATGCCCCAAAATAAAAACTATGGTTGTATTTGGATAGGAGGATGTAGATTATATTTGAATCGAACCATATCTCAGGTTTTAACAAATGATATTGCAATTTATTTAAATAAGTACAGACTTTCAAAAATAATTAATGTCTCTATTTGAAAAGTCCTTTGTATGATTTTAAGGTGTTGTGGAAGCTTATTCAGTCATTCTCCAGTGGCTCAAGGAAGGACCTGGGTCCTGGTGCTGGTGCTATAATGCAGCGGTCGCGTCCTTGCCTAGCATGCAGCAGGCTCTGGGTTTAATCCCCAACATCCCACCACAAAAACAAATAAATAAAATTTAAAATAAAAACATAACGTCCATTGGTATAGTTTCTATCTGGGTGGTTCTATCTGGGTGGTTATCTGTCATAACAAAATACCACAGACTGTTTGACTTAAATAGAACATATTTATTTTCACATAGTTCTCGATGCTAGCGCAAGAGAACTGAGTGTGAAAGCTTAAAACAAATAAAAAAATTAAAAATAGAAAGGATCAGGGTCAGATCTAGCACCTAAGTATTTGTGAGACTTGATGCATTCGTCACTGTGACCAAAGGACGTGACAATTTAAAGGAGGAAAATTTTACCTTGGCTCATGGTTTCAGAGGTTCAGTTTGTGATCAGCCAGATCCATAGCTCTGGGCCTGAGTGGAGGCAGAACATCATGGCAGAAGGGCATGGCAGAGGAACTCTGCTCAGTGTGTGACAGCCAGGAAGCAGATAAAGCTCCTCTCACCAGGGACACGATATAAATCCCAAAGACATTCGCAGTGACCAATTCTCTAGCCATATCCTAGCTGCCTGAAGTTACCATCCAGTGAATCCATTCAAGTGGATTATCAATCCACCGGTGATAATCTAATGTATAATTAGCTCTGATAATCTAATCTTTTCACCTCTGAACATTCTTGAATGGGTTCACATGGACTTTTGGGGTCACCTCTTATCCAAACCATAACACCTGAGCACATCTTTATCATGCTAGTTGATTTCAGTTTCCTCATCTATAAAATGAGGAATAGAAGCAAATTTCCTAGGTATAAAAACTTTCTTATTTTACAAAAACATGGACCCAAATGATCTCTACTGTGATTTTGTAGTGAGGATCAAATGAGAAAATATTTAGGAAATCAACTTAAAATATGAAAAGCATTCTACCATTGCTTTGGCTTGATGTGTTCCCAAAGGTGCGTGTGCTGGTAGCTTGGTCCCAGTGTGACCTTATTAAGAGGTGGTGACACCTTTCAGAGGTAGGATCTAGTGAAAGGTCATTAGCTCACTGGGTGCGATGCCCTTAGAAGGGACAAATGTTGGTCTCAAAATTAGTTTTCACAAAACAGGTTGTTATAAAGAGAAGTCACCCACGCAGTTGGCCCCTCTATACCTGACCAGTTTCCTCTCCCTTCTCTGCCACGTTATGATACAGCCAGGAGGGCAATCTCCAGGACGATGGTATCATGCTATTTGGACCTGCCAGCCACTGGAACCGTCAGTCCAATAAACTTATTTTCACTAAAAAGTACCCAGTCTCAGCTATTGTTTATATCCACAGAAAATGAGCTAATACCTCATACAACCATTTTACATTGGTACTGTTATTCAAATGGAGCTCCGTTGCTATATTGTATATTAGACTTTGGCAAAAATAACCCAATAATGTTGACTGTCCTCTTGTGCTCATATTTTATTGTTTCCTGTTTAGATGGATTTATAAAGGAAGATATTTCAAAAGTTAATGTAGATGAAGTAACATTGCTTCTAAACAAGTGAGGTTGCTGCATGTTTTGCATGCATTAAGTTACCTCTTACTCAGTTTACTTCCTATAGGAAATGCATTTTGAGAATCATATTTGAGAAATTTTAAAAATTACTGCCAGAGCCAGGCTTGGTGGCGCACGACTGTAATCCTAGTGGCTCAGAAGGTTGAGGCAGGAGAATCGCAAGTTCAAAGCCAGCCTCAGTAACTCAGTGAGACCCTGTCTCAAAATAAAACGTAAAAAAAAAGGGGGCTGGTATTGTGGCTTAGTGGTTAAGCACCCCTGGGTTCAATACCTGGTACCAAAAAAATAAAAATAAAAACTGGAGTCTTTAGCCCTATTTAGTAGCTGCTAAAACTACACTTTTCCAAGTTCTTTTTTTTTCTGATTTAGTTATCAAAGCATTGAGATCATCAAGAAAAATGATTATACCAGTTGTGCATGAAAGTTCAGCATAAAAGGCAGGAGAAAATGCTGGGCATCCTGAGAGTTTTAAGTCCTGAAAAGGGGGCCATATTTTTATGCTTATGTAGCAATCAGTTAAGACATGTTTTTTTCTGCAAGCTTGTTATAAAAGTTTTGGGTAATGGCTGAATTAGTTTAATTAAGGGACATTTGCATTCTAGCTTTGCTGGTATGTGTTAGCACTATAATAGATGCTGACTAGAGAATGAAATAGAAATGGTAACTCACTTTTAAAATCTCAGGGAGTGGTGTGGAAAGACACTACCTGAGCAACAGATAAAGAAATTAATATATTAAATAGGGGATAAAGAAACAACAGATAAACAATTAATGTATTAAATATATTAAATTAATTATTAAATTAATATATTAAAATTAATATATTTAATTTAATATATTGAAATTAATATATTAAATAGGGGATAGAACAAATAGGAACATATATATATATATATATATATATATATATATAAAATGTGATATGTACTGTATGTGATAAGTTAGAATGGAAGGAATTAGTTAGCACACACACACACACACACACACACACACAAAAACCCACTACAAGGAAAAGATCCTCCTTTCCAGTGAATGGTTAAGGTCTCTCTCAATAGGTGACTAACCAGAGGCAAGAGAATAAGGAGGAGAGAGAGCCCAAACAGGGTGCTGGGAGAAGAGATGTGTGGCAAGGACATGCACACACTAAAGGAACATACTGTGGTTTGAGTGTGTCCCTCCTGGTCCAGTGCTGGGACCATGCAATGTATGGAGAGGTGGCAACTTCCAGAGGTGTTTAGTTGAAGGCTCGGGCCCCATACATGGATTAATGCCACTATTGTGGGCATGTTAGTTATCCTGGGAGTAAATTTTTCCATAAAAGGGTATTTGGCCCTTTTTCTCCTTTTCTACATGCTCACTCACCCTTCCACCTTCCACCATGGGAATGATGAAGCAAGAAGGTTCTCACCAGGTGCTGGCACCTTGACAGTGAACATTCCAAACTCCAGAACCATGAAATATAAGTTTTTAGTGCTTATCAGTTACCTAGCTTGCGGTGTTCTGTTATAGCAGCACAAGATGAGGGACTGAGGCAGGACAGGCTGAGTGCAGTGAGAAGCCACTAGAGAATTTCTACTTCTATTTCTATCCCCTATTTAATCAACTTTGAGACTTTTTTTACCACGTTTTAAATAATGAATATATACATTGAATAGGAACAAAATATTGTAAAAAATTGAAATAGTAAATAATATAGGAACAAAAGGTTAAAGGGTAACCTTTCCCATTTCTCCCTGTTCCTAATCTTAGGTCCTTTCTCCAAGAGGTTAAGACATTTCCAACACATCCCTGTGTGAGGACAGGGCTGTGGATATGTGCATACACATTTATAGTTTTTCTCAAGTGGCAGCATAATGTACACAGTGTAGCTGCCTGTCGTACAGCCACAATACTGCGGGAGGAGATTCGGTGGCAGGAATCTATTATTCTTAGTCTCTGGCTTTCTCTTTATCTCTTCTTCTCTTCGTAGCTAAACTCTTTTCCTTATACTAAACTCTCATTTCATTTCTTTCTCTAGCTTCTCATTTCTTAGTCTCTGTCTTTCTCTAGCTTTTCTTTCTCTAGCTTCTCATTTCTTTCTCTAGCTTCTTCTGACCGAACTCTTTTTTTTTTAATTTTATTTTTATGATTTTTAATATGTACAACTCATAGTGCATATATTTAGTATCTTTTTACATACAACTGTTTGTATACAAAGTATATTCGTACAATTCAGGTCTTCAATCATGCATTAAGGAAAATGGTATCCGTCTCATTCAACCACCTTTTTTTTCCCCCTCCCTCCCCTCTCGCTCCTCTTCCTTTTCTCCCCCTCCCTCCCCTGATGCTCCCTCCCTTCCCCTCCCTTCCCTTGACCATTCTAGTGTTCCTCTAATCCTCCTATGTACCCCCATCCAACAATACTTTGAAATAGCCTCTTTATATCAGAGAAAACATTTGGTACTTGGATTTTTGAGACTAACTTCACTTAGCATTATGTCTTCCAACTTCATCCATTTACCTGCAAATGCCATTAATTTATTTTCTTTTATTGCTGAGTAAAATTCCATTGTGCGTATATACCACATTTTCTTAATCCACTCATTTACTGAGGGACATCTAGGTTGGTTCCACAACCTAGCTATTGTGAATTGCGCAGCTACAAACATTGGGATAGCTGTGTCACTGTAATATGCTGTTTTTAAGTCCTTTGGGAATAGACCCAGGAGTGGGATGGCTGGGTCATAGGGTGGTTCCATTCCCAGTTTTCCAAGAAATCTCCATACTGCTTTCCATAACACTGACCGAACTCTTAACCGCTCTGACTCTTATTTCTTCTTCTGACTACGTTCTGGCCACTCTGACTCTTTTCTTCTTCTCCGACCTGAACTCTTCTTCCGACTGACCGACTGACTGAATGAATCGCTTCTGACCGCTTTCACTCGGTTATATACCTTTAGCTTTGTGGGTGCGTCACGTGCATTTACAGGTGCGTCACGTGCATACTTAATGTATGATTATTATCAGGTGGAACTTATGGCCTCCAGCTAACCGCAATAGCTGTCTCCCTGATTGGGGCTCCTTCACACAAGGCTCTAGACTCTGTCCTTCTTTTGACTTATTGTATTGTAGTAACTGTCCACATCAAAACATGTGGAATTGCCTCATCACATTTTTGTTTGGGTGGCTAGGTAAGAGGGAATGAAAGAAATATCCCATAATTCATACAATCTGTTGCTTATTTGGACAGGGAGCTTGATTCCAACTGTTGCTGTCACACACACAGACACATAACAACTATCACTGTTCAATTTTTTTCACATGTAAATACATCAATAAGAATCAATTTCAAGAAATAAAATAAATTTATTTTTCATATTTCTAAACACAATTTTTTAAATAGCCAATCTTTTTTAATATTTATTTTTTAGTTACAGGTGAACACAATATCTTTATTTTATTTTATGTGGTGCTGAGGATCAAACCCAGTGCCTCACACATGCTAGGCAAGCGTTCTACCTCTGAGCAACAACCCCAACCCATCTAAATATGATTTTTTTTAGTTGACATATAATGTCAAATTGCCCTCCCTATTGGTTGGAACAAATATTTCACTCAAATCAACAGTATATGAAATGAACTGCTTTACATATATCCCCTTTATATATACTATATTCAAATAGTATATTATTAACATTTTTGTTGCTGCTGATGGTGTTTGTGGTGGTGGATACGATGCAGGAGTTTTAGTAGGCATTTCACTTGTGAATGAGGTAGAACATTTTTTATAAATGAAAAATTCGTTTTTATACCTCGTCCCAAGAACTATCTTCATGTTTTTTGCCAATTTTTCCTTTTTTCTAAGTTATTTATAGATATTTTATCCATGTATTATCTACAATTCATTTTGCATATTGTATTTTTTTTTTTTTTTTTTTTTTTTGTGGTACCGGGGATTGAACTCAGGGGCACTCGACCACTGGGTCACATCCCCAGACCTTTTTTGTATTTTATTTAGAGACAGGGTCTCACTGAGTTGCCAAGTGCCTCGCCATTGCTGAGGCTGGCTTTGAACTCGTGATCCTCCTGCCTCAGCCTCCCAAAGTGCTGGGATTACAGGCGTGCACCACCGCGCCCGGCTGCATATTGTATTTTTAATTGGTGCAAAGTTTTCTTTTTACTTTTATGATATTAAGTTCATTTGTTTTTTCAATACATGTGGAGTTGCCTGGATTATAGGCCTGCACCACCATATCTGGCTTATTTATGGCTTTTAGATTGCTATTCATTAGGAATATTTCCTCTTAACTTACATTAAGAGAAACACAATGAAGTGATGGATTTTACATGTTTAGAAAGGGTTTTTTTTTTTACTCTAATATTGTTATAAATAATGATCCAATATTTTATTAATATTTTTCCATGGCTTGTTGAACACTTTTTAAATATTTAATCAATCTGGATTTATTTTGGTAAAAGGGCAAAAGCAAAGATTCAAATTATTTCTAAATGGGCTACTAAATTGCCCCTCTGTTATCTGCTAAATAAATCACAATTTCTTTAGTAATATGATATTAAAATATTATTGTATACAAAATACAGATTCAATGTATATTTACCTATTTTATATTCTGTAATCATGATCATTTATAGGAATATCTATTTGCTAAAAAAGTACTGTTTTAATTATTTGTCATATTTGATGGGTGTAGGTACCTTTAATCTTCCCTCAGATTTTTAAAATTCTTGCTGGATTATTTTTTTAAACTTAGAATTAGTTTATATCATTTCATAAACAAATTTCTCTGGTATTTTTATTGAGATGACATTAAATTCATCATTTAATTTTGGGAAAACTGAACTTTCCTATATTGAATCATTCTACTCAAACTAGCATACATCCCCCAATGTGGATGAATATAATTTTTATGGTTGTAAGGTTTAAAGGATTTCTTCACATAGATCTTTGACTCTTCTTATCCTACTTATTTCTCATAATTTGTCACTATTATAAAGAGCCATTTCCTTTGTTTCTAATTACATCATTAATTGGTTTCAATATTAACTTCATGACTTATTAAACTCCCCTTTTGTTTAATGTGCTGTCCAGGTATACAGTCATATCACAAACACCAATATCGTTGCTTCTTCCTTTCCTAAATTTTTATTTCTCTTTTTTTTTTCCTGTTTAGATGCATGTGCCTTTGGAAGATTTTGAATCATGGCGGTGATTCTGGAAACCCTTGTTTGTTAAGAGAGTATCCGTCTATTTATAATTTATTAATGCTTTATTTTGAAGATTCAGGGAAAATACTTTATGACTCTCTGAAGATAATCAGATGACTTCCCTCTTGGCTGAGGTTTGAAATTCTCCAATAATAGAGTTTTGATTTTAGTAGCTTTATCTTATTAATGGCTTTTATTTGTATTTACTTATTTATTTTTGTATTGGTGATTGAACCCAGGGTGCTTAACCACTGAGCCACATCCCTAGCAGGTTTCATTTTTTATTTTGAGACAGGGTCTCTTTAAGTTGCTGAGGCTGACCTTGAACTTGCAATCCTCCTGCCTCAACCTCCTGAGCCTCTGGGATTACGGGCCTGCACCACCATGTCTGGTTTATTTATGGCTTTTAGCTTGCTATTCACTAGGAATATGCGCTCTTAACTTATGTTTAACAGAAAGTAGCTTAGATTTTATTTTTAAAGGATAGTTTCCTGAGCATGGAATTCCACCTTGTCAATCAACTCTAAAGATATTATTTCCCAGTGGACCGTCTTCTATGGTTTTTAATGAGAAGTCAATAGTCATTCTTACCTGTGAGCGACTTTCAGCCATTAGTTTTTGCAACTGTTTTCTCTGCCCCAAATTCTCTCCATGTTCTTTCTGTGGCCCCAGTTACGTATGTTATACCACTTCAAAATATTTTAACAGATCATTGAAATAGTATTTTTCAAAAACATTTCTACTCTGTTTAAATTTAGATTTTCTGTTCTGTGCTAAAGTTTTCTGAAACTTTTTCCTACATTTTCCAATCTTCTGTTTAGCCCATCCAGGGAGTTTTTCATTTGTGGCATTTTTAGCTCCACATTTTCCATATATTTAATTTTCATCATTTTTATTTCTCTGCTGCAATCCACCACATCTTCCATCAAAATATCCTTTGCTTTCCTTTTAATTCTCAAATCATGGAAGAAGTAAAAATTCTTGCCAAGTTTTTTTTTTTTTTTTTAATATATATTAAAAATATGGAACGCTTCAATAATTTGCGTGTCATCCTTGCGCAGGGGCCACACTAATCTTCTCTGTATCATTCCAATTTTAGTATATGTGCTGCCAAAGTGAGCACTCTTGCCAAGTTTTTATTTCATAATTCCATCATCCGGGTCATTTCAGGTGTTTTTTTTTTTTTAATTTTTTCTCGATGATTGGCCATATTTTGGTGTTATTTTCATGTCGCACGTTGGGTATTACAGGGACTATGTTGCTGAGACTCTAGATTTTGTGGCCTTCCTTTAAATGGTGCTGAGTTTTATTTTGGCTGACAGTTAAATTACTAGTGGGTCAATTTGGGCTTTATTAGGGAGCACTTACTCAATGACTAGTATACTGTCTTTTTAATTTTTGTTTAAAGTGCAACAATTTTAGTAAATTTATAGAATTGTATCATCATCACCACAATTGTTAAGAAAATTTTCACCATCCTGAAAGGGGTCTTTATTCTGTGTGCAACTAATTCAGCTCTGATTTCCCTAGGCGACACTGGCCTGCTTTCTGATTACACATTTGTCTTTTCTACACATTGTATGTAAGTCTTTTGCATCTGAGTTCTTTGATTTACCATATTTTTAAACTTATCACACATTGTAGCACCTATTAGTAGCCATTCCTTTTAGTTGCTTCATATACTGTTCTGTTGTGTGGATATGCCCATTTTGTTCATCCAGTCACCAGTTGATGGATATTTAAATTGCTTCTTGTTTTTGGCTATTAAAAATAATGCTATTGTGAAGATTCGAGTACATGTTTTTGTGTTGGTATATGTGTTTAATTCTAGAAGTGGATTTGCTAGGTTGAATGGTAAGTTTATGTTTATCATTTCAAGAAAGCAGTAAACTGTTTTCCAAAGTGGCTGTACCATTTTCATTTCTACCAGTAAGCATAAAGCTTCCCAAGTCTTCACATCCTTGTCAACGCTTGGTATTATCTGATGTCTTTTACAGCCATTGAAGGGAATTTGCATTCATATGTCATTATTATCTTAACTTGCATTTCCCTAGTGACATTGAGTGAATTCTCATGAGCTTTTGAGCTACTCATATATGCATATATTTTTTAAATTTAATATTCAAATAATTTGCTTGCTTTTTTTTTTTTTTTTTTTTTTTGAACAGGGAATCACTCAGGGACACGCAACCACTGAGCTACATCCCCAGACCTATTTTGTATTTTATTTAGAGACAGGGTCTCACTGAGTTGTTTAGTGCCTTGCTTTTTACTGAGGCAGGCTTTGAACTCAAGATACTCCTGTCTCAGCCTCCCAAGTCGCTGAGATTACAGGTGTGCACCAACATGCCCAACTTTTTGCTTTCTTCTTAATTTGATTGTTAGCCTTACTTTTAAAACACCTTTTCTGTGATTCGGCAGGTTTCCCTGGGTATTAAGTGAAGGGCTGCACTCTGGTCAGAGCTCCAGTCCTGGATCAACTCCAAGGTCTGGTTTCTACTGACAGGCCTTCTGTCAATCTTCTCTGCCAGGAATCATGACAATGACTCAGAGGAACCTAAGTGCAGATCTCTAAAGCTACTTTTCGATGCAGCTATTTCCTCTCTGGATACCCTTCTGCATAAATCATAGTGGCCTCAAAGAGTGCGGAACTCCTTCCTATATCTGTTTCCTCCAACCAACAAGACCACTGGATTAACTTCCTTGCACCACAGTTTGGAAAGCTCCCTAGACAGGAAGTTGACATGATTATCAGATGTATCTGTGTGCATGTGTTTCCTTCTTTTAAGGACAGAAGATCTGTGTGGCGTATTGTCTAAATGGTGACTGTAAATAGTTTGTCTAGTGTGGCATTTGGTTACTTTGAGTATTTAAATCCAGTATCAGTTACTTGGTTATGTTCATAAGCAGAACTTTCTTATTTTTTGCTAGCAAAATGTTTATCTCAGAAATTTTGCATATATGCATATATAGATGTGTTCATAGTGTGTGTGTGTGTATATATATATATATATATATATATGTATATGCTTGTATGTGTATTGCATTTTAGTCTGAAATTTTGTAAAAATATTTCAAAGACCTCCATTGATCTTCATCCTTAAATAAATAATGACTTTTCCTAGGAAGATCTTAATAGTTGCAATAAAATAATAATATATATCACTTTCTGGCTGAACCCATTACTCTGTGAGATAATTAAATAATCACATATGAAAGTTTCAATTTTATTGGTGGAATTTAATATCATGGCTATAAAGTGAGGTTCTCCCCCCCGCCCCTTCTAACTGCTTCATAGAAACAAAATACATTCCCCCCAAAATTCCATCTGTGACAACAGATTGATGCACAAAAGGGCTGCAGTTCAAATTTAAAAGGCAAATAAAAGGGAAAATGAAAGAAACCATCAATAGCTTCATTATTATGATCATAATGAAATTAAAATGCAAATATAGTCTGCCAAAATGGGATTGTTTGTGAAAGCCACTGTTAATGGATGGTGATGAATACAGATCAAAATATACTGTTTTTGTATGTGGTTCTGGGAGATCAAAATGAAGTTTGTTTGCATCTGCATTTAGTTGGATGATATTATGATTGTAAGTAAGTAATACAAAATTTTTTTTAAATTTGTGCTAAAAATCTTAAAGACAATCATATCTAAACCTTTGTATCCAACGTTCTAGAAAATCCCATACCAGACCATATATATCAGCTGCTTTTTCAGTAGAAAGGCCTTGAAAGATCCAAAATTAGGACCTTTGCCCAAACACTCAGCTAATAGTTTCTGGAAGCCAAAAAAGAAAGGCAATCCCATATGACAAAAAGCTCCCAGTTTCCCAAATAACTATCAACTATATTTGTCCACTTATCAATATCTATGAATGCATTTATTTATTTTTTCTATTTTTTTAAATATTTTTTTTAGTTGTAGGTGGACACAATGCCTTTACTTTATTTATGTGGCGCTGAGAATCGAGCCTAGGGGTTCACACATTGGAGAGGAGCGCTCTATGGCTGAGCCATAGCCCCAGCCCATCTATGAATGCATTTATATTTGTAATGTGGTTTTGTCTAAAATGCCTGCTATTGCATGTAGTTCCTTAAAATAATATGAAGTTTAATAATCTGAAATTCTATTTTAGGTTTGCTATTTATATTTCAGACATTGTATTATCTTTCCATTTACAAATATAAGTATAGATTTCACCTCTTGTTTTTGTATCTCCAATTTCAAAGACCATAACAAAATTATAAAAAATAAAGTTGATTTTGATTGCTATCTGTCTCTGGGAGGTATGTACAACAATAAAATTGGGAATGATGTTGCCAGAAAGAATCCAAAAATGAGTTGAAATCACTGTCCAATAATTAAATGATCATATCTTATGAATGTGAAAACCTCTAAAACGTAGCAACAAGATTAGGAATCAGGATATCTGAACTCTGGTCTGAACAGAACAAGATTAAATTAAGCGATTAAGACTTAGTTGTCTCAGTTAAATTTCTCATCTGAAAAATAAAGGTTTTTATCTGAAAGATCCTTGCAGAACACATCCCAAGAACTCCATAATGTGGTTTCCAATCCAGACGTTTGCACAGAATACTTAATAAACACAAGAGGGTGCCGAAGCCAGAGTTGGCATCATGGGGAAAAAAAAGCCGAATGCTTCCAGTATGCCTTCCTTCTTTCTCTTCTTCTCTTTCCCCTTCTGGGTGTTGAATGTATCTGATTAATTCCGCAGAGGACGCTAAGACCAATAAAAACAACAGCTTTGTTTTACCATATTTATGAATTCATTTGTTCTCGAGTTTTTTCTGGTTTTCAAGAGAATTCAAACCAGGGCTGCTATGCTCCACTGTTTCTCTTATTTCATTTGGCTCCTAGCCTTTCTAGTTGAATGCATATTTTTATTTATACAAGAGTTTTTCCTTTGAAACATCCTGCGACACACTGACTCTTCTGTAAATAATATGACACTGAGGGTGGGTCTTTGGTATCATTTTTGCATCTTCAGTTTAAAAAAAAAAATCAGGACTCCTTCAGAGCTATGAGGAATGTCTTTTTGGAGTCCTTGGGGAAGTCCACCATCTGGACTGACCCCACCTCCTGCAGTAAGCGCACCTACCCTGTGTCACCTCCATTAGCAATCACAAAGAAATACAGATATTAATAAAGACGCCACCTGTGCAGACAGTAGTGTCTGTATCAGGGGGTGATTCTCCTGCATTTCTTCATTGACTCTTTTGAGACAGGCATAGCACATGCTGCTCTTTAAGGAGGAAGAAATGGAAGATGAGGGGTATAAGTGGGGGAGCTTCGGGGAGAAACCATGGGCTCTGTCCCCCGTTCCCAGACTCAATCCCTGTGTGGTGTCATCTTTCCTGTCTGAGGAAACAGGCATTTTCTTCAGCCCTGAACTAGAATGGAAACTTCACTTGAAGTCACAATGAAATCTGATTTCAGACTAACATCACATGATCAGAACCTTTGCTACCAGCAGAAGCAGCAGGGTAATAGATCTCTGAGAGTCGCCAATAGTTCTGGCTTTATGATCCTCACATTGATCCATCTCACCTTTCTGCTTCTCATCCCTGAAGTGTGGCATGCAGAGGAAGCTTCTGAGTGAGATTCATCATGCACCTTTTTTTTTTTTTTTTTTTAATTTGCTCTTCTATTTTTCCTTTTCCTTAAAGGGAAATATTTGGTTTAGGAACAAAAAGAAGAAAAAAAAAGTAGATATGCGTGAATTATTTTCTCTTTTACTTCTCTATATGACAGGTTCTTAAAACTCATTGCTGTATACTTGCTTTAATCAGCATCTTAAACTGATGCCCCCTTTTACACCATTTTTGTTCCTTATTGGTAATAAGGAAGTACTTGAAACTCCAAAGTATGCACTTATCTGACTTCCAAATCTTAGGAGCTGAGAATCAACTACAAAATAATTGGATTTGGATATCTGGGAGATGAGGTTTTGGGAGAAGAAACATGAGGTATCCCATTGTTTCTATTTCTTGCCTCTGATCATAACCTCAGTCTATTTTAACAGATAAAAAAAAAAAAGCATCTTCTCTCATCTATACTACAAAATGCATTTTCACTCTTGAAAGAAAAAATATTTTAAGGTGGAACATCAGATGTTAGCTTCACATTTTATGACATGAGAAGAACCAAATCTATACTTAGACAAATATCAACTCTCTCTTTGTCACAGTTGCATTAGCACAATAGCATTCAGGATAATACATTTCAACATCATGACTTTAGTGAAAGTCAATGGTTTGACATTTGAGTGTAGTTCTGTTGGCTGGAGAATCTACTGGAAGCCCCCAAGTATTTTTTGGATTCTCTCAGTTCTTCTCTACAATATCAGATTGGGTGAAGTTCATGAGCTAAACATACATACCATCGGGATTATAAAGTCATCTGCAGGTTCAGAGCATTGGCTTTTACCTTCATCTATTTGGTTGGCCTATGAATCCAACAAAGCCTCCGCTGTTGGTATGTAGCTCTGTCTATCCCAGTGAAATCTCATGCTGTTTACACCTGTACTGCTTCATCCTTTCCAGCCTATTCAGCATTAAACAGCATTTACAATAAAAGAGGTTTAGTTGCAAATGAAAACAAAGATATATTCATGCATTTGAATATGAATCTCTTATGCAAATTTCTAACACTGTAGGATAAGACCTAAGGTAATCCAGAAGAAAAAGAATTTGTGCATTCTCCCCACTTACGTCCGGAGTATGGCCTAACAGTATTTTAATATTTGAATGAAAATTGGATGAAAGAAAATTATATGGTGTTTACAAAATACAGGAAACACTGGATATCTTTCTCCCTTTACAATCAAAACATCTATTTATAATTACTTGTTAAGAAAATTAGAAACAATAGTAATTTTGGAGAACCTGACAATTAGAAAAAAATCTGTAAGTGATTATTAAATACCTAGTATAAACAGATACATTTTTCCTCTATAAATATTGAATGCTCATAATTATACTTTTTAAGAATAAAGGACTTTTTTCTCCTTAGTAGATGAAGATTCAAGTTTGTGAATCACTGCAAATATATATGCCAAGAAAACACTGAATTTATTTTAATTTAAAATGCACATGTTCAACTTATCCAATGATGAGCCTGGTGGCTAGAAGAGATTATGTATAAGAAAAAGAAATTCTATTAGACAAATACATAATAGAAATGGCCTGGAATTCTCTGGCACTTTGGGCAAATATTTATCTATACTAAGCTTCAGTGTCCTCAACTGCAAAGGAATGCTGACCACATAGCATTGAACAATGGTTTGAGTGTGTTTGCCAAGAGTAGGAGGTGGGGCTTAATGAGAGGCATTTAGGCTATGAGAGCTCTCTTTCAGAAGCAAGTTGGATATAAAAGGCTCAAGACTGTGAGTTTGAGCTCTTACTCTCCTCCTCTCTTGACCTTCCACCTTCTACTATGGAATGGTATAGCAAGAAGGCCTTTGCCAGGTAGGAATCACTCAGTCTTGGACTTCCCAGCCTCCTGAGCTGTAAGAAATAAATCTCTGCTGTTTATAAGTTACACACTACCATATATTGTATTGTAATGGCACAAAATGGACAAAGACAATTAACAGGATTAAACAAAAGAAATCTGTAAAGTGTTTAGCAGAATACCTGGCACAGAAAAAGCAGTCACACATTTTAAGAATTATTATTTTTTATTATTTCACAAATGCTAGTCCATCTCTTGAGTGCATATTGATAATGGAAAGCTTCTTGAAATGCTTCACATTAAGTATCATAGAAATCCTTTTAGCCTTTTTAAAGAAAATTCATGCCATAGCTATGTAGCATCTTGTGTTATCTTGATCTTGACTTTTGTTTTATTATACAAACTTAGCATGAAGATATGTTGCTTTTTGGAAGCAATAATATATAATTTATAAGTAGCTACCTAACATCACTGTAGCTTTCTATCTAAACTTTGGTTTGGCTTACTTGTGCTACATTTCCTTTTAAAAAAGAAAATACAAAAACATCACTTGTGAGACTGTTCAAGGGAAAACATTAGTCATCTTCAAGGAGTAAGAGCAATAGTGACTTAAAGCAGTAATGACAAGAGCAAGTTGGCCTTCGCCTTGAGCTCATGTTCTCTGGGCCTTCCATCCTACCTGCTCCCAGGAGGAAGAGGAAATAGGTGCTATTAACTGTTGGTGAAGCTACTGGGCCATATTGTGAGGTAGGAAGGCCTGAGATTGAGGAGTCAGTCTCTACTTTCTGAGTTTGACCATGGGAGATTATACAAAACTAAGCTCCCCTTCTCGTGCACTGTTCCAGGGCTTACCCAGGGGCCAGCAGGAGGGACCTGCAGGGGAGACCCGAGTGATGGACATGGGAAGCCAGACCCCAGCAGCATAGCTGGTAGTGACCCTGGGCCACGTGCTCCACACAGCCTTCATCTGTCACAGTGCTGACATTTGGTCCCCCGTCATATGTTAATTGGTTTTCATCTTGGGTGGAAAACAAGCATATAATTTGTTTGCCCCATAAAATGCCCATGGCCTGCCTTTATTTCCCACAATCCTCGGCCCCTCTCCTGGGATGTGCGGGGCTCTGGTACAATTGAATGTACCGTTCCACGCCTTTCCCTGTGTTTTACATACACACATATGACCTCATGCCTTGGTACTCCATTGACATTTCTCCCTGTGTTTTTAATATAAATTGAATCCTGTTGTGTGAATTCTCCTGCAACAGGTTGTCTCAAAATATGGCTTGGAGAGCTATCCATTTATGTAATGTTTTCCTTTTTAATCAGGTTTAGTATTCCAGAGAAGTACTTTTAGGTTGTTTACAGTTTAAAAAATAAATTATGCAATAGGTTTTTTGTTTATGTCCCCTTGGCAAGTGTTCCTCTAGGGTCGATAGGGAGAAGCAGGGATTGCTGGAACACCGTCTCTGTAGTTTTAATTTAACAAATTCCGCTAAATTGTTCTTCAAATGGCTGCATCAGCTGAGCCCTCCCTCTGCCAGGTGCGTCTGAAGATACCGAGTCAGCCCCATTCATGTACTTAGTCTTTAAAACCTCATTTTAAACTGTATTTCCCTCGTTCTTCCTGAAAGTATATATATATATATTTTTTTTTTTTTTCAGTAATCTGTTGGCCATTTTTATTTTTTTCTGCTATGAATGGCTTATTCTTACCTTTTGAATATTTTTCTACTGGGTCATTTGACTTGTAAAATATTTTAAATACATTTTAGATGAGCATCCTCTGTCAGATAGGTAAAGCATATGTCTTTTCCCAATATAAGTTGTCTTAAATGTTTTAAGGGCCTGTGTAGCACCAAAGCTTTGCCTCTTGATAAATGTGAATTTATGTGCCTTCATAATTTTTGGCTTTTGTCTTACCTGAAAGCCCTTTTGTATAATATTGTGTTAGTTAGTCCTCTGTTGCTGTTACAAGTACCTGAGATAATCAACTTTTAAGGAGTAAAGCTTTGTTGGCCTATGGTTTTGGAGGTTTTAGTACATGGTTGTTTGTCCCTGTCCTTGAATGCCTGTGGTGAGTCAGACTATCATGATCAGGGAACATGGTAGAACAAAGCTGTTCACCTTACAGTGGTCATGAAGCAAAGAAAAAGAAAGGGAGGGGTTGGGGTCACAATATCCCCCCAAGCCACGCCCCTAGTAACCTAACTTCCTTCCTCTAGGTCCCGCCTCCAAAAGTTTCCATCACCTCCTAATAGCACCACAGGCTGGGGACCTAGCAGTCATCATATGGGCCTCTGGGGGAGATTTAAGGTCCAAAGTATAACCACTATCGGGTATCTTTCCTAGGAAATGTGTAGCTTCCCTTTATATAGTTACACTTTGTAATGTTATCCTAAGCATTGCAAATTAAAGTCAGAAGAAAAATAAACCCAATTAGACAAATTTTTCTCATTGTTTATGAACTTAATCAAATTCCTTAAATTATTTGCCATTATAAGTTTTATTTATCAGGTTCTTTCAAGATTTGAATACTGACATGGGAGAGATATACACAAATTAGAAGAAAAAATCGACATTCCTTAACATGAAAACACTGATTATCATTAGCTCACTCATTAGGAAGATACATTGTGGTCTGAGTCAAAATTTCAGAGAGTTAAAGGGTGTTTGACTGTTCTCCCCTGTCTTCTGGTTTCAAAGTTCTAACTTTGGTTTCCCCCAAATAACAACAATTAGTGTAATGGTAATAGTAATAAGAGGTAAGTTTGATTGGACAGCTCTGTAGGTCTTTTTTTTTTTTTTTTTTTTTGGTACTGGGGATTGAACTCAGGGGCACTTGACCACTGGGCCACATCCCCAGTCCTTTTTTGTATTTTATTTAGAGACAGGGTCTCACTGAGTTGCTAAGTGCCTCACCATTGCTGAGGCTGGCTTTGAACTCGAGATCCTCCTGCCTCAGCTTCCCAAGTGCTGGGATTACGGGCGTGCGCCACCGCACCCGGCTCAGCTCTGTAGGTCTTTTACAAAATATCCTATAGGAGATCCCACTTAATTCTCTCCAAATATCCCTGGAGTCAGTATAATTACTATGCCCATCAGTGAGGTCACTGAGCAACAGAAGGTGGCAAAGCCTTTCTCCAGTTTAGAAGGCGCATGGGTGGAGGAGGAAGGTGTGAGCCCAGTCGCCCTGTCTCCAGAGCCTGTGCTGGCAGCCACCTGAAGGTTACCCCGGGTATCTTCTTTAAAGGATGGAGAGTATTTATTCTCTTTGTACTCACTTTCTTCATTGATTAAACATGAAGACTGAAGGAGTTAGCCTGAGTTAGCCTTTTTACACCTAAAGTTTCTGATTCTTAAGAATATACCAAGACATTTAAAAATAAAATCACATCAGGTGATGTTGCCTCCTGAAGCGATGGCCGCTTGGAGCAACGAAGCCGCGGGAAGAAGTTCAGAGGCGAACTGGAAACAAACAGGCTTTTTATTCTGATAACTTCTCTCTCTGGCTCTAACAACGACTTTTAACACACACCACACACACCACCAAACAATCAACACACCAAATGGTGCAGACCCGATCAGCAATCTCGATCAAGTCTCTCGAGATCCCAGGCCAATTCCCGTGAGACTACGGAAGGCGGCAATGCCCAAACATCTCCATGGCCCGTAGTCAACCGCAATCTTAGCCATCTCCCCAAACAGGGCTCCTGCAAGGTGAAACCTCTTTAACTAATCACCTGTTTCTATTTGTGGCAGAACCGTCTAATTCTGACATCCTGCGTTGCCAGTTGGGATTAGCCTTGGCATTGCCAGGCCATGATGAGCAGCTCTGATCCCAGTATGAGAGACACAGAGACCTCGTCGGCTGCCTTGGGCTTCCCAGAAAGGAGGAGGTGGATTATCACCTACTGATAGGCTTGGGACAGGCAGGGTTCTAGTCGAGGGCCCCGCTGGTTCCAACCTGAAAGGCTGACCTCTTTTCTGGACTGCATGACATCCTCTTAGGAAATTCTAGAAAGAGGAGTTCAGGTACACAGTCAGGGACCCCCTGTTTGGTTTATTGGTTTTATTCCTGCTTTGGCTGGTTTTCCTTAGAGAACATTATAAACATAGCACAGCATTTAATATCAGGGTGTAATTTCCACACAGTCACAGATACAAATATAACCGTGGACTTCCAAGCAGAAGTTGCCTCGAATATTTGTGGAATGTTTGTATCTGTTCTCTTGCAAGACATTCAAAGTTAACCAAACCTCGTAATTAGTGCTGACCTTTATTTAGGTATTACTGTGCCCTTATAATTATTTACTACATTAAAATACTATCTGGTTTAGTCTTTCCAGAAGCCCTCTCAGGTGGGTGCTTACTTTTGCCCTAATTTAGATGTGAGAAAATTGAGGAACAGAAAATAACATTTAAATAATGATATTTAAAGATTATTCAGACAATTAGCTGGTCAGTTTTATCTGGGATTTGAATTTCAGCAATCTGTTCTTAAGTACTATGTTAATTGTTTCCATATGAAATACTGAAAAGAGTCAAACATTAAGCTTATGTTTTGATTTGACAAACTATAGAACATCAGCTCTACCTATGACTAATAATGTTGTTGCAATGTGTAGATTATAAGCCTTCAGTTTTGTTTAGTTGGCAGATGCATTTTTTCTTGTCCCTACTCCATGTGGTCACACATATGTGAGATGAATTACAACCATTAAGGATACAATTGAAGGTCACTGAAATAACCTTGATCAGAGATGGAATTGCTTGACTGTAACCCCAGCAACTCCGGAAGCTGAGGCAGGAGGATTGCAAGTTAGAGACCAGCCTCAGCAACTTAGACTCTGTCTCAAAATCAAAAATAGAACGAGCTGGGGATGTAGCTCAGTGTAGAGGGCCCCTGGGTTCAATCTCTAATACTGGGAAAAAAAATGTTGATTCATGCTCCAGCCCACAGATCAAGTGGCTTATACCTCTAGATTGAATTAATGAAATGTACTCCTTTTGACACTAATGCATTTACAAATCATTTACATCATATTGCAAATCATTGACAAATACGTTCAGCACACACTGTACATACTGAAGAGGTAATGATTTAAATAGCAAGGGGAAAAAAACAACAACAACCACCCAGTAACTGAAACTATAAGTGCAGGAGACAATAACAATTGTCCACCATGAAAACATTTTATCTTTTTCAACTGCAATTCCAAAAAACATCTGACTGGACCTAAGCAGAAACTTCAAATGTTTTGACTCCTGAATCAGTTGTCATTCAAATCCCTCTCTTTCTCTCTTTCTCTCTCCCTCTCTCTTTTTTTCAAGGATTTAGAAAATGACAACAAAGAGTTGGAAGAATTTGTTTAGTTACAAAACAAAACAAACACAACATTTTTCCAGCATGGTTCCCTGGGGCCCTTGTGTCTGTTCTGATCTCTTATCTCCATTTAAGGGGCCTTCGGAGCTTTGACCTGAGGCGCTCAGGGTGGCTTAAGCATCAAAGAGGGTTGATGTGGCATGTACTAAATATTTTACACCCTTTCCAACAGAGGCTGAGATCAAGAACAGTATCTTTTATTAAGCATTTAACTTCAGGCTCATAAACAAAGAAAAGTTAGTAATGATTTGGATCTGAACTGTTTTTTTAAGTAAATTTTAAAATGTGTTATTTTTTAAAAAAATTCAGCTTCTTGTAATCAGCATGATGAATTTAAAAGGTTCCAACCTTCATAGACTAAGAAATAATGCAAGTTATTTCACCAGAATAGTTAATAAACTTTTAATGAAGATTGGATTTTTCCATCAATAATTATTATGATTGCACATGGGTGGTTATTAATAAGCAGATTCTTTGCATGTAAAAGTCCTTCCATTGAATATGAATGTTGAAGTAACTGAAAATATCTTGCAGTGTAATGTGTAAAAATGTTCTGAGATAACTAAATCCAAATGTATCAAAGAGTACAAACACTGAATCAAACCCAGTCTTAACATTTGACCCCAGTGGGCAAAAATGAGCCTTACTATTAGCAAAGAAAACTAAGCCTGCCTGTCTAATTGACTGATTTCAAAGCTGGCTTTTCCTCCCATGACTGACCTGCAGGAATGTAAAGCCCTGTTGTCTTCCACCTAACATGGGTTCTTTAGATCCCATTTGGCAACATTCATAGGTAAATAACTAAACATACTGTCTTTCAAGTAACTGACCGCAAAGCAATGGAAGCTGTCATGTGTGAATAAGCAAAAACAACTACGCTAACAGATGACTATATAGGTCTTTATGAAATATCTCTTTTTAGAATCCACAAACATAAAAAGTACTTTAGTTCTACATTTCCAAAATCAAAAGTAATAATTAGAAGAACAGAGAGGTGAAGCTTCATATAGTGACCACTGTGGGCTTATACTGAGATATAGAATCATTTGCTAAATAGATCAAATATTTCTTTATCTGTCTTACTGCTTTTGTAAAAGGATTTATAAATATGTTCATTTCCTTCTAAATTCTTATGGTTATTTTCCATTATAAATTGGCACATAAAAAGCAGTACAATTTGTTCCCCATTCTCATAGAAGAAATATGTTTAATAATCAGCCTCTCTGTTCAAAGTAATAGAGTTGCTTTCTTTGTTTTTGCAAATATTTCTGCTAGGATCAATCTCAGGGATTTTATGACATGCTATGTTCAAACCATGTCTATACCCCAAACAATGAGAATCCATGTTCAACTTTGCCTTCCATCTAACTTTTACTATCCCAAGACATGTAACAAAGACTTTTTTTTTTTTTTCTGAATAATGATTAATAATTGAAACCAAAGACACTTGGAGATTTACGTGTTTTGCGCTTGATTGGAATTGTAACCTTGGATTGCTCTTTTATCCCCTGCTATGGAAATCAAATGTTTCTTCACTAAGTATTTTTATGACTCCTACTATGTCAACTGTGAGGAAGGGTGTAGGAAAAGGTTGTCAAATCTATTATCTATACTAACATGCGTGGCCCTGGACAGACACATTTCAGAAGGAAGTTCAAATGGAATGTTTTCTGCGTTCTCACTAGACTTTCACCTAGAAATAAAGATAATATGGCTCAATCATCAAATTATCATCTTTACCAAAAAAGCAGCATGGTACAGTGCAAAAAACCAAACATAATTAAAAATCCCAGCCTTGCTACTTAAGTAGCTTTGTAACCCAGAGCCATTTTCTCAGTCATACAATGGGTCCAACAGCATAGAGTATTTGTTGTAATTGTTAAAATTTAAAATACTGCGTTCTCTATGATATATTTATTCATGAAGTCCTCCAGCATCATATGAAGGAAGTGTGCTTTGCATATAATCTCAAAACTTAAATCTAGTCAGACTACCTTGTTAGTTGAAGAAATTATCTAAATTTGAAAATGAGGTTTCCAAAATCTCTTAAAGAAAATTTCCCATTTAATTCAAGTCGTCTCAATATTTACCTAAGTCAATTAATTACACCTTTTCAGAATTCCATATATGGCCAAGATGGTGAGGGAATAAAATTTTAAAATGATTTATTTAGATCCTTAACTTCCAACTGTCCATCATTGCCCCCAATGCAGTCCCAACCTCTGGAAGGAACAATCCAGCGCCTCCAAGAGGAATTCTTCAGTGTGCTGAAATAAACGTCATATCTGACATCACCCTCAGACATGGTGGAGTGAGAGAACCCCAACTTCTCAGAGAACGAAAAGCAGAGTAATTAGAAAACTTTTGTGAAATGTATCAGGAACTTTAAAAATATGAGAGCCTGACACTACAAAAGGAGCAAAACTCAACTCATGACATTGTCACCTGATCCTTCTCTGTGATATTAGGGAGTAGATCATGGATCCCAGGTTTGGGAATCCAAGCTCAGGGAAGCAGTATTGAGAACCCCCTTCAGAATTAAATGGGAGGAAGAAGTTGCTCACTTCCTCTAAGAGCTCAGAGCTGATCCCAGGCATCTTGAAGGACTAGTGTGAATAATGGCTGGAATTTTTAATCCTGAAGTCTTCCTTGAAGATAAATGCCTTCCTGCATTTCCATGTCTGGTTATTATGCAAATAGGCATTTCAGCTTGTGAGTCATGAATTCCCACTGGTTCCTTACTGGGAGGTAAATCCTGGTTTTACATAGAAATTGAGGGAGACAGGGAATTTCCCTTTCAGTAGCCCTCCCATTCCTCTTTCATAATGAACACTCCCCGCGGTAAAGACTCCTCCTTATTTCTGCTACTAGGATACGCCCCAGGGGCTTTCTGGGATGTCCTGAGGAACATTCAGGTTGTCCCTCCAGGCCTCTCCTGGGATTGGCCTCCACAGGGTCTGCTTGTCTGCATCTGTTCAAGCTTTAAGTCCAGAAATCCCAGTTACGGGGACATTCCCAGGGCGGACTGGTCGTTAAGAATCAGAGCATGGCTTTTGTCTCTGTCTAAACAATGTCTTTTGAACATCCCCAAGATGTCCTATAATTTTATTGAATCCACCATTAAAAAGGAAAAGGTCCTGTGTCCTTTTTTCTTTTGGGAAGGGCGTGTTTTGAGTTTGTTATAAAGGAAGCTGCTCTGCTATTTGGTACAAGTGCCCGTGCTCAACTTCCTTTTAAATTCTGTCTTACATTCAGCCCATCTCCTCCAGTTGATGGCATTTCCTGGATGCTGGTCCTCACCATCTACTTGAGTCATCATCAAATGTCTCCTATAATTTTATTGAATCCACCATTAAAAAGGAAAAGGTCCTGTGGCCACCTGGGCCAGGAGAACTCACATCTGCTTTCCAGCCTCCTCTGCGTTCCTTTCCTTCCCGCCTTGCTCTGTCTTGTTGTCATAAATCATGAACATATTACAGCAAGAATGAAGGTCTTTTGAACCCCAAGCCCCTGCTCTCTTCCCCTCAATCCTCTGTTCCATCCAGAGTCCTTTCCATGTGAGGGGCCCGCAGGAGTCATCACCCCTAAATCCAGCCCTCGTTCTCCATGACCTCGTCACGGCTCTGTCAGATCCCTCGCTGAATCCCAGATACGTTTTTTATTCCTTTGGTCTCTTCTGTATGTCCTGAACCTTGGTTTGTGTGTAACCTGCTACATCACACAATCCTGGCCTCAAATCCTGGTTCTAGCATCTGCAAGGTGAGGCTTCCTTACCTGTGAAGATAATCCTTCCTGCTTGGAAGGAATAACTGGGACTATAAATGTCACAGTGTAGGGACAAATTCTCTCTTACATAGTCTGTCTGTTTGTAATGCTGTTCCCATCTATTGTCTCTGCTTAATAATGTCCCTTCAGGGCTGACTTTAAGTGTCCTATTCTGCTTGAAGCCTCCCTCATCAACTCAGCCAGAACCCTAACCCTGTGCTGTCTTACTGGACCTGGGTGGGACCACTTCTGTGACACTCAAGCTGCTCTGTGTCTTGCTTACTCCTGGAGGGCAGATACCATTTAATTTGCATTACATTTGCATTCCCTGAGTGCTTTCCACATCCCTGATGCTAAATATTTATCAAGTGTCTGAGTGAATCCTCTCTTGCACTTACTTACCTTAGCCTTCGTGACTCTGCTATTTTTTTGTTTGGCAGCGTGTCTCAAATCCTATACCTCCTTCAAAATACAGCAACCGACATATATACACACACATCATCATCCTCTAGTTACTGAAGTCTCCCATGTGTACAGTCTTGAGTATAAGGCTTTCTTGATTCTCATGTTGATAGCCTGGATTCTAAGATGTATGTGGTTTAATATCAGTCTCTAGTTTATATGGCCTGTCTTAAGGTAGAAAGTACACCTGCTAATTTCTTTTGCATCTTTCCTAGTATTGCAGTTTGTTGGTGCTTACATCATGACTCGGTTCTGGAGTCCTGGGAGCCTTCTGGCCCAAGCCTGATGCAGAAGGTAGGGAACACCCAAGTGCAGGTATGCTTACGCCTCGAACAGATCCTTGTATGTGCAGGGTTCCAAATCAACCTGCGTGTGCAATGGCTGGGAATCTAATACCTTTAAGGAAATCATCATGATTTTTAGATTATGAAATTTTTACAGATAATATTTTTACACTATTGATTTAAATTCACTCCATTTTTTTCTATAGCAGCAGGGAGTCATTGTTATGACCATACATCTACTATCCTTCTTTGAATATTAAGTGGACAATTCTCTAGGGTCATGGGAAGTCACTTTGAAGGAAGATTCTCGTTATAAGGAGATTTAGCATCTTTAGACTATACAGATGGTTTTGTAATAAAATTACTCTAATGAAAATCATTTTGTATTGCTTAAACTTGATCTCAAAATGTAAGGGTAAAAACAGAAAAGTCAGGAAGAGCAATGGTGCTACAATTTGACCTGAGCATGCATCAAGAAAGATACTACCTTGACAGGCTTCCAACAAAAATAACAAACAAACTTGGTGATCCCGGTTAAGTGGCACCATTTAAAAATCAGGTTGGATTTTTGAGATTGACTAATTTCACTAAGCATTATATTCTCCAACTTCATCCATTTACCTGCAAATGCCATTATTTTATTCTCTCTTATTGCTGAGTAAAATTCCATTTTGTATATATACCACATTTTCGTTATCCACTCTTCTACTGAGGGACATCTAGGTTGGTTCCACAACCTAGCTATTGTGAATTGTGCTGCTATAAACATTGAAGTGGCTGTGTCACTGTAATATGGTGTTTCTAAGTCCTTTGGTGATAGACCCAGGAGTGGGATGGCTGGGTCATAGGGTGGTTCCATTCCCAGCTTTCCAAGAAATTTCCATATTGCTTTCCATAGCGGTTGCACCATTTTGCAGTCCCACTAGCAATGTATGAGTGTGCCTTTTTCCCCACATCCTCTCCAACATTTATTGTTGTTTGTGTTCTTGATAGCTGCCATTCTGACTGGAGTGAAATGAAATCTTAGAGTAGTTTTGACTTGCATTTCTCTAATTGCCAGCGACGTTGAGCATTTTTTCATGTATTTGTTGATTAATTGTGTATCTTCTTCTGAGAAGTGTCTTTTTAATTTCTTAGCCCATTTATTGATTGGGTTATTTGTTTTTTTTTTTTTTTTTGAGTTAAGTTTTTTGAGTTCTTTATATATTCTAGAAATTAGTGCTCTATCTGATGTGCAGGTATTAAATATTTGTTCCCAATTAGTTGGCTCTCTATTCACCTCACTGATTGTTTCTTTTGCTGAGAAGAAGCTTTTTAGTTTAAATCTATCCCATTCATTAATTCTTGGTAATAATTCTTGCGCTACAGGATTCTTATTAAGGAACTTGGGGGCCTAATCCGACATGTTGGAAATTGGCGCTTACTTTCTCTTCTATTAGGTGTATTGTCTCTGGTCTAATTCCTAGGTCCTTGATCCATGATGAATTGAGTTTTGTGCATGGTGAGAGATAAGGGTTTAATTTCAATTTGTTGCATATGGATTTCCAGTTTTCCCAGCACAATTTGTTGAAGAGGCTATCCTTTCTCCACTGTACATTTTTGGTGACTTTGTCTAATATAAGATAGCTGAAATTATATGTATTAGTCTCTGTGTCCTCAATTCTGTACCATTGGTCCACCAGTCCGTTTTGGTGCCAATACCATGCTGTTTTTGTTACTATTGCTCTATAGTATAATTTAAAGTCTGGTATGGTGATGCCACTTGCTTCACTTTTCTTGCTCAGGATTACTTTGGCTATTCTGGGTCTCTTATTTTTCCAGATAAATTTTATGACTGCTTTTTCTATTTCTTTGAAGAATGACATTGGGATTTTGATTGGAATTACATTAAATCAATCTCAAAAATCCAAATACCGAATGTTTTCTCTGATATAAGGAGGCTAGTTCACATTATTGTTGGATGGGGGTACATAGGAGGATTAGAGGTACACTAGAATGGTCAAAGGGAAGGGAGGGGAAGGGAGGGAGCAAGGGGAGAGGGGGAGGGAAGAAAAAAAACAGGTGGTTGAATGAGATGGATATCATTATCCTAAATGCATGACTGAAGACCTGAATGGTACGAATATACTTTGTATACAAACAGTTGTATGTAAAAAGATGCTATATATGTGCACTATGAATTGTAATTATTATAAATAAAAATAAATTAAAAAAAATCAGGTTGGGCCGGGTGTGGGTGGCTCACACCTGTAATCCCAGCACTTGGGAGGCTGAGGCAGGAGGATCGCAAGTTCTAAGCCAGCCTCAGCAATGGCGAGGCACTTAGCAACTGAGACCCTGTCTCTAATAAAATACAAAAAAGGGCTGGGGATGTGGCCCAGTGGTCGAGTGCCCCTGAGTTCAATCCCTGGTACCAAAAAAAAAAAAAAAAAGATCAGGTTGGGGTTAACCTGAATTTTAACCTAATGAAAAAAGTGTTTTTTTACACTGTCCTGTG
This sequence comes from Tamias sibiricus, assembly GCA_025594165.1. NCBI lineage: Eukaryota > Metazoa > Chordata > Mammalia > Rodentia > Sciuridae > Tamias > Tamias sibiricus. The sequence continues at coordinate 13,136,130 of CM046666.1, read as the reverse complement.
AAAGGAAAGTCATGGTTGTACTATGAAAAAAATTTTCTATGTTAAGTATCATACATTAATTACCACTCTGAAAGAATTATCATTGTGGCCTAAGTTTGGTGAATGAAAATAAGTTACTTCAAAGTCCTTGATTTATGTTAACTCCTAAGTCATAAACCAGACATGCTCATCTTTGAAGCACAGAAAAACAATCTTCAGTTCTTTGGCTATTTTTCCAATACTTTTAATGTGGTGTTGCGGTAGACTCATAGAAGAAGGTATTGAAACTGTCCCCATAATGCTTTTCACCTGCTTCACCAATAGCACATCAGTGAACTTTGCTGTCACTGTATTCCACTTGTCCATTACTCTGGGTCTTGCACAAAGCACAAAAGTCAAAGGAAGCTTCCCCAGCTCTCTAATTACATGATTTGCAAATGATCTATACTTGGGAGTATCAAATGATCAGCGCTCCTTGGGAAAAAAGACTGGAGAAACTGTTCAGAAGTTAAATATTCCCTTATCTATTTTGTGCATGTGATTATTTCAAAATAAAATGTTTCAGACTTTGGTGATATTTATTATCTAGCTGAGTATTTTGAGTATAGATAGTCCTTGACTGATGATGGGATTATTTCCCAATAAACTCGTTGTAAGTTAAAAATATCGGTGGTTTGCAAATGCACTTCCTGCACCTAATCAATCAAACACTCCAGCCTAGCAACCCCATATACATGGAGAGTTTGTTTGTATCAGTATTGTGATCCTGGGGCTGACTGGGAGCTGTAGTCACTGCTATTGACCAGCATTGGAAGAGAGGGTTACACCGCATATCACTAGCTGGGAGAAGGGCCTCACTCCAGGTAATCTCTACGGAACACACTTTGCTTCTCCACCAGTATAAAGTTGAATCTAAGTCAAATCATCATGCCACATTTAAGCATGAAAGCCATTTATATTGATGGTATGTACATAACGTGATGAATCTCAAAACATCGAACATACAAAAGATTAAGGTACATGAGAGCATTATAAAGTTTTCAAGGGAATATGCAGTGTAGCAAAATGTTTAATCCATGGTTGAATGTAGGAATTCCACAAAGTAAGAAAGTTCTGGACAAACTAAAAAGTTGCAAAGCTAAAATTCTGAGCATTACTTCTAAAGGGAGAGAACTCATGAATACAATATAATTATGGAGTTAGGCGTGTTTATTATACTGCTTCAAAAATTCAGGCAATGAAAGTATAATACAAGGTCAGGACAGAAAGCTAAAATGTACTAATTTTGAGAAACTGGACAGACAATGGGCCTCAGTGCCAACAATGATAGTGCTAAGGGTAATGTACCTCCTTTGGCTGAAGTTCCAGAATTTGTTTCAAATCGCTCAGAATATAAAACACATTGTTTTTTGAGGATTTTGTCAACTAACCTATGAAATTGTGTCCATATGAGTTGAAGTGTGCATTTAAAGCATCCCGTCTGTCAGTCCGCTGGGCCTGCAGTGTGTCCAAGAGATACTAAAGGTGTAAGGATGAGCAGGTGGGGATGCCAGGTGCCTCTCCCACAGCCATGGCCATCACCGGTGCTAGCGGTATGATTTCACACTCCTCAGGCCACTCCCCACATGCTGAAGCCTCATCATCCTCATGTGCCTGGTCTCCATGACACAGGTCTTTAAAAATGTGCACACATTACCAGAAATATTCAAATTCCAACAGTAAACTGTTTGAAAAAATAAACCTGGCACCTGTGATCCTTGGTAATAATGCACATCACAGACGTGGAAATTTTGCCCACCTATTTATGAATGAGTGGCAGTTAAATCTCTGTTGATGGGAAGTAATCATGTTTTAAAGTGAGTTACTTAAATATATTAGAATTCCAAATTTGGTTGTTCTATAAATCGTGGGTCCCCTGTGGTTCTGTCCTGGACAGACCTCTCTGTGTAACCAGTGGGAATGGGGAAGACGTGCCCGTGGCTCAGGAGCAGACCTCGGGTTGGCGTCTGGAGGACCCGTTCTGTAGGTGTCATCCCAGCCAAGCACTGCTTGTCTTCTAACTTATTTTACACTTACCAGCAATGTTCACATCCACATTTAGGAGCTTTGCTCACTTCGTGGTATGCTGTATGTACTTACAGAAAGTGTTCCTAAACACCTGGTCTTCTGCTCAGGAGTAAGTAACTAACTCAGACTTACCGCAAACATAAACAAGTGGCAGTCTTGGTTGTGGAGCTGCGGATAGTTTCACATGGTGGAGGGGCTCCTAGGACCCCTGCTTCTCAGGCCAATGGGGGAGGGGTGTGGGAGGAAGGGAACCTGGGGCAGAAGCAACACAGGTCACAGACCCCTTGGCTGCTGGGAAGAATGCACGACTCAAGCCAGGGTAAAGTCAGTAAACAATATTTTACTGAAACAGTTCATAACACAGAAAATCTGCCTGAAGTGTAAAGTTACTGTCTTACACGAGAAGAAGGACAGATCCATTTTCAAAGACTAATATGAATACAATAAATATGGAGTTTACATACTAATTTATACACAGAAACTGCCCCACGGCCATAAAAATTTATATTCAACAGTGCAAACATATAATTTAGTCATCTGATTTATTTGATGGGTTCTTACTAAACACAAATAACTACCTGGTTTTCATATACATATATAACATATTTTATGTATATAGATATTCAACAATCTGTACAATTTCTAAACATAAAACTTCTAAAAGGCACAATTGTCTATACAACATGTACAAAAATGGCTGGAGCTGACACAAAACAACAATTATTGGTCAAAAGTTCATGATTGCACAAAGATTAGTCATGAGTTTATGTCAGAAAAAATGTGCTTTAAGGAAAGGAGGGTTTTCAAAGAAATCTTTAAGTGTTATAAAAAAAAAAAAAAAAACAATAAAAAACAAACCACTAGGTCGCTATCACAAGCCTGTCCTCGTCCTCGTCGCTGCTCCCATCGCTGAACTGCACCGGGGGCTGCCTCTGGGTTGGGGCTGCGGGCCTGGGCACCCGCCTGTCCGGAGAGCGCGGCTGCTGGCCCGGGGGCCTGGCGAAGGCTTCGGCCCGCGCCCTCCGCAGAGGCTCCGCGGGGGTCACCCGCTGGCCCTGCCCGCAGCCCCGCTCAGGCCTGGGCTTCCCGTGACCGGCCGAGGCGGCCTTCTCGGCCTCCACTGTACCTGAGCCGTCAGGCCTCGCGGAGTCCCCTGTAGGGGCAGGTGGACCGGGGATGTTTTTTGCATTTTCCGGCTGGACTTGCGGTGACCCCTGAGGAGACTCGGTCCTGGCGCCCTGGTGCGCGCTGGCCGCGGCAGTCTGCTTGGGCGGCGCCTCGCAGGCCTTGCTGTGGGCGGCCTCGGGAGCCCCCTGCGCCTCCAGGGCGACCTGGCCGACGGAGGGCAGGAGCGCGGGCAGGGCGATGTTCAGGATCTGCAGGCCGGGCAGGCGCGCGGGCGGCCCGGGGCTGCTCTGCGAGGGCGGGCTCCCGGCCAGGACCTGCAGCCCCACGGCGTTGAGCGCCAGGCCCGGCGGGGGCACCTGCGGGGCCACGTTGGCGCTGGCCAGGCCCACGATGCTGACCGTCTCCATGCCCAGCGGCGTGAGCGACGGCAGGCCCGCGGCGCCCAGGTTCTGCAGGCCCGGCACGCGCACCTGGCCGATGGGGATGCACGGCACGACGCTGCCCAGCTCGGCCACGCCCGCGGGGCTGGTAGTGCCGGAAACCTCCGGGGCGGTGTCCCCGGGGGTGCCCACGGTTCGGTGAATGACACTGACAGCAGGAATCGTGAGCTGCACAGGCCCGGCCTGGATGGGCACAAATGCGGAGTAAGTGAGGCCGGCGGGCACCACGTGGATGCCCCCCACTGGAACCACGCTGCAGGGTGTCCTGGACGGCTGCTGGGAGTGCAGGGGCAGGTGGCTGAACAAGTGGGTGTGGGGAGAAGGCAGGCCTGGCGGCGGGAGGGCGGCTGGCTGCTCGTGCTCGGGAGCGGCAGGATGAGCTGAGGCCGCGGGAGGACCTGCGGGCGGGGCGCTGAGCTCGGCTGCGGCGGAAGGAAGTCTGGCAGATGACGTGTCCTGGAAGACAAGAGAGTGATCCTCTGATGGCAGAGCTGTCTCAGCCACTGAGCTGAACGCTGGCGCTCCACCTGTTCTTCTCAACGTGGAGAGCGTACGCACACTTGCATTTTATGACAATAATAAGCTTGCTCAAAATTACGCTTTGAGTTTTAGAAATAAATGTCCACGTAAGAAATCTGAATCTTCGATTTTTTTTCCTAGTACAAATAACAGGGACATTTTGTATGCTACTTTACATTTTTCAAAGCAATTTCCTGTATTTCATCACAATTTCTACTGAGAATAACTGACAGGTGGCCACAGTTAAATCCTCACTGCTGCTGCTGTTATTCCCAGCACCACCAACTCCATCTCCGAGACTAGGAGGTGTCAGTGCCTGAGACTAGTGCCCTGAGCGCTGACTCACCTGGGAAAAATTAACCCTAACATCCTCCTTGATGAAAAAGCTGTCCCTGGAGAAAGGCAGATGTTCGCTCACCTCCTCCTTGCTCCTAAGTTTAGGAGATGCCTGCAGACACTGATTTCCAGGCCTGGTAGGTGCATGAGGGACTTGGGGGTGGAGAAGTTAAAGCAGGGGTGATGGACACTCGAGTGAAGAAATGTTCACTGGAAGGTATCAACCTTGCCCATCCCTGTTCTGCCCAACACTTTTATCTAAATGTCAGCCTCTTCTTGGCACTATCTATATTCTAGAGTTATATTAATTTGTATATTAGCTTAATTTCTACATCAATTTAATTTAAACACTAATATAATTGTGTTAAATTTGGCTAGTTTGTAGAAGTCCAAGCTTTTTACAGTCCTTTTATTTTTCTCCAGTGTTAACCTACCAAACTGAAATCTGTCCCATTTGGAAATAAAATCCTACTGCAACACATGACACTCAGGAGTGGGAAGAGAACTACCACTGTGACAAGCACGCGCCTTCCCCAGAGCTCACCACTGGCTGGTCACACCCAGCCAGGCGGGCGCACAGGCTGCACGGTCCATGGCCCTCTTTGGGCCTGCGGCAGCTCCTAGGAGCAGCTCTCCCAAGTGCCACGCAGCTTCGTCATTCAAGCAGTTAACTTTGTCATGAAAACTGGTGGCTGTTTTGCTAATGGGGCACACAGTATGCACCATTTGGATGACATGGTCCAAGTCCATCACATCAATCTGATGGAAAGACAATTTTGAAGAAACTAGGGATAAGTAAGTCCCAGGGTTCCGGTTCTCAGTTGGCCCATGCATAGTTTATTTCAAAAAGCAAATAATAATAAATGGGTATATTTTTCAAAAGCCTTTCACAGATTTACAACACAGTATGTGAATGTTGACTTAAACACTTAACAAGACTCCAAAGACACGAGTGACTTCTGCCATTAAATTAACAGAAAAGTAAGCTGGTTTGGCTATAAAAAACTCACAGGTGCGTTATTTTGTTAAGGCATTAGGCTCTCCGTGTGTAATGGGTAGAGAGAAGGACCACGACGTACCTGTGTCACAGCGGCAGCCCTTCCTGTCGGAGCGTCTTGCAGGGCTTCTGGTTCAGCGTAGTCCACAGACATCTGGTGGCACGGAGACCTGGAGGCAGCCTCGGCTGACCTGGAAGGCTCGCTGGGAGGACCTGTTTGGCTTTCGTGGTTGGTGGCCTGCTGCGCAGGCTTGGCTGGAGAGCCCGTGCTCTGGCTGTGGTCGGACTGCACGGTGCTCAGCACAGTCATCTTGGTGAGCAGCGCCCGAGGCAGCACATCCATTGGGTCTGCATGTGCCCCAGAGAAGCAGTCGGGCGTCCTGACGTCCTCGTCAGCACTTGCAGAGTCCTGCAGGCCACTTCTAGCCGGAAGATGCTGTGGGCTGGCGGTGACGGAGGGAGCTGCAGATAGGCCAGACTCGGCCTGGCTGTCTTCATCGTCCTCTTCATTGTCATTGTCATCTTCCTCAGGGCCGTCAGAGTCCTCCAGATCACAGCCAGACCTCTCGTAGCTGAATCTTTGCTTCTCATCTAATAAGACAACCAGAGCGCGGTGAGCGAGTGCTCTGCAGCCACCTGGTGACCTTAGCGGCGCAGAGCCAGGCAGCACTGTGGGGTCTGCCCACAGCCACCCATGTGCCAGGCAAGGGCGACAAGGAGAAGCAGTGGGCACAAGAATACAGAGGAGAAAGGGCTGAGGGGGGTGGGCCAAGTCCAGGGCAGGCATATTAAGGGAGAACATGGCCGGAGATTTGGAAACGGAATTCACCCAGCAGTGACTCAAATACAGAGAGCAGGAAATGAAAGCCTCACATGTCACACTTAAAGGGACCTCTAAAAGACAGCAGCTGTGGGGAAACGGACAGAATCCAGTACAAGTCTTCACCGAGCTCTTTCCTTCTGCCTACTTCCTCGTACTTTCCTTTTACTACACAAATCAAAAACGCAAAAAAACTTGATGGCTTTTGATTTCTGAGCCAAGTAATTTTGTTAATCTTTGAAAAGTACTGTAGATGTCTCCACTTTCTCTGAGTAGAAACATTCTTCTGATGATTACGCCACCTTCTCTTCATTTTTAAAAATTTCCAAGAGAAGCGGTCAATTTCCCTGCCATACTTTCCTCTGATATGATTCAGCCCCTTTCTCACAGGAAGGGGACATTCTCTCAGAGTCATGGACACAGAGCCACCACGTCAGATGAGCGCGAGCTCAACGAGAATATTCCAGACAGTCCAGGGGGGTTTCAGAGTCCCCAGTCCCGTGGGACTTGGTTAAAGACCACACCTCTTCAACTGAGGCTCCCCTGAGAAGCCTACACAGAGTTTGAGGGGCGGAGGGAGCAGGCCCTGCCCCGCCCTGCCGGACGAGGGGGCGGGGGTGCTTCAGCAGCCACACGCTCTGCACCCGCACTCACGGCACCAGTCGCACCTGTGGCATCAGCTCTGTGGGTGTCAGCCAACGACGGTCCAAACTAAAAGTCCCAGAAATAAACACTGTTTTGAATCGTACGTCACCCTGAACAGAGAGACGCACCCTTGCTCAACTGCTATTGCTGCAGGGGGTGTGCACGGCCCTGCTCAACGTGCCCATGCTGCCCCTGGTTCCTGCCCTGTCTGTGGTTCAGCTCGAGGCCCTGGCGCCACAGTGCTGGTGTTCCAGTAGGAGGCCAGCAGAGGCCCAGCCCCGCAGCCCGCACCTCCAGCCTCGTCCTACCTCCTCACACCCAGGAGGGGCGAGAGCAGCACAAGCAGCCCAGAGCTCCCACGACAGTGCACTGCGGCAACTGTGTGACGCACTCCTCAGTGTGCCGCTGACTGCCACTGAGCCTAACTGTAAGCTGAGCTTCACCGCAGGTGTGCGTGTGTGGGGAAAACACAGGACACGGAGCTTTCTGTACCACCCGAGGTTTCAGGGATCCACTGGGGGTCTGGGAAAGTACCCCCTGTGGATGAGAGGGGAACTACTGCTTTCTTTAAAAAGAGAAAAAAATGTAAAGAGAAAAATAAAGAACAGGTATTTTTCCTGGCTCTCCCAAATACTAACTTTCGTATCTCTTATACATGGCAAAGATACATTCTCAGAGAAAAGTCTCAAAGAATCTCTATCCCCAAAACATTTGAAGATTATTTCTAGGCAATGGAAAGAACTAGAATTTTCATGTTATTTACCATGCATATGTGTTGGTTTCTAATTAAAATATTCAAAGATAAAACATTGTAAGTTCCCTTAATATGAGACTTTACGAGTCTTTTGCTTTCAGGCTTCTATTATTATGTTATTAAATAAATAAATCTCCAAAATAACACCAACATACTGCGTCCCGCCAGGGGCCGTGCTGGAGGTGCCCGCGGGTGGGTCTGGGTGTGCTGGGCTCCCAGGGCCTCAGATGCTCTGCTTCTCCGGAATCTTGTCTGATGTTTGAAATTCTAAATTGGCTCAATTTTATTCAGATTTGCCATGCTGGTGCCAGATGAAATACCATTTTTAGGGGGAGAGCAGAAAAGAGCAGGGAGCTGGATGACTGCAGTGGTCACTGGGGAGGAAGGCCGACTTCATCAGAGGCCAGCCTCGCTGCAAAGTCCAACCGGAACGGGTCTTGCTTACCTTAAAAACTACTGCTTTAGAAACACAAAAGAGTAGGCTCACTTCAAATTCATGACTTTTCCCAAATCCATAGAAAAGGTGAGGTCCTAGACAGTCAGCTGCAAGGACAGTTTCAGCAGGAAAAGAAGCAAGATTGTCACCTAGGGCACATGCAACAGGACACTGGCGAAAGAGTTCAGCTAGCAGGGTCAACAGAGCACACAGCTGGTTAGGGTGCCTCGGGGCTCTTGCAGGCATTATGTCGCGAACCCCACCCAGCCCCGCACAGTGGGGAGCACTAAGCAATGTCCACTGCTGTCAGGCCTGGAGGAGATGAGCAGCAGCCTTACAGGAGGGGCCAAGAACGTCACCCTCTCCTCTAGGGACAGGAGCCTCACAGCAAGGGGGAGGGCACCAGACACCGAGGTCCTCAGGACACAGTGAAAACTTACGGCGATGGGGACAGGGAGCAGGAAAAGACAGGATTGAGCTCCCAGGGAGGGCAGAACTGGGAAAGCCATGGCCCAGAAAGCGAGAACGTGGTGTATGTGCACGACAGAGGCTCAGGCAGAAGAGGTGGCAGTCTCCCCTCTGCATCCTCCCTCCCCAGGTGCCAAGCTGAGGAGGTCTGAAGAACAGACAGCTGGGACAAGGACAGGCAAAGAGCAAGAGGGTGCAGAGAGACTGCCCCACCCCAGGGTACAGTGCAAAAGGAAGACCTGAAACCAGAATGGCGCAGACAGCGCTCCTATAAACCAACCCCACCCAAAACACAGGGGCCACCACTGGAGCTTGAAGCCTCTGTGCAGTGAGGACAGGCACAGCAACTACACGCCTCTCAGAGGCTGACCCAGTCCAAGGGAAAAAGGCACTCACATGGCTCTCCACTGTCGTATGCAAGATGTCCAGCTTTCAACACAAAATTACAAGGCACACAAAAAGGTGAGAAAAAAATAAACTAAGAACTAGAATCATATGTGACAGAGATCAGGACAGGGAATCTGAAACAATGATGATTAATATGTCCAAGATTCTCAGGGAAAGGTGAACAACAGTCAATATCAGGGGACTGTCAATGGAGAGATGGAAACCAGTAAGAATGAAAAAAAGGCTACAAAGGAAACGCATAGTAATGACAATGAGGAAACTGTCCAACTGAGGATTCTATGCCCTCTAAAAATAAATGGTACTATTCAGCTACAAAGAGAAATAAAATTATGGCATTTGATGGTAAATGGATGGAACTGGAAAATATCATGCTAAGTGAAATATGCCAATTCCAAAAAAAACAAAGGCTAAATGTTCTAATATGCTAACTCACAACATGGGGGGCAGGTAGGGAAGAATAGAAGTTCATTGGATTAGACAAAGGGGAATGAAGGGAAGGGAGGAAGAATGGGAGTAGAAAACACAGTAGAATGAATTGGGCATAACTTTCCTCACATACATGAGCACAGGGCCAGTGTAATTCTACATCATGTACAACCAGAAGAATGGAAAGTTATATTCCACATACGTATAATGTGTCAAAATACATCCTACTGTCCTGTGTGACTAATAAGCACACACACACACACACACACACACACACACACACACAAAGATGCAAAAGAAATACAGAATTTTCCCCACTGCTGGTGGAAATGTAAGCACTGGGACTGCAACTTTGGGAAAGTGTGGCAGTTTCTTCCCAAGCTAAAACACACACCACTATATAACCCAAAGATCCCAGCTATCAAACTCTAGAGACAGATGCCTCTACCCAGCATAAGAGAATCCCATGAACACGCTCACAGGGTGGGGAAGGAAGGCTCCGACCTGTGGAGCCTAAGCAAGTATATCTGGCTGTGCACTAGGAAGGCCAGGAACAGGTGCACTGCACACCCGGCTCTGCAGCTGCCAGCCTGCTTCTGACAGGGGGATCACTCAGGATTCCTAAAACTGGGTCATTTGTGGTCAATTACAGATGAGAAGCAGGTTTTCCATTTTGGGTAAAAGAAGTTAAATAGAAGGAAATGGAGAAGGCTAAGCTTTGCAGTGATGGACTGGACCTGGAAGAACTTGTATGGACGCATACTTCAGTCACACACATGGTATGTGTGTGTGCACGTGTGTGCGCACGCGTGCATGCACATTCCATGCACGTGAATGCTGGTGTGCAAATGCCAATGCTGGAACCTGAGCCAGGCAATAAATAACAATAATATGAATTATAACCCAAGGAATAAAATACGTATCCTCAAGTCCATACTGATAGAAATCAATGAATGAAGGGTAACTTTTCCTTACAGAAAAATTTCAATTAATAAATTAGAACACCATAGTAACACCACAGACAGACGAGACCCATCAACAAACAAACAGGGTATCTGCATGGGCTCAGTATTTCTCCACAAATATTTAATAGTTACAAAGGGAAACATATCTAGTTCGCAGTACAGAGCCCTGGCAGACACACGTCAGCCATGTGACAGGGTCAACGTGGCTGGTGACATACTGACGTCACGTAAGCAGCCCTGTGGAATGCACCCCAATGATATGCCTCAATCTAGTCATAAAACACATCAGAAGACCCCAGAGTGAGAAACATTTTTCAAAATAACCGATACTCTTTTTGTCAAGGTCATGAAAGACAAGAACAACTGGGAACACGTCAAAGGAGCCACGGCAGAGAGGGCTGGACGCAATGAGGGGTCCTGGACAGAAAAGGGACATGGTGGGAAAGCTGGTGACATATGATGGTCTGTGCTCCTCTATCAGTCACACTGTGTAGAGGTGACCTTCACAGCGTGGCCCTTTGCCCTATGGTCATTGAGAGGCTCACAGAAGGGAGGCTGAGCAGGGTGCACAGGATGAGTTTTGTGATTTTTCGACAGAATAAAAATTACCTTCTAAACAAGCAAAACAACAACAACAACAACAACAAAAACCCAACCTGCCAGAGCTGCAGCAGCTCAATTTTCCTGTGCTCAGACCAACAGTCTGTGTCTCGGAGCATCCTGCACAATACCCGCCTCTCCACTGCCCTCACCAGCTTTCTGGTGAGCATTTCTTTCTTTCCTGTTGTTTAATAAGGAAACTCTCAATTCTCGAAATGAATGCTAACACTTGTTTTGATTAACTCAGAAGCACAGGAAATTCTCCAAAATCTACCTTAACCTAGATACGTGTTTTAAATTTTTACCAGCCACAAGTGCTCTTATCTTGTATCTATGTTTTTGCATTTCTTATTCAGTTGTACTTTTGACAACAAAACGGCTCTACTTTGATTCTGCTGTCTACACTGCAGGAGAAGCCAGCTTATCACTACAGCAAACCAATGCCATCTGATCGTAACTAAAGTCTAAGAGTTTGAATTTTTCTTAGAGAACAACTTTAAAAAATGAAATTTTTAATTTTTAAAGTGCTGAGCCCACAACTTACAAGTGTCAGATGAGATGGAAGCCCATGTCTGTCTCAGTAACATTTTACATCCAATCATACTTAAAAAAAATCTTCCTATAGGATCATTTGAAAAAAGGTCAACAATTAATTATAGTCAATAAACTAGCTTATTATGAATATGCATGAGTTCAATGTTTACAGGTACAAACACTAAAATCTTTGTATAATTACTTGATTATGAAGAGTAGAACATAAACAATGCAAACCCTAAGGAGAACGTAAACTGAATTTAATTTCATAAATGCACTGCATTCCATAACAACTATGGAAGTTTATGAATTAATTATATTAGAAACATTTAAAAATGTGTATATGCATTTGTGTGTAAATATAAATATATACAGTTAGAAGCAGCCTCATTCTTTTTCAGCATATATTTACATGAAAAATTTTAAAAGAATAGTGTGTATTCTTAAAGGGGAGAGTATAAAACTATGTGGCTCCATTTTCATTTATTTAATCATAGCTATGATGCTGTCCTGAGTACCTGTTCTATCAGGGATTGACAAGCTACAGTCACTGGCCATATGTGACTCACTGCCTGTTCTTGTCAAGAAAGTATCACCAGAACACAGCCAGGCCCACTTGTTTACATGTTACCATGGCTACTTTTTGTCTACTGCACTACAATCACAACATTTAGGAGCCAGGACAGAGAATGCACAGCCTGCCATGCCTGAGATGTTCATTATGTGGCCCTCTATAGAAAAGATGTCTATACCACATTACCATGTTTAAACCAAACACCAACCTGTGTACAGAGCTGGTATCAATTACATCTCACACAAGGAAATTAAGAAACTTACACAAATAGAAAGCATCAAAGCCAGGATTTGAACCCAGATTTTTATGCATTTAGACATCCTATCAATATTCCAGTAAGATACACTGCCCTTTTTCTAATATTTTGCAATTGTTTTTTGGTGTGGATGATTAGGTTAAACTCAATTGCTGTGGCTTATCCCTCTGCAGACATCAGCAACTCTAGCAGAGACATAAGAAATCCAGATCTGCTCAACAAATTTGTAAATGAATGGCCCTTAAAAGTCCCATTTAACTTATGTCCTCCTAGGCACATTCCCCACTCATGATAAATAAATGTTTCTGAAACGCAATAAAATTTTATGTCAACACAAAAATAATTTCTCCATTTTCTGTGAACTGCAGCTCATGGAGAAGAGGAGGCATGTAATGCAGTGACATCTTTTTTTCACGAGTAAATGTTTTCATACATTTACACCAAGCAAATTCCAGGAGATGTACTTCAAAGCCACCTCTGAAGACTCCCTACAGGAGCTGCCACCTGCCCTCCCTTCACTGCCAGACAGTGACCCCTGCTGGAGGAGCCGGAGTCAGGGCCAGAGCTGCAGGACCCCCCAGGAAGTGGGGCTCCGCTGGGGTCTCGGCACTCTTCTGGTAAAATTGGTCTGTTTTTTGCTTTTCTCGTGTTTAGAAATATAACTTCATAAGCAACAGCAGCCTGGGCTATATTTCTTAAAGCATGCAAAATAACATTTTTGTTTATAGGATGAAAATACAGTGTAAGTACATGGTAGGCCAGAATCTAATGTCTGTTAACTTTAGGAAGCAAATCAAAAGACTGTCAGATCTGTGGTGCTCTTAAATGATATTAATACTGCTTATTTTAAGCATAAACCTGAAGGCCTATTATGGTTTTCTACTGTGTATGGAAAGTTTTCTTAAAAGAAGAAATAAATATTTTATCTAAGAAGCCCAGTGATAACTATAGGCTTCATTTAGAAAGAGGACTTTTGCTAGTATTTTTGTAAGATTAACTTAAATCATTTTTAGGGGTAAATGAGACATGGGTTTTGAAACCTGGGCTGCAGCGTCACCTTTGCATGCGCACCATCGCTCAGTACTTGGACTCCAACAAGGAAGGCACTCCTCCTCCTCGCCCCCAACCATTGGGAGGCTGAGGGTGCACTTAACATTCCTTGCACTGAAGTCCAGCATTCTGTTTATGAAACATCCTTTGGATCAAAGGATGGAAAGCAAACAGCCGAGGGCATGATTTTTTGACACAAAAGGTGGAAACTAAAATGTATTCCCCAATACCCCAGAACACAAAGACAAGATCCTCAGGCTACATAATTTTGTATGGCAAGAATACAAGGGAATGTCAGTAGGGTTGGAAGGATTAGACTTTTCATGAGCATATACTATAATTACAGCGTGAGCTGCTAATTTTAAACGAAGTGGAAACTTCTTTCAAATGCCAGATTCCAAATTTTAATGACTGGCTCGCAAATTCCCTTCAATTGATTCAAAATAGATGTCTCCCAACATCCCTGAGTTTACTCCATTGAGAACTGGAACAAAAATTCATCTGCTAAAGGTTGAGATGGACAGCTACCTAACCCACTTTTGCAGAGGGCAGTAAGGTCTGTGGCCTGTATTCACACCATTTCCACATTGACCTTTATGCACAGGGAACATGCACGTCGGCTGGTAAATGAGGGAGGGCACAGTGAGTCAGGCAGAGGAAGAAGAGACTGAGGATCTTTAGAAAAAGACAAGACTGAAGAAAATGCCAGGAGGAGACACTGAGGTAAGGATGAAATCAATCTGGAGAAAGTCTTCAGTGAAAAATAAGACAGGGCGGGCATGGAGGAGTGACTAAAACAACACACCTAAAATGACCTGCACTTCCCAGAAAGTCATGATGTTGGTGTTGTCTCAACACTGAATGGTGCACCAGCATCCTCTGCACCAACAGCGTGGCTCCTGAGTGCTGGATACATTTTGTTCCATGAGTGAAAGCTCAAGGGCCTTTCTTGGTGATGACTGCAATTGTTCTACAGCAAAGATCAGTTTACTGATCTGAAGGAATCCCATCAACCTAAAAATACTCTCCATATTTCTTCTGGGGGTCATTTTGCAGAGTCTGGCCAATTCTGTGCCATTTCTATTTAGAGTCAAGTCTCCTAAATTATGCCTTTTTTTTTTTTTTTTTTTAATTTACCCCATTTCCCACATGTTTGAGGTAAGCAAGACTTAAATAAGTGGAATGTTTTTTCATATCCTACAACCACTAGCTGTTTAGGTATATGTGACTTTCACAAAAGGGTGCCCAATCTAACAGTCTTTCCTAAGGAACTGTGGGCTCCACTCCTGACCTAAGGACTGTCCTGTTGGTATGAAACCTGAAGTGTGGCTATCAAAACTAGAGGCCTTTCTGTTTTCCTTGTTTGTTTTGAGATAGGGTCTTACTACATTGCCCAGAATGGCCTTAAGCTCCTTGGCCTCCTGCGTAGCTGGGACTACAGGCAGGTGCCACCCTACATAGCTACCTGGGGAAGATAACATCACAAATTTTCATATTGCTCAAGGCTTGATGTTTTGTAGGACTGGTTCCTGAAAAGACAGATGGCTCCTGATTCGGGTCACCTACTTTTCTTTAATCACTGCATTATACAGTAGGCATCTGTAATCTGTCACCATGATTCAACAGTAAATGCCATCAGAATTCAGAAAAACCTAGGGGATGAAGGTACTTGCTGCTCATCTTAGGTTTCCACATTCCACAGAACTATTCCAGACGTCCCTTAGGAACAGCAGTGAAGGCACAACACAGGCCTGAGGAGCCACCAGCACCACTGCTGGCACGGGCTGTGGGCAGCACCGTGGCGTCTGCGGAATGTCCAATGCAGATGCAGAGAGTGGGAGCTCTGAGGCTCCCAGCAGGGCTCTAGAGCAGCGAGCCGAGAATCAGATCCTGTCAGACGAAGAGTGCGAGGCATGGTACCAAGACTCTCTGGTCCCACGAAAGCATGTGATGAGGCTGTTCACCATCCAAGGGAACCACTGGCCAGTGAGGTGCTATGTGAGCTTAGGCTGAACCACGTCATGTTGGCCCTCATTTATTTGCCTTTAACAGGTCCACAAATGGAGGGCACACTGTCCAGCAGCACTCTTAGGAATGGTAGGAGGACCCTGCATGGTGGCTGGTCCTGGGGGCTGCTGCCTGATCCCTGCGAGGGGAGGCTGCCCTGTGTGCACAGAGGGTGGAGAAACTCCAGCACCAGAGGCCAGCCCTGCACTCACGAGCACTGCAGTGAGCACACCTGGGCCTGAGCAAGAAGCCACCAGCAGACTACTTCAAAATTTAAAAGTGTGGGACCTGAAAATATTTATTCTCCATAATTTTTTAATTCAGCCACTTCCTCTATTCCTAACATATGCCTAATAATTTGCATTTTTCCACAGGACATAAAGTTGATAAAACAAATGCAGAGGCCCTGACGTCAGAACCAGCCAAGTCCTCGTCGCGAGCGCGACCAACCCTAGGAGGACAGGCGGGAGGCTGGGCAGGGGTGGACATCAAGTCCAAGAGAAACCACACTCCCTAATAAACAAAACCAACATTTCCAAATTAATCTTTATACATTGACACTTACATGCACACATCTGGATATCAGAAGGCAGAAATCACATCAGACTTCCCACCCAGACTGCCAGGCTCCATCTGGTGGACAACGAGGGACGTGGAAGCCCAGAGAGCTTCCTTATAGAAACCCCCGCCCTCCACACTGGCTCCCTCTACAGTGCTGTTTAATGCTATTATTACTGAAGAGGACTATCCTCTTAATAAGCCCATGCTTCTTTTAGCCATTATTGTCTAAATTCTCATTTGCAATAGCAAAAATCCAAAACCTAACATAAAAGCCCCATTCCTCAATAAGGAAAATTCCAGGGTCACAGATTTAAAGCTCCATTATCTTTTGTCTCCACTTTTTTAGAACATTTGAAAATAATCTGGGATAAACATCAGATATACACGGTCCTAAAAAGGCAATGACTTTAAATGGCTTTAGTTGATTATACCCCCTGCAAAAATCAGATGGTCTTAATCAAAGAAACACTGTGCATACCGTTGGCTATTTAGAACAAAAATACTAAAAGTTGTATCTAAGAAGTGATGATTGCCAAGTGTGAAAACATGAAGAAATTGACATCAATCACGATGGCAGAAACTCTAAATATAACTGAACAGTCAACGAGTAGTGAAATCCATACCTGGAAAGCCTGCTTCCCCTCTGAACTCGCACCATGCACCTGTCCACCAGCCTTTCCCAGGCAGGGGCCTGCCACATCCTTACCCTCCGTCACTCTTGAGGCCCATTCCTTCTTCCCAGTCCGTGTGCTGCTGCCCAAACATCCCTGGGGCTGGAAGCCTTGATCTCCCTTGCCCTCCCACTTTGCCAATGCTTTTCCCAGTGAAGCAATGCCAGGATGGATAAGCCCTGCCCTTCCTCTGGGACCCCTGGGCATCCTCTGCAACAACCTGGCCATCCTGGCCCTTTCCTGCCAAGTCTAGTTCACCCCAAAATCAGCAGGATCAAGAGCTCCCACAGGACGGTCAGCACACTGAAGACTTCGTCAAGTGGTAGAGAAATAAGTGAATGAGTCAAGCAGAGGATAAACTGCCTTTCCCTGGAGTTCCTGGAAAAGGTCTTTGGGAGACTGCTATCAAGGAGAAAATAGAACACTGAGAAAACTTCAAGTGTCTAGTGTTCGAGTCTAATGACTAATACCAAACTAAATGAATTCTGTCTGCACCTCACTAATGCCTACCGACCCTGGCCACGTTACAAGGGACCATGCTTACAGGGAAATGGCTTTAAATGGCTTATCAAAGCAACCATTCAATTCCAGAGAAGGAATTAAATGGAAAAAGAATGTATCAAGTTGCAAAAATAGCAATGCTGAATTAGTTCCTGTAAGATCTATGGCATGTCTACTCATTCATTCAATCTGTTTGCTACTTACTACTACCTGCTAGGTACAGCCCTACAAATAGTGTAGAAACAAAATCCTTGTACTTATGGAATTTATTTTCTACTTGTTAGGAACAAACAATAAGTACACACACGTCTAGTGACAATGTGTGCAAAGAAAAGCAGGATAGAGGAAGGGGTGTAGGTGACACTGACAGTAAGAAAGTGGGGTGCTTATCTTTTTAATAAACAGTGAGGTTCAGGAAGGCCCTGCCCAGAAGGAGTCCTTAGAGCAGAGAGTTGCGGGCATGGTGCGGAGAGTCTGAGAGTCCGGTGGAGGGCATTCCAAACTGTGGCAAGAAGTGCAAAGGCCCTGATAGGAGCCCGCAGAGGTGTTCATGAGAGGAGGCCCCGTGGCTGTAGCCCAGGGGGTGAGGGCGGAAGGAGTGGAGCCCAGCCTCAGAGAGTGAAGGGGAGGGTGAGCGGGTACAAGCTGCCAGGGTGTGGTGGGCAAGGGACTGGCATGGTGTTTAAAAGACCACTCTGGCTGCTATGTGGAGAACAGACTGGGAGGAGCAGGGCTGAGCCACAGAAAGTCAGGAGCCACTAGGACCAAGTCAGCAGACGTGACAGCAGCTCTGACTGGAGGACGTGGTGGCCGGGGTTAAAAGAAGCCGGTTGCTGAAGACATTCTGAAGGACGGGCCAAGAGGTTTTATTGGTACGAAAGGCAAACTGAGAAAAGGTTGTTGGCCATGCCATGGAAGCTTGGGGCACTGCAAGGGAAGTGTGCTTCTTACACGGAAGGGGTGAAGCAGGAGACTGGGACATGTTGGACTTGGATGCCTGTTAGAGATCCCAGCAGCGGCGGTGAGCGAGCAAGTCTGGAGTGAACAGGCATCACCTGTACCCAGATGGCATTCAAGGTCACAAGACAGGAGGAGATGGTGGGGAGACGTCCCGGGGGTTAGCCAAGGGAGCAGAGATCAGAGACCACACCCTGGGGCCCACAAGCAGAAATTGGCTGCTGGAGAAGCCAGCGAGGGAGCAGAACAGCCAGGACATCCCAGGCTAGTGCTGGGCTGTACTAACAGCACGGGCGCCACGCTGCAGCTCCCAGAGCCCCCAACGCGGCTGCCTGAGGAACTGTCACACACAGTCCACCTCTGCCTGTGGAGTGGAAGTTCTTTCGAAGAACAACAAGACCACACAAAAAGACAACGCACTCCTCGCACTCCTCGCATCTATCAAACTGGCCAAAAATTTAAATTCTGACAAAACTATGCTAAGGCAGTAAGGAAACTGCAAATCTCTCCTGGAAAACAATGTAAAATCACAGCGTGAGGTTAACGTTCTAAGCATCTACATAGAAAGTGGTACTGTTTTGCAAATTTAAAATTCAGACATAGAACCAAGCCACCTACTATTCCTGGATATATGCAGGGATGGTCAATGAAGGGCAGGGAAAAGCCCTGGTGCCCCAGTGGCTGGATTGCGGGGTGAGGAAAGCTGGGGTGCTTACTGAGCTTGTTTTAAAAAATACAGGGATCCCAGCAGCTTGGGAGGCTGAGGAAAGTTCAAAAGCAACTTAGCAAAGCCTTGTCTCAAAACAAGAAAAGGGTGGGAATGTGGCTCAGTGGTTAAGTACCACTGGGTTCAGTCCCTGGTCCCCAAAAAACAAAAATAACAAAAACGAAACACACTGAATTCATGAGAAGGAATAGAGGCAAGTATGAGAAAATATTTACAATCATCAACTCTGGTATAAATGCCTGAGAGCATGGAGTAAAATTCTTCACATTCTTTTTATATTTAAAAAAAAAAAATCTCAAAATACTTTTTAAAAGCCCCAAAGAGAATAAGAAAAGGAACACAAGGCCATTAGTTTAAAACAAGTGTTTACTATATTTGTACCTACACTGCAAGCCTATAATAAAGCAAAAGAAGAGGAATATATTTTGTTTGCAAACGAATGAAGAATTTTAGGTCTGTCATCTGACATAGCGATATGGATTTCGAACTTATATTTATACTTTACTATTTGATAAAAACTGGGAAGGAACTTTAAGACCCTTCCCATAAATGTTAATTAACCCCCCCCCCAAAAAAAAAAAAAAAAAAAAAAAAAAAAAAAACAGGTAAAACTACCACCTTGTTTTATTGGGCTATCTAATCAGGGAGCACAGCCATCAACTTCCATTCGCAACCTAAGATCAGCTGTCAATGCTTTTGGAATGAGATGAAAAATGCAAAAACAGATATGAGAGTCAACCAGCCAGCCAGCCAATCTAAATAATGAGTGATTATTAATGTCAACTACACTTACGTCTATGCAAATTTAGGATGTAAGTACTACCTTCCCTTAAAAGTTCAGAGGATTCTACACACATGTAATTTCTGGAAAGCATAGCAATAGATACTGTGACAGTCCTGCCTTTTACAGTCCTGTGTTTCCAGGGCTCAATTTCCCCTGGTGGCCTTTGCTGTGCTCCTTGCCTAAGTAGATGGTGATAAACACACCTGCCAAAGCTCTTACACACATTTCCTAGCTTTTAAAATGTGAACTGTTCTTACTCTTAAGACAGGAGACACCCCTCTTGGATCTTTAGAAATGAAATCAAGCTGATTCATTTACTACATTGCTAGTTGTCAGATGGGATCAAATGGCTTGATACTTTAACCTATATTTTCCATAATGTCCTCATTATTTTCTCTTTGGAAATTCTCTCTATATCAAGCTAATACCAATTAAGAAAAATGCAGCAAGCAGATGAATGTTGAAGTTAGGGCAGTCTTAAAAAAATAGCAGGGTATCTTCTTTTTTTCCTTTTTAAATTTCTCTTTTGTTGATAATTTCTTGGGTTAAAAAGAAATTTTACAAAAAGACATTTACATTTTTTGATTAGTCAGAACAGATGAACAGGTTTATAGTCCCTCCAAATTGGTCAGAGATAAATACTTAAATTTGTTAACACTGTTATTAAAAAAAAACAGCCATTAAGTTTTTCAAAATAACGAACATTTCAGATAAGCAAACAGATGCTTTGCCACAAATACTCATGGTGCAGCCACTGTATGCAAAGCCCTATACTTTGTGCTCTGGTCTGCCTGGACCAGTGTCCATTCATACCAGGCATGGACTGTGCTCATGCTGAGCAGGTGCAGAAGTGGGGGTGGGTATGGGGGGGGGGGCGCTGTAGCCACAAATAACCCAAAACAAGACAGAGAGGATTCATGCTTTCAGAGAGGAAACTTAAATACCACAGGAGTTCAAAGAAGGGAAATACTGCTTCCCACACATGGTGCAGGAAGGAAAATCAGAGGAGGCTCCATGGGGGCAGTGGATTTCCAGTACATTTTGAAGGAAGTCAGACTCTTCATGCAGGAGGTGGGTCTGTGTGGGAGTGAGGGCCAGGGTCCAACAGGTGGATCACAGGACTCAAGTCATGCAAGTAGGAAAGTCAAGCATGAGGGTGGAAGAGAGCGAGAAATGAGGCTGTAGAAGCAGGTGGCGGCAAGTTACAGAGGATTTTAATTAAGGTCAAGTGGTTGGCACTTTATTGGTAGGCAAATGGGACCGGGTGGAACACTTGGGTCAGAGGAGTAGCGTGCTCAGATGCCCTCTTCAGGGAGATTAACTTCACACATGGGTGCAGAGAGAGGGAGAGGGAAAAACACTCAAGGTGGGACAACTGATTAGTCTATGACATAGGATAAATAAGAGGTAATGAAAACAGGAATTAAGTAGTAATTGTGAATATGGAAAAGAGTATGGGTGCAAAAAAAAACAGTGCACTGTAAACAGCATGTGTGAAAAACATGGTATAAAGCCTTACCTGATTCTTCTGTATCTTGTTCATCTATTAAACCTACTGAGACGCCTAAATCCACACATTTCTTGCTATGTGCCTTGGACTTCATGTGTTTTGTCAGATTTCCTTAAGGGAAAAGAATGTTTACTAAGCTTACATATACATTATTACTTTGTTATTACATTTGTCAACACTGGCAAATTCCATTCCTATTTCAAGCAAAAGTACACTGTGGCTAAACAAATTCAATAATTAAAATTTGAATGAAAGAAAATACTGGTTGGTATCTGCAAGTTGTAATGATCTCATTATTTATTAATAGGGTCTCTTTCAAATCTGCTTCCTTTACTGATAGTGCTCACTCTTGCTCATGGTTTCTAGCTACTATTCAAATTCATTTCTGGGAGCCATTCACACACATTTAAAGTTCCACTCTGATGTTCCTGGAGTGTGAGTTCTCTCCTAGCGGAGTCTGCCGCCGGCTCTCTTAGAGTAGCTTGCTTCCTTGCAGGCTGTTCGGTTTTAACTGTGCTCTGAGCTTCAGCAAGATGGTACCCCGTGGAGTCCTGAGGACCCGGGGTGTGGAAGGTCTCTCTACCTGGTGGCTGTCCCACAGCAGCTGCACAGGGCCTCACAGCTTCAGTGGTTTCACATCACTCACTTTCTGTTTTTATTTTGTTTTGTACTGTACACGTAAGTGTTAGGTTTTGCATTTAAACAAATAGCTTATTTTCCACAAGGCCTAAAGTCAATGGGCAGGAAAGCCAGAGCCTCAGACTCCATCTCAAGACAAGCATTAAAATCCCAGGCTTGCGGGCATAAATCTGACCTTGATTCCTCCATCTGCTTACCATGTTAGCTTTGAGTTTCTTCTTTGTTTTTGTCACCTGGGAATCTACATTTTAAAAATTTGAGCTTGATTCTCAGGTAATTAATTCGGGTCATTTTAAATAACAGTTCTTCTGTGTGTGTGGAAACAGCTGTGCTGAATTCACTTCACGCACTGACTACATGTCTCCTACCCATGTCTCTACAGGTGCTTCCTGTGGCACCTGCTCTGTCTCTGCAGGTATCATGAGGGTCACTGGGAATGACAGGGTCCATCTGACCCATGTGACCATGAATAAATGCAGGGGGACAGCTCAGATTCTCCTGAGGATACCAAGCATCTTGAGCGGAAAATTCTAGATATAAGAACACAGCCAACAAGGGCAAACTATCTTTTTTCAGAAAACAAAAAAATCTACTGAGCTTGGTGGGTGAGGGCAAATTGGTATTTGAGAAGAACCTTTAGAAGAGCTAAAAATTTCTGAATCATTGGTTCATATTGGGGGTCTGCGATAGGAGAAGCCTGTGCAAATTTACTATATTTATGAGCTTTGATTTCTTGACACACACACACACAAAAAAAAAGTTTGTGAAACTGGTCGGTCACACTTGTACAAATGATTCTGGCACTAGAGAGTATGTTCTTGTCAACCAAACACATAGCAGCCCAGAGCTGAGTGCTTAAGGACTGCCAGCCGGAGAGGCTGCCTGGACCAGTCAGTGCCCATCAGACTGACCGCCGTCATTCCGGAGACAACACCTGGCTTAAATGGTTTGGTGATGTCTGACATCTATGTTAAATATACTTAAAAAATAAAATATGAAGGAAAATGGCAAAATGTTAAAGATCATCAAAAGATGATGGGCATATTACATGGATCTCTAATTCTCTGTAAAAGCTTCGAAGTTTTTATATTAAAAAGTTATAAAATAACCTGGCCACCTTAAGGGGCTGAAATTTCCACTTGTAAGTTAAAATACTTTCAGTGTAATGACAATATGACAAACCAAATCATACGGTCCACTAATGGTTCCCTTTCACAATGCTTTTGTTCGCTAGGTAGACAGCCATAGTAGGTTTTCTGCTCTCTAAGAAGTTCAAGTATGATGGCAACCAGGCAAATTTTGGAATCTGAATGCATTTTTAACAAGCATAATTTCTCATAACTTGCACTAGTGTTTATTATTAATCAACCTCCTAAATAATTTCAAATAAAAACTTGCCTTTTAAACATACAAAATGTGCATATGTAAATGCAAATACCCCACAGCAATGCTGTAAGTCTTCTGTACTAACATATTAACTTAAGAGATAAATTTTCTGATAGATTTAATAAACATTTATCTAAATCCTTTAGAAAGCATGAGAAGTGTTGCTTCTGGACTCCCATAGCTACAGTTTAGCTTTCTATGACATAAATGCGACTTAATCTTGCAGAGATATAAGTTCACGTATATTTTTGGCTAACTGCCCTTTAAAAGCACAATCAGGAAATTAACCAAAATTATTTTAGAAATGTATTCATGAAATAAACTAAGAGACAAATGAGGCACCACAGATTTGTAAGCTGTACGTCAGAAGCACTGGAGCCCAGCATGCTGACCATTCTTTTGATAGCACTTTGCACACTGTCTTTATCAGCACGCTGTGACCCTGCTATTTCCCTCTGCTAAGAACCACACACTCAATAAGAAGTAGAGTTGGATTTTCTAGAATCACAAAGGAAATCAAAGTTGAGCAAAACTCACAGCCTAATTAAATTAAAAAAGCTCTATGATTAGAGCCAACATTAAAAGGTGCTATGGATTTTGTTTACATTGATTCACAAAAGGTACATACTTCAGAAAAGAATGTGACCCTAAAAACTGAGAACTGTCACATTAAGAATAGGGAAATAAAACATTTCTAATATTTCTTTACTAGTTTCCTTAGCCAGGGTAGTCTCATTTGAATAACTACATACTGTGTAATTCCACATGACTTACCTGACAAAGCAAAAAAGCTAATGTGAGTTCAGATATGCAGCATATTAGGGAAATACAGGACACAGAAACTCTGACAGATAATGCTCATTCTGGGGGGGCATCATTATTTAAAATCTTGCACAATGTTTTTTGAGTTAGTCCACTGAGATTAATACTTGGGAACTTATAACATTTTTCCTAAGAAATCTGGTGTTCCATTTTGAGCCTGACCTCCCTTGTCTGCCCTTATTCTGTGAACTGATTTCTTTCTTTCCTGATTCCTTTCTTCTTTCTATTGAGAACTATTCATTTCATATTACACTTCATGTTCCTGTTCTTGGTAACACCATTCTGTACTTGGTAATCTTTTACTGGTAGTGTTAGCCTTTTAAATATGCTCCTAGTCCCATACTAGAAATTAACTGATGTTTCTTAATCACAAGATCAAAACCATTAAAAAAGTAATAAACAGTGTTAAAAAATCAAAGTGCTCTCTCCTATCACAGTCCTCACCCAAGACTTGGGAAACCATCCTGAAGCTTGCCCTCCACCTCCAGGAGGTTCTGCGTCACTATGAAATTACTACTGAGCCCATGTTCCTCCCGACTCCTCTGATTTCTTGAAACTTTACAGGAACATTCAATGCTATCTGAGGAACATTTTGATTTTTCCATTATTCTGGTTTCAGACAGCTATTGGCATTTGAAGACAGCTAATTTGGAGCTATTTAACTGCTACATGTTGTAACTTTCTTTAAATGCCAATAAACACTACCCAAAAGGCATAGCAAATTTTGCTAATGGGTTGGTCAAGTTTTATAACAAAAAGTGTGAAGACAATAATAAAACAGGAAAAAAAAAAAAAAAAAAACAGATGACAAAGGGGACAAAAACAAAGCTTTCTAGAAAAACCAATTTAAAAAATCACTTTAGAGAAATTGTTCCTCCATACAGACAATTTCATGATTACATTTGGTGAAGAGTTTTTTTTAAAGGGTAGTGCACAGCATTAAAATAACAAGTAACAAACTGCTATGTAATGATTCTTGAACGAGGAACCCAGTGGAGAAAGCAAACATTTTATAGTACTGTATCCACTGTGTGAGGCAGGAAACTTGTTCAGAGTAAAATCATTTTTAAATAAAGGGTTATGAGTTAAATAAAAACATATAAAGAAAACAGAAAGGATGCCAAATGATTTGAATAACTAGATGTGAGATCTCTCTATAAACATTAAATACTAAAAATGTTAAAAAAATTTTTTTTGAAGTTAAAATCCAACAGTATTGGGCAAAAAGAAAATGTGTCATGAAGAAAAAGAAAGGAAATGGCATTGTGTGCCTACACAATAAACACGAGAGTAATGATTATAATAAATGCTTGCCATGGTTAGTATTTTAAACTTTTCTATAATCTTTTAGGACCCAGATGAATTTACTTGTTATCCTTAAAATTTCTTTTTCTTCTTCAGCCCCAATGTAAATATTTTTGAAAATGTACTCATCACTATGTCATACAACTATAATTTGGGGAGCAAAAATACAGCAAAAGGGTAGCTGCTTCTTTTAAAATGACACATTTATTACATATACTCTAAAAATGGCACATTTATTACATATACTCTAAAAATGTGTAATTAAAATTGTTTTCCCAAAGAGTTTAGAGACAAAAAAATAAAACTACAATGTTAAGAAGATAAAATCTAGTCCCTTTAAGCTACTGTACCTTAGGCTGCTTGCCTAAGGACCCAGAAGCAATGTGGGCTCTTACCTTTTGTCTTAAAGGAGAAGTTACAGTAAGAGCAGTGGTAGGGGCGAACATCTGTGTGGGTTCGTATGTGTTTCTTTAACATACTAGGTTTCTTACAACGTATTCCACATTCTTCACAAATGTACTTTCCTCTTCCCCTGCCCCGGACATACACATACTCTTCATTTGATTTGTACCTAATTTAAAGAAAAGAAAAAAATGAATAGGAAGATTGGACACCATGTCTTTGAGAAAATATTGATGATTAAAATCCAACCTAAAAAAATAAAGCACAACTTTTACACTCAAAGTATAAAATTTTATGGATATGTAACAGAATATTTGTTTTTCACATCAACACTTTAATGTTCTGACAGCTAATTCTAATCAAACAAACTTGTTCAATATTATGTTTAATTGAAAAATATTTTCCTGGTTGTAAGACACTGGTTTAATTTTCTCCATTGCTATGTTCAATTACAACTATAAAAGTACTGAAATATTTCTGAGCTTCACTATAATTTGATTTTACAGTTTGTTTTTCTCATAATAAAACAAAGATATCAAATAGGCAATAAATTCATCTCTTTTAGAGCAGATTTTACAAGTCATTCCTTATTGTAAATCAGCATGATACCTGGGGCTCACTCTGAAAGTTTAGTTCTCAGCTGCCTTCTATTCATCATTTTCTCCATCAAACTGGAATTATTTAACACAATACCAATATCTATCTTTCCCCAAAGAGTCTGTTAGTAAGCTAAGAAACCTTGCAACATTTAAATTAAATTGACACTGGTAAGTCTTCACTCACATGAAAGCAAAATGTACATTTAAAAAGTAAGTTTAAATGTACATTTCAGAAGTAAAATTTGTACTTGCCCTCCATCAAATATTTTAATTCTTCTTGGTTCACTTTTGATTAAGGAATTTTCTTTATCTTGCTCACTGTTAATTTCAGAGGCATCTTTATTGCTGAATTCAACTACTGTGGACTTTTGATTACCTAATGCTCTCTGAAAGGGAAAAAAAAGAGAAACTAATTTAATAAAACTGAAAAAACAAACATATGTAATGTTCAGTGGAAATTAAAACATAGAGCATGTAATTATCTTAATGAAACACATTCCAAAATAACACTTTCAAGGTCATTTTGCTTTAATAACTCCAGTCTGTCTGCACTGTAGCAAACTGACCCATCTTAGGATATTTTAAAAATCCCATCAGAGTCCTTGACACCCCCAAATAAACCTCCCAACCTGGCATTTCATAAACTTAATAGTAAATTTTTCTAAAATTAACTATTCTTTGCTGTATTTAACTAACCATGTAGAGCACAGTTTAAAATATGTTTCTTAAAGAATTTATTCTTTGGAGATGGAAAAGGGCTGTGTGGTACCCTAATATCTCAGAGCCCCTGAGAAATGTCACTAATTCTCCTTTAACTTATGTGCACTGAAGGAAGGCCACAGCTCGGTTTCTCAGAGTGTTATTCTCCTTCCCCCATTATTTTAAACCACATGATTCCTCTTCAGGTCTTTGCAAAAGTTCCCTGAATTCTAGTCACTGAGAGTTTCAGGTCAGGTCAAAAGTCAAGACCGGGCCTGATAAAAATCTCTGAAAAAGGTTACAAGGAGTAAAATGACATGCTGACCTGATAACCACGTGTGGTCTTCCTGCAGGAAATGCCACCTGTGGTTTTGTGCCAGACTTCATACACAGGACCAGGTGCCCTCTCACTCCACCTCCTTGCGAGGCAGGCAGCTTGGTGGACGAACCCCAGAGAGAAAGGACCCTCTCGGGGTTAAGTTCTGTGTTCCAAGTCAAGTGTCACCT
The DNA here is from genome assembly GCA_025594165.1 of Tamias sibiricus. Lineage (NCBI taxonomy): Eukaryota > Metazoa > Chordata > Mammalia > Rodentia > Sciuridae > Tamias > Tamias sibiricus. The sequence continues at coordinate 13,108,651 of CM046666.1, read as the reverse complement.
GCAAAGACTCAAACTCCAGTCCTTCGGCTGACACCAACATGAGGCACAACTTCTCTAATCAGGGGCTTCTTTATACAACCTCCTTTAAAAAGTGGCTGGCTATGGTCCTGAGAAAGCCTAATGGCAACAAATGGTGGGGATGTTTGTCATGGAAGGATGGTCTTGTGACTCAGTAAAGTACCCTGGAGGCCCTGTTCTTACAAGGACAGGAGGAAAGAGAAGCTGCTGGGCCACGTCCCTCACCAGGAGGTACAAGGTGCCGACACTGACCTCACAGGTGAAGATGCACCGTCTCCTCCCTCTGCTCCTGACAAGCACCAGCTTCCCCACACCATGGATTACATGCACACCCTTTTCCCTGACTTTATCCTTTTAACAATAATCCTTTCTTATTTCTTTTCAACATCAAATGCCCCTTTATCTTTTCCCCACCTTTTATTAAATTCAGCTTCTATTTGCCAAAGTTACCTATGAGTTAAGCTTCAAAATCATTAGCTTAGTCTTAATGAGCTTGACCAGCCAAGGCATCTTACGCTGTTGATTCTGTTTTTCCTTTGAAGCCCTTTTGCTCTACAGCACCTGTCCTTCTCCATCCTGAGTCATGCACACATTAACACTTGGGTTCTGAGGAGCAGTCGGTGCAGTGCCCAGTCCTTCACAGCCCTGGACCCCGGACTCAAGTCTCCGGTGACACCACAAGCTCAGGACACACACTCCTGCCTGCCTTCCCCTCCCCTCCCCTCCCCTCCCCTCATCTCTCCTCCAGCAACTCTCGAAACACCTGCTTCCCCCCCGGTTCTTTCTCCTGGTGCTCCTCCTTCTTCTATGAATAATTTCTCAGTTTTGGGGTGGACTTCCTTCATACTCAACCCTTTGAATGATAAGACCTGTGGGACCCATGCCGGGCCCTCTGCTCTTCTTTACGCTTTCCTGAACAATCCCATCAATCACATGGTGCACTAAAGGCTCTCCACGCTCCACCCGCCACCTGGGGCTCTCTCCTGAGACCCAATCCAGCTATGAACTTCCAGACCTTTCTTCCAAGGCATCTGGTACTTGAAGATGTTGGTTTTGGGGGGCTTTGGGGAGTGCTGGGGATGCTAAACACATGCTCTACCACTGAGCCACACCCATAGCCTAGGAGCCCCCTTTTTCATAGGCACATCAGAGTGTAACTGTAGTGTTGCCTAAGTTCTCATGATTAGGTCTCATGTAAGATTCTGACCCAGCAGCCTCAGAGCCTGAGGGGTTAAGAACGCAAATCCACAGAAGGGTGGCTGTGTCCCCCTTCACTTCCTTACCCACCATCATACATAGGCTGTGGGTTTTATCTACATTTCCAACTTACAAAATTTCTGAACATGCCAGACTCTGCAGCTCTTTAAATGAACCAGGTTTCTTCTCACTCCTGTGTCCTTTAGAGATAGGTTAAAATTCTGCAACTCCTGTTTGCTGGGAGCATCCTAACGACTCTCCTTACCACTACTTTTGAGGCCCCACTGGAGTATCCACACCTCCTAACCTGCAGGCATCGCTCAAGACTTCCTCCCTCCCTCAGAAACTGCATGCTCTGTCGGGAGGTGGACCCTGAAGGATTTTCTTGTTGGCAGGTGTCTAAGTGCTTAAGAACCTGCATTCATTATATGCTTGGGGATCTGCAGAGGTCAGTGACTTCACCTATAATTCTGAATGTCCAGAGTGCAATGTGATGCCTTTATTTATTTATTCTTAATCACTTAAATGATTTTTCTCATTTCATAAAGCTGACAATTCTAATGAGATCAATTCCATGAATTTTATAGTTTTATGATCTTAAATTTCATTATAAATCTAGACAAAGTCCACTTGTTAAGTATATAAATCACTTGGTGACTCTTGATTCTGAGAACTACTCTGGAGGCGAGCTGGGATGGGCCTGGAGAGGGAGAGAGTTAGTATGGACAAGTGCTAAGCGTTCTCTGCTTACATTTCACAATAAAATCTAACTATCCTTGATGATCCACACCTGTCAGAGCATATTCCTAATATCCTCTCACTTAACAAAGACACCACCACCTTAATAGAAGAGAAAGATCAAAGTCCAAGTGAGATTGTCAATGAAGTACACACATACCATAATTAGCTGAGGAACAAAAAGTGAAAGTTGTCCTTTCCTAAATGACAGAATCACTGAAAGGACTTCAGATAACTCAGCAGTGTGACGCCCTGCCTTTTAATATCTATACAAATACAGTACAACTTGTCACTTAAAGTTAAAATACTTTTAAGTAAAATAGTCAATACTAATTTAATATTTAAAACTAATTTGCACAAGCCATATTTGAAGGCAAATTATACTTCAAGTACCTTGTTTAGATTGCTTTTCCACTTGCTTGAATAGACCAACAAGTCTGATTTGGAATGGGTGGTTATTGCTTGGCAATACAGTGATTTTCCAGTCTTCTGTTTTGAGTTAAGGAGAGAAAGTGCAACTTTTGTAGGCAAACCAAGTGGATTCGGGTTACTGGCGCTTACTGTCCACTCCGTGTAGGCTGACATTTTCTGGTCACTCTGTGGCAAAGGCAGTGACTTCTGTCTCAACAGGTAACACCATGTGAAGCTAGTGGCAGTCTTGAGGCTGGGGAAAGCGGGCTGCTGTGCATCCGCAGCACCCAACAGTGGAAGGGTGGCGGCTGGCGGCTGCCCCTGCCCACTCACTTTATCTCCTTGGCTCTTCACCCCTAGAGACTCCCCTTCATGGCTGCTGTTTACAGATTTCAGAGGAGAGACGAGGGTGTTTTTCTGAAGTGACAGGTGACTTCTGGACTGTGCGAGTTAATGATGCAGAGGACTTGATATTTTCAGATTCTTGCAATTCACTGATAGGTTCCGTGACCACAAACTTACAGTGTCCTGATGACAAATTATCAGCTGGTAAAGCATCTGTCAAATTAACAGCCTCACTACCAGTTTCAGGCTTAGAAAAAGCTTCCTGTTCTGATGTCACACCCTCAAGGGGCTCTGTAGTACAAACCTGCCTTACCAAAACTGGTTTTTTCTGCTTATTAACCTCATTTGCTCTTGAGCTTAATGGTTCCATGGATCTAACATCTGTGGCACAAGCAACTCCATTTTCATCTTTAGCCCGTTTTTGGTGCTTTTCCATGGCGATGTCTAAACTATTTGCTGGAGAGAGCATCCTTTTACTAGAAGCTGAAGATTCTTGTTGGGGGGAAAGTCTACCAACAGACATTTTCTGAGCGATAGGCAAGGATTCAGAGTGAGAATTTTGGCCGAACTCTGAAAAAACATTTTTGCAAACAAGCTCTTTCTCTGGGTTTGGCAAAGCATTCTGGTGAGCCTTCTGTGACTGTGGCATAGAATTCTGCTCTTCGCTGATTGGCACTATAGTTTGATTAGCCTGGCAAACTGGCGTGTTGCACAGATCTTGGGTTACTAGGATTTGTGGCAGCGATATCATGGTGGCAAAGCAGTACGTGGGACCATTGCTCTGCAGATGCACGGGCAGCATGAATGAGGATGGCACCTTGTGCACCTGCATGCCCGGTGGCCTGAGCTCCGGCAGTGGCAAAGGACACGAATCACGCAGGGGATCCACTAATTTGATTGGTAACGCCACTGAAGTTGCGCAACCATCCACTCTGACCGGATCTGAAAGAGCTTGACTTGGCGAAGGATGTGCAGGGTTAGAGGAGCAAGACTGGCTTGAGGTGAAGACCTGGCACTGCAACTGGTACTTGGGAGCAAAGCAATCCTCACTTTGAGAAGACACATGTGAAGCGGAATGTGCACCTGGTTTGTCACCCTGCGTGGACACCTGCAGAGGCAGCTGTGCATTCTGCTGGCCAAGAGGTGTATGGGTCTGATTCAACAAGTTGATACTGAGAAGCTGTTGGACAGGAAAGATGTTGGTAGAGCTGGAGCTTGGCGCTTCTGTCCGCAGATCCTTAGTTTGAGTCTGGGAGTGCAGAGTGTTTGCAGGAAACTCGGCCAAAGATGTACTAGGGAGCGGAGGACCCTGAAATGGCCCTGTACTCATGCTGGGCAGAGCAGTATTTTGAAAAGATGGTGGGTTCACAGGAGGCAGAAGACTCTCTGGAGCTATGTTTAAAGATATCTGCCGGATCAGTGGGCCTCTCCTTCTTTCTAAGAGAGGCACGTGTCCGGTGACCCCAGCGCCAGAGAGGGGAGTCGAAGGCTGTGACTCAGCAAGCGGTGCCATCTGGGTCGGTGTGATGCTGCCACAGTCGAATGACTTGCTTCTAAGACTGGAGACCTCCATGGACGTCTGCACGCCGCTGATCTGCTCAGATGCAGCCCGCCTCATTTCCCGGTGGCTTCCGGGAACATTCAGCGTGTTAGAGCCAGGTGGAATCAAAAGAAACTCTGCTTTATTTGAGAAATCAATTTTTGGTGAGGCCTCTGTCTTAGACATGTCCTCTATGTCTAAGGAGGCTGAGAAACTTGAAGTGTGGGATAAACTGCTCTCCCTGCTTAGGCTCCGGGAGAGAGTGGAGTCGAAACTCGATTCACTTGAGGAATGCTCTATCTCGGCCAGACGCAGCCTCTTCTTTTTGGGTGGCAGTTTCTCTGTTGGCAGCTTTGACAAGGTCTCACTACGTTGAGGCCAGCTGAACTTCTCAGATTTTTCTTGATCGTGACCTTGGGCTTCCAGGTCCCGATCTGGCTCTTCTGTGACCAGGATCTCTGGCACTTGGATGTTGTGCTGTCGGACAAGTCTCAAGGGCTGTCCCAGCACGTGTCGTTCACTTGGGATCTTTCTGGAGCTTTCCCAGGGCTCTCCTCTAGCAGCGTCTGATGGCGTAGGCTGGTGAGGATGCGACGTGTCCCGGGGAGGGTAACCTTCCTCTGGGGAGATGCCTGCTACTTTTAGAGACCCAGGCTTCCCCGTTCTGCTCAGCTCCTGGAAAGAGACCGTGGAGCCTCCTTCCAAAGGCTCACCTTTGTCAAACGAACTGGGCCTGCTCAGGGAGTTGGTGTGCTGGATGACGGAGATGCCAGCGCCTTGCCGCTTCACCTCCGCCCTCTCCGGGACAGCCACACTTATCTGTTGCTTCGGGTCCACAGTCTGCTCAGGGCCCCTGGTGACGAGCTGCACCTGGGAACTCTGCAGCTGCACGAGTCGGTGCTGCTGGTCCCCAGATCCGGCAGAGTGTTTAGACAGGCTGGGGACGAGGCCCGGGGTGTTCTGAAGCTGAAGGGTTTCGGTGCTTTGGGGGGAAGCTCCACTTTCATTCTGTGTAAGTTCCTCATCATCTCCAACACTTTTCATTTTCCTCCTTTTTCTTATCTGTGGCGTCTGTTCCCAGACACCCGTGGAACCTGCGACCCTGTAGTGCAGGACCTGAGGCTGCGCGCTGCTTGGCACGGGGCCGTGTTCGGGCTCTCGCACGGCTACCTTTGTTTTTGGCCCATGTAACTCTGAACAGTAGAATTTCTTATGGTTTTCGAAATTTTCAAGCTTCCTGTACCTGTTTCTACAGGTTTCACACTCAAACATGGTTCCGCGGCCCTGATGAGACTTCTTTTTCTCCAGATGTGAGCCCTGTGCCGAAGTCTTGCTGCGGGCTGATGCGGGTTCCGTGGTGGCATGGCCTCCCTGGTGGCCCTCGTCCAGGGACTGGCTGGGGCCGAGAACGTGGTTTTCAGTGGCGGAGGCGTCTTCCACTGCCACCTGCCTGACGAGAGTGCGGGGATGCCCACTTGGCGGCACAGAAGAGTTAGGTCCCGGGATGAAGACGTCGTCGTAGAGAGCACCGATCTTGTCATCAAATGACTGGCTTCCTCTCAGTGGGTGCGGGGGAGGGATCACGTTCGGAGGGACTGCCGAGTAGCCTGTGGTGGGCATGGAGTTGCTCCTCGTGATGGGCAAGCAGTCCAGGGAAGGAACGGACAGGAGGAACACTTGTTTGGACTTCTCGGTCGGGGTGAAAGGGGACTTTGGTATGTCAGAGCTGGAGCTCGTTCTCCGTCCCATTGGTTTCAAGTCAAACTGGAAAGAATCTTTAAATATGTATGATTTGGGGGAATCGATGCTCCCTCGTCTGGAGAGCGAGGTTCTCCGTGGCTTCACACTGTCCAGCTGCTTATCGTCCACCAGGGCTTCGTTGTCTGAGATGAGCTTTGAGATCCGTTCCTCCAGGGTCTTGGTGGCCAAGGGCGGGCGCATCTGACCAGGTACGAGTGGTGGCTTTTCCCCTGTAGACAGCGCAGAGGGTGCTGGTGTACTGAGTCTCGGTGCACAGGGGCCGTTACTCTTAGCAGAGTCTTGTTCGGTGGTGGGGAAGGTTCTGGCAAAGGGAGTGGGTGGGCTCACTGTTTGATCAGCACTTTCAGATCGTGAGAAGTAGCCAGAGTCCGTACTTCCTAAACTCCGAGGACTCAGCAGCAGCTTTCCCTGTTGCTCTTGGGAGTGGTCGGTGGCCTGCTGCCTCTGCAGCTGGGCGTGTGCTGCCCCTCCACTGTGGGAGTCCTGTTTCCCTGCTGGCTGACTTGTGTCCCCTTGCTGACGTGACTTCTCCTCAGTCTCTAGGGAGGTCACAGCGGCGGACTGTGACAGTGCCTTTGTTATCTGAAGGTCCTTCTGCCTGTGTGCACTAGGAAGCTCAGGCTTGGCACTGATGACCTGCGGGCTGTCAGTTCTGGACAGAGACACACTGACAGGGTGGACCACGACTTTTGGTAACTCCGTCACAGCCTGTGATTCTGAAGATCGGTCCTGTGTCGGAAAGTCACCTGCCACCTGATCTGGACTGCTGAGAATGGAACTCGATTTTGGAAAGACTTCAGATGGCCTCTTCATTATCTGCACAGGTTGCAACCCCATAGCACCCGGCTCATTCTGTCTTCCGTCAGCAGAGCCCTCTTCCTCGCTTTCTGCACTGTCTTCTGCATCTGAATGGATACTAAGTGCTTTGGGGGACTCTTGGGACAAGAACAAACCACCAGCATCTGGTTGCAAGACTAGGCCCAGTTTGATAGTATGTGCATGGGATTTTTTGTGCTTATACAGATTGCTTTTAGTCTTAAATGAAAATCCGCAAGTCACACAGGGGTAGGGCCGTTCTCCTGTGTGGGAGCGGATGTGCTTTAAAAGCACGCTAGGCTTTGCACAAGCTCTATTGCAATACTCACAAATATACTTTCCTTGCTTTTTTGGCTTCTGATCTTTCAGAAGATGATTGTACATTTGTTCTACGCTTTGATTAACAACAGAGGCAACATGAGTTGAATTATAAATTGGTGCAGGGGGCAACTGTGTGGAATTGGCTGCACTTATTGACAAAGGTGAAGCGGAATCCATTTGCTGGTGTGGAGGAGTGACCTGAGTTCTACTGGAAGGAGAAGTGAGGCCCGTGGCTGACGTCACTGCTGTGTCATAAACCTGTTCAAGTTTGGCATTCTCTTGATTTTGCAGATTCGTCAGTGGTCCTGTGAAACCCGCGTGCCCGGGAAGCTGCTGATTGTGTTGATTAGGTTTGGAAACAAAGTGTTCCCGCTGATTATCCAGATTTGAAACTGACTGAATTGCGACTTGCTCATTCTTCTGAGGAGCAGAGACATGCACTGTGTATGAGGTACCGGGAGGACGCTGCGGCTCGGCAACGGATTCTTCTGGAGTCTGATTCGGGGAATTCACTGAACTGTTTTTTAACTTAGATGGGGATCGTACAGTTTTATTTGGTCTCAGTTTTTCTGTCTTAATTGCACAAGACGAGCCCTTTTGTGACAAGGTGCTCAGTTCTGGCTCCATTGCTTTCAGTAAGACATCAAACGCGGTGTTGGTGTACGAGGGGGGCGTGGTACCATGAGAAGAGATACATTCACTGCTGTCAGTCCTGGTTTTACCCGACAGAGAACTCGAGTCCCATTTCTCTTGGAGTACACTGTGCTTGGCGGGGTCCGCGCCTTCTGACCTCCATCTCCGCAGCTCCGCTGGGCGCTGCAGAAACGAGGGCTTCTCAGGAGAGACAGCGCCCTCGGGTTTGGAGGCCTCGGCAGTTATGGCAGGTGTCTCTCCATTCTGTCTGGTGAAGGGCTTCCCATTTCTCACAGGAACAGAATTCTGCTTCTTGTGAGATTCTGACACACTCTGAAGAACTGCAAAGGACGCATCTTCTGTATTTTGTTTATGTTTTGCCTGAAGAGGATTTCTCAGGGGGGATTTTGGTATTTTTTTCAGGTGATTCTCAGCAACAATCTTTTTCCGTTTCACACCTTTAAGAGATTCCGAAGATCCTTTAACACCTGCTTCTAGAATTTCTGTTGAAAAAGAAGAAAGGAAACCAAATGGTAAAATCGTACATACACCAACTCTGTGTGTGTGTGTGTGTGTGTGTGTGTGTTTTAAACAAATTAAGATCACCATGATGAGGGTGCTATACTAAGGTGGTAGTTTAAATAAAGGCTTTTTTTTTTTTTTTTAAAGAATTGCATTCTAATGTCCTGGCAATGTTAAGAACATTGCTAATCAAACTCCCTAGGAATATGCATACCTGGTTTGCACTTCCAAGACAGCACGCGCCTTTCCAGAGGAGCCCAGGCCCTGGACCAAGATCTGCCCACTTCAATCCCTAGCTGAGCTTTGCTGACACCAAAGTCCGAGAAGTGTGACCACCCAAGGAGGCACTTGGCCTTTTGTGCTGGGCACGTCACATGAAGGAGCCTTTGAAACACTCTTTTCAGCAGGTTCCACAGGCACAACACTGATGCTCTTTTGAGAACAAGGGCTGCCCTATAGTAACTTCTAGAACGATCACACCTGGGGCGGTCAGGATACACCAGCTGGTCAGTCATGAGTACTTATTGCTAACATAGCAGTGACATCGACAAAGAGAAAATCGAGAAAGTAAGATAATCCACTTTTGGGGGTTTCTCATTAGCAAAATTAAAGAGCCATAAAGTGGCAATGGCCTTTGGTTAAAAAAAAAAAAAAAAAAAAGTCACCACTGCCATTTTAATTGAATAAAATAATCATTGGCTATGTTTCTTTGTCGTCACTGATAGGTGGAAAGGCAGGCAAGTAGACAGACAGGCAAAACTTACTGCAGGAGAGAGGAGATGAAACTGTCCTCATTTCAAGCTATGTTGGAAATAAATCATCTTTTAAGTGGCATCAACCGCCCACCATCTCTGTCAACTTTTATATTTTTGAGCAACAATTAATTACTTGTCCTAATTTAGTTTTGCTTCCATTTGTTGGATCCTTGCGTACATAAGCAAAAATTATTCAATTATATATTACTTACTGGTAGAAAAGCCAAATACTTTAATCCTTCATTATTTTCAAGTAGCTCTTGTAATGCACAGCTCTAAAATTCATATTAGACCAAAATGTCTATACTGTATTAACTACTTTGCATTTATTGAGGGTAAAAATCTGTATAAAATAATTTAGTCATGTTGCAACATCAGTTTATGTGCCCTCAATTGTGAGCTAATGAAAAAAAAAATAAGTACTATTCTACTACAGACAACATTTATCCACCACAATCAGAAGGGGGAAAGAGGGGTTCCTCATGACTATGATATCTCAGCTAAGGAATAATAGGAAAACGATTTTCTGTACACTTAAATCTTTGAAAATGATGTTGAGAAAACTTTTCCATTTTCAGCCCACTCTTTTATGAAATGACATCTTCCTGCTGGTTTTCCTTTCTCACAATGCAGGTGGTGATAAAGTCACTGATGGCTTTATGTCTGTCATTAATGCTTTTCCCATTTCCCAGGCACAGGGGAAAATGAAAAATGATAGTCACCAGGAAGGGTGAGCAGCTCCCCACCCACCTTCAAAAAGTCAGGAGGCAGGTGGTCACGAAGGAACGCCCCCAGGCTAAGAGCACAGCTAGAGCAACGAGAGGGGCAGCTGGCACAGAGACACCATGGACCAACACCCACCGCGCAGAGGCCCAAGCAGGACCTCTTCAGCCAGAGTCCTGGCTGGGCACGTGAGTATTTTACTATGTTCCACATGATTTTCTGGAATAAGCTTTCATTTTTAGATGTAGCTATTTAAAAAAAAAGAAAATCAAACAGTGCCTTACAACGAAAAATGCAAAATTCAATTGATATGTTTTAAACAAAAAGAACAAAATTTTGTACTTAAAACAATGCTGAAGTGAAAATAAAGGAATTGCTAAACTTATCCATATTTCCATATAAGAGATACTATTTCCAAAAAATATCCCTTAAGAATTAGAAAAACAGATATTTTAAGTAGAATTTTTAAGCTACATATTTCAGTTTTAGATACAGACTCATCTCTCTTTTGTCAAAGTTTATAACATTTCAGTCCTATTTTGTATATTCTTAGTTCTCTGTGTGAATCTTAACACTTGACTGGTGTGATATGACAAATCTTCCCTTCAAAATGCTGCAGATATCCTTTGCCTTCTGACAACTCAGCATAAGAAACTTTTCATCTATTACATTTTCATATATATTTTCTGGAGTTTTTTTTTTGGGGGGGGGGGCGGATAAAGTTCTTTTCTTTAGGTAATTCGATTATGTTGTCCTGGATCACCCTTAGGATGGTTTAAATTTCTTTCCTCCCTCTCTCTGTTTTTCTTCTCCAAATTTTTCTAAAGCTTTTCCCTTAGATCAAATAATTGTATTTTCAGGCCATTAAGCTATTCACTGCTTCAAATTTATTGGTTTTGGATGTTCTAGTCTCATTTTATTCCCTTAGTTCCATATTTCCCATCTCATTTTATTGTCTCATATGAAGTTTGAGCTCTTGTGTTAATAAATTTATGAGCTCATTAAGTTCTGTGCTTAAAAAACACTTCTGCTTCTGGGCATTATTTTCTCCAAGGCTGAGTTTTTAGTCTTTCATTTTCTCCAGGCTTTTCCATTGCCTGGGATCACAGGAAGGTCACAGGGGTGGCACTCAACTGAGAACATGTCTACTTCTGACTTGTGTTCTTCCTTGCAGGATTTTGTTGGGTCTCTTCTGCTTAACAAAGTCTCTGTCCTTGTTTAGGGATGAAGCCCCTCCACTATGGGTGCTTGGGAGGGAGGAGTGGGTAGGATTGACCCTAGACTGTGGATCACCATCTAAATTCTGAGACGACGTCTGTTGGGGGAGTTGGGACGGGAGAGGATGGTACAGGAAGGAGAGCTGTGATCAGAGGCAGGGGCCATGCAGGATGAACATCACACTGCCGTTCCAGAGGTGCAGCGGGGCAGGCTGCACGCCTCTGCTGATTCCTGCTCTCCACTCCTTGATTCTCACTGCAGTGCTCAAAGTGGGTGGCTTGACATCTGGCTAGAAATCAGAGACAGACACCCACTCTTGGGAACCAATGTCCGATAGCAGGAGGTGGCAGACCCCTGGGTTTTCAAAGAATGATGTTTTTTAAACTCACCTAAATCTTGATTAATTTCAAATCAACATAAGAGTAGCTGGAGTTACTATCCCTTACCCACAGATAAGCCTTGGTATGGCCACCACACTTTCCAGCTCCATCTACAACCCCTGTCCTGGAGTTCAGAGCACGTGTACACAGGGCACCTCGAGGCAGCAATACAACTGGTGTGGGGCTGAGGAGGAACAGCTCTTTGCCTTTGTGTTTGCCTTTTCCACAATTCTAAAGGCAACCTGTTGCTCTGTGGACTGTGAGGAGAATACATGAGTGTGAGCAAAGAGAAACAAAGGAAGACCATGAGACTAGGGTAGAGACAGTGCCACGATGCCAAGAGGGTGGCTGTTTACTGTGCTCGCCCCCGACCAGCCAGCACACAGGCAAGGATGCTGCTCCTACACACGACACGATTCCAGAAACACTGTTTTTTACCACCAACTCTGGATGTGCTTGGTGCACATCAGGGATGAAACAACCTCCTTGCTTACACAGGGATAATGTGCAGTCCAACTGGAAAGAAAGGGCAAGGATTCAAAAGCAAGCCAGCCAACTGCTCAGATGTACTCGCCAACGTGGCTGAACAGCAGGCAGAAACCGAGGCACAAACAGGTCATAAATCCAAACACGGGTTCCTTCAGCAGATGCAAATCACCCAGGAAAGGGATCCCAATTAGCAGTGTTGCCACCTTCAGAATTATGAACTTTTGGAGCAAAACCAGGGTTCCCAACAGTGGAAGACTTAAGCAAGAGAGCTCAGAAAGAACACAGGGGCCAGGGAGCTTGGGAGCAGAAGGGCTGGGAAAGCATGAGCCCGCGTCCCCAGGCCCCCTATGCAGCCTGATGGTCGCGCTCTGGCTTCTGGAGAGAAGAGCAGATGGGGTGGACAACAGCACTGCCCGCTGGTGCCGGGACCACTCCCGATAACCACAGATCAAGACACAGCACGGTCCCTGGCTCAGGAAGCCTCTGGGTTGCTAGGAGTGACAAAGAACATTCTTAAGGTAGGTGGCAGGTATGAGAAATCGCAGCCTCGTGGTGTGGGTAGAACCTTGCTTGGACTCACAGCGAGTCTTTCTTCACATTTACTCAGATACCCAGTGTGAAGACCTTTAGAACCCCTCAGGCCCTGGGGACATAAGAAGTACTTCTCTGCTAGCAGCAGAGAGCAGTCTGGCTCAGGGAAGCGAGAGCTGGGGTGGGGCAGGGAGCATCGGAAAGCTGTATCAGGAGTTTGCCCAGAACTCAGATAGTGACAGAGCCTCCTGGCTGACTTGAGGAAGCCAAGGATGCTGCTGAAGCCTCCTGTCTTTATGTGGGAATGCTAGGCTAGTTTGAGAGGGAAAATAGTTCTCTGCTTTCCATTCCACCAAACCTCCAAATCAATACACGTGTGTGGAATTGTGAACTATAACTGGAAATTCAGGACAAGTAATTTTCAATAGGAAAATGGTTAGGCTAATTATGACACAGTCACTTGACATAACATTACACAACCATTTGAAATAATCACCAAGTTTACATAGCTATCTGAAAATCATGAAACATGAAGCATACATGCACGCTCTCTTTCCTTGGAGAGAGGTCTGGGCCAAGGCATAGGTCTGTGAATGCACAGCGAGGGCTGGCTTTGTCAAAGAAAATGAACAGCCAACGAGGCACTGTGGAGAGAGGAGTCTGACACCAGGAGCCCAGGTCCTCTGTGCTGAAGGTGCGTTACAGACAAAAAGGAAGGAGGGCGGGGAAGCAGCCTATAAAACATGTGCTAGCGAAGGGCCCAGGAAGTCAGGGAACAGCCGGTTTTAAGAGGGAAGATGTGCCCACCAGCGTTCAGCACTGCACACAGACACACAGGATGAAACAACAAGAGGCTCGAAGGTGGTCTGGTGGTCCTGGGCACTGGGAGGACATGGTCATCTCTGAGAGCAGTGCCAGGAGCCAAGGGGTCAATGTCATCACAGACATGGGGAAGGACTGCGGAGGTGAGGGAAGCACCAGGCCAGCCAAGACTGACCACTTCCTGGGAATCTGACTTGAAGGAAACAAAAAAGACCAGATGTCACTGTCCATGGAGAAGGTTAAGGAGAGGCTTTTGTAAGACGAGGGTGGAGGCTGCATGAGTTCACAGAGGACGCAGAAAGCACACAGGAGGGGACTGAAGACGCAAAACCAATAAGTAATCAATTAAGGTGCACTAAACAGGTGCCGTCGGGAAGCCACCACAGGGGTGTGGGCAGCCAACTGTGATGGAGGCCAGGAGCAGCTGGGACCACTTTCTTGGAAGCAGCACACCTGACTTGAGCCTGCCTCAAGGGCAGAGGAAAGGACTTTCAAGATAAGGGAAGAGCACAGACAAGATACGCAAGGAAAGTACCCAAGATGCACACAGGGACAATGGGGGGCCTTGCCATTTGCACACTAGCACAGTGGGAGACAGACTAGAATAGGGTGGTAGAAGGAGGGGGCTTGGCCTTGAACCCGGGCAGAGCCTGGGACTCACTGAGCAAGAAACACACTCTTAACTCACTGCCCATCCCTCCGGGAACATAATCAGAATACCTCCCGCCAAGCCTGCAAAGTCACCGCCCTTGGTCCATTTCCCCCACTGGCTATCCCAGCCAGAGGGGTCGACAGCCCATCTCCTTCTTGCACCAGAGGCTGCACCTGTCCTCTCCTCAAAAAGCCTTCCCTAACTCTCAGCTCTTGAAGTGCCTGGCGCATTTCAACCTTCAAATCTCTGCACTACCTTTCCTGGGTGGCTCTTCCACTCCACCTCAAGGGGTCCCTGCGTGGTCCACAGCCCTGCTTATGATCACAAGCTGAAACACCCCGTTTATCTATTTATATGTCTTTGTCTACCTCCTAATTAGAATACAGGAGCTATAAGAACTTCACCTTTACACATCCAGCTCTTAAAAGATGCTCAAGATATATTTGTTAATCTAAGAATTATTAACATAAGAGAAAATAAGGGGCAAATTATATTGGGCAGCCTATTGATATATAATCCATCATGTCAGGAATTCAAATTAGAAATTCATATGACCATTTTGAGTAAGGGTGAATAATATATAATAAAAATCGACATCCTGTCAAGGTGCAGTGGTGCACATCTGTAATCCCAGTGGCTCAGGAGGCTGAGGCAAGAGGATTGCGAGTTCAAAGCCAGTCTAAGCAAAAGAGAGACACTAAGCAACTCAGTGAGACCCTATCTCTAAATAAAATACAAAATAGAGCTGGGGATTTGGCTCAGTGGTCAAGTGCCCCTCAGCTCAATCCCATGTACCCCCAAAACAAAAAACCCCAACATCCTTATTTTAAAAGATAAGAACAGTTGAATCTACTTCAAAATGTATAAACTTTAAGAGTGTTTTTCCTATCCTACAAAACAAAGCATCTCTCTTGAGCCCATCAGAAAGTGTGGGTCACAGGGTAGACACACAGTCTGAACTCCAACACAGGATGTGTGGCACAGAGCCCAGGAGGAAGACCTGGCAGCCATGCAACTGCATGAGAAAGCACCATCTAGGACTGTCACGGCTGTTGGAGGCCCCCTTCCACTCCCACACTCTCTGAGAGCCTGTATCAGTTGCCTCTGTGGGGGCAGGAGAGGCGACAGAAGTGACCTTTGGTGTGCAGGTATGCAGGAAAAGGCACGAAGCCAGCCCTGCCTTCTGGATGCTTCTCTCATATGGAGCAAAAAGCCTGAAGCACCCACCTGTCAGGAAGCCACCACAGGGCAGAGGTGGGAACCCACTGCAGCTGAGTGAGCAGGACAGGAGGCAGCCTGGCCTCCCGGGGGGCGGAGGGGCAGGCTGCAAACACAGGAACTGCCCAGCTGTGGCTTGACCAGGAGAACAGCAACCCTCACCTCTTGAACTAGAAGCCTGGCACTGAGTAAGAACCAACAGTGGTGGACTGACAGAAGAGCGAAATTCCCTCGAGACTGGTGGCACTAGCTGTTGAAAGCCAGCAAGGAGACTAACACTAAGAAGGCCTCCAGCCCCAGCCATAAGCACAAGAAGTCTCAGCCATGGTGACAAGAATTAGAAGCCAGTGCAACACGCTGAAAATGCAAACCCAGCTTATCTCCCTTCCCGGTGATGTGGCAGAACCATGCCCATTTCCAACTATTAGAAACTATTCAAGTCAATATCTACTGTTAATAACTAAAATTCAGTGCAAAATTCAAGGCATGCATGTGTACACACAGATAGGAAGACCAATCCACTGTCAGGAGGCAAAGTGATCGACACAAGCAGACCCCCAGACTGTAACTGGATCCAGATGTTGAAATTCTCAGACAAGGACCTATGATATTAATAGGCTAATGGATCCAGAAAGAAAGGTGCAAAACATGCAAACACAAATGGGAATGCCACTGGAGAAGAGGGTCAAATGACAGTGCTAGAAATAAAAGTGTAACAGAGATGAAGAAAACCTTTGATAGATTCAATAGTAGGCTCAATGAAACT
Source organism: Tamias sibiricus (assembly GCA_025594165.1). Taxonomy (NCBI): domain Eukaryota; kingdom Metazoa; phylum Chordata; class Mammalia; order Rodentia; family Sciuridae; genus Tamias; species Tamias sibiricus. The sequence goes on along the minus strand of CM046666.1, from coordinate 13,092,795 downwards.
TCAGATAGGCCAATAAAAATTACCAAAAGAGAAACACAAAGAGAGGAAGAAAAAAAAAAAAAAAAAAAAACATGGAAGAGAGAGAACAACACAGCACATTCAAAAGCCACAAGTCAATGAAAAAAATCACAACAAAATTAGAAAACTAGGAAAACATGATAAAGAACATTTGCCTGATGCCAATGATGGGCAACACTCAAAATCAAACACTAGCAAAACCCCTGAAGTCTGGGCAAGAGGCAAATGGCAAGAACCACAGCCCTTTTTAAGCTCTTCTGCAAACCATCGAGCCAACACAATGAAAGAACAAAAAGAAATGAGGCAGAAATGGTGGTAAGGAAGAAAACAGCTTTATTTTCTGATTGTGGTCTCCTTAAGAAGGAAAAAGAAAGGACTGAAAATCTATTTAATCAAACAAGAGCTTAGTCAGGTACCCGTCTATTAAAAACACAAATATTCACCTTTTCCCTTATACCAAAAATAATTAGTCAGAAAATATAATGGAAATATTCTATCTATAATAGTAACAAAAATGAAAAATTCCTAGGAAAAAATCTAACACAAACTATTAAAAGCACACAGAAAATCTGCATATTTCCTGGCATGATTAAAAAAAAAAACAGGCTTATAAAAAGCTTACAAAATAAAGAAACACACCAAGCTCATGGGGGCAAAAAATATCACTATTTTAAGATGTCAATTCTTCTCAAAAGTTCATATTTTATAAAATTTTAACCAATAAAAATTTTGTTCTTTTAAAAACTGTGCCATGACTATTATCTTCATTTGAGAGAATAAGCCTTAGAAATGAGACAGTATAATTCTGAAAAGAACATTGTATAGACAACTTCATGAAAAGATATTAAATGAATAAAACAGTATTTTCTCAAGATCAGATCCATGGTTCAAAAATGAAATACCACAGAAAGACAATGTATGAAAAAAAGTGCCATATTTCAAAATCCTGGGAAAGGCTTTTTAAAAATATGCGATTTAGGTCTCATGCAAGGAAATGATAAAAGAAGGTGGAAAACCAAAGGGAGATCAGTAGAGTAGAGGAAGGCAGCCAGGGGAGGGAGGAGGGGAGGGAGAGGCAGTAGTGGGGAATGATACTGCCAGATCATCTTGCTACATTATGTGCACATATGAATATGTAACAACAAATCCTACCATTATGTACAACTCTAATGCACCAATTTAAAAAAATGGAATTTTTTTTTTTTAAAAGGTGGTGGTAATCAAACCCTCAAGCCAAAATAAGTACAAAGATTCAATGTCAGAAATAAAACCACAGGAATAAAACTAGAAAAACATAAAAAAATTAATTCATCTTGGTCTGGGAACTTGCTTTCTAAGCAAGTAAAACAGATTATTTTTAAAAAGGAAAATTAAAACTATTTGCATAAAAACTAGACTCTCTGGGTGTGTGAGCATGTGAGAGAGTGTGTGTTTGTGTGTATGTGTAAGCTTTAATGTAAATACAAGCTGAGAAAAGTATCTGCAAGATACAAGGGTTGAAATAATAAGGCATAAGGAACTTTTATAAGAAACTCTGACAATGAAGAATCAAACAATTAATTCAGACATACTGTACAAGATTAGCTAATAAAAATATAAATATTGTCAGCTTGAAGGTAATGAAGCATTGAAAAGGTTAGCTATTGTGAACTGTGCTGCTATAAATATTGATGTGGCTGTGTCACTGCAGCGTGCTGATTTTAAGGCCTTTGGATATATGCAGAGGAGTGAACTAACTGGGTCAAAACCAACCTGGATACCCATCAACAGATGAATGGATGAAAAAAAAATGTGGTTTGTACACACAATGGAATATTACTCAGCCATAAATAAGAATGACTTTATGACATTCACTGGTAAAAGGATGGATCTGGAGATATAATGCTAACTGAAATAAGCCAATTCCAAAAAACCAAAGGTTGAATGTTCTCTCAATGTGGATGCTAACCCACAACAAGGGGGAGACAGAAGTTCTGTGAATTAGACAAAGGGGAATTAATGAAGGAAAGGGAGGGGGAATAGGAATAGGAAAGACAGTGGAATGGATCTGACATAACGTTCCTGTGTACATATGTAAATATACCCAGTGAATCTCAACATCGTGTACGTCCATAAGACTGGGACCCCAGTTGGAGTAAGACATATCCCATGTTTGTATAAATATATCAAAATAGATTCTACTGCCATGCATAAGTAAAAAGAACAAATAAAAATTAAAAGAAAAAAAGAAAAGGTAGTAAGAGTTACTGGACTAAGACGGGGGAGACAAAGTCCGCAAAGATGAGAGCAGCTTTCAGGCTCCCCTTGCCCAGGAGAACTTTGTCTGTCCAGAGAGCAGCTAGAAGCCTGAGCGGTTCTGCTGATGACCCAGAGGATCTAGGAGAACAAATGACAGATTCCGGAGCACGCCAAATTTGGGGCCAACAAGAAATTCTATACATGTCCAGCTGGGAGCCCAGCGGACTCCATTCTGGTAAACGGGAGAACTGGACGTATGCCAAGCTTTGCATAAACTGCATCACACTTTTAGCACCCTCCCAAAATCACAGATTCCAAATCCTGGTTAAGATGATAATTGGCCTGTTCGTTTTTTTTAGATACCTGACAGAAGTAAAGTCTTCTTTGAAAAAAGATATCAATTTAGGCTTTAAAATACTTTCATAATTTTTCAAATAAAATTGCCAACACATATTGAAAGATAACCAGGCACCTGAGAAAGAAATTCAACATGAAAGAATGAATATCACAAGCAGATGTTTAAAAGTCCAATATAATGAATTAACATACAAAGACTTTAGAATAGATTTTTTTAAGGACAAGAATTGAAAATTCCAGGAGAATTAGAAATTATAAAAAGAGACACAGCAGATTTGAAAAGCCAAATATAAACTATAGAATTGAAAAATAGAGCCTAATTTAAAACTCACTGGTTGGATTGAAGTTCAAATAGAATAATGGAAACTGAAATGAACTGAAACATAAGTTACCAGCAGCACACAGAAGGCCAGGATACACAGGATGCAAAATCCAGTGTGTTATAAAACAGAGAGGGAGACTTAAAAATAGTCATAACTATATATCAATAATAAAAAAAAAAAAAAAAAAAAACGTGCCTTCAAAGAAGCAATAGTTCAACTGTCCTGCACAGAATATACTCAAGGACATACACTGCCAAGCCAGAGCTAGGGGCTTCCACACCCAACAGGAACGCTTTTCAAGAATCAAAGTTAAATAGACATTTTCTATTAAGTGACACTTGAGAGAAGTTGTCACAAAAGACCTGCACTCAGGGAAAATCAATAACTGTTCTTCAAGCAAAAGAAATCCAAGATTCAAGCACCCCAGATAGGAAACCAGAGATAAATGAGAAAGAGAATGGCAAAAACACAGTATGTGGACAGATCCAAAGGAGCAGTGACTGGGCTATAATTTGAATCAGAAATGTCCCTAAAAGGCCGGTGTGTTGAAGGCGTGGTCTCCAGCTTGGCACTACAGGGCAGTGTGCAAACCTTTAGAGGCGGGCCTTGCATGAGGTCTTAGGCCATGGGGCTGTGCTCTGGAAGGAGAATGTGGGTCTCTTCCACTCTTCCTTTTGCTTCCTGGCTGCTAAGAGGGGAGCAGCCGCCTCCAGTACAGGCTCCCGCCAGGAGGCACTGCCTTGCCACAGGTCCCAAACCACTGCAGCCAACTGATCACAGACTGAACTTTCTGAAATGCTGAAAATAGACCTTTCCATCATGTGCACTGGTTAATCTCAGGTACTTTGTTACACTGAGAGAATGCAAACACAAATTGTACGATAAATAATAAAGCAAAAGAATCCAAAATACACAGTAATAACAGCAGGTAAATCAAAAGCAGGTAAATGGACAAGCCCATGAAAGAGGAAAGAAGAAATGCTGTGGAGAGTCTTAAAGCCTATCTGTCAGCATGAGATAGAACAGTCGTCTCTAACAGCACCCCACCCCCGCCTCAACCAGAATATTAGAATGGTTCTTGTGGCCTTTAGTGAACTGTAAGTTTTCCAACCAAAATGGATTTAAAGGCCTTGCTAACATTCCCAATGGAGCTATGCTGAAAACCAATCAGAAGACACCAGCAATCCCAAACCCAAAACCAGGCCAGGAAAAGAAAAGCAAGAGTGGAATATAAGTGACATCTGATATCAAATTCCATTCAAAGTAACACAAAGAACCACTTAAAAGTTTATACAATGCAAGATCCATTATTATTCAATTTTTATAACCTAGCAGGTTGATAATTTGAAAGGGCCTATGCAGTGGGTGGTAACTGTAGGCAGGTGGGGTGTGGCTAGCGGAAGGAGGTTTCTTAGGGCCCCTGAGGACTGTCTCCTGGCTCCTTCCTGCTCTGCTTCCCGGCTGCCATGCGGTGACATGCCCTTCTGCCATGGTGTTCTTCCTCGCCTCGGGCCCAGAGGGACAGAGTCAGCCAACCGCAGACTGGGTGAGACCGCCGAGATCAACTATGAACCAAAATAGTCTTTTCCTCTAAGTTGTTATTGTCAGGTCTTTTGATCACACAATAAAAACCTAACAAACACATTAACGACTTGAATAATATAAAGAATTTAGCTAATTATGAATAAAATTGACCCAAGAAGATGAAAACTTGAACAGGCTTCAGTCTGAGGAAGAATCAGGATACATTATTCAAGACCTGGATGTGCTCTTCTCCTTCCCTCATAGATGCTTAAACTCTCAAGTAACTTATAGATTAAACATTCTAGAATATTAAATATGCAGAAAGCTGCCTAATTCAGTTGTCTTCATAGGTCAAAAGGAAACAGGCAGGACAGGCCAGTCCCAGGACAGGCCCAGCCATTCAGCAGCTGTCCAAGCCAGAAACTCCCAGAGGCTTCCCTCCTGTGGCTGGTCACTACCTCCTCTCATTCCTTCCCCAGATCATCACTGCTCAGACACATTCTTTCCCTGGGGACAGGGAAGCCTGGCTCTGCACTTACCTGCTGTTTGACTGTGGGTAAGGTCTATTATCGCGTAGCCATTATCTGTAAACTGTCAATAATGAAGGAATTGATGGGCTGTGAGGATTATGTGAGATGATGCACTGAGAAAATGCAAAGAGACCTAGGTCTGGTGACCAGAACTTCAACTTTAATTCAGTATTACTGGTACTGATGATGATCATCATCATCATTATATCAATAATCATCACCACTGGTTGCAATTGTAATACTAGAACAAAATGGCTACCTCACTATTTTATCAGTATTTCCTATAATATTGAATGCTCAGGACTGGTACTGATATTGTAGCTTCAGTAAAAGTAGATTTTTATATCATTCTAATAAAAAATAAAAGAAGATTTATTTGATTTTTTTAAATAATTTTCTAAAATGTTCACATAATCTACATGATTCTTAGACTATAAAATTACTAAGTATTATTTAAAACAGACTGACATTAAAATAAAGAAAATTACATTATTTTGGCACAGTGGTGCTTGCTTATAAGTCCAGCCACTCAGGAGGCCAAGGCAGGAAGATTGCAAGTTCAAGGCCAGCCTGGGCAGGTGAGCAACACCATGGCTCAAAATAAAAAATAAAAAGGTTGGGGATGTAATTTAGTGGTAGAACACCCCTGGGTTCACTCCCTAGTACTACAAAATAATAACAATAACAATAAGAAGAAAATAAACATAAAGTATGTCCTTAAGAATTGACAATGTAGGCTTTTTCAAGATGGCGGAATAGAGGAGGTCGCTTTCCTGGCTGCTCCAATGGAGTGAAACCAAGAAAGCAAGACAGGCAGCTCCTCAGCAAGTAAGGTACTAGAAACTTTCATGGACACCATAAGCTCAAAGGGCAGAAACTCCACTGCCTCAGATCCATACTGTTAGATTGGCAGACACAAAAACAACATGAAAAATCAAGGGAACAAATTGCCCCAAACAAACCAAGCTACTCCAATAACAGAATCCATTGAAACCATAGTGAAAGAAATGTTAGAGAAGGAGTTTAGAATGTACACAGTTAAACTGATCTGCGAAGTAAAGGACAGTATATGAAATGAAATCAGGGCTGGGGTTGTAGCTCAGTGGTACAGTGCTTGCCGTGCACGTGTGAGGCACTAGGTTTGATACTCAGCACCACATAAAAATAAAGAAATGGTACTGTGTCTATCTACAACTAAAAAAAAAAGAAAATTAAAAAAAAATTTTAAAAGAAATAAAATCAGAAAATACAGGAAGTGAAAGATCACTTCAATAAAGGGCAGAGATTCTGAAAAGTAACCAAGCAGAAATCCTCAAAATGAAGGAAACAATAAACCAAATGAAAAACTCCATAGAAAGCATCACTAACAGACTAGACAACTTGGAAGACAGAACCTCAGGAAATGAAGAAAAGATACATAATCTTGAAAACAGAATTGACCACGGAGAGAAGATATTAAGAAACCACAAACAGAACTTCCAAGAACTATGGGATAACATAAAAAGACCAAATTTAATACTGATCGGAATAGATGAAGGCATAGAGATATAAACCAAAGGAATGCACAATATTTTCAGTGAAATAGTATCAGAAAATTTCCCAAACCTAAAGATTGAAATGGAAAATCAAATACAAGAGGCTTACAGGATCACAAATGTACAAAATTACAACAGACCCACACTGAGGTACATTATAATGAAAATGCCTAACATACAGAATAAGGATAGAATTTTCCAGGCTATGGGAAAAAAATATCAGATTACATACAGCGGAAACCAATTCAGATCTCAGATGATTTCTCAACCCAGGCCCACAAAATTAGGAGGTCCTGGAATAACATATACCATGCTCTGAAAGACAATGGACACCAACCAAGAATCCTGTATCCAGAAAAATTAAGCTTCAGATTTGAAAATGAAATAAAAACCTTCCATGATAAACAAAAGTTAAAAGAATTTGCAACTAGAAAACCCTCACTACAGAACATTTTCAGCAAACTATTCCATGAAGATGAAATGGGGGGGGGGGGGGGGGTAAAAACTAGCAAAGGAAGGAACTACACTAAAGGAAAAGACAACCAAAGCAGAAACTAAGTCAAATTTAAAATCAGAAATAAAACAAAATGAACAGGAATACAAATCACATCTCAATAATAACCCTGAATTTTTAAATTAAATTATTTATTTATTCTAATTTGTTATATATGATGGCAGAATACAATTCATTTCATATTACACATATGGAGCACATTTTTTCAAGTCTCCGGTTGTACACAAAGTATTTTCACATCATTCCTGTCTTCACTCATGCACTTAGGGTAACGATGTCTAACTCACTCCACTGTCTTTCCTACCCCCACGTCCCCTTCCTTCTGCTCCCTCCCCGATGCCCTATCTCACTTTCCTCCATTCCTCCCATGCTCCCTGGCCCCCCATCGCCTTTAGGAGTCAGCATCCTCATATTAAAGAAAACATTCAGCCTTTGGTTTTCTGGGATTGGCTGACTTCACTTAGCATTGTATTCTCCAACTCCATCCATTTACCAGCAAATGCCATGATTTTATTCTCCTTTAATGCTGAGTAATATTCCATCGTGTATAATACCAAAGTTTCCCTATCCACTCATTAATCAAGGGCATCTGGGTTGATAACCCTGAATGTTAATGGCCTAAACTCATTAATCAAAAGACAGAGACTGGCAGATTGGATTAAAAAACAAGACCCAACAATATGTTATCTTCAAAAAGACTACCCTCATAGGCAAAGACACCCACAGACTAAAGGTGCAAAGTTGGGAAAAGCCTATCACTCATATGGACTGCATAAACAAGCAGGGGTCTCTATCCTCATATCAGATAAAGTGGACTTTAAGCCAAATTTAATCACAAGAGACAAAGAAGGCCATTATAAACTGCTTAAGGGAATTACACATCAACAAGACATAACAATTGTAAATGTTCATGCCCCAAACATTGGAGCACATATGTACAACAAACAAACCCTTCTCAATTTCAAGAATAAAATAGCCCACAACACAGTAATACTGGGTAACTTTAACATGCCTCTGGCACCACTGGATAGATCCTCCAATAAAACACTAAATCAACAAGCCACGGACACACACCACGTGGCCGGCTGCCCTGGAGAGGCCCGACCCACACCTGCCCCCTGGAGAGGACAGTGCACCAGTTCCCTATTCACCAGAGTGTGGCTCCACCCAAACTGCCTCCATTTTGGGACACTGAAGCCACCGCCACAGCCCTCCCTGCCTGGTAATCTCCACCGTGGGACATCAGATATAGCCAGAAGGCAGCTGACCGCTGCAGCACTGCACTCCAAACTGTGACATTACTGAACAGGCCACCCAATGCCATCGTACGGCCCAGCCTTCCAGCCCCATCTCTGAAAGCAATGGCCATCATGTTGGGATGCCTCTACTGCCATCTTGGGTTGCCTTGGCTCTGGCCTCCGCCATCTTTAGCTGGGCCAGCTTCCACCTTGGGACACTGACTGGGCCTGAAAGCCCAACATCAAGGTACCTACAGGCTTGAAACTACTGACACCACCAACTAGGGACATGTCCGCTTCCATCTACAGACAACAACCAGGACCTGGTAATGCGTCACCATGGGCCTGGCTGCATCAGAGGTATCTCTACTAGTGGGCTAACAGACACCATCCTGTTGCTGAGGTAACAGAAAGCCTTGCATGGGGTTGCCTCTCTCTCTTTTTTCTTCTGCTAACAGTCAACTTCTTTTGATTACCCTTTCACTAGTCCTATAATCTAATACCTCTATGTTCCCACATCCTACCTCATAAACATCACAACCTACCTCCACACCCCCTGTCTACCATTAGAAATTGTGAACCATTATGCAATCGTACTGGCTATATGGTAGAAGATAACCAAAGTCATCATTTCTGTTTATAGTGACCAAAGTGTAAATGTCGAAATAGAAGCTAATTGATTTATGACTGCATATTGGTTACACTGAGTGCTGTAAACATTCATATCCCCCTTAAAGGTGAGGTATTGGTAACTTGCAGGGACACTACAAGATTATAGTGTAGAAGCTGCAATACTTCAGACCTGCACTGCAATAGAGAAAGACACATAGCAAACATGAAAAAACAAGGGAGGAAAGTGCCCCAAACAAACTAAATACTACAACAACAGAATCCATCAACAGCGACAGGACAGTGTATTAGATGAAATGTCAGAGAAGGAGAGCAGAATGTACATAATTAAAATGACCTGTGAATTAAAGAAGGACCTAATTGAGCAAATACAGGCAAAAATTGATCACTCTAACAGAGATAAGATACCAAATACAGGCAACCACTGATCACACCAACAAAGAGTTAAGAGAGCAAATACAGGTAACAAAAGATTATTTCAAGAAAGAGATTCTGGGGGGAAAAAAAAACAAATCCTTGAAATGAAGGAAATAATAAACCAAATAAAAAACTCAGTACAAAGTACCACCAACAGACTAGATCAACATGGAAGACAAAGAACTTCAGACAATGAAGACAAAATATACAAACTTGCAAATAAAGTTGACCACACAGTGAAGATGGTAAGAAACCATGAATAGAACATCCAAGAATTATGGGATAACATCAAAAGACTAAATCTAAGATTTATCAGCATAGAGGAAAGCACAGAGAGTCAAACCAAAGGAGCACAAAATCTCTTCAATGAAACAGTATCAGAAAATTTCCCAAACATGATGAATTGGAAAATCAAATACAAGAGATTTATAGGACACCAAATGTACAAAATTACAACAGATCTATACCAAGACACATTTTAATGAAAATGCCAGGCATACAGAATAAGGACAGAATTTTAAAGGCCACAACAGAGAAGAATCAGATTACATATAGGGGAAGACCAATTCAGATCTCAGCAGATTTTTCAACCCAGACCCTCAAGGTCAGGAAATCCTGGAACAATATATACCAAGCTCTGAAAGAAAATGGATGCCAACCATAAAAGTTATATCCAGCAATACTAAGGTTCAGATTGGTGACAAAATAAAAATCTTCCATGATAAACAAAAGTTAAAAGAATTTACAACTAGAAAGCCAGCACTACAGAACATTCTCAGCAAAATATCTCAAGAGGAGGAAATGAAAAAACAACAACAATGAAAATCTGCAAAGGGACAATCTAAACCAAAGGAAAAGCCAATCAAAGGAGAAATCAAGTTAAAGTAAAAACCAAAAATAAACCAAAATGACCAGGAACACAACCCAGGTCTCAATAATAACCCTGCATGTCATGGCCTAAACTCATCAATTAAAAGACACAGACCAGCAGATAAGATTTTTTTTTAAAAAGACCCAACAATATGCTGCCTTCAAGAGATTCCTCTCACTGGAAAAGACATCCAAAGACTGAAGGTGAAAGAATGGGAAAAAACGTATTACTTACATAGACCACGTAAATAAGCTGGGGTTTCCATTCTCGTATCAGATAAAGTGGATTTCGAACCAAAGTTAGTGGAAAGGGATAAAGAAGGTCATTTCATACTACTCAAGGGAATCATACATCAACAAGACATAACAATCATAAAAATCTATGCTCCAACAATGGGGCATCTATGTATACCAAACAAACCCTTCTTAACTTCAAGAATCAAATAGACCATAACATAATAATACTGTATGACTTTAGCACACATCTCTCACCACTGGTTAAATCTTCCAAACAAAAACTAAACAAAAAAACTATATAACTCAATAAAACAATCAATGATTTAGACTTAACAGACATATATAGAATATTCTATCCATCAACAAATACACTTTGGTCTCAGCAGCACATGGATCCTTCTCCAAAATAGACCATATGGCATACCACAAAGCAAGTTTTAGCAAATACAAAAAAATCATAGATACTTCCCTGCATTCTCTTTTGACCATAATGGAATGAAATTAGACATGAATGATAAAATAAAAAATAGAAGCTACTCCAACATCTGGAGACTAAATAGTACACTATTGAATGATGCATGGATAACAGAAGACATTAGGGAGGAGATAAAAAAAATTCTTAGAGGTAAATGAAAACTCCAATACAACATATCAAAATCTCTGGTACACTATGAAGGTAGTACTAAGAGGGAAGTTCACTGCATTAAGCTTATTCACTGAAAGAAGGAAAAGTCAACAAATAAATGACCTGACATTACATCTCAAAGCCCTAGAAAAAGAGAAACAAACCAACACCAAAAGAAGAAGACAGGAAATAATTAAAATTAGGGCTAAAATCAATAAAACTGAAACAAAAGAAGGAATTAAAATAATTGACAAGACAAAAAGCTGGTTCTCTGAAAAAATAAATAAAATCGACAAACCCTTAGCCACCCTAACAAAAAGGAGAGACAAAACTCAAATCTCTAAAATTTGTGATGGAAAAGGAAATATTAAGACAGACACTATTGAAATACAGAGATAATTAGAAACTATTTTAAAAATTTATACTCCAGTAAAATAGAAAACCTCAAAGAAACCAACAAATTTCTAGAGGCATATGACCTACCCAAACTGAACCAGGAGGACATACACAATTTAAACAGATCAATTTCAAGCAAGGAAATAGACGATGTTATCAAAAGCCTACAAACCAAGAAAAACTCAGGACCAGATGGATTCTCAGCAGAGTTCTACAAAGACCTACAAAGAAGAATTAATACCAATACTCCTCAAATTATTTCATGAAATAGAAAAGAAGGGAACCCTTCCAAACTCATTCTAAGAGGCTAGTATCAGCCTGATACCAAATCCAGACAGAGACACATCAAAGAAAGAAAATTTCACACCAATATCCCTGATGAACATAGATGTAAAAATTCTCAATAAAATTCTGGCAAATTGCATACAAAAACATATCAAAAATATAGTGCACCATGGTCAAATGAGGTTCATTCCAGGGATGCAAGGTTGGTTCAACATACAGAAATCAATAAATGTAATCCCCTCACACCAACAGACTTAAAGGTAAGAATCATATGATTATATCAATTGATGCAGAGAAAGCATTTGACAAAATACAGCACCCTTTAATGTTCAAAACACTAGAAAAACTAGGGATAGGAGGAACGTACCTCAACATTGTAAAATCAATCTATGCTAAACAAAAGGCTAACATTGTCCTAAATAGAGACAAATTGGAAGCATTCCCTCTACAAAAATGGGAACAAAACAGGGATGCCCTCTTTCACCACTTGTGTTGAACATAGTCCTTGAAACTCTAGCCAGAGCAATTAAACAGACAAAAGAAATTAAAGGGATATGAATAGGAAAAGAAGAACTCAAACTATCATTCTTTGCTGATACATGATTCTATACTTGGAGGATCCAAAAAATTAAGCAGAAAACTTCTAGAATTAATAAACGAATTCAGTAAAGTAGCAGGATAAAAAAATCAATACCCATAAATCAAATGCATTTCTATACATCAGTGATGAATTCTCTGAAAGAGAAATTAGGAAAACTACCCCATTCACAATAGCCTCAAAAATAAATGGGGTATAAATAATAATATATATAATAAAAATAAATAAATAAATAAAAAAAATACTTGGGAATCAATCTAACAAGAGGTGAAAGACCTCTACAATGAAAACTACAGAGCACTAAAGAAAGAAATTGAAGAAGACCTTAGAAGATGGAAAGATCTCTCCTGCTCTTGGATAGGCAGAGTCAGTATTGTAAAAATGGCCATACTACTCAAAGTACTATACAAATTTAATGTGATTCCAATTAAAATCCCAATGTCACTCCTTATAAAAATAGAAAAATCAATCATGAAATTCATTTGGAAAAATAAGAGACCTAGAATAGCTAAAGCTTCATTAGCAAGAAGCGTGAAACAGAAGGCATCACAATACTGTACCTTAAACTATACTACAAAAACGACATGGTACTGGCACCAAAATAGACTTGTAGCCCAATGGAACAGAATAGAAGACACAGAGACAAACCCACATAAATACAGTTACCTCATACTCAACAAAGGCACCAAAAACATACATTGGAGAAAACACAGCCTTTCCATCAAATGGTGCTGGGAAAACTGGAAATTCATATGCAGCAAAATGAAACTAAACCCCCTCTTTCTCTCCAGGCATAAAAACTCAAAGTGAATCAAGGACCTAGGAATTAGACCAGAGACCCTGTGCCTAACAGAAGAAAAAGTATGCCCAAATCTTTATCATGTCAGATTAGGCCTGACTTCCTTAACAAGACTCCTAAAATCTAAGAAATAAAATCAAGAATTAACAGAGCTTCTTCTCTGCAAAAAAAAAAAAACAAACAATGAGGTGAAGAGAAAGCCTACATTTTGGGAGCAAATTTTTGCCACACATATGTCAGAGCACTAATCTCTGGGATATATAAAGAATTAAAAAAACAAAACAAAACAACTTAACACCAAAAAAACAAACAACCCAATCAATAAATCGGCTAAGGAGCTGAACAGATGATTCTCAGAAAAAGAAATACTATCGATCAACAAATGTATTTTAAAAAATGTTCAACATCTCTAGTAATTAAGAGAAATGCAAATCATAACCACCTGCAGGAGCCCTGTTTGGGGAGATGGCTTAAATTGCGGTGGACTACGGGCTTTGGCTTTGGACATGTTTGGGCATTGGCGCCTTCCGTAGTCTCACGGGACTTGGCCCGGGATCTTGCGAGACTTGGCCGGAGATCTCGAGGGACTTGAGCGAGATTGCGGAGGAGGTCTGCGCCATTTTGGAGGTTAGAGGTGTGTGGACGGCGTGTTGGGGTGTAGTTAGAGCCAGAGAGAAAAGTTATCAGAATAAAGAGCTGTTTGTTTCCGGTTCATCTCTAAACTTCTTCCCGCGGCTTCTTTGCTCCAAGCGGCCATCGCTTCAGGCGACAACAACCACCTAAGATTTCATCTCACTGTAGTCAGAATGGCAGTTATCAAGAATACAAGCAACAATAAGTGTTGGCAAGGATGTGGGGGGAAAGTCACACTCATATATTGCTGGTGGGACTGTAAATTGGTGCAACTACTCTGGAAAGCAGTATGGAGATTCCTTAGAAAACTTGGAACGGAACCACCATTTGACCCAGCTATCCCACTCCTCGGACTATACCCTAAAGACTTAAAAACAGCACACTAGAGTGACGCAGAATGACTGAATACACTTTCTTCTCAGCAGCTTGTGGATCCTTCTCTTAACATAGACTATGTTATGTAAGCTATCACATATGTTGGCATACATTTGTAATATTACCTTAATATATTTTTAGCATCTGTAGGGTTATTTTGATAGCTCCCTTTCCACTGATATTATGTTTTGTGTTCTTGCTTTGTTCGTGATTAGACTTGTTTATTTTTAATCAAATTTTAGCTGTAATATTTCTTCTCCATTTCATATATTTCTGCTCCTACTCTTATTTCTCTTATTTTTTTCTTCCTACTATATAATTTGAAAATAATTTCATTGTTATTCTAGCTTATTTCTGATACAAGTACTTTATTAATGTTCATCTTTCTGATAGAAGTACTATTTCATCCCAGAGATCTTGATATTTTAAGCTTTTATTATCACTTAGTTCAAAGCACTTTTTATTTGTTTTTCTTATGCTTTCTTCCTTGACCTCTGAGATATTTATAAGTGTGCCATTTAACTTTGAAATACTTGATATGTGGGGTGCGATTCTATATATCTTAAGGTGACTGATTTCTAATGTAATAAATCATACAGGAAACAGTCTACATGATTTCAAATTTTAAAAAAGTAATGGAAATGCTTTTTATATTGATTGTAATTGTTACATACATGTCAAAACTGATCAAACTCGATACTTCAATATGTGCATTTCATTGTACTTCAATTTTACCTCAATAAAGCTATGGTGAAAAAAAAAATGACAATGTAATGACACTGGGTCATGAAGCTATTTTTTAAGTTAAATATTTCACCTCTTAAAATGCTCTGACTCCACCTTACTTAAAAGAACAGATATGAGACGGTTGTTCAAATATATTCCTCTACCTATATCTTCAAATAAACCCTCTTGCTTGACAACTTAGGGAGGTGCTTATGAACACCTTTGTTCTCTTTTTATGAACTGTAGTTCTGATACACACACACACACACACACACACACACACACACACGTACGCACATACACACATAAAGGTGTATCTTTGTTTTAAAGAAGCATTGCCAGCAGTGTCACCTTGGTTGGCTTCCTTCACATGATAATCTAATACAGACTGCCTGCATGGGCTCCCAGAGACGTTCCTGGACTACTTTTCTGGAAAACCTTGCACAGTAACAGTTTTGCTTTGGTGACTCCCCAGTTTCCTCCTCTTAGAAACGACACAGCATTGGAAGAACTTTCCCAGACCCACTTTTACTTGCTCTCCACGGTGGGTGGAACAAACTCTGCAGTATTTCAGTACTTGTAAATTCACTAATTAGCTGTTTTATGGTCTGGCTTCTGTCTTTCTTGGTGAACGGTCCATGTGTGCTAGAGAAGAGGTGTATTCTGCAAGTGGTGGGTGCACTGTTTGGGTCTGGTTGGTTTAGAGTGCTGTTCAAGTCTTCTGTTTCTTTGCTGACCTGCCTAGAAGATTCCATTAGTGCACCAAAGCCCCCAAATGTTAGTAGTGACTGTCCATTTAAATCTCCCTCCGTTCCAGTTAGTCTTGCCCCATGTGTCTGTGGTTAGGTGGGTGAATGCTGACAACTGCTACACCTTCCTGGTTGGCTGATCTTTCCACCATCAGAAAATGAAAGTATTGTATGATATCACTATAGCCATACCCACTTTCTTATACTGGTTATTTGTATTACATATACACAAATACAGGTATATATGTGTGTGTATGTATCTTTTTCTCTCCTTTTACTTTCAACATATTTGTGCCTTTGAATCTAAAGAAAGTCAGAATATACAGCACATGGTCAGATTCAGTCTAACGATCTCTGCCTTTTGACTTCACTCTGTTTTCACTGACGTGCTGGACTCAGGTCTGCTATTTTACTTTTTGTTTTCTATGACTCACTTTTTTTTTTTTTTTTTTTTTTTTTTGCTACACTTCTACTTTATTGCTTTCTTTAATACTATTTTATACAGTAACATTTTAATTTATTTAATTTAATTATTTCCTTTGCAGCTGCTCTATGGCTTACCTTACATCTTAACTTATAAGAAGCTCTTCAGGGTTTAACTACCTGAATTCTATTGAGACATGAAAATGTTCTGTCTATACAGCCTTATACCCTTTCCTAATATTTGTGCTATATGTATCACAGCTATAAATGCTGCGCCCAACAATACATTGTCATACCTATTACAGTATGTAGCTGGTGACTTTTAATGACACCACTAACGAGAGTGCAAACACATCCTTACAAGCATTGGCTGACTCAGTTACCTTCCACTAAGCACTCTGCCTGAGTGACAAGCACCCAAGAGGAAATGGAAATGTCACCTTTGCTCCTCAAGACAGGTTCTCTTTGTCTACATTACAGCCTGGCTGGCAAGAAGGTAACGGAAAAGGGACAACTTAAGTGTTATGAATTAGTGATATTTTCTATTCTTACAACTTGCTCTCATGTGGCATAATATGGTTTATACAAAATTAAAAAACCAAAAGATAAAAATCCCAACATGGCCAATGAGACAGCAGACACTCATTACAAAACCCAACAATTTGATGTCATTTTGCAGGTTTAAGAAAACCACCTGGTAGAGGCTGAGTACACCTTTGATCAAAACAGTTTACAAAACAACAGTCCCATTTTTACTTGCACTGGAAGTTCTTTCAAATTATAATTTCTTGCTCCACTTTCATGAGAAAGATTCCAAAAACCTTAGTGACTTTTCTAAGAAAGTCCTAAGAGCTAACCGTAGGGCAAGGGTTCACGTGGTGCAGAGTCTCTCTCCTGCCTGGCCGAAGGCACAGGACCCACAAGGCGGTGGTGTCCCTCTGAGCCCTGCGCATGTTCAGAGATCCAAAGCCATAACCACTGGCAGCATGAAGTCCAGCACAGAAGGGAACATTTTCCACACTTTGACCAGCGCTACAAACTGTTCCCTGACGACCCCAGCTAGGTGACTAGCACACCACGGACCCTGTCAACAAGCAAACCTTGTACTGAACATAAAGTGTCACCAGGGCAGGGAACTGTGAAAGCCGCTGGAGAGGCACTTCTCCTGGGATGGCTCTGGGCTGTACTGTGGAACCTTCAGACACCCACAGCCTCCATTCCTCGACTGTCACAGCCTCTCACCAGGTTAAAAGATGTACTGGGGCTGGGGTTGTGGCTCAGCGGTAGGGCGCTCACCTAGCACGTGCATGGCCTGGGTTTGATCCTCAGCACCACATAAAAATAAATAAAGACATTGTGTACAACTAATAAATAAATAAATATTTTTTTTAAAAAAAAGATGTTCTGATGTGTTGCTGCGTGAACAAACAGGCTTTTTATTCTGCCAGCTTCTCTCTCCGGCTCCAACAACTCTTAACACGCACCACACACACCACCAAAAACCAACAACCAAAATGGCGCCGACCCGATCAGCAATCTCGGCCCAAGTCTCTCCAGATCCCGGGCCAAGTCTCGTGAGACTACGGAAGGCGGCAATGCCCAAACATCTCCATGGCCCGTAGTCAACCGCAATCTTAGCCATCTCCACAAACAGGGCTCCTGCACTGATGTTACCATGCGACTACACCTCACCAAGAATAGTCTTAGCCCTCTTGATTAAATAAAATCACAAGGAAAGACCCATTTGTAGCTGTCTAGCTGTCCATACACTCTATTAAAGGTTAAAGAATGAAGCTTTTATTTTCATTACTGTGACATAAACCATTTGTATACATCACTGCACCAGATAATTTGAGGTACTGAAAGAAACAATTTACTTCAGATAAGCAATCTAGGTTACACAGGAGAAATAAATGCCTATTTAACTACAGTGAGAAGCTAAAGCAACAACAGACACTGTGTCCAAGTCTTTCCTCTTTTGTGAAGGAGTCCACCCTTGTCCACATGCTGTCCATCGTCACTGATTCAGTGTCCATCTAACACCTGCATGCGTAGGCTACGGCAGGTACTGCGGTATGACCACGGGCCAAGCAAACTAGAGCAATTATGAAAACACGCCTGCGAGGAGGAGCAGGGGAGGGGTGAAGAGCAGCGAGGTGGTAGTGGGCCTGCTGAAGTAAGCACCGCGCAACCAGAAGCATCAGCGCCCCTCCCAGATGAGCTTCAGGAGGCTGAACCCCAGCACTGCCTGCTTCTCAGCCTCCTCCAACCGATATCCCCACTGCATACAGCTGCTTCCCCTTACCCACCATTTCATTTTCCAAGATTTCAGTTACCTGTGGTCAACTATGGTCTGAAGGGAAAAAAAATCCAAAGAAAATTCTAGAAATGAACAATTCGTATGTTTTAGATAATGTTGAAGTTTACTGTTACCATTGTTCTTCTATTACTGGTTACTACTGAATCTCTCACTATGCCTAATTTATTTTGACCTCTTTCAGAGGTGTGTGTGCACAGGAGAAGACCATGCATATGAGGGCGGAACTCCCAGGGTTGGTGCCCACTGGGGACCTGGGTGGGCAGGGGTGCCAGCACGAGGCTGTGCAACTACATACGTCTGTTTTCCTTCTTCAGTCCTCGTCCTGCCTTTCCCTGCTCATCCACAGAATCACATTTGCTGCTTCCAAATTGGTTTTTGAATGAAATAATCTCATATCCTAGGCTTGATGGTCAGGGCACAATTCCAGTTTAACATTATGCAAAGTTGGATGCAGTTCTTACACACAGCACAACCCACAAAATATACTCTAAATAGAGCAGCAGTAGAACAAAATGAGATTTTTGGTGAAATGGGACTTTGTTATTTGCTTATCTGTTCTGCTTTTTAATTTTTTTAAATTTTTATGTTCTAGACTTTCCTGCAGTTCTTTTAACTGTTCTCAGCTTATCTGCCTCCCTCCTCTCTTCTCCACTCTTCTCCCCGCCAATCCTACTCTTCGGGTCTATGCCTGTCCGCAGCCTGCTGAGGAGCATGGGAGAAGGCACCACGTGTGGAGGCAGCCTGCTGTTTTCATTTTCCTTTTTGGCCTATAGAATACATGGCCACAAAGCTAGAGAAAAGCCTAAATAAATAAACAGAAGCACACACACTCCTTCCAGCCACCCTGTAGCATTTATATAGAAAATACTGAGGCATGTGGAATAAAGTCAATTTCCTAAGAATAGAAGGGAAACAAAACCCAGGCTTCCCATGGCCCTCCTAGGAATCCCATGTGAACCCACAGAGCAAATCCTTTGTTTTCCACAGTCCTCAGGGATGCTGTCCCCATGTAGCTCAAATCCACACATCATTATCTTAATTGCTTCTATCAAAAAATGAGGTAGTCGACATAAATACATATTTAACAGAATGGAAGATAAATAGGTTTTTTCCCCAACATTTTAATTTCTCTAAAATCAAGATCTGCTAATCAAATATATGAGCACTGTATCATAATTTGATTGGTCCTGACTTTTCCCTTGCTACATAAAGTTACTGTGCATTTTATAATCAACAACATTTTAAATTCAATGAAATATGCTATAAAAATGCACCAAAATGGATTTTTATGAATTATGCTATAAAATTAAAATCATGTTAGCTACTTAAGAGGCTAATTATCAGCTCCACAGATAGGAATTGTTGACACTATTAGGAAATACGGAGGATTCTTGCCTCACACACTTCACAAGGATGCAAAATTCTAGGATTCTGCCCTCAAACACAGTGAGAACAGAATATGTAAAGACATTATTTCACATTAGTGTACAAAAATGTTTTTTGTCTCCATCATTATGCAAATCTTTTATAAAGCTGGCAGAGTCTATCTGAAAGGCAACAATCTCTTGGGCCTTTGTATTTTTAAATCCCAATACTGGTGGGGTTACATATGATACCTTTAGCTTATATCATACCCAAATAATTAAATCAATACTGACTTTTCTATAATTAAAGCTCACAGAAGTCTTTGCCTGCTACACTAAGAGAACACTTCATGAACCTGAGTATTTGAATTTGGAATTCTAAGTAACATATAGTATAATAAGGAGGAGATGACTTTCTTTCCCTCCAAAATAGAAAATCCCTTGCTGTTTTCCCAAGGGCAATTTGTCAGGCAGGGCTGCAAGTCTGCATAAAACACTAGGAACCTCGCTGCACACGTCTGATTTTCTGGTAATTTGGGCAAGGCTTGGGTTTAGGCTGGAGGGTCCCTTTAGGGTTCAGACTTTTTCATCCTATTTCCCAGAACTTAAAAAAGAAGAAAAAGAAGAAGAAAAGCTAATGCAAAATAAAAATGTACTGAAAAATAAATCAACTAACAACTTTATAGGAAAAAACATGATGAAATTTTCAGGGCATTTCATATAAATTGAGAGTAGAAGTTATAAACACTGTTATTTAAAGTAAGCTCCACTAGACATGTTATTAAAATTCATTATTTCTTAATAATTAATTATTAACCCAAGGACAACTTCTCAATAATATATACTAAACTGGTTAGCACCAACATAATATACTGAAATAATAAAATTGCTGAATACCTTTAGAAATGCTCCATGGTTCAGACATTTCATTAAAATCATACAGTGGCCTCTCTTCTCTCACTCTATCAACCTGGGCTTTTGTTATGTGAACTCTCTGTGCCCTTGCAAATTTATACCATCCTCACTGAGCCTCCTGAATTTTGTTTTATTGCACAGATTCTTCCCAGAATGTTTAAGATTTATCTTCATCTTACCTTGAAATGTATTAAAGCTGCTGATGTTAATTTAGTAAAATCTGTCCAACTTTCCCATTATACCACCTAATTGTTTTTTCTTCCATGAGCCTTTGTTACCTCTAATTTTAAAAACATACTTTAGTATTTTCATAATTACTATACTTCGCAGAATTTTTAAGGAGAATGTCACTGGCACTAAAGCTTGGCCTTATTGGCATTGACATTAAAGCAGTCTTTTTTCAAATTAACCTTGATTTAAAAACATTATATATAGTACTTTAAAAATAATTTAAAAATGAAAGTCACCATATTTTTCACTCCTTGGAAAATTATTTGTATCATAGAAACTTAAAGAAAGACCACCCTGTAGGAAAGTAGGTGAGCAAACACTGGCTTTCTTATTTACACTCTAATTAAGAGTTTATGATCTAGATTCCTGCTCCTCGTTAGTGTGTCACTCTCACTTCCAAAATGTGCAGTCTGGTTTTACACAGGAACCTAAGTCCCCTCTAGCTTCCTCAGATAACAGGAGGGTGCTCAGGGAATGGAGGACACTGCATTAACAGACATCCTGCTGACAACCGGCTCCCTGGAGCAAGCCAGGGCTCCCTGCGAGAGTGCTCCCCGGCAACATCTGTCAGCCCACAGGAGCCACTCGACCCCCGCGACGGGCCTATCACTCTCAAACCCGGGTAGGGCGTGAGTAACTGAAATTATTTTTAGTAAGAACCTTCAGAGTGATACCTCTGCTGCTGGATCATGGCTCATCCTAATATTTTTGCCTGAATCCTCACATAATTTGGGAGACGGCTGCTGTGGCAATCTCATCGCTCGCAGGAGCACTTCAGAGCAGGAGTGGCTGTACCGGCCACTGGACAGGCACTGTCACTCGCTTCTCTCCGGCCTCGCTTTGGGGAGAGCTCAGGGCAGCACAGGCAGGACGTGGGCTGGGGCCCTCCACGAGCCTCGCCTGCTGTGCCCCAGGGGGCTGCACTAGGCAGTATCTTTCAACCTCAGCTTTTTCATGTTTGCAACGATGGTGAATTTAAAAAATACTAAATTTCTAACACAAAGTCTACTTTGGTAGAACACCAAAAATGTTGATTATACAGCACTCAGAAACAGAAAAGAAAACATTCAGATATCCTAAATGGTTTTATTAAAAAAAAAATCACAATGCAATCATCAGAAATCCCAATTTTTTTTCTTTTTTTAGAAAAACCCTCTATCCATGTGGAAAAAGAAAATTCTAATGAAGGGGTTGAAGATGAAACAAGCATAGAAATCATAAAACTAGCGGGGATCAAGGTATCAAATGCAATACCTTGAGGAAAATTAACAGCCTTAGGGATCCTACCAGAAAGAGCAGAGGGCTCAAAGTGCAGGAGGCTAGTCCAATTAAAGGAATCTGAGTGACAAAACAAACACAAACAAAAGGAGAGGAAAGGAGAATAAATCAAAACTTGATCAAACTCTCAAGGGCACAGAGCACAGGAAGAAAATCAGAAACCGGCCCAGTAAAAAGAGAGCAAATCACAAACCCAACAGCACTCATAGAGGGAGAAGAGGCACAGACGAAAGCCTGCGCCCTGAAAACCAGAGTGGCAGCAGACCCTGGCGCAGGGGAAGAGGGCAAGAGCACAGCAAGACTCGCGCCAGGGAGTGGGCAGCTTGGTTATGACGGGCCAGTCAGGAGAAAATACAGCTTTCCAACACTGAGGAGAAAAAGGAAAGTCTGAATAACCCCTCACCCTTAGATGCACTGAACTCAGTGCAAAACGACCCTCCACTCCTCCCAAACTCCACCAACGTTTTAAGAACTGCCTATGGAGGCGTCACTCCAATGCTGCAGAACACCCCGCTGCTAAGCAAGTACACAGTCCTCAGATGTACTGAACCACTGTAACTTTAAAACAAAATCTGGAAATAAATATTATTTAAAAATAATAAAAAAATTACAGATCAATGTGTCTTGAACGTGGACTATAAATTCTTCAACAAAAGATTAAAAAATAAAATCTAGTCATGTATTTAAGAAGACTAAGCATCATGACCAAATTGGTTTCATCTAGTGAATGTAGGTCAGATTAAACATGAAAACCAAAGAATAGCAGGGCACGGTGGTGCACACCTATAATCCCAGTGGCTCAGGAGCCTGAGGCAGCCTCAGCAACTTATCAAGCCAGCCTCAGCAACTTATCAAAATTTCAAAGCCAGCCTCAGCAACTTATCAAGACCCTGTATCAAGTCAAATCAATCAATCAATCAATCAATCAATGGCTGGGGGTGTGGCTCAGTGATTAAGCACCCCTGGGTTTAATCCCTGGCACCAGAATAAATAAATAAAAAAAAAAACCAAAGAACAAAAACAACAGATTATTATGTATAAAGATAAAAAATTGATGATCCATTTATAACTTTTAATAATTTCAACAAATAAAAGATAGAAGATAACTTCATTAACCAACTAAAAATATACTGAAATCTGTCCCACAAAAAAACGAAATACTGAAAGCATTTTCCTCAATCAGGAGTGAGGCAAGGACATCAACTACTGTTTTTTGTTATCACATTATTAGATTCAAGAGAGTAAGACAAGAAAATATCAGCAAATTATCAGAATGAGTAAGAATTCAGCTGGATGGCTGGATATAAAATCAATCTACAAAATATACTGCATTTTGATTTGCCAACAAGAACTGATAAACAATTTTTACCAAAAAAAAAAAAAAAAAAAAAAAAAAATCCCTGGCATTGGGAGTGAGGTTAGTGGTCCAGTGCTTGTCTTGCATGCTTGAGGCCCTGGGTTCGACCCCCAGAAAGAATAAAAGAGAAGAAAAGAAATGCATAAGTAAAGTTCAGAGAAATAAACCCAACAAAATATGTACAAGATCTAAATGGAGAAGCTGCCTCTTACTGTGAGTTCCTAAACTGCCACCTTTGCTAAGTCAACAAACTGAAACCCAACCTTTCTTTTCTTCTTGTAACATCCAGCTGGGCAGCCAACCCACCATGCCCAGCTGCCTCTGATCAACCAGTATTTCTACTTGGCTTCCAAGTTCAACCTGTCAGAGGTCACTGCTCAGCTGCTAGGCAGCGCTCCGGAACCAGAGGTTCTGAGTGTCGCCCAATTTATGAACTCTTCTTTCCTCAAATAAACTGGTGAACTTAACGTGTCCAAAGTTTTCTTCTAACATTAGTAGTCAGGGAAACACACATCAAGAGTCAAGTGAAATACTATTTTACATCCATTCATATGGAAAAAGTTTAAAAGACTAAAACTACCATATATTGGATAGCACAAAATGAATTTTTAGATACTAATAGTGGGAAAATACAAGGCTTCAAAAAAAATATTTTTTTTCCAATTTGTATTTATTTGTTTTTTATTCTAAGTTGTTATATGTGACAGCAGAATGCATTACATTTCATATTATACTTATAGAGCACATTTTTACGTATCTCTCGTTGTATGCAAAGTATATTCACACCATTCGTGACTTCATACATGCACTTAGGGTAATGCTATCCATCTCATACTACCATTTTTTATTTTTTTCTTCTGGGTGAAGAAAAAGAGAAAAAGAAAAAAAAATCTTTAGAAGACAGTTCAGCATTGCTTTGGGAGGTGAGCAGTAATGTTCCTTGTGTGTGCCCTGGAAATTCACACCTGGGTACCACGCTGCTTGTGCCAGCAAGCACCAAGAAATAACTCAAATCCATCAACCAAAGAATGGACAAGCAAATCATTCCATATAATGAAACCGTATCGTAACAATGAAAGAATAGGTCGCCACACACAACAACACTGAGAGAAAAAAGCAGAACACCACACGCACAACGTGGTCTCAAGGCTCAAACCCAGGCAAACCTCAAAACGACACTGTTCAGTGACACCTACTTA
This sequence comes from Tamias sibiricus, assembly GCA_025594165.1. NCBI lineage: Eukaryota > Metazoa > Chordata > Mammalia > Rodentia > Sciuridae > Tamias > Tamias sibiricus. The sequence goes on along the minus strand of CM046666.1, from coordinate 13,068,091 downwards.
CATGGCAATTACTTCCTAAAAGCACTGGAATGAAGATCATAAAATTGAGGCCAGTGAATACCTCTTCCAGGGGAGTGGGGTGAAACAGCAACCAGCATGTGGAGAAGAGAGCGGCGCTGGCAGTGCTGAGGCTCAACGGGCATGGAGCCGGGACTGCCACGTTTCACCCCAGGACTTACTGCGTCACCCAGGTTAACTTACCTGAGCACACACTGTGATAAATTTTAAAACAAAGTATTGAAATTAAAGCTCCTTCAAGAAATTGCATGTAAAAGCTCTCTTAATTGATCTATTCATTTATTTGCAATTTATTTTACTCACATTCCATTATCACAACTGTGACAGTCATTATTTTATTTACATCCTGCTGAATAATTTTAAAAATAGTGTCAAACACAGTGCACTTTCAAGACTAGACACTGCTGTAAGGAAGAACATAACAACTTCATGAGGGTTGTGCGTATGCTGCATGCTCATACCTATCCTCAAATGGACCAAAATCAAAATCAATCAAATTAGTCTTTTACTCACAAGCAGATAAAAGAAGAAAAGAAAAAAAAAATACATTAACATAATTGAGTTCACTTCTTTATCCTACTGGTACACGACTGGCAAAGCCAATTTCTATGTTATATTAGCAAAACAGACTTATTCTTATTTTTAAAAAAACAAAATAAATATTTTTTGAGTAAAAGAATAACTTTTTTGAGTAAAAAAAAAAAATTTAAAAAGCCTACCACCGTGATAGAAAATAAATACTTCTGCAAATAAATTAGTTACTTGTCCTGGTAACTACAAAAAAAAAGGAGATGGGAAAGAAAGAACCTCAGTAAGTTCTATGGACTTGTCAATGGAGACAAAATCTCAAACCAATGTTAAAACAAAAAACAGCCCAGATTCTGTCAATCTTCGGTGTAGAGAAGACCAAAAGCATGTTAGAAATACAGAGAAAAAGGGAACTGGGGCAGGGATCTATCATAGATGACTCATCATAATCTAAAAACAAAAATGACTCCATATTCTTACAATATATCCTTTTATGGAAGAAGTGAATTTTTTAAATTTATTTTTTAGTTGTAGATGGACACAGTACCTTTATTTTAATTTTTATGTGGTGCTGAGGATTCAACCCAGTGCCTCACACATGCAAGGTAAGCACTCTACCACTGAGCTACAACCCAGCCAAAGAAGCGAATTTTCTATGAGAAAAATAGGTCACTCAGAAAAGATCTGAGAAACCTCAAGATTTCTGTTACTCAAGAATTTTTTCCTCCTATTGTTAAAAAGGAATTAATACTATTCCTTACTTATATTTGGAAGGAAACTGCTGTATTTGTAATTTGCCCAGAAGTTTGGTGTGAAACCAAAGCCAAGTAGTAATTCTGAGCAGGGAGCGCAGAACAATACGCACTTGGTATCCATCCTGGGCCCTGCTAAGTGCAGCCTGCCAACTGCAGCCCACTCAATTACTCAGAACCTCATTATCCAATTTCTTTTTCTAGAACCTTCTTCTGTTTCCGCCTTCCCCTCAGGCATTTACTGTGTGAAAACTTTTTGCCACAGGAGCAGGAAGGAAGGAAAGGAAAGACAACTCACATCCATCCCCATTGGAAGCAGCTCCTGACTGGAGGTGAGGAAGGCAGACTCGACAAGGGAGTCTGAAAAGGAAGCCTCATGGCTGTGGCAACGTGGGCAACGGTGCCCAGGCAGCCTCCTGGAGGGACATGAGGGTGACGGCAGCAGCTCCACTCTGGCTAGCCTGGCTCTGCTGCAGCAGTGTCCTTGCTGGGTCAGATTCCACCTGGACTTCCTGAGTTCCATGAAAATGGTGGGCGAAGAGAAGGGAGACACTTCAAGGCCGCCGCACCTGGGGCCCCAGCGCCAGGACCAAGCCCCCCCTGGAGGCGCACAGGCGGTCCCAATGGAGGGAGAGCTGGGGCTGCGAAATCATTTTCCCTGCGGGTGTCTCGTCTCTTATCGATTAGATTTAAAGGAAATTTTTTTAAAAGAAAAGGCTGTCCACTGGAATCTCATTTAGCTAAATTACTGTCAAAATATTTTACCAAATAGCAATTTATGAAATATACTTACTTACTATAATGAAAACTTTACTTCCCCACAAGATTCAAAGAACATGATTGATTTTACGTACTAACAGTGTAGAATCACTACTCACTACAAACCACGTGTTCTGCATCTCATGCATGTTTTTAATATCACTTGGAAAAATGGTATGTTTTTAATCATAAAAAGCAATTTTGCCTTTCAAGTCCTGATATTTAGTTCAAAAGTATTATCTCTTATAAAACCAGTGAAACAATGTAAGAAGATATAGTTATCTTCTCTTGCCTTTTCTCCCCCATTGTAAATATATCCATGTATAAATTCTTTCAAACTCCGTCTGATCCCATAAACATACAGATGTGTTCATACATATATGCATACACATATATGCAGGCATATATTTGAATTTTTAAAAATAGGATCATACTTTGCTACATTATAATTTTATCTTTCTTATTTAATAGGTTATCATCATCAATTGAAATAATAAACATTTTTTGTTAAAATGCGTGACATCCCCAAAAGAAATTTGCTACAATTTATTGAATTATTCTTCCCCTGACTAGTATTCAGGTTGTTTCGTCTGTAATAGGTTCTTGTCATTACAAAAAATACCATTATACACTGACATGTGGTCACAGGAACACACACAGGCACATGTATTTGATCCTGGGTTTGATCCTCAGCACTACATAAAAATAAATTAATAAAATAAAGGTATTGTGTTCATCTACAACTAAAAAAACACTTTTTAAAAAAAGAAAAAGGGACCTATCATAGGCGACTCATCATAATCTAAAAACAAAAATGACTCCATATTTTTATTATATCCTTTTTTAGAAGAAGTCAATTTTCTATAAGAATAATTGGTAACTCAGAAAGAAAAGATCTGAGAAACCTCAATATTTCTGTTACTCAAGGTTTTTTCCCTCCGATTTTTAAAAAGGAATTAATATTATTCCTTGCTTATACTTGGAAGGAAACTGCTGTATTTGTGATTTGCCATCAGACATGCCATCACCAGAACATGCAGGCACATGCACATACGCCCATGCTGCTGGCTGAGCATGTGTGTGCACATCACCTGCACGCACACACACACGTTCACACATGTAAGCAAGTGTCCAGGCCTATGGTACTGTACTTCTACTACTAGAGGAGAATCTCAGTAGTCTCCCATAATCCCACCAGCCAACGCATCAGCCTATGACAACACCTCAAGAATACGCACATGTCCTCGCCATCATACAGCAAAGTCCAGGGACACTAGGTACCCCACGTTACATGACGTGGCTGATTCTGTGACATGTTTACACTGACTGGCTCAGTAAGACTGCAACTATAAGCTATTACATGGGCATCTCCACAAGAAGAAATCCATAGAAATGGGTTTTAACTTACCTTTTTTTGAAACTTCTGCCCCATTAAGTTCTTTTTGTGCTTCTTCAATTTTGTCTTAGGAGAAAAAATAAATAAATAAATAAAATTTTGTAGGTCAATTAACCACTGCAAATAAAGAATACAGTAAAACAAGCATACTACTTATAAGCAATGCCAGACACATAATATATATTTGTTGAATATATCTATGAAATAAATGTCCATAAACTGTTGGGGATATTCCACTTTAAATTTGTATTTACAATTTTAATCATTTCTTAGTCAGAAGGACTATTTCCCATTAATGTTTCCATAATGCAAGTAACTAGTGCCCTTTGAGTGATCGACTATAGGTAGAAGGTGCTTTGCTGCCTAACAAAAGTATCTAAAAATAATACTTCCCTTACCTATGAAGTGCCCAACAGGGATATTTTTAAAGAAATAATAAAGGCCTACGAGGTTAGAAAGGAGACTAAGCCAAGCTCACAGATGGCGCTGTGGTTCAGATGTGGTCTGAGTGTGTCCCCAGGGCCACACAAGGTAAGCTTGGTCCTCAACATGGCAGTGTTGAGAGCTGCTGAACTCTTTAAGGAGCAGGACTCACTGGGGGGAGGGCCAGGGTCCTTAGGCCCCTGGGGACTGTGGGACTGTGGCAGTGTGGACATGTATAAATCCCTTCAAACTCAAATGCTGAAGATCTGGTCCCCTCTGCAGCAATGCTCAGAGGTGGGGAATTGGGGAGTGACTGGATCACGCAGGCTCTGAACTCATCAATGGATCACCCCTGGAGGATTCACACTGGAGGCGAAGTGGGAGGTGGTGGAAACCAGAGGTGCCGGGCCTTGCTGGAGGAGGTGCTTCACTGGGGTGTGCCCTGGAAGAGTACACTTGTCCCTGGTCCCCTCCTCAGTCTTCTCCCTGATTCTGGGCTGCCACGAGTAAGCACCCAACCCGTGCCCAAGCCCTGCATGAAGCCAGATGAGCAGGACTGCACTTCAGAAACCACAGACCAACAGAAATCTTTCTTCTCTTAAGTTGTTATTCTTGGGAATTTTGTCATAGTAATGGAAAGTTGGCGACCACAAGTACCTTACCCGCAGGAGGGATTAAGATAGTTCTCATGGGACCCTGAGATTGTTCTTGCAAGAGAGTTGAGAAAAGAAGGATAAGATTGGCCCCTTCCCAGCCCTTTCACTTCCTGTCTTGCCAGGTGAGCTCTCCCTCTTACATGCAATTCAACCACAGCGCCATCACTATGAGGTGATGCAGCCAAAAGGGTCCTTGCCAGAGCCAGTGCCACACAACTTGGATGTTCAGACTTCAAAACCATAAGCTAACTGAACTTCCTTTCTTTATAAAGCACCCAGTTTCAGTCATTCCATTACAGTAACAGAAAAAGGATTAATCAGATAGCTCAATGATAAATACACACACGGAAGACAGAAGCAGATGGAAAAACAAAGGAAATGATGAGCTGAAGAGTTGCATGACAGAAGAATGTCTATTCCTTGAAGATAACACAGTGTCTACAAAGTGTGAGGGAAAACACTGCATTAAAGAGGTGCTACATAAAATGGATTATAGAACTGATGTATACGCAAACAGATTTGAAAGACAGGTGTAACCAAAAACAATAAGAGCACTGGGAGTGCTGCCTCAGAAGTGGAAGGGGAAAAAATTGTAGAGGTGGCTTAGTGGTAGAGTGCTTGCCCAACATGCATGAGGGCCTAGATTCGATCACCAGCACTGCAGGAGAAAAAATAATAACAATCACAAGAAGGGATGAAGAAGCTCTGGGCACAACTGGATTTTTTTTTTTTTTTTTTTTTGTACCTGGGATTGGACTCAGGGGCACTCGACCACTGGGCCTTTTTTGTATTTTATTAGAGACAGGATCTCACTGAGTTGCTAAGTGCCTTGCCATTGCTGAGGCTGGCTTTGAACTCGTGATCCTCCTGCCTCAGTCTCCCAAGTGCTGGGATTATAGGCGTGCACCAATGCGCCCGGCTCCTACAACTAGATTTTACAAATATGACCAAATTCTACCTTGATTACAACTAATTTGAATTTTATACAGTTAATCCTATTTAATGACAATGGTAACCAATTCCAAATTTAATACACTGGTCTAAGCACTTACTATAATGACAAAAGGTACAAAATTCCCAGGACAGTCTTTTGTACTGAACACGGTACCAATAATTACGTAACATTTTAGATAGCCCATGAAATAATGGCTTAGATATGTGCTCTCAAACTATTCCTTCATCCATATAGATAATCAGCCTCTGCGTCTGGCACACATCAGCCCAGACAGGTCTCCAATGCTAGGCCCATCACAACTGGCCACCAAAGACGGAACCTCCAATGTGGCACCCCACTCTAAACAAAGGCGCGTACTCCACATGGGCCTCGCACCTCTGGTCTACCTGCCTCTTTCTCCACCTTGCCAAAAAAGCCAGAAATTCACACAACTTCAATTTGCTGATCAAACTTTCTTCCACTGCATACTGGTCCAAACAAGGCGGAGTGTGAGCCGCAGAATAAAGGAAAAAGCTCATTTGAAATAGGAGATGTCATTTCCCAGCAAGGGTCAAAAATACCTAATTTTTCATCGTTACAAATGCAGCCCTCAAGGCACCTCCCATTAGCTTCCCGCTGATTATCTGATTCGGAATACAAGTGGAGACAACCTTCGAAAGCAGCACAATTTTTCTGATTTACATACTGCAGTTATCCCTCCTGAAACGATGAACTGAAATTGGAAATAATCCTAGAAAAAGCCCAAACACATTAAATGCAGCAACCAAGGTCTGGGATGGACTCAGCAGTATAGTGTGTGCTTGGCGGGTGAGAGACCCCAGAGTCTGTCCCCTGCACTGGAAAAGATGAATTAGAGAACAAAGGATTTTGAGATTTTAGCATAAATAAATAATAAATGTTTAAGGAGATAGATATGTTTAACCTGATTTAAATATTGCATAGTGCATACATGCATCGAAATATAACATGTTGCAACAGACCTGTAATTGTTGTTTTATGTACCAGTTTAAAATAAATATAAATAAAAGTAAGAATCAGCGCAAAAACAAGCCAAAATTGATCCAGCATTCAACAGCATTTTTATTTCAGAGAAAAAAATGCCAAGGTCTGTATGAAATCTATATGAACACAAGTCACCAAAGAACAAGGACAACTATTTAAAAACACACATACACACACACACAAAAAGTACATTGTAGACATCCAAACTGTAAATAAATAAATCATATAATTTAAACATATAGTTCTTGAGAAACATTGAAAACGCAGTTTTACAACCAAAATACTATTATTTCTATGCCAGAAGTTCTTCTAAACGTAAGAATCATAAATAATATATGTGTATATATTACACATCATAGTAGTAATGACTGTGCTTTCAAGACTTCATACACATATAATTTGATATTATATAACAAAACAACTTTTTATTAATAGAATCAATTTTGGCTTAAAGCAACAAAACCTCATGACTTAAGAAATACTTTAAGAATAGTTGTTAATGTACAACTATAATGCACCAATAAAAAAGCGGGGTTGGGGGAGAACAACTGTTCTGTTCTTCGGTATTTTGAGAGAGCCACCATCTGTTTGCACTTTAACATGAATTCTTACAAAAATGACCTGAGTTTACATTTGCTCATAAAATACTAGGCTTTGTTTTTCAAATTTTCAATTAAGTTACCTTTCTGTCTCAGTAGTAATGATATATAAATTTGAACTACTGACTCTGAACGTCTCTTGCATTAAGTGTAATAAGCATTTACTGCAATGCTTTTACCTACAGCTCCAGTTCAATAGGTAAACACAGTCTTCAATTAGAAGCATCTAACAGCCATTATGAAAAGCTTTTGCTTCCACCAATTTCATAAAAAGTCCTGTTTATATTTAACCTGTGTTTCATAATTCTCCTGGGTAAATTTGATGTGTTTTAAAAACAACCTCCAAAATTAGAGAGAAAATGACCATTTATTACATGCTCTTCATTGGTCCACACAAGGTAACTTACTGATATTTAAAGCAGTACATACTGAGTTTTTTTCACTATGACCAAGAAATGTATTTTTACATCCCAACTTGTTACCACATGTACACAGATTATGTGTGTATGTCACTCGGACACAAACTTACCCACAGCCTACTCTCTATCTTGCTTATGAAAAACAAAAAATGATGCCCTGACCAACTCCCCGGATTCCAGGACGCCCTGCTGGCCTGCAGACCTGCAGACCTACATCCTGGAGCTTAGAGTGCAAGGAGCAGTTGCAGCACAGGTCTTCGCTCTGCCTTCCCTACAGGTGACACGTCCCACCCATCAATCCATACCTCACTCTATGCCCCCTCTGCAGGCTGGAGGAAGTGAGGTGTGAAAACCGCCCTCCCCCGCAGGCACTGTGATGGGGTAACAAACTCACAAGGAGTTCCACATTCTGAAATAAATTCAAGGTTTGTTCTGGGAAAGATTTAAATTACTGCCACTTGATACTGTTAGCTTGCCCCCTACCACACTGCACCACCCCCACCCCCCGCTCTGCAGCCTTCCCCTGCGCCCAGCCCTAAAACACAAACTCACGTAAAACTGCTATGATGCAGAACCTCATGAACTGTAAAAGGCACCTCTGCTTGCTCAAAGAGGTGCCACCTGCTTGGAGAAAGCTCAGCGTGTATGGCTGTACTATTTTTTTACCATGAATAAAGCTAACTCCTACCTCCTCTTGCTGTACGTCAGTTCCCACCCCCACTGCTGACTGCTGGAGCTATTTCAACAACACTAAACAGACGACAATGGCATTATGTTAAAACTGAATCCAGTACTCATAACCACGTGCACTGTTCTTCCACACGAAGATCACGCCCCGTCTTCCCTACCGAGTCAACAGGTCAACCTACAGGTTCCACACAGGGACCGCCTGTCTTCAAGGAAGATAGCACACTATGATCATCTTGAAAAAGGCCTGCAGACTAGCAATATTTCAAATTGAAAATGCTGCATGACATAAGAAAAAAACTCAAACTCAACTCTGTGCTAAGGAATCTGAAAAATGTGAAGAACCAAGTAAAAATTCTAGAAAAACATATAATTACCCAAATTGGTCCAAGAAGAGGAAAACCTGGCCAGGGTAACCACCATGGATGCTATGGAGAAAATTACATACAGTAACAAAGAACTGGCTTTTTCCAAGTTACCAGGCCCAGACAGGTTTTACTGCTGGATTCTTGCACATCTAAAGAATAAAACACCTCGACTGTTCCAGAACAGGATGCAGGAAGGTGATCTGAATCACTGTGAGAAGCCCTCATGGCCCTGACATCCAAATCAGACCAAGGTGGCAGAAAACCAGCACCACAGTCATGTCCCGAATGAACAGGACTTAACCATCTATACGGAGGATATTCACAGTTGAGGAAATCACGGCCAAGTAGGGTCGAAAATAAAAGTGCAAAGACGTCTCAATACTCAGAAACAAGTTACAGGTTGAGCAATCCCTGTCCTAATGCTTGGAACCACAACTGTTTGGAATTTAGATGCTTCCAGATTTGGGGATATTTTCATATACATAATGAGACACCTTGGGAATGCAACCCAACTCTAAATACCAAACTCATTTGTTTCACATATGCCTTACACACAGTCTGAAGGTCACTTTTAGTGTGTGAACATTATGACAGAGACTCATCATGTGATCCAAACGTGGATCTCCACCTGTGGAATCTTGTCTACACTTAAAAAGTTTCAGATTCTGGATTTCCGAATTAGAGATGTTCAACCTGTATTAGATTTCTTAACAGAAATAGGGAAAGGAGTGACTTAAATGTCCCAAATGTACTTGATTAAATCACTTCTATCTTTAGTGTTGGGGAGGACAAAAATCTCAATGTTGAATAGAAAAGAATATTCTTCATTAGATTAGCCAAATATCATTCTAATCAACACCCCAAACAAAGAAAGGAGCCAATCCCATACTGGCATTCCCTGCCCCCTGCTCCTCTGAGAAGCCCGCCCTCATCCACTCCCCAGCCCTAGACCACCCTGGTGCTCTCCCCACTGCAGGGCACCTGCCCCACCTGAACTATATCTATTCAATGGAGGGCGCAGGTACCTTGATCACTAGATGACCTAATAACTAATTACTACTGCGATATTCACTGCAGCTTCTTCGATAACAAAAATATAAGGGAAACAAGGGACAGGCAAAATAAATAACTAAACACTCCCACACAATACAGTATTATTTAGCCACTCTACGTGCTTTTAAAAATTTTCTCAATGAGGGAAAAACGATCAAGGCATAGTATATTTAAAAGTGCATAGTTCTAAACATGTTGTGCCACAGAGACACATGTGTACCGAAGAAAGGCAGGGAGACACACACAGACACACAGATACATGCTCAGGGTGTATGAGCGAAAAGGCCAAAACACACAGGCATATCTGAGGGCAGGACATTACTAGATACTTTCATCTCACCATTTGTATTTTCTTTAATTCTAAACAACATATAGTGAATACCTATTAACATAAAAAAGAAATATTATTTAAACTCAAAATATTTTAGGAATATTGGCTGCATATCCTAAATTCCAAATTTCCAGATCATATAAAAAAAAACCTACCGAATGATTTCTTCTTTTTTTAAATATTTAATACTTATTTGTTTTAGTTGTACACAATGCCTTTATTTTTTTTGTGGTGCTGAGGATCGAACCTGGGCCACACACGTGCTAGGAGAGCGCTCTAAAACCGCTGAGACACAACCCCAGCCCCCAGGATAATTTCTAAAACGCAAGAATACCACAGCCACAGGTTGAGCATCCCTGATCTGCACATGCAAAACACTCCAAAATCTCAAACTTCAGTGCTCAAAAAATTTCAAATTTTGAATTTTCAGTTTAGTGATGATCAACCTATAAATCTGATATAAATATTTTTAAATTTAAAAAAACCCTCCAGTATCTGAAATACTTCTGTTACCAAGCACTGGAGGATAAAGGACCTGTAACCCATGATTGATTCAGTTCAGAATATATAGAAGAGCCCCAGGGGCAGCCCTAAGGACGCTGTCAGGTGAGCGGTGCTGGGCACAGGACCTCAGAAGTAACAGCAGATCTCACACGTATGGTCAACTGTAACTCCACCGCAGGGTACCAAGCATTCAGGTGGAAGAACATTAGATAAGAAATGCAGAGGCAGAAAAACATACACTGGAGAAAAGACAGCCTCTTCAACAAATGGTGCTAAGAAAACTGGAAATCCATTTGTAGCAAAATGCACAAAACTCAACTCAAAAGTGGATCAAAGACTTAGGCACGAGAACAGAGACACTGTGCCTAGTAGAAAAAAAAGTAATAAGCCCAAATCTCCACCATGTCGGCTCAGGACTTGACTTCCTTAGCAAGACTCCTAAAGTGCAAAAAGTAAAATCAAGAATCAACAAATGCAATGGAATCAAACTAACAAGCTTCTTCACAACAAAGGAAACAATCAAGAATGTGAAAAGAGAGCCTACAGAAGGGCAGAAAATCTTTGCCACCTACACCTCAGAGTATTAATCTCCAAGATATATAAAGAACTCAAATAACTTAACACCAAAAAAAAGCAATCAACCCAATTAATAAATGGGCAAAGAACAGAATAGGCACTTCACAGAAGAAGAAACACAGGGGTCAACAAATATATGAAAAAATGTTCACCATCCGTAGCAGTTAGAGAAATGCAAATTAAAACTACACTGAGATTTCATCTCACTCCTCTCTGAATGGCAATTATCAAGAATACAAGTAACAGTAATAAGTTTTGGTGGCTCCAACTTGCACACTGGTGAGGGTGTGGGGGAAGGCACACTCATACATTGCTGGTGGGACTACAAATTGGTGCGACCACTCTGGAAGGTAGTATGGAGATTCCTTAGAAGACTTGGAATGGAACCACCATTCGACCCTCCCACTCCTCAGTCTACACTCAAAGGACTTAAAATCAGCATACTACAGTGACACAACAACATCAGTGTTTTAGCAGCTCAACTTGCAATAATAGCTAAACTATGAAACCAGCCTAGGTGCCCTTCATAGATGAATAGATAAAGAAAATGTGGTGTATATATACACAATGGAATCTTACTCAGCTACAAAGAAGAATGAAATTATGGTATTTGCTGGTAAATGATGGAACTAGAGAATATCATGCTAAGTGAAATAAGACAATCTCAAAACACCCAAGGACGAAGGGTCTCCCTGCCATGTGGATGCTTACTCACAATAAGGGGGGGAGGGAGTCAGGATAGAAGTACTTTGTATTAGACAAAGGGGAATGAAGGGAAGGGAGGGTGAATGGGAATAGTAAAGACAGTAGAATGAATGGGTCGTTATTTTCCTACATGCATATATGATTACAAGCCTAATGTGACTCCACATCATGTACACCCACAAGAATGGGAAGTTATCCTCCATATATGTTATATGTCAAAATAGATTCTACTGTTATGTATAACTAAAAATAACAAATTAAAAAAAGAAAAGAAATGCAGAGGCAGGAAACAGAGTCTGCTAGGAACTCAAAGTGTTTGGACACATAAACCTGGAGGAAGTAGGCCCCAAGGCAAAGAATTTGGGAACCTCACTCTCACATCACTGGCAGTTAAATGCAAGCAACCTTTTAACTCTTCTGAAATGATCTGACTAAAGGTATTAAGATCTTTGAAAACCACCTCTACTCTGTACTAGTAATTCACCTTTTAGAAACATACTGAAGCAATGAAAGGAGAGGAACAAACACTATTCACCACGGTGAGTTTTATGATGGGAGAAAAGCTGACCAGCAGCACCTGGGATATAAAAAGTACTCAGTGAATATTTGTTGAACATACAAATATTTAGGATACAAATATTTAGGAAATAGTTAAATAAATCATGGTGCCTTCATACGTAGACTATCACAGAACCATTACAATGTAGGATTCTAGAATACCTCCTGAATCAGTCACTACAAGAACAGTGCACCAGACTGCATTAATTTTAGAAGCTTTGGCCCCCGGCATGAGGCATGGCCTGCTCTTGAGCCAATAACCGCTGGTGGAATGGGAGGCAGCCCCAACATGCCAAGGGAAAAAACCCAGACAGGAAAAAAAGGAATGGCTAGGAAAAACTGGAGAACCAGAAAGGATTTGGGCCAAAAGAGGGTTTCAATGTCAAATCAGTAGATGATTCAAATAAGTAGGACCCAAAGACTACACAACTGAAGGGGCCACTGGGGTTGCTTCCAAATGCTGGGGAGGTCGGAGGGCAGTAGCCGAGGAAGCAAGGGACTAACAGTAGGGAAGAAAAGAGAGTAAAGCAGAACCATCTTTCAAAGCACTGAGCAAGAGGGTAAAGTGGGGGACAGAGGGAACACAGGGATGGAGGGAGACTGCTTGGTGTGGCCCGAGGGCAGAAACCAAAAAGAGTGGAGATGGGAAAGTGGTACTGGAGGGGCAAGCTTCCCCAGAGAAGGCAGATGACAGCAGCAGGAGGCCAGCAGAGGGCTGCTTCTTGAGGGGGCGCCCCAGGGTGTTCTGGGGCCAGGGAAGGGCGGAGGAAGCAGGTGTGTAGAGTGCAAAGCCTGCTGGGGAAGGCAGGATGGGGATCCGGGGACTGGGTGTGCTGAGAGGGAGCTGGGTGTCCACAGAGGAAAAGGCGTACTGCTCACAGAACACCCAGGCAGCGACCCGTGCTGAAGACAAGTAAGAGCACTGGGGACCTGCACAGGGGGCCAACACCAGGGGATCTTTGAACATGGAAGTCTGTGAAGTTTTGGTGGCTCCAGCCTGCACAATGGTGTCATTTATTCCAACAATGCTCAACAACCTGGATGAGACAATGGAGAAGGGCTGCCATTGGATTTTTCCAGGAGGAAGGACAAAGAATCAGTTGAGATGAAGCTGTTGGAGAGTAGTTCATGTGATTGAGCAAATACACAGGACAGCTAGGAAGGGAGGGACAACGGAGATGTGGGTCCCAGGGCAGGTGGCTGTGCAGGAGGGGCACTGGCAGCCTGCAGGTCCAAGAGATCTAGGGGGCTGGAGGGGATGATCAATTTCTAGCAAAGGGCTCAGGGGTTTTCAAAAGACCTGGAGTGGTGATGGGTAAAGCAGGGCAGGGCCAGAACTGAACTGGACATGAGCAAAGACTGTCCAAGCACAGAGATTAGTAACAAAGCATGTTGCACTAAAATCTAAACCGTGAAATGCCTAATCTTGCTGCACTTTTATGGCCGGCTGTTTGAAGAGATCAGCTACACTGTTCATAAATCATGTTTCCATCATGATCCTCAGAAAAACCTGAAATAGTTCAAAGAAAATTAGACATGAGCTCCATTATGCTTTCAGAATGCAAAGCTGCTTATTTACAAAGATCACCTGGTCATCAACACTGACCAAGAAAACAATTAAGATGTACAGACACAGAGAGAGCACACCTCGGTGACCCTCTACTGAGGTTTTCACATGACTTCCTGTCCCTTAGTAATGCATATGATTATTCACACCTAGACAGCAACCACCTGCTTTCACTCGGAAGCCTCAGTCAGCCTTCATCCCTGGAGCTGAGAACTGGCAGGCCCCTCGCTCACACTGCACCTTAACGGGGGGGGGGGGGGGGGGGGGGGGGGGGGGGGGGGACGAAGCTCCAGTGAGATCTCTACTTGGAGGACCCTGCAAAGACAGCTGGCTGATGGTGGGCACCCATTTTCCATGCAAAAAAAGCAAAGTGACTTCCCAGAGTCTTCTTCCCTGAGTCTCATGTTCTTTTAGAGCCCACAAAATCCCCAAGGGAGGCAAACTCAAGTCAGGAAGCTCCTTAGACAGGAGCAACTCAGCCCAGGCAGGCGTCCCAGGTCCTACTACTCCAGCTCTGTGCCAATAACCCCGCACACAGCCCCAAGCTGGCAGAACCAAAATGTGCCGCACATTAGCGTCACTAAGTACTATAGCTGACTAAAAATCTGGACACGATGCTATATCCCATACCAATTAAATCAGCATTTTTAAAAGTTTCCCAGGTGATTCCAACAAACAGCCAACCTTGAAAAGCAATGTTCTCTAAATTACAGATTTTATCAGGTCAAGATTCAAAATTGTATAAAAATGCAAGAAAAAAGTCTTATCAGCCAGCTCTTCGAAGCCACATTTTATCAAGCACCAGGGGCAGCAGCAGCAACATCATCTGTCTGCCTTATCAGAGCTGCTGCTGCTGTCAGTGGATGCTAAGGAAGATAAGGGAGGAAAAGTTCAACGTACACTTCATGGCTAAGGATGGCCAAATAAATCATACGTCTAAAAGGCACAGCCAATGCATATATTCTTAATAATTACTGTGCCAAAAAATGAAGCTAATGATTATAACTAATGTCAGCTCTAAACCAGAAAGCAATTTTCCAGCTGAAAATTCAATGTCTGAAAATACAAAAAACTATTTAAACATAATGAACTACTGTGTACAGGAGCTGAAAACTGATGTTTTCCAATACATGTTTCTAATATAGTTTTTTAATAATCACAACAAAACACTTTGCCCACTGGGCGTTGGACATGATCATTAGAGTAGGACAAGACTGGTTTCCTCTCCCATTGGTGATGCAGTGAATGGAAGGAGGTAGTCATGGTAACTACGGTGGGAGAGGAAGGAATATGAAGACAGAGCATTCCTGCCCTGAGCGGCTACGAGCCTGGGTCCACTGAACTCAGGTTACAGGCCCAGTAAGGGCAAACACCTCCACATGTGTGTGCCCCTGCACACCGACACACTCATGGACACCCAAACACACACCTGAATCCTGGGCCAAGGATGCAGATGTACAGATGGCTGGAGAGACCCACGGAGCGTGGATCTCAGAGACTAAAACACGCTCACCGTGTGTGCCAGCTTCTCAGGCTGGCTATCTACCCCACCCCCAACCAGCAAATCCTCTAATAAATGTTAAAAGGTCTTCTTATCAATAACAGCATAAAATTCTGTTACCTAGGGGAAAAAACACAGGAGCTACGCATGGCAAGCTCCGGCTGAGTGATCACAGTCATGCTTTCTCTGCTGGGCTAGGAATACCCTGCCCCGTCCCCCCAGAGCCCCAGCCACTCACTCCCCATAGGAACAGGGAACGTGCAGAACGCAAGAAAAAAGTCTCACGAGCCAGCTCTGCTACATGCTGGGGTAAATCTTGTTTGGATATTTCAGTTTTCTGGTTCTGCTGGAACAAGACCTACTCTAAGTTTAGGTTTGTCTGCCAGTGCCAGGGCCACAGCGCGGGGCGGAGGATCCCAGCAACAGAAAGAGACGGTGGAGAAGCGAGTCCCAGGTCTGATGATGCAGACCAAGCACCACAGACACACGACCACTGGCGAGTGCTCACACCAGAGAAGCTCTGCACTGCGCGCCAGTCAGCAGCTGTGCTCTCCAGCCAAGGCCACGCTGGGGGGCGTCTTTCACACCCTGCTCTAAGGACAGTGGGAAGAATGGTGTTGCCTGTCAGGCTGGAAGCTTAATGTTTATAGCACCCGCCCCATTAATTTGACATATGTGCACTTCTCCACCACCTTCTTAACTAAACAATGTCTCCTTTTGTAATCCTTTTCAGAATCAGCAATTTTCTGTGGGGGACACAACAGCAAGCAAGAGGCAGCCCTGCGTCCCCACTTCCCCCAACCTCCGATCACTACATGAACAAATCCAAACTCATGAAGAAGTGAAGAGCAGAGGATGATCAAGATCAGAAATGTGAGAGAAGAAAAGCAGGTGGAAACAGCTGCCCAACCCCCTCGTGGGTATGGGAAGAACTGGACAGGGAAGCCACGCCACCCCTCCTAGGACTCCAGCTGAATGAAGTACCATGGCCACTGCGCCAGGCCCCGCTCCCTTTCTCCCCCTGGCACATACACAGAGCTGGTGCCTTCTTCAGGAGGCCCTGCTTCCCTGTGCCGCCTGGGAAAGGAGACACGAGCAGGTCCTTCTGAGCATCTGCCAGGCTCTGGGGCACAAGAGCACCCACCTGCTGTCATGAGCTGCAGCAGTGAACAAGCTGCCCCCGTCTCACACAATGGCACCATCACCAGGCATAACCTCAGCAGGGGACTCCATGTAACCAGTCACAGTAAAGCCAGGAACCCTGAAAATTAAATGCCTTTTGTGGTGTAGCCTGGAATCTGATCAGACAGAACACATCATTTCCAAGGGTTATGTGCTCCAATGCCAAACCACTGATTTAAAGTGGATTTTGATTACATGATCCATTTGTATTGGTACTCAACTGTATGTCACAATGTTTCAGAAAACTCACATAGGAGGAAAACAGTATGTCAGTAAGAGAAACTTCTGGGCTCCTCCTGGGGCTCTGGATGTTGTAGCTTAAGGCAGTTCCAGCCCTGGCCTCCCTGTTGATACCATCCTTGGCAAGATTCACCACTGCAGAAAGTTTAAACTCCAGGTCCTCTGTGCTCACATCAGTGAGATGCTAAAAAGGCCTCTCTCCCTGTGACACTGCTCGATTGATTACATTCTAATTAAACAAGGTATTTTCCTCTTTGAGTCACTACCACAATTTTAGCAGACACAACACGTTCATTATCTACTGCACTGGTATGAGCATCTACTATGGCTGGACTTTTGTCCCCTCTAAAATCTGTGTGCTGGAAACCTAAACCCCAGTGGAAGAACACTGAGAGGTGAAGCCTAGTGGAGGTGCTCAGGTCACGAGGGATCCACTGCATTAAAGAATGGTGCCATGAAAAAGTCCTACACGAGTGGGCCTGCTCTGCTCTGCTCGTCTGCCACAGGGAGAAAGAGCGTCCAAAAACTCTTTCTCTTCAAACTTCTGCCGTGTTGCCATGAAGCACAAAGGCCCTCAACCAGTGTCACACCGTGATGAGGATTCCCAGCCTCCAGAACTGGGAAATCAGCGTTCGCTCATTACAAACGTCCCATCCTGGGTATTCTGCTACAGTTGTAGAAACAAAGCATCTCTCAGAGTTGTCTTTAGAATAACTTTATCAGATTTCTAATTATTTCTCCTTGTGAATTTTTATTTCAAAGAGCATCATATATTTTGAATTTATAAACGCGTTTGGCTAGTGACCCATACGAGTCAAAGCCATCAACAGAAATATGCTAGGCATGACATGTGTCTAAATATGATCTGTGATACCCATAAATATCTAAAAACGTGAAAGCAACTAGTAATAGTTCCTAATAAAATATATTTATGCATCTAGCCTTTTTTAAAAGGACCAGTAGTAAAAGCCTACATCACAATCCAGTTACTCTAATAAATAATATGCAAAGACACAAGGAGAGAATTGGAAAGTGTTCATAAAACTCAAAAAACTTTAACAATATATCAATTTATAGAATACACGGAGTGTAACAAAATGTAAAAATATTATTTGAAGACAAATAGAAATGTAAATGCTGATAGGACACTGACCATATTAAAAGTTCTTGTTGAGGGGTGGGAGGTTCATAAAGGTATTGTGATTATTCCTTATCTTATGGAGCTTGTGTAAGGAAAATGTATGAATGAAATGATGCATCATCTGAGGCTGAAAACCAGTACTGGAGACAGAAGTGGCCACGAGGAGGTGGTCAATCAGAGAAGCCAGGCGAGAGAAGGTAGAGGTTCATTACTTAGACTCTATTTTGTAATTATGTAAGCGTTTCCATAATCAAAAGCTTTAAAAAGAAACAAAAGGAACCCAATTTGAAATTGTAAGAGACTACCACGTTAAGTATAGAGCATGTGCTGTTACAGTGCTGGTGATGGACAGCAGTCAACAGAACCTGCCAGTATGAGGGGCAAGGCTAAGCAGCCAGTGGCCAACAGGCAGGGGCACGCAGTGAAGGGCACTGCCCTTACGAACACCAAGCCAACGGGAAACGAGATCATTTCTGAACCACCACTAGGAGTCAGGTTTGCATACACCAAGGCTACAAACTGTAACAAAAAAAATTTCTGGAAATATAATACCAGTGTTCTTAGTTCTTTTTGGTGGTATGGGGGCAGGGGAAGGGACACAGAGATCTTTGAAGATTGGAAATCTTTCCAAGATACAAAGTTAAAAAAAAAAAAAGGACAAAAAGCAAAAACTAAGGAGCAGAAAAATGTATATAGTATACTTCCATTTGTGTCAAAATACATGAATGAATGTGTGCACATGCATGGGTGTGCACAAAAGGATAAATCACTGCTGCTAATGTCTACACTCAACCCTGAGGAAGGCATGGTCTCCCTTCCTCCCTCCAACACACACGCCTGCATTCGACTTCAGGGCCACAGTGGCAATCTACGGGGACTCCTAAACTCTGGTGGAGAACCTCTGATGTAGATCTGAACCGTTGTTCTTTTGTGTTTTGAATGAACGAACGTTTAAAGGTGCATTTTCCTGGTGCTACTGCACATTAACTTTTTTGCTCATTTTCATTTTTTCAGTTGTCAAATTCCTCCCCAAATAATATAACAATACATCTCTTGCTGGCACGAATTATTATTACTTCACCACATGAAAAAAGAAGGGAAAAAAATAGGTAAGTGAAGTAAACAACCTGTTCCTTTTCTTAACTTACCAGTCTAATTACATTAAAATTCTTTAGGGATGGAAGAGAGCACAGAAGAAAATCCTCCCGGCCTCAGGAAGCAGGCACGTGGCACCCCACCCCGAGAACCCCCAGCACGGCTCTGAGCTCCACATGCAGAGCTGCAGCGTCCCCTCCAGAACCAGGCTCCGGGAGGAAACGCACTCATCAGCTAGAACGCGCTACAGACGAGCACTGGTAACGCCGTGGGCGTGGCGACGTCCACGTGGCCAGGAAGAGGGGCCGCAGAGCGCGCTCCAGTGCAGCGGCCCACTCAGGCACCCAGCTGCCCCGGCAAGCCGGGGGCAGGAAGCCACGCGGGCAGAGACCTCCCTCCCGGGGGCACCTACAGCCACTGCCAGCCCAGGGAGGGCACCAGACTCAGGGTCTGAAGCAACAAAAGCACTGTCGCACTTCCCACCTGCCAGAGTCTCACGGATGACTCTCAACATTGCGAAACCTGGACGGCGATGGCTCCCTAAGAATTCAGCATCTACTCATTCAACACCAGCCTCCTGGTCGCGGCATGATGACCTACTGTGGGACGAACACCCCTACCGTGAACAATAAACTCCTCCAAAATGTTTGTTGAATATGAACATGCAAAATGATGACTGAGAGTCAGCAGAGAGTGATGCCTGACCCTTCGGAGAAGCAAACAAGGTGAGGCCACATTTAAATGGCCTTTCCCCTAAGGGCAAATGCCAGTCCACGAAGACCACCACTGGAGCCGAAAAGCAGAGGTTCAGGACTGAGGAGACAGCTCGAGTCTGGGGCTGCTGGAACAACTGGAAATTGAAGGGAGAAATCCCAGAAAAGAGGAGCTCCACAAAAGGGTCATCTGGAAACTGAGCCTTTTGGGCTCTCTTGTGTGGTATCCACACAGCATGTGTGCATGGTCGGAACCGAGGAACACTGGGAGAGAGACCCAGGGGAAGCTGCCAGGCACGGCGAAACCCAGGCATTGGCACAGAAGACTGCAGGTCCTGCGGTGCAGGCTGGCCAGGTGAAGGCCTTGTGCCCCACCGGACCCTCACCACAGAGGGCCAGGCCTCGGGACTAACAGAACACCCCAGACCTGCCACCTGGCAAGAACCAGGCCTACCAAAAAAGCCTCAACTCAACAACCCAACGTTCTCCTACTTGGTATGGCTTGTACCTTCAAGTTAGGCTCCAAACTGCAGGGATTTGGGTGATAACCTTTTGGAAAATGAGGATCCTAAATTTCTAAAATATTGAGAGGTTCAGATTATTATGTTACATAATTCAATTTTTTGCATACATGTGTACATACTTTAAAGAATGACACAATCATATGTATATTGATATTTCTTAAAAAATTAAAAAATTATCATGACTATATTTGAGGGTAGGGAGCAGAGGCAAGAAAGAGGGAATACTACTTTTTATTACATATACTTCTGTCATCATTGATTTTTTTTAAAAAAGTGCATAAATTTTTATATTATAGAAAACATATTACTCATTTAAATACACAGGTAACATTTTACATGAATAAATATGTCTAACCAAATAAAGAAAAAACTTGATGCCTCTATTCCCTACAAGTGCTTACTTACAGGCTTGAAAATTCATATATCACATACGTGGGTTTATGTGTACAGATACGGCTTTACATACATGTGCATGTACATATGTGAATACACACACACACTAGACTCTTTCCAACATTCTCACTTAAACTATACATGATTTCATGTTTCCAAATTATTTGATGCCTGTTTCCTTGCTTCAAATTAAGGATTCTTAAACATTTACTAACTGACAATAATATCACTAAAAATATTGTGAAATCTTATTCTTTACCCTTACATTCCTTTAATTTAATTAAAGTGATAATCTAAAGACTCTAAGTGTCTGTTCTTCCATCTCAAAATAACCCAATTTGCATTCCTTCCACAGGATCGTGCCTGGCTGCAGGACTCAGCACTGAGGAGGAGGACAAAGCTGCAGCAGGTGGTGGGGAGCAATGAGGTGAAAACAAGGGCCAAGTCCACCGTTTCAGTCAGCACATGATTTCTATCTGGGGAATTCCAACCAAAATACACCAAGGCATCCTAACATTTCACAGGTCTTCACCTTGAGGGCCTTGAGGCACATCAGACCTCTCTGTAGGAGTGGGTCCTAAACCCCAAGGGCAGAGACCAGGGAGGGTCTCTCAGCGTGCTCAGCACTCCTGGCCACCATGCGGCACAGACCACAATGAGGCCAAGAATGCTGACTTCAGGTGGACGCAGTGAGTCCTCAGCACTACAGCACAAGGCTACCCAGAAGTGAAGGAGAATTAACCCTCATGAGCACAAGAGAAGCATATCCCAAGAAGTGACACGCTAAACAAGCTCAGCATTGACGGCACTGTCAAAAAGTCCTCACTGTCTTTCCTGTGCAGTCAACAAATAAATGGCTAGAACAAACTCCCATTCAAGACCCTATGTGAGAAATGTTCACAAATCTTTCAGTCTCACAGCAATAAATACAAATAGACTAAATATATAACTACTTCAAATTACAAATTTTCCATGATAAACATTTTAAATGCAAATGACATTCACTGGTGAGTGATATACTCCATTAAAAATAGAAAATGATAAAAGAAAAATGCAGAAACTTATGCAGGGTCAATCATGTGCTCCATAATATTAATGTTTAATTATTAACTGAGAAGTTAGCTTTTTACTACTGAACTCAGAGATAAATTCCTTAAACTGATTTTTCAAATAACTAATACTTACCAAACATTATCACCAAATATGCTAATTAAAATACATTAAGTTTTATTTCAGAAAAGTAAATGACTTGCAGTTCATTTGTCTACTATTCAAAGCCATTAGCCTGCTCCTATGTATGTGCCTGTGCATGGTAAGATGTATAATACACACACACATATAAACATACTACACTATATTACATGTTGTATTTGGTGAGCATATTATATAACAGGCTGTTATATAATATAGTATGTGCACATGCACATATAAGTAACATGTGCATCTCTGAAATATATTTACCACCCCATCATGTTATACAGGAACACATCCTCTATTTGTCTTCACTGTCAGCATGATATATAAGCTCACAGAAGATAATGATAGTATTGAGTTCTTAGTGCATTTAAGTAGCTCTAAACAAATATTTATGATAAAACCTGAAATGAACAAAATTACCAGTCTAAATTTTCCTAAGCCAAGTACTCAAAAAATTCATACTCTTTGAGAAGTCATCATGATTGAAACAAACAGGTTTCATTTCATGCACAAAGGGAAGTACTTGGCAAAATTCAAAGTTTCCAAGAACCCTAGCCAAAAACAACAGAAATTAGGCTTGTAACTTCATATGTATGAACCCAAACTTGCCAAGCCAAAAATGGCTTTGTGATCCTTTATCAGCTGCTGTCATATGCTTCAGAGGGTAAGTGCATCGTAGAGACCAGGTGAGGCAGACCACAGGGAAAACACATCAA
This sequence comes from Tamias sibiricus, assembly GCA_025594165.1. Classification (NCBI taxonomy): domain Eukaryota; kingdom Metazoa; phylum Chordata; class Mammalia; order Rodentia; family Sciuridae; genus Tamias; species Tamias sibiricus. Next base: position 13,045,533 of record CM046666.1, on the reverse strand, counting down.
AATATAGCCAGATTTAAAAAGATTTAAAACTCATTTCAGTCATAATATTGTAGAGCACATAGGAGAGCCACAATAGCAATAAGGTTCACAATTTCCTAAACTTGCTAATATATATGTTCAGCACCTCAGCAGAGCAGAATTAACACACATGTGTTCTTCTTATACTGATGGAAATAACACAAGCTACCTGCTCCAACCCTTCATAAGAACCCCTCCTCCTAGGGCCTGGGGATGTGGCTCACTGATGCCACACTTGCATACCATATGTGAGGCTCTGGGTTTGATCCCCAGCATGGGACAGTGTTGCCGCCTGAAGCAATGGCCGTTTGGAGCAACGAAGCCGTGGGAAGAAGTTTAGAGGCGAACTGGAAACAAACAGCTTTTTATTTTGATAACTTTTTTCTCTGGCTCTAACAACGACTAACACGCACCACACACCACCACAAAAATGGCGCTGACCCGATCAGCAATCTCGGCTCAAGTCACTCGAGATCCCGGGCCAAGTCCCGCGAGATCTCAGGCCAAGTCCCATGAGACTACGGAAGGCAGCAATGCCCAAAACTCTATGGCCCATAGTCAACCGCAATTTAAGCCATCTCCCCAAACAGGGCTCCTGCATTTCTCCCCAAACAGGGCTCCTACAGGACAGGGGAGGGGGAAGGAAACATAAAGAACCCCCCTTATGAAAACCTTCCTCTTGAATGAGCAGCACACATCGACCAATCCAAGTGCCTCATGTGTGATGGACCTTTGCTTAGGACTTCCCAGGAGCTAACTTATTCGATCCTCAAGAACCCACCTAGGAGGAAGTAATGGAGCTCAGGCTCCATTTCCCAGAGAAGCAAACTGTGGTGCACAGAAGCAAACCCCAGGCCATGATGGGGTGAATGGAGGGGCTTGCCTCCAGGGACACTGCCTCGGCCGTGAACTTGTTAACACGGTACCTCTTTGAATTCTTCCTGAACCTCAGAAGGGCATCCTGCCTGACCTGGCAGTTCCTCACCTTTCAGGTGTGACTGTCAACATCATGTGCTCCTAAAGCCCTGTTCTACCCTAACTGGGACCACTGCAGCGTGTCAACAGCACCCACCTAATCCATAAGTCTACTTCTGTCCCATTGTCCATTACCAGCTGTGGCCTTAGGCCTTAGACCCTCTATTGCGTGTGAATCCATCTCTTGAGATTTTTAAGCTACCTGAGGATGCAAGAACCAACCACCATAGCCTGTGCACAGCCCTGGTAATACAGCGGGGCTCAAATACAGAAAATTCATACCCGCTGAAGCAATGCCTTGACCGCTCCACCAAGGATAAAGGAGACTCAGGGTGGAAAATCAAACTGAAAAGTTCCTTCTTCAGGGAAAATACAGCAGTCAATAATTGATGTAGTGATCAACAGCAGTGGAAGGGCATGTGCGTGTGTACAGGCCACAGGGAAGAACAGGAAGTGAAATCCCGCAGAGCAGCTGCACAGGCAGCTCCCTCGCTTCTTCCCTTCTCCTCTCCCCTTAGGCGGGACCTGAGCACCAGCAGCCCTAGGTGCTGGCTCAAAAGTCAGCTCCATTTTCCTGTTGTTTAAATCGCAGACACACACACACACTCAGGTACACACAATCTCACCAACATTATCTTGTAGAAGGAAGTTCTATCACTACAGCTCAAGTAATGGGTACTAAAAGACTTGTAATACTAGCATTTAAGCTGCAATTAAAACTGTTTGTTTGTGCCCAGTACATTAGCAAAAGGTCATTAGAATGTGCTTGTGATGACCTTACTCAACAGCCTCTCCCCCCAAATAGCCTGCTGAGTTTATCTGCTGAGAAAGGGAAAAATTCCACCTGGTTTCCCCGCCTGCCTGGTTCCACAGAGGCCTGGAACGCTCTGGCACTACCATTTATAAAATTTGTGGTAGATGCACTGGACCCACTAGAGGGATGCACTGCTTCAGGAAATCCTTAAACTTCAAAACTGTGAGTGGGAGACAAGGGACACACTCGGGGAGAAAGGGCTAGGCACAGGGTGCGCCTGCCTGGGGCAGGTGGGGCCAGGGATCCTCACCAGGACGCAGTGAGGTCCCTGCCAAACCTGAGCCCTCTCATTTCCCCAAACCACCCTCACCCCTCTGCAAAGTGAGGCAAGTTACAGATGTTTTAAATGTGGCAGTCACAGACTTAGGACCCACACAGCAACACTCATGCAGGTCTGAGGCATTCCGTAACTTCTACTGTTGATAAAACACACATGTGGGTCCCAAGCTGGCGCACAACGGGCTGGCGAGTCAGCCTCCCACACTGCCCCGACACCCACTTCTCAGAACCACTGTCCTTTATTTCTTGTTGTCAGGAGGGTAATATTGGGGCAAACCCAAGTCTTCTGATTCTCCCTCCAAAATTCTCTCCAAACTGCACCTCAGCCACACTCAAGCACATCCCACCTGACACACATACCACCTCCCACCTGGACCCCTGCCTTGGCTCTCTGCACCTTCCACTGTTTGTGCCTTCCTGGCCCCACTCCCTGCTGCATGTGGCCACACTCACCAGTAAAAGCCAGCCTCCCCTCGGGCACTCTCAGGAGGCGTGAAGTCCTCTGGACCTCTGCATCAGCATCCTCATGCCAACCCTCAACTGATGTCTAGGACCTGCAAAGCCTATGCAACTCCACGGGGGTCCGCAGCCAAGGGGGATGTGCCTCCCCAAAGCACCTCGGGCTAGTGGGCCCAGGCCAGGGACTCTGCACATCCTGCCAGGCACAGGACAGGCTCCCCAACAAAGAAGGCTGCAGCCCAAACAGCCTCAGCACAGAGGCCAGAGCAGCGTGATCAGTCAGGATCGGAGTAACCAAGGAAGGAGTCAACACGGCTGCACCATACTCTCTTTATTCCTTTTAGTCTATTAACTGTTTTCAAACAAAGCAATAAAACATGATTGAGATTACTACCTTTCCTCTTAATATTATGAATAATAATACACGTTAGGTCGACTGCTGCCATGGGGGGCTTCACATCTAGTCCTAAAACTCAAGTATTCACTCACATGTGATCTGCCATTACATAAATGAGAAAACTGACGCATGAGGAGGTGTGACACATTACACCACTGGGCCAAGACAGGGAAAGCTGGGGTTCATCCCACCTCCTGGACAGAGAGCTTCTCCCACTGTGCCAGGCTACACTATTCTCACATTAATATATAAAACAGCAGAGAGAGTGGCAGTTAAGGACTTCCCTGGTTTCAAGTCCTCATCCACTCCTTAGTGATGACGTTGTTACTTCACCCTCTACACCTCAGTTTCCTCATCTATAAAATGACTAAAAATATAGTACTCACCTCAGAGTTGTATGCAATTCAGAAAACACAGTGGGTTCAGAACAGTACTTAGCATGTCAGTGGCACTCATGAACAATTACCTACTATGATCCAACAATACTCAAATGCCTCGTAGCTCTTTCGACTTGCACCAAATAATTGAGAAAATAAATTTTGATTTCCTTGTTGAATAAAATGTATCATAGGATTAACTTAAAATTAGGAAAAATGAAAATATCAAAAACAATATTTACATCTGATAATTTGTATATGTTTATAACTTGAAATAGCAAATTAGCAAAGAATTTATTCTTAATATATAATATTCCAAATACCAAATAATAGGTTTTGTTTGTTTGTTTGTTTGTTTGTTTGTTTTGGTACGGGGATTGAACTCAGGGGCACTCGACCACTGGGCCACATCCCCAGCCCTTTTTTGTATTTTATTAGAGACAGGGTCTCACTGAGTTGCTAAGTGCCTCGCCATTGCTGAGGCTGGCTTTGAACTCGCGATCCTCCTGCCTCAGCCTCCCAAGTGCTGGGATTACAGGCGTGCGCCACCACACCCGGCTCCAAATAATAGTTTTTAATAAGTCAAATACAGTTATCATTTAAGGAATACTTCTGTGTAAATAATCTCCAACATCTTTTAAACAGTTTCTGAAGTGCTTAACTTGAACTAGTACACAAGTAGATTGTATAATTCATTTTTACATTCTGCAAACCTTTTCAGTAGTACAATATATCTCTACTGCCTCGATTTTCCACAATACTATTTGGCACTTTGGCACTTCTTTTGTGGATTAAATCAGGCAATCAGTCATCATTCTCAAAATAAGCCAAGTTGTAAGATGCAGTCACTGCCTGGAACCACCTTACAATATGCTCTTGCGCCTGTGTCATTTCTGAGTTCCTATACAGCAACATTAACATTCAGCCATCACTTTGATTTCTTCAGAACACTTACAAGTCAAGCAAGGCTCTTTGTATTTGATAAGCCTGACATGATATATTTCCTCAAAAAAAATAAATATATTTTTACTGAAAAATATTCTCTTAAAAGGCAGCTCAGAGTTTAAGTCAAAATTATCAATCATATTTGTTTTTAGACAAAGGCTTTATCCACAATGATAGCCACAAAAACTGCAAACAAAAACCAACAGAGCCAACACATGCAGTTTACCACTGGTGTCAACAAAACAAGAGCCAAAATTAATTGCACTACAAACTCATTAATGATTTTTCTTCTGATGTAAGATCAGTACTTCCAATAAAAGATATTAATAGCAATAACCAAAATTCTCAGAATTCACCTCTTAGGATACAGCATATTTAGCTACAGAACACCCAACTAATTTTCCTCTACATGTTATAGAGGGAAATTCTTACAACTTTCATTGTTTCATGTGTCTTGTATTAGCTAACTGCACAACTCTGTAACAGCCATGTATTAATTATTTCACTAAGTAACCCATTCACTTATGGTTGCAGTTTAACCTACCATATTAATTTTTTTGGTGTATTATTCTCACAATTTATTTGACTTCTACTGATGTCATTTATCTAGATGCAAACATGCCGGTTGAAGTTAGTCAGCTGCTCGTTATAATCATAGTGTACATTTGATGTAATTGGCTAAACTCTTGTCATCAAATCACACCGAGTGCAGGAATCACACTGAAAGGGGCGGGAGCACAAGCACCATTACAATCCTTTCACTGCACACAGCATCCACAGGCATTTGCACAAACAGCCGTCACACCCAGGGGTACGTGCACAGTCACGTTACCAGCCATGGCAGGTCAGCCATCCCCGTGATCTGTGCCGCGGCGGCACACCTGAACTCCCTGCCCCTTCCCGTCACATTCGGGAGCAGCTCTGGGTCTGACTGGCTCTCAGGCTGTGGTCCTGAAAGTCCTCCCCCACTACCTCTCCATGGCAACCGCAGCCACAGAGAAGCCAGTCCACCTCTTACGCAAATGAAAGGAGGCCACAAATGTCAGCAGTCACAACAGCCCCCCTTTCCCTCCCTACTTAATTTCCTTCTTAAAGTAACAGTAGTGCATTCTTTTTATTCTGCTTTTGAGAACACCTTCCCAATTGGCCAATGGCTGGGAAAGCAGCATAGGAAAATCGGAGTTAAAAATCCATCTGTATGACCACTTACATAACCTGACTGAGATCCAAAGATGATTATGATTCGCTGGGTTTCAGTTACCAACCCCGTGTCTCAGCAAGCCCCCTCTGTATCTGGGCTTCCTAGATAAGACTTATTAACTATTCTGCATTTGGCTTGGAAGAAGGAAAGAGACAGAGACAGAGAGAGAGAGAGAGAGAGAGAGAGAGAGAGAGAGAGAGAGAGAGACCATCCATTATGATTACAACAGCACTCAATATACAGTGTTTCCTTTGCAGATCCTCAATTATTTAGAAAAGCCAAAGTTACTATCTTTAGCTTTTTGTTTTTTGAACAAAATAGTCAATTATCTATTAATAATCATATTGTAAGCAAAAACTGAACAGATTAGCCTTCAACTCTTACCAGATTTAGCTTGTATTGTAATTGTTTCCAGTTTCAATTCCTAGATACCTATTTGAAGAAGCAAATACAATGGCTAATGTCCACTCCCCATGACTGGAGAGATTAGAGAGGTGAGATAATCTCTCTATAATATGACAACAGTAACTGAAAAGCATACAAATGTCACATTTGAAAATATATGTTTTAATCCATAGAATGCATCGAAATGTCAAATTCTACAAAGCATTTCCAAATGAACAACACAGGGAAGCTCCCATCAACGGTTGCTTTACTATTCTCTAAAAGATGTATTCTCCCAGGGGAAAATAAATCAGAATCCAAAACCATCATGTTTACAAGAAAAACAACACAACAAAATTGCCAGTAATTTTCTGAAAATATACCCAGTATGTGTACACATGCATTTTTTTTATTGTCCAATGAAAAGGGCAGTTTGAAACTTGCATTTACTTATCCAGCCAACATTTATTAAATACCCACCAATGTGCTAGGCTCCCTGGTGTTTAGGACAAATGGACATGAGGCACATTCACAAAAGGTCTCTCATGAGCAGTGGGAGCGGTCACTCAAGACCCCAGCCTGGTATTTCAGAGCTGCCCACAGCGAGGAGAGAATCTCACCTAAGATGACAGTTCCTGGCAGGAGAATCGAAAGATTCAAGGCAAAGAATGACAGCTGGAAGCAGCACAGTAAGAGGAAAGCACAGGTAGGAAGGTATCCAATGTTTCTCAAGTTCAAATGTAACACAAGGAGCACTGGGAGGGACTTGGACGGAGGAGTGGGCAAAAGAATGGATGCAGCACACCAAGGGATCTAAGCCTTTACCCTGAGGTTTAGGGTTAGAGCACTTGATTGCAGATAGCACAAGAGACAAGATCATATTAAAAATTACTCAAATTATTAACTGCATTTGTTTCTAAATGTTTAGTAGGAATCTGTGCCCACCTCACCCGCACCAAAAATGCAAGATACAGAAGTAGAAATGACTATCTAACTTGAATTACACAGCTTTTAAGGCATACAGTGAGCTGTTAAAAAACATGCATGTGCGTGCGTGCATGCGTGCAAGGTAGCTCCTTGCAAAGCTTAACAAGTCAACCCAGTGTGACTTGCATCAGAGACTAGAAATCTAGTCCCAGCAGTATCATCACTATCATGGAGCTGAACGTACCTGGACTGCCTGCCCAACCTGCAACTACACCTATAAAATGTGGAATATGTGTCTATTGCCCAAGGACTGTTCCAGAACTTAATGCCCCCAAGTAAGGTGTTTGTTCAGGTTCTCTATCTTCCAGGCTAGACTTTAAGGGAAAGAGCTATATTTTATTCAATTTTATATCCCTAACATCTAGCACAATATTTGTTCCATCAGAAATGACAAAACTTATTTTTGAATGAATGTTCACCAGGTTCCCTTCAGCTCTAAGATCAATAACTCTGCAGTTTTATTTATGATCCAACTTCAAAAGACAACCAGGCAGTGGACCTGAAATGTAACTGACATCATCACCTGCTTTCTTCAACCTTCCTCTGACTATTCCTGCTCTTCTATGCGCGTGACTGGGCACATGCTACTTTGAAAAAGCTAACGTTTTCAGAATTACCAGTAAGTACTTCATAAATGCAGTACAGAATTTTTCACACATTTTCCAAATCACTGGCAATACTGACACTGGTGTGTATTCGCAAATCAAAACCCCTTACTTTACAGCAGCAATTTGGATTAAAATGACCTCTTTTCTAGAACCCACACATACCATCTTGTGAATTCTACAAAAGCAAGAAAGGAATACATCTAGATCTTCCAGACACAAAGAGGCATGTCTTCAAAGAGATGTAGGAGCTATTGGATGGATACGATTACCTAGATTCAATATAATGGGAAAGAATAGATAAGATTCCATCCTCCCCCTGGCACTAAAGAACTCGCTGGCTTCAGGGATTTATGAACTCTAACCCTAATACCTGTCACATTTTATAATTACTATATCATGATTATTGGTCATTAGGGGAGTTCTGAAGAAATACCAACGCCTCTTCCATTTTCCAAAGAATTATGGAATGTTTCTACCCACCATTCTAATCATTTAGAAAGAGTCATAATATCAAGGGAGAAGCATCGTGACCAAACCTGAGCAGGCCAGCAAATACTGCTATCTGCTAATCCCTGGGCACTGACGTCAGGTGAAGCTCCACGGGTGGTGACCTCATGAGATGAGACGTTATCACCATTACCATCTGTGCAAGTGACAAAAAGCGCAGGGATGACCTCTCCAAGTGCCTTTGACCTCTGAGACTGTGGGATACACAGATGAACATTAAGATTATCTTTTGGACCACCGACTCATGCAAACCTGCCAGCAGGAGGGTCAGGATGAGGGTGAGAGATGATTTTTCACTATCTAGATGACTCACTGCCAACCATTTCAAGTGTAAGCATCTCTCTTTAACAAAGAATTCTATTGTCCTCCTGGTGATAGCAGTTACATTTTACTATCTGATTTAGGAAGCATTATAATAAAAATGTACAAAAGCATTATTTTAAATGCACCTGCACTTCATTAGTCACAATAGCATCAACATTCATTTATCTATTTAAAACACAGCAGTACCAAAACATATAAAATGACTAAAACAAGTCACATCGATCTCAAGAACATGAGGATAGCCTGATGTCTGAAAAGTATATTTCTGCAAATCCTTAGAGAGATAAAGCAAAACAGTGGTAAGAATTCCCAACCCATTCTTAGGAAATACTAAGAAAGTATGATTAGAACGTTATTTTCTAAAACTATGTAAAGAATATCTGCAAGATGTTAACTTCAACCACTGTATTTAACTGTGAACTTAAAAAGCATTCCCATTTAATCCCAGTGATATGAAAGGTTGAGCACCCCTATTCTAGAAATCCCAAATGCACGAAAAGCTGATTTTTTTGAGCATTAACATTATCTCACAAATGGAAAATTCCACACATTAAGCTGTTTCATACTCAAAAGTATTAAAAAAATATTGCAAAAAAGTACCTTTAAACTATGTATAGAACATGCATATAAAACATAAATAAATTTCATGTTTTGACTCAGGTCCCATCCCAACATGTCTCGTTAAGTATATGCAAATACTTTGAAACCTGAAATCCAAAACACTTTTGATCCCAAGCATTTCAGATAAGGGACATTTGACCTGTGTTTAATAATTCACTAGAGGTCCTGAACAATGCCATACAGTAAGAAAAAAACATTTCAAAAGGCATGTAAGAATTATTAAAAACCAAAAAAAATATTTGCAACTATATGATAATCTACTTGGACGAATCCAAGAAATCAAGTGAACTGGAATTCAATAAGGTGGCCATACACAAAAGAATGAGTAAGAATTCAATAAGCTGGCCATATAAAAGTCAAATTACAAAAACTGATAGTTTTAATGCACTTTCAAATGTACCACGGAACAAAAACAATAAAACAAAACAATGCATATAGATAAAACGTGGCAACGTGTTTACGTGTTTACAGCTGTGAATTTGAGCGAAGGAAACATGGGTATTTACTGTATTAATCATTTTACTTTTAAGAACATCACAATCCCTCAATCTAAGACTCCTAACAGTATAAGTTTAAGACGCTTTTTCTTCAAATCTTCTCACATTGTCCAGTTGCCCACCAGCAGTTTACTAACACTATTTCACCTCCAAATAAAACCCAGAGGCATTTGAACATATCTTCTGTTCTGAATTCTTCACTTCTGGTTCTATGCTAATTGATCCCTTTTTATTTCAGCTTTATTCCAACCTTTGCACCAAATCAAGTTTAAATGTCCCTGCCTTCTTAAACCAAAATATGCTTTCTGCTATGTTGTTGAACAATCAAATGTACCATAAAAAGAGCAAATAACAACTCTTCCTTATAAACGGCACCTGTTTAAGAAGCAGCTTGTCCTGGGCATTAAGGATTAATAAGCCCAGTGATCACCATCATTTTGCTTATTTTATATAATTTCCTTTATGAGCAGAGGAAGATTTTTTTTAATCATGGCAATGAAATCTCCTGCTTCAAATCTAGGATGCTAGCAGAAATAACTCAATTCATACCCTGAAATTTGCTAGCTCAAAAAAATTCAGAAATCAAATATTTGAGCAGAAGGGTTAATGATTTCTTCTCCCCTATACTACAACATATTTGGTAAGAGAAAAAAAATGTAATGAGTATATTGTGTCCTCTGGTTTGTGGCAGCTCCTCAGACAAAGGTTTTCTACTTTAAATAGAAATAACTAAGACAAAATTAATAAAAATTATTTTAAATGAAGAATTTCCTTTTCAGTTTGAAGATTCCTTAAGTATACTTTCTTTTTTGTGATACTACTAGCGATGGATTAAACCCAAGGCACTTTACCTGAGTTACATCCCAGCCCTGCTTTTTACTTTATCTCAAAACAAGGTCTTACTAGGCTGCCCACACTGACCTAGAACTTGCGGTCCTCCTGCCTCCTCCCCTGTTGTGTGATTACAGGTATGGTCACCATGCCAGCCTCAAGTACCACACTGTAACTTTCAGTTTGCAACATTCAATACAAGTGTAATTCTATAAAAATGTACATAATTTCTGACCACTATACTCTTCCACTAGGCAATACAGAGGTAGGAATTTCCATCCTGTTCTGCTTGGCAGATTTGACAGTAAAGACAGTGTTTCAAGAAAAAGTGAATGAAAGATCAGGATAACTTTCTAAAAATAGAGATAGCTTGCTAAAATAGGTGTTTAAAATGCAGAGAATTTTTTCTTCCAATCGCTGTAGGATAAATATAAAGTATTACAATCCTGAATTAGATTCTCAAATCAAATGCTCAAATTTTTTTCATTTTTTCTGTAATGGGGATTAAACTCGGAGCCTCCCAAGTGTGCATTCTACCACAAGCTATACCCCAAATGTTCAGATTCTTAATGAACAAGAATCACAACATTTTTTAATCAGACAATATGCTATGTCATCAAATAATGCGTGTTAATTAGAAAAGTAAAAAAGATAAAGGTTCCACAGTAATCATCAGATAAAACAGAAAACAAACTAATTGCAGAAAAGCAAAAAAACATTAGTTACGATAAAGTTATGTGATGTAACATAATGTAGTGATTTGAAACTGATGCCTATAAGAAAATAATGACACTGAGAAATACTAGAGACTGATAATATTAAGAGAGAGCACCACAAAAGACACACTGTACACGCTGTGTTGTAAAATCTATGCATGTCCATGCTCACACACAGAAGTATGTAAATGTGCACGTATATAGCCTAGACACATTTATATGAATATATATGCACACATATACATGAATTCACGTAAATGAAATACCAGTGGTTACATACAAGTGACTTATGACTTTAGTATGTGGACATTCCACATGTTCTGCAAAGCACATACATTAACAAACAGTGTTTCATTCTAACTCTACCAACAGTGGGGAAGAAAGAGCAATAGCGCACTGTTCTTCCAATCATAATTTCCACAACATAAACTTTGGTGTTTATCCAGGATTTTTTTACACACACAGGCACATATGAGTGAACCACGTACAACACTGCTAAATGCCTCAGACTGGCACCACAACTGAGATTAGAGAAAATGAATGCAGAGCAAGTGCTTTTTACACACTGCCAAGACCTATCAGCTATGAGACTAAAAGCTATTAGCTTTCAAGAGCAGTAGACTACTTCAAGTGGAGAAAGTTACTATGACCCATTTTTCTGATACTAAGAAGCTGTAACTCACATTTCTACATGGAGAACAATGACAATGTATATGCCCTTTCTAGTATCCTACTTGTGATTAGAAAAAAAAAAATGACCTTAAATACAGAAATAGCTCAGTGTACAAGATGTTCATCCTAACTCACTTCCTCTGGACGAGCTAAAAGGTACTACAAGATGGATGGTGCCTCTTACAGGCTCCAGCCACTTCTTGTTGGCAGGATGGATATGGCTAGAAATGAAAGTTGGTGTTTTTCCCTCCTCTCCAAACCTCTCTTGGCTGAAGCACACGTGACACTCCCCAGAGGACCCCCACCCACCACCCTGCTTTCAGTCAAGGAATTCATTCATGGAATCAATGCTGCCCTTGCCCAGCCCTGTGGAGTCAGACTCCCCACATGATTCCCCAGGGACTGACTTTGACTGTTCCATTAGTCTCTTGCCTCTTAAGACTCCCAGGTACCTATTTATGTTTCCCTTGTATATCCTAATATTTGCATTAGTTTATGATTAATGGAGCTTATGACACATTTCTATGCTGCCTCTTTTATTTTTACCTTTGGTAGACTTTCATGTTCTAACTGACTAGAAGAAAACGCTACTCTTAAACCATACAGTGGCAGTCAGGACATCTCAATGTTTAAAGAGGAAGCAAAATTCAGCTAAACAAGCCACAGAATATCCCTACACACACACACACACACACACACACACACACACACACACACACAAAAGCTAGCATGTTAGGAAATATTTATAATTTCATACTTGATGCCTTCAAACTTTACTCTGAAACATCATATACTATGGAAAACATGTCATTTTTAAAATTTTCTCCCAAAAGCTGACACAGCTGCACGGGTCTTCTGATATGGATTCCAGCTGTGAAGGGCAGAGGCACACAGTCCAGCTACAGAAACCACACAGCTTTTCCAATGAAAACCATATTATTTTAAAAACTGTGGTGGTGAGCATCTCCATCCTCGCTCCCGGAAATTACTCTCTGAGCCCAAGTCTTCACTAGGCAACACTTCCTACAAGTTGTAGCACACATATTTCGAGCACAGGAAGTTGTTATGGGGGCTAAGATTTCTAGTCTACCAACAGTTACCTACTCTTACTTGCTGAAATGAGTCCCTCAGGGTGCACTTCAGGACAAGAAAGCAAGCAAGTGAGGCAGCACAGGGCGCTGGATGCGGCGAGGCTCCTCCTGGGACAAGCCCAGAACCTCTGGTTCTGCATGCACCGAGTGCGTGAACCCAGGTGCATGAGGACCAACTCTCCACATCTCCGCTTCATTCACCACACACAGAAAATTGAAGTAGGGCCACTGACCTCACAAGACGGTCTTGGTTCCTGAGACAACTGATGCAATAAACCAGGTACAGGAAGGTGTCCAGTGTGTTAGCTCTTATGCCCTTCACAAATACAAATTTTTAAACTGATAACATAATTTTACATATGAGCGGTATTCTCGGAACACTAATTAAAAAAAAAAAAAAAAAAAAAAAAACGTGTTTTTGAGTTTTAAAAGGTTACGACCCCTCAAATATGGCATCTTGTAACACAAAGTTATCCTCAGGTGGCCCTTTAAGCACGTGTTTGCCTACCCTGGGTGCTCCCAGAAAGCACATTCCTTACACTCCTGGGTACACATGAACTAAGAAACTCTGCACAGGCACCATCTGCATGGGTACACCGCAGCTTTGGTACCATCCTGTATTTTTTTATTCATCCGAAGCTTCGTACGTGGAAGACACAAGTTTGCCCACACTGCTGTCAACCTGGAGGCTGGTTTCACCAGCGCGCACCAGCACCAGCTGCCTGCCCTGCTGGCTAACTCTGGAAAGTCCCCCACAGGGGGGTTGAGCTCATTTTGAAACAAGAGAGACAGTTCCTCCTATAATTCACCCATGCAAGTTTACATAAAAGAAGTTTTCAGAAAGCCACAGAGATTGTCTTTCAAGCCTGCTGAAGATTAATTATCAGCGAGTCTCATTACGGAAAAAGAAGCTAAGTTTAAAAATATTGAAACTGACTGAGTAATAGTTTGTCAAAAATAATAATGAAAACAAGAACTTCAGTCCATCTTAATGAAGTCCACCCAGTCACACAGCACCCTCTCCCACAGGCACAAAAATTAGTAAAGCATGCTTCTTCTCCTTCAGAAATATGAATATCAGTCACTGTGTACATATCATACATAGTTATATCTTACCTGTAAATCACAAAGCTTATATATTTATGCATATGTATACACACACACATATACACACACATAAAATTCAAAAATTAAAAGACAAACCTAATATTTTCAAACAGATATTTACTAGAAGGGGGAGGATAGAGACAGGAGCTGGACTTCTTTGAAAATATTTTGGTTTCTAGATTCTACTTCAGAACCATGTAGATATCTTAAACAATGATAAAATAAAATTTTTTAAAAAACCCTAAAACCAAAACTAATCGTGACAATATTGTGAAGCTGTGAAATAACCATGTACAAAGGAGGAAAAGTGACATTAAAATACATTGTTTCAACCATATCCCTAGCGGGACATATGCTAAGGATAAAAGAAAACCACAAAGAGTGCTGATGATGGAGTTGTTATCCTACAGCTTATGCGCTGTGCGGTAAAGCAGTAAGTAATCCTATCACCGAAGGGACCGAAGGAGTCATCACAAACAGAATTCCCTTCTGGAGAGAGGAGAGATGCAGGTGTGAGACCCTGATGCAGGTGTAGTCCAGATTTTGCTATAAGTATGCATGTGCACTTGTGGGTGTGTGAATGCGTGCAACATATGCAAACACACAGAGTCCACTGAAGAGGCCTAAAGGCAAAGGCCAATCATGGGGCAGAGAACACGGCCAGCACCCAGCCTGGGTCCCTGACAACCCCTCCCAGCATGGCGGCCCTCTATAGAACATTTCAATAGGCTGAGAAGAAGCAAGAGCTGCTGACTGTGGGAAAGTGGGAGCCAGGTCTTGAGCACTGGAAGAGCACAACCTGGTGAGACCAGCAATCGGCCCACCTGGCCAGAGCTGGAGGGAGGCTGGCTGGAGGGCCTGACCTGCAGACCACACCTAGGAAGGCAGCTCCTCCTAGAAGTGGAGGAGGCTGCTCCGATCCCTAGGGGCAGGGAGGTGGTGACTCAGATTCAGTGACTGTGCTCAGCTGGCTGCTTTTATGAACGTGGTATTTAATCTTTACAAGCTCAGAGTGGAAGGCATGAACTCTCCCCTATTGTGCAGATGAGGATGTGAAGGCAGAACGGCTAGCACAAGAGAACACATGAGAAGTGAGAATCTAAGCTCACCCATGACCTCCTGTGGTTCAGGGTAGTTCCCACTGGGCTGGTAGCCTAGGGGTTTCTGGGCCTGGGGCAGGTAATGGCTTTACTATGAGGACAGGTTAGAGGCCTGGGCCAAGCTGGTCACATAGAAGGCTCTGGTTTTCTCAGGATCAAGGACAGTGACCACTGATCTACAGCTCACACCAGAGCGCCCACTATGCCCAGCCAATCCCCAGGCACCAGCCTCCTCCTACTGAACACCTGGTGACTTCCAATGCACAGTCAAGAGCTAGCTTAACATTTTCTTTGACTAACATTTGTATTACGACACATTACCTCATTTCAATGTTACACACCTGCTAATCAAATTCCAACTCTCCTTCTCTTTGTAAATGACATTAAGAAGGAAGCAAATTTTCACAGAAAAAACCGATCCCTTGTTACATAATAAAAATGGTTTAAATCTAAAACAGGCTATTAGAAAAAGGAACCTTATTTAATAAAACTACCCAAACATGCCAGGAAAGTGTAAGATTATTAGTTGGAAATCCACAAAGTTGATTTGTCTGTAAATAACCTTGAATCAGTGTAAATCATCCTTCCATCATTCTTTTCGCACATACAGAGCATTTATCATCTGAGCAAGCAGACAGAACAGCATCTTCTTTGTTTTTGTATTGTTTTGTAAAGAGAGAACTAGGTGAAATCTAGATATCTAGGAGCCCTTGTTAGATTTTCAGTACAAGTCTTTTAAACAGAAGCCGCTGGTGCAGGCACAACAACTAGCATGATGGGGTCCTCCCTGTGCACAGCCTCACACACTCCACCAAACACAGATCACCAGGTAAGTCACCTCCAAGCTCCCAGAGGGGCTCCCTTATCATTCACCAGCAGCCAGATCTTAGAGCAAGACGGGGCCATGCACAAAAAAGAACAGCCTCAGAGGTGGGAGGCTGGCTGCCTGCCCACGACAAGGGCGAAATTACCTTTCACCTGAGATCCAGGGAAGTCCTGCTGTAGTAAATATCCTCAACCTCAAGCTTCCATTTACCAAAAGATTGCTACAGTCTAGCACCAGTTCCAAGCACACTATTACTGGACACCCTAAACCCCATAATAAGTGTTATTGTTATAAATGGGCTGGGAATCGCCCTCCTCCCTGCAGGCACACCTTTTACTGTATTCTCACTGCTCTTCTTTGGACGCCCAGGAGCTGCCTACAATCTAAAACCCCCCAATGCACAGTCAAGAGCTATCTTAACATTTTCTTTGACTAACATTTGTACTACGACACATTAAGCCGCCAGAGTGCTCAGTAGATACCACAATAAACATTTCAGGGCTTGATTTTGGTCTGAACCTAGCAGACTAGTGCTGAGAATATAATAAAAAATATTTCCACGCAGAAAGGACAGCTTCACCACTGCGCTCACAGGCAAGCAGGTGCCAGGAAGACAGAGGCACCAGACAATCCCACATCTGGGTTACAGGAGGACTGGGGACATTTTTATGTAAACAACGTAAAAGAGAAAATCTGGTTGTAACCTCTACAGTTTAACTGAACTGGAAAGGCATTTTAAAAAATACTTCCAAGTTGGACCTTACTATTGAATTTTCAAATATAGAGTATGTCCAGGTGCCATTAATAAGAATAGATTGATCTTGTAGGCTTGTTAGTATCCAGTGAATCACCAAAAACACCTTAATTATATTTAAGAAAATTAAAAAGGTAAGATTTGAGGGAAGGGCAGTAGGCATTTTTGGTTAGAAGGCCAAGAGGTGTTTGTAGAGAGATGGAGTACTGAAAATAAAAGCCTACTCCTGTCAATCCTAAATGATCATTTAATATCTGAGTGACAAGATTCAAAAAAACATGATCTTAATTTGTCACCCAGAATTATATTCTCTTTCCTTTTCTAGATGTCACCTCTCCAGCCTCTGAAATATGCTGTTTATGTGGACGACACTGAGAGGCCACGGCAAGGTCAGCCTCAGGCGTGCAGGGCCCCCTGCTCTTACACTAGACCCCACGGTACCTAGAATCCACGATTTTGTAAGGGGGACAAACAACCGGCTGAAACGGCATGTCTGCTTACTAGAAACCCGGGAAAAGCTGGAACTATCCTGGGCACAGAAGCTGGTGAAATAAAAGGAGAGGGGAGCACACGGCTCACCATCAACTCCCAGGGTCTCCAGCTTCACCTCAGAACTAGGCAGGCGGCTCTGTGAGAAGTGAGGAGGGTCCTGCTCTCAGAGGATGAGGACTAGGAACCCAAAGCCAGGCTCAACTTCCTTCCCGGCTGACTGGCTAAGGGAAACCAAGAGGGTGCCAGGACTGCCTCCTCTGGCAATCCAGCAGGAATCCAGCAGCCTGCAGAGCTGCCCAAAACACTAAAAGCAGCCACCAGCTCCCTCAGCCAACCTACCCCAAAAGCAGAGCAAGCAAGGCAAAGGCCGACCTGGGGGGAAGATGGGTTTATGGCAGAGGCCTGGCTTCTGAATAAGCCCTGCTTCTGCCCTAGTGGACTGTGACCTGGAACAGGATACCTCGGCTGCTTGGACTACTCTGTACCTGGGTCCCCAGCATCATGAGGATCACCAGGTGGCAGCACCTGTGAAAGCATCCAGCACAGAGCCTGGCGTGATGAAAGCATCCAGTCAGATCAGTTTCCTCCCGGTTCCCAAGGTTGCTTTCCAAAAACATTATTACTTTATCTGCAGGGCAACTCTATAACTTCCTGATTCCCCTAGCAATGACCTTGGCAAAGTGCCTCCGATTGTTTAAAGCTGCAGTCTCCCCTCGTCCTGGTTCCTCAGTGTAGACAAGTTATACTTCACCACCAGCATGCCCCCAAACTCAAATTTTACAAAATGTACACCCCATAGGCATCCCGAACTGTCCTTCCTGTTTATTTCTAAGTTATTACTAAAAGCATCTGAACAGCAGTCCATGCCTCCACAGCATGGCAGCAGCAAAAAGAAATGCAGACAGACCAGTCGGGGGACAGAGCAGGACCCTTACTCTACACTGCTCTGACTGTCACTTCCTGTGGCTTCTTACCCCTAACAGGGCTCCGTTTTCTTTTTTCTAAAACGGGGATGAAAAAAGTGCTGACATGCCACAACATGTTTTTTGGAGGATTAAATGAGGAAATAAAATTAGGACAGGTCCCAAAATGAGAACTCAATAAATGTGGGCCATTAACCCTAATAACTATTAAGGACGTACTTCATTTCTTCACTTGACGTTTCACAAAAGATACTTAACATTCTTTGGAAAGTCAGATTCATTTATAAAAAGAAATTTTAACCATTAAAAATATAAATTAACTGCTGGGTTTCAAATGAGTATATTTAAAATGCAATTACAGAACATGGCTTCCCAGTATTTGGAAATATTCATTATTATCAAATTTTTATTAGGCATGTTCACGCCACTACGGATGTGATAGCATTTTAAAAGGCATGCACTGTTGAAATTATAATGCAATTGTAATTGTTAATAAATTAGGTTTGAGATTTGTTATAAAAAGGTGTTTATGTGTTATAACCATGCTAACAAATCTGCCAAGATAATCGCCACTAACAAACATTCCCTTAACGTAGACGGGTACACTTCATTACCAAGCATTAATTCGATACAAATCTACTGAAGAAATTAATGGACTAGCTCAAGGCTGAGCTTACTGCACAGTCCCAAGGAACATAACTCACACTGTGTCTACAGCTGGCAGCACCATGGCCCTGGGCCACCTTTCCACCCCAAGAGCATCTCTAAAAATATGTCCCATTCATGATATGTTAAAGGAAATACAAACAAACCCATCTGTGTGATGTGTCAACATAAATCCCAATGCCCACCTTCCTTTGATATCAATCTAACTAACATATCAGAGCCAGTGCTCAGGGTGGAGCAAGCCACCCCTCCTCTCCATCCTCTTAGCCATCCATGGGGCCCTCCCAGAAGGCAGAGGCTAAGCTGCCACTGAGTTGGATGATAGATGGATCATTCCCCCAGTCCAGCTTCTGACCACCCCTATGAATAAAAATGCCCAGTCGATGACTAGGGTCAGGGCAGAGCTGAATGTGCTAAAAGAAAGCCAAGATCCACACAATGGTTCATCTCCCTGGTGATCTCATTAGTCTAGTGCTCTAAACAGCTTATCTAAATAACCACAGAAGCCCTAGAACCAGGAAATAAACATGAACCTTCAAAAAGGCAAATTTAACTTAGCTCTCTAGATGGATTACAGGCAGGCCTCGCAGTGGAGGCTCCAGAGTGTCTGTGAGGGCCACAGGGTCAGTCTGCGGGGGAAGGGTGCGGGGGTGGGAGCCTGGTGACTGCACACTGCCAGCAGAGCACAAGCACATGGCCCGCTCCAGGATCCGGACCGTGAGCACTTTCAGGGCAGCTACGTCCCCAACTAAAAAGCTGCTGTTTTAAAGTTCCACTGAAAACCTTTAGAAATTAGAAAATATTTTCCCTGAAGAAAAAAATTATATATATTGGCTGATGGCTTGACCAGCCCATAAAAGTCCACAAATTTGCCTACCAAAAGTAAGATGCTAATTATTGATTATAACAATGTTCTAGGGGGAGCAGGGTTCACTTAGACTTCTTATTCAGAAACCCATTTTTCTTGGCTACCATTCACAGCATTAACACATGGTCTCAACAGGGGCCAGGCCTATCAATATCACCCCACAGTGGCATCATTTACATGTGTGGGACAATGAAAAAATGCCCACAGCTGCAGCTGACCTCAGAACACCTCAAACACACATAGAAATAGAAGGACTAACCTCAGAGTCAACTCCCCTTCATCTTCCACACCTGTCCACCAGCCCTGAGATCCACCCTCAGACCCCTCTGAAGCAAAACTCCATGGGAAGCGTTGCTGATCATGATCATTGGAGTGCCACTGGTAGTTAGGAACCAACATCAGAGTCACTAGAAACCCAAGGAAGAGGGGCAGTGTCAACACAAATCCTGGGTCAGAGCCCCACAAGGGAGAGCTGCTGAGCACCTGGTTCCCTGGGAACAGGACCTGAGCCTGGTGGTTAGGCCAGGTGCCTACAGGAGCCAGGGCCACACCCAGGAAAGTGGGCTCCCTCACAGAAGCACGTACCTGCATGCAGGTATCACGCGGAACCACAGCACAATATGTAAGTGAAGAAAACAGGCAAAAATAGTGGCTTTGGAATCAAAAGGACATGGAAAGCAAATGTTAAGAAATATCTATTTTAAAAATGGATAGTGAAACCTACCCTTTTGGAATTAAAAATTCACTAAAAAGCTACTGTTGCCAGAATAATATTAGTACTGGAATAAGTTAAGGGATCAACTGTGAGTCAAAGTACATATAGCAAATACTTATATGGTAATTCTCTAGGAAAAGGATTCTTTGTTTAGTAAATAATTCTGGAAAACTGGCCTAATTTCAGGGGGAAGAAACAGACTAGACTATCTACCCTGAAATAAATATAAGTATAAATGAACTAAGATCCAAATGCAAATATTGCCAACTATATTAAATTTAAGACATCGATTACAATGTAAATCATTATTTAAATACCCTGAAAGAAAAAAACTACTACTTAACTATCATACACTATTGTAAGAATCTGCTTCAGAGATGAAAAGGTATTTTTAAAACTATGCATTCTAAAAACAATAACATTATTTGATAACTTTTCCAGCAGGAAAAACAGATTCAACTACACAGAGGAGTACAGCTGAGCAAGAAGAGGTGCCCTGGCCATGTTTCCCTGAGCAGGCTACCCGTGCCCAGGAAGGGTGCCACTGTGACCATGCTTGGGCTCAGTCGTTGTGATCTGAGCAATCTATCTTATAAAAATAAAGACATAAAATGTCAATAGAGGGGCTGAGGCAGCAGCTCAGTGGTAGAGCGCCTGCCTCACAGGTGTGAGGCACGGGTTTGATACTCAGCACCATATAAAAAAATAAATAAATAGAGATTTTTTTTAAAAAGTCAATAGAATCACCAACTGAGGATGTTTGCTGTAATGGCAAAAATAGAAACAAAAAGGAGGGACTTAAAAAGTTTGTTTGATCAAGGAACTAATTGAATATTAGGCACGTTCGTATTATAGATGCTATAAATAATTAAGATGTGCATTAAGATCTGTACATAAGGGCTGGGGTTGTGGCTCAGCGGTAGAGCGCTTGCCTAGCACATGCGCGACCCGGGTTCGATCCTCAGCACCACGTGCAAATAAATGAACTGTGTACAACTAAAGCAAATAAATAAATGTTAAAAAAAAAAAAAAAAAAGATCTGTACATAATGACCTGTAGGACACCTACACCAAACTCCTACCATGGGAAAGAAAAGAGTTGGAAACAAGGTAATGTCTATGGCAGCCCAACTTTCGATAAAATAAACAATAAGCAATCCATACTCTCTCTGGGCATCTTGAATTTTAAAAACTGCAAGCTGTAAAAGGACATAAAGCAAAACATTAACAGCCGGGGGATGGGGGGACCAAATGACCAACCAACCTACAGCCCATCAACGAGATCCTACTGCAAGAAGATTCAGAAAGAACTCCTTCCTGCTTCTCAAGGAGGTGGCCCCTCACGCCTTTCCAAGTCACAAGAGACCCTGGATACGTCGCTATTCTTGCACAGCTCCATCTTTTCTGTGTCTTCATCTAGAACTGCTTCTTATGTTTAAAATGAGAGCAGACTGCCTAGTCCCTTTTGAATATTCTACTCTCTCATAAACCTGCAAGCAAAGTGTGACCTTCCCTTTGTGTACATGACTTTGTTCTTCAATAAAACACAAACTTTCTGACAAAATGTATGAAAACACAATTCTGCTCTGGATTCTCATGTGGACCTTCACAAGTCCACAGAAGGTACTACATGAATGGAGAAGAAGACAAAGGCTCATCTCTGCACAACCCAACTCTCCCACTACTGCATCATTCAGGTTTGAAACGGAGGGAGTCCAGCACCATCGACATCACTCTCTAGGCTCAAGGAACACCAGTAGGGTTCAGCAGAAGAATGGATTTAACTTCCAGCCTTAGACAAGCACATCCTGGAGCAACTCACTTGTGAGCAACTCACCTGTGAAGGCCATGCACTGTCACTACAGACGAGCCACAGATGAAGAAATGGCTCGAGCACCAGCAGAACTCAGTTCAGGCTTTTCCTACAGGGAAAACCTGGCTCCAGAGGAAGAGGAAAATGGTTCTTTGGGGAACAAAAATGTCTTAGCTATTCCCATGGTTTGTAGAGTTCCAAAGATCAACCCCACCCAACAACATCTTATTTCTTAGTGTTTCATTTTTCTCACTAGGCATAAATCAATTTTAATTTTAATTAATGGTTACTTTTTCTTCTTAAAGAGGCAGTAATGAAAAAAAAAAAAAAAAAAAGGTTAAAAAGCCTTAGTCTAGAACACTCCTGTAGCACTGCATTACAAGTTATATCATAAAATATTTTTTTTTCACCTAAACTCTAGACACACTACATGGCCCTTGAAGCTATCTCTCTTACCCTGGAACACTTTAACCTATATACTAGCTAACCACTGGTATAAACAGCTTCGCTATTAAATAGTCAAATCTGAATGTTAAACTGAATTGTTTAAAATTAATTTTAGCAATGTATCTTTTGAGCAATTCTGCTAACATTGCATGTATATAATAGTTAACCAAACTTAGCAAGTGTACTCAAATACTTCTTCCAAAAACATGCAAAACATGTTCAAACTGAAAAACTTCTAAGTTCCTAAGACCCTTCTCAAATATATCTGAATGCAAAGTGCAATTCTTATTTGTCTTTATTCTGGCCATGAAACATGTAGACTTCACTTAGACGCTGTCACTCACTCACAGGAACTGAGAAGTCCATCAAGGGGCCTGCTCTACCCAGCACCTTCCTTCCCCTCCTCTGACCACAACGCTTGTCCCTGAGGCCACATCCCAAGACAGTTAAAATGTCATGCCATGACTTTTTTCGTTAAAATTGCACAAGTTTTCTGAATCAAAAGTTATAAAATTTAAGTGATCCTAACCCTTTTATAAAGAGTATGCAACACAAGCATAGTGAATACATTACCACTTTTCCCCAGTCGTTATAGTTTCTTTCTACAAAGAACAAAACAGAACAGTCCCAAAAATCTATGGATAATTTAGATCTATGGCCAACATTTTTAAAATTATATAAATCCATATATTTATTTACTAAAGACAGGAAGCAAAGAATCAGATAAAGAATGCTTTGTTGTTATGTGGTAGAACTAAACTCTTAAAAAGAGGAAATAATTTAATTTTAAATTTTTCTGATCTTTCAAGAGGATTTCACTTCTGTGAACATCATAAAAGATTTGCACCACCTGGTGGAAAAGCAAAGAGTCAAACACAGTCAAATCTCTTTATTATATAGTTTTTCTTAATACCTTTTGAATCAAAGGCACTTTTATGACTCTGATAAAAGCCAGGATCCCTTCCTCCCCCAAAGGCAGGCTCACACACGCACACTGCACACTCGCAAAGCCACACAAGTAAGAGCAGCCCCAGAAGCGCTGAGGAAACGGGCGCCTGTCACTGGGCTTACATTTCCCCTTGGCTGCCTGACATTAGGACCCTCGCCCCACAACTGGAAGCCAGCACTGTGTGAGTCCTGGGCAGCCAGGCCAGATGCCACTCTCCCTGAACTCTGGCCAGACGCTGCAGTAGGCTCTCCGAGAGGGCTGGTGCTGCCTGCCTAGCTACCTTCCCTTCTAGGATACAGGCTGCTCCTGACAGTGACCTTGCATACTGGCTACCTGTGGCCATGTATATGCCAGCCAGCTGAGACCCTTCCAATGAACCTTCCTTTGAGTCAAAGGCCTGAAGCAAGTCTTTGTAATCTGGAATCCTGACTGCACACTTAACCAAAGCCTCCAACAGGCACCTCTCTCCCATCCACAACCAGCCCATCCTATGGCCTTCTAACCATCTGGCACCAATGAACAAATGAGGTTTAAGGAGCTACCGAAAGTGGAGATGCAGAGAGGATAACCAGTTGCAAAATACAAGAAGATCACTTTCATCAGGACTGAAGCCAGGCACCCACGACTCAACCCCAAAAGAGGCTTGTCACTGAGTCCACCTCCAACATGGCCCTGGTCGGGTTTTGAGACGATCAGGTGAACTGTTCTTTTGCTTGAAGTCATGATCTTTGATAAATGGCATGGTTTCAACCAAAGGTGACTAGCCAACAGTAAAAGGATCTGGTAAAGAAAAGCCAGGTGGTGTGGAAATGAGACGGAGCGGAGGCTGGGCCTCAGATCAGGGATGCTCCACCGCAACCAGTGAAGTCTCTGCAAACACTCCAAAACCTGAAAAGAAAACGGAAACCTGAAATGCTCTGACCTCAAGCATCTGAACAAGGGATACTCCACCTGCATACACACGTCTTCAACCAATAAAATAAGGTGTGTGCCTCTTTCTCTTTGGGGGAGCCACATGAGACAGACAGACCCCATGCTCAGCAGCCTAGCTAGCTGACCAAGCTCCTCAGTCCTAAAAAGGCAACACCGGCTTCCAAAATAATCACAGATATAATTTTTCATTGAAGTAGAAACACAAATTTAATCCCCTGTATGTTTAGAAAAACACATAAAAAAGACTAAGAAATGAGAATTTTCCCAAGGAGAGACAGCCAGTTTCTGATAAGAGTTAGGACCCAGGGGGTGACAATATTTACTCTATGCGCAGCTGGCCTGAGAGGCATGTTATGCCCTTAACTTTTTCTGTACACTGTTCCACCTCTCTAGTCCACAAAACCAATGGACCACTTTTCAGAATGTTTATAAATGCATAAAACACGCAGGATAAAAAAGGAAACAATTACATCCAAATACAGTTCTCAAATATTAAAAAACACATTTGAGAAATGGAACTATCTGTGCTTCTTTATGAAAGCATTAAATAAGATCTAATAGAGCAGCTAATAACGCTGCCTTCAATAGGAGGGACACCAATAGATCAGACAGTAAGCTACAGTGAATCTGCATGGCATTAATGTCTAACAGATACATCATGCTCCCCCATTTCCCCCACACAGGATGCTTTAAGAAAAACAACGAACAGTTTAATTTATCACTTAAATTTCATTCTTCACATTGAATAAAAACAAAGCAGCATAGCTGCTCACTGCTATCATCTGTTTCACACAAAAAATTTTTCCTATACTATCCAATGAAACATGTTTCCCAACCAAATACCACTATATGATTCTCAAATATTTTGTACTCAGCATAACCTTCAGATCAGCACTAGGCTGCAGGAAAGAACATAGTTTCACGTATCAAAAAGTCTTAATTTTTGCCACTAATCCACTGTATGGTCTCAGGAAAGTTATCATAGATCAATACATGAATGACCACAATAACAAACATGCACAGAATATGACACAGATCAGGACTCGTTTTGGTTCAAACAGCCAGACAACAAAAAGCACTCAATGAGGAGAAGCAGGCTGACCATGGACAAAAGCACACACATGAAAAAGCAGCAGCAAGTGAAAACGAAGCCGTCCTCTTCATCCTAGGTGTGGCACCGCATGCCCACTGCATGGCCGTCCTCAACAACAAATTCGCCCTGAAATTAAGCAT
Organism: Tamias sibiricus; assembly: GCA_025594165.1. NCBI lineage: Eukaryota > Metazoa > Chordata > Mammalia > Rodentia > Sciuridae > Tamias > Tamias sibiricus. Next base: position 13,020,005 of record CM046666.1, on the reverse strand, counting down.
CCCATAAACATCAGCCCCCACTGTTGCATGGCTACCTCCACCAGAGGATCCCCCACTCGTGCGCCCGCTGCCACACACAGCTCCACAGGTCTTCCTCTGTGCTGCTGCTGTGTGTGCACCCACACAACCCTATGAGATCACCTCCAGAGCCCGCAACCTGGGTCTGGGGTAGGGTCCCAGCTGCCCGAGGAACCAACTCAGGAGGCACATGGCAAATGCTCAACTGCTATTTGAAGCAATTTAAGATTGCTACCACCCCAACAAAAGTATTTCCACAAAGACCATGCAATTGTATCGGCCGTACTATATGTGTGGTTTTTTTTATTTATATTGTGCGTTTTCCATGTTTCCAGAGGATTTCAACAATTTGTCATTTATATGTCTGGCTAGAACACAGGATCAATTTACAGTTCTACATTAAACAGTATTTAAGGCACTACAACTATGTTGCTATTAAAGATAAAACTAACGCGAGCTCTCCAAGCAGGTATATATTACTATATATTTATTGCTATATATTACTTTATGCTTCTGTTGAATTATTTCTTTGGGATGAATTTCAAAAAACTGCCTGTGTACAAACCCCCTTAAAGCCCCACTATGTCATCAACACAGAAGTACATCTGTTTCCCAAACCCCCAGCAGGCCTGCATGCTATTTCTTTAAAATATCAAGTGCACTGGTAAATAACAATTATCTCCACATTGTTCCCATTTTCACTTTTTATTACAGAGAATAATTTTGCTATAAATTACTTTATCATTTGTAAAATTTCCCTTGTCCATTTACCTATTTTCTCATGTATTAGAATAAGCTACCTTTTAAATATTAACTTTTCGTCATACTTTTTGAGTTCTAATTCTCCAAACCTGACAATGCAATTTCTCCAGAAGTCTTAGATGTCTTTCTGCAGATTCTAGTCTATGTTTTGATTTTCTCTATGTCCACTTTGAATATATGTTGAGTTGTGGGATAAGTTTCAGTACTTTCCCCTCCAAACACCCACTCAAGTTATCCCAACATCATTTGTAAAAGATCCTGTTCTGCTTATGTGTGTGTGTTTATGTGAGCATAAGAATTATTCTAAAATTAAACACGTTAGAAAATAAGATTCACTTTGGTTTTAATAGATCCTGAAAACAAACAACTTAGCTTATATGTGCAGGGGTCCACAGAGCCAGAGACACGTGGGGAGCAACATGCCTGCTGTGCAAGTCCTCACTGCAATCAGATTCATCTAGATTCATCTGTCAGTGACTCCTGACCTCTCTGAACTGTTCTCATTGTCTCATTAAAAAAAAAAGTATGATTGAAATTTTTTCCTAAAACAATACAGGTGGACTTAAAAAGCATGATGCAGTATTTAAATGCTACCTTGCATTCACTTACAGGAAGTCCTGTTGGCAGAATTCTGTAGAAGATGTCAGGGCACTTTTACAAAGACAACTATGCGACCTCACCGGATAGACACACTCCAATTTCATTTTTCAAGTAATCTGGGAATACACTGAACAGCTTTCTTTTTCACAAATTCACATATCAACTTTAGCCAAGATTGTAGATATATTACATACTCACCCATATACAGCCCTGGTACGTACATATACATGTTTTCCATAACCAAAATTAATAATATCCACATCCATGAGGTGTCAGTAGCTCTTCATACATTGGGTACGAAGAGCTTGGTTCACACAAATGGTATCTCCCCAAATCTAACATGTTCTTAGCCCCAAGCTTGCCCAAGTCCTTCTTCCCATTATTTTTTTATTGACACCTGCACTTCCAGGCTGTTCCAGTGGTGGTCAGGTCATAATGCCACATGCAGTATCCCACAGCCTGGTCCAACTGCCAAGGTGAGAAAGAACAACACTGGTCTCAGCTACTCTCCTTTACCAAATCTCTAACCCACCGAAAAAGCCTCTCTCCTAATTTTCAGATATCCACAATGAAGGGAAATTAGAAATATACACATAGGTTTTGTGAAACTAGGACTACTGTTTTAATATGGACAGAGAAAGTAAAAAGAATTCTTGGTGTTGGGGGAAATAGTTTGCTCGTGGAAATAGGAAACACTGCCTCCTTACCGGGCGTGGAGGGGTGCATGCCTATAATCCCAGTGACTAGGGAAGCTGAGGCAGGAGGATTTTGAGTTTAAATCCAACCTCAGCAACTTAGCAAGGCCCTGAGCAACTCAGTGAGACCCTGTCTCCAATAAAATATAAAAAAGGGCTGGGGATGTGGCTCAATGGTTAAGCAACCCTGGGTTCAATCCCTGGTACCAAAGAAAACATAGAAAAGAAAACACTGCCCCTCCCAGTCTTTCAGGAAGGCTTCAGTAGCTCCAAGGTACTCAGGCCTTGGTACAGGCTGTCATGAGCTGGGGCTGTCTTATTTCTCCTGCGGAACTGCAGGGACACTGAGGCTGAGATTTACAGCACAGTCACCTTGGTTTCCTCCACAGGACTTGGCGGGCACTGTGCCTTGCAGGGCTGTCTATCAAGGATTTGCTGAGTGCACAAGAAAAAAGTATCCAATGTGCAAAGAACAAAAAGCCTAGGCTTTTACTTCCTGAACCTGTTATTGACCTGTCTCAAAAGACACATTTATATCAGTGTTTAATAGACGTACAAGATCCAGACCCACATGCATACAGAACTCCACACTTGACTTCTGCAGTAAAGGCAGGTGCTAAAAGACCATTTAGTGTTTATGAAATCCATGATTTAACTACAGCACTTTGATTATAGCATGTGTGTTACTGGCAGGTGTGAGCTATTAAATCAGACCTCATCCAGGCAGCACACACCGGCAACTCCAAGTGCGAGGCTACTGCCTATAAAACACCCACATAATCACACCCACCCTTTGACCAGGGACTTCCTGGTCTTGCTTTAAGATAAATGAGCCCTGAACCTTGACTTTCTCTATATCCAGATCCCACAATGTCTATATTGTAAAATTTATATCCATCTAAGCACTCTATTTTCAATAATTATTCTTGATTACCACACTATCCACAACAAACAAAGTCTTCAGGAGAAAATTGAAGACTTCCAAGGAAAAGGCAGCTTCCAGAAAGTTAATATTAAAAAACTTATTAAAAATCATTACTAAATATTCTGTAATAAAGTACAGAGTTAATAAAACAATTAGAGGAATTACTGGCTTCTCAGTTCCAAGAACCATATGAATAAATAACTACTACTGAAAGGATCTGGATGTGTCATAATCCAATCATATCTTCCTCAAAACTAAACACGATGTTAAGCCAAAGCCATCACTTCCTCCATATTGACTTCAATATTACAGGACTGAGCCTGAGGCTGAGCAGAGGGGGCTGTGGTCCAGCCGGTCCAAGAACATTTCTCTGTAAACTCTCTGATGGTCCCTAAAGACTGTTTTCTTCCATCCAAAGATGGCCTGAGAAGGTCCCAAACCTCCCCACAGGACGATCATATTATATGAGTTCATTCACAACGAAGTGGCAGTAAAAAGTTTCACTGTCACTTGTATATGCACATAAAATTTACAGACTTTGGAGAGGAACTCACTAGAAAGTATTGGGAACATTTGGATATCTGGAAAGAGTATGGGACCAAAATACATTCTTTATAAAATGTATATTTATAAAAATAAATGCATTGTATGTTTCAATTACTATATAAAATACCAAAACTGCAAGACATGGTGGCCCAGGCCTGTAATCCTCACTACTCAGGAGGCTGAGCTAGGAGAATCACAAGTTCATAACCATCCTAGGGAACTTTGCAAGACTGTCTCAAAATAAAATAAAAACAGCAGGGGATGTAACTCAGTCATACAGCACTTGCCTACCATGTGCAAGGCCCAAGGTACAATACCCAGTATAGGCAAAAAGAAAAAAGTCTATTTTAAAAAAGGAGAAAACTTAAGAAGCAAAGCTATGTAAAGCAAGGAGGAGATAAGTCTGATGGTAAAAACATTACCTAAAACTAATCTCCAATCGCACACTGTTGAGTGGGTATACTAACACCTACAACATGCAGTGGGCCCTCTGTGCCCATGGGTTCCCTATCTGCAGATCCAACCAACCATGAATTAAAAATAGCATTTAAAAAAAAAAAAAAAAAAAAAAAAACTGCATCCGTATGGAACATATATGGACTTTTTTTTTCCTTGTTGTTATTCCCTAAACAATGCAGTGTAGCAATTTTTCACATAGCATTTATCTTGCATTAGATATGACATCACCTAGAGGTTATATAAAGTATCTGGGAGGATTTGTGCAAGTTATATGCAAACACAACATTCTATATAAGGGACTTGAATGTTCACGGGTTTTTGTATCTGCAGGGGTCCTAGAACCAATCTCCCTGCAGATACCCAGGAATCACGTACCTACTAAGTGCCAAGTGTTTCATCGACGTTACAATTAATTTTCAAAATAACATATAAGGTTGGTATTATCCCCTTTTTAATGTGAGAAAACAAATTCTGAGAGATTAAGTAATATTCTTTTGTCCACAGACCTAGCAAGTCATAGACCAAGGATTCAATCTCAACCCCAAGAGTCTGAACTCTGCTTTTTGTTTTTTGGGTTTTTTTAAATTCATCTATACTTCCAATGATATAAACTTAGATAAATATATATATATATATATATATATACATTTTTTTCAGTAGACTACTATTCACATTAGCTATATAGATTTTAAATATCAATAATGCCTTTAATGGTACTTTAAAAGCACAATCATCACATTATTTGTATCTTTCAAACAGTATCTAGATTTTCTGACAACCTGATGGGTCTCCACAAGCACACTTCAGTAAGGAGTTCGTTACAACACACTGTGCAACTTGACGTTCTCAGGGCCCAGGACAGTGGCTGCCAGGGGGACACTTGGTCCTCACTCACAGGAAATGCAGCAAATACAAAGGAGAGAGGACACAGATCCTTCCCTAACACTCAAGCACAAAGCGGACAGAACTGTCGAAACCCACCAGCCTCCACACTCTGGAACCCAACCAAGGCCACCCACGAACTGAGAGGCACTTCTGGAGGGCTCAGCAGCCCAGCAGCCTGCGGCGTCTTCCCAAGGCCGAGGCTGTTCCCGTGCCCTCCTCCAAGCTCAGTCAGTACCACAGTTCAACCCAGAGGCACAGCCTGTGAAGCCAACAACCCACTGCCACTGTCAGGCCAGGCCCAGTAGAGAGGGAACACGACCAGTTAGTGAGAACTCCACCAGCAAGAGAGCGGGGACAGCCGAGCTGTCGGCAAGGTGGGGTCCTGCTCAGGATGATCGAGACTCCGCGTGCCACCCTGGTAGGGAGCTCCAAGGAGAGAGACAAGCACAGTGCACTTGAGTGACTACACAAAGTGTCCCCATGACCAGAGACTGCGCCTGCCTGACAGCATGAGGACTGGCTCCCGCCACCTGGGCGTCCCTTGCTAACAGAGCACCATGGACACGAACATACAAAGAAGATGCAAAAGCCAGAGTGGACCTCAGAACTGCCTGTAATCTGAAAGTGTCCCCAGCCCACAGCCACAGCAGTGGAGAGCAAACGCTTTACTCACTCTGAGCCCCTGAACAACCCGCCACAGAACACAAGGCTCTAAGGGTGACCCATCAGAAATGAGGCCTTAAAATTAAAAACAAGAAAAGGAGGGAGAGTAACTTGAGCAGACACCAGCAGCCTTACAAAAGAAGAGAAGCGGCCTTCACAAATCTGGTCCAGACAAGTTACAAAACAACAAATGTAACAACTCACCAGGGGAGAAGAATCAGAAATTGCTACAATCCACTCTCTAAAATGTAGAACATTAAACAAAAACTTTGGAGACAGTGAAGAGAAACAAGAACGCTGTGACTCATACTCAGGGGCAAAAGCAGACAACAGAAATTGTCTCTAGGTTAAAACTTAATAAGGTAAAACTTCAAAGTAGCTATAACATGATTATACATGTTTAAAAAATGAGAACATGCTTAAAATTCATTAAACTATGATTTTAACAACAGAATCTCAAAAAGATAGAAATCATAAAAATGAAAACCAATGGAACTGGAAATTCTAGAAATGAAAAATACAATAAATGAAAGAAAAAATCTAGTAAAGGAGCTTAACATCAAATTTAAGCTGGTGCAAGAATCAGCCCACATGAGGATAGCTCCACAGAAATTTTCCAATATGAGGAACAGAAAGAAAAAATAACTACGAGCAGCCTCAGAGACCAACGAAACACCCAACACACCAAGAGTCAGACTCTGTGGCCATGAAGTCAACCAACTACATATCCAAAATGTTCTTTTCAAAAGCTGCATGGATACTGAACCCATGTAGACTTCTGTTCTTGTCATTATTCCCTAAATAATAGTGTGACAATTATTTACTCAGTGTTTGCACTGTATTACATATTCCAAATAAGAGACCATGTAAATTATACAAAATGTGCAAAGATGTGTAATTTTAAATAAGGGGACTTGAGCATCTGTAGATTTTGGTAGCTGAGGGGAGGGTCCTGAAACCAATGCCCCTTTGATACCTATATATGTGATGGCTGGGAACAAGGGGAGGAAAAGAATATTTAAAGAAATAATGGCCCCAAGTACCCCAAGTTTGGTAAAAATAAAAACAATACTCTGGATATCCATAAAGTTCAACAGAATTCCAACTAGGATAGGCACAAAGAGATCCACATCTAAACATACTACACTCAAACTGCTGAAAGACAAAGAAAAAAACAAACCTAAAAGCACCGTGCAAATTACATTCATCTCACACCTAGGGCTGGGGGAAACACAATCAACAGCCAACCATGAGAAACGACAGACACCAGAGGACAGTGGAATGTTCAGGGTGCAGACAGAAAACCACTACCACCTATGAACCCAGAATTCTTCAAAACTGAAGGAGAAATAAAGACTTTCCATGAATTTTTATAATTTGTGCCCTAAAGATCTGCCTTACAAGAAAATGCTGTAAGAAATCCTTTAGACTGAACCGAGTGACACAAGATGACAACTGAATTCACAGGAAGAAGTAAAGAGTGCCCCAAATGATCAATATGCAGGTAGTTAAGACTCTAATCAATATGCCAGTAGTTAGTAAAACTCTAATAACATTTTTTTCTCATACCATCTCTCAAACTCTTTTAAAAATAAGACTGTATAAGCAGTATTTTAACACTACATAGCTAGCTTTATAGCACATAGTGAGCAAACACAGCATGAAAGATGGGGAAGAAAAGGAAATGTGGAGCCAGTTCCTGCATCTTGCCCGAGCTCAGTCAGCACCATCCTCAGAGACAGTGTTACATTAAGACACAGGTCTCGATATCCAGAGCAATCACTAAGATGACTACTCAAAAGTACAGCAGAAAAAAAAAACCAAAAGTTCACAAAAAAATACTGAACATAAAAAAGGCAATGCAGTCGTGGAACAAAGGAACAAAAGTCTGAAGCAGATAAAAAAAAAAAAAAAAAAAAAAAAGAAAGAAACAGCAAAACAGAAGAAACCAAGAGCAATTATGTGAACGTGGCAGAACAGAGCCACCCAAGGTATGACAATCCCAACAGCAAGGTGTCCAGAGAGGCAAGACTTGGTTGGTTCATGTAAGCAAAAAGTTCAAAGTAAAAGGACAGGAAAAAACAGGTCCAACAATAACCCTAAAACAGGCAGAATCTCTGTATAATAATAGGTAGAATGATGATGTCCACCAAGTGACCAACTGAGATCTGAAAACAGCCCATCTCACTGCACCTTGAACAGAACTGCTGACAGCAACCAGCCAAATGCAGATGTTCACCCACAGCTGATGAGATGTGGTGTATTCACATAACAGAATGTTACTTAGTGATAAAAAAGTAACAAAAGTCCTAACCCATGCTACAATGTAGATGTGCTGCAACATACTATGCTAAATGAAAGAAGCTAAATGTAAAACCTACACCAGGTGATGTGATGTGACACATTCAAAGTCCAGAAATGGCAGAAAGCAGAGCAGCAGTTGCCTGGGGCAGGGCAATGCGACTGACCACAAACCCACCAGTCCAGGGAACTCTGAGGAAGAGACCATCCCACAGCCTATGCTGGTGCACCCCCCCCCCCCAACTCCATTCATGCACTAAGCATCTCTGAACTCACACTTGCCCTCCAGGAACATTACTCCACATAGACATTCCACTGTAGTATGACTGAGGCAGTAAACTGCTGACATGGGAAAAGGTTATCTTTCCATGAAAGAGCACATCAAGGACAAACTGACTGCAAACTAGCTCTTCCAAGAGGTCCTCCTCCCTCCCCTGTGGACCCACTGCTAGTGGGACTTCTTCCTGGACACAGGCGAATGTGACTCCTTTTGTCGTGCTGAGCTGTCGGTAGACTCACCCCTACTAAAACAGTAGCCATAGGACCCCCTATCTTTCACTCCTCTACAGAAAGATGTGACAGTCTTACTTAGTTCCAAATATAAAGGGGGTTATAAGTTAAATCAAGTCTCTATTTCGAAGAGTAAATATCTGAGGCTCTGTGAACCACAGGCAACTACTCAACCCTTGCTGCTGGTGCATGGAAACAGCCACGACAGCAAGTCAGCGCGCGGACACGGTATGTTCCAGTAAACCCTGAATTAGGAAAACAGGTGGAGACTGGATTTGGCCCAATGGGCTGCAGTTTGCTGACCCCTGCCCTAGAATAACAGCTTTTTAAAACTGAAAATAGATTACAGATCAACATTCACCCCACCACCCATGTCTTGTTCACAAAGAAGCAGCTCAATTAAAGTTATGACATATTGCTCTTTTGCTGGCTTCTTCATATGTATGACGATTTTATGAACTAGGAAAAAAATAAAATAAAAGACCATCCTTCCCTGAATATCAGCAAATACCCTGCCCTGTGTCAAGGCTGCTTTTTAATTTTAAAGCATGCTTTAAAATGCACAGACTCTGATATATTTTCTTTAAGTACTTAGCACCTACCTGGTGGTATTAAAAAATGTCACTTGGTAATTTTATCATTTCCATAAACAATGTAAGTAGTTATCCACATATCAAATCTAAGAAGTTTTCTTTCCTCTTTTGGTCCTTTTGTAAAAGTTCAAGTCCCCTGAGAAACCCACTCTAATCAAGCAAACTAGACCAACAATCAGCAATCCCTTCTACACAACTCCAACTCTCTCCCATTCTTTCTTCTATCAAAGTCTCAAAACAACTTATTTCCCCGTCAATCTATCCTTTCTTTCAAACCCATATCTAAACTCCTCCTCATTAAGGTTTTCATTGAGAAAAAAATGGCCCCCTCCAAGAAGTATTCTTCCCTGTTGATTTATCCCACTGACACTGCTTTCTTTCTGTTTCCCTCTGGGAATTGCGTTCTGCATGTACCATGTTAGTCTGAAGCCGTCTTTGTTGTGTTGTTATACTACGCCTGGACCTTCTTCCTATGCTTGGAGACACACTATCTTAAAAAGGCAGGTACCAGGTTTTATTTCTCAGCATAGTCTACCATCAGTGTCACTGTTCCTAGAATTAAAATGGAATTACTCGATCTGATCCCCTAAAAGTAATTCTTCTTCTGCCCTTCATCTATACCTGCAAAGTGGAAAAATCCACAAACATCAAAAACAGTAGACTTTTTCTGCATTCTACCGTACATGTTACAAAGACAAATTATGGAATGTTATATTCTATACTCTGCTTAAAATGTTAATGTTTTCACATTGATTTCCCCCAAGATACTAACAATTCATGTCCGAAATTTCAACTACTAAGCCAAAGACTCTCACTTAAGTATTGCCATTCTTCATTTTAAATAAGACATTTCTAATTTCCACTACATATAACTCAAGCAGATCATGCAAGCAAGAGTATTTAATGGTCTTTTGAAGAGCGTGGAAATTCCCATTTCTGATAACAAATCCAACTTGGAGTAATGTATACAAACACAACTCTGAAATGGACTTTCAACAACCAAAGACTTAAAAGGGAGAAAAAAAAATCATTCTAACTCTGACCTCCTGCGTCACCTCAGCGGTATGAGCTATGCTTAATTAAGCTTTATTTGATAACTAAAGAGCATTTAGAAACCCTTGCTGATCAGGAACCAGCTCCCTACTGCCAACATGGGAAGGGTAAGCGCAAGGGTCAGAGCAGAGGCACTGGAGACAGAGACACCAGCTGTGCAACCCTGGGCTGACAGCAAGCTCTGTTCTTCACTCCCACATCTTTAGAGCAGCACCTATCTCAAGTGCCTGTAAGGATGAAATGAGCAAGCACGTAAAAGCACTCTGAATGGAGCCTAGTACACAGACTGGTGGAGAGTAGCTCTTTCCAGCATCATACAAAAACTATACAGAGCAGCCTCCCCCTTGCCACCAGCCCACAACAAACCATAACTATGAGAAGCAACATGATTTTTAAAAACTGGAGTCAGGCACAGTGGCATGCTCCTGCAGTCGAACTACTTGGGAGGCTAACACAGAAGGATCGCAGATGTCTAAGCATCTCAGCTAACAGCTGAAATTTCAAACTCTGTCTTAAAGAAAAATAAAACTGAAAAGAACACCCCACAAATTTCATCTTAATAAGAAACAAATGATCTTCTCCAAGTCAACTCACTTAAATTCCTCTCTAAAGGAATTTATTTCTCATCTGTAGTGAGGAGGTTGAACTATGAGGTCTCCAAGGTCCTTCTCCCCACCTGCATAACTCACAGAGAGGCCCACCAGGAGCTGGAGAGCCACCACATGTCCACGAGGCACAGGAAACCTTCCAGGTCCTGGTGCATCAGGGCACTTGCTTTTCTTACTCACTTTTACACCATCACACACTGCCCTGATTGTATGGCTAACCTACTTTTATTTGGATACTATAATTGCAAAGCACTTATGTGTTTATCTTATCTTTTTTCTTCACTGGCAAATCTGAAAGAGTTGGAAGATAAGCACATGCAAGCACACTTCGAAACAATCAGGACGTTTGGCTGAACGCGTACTCTCTTCATCTGCACACACAGAAACCCCTAAGCACCAGAAAAACCGAAGTGACTCTTAAGACTACCACTGTTCCACCGCATGCTTAGGGATGCCTAAGTTAATTACACAGTAATTTTAAAGAGTTGCCAACTATTTTGTGATCACTTTATATTTTTTTGAAGATTTCTGCACAGTAGCACAGTCTTAGAATACTGTCTAGAGCAAAATTCATAGGAGAAAATTTCCAAGAACCTCCTCAAAACTTTTCATTTTAAAGTTGTAAAAAAAAAAAATTAAAAAAAAAAAAAAAAGGAGAAAGTCAAACTGACACAATCATAAAAGGTCAGCCTAAAGCCTAATGGTCAAAAAGACCTTTCTGAAAGAATGGTTTGAACATTGAGAAGAAAGAACCCTATTCGGTTTTAAAGTTTTTGTGCTTAGTGAACAATGGCTAACAGTAATACTGTGGCACCTTTGTAATTTGCATATTATCAATATGCAAAATATATTAATTAATATGCAGAATACGGAAAAAAATGTTTTAAACAAATTAAATGTGAATGAAAAACAAAGGACTTAATTTATTCATAAAATATCTTCATACATAACACGAGAACCAACATTAGCCCAGACTTGTTCAAATTATTGCATTCTAAATGTGGAGCTTAAAAATGTTTGTATATGATAGGAGATTTTTATGCACATTATGTATTTTTCTATTCTCCAGTAAGATAAAATTATACCTCATCAGAACATGTTTTGTACAAAGATGTTCTAAAATAAAATCATTACTCTGGTTAATCATATTATTAAATTTTATATTTGCTTTCAAAAAAGCATTTGGCTAATGTTAATAAGCATTCAAATAGCATCAAATAAGTTCTCAACATGAGATGAAAAAGAATTATCTACAGAAAGGTTTTTCTATATTAAATCTAGTCTCGTATTTTATCCTAGTCCAACTACACCATGTCAGCTATTTACATGACAGCTCCTAATACCATCAGTGGCTTTTTCACCTACATCAGCAAAGACTATTTTTTAAATTTTTACTTCTTTCCTTTCTATCCACAGTCATACACAGAATTTCTTGTCTTTTTAAATAAGCTATGAGGTTGTTTTCCTACAAGATTTCTGATTGTCAGCATGGAACTGCCAACCTAATATTCAAATGTGAAGAACATATAAACAGCTAGAATTCCACATGAAAATCATCAATATTAAAACTATTCTACTCATAAGCTCAACAGGATAATCCCTACATTAACAAGTAAACATAAGAGATGGTATTTGTGGTACTAGATTTTATAAAACAACCACTAAAGTAGGCCCACAAATTGACAGCAAATGAAAACCTTAAATTTATCCTGAAAACCAGGCTGGGTTTCTCCTATCTCACAGGGGCAGCACAGGGGACCAAGAGATGGTACCCATCTCAGCAGCTAATGAGAGCCCTTCACTTCAATCCCACCTGATCTATGATGTCAAGATATTTTACAATAGTTCAGTGTAATAAAAGCCTTCATAATCAGTGTCCTGACAGCAAGATGGAAACAAATATTCCATTTAACCTCATTTAACACTACCAAAAAACAAGGCAAGGTTTGAATGGATTTAAGTGGAAAAACAGAGGAGGTGGCACACTTACTAAGAATTTTCCTTCCAAAATTATTTTCTGCACTGACCTCTCTCCTTCAGATCCCCAGCCTGGAAGAGTCAGGATAAGGGAATGTGTCAGTAATCAAGCTGAGCACAGGCACTGCCTCCTCTATGCAACATAAAATACAGTAAAGGGTTTTACATGGGTAGCCTGTTTCCTCTATGTATGAAGCACATACATCCAACGAGGTTGACATAAACCAGTATTTTAGGAAGAACAGCTGTCTGTACTGTGCCTCTCCTGGTCAGCTCTGTTGAAGATGAACACAGTGGCCACGCTCTCTAATCCTCACGCACTCTTTGCACTCTACAGACAAGGAATCCGACACACCAGGCTTCTCCCAGGCCATGGCTAGCTAACCACACCATGAGGCCAAACTCGACCTTCACTCTAATCAAATGTAACAAAGGGGTAAACTCTACGAATCCTAAGGTGAAACTTAATGTTCCATGTTAAGTTAGTAATAACTTCTTGGTTTATCTGCTCAGGCAATTAAAATTCTGTTTTATTGCAAGTTGATTTTTTCTATTTAAATCATAGACTATTAAACATCAGAAGCATTTCCTACCCAAGGTTTAAAAACATAAACAAATTTCATGAGTACAAATCATCTTGCTAAAAGCTAACACATCCAAATATTCCCGTGTTGAGCACAGATGACCAAAATAGTCTCTTCTGGCATTTTTATAGTCCAGCTAAGATCAGAGATCTGCGGGGAATCACTAAAACACAATGCCAAGTACAGCAAGGCACACGTGGACCCAGCAATGGGCCCTACCGTGTGTCTGTGGAGGCAGGGGCAATTTTGACAAAGGGAGAAAAGAAGGGGTAGGATTCAAAATGAGGAGAGGCCTTCAACAAACACATCTCCTACACAGACAGAGTAAGAAAACAGTGGAAATGGGGAGGAGTGAGAGGTTCCTTCCAGGAAGAAGCAGAGCACAGAAGTGCTGGATCCGCATGCTGAGCTCCAGGAATGGCAAATGACCAGTCCTCAGACACGGCAGAGAACAAGCAGGCTACGCTGTGCGGGCGCCCTAGCCAACTCCAGACACTGCGCCCCACCTCGTAAGGTGGGCACTTCTCCGCGCCCCTGCGTCAATGCTGGCCATGACCTGATCACCCCTAAGTGCTATTTTCACATTATAACAGGGCTGGCTCTCAGAGGGAAAAGTTCCCACGTTTTACAACATGTTCAGAAACAAATGTATTCAACCAATGAAAACAAAAAAGAGCCCCGTCAAATTCTCAAAATTTGTTCTGCAAATGGTTTAATATTCAGTAATTTCCACATTGATTCCCAGTCTTAAAGAAGATGAGGCTCTAAAACTGTATGCCCCAAAACGAAATAGTAACCCCTCTTCCCTTTTTTCTAAAGCTTTGAAACATGTTCACAATAATGACGAGCATGGCACAAAACAGTCTTCGTGAGCTCTTCTCTGCCTAGAGGACAGGCAAGGAACCCTCTGCGTGTCACCAGTGTGTTCACGGCACATTAACCCAGAGTCCAAGCAAAGACCTGGAAGGCAGTGGGGACAACTTCCACCCCAGGAGGAGCAATGGGCAAGGAAGGATTACTGGGGCCCAGGGGGTATCACCTCGCCAAGGTCACACATGGGAGCTGGGGCCCTGGAGTTTGCCAGGCCTTCTCCAGGGAACACAGGATGGCGCACTAAGCCTTTCTTCTGAACAGGAAGTGCTTCTCTCCCACTCTTCCAAAATTCTTCAAATTCACTAAGGATAAAACCCGGGAAGGGTTGTATCACTGACCCATCCTCAGTGAAATTGCATCACACAGGTGGGAAATGGCAGCAGAGAAGAAATTTCTTCCTGGATTATGTGACCAAGGAGGAGACTGAATCCACAGTGCCCCAGGCCTACGAAGTGGACAGATAACCCATCAGGTCTAACAGCCTCAGCTATGCCCCAAACTTATTTCCTGCCCTGAACATACCAATTCTTCTACCAAAGAACCCCGAAGAGCAGAGATGTAAAACCCATATCCTGAGGGCAACGTGTCCTGTGTGAGCCTGATTTTAAAATCCACGCCAATTTAACCCTCACCCATAAAAGATCTCAGGGTCCAATTTTTTATGCTTGTCTAATACTTCAATGTGTATATATATGTGCATGAGTGCGCACACACACACAAACAGTTTCCACAAGTAAAATCCCCAACCCAGAAAAACACTGTTATCTGTAGCTTTGCACATCCACAGGGCTACACCTAGCCCAGCTGCAGAACCAAGAATAAATCAATGAGAGCTTGTATCCAGGAGTTAAAAACTGCCATGGAAACATAACAAACATACAACTAAGATTTTTTTTAAGGCATCAGATTTTTAATATTGATTTAATTACCAAGCAAAGACAAATATTTCACAGACTCTGGTCCAAGGAAGCCAAAGAGGAGGTGATGGGTGTCATCAACACCCAACGCTGAGGACGACAGCACCCCGAGCAAGCTGGGCTGGGGCTCCCAGTCTGGTTTTCTGATTTGCTCTCCCCCCGTCCGTTTCACATCTGACTGTAGGAGCAGTGACTGCTGAAAGCCAGCAGGAGACCTCAGGTAAGGTAAAACATGACTTGCCGAACTGTCAGCGAGGCACAGAGATGTGTCAGAAAGTGGATTTCAGCAGCTCACGCTTCCCTGCTTGCTTTATCCCCCCGACTCTTCCCAGGGACAGAGTTGGCAGAGATTTTAAGGTGTTCCAGCTCAGTACTTTCCCAGCAGTAGCCAAGCTTCACTCTCAGCCAGCCCCTCAGAGTGAGCTAGTGGCTCAGAGACCTCCCCCTCCAGGAAACCTGCCCTGGCAGAGGCGCGTCCTCTCCTGGATGCGCTAACCTGAAGTCAGTTTGCCTGCCTGGGCTTTTTCTTCTTTGACCTTTCTTTAGTGACTGAGAATTTATAACTGCCTAAGTTCTGCGACTTTCTAGATCCTTGCTGACCGGCCAGAATCCAATGTACTTCAAATCCTCCATGAAAACTCTAAAATATTGTTATTTTCAAAAAGATGCAAGTTTTCCTATTCAAATATAATCTATATTTGAATATTGCCAGGCGCGGTGGCGCACGCCTGTAATCCCAGCACTTTGGGAGGCTGAGGCAGGAGGATCGCGAGTTCAAAGCCAGCCTCAGCAATGGCGAGGCACTTAGCAACTCAGTGAGACCCTGTCTCTAAATAAAATACAAAAAAGGGCTGGGGATGTGACCCAGTGGTCGAGTGCCCCTGAGTTCAATCCCCGGTAACCACAAAAAAAAAAAAAAAAAAAAATAAATAATATATATATATATATATATATATATATAAAAAATCTATATTTGAATATTATAGAGAATAAAGTTTAAAAATGTTTATGACCCAAAGAATAATTCTTGCAGATTAGTCAGGTACAGAGGGTCCTAGACTTACAACAGGGTCATGCCCCGTTAATCCTATCCTAAACTGAAAATATCGCAAGCTGAAAATGCACCTACTATACCGCACCTGCGGCCACCCCAGCAGAGCAACACAGCCCACAGTGGAGCGCTGGCTGTTTCCCCTGGTGACCCAGCACTTCCACAGGATCGGACTGCCTACCACTGGCCTGGGAGAACACCCAAATCCAAAGTATGGTTTCACTGAATTTTCCTTTTCTTCTTTTGTTCTGAAAGGGAGTCTCACTATGTTCTCCAGGCTGGCCTTAAACTCCTGGCCTCAAGTGATCCTTCTGCCTCAGCCTCCTCGCAAGCACCTGCTGGGAGTACATGCACCCGCACACCACAGCATGGGCACATCACTTTCACACCATTGCGAAGCTGAGAAATGAGAAGCTGAACCACGGCACATCTCAGACTGACTATTAATTTGGCCAACAAACACCTTGGATCCCATTTGCTAGTCAGGGCACCAGCAGCCAGCCCACAGGCTGCCCTGTGCAAACTGAAACAGGGCATCTTCTCTGGATAGAAACCATAAAAGCAGGGCTCAGGGCTCCAAATGCCATCTCAGCTGGCACCCTTAGTCAATAAAAGAGAAAGTCACTACCAAAGTTATTTCAGTTTCTATGTGAGGAAGACAAGCAAATACATATTGTTTTCTGTATTTTCCATATAACTCTAAAATCAGACTTTGAAATACCATACTTAATATCCTCCATCTAAAGTCCCACCTCATTAAACACTGGTATACTTCTCAATTTGAACTTGGTTCTAGGACATTTTTAGGCAGAAAATAAACACTGTTCCCAGACTCGAGTACGCCAATAAACTGACTACATTTCCAAACAATATCTCATGGTGACTCATTGCATTATTTTCCCCAAGGAACATTTTCAATTAATTTATTTGATTTTTTAAGTTATTATTTTGTCACATGCTACATAATGACATTTCGGTCAACAAGAGAACATATACAGGACAGGGTGGGATAAACGGAAATGGAGCTGAAAAATCTCCATCACCTCGCAGTGTCACAGCCCGAAGCTCACTCAGGGGTCTGCGGCAACGCTGGCATGAACGGGCCTATCGCATGGCCAGCTGTGTAAGGCACAGCACAATTATGCTCAGTACGTGAGACTTGGTAATAAACAGCTGTATTTACTTGTGTATTCACTATCCTTTAAATCATTTATTTTAGAATTTTTTTTCTCTATTTATTTAAAAAAAAAAATAAGTTAGTGTTGGGCAGGTCCTTCCATAGGTTCCAGAAGGAAGCACTGTTACCACAGGCTACTGCCCCTATAGACCCTCCTTCTAGTGAGAGAGAAAGGGGAAGACAGGGAGGCCAGTGACTGTGGCCCAGTGCTGGTCTAAGCTGATGCATGTCTTTAGCTTTCGACCAAAAAAAAAAAAAAAAAAAATTTTGAAGTAAAAAAGGAAAAGGCTTACACAATAAGGATATGAAGAAAAATAAGTGTTATTACAAGAGTCAAAATGTTAAAAACTTTTTAAAGACTTTGTTGAGTAAAAAAGAAATGGTCAGCTAAGCTCCCAGTAAGAGGAAGTCCCTATCAAAGTCACTTCAGATTCTAAGTGAGGAAGACAGGCAAATGCACATTCGGTTTTCAACATTTTTTGTATGACTCTAAAATTGGACTTAATATTCTCTATCTAAAGCCCTACTTCATTAAACACTGGTACTTACAATTCTCATCTGAACTTGCTTCTAGAACTTTTTTAGGGAGGAAACAAACACTGTTCCTAGGCTCAAGTAGGCCAAGAAACTACGTTTCCAAATAACACCTCATAGTGAGGTATTATTGAATTAATACCTGAATAAAGGTATTACTGAATAAAGAACTTTTTTGTGAATTTAGTGCAGCGTACATACCTGGTGTGCATAAAGGCCATGGTGTCCAGCCACGTCCAGGCCGGCACATTCACTCTCTGCTCACACAGACCCCCTCCTCCCCAGAGCAACTTCCAGCCCTGCACGCTCCACTCCTGGGAAGTGTCCTAGGCAGGTGGACCACTTTTTACCTCTTGGTCTGTATTTTTACCCACCCTTTCTACCTTTACATACACAAATACTTACCACTGTGTTTCAATTGCCTACAGTAACACACTACATGTTTGTAGTCTTGGAGCAACAGGCTATACCTTACAGCCCGGGTGTGCAGTAGGCTAGACCATCTAGCTTCGAGTAGGTACTCTCTCTGATATCTGCACAACAATGAAATCACCTAAAGACACATTTCTCAGAATGTAGCCCTATCAAGTGATACATGACTATATTTCATAGAGATTTTATTCTGTTTGAGATTATTTGCTTTAATAGTTCTTTGTTTTAGGACATAAGTACAATGTTATCTATTGAGAGAAAGGGGAAGACAAGGAGGCCAGTGACTGTCACCCATGCTAATGTTAAATATAAAAGATAACAGCTATTTCCAACTGATTAAACACATTGAAATACAAATCTTTTAAAATAATCAGATCAAATATACTTACTTTCCTAATACAGTATCTCTTTATATTTAAAACACTCATTTTTCTGTCTTTGTATGAAAATGGTTTTTGTTTGTTTTTTGGTTTGGAGTTTTACCTGGTATTGTGGACTCAGCCCAAGCCCTCAGAAGCAGGCTGAGCATGGGCTCTGCCACTGAGCTACACCCCAGCCCTATACACATATTTTTGACCCAGTACTTCCTTGTGGAAAATTAAAAAGTCAATTTGTTTTGAGCTCCGTGAATAATGGTCAGGGTAAATGTCAACTACAACTCTCCTCACTTCTTATCTGGTTAACCTAACTTATAGAGCAGTACAGAAATAAATCCCTAAGGATACACGGGGAAGGAATGAAAATAAAAACATAAAATTCATGGTGATGCAGCTGGCAAAGGGTATCAACCACTCACTTCAAGTTCCTCAATCCCAACATGATTCCTCTTAAGAAACTCAGCCTTCCATCCCTACAGATGGCTACAAACTGCAATTTCCTCAAATTCTATTAATTCATTCATCAGATATTAAGTATCTCCTGAGGACAAATGAACACAGCTGGCCATAAACCAGGGTCAGTGTCTAAGAACCTGACACTCTTGGTTGCCAAAGACGTGCTCTTTCAAAGGCTCACTATAAGTCTTACTTCTACTAAAGCAGAGTCTTACCTCTTAGATTTCTAGGATGAATCTGTTTCGTTCGAGGCATCTTTTTTGGATTTAGGAGCTCCTTCTTCTTCTTAGAAACTGTAGGAAGAGCAGGTCACAAAAAGGTGGCTCCATAAACTCAATGTATATCAATTAATCCACGTGCTGAAAAAGAGAAAACAGATAAAACAAGCAGCATATGTTATTACCTTCAAAGTAAAAGATAAAACTTAAAAGTTCTGGCTTAGCACAGCATTAACCTAACTCCAGAAAAAGTAGCCAAGCCAGCACCACTGCAAAACGTTACTCAACTTTTAATTAAGCACAGGTCAGGTCATTCTGCCCATATCTGGGTCTTATTAACTATGTAGGAAAAAAATAAGAATGTAGGGGGAAAAAATCTCTGTACCTTTATCAGGTAAGAGTGAAGAAATTCACTTTGTGTTTTAAAGTAGCATCATCAGGCACAACTGAAGGACAGCATCAGGCTATGTAGGCTATGCTGTGTGCAGTCCACCTGTTCACTGGAGGAGCAGGCACCACACCGTGGCCATTCTGTTTTTGAGTTATTTCAGTGAACACATAAGTTGGTACTATCCCCAGTATCAGACCCCCCTTCTAGGGTCATGAGAGGATGACACTTTCTGCCTCTCAGTGTGACACTGGAACCTCTGACCAATCTAGACAATGACCTGTGAGTGGAAGAGAGACCTGTTTTACTTCCAGACTGAAGCATTTAGTTACCAAGGCAAGATCCTCCACAGCATTCCGCCCCTCTGACCCAGGAAGAGCACTGCTCCAGACAGGGAATCCAACAGAAGAGTTGAGGTCCCACTAACTCAAAATGATCATAATGCACAAACAAGAAAAGCCCTTGTTGTTTGAAGTCACTGAGGGGTTCTGGAGTTACCTGTTACTGCAGCATAACCTATTCTGATCTGATCCATACATACTTAAAACATGATCTGAAATACAATATGCCTAGATGGTAATTATCTAAAACGTTATTAACCACCTATGTTCCCAAATCAGCCACCTCAGTCTCCTCCTCCACAAGACTCTTTTGACTCTTTCTCAAGGATCCAGAGCTAAAATTTTAGTTTTAACTTCCTGCAATAAAAATGATAAGCAAAACCTATTATGTTGGCCCTAAACATGAAACAATGTTTACTCACTAAGCAAACAGGCAAGAATGAAACAGAAATGCTTTGTTCAAAACTGAGGTCCCATCCGTTGCTGTATAGGAAACAAAAAAAAACAAAAAAAAAAAAAAAAATCATACCCAGCACCTACCATGTGCTTATTTTTCTACACATTACCTAATTTAACCCTAACAATAACTGAAAAGGTAGCTATTATCATCTATCCATTTTTCTTCTTTAGAGAAGAAAACTAAGTTTTGAAGAGGTTAAGTAACCTAAGACCAGCAACTAAGGAATGTGGCACCATATGACCCAGTTATTCTCAGTGCCTACTTCCTCAGTAAGATAACAGAGATAACAGCTAATGGCAGAGGTTGCCCGCTCCCCCAAGAAGATGCATGGCACAGCAAGTCATGACTACATACTTGGATGTCAAACCAGCCTGGGTGCAAGGCCAGGCTTTACCCCATACTGTGTGTCCTTGTTCAAGGTACTTAACCTCTCAAAGAACGGATTTCTCACTGTAAAACTAAGGAAACACTATCAGCTTCAGAAGCCTGTTATAAGGACTAGACACTATAGCTCTGCCTGTCACACAGAAATGCTGAAATATTAATTCTCCTTAAGAAAGCCTGGATGGTAAAGAATGTATCTAAGTATAAGGTTTTAGAATCTTATGGTTTTAACTATGAAATAGAAGGAAAGATAGAGTACAATTAAGATATATATTTTACTCCTGATACATCTGTATGTCAGCACAGTACAAAAATACTCGTAATTTTTAACTGCATGAGGAAAATATGAAGTATGATGGCCAATACTAGGCATTTCACTTAGCACTGGGCTAAATGAACTATAAAGATATGGTTTCCCAACTCTGTGCACTAAAGAAGCATCCACTATGTGATTCAGGAAGGTTCTGATTCAATAGAGAATTTAGATACATTAAAGCCTAATAAATTGTAGGAATGTTGAGCTCCGTTTCTTGTCAAAACTTAAAGCCTCTAAATGGTCACAATATTACGAAGTTTTTAAAGCGTGAACTCCGATGGTAATCCAATCATGTGATCCCATAAATGTGAAACATGCAAATTCCTAATCTGCACCGGCTTTCAGCTACCCCGTTCACTGCCTACCCACTGTCCCTAGCTGTCCATCCCATGTTTAAATCCTTGTGTTGGGGGGAGTGGGTATTTGCAAAGACAGCAGCAGTGTAGCGACTAGGAGGGGTGATAAACCGTCCCTTTACCAGGAGGAGATAAATATTACATGGAGCAAAAACAGGACACGATCAAAAAGCGTAAAGACAGTTGCAAGGAGAAAAAACATGAATGAATGCGGAGGGCGGAGCCTGGGAAAACCCCTCTGCAACGCTGCACTGAACAAAGCGCTTCGCATGCCAGGAGGAGGGGGGATGGAAGTGCCAGCTCAGGAAGGAGCCCGGAGTGGATGCGGAGAGCAGGAGGAGGAGGAGGACGAGAAGAGGCGAGCGCGGCAGCCCTGAGACTCCTCCTCGCCGCCAGCTCCGCCGCCGCCCCCTCCCATCTTCAGCCAGCAACTCCTTCCCGAGCCCGACCCCAAGGCGAGCTCGAGCCAACCCGCGCCCCAACCTGCCGCCCCCAGCCCAACAGCTGCAAGCGCGCACTTCCAACCCGGAAAGAAACTACCCAGGTGGCCGGGAGTAAACAGGCACTTGGAGCAAAGAACGAAAAGGAAAGAAAGCCACAAAGCCGGGAGGTTGGGAAGCCGAGGCCTGGTCTCCCTCACCCCCCACCCTCTTGCAAAATGCGTCTGCGGCTGGAAGGCTGAGTCCCTCCGTACCTGCTGGGATGGCAGGACCGCAGCTCGGGCTGCTCCCGCGCGGTGAGGGCGCCCAGAAGTGGCAAGTGGCTCCTGCACGCAGCCATCCCCTCTGCAAGGTCGGCGGTTGCACACATACGCGCGCACACAACACACACACACACACACACACACACACACACACTCTTACGCGCCCGCACACCCCCCGCCCGCCGGGTGGGGGGGAGTGGTCCTGCCCCCTCGCTGCCGCCGCCGCCGCCGCCGCCCCCCAGCTGCAGCTCCCCAGCCGCGGAGCCCGCGCCGACCTGCTGCCAGGACGCCCGGCCGAGCCCCGGCCGCTGCAGCCGGCCCTGGCGCTGCGCTGCTGATGGCGGCAGCCGCAGCTCAGAATCTCCACGACCCCCGCGCGGCGGCGGCGGCGGCGGCGCCTGGGATCCCTCCTTCACTTGACAACCCCAAACACAAACAGAACCTCCTCCAGCTGCGGCTGCTCTCCCAGTCCCCGGCTCCGTCCCCTTCCCCGCCGCCGCCGCCCCGCTGCAGCCACAGTAAAGGCCGGCGACTGGCGCTCACACCACCACCCGGCGCTGAAATATTAAACAGGGGAGCGGGCCGGGGGGCGGGGGGGAGCGCGGGGCGCGCGGCGGGGGCCGCAGGCGCCGGGCGGGGGGAGGCGGCGGCGCTCGCCGGCGCCCCGGGCCGCGGCATGATCGCGGCGGCTGGGGAGGGGGCGGCCGGGGACCGGGCGGCGGGGCCGGGGGCGCGCACCGCGGCGGGGCGGGCAGGCGGACCGCGGGACGCGGGGCGCGGTGGGCGGGCACGGGCTTTACCTCTCCCCCGGGGCAGAGTAGGGCACGTTTGGCGTCTTTAGGGACCGCGGGAGGAGCGCGGGCCGGGCGGCGCGGGGGAGGGAGGCGAAGGTCGAGGCTTTCCCGCGGGTGGGCGGGGCGGCAGGGGATCCCCGGGGGCGGAGGCGGGGAGGCCGCGGGTTGCGACGCGCGGGCGAGGGAGGGGGAGGGGGCGTCCCGAGGCGGGGGCTTCGCGGGGGGAGGGGCGGGGAACACCCGCCGGGCGGGCGCGGCCGCCGGCTCCGGCCGCGCTGGGGGGCGGGCTGGGTGCCCGGGCCGGCGCTCGCATGGAGCCGGGGCCCCGGGTCTCCCCGGCGGGGCGGACCCTGGACCGCGCCAGCCTCGCCACCCACCCCGCGGATCGCCCCGCCCGGCCGCCGCAGGGACTGTGGGGGGGCGCGGAAGGCGCGGCTCGAGGGGGAGGGGCGGGGTTAGGGACGCGAGGGGCGGGAGCCCGGGGTCGCGCTTGCAAGGGGGACTCGCGCCGGGCGGGGGCGGAGGGGCGGGCCCAGCCGGTCACGCGGCCCGGGGAGGCCTGGCCGGGTCGCGCAGTTGGGGGCGGTTGGTCCGGGAAGAGGGGCGGGGACGGGCGGGGCAGTAGTTTCTCTTTACCGTCTCTTTACTTTCCAAAGCAGGATGTGGGCCGGCCCGGTGACGTCATGGGGTCTCCCAGCCCCGCCCCTCGCCCGGGCCGACTGGGGGAGGGGGAGGAACAAGGGAGGGGGGTACCCCAAGGGGGTTTCCTCAGCAACGGGTTGAGGGAAGGGGAAAATCATTGTGAAACTTGAAACTCATTAACTTTGAAAAACAACTTAAAAAAAACCAGGGGGGGCGGGGTGTTGGTTTGGAGGGTAGAAGGGGACATATTATTAACCCTGAACTGAAACCACTTTTTGGTGGCGGATGTTCTATTTAAAAGAACTAGGAAAGCCAAGGTTATTCCAGAGGCCGCCCCAAAGCCCGCTGGTGCTTCCCAAAGCCAAAGCTGCGAGCGCAATTAACCCCTACCTGCCCGCCTGACAGCTTGGTACTAACAGGGGAGGGCACCTCAGGGGCTGAAGTGGGGTGCAGGGGTGGACAGCCCACCTAGCTCTTGGGTCGCGAGGGAGCAGTGAAAGGGGAAGAAGGAGTAATTACTGTAAACCAGAGTTTGACCCCGGCTGCTAGAAAGCAGTAGAGGAAGCAATAAGTGGAAATTATGGAAAAGAAATAAGAGGGGCAGGACCTGGATAAGAAAAATAGTTTTCGAGATTGGACCTAAAAACATTAGTAGTTTGGGACTCACAAATTCCACACGTACACCTTAAAAAGCAGGGGAAAGTGGTTTAACGGGCCATCTCGAACTTGGAAGAAATAAGGTAAAATAAAAATTGACATAAAAAATAGAAAAGAAGGTTCTTTGATAAAACCAAACTGTTTTCCCCTTTTAAGGGAAAAAAAAAATGGTAAACGATCAAACACCCACTAAAAACAGCTGGCCGGCTGTGGCTGTGCAAACTTAATTTTTTTTGTTTTTTGTTTTTTTTGTTCCCTTGGGCTTCCATAAAGATGTCTGGGTCTTTCCTGACCCATACCTCTAAAATTCCCCAGAGGAAATCCAACCTCTAGCTCATTTGAGCTAACTAAGAAAAGCTCAAAGACCCAGAATGGGAATGATTAAAAATGGAATACTCAGTAATGGCGAGTTGAGAGCCAAAAATAATGTTATGCAAAGGGGAAAATATGCCTACCAGAGAGTAAATTTGGCCGGCTATAGGAGCAAAGATCATCCAAGTGAAAATTTACAATGACAGCTAGTCTATACCAACCCTACAACTTTTAATTTTCAATATGATAAAATCATCTCTTAAAAAATGAAATGATATCTAATGGATTGCAATCACAAGAAGTACATCATGTAACTCCCCAGCTGGGTTTTAGGAATCAAAATATAAACGTGCAATTAAATGTGAAAGTAAAGCTAATAATCTATAAAGATAATAAAGGTACCTTTATAATAAGTCGAATTTGTGTCATTAGAGAAGTCAAAAATATTAACTGCATGAATGATTTACTCAATAGTTGTCGAACACAACAGGAAAATACACTATAAACACAATGTCTATTTAGGATTTAGCGTTGCTAGGAACTTTCAAACAAAATATGCATGCAATTTTGAATTACAATCCACTAATTTTGTCATTTCAATTTGTTTTCTTGAGCAGCAAACCAATATTCAACTTATTTTGGAAATATATACAATACGGAACACTACCAGTAAGTTTTCAAATTTTCTGACTGCAATTTCTTTGCCTACAATTCTGACTTCCTAGATACCAAAATGCAAGGAAATAAGCCAGGTTATAAAGTAGCTTGCTTCGGCTTGTTTAGTGGCCAATTCAATATTTTGGTTCTCAAAATATATCAAATAAACTGAATGGGAGAGGGGTGAGCCAGGAGATGAAATAAATATGATAAATGTCAAAAACCCCGGAACAATGGGGGGTGGGTGGGTGACCATTATCTGCCAAGTAGGGGAGGCAGGCTCCCAGGGGCCCGTTTCTCTCGGCTTCCACCCCAACTGGCAAGTGAACGCTTGCGGGCAGTGGGGTTTGAGGGAGGGCAGTGTCACTGCGAGATTATACACGAATTTTTCTTGCTGAGTAGGTTGGGGAAAGCACAACTCCACCCCAGAGCCCCGGCCCGGGCCCTGGTTCCCACGCGGCCGCCCGGCCCCTCCCGGCTCGGGCTCCCCCCTGGCGCGGCCCCGCGGCCCCGGCCCTCCGCCCTGCGCGCGGCCAGGCAGCGCCACAGCCACCGCCACCGCCACGCGGAGATCCCGGAGGTTCCTCCCCGCCGGCCGCCGGGTCATGCTGCCCGTCCCTCCCCTCCGCCCTCCGCCCTCCGCGCGCGCTGGGCTTTCCCGTCCACCGGCCGAATCCCCTCCTCCTCTGGGCAACCCGGCGACAAAACCTTCCCTGCACGCTCTGCCAACTCTGTCCCACGCCCAGGCTCTTCCCAAGCCAGGCGCCAGACAAAAGAACCGAGAGGAAAACTTACCCGAACTGCAACGCAAAAAAGTCTGATCCAAAGCTTCCTGGGTTTAACTTTTAATTTTAAAAACAACAAAAGCAGAAACCAAAAGCCTCCTAGGTTGGAAGTAGGCGTGAGAGGAAATGCTAGGGGGAGGCGCTTCGTTCTCTCGGCTGCTTTTGCCCCCCCCCCCCCCTTTCTGGTCCCTGCCTGGGGCTTTGATGTTATCTAGCGCACCGCCTACGTGGGTTTATACCTTAGGCTTTGCGAAGAGAGTAATGTACAGATATTCAGCACTTTATATGCTAGTTGGGAGCGAGGGTAGCAGGTGGTCACGATAAAGGATCCCCACTTCTAACCCCTGCAGTGAGAAGAGAACATTTGCAAAGGATTCCCTTTGTTACCTGGGCTGAAAGATCTACCCAGCTATCAGTGATCTTAAGAGAGTTGGGTCCTGTGGCTTTTTTTTTTTTTTTTTTTTTTTTTTTTATATTAAGACACATTAGGAGGCCTCCTAAATTAGATTGGTTTCCCTCCATAGTACAGACTTGCAATGCAATGGTCTTGGATGTTCGGTACAGCTTTGTTCAGTTTTTAGATCTCAGTTTTGAAAGTAAATTTTATTTGCTTCCTGAGATAGTCCTGCAGCCTGAAAGAGACAAAGACATACCCCTAAAGAGTATAAACTATAATAACATGGCTTACATGCATCATAGATTCCCTTATGGGCCAAAATATCCACACACCTTCCCACTCACATTATGGAGAGCTTGTAACTGTGGATTTTACATTGCTTATCTGGTCAATAGCAAAAGCTGGATATATTTTTACGTTAGGTTAGCAGGCTCCAGATCATCACTAAGAAAGTACTAACCAAAGATGCTTTTCTCTCCACCCCACCCCCTCTTTTTTAATGAAGAAGGCTGGCACTAACCTCCATTTATCCTTACCTGCACATCCCCTTTATAGCAACACCAGCCTTGCCCTCTGGGAGTTTACAAATTAATGTAGACTGGATAAACACCCAGAAAAATACCTGGAGGGAAAAAAAAAAAAAAAAAAAAGATACAAGAAGAAGCTTATAAACAGAACCAATTAAAGTTATACAGAGTTATTTACACGCTTGCTGAGAGGTTTCTGGTTGTGTGGAGGGCAGGAATAGCAGAGGAAGTTTCATCCTGAGGGTGAGTTCTCAGTGGGACTTTGAAGGCAAGTTCAGGATTTGGCAGCGAAGAGGGCAGCATTCCAGGGGAGGGAAATAGCTTGAAGGTGAGAACAAGTGAACTGTGTGTGATGGTTTTTCCACCTAGAACAGAAAGTCCAAGCAAATGCGAAAGGAGAACCACCCAAACCAGGCCACTTGAGAGTGAAAGGGAAGCTATTAATAATTATACCCAGATGGGAGCCTTACACCTGGACTGTCCCCACAAGTGGGAAGGGAGATTCTCTAGTAATGAGCTATAAAGACAGAGTGGGCAGGCACCGGGCAACCCGAGAAAAGCTGATTCAGTCATCATTTGGAAGGAATTAAGACACGATACTGCAAACAGTTGGTAGTCCTTTGGAGACATCTGGACTGAGAATGGTCTTTTAAGGGAAAGTTATTGCCACTGATGGATTTAGGATAGATGTGGAAGCTGGTTACAAAAGCTGGTTACAGTCTTGGTTGTACTAGTAGTAGTGCTGACAGTAGTGCTGGTGGTGATCAGTTACCAACAGCTTACAATGAGCCGGCTCTCCTGCATGAACTTAGCCCCTACCATAAACCCATAATGCACGTGAAGAAGCAGAGACTAAAATTATTTAGCCGTTTTTTTAAATGCTAAATAATCTGCTCAAGCCACAGAACTAGTAAATGACAGATACATGATTGGAATTCAGAGAATATCAGATGCTTAAAGCATGAAAAGTGTGTTTTGTAAAAAACAGATTACAGTCACTTTATAATATTCTACATCTGTGGAACAAAGAAGAAAGAAGGAATTTTTTTTAAAAGTCCATAGTTCTAGTTTCAAGAACTTACTTGTTAGGTTGTATCATGAAAGTGGAGATGGAATAGAGTGATGTCTAAGTGGGAGAAGAGAAAATGTTTTTGAGATTAATCATGTCTAGTTTCAAGGAGATTTAATTCACACTTATGCCAATGTTATTAGAGTTAACCTTACTGTTAAAGGGAGACTGGTTTCATTGAAAAGCACCTACTTCAACGACAAGGATGAGTGTTTAATGAGTATTATTTGGTAAACTACCTGTTTCATGGGGCGGGTCTGGAGGACTAGACATGATTGACAGAAGTGATACTAGGTGTTCTCATCAGAATTCCCCATAAACAATGTGTACAGATAACATCCTAAGAAACACTAGAAAGGGGCAAACAGCATTCTACAAACATAATCCAACCTTGTCCATAACCTAATAATGTGAAAAGAAGCACAACAATCTGAGGCCCTCTATTAGCCCTCTCAGATGGCTTAACAGGGTGCTGGAGGCTGGAAGTCCAAGATGAAGTTCCTGCCAGATTCAGTTTCTGCTGAAGGTCACCTTCCTGGTCTGCACAGGCCCACCTTCTCAGGGCGTCTTCCCAAGGACTTTCCTGGGTGAGTGCATAGGCCTGGAAAGAGGGGAAGAGAGAGAAGGAGCTCTCTGGTGCTTCTTCCTAGGGCACTAATCCAGTGGGATGAGGGCCCCACTGTTGACCTCTTGTTAACCTCCTAAAGATCCTATCTCCAGATACAGTCACATTGGCACTTACACACACAGATGTGGGGAGGGGCACGACTCAATCCACAGCTGACACCAGGTGACTTTTCACAGGGAGTTGTAGGGTCATTCCAGCCTAGGAAGGGGGTTTGTTTGGTGCCTGGAAAGGACCAAAAGCACTTCGTTCTAATCTCTCTCGTTTTCAGGAAGAATCATTCCTAATTAAGTCTTAAAATATTATTGCGCACTCTCCTCTTTAATATTTCTAGTGAAAGAGTTCTCAAACATTGGGACGCCATTTATACAATTGGTATGCTATAAATAAAGGCATTTTATTGACTGCCAACAGATCAAAGGGTCTCATTTTCCTGATCATATGTAAACTAAGCATTATTAAAGTGTGGATTCCCCCTGCCATGCCCCAAACCCTCTATCTTATCACTCCATTAATTCCTCTTGTAGCATCTAACAATCTAGAATTATCTTAGTGGTTTCCATGTTTGTCATTTCTCAACTCTCAGCGGTGAGTGGGGGGGGGGGTCTTATTTTGTTCTCCAGAGTATCTTCACCACCTAGAGCAGTATTGAAATAAATGTTCAGGGAATTTTGAAGTCTGAATCTTGCTCGCCTTCCAATTTGGTTCCTAAGCCTTTCATGTCAACTTGTTTTTCTTGCTTTTATATTTTTGTTTGAATGGCCTTATAAATCTTTATTTCTGGACTCCAGATTATGTAACACAGTTAAAAGGGATCTGTTCACATGGTGGACCAGGGAAGCTGAAATATGGAGTGGCTGGATGTATTGTAGTGTCGCCAGCTGGACCCTGGCAGAGCGTGGCTAGAGAACTTGGGGGCCATCCTCTCCCCCTCTTCCTTCTGCTATCAAATCCTTTTCCCTTTACACCCTCACCCCGGATTCTCACCAGCAACCACAAGCCCTTTGCTTGCTATTAATCTTCATTCCTAGATTTAAAAAAAAAAAAAAAAAAGATATAGTTCTCCTGTACTAAATTTTTGGTAGAGATTTTATGGCTTAACCATTTTGTGAGGGAGGAAGGAAGGAAAGAAGGAAAGAAATGTGTATAAAATTAAGAAAAATATGGCAGCCAGTTGTGGTAGCACAGGCCTATCATCCCAGAGGCTTCAGAGGCTGAGGCAGGAGGATTTCGAATTCAAAGCCAGCTTCAGCAGCTTAGTGAGGCCCTAAGTAACTTAGCAAGACCCTGTCTCTACATAAAATACATTTTTAAAAGGGCTGAAAATGTGGCTCAGTGGTTAAGCGCCCCTGGGTTTAACCCCCAGTACCAAAGAAAAGAAGAAGAAAAAAAAATGGCAGAGTAAGTATTTTTAAAAGTGTATAAGAAAAGTTATTTACCAAGTGATCCTTCCAAACTCAATCTACATCCCTTGTCTTTCCTTTCTGGGTTGCTATAATTGTTGAGTTAAAGAGGGTTAAAAATCAGGCAAAGTCTTAGGAATGGAGACAGAAAAGCAGTACTCAGTGATCCTCCTACTGGCCTGGAGAGCACTTGCCCATTGGTTACCCTCCCCCTGTCTTCCTCCCACACAAACATTCCATTTCCCCAAAACTTACCAGAACCCAAACTCCACCAGCTTCTGCCTTTGTAAATTATGTCGTTGGACTCTAAGAAATTTTCTCCGGATGCCTGCTTGTTGAATCAAATTTTGCAACTGAATTGCTTCTGGCAAACATCTCTTAAACCATCATTTTTTCCCTTCCCTAAATTCTCTGCTATACCTACAATTCGGTACTATTTTGTATATTTTTATGTACATAAAGGCCCATGGTTATAAATGTGTGATTTGAATTTACTGGTGTCTTCTTGTCATGGTATATCAAAATGTCTATGGGTATCAATATAAAGGAACCCAAGAATCCACAGTCAAGTCCAACTTGGGAAAAGTTGGAGAAGGAGCATGAACACAATGAACATCCTAGAAGCTAAGGGAAATGAATGTAATATTAATTCACAAGCAAGAGACATGAGCAGGAGAATAGAAGACAAGAGCAAATATTGACATGGTAAAAGCTCATGGTAAGCTTTGACAGATTTCAGATACTCTTTATGGGTTCACCTACTTTAATTTCTGCAAGAGGAGGTGGAGCTTGATTTATGGTAGATGATTGAAAATGGAAGAAATGTTATAATAAAGCTCTTTACGGGAGTGGGGTGCGTGGTGCCTATCAGCTACCCAGGCCTCTGTCTAATCTAAAGACAGTGTAGATATCATTTATAAGATTCAGGTTTTGTTTTATTTTGTTTTGTTTTGTTTTCTCTCTCTCTCTCTTTGTTTTTTGTGCTTTTGCTATTAATGTATTATACACATGAGGGCTGGGTAATTTTAAAAAATATTGAGACAAGCAGGAAATCTTGGCACAGTCGCAGTATGTGGTGCTCAGAGCAAGAGTAACAGGACACACACATTTGTCTTGTGCTTGCTACTCATACAACTGTTGTTCCCAACTGCTGTGGAACCTTCTGGTTGCAAAATTCCATCCCTCACATAGTAACAAGAGAGTCAAAACATTCCCCCCCCCCCCCCCCCCCCCCCCCCCCCCCCCCCCCCCCCCCCCCCCCCCCCCCCCCCCCCCCCTCCCCCCTCCCCCCCCCCCCTCCGCCCCCCCCCCCCCGCCCCCCCCCCCCCCCCCCCCCCCCGCCCCCCCCCCCCCCCCCCCCCCGCCCCCCCCCGCTCTGATCACACAGGGCTTTCGTAACCATGTTCTCTCAGAAAGTTCCATAGTCCACCCCCCTGGAACAAAATAATTTCCAGAAAAGTAAATCAGATGTTGTCTAACAGTAATGTGTTTTTTTTTTTTCCTATTTTTAATCATTCTAAAAGCAAAGTTTTCTTTTACCTAAGATTTGGTTTGGGGAAGGTAAACAGTTGGCTTCTGAATTTTCTTCCAAAATATGTTTCTACTGCTTCAATAACTGTTCCTTTTAGATATTCTGATGATCACAATATATCCATTTGACACAATTAAAACAAATTCAAACAATATTTTTCATTGAAATCTCTAATGGATTTTCTTCTTAAGAAATCTCATTTCCTTATTTAAAAACAAAAAAAGATTTTTTCCCAAACCAATTAGTATTCAAAAGTTTCCATACATAAGTTAATTTTATGACAGTGGTTCATGATTCATATTCCCAAAAGGCCAGCTTCGTTCTCCAATAAATCACAACAAAAAAAAAATTTTGTGTTTGCTCTCACAAGTTCAAAGAAAACCAGAGTAAGTTTGGGCAGTATTTAAATGAGAAATTCTGGGTTGCTGAGCAGATTTTGAATAGCATGGTTTTCTTGGTACTAAAATCTCCTTGAAGCTCTCTTGTTTTTTCTGGCAATCTAAACATGTGGCAATATTAAGAAATTGCCATTTAATATTGACGAGTTGGGTAGCAATTAAGCCAAAGGAATCATTCTTCTAGGTTAAACGAAAGGCTTTAGGAAAAAGGAAAAAAAAAAAAAATACTGCTATTTCTTGCCATAGTCAAAGTCCAACACAGATACATTGCTAATCAGCAACCTGAGCTTAATATGCTTAGGTAACAAGGGACATTTTATAATGTCTTCATCTTTTAAATAAATGATAATAATAACCATTTCCTAGTGATGCTTTGTGGAAAAGCAATGCATGCTTATTAAACAAACGGAAAGTATCTACCTCTGTAAGTATCTAACAAAACAGCTACTTTCCTTTATCCTTCCACTAGATATATCTTATTTATTTTTATTATTTATTTATTGCTACTGGGTATTGAACCTAGGGGTGTTCAACCACTGAGCCACGTCCAACAGCCCTGTTTTAAAATATTTTGTTTTGAGACAGGGTCTCAATAAGTTGCCTAGGGCCTAGCTAAGTTGCTGAGGCTGGCCTCGAACTTGCGATTTGTTCTCCTTTCTTTTTTCACTTAAATAATGATTGGATTCCTTCCCTTTTCTTCCTTCCTTCCTTCCTTCCTTCCTTCCTTCCTTCCTTCCTTCCTTTCCTCCTTTCTTTCTTCTTATACTGGAGACTGAAACTTAAGCCTGGCACCTGCTAAACACACACACTACCACTGAACTGTATCCCCAACTCCTGAATTCCTCTTTTAAATAAGCATTTGTTTTCACACTTGTAATAACTTCCCACTTTGCTGCTTTATTTATTTATTTTTCTTCTTTGCTTCTTATTTGGAAGTGCATAACTAATTCTTAAAACTAGGGGAAAAAAATCTTTTAGATTCTACAAAGATGGTGAATTGGACATCTGCCCTCAAAAATTCATTTATAATCACTTCTTCTATTAATAATTACAGGTGCTTTGGATTCTTTGGGTGGAAATTACTGCACAATCTCTCTCTTTCTTCTAGTTTATTGCCACAACACCTGACTTCTTGAATACAGATCCTCCGACCAATTAAAATCAGAATTCTCTTATAAACCTCCCCTACCCCACAATGCTGACATCATTTCCGGCATTACTTTCTTCTTCCCTCAGTTTCACTCTTAATCAACACGCTCCTGTGTGTTTTCCGGACCTCATCTCCCTACTTCATTCTTACATCCAGAAGGACTGTACAGTACCAATGTGCCACATTTTAAAAGTTTCTCCTCGCTCTTCTTCAAAAGATTGCTAAAGCCGGGTGCGGTGGTGTAGGCCTGTAATCCTAGCACTTTGGGAGGCTGAGGCAGGAGAATTGCAAGTTCAAAGCCAGCCTCAGCAATGGTGAGGCACTTAGCAACTCAGTGAGACCCTGTCTCTAATAAAATACAAAAAAGGGCCGGGATGTGGCCCAGTGGTCGAGTGCCCCTGAGTTCAATCCCCAGTACCAAAAAAAAAAAAAAAAAAGATTGCTAAAGATGAAAAGCAAGTACATCCCTATCACATTTCATAGAAATTGCTTGTTGCAGATCATTCCAGTTGTGCTCCCGTGTTGCCAAGGTTAACATCTAAAGGTATCTGGGGAGCGACAGCAGTTGTCCCCTGTGACATCAGCTTGGCAGAGGACTACAGTCCAAACATGCCTCACTTCTTTCAATCAGGCACACCACCCTAATTATCCCCCCAAAATAGTGCTTCGATCATGGAACTCTCTCCCTGAAGAAACCCAGTAGCTTCCATCTAACAACGAAGCCCATTTTTTCTAGCTGGTATTCAAACCTCAGTGTGACCCAAATGATCTCTTTCCAGCATAGTGTGCAGGTGCTTCCCCAAAGGAGGACTTAGGTTCTGCTAACTGGTACCATTTACCATTCCTTTAGTCAATTCAGTCCTTCCCTTCCTCCATATTTTTGTTCTCGTCATTGCCATTGTGCCAACTGCCTACCTTTAAATTTTATATTATCACAAAGTACCTGATTGGAAAATTCACTCATTCACACCCTACCCATCCTTTGAGATCTAACCGAATTGTACCTTTCCACGACCACTCTAGGAAGTGATCCGGTATGCTCATATATGATTGGCTATTAGATAATTGTTAGTTAGCTTTCTGTGACTAAAACAAACAACTGAGGTAATCAGCTTACAAAGAGAAAAGGTTTGTTTTTGAATCACAGTTTTGGAAGTTTCAATCCCATTGGCCCCTCTGCCTTTGGGCCTGTGGCAGCCCAGTACGTCATGGCGGGAGCACATGGTTGAGGAAGCAGTTCACCTCATGGCAGCCAGGAAGCAAAGAGAGAAGGGGTGCCGGGGTCCCCCATCCCCTTCAAGGACACACTGCCAGTGGCCTTACTTCCTTCCACCGGGCCCTGCCTCTTAAAGGTTCTACCACCTCCCAGGAACATCAAGCGGGATCAAGTCTTCAATGCCTGGGCATTCGGAGAACGTTCTAGATTCAAACTATCATAGTAACTAATCACACCTGTCCCCCAAGTACTGCTGCTTTCTTTTTTCTAAATTTCCATCTATACACCGCCAAGAATAGATAGATAGCTCCAACTTCTTAGGCCCTAGGCTCTCCCTCTCCTCTGGTGTCTCCCTCATTGACTAATTAATAACTACTCTGGATGTTAACCTTGAACCCTTGCAGGGAAATGAGACCCGTACTCCATCGATTTCTGCATCTCGTTTTGTTTTGTTTTCTGATGGGAAAATATGAGTAAGTGATACCTTCCGCCACTGACGCTACCACCTCACTGAGCTTCGTTCAGTTCTTACCAGCAAGGGACTAACTCACTAAAATCCATTCTAGGTTAAAATAACCCATGATTCTTGTTTGTTTGTTCCTACTTCAAAGATTGGCAACTTTTTAAACAGGTTATTTGACGATAATAAAAATTTTAATCCTGGGCCTCATCTCTTTAGGCTTTCTTCATTCTCTCAGGGATCTTTCTTCTTGTTTGTTATGTTCTATTTAAGATGATGTGGCCAAAGCCACATATCACTTCTGATACAGATAGACCATCAGCAATCTTGAGTCACCACATTTAGATGAGATATTCTGGGCTCAGTTCAATCTGAGATAGCAGGCTTGAGGTACTTAAATTTATCGTTAAACTATTGATTTGAAAAGGAAATCATTCTGTGTACCTTGTCCCTTTCTTCTGTACTGTATAATTTTTTATGACACTGAGAATTTTGTGATCATTTCCCCAAACTCTACTCAGTAAAATTATTTTAAAAAATGCTTATGTTACTTTTTGAGGAAATATTGAGATATCTTAGAGACATTGATTGATGGGAAAAATTTTTAAAATGTAATACAAAAATACAAAAATAATGATGTTGGTAATGATTGCTTTGAATCCTGGCTAGAAAGAGGACTGCAAATCCAACACTTCAATGTTCATTTAATCTTTTGAATGCGTTCCTCAGCTTACAAATTAACAAATCAAAATTATTGTCTAGGTGATATAATGAAAAGGCCACACAACATTGCTATTGAGAAATGTCAAGCCACTCTAAATCTTGGTTCTTTTTGTGAAATCACTTCTTTCTAGAAGCTCATAGCATGTTCTCTTTATTCCAGAGTTCTGAAATTTCACAACTTGACAGCCTAGAACTTTTAGCAGATGAAAAGCAATGGGCCCTGTAGAACAATATGACACAGGTTTGAACTCCAATGCAAACTGTCCACTGCAGTTAATAACAATGTGTCACTATTGGTTCATCAATTACAACCACTGTGGCATATCCATGTAAAAATGTTACTAGTAGGGGGAAATGAGAGTGGTGGGAAACTGAGTTCTGTAAACCTGAAACTGGCCTAAAAAAAAATAAATTCCATTTTTTAAAAACATTATGAGTTCTAATTTCTTTTTTGCAGGGGAGGGGAGTACCAGGGATTGAACTCAGGGGCACATCCCCAGCCTTATTTTTCATTTTATGTTATTTAGAAACAGTGTCGCACTGAGTTGCTTAGCACCTTGCTTTTGCTGAGGCTGGTTTTGAGCTCAAGATCCTCCTGCCTCAGCCTCCTGAGCCTCTGGGATTACAGGCATGCACCACCACACCCAGCATGAGTTCTAATTTGTGTTGCATATACCATTTATAAGACTTGTTGCCTTCTCCTGCAATTTTACCTTGTAATTCTTCAAAGATAGAGACACTAATTTTCTTTCCTGTTCTTTTATTCAATTTTGCCTTTTTAACTCCCAATTGAATCCAGAAAGTCTTCCTGTTCTCTAAGAGAAAAATTCCTTGTTTTGTTGTAAATCTTTCCAAACTGAAATATTCTGTTGTGAACGTATTTTCCTTTACTCCAGTCCTTGCTTATGTGGGTTAACATTCAAGACCTGTGCTTTCAATAACTCCTATCCTTAGAACATGATTTAAAGTTGAAAGTGTTAGATGGTGGTAAGGCATCTTATGAAATGCTATTTCTTAGCATCTCCCCTTTCACCACTTCCCATTACCTAGATGCAAATATTTGCAACTCTTTTTAACCAATTCTTTAATATCTACATTTGTATTTCTGCATGATAAATATGCTTTCGTTTTGGAATTTTCAACTTTAGACAACATCTGTTGACCTTTCATGGTACTTCTATCCCCAGCACATACGGTTACATTTCCCATCACCCTATGTGCCCCACGTAGATTATAACTTTGCTCTGATGAACTATCAATGTTTATAGGCATATTATCCTCACGACTATGCAAAGCATTATGAACATATTCACAGCTGAGCCAATGTGATATATACTCTGATTATTTTTCCTTGTTTGCAGTTCCCTGGAGAAAATACTTAGTCGGTGTATTTGCTTGGCCTTCAGAGTGTTTAATAATTCAACTGTAGATAGAGTAATACCTTGGGATGTTCTAATTCACTCTGTGTAGTATTCATTTTGTCTCAGGAACAGTTGTCTCTTGAGCTTCTAGACCTTTCTTCTCAAGAACTGCACCCTAGGTCTGACTCACCAGGGTTTTTCTGCAGTACTTGGGATTGAACTCAGGGACTTGCTCAAGGGCTCAACCACTGAATACATCCCCAGGCTGCTTTTAAATTTTATTTTGAGACAGGGTCTTGCTAAGCTCCCCAGGATGGCCTCAAACTTGTGATCCTCCTGCCTTAGCCTCCAGATTCAGTGGGATTGCAGGCATGTGCACCATGCCCAGGGTGACTCACTGGTTTTCATTGGATCATTTCCAAACCATGTTGGGGTGCCTCCCTCCTTCTGAGCTTATTCCCTCTTTTTTTTGGGAGTGGCTACCCTCAAGCATCTTCCTAGGAAAGGGTTCACTGAAAATAAAAATGTTTGAGACCCTGTTCATCTGAGAATGTCTTTATTCTACCTTCACATTTAATTTACAGCTTGGTTGGACAGAGAATTCTAGGATGGAAAGAATTTTTCCACAGCATTTTGAAGGCATTAAATTCATTGTCTTCTAGCTTCCAGCACTGCTACTGAGAAATTTCCTGCCACTCTGAATCTTGGTTCTTCTTGTGAAATGTCCTCTTTTTCTAGAAGCTCATAGCATATTCTCTCTATCCCAGAGTTCTGAAATTTCACAATGAAGTGTGTTTTTTGTTGTTGTTATTGCTGTATGTTGTTTTTAAATGATCTTTAGACATGGGTTCTCTGTGGGCTATTTTGATCCTAAGAACTCATGCCATTGTGTTCAAGGGAAATATTCTTAAGCTATTTCTTTGATGATTCCCTTTCTCTCTCTCTCTCTTTCTCTCTCTTTTTTGAGTTCAGCATTTGTTGAAGTCCTGTTGTATAGATATTGGGTCTCCTGGATATCGCCTATATATTTCTTATCTTTTATCCCTTACTTTCTATTTTTGCTCCACTTTTAGAAGATTTTCTCTAATTGATCTTCCAATTCTTGTATTACAGTTTTCATTTCCATAAATCTACTTTAAATATCTTAGTACTCTTTTTGCCCCCAAATACTCTTTGTCTAAAATAGCCTCCTGTTTGTATCTTAGACCTACAATATGTTATCTGAGTATATTAATAACCGTTTTCCATTTTGATTTTTCCTCATGCTCTTATTTCATCCATTATTTTTTTCCTGATTGTTTCTGTCTCTCCCATGTTAGAATCTGATCCTGGTGCTCCCGTTCTTACTAAGAATGGCACACTAAAAGCTAATTAGCAGAGGAAGGTGTGGCTAGTTTTTATTGACCAGGGACTTGATTGTAGGGTGACCTGGATTTGCTGTTCCTTTTGGAGACTTCAGTGTCAATATTTTGAGATCTTTTCTCATGGGCTGATCAGATTCCCCAGAGAAGACTTCTACTCACCTGCCTGATATGTGTGTGTGTGTGTGTGTGTGTGTGTGTGTGTGTGTGCATGTGCACATGCAAACACACATGTGTGTATCAATTATCCAGACTACAAAAGCTCAAAAAATACTAGAGGTTTTAGCACTTGGTATATAAACTCAGTCCCCTGGTTTGTGAGGTCTTCTGCTGGCATAGCTACCTGCTTTGTTGCATGGAGAAGGGAGGGGATCTGAAGTCCATTTGTTCTAAACCAAGCCCAGTTGCAATGGAACTTCTAGAGGTACCTGATGAAGCCCATTCCTGGACCTTTATTTAAAACTTAAAAAAAAAAAAAAAAAAAAAAAAGGCTACTTCTCAGTTCTCCACACAGGTGACTGAGAACTCAGACTTCTTAGATTTGCTTCTAGCTTTCAAATTTTTATTGTCACTATCTCCATTCTTATTTATTTTGTCTTTGCAAGTTCGTGCCTTTCAAAAAACTTATTGTCATTTGAGTGGTAGAATTGAGTTAGAGGCTAATGGTTAATCTTCCATCTTTAATTCAATGTCCTAGAGTATTTATTCACCGTGGAACAAAGATCTAGGTTATTGTTTAATAATACATTATCCTCAAATATCAGTTTCCATGAAAGTAGAACTTTAAGAAAAAGTCTAATATGCTGATGCCATTTATTTTTTCTCTGGAGGAAAAAAAAAAATTTTAAACATTTTTTTTTTAAAGGCCAGAAAAAAAATTTCAACCTCAATTTTTTTTCCCTAATTAATAAATTATGTCCTCCTTTTTGGCTTACTTAATTTGTACCCTGTTAAGCTGGGCATTCTGGGTCTCTGGCCTTTCAGCTGGCTGGCATTCCTATTTTAAAATATACCTATGCCTCTGAGGTTCCTGCAGGTTAGATGTTGCTGCTGAGAAAACTGCCATTACTAGCTCTGAATTTCAATGACTTCCTGCAGGCAAACACCTGGAGGCAATTACCTGTAGGAGTCTGCCAGCAGACACAAATATGCTTTAGATAGGAAAACTATATGTCTGAATTAAAAAAAAAAAAAAAAAAAACGAGTCCACCCCCTTTGTGTAATATTTTACTTGTGTCTGAATGAAATGCTAAGTTATCTATCTGGTCTAGGAATTTGCCTTTTAACTGATTGTACGTTGGTTAAGCCATTTTTCAGCCTGTTTCCAAACATTAGAGATTGTCTGTTACACTTTCCCTTCTGTCTGATGTTAGAATTCTGTTCCTCTCTTGGCATATGGGTCAGTGATAATGAGGGAAGAAATAAGACTAATCGATAACCTACACTTTGATGCGAAATGACATTTTAAATTGAGATTCTTTAATATAGACCTGCCAGTTTATTGAAAGGAAGGTAGAGTTCAGGAGGGAGTTAGAACATGTCCAATGACATCAAGCTTTATTTTAGCATAGATTTTATCTACCTAGATAAGGTCTCTGGAGAAAAAATAGGGTAATGATCATTGCTTTGGCTAAATCATAAACATTTTAAATGAAATTAATACCTTTGGATTCCAGTTATACCTTTAGAAGAATCATAAATGCCATCAAAACCCTTTTAAAGATTCAACATTATTTTTACTGAATAATAATGATAGAATATATTTTTATGGTTTCATAGACTGGAAGTTATAGCAGACCATTAGATCATGATGTCTGTAAGTAGGCCTTAGTTCTTACCCAGTGCAACCTCAAAGTTTCCCTTCTTTCTGATTTTATATTGATCAGGCAAAATTAAAGATGATTAGCAAGTTCTGAAACTCCCCTTTTCAGCATAACCAAACTATCAGATGAATGTCAACAAAAACTTCATTTATTTCTGGAATATCTCTCATTTTTACTCTTAAAGTGTCAGATTTATGTTTTTTTTTTTAACCTATTTTTTCTGCAATTTTAAAGCAGCTTTCTAGAGCTGTTAGCCCTTGCTTTATTGCTATTATCCAACAATTCCGGTCCTCCTGTCTTATCTTCCAAATTCTAGTATAGATCTTACTCCTGCATAAAGTCTGTTTTGTTTATATAGGGCCATCTGAGACCTCTCAAAAACATTGCTGTAAATAACCATATTTTCTACAGTTTCAGTGTTATAATTAGCTATTGCCTTCCCCAACAAGGATTTTATGTTAAATAAATCGAGGATATGACCGACAACATGTTATAAAAAATCAAACTACAACGATAACTCTCTTTAACCATTTAAAATTCTCCAGTATTCCGTTCCAGGTCCTTCATGATTTTAGGACAGGCGGGAGGAATCTCAGAGACCATGGAGTTTAACATCTGGATTTCTCAGGTAAGAAAAGGGAGCCCAAGACTTGCAGACGTCCTGGTGTCCCAGAGCTGGTAAGACACTTCCAGCTTCCTTCCGTGCCCTTCGTGCTACCCCCCTGAGAAAAAGGCTTTCTGACTGGAATTTCACTGCAGGGACTGAAGTGTCCATGCCTCTGTCCCCTCCCACCTTTCATCAGAGGCTCTTCTGATCCAAACTTGCCTTTCCCTGAAGGTCAGCTGATGCCCTTGGGATGAAGCACTGTGATCCCTCTCTGCTGAATTCCCCTGGAGTCTTTTCACACTTTCAGATGGTACCTGATAGACTTTGGATGTTGACTGTCCTCCAAAGCCCATGTGTTAAAGTCTTGGTCCCCAGGATGGACCTATGGGGAAGTGGTGGGACCTTTAGGAGGTTGGGCCTAGTGGAAGTCCTGAGGTTACTGGGGGTGTGCCCTCATAGGTACTGTGAGGATCTGGACCTCTTTCTCTTTTACACTTCCTGACCATGATGGTAGTGGGTTTGCCCCACTACACATTCCTGCCTTGACGTGCTGCCTCACCACAGGCCCAACACAAGGGGCTTGCCTAATCATAGACTGGAACCTCCAAAATTATGAGCCAACATAAACCTTTTTTCTTTTTTACGTTAACTATCTCAGGTATTTCATTATAGCAACAGGAATAGGACTAATGCAGTGCACATTGTTTTCGAGGATGCATTACCATCACAAACATCCTTGTTCCACTCCCTGTTAGTCTACATCTTTCTTGAAGAGAGCTCTTATTTCTGATTAAGATTCTTTTAATATCTTCTTCAACCACTTATAAATTAGGCACTTGATAAAACTTGCTAAATGACTGGGCTCCAATCCTTTGCCTGTCAGTCTTCCTGTTGGATTGCATTGTAGAAATAACTCAGGGTTGAGGTGCATGCAGCACAAAGAATCACCTGGAGGTTTGTTATTATTATTATTATTTTGTTCTTTTGTTTGGAGTTCTCACATTCTTACATTTGTATTTGCTAGCATGATAAAGTTAACCAATTATATATATTACTTTCTATTAGAAAACTTGTAATGATGATTATTACATAATAGTATCTATCGGATCTTTAGCAATAGTAAGTTCTTCCTTTCTTCTCTTGGGTGCCTGAAAGCCACCTAATTCCAAACAGGATTTGGCACCCGCTGACTCTCAGGAACTCTGAATCTCTGTTATCCCTTGATCCTTTGGGTTACTGCAGAGGTGTGGCCTCTGTGGCATAGGCTGTGAGTTCTTTAATCCAACTTTATACTTTCTAGTGACATGGTGCTTGGACGATTATGTGGGCTAAGGAAGCACGGGCTTTCTCTGATCTTTCAGTACAGGACATACTAATGCTATAAAATAATCCTC
This sequence comes from Tamias sibiricus, assembly GCA_025594165.1. Taxonomy (NCBI): domain Eukaryota; kingdom Metazoa; phylum Chordata; class Mammalia; order Rodentia; family Sciuridae; genus Tamias; species Tamias sibiricus. The sequence continues at coordinate 12,977,951 of CM046666.1, read as the reverse complement.
TGCCCCACTGACTTTATCCTATTTAGCACTTTATTACTAATAGTTGAGAATAATGCCCATTAACACTGGGCAGTCTTAGCATACTGGTGAAATCTCCATACATATGACTCCCCCTCTATCCTACAGATTACTAGAACTCTAAACCCCGAGGAAAATCTAAATTCCTTCTTTTTTCTTTCTTTGAAAGTTTGAAAGTTTTGAAGAAGGATTGTATCAGTCTTTGCTGCGTAACAAACAAATCCATCCAAAATGTAGTAGTATAAAACAACAACCATTTGTTTAGTCCATAATTCTGCAGTTTGGCAGCTTGGGTGAACTTATCTGGGAAGTTCTTCTGGTTTTGGCTGGGTTAATTTTTGTATGTGGTCAGCTTCTTGTATGGCTGAGGCTGGCTGATCTAGGATGTCTTTGGTAGGCTTGCCTCCTGTCATCACATAGTCCCTCATCTTATAGCAATCAAGGCTGATATTCAGTTGGTGACAGTGACAAGTTCAAGGGACAGAATCAAAATTCACAAGATCTCTTGAGGGCTTGATTTGGAAATGGTATCTGACCCTGACATATTTTGTTTGTCAAAGCAAGTCACAAAACCAGCCAAGTAGGGAAACAAACTCCAAATTTTGATGGGAGAAGTTGCAAAGTACGAAAGTAAAGGGATCTTCATTTGATGAGAGAAATAATTGTTTTCAGTGTTTATAAAATCTACCAGAGAAGCCCACAGAGCTAGTAATCTCACCTGGGCCATTAATATTGAACAAACGAAGACATTCCTCCACAGGATAAAGCTACCCAGAAACAACAACAAATCGCTTGACACATGAAAAGATTTGGTAGTTCAAAAGAGGGGACTAATTATGGCAATATAGTAAATCCCTTTCCCCCACCACTTTCTCTACTTACTGCAAGAAACTATAGACTATATCTAAAGACATCTCTGTCTTGTGTTTCCAATATGATTTGAGGGCTCATTTTACCTATTAAAGAAACATGTAGTAATGAATAAGGAAGAGTCTGAAAAACAGGACAAATAGAAATAAAGTGTTCTTCTATTCTTGCATGTTCCTGAAAGAGAAAAAAAAAAAGTGATTTGTTCTAGACTTTGATAAGTTAGGAATGTTTGCTCCAATCTCCAGGATAATCACTAAAGGGATAACCAATGATTATATTATTTTCTAATTTATAGAGAGGAAATCAGAGGATAAGAAATAGTCCAGAAGAAGGCAAGAGCAGATGGTACAAAGAGACACAAAGAATATGAAGCAATTAATAAAGTACTCAATAAGATAGTAGATTAAAAAAAATAATAATAGCTACATGAAATGGAGATGGGCTAAATGACTCAATTAAGAAATAAGATGTTACACTGAATAAAAATGTAACACCCAGCTTTTTAGATGAGACACATCTGAAACTTAAGGGATGTATAACAGTTGAAAATAAAATAATGGGGGGCTAGTGATATAGCTCAGTTGGTAGAGTGCTTGTCTCGCATGCACAGGCCATGGGTTCAATCCTCAGCACCACCAAAAAGAAAAAAAAAGAAAGAAGAAGAAAAGAAAAGAATAGGAAAAATATACTGCATAAGCTGTCAACACTCAAATTAGACTTTAAGGCAAAAATCTATTATCTCTAGGAAGAAATTGAAACTTTTCATTTACATGCAATCAATATCACCTCAAGATGTAAAACAAAGTGGGCAGAATCAAGGAAAAACAGGAAACTATTCCACCATCCTAAGAGATGTCTCTCAATATGCAATAGAATCAGGAGACTAAAAGTTAGCAAGAGTGTTAAAAAGTTGAACAGAATGGAAGAACTTAATCTGATGAACATGAAATACTGGACCAAATCACCATAGTATGCACATTTATTTAAAGCATATGTGGAACATTTGCAAGACTTGACAATATAGTAGGTCATAAAGTCACACTTGACACATTTGGATTGAAATTATATAGTGAATTTGTCTGATCCAATGTAACTAAATGGTAAAACAAAAACAAAAACAAACAAACAAAAAAACACTCAAAAGCCGTCTTTCTTTTTATAAGGAAAAAAATGTCCTCATATTTAAAGACTAGTAAATTAAGAAATATAGATCTGCTGAATTTGTTCAAAATAATGCATCAACCTACCTAGATGATCACAATGGAAGTTAGAAAACAGAAACATGACATTATGTACCAACTTGTGGAATGTAATTAGCACTACATAGACGGAGTTTTAGGCCTTTAAATGCATTAATTAAATCAGAAAGGCTGACATCAGAGAGTTAGGCCTCAATCTTAAGAAGTTAGAAGCAAAAATATTAAATTTATTTTTTAAAAATAAAAGAATAAATAATAAAAAAGAGCAGATATTAATAGAAAACACACATACTCTAAAAATATCAACAAAGTCAAAAGTATGTTCTTTGAGAATAAAAGAAGGAAGAAATAACCAGTATCAACAATAAAATAAGGTAACATAATCCAATCCTGCAAAATGACAGTGATTCTAAGAACATTATGGAAAACATCCCAATACTTTTGAAAGTGTGGGTGAAATGGAGAAATTTCTAGAGGAAATATGAAACAGACATGAACAGAAATAGAATATCTGCAGAGTCCTTTTTTCCCTTGAAGAAACTGAATCTGTAATTAAAAGCCTTCCCATAAAGAAAACTCTAATCATTTAAGAGGATAACGTCACTAGTTTTGCCAAATTCTAACAAAAGAAAAGAAAAAAAGGATATTCTTAATTTTATGAGACTCAATCAACCTTCATCCCCCACCTCAAGAAAAACGCAACAAGAAAATATGAGAAAAAACTATAGACCGATCTCACAAAGAGAAATATACATATATCTTTAAGATAACCACTCACAGAATGAAAGTAGCTATATTTTTTTCAAATATTTAAAAGAAAAAAATAAAAGTTAAATATAGACAATTCTGGAAAAAAAAGAAAAAGAAAGGAAAAAATGGATATAGGAAAAAATTATAAGTGTCAGATATTAAGCAGAAAGCATAAAACTAGCTGGGCACCGTGGCCCATACCTATAATCCCAGTGACTTAGGAGGTTAAGGCAGGAGGATCTCAACTTCCAGGCCAGCCTCAGCAAATTGTTGAGACCCTGTCTCAAATTTAAAAATAGGAAGGTCTGGGGATGTATTTCAGTAGCAACTGTCCCTGGGCACACAGTACCAAAAAAATACACACACATATATATATACATATATGTAAGTATATATACATATATAAGTATATATATGTAAACATATATATATAACTAGATGATAGAGACAAGTGCAACATTATTAGTCCCAACATAAAAACATGGATGCATTAAAATATGTTGCTAAAATGAAGAAAAGATTCCAAATTACATTAAAGAAAAGATATACTCTTTTAATACTTCAGGAAGTATAATTGGAAGGAGTTGGGGCAAAGAAGTTTAAATTTTCTATTACATATTTTTTTTAACTTTTACAGTAAGCTGTATTATTGTCAGCTGTTTTGCTGCTGTGACTAAAAGGACCCGACGAGCACAACTGTAGAGGAGGAAAGGTTTATTTGAGGGCTCAAGGTTTCAGAGGTCTTAGTCCATAGAAGGCTGGCTGCACTCCTCAGGGCTGGGGGTGAGGCAGGACATCATGACTGAAGGGTGCTACAGAGGGAAGCAGCTCACATCTTGATCAGAAAGCTCTACTTGCCAGGTGAAATATACACCCCATAGCCACGCCCCACTAGAATCACTTTCTCCAGCCACACCCCCACAGGCCTCCAGTTACCACTCAGTTAATCCCATCAGAGATCAATCCGTGATTTCTCCTCCAAACTTCTTGCATTGTCTTACACATGAGCTTTTGGAGGATGCCACATCTAATCCATAACAATCATCCTTACAATTAAAATAGTATCCTCAACTCTCTTTTCTTAAAAAAAAAAAAAAAAAAAAAATAACGACGTGTATTAATCGTACATAGTAATGGGTCCAGTGAGATATTTCCATACATGTGCATGGATCAAAACTAACCCTCTTTTTTCTAGCTTCCCTTCCCCTCAACATACCCTTCCCAATCTCTAGTAATCACTTTACTTTCAGGTTGAATTTTTTAGCTTCCACATAGGAGAGAAAACACGTGATTCTTGTCTTTTTGTGTCTGACTTATTTCCCTTCATAAACTATCAATTTTGCTGCAGATGACAGGATTTCATTCTTCTCTCTAATACTCCATTGTGTGTATACACTACATTGTCTCTATCCAGTCTTCCATTGATGGATACCTAGGCTGATTCCATATCTAAGTATTGTTAATAGTGCTGCAATAAAAATGGGCATGCAGGTATCTCTTTGGTTTACTGGTTTCATTTCCTTTGGACACATAACCAAACGTGAGATAGCTGGATCACATGTAGATCTGCTTTCTAATTTTTTAAGGAACCTCCATAATGTTTTCGCAATGGCGGGACTGATTCCCACCAACAGCATAGGACTTCCTTTTTCTCCACATCCTGGCCAGCAGTTGCTATGTTCTGTAGCGTTTTTTTTTTTTTTTTTTTTTTTTTTTTTTTTTTTTTTTAAAAACAATGGCCATTCTAACCAAGGTGAGAGGGTTTCAGCGTAGTTTTGATTTGCCTTTCTCTGATAGCTGATGATATTGAGCATTTTTAAATATATTTGTTAGCCATTTGTATTCCTTCTCCTGACAAGAGTCTCTTCCGATCATTTGCCCATTTTTAAATTGGGTTACTTGGTTTTTTAAAGTTTTTTTAAATGTTCTGGGTATTAACCTTTTGTCAGATGAACTTTTGGCCATATTTTTCCCCCATTCTGTAGGCTGTTTTTCTACTCTGTTGATTGTTTCTTTTGCTGTGCAGAAGAAGCTTTTTAGTTTGATGTCATCCCATTTGTCAATTCTAGCTTTTTTTTTTTTCTGTGCGTAAGTGGCTCTGTCCAGAAAAATCACTGCCTGTACAAATGTCTTGAAGTGTTTTCCTGTGTGTTTGCTTCCAGTAGCTTCAGAGTTTCAGGTCTCAGTTTTTACTTTTATTTTATTTTCATTTAATTAATTTATTTATTTTTGCTACTGGAGATTGAACTCAGGGGCACTTGACCACTGGGACACATCCCCAGTCCTTTTTTGTATTTTATTAGAGACAGGGTCTCACTGAGTTGCTAAGTGCCCCGCCATTGCTGGGGCTGGCTTTGAACTCGCGATCCTCCTGCCTCAGCCTCCCAAGTGCTGGGATTACAGGCATACGCCACTGCACCCCAGCTTCAGGACTTAAATTTAGGCCTTCATCCATCTTGATCAACTCAGTCTTTAAGGTGAGATGATAATAACATAAAGCAGCCGACAACATAAACACAAACAGGAAGTATCTAGTAATATAATGATGGTGATGCTGTCATGGATAGAAATAAAAACTTGGTCCCTCACAGAATGTCTGTACTTTCCTGGGATCCTCAGAACCACAGGTCCCCATGTCCGGGTCCCCCTTAGGATTTGTTATGAGAGAAACCCTGGGCTGGCAGAGCCCCTGGTCTTTCCCTCAGGCTGAATATGACGTAAGGAGTGGCTTTTATGACCTTCACTTACGAAAGCTGATAAAATAAAAACATAAGTTATTTTTATAATTAGTTCATAACTTTCTGAGCAGGTGTTTTTAGACAGTCTGTGTTTTTGTTTCCTGGAGTGAAGCTGTTTGTGAGAACATCCGTGTCCTGGTCGACTCCCTGTGGAATGTTCCACCTCTAAGTCCAGGTCCTTCCAGCCCTGCTCACGGCTGGGAGGTGCCATCCCCAGGTGGGTGAGGCAACCAGCCAGCGGGACCAGTTCTATCACAGCTGTTACCAGTATTCACCGCACACCTCAAATAAGTCGGCATGCTTTGTGTTATGAATTGTTCCATTTCTAGAACTAGTGAGAAAAAAAAAAAAAAAAAAAAACCTAGAGATTAATTCTGAAAAACAGAATCCTTTCACAGAACTCCCAACAACGTGTACCCCCAACTGACAAGGACAAAAAATTTTATAAAGTCCTCAAAGCAGAAGCGGTATAGATCAATGTTCTGATCACTATGGCTTTGGTTTGGGTCGTTATGGAAGCAACCAAAAATTTAAAACTGGGAAAACAAACCAACCAACCTAAACCTTCCTTCTTTCCTAAATCCAACTGTTTGCAAATATTCAAATATATTCCTAAATAAGAGTTGAGTCAAAAAGTATGCAGTTACAGATTTAAACATGATTAACGTATTCAGATATTGGTGTAAGGAAAATATTTCTTACCAATACAACAAAAGCTATACTCAGGAAAAACAGTAATCCTGTTAGGATGTTGGTCATAGGATAGAAAGCTTCAGTGACTCAGGATGAGCAAGTTTGAGAGGTGTATTGCAAAGCCTCATGGTGACTGTAGTTAATAATAATGTATTTATGTGGAAATTACTGGGGAAGATCTGGACCATTCTCACCACAAAAATGACAAGTTTTATGTTAATTAGTTCGATTTAGCCATTTTACAGCAAGTGTCTCCTATTATCTGTCTACCTATCTGTCTGTCTGTCTATCTATCTATCTATCTATCCACCTATCTTCTATCTATCATAGTTTGGCTGAGAAAATGGGTAGTGCTAGAACAATTGCTTAGAGGACATTCAGAACCACAAACAAAATAGAACACATCATGTTGTTGTACACTGTACAATGAGTTATACTTTAACCAAAAAAAGTCGCTTAAATGCTTTTTTATCACCAAGTCAGAAAAAAATAAAGCTAAGAAAAGTATTTAACTCCAGAAGCTGATACCACAATAAAATGAGCCTAAGAGGAGGAAAAGAAAATAATTATTAAGTAGAAAATTATAATGACAAATTAGAAGAATAGAAAATTGATAACCATAAAGGTCTGATAAAATTGACAGATAACTGCCAAATTCAGTGGAGAAAAACAAGACTGAAATTACAGATATTTAAAATCAGGAAGGATAAAGGATATCTAACTACAGATTGAAAGGAGGTTTCAGTGAAAGTTAGAAGGCACTATTCTTGGTTTTCTCTGGAGTGATGTGGATGCATACTAAGGATTCATCCAAAGAAAGTATTGAACCATCATTTTTTTTTTTTTATTTTAAAAGTTGAAGATAACCTTTCCTAGCACTGAAGCTCTCTCTCACAGCGGGCTCTCCCTGGCCCCCTGTGTCTCCTGAGTGGGGGAGGGAGAGGAGGCCAGGCTGAGCTGTGTGTGTTGATGCTCCTGGCTCTTCTTTAGTGGACTAGGCATATTTAGCTAAATGTGATTCAGACCAGATTATTCAAAATAATAGAAACTTTACAATTCTCTGAAATGAGATGAGACATTATCATGAATGTCTTTTATTTTCAATGAAGATTCCTTAGCTATCTATTGGCAAAGTATTTAAGGGAGTTTTTTGTTTTGTTTTGTTTTTGTTTTTTTTTGTTTTGTTTTTACCACCATACATACGCCCCACCAAACCAGTGGTTTTCAAAATGGGCTGAATGGAGGCTTTTAAGAAAGGTCATACAAAGACCTTCTTAAAGGCCGTATAATGTGGATTGTTTAAAGGATTCAATACGTACAGCACAACTTTGATATATAAATATTCCTTAATTTATATGGGGTTGCATTCCGCTGGATCCATTGTAATTTGGGGGGGCTTGTTTCTTTTTCTTTTTTCTTTTGCGCTGGCGACAGAACCCAGGCCTCTTGCCTCATAATATGCCAGGCGAGCAAGCACCAGTGACCCTCACCCCAGCCCCTCCCATGGTAGTATGAAAGTATCATAGATCAAAAATGCATTTAACACACCTAACCTACTGCACATTATAACACATGGCACTAGCCAGGAAAAGATAAAAATTCAGAATTTGAAACAGAGTTTCCAATAAATGTGTGTTGTTTTCATACCATTGTTCACTCATAAAAATCACAGGTCAAACAAGTTTGGGTACCATATGTATACTCTTCCTTAGTATAACGTGGATTCTATATTTGCTTATTTCCCCTTCAAAGTAAGACTTGTGTCAGTTTTGGTTAGGATGGTCTGGGAATCAAACCACCGGAGCATCTCAGTGGCTTAAAGCGTGCATGCTTAGTTCTCGTGTAGGCCACACATTCTCCAGGGGGGTTCAGGTCTTTGCATCCTCTTGCCCTCACTCTGCGACTCAAGTTGTTGATGGGTGGAACATCGACCATCAAAGAATGGAGGGGTGGGTTGCTCCAACCTGGACAGGACAAGCACATTATGTTACCTTAGCCTTTGTTAGAATAGCCAATAGGCAGATAGATTAGATTAATTGGGAAACATTCATGTCCCCACCCCAAGCACCCAAGCTAAAGGATAGTTTTCCTGCCCTACTGATGCTGGAATGGTCATCTGAATCTCTGGCCAATGCGGGTGTGAGCCATCCTGAGTCTCGATACCCTGCAGCTTTCCCCTCTGGCACGAGGAGAAGTGGCCCAGGAGCCACTGTATCTTCCTCTCAGGACCCCAGCACGAAACATGTGGAACCCATCAGGACTGACCTGCGTCCCGACCTGCCTCAGCTTACCTCCATATTTGCTAGGAAGAAAAACAGCTGCTTTCCGTTGTAGGCCACTGAGGTTTTGTCAGGTTACACAGTGAACACTGACCAATATAATAATCATTTCATAATTCTCAATAAAACCTAAGTGAATGAACTTGAATGACTCAGCAACATGTCAATCATTTTCTTTTAACAAAATTGAAGAATGAATTGAGATCATCAAAAGTAGATTATTAAAACTAATTTTGTCACCGGGTGGCTTCTTGGCATATGATCTAGAAGAGTTTCAACTGAGCAGCAGCAGAGATGTAGCAAAACCACTGTTTCTATCTATTTATATGAGTAAGGTTTCTCAGGGATTACATCTAGAAATATGAAATACATAAATAGAACTGATGTGTACCCTGTCTCATTCAAATCATAAATAATAATTATCCCTGGACACATAACTTGACCCCACTCATCTCATTGTGAGCTTTATTTACAATAATTTTATTTTTTTTTTTGCTTAATAATTATTTATAAAAATTGTAACATAGTTATGTTGTTTTGACTAATTGTGTGCTAACAATTGTAATGATAGCTCTATCCAAGAGGCAATTAACACTTAGAGCCTTATGTTCACAGGTAATTAAAAGAATCAAACTTTCAACTTATGTGCATATTTTTATTATAGAAAAAAAGGTGATTAACATAGTTTCATAAACATACATTAAAATAAATTCTTTGGGAGGGGGATTTGAAGTGGAATGGGAATAGAAGTCTGTGGGAGTCTTGCCCTGGCCGCACCCAGTTATGGTGCTTGGCAATGGGCCCAGTCACCTGACTTGTCTGACTGTTCAATTTTTGTCATATCCAGGAAGTATCACCTATTGGCTAGTTTGGCTCGGCAACCTCGTGGACAGCTCATGCTCTATATCATGCCTTATAGAATTATATATTACTCACATGCTCTCCTTGCTGATTGGTTTGCTTACCATATATAAGTTGATGTTTAACCTCAATAAAGCGGAAGAAGTTTTCTCCCTATCAAGTGTGTGTGTGTTTCTGCTGGTCAGAGCTGCCACAGAAGTCCAAGGAGGGAAAGGAATAAAATACAGTTTCTCATTATTAAATAAGAAATTCATATATTTTGAGACTGAATGGTGGTGGGTATCACATTGCAATGGTATTGAGATGCTACTGGAAATGATAAAAATTGTTTTATTTTTAAAATATTAATACTGTAGTTACCAAATTCCACAAATTACATCTTTGTAGACTTAAAAGCTTTTGATGAAAATTATGAGATGCAAATGCTAGTGAAGATGTGGAAAAAATAGGAATCCTTATAGATGGCTGGTGGGACTGTAAATTAACACAGCCATTTGGAAAGCAGTATGGAAATTCCTAAAAAAAAAAAAAAAATCACAAAAATAAAAATGGAACTTCTATATGACCCAGAAATCTCAGAACTGTGTATTTATCAAAAGGAAATAAAACCTGTACATCTCTCCTCTATTCATTGGAGCACTAAACAAAGCAGCCAATTTAGGCAATAGATCTGTGTGTTCATAGACAGATGAATGAATGAAAAATGATGTATGTACACAATGGAATACTACTCAGTTGTTAAAAAGGACAAAGTCTTGTCATTTGTGGATGAACCTGAAACACTTTATCTTAAGTGAAATGAACTGGGCACAGAAAGACAAAAACAGCATGATCTTACTCATTTTTGGAGTATAATAAAGCTAATTCCATGCAGAGAACAGAACAGTGGTTACCAGAGGCTTGGAAGTGTATGTGAAAGGAGAGGAGGAGGGGAGGTTGTGAGGATGGGAAGATACTGGGAAATGGGTAAAAAATTACAGTTACACAAAATTATAGTAGAGAAGGATGTTCTCTTATGCAGTAGGGTAGGGTGCCCAAATGTCAACAATATGTTTTACATTTTTAAATAACTAAAAGAGGGTTTTTATTTCTTCTTCTTCTTCTTCTTCTTCTCCTTCTCCTTCTCCTTCTCCTTCTCCTTCTCCTTCTCCTTCTCCTTCTCCTTCTCCTTCTTCTTCTCTCATGGTGCTGGGGATTGAACCCAGGGCCTCAAGCATGCTAGGAAGGCAAGTGGTCTAAAATTGACCTACATCCCCAGTTCCTAGAAGAGAGGATTTTGCATGTTCTTATCACAGATAAATGACATATGTTTGAGGTGACTGGTATGCTATTACCCTGATTTGATTATTATGTGGTGTGTACATGAACTGGGCCATCACACAGTATCTCAGAAATGTGTGGTTACTATGTGTCAATTTAAAAGAAAAAACAAACCAACAAACAAACAAATGAAAATCAATAAAGAGATTCATGACATTTCATTTTATCTTACAGGTTATTTGCATTTTAAACTTGAGGTATTATTTCAGCTATTTATATTTAAGCTGATTTGAGATAATAGCGAGTTATGTTTCTAACTTTAGAGAGACAATAATTCAAATTTTGCTGACCATTTCTGTGAAGGTAAATGACCACCAGTGCTCTCAACCCATGATAAATAAAGTTAATATTTTTTGCAAGGAAACAGAAAAATAACTGCTTTAGAAAGAAACCTCTGCTCTGGGGACAGCATTTTGAGAATCAGTGTTTGTAAATATTCCCATTATTATGTGATTTTGTTGCTGAAAACAATATTTGTCACTTAACAGATTTTTTCTGTCCGCCTACACTAAAAATGTGGACTCGCCATGAGCTGACCTGCTTTGTGACCTGCAATCTACAGTCCAAGTTGTTTTTGAAGTCATTTCTTTAAAAAATGTCTAAAACTTTGTTAACTTCTGATTTGAAAAGACCAACTGATTGTCATCAGGAAAGGTGAACATTTCCTAATATTTCAACCAACTTCTACATAATTGGTAAATGGTACTGAAAAAAGAAATATAATGCTATAGCAAGACTCCCAATGATGCATTTATTTTTTCCAACTTGGACCAATGTGTATTTGTGAGGTCTTTTTATAGCAAAGGCAGATTTTTTTATAGCAAATATAAAAATATATTGAATTTAGAAGAGAAGTCTTTGATCATTTGGTATCATGAAGTATCAAACCAAGATTTTAAACAACTATAAAGCCTATTTAATTGCATATCCATTTTGAAAATACTAATTGACTAATTTAGAAGAGCAAACCGTATTTTATTCTATTGTGAGCTAACATGAAAAATTATTTTTAAATATTTCATTTCATTCTTTAAAATTTTTATTACCATATTTATTTTATAATTCATGTAACCCAGGAGCATAGTAGTAAATATAATTATTAAGTAAGCCAATTGATGTACTTATTCAAATACTTTTTAACTGGTGGAATTCAAGGACAAAACTCTAGGAGCCACTTCTCTCTAAAACTTCAGGGTTAAAATATCTTGATGAACTGGACGGTCTGCATAGAATATGTAAATAACCAAAACTGGCTCAATATGTAGAAGATCCACCCTGAATAAAATTGAAAAAGATGATAATTATCCCCCCAAATTTGCCAAAACCAGATGATTTTATGGATGTTATTTTAGACTCTGAAATTATAGATTTCTTTTGCAATTTAAAATATCCCAGCATATAAAGAAAGATGGAAATCTTCCCAGTTTATTTTAAACCTCATACCAAAACCTGATAAAATTATCACAATGAAAGAAAGCTACAGCTAAATTTCACTTATGATTATAGAGGAGGAAAAAAAAAACCCTAAATAAAATCATCAACCCAGATGTATTCACAGTGCAACAAATTACTACTGTAGTAGGGTTTATTCTTGGGCTCAAGAATGGTTTAACACTAAGAATCTATTAAAGTAATAGATTCAAATTATTTAAAATATATGTTCATATCAATAAGGGTTCTCCAAAAGTCTAGAATTTAGTTCAACAACTATGGTTGATGAAGTATTTAAGGAAACCAGACAGACTGTTTCTTTCAGCCTTTCACACACATAGGGATACAATACAGAGGTAGCAAGATGAATCTTTCTCTTTCTCATCCCTGGCCCCAGAGACATTCCTATCAAAGTCATAGCTGCTTGGTGTATTCAGTTACTATTATTCTGTGAATCTTAGCCAATATAATGAAAAAAAGCTAAATAAGTTTCAAAGTAGTCAAATGGAAACAGAATACCAATGTTTGCAGTTGAAAAATTCTTTAAATAAGAAAGTTGAGTAAAATGGGCATTTACAATGCACACACAGAGATGTACTAATTGTAAAACAGTTTTCCAACAACACACAAGCTACCTACATAGATGCTTAGTTAGAAATGCACAGAATCCAGAGCCACCAGCCTGCCCAGCCACCACTGCCACCAGGGCTGGGAATAGCAGGTCCCCTCTGCAGAGAGGGCCCGACCAGAGGAAGGGCCTGTCCATTCCCTGGGGGACTGCAAACTGCCTAGTTGTGACCAGACCAAGTGGTAGACACCCCCTAGAAGGAGCGGCCCAGCCATCAGCCCACCTGGCTGCTGGCCCAGGCTACCACCAGGACCAGGAGCTGCAGGCTCCACCCTGTGGAAGGGCCCTGCTGCCCACCTGCCCCCCCCCCCCCCAAAAAAAAAAACAACTAAACTGGGAGGAGACCCAGGAGGAGCAGAGTAGGGAGAGGAAAGCCAGACTGCCTGCTCCACCACACTGCGGCCAGGAGGGGATCTGGAGAGAGAGGCCCGCTCCACGCCTGCAAATCAGAGAGGCAACCCGCGTCTGCCCAGAGAGACACACCGCACTGGGATTCCGTACTTACTCAACCCAACACAAATATAATTATAGGCCTGAGGCTGCCACTGCCACAAAACTGAGTTATTGATGCTACTACCAAGGAACAACAAAAAGGTTTGGGTAAGACATCACTAAGGTCCCTGGGGACCAGAATGCACCAGAAGATGCAACCAGTTATGCTGTTGTGAACTAACAGGGAATCTTACACAGGGTTGCCTATCTCTTGCTTCTTCTACTAACAGCCAAATTCTAATGATTATACTCTCTTTAGTCAAATAATCTAATACCTCTATTTTCTCACCTCTTACTTCATAAACGTTTAAGCCAACCTCTAAGTCCCCCTTCTACCATTAGATACTGTAAACCACCAAGCAAACATAGAGACTATATGGTATAAGATAACTGATCTCACCATTTCTGTTTATAGCGACAAAATTGTAAATATAAAAATAGAAACTAACTGATATATGGACCCACATTGGGTAGATTGAAAGCTCTAATATTGATATTTTCCGAAAAAGTGAGGTTTTGGGTAACCTGGAGGGACCTTATAAGACAAAAGGGCAAGAGCTGTAATACCTCAGTCTTACCTTGCCAGAGAGGAAAACACACAGACACCATGAAAAAACAAGGGAGGAAAATGCCCCAAACAAATCAAGATACTACAACAACAGAATCCATAGAAAGCACAGAAGGTGAAATGTCAGAGAAGGAGTTCCGTATATACATAATTAAAATGATAAGGGATTTAAAAAACCACCTAAGTGAACAGATACAGGCAAAAATTGATCTCTCCAACAAAGAGATAAGAGATCAAATACAGGTAACCATCGATCACACCAACAAAGAGATAAGAGAACAAATCCAGGTAGCAAAAGATTACTTCAAGAAAGAGATAGAGTCTGAGAAAAAAACAAGCAAAAATCCTTGAAATGAAAGAAACAGTAAGCCACTTAAAAAATTCAATAGAAAGCATCACCAACAGATTGGACCACTTGGAAGATAGGACCTTAGACAATGAGGACAAAATATATAATCTTGAAAATAAAGTTGACCTCACATTGAAGATGGTAAGAAACCATGAACAGAATATCCAAGAACTATGGGATACCATCAAAAGACCAAATATAAGATTTATAGGAATAGAGGAAGATGCAGAGATTCAAACCAAAAGAATGCACAATCTCTTCAATGAAATAATATCAGAAAATTTCCCAAGCAGGAAGAATGAATTTGAAAATCAAATAAAAGAGGCCTATAGGATGCCAAATGTACAAAATTACAACAGGTCCACACCAAGGCACATTGTAATGAAAATGCCTAGCATACAAAATAAAGATAGAATTTTAAAGGCTGCAAGAGAGAAAAGTCAGATTACCTATAAGGGAAAACCAATTCGCATCTCAGCAGATTTTTCAGTCCAGACCCTCAAAGCCAGGAGAGCCTAGAACAACATATACCAGGCTCTAAAGGATAAGGGATGCCAACCAATAATTTTACATCCAGCAAAATTAAGCTTTAGATTTGAGGATGAAATAAAAACCTTCCATGATAAACAAAACCTAAAAGAATTTACAAGAAAGCCTGCTCTACAGAACATTCTTGGTAAAATATTCCACAAGGAGGAAATGAAAAATAATAATGAAAATCTGCAAAGGGAAAAACTACAATAAAAGGAAAAAAACCTGTTGCTGCCTGCAGCTATCGCCGTCTGCAGCAACGATACCGTGGGAAAGAATTCGGAAGCAGACTGGAAAATGAATAGGCTCTTTATTCTTGCTTCTTCTAACTTCTCTCTCTGGCTCCAACAACCTCTCCAACTCCAACCACCCCCTCTAACCAACCTCACCCAGTTAAATACTTTTTGCCTTAACAAGTATACACGTGTCAACAGCTCAAACTTACAGGTGCGTCACATAGTTTTCACGGGCATAGAAAGATTCTTAGATAAATGCATGAATATCAGGTGAAAATACTGAAACACCTCTTATGGCTCTCAGCTAGCCGCCATCTTAGCTATCTCCTTATTAGGGCTCTTACAAAAACCAACCAAAGGAAAAACCAAGTCAAGCTAAATACCAAAAATAATAAAAAAATAAAAACGACTGATAATACAAATTATGTCTCAATAATAACCTTGAATGTTAACGATCTACACTCACCAATTAAAAGACACAGGCTAATAGATTGGATTTTAAAAAAAGACCCAACAATATGTTGCCTTCAAGAGACACATCTCATAGGAAAAGACGCCCATAGACTGAAGATGAAAGGATGGGATAAAATATATCACTCACATGGTCTACGTAAGCAAGCAGGAATCTCCATCCTCATATCAAATAAAGTAGACTTCAAGCCAAAGTTAATCAAAATAGATAAAGATGGACATTTCATACTGCTTAAGATAATCATAGATCAACAAGATATAACTGTTATAAATATATATGCCCCAAATAATGGAGCATCTACATTCATCCATCAAACTCTTCTCAAGTTCAAGAATCAAATAGACCACAACACAATAATTCTAGGTGATTTTAACACACCTCTTTCACCTCTGGATAGATCTTCCAAACAAAAGTTAAACAAAGAAATTATAGAACTCAATAATACAATTAATAACTTAGACTTAACTGACATATATAGAGTATAACATCCATCAATGAGCCAATACACTTTCTTCTCAGCAGCACATGGATCCTTCTCAAAAATGGACCATATATTATGACCTAAAGCAACTCTAAGCATATATAAAAAAGTAGGGATACTACCCTGCATTCTATTAGATCATAATGGAATGAAATTAGAAATCAGTGATGAAAAAAGAAAGAAAAGCTACTCTAACTCCTGGAGACTAAATAATATGCTATTGAAGGATCAATGGGTGGCAGAAGACATCAAGAAGGAGATTAAGAAATTCTTAGGGGCTGGGGTTGTGGCTCAGCAGTAGAGCGCTCGCCTAGCACGTGTGTGGCCCGGGTTCGATCCTCAGCACCATGTAAAAATAAATGCATTGTGTACAACTAAAGCAAATAAATAAACATTTTTTAAAAAAGGAAAAAAAAAAAAGAAATTCTTAGAGGTAAATGAGAACAATGATACTACATCCTGAAATATCTGGGACACTCTGAAGGCTGTATTAAGAGGAAAGTTTATTGCATGGAGCTCATTCCTTCAAAAAAGAAAAAGTCAACAAATAAATGAACTAACGTTACATCTCAAAGCCCTAAAAAAAGAAGAACAAATCAACCCCCAAAGAAGTAGAAGACAGGAAATAATTAAAATCAGAGCTGAAATTAATGAAATTGAAACAAAAATTGAAAAAATTGACAGAACGAAAAGTTGGTTCTTTGAAAAAATAAATAAAATTGATAAACCTTTAGCTATGCTAACAAAGAAGAGAGAAAACACAAATTACCAATATCTATGATGAAAAAGGAAATATCACAATGGACACTACAGAAATACAGAGATCATTAGAAATTATTTTGAAAATTTATACTCCAATAAAAATAGAAAATAACGAAGGCATCAACAAATTTCTAGAGACATATGATATGCCCAAACTAAATCAGGATGATACACACAATTTAAATAGGTCAATCTCAAGCAAAGAAATAGAGGATGCCATAAAAAAAACTTACCAACCAAGAAAAGCCCAGGACTGGATGGATACACAACTGAGTTCTACAAGATCTTTAAAGAAGAAATAACACCAATACTTCTCAAACTATTTCATGAAATAGAAAAAGAGGGAACATTCCCAGACTCATTCTATAAGGCCAATATCATCCTGATTCCAAAACCAGACAAAGACAAATCAAAGAAAGAAAACTTTAGACCAATATCTCTAATGAATATAGATGCAAAAATTCTCAATAAAATTCTGGCAAATCAAGTACAAAAACACATCAAAAAGATAGTGCACCACAATCAAGTGGGCTTCATTCCAGGGATGCAAGGTTGATTCAATATAAGGAAATCAATAAATGTAATTCATCACATCAACAGGCTCAAAGATAAAAATCATATGATTATCTCAATAGATGCAGAGAAAGCGTTTGACAAAATACAACATCCCTTCATGTTCAAAATGCTAGAAAAGATAGGGATAACAGGAACATACCTCAACATCGTAAAGGCCATCTATGCTAAGTCCCAGGCCAACATCATCCTAAATGGAGAAAAATTGAAAGCATTCCCTCTAAAAACTGGAACAAGACAGGGATGCCCTCTCCCACCACTCCTATTTAACATAGTTCTTGAAGCCCTAGGCAGAGCAATTAGACAGACGAAAGAAATTAAAGGGATACAGATAGGAAAAGAAGAACTCAAATTATCACTATTTGCAGATGATATGATTCTATACATAGAAGATTCAAAAAAATTCCACCAGAAATCTTCTAGATCTAATAAATGAATTCAGCAAAGTAGCTGGATATAAAATCAATACCCATAAATCAAAGGCATTTCTGTACATTAGCGACAAATCCTCAGAAAGAGAAACTAGGAAATCCACCCCATTTACTATAGCCTCAAAAAAAAAAAAAAAAAATTGGGGAATCAACTTAACAAAAGACGTGAAAGACCTCTACAAAGAAAGAAATTAATGAAGATCTTAGAAAATGGAAAGATCTACCTTGTTCATGGATAGGTAGAACTAATATTGTCAAAATGACCATTCTCCCAAAAGCACTATACAGATTCAATGCAATACCAATCAAAATCCCAATATCATTTCTCATAGAAATAGAAAAAGCAATCGTGAAATTCATCTGGAAAAATAAGAGACCCAGAATAGCCAAAGCGATTCTTAGAAAGAAGAATGAAGCAGGTGACATTACTATTCCAGACCTTAAATTGTACTACAAAGCAATAGTAACAAAAACAGCATGGTATTGGCATCAAAATAGACCAGTTGACCAATGGTACCGAATAGAAGACACAGAGACAAACCCACACACCCACAGTTGTATGCTACCTGGTACCGAAAACCAGGAGGAAAACTCTCGGAGGCAGAGTAAAGCTTTTACTACTTTTACTTCTACTTTAGCTTAGAGAGAACTTAGAGAGGGAAAGAAAGATTTTTAGAGAGAAAGATTAAAGAGCTTTTCTTCTTGTCTTCTTAGCTTAGAGTCTTAGAGAGAAAGAAAGATAGAGCTTCTTCTTGTCTTCTTAGCTTAGAGTCTTAGAGAGAAAGAAAGATAGAGCTTAGCTTAGAGAAAGATTAGAGCTTCTTTCTTCTCTCTTCTTTCTTCCTTCTTCTTTCTTCTGTCTTGTCTTCTTTGGGAGCCTCGGCCTAACTCTGACCAGTCATTACTTCTTCTATCTGGTTTCTCTTCTGTCTTCTATCTGGTTTCTCTTCTGTAACCGCTCTGCCTACGTTCTGGCCGCTCTGATTCTTCTGACCAACCGAGTGAATGCCCGACTGACTGAATTCTCCGTTCTCCTAACTCGGACCGCTTTCACCCGGTTATATACCTTCAGCTTTTCGGGTGCCTACAGGTGCGTCACATACATATCAGGTGGAACTTATGGCTTCCAGATAGCTGCAACAGCCCTTCCTAATTAGGGCTCCTTCACACAGTTATCTTATATTACACAAAGGTGCCAAAAATGTTCATTGGAGAAAAGACAGCCTCTTCAACAAATGGTGTTGGGAAAACTGGAAATCCTCATGTAATAAAATGAAATTAAATCTCTTTCTCTCTCCATGCACAAAACTTAACTCAAAGTGGATCAAGGACCTAGGAATTAAACCAGAGACCTTGCACCTAATAGAAGAAAAAGTAGGCAGAAATCTCCATCATGTTTGTTTAGGCCCCAACTTCCTCAATAAGACCCCTATAGCACAAGAACTAAAACCAAGAATCAATAAATGCGATGGATTTAAACTAAAAAGCTTCTTCTCAGCAAAAGAAACAATCAGTGAAGTGAATAGAGGACCTACAGAATGGGAGCAAATCTTTACCACAAGCACATCAGATAGAACACTAACCTCAAGGATTTATAAAGCTCTTAAAAGCCTTCACACCAAAAAAAAAAAAAAAAAAAAAAAAAAAAAAAAAAAAAAAAAAACCCAATCAATAAATAGGTCAAGGAACTAAACAGACACTTCTCAGAAGATGATATGTAAACAATCAACAAATATATGAAAAAATGTTCAACATCTCTAGTGATTAGAGAAATGCAAATCAAAACTATTCTAAGATTTCATCTTACTCCAGTCAGAATGGCAGCTATTAAAAAAACAAACAATAAATGCTGGCAAGTATGTGGGGGGAAAGGCACACTCTTACATTGCTGGTGGAACTGCAAATTGGTGAAGCCAATCTGGAAAGTACTATGGAGATTCCTAGGAAAACTTGGAATGGAACCACCATTTGACCCAGCTATCCCACTCCTTGGCCTGTTTCTAAAGGACTTAAAAACAGCTTACTACAGGGACACAGCCACATCAATGTCTATAGCAGCACAATCCACAATAGCTAGATTGTGGAACCAACCCCGATGCCCATCAGCAGATGAATGAATAGGGAAACTTTGGTATATATACACAATGGAACACTACTCAGCACTAAAAGAGAATAAAATCATGACATTTGCAGGTAAATGGATGGAGTAAGAGAAAATAATGCTAAGTGAAGTTAGCCAATCCCAAAAAAACCAAAGGTCCAATGATCTCTTTGATATAAAGATACTAACTTATAAAGGCAAGAGAGTGGGGATGAGAGGAATGAAAGAGCTTTAAATAGAACAAAGAGGGGGGAGGGAGAGAAGAGGGCAAGGGGATAGGAATAATGGCAGAATGAGTTATCCATGATTACCCTAAATACATGTGTGGAGACACAATTGTTGTAAAAATACTTTATATAAAACCAGCAACTTGAAAAATTGTGCTCTTTATATGTAATATGAAATGAAATGTACTCTGCAAACATGTATAACAAATTAGAATAATATAAAATTTTAAAAAAGAAATGCACAGAATCCAATGAAAATATTTATAGCATTTTTCAATGGACATAGACAACTACCAAAAAATGATGATACTGGATTAGAAACCTCACTCAATGCTATTAAAATATCAGTTCTGTGAAATTACTTAAAATGAGAGAATTTTAGTAGGATTTAAAAATAACATATAACAGTGATTTCAAAGTTCAACCAGAAAAACAAACAGACTTTGATAATCCAGAAATTTTTGAAAACTAAGAATAAGATTTGCTTAACTGTTTTGAAAATGGAATGAAATAGTGGTACTGTAATAGATAGAACAATGAAACAGAATAAAAATCCTAGGAGGATTTTTTAATGTATATTTCAGAGTTCAATATATGCTAAAGCAAACTTTATTAGCAGTGGGGAAAATATCTTACTTAGTAACATTGCTGGAACCACTGTCCCACTTTGAAAAAGAAGGAAAACGTTCCTATTCCATACCACAATAAAATAAATCCCAGATAAGGTTTCAAATATCAAAATTAAATCATCTTTATAGTCAAGAAGAATTCTCTAGGCCAGACACAAGGCTTGGGTTCAGATTCTATGGGAACCAAGCTTAATCAATTATAGAACTTTCATTAAACAACATAATGTCAAAATGGAAGTGAAGAATTGGAAACTAAGTAAATATCTGCTTAGCTTGAAAACATGAAGCTGAGAAATACCATAGACATCACTAACTCCCACAGAAATTAGGGTTTTTATTAATATACTCAATGACATTTTTTTCTCACATTGTCACAAGATTACCACCAAAATGACAATGACTTTGTAGTAGCATTTTCTAAAGAGAGAGAGAAAGAGAGAGAGAGAGAGAGAAAAAAAAAAAAGATAAACCAATCTTTACTGTCATGGTTGATCAAAGCACTTTCTTTAATTTGATTGATTAAGGAAAGTTTCTTACTGCTGCACAACTCAGATAATATCACACATTTTTTTTCAGTATTGTTGCCCAATTGGGAAAACCTCTAACAAGTTTCTTTCATGTATACATTGGAAGACCTTGGGGCATTTCAAGTTCTCTTCTATAGAATTTAACCTTAAAAAATTCTCTGAATTGGCTACACTCATTTAACAAACTGTGCTTGAAGACACTGAAATGTTTTATTATTTTATCTTCCTTGGTGTTTCTATTTCCTTACAACTTGGAGGAGGTGGGAAGAAATAAAGTAAATCATTTCCAATTTGACAATAGGATTTATTATCTTCATTAACTGTAAAATCTGATAGTCTGATGGCTTTGTCACTATACGTATTTTAATTTTATATCTTTCTTTTAATGAATTGTGTGTTCAATATTAGATGAAGGTGTTTTTTTTTTGGTTAGAATTTGCTTCTTGATGTCAAAATACGTTCTATTAATATCAGATAGAAATACATAACAAATACTTTTATTATGTGAACATTTAAAAGCTGTAGTTTTGATTATTTTTCTGCTGATATAATTTGGATCTGGATTGTCCCCCAAAGGGCCAGTGTTGAAGGTGTGGCCCTCAATTTGGTGCTAATGGGAGGTGGTGGAATTTGGAAAAGGTGGAGTCTAGTGGGGAGTTTTAGGTCCCTGAGGACTGTGCCCTCAATGAGCAAAAGCCCCTCTACCTCTTTCATCCCTGTCTGTAAGTTGAACGGGCTTCCTCTGCCATGTGTTACTGCCATTTATGTACTGTGCCCCAACCAGCCCAAAGCAGTGACTCCAGAGATCATGGGCTTAAACCCTCAAAACCATTGGCCAAAAAAAACCTTTCTACCATTATATTTCCCTAAAAAGAACAAATAAAAAAATAAGCAAAACTGTCCTCTTTTTTTTTTTTTTTTTTTTAACTTTTACAGTACTGGGGATAGAACTGAGGGTCTTTCACATGCTGAGTAATCACTCTATCATTGAGTTACACTTCCAGCAACATTTTCTCTTTTTAACTTGTTTTTTCCTCAGTTATTTGTTACAGTAATAGAACACTGACTAACATATATGCATTATAAGGAGAACATTTCTGTAATGACTAGGTATTGGCAAGAACCAAATAACCAAATCTTGTGCTTATAATTTTGCAACCAAGCTTGTTCCTTTGTGCATTTCAAGAGTATTGTAACTGTCCCTGGGAGTCCTTCCTACAGAGACACAGTTAGCAAGAACTAAACTATACTCAGAAGTGAGAGCAAACCACATAAATAGATCTGACTAATCTCAAAATCTTGAACTCAACTTTTCTTAGTTAAATCCCATAACTGCTCATGATCTTTTGACACGAACTGACATAAAAGTTTAGTGTAACAGAGGAAGTGAGAATGAAAGAGACTGAATGTGATTGATATTTGACTTTTAAAAGTGTTATGCCCAGGGTAACACATTATCAAGATTCCTTTCAAAACCCTGGAAAGGCCCATGTAAAGTGAGGAACTCTGGAGCTTTTTATTTTTTATGTTTTTTACTTTTATTGTTTAAAGCGTCATGGTAAGTCCTTCCCTATAAATAAAGGCAAGCCTATAAGGAATAATATTGATCAGCTAAATAGCATGAGCATTGTAACTCAAGGATGTCATTTAAAGTTAGAAGGCAAATAACAAGTGGGGAAAAATTTTGCCACACATCTATAACAAATAACAATTTTTATCAATTATGTAATATTAAATATATATATCAGATGATTCCGAAGAAAACACATCAATTAAAAATAGATAATTGCTTCATATGGATTGTTCAAAGTATCATACTTTTTATTTATTTTTTATTCTGCAGCGTGATTATAGCCTCTCCTTGGTATCAGTAGGGATTGGTACTTGCCCACCACCCCCACCAAAATCCTCGGATACTCAAATCACTTATATATAATAGGATAATATTTGCATATAACCTATGCCCACCCTCCCAGACTTTAAATCATTTCCAGATTACTTACAATACCTAATACAATGTAAATCTACATAAATAGTTATTCTACTATTTAGAAATGAATGACAAGAAAAAGACCCAGAACATGTTCAGTACGAATGCAATTTTTAAAATTATTTTAAAAATTATTAAAAAATGAATTTAAAAATTATTTTCAAACTGTGGGTTGAATCCACAGATTCACATGCACATATATATGTACACACATCTGTGTGAATGAACAACACTTATAAATTCTAAAAAATATTCTGGTACCACAAAGGATTAAAATTAATCTTTTTAATCATTTTTTTTAAAATTCAAAGTTGTTGTATTTATAACAGTAGCATGTGTTTAAAATTCATAATACACATATAGAGCATCTTTTTACATAACACTGTTGTATACAAAGTGTTAAAAAACAGTTACCTTTCAATTTTAAAATGACTTGAGAAACTACTAATTTGCAGTTTTTGAGCCACGTGTATAAAGAAATTGATCAATTCTGCTATAATTGTGTTTGAGCCCATTGTTCAAAACCCATGTATAGAAAATGTTGAGTTTTCCCATGAGTCAATTTGAATTAGAGACAATGACATACCTGAAGAGAACAGAGAGCCAATGAAGTTGCAGAGAATGAGTGATAGAAAATGCATTTCAGGGACATGCAGGAGAGGCCCTCACAGAGGTGGAGCTGAATCAGGGAGGGGACCAGAGGTGCCAACCTCATCCCTCTGCTGCTCCAAGCTTGGCCAGCAGGGTTGTCGTTTCTGATGTCAGAGGGAGGGACAGTATCACCAAGATTGCCCCTGTGACCTGTGTGAGAAGAAACTCATACAAAAACCAAAAGGCCAATTTTGGAAAAAGATTAGACCTGCCCTGGGGTAAAGCAGTAGCATGCAGATAATTGTTTTGCCTTTCTTGATGTTCAAGTTATTCCTTTTCCTGATACTTTGTGCAGATCCCGATTCCTCTCTTGGTTTTCTCTTTTTACTGCACACTGTTTGGTATTGTAGGGAGCAGGAACATGAAAATTCCAGAAGTTGAAGTATGTTTCTGTAATATTACATCATCTATCATCTCTTGCTAAGAAGATGCTAAAAATGTAACCTTCTCTGACGAGTGGTTAAAATGCTCAAAGAAGTAAGAGCTCCAGCCAAACTGTTCTTCTTCAATTCCATTAGTTCCATTCCATTCACAAATGCATGTTGACTCTGAGAAGCATGGGTCTTTTCCTGGTTTCTGGGGATCCACAGAGCAGGTCGCCCTGGCCAGATGAAAGTCATGTACAATAACCATGATACTGTTTGATCAAAATTCAGATGGAGATAAAATAGTCAATGATCTGGCAGCTCAAATGGGGGAAGTGATGGTTTCTCTCAAAGAGTCATGTTGAGCTGAGTGAAAACAATAAGATGTCAAATGTCCCCTAGGAGGGAGAAGGGCAGTTAGGAAATGGACGTGGCTGGAAATGTAGAGGAGCAGCTGATCACAGTTCACTTGGAAGGATCTGGTGCAGACCAGGTGTGAAGGGGCCAATCTGGGGCTAACCTCAGTCATCTGGGTTGGCTGTGGCCTCTTGACTTCAGAAACTAGAGACACACTAAAGCCACATTGAGAGTGGCTTCATCCTCAGGTGGAACACCCCAAACTGATTTCTTTTATCCTGAGGGAGGAAGGTCTCTGTCATTCCTTAATCAAAAGCTTCCAGGGCTTTTCATTGCTTTTACATACAGTGCAGCCCCCTGAATGCTGCATTCAAATCCCTTCATGATGGGAAACTAGGGTAGTCTCTAGTTGCCATTTTTCCAGATTCATTTTGGCACAAGAATCGTCATTTTGAGAATTTCTTGGCAGATACAAAGATTAAAAAAAAATAACTTTTATGTTTGAATATGCTTGTTTTCAGTTAAAGCACCAAACTCAGAATTCACATATGATAAATGTATGAGTTGGGGAAATTGAGGCACTTGAATACTTCAATCTTGTGTGATGACTGAAATTAGGAGAGACCAAGACCCAACCCATCCTTTCTGGAGGCAAGAGGCAGAGATGAGAGTCCAATGGCCCTGACAGGGGCCTTGGCCTCTGGGAAGGGGAATACTGTGGCAGATGTTGATGTCAAGAGAAGACCCACTTGTATTGGATTGTTGGCTTGGAAGCCAAGAAGCATTAAAGATCTGGGAAAAAAAAAAAAAAAAACAGATCAAGGAAAAACATAACTCAGCTGAGAGCTGAAGTGGTGAGTGGTTACTTCAGCTCTGACAGCAAGTTGACTGTAGCCAGGTGATCAGAAAATAGGTGATGCTCTGGCCACAGAGGATGACAACCTTGGACAAAGGTGTAGAAGTTAGAAGAGCTGCTCAGTACTCTGTGGGCGCAGGGAGCCACCTGCGCTGAGCTACAGATACAATATCCTTCAAGATAGGAGTGATTTGTGAATGTGTGTGTTTGTGAAGGGGGTCGTATGAAGGATTTCATTCTACTCTTATACACATAAGCCAGGTGCAGTAAATGCATGCTAGCATCAATAATGGTTTTAATAAGTCAATTTTAGGTGTTCTCTTGAGACCATGTGTCCAACACCATCTTCATCAACTTCTATAGCAATTCACAAATGAGCTCCTCATCACCCCCAAATCCTTATTCCTTGTAGGGCATGCCCATCCCCATTTCAGTAGAGTCTCCACAATCTACACAGGAACCTGGACCAGAAACTCAGGAGTCAGTCTAGATTTCTCTCTCCCTCTCTCTCTCTCTTTGAGTCATATTTTATGCTACCATTTAGGTCTGGACTGCCCCCCAAAAGCCTGTGTTGTAAAGGCTGGGTCCTCAGCTTGATGCTGTGGGGAGATATTGGAACTCTTAAGAGGTGTGGCCCCGTGGGGGAAGTTAGGTTGTGTCCTTGAAGGGGACAATGGCACCCAGCCCCTTCTCAACTCTCTCTTTGCCTCCTGGCTGCCATAGGGGAGCAGTCTCCTCCTCTACAAGGTTGCATCTTAGTGTTCCATCTCATCACAGGCCCCAAAGCATGGAGCCAACCAACTATGGTCTAAAATAAACTCGTTATTTTAGAGCCGAAATAAACTCTTCCTTTTTTGGAAGTTGATTCATCTTGGGTATTTGTTATAGCAACAGAAAGCTAACATATAGCCAATTCCCGAAAGTGAAAATAAGGGTTCTACTCACACATACACATTTTCTTTGTACTTATCTGAAGACTCATCGATTAATTTTTACACTCTTATCCATAGTGCTGCATGGCTTAGTAGCATGTTTGAGAACATGTTAGAAAAAAAGGATGTATGTATGAATTCATTCACTACTTTCTATGATACACATAATTCACATAATTACACATACGAATTTGTATCTTGATTTATTAGTAATATTTATATCTTTACTACTTTGTGTAAAAAATAATCAATCTATCTACTCCATCAGAGTACAAGTTCACTGAGAAAAAACCTATTCCCATTTTTGTATCACCAATGCTTCTTGCACTACCTTGGATAGAAAACATGTTTTGAAAGCTGGAGTAAGCTAAAATAAACCTCTTATACCCTAAAAAATTATATAGCACATAACCTAAGTAGATGGTCAAACATTTCACATCATTTTAAAAATGAAGGTCAATTATTTAAATTGTTGGTACCACAAGACGACAATTCTGGCCTCTGTTTGTGATGGTTCATTTCCCAATGGCTGTGCAAGAGTGAGGTGCTTCTGGACTGTTCTTCCTTGCTGGCAAGCCAGATGTCCTCATTTACTGATAGGTAACATTCAAAATGTCATCCGAACGTGTAGAGGGTGCCCTGTCTAACGGGGATGTTTTCAGAAATCCACCTTCTTAAACAGGCTTAATCCAACAATTTCACAGTTTGATACATAAGATGGCAAAAATTAGCCTATAAATGCCTCAGATCAGTACACAGAGAGTTGTTTTTAGTTTTGTCCACAAATTTCATTCCAGTATGTATAAACAAATCAGAGTTCTTATCCTCGAGAATCTTCTAAAATTAGATGAGACCGACAC
This sequence comes from Tamias sibiricus, assembly GCA_025594165.1. NCBI lineage: Eukaryota > Metazoa > Chordata > Mammalia > Rodentia > Sciuridae > Tamias > Tamias sibiricus. The sequence goes on along the minus strand of CM046666.1, from coordinate 12,950,774 downwards.
ACCTAGAGATAGATAAGAACACTAACAAACAGAATGAGTAGCTCTGACTTCATTCCAATGGAAACATTCCAAACTAAATTAAGAAACTCCTAGTTCTCTCCTTTCTCCAAGTGTCCCTCTTTTTCTGTTGTTTTCCTTCCCATGGAAGGAGAGCAGAGGAGCTATTTTGATTTCACCTTGTGATTTCTCCCATCCTTCCCCATCACTCTTTTTCTTCCATTGTTGCCATGGTGAGATGAGATTAAGAGGAATTTCACAGGGCAAATGATGGTGTGGTAATTTTCCAACTATTTTTGACTTAAAAAAAAAAAAAACCAAAAAAATTCTTTATCGCTTAGAACCATCCTCTTTTAATTTTGTCTTCCTTACTATTGTTCACATTTCTTCCTTGAAACAAATTTCCTTTGAAGGAACTGAAAGCACTAATTTTCATTCTGGAATCACTTTATTATACTGTATTTGGTTTGAGTCATTGCTACTTGCTTCTGAGTTTCCTGAACCAAACTTCACATGGGTAGCATGGTGAGGACCAAGAATTCCCCAAATGTGAAATTCCTTCCCTCTTATACTATGTGAAGTTGGTCCACCATGTTTGCATAGGGTGCAAGTCAGGCTACTGCTCATTAGGATGAAATGACCAGCAAGGCATTTACTTGATTGTTTATGATTGATTAACTTCCACTTAATCACTTAGACTAGAACCAGCTGTTCGGGACTGTGACAAAATGGTGTTTTCATCATTTTCTAATGAGTTCAATGTGGTTATTTCTCCTTTGGATGAAATAAAGTGTTTCTTTCATAAAAATCGATTTGTAACATGCATTTACTGTTTTATTTTCTCTTGAATGCTTCATTTATCTCAATAGTGGTGTAAATGGGAAATACATGGAGACCCATTGTATAACCATTTATAGTGCTCTGGGGGTGAGGCTTGGTACCAATAAACAGAGACCCACAGGTGGCTTCCTCAGAAACAGAGGAAAGGATTTGCCTTTTAGATTTGCTCAGCTTGCATTTCATTCATTCTGTAAAGAGCCAACAATGACATGTACACTTCAGTTCAAATTTAATTTATGCTGTTCGTTGTTCAAAATGTCTCAGTATCTGTTCTATTTACCAGAGGGCTGTTAAACAAGGCTGGTAGGTTCCTTTTGAGTCCCAGTACTTCCATGCTATGATAAATGGAGTGTTTAGCTCACAGTCATATTTGCCCAGTGCCCCACTGTCAAGAGGGTGTATTCTTTGGTGCTCCACAAACATGTGGCCTGAGGATGCAATTCTGTTGAAAACAGCAAACCAGGGGGTGGTGGGCATTGCAATTCTACTTTCGTGCTTGTTGACTGTTTTAGGTTGGGTTCCTTGGTGAACTTGAGGCAAAGACTTGGGAAAGAACTTGACTGAGTCATCTTTGGCAATACAAATGAGGACATGGGGAAAGAGAAGGGTGCTGGCAAGGAAGAAATGCAAAGGGAGGAGTAATGCTCAGGGTAGCTAGGACATCAATCCCCCACTCCCCTCCCTGGACTGTTATGACATGCTCAGAGTCTCAGCAGAGCATCTGAGAGAGAAGCCATTGGTGCCCAGAAACTGTTTCCTGCAGATGCACATGACCCCAGATGTGGGGAGAATGTGGGGTGTCTGTTCCACTAACTGAATCAAGCTTCCTTGCAGAAAACAGAATAAGCCCGCAGTGTGCTCAGAGGATGGCTGTTTTGAAGATATTGCAGAATTGTATATTAGCTTTAGCAGGATTCTCATCTAAGAAATGTCTATCCATCTTGGAAGGGAATTGCATTCCAGGCAGATTACAGAAGTCAATGAGAAGCAGTGTGGTCCAGCAGCAGAGAGCTTAGGCCCAGGATCTACTGCCAGGGTGTGAACTGCCGACTTAGTGCATGTGACATTGGGCCTCTGCAGTCCTGGGTCCTCATCTGCAAATGTGGATCACAGCATCTATCTCTCTGAGCTGTGGTGAAGACCCACCCACTGCCTGGCATGCTTAAGCAAAGGTGAGCTCCTGTCGTGATGGCATAATAAAGTCTGCTCTACTTCTCAACTTAAAGGGATGCACAGATGAGTAACCTGTGTCATGAAAAGCACATTGTGAGATAGTCACAAAAGACAAAAACAGAATGATTCCATTCATCTGGGGCCTTCAGAGTGGTCAAGTTTAGAGAAACAGAGTATGATGGTGATTGTTAGGGGATTGAGGGAAAAGGAATGAGGAGTTTATTATTTAATGGGTACCAAGTTTCAGCTTTGCAAGGTGGGAAAGTATTTAAAGGTCAGTTGTGCAACAATATACATATACTCAACACCTCTGGACTGCACATTTAAAAATGAATGAGGAGTTGGGGATGAAGCTTGGCGACACAGCACTTGTCTAGTATGTGGGAGGCCTTAGGTTCAATCCCCAGTATCAGGTAAAAAGAAAAAAAAGACAGCAGAATAGCAATGTAAATTTTATGTTATGTTTTATGTGTTCTATTGATCACAATTAAAAATAAAATATTTTAAAAAGGCATATTATCAATAAGCTTCATTAGCCATTATTTAGACATTATGTTCATCAATCAGAGTTCACAACCTATTGCAAACATTGCTTTTTGGTTGTAGTCATCTATTTCAATACTGAAATCTGGAACACCTTTCACATTACCCTATGTGAGAAATCTACGTCTCTGAAATGCCACTTAAAATTATTCATCTTGGGCACCCAAGGAAAGACCCTAACCAGTGAGAGAGCTTCATTTCCTGCCACAGAAATCAAAGCAAATGTGTCTCATAAAAAACAGCAAACTTCGCACAGAGTCAGGAAAATACGAGAAAAACATTATTCAGAGGTGCTACGGATCAATACAGATAAGTTAACCTTTAGCTCCACTGAGTAAGACCACCTAAAGAAAAAGTCATACAGAATCAATCAGAGTAAAGTTCAGTATTACAAAAACATTTTTTGGGTATTAAAGCCCCAGGACCCTATAGATTCCTGGGTGAGAAGTCTCACATTTTCCAGAACTCTTAAGTGGCTAAGAAGGAAGTAAACTTCAGTCATGGCCATTCCAAGGAATTTTCTCTTATGGATTTTTGCAATTAGCAAAGTCACAAAGAGATCATAGAAACGGCAGAACACCTCTCCAGAGTTACCCTTGTGATGTAATACCTGGGCCTGAGCCCTATTCCCCAGGCCTGGTCCTCAGCTTCAAAGTCCAGTTTCTTTTACTCTTTAGTTCTTTTAAATCTAAGGACCACATTCTGGGAAATGACCAAGCCCAATATTGCCATTTTGAAGGTTTTTTCCTAAGTGATCATTCAGCTTTTCTGACACAAATATTAATCAAATTTATAAAAGACTGATGCAGATATGAGACTTGCAATTTAATAACTTGCCTGGAATCCAGACTTCAATTTCTGGTGCCAAAGTCAAAATATTAGTTGGAAGGCTGCTTATATACATGGAATTGGAAATACAAAGAGTGGAATAATCTTAAAAGAGACTCATATGAACCAGAAAAGCAGCCATCCTTGTGTTCCTGGTGCTAATACCTCTCTGCAGACTTATTACCTGGCTTCAGGTGGCAGGATCAAGTTAGCAGTAAGAAATTCTTGATCCCCACCTTAATATTTCTTATTTAAGCTCTACTCAGATCATCTTTTCCTTAACACATTTGCTCAGATGGAGTATATTGATTAGGCTCCAACTTTCTCAGTTACAATCATGTTCTTTCTCTACTCTCTTTAGATGACTCTGAGACAGGCTTTTTGGACTTGGATCTTGCCCAATCTCTCCAGCCATGTATTTACTGGAAGTCTTTTGGCTTCTTTCTGCCGATTCCATTTACGCCAACTGGTCTACTTTTCCTTCAAATGAGAACAAGTCCTTAGGATACCTCACTTAAAGATCATGAGATCATATAAGACTCCTCTTGAAGTTAACACAGGCTTGTACTCAGAGCCAGAAGATCTGGGAAATTAGCGCAGGCATGAAATAAAAGAATTGTTTCAAAGCTTAAGACATTTCTGATGTTTAGAACAGGGCATAAAGAATAGGAGGTGCTCAGTAAGCTCGATATGTCTTGGACGCTGGTACCATATTTGTAGACCTCACAAAATTCCTGGGTCACCATTATTTCTGCCCTATAATGTGTTCCCATTGGACCACAGGATAACTACACAGCAAACAGGGGCAGAGAGCTCTAGCACTGTGAATGCACCAGGCATGGAGTAGATGCTCAAGACATTTTCATTTGATGGAATTCAATAGAGGCATTGGGGCCTCTTTTCAATGAGGGAAAAGAGGCAAAGTTCATAAGGAACAAATGAGAGATGATGTGAACTGAAGTCTCTTGAATTTTAATCCTGACTCTCATGTTACTAAGATATGCAAAGATAAGACACTTTATGCACTCTGCGTGGTCTTAATCTCTGCATTTGTAAAACGGAGATGATAGTACCTAATTTCTTAAGGTAAAGGTCCTATGAAAATACTTGGTAGAATATAGTACTCAAAAAACTGTAAGTTGTCCACTGTAGTCTCTTGTGGTTTTCCTCAACAGTCCCATGATCCCCAATTTTCCCAGCTCTCCTACCCACCTGTTGGACACCAGTAAGCTACCTCAGGTGCTCTTAGTCTTGGACCTCCATTTGGCACGCTCATCCCATTCTCGTTCCTCCTGTCTGACCTTCCTTCAGCCCTGACCTCTCATGCCTACATAGAGTGTTCGATCTGGAAGGGATTTGGAAATCATATGGGCCTTCCCAAGCTGCACCTGCTCCGTTTTAGTTCCTCACTGAATCTGCAGGTAGCAAGCACCTTGCTGGGCCGTCACCACAGATTGCCATGTTCAACGCGGAATCTCTAGACCCAATTCTTCTTCACTAGCCTAGTTCCAGCATAGCCTAAGGGATTGAGAAAGATCCTGTAGTTTCGGGATCTTATAAATATCTTAGGATCTATTTCTAGATCTGGGATTCCAAGAATTTCTATGTCATTTTTTTAGATACTCAAGATAAAGAGGAAAAAAATAAATTTAGAACATCCAACATCATCATTTTTGGCTGTCACATCAATGTTTTCAGTAGTCGTTCAAAGTCAGGCAGAGGAGCCTCATTTCAAAATCCAAAGCAGGACTTCCAGGCCCTGCAGACATACTGCACATTTCCAGGGTTTTCCTTCCTTGAAAGTGAGTCTTGACCAGACTCCGGAACCCATGGTGCTGGATCCAGAGTAGGGTTCAGAGTTCAGTGAACATCAGCCTGACTCCAGAGTCAGGAAAGTGGGTAGAGGTTTTGGGCAAGGGGCCGGACCAGTCCTTGAGTGAAAGGTGAGGAATCAAGGAAGCTCCAAGGAGAGGTGTTGCCTTGTCAGAAGCCAGAGCCCTAACACAGAGAGTCCACCCTGCTTACTAGTCAGAGGAGCAAAGGTGTGGGAGGGGGTGTTAACCAGGGAAACCAGACCACAGGGACTTAGGGTTTGGAGTAAGGGAGAAAGGTAGAAGCTGCCCTTCCCAGAGGCTGCAGGAACCTCGGGTAGCTACTTTACAGGGGTTCCCTGTCTTGTCTGGGAGGGAGCTCGAGAGCCTACTCACCAAGCACCCATTGCCATCAACCAAAGTCATCTGTGATTCGTTACCTAGTGTTGTGAGTTGGAAATAGAGAAAGTCGTGCAGTTTGAGGCAGCCAGGGGCTGATGGAAGGAGTTCTAGCCAAAGTTAATAGAGAGGACTGAAATCCAACTCAGAAAACGGAATCCACCTTCTGATTCCAGGGGCAAAGAGCAGGAGCGCGACATCATGGAAACGGAGCAGAGCAGATTAGAAGCCAGACACAGAGAGGGCCTAGGGGAGTGCCTCCAGTGCCGTCCGAGTGTGTCCCGGGGAGTTGAGGTAGAAGCACACACGTCCTTTGCCTGCTCAGGAAGGCAAGGTCACCTCCAGAACAGATCCCTGACCACATGAACAAAGGAGCCTCTGATGTCACCGAGGGAACGTTCCACAGCAGCATTCACTTCTGGCAGCATTCACTCATCCTCAAAATGCAGTCAGCCTTTCGGTCTGTCTCAGAGAACATGGACGGTGTCCCAAACAGTAGCCTTCACCTTGGCTGGACTAACGGAGCTCCCGTGTAATAATGACCCAGCCTCTCCTGCACCAAATCCCATCTTCCCTGAGAAACCCAAGCAATTCTCCCCTCTTTCTCTTTCACTCTTTCCCCCTTCTTCTGGGCTATTCTGTGTTATTCCTCCTGCCTGTCAAGGGCTTTCCCTTGACCTCACCTCCCATCTATTGCCTGCCATGTTCCCCTTGGCAGCAAAAATTTTCTTTGGTTTCTCTCCTCCAGTTCCTCCTTTAACCCATCTAGTCAGGCTTTAACCCCACAACCTTCCTTTAGTGAGACCCCAGGGGTATCCGCATTGCTAAGTATAATGGTCAGTTCCTGGGACTCATTGGACTTGACCTTGTGGTACCATTTGCCACTGTCTTGATAGACTTTCCTCAGTTGCTACCCAGGACTCCACACTCTGGTTTCTTCCTTCCACAGCCTAATGGCTCCATTCCCTTCTCCTTTGCTGGCTCCTGTTCTTTTTCAGACCTCTTCCTGGCGGAGTGGCTGGGGTTCAGATCTTGGCTGTCGCGTCTCTCCACACACACTCTCCTGTGGATCTCATCCAATCTCATGGATCTACTCTACAGGTGCATGGCCCCCACAGGTGCATTGTCAGAGACTATCACAAATGTCTGCTTGATTCTACTACCTGGGCATCAAAATCAACATGTTCAAAAATGAACTCCTGATCTGCACCTCAAAGCCTGCTCTCTCCTAGTTTTCTCCATGTTATTTGCTAACCTCAATTAAAATCAGGGATTTATGTGATTGGCTAAAGTGCATATGCAGATTTCTCTGCTTGGTCCTCAGAAGTAGGAATAAATCTTAAGGGAACCTGTCAGTTATTAATCAAGCCCTTGACAATTTGGGTCCTATCATGGAGAGGTTATTATTTGGGTTCCTAGATCAGCTGCTAGAGACAGGAGTCTGACTTTCCACAAGTCTGATGTACAGATAGCAGGGTGGTTTCCTGGTTTGGTAACTCTAGACATGGGGTGGTTTCCTGATGCAGGTTGTGGGTCAGAGTTCCATTGTACATCTGCTTATATATTCAGCCTCTCAATCTGAAAGCACACCATGTTTAGGGAATCTGGAATCTTTTTTTTTTTTTTTTTTTTTTTTAAAGCTAATTGATATTGAATTTTTATTTTATTTTTTTAGATGTAGGTGGACACAATATCTTTATTTTATTTATGCGGTGCTGAGGATCGAACCCAGGGCCCCACACATGCAAGACGAGCGCTCTACCGCTGAGCTATAGCCCCAGCCCCGGAATCTGGAATCTTGAGGAGAGAGACACTTGAAGAGGTAAAAGAGACAGCAGGGCCTGGATCACACGAAAACTTGAGAGTCACAAGTCGGAGGCTGAATTTACATCTGGAAAAATAGAAACCATTGAAGGATTTTGAATAGAGGGACAATGTGATTGGCTATATGTTTAAAAGGAACATACTTGCTGTTGTGTTTTATGAATTTGAGAGGGAGATGGGGATGGAGGATGCTACAAATCCCGAAACAGGACATGGTAGCTTATTCTAAGGTGATGGTCCCTTAGCTGCATAACTCATTCATGATTGGAGAGCTTTTCTGAGATCTAATCATTTGGATGTAATCTAGTGATTTGTCTCTCCTCCAGCAAGAGACTGAGCTGAAAAAGATTGGGGATCAGTTTGGCTTGATAGTTACATTTTTACTTTAAATTAAGATGGCATTGTAACATACACATAAATCTGCCACAAGTGTATTCAGTATGGATCAGCTGCTGATATTAATAGGTGCATTTCCAAATTATTATTAGACCTAATAGGCAAAGAGCAGGCATGGTGGACACTTTGCAACCCTATTGCATTGAGTGGGTGGCCCTTCAGTTTCTCTAGAGGTCCCTGTATCTATCCTTATACCATCATTTTTACCTTTAAATTACACAAATGATATTTATTTGTATTAATTTTCATCTTACTATGTTCCCCACACACACTAACGAACCTCACCCAGTTATATACATATAGCTTTAACAAGGACACGTGCTTACAGCTCGAGCTTACAGGTGCGTCACGCAGTGTTCACGGGCATACAAAGATTCTTTGAATAATGTATCAACATCAGGTGGAAACTAGAACATCTTTTATGGCTCTCAGCTAACCGCAATCTTTAGCTATCTCCTTGATTATAGGCTCCTTCATTTCCCCCTTTTAGTTTTAAAAGAGGGGATGTTCTAGGACGTCCATGTGCAACCGACATTCTTACCCGTCATGGGAGTCTAGGCTGTCCTGACTCCTGGCTTAGGTTGACATGCCGGCCACATTAGACTGTCCCGTGCGACTGTGCCGTGTCTTAGGTTGTCCCCCTCTGGGGATCTTACCCGTCATAGGCTAACCAGCCATCCAATAGAGCCCTTCAGGATCGACTGTGTGTTGACTAACAGCCGTCCAATTTTTAGGAGATGCTGCGGCTTTAAGGCGGCAAGCCTACTGCTGACGAGCCAAGTTTCCATAGCGTATCAAGTTCTTTAAGCCAATCAGCTGCCCTTAGTTTCATCAAGTAACGCACTGAGTTCTCTTAGACAAATACCCGCAAGGCATTGTCCCGCAATGTCCCAAAATAATGGAAAATCAAAATGTCCATAAGTTATAACACATAGATTCAGGAGGCCCCATGCATGCAGAGCAGAGGCCACACTGCTGGTGAGGTTGTTGATGCTTGAGCAGCAGGGATGCTTGCAGCGACCGCGGTCCCTGCAGTTGTAGCAGCAGCCGTCTTTTTTATGTCTAGACATTTCTACCGGCAAATCTTCAGGGCCCCGCTACCTAAAAACTCAAGCATCCATTATTAAGGGAAAGGCAGTGCTATTCCAGCACTGAGATCAAAAGGTGAGCTGTCAAACTAAAAAAAGAATTATTAGAGTAGAAAATAAAAGTTGATCTCTGCTCACACACATTGCTGCTTAAGCTCCCACAAACATAAGCTGGCAAAATATCACATTCAGAAATAATCAAAGAGAAACTGAGGGTGTTTACTGCATTAAAGATAAAGAAAAGCTAAAGGCATTTTGGAAAAATAATTTGTTAGCTGGAATCCTCGAGTCTCTATATACACAGCAATCCTATACCTGTTGAAATAATTCAAATTAATCAGCTACTAAACAAATGAAGTCAATAACAAATAAATGATCCTCTGTCGGAACACCAAAATATCAGGTTATATAACATTAAACATATTCACAGCTGAAGAGAAGTCCCGGAGACAACTATAAATCAAAATTGATTATCATTATAATTGATTATCTAAAAATATTCTGAACTTATATAAATATCTATTTATCTATCTATCTATTGATTATCAAATTAGAATATTCTAAGCTTAAATGAATTAAACGTTATTTGTTATTTGGATCTATATCTATCTACCTTTTTTTTTTTTTTTTAAGCGCTTAATTATTTGTGACGTCACACTAGACAGACGCACATATAAAACATATTTGTGACATCACATTAACATGAAATTTAGACAAATGCACAGACATAAAGACATATATAAAAGAGAAAAAAAAAATTACAATTGTGTATACACTGAAGAGAGATCTTCTTGTCCCGGCCGGGAAGAATAAAATTTAAGTTGTAAATTTAATGGAGAACTCTTTTAAGGGAATCACTCCATACCTTCATTTTGGTCCTCTTGACCTTGCACTTGTTTATTCAATCTAGACTCCTCAATAACTTCGTCTTGATCTCTTTGACTTTGTACCTGCTTTATCAATCTAGATGGTATCCATATTGGAGAGGATTCGTGCTTTGGAAAAACACAAACAGATCCTCTCCCCCAAATTAATACTGGGTCTGGACCCTTCCATGTACCTGAGAGAACATCCTTCCAGTAAACCAAAGGTTTATGTTGTTGGTGTGGGTTCCAGTGTCTATCTCCAGCTGAATGTCCATTAGAATCTAAAGTTAAGAAATTTAGGGTAAACAGGGCAACTGCCAATCTGTCCTTAGGATTTTTTCCAGTTTCCATCTTTTTGCTTTAGTAACATATTTTTAAGTGTCCGATTTGCTCTTTCAATTATTCCTTGTCCCTGAGGATTATAAGCGATACCTGTTTTGCCACGAAGGATGTCAAATAAGGGTTTTTAATTGTCCAGTAGTGAGGCTTAGTGTAGGGCGAAGCCAATTAATGTCACCCAGTAATTTTTGGAAATCATTGAGGGTGGTCAAATGTTCTTTACTTATTAGAATTTTTTGGGGTTTAACAAAAGTATCCATGATTTTAAAGAGCCTAAATATAGTATAGGTGATCTGCTTTGAACTTTTTCTTCTGCTATATATAATCCATATTTTTTTAGATTTTTTGTTATTTCACTAAATATATTAAATAAGATTTGTTGATTAGGGTGAGCTAATAAAACATCGTCCATGTAGTGTAGACACATAAGGTCTTGATATTTGTTTTTAATGGGCTGTATAGCTCTGTCCAATATTAGTTGGCACAGTGTAGGGCATTTCCACTCCTTGCGGCAATACTTTCCATTGATATCTTTTATCAGGGCCATTATTATGGCCCTTCATAGGGTTTGAATGTTCCTGTATGGGCCTTTTCTCTAGTTGTAGATTTATGATGGAAGAGTCAGCTCCTGTATCAATCAGCCCTCCCAGAATTTTTAATTTGCCACATCCTCTGCTAGATTTCTATTTTGTGGCATGCTTTTAAAGAATTATGGAGACTGGGAATGAGGAGCAGCTGTGCGATTCTGTCTCCTTGATTTACGGAGATGATGCCCCTGTGTGTATTAGCATTATTTTAATCTCTCCATTATAATCTGAATGGTATAACATTTAAAGCCTAATAAACTTTTGGAACTACGCCCAAGGATTAGTCCCACAGTTCCTGAAGGGAGAGGTCCCCTGATTCCCGTAGGAATCAGCTGAACCCCCATTTCAGGTGTCAGGACCATCCGGGCATCTTTGTGGGCCCCGGGGCATTGGGCCCCGTGCCCCGTTTTTTGAAATCCTTGATAAAATCATTTCCATATATATCATATCTAGAATGGCATTGATTGGCCAATGTATACCTTTTTTGCATCTGGGGCATCGGCCTGGAGCACTGTGCTCTCCGAATCGCTTTTTGATTCCTCTTCACTACTAGCTTCATAATTCCTAACCGGCTCAGTAGAGGAGACTGTACTTTCATGGTTTGGCTCCTTGTTACTATTATTACTTTCACTAGTATCCTGAGTTTCAGTTTCTAAGGAGAGTACATACTCCTCAGCTAATTTTATTAAGCTTCTGATGGCTTTTGCAGATCTTACTTTTGAATTTACATTCCTTATCAAAATATATTGACCCAATTGTTCTGGCATTCTTATCAATTTATGGAACACACTTAGTGTGTTAGGCATAATCCCAGGAACTTGGACTGTAGTAATGAACAAGAGAGACATGGTTTCCGCCTTCTTTGAAGCTATACAGTGAGGGGGAATCTGTATTAAACAGACATACACTTATGCAAATATGTAATTATGCATTTCTGTAATTGCTGGCAGAGACCAAACTGCTGGGGCTGGGGACTCTTAGATTGTGTGGTCAGGGAAATACCTTAAATATCATTTAAGTTGAGGACTGAATGAAAAGAAGGAATTGGTGGCAAAAGTTTGAGTGTGAAGATTGAGGAGAGATAGGGAGAGAGAGAGAGAGAGAGAGAGAGAGAGAGAGAGAGAGAGAGGAAGTGAGACTGGCTTAGCAAACTGAAGAGAGACTCAGGATGAAGATGGAGAATTGAAGGACATACCATGGGAAGAACTGGAAGGTGGTGGCAGGGCAGCCTCCTTAAACAGAAACAATTACTTCAAATTGTAAAAGGTCAGCCATTCTCACTGCTATGGGGATGGGTTGAGGAGGCAGGAAGGAAGGCTGGGAGAAGGGTTAGGAGATCACGGTGGCCGTCCTGGAGAGACACGCTGGTGGCAAAACCAGAGTCCGGGCATTGTGGGGAGACTGGAGTGGTAGTTTGGGAGCTGAGCTGATAAAATCAAAGTCATTCTTGTCATTGTGATGAACTGGGTGTGAAGGAGATGGAATGGGCAAAAAAAAAAAAAAAAAAAAAAAAAAAAAAGACCCCTGGATTCTGGGTTGAGTAACCAGTAGATGACTGGGAAATTTTAAGTTTCTGGACTTCCCCCATAGGTTTTCTTACAAAATCCAAATGCTTGTTTTAAAACAATGTCACCCATGGATTCGTTGTTCACTCACTCACGGTCACGTGTTGGTTTCATAGTCTTATTCTCTCATTTTCGTGGTTCCCAACAGTTTCTTTACATCTGGCTTTCTAGGAGCTTTAGTTTTTCCTCCTTTATTTCATGGAACATTTGTTTCCATTGTGTGCATGAAATGAATTCCAATGGATAAATTCATTTTGCTGTTACCCTGCTAACTTAGTGAGCTCTAGGAGTCAGGCTACTTGAGTCCTCAGAATAGGCCATCAGAGAGACATGTTATTGATGGGAGCTAAGTTCCCTCCTGATCTGCCCTACAAAATACTGTAAAGTTGTGCAGACAGTTCTTCCAGCAACACAGCTGATGTGCAGCTCGACTAGCTATGTTCAGGAGGAACTCATTCACATTTTCAAGCTTTGCCAAGAGAACCTATTGCTTCATTTAATCTAAGGAATACATATTTTTGGTTGTGTATTCTACTTTTAGCCATTTCCCCCCCTTTTAAGTTTGACCTTAAAAGTTGGACAGAATGGCAATATTTACATAGAGCTGCTCTAAATCATATGGAAGTGTATTTATTTCACTCTATATTTTTAGGTACATATGTCATAAATGAATATGTTCCCAATGTAAAAATTCAAACCAAGGATTATATGGAACAAATATAGATAAAATATGTATGTTTTCTTTTTTCTACATATAAGTATGCATTCAAACACACACACACACACACACACACACACACACACACACACACGCACGCTGGTACTCTGATTGATTGATTTGCAGCTTGTTACACATAGCAAATGTCTTTCAGATCTTTCATGCTCATTCTCTCTTTTTTTTTTTTTTTTAATTATTTATTTAGTTGTACACAATGCCTTTATTCTTATCTGGTGCTGAGGATCAAACCCAGGCTGCGCACCTGCTAGGCCAGTGCTCTACCTCTGAGACACAACCCCAGCCCCTCATTCTCTTTTAATAATTGAAAGTATTTCAATGTCTGAATGTTCTATAAAATTCTAACCATTTCCATTTTAAAGGCTATTGAGGTTATTTTCAATATTTTGCTATTACAAATAATTCAAATGATCTTTTTCTGGTACATGCTTCCTGTGTATCTGAGTCTTTTTTGATAGATTCATAGAGATTCAATGGTTTTGTCAAAAGATATGTGCATCTAATTGCACCAACAATCTCTGTGAGTTCTTGGCTTCACATCCTTACAACCATCAATATTAAATAACAATAATCTCCAAACGTTTTTGACAATTTGGTGATAGTATCTCAGTATTATTTTAACTTGTATTTATTTATTTATTAATGAACTGAGAGTATTTATTTTCCAACGCCCCTGTTTTTTTGAAAATCGTCAATTCATATTATTTTCCCATTTTTCTGTTGAGTTTTTATTTATAGGAACCCTTTATTTTATATTCTAATGGATCTTTTATACACATTAAAATGTTTGCAACCTGTCCCACATTTTTTAGTTTATTTATGGTACCTTTAATCATGTAGAATTTTAAAATTTTATTGAAATTAAATCTTTCCATTTCCCTCTCTAATAACTTGATTTTCTATGCTAGGTAGAAAGGTCTTCCCCCATCCATGATTATAAAAATAATTCTCCTATGTTTCATCCTAATATTTTTTTGTAAATTAAAAAACTACTGAGCTCTTTATTATATTAGAATTCTAGTTTCGTACATAAAATGGTTAGAGATTTGGCTTCTATTTCTAAAACATGGAAGCATTTAAATATTTGTTGAATGAATAAATGAACTTAATTTTCCCCCAAAGATTTCAGTGATCCCAACACCACTTATTAAATAGCCACCCCTTCTGCACTAGATTAAAATATCATCATTGTCCTGTATTTAATTCCCATTGATAGGCATGTGGGTTTGGGCCCATTATTATGTTCCACCGACCTCATCTTCTTTTATTTTTTCTACTGATCTGTTCTTGTACTCTGATGACACCATTTTAATTGCTATGGATTCCAACCACATTATTATATTTGTTATGGTTAGTTATTAAAATTTCCTGAGACATTCTTGCATATTTTCTCTTCTAGATAATTTTTAGAATTAATTTATGAAACTCCATATAATTTTGTGGATATTTTTAATACTGAAAATACTTGATGCTTATAAATTAATTTGAAATATGTTTGTTCTTTATTACCTTGTCATGTCACCATTATAATTAGTGAGGTTTGATCTTTAATTCTTGGAAAATGAGAATTTCTACCTTAATATTGGTAATTATGGATTACTTATGATAACTAGACATGCGCTGCATCCTTAGATGCCTCCTAGCACATAGAGTAGCACAAAGGGGTCTTTCAAAACTACTTGTTAAATGAATGTCACTAGTTTTAAAAATCTGTAATCTATTATGTCTTTATTGTTGCTTCTAAAGTTGAAATGATTCCAGTCTTAGAAAAAAGTTGTAAAAACACTCCAGAGAGCTCCTGTACACCTTTACCCAGCACCCCATATATAAATACCTTGTGTAACCCCAGTAATTATTGAAAGAAGCAAATGAACAGATACAATATAACCAATTACCTCACAAACTTTATTCAGCTCTCATCAGTTTTTTTCCATTAATGTCTGTTTGTTCTATGATCCAGTCCTGGAACCATGTGGCATTTAATTGTGATCTATTTTTTTCTCTCCTTTTATCTGTGTCAACTTCTCCATCTTCATTTTTTTTTTTTTTTTATGACTTGACAGTTTTCTTTTCTGAGGTGCTGGGGACACAACCTGGGGCCATGTGCATGCCAGGCAAGTGGTCTTCCACTGAGTCACACCCCTAGCCAACCTTGATGCTTCTGTAGAGTACTGGCCAGTCACTTTGTGGAATATCCTCATTTTGCATTCATCTGATACTTTCTCAACATTTGACTGGCATTGTGCTTTGCAGGAATGAATATGGAGGGGATGTCCCGTCCTTCTTAGAGCATCACATCAGGGATGCATGATTTCAGGATCTTATTAGTGATGTTCATTTTGATGACTTGGTTAAGTTAGTTTGTTGTTTTTTTTCCATTAGAAAACCATGATTTCCCCTTTTTAAATTAATACTTTTCTTGTGATGAGAAACTGTAAAGCCATACAACTATTTATCCGGGTTTCTTGTCATGGGTTTGCCCATTGATTTTATCATTTCTTAAATTGTTCCTCTGTCATTTTATATCTCCCTTATGTCTTTCATACTTGCTAATTGAGAGTCTATGGTAAGAAAGAGGTCTTTTTCCTCCTGTATGGATTGGTTGACTAAGTGTGGACTTGAGTGGATACTTATTTTATCCAGTGGGTTATAATTTGATCTAGCCATACTTATTTTGTCACTCAAATTCTTCCAGCTTTGGCCATTGGGAACTTCTCCAAATTGGCTCTTCTGTTTTCTTGGCATGCCCCACTACTTTTTCCAATACATTTTTTAAAATTTTTTTAGTACCACAAGATGTTCTGGAATCTTCTGATAATTTTTCTTGCCTAAGCTTTGGTTTCTTTTATCAGAGACCAGACTGAGAACCATTATCTGGGCTCCTGGTTTGTTAGTTGCTGGTGGACTGGCATTGTTCCCAGGTCTACTCAGCAGACAGAGCTGAGAAATATGTGTTTGTATGTGAATCTGCATATGCAATATGTATCAGATATCTATGGATACTGTTTTTCCGTCTGCATCTATGTCAATACTATGAAATCTTACAAATATTTTTAGCTTCAGTCCAGTACTACAGAGTTCATTCTGTTCTTACCTCTTCCTCATGTCTAACTGGTTTTCCCTATAAACACAAAAAAACCAACTCTCATTATCTACAGTACATTAATGTGTTTGTTCAATCATAGTACAAATTTAAGTAATATCATAGATTTTTCAGTTAGAAAAATCCTTGGATCTCATTTGGTCTGATTATTTTACAAATGAGAAAATCTGGAACCACAGTGTTTAAGTTATCAAAGGGAAGAAGCGAATTACTAGAAGAAAAAAATTGTAACTGTCAGGATTCAAAATTTTAATATTGTGTATATTTCACAAGAGGGATTAGAAAGGACAGGAAATGTGATGTCAGCTCACTGTTGAGGTGAGGCACTAAATCATTTTTTTTCTCTACTATTTCTATACAGTTGAGGCCATATTGACTAAAAAAGGAAAGCATTTGATTAGTATGGTTTATGTATATAATATGGCCAAAGGCAACAAACAAACAAAAAAGTTAGACAAACCTTCTGGAAAATGGAAGAAGTATTCCATGGCTATGTTTAATTTCCACAATTATGAAGATGGTCAAATCCTCAGAGGCACTTAAAAGTTTATAGATCGTGTTACATGACATGGATGTAAAGAAAGGAATTTATTTTTTCTCTCTTCCATAGATAGCATCAGCACCTTTTCTTTCATGACTGTATTTCACTCACAGAGACTATAGTTTCTAAAGTTGAGATGAAAGGATAGTAAGCCCCCAGAAAAGTCACTTATTTTTTGAGCCTGAAAATTGACACACCACCTGCCGAAAACAAGATCTTTAAGCCTCCTAAGTGTTTACTAAGTGCTTAAATGGTCTTCCCTTTGCTATAGACTTTTGGAATCCTATTTTGATGACACCTTAGGATCCTGATTTTTTTTTTTTAAATTTTTTTTTTTAGTGACTCAGTGCTGTATCAGAAGCAGAAAGCTGTGGAGTTTGTCCTCATTTTGAAGTTAGCTATGGAGGGAGGTGCCTAGGGCATCTGGCAATTGAAACATGGAGATTGTTTTTCTATAAAACAATGTTACATTGGATGGCCAAGGTCTAATATCAGCCAGTAACAATGTATATATGTTGTGAGTTAAAACTTACCTTCCACAAGTCTTGTTAATTCTGTGGGAAAACATTTCTAACCATCAACTTGGAACTCAAGTCCAAAGTTTATGATATCCTGTTGAGTTCATATGTCTGTAAAAGTTCAGCAATTTGATCTTTCTATATTTACAATTTTTAAAATTCCTAAATTCTTAACCCAGACTCAATAGATCTAGTCCTGACCTTGGGTAGAAAAGGCCATAAGAAATGGTGAATGGGCTTATTGCTTTGAATTTTGAGAAGATCTACAAAGTCTTCTTTTGGGGGAGAAAAGAGCTAATTAATCCTAAGGAAACATAGGAAGATTTTATACTTTTAGAGCAACCTCATGGACCACACTCAAATATCCTTAAAGAGAATATGGCTCCCTTATTTCAGACTTGAATAGCTGCCCATTTGAATTATTTTTTCTCCCTCCACTTGCACTTGATATATATTTTAATTTCATGTCCTCTATAATCAAACAAGTGAAAATGAGTATAGTGAAGTATTATAGTCAAGACCACATTCTGGAAATCTGAGTTAGTCACAAATCTTTATCCTGATAAAGATATTTATGGACATTAAAATTAGAGATGTGGGAACTATGTTCTTGCTTTGTGTGTGATTTAAGGAAATGGGAATTACTTCTGAGTTATTTGATTGAAAAAAATGATCTACGAAATTGCCATCTCACAAAACATTAAGGGTTTTATGACTTAAATAATCATGAAATGAAAATTCTTACTACTGAATGAGCAATAGTGTCTTTAAAGAGGGCCTTCATATTGTAGGAGACATTATAATCAATCTTTGTCAGAAAATATACTAATATTCCATGAGTAGTATTTTGTTGAACATTTAAAAAAAATTATCAAGGGCAAAAATATTTCTCAGAGGACTTCGGTTTTTTTCATTATTTCAATCCAGAAATTCAAAATGTTTAAAATAAAAGAAATAAGCTTGAGACAAAAATAAAATAAAATAAAATAAAATAAAAAAATAATAGACACCATTATTCTGAGGAGCTAACCAAAAAGAATTTTGGGGAGTTGTAAAGAACAGATTCAAATCCATACATTTTTCAATAATAATAGAATGAGCAAAAATCATCCTCCAAATGGACTTGGATTTTATCTTTCTAAATCTATTAAATGAGAACATTTCTCTTTAAGTTCATGGGTTTCTGATTGATTAAATTATTCCCATCACATTAACATCAGTGGGTCTCATGGTGAGAAAAAGACTCATCCTCAGACTGTCTAAATGATGTTCTGACATGGGTCCTATAAGTTTTACGACATTACTAATTGTCTCACTTTTGATTCATTACACATTTGAACCAAGACATTAAACTATGGTAAAAACATTTGTAAAAGCAGCCTACCTGTGGTGGTGAGCTTAGGCCCTTGAAAAAGCTTAACCTGGTAGTGCACAATTAATCAGAAATATTCAAGGGGAGAATGTGGGCAATATTTCAAATTGCAAAAGGAAAAAGATTTTGTCCTAGGGAGTGAACTTCTGGGAATGAGAAGACAGGTGAACATTTTATTTTGTTATTTTATAATTTTATGTAGAAACTTTCTTAGAAAACTGGTCTCAGAAAATAGATCTGTGACTGAATCTATGACTTTTTATCAAAAGGACTTGCTAAGATTTTAGTATATTTCAAGTCAACTCTAACTCATTATTTCTTTCCATATTTTAAGACTCATTTTTATACAAATCTGGGGCAAAGATGATCTATGAGAAGTCACTCTTGATTGTGCACATTATTCCTGGAGATTTAAGAGGCATTTTACAATAAGCATTAAATTTTATGTGTGCTTATTTTAAGGATGTTCTAAAAAGTGGCTATTCAATACCATTTAGATAAGTTTTGTGTAATCAGAAATTCTGTGTGAATCTAGTGCTTTTTTGTTGTTGTTGGCGTTTTGTTTTGTTTTTGTTTGTTTGTTTTTTTAATTCAGGATTGCATGGGAGCTGAGGAGTTCTGCTTTGCTGGCTAAGAGCTCTGAAAACTGAGCAGAAGTGGTAGATGATGCACTCAGAGTATGTCCAAGATGGACTCAGGAGAGCTTCTTGAGAAACATGGGAATTCCATGGAGATTTAGGCACATGAAACTCAAAACAATCTCACAGCTCCTGGTTCAAGGTTATGAGCAGACTGCACCTGTTTGTCAACTGTCTCTCCTGAGGCCCAAGAAAATGACAGCCATGGAATGCAGATCAAACATAGTTCTCAGCCTTAATCATCCAAGAGAACAAGACGGGCAACACTGGAGTCAAGATATTTCAACAAAATTTGGAAAATTGAATGAAGAGTCTTAATTAATAAAGGAAAGCAAGAGTTTTTGTCAGCTTTATTGTTGTTATTGTTGTTGCTGTGACAAAATACCCAACAGGAACTTGGGGCAGGAAAAATTTATTTGGGGCTCACAGTTTCAGAGGTCTCAGTCCATAGATGGACAACTCCATTGCTCTGGGCCGAAGGTGGGACAGCACAATGGGGGAAGGGCCTAATGGAGAAAAGGTGAAGGTGACAAGCTCATGGCAGCATCAGGAAAGAGAGAAAGACAAGAAGAAGAGGAGGAGGAGGAGGAGAAAGAGGAAGAGAAGCAGTAGCTGCAGCAGCAGCTATGGGAAGAACAATTCTTTCAGGGCATTCCCCCAGTGACCCACCTCCTTCTGCATGCCCCCTCTGCCTACAGTAACTGCCCATCCTGATTTGATTGGACCTATTAGGCTACAGCTCTCATGACCTATCATTTAATCTGAGTATTCCTGCATTGTCATGAACTTTGCGGGGGGCACCTCATATACAACGAGAAGCTAGAGCTCAAAATACGCACACATTTAGTAGGAACAATGCTCAAAGTGTGATCAACCATCTTTGCCTGAGACTGTCCTGGTTTTACTGCTGCAAGTCCCATGTCCCAGGAAACCCCACAGTCCCAGTAAACAGGGAGGGTCGATCACCAGGCCTGAGGCAAGAGATGTTATGAAAAAAATTGTCTATAAATTGACTTCCTGTTCCCATTTCTTCCTTCTACATTGTGCATTTAAAAAGAGAAGAAAAAACACACTAAACTGGGTAGATCACTGCATATTAGATATTTGGATAATTTTAATTGGTTTTATGCCCTTTTAATTCCACAATTTAAAAAAACTAATTATAAAATAAAAATGTTATAAGAATTGTTATTTAGTTTATGATAAAATATAAATATATTTAAATGCATAAATCTTATCATCTAAAATATAAGTTGTATAATCCATAGTTTTGTTATATTAAACATAATGTGATTTATGAATATATAATTATGAAACATAAAACCATCAAAATTTTCATAATTCAGGATAAAAGGAATGCTGTGGCATCTCATGCAATCATGTTACCAGCAGCAATTTAACTGAAGAATTCCCAGCTTGGAAAAAGCATTTTAATTTTAACTTTATTGATATATTTTCATTTGCATTTAATTATATTTTTTATAATTCTGTAGATGGATTTGAGATATAAATATTAAGTATTTATATGTACTTTTATATCTTTAACACTATGGAAAGAGCTTAAGTATGTACTGAAGTAAGTGTGTGAGATTTTCTTAAAGGAGTGTTATGTCACTTAAGTGATATCCTTCTTCACCATTATTTAGGCAGCCTGACAATTGACTCCACTTGGATTTATTTCACTAGGTCTCCCAGCCTTTTATGCCGGTGTTACGCTGAACTTCAGCATGTACACATGCCGCAGCAGGACAAACAGCACAGTTGGTTGAGTGCAGGTGCCAGGGAGATTCTTTATGAAGCAAGTTACTTTGGAGGTTCTTAGTTTCTGTGTTGGGATGTTGGTCCATGAATCAAAGCTACACAGAGTCGATGAGACAACAGAGAATCTTAACACCTCAGGGGCTTTGGCCTCCACAAGACATCTTGGTTCAAGGAACTACTTAAGTCTGAACAAGAGGGGGCAAGTGTGCACACATTCGTACTAAGAGGTTTCCTAGGACCCTGAATAGATAGTCCAGCCGAGAACCCCAAGTGGTCCCCGTGTACTATGGTTTGTCCCAAGTATTTATGACAAGGTTGGTGGAACCAGGGTTCTCGTTCCACGGGGTACCAGTGGGTATGCAAAGGTGTGGAGCAGGCATTGCCCATGCTGGGCATTCGAATACGTCAGTCATGGCAATGGAAACTTCATCAGAGAATATTTTTGAAGTAAATGGATTTACAATGTCTAGTCAAATCTAAAAATACGTTTCAGAAAATGAAGCATATTTTTAGATTTGGGATTTCAATGGATTAGGGCAAATAGGAAGATTCTCATAAAATTTACCTCTGACACTGGGAATTCAAGGTCCTTGGTGCTATTTCGACTACTTGGTACTATTTAAATAGCCAAACACTGGTTTTGTTGCCAAGTTGAAACGATTTTAAGAAAATGACGAGTATTTTGATTTTGGCGAGGAATTATATAACCTGTTTACGGATGGACCTGTGTCTTTCTGGAACCTATTGAGGCTCTGATCCCCGGAGTGACTATATCTGGAGATGAGGCTTTTAGGAGGTAGTTAGGGTTAAACAAAGATTTAATGGTGGGATCCTGATCTGATAGGATCGGTGGCTTTATAGAAAGAGGGAAAGAAAAAGGCTTGTTTCTGACCTATGAGAATTCAGTGAGAAGGTGGTTGTTTGCAGTCCAGAAAGAGCCCTCGTCAACAATTGGATCAGCTCAATCCTTGATCACTTCTAACCTCCAGAATGGTGAGAAGCACATTTCTATGAAGCTACCCAGTCTTTGGGATTTTGTTACCACAGATGGAACAGACTCGTACACCTTTTTAGGCAATATTTCCCATAAGCATACAGATCTAAAGGTAACTTAAAATATTTCTGAGCCAGTTCCTATACGACCGCAGTTCGCAGCGCAGGGCCCAAACTATGACGCGTGTGGAGGTGACTTTTGGAACCACAAAGCTCCAAATTCGCTGACCTTTTGCTTTCGTTGTGTCTCACTTCCATGTTGCATGTGACCGTGCGGGTGCCTGCTGCTGACAGCTTCCACTTGAATCACAAGTAAACTCCCAACATAGTCCTGGCTTTATGTCTCCTGACTTGAAATTGAAATTCAAGACTTGCCTACAAATAAAATAATGTTAGGTTAACAAAACAATGTGTGTGTGTGTGTGTGTGTGTGCGTGCATGTGTGTGAAGTTGGGCTGATTGATCCTTTTTTATCTAGGCAATCAAATCACGTCTATGTACAGGGAGGACTTAGCCGGTTCACCTACATGGAGACCAGGCAGTGTGTTGGAAGAAATGGGCTTGTTTCCCTGTGAGGTTCTGCTCTTCCTTGCTCTCCATGGGGCCGGTCCAGCTGGATTTATTATAAGCCTATTAACAGGAATGACGACAGTTTTGAGGTGTTGCTCAATATTTGGTCTGTTGTTTATTTTCTGGTCCCAGCCCCAGGAGTCAGAGACTTCCCTGCCTGCCTCGTGAAGTCTCTCTGCAGTGCCAGGCTCCCTCCCCACCCCCACACTGGACCTGCCACCTCCTCTTCCACCCCACCCCCTTCTCTGCTAAGACCCAGGCATTGAAAACCCAGTATCCACTGCCCGCTTTCTTTTTGTGGTATGGAGCTCTTGCTAGAGGCAATTTTTCCCTGATCAGATTATCCATTGCCGGAAACCTTCCTCTGTGTGTCCTCACACAACTGAAGGGACAAACTCCCTGAAGCCTCTTTTATAGTGGTGCCTCCCAAAGCCCCCAACCCTGGGGGTTCGGGTTTCAACATATAAACTTCAAGGGGACACATAGCGTCCAGGACACTGGAAAATAACCCCCAGGGACAGTAAATCCTGAGGTTCTTGAAGAAAAGTCTAAACTTCCTTCATCTCTTTAGGTCTCTTTGCGCTGTGTGACTTCTAGGAAATATTTGCTGAATGACTGGCTGACTGACTGGTCGAGTGACTGATGAGTAAGTATGTGTAATTGGTAGGTAATAACTAGATGCAGCTTTGAAGACCTCCATAGGAGGGAGACCGGAAGCTAAATCAACAAAAATAAGCGAATTATATACAAGGAAGCAAAAGAAGTGGATTCCTAGAATCCAGGGCCCTGGGGTGAGCTGGAGCTCCCAGAATTCTTGGTAGAATTGTGTAGGACCTTGGGTTACTTTTCAGGCAATGTGTTTTTTTTTTTTTATGTATGGAAGTGTGCACACACCCACTGAGGGATTATACCGTGCATAAGAGAAATGATTACACAAAAATAACCCTAACAAATATGAGAAGAGATCAAGTCCACAATGCAGTCTGGGTGAATAACAATTCTATTAAATGTAGCCACTTAAGTAGCTAGTAATCATGAAGCACAACATCATTTACATAAAGCAGTCATTTCACTGTAACCAACAGGCTACTAGATTTAATTATGATGTCTTGTGCAAGTAACATGGTTTGATGCTATATGTTAAAAATCTATAATGGAAGCCCGGCATGGTGGTGTACACCTGTAATCCCAGTGACTTGGCAGGCTGAGTCAGGAGGATAAGTTCAAGGACAGCTGCTGCACTTAATGAAAGCTTGTCTTAAACTAAAAAAAAAATTTAAAAAGGGCTGGAAATGTAGCTCAGTAGTAGAGCACTTCTGAGTCAAACTGTGATAAATTGGGGACTATCTGTATTTAAAGGAGCTTTTTCATTACTGTAACCAAAACATCTGACAAGAACCACATAGAAGAGGAAAAGTTCATTTTGGCTTTTCAGAGTTTCAGTTCAAGGCTTGCAAATTCTAGCTCTGGGCCCAAGGTGAGGCAGAGCATCATGGCAGAAGGCAGTGGTGGAGGAAAGCAGAGAGAGAAAGTTCTGCTCAGAAGGAACAAAAGACATGCCCCAAAGGCACTCTCCCAATGACCTAGCTCCTCCAGCCACACCCTACCAGCCCACAATTAACACCCAGTTAATCTCTACCAGTGGATTAATCTGCCATTGTGAGTTTATAACTCACAATCTAATCATTTCACCTCTGAACGTTCTTGCATTGTTTCACACATGAGATTTTGGGGCTACCACATATCTACACCATAACAATCTGTGTATGAAACATAATCTCTAAATGCAAAGGGAAGACGTTTCTTCTTAGTTGGATCTTCATCACAGCTGCATCAAAGCAGTGGAAGACCAGGGCTCTGCAGAGTGGGGGATTATCACCAGCGCCAAGGGGGAGGCAGGCAGAGAGTGGGGGGATGAACTTTTAAGGCACAGCATCGGATTTAAAACCCCCACCACCATCCTCTTTTCTCCTAGTAGATGACCATCCTCTCTGTGTTCCACAGAGTAGGCCACTGTCATGTGGAACCCTTCAGTTTCCTGCTCATTCGGACCATTTGTTTTGTTCCAAACAGAATGAATGAGAAAGACCCACTCCTAAGAATGGAAGTAAAAATTTAAATTCCACAGATTAAGACAATAAATTCTATAAGGATGGAAGCAGAAATATTCCAGGTGACACACTGTATTAATCAACAGTCCCTACAGCAACAGAATTAATAGAATTTGCTGTGTATGTTCTGCCAATGGTGTAAGCACCAGTCCTAAGTCTGGAAGGCATGGGTCCCAGGAAGAGCGGATGCTTCAGGTCTAGTCCGAGTTCAAGGGAAGGGAAAACAAAACAAAGCATAACAACAACAACAACAACAACAACAACAACAACAAAAACAAAAAACAAAAAAAACAAAAAAAACAAAAACCCATAATCTAACAGGCTAGCTCCAAGGCCACCAGGCAAAAGGAATTTGTCCTTACTCAGGGGATATTTTTGGTTTCATTCAGGCCTTTGACTGATTAAATGAAGCCCATCTACATTAAGGAAGGCAAATTTTCTTTAATTAGTCTACCAATTTGAATGTTGATCTTATCCAAAAACACTGTCACAGGAACACCTAGAATAACAGCTGACCAAATCTATGGGCACCCTGTAGAGGGGTTTAGTTGGCACATCAAATTAGTCATCGCATTAGAAAGGCCAGCCTCAGACTTTTTCTCCACTGCAAGTATATCAGGAGGCAGTGGCTACAGCTTTTGAGAGATAAAGATGTGATCCAAGAATGCTGTATCCCACAAGTTATTATTCATATGTGATGACCACAGAAAGGATATTTCAGATATGTAAGGGATAACGTGCCTATATGTACTTTTTGAAAAATTTTTTCAAAGATATATGATAATCAACTCAGACCCAAGTACATCCAGTAACTCAGTAATAGGAAGTCCAGGGTGGAGGAGCACTGTGTGAACAGACAGGTGAAGGTGTAATGATCTTAATGTACCAGGAGAGTAGCTTAGTTGAAGAGCACTTTTTGCATGCGCAAAGCCCTGGGTCCCATCCCCAGCACCACACACACACACACACACACACACACACACACACTAATAATCTTGGTTTTCAAAAAGGCTTTGAGCCAGGTACAAAGGGGTTTGTCTGCAATCCCAGCAGCTGTGGAGGCTGAGGCAAGAGGATCAAAAGTTCAAAGCCAGTCTTAGCAACTTAGCAAGGCCCTAAGCAACTTAGTGAGACTCTGTCTCAAAATTTTAAAAATTTAAAAAAGGGTTGGGGATGCAGCTCAGTTGTTAAGTGCCCCTGGATTCACTCCCCAGTAACAAAAAACAAAACTAAGGCTTTGAACAGTAACAAAAATGGCCATGAATCCTTAAAAGAAGATAAGGCATACATAGCTCATAAAGACATAAATGATATTTAATGTTACAATAAGGAAGGCAAAGTAAAATGAAAACGCCTGTGCTGTTCAATAGGAAAAATTGAAATATTGAAATCTCTCATGATGTGAAGTCACAGAGGTTGGTCTACTATACGCATAATTTTTGGGGGGGCGGGGAGGGGCAGGAAGCCATTTTGTAAAATGAATTAAAAGTTATAATAAACGTTCAAATCTTTTACTTGGCATTTTCTTAAGGAATTAATAACAGGTATGCATGAGGATGTCTGCATGTAGATGGAAGATTAGAACCACAGTACTCTCTAGTAATATAGGAGGGAATATTGCAACAGCCCATTCATACAAGGGAATGTCACAAAGCTCTAAAAAGTCATGCTTTGAAGAAGACTAATTAATGATCTCATGTAGCACTTGCTCTCTAATACTACATGAAAAAGGCAAAATATACAGTTGCAAATACAATAAATTCTTTATTTATTTATTTTTTTTTTTGTGGTACCAGGGATTGAACTCAGGGGCACTCGACCACTGGGTCACATCCCCAGCCCTTTTTTGTATTTTTTATTTAGAGACAGGGTCTTACTGAGTTGCTAAGTGCCTTGCCATTGCTGAGGCTGGCTTTGAACTCACGATCCTCCTGCCTCAGCCTCCCAAAGTGCTGGGATTACAGGCGTGCGCCACCGCGCCCGGCTATAAATTCTTAATTTTGTTAAAGGGGGGGGGGGTGCGGGGGGAGTGTTGGAAGTCTGGAAGGCTAAATACAAAGACATTACCAGACCTTAGCTATAAAAATGAGGTTAAATGATCTAACTTAAGTTCTTAAAATTTCTTCTACTCCTCAACATTTATTCAGTGAAATTTTATTTTTAAATTCTTTTATTTAAAAAAATCACAGATTGGTTATTTAACAAAGATTATTTATAAAAGTGTCTATTGAAAACTTACTTTACTAAAAATTTTAGCAAAGATTACTTATAAAAACAAGCAATTTGTCCTGCTGAAGAACTTATAAAGAAGCAGGATATTTTTACCTACTACTGAGGCAAAGGAGAATGGTACAAATTAGGAAAAATCTTGTGGAAATAAATTTAAAAATGTGTAACAAAATAGCTTCAAAGTACTTTATTCTTCTTGACCTAGCAATTCAATATATTAGGCTGTATTTAAAGCATAGAATTTCACTGAAGTGTTTATATACATGGTAGTTACTACTATGCATTTGGAATGACCCAATGGTTAGCAGTAAAGGCATGTTTAAAAAAATAGTAGACTCATTTGTTATAATATTAATCACACTTTAGAAACCACATCATAAAAAGTTATTCAAAGACTGTGAAATACACTATGATGCTAAGTAAGAAATGTAGATGCAAGATTGAAAATAAAAAATTTATAAATATGTAAAAAATGAAAGAAAATACATATACTCCAGAATAAATTTTGTAATCCTCTGTGGACAGTGAGATTATAGATAATTTTAAAATAATCTTGTAGCATTTTAAAAGCACATGTATAGGGGCTGGGGTTGTGGCTCAGTAGTAGAGTGCTTGCCTAGCATGTGTGCGACCGGCTTTGATCTTCAGCACCATGTAAAAATAAAGGCATTGTGTATGATTAAAACAAACAAATAAATATTTTTTTAAAAAAGCACACATATGAGCCCAAAAGCAACAACAAGATGTTTTAACAGCTCTCAGTAGCTTATAGGGTATCTCAAATCCCTAATAGTCCCACAGTCCCATGCCCAACTTGTGCTCTGAATACCTTGACTCATTCTCCACCACTGTCAAACAGTCCCTGATCCTGCAACCTAGCTGGGCCATTACACCTCTCAAAGCAAGTTGGGTCCTTCTTTGCATGCCTTTGGGTTAAATTGTTTTGCTTCCAAGAATAACCTCCCCTTCTTTCCAACCCATCTTGGTTAATGGTTAAATAAACAGATCCAACATCCGATTAAGTATCACCTTCTAGAGAAGAATTCTAGATCTTTCCAGATAGGTAAGAGTCCTTACTCTCTGCTCTGATGTCACCATTCTTGCAACACTTACCACACTGTCTTAAGATTAGTTGTCTATTTCTTTCACTAATATTTAAAAGGTTTGAAAACTTGCATGAGAATCTCTGTATGTCCTATGACATCTTGTAGGTACTAGGAGACTCAATTACAGGCATTTAGTTACATAGTTTTGGATTAATGGATTACTGGTTACATGCACTTTCAATTCCTAAAAACATAATCACCTATCAAACCAATCACCAATGAAAATAATTCACAGGGATTCATTATTCTATTAGAATTTTATTTTATGATATGAACTATATTTATCAACTCCTGACATATTTATTAGTATCACAGAGATATACACAGGCTTATTGAACAAGACAGACTTAATAGTACGTGTGGAAAAGAACCATCCCACACATTTGGTCTCTTCCATATGTGCTGTTTGCAGCTCCAACACACATTCTTGTTTTATTACTCTATTTTCCACGTTGTGATGCAGCAGAAGCTCCTCACCAGAGGCCAAAAAGATGGGGCTGCCTGATCTTGGATTTTCAGCCTCCAAAATTCTGAGGTAATTGACCCTTTTTAAGAAATAAATTACACAGACTCAGATATTTTGTTATAGCAGCATGAATGAACTAAGACTGTCTCATAACTCAAACATCAAGACCCACTGAAATTATTTTGATCTTTTTCTGATGATCTAATTCCCCCTCATTATCCTGCAACACCACATTGTTCACCACCTCTTTTTGGTAACGCATCTACTAGTGTGATAATCCCTCATTGATTCACTGCCTTTCTTGTCTTGAGCTTTGATGCTATTTACTCAGAAAAAATATTGTTCATAAATGTAATCAGAACTCTTTTCAGGCTGACATTCAAGGACTTTCATGTCAGTCTTAACCACTCTGCAATTATAACTCCTATTTTGCCCCTGCATTATCCTGCTGTTTCAAATCAAGCTGATTCTCCACATACACAAACATCTTTTCCTGCCTTTGATCATATCAGATCCTCCCTGGATCAGACTGTCCCAGCCACAGCACCTCCTGAACCCAGATCAGGTGCCTCCTCTTCCTGGAAGGGCCCGTTACAGCCTTGGTACCCCCCTTTCCTTGTATGTGCTGGTTAGAGCACCTATTCGATTGCTTTCTCATGTTTTAGGGTCCCCAAATCTGTCAAGGAAATTGTAGTTTTGTATTTCATAAGTTCTTATAGATGTCTGAATTTAGACTCTAAGGAATAATCATTTCATCAATTCAAGGCCTTATAACAGTCTCAAAACATAACTTAAAATATGTAAATCAAATCTAATTTTCTCATCTAAAGCATCAATCCATGATTTGGAAATAGTGGGAGCCTGATTAATCCTACCAAATGGCAAATGCGCGTGACAAAGTTCTATTTATTATTTTACTTATGAGCATGGTTTTTCTTTTAACTGGTCTGTTAGATACCTAAAATTTCAATCTTGTTTGGATCTCTTTGAGTACAGGCAAGGTCTATGAGTTTATTTAAAGTTCATTTATA
The DNA here is from genome assembly GCA_025594165.1 of Tamias sibiricus. NCBI lineage: Eukaryota > Metazoa > Chordata > Mammalia > Rodentia > Sciuridae > Tamias > Tamias sibiricus. The sequence goes on along the minus strand of CM046666.1, from coordinate 12,921,343 downwards.
TTGTTGTCAGTTTACTAAGTGAACTATGTTTAAGAAGTCAAGTGTTGGATTGGAGTGGTAGCTCGGTGGTAGAGCTCTTGCCTAGCACACCTGAGTCCCTGGGTTTTATCTCCAGCACTGAAAAGAGAGAAAGGGAGAGAGTGAGGGAGGGAGAAAGAGTGAGAGAAAGAGAGAAATATCCAAGTGATACAGGTTGATTTGTGTACCCCAAAAGATTTGTTGAAATTCTGACCCTTAGCATTCCGAATGGGGCCTATTTAGAAGTAAGGTCATTGCAAGTCTAGTTAGCTAAGACGAAGTTGTATTGGAGTAAGGTTGGCCATTACTCCAACATGACTCATCTCCTTGTGGGAAGAGGGAGATGCACAGGGAGAAGAAAGCAATGGGAAGATGAGCAGATATTGGAGCAATGTCTGTACATGCCAAGGAAGGCCCAGGATTGCTGGCAATGATCTGAAGCTAGGCTATAGACACGAAGCCGCTTGTCCTTCAAAATCCTCAGAAGGAAACAACTCTGCTAACAACTTTGGACTTGGACTTCTGGCCTCCAGAACTGTGAGAGAATAACAAATATGTGGTGTTTGATCCATCCAATGGCCATTTGTTACTGGAGCCCTGAGAATATGACATACCAGTATCCACCATTTCTACATTTTTTAACTGTAGGACCAGCGGTCAGTGAACTATGACACGTTCATTAAATGCTGCCCAGTACCTGTTTTTAGAAAGACAGTATTATTGGAACACAGTCATGTTCATTACTTTATGAAAGATAGGTTGCTTGCTTGTAAACTCTAATGGCAGAATTGAGTAGTAGAGATTATCAGGTCCAAAAACCTAAAATAGTTATTATCTGATCCTTTATAGAAAAAGTTTGCCAATCCTGGTTATAGTCTACCAAGTCTTTAATCAAATTATTGAAAATGTTTAAGAGTCTAACTGTAGATTTTTGTTTGGCTCTCAAGACTGAAGTTCATGCTTACTATCTCTATGAGTCAGGACAGGCTATGCTCTGCTGCAGTAATAAGTATCTCCAAAATCTCAGCTTTTTAACATAGTAAAGGTTAATTTTTCACTGTTTAACTATAAGGAGGCTGAAAATAAAGTAGGACAAATAGAATATTTATAAGTACCACTATATCCATCATACTAATACCTTGAGAATGTATTAATCCTTTAGGATTACTGTTTCAGTGATGTCTGGGTAAAATATGTACACTCTTACAGCCAATGTGTTGAAGAGTCACACATGAGTACTACTTATAATATGACAATTTATTAGGAATATTAGTCAATTATAAACTTGTGATCTTTATAAATGGTGGGACAAAGGATTTTGTGAAACACCATAAATGGTATTTTTCATTTGTTATTGCCAAGGAAATACCCTGTATGACTTAGAGTGCACTAAGATTAATACCTCCAATTAAGAAATATAAATCTAAGTATACACACCCTGGCACCAGGCTGTATTCATGTTTGAGCACTATTATTAATCTCTGCCTTCTGTAAACATGGGAAGGGAACTAGCACCAGAAGTCACACACTTTAGTTCTGTGTGAAGAAATAGATGTTATTTATTTAGGGTTTTCCCTTTAGGTACGTAGGTTCTTTCCTGGACACAAGCAAGGAGATGGAGGAAATGAAATACCAAAAATTAAAACAAACAAAACAAAAAAAACCCCAGAAACATTTGCAATCCCAGTTGTTGCCAAATTGGAAGCAAATGAGGGTGGGGTATAGAGGGAGTAATCAAGACAAAGGGACAATGGGACCTCTGGAGGGAGAGAGACTTAGACAGGGTTTGCAGTTCATGTTGTCCAGGTACCATGACTTGTTACCCAGTGGTGGCGAGACCTGTTCACATGTCATCAGGATGAGGTGATTGCTCATTTCCTGGCCCTGCTGCCATTGGAAACTTTCAAGTCCTTGTTACCTTGTCCCCCATTTATGCCTACATCACATTCGTGACAGCTCCCGAGCTCTATGTGCCAGTAAGGCAGGCTGGGCAGGGGATATTTGGCTCCTCTTGCAATATTTCTCTCACCAGCCTCTTTTCATGGTATAACTCAAAGGACCAGGTGGATGACTCTGTGATCTCTGTCTTCATTTAAAGGTTTGTTTTTTGCACATCTGCTGAAGCTCATTATTTTCTTCCTTCTTAGCCTTGACATTTATCTGAAATGGGATGGCTGCTGATTGATTGCTTCTAAACCTGCTGGTGTAGTCACTTAAAAAATTAGCGAGAGTTAGGGTTTTTGCTTTGTTTTGAGGACAGTCAAACCAGTCTGCTTAAAAGCATAATTATATACGCCAATTTTTCCTCATAAAATCTCAAATGCATGTTGTAATCACTTGAAGCATTAAGTTACCTAAATATGTTTATCCAGGTTAAGTGTAAACAAAGCCAATAAAAGTATATTCTGGAAAAAGAAGTAGAACTTTATTACATGATAATTGGTAACTATCGAATGTATAGAAAGTCCCTGTGAATTTGTGCTTCTTATGGAAAAAAAGCTTTAAAATATGAAATCAATTTGCTTAACAAGGTTTGCAATATAGATTTATCTGAGCCACTGAACTCGATGGTCTTTTAAAATTGCATACATTTATGGAGCAAAGAAAAAAAGTAAGTGGATCTCAGCAGCAGATCACATTAGTTTGACTCATGGTTGTGAGAAAGCTGCTTCTTTTCCAACTCAAGTTTGATGGCTGTCCACACTGGAATCTATAGGACCAAAATTATATCTTTAGAATTTATAGTCTGTGTCTTGTATTCATTTCTTATGAGATGAGTAAGATGATTTTCATTTTGTTGGATAAGAAATTGAATTTTTCAAACAGGATTAGTCACTTTTGTAGGATCACCTGGATAAATTAAATGATCTTGGAGCCCAGGTGGCTGATTCCAAGTGCATATTTATTCTTTATTTATTTAATTTTGTGATACTGGGGATTGAACCCAGGGGCACTCTATCAGTGAACTATCCCCCAAAAAACTTTTTATTTTTTATTTTGACCCAGGGTCTTGCTAAATTGCCCAGATTGGTTTGGAACTTGTAATCCTCCTGCTTCAGCCTCCCGAGTCACTGGGATTACAGTTGTGTATCACCATGCCTGGCTCCAAGTAGGAAGGTCAAGGCTCCTCTTAGTTCTGAATCAGCGATCAAAGCATTCAGCTCACTGAAATGTTTAGCTTCCTCATTTGAGTGGTTGCAGAATGTTCCATTTACTCAGGAGCTACTCTACATCACCACTTGAGGGAAGTTTCTCATGGGTAAGGCCCACTTTTTCCTTACAGATCTGGTGGCCTGACCACTCCAGGATTTTTTTTTTTATTTTTAATTTTTATTTATAGTAGTAGTATGTATTACAGTTTATACTACACATATAGAGCATCTTTTTACACAAAACAGTTTGTATACAAAGTATATTCATAGTATTCAAGTCTTCAATCATGCATTTAGAATAATGATATTCATCTTATTCAACCACTTTTTCTTTTTTCCCCCCTTCTCCCCTTGCTCCCTCCTTTCCCCTCCCTTCCCTTTGACCATTCTAGTGTTCCTCTAATCCTCCTATGTACCCCGACCCAACAATACTGTGAACCAGCCTCCTTATATCAGAAGAAACATTCGGTATTTGGATTTTTGAGATTGACTGATTTCACTTAGTATTATATTCTCCAACTTCATCCATTTACCAGCGAATGCCATTATTTTATTCTCTTTTATTGCTGAGTAAAATTCCATTGTGTATATATACCACATTTTCTTTATCCACTCATTTACCGAGGGACATCTAGGTTGGTTCCACAACATAGCTATTGTGAATTGTGCTGCTATAAATATTGAAGTGGCTGTGTCACTGTAATATGCTGTTTTTAAGTCCTTTGGGAATAGACCCAGGAGTGGGATGGCTGGGTCATAGGGTGGTTCCATTCCCATTTTCCCAAGAAATCTCCATACTGCTTTCCATAACGGTTGTACCATTTTGCAGTCCCACCAGCAATGTATGAGTGTGCCTTTTTCCCCGCACTCCAGGAGTTTTGATCTTGTTCTGAGGTGTATTTCACTGGTAGGGGTTGGAGGTAGGCTTTTGGTTTGCGGTTGTCACATATTATACGTCAAGTTTACAGTCTCATACAGTGAAATAAATAATCTAATTACTTTTGAATAAAACAGGCTAAGAAAGTTTCTCTTTAAATAAAATATACTTTTATTTTTTTCATAAATTATTTGAGAATTTTATTATAAGTACCCAGTATACATAAATACAAAAAAGATTTTGTCTCTGGAATCAAACTTATCCCAAGAAAAATGTGTAATTATAGTTGGGAAAATCCTGTAATAAAATGAAATAATAATAAAATATATATTAGTAGATGAAAGGTACTAAAATCTAGGACCCAATATCTCTGAACCCACAGTCCTTATGTTCAATGTATGTTGGTAAATATTCCTTACCCCTGGCTATCATACAGCTCAGAGCCTAATTCATAGCCCAATTTGCACCAATTATATCTTAATGTCCTTCCTCATTTCTTATGAATGATTTCCCCTGATATTTAGATTTTAGATTGCTGGAATTTAAGCCTTAATTCCACTATGGAAGTTGGTGTGATTTGTTTAATATTCTTTCAATATTTAATGAGCACCTACTATCTATGAGATCTAGGAATATGCACATAAAGAAAACAACAGCCCTTACCTTAAAGCTGATTATGAGTTCATAAATAGAAAAATAAGTTAATAAAATGCAAATAAATAAATATGACATGCATAGACCTAGAATACCACATAAATCAAATATGTCCTTTAAATTAACAGATCTCAGAACAGGGTAGATACTTAATAGATGTGTATTTTTTTTTTCAGTAGATGTTTTTTGAATGAATAAATAATGTGAAGGAGTTAAGGACATGCCACATCAAAAGATGCTAAACTGGTATATTCATTATTTCAAGCTGAAATCACTTGAGAAACTCTTAACTTCAGAAAGGACTGCCTGGCCTGTTTTCTACATGCAGCAAGAAAGCTTTATTTGTGAGGAGTGTCTTCCACTACCAAGGTGGGAAAACAGCCTTAATCACTAGGGACTAGTAGTGAGATTATAATGAGTCTGAATAAATAAATGTATTGACACAACCCTTATCTTTAACTATGAATCTCTTAGTGACATCTGTAGAATTTACTGCCCTGAGCTGTGGCAGTAAATTTTATTGTGTCATCCCTTTACAAGTTATTTATTTGATTTATTTATTTGTGAGACAAGGCCTCACCATGTTGCCCAGGCTGGTCAAGCTGGCCTTGAACTCTGAACCATCACACCTCAACCTCCTGAGTAGCTGAGTTGATATATATGCACCACCTCGAGGGCCCTTTACCAATTGTTCTTTTATTGCTCTTTGTTTTAAAAAAGTATAAGACATCACACTTTTATTTGGATTTCCTTTTCTTATGAAGGTTTTTGAATTATGAAATTTAGTGCAATTTGCATGTTTCCCCCTCATTTTCATCAGTCTTGTATTAACTGGGTTTCTAATCTAGCTCCAGAGGCCACATGAACGCTAAGGGAGGGGTTGGGGGGAGGATGTAGTATCTCTCTCCTACAAATGCCTGGCTAAAAAAAAAAAAAAAACATGTAAAATATAAATACATGATAAAGTACATAATTAAAATATCAGAGAAAACGATGTTGGATGTTATCTTAGAAGAGATAGAACTAATTCTGGAGTGATCTCAAGAGAGGCAGAACACGGACTTAAGGTCCTCTTCATCAACGGGCAGAGTGGCTTTGGTGCTCCAGGGCCCCACTCTGACCTCTCGAGGACAGATGCGGGTTGGGGGGTCCCTGGAGGCCTTGCCTTCCTTGAGCACATGATCTGGAGCTAGCTCCATGAATGGCCCAAGAGGCTTCCTTCCTGAGTCACAATCAACCAGGTTCCCATATGGGACACGGGGGCACGTTCCTTCTTGTGCTGTCCAGTGAGTACTTGTGATGTGGAAGATCCTCTGAGGTGGGGAATAAAAATGGATCTAAAAAAAAAAAAAAAAATCCATCCTAAAATAAGGTTCTAATGACATCACCAATGTTGGCAGACTTTCATGAAACTAGTGATATCTTACAAATATGTAAAGTCCATGAAGCAATGATTTGGAAAGAAAAAAAAAAGTTTATTGAAGATGTCATAATGGTTTTGGACTAAATACTGCTGGATAGGACCGGAAAGGCCATTTGTGAAGTAGATCTGACATGGTAGAAAGCATCTCTTTCCAAGAACGAGCCGGGAATCCGTCTCCGCAGTGAGCCAGTGAGAAAGGATCATGGGTCCTTCAGCATTCTCTGATCCTGTAGCCGATCTCCTCAAAACTCCCTGCAGGGTGAACGCTTCTTTCTTTTCCTATCTCGTATTTTGAGAGTGGGGAAGGTCACGGCAAAAAGAGCAGAAGGCTCTGCAGAGGAATTGCAGATTGGGCTCCGCAGAGTTCCTCTTTCCTCTGCTTTTGTTGGAGCTGCCCACAGTACAGAAAGTGCTCTTGGCCACACTGATTTGTACTTGTAAATGTGTTGCAAAACCTGGGTAGGACTGGCTAGAGCAGTCCAATCTTGTCAGTGCAATAAAAATAAGTGAAAGTTGAAAGCATTCTGGCAACCAAACCCGGACCCAATAAATTGAAATTTACTGTTAACCGTCTCTTCTCAGATTCATTAGGCAATAGTTTTAGCTTTAAAACCATCAATATGTGAGTGGCCTAAATGCCCACCGGGTGCTTAGGGACCAAGCCAAGAGCTACCAGCTCAAACTCTTCTTTGAAAGCAACTTGCAACTGAAGACCTCTGAACAGAAAAGTGTCTGGTTGTGCCTTAAACTATTTTGCATTAAACATCACTGACGAAATTCATGGCACCACTAATAAAGAAAAAATTAATAAAGCTTTTAAATTCTCCTGGGCTGCTTATATGTATTTTTTTTTCAGTAGATGTTTTTTGAATGAATAAATGAATTAATGTGAAGGAGTTAAGGACATGCCACGTCAAAAGATGCTAAACTGGCATATTCATTATTTCAAGCTGAAATCACCTGAGATTTTATAAGGTGTCCTGCAAGAATGACATTGGAATGATCAGGCTTAAAGCTTTCATGCTCTGGATCCCTAAGCCAGGCAGGGAGAACAGAAGATACAGGGGTTCTTCCTCAAAATACACTCTAGGTAGGGTGACAATGTGGCTGACCTCAGCTTTTCAAGTTTTCCCAGGAACACTTCCATGCTTATTTGCATAACCATTCCAGGTCATATTTGTGTGTCACTCTTGCTGCTTTTAACATTTTTTCTGTTCATGTTTCCTAAGAGTCTTCACCGAGGCTGGACTTTGTGGTACTCATCAAATCTGCATTGGGTCTTCACAGTCAAGCCTTGGGGGTGGCTCTCTCTGGAACCTTCTGGAACCTTCCTTTTTAATTTAATTTAATTTAATTTGATTTTATTTTTTGAGTACCTGGGATTGAACTCAGGGATACTTGACCACTGGGCCACATCCCCAGCACTATTTTGTATTTTATTTAGAGACAGGGTCTTGCTGAGTTGCTTAGTGCCTCGCTTTTACTGAGGCTGGCTTTGAACTTGCGACCCTCCTGCCTCACAGCCAGCTGGAACCCTCTTTTTTATTTATTTATTTTTATTCTAATTTGGTATACATGCTTGCAGAGTGCAATTCATTTCATATTACATATAAAGAGCACAATATTTCAAGTTACATAAAGTGTTTTCACAACAATTGTGTCTCTTCATACATGCACTTAGGGTAATGATGTCTAACTCATTCTGCCATTATTCCTATCCCCTTTACCCCTTTCCTCCCTCCCTCCCCTTTGTTCTATTTAAAGTTCCTTCATTCCTCTCATCCCCCCCTCCCTTTCCATTATAAGTCAGTATCTTCATAACAAAGAAGTCATTCAACCTTTGTTTTTTTGGGGATTGGCCAACTTCACTTAGCATTATTTTCTCCAACTCCATCCATTTACCTGCAAATCCCATGATTTTATTCTCTTTTAGTGCTGAGTAGTGTTCCATTGTGTATATATACCAAAGTTTCCCTATCCATTCATCTGCTGATGGGCATCAGGGTTGGTGGAACCTTCCTTTGTGACATGATATCTCTCCCATTTTTTTCTTTTTAATTTCCTTCCATTCATCACGACTTGCTATCCAAAGGCTTCCCAAGGCCCTGCAGCTCTGGCCCACTTCTTGCATGGGTGCCGTTTGCTGGACTCTCTCCCAGGCCTGACTTCCCAGTGGGTGCTGGGTGCTGCCTCAGCTTTGGGCTTCCCTGTGGACTTCGAGGCCCAGGCTGTGGACTCTTGGAGACAGCGTGCATCAAGAGGCATGGGTGGAGGAACAGATGTGCTCCAGGAACAGATGTGCTCCTTCCAGCCCTGCGCTAGGGATTCCTTAGATCGGGGGTGGGGGGCTGGGAATGTCTCTGTCTTTAAAGTGTTCCAGGTAATTCTTATGCAACCAGAAGTCAGATATGTCTTTTGGAATGACTGTTGTTACTCCAAGAGAGCTCAAGTATGATGAATTTGAGACAGGCAGATGGCGAAGGTGGGACCTCTCTGGAAGGTTTTGCCTACTCTGACTTAAGCTCCAAGGAGGCCTAGACCCAAGACAAGCCTTTGCCAAGAGTGCAGTGTGGTCAGGCTTGAACTTCCCTGCGCTCGCTTCTGCTGTCTGCCTGAAGGCAGCCCAAGGAATGGGAAAGATAACACGTCTGGGGCAAGCCAGCCCAGGTGCAGCCAACTGATAGCCAATCAACAGGCTCCTATCAGAAAACCCTTCTGAGTCATGCAACTCCCCTCCGAGTCTTTTTGCAACATTATTTTGGGAAAAAAAAAAAAAAAAAGAATTTAGGGGAGAATGTTCCCAAGTTGACATTAATGTATCCAAGCCATTCTCACACTTGATCTCTGAAATGCTATGCTCTTGAAAATAATGGATGACCCCAGAGAGCTTTCGACAATGCAGGCTGTGTGTTAGAAATTGAAATTGAGACATATTTTCAATAGTAATTGAATTCATTTATAAATAGCAACAATAAACCATCATGTTCACATCAATAACATATTTTCACGAAAAGTAACTGTGTTTTCCAAGGCAATAATAATGATGGAGAAGAATTGTGTTGCTTTACATTTTAAAAATCTCTTGAATGTCTGGCTGGAGAGAAGAGAGCTCAATTCTCGTATATGTTTCTGTATTCAGTAGCTGAGTTGGCTGTGATGTCACAAGCTGTATGCTTAGTGAAATCTCATGATACACTTGTGCAACAATGACATTTACAAAGGTGAATAACATCTTGACATTCTCATCAAACAGCTTTGACCTTGTGGATCCCCTGCAAAGGTCATGGGGACCCTGGCATACCACACTTTGGGAACTACTAGATAAGCTCATTCTGCCCTATCTGGTTCTCGTGTGTATAGGATATTATATATAGATGTAGTGGAATATTTTTCTTTATGAATACACTTAACTATAAGAGCTCCTAAGACTGCTTTAAATGAATGTTCTACAAGAAACATGTTGGAGCTATAAAATTGTCTTCTTTTGCTGGACTGGGTTGTCTTGGAGCAGCAGCTGGATTTTGCTTGTCAAGTAAATGTCAGATGTGGATGAACCTTCCCTAGAGAGTGTCCACTGAAAATTGAAAATAGAACTTTGCCATTGACCTATGGCCAATGTAAAGACCATGAGACAAACTGGAGATGTGGCTCGGTGGTCAAGTGCTTGCTTGGCATGTATGAGGCCCTGGGTTCCATCCTCAGCACTGCAAAAGAGAGAGAGAGAGAGAGAGAGAGAGAGAGAGAGAGAGAGAGAGAGACCCCTATGAGAGTAGGTGGTGTGTGTGGTGATGGTGTTGTTCGTGGAATTGTGAAATGCACACCTTTATGATATAAGCACAATGAAGCTAATTTTATTAAAGTGATGTCAGTCTTAGTAATGTGCTGGTGGCAAACTTATTTATTCTGCTTTTCTGTTTGAAATATAACGTTGCCTCTTCTTTCTAGACTCATGTATGTGTCACTGTGTTGTAATCTTTTTAATAAGAGAAAATTTCTCTGTGTCAGGTTGACTTATGTTCTGTCCTCTGGTTTGATGGGAACTGTGACGTTAAGCTCTGTCAGAACCGTGAGTGCTCTTGTGAAGGGGTCTGTGGGGCCAGGGTCTTTGCCTCGTGCATGGCTGTCCCTTGGTCACTGTTGGGGACAGTCACAGCCTGATGGGGTGCAAGGATCCAGATGTTGGGGCTCAGTGAGTCACTCTCCAGGTGTGTAGCTACCTTTTTACTTGAACTATGTTGACATTTAAAAGCTAATTCACTTTCTTATAGAGAGAAACTTATCAGAAAGTATATTCTAACATATCACATGAGCATTAAGATATTTTCTTTAGATGGATCTGATCTTTACAGTTAATGACCATATTTTCCCATTTTGATTTTAAAGCTTAAATTGCCAAAAAAAATTCCTTTGAATAAAAAAAATACTTTCAGACATAAAACCACTTCAAAGTAGACTTTATTGTTATTTTAACAGCAGTGCTAAATGTCACAACTATAATTTCCATAAAATATATATAATCGCAATAATGTCCTACACTTTTAAGTAAGAATACCCACCTTGGAATTTTTCTTAGGCACGAAAAGCTTCCCCAGCTAGGAAATTACTTCTGTACCAAATGGCCATAGGACCTCTCTATCCCGCTTGGGCAACTCTGTCCTTGGCCAATGTTCTTCTCTTTCAGCAATAGCCGGTCTTAACCAGGGGGGACTAAGCAGATCCTTGCATTGGCTGGGGCCAGGTGTCTTTGGAAACCTTGTGTGCCCTCCATTCTTATAGTTTCTAATGCTTCTCATGGTCAACAGATTCCATCTTTGCTCTTTTTCTGTTTCATCATGAGTCTCTGTTCCTCTTCTGCATTGAGCCTAATTCTAGTTTTTAATTCTCCTCCCTCAAAACTTCTCCTACCTCTGTGATGGGCACATATCCAGGACCTATGCACAAGCATAGGAGGTGTGGGCGATGGTTTGGCATGCATCCTGTAGAATGTGTGTGTGTGTGTGTGTGTGTGTGTGTGTGTGTGTGTGTGTGGTATTGCCTTAGGATGCATCATCCTGTGATACTGACACAGTGGCTCTTCCTGTACTTACTCCATCCCTACCTTCTAAACAGTAAGGACACACTGGTGACATTCTGCCACCCAACTTTCATACTTAGCTTTGCAACTTCCATGCTTAGCTTTCTTGGACATAGACCCAACAATGGGATGGAGACCAAAATAATCCTTCCAGGTGCTAAGACTTTCCAATGTGGGACATACGGGTTTTATCTCTGTGATTTCCTGTCTGCAGCCTGCCTGCCTCATTGTAGCCCACTCACAAATGTCTGGAAAGGACTGAGCAACTGAGATCCCAGATGCCACGCTGACGCATAGCTGATGGTGCAACCCTGAAGCAACATAAAGGGATTTGACAATTTTTTTTTTTTTTTTGTCAAGTGGGGGAGGTTATTTTTTAATACCAGCTAAGATTTTGCAGAATAAACATTGTAAGCAAATGAACCTCCTTAAATTCCAAAATGTCACTGATTTGTATAGTTGCAAATTAGATGTAGCAGTATGTGGTGCTATAGAAAACCATACATAATAGCTGGAGTCTACCCTTTGAGTTAATTGCATGAAAAAAAATCTCTCCAATTATTTTATCAGCCCAGATCCAAGGGAATGACGATTTCAGTCCAGATGAGTGTGGAGGGTGGGCATTCTTATTTGCTGCTTGTGTTAATGTGTTCATTGGCAGGATGGGGCTGGGAGGAGGGAGAAATGGGGCTGAGGGTGGGAGAGGGGCACGTCATCATTATTCTGTTATATTGATCAAGATTTGGGGCAAAATAACTCTTTTTTGCATGCAGGCTGGTGCATCTTCTGCCTGTAAAGGTTACTTGAAAACCAGTCTGAAAATCAAATATGATAAAGTCAAACCATGTTGATAGTGAACTGTTATTCAAAGAAAATTAAATTTAAAAGATTCTTAGTAGCACTTACCTTTTAGATATAAGTCTTGGTGGTATAGTTCAGAATGTCATTCTTTTTTTTTTTTTTTTTTTTTGTCTCCTTCACAATTAAACACAGTTTAATCTGTTGTATTAAAACTAGTGACAGCTGCAGTAGTGGTGCACACTTGTAGCCCAGAAAATTGGAAGACTGAGGCAGAGGACCTCAAGTTCAAGGTCAACCTGGGCACTTTAGCAAGACCTTGTCTCAAAATAAATAATAAAAAGGACTGGGGAGGTAATCCAGTGGTAGAGAGCCCTCAGGTTCCATACTCAGTACCTAAATAAGTACACACAATTAGAAAGTAAAGCTATCAAGTGAAGAATCATCGTTTTAAACCCGTGTACCAATCTCTAACTTCCTCTCTATTGTACCGATTGTATGAAAGTTGGCTTACTGTCTCTGGCAGTGGTATCTGCTTTGTTTGTTTTTATCCTTAATATATTCATTATTTATTCATTCACTTACTGCAAGAAGATTGCTTCTTTTTTTTTTTTTTTCTTAGACCACTGCTTTGCTTAGTCTTTTCTGAAGGGGGAAAAAAAAAAAAAAAAAAAACATGTTAGCTACGTGTGTCACTTTGTGGATCTATTTCTATGTCCTCTTCCTTCTTCTCCAGGATTCACTAATGTCCTTTTATTATATTTTTGTTTCCTTTACACGTTTTTATCCTTTCCCTACAAGTCTTTGTGTGCACTTCAATATTTTTTTCATGGCTTTAAATATAAACATATAAATGCTGCTGCATTCAGTTTAGCTTTCTGCAATCAGCTTTTCTTTATCAATATTATTTTTCTCATCTGTGGTAATGCACATAGTTTACTTGTAATACCTGTTGTATAATATTCCATCATATGGATATACTAAAATGTTTTTATACATCTAATTTCATCATATATTCCAGGTTTATTGTTCAAATATAGTACAACAGGTATTTCAACATTACAAAAAGAGCTGCGGTGGACATTTTTTCTTCTTGAGAACATGGGCTGGACTTTCTCTGGGACACATATCACGGGTCACAGAGCTGGGCCCGGGGACGTGCACATCTCCCACCTGACTTCCTGATGTCCAGTTATCCCTAAAGTAATCGTTCTGGTTATGCATCCCTCCCCCACTCCCGGCAGTGGACAAGGATGCTTTGAAGTACAGTCAAGCAGTGACATTTTACAAATCTGATGGCCAGGAAGACCGTCGGATTCCTCAATTATTCTTTCCTGTTCCTTCAGGCAGCTTTCATTCATCCCCAAAGTTTGTCTTATATCTGATTAAAGAAAAAGAAAAAACAAAACCCCCAAAGCCCACAACAGATGAAAAACAGGCTTGCATTTATTTCAAGACTGATGCACACTTTTTCTTATTGCTAATATCTAACGTTCATTTAAGTCTTCCAATGCCATAGAATGCACTCTTTTATGTCCATCTATTAGAAAAACAAATCTTTGTGAGTGCAAATGGCTGCCTTCCAATTAGATATTTTGTCTGTTTCCAAAAGATGGAAAAACATATTCAGTGATCCCTAACTTCAGTTAAGCATGTGTATGAACTCTTCTGTGAAATACCACTTATCACAACTAAACTATTCCGGGATATGTCACGCAAAGTTCTAGCACAACAAAACAGCCAGGAATCTGCTACGTGCAAAGTTGAATATCTGCAATTAAGAAGACTTTTGAAAATGCAGTGACCTCAAACCATAAGCAGCTGCTCGATAATAAGCAAACAAACTTTGGCCAGGTACACTCAGAAAAAGAACAAATAGGTTAGCAGCTAAGCAGGTAGAGAGCGAATTTTCCTGAAAGAGAGGAGGCAATTTTCAGTCACTTTTTTAAGCTTTGGAACAATATTTGTGTATTTTGGACAATAAGGAAAGGGCCTTTTGTGGGGTCGTATGTCCCCTTAGTTAATATTGTATACATGGTTAACAATGTCATCAGTTGTCATTCATTAATGATAAGAAAAACAATCATAAACTTTAAATGTACACATGTGGGAGATTCTTGAATAATTATTCACACAAGAAATGAGCTACTTTAAAGCAAAAAGAGAAAGTGGGAACCTTAAGGTTGTAGAAATAACTATGGGGCACTTAATTAACTGCCTATTCAGAAAGAAAGGCAGATTTAAAGATTAGGCAGTAATAGAATTCTAGTCCATATTAAATATTTTGGGAAAAGAAAGTCTTAGTGATTTCAACTGTAATAGTTAATTTTACAATAAAAAGCAAGGTGGATATCCTGAAGTACTAATAATAGTCACGTGGCATTCAGCCCCTGCCCTGCCACTGTTAACACACACACACACACACACACACACACACACACACACACACACACACACCTTAATGTGATATCTCAAATATTTTAGAAGGAAAAAGCAAGCAAATGGCCACATGGGTGACTGATACACCCGGAACTACTATATTCAGTTATGGTTGGGGGTCTATTAATGCCTCATGTAACTTATTTCAAACCATTCATCCAAAGTTGCTAAATAGATTTCATTTCTTGACGTTTCAGCTCCTTTCTTTCTGCTTACCTTGCTCTGCCTTCTGCATCTCCTCTTGCTTGTATTACTATATTAAATTACTTTTACTTTCCTTCATGATCGTTTCTATCTTCTATCATGTTACGTTTTTAAGCCCATTTCTAATGCTATTAGGAAGGGATTCTCAAAGTTAAAAACACTATGTGCCATAATAATGCAACTTTATGCAATAATGCTCAGAAATACCATTTTTCGATAATAAAAACAAATTGGACCTACTGGTTGAAATTCAAATGAAGAAGAGCAGAATGTTTTCTGTGGATCCTTCGTGTATGCTATTTAAAATATACACACAGATTATCCATAAAACTTTATATCTAGCTCTCACAGAACAGCTTTGTCTGACTTGACTGGTTCCCTGCAGGTCTATCATTACATTGGAATTAGTTGTGCTTTTAGGATAATTCCGTGGAGCACTCATGAATATATTTAACCTATACACACATATTTATTTATAGACCCACATAACTTTATATATCGGCAGGCTACAGTCAAAATTAAATGTTTCTATACAAGCATTCCTATGTGAAGGAAAAATTTATTAGTCCCTGTTTCTCATTTCAGATCTTGTAAAATACAGAAAATAAAAGTGAATGAAATTGCCCACATAATTAACATAATAGTATGATGTTTCTAGAATAGTCTAATCTGAAAAGCTTATATTGCTTTCTAAACATTATTTAAGATATCTTTTTAGATAAAATTATAGAGACCTAAAAATCCAACCCCCAGAAGAGAGGGGAAAAAAAATTAGCGATGGAGATACAGAAATACCCTGTTGTATAGTTTGAGAGATTGCCATGTAAACCAGGTGAGGTCAGGGGCACGGACAGACCTGCAGCTGTGATGTCAGAATCCCAGCAGATTTGACTTGGCTGTGATGCTAATGAGGGTTGGGCTCCAGGGCACCTCCTTTGCTGAGGTCCTTAGAGTTCCACAGGTGGTAGAGAGTTCAAATCACCTAAATAGAGTTGAGCCTTCAAGGCTCCCATGATTTACTGTGATTTCTTTTGTTATTCCAATAAAACATCACAATTTGTCCTGCAATTGATATTCCTAATTTTGTGTGCTTTTATTTAGATTAAAGAATGCAGACAGAGTCACGGGATTGAGCAAATAAAAATATAGGAGTCCTAGCTAACCGAATTTTAGGTAAAAAGCAAATAATATTTCAGTGCAGAGGTTATATCCAGAGAAGCCCATAGTAGATTAAAAATCCGGTTGAGCTGAAAATGTGTTGAATGCACCTAGCCTACCACACACCCTCACTTAGCTGCATAGCACACATAGCGTGGGTCATTTCACCTGAAATCATGGAGCTGACTGGGGACTACAGTCGCTGCTACTACCTAACTTTTTTTTTTTTTTTTTGATACTGGGGATTGAACTCAGGGGCACTCGGCAACTGGGCCACATCCCCAGCCCTTTTTTGTATTATACTAGAGACAGGGTCTCACTGAGTTGCTAAGTGCCTTGCCATTGCTGAGGCTGGCTTTGAACATGTGATCCTCCTGCCTCAGCCTCCCAAGTGCTGGGATTACAGGCGTGTGCCACCATGCCTGGTTGCCACTGCCTAACATTGAGAGAGAGGATTGGACCCACAGAGCCAGACTGGGAAAAGATCCAAATGCAAAATTCAGAAACCAGAGAAGTTTTCTCATAAGGGATTTCAGGTATCAAGAACATGCTGTCTGAGAAATTGTCCCACACCTCTCAAAGCACATGGTGTCATTCATCCCTGCAGGGCCTGTGCAGACTGCTAATAGTAATGATAACAACAGCTGGCTCTCAGTGACTGCTGGCCATGTTGTGGGCTCTATGCACAGCACCTTCACCACACCTCTAGGAGGTAGACAGAGCTCTCAACCCTGTTGTTCAGGTGAGAACATGAAGGCTGATTTTTTTTTTTTTTTTTTAATGAGTAGATTAAAGTCAGGCAGGTGCAAACCCAGGCTAGGAAGCCATCCGGTTACACTCTGACCTCCAGGAGGAGCCACCAGGCTCCCTCTGCAGGACTCCTGCAATCTGCCTTAGAGACTGCAGGCTGCGACAGCAGCTCCCCCCCCCCCCCCCCCCAGCACCTTCCTTTCCTGTCTGTCCTGCAGGTGGACATCTGGTGAGGGGCACATCCAGGGGCTGCTGGAGGGTGTGGGTTCTCAGAGTATTTACATGTGTGATTAGAGAAACTGCCAAAGCCTGGTCAAAGCTGAAGCATTTGGACTTTACCCAGTTTCCGCTTCCCCTCCCCACCAGAATTAAACAAAACAACAACAACAAAATCTAAAACAAAAATTTAAACAACAAAAAAAAAAAACTACAAAAAGACATGAGGTTACAGTGTCAGTAACAGGGTAAAAGAATAAGCATTTCAGAGCCATTTAAAAAAGTTGTTCATATCCCATCCTGAACCAGCCATTTAGGTGATAGAAAATATAGAAAATACCAAATTAATCGTGACTTGGCTTGCTCACCTAGACGCAAATGTGATTCAGCAGGGGTAAGTCATTTCCACTCCAGCCTCATTGTGTCATTGGCCAGAGGTCTCCTCATTGTAGATCCTTTGGGACGCCTGTCCCTCCTCCCTCCCCCTTCTTCTCCTCTCCTTCCTCTTCCCTCCATCCCCCTCCCTCCTCCCTCTTCCTTCCTCTTTCCTTCTTCCTCTCTTCTCCCTCCTTCATCTCTCCACCTCTTCCCTCCTCTCTCTTTCTTCTTCCCTCTTCTCTCCTCCCTCCTCCCGTCTTTCTCATCTTCCCTCCTCCCTCCTCCCTCCTCCCTCCTCCCTCTCTCTCTCTCCTTCCTTCTTCCCAGCCACTGACTCCCCATTCCTGCCTGGTATAAGTGCTAAAAGACCCAACTTGTACTTGAGTTCTCTTCAGTTTGAAAAAAAAAAAAAAAAATCAGTTTTCAAACTTTCCCTGTGTTTAGGATGTTCTAACCCCTTACTTATGATCATTGCTGTGTACACTTTGTGAATTTAAACCTACTGTGGATTTAATGTGATCTAATGAGCTTGTTTAGGAAAAAACTGTTCGTGGGTCATGGACTCGCCTCCGATGCTCTCACCAGCTAGCTTTTAATTATGTGCTTTGATTACCAGGGCAATGAGGGGAGAAACTGGGTCCCTTGGGTGACCTCATCACTACCAGTAGGAAAAAAAAAAAAAAAAAAAGGAAAACAGAAGGCATTCTGTCTTAGATGGGGCGTTGATTTTATCCACTGAGGCAGCACATCTGTGCAGTGATTTTATCTTATTACTGCTGCATGGTAGCTGCTGCCATATTGGTCTCTCTGTAGACTGAATGGCTTGGAAAAAGAGACTGTAGTCTTTTCCTTGGAATGCTTTGCTTTCTTAGCACACACCTGCACACACACCCTTTGCCCCGCCCATATTACCAAATACCCTACTTTGTACTAAGTTAGGATTTATTTATTTATTTATTTATTTATTTATTTATTTATTTATTTATTTATTTATTGGTACCAGGGATTGAACTCAGGGGCACTTGACCACTGGGCCACATCCCCAGCCCTTTTTTGTATTTTATTTAGAGACAGGGTCTTACTGAGTTGCTAAGTGCCTTGCCATTGCTGAGGCTGGCTTTGAACTCTCGATCCTCCTGCCTCAGCCTCCCAAGTGCTGGGATGACAGGTGTGTGCCACCGCGCCCCGCTCAAGGATTTATTTTTCCTTAAATCAAATGGCATAGACATGCTAAATGTTTTGAGAAAAAAATGGATGGCTTAGAAGCTTCAAGGGAGCAGCAATAGGGACAAGCCATGTTTAGACCTCTAGGGAGACAAGAATTTGCTTTGCAACCCTGAGATCACAGCTGGCCAATTGGAAGGAGTGAGACAATGGCTCTCTGACTCTCTAGGTCCACCTGTGTCCCTGTGTCTTTGCCACCTCATTGTACACAGGCCTGTCCTCCGATGACCAGGGACCTTCATTTCTTTGTCTGAGGCTTTTTCTGGGTAGTGAGACAAGCTTGTTCACTGGTGAAGCAGGCCTGATGTCCCAGCCATTAACACCCCTGGGAGCAACTCTTGACCAATGACTGACCGTCATGTGCATGCTGGCTATCTAATAGGATGTTCAGGGACTTTGTACAACAGCAATGGTTTGTTTCTTCTCTTGACTCTGCGGGTCAGATGTTCCAGCATGGCTCGGCTGTGTAGTCATCAGTGCTGTGTGACCTGCGTTCCCTCCTCAGTGGCATTCGGTTGGCAGCTGGCGGACCAGAGGCTCCAAGAAGCTTCCTCCCACCTGTCTGCTCCTCGGTGTCCCTTTAAGGGGCCTCTCTGTCTACACAGCATCTCACTTTTTGAGTAGATGAGTCTAGATTCTTCACCAGATGGTAATTGGCCTCCCCAGAGAGTATGAAAGTGGCAACTTCCAGGTGTCTGACTGACTCAGAACTGGCCGAACCTCACTTCTGCCTCTGCCTTCTGTGGGGAAGAGCCTGTTCCACGGCGGTCTTTGTCTCAGCAGAGGAGGAGTAGACGTCACTTCTGGTGGTGAGGAATGGCCGGCCTCTGGGTTCGGCCAGAAGGAATGGTAGTGGTTATATTTGGAGGCCATTTTCCACAGGGCATAAACCTCCAGGTCCCTCAAGTGTCCTGCATGACTGGACATCTGCAGACTTTGGTACCATGGAGGTGGGAGGTCTTGGAACCTTCACCTGCAGATGTGGGTAATGGTTGTTCTCGTGTTCCCAGCTGTGTTTGGGAACAGGGGACAGACGAAAGAAACGTATGTCTCTTTGCTTTTTTTCCCCAGTCCTACAATTATCAGGAACTCAGTGGCCTATGATGAGGAATTAAAAAGAAGGGAAGGGAAGCTACCTGCATCTCTTTACTCTCCTAAACAGCCTCCTGGGAACTAGAACATTCACTGGGTACATCCTCTCCATAGCCCCTCTTTTTAAAATTTTTTTTTTGCTTTTTTAAAAATTTGTTTTAATTAGTTATACATGACAATAGAATGCATTTATGCACTGACTGTGATGATATTATACATAGATGGGATATAATTTCTCATTTTTCTGAGTGTACATGTTGCAGAATCATATTGGTCATGTAGTCACATATATACATACATACAGAAATAATGTTTTTTTCATTCCACTATCTTTCCTATCTCCACATCCCATCCCTCCCCTCCCTTCACTTCCCTCTACCTAATCTAAGGTAACGTTATTTTTCCCTAGTGCCCCCTGCCTTATTGTGAATTAGCATCCGCATATTAGAGAAAACATTTGGCCTTTGGTTTTGTGGAATTGGCTTATTTTGCTTAGCCTGATATTCTCCAACTCTCACCATTTACTGGCAAATGCCATAATTTCTCCCTTCTTTAAAGCTGAGTAATATTCCATTGAGTATACACACCACATTTTCTTTATCCACACCTCTAGCAATTAGAAAAATGCAAATCAAAACTACTCTAAGATTTCATCTCACTCCATAGCCCCTCTTCAAGACAGGCACTGCAAGTCACTCTGTGTTAGGAGGTCATCAAGGTCTCCTAGGAATCTTGCTCTTACCCAGCTTTTAGTTAAACCATGGTCTCCCATCCAGTGCATGGTGACTAATAACTCAGGCATGAGATACTGGTGACATGAGTGTGTTTTATAGTGTTCATCTCTGCATGGGGAAAGGCAAATGCAACTCTCTTGTAATATGTTCGAGGGATGGTTATATGTTTCATACTCTAGCAAACTTTTATACAAAAAACCAAATTTCAATCCTAAGAAGACCAGCTCAGAGTGATTGGGGATGTTAGCTCTCAGGGATTTATTTTGTTCCCAAATGTGTTACCAGGTGCCAAAAGCCAATCACAAGTACAGGGTAGGCACTCAGTAAATATTTGTTGAATAAGCAAATCTCTGTATTTTGGGAAAGGATGACTAATGAAAAGGACACCCTCTAACCAACCTCCTGCTCTTTTACGGGTAATATGGCAGGAAATAAAGGCACCCTATAGGAAAGTAGGGATTACTCCCGGGCATTATTGAGGAACTTAACATCTACAAAAGTTTTTGTACCTTAAAGTTATAAAAAAAAAAACTGATACCTACCTCACTGACATACAGAAAATCAAATGTAAAATATTTACAATAACAAAAATCTGACATAAAAAATAAGAAAAGAAAGGAATATTTTCAAAACTTATACATAGCGAACACAAACCGAAGAAGAAAAGTTCTAAACTACCATTCTTGGATAGCCTTATATTTCTATGACCTTGACCTTTTTGAATTCTACTCTGCAAATTAATTAACATACTTCACAGGGTTTTTTTTGCAGGGGAAAGTCCAATTATCATCTCAAAGTTTCATGGCAGGAAAACCAGAAGCAAAAGACAAACTGTCCCTCAGTATCAGTAGAAGATTGGTTCCAGGTCCCCTCTCAGATACCTACATTCAAGTCCAACATGCAGAAGTACAGAAGGGTGTTGTATTTTCTCCCATGTAATTTAAATAATCTCTGGATTACTTTTTTTTTTTTTTTTTTTTTGGTACTGGGGATTGAACTCAGGGGCACTCTATCCTTGAGCTATCCCCAGCCATATTTTGTGTATTTTATTTAGAAACAGGGTCTCACTGAGTTGCTTAATGCCTCACTTTTGCTGAGGCTGACTTTGAACTCATGATCCTCCTTGCCTCAGCCTTCCGAACCGCTGAGATTACAGGTGTGTGCCACCGCGCCCGGCTAGATTACTTATAATACGTAGTTATAAGAAAAATTCTGTACATTTTTGTTACAGGTAAAGTTTTTTTTTCCCCCTGAATTACCTTTACTCTGTGGTTGGCTGAATTTGTGATGTGGAACCCACAGATATAAATGACTGAATATGTATGTATATATACAGTCAAACACGTATATACATATATATTAATATTTATACATATATATTTATGTTATCAGGTAAACTAAATCCAAAAGTAGATTATTATGCTGCTCTGGGGACACTCTTTCCTTCAACTGTTTTCTCGCAGCTCCTCCCACATCTTGCATACTTGCTGTCTTCTTTGCCCAGGATCTTATTTATTCTACCATCTCTTTTTGAATTTACTGAGCAGTGACGATGTGCAGGTGCACTCTCCTGGAGTTTCAGAGGTGAGCAAAACAGATCTGATTCAATGTTTATGGAGGAGCCAATCCACCACAGGGGAAGGCAGAGAATATATAATTACAACTGTAACAGTACAAAAAACCAAATAACGGCAAACCATCCCAAGAATCATGCTCAAGTTTGAGTTGTTAAACTAATTTGTGTATTTGTACGTCTGAACAAAAGGGCATGACGTACATGTTCTATTTAAAATATATCGTATGCATTGAAACATCATAGTTTTAAAAAAAAATGCTCGGCTACACCTACCTTCTGGGTGTAGACCTAGCCTGGTAGTATTCAAAGGATGGGCTACTGTCATTGAGTTGCTTCAAAATAATTATATTGTATCCCAGTCCCTTTATATTCTCTTCTCTGTTAAAGGGAAACTATGCTGGGTCATTACTGGATGTTAAAGAGCTGTTTCCTTTACCCTTGTCCAGAGATGCAGTAACATCACATGCGCCCGTGCGCACGAACACACACACACACACACACACACACACACACACACACACACACAGGAATATTTAAAGGTTCTATCAGAGGATGCATGGGGAAGAGAAGAATTGGTTGACATCATAAAAAATAGCATTTTTTTTTTAAATGTCTTTTTTAGTTGTTGATGGACCTTTATTTTTTTATTTATTTTTTTATATGCGGTGTTGAGAATCAAACTCAGTGCCTCACACAAGCTAGGCAAGCGCTCTACCAGTGAGCCACAACCCCAGCCCCCTCAAATAGCATTATTTTAGAAGATATAGATTCTGCTTGCTTGTAAGACCATTCTACTGTGTCACAAAACATTTCTGTTGTGTTCTGGCTATGCATTCAGTAATACCTCTGCAGTCTGAAAGAGATAAGAGGAGCTTCTAGAAGTGTTTGCTGACGTGACTTCGCTGGAGTGATCTCTCTGCAGTAGCTTCTATACAATGAACTGCCAGAGCATTTGGAGGCAGGTATAGGGCCTGACCGAGCTAGGCTTCAGAAGTTGGCTCTAACCTCAGAACATGGGTGCATTTCACATTTCTCTTTTGGAAATCCCAAGGCAAAAGTATTCTTCTTCCTTACTTTAAGCTGTATGTAATATTCTATGTGACTTCCTCTCCAACAAGCTGTCTACCTCACACTTTTAAATTCACCTCTCACATTCATTTCCTCCTGAGAGCTCTTCTTAGGCTAAGATAAACTCTCCTGGATGGTGTGAAACTGCTCCTTACTCCAACACTGTTTCTCAGATGTCATGGGTGCTTTTCTCAATCTCCCCAGTGCCTGCCATTTGCTTATAAATGCTTCTGCACTCATTTATTTAATTTCAGCTCCAAGTCCATTTGTTACTATTGTTTCCATGGAGCTGAGTGTTTATTGCTACTCCCCCCAAATTGCAAATTAATGTTTTTGCTATCATATGTGATTATTATGCAATTCATCACCATCATTATCATCATCTCTGAATGGAGGTGTAATCCTAAGAACCCTTTCAAGTCCCTGTCTCGTTTGTTCTCGCACAAAGTTTCTTATCATATTCATTTCTTTTTAAATAGCTTTATTGTTTTGTGAAATTGCTGAATGTTCCTTGTGAAAATTCAAGCATCATGAAAAAGTACAACAAGAAAGTAAAAATCACCCGTGGTTCCACAATTCCGTGAAAACAATGAAAATTTTATTGAATATGTTTTGAGATATTCCTCTATTTTATATATTTTACATAAATGTAGCACAACTATGTGTACTGTTCTATAAACTTTATTTGTAGTCAATTAATTAAATGTATTGGATATCTTTCCATGTCAATACATCATAGATTTTTTCCCCCCCTTTCTTTTGCTGTGCTGGGGATTGAACCCAGGGCCTTTTGCATGCTAGGCAAGCCCTCTACCACTTAGCTACATCCCCAGCTCTTTTTATTTTTTTATTTTTATTTTGAGTCAGAGTCTTGCTGCCTAGACTGGCCTCCAACTTGCCTTTCTCCGGCCTCAACCTCCTGAATGGGAATTATAGATGTGCCTCACTGCAGTCAAGACATTTATAGACATTTATCATCAATTTTAATGCTTTTATATCATGATGTTTGCTATAAGCATTTATGTTGCTTCTCTATTTTTATTAATCTAGACAATGCTATAATGAAGACTTGTGTGTATATCTGCTTGTATTATCTCCTTAGGGTAAAGTCCTAAAAGTGAAAATTAACATGTCAAAGGATATAGGTGATAATAAACCTTGTTACCTATTGTAAAAGGCATTAACAATTTGTTGTAATCAATTCACACCAACGGAGCATGACAATTTTCTATTTATCTTTTCTCATAGCATAGTCACCATGCTTGAGAATACTGTGGGGCTGCTAATTGTCCTGCTGGGTGAGGCATCAATCAATAGCAGTTTTGGACCTTGCATTTCTCATCCACAGTGGGGAGGTTAGCATCTCCCTGCTCTTGTCACCAATCTGCTCTTTTGCCTTCATCATCTGAATGAGATGATTTCACTAAAATATCACACAGGAGGATTTTATGACAGTCTATTTCTATGAGCACCTGAACCCATTACCCAGCATAATTTAGACCTGATAGAAAGTGACTCTTGCTGGCAGATTGCACTGCCATCCCCTCAGAAGATGATTGCTCAACGGGAATCATTCTGAATCAATTAACCAAGCCACAGCTCAGCTGTAATGCTGTGACATTCTGCCACCAATAAAAAGGAACTGCTTGCACTTTCTATGCCATGTCTTTGCCAATGCAGTTTTTACGTTGCTGTGCTAATTAAGGCCATTAGTTCCTTGATGGGAATTGTATCCATTATCCATCTAAGACACTCAACACCTTTAATGGATATGGGAAAGGACTGGCTCTTTTCCTGTGAGTTTTGTCTCCATTTAAGGTTATGATGAATTAAAACAATGTGTATAAATACACACACACACATATACATACGCACACATATGTGTGCATGATATGAATGAAATTGAATGAGGTATAGTAAATCATGAAAAACAAACCTGTATCTAGCTATTGGTTCCAGAAAATTCTTGCATTAAATTAGCTATGAAATATGGCTTAAAAGGTTCAGAAAACTAGGATTTATTTGAGGAAGTATGTAGGAGGACGGAGAGATTTTGAGGATGATAATAAAAATTATAGCTTACTATAATATTTTTATGATTTTTTATAATGTCCCTTAGGAGACAGGCTATGATCTTTAGGTCAATGGAGTTCTGCCTTGATAATAAACTTTATCTCTGCAATCTTGAAAATAATCTTTATGGCTCTTATTTAGCCGACTCATACTGGTGGACTAGCCCCAATTCCAGGACTGATGTCTGTCTGCGTCACATCCTGGGAGATCCTGAACTCATCTTCCTGGAGGCAGCCTAGGCAGTTTCATCTGAAGAAGCTGATATGAAGCCAAGACTAAGAACGATTGATTTAGATAAAGACAACCAAAATGAACAATTAAGTGCAACATATTTTTGAAATGTCTTCAGTTTTTCCCATATCTCATTCAAGTTCAACTGATTAAAATTTTCCTATTACTGCAATTTCTTACATAATTTTTACATTTAAAAGCAGCTACATTACTCATAAATAAGGACAACAGACTTTTTTTTTCCATAGTGATAGAAAACCATTATTTAGGTAATTTCTGTGTTGCTACTGCTGACGGGATAAATCTAGGCTAGGAGTTCTTAAACTCTGCTGTACACAAGAGTCTCCTGGGGAGTTAATTAAAACTGAGTTTACCAGGCCATGTTCTTAGAGATTAGGGTTTCAGGCCAGGGAGGAAGTTTTTGGGACATGCACTTGCTTTGGGACTTCACCCAAGGCAATTCTGATGTGAAGGGACCCTGGACCACATTTTATCAACACGGAACTGTGGGGGTCTGGATCTACTGCGGACTACAACCTGGGCCCTCGTGCAGTAGACTCTCCAAAGACTTGGGAAGAGCCGTTTAAGAAATGTTAAAGGGACTTTAAAACATTTTCTTCTGTTTTTTTAGCATACACAAGTCTTCTTCTTTGGACCTTTCAGTTAACTGCCTAAAGTTCACTGTCAGGAAGAATTACACAGAGAAAGAGTGGGGGGGGGGGCGGGGGGGGGGGGTGAATCACATAAAGCTCAACTTTTGAAAGGATGGGAGATAAGAACAGCGGAAATAATGTAAGTAAGTGCGATACCTGTAATTTGATTAGAAGAGATACAGAAAAACAGAAAAAAAAATTTTTTTTTTTTCCTATTTGCCAATGGCAGGCAGGAAGGTAAAATTAAGTACAACTCTGGATATGTTTAGGTAATACGCAATTGACAGAAACACTAACTCAAAACTGGTTTAAGCAAAAAGAAATGTAGTGGCTCAATTACTTGGAAGGCTTGGGTGCTTCAGGCTCTAGGCTAAGTAAGACCTCTACAACCACCTGAGGCTCTTTCTCCTGTGGGTGAGCGCTAATCTGGGCTGTGCATGAGGCTGCCAGTAGCCTAGGCTTCCTTCAGACAGTTAAATCTTAATACCATTAAATCTAGCAGAAGAGGGAGAATGTTTGTTTTTCTGTCTTTCCCAGTGGACTTGCAAATGTGTGTTATGCTTGTGTAATATGAATCAGTCGCGATGGCCAGGGTATGAGGTTTGCTAATTGGCTTAAAGACCAATGTGATCCCACTGTGGGAACTGGGAGAGCACTCCTCTCCTTCTGGAAGCACAGGACAGTGATTTTCCAGAAGCCTTTTTACCTAAGAGCAAGCAACCTAGGTACTCAGCGACCCCAAGCTTAGATTGTCCACTAGAGGTAACATTTGCTAAAAGCCATTTCCTCCTTAGCATTAGCTGTGTTTTGGAACACACTGAAACATCTGAGAACTTAAAAGAAGAACAGCTATCACAAGATTTTTCTTTTTTTTCCCCCCCTGCACAGAAAGGGTGAGGAGCAAAGAAAAACATTATGGATGATGACTCAACAGCGTAACTTGGTTTTGACCTCCCTGAGCAAATGTGGTATTGATTTAAATTGAACAAGAGATAGGAGTTACAATAACTAGAGATTTCCTGTACCGCAAACCCCAGAAAATATAAATTGGCATTTCTGTAGACATTTTAAAACATGAAATGTGCACAGAATAATGAGATGTAGTTATTGTGTCAAGGAAGAGAAGTTATAGAATTCCCACATATTCTCAGCTCCCTCAGTCTCCGTGCCCCAAACTGTTTCCAAAAGATAATTCAAAACAATGCAACTTTCCTCTTTCACAAAAAAAAAAAAAAAAAAAAAAAAAAAAATAGTTTTCTGCATTTACTTTCAGTTGTCATTTAGGGTTCTCTTGTCTTCATCCTTATCTATATTACCTCCTTTTGGTTTTAGAACTTTCTTTTGCCCATGAACTCCACAGTCAGGAGTTCTATTAAGTGTTCTTAGAATGATTTAGAAAGACTGACAATTCATGTAATTGTCTATTCCTAGTCACACATTCAAACACAAGATAAAAATAAGTGAATAGGATCTAGTGAAATAAAAACAAGCCCTGGGAAAGTAAAATCAAAGAGAGGCTCTGGTAGTGCAAGCGAAAAGACAACTATAGTTTTTGGAAGACCATGAATGTAGCTTTGAGCAGGAAATACAAAGAAAGAAATGATAATGATGACCTATCTGAGTCATAAAACAACTCAGGTCAAGACACAAATTTACATAGTACAGGTTGAGTAGCCCTAATCCAAAAACATAAAATCCCAAATGCTCCAAAATATGAAAAATTTTGAGCAATGACATGAGTGGAAAGCATTTCCACAAGTGGAAAATTCTACACCTGACCTCCTGAGAAGGGTCATTATCAAAATGCAGTTCTAAGCCGGGCGCAGTGGCGCACGCCTGTAATCCCAGCACTTTGGGAGGCTGAGGCAGGAGGATCGTGAGTTCAAAGCCAGCCTCAGCAATGGTGAGGCACTTAGCAACTCAGTGAGACCCTGTCTCTAAATAAAATACAAAAAAGGTCTGGGGATGTGACCCAGTGGTCGAGTGCCCCTGAGTTCAATCCCTGGTACCACCAAAAAAAAAAAAAAAAAAAAAAATACAGTTCTACTAAAATTATTGTACAAATTCCCCTTAGGCTGTGTATATAAGGTGTATCAGAAATGTAAATTAATTTTTTTTTGTTTTTGATCTGGGTTTTATCAATTTTTATACAAATATTCCAAAATAAAGAGGGGAAAAAAAAAAAAAAACCCGCCCAAAATCTAAAATTTGAAACACTTCTGGCCCCAAGCATTTTGGATAAGGAATATCAACCTTCACTATGGCCCCCAAAGAATGTCTTCCTAGTCCTTGACAAGAAACTCTATGTGGTACAGTGGTTGGGGTTCTCAGATCGAAAAGAATGTCCAACTAAATTTCTTCTGTTTGTTCTTCACAATGCACCTGCATGCAGGTTATGGCATAGTCACACAGAAAGAGCCTATTCCAAGAAGTTCAGCCTTCAGAGGGTCCGGCTTCATCCTGGAGCAAGTTCAGGTTAGTTGGAGGAATGAAATGGATGGGCAGCACAAACTTCAGGCACCCCTGAGTGTTACGGGTTGGATTGAAATGTCCCCCAGAGTCTCCTGTGTTCAGATGGGGCGGGGAGGGGGGCTTTGGGAAAGTGGATCACGTGGGCTCTGACCTCATGGAATGAATTACGAATCCAAACGGATCTTTCCTCCTCTAAGTTGTTCTTGCCAGGTATTTTCACACTGATGGAAAAAGCTTACCAACACAGCCAGAAAATAGTGCTGTCTCTCTGAATTTTTGATAACATTAAGTAGCAGTATTTTGAAGTTGCCTTTTCTAGAACTTTGTGTTAATGGAATCATCTGACCTGTACTATTATGTAAAAGGCATCTTGCATCTGGTTTAATGCTTGTGTGAGTTGTCCACAATGTTGCAAGTATCAGGTAGTGTCTTTTCTTTTTTTCTTCTTCTGTCTTTCTTCCTTTTGCTGAGGATGCATTTACCATTGTATGCATATACCACTGTTTATCCATTAACTGCGGGATGGATCCTGGACTGTTTCCAGGTTTTGGCTCTTATGAATAAAGTTAAGCTCATCATAAAAGTCCTGGAATACGCTGACCTATGCACTTCAAAAATAGCCTTAAAAAAAAAAAAAAAAAAAAAAAAAAAGATAGCCTAGCTGAGGAGTGGGTGGGTATCTTCAATGAACTTTGAGAAATCTGTTGGAAAACTAGCTACCTTCAGCCTACCCCTGTGACTATTCCTTAAAATATGTTGTTAGTCCTTTCTGTTGATAAGAGCAGAACTTGAAGGAAGTTTTGTTTTGTTTTTTTGTTTTTTTTTTAATGCAATGCATAGGCTTTAAATTTAGCCTAAAAATCTTGTTGCCCTTTTAAGTTTAGCAAGCTTTATCAGTTGTTTTTAAAAGGAATTTTGAATGAAGTTTGGTTACATTTAGATTTACTTAAAATGTTTAATGGTTCAAATATCTTAAATTTCTTTCATAAATTTGATGTATTTAATTTTGTTTTACAAAATTGTATTTTGATTTTTTCCAACAATAACAACAAAAATTAAACCCTTTCTGAGTACTTAACTCATATCCATTGTGAATTTTCCAATATTAAAATAAATTTAGTAAGATCTTAGCTTAATATAAAAAATATATTTGTTATTTACATTTTTAAAATTTAGGTTGCAAGGTGGTGTGGTGATTCTATGAGATAAAATCTTAAACATTAGCTGGGCGCGGTGGCGCACGCCTGTAATCCCAGCACTTTGGGAGGCTGAGGCAGGAGGATCGCGAGTTCAAAGCCAGCCTCAGCAATGGTGAGGCACTTAGCAACTCAGTGAGACCCTGTCTCTAATAAAATACAAAAAAGGGCTGGGGATGTGGCCCAGTGGTCGAGTGCCCCTGAGTTCAATCCCTGGTACCAAAAAAAAAAAAAAAAAAAAAAAAAAAAAATCTTAAACATTACATCAATCTGAAATATATATACACAGAGGCTTTCTCAATCTGGAAATATTAATATTGTGGTTTTGATCTTATAACCTTTCTATACTTTTTTTTTTTTGTTGTTGTTGTTGTTGTTGTTACTGGAGATTAAACCCAGGGGTGCTTAACCACTAAGCCACATCCCCAGCCCTTTTTTTTTTTTTTAATATTTATTTATTTGCTTTAGTTGTACAAATGCAATGCATTTATGTTTATGTGGTGCTGAGGATCGAACCAGGGCCGCACACGTGCTAGGTGAGTGCTCTACCACTGAGCCACAACCCCAGCCCCCCAACCCCAGCCCTTTTTAATATTTTATTTTGAGACAAGTTCTCACTAAGTTGTTTAGGACTTTGCTGAGTTGCTGAGGCTGGCCTTGAACCCATGATCCTCCTACCTCAGCCTTCTGAGCTGTTTTTCTAGCATTTTTCCAGGTATGTTCATCAGCATTTTGCTACTGTGACCAAAATACTTGACAAGAACAACTGAGAGGAGGAAAGGTTTATTTGGGGCTCATCGTTTCAGAGGTTCAGTCCATGGTTGGCCAACTCCAACTCCATTGCTCTGGGCCTGAGGTGAGGCAGAGCATCATGACAGAAGGTAATGGCAGAGGAAGGTGACACATTTATGGCAGCCAGGAAGCAGAGAGAGAGAGAGAGAGAAGAAGGGGCCGGGGGCAGATGCACTCCAAGGCACGCCTCCAGTGGTGTACTTCCTTTAACTATCCCCCCACCACCTGCTACAGTTACCACCTAGTAGTCTTGTCCAGTGATTAACTCACCAAATTGATTAACCCACCAATGAAATTACATCTCTCATAATCCAATCATTTTACCTCTGAACATTCCTGTATTACCTAACACAGGTTTTTTTTTTTTTTTTTTTTTTTTTTTTTTTTTGGCAGGGGGGATATTTCATATCCAAACTGCAAGATACATAGACTCTAAAGAAGACAAATGCCATCCTGGTTACCTGAAATTATTTTGGCTAAAAATTCTGTTTGGGTATTTGCCTGAAGCTACTCATACATTCACTTTGACTCCCAACATAAAAATTTTCAAACACTCCAAAACTAAAAGAGTCCTACAGTGAATATTCACACTCACACCACCAAGATTCTACTGTAACATTCGACTTTGCTTGTTTCATCAAATACCCATCCTTTAGTCACTCTTCTCCTGAGTTGATCAATTACTTTTATATATTTAAAAGGACTTTGGAGACATCAGTGCACTTCCTCCTAAGCACATCAGCAGACATGACATAAACTAGAGCTCAATATCAGCACAGCTTCTTCTTTTGATATAAATTTATAATTAATCAGATGCATACATTTTAAGTATATGATCACTGAGTTTTGACAAATGATCACACTCATGTAACCACAATTATTATTAAGGGACAGGACATGACAATCTCCCCTGAAAGTATTTTCATGCCCCTTCCTAATCAATCCCTGCTCCCACACCCACAGAAAAGCCCAGTTTGGCCTTTCTTCTAACATAAATTAATTCTGCCTTTATATTAATGGAATAACCCAATATGCACTATATAAGGCATCTTTCATTTGGCATAATGCCTTTGAAATTAATCCACAGCGTTGCATGTACCAATAATTTACTTCTTTATATCGCTGAATATGCATATACTATTGTATTCTTATATGAGAGTTTTATCCATCAACTTGTGGATGTATCCTGGACTATTTCCAGTTTTGGCTATTATGAATAAAGTTGTGGTGAATATTACATGTAAGTCATTTTATTGATTGCTGAGTCTCTTTTAAGTTTTTCTGTTATGGGATGCTAAGTTCCCAAAAACATATAGCGGGGATATAGCTCAGGTTAAGCACACCTGGGTTCAATCCTTGGTACAAAACAAACAAACAAAAACCCAAACCATATTGGTGTCTTAGGTTCATATTACATAGATATCTTTGAACTCACAGAAACCTGTACCTCCTACTCTGGTTGACTAGTTTTTCATTTTCCTGGCTCTTATTTCTATCCATTTTCCTTTTAACTCTAAAGACTTTTGATATTTAAATACTAATAGAACTAAATGTAATTTATGTCTGACATAATGAAATCTTGAATTCTTTCATATTCTTAGATAATGCAATTCACAGGAATATTCAAAGTGGAATCCAATGACTTTAGTGGAGTTGGAGGTCATAGCCAATGTTAAGAAAAATTAATAAACTGCTAGACAAAGAAATATATTAGTTTGATTTTTGTCTTTGTGACCAAAACACATCACCAGAACAATGTAGAAGAGGTAAAGCTTATTTTGGGGTTCACTGTTTCAAAGGTTCAATCTGTAGTTCGCCAGTTGCATTGCTCTGGGTCTGAGGTAGGGCAGACCATCATGGCGGAAGGGTGTGGGGGAGAAAAATCACACAGCACATGATATATGGGAAGCAGAGAGTGATGAGCCAGGAACAAAACACATAATCCCCATGCCATGTTCCCAGTGACTCACTTCCTCCAACAAGGCCCCACCTGCCTACAGTTATCACCCAGGAATCCATTCAAATTATTAATCCATCAAATGGACTAATCCACTAATCAGGTCACAGCTTTTGTAATCTAATTATTTCACCTCCTGCATTAACACAGGAGCTTTGAGAGGGATACCTCATATCCAAATCATAAGAAATGTTCTAAAGACTTTTTTTAAAATTAATTTTATTTTATTTTTTTACACAAATGGAGAGCAACTTTTCATTTCTCTGGTTGTACATGATGTAGACTCACACTATTTGTTCAATCATATGCATATATAGGGGTAATAATGTCCACGTAATTCTACCATTTTCCCCCCCTACCCATCCCCACCCCTTCCCTTCCCCCAACCCCCTCAATCCAAAGTTCCTCCATTCTTCCCTTGCACACCCCCCCATTATGGATTAGTGTAGGAGTCTTGTTTGGGGAGATGGCTTAAATTGCGGTTGACTATGGGCCATGGAGATTTGGGCATTGTTGCCTTCCGTAGTCTCACAGGACTTGGCCCGGGATCTTGAGTGACTTGGCCGAGATTGCTGATCGGGTCAGCGCCATTTTGGTGGTGTGTGTGGCGCGTGTTAGTCGTTGTTAGAGCCAGAGAGAAAAGTTATCAGAATAAAAAGCTGTTTGTTTCCAGTTTGCCTCTGAACTTCTTCCCGCGGCTTCGTTGCTCCAAGCGGCCATCGCTTCAGGCGACAACAGATTAGCATTCACTTATCAGAGAAATCATTTGGCCTTCAGTTTTGGGGATTGGCTTACTTTGCTTAGCATGATATTCTCCAACTCCGCCCACTTACCTGTAAATGCCATAATTTCATTCTTCTTTAAGGCTGAGTGGTATTCAATTGTGTATGTGTACCACATTTTCTTTATCCATTCATTTATTGAAGGGCATCTAGACTGTTTCTACAGTTTAGCTATTGTGAATTGAGCTGCTATAAACATTGAAGTGGCTGCATCTCTGTAGCATGCTGATTTTAAGTCCTTTGGGTGTAGACTGAGGAGTGGGATAGCTGGATCAAGCAGTGGTTCCATTCCAAGTTTTCTAAGGAAACTTCATACTGCTTTCCAAAATGGTCACACCATTTTGCAATCCTACCAGCAATGAATCAGTGTACCCTTTACCCCCACATCCTCACCAGCACTGATTGTTGCTTGAATTCTTGGTAATTGCCATTCTGACTGGAGTGAGATGAAATCTTAGAGTAAGAAGAAATGTTCTAAAGACTTTTAAAAATCTAAAAGATCTAAAATAGAATGTATTTTCACTTGGAGAGTTAAGAGATTTATATGTAAAAGATTGTTGTCAATCTGCATCTATCGAATTTTCTCAAGTTTTGGAGGAGCCAGAGTTCCCTAGGCTTCTCAGCCATTCTTTATCTGGGTATTTTCACAGGACTAAACTCTAGCCAATAGAATACAAACTAAGTGTCATGAGTGCAACTTCAGAGCAGAGAGAAGAAACCCAAGCAGCGCCAGCCAGTCATGCTAAGGGGAGGAGAAGATGGTGATCAGTCTTCCAGAAGGCAGATGTGACTAGCATCTGTGAATTTCCACAGAAGAATGAACTGCATATAAAAGCAGCAGACCATTGTACTTGGGGCTTTCGTGAGTTCTTACCCTTATGTAGATGGTGGTCAAGGTCACGGAAAGGACCACCAGGAAACTTGTATAACCTCAACTATTATTAAGATATAGAACACAACCATCTCCCTTGAGCGATCCTTCATGCTCTTTCCCAATCAGTCCCCACCTCCACACTCAAAGACAGCCCTTGTTCAGCCTTATATCCACCGTTAGTTAATTAAGCCAAATGATTTCTAGAGTTTACGCAGGGACGGGAATAATTTGCAATGTCACCAGCCAGAAGTAGTGTCCTCAGAGTGTAAAGGGTATTTGTTAGAGTCTCAGAGTAGTAATGCCTCACTGTAGTGGCTAAATTAGTCCCAAAGGCTCCTCTGGATTTGATTCAAAAGCATGAAAGGAGTATAAATAGGTACAACTGATGTGCAAATAGCAACAAGCTGAAACAAATTCTGGCACTGTTTAAAATTAGACAAAAATCTAAGCCTCAGAAATGTAAAAATCCAAAATGCTTAGCATCCAACCAAAATTTAAGAGAAATACAATGAAATATAAAGATATAACTCATAAGCACAAAAACCACATCAATAAAAACAGATCAAGAAATGACAGACATGATCAAATTAGTGACTTAGACCTTTAAAACCACCAATGCTGAAATACTCGGAATATGCTTCAGGATGCTAAAAACTGTTAAGACTATGAGGTGAGTGGAAGAATAAAAGGGTCCAAACAGAACTTTATAGACATGAAAAAACTGTATCTTAAATGAAAATACACCTGATGTTATTAATTAAAACCTCCTCTTCCCTCAAAATCTGTGACTCTGAAGACATAATAGGAGAAAATATCCAAATTGAGTGCAGAAAAATTTCAAAAACTGAATAGAAGCTTAATGATTGGTGGAAAAAAATAAGAAATAAAACACACTAGAAGAATAGGGTCAAAGTGTGTGGGGGGAAGGCCAAATTATTTGAACAAAGAATTATCAAAAAGTTATAAATTTGATGAAAAATATAATCCTGCAGATAAAATAAGCTCCCAGAATCTTAAGTATAATGAACATAAAAATTGATATAAGGATGCAACCATTTAAAAGAGCAATTAAGAGAAAAATCGTAAATTCGGTAGGAGATAAAAAAAAAAGATATTACATACAGAATAAGAAGTAAGAATGACAGCTGAATTTACACCAGAAACAATGTGGACCAGAAGACAATGGACCAATATTTGTAAAGTACTAAAAAAAAAAAAAAAAAAAAAAAAACGAAAACCTATCATCCTAGAAATTCATGGTGTTATGGTCTTAATATGAAGTATCCCCCTAAAGCTCATGTGTGAGACAATGCAAGAGGGTTCAGAGGTGAAATGATTAGATTATGAGAGTTTTAACCTAACCTGTGGATTGATTCTCTGATGTGATTAACTCAGAGGTAACTGTAGGCAGGTAGAGTGTGGCTGAAAGAAGTCGGTCACTGGGGGCATGTCTTGGGGTACATATTTTGTTCCTAATGAGCAGAGCCCTCTCTCTGCTTCCTGGTTGCCGTGTCCTGAGCTCCTTCCTTCCACCACGACCTTCTGGATGGTGTTCTGTCTCACCTCAGGTCTAGACCTAAGAAGTCAGCTGACAGTGGACTAACCCTCCCCTGAAATTGAGCCAAAAGAAACATTTCCTCCTCTAAGTTGTTCTTGTTGGGTATTTTGGTCGTGATGATGCAAAGCTGACTAAAACATTAAGCCAGTCAAAAGCTAGTTGAGAAGCTCTTTCCTACATCTAACATCTCTTTTATAAGTTAGGAATGTTACCCCCAGGGGAGTGTACCACTGTCTCTGCCTCTAGCTCTAAAACATGGTGCAAAGAGGTTTTGCTGAGAGGAGAGAAAGGTCATAAGAACACATAACTTTATAATTCTCTACAGAGGGATTGATTTTATCTGGGACAGAGCCCGGTTTAAATCAATGGAGATTTAGGTGGTAAGGAATTATAAGGTGGGTGGTTTTCCCAGGATAACAAACAGATAAATCATAGACCAACTAGAAGATTAACAGAGAGACACAGGGGAAAGAAATAGCCAAGAATAGCCTTCCTTGAGGTCAGAACAAGTCTTAATGTCTGTCTTCAAAGACTACTCCTGCAAAGAGAGAGTCCTGAATCAGATGCAGAGAAATTTATGATCTAGGACATTGTGGAAAATGATAGAGCAAAATCAGCCAGAAATTAAATACCTTGTGATAGCAATAGGAGCAGACAAGGAAGCTTACCAGAGAGATCATGGGAAAGAAATATTGAAAGAAAACCCATTGTCATCGCAGAGTGACAGTGTGCATGCCCATGGCATGAGAGAAATATCAGAGGCCACACATGGCAGGGGAAACACACTTCACTGAAGTAGCTCGGTCAAATCACTAAACAAACACACACAACTGAATATAACAATAGCAGTCCTAAGAAAGTGACAGTATTCAGAGATTCTACAGAATGTTATACAAAATATCTGGCTTTTCGGGCGCGGTGGCGCACGCCTGTAATCCCAGCACTTGGGAGGCTGAGGCAGGAGGATGGCGAGTTCAAAGCCAGCCACAGCAATGGCGAGGCACTTAGCAACTCAGTGAGACCCTGTCTCTAATTAAAATATAAAAAAGGTCTGGGGATGTGGCCCAGTGATCAAGTGCCCCTGAGTTCAATCCCCAGTACAAAAAATAAATAAATATCTGGCTTTTAACAAAAAAAATATAAGATATGCAAAGAAAGAGGAAAAATATGACCCATAAACTAGAAAAAAAGTAGGAAACAAAATTGTTTTGGAGAGGCCCTGATGTTAAACCTACTTCAAATCAGGTTGTGCATTGGTGCACACCTATAATTTCAGCAACTTGGGAGGCTGAGGCAGGAGGATTGCAATTTCAAAACCAGCTTCAACAAAGAATTTTTTTAAAGGGCTGGAGATGTATCTCACTGGTTAATCACCCTTGGGTTCAATCCCCAATACCAGAAAAAAAAAAAAAAAGAAGAATTCAAAGCAAATATTACAAATATATTTGAAGAACTAAAAAAAAATCATGCTTACAGAAGTAAAAGAAGTAAGATGGCAACAAAATGTAATATTGATATTTACATTGAATGTAAATGGATTAAAGAATCCAATCAAAGGCAGAGATTGATGAGATTTTTATCCAAAGCAAGATTCAACTATATGCTGTATAAAGGAGGCACACATTAGATTCAAAGATACAAATAGCTTAAAAGTGAAAGAATGGAAAAGAGATGTATCACACAGACTGCAACCTGAGAGAGCTAGAGTAGATATGCTGTTATCTCACAAAATAGATCATAAACAAAGAGTATTGCTAACAATAAAGAGTGACATCTTGTGATGACAAAAGCATCGCTCTATCACAGTATATCACAAAGATACTAGTCCTAATGTACAAGAAGTCAAAGCAGAATTGAAGAGAGAAGTAGACCATTCAACTCTCAATAGTGGATTCAACAACTAGGAGCAAGATTAAGAAGGAATTGTAAGATTTGAATGATACTGTGAACAAACTGGATTCAATAAACTACCTGATATCATACACAGTTAGATTGAACAGGACACCCAGCAATACCATCATCCATATTCTTCTGAAGCACACATGGAATATTCTCCAGGTTCAACCACTGTGATGGTAATGTAAAATGCCACTTTGGAAAACAGCTTAGGAGTCCCTCAAAAGTTTCAACATAGGTTTACCAAGTTACTATGTGATTCAACAATTATATTTCTAGGTATACACCCCAGAGAAATGAAAGCAGAGTTTCATCTAAGACTTACACATAGGAGCTTTATCCATAGTAACAATTCAAATGTCTATTAATGGATAAATGGAAAAATGAAATGTGTTGTTTACAACAAGTTGAATATTATCTGGCAAAAACGTAACAATATATGTTACAACATGGATAAATCTTGAAAAATTATGCTAAGGGAAAGAAGTTGATCACAAAATATCACATATTGTATTATTTCATTTTTATAAAATGTCCTGAATGAGCAAATCTATAGAGACAGAAAGTAGATAATTGGTTGCCCAGGCCAGAGTAAGTTGAGAGGTACTGGATTTATTTTGGGCTGAAGGAAATATTCTAAAATCAATTGTGGTGATGACTGAAGCACTTTTTTTTGTTATACCAAAAGTGCATAAAAATACATTAAATTGTACACTTAAAATGAGTGGGTTATATAGTAGGTGAGTTGTATCTCAGCTCTGTGAAGAAATATTTTAAAACTCATTACCTTGACCCAGTTGTTTGATTAGATATTGGCTAACCAGATGTATGTGGAAGTTTCTTATGAAGGACTTCATTTTCAAATAAGAAGGTGAAATTTCTCAGAAGCAAGCACTTTGGCCTCTATGTTTTTCTTGATGCCTTAAATTAAAATATATATATATATTTTTTTTAGTAGTCATTGGACACAATACCTTTAGTTTTATTTAATTTTTTATGTGGTGCTGAGGATTGCACCCAGGCCTTGCATGTGCTAGGCAAGTACTTTACCACTAAGCCACATCCCCAGCCCCAGCTGCCTTAAATTTTTATGTGATATCTGGAGCTGTAGCTCAGTTATTTTGTAGCCAGGAGGCAAGATCATGGAGGGAAAGTATGGGAGGAACTTGGTCCATGGTGGCATGAATGAACAATTGAGCCAGTTCTGGCAACCATCTTCAACATACATCTTGTCATATGAAACAATTATTAGGCCGATTTTTCTGTTAGTTGAAGACAAACGTATTCCTAAGTGATAAGAGAAGAAAAGGTAAATGGTTTGTCTAAGAAAATAGGCAAACATATAACTTCTTGAAAATGAGCTTTGATTATAAAAGAAGAAACTAGCATTTCCTCAATGTCTACTTTATGCCAGGACCTTCCAAGTATATATGTGTTGCTTTACTTAAACTTCACAACAACATCATGAGGCAGTTATGATTATCTGATATTTATAGATGAGGAAGGTAAGGTTCAACAGGGACAAATTACTTGCAGAAAATACAGGAAAGAGTACAGAGGAATTTGAACACTAGTTTTTTGTTTTTTGTTTTTTTTCTTTTCTCCAATGTCTATCTTGTTATGATAGTCCTCGTGCTACTGCCATGACTAGGTTTTGAATATACAAAATGCCTCATCACAACCATGTTTACTTCTCAATATTTATAAGTCTTTTCTATCAGGATTTTTCTTTTCTTTTTAAAAAAACATGACTCAAATTTCTGTCTCATTTCTAATCAATGCCTTAGCTGGGACTTATATAAACTGGCAATTCAGTACCTTAGCAACCAATTCTACCACAGGATTAAATATAAAGTTGCTTTAGTTACAGAACTTAGAGAACAAAAATATTGGCTTACACAAGAAATTGTTTTTTCCAAGTTTCAACATCTCTTCTAGAAGAAACTATCTCCAATTAAAAGTTAAGCTGAAAATGTAACTTTTTTATTTGTTCTTTTTAGTCATACATGACAGTAAAATGTATTTTGACATATCATGCATACATGGAGTATAGCTTCCCATTTTTGTGGTTGTAAATGATGTGAAGTTACACTAGTTGTGTATTTATATGAGAACATAGGAAAGTTATGTCAGATTCATTCTTTCCTATTCCCAACCCTTCTTCCCTACATTCGCCTTTGTCTAATCCAAGGAACTTCTATGCCCTCCATCTTGCCCCCAATTTATTGTGAGTTAGCATCCACATATCAGAGAGAACATTCAGCCTTCGTTTTTGTGGGGGAATGGTTTGTTTTGAAAATGCAACCTTTTTTTTTTTTTTTTTTTTTTTTTTTTTTTACCATTACCCAAAGCAGAATGTTTATTAAATGTTTTGGTTGGGGCCCGTATGAGCTTTTTAAGTTTAAAAGCAATCAACTGAGAAAACAAATCATTAAATGTAATTTGGATAGTTGAGAGTTCACTAATTACTAAAACTTTACACATTGAACTTAAAAAGTTCAATGCTAAAGGACAATTTTACCTTATACAAACAAATTTGTTTTATTACACAGAAAGATGATAAATTCATCACAGAAAAATTTGAATCTATAAAGGAGAATAAAGAAAAACATTCACTTAATTTCCAGCTCTGACAAATAATATTTTGATGTATTTCCTTCTGGTCTTTTTGTTATGATATTTTTGGATTTGCATAACTATTACCTCATGATTCCTTTATATTTGCAGAATTTTGCATTCTTCCTTTTAAGGGACTTGTTGTATCATCAGCATGGCACTTTTTATAAATTATACACTCTTTCACTTCCTTCTTTTGAGCTACTGAAACACTTCTCAAATATTTGAGAATAACTAATAGTCTTCAAAATTCTCATTAAAGAGAAAAAATGTTGTGATAGCAGAGATTTTATGAGTGTGCCTACTAATACAGAGAGTGTTTTCTTTTTTGCTATGTCTGTTTTATTGTCCTGTTGGCAGCTTAGAAAATTTAAGCTGTGTTTTTGTGTTAAATTTCTTTGTATGTATTACAAAGAATGTGTGCAGTGCACATGACAATTAAAATACAATTAAAAAAAGGAA
The DNA here is from genome assembly GCA_025594165.1 of Tamias sibiricus. Lineage (NCBI taxonomy): Eukaryota > Metazoa > Chordata > Mammalia > Rodentia > Sciuridae > Tamias > Tamias sibiricus. The sequence continues at coordinate 12,880,946 of CM046666.1, read as the reverse complement.
AAGGAAAATGGACGGAAAGTGGAGAGTGATTTTATTTCTGTCATAATTTTTGATGCTCTTTATTATATTTAGACAGCTGAACAATTATAGGAAACTGGGTGAAACTTATTTTGCCTATTCCTAGATCTGCAAATGGAGGCCAGTAGAAAGGGTAGTCAAGAGGATCCTTCTTGAGAACATGAATCTTTCTCCACTACCCTAAAGCACCTCATCGTAATTCAGTCGTGGTTCATGATGCCGAATAAAGAACATTATGTTTTCCTGATGTTCCAGATACGTCGAGACTTTCCAGAATTTTTCAGAAAATTTTGCAAATGAAGATGGTTATAAGTGAACTGGAAGGAGTATTGAAGATGAATCATGCATTTGTGTGTGTGTGTGTGTGTGTGTGTGTGTGTGTTTGCATGTGTCTGCCCATGGGAATCCCTGCAGTAATTTGATTTGGATGCTATGCATGTAGTAATTGCTGACTAAACTCCTTTTTCCCTTTAGTACTCACATGTAAGCTGTAACCCAGAGATGAATATCAATAACCTTCATAATTACCCTTTCAGTTATAATCATATAAATGTTATATATATATATGTATGTATGTATATATATATATATAAATCTATGCACGTATATAGATATGTATGCTTATGTATACTCAAATATAATGGTTCATGTAATTTGGTATCTATAATTCTCATTACATATAACACATGCTATTCCTCTCTGCTACACTGGCTTTTAAAGATTAGTCATTCCTACTCTATCAGAGAGTAAAACTAACTCACTTTCAGGAATGTGGGGATAGAAATGAACTTGGCTTACTGGTGGACAGGATAGTTTCCACCGTGGTTTGAGCTGAGTGTATCTGATGGGCGTATGGAGAGTCCGGTGGGATACTTTAGGTGAAATAGTAAAATATAAAGTAATAAAATTTAAAATTAAGCTGCTTGTATTTTCCCTTAATCCAATACCTTTGTAACAATGATTGTAAAATACTCTCTTGAATATCTGCAAGCTCTGAACAGGAAGAAGAACCTAGGCTCCCACAAAGGCAAAGAAAGGGTAATAAGGATAACTTGTGTTTGTCCAGAGTGGACCAGTTTAAAGAGAACTTCCATTGTATTATGAAACTCAAAATATTCCTTGGAATAATCCCACTGAAAAGTGCCAACCGTTGGGAGACTGGGCGTCAGATAGGAGAGAGGCACCTTCAGTGGCCCATGGCAGCCTGGGCCCTTCCCACCCTCCGCCATGTTGTTTCTGAATCCTGTGAAGCTGATTCACCTGGGTCTGTCTCTGGTCAGCACTGTCCTAGTTTTGCTCCAACTTTCCCTTTCCACCTTCCACTTATCAACTTTCCCCTTCAGAACTCTGAACCTTCTGATCCCCAAGGTGGCTAACTAGTTAGCAGAATTCATAAACCTGCGTTGGGTTGATTTCTCAAGGTGATCGGCCGGCCAGGGCTGGCTTTTCTCCTCTCATCATCTGAACTTGACAGCATCCTCCACTCTTTCCTCCTTCTCATTGTTTGGTCCCTCATCAGATCTCTTCTATTTCCCTTTACATTCCATCTTCTACCCACACATTATTTATCAGTGTGTTAATTTCTGGGTGTTAGAAGACTTCTTCTTTTTTTGGAAGGAGGGATATAGAACAATCAGTCCCTTTATTATCTGAGCAGGACAGGAGAGAGGAGGGCGTCCTGGCCTTTCTCCCCTTGGTTGTCTTCAGGTAGATCCCCTGCTCCGTGTCCTCTGGTGCACAGCCATCTCCAGCCACACCAGCTGCTCTTGATGCAGTGCACATGACAAGCCTGCCCTGTTGGACCTGCTCCTCTAAAAGACTGCTGGTTTTTGGAATTCTTTTTTCCTTTCATCATATTTCTTTTGAATTTTCTTTGATCTTACTTAAAAAAAAAAAAAAAATCTCTTCATCTTTGGGTCTCATCTTAGCCCGTGGTGGTGCAGAGTGGGCCTCCCCCACTGACTGTGTGGTGGGCTGTCTTTGGGCACAGTGCAGTTCTGCGCCAGGGTCTTGGTGTGGACCCACCGTTGGCTGCACTCTACACGACATCCTCATGCTCATCTGTGAGCTCTGGGCCCCGGGAGAAGTTCCCACATCCAGCCTCAGGCATGGTGCTCTTCCTTGACCTAGAAAGGGGCTGTGTGTATGCAGCGGGGGTCCCAGCGCACACTTCCACTTCTTATAGCAGGGCCCTCTCTTGCTCACGATCATGTGTTCTGTCCCAGAGAGGCCTGTCCTCAGCACTGGCTGAGAAGAGCATGTTGGAAAAAATTTCTCTTTCTGTTATTGAGTTTCAACAGATACACTGGTGTTTGGAGAAAACAGCTCTGTGTGATTCCATGTTTTAGTCATCTCCTACTCCACCCATTGGTAAGGGAGGGGTAAGGTTACGGAGGTGGCCAAATTGATGAGGCTGATGCTGGACAGGTGAGACTGACAGTGATTACTAGTCACATATGCTCAGAGCTGGGGGCGGGGGGTGAGCACACCATGTGGGCTGCATTGGGGTTACACTCAGGAATGAAGGGAAGCATCGTGTGCTGTGAGAGGCAGGTTTTTATGGTGTAGGTGAGGTGTTCTCCAAAAGCTCATGTGTGAGACAATGCAAGAAGGCTCAGAGGTAAAATGACTGGGTTATGAAAGTCTTAACCTAACCAATGCATTAATGTCCTGATAGGGATTAACTGGGTAGTTATAGGAAGGTAGGGTGTGGCTGGAGGATGTGGGTCCTTGGGGGCATGTCTTGGTGGGGGTGTGTGTGCATTTTGTCCCTGGTGAGCTGAACACTCTCTCTGTTTCCAGATTGCCCTGTCCTGAGCTGCTCTCCTCCACCTTGATATTCTGCCTCACCTCAGGCCCAGAGCAATGGGGTCAGTCATCTATGGACTGAGACCTCTGAAACTGTGAGTGCCAAATAAACTTTTCTTTCTCTATGTTGTTTTTATCAGATCTTTGGTCACAGCAGAAAAAAAGCTGACTAAAATATAGGTTTGTAGTATCAACACCTGGGAAGCAGGTTAGGGAGGAGGAAAGGGGAATGAGATTGATCAAATTATGTCACCTGCATGTACAAATATGGTGCTATGAAATCAATACACTAGTATGTGTAATTATGTTTGTAATGCACCAATTAAAAAAAAAAAAGAGGGTAGGTGTCTTCTGACTTACCGTAGGAGATGAGATTGACTTGTGTGAATAATTCCATAGATGTCAGGGAACTTTGTCACTTAGGGACGTGCAAGAATTGCGGCTGTCTTTCTAGGTAAGGAAGACTTTTGGTTAAGGAAAGTTAGCCACAAAGCAGAGTGGGAAGGGGAATTTGTGGTCAGGCAAGTTGGGCCCTTTCAGCTTTACCAGATGTCAAAGCAGCAGACAATATTGGACTTCCATTTTAATTCTTAATCTGCATTTCAGTTATTTTAAATTTGGGGGGGGTTTGTTTTATGGATCAGGATGTGGTCTGTGTTGCTGTGTGTTAGGTGAGCAGTATCTTCTGCTGTTGTCATGCGGAGTATCCCATAGATGTCCCTTGGATTATGTTGGATGATGGTGTTGAGCTTTTCAATCTCCATATTGATTTCCTTTCTGGATGTTCTGTTAATTATTATGATAAAGATGCTTAAGTATTAACCTCATATTGTGGATTTATCTCTTTCTATATTCAATTCTGTTTTTTGCTTTATATATTTTGCACTTCTGTTGTTTGGTACATACACTTTTTGGATTGTTATGTCTTATTGGTGAATTGAAACTTTTATCATTATAAATTTCCTTTTCTGTCTCTTTTAATTTTCTTTGCCCTGTAGTTTACATTATCTGATGTAGCCACTTCTGTTTTCTCTTGATTAATTTGTATGATATGTATTTTTTCTATCTTTTCCTGTCAATGTGATTCTAGCATTACTTTATAAAAAATTATTTATTTATTTTAATTAGGTATATATGACAGCAGAATGCATTTTGATTCATTGTTCACAATTGCAGCACAACTTTACATTTCTATGGTTGTACACAATGTAGCGTCACACCATAAGTACAGTCATACATGTACCTAGGGTAATGATGCCCACCTCATCCCACCATATTTCCTGCCCCCGTACCACCTCCCTAATCTTCCTCCCCTTTCCCAAAGTTCCTCCATTTTTTCCCATGCCTCCCCCCTCCCCATTATGGATCAGCATCTACTTATCAGAGAGAATAATCAGCCTTTGGTTTTTTTGGGATTGGCTTACTTTGCTTAGCATGATATTCTCCAACTCCATCCATTTACCTGCAAATGCCATAATTTTATTCTCTTTTAATGCTGAGTAATATTCCATTGTGTATATATACCACAGTTTCTTTATCCATTCATCTATCAAAGGGCATCTAGGTTGCTTCCACAGTTTAGCTATTGTGAATTGAGTTGCTATAAACATTGATGTGGCTGCCTTATGGCAGACCCACACATGAGTTCTATCATTATTTTTGACATGTTTCTTTTTAAATTATATTTTAAGTTATATTTTAGTTTTAATTGACACATAATAATCGTGCATATTTATTGGGTACAGTGTGACCTTTCGATACATGTATACAATGTAAAGTGATCAAATCGAGTTAATTGGCACATATATCGCCTTAAACATTCATCATTTCCCCATGTTATGAATAGTCAAAATCTTCCCTATTAGTTGTTTTTGAGATATTCAATTAATTATCGTCAACCATAGTTATCCTACTCTGTGATAGGACACTAGAAGCTATTCCTCCTATTCAACTGTACTCCTGAACGCATCGTCTTTTCACCTGCCACCCTCCCCGTTTCTCAGGCTCTGGTAACCATTAATCTATTCTTTACTTCTTTGAGATCAACTTTTCAGCATCCACACAGAAGTGAGAACAGGTGGTACTTGTCTTGTCTTTCTCTGACTTTTTTTTTCCACTTAACATAGTGTCCTCCACTTCCACCCATGTTGCTGCAGTTTCACCTTTTCATGGTTGAATACCGTGATGTTGCACATGTGTAGCACATTTTCTTTATCCATTCACCCCCTGATGAATGCCAAGGTGGGTTCCATACATGGCCATCAGGAATGGTGCTGCAAAAGATATGGGAATGCAGATACCTCTTGAATATTTTATTTCTTTTGGAACAGACCCCCATAGTGGGATTGTGAGTTAAATGCTAGGCCTATTTCTAGTCCTTGAGGAATCTTCGTACTGGTTTTCCTCGTGACTGTACTGGTTCATGTTCCCACCCACATCATTTGAGGGTTGCCCTCTCTTCAAATGCTTGCCCAGCATTTGTCATTTTGTTTTTGTCTTTTTGTTGTTAGCAGTTTTGAGTGGGGTGACATGATCTCTCATACTGGTTTTGATTCACTTTTCCCTGATGATGGGGGGAGTTGAGCATTTTTTTCCATGTATTCATTAGTCATTTGCATATCCTCTATTGAGGAATGTCTTTTCAGGTCATTTGCCCTTTAAAAAAATTGGATTCTTTGTTCTTTTTCCCCTGTGGAGTTATTCGGATTCCTTCCGTGGTCTGGAAATTAATCCCTTGTTAGATAAATAGTGTGAAAAAATTTTACCCATTCTGCAAGTAGCTAGCACAATAGGGTTGACTAGCACAGGCCTACTTTCTGAGCTTCTCGGGACCCTTCTGCTCAGTGATGTGATTCCCCTCAGCCTGGGTGAACCTTTCTTGGAATTTTCTTGAAGCTTTCTTGGAACATTACAAGACTTCTTACTCGACTGACTTCCTTTCCCCTCTGCTTCAGGAGCCCCGCCCCACCCCCCCCAGGCTTTGTGGCCTGAGGGCTCCACCTGCCTATTCTGGTTCTCTGAAACTTTCTGATCTCAGGCACTTCCCTCTTGCACAATCAACCCCATCTTTGCATATGCTTTTCAGAGGCCTTGAGCTAACCCGATTATCACGTTTTATTTTATGTCTAGATTTTGCTACACATATACACATTGATGGATCTGTAGCTATCTAACGCACCATCCTGTGTACTATGTGACACCACATACACTAACATGTTCTGGACAATTTGATCATCACAAAGTGTCTTTGAGATAGCATTTCTTCCCCTGTACCCCTCTGGTGCTGGGGATTGAACCCAGTGACTTGTGCATGTGATGCAAGCACTCTACCAACTGAGCTATATCCTCAGCTGTGAGATGGCATTTCTGATGGAAGTAGAGATAATGTCACTCACCAATAGCTAAGTAACTATCTCCCACATGGATCCACGGTAGGGTTCAGATTTAGGTTCCTTCATCGTCACAAATTCTCTGCCACCAACTTTCACAGTTAATCAATGGTGTTTGAAAGAGCAATTGCCTACACAGCCTTTGTAGACAGAATGTTCTGCAAATGCAGGAATGTGCTGTATTTGCACAGTCTAATCAGGTAGCCACTAGCAAAGAGTGGCTATTGAATCCTTGAAATGTGACCAGTATAACTGCAATTTTCCTATTATTTGAATGCTTCATGTTATTTTAATTAATTAAAATTTAATCAAAGTAGTCACATGTGACCAGTGGCCACCATATTGCATAGTGCGGGCTGCTGTGTGTTGGAAGTCCTCATCTGAGCCTCTATTTCTGCTAGGTCAGGTCATCTTCCTTGCATGCCTGGACCACTATAATAGCTTTCTACATCTTCTCCGTGTTTCATTTCTCCTAACTCCCATTTGGTCTCTCAGTTGCCATCAGGGTGATTTTTCTGAAACTCAGAATCAGGTCACTTCTCAGCTAAAGAGACACCTCAGCGGCTGGAGACGATGACTATGTTATGTTCTCTCTCTTCCTCTTATAGCGTGTGCCGTACATTTCTGGCAACTTTTAAGCCTGACAAATGTCTCTGGGGGGAAATGAACATAATTTAACCGTGGGGCGTTCTGGAGATAGTTTGCCTTAAATTACCCTAATATGGGGGAATTTAGGGCGAGATAATAAGGGAATGTTTTTGGCAACTGGCATAAGCATGCATCATCTTTATCAGGCTTATTACATTCTGGAGAGCTGACCCTATTCCCAAGGATCCCCTCACTACTACCAGTGCTATGATCAGGAAGAAACACACATTTCTGGACCTGTCCCGAAGCAACCCTCCGTAAAACCGCCACCATGGTTAAACGCAAAGGAAATGAGATTCTCAAAAAGGAGAAATCACATTTGTGAAACATTAGATGCCATTTTTCAACCCAATGAACCATTTCATTCTTTCATTAATAAAAATCTATTGTTTTCCTTAGTGAAGACTTTTCCTTTCCTTTGAAAGGCAAACCCTGACTAAAAGGAGCACAGTCTATAGCAAAGCTTATTAAGCTTGATCTTTGCCCTAAAAACCATTCTGAGTGTTAGTATTTTCCATTTCTCAGGGATAAGTGGATGTGCGCGCGCGCGCGCACACACATGCACACACAGGTGTTTTGAATACCTGAGATCTTCAGATGTGCACAAGTGTTTTCCTCTTCTCTCCTCCACCACCCTCCTGCTCTCAGCCCATCATCGGTCTCCCCAGCAGACAGCACGGTCCCCTCCCCTCACAGTTTTCTCCATGGGGGACGAGCTTGGTTTTTCAGCTCAGTGAACTTTCCTTTCTTCAGGGAGGAGGATTTAATTGCAGGGTTTCACATTTTCAAAGAAAAATGTTTAGACTGGGAGGGATCAGCTATATTAGAGAAATGTGGTTTGCTCAAAAATGAGTGGCATAAATCCCCTGTTCTTGGCTGGCAGGGAACTCAGGGGAAACTCTTTGGCTGTTACTGAAATAATCCACATTTGATTATATTTTCTTCCAAACAAGTGCTTGATTCACTTGGAACTCAGTTTTTAGGCTTGCTGCATGGTCAAATAGCTCTGCGATTGCATACGTTGTTCCTGTGCACGTGATTGGATAATCCCATAACTTATACACTGCAAAGTTGGCTCCTAAATATTTCTGTACCCAGCAGTCACATTTCATTGTGTTGCAGCTTGCCACTGGGAGTCTGACTGCTTTAAATCATTTGCTTCACTTTATCATTAGTGAAGCCATTGTGCCATTTTGATTCAGCTCAAGCATAAAAGATGATTTTATTATTATTATTCTCTTCCTTGTCTTGACCAGTGGCTTAAGGAAATCACTTGTCTGATAAGCCAGCTACAGACTGCAGGAAGTGAGCTCTCACTTGCAGTGGCCTATTTATTGGGAACATACTGATAGAAGACGGAAGGAAATAGCACTACCTGCAATTAGGCATCAAGTTTTCATTTTCCATTCCTATACATCAACATTTCAAGCAATAAATCTCACTTTCTTGTGCATGTCTCTAGCTTCATGCTCCATCTTTGAGAGCAAAATTTTCCAAGTTGGTCTCCTGCTGTCCTTTAACTTTTCGATGCAGCTGCAGAACACAGCTCATTTTCTCTTTCTCCTTTAGAAAAAGCCTGCCGGAAGTTCCTCTCCCCTGTTAGAAACTGGACCTGCTTATTGGCAGGCTGAAGCGTATAATGGAGCCATGTATACATTTACTTCCAACGTGAATGTCTTTTCTTGATGCTTCTTGGAGAGAGTAGATGGTTGCAGATGAATGATTTCCTCATCAGCAGGACAGCAGTATAGAAGGCTTTGTTAAAATAAAAAATCTGGCTGCCTATTTGAAAAAAGCCAGATGCAAGAGTATATATTGTCTGATCCCATTTGTACAGAGTTCAAAACAAGTGAAAGAATTCCAGGTGTTGGAAGTCAGGGAAGTGAATACTTCAGAGGGGATAGACTGGGAGAAGGACTCAAGGGTGCTGAATGCCTCTGGGTGCAGACTCCTGCTTTCTGATTGCAGTAACAGACATGTGGGTGCGGTTTTTGTGAAGCTGCATTATGCTGTACACCTACACTATTGTGCACTTTCTCTTGTATGATACAGATTATGATTCAATCGGAGGTTGACAGATGCACCAAAATTGTTCTCCGCATAGGTCAGTCATAAGTAGTTGAGGTCTAAGATGGCCTGTATTTACAGCAAGGAATGTTTATTGCTGTTTTCTTCTTTACCAACTTCCATGTCTATTCAACATCAAAACGCTACACTAAGTGGCCAGTCTTTTCCTGAGAACATAAGCCGATTGCTTGCTTTCTTGTTTCCCTGGGATATAAACATGAATAGAATGTGATGAATTTTCCAAGATGCCCTTTCTACGGCTTAGAAAGCTCCAGGAATGAACACCAGGGGCCCTGCCCCAAAGGGGGCCATTTTAAGTGACATTTCTGCCACCCCCCAATCTGACTGCCACCAAGCAGTTAAGCTGAAGGGTAAAACAAAAACAAAAACAAAACAAAATCCAAGTGTGCTGCAAAACCAGAGCTCAGGAGTCAGAAAGCCTGGGTAATGATATTTACTCAGAGCTGGATTCACATTCTACTTAACGTGACGGGAATTCTCAACAGTTGGTCTTGACAAACTCTGGCAATTCTGAGGCTCATTAACCTATTTGCAGGTGCTCTGCTGTCTGAGCTGCCTGTGTGCAGAGTCAAGCCTCCTCGAAATTCTCTGACGCAGGCTGCAGCCCCAGTTCAGAGCTAATCATGACGTGTTTCGGGGCTCAAGATAGGAAATGAAAGCTTTGGGGGAGTCTGAAGTGGGAAGTTTTTAAATTAGCAATGCCATCAAACGTTTCATGTCAATCCCACTGCAATCAGAGAGAGACGTGGAAGGGAGTCTGCGTTTGTGGTGGAGCAGACGAAAGTCTGCTTAAGCTGCTGTTTATGAAACAAGGCTGTGCTAAAACCCCAAATATCTGAATGATTTAGGCAAGACCGAAGACAACCACAGTATTTCCTCCTGTCCTTCCTTTATTTCTTAGGACATATGGCTGTGGTTTTCTGCTGAATCGCAAAGTGAAATTGTTCTGCCCAATCAGGCTAAACCCTGAGGAGCTGGACAACTCTTGTTCAGTGGTTTCTATTATGGGCTGCCTTTGAGAATCGCATTATTTCTAAAATGCAAGAACTGCAAAATCTTTTGCTGGGTACACTCCTTTTTCTGAGACGTTTTAAGATTTGCAAATGTCCCTAAATTCTTTTCCTCTGTAAAGGGAAACTTGGATTCACCCTCCATAAGGAAGGCTCTGCCACACAGTAAATTTGGTATAACAAGGTGTTTTCTGGGATTGGCAACAATGAGTCCCTGGATGGGAATCAAGACAAATCTGTTTTATGCTGACTTCCAGGTAGCCCAAAGAAGGGTTGAAGACGGTCTCTTGGATATTTGCTCCAGTTTTCAAATTTTTCCTTTCTGAGAGTTGCCTCAAATAGTCTCTTTCCCAGGAACACTTAGGATATGTTTTGACAACTTAAAATCTTAATCTTGTCCTTGAGAGTGGGAGCAGAAGCTCAGAGTATCCAGGGAAAATGACTAGACCATATTTTGTGGGTTTGGAGGGAGGACAGATGTATATAGTTGGCTGTCCACATTTGAGGTTTCTGCATCCACTGATTCAACCATCCATGGATGGAAAAATATTTGAAAAACATTTCATCTGCACCGAGTATGTGAAAAACCCTTTTTTCTTGTCATTATTCATGAAAAAATATATAGTATACCAACTATTGACACAGCATTTATATTAGAAATTATAAGTAATCTAGAAATGATTTAAGTTATAGGAGGATGTGCATAGGTCATATACAAACACTATATCATTTTATATTATAATCTTTTTTAGCATATATGGATTTCAGTATCCATGGATGGTGTGTGTGCTGAAACCAATCCCCTGTGGATACCAAGGGCCAACTGTACTGTATTTCTTGGCGGACCAAGAACTGGACTCGGTCTTGTTGCAGAGAGATTGCCACCAGCTCAGATCCTACCTTGTCCTGTGCTTACTTCTGTGAAACCAAATTGATCTGAAAACTGCAATAAATGGTGCATGAATCCTGGGCAGCCACAGGATCAGAGGGGCTAGCAGGAGTGACAGGGATGAGGGTAGCATTTTATGGATTTTTCTGAAAATACTCTGCTAAGGTTCCTTGTTAAATTAACAGACACCTTGCAAAGCCAGGAGGCTAGGTTTTTGCCAGTAGGCCTCCATGTTGGTCCCTTAGTGCTACTTTATTCATGTGACACTGAGACTATACCTTGGACAAACAGTTTTGAATGTATGCCATAGCACTAATTAAAGCAAAAGAGCTAGAATATAGGTGTACTCCACCCAGAGAGGCAGGTTTTCTTCTTTCTTTCTTTCTTTCTTTCTTTCTTTCTTTCTTTCTTTCTTTCTTTTTTCTTTCTTTCTTCATTTTTTATTCTAAGTTGTTATAAGTGACAGCAGAATGCATTACATTTCATATTATACTTATAGAATACATTTTTATATATCTCTGGTTGTATACAAAGTATATTCACACCATTCATGTCTTCATACATGCACTTAGGTTAAAGATATCCATCTTATTCTACTATATTTTTTCCCCTTCATCCTTTTGCCCCCTCCCTTCCCCTTCCTCCCCATTGGCCATTCTATTGTTCCTCTAATCCTCCTATGCTCCCCATCCCAACCCCACTGTGAGTCAGCCTCCTTATATCAGAGAAAACATTTGGCACTTGGCTTTTTGGGATTGGCTAACTTCACTTAGCATTATATTCTCCAACTTTATCCATTTACCTGCAAATGCCATGATTTTATTCTCTTTTATTGCTGATTATACACCATTGTGTATATATACCACATTTTCTTTATCCATTCATCAATTGAAGGGCATCTAGGCTGGTTCTACAGTTTAGCTATTGTGAATTGTGCTGCTATAAACATTGATGTGGCTGTGTCCCCGTAGTATGCTGTTTTTAAGTCATTTGGGTATAGACCGCCGAGTGGGATAGCTGGGTCATAAGGTGGTTCCATTCCCACTTTTCCAAGGAATCTCCATACTGCTTTCCATATTGGCTGTACCATTTTGCAGCCCCACCAGCAGTGTATGAGTGTGAGAGAGGCAGGTTTTCTTTGTTCTAGGGGACAGTCTGAAATACATTTCGTCAGGTTGTGCCTTGAAGTCTATGGTTTGACTTTGAGGGTGCCTCAGGGGCTATGCTGAGGGAAAACAACTTGATATATTTGGGATTGTTTCTCCTGGGAAGAGAAGGGAGAAATGATGTATGTAATGTTGGCATCAGATTTGAGACTGGGTCCCTATGGAAGATGGTAATGGGGCCAAGGACTTAAGACTGGAAAGACCTGCACAATTGGGTGATGTGGGTATCCCCTTGGATCTGAGCTAATGACTTCATAGGTGATAAACTGGAACTTTGGGTCTTTGCTCATTTGTAATATAGAGTGGTTATCATACATCTATCAGAGCTACTTTGCATCTCATGTTAGAAGTACTCTGTTAAATAAGAGGCAAATTAAGCATTTCATTTGAAGCTAAACCAAATCCTTTCAGTGCATCTAGCAAAAAGCCAACATCCTTATAAGACCCACAAACTGGCGTACCCTCTGGCCCATGCCTTTGCCTCCCATACTCTCGCTCACTTTCTTCTGGTGATTGGCCTCCTTGAGACTCCTTGAACACCCCAACATGCCCCGTTCTTTGGGTCTTAGCTGTCCTAGTAGCTGTCTCTGCACGGATTGTCCCTCCCACCCTACCCGGGTCACTTGTTCACCTCCTTCAACTCTTGGCTTACACAGGAGCTCAGAGCGGTCTTCCCTGCCCATGCACTTGAAATGTAGCCCTTGGTTCCCCACCCCTATCAAGTGTGGTCATTGATTGGCACGGATCTTTGTAACTTTATTGTCAGTGCAAAATCCATATTCTGAAAAATAATGATACTTATTCATGATATTTATCTCAAATTATGGACTTTTCCCCCAGTAGAATTTAAGCTGGGAAGGAGCAGGGATTCTTGCACTGATTTCTGCAGAACCTAGCATGCTTACCCACTCAAAGAACTTACTACATGTCTGTTTGTTGAATGAATGAATGGCAACTGAATCTGTTAGAGCGCCAATGGAGAATTAGGTACAAAGACATCATTACCCTAAGTACATGTATGAAGACACAATTGTTGTGAAAATACTTTACGTAAAACCAGTGACTTGAAAAATTGTGCGGTTTATATGTAATATGAAATGAATTGCACTCTGCAAACATGTATAACAAATTAGAATAAAAATAAATTAAAAAAAAAAAAAAGAAAACTTAGCAATAGACATGTGAGGGGTTACCTTCAGAAAAAATCCAGAACATCATATGAGAAAGGGAACATAGTCTTGGCTCAGAAATGAGCAATACTTATGTAATCAAAATAAATACTGAATATATTTTTTTTAAATTTAGTTCTTTTTTAAAAAATTTCTTTAGACATCGATGAGCCTTTATTTTGGTCATTTATTTGTATGTGGTGCTGAGAATCGAACCTAGGGCTTTACACGTGCTAGGCAAGTGCTCTACCACTGAGCTACAGCCCCCAGCTCCAATATTGACTAATCAAATATGTCTCTATTGAGAAATGAGGAAAGAAGAGGGAAAAGTGAATGGTAACATGAGAGAAATGATCTAGACTAATATGAAGCCAACAGAAAATGTCTAAAATTGACACATTGAGAAATCAGAGCAAAGGTGTGTTATTTAGAGCAAGCATGTAACTACCAGAAAATAGAATGAAAAGTTGAAAATGTCGTCTCTGGGAGCATGGGGAAGAATAGGGTTAGGAACTAGTGTTTTTCATTATAAAAGATCTGACTTTTGACTGTGCATGTTTTTATCTTGATAAAATTTTTAAAATCACCCAAGAAAGGAAACATTTCCCATAAGCACCTTTCCCAGAAAGTACATTTCCCTTCAGGTTATTTTAAACTTTTCTCCTTGAGTAATACATTCACATGATTATTACTATTTATTCTAAGAACTACAGAATCATAGATCAGTATTAAAGTCACTAGGTTATTATAATTATTAAAATTGTTTTAAGTGCAATTTGTGGAGAATGCAAAACGATTTTCCATGTTGCCTTGATGTTTAGATTTTCAAATGACATATTTTGGGAAAACATTTCAATTTGCTCTTATTAACCTCAAGGAAAGGAACATGCCTTGAAGAAAAACAAATAAATGAGCTCAGAAAATGTAGGGATTGTCTTAGCTGGAAGTTACAATGTCATTTAGGTGAGTCAATGACTCATCTGGCTGTAACTCTACAGTTCACGAATGAACTTTAAAAATAAAACAAATGATAGTACCAAAAAATGGCTGAACACAAATATGTATAAACATAAATATGAATAATGACATATATTCATATTTTTGTAGTTTATGGACTTCAAGTACAGGAGACGAAAACTCAAATTCCATCTTCCAGAATTTGTCTGTGTGTGCCATGAAATGATCGTGGGGTAGTTACCCCAAACTTGTGGTCACTGATGAGTGCACTTTGGTTGTGTTCAAGATTTGGAGCCATTTATGAAATAGAATTTTACTACCAACTGAGTCATGTTAGCGAGTCACAGTATTGACTTTTAAAGGAAACCATTATGTATTTACTTATTATAATCATCTCTATATGTGTATGTTGAGATACACATGTTTGATTCTTTTCTAAATATTAGGGTAAACATGCACCCATGTATGTGTAGACATGTGGACATGATTGCAAAAATATTAGAATGCACACGTGCATATATGCAGATATGTGTACACAATCCTATTGTATTTCTTTTAGTCATTACTTGCAATCAATTGGCGTGTGAGAACTTTTAATCCAATCAGCCTGTGAATATAATTAACAGATGAATATAACAGATGTAAATTATTTAAGATAAATTATTAATGATCATTTCAAAAGGTAATTACACTTTATTTTGATGTAGAATTAGCATTTTTTTTTAACCAGAAAACGTTTGATGAGGTCTTTCATACGTGGTTGTGCACTGACGTCTATCATTGCGTGCCTGTGCCTTGCCTAATCTTGTAACTGACTCTTCTCTCAGTGTCTGACTTCTAGGTACCATTCGAATTGCTGAAAGGAAGGAAAGAAAGAAGGCAGGAAGAAAGAAAAGAAGGAAGGAAGGCAGGCACCAGGGAAAAATTCCAAGAATGAGCAATTCAGGGATCTTATTCAACATGAGACGGGAGTCACGTGGCTAATCCAAAACAAAGTTATTACCTAATTCCGTCACTTTAGGGTAGCAAATTGTCTGGATCATATTGTTAGTAGAAAAGTCAAGTGACATACTCATCATGGTTTTCTGGAAACTTAGAGGCTGACATCTGTAATCCAACAAAGAATACATAGAAAATTGACTTCGAAAGGTGCAGGGAGGGCTCCGACCGTCTCTGAGAGGACTACAGAGGAGTTCTGGAGGGACCAGTATCGCATGTTCCCGTCCCTGGAGCCCAGGTTGGTGGGCGCTGGGGCATCAGGCAGTCTCATCTGGCGTGGTGTGGGTATGACCGCTGGGCAAGGGTGTCCTGCGTCCACCAGGAGTTTCTAGTTCTGCTCTCGTATGGTGTTTCCTCCTAACCTCACTGTGCTAAGGTTGGGCGGGGTGTCCCAGGAGCAACCCAGTCTGCGACTTCACCTAGGCAAGAGGCATCCATTCTGAATGCAGGCGAGTGTCCATGGAGTCTTTCAGGGCTGGAGAAGAAACGGACAGTTTCCATGGACCAGAGGAGGCATCCTGAGGCCCAAGGCCAGTTAGGAGATGATGAAGGACTCAGGCAAAGTCCCAGGAGGCAGGGAGGCAGGAACGTGGCTGATGAACTGTGTGGGAACAAAGGGCAGCAGAAGCCGGACCCAGTGCGAGCCCACCTGGGCCCCCTGCTGTCTTCCCACGGTCTCCGGGGTGCGTGAAGTGGACACTTTCCGTGGCGGCAAGGAGGACCCTTGGGAAGTACTGAGGAGATGCTCTTCTGCAAAATGGATCAACGGAATCATCTTCTAAAGTGAAGGAGGGGGAGCTGTAGGAACAAAGTGTTATTCGGTGGCTTTTATCTTCTGTTCCTCTGCCCAGGACAGGTGGGAAATAGACCGATAGCTGTAGTCGAGCAGATCTAGACACAGCACAGGCCTAACACACCCATTCTCCGTGGCGATTCTCTTGCTCTGTGCATGGCCTAGCTCTCAAGAGTTCTGGAAAAAGAGATAGTTTCCCTCCTATTTGTAGCAAATCACCATATATTTCATGCCTTCAACTCACAGATGTGCCATGGTACCTTAGTAAGGTGAAGGTCAAATCCCACTGTAGCAAATTCTCAGAGCATATCCTAGAGTTTGGTTGCATCGAATAATAGAGAGGGTTATTCTCGAAAGATCGGGAATTTTATTATGATGATTTTATCTATTAGGATTTATTGGATTTGGGTTCACAGTGGGGGAGTTAGGCAGATAATGCCTTAGCTGATGATTTTTATGCCATTCTTCACTGAACGTGGCTAGATTTACCTTTATTCTTCCTGCATCTGGGACTGGCACGTACTTTGGCTTCAGTTCAGATTTTCTTCCCAGTCTCTTAGCACCGACTCCATGCTACCGGGGTCAGGTTGCAAACATCGGGAGGGAATGCTTAAACACAAACAAAATGTCTTACTGATTAAATGTCAGAATGCGACTTGCTTCCTGAAACTCAGGGAGAGGAGCCAGAGGCTGGGCTCCATGCCCACGTCTTCCACTGACATTCAGGTGACCTTGCTTTAACTGCTTCCTACCCTGTGGTCTGTGACACTTGGGGGCATTGCAAACACATCCCTAAGGTTTGTAGGGTCCTTGTTGATTTTTGACCATGGGTGGGTTTAATGGCATTCTTCTTTGCTTTCTTGGTTCTACTTCTCTCCATGAGCACCTGAGGCCCTTTGTAAAACAGAATGCTAGCCAGGAGTTCCAGGTAACAGCCAGTTCTGGTATTAATGATGTCAATGACGGCATCATCTCCCAGAAGGAAAAGCAGCAAATGAACATATGTAACACTTTTTCTTGACCAATTTATAAGAAAATCTGTTTTTTTTTTTTCTATAAGATAAACCAAACATGCCTATGGTACATACAAGGCATCATTTCTTCATTTTCTATAGCACCAGATAGTGAGTTGAATAAGAACTGGGACTAGAGGCTGCCTGTGTAACGCTACTTTGTTGAGAGACTGAAATTTTCTGTGCCTCAGTTTCGTCTTTGATGAAACCATGCCCAACTCATGGGCTTGTCGTGAGAGCAAATCAGTTCATACATTTAATGTGCCCAAGATAGCGGCTGGCACTGGGTAAACACAAATGCTACCCTAATCACTGTTCTTGTTGTCATTGATTGGACTAGTCCCGGGAAAGAGTGCCTACTGCCACACTTAGAAAACAGAGAGGACCTGGCTGTCCAAGGTAGAAGGGATAAGAAAATTGCTTACAAAAAACAGAAGTATTGCTTTAATTCAGTGCCAGCCTGGAAGAGACAACAGATCGTTGCCAGTCAATGAAACAAGAACCCATAGTGAGCTGCCCTCCTGGATCCATATGGACATTACTAGACACCTCACAGTATTCCTTGATTTTATATTCAGTGTAGCAGATGTCTCCTGTTAGGGTAAAAGCAGGACAGTTGGGAGAAAAAAAATCTCATTCATGTCTGGGGTGTAGCCCAGCAAGGCGGAGGCTTAGAGGTACACCAAGACCATGACCATGGGACTTCCACTTGGCTTCGTCCTGCCAATGGCCCCAGTTAGATAAGAGATGGCTGCGGTCACTCTCCCGGTCAACACGGCTCCTCCCTCCCCTCTGTAGGACTGACCCTGGCATCAAGCAGAGAGTCAAAATACCTCTCATGGTTAGCATTGCTCATGCTCCTGACGGGCACTTCCCAACCTCCTCGTCTGAGGTCTTTGAAGCCCTTGGTGACTGTGTCTGCCCAAGGGGGAATGTGGGAGGTGCCCCTCTGCTGTCAACAGGTGCAAACACTGCTTCTGAGTATAGGAAGAATTTAAGTGGTGGGATCACTGAGGGGAGAGACAAGACAATGGACCTGTCAATCCTTCTATTCTTGCACAACATGGTATCATTTCTTGCTTCTCCTCCTGTTCCAATTTGTGGCCCTAGAGACCCTCAGGAATCAGTGGTCTTTTCAACCATTGCACATAGTGATTCAGAGACGTTTTTCCATGTTAAATGGTTATTATTCTTTTAAATTTATATATAGAGCTACCTATAACCTGGGTGATATCAAGTCTTTGTTGGCAACTGGATGAATTCTTTAAGGCACACTTGTGAATAGTTTAATGAAAATACTTACTAAATGTAAGGCATAGGTTCTATTTAAATAATTTTTACTTAATATTTGCTGTTCATTCATTATAATGCCTATAGTTTTTAAATACATGTTTTTTCACAAATCAAGTAATTGTTCTTTTCTTCTAGTATATATATATATATATATATATATATATATATATATATACTGGGGATTGAACTCAGGGGCACTCAACCACTGGGCCATCCAGCCCTTTTTTGTGCTTTATTTAGCAACAGGGTCTCACTGAGTTGCTAAGTGCCTCACCATTGTTGAGGTTGGCTTTGAACTTGCGATCCTCCTGTCTCAGCCTCCCAAGTGCTGGGATTACAGGCGTGTGCCACCATGCCTGGCTTCTTCTAGTTTTAATAGAAAAATTTAAATGTTTTAGAAGAAAAATAACTTTAATATATGAAAATAATTTTCATGTTTGAATGTTAGCATTTATTTGAATTTGCTTTTAGATAAAAATATATTCGTATTTTACATACATTGCACACAATTATATTTTTAATCCTTTGGTTTATTCTTGACCACAGAATAAGCTACATGAAAATCTTTATTAAAACAGCATTATTAGGGTCTTTGTTGAAGTAAGGGCAAGAAAAAGAAAATATATAGAATACATATAGGACAAGGCACAAATTATGTATATCTTTATTATTGTTCCATATATCGCATCCTATTTTATAGGACCTCAAGATACCATTAATTCCATTTTCTTTGATATGATATTTCTTTTGATATTTTAAAATATAACATTAATTAATCTAAAACCATGCACATCTTCTTTAATTTTGTTATTATGAATGTGTATGTGCTAAGATAGGAGACAGGAGTAGGTGATTCTCATTGTTCAGGGTAGTTATATGCTACAGAAACACAGGACATTGAATTAGTATACCCTGCCCCAGGAAAATGCAGGGCTAGTTCCAACTGGCATTTTCATTAAACGATCAATATGTAACTTTGTTTTATGTGTGTTTCTGTTTAAAGACATCCTACTCCCCCATCATCTGTGACTTTGCTTTCAGCAATTTAAGTTCCAGCCTGTAAACCATTGTCCAAAAATCTAAAAGGAATAATACCAGAAATAAATAATTAATAAGTCAAATTGTGTAGAATGATGAGATCTTGTACAGGTCCTTCCCCATCCTGCCCAGGGCATGAATCTTCCTTGTCCAATGGGTCTGAGTTGTATATGCTACCTGCCCATTTGTTACTTTGTAGCCATCTCAGTTATCAGATTATGTAGGAATCATAGAGTTTGTATTTGATAATTTTCATTTTACTTAATATTAGTCCTAAAGCACAAAAGTAGTGATGCTGGCAACTCAGATATGCCAGAGAGAAGCTGTGAAGTGCTTCCTTTAAGTGAAAAGGTAGTTTTTTTAAATTTAAATTTTATTTTTTTTACACAAATGGAGCACGACTCTTTATTTCTCTGGTTGTACATGATGTAGAGTTACACCATTCATGCAATCATACCCATACATAGGGGTAATAATGTCCATATCATTCTACCATCTTACCCCACATCCTCCCTTTCCCATCCCCTCCTTCCTTTCTCTCTTCTCTGTTCAATCCAAAGTTCCTCCTTTCTTCCCTTGTCTCCCACCCATTATGGATCAGCATCCACTTATCAGAGAAATCATTTGGCCTTTGGTTTTTTGGGATTGGCTTACTTTGCTTAGCATGATATTTTTTCAGTTCCGTCCATTTACCTGTGAATGACATAATTTCATCCTTCTTTAAGTCTGAGTAATATTCCATTGTATATATATATATATATATATATATATATATATATATATATATATATATCACAGTTTCTTTATCCATTCATCTATTCAAAGGCATCTAGTTTGCTTCCACAGCTTAGCTATTGTGAGTTGAGTTGCTATAAACATTGAAGTGGCTGCATCTCTGTAGCGTGCTGCTTTTAAGTCTTTGGATTATAGACCAAGGAGTGGGATAGCTGGGTCAAATGATGGTTCAAGTTTTCTAAGGAATCTCCATACTGCTTTCCAAAGTGGTTGTACCATTTTGCAATCCCACCAGCAATGAATCAGTGTACCGTTTTCCCCACATCCTTGCTAACATTTATTGTTGCTTGATTTTTGATAATTGCCATTCTGACTGGAGTGAAATAAAATCTTAGTTTCAATTTGCATTTTTCTAATTGCTAGAGATGTTGGAACACTTTTTCATAAATTTGTTGATTGATTGTATTTCTTCTTCTGTGGAGTGTCTGCTCATTTTCTTAGCCCATTTATTTATTGGGCTATTTGGGGCTTTTTTTTGGTGTTAAAGTTAATTTTTAAGTTCTTTACATATGCTAAAGATTAGTGCTGTACCTGATGTGCGTGTGGTAAAAAATTCGCTCCCATTCCATAGGTTCTTTAGTCACCTCACTAATTGTTTCTTTTGCCAAGAAGAAGCTTTTTAGTTAAAAGAAGAAGAACTACAACACCACCACCAACAAACTCCATTGCACTAGCAGGGTTTAGTACTATCTGCAGTTTCTGCATCCAATAGGGATCTCCTTGTGGCTAAGGAGGGACTACTATATATGCCACTCCTCATTAGCATTGAACTTGTGGCCAACAGCACAATGAACCAAGTATGTCCTTCATGAGCCGCATCAGTCCCGCTCCTAGGAACACTAGACAGCGCATTAGCATCATGCTCAGGACCGTCCTAAATAGTGAAACCCACAAAGAACATGGCACTGATGGACCTTGAAAAGGGAACCTCTTTACAGGATGAGAGTTGGAACGAGAGGGCAGAGCATTGCCTCGCTTGGATTCAGCCGAGAAGCTGTGTCTGCAGATTCACATGCTTGGCCTCTCTGTGCACGTCTGTGAAGGACCACAGAGCAGCTCGGAAGGGCAAGGGGGTTGGATGTGTCCCTCACAAGCAGAAGCTGCAGGAGAAAAGGACTCCAGGAAAGAGGGGATCTCACGAACACAGAAGGGCGATCTGTGGAGGAGAGAGAGAGGATCCAGGGGCAAAGAGGAGACCTAGAGGAGGAAAGGGAAGACCTGGGAAGAAAATCAACCAAATTATCCTGTATGCAGTATGAACATGTCATGATGGTGTCCGTCTTACATATATGTGTGTGTGTGTGTGTACATATGTAAAATTGTAATGCACAATGAAAAATACATACATGTAAATAATAGAATGAAGACAAGAAGAACAGAGAAAGGGAATAGGGTGAGGGAGGAGGGAAGGAAAGGGGAATAAATAGGAGCAGGTTATGCTATGAACATATATAAATATATCACAGTGAAGCCCCCTGTGACGTATAATTAGAATGCACCCATAAAAGCAAAAAAAAAAAAAAAAAAAAAAAAAAAAAAAAAAAAAAAAAAAAAAAGAACTGATTTGGGGGTTATAAGTGAATTTTAGCTAGTAGGCAAATTAGTAAATACAAAATCTGCAAGAGGGTCAGCTGTACATATTTTATGTAATAGCTGCTGGCTTGATTTATATTGTGAATATTTAGCCAACATCATATGCTTTAACTCCACAAGTGTGAGGGTTGGGACTGAACTTACCAGAAAGTTCCTAGGAGGGGTAGTTATTAAAAAATGAAGAGGGATGAGGAGAAGAAAGGACTCAGGGTGTGGGCAGGTGACTGGAGGTGTGGGGGCATATCCAGGGAAGAGTCTCCTCAGAGTCTTTCTATAGCACTTCTGCTCTGGGGGCCAACCGCTATCATGATTCAGCAACTGGGACACGACATTTGTTGCTGAAGTTACATATTTTGCTATGTTTGATAAATTTGAGTAAATGTCATAAGGGAGATAATTCTTTTTAGAATAGTTTTTTTTTTTTAAAGACATTAATTGAAATGCTAACGAAAATCTGCTGCAGCCAATGCTCTAAGGGAAAAAGTTAAAAATAATCCCCCAACTCACTGTGTTGTTTTTCCAACTGCACCATAAATTTCAATATTAAATGAACATGTCTCTTGATGCCAGTAATATGAGAAAATGTTTGGTATTCAAAGTGGGGAGACACAGAGAAGTTTCTGTATTTCAGACAATTGTAAGCAGTATTGTGCCCGTGGATTGAAGAAGAAGACGATTCTCTAGGATGAAATGGACACAAGAAGTTAGGGAAAATATCCCAACCAGGTAGTAGTTATTTAGGAACTTTGTCCTCAATTTCTCAGATATAGCAACGAAGCCAGGGAGTCATAAACGTGGTGGTTGTGTAGAGGGGGTAGAAGATGCTGTAACAATGACAACCAATACATGGTGTGTGTGTGTGTGTGTGTGTGTGTGTGTGTGTGTGTGTGAGAGACAGAGAGAGAGAGAGAGAGAGAGAGAGACAGGGGGAGGAAGATGGGGCGAGACAGAAAGAGTAGATAAAAAAGAGATTGGTAGATGGTGTGTGTGTACACAGATTGATGACTAGATAGACATTTTTTGGAGGAGGGGAGAAAAAGTTACCTCTAGACTCATTTGTCTGTTTTTTCTCTTGTTGCCTGTGCTCTTGAGTCATATCCGACAAGTGTTTTTGTGCATCAAAGGAGACAATCAACAGAGTAAAAATAGAGAATATATTTTCAGATGATAATATAATATGTAAGGAGCACCTACAACTCAACAACAACAAATAACAACCAACTAACCAGATTAGAAAATCAGCCAAGGATTTGAACAGATACTTTGCCAAGAAAGACCTACAAATGATCAAGACGCATGTAAAAGATGTTCAACATTACTAATCATATAGAGAGATGCAACTCGAAACCACAATGAGATATGGTCTTATACCCATCAAGATGGCTACTGTTAAAAAGAAAAAAACAGAGAATAATAACTGCTAGTGAGGACGTAAGAAGGTAGAAACTTGCACATGGTCAGCTGCTGTGGAAGGCTCTGGAGATCCCTCAAAAAATTAAAAATAGAACTACCAAAGTTATGTCTCAAAAATTATAAAAAACATTCATGTTTTTCACAATGATATCTATGCAGGTATGCGTGTTTTCATTAAACATAGAATATCATAAGGAAATGGAACTACCATACAACCTGGCAATCCTATTTTTAGGTATATCTCTACAAAAGAATTGAGAGCAGAATTTGGAAGAAATATTTTCACCCCTGTGTACGTAGCAGCATTATTTATAGTGGCCACCATGAGACACAATGAATGGATAAACAAAACGTGGTGTCCATACCACAGGGAATATTATCCAGCCTTAAAGAAGGAACTCCTGTCATGTGGCACGTCACAGGTGAGCCCCGAGAACGTGTGCTAAGGGAGGTAAGCTGGTTACCAAAATACAAACTCCGGAAGGTTCCATCTATGTGAGGCATCTAACGTGGTCACATCCACGGACACAGAAAGTAGAATGGTGGTTGACAATGGCTGGGAGGGAGGAGGGAAAATGAAACAGGGGAACAACGGCTGTTCATCGGTATGAAGTTTCAGTTTTGCAAAATTGAAAAGTTGTGGAGGTGCACTGGCTAGCCAGGTGACTATGGTCACCACTGCTGAGCTGTCAACATAGCAAACGATTCAAGTAGTAGGTGTTATGTCATGCGAGTTTTCACCACAATTAAAAACAAACAAACAAACAAACAAAAAACCAATTATTTAAGAAACCTGAAAATCACTGTAAGAGACGGGCATTGTAGGGCCACCTTCTGTCTCGGTCTTTATAGAGTGAAATGCATCCACAGACATCTCATGAATCCTTACGCTGTTTCATCCTGCCAGAGAAACAGTTTGACTCAATCTAAAGAAGCATGGAGTTACTATTGCCTGGGGATGGTTAAAATCAGAAAAATCAGTTAGAAGGAAAGCTGTGCAAAGGGACCTACCCGTTGCATGAATGATGGGAATTCACGGTCTTCAAAAGCAGCCTGGTCATCACGGATAACATCATCATTTTCTTTCCATAGCCTCCTTTGCTTTTGGGTTTACTGCTAAAAACAATGACCTTGATTCTCACTTAATTTTCCTAACGATACCAAAGCAATGTCAACTCATTTAAAAGTACCTCACAATTGTTTTTTTAATTAATTAATTAATTAATTTGTTTTATTCTAATCTGTTATACATGTTTGCAGAGTACATTTCATTTCATATTACATATAAAGAGCACAATTTTTCAAGTTGCTGGTTTTATATAAAGTATTTTTAAAACAATTGTGTCTTCATACATGTATTTAGGGTAATCATGGATAACTCAGTCTGCCATTATTCCTATCCCCTTGCCCCCTCCCTCCTCGCCCCTCTTTGTTCTACTTAAAGCTCTTTCATTCCTCTCATCCCCACTCCCTTGCCTTTATAAGTTAGTATCTTTATATCAAAGAGATCATTGGACCTTTGGTTTTTTTGGGATTGGCTAACTTCACTTAGCATTATTTTCTCCAACTCCATCCATTTACCTGCAAATGTCATGATTTTATTCTCTTTTAGTGCTGAGTAGTGTTCCATTGTGTATATATATACCAAAGTTTCCCTATTCATTCATCTGCTGATGGGCATCGGGGTTGGTTCCACAATCTAGCTATTGTGGATTGTGCTGCTATAGACATTGATGTGGCTGTGTCCCTGTAGTAAGCTGTTTTTAAGTCCTTTAGAAACAGGCCAAGGAGTGGGATAGCTGGGTCAAATGGTGGTTCCATTCTAAGTTTTCCTAGGAATCTCCATAGTACTTTCCAGATTGGCTTCACCAATTTGCAGTTCCACCAGCAATGTAAGAGTGTGCCTTTCCCCCCACATACTCGCCAGCATTTATTGTTTGTTTTTTTAATAGCTGCCATTCTGACTGGAGTAAGATGAAATCTTAGAGTAGTTTTGATTTGCATTTCTCTAATTGCTAGAGATGTTGAACATTTTTTTCATATATTTGTTGATTGTTTGCATATCATCTTCTGAGAAGTGTCTGTTTAGTTCCTTGGCCCATTTATTGATTGGGTTATTTGGTTTTTTGGTGTTAAGGCTTTTTTTATTTTTATTTTTTTTTTTGTGGTACCAGGGATTGAACTCAGGGGCACTCGACCACTGGGTCACATCCCCAGCCCTTTTTTTTTGTATTTTTTATTTAAAGACAGGGTCTCACTGAGTTGCTAAGTGCCTCGCCATTGCTGAGGCTGGCTTTGAACTCATGATCCTCCTGCCTCAGCCTCCCAAAGTGCTGGGATTACAGGCGTGCGCCACCGCGCCCGGCTGGTGTTAAGGCTTTTGAGAGCTTTATAAATCCTTGAGGTTAGTGTTCTATCTGATGTGTTTGTGGTAAAGATTTGCTCCCATTCTGTAGGTTCTCTGTTCACCTCACTGATTGTTTCTTTTGCTGAGAAGAAGCTTTTTAGTTTGAATTCATCCCATTTATTGATTCTTGGTTTTAGTTCTTGTGCTATAGGGGTCTTATTGAGGAAGTTCGGGCCTAAACCAACATGACGGACATGTTAATCAGGTCCCTGTTACTTGGGGAAAAAAATGCAAAGCAACACCAATGATTAAAATTCTTGTCTCCATTGAAGTCAATGACGTGAAGGTCACATTTTTTTTTTTTATTTTTTTTCTTTTCTTTCTTTCTTTCTTTCTTTTTTTTTTGTGGTACCAGGGATTGAACTCAGGGCACTCGACCACTGGGTCCACATCCCCAGCCCTTTTTTTTGTATTTTTATTTAAAGACAGGGTCTCACTGAGTTGCTAAGTGCCTCGCCATTGCTGAGGCTGGCTTTGAACTCATGATCCTCCTGCCTCAGCCTCCCAAAGTGCTGGGATTACAGGCGTGCGCCACCACGCGCCGGCTGGTGTTAAGGCTTTTGAGAGCTTTATAAATCCTTGAGGTTAGTGTTCTATCTGATGTGTTTGTGGTAAAGATTTGCTCCCATTCTGTAGGTTCTCTGTTCACCTCACTGATTGTTTCTTTTGCTGAGAAGAAGCTTTTTAGTTTGAATTCATCCCATTTATTGATTCTTGGTTTTAGTTCTTGTGCTATAGGGGTCTTATTGAGGAAGTTCGGGCCTAAACCAACATGACGGACATGTTAATCAGGTCCCTGTTACTTGGGGAAAAAAATGCAAAGCAACACCAATGATTAAAATTCTTGTCTCCATTGAAGTCAATGACGTGAAGGTCATCCATTGTGACCACGGAGTTGGAATAAGTTTCCTGAGGCTGATTTCAATGTGATAGGAAAATATAAACCTAATGAAAGAGTCAGGAGAACTTCATGTCTAGCTGTGACAGAAGAAGACAGATGTCAATTACCCTGCTCTGACTGGCTGTGCTTAGGAATGGCATGGCTCAGGTGGCTCGTGATTTTTTTAATCCCAGTTTCTTTTCTTTTCTTTCTTTCTTTCTTTCTTTTTTTTTTTTTTTTTTGTACCTGGGATTGGACTCAGGAGCACTCGACCACTGGGCCACATCCCCAGCCCTTTTTTTGTATTTTATTAGAGACAGGGTCTCACTGAGTTGCCAAGTGCCTCGCCACTGCTGAGTCTGGCTTTGAACTCGCGATCCTCCTGCCTCAGCCTCCCAAGTGCTGGGATTACAGGTGTGCACCAGGGTGCCCGGCTTAATCCCAGTTTCTATGGGTCAGGAAATCCTCACTCAGGGCTTAGTGGGGTCTGCAGCTTTGGGTCCCTTATGAAGCAGCTCTGGATGGGCTTTAGTCCTCACTGGGTTTGATCAGAGGTAGATTTGCTTCTGAGGTTGCTTCCTCAGAGTCTGAAGAACTGTTTCTCCCCAGCTGTTGGCTGGAGAAGCCCTCTGTTCTTGGCACCAGGGGTTCTTGTGAGCCCCGGAGAGGAGGCCAGCAGGGTAGAGGTCATGGTCCTCCTAACTGACACGGGGGGTGGCATTCCATCATCTTCACCATTTGCTGTTCATTAGAGGCATGTCACTGAGTCCCTCCCATGTCCACAGGGAGGGGTTAATCCCTCTGAACCTGGGCTGAGGACCCCTGGGAGCCATGTTGAAGGCCACCTACCTGCCAGCCTGCACGTGGATGGGCTTCCTTCAGGCTTCCACGTCTACTGCTTTCTCAAGGGGGGGTGGGAATAGAAGCCCTTGAGAGGTCACTGGAGACAGGACTCGAACCAGGGGCATCTGCTTGGGCGTGGACTGTGTCCACCTAGAGAGAGGAGAACTGAAGGTCCCGAAGCCACTGGGATTCTAGCCTTTAGAAAGACGCATTTCCGCGGAGAACCCTCAGGGCCGCGAGAAGGGGCAGAGTGTGGGGAGGGACCCGATGGGGGTTTTCAGATTTCTCAAGTTCTATCACCCAGAAAAGGAACCATCTTTACCTTTTCTGGTTTTAGAAAATAAAACAGGACCAACAGGTGGAAATGATCCAAGAGACAAGTCTCTGTTCCACGTAAGCAGGTGCTTTAGCCGGGCGCGGTGGCGCACGCCTGTAGTCCCAGCACTTGGGAGGCTGAGGCAGGAGGATCGCGAGTTCAAAGCCAGCCTCCGCAATGGCCAGGCACTTGGCAACTCAGTGAGACCCTGTCTCTAATAAAATTCAAAAAAAGGGCTGGGGATGTGGCCCAGTGGTCGAGTGCCCCTGAGTCCAATCCCCGATACCAAAAAAAGAAAAAAAAAAGAAATATACACAATATGAAATGTGTGATTTTAACCATTGTAAGTGTTGAGCTCAGTGGAACTGAGTACATTCACAGTGTTGGGCAACCATCACCCGTCACCACCAGCCACCTCCAGGACTCTTACGGCCGTTAAACAATGACTTCCCACTCTCTCTTCTCTTAGAGCTTCTGGTAGCCTCTCTTCTACTTTCTGTCTCTGAATGTGACCATTCTGGGTTTCTTTGGTAAGTGGAATCGAGCAGAATGTGTCCCTGCGTGTGTTGTTTGTTTCATTTGGCACAATGTCTTCCAGGCTTACTCATCCTGTGATACGTGTCAGAATTCCCTTCCTTTTTAAAGGCTGAATTATATTCCACTGTGTAAATACACCGTATTTTGTTCATCCATCTGTTGATACACATTTATGTTGTCTCTCCCTTTTAACTGTTGTGAATAATGTCATGAATATTGGTGTACCAAGTACCTGTTTGGTTCTTTCTTTCAATTCTCTTGTGTATAGTCCCAGATCTTGCTGGATCATATGATAATTATATATTTACTTAAAAAAGTTTGTACCAGGAATTGAACTCAGGTATGTTTTACCATTGATGTACATCCCCAGACCTTTTTATTTTTAATTTTGTGACAAGTTCTTGCTAAGTTGCTTTGGGCCTTGCTAAGATGCCCAGACTGGCTTAAAACTTGTGATCCTCCTGCCCCAGCCTCCCAAGTTGCTGAATTACAGGCATACACCAACCTGCCTGGCTATATTTAATTTTTGAGGAATATAGATATTCACTTTTATTTGTGTCTTATTTGTTAGATAACTTTTTGTGCATAGGCAGTCACTTTTGCTAGTATTTTTGTGCTTATAATGATTCTTCATACAAATAGAACACAAACAAGAATATGTACTTATTTCCCTGTTCTTATACCATAGCATATTGGATTGATACATTATTAATATTTTCTGAATATATTTCTGTATCAGTAGAGAGAGCAGCTTCCTCCTTCTTTTTCTTGCTTTGCTTTTATGATAGCTGTATAATATTCCAATCTGTAGGTGTGCTGTGATTTATTGAACCAGTCCTTTACTGAATGACATTATTTTAATCTTTTGCTATAACAAATGTCACAATAAAAAATCTGTTCATATATAATTATGTAAAGTGTGTGAGAGATGTATGTATAGGATAGATTTCTCAAATTGGATTACTAAGTCAAAGAGTAAGTATATTTTTAATGTTGGTAAGTATTGCTAATTTGCTCTCTACAGGGGCTATGAAAATTGTATTCCTCCCTGGTAACGAGTTTCTGTCCTATCACACATTTATCATGGATTTCAGGGCTTTGTTCATTTGCTAGATAAAACCAGTTATCATAATATAGTTTTAATTCCCATTTCTCTTACTACAAGTGAGGTGAAGCAATTTTTCATATATCTAAAACTTGTCTATTTTGATTTCCTGGAAACTTTCTTTCACTCTCATTGCCCAGATTACTGGTCATTTTTAACAGCCTCTAGGAACTTCTTATGCAGTCGATGTTAGCTGTTTTTCTGTGAAATGAGTTAGAAATATTTTCCCCAGTTTGTCATCTGTCTTGTGACTTTGCTTATGATATTTTTCCCTGAAAAAAAAAAACACTGGTTTTACATAATTGAAATGATCAATTTTTTCTTTCTTCCTTCCTTTATTTTTGTTGTTGTTGTTGTTGTTGTTGTTTTCTGGATCTTTGAATATTAGAAAAGGCTTCCGAGTTCCAAGGTTGTGAAAGATGTCATCGCTATTTTCTGTTAGTATTGCAGAGGCTTTCCAAAAATTCTCTTTCCTAGATAGCTTTGGAGCTTATATAGAACACAGGGAGAAGTCTCTCTTCAGTTGGCTGCTTGGTTGTCCCCAAAACACTTGTTAAAAAGTCCTCCCAATGCATTTGTTATATATCTCAAAATAGCTAAAAGAGAGAATTTTGAACGTACCCACCCTAAAGAAATGATGGAGATGTAGGGTAATGGAGAGACCAACTAGCCTGATTTGATCATCACACAACGCATACAAAAAAATCAAACTCACATGGTAGCCCTTAAATATATACAATTATGTGCACATTTAATAAAAAAAATTAAAGATAAAAGTAAAAGTGAGAAAAGCCCTCTCTTATCCCACCATCTGACATATCATCTTTATTATCTGCCTCCTTCAGGATGTAATTTGGATTCTGTAGGGTCTCTCTGTTATTTTCCTTTCATTGGTCTGTGTTCATACCACAGTCCCACACTGTGTTCACTATTGAGATTTTATAGTGGATTTTAAATTCTTATGTGAATAATATCACTGCTCTTATCAGAGTTTTTCTGCCTAGCTGCTATTTTATTTGGAATGTATTACATTCATAAAATAACTTGGGAGGAGTCCACTTCTTCAGCATGTTTTCTTTCTGCTAGTTTGATTTTATTTGTGTTCTATCCGCAGTGATTTATTTAAAGTTTTCCTCAGGAAGGTTGGACATATTTCCTGTTCGTGTCTTCCTGGTAATTTATCTCCTGCTATGTTTGCAAATGCTGCCATCTTGAACACTTTATTAAGACTATCAATTTATAATGTGTTCTCTACTGAGAATATAGACTAATTTACTGTCTGCAATAGTTTTTCAGAGGATTTGCTGTAGCTTTACAATTATGTAAGCATATTATCTGCAAATCATTATCGTTTTCCTCCTCCCTTCCAATTTCATACTTCTAATTTATTTGTTTTATCAAATCTCATTGTCTAATGCCTCTAGGAAAATGTTAAACACTTAGAGCTATAAGGGGCATTTGTACCAAGCTGTGTAGTTCTATACTTTTAATTTCTCTATTTTAGACATTGTCTCTTGCCATCTATTATAGAAAATTAAGCATTTTTACTTAAGTACAATATCTTCTCTCTATTCCCTTTTATTTCCCAATTTGGATTAGTCACATTATCTTTTATTGCTAAAGTTTTTAACATTTGAATTCAATTAGCAAGCTTTAACTAACTCTTACATGCTTTGTCCTTAGATATTCTAAATGAATATGTAGCAATTAAGATTATATAAATCCTATTCATAAAGGAATCCATAAAAGAGTAACGTGATCAGGGCTCACCACCGCTGCTCCCAGGAGGAATGTCCAATTAATGCCTGTTTGATTCTTTTGCAGATGGTTTCCAGCCTTGTTCATCTATCTTTTTCCCCACACTCTATTGTAACCCTTTCTTAGGTCTCATGTTATTCTCTTTTGAAAATTCCTTTACTTCTGGAGTGAGTCCCTCAGGGAATGTTCATGTATGGAATGCACGAGTTGGGAGCTTTTTGTGTTGTTGTGTATCAGGAAATGCTTCCGTCTGACCCTTGTGCTTCATAGATTGTTTGGCTGGGTATAATATTCAAGAGCTCCCTTCATTTTCCTTCAGCACTTTGATAGTTTTGCCCTCCTGCCTGATGGCATCTACTGTTGCTTATAGAAAGTCTGATAGCAATTTAATTTTCATCCCTTGGCATGTGGATAATTACCCTCCTCCTCTTGACAAACTTTTAGAATTTTCCTTTTCCCCTTTGGAATTCTGCCATTTACTGGTATAAATTCAGGGGAGTTTCTTTCTTTCTTTTTTTTTTTCCTCTAATGCATCTATGTAACCTTGAGTAAATATCTTTAATATGATGATGTCTAATATTTTTCAATCTATAACAACTCTATATCATGCACAATTTACAAATAACAGAGATAAAATAATCTGCCCAGGTCACTGTTCAGTCTTTTCTTTGAATCATGCTTATAGTAGCAAAAATATACCTGAAGGCCATAATTAAGACTGTTTGCTGCAAAGTGTAAACCATTTTCATTTTACTTGGGAAATGTGGGCAGTTTCAGCCTTAAAGGTTTGGTATTCATGATAGTAATGATGAATAATGAGTTAATATGTTCATATTTGCAAGTCCTATGTACTATAAAAGAAAGAACTAAGAAATGCTTGAATAATTACATTCCCGTGGGCCCTTCCTTGGCTGTATCTCAAGCAAACTGCTTCTTTTATGGGGCAAGGAGGACCTGGTAGTGGTGCACCTAGGATTTGTTAGAGTCAGTAGTAGTTGAATTTGGGGTTCATCAGACCCTAATCAAACATTTGCTATTATTTCAGGCAGACTGAGATTTATATAGAAAAAATATAGCTATGTAATTGACCTTTTAGACAAATCAAAATAATAAACCGATAGAGGCAAGACCATGTGCTCTCGATATGCTACAGATCATCAAGAATATCTGAGTCATGATGTTTTGAAGCCAGGGAGTTCCCTGAGGTCATGCTGCAAATCAGTGGTAGAGTAAATATGAAGTATTTTTTAAAGATATCAAATTCTTTTCCCATCCTATCAGCTGAGGGCATATTTCTGTGCCGCTTTTCTCCGTAGGCAGTCGGGACCATGGCCATGACTAACAAGGAAAGCACCACATTCCCGGTGACATATTGAGCTATTTAAGCCATGAGTACTGGGAGTTGGAGTCTGGCTTCCAACTTTGGGCTCAGCAATGGGGGACATGTATGTACAAGCAGGGCCAAAGGACTGTCATGCCAGAGGCTGTTGGTAACCTTTTCTCCTGGATGGAAAGAAACTGTAGTGTTGGATTCCAAACCAAAATACTCTATACGTGGGTCTCTCAGTCTTGGCCATCTTGACCCTTTGGGCTGGGCAAGTCTTTGCTGTGGAGTTTCATCCTGTGCATTATAGATGCTTCAAAGCACCCCTGTCCTCTCTGTCCACTAGATCCTAGTTGTGACAACCACTATATCTTCAGATGTCGCTCAGTGTCCCTTGAGGAGCCCAGTTAGAACCTGTTGAAAACCACTGATACACAAATTTGCTAGGAAAAAAAAAAAATTGGAAGCTGGGCGCGGTGGCGCACACCTGTAATCCCAGCACTTGGGAGGCTGAGGCAGGAGGATCGCGAGTTCAAAACCAGCCTCAGCAATGGCGAGGCACTTAGCAACTCAGTGAGACCCTGTCTCTAATAACATACAAAAAAGGGCTGGGGATGTGGCCCAGTGGTCGAGTGCCCCTGAGTTCAATCCCCGGTACAAAAAGAAAAAAAAAAAAATTGGAGGGTAAATAACTCTGGAATATACACAAAAGGTTTTCTGAAACACATTTTGCTTTTCACACTGGAGTCTTTGAAGATGATGTGTTAAAACATAAACATTCTGGGCTTTGAAAAGAAGTGAAGAATCTTTGTATAAATACAGAGAACCCTCGGGACCATTGGCGAGCAATACTGAAGTACACAAAATAAAATTCTGTGTGTGGCATGAGGAATCATTCTCCGAGCAGATCATCTATCAGAGCCTGCGTTACTAATGGTCACAAACACAACAATTAATCTCCGCGCATGCCTTTAAGACACACAGTGTCTAAACGTGATCGAAAAATATACTCTAGCTTTGAAAATAGAACAACTCTGGGTGAGGATGGCTCAGTCAGCAGGGTGCGATGCTCGCGCTCCCTAGGTTCTATTTTTGCTCTGAAGAGCGGCTGCCTTTTAAAAAGAGACACCGAGCCTCAGAATATATCAAACCACTTTTGCTGCACATTTTTTGCTTGGATAAATTTGCGTAATGGTCATAACTTCTGCCCTGAAAGATGATGATCTTGCGCCAAATGTTTGGGAAGTGAATGAAGGAATTCGTCAGCCCAGGAGGCTGCAGTAGAAAAATTTCCAGAAAAGCATTTGAATTTTTTTTTTGAGTCTTGCCTAAGACCGATGTTTGTGACCTCTGTTCACTGGGTTGACCATGGAATGTTGCCTCAGTTGCCTATAAAAGGAATTTTCCGTTACTCTAACGCTGATCTGGTCTACCCTTTCTAAGCCTCTAAGCCAGTGGGGGGTGGGGGGGATTGAGGGTGGTGGGGGTGGGGTGGGGAGAGGTAACAAAATGTAACATTTTTTTCTGATGAAAGAAAAGGGATCATTAAGTGAAAATAGCTAATTGATGAGTTCAAAGTGTTATCCTATATGCAAAGTATTAGACCTCAGACATATATAGGTAAGTATGTGTGTACAGTCATCTGCAGATGCCCCGATATATATTCTTTATATAAAATCAGATAACTCTCATATGACCTATGCACATCCTCCAGTACTAGATAACTGATAATACCTAATGCACTGCTCTGTAAATAGTTATTGTACTGACTTGTTTAGGGAATAACAGCACGATGCCATTATTATTGTACAGACAGGTATATTTTTTTCCAAATACTTTCTATCGGTTGTTGGTTGAATGTGTGATTCAGAACCCATGGATAGGGTGCTACTGTGTATGTATGTATAAACACACACACATAAACACATGTTTCTCTATGCACACAAGTATACACACATACGTATTTGATCTCTTTAACAAAGTCTAGTCCTTAAAACCACCATTGCAGAACCCCGTGGAAAATGAATCCCGTTTGATTCGTGGGGTGATGAGGTTGTAGGTGAAACCTTCTCCCTGATTTTTAATATTTCACTAACACTTCCGTGATGTAGCTTGCTCAACCAGCCAGTCCATTAATTAACCACCTGGTCATCATTTAAGGGTCCACAGGTTTAAGCAGGGGAAAGTGCAAAGCTTTTCTGAAGGAAAATGCGTCCGGATCTTAAGTTGGAAAAATTCCATCAACTCAGGAATCATGACTCCGAGTCCCTTCTTCGTCCAGCATTTCTGAACGTGTAGAGGACTTCTGTTCAGAGGAGGAATAGTTCATAAAATAGGCATCCATATCTTCTCCAACAGAGTGGAGAAGGTGCAGAAAGCCTCTATGTAACAGCAGGATAGAGAAGATGAGGAGCAAAGAAAGGAAGGAAGTGAGTATAAAATGAAAGGGGTGGGGAGGGCCCTGCCCGGAACCCAGAGCTTTGACAAAACGCAGAGAAGCCATTTCCAGGCCTCTGCCCAGGCTCACCCGTCACAGAAGGGGCACCCTGTCCTTTCTTCAAGCTCAGAAAAGAGAAAAACTCCAAGAGAAACTTGAAGAAGGAGCAAAGGTTACATTGGTTCTTTCATAACAGAGACAGTCATTTCAAATCAGGCCAGAAATGTTCCAAAAAATAATTAAGTTAGTAAATGAATAAGCAAATAAATAAATAACATTCCCTTGAGATGCTGTGACACTGAAAGGAGGCAAATAGAAGAAATCATGTGGGGCATGGGCTGGCTGGATGCGGGTCTTTCAGCTTAGAGCTGATGAGGACCCTTGAAACTGCCCTGCAGGTTGCAGGCCAGGACAGCAGCACAGGTTCCTGGGGGGGGGGGGGGGGCATGCTGGGATGGGTGGGGCTCTTCCTCCATCTTA
Source organism: Tamias sibiricus (assembly GCA_025594165.1). Lineage (NCBI taxonomy): Eukaryota > Metazoa > Chordata > Mammalia > Rodentia > Sciuridae > Tamias > Tamias sibiricus. The sequence goes on along the minus strand of CM046666.1, from coordinate 12,845,780 downwards.
TCCCTGCTCCCTCCACTCTCCTCCCCGAGCCTGCACTCCTGCAGCAAAGTTGAAGGAAGAAGAAGTTGACTGTCTGCGCACCCCAGTTAAAAGGCATCTGCTGTACATACCTCTAATATTCTAAGTGTGAAATCCTAACTATAAATACCTGAAAGAACGGATGTTAAAAATGTTTTTTAAACCAAAATGTGCTATGCAAAGTGAAGTTATTAATACCAGGAAAAAATAACACACTCAGAGACCTGGGAATCAATGGGTTCAGTCTGCCTCTGCTTCAGGGGGACACATTTCCGAAAGGAACCCAGCAGTGTGGCGCCATATTGTTTGCTCATGTCTTTAGCAACTGATTTCACTCGTGCAGTCATTCAGATAATCAATAATGGAATCAGTATTGGGGGCCCATAAGTCATATTAAAAAATCTTGGGGCCAACAGAATTCTATCTGGTTTGGCTATATTTTCCATGGTTTCTACGCTATCTCAACCTTCCACGTTGGCTTCCTAAACTACTAGGAGAAGAGTAGATTCCAACTAAGAAAAGAGAAATGCTCGGGTTCCTTCTTGAAAACAGTTTCTGAAAAACACAAATGGGAAGCATCTAGGATAAGATCATTTCTTTATCTAAGATGCATTTCTTGTTTTTTTGTTTTTTTTTTTTATTCCATTCATTTCTCTTTGTAAGGAAAAGTCTGCCTTCAGATAATCTAGTAAGCATTTTAGTTAGGCAGTCTCAAACTTGAAAAAAAATTTAATTGATGCATAATAATTCTACATATTTATGGGACACAGTGTGAAATTTTAGTATATATATATACACACACACTAAATGTGTAACAATCAGAGCAATCGATGTATCCATCACCTTAAACATTCAGCCTTTTTTGTGTGGGGAACATTCAAAATCCTCTATACTAGTTATTTTAAAATATACAATTAATTGTTGCCAAGCTTAGTTACTCTACTGTACTATACAACATTAGACACATATCTGGTTACATTACTGGGTTATAAATCATCCTAAATCATAGTGGCTTGAAATAGCAATCATTGATAAGCTAATGATTCTGAGTTTGAATTGGCCTTAGCAGAATAGTTCTACTGGTTGTTCCTGAACTCACTCATCCACCCTTGGTCAGCAGGTAGGTTGTTAGGGGGTTGCCTGGTCTAGGATGGCCTAACTTCCATGTTTGGCTATGAGTGCTGATTGCCATCTGAGGGGAGAGACTGACAGGGTCAAGGGTCTCCAACAACTTCATTGAGTTAAAGCTTGTCGCCTCCTGGCAACCTCAGGATTCCCAGGAGCTGCAGTCTAGAAAGCCCTAACACGCAAGCACTTTTGAAAGCCTCTCTTTGGGTCACCTCTGCTGATGTCCCATTAGTTGAAGGAAACCATGTGACCAAGGGGTTGAGAAACAAACTCCTGAGGGGATCACCCTTGCACTAAAGGAATATGCAAATCGCAGCAGCTCTGGAGGCTGAGGCAGGAGGATCGCGAGTTCAAAGCCAGCCTCAGCAACGGCAAGGTGCTAAGCCATTCGGTGAGACCCTGTCTCTAAATAAAACACAAAATAGGGCTGGGGATGTGGCACAGTGGTCAAGTACCCCTGAGTTCAAGCCCTGGTACCCACCTTCCCAAAACAATGAATATGCATAAGGAGACACAATAGAGGATGTTGAGGTCATTTTTATAATCTACTATGTATAGTTGCTGGCATATTTTTAAAATGTAAGTTTGAAGGCACAGTAGAAGTTCATCCAGGCAAATCTCCTAGCAAAAGATCACATTAAACCCCATCAGTAAGTGGCTTTCCAATCACTGCTGTGAGTATCATAAAGTCCTTTCTTATAATGAATGGGATTGTGTCCACGTAACTTCCACCCCCTGGTTGCACCCACAGCCATGCAGACCAAGTAAGACCTCGTGTCCACGGGACAGCTCTTCCCATAAGCAAGATGGCGGTCTTGCCCTTGGGGCATCCTTCCTCCAGGCTGCTCATCTCAGATCCTTCCACTGTTTCTCATCAGACATGGCTGCAATGCCCTTAACTATTCCGCTTGCTCTCCTTTGCCCCAGGATGAAAGTGTGATGCCTACCTGAGTGATGTTCCAAGTGTGATCCACCAATTTGGCAGACAAGAGAACTAGCCTTTTTTTTTTTTTATGGTCTCTACTTCCTTTAGGAATGTCATAGACCTCACTGTGAACTCAGATTGGAAGGCAGGACAGGTTGCTCCAGCCAACACACAGATGCTCTTTTAAAAGAAGATACAAATACTTTTATTTCATTCTTGTCGAATTTCATCTAACAACATTGATGCCATGTTCCCCTATGACTGAGTCCTCTCAGGAGCCTTACGTGGTTTTCAGTGTGGTTAGGGGACACAGGTGTCATCTCTGACTCTAGTCAATGTGCTTTCTGGATCTTCATTCATGTGTTGGATGGACTACTGAATAGACCAAGGCCGAGGAGAAGACTCTAGGGCAGGCCACGAGGAACCTACTTGCATTTCCCACGAATTGTCACCAAGACTATGGTCTTATGGTACCCTCCTCTTACTTTTGCTTTTATGTGTCCACCTCATTGCAGAATGGAGCAGTGTCAAATACAGTTAAATGGTGTCTGACTCTTCTGATTGACCAGACTAGTTAACCCAAACCACAAGAAGCGTGGTTTATGTAACTCCAAAAGGCCTTTTCCTAAACCTTCACAAAACATTCCTTCATTACAGTTATTTATGAGGTTGACATTAATCTCACTGGTCTATATTGAAAAACATCATTCCAATCTCCTCCGAAATCCTGGTATTTTTTTTTTTTAGTAATCTACGGTTATTTCCCAAAGGACACCCAGGAAGGGTTCAGATGACTGCAGTAAGCTCTCTCTCCATCTCCTGGGGTGTTACTCCCCAAGGCCCACAGACCTGCTTATGACTCATCAGGCAGCTATGTGCACCCTTGGCTTAGCTCAGACATCAAAACTTGCACATAAATTCATTCCCCCATTCAACATGCATTTATTAAACACCTATTATGTCTTATGCAGTGCTAAGAACCAAGGTAAAGATGAGGTAAAGACTTTGGTCTGTGTGTGTTGTTGGTGCTGTGTCTGTGGGTGAGTGTGTGTGTGTGAGTGTGTGTCAGTTAGTGGGACTATTAAAGGAATTTCAACAGGAGTTTGTGTAGGAGAATATGTGGGGTCTAGAACAACCACACCTCCCACTTGGGTGTGTGTTAGAGGTTGTCCAACTCTTTTAAAATTGCAATTAAAAAAGGGGGGCTGGGGCTATATCGCTCAGTGTTAGAGTGCCTGCCTTACATGGGTGAGGCACTGGGTTTGATCCTCAGCACCACATAAAAATAAATAAATAAAGATATTAAAAAAAAAAAAAAAGAAGTCAACTTAAAAAAAAAAAAGTTTGTGTAGATTTATCCCGTACAACTTGATGTTCTGAATTATGCAAACACTGTTTAATGGCTGAATTTATTCATTAACATAATGCATTAATTCACATGCTTATAATTTTTTATGGGAAGAACACTTAAAATGTACTCTCTCAAGAAACTTTGCAGATTGTGATTCAGTGCTATTGTTCATAGTCACTGTGTCATACAATAGATGTCTGCTGAACTTACTTCATCTGCTTATCAGAAATTCCGTGCCCTTTAACCAAGGTGTCCTCACCCCCCTCCCACTCCCAGGTAACCATCATTCCACCTTCTACTTCTTTGAGTTCAACTTTTTCAAATTCTTGCATAAGTCATGTGGTTTGTGACATGGATCAAGTTGTATTTATCTTCCCGGGCCTGGCCGACTTAGAGATTGCCTCACTTTAACGTAGAGTTTACATTCAAGCTAAAAGGCAAAAAATTCAATTCCCATTTGTAGCAAAGACAAAGGTGATGCTTTTGGAGGTATGGTCAGAGTGCTGTGGGCACCCAGAGGGGCACCTTGGTTCAGAATGGAGGTCTGAGAAGGCTCAGAGATCAAGCAATGCCTGATGTGAGACGTGGAGGTGGATACACAGGGTCAGGACAATCAGACGGTGCCTGTGGGCATTTCTAAGTCTGTTTTAGCCATTCATGAATGTACATGTCTAGACGTGAAGTCCAAAGATTCCTTGCTATGCAACACTTTGGAGTTTGGAACTCTATACACAGTAGAGATGAAATGGGTCATTTCAAGTAGGAGAGTGACATAATCCCATTTGTGGGTCAAGCAGAATTTTCTAGAAAGAGTTTGGAAGATGGCGTCAGTAAGAGAGCAAGTTAAGAGTTGAGTCCTGCAGTCAGTAAACTGAGAGCCCCAGGGTAAAGACCTGAACTAAGACAGTGACAGCAGAGAAGAAAATGAGACCCAGTCAGCAAAGGAATGACACATCTAGGAATGGGAGGATTACAGCAATTGACTGAATGGAAGTGGGGAGAGACATTGGATTCTAGAACAGCTCTCCTTAGTTTCTGGTTCAATTAACTGGATAGATAATTATGCATTTACTGTGGAAGAGAACCAGTTATTGGCTTTATGTTACTATTCCTGGGCTTATACATGTTTTATTAAGTTTGAATCCTCTCAAGAATTTTTTTATATGTCTTTCTCTCATATATATATATATATGTATATATATATATATATATATATATATATTCCAGTGGAAATATTAAAATATCTCCCTAAACTCCTAAACTGTTTGTTCCATGCAGTTGAAATGCTTTGGCATTTTCCTTACATGTAGTGACATCTCTTTTTCAGTTGACCGTGTGCTACCATCCTCACTGGGTTAAAAATTTATTATCTCTGCTGGGTGTGGTGGTGCACGCCTGTAATCCCATTGACTCAGAAGGCTGAGGCAGGAGGATTGCAGGTTCAAGTTCAGCCTTAGCAACCTAGGAAGGCCCTAAGCAACTTAGTGAGACCCTCTCTCAAAATAAAAAATAAAAAGGGCTGGTGATGTGGCTCAGTGGTTAAGTGCCCCTGGGTTTAATCCATAGTGATATATATATATATATATATATATGTATATATATATATATATATATATATAATGTATAATGTGTAATATATATTATATACGTATAATAATGTATAAGATATTAATATATATAATAGTGCATAATAGTGCATAATATTATAATGTATGTGTGTGTGTATACACACACACACACACACACACACACACATATATAAAATCTTCTAAGGTTCCCATCAAGTTCATTTCACAGGAAATTTCTGTAAGTCTGAAAAAAAGACCTGGATTACCTCCTCCCTTACCATCTCGGATGTGAAATGATCCACCGTCTGTCTAGAATGTCTCGGGGGCTCTGCTATTTTTTGCTGGAGGAGATTTAGAGGCAGTGTCCCGAGGCTTAGACTGTATCATCACTCATTGACATTCCTTGCTTTCGTTCCAACTTTATGGTTTATTTCAAAAGCACATTATCCACTTCCTACATTTGGCACAAAGTCTGTAGGATATAATCCTACCACTTATGTGTTGGAGGGAGACAGTGGATCACACTTGTGGAATTCCAGGCCTGGGGGGGGACTGCAGGGTCTCTCTACCTCGTGCTCACCTTGTGGGTAAGAAAACCCAAGTCCTGGGAGAGGATGATGGGACGTACCCGAGACTGCACTCCTGGTTGGTTAGGAACATGGCTAGGTCTAGAACACATGTCTCCTCCCTTTTAGACCCACATTATATTTTCTCCTTTGGTAGGAAGTCAGAAACTGGAACTAAAGTGATGAATGTATAGCATTCCACTCCCATCACTGCAGGGCCCAGTGACACACCAGGAACCTAGCTCGGAAGCCTATGTTTGTGTGTGAGGTTGTCCTTATAAAGTCACAGTCCACCCTCGGGTACTACTGCAGCTTCAGCAGCGTCCTTTAGTCTACGGAGTCCGCAGGTCTGTAGACGTAGCATTACCCAAATGCTCCTGTCTCCTCAAGGGCCACACTGACCACTAGACAGATCTCTGTGAAAACCCATGGTGGCATCCTGGAGCTCTGTCCCTGTGCCGTGTCACTGATCACAGGTGTTTCTTTTTGCACTGCCCCATCGAGGTCAGCAGTCAACCTCCAAAAAGGAAGCAGCACACCAAGCCCAAGGTGTTGCTTTTGCTAGTCTTTAAACTGGCATGCAGCCCTGGTGGTCTGGTGAATTCCAGAAAGCTGCCGTACCGAAATGTTACCTGGAAGAAGATCGACCATGTTTAACAATAAGAAAAATAAAATAAAGGAAAAGAGCCCCAACAGAGAGAGGGACACGTTCCTCGGAGAGGCGTCACATAGACCCTGTGCCTGGCAGGACTGCACAGCAGCCAGGATCCAGGAGCAGGTGGGCTGGCTCATGAGATGGTCTGTGGGCCATGCTCCGGCCTGTCCTTGGCTGCAGAATGAGTGCTGCCACCATGAACTAGACTGCAAGGTGGCTTCCAGGAATTGTCCCCAAGGAGAAAGAACTCCATCTGGAAGATGCCAGCCACCAGCCTGAAGATAATGTTGCAATGTTTCCAAGGGGAAAGCTACCTGCTGGGGAGGCCGCTGGAGAAGGTCTGCCATCAGGGCCCCTGGGGGGTCCAGAAACGAGGTGCAGGCGGAGCATGGGAGCTTGGCGTAGGTTACTGTGGCTTGGTGCAACGTGAAGGCTTGGTCCTCTGGGGTGGCAGTGTTGGGGGACACCAGGGGACTTTCAGAGGTAGGGCCACTAGGGAGGTCCAATTGTGCAGATGCCCTCAAAGTGGGACACCAGCCTCTCTTCCTGACGTGAGCTGGGACACCCCCACTCTGTCAGGTGCTCCAGCCGCAGTCAGGTTCTACCTTCATGCGAGGCCAAACCCACGGGGCTGCCCAGCCTGGATTTGAACCTGCAGAGCTGTGAGCTGAAGAAGCCTTTTCTCTTTATTTTATTTATCTATATGTGGTGCTGAGAATCGAACCCAGTGCCTCACACATGCTAGGCACGTGCTGTACCACTGAGCCACAAACCCAGCCCTCACCTTGTCTCTTTACAGTGTGGCATCCTGAGTATTTCATGGAAATAGTGTGAAGCTGACTCACACACAGAGGTCCCATTTTGAAACATTTTCCTCTTGAGACATTGGCATATTCCTGTGGGACCAGGAAACACCGGTGGCTCTAAGAGCATTTCTAGGTGCTCTTTGCACAACAGAGCTTGGCCACTGGCTTGGCTTTCTTTGAATTTCACTTGCTTGGGAGAGCTGAAGTAAGACCAGCTTGGCTCTCCAAGATGAAGAGTTTGGGGGAGGGAGGAAGGTAACCCCTCTAGTCCTCTCCCTCCACCCTCACTTACCCAAGATGTCATCTGGGATGTTCTTGCCCTGTGATTTGGTATTCAGGTCAGTGACATGAAAATTGGAGTCAAAGGAGGAAGCCAGAGGTCCTCAAATCTTATGTCTCATTCAGCTGGTGGCCCACGGCCTCACCAAAAGTTCTTTAACAAACGTAGCTACAGACATGGGGACAGAGTCAGAAGTCACCAGCCCCATTGATGAAGGTTTGTGACACAAGGCAGTTTCTTCGTAAAATGAGCAGATATATTTACGTTGAAGAGAAAAGTCAAACATTCATATTACTCATTTTTCTGCCTCTTCCTAGCGTTTTAGTTCTTTAAAAGGACATAATATATGGCATTTGCAGGTAAATGGATGGAGCTGGAGAGTATCATGCTAAGCAAAATAAGTTGAACCCCAAAAACCAAAGGCTGAATGTTTTCTCTGATAAGCAGATGCTGATCCATAATGGGGGGATGGGGAGAATAGGGAAGAATGAAGGAACTCTGGATTGTGCAGAGGGGGAGAGGGGAGGGAGGGGATGTGGGGGTGGGAAAGAGAGTGGAATGAAACAGACATGATTACTGTGTGTATATATGTGACTACACGACCAATATGATTCTGCAACATGTACACTTTGAAAAATGAGAAATTATATTCCATCTGTATATGATATATCACAGTGCATAAATGCATTCTACTGTCACATATAACTAATTAAAACAAATTAAAAATTAAAAAAAAAAAAAAAAAAAAAGAAACAGACATAATGTGACACAGCCAAATTGGTAATTTATTTCTTAACCTCTGAAGCACCTGGGCCACTCTGGGTTGGGCAGTGGGCTGTCCCAGGTCTGTACCCACAGAACCTGAACTTGTGACAGGATTGTCGGCCTGGCTGCTATGTCAGTGGAACTGGTCCTGCCAGTCAAGTTCTTTGAGACTGTGAGGACAATGAGCCCACAGATCACACACATACCTGTAAAATCAAAATTGATTTTAAGTGTTCATGGAAATGTGTGGTGGAAGGCTAATTCTCCCTCTCCTCATCCACTTGGGTTTAGACCTTCTGGTCCCAGAGTCTGTGTCATATTTTAGATTCTACCAAGAAAACATCTCAGGGTCCTCAGGAAACAATCTTGAGCTCAAGTGAATATACTAGTGTTGGGTTTTTTTTTTTTTTTTAAATCACCTTAAATTTTCCTTGAGATTATCTTAGTGTCTAACATTTCTGTAAGGCACTTGATAACAATCATGTACCCATAAAGTGGCAGACCGCTGTCAAGTCTGGCGATGTTGGCCAGGACACCAGTTCTCATCCACTTCCAATGAGACGTACCCTGAATAAGTGTGGTAACTGATTTCACCTCCCAAACTGGCAAACTGTGCAGGTAAGGCAGCTTATTCTGGTTTTTTTTTTGTTGTTGTTGTTTTTTTTTTTTTTTTTTTGGTACTGGGGATTGAACTCAGGGGCACTCGACCACTGGGCCACATCCCAGCCCCCCGCACTTTTTTTTTGTATTTTGCTGAGGCGATCCTCCTGCCTCAGCCCCCCAAGTGCTGGGATTACAGATGTGCGCCACCGCACCCGGCTAGGGCAGCTTAGTTTTGAAGGGGATTGTGCCATTTCAGGCCCACAGCGTGTCAGGACTCTTGCACAAGCACACCCTCCCACCTCGCACCCAGGAGAACGCCTCCAGCCCCTCGTGTCCAGCCGCCGTGGAAAATCACCCAAGCCAGTCCACAGAGGGCGTTTCTGTTACTGCAAAGTCTTTCCTTGCTGCACGTTCTGAAAAGAAAGGTATCAAAGGATTTAAACGTTAGAGCCCCTCTCTGAAGTCCATCAGAACAAGCTTCAGATGGCCCTGTGATTCCCTAGATAAAAGGGATGACAGAAGTGCAAATCATTGGCATTAAATGGGACAGAGAGGACACTGGGAGCTCCGGTGCAGTTTGGGGGGAAATTAAAATTAAGAACAAAGGAAAGGAAACTAGATTCAGAGCTGTTCCTTAGCATGTTGGATTCTGATTCTGATCATGAAAAACAAAACAAAACAAAGTATTCAAGAGAAAGCTGTTTCCAACTGGGTCCGTCTCCTAACCTTTTATAACATCTCTCATCTATCGCAGGATTTGAGGAAAAGGAGAGAGTTCACGGTGATAAAGACATCCTAGGACTCAGCATTTAAAAATAATGGCTTGTTTCTATAAAATGATGGCACTTGTACACATCTGTCACAAATAATCTAGGTCAGTGCAAACAAAGAGTAAAACAGAAAAGCTTGCAGAGGGTAATGTTCTTATTCTCATAAAGCTCACTATTTATCTCCTTGGTGAAGATATGATGTTTCACTTTGAGTAGAAATAACTGTGTAGGCATTGGAAGGGGTGATATCGTCATCGTGGAATTCTTTGAAGAATGCATGTGTGGCTCTCTCTCCATTTCTCTTCTTTTCATCCTCAGGGGGAATTCAAGGAGGCCATTTTTGGTCAAAAATGAGAGTTATGTGTAATGCAGCAACATTTTAGATCGCAAGATAGGGTTGCAGGATTGTTACGGTCTTTGCCCTCATTAACAAAATAATAAAAAAATTATTAATAAGCCGGGCGCAGTGGCGCACACCTGTAGTCCCAGCACTTGGGAGGCTGAGGCAGGAGGATCGCGAGTTCAAAGCCAGCCTCAGCAATGGTGAGGCACTTAGCAACTCAGTGAGACCCTGTCTCTAATAAAATACAAAACTGGGTTGGGGACGTGGCCCAGTGGTCGAGTGCCCCTGAGTTCAATCCCCGGTGTCCCCCCCAAAAAAAGTTATTAATAAAATAAAAATAAAATAGAAACCCTTCCTTAAAAATATCTGTCTAGCCGGGCGTGGTGGCGCACGCCTGTAATCCCAGCACTTGGGAGGCTGAGACAGGAGGATCGCGAGTTCAAAGCCAGCCTCAGCAATGGTGAGGCACTTAGCAACTCAGTGAGACCCTGTCTCTAAATAAAATACAAAAAAGGGCTGTGGATGTGACCCAGTGGTTGAGTGCCCCTGAGTTCAATCCCCGGTACCAAAAAAAAAAAAAATAAAAATAAAATAAAATAAATTAAAAAAAAATCTGTCTAGAGTAGATAAAAATATTTATTTATTTATTTTGTTTTGGTACTGGGGATTGAACCCACAGGTGCTCTACCACTGAGCTACATCCCCAGCCCTTTTTATTTTTTATTTTGAGACAGGGTCTCACTTAGTTGCTAAGAATCTCACTAATTTGCTGAGGCTGGTATCCAATTTGTGATCCTCCTGTCTCAGCCTCCTGAGTCTTTGGGATTATAGGCGTGTGCCACCACACCCCGTCTAGAATAAATATGATATTTTTTAAGCGTTACCACTAGTTTTAAATGCAAAAAGCACAGTTTCCCCTAGTGGTCAGAGCATAAGGTTTGAGACTAAAGAGAAGCTCTCCACCTCAGTTTTCTGAATGGTATTGGAGATGATATCATCCACCTCCAGTCTGTCAAAGGTACAAAGAAATTAAATAAGGTAAAAGATGGGAGGATACTCTGGAAAGTATTCATTGATGTGCCATTAGAAAGGAAACATAATGATGATGCTCTTGCGTGTGTGTGATTCAGTCATGAAGACACCCGTTTTGGGTGGGGGATAGAGAGGACAACTGGTAAATGTCAGACTTTGGCACAGTGAGAGGTAATGGCATGCTATTTGGGGCACCACTTTCTGTGGGCTTCCTCAGGAGAACTACTTTCTCGATGGTGGGATGCGATGTCATCGTTACCCTAAGTACATGTATGAGGACACGAATGCCGTGACTCTACTTGGTGCACAGCCAGAGATATGAAAAATTGTGCTCTGTATGTGTAACAGGAATTGGAATGCATTCTGCTGTCACATATAACAAATTAAAATTTAAAAACTAGAAAATTCCATAATTAAACAATTCATAAGTTTAGAAAAATAAAAAAGTACTTTTCTCTACTTTGTTCCAGAAAACCCAGCCAGAGCAGGGTCCCCGCTCCTGCCCCGCCCTGACTGTCTCATTCCAGTCTCCCTTTAGGGGTTCTTATCTCATACTCTGCAGAGCGTTTGAAATGCTGATAATGGTTGCTTAGTCATTCTCCTCCAGGTCCTCTTGCATTTTAACTTGGGACAATAACTGAACCCATGGAGTGGTGTTAATGGGGGAGACCTTGGCTCCTGCTCTCATGACCATGTCCTTCAATCTTTTCATCATTGATTCAACAAACATTTATTGAGCCTTGACTCTGCCCAGTAATGTGCTCAAACCAGAAATGCAACGGGGAGCAAGAGAAGCAGGCTTTGAGCTCTGCTTGGGAATAGATATGCAAACAGGGAAGGGCCCTTGAGGCAATGAGGGGTTGGCAGCAGCCTGGGATGTTGCGGAAGCTTCCAGAGAGAAGAAAGTTTTTTTTTGTTTTTTTTTTTTTTTTTTTTTTTTTTTTTTTTGTGTGTGTGTGTGTGTGTGTGTGTGGTGGTGGTGCTGGGGATTGAACCCAGGGCTTTGTGCATGCAAGGCAAACAAGGCAAACACTCTACCAACTGAGCTATATCCACAGCCCTACAGCTGTGTAGGTTTTGATGCCACCCACTTAGAAGAGTGATGTCTTCCATCTACAAGTAGGGCCTGTTCTATTTGGAAGAAACTGGGACAGAAGGATTGATATTGAATTGAAAGTAGCATGCCCCAGACTGGGCCTCAGTTCTGCATTTAACCAGCTGTGTTTCTCTGAGGAATTCTCTCAGCTTTGCTGAACCTCAAGTTCCTCCTTGGGGAGGGAAAAAAAAAGGAAAGAGAAGTGAAGAAAAGAAAAGAAAAGAAAAGAAAAAGGCACTCGCGATGACTTCTGTGGCTTTTATCTATTTTAATCTTTTATATCAAAATGTTTTCTTAATTCCTAAATTAACCCAATTCAGGGGAGAAATTATATTTCAGGTGTAAAGCAGTTTCCCCTGAATATTTCCTAAAGGTAAACATTATTGCCTGCTTATTTGTTAGTGAAAACTATTTCTTTGCCACTGATCATGGCTACATCCATGCCTTTTTGGGGGTGGGGGATTCTGTTGCAAGGTCTTGGTCAGATGAATGACAGTTGTGTGCTGCAGTCCTTAGCCTACAGGCAGGAAAGAACCAGGTGACAGTTGAGCTGGGCTGCTCAACCACCAGCCATCCTCATCAGCACCCTTATCATCTCAGGATCGGAACCCCGGGGTCCACTGCATATGGCTCATTAAGTGAATCTCGTTCATGTTAGCAAAACCCCCAAGAGAGGAAGGTACCCACCAGTGAGGTGGGATGCAGTGAGCCTCCACTTTGCAGCACCCCAGGTTTGTTGTCTATGTAAAGGGAAAGGAGGCAGAAGGGTAGTTCAGGGGAGAAACCGGTAGTTTCACAAGTTTTGGCAAAATCAAGGTTTTCAGACTTCTGGACGCTAGAGGACACCTGGTGAACCATTAAGCAATCTACAGTTCTGCAAACCAAACTTGTAAATCCTCCTGCGGGCAAGGGTGATGAGATCAGCAAATTGATAATGAGAGGAATGGAAACAGGGACTCTGGTGAGCTTGAGGAGGGGAAAGAATGTCGCCAGTGTTTTCACTAAAACTAGGGAGAGAGTGGTTCAATCCTGTCATAAGAGAACAAATTTTATTCACTTCACTGGGGGACTTGTTTACACTGTGGGGGGGGGGTAGATGTGAAAATATTAGAGAAAAAAATAATTCTTAATCAGAGACGCTCACTTTGTCATGCATATATTCCTTGGTATAGAGCTTTATAAAACAGGACATCCGTGCCAGCCACGGTGGTGCATGCACATCTCTAATCTGAGCAACTTGGGAGGCTGAGGGAGGAGGATCACAGGTTCGAGGCCAGTCTCAGCAACTTAGCAAGACCTTGTCTCAAAAGAAAAAAATAAGCAGGCCTGGGGATGTGGCTCAGTGGTTGAGCACCCCTGACTTCAATCCCCAGTACCACAAAAAAGAAACAAAACCCAACAAACAAATAAACAACAAAACATGACCTCAGGGCTGGGGGTGTAGCTCAGTGGTAGAGCACTTGCCTAGCGTGCATGAAAGCCCTGGGTTCCATCCTCAGCACCTCCAAAAAAAAAAGAAAATCCTGATGGAACCAAATCAAAATGACAACTTCTTTCAGGCATATAACAATAAAAAATGAAAGGCACCTTAGTAGTCATTTGATACAAACCGTGCACTTCACAGACGGGGAAATTGAGACTCAGATAGGATAAAATATTTGGCCAAGAACCCACAGCTGGTTGGAAGCAGGCCAAGACCAGAATTCTGCTTTTCTGATCTGGGGCTCTGGGGCTCACACTCCCTCCCTGGCTACCCACCCCCAGATTTTGACCTTTTGTCCTTAGTGCTAAGAGACCCATAGAGCCTGTCTTGCTCCCTCACCTCCTACCCCCTCACCTCCGGAAAAGAGATTTTCCTCTCTCCTCTTTCAGTGGAGCCCCAGAGCCTCCGATCACACAGGGCTCACTGTGTGGGTGCTTCCCTCGCCAGGAGGCCTCTCTTCGGGGCTTCTGGAAACCCCATCGTCTCTGTTGTGTGTTCCCTTCGCGGCCTAACATTGGCCTCCTTTCTAACCAAACGCATCCGGATCTGACACACACTAAGACTGTGGAATAACCAGTTAGGGGACTTAGGTTCTCCCCATGCATTATCTCTGTGCTTTCATGCATCTCTTAGGCTTTGAATGTCATCACGGTGGAACAAATGCTGGAGCCATCAAAGCCAGAGACGGGCCTCCGTGCCAAGTTGGTAATGCCCCCCCGTGGAACTGGGCCTGAGCCAAGCCTTTAATGTTGCCCTGCTCTGTGGAGGGCACGCTGAAAACCAGGAGGTCCAGGGGGCCTGCCCAGCACCCCCGGCTCCAGTGCCAGCCTCGCTGTCTAACCAGGGAGCAGGCAGACCACAAGAAGGCATAATGGGAAGCTGTTCCACCTTTGGTTTCACAAGTCCAAAGGACATCGATTTGGGGAGAATAAATCCTTGTTCTTCTCATTGGCCTCTGAGAGAGGGGAAAGGGGGGTATGTTTTGCATTCTCTTAAGAAGATGAAGAAGCAAGTACTTTGGGCACAGACATTATAGGGAGAAAGTCAATACATAAGAAGAAGAACGAGAGAAATGGATGGTAGTATTGATCTAAATAAAACAGTTTCAAACCCATGGTCTCTGAGAACCATTAAATGCACGCGCGTGCGCGCGCGCGCGCGCGCGCACACACACACACACACACACACACACACACCAACATGCGCACACACTCTTCTAGGAGTTTTTAACCCAATCAATATGTAGGCATTTATTTATTAGATCCTTATGTGAAACATACCGCACTAGTAGATTTTTTTCTGATATCTGAATTCCAAAAGCCAAGTGACCTTCAAGAAAAAAAAAAAAAAAAAAAAAAAAAAAAAGTGGAACCACCTTAATAGGAAGAGAAAGAAAGCGGCATGAATCCCGCACAGGCTCTGACCCAGTGTTTCCCGAGGCCAGGTCACCCACCTGTTGCTTATTTTAAGAAGGGGGATTCTGGCAGCAGCTGGGAGTCTGCTGTAAATAACTTGCACACGCATGTTCGAACACTGAGCCCTTCCTGTCACATCTTTCTAAGTGACTTTGACTTTGTGGGCGTCTCCGGTGACCATTCCTTCCAGAGCCCTCGAGAATGACAGGCGTGCTCCAGCACAGTGCCTCACCACGAGGCCTCTCCTCTTGCAAGCTGGCTGTTGACTTTGAAGGACTTTCCACGGTTGGAGCGCCAGTGACACAAGAATGACCACAGTCCCCATCGCAGGCCGTCACACCAACTCACTCACCTAACGAAGTCCGCCCGCATTTCACAAACTCTCCATTTCACAATTCCCCTGCATACTTGGTTCTGAGCTCAGAATCCCAGTGTTGGCAGGCGAATCTCGCTCGGCCCGGGCTCCCAACCTCCTCACAATCTCCCCGAGCCACGGTGGCCCGTGGCCTCCTTCCTGATTGAACCTGGCTCTTGAGCTGCGTCACAGGACTCCACCCCCAGGCAATGGCTTTTTCCGAGGCTCAGCTGCCACCTTTCCCCTGCGTGGCCTCCCTATCGGGCAAATTGGAAGAGAGGACCTGGGAAGTGCCTGGTGGCCTGGTGCGCTCGCTCTTGTAGCATGGATGGAAAGGTGTGTTCCTGTTTCTGTGCTCTGGCCAATGGTGGGGAGGCTCACCCGCCCTGAGTTGGAGAAACTTCAGCTCATTCAAAACCACCGTGTAAAGGAATCAACCTCACCACCAGCATTAGCATCAATGACTGACAAGCCCTCAGATCCAACGGGGAATTTGGACTTCTGCTTTAGTGGTTCTTTAAAAAGTCAACCAAAAAAAAAATTCTTTCAAATATTGGCTCTAATATCTTTTGTTTATCACTTGATTAAGACTGGAAAATTCCTCTTGCTAGAAGATTTTTTTTTTTTTTTTTTTTTTTTTTTGTACCAGGGATTGAACTCAGGGGCACTTGACCACGGGGCCACATCCCCAGACCTTTTTTGTATTTTATTTAGAGACAGGGTCTCACTGAGTTGCTAAGTGCCTTGCCATTGCTGAGGCTGGCTTTGAACTTGAGATCCTCCTGCCTCAGCCTCCCAAGTGCTGGGATCACAGATGTGCACCACTGTGCCTAGCTTAGAAGAATTTTTGATATGTCCAAAATTTTGATATAAAAGTTGATACATCAGGGTAACAACAATTCAGTTGGCTTTAACTGGTACTGTGTTTCCCAGTATGAACATTTGCAGATAAGATGACCAAACCTCAGACGGAAATACATATGTATGTAAACTCAAATACTTAGACCCCACTTATGAGAATATGGTTTAATCACTATATATCAAATCTGAAATAGGAATCATATCATCTTTAAAATATCTTAGTGCAGTCTTGGGTATGCAATAAATATTGAAGAGATCATGAGATGTTTTAGCTCACAAGATCTAAGTCATTATCAACATAGCAGACCTTGGTGGGAACTCTGACTGGCTTAACTTCCCAGCAGGAAATACAAATTCAATGTCACACTTGTTGTCCTCCATAGATTTCAAGGTCTTAAAGGTGTTAAGTTTTAGGGTCAGCCTTTGCTTAAATTGCTTTTCTTTTATGCTGAATAAGCATCTATGGCTTTAAAAGAATATTCAAATACCCATCCTACTTGACTTGATAAGAGTTTTTGTTCATGGAAATGTTTTTCCTACTAACAGGGAAAACTGGGGAATTTTCTGATAATTGTCTGGTTTCCTAAGGGTCAATGAAACAGGTTCACCGTACATCTTTGCAGCACGAATACTTCTCAACTAGTGTCCTGTGGTCCTTCTTTCTAGGAACAAACAATCAACGAATTTTCAAAGCTGCTCTTAAGTAGTAGTATTTGACAATGACATCATTGTTTTTAGGCAGAAGTTTTGATGTTGTTTGCTTTAAATATGTTTAAATTAAATGCATCTACTCCTTAAGTGGAAGAGAAAAAAATCCATGAGTTAATGAGTTAGTGGTGAGAAAAATCCATTAGTTAAGATTAATGAGTGTCAATGGCGTTTGAACACTTATGGGGCAACCAAGTCAGAAACCCATGAAAACATATCATTGGATGACGAGCCCCGTCATCTGGTCTTGTTCTTTCAATCCCTCTTCCAGACACGGACACCTAGTCACTTGCAGAATGGGAGGGCTCCCAAGGAGGGTTTGGCTTTGAGCAATTAAAGGAGGTGGAATGTAAATATCATTGCTGGTTTGGCTGCAGGGTGCCTTCGAGGGGGTTAGAGATCTCCGATGGGTCCACAGAAAGATTCACTCAATTCCATGCACTTTGAAAGTCAGTTTCAACATCTAGGTCACCCACTCACATTGCTACACCACTGTAGTCTCTGAATGACACGGGACAGGGTCTTTCTTGGTCAGAACTTTATCATTAGCATCCAAAGCAATGCCTTCTGTGGCACTGCATTCAATCCACGTATTTTAACTGGGTGAATGGAGCGAGCCGTTGGAGAGGGTAAAAGAAACTATAGGATCCCGTTTCCACAACTGCTGACATTCCTTCTCAGGTCTCTGGCCTTTAACCTCTAAGGTCAGCCCTGGGGGGCAGCTGGAGAAGGCTGCGGTATTTGCCTAGCCTTCTGCTCAATATTAGACCATTCCCCCTAAGCCTACCACGGCTGAGGGGAGCTCCTTTGAGACCTGTGGATACCAGTGCAGTTAGAATAGCCAGTGCCTCTGCGGGGGATGGCACTGGCTGATGCTGGGGTGCACTTTGGCTTGGATCCATGGTCTGCGCCTGCGGGAACAGGGTTACACCCTGGCTCACATTTTTTTTTCCATCTTCTTTTTATTTTTTATTTCCATTTTATTTCAATTTTAATCGACATAGCCAGGTGCCGTGACTCACGCCTGTAATCCCAGCACGTGGGAGGCTGAAGCAGGAGGATCGCGAGTTCAAAGCCAGCCTCAGCAATGGCGAGGCACGTAGCAGCTCAGTGAAACCCTGTCTCTAAATAAAATACAAAAAAAGGCCAGGGATGTGGCCCAGTGGTCGAGTGCCCGTGAGTTCAATCCCCAGTACCAAAATAAAATAAAATAAGATAATAAATTTTAATTGACATAAGAGTTCTGCATATATGAGAGACAGAACCCAATGCTTTGATAGAGACAGACATTGTGGGAGATCAAATCCAAGTATTTAGCATATCTATTACCTCATGCATCATTTCTTTGTCGTAAGAACATTCAAAATCCTCTCTTCTAGCTACTTTGAAATATAGGATAAAATATCGTTAACTATCGTCACCCTACTCTGTGGCAGAGTACCTGAATTTATTCTTCTTATCTCTCTGTAGCTTCATAGCTATTGACCAATCTTTCTGCATCTTCCCTTCACCCCACCCTTACCACAACACTAGTCACGATCACCAAGACAAGGAATTAACCTAAGTTATGCATCAGTGGACAAATGGATAGAGAAAATGTGTTGTATATAGATGAGGGAATACTAGAATACTACTCAGCCTTAAAATAAGTATCTCATAGAAGCCACGCCTATAATTCCAGGTACTCTGGAGCCTGAGGTAGGAGGATCACAAATTGGGGGCCAGCCTGAACAATTTAGCAAGACCCTGTCTCTGAAATAAAATAAAAAGGGCTGGGGATGGAGCTCAGTGGTAGAGAACTCCTGGATTCAATACTCAGTTCTCAAAAAAAAAAAAAAAAAAGGAATGAAATCCTATAATTCGTGGCAACATGGATGCACCTCAAGAACATTATGCTAATTGTACAAAACCTGGCACAGAAAGACAAACACCGCTCGTCTTACTCATCTGTGGAAGTCTTTCATCTTACCATGACTCAGGACCCTCTGTGAGTTTACTATTTGCTAAAATTAGCTGATTTCTCTCTCTCCCCGCCCATATTAGTGGTGAGTAGGAGATAGTTGCTCATTCACACCACTGAAGCCAGACTAAATGCTTCCTTTTTTTAGTGCGAATGTGAAGTTTTACTCTACTAGCACAGAATCTGGAAAATGTAAAAAGAGTCAAATGTGCCTAAACATTACATAAAAGTCTGCATGAAGAATTCATGTGAAAAATACTACGAGAGGCTATTTGGCAATTAAACCAGAGAGTGGAAATCGGAGTTATTCTGTGTGTCTGTGTACACACGGACATGGCCGGTTATCTCTGAACAGATCAATTCGCCTGGGTTTGTTGCAGAGGTGAGTGACGATTTAATCATTCTTCTGGTTTGTAGATTAAGATGACTTTCTTTTTTTTTTTTTTTTTTTTTTGGTACCGGGAATTGAACTCAGGGCACTCGACCACTGGGTCACATCCCCAGCCCTTTTTTGTATTTTATTTAGAGACAGGGTCTCACTGAGTTGCTAAGTGCCTCGCCATTGCTGAGGCTGGCTTTGAACTTGATTCTCCTGCCTCAGCCTACCGAAAGTTGCTGGGATTACAGGTGAGCGCCACCGTGCCCGGCAAGATGACTTTCTTCCTGCTTTGGAGATTTGCTCTGAAGCCAGGCCCTAGCTCTACATCCTGACTCACCAGGGTCTGGGAAGATAGAGCTCCTCTGTCCTGCAGATCACGGGGGGAAGCATCTTGGACAGTGTTTGGCCCGCGGCCCATGTTGAGGGGGTATCTCTGAATTGAGGGACTGAGTGATGGGCATGTTCCATATGCCTGACCCAGCGCTGCTACTCCAGACCCACTTAAAGACCCGGTCTACTCCAAACCAACACGCTGGCTGTGGGTTCCGTCCCTCGCCCAGGAATTGTGAATGAGAAACAACAAAACACTTGAGTAGTGCAAAGTGGCAAACGCAGCCACCAAACACCAGCAATTGCTCTTAATGGCACTCAATCGAATCGTTTCTCAGTTTGCAAACTCGAGCTGGCTTCTTAAGCCCTTGGCTGTTACTTTGGACGATTCTGGAGAAAATCCCCCGATGGACAGGAAGAGTCTCAGGAAAATTCAACAATCCAGTACAGTCACAGCAAAGGGATCTAAAGAAACCTCTCTCGCCTTCATCCCCCTGTGGACTAATCCTGTGTTCTCATCGGTTATAACATGGCATCCGGCAAAGAGCCAATGGCTGTGTGTGTCACAGGCTTTATCCCCCACCACGACCCTGGACGAGCTTCACCTTTCACCCACAGCTAAGGGAATCCGGCGACGGTGTGGCAAGGCCTCCTCTGCAGCAGTGTGCAGTGAGGGTCTTCAATTCTTTCCTCCACGTCCTGCCCGCCACGCCTGTCTCCCACACAGCGTCTGCATCCATGTCACAATATTTTGTCAAGAAGCTGCAGCACTGCCATGGCAACCTCATACACCCGTCCCTCCCTCGCCCAGCTCTTCGAGGAGTTTATAAAAATCCAGCTGTAAAAAATTGGCCGCAGACCATCTTCGCTGGTGGCTTGATCCGCGGGAGTCAGCCGTCCTCCCCTTCCTGGCTCCGCCGCTCCCTCCCCAACACCCGCCCCTTAAAAATATTGACAAAGGAATCTCACCTGTATTTAGCCGTCCAAGAGGAAATTGGAGTTGAGCTCAAGTTGACTTTGCTTCCTAGGATACTTCTTTCTAAGTCAACCTTGTCATGTTTTTTTTTTTTTTTTTTTTTTTTTTTTCCTTTTCCCCGTTTTGCCATCTGGACGAACACGGATGAAATCAGAAGTTCATTTTTAATGTCCCTCATTTCCTCCTGTTTGGAAGTCGTTCACTTTCCTAGATGCCTTTTGAGTCCAGCGAGAGTCCCATACACAGGGAAAGAAATAATAATGGTAACATGGCAGTCACAGAGGAGGGGACGGGAGTGGGGACGATGGCTTCATTCCAGTACAGTGAACCTCCATTTTTTCTGTTACCCACTTCACGAGAAACGGGGTGGAATTATTTCTTTGATTTAGTTTTTTCTTCAAAGAAAAGTTACCTAAGGTGTCAGTGTCTCCGTTATCCCTCATGGCTAGGGGCCTTCCCTTTGCACCGATTTGGGTACCTGTGCTGAAATCCCGTTTATATCCCTATTCGGGGTCTTGATATGTGCCTCCATTCCCACGAGGAGAAGATTTTAAAGTTTTGTGTGTTTTTATTCTCTGTGTGTTGTGTAATGTGTGTGTGTGGGGGGGGGGGGGAGGGAACCAGGGATTGAACTCAGGGGCACTCCACCACTGAGTCACATCCCCAGCCCTATTTGGTATTTTATTCAGAGACAGGGTCTCACTGAGTTACTCAGTGCCCTCACTTTTTGCTGAGGCTGGCTTTGAACTCGCGATCCTCCTGCCTCGGCCTCCCAAAGCCTCTGGGATTACAGGCGTGCGCCATCACACTTGGCTGTTTTTTTTCCTTAATGAAATTAAACTTGTTAGTCTAAAAGAAAGAAACAAAAAAATCCAGGGAACAGTCAACCCACTGGAAATATCCTGAGTTAGAGTGCTTGAAAGAAGGTAAGTGTGTAAGGATGGATTTGTCCATCTGCGTGACGTTTGATACGTGAGATGCCCCGGAGGGGATATTCAATGGAAGGTTTTGATACAATGATCACATAGGCGAATTTACTTCCAGACAAACACAATGCATGAAATCAAACACTTCCTGGTAAAAAAGGAATTCTGCCCTCGTGGGGCAGAATTGCATATCTATATCCAAAAGGGAGCTAGGCCGCCCCAAGGTCGGTTTGGGCAGCTAAGACAAGCTAAGGCTTTTGTCCACCACGCCCCATGGAGGTGTCCTGACTGTGCCGGATGGGGCTGGCCCTGGCTCAGGCACAGCGCTGGTGACATGGAGGAGCTTTGCGTTGGAACTTTCCATTTTCCGTTCTCCTCGTCTCTCTCTCCCGTGTCTGGGCATCTTTGAGACCTAGTGCCCACCCTCAAAGCACGGGTTCTCGGTGAGTGATCGGATCCACTCACTTCTAGCAGTAATAATTAGTAACATATTGTGTCAAGAACTATATAATTCCATCCAAGATCTCCAGAGCTGTCATATCTTGAAACGGTTCCCCACAGACTAGCAAATGAAACGACTCAGCTCCAACTAAAAAGTCCCCCTGGTCCCCGTGTGCATGTGTGGCAATTGCATCAGAGTCCCTAATCACAACAGGACAGAGTAGTCACAGAGTGGCTGCCCCACAGATGCTTATCAGTCAACTTGTCAAAATTTTCTCAGGCACTCTGCATCTCGGAATTCCCCCTGGCCCCCTACCACCTCCATGTCAAGAGCCACGGCACACACGGGTCAGGTCTGTCAAGGGCCGCCCGAGTTCAACTGAGATCACCCTGGAAATTCCCTCCTATGAGTGGGTCAGTGCCACGGAAGGAGAGGTGATTTTGCAGGGTAGATAGACTTCAATGCGACAAACATTCTGAACAGGAAGGAAAAAAAAAAAAAAAATCGCGCTGTTTTTTTTCTCGATGTCTCTATATTCCAGGCAGCAGCAGATACATACCGAAAACAGGTCAGTAGTTCTGGTCTACAGAAAAACCCTCACGTTTTCAATGTATTAATGGACCGAAGCCCAGGGATAGACCAGAGCATCTAAGAAGAGAGTGA
The DNA here is from genome assembly GCA_025594165.1 of Tamias sibiricus. Lineage (NCBI taxonomy): Eukaryota > Metazoa > Chordata > Mammalia > Rodentia > Sciuridae > Tamias > Tamias sibiricus. The sequence goes on along the minus strand of CM046666.1, from coordinate 12,823,376 downwards.
AGAAGAAGGAGTCAAGGTCAAAGTCTTGAGGAATGCCGATATTTAATTGTTAGTGAAAGATAAGCTTGAAATGGGAACCCGAAGAAGTGGTCGGGGGTTGGGGGCGGTTGCAGTAATCCAGAGAAGAGAGGGTTTCAAGATGGTAAGTGTCATACATTGCTGGTGGGACTGCAAGTTGGTGCAACTCCTCTGGAAAGCAGTAAGAAACTTGGAACAGAACCACGATTCGACCCAGTTATCTCACTTCTTGGTTTATAAACAAAGGACTTAAAATCAGCATACTCCAGTGACACAGCCACATCAATGTTTATAGCAGCTCAATTCACGATAGCTAAACTATGGAACCAACCTAGGTGCTCTTCAATAGATGAACGGATAAAGAAAATGTGGTATGTATACACAATGGAATATTACTCAGCCTTAAACAAGAATGAAATTATGGCATTTCCTGGTAAATTAATGAATCTGGAGAATATCATACTAAGTGAAATAAGTCATTCCCCCCAAACCAAAGGTCAAATGATCTCTCTGATATGTGGATGCTAACACACAAAAAGGAGGGAATGGAAATTCATTGGATTAGACAAAGGGGAATGAAGGGAAGGGGGTAGGAATAGGAAAGACAGTAGAATGAATTGGACAGAACTTTCCTATGTTCGTATATGAATATACCACCAGTGAAACTCCACTTCAATTACAACCATAAGAATGGGATCCTAATTAGAGTAACATACTCCATGTGTGTATAATATGTCAACATACACTGTACTGCAGTGTATATCTAAAAACAGCAATTTTTTTTTAAAGATGGTAAGTGTAGACTGAACTCTTGAATCATCCAGTAAGGGCAAGTAAAATAAGCAAAGGGAACAATTTTGTAGGTTGGTATACACAGAAACATCTCTTCCAAAATGTGTGCATTGAAAGCTCTGACCTCCACTGTGTCTGCATTTGGAGATGGGGCCTTTCATAGGGTGATCCAGAGGAATGAGCTCAGAGGGTGGTTCCCTAGTCCGGTCTGACTGGTGTCCTTACAAGTGGAGGCCACAAGAAGGCACAGGGAGAAGGCCATGTGCAAGCCAGGTGGCGAGGCCTCAGCGGAGACCACTCCTGCCCACGGCCTTGACCTTGGACTTCAGCCTCCAGAACCAGGGACAATACATTTCTGTTGTTCCGGCCACGCAGCTTGTGGTATTTGTCATAGCAGCCAGGAGCAAAGGGGATCTATGATTAAGTTGGTTCAGCAGACAAGGAAGGTAGAAACTGGAATGGAGTATGTGGAGGAGGGAACAGGGGAGAATAAATGGAGGCAGGGTGTGGAGCTAACTCTCAAAAACCTTGAATGTAGGGGAAAGAGATGTAAGGGCGAAGAACTGGACAAAATATATGGACTTTCAAGACTATAAAGACGAATAGCCGGGCACGGTGGCGCACGCCTGTAATCCCAGCACTTGGGAGGCTGAGGCAGGAGGATCGCAAGTTCAAAGCCAGCCTCAGCAATGGCGAGGCACTTAGCAACTCAGTGAGACCCTGTCTCTAATAGAATATAAAAAAGAGCTGGGGATGTGGCCCAGTGGTCGAGTTCCCCTGAGTTCAATCCCTGGTACAAAAAAAAAAAAAAAAATTATAAAGACTAAACTTGGTAAACTTGGAAAATAGCAAAAATCACCTCACAGGGGCAAAACATCCCTCAGATTAAAAAGCAGAATTCTGGTTGTCATATAAGTAATAAAGACAGTGATCAATAGTGCTATAATTTATTAAGCAACTAATATATGCCAAATTATGCACTTCATGCTTTATAATATTTTCTCTAATTTTACCTTCACGTTTTAGTGCCTAGAACTTAGCAGGTATTCAATGTGTATTTCCTGAATAGATAATGAATAAACCTACAAAGCAGGGGTTTATTGTTTCCATATACGTAAATCTAAAAGTCACTGGTTTAAGTAACATTTCCGAGGTTTACCTGTCTCCAAAAACTAATCAATAACATGGACACATCTAGAGAAATGATCTGACAACCAAAGAAAAATGCCCTAAGTGGAAATAAAAAATAAGAGACTAAAAGGCAAAACCTTTCCCATCGCCGTCCAAGGGGAAAGGGACAGGTAGCTGTGTTGCTGGCTGCAGAGGGTTCAACCCTCGTGGGGAAAGGCGCTTTGAGGATTAAGGACCTTCCAACACTCACCCCCATACTGGGATCCAAGGTCCAGGTCGCGGGCCTTGTAGACCCCTGTGAGAGCTCCCAGGGAACGATGCGTGGCTGTTTTCTCTCCCCACCTGTGTTAGCCTGAGCAGATGCCAGGATGAAGTTAGCCATGCAGGAGATTCATTAGGGAAAAGAGGGAAGGGATCGGAGAAGGCTGGACAGCCATCAGCCTTAGGAGAAAGAGGGAAGAAAGGAGGGATTGCTGGGTGGGACAGCCTGGGCTGCAGCGGGGGCCTAGGAGGGTATTAGCGAGCAACGATGGGGAGAACGAGCCACAGGTGCCCATCAGAGGAGGCCCCGCCCTCCAGGAAGGGACCTCCTCCATGTCCCTCCACACTGGGACATTGCCTGGGTGAAACCGAGGGGTACAGGCCCCCAGGCTCTGGGATGAGGGATGCCTTCTGGAACCCACCCTGGGCCCCACCATGGAGGTGGATTTCAAAATGCAATAGCAGAGCGAAGGCCACCGCAGCCACCTTGCATCCTGTGCCTGTCTGTAACTGCTTACTCGATAAAATGGTTTTGTGAAAACCATCGAGTTGAAATAAAAGTACTAGAGGAAATCTGAAAAAATCGTCTTTTTCAGTCTCTATTCAATTCCTGAATATCCATAGTACTACTTAGTTCAATGAGTCCCTGGAGGGCAACCAAGTATAATGCAGGCAACTTGCAGGGACTTGGTAAGAGAGTTTTACCTTTTGTCCTAAGTGTTTTACAATATTATCCATCAGTAATATCATGACTATTTAATCTCTCTGGTTTCATATATATATATATATATATATTTTTTTTTTAATTTTTTAATTATTATTATTATTATTTTTTTGGTACCAGGGATTGAACTCAGGGGCACTCGACCACTGGGCCACATCCCCAGCCCCTTTTTTGTATTTTATTTAGAGACGGGGTCTCACTGAGTTGCTAAGTGGCTTGCCATTACTGAGGCTGGCTTTGAACTTGCAATCCTGCTGCCTCAGCCTCCCAGTGCTGGATTACAGGCGTGAGCCACCGTGCCCTGCTCTGGTTTTATGTTTTGAGACCGGGATCTTGCTTAAGTTGCTTTAGGGTCTCCCTAAGTTGCTGAGGCTGCTTTGAACTTGCAATCCTCCTTCCTTGGCCTCCCAAGACACTGGGATTGGAGGTGTGCACCACCATGCCTGGCTTGATACCTTTTAATGGACAAGACAAAATAAAGGGAAAAGGCCAAGAACACTCTCTCTGTTCTGTGTCCTATCATCTCATTATTTACTAGCTTTGAACCAGTTCAAGGCCCAGTTTGCTTTCTCCTCTTTCGTATTTTAGCCCTCTTCCCATATAGACATTGCTCCTTAGATTTTAGTTTAGCATCTATCCCCAAACGTCAGAGAGCCACTATTCTCGATGTATTTGTTAAAGGATCACTTCCATCCACAAATGCACACTAATGTTTTCATAAAAAATGTGATTCAACAACCACATACTGAGAACATACGTTTTGCAAAATGAGTGTTGGGTGAGTCAACAGTTAATGATTTTCTAAGAAAGGAAATAAGCAAAGGAGAACAACCGGCCTGCTTTTCTCAACACTGTAGGCCAAGACTGTTCTATTATCATGTGTTTCATTTCCTTCTTCTTTGTGATTGAGACATTTTTTATGGGGTACAGGAAAATAATTCAACACACGTGCACAATTTGCAACGATCAAGTCTGGACACTAAGCACCCCATCTCCTCCTTCTTGATCATTTCCACGTGTTGGGAACCTTCCTACTCTTCTAGCTATTGCAAAATACATCATAGATCCTTGTAACCAGTCGTCACCCTGCCGTGCTCAAGAAAACTAGAATTAGGGCTGAGGCTGTAGCTCAGTGGTAAAGCGCTTGCCTCGAAAGTGTGAGGCACTGGGTTTCGATCCTCAGCACCACATAAAAATAAGTAAAGACACCGTGTGTTCATGGACAACTAAAAAATTAATTAATTAATTAATTTAAAAACGGGAATTAATCCCTCTCATTCAAATGCATTTCAGCACCCCAATCCACCCCCATCCATCCCTCCAACTCTGTCCCCTCCCAGGCTCCAGCAGCCGCCATCCCATTCCATTCTTCCACAAGACCAACTTTCCAGTCCGCACCGATGAATGAGAACCTGCGGCCATCTGTCCTTCTGCGTCCAGCGTCCCTCGCCCAGTGCGATGATCCCCAATTCTATCCATGTTGCCACAAAAGACAGCATTTCACACGCCTTTTCGTGACTGAACTGACCCAATGTATTCATCTTCAGAAACAGTAAACTGAGTCATAGAAGAATGATTTTTCTTTTAACATCCCCTTGGGAGTCAATAGCAAAGACAGAAATGTGGTATCGCGCTTTCCAGTCGATGGGTACAGGAAAATAATTCAACAACTCAAACAGCTGTCTGGAGATGGCACTGCTGGGCACGTCAATACCAAGAGTCACTTTTTTGTGTGTCCTTGAGAGAATAACTGTATTTTTGCAACGGGATATCGATTCTTCATGGGCTGTCATATTGGACATGCCATTTCATTTGAACAAAGTAATTTCTTCAGTATTGCAAAAGAAAAAAAAAAAATAGCAACAGGACAGATTTTCCTGCCTCCTAGTGTATTAGTTACTAACAGAGAACTTCTATTTTAAATTTACTAGTAATCATATACCTCCTGCTTCTGTCATTCTCAGTAATACCAATGCATTAGGATTTTCATGGGGAGAAAAGTGGATCTCAGATCAAGGGAAAGTTGACTTTTTCTTCTTTGCCAGAGCGTAGGCCAGGAATTCATAACTATGTCATTAATTTTGTAGTGGTTCTTTTTCTTCCGGTTCTTTAAACCTCAACAGCCTCTCTCTATGGAGCAGGGATTGACATCTTTTACTATTTCTGAGACAAAACAAAACCTCTGCAGAACCTCACTACTTTAGGAAGGTGTTCCTTTAGTGGACGTTGTAAATAGTCCATGCTACCAAGTTCAGCAATTCAGAGAAGTTAAAACCACCCCAGAAGGCTATTTCTTAGATTTGAAGTTTCCCGATCTTAAACTCAGTCCTAAAATGGTCCCGAAGAAATGTCACCTACCACTTAGTTCAATTCAGAAATGATGGAAACACAGCTCGGAGATACTAATCAGACTTCCATGGCAGCTTTCTGAAACAAGAGAAAAAGAACTGCTTTAAAATGTGGTCATGAAATACAACACTATACTCTTAAAAGACTTGATATGAACCTACTAAATGTGGATATTGTATAAATACCAGAAACATCTGTCGATTTCTTTTCATATACCAAATTACTCTTTTTTTTTTTAATGTGTGACCTTTAGTCAATAATTCTGGTTTCCATCCTTATTTGGTTTGGCCACACTCACTGGAATCTTATGGCAGAATTAAATCTAGACTTCCTGTACAGATGTAAATCTATATAATCTTTAACCTCATTTACAAAGACTTAACAAAAACAACAACCAGGATTATGCAATTTCGGTTCCAGAAATTTCTTTCTCTCTCTTTCTCTGTTTTTCCTTCTCAATGGTTCTTATTCCCTTAAAAACTTTTTTTTTTTTTTTACTTTTAATTTGTTTGCTTGCTTTTGAAAAAGGATACGTGAGGGTTTTGTATCATTTGTCCACTAACTTTCCAGGCTATGATATTGATCATCATCTTACATTTGACTTCAAGATCTTATATTCCAAATTTGCATAATAACTTTGAAGAGCATTCTTTTTACTTATTCAGGGAATAATGATTTGAGGGTCTATCTTAGGAAATCCCACCCTGGGTGCTGTGGAGATGTCTGCAGTTGACATAGACCCAGAGCTCCTGGATGTTCAGCACAGGACACAGGACAGACCTCTGCTTACTCCAGCCCAGCTGTCCTCCCGGATTGTTTATCCCCTCGCTGTCAGCAACATAGAGAAAGAAAGAATGTGGGAGGGGGGAGGAAGCTCCTTGTACCCTTGTCTTGAACTCCCCCCACCCCCCCCCCCCCCACCTTTGGAAGCATGGAAATTTTCCCCAGAAATCTTCTAGAGCTTTCCCGTATATATATTTTATTTTTCATTGATTCTAGGACCATTGCTAAAACTATCATTGATAAAAAGTTGATATTGCTTCTTCTGTGAAGTGTCTGTTCAGTTCCTTAGCCCGTTTATTGATTGGGTTGTTTGTATTTTTGGTGTTAAGTTTTTTTGAGTTTTCTTTATATGTCCTAGAGATTAAGGCTTTATCATAGGGGCATGTGGTAAAGATTTTCTCTCCCAATCTGTAGCTCTCTCCTCACATTATTAATTGTTTAATTTGCTGAAAAGAAGCTTTTTTAATTTGAATCCATCTCATTTATTGATTCTTGATTTTACTTCTTGCACTTTAGGAGTCTTGTTAAGGAAGTCAGATCCTAGGCCGACGTGATGCAGATTTGGGCCTATGTTTTCTTCTTTTAGGCACAGGGTCTCTGTTTTAGTGCCTAAGTCTTTGATCCACTTTGAATTGATTTTTGTGCAGGCTGAAAGATAGAGGTTTAATTTCATTTTGCTACATATGGATTTCCAGTTTTGCCAGCACCATTTGTTGAATAGGCTATGTTTTCCCCAGTGAATGGTTTTGGCACCCTTGTCTAGTATGAGATAACCGTATTTATGTGGGTTTGTCTCTGTGTCCTCTATTCTGTACCATTGGCCTACAAGTCTATTTTGGTGCCAATACCGTGCTATTTTTGTTACTATAGCTCTGTAGTATAGTTTAAGGTCAGTATTGTGATGCCTCCTGCTTCACTTTTCTTGCTAAGGATTGTTTTAGCTATTCTGGGTCTCTTATTTTTCCAAATAAATTTCGTGATTGCTTTTTACTATTTCTTTTTTTTTTTTTTTTTTTTTTTTTTTTGGTACCCGGGGATTGAACTCAGGGGCACTCGACCACTGGGTCACATCCCCAGCCCTTTTTTGTATTTTATTTGGAGACAGGGTCTCACTGAGTTACTAAGTGCCTCGCCATTGCTGAGGCTGGCTTTGAACTCGCGATCCTCCTGCCTCAGCCTCTCCCAAAGTGCTGGGATTACAGGCGTGCGCCACCGCGCCTGGCTTGCTTTTTCTATTTCTATGAAGAATGTCATTGGGATTTTAATAGGAATTGCATTAAATCTGTATAGTGCTTTTGGTAGTATGGTCATTTTGACAATATTAATTCTGCCTATCCAGGAGCATGGCAGATCTTTCCATCTTCTGAGGTTTTCTTCAATTTCTTTCTTTAGTGTTCTGTAGTTTTCATTGTAGAAGTCTTTCACCTTTTTTGTTAGATTGATTCCTGTAGGAGCCCTGTTTTGGGGAGATGGCTTGAATTGCGGACAGGTGGTGGCCCGTACGGGAACTTTGGAGCGGAACAGGTAAGAACTGAAAGGTCTCTAAAGATGGGTTCGAATATAACTGAATCCCAAGTGATAGAGGCTATGCAAAGACTCCTTGATATACCTGACTCTGTTCTCAGTGAGGAGGATATAGAAAAAAGTGAAAGTGATCAAAAAAGCGTAGCTTCCACTGGGCCAACTAAGACCAGTAAAGAGAGTATTAGAAGAGTCCCAAAAATGACAAAAATCCAAGCTATTAAAGCATGTTCGGAAAGAGTTATTGGTGATAGCTGAAGGATACTTGCTCTTAAAATGGAACCTGGGCCTCAGGATATTGCTGTCAGTGAAATTAGCAGTGTGAGGGAAAACTATAAAAGTGATCCGGAAAAATGAGGAAAAAAAAAACTAAAAAAGAACCGAGACGAAAAAGGACCATCAGGTAGCACTGGAACCACTTGTGTCCTCTACTCCCCCATTGGGTGGAGGAGCCCTGTTTGGGGAGATGGCTTGAATTGCGGACAGGTGGTGGCCCGTACGGGGAACTTTGGAGCGGACAGGTAAGAACTGAAAGGTCTCTAAAGATGGGTTCGAATATAACTGAATCCCAAGTGATAGAGGCTATGCAAAGACTCCTTGATATACCTGACTCTGTTCTCAGTGAGGAGGATATAGAAAAAAGTGAAAGTGATCAAAAAAGCGTAGCTTCCACTGGGCCAACTAAGACCAGTAAAGAGAGTATTAGAAGAGTCCCAAAAATGACAAAAATCCAAGCTATTAAAGCTGTTCGGGAGTTATTGGTGATAGCTGAAGGATACTTGCTCTTAATGGAACCTGGGCCTCAGGATATTGCTGTCAGTGAAATTAGCAGTGGTGAGGAATCTAGTAAAAGTGATCCTGAAAAAATGAGGAAAAAAAAACTAAAAAAGACCGAGAAAAAGGACCATCAGGTAGAGGAACCACTTGTGTCCTCTACTCCCCCATGGGTGGAATCCATTACAGAAAATATGAAGGGTATTACTAGATATTTACATACCCTAGAAACAGAAATAAAAAGTCTTTCTGATCGCTTATGCGCTCTCAAGGACAACTCACAGATACATTGGGAACCGCCAACATTTAAAAAAAAAAATGGACAGAGGGTCCATCAGTCAGTAGATTTCAAAACAATAAAAAATCTCAAAGAGGCAGTAATGACTTATGGGCCCCAAGCTCCTTTCACGTTGAGTATGCTGGAGTCCCTTAACACCTTTAGCTTAACCCCCTCAGACTGGAAAAGTCTATGTAAAGCAACATTAAGCGGGGGGCAATTCTTGGTTTGGCGATCGCAATTCCAAGAACTTTGTATAAAAACGGCTGTTAGTCATCATACACAGTCGATCCTAAAAGGCTCCATTAGATAGCTGGTTAGCCAATGACAAGTAAGATCCCCAGAGGGGGACAACCTAAGACAGACACAGTCGCACGAGACAGTCTCATGTGGCCGACATATCAACCTAAGACAAGAGTCAAGGGCACAGCCTTGATTATCCGATGACGAGTAAAAATGTTGGTTACACATAGACGTCCTAAAACATTACCTCTTTTAAAACAAAAAAGAAAAAATGCAGGAGCCCTGTTTGGGGAGATGGCTTGAATTGCGGTTGACTATGAGCCGTGGAGATTTGGGCATTGTCGCCTTCCGTAGTCTCATGGGACTTGTCCCGGGATCTCGAGTGACTTGGCCGAAATTGCTGATCGGGTCAGCGCCATTTTGGTGGTGTGTATGGCGTGTGTTAGTCGTTGTTAGAACCAGAGAGAAAAGTTATCAGAATAAAAAGCTGTTTGTCTCCAGTTTGCCTCTAAACTTCTTCCCGCGGCTCCATTGCTCCAAGCGCTTCAGGCGGCAACAGATTCCCAGGTTTTTATGTTTGTTTGTTTGTTTGTTTGTTTTGAGGCTATTGTGAATGGAGTAGTTTTCCTAATTTCTCTTTCAGTGTATTTATCGCTGATATATAGGAATGTGTTTGATTTATGGGTGTTGATTTTATATCCTGCTACTTTGCTGAATTCATTTATTAGTTCTAGAAGTTTTCTGGTGGATTTTTTTTTTTTGATCTTCTAGATAAAATCATGTCATCAGCAAATAGTGATAGTTTGAGTTCTTCTTTACCTATTTGTATCCCTTTTATTTCTTTCTTTTGTCTAATTGCTCCTGCTAGAGTTTCAAGGATGATGTTGAATAGAAGTAGTGAAAGAGGACATCCTTGTCTTGTTCCAGTTTTTAGAGGGAATACTTTCAATTTTTTTCCATTTAGAATGATGCTGGCCTTGGGTTTAGCATATATAGCTTTTACAATGTTAAGTTATGTTCCACTATCTCTAGTTTTTCTAGTGTTTTGAACATGAAGGTGTGCTGTATTTTGTCAAATGCTTTTTCTGTATCACTTGAGATGATCTTATGATTCTTGTTTTTAAGCCTACTAATATGATGAATTACATTTATTGATTTCTGTATATTGAACCAACCCGGCATCCCTGGGATGAATCCCACTTGGTCATGGTGCACTATCTTTTTAATGTGTTTTTGGATGTGACTTGCCAGAATGAGTTTGGAAGGGTTCCCTCCTTTTCTATTTCATGGAATACTTTGAGGAGTATTGGACACTTCACAGAAGAAGAAATACAATTGATCAACAAATATATGAAAAAGTGTTCAACATCTCTAACAATTAGAGAAATGCAAATCAAAACTACTCTAAGATTGCATCTCCTGTCAGAATGGCAATCATTAAAAATACAGGCAGCAATAAATGTTGGAGAGGATGTGGGGGAAAAGGTACACTCATATATTAACGGTGGCACTGAAAATTGATGCAACCACTATGGAAAGCAGTATGAAGATTCCTCAGAAAACTGGGAATGGGGCTGGGGTTGTGGCTCATTGGTAAAGCGCTCGCCTAGCATGTGTGCGGCCCGGGTTAGATCCTCAGCACCACGTAAAAATACAAGGCATTATGTGCAACTAAAACAAATAGATATTAAAAAAAAAAGAAAGAAAACTGGGAATGGAACCACCATTTGACCCAGCTATCCCACTCCTTAGTTTATACCCAAAGGACTTAAAATCAACATACTGTAGTAACACAGCCACATCAATGTTTATAGCAGCTCAATTCACAATAGCTAGACTATGGAACCAACCTAGGTGTCCCTCAATAGATGAATGGATAAAGAAAATGTGGTATATATACTCAATGGAATATTACTCAGCTTTAAAGAAGGGTGAAATTAGGGTATTTGCCAGTAAATGGCTGGAGTTGGAGAATATCATGCTAAGTGAAAAAAGCCAATCCCACAAAACCAAAGGCTGAATGTTTTCTCTAATATGTGGATGCTAATTCACAATAAGCGGCGCGGGGGGGGGGGGCACTAGGGAAAAATAGCATTAGATTAGGTAGAGGGAAGTGAAGGGAGGGAAGAGGGGATGTGGGGATGGGAAAGACATTGGAATGAAACAGACATTATTACTGCATGTATATATGTGACTACATGACCAATATGATTCTGCAACATGTACACTTAGAAAAATGAGAAATTATATTCCATCTATGTGTGATATGTCACAGTGCATAAATATATTCTACTGTCATGAATGACTAATTGAAACAAATAAAAAAATTAATTTAAAAAAGTTGATATTCCAGTGTTGGGCATGGGCTAACCATTCTAGATAGTGGGAGATTAACCAAAATAACTACAATAGGCATATAGAAAAATCACAAAGTTCAAGAGTTGAAGGCACAAACAAGAAAACAGATGTAATTAAAGTGCTTTGGGGGTTAAACTTGGGAGAAAGGATTTCCCGCTAGACATGGGGAAGGCGCTTAGCCCTGAAGATGAAATAGAGTCCTTTAATTTGCCAATCTGGAAGTGAAATTGGGAAGAATGGGGCATACATAAGGTCACAAGTTACAATTGGCTGAGATAAAGGTATATGAAGATATATTTGCTAGTTTTTGCTTTGGGAACAGAAAACGCCCACATCTCAGATGCTTAGAACCACAGTAATTTATGTTTTGCCCACAGATCTGCTGGTTGTCTGCAGCTGTGGCTGGCATTGCCCATGTCTTCTCATTCCTGGAACCAGGCTGAAGAAGCAGCTGGTACCTGGGATACACTCCTCTCGTGGTAGGATGGAAGGCGAACCTATTGTGAAGTTTGCAGCGACCAAGTGGTCTGGAGAATATTGATGTATTCCCTTTGAGATGAAGCCTATATATTTAGTACTGACAATTGAATTCAGGGGCACTCAACCACTGATCCATATCCCCAGCCCATTTTCTTGTGTTTTATTTAGAGACAGGGTCTCACTAAGTTGCTTAGGGCCTCACTAAGTTGCTGAGGCTGGCTTTGAACTTGAAATCCTCCTGCCTCAGCCTCCAGAGCCACTGGGATTGCAGGCCTGCACCACCTTGCCCTGCTAGAGATGAAGCCAAATCTGTGGCTTCTTGCATCTCCTCCCAGGCACGACAGCTGGGGCGTGTTTGTGCTCTGGAGACAGTAGATGTGATAGGCAGGTGTGATGTTGTGATCTATGTTCCAAGGTCTCTTGAGGTAAGCAGTTTTGCAAAGGGCTGAGAGTAAGTGAAGGATCTACTGCAGTTCCAGACACTTTATAAGCTGCTCTACAACTTGAGTGCTTTGATTCATCAAATAGGATGGTGGATGAAGGGTCTGCGATGCCGTATGTGTCTCCAAATGCTTTGAGAAGATAATTGCTCTGCAGAACTTGAGGACGTGGATGGATAGCTCTGCACTCTTCTGCAATGCACTCTTTTCCCTGGGAAACCCAGCTGCTGACTTGCTCCTAGTGGAGAATGATCTGTGACCACAGAAACCAATCACCACTGGTCCCACCACAATGGCCTCCACAAAATAATGCCCTTTCCTCCTTCCAAATCCTGCATAATGGCCTCTGTTGACACATTTTGACCTGGAGCAAGGGATTTAGGAAAATGTGATTCCCGACTACTCTGCAGCGTGAAGAGGCTCTGAGAGAGATGGTAGATGACAAGTTGTTAAAGGTGATCAGCATGAGAGAGGAGAGGGACATGAGATTGGAAGGGCAGACTGAACTACATCTAGGAGGGCAGTGAGAGCTCTCCGTCATGACAAAAAGTGCTTGAGATTGTCAACATAAGGAGAAAAGTTTCCCTGTGGCTCACCGCTCTGGAGGTGCTAGTCCATGACGTATTAGCTCCAGGGCTTGCGGCTGTGTTGAGGTAGCGCATCACGGCAGAGCACGAGGGGAACAAAACTGCTCACCTCACGGACAAGAAGCAAGGTCGTTTCCAAGGGCACACCACCAATGACATAAGGACCTTCAATAAGGCCCCACCTTCCACAGGTTCCTCAATCTCCCAAAAGCCCCTCCCTGGGAACCAAGACTTTAACATGAGGGGACACATTCCAGCATTAACAAGGGAACTCTAGGGGCACACCTCCTATTCAAATTGTACCACTCATCAAATCTTTTTTTCTTTTTTTGGTTCCGGGGATTGAACTCAGGGGCACTCGACCACTGGGCTACATCTCCAGCCCTTTTTTTTTTTTTTTTTTTTTGTATTTCATTAGAGACAGGGTCTCACTAAGTTGCTAAGTGCCTCGCCATTGCTGAGGCTGGCTGTGAACTCGCGATCCTCCTGCCTCAGCCTCCCAAGTGCTGGGATTACAGGCGTGTACCGCCATACCTGGCTACTCATCGAATCTTTATTGTGCAATGACCACGTGCTAGACACCAGACACCTCAAAGCACTGAGGACCTTGCGTGCTATACTAAAAAGAAGGCAGTGGAAAGACACTTGAGGTTTTGTGTAGAAAAGTAAATCATGGATTTGCTTTGAAGCTTTTCATACTCTCTACCTGCAGGAAGGTGACAGGGAGCCCAGCAAAGTCATAACATTCACTCGTTACTGTGTTTCTTTGTGTCTGGTATGGAAATATATAAAACATATAATCCTTACTCTTAAATCCTTTAAACCTTTGTTATTTCCTCCTGGCAAGGTAGATATTCTCATCCTATCTTTAAGATAAGGACACTGAGACTCAGAGAGGTTCATGGACCGCCTCAACCTTCCTCAGCCAACGAGGCACCGTTGTTGGTATCTAAGCTTTTCCAGATTCTGGAGTCCAAACTCTTTCCGCTAGGGAGACACAGAGATGGAGCCTGATGGTCAGAGAAGGACCAAGACACAAGCAACTAGAAGGGGCTGAAATATCCTTTTGGCACTCATTCCTGTCTGTATTCTTCCATTCCGCAAGTAACTTATTTGACACCTGGCAGGAATGCTGCCACTCTTACAAATGGGTGAAGGACCAGAAGTTACACAAATCAGAGGAGATTTGAAGGGTATTCATTTTCCATGCCTGAAACTGGGATTTTAGGCCTCATATTTAACTAGGTTTGCTTCAAATTTAAATCCAGTTATAACCAATGATTTAATTGTCATTAGCCCCCTGGAGTCTGAACTCCAAGAGGGTAGAACTATGCCAGTTTTACATCGCCAGTGTCTAGCACACAGTAATTGCTCAATAAAGATTTGATAAGTGGGTATCGTTTGGGTGGGAGGTATCCCCAAAGCTCCTGGGTTAATGCAGGAAGAGTCAGAGGTGAAATGATTGCATCGTGAGAGTTATAACCTAAGCAGTCCATCCTAGTTTGAATGGACTGACCAGGAGGTAGGTGTAGTATGGTGGGGTTGGGGGTGGAGGAGGAGTCACTGGGGGCATGCCCAGGAAGGTTCAACTACCTGTGGCCCCTCCCACCTCTCCCACTGCCCCTGCTTCCTGGTCGCCATGAAGGTAGTAGCGCTCCTCCACCATGCCCTTCCACCATGACGCTCTGCCTCACACTTGGGCCCAGAGTATTAGACTTGCTGACCATCGACTGAATCTCTGAAACCATTAGGAAAATGAACTTTTCCTCCTCTGAGTTGTTCCTGTCAGGTATTTTGTTCACGGCAACAAAAGTGTAACTAACACAACGAGCAAACATTGGAGCAGTGGACTGGCTAAATGTGAGAATGACATGATAATAAGAATCAGGAGGGGAGCACCTCAGGCTGGTGGGATTGGCTCTGTAAACCGGGAGCACTGCCTTTCCCTCATGCACTCCTTACATCCACTGATAACAGCCCGACTCCTCTTCCTGCCTCAAATCTCACTTCCCACTAATCTGTTGCCACAGGATAAAATATCTAAAACAGAGATCTCATTCATCACAGTATTCTTCCAATGATAAACCTCCAAGGATCCTCCATTTGATCTCAGAGCTTGGCATCACATCTAAGGTCTCTTTGAGAGTTTGCTTCAGTCCAGATTTCAGCTTTATTTCTCTCACTTACTGTCAGCTCCCCAACCCGATGCCCTACACTCTGTCAATCCAGGACCATTTGCAATTCTTTACACCCCTAGGACCTCCTCCGTGTCTCCACCTCAACGGCACGTTACCTTTCAAGGCACAACATGGGGAGCTAGTTGTGCTGCTGTCTGAGGTCAACAGCACCTCGATTTTGATTTTTTTTATCCAGGACCCCATGTTGCATTCTGATCATGTATTTCCATGTCTGGGTCTCCCCAGACTTAGAGCTCAGAGTTGAGGCTCTACTCGTGGTTCCTAGAGAGGTGCCCAGCAGGTCATGGGTGCTCGGCAAATGGTGATTGAAAGTGTGAACCTAGGCAGTGGGTGCCAGTGATACTTCTACCCACCCAGAAGCTTTCGTTTATGCTGTTTACATGGCCCAGTGTCTACCACCACAGATGAAGGAGAATCTTTCTATGAATGGTGTACAGGTCATACATTCTCAGTCATAAACCTCCCCCACAGGTGATAGTAACCTTAGTAACCTGGTACTGGTGTCTGTGACCAGGGACATTCCCACACATCAGTATGTAGAAAGAATGAGATATCTAAATCCAAGATGGCGGCCCTTGGATGGGCCTGACTTGCATTCACCCTGGATGTTTCTCTAGTTTGCCTCATAGTACAGGCTTATTTGCAAAAAGAGAAAACACAGTTGATCATTAGGTGAAATGGGTGCTTACACTGTGGATGCTGTTACATCAAGGGGTGTTCTCAAAAGGGGGAAGATACATTTTATTAAAGCCAAATAACATTAAGACTATAACCAGACCTGCTCTCTTTCAGCTGAGAAATAGTCCCCTCTCCTTTGTGGCAAGGATGAGGATGACAGCAAACTTTCATCTTCCCCGACAAGATAACTCAGATCTTTTCCTCAGGGAAAGGCCACTGATCATACGGTTCTGTTCAAGAAGAGCATGGAGTGAATGAAAGCCTTCCCCAAGCTCCATCCTTTATAGCTGCCTCCTTAGAAAACCTGTGAGCTCATACAGGATATTCCTCATTAGATGGGAGCCACTTGTGATCCTTATTCCTAAAGGTTCTTAGGTACTTGGTCCTATGGTAAGAGGCTATTTCCACTCTACAGTGTAGACCACAAGAGTCCTCCTCAGCCCCCAAACACATGCCTAACTTAACCACTTTGGACAACATCCATCCCTCTCCTCCCTGAAATCCTAAAAGTTCCTTTGGCGTGAAGCTTACTACAGAATATTTATCATATATATATATATATATATGTATATATATATATATTACATCATATATATATATGTGGTGCCGCTGGGCACCTCTCTAGGAACCACCCATGTAGAAATGAGTAGAGCCTCACCTCTGAGCTCTAAGTGTGGGGAGACCCAGACATGGAAATACATAAATACATATATCTATATATGTATTATATTGTTTCTAGAAGATTCAAACCCTCTCATGGACAAGGACTCTACCACATGCTCTCTTGGTAACTCTTAGAGTAGCCAGCACAAAGCTGAGTAAATAAATCGTGTTTCATAAATAATTTCATAAATAATTTCTTACAGTCCCATACATGAAGAGTAAAACTGCCTGTGAGAGATTAATCCTAATGTGTCCACTTCTTCTTAGGAAACTATGTAAGAAGACACCATCAATTTATAACCGAACATTGTTTCTTTTTCTTTCTTCGTCTTTTGGTACTGGGGATGGAACCCAGGTGCACTCAACCACTGAGCCATATCCCCAGTCCTTTTTATTTTTTATTTTTTTTATATTTTTGGTACCGGGGATGCTAAGTGCCTCGCCATTGCTGAGGCTGGCTTTGAACTCATGATCCTCCTGCCTCAGCTTCCCAAGTGCTGGGATTACAGGTGTGTGCCACCACGCCCTGCCCTTTTTATTTTTTATTTTGAGATAGGGTCTCACTAAATTGCTTAGGGCCTTGCCAATTTAGGCTGAGGCTGGCCTTGAACTCGGGATCCTCCTTCCTCAGCCTCCCAAACCACTGGGATTACAGGCATAAGCCCCTGTGCCTGTGTATTATTAATTATTATTATTAATTATTATTATTATTTTGTAACCTAGATAACAGAAAAGTTTCTACAGCCAATGACACAAACAGTTCCCCAGCTTCAAGGAATAACCTGAAGTTGGTCCCCTAGCTCATGCTAACATGAGGATAATTTTTAGTAATAAGACTGAAACATCGTTACATTCTTGAGCCTAACCAAGGTACCTCTGCACAAGGAATTCTGTGTACTATTCTGTCGTGTTACCTTAAAAAAATGAGAAGAGTTGTAGAGCCCTTCCAGAAGACATCTCAAAGAGCAAAGTGGATGAATTCTTTTAGGAAAAAAACTTGACACATTAAAATTCTTCATTCAGACTACCGAAAAATTGGGAAGAGATACAAAGTGTATAAAATCATGAAGATAAAAATAAAGCGACTTCAGAATTACCCACTAAGTCCTGTAATTCTACCACATGGCAAAAATGGCTTGGAGAATACCTTATTTGAAGATCATTTAACAAAAAGATATAGATAGAAAGATTAAAATCAATTAATGTGTGTAGAGACACAATGTATTTCTAAGGAAATCAGGAACACTTGGAATTCTTGTGCTGAAGAGCAATTTTTTTCCAAAATATTTTTTAGCTGTTGACATTTATTTTATTTATTTATTTATATGCTGTGCTGAGAATCAAACCCAGTGCCTCACACATGCTAGGCAAGCGCTCTATTACTAAGCCCCCACCTCAGCCCCTGAAGAGCAATTTAACATACTTCCTTACAACAATTTTACTTGATGGCCTTCTCAAACACGACACCAAAGGGGTGAAGGTATTGAGCTTCCTTATTATGTCTTCAATTATTATTATCAAAAATTATATTTTCTTTCTCTGAGATTCTATAGAATGTTATCTGTGCCAATAATATGTGCTGTATATTTTATGCCTTCTATTGCAAATAGTTAAGTGGCATTTAACCCTGTTAGATAAAATTCAGGCCGGCAGGCCATACCCCCCAGGTGCTTTCCCGGAAGTGCCCATCTCTCGTGAGAATCCACCTTTGGCGGGCTCTGAGTCCCCACCTGCAGGAGCCCTAATAAAGGAGATAGCTAAGATTGCGGTTAGCTGTGAGCCATAAGCATTACCACCTTCCATGGTCTCGTGAGACTTGGCCCGGGACATTGTGGATCGGGTCGGCGTCATTTGCATGATCTTGGGAGACTTGGCCCAGGGGATTGTGGGTCGTTGTCGGTGCCATTTTGTGGTTGTTGGAGGAGCGTGGACAGCGTGTCGGGGTGTTGTTGGAGCCGGAGAGAGAAGCCGGCAGAATAAAGAGCCTGTTCGTTTCCAGTCTGCCTCTGAACTTATTCCCGCGGCTTTGTTGCTCCAAGCCTCCATCGCTTCAGGCAGCAACACCCACCCTTCTTGATCCTGGGAATACTCGCCTCTCGTGGGAATTCACCCCAGGGCGGGCTCTTCCTTTCTGATCCAATCCAGACCATACAAGTCACGCTCCGGTCCCTCTGTACTTAAGCCCCTGCCAGTCCAGAATGCTTTTCTTCCACCACCATCTTCTCACCAGCTCTCCCCTTCTCCCCTTTCCCGTTCCCCTCTCCCTTTCCCCTTCCCCCTTTTTCCCCTTCTCCCCTTCCCTTAATAACCACCCCCCTTTTACTACAAGGCGGTCCCGGTGTGGTTTTTGCCCTTCAAGCCCTACTAGATTTAGAGGTCTTCAGTTACAGAACTAATGACAGGGATGATGACCATGGCAACAGAAGTTCTCACTTATGTGTTAGTCAGTTTCCAATCACTGTGACACAATACCTGAGATAGACAACTTATAAGGAAGAAAGGTTTTTTTGGCTCTCAGTTTTGGAGGTGTCACTCCACGATCATTTAGCCCTGCTGCTTTGGGCCCATGGTGGCTCAGTACATCATGGCAGGAGAGAGTGGATGCACGAGAGAGAAGCAGGAAGAGGCTGGGATCTCAATATCCCTTTGAAGGACATGACCCCAGGAACCTAGCTTCCTCCCACTAGCCTCCCTCTAGCCTAATTCAGGTGGCTGAATCCCCGGGGACCTCCCAAGTTCCACAGGCTGGTGACCAGGCCTTTAGCATGTGAGCCTTCAGGACCTGCTTAAGATCCAAACCACAGGCTGGGGTTGTGGCTCAGCGGCAGAGCGCTCGCCTCGCACGTACACGGCCCGGGTTCGATCCTCAGCACCACGTAAACATAAATGCATTGCCTTGTGTACAACTAAAGTAAATAAATAAATATTAAAAAAAAAAAAAATCCAGACCACAACAATCTAGCCCACTCTCACCACACACCCTGTTTTATTTGGCTTCACGATCAGACTCCTGTAATCGCATTGCGTTCACCTTTGTATGTTTCTTTTTCTTTTTCTTTTTCTTTTAAGTCTACTTCACTTGAAATCAGCAAAGGGTGAGCAAGCATAGTGCTTTCCCCTTTGGGTCACCCAGACACATGGAAGATGTGATTCAGATATGGCTGCATCGTTGGTTTTCCTGTCCCTTTATCATTTTTCATGAGCTCCTTTGGCCACGGGGGTAGAGTCAGCCCTACTGGGGGCACATTTCCCTTCTAGTCCCCGCACAGTGGTTTCTACCGGGTGGGTTCCCCGCGGAGGCCCCCGGACTTCTCGATTCCACATCCCTGCCTGTGCAAAGTGACCGAGCTGAGCGGGAGGTGGGGGCACTGCTGGGGGGTATGTGCAGTGAGCTTGCTACCACTTCACACCCAGGAGGGCTTCAAACCCAGCACGCAGCGTCCTGTGACGATGGCGAGGCATGGGATTTACGTGTGACCCAGGCGTTCCCACTAAGCTAAGCTCTGTATTGAGTGTGAGCGGTCCCTGAGTGTTCCCAACTCATCTGACTCCATCTGTGGCCGGGAGGGGCATTCTAGGATGCCGGGTTGGAAATCTTTGAACGCCATGAACACAGTAAAAGAGAAATTGTTGTTTCCAAGCTCGAAGTGGAAAATAAAAAATTAAAAAAAAAAATAAGTCCCAAACATCCTCAAGAAACACCCACTCCTAGCGAGATTATTAACTGGTGCACAATGTGAAGACGTTCTCAGTAGGTTCCCAACTTCACACCCCCAACTCCTCATTGTTTACTGTTTGGGAGGAGCCCTGATCATCTTTCTTGTGGACTCCCAAACACACCGAATGACCCACCCCGAAATCACTGCTCCTCCTGCCTCATCCCTCCTCATCCCAATTTGGCATTTTCCTGGGGTTCCGTTTTGTGAGAGGGCTTTGCCTGGGTGGCCAGCGGGGGATGGGAGGAGAGGGGTGGGGAGCCTTGGTGACTAGTCTCCGGGCCCCCTCATGACCCTGAGAAATTCTAAAACAGCCTGGCTGCCTAACAATCTCCGACCTTTCCTCCAAAAAAGAAACTTGGATGGTGCAGAGTTTTCTCCTTTGCTGATTAGGAGAGGAATCTCAGATCCTGGCTCACGGAGTTTGCCCAAGTTTCTCCCTGGTGGTGGGCGGTAAGTCCAAATGGCTGCCTTCCCGAGCTTTCTGGATGGATGTGAAAGTTCTCAGCCTCTCTACCCAAGCTTTTTTTCCCTGCCAAGTTGTGCGATAAAACTTGTGAGAACAGGTTTTCCTTATGAGGTGGCTGAGGCATCTGCATCCATGTCTGGAGGAAAACCAAAGTTAAAAAAAGGAGTGGCAGAAAACCTCCCAGAGCAAAAGGAGAGGCTGGCATGGATCTGGGTTAGGAGTCTAGTGATTATTCAAGAGAATGTGTTTTTCCTTTGACCTTTACCCCAGCCGTTTCTCAACAGCCCTCACAAGCCAGCTCTAACCCAGTAAACCAGCCAAGACTGGGCAAGTTGCTTTCATTTGGATGAAGTAAAGGACTTCTACCAATTCGGCACCATCAGCATGAGGCCTAGGAGGTCCTTTCCAACAAAGAAGTGCCACAATACGAGTGTCTTAGAGCTCAAAGGCCTTTTACATGAGCTATCACTTTTAATCTTAGGAGAGCATGGCCCCATCTGTCCCATAAATCCATGGATTCTAATATCTCAGAGAGAGCAGGATTTTTTTTTTTTCTTTTTCTTTTTACTTTCCATTCTTTCTCTTTAATAAGAAATTCAGAAGAGAAATGTGTGCCCTTAGCTTTCCTTCGGAAATAAAGAGGGGACATGGCTCCTGTTGCATTTCTCAGGGGATTGAGGTCTCATATGGCCCCTGAGGGCAGCACCCTTATCAGTTTTAACCTTTGCGTGTCCCACCTCTTAGAGCCAAGGGACCACTGATGAGGGCTGTCAATCACCCAGCAAGGCCCTCCCTGCCTCCCTCCTCGGTTCTGCTGTGAAGAGCCCATAGGAGACCACGCTGGGGGGAGAATCCAAACAAGCCCTTCTGCTTCCCTCTCCCCACCCCCAAAACCTCAAAATCACCAAGCAATGTGGAGCTACTCACTGCTTTATTGGTCGTCTCATTGAACTCTGAAAACAATACTTTGGGGCAGTATTTTGAGGCAAAACCAATAGTTTTTGTCATTTTATAGATGTAAAAAATCAAAATCTCAGAGAGAGTAACTTGCAGAACATCTACAAGAACTTGGATTGAACCCACGTGCCGCCTGTGGCGCATCTACAACGGAGCACATGCTCCACATCTTGCTTTCGGAAGCAGGATGTGTGCACCAGGATGTGTGGAACTCACAGGTGTGGTTCAGGGTGTCTAACTCTCTATTATGCTGGGACGGGTTAGAAATGCAGAACCTGAGGAATGTCCCAAAACTCCATCCTCTGACGTTTGTGTGTAGTGAAGTGTGATAAGTGGTGCTTTATAATCTCACCTTGCCTGACAAGGGGAAATTCAACGGAGGTCTCACATGCTGTGGGACCTAATGGGACAGATGCGTCCCTGGTGAGAACATCCGGTCACGTTCACACTTGTTCTGTGGGATTCATCTTCAGTTAATCCCAAGATTTGAATCCCCTCAAACTTTTCTAAGTCTAGTGAACCAAAATTTCAACCTCTGTCAAATAGACCTTGTGGGCAAGAGGAGCATGGGATTCATGCAGATTTTTTTTTTTTTTTTTTGGAAGGTCTCTGGGGGAAACAGCCTCATCATTCCTGTTCACAGGGGAGTCCTAGATGATATAGCTTTGGAGAGAGCCCATTTAGCTCAGTACTATTGGAGATATTCATAGATAAGCAATATTGATTCTTTTTCCTTGAACAAAAGCTGCTTTTGATTTCTAAGAAACTGTAGTTGTAGCAGCTGGGGAAACAAGGGCTTCAAAGCCCCCCAGGGGATTGAGGAGCAGAGAGCCTGTGACTTCATTCCTTTGCCCTCTGAACAGCTTCCACTAGTGAGGACTGCGGAGGCCCCTCAGGGCCTGTCTTTAAGATGTCATTGTTTAGAGAAATCACGTCTGGATTCTTCTCACATTCCATCTTTCCAAACCCACATAGAAATAGTCAGGAAACCAAATGGCATGGTTTCAGAAACTGGGGGGAATCCAGTTATCCAAAATGTGCCCATAGCCCTGTCACCCGCCTCTCTCTGGAGCCAGGAACTCCATGAAGTCAGTATTTCTGCTCTAGAAATACTCACTGAGAGTCTAGTAACCTCTGGTGGTTGGGTAAGAGCCACAGGCCCTAGGGTACACAGGTGATAACTTTGGATAAAGATACCTTCTGGTCCCCAAGGTTAACTTGTTCAGTTTGACCACTGAGACTCAGAAATCCAGACTCTTCATGACAAAAATTCATCTTGGGAGAGCCAGTTTTCTATCTGCTATTTTGAGTACCCTGTATCTGAGTGAAATTGACCTAGTTCATAGATGTGAGTCTTCTCTTCTTGACTGCCACACCTGGAACTCACAGGTGTGGTTCAGGGTGTCTAACTCTCTATTATTAGAAGATAAGTGTGTGATAATTTTTAATAGAATCTTTCCAGTGCTGCCAATACTTAATCAGGTCTATTGTACACAAGTTTGAGTCCCAGGTGTATTATTTCACATTTTTCTGTTTTTTTTTTTTTTTTTTTTTTTTTTTTTTTTTTTTTTTTGTACCAGGGATTGAACTCAGGGCCACTCAACCACTGGGCCACATCCCCAGCCCTTTTTTGTATTTTATTAGAGACAGGGTCTCACTGAGTTGCTAAGTGCCTTGCCATTGCTGAGGCTGGCTTTGAACTCGTGATCCTCCTGCCTCAGCCTCCCAAGTGCTGGGATTACAGGCGTGCGCCACCACGCCAGGCCCTTTTTCTGTTCTTAAACAAATATAGTATCTTGAACCACAGTCTCTCTTGATTCTGTCCAACTTAGCCATTTGATCTATCCAAATCTAGTGTGTCCCAATTTATTGCTCAGAACTCACCCTACCACTTGGACTCTGCATTGTGAATGTCTAGGTATTTCATAAATAACGTCTAGTCCAAATCTTCTGTGTTGATGAAAACACAACCCTCTTCAAGTGCAAGCAACTTGGGACCACCAATAGTGACCCATCATTGAATCCAAGTGGAAAGCTTATGTAAGGGATGCTGTTCAACTGACCAAATCTCAAGAAGGCCCCAAGTCTACATAATAAGTAGGCCCTTTCCAGAGACCGGGAAACTTTCAGCATTTCCCTATCTCTGAAAAATTCTCATCAGAAGACATTTACATAGTGGTACATACACACAATGGAATATTATGCAGCCATAAAGAAGAATGAAATTATGGCATTGGCCGGTAGATGGATGGAACAGGAGGTTATTATGCTAAGTGAAATAAGCCAATTCCAAACAAAAACAAACAAACAAACAAAACCAAAGGCCAAATGTTCTCTCTGATATTCAGAGGCTGACTCACAATAGTCAGCGGGAAGGGAGGAGTGGAGGTTCACCAGACTGGACAGAGGGTAATGGAGGGAAGAGAGGGGTGAAGGAAATCAGAAAGAGGACATAACTTTCCCATGTTCATATATGAATACATGACCAGTGTAATTCCACATCACGTACAACCACAAAAATGGGAAGTTATACTCTACGTATGTATTAGGTATGTCAAACTATGTTCTACTATCAGGTATAACTAACAAGAACAAATGAAAAAATTTAAAAAAAGACATTTAAATATATAAGGAAAATATTTTGAAATGAAGAAAATTAATCACTCCCCCATTCATAATCTCATTTTCTAAGACTTTAGTTATTTGTGTGATTTGTGATTTGAAAATATTAACTGAAAAAATTCAGAGACGTCTGTCTGTTCATGAGTTTTCAATTGCAACATGATTAGATAATCATACTGTCCCACTGTGTCCCACCTGGACATAAATGTTCCCTTTGTCCAGTGTATCCACACTATATATCCTACCTGCCTGTTAGGCAGTTAGCCATCTCAATTATCAGATCCACTGTGACAATATAGCTGTGCTTGTATTCAAGCAATTAATATTTTCCTTAATAATGGCTCCTAATATGCAAGAGTAGTAGTACTGGAAATTCTTTTTTTTTTTTTAATTCACCCAAAGCTGTATTTGGAATTATGAAACACAAAGAAAACAAAACTGGGTCCTTTTCTACAGAGAGCAGATACAAATATTTCAAGACAAAATATTGATACTTCCTTGTAATCTGACTCAGCCTTCAAGACAGGTTCAGTCTGGCCACTGCTTACAAGCAATGCTCTCTAGCCGTCATTACCCATCACCTGGGTTATTGTAACAAGCTGTCCAGTTCTGTCCTGCCTCTCTACACGCTTGTACTTTTTTAATTTGTTCTAATTAGGTACACGTGACAGTAGGATGCATTTTGACACATCATACATAGATGAAGTATAACTTCTCATTCTTCTGGTTGCACATGGTATAGAATCACCAGTTGTGCAACCACATATGCGCGTAGGGTAATAATGTCCAATTCTTTCTACTATCCTTCCTGCCCCCAGACCCCCTCCCCTCCTTTCACTCCCCTCTGTGTAATGCAAAGTACCTCTAGTTTTCCCTAGCTGACCCTTATTGTAAATTAGCATCTGCATATCAGAGACAACATTCAGCCTTTGGTTTTCTGGGATTGGCTTATTTCGCTTAGCATGATATTCTCCAGCTCCATCCACTTACCTGCAAATGCCATAATTTCATTCTTTTTTAAGACTGAGTAATAGTCCCCTGTGTGTATATACCACATTTTCTTTATCCATTCATCAGTTGAAGGACATCTAGGTTCATTCCATAGTTTGGCTTTGTGAATTGAGCTGCTATAAACAGTGATGTGGCTGTGTCACTATAGTAAGCTGTTTTTAAGTCCTTCCGTGTATGCCAAGGAGTGTGATAGCTGGGTCAAATGGTGGTTCCATTCAAAGTTTTCTGAGGCATTTCTATATAGCTTTCCATAATGATTGTACCAAACTGTAGTCCCACCAGCAATGTCTGAATGTACCTTTTTCCCCACATCCTCACCAACATATATTGTTGCTTGTATTCTTTAAATTGCCATTCTGCCTGGAGTAAGATGAAATCTTAAAGTAGTCTTGATTTGCATTTCTCTAATTGCTAGAGACGTTGAACATTTTTTCATATATTTGTTGATCAATTGTATTTTTTCTTCTGTGAAGTGTCTGTTCAGTTCCTTATCCCATTTATTGATTGAGTTATTTGTTATTTGTGTTGAGTTTTTGAGTTCTTTTTATGTCCCAGAGATGAATGCTCTGATGTGCATGTGGTAAAGATTTTCTTCCATTCTGTAGGCTCTCTCTTCATGTTTTTTATAGTTTCCTTTGCAGAGAAAAAGCATTTTAGTTTGAATCCATCCCATTTGTTGACTCTTGATTTTACTTCTTGCCCTTTAGGAGTCTTGTTAAGAAAGTCAGTTCCCAAGCTGACAGGGTGAAAAGATTTGGGCCTACTTTTTCTAGTGTTAGGTGCAGGGTCTCTATTCTAGTGCCTAAGTCTTTGATCCACTTTAAGTTGAGTGGATCTCCAGTGAATGTTTTGGCACCTTTGTCTAGTGTGAGACAACTGTTTCGTCTTTCTGTACCCTTGGTCTACGTGTCTGTGTAGGTGCCAATACCATGCCATTTTTGTTACTATTACTCTGTAGTATAGTTTAAGGTCTGATATTGTGGTGCCTCCTCCTTCACTCTTCTTGCTACAGTTTGCTTTGGCTATTCTGGTTCTCCTATTTTTTCCAAATAAATTTCGTGATTGCTTTGTCTAGTTCTATGAAGAATGTCATTGGATTTTAATAGGAATTGCATTAAATCTGTATAATGCTTTTGGTAGTATGGCCATTTTGACAATATTAATTCTGCCCGTACGAGAGCATGGGAGATCTTTCCATATTCTAAGGTCTTCTTCAATTTCTTTCTTTAGTGTTCTGTAGTTTTCATTGTAGAGATATTTCACCTCTTTTGTTGACTGAGTCCCAAGTTGGTTTTTTTTTTTTTTTTTTCTTTTGAGGCTATTGTGAATAAGGTAGTTAAGACAGGTTTCCTGATTTCTCTTTCAGTGGATTCATCATTGATGTATATAAGACTATATGTGAATTGTGGGTGTTGATTTTTATATCCCGCTACTTTGTTGAATTCATTTATTAGTTCTAGAAATTTTCTGGTGGAACTTTTTGGATCTTCTAAATATAGAATCATGTTGTTGGCAGATAGGGATAGTTTGAGTTCTTCTTTTCCTATTTATATACCTTTAATTTCTTTTGTCTGTCTGATTGCTCTGGCCAGTGTTTCAAGGATAATGTTGAATAGAAGTGGTAAAAGAGGGTATCCCTGTTTTGTTCCAGTTTTTAGATGGAATGCTTTTAGTTTTTCTCCATTTAGAATGATGTTGACCTTGGATTTAGCATATATAGCTTTTATGATATTGAGGTATATTCCTATTATCCCTCATTTTTCTGGTGTTTTAAACATGAAGTGATTCTTTTCTTTAAATCTATTGATGTGATGAATTACATTTATTGATTTCCGTGTGCTGAACCAACCTTGCATCCCTGTGATGAACCCCATTTGATTTGTGGTGCACTATCTTTTTAATATGTTTTTGTATGTGATTCGCCCGAATTTTATTGAGAATTTTTTCATCTATGTTCATCAAGGATATTGGCCTGAAGTTTTTTCCCTTGATGTGTCTTTGTCTGGATTTGGCATCAGGGTGATACTAGCCTCTTAGAATGAGTTTGGAAGGGTTACCTCCTTTTCTATTTCATGGGATAATTTGAGAAGTATTGGTGTTAATTCTTCTTTGGAAGTCTTCTGTGGAGTTCCTCTTTGTAGAACTCAGCTGAGAATCCATCTGATCCTGAGATTTTCTTAGTTGGTAGGCTTTTAATGGTGTCTTCTATGTCATTGCTTGAAATTGTTCTGTTTAAATTGTGCATGTCCTTCTGATTCAGTTTGCGTAGGTTATATGTTTCTATAAATTTGTAAATGTCTTTGAGATTTTGTACTTTATTAGAGTATAAATTTTCAAAATTGTTTTTAATTATCTTCTGTATTTCAGTAATGTCTATTGTGATATTTCCTTTTTCATGATGAATTTTGGTAATTTGAGCTTTCTCTCTCTCTTCATTAGTGTGGCTAAGGGTTTATCAATTTTATTTATTTTTTCAAAGAACCAACTTTTTGCTTTGTCAATTTTTTGAGTTGTTTCTTTTGTTTCAATTTAATTGATTCCAGCTCTGGTTTTAATTATTTCCTGTCCTTTACTGCTTTTGGTGTTGATTTGTTCTTCTTTCTCTAGAGCTTTGAGATGTAATGTTAGGTAATTTATTCATTGACTTCCTATTCTTTTAATGAATGAGCTCAATGCAATAAACTTTCCTCTAGCACTGTCTTCATAGTGTCCCAGATATTTTGACATGTTGTATTGGTGTTCTCATTTACCTCTAAGTAATTTTTTTTATCTCCTCCCTGGTTTCTTCTGCTATCTATTTTTCATTCAATAGTGTATTATTTAGTCTGTAGGTATTGAAGTAGCTTCTATTTTATTTTCTACTTGATTTCTAATTTCATTCCATTATGATTTGATAGAATGCAGGGCACTATTTCTAATTTTTTGTATTTGCTAAGAGTTTCTTTGTGACATAAGATAGAGTTTATTTTAGGGAAATATATATGTACTACTGAGAAGAAAGTGTTTTTGCTTATTGATGGATGAAATATTCTATATATGTCCATATAGTCCAACTAATGCATTGTATTTTTTAGTTCTATAGTTTCTTTGTTTAGTTTTTGTTTGGAGGGTTTATCCAGTAGTGAGAGAGGTGTGTTAAAATCACACAGTACTATCATGTTGTGGTCTATTTTTGATTCTTGAAATTGAGAAGTGTTTGTTTGATGTATGTAGATGCTCCATTGTTTAGGGCATAAATATTTATATGATTGTTATGTCTTGTTGGTGTATAATTTCCTTACAAAGTATGAAATGTTCTTCTTTCTCCCTTCTGGTTAACTTTGGCTTGAAGTCCGCTTTATTTGATATGAAGATGGAAACCCCAGCTTGTTGATCCACGTGAATGATATGTTTTTTCCAATCCTTTCTCCTTCAGCCTATGGATGTCTTTGCCTATGAGGTGATTCTCTTGGAGACAGCATATTGTTGGGTCTTGTTTTTTAATCCAATTTGCCAGTCTGTGTCTTCTGATTGATGAGTTTATGCAGTTAACATTCAGGGTTATTACTGAGATATGACTTGTATTCTTGTTCACTTTGGTTTATTTCTGGTTTTTGAATTTGACTTAGTTTCTCCTTTGATCATCTTTTCCTTTAGTATAGTTCCTCCTTTTGCTGATTTTCACTTTTTTAAAAAAATTTCCTCCTCATGGAATATTTTGCTTAGAATGGTCTGTAGTTCAGGCTTCCTAGTTGTGAATTCTTTTAACTTTCCCTTATTATGGAAGGTTTTTATTTCATCTTCAAATCTGAAGCTTAATTTTGCTGGATATAAAATTCTTGGTTGGCATTCATTTTCTTTCAGAGCTTGGTATATGTTATTCCAGGACCTCTTAGCTTTGAGGGTCTGGGTTGAGAAATCAGCTGAGGTTCAAATTTGTTTCCCCAATACACAATCTGATATTTTTCTCTCACAACCTTTAAAATTCCATCCTTATTCTGCGTGCTAGGCATTTTCATTATAATCTGCCTTGATGTGGATCTGTTGTAACATTTGGGGTCCTGGAAGCCTCCTGTATTTAATTTTCCATTTCATTCTTCATGTTTTGGAACTTTTCATTGAAAATATTATGCTTTTCTTTAGTTTGTATCTCCATACCTTCCTCTATCACCATAAATCTTAAACTTGGTCTTTTCATGTTATCCCATAATTCTTGGAAGTTCTGTTCATGATTTATTACCATCTTCTCTGTGTGGTCAACTCTATTTTCAAGATTATATATTTTGTCTTCATTGCTGGATGTTCTGTCTTCCAAGTGGTCTAGTCTGTTGGTGATGCTTTCTATTGAATTTTTAATTTTATGTATAGATTCCTTCATTTTGAGGATTTCTGCTTGATTTCTTTTCATAATCTCTATCTCTTTATTGAAGTGATCTTTCACCTTCTGAAGTTTATCTCTGATGTTACTCTATACACCATCCTTTGTGTCACAGATCAGTTAACTATGTACATTCTGAACTCGTTTTCTGACATTTCTTCTACTATGTTGTCAATGGATTCTGTTATTGGAGCAACTTGGTTTGTTAGGGGTGCTTTGTTCCCTTGTTTCTTCGTGTTGTTTGTCTTCCCATCTAGCAAGATGGAGCTGAGGTAGGACAGTTTCTACCCTGTAGACTTATAGTGTCCCTGAAGGTTTCCAGTGCCTCGCCTTTAAGGGGGAGATCAATATCAACAGCACCGAATGCAAACAATACACAGCCTTAAACCAAATAGTTCCTATTAGGATGTCAGGCACTTTTCTCCTGGGTGGCCCTAAGGGCTTAGCACTGGGACCTGTGCACCTGTCATGGAGACCTGTTCTGTATCAGGTGAATCAGGACCAGGCACTGAGTGCCAGGGGCTGGCCATGTGGCTGTGAGCATTGGGCCAGATTGGTGGCTAGGGAGAAGTTGGGAGACTGGGCATTGGGGCGCTGGATGGCCCTGTTGGGTGCCATAATGACACTGAACCTCACAGGACCAGGGGATCTGTGGATGCTCAACTGGGGAGGGAGGCGGGGACCAGGCTGGTGCCCAGGACCCAGCAAGTGGAAGCCCAAGCGGGCCCCAGGAATCTGGTGGTTCCTGGACCAGCTGGCTGGGTGAACTGAGAGCAAGGTGCCCTCACACCCTCCTCCACCCCTCCGACCCAATGTAGTGAGCCCAACCAATCCCAAGACGCCTCAGGACTTGTGGAGCTGGGGAGACCCTGGCTCTCTCCCCGCTCTGCAACAATATGGTGGCACTGTGGTGGCTGGAGGGGCTGCTTTTGGAGATCTGGCAATTCTTCTATGCTAAAGAGAAGCTATAAAGTGCTTCCTTAAAATGGAGAGTGAAAGTATGTACAGGACAAAACACAGTATAGGGTTTGGCGTGATCTGTGATTTCAGGCATCCCTGGGGGTCTTGGGACCCATCCCTGGGAACAAGGGGGATTTATTTTTATGCCAAGAGACAAATCACATATTCCATTTTAATCCAGTGAAATCTCTAGATGGCGCTACAGAGCGCTCAGCGCCTCCCTCGCAGGAGTGCAGGGTCATACATGCTCTACATGGATGGAACTGTCACCTTGGTGCTCAAAACTTGCCCAGCCAGCACATAGTAGGCTCTCAGCAGTGACTTGTTGACGGTATCATCTTCCATGATTACAAGAGACATGACAGGCAGATTAATGGCATTACCCAAGTCCCCACAAATTCCACCTTACACCACGCATCGACCATTTGAGTTGCCTTCAAGGACCCAGGAGACTCCAGACTGTCGGGAGTTTCAGACCAAAAGCTTAGTAAATATTTCCTAGACCAAAACCACACAGGCTGAGTTCATTCGGTCTACTACATGAGAACAGTCGCCTTCCATAGTGAGACACTCAGCAGTTGTAAGTAAGAAATGGGGTTTGAGTGGAAAATATTTGTCAGGGGAACAAAAGCAGACGGTGTCATGTTTGCCAATGACATCTTGGAGAGCCAGTGGGTATTAAAAGAGCAAAAACAAAAGGGACTGATGTTATAATGTGCCTTTCTTTCAGGCATATGCACACACACACCAAAATAAAGTGAACCCCTTTCAGGGGAACACTCCTGGCAGAAATAATCACTCTGTACTTACTGCTGCTGGAGCTGCCGCCCCACCAGGAGCAGGAGGCACAAGGCAATGGGAAGAGCTGGTGGGGGAACCGGCGGGCAGCGGGCCATTTACAAAGGGCTCAGTGGGTTCCACCTGGAGAGAGGAGTGTATATTTTAAAATATCACATTTAATTAACACTTGAAGAGGGGTATAAAGTGGTTCACACCAGTCATTCCAGGCAGCTTTTGTACAAAACAGATGAAGGGGAACAAACCTGATTAGGCGCTGGCCTTAAGTACGGTTTCTTGGGATTTCCTTTCTTCCTCCTTAACATATAATAGCATGGCTTAGAATTAGTTCTGACAGCTAATCAGAATGAGTGGCTCTTTCTTTTCCTGGAGTGGGTAACAGGTACCGTGCGTTGAGCCAACACACCGTAGTGCTGAATGGAGATAAGAAGGAGAGAAACGACTGGGTACTTTGTCGCAGCAGCCCTGTGGCCCCCTCCAGCCGAAGCAGAGGGATCGGTGGTCCCAGAGTCTGCAGTGTCTGCGGGAAGTCTGGGAATGGCATGCTCCAGCCCTCCTCACAGGCAGGCTTCTCCTTCTCCCTGTTGGTCCTGGGGGCCCCCCATCCCTCTCCAAGGCCTCCCTGTCATGGTCCCTTCTGCCCCTCATGACACATTGGACATCTGGTCTGTACAGGTGGAGGCTGACCCCTATTTGTGCTGTTGAACGATGAAGCAGGCAGTAGCTGAAGACAGAAATACATCCACCAAGTCAACCCTCTCTCTTCAAGAGGAGAGCCTGCTCCGGAACGCCACCAGTGTGGAAGGGTAGCGGCAGAGGTGAGGTGATGTTGCCGCCTGAAGCGATGGTCGCTTGGAGCAACGAAGCCGCGGGAAGAAGTTTAGAGGCGAACTGGAAACAAACAGCCTTTTATTTTGATAACTTTTCTCTCTGGCTCTAACAATGACTTTAACACGCACCACACACACCACCAAAAAAATGGCGGCACACCCGATCAGCAATCTCGCTCAAGTCCCGCGAGATCTCGGGACAAGTCCCGTGAGACTACGGAAGGCGGCAACAGCCAAACATCTCCTTGGCCCGTAGTCAACCGCAATCTTAGCCATCTCCCCAAACAGGGCTCCTGCAAGGTGAGGTCTTCCAGGGCACTGGGCAGGCGGTCCCTCCTCGAGGTGTGTCCTTGGTTGGGCTGAAGCGCATCCGCTGCTCCACGCAGAGTCTGGCTTTCCCAGTGTGGAATGCAAAAGGGTGGCTCTTACTCACCGATGCGATGGAGCAGAGTCACCAGGAAGAGTTTGTAGATCTCCCAGATGAAAGCTGGACCAAGGGGTGCAAGGCTTGCCCCCGTGAAAATTAACAGCAACCACGAAGGTGTTGGTAGCTGGGCACCCACAGCCCAGGGACTCCCAAAACCTGCCCAAGAACTGGGTGGCCTTCAAAGTCCCAAGTATCCCTAAGAGCACAGTTCCAGACCTGTCCCCCTCTGAGACAAGGAAGAGGGGAAAGGGTTCTGGGCTTCACAGGCAAACATGGCCATGAGCCTGGTGTCCGGGGGTCCCTGAAGCTGAGAGGATCCAGGTCCTCGCCAATGAGCTGGGGAGCTTCGCTGGGCCCAGTGGGCTCTCGGCTGGGTTCCCGGAAGGGACCCCTGTAAGTCATCGTCCTTTGAGGGAAGGGTGGACACTCATATTCTCAAGGTCAGTGTTCTTCAGCTTCACGGAGGGAAGCAAACCCTGAAACAAGAGGGAGACTTCCTTAGCACAGATGCCCGGGCATTTGAGGGCTGCGTTTTGCCGTGTCCATACGAGAAGACCAAAGGAAAAGAAAAAGAAAAAAAAAAACAACCCTACAAAAT
The DNA here is from genome assembly GCA_025594165.1 of Tamias sibiricus. NCBI lineage: Eukaryota > Metazoa > Chordata > Mammalia > Rodentia > Sciuridae > Tamias > Tamias sibiricus. Next base: position 12,790,354 of record CM046666.1, on the reverse strand, counting down.
CACCTTTAACTAGGTTTTCAGCTAGAAAGATACTTGTCCTTTAAAAAAAAATCATGATAAAATACACATAACGTAAAACATTTTAATCATGTTAAGATGCACCCGCCAGTGGCCTTAAGTGCTTCTGTGATATTACACAAGCAGCACCACCAACTAGTTCGAGAATATTTTCATCACTCTAAAAAGAAACTTGTACCCACTTGCAGTCACTCCCCATTGCCACCTCTCTACAGCCTCTGGAAATACTAATCTGCCTTCTGTGTCTATGACTTGGCCCCTCCCAGACAGCCCAAGTAAATGGAATAATACAACACGTGTCTGATTTCCTCCACTGAGGATGCTTGAAGGTGCATTGATATTGCAGCATGTGCCGCTCCTTTTTTTCTTTTTATGACTGAATAATATTCCATTGTATGCAGATCCTCTATTTTATCATTTTCCCCTGGTACTGGAGAATCGAACCCAGGGTCTCCTGCATGCCAGCCAAGTGCTCTACTATTGTGCTACATCCCCAGCCCCTATTTTTGGTTATTAATTCATCATTCAGTGGACATTTGAGTTGTTTCTACTTCTTGGATATTGTGAACAGAACTGTTATAAACATTTAAGAACTGGTTTGTGTTTGACTGCCTGTTTTAAATTCTTTGGGGCATATTCTAGGACTGAAATTGCAGGGTCATGGGATAATTCTGTTTCGCTTATTAACGAATGGCCCAACTCTTTTCCATAGAAGTGGTAACCATTTAAATTCTCACCAACTTTTCTACATACTCACCAACACCTGCTATTTTCTGTATTATTATTCCAAGTGCATTTGAAGTGATGTCTTCTTGTGTATTTGATTTGCATTTCTCTCATATCTGAGGATGCTGAGTATCTTTTTATGTGATTATTGGCCATTTGTGTATCATCTTATAGAACTGATATTTTTTAAGCACTTTGCCTGTTTTGCCTTTTGGCTATTGAATTGTAGGAGTTCTTTGTATATTCTGGATACTAGACCCTTATCAGAATATGATTTATAAATATTCTCTCCATTTGTGTGGGTTGTCTTATTATGTCTCAATTGTCCTGTTTTTAAAGAGAAGCTGACAAACACTCAGATGCTATTGGGAAAACTGAATGGTAACTGCTATGAAGGGCTGAGCGTGGAGAAGTCTCCTCCGTCATTTACTTTATCTTCTTGCCTCCAACAGGCAGCATGTATCCCAAAGCTTCCGGAAAGTCATTGAACAACAAATAAGCTGTGTCAGGACTTTATGTGCCAGACTTGGTGCCACACGTGGTGGCACGTCTTCCCTCCTGTCCTCGGGCTGCCCTGTGACCTGACTTCCATCTTAGAAATGTGAAAACGGAGGTGCAGATACATTAACGAACCCCCAGACGCCTCAATTCTCACAGCAACACAGCCAGGATCCAAATCCAGGCCTGCCTGACTCAAAAGCCGGACCTCTCCCCACTTACTCCCAGATTGGCTCACCTTTGTGCTGGAGAGCCTCGGACCTCCAAGTGGGTGTCTCTGAACGTTGCGAGCCACAAAGAGAAGGGTCAGAAAAGGGGTTTGGATTTGGGGCCAGCACACACTCCAACCAGAGCAGCTCTGCTCGGTTGTCTTCTGTACTTTGGGGCTCTGGGATAAGATTTTGTTTGGGACCCAAAGACGATTCCAGCGCCTTTACGAAAGGCGCTCTGAAAGCCACGGCTAACTTCATGGAAGAAAATCCCGAAGCTCTCGTCACCTCTCGTACAACCCACGTTTCATGAAAGGAAAACCAGTTCCGAGCTCACAGAGGGAGACCTCCTGTTGCATTTGCACAGGCCCACACCACACCCATGCATGCGCTCACACGTATTTGCACACTCGCACGCCCTCCTTCCATTCCCCAATCCCTGCACACTCCTGCTCCAGGTGGTGCTAGCTGAGGCGGGAGTGGCCCCAGAACGCCCACTCACAGAAAAAAAAAAAAAAAAAAAAGTGACGCTTGCCAGCGACCTCGCCCCTGCTTCCTGGCAACCCCGACTGCCTCCATTCACCACTCAGGTATGCGCCTGCTCACCTGTGCCACCATCGCAGCAGCCAGCCAGCCTGAGAGACTCTCCCCCTCGAGCCTGCTCTCCTTTCTTTTATTCTTCATGAGCGAAATGAGGTTCTACCAGCCCTCGAGGGTGATCTGCTAAGAACTATCTGTCATCCTCAGTCCTGGTGATGGTATTCAGGAGGAGATCCACTCCGAGCAAATCCCACGAGGTGAGGCCAAGTCTTCAGAGAAATAGCTGGCAGGTGAGTGGCCCTCCTCCCGACCCGATGATTGGCTTGGATGTAGAAGTGACTGGTGGCCCTGGGAGGGGGCCATGTGGCCCTCCACTCCCACAGAGCCTTTCTGATGGCCCAGACAGAGCTTGCCTTAACAAAGTGGTGATCTGGGCCTGGAAATCCCCCTGGTCCCCTGGTCTCCAGCTCTGCATCTTCCCTGGAGGGAGACTCGGGCAGCCAGGATGCATCCCACGCATTTAGGCTTTGAGGTGTGCAGGCAGGGAGGTGGACTTGGGTAGCTGCTCAGAGCTGCAACTTGGCTGTTCTGAATATTTTCCCCATGTGCCAATCAATTGCTGCCAGATGTCCACTCAAATATAGTTTAGGGAGATCACATGAAAATGTTTAATGCCGTTACCCGCGTTGGTCAGGGATGGAGAGGGTTGCTGCCTACTACATGAGTCGGAATCCAAGAGCCAAATGCCTAGTTATCCTCCATTCCTGTCCCCCACCCTCTGAATTTAAATACCATGCAGGGTGTTTTATTCCTGTTTGGTCCTAAAGATTTTCCAACCGACCATGGGTATTTATGCAAAAGCTCCTAGGGCAGATGGTACTTCCTGGTTACTTTAGGCACTGACCATGACAGATGGGGCCACACACCCTGCAGACAGAAGCTGCAGAACCAGCTGAGGATAAAGCTCAGTAGTAGAGCCCTTGTCTTGCATGCATGAGGCCTGGGTTTCATCTCCAGGGAAGGTAGAAAAGAAGGGAGGGAGGGGAAATGCAGAGCGGCAGGTGACAGCAAATGTATTTCCAAACCTTCCTTAGTGACTTGCCCTGGCACCACCCTCCCTTCTTTAATCAAGTCTGAACTTTTCTGAACTTTCAGCCATGGAAGTCACTAGTAGATTAGCCAACCAAGATGGGGCTTATGCTTCCCGAAGGCCCCTGGTAAAGTACACCTGGGCTGGCCGGGCAGGCGCAGCTGCAGATTGACTCTGGAAGCCCCAGACCACAGGAATCCAATAAGGCTCAGATCCAAGCAAGCCCAGGTGTGTCCTGCCACCTGCAGCTTTAGTGCACCATTACACTGGGCCACGCCCAACCTGCCTTTACAGATCAGCTGCAGCCTTGCGAGCCCACGATGAGTCATCACTGGCAATTCAGATGTCTTGTCATTCAGAAAGTGCCTCTTTCCCCCCATCTTTCTTCCTTTCAAAGCCCAGGAGTCCATCTCTAATTTATTCTTGGCTTTATAGTCAGGAGAAGTCTTCTTTATCCCCCCTGAGAAAGAATCACATTTAGAGATGTTTAGCCCCGCCCGGTCTGCATGATTTCCCGGCATCTTGGATATTTTTACATGTTGTGGTACCTAGTCTTTTAGAGCTGTGGGATCCAGCTGGGAGGGTAGATGGGGATGAAGGAAGAGAAGGGCGTCCCCACGTACACCCCAAACTAACAGGGAAATCACCGCTACTCTATCATGCTATTCAGTCAAGCCTGGCATAGAGACCTGTGACTGCTATACCCATCACGGTTCTTTAGCTTGTCCAACCACCAGGGGATTTAAATTAGCTGAGAGGTTCCTGGTAAAACTGAACACCATACAGAAGACACAGGAGAGAGGAGGGAGGGATTGTGATCGTGGTGTACGGCAGCCTCAGAAGAAAGGCGCAGAGATAGGAGCATAGCAAGAGCAACAGGAAGAGACACCGTGTCATATCGTGACGTGTTCAGGAACACCCTTACTGCTGGATCTTCCTATGGTACCAAAATAGCAAATCTCGGGGATCCCTGGTAAGAAATCCCATGGACTTTATTAAAATAATCTCTAAAACACTGTTCCAGAAGACTAACGAGATTTCAATGAGCAACCAATAACAGATTTACGCTGAGGATTGTGTTTGCCAGATTCTTGTTGCTGTGACCAAAATACCTGAGAAGAACAAGTCAGAGGAGGAAACGTTCATTTGGGGCTCATGGTTTTAGAGGTTCAGTTCATAGTCTGCTGACTCCATTGCTCTGGGCCTGAGATGAGGGGGGAACATCAATGGTGAGAGCTATTGGGGCCAGGGACAAGATATAGTCCAAAGACATTCCCCAGTGAGCCACTTCCTCCAGTCACACCCCACCTGCCTACAGTTATCACCCAGTAGTTCACACAAATTATTAATCCATCAAATGGATTAATCCACTGATGAAGTTACAGCTCTTGTAATAATAGTCATCTTATCTCTGAACATTCCTGTGTTAGGCAATATAGGAATGTTCAAACGCATGAGCTTTTGGGGGGATATTAAAGATCCAAACTTTTTTTTTTTTTTTGGTACTGGGGATTGAACTCAGGGGCCCTCGACCCTGGGCCACACATCCTCAGCCCTTTTTTGTATTTTATTTAGAGACAGGGTCTCACTGAGTTACTAAGTGCCTCGCCACTGCTGAGGCTGGCTTTGAACTCGCGATCCTTCTGCCTCAGCCTCCCAAGTGCTGGGAATATACAGGCGTGCACCACCGCGCCCAACCTAAAGATGCAGACTTTAATTACGTAAAACCCGCCTTTCTCATGTCATGTGGATGTGCCTTAAGCCCAGCTGCTTCTGTCTTTCATGACACGGTCTATAGGGAGAATTTCAAAGTGATCACAGTGCAACACTTTTATGCAAAAATGCAAATGTGGTTAGTACAATTGTACTTGCTTTTTTTTGGCAGTACTGGGGATCGAATCCAAACTATCTCTACTACTGAGCCACACCCCCAGCCCCATTTATTTTATTTTGACCAGGCCTTACTAAGTTGCTGAGTCTGGCCTTGAACTTGAGATCCTCCTGCCTCAGCCTCTCTAATAGTTGGCATTACAGATGTGCACCACCATGCCTGGTTCCTGCATGCTTGCTATACCTTGCCAAATGAATTTCCTACAAGCAAAGAGAAAGAAATTAAACTATCTGACCAATGATGTTTATTGACTTCTCAAGATCTTTCCTTTTGAATCATTTCTTCCAAGAAATGAACATGGTAAAAGTTTAAAAAATTGCACTGAGACTTTACATGAAGAATCTGTGTCTAATTTGTCCTTTTATTTCTACATGGGGTCCTACCTTTAGTACCCTGTATTGACAGCAAGGTACAGGCAGATTTGAGTATGTTTAGGATGCAGGGAGTAAGATCACCTATGTGGGTGTATTTGCTGGGCCTTAAGAGCTTTCTAGGAAATAAATTATCTGGGCTTCTCCCCTCAAATTATGTAACTCTTCTGTTGGAAGTAGCAAAACGTACACTCATTTGGATATCACAGGGCACTTGCTGGATCAAGATTCACAATTAGCCGGGCGCGGTGGCGCACGCCTGTAATCCCAGCACTTTGGGAGGCTGAGGCAGGAGGATCGCGAGTTCAAAGCCAGCCTCAGCAATGGGGAGGCACTTAGCAACTCAGTGAGACCCTGTCTCTAATAAAATACAAAAAAGGTCTGGGGATGTGACCCAGTGGTCAAGTGCCCCTGAGTTCAATCCCCGGTACCACAAAAAAAAAAAAAAAAAAAAAAAAAAAAGATTCACAATTGCCCTAAGTTTCATTGTGAACACCATGAACCAAGAAATACAATTGAAGAAATTCTTTTGAGGAGGAAAAAATATGTCACATCTACTAATGAGACACAAATTTAGAAACAATTCTTTGGAGATATACGTTAAATCTTATATAATGGTATAATTTCTACAGTACTTAGTTTATTAAAAATAGATGTATTCAAAATAAGCTTCCTCCTTGAGAGAGAAAAAGAAGACAATTCTAAGTGTTTAGCTTTGTTTATGGAAGTGTGGAGGTGCATTTGCACACGGCTGTACCATACACACACTCACACCACACCCACGCCAGCTCCCCATGCCCCATTCATTCCTGTCAACTCGGTGACAAAGACCATATGTGAGCAGTGGTCACCAAGTCAGAAAGCCTGGATCGTCTTACTCAGGGCCAAGTTTGCTCTGATGATCGACCATTTCTACTCTTCCCATAGTTCTGGGGGTGTGAACCCAGCCTGATCCTGGGCAGCCCGCATGGGTTGGGGTGGAAGTCTGATTGCAAACACTGATTCCTGATCCCTCTTCAGACAAATTAAAGCAGACTGTCATTTGGTGGGACCAAGGATCCTATTTTCTAAACAAGATTTCCAAGTAATTCTTAAGCGCAATGAAGTCTGGTAACCACTGACAGAAAAATTCTAAATAAATGAGTTTCTTAAAAATATGTACAAAAGCCAGGCGCAGTGGCGCATGCCTGTAATCCCAGCACTTGGGAGGCTGAAGCAGGAGGATCGCGAGTTCAAAGCCAGCCTCAGCAACCCTGAGGCACTTAGCAACTCAGTGAGACCCTGTCTCTAATAAAATACAAAAAAGGGCTGGGGATGTGGCCCAGTGGTCGAGTGCCCCTGAATTCAATCTCCGGTACCAAAAAAAAAAAAAAAAAAAAAAAAAAAAAAAAAAAAAAAAAAAAATACAAAAACAAAGCAAAACAACAAAACTAGACCCAAGACCCTGATTTCAATCTCATATTTACCTCAGCAACTGTGTCTGTATATATGTGTAAAAACTGGAAGTTTTCTAAGCACTGACAAGATGCTCAAAAAGTTTCAGATGTCAGATTTTCAGGTGAGAAATGCTCAACCAGTAAAATCCATGCAGAGATTCCAAAATCAGAGAGATCCGGAATCCGAGGCACTTCCGGTGGTCCCCCAGCATTTCTGACAAGAGAGACTCATCCTATAACTTCATATAGATGCTCACTTAGGTCGACCGCTCCAGCTTTGTGAGAACAGTAATGTGCAAATAAAGAAAAATAAAAAGTAATGGTGGGATTCTTCTTCAAAATATAAAAATATGCTTTGTGAATCTGTGGCTCATCCATTATCACCAACAAATATACACATAAGGGGAACATGACTCAAAATTTTGAATGATAAGGATGCATATTCAAAAGTGTTTTGAGACCACGGTCTTATGTCATTCCTTTGGGACCTTGATAGTTGAGGTCAGTTCGAGCGCTAAAAGAATTACAGTACGGCACTGATGCATGGTTAGATGTGAGGGCCCGTAGAGATGTTTGTGTTTTAATGGAGGACAACACTGAGCCCAGAGAGGTCCATTTCTAGTTGTGTGTTTCCCACTCTATGGTTGGCAGAGAGATGAGATGTGGTTCTACTGGGAAGATGATAGCTGGTACGTCTCTAGTGGTTCTTACCCACTTCTTCAGCTGGGATCAGGAATGCAGGGCACTTAGGCTGTGGCGAAGCTGTCTCTAGCCTTCCAGTGGGAATCTGAGTGTCATCAAGCCAGTTCCTGTTGGGTTCTGGAAGCTGATTGAAGGTGGTGTCCTGTGTGTGTTCTTCTCAGTCCCATTTTTTCTGGGGTTTTTCATAGACCACTTCAGGTATAAGGATCAAACCTCTGTCTCGTCAGTTCACACTGGTTTGTGTTTTTCTAGGGAAGGAAAATTCGGTTCAACCATCTCTGCCCTTTTCTTCCTTTTAGTCTACACTACAACTGCCATGTGTCTAATTGTCACTTCCAAAATATTTTAGAAAGGGATCCACTTTAGTGTGACCAACTGTCCCAGTTTGTCTGGAATTGTTTTAGGTCTGGCACCGAAGATCAAGACACCCCTCAGTCCTAGGTAAATAAAGATGGCCGGTCACCTTAAGGGGCCTCGCTGCCTAGTGCAGTAGCCACCAGCCACATGATGCGAATTAAATCCAAATCAATGAAGATAGAATAAAATTGAAAATCCAGTTCCTCGGTTGCCCTAGCCACGTTTCTAGGGCTCACTGACTACATGTGCCTAGTAACTACCGCACTAGACAACACAGAAACAGAAATTTCCATCATTGCTGAAAAATCCGTCGCAAGGTGCTGAGCTGGGAGGGCACTTCCTGCCATTTCTAGAACTAACATCCTCTCAAACAGTGCCCTCGTCAGATGTTGAATGAGCTCATGTGATGAGGCCACCACCGCAGTGCGCGCGCGCAGCACACACACACACACACACACACACACACGTGTGATGAGTCAGCAAAGCTGCAGGGGCCAAGTTTGCTTTGCAGAGTTGGCACCAGGCTCCTGGGGCTGTGCCCCGCATCTTCTGAGAGCCCAGGAATTTATAAAACACTTGTTGGCATTTAGTGGAAAAGTGGGCGTGGCATAAGAAACATTTAACAAAGCAGCCAGAAAAGACCTTGTGGCCCCTTTAAAATTGTGTCCGTAGAGCATAAAGGTCACATTGATTCTGTTCCCACTTATAGCTTTTCCCTTGATGTGCAGCATAGCAGAGAGAAGAGCTGGATCTAATCAAGTTAGAGCTAAGGGAGGACATGCCTGAGGAAAGCCACTCTTGGGACGGGTGACTTGTAAGCCCTTTGCATCCCTACCCCAAGCATTGGCTGGGTGGGAGCTACAGCGCGGTCAAGAGTCACGGAGAGGATGGTACTCTGACAGCCTCCTCTTTTCCCCAGGGCCAAGGCAAATTAAAAACAGGAACAGAGACCAAATGGCTGTGTTTGAAGATTCATCACTGAAAAATTGAATTCGGAGCACAGGGATGTATACATTTTAGAAAAAGTGATTGAACACCTCCTCCAGGTCCTGCTCAGTCGGTGGGGGGTCTAACCCTGTTCACTGATATGTCAAGTATAACAAATGGTGGCTTGTGAAGGTAGAGGGGGTGGCAGTGGTGGTGATGGCGAAGACGATGGTGGTAATGATGATAGCTAACACTTATTGGGAGCTTTCCAAGTGGCAAGTTCCATTTTAAAGGCTTTACGTGGAAAAGTACAAGACAACACTTGGGAATACAGAGGCAAGAAGATGTATAGATGTGAAAATATGACATTCTGGTTTTCAAGATTTCTAAGATAGTTTGCATGTCAACAAAGCAAAACCCTCTTATATGTTATTTGGAAAGAGAGCGCAGTAGAGCAATGTAGATCATAGATTTTTTTTTTTAAATAAGTCTTTTATTTCAAAATAATTTAGGTTTTTTTGAACAGTTGCAAAGGTAGTGCAGAGTCCTCCTAGGATAATGGGTTTTTGACTGAGATAACAATGGCTTTAAGTCCAAGTTCTGCCGTTTATTTGTTGCGTGTCCTTGGGCAAAGTTCTTTAAGTACATATGTTCTCAGATGTGACTTCCTCAGTTGTCAAATGGCACAACAATTTTTGCTTTAGAATGCTGTTAAAAAAAGAAAAAAAAAATGAGGGCTTATATACAATACATAGTACGTGCTTAGGCCATTGGTATGCTTAATCTAATTTAGCATTTGTTTTTATTTGTATGGATGATATATTTGACAAATTAATGAAATCATGTATTACAATAAATTTAAGTGGCCAGTAGCTAACAATGACAGGCATATTTCTTCAAGGGGTAAATTCTATTTCTTTCCTTATTCCTTTTCCCAGGTAGATGAAGGAGCTCTTAGTTCTAACCTTTCTTGCCAAATGGGTCCACCATCTTTTCTTCCTATGTCATCCATAAACCTCTTCCTACCTCAGGATACAGAGGGAACTTGGAGCCGGTATACTCACTGTCTTCGTCATTCAGATGACTTTAACAAAAATACTGTACATTGCAGGGCTTAAACAACAGACACTTGCTTCTCAGCCCTGGGGGTTTGGTCAGTCAAAGGCCAAGGGGCCAGCCTAGCTGGTTCCTGGGGCAGCCTCTCTTCCTGGTTGCATCCTCACGTGGTGGAGAAAGAAGAAGCAAGCTCTCAAGTGTCTCTTCTTACAGGGGTACGAATCCCATCGCGAAGATTCTGCTTTCCTGTCCTAATCACGTCCCCAAAGCCCCCATCTCCAAACACCATCATGTTGGGGAGTCGAATGTCAGCATGCTGGAATGTTCTGCTCTGGTCTGTTCAGCGGGAGCTCACTGAGGGGTCCAAACAGCACCCTTCCAGGAGTTCTGGAGCAGGTACAGCAATCCTTTCTTCTGTGGGACTAGTAAGTGCCACACCCAGGTCCCCACTGTCCCCCTGCTGAGCCACTGATGGGAGTGACGAGTGATGGGGAAGAGAGAAAACTAGAGTACCAAGCAGCTTCCCTAGCACCTCTCTTTTCCTCCTTTCTGTGATTGCTGAGGCAACAAGGGCCATTTCCCTCCTCAAACAGAAAGCACCCCAAGATAGAGCGGGCTTCTGTGGGGGGCTGTGTAGTTCATGCACGTTTCCCTCCATCATTGATTAACAATCACTCGTACCGCCTGATTTCTGGAGAAGAAACTTCTTCTAAGCTGACGATATTTGGGCTATGCAATCAAAATCAGTTTTCTGAGGCGTAAAGATTTGAAAAATAGTTGATTTTTTTTTCTATTACCCAGAAGACCCTTCTAATTATCATTTAGACTCCACCTTGGCTAAAAAAGAGGCACCAACTTAGCTCTGAGTGTTGTCTCTTCTTCTTGACCTTGTCCCTTGCTTGTGTGAATTTATTCCGAATCCAAGGACATTCCCTCTCCCTGCCCTCTCCCTTTCCTCTCCCTTCCCTTCCCTTCCCTTCCTTCCTTCTCTCTCTCTCTCTCTCTCTCTCTCTCTCTCTCTCTCTTGAGAGTTGGTGGTAATTCACAGATCCTGAACTTCAGGTCAATTCACTTGTGCTTTTCAATTCCTAAGAAACTTAGTAGGGACTACTGGGAAATTCTGGGTCATTATAGTCTTCATGGAAAGCCCCAGAATGCGAGTAAAGATTTTTTTTTCTTCAGTTTGAAAGCTAATGTTGGCCTTAAGACACTGTGAAATATGTTTGGAAATTGTTCCCACCAAAGGTCTTATGGAAAGAGTTCAGGCTGCTAGCAATGGAAAGACTACTGATAGATGTAGAACCTCCACCAGCCTATTCCCTGAGGACATACAGCAAACGTTGCTCCACAAACACTTCCTAGAAATGAGGTACAAGCTGTGGGCCACACGGGCACTCTGACCCTCTGGTGGCTATTCGGATAAATGTCTTGCAAGTACTAAAACCTGGTGTGCTTACAACCTTAGAACTCCTGCTTCTCTCAGTCTGCCCAGCAGGTTCTGAGTTGTGTTTTCTTATTGTCCCCATTCTATAGTTGAGGAGACTGAGACACAAGTTTCACTAACTGGCCCATGGCGGTACAGTGGGAAGAACTGCACCCAAGGTGGACAACAGGAAGCTCTGATGTTGGAGCTCACCCTATTGGCCACTTGGTGCAAACGTTCTTCCTCACTTCATTTTGGAGTCCATACCAGCAGCTTCATTTAAATAACAGAAGGCATGCGGTGGCGCACGCCTGTAATCCCAGCACTTGGGAGGCTGAGGCAGGAGGATCGCGAGTTCAAAGCCAGCCTCAGCAATGGTGAGGAACTTAGTAACTCAGTGAGACCCTGTCTCTAAATAAAATACAAAAAAGGACTGGGGATGTGGCCCAGTGGTCAAGTGCCCCTGAGTTCAATTCCTGGTACCAAAAAAAAAAAAAAAAAAATAGAAAAATAACAGAAGGCAACTGAGGGCCCTTGAGTCAACCAGCAGGTTGCAAACATCTCGTTTGTCCTTTCCCTCTTAGCATTCCAACTAGGGTGTCACTGACTGTAGACAACAGAGCCGCAGCATCAGGGCTGTGGGCTGGACTTTTCCAAGTGGCCACCTGACCCGTTGCTACTAGACCCAGAACCTTCTCTCTTGGCTCCGGAGCCAGTGCTCCCTTTGAAAACACAGCCGTATTTATGGTAGTATAGACGCTCACACTAACTCCACTAAAAAAGCCAAAGACTATGTGAAAACTGATTTATTATTTATTTATTTTACTCTTGCCACAAAAGTGGGGAGGATGACTTTGGCAACTGGAGCCTTGACATGGTGTTGTTGAGAGCTGAGCTCCTGGAAACAGCAGAACGCCCCCAGCCATTCAAGTGAGCTCATTGGTGACGAGGCCTTCGGACTGGGGGACAGTCTTGAAGTCCAGTAGTTAGGCTTCATTTCCTTCCTAGATAGGCCCCTTCAAAATCCTTTTAACATGACTCCTTCTGAATCTTAGAAGATGGACAGAGGGAAAAGGCAGAAGGTCATGGAAAAAGTGTTGACCTCTTTCAAGACAAGGTAAACAAGGGGCTGGGGGCTGGGGTCTGGGGTTGTTGAAGGCCGGGACCCAGCAGCTTCACCAGTTGATAACCAGCTGTCCTTCTGTCTGGACAGCGCCCTTGTGCTTAGCAGGCCATATTGAAAGAAGTCGACTTTGGCAAAGCTAAGAAAGAAGGCTGTTGTATTTTATGTAATATATTTTTGGGTACCCATAAAACAAATTGAAATCAGTTTGATTAGTCCAAAACACCATCAGCACTCCAGAGAGACTGGGGAAAGATGTTTACTGAGCATTGAGAAGCCCCAACCCACCCAGTCATGTGAAGCCATTGCAGACGAATAATTCACATGCAGTAATAACCCCGACACAATGGGAAGGCAGAAAAAGCCAAAGAGGCCAACAGGTGAGGCCTTTTTGTCCACAAGTGGTCTGTAAGGCTTCCTTCTCTTTTCACACGGCTTCAGGATGCCATTTTTATTCACCGGGCAGTAAATGATTAACCAAGACAACTCTGCAGTGAACCATCCGGCAGTTTTTTTTTTTTTTTTTTTTAACTTTGTTGTTTTTGTTTTTCAAGATAAGGGGATTTTTATAGCCGCACAACCTGTTCCTTGTTTTTATGAAACACGACCCCATGTTTCCAGGCAGAAAAGCAAAAACTTGCGAAAGGTCATGTGATGTCATTTCAGCAATGTAGAAATAAGAAGAAACCCAACTAATGAGCAGTAAAGGAGGTATCTGATAATGATCTCTGGCAGCATATCTTACCGCTGAATGTAAGTGTATGTATTTGATTCTAGAAAGGTTCCACTTTGAAAGTTGATAGCAGCAAGTCCTTAATAAAAGCCACTTGTTGGTCAAGGGCTGGATTAATCTGAGTTGGATTATGCAGGAAATCCAATCCTGCTTCCTGATAGGATCCACTTATCAGCATCCTCATTGAATGCAAGTGTGGGCAGATGGAGGAGGAGGCAGAGAAAGCCTTTTCCTCTCCACAGGGAAGGGGGCTGGGGCCTGGAAACCCAGGGAAGATCCCCAAGCACGCCCCAGAGCCTTTGGGAGAATCTCACCTCTCCGCAGGGGTGTGGCCTGTCCTATGCTGTGCAGGCTGAATTCTGCTGGCCTCTGGTGACCAGTGGGTCACAACTAGGAGTGATTTTCTCCCCAGGGGATTTTCGGTAATTTCCGGAGACTGTTTTGGTTGTCACACCAGGGGCCCCAGTGACACCAAATAAGTCAAGCAGATCAAAACAATAAGGCATGCAGGCTCAGAAAATTAAATTGTCATCAGAACCTTGGTGTACAAAAGTCAGGTCAGGATTCCTGTGCAGGATGACTGACTGCTAGACTACAAGATTCAACTACAACACCGAGTCTGCTAAGACAATAGCCAGTATGTCCAGCTGTCATGTCAAGAATGAGGAAACATCACATTATTATGAGTATTAGGTACTGGAGATTTAACCCAGGGGTACTCTACCACTGAGTCACACCCCAGCCCTTTTAATTTTATTTTGAGACAGGGTCTTGCTTAATTGCTAAGGCTGGCCTTGAGCTTGGGATCCTCCTGCCTCAGTGTCTGGAGTTGCTAGGATTTCAGGTGTGAGCCACATTGCCCAGCTAAAAATAACATCTGGAATGAGAACAACAACAAAAAAGGCAATGAACTGACACCACACAGATGAGTTGAATGCTAGATTTATCCGATGAAGACTTCAAGGCAGTTATTATAAAACCAAAACTCAATGAGAAATTATAAATCTCTTGAAACAATTGAAAAACAGAAAATATCAATGAAGAAATAGAAGTCGTAAGAAAGAATCAATGGGATTTATTGAAGGAGCCTATAATCAAGGAGATAGCTAAAGATTGCAGTTAGCTGAGAGCCATAAAAGATGTTCTAGTTTCCACCTGATAGTAATACATTATCCAAAGAATCTTTGTATGCCCGTGAACACTGCGTGACGCACCTGTAAGCTCGAGCTGTAAGCACGTGTCCTTGTTAAAGTGATATGTATATAACTGGGTGAGTTTAGTTAGTGTGTGTGGGAAGAAGAAGAAGGTGGTGGTTCGAGTTAGAGCGTTTGGAGTGATTGCTGGAGCCGGAGGGAGAAGAAGAATAAAAGACCTTTTTTCATTTTCATCCTGCCTCCGAATTTTCCTGCGGCGTTCGTTGCTCCAAGCGGTTTCCGCTTCAGGCAGCAACAATTTATAGAACTTAAAAATATATATATAATGACAGAAATAAAACCTTCACAATAGCAGGATAGACACACAGAGCAGAGAATCAAAGAACTTCAGTACACGTTGATGGCATGTACTCAGTCAAATCAGAGAGAAAACAGACGAAAACAAAACAACAGCAAAACAACAGGGGACTGTTGAGAAACAAAAAAAAGAGGGGAAAAAAAATCATATCATTGGAGTCCCACAAGAGAACAGAAAAAGAAGGAGGCTGAAAGAGTATTTGAAAAAAAAAAAAAAAAAAAGGTTGAAAATTCTCCATTGGTGAAAGACATAGACCTACAGATTTAAGAAACTAAAAAATTTTCAAATATGGCGCAGCATACCATGACTGAACTTCTGAAAACCAAAAACAAACTTCTGAAAGCAGCCCCCCAAAAGGACACCTTCACAGTAGGGGAGCACAAATGGAAATAGCTGCATACTTATCACCTGAAACCATTTCAACTGAAAGGAAATGGCACAGCCTACAGTCAGTGCTAGAAGAAGAGCCAAGGACGAATCCTTATCTTATGAAACTATTCTTCAGAAGTCAGAGGTAAATAAAGACACTCTCAGGTGAAGGAAAACTGAAAGGTTGTGTTGCTAGCAGACCTACCTTCAAAAACAGCTAAAGGAATTCATTCAGCCTGGAAGACAATAAAAGGAGAAAATATGAAGCATCGGGAGAGACAGAGGAGCTGCGCAAAGGACAGAACTATAGTACACACGATAGACTAACTTTTCTCATGAATTTCATGCATTATACTTAATAACAAGTGCAAAAATTATAGCACCATCTGAGAGTCAAGGCTATGATATTTGAAAGTAGGAAAAGTGAGAGAATTAACTTAGAAGAAAGGAGTCCATATCTCCCTTGAAGTGGTCAAAATTTAGCATCAGGGAAATGCAATCGATTGTATACATATCGTCACATTCAGAGCAACGCCTAGAAAAACTATATGAGATACAAAGGCACTACAAATAACTCAAGATGGAATCATAAAGAGTGTTCAAGTAGCACAAAGGAAGGTGAGACCAGAGATATAAGAAAAAAGAAACAGTAAAACAAATAATTCAAAGAAAGAGTCCTAATCTATCAACAGCTACCTTAAATATAAATGGTCCAAGTATGCCAATTGTAAGACAGATATTGGAACAGTGGCCAACAAAACACAGAGAACATGTTCCAACTATATGCTATATGCAAGAAACTCATTGTAATTTAAACAAAACAGATTGACAGTAAAATCAATGAAAAAATACCATATTTTACAGCATAACTATAGCCACTGCATTAATGTATATTCACAAGTGTTCCATGTGTTCTAATCTCACACCAAAGAGATTTAATAAAAAATGATTTGTAAGTAGTACTGACACGATTAAAAAATGCTTCATATAATGGTAGTACCTCTTTTTTGCAAACAAAAAATAATTGTTATAAAATCTGCAACAATTATGTGGTGAAATATCATACATACCTTGTAAGCCTTAATTTTAAAAAGAATGGCTTTGTTATATAACATGAAATATACTTTATTTGAACAAAGAAGCTTACTAGCAACAATGAAGCACATTACATACCTAAAATGGTTAATCCACCAGGAAGACATAGCAATCCTAAAGGTGTATGAACCAAACAACAGAGCCTCAAAATACATAAAGCAAAAACTAATAAAGCTGAAAGGAGAAATAGACTAATGCATAGTTATTATTTTTTAGTGACTTCAATCACTTCTTCAACAAATAATAGAAGCATTAGGCAGAAAATCAACAAAGTGCCATTCATGTATATGACTATACATGAGTCATGTTTCTCTGTACAGACTGTTAAAACAAAAATAGCCACAGCTTAACTGACTGCTGTCCTTATGACGAATGTCACACCAGAGTTTCAAAACCTTGGGACAGGACTGGAATGTGCTGATTGGCCAGTATAGAATATTTTTGTAATTTTAATGATTAATTCAGGATATAAAAGTCAATTTTGAAATACCTGAGTTACATTATGAGAAAAATTACACATTTCTGATTACCAGGGATGTACAAAATGTGAAATCTGACAGTCTCAAAATGTTTTTTTTTCTGGGCAGACAGTTTCTCTTTAACAATTTCACCAGATCTCACATAATCAAATGACTTCCAATCTAATTCACACAAGTGAAATTCACTTGAAAATTCTAGAACTTGGATACACACACACACACACACAAAAAAAAGTATAATTCAAAAAAAGTAAAACCACACTGGCCTGATTGTTAAGAGACCTACATTCTGGTCTTTGCCCCTGCATTCATAGCTGTGTGACTTGGGGCAAGTCCCTCAATCTCTCTGAGCTTTAATTTTCTCATCTGGAAGATGAAGAGGTTGAACTAACAGACCTCCAACATTTTATTTTTCCCCCTTTAATCTAAACTCTTTAAATAATGTGAGTCAATGTCATGCTTGTAAACAGGAAGAGTTCTTTGGCCTTTTAACTGAAAAGGCAGCTCAAAATGTACTGACAGAGAGCTCTGCTCCTCTGAGGGAGTCCAAGAAGATGGCCACACACTGTGTTACTCTGTAAAATCCAAGTGGGAGATCAAAGAGGAAAGCAGATGGGAATCAGTTTTCCTAATGCATGGGCAAAGTGGTTGAAGGGGGTTGTTATAGATGTGTGTGTGTGTGTGTGTGTGTGTGTGTGTGTGTGTGTGTGTGTGTGTATAACCAACAACAACTCAAAAAACAAGCCCCAGTCCACTTAGTTTGGTGGCTGGGAACCCACACATGTCCTCACCACACAGACTTCAGATGGGAGCCTTCACTGAAAGTTCTAGCTTTTACAAAGCAGAGAAGTCACAGTGGCCTCTGAGAAAAACAAGTGCTCTTGAATGTGACCCAAATAACCCAATAGGTTCATTGTCTCATTCTTACTCAGTTCTCAGCCACCTCCAGTAAGGGGACCAGGGCTCCCAAGGAAGACCCCCAACTCCATTGGAAGGAGGATTTTAGTCTCCTGGTACCCGGACTTCAGCGGGGGCCTCGTACACGCTTTTGGGGAGAGGTACTTCAGAAGGCAGTGAATGTGATATTAAATCAGAGATAGCAGGGGTTTTAGGGAAATACAGAGGGAGCTGGGAGATCATAATCAGGAAACCCAAGAGACCCCCTAGGTCTAACCTAAGAACACCACAATGGCAGAACTGGTTCACACAACATCAGATTCTTACTAACATCTGGAGTTTTCCTGGTACCACGTGTAGTGCAGAGGAATATAGGTGTCTAAGACACCTCTGGAGGAGCTCTGAGTCCTGCTGGCTGCATCAGCTAAGTGTCCCTACAAAGAAAGGCTGTCCCCTCCTCTGAGAATTTAATGGTGAGACTGTTTGCCCAAAGATGGACCAAGTTAAGTGATCTCCTGAGGCTATGGGGGAATAGACCATTTATTTCAGCTGTCTGCAGTCTAAGAGGGTGAGTGGATATGGATGGACTAGTCCTGCTAGCTTAGCCGGTCTTGAAGCTTAAAGTTATTGGGATTTGTTAGTAGTTGTTGGCATAGTACAGTAGCTGGAGGTCTCTCCCTTGTGTCAGAATGAAACTACACTCCCTCAGACCTGTTCAGCATAACCTCGAGGACTCTGTGCCCAGACAGCCCCATCTCAGCGTTCACTTGTTACCTGTGGCCATCACCTTCCAGAACCTTCCACTGTGGCTGGTTCTGTGGTACGCGTGGGTGTGGCAGGGTATCTGTGTGCTCTTAGGGCTTACCTCCAGTCTCTTCAGAGGCTCAACTGTCCCTTAGTTCATGTTGCAACTTTGGGCAGCAAAATGATCCCCCCTCTAGATTCCCCTAGCCCCATTACACATAAGGAAATTCACCCCTGTGTTAGTCAGTTTTCTGTCACTGTGACAAAATACCTGAGGAAATTAACTAAAAGGAGGAAAAGTTTATTTGGGCTCACATTTATAGAGGTTTAAGTCCATCTTCAATGGCCAAATTGCTTTGACCTGTGGCTGCACAGTACACCATGACAAGAGTGCGTGGTGGCCAGGAGCCAGAGAGAGGAAGGGGCCATGGTTCCAACACCCCTCTCAAGGGTATCCCCCCTACCCCAATGACCTAACTTTTTTCCATAAGGCCCCACCTCCTACTTCTAAATAGTGCCACAGGTTGCTGACCAAGCCTTCAACACTGGCCATTGGGCCATCCAAACCATAACCAGGCAAATGGTTATCTGTGCTGGAAGCCATGACTCCTATATTCAGTGAGATTTACTTTAAGCTTCATCTTCTCTTGCATGGAGTCAGGAGTCCCCCATGGCCTACTCAATGCATTTATCTTTAGCTCAATCTGCTGCATATTTGAAATGACAGAATAATGTGCAGGATAATTTAGATTCCATTAGTAGTTTATGCATACCTCTATTATAGTACTTATCACATCATGCTATAATTTTGTTTTATATACCTGTCTCACCACTTGACTGTGAGTTCTTCCAGGGCATAGGCTATCCGTGATTTAACTCCTCCTAGGATTCTGTCTCCTGCCTTGAATTCATCAGCTGGACACTCTAAACATAATAGTATTTTAATGAATGAGCCAGCTCTGTCATACAGCTCCGTAGACAGGTACACCCAGTATTCATATATTCATTAATTCAACAGATATATTCATTTTAATTATTTATTTTTGAATTGATAAAAATCGTGAACATCTCTGGTGTACAACATGATGTTTTGAAATATGCATATGTTGTCTAGCGGCTAAATGAAGATAACTAGCATATGCATTACTTCACACTCTTGTGTGTGTGTGTGTGTGTGTGTGTGTGTGTGTGTGTGTGGTGAGAACATTTAAAATCTACTCTCAGCAAGGTTTTTTTTTTTTTTTTTCCTTTTTTTCCTTTACTGGGGATTGAACTCAGGATGCTCTACCACTGAGCTACATCCTCAGCCCTTTGTGTTTTTTTTTTTTTTTTTTTTTTTTGAGACAGGGTCTTGCTAAGTTGTTGAGGCTGGCCTTGAACTTGTGATCCTCCTGCCTTACCCTCCTGAGTCATTAAGATTACAGGCATGCACCACCACACCTGGCTACTCTCAGCAATTTGCAAGCACACAATACCCTGTTATTAAATATAAGACCCTATGATATAGAAGAGATCTCTTGGACTTATTCCTCCTTCTACACTGAAATGTTGTACCCTTTCCCCATCCTCACTCCAAGCCCTTACTATCCACCTTTCTACTCTTGGCTTGTATGTATTTTGCTTTCATAGATTCCACGTGAGATCAGGCAGTATTTGTTTTTCCACCCCTGGCTTATTTCACATAACACAGTGTCCTCCAAGTTCACCCAGGTCGTTGCAAATGGTGAGATCCTTTTCTTTTTAAAAGCTGAATAATAGTATTCCAGTATGTGTCCCGTATATACTATGCTTTCTCCATCCATTGATCCGTCATTTAACATGTAGGATGATTCCATATCATACTATTGTAAGTAATGGTGCAATGAACTTGGAAGTGAAGCTGTATTTTCCACATTCTGACTCTGCTTCCTTTGGATACATACCCAGTAGTGGGATTTCTGGATCATATAGTAGTTCCATTTTTAACTTTTTGAGGAACCTTCCTATTGTTTATCGCCGTGGCTGTACTAATTTACATTCCCACCAGTCGTGTATTAGGGTTCCCTTTTCTCTACCCCCTCACCCATGTTTGCTTTTGTTTATCTTTTTTATAACAGCCACCTGACAGGTGTAAAGTGACAGCTCATTGTGGTTTTAACTTGCATTTCCCTGATGACTAATAATGTGGAACATCTTTTCTTATACCTGTTGTGCACTTCTGTCTTTTTTCTTTTTTGGGAAATGTCTATTTGGGTCCTTTGCACATTTTTTTTTCAATTATTTATTATTTTCTTATTCAACAGATATGTATGAAGTATTCATTTTGTGCCCAGCACTCTGCTAAGCTCTGGGAATTCAAACATAGCATCTCTGAGTCTTAGGAGATAATGGTGTGTCTTAAAAAAAAAAAAAAAAAAAAAAAAAGAAGAGAAAGATTTTCTAATCATCATACAACTTGCAGAGATTCACAGGCATTAAGGGGGTGTTATCAAACGTGGCTTGGTTGAGAAGAGGTTCCGAAAGGGTTACTAGAGAAGGAAACTGCTGGGCTGCATTTTAGAGGATGATTCTGAGATAACCAGTCAAAAACTTGTTAAGAGAGGCCATCAGGGAACGGACAGTAGGAGACAAGGCACTGGGGTGTGTCCCCACCAAGGCTTGGATGGGAGGCTCTGCCAACTTGGCATCATAGGAGGAACATCAATTGTGAGACAAAAGATGAGGTGGAGAGGGCTGGGGATGTAGCACAGTTGGTAGAGTGCTTGCTTCACATGCACAAGGCCCTGGGTTCAATCCCCAGCACCACACACACACACACACACACACACACACACACACACACACAAATAAATAAATAAATAAATGAGGGGGAGGGTGGTATTAAAAGTTTCCAAACTCAGATATTATCCTGTTGGTGACATTGATGTGGTCAAGGGACATAAACCAAAGACAAATGTAGCATTTCAGAAAAAAAAAAAAAAATTACATCCTCCAACCTTGTGAAGTACAGAACCGAGGAATTAAACTAGACTTGGGAAAACCAATTAAGAGCCAGTTGCTATGGTACTGGCAGGAGTTGAAGACTTGAACCAGGGAAGTTATAGAAAGCATGGGAAGAAGGGGAGGATTTGAGCCTGAACTTGCAGAATTTGGACCGGAGGAATAAGGGAGAGAGTGAAGACAGGAAAGCCTCTCAGGTCATGCACAATATAGAGAATTAGTCAAGAGAGGCCAGGTTTGGGGAAAGGAAACAAGTGCTTTGTAGACACCTTGAGTTTGAGGTGTGTCTGCCTCATTCAGGGGATGTCCAGTGCCAGGTAGTTGAAGATGTATTTGAACTTGGAGGGGCGAGGCAGAGCAGACCTGATCTGGAGGAATGGAGTTTGGGGTGCTAAAGGTGATGGTTGACTACGAACAGGAGGGGACCAGCTCTCTGTAAAACACCAGCCTAGAGGAGCTGGCAAACAGGAGGCACTGAAGAGACAAGGAGGACAGTCAGAGTACGTGGGCTGGGCATGGCTTCCCGAGGGCTGGCTCCCTGCACCCCGACCACCCCACCTCTGAATCTGCTATTCCTTCCGATGATCCCACGGCATTTGCCCTGCAGAGAAGTTTCTGTAATTATGAACTAGCACCTGGTTTTGTTCTTGTTTAACGTCTGTCTCCTGTGCTAGAATGTAAACTCTACGAGGTCGGTGTAAACTCTACGAGGTCGGGGATTGCATCTCTCTTAGTCTTCAGGAATTCTCCACCGTCTAGCAAGTCTCCTGCAAACAGTGATCACTCAATAAATACTTGGGAAATGAAGCAAGGATGCTTCAGTTTCCTTAGAGGGTAGAGAGTTGTTAAGAATGTCACATTTACTAATCAAGTTAAATGTGTATTATTCAAATCGAAGTATGAAATATGTTTGTGTTTATATTTTTAATATTTCCTATGTAAAAATATTAAATGTGGGCCATGTTTGTCTTTTTATTTTAAGTCAGTGAATAATTCTCTCCATTTCTCAACATTAGCCTTTCAGATTACTCAAGAAAGGAGAAAGACAGGCAAGGAGTATACTTAGGATGTATTAGTTTGTAAGATTGTGTTGCTAATTGGTGATATTCATTTTTCTCCCAAACTCCACCTGGTTTTAAGGTTGGGGGACAGATAGCCAAACTGCTCCATAAAAATGTACCTGGTTATTCACCCAAGGATACCAATTATGCTGTGAATATGGTCACAATCTCACCTTTGTGTGTGTGTGTGTGTGTGTGTGTGTGTGTGTGACTTAGGATTAAACCCAGGCTGCTTAACCATTGAGCCACATCCCCAGCCCTATTTTCTACTTTATTTACAAACAGGGTCTTGCTGAGTTGCTTAGGGCCTCGCTAAGTTGCTAAGGCTGGCTTTGAACTTGAGACCCTTATGTCTCAGCTGGGATTACAAGCATGCACCACTGTGCCTGGCCAGTGTCTCCTTTTGGCAACACTTTTGTGGAAAGTTTTATAAGTAAATGCAGATATTGAGTTTAGAAATCACGTAGTTTTTATATATGAATCCTCATAAGCATATATTATGTCACTATTTATCAAAATGCTAACAATTAATTGGATTCTAATGCCAAACACTGAATCTCTTGCAAATCAAATGATCACATCAATATTTATGAGAGTTCTGCTCTGTGGGCATTGAGGTAAGAACAAGGGAAAAAAGGTCTTGCAGAAAAAGGCCACTCACTAGGTTTCTTTTTTATATATACCTTTATTTTATTTTTTTATTTTTATGTGGTGCTGAGGATCAAACCCAGCGCCTCGCATATGCTAGGCGAGCACTCTACCGCTGAGCCACAACCCCAGCCCCAGTTTCTAGGTTTTGACAAACCCATTTCAAAGATGTGGGTCTTTTTTTTTTTTTTGGCACCGGGGATTGAACTCAGGAGCACTCGACCACTGGGCCACATCCCCAGCTCTTTTTTTGTACTTTATTAGAGACAGGGTCTCACTGAGTTGCCAAGTGCCTCGCCATTGCTGAGTCTGGCTCTGAACTTGTGATCCTCCTGCCTCAGCCTCCCAAGTGCTGGGATTACAGGCGTGCGCCACACAGCAAAGATGTGGGTCTTTATCCATCCCATTCCCCCTTCCCATCTTTGCCTCAATCTTTACCCATCTGCAGAATTATACCTGATATTTTTGTATAAAGGGACAAAATCTCCAAAGCTATGTTGACGTCTTAAATGGAAATGCCCCAGGAGACACAGCAAGATAGCTCATATGCGCACCAAGTTTCAAAACATTTCTGATCCTTTTCTGAGAGAATTTTCTGATGGGAAGATAAACGAGTAACAGGCACTCAGCAGAGAGGGGAGACTATTAGAAAGAAGGGTTGGGGGCGTGCAGAGCAGACCTTGTTTCTTTGTTCCAGGCTCACTGGTTACAGGACAGACACAGCTCTGCCTCTTAACTCGCTGTCAGACACATCCTTTTGGCAGCCTGGGCCTTCCTGTTTCCTCATCAAATAATGTGATGGCGTCACCAACCTCAAAGCGGAGCTTAAGGCGTTAAATGTGTTAACACGTAAAGCCTTGGAACGACGCCTGGCAAACAGTTAAGGGCTAGTAAAGTATTAGTTGCCCTTATTATTTTACTAATTTTAGACCAGGCCATGGGGTTTTGTACAGAGCAATGTGTCACCCACAGTCCTGGATCACTCTCTCTTGGGGGAATGATTTGCCAATAGAATCTGAAATTCACGTGTCGAAATCCTAACCCTCAAGGTGGTGGTGTTACGATGTGGGGGTGGGGCCCCAAGAACACAGCTTTCGCAAATGGGATTCTTGACCTGATAAGAGAGGCCCAAGGGAGCTTGTCTGCACCCCCTTTCACGCAAGGACCCCGTGAGAAGATGGCCGTCTGTGAACCAGAAAGTGGGTGCCCAGACCAGCGTCTCCACGTTGGTCTTCCGGCCTCTAGATCCGTGGAAGATAAACTCCTGCTGTTTCTCAGGCACCCCGTTTGTGCTGGCTCCCTCTAGAGCTCCTCGTGTGTGAAGTCCTTGGACTCTCAGGCCCCAGGCTTGGTTCTGTTTTGTTTTGCTGCCCAGGACCCCCTGCGGTTCTTGGGAGCCCTGGTGAAATCAGCAGACTTACATAACTGCAGTAGGAGCTTTTCTCGGAGGAATTAGCTCAGCCCTCTTAGTCGTTGCCCAGGGAGACAAGCTGGTGATGTCACAAGGCTTGGCACTTCCAGTGGTCCCTCAGTGCCCCACTACTGAGGCTGAGGCAGGGCCACTGCTGTGCTCTGCCCAGCCCACCATGTCTCTTCCCCTCCAGGGCCGTGCACAGACCCTTCCCCAGCACTGTTCTCTCCCAGGTATGTCGGGTCCGGGCCACAGATCTCTTCCCATGCTTCTTCCCTTTTGTCTAGGAACAAGGCCCATGTGCAAGGAGTGCCTGGGAACTCTTGGTTATCTAGGCTAAAGATAAACTAAAACAAAACCAAACAAACAGAAAACCAAAACAAAAGACACAAGGTTGGTAACCTCTGGAGCAAGATTACAACACTCCTCCCTTTCCTCCTCACCTTGATTCTTGCCCTCAACATACCCAGTCTCCACCTCCTGATTTATCAACCTGCTTCTCTCAAAGAGATACTAGTGCAACTTCCTGTTCTTCCCAAATGAAGACAGAGTTAGTTGAGCCAGGAGAGTGTTTTATTAGCTAAAGCTGTTGGTGTTTCATAATAAGGTTGTTTAATGCCAGGGCTGCTCCAGGGCCCCAGTTTAACAGTGCAAAGGGCAGCTCTTTCTCCTCGCCCTCCTCCAAGGCTAATAGGTTGAAACAAATGCAAATCTGCAGATTATCATTATGTAAACAGGATTCTGAAAACCAGCACTAATCCTTTCTCCCAAGTTTATCAGGACAACAGCCTAAGAGAGAAACCAACCCTTAGCCTGGGCTGGGAACTCTCAACACCAAGGGTGTGTTTTACAGCCCTCCTGACTGCCTAGACTTGATCTGTGACTCACAGAAGGACACTACAAAGAAGTGACCTGGCCAGAGGGAGCTGGGATGAAGACCTGTACGTGCATATATCACTTCTTCGTTTTGAACTGGTACATTTTTCTCAATTACTACATCCCACAACATGGAAAGGATCAGAAGCAACATAAAATATTTCAAGATGGTGCCCAGTGGAAGTACTTGACACTTCTTAATCTGGTAAGTCTACATGGCCATACCAGGGACCAATGTATGTGTAATGTCGGTCCTTCACCCCGTATTTCCTTTGGATTTTATTAAACACAAAACTCCATTTTTGTTTTCCTTCTTCACTGGTGATGAATTTTGTCTTTTTCTATTACTTAACGGTATTTTTTTTTTTCCTTGAGAATTCTACTTTGGAAGTTATCTATAGCTACATTTTTGGACTGGCTAATTGTTACATGTTCTTTTGCAAAGACTCTCTCTCATCTTGGAACCCCAATAGGGGACCAAACTAATGGTTTCCCCATGGGATTGACTACAAATACAGGAGGGATTTTGAACCTTGCTCAGGAAAGTCTGTGGAGAGAAGGCAGAGTGGCGTCTGTTGTGTAGGAAGTGTGGTTTCCATTGGAGGAATAATGCCATTTTACAGCACACACAGACTAACAGATTTATCTAAGAAAAGCAAACACATTTTGCCATGCTCAGCTCCCACTTCAACTTTTTATAGGCTCAAACTCCACCTTAAAGGACAAATCACTCAACCCAATAGCAAACACACATTTTCAACTAGTTAAAAACCTTCTTGTCTTCCTAACCTGGCTGACCATACACTGATGAATGAAGTGTGAATGAATGGGAGAAAAAAGACATTAAGGAAAAAAAAAAAAAGTATTTTTGGATTTTTTTTTTTAAGTCTTGGAAGTTAAAAGCTAAAAAGGGAGCATCTTTTGGGGAAGAAAACTAATGTCTGAGGGTTTTGTCTAAAATATAGGGTGCCGTGTAAATATCTGATTTCAGAAACTGGGTGTAATGTTCCAATCCTTTGGAATTATAATCCTCCTGACAGAGGATAGTCATGGTCAGAAAAAGTGACATTGAAATCCTCATGAGGGGGAAAAGTTGGAGTTCAAGTTGAAGAGGGCTGCAGGTGCTGCTTCCTCCCTCACGGTCCATTTGCAACCTCTTGATTCTGGCCAGAAAAATTTGAGCCTAGACACAGCTCTGATGTGTTGGAAAATTTCAAGGTGACTGCCTTCTTGTTTTGATCATATAATTTTGTGGGAAAAGAAAACAGAAAACAAAATGAAATTGCTTTTTTAGGACTATAAGAGTGCTGTAGTGTTTTAAAAATGATGTTGGTATCTCTGTTGGCTTTATATTAAAAAGGATCAATGAGCGAGGGAGAGAGAGAGTCAGTCTGTAGCCAAGATTGACGCTCTAATCAAATCCAAATTCCAGTATGGATGTTCTATCTCACATAAGTGTGGCTAAGAATAGATTTATCACCTACTCCCATAGACCAGCTCCCTGACTAGTTCTTAGTTTCCTTATATGCCAAAGAGCCTTCATTTCCCACCAGTGGGAAAACACTTTCATTAATGATACCATCGTATCTCAGTGTTAATTGCATTTTTGCCTCCCTGACCAATCAGCCACCAAATCCCATTGGTTTTCCCTTTGCTAGGTCCGTCCCTTCTCCCCCAGTCTGCCTGCCTCTCCTCTTCAAGGCTCTTATTGCTTTGTACGTGGAAGGCCACATGAGCTCTTTTCTGTCCTCCCTGTCCTGTCCCTCTACCCACCGCTCGGATTCCATGAATCTTCCCAACACTGTTTTTAATTTAATTTTATTTACTTAAATATCACAATCTCCTTTTTCCCCATTTCTGTCAATGCACTGCATTTTATACATAATCGTGGGATTCATTATGACACATTCATACATGCACATCACTCCATCAATCTCCTTCCCCAGGGACTTCCTTTTTGTCCCTGTTCCCTTCCCCTGCTCCGCTGTTCTACTCTTCTGGTTTCCCTTCTGCTATTATTTCTTTCTAATTAGAGTGTTGTGATTGTATATAGCAGTGGGATTCCTGGTGGGATATTCGTCCGTGGGCACGGCATCACTTGGTTGAGCTCATTCCTGGACCTCCCCTCTCCCTCCTCCACCTCTCCTCTCCTTCCTCTGTTCTGTTGGTCTCCCTTCTATTTTTTGTGAGATACCTTTTTATTTTCTCTCTCTCTCTGGCTTTCACATATGAGAGAAAACACTTGACCCTCGACTTTCTGAGTCACTTAACATGATGTTCTTCAATTCTATCCATTTACCAGAAAATGACATAATTTCATTTTTCTTTATGGTTGAGTAAAACTCTGTTGTGGACATATGGCACATTTTATTGATCCATTTGTCTGTTGGCAGCTACCTAGGCTGGTTCCATAGCTTGGCTATTGTGAATTGTGCTGCTATAAACATTGGTATGCATGTATCACTATAGTATGCGCATTTGGCTTCTTTTGGATAAATACCAAGGAGTAGGACAGCTGGGCCATATGGTGGTGCCATTCCTAGTCTTTAGAGGACTCTCCAAAGTGCTTTCCAAAGTGGTTATACTAATTTGCAGTCCCACCAACAGTGTATGAGTGTACCTTTTCCCCACATCCTCACCAGCATTCAATGTTATTTGTATTCTCCATGATTGCCATTCTAACTGGAGTGAGATGAAATCTCAGTATAGTTTTGATTTGCATTTCCCTGATTGCTAAGGATGTTGAACATTTTTTTCATATATTTGTTGGTCATTTGTATTCCTTTCTTTTTTGAGAAATGTCTTTTGATATCATTTGCCATTTATTGTCAGGTTATTCATAAGCTCTTTTTAAATTGTGGTCTGCTGCTCAAGAAACTTCAGTGACTCCCTTCTCTTTTTACAGAACCAATCCCCAAACTCCAACCTGAATTCAGTTTTCCTTTTCCTGACTTTTTAGACCATCTCTCAGTCTCTGCTTACTTATGTAGAGTATCACTTTTGAATTCCTTCCCTCCCCATGTGTGTCTTAACCTTCTAATTGAACTCTTCTAACTGGCTCCAAATCAGGAGTTTTACCTCCTAGGTTCTTGCCAACCCTAACAAGTTACGTTCTACATTGCATTTGCCACCATGGTAAGCATGGGCACTCACATTATAAAAACTGGGTAACTTGCCTTGACCTTGGATTTTCCTGAGTTTTGACAATATATCTCCTCTGACTTCTGGTCCTTGTGCATGAGCAGAGAGGGACTTAACCTGTGGCGATTTCCTTTCTGAGCTCTTGAAAGTGTGACTTAAGTATTTCCCACCTCGCCAAGATGGGTTGTGTGCATTTCAGGAGGTCAATTTAAAGATAGATTTCAAATATGTTAATGAAGTTTAAATATTGGACCTCAAAGTTTCTAGCTCTTGAGGTTTCATGAGCTGGTTGATTAATGACTGTGTGTTTTTATTGATTTATTGGTGTTAACTAATGATCAATGTGTTGATGGTTGCATTGATCATTCATAGGAGTCTCACAGTCTGCCATAACACCTGTGTATTTATTTGAGCTCAACTTCATGTAGTTAGTATCTGACGGAGCTTACTGGGGAGTTTATACCCCTCCTTTGGAGTAGCTGCCACTTCACATTGGCTGAGTCCTGCTTACATCTCCTTTTGAAGTGCCAAGCCCATCTTAGTGCCAGTCTGCATTCTGAACATCCCCCCTCACCCCGAAACTATTCCAGGAATCCAAAGAGAATAGGATGGAAGTTCCTCCGGGGCTGGTGGAGCGCCCTTGAAGAGGCAGAGTAAAGGGAGGAGAGGGGAAGTGTGACTCTCTGCCTAATAAGAGAGTGAACTGACCCCAGGGCAGAGGCAGCTGATTCTGCCTTTGGAGGGAGAGGCAGTGTAGTCCGGTGGTTAGTCGTGAGCTCTGGGCCTCTCTCTCTGAGATGTCATCTCAGCTCCGCCACTTACTCTCTCTGTGACCTTGGCCTAGGTACTTCTTTGTGTCTTCATTTCCACAAATTTCACAGAAATGAAAGTGGTACTTAATTAACCACAGGGTGGCCACCAGGGGCGGATGAGCTGACAGAGTGGCCCCAGCCCGGTGTGAGCAGATGGGGAGAAGGTGGGAAGGGGGTGGCGAGCTCTCAGTCATCTTGTCATCAGTCTCCTCGCTCGACACCGTGTTGGTGTGCGGGAGCCGGGCAAGGGCCGCCCACCATCCTCAGAGCGCCCATTTCCCCAGCTGGAGGAGGACCTCTGTTGAGCTGCTGCCTGCCCTGCTGTGGTCACCCTCGGGCACTGGGGCACTTGGAGAGATACGGTTTGCAGGTTCAAGCAGAGAAATTGGGGAGCCCCAGAAGCTGGGCGTGGACACCCAGTTGTGGATGTCCCCCGTCTGCTTGTGTTGGCTTCGTGCATCCCATGCCTGAGTTCTACACAAATGTTGCAACCCCCCCCCACCCCACTCCATTCCACTTTCATTCAAGGACTGTCCTTGACCCCTGGTGACCCCTGGGAGTACAAGCTGGTGGGAGCTGGGGGCATGTTTGGTCACAAAGACTTGCTGTACTGAGTTCATGGGGCTTGCTGGTGGTTCCTCTTTTTAAAAATAAACTTCCTTCAGAAGCGGTGCCACAAAACTAACTGCATCTCCAGGGAGATTCTGGCTTGGTCTCTCCCTCCTGTCTCCCTCCACCCCTTCAACAACCCACCCGTGACCTTTCCCACCCTTGTCCACAAAGCTTCAATCCCAAGACATTCATTCTGCTGTGATCCAACTCTTGCTATCAGCCCTGCCACACTGGCCATGCATGGTCCCCCAGCCTATCCCATAATATTCTTCATCCCAACTTTTTGTCATTATTCAAAATTGTGTTCTGCACGCTCTTTCTTCTCTTGTGCTCTTTATCTTATCCTTTTATCTCAGTTTCTTACTGAAGCCAAATGTGTGTGAATGACGACTGAAATAGAATGTTACATGTCTACACCCGTAGACTTGGCCAAGGTTCCCTTCCACCTGCCCCAAATGCCACCCCACCCACCACTGAGAGAGAGAATATTCATCACAGTTCGTCCTGCTTGCTCTTTTACTCTGAAATACTCTTTCATTGAAGGGATTGCATCATTTTGAAGGAGAGGAATAAAAAAGTCCCAACCCAGCTGAGTCAGACACAGAATCTTGAGCCTGGCTGGGAATACTTGACTTGCCCAGCAAGACTGGTAATGTTGAGTGCAGAGAACTTGTGGAATCTCCCTCTCTGAATTATTTTTTTAAATAGAAGAAATTCTCATTTCCTGGGGTGGTTTAACAGGGTTCTGGCTTTAAGGCGAGGAAATAAGCTTGATGAGTTAGGCTAAGTTTCCATGATTTTAAGATTTCTGTGGATCTGTGAAGATACAGGAATGTGAAAACTAAACACCTCTTAACTACAGCTTCATACATTGCATTAGTTATGAAAAATGTAAATCCAGCTCTGTCATGGGTGGTTGAGTTCGTCAGTTAGCAACAGAAACCAAAGACAGCTCACAAATTTAGAACATCTTAGAAAAAGGTGCAGAGCTCTCCATGGGAGCAGAGTTATGGAAGAACAAGTAGAAAAGAGAATCCGAGACGGAAAATTTGAAACAGCATGAACAAGAAGACCACGTGCAGTCTGCTGTCTTGGGCAGCCAAAATAGTTGAGATATGGGAATGACTGTCGCTTGGTTGCAAGATTCTTCAAAGAAGACCAGTTGTTGGTATCATGTTTTAATGCTATTGCATGGTGTCAGGGCTGCCACAGCATCCACCACAGACCAGGGGACTGACCCAGCTGCATTTTATTCCCCCAGCTCTGGAATCCGGAGGCTGAGATCAAGGGGACAGGGGTAGATTCTCCAGGCTTGCCTATAGCATCTTCTCCCTGTGTCCTCTGGGCTCCTCCCTCTGTGTCTGGGGTCATGATCTCTTCTTGTAAGGACACATGTCCTGTTGGAGTAGGGTGTTGAGCCCATGTGAGCCCATTTTAACTCAATGACCTCTCTAAAGACCCTATACCTCCAAATCCAGTTATATTTGGAATAATGGGGCTTGAGGTCTTCAGCATAGGACTCAATAGACCTCAGAACAAATAGCATTTTCTCCCTGGGTTGCTTTTTCTATGCCTGTTTTGCAAACATCATATGATATTGTTCGTGGAGAATGAGCATAGGCTGTGGCTGTTTGGATGAGTTGATTCAAAACTGTCCTCAGTGTCCCCCACCGCATTGAGCTCAGGGCTCACCCTCCTGGCCCTCCAGCTCTGGTGGTGGCTCCTGCCTGTGTCTTCCTCTTGGCAACACCCTCCTGCTTCCCTCCTGGGCACAGATGTGGGGACTCCCCAAATATTCCTTGTTGATCCAGAGGATGCCCTGTCAGTGCCGCGGAAGCTCAGTGGAGACAAGGCTGCCTCGCAGGCAGCTGGTATCTTTGGATGCCAGGGTGACATATGCCAGCGAAGCGTCCTGTGAGCTGGGGGTGGAGGGGGGAGGTGATTGGCAGGTTTGCAGTGGGGAGCCAACTTATATCGATGGAGGGAACCCCGGAGGCGCTGAGTAATGTGCTCTTTTCCCTAATCAGATTTCCACGTTTTGTAACTGGGCAAAGCAAGAGAGAGGGTCAGCTTGATCATGATGACTCTAGGAAGCTCTGGCTGGAGCAAAGTAGGTCACATGGACTTCGCATGCTGGGGGGAGGCAGCCTCTGCTCCCAAGGGGAAGTCCTGGCAGAGGCTCAGCCAGTGCGGGACAGCAGAACAGCGGAGTCCTCACCTCCGGGTCCCAGGGCCCAGGTCTGCTGCTCCTAACTCACTGCCTGCTGTGGCCTCAGCAGCTCAAGTGAACCCAAGGGAGAGATGAGGCCACCTGGGTAGTGGGAGCCGCAGAAAGGGACGACTTCTTCTGACATTCTGACATCTGTGCAAAGGCCTGCCGGTCCGAATTCTCCAGCCCTAAGGGGATGATGTGAAAAGCACCCACAAGGGTGACAAGTGCTGGGGTGGCAGCCCCTGCATGGAATTTATAGCCATTGTCAACCTTCTTGACACATCACATGCTTTTCCTGTGGGAAGCTTCCTCTTCCTTAGGGACCACGGGGTCTTGTCCAGTCCTAGTTTTCTACCACTCCTCATTCTATGCCACCTTACCTGGCCTTTTGCCACCTCCTGTCCCTTAGATAAGGACACTTCTCCAGCATTTGCTTCCTGCTTCTCCCCTCTCCCATCCCCTCCCCTTTTTAGCAGTCTGATCACACACAGAGGGTTTGACTACCCCGATCTCCTTGGTCACATCTTTCTTCAGACCCCAGTATGAATTTCTGCACAGACATTCATCTAGGCAGGTGGTTCTCACCCTCAGCTATGAGGATTAGAATCACCTGGGAGGAGGGGATGAAGAAACCCTGAAACCTAGGCTGCACCCCCAGACCTACTAAAAATAGAATCTCTAGGCATAGGAATCAGGCGTCAGTGTTTTTGAAAAGTTGTTTTTGATTTTTAATTCCCCCACCTGGAGATAACTCTTCCTGCCTCCTACCGTGCTTTATGTGAACTGTTCTTAGAAATCTGATAGATATATATATATAGAAATCTGGTTCACATCTGTATATGAACCAGACTCTGAAGCCATCATGAGCCTTTAGGCAAGTTTGTTCATCTCTCTCTGTGCCTCAGTTTCCCCATCTGTAAAATGGTGGCGAGGAGCTTAATAATAGCACTTACTTTAGAAAGTTGTGCAGATATAAAGCTCAGTTATGTCTGGCACAGGACAAGTGAGGACTAAAGTCAGCTGCTAGGGTTTTGAGGAGTTAGTAAGACTTTGGAGTGATGAATTTGTGTCTGATCCCCGGGTTTTAAAACTTTAGCTTACATAAGGATCTCCTGGAGAGCCTATTAAAAACAACTTCTTGATCTCCTTTACCAGAGATTCAGATCCCATAGTCCAAAGTAGGGACGGGTCCTGCCTTTCTAAAAAGCTCCCTGGTGATGTGGTGCTGCAGGTCTGAGGGCCCAGTTGGGAACAGAGACTGAATTCACCCCATATCCTCTCCTGCCCACCCCTTGGCCCAGGGAACGGTGTGAGGACAACTCTGAAAGATCTCGCCTAGAGTCTGGCCCACAGAGACTAGTCCCCAACAGCCAACTTGACTAATCGCTGGCCCAGCTCCCGGGCTCAAGAGCTTGTTCGTCTCCTCCCTAGGACCAGAGTCCTCACTGGCCCTGGTGTATCATCCAGAGCTTCCAAAGATTAGGATGGATTCTGGCATGAGCACAACACATAACTGGCCCAGACTCTGTGTAATTGTGACCCCCCCACCCCCACCCCCACCTTAAATTAGAAGTCACAAGATAGTGAGCAACGCTGAGAATGGGCAAGGTTGGCCTTCCATGTCAAATTGCAGGTTGAATATCTGAATCCAAAAACCTGACATTTGAAATGCTCCAAAATCCAACACTGTCTGAGCACCAACGCAATGACACAAGCGAAAATTTCACAGTGCGAAACTTGGTTTCATGTACAAAATTATTAAAAAATATGATAAAAAAATTACTTTAAGGTTTTTTGTATGTGAGGAGTATATGAAATCTAAATGAGTTTTGTGTGTAAACTTGGGTCTCATCCCTAAGATATCTTATTCTAAAATCTGAAAAAAATTCACCTATCCAAAATACTTCTGGTCTCAAGCATTTTGGATAAGGGACCCTCCACCTGAGCTTCCCTGAAAGGGACTCTGCTTCTCTTTGGCCTTGCCTCAGGGGCCTCACCAGCGCCCAGGGCTTCTTGCTCCCTCCTAGGATCTAAACCACTCCCTTGGCCAGATCTCCCTGTAAGCCCACTGGCTCCTGGCTGAGCTAAGCAAGCCGCCATCTTGTGTGCTTTCCTCTGGCTAGCACCGAGCTCCACCCTGGAGCTCTTGACCCTGATCCTGGCTTTCCTGCTGAAATTTCAGCCCTAGGCCCTTTTCTTAATTTTTCTTCCCAGGAAGACACCTGAGGCAAGTCCGTCATTTACCTGACTCTCTGTCCTTGGGCTCTTTGTTTGGCTCTTCCCACTGTGGTACAGCCCAGGTATCTTTCTCATTACATTCTCCTTTTAAGCTGACTTTTCATTTTGGTTCCATTTTAACTCAAGCCCATTACGCTAAATACTGTACCCATTATCATCCCCTAAATGAATTTCCTCAATCAGTTTTATCGAGCAAGGTCGGGGGTCCAAGGAGCCAGAAGCCCAGCCCTAGAATTGGCTCTGAACCAAAACAGCCCAACAGTCTCCTCCTTCTCAAGTCAACGTTGCTCCCAGAGGGATGCAGTTTTACATCAGTGAGGAAGGTATTAACTAAAGCAAATGAAAATGCCCTCATTTGTTGTAATGCATTCAGTTCTTGCAGGCCTGTTTCTTTGGGGTCGCCTGCCTGGATGATGTGCTAAAAAGAGTCAAAGGAAGAAAAGACATTAAATTCATCACTCCCTTCAGAGATCTGCTTTTCACCACCTTGGCTTTTCCCGTGTCCGCAGTAAGTTACCCGGATGTGGATCTCATGTAATAGCCGTGTACAGATGGACAGACTCTTCTGGACAGCCAGGTTGCTCCAGAACCTATCATGGAAAACCTCAGCAACTGCATTCGCAAAAACAGTCTGTCTGGGGGCTGCACCACACTGCTCAGGGTCATCAGGAAACAGGGCACTTTACTCATCAGATTTATGCCAGGTCCTTATCACTGTCTAATGGGGTAGTTTGAAGGAACTTCCTCAGTCTAAACACTGCCAGTCCTCCACATCTATGGGTTTCCATCCGTGAATTTAGCCAACCGTGGGTCAAAAATATTTGAGGAAAAAGAAAAAAAACACAATTAAATACAAATTTAAAAACAATACATTGTAACAACTATTTACATTATATTGGATATAAGTAATCTCAAGAGGGATTCAAAGTACACTGGAGGATGTGTGCAGGTTATACGCATATACTATGCCATTTTGTATAAGAGAATGGAGCATCTGTGGGTTTTGGTATCCTTGGGGGTTCTTGGAAGTAAACCACCAGGAATACTGAAGTTGATGGTGCCACTGAGACAACTTTATGTCCATCCAGGTGATGAGACTGGAATGCCCTGGGGAGGAAAGTGACTTGTTTTCCCTTGTATACATCTTGTTTCACTTGGTACAATAAGCCTGCGTTACAGCCGGGCGCGGTGGCGCACACGCCTGTAATCCCAGCGCTTGGGAGGCTGAGGCAGGAGGATCGCGAGTTCAAAGCCAGCCCCACCAATGGCGAGGCACTTAGCAACTCAGTGAGACCCTGTCTCTAAATAAAATACAAAAAAGGGTTGGGGATGTGGCCCAGTGGTGGAGTGCCCCTGAGTTCAATCCCTGGTACCAAAAAAGAAAATAAAAAAAAAAGGATCCAATAAGCCTGTGTTACTTCTACAAGTGGAAAACCACCAAATTAAAATAATTTAAAAAATAAAAGATATGAGTCTTTCAGAGTTGGCATATGGAAAAGACGATCTAAGAGAGACAGACAACCCCAGTGTAGGGGGCACACAGTAGGTGCCTCGTTCATCCTGCTGAATGAACAGACATCAGGAAAAAGCAGATGTGAAAGGGACAGTATGCTCCTTGGCTGATGCCACCCGCATTTCTATGGCCTTACTCCTGTCCCATTCATTAGCTAGAATGAAACAGACCGATCCAGCACACAGGCTGGCCTGCAGGGCCTGTGATTAGAAATGAGCACCTCCTCCACCTGTCATTGTCCTGCTTCCTGTATGCCCCCCTCCCCAATTTCAAAACTGAATGCAAAACCAAACTCTGCAAACACTACTGAGTTCTCAGGAGAGGGTAAACGCCAGCAGTCCAGGTCCACTGTGCCGAATACCTCCACCTCCATCCCGGTGGAGTCTTCTAAAGATCAACTTTTTAAAATTAACAATGGAGTCTGTTTGTTTGCTGTTTTTTTAAGGCTTATAAATTAAGCCTATGAAATTTCGGAAGATGGGAAGATCAGGTGATTAACAATTTCCCCCCTCCCCACCCCATTTCAGCATCGACTATAACTCAGAGGACAGACACTTGGACATGACATCTAACAAACACAATAGATGGAGATCCAGCCAAGGACGAGATCTAACTCTGAGCTAGCTCACTTCTGAATTACCCAAGAGGTGGTCAGTTTTAAGGGGTAGGCACAAAGTGTGTAGCATCAAGCCATTCCAGGCGCCAACTCTTACGACTCCAGGTACAAGCTGAGAGGAGAAAGAAGTCATGGGTTAAAACAAAGTGCTCATGGTCTATGCATCTAGTTTTTTCATTTGTTTTTGTTTTGCTTTGTTTTTGGTACTGGGGATCTGACCTGGGGTACTTTACCACTGAGCTACATCCCCAGCCCATTTTATTTTTCATTTTAAGACAGGGTCTCACTAGTGTGCCACCATGCCCGGCCTGTGCATCTAGCCTATCCCTACCTTCCCTGTCTGCCTTGATAACACATGATTGAGTTGCTAAATAACAAGCACGCAGAGGCCTCCCCTGGGAGCTCGGGGATTGCATTTCTACCATAAGCATGTTTTCCTTTCCTTTGACATTCCTATAATGTATATATGAGATAACTTTAAGACTGGTATCTATTTTTATTTTGCTGTTTCCTTGATTATCTTAGGA
This sequence comes from Tamias sibiricus, assembly GCA_025594165.1. NCBI lineage: Eukaryota > Metazoa > Chordata > Mammalia > Rodentia > Sciuridae > Tamias > Tamias sibiricus. The sequence continues at coordinate 12,753,512 of CM046666.1, read as the reverse complement.
AATTTTGATGAAAAACAAACCCTAACAATGATTTTTTTTTTTTTTCTGTTTTATTCCCAGTTTGTATTTTTGGTATTCTGGACCATCTTTCTCTATGATCGAGAGCTCGTTTACCCCAAGATCCTGGATGAAATCTTTCCGATATGGATGAATCACGCAATGGTGAGTGAGGGGACATCAAGTGAACACAAAAGGTCAGTGACCTGTACCTGGAACACCCCCAAGTGCTTATTCCTGTTCTTAAGCCTCTCTCAACCCCCAACATCCAATCACTCTTCCCTCCCTCCCCTGTCACTATTTAAACTGCACCTGGAGGTCATGAAATGAACAAAGACTGTCACTGGAGTTGCAGAGTCCACTGAGAGCAGGGAGATGGCCAGATAAGACACTGCCATGTCACTCAGGAAGTCATCAAAAAGCCATGCCCCCCAAGGGGCAGGCCACCTTCTGGTTCAGCCTCAGTCCTGAAAAAGAAGCAACTTCCACATGTAACATGCAATGCCCTTCCTAGCTAGGAGTGGAATAAAGCAAGCTTTAAACACGGCCCACCCCACCATAGCCACAGGACACCTCGCCGCTGAGCCGCGACTCCTAGCTGGCACTTGCCTTGTGACTCTGCATCACAAATGGAATTCTTCTTTGCCTATTTCTCTGAATACATTTCTATTGAGGGGCTACCTAGTCAACAGAACACGGCCTGAGATATTCAGGCCACCGGAGCCTGAAGGCCACTAACGGTGACCCCAAAAGCAGGGCTGGCACAGAGTTGTTCAGGTCACAGTTGGAGGACTGAGCCTGAGCCTTTGATGCTAAGTGCATGGAGTCATCGTTCGAAATCCTAATTCATCTTATCAATACTTGCAAATGTATTTCCATGTCAGTCAGGTGGTGATAAGGAGGTTTCAGATTGTGGGAAGCACATGACATTTAAAAATAAGAGGGAGCCAGGCACAGTGGCACCTGCCTAGAATCTCAGTGGCTTGGGAGGATGTCGAGTTCAAAGCCGGCCTCCGCAACTTAGTGAGTCCCGAAGCAACTTAGCGAGACCCTGTCTCAAAATGAAAAGTTAACATGGTTGGGGATATGGCTCAGTGATTAAGAGCCCCTGGGTTCAATCCTTGGTAGAAACAAACAAACAAACAAATAAAGATCAGAGGGAAATCTCAAGGGAGGAGCATAGCAAGGACCCCGTCCACGTCCACGCAGACATCCTTCAGCCCCTCAGCCCTCCATTGTCTTCAAACTCACATGATCACCAACCTGGAAAGCAACTCAGTCCTCTAACAGCGCTGCCCATGTGGGCACCTCCCCCAGTTCGGATCTATTCTAGAGTTCAAGACCAAAAACTATGTATTAAATAAGCTCTCTCTCTCTCAGAAATCCCCTCCTACCAGCTGCTTCTTTCTTTCGTATTCTCCATTAATAGTAATCTGAGACACCGATCAGGGGAATATTCCTGCTTTTTTTGTTGTTAATGGCACATTACATTATACAAACCATGGTCCTCATCTATGAGCTCATTTAATCCATACAACCTTCTTTTGATAACTAGCATAATCTTGATTTTTTTTTAAATTTATTTATTTATTTATTTATTTATTTTTGGTACCAGGGATTGAACTCAGGGGCACTCGACCACTGGGCCTCATCCCCAGCCCTTTTTTTTTTTGTATTTTATTAGAGACAGGGTCTCACTGAGTTGCTAAGTGCCTTGCTATTGCTGAGGCTGGCTTTGAACTCATGATCCTCCTGCCTTGGCCTCCCAAGTGCTGGGATTACAGGCGTGGGCCACTGCACCCGGCCGCATAATCTTGATTTTTACAAATGAAAAAAAAAAAAAAATTAGCTAAGAGAGGGCAAGTGACTTGCCCCAGGCCATCAAGCTCACACAGGGTACAGCTAGGGTTGTTGACGGAGGACAATTGACTCTGTGTCGCCTCTGGTCAGAGGTAAGTCCAGACTTTGGGGGTTTGATCTAGTTTCACAATGTATCAGGCAACCCAAAGGATGCCAATTGCTTGGTTAATTAATATAGCAAAGTGAGAATTTTCACTTAAAAAAAAATAAAAAAGTCCAGGATCCCCATCTGTATGCTTCTAAGCAAAATCCGAGAAAGCAAAGTGATTTGAAACAATTGGCTGAGCTGGAAGTTGTAAAAATAATAAAGAGGCAGAATCCCGAGTGTGCCTTCTATTTAGGGCCAAACACATATAGTGCACGTGGTGTCACTGCGTGAGCTCACCCAGTCGCTCTCTTACACTGATTGCAAGCTCCCTCCCTATTGGTAGCCCCATTTGCCACCATGATGCATGACTGGCTTTCTTCCAGATAGTTATGTTGGTGATGCCCAATATTTGTGACCTTGCTAAATAAACAGCCATATGGATTGTTGATCATTTTGGAAGCAGAGAGCCGGATAATGTAGTACATCCATGAGCTAATTAGTAAGGCGGATATTGTACAATGGAGATGCTTAAGTGTTCCATGCCTTTGCAACCTGGGGTGGGGTTGGTGACCCTGCCCCTTGCTGTTTGGTCAGTCAAGTCACTCACATCCCTCAGGAGGGGCAAAATTCCCAGGAGGTGGGACAGTGATCACCAGGAGAGAAGAGGAGGAGTCAGCCTGCCTTGGGTCTCACCTTAATTGGAGAAATCCCAGCAGAACCGTCTCTAGGAAAAGCATCAGCGTCAGCAAGACCCATGAGGGGTGTCCCTAATGCAGTTATCCCCCAACCCCTGCTTCCCTTTGGTGTCTGCTCCAAATCAACTGCCCTCATGGCTACATCTTATCCCTCTGTCCCAGACTGTCATTCCCTCTGGACATTTTCCTCCCTCACTATTAAACTCTCCTGGCCTCTCGTCTGAAGGGGTGTTTCTCGCCAACCCCTTCAATATTAAACTTACATAGCAATGGCTGTTCTTGGTGGTAAGGGTTCAGGTCTGGAATCCCCCCAAGGCCCATGTGGTAAGAGACGTGGTCCCCAGGGAGGTGCCATTGGGAGGTGGTGGGCCTAGTGGGAGGTCTCTAGGTCACTGTGGTGTTTAGAAGGGATAGTAGAACCCCTGCCTCTTTCTCTTCCTCTTTTTCACTTCTCAGCCACAAAGTGAGAGGTTTGGCTCCTCCACACCCTCCCTACCATGATTCCTGCCTCACCACAGGCCCAAAAGCAATGGGACCCATTGATAATGGACTGGAAACATAAAAAAGTGAGCCCCAATGAACCTTTTCTCTTTATAAGTTGATCACCTCAGGTATTTGTGATAGGAATGGAAAGCTGAATAACACTGAGCCAATTTGTTAACACTTCCAATATTTTACTAGCACCCTTATATGACAACCCCAAGGAGTGGATATGATGCTGGGGAATTGCCCCATGGGTGCCAGAGTGATGCCGGATGGTCTGGATGGACAGTTGACACTAGTGGCTTCTGTATGGGGCAGGCCCCACTCTGGGAATCACTCCCTGTACTGCTCCCTCTTCCTCTCCACGATATAAGAATTAATGCCTCACGGCACCAGCGTCATGCTGTCCTGAAAGGTTCTCTCTTGCTATTCTCTCTTTATCTTTGGAATCTTTTCCCTGTTACCATTTGTGATGCTGCCCTAGGTTTTATGAGTAGTAGCCGTTAAGTGCAGAAATACTCTCTGTGCCCTTTGACCCAGTGTGGTTCCAGAAGCTTCCTGACTCATCAAGTCTTTGGAATCCTCCCAGCCCAACCCTTCTAATTCCTCGGGAACTCATCATTGCTGTAGGAATCTCCTAAGCTGACAGTCATCGCTACAGGACATTTCCCTGCCATTGCTACACCTTCAGCTCAAATAGTAACATTGGTGGAATATTTGCATCCACCACGGACAGGCTGCAGCTCTGGTGATAGAAGAGCTCCCATTTGGGCCTGGCTGCCTTAGTTCAAGTAGATCAACCTGTTTTGTGGCTAAGCAGTTCTCCAGTCTTCATTTTTTATGGGAAAGAACAACAAAGTATTCCTCCCGGTTTTGCCAGGAAAACATTAACTCTTCAGGTCTTATCTAAATGCTTGCTAAAGATAGAACCAGGGCAGACAGATTTAAATAGCAGGAAAAGAAGTCTTAGTAACTGACTGCTTCCCTCCAGAATCTACCAAGAGAGAAACTGGAGAACTTATTTCTCTAGAAATCAACCTAAATTATTCAGGTTGCCCCAGGGATGAGTGAGAGAGACCAGGTCCCTGCTACATTAGAAAAACAGCACATGGCTACTGAGAACATGGGCCTAAGTGCTTTATAGACTATCAGGGACTGCAGGAGCCTATGTTATTATGTAAAACTTAAGAATTCCCACCCAGGGTCCCTGACTCCACTTTCCATCAGTCTCAGAACTAAAAAATAAAAAAACAAAACAAAAAACTGTACTGATGGAAATGGAGACTTCAGAGTGATCTGCTTCTGTTAAGAGGAAAGGCCTTTCCTAGGCTCTTTAAATTGGAGGAAGCATCTGCTATAGCTACTTAGCTGCTGAATACGTTGTCATTTATTCACTTAAAAATTACTAAGCACCATTATGTATGTGACATTGATATTTGAGAAGGGTTTTGACATCTAGTGGTCTTGAATCTGGTTGAGCTTAGTATACATACACAGAGTGAAATAAATAACAGCTAACACTAATGTAAGGCACTGGCCCAGGTGGGGGCAGGCAATGGTCTGTGGTTACTGCCAGGCGTGTCCTGGTCTGGCGGTGACCCACATGTGGGCATGACTGGGCAATCTTCAAGCCTCAGAGCCCTCTCCCAGGACATGCTGGGAGTCAAAACCTTTCAGCTCCTTCCTCAGTCACAACAGGCAAGATGTGGTCTATCTCCAGAACTCAGGCCCAGTCTCGGGTTTTTATCTCCCATTCATAAGCTTGGTACAAAATTGTTGAGCTCTTAAGTAGGGATCAGTGAGTCCTGAGGAGTAAAGATGACCCGCTGTGGCCACATCAGTGCCAGATGACTGTCCTTTGTCCCCAGGCATGATAAACTCCTCCCTGCCCTCCAGATTACCCACCTGCATCCCAGCCCTGCCTCTTGGCATAGGTCACCCACAGTCTAGGAACCTCTTGATAGCTTGGTGTTTCCCAGTCTTTAGGAAACAGACACCTCTGTGAATCTTCCTCAAGAAAAACACAAATGCCTATTAAATTTTGTATTCTATTTTAGGCTCATAGACCTCCAAAATTCTATTTATGAGTCTTGAGGTAAGAATGCCTGGCATAACTGAGAATAAACCAGATAAGAAGGTCCTCAGATGATTTCCAATACTGGGTTCAAAACAAAAGAACAAAATCAAGATTTTTTTTTAATCCTTAAAATAATCACTATTATGTGCTTAGTGTGCTGTTCTTGTCTCTATGGGGTATAAGAGAAATACGAGACATGGTTCCTAATCTTGAGAAATTTAACATATAGATACTAAATACCTAATCCAATATTTATATAAAATCTAGCTAATTTGAAGTGAAGGGAAGAAAGTGGGGATTGGAATAAGAAAGACAGTAGAATGAATCAAACTTAACTTTCCTATGTTCATGTATGAATACATGACCAGTGTAACTCCACATCATGTACAACCACAAGCATAAGAAGTTATACTCCATGTATGTATAATGTCAAAATACACTCTACTGTCATGTTAAAAAAAGTTCATCCTTCAGATAAGAAATTTTTAAAAAGCAAAACACCTAAACCAAACTGAATGGTGTGCCCTATTTGTGCATCATATTCCTATGATAAGCATGAGAAAGAAAAGAAATTGAACATAGTATGTACATTTTAATGCTTACTTCATTCTTAGCTTCATTTTAAGGATAATTATATAAAATTTTAATCTTTAAAAAATCTGTTTTGAAAATATATAACATATGCTGATGAAATTACAAATTAAATTTATCAGTATCAAAAAATATATAGGCTGAAATACATCGTAACACATCCAATCAACCCACATCTTTAAGTTGTAATATTTATTTCTCAAGTTAATATTTTTAAAAGAATGGTCAACTAGAAAAAAATTTCAGAGCTTCTGGGGTAGGTTATATGAAACCATGATAACAGCTGCTAGACACAGATGAAGATTTGGGGGTTTTACGCACAATACAAAATCATTACAGACTCCAAGAAGAATCAGAGACACCTTGGATTTTCTGTGATGTTTCAAACCTTTACTGCACAGCCCATGAAAGAATAGCAGCCTTTAACATTTATTTGATGGTCATTTTCATGGACAGAAATTGAAGGCAACTACAAATTTGAATAAATCATACACATTACAAAAAAATCTAGCTAATTTATGTAATAATTAATAGGCAAGACATTTGACTTGGATATAAGAAAGTGCTAAATAAAGGTACATACTAAGCACCTACTATGTACCAGATTCTCTTCTAAGACCTGAAGAGGCATCAATAACCAACACAATCCAGAAAAATCCTGTCCTTGTATATGTACATAATCCTGTCCTTGTGTAGTATGCATAACCCTAAGCATTAAACAATAAGTGACTAACTCAATGCCACATAGCAAAATTGCTCAAGCTAAAGATAAGCAGGGTAAAGAGACAGACTGGTATGTGTACATGATTGTGAGTCTATGTGTGCACATGTGTGTGTCTGTACCTGTGGTACGTGTGTGTATGATTGTACACGCAAGCACATCCATGTGTGAGAAGGTATTGGGTTTCATAGGATGCAGGGCAGTTCAGGTGGTGTGTTAGTTCTCTATCACCACGGCAAAATATCTGAGCTAATCAACTTGGAAGGAGGAAAGATTATTTTTAGCTCACAATTTCAGAGATTCTAGTGGATGGTCACTTGACTCCTTTGCTTTTGGACCTGTGGCGAGGCAGAACATCATGCAGGGAGCACATGGTGGAAGGGCACAGCTGATTACCTCATGGTGTCCAGGAAGCAAAGGGAGAGAAAGAGGAAGAGACCCAGGGAAAAGATCTGGCAGAAGAAGGGTCCAGGGAGATGGAGCAGCAGGTCAAAGGCTGGAGTCCTTAAGAAAGAGGAAGAGGGCCGGCATGGGTAAGAGGAGAACAGTCCTCTGTTGCCGTGGTTCACGTTATACTTCCCATGACGTGTCAGGAGTCAGGATTTGATTCTGAGCATGATGGGGAAGTTCCCACTTTCAGAGAGGTCCTCCCTGTTCCTGCCCAGCACACATTCAATATACGCTTAAATATGGATGGAGATACTGAGGAGGTGCAGAGATGATGGATGAGGAAATCTGTTGTCCTGTTTGGATACATTGGCACAAGATGCTTGCTAGACAATGAAGGAAAGATGTAGAACAGGAAGCTGGACATGTTGTTCTAGGTGGGACAAAATTAAGGGAGATTTCTGGGCTGATGATATAAATTTGGTTGCCTTGATCAGACAGATTTTTTTTTTTTTTTTTTTAAGTTGAGTAGGATCACATTGGGCCTAGATGTGGTTAGATGAGATACCCAAGAAACTGAGTCTTCAGTGGTTGGAGTAGTTGAAGGAGGAAGGGGCAGATTAGAGGAAGGTATGTGAGAAGCAAGTGCCAAGGAATTAGGCAAAAACCCAGCCCTGTTTGGTCTTTGGAAGTCAAGTATCAAGATGTTTTGAGAAAGAGGAAATATTTATGTCCAAGGTTAATGAGAGGTTAAGGCAGATGAAAATGCTGGGGACCCAAGTTGGGCTTTTCCATTGGACTTGGTGATTTTTTTTTTTTTTTTTTTTTTGGTACCAGGGATTGAACACCAGGGCGCTCAACCACTGGGCCACATTGAGACAGAGTCTCACTGAGTCGCTAAGTGCTGAGGCTGACTTTGAACTTGTGATCCTACTGCCTCAGCCTCCCAAGTGCTGTGATTACAGGCATGCGCCACTATACCTGGCTGGACTTGGTGATTCTGAGCCTACTGGTCACCTGTACAAGAACAGTTCTGGGGACATGCTGGGGCTAAATGCAAACTTAGTAGCTGAAAGAAATTTCTTACATTATATTTTGGGAGGTCAGAATTTCAATTTAAATATTATGGGATAAAAACCAGGTGTCTGCAGAGCTGTGTTCCTTGTGGAGCCCCCAGAAGACAGTCTGCTTCTTTGCCTTCTTCATCTACAGTCTGTCTGTCTTCCCTAGGGCATGGCCTCTTCCTCTTTCTTCAAAGGATATCACTCCAACCTCTACTTCCACCATCATATCTCCTTTATCTCTACTTCTATCTTCAAAGCACCTGTCTCTCTGCCTCTGTTCTACCTGCCTTCCTCCTAAAAGGACCCTTTTGATTACACAAAACTCACTCATAAAATCCAGGGTAATGTCTCCATCTCAAGGTCCTTCCTTTAACCATGTCTGTGTGAAGGAGCCCTAATTAGGAAGGGCTGTTGTAGCTAGCTGGAAGCCATGGGTTCCACCTGATATGTATGTGACGCACCTGTAGGCACCTGCAAACCTGAAGGTATATAACCGGGTGAAAGCGGTCCGAGTTAGGAGAACGGAGAATTCAGTTAGCCGGGCAGTCACTCGGTCGGTCAGAAGAATCAGAGCGGCCAGAACGTAGGCAGAGCGGTTACAGAAGAGAAACCAGATAGAAGAAGTAATGACTGGCCAGAGTTAGGCCGAGGCTCCAGAGGACTGGTCAGAGTAAGGCCGAGGCTCCCGAGGAAGACAGAAGACAGAAGACAGAAGAAGGAAGAAGAGAGAAGAAAGAAGCTCTAGTCTTTCTCTAAGCTAAGCTCTATCTTTCTTTACTCTACTCTAAGCTAAGAAGAAAAGCTAAGCTCTATCTTTCTAACTCTAACTCCAACTCTAAGCTAAGAAGACAAGAAGAAAAGCTAAGCTCTATCTTTCTTTACTCTAAGCTACTCTACTCTAAGCTAAGAAGAAAAATCTTTCTTTCCCTCTCTAAGCTCTAAGAAAGTAGAAGTAAAAGTAGTAAAAGCTATACTCTGCCTCCGAGAATTTTCCTCCCGTGGCGGCACCGTGGCTGGCCGTGACAGGCAGCTTACATCTGTGTATTAGTCCATTTCTCATTCCTGTAACAAAATACCTGAAGCAAAATTCTTATAAAGAAAAGAAGTTTATGTAGCTCATACTTTGGGGAGTCTGAAAGTCTAAATAGGAATGCACCAGTTCTGTTGGGGGATCCGTGGTAAATGGGGGAAGGAAGAAATCACATCACCAAACAGGAAGCCAGAGAACATTTCAGAGGCCAGCTCAGGCTTGTATAATCATCTGCTCTCCAGGGAATTAACTTCATCCCTTCCAAGAGCATGTCCCTAGGACCTCAGGACTTCCTCCTACTAGACTCCACCCCTTAAAGGCTCCACCTCCCAACCTTACCACACTGGAGTTAAAACCTCCAACACTTACATATTTAAGGGACATATTCAAACTGTAGGCATACTGTACCAATCTAAAAAAGTTCCTTTGCCATAGAAGGAAATATATTCACAGGTTCCAGGGATTAGGACATAGATATCTATGGGGACCATTATTCAGCCAACTACTCTGTCTGATGCTAACACCGATGCAAACCTAGGTCCCTACATTTTACTTCCCCCATTTTGAAAAGCTTGTGCAAACACTGCATGCAATAAGAAGAAAATTCAATGCTGCTGTATAGAAGTAGCAATAAGTAACTTAAACTCCATGAATATGGACCTAAATTTTAAAAGTATTATCTTTTCAAAAAGTTACCCAGTACCCATCAAGAGAAGGTAAGGCACTATATAACTCGATGGTGGGTTATATGATGCAGATGAAAATTTTAATAGTAGAAAAGGGAGCTCAGAACCTTGAAAAGGGGTATTGATAAGTGGGATATTGATCAAGGTGAGAGCACGTTCCCAAGTATCCATACCATCAACTCCTAACTTTGGTTTTTCTACAAGCTTCTACTCTCCCCCCTTTCCCTCTGCTTCCCTCTCTGGCCTTATTCCCTCAAGGAGAATTGCTGGATAAGTGTTATCCTTTCAAAGGGATTGACAAAAGACTCTGTGGCACCTCAAGAGTGAAGGGTACGCCTCCCTCCGCACACGCCACTTGGCATGAGTCCTCCCCAAGCACACCATCTTGCCACCTGCCAAGGGAAGCAGAATTGGCCCTTTTCCATATTGTCTGAGAGAATGCTGGCCTCAAGGTTTTGGTGGCACTGACCTGAGCATGAGCGGAGAAGGGGATCAGAAGAGATGTCAGTGAGTGAAGGCTTTGCCCCAAGGCCTGGGGAGCGTCACAGAGCAGACTAAGGAACGGATGGATTTTTACCAGACCTTACTCTTCACAGCCCAAAATCAAAATCCGTCCCCAACTGTCCCCCACTCCACCCTGACGTTTCCTGTGGGTATCGAAAAGCCACTTTTGGAAGAGACCATGGAGAGCACTTTTATGCAGCTACTCATACAGAGTCCTACTTCAGAGGTCACTGAACTCCCACAACCACCAAATCAACCCAACAACCAATGTCCAAGAAAATCTCACAATATTAGGCACAGATGGGACCCCGTGCGGGAACGCAGGGGGTGAAAGAGAAGGTGTGCACACTGTGAAAATAGTGCAGTGTGTCCAGGAATAACCCGTAAGTTGCCGCCCATACCGACGAGATGGGGTTCGGATGTAGCTTTAGAGGAGAACTTCCCTTCCCACTGCATGGTTCGGGAAAAGAGGATGAATGAAGTGAGATTCGAACTGGATTTCAAAGGACGGATGGAAAAGCTAGCAAGGGGTGTCTGAGTAGGAGAACGGTGGCCCCGCCCAGGCAAGTATCACGAGCATGGCTGTATTAGTTTCCTAGGACACTGGGTGACTTAAGTCAACCAAAGTGTGTTCTGTCACAGTGCTGAAGCCTAGAAGTGTGAACTCAAGGATCGGCAGGGCCTTGCTCTCTCCAGGGCCCGTGGGGTGGCCCTGATCCCATGCCCTTCTCCAGCTTCTACTGTTGCTTCGAATCCTTGCCTCCTGGACGCTCTCCCCATTCGCTGCCTCTGTTGTCACACGGCGTTTTCTCCCTGGTTGTGCTCTGGTCTTTGTATCGCCTCCCCGGGGTGCACGTGCCTCTACATCTCCTCTCCTCTTTTAGAAAGACGTCTGTGGAACTGGTTTAGGGACCCTCGCCTAGTCTGATGCGACCTCATCTTAATTAATTACATCTGCATCTATTTCCAAATGAGGTCGTATTCTGGGGTTCCAGGAAGAACATATGAAGTGTGAAGAGGACCCTGTTCAATCCAGCATAATCAGCTTGACAAGAGCAGAATTAATTATTCAAGGAGATACCAGGAGATACCTGGAAAAGCATGATTGCTAAGAACCCTTCTATAGGGGAAAGGAGATTGACAGAGGGTTTGAACTTGGAATTGTCCTTGCCTTCAAGTACTAATAGTGAGACTCAAGAGTAAAACATGGGGGGGATATAGCAGGAAATGTCACCATAGAGGGTGGGTTGGGATTACCAACACCTGACTAGGTAGGAAAGTCAGAAACTAAATTTCAGATGCTACATTTATTTTTAATAGGATTCTAGAAAGACACCCTGCATTATTTTCCCTCTGTTAAGTCTTGTTTTATAGGCAAAAGGATTAGAGAGTAAAACTCTACTTCCAGTGCCTACTTAACATACCCATTTTGATTCTGTTTTTAAATGAATGTAGTATTGCACGTTGTCTCTCCTCCGTGTTGGTAGTGATTTCGGTTTGTGTTAGTTGCTGTCAACCAGCCCCGATCTATCTTCCCTTGTGTTGCTTCCTGGAGACATAAACACAGGCTTAGAATCACAGAGCAAAAATGTCTCCATCTCTACAAACTGATTGCCCTTCAGAAGAGGAAACCGAGGGTCAAGCAGTTGATTCAACTCGACCAAGAGCACAGAACCAGTTAAGGACAGAGCTAGGTCCAGACTGTGATCCTACGTCATAAACCTGTGTCTTCTGTAATACTTATGTATTTAACATCTTTTACTCAAGCAAGCCCCGTCCCTAGCCAGAAAGAAAAAGATTTTCTTCTCTGTATAACCTTTATCTGAACACATGTTCAACATCTACTATGGGCATAGTATTCTTTATTTCATAACTCATTTCTGATTCAACTTTTTATTTTGAGATCATTGTGGATTTACACATAGGTGTAAGAAATAATACAGGTCCTCTGTGCCCTTTGGCCAGTTTTTCCTAGTGGTCACATATCAATGCATTTTGAATGTGACACCTCCCAAAAGACATGGGGAGGTGACTTTGAGTTGCTGTCTCAAAAGCAACCATTTCAAACCAAGTCACCTGACTCTGATCCCAGTCTATTGCACCATTAACTTCTAAAATAAAATCTGTTCTGGCCATTTTCTACTCTAGACCAGTGTTTCAGTCTATTTTCTGTGCTATGATAATACTTGAGACTAGGAAATATGAAAAGACAAAAGGTTGATTTAAGAGGCAGGGAAGTTCAAGGTTGCAGGGCTGTACCTGGTGAGGGCCTCATTCATAACATGTGGCTGTCATCATTCGGCAGGAGCATGTGTGTAGGCAGGTGGGTGAAGAAAGCGGGACCATGAGGGTCTCACCTCCTATCATCGCTACAGTGGCAACCATATTTTTTTCAGTGGGGAAAAAAAACACATTCAAACCAGAGCAAGCCGATGTGCATCAGAAAGATGGACACCATTTTCTGACCAGAAAATGACGTGGAGCAATAACTTCTCGCATGATCCTAGGGAAGGGACAGTATCAATGAACCCAGTGAATGGGTGCTTCCATGAATGCTGTGGGGAAGACCCTGGCCCAGCATTGCTGAATATGTACTAAGGCTCCTCAGCAGAATGGAAAAGAGCCGTCACCATACCCCGACATTCACCTGAATGTTATTTCAGGTTTAAGGACCACAGTGTCCCTCGTGGGTGGTCCCACTGCTCGGAAACTCTGTCTAGCCATCGTTTTGCCATTTCCTTCCATTTCTAACGCCAGCAGGGTGAGGCTCTGCCTTTGCATTCACCTGGGAAACACAAGAAGCTACATGAATGCCTAAATCTCAGCAGCAAAATCAGACGCTAACCTGGGATTAGGAGGCAGAGTGACGTGAGTGACAACCATGAGGCCGTCGTCGTCCCCTCTGGAAATGTGAAGATGAACAGAACAGAGTGTAATCACGAACTGCCAAAAGATCCCCAGTCCACGTCGGGTCTTGCACAACTGAGCACCAAGCATCCATGGGTCTGCTTTCTTCATCTCCCCAGAACCCAAACCAGGAGGCCAGGAGTATGTTTCTTCATTATTTTTGCCGAAGGGCAGTCTGCTTTTGAAACTCCGGTGTGCAGTGAATCTCTGTTGAGAAACACCAGTCCACAGAATAACACCGTGAATCGTGCCTCTCGGGGTCAAAGGGGTGCATCTCAAGGTCAAAGGGGATCAGAAAAGTATGAATGTCCTTTGAGAAGTGATCAGGAATTCTAGTGACCTACATCCTTCGGTGCCCTTGTGGGGTCGGCGGGCGGGTCCCCTCCTGTGTGAATCAGCCCGTCCTCACTTCCATGGTAACACGCGCCACACCCCAACGGGAAGAATGGCTTTGTGCTGGAGAAGAACCAAGAGGAAGAAAGAAACTCACAACAGAAGATCCTAAGCCTCTCTCTGAAATACCAAGTGACAGAAATAAAACTCGAAGTAGGTAGGAAAGAGCTAACGTCTCCTAATCTCAAGACAGAAGTGAAAATACCCGGGAGCAGCCTGGCGAGTGGGCGGGGAGGCTGCTCTGCCAGCTTCTGTGGACACCCAAGCTCCCTGCTGGTGAGCTAGCCACTGCACGGAACCGCACTTCTAATTGCTTAATAAGCCCACAGGCAGAAGCTCCCACAGCTTTGAGGTGCTGGCCTTGCCGTCACCAGGGAGCTGTTGTCAGGCGCACAGCCAGCCCCCGCGTCCCTCTTCCCTGGCCTCTCTTCTCCTCTGCCTATCTTGCGGTCACCTGTGCCTTGGGAATTTGGGTCTGTCCAACAGCTCCATCTCCTTCCCACAACCAGGTCCCTGGCTTACCAAGTCAGTAGGACCATTCTGCAGGACATTGTCCGCAAGACCACTTGAGCTTATAATTGACGCTTGTCCACGTGTGACACACCCGTCGCGTGGATCTCAGCTCTCAGAGGCTTTGTGTCTTGAGTATCCAACTTCTCAGCTCCCTTTCCCTGACCTTCTCCATCGGTGAGCTAATCCATTTCCATATCAGGTGCTTGGTTTTCCATCTCCTTCTTCTAAAACCTCACCGACTCCTTTAACCTACGACCAGCCTCACTCACCCCAGTGCTGTGGCTTGAGGCTGTTCCCCAAAGTTCACCTGTTGGCAACCATCCCAACGCAACAGTGTTGGCAGGTGGGATCTTGAAGGGGCCATTGGGCCATGAAGCCTCCACCCTCATGAATGGATTAATTGGATTTAATGAAGTTTAATGAAGGGGACTGTGGGACGTGGGACGGGGCTTCCTGGTAAATGGTGAGTCCAGCCCACCCTGTCCACGATCCTCTTCCCCGTGCCCTTCCGCCTTCTGCCATGGGATGATATAACAAGAATCATTAGATACAGGCCCCCAACTTTAGACCTTCCAGTCCCCAGCCCTGTAAGACATAAGTGTTTGTTCTTTATGATTCTCCCGGTCTGTAGTGTTCTGTCCTCGCAACAGAAAACAAGCTAAGGCACCTAGATTTATTCCCTCCCTATCATCTTCGTGTATTTGCTGGATTCATTCATCCATGTCCTCACAGATTCTATGTGAGAAAAAAAGGAATGAGGACGTGGGGACAAGGAAGCCCATGGTCTAGGTGGCCCAGACACGCTAAGCCAAGTGGCCCAGACACGCTAAGCCATGTGACAGGCAGGCTCATCGCCAGGGTCTGCATGAGTCAAACTCTGCTCAAGGTTGGGAGTCTGTTCTTTTAGCTTGGTGATTCTACATTGAGTCCCCTGTGTAAACTTGCTGTCCCTTACCAGTGGCTGACAACTCAAGGTGCCCAGATGCCATTAGAGGGTACCTCCAGGTATGTTGGGAAACACCCCCTCTGTCCACTCAAAGAATCAGCTATTTAGGATGGTATTAAAACAGAATGAAAACCAATCCAGGCCTACCAGGGAGACCAGGGTGTGGCCTTTGTTTGCAAATGTTGCTTTCATGCTCATCTTAGGACCTGTGACTCTAGCGGATAATCCTAAGGTGAGATTTCCTTTTTCACCCATTTCACACTCAACGATGAATATTCTTTTGTAGGAATGATTGGCAGAGACATTAAAATACTTAACCTATCAAATAGTATTTAATAAAGGTCTTTTGTCTCCAATTGGCACAGGGAGTCTAGTTTAAGGCTTATATATGGGAACATTTTAATTAATATGCATACTCTCACTGACATATTTTAAAATAATACTTCACTAACCTAGTGTCAGAGTCAGCAGCAATAAAATATCATTGTGATCACAGAAATTATAAGCCTGGCAAAAAAAGATGGTGCTTAAGAAATATTTGCGAATGATATATGACAACTGGAATATGGAGTTTTGTGTCCAGGGGGAATAATAACTAGTTTTAGTGACTGTTCGTTGTTGTTGTTGCTTTGAGAAGGTGATTTTTAGGGTCTGGTGCAGATAATCACATCATCACCAGCTATAGGCCATTAGGAAATGGATCATTTTGGTGGATCAAATTCTTTATTCACGGACATTCATACACGTGTTAAAAGTCTACTTGGATGAAAAGGTTGAAAGGGATAAACATTAGAGCTGAATCCCTAAAACCGAGATCAGGGTGAGTGGAAGTAAAATTTCTTAGCTCTCTGTCTAAGTTGCAAAAATAATCGATTTCAGATATTTCTACAATTTATCTATTTATTTATTTTTCATGAAAAGAATGGACTTAAGTACCAGAAAACCTTGATTTCTGATTCCGTCTTTGCCATTGTCTTGCTGTCTGATTTTGTGTGAACCTCCCTGGGTTTTGGATTCCTTAGAACAGGGAAGCCATGTTTACTCTCTTTACACTCCTGTGCCATTATCAGGAGCAAATAAAGCACTTAATGTGCACCATACAGTGCTATCAGTGATATACGTGGACTCACACAAATCGTTGTCATCTTGGAGTTGCCATTGTCCCTTCTCCGTTCTCTGTGCTGCACACACGGTGCCTAGAGTCCCTTTCTCCATGTGGTTCTGGGCAAGAGTCACCCACACTCGTGAGGTGTGAAAGAAAGGGAAGGAGAGGCCATTATTCTCTAGTGGCAGGTGAAAACAGACAGGAGCGCAGTAGTGGTATCTAGACAAAGACCCAGGAATCGCACCCGTCACACCCCAAGCAGCTGAGACCAATGGTGGCCATTCATGGAGACTTTGACATTCATTCGCAGTGTCTTCCTGGTGAGCTCCCACAATTCACCCCTCTAGCAGAAGGTTCTCTGCCCTATCCAATGGCTGCTGAAGCCTCAAAGCCCTTGCTCCTAGGAGTCCCTGGATGGACTTCTGTTTTTCCGAGTGAACCCTGTTGATGCGTGACCATAAAATTTGCTTCCTTTTGAATGCCCATAATCTTTAACAGGAGGAGGAAGTCATCCATTTTCAAAGGAAACAAGGTCCTGGCTGACTTCCATTTCTGCCCATATAATAGAATCATGGCTTGAAAAAAAAAAAAGAAAAAAAAAAAAACTTCTCTCATTATAAGAAAGACACATAAAATATTGAATAAAGCTTTTTTTTTTAAATTCTTTTTAAATACTTGGCTTACAGATAAGAAAATAATGGAAATTCCCAAAAGCTCAAATAAAACAGAGAGATAACAAAAACAGTGAAGTAAGGGCAATATTTGAAGAAATAACCACTGATGATTTTCCAGAAATTATGAAAATTGATCCTCAGATTCAAGAAATGCAAGATAATACATACACACATTATATATATATATGCATATATATATATATATATATATATATATATATGTATCTCCTCACAGAACCAAGGGAAGACAAAGATCACTCTCATCTAGTCACTTGTGTGACACTGCAGACATCTGAGACAAAAAGAAGACCCTAAATGCAGTCAGATTCATGGAGTAGATTTCCTAAGCAACCACAGTCCCACAGCTGCAGGTTCTGAATCTGCAGATTCAACCAACTGCACATTAGAAATATTTGAAAAAAGGAAGCTGCATCTGTACTGAACTTGTCCATTTCCCCTTATCAATGTTTCCTAAACAATCCAGGAACAACTATTGTCGACGGACCTTCATTTTATGTATTTAATGCGGCGCTGAGAATCGAACCCAGTACCTCACACTTGCTAGGCAAGTGTTCTACCACTGAGCCACACCCCCAGCTAGGAACAACTATTTGCACAGCATTGACACGACATGACATCTCTAGATCACACATAAGTGATCTAGAGATGATTTAAAAAATATGATGTGTGTATGTTCTATGCAAATCCTACTGTTTTGTATAAAGGACTGAAGATCTGTAGATTTGGGTAGGTGAGGAATCCTTGGGACCAAATCCCCCATGATACTAAGGACCACAGTACTGTCAGACTGAGGGCTGAATTCTCAGTGGCAACCAATTCAGAAGATGGAATAATTGCTTCAAGGTGCTGAGAATAAAACCTCAAACTATCAATCTATTAGTCCTCGAAAGTATCTTCTAAAATAGGAGCATGATAAAGACAGACCCTTACTAGGGAAATTTCTAAAGGTCCACTTTGGGAAGAAATGTGATTTTTGGAAGTGACGGCAAGCCCTTTGTCCAACTTGTAGTAATTAAAACCCCCAAACTCAAACTAAAAATGAACTAAAATACTAGATGGAAACATTGTAAGTTTGGAGAGGGCTGGGGACTTGGGATTAAGGCATTCCAGGGCCCCTTTGGATTGCTGGTGGGAAGGGGGTAGAGATAAGGATATTGATTATCCATCACCATGTTAAGGAAGCATGTCATAATTTCTAAAATAACTTTTACCGTAATAAAAGTAGAATATATGACTGTAGTATCAGTAGGAAAAAAAAAAATGAATAGGGGCAAGATAACAAAACAAACGGATGGATGTTTAATCCCCGGTCCTCACTATGCTGATGTAGAGAAGGGAACAGCAAACGGAAGTGATGTGGGGTAGATTCAAACCAGCTGATGTGGGAATTGGCTTGTGGGGCAAAGGCGGAAAGTATCTACCGTTGTTGAGAGCACTGATCTCTGCACTGGACAACTAGCCCTAGTGGAGTTATTCCAGCCAATAACACAGTCAGACTGGGGGAGGGGGGCGACATGGATGGTCTGAATACATTTGAGGGGATACAAAGTTTGTAAAATACTCATTTTAAAGGGATAGGGGAAAGGAAAGAGGGAAACACATGACCGAATAATCCAGCTTGTTCATCTCATTATCAGGGACGGGATCCCTGGTCTCTGAAGCGTATTCCCAGGCTGCTATTCAGCAATCTTAATTTCGATCCTGGGTGAATTTGGTGGATTGTTCTTTTTGATCCTGACAGCTGGTCCCATGGAGGAGAGGGGAGGAGAGGCCCTCGGGGTTCTAGCAATTAAGAAAAAGCTCTTGTTCATGACATTATCACTGGAGGTGATCAAAGTGCCTGCTTCCCCTGCTGGGCAATGTGACAATTTACTATAAATTTGTATTTCTTTATATTCTGATGCATTATTGAAGTTTCGGGGTTGGGTATTAGTGTCCCTAGGATTACTTGATGGACTTCTTGGCCGTTACCCTCAGCATGGAAGGCACACCTAAAAACCCAGAGTCACCTGGGGTTCTCATGCCCTCATGAGAAATGTAGGTCCTGCAGTTAAACTGAGATTTCCCCCTGTGAAAGATTAAACCTGAACTGAATTCTCAAGTCCTCTGTCCCCCCGCCTGTACCAGTAGCCCAGATCCCTGACGTGAAGGCTCTGCCTGCAGAGGTGCCTTGAACCCCCCCCACCCCAAACCCTTCTATTCCTGCCAATTAGATGGCACCATCTTATTCCTTTGCCTGGCGACCTCTCTGGAAGCAAGATATGGCAGCCCGCTGCTCCATCACTTTTCTGAGTCTTTGGAAGTGACCATTTCATGAGAAGATGGAGGGGAAGATGAAGGACAGCACTCCTTCCTGTCAGGGCGAGCAGAGGTGAACCTTGGATGAGAACCTCGTGTTCCTGAACCCCAGCCCTGGCACTCACACGGGTTCTTACAGGATGGGAGGTGGGTGGCCTTATCACGAGTTCCCTTCAGCACAGACAAAGCCGCTGAAGCCATAGGATGTCACAGCACCCCGGGGCATCCCAGGCCTGCACGTGTTCTCTGCTCTTACTCTGCCCACTCCTCTTATTCTGGTCACGCCTCTCCCACTTGGCCAGATTTTAGCTCCCGACTTTGCCCCGTCCTGGTGTGCCTGCAGCATTGAGCATACTAGGGGGCTTTTTCTTCCTTGACACTCTTGCTTCCTTAGCTCCGCTGGCCCCTGTTTTCCTCCTGCCTCCGTCTCTGCTGCACCCTCCACCTGCCCTCTCTGTGACGCTGCCCTCCTGGGCCTGCCCTGCCCATCTTCTTTGCCAGTGCAGTTTCCCCAGTCACCCGCCTGCACCCGCTCCCGTGGCGTCCATTCCCTCCGGGGGCCCAATCTCCAGCCTAGAGCTCCTCAGAGCTCCAGAGTGGCTATCTTGTCTGCCTGACCTGCGGCTGCAGACACATCGACCAGCCTGGCACAGACGCCTCGGAGGGAGTTAACGTGTGCACAAGCAGGCCCGTCGCCCTCTCACAGCCTGCCTGGCCTGGGCTTCTCCGTCTCGGGGAGTGGAGCCATTAATCTCCCAATTGCTCAAGACACAAACCAGCACTGACCTGGGCACCTCGCTCCGTCCGCCACATCCTCATATCCCACCCAGAGGGTAATCTTGTCCATTCCGCCTCCAACAGAGTCAGCCAACCTGTTCACTTCTGAGCCCCACCCAGTGCCGGCACCCTGGTGGCCACGCTCACCTTGCACTTCCACCCTGGAACTCCTCCAGGCTCGTCTTCAGCTTCCATTCTTCACCTTCTCCACCGAGCAGCAAAGGCGGGCGGGAGTCAGTATCCCCCTTCCCAGTCCTCACCTGAGGCTTCCTAGTCCACGTAGGATAAAACAGGAACTCCCAGCAGCCAACTGGGCTAATAAGCCTGGTTTATCAAGTTGAATGCCACAGACTCAGACTGAAGTTCTCTCTTCTACATTCCAGCTGTTCCTGCAGACCTCATAGCTCTTTCCTACACCAGGACCTTTGCACATGCCTGAAATGCTTGCCTGAAATGCTCCCCACCTGCTCTTCCATGGCTCTTATCTTTCAGGACTCAGCTTAAACATGGCCTTCTCAGATGGCCTTCCCGGGCCACCTACCCTAGAGTTAGTCCCACCCATATGATAATGGCAAGGGCGGGGCCTATATTTGCTCACCTTTTCATCCGTAGCATCTGCATGTCACAGGTGCCTCATGACGATGGTTACCCAACAGAATGAGCAAAGGCTTCCCTTCTTATTTCTCATAGCGTATCTGTGCCCTTGACCGATCCCAGGATGTGCTGAGGCCAAGGGGCATTGAAGGCAGAGGGAAAGCCCTTAGCAGTCCTGTTTGAGAAGCTGTGGGTGACACTTATATGCTTTGAAAATCTGGGGTATAAACTATAGAAAAAGTTACAAATGAAGAAAGCCCTAGAGTTTCCTGGTGCCTTTAAATATCTATGGGACTTTTTTTTTTTTTTTTTTTTTAAGTTCAGGAGCTTTTACTCTGAAGAGTAAGAGTCTAGTTGACACCATCAAGTGTCTGATTCAAATGAGAGCAGCAGTGGATGCAAAGGCAAATTCACAGAAGAGGTTTGAGTTGAGGTAGGGAAGAAAAGTGGCTATAGCGAAAGACCTTATTCCCAAGTACAGATGCAAACAACGTTTTTTCTTATTTTTAAATTAATGGAGTGAGTAGCAATGTATGGATAGTTAAGAAGGTTACATTATAAAGGATCTTTTAATCTGCTTTCTTGATTTGCTTGCATTCTGTGGATTATTATCCAAAAAGATCATTTAGCTGTGAAATAAATCAGTCTTTGAAAGGAAAGGAAAATGCTTGAAATTGATGTTGTCATTTAGGTTTTCATTTGCATATTATGACTCTACGGGACTTTTGGTAGTTAGACCTGAGATGTGTGGTAAGTTAGCAACGGATTTACGCCTAAAGCAGTGCAGAGTGGTAGCAATTACATCTATCATGTTGAAAGAGGAATCAGGTGTGCTTTGGGCTGCGGCTCACAGGTGGAGGCTCTCTGGCAGACACTTCCAGGTTTACGCTCTCCACCATCAGGTGTTACTTAGGTAACTGTGCATTCTTGTAGCCAAGGACCGCTCAAAAAGCCATTAAATCAGGGAACAATGGTGGCAGAGGCTGACATTAAGAAGAGGGATGAAGAAACAGTGGTGGAGGTGACCACACCAAAGAGAAAGGGTGGGAGAAATTGCTGAAGGTAGAAGCAGCTCCTTTCTCTCTCTCTCTCTCTGAAAGTGTTGGAGGGGTCACTTTCCCTCCTTCCATTATTGCCAGGAGAGATGCTTGACATACCAACCAAGGGCTCCTATGGGCAAAGTGGCCACTAATGGGGGCATTCATCCTGTGTGTGAAGAGTGACCCTTGGGAACCTTGAACGTGGAACTCCACAAGTAAAGACACAGCCGGTTCTTTGGTGGTGGCCCTAGGACCGAACATTTTAGTAGTTCCACAGTAATCAAGAACCCTCTTATTTTGAGGTCACCTTTGAAAAACAAGCCCCATAAAAGCAGGGGAGATTTTAGCATTTCACTTCCCTTTTTAGGAGCAGAGTTTACAAGTGAAAATTCAGCTGTAGAAACTTTAAAATGCACGCAACCAAAACAAAAATAAAAGATAAAAAACCCCTCTGTGCTTATTTTCTTTGTCCTCTGAGTTTGGAAACCAAAACCTGCATGATGACTTCAGAGGGGTATTCCAAAGAGCTCTCCGGGGCACACCACCACTCAGGAGTTAAAAACGTGTGTGTTTTTCACCACTTCTCTCCAGATGCACGTATGAACTTGTTAAAAAAAAAAAAAAAAAAAGATTTCTAATTTTTTTTTGTTGTTGTTGTTGTTTTTTTTTCAATTCTCTGATAAGAAGGAATTTTGTGACCTTTGGAGAAATTTTTTTTTTTTTCCTAAGAAGATCATGAAAAGGAAGTGCTCCCAAGTCCTGGGTGATGGGAGGCGTGGGTCAATGCTCCAGGCAAGCACTCTCAGGAGCGTGGAGGCCTCTGAGCAGGTAGGATTGCCACCAATCTGTTCTGCACGTAGGCTCCCAGATTTTACATGCACAAACCTAAGATTTCTGCTCACCCTCGTGATTTGTGGAACAGATAGTGATGACAACCCTGGAGATGTCTCCGTGCAGAGTGTCCCCCAGTCTCCTGCTCCAGGCTCCGTGTCTCAGAATCCTGTGGACAGCGATTGAACCCCAGCAGTCCAGAGGCGTGGACGAGGGCTGCAGGACTCAGCCTGGGAGTTCAAGGAGTGAGCTTCCAACAGTCTTCTTGTCTCTGCACACAGAGTGTTTGGGGCTTATGTCTTCAACTTGGGTGTTTTGGTCGGCTATTTCACTGCTGTGACTAAAGGACACGACCACAGAACAATGGTAGAGGAGAAAAGGTTCACTGGAGGGCTCACAGTTTTGGAAGTCTTAGTCCATAGAAGGCCGGCTCCATTCCTCAGGGCTCGAAGTGAGGCTGAACAGGGCAGGAGAGGGTGGAAGAGGGAAGCAGCTCACATAGTGATCCGGAAGCAGAAAGAGATCTCCACTCTCTACAAATATATACCCCCAAGCCACACCCCAATTCCCACCTCCTCCAGCCACACCTATCACTTCAGTTACCACTCAGTTAATCCCTACCAGGGGATTAAATCACCAATGGGGTTAAGACTCTCACAACCCAATCATTTCTCCTCTGAACCATCTTGCATTGTCTCACATGTGAGCTTTTGGGGGGACACCTCACATCCAAGCCATAACATGGGGACACCTGTGGCCACATCGTTCTTGAAATAACCTCTTTCCATTTTTTGTTTCCGTACTTTCTCTCTGTTTCTGTCAAGTTCCTTCACAAAATGCTCTTCTTTTGCTTGTCCTGTAAACCAGGAGTACCCAACCAAGATAGGTGTTCTACAGCAGCCACTCACCAGTGTCTGCAGACAGTCCTGATTGGCACAACCAGGGAGTAGGGGCAGGGGGCTTGCCACTGGCATCTAGTGGGTATAAGCCACGGATGCTGCTAAATACCCTACAATGCACAGCACCACCCTCCAGCTTAGGGAATGATCTGTTCCAAAATGTTGATGGTACAGATGTTCAGAAACCCTAAGGTATAGTGCTGGGGTTCCACAGTGTTCACCCCCAGGTCCTTTATTCTTCTGCTCATTCTCATGCTCCAAGTCATCTTCTCTTCTGCCACTTAGAAAATAGTGTATCTATGAATGTAATCCCAGTGACTCGGGATGCTCAAGCAGGAGGATGGCAAGTTCAAGGCAGCCAGCCTCAGCAAATTAGCAAGGTCCTAAATAACTTAATGAGACCCTGTCTCAAAATTAAAAAAAATAAAAAAAGGCTGGTGATGTGGCTCAGTGGCTAAGAGTGCCTGGGTTTAATACCCAGTTACCCCACCCCCGAAAAAAAAGAGGGTATATCTACACTCTGACAACTCCCAAATCCCTGTCTCCAGCTAGATTTCTCTTCTGAGTACCAAATTCATTTATCTGCCACTCTCCTGGACATCTTCAGTTTGATATCCTACCTACAGCCCTTATATCATTTTTTTCCCCCTTGACTGTTGTTTTGGATCTTCATGAAGAAAAACTGTTCATAATTGGAAAATTCCCTGTGATATATAGCTAACTAAAATCAATGTTTATTTTGTAATAACAAAATACAATTTGGTGACACACTATGAGATTGATCAGACCTGGCTTTGGGAGACTAATAAAAACTATTGCAGAAATGACCTTGAGTAACAGGGATTTTTGACCCAGTGAGCTCTGCAAAAGGGAAGGAGCTCTTGCAGTTGAGCAAAGGCTTGTTTCCTTTGGTTGCTCCTTCTGCTGTCTGACATTGTTCAGATTCTCTACCACATAAGTGTTTAAGACCAGCCTAGTCCTAGGGTGACGCAGCATAAAATGAAGTTTCAGTTCATTGATATTTCTTTGACTACAAAAACCCTACTTTACATGCTTTTTCATTGGTGATATTGCTGAATTAAAACTCTACTTTTGAGATATTAGAAGGATATTGAATGAGAGGATTTCCTAGGACAAGTTCTCCTTTTCTTTTGTCTCACTCCAGCCATCTCCTTCTCCACTGGCAAGACCCCCACAGTGAATGCATGTGTCCCCTTACACACACACACACACACACACACACACACACACACACACACATCACATCTGAATCAACTGATTGTAACCACTGGTGACCAACTGCCATTTTCTTTCTTTCTTTCTTTCTTTTGGGGGGGTACTGGGGATTGAATTTAAGGGTGTGTAACCACTGACCCACATCCCCAGCCCTTTTTTTTTTTTTTTTTCTTGTCTTTTATTTAGAGACAGGGTCTCGCTGAGTTGCTTAGCACATCCCTAAGTTGCTGAGGCTGGCTTTGAACTCACGACCTTCCTTCCTCAGCCTCCTGAGTAGCTGGGATTACAGGTTTGTTCTTGCAGAGCAGCCAGAGAGCCCTTTGGAGCATGTGGATGGGCCAGGGAGAGGAAGCAGGAAGGAGAAAGTGTGGAAACCGGTCCCTCCAACTGGAGGTTCTGGAACTTTGGCCTGGAGCTCCAAGTTCGTATTTACAGGGTGCTTTTCTGAGTCACTGTCATCTCCCAGGGAGACCAGTGGCCTACACATCCTGAGCTCTTCACTGACGTGGTGATGAGATACCTGGAGAGGAAGGGATGCGCCCTAAGACAGTGCTACCAAAGCCAGAGCAAACCCCGGGGCTCCCCAGACTTCCTCTTTGGTGAAAAGAACAGTCTCCTCCCTCCAAGTCGAGGCAGCTTTCTTCAGAGCTGCCCACCTGTCTGTCTTCAAATCAAGTCTCCACGAGGAGCCAGGACAGCACACATAGGGGAGGAGTGGGTCACGTGACGAAGAGGAGGGTACCCAGAAGACACCAGCCAAGCTGGAGGCGGGGAGGGCATTGTCCCACCTGACCCAGCCTCAGGGTGGAGGACTTTAGGCCAGGGAGTCCCAGGAGGGACCTAGGGCATCTCTGCTGGCTGCATGGCCTCTCAGGTCCCCCAGGGTTGCTAGCTCCTATGTGGTGACACCATTTTTTGAGTCCACTATTCAGTTGTCATGGTTTGGGCACCTGTTGGTGGTTCCCGGGAGTCACATTCATTCAGAGGCATCCCTGCACCCTCCCTGTGAGACACGTGCTTCATCTTCAGCCTCGAGGAAGGGCAAAGACGACCATCTGGAGTGGAGAGTGATTCTGTGACCTGCCATTCCTGGATGTGACCTGATGTGTGGCTGCTGCTGTCCCAGGACCAGGTCCGAGCTGGCTTCCCGGGCTCTGCAGAGGACCTCGTTCCCTGCTGCTCCACTTTTGGTTCCTGGACTCCCCACACCAATGCCACTAATTCTTTAAGTGGCCAGAGTAGGTTCAGCTCTGTGCTGGGCACTGGAGAGAGTGGTGACAGCCCCAGGCCTTGAGTTGCTTCTGCCTTTGGAAGACTGTTTAGTTATTAGCAGGCGAATGTCTCGGTGTGACATGAAGGGACTGAGCAGCGAGGTCTCCAGCCACGCAGAGGAAGGGCACCTGCTGCAGACCCCTGAGCCTTGCACAGTGGGGTGGGCTGGGGAGAGATAACTGACTTATCGGTGGTGAAGGAGGAAGTGGCATCTTGGTGGGGGGGGGGGGTTGCAGAGCAATCAGAAGGTGGGGGAGGAGAAGAAGCAGGCAGGGAGCCAGGGAGCAGAGGAGACCAGGCCCCTGGCGCCTCTTCAGGCCACACTAGAAACTCAGTCCTACTCTACAACAAGGAAACCAGTCAACACATGCATTAAGCAGCAGCTGGAGGGAAGGAGAGTCCTGAAATATAGACGAGAACTTTTCCCTTGAAGCGCTTATACTCTCGTTGAGAAGGAGGGGCAACACATATGCCGTGGACAGCGTGAAAAAGCAAAACTGAGTGTCATTAGGCCCTGAAGCACAGGGCCAGCGCAGACTGAAGGAGCTGATGCGGGGCCAGCAGAGGAGGGGGCATCTCAGGAGATGACGGTGGGGGCGGGGGAGGCATCCTGGCTTGGGAGGATGCAGAAGGGCTGGGAGCTCACAGCCCCTAGGGAGGAGAGAGACAGGGGAATTTCCTTGATGAGGCTTCTCATTTGCAACAAAGGGAGCCAGCATCACCACTACTTTTTAAATGTCTCCAAGCACTGGCATCTGTCATCTCCAGTAGATCACACCCGCATGCCAGGCTGTACACAGAGAACGAGATCTCACTGGTGATCAATTCACAATTGGAACCCAAACATTGGTGGGGACAATTCTGCTTACGGAGTCCATCTGCCGTTCCGATCACGGAGGGCCTCAGCATTTTACAACCTCATCTCCTCTCCTTACCGGCAGGGTCCCCTTCTGTTGATTGGATTTTATTATGTTGCTTTTAGTTGATGGAATCTAGAACTCTGGACTTTGTTGAAATTGCTGTACTGCTTCCTTGTCCCCTAGATGCAATACAATGGCATAAATTTCTTTTTGACCTATTTACTGCAAGAAACATTTTATTTTCTTTAAGAGAAAAAAAAATTGAAAAGGAGCTTTGTCCATTTCATCCCTTTGACTTCGGCTTTCTGGAAACAAATTGCTAAACTTAAGTCTCAATAATAACAGCCCTGTAAATCTTCTGGTTGGTAGAATCGTGTTTCAGTGTTCTCCTGAGCCTTAATTTTCTTTTGTATATTCTTGTGTGAATGTATGAAAGGTATCGTTTTTGGAAAGGTATCTCAAAGGCATATAGGGCTACTTTAAAGAACCAAGTTAAAATGAAAAAGTGGGAAGAATTCCAGGGAAGGAAACAGATTGTAACAACAGGATAATGATAAGATCGAGTTTGAACAGGAGTGGGGGAGGGGCATTGAGATGCTGTGGACAGTGGGCAGTCAAATTAGGAAGGAGTATAGATAGCAGATAAAGGCAATAGGGATCCATGGATAGTTCTTGAGCAGGGGAGTAGCAACGTGCAACTTCTGCTAGAAGTTGACCTGATTGTAAGGTATCAAAATATGCACCTGATGATAAAAAGCTCAAAAGTTGACACTTGGGAAGTCGAAAGCATATGAGGCCATGGAGAATGTTTTGGGGAAAAGCAAATGAAGAGGAGTAAAGGTATAAGTCAAAGATTATAGGTGGGTGTTATTGCTAGAGAGAGCTCAATTAGGTAAAGAATTTAGATACATTTGGAAGGGTGAATAAAGAGGAAGGAGACTGGAAGAGGCAGATACAGTCCTGTTTGGAGGGTTCTAAAACCCCAAATCTTTCTTTTGTCTCATCCTGAACTGGATGGAGTCCAAATAGTCACTTTAAAAAATAAAAAAAAACAGGCTTGACTCTTTCACAACCAACTAGCTCTTTCCCCCACGCCCTCCCCCCCCCCCCAGAGTTGAGGACTTTTAATTTGCACTAAAGTCACTGAAGCAAAAATCATAAAACATACCGCTTTCCTTTAACACCCCTCAACGCAAACAAAACAAAACAAAAAACTATTTGTAGGAAAAAAAGTTTTGTACATGCGATGAAACAATATAAATTCAAAACTTACAGATAAGGGTTAGCTCTATCACTCATCTCTTTAAAAAGTTTATATGAATATCCCGTCAAAACCAACAGAGTATCTCCTTTGAAATGTCATCTATATCTATTTCCAACTAGCTTCCCAGTTGAAAAAGAATGGTGCTTTGAGATGTTGGTCAAAAACTACATGTTAACCCAAATAACAACAGTGTAGCAAATTAAAGATCACTTAGAATCTCTTTAGAAGATTGGCGGAGTTACAATTTAACCACCAGTTCAATTCATGTACAAGTTCATAAGTAATAGTTTATGTTCCTCCTTGGCCCAATGGACCATTCATATCACTTTCCAGATCAGTAAAGACGATTCCCTTTTCCCTCAAGGTTTCATTATGAAAATTTTCCAACATAAAGCAAGGATGAAAGCATTTTGCAGTGAGCACCTGTATCATGCACCACTTAGATTCCATGATTAATAGTTGACTTTTTCTGCTTTAGCATAAATATGTCCATCCGTCTATGCGTGCATTCACTTACTTTTTGATGCATATCGGAGTAAAGTGTAGTGACCATTATTACTCTTGGTGTAAATAAGACTGTTGGTTTTTAACTTCCTCTTGCAGGCTGGGCAACCTGGCTCAGCCCACCTAGGTGGATCTGGAGATCAAAGAGAAGCCTGCCTATGGCTCTTTCTGTGTTTATCTCCCTCTTCCCGCCACCCCGGGCATTTTACCACTGACTCTTTAATTGCAGTGGCGGAGCCTGCCAGTGAGTTCCTAGAAAGTGAAATAGAAATTGTTTGCAAATTCAGTTTTCTGAAAACTTGGGAGAAAAACACTCCTGTAGGTAGCAAAGGTAGAAGTTTTTGTTTTTGTTTTTAAGCTCCCTGGAAATATAAGCTGTATGGCCTATGTGTACATTTCTGAATTTACCTATATGAGAGTCATGTAAATAGAAATTGTGTCTTTTACAAGATAAGGGACGGAGGGAATACAGATGGTTTCTGCTTTTAGATATAAAATATTTCTGGAAGTATGTCCAAGACCTTTACCATTGTCTTGTAGGGAGTTAGAGGCAGAAAGGGAAGTGGGGGACATAGAGGGAAGTAGAAGATTCTAGCTACAGATGGATGGTAGCAGAGAAACCAGGGCTTGCCTTGCTAGAATTTAAGGAGCAACTATTACTTCAAGTCTTTACTGCATGTAATTTTTAAGCTTAAGGGACACTCCCACAGTGTAACAAGGAGCCTGGGTATAATGATATTCTATCAAGATCATGTTGCCTCCATTTCCAAGTTTGTTTTATTTGTGTTTAAAGCTGTAATTGATGTTTTGACAACGTGTTTGTCCATGCGGAGCTTTTGTGAAGGGCCCCTCTTTTAAAAAAGAAGATATATCTAATATATTATAATCCCCCAAATCTTCCTCTGTGTGCCCAGATGAGATCTTTTCAGTACATTAAAACTTCATTTAAAAAATCTATCTATTAGTACCACAAACAATCCAAAGGCATTATCTTAGACACTTGAAGGAAGGGACCTCAGCTGGAGAAAAACAGTATCAGGAACTAATTCTCAAATCCACATGTTGCCTGAATAGAGGGAGGAACAAGAACATTGAGGCACATAGGAAGTGGGTAGTATTATGTGAGGCACACAGGAAGTGGACAGTATTATATGAGGCACACAGGAAGTAGACAGTATTATGGCAGGGTATTCAAGAAGGAAGCCCCTTGATGACTGGCCTGTGTGGTAATTGCAGTGAACTCAACACAAGAGCGAGCTTGGTGGGAAAACGTAACAGAGGAAGGAAGCAGAGATTATATTTTTAAATATTGTCGTGTGATTTGTGAAATGTGTCAGCTTCTTGAATTTCTTTCACTGGAGGAAATTAAGTGCTCTTAGGAGGAGTGTGACCCACCCGTCCTTATGGATCCAGTCTTTAGAGCTTCCATGACTCATAGCTCCACAGATGATCTCAGTGACAAAGGCTTGCCCCATTCTCCCAAGTCAGGCCAAATGCATCCACTCCAAGTTTAGCCTCACATGCAGGGAAATTGCTTATAAAACCTACTTATCTCCTGGTATGGGGTGAGTAGAAACAAGTTCTTAAATCATCATCGTTACTTTCCAAGTTTGCCACTCATTCAAGCTTTTAAGAATGTTTTATGGGCTGGTGAATTTTAGTAATGATCTCCAAGGCTATTTTGCCACCAGAGAATCTCAAGTGCAATTATTTTACTAATATTTAAATCGATGCTTTATAGTTCTGTCTTCAAGATATTCAGAAGTAGTAATTATACAAAGGCTGGAAGGGGAAGGGACAATGGCGGGAGTAACAGATTGGGGAAAGAACAATGCTGTCCTTCTGACCAACACCTTTGAAAAGGAGACACTTACAGCAAAGTCCCCCTAAACAGGACTCCATTGGCGGGAAAGATAACTTCACTCCATCCCTGTTTACACGTGCTATTGTTTCAGCCCTTGGTGCTTTGTTTACTTTGAAAGGAAATATTTTACCCCCTCTGAGATAATTAATTTTTGTCAGTTTCACTGTTTATAAGGGAAACTGAGAAACTGTTAATTGGAATACAGAGTGAGTCACTGTTTTCAGTAATTTTTGGCAGCGTTCTAATTTGTGTCAATCCCAGCCTAATTATTAGATTTTTTGGAAGCAGAAAGCATATTTGATTTTTCTCTTACTGATTTTTTTCCCTTCCTTTTTTTGGGAATATATATGCTATCTAACAAAGGTTATATAATTGATGTCAATGTGTGGTGGAAATTCCAGGACATTTGAAATTCCGGGAGGTTCTTTGCATCATTCTTGGCATCTCAGGGCAGCTCAGTATTTAGAAAGCTTGCAGAATGTGGTCTTCCTCCTCCCCCAGGCCCACCCTGCCCCCACCAGAAAATGTGGTTCTTCCAAAGACCTTCCAGCTAGTATGAAGCCACCGCCTATGGCCTATCGCTAATGACATCACCGAAGTCAATTTCCCAGAAGCCATCAGGGGGAATTCATTTGGAAATCCAATTGAATGTCACATACAAAGGGCAGACTCCTTGAAGAGGTGACCAGCCATGCATTCCCAAGTTGTTTATTGTAAAAGCATTAATCACCACAGACTCATTTGCTCCTAAAGCAAACACGCTACATTATTCCACAGGAATCCTGTTCCAGATGATCATTAATGTCGAGAACAGAGAGCTGCTGATTGTGGGCGAGGTTAATAAAATCTGTCAGATCAGTGGTCAGCATAATGGGCCTGTTAATGGCTCTTAATAGCAGTGGCTTCCTTCTGGCTGCAAGAGAGTGCGTGCAGGCTGAGAGGCAGATGGCCGTGCTGGGCACACAGAGCTGTCTCCCGCCTCTTGAGGTGGCCTCTGCATACAGAGAGCATGGAAATGAGTCACTGAAGTGCCCTCGACCCCCACGGGAGGAAGAGCCCCCAAGACAGCCCAGGGGGACAGTGCCACTGTCCAGCAGTGAGCACACGGCCACCTCTTGCAAACCACAGGCCCGCGGACACCCAGCCACATGGACAGACTCTATCCCAGACCCTTGACCTCGCCCCCTCCCCGGGTCCATCAGTGAGAGGAAGGATGACAGTCACACTGATAATAGTGACAACCGCCGTGAATGTCCCTGGAGGCTCTCATGGGCCCATGACTAAGCACTTTGCAGGCATGTGTCCCGGTCCTCCTAGCAGCACCCTGAAGCTGAAGGTCGGAGGTATCTAGCACCTCGCCCAAGGTTAGGTTTGGAAGCACGCGTCCTCAAACACCGGTGCTCCTTTGTTGGAGGAGGACACAGGTGAGCAGCAGCCTGAACTCAGACCAAAGAAGGGGACAAGGGGTGGGTCTGGGCGTTATTCCACCTGCACGTCCAGTGGCTGATGTGTTTGGGACCACCCTTGGACAGAGCAGCCATGGTTCATCAGCAATGCTGTCCCTCTGGGATTAGTCACTAAAATGTGGGGCCCAGTTGTTCTGTGTCACCCTGTGAGCACTCCAGGAAGTCTTCTCTACCCAGTGATGGCCATCTCTTCTCTACCCCCAAGAATTCATCTTTCTTACCCCGCCCCTGCACCATCAAAACTTGTCACCTTTCTTGTCATCAGAGGGTCATCTTGATGATCTAACTGTGCCTGGCTAGCTTGACTGGGCTGGGAGGAGCCTACCCCCTCTTGGGAGTGCCTCCTGAGCACCGGACTCGTGGCACAGGGGGTGAAGGGTACCTGGAGCTGGGGACTGTTGGTCCAAACACGTGGAGTAGGAGCCCAGGGACATCCCCAAGCTCTAGGCACTGCTGTGATCGTGCCAGCGACCCGGGGCTCAGGATCAGGAGTGGAACAGAGGCTTTGTGTGCAGGAAGCTGCCAAGGCTGTGGAAACCGGGGTGCAAGAATTAAAGAGGAATAATAACTGCAACTCTGAAAACCAGAAAATCCTAACACGATTGGAAATTGCCAAGAAGTGCAGAACGTGGCCAGAAGGGCTTCAGGCACGTTTTCAATAAATGAAAGGTCATTGCCCCGACTCAGTGACCCTTCCCAGGTCAGCTTCCCAAGCCAAGAAGGGTGAGCCTCGGTAGTCTCCACCCCCACAAGCACCACCACTCCTAAGGCAGATCCCCGGCACACGCCATTTTTACAAGTCTAGTTTTAAGGGTTTGGAAGATGTGAGAAAACAGATGGTTGTAAGTAGGGGTGATGCAGGGAAGGGGGGCCGTAGAGGGTTCCTCAGGGAGGTGTTTGCACACCCCACAGCACCTAGCGCCCTCAGCAGGATTGAGCTCAGTCACGCGGTGCTGCGTGCAATGGGGGACACAGAGGGGCAGGATGTGTTCCCTGTCCGAGAGCTTGTGGATCTGCACCCCGAGTGCCAGACTGCATGGTGCAGGGTCTGAAGGCAGCAGAACTGAGAGAAATGAGCACGAGGAGACTTCAGAGGCATCATCTTGGGAGACTGCATTGGCCACAAAGAACACAGAGGATCCAAAAACCGAGAGAGAAGCCAAGGTCCACATGGGGAGAGGGGCCCCGGTTCTACCACCATACCCTGCGCCACGCAGTCTGAAGTTTGGGGGTGCAGATCCACAAGCTCTGGGACAGGGAACACATCCAATCCATCTGTGTCCCCTGCTGCATGTAGCACCATGTGACTGAGCTTAGTCCTCCCTGGAGCGCTGTTGGAAGTGGGAACAGTAGGCTGAGTACAATGGAGAATGAGGGCCTTGTTCCGGTGGAGGTTGAATGTGTGTGTGTGTGTGTGTGTGTGTGTGTGTGAGAGAGAGAGAGAGAGAGAGAGAGAACGCATGTACATGGGACATTGTATATTTGAGAGAATGTGTGAGTATGTGCGTGCTTGTGTTTTCATGTGTAGGTATGTGCATGTGTGTGCACACATGTATTAAGCATGTGTTGCCGGGTGCAGTGGCGCACGCCTGTAATCCCAGCACTTGGGAGGCTGAGGCAGGAGGATCGTGAGTTCAAAGCCAACCTCAGCCATGGCGAGGCACTTAGCAGCTCAGTGAGACCCTGTCTCTAATAAAATACAAAAAAGGGCTGGGGATGTGGCCCAGTGGTCGAGTGCCCCTGAGTTCAATCCCTGGTACCACAAAATAATAATAATAAGAAGAAGAAGAACAAGAAGAAGAAGAAGTGTGTGTGTTAGGAGAGGGTGGCAGTGGGCAGTGAGCAGGGCCATTAAGGTTGATGACACATTGTGAAGAGCCTTGGTAGCCAGACAGAGGAGTTTAGACCAATATGGTAGCAATTAGGGAGACATTGTAGGTTTTTGGGCAACCCAAGAGCATGATCTAAACCAGCTGTGGAAAGTCCAGCCTGCAGTGGGTGAGTGGGCAGACTGGGGAGGGAGCAGAGAATCATGGGTACCGTGGGCAGCCAGGGCACCCTCATGATTCGCCATCTTTTCTCCTCCAGCACACGTTCATATTGCCCTTCTCACTGCTTGAAGTCATCCTCAGGCCACATCACTATCCATCAAAGAAGACGGGAATCACCTTGTTGGCTGCTGGGACTCTGGCTTACACTGCCAGGTAAGAACTGCACAGAGAAAGTTAGCTTACGTTTGCTCAGGACCTTCTAGAATATTCCACAAACGTGTACCATGCTGTCAGAGTCTCTATGTTGGTTGAAAAGGGGGTTTGACCATGTCTAAGCTTCCAGGTAAGAAGAATTCTTGTCATTTGATTTCAACATTTGTGTCATGCTCACGTGCACAGGAACGTGCAGGTGTGAACACACACACACGGCAAGTCACGACTTCCTCTCACTCCCTCATGAAAAATTAATCTTTGTAAAGCCACACATGTTGCTTTCCCAAGAAAATGTTTGTCTTTAATTCCATTTGGAATTAAAATATTTGAGTGGCTGAATGATCTGAGGCCTCTAAATACTTTCCATCTAAAAAGGCACTTGACAGGGGGGTGTGTTTGGGCCCTTCCTGTGGCCTGGGTCCTGATGGGCTTATTTGCATCCACATCTGCCACTGGAGCACCTGGAGGGCCTGGGACGGCTGCCCAGGGTCCTGCAGAATGGCCTCACGGGAGGGTGAGGAGAGTCAAGTAGCTGGCCTAGATTTCATCCTTCAGCCACCTGGCGACTCTGACCCTCAGAAATGCTGCCCCTGGTCTGTCGTCAGGGAATGGGCCTGACTTCCACCTCATGACGGGCAAGCTCCCTTTCGGCTCTCTCGCCTTCCCGTCCAGCTGCAGGCTCCTACCGGGAGGATCACACCAAGCGCAAGACCTGCAGGCTGGAAGATAACCATGTTCCTCCCATACGTCCAGCTGGAGAACTCTCAGTCCCTATATAGGGGGTGAGCTAATTCAGTGCAGCTCTGTCAGAGATGGAAGCTTCAGAGGAGAAGCAGGAGGAAGAGGGAGAGAGCGTGTGCCAACACCACGGGTTCCAGCAGCGCCTACCTCGTGGATTTCCACGGACTTTGCCTTAGAGCAAATCAGCTTGGCTCTCATAACTCGGGTGCTGGTTTCTCCCCAACACTCCTGTCCCTTTGGTGGTATCTGTCCACTCTCCATGGCACTCTTTCCCGGGGTGCCCAAAGTCTTTCTTGCTTTTTCATCTTAACAAAAGCACTTGCTAAAGAAATCGACCTCCAGACCCCAGTGTTCTTTAGCCTTGGGAGCCTTTGCATTTAACAAAGGACCCTTTTAGAAAACAGGGCTTAGGATGAGGACCAGCACTGTGTTCATGGATTCTGCTGAGAAAAACTTGTGTGATCCATAAGCAATGTCTCACCATAGCCTAAGATTGGACTGTGGTAGGGTATATGCCTTATTGTTGTCATATGTGACTTAACACCACGGAATAAATTCTTCAATATAGAGGGGACCTGGATTGAGGTAATATATGCACATAAAGATATTTCTCTCTGTTGTGTGCATTGAAGAGAGTCAGAGTGGAATGCATCAGTTTGTATGTTTTTTTTTTTTTTTTTTTTTGTAGACTTCAACTTCTTTTTTTTAATGTTTTAATTGTTTAGTTGTAGGTGGACACAATACCTTTATTTTATTTGTTTACTTTTATGTGGTACTGAGGATCGAACCCAGTGCCTCATGCGTGCTAGGCGAGCACTCTACCTCTGAGCCACAGCCCTAGCCCTCAAGTTCTTTTTTGACCAAGTGTGATTTTGGGAGTTTTAAGTTAGCACCTTCAACACACTAACTTTTTCTACCTAAGGACTTGAAAGTTGATCATCGACTCACAGATCCGATCCTTGTTTTTCTTTTCCTCTTGGAGGCCTGAAGAGCACTTACTGTAGTGGCCACAATGATGAAAAGCAGTGGCTGGGAGTCTTGGCTTGTCAGTTCCTGGGCACAAGTTCCAACGATGCAGAGGATCAGGAATTTGGGGAAGAAGATGCACTGGGGGGTGGGGTGTGAGCATCTCCTACGTCCATTCAGTTATTTGTCAGTATTGTGCTGAGATGTCAAAGATACGGCCAAATACGCATGGTCCACTGGGTTTAGGGACCATCTCAGAAAGAGGAGTCTGAACAGACAGTTGGAAGTCACAGTGTGAGACAGTCCCAGCCCTGGGTGCCCAGGGATGCTCAGAAATCGTTTTCTAAAGGGAACAGTTGTCCACACTGAGACCCAAGAGGGAGTAGGAACAAGTCATAAGAGACGTGGGAAAGACCTTCAGGCAGAGGGAAGAGCAGCTCTGTAGGGCCGGGGAGTCAGGGGTGCCTCTGAATTGGGGGACAGGACAGAGCTAGGTCATGAATCACCTCAATGGATTTGGACTTTTAAACCATTAAGCAGAGAAATTAAATGTTGTGGCTTACATAAGAAAAATAGTTGGATGACTCTGGCTGAAGTGTGGAAATTAGACTAAGGAAGAATAAAGTAGGTAAGATGTTGGTGTTTGTGGAACTCCAGGAGGGCTGATGATAGCAACAGATGACAATATGGACCAAACCACAAATAAAAGCAGAGTGTGCGATGGCAGCAGATGACCTACAGATCTCCTGGTGTTGTGCTTTGGATATGAGGTGTCCCTTGAAAGCTCCCGTGTTAATGCAGAAACATTCAGAGGTGGTGTCCTAAAGAGTCTGTCTCAGTTTGAATGGACTGACTGGGTGATGACTGTAGGCAGCTGGGACATGGCTGAAGGGAGTGGGTCCCTGGGGGCATACCCTAAAAGGGTGCATCTTCGCTGTGGTCCCCTCTTCTCCCCTCTGCTTCCTGGCTTCCATGAGGGGAGCAGGCTTCCTCCACCATGCCTGCCTCACTCTGGGCCCAGAGCAATGGGCTCAGCCAATCATGGGCTCAACCTCTGGAACCATGAGCCAAAATAACTTTCCCTCTTGGAAGTTGTTCTTGTCCAGTATTTTGGTCACAGCAACATAAATCTGACGAACACACCTGGCATTGAAAACCTGGAGCTCCAGTGGGTTAGACCACATGTCCAGGGTCACATGGCAGAGGTGGGGGGACGAGCAGAGCTGGGACCTACGTCAGCTTAAACCCAGGTCTCCTGTTTCCAAACTCAGTTCTCCACCCACTGCGTTCCTGGGGCGAGGCGTTTGTCCAGCTCCCAGCATGTGCAAAACCACCCTACTAAGTGCCGGGTGGCTGGGCAGGCAGAACAGTTGCCCTCGTCTCTGCAGTCTAAAAATCGTTCTTGATGCTTTTGTTCCCAGTTCTGTGCTTGGGGGACACTAAAGTAATGGTAATGGAGCCAGCGATGGGAAGGGACGGAGCCCTGTGGCCAGCAGGGTGGGCCCCGCTGCTGGGAAGCTGGGTGATTGGGTCCTTGCTATTGGGAAGGAGAAGGACTAAATCAGCACTTGGTATATCCAGCTCCATTTTTGTTAGAATAAATCAGATCAGCTTATTTGAGGGCATTTTCTGCTGGTGCATTGGTGGAAACTTCCTGATCTCTGCCCATTCTCTGGTTAGGGGACCTGCCATTCCACCCTTTCACATCACACAGGGGCCCATGGGCCCTCGTGGCCACAGACAGCCATCAGCAAGTCCTCCACACCGTAGATACCCATGGAGATGCTGCTGGGTGGTGGCAATGGGCCAGCTGTTAGGTGTGCCAATTTGGGTGGTCAACTGGGGGAAATGGCAGAGCAGGAATGAGGGAAAAACATGGGCTCTGGGCACAGGGAGCGTGAGAAACAACCATGAGTCAGAGAAAAAACTGCAGTAACTCTGAGCTGGAGAAGCATTTCACTGCTGAAACCATGTTACAATGACCTAAAAATAGCCCTGGGGACCGTGGGGACTGCCATCCTTATACTGCTTGCTTTTTGTTATTTTTCAGATTGCAAAATTGGAGGGCTGGCCCTGAAGTGGGAAAATAAAGCTTTGCAAAGTAGTAATGACTGCAAATCTTTCACTTCCTTTGGAAAGCATTAGTCACCTATGAGGATGGTAGTGCTCAGTCCTTCCCGCTTTCTCACCCCAAAACGCCTCACCTAGCTCTCTGAGAGGCAGTGGTGAGGAGCAGGAAAAATAGAAACGTTCCTTCTGCTGGTTTTTATTTCTTCTTTGATTGAACAAATATTTCCCCTAACACAGCACTGGTCCTGCTGGGAAAAGCAAAGTCATATAAGCCAAGCCTCAGGCTGCATGGAGTTTATACTTAATAAGTGGAAATGAGCTGTGCATACATGTTATAAGCACATAAGCTGGAAAGTAATGAAATGTCATTAAAAAATACAAGGAGCCACAGGAACATGGAGGAGGAGAGGAAGAGGGGACATCTGGCTGAGAGCTGTGGGAAGGATCAGGGGTACAACAAGTCAGAGAAAGTGAAACCCAGGAGCACAATCCCAAGGTCAAGAGGTTGCAGAGCACATGGAAGCAAGGGTCAGTACCTTTCTTCACTGGACCTGGGAGTAAATGAGACTAATAGGAAATAGTCCTGGAACTACTCACTGATGGGGGCTTATGGATGCAAACCAGAGGAGATACGTGCATACCATACGCTCCTTAACTTATAATGGCTTTGGTCCTCACACAAACGTCATCAGTTAAAACTTTCCTAAGTGAAAAATTCACTGAATCTACCTGACCCAGGAACGTCACAGCTCGGCGGCACAGGACTCTGCGGAGTGCTGGTGTTCCCCTGGGGGTCATGTGACCCACCGGGAGCTGGAGCTCATTGTCACTGCCCAACATCAGGAGAGGATTGGACTGTATCTCACTATCTTGGGAAAAGATGCAAATTCAGAATTCCAAGCACCATTTCTACTGAGTGCCTATCACGGTTCCCATTGCCGTGAAGTCAAAAGATGGCTAAGTTGAGCTGGGTGCACTGGTGCGTGCCTGCAATCCCATCGACCGGGGAGGCTCAGGGAGAAGGATCGCAAGTTCAAGGCCTGCCTCAGCACTGCGGTGAGATCTTCAGCAACTAAGTAAGACCCTGTCTCTAAATAAAAAAATAAAAAGGGGTGGGGATGTGGCTCAGTGGGTAAGTGCCCCTGGGTTCCAACCCAGTACCAAAAAAAAATTAAATGGAACCATGTATGTAGACAGAGTTGGAAAGTTTGTTGTTGCTGTTGTTTGTTTCTGTGAGGTGGGGGCAAGAGTGAGAAGTATTTTAATGACTTGGATGGAGCATTATGCCTTAAATAGTCTTGACAGTTGCGCTTAAAGTGGATTGGACTGACGAGATGGGAGCAACATGAAGTAAGATCATACTGTGCAAGTGAACCTCAGCCAAGGTGTTATCTAGCTTAATCCCAACGTCTTACTCTCCACCCAAGGTTATTTCCACTTCAGTGTATCCCACATCCGAGAGTTTGTAGCAAGCTTCTGCTTAGCTGGGTGTAGTCTAATCCTTTAAGTACTTTATCCCTGAAGAGTTCCAGTAATCTGGGAGGACCCCAACATGTCCACATGTATTCCATACTGAACATTGCAGTCTCCTAGAAATGAATGGCAGAGCATAGTTCCCAGCCCCTGAGCCCAGCTCGTCCACCTGCGTTAAGATTTGCCATGCCACTTCCTCTGGCCAAGGCTGCCAAGGCTGCCAACGCTGCATTACCCCCTTGCCCCTCTGCTGGTAGAAGTAGAACAATGCTACTGGCCACCGTAATAGCCCTGGCTGGCCTGCAAGACACCAGCCCTCTGCTCTTGAAAGACCAGGCACCTGCTGATGTGCATGTCTGCTAGTGTGTAAGGCATTATATACCCAGCACAAGTATCCACAGATATGCAGCTGAAACTCAGCCCTGGGGAGACATTTGTGAAGTCACTTCCCAAAAGCAACTCTCCTGAGGCAGAAGATTCTTGTTTTCTATGCTCACTCGGGTGAGGTCTCCCTGCAAAGCTTCCTGCACCCTTTGAGTGCAGCAATCTTTTTAATTTATGCCCCATTTATACATAAACACTTACACATCCAAGAATGCATTGACGATCACCAAAAACTGGCCTAAGGGGAGTTCTAGACCAGGCTTTTGCCATACCCAGCACCAGCAGTCCCTTCTTCTCCTATATAGTAAACTTCTTTCCAGAGCCACTGTTACCTTTCCTGAAATATGACCTACATCAAGGTCACCATAGTTTATTACTTCCAATCTTAGTGGGAATTGGGATCCCAGCTTCACTTTCCAAAGAAGGACTCCTCAGCTCTCATACAAAAGAATATATAGAAATAAATACAAGGATGCCACACAATGCATTCTTATAATCAACATTTGGGGTCCAGCCAAGCTGGGATGCAAATTCAAGAGGGCCAGCGGTGAAGGTCCAGGAGAGGAAAATGCTAACTAGACTTCCCATCCTTCCAGTCCAGACCTCCATTCCTGTCTAAGCACAGCATCTATAACAGAAATTAGAAACAAGAACAGCCTCAAGAGGGTAAGAGCTGTACAATCAGAAATAAGAGACACACCTGAGTCACATAGTTGAAGGAACAGAATAGGTTTATGGGTTAATTGACACACAGTGAGCAAATGCAAAGGGAGAATTAGGGAGAATTGTAAGACTGTTAAATGAGTGAACTGGAAAGATGGTGTTTCCATGAATAGATGAAGATGAGTTGAGAAAGAAATAGTTTTGGGTATAAGTAAAAAAGTAAGTTTAAAATTCCATACCTAGGTCCTATTCCAAAAAATTGCCCATTCCATTGGTTCAGGATATGTCCTGGGCATTGGAATTTTTAAATCTCCCAAGGCAATTCTAACCTTCAGTCACAGGTGGTGGGACCCCCAGCCTGCAGGAGCTCCAATCTGGAAATTCACAGTGGCAGACTTAAGAGAGATGGAGTTTGGGACATTCAGGGAGTTGAACCCTCATGGTTGAATGAGATTACTGGGGAGAGAGGGGAAGAGGAGATAAACTATATGCAAATCTGGGAGGTGCCCTCCTGTAAGGGACAGAAAGGACCAGAGGCCAACCAAGGCAGCAGAGAATGATCAGATCATCCAGTGGTAGGAAACCAAGACTGGACAAGAACTCCATGGTCCCTAAGTGGGGAGAAAGCTTCTCGATGGAAGAGGCATGTCACGGAGGGATTGGGCAAGTGTTTTCAATCTCCATGCAGAGGGTGCCACTCCAACAACTCTCCTCATTGCTGATATTGTCAAAATCCAGGCAAACTATTTGTTTAACATTCTTGCTTTGAAGTTTCTCTTCTGTATTAGTCAGCTTTTCATTACTATAATAAAATACCAGATGCAGACTATTTCACAAAGAAAAGAGTTTTATTTAATTTACAGTTTGGGAAGCTGAAACCTAAACAGCATGCACAGGTTTGGGCAAGGGCCCCCCTTGGCTGTGGTGTCACTTCATGGCAGGAACAAATGTGCACCTCTGTGTCTTTGTGTTCTCTTCCTCTCTCCTGATTAAGCCACCAGAATTCAATCATGGGGGATTCACCATGATGACCTAACCTAATCTAACCAGTGTCCCAAAAGTCCTGTCTCTAAACACCACAGTCAGATTAAATTCCCACTCAAAAGGATGAAAATTTAATACCGGAAAACTTTGGAAATTAAGCTCTTGCATGAATTTAGGGGAACAAATTATAGCACTCCTTTAATGTGCTTTATTCTGCTGGGTGAGAAAGACGTGACAGGAAGGTTAAAACTTCAAGAATGATGTGCCAAAAGCCCGCAGAGCTAACTTATCTTCTTATCTCTAACCACAGACTGCCACTACTTCCTTACTGATAAGACAGAAGATCTGATTTCCATGGTCACCATGTTGATGCTGTGAGGTTTAGAATGAAGAAACTCTAATTATTATTATTTTTTTTTGTGACCATCCAGCCTGGCACCCAAAGATTCCTATGGCAGATAGTTCTAGAAGGACATAAAACATCATTCCATGACAATTGAGTGGGCAGAATATTGGCCTCTTCAACATATTAATTAAGTGAAATCCAAACTTGGAAGGCTGGGGGGTACATTTCTCAAATTCCAGAGGCGACAGTGGTCTGGTGGTTTGGAAGTGGAGAGCTGACTGCTGTAACTGTGCTGAGTCCTAACAGAACCAGCCTGACAGCCGCCATCACTTAAAGTAGAAAGAACTGGCTGGTCCTGGGTGCTTGGGAAACTGATGTGCATGGTAGAAATGCCATCCCTGTCCCTGCAGAGCCTTCAGGCTGGTGAGGAAAACAAACCAACAATGAGGGTAAGTCCCATGGTAGGGAACTTAGGGGAGCCTGTGGCATAAACCCCCACCTGAATGAAAGTTGGGGTGAGGCTCTCCAGGAGATCTTTCTAGAGAAGTGGATTTTCAAGATGAGATTTGAAGTGTAAGGCTGAGCCTGGCAAAGAGCAAGGAGAAGTGTGTCCCGGGAGCTGGACTCCGTGGAGATGTTGCAGGTGGAGATAATCACAGGGGTAAAGACCCAGCAACTGCTTCACTCAAAACCCAGAAGGGGTCCAATAGGGGTGGACTGTAGGTTTGGGCAGGATGGTCCCAGGCAGGGCCAGGTAGGCCAGGTGAAGGAGTCTTAGAGTTGTCTGGATGCAGTGCAGAGCTACTGAAAGCAGCGGGTGTCCTGAACAGGGACACCTCTAGAAAGGTGACTGGTTCCTGGTGGCTTGCAGGGTGGAAAGTGAAGGGAAGGTGACAAGAAGACCAGTTGGGAGAAAAGGACAGAACCACAGGCAGGATGAAGGGGCCTGGACCAAGGTCATGAAATGCACATGCTGGAGGAACCTTCAGATGTAATTTCCTGGGATTGGACGCGGGGGCAAGCGTGAGCCAAGAGCTGACATTGACTGAGAGGCAGGACAGTGAGGGCCAAGTTCCCTCCCCTCTCCACCCCTCCGCTTCTGTCTGCTTGCTCCTCCCTGCCCCCTCCCTCCTCCTCTCTCTCCTTCCTTCCTATATCCAGGGAAACCACACAGAGGTGATGCCCACCGTCAGCCTGGCTCTCCTCTCTCCTGCTCCCTGCTGGGGGCCCTTCTTCAACCTCCTCTTCCCTCCTCCCTGTTTGTATTTCCAGTACCTTCTCCCACATCAGCATCTATAACTTCCTCAGCACTGTCTCTGTGAAAACTCACAATTCATTCACTCACCTTTGGAACTTTCCCGTACGAGTCTTACGCTGAAGGAAACAAAAATTGAGGTAAACATCCCACTCCTGGGTCTATTCCCAGAGGACTTAAAAACAGCACATGGGGCTGGGGTTGTGGCTCAGTGGCAGAGCGCTTGCCTCGCACGTGTGCTGCCCGGGTTTGATCCTCAGCACCACGTAAACATAAATGCATTGCATTGTGTACAACTAAAGTAAATAAATAAATATTTTAAAAAAACAGCACATTACAGTGACACAGCCACTTCAATGTTTATAGCAGCACAATTCACAATAGCTAGGTTGTGGTACCAGCCTAGATGTCCCTCAGTAGATGAGTGGATAAAGAAAATGTGGTATATATACACAATGGAATTTTACTCAGCAATAAAAGAGAATAAAATAATGGCATTTGCAGGTAAATGGATGAAGTTGGAGAATATAATGCTAAATGAAATTAGTCAATATCAAAAATCCAAATACCGAATGTTTTCTCTGATATAAGGAGGCTAGTTCACAGTGTTGTTGGATGGGGGTACATAGGAGGATTAGAGGAACACTAGAATGGTCAAAGGGAAGGGAGGGGAAGGGAGGGAGCAAGGGGGGAAGGAGGGGAGGAAAGAAAAAAAAAAGAAAAGGTGGTTGAATGAGATAGATATCATTATCCTAAATGCGTGATTGAAGACCTGAATGGTACGAATATACTTTGTATACAAACAGTTGTATGTAAAAAGATGCTCTATATGTGCACTATGAATTGTAATACATACTACTATTATAAAAAAAGAAGAAAAACTACAGGGAACAATGACCCAGTTTATGATTATATCCATATTATGGTGGCCAATGGCTATGCCACAACCAGTCCTTTGCTCCTGATCTGTACTGAAAAACAAATTATTAAGTTCTTGAAATATTTTTTGGTGAAGATAGCACATATTTAACTACTGATGATAGATAAGTTCTCCTAATATGCCAATCATCTGGCTTCTGTAGAGTAAATTTCAGCCTAGAATATATGCTCTCTGGAATAAGTTAATATAGAGATATGAACACGTGAATAAAAAAGTTATAGAAATGTCAAGTATTTACCTTTTTAAAATAACACAAGGGCCCAATATATCTGCTTGGTGTCAGCAAGTGATTCTTAATGGGGTGGATCGCAGCTTCATGGCCTGGGTTAATCATTAAAAACACATTGAGAACTTTTAAAAAGAACTAAATGTAGGGACTCAGGTTATCATATATACACTAGGGCTCAAAGTAGCATTATTAAAATAGCCCACATTGGAAATATCTCAATGTCTAAAAGGATATGAATGTATAAGCAAAACATGCCCTGGGCATATCATGGAATATTATTCAACCTGGAACAAAAAAATAAATAAATTCCTGAGGAAGTAATTCTGACCTGCACTCTTAGGAAGAATCAAAATGTTCAACCAAAAGAATGGGACCAAAATTGTAATGGGTTGCACCCTATGTATGTATAACATGCCAAAATACATCCAACTGTCTTGTATATATAAAAAGGACAAATTAAACAAAGCTGTTGGAATAACAAAACAAAAAATATTGAGGTAAACAGAAACTTTCCAGGCCTCTAGGGGGATGTCCTAATTTGCAGACTCTCTTACATAAATGTGTGTGGGAATCGGGAAGCCCTGATTTCAGGTATATAAAATAAACCAAGTGAACAAATTAATACAGTCTCTTTGGAGAGTTAACATCTGCTTGCTGAAGCCCTATTGACTTGGGGATATTTATTTTCTGCCTCTTGTATGTTCTCTGTCCTGTCGTGAGAAGCAGCCATGCAGGCACGAAGCCCCGTGGATAGCCTTCCACCATGCGTCGCTGGGATGCCCAGCTTCAAGGATCCCTATAGTAGTAATAATGGCAAGAAC
Source organism: Tamias sibiricus (assembly GCA_025594165.1). NCBI lineage: Eukaryota > Metazoa > Chordata > Mammalia > Rodentia > Sciuridae > Tamias > Tamias sibiricus. The sequence continues at coordinate 12,708,789 of CM046666.1, read as the reverse complement.
TATTTTGGTTGTAGTCATCTCATTATCAATCTGGGAAGAGCATCAAAATAGGTTTGGGAAAACAAAAGTGATATAAACAGGACCAGGACCAGGGACCATGTATCAAACCTACGCTTATACAGCCCAGAGACTGACATCTCCTTCAATTTTTAAAATTGTGATAAAACATACATAGAAAAATATTTACCATTTTAACAACTTTGAAGTGTGTGGGTTGGTGGTGTTCTATCACCACCATCCATCCAGGACTTTTCTTCTTCCCAAGCTGAAAATCTGAACCCTTTTTACAACAGTCCCAATGCCTCGCGATGACCATTCTACCCCATCTCTGTGAACTTGACACTGTTGCTTCTTCACATAAATGGAATTATACAGCAGGTGTCCTTTGTGATTGGCTTATTTCACTTACCATAATGTCTTCGAGGTTCACCCATGTTGTAGCATGAGTTTGAATTCTTTTTGTTTCAATGTGTGCATGGACACCACATTTGATTATCCATCCATCCAACAATGGATGCATGAGATGTTTCCACCTTTGGGCTACTGTGAATGATGCTGCTAATGAATGCACACGTGTTTCTTTGAGTCTCTGCCTTGGGTATGCCCATAGGTTAAATTTGCAGGATCTTATGATTATTCTAGCTTAATTTTTTGAGGAATGGACATAATAGTATTCCATAGCAATTGCGCCATTTTACATGCTCGCCAACAATGCAAGAAGGATCCAATGTCTGTCTCCCCATCCTCACTACTTGTTGTGTGTGTGTATGTTAGACTGACTATCCTAATGCAGGTCAGTGGGGTGGCATCTTGTTGTGGTTTTGATTTAGTGATCAAAACTTATTAGTGATATTGAGTATCATTCGATGGGGTTGTAAGCCATTTGTATGTCTCTTCTGCAGAATTCTATGAAGTCCTTCATCTGTTTTCAAGATGTTTAAGTTTTATTTTGGGTTGTATGACTTACTTATATATTCTGAATATTAACCCCTTATTAGACATATGATTTGCAAATATTTTTTTCCATCCCTTGGGTACCCTTTACGTGCTGTTGATTGTGTCTTTTGATGCACAAAGGTGAATCCTTGAGTTTTATGCCCCAACTGCCTCCTTGGCCTCACTGTAGTCCTGGACCTGAATATTAGCCCTTGTCTCTTCCATGAGACATTTAACAAAGAATTTGAAATGACAGATATCACACTTGAGTTCCTAAAAGTTTAATTACACTCAGAACTTCATTTTCCACTCTGAACTCCTTTGACCACCCAGGATAGCCACAATTGAGTACATTCTGAAGCAGCACCTGGCTTATCTCAATGGTTATAAGAGATCAGCAGACTCAAAGAAAAGTTGCTGAGAAGATTCTCACGATGCCACCCCTCTGTGGAGACAGAAGCTAGGAACTCTTGTCAAGTGATTACAGTGTGCCAGGCACTGTTCTAGGTAGTTTACTTACAACACATGCATGCGGTTAACATGTGTTACCAGGTAGGTACCTACCTACCAGGTAGGTACCAAGCTAGGTTACCAGGTACTTTTTACAACAGCCTCATAAGGTGTGTGCTCTTCAGGTCCCCACTTTACACCAGAAAGGTTGAATAAAGTACTGCAGGTGACATAGTTAATAGATGGCAGAGTTGGAATTTGAATCACAGAAACCTGGTTCCAGATTCTGTACTCTTAACCAATTACAAACTGTGGCTGATGCCACATCTTCCCCATATTTAATTTTTAAGTTATTTCAGACTTTGGCATCTTCCCATGCAGTTGGTTTCCAGCAAACCACATTTTTAGGCTTCACTTAGATATCACTGCTTCTCTCCTAACATTTCTTTTCCTTCTCTTGGCTTATGGAAATGACTTATAGTCGATCCTCACGGGAGCAAGATCTGGGCCTTCCTGTAAATCCATCCATTCCTGCTTAGCACACTATCCATAATTATATCCTTGAACTAAAATTGGAGCCAACAACTAAACCCCAGGCATACTGTATCAGAGCAATATGTCTCCATCCTAAAGGACTTGGAGAGCTAATGGAAAGCTCTTCCTTACTCTTAGGTACCAAAACAGAAACAAAACCAAAAATCCTTCACTTCAAATGGATGCCATCTTAGCAGGTCCCTGGTCTCAGCAAACCATCAGTCTTAGGGGAGAAATAATTTATTCACAGATTCACAAACACTCCTTCACTAATGATTTGTTTCCCTTATTCTTTCACCAAGATCTGATTTTAATGGATGAGGAAGGAAAGGCCCCACTCACCCCATGCAACAAGATGTCTTGTTAAATCAAGTTAATTCACCAAGAAAAGACTCTGAAGAGCTGTGGGAATCCATGGACAGACATCCCTCGTGGTGACTTTCACCTGCCTGGGCTCCAGTTCTCCACCAAGGCTGGGGAGAAAGTGGCTAGTCTGTTTCTGTTGTCCTAATGGTTGTCACTTGCTGCTTTTTACAGGGTCCTGTGGATCTACTCTGAGACCGGCAGGTGGGTATACCCCGTGCTTGGAAAACTCGGCCCGCTGGGTCTCGCGGCCTTCTTCTCCTCCAGCTACTTCTTGAGTGTCAGCATCTACCTGTTTGGAGAAAAGATCAACCGCTGGAAATGGGGTCAGTGTATTTCTCTCTTGTGAACAAAGATATTTCTTTCTTACCCTTTCTCTACTCTTTCTGGAAATGGAAGGAAAAACTACTCCAACACAGAAGGCAGTGGTGTTGAGGGTGTTCAGCCAAAGGACTGGGAGAAGTCCTACCAGAGTGGGCAAGGCCCAGCCTGGGACAAGCAGGCATTCCCAAAGGACTCCATCAACCCATCTCCCCTCCTCTACAGACAACACCTTATTAAACTTGAAAGGTGCATCTTATTTAGAAAGCTCAGGACCCAGAGAACAAGATATTATTGTTCTAAGAATGCAAAAAAAAAAAAAAAAAAAAAATGGTAGCAGAGTCTCCTACTACCCAAGTGAGGAGGACAAAAGCTGTTACAATGACAAGATTTCCTTTTTGAAGGAAAAGAGCTCAGGTGACTCTCTTTGCTTGTCCAATCTCAGCCGTGTATTCCCAGATGAGTTTTTATCCCTCTTTTATTAGGTTGCTTCTCAAGCTTAAAAAAGCATTTACTAAATAGAATCACATGCTATACTTGACATTGGAATTCTCATTTAGACAGGGTCCTGGGCAATGGGCATATGTGAGCAAGCCAAGCTTTCTAATCATAGGCAGGTAGAAACTGATAGGTTCTTCATAGAATAATCCTCAGTTAATTTTGGAAGGGAAGATTTTATTCTCCTCTTTGTCTCCCCCCTCTGCACCACACCTCTAGAATATGCTTTTTGCCGGAAAAGTAACCACAGGTACCAGAAAGTCAGGTTGCAAAATGTGAATTTTTTCTCCTTCTCAAGGAGGTGTGCAGGAACTCTGCCCTTGTCGTGTATTTTAAAGAAGGCAGAGACTTGCCTGCAGTCCCCCATACCACTAGCTTACCGGCCATTCTGTTCTACCCAAATAGAGATGGCATCTTCTGCCTTTGCATGAATAAATGTGAGCCCTAAGCTGCTGTGTGCAAAACGCCCACCGTTCCAGAAGGCTTAGTACCACAGTGTGTACTTCCGAGGACAGGCTGAGACCCTGGAGAAATAAGCAAGCAACTTGGACTTATCGTGTGTTTTCTACTCTTGGAGTATTTGGCTAAGAAAATCTCCAAGGCAATATCCTATATGAAAGCAAACACTTAAAAATAAAATACTAAAAATTATAGTTCCCAAAGCAAGATTCCAAATCATAGAAAATTATCCAGACAAAAAATATCTTGACATTTCAAATGCATTGGCAACTAATTCTGACTATCTGTGGCTCTTTGGAGTTCTGAGTAAAAATTTTCTGATGCCCTACAGAAATCTATAGTTAAAAAAAAATAAGAAAAATCCATTTGAAATTTGACAGATGTAGGAAGTTCAGGGAAAAAAAATGGGATTACTTAGAGAACAACAACTTTTTTCAATCAATTGTATTGAGTTCAATAATGATTAATTTTTAAACTCTTACCCTACAGTGAATTTTAAACATCCATTGAATTAAATATAAAATTTCACTATCATTTATTATTCTTGAAATCACTACTTTCAACACAAAGCTCTTCTTAGTATGCCCCATTGCTTAGGTATTATATTCCAATTTTCCACTACAACTAAGTCAATATAGGGACCCTCATGTGCTTGTGTAAATGCAGATGCTCACGTGAGTGATAGACTATCGTAAAGGACTGCATATCTCAAGACATATTGTATGTCTCCTCTTTCTATATGTTTATATCTCCTTACGAAGATAATGGGTGGCCAGGCATATAATCCCAGTGACTCTGGAGGCTGGGGCAGGAGGATCACAAGTTCAAGGCCAGCCTTGGCAACTTAGTGAGACCCTGTTTCAAAATAAAAAGGGCTGGGGATGGAACTCAGTGGTAGAGAGCCTCTGGGTTCAACACCCAGTCCTGCAAAAAAATTTTTTTTTAAAAAAAAATAAATTTAAAAAGAAGAGAATGAGTGAAAAGTACTATATAGCATCAAAATTGGATCATAAATGTGTTAAATGCCAGACAGATCTTTATTAATTGCAAATGATTAAATAACAATGAAAAGAGAAACTGAACCCCTCAAAATTGCAATGGCAGCAAATGCTTTTGAATTGCTGAAAACCAAGTAGAGTGGTCTGTTGATTTGTGTGGACACAGAGATCAACCCCGGTCCTCCTCTGCCCACAACACTTCAAGGCCTCCCCCAATTTACAGAAGCAAGGCCAGTCCTTAGAATGACACACCAGGGTCTCTGTGACCCAGTCCCCATCTCAGTGTCTCCTCACCTTCTTCTTAATTTGGACCCCAGCAGCATTAATTTACTTATTTGACTTCCCTGTTGTTGCTTCTGCCCTCCACGGGCTTCTTTCTTCCATCCCCCAGTCTTTTCCCAGCTCTCACCTCCGCGTTCACTTCAGCTCCCCTCTCCCAGGAAGCCTTCCCTGCTCTGCCCAGGCTGGATCTGACGTCTTTCCCAAATGCCCCATGGCCCCTCTTTACCTCCCAATGCCAGACATACATTGTATTGTTACTGTTTGTTGTTTTTCTTAAACCTCTGCCTTAGGGCTTTGTTTTTATATGGACCTTGGGTTTCTGAAGGATCAGGAGCATGTCTTGTCCTTACCTTAAGCTTTCGCAGTCACCAGTCAGAGCAGTGGTGGGCTATCCAAAGGTCCTCCTCTCTAGGTCTGAAGTGAGATGTTTTGCAAAGGTGTTCCAGAGACAGCAGACAAGGAGTGACTCTACTAGTTGTAGACAGGGCTGGCATTGTACCAGGAGGCTAAGGAGTGTGGTAGTGATATATGGGCTTCAGCTTGCAGAGCTGTTGAAGAAGAGATGTAGGTCAGGGCAGGCAACATAGACCAAGGGGAGACCATGTAGAAGGGAATGGAGACAGCTGGGGTGTGTCCCTCACCCGGCCACAGACCAACCTAAGGGAATGCACTCAGCAGGGTGACCAAGCAGCCCATTTTGACTGGGGTGGTCCTAGTAAATGCCGGCTGTGCCAGCATCTTTACTGACGTCTGGATTATCTTAGGTTGAACAATCAATCATCTGGATCTCCTTACTGAGAGTCCCTGTCCGCATGTCCTGTTCTAGATTTATGACAACATAGAGGGAGTCACCTCGTCTGTCCAAATCCAAACTGAAATTAAATTCTCTTCTCTCATCCTTCTGAAGTCTGAGCTCCTTGGGTGGGAGCAGCAAGCCACAGGAGACCTTCTGTGAGACAGTGGGGGGGCAGCGGCTAGGAAATGAGCTCTGGGGTCGGGCTGCCTGGGTTCCATGTTAGCCCTGCCACCAAGAGTCTAGGAAGGCACTCAAAGTGTCTGGGTGCCAATTTTCTCCTTTCACAATGGAGATAACATTTACACCCTTCTTCTAAGATCCTGGAGGTCCTTAGATGACTGTGTAAGTATCAAGAGCCTTGCATACTAGCAAGAGCTTGTCACCATTGCTGTTAGTCTCAATCTCCCCAGCAAAATCTCCATCTTTGTCTGCTGTGTGGATACTCCAAGCCTTCCCTTCCACTTTATGCACAAATTACCAGTTTCCCAGCTGAAGGTGATTTAAAGTAATAGTCACTAATTACTTGCAAATGGATAGAGATGGTACGTGGGTTCAAGAACTTAGAGTGAAAGAGGTCATGCTAATTGAGGCTAGAATTCATTGGAATCTCTTTCTCTGAAATTTTGAAAGTGTGTGACCTGGCTAGGAGCCACCAGACCAGCATTGAATGGTCAAGGATACCAGGCAAACTAACAGCTATGACCCGTTAAATATACCAGGTATCTCTGTAACAGTGGTTCTTGACCTTGGCTTCACATCATAGAAACACTAAAGGTGTCTTAAAAATATTAAGTTTCAAGCCCACTTCAGACCAATTACATCCACATCCCTGGAGATATGGGGATTTAACATGGGTGTTATTTAAAGCTTCCCAGTTATTTTAATTTGCAGTCAGGGTCAAGAGTCACTGTTACAGAGCAGTGTTTCTCAAACCAGTATGTGCCTCTGGATAATGTTAAAATGAAGATCTTGGAAAATCTGGAGATCTTTATAAAATAGGTTCTCATTCAGCAGACCTTAGGTGCCAGTGGGGATTCTGCCCTTTGAAAGCGTGTCCCAGAGAGATCATTGCTGGTCTGAGGATAAGTCTGTATACAACTAGACCCTGGAGGCCTCCCAGGGGAGATAATTATGTCAGGGCCACAGTTGCTAGACATCTGCTCGCCTCCTCCCCCCTCATTTATAATGTCAGTGGATAATGGGAAGAGAGCAAGAAAGGACAGTTACAAAAAATGACACCAAGAATTCAGTGGAAACTTGGCAAGCGTATGAAGTCTTCCCAGGGCCTATGGTCGCAGGGGTCTGGCCCTGTGTGCCAGGGAGACACAGGCTATTTGCACTGGAGTAATTATCAGGACAACCCACCCACCAAGAAAGATTCCATTTCTACTTTTGGAGCAGGGAATTGATTTCAAACAATGATAGAAGACAATGAAACAGACAGGGAAAGCAGTCTTGGCAGATCATTGTGAGCTTGGCCTACACTGTCTTACCATGGGCCCCAGGCAGATTCTCCTCCTACCTGATCCAGGCAAGGGTCCACACCCCCTCTTCCTATTATCCTCAGGGCCACCAGCCAGATGTCAAGCTATCCTTTGTCAGGTCCCAAGACCATGGATGCTTTTTCTCCTAAGGACAAATATAAATTGATACACTGAAAATTACAGTTTGGCCAAGTGACTTTGTGATGGTACTTGAAAAGAATTATATTAAGACTTTCCTAAAACAAAATAAAACAACAAAAGCTTACTTTAATAATATTTTCCATAGGCTGGGAGTTTTAAAATATTTATTTTGTTCAAAGCTTGCTTAAGGGCCATCTGGTCCACCTCCTTGGTTTTTTTTATATAAGAAGAAATTTAGGTAAGGTATATTGTCTTGCATATTATCCATGATATGCAAGAAAAAAGAATTTTATTATAAGATGACACCACATGTGCTTCTAAAGCATGACCCTCCTGGAGCAATATTTAGTCAATAGCAAAAATATAACTCCTTTTGCCTTCTTAACTTCATTTCCCTAAGCTCAAAGGGAGTCTTCTCTATATTATTGTTTCCCCCTCTTCCTCAGCCTTTCCCACCAGGGTTTCTTTCTCTGGACAGCCCCCAGCTCCATCTTCTTCCTGGTTCTTCTACACAGTGAGTTCAGTTCACCAATGCCCAAGCCTTATGCCTCTAGCACCCCATATCCTTCCTCTGAAGCATCTGTCTTGTTAGCCTTCTCCAAGGCAGCCTCCAGAACTCCACAATTGCTCTTCAGATTTTCAACTCAAGTTAAACTCAAAAGCAGTAGCTTTTGTGGTTATAGATTCATAGTTGTAAATATTTGAGAACACTGTTTTTGTTTATCCTATGTTCTGCCTATTGAGTAATGAAGTATGTAATTATATATGATATCTATACTGATATTGATTAAAACAATGGTTTCATTGCCACACCAGCAGAAGAACATTAAATATTTGGCCTAAAATCTCTCTAGCCCTTGGTACATCTGATGGAGGATAAAGAAAGAACTAAAAAGTCGGGGATGGATCTAATTCCTAGCCTCCAAATAGCAGACTTTGTACTGGGAAAAAACTCTCTTCAATCAAAAAAATGTTATAACAAATAATATTATTTCCCAGAGTTTTAAATCCATTTTGTGAACTTTGTTTCACTGAGATACATGACCTGTTAATTATTAAGTAAACACTTCCCATGTACCATAGAAATATAGAGATAAATTCAGAAGACTTAAGAAACGTAGAAACTGCTCAGCTCTGTGAGAATTCAAAACTAAAGACCCACTTCATACCTCCCCTGTTTGAAACAAAAAGAAAAATTTCTGAGGTATTCATACATGTTAAGTCTCTACAGAATAAAATTATTGTTGGACCTCAACACAAAAAACTGGGGATGGTGCCTTTCTTGCATACTAGTAATCATATTAGTCAGTTTTCATTCCTGTAATGAAATACCTGAAGCAGCTAACTTTATAAAGAGAAAAGTTTTATTTATAATGTAGTTGTGAAAGCAGGTCCAAGCTGGGTGGCCCCATTGGTTTGGTCTCTTGGTGAGGGAAGCAGGTGGTGGTGCATCGTGATGGGTGTATGCAGAGGAGCATGCACATGGTTACAGCTCAAACCAGAGAGGAAAAGGGCCGAGTGGAGCCAAGCTAAGGCTTTTATAGCTACTACCCCTGAGTCCCATGAGAACTGCTTTCTGAGGGCAGACCCCCAATGAACTAAGGTTTCCCACTAGACCCCATCTCCAGAAGATTCCACCACCTCCCAACATCACCACAGTGGGGACAAAGGCTTTAATCACAATAGGCCCTTGAGGTGCCCTCAGACCACATCCATCCACAGCACTGGGTATGTGGGAATTTCCTGGTGTTTCACCAAACTGCCTGATTTTGGTTAGAGGAGACTCTGATCTACCAGAAGGAGTCCCCTTCTCTCCTCTTCTGTCAGAACTTCACACCATCATTTCTCCTTCTCTCTAAGCTTCATGTTCTGCTGCATTTCCTAAATGGAGGGCTCTGCAGCCCTGGCACCTGGACTTTAAGGAGGAAGGTTATGATTACAGTTAGCCTCAAGGGGCTTGGGTTACTAAACAGCATGGATTAAGAAAGTTAGGAGCCCTGCAGTGACTGCAGAGGGAACGAATTTCAGAAGTTCATATTAAACAAGCTCTTGAATGTGAGGGTATAGGGCTGTTATTTAGTTTACAAATGATTCCTTAAAGACCCAAAGTCCGCACTGCAGAAAAGAGAAGGTGCTATGATTACGGTTATATATGTAATGTAGATAGGACCTAATTGGGCGGGAGTTTCACATCAAAATGAAAATAAGTGGAAACATCGATGAAAACAATGTTTACCCTGCAAAACTGTTTAAATGCCAAGACACTGCTGGGGTGCCTGGATTGATGAGGAATAGAACAATAAGGGAGAGTACTGTGCTCAAAATCTTGTTGAAAGGGATGACAACTAGGGTGGGAATAAGACTAAGTGATCAGGAGATGGCAGTCCTAGAAAATCAGAGTGGTTAAAAGGCCACAAGTAGGACTTTCTGTCACCAATCATTACAGCCTTTCAGGAAGGGGAGTTCCAGCAAAATAAAATGAATAGAAGATATTTAATGTTTCCTGTCAGGGACAAAATTGGTGCAAGTGGCAGAGTCTGAATGGTAAACTTGGCCTACAATCAGGAGACTGAGATTGCTATAATAATACTTACCAAGTCAAAACTACAGGGAATCTAATTTCCAGAAGGAAGGAGAAGACACTGAGTTGAGAAAAGTTTTCAAAGTAGGAGTGATAGTATTTGGTAACAGGCAGGAAAGATAATGAGCTAATATAATTTTGTCCATTTCAAAACTTATGCAAAGATTTATGATCATTCAATATGGAGATACTAACTTTTTGATTGAATGGATGTCATTTTAGAAATTGAATGGTATACTTTCAGTAGAAGGAGGTCCCTACACTGTGCTTACAAAAACTAAAAATGTAAAAAAAGAGTCCATATGTCAGTACTTTTCCACCCTGGGTTGATATAATTCCATTTGGTGAGAGGTTATAGAATTGACCCCCAATTAGGTGAACACCCACCCTTCTTCTGTCTCCTCTCTACGTGGACGTGGTCTCTTCCTTTCCATCTCTGAAGTCTCAGCATTTGCCCATGCACATGTGTGCAGCCTACACTCACTCACCAGAAGCAGCAGTGACCACTGCCTCAGAGGCAGAGCTTCCCGACAGTTACAGCATCCTCAAAGGAGGAGGGCGGATGACTTCCTGCCCTTGCAGTCGTGCGCTGCTTTTCAGAACTCTTCTTGCTGGAGAAACAGTGTCCTTGACTTTCTACTGCCCCACCAGGCTGAATCGCTACCCACATGGGAAGACCTGTTAGGGAAACCCCAAAGCCTGAGGTGTGTCTATGCTCTTGTTTGTACAGGTGACATGATGCAGCCATGGATAAAGAGGAAGTGATCACGCGCCATGTTCCAAGAACCAAGGAGGAAGAAAACATGAGAGTTTTTTTTTCTCATATTATTATTATTATTTATTATTTTTATTTCTCTGGGGGAGGTGATGGAATAACACAGGAAGGTAGAAAGGACAGAGGCTGATATTTAAATTTAATAAGAAGTTATGAAGATAGAATAATTTGAGGACTCTTGGTTTACATATGCCCAAAACAACTCCTTGCCATCTCAGAATTTGTTACCTGTGTCTGACCTCCACAGAGGATGATAGTTTCTGGGTCAAAATCTGGCCAAAAACCAAAAGAATCTCACATACACTTGGTGTTAAAGAATACTTAGAGAAAGGGAGAGGAAGTTAGGGCCCTCCAAACTCTTCACTTTCTGAAGGAGGACAGTAAGGATCCAGAAGAGAAGTTACCTGCATCAAAGTATCTAAATGAAGATGACGGCTTCTGTCTCCCAGATCTCCTAACTTCCAGTTCTGGGCCACTTTCCAATAATTGCTTTTTCTCTAAAAAATAAGTATTTTAGTAAGGTAGTTATGTTCATGGATCTCTCTCTCTCTCTCTCTCTCTCTCTCTCTCTCTCTCTTTCTCTCATTCTTTCTTCTTGATTTAGAAATGTAGGGATGTGGTTGCTACCAAAGTTGTCTGTCTACCTGGTATCATAGCAAATTAGCTGGGACAATGAGAAAATAAGTTATAAACTATTGGGAAATTGGTCCTTTTTGGAAACAAACATTTGGCACAGGAATAAATTGTGAACAAAATGATATTGTCAAAGTCTCTTCCATTCAAATATTGATTAATTTGTCAAATATGCTTGGGGAATAATACAATAATGAGGTCTTCTGAGATTCCGGTGGTAAAAAGTACTTTGTTGAGATAGTATATGGTTTAAGAAAGCTGATTGTAAGGTGATTCACAAGGATTTCTGAACCCTGATTTAATTTTCCACGTGGTTTTATTCTAGGCCTTTGTTTATAGACATTTTTAAAAGAACGCAAAAGGCCAATGGGTAACCACGATTGAGTCTTCTAGTGTGTGTCTGGGCTCATGGGGTCGGGTTGTGGACTGCAGAGTAAATTGTACTTTCCAGCTACCAACATATGGCCAGGGCAGAGCTGGGAAGAGAGGTACACAGCCCCTGTGTGTGCCTTCAGCACGCTCTGGGTTCAGAGCAGGAAGACGACAGGACTGACCTAACAGTCTATAGGAGAAAGTTGGTAAAAATGGACACCAAGAACAGCCTTCCTTTTAGGGAAGAGGGGAAAATATTCCAACAGGGCACGCATCCCCAGGGAAGACGCGGGCAGGCATCAGGACACCTGTTCAATCCCCACTTCTTTTCTACTTGCTCATAAACAAGAACTTAGGCTCTTTTTTTCAGATAGAGCTGGGGACGCCACCTCTTCCCACACCTGCTGCTGGCTCTTAACTGCTCTGAGGACCTGGTCTCAGCAGGCCCCAGAAGCAGTTGCCACAGTGGAAATACCCCCACCGTAATGCCTGCTGGGGAACACCCAAATTTTCCACACCCAGATATGACTGGGGCTGCATACTTCTCGGTCATAGTAAGCTCTTGGCTGAGATGAGGCTACAGATTTCTATTTGTGGCTTTGCCATCCCGGGACCAAATTAAACCTTGTTTGCAGTATGACTGGTCACTATGCAATTACTTCTATTCCCACGGCTGAAATCTCCAAACCACTTCCCACTAGCACATACACCACCAGCACACAAGAGCTTCCGTGGTGCAGCTGTAGCTTAAGAAAATGTGAGCTGTGAAACACCTGTAATGAACACTGACTAAACACGCATTAAAAAGTGTACAGTATTTGCTGCCTGTGCAGGGCTGTGTAAAGTCCCTTGCAATTACAAAATGACAGTAATAGAAACCAAACCATGATACCAGCAAGATTTATATAGTGTCATGAAATTTACAATCACCCTCATTCATTTGAGCCTCACAAAATCTTGTAAGTAGAAAACATATCATGTCCTTATTTTACAAGTAAACGCTTCAAATGGTGGTGTGCTGGTAAATGCTTAACAACCATCTCTCTGGGGCGCAAAAGAGTTGTAAAATCCTTATTCAGAGAGTTTGCCCATTTCCATGACATAGAGGTGGACACCATGTTTGGCCCCCACGGGGGCCTTTTTCAAGCTAACAACATGTGACCAAATGCAGAATTGGGAAGAAATGTGCCCAGTCCCTGGGTGCTCTATAGCCTGTTTCCAACACACATCTGGGTTCAAAGCAGGGAAATGATAGAACCAAATTTACAAAGTTATCTGATTTTGCAGTCTGTCTTTCTAACTTTTTATTACAGAGCACAGCAGTAACTGGCCATCTGAAGGTCTTTATTACAAATAACAATGCATGCACATCTTGCAAAGTGAAGGTGGTCAGGGGCCCCCAAGTGGTCAGAAACTCTCCCCCGCCCAGACACCAGGAGGAGTAACAGCAGCACCATCCCACGGACCGGCCAGTGTTCGTGCCTCTGTTCCCCGGTCGCTCGTGCTCATGTGAAACCAGTTTTGAATTTGAGTAGACGACCTCATCCACCTCTTCCTCCCCCAGAGGGTCATACATTTCCCGAGCTATTTTGAGCTCTGCACCTACACGCTTGCTTGCGGTATTTCTCATAACAGGAAGCCAGTTTCATATACTGTAATCCCCAAATGCGTTACACCCGCACCCAGGGAGCGAGAGGGGGCCAGAAGGGTGGTACAACTAGGCCAAGCCTCCCCCAAGGGCGCAGGCTGCACCCCGAGCCACCCCAGCGCTGAGTGTCCCATCTTCCCTCCCAGGCTCTGGACACAGAACCCTGACTCCATCTCCAGTCTTGTTTTCCTTTCTCATGCTTTTTTTTTTTTTTTTTTTTAATAAAGCATTTGAGTAGGCAGCAAAGCCAGTCAGAACTGTTTATTTATAGCTGTGGATTTTCAATGCTGTATAAATTAGAAATCATTGCTGAATGAGGCCTGCGCCCACTCACACACGCAGGGCCGCTATCTGGGAGTCCTTTCACACAGTTTGACTGTACGCAGTCTAAAATGGGAGAAAATGACATGCTCCGAGTCAAATGACGGAGTCACAGCTAAACGGCAAAGCAGAAAACCAGCAATTATTTTTCTTCGGCACAATATGGGGAGCACGACAGGTGCAATTATCCAATATTATTTAACAGCACCGGTTTGTGGTGTAGGGAGAAAATAAAGGTTTCCGTGTCTTGGAGAGGAAAAAAAAAAGAGAACCTGCCTCTGGCTCCTGTTTCTGTGGATTAAGCTGTTATGTAAATTGAAACTGGCCAGGATTCCAGGCCGGGAAGGAGAACCACCTGGCTCTCTCACCTGCCCGCCCTCCCCTCAGCAGGCTCCGGCAAGCAGCAGCTCCCTGGGGGAGAGGCCCCCACACCCTCCTCCGAGGCAATGGCTCCCAGCACTTGTCCTGTCCCTAGAGGGACAGCACCTCCTGCATTTCACTCTCCTTTCCACAGCTGAGCCATGTTGAGATGAGAAAGAAGGTGGCCCCACAGGGATGATGACATTCTCATCTGGGTCTCCCCATTTGGGACCCCAGCACATAGTTATTCCTACCCTCAAGCACTTGCTTGAGCTAGTCTACCTGGGAGGACCCTGGCCTTCCAGCTACCATGGAATGAACAAGTCACTGTCCCTGGCTGCACACTTCACCTGAGGGCCACTGAGCCCCTCTCCTGAAAGTGCCCCAGAGGGTACAAAACTGTAATTTGATCGTCACTGTTAAAGGAAATCTGGTATTGAAGGTGGAGAGAGGACCTTACGCTTCCTGAACTCCCACACCGTCCACACCACTGTCTGCACATTCCCCTTGGCCTCGGCTTCCATTGTGGCGTGGAAGGCCGGACAGAACACGCACTGGAGACCAGACCAGACCTAAGTTCAAATTCTGTCTCCATTGTTCTTTCTCCGTATTGAACCTGGGAAAGACAGTTTACTTATCTTGAGCTTGGATTCCCTATCTGCAAAGATAAGATTACAATATCCGCCATGATTAGATAAATTATCCAAAGTGGTGGCTGCAAGTGCCCGGCAGTCCGGATCCCCAGTCCTTCCCTGCCCGATTGCAAACTCCTGAGGCCAAGCACCATGTCTGCCTATCTTTATCCCAACAAAGCTGAATTCCATGTCACTCGACAGTACTGGGAATATAGACTGACTAGAAAAGTACTTAGAGCTTCTTCATCTTATCGACTTCATTACCAAATATCTTCCACTTAGGCTTCCCTGGAAGCTGAGGTCCCCAACATTAAAAAGGATAGTAACATTTAAGGTCCTCTCTCTACCTTCAATACCAGATTTCCTTTAATGGTGATAATCAAATTACAGTTTCACATGACTTTGCCGTGGAAAGAACATGGATAGAATGGGACATAGGACAAATTAGTAAGCGTTTTCACTGCTGTGACTGAAAGACCTGACAAGAACAATTTTAAGGAGGAAAAGTTAAATAATAATAGGGGGCTCACGATTTCAGAGCCCCATTCCTCGGGACTCAAGGTGAGGTAGAACATCATGGCAGAAGAGTATGGCGGAGGGAAGCGACTCACATCATGATCAGAAAGCAGAGAGACTCACACACCAGATACAAAATATATATCCCAAAGTCACGCCCCCAATGCCCTCCTCCTCCAGCCACATCCTTCCTGCCTTCAGTTACCACTCAGTTAATCCTGATGAGGGGATTAACTCACTTACTGGGTTAAGGTTTTCATAACCCCATCATTTCACCTCTAAGCCTTCTTGCATAGTCTCACATGTGAGCTTTTGGGGGACACGTCACATCCAAACTGTAACCACAGGGGAAAAAGACGAGGAGGGGCCTTGAGCATCAGGATCGCATGCAGGTGGAGCTTCAGATTGGATGGGTGGATGGTCCTGGTTCCCCAAAGCGGAGCCTGTCAGCTAGCTGGGTCCAACCCAGGAACATGGACACTGAAGGCAAGTCTTGTTTGTGCTGCAGTCTGACCCCACCCCAGGACCACCCTGCCATCAGCCTCTGCCACGGTGAGACCTGAAAGAGCCTCTGCTTTTACTCCACACCAAATATTCTGCTCATGTGGAAAAAGGAAATCCTTGGCTAGGAATAAGGTCTCCTACTTTACATGGATAGACAATTTGAACATGAAACTACTTCCAAGAAAAGTGATGTGTTGGCTGAAACTCATGCATGTTCAACTGCAAATGAGGGACGCGGGGTGATTTGAAAGTACATTTTACTATGGGAAGGAGTAGGCTTGGGAATCTGAAAATGAGGATATTGTAAGAAAAGGAACAGGGACAGAAGGGGTTGGCTCTAAGGACCAATCTCACCTAATTTACAACTACGCACCGTTCGAGTTGCCAGGAGATGGCTGGGTGTATGTCTCAGCTCTCCACGCCTCCCTGAGAGAGCTAATGACTGTTCACAGTACCCCCCAAAACTCTCCACCAACAACTTCTTTTTTATTTTGTTTTGTTTTGTTTCAGCACATTTTTATTGGTGCATTATAGTTGGTCATAATGGTGGGATTTATTGTTACATATTAGTATAGGCACACAATATAATAATACAATTTGGCCAATATTTGGTCAGTGGTCTTGGTGGCAGAGAGCCAACTAAATGTCACCTGCCTTGGAGGAATACAGAACGAAGACACAGCTGCAACATGTTACTCTCAGCTCCAGTCTTGATAGTCCGGTTGACACCATAAGAACTTAAGCTTGTTTTAGAGAAGTTGGTGTCGGGTTGGCACCATTCCTACCAAGAGAAGGGACTGAAAGTAGAACAGCAGTTGGATTCTATTGGCTCCTGGGGAGCCTAAGATGGGTTGAGCTTTCCTAAGATCCCTTCTCACCCAAACATCTAGATCATATCAACCAGTCACAGAGATCCAAAAGCATTAGGGACAGACTGGGAGCGTGACCTTTGGGAGCAAGAAGGGTGTTCTGCTCACCATTGTAACCCCCCACAGAGCACAGAGAGTGACAAACCAGACACTTCAAATGGGTGTTAGACCCCCAGCCAGATTTACGTAACGTGCTCAGTGATTTACACACTCTTGGAAGTCAACTCCAGATCTGTCTGACTCACATGCCACGTGGTTTTCTCTCCACCAACAACTTCTTTTTTATTTTGTTTTGTCTTGTTTCAGCACGTTTTTATTGGTGCACTATAGTTGTTCATAATGGTGGGATTTATTGTTACATCTTAGTACAGGCACACAAGATGATAACACAATTTGGCCAATATTCCTCCCCAGCACTTCCCTCTCTCTCCCCTCTTCCCACCCTAGAACTTTTCTTCTGTTCTACTGATCTCCTTTTGCTTTTCATGAGATCACCCCCTCTCCTCTTCTTCTCCTTTTTCCTCTCTAGCTTCCACACATGAGAGAAAACATATGACCTTTGGCCTTCTGAGTTTAACCCATTTCACTTAACACCATGGTCTCAAGTTCTATCCTTTTTCCTACAAATGGCATAATTTCATTTTTCTTTATGGCTGAATAAAACTCTTTCATGCATATATGCCACATTTTTCTATCCATTCATCCACTGACAAACACCTAGGCAGGTTCCATAGTTTGTTGTGAATTGTGCTGCTACAAACCTGGGTACGCACATGTCACTGTGGCATGCTGACTTCAATTCTTTAAATACTGAAGATCCACCAACAGCTTGTATCTTTCTTGACAGATACCCTCAGGAATAAATATGTCCTCATGACTCAGTAGAAGCACACATGCACAACACTTGTGTGTACACACGTAGAAGAAGGAAACAAAAGTTTTCTAAAATCATATACCATCTTTTTAAAAAAATATATTTATTTGTTTTAGTTGTACACAATGCCTTTATTCTTGCGTGGTGCTGAGGATCGAACCCGGCCCGTGCACGTGCTAGGCGAGCGCTGTACCACTGAGCCACAATCCCAGACCCATCATATACCATCTTTAAAATGTGCAAGAGACTTCTTTATTTTCTGTCAGAGTCTTTCCTCTTCCATTAATTGAACTCTATTGTGACCTTTAAGTTGGCATCCTAATATAATTAATGGTATAATTAAAATTAATGCATTTCTTTGGTAATAATAGGGTTCAAATAAACCCATTAAGTCCCAAGTTTTCAATTCTGTGAATGTATCAATAAAACGGATACAAATGAAATTAAAATAGGTTGGAAATAATCTGGAGCTTATATAATATTGAGTAATATTAACATTATTATATTATAACATAACCATATTATATGTGAGAATATTATTTTTATATGACACTCTAAGTTTTGGTAGGTGTCCCACATCTGGGATGGTGAGACAAAACAGATTAATTCAGGGAGTGGAACCACATTATACTCCACTGCACTGTAGAATTCCTCCATTCATTCAACAAATAATTACAAAGTGCTACTGTGTGTGTGGCTCTGGCCATCTGCCTTGCGTGGCCAGAGTAGGGACACAGTGGCCTCTGCCTGGCCATTTGCATTAGGGCTGAAGGTTCACGTCCTCCCATGCCACCGCAGCTTGGGTAAAGCAGAACTGCCCAGTCGTCCCAGCTTGCTGTTAGCAGCTGCTCGGCCAGACTCCACTCCTCTGAGATGCTAACAGGAGGAAGAGAAAGATCGATTCCACTCCAAGAGCTTACAAGCCTTCCGCCGAGGCTTAAGTCTGGCCTGAGCAGATATATTTGGTTACACATTAGCGATTGTTTTCACTCAACACTAAATTTTATTAAGATTTGAATGATGAAGCTAGATGATGTGGTTAGGAAAACAAATGCCGAATGGCTTTCCCTTGCTGGGAATCTGCTACGCGATTCTGAAAACCCTCAGACAAGTCATGCTTTATTTGCTACGAAAGTTTTCCTAACGACGTTCTAAAAGGCAATTAGGCTGTCGTTCTCCGTGCTCGCAATAACTCAACTTTTCCAATTTTTAAAGTTGCGTGGTTAAGTAAAACTCTCTGGTATCGTAAAATAGATCGTGTTGGCACGTGCAGCATGGTCTCTGCCAGCCTCTTTCAGCCGTGACAACCTTGTAGCATCCAACCAGACCGACAGGAAGAAGCCAAGAGAACTGTTGTTCCCTAGTTGAGTCAGGGTCTCCCCACCCGGCATCGTGGGTACCTTTGTAAGCCTCAAATCAAGAGCAACAACCTCCCAACTCAACGATGAACTCTAAGCCCACGTGGGAGCCACCGTAGGCCCTGGGCGTGGAAGGCAGGGATGGTGTAGAGGGCAGTACGGTGGTGCCCCGTAGCCACCAGGGATGCATACCCCGGTGGATGTCTGCAACCTGCACAGTGCCAGTCCCCACGTACTCTCCCTGCATGGCTGCAATAAAGTTTAATTTATAATTAGGCACTACAAGAGATTAGCAGCAACACCTCATCATGAAATAAAACAATTATAACAATACACTATAATCAAAGCCATGAACTCTTTACTTCTGGGTTTCCATTTCATGGTTTTGGTGGTAGTGGACCATGGGTAATTGCTACTTCAGAAGGCAGTACATCACATGGGGACCGGGAGGGGAGACCATATTAAGGATGTTAAAGGAAACTTACTTTATATCCAGTCCAGGCGGCTAATGGAAGCACCACATGCTCTTGAACTTGGTTCTGTGGTTACATATCTAAGAAAAGATGGAAAACACAACTCTAGGGGATCCCCAGATGAGAGCCAATGAAACTCTAAGGTTCTGGTGTGCAAGGGTGATGTATGTCTGTTACCAGGGCCTGGCTTGTGTTACAGGGACCAAGGACAAGGACCCTTTCTTCCCTGGTAGGTGGACGGAGATGCCCTTGCCCAGGCAGCTCTTTGCTGTCACTCACTGCCTTAGTACATCTTGCTTGGTCCCCTCCGGCCCTCCACGCCTGCCATCTCACCTTACATGATCACCCTGAAATACCCTCTGAGTGCTCCTCGCATGAACTATCATCACACTAGTTTGCTTACCCACTGTCTAAATAACCCCAATGAACATTTAGCTAAAGCTTTATTACTAAATTTGATTACATTTGCAAAAACCTAATTACAGTTACAATAACTCGGAAGTGGTATAGCTCTTATTATCTGTTTTAGATTCCTAGAGTTACTATAATGAAGTACCACAGATTGGATAGCTTAAAAATAATAGAGGTTTAGCCTCCCACAGTTTGGAGGCTAACAGTCTGTAATCAAGTGTCAGCAGCACCATGCTCACTCTGAAGGTTATAGGAAAGAAACCTCCTTTCTGGAGGCTTCTAGTAATCCTTGTACTGTCACAGCATCATTCCTATCTGTCCCTCCACCTTCACATCGCTTCCTTCCTTCAGCTCTCTATCTCTTACCTTACAGGAGTTCTGGACTTTCTGCCCAAATCTCCCTTTCCATTGTCTTCTAAAAAACACCAGTCATTGGATAGATGCAGGGTCTGCAATGATCCTTGACTAACTATACCTGCAAAGACCCTATTTCCAGCTGGGCACGGTGGCTCACGCCTTGGAGGCTGAGGCAGGAGGATCGCGAGTTCAAAGCCAGCCTCAGCAATGGCGAGGCACTTGGAAACTCAGTGAGACCCTGTCTCTAATAAAATACAAAAAAGGGCTGGGGATGTGGCCAGTGGTTGAGTGCCCCAGAGTTCAATCCCTGGTACCAAAAACAAAACAAAAAAAGACCCTGTTTCCAAATAAAGTCATTTTCTGAGGTTCCAGGTGAACATGCATCTAGGGAGAGGGAGGACATGCCACTTACCCCCACACATTATTCCTTCGTACATTATTTGATAAATGAGGAGATTGAGGGTTCAAGGTCATTGGCTGCCAAATTCCAATTTTCATCTCTTCCCACTTGTCTGTCCTGTAATGTAAGCTAACTACTGAGTGCCCTCTGCAGGGTGGGCATTGTCCCCCAGCCTCACCACATGTCTAGGAGACAGACATCACCATCCCAATGTCAAGAGCAAAGAAACTGAGGCTCAGTGAATCTGATGGATTTTCTCAAGGAAGAATTACCTGAAGACAATTGGAGGCCAGAGTTCAGCTTGGCTGGCCCTGACACCTGCCCCTTCCCCCACGTAACACGAGATAAATCAAATCCTGTGTATGTCCTTCATGATGTTTGAAAAACCAAGGTCAAAACATCAAGCACCTTCCTTTCAGGATCTCTGAGCCAATATGGGAGGGGCGCAGGCTCGAGGAAACCTCGCCATTGTGGAAACACCCTCCTTCCTGGACCCCAGAAACTTTAGCAGGAGAAATGTGGCCTGGGGCTGTAGCTCAGAGCCAGGAGTAGGCTCCACGTGGGGGAGGCCGGGGAGGGCCCTCTTAAATGCTGCTAAGGGGTCGTTATGGTTTGAATGCATACCCCAAGAGTTAGAAACAACCCCCCAAATTCATATGCTTATAGTGAAGCAATCAGGATTAGATGAGGTAATGGAGGTAGGGACCCTCACGGTGACATTAGTGACATTATAACTATAGGAAGAGACCTGAGCTGGCACACTGGCTTTGTCTCCCTCATGATACCCTGGGCCGTGTTATGGCACACAAGAAGAGCCCTAGTCTTCAATTTAATTTCCCAGGCTCCGGAATTGTGAGCCAAATGAATTTCTACTTTTTTATTTTTATTTTTTGGCAGTGCCGGGATGAAACCCAGGGTTTCATGCCTATTAGGCAAGCAAAGCACTCTACTACTGAGCCACAAACCCAGCCTGTAAAATTCTACTCTTCATAAATTCCCCAGCCGGCGTTATTCTGTTACAGCAATAGACAAGGGACCAAGCCGGGCGCACGGCAGAACTGTTCAGCCTTGCCTGCATATTTGCAGTCATTGACAAGCTTATAAAAATCCTTTTGCCCAGAATCTTCCTCCAAAGATTCTCCAGAGATTCCTAAGTGGTCTGGACTATGGATTGGGCACAGGGAGTTTTAAAAAAACACTTCCGGGTCACTCCGACAGGCAGCCAAGGTTGGACGCTACCTTGACTCCTGGGGTATGGAAATTCTCCTTTGATTTTCCCTGGAAACGGAGGTCTCCCGGCTGCCTGTGAGAGCCACTGCCCGACCGTGCTGGTGCTCAGCTCATCGGGTGACACGGTTGACAGCCTGGTCTCTGTGGTGCACCGGCAGAGGGGACATTGAGGCAGAGTGCAGGGCCAGGCTCCAGGCGTGGACGTGAGCCCCTGCAGGCTCTCTCCCGCTGCCCACAGACCTCGATGGACTTGCTCTGGGTTGAAGCCCAGGCTGCGGGAGCAATCAGCCTCCTGGTGGGAATCCTGCTGCCTTCAGACTGGAACTTCCACAGGGGCTCTTCCCTGCGTCTCAGACCTGCAGACTCTGGACCTGCTGGCCTCCATCACCACGGGAGCCAGTTCCTTAAATCCTGCGCACATGCACACACCACCCCGTGGGCCCCGTTTCTCTGCAGAGCCCTGACACTCCTCTGCCTTCGCGCCCCCCTCATCTCCTGGCTCCGGGTCGCCTCCAGCCTGCTGGCGCCGCCCTCCCTCGCTCGCCAGGCTCCGCATCATTTGCCGGCAGCCCCTGTGACTCATAGGCCCAGAATAATCCTTCAGCTTCCGCTTGCCTCCTCGCTTCATTCAAGAGTCTCCCCAAATCCCACAGCATCCGATCAAAGAAGCAGCAGTCTGTCCTCCCTCAGATGAACCCGTTCAGAAAGAAAACCCTAACATGTGAGTGTTACTTTGCAAATTAACTTTTTGAGAACCCCCCCCCCCCCACACACACACACACACGACAGTAAGGGGACTTGTTTCGTGATGCTCTGCGTAGAAGTGGGGCTGCAGGGGGCTCGTTCTCTAGCAACAGGTCGGGTTTGCTCAATGAGGCTCTTGAGGCTACAGTCTTGGGTGTGGCTTCCGGAAGGAGCCACTAGAGCCGGCTGCTCTGCACAGCAGCTCATAGCCAAACCCCTGCTTCTGTCCTGCTCAATAACATTGCTCACCAGGTGACCTAGGTGGGAGGTGGGAGGAGTGAGAGAAAAGCCATAAAAGGCATGTGTCCAGTGGGAGCAAGGCCCATGACCACACACTCAATGTGGGCAATTATACATATGTCCACAGCAAGGGGCACCGTCATGGATCTGGGGGGCCAGAGACCCCCTGTGTTTACCTGCATGCATCCCAGCTGCAGAAGACCATGACAGCTACTGCAGTAGCCCTGCAAGGCTTTGTTTCAGCGCTGCCTTGCACACTGTGGACAGTGGGGTCAGGGGCACCACCCTCACCTTCCTCCCACATTGGGGAACAGTCTTTGTGGTATTGCAGCAACCATCAAGCCACACTCCCAACAGACATCAAGTACACTGCCCTAAAGCTCCACCAATGAGCTGCCATCACAAAACCCTAAATGGCTCAAAGAGAAGGTGGTCTCGAGGGGAAAGAAAGCCCAAAGTACAAGCTTACGTCAGGGGGCTACTAAAATGTCAGAGTGAATGAGTGTGAGCCTTCTATATTCTAAATTCAATTAGCCCCCTTTCCACAGCACTTTTAATCTTGGGTGAGTCATTCAACCTTGCAGAGCTTGGTTTCCTCTTATGCAAATTGGGGGTGCAATATCTGCTTTGTGTTAGGGTTATGGGGAGGATAGATGATAATAATAATGGACTTGGGACATCAAGCATGATGTCGACACTCAATAAGCATTCATTTCCTTCTCTGCGCTCTTAACCTACAGGCTTTCTGGATGCAATGAGAGATTTTACAGGTTATGATTTGTACAACTGGTAAATTTAGTGGCAAAAATCACAGAGCCCAAAGGAGCGGATGGTAGCCACCAGGAGTCAGTAGATGGTCACAGGAGGAAAACTCACTTATTGGTGGTATCAATTCACAAAATCGACAAGAGGGTCCCAAGTCAGGTTATAACATCTATCCCCTACCCTGAAGTTCAAGCAGAACAAAACCAAGGGAAGACAATAAAAATCGCAAATGCTAAGCATTCTAGCTATCCTAGATTTTAGAACCTTCCTGTCTTCATAAAGCACTAAAATTTCAACAAATAACAGCTTCAGCAGGCTCCCAGGAAGTGGCTCACTACAGCTCCCCCTTCCTACCCAACATATGGAATACCTTCCAGGCAGTCTGTACATCACAGAGCACCAGAGGTAAGATTCAGATTGCAGCCAACAAAAGACAGGAAGCCTTCCTCAACCTGAGATGGAGTATTTAAAGCTCATTTACTGATGTTCAAGCCTCTTATCCTGTAATAACATGGATGCCTTGGCATCTTATCACATTGACGGCACAGTGTAATGGCAAAGAGGGGAAATACATGCATAATATACATAATTTTGGTTTTTTTTCTTTCTGGTCTTCAACTGCTTTTTTTCTTCATCTCATGTCTGGATCCATGCCTACTATTAAATGCGAAGATGAGCGCCCTCTCGTGGCTAAATTGACTCTTCCCTTTTCTGAGGCACATTAAACTGCACTATCTCATTCTGTGCAATTCCTCTGCCTTGTTCCAAATTAGCAATTTGCTGCTGTCTCTCTCCTGTGCGAGCTTCCTCTTTTCTCCACTGGTGCCCCCTCATCCTTGAGATGAAGAGATATTGTATTTTCAATCTCTCTGATGTTCGTATTCTGCGTTTAGGCAAAGATTCAATCTACTTTCTGAAAAGAAAAAACATGGTTTTAGAAATTTCATTTTCAGACACTTATCTAATAAATATTTATTGGGCATCTACAACAAGTCATACTAAGTACTGTAAGACATACAAAGTAATTTAAAATATGACCTCTAATTGCAAGAAGCTTGCAGCAGAGTACAGAAAAGAATAGCCTTGATTTTTTAAAGCTTTATTATGTGTTAACTTCCATAAAATTTGTTTTATCAAATGTATTAAGTGTTCTTATCAGAGGTATGCTGCTAGGTCTCCTGGGACTGGAGTTGTTACTAGAGAGTGGCTTGTTATAAAGCAGGTCAGCTTCTGTCCTGTCACTCTCTTGCAAGTATATTTCCTCTTTTCACTTGCTTGCTTCCGCTTCTGTCTCTCTGCCATATTGTGACACAGCATAAGGCCCTTACCGGAGCCAAGCAGATGCTGGTACCATGCTCTTGGACATCTGAAACTGAGCCAAAATAAACTTCTTTTATTTATAAATATCCTAGTTTCTGGCATTCTGTTATAGCAACAGAAAACAGACTGAGACAATGGTCAATACATGTACATACTATACAATTAAAAATGTACAATGGGAAATGCATAAAAAGTAATTCTCACCTCCATATAACCTACCTACCCAATTCTCCTCTTCAATAGCACCTACAAATCTCAATCTCTTGGTCATGCTTCTAGAGATACTCTGTTGGGTTATAAGAATATACATATTTTTTCACAAATGAATGTGCTATTTGGCATCTTGCTTTTACATCTTTCAGTGCATGTTGCTGGAAATTCTAAATCAGCATAAGAGGGCTGCTGCTTTCTTTTTAAAGAAATACATAGAATTCTATTATATGCATATTACTGTGATTTAATCAGTTCCCTATTGATAGAAATTGAGATGGTTTCTAATCTTTCACTACGACAAGTTGGCACTGCAATCGTCTCTTTATACAGACATCATTTTGCACATGTGCCAGAAAATACTTAGAATAAATTCCTAGAAGTGGATCAAAGGATATGGATATTTTTACTTTTGATAGTTATTGCCAAATTACTCTTCATAGAGGTTTCACTAGCGTCTACCATCCCTGACAAAACATGAGGCTCTGTTTTCTCAAATCCTCAGCAGTGCAGCAAGTCATAACTTTGTGTTTTTCATCTTTACCAATCTCATGGGTGAAAATTATATCACCACACAGTTTTAACTGACATTACTCTTACTTTGAGTGAGGTTGAGCATCATTTCACGTGTAAGGAAAACCTTAATATTTATTTATATGCATTTTCTACAAAGACTTTTTCTATTGTCTATTTTTTTTTTTCCTGCTTAGGCTTATCTCTCTTTAAACTGTAGGAGCTTGTGGCAGGTAGTCTCCAAAGCAGCCCCAGGTGACCCCCAACCTCCCAGACGGTACTGCTGTTGTCTGTGCACCCAATAAAACATGGCGGAAGTGGTGGTATAAAATTTCCAAGATTAGCTTGTAGAAAATACTCGGCTCCAGTCTTGGTGACTTCCTCCAGCTCTCGCGCTCCAGGGGAAGCCAGCTGTCATGCCATGAGCAGGCTGATGGTGAAGACCATGTGGTGAGGAACAGAACCTTCCAGAACGCAGTCAGTGAGGAGCAGAGGCCTCCTGCCAAGACTTGAATAGATGGCCTCAGAAGCTGCTGCCAGTCTCAGGCAAACCTCCAACGTCTCCACCACAGCTTCCTGCAGTATCCTGAGCCAGAATCACCCAGCTGGACTGCCCCAGACACGGGAAATAGGGGAACAATACCTGTTTGCTGCTCTAGAACGCTCACCTTTGTGGTAACGTTGTACACATCAATCAACAATACTATAGAATTCTATTATGTTAAGAAAAGCCTTCCTTTTGCTTATGCGTGAGCTTCCTGACGTGAATTTCAAATATTTTTCCTTGTTTGTTGGATTGCTAGTGGTCTCTTTGGTGACTTTTTCTACTTTTTTCTTTCTTGACATACAGGATTTTAAATTTTTTACATAGTGAGGCATTAACTTAGGGAATTATTTTTGTACCTAGAAATGATGGGAAATGAGACTAGAAAAAATATTTCAAATTTCCTCCATTTGCAATAATAAAGAATGAGGTCAATTGGGGCAACCCTCCTGCTAACATCAATTTAAAATAGTAGATAAAATAATTTCTCATCTCCTTAAAAGCATCCAAGAAATGGCAAAGATAGGAGGGAATTATCAGATCAAAAATTAAGAGAGGCCAGAAACCCAGAATGGCAAGAAAAACAACAAAAGCTTTTTGCCTTAAGGAGTGTGCTAGGAGAATAGTGTTAGAGGTGGGTTTTCTTTTCTTCCTTTTTATTTATTTATTTTTTTTATTTGTTCTTTTTTAGTTTACATAGTGTTAGAGTTTTGAAGAGTTCTTCGAGTAAGAGAAATGAAAGTCAAAGCTTAGAGTCCAACCACTCTGGAAGGTTGATACTAGATTTCCTTTACATTAACCAAGAACCTCAAGAGAAGAAACTTCAGGATGTAAAAACTAACCACAGTGTTGAGAGAGAGGTGCCTTAATACTTACTACAGGGGTAAACACACACACACACACACACACACACACACACACACACACACATACACACACACACTGTCCCGGAATAGTCCTACCTAGAGATCAACCCTCTGAGAATTTATAGCCTAAATTCAAAATGTAAGGGTTGTCCAGGAAACTTTAAGCTATGACTTTAATCTAAATTGGCTATTTGCAGAAAGGTAGTGCCCCTAAATGCCTATCAGGAGCATATGCAAAGCTGTCTGGGGAAGGGCACCTTCTCCCAAGTCCTGAGAATCACCAAAACTCATGTCTCCTGGACTGTGAGCACATATAGTAAAAGGCAACCGAGTCACAAGGTCACATGAGTGGGAAACTGCAGAATAATCAGATGCAAGTGATAGAATCACTGAAACAAAGCTTACAGAAATTAAGGACCTTGTGTCATGTTGCAGAGCTAAAAATTGGCATACCTGACATGGATACAAAGAAGAAATTTTATCATTTTAGTAATAATAAGGCTTTAAATTTAATAATAATAAGGCTTTATTTCAGGTTTGGGCATAATCAGATGCAAGTGATAGAATCTCTGTGCTTAAGGAAATAAAGATGGAAAATAGCTGCAATAAACAGGAAAATTTTTTTAAGTGTCCAAAGCCTAGTAGGTGGATTTGAAATGAGAAATGTAAGAGACTAGTCAAGAGCAATGGAAGTCTGAAGGAGGTGCACCATGTGCAGAATCCAAAGATAAATATTTTTTTAAAAATCCAACTATGGTTTATTAATGTCCAAAGGTACAAAGTATACATACAAAATCAATTGTGTTCCTACATGTTACCAGGAAACATTTGGAAAACACAGTTTTCAGAAGTATCATGTATAATAATATAAAATACAAAATACTTAGGAAAAAAATGTACTTCTTCCTGTCGAAACATACAACATTTAAGTCTTTCTGTCACTCCAGAGAGCTTCCTCAGGCCCTTCCCGGTTCCACCTCCAACCTAGGCAGCCTCTGTTTGGATTTCTGTCACCATAGATTCATGCTGCCTGTTATAGAATTTCACTCAAATTATATTATGTAAGATGTATATAAGCTGCCTGGCTTCTTTGCCTCAGCACAGGCATGATATTTTAAATGCTCATTCATATCTTTGCATGCATATATCATCATTTTTATTGCTTTTAGTGTATGGGTATATCCCAAACTGTTTATTCTTGTAGACATTTTGGTCAATTTCAGTTTGTGTCACTATAAATGAGGTGGCTATGAGCATTCCTATACAAGTCCTTTGGAAGATAAATGTTTTCTTTTCTCTTGGAGAAACACTTAGATGTGGAAGAGCTAGGTCAAAATGCTCTCACCTCACTATTGGAATTATCCACATAAATGGCTGCCCCATTGGACTGCAAACTCTTTGAAATTAGGGTTCAGGTTTGACTCGTGGGCTTACCTCTCATGTCTTGAACACAAAAAGTACAAAGTACACAAAGGAAGCATTGTGTATTTATTTGGTCAAGATATTGAGCCAAACATATTCTTTAAAAAAAGACACAAGCAAATAATCCATCTTCAATCCAGTTTGTCCTTAGTTGTACTATGGTTTCAAGGGTCCAATAACCTTATTAAAATCCTTTTAATGGTCTATGAAATAAGTCCCATGGAAAAGTGCAAGGAAACTTGAAACTCTAGCAATAATAAAATTAAAGTAGCTAATATTTATAAAGTCCTAACAATACCAAACAATTTAAGATGATCATTATATTTGTTCCTTGTACTCTGAGTGGTCAGTACAGGAAAACAAATTTTACAGAAATTAAGGACCTTGTGTCATGTTGCATAGCTAAAAATTGGCATACCTGACATGGATACAAAGAAGGAATATTGTTATTTTAATAAGCATTATTTTTAAAGCAGTCTTAGTCCAAGTTTTCCCACGCAAAGAATGAAAATGGTAAAAGTGATACCTCCATCACCTACACACCATGAGGACTGAATGCAATCATTTATTTTAATTTACTCTGTCAACAGAAAAGCACTATGCCAGGCAACATCTCAAGATGACTGTCATCACCCTTATCACCACCACCATCATCGTCGTTGTCAATCATCATCCTTTGACCGCGTACTTGCTGTGTGGCCCGAGGGAGCTTACTGTAAACCTATAAAGTGGGGGTAAAGATGCTTACCATTGTGTTTTAAAGATTAAAAGATAGAACATAAATAAAGCCCAGCACAGGAGTTAGCACTGGATAAATGTTCTCTGCAGCGCCGTTGCTGCTGTTGCTCTTAAACTGTTCAAGTCATGTTTACATTTCCATTCCCGGACAAGTCATCCGTCGCTGGCAGGTAGCAGGGCTTCTAAACGAACTTTGTGATTTTCCTTCCCTCCGCTATACTTGACTACAGCCTCCATTAGGGAAATCCCTGGTATCAGTCACGTCAGATTCTAGCACTAAGTCAAAGTCATTGCAAAGACGGTGTGTCTCCTTGAACTCTTAGAACCTTAAGACTTCAGTTTAGAAGTCGTAGCTCACATTTTTCAGTAATATGAACAAAATGAACCACATGTATAAATTGATTAATCTTTCTAAACATAAAGTGCTTTACTTATAGTCGTATTCATTTTTATATACACCAGGAATATAATTTAAAAAAAATTTTTTTTTGTACCAGGGATTGAACCCAGAGACACTTAGCCACTGAACCACATCCCCATTTTCCCTTTTTATTTTGAGACAGGGTCTCTCTAAGTTGCTTACAGCCTTGCTAATTTGTTGAGGCTGGCCTTGAACTTGCAATCCTCTTGCCTCAGCCTCCTGAGCTGGTAGGATTACAGGCTGGTAGGATGCCACCACGCCTGGCTAATTTAAATTTTTTAAGCTGGCGTTTTTTTCTTGAGTTTGGAGCCTTGAAATACTGAAATTATGTAATCTTTCATTCACTGGAAGCCTATTTTTACAGGAAATTCAAAACATTACAAGATCTCACTAAATCACACACCATATTCATAAAGGCAGGCCCAAATTTTCTGACCTCAAATCAACCCAAAAGGATGGATTTACAGATAGATTCTGCTGCATTCATTGACACACAATCCTGATTTCCAACCAATGTGTGCTTCTGAGATAAAAGGCTCAAATGACACCCAGGGTGTCATGGGACTCCAGCACTATCAAGTACCTTGGCCCTGCCCTGCCTTATGGGCTGAGGGATGTACGTGAATCCTCACCCACCATATGAAACTCAGGCCAGAAGTTTCCTCTGGAAAAGAGGTGGCCCTGCCCATGGCCAGGCCTGGGCAGTTCTGTAGACCCCCACCTCTCTGCACGTCCTCCCCAGTCTGGGTCTGATGCTGGGGAGCCCAGTGACTGGGTTTTCCCCTGTTGCTCTGCCTCTCCTGCAGTCACTGATTGCTACTGATGGTGCACTGTGCCCTCTTCCCGTCACTTGGCAGGCAGTGACTTTCTGGCACATTCTAGAAAGTCTGTTCCAAGTGCTGCGGGCGAACTGCAACCCAAAGTGGCTATACAGTCATAGGCCAGTTAATGACCAATGGGAACTCATTTTGGGAAATGCACCATTAGACAATTTTGCAATTCTGCTAGAGCATCCTAGCGTGTACTTGGACAAACCTAGATGATCTGGGTCTATCACTCAGTGTGGCCTCTTGCTACCATCAAGAAGTGTAGTCATCAAGACAGGGATGAGTCTGCTGCTGGTGTCACGTGGCATTCTACTTTATAGTTTTTTTTTTTTTTTCCCTAAGTATAAGGAACACACTGTAAAATGACAACAAAATGTTCAGTGTGGTAAATTCACAAACCAGTAACAGAGTCATTTATTACTAGGCTCAAACACTGTAATACAACTGGCAGTGCAATTGACAAAGTCGTTATGACTGTGTTTTTTTTGTTTTGGTAAAGATTATTATTATTTTTTATTCTAAGATGTTATAAATGACAGCAGAATGCATTACATTTCTTATTACACATATAGAGCACTTTTTTACAAATCTCTGGTTGTATGCAAAGTATATTCACACCATTCGTGACTTCATACATGCACTTAGGGTAATGATATCCATCTCATTCTACCATCTTTTTTTTTTTTTCCTTCACCCTTTTGCCCCCTTCCTTCCCCTCCCTCCCCATTGGCCATTCTAGTAGAATGCATTACGATTCATAATACACACATAGAGCCTCTTTTCACATAACACTGTTTGTATACAAAGTATGTTCATACTATTCAAGTCTTCAATCATGCATTTAGGATAATAAAATCCATCTTATTATACCTCCCCCCTTTTTTTCACCCCCCATACCCCCCTAGCTCCCTCCCTTTTCCTCCCTCCCCTTTGACCACTCTAGTGCTCCTCTATCTTCCTAAGTACCCCGACACCCAACACCACTGTGACTCTGACTCTCATATCAGAGAAAACATTTGGTACTTGGATTTTTGAGACTGACTAACTTCACTTAGCATTATGTCCTCCGACTTCATCCATTTACCTGCAAATGCCATTATTTTATTTTCTTTTATTGCTGAGTTGTGGAACCAACCTAGATGTCCCTCAGTAGATGAGGGGATTAAGAAAATGTGGTATATGACTGTGTTTGTACACTTTTATAGCTTCCTCTACAGAGATCCTGTTGGCAATGCTTTCTCTACTTAGGAACCTAAATGACGTTCTTGTGTCATTCTGCAGGGGAAACTATTCAGCAAAGCACAACACACAGCCTCACTCTTCGTCCCATCATCCTCTCTGTGCTCAGGAAATAACATGTTTGCTCACTGCCTGCAGCTTCCTGCTCCATCAGAATGACCCTCCCATGGGTCAGAGGCAAACCTTCTTTCTCCTTGCTGGAGACTAGACCCAAATGTGGTGACTAGAGAAATTCATCTTTATTGTCTTTTCCCAGAGGCCTTTCTGCAGAAAGGTCCTTGGACTTCCATATTGGGTCATAAAACAATTGAACCAATACCCCTGGGTTTAGGTAATCAAAACAAATGGATCCACTATCAAACATTTTATGATCTTAAAATCTCAACGTGGCCATGTAAGAGCACAGCTGCAAGGACTGAGTATGGTTGGTCACCAAGAGTTCTGCCCGCTTTTCCCATCCTAACCCCAAGCCCCCAAGATAGCTCTGATGATCACAGTGGGATTTTTATTAAACTGTGCTGTGCAATTATTTTCAAAGATGATTCTTCTCATTGCATTTATTCCCATCCTGCTCCTTTCATGACAGGAACGCAGGAGGTCTGTGAAAATAGGTATGTACTTTTGTTCCGGCTCAAGTCCAGGTGCGAGCCTGGACCCATGAGCTCACACATTCCTGAGGCTCCAGCTCATTCCAAAGAGTGGTCAAGGAAACATCGTTCCTGGAGACTCCACAGTGGAAGACACTTGTTTCTTAAGCTGTTTAAGACTGAAACAGAGTTTTCTCTGTTTGACCTTCAAGTTCAACTAATGATAAGCACTTTAGATCTAAACAAGGCCTTCAAGTTCCCAGTTCCCAGGAAACAGTCTGTCCCCAGAGTCTTTAAATGTCCTGACTCATCTGATCTCCTAAAGACATTTTCATTTGGACTCAGATTCACATGTTATTTCCATTTATTCATCTATTTATTGGAATAAAAGTACATTTATTGATTGGAATAACAGTGTGCCGAATGATACCAAGAGTTAGGCAAGCTCAGAAAGGGCCTAAGAGAAGGGGTATGAAGGAAAGGCAAAGCAGAGAAACAATTCCAATGGTACATTTCATCTGTAGTACCTGCCAACAGATTACAAAGTGCTTTTACATACCTGCTCTCTAACAATCCAAGTTCTTGGTAACAAATAAAAGAAGCCATTACTGGCTAATTGCTGCAGAAATAAATGTACTAGGAGGATAATTCCAGGATTCACATGAACATCAGAGTGAGATTCCCCCTACATACACATGTCTAGTCTTACTTTTTTCTCTCTAGCTTCCACATATGAGAAAGAATAAACGCATGTGACCCTTGACCTTCTGGGCCTGACTTATTTCATTTATCATAATGCTCTCAAATTCCAATCCATTTTACTGCAGATGACATGATTTCCTTTATGGCTGAATAAAACTCCATTGTGTATACACAGACCACATTTTCTTTATCTAGTGATGGGCATCTCAGTTGGGTAGAGACTAGAGTCTGGCTCTTGTGAATTTTGCAAGCAGTTCCCACTTTATCTCATTGAAATAGAAGAATATTTGTAAATTTTCTAGTTTTACTCTGGAAGAAACTAAGACTAAGAAGCTGGGAGGTTTGGTTATAGTCAGATAGTTGAGAGGTAGCTGAGTGGGAACTTGAAATGAGAAAGTTTGATGGCACTCTTTCCAAAGATAAATGGAAATAAACAGTAATAAATATTAGCATTCATTAAAATACATAATTTGATAATTGATGGTGCAGGTTCTGATGGAAAATAAGAAAAGAGGAGTAAAGAGGAGAAATTATGACTATGTCTCCTACTGGAAGCTATTCTTGAGCTATAAGAATCAATACTGACAAAGAACAGGGCCGTTTGATGTTAGAATCACACGCATCTAAGACATGATTGCTATTTGTAAAAGAAACAATTGAAAGCAAATTTCAAAGGTGAATATGCAAGGTTTCCCAAAGAGATCAAGCAAGAGGAGAGAGACGGCTGCCAACATCCTATGGTTTTGCTGCCTTTACCCTCGTTCATTTCTTGCTTCCTGTTCTTCCCTTCATAGTTCAGAGACCACCTTGCATCCTAGGAAACCTTTCCTTAGACAGTGTTATCAAAGGCAAGTGGAGCATGTGTCAAGCTAAACGTGGTATTTCCTTTATTATCACCCCAAAAAGTTTCCCAAAGAAGGTTTTGAAAGGCAGGAGATAGAAAGATAAAAGGAATAAGACTATCAAGGATACAGTTTGACATTCTACAAATAACAAATATTTTTTGTCTCAAATTATGTGAGTAAAAGCTTACTGGGTGTTTGAACCCATGTGCATGCATGAAGAAAAAAAAAAAAAGTGTAGAATAGAGAGACCAGATGATTTTTAAAACTATCACATCTGGATGTGTCTGAACACAATGTCTACCCTCTTCTCTTCACAAGTATATCACATGAAACACAAAAATGAAATTATTGTGTCAATCCTGGCCCTGCTACTCCTTGGCTGGGTAATCTTACAGGCACAATTTAGCCTGTCTAGACCTCATTTTCTCATCTGTAAAGATAATAAGTTTAAAAACTTGGTTTCTGGAAGGCCTTCCAACTTTAAAATTGTCATTCTTCAGTAATCTAGATAAGGGTAATTGTGGATGTTGAAGCAACCCAGTCTGTCTCATCTTCAGGAGGGAGGGGGTGAGTTCACATTAAATCACAGGTAACCATGAACTTAATGGCATCCAACTAAGAACACCATCTATCTCTTTTGGCAGTTTTGCAATATTTGCTCACTAATTACCATAGCCATATGTATACCTACCTACGCGAGCGTGCACACACCACCACACACACACACACACACACACACACACCAAACACAAAGACAGTGTAGTAATCAGGTTAACAGAGAGGAGCAGCTGAGTTAACAGAGGCCTGTGGGAGGAGAGAAGAATAGAAAAAGTATGACACCCACACAGCTTTCACAAATTGGCATTATCCATATGCATCCTCACTAATTACAATAATCATCTCCTTGCACAGTGAGAGCACTGCTTGACCTTGTGCCCGTGTTTTGTGTCTGTACCTTTTGAATGTGCTGTTTCGCTCCTCTATTTTCTCCCTTATGCTATTAATCAACTTCAGCGGAGGACGCGAGAGGCCCCAATCATGGGATCGGTCCATTTGGCCTGACCTTGCTGCCTACTATCTTAAAACACTCCCAACCCTAGAAAACAGCAGTGCATTTCAGCACGACCAAGAAAATAGCCAGCTCTCTTCCCTACTCTCAACCCCTCGCTTTCTGTTTTGGTTGCAGAAGAAGCACCAACACACGTCACGGGGGGCCGCACGCCGTGCGTGCTATTGCTAACATCACCATTCTGAAAAGTTCCCAAAGAAGCTTTTGAAAGGAAATTCTGCTCCATGCTGCTCCTCGCTCTGTGTGCTTAGCAAGATGCAAACAGACTTAAGTGAGACAGGAAGAGAACTGAAAAGCAGAGAGATGGATTCCAAACACCAGGTGGGAGAATTCATCTCACCTTGTATAATCAGTGCCTACAGAGAGGAACTCAGACTTCCTTCCCTCTCCTCAAATCCCTGGAAAATAGTGCAAGATGGATTAAGTAATAGGGATGAGGTGTTTTTACATTTTTTAAATTATGTCTTTCTCTCTTCCTCTTCCCCAATCTCTGTAACATGGACTTCCGGGGATAAATATAGACCATGGTGAAGGAAAATTGCCTAGGACCCTGGCTGGCTTCAGATAAATTTGCTACTGGCACAGTAGAAAACTCAATGTAGCTTTAAACAAGCTCTCTTTTCCATCTACAGAAGCCCCCAGGCAGCAAACACCATGAACCTAGAAGGTATATCTTGACGAGTTAAATAAATGCACGAGCTAATAAATAATGTTCATGCCATACGTGAGCAGCCCCACAGAGGCTACTTTGAAAAGAAACATTTTCCTAGGGAAACCAGTACTATTTTTTTTCCATAGTGATAATATAGTTTCTCTCCTACATTCTTAATTACTGTCCTGACTCTGTCCACATCTCAGAAAATGTCCCAAGTGGAAAAAGTGGGGAAGACTGCAGCCTTGCGTATTTCATCACTGAGCCTGTGATTAAGCTGTTTCGCTCAACTTCTAACTGGTGCTCTGTGCTCGGCTCTGGGCCTAACTCTGTAGACCCCACTGCTGCTGTACTCAGATGCCACGTTTTCCTCCTCCATTGGGGCCCTCAGAGGAAGACTGGCAGACTGGAGCAGAAGAAGAGGCTTGTTGCTTCTTGTTTGCTTCCAGCAACAACCAACTCACTCCTTCACCTTGGCAGATGACAAAGTAACAGAAGGTGACTCCAGTTTGAAGTTTTCCAACACTCATGTCCTCAGAAATGCCAGCATGTTGGTGGCCTTTCCTCACGGGCACAGGGTCAAGCTCATTTGAGCTGCCTCCAAGCTCAAAGACAGTCGCCCCAGCTGACGGAAACCCTTCTCAGAAGTCTGAAATCCGTGGGGGCCCCTCTCTAAGCTTCTAAGTATCAATAATTCCCTTCCTTCCCTACCCCTAAGAGAGGTAACTTGCTTCCTGCAGTTGCTACTTCTGGAATTCCACTGTATTCTCCAGTTAATAATTATTTACGTTGACACATAGCTACTGAGAGAATGAGACTGTTTTCTCTCCCCTGTCTGGACTGACTTAAACAAAAATTTATACCAGAAATGGTTTCAGGAAACGGAGTGCTCGATTCAATTAAAGATAGAATTTGGGGATTGCTCTAGTTTTCTCCTGGGTCTTTATTTTACAGAATAATGGATTTCATTGTGGCATATTCATACATGCAAATGACACATATGCAAATGATCATATCCACCCCTTACTACCCTCTGTGACCCTTCCCTTCCCCAGTCCCCTTCCCCTATTCTAATAGTCTCTGCCACTTTCATGACATCTTCCCCCTAACCCCTGATTCCCCACATGAGGGAAAACATGAGACGCTTGTCCATGCCTAACCTTGTGATCTCCGGTTCCAACCTAGTACCTCCTGAGTCTCGAGTGCCGTGCTGCCTCCTCATGGTGAGTAGCATTTGAGTAACCAGTTGCATGCTGCAGCCATCACGGTTAATTCAATTGTGACCTGTGGCTGATCTTGAGCTACCTACCAGAGCAAAAGCCTAGGGAGAGCCAAGTGGCTGCTGCCCTCGGCTGTTCCGTAAGTACCAGTGACCTCATGAACTCGCGCAGGGGCTGGCTGCCTCTGAATGCCCCAGGCACTGACAGGAGACCAGCTCATGTCCCTGGATTCTCAGCTCAGGTGCTAGATAGGTATCCAGGGAGCTTCCAGGTCAGTTCTAATAGAATCTCATTTCTTTTTCTTATTTCCTTGCTGAAAATAATTGGACGGTGACAAAATTATAATTGAAGTTTAATTTACAGAGTCTCCAGTTTCACAAGGACGTTGAAGTATCGTTTGGGAAAGATAAGAAACCCTAGACTTGGAATGGGGACATCTGGGTGGATTCAGATGAAGCTCTGAATCCTAAATCCCTGAGTTACTGGACCAGCAGAAGCCTACCCTTGTGTTTGTAGAGAGACCGACTTCTTTAAAAAAAAAAAAAATAAATGGATGGAGTTGGAGAAAATAATGCTAAAGAAGTTAATCAATCCCAGAAAACCAAAGGTTAAATGATCTCTTTGATATGAAGACACTAACTTATAAAGGCAAGACAGAGGGAATGAGAGGAATGAAAGAGCTTTAAATAGAACAAAGAGAGGGGAGGGGGCAAGGGGATAGGAATAATGGCAGACTGAGTTATCCATGATTACCCTAAATACATGTATGAAGACACAATTGTTGTAAAAATACTTTATATAAAACCAGCAACTTGAAAAATTGTGCTCTTTATATGTAATATGAAATGAAATGTACTCTGCAAATGTGTATAACAAATTAGAATAATAAAAATTTATTTTTAAATTAGAATAAAAAAAGAAAAGAAAGAAAAATAGAGTAATATACTAATAAAAATTTTATGGTTGTACTCTAAAAAATAAAAAAATAAAATGAAAAACTTTAGTAATGGGGTAGTTTTCTCACCATGAAATACCTCTTTTCCTCAACACCCATCAAAACTGTTCCTTTTGCCACTACAAAGGTCCTTAATTAGGCCGGGCGCGGTGGCGCATGCCTGCAATCCCAGCACTTGGGAGGCTGAAGCAGGAGGATCGCGAGTTCAAAGCCAGCTTCAGCAATGGAGAGGCACTTAGCAACTCAGTGAGACCCTGTCTCTAATAAAATAAAAAATAGGGCTGGGGATGTGGCCCAGGGGTCGAGTGCCCCTGAGTTCAATCCCAAGTACCAAAAAAAAAAAAAAAAAAAAAAAAAGGTCCTTAATTAGGACCTAAATTCAGCATGTATTTATGGCAGGAACAAAGTCTGACCCTGAAGGAAGTAGCATACACACCATTAATATAAACATAAGATGGTGAAAATTTATAATAGCAGGAGCCTGAAAAATAGGTGTGGCAGTGCCCTCCAAGGGGCTAGACCAGGGAGAATAGAACATAACAGTGGATTTGATGTTACTGAATTTATCAATACAGGTATAATTAACAGAGATTCTGGATTTAAAGTCTTATTTCATGCAGCTGGATGTGACTCTACAAGTTTGCCTGGTTGGTAGATTGACTCAACTAAGGGCTTGTTTTTAATGAGATTGAAAACCTGAGCTTCTGTGGTAACACGTGAGGAATTCAAAGGCTTAGGTGTACGAGAACGTTGAAGGATACTTATTATGTGCTTCCTGAAAACACTATTCCCACACTTTCCATCCCAAGGTGGCCTGAAGAGTCTTCCTTCATAAAAGCATTGAAAAATTCGTTAGTGAAGGAAGCACTAGCACCTTTGGACAGATATATGGTGGTTGTTTTCTGTAGGCTGATACCAACACTGAGATTTCAGGGGAAACATGACATTCTCGTGCCTTTTAGGTTATTTGGTAGTGTTGTTACCAAAGACAGATGGATTACATTTATAGAAAAGCACAGTAGAAAGAAAGTAGTAATTAGAAAGATTTTTTTAAAAATATTTTTTAGTTGTTGATGGACTTTATTTTGTTTATTTATATGTGGTGCTAGGATTTGAACCCAGTGCTTCACACATGCTAGGCAAGCACTCTACCACTGAACTACCACCCCAGCCCCAATTAGAAAGTTTTTAAATTATGGTGATCACAAGTTCCCTATGAATTAAATTGAATGAAATAGATGGGATACCTATGGAAATGTTTCCTGATCTATGTCAGGTTTAATCAAACTTTTCCAATAAAGGTCTAGATAGCAAATGTTTTAGGTTTTTTAGGCCAAGAGGCAAAATTGAAAATAATAAGGAGGCATTTATATAACAAAAGATAAAACTAATTTCCACAAAATTTTTATTGATGAAATTTAAAATCTAATACTGCAATGAATCCTTTTTTGGTAATTCACATTCACCAATAAGAAGAGTAGAATTTTTTTGTGTGTATAAGGATATGATATTTCACTTAGGTCAGGTTCAAAGTTAATGTTTTCTATTGCAAATATTATTTACCAATATCACCTATTAAAGTTGATGTTTAATAAATTTTATGTGCTTAATCTAATTTTTAAATTTATCATTTTACATAGATGGGTATTGCCAAATTTTAACACGAGTTCAGGAGTATATTATTTTATTTGAGCATATTCGTTGCTTAGAAGATACTTACCGAATTCCAGCAGATTCTTCTCTTAGGCAGTCATGTGTGGCTGAATGGCAGGGACATGTCCCGAGCACTGTTGGTCAATTTTGTGTTAACATAAACATCATAGAGCACATTTACACAAAACTAGATGGTGTGGGTCAATAACTGACGTAGCTTCTTCATGAAATCAAGAGATGGGGTAAACACAAAAGACATGAGGCTGCTACCTATGTGACAGCACACTATCTTATAGTAAACTTCTTATTTTTATAGAAGAAGGAGTACACACTAACATAATGATAAAAGTGTAGTTGAGCAGAAACATAAACCAGTAGCACAGTTGTTTATTATCATGATCAAATATTATGTACTAATATAATTGTATGTGCCAGACTTTTATACGACTGGCAGTACAGTAGGTTTGTCTACACTCGCATCACCTCAAACATGAGGGAGGCACTGAATTATGACTACACTATGCCAGTGATGTCGATATATAATAGGAATTTTCCAGCTTCATTATACTCTTATGGGGCCACTATGGTATAAGTAGTCATTATTGACCAAGATATCATTATGAAGTACATGACTATATTTGACTTTTATCAGGTCATTACATGGCAAATTAATCACTTGCAATGGAAGATTAGTGTAAATTCTCCATTGCACAATTAAGTAGACTTTGAAATTTGTGGTGTAAGGCAGCTCTTTTTTTTCTTTTTTTCCCCCTGAAAAAAGTGCATTCTTAGCCCTCAGTTCAGTTCACTGATGTCTGTTAAACCATGAAACTATGTGATTTCTATTTCTGACAAAAATTCATGAAACTGACCATAGGTAAGGCTGAAATAGTAAATGATCTTCACCATTGACACTACTGATTTAATAACACATGATAGATTCATGTATTTTCCACAAAGTACCTACTGAAGGATAATTCAACAAATAAACACAAACTTAAAATTTTTACACTTTCACAAGCTTTGTAAATTGTCGAAGCCTCTTTCGGCTTCACATATCTTTTTAGCGCTCTCAATTGTAACACATCATAGCAGATTCCACTTCAGATTATACTGAATTAGTGTTTAATTAACTTACCATCAGTAAATCGCTGGTCTTGGCCAACAAATGAGCCACTTGGAAACTGTAGCATCATTGCATAATAAAAACAATGTTGTGCCATTTTCATTTGATTCTTGTCTTAAAAGCAGACATGCAAAGTTCACTTGTCTTGTTTTCTTGTCATGTCATGATTATACGAACTGGTGATAAAATATGTTTTACAACATAACGGTATGTATAAAACTTAAAATACTGTTGAGTTACAACTGCATCACTGTAATTTGCAATGTGTTGAGCTTCACTATGTAAGTGATAAAAGTACCATATGTGGTCTCAGTGGAATCCACTCAACTCTACCATGTTAGCATGAAACCATTCAAAGACTACAAGTTACCAAACGAGTGTGGCTGTGTTCTGATACAACTTACTTGTGGACATTGTTCATAAATTTTTCATTTGTAATCAAATATTTTCCTCTTGATTTTTGTAGCCACTTGAAAATGTAAGATCCGTTCTTAATTCATGGGTCATACAAACATAGGTGACTGACCAGATATGGCTGTAGACCATATTGTGCCCAATCTCTGATCGATGTAATAAAACTCCAGGTCTGAGAGGTTACAGATTTGACTTGATTCATCCCATAGTGGATAACTGTGGTCTCTCACCCAATTTCTAGATTCAAGCC
Source organism: Tamias sibiricus (assembly GCA_025594165.1). Classification (NCBI taxonomy): domain Eukaryota; kingdom Metazoa; phylum Chordata; class Mammalia; order Rodentia; family Sciuridae; genus Tamias; species Tamias sibiricus. The sequence goes on along the minus strand of CM046666.1, from coordinate 12,667,888 downwards.
AGTTCACCGATCCAAATCTCTCTGAAATGAGGGCTAGTTCATTTTTTTTTTTTTTTTTTAGTTGTTGATGGACCTTTATTTTCTTTATTTCTATGTAGTGCTGAGAATTGAACCCAGTGCCTCACATATGTTAGGCAAGCGCTCCACCACTGAGCCACAACCCCAGCCCGGACTAGTTCATTTTTGAGGAAAGAACCTGGAAGAAAATATCCTGTGAGTCTTCCTCCAAGCCTTCTCCAGAGGGATCCTCACCTGTTTACTGGAGTGACTCACACTGGGGAACAGGGAATGGTGGAAACTTCCAGGGACCAGTTGGCAGCAACATGCAGAAACCCAAGCCCCCAGCTAATGAAAATATTAAATAATTTTTTGGGGGGTGGGTGGATACCGGGGATTGAACTCAGGGGTACTTGACCCCTGAGCCACATCCCCAGCCCCATTTTGTATTTTATGTAGAGACAGGGTCTCACTTTTGCTTAGGCTGGCTTTGAACTTGCCATCCTCCTGCCTCAGCCTCAGGCATGTGCCACCGTGCCCAGCTACTTTCATGTATTTTTATCATTTATCATTTTAAAGATGCTCATTCTTCCCCAGAAATGGCAGAAAGCCAGCCCTGGGCAGGTGTTTTTTTTTTTTTTTTTTTTTGTTTTTGTTTTTTTTTTTTTTTCAGTTTCTTCCTCTTATTTCCTGTCCCTCTGCTGCTACCAGTGCACGTGGCAGACTCTGGCTGCCTTCTCCTGCCACCCATCAGGAGGGTCCCTGCTCTCTTTTCTCCCTTTCCTGCACTTGCAAGATCACAGCACTGTCCATTTATAGGACAATTGCTAAAATAGCAACCGAAGTGAGACAGAATGCCAGCAGCCAAGAAATAAATGTTTGTGCTCATATGCTTAAAAATAACCCATCTGGAGTGACATCATAGGAAAAATCCAGATAAGACAACGCCGGCCAGTCCTGATCTGAAGTCCCAAGGGCGTCACTCCTGGGCGCACGATTTCCCCCTCTGTACCACATGTTTACAAGCAAAACCAGTCTCCTTCACCTCTCAATCTTTCTTCCCTCCAAAAACGCTCCAAGGAATTAAAAATTTTCAGTTAGTGACCAGCATTACCTTTTCCATTTCAAGAGGAATAAATTGAGGTGCCAGCATGTTAAGTGATATCTCGTCATTTGCAACTCAATCCCAAACTTAAAGCTTCACGAATTTCTTGAAGCTATTATACAGCTTTAATGGAGGGGGAAATGATACCGAAGAAGGAAAGAGAAAAGAAGAAACACCCACTGCCGCAGTTGCCGCCCACCCCCACCACTGCAGCTGCTGGAGTTACTTTCGCTAGAGGTCACAACCTGACTCAGCCTCCTCTACCACTGCACCCTTCTGTGTCCTGGGAGCAGATGAGAAATGGAGGAGCAACCATCAGAATGCTGGGGAGTGGCTGGCTGTTGCCCCCAGAGTTGTCTGCCCATTCTACACGAGGGGTCTTATCAATTTGGAGGCAGTGAATGACTTGAAAAATGAAAGAGACAAAGTCACCTAAGCTAACTGTAAGGGGCATGATGGTGAAATGCTAGCTCAAAACTTTCCCTGGACAAATCAGAGTCCAAAAGCGTCTTGAGAAGCTGGCCAAGGAGATTAATTAGGATTCCTGGATCCAAAAGAATGAGTAAGATGAGGGCAAATGGGATCAAGATCAGGCGTTTCCTTTTGACGGAATATTCGGTGTGAACCATTCATCTGGCATGGTTGTCTGTATTGACGCGTGTGACCACACATTAGGGACCCTTCTGTATATTCTCTGAGAATCCTTGAACAAACTCCACCACAGTGCTCACCACACAGCAGCAATGTGGTTCTCATCTTCCCTCCCTCCTTGGAATCTCTTTGAGGGCAGAGAGTGTGCCCTTTTTTTTTCTCCTTGTTTTCCTAATCTAGAAATGTATCATAATATGCAATCCATTGAAGGAATTTCATCGACTATCAAAGTGAACTGGATGGTAGTCCAGTGTAACTAACACTCGATACCATTTACAACAAACCAAAATGAAGTTATTTGAAGATTGCAGGACCATTCACATTGGATTGAGGTGAAATTATAGGAGACAGTGTAGTAACTAAGGATCAGAGCTCTGGAGGTACAGCCGCTAAATTCAAGTGGAGCCCCTGCCACCTACTGCCTCAACAACCGTGATTAATTCCCTCGGGTCTTCCTATGCCTCTGTTTCCTTATCTATAAAACAGGGAGATACTGAGCAAACTACTTCGTAGAACACTTGTAAGAATTAAACAGAGTAACACGTGAAATATCTTAAACCAGTCCGGCTCAGCATAAGCACTCTAGGTTTTAAAATGACATGGTTATTAGCACTACTGAATAATGCAACAGTGTTAAATGATGATGATGATGATGCAGGGTATGGATGGTAATCCCAGCAGCTCATGAGGCCGAGGCAAGAGGATGGTGAGTTCAAAGCCAGCCTTGGCAACTTAGTGAGGCCCTAAGCAACTTAGTGAGACCCTGTCTAAAAATTAAAAAGGGGATGAGGATGTGGCTCAGTGGTTAAGCACCCCTCAGTTCAACTGCTGGTACTTGGGGGGGGGGGGAAAAATGATGACAATGATAATGATAGCTCCATATTTGGAGTTATTAGAGAGTGAGATGCTGAGACAGTCTTTACAACACAGACGAGGCAAAGGGTAAGCATATAGAAGATATATATATATATAACATATATATGTTGAAGATATATATACATAATATATAGAGAAGGTATATATTATATATAGAAGATATGTATATACATATATATCTTCAAAATTTATTTAAGAAACACAAAAAAATGAGGAAAAGATACAAAATGAAATCCACGGTAGTAGAAATTCAAACAGCCAAACTCATTAACAACTTGGGAAATAAAAAGTAAAATCTAGGAAATACTATTCTCATCTGCCCAAATAGCAAAAGTTTCAAAGTCTGAAGACAGGACAGTTGACAAGGACCTGCACGTGGGCACTCTCGCACACGGTCAGGAAACTTAAGCTTCTACCGCAGCACAGGCTGGGAGAGACCCGGGGATACCCAGGACCGCCCAGCAGGGACCATCCAGGCTTCAGGAGCACGGAGAATTTGCCAGATTGGCTCTAGAGCCCACCCAAGTTCAGGAAAGCCCTTACCACAGCCACTCTGAGTTCCACAACCTTAGGATAACTGAAAAAGGGGCTGCCTCCTCTAGTGATTACGCGGGGTAACTGAAGTCTTCGAGTTTCACACACATTTTTGTTAAGGGAGGCTCAGTGTGATGGGGTTCCCGTTTACTTGGCAGAGTGGGGTGGAAAGGTCGCAATCCTATTTAAACTTGCAACTCTAGACAGATGCGGTGGCTCACACCTTTAATCCCAGCGACTCGGGAGGCTGAGGCAGGAGGATCGCAAGCTGGAGTCCAGCCTGAGCAATTTCGTGAGACCATGTATCAAAATAAAATTTAAAAAATAAAAAAGAAGTCAGGCTGGGGTTATGGCTCAGTGGCAGAGCGCTTGCCTCGAACCTGTGAGGCACTGGGTTCGATCCTCGGCACCACATTAAAAAAATAAATAAATAAACACAATAAAGATATTGTGTCCATATATAACTAAAAAAATTTTTTTAAAAATAAAATAAAAAGAGGTGACTTGGATGTATCTCAGTGGTAGGGTGCCGCTGGGTTCAATCCCCAGTACCACAAAAGAAGAGACAAGATATTGGCACCTTTCCTAGTGGTGGTGTTGCGAGAGTCCATGAGAGCAAATCATGGGTGAAAGAGTTTGAATAACTTATAGGGCTGGGGTTGTAGCTCAGCAGCAGAGCGCTTGCCTTGCACGTGCGTGGCCCGGGTTCGATCCTCAGCACCACATAAACATAAATGCATTGCATTGTGTACAACTAAAGTAAATAAATAAATATTAAAAATAGTTGGCTTTAAAAATAAATAAATAAATAAATATAACTTATAATTTAAGCTAAATGGTATCCATTTTTATAGATAGTGAAAATAGCATCATGATTCATTTTCTTGTTTTTATTACTTATTAAAAAGCGAACAGATTAATTCCATTATACCTACATCATTTAAATTTCTTTACAATATGCATTCCAAGCTTCTTCCTCATAGTTTTAGTAATGCTTAATATTTATTCAATATTAAATGCAAATTAGATTCAAGAACTACTTGATGACTTTTCTTAATTTTATATTAACGTATTTATTATAATTAAAAATGAAGTTAGACCATTTTTGTCAGGAAAAAAAGAGTCTTATCTTGCTGATAGGTTTGACAAAGGGTACTGGCTTTGCCAACATAAGGAGGACCTTTTTACAAATTAAATGAGATAAATCTGCAGCTTCAAGGTCTTAATGAAAATATATCTCACAACATGTGGTGAGATTAAAAATTTACCACTATTTACCACTATTAAATTTTAAAACATCTCCATTTTCCCAGCTGTTGTCCGGCTTCGGGTCCTAGTGGCTCACCTGAGTTTACTGCACCTTCTAGTCCTAAGGACCCAGGTCTTTCTGTTATCAGTGTTAGAAGGACCCACTTTCTCTCTGGTCCTCAGCCTTGCATAGAGAAGCCCGGATGTGCTGGGGTGATTGATGAAAGAGGGAGTAGTGGATACATTCCCACTTCCCTGTCCTTCCCTGGAAGTTCCTGAGAATGCTCAGTTGCTTCCTTCTTTGTCTCAATATCCTCCCTGCCTCAATTGTACTTTCTGGAATCAACTTTTAGATAAACTTCTTGAACTCAAGAGTTCATCTTAGGGTCTGCTTTGGGGGAACCCAGATGAAGACACCAACCCATTCTAAGCAAGCTGCCTGTCAGCGAAAGGGCAACAGGTATAATTAAGAGCTATTTTACAAGTCGTAGTAAACTCCCCTTTGGGGTCCTTCCAGAACAGAGGACTGTAACTCTTCAATTAGGTTGTAGAATCTGTCTGGTGGTTTCCAACACTAATGAACTTAAAGTAGAACTTAATAAATTTTTATCAGAGACAGCACTAAAAATATTTTCAATGATAAATTACGAGGTGGTATTTGACACATAACTGGGAAGGAATTCAAAGAGTTGGGATGAAATTGCTATAACAAAACCTTTCATTCCCTGTTGTTTGTTACTGTGAATATGTTCTCTCACCAGTTATTCTATTAAAATGAGTGCAGGGGTAAAATAAATGCAGACGTCTGTCTGGTTCTAGCATGATGTCATTCTTCAATGGATGCTGAACTTCTTGGTGGGGAGAAGCACCTTTTTATCATTAAAAGAAGCATTTGCAATTAAATGTGACTTTTTCTGTTTAATACACTAGTAAAGAATTTGTTTTGTAGTGTAGTTTTGTTTCCTTGATCAATTTGTAACAATAATTACAACAACTCATTCCAGGAAGAAAATTTTAAACAGTTTCATGGTCCTAGGAAATAAAACTTTTTAAAAATTCTATTTCTAGCCATAATTTTGTCAAAGAGGAGTATGACAGGGTGTTCAAAATGACTTTCTGGCACAAAAATATGTTAAGATAAAATTCTGTGGGAGAATTGGGATTTTTTAAAAAAGAAAACAAAAGGCATAAAATTCTCCATAGGAAAAAAATTCCATGAGATAGTGCATGCATTTTTATAATAAATGATGATTATTGAATCAAATTGTTATGGTGTTTAGATTCCTGTGAATACACTTAAAAGAGTGATGTAAACATTTTATTTTAAAGCATCAATATTCACAAAATGCCAGAAATTTTATCCTTTGAAACTGTTTAAACCTATGACTTAAATTGTTAAATGCCAATTTTAAAATTTACAAGGGGTACATAATAATTTCAAATTCCTTTAAGTTACACAAAAATATTGTCCCGTATAAATTTGAATATTATTACATGTTGTATTGTGCCCCCCTCAAATTCTTTTACTAGGGACACACACGTGAAATATTATCGTAAAAACTTCCATTTCACTGTATGGGTTTAAATAATCATAATAAAACAGTGTAAAAACAATGAAAATAAATAAAAGTGACAGACACATGGCGACAGCACAGAGTAAACACTTATGTTGTTTGGTGTGGATTCCAATGTCTGTCTCCAGCGATGTATAACCATTAGAGTCTAAAGTTAAAAAATTTAAGGCAAACAGGGCAACTGCCCAATCTGTCTTTAGGACTTTTCCATTTCCTTCTTTTTGTTTTAATAACATAATTTTCAGTGTGCCGGTTTGCTCTTTCAATAATGCCTGAGCCCTGAGGATTGTATGGGATGCCTGTTTTAGAAAGGGATATGTTGAATTTTGCGCAAAACTGTTTGAAAGATGAGGACGTATATGCGGGGCCATTATCTGTTTTAAGCATTTTGGGATGCCCAAACTGCAGCAAGCTTGTAAAAACAATGAGATGTGACATCTTTAACTTTTTCTCCAGAATGTAAGGAAGCAAAAATCATGCCTGAACATGTATCTATGGTTACATGAATAAATCGCTAATTTCCAAAGCTTGGCTCATGAGTAACATCCATCAGCCACAAATGATTGGGCATTTAATCCTCTAGGGTTAACACCGCTAAATGAGGATTGGGCAAATGTGTCATACAAGATTTACAATCTTTTACAATTGTTCTGGCTTGCTCTTTTGTGATTTTAAACCTAACGTTGCAAGGTGGTGCTGTTGACGTGAAACTGGGAATGAAATAAAGTAGCTTGTTGAAGTGGCTGAAAGTATAAATGTATTGTTTTTTGTAAGTTCATCAGCCTTTTGATTACCTTCATGGAGGGGGCCAGGGTCAAATTAGTATGTGCTCTAATATGGCCTACGAATAGAGGTTCTTTTCTTGCCCACAAAAAGTTTTTGTATTTGATAAAACAATTTAAAAAGCTGGAGTATGAGGTGCTATTGGTCCTGCTAACTCTAATTTTGGGACGGCTTGTACAATATAGTGGCTATCTGAAAAAATGTTTATGGGCTGGTCTCTAAAATTTTCCAGAGCTCTTACCACAGCTTCCATATTCCACTAGTGAGCTGATTTGTGTGCAGTTTTATGTAATCAAATTTTTCTTTTGTAGTGACTATTGCAGCAGTACCCATTTGAGGACCCATCTGTAAATACATTAAACACTGCAGAGCACATATAGCTTTAGTCACCAAGGCCCACGTCACATGGACAGTGACAAGTCCCATGACAAGACAAGCTGAGAGCACGCAGCTTGGAGGTGATATGCAAAGCACTCGCTTTTCCTCCCCAGAGCCCGTGACCCCCATCTAAACATGAGGAAAACATCAGGAGAATCCCACCTGAGGAATGAACTACAAAACACCACCTGTGACTCTTCAAAATGTCAAAGACATCAAGAACAAGGTAAGTCTGTCACTGCTAAGAACCCAAGGAAATGCAGACACCACACTGTGCTGTCCTGGATGGGATCCTGGAACAGAAGAAGCTTAAGTTAAAAATGCAGGACATGCCGGGCGTGGTGGCACATGCCTGTGATCCCAGCACTTGGGAGGCTGAGGCAGGAGGATCGAGAGTTCAAAGCCAGCCTCAGCAATGGCGAGGCATTTAGCAACTCAGTGAGACCCTGTCGCTAATAAAATACAAAAAAATGCTGGGGATGTGGCCCAGTGGTCAAGTGCCCCTGAGTTCAGTCCCTGATACCACAAAAAAAAAAAAAAAAAAAAAAAAAAAAAAAAAAAGAAAAGAAAAGAAAGAAGGACACTTTTGAATAAAGTATGGACCTTAGTATAATGAAGCAATACCAGTTTGCTCCTTTTAACAAAAGTATAGGACCAATGAAGCTCATTTACATAGGAGAAACTGGGTATGGCATAATTAGAGCTCTGTGTTCTCTTTTCATGATTTTTCTGTAATTCTAAAACTGTCCTAAATAAAAATTTTACTTAAAAAACACATTGCAGCCTGGTGCAATGGTGAATACCTGTGATCCCAGCTACTGAGGATGCTGAGGCAGGAAGATTGCATATTCAAGGCCAACCTCAGCAATGTAGAGAGACCCTGTCTTAAAATTTTAAAGATAAAAAGGGATGGGGGATGCAGCTCAGTGGGAGGGCTCCTTGGATTCAATCCCCAGTACCATAAAATAAAAACAAAAACAGAAAAAAAATGCATAAAGTAATTAATATTATTTTGTAATTATGTTGCAAGTGTTGTTAGATATGTAGTCCTCTAAATCCAATTATAAGGTCCTTATAAAATATCTGCTTTTACTTTCATTGTTGGCCTCTGGATTACAAACTAAAAGTGAGGCCAAAAGGCAGAATTGGAGTATACTCAGTTCCACTGGAATAATGAAAAAAATTTTTAATATGGGGAAGCAAGACAATGTGTCATGATGATATAGAACAAAAAATTAAACTGGGATGGAAACAATAGCATTTTACCATAATACCAGATTTGAACTGGTAATATGTGTTATGCAGAATGCAAACAGATTAATGCAAAAATAATTTATGACAGCAGAAAGAGTATTCTTATTCAACATCTTCATAACAGGCATGTATAAAGCGTATAAACGTATAAATGTATTAGCTGTAATGCTTTTGCTAAGACACCTGTCCTTGTTGTATTTTAAAGCTACAGAAATAGCTATGCAGCTAGCTGGAAGCCATAAGTTCCACCTGATATGTATGTGACGCACCTGTAGGCACCCGAAAAGCTGAAGGTATATAACCGGGTGAAAGCGGTCCGAGTTAGGAGAACGGAGAATTCAGTCAGCCGGGCAGTCACTCGGGTCGGTCAGAAGAATCAGAGCGGCCAGAACGTAGGCAGAGCGGTTACAGAAGAGAAACCAGATAGAAGAAGTAATGACTGGTCAGAGTTAGGCCGAGGCTCCTGAGGAAGACAGAAGACAGAAGAAAGAAGAAGGAAGAAAGAAGAGAGAAGAAAGAAGCTCTAATCTTTCTCTAAGCTAAGCTCTATCATTCTTTCTCTCTAAGAAGCTAAGCTAAGCTCTATCTTTCTTTCTCTCTAAGACTCTAAGCTAAGAAGACAAGAAGAAAAGCTCGCTTTAATCTTTCTCTCTAAAAATCTTTCTTTCCCTCTCTAAGCTCTAAGAAAGTAGAAGTAAAAGTAGTAAAAGCTTCACTCTGCCTCCGAGATTTCCTCCCGGGTTTCGGTACCAGGCAGCTTACATAGCTATACAAGAATGTCCCAAACCCATTAAGTCCCACAGAGTTACCTGTATATAGGACAATGGGACATAGTGAGTCCCATCCCCTTCCTCCTCCTGCTGCCAACAGGTGAAGCCACTGCTGGTATCTATCAAGGCCTTCCTGTCTCCTGGCTGGACTCTCCTGCTGTCCCATCGCTGGGCCTTCTCCCTCAGTTGTTAAATTCTCATATATTCCATTAAGGTTTTCACTGGGCAAAGAAAGTTCAGTTCCAAACTTTTGTGAATTTTAAGAATAACATTTTGATGGATATTGAAAACTTCAGAGCATTTCCATAGATATGATCTCATTCGATTCGTACAGAAAAGAAATGCTATGAAATCTTGAAATACTCCTTTCTTAGCTAAGGAAACTCGGGTATTGTGGGTATGCTTAAGGGCATGTCTCTAGTGTAACTCAGTCTTGGTGTACGAAGCACAAAATGTGACACATAGGGCCCACTGAGCATCCACGGGACCCTCACCAGACACCTGTGCAATATAATTGTCAGCACTGTCGCCCTCCAGGAGATTGCCTGAGCCACTGACATTCCAGAACTCCCGACCCTTAAAAAAGTACATTTACTGATGTATAATTGATGTACAGCAAACCATAATATTTGATGTATATGATTTAATAAGTTTTAGTATTTGTCTACACTTGCAGAACTATCACCACCATCAGGATAGTGGTCAGATGCATCACTGCCGAGAGTCGGTGCTTCTTTGTCATTCTTCCTTCCCACCCATTCTCCCTGGACTCCCAGGCAGCCACTGATCTAGTTTAGTTTGCTTTTGCCCCAAATTTGATATAAATAGAATGTTTGATTATGTTAATATTTTATACACATACAATGTATAATTATTCTAATATGTAGCATGTGGTTGCAAGTGTCAACAATCGATTCTGTCTATTGCTAAGTAGCATTCGAATGTATAGATAGGCCATAGTTTATCCATTCATCTGCTGATGGGCACATAGGTTGTTTCCAGATTTGGGCTATTCTGGAGAAAGCCGTTCTGAAGAGCATGTCTTTGTATGGGCATGTGCTTGCATTTATTCTGGGTAAATATTTAGAGTGGAATGGCTGGGTGATATAGTAGGTGTATATTTAACCTAAGAAACTGCCAAGAATTTTCCAAAGTGTTTGCACCAGCATGAGTGGCCCAGTCCCTTCACATCCTCTGCAACATGGGATAAGTCTCCCTAAAATATCGCCTTTCTAATAGGTATCAAGTGATTTCTCTTTATGGCATTTCCTTAATAACTAAATAACTAATGATGCTCAGTATCTGTTCATGTGATTATTTGCCTTATTTGCCTTCCATATATATTTGAGGAAGTATTTATTTAAGTCCTTTTGTTTTTAATCAGGTTGCTTGCTTTTTTTTTTTTTTTTTTTTTTTTTTTTACTATTGAGTTGGGAGGGCTATTTTATACATTCTGGATACAAATACTTTATCAGATAAATGATTTGCAAATATTTTCTCCAAGTTGTGTCTTGCCATTTTATTCTCTTAAGCATGTCTTCTTAAAAAGCACAAGTTTAATTATGAATGTCTTTTTCTGCCACAACTTCTTTTAGTGTCACATCCAAGAAATCATCAACTAAGTAAAGGTCTCAAAGAGTTTTTCCTATGCTTTGTTTTTTTTCTTTTCTTTCTTTCTTTCTTTCTTTCTTTTTTTTTTCTTTTTTTTCTTTTCTTTTTTTTTTTTTTTTTTTTTTTTTTTTTTTTTTTTTTGGTATAAGGGATTTAATCCAGGGGTGCTTAAACACAGAGCCACATCCCAGCCCAGCCCTTTTAATTTTTTATTTTGAATCAGGGTCTCACTAAGTTGCTTAGGGTCTGCCTCACTAAGTTGCTGAGGCTGGCCTTGAACTTGAGATCCTCCTGCTTTAGCCTCCAAGAGTCACTGAGCTTACAGGTGTGCACCACTACACCTGGCTTTCCTGTTTTCTTTTAAAAGTTTTAGAGTCTTAGGTTTTATATTTGGCCCTATGATCCATTTTGAGTTAATGGATATGGTGTGAAATATGGATTGTGGATTATCTGTGCACACATGCTTGGATATCCAGTTGTCTTACATCATTTGTTGAAAACAATACCTTTAGCCTTTGTGCCTTTACCAAGAATCAGATGCCAGAATACCATGGGACCTTTGCTGCAATCCCTATTCTGTTCCATTGAGCTATTTGTCAATCTCTATTTCAATTTTTATTACTCTAGCTTTAAAGCAAGTAAAGATCTCTCAACTTGACTTATGCATGCATTTGTTACTATCAATTTCTCTTTAACTACTACTCTAGTGTCATTCTAAACATTTTAAATATATTTCACTTTCATTTTTGTTCATGTCTATGGAATCCCTAATTTCCCTTTTGATTTCTCCTTTGTGTCATAGGTTATTCAGAAGTATTATTTGTTTTCCTAAATTTGGGCCCTTCTCAGGTGTCTTTATTTTGATTTCTAATTTAATTCTACTGAGGTCAAGTTATGTTTCTTTGCATGATTTGAATCCTTTTAACTTTATTACCACTTGTTTAGTAGCCCAGAATATGGTCTGTCTTAGCAGACATTCCACATACATTGAAAAGAATACCAAGCTGCCGTCCAGTGTGCACTACAAATACTAATTACGTCAAGTTATTGATTGTGGTTCTTGAACTTTCTATATTCTTGCCAAATTTCCATCTTGTTCCATCAAATGTTGAGATAGGTATTTAAATCTACAACTGAAAATGTGGATTTGTCTATTTCTTCTTGTTTATACATTTGGATACTTGATTGTTTGGTGCATGAAAGTTTAAGGTTGTTATACCTTCTTGATACATTGACACCTTTTCATTACAAAATTACGTTCATTCATTGTAATATTCTTTGCTTTAAAATCTACTTTATCTGCTGTTGTCACTGACACTTTCTTTTACTTACTATTAGCATGGTATATATTTTCCATGTTTATATCATTGTATTAAATGTGGATTCTCATATACCCTGTATAATTTGATAATTTTTTTTACATATTTTGGAATTTTTTAAAAACATCTATTTATTTGCTTTAGTTGTACACAATGCCTTTATTTTTTTACGTGGTGCTGGGGAATTGAACCTGGGCCACGCACATGCTAGGTGAGCATGCTTCTACTGAGCCACAACCCCAGCCCTAATTTATGTTTTTTAATTGAGGTATTTATACATTGAATGTGATCATTGATAACTGATATGGTTAGTTTTAAAACTATCATTTTGCTATTTGTTTTCTCTCTGTTCTTTCTTATGTAGTTCCTCTTTTTCTGTGTTCTTTTGTACTGAGCATTTTTATGATTCTACTCTTCTTCATTGTTGGCTTCGGAGTTAAGTGGTTTTTGTTTTTTGTTTTTTTAACTGGGGATTGAACTCAGGGGCACTCGACCACCGGGCCACATCCCCAGCCCTTTTTTGTATTTTATTTAGAGACATGGTCTCACTGAGTTGCTAAGTGCCTCGCCATTGCTGAGGCTGGCTTTGAACTCATGATCCTCCTGCCTCAGCCTCCCAAAGTGCTGGGATTACAGGCGTGCGCCGCAGTTCTGCGTATACATAATATATATCTTTAACTTCACAGTCTTCTCTCTAGTAGTGTTCTGCCCATTCACACATACTTGTCACATTACATTTTCATTTATCTCTCTCAGGCTTTGTGCTGTGGTTGTCATACATTTTCCTTCCATGTATGTGATGAAACCGAGCCCACTGCAACTCTTTAAGGGAGATTTAAGTAGTAAGAAAAAATATGAAACACGTTAATGCAAGTACCCTTTCTGGTGCTCTCCATTTCTCGTGTGGACCTAGGTTTCCACCTGGCATCCTTTTCTCTGCCTGAAGAACTCCTTCGAGCATTTTTGATGGTGCATCTCCCCCGGCCATGAATCATTCTTCAGCTTTTCTCTACCTGCAGAGTCTTCTGTCACATGTTGTTTGTTTGCTTTGCAGCCCGGGGAGTCAAGCCCAGGGCCTTGCATATGCCAGGCAAGCGCTCCACTGCTGAGCCCCTTCCCCAGCCCTCACATTTATGTTTGAATCCCATTTTCCCTGGGTGCCGAGCGCCAGGTGGACACGTTGGCTTTTATTCATTTTAGCACTTTAAAGATTTTTTTTCCCCACTTGGCTCACATCATTTCTCATAGAAAATTTGCTGTCACTCTTCTTTCTTCCTTTGTAAATATGGCACTTGTTTCTCTGCTTTTATGATTTTTCTCCTTGTCATTCATTCTGAACAATTTGATTTTGGTGAGGCTTGTGTTTCTTGTGCCTTGGGTTGGCTGGGCATCTTTGAAACCTGAATGGATAGTCTGCATTATACTTGGGAAAATTTCACTCTTTACTTCTTCAAATCCTATTTCCTCTTTCCCTTCTTCCTTCTCTCCTTTCCTACATGTATTATGTGGGCGTGGCATTGTCCCACAGATGGGCATGTCCTCTTCTGTCTACTTCTTATCCTGTCTGAGTTTCATTTGGATACTTTCCACGTGGCATGGCACCCCTGCCAGCCTGTGTGCTCAGGTTCTTTCCCTCTAACCACTCTGTCGCCCTCAGGGATTCCGTCTTTGGCCTCAGGCAGCTGCCTTGTGCTTGGGTGCTGCGCAACACACAGCTGAATGCTGTGCACATCTTCATAATCCTCTGGGTGACTCTCTCCTCTCTGGTCCTCTACCCGGCAAACTCCACCTACCTGGAACTACCTGGAGGCTCCACCAACTCAGGCATCCAATAGGCTCCTCCTGGGTTCAGCCTCCCTGCACTGAGTCTAGAAAAACCTCTCAAGGCAGCAAGCTGGGGATACTTAGACAGCCCGCCCCCCCCTTGTTTTTTTCCCATCTCCTAGTGACAACTGTCCTTCATTGCCCAACATCCAATAATCCTGAAATGTGTTGCTTCATGTATTTTGTCAATTTTTTAAGTTGTTTCAGGCAGGAAGGTAAATTTAGTTTCCATTACTTTATTTTGCCAGGAAGTAGTATCTATGGCTTGCAAATAAAAAGGACAGGCAGATACACACCTCCCTTTTCCTAACCTTATTCAATTTATCTCCCAGTCCTATCAGTCTTATCCTTTACTTATCTTCTTAATTGTAAAGCATATAAGTTTATATGGGTATATGTATATTTACATGTGTAGGTACACATGTACACATATATGTCATATGTATACCACAGGTATAATCATTATATGCTAAACACCTTTCTAATTATTTCTGTTAATTTATTCTTTTCAATAACTCTTATGACATAGGAACCATCATTTTATACCATTTCGCAGATGAGGAAACTGAGGTAGAGCAAGTTTTCAAGGTCACAGGGCTAAGTGGGTGAAAACTGGCAGTTTAACTAGAGCCCGTGGAAACACTAATGCCTCTCTTCAAGTTCATCTACTTCCTGTGTTCCCAGGCACCACCCCAGCTCGCTCTGGTATCATTTCTGGCCTGAGCTACCAGATAACTGGTACACCTACTTCTAAGCTGCTCTCTTCGTTGTGTAGAGTGATCTCGCAAAACCCAGATCCCATTACATCACTTCAGTGCTCTGCACCTGTATTAGTTGGCTTTGTGTCGTTGTGACCAAACTACCCAACGAGAACAACTTAGAGGAGGGAAAGTTTGTTTTGGGTCATGTTTTCGAGATTGAGTTCACATTTGACAATCCCATCACTTTGTGCCCAAGGGGAGGCAGAACATCATGGCAGGAGGGTCGTGCGGAGGAAAGCTGCTCACCTCATGGTGGCCAGGTAGCAGACAGCAGGGGAAAGGATCTCAGGGAAGATGCACCCTTCAGGGCACGCCCCCAGTGACCCACCTCCTCCAGCCACACCCCCCCCCCCCCGCCTACAGTTACCACTGGGTTGGTGCATTCAAAGGAGGACAAACTGATTAGGTCGCAGCTCTCACAATCCAATCATTGCACCCTGAACATGCATGCATCAACACAGGAGCTTTTGGGGGATGCTTCCTATCCAAAAATAACAGCACCCATCAGTGCCATTCTCCTACTGCAGGGTGAATCAGAAAGAACTCTTGAGATGCTGACAGTGCTGTCCTTGGTCACCCTTCCATACCCCACAACTGTAGCTTCTATTCTGCTTGTCCCTTTTCTGTCACCCAGCAACACTGGTGTTTTTTCAGAACCCTGGCTCCACCCTGCCAAAGGACTCTTGATCATGGTATTTATTGGAACAGTGTTCTTTTTCCCTTTTGGCAAATAAACTCCTCGTCTGTTTTGACTCATCAAAAGATGCCCAGTGCCTGGCGTAGAAATGAGCACATAGAAAACATCCCATGGTTTGTTAAAATGACTAAATGAGTGAGAGTAAGTTCCTGGACTAAGGTGACAGTGTTTAAGTTGGAAGATTGGAGTCATGCTTCTGATTGCTGGCCAAGCCGCAGTTTTCATGTGGCATTTGAACTAAAAAACTTGAAAGAACTTTTTTTTTTTTTTTTTTTTTTACTGCTGTCAGCTTCCCCTAGACATTCTGAGCAAATTCACGATGGTACCCAGCCCGCAGTCTCTTACAGAGTCAGATCCTCACTAATGCACCATGACTGATTGCTAGTGCATTTGACAGAAGGAGCTGTTATGCTGTGAAGTTGTGTATGGATGACTCTGGTCTAGAGGAAGGTTGGTTGATTCAGTACTTGGTCTACACATTGCTTTTTGATTATTTAGCTGTGTTGTTAGCAAATTAATGATGGATAACAATAGGCATTTAGAGCTGACACTTTCAGGCCCTCGGCTGTTTTAAGTACCACATTAAACAATATAGCACTTAAAGATCATTGTGCCTTAAAATTTATTTCATGGAGATCTTGGAGGTGAGTCATAAGTGTTTTATTCCTTGCACTGAGGATTATATTTTAGCTCCCTATGTGGAGTCAGAAGCAGGTTCTTTTCTCTAAATGAACGTGCTTTTCAAAAGCAGCATGGGCTTATGATGAATGAATAGCTCGCAAACTCTCAAGATCCAGTGCTTACAGGGAGGAGGATGTAGAACCTGAATTTGATCACAGGGAATTATCAGTCAAATTGAAATTGAGAGGCAGTTCTCAAAAATGTCAAGACTACCACCAAAAAAAAAAAAAAAAAAAAAAAAAAAACCTGTGACTCCCAAAATGAAGCCACACAACTGAATGCTATATGGGGATACTGATTAAGATCCTAGATCACAAAAAGAACATTGGTGTGACATCTGGCAAAATTTGAATAAGGTCTGATGATTGTATTGTGACTACATTTGTAGAACTGGGAAAAGAGTAGCATATGAATGGTTTTTTAAAACTATTTTTACAACTCATGTTATCAATCTGAAATTATTCTAATGCAAATGTTTAAAACATCCCTAAAATAAATAAATAAGCAAAATCCCAAAGAGATAAATCCATAAAAAAAAAAAAGGAGATCACTTCCATGCAAATGACAAAATACAATTGATTCATTGACTTATGGAAACTGGTTTCTTCTTTCCTCAAGGAAATTGGTATCTTGTTTCTACAATAGAAGCATAGGACTGCCACCACTGGGCTCAGCAGACACAACAGCAGCATGCACAGAACAGGCCCTTGTCCTGCAAAGGGGACCTGAATGTCATGGGCCACTTAAGAGTAGATCTTAGCCAAACTCCTCGGCATGAAGGCTGGTGTTCCAAAGTCAACGTGATTTGCCTATCTTTTTAAAACAGTCACCTAAAAGTCAGTCACCGACTTATATTTCAAGTATGCTGCTTGTGTTTCAGCTGCTCTACTGCAATCAAGTTGCTGGACCAGTTTCATGTTCAAGGTCTATAAGCTGCAAGCAGAAAAGCTAGTGACCAGAGAAACAAAATTGTCTTTTCAAAGTCGTAGCAACAAAAAAAAGCAGGTTATGGACCCAAACCATTATGGTCCATGCACATGAAGACTCCGAAGTTCAAGGATGCACAGTGACCTTTTGGCAATGAATGAAATGGGTCCTAGAGGTTGAAGCCAACTTCCAACACAACACCATCCCCTCTGGGGCTCAGCTTTATAATTTGCAGAGTAGACAGCTGAACCGGGTGAGGTCTGGCATCTCTTCTAACTTTAGCATATTGTTACTAAGTGAAAGAATGTCATTGGAATGCATAACACAGAGTAAAAGCAATTGCCACAATTAACCATTACAGCCAAAATTTAGCCATTGCTGAGTGAGAGATGCCCCCTGTAGCTGAGAGAGCTCACCTGCTGTCTCCACATGTTCTAGACCTTATGGCCTACGAGCTTCTCAGTTATTGCATCACCTCCTTTTAATTTCGTATATTCAATCCTTTTTCATTGACATTTATGTGTTTTAAATTTCTTCTAGCTCAAAACAAACAAGAAACAAATGAAAACCTTCCTTCACAGCTCCTTCTGTCTCTGCACAACTGAACTTCAGGGAAAATTTAACATATTCATCATCTCCACGGTCTTCTCTTCCACTGGTGCCTTAATCTACTCCACTACTGCATGAGGCAGAGAAGAGCACTCGATAAGGCCACCAATGATGTCCGTATCATGAAACCAGCAGCCACTTTAAGTTCTGATCCAAGTGGGCTTCTCAGAGCATTGAGTACCGAGAGACGCTTCCTTGAATTCTTTTCTTCCTCAGCTTCCCTGATACCACAAACTTCTGACTTTTCTCCTGTTCCCCTGACAACTCCTCCCCAATACCCTCTGCCTACCAAACCCTTCCCTAACCAGCTGTTAAATATTGAGATTTATTAAGACTTGATCCTGGGACCTCAATTTTTCTACTCATTATTCTTTCCCTAAAGCATGCTCACCCAATGGCTTTAAATACCATTTCTGTGTTCTGGCCTTTGAATACTTAAATCTGAGTTCCAGACTGTTGACTCAATAGTTCTATTTAGCTACCTTCAAAGCACCCAAACCTCAATGTGTCTAAAACTAATAAAGTTCTTTTCTGTTCCTATTGGCTGATCGTGCATGAGTGTTGGATAATGTCAAGTGTTTGTTTGTGTGTTTGTTTTCCGTATTGGTGGATACAATCATGATTTTTCTTCCTTAACCTTTCAATGTAGAGGATCATCCTGCCTTTTTTTTTTTTTCAAATATTTAGACCTGTGCACCCCAGGAATAGACCTCATTGCTCACTGCTATGGGTTGGGTGTGGTTTGAGTATCCTCAAAGAGTCGATTGTAATTGTAGATTTGGTCTCCAGAGTGGTGATGCTAGGGGAGAGTCGTTAGTGGGTGGGGCCTAGCGGGAGGTCCTTATGTCATTGGGACACGCCCTCAGAGCTGAGTGGCACAAACTGTCTACCACACTCTGGGGAGACTCAGAGGGCAGTGAAGAAGCTGGGGTGAGGCTCCCACGCTGCTGCTGCAGAAGAGTCTGTCATGCATCTTGTGCTACAGATCCCAGGATGCTGTGAGGCTGAACACCTTTTCATGGGTTTGTTGGCCCTTTGGAAATCTTTTTGTAGGAAGGGACTGGGATTTCATTGAATCTTTCATTGAGTTTGAGGAAATTTACCATCTTTATATATTGAGCCTTCCGATCCATAGAGTATGAATTGAGACTTGAAAGTTTCTCAATAATGCTCTAGAACTGGGCTGGGATTGTGGCTCAGCGGTAGAGCACTTGCCTAGCATGCACACGGCCCGGGTTCGATCCTCAACCACGTAAAAACAAAACGCATTGTGTAAACGCATTGTGTACAACTAAAGCAAATAAATAAATATTTTAATAATGCTCTATAACTCTCTACACAAGGGATTTTATATATATAGTGCTGTATTGTGCCCAGATATTTAATAGTCTTTGATGCTGTATTTTTATCATCATATATCATTTTTACATAAATATAATTTTCAATTTTGGTGCTGTCCCAGAACAATCCTTTAAGACATAAAGCTGTGTGATTCCCTCTTAGTTGCTTATTACCTATATGCTAAAAATCAAGCTTCACTCTGGCTCTGAGTGGTGGCACGATTCTTGTCCCCTGCTCTGCTGCTGTCTCTTTCCCGGGCCTCAGGGCTCCCTCCCAGGGTCTCACACTGTTATCTCTGCCTCTGACATTTCCTGCACCTTTTACCAAATTAACTCCTACACATCCTTCAGGTCTTGGCTTAGAAATATCCCCTCTAACCTCCAATCTGGGTCCAGCTCTTTTTACATAGCCCTCGTATGATTCTATACTTTCTTCTTCCCACAGCTCATGGCTACACGATTATGTGTGTCAACTTAGTGTCTTCTGCTACCAGGAGCTGTCAAGATTCGCATGGACGGGGACCAGAGACAACATAGTTTCCATAGTAACCCCACACCAGGTAAACAGAAGGCACTTAAATATTTGCTGAATAAATGCATCAAAGAAGGTAGAAATGGAAGGATAAACAAAGTACCCAGGCAGAAGACTAGATGGGCTCATAAGGGTGGTAGCCAGTTGGGGACACAAGAGGTCTGGGACTCAAGGCTCAAAGAGCAGGGCTTTGACTCCCAGATAGAAAGAGAACTTTACCTGAGAACAAAGGTGAGTCTTGGATTTCTCAACAGAGCAGGCACCAGATTTTGCTGTTGTCAATTATTAAAAACTCACACCAGTCTCAATATTTAATCTGTAGTCTGCCCATGTTTATCTTCATAAGAAGATTCTTAAAACAATAAGAGGTTTATATTTACATGTATTTGCATGTATTTAAATTAATATGACCTTGAGGATCAGCTTCAGCAACAAAAAGAAGAGCTACAAAAACACTAGGTTGATCTAAGAAAGTTAATTAGAAACTGTATTATTAAAATTTCCCAAAGACTTTGAAAGGCCAAACCCAAAACTTTTGAAAATCTATTTTACTCACTTAGCTGTATTCAAATTTAGGGAAATTTCTTTTTTTTCAGCTTCTGTGTTTCATGACAAGCCTCAGGACAAACTCTGCCATGGAACTGAATTTTTTCTTATAGGACACAAATTACCAAAAGTCACTCAAGAACAACTAAATAACTATGATAGCCTTATATCTATTAAATAAATTGAATGTTTTTTTTTATAAACTTCCACATAAAATTTTTCAAAAAATAATGAGAAAATATTTCCAACCTCCTTTTCTGAGGCCAGCATTATCCTGATAGCAAATGCAGAGAAAGAAAACACAGGAAACAAAAACTACAGACCCATATCCTTCATAACATAAAAAAAAACATTATTAACAAATAGCAAATCCAATCCAAGAACATATTTTAAAAATACTCACAACCAAATGGAGATTATCCTGGGAATGCAAAGATGGTTTAAACAGTCATAATTTATTAACCATAACATGCAATATTAATTTTGACTGACTATGAAAATTAGAATCACAGTGAGATACTACTTCACATGTACTAGCAACCAGGATGCTCATGTACAATGGTGCATTTAGAGGATGCTGGTCATTTCTTCTAAGTATAACTACATGCTCACCAGACAGTCCTGCAATTCCTCAAGTATAAAGAGCGCATGTGCCTACTAAAGTACTATTGCATGAATGTTCACAGTGGCTTTATTTATAAGAGTCAAACACCAAATGTTCCAGTAGATAAACAATGGCAGAGCCACAGAATGAAAGTCTACATAGTAATAAAAAGGAATGAGCAAATGGAAGAAGGACAGATACAATGTAGATGAACTTCAAAAACATGCCAGTGAATAAGACAGAAGGGAATACGCATTGTATTATTCTATTTATGTAGAATTCTAAAAGAGGGTGATCTAGTCTCAAGTGGCAGTAAGTAGATCAGTTTGTTCTTGCCTGGATTGAGAGAGGGGGAAAGGATACATCTATTTGGAAACAAAAGGGCAAGAGTAAAATTTGGATGCTGGTTGAAAAGTTATATACCTTGATTTCAGTGGATGTAGTTTTTTATCAGAACCTATCATAAGTACCTTGAAAATGGGTGAATTTTAATGTAAAGTACAACTCAGTAAAGCCAATTTAAAAGGAAGGAAGGGAAGGAAGAGGACAGGAAGGAAAATCAGAGTCACTTCATTGGCTAAGGACCAAACTCAGCTTCTCTAGTTCCAATACCAAATTGTCATGCAAAGAAATTCAATCTGCCCTCTCCAAGTGATAAGGAAAACTAATCATTCCTTTTCAAAAAAATGCCACCGATCATCTGTTTCTTCCCAAATTTCCAAAATTTTAACTCACTGTGCACTCTGACCTCTGCACAGGGCAACACAGGCCTACACCTACATATGACCCTAAACTAAGCTAGGGCAAGCCTGGCGGCTGCCCTGCACAATAACCTGTGGCTCTGCCTCTCCTCTCCTCACTCTCACGCTCTTCCTGCCAGACCTGGAGTGAGAACTCTGCTCTCCTGTTCACTGTCCAAGGCTTTTGCTGCTACACCAGAAGCAATATCCACAACTGTGAATTAGTGCTGTTGAAGAACAGAATATTCTAAATTCTAGTTCCCAAAGTTTATACAGCCAGCCCTCCACATCTGTGGATTCAACCAACCACTGATGGAAAATATTTGGAAACAAAGTAAAACACGACTGTCTCTGTCCCTCAACATGTAGACTTTTTCTCTTTACTAAGTAATACAGTAAAACAACTATTTACATAGCATTTACATTATATTAGACATAAGTAGTATTGAACTTACTTGAAGTGTACCAGAGGTCGTGTATAGTTTATATGCAAAAACTATGCATATAATATAAGGGTCTTGTGTGTCATCCAGAGCTTGGTATCCTCAGAACCAATTTCTGCAGATAGATACCAAGAGATGGCTGTATGTGCATGGACTTAAAGTTCTGAATTTTAAAGGACTTTGGAAAGTCCCGTTCTCTTATCTCCTATTTTTCACTTAAAAGCACCCAGCCAGACTGAGGGTCTCTTATTTTAAGGGCTATTCTGATAAATAGTTCATACAACTTCTGGTAAACTTTTATAATCCAAGACCATATTTGACATCTCCCCATAAGAAGCTCTGACTGAATCCTCTGTTTTGGAAGGAAGTAGTTCCAGTTATTCCCAAGATAGAATTGTCAAACTCCCCAAGGTACACAACTGCTCAGAGCTGGCCAGTTAACGCCTGCCTTCCATTCCTCCTTCAAAACTCCAATGGTGAACTCCCCTATTTTGTGGGTCCCCCACGGAAGCTTGACTCTGCCAGCTACAGTGCAAGGAGAAGGAGCTGTGGCCCCCACTCTCTCCCCACTGTGCATCTGGGTATAGATCATGTGACTTGTGCTCTACCAATCAGATGTTCCCATCAGACTACGATCCTAAGCGATGCTGAGAATTCAAAGCGGCAGCATTAAGGAGAAGTGACTTCGAATTCATCAAGTCATGTTTAGAGCTGTGTTTCTCAACCTTTTTTCATTATTGCCCTTTGAAAGACATTTTCGTGACATTTTTCTGCCTAATTGCTTCCCATGAAATTTGAAGACGACACATCCACTGTACTGAATATCTGTTCACGTGCTGTACGCATATTCATGCTTGAAACAGAATAAAAAGTAGGATTCTCCCCCTCCCAAGAACCAATTTTGACCCTTGGGGTGATATCTTGCCTGTTGAGACTGTGTGGTCTAGAAGACGTGGTGTCTGTCCAGCAGGACATCTCAACCAGATGTCGGCAGGGATTAGTGATGTCAGCATTCCTTGTTCCCTAGAGCCAACTCCCCTTCCCAGTTTCACAGTCTGGATTATCACGCATTGTGAGCCACCTGAAATTCCTCCAATCAGGTTCTTTCTTCATCTGGATGTGCCTAGAAGCAGATCCTGAGACAATTATTGAAGTGCAACTAGTTTGTTTAGGAGGTGGTCCCAGCAAACACCAGCTGGGGAGTAGAGAAGTGAAACAGGGAGGAGAAGGAAGCCAGTAAAATGTGCATGAGACGGCAAGTCGCCACGGTGGGCCACTGAGCTCCATTGACTTAGGCACCCTAGGGAAACAAGGAAACTGGGACCTCAGAATTATGCCACCCCAGGGACAAAGCAGCCAGATCTTCCCTGCACCTGCACCAGTCATTGGCTGAACGGTGCCTCAGAGGTACAGATTCCCTGCCCTTCTGGTCTGCTGTGCGTGAGCAGAGAGGGCTCTGCAAGTCAGAGCAAAAGAGACGCAAATGTAGGCCGTTGGAAATCTGGTGTGTGTGTGCACTGAAGTGAAAAGGGCGTAAGGGGGTGTGTTCGGGACATTGACCTTGTGTGTTAGCTTTTTGTCACTCTAACAAAATACTGAGATAATCAACTTAATAGAAGGAAATGCTTGTTTTGACTCATGGTTTCAGTCCGTGGTCGGTTGGCGTTTCCTTTGATCCTGTGGCAAGGCAGAACATCTTGGGTGGGGAGCTCATGGTGGGGGTAACCTGCTCACCTCAGGGTGGTCAGGAAGCAGAGCTGGATGATAGATGATAGATAGATAGATAGGGAGAGAGGAGAGAGACCAGTGTCCCAATATCCCTCCCAGGCCACTCCCCCAGTGTCCTGACTTCCTTCCTCTAGTCCCTAAAAGTTCTACCACCTTGCAATAGCAGGGTGGTGACCAAGCCTTCAGCACACAGTCCTTAGTGGGACATTCAAAATCCAAACTATAGCACTTTGAAAGACGTGTGAAAAGGGAGAGTGGTGGACTTCCGTCTTGGATTTCTCTGACTTATGCCTAAAGAATGGGGCTGAGGTGGCTGGAAACCAGGGGCGAAGTTTGGTCTAAAGCAATCAAATGTCATTACAGTTGAACTGATAGCTTCATATATGTCTTTTGTATATGTAAGGACATTGATCCAAAAAAAAAAAAAAAAAAAAGAGAGAGAGAGAGAGAAAGAAAACTGGAATGGGAATACATGGGAGGACCTAGAGACCTCCAATTCCCCAACCATCCACCCATGCCAAGCCTCCCACACCTACCTCAGCATCTACCTCCTCCTTGTCCAAGTAGGCTTTGCAGGTCTGACCCGAGGACACCACTACCTTCTCCCAGTAGCCATCAAGTACCTTGAACAAGGGCAATAGATTCCCTTCATGGTCTATCCTCATCCAGCCCCGGTTCTCACCCATACACACCCATCCTCCACGTCCTCAGGCGTCTAACCAAAGTCAGACTCCAGCACGGCCTAGGGGAGGAGGGAGGGGCCTACAAAGTCAGACTCACAGCAAGATGCACCCACAACGAGGAACATGCAGACTTGCAGGATTATACTTAAAAACCAGAGAAGAGGTGTCCTGACAGAGATGTGGGTCTATGCTAAGGGAGGGGGGTGCTGGAGGCTCTTGATCAACGAGGAACATCGTGTCAGCTGATCAGGACAAACGTGGATACCCTGGAGCTGTTGCAGTGGCTTCCTCCTCTCTGCAGCGACGAGCCGATGTATCTGTCCCCACCATGTTGTGTCTGTGTGTGTCTCTCTCTATCTGGATCTGATCTCTCAGAGTGCTGGCTTGAGCAGCTGGGGAAAAAAACATCCTGTTATCCTGAGAGCTCACTTGCTGGCCCCCCTTCCCCAAGAAGACCTGGGCTTCTTTCAAGAAGTGGGCAGTCCAGGGAAAGCTGAGGTGCCAGAAATGGCGAATTTCAACATAAGAAAAGAACTTGAGGTGCTGAGGGAAAGGGCCATGGCTTTAGATTCAGCTCTGGACGATTCTGTCTTCAGGGTCTGGGATGGACATGGGTAATAAGGGAAATGCTAGCAACTTGCAAAAGCATGTCGTGCCTATTCTCCATGGGCTGTGGGCCCTGGTGGAACACGCTGCCATTGAAAAGGACCATTTAATAACAGTGAATGTGGCGAGCTCCTGAGGTGACAAAGGACGAATAGCTACCTCAGCATACACTAGAACAAACGCTTCCCTTAATAGACACTGGGGCTCATCAGAGGGGATTGACATGCAGGGATCTGGGGGTGTGGTAAACTGATGGTGGGGACCCTTGCACAGTTGGTGCACATAACTGCAGACGCTCCAGGTTGGGGATGGAGACCTTTGCGGGTGGGGCGTCCTTTATCCAAAATGCCCGAGACTAGAACTTCCTGCTTTAGGACTTTCAGATTATGAACTATCTGCATGTACATAACGAGATATCTTGGGTACGGGACCCAAATCTGAACATAAAATTCATTTGTTTCATATATGCCTTACACCCATAGCCTGAAGGTAATTTCATACAATATTTTAAAAGAATGTTCGACAAGAAACCACGTGGAGTTTTCCACTTATATTGTCATGTTGGTGCTTGGAAAGTTGCTGGTTTGGGGACATTTCAGGTTTCACATTCTCAGGGTTGGGATGTTCAACATGTATCCATTGGAGAGCTGGGGGTCAATGGACCCAATATATTTTTTTTAGTTGTCAATGGACACAATATATTTATTTATTTATGTTTATGTGGCGCCGGATGGAACCCAGTGCCTCACATGTGCAAAGCAGGGCCATTTCTAAATGCTCATCTGTTCACACGCCAGTGTTCCCTTAAGAGGCAAAATAATGCTTAAGGGAGCTCTTTCTACAAAGCATATGCTGTGAGGTTTTCTCTTAGCCTTCTCCAGAGGTGCCTGTAACCATTTGCACGAGTTGCTGTATGGGGAGGGGACATTACCTAAACTTTTTGGAAGTATTTGGACACTGGAAGTACCACAAACTACTTATAAGAGCAGGGGATTCATTGAGGTCAGGCGATTAACAGTTTGGGTGTGTGTGTGTGTGTGTGTGTGTGTGTGTGTGCGCGTGCTTGTGTGTACATATGTGTGTGTTGTTGGCCTTCTGAGTGCAAAAATCATAAGTTATGTGAATTCTCACTCATCTGTTCTTTATTGCTGAGTTCCTTTTCATTCCTCAGAGTCAGATCCCCATTCTGCCTCCTGTCTCAGGGCCTTTGAACTTGCTATCCACTGGTCTGAACATTCCTCCTACCTTTTGGCTAATTCATTGGCCCCCCCTCCATCCTTCAAATCTCAGCTCAAAAGCACTTCTTAGGGAAACCCTGCCAGTCCCCATCAATCCTTGAACTTAGGTTTAATTTCATTGGCTCAACAACATTGGGAACCATGTTTCGTTCCTTCAAAGCACCTACCTCAGTATATTCGTGTGGGTGGCTTAATGAATGTCCTGTTCTTCTGCTAGACTGATATCCCCCACTGCACATGGGGCCCCAAGAGCTGGATGTTCTCCTTCTCCACTGTATCCCCGGCTCCTGGGTACAACCCCGGCATGGTGAATGCTAAGCAAATATTCGTTGAATGAATGAATGGACAAAATGCACATATCATTTTATTCTGTGAAAAGTCTTATAGGAGTTGAAACTTGGCACAAATTGGCTAATATTTTTCAGGATATTTAGTGGGGCAACATTTTCTTCTGGTGACGTGAGCAGAGATAGAAAAAAAAATAATAATCCCTTTCAACACAGGTCTGAAACCATGAATGGCCCCCAAGACGGTGCCTGGATCCCCTAGGTCACTTTGTAATACTCTCTTTTTAAAACAGAATGGAATTTAAACCATACCATCGAAAGCAAATTTGGGGAAGCTGACAAAAATAAAACTGTGCAGAAAGTGATTAGAAAAATAAAAAGGTGTGGGGGTGGGGATTAAGCCATCCAGCGTCTTGCTGTCCTTTGTCTCCGGATCCTGTGTGCTGCAGGCCCAGGAGGGGCCCAGGCAAGAGTCTGTGGGCTGGATTTTAATTAGGCTGCAGAACTCTAAGAGAGCTTTATTTCCAGTCTTTGATTTCATCCATACTTCCCTTTTAGCAAACTTCAAGGAAATAACTCACCCTGAACTACCACAGTGGACTGCCAAGGAGCTACCAAATAAGAAAGGCATATGTTTCCTGAATTTGGGTGAATGAACCAGCAACACTCCCTTGAAGAGAGGGTGCTGAGGGGGGTTTCCCTTCTGCCGTGCTGTTTGTTTTTTGAATGAAAACATTTGCTGCCATCTGCCGGCAAAACTTACACCAGCTTCTAAGAACTCTGACTAGAAAGGTCTCCGCGCTGAATTGAATATGAAAAACGCTGTTGCGACTAATTGGTCCATTTCTAAGAATACAGAGAACTGAAATCCCTTGTTTTCTTATTGAAAATCCATGCCCATCTCTGATATCTGCCACTCCACGTGGGGCATTTGTTTTCCTGAACAGGTGGCTTTCAGTAAGTGAGAATTGTCTCTAAGGTAATATATTTTATGCAGAGTTCACTTTAGAGCTAAAAGAAGGGTCAGAACTATAAATAATTATTTTGGCATGAGAAAAGGCAAAGTAATTGCTCAGACATCTTCTAAGCCCCTTCCGTCTGTACTGTACTAGGATTCTAAGAAAGTTAGGAACGTTTCTCATACAAAGCTCTGGCCCACAGTGTGTTCTAATCCAATTCGTCAGTTTTTATGATTAGACCCCAGTTAGTCCCTCTGATGTTTTTATGAACTAGAATTGGACTTCTTAACCTACTCTTCCTGAGTGTGAGAAAAACAAGAGGAATTGATATTTAACATCTTCACAAGCTCATGCTAAGACACCAATTTTAACTGGCTAACATAAACATAAATTATGCTTCAGAGAGATCCAACCCCTTATAAATCAGCTGCATGCACAACACTCCACGTTCACAAGCAATGCGTACGAAGAACAAGGAGGAAAAATATAATAATTCTTCTGGGAGCATGGAGGTCTCTTTTGGGAGATGGCCCTGTCTGCTCATGCCCTGGAGAAAAATTCATAGCAAAGGTCTTAGGGTGCTGGTCCCCTTTACCAATCATAGGAAATACGGTTCTACCTATCAGCTGATACAGAAAAAAAGAAATCTACCCGACTAGGCAAAGTGGTAGGTAGTGTTCCACGTATTACTAGTTCATCACCCAAATTCAAAGCAGTACTGCAGACAGAGGAGCCCTCAGAAATAGCCCAGTGAGATCCTGCAGGGCTCAAAGATCATTTTGTTCCAAACTTCCCTTTTACAGACAAATGAATGGAGGCCCCCGGCATTCAGATGATACTACTGTGGACCTGTATCGTGTTAGAGCAGAACTAGACCGAGTTGAGGTCTCCTGCTCCCCGTTTCTTCCTCTTCATAAAATCGGCATCCTCCAGTAGGGTGACAGAGGTAACAGGAGAGGTGGCAAATAAATCTACTATGCATAACTGAATGCCTTCCTCCTCCAAAGACATAAATCCAAGTTATGTGAAATGAAGGGGGAAGGGAGAAAATAGCTCAGCTCAGCTGAATATGGACCTGTGTGTTGTTGAGCACCTACAATGGGCCAGGCACGGTGCACACGGAATCTCCAAGTCCCATCAACACTCTCCAAGGTGGCGCGCTGTGTCCATTTCACAGAAGAGTA
Organism: Tamias sibiricus; assembly: GCA_025594165.1. Taxonomy (NCBI): domain Eukaryota; kingdom Metazoa; phylum Chordata; class Mammalia; order Rodentia; family Sciuridae; genus Tamias; species Tamias sibiricus. The sequence goes on along the minus strand of CM046666.1, from coordinate 12,639,399 downwards.
GACTGATGCTCAGGTGGGTGAACTGCCCACCACCGTGTGGTGATAAAGGAGGAAACCTACACATGACATCAGGACTCCCGGATTCATCAGTTCCCGTCCCCAGCTGCCTTTTCTTGTCATTTACAGCTTCACCAAAACAGAGGATCCTTACAAGATCTGAGTAATAAAAGAGGCAGAGACAGCAAGGGTCCACTTAAGTAAGTTCTGCATCTAGCATGGAGCAGGTGATGCTTCCAACAAGCCAAATTAAGATGCCCCAGTTCCCCCAGTCACCAGGCAGCCTAACCTCAGTAGCTGTTGAGCTCAGCATTTGCCTTTAAAATGAGAAGTATTGTCTCGGGGTGAAGATGGTTCAAGGGTGAGTCATGCAGCTCTTAGCAGACCTGGTTTGTTTTTAGCCAAGTGCGGGGAGTGTGTTCATCAGCAAAGCATGCTGTGGGGATGCAGACACACACACACACACACACACACACACACACACACACACACACACACGCCTGCCTACTACAGCTGCCCCAGGCATCTCTCACCCAACAGAATGAGGTCTGTTTCGAACCCTCCCCCGCCACACACATCCTTAAAGAATGTGATCTTTGTGGAGATCATTGGCAGGAAATGACCTTGAGGAAAGCCACTTGATGTCATTCTTTAAATGTTCTCTGTCAGCTCCCAAAACTGCCAGGCATGAGGTCTCGAGTGTCTCCTTCAGCTGCACAAACAGAGGCCACGGGAGGATTCCAGGAAAGGGGACAGCTGTTAATCACAGTCCTTCACACGTGGGCCAAATATGGCAGCATGGGAAGGGGCACCTGGTGCGGTGACTCAGACAAACCCGGGCTGGAATCCGAGAGCCAGCGTTCTCCAGGGTCAGGACTCTGGACCACGCATTGAGCATCTCGGGTTTCCCATCAGCTTCACGGACCTCAGAAGGTCACCTATTATGGAAGCATCTGTCATGGCCCAGGACACAGGTGGCCAGCAATTGATAAATGTTGCTTCTTGTTCTTCCTCCGCCCACGTGGTGTAGTTAGAAATCTCTGCTGTAAACCCCAACCAAGAACTGTGTGGCCCTCACAAAGGACGGGCCAGCCAGCTTCCCTGCCACCAAGGTCACATTGACACCAGCAGGGCACATCATCAGGCTTGACATTAGTGTAAAGCTGCTGGCACAGATTCTCAGGGGACTCAGTTGCACCCCAAGTGTTTAGGAATCGATGTCATCAATTCTCCCTGCAGTTCTCAGAAGTGGGCCCTCCTCTCCCAGGTGACGGTCTCCTCTTCCCTCCCAGGCATCATCGCCTCTCCCTGATCCTGGGCACCTCCTGCCTGTTCCCCTGCCTTCCTTTGGCCCCCGATCGCCACCCCATCCCCCATCCTGCTGCTATCGCCACATCATTCTCCCCTTTCCTTTAAAACACAACCCAGATTTCGACCAAATGCCCCAAACTCTCTCCTTTGAGAGGTTCTTCAAGGAAAGCTGCCTCTGGGGCAGGTCTGGTTGACCTAAGAGCTGGCCTATACCAGCTTGCCAGGGACTGGTTCCCAATTGACCCATAGCTTGACTCTGGCCAATGACATGCAATGGAAGGTGTGTGGCTCTTCTGAGAATGGTGTTGATCCCTCTCATCTGCAGGCCACAGAACAAATGTGTAATTGTGCCATGAATGCCATCAGACTGCTTTATTTAGTGTATATGTTTGGGTCCCTACAGAGCCTGTCAGCTCCTAGAGGAGACCTTTCCTGATATTGCCTTTCATCCCACCCCGACCACAACACCTGGCAAGATAGCAGGCCCTCTCCACATTGGGTGGGGGTGCATGGGATAAGTGGAGAAACTTTGGATGGGGCAAAGGGGAGGGGGCAAAGGGGTAACCAAGAGGGTGGAATGAGACAGACACCATTACCCTAGGTATATGTATGATTGCATGAATGGTGTGACTCTCTATCTACTTCATCACAACCAAAGAAGCAAAAAATTCTTCTCCCTTTGTGTACGATGAATCAGAGAGCTTTCTACTGTCATGTATAACTGATTAGAACTAATAAATAAATAAAATTTAAAAAAAGATAGCAGGCCCTCAAATGACACTCGTTGAATGAATGAGAGACTGTGTGTATGAAGGAAGGGTCAAGCCATCCCAAATGAGGAGTTTTCCCAGGGTGCTTCCGGACAGACAAAGAGACCGAGGTCCTAGTCCACATGAAAAGAATCCCCACTTGGCAGTACCACTTGGCTATAAACACTGATCTGTTGTGGCTGCCTTTTCCAGAATATGATGCCCCATGTCAACCTCCTGTCCCAATTAGGAAACCGTTCCTTGGTGCTATACCCAAGGAGACCTCTCTGCAAGACGTTATGATCACCACATAAAACAACCACAAAGCAAGGTCTGAGGAAGCCAAAGTCAGAAATGCTTTGAAATCCCTGTCTTCTCAGCAGAAGTGACCCCACCTGCCAGCCCGAGGAATCAAAACCCACAAGACAATTAGTCCAGGAGGGTATGAACTTGAAGGAGTAAGGACTCTGGCACCATCTTCAGGGAACTGAAGCTCAGAGTGGATATAAGATAAGAGGTCTGCTCCCCTAATCACCAACAACATGAAATTAAAACTCCTGTCTGTCTCTATAAAAACCCAGAGGACAAATTAGTAGAGATGTATATGGACCACGCTGGAATCATTTGCAATTAAGAGCAGTAATTTAACTTCTGTTCCTGTAATTACAACTTCTCCTGTGTGGACAGACAGACCCCTCATTGTGTCTGGAACCATCTCAGCATTCCAAACACAAAGCAAGCCAAAGTAGCATACCCCAGGGCTGGCTCTTTCAACAATCCATCTCTCAACAGCTCTGAGCTGCAGCCAGCTCGAAGACCCAGTTTCCTGCCATTGTTAGCATGTTGAGCCTGGAATTCCATCCAAATGGATTTGACCCCTTTACTAAACAGCACTGCATATTTCCCTGATTAGTCTATTCCTGTGTTTAGATGGGAAGTGGCTGGGTTGGGGGAAGGTAGAGGGAGAAAGACAAGGAAAATAATAAGGAAAAACAACTTTGTTCTACTCATGTTATGATGATAGCAACTTAGAACTCTGGTTTCATCCACAAGTGAAACAGACATGCTCACTCATACACAAACACACATACATCTACAAAGTTCTAAGTTTTATATGTGCAATAAAGTAGCCCAGCTGGGTAGAAGCAAGAGCATGTGGTTCCATTAATACACAGTTATTGCTGAGGGAGTTCTATTTACTCTAAGCAGGAGAATGCAGGAAATTATAATCCACAATCTCCCATGATTGTCCCTGTTTATAATCCTGTTTCCTTAAGGATATACTCTTCTCACAATGACACTGAGTAGGGAGCTTCTGGTATGAGGCAAGCACAGCAATTCCCAGATGATAGCAGACTGCAAAAACCTTCAGATGCCTCCCCCCACCAAAGCCTAATTTTTACTGTGTTCTTCAATGCTACAGCTTCTATGCATTTTTTCTCATAATATCTAGCTGAAACAACCTCATTTAGATCAATTCACATATATGTATGTGATATACCTCATTACATGTATATTAATGTCTTTCTGTCAATGACCCGGAGACAGAGAAAAAATGATTCACCGTTTAGAATCCTATGAGGTTATTAAAATGTAGGTGCTTTAAAAGATACCCTCGAGAAAGTGTAGTTTTGTTTCCTTGATCAATAGTTACAAAATGGGGAAAAAAAAGTTTTGCAAATCATGTATCTCCTAAGTGACTTGTATCTAAAATATGTAGGGAGTGATTACAATCAAGACAAATAAATCAGCAGAAAATGGTCAAGAATCTGAATAGGCTTTCCTCCAAAGAAGAGGTACAAGCATACAGAAAGATATTCAGTGTCATTAGCCACTGAGAACAAGCAAATCAAAACCATGGTAAGAGACAGTGTCACACCCACTAAGAGGCTACAGTAAAAAAAAAAAAAAAAAAAAAAAAAAAAAAAAAAAAAAAAAAACGCAGATAATAACAAGTTTTGGCAAGAATGTAGAAAAATCAGAATCCTAACACACTCTTGATGGGCATGCAAAATGATACAGGTGCTTTAGAAAATAGATTGGCTATTCCTAATCCAGTTAAAGATATGATCTAGCCAGGCATGGTGGCACATGCTTGTAATCCCAGCAACTTAGGAGGCTGAGGCTGGAGGTTCACAAATTCAAGGCCAGCCTCAGCAACTTAGCAAGACCCCCATTTCAAAATAAAAAATGAAAGGGCTGGGGATGTAGCTCAGAGGTAAAACCAAATCCAGTACTTCCATCCCTAGGTATGTACCCAAGATATATAAAACCATGTCCACACAAGCGTGAATAGCTGGGTTGTTCATAATAGTCAAAAACCTAAAAGAATGTAATGATGAAATGGGAAAGTAAAATGTGATGAAATCTGTACAATAAAGTATTAGTTAGTAATTAATTAATCAGTTTATCCATCCACAGCATGGATAAACTTTGAAAACATACTAGTTGAAAAAAGCTTGCCACAAAGGTCTATACATTATATAATTTGATTCTATAAAATATCCAGAATTAAAAAACTACAAAGATAGACAGAAAGAAGTGGTTGCCTAGGAAAAGGGGGTAAAGCATCCCAAATGCATATTTCTCCAAATCAGGGGCAGAAATGGTCAGATGGGAATGTTGGAGGGGCAGCTAAGGGCTGCAGAGGTTCCTTCTGGAGTGACACAAAACCCTGTGGCTATATCAAAGGCCATCGTTCTATATACTACAAATGGGTAAATTATATATTATGTTAATTATATCTCAACAAATTTTTTTTAGAAAAAACTCTGAGTTCAGTTGAATACTTATTGAATGCTTAAAATTAACTATAAGGTTAATTGAATTTTCCATGGGTTGGCAAATTTAATTAAAACAGTGGTGGAAGTCAAACCCAGTCTCTTTGTAGTCCTGTCCTAATGTTGACCCAACTCAAAATCACCAAGTCTCTGATTCAGTCCCTTTAGTGTCCAGACCCTGTGTCCTCATCTGTCAAAGGAGGAGTTTGGACAGATGCTCTCCAAGGACCTTCCCACCCTCCACTCTTTCAGAAAACAGTGACCTCCAAAACAAACGTGCTGGTAAAATGGCCTGACCGTTGTTTGAATGCTCCAAAAGTGATCGCATTCTTCTCCTTGGTATTTAAAATTCCACCACAGACTCCACAGGGTAGTTAAAATAATAAGTTAATTGTGTTTGATTTCAGTGAAAGCAAAGTGTTTTAGATTAGTGTGGTTTGTTTACGTGCTGATAGCAGCCTCTTCTGCGTGCTGAGCTGGGTGGGTGGGGCGCTGAGATCGGCCCCCTCGGAACCAGGCTCTCTGGGACCACGTGGGGACCCAGGAAGCCTCGTGGTCTAAGCAGAGTACCCCAGTTCCCCTCAGTCCTCCTTCCCTCCCATGCTAGTTCTTACTTCTCTGTGCCCTTCCTGTGTGACTGGGAGCCCATTAGTGGTACGTCCTGGCCCAGTACCACAGAGACCTGCAGATTAGTTCTGGCCTGTGAGTGAATCAGATTTTGGACATGAGTTTTATCATTGTTTTGACCTTTTTAAACTTAGTGGCAGTAAGTATGGGGTCTGCCAGTTAAAGTCCAGGTCAGAGGCCTCCTTGGCACGAGTAATCCAGCCAGGACTGGTCATGGAGGGGTAGACACAGCCCCTCATCTCCCAAGACCTTACATGTATGAGTGACACGGCTGCACTGATGTCACAATGCTTGCTTCAGCTCTTCCCCATTCCTCCTCAGCCTCTTTGCTCTGATCCAAAGATTCTCTTCCTACATTGACAAAAAAATATTTATACTTTCAGAATACAGCTTTGACCCAGATGTGACCTTCCCCCTCAGAGTCTTCCTATCTACCTATACTGATATCTCCTTTCTGTGAATCCTATTGTAATAATGATCGTTGTAGTCCATTTTCTGTTGCTATAACAAAATACCCGAGACTGGGTAACCTGTAAAGAATGGAGGTTTATTTGGCTTATGCTTTTGGAAGCTGGGAAGTTCAAGACCATGACTCTGGCATCTTCTCAGCATTAGGTGAGGATCTCATGCTGCATCATGAAATGACAGGGGACACTGAATGCTAGACCGAGCAAGCATGCCAAAGTGGGTCACTCTTATGCTTCTTCTGAAGCCACTAATGCCATCATGGTAGCCCCCTCTCATGACCTCATCTAATTATCTCCCAAGGGCCTCACCTCCAAACACCATTAACAGGTGAATTGGGGGGTTAAGTTTCCAGTATATGAACTTCTTGGGTGGGGCACATTCAACCATAGCAATAATAATGAGCATAAAACCTCACACTGGGTGGTTAATTGTTTAATCCTATGAAATCAGCATCTGCAGCCAGTTCTCAAGGTCAGAACTGAGTCTTGCCTTTTTGTGCCATCCCCCTCCTTTCCCAGCCCCACCACAATAGACGTGAAGCCAACATCCATCGATCGCCTTTACTTCAAGTGGAACTTGGGAATGTCCGAAAAGCTGTGCTCCACCCGGCTAAGTTACACGCTGCAGTTCTCGAACAGATTTCTAGAAATGGAGGTAGAAAACATGTCAGAAACACTGTGGTCAATCTCTACTTGTCATTCAGTCAGAATATTTCTTAAGGTATATGGAAGCATTTCTTAAATAAAGAAATGATGACATCACCTTCTTTCTGGAACTCTTCCATGGGGAAGGGGTGTCTTTATTTCCTCCATTTTCCCTGCTTCCCTCTTGGGGTGAGGTCCCCATCCCTCTGGTCTGTCCATCCAGTACTGAGGCCAGATCTTCAGCCACACTCTGAGACCTCCCAGGCCCTTCAATCCTCATCTGTCTTTTCCTTCCTTCTTTCTTTTTTTCCCTTTTTCTTTCCTTCTTTCCTCCTTCCTTCTTTCCTTCTTTCTTTTCTTTCTCTTATTCCTCATTTCACTAAATCCTTTTCCACAGTAGTCTTTTTGCTCTGGCTGTCTTTGGAGTAATAAAAATATCTACATCCATGTAGTTAAAATCTACATTACATGGACACCCCGCCCCCCCCAAAAAAATAGCATTATTGCAAATTATTAAATTCTGTTTGGTCATGGGCAACTTCTGAAGATGCATTAGGTTTGCTTTGATTTGATAGATCACAATAGCCTTCAAGAAAATATAAGGGGCAATAATTCGTTTTCTTTTATAACCTTGCTGGCAAGTCATAACGAAATCACACCTCAGACCAAATTTGATAGACATTCCTTAAAAAGCAGGCTCAAAGAGTTGAACTGATTCTGTGGACTTGATGAGCTCCCAGCTCTTGGTTCTCTGTCCCGTTAGGTGTCCCAAGCATTTCCTGTAAAAGATTTGCTTACTGTAGACACAGTGACATTCCTCAGCAAAACTCAAACATTGTAATCTGCATTATCTCACCTCTTGAAACAATGGTCATACATAGGACTCTAACTGGGGGTCAAGATAAGAAAATATCCCTAAAGGGAGCGAGTCCGTGGTTGAGTGGATTTCTAGGTCCTGATTATTCAAGGAAATGGAGCACCTCTAAGCTTTAATATACACATCTTGAATTTAATTTCATCAATAAGAACTAGCAAGATGCTAGTTTTATCAAACAAAGACTCAGTGTTGATATGAACAATAGTCCAAAAAAAAGAACAAGGCTTGTAAAAGATGTGTCTGGCCTTACTGATACAATCTGACTGGCCACTGGCCACCTCCTGGGTGGGCACTCTTAATTAACACTTGGGGTCAACCTAAGCTAAAGTAACACAGAACATCACACTATATAGATATTCAGGTAGTTCTAAGTAAGTTACAGGAACAAGTAGCCCTTAGATTAACACTTTATACATAGAATGATTTCAAAACATTCTTTGCCTTATTTTGTAAATAATTGCTCTACCCCACATTTATCTTTTAAATGATTTTTTGATTGATTTTTCTTAAAGTTAGGCTTACATGTGACAATATGCTGGCACTATAGCAGGCAGACAGGTGAGTATTTAGAGAATCTCCAGAAAGGGTTGTCATTAGGTCTTTAAGATGGAAGGTCATGTCCACCTAGGGATGTCCTGCTGCCTAAGGAAGGCCTGTAAGCAGTGTTGGAGTGCACATGCTGTCACTATAGCCTGGACATCCCACTCCAATCGTGAGCTGTCCTGTCTTCCCAAAAGGATGGTGCTTGGTGAATTTTTTTTCCATACCTCTCTAGTTACAAACTGAAAATTCCAAAGGTCTTAAACTTGTGTGGTTCCAGAACCACTTTGAGAATGTAGTGAATAGTTTCCATAGAAATGCATATTGGTGCCAGGTGGGGTGATGCACGTCTGTAATCCCAGCAGCTTGGGAGGCTGAGGCAGGAGGATCACAATTTCAAAGCCAGCCTCAGCAACTTAGCAAGGCCCTCAGCAACTTAGTGAGACCCTGTCTCAAAATAAACAAGAGAAAGGGCGGAGGATGTGGTTCAGGGGTTAAGCACCCCTGGGTTCAATCCTCCATATCCCCCCTCCAAATATGCACATTTGAACCTGCACAAAATAAAGCTTAAATATTATTTCAGAAAGTTTTGGGGGGCCTCCCATCCTTATCTCATCACTTGTATTTTCATCCTTAGACTGCCTAGGAGTGTGTTGAGGCAGTCAGGGGACTTCTGGCATTATAGGAAACCAGTTAACCTTATTAGGAAACCAGTTAGCGTTCTTAGGAAACCAGTTAACCTCCCTGAGCAGCTGAATTTCATCTTCATAAACTCTGCACCTCTCCTGGCGCTCCAACCTACTCCATGACAGCACTTGGCAGGGTAGGGACAGAAGCGAAGTATGGATTATGGAAGCACACTGGAAAATTCTGATTACCCTGTGAATGCAAAGTGACTCTGTTTAATGAAAATACAAACCGCAGTGCCACCGGAGTCTGCTCATGTCCTTCTGTGTTTTATCAGAACCTGACAAATGGCACGGTTTCCCGGGACTGCCCTCTGCAGTGACAGGAAATCAATGAACCTTGTCCTGGGAGTCTTTTCTTCTCTTAAGTCTTCCTCTTGCTTTTAACCTCTTAGTTCTCCATCGCCTCCAGCCTCACGGGGAGCTGTCCCGCACTCCTGTGTTTCTGAACCAAGTCACACCGATGTGATAGTGATTTAATGTATTCTTTATACCCAACAGTATTTCAAATTATGAGAGAAAGCTGCTCTGTGTGGGCTATAATGGATGCTAATGAACATCTCTAATGGTGGAATTCCAAAGACAGTTCTCCAATTTAGGATGTGTTATAGTTTAGATGTGAGGTGTCCCCCAAAAGCTCCTGGGTGAGACAATGGAAGAAAGTTTAGAGGACAAATAACTGGGTTATGAGTCTTTTTTTTAATATTTCTTTTTAAATTGTAGGTGGACACAATACCTTTATTTTATTTATGTGGTGCTGAGGATCGAACCCAGGGCCTCACACATGGGCCTTACTGCTGAGCCATAGCCCCAGCCCCAGGTTATGAGTCTTAACCCAATCAGTGAAATGATCCTCTGATGGGATTAACTGAGTGGTAACTGGAGGATGGAGGGGTGTGACTGGAGAAGGTGGGTATTGAGGGGTGTGCCTTTGGGGCGTGTAGTTTGTATCTGGAGAGTGGAAACCTCTCTCTCTGCTTCCTGATCATCATGTGAGCTGCTGCTTCCCTCCCCCACCCTCTTCCGCCATGATATGCTGCCTCATCTCCAGCCCCAAGGAATGGAGCCAGCTGTCTACAGACTGAGACCTCTGAAACCGAGAGCCCCTTAGGTAAACGTTTCCTCCTCTACAATTGTTCTGATCAGGCCTTTCCGTCACAGCGGCGAAGAAGCTGACTAAAACAGGAAGCCATATTTTCAGTTTCCTCAAGTCAACTGGTGTTCCCCATCAGCCTGGGGACTCAGTTTGCTCACTCTAAATTTTTAGGGGACATAAGATGATCTTCCCATATCTAGGCAAGGGGTGGTAAAGAATTCTGCCTCTCTGGGCTGGGGTTGTGGCTCAGAGGTAGAGCGCTTGCCTAGCACACGTGAGGCACCGGGTTTGATCCTCAGCACCACATAAAAATAAATTAAATAGAGCTATTGTGTCCATATCCAACAGTTTTTATATATATATATATATATTTTAAATTATGCCTCTCTTTCTACAAAGAGTACAACTTTTCCCCCTAAAAAAGCAGAGAGGAATCAGGTCTATTTCAATGCCCATAGGGCCCAGTTACACCCCAGAGAAAGGAACAGTCACGTGACATTGGTTTTTCTAAGGGCTCCCATTGCCATCTGTTCTGGGGCAGGTCCTCCTGGCCACCCTGGGCTCATGGTGTATTGGCAGGGGAGATGGGGATGCACAAAAATAACCAAAAGATCACACTGGGGTGGAAGACCTTTCCTTAACCTACTTCTCCCCTGAAAAGTGCTTGAAGACTCAAGGTCAAGTTTACCTGTTCTTCCTGGTTCCTTCCCATTTATCCCCCCAAACATATACACCAGGATCCCACCAGGTCCAGACCCCTCTGTTGCCTCTCTCACTTCCTCTTTGTCTTCCTTCAGGCTGACTGGCTCTCACTGTGCCTGCTCCCAGATTGGCACCTTCCCATCCATGACCTCTTCTGAACCAAGCACCCACTGGAGGCTCACTGGAAGCTCTGTGGGAGCATGAAGGTCCGACTCAGGCACCTGACAATTCCGAGCCCACGCCAGCCCACAGGGAAGAAGCAGGACTCTTCCCAGGAGTCGCCACAATCCTGTGCCCAGCTCTGCCCATTCTTCAGCTATGAACCTACAATCCAAAGGAGAGACTTATAAGATTCTATGCTTCCCAAGAAACCAATGATCACAGGTGCGTGGTGCAAAGTCTTCATGCTTTAAAAAGGACCTGATTCTGCAAAACCTTCGTTTATCATATAATCTGTGCAAGAACCCTGGGTCCCTGTATTTCACCCTGTGTTCACCCCCATTTTCATTTTCTCTTGCTTCTCTGTCCAAGTTTTCATGGCTCAGCTGGAGTGGAGACCATATTTGCTACTCATGTTTGTTTGAACATTTAGGTTTTGTGAAAATATTTGCCTCCCAAATTTCCAATGATAGACAGATGTCCTAACTCATTGCTGTTTTTTTTTTTTTTTTTAAGTTTCTTGGCAGGGAGGGAATTGGCTTCACATTTCAAAGAATTCCTTTTCTACTAAAAAGTTCCAGCGTCCCCACATAAAAGCACTTATACTGTCCCCTCTATGAAATGGAGCCATCAAGACCTCCTTAAAAAGAAAAGCCAGCCCTTCTTTCTCTCCAGAGACCCACTAATTAGCTCAGTGACCTTGGGTTTAACCTCTTCAGTCTTTATTTTTCTCATTTTTAAATGAGGGATTTGTTGGTTTTCTAAGGTTTCTTCCAGACATGACCTTTTACAATTCTACCAAAACAGGTCACAACAAGGGAAACTGTACTGTTATTAAAAGCACAAGGATTTTCAGAGGAATATTATAAATCTACAAATAGAGTTTAAGATCTCATCAATCATCCTCTGCTAACACAATCTATTTCCACTGGCTTCTGCTGTACTCTGATCTGAGTAATGGGACAGGGCCTTACAGGTCAGACTGGATGAGCCTCTACGACGGCAGGACACATTCTTTTTCTTTCTTTCTTTTTTTTTTTTTTTTTTTTTTTTTTTTTTTGTGGTGGAGGGGGTGTACTGGGGATTGAATTCAGGGACTCTCAACCACTGAGAGCCACATCTCCAGACCTATTTTGTATTTTATTTAGAGACAGGTTCCCACTGAGTTGCTTAGCACCTCACTTTTGCTGAGGCTGGCTTTGAACTCATGATCCTCCTGCCTCAGCCTCCTGAGCCCCTAGGATTACAGACATGTGTCACTGCACCCGGCGCCTCTAGATCACAAAGCGGGATACAAATGAAGCAAATTCCTCCCTCCAGGACAGACCTAGCAGCAGCCATCTCAATTGGGTCTGTCTTGGTGTAAAAGGAGAGGATACACACACGTTTTCATAGACAGAACACATGCTAGAAGGGTTTTCAGTTCTGGTTTGTTCCATGGGCAAGGTCTCTAGAATCAAATGAAATAGAAAAAATGCAAGATCAGAGGCAGCCGCCCTTGGCTTACTTCCACCCATGACATATTCCCCAAGTGAGGATCTGCTGGGCCCTGAGGTTCTGGATTTCAGGGAGTAGGGGACAGGCTTCCAGTCATCTGGTGATGGGTTTGTGTGCTGGGCTATTAGTTGGTGAGCAATGCTGCAACTGTCACTTTCTGTCCCTGATTCCTAGCCTGGCTCTGAAATGTCTCTGCAGAAAAAGGGCAACCCTGTCAAGATGTGCTTGATCATTTTAACTGCACCATGAGTCCAATAATGGCCAAGGAAGGAGCTATAAAGTAATTGGCTGGAGAATTCTGGCCCCTGCCTGGAGGTTACTTGGCCTTTTCTCCCCCTTGTTCCCGGGGGGCTGCATTTCTGTCTCTTTACTGTTCCTTTAGGTTCTTACTCAACCCCACAGGCACTGTTTTCTAGGAGGGAGTGCTAGATGGAGATCAACTCTGTCACTTTCCTGTGCCGTTCCCAAGACAGAACTGAAATTATCTCTGTCTGTAAAACGTTTTTTGGCCCACAATTCATCCCTTAATTTCCATTCCTACACATACCCATTTTCTAACGAAAAACAATCTGGAAAAACAATTTAAAAAAAAATAGGCGATCTTGCTGGACATAGTGGCACACATCTGTAATCCCAGTGACTCAGGAGGCTGAGGCAGGAGGATCACAAGTTGGAGGCCAGCCTCGGCAACTTATCAAGGCTCTAAACAACTTAGTGAGACCCTGTCTCAAAATAAAAGAATAAAAAAATGATAGTTGGTCTTCATTTTGATTATTGTTTCTTGTGAACAAATGTTAATTTGGATTTTCATTTATTTCCAATAAGCGTACGGCTATATATAGAGGGGAAAGTTGGAAGAAGCTCAAGATTTCTTTTTTTTTTTTTTTAATGCTGTTGAAATTTAGAATTCTCTCTACTCAACTATGAGTTCAAAGGGGTCAGAAAGAGCTCACTGCCAATGACCCAGCTTGTGAAGGTTTGGAGAGGCATTCCATATGGGAAAAATAAGGCCAAGCCAAGAAGTCTCCTCTACCAGAAATAGGGAAAGGGCTCTGGAAGAGACCAAGTGACAAGAGCATCTCCCCAATAAAGCGTTCCCAGGCAGTGACAGGCACACACAGGCAGGCATATACACACAGGCACACCCACACACAGGCAGGCGCACACACGTGGTCATGGAGACACACGTCTACACGTGTGTCCCAACCCATGGGCTGTTAGGACCAGACTCGCGTTGCGTGGACTCCACCTGCCCTTTCCCCGTGAGGGAGGCATGAAGTTCGCCCGACCTCTGAAGGCAGTGGGCAAAAGAAATCAGGCGGGCGCAGTGAAGGGAGGAGGAAAGTGCAAGCCCCCAGCGCCTGACTTTGTCTTCTGAAAGCCACCAGCTGGCCAGGCAACCTCAGACACAGAAGCACAATTGAGGGGGACTTCAGCGAGGGTGGCAGACCTTCTATATTTAGATTGTGCTTTAAGCTCCAAACATGCATACCACCGGTGCTCAACGAATGCTTTGGAATGTGCAAGAGGATTGGTTGGACTCTGAGGTTGTTTTTGTTTTTGTTTTTGTTTTTGTTTTGGTACCAGGGATTGAACTCAGGGGCACTCAACCACTGGGCCACATCCCAGCTCTTTTTTGTATTTTATTAGAGACAGGGTCTCACTGAGTTGCTGAGTGCCTCACCATTGTTGAGGCTGGCTTTGAGCTCGCGATCCTCCTGCCTCAGCCTCCCAAGTGCTGGGATTACAGGCGTGTGCCACCGCGCCCGGCTGACTCTGAGTTTTTGAAATTAACTGCACGATCGAGGCCAAGGGCTTCCCCAGTGGGCTGCAGGCCGTGCTGTCTGAGGAGTGTGCGCTGGGGCTTGCAGAACCCCATCCTCTCTGTTCCTGTACCATCCACATCTCCTCTGCCCTGAAGAGAAGGTTCCACAACCAGGAGTAGGTAGCTGATGACATTCTTCCTCTCTTAAAATGTACCTTGACTCCCAGACAGCACTCAGACTTCAATGAGCTCCTCACGAGTGCTGAACCTACTCCAGGAGGTTGTGTCTAATGTACTTTTCATTCACTTATGACTGAAATAAAACCTGGCCCTCTCCCCTCCAACTTGGGGAGTGGGCATTCTAGAAGCAGCCTTGGCTGGGAAAGAATGAGCTAGCATCATGGAGTTTGCTCAGCTGCTTTATAAATATTATTCTGTCTTTGTCCTCAGTTCTCTGAGCAGTTGATGATTAAACCACTGTGGCTTAAAATGAAACCTTGGGGCTGCTCTCTGGCCCTCCCTAGTCACCCCCAAACCTCTTCAGGGAACTTGGACTTACAAACCAGGATAACTCTCTCTCCCACCCGGTGATGGGGGCTGGATTTCTGTCCTCTTGGCTTTTCTTTCTAGCTTGTTATTTCCATAATTATCTTTAATTACTCTCCTCCTCCTCCTCCTCTCTTTCTTTCCAAACAACACCCTATTTTCATTCTTTGCAGAGGCAGCGGGACTGCCAAGTTTTTGGCAATTCTCCCTCTGACCAAGGTCCCAAGGAAGAGTTGCCATCGGTCAACTGAGGGCACCAGGGAGAGGCTCAGGGGGTGAGGAGGGGTTGGAGAAGGGGAGGAGAAGCTTCTAGTGGAAAAAGACCTCAGAGAACATTTACTAAAGCTGTATCACAGAGAGAGAGAGGAGAGTTACAGAGTGAAGCAACTCACCCACGGTTCCCACTGTGGGGTTTGCAGATCTTGGGGGACAGACACCACGCTCTCCAAGTTAGGGGGTAGGGTTGAAACTGAAAGAGTCCCCAGTATGCTGTTAAAGCTGGTTTCGAGGTAAAAAGTACAATCTGAGCTCATTGTGGTAAAAGCAAACGCATACACACGCTCATACGTACCCTCAGACACAACAGGCTTACAAAAACATGCAAATTTCTCTCAACTGCCCCAGCCTCCAGGGAGAAATGGACTCACTTTAATGATAGTAGCTAAAATGTCTGGCTTTGTGTCCCTTTGCTATATGTGACTCCCAACCCTCTGCAGTCACCTTCAAATAAGTCTGGAAGTGACTTCACCAGGTTCCCCATTAGTCCTGCTCCAGGGCCCAGGAGGTACCAGCACCGCGAGGAGCTGGGCAGGAGGTAAACCGAGGAAGCCATGCACCCCGGGCCTGAAGCACCCACCTCCACACCCCTAACACTCCCCGGGTGGGTCCAACGCACGCCCCAGCCTGTCTGCCTCCTACGTGGTGTTTCCAACCCACACCTGGGTTGCTCCTCCTGCAGACGGGCCTAGGCAAGCCTCACCCACCACACACAGCCAAGCACCCCCAAGTCCCCCTAACACTCAACCTGAGACCCGAGAACACCGTCACATAGACACACGGGCACGGACACAAACACACCCACACTTATGCACCCCAGGGAAACCCAGGAACGGCAGCTGTTTGGTGATTATTTTCTTCTTTTTACTTACGGGTCTTTCCAACATGTTTCTGAAGTTCATTTGAATCACAAATTCAGTTTGAATATCTAATAAAAATAAACATGGTCATTGTCAAGTTCCTACGGAAAACGTGTTAAACAGGCATATGTGCTTTATTTTACAGATTCATCGAACTTTGGTTTTTACCTCCCTGCCAGACACTGCATCTAGTATGCAGGGGGAAAAGGCTAATAAAGTGTTTCTGTCTCAATTTATCCCTTAACCAGGAAGGAATACATTGAAGACTGTTAAATCAATTAAGTGTAAACCCAATCCTAATTACAATGAAAAATATGTGACAAAAGATTGATTAGTACCAGCTAATGATCAGTTTGTTATAGACTAAAAAATGTGTCCCGCCAAAGAAGTTTCCAGCTTAGCCACAGTCCCTCCAGGCGCACTGAACGATGAGATTTGACATGCACAAGGTGTGGGTGATGGGGTAAGGAAGTTCAGCTTTCATTTTGCTTATTCACAAACACACCTACTTCCAAAATAAGTGTTGTCCTTCACAGGAGTCACCACATTCAAGCCGTGTTGTCCTTGCCCAGAGTATTTTTGGAATTGCCCTTAGAGAGCTTTCTGTATAACTGGCTTGTCAGTCACATGGGAAAAACCAGACACTTCTTTCATCCTCACTTTGAAATTAATTTTTAATGAATGGGAGGAATCTAGGTGCTGGGCGTTTCTCTGGGACACACAAGATGCTATCAGGGAGGATCTGAGCCCAGACGGTGGGCTCTCTGCGGGCAGTCACAGGGCCCAGCAGCCACGGTGCCGGGCACAATGCTGGGCACACAGTTGGCGATGAATAGATACCAGTCGAAAAAATAATAATCGAGGGAAAGAAGAAATGAGCAACATCATGGTCAAATTCATAATCCAAACACATCACGCTGCTCACCTGCTCAGCTCAGCAGAGGACCCACTTGTGGATCTGAGCTGGCTCTGCTGAGGCCAAAGCAAAAAGGATTGTCAATGTCCCTGTCTTCTACTTTCACCTTCATTTCTAATGAAGACACAGACTTAGGCTTTAATTAAACTATTTCCAGCTTCTGTGTTTAGGACCGTGTTTGGTCATCCCTCAGTATCCACAAGGGAGTTGTTCTAAAACTGCACCCATACCCAAGTCCCCGGATGCTCAAGTCCAGTACATAAAGAGGAATATATATATGCACATGAAAGGGACTATGTGGATATACTCCCGTGTACTTCAAATCCTCTCTCGATATCTTCGTAGCACCTACTACAATGTAAATATTATGTAAATGGTGATTTAACTGTATAGTTTATGACAAGAAAATAGTGTGTACAGGTTTAGTGCAGGTGCGAATTTTTTTCCGAACATTTTTGATCCATGGTCGGTTGAATTTGCAGGTGCAGAGAAAGGGTGGGGGCAGGAGACTGAGTGTGCCTGAAGACACAGATAAGCCAGAATCACCTGAGTAGCCAAAGGCACACAGATGAAAAGCCAAAGGTTTCACCTTGGCCTAATGCCCTCAAGCCCAGACAGGCTTTCTCGGTAGCTGGAGGACCTGTGGGGCCTGCTGGCCACACTCATCTGCTTGCTGTGGCTCAGGGCTTTGCAGGGGTCAGCCGGTGAGAGAGCAGGTCACCACCCACCATTCCTGCCCACTGGGCAAGGCGGACACCTGTCTATGAAAGGGCCCTGTTTGCTCCTGCCTGAGCCTGACCTGACATTCCTTTAACTTGGCCGAGGCTCACGGAAGCCCTCTTGGTACCTCTCTGCTGGGGGACTCTGGAATTCTCTGCTGTCCAGGCGAGGGATTTCAGCAGATACTCTTCCTCCCTGGGAAGGGTTAGGGGTGCTGGGGAGGGATAAGAGGGTGAGCTTTGTTCAGAAAATCAAGGGTGGCCGCTATGTTTCAGTTTTCCCAAACATGAAAAAGAAATGCTGCCTCTCCCCCGCATCCAAACTGCACACACCTGGAAAGGAAAGCGTGGCCTCCCCAGAAGTGCGACGTCTTAACAGCTAGCTGAGTCGATACCCCTCGAAATCCCTGAAAGGGACAAGCCAGTCCCATGTGACTTCATCAAGAAAATCTTACTTCAATTCAGAAATTCCCCAGCTGGCCCCTTCCGGTGCTGCGCCTGCCTTGGGCATATTGCTGGTTTTTTTTTTTTTTTTTTTTTATTAGTAATTATATGAAACAATTATTAATTTTATTGTTGACTGTGTTCTAACAAAGGCTAACCATGTGCCAAGCCTGGCATTCAAAGTCAATTATCTCATTTAATTCTCATGGAAATCCTAAGGAGGAGGGTTGATGCCAGTTTTTACAGAAATATAAATAAAGTGTGTAGGTGGCACTCAAAATAGCCTGGCAGATGCAGCCTGGTCTGAAGTTACCGGTGTAGCTAATGTATATTGTTACAGGTTATTTTTCAGAGTTTCTGCTTTGATTGTTGGAGGACTGTGCTGTGTGAGGAGAAAATGAGACCTAAGCAGACTCAGAGTCATAATCAAACAAATTCGGAAACAGGTTAGCCCCACACCTGTGGTGGCTGGTCACAGCCAGTATTTGGCCGCAAGGTAATGGATTTAGGGTGGACGGTAGGCAGGGGAGCAGGCCAGACCTAAATTTCCTCTACTTAAACTTTAGCCCTCTGATCAGAGCTTCCTGATTTCCAACCTAGGTTCCCAGTACGAGTTGGCCTGCCTGGGCACCCTGGTGACTTAAAAGGACAGTGGGATCTGGACAAAGTGATGTTCGTGGCATTTGACTGGCTCCTAGTGAATGTGCGCTGGCTTGCTGATTTCTTGGCTGAACTTCTCCCTGGGCAAGTGAGGGTCGCTGCCCCCCACTGTGCTCTGAGCTGGACTTGCTCAGGACTCATATGCTATGGTGTCAGTGGGTCACTGAGTGTCACCTACTGCTGGGTCCACCAGAAGAGCCCAACGTGATGCTGAAGGATCTGTGCGTTGGCCTCCATGAACTCTTCCCTGCCCCAGGCCGGCTCTCAGGCAGGGCTGGGGGCGGCGTCTGCAAGTACTGGGACTCTGGGGGCCCCCAGAGCCAAGAAGCCACCCACGACGGGCTCCTGGCACTCCTCCAGCTGCCTCTCCTCCCTCTCTGTCCCCAGTCTTCTCGGAGTCTACTGTCTCATTCCTTAAAATGTCCTGCTAAGGCATAAGTTGTTAACCGAGATAGAGGATTGATATTTTAAAGCAGGACTCAGGTATGTAAAACTCTCACACCCAAATGGATGCAGGGCTAAGGGGGGAGGAGTTGAGGGAGGACGGCGTAGCAGGTGGCAGGCTCCTCGCCTGGCTGCCCTGGCAGTCTCACAATGCCCATCATCACCTGGAGCTGCCACTCAGAAAGTGGGTGCTGCCTCCCACCCCACTCTGGGGAGGAAGGCAGTTCTACGAGGAGGTCCCCATGATGACAGCTTCTCCAGAGAGACACCACACTGTCCTCATCCTTTTTTTTTTTTTTTTTTTTTTTTGAGGAGGGAAGGAAGAAGGGAGGCAGAGGGGGAGAGAGAGAGAGAGAGAAGGGAAAAGAGAGAGAGAGAGAGAAGGATGGTCGTGGGCATAGAGAAGATAAAAGAAAACATCTTCTAGGAGCTCTCAGGATAGCACAGGGATGAAACATAGAAGCACACACAGGTTGAGGGTCCCTAACCCAAAATCCAAAATCCAAAACCATTTGAGTGTCAACAAAATGCCTCAAGTGGAAACTTCTACACCACGGAACTTTGTTTCATAAACAAAATTGTTTAAAATATTGTATAAAATTACCCTCAGACTATTGAGTAAGGTGTATATGACACATGAATAGATTCTATGTTCAGACTTGGCTCCTATCCCCAAGAGGCCTCATGATGTGTATGCAAGTGGTCCGAAATCCAGAAAAATCTGAAATCTGAAACACTGCGGGTCCGAAGCATTCCAGATGAGGGGTTATATGATCTGCACTGTTATCTTAATGAACCAGGTCTGATGAGCTCATTAGGGTCAGGATGTCTGGGAGCCCAGGGACAGGATAATCCACTTTTAGTCTGGGGTTTCAAAGAAATTTTCCCAAGGACACTTCATTCATGTTAAAAGATACATATTTAGCCTGTTTTCTGATCCTTTAGTGGCAAAGCTTTGCCCCACCTGGGGCTCCTCCGTCAACACCCTTCTTAGAGCAGCTGTCTGTGCATGCCTGTCGAGAGTGAAGCACCCAAAATTCAACCGTGGGGGACTGGCTGCCTCTTCTGGCCCAGAGAGTTTGCAACCCAGAGGGGCATAGACACCATGAAAGAAAGAAATGTCCCATGCCCAGGACCACAGGTGGAGGGGAAAGAAAGGCAGATGCTGATGGCATCTCAGAAAATGTTGGCCAACAATGTCACCCCAGCTGGACCCTGGAGGTCAGACAATTTGAGAGGACTTCTTTAAAAAGACTTCTCTTGCAAGCTGTCAGAAACATGGGATTTACAAAAATGCTTACATAAGTCTTTGCAGAGCCCAGGTCCCTGAAATTTGAGGGGTCGTAAGCCAAAATCTCATGTCTCACAGCAAGCCCGCCTATGCTCAGAGGCCAAGAAGTGGTCTTTCTTCAGGGGAAAGACCTGGGACCCACCCATATCCCATAACTTAGTCATCCATGAACTGCCAAGGCAGAGTGGCAGGTTGTCACTGGCAGGGACAGGAATATGCACCCCATCAAATCATCTGCCTGTTCCCGTGGGCCTCCGGAAAGCCACGGTGTTATTCTTGGAAGTCAAACTTTCTCTAGTGTTTCAGTTTGGTATCTGAAATTTTCATGGAAAAGCAAATTACAGAAAAGGGTGGAAAACAAGATAGTTTTCATATTACATTTTGTTGTTCTAATGAGCTGAAGTCAGAAGATATAAATTTTTAAACAACATGTCAAAAATATTTGCCCTTAATGCTTTCTCTCTCCCTATTTAAAAAAAAAAAAAAAAAATGTCAAAGGTTCAAACATCTCAGAATTAATGGACAAGACCATATTGATTGTTTCCACCTAACATATAGTGTTGCTAAAGTTTAAGAAAAAGAACCTCGTGAGCAAGTAGATATATTGATGACTCTTTTTAACATCATCATTATTATATTTACCAGGACTCATTAATATTATTAACAATAAGTTATTAGCTCTCCTTAACACTTCACAAGTGAAATGAAAATAACTGATTTCATCTCCTTTGGGTATATAACCAGAAAAGGGATTGCTAGATGATACAGTAATTTGATTCTATTTTTAATTTCCTCAGGACCCACCCTACAGTTTCCCACAGTGGCTACGCCAATCTACAATCCCTCCAACAGTGCATTAGGGTCCTCTTTCTCTGCACCCTCGCCAACTCTTGCTGCCTCTTGTCTTTTTGGTATTAGCCATTTTTACAGGTGTGAAGTAATATCTCATAGTGATTTTAGTTGGTATGTTCCTATTAGTGAAGTTGAGCACCTTTCGACATATCTGTTGGCCATTTTTATGTCTTCTTGGGAAAAATGTCCCAAATAAGATGAGATCATCTCTTCCTAAAGACATCTGCCTCCCACGTCCATTGTAACATTATTCTTAAGAGCCGAGGTGTGGATACAACCTAAATGCCCACCGGTGGACGAATAGATAAGAAAATGTGGTACATACCCACAATGGAATATGCTACAAACTTTATAAAAAAGAGACTCTGCCATTGCCATAACATAGAGGGACTCGGTGGGAGTGGTGCTAAGTGAAATAACACAGCAACGTTCTGGGACCCCACTTATATGTGGAATTTTTTTTTTTTTAAGTAAAGAAAAGCTCAAATACACACAAAGAATGAAACAGGGGTGATTATCAGGAATGGAAGGAGGAAATGGGGAGATATAGATCAAGGATATGAAATGCCAGATATACAGAATAAATGATCTGAATGTACAACAGGAAGACCAAAGTGAATACAATTGTATTGTATGAGGGATTTTTGTTAAACGTGTAGACTTCAGCGGGTCTGGTCACAAAATAGGTAACTCCGTGAGATGGTGGGTTTGTTGATCCACTTCACCTTACTATCCGTTGTACTATAGGAGACTCATAATACCACATGGGAAACCTCAAGCATACACACTAACGCTTTTTGAAATGAACAAATGAATTCATCAAGTGCCAACTAGGCAACCAAGAATACTGTGACACTGACTCTGGTGAGTTTTCCAGTCCAAACCCCACTCTTAAGCCCCTTCCTGACATTCCAGGCCACGAGGAACTTCCTTTTCCGTGTTTAGCCAATACTTGGAATAGGGCTGAGACAACGTGGCTGCCCGTCTACCAATATCCACACCTCCCTGCTCGACTCCCCAGGGATGCAATCTGTTGGGTGACACAATTCTCACTGGTGATACGCAGGCAGAAGTCATTGGGAAGAGGTGCCATCTAAGAATAAAGGACAGAGAGGAAGCATCTCACTCTGCTGCCCCTTGGTCTTTTGTTTTTCTCCCTTCCCACTCTCTGTACTGTGCAGCCTGGAGGCACAGCGCCATATTGGAAAACAGGGTTGGCGGGTCAGGAAAGCCCTATGTGCTAAGTGAACATAGTGGAAAACAGAGGGTCCCATCCTTGGTGGCAAGGATGGGACATCACCCCTACTCTGGCCTCCTCCAGCTATTATTTTGTGGGGTGAACAAGCTCTCACTTCCCAAAGCCACCACAAGTCAATATTTCCCATATTTGTTTCCAAATACTCCTTTATCTGATGCAGGGGAAATAAATAACTTGATCCCTGCCAATTTAACATAAACGTACTAGCAGATAATGGGATAAGTAAAATAGTTCTACCTCTCCACGCTTCCATTTTTTCCTGGGTAAAGCAACTAACTGTTCTTGGTCTGTCTCCTTATTGAGTTGCTGTGAGAATAAAATATGTGAGAACACTTTGAAACCTGTCGATTGTATTATCATCGGTCACCGATGCCATCCTCGGAGCCCAATCTGATTGCCCACCTCTCTAGGACTGCTAGGACAGCCTCCGGGAGACCTGTTTTTACAAATCTTCTTAGACCTGCAACAGAGAAAATGTACAAAGTCAGTTGCCACAGAAACTCAGGATGAATATTAGAGTGGGGGTTCACAGTGCTCCCCCATGAGCAGCTCCAGAGGAAACACGGACCTAATACATGATTGAAAATGGGGACTCTTTTAGGTACAGTCCTGCATTCATTTCTTGGGGCTTCTGCAACAAATTACCACCAACCTGGTGGCTTAAAAAACAGAAATTCTCCCAATCTGTAGGCTGTCTCCTCCCATTATTAATTATTTCCTTTGCTGAGAAGAAGCTGTTTAATTGGAATCCATCCCATTTGTTGATTCTTGATTTTACTTCTTGCGCTTTAGGAGTCTTGTTAAGGAAGTCAGATCCTAGGCCGACGTGGTGCAGATTTGGGCCTATTTTTTCTTCTATTAGGCACAGGGTCTCTGTTCTAGTACCTAAGTCTTTGATCCACTTTGAGTTGATTTTTATGCAGGGTGAGAGAGATTTAATTTCATTTTGCTACATATGGATTTCCAGTTTTGCCAGCACCATTTGTTGAAGAGGCCATCTTTTCTAAATTATATCCCATCTATGTATGATATATAAAAGTGCATAAATGCATTCTACTGTCATGCATAACTAATTAAAACTAAAAATTACAAAAATAAAATAAAAAACCCAGAAATTCCCACAGTTCTGGAAGCCAGATGTCTGAAATTAAGGTGTCAGCAGACTTGGTTCTTCAGGGGAGCTACAAGGGAGAATGTGTCCCATGCCTCTCTCTTAGCTCCTAGTGACTTCCAGAAATCCTTGGTGTTCCTCAGTTGGCAGACACGCCTCTCTCCTCCTCATCCTCACATATGTTTTCCCTGTGTTGCTGTGTCTTCTCCTTTTCTGTTTTGTATAATGACACCCCCCTCATCTTAAGTCAGGATGATCTCACTTGGAAATCCTCGCCTTCATTACATTTGCAAAGATGCTCATTCCAAATAAGGTCACATTCTAAAGTTCCCCAAGAGTGTCACTCAAGGCCCTCTAGGCCTGGAACCTGGGTATTAATCCACACTGTTGCAAAAAGGGACATTTTAATTTTTCTCTTGGGGACCTAAAGGGCTCTTGATTACTGAGAGATCCTCACAGCCCTCCAAAGGCAGAGTTGCAAGGGGGAAGGTTCCAGCAACAGCAGATGAGGCCACGAGGGAGGCAGAAACATCAACAGCTGCAGGAAAGGCTGTGACCACTTCCCCTGAAGGGCCCCTTCATCTCCCACCTGTGTGCCTTGCCCCAGTTTCTAGAACAATCTTAACAGGATGTACCAAGTACACTCAGTGCACTTCCTCTCATCCTGCCTCCCAACCCTCAGTGTGGCAGGGTTTCAAATTATGTCCTGTCTCTTTTTGTTTTGACCTGGAAAATGGGGTCCTAGGGTCACCCAGCGATCACCTTAGTCACACATCAGCCCCATGGTTGCACCCACATGACCCTTTCTGGTTCCACAACCTCTTCACACCACTGCCTCAGTCCTGAGGCCACTGTGGGCTCAGGCGACTGAGCCTCTGTCTCAGCATCTGTTTCAGAGCCCTGTCCTGACACTTGATGGAGTTCTTCGGACCCCCACCTTGCTTTTCCCAGGTTTCCCGAATCCCACCCTTGCCCGCCATCTCTTTTTGCTGAGATACAATAGACAGACCTCAGAAAATGCTGAGAGAGATGAAAGCACAAGAACGGAATCTCAAGGGCGGCATGGACGCTGATCCATCAAGTATCAAGGTCTCACATAACCACGGGGCTAGCCTGACTTGGAGGGAAATTAATCTGCAATTATATTAGGAAGTCTACGACAAGTGTCAAGTGGGTGGGAGAGAGACGAAAGCCCTAAAGAGAGTCACGACGAAAAGGGAGCGACCACTCCATGCATGGCAAAGGCAGAATTCAATTCAATGGAGAGAATGTTCTCTGATAGTTCTTGGCCTTCTCATATTTCTAATATCTTGCCCAAGCATATGGCTGATGACTTCACAATCTGTATCTCTAGCCCCAAACTTCCTTCTCCGTCTCGTTCTTGTTATCCACAGGTCTACGGGGCCATCTCCACCTGCCCGTCAATTAGGACCTACTCTCAACAATAGCCAGATAGGAGCTTCTCCTCCTCCTCCTCCTCCTGGGGGACCAGCAACACTGGCTCACCAAAGCAAATGTCTAGGAGCCACCTTCAACAACTTCCTCTCCTTTACATTCCTATCCAATTTAATAGGTGCAGAATAAACATGGTTGAAGGAAGAGAAGGAGGAAGGGAGGAAGGGAAAAGGAGTTGAGGTGTGGAGCCTCCATCCCTGAATTCTTAGTCAGCACCCCGGGATGCAGATGGACTCTGTTTATTGCCTGCCTGGTAACCATGCATCCCTTCTTCCTGATTAACAGATCATGATTCTGCTGGGGAAACAAAGGACCTGGCTAAAATTACTAGACTTCTCATCTTCCTTCTTATCTAGGAGTGGCAATGTAGCCCAATGCTAGTCATTAATCTGTAGCTAGAAGGATGTCCCCAAGAAGGATGTCCCTTCTCAAAATGAAAACAGCAACACTCACCAGCAGAAAGCTCTTGCTCTTTTACCCTCCCCTCATTCCTACCTAGAAGTAGGTTGCAACCATGCAGTCAGGAGGAAACAATAAGATGGGTAGCAATAAGATGGCAAACCAGGGAAACAGGCAGAGCTCACATCCCCATAATGCAGATGTTTGTTGGACCATGCCTATGGGCCTGCCTACGGGCTGCTTTTTGCATAACACAAAATAAAGCACTCTGGGTTAAATCCACTGTAGTCAAGTTTTCTATTATTTATGTTCCTTATTCCGCCATTATAGTCAGCCAGCCATATCTATAGGTGTTGCATCTGGGATTTAACCCACCGTACATTGAAAATATTTGAAAAAAAAGTATCTGTAATGAATATTTATGGGCTTTTTCTTTCTTATTATTATTCTCTAAACAATACAGGATAGCAAATATTTATCTAGTATTTGCAGTATTACTTATCGTAAGTAATCTAGAGATGATTTAAATAAAAGTATGTGTACAGGTTGCTTACAGAAACTACACCATTTTATAGGAGGGACTTGAGCCTCCATAGATTTTGCAGATGGGAATTATCTTCAGGGGACCAATCTCCATGCATAGGGACAACTATATTTTATCATTAGTATTTAAGCCTACAAATTCCTTAATAATCCTCCATAAGACATAAGAAAATGTGGTAGATCCTTTGCTACTACCCGGATTCCCCCTCAAAAATAAAAAAATGCAATGCCCAATGATGCTCTCAGTCTCCCTGGGAATTAGCTTTGCTGATAAGTGACCTCACTCAAGGTCACTCTCCCTCCTGGGGCAGCACAAGTCCAACAGCTGCCAAGGCACCATACATATATACCTGGTCCCTTCCCCTACCTCAGATACCTGAAGGATCATCCCCTTGGGGTTGTTCTTCTGTTGTTGTTGTTGTTACTGGATCGAACCCAGGGGTGCTTAAGCACTGAGCCACATCCCCAGCCCTTTTTTTGTATTTTATTTAAAGCCACAGTCTCACTGAGTTGCTTAGGGCCTCCCAATTTGCTGAGGCTGGCTTTGAATTCGTGATCCTCCTGTCTCAGGCTCCCAAGCTGTCAGCTGAGGTTTTGTAGTGACTTTATTGCATCCCAACTTCTCCCTCGGTCCCAGTGGGTGTGGATGCTGAGAGCATCCCCTAGTCAACCCCTCAGGCAAATCTGCACCTCAAATTCTTCTTCCAGGGAAGCCAACCTGCAAAGCATTGTCCTGATTACACGTGGAAGAAAGGGAATCCTCAGCCTGCAGTCTAACGTGCTCACATTAAGGCAAACTCCATGTCACAAGGAAATAGTTTTATCCTCTTAAGCAATAAATAATAGTTTTGTAAAAATAGCTCTAACACCAAGCCTGAGCTTAAGCAGCATGAAAGACTGAAGCGAGTGCGTTCTTTCAACTTTTACCACTTGGCTTAAATGTTAACAATCTATTGTCTGATATTTAAACACTGTTCACCATCGCTGCCAACCCGCCTGGAAAAGATCCATTATTGTCAGCAATTCAGGCATGAATATTGGAATTTGAAAACAAATATAAAAGATCCAGTAAGCTCATGGGACCTATCCTTCCAAAAGGAAAATATTCCCTGTGTATACACACTCTCTGCAGTGTGCCCGCCCACCCTCCTCTGACCAGAGGTGTCTTCCCGGCCAGATGTGTTCTGTTTAGGGCCAGAGTAATCATGTATAATTAGACTCGGGATCAAATGACTCCATACCCACATTTCTCTGAGTCATGGAACCAGGAGTTTGGATTCCATGCCACCCAGGGAGGTTAAGAACTCGGGGTAGCTCTAGGGAAGAGGTGTAAAAAAGAAATGTGAGAATGTTCTAAAGAACTGTGAAGTCTGAGGAAACTTCATCGCGCGGGACTTGAACTTAGAAAATATGACTGGAGGAGAGCTGAGGCTCGTTCAGGGAAATGCCCTGCGTCCAGCCCCGAGAAGTCCCTGAACTTCAAGGTGGGGAATTTTGATGCAGTGAAGATATTATTCCAGAGGAAGGATCCTTGCCTCAGGGTGAAGTCCAGGAGGGTCTCTGAGAAAGACTTTGTGGTCGTGCCAAAGAGGAATAACTGGGGCCACTATGAACATAGGCTCTTTCAATCAGAGATTTTTTTTTCTCCTATTATATTAAATAGCAGAGAATTTTGGCTGAAGAGGAATAACTGGACAAGTGGGATGTGGGTGACGGGAGAGGGAAGGGATATGCTCCGGTGACCCAGGTGGAGATGGAGAAGCCCTTCAGGCCCTACGTGGGGGCAGGAAGGGCCCCTGCCATGGGTCCCAGGCACTGTGGGAAGTCCCAGGGTCAATGGCTCTCCTCACGAGACACGTCACATCACATATAGGGATCTTTATAACTAGCTCAAGTGCCCAGTCCCCATGTCCATGCCTTGGCCTTCCTCAGGATTGGAACAGGTGGGTTTCCAGTTATGAAGAACCCCTCAAGACATACCCTGTCGAGGTGAGCAATCAGGGAACAGCCTGTTAGGGACTGAATTGTATCCCCTTCAAATCCACATGTTGACGTCCTACCCCCCCAGTACCTTGAAATGTGGCTGTCTTGGGAGGTAGGGTCTTTCAGGAGGCAAACAAGGTAAAATCAGGTTATCTGCGTAGGCTCTCACCCAGGTGTCTATGTCAGAAGAGGAAATTTGAATACAGACAGGTATAGAGGGCAGACCCTGTGGAGACACAGGGAGAAAGGCAGCCATCTACAGGTCCAAGAGAGAAGCCTCTGAAGAAACCAACGCTGCCCATACCTGGATCTTGGCTTGCCAGCCTCCGTCTAAAACCACAAGGAAAACTATTTCTGTTGTTTAGAACTCCCAGGCCGGGGCGCTTTGTTATGGTAGCCCATGACGCACAGTCAGCTTGCTGAGTGTCATGCAGGGATAGTGTCTGTGCCCCCAGGACCTCATCAGGTAGCTGACCTAGGGGACACTCAGTGTGGAATAAGAGAGTGATTCAGGATACATGTGTTAGTCAGCTTTTTGGTGACAAATACCTAAGCAAAACAGCTTAGAGGAGGAAAGCTGTATTTTGGTTCGCGGTTTCAGAGGTTTCAGTTCATGGTTGGCTGATGCCAAGGCAGAGACATCATGGCAGAAGGATGTGGTGGAAGAAAGCTTTTCAGCTCCTGGTAGCCAGAAAGAGAAGAGAGGAGAGAAAAAGGAGAAAGGGACCAGGGACAAGATACAGGCACGCCCCCAGTGACACACCATCTCCTACCATGCCCCACCTGCCGGCAGCTTCCACCACTCCGGGGTGCCATTCAAATTGTTAATCCATTAAATGCAGAATCCACTGATCAGGTTAGGGCCCTCAGGAGCCAATCGCTTCCCAAAGCCCCTTGTCTGAATGCTGCTACACTGGGGACCAGTTCTTCATCACATGAACCTTTGGGGGATGTTTCAGATCCAAATCATGGCAATATCCACACCTAGAACAGGAGCTTCCGGTATGGTCTCACTCTGCTATGGAGCCTTATGGGGCGGGGGGTAGTTGGTGAGAATCCTGCTCTGTTTCAAGAAGCTATCCATGCACAGTAATAGTAACCTGTCAATGGTGACAACAAGTCTCTGAGAAGAGGGAAAGTGGGGACAAACTCTTGTGTTTTGCTTTCTTCAGCCTTCAGCACAATCGCCTGCAACAGGTTCATGCTCAATTGTTATTTCTTTTTAGGAAGATAACTGCTGGGGGGGTGGGTTTACCACCAAATCCATGTTTGGTCATTCTCGTTCCCTTCAAAAAAATTCTCCTTTCTAGCATTTTATTTTATTTCTCTCCATGTCTACCAGTAGTACTTGTATCAGGATTTCCAGAGGAACATGGTGGATAACCAATATTATGAGAGAGAGAGAGAGTGTGTGTGTGTGTGTGTGTGTGTGTGAGAGAGAGAGAGAGAGAGAGAGAGAGAGAGAGAGAGAGAAAGAGAGAGAGCAATTATAAGAGGGGATTGATTGAAATCTGCAGAGCCACAATGGCCATTTGCAGGGTGGAGATCTGGAGAAACCAGTAGCTTCTCAGCTCAAGAAGCTGGAAGCTGATATAAGAGGGAGCAATGATGCAGGCCCAGTTGGAGGCTGAAGGCCTACAAGCCTCTATAGACTCTCTATGCAAGTCCACGTTCAAAAGCAACAAGAATATGGAGTCTGATGCCTACGGACAATGACAACAGCAAAAACAACCCAATCAAGAAGAATCCAGCGCAGGCACACATGTGAGCATCTCTCTTCCACTCTTTGCTCCATTTGGACCCCAACTTACTGGACACTGCCGCCCCTATTCAGGACAGGTCTCCCTTGCTCCATTTGCTGACCCAATGCTGATTGTCTCTGGAAAGATCCTCACAGACACATCCAGAAGTGTGCCTTACCAATCTTGTAGGCATCTCTCAATCCAGCCAAGCTGGGCACCATGGTTAAGCATCATAGAACTGACGCCTAACTAGGGCTCATTGCCCAGTGGGCAAAGAAGTCAACATCATGACAGTTTTTGCAAAAAGAGTTTCATTATAAGCCGGGCGCGGTGGCGCATGCCCGTAATCCCAGCACTTTGGGAGGCTGAGGCAGGAGGATCGCGAGTTCAAAGCCAGCCTCAGCAATGGCGAGGCACTTAGTAACTCAGTGAGACCCTGTCTCTAATAAAATACAAAAAAAAAAAAAAGGGCTGGGGATGTGGCCCAGTGGTCGAGTGCCCCTGAGTTCAATCCCCGGTACAAAAAAAAAAAAAAAAAAAAAGAGTTTCATTATAGGTCGACTGATAAGGAGACAGGAGAAACTCTCGAGTCTGTCTCCCCGACAGACTTGTAGCAAATGAATTTAAGCATCTGAGAGTAAGGGGGTATCATCCGATGAATTGTGACTGGGAAATTTCCAGGCTTTCTGTAATTCTGGTTGGTCCTGCAGCTGCTGACCACACCCTCTTAATCAAGGTCTGCAAAGCCCCATTCTCAGTCTTCAAGTTCAGCTCCTCAGAGGCTTTTGATTCCACCAGGTTTTCAAGGTCATTTTAGGTCAGGTCCTGGACCTGAGAAACATTTTGCAGAAAAGATTTTAGAAACAGGGAATTTGCCTCTTAATGACCTAATGTCAGTACTCATGTTCTTCCAGGACTCAGGCTCAAACCCTTGGAATTATGCTCCGTTCTTCCTGCTTTTGAATTTCTAAAACATTAACAATCGGTGACAAAATCCTTTCCATCTTTCCTTCTGCATGCCTATCCTATCTTCCCATCTTCGGGCCACCATGATCACAGCCAGCCCATGCCTCAGGCTGTGGGAATCCCCACGGTCTCCCTGCCTCTAACCTCTTCACTCCATTGCCTGCTGTGTTCTGCTGCCGAGTTCCCCTTCTCAACACTCAAGTTCTCTGAGAGATCAAGAGTGAATTAATGTTATACCCAAAAGCCATGGCTGGGAAGTTTGTAGAAGGAAGGAGAGTGGAAACGCTGATTTTAAAAAAAATGTTAGAAGCTGGGCGCAGTGGTGCACACCTGTAATCCCAGCACTTGGGGGGCTGAGGCAGGAGGATCGCGAGTTCAAAGCCAGCCTCAGCAGTGGTGAGGCACTTAGCAACTCAGTGAGACCCTGTCTCTAATAAAATACAAAAAAGGGCTGGGGATGTGGCCCAGTGGTCAAGTGCCCCTGTGTTCAATCCCATACAAAAAAAAAAAAAAAAAAAAAAAAGAGTTTCATTATAGGTCGACTGATAAGGAGACAGGAGAAACTCTCGAGTCCTGTCTCCCCGACAGACTTGTAGCAAATGAATTTAAGCATCTGAGAGTAAGGGGGTATCATCCGATGAATTGTGACTGGGAAATTTCCAGGCTTTCTGTAATTCTGGTTGGTCCTGCAGCTGCTGACCACACCCTCTTAATCAAGGTCTGCAAAGCCCCATTCTCAGTCTTCAAGTTCAGCTCCTCAGAGGCTTTTGATTCCACCAGGTTTTCAAGGTCATTTTAGGTCAGGTCCTGGACCTGAGAAACATTTTGCAGAAAAGATTTTAGAAACAGGGAATTTGCCTCTTAATGACCTAATGTCAGTACTCATGTTCTTCCAGGACTCAGGCTCAAACCCTTGGAATTATGCTCCGTTCTTCCTGCTTTTGAATTTCTAAAACATTAACAATCGGTGACAAAATCCTTTCCATCTTTCCTTCTGCATGCCTATCCTATCTTCCCATCTTCGGGCCACCATGATCACAGCCAGCCCATGCCTCAGGCTGTGGGAATCCCCACGGTCTCCCTGCCTCTAACCTCTTCACTCCATTGCCTGCTGTGTTCTGCTGCCGAGTTCCCCTTCTCAACACTCAAGTTCTCTGAGAGATCAAGAGTGAATTAATGTTATACCCAAAAGCCATGGCTGGGAAGTTTGTAGAAGGAAGGAGAGTGGAAACGCTGATTTTAAAAAAATGTTAGAAGCTGGGCGCAGTGGTGCACACCTGTAATCCCAGCACTTGGGGGGCTGAGGCAGGAGGATCGCGAGTTCAAAGCCAGCCTCAGCAGTGGTGAGGCACTTAGCAACTCAGTGAGACCCCTGTCTCTAATAAAATACAAAAAAGGGCTGGGGATGTGGCCCAGTGGTCAAGTGCCCCTGTGTTCAACTCCCATACCAAAAGAAAAAATAATGTTATAAATATCTGCTACACTCATCTATAGCCATTGAAAACCCATCTGTAGGTGCTGCTATATGATAACTGTCAGCCCTCTATGTCTTCAAGTTATGCATTCTCAAATGCAGATCTAAAAATGCTCAAAATAATTTCACCTGCACAGAACATGTTAGGACATTTTTCTTGTCATTATTCCCTAATAAACATAGTACAACAGCAATTTACATAGCATTTATATTGTATGAGGCATTATGAGTAACCTAGAAAAGATTTAAATTCGGCATTAACAGCCTGAGATTAATGAGAGGCCATGCATTAGCCATTTAGTATAAAGCACTTGAGCATCCAAAGATTTTGGTATCCTTGGAGATCCTGGAACCTACCCCTGCTGGCAGATAGCAAGGGACAACTGTATAACTAACCAGCGTCCCCTTAGGTTGTTGAACACAAGAACACAGCTTCTAAGACATGCCAGAGTTCATATGAAAGTTATTAATTGCACTTTCATTTATTTTTGCAAGAACTGTTGTAAAATGGGATGGGAGGGGGGTGGTGGGGTTGCATATGCAGGCCAGAGAGATGTGGAGAAAGAAGATAGCTCCCAGGAACACAAAGGAATAGCCAAGGACTATAATTCCAACCTTTGCCCTGCACGGTTCAGTGACTTGTGGGCTAGAAGAAGGGAAATGACATCCGGGATTTGGTCCATATGAGATGTTCGACCTCCCCAGCTTCATGCTTCAACAGGCTCAGTGTGGGGCAGAGGCCAGCAGCGCAGAGCAGGAAGTACCGAGCCGGGGAATGTGAGAGAAGAAACAATCTGCATGTTCTTCCCTGGACACTAATTACAAAACCCTACCCTCTCACAGGCTGTTTTGTGGTAGATTTTCTGCTTCTATTAATTTTTAAAACAAATTGGTTTGGTTTGGTTAGTCATGGAAAGAGGGTTTCCTGAACAACACTGGCATAGCGAAGACACCCTCCTCTGTCCTGGATTTTTTTTTTTTTTTTTTTTCTGAGAGGCTGTGCCCATGCATGGGCCCTGGGAGCTTCTGCAGCTGAGGGTCCCATCGTGGCCAGTAGTTGACCCCCATCTCTGAACCTGAGAATCACCATGCTTGGTATGAAAATGTGGTTTGGAATGAAAAAAAAAAAAAAAAAAAAAAAAAGTCTCGTGAAAAATGGCAATCATTTTCCTTGGTGGTTGTTAAAAGTCCAGGCAGAGGAAAACATCCCTGGCATGTCTACCCTAAACCCTGCATCCTGGGTTCAGTCCCTTACTCTGTCTCCCTCTGACTTCTGCAATGCAGCTCTGAATACCCTGTTTTGGGACACCTACTTTTAAATCCCAAGAACTGTGACATTAGGGAAGAACCCAGAAAGGCATCTCCAGGTTGATCTGGATTGGATCTAAAAAGAAGGGACCAATTCAGTTTCCTGATCTGCCAAATGGACAAATATCCTGGTTAATGTCTACTGTCTCTTCCAACACCCAGATCTATGATTTTACTACATTTCCTTTCTAAGCATTGCTTAACTATATTAACAAATATTAACATTTTTCTAATTGATTACTTGTTTTAATCATTTATGGTACCACTCACACAAAATATATGTACTGGGGACAGTGGTATGCCGATAAACTGGCTTTTTAGAGGAAAAAAAAAAAATGTCCTGAATGGTAGTGTTTACAGATTTCCATGGTGTGAAATGGCCAATTTCAAGCTATGGCCCTACTGTCACTGATCAGGGAATTAGAAAGACAATGGGTTCACTAGGCCAGCTCAGGCTGTCCCTAACACTACTAGTTGGGTACAATCAAGCAATATAAAATGAGCTGAAATCAGTTTCAGTTCCTGTATTTGGATTTTCTTTTCTATTTTCTTCTTTCTCTATTTGTGACAGAAGGACCCAGGCTGACAGCAGTCAGCCACATATTTTGAAACAACTTCCATGGAAACAGAGAAAGTGAGATGGAATTACTGCAAACCAAGAGGGACCGGTCATCTGTCTCTTTAAGGCACAGATTAAAGAATAACGGAGACAGTCATTCAATCAAGTTCTTCCATCAAGTTCCATCAAGTCCTCCTCTTGTCCATCTAAATACCTGAGCAGCATGTGCTGAGGGCAACCCCATTTCCACCAAGTGCTTATTGAGCTATTTACCGGGAACCCTGCTCAGCCCACAGCCCATGACGATCATTCAATACATGTTAATCAAATATGAATGTATTTTCCAACAGGATCCAGAATGCCGGCCATTAAGACACTCTATGGTTTCTGCTCTGATCAAAACCAAGCACATCCAACAGACCATTGCTCCGTTAAGTGGGGAAGCACCATCCTCTCTAAGGAAGCCGGACTCATTCTGCGGATGCTCCAGGGCAAGGCCAAATTTACCAACAGCAGGGGCTTCCGGGAAGGCTATGAGCACTTCTCTTCAGGGAAAGAAACTCTAGTTATTAAAAACCACATCCAGAAACATTGTCCTCTCTGCTGACCGGGCCTTGTGCAAGGTGATCCCTGAGCCCCCACAAGAGTGGACCATATATAAAGAGACCGTCACAGTCATAGAATCCAGATTCCTCATCTTTCAAATAAAGCCGCCCATGCCCGTTTTGCTGGCTTTTTTTTTTTTTTTTTTTTTTGTGCAGATTAAGTGAAATGACATCTGCAGGGGGGCCCTGTGCTGTGCCTGAAATGTGGAATTGAGGGAGGAGTCTGAGATGATTATTGGGTCTGTATAATATATGTACATCATGCTGTACATTATAATATAGATGATATTTCCTTATTCTTTTGGTTTCAGCCTCCCACATCCCTCTTTCCTGCCTCCTCACTCTGACTGCTTGCTTGTCAAAACACATCTGTAAGCTCTTTGAAAAGTTGCCACTCTGCCTTCCCCTCTCCAAGGCGTCTGGGAATCATTCTGTGCTGTGAATTCAAGCAGCTTAACCTGGTGACAATCCATAAACTCTCCCTTAGCTGGTGGGATGTGCCAAAGGGACACAGTTGTAGTATTTTGGCCTTGTCGGCTGTGATCCTTATCCCAGGATCTAGGACTATGTCACCTTAAATGGCAAAGGGGACTTTATCCATGTGATCGAGTGAAGAATCTTTAGAAGGGGAGGTTATTGATATTATCCTGGGAGGTCGGTGAGACCAAAGCAATCAATAGAGTCCAAAGAGGGACCGGGAGGAGAATCGGAGTCAGAGATGGGGAATGTGAAGAGGGAGGCAGAGGTTGGAGTAAAGCAGCCATGAGCCAAGGGACACCGGCGCCGCTGCATGCTCAGAGGTGAGGGACGGACTCCTTCTCCAGCCTCTGGGGGACCAGCCCTGCCCGTACCTGGAGTTCCATCCAGTGAATCGGATCAGATTTTGGACTTCTGAGTTGCAAAACTATAACAAATTATTTAAAGCCACTGAGTGTGTGATAATTTCTTAGAGGAGCAATAGCAAACCATTACACAGGTAAATGATGAAAACTGGGTCATGAGTCCCAGAAAGAAAGCAATTCTTTCTCTCTAAATCCTACGTGTGAGAAGGAAAGACAACAATCTCCCTGGCCCGTGGCTGTGTCACTTTCTCAGATGAGATTTTGGTTTTCTTTTTTTTTTTTTCATAACAGGAAAGTACTAGTCACTGACAGGGTCTCACATCTTCAAAGATCACAACTTAACTCAGGGGCATAGAGAATGAAGGGGGCAGGTAGGTGGAGGTTAAATGTATATATTAAAAAAAATGTGAGCCATCTCTGTGTGTGTGTGTGTGTGTGTGTGTGTGTGTGTTATGTTTAGAAAACTTCAGAGCAATCACATTCTAAGTGGATCCAGGAAGGTTAAATGAAGGGTTTTTCAAATAAATATTGGAGAAGAACTGGAAAACAATGACCTCAACAATGGCCTAAAATCTTCCAAGAAGGAATAAAAGCTCCAGCTTAGAGTGTGCATGGGGTCTTTAAAAGACGCCGGAAACCACTCGGTGAGGTAGAACACCACCCCCCCGCCCTTGGCAGGGACTGGGGCTCCCTGGTGACCTCACCAGAGGACGGCCTGAGTCTCTCTGATCTCCTCCAGCCCTGACACTGTGCTGAGCCACATTGGCAAACTCCGGAAGGGCAGGGGTCATTGGAGAGTGTCTCTGGTGTCCTTCGAAGCTTGAGCTGGCGAGAGAGGTGAAGAGAGCAGAAAGGGAAGCAGAGGGAGCCGCCTCCGCTGGCACCAGGCTCCTATTTGGTTGGCCTTGTCCCTCTGCACGGGGCCTCTTTTCCCCTTTCTTAAAGCAAAATGCATTTCAAACAGAGCAGCCAAGGGCTTCCAGGGGAGGAGGCCGTTCAGAAGGCTTCGCCCAACACTCTTTGTGCCAACTTAGAAAGCAAGCACAAAAACAATTATTAAGAATGATTTTTATTGTCTGTGTAGATATGTAAGCACATGAGTATTTTGAGTAGGATGTAAGTAACATTTGTCAACAGTAGGTAATTTTAAGTCAGAGGGGTGTGGTTAGAAAACTGACTGGGAAACTTATTTTATCAAATGTTTCTAAGTGGTGAAATTAAGGGTGGTTTTATTTCTTCTTTCTTCCTTTCTTCTTTCTTCTCTGTTTTGTGTGTGTGTGTGTGTGAGAGAGAGAGAGAGAGAGAGACAGACACACAGACAGAGAGACAAAGAGAGAGAGAGACAGAGACAGAGAGAATTGGTTCCATTGTTTATTTGTTTTTGGAAAAGGGATCTTTCTTTTGGGTTGAAAAGTGGCAATACTATCAAACAGAAAAGTTCTGATTATAACCACTAGATTTTTAAAATGAGGTCCTTTCTTCTTTCTTCTTATAACCAAACTGTCCTGGACTAGTGAATGGCTGGTCTACCCCCAGAGGTACCTGTCAGAGTGGCTCCATTGAAGTGCTCTACTACAGAGCTACTCAAACTGTAATGTGCAAACGAATCGCCCTAAGATCTTGTCACATACAGGTTCTGATTTGGTAAGTCTAGTATGGGCCATTCCTGACAAGCTCCTGAGGGGTGCCGGTGCGGCTGGTCCTTGAGCTACCCTGGGCCCAGGCCATTGTCGGACCAGGTATCAAATCATGCTTCCCATGTTAGCTTTCCATTACTATAACAAAATACTTGAAATAATCAACTTTAAAAGATAGGTACCTACAGAATGGGAGAAAATCTTCACCACACGCACAGCAGATAGAGCACTACTCTCCAGGATATGTAAAGAGCCCCAAAAACTTAACACCAAAAAAATAAATAAATAACCCAATCAATAAATGGACTAAGGAGCTGATCAGACAGTTCACAGAAGATATGCAATTGATCAACAAATATACAAAAAAGTGTTCAACATCTCTAACAATTAGAGAAATGAAAATAAAATCTACTCTAAGATTTCATCTTACTCTAGTCAGAATGGCAGTTATCAAGAATAGAAGCAACTATAAATGTTGGTGAGGATGTGGGGAAAAGGTACACTCATACATTGCTGGTGGGACTGCAATTGGTGCAACCACTGTGGAAAACACTATGGAGATTCCTTAGAAAACTTGGAACGGAGCCACCATTTGACCCAGCTATCCCGCTCCTCAGTTTATACCCAAAGGACTTAAAAACAGCATACTACAGTGACGCAGCCACATCAATGTTTATAGCAGCTCAATTCACAATAGTTAAACTGTGGAACCAACCTAGACGCTCTTCAACAGATGAATGGATAAAGAAACTGTGGTATACATACACAATGGAGTATGCTCAGCCTTAAAGAAGAATGAAATGATGGCATTTGCAGGTAAATGGATGGAGTTGGAGAATATCATGCTAAGCAAAGTCAGCCAATCCCAAAAGACCAAAGGCCAAACGTTTTCTCCAATATGTGGATGCTGATCCATAATTGGGTGGGGGTGGGGGACAAGGGAAGAATGAAGGAACTTTGGATTGGGCAGAGGGGACTGAGGGGAAGGGAAGGGTATAGGGTGAGAAAAATGGTGGAATGAGATGGGCATTATTACCCTGCATACATGTATGAGTGCACAAAAGATGTGACTCTGCATTGTGTGCAACCAGAGAAATGACAATATATGCTCCGTTTGCGTACAATGAGTGGGAATGCTTTCTGCTGTCCTGTATAACTAATTAGAACAAATAATAATAATAATAAAAGAAAATGTGTTTACAAAAAAGAAAAGGAAAGGTATATATTTTGGTTGACAGTTTCAGAGGTTCTCATGCATGATCAGTGGACTTGTTGCTTTGGGCCTTTGGTGAGGCTGCACATCATGGCAGGGACCATGTGGCAGAAAAGCTTTGCTCCACCTCTGCCCCATAGTGGCTGGGGAGCAAAGAGACAGGAGGGTCCAGGGTCCCAATATCCCCTTCAAGGGCATGTCTCGGGTGACCTAACCTC
The DNA here is from genome assembly GCA_025594165.1 of Tamias sibiricus. NCBI lineage: Eukaryota > Metazoa > Chordata > Mammalia > Rodentia > Sciuridae > Tamias > Tamias sibiricus. The sequence continues at coordinate 12,601,180 of CM046666.1, read as the reverse complement.
CTTCTACTAGGCCCCATCTCCTAAAGGCTCTACCACCTCCCATAGCACCAAGGACAGGGGACCAAGCCTTTATCTAACACATGGGCCTTTGGGGGTAGTCACGATCCAAACAATAGCACATTCTGATTTAATGATCAGAATATAGAAGCCTCACAACAAAGTGAACTTGAACTCAGCAAATCAGAAGCATCCCAAAGCTAGATCCAAGGTCAGCTCAAGATCACACGGTGAACTCCAAAACCAGATGGTCATGGTCCCAGGGCCACTGAGGCTGAGGGCAGTGCCACTCTGAGGACCAGTTTTCCAACATGACAAGCACAAACTGTCGAGGTTTGAACACCAAATCCCTGCTTCTTCACTCTCTTTTTACCATAAATGGAAAGTCTTCCCTTGGGGATCCCCAGGGACCTTACACAGGCTCTTGTTGTGGTCCCTGCTGTTATCAGTGATATTACAGTAAGGCCTCTGATGCCAACCAGCTGGAATGTTTGTTCCGAATACCAGGATGTTCAATTCTTTACAATTACCCTTCAACAAGAACCTCTGGTATTTTGAAAGCAACACACTTATTGAAAAATTAAATGCTAGGTGATCAGCCAGAATCCAAGGGCATTTCCCAACCTGCATTTGAGCATGCCAAAACTAACCAAACCACTTGGTTGTGTTTTCCTGTTTGATTACTGGCACACAAACAATACAAGCACCGTGGTTTATGCGGTAGATATGGTATCACCCCAAACCAAGACAAAGGATCAAAACAGGCTTTGTTCTAGGACTCTCTGTTCTGTGGCCAGGGAGTTCTTGTAGAATTTGTACTTTCTAATCCTAAGAGTGCAAACTGGATTCCTTTAAGTCCCCAGTACACTTGTTCCTGTAACCACGAGTTGAAGAAGGACTTCAGTCCCCACCTCCCCAGTGTTATCTGTACAATTGCTTCCCTGAATTTCCAGCCATTGAAAGGCATTGTCCTTGGTGGGGACTGAGACCACAGCAGGGAAATCGTAGACTCCATCTGTCTCTGGGTTCTTATTAGTCTCTTAAGTTCTGCTTTGCAGAATTAGTTTTTAATAGATTTGAGAAATCATTAGATACAAAGTCTTCAATTCATAATTCAAGAGTAGCCAAGTGCCCAGAGCCATCTAGCCAGTTAGTAGCAGAGCCAGAGCCAAACTCCTGGTCGTCTGACCCCCAAACCCTTGCTGAGCCACTGCCCTCAGATCATGGCTGACCTAGATATCTCCCACCCCACACAGAAAGAGTGACATTTCAAAACGTCCTTTGTAATCCCATCTACCCATAGGGCCTGGACATCATCTCCAGCATCACTTATTAAGAACTTATTTAAACAGTATCTGCCTATCTAATAGCAAAAAAAAAAAAAAAAAAAAAGTCACTGGATTCTGGAACTGACGGCACCTAATACTGGGTATCTTTGCACGCTCCAGCATTTCCTGGGTCATATTTTCCTAATACATAAAATGGTATTAGCAATAGTCCTGCCTCCAGGATTTTCAGGAAGTAATTTGGGAGAAGATTTTATTCTAACAGTCGTTGTACCAGTGGATTTGCAATCCATTTGCCACTCCATAGATCATTGGAGGAAGGCTTTGGAAAAATCCTTTAAGCAATCTGGCTTAACTAGATTTCAACTTCCCCACATCTTTGTTCTTTCAAGTAAAAGGCTCACACTTAATCAATGCTTCTTGTTTATTACAAAGGCAGAAGAAAACATAATGCCAGGGTTGGAGGAGCTCAGGTTGTGTGTAGGAAAACAAGAAGATGAGCTAATACCTCGAGCACTTGGCTCATGTTAAGGGCTGGGCTATCTCACTGAGTCAGGGTGGCCACACCTCTATAAGGTACATTCCATTTGAAGCTCATTTTACAGTCAAGGACAAGTGGACACCTGGAAATTAATTTACCTGAGGTCACAAATCTATTAAGTGGCAGAGCTGGCCTTCAGAACCCTTTTGAGCCAAGTTTATAGACTTTTCTTCTATTTTTGCTTATATCATTCATTTCTTCCAGGGCCCATCTAGCAAGGAACTCAGCTGCACAGTTGTCCCATGTAAACTTTTCTAATTATGTGCATTTGCTTGGTAGAGGTGGCGCCCCCTGCCAAGCCTTCCCCAGCCTCAAAGTACAGGCTGCATGGCTAAAACCACAGAAATTCTTTCAGTTCTGGAGAGTAAGGCCTGACCTTAAGGTGTGGGAAGGTTGGCTTCTCCTGAGGCCTCCCTCCTTGGCTTGCAGATGGCATCTTCACACAGTCTTCCCCCTGTGTGTGTGTGTCTGTCCTCATTTCTGCTTCTTACAAGGACACCAGTCGGGTTGGATTAGGCCTGCCCACATGGGCTCATGATAACTTAATTGCTGTCTTAAAGTCTCTGTCTCCAAATAGAGTCACTTTCTGAAGTGCTGGGAGTTTGGACTTAACATACAAATTTTGGACACAATCCAGCGTGTGATACTGTGGTGACCGTTGCAGGTGTGCCTCCTTCTGAATGAATTGTGAAAGCCAGGAGTCCCAAAGAGATAGGCTAAGGCAGGCAGGAGAGGAGGGGCATGCATTTCTCCTGCAGTCCCTCTCTGTGACTCCTTCTGCTCCTCAGGATGATTTCACCCCTTGTCATGCCCTTTATCATCCATAGTCTCCAGTTAGTGCTTCCTATTGGTTGTCTCTCCTCAAGACCACCACACTCCCATTCTGTAGGCTGTGCTCTGCCCAAAGGTGCCAGGGTTTGGGGTGAAGGATACCGAGTTCAGCCTTGAGTCCACTTGCCTGAGTCCATGAGTCCCTTCTGAAGAATTTTTTTTTTTTAATGTTTTTGGCACAAGCACATTTTCTTAGTCTTTTCAAATGGGTTGTTTTTCTAATATGCCCAGAATCTCTACTTAGGCTCACATGGTCCTGGTTCTGCTCCCCTGTCACCCCCACTTCATCCAGTACCTTGCCCTGATGGCCCTGCTTCACATCACTGGGCTTGATCGGCCTTACCAACGCTCCTGACTGCTCACCAACCGCTTTCACAGCACGGAAGGCCTCTTGTGCTCCTCCCACAACTCACTCCTACCCAAGTCATCTTTTCTCCTCTGTGTTTCCTTTTGGATAATTTTTATTGACTAGTCCTCAAGTTTACCAATATTTCTGTCCACAGCATCTAGTCTGTCATCCACTGTAATTTTTTTTCTCAATGTATCTTTCATATATAAACAGCTGATTCAGCCTTTTGAAAAATATGTAAATTTAATATTTGGCCTTAGTATTTTCATATTTTCTTTTATCTTTTTAAATATGTGGCTTGTATTTATAATAGATGCTTTATTGGCTAGCTTGGTGTGCCCATATGACAAGGTTCTGCCATTTTTTGAACCAGGCAATCTCATGAGATGATGTGTATGGCTGGGAACTTTGGAAAATGAAGTACTACTACTTCTCCCAGAACAGGCTTGCTTACTGCTTGTTATAAAAGCAATGGTTTCCCCAATGTCCGTGCTCCTTAGTTGCAACACAAGCTCACTGACTGAGTGGCATCCAAAGAAATCACAGAGTTTGCTCTGGTGGAGGCAACATGCTACTAATGCTCTAATAGAGGCCTTTTTCTCTGACTCGGGAGCATCACAGCTTCTTCCAGCATTTATGAAACAGTAACAGACAACTTATTAATTTGCATATATGGTAAAATCAAGACTCAGGCCCAACATAACACAACAGTGAAAATGGAGTAAAAGGCTGGGTGTGGTGGTGCACTCCTGTAATCCCAGCAGCTCAGGAGGCTGAGGCAGGAAGATTGCAAGTTCAAAGCCAGCCTCAGCAACAATGAGGCACTAGGCAACTCAGTGAGATCCTGTCTCTAAATAAAATTCAAAATAGGGCTGGGGATGTTGCTCAGTGGTTGAGTGCCCTAGGTTGAATCTGCAGTATTGGAGAGAGAGAGAGAGAGAGAGAGAGAGAGAGAGAGAGCCACCTGATCTTAAAAAAAAAAAAAAAAAAGTACATGTATACACACTCTCACACTTTGCTTACTTAACATAAATTCTAAAATGTAATGTATTCAAAGTAATAGCTGCCTTTAAATAAGATTGTATAAGTCAATATGATTTTATGAACATTATACATTGAGTGTACATGCATTTACAAAAAGCAGAGCGTGAGGTTTGCTATAAGCCTGCCTATTTTATATATTTCCTGTGTTACCTATTTGCCTGAGTTCATTTCATGTTCAAATAAGTTTCCAATTATCTATGATTTCTGTAAATCCTACAATCCACACTTCAGGCTCAAGGTGGAAGACTCTGATCTCAGGCAAAAAATAAATGCAATCTAAGTTTTGGGCATTTTTTGAACCATAATTTGTCATCTACATAATTATGACCCAGTGGAATTTTGCTGGGGACTAGACATTATATCTCTGATGCCCAGATAGACACCTGGGGAGTTAAGAAATCAAAAGCCAGGTCAAAGTCATCAAAGACTAAATTTACCATATGGTCTAAAACGAGCCTTTGGCAAGCTACACTGGTATAGAATTCTCTTTCCAAGCCCCCTGGTAAACTCCAGGTCCTCCATAACAATCCTGTGATGTCCACATATTTCTATTGGGGGGTCCCCTTTATTTCCCCATACTCCCAGAAGTTTCACTTCCCACATTGCCCCAAACCACCATCACCCAAGACACCTCTGTGAATGACTGTCTAGAGTGTTCCTGTGCAATTTCATCCAGGCAGAGAAATCATTTATATTTCTCTGTGCATCTTGACCCCGCTCTTCCCAGGGCCTCACTAATAATTTTAATACATATCTTCAGCCTGACTAATATTATGGGTGCTATTGGCACCCTGTCTGTACCTGGGACTCTCTTCTCAGGGCTGTATTTTCTGGTCATAGTAACCAGAGCAGACCCCACTAGAAATGGCAGAGAATTAATATTTCCAGGAATAACAGACCACCCATAGCAGACAAATTCTCCAGCTTCCCTGTTCTTGGTCTGGGGTATTCTGGGATACCACGGCCTCCCAGATTTCCCCAGCAGGAAGGAGCTCCATTCCCCACAGGGTGACACCTTTGTGGCACGTGGCTAATTGACTGTCTTCCCTTCCCCACCTGCCTTTCTTGCTCCCCTCCTGGCATTTTCGGAGATATTGCTTGATTTGATTCCTTATCCCATTGTGCACCTCTGAGGGACTCCAAACAAAAACAACCACTAACACAAAGCTCTATATGAACGTGCTGTGAACCCTAGTGGACACGAGCTCTTCTAATCCATTGCCAAGGTTGTCGTGTGTCTCCACAGAAATCTGTGTTTATCACCAGCAGGGCCAGCTATATATTTTGTGGGGCCCAGTGAAAAATGAAAATTGTTTAAAAGCAGGGGGAAAAATTAGCATTAAGGGCACTATTTGGTAAATTGTTTTGCTTTCTTCTATCAACTCTCAACTTGCCAGAATGTTTTTTAACTTGTTATTTTAATATCATTCTAAGTAAAAAAAAAAAAAAAAAATTAGAGTTTTTAACTATTGGCACGAATTTCATCATTTATCTTTATTTTGTGCAAAGTCTGTTTTTAAAATGCAAATATATAAGGGTATTTCATTTGCACACAGAATCAATGAGATTACTTGGTCCATAATTCAAGTTTCATGGCTCATTTATGCATGTGGAGTTTCATCCTTTCCAGAAGAGTGGAAGTATTGCCCCAGACTAACTCAATTCATTTCATTTCATTCCTGATATTCACACATCCTACCAGCAGTCTGTACCTTTGGCTCACTGATGAGGAGGGAAAGAGGACATAAGAAAAAGACTTGCAGTTACCCTCTCTTTCCCTGTCAAGGTAAGTCTTCACTTTCAGCGTTCACCTGATTCATTTTGGCGAAACAGAAAGGGCACGATGGAGTCCCTGGTCACTGGTGTTTCTTAGAATACCATGGATTTCCTTCTTCATTCAAGTTCTGGTTCAAACGGAAGGGGTCCCTCCTTTTCCCCTGCCTTACCTCACTCAATGTAGCCTGACTGCCTGCCTTCCTGCCTTCCTTCCTTCCTTCCTTCCTTTCTCTCTCTCTCTCTCTTTTCAGTACTGGGGACTGAACCCACACCCATACTACTTAGCCACACCACCCCCAGACCTTTTCATTTTGAGACAAGATCTCACTAAGTTACCCAAGTTGGCCTTCAACTTACAATCCTCCTGGCTTAGCCTCCCAAGTTGCTGGGATTGAAAGCATGTGCCACCACACCTGTCCCGTACATACTTTCCTCATATTTGCTTTGGGTAGATTCCTGTGCTCATGGGACATCACAAACACTAAACATGAATGGGCAGAAAAGGGCTTGCGTGTAACTACCCAGCTCACACCTGTGTCCTGTTGTTTTAGGGAGTTCAATTATGAGTTCAAAGGCGATAGCTGTGAAGGATTCCAAGGTGGCAACGGCAGAGTGTCAAACCGGTAGGGAGCACTTCTGCGCACAGGGCCTTGTGGACACTGGCTTGAGCCACAGAGAAGGCGGTTAAGGGATATTGAACACCATGCAGTGGGTCTCACAGTTTGGCACTAACACCGGGGACACGTCACTTAACTCTCTGGTTATCAGAATCCCTATCCGATGAGTGTCTTGTACATGACAATTACAAAAGTATTAGTTCTAAAAAGTGACTCTTTCTGTCAGGGTGGGAGGTGTGAACTTCAAAAGTCCTTTATGACGTTCAAGCAGGTCTTATTTGAGATGGAGAACCAGTCTAAAGGACACACCTGCCCCTTTCTTCTGGGTTTCCCTGTTCTCACTGGTATCATTTAGAAAAGTGAAAAGTAAAAAAAAAAAAGAAATTCTGACAGCTTGAGAACAGGACCGCCACGAGTTTCTCTGCATTAGAGATGGAGCAAAATTCTTTTCACATAAATTCCACAGTTATTTTTCTCTTAAGTGCCACCGGCTTTGCAGGCATCTCAGTGAATAATTTTTCAGCCTGAAGCACCCAGGCCTACCCGGAGACACGGGCTTGCCCTTCTTTTCCCCTCAGGCCCACTTTGGCTTGCTGTGGCCACTGCGCACGGTTTCACCCGCATGCCCTGGGCCCGTCTCTGCCTCTGTTTTGAACGTCGCTGAAATGTCTGCCGGTCTTCCGTACCAGGCCTTCGGAAGAACACTTGGCCTTTTCCAGCGTGTGTGTGTGTGTGTGTGTGTGTGTGTGTGTGTGTGTGTGTGTGTGAGACTTCCTAGAAACCAGGGCTGTTTTCTCTCTTGCCAGGCGCCACAGCGGGCCTTCCTGTGCAGGAGGTCATTTCAATAAGGACTCTGAGAGCTTAGTGAGTGGAGAAAAGAAGGTCATTCCCAGACAGGATGTTGGGAAGACGCCCTGAATGAACCTTGCTGGGCAAAAGACGCCAAGGGGACCAAGAATGCGGGCCAGTCCCCCAGGAAGTTATTCATGTGCCTGTGCTGTATGATAAACAGGCAACCCAAAGCTTTTCCAAACAACTAAAATCACAATGCTCCAAATTCCAGAAACTCCTCAAACAATGACTGGACATTCCTCGTCCCTCATTTGCTTATTTGTGCACCAAGGATTTTCAAAGAAACCAGAAACTAGGGTTCAGACTTGGGCTTCAGCGCAGGAATAGAGTGTGGGGGGGCAGACATCAGGCATGCCTTCCCTCCATCGGGGATGGCTATCTGCCCCCCAAGCCTCAGGCCTCCCGTGCTGGCCCCTGCTCCAGCAGCTGTGCCCCCCACAGTCACACAGGCTGATGACTAGCGCGCTCCAGCTTGAGGCCTGATGGACAGGTCAGACACAGGGAAAAGCTTCATGATCCGCGTCACCCAGAGATGTAAGTAGGTCAGGTTAGAAAGTCCTTCCTGAATGAACAGAAAGACCATCTGGGGAACTAGAGATTTCCTAAACAGCTACCTGACCTGAAAGCCATATCAAGATGCTTTGAGGCACAGATATTTTTAGCAGGGTTTTTGTTGTTTGCTTGTTTTTTGTGGTCCTGGGAATTGAACCCAGGACCTTGCGCATGCAAAGCAAGCACTCTACCAACTGAGCTGTATCCCCAGCAGTTTTTAATTGTAATATATATGTACATATATACACACATACACACAGTATATGTATGATTATTTTATGATCATATAATGTATCTAATTATCAAATCATGCAATGATACTCTGAATATCATTTCACAAGTAAATATAAATACAAATATCTGTAGACTATAATTCTACAAGTAGTGAAATGATGCATGTGTGTATATGTGTATAAGTACATATACATAAATGTATGATATATAAATGTTAGGAGATATATATATGTGTGTATAGGTATTATATATGTATACATGTATGTATGTGTGTGTGTGTGTGTATATACACATATATACACACACATATATATATATATATACATATATATACTCCTAACATTTGTTTACTGGTAATACCCATTATTAAGAATAGAAACTCTCTCTTGGGCCTGTAATCCCAATGGCTCAGGAGGCTGAGGCAGGAGAATCACAAGTTCACAGCCAGCCTCAGGAATTTAGCAAGGCCCTGGGTAATTTAGAGAAAAACCCTGTCTCAAGATAAAATATAAAAGGGATGGGGATGTGGCTCAGTGGTTAAGCACCCCTGAGTTCAATCCCTAGTACCAAAAAAGAAAAAAAAAAAAAAAAAAAAAGAAAGAATAGAAACTCTCATGCATCAGTTTTCTTCCTGATGCAGTAAAATGGCAATTGGAAGTCTGATTGCAGTCCTCCCTCAGCAGCCTCAACTGCATGCTGTATCCTGTGTTCCTGCTGGGTTTTTTCCCATGGCACTTTTAACACCTGATGTACCTTGCAATTTATCTATTATTCAATGTTTATAATCCATCCCCCTCACCTCCCTCTCTCCCTTATAAAGTACATTTAGAAGGCAACAATGTTTCATTACTGTTTCCTTATGTAATCCAGAACACAGGTGACTAGTACATACTAGATACTCAAAAATATTTTGAAAGAATAAACACATCTGCCTTCATTTCCAAAATTCAAGAAGACCACTTGGGGGAGGGGAGCACTTCAGTGGTAGAGAGGTCCTGAGTTTGATCCCCAGCATCACATTAAAAAAATAAAAAAGAGTGTACCAGATGTTCACAGGGCACCAACTTCTGGTGAGTATGGACCTAAATTGAAGACTGAGTTGGGATTGATGGGGTACTTTCTGGAAGATCGATGGCTCAAATTCAGACACATAATTAAGTTGTGAAAGAAGAAGCCTCCAGGGGTATTGAACAAATTGACTAGACTTTAACAGGACAGACAGAAGACCTTGGACCACCAGGGACAAAACACAGGTATGGTCCCCTGTACACGCCACGGAGTCTCCACCCTGGGACATCTCTGAAGCCAGACACTGAAAGAGCCAGTCTCCACGTCGCCAGCTGGGAGAAGACAGAGAGCTCTCCAGAATCTTCCCGTGCTCTTGCTTCTCAGGGCTCCGTGCGTTTTGCTGTCCATCTCGTCAGGGGCAGGAATGCGCATCACCTCCAACCTCCTGACAATGCTGAGAGACCGAGGCTCTGGACTGGGACCAAGGAAGGATGGAGGAGAACCAGGTTAAGGTCAAAACCATGCAGGAGAGCCTGGAGAGAGAGCCAGGGCGGAGCTGCTTTGCTCTTCCCAAACAAGGCTTTCTACCAGGCCAGCTCTACTTCTTCACCCGCATCTCTTCCTGGCAATGTACAGATGACGTCTGAAAGAAATGCAACTTCTTTTGCAGCTTCCTTTGTAGACCATGACGTATAGGAGCTGAAGCTGGCTGAGACCTCCTAGAGAGGAGGCCTTTTGAGCTGAGATCGTAAATTCCATCCAGTGACTGAGTCCCTCTCCTTCTCCACCTGCCTGGCTTCCAGTCAAAGGCGTGCTCCCTGCCTCGTCTCACTTCCTGTCCACTGCACAGGTCACCTCTGCTTTAGGAAGGCAAGTGACCAGTGAGAACTTTAATCGGTCCTTGGCTTCTCTGAATAAGATGGACTCGTAGATGCAGATCTTCATAGGTCACAAAGACACGTGCGCACGTGAGGATCACTGTTGGCATGGTGGCCTGGGTGGAACGTGCTACCTTATCCTTAAGAAATAGATCATGTCAAGAATGAGAACCACCCCTAACTAAATCATAACTCACCACCCTCACCAGCTGCAACAAAAGAAGTCAATACAAAACCAATTTATAATGAGAGCTAGCCTGAAAATAAATCTGGAATAGAATTCGAGGAGGGAGGTCATTTCTGGCTTTTGAAGCCAAACCCAGAATAAAGTACCCTACTTCCTGTTGGGGGTACTTTCCACCTTGAACGTGAATACTAAGCAGAAGCAGGAAGATGACAAGCGTTTAAAATTTAAATCATTTTGCTTGCAATGGGTGCTGATCACAGCATGTAAGCCTGGCACCCAAGTGATGAGGTACTGGGGCTGGGATGTGGAGCGAAGAAGGGCTTTTGTTTGGCAAAGTTAGCAGGCCAACCTAAAGGCCTTCCTAATGGACCTCACAGCCTAATTATTACTTTAATCAGAAGGCTGAGGTGTCGGAAAGGGCAGCTTCCTGCCCTTAATTTTTGCATGCAACTGGCCCCAGGCACAGCTGACCCGTTCTTTAGCGAAGTTCAGTGGGCTGTCTTGACTACAAGAGGCGAAGTGGCCAACTGGATCTTCTGTGGCACCAGCTGTTCCGTGCCCTGTGAACAAGATGTACTCTAATTAAAGAGGGTGGGTGGAGTAGCCTGCAAAGGGGAGGAGGCTGAACAAGGGTACAGAGTCGTTGACTCAAAGGTTAACTACCCATTGAAATGGAGTCTAAAAGGAGAAACCCGACCTTTCCCCAGTCCGGTTTTCATAGATGCTTGATCTGCAAAGGAACAGAGATACTGCGTCAGCTAACGATACTCAGGGCAAGCAAACAGCCTTGACTTGGTTCATTGAATCTTAGCAAGCTTGCCAAGAAAACATCCAAAGGAGTTAGACGAGAGTATGTGCTTTACAAAAAAAGAGACTTTGAATGTAAAATTAATGTACCAGAGCCCACTTTAGAACAATCACTGCTCAGCTGCTATTCTGCAACCTTCCTGCTCAAAAGGTTAGGATGGCTCATTTCCAAGACCCATCTACCCTCCCACCCTGCCCCAGCTATACTGCATTAAGCCCAGGGCAGCTCTTGAGAAAAAAAAATGCCACATTTAAGTAACATGGTTAGTATTTGTGGCTTTTTTTTTTTTTTTTTTTTTTTTTTTTTTTTTTTGGTAATCTTAGTAAGAAACAAAGTTTTTGGTTTTTATTTATGTTCTTAAAGACAATTTTGTTTTACAAATTACTTTACTTAGGCTACCTGGCAAAAACCAGAGAGTAGTAGCCTCCCCGGGTGCTGCCCAGTGATTTTTCTCAACAATGGATTTTGCAGGTGGGGTTTCACCCAGCTGTACCCAGAGCTTGCTTTCCTGGGAGGCTCGGGTTTTCTTTGCAGATTGTTCCCTGGAGGCCTCTGCTGTTTCCCTAGTCCTGATAGCTTCAGATTCTATTTTCAGCCTCTGCACATGATAACCCTTTTGTTCTCCCGGAGCCCTGGTGCTGACACAGCATCCTTTCTGTATATTTATCTCTGCAGGAATGTGGCTCCAAAGAAAGAAAAGTCAGCCACAGTGCGTTCCGTTGGCCCTGTGGGCTGTTTCTGTCTATACCAAGCATTCACCTCTGAGGAGAACGGTACAGCTCGAGGCCTCCCAGAAAACAAAGCCAACCCAGGTCAGGTACCTGAGTCAGGCTCCCAGGGAACACATAACAGATATATTTTTTTCCTTTGTTTCCAAACAAATGGTGCCCGTAAGTGCCCAAACTTGAGTGAGGGAAACAAAACATGAGTGTAGCAATCCTGGTTTTTTCCTTTCCCAGGGTTCCCAGGGCTCCTCTTGAGCCCCGGCCTTGAAGCAGCCAGGCCAAGAGCAGGACGTGACCCTTGACTGAGTCCTGACCCTTGAATGGAGGACTCCAGAGCAGACCTGGGTTTGTTGTTGTCATTCTGTCCTAGGGTTTCCTGGAGGTGGTGGTTCTGTGCTTAGCTTCCACAGTGATCCAGCAGTCCTGTCTGTGGCTTTCCAATGGCGAGTTCTTTGTAGTCTGATGCGTTCCAAGCCCCTAGCATAAAGGTGATGCATTGCTTAACAAGATGCTCCAAATGGAAAGTTCTGAAACAAATCAATTACTTTAGGCTCAGAGGCAGAATGGAATTTTAAACCATTCTATTCTTCCACAGAGTCTTTTACATACATATGATAAAACTTTTAAAGCAAGGCAAAATTTAGGGAGTGTAAAGAAACCAGGGCTTCCTGCTTCTAACCATAACAAAAATCAAGTGAAGCACCCAAAGCACAGCTTCTGAGCCATTTTTCCTCTCCACTCCCCATGTCCCCTCCTGCTCCAGTTTGTCTGCTGACTTAGGTCATCCTGGGGTTACCACTTTTTCCAGGGAATTAAATTCCTCACCACAAATAAAAACTGTCATGGCTACCCTGTGAGAAAATAGTGGTGTTACCCACCCTTAACACTGGGTGGCGTCCTAGAACTGAGCCTTGGACTCTCTCATAATTGACAGCTGCACCACAGACAGCCTGTCCAACCCCAAAATAAAGGCTGGGCCTGGCTTTAATTTAGGAGGGCGATTTCTTGGTTTTGCTTTTACATCTCTTACTTCATGTGCTGCCATCTTGATCAGTGACAGGTGCTTTGGCCCAGCTCTCCAGTGCAGGATCCTCATCCAAAGGTCTCTACACCAACTTGCTGGGTAGAGCAGCCAAGACTGCAAATTTAAGGCCTGGCCACTACTGACAGTCCTACTACCACCATGGACAAACAGACACTCATTGGGACCAGGAAGCTTTGAATTTTCACCAGGATTCTTATGCTTCTGCCTCAGGGAGGCCGTTAGGAAATGATTTCAGAATGTTGAAAATGATTTCAGAAGGAAAACCAGATCTCCCCTCACCATTTTCTCTTCTGATAAAAGAACTTCTGCTTCTGAGATTCCTCTGCAGAAAGCCCTAGTCCCTGCATGTGACTTTAGCAGCAAAGAGACCCCAAGAAGAAGTTCTCTTCAGGGCCCAGGTCAACGTTGCCTGGTACCAGAAGAGAGATCACTAGTTACATGCTGCTGACAGAACTCAACGCAGGTGTCCCTGGAGTTGCTCAATGTTACAGGGTGCTGAGATAGGTACAGGTGACACAATCCAGCCAGCACCTCTTGCAGCAATGGTCCAGGTTAGGTGAATTTGGTGAACATGTGTCTTAGGCCTGTACCATGCAAGAATTTGTGGCCATCACTAAAGTCATTGCCATGATAAAGAGATACACACAAATAACTCTGAGAAAGGAAAGAATTTTTAATAATAATAATCATAACAACAACAACCTGTAAAAGTGCTATGGCAACGCAAAGAAGAAAGAGTTGACTTCCGTTGTGATGAGGGGAATAGAGCAAGGATGGGCAGTGGGTTTCTTTACCTCATGAGCAACCTATGGAGGAAGGGATTCTTGCTGAACAAACCAAATGAAAAGTCCTTTAGGGTGTCCCTGGCCCAGGCTACTGGCCCAGATCCTCTCTTGGAGTCTTAGGTAGTGTACAAGGAATTTCCTCCAGGAATGTGAATTTCTTTTTTTATAATTTATTTATTTTTTATTATAAGATGTTATAAATGACAGAAGAATGCATTACATTTCATATTACACATATAGAGCACTTTTTTACAAATCTCTGGTTGTATGCAAAGTATATTCACACCATTCGTGACTTCATACATGCACTTAGGGTAATGATATCCATCTCATTCTACCATCTTTTTTTTTTCCTTCACCCTTTTGCCCCCTCCCTTCCTACTGGCCATTCTAGTGTTCCTCTAATCCTCCTATGCTCCCCATCCCAACCCCGCTGTGAATTGGTCTCCTTATATCAGAGAAAACATTTGGCATTTGTTTTTTTGGGATTGGCTAACTTCACTTAGCATTATGTTCTCTAACTCCATCCATTTTCCTGCTAATGCCATGATTTTATTCTCTCTTATTGCTGAGTAATATTCCGTTGTGTGTATATACCACATTTTCTTTATCCATTCATCTACTGAAGGGCATCTAGGTTGGTTCCACAGTTTAGCTATTGTGAATTGTGCTGCTATAAACATTGATGTGGCTGTGTCCCTGTAGTATGCTGTTTTCAGGTCTTTTGGGTAAAGACCAAGGAGTGGGATAGCTGGGTCATAAGGTGGTTCCATTCCAAGTTTTCCAAGATATCTCCATACTGCTTTCCATATTGGCTGCACCATTTTGCAGTCCCACCAACAATGTATGAGTGTGCCTTTTTCTCCACAACCTCTCCAACATTTATTGTTGTTTGTGTTCTTAATAGCTGCCATTCTGACTGGTGTGAGATGAAATCTTAGAGTGGTTTTAATTTGCATTTCTCTAATTGCCAGAGAGGTTGAGCATTTTTTCATGTATTTGTTGATTGATTGTATATCTCAAGGTTTGATTATGGATTTTGAACTACGTAGGAGGAAGGACTCCTAGGCAGGACTGATATTCTCTATGTCAAACAACAAGTCAGTGTGTCCAACGGGAATGGCCCTACTGGGAACAATGGATACAATTGGGCTGGGAGCTGCCCACTAAGTCCCCACTTCCAGGAGTACAGTTGTGGGGACCTTGAGAGCCAGCCATCAATGGGGAGAGTTGGCAGTGGAGTTGTGCATGGTGATGTTACCACTGCTTTAGGGCCTAGTTCTTCATATCTTTTGTTTTCTAAGACAAACACTGACTTCATTCTAATGGGTATGTCTTGTTTTATCTTAAGTAATAAAGATTCAAAAATCACTGCTAATTTTAAATGAACATAAAGGTTTCAAAAGAAGAATATGGAACCTCCTTGCATCTATTAGGGTAACTATTATTAAAAAAAAACAGTAGCAAGTGTTGATGAGGATATGGAGATATTAGAACCTTTGTACTCTGCTGGTGGGAACGTGAAGTGGTCCCACTGCTATGGAAAACAATCTAGAAGTTTCTTTAAAAAAATAAGAACAATTACTGTATGATCCAACAATTCCATCTCTGGGTATATAGCCCAAAGAACTGGAAGGGGGACTTAAAGAGAGATCGGTATACCTATGTTTTAAAACAGCATTTATTAAAGGAAGGAAGGAAGAGAGGGAAGAGAATGGGGAGTTTGGAAAAGCTGAGGTCTAGTCTCACCACTGAGTTGTTATTCACAGAAGTGACAGATGAGTCAGTAAGAGAAAGAAAAATAATACAGGCTGGGGCAGTAGCTCAGTGGCGAGCACTTGCCTTGCATGTATGAGGCACTGGGTTCGATCCTTAGCACCACGTAAAAATGAAACAAATAAAATAAAGGCATTCTGCCCATCTTCTACTACAAAAGTTTAAAAAAAAAGAAAGAAAGAAAGAAAGAAAGAAAGAAAGAAAGAAAGAAAGAAAAGAAAGGAAAAGAAAAATAATACAAGAGCATGTGTAAGGAAAGGGATCATAAACCAGGAGAGGATCGGCGAGAAGAGGGGGGACAAGGACACAGTAAACAGGGTGAGTTCAAGAGCAGGAGAAAAATCAAGGCAGAGAGGTGCCAACAAAATTTGCAAAACAGGAAGCTTCTAGAGAAAAATGCTAAGGAGGGGCAGGAGGATGAGGATCAGGATCCAGAGGCGGTGTTTTGGACTCATTACCAGATGGCCAAGGTGGCAGGAGTCAGGGTGAGAGAGGAGAAGACCTTTGCGAATGTGGCTGTACTTCTAAAAGTTCCAACTTCCCAGCAAGTGGAAAGGGGATGTGGTGGCAGCTCAATGGAAGGATGGTGTGTGGACTGCTTCTCCAGGGTAGGAGTTTACAGAGGTGTGATACCATCCCCGGCCTAAAGGGAGAGACTCACAACTCAGATGGTTCCCACTTACAATGGTTCAGCTTAGTTTTTGACTTCACGATGGTGTGAAAGCATTAAACACTCAGCAGAAACTGTGCGGTAGGTGTCAGTGGGGTTCTTCTCCATGTTGCTTGTACCGTGAGGCACAGATTCCCGAGAGGGGAAACGGCTGGCCCTCCGGGGTGCACTGTGGGGTTCAGCTAGGGTGTTCTGCAGGTTAGGCGTACCAAGTGCATTTCCACCTTATGATGTTTTCCATTTGCAACGGATGTAACTCCTTTATGAGGTGAGGAGCATCCGTACAAGCAAGAGAGCATGGAAAGGATGGGACAAGGTCCTTGGAAATTGCAGAGGACTCAAAGTCAAGGTCGGAGACAAAGGGGGGCATTGGCCTCCAAGAGGAAGTGGAAAACCCTGCTCCTTAACCGATGAGGGAAGAAGGGACAGGTGGAGACAGCAGGTGTGTGAGATGGCTAGAGGAGCTGAGCCCCCCATCCCCGGAGGAGCAAAGGCATTTGTGGAGCGAGAGTGTCAGGTGGAGGGGGCAGGAGAGGCGGGTCTGAGTCTTGCAGGAGTGAAGAGGGTTTGGGAATCACCTTCTGGTTAAACAGGAGAGATGTTACTATAGACAGGAGGCCTGGACTTTGGAACTCGTGAAATACCAGCCTGCAGGCCCTGGGGGCTCACTGGCTTCAACAGCACAGCCTTGAGCATGGTGGAGGGGGGGAGGGAGGGTGAACTCAGCAAGACTTTCTGGGGAATGGACTTTGTGTGCATTCCAAGAATTGCCCCAAGCAGCAAAGTTGGACCAGTGGATTGCCCCCTGCAGGGATGGCCACGGGTCCCTCATCTCTTCTTGGTGATCCGACAGACCTCCCCTGTCCAGCGTTCAATCCTACTGCCCGGCCCCCATCCAGCCGTGGGGTCATGACCCTGCCATGGCTGGAGCCAGCCTGATGGAAAGGAAGCGCAGGAAATTCCCTACACGGCGCGAATAATTGAGGATGTGCTGAAAATCTGTTGCTGCTTCAGTTGCCTATTTCACCATTAAGAGATAGACCCTGAAACCAAAATGGAAGAAGGGGTACCCAGGTGGATGATGGATTGATAGGCCCGCTTCACGGCAGTAATCATTTCACAGTGAGTCTGTGCTTTGAAATTTTAGGTTGTGCACCTTAAATGTGTATGATTTTTATTTGTCAATCATACCTCAATAATAATCGGGGCGGAAGGTAATCAAAAGGGGAAGAGAAAACATAATAAGGGAGGTTGGCTGACAGAGTCGTTGGTGGATTTCCTCAACACTACGCTTACTCCTAAAATTCCAACCCATGTCAACTAAACCAGGGAGGAGTGGGGGCAGGTCATTTTGGAAAACAAAGAAAACACACTGCTGTCCTATGAACTTCCAGGCTACAAGACCCTGGGTATTTGGGATTTTAGGGTGGGAAGGAAAAGAAACTAAGATGAGAGGCCTACAAAAAAAAAAAAGAGGAGGTAGAAAGAAACCTAAAGCAGCCAAACCCTGCCCTCTCCATGATGTCACTTGGAGTTGACTCCATCTGGGGGACAGTAGGCTATTCTGAGAACGAATCTAGCATCAGGGAATGTTGCAGAGCACAAAATAGAATTAGCTCTGGGGTTTTTTTCTGGCAAAGCACTCTGCCCAGGTAGGATGGAATAAAGTTGGAGAGTTCCAGAAGGTGAGCGGGGGGCTAAGAGGGAAAGAGGGATGGGAAGAGGGGAGAAAAGAGGAAGGAGAGAAGGGAGGAAAGAGGAAGGAACGGAAGGGTGCTGTGTGGGACTATATGGAGAATCCAGAAATGGTTCCCCAGACATGTTCCAACTGGTGGGGACTTGGTCACTCAAGAACCAGTCCCCGTACCATCAGTTCAGAAAGACCATCTGGGAGCACCAAGGTCCCCCAAAACATATGACGTGAGCTTGGGTGATCTTAACCTCTGACTTGCTCCCCCTTCTGCCTCCCTTCCAAATATTAGTAACAACATTCTTTTGATCATTTTTCCTTTTAAAGGAGATGTGACTCTTACGGAAAGGTCAACCAGCTAAAAATATGTTGCTCGGATTTTCCGTGAGCTTTTCTGCATGAATTCTTTGCCTCTAGTCTTGCCTGGAAGAAATGAGTGAAGCATTTTCCACCCACAGGGATTCATTTTCCAGACACCCGTGCCAATGTTTGTCTTTTCTGCCTTCCCCCCTGTGGTCTTATCAGTGACTTTCAGAAGAACAAAAAGAGTGATTTCATTTTTAAAGAAAGAGTCAAGCATTTCTTTGAGATTTTTAAATTAAAGAGTCCAAGTTCCTTTTTCATGAATCCCCTTATGATAGCAAGGCCAAGCACTGTGGCATGTGTGTTATTAAAACGAGTCTCCCTTGGGCAGGACCCCCAGTCTTAGTGGAGCACCTGCGGATAGGACTGGCAGGTCTGCACCGACCATGCACTGGACTTTGAGAGGTGTCCCAAAATGGCACCTGGAATTTCTATTTGCCAAATTACTGACCTGGATCATGACATGGAAGATTCCTACTCAGTGTTCTTTTCCAGGAATATCCCTTCTTCTATCAGGCAAAATTCTACTCATTCTTTAACACATAGCTTGCGTTTGTCAGCTTTCCATTGCTGTAATAAATAACCAAGGTAAAGAAACTTAACAAGAGTGAAGGTGAATGTATTTTGGCACATGGTTTCAGGGGATTCAGTCCGTGGTTACTTGGTCCAGTTGCTTTTGGACCTGTGGCAGGGAGCACACAGTGGAGAAGACCACTCACCTGTAGGTATCCAGAAAGCAAAGAGAGAGACAGGAAAGGGTCGGTCAGGCTCCCAATAACCCTTCAGGGACACACCCCCAGAGACCTCACTTCCTCCCACTAGGCTCCACCCCTTACAGGTTTTACCACCTCCCAGTAGTGCCACAGGCTCAAGACCAGGCTTTAACACATGGACCTCTGAAGGACATTCCAGATCCAAACTATCTCACAGCTCAGGAGAATTGTTCTGTCTTCTAGATTCTCAAAGCAACTGACCCCTGCTGCTCTTTCAGTACTTACTTATTTGCATGCCTATCTTCCCATGGCACATCCTTCTTCCTGTTGGATTCTTAAGTACTTCCAGGCCTTGATCAGTCTTATTGTCTCTATTAAAATAAATATTAGGGACTGGGGCTGTGTAGCTCAGTGGTAGAGCACCTGCCTCACATGTGTGAGGCACTGGGTTTGATCCTCAGCACCACATAAAAATAAATAAATAAAGATATTGTGTCCAAAAAAATAAAATATTAGAACCTAATGTGTACTGTCAAAGAAAAAAAAAATCATTCTAACATTTGCTAAAATGGTCCGGAAAGCTATATTGAGACCACTCAGTGAGGATCAGAGGAAGAGAGAGAGAGTTCAACCAGAGATGCTGCAACGTAAATGTGGATTTGCAGCCAGGGAGCAGAGGGAGGGACACTGAATGGGAAATGAGGGGGAGGAGACATCAAGAGAGAGGAGGGCATCCACCCTGAACCGACAGCACGGTCCTTGGCTAGGGTGAAAGACAGCACGTGAAGAAAGACAGACGTAAAGGTGAAGGCCTAGTCCAAAGTTGCAGAGTGAGAACTTCTAGTCTTTAGGATCATCTAACATCCCTGTTCACGTCATTCCTGTGTAAAGGGTAACTGGCCATCTCACCAAGATTCTCTGACCAAACTCTACTCTGCACCTTCTGAACTCATCTCTCTACGAGGCTCTGACTTTTGGACTTTGGCTAAGCAATTTTAGCCAGAAAACTCCACCCTTGATATATCTTTCAGGTTCCTCATTCCCAGTTACCTCCAGTGATGATGTTGGATGATCTCCCTGGCCTGGTTCCGCCCTACTCCAGGTAGGCTGGTTTGGCCAGAATCTTCCTTAGCCCTGATATAAATTTTTGAGTTAAATTTCAATCTAAATATGAAATTCAGCCTGGCCCCACTTTCCCCCAAAAGTATTTAATATTTTGAGACCATTCTTTAGCTCCAGAGCAAGTCACCATGGAAATTTCTCTTAAGATGAGGTGATAGGAGTTACCAGGAGCGAATGGTAGAAAGTGGACACTCCCAGCTTAAGGTGAACGTCAAACTGTGTTTTCTCAGGATCATCTCCTCCCACAGGAGCTTCCTGTTGACCAATACCACATGCTGCAGAGATTTTAGAACTGGGTCAAGATTATCTCATTTTTGCCAGGCGCAGCGGCGCACATCTGTAATCCCAGTGGCTCAGGAGGCTGAGGCAGGAGGATTGCAAGTTCAAAGCCAGCCTCAGCAACAGCGAGGCACTAAGCAACGCAGTGAGACCCTGTCTCTAAATAAAATACAAAATAGGGCTGGGGATGTGGCTCAGTGGTCAAGTGCTCCTGAGTTCAATCCCTGGTACCCCCCCCCCACCAAACGCTCTACCAAAAAATGATTATCTCATTTATTCTTGACAGGTGGAAGCTTAAAAAGAAGAAACAGGAGATGAAAGGAGAAAATAGAAAAGATGTGAAGAGAGAGAAGAGGAGGGAGGAGAAGGTCATGGAGGCTAAGGCAGAGAGAAGAAGGTGTTACTCAGGAGACAAGGTCAGACAAGAGTTCTCCACATGTCAAAGGGAAACCACTGGGCATGGTTGGTGGGAATGTAACTTGGCATTATGGGAAACAGAATGGAGGCTCCCCAAAAAGCTAAAAGTGGAAGTACCATATGATCCAGCTGTCCCACTTCCTGATGGATATCCACAGGAAATGAAATCAGTCTGTTGTAGAGACCATGTTTATTGCAGTGCTATTCATTCATAATAGACAGATATGGGAACATCCGGAGTACCCACTGGTGGATGAACGGATGAAGAAAATGTGGAAATGTTCATCAGTTTTTTCATCATTGTGACCAAAAGACCTGACAGGAACAATTAGAGGAGGAAAAGTTTATTTTGGCTCACCGTTTCAGAGGTCTCAATCCATTGGTCTGGGCCCCAGGTGAGGCAGAACATCACGGTGGAAGGACGTGGAGGGGGAGAGCAGCTCAGGGCACGGCAACAGGGAGCCAAGAGCTCCACTCACTCGGGACAAATACAAACCCCAAAGGCAGGTCCCCAGTAATCTACCTCCTCCAGTCACCTTGCCTGCGTACAGGTACCACCCGGTTCACCGTATCAGTGGTTTAATTCACTAATTAGGGTAAGGCTCTCATAATCTAATCATTCCACCTCTGAAATTTCTCGCATTGTCTAACACATGAGCTTTTGGGGAACACCTCATATCTAAACCATAACAACAATGGAATAGTATCCAGCCTTAACGAAAAGGAGGGTATTCATCCTCACATTTGAGACTCCATGGAGGACATCATGTGAGTGAAATAAGGCACAGAAACTCAAATCCACGTGCTCTCACCTATGTGCAGAATCTGAAAAAGAACAGGCGGAAGCAGAGTGCAATGGTCCCCAGGGGTCAGCAACAGAGGCAAGGGGGTCTTGCTGCTGAGAGGTTGGTCAAAGGATACAGAAGTCCCCTTTTATAGGAAGAATGAGTTCAAGAGAGCCATTGTGCAGCATAGGGACTTGAGTTAAGAACTGTGTATACTCGAAGAAAAAGTAAAGAAATCATTCTTGCTACAAATAAACATGAAGTAATGGTGTGTTAATCAAAGCATCATGCTGTACGCCATAAATATGTGTCATTTTTATTTGTCATTTTGAAAAAGTTAATTAATTCAAAAAGAAAAAAATCTGCACTGAGAGCAACCCCTGACCCCCCAGAAGTCACTTTTCAGACGACTTCTATGTCAGGGCACTCATCTAAATCCTGAGGTTTGAAGACCTGTTCACACACAGAAGCTTTTACTGCAAAAATAATCAACTGGTTCTCTTCAGCAATTTGCAAATGAGCTACCTAGCTTACATCTTACAGAGGCTGAGAGAGGGTGCTCTGATTGCTCTCACGTTGTAACTATCAGGTGGCACAGAGACCAAAGCTTGGCTCACTGCAGGTAACACAGGAATCTACCTCAAGACTCCCACATTTATATGAGGCAGTTATTCAAATACTTCCTGCAGATTTCAAATAAACCCTGCACTAGAATCAATGAGCTTACTCAGCTTTCCTGACTATCAATACTAACTGGAACTATATTATAAATGTGGTTGTACAGATATACTTAATATTTTATTTGAAATAATTTCAAAGTTATTGTATGTGGTTACAAGCTAACATGCTGCAAAGAGCTCTCGTGCACTCTTTTACAAAGATAAATGCAATGTTAACACTGAGCCATGTTTGCTTTATACTTTTCTATAGCTACATGAACAGATGGATACTGGAATTCTCCTAAACCATTGGAAAGTAGGCTACATGCATGACTCTTCTTTATTGCTGAATACACCAATGTTTGCCTGAGAATGAGGATTCTCAAATTCAGGAAATGTAATGTTGATACAACACGATAATCTAATCTACAATTCATAAAATATGACCATAGTGTATCTCAAAAGTCTTAGCATAGCTTTAGCTATTTCGTGTCTTTAATAAAACAAAGAAAAATGTTTTACTCATTGCAGAGATGATTCATGAGAACCTTGCCACCAATTTATATTAAGAACAAATTATTGGCTCCCTAAATTATTTATTGATTTAGGTGTTTTTTTTTTTTTTTTTTTTTTTTTTTTTTTTTTTTTTTTTTTTTTTTTTTTTTTACTTTGCTTATTGCTTTAGCACTCTGAACACATATTTATAAATCCAGGAAGATATTCTGATAGTCCCGCTCATATTAAGTGGATGTGGAAGATCAGAGATCTCACAGTAAATGCAGTTAATCGGGAGGGAAGTTCAAGTGGTAGCCTTTAAAGTAGCTTTTAAAGCCTTTTATAGCCTTTAAAGCTCTTAGCAGGAATTGGGCTTCTGAGGCATACAAGGAGTAAAAGCTGGGGGAGAAATGCTCTTTTTTTTTTTTCCTTTAATATTTTCTTTAGTTGTAGATGAACACACAGTATCTTTATTTATTTTTATGTGGTGCTGTGGATCGAACCCAGTGCCTCACACATGCAAGGCAAGCGCTTTACACTGAGCTACAGCCCCAGCCCTGAGAAACGCTCTTCATGAGAAGTGCCACGATCACTTTAGACCAGGAAGGCACAAGAGCCAAGAGCTTCTCCACCAACACCCTGGCTCGTGGCTCTTGTTTTAGGACAGGTCCATCCTCTCCATGAGTGCGTCCAGTGTGCGACATAATCTCCTAATAACACAATGTCACTTTTGTGTAGTGGTGCCACCTACTTACTCTCAGCCACACTCCCTCTTACCTCCCCCTGTTCCATGGCACGGGAAGCTACAAAAGGACTGTCTGTTTGGGCCAGTAGGTAAAAATAGACAGTGAGGGGGCTACCAGGCAAGGCGCTCTTCCGTGCTCCTGGGGTTCTTTCTTTCCTGACTTCTTCCTTTGAGACTTGACCCCAACAATTAACCAACCCCCCATTCTCTCTTTCTCTCTCCCTGTCCCCACCTTCCTTCCTGGTCCCTTGGCCTCTTTCCCCCTGATTCAAGTTTCTCCCTATAGCAGGGGACAGGCAGAATGTGGGAGGCACAGGAACAGGTCCAGGGACTAGAAACCCGGTTGACACACACTGGAGGCACTATCACACGAGGAGAGAGAGAGAGAGAGAGAGAGAGAGAGAGATGTCCTCTGTCCAGAGAGAAAGAAGGTTAAATCCACAAGAGAGAAAGGAGGAGGGAGGCCAGAAGTAGAGGGACGTAAATACGATTTGGGGTTTGTAATGATCACTTGCTAATTGTCTCACAGGTGAAAATGAACTCCCACTTTACATCAGTTTACTTTGACTCCCTTTGCAGCACCTTGGGCCCCAGGTAAAGTCCAGATGAGAGACATTGCAGAGAATTCCCGTCAGGCCTTGCCTCTCCCAATTAACTAACTTGAAAAAGAAGAGAGAAGCTACAAAGGGAAGTTTTGTTTGGGGCTCTAGGCAAAAATTGACAGTTTGGGGTCAATTGGTCTCACCTCCATCTGACCCACTTTTTTTGCACCAGGGGGTAATTGGACAGATTGGGTTTCAGGAAGTCAATACTCCTGGAGTCAGCCCAGGTGGCAGCTTGTGTCACTGAGGGCAGCTAACTCTAATGCAAATGAAGAAAGGAGAGATAAGGGCCCAGTAGCCACCAAATCAAGGGCAACTCAGTTCAAAAGAAAAACTACCAAGGAGCGCCATTTTCTGTATCCTGTGCAATCCGGGCAGAGGGCACTCAGGGGTTCTGGAAAAGACCAGCTGATGACCAGGCAGCTCATCTTTCTGGGAAATGGCGCTGTTTACAGAACAGGTTAGGACCATGCCTGTGCTCTCAGCGCCAGTGAGTATGTCTGTAGCCCTGTTGAATTCCAGGATCACAGTTTTTACAAGTCATGCATTGTCAAGCCTCCCAGCAACCTGTTGAGGTTTTGAAACCACTTCCTACCTGAGCAAACTGAGCTTCAAGGAGATGGAAGTTCTTAAGATCATTCAGCCAGGGCAGGGGTCAGGAGGCTGAGGCAGGAGGATCGCGAGTTTAAAGCCAGCCTTAGCACCAGAGAGGTGCTAAGCAACTCAGTGAGACCCTGTCTCTAAATAAATTTTTTTAAAAAAAGGGGGGCTGCTGGGGATGTGGCTCAGTGTTTGAGTGCCCCTAAGTTCAATCCCTGATACCCCCAACCCCACCAAAATTAATAGGTCAGCCAGCCAGTAAGTGGGTTGAGGATTCTGATTGGGAAGTCTTTGGGCCTTCCTTCCAACGCCTAGAACACAGAGACTGGAATGATTCCAAAGCAGACAACAGGATAAGGTTTTAGTCCATGTGTAGAAACTTAATCTCCAGATTCACACATTAGTGACCTTGGGAAGTAATTAGGGATGAATGAGGTCATGAGGGTGAGACCTCAGTGTAGTGTTAGCGGCTTTCTGAGAAAAGGACCTCAGCCGGCACACTTGCTCTGTCTCACCACGTGACACCCTCTGCTATGTCAAGATGCAGCAGGAAGGCCCTCACCAGATGCCAGTTCTGAGTTATCAGATTTCCCAAACTCCAGAACCATGAGCCAAATAAACTCCTATTCTCTCTAAGGGACTTGGTCTCAGTGATTTTATTATAGTAACATTTTTTTTTGCAATAACATAATATATTAATTTCTCATAGAGGTGCACTTTTTTTTTCCTCAAAAAGTTTCAGTGGTTTTCTTCTGCCTATATAAAATCCAAGTTCATCCTCCTAGCACCCTAGGCTCTTATATCTGGTCCTTGTTGACCTTTACGTCCTACCTTCAACTATTGCTCACATCAGCATCTCTTATCTGTAACTCGCTCTGCACGTGTCGACCCCAGATGTGGGTTTTGTTGCTCTGTCACCTGAAGAAGATGGCTGTATGCTCTTCCTCTTCCCTAGAGTCCACCACTCCTATAAACTCATCTCCAGAGCCTGTCCCGTGGCCACGTCATCCGACGTTCCAGCTCCCAGGGACTTCCCCCTTCATTGAAATGTGGTCATGTCTCGTCTGAACCTCTTATGTCACATTTGCCAGATGCAACCTTGGGTGTTAGGAAGGTCCCTTCTTCATAGACTACCAGGTTTGGACGTGAATGACCAGTGCCAGCCACAGGGCTGGGATCCAGGAAGTCTCAGAAGGACACGCAAGTTAGGAAATTCCAGGCACAGATCTGCCAAGCATGGGAGGTGCTGGAGTCCAGGGTCCAGGCAGGGTGCGCACCCAGGAGGTCTGCAAACGCTGGAGGGCTCTAAAGGAGCAGCACTGGGCTGGAGGGGATAGAAACACAGGTTGAAGCTTAGAAACCAAAACCCTGGTTCAGGCTTAGTGTGGCAACCCAGAGATTTTTTGGGGGATGGGGACACCGGTTGCACTTTTAAAGAATATGATTGCAAATGCTTTCCAGAGAACCACAGAAGGAGTTAGGGAGATTTCCCTCATTGCTATTGACATTTTTTCAGAGAATTCACGAAGTTAAACAAAGCCAAATAGAATCTTAACTCAGAGTGCCAAACTCCCAAGTGTTTAATATGCATGTGTGAATTGTGACTCTCTAAGACAGGAACACAGAGGCCAGCGTCACCAAACTTTATTGGGCAGGGAATTCTTTTCCTCAAGAGCCTCTCTTAAAAGACAATATTTGCATTTAGTCTGACCCACGTTTCTTTGTGGCTTAAAAGTGGGAAGATTTTACAGAGAGGAAGGAGCCTTAGTTTACCAGTTTTTATTGTGTTAAAAAGGTAGGGGTTTTTGGCAGTTTTGAACCACAACCAAAATATGAGACCAGATTCGATTTGAAACAGCCAAGGTAGCCAGAGAGGTTTTGAGGAGTCCATTATAGATCTGGAATCCTGATAAATGATTCGATCCTTCTTTTTCAAGTTGACATCTGGCAATTTCCAGAATCTATATTTAAGAAGAAATCAATTTTTACTTATTTTCAGCTTGATTGTCCACATTTTAGCTTAGGACAAAGCCCTGCTTTCCTGACAGAACCTATTTTGAGGGCTTATTTTGTTCACTTTGGGGACAGTTCTCTTGCAAAAAAAAGAAAAAAAAAATTACTGTATTCTTGTCTTAATCCTTCATCTATGTTGCAATTAAAGAAATCCCTGAGCACCTCCACCCCCTTCCAGAAACAGTGAGGGAAGTCAAAGTTTATCTGCATCTGAGATAGGAATATTTTCAAATAGCAAGTGATATGTATAAAGTGGTTCAAAAAAAATTTTTTTTTTTTTTTGCCAATATATTATCTCTGCCTGCTGTCTCTTCTATAGTAAAGTTGACAATGTCGAGCTGCCCTTTAGTTATGGGTAGCATTGTAATCTAAATTTCAGTTCAGGCTTTTAATAGCTTCCCCAGTACAGTCTCAAATGTGACAATGGCTTCTGACGTGGTGGGTGGATGTTTCTGCTCCAGCTGACTCTGGGGCTAATCAGTACTCTGTGCACGGTCCCACCCCACCCCATGAGCCTGCTGTGGACATCCTTGAGGATCTGCCCACACTGTCCACAATACCCGGTGCCACTTCCAATGATATCAAAAGTGTGCCGTTTTTCTTTTGTCCATTTTGGACTCTGATATCCGGGAAGCTGACACAGCTGTGCTTTGACTTGGCAGCTTTGCCCATCCAGACGCCTGGTGGTGTGCACTCAACCAGCAACCTCGAGCCCAGATTGTGAAAAGAATGCTGTTTAGGGAGTGAAAGAAATAGTCTGCTCTGTTAAGCCAAATTTTGCAAAAAGAAAACAAAACAATCTAAAAATGGGGGCATGTCAATTGATTTGGGCATGATTGGCATGTAATTTTTTCACAAGTAAGATACTCCTGATAGAAGAAAACCAGTTAACTGCCTCCCCCAAATAAGGCCTGGTGTGGGAACATCTGAGTCTTTGAGTCTTTCTGCATTTTTTTTTTTTGAAGTGTTGGCATCAAACTCAGGGCCTCATGCATCAAGATGCCAAGCAAGTGCCTCTGAGCTGCACCTGTCTCCTTTATAAAGACTGAAAGCAAAGCTTTGTGGCAGGAGACTGAGGTAGCCCCAGGACACCCAGGAAGTGCTCCATTTCTAAGAGATTCCTT
Organism: Tamias sibiricus; assembly: GCA_025594165.1. Lineage (NCBI taxonomy): Eukaryota > Metazoa > Chordata > Mammalia > Rodentia > Sciuridae > Tamias > Tamias sibiricus. The sequence continues at coordinate 12,573,612 of CM046666.1, read as the reverse complement.
CAGGCCCCTGAGGAACATCAGAGTGGGTTGCTGTGGCCAGCTCAGGTCTGCTCTTGGCATTGACATCTGTAAAACAGCTGTCCAGTTTTCAGGAAAGACCTTTGTTTGTCCAAAAAAATGTCTTTCAGAAAATAAAATTGAGGGCTGCTGCTATAGCTCACCTTGTTTAGCATGTACAAGGACCTGGGTTTGATCCCCAACACTGAAAAATAAAAGGCAATTTTACTTTCCTCAAAATAAGAACAGAATGATAAAATGAGATGATAGATTGAAATAGAAGTTGGATGCCAACGTTATTACAATGATTATCAATAATACGGGCTTTACATATTTCCTCTAGATACTTGCCAACACACACACACACACTACAACCAGAAGTTATGGTTTAGATTTAAAAGTTCCCTCCCTTCTCATTCACCTTGCAACAAATCCCCTAGTTAAACAAGTTTCAAGTAAGAAACCTGCAGGTTGATCAAAGTTAAGAATACAGTGGACATGCGAGTGTCAAATTCATGAAGCCCAGGGGGTCCTGGTCTAGGTAAGGCCCAGAATGACAGGCCATGCTGATGCTGTCCCATTGAATTGACAGATTGCATTTAGGAGAAGATAAGAGGAGTCCATCTATTTCCTTGTTTATTCGAAAAGAAGTTGGCACGGAGAGATCATTCCATCGGAGGTCTGTATGCGGAGGGGTCAGACCCAGGAAGAGGACTGGAGCCATTCCTTCAGCACGCAGGCGGCATGCACAGGGCTTGCAAGTCCTCAGTCTCTCAAAACTGTGGTTGGCCTCCACCCTACAATAGACTTCACTCATCTCTTGTTTTCCACATCAAACGTAACAGGTGTGTCTTCTGATATCACATTTCAGAGCTAACCACTGACACCAGTTTCCACAGAATGTGAAAGGGGAAGGAAAAGTTTCATGAAAATGTTTGGTCCTTTTCTCTGGTATCTTAAGGTCAGTCCTGATACAAGACCCAGAATGGGTGGGCACGTTTGTCTCCACACTATGCAATGGAACTTGGGCTCTTAAAGTCAGAAGCTCTGGCCCTGAAAAGATCAGCCCTTCTTCTCTTGAGTCTGGACTACAGCTTGTCTGCAGAATGGTAAAGCAGAGAAGCCCATTGGCAACAGGATCTGAGAGGCAGGTGATGATGTGCAGTCGACGGGTGACTCAGGACCAACAGCAAGAGGACTCATTTATGTTGGCTGTTTTGACTTCCTCATCCTGTACATATTTGCTTTAGGGAATGCCAGGAATTTGCTAGCTGAGCAAGTTTATCCATTCTGCTTTCTAACCAGGCTCCTTCCTGCTGAGGTAGGTTTCTTAAAAAAAAAAAAAATTCCCTCATTATGCTCTGTTGTAACAGTGGCAGGCCATGGTTCAAGGGGACAGTTGAAATCTGAAACAAATTCTCTCTAAAAGCACGCTGTGCTGTGTCAGAACACAGAATCTGGGTTTGACTTTGAAACAGAAGCATTTTGGCTTACTACCAAAACATGTAGGGAAATTCTAAAACTACATCATTGCTCTATGCTTCATGCAGACAAGACACTAAAGGCCAAGAGGACAAAGAGGAACATGTAGGGGGCACTCACTCCTACACCATGAGACATCAGTCCTGTTTCCTGACATGAAAACTGAAGATCACACAAGTGAATTGTCTTGGCCAAGGTGAAATCCTAGTTGGAAGGGCAGGAATTTAAAATCAACTCTCAGGCTACAAGGCTGATGGTTAGGTCACATAGCTGTCACTAGAAGTGCCGGCCATTCAATGTGATAACAAGTCATTATACATTAACAGATGCAACTTAAGAAAAATACATAAATTGAGGCCAGATTAATCACTTATCAAAATCATACCAGTGATTTTCTGACTTGCAAACAACCCTGAATCTTAACTTTACTCAGTAAAATTCATTAGTGGTTTTTCTCATGTTTAGCTTATTAACTATTTTAGAAAAAAAATGTTAGATGCATCCTACGAGAATGAGTACAAAAGTACACGGTTAATTTGGGTTCCTAGGGAAAAACTAATGCCCAAGTCAAGAGCAAGGGGAGAAATACAATAGAACCATTGCGCCATCTAGTGATGGAACTGCTGTCTGATGGAATTGTGTTTCGCAAATCAGTCTCCAGAATTTCCTGTCTGAAGAATATTCATAAAATTGGCCAAAAGAAATATCTGGTGGCAAAAAACTAGTGGGAAACTAGGATCAAATAAACAGGAGCAGTAGTATGGAATAGATTATTCTTCTTAAGCTTTCGTTAGAAGCTGGAGGCAAACCCAATTTCTACTCCTGGAAGATCTGCCCTGGGTCCTTTATACTTCCCTTTCTGTACACTAAAGCTTTTAGGTTCTATTCTACGAATTAATGAAAGTTCCGCTTCCTGGCATCAGTACCTATTCAGCAAACCCAACTCATTCTTCCTCTACAAGCCTGATGAGGGGCTTGAAAGATGCCTCATCGTCCCACGTGGGGTTAAAATCTGAAACGTCATGTCTGCACCAAGGCAGCTTACTGATTACAAAAACACTACAAAAGTATCACTTCAAGAGTCAAAGACAAAAATCAAAAGAGAAAACTTGTGATCTCTAGATTTTTTTGGTTTTGATCCCAAGACATTTTGTCCAAGGATTTCTTTGAGATTCATGGTCAAGGAGGAAACATTCAGTAATTTTATAATCTCATGGTGGAATGAACATGTTCCCTGGAAAAATATATATATATATATATATATTTCAATTTAGTAATGATGTGAAAGAGAGATGTCAGTGTTTGTGAAAACATGCTTATTTCCATTATGCTTGCCCAATTTAAAAAGTCAAGTTAGTTTTATTCCAGCAGGGCTGATTATGTTTACAGGGACTGGTTGTTGACTCTGATCTCCTCAGGCAGGATGAGTTCTGAGCCTACTTGAGTGTCTAACACTTCCCTAAGAAATCTCTAACAAAAATTCAAATTGTGCATAAATTTGGCAATTCAACTGTCCATAATGTTATCTGGTCTTTCTATATCTCATTATACATAAGAGCTTTTAGAATATTCTGTAGAAACCAACTCAGAATAATGGGGAAAAACACAGGTAATAGAGCAGGAAGGTAATAGAGCTCAGTAGTTGTGAGCTGTGTGACTCTGAAGTTTCCCACCTTCTCTAAACCTCAAATGCTTCACCTGTAAAAGGTGGATGAAAGACAACTTGAAGAGTTACCTTTTGTGTTGAAGAATATACATGAAGTGTCTACAAGATGTTAAATTCTCAAGAAATGGTAGTGCATTATTATAAAAAGTGATGGGATGCTTCTTAAAGCAACAATTCTTACTTACGTGGCCCAGGATTTGGCCTAAGCAAATCTATAAACCAGGCCTAATTTTTCATTAGACTTCTTGCTTACCTTTTCAGTACTACCTCCAAAACCCATACATAAAAGGGGCCCAAAAAAGTGACAAGATGGCAAGGAGGACACCAAGCACCTGAGTGAGTAGAGACGGTACGTCATCAAGAGTCAAACACTATATAAAGCTTTTAAAGACAGGTTTATTTATATATAAGTGCATGAAATTGAATACAGAAACTTTATTAAAATACTGTATATTACAAATTTTTAATCCAATAAATTCTGTGTAATGACAGTTAAGTGCTGGATTCACTTTTAACAGATGTTTTGTGTGTTGTCAGTAGAGTTCACCCTGTATATTACAAAGAGGAGAGCCACCTGTGGACCTTGGAAAGGGTCCTGTGATCAGACACTGGATGATATTAATTGTGCATCTTTTCTTTAAAGCAATGAACTGGAACCTAGATCTCTGTAGACCAACTTTCTAGAATCAAAAATAACTTGCATATGTTTATTGCTGCCCTTTGAAGAAAATGAGTGGTGAAAAATAATTTAAAATGAAGATCAACATCTCTAAGGCTAACTTGATGCTTTCTGCAATTAAAATACTTAAAATTCACTGCAAAATTTGTGTTCTCCAGGAAATTATGCTATATACACAATGGGATTTGTACATGAATTGGGAAATAAAAAATTGCTTATATAAAATTAAAAATCAATAGTATACAATATTTACAGCTTGTTAGGTATTATATATAAACATAGTTTTTAAATAATCCTTCAAAATTAAATATTATGTAAACATGCAGTACACATACTCATACAGCGTAGTTTATACTCTTGACAGAAGGGGGAATTGTGTTCACATAATGCAGGGTACTTTGTCAAATATGCTTTTATTTCTGTGTACTACCCCTCCAAGGTATTTTCCTTCCGTCTTGAAGCTTCACAGTACATTTAGTATTTCTATAGTAAAAATAAATCCCTGATGGTCAACATATTTCTAAAGGTTACATAAAGTGTCTGCCCTTGTACTACAATATAAAACTAACATTGTTCACACTAGAATCTCTAGTTTACAACAAAACTATTAAAATCCCACATTTAATTTGCTTGACTACACCCCCGCCCCATTTCATACTTGGAAAAAGAAAAAAGCAGAGGAAAATGCCACGTTATGAAAACATAATGAAAGTAGCTGTCATCTGGCTGGCCAATGGCTCGATAACTGGCTTACATCAAACCATAAGAAGTTGCTAGCCAACATCTGTTTCAAGGACACCCTTCCTAAACTCTGGATTCCCATTCACAGGTGTCCCAAGCCAACTCATCGGTGCCGATCCTGAATCTCTAAATTCACTTTGCAAAAGTATCTTAACTTTCAAGGCACTAAGGTATCATTTAGCTTTTACAAACGGTACTGTGATTTAACTAAATGATTCATCAGTGGTCTGAGAGTTAGCACAATTTGAAAGTGAGTCTTAATACCTGTCAGGTAAACTGTACTTTCACTATTTAAATAAAGACATTTTAGTAGTTGCTCCCCCTTCATTCCAGAATGACTTGAGACAAGGGCTAATACTCAGAGTAGAAATAGATTAATTTTACCAAGTTACACAGCTAAAATGTGAATTTTCCTATTTGTTCACCTACACAGGTAGAGCTCACACCAGAAGGTGCGTGTGCTGAGAGAGGGCCAGGATGTTCCTCAGCTCCTCCACAGTCAATGCATTTGATATCACCAACACTAGCAAAGTGCCAGTGAGCAGACTCCCGGCTCACCCAGTACTGAGAGAAGGTCATTCTCACTACACTTAACAAGGGGCCTCGACTTGTCGTCTATGAAGAAAACTTCAAAATGCTCCATCCCAAAGTGACTTAATAATGATTGAGTGCACCCACTTTAATTTAAAAGGTGGGGGGTAACTTTTCATCATTAGAAGTCCTCTTGTTCATTTAAATGGGGCTCTAAAAAATAAATGATGGCTTTTAGTAATTACCAATGTATATTTAGGAGAAAAGGCATTATAGTGATGGGATTCAGATGACCATGCACTACAGTGACTCTTCCTGTGTATTTGGGTCGCACTACTTTCCAGTTTCAGCTTAAGACCTAAAGACATTCCCCAAAAGGGGACAGTCAAGTTACTACAAAGGATAGATATACTGTGCATGTGTACAGTATAGAATCTTAAAAAAAAAAAAAAAAAAAAGTGAAGAGGTTCATGCTGTCCGGACTTGCCCAGTTATTTTTCAGTAACAGTTGCATAACCACAGGTGGAAAATTCTCTTCTGAACCAGCACTTCCTCTTCCATCAACAAGCTGTGCGTGTGTCTAAACCATGACATATGGCATCTGTTTGGGAAAAGGAGGAAGATTTTAAAGAAACTGCTAAATTAGTTCTCAAAATCAAGGAAGGGCTATTATGTAAGCTCAACATATGTTCAAGGGATGTAAAGAATGTCAAAAAGAACCCCCTCAACTCAGGGAGAAGGGATCACAGTTCACAGCTCAGCTCAGAGACTTGAGCATCACCACTAATTTAATCAAGAATTAACCAGCGCATCTCCGCATTTATTGAAAATACTACACGTAGTATTGCCCCAAACAAATTCACAGATGTTCACAGATGTGTGTTGAGATAACTCACTCAACAGCCTCCTGAACAACACTGTATTGCCTGTGACCAACAGATCCTCCAGTCGGAGGGGCGACCTAGCACCACATGGCGTCAGTGCAGCCCACGTACAAAGGTACACGCGCTGCGTGAACAGGTGGCACGCACCCTTGCACAGGGTAGCTCCAGCCTAACAGAGGGAGAGAGCTGGACTCACGTGTCACAGGTATGTCCTGTGGCCCCTCGACATTTCCTATCTTTAAACTTCCTCCTGCTAAAAAATGTGCCACACATTTGAAAAGTCGTGACTCCTAATCAAATGATGTTCCTTCTACCTGGCACAGTTTCAGAAAGATGGCAGGTTATGGTAGATTATGAGACCATTCGATGACTTGTCCATTTTAACCACGGAGGGTCTCACTCCTGATTATTACAACAGGAATTTACCCAGCTGTCCAACACGTGTCACCAAACTTCTCTGCAATCTAAGTCTACTAGAATTTCTTCAGTGACTTTTTGCATGTTCTTCTTATCTTGAAAACAAAATAAATAAGGATGTTTAAAGAAATTGTTTGAGACTTTGTAAAAACGTGGGGACAGTGAGAATGAAGTAGTATATTTCTGAAAGTGCTCTTAGTATCTTGTTACTCCCTGAATTATAAAATGAACATACATTTAAAATAATAGTCTTTCCTTTTAGGTTAAAAGCAACAACAACGAAAAACCCAACCAGTAAACAAAACAATGACAACAACCAGGACCAAAAACCACCTTGGTCTGTGGAAGAAAGGGGGAGACAGGGGACAGAAGGGCTGACTCTCATTCACTTTTCTGTCTCCAAAACCAGGATAATAATTTGCATACAACAGAGAGTCAATGAATATCCTAAGTGAGTCGGAGGGAAGAGTGACTGCCTAAATGCAGGTCACCTCTACTCTTGTCCCACTTCTGCCTGTGGGAACCAGAACCTGTAATTGCATCCTGCTGCTCTGGCCACTCCCACTACCACTGACACCCAGAGGTGTTCTCAGATAAATATCTGCTGGTTTTAAAAACAAAGGGGTGGAGAAAATGCGAAGGACTAGGTTATAAAAGTCTTTTTTCCCCCTTCTTTTAGTTTTCATGTTTAAAATGTAGGGAAAATGTAGAAATGAATGAAAATAGATGAATTTTATAAAACATGCAACTGGTTTTGCAAAATGTTATTTAAGAAAAATTCAGGCAACTACCTAAGGATCATTTACTGTCAAACATATATTGCTGTGCCTGAATTCGTAAATAATCTCACATAATCCTCACAAAAACCATAAAGAGGTATTAATCACATTTCACACTGTATGAACAGAAGCTCAGAGATGTTAAATGATTTGCTCACATCAAAAAGTCAGTGACAGGGCCTGGACTCAAGCCCCAAGTCGCTGGCTGAGAGTCCAGTACTCTCTCCCTGCACCCAGGCGAGGACAGCCCAGTTACTGAAATTCCTTTTAGTGAATGAACTGGGAAAATCAGAATCATGGGGTGGGCAACAGGATCAGACTCTCAACTAGAATTGGGAAGCAATAGTCCCAACCGCTTTAGGATTTGCCGTTTTTTCCAGGCCAGCTCTTGGTGGACTCGAGGACAGGAATCCCTTCCTGGTCCTTTCTGTCTATACAGCAGACAACACTTGGTCCAGCATTCTGCACACCCTACATCTGCAAAAAGTCTTTACAAAACTGCACGAGCTGGTAGTGAGCCTGGCCCGGGCACGTTAATGTGGCAGCCCCATTTCCCTCATCTTCCTCGGGGTGCTCCAAAGACCTTTTCCAGAAAAACTTTTTGATTTTAAATTATCCCTATTCCTTACATCACAAGTAGAAAAAATGCGGTCAATTCATTTCTTTCTGTCATCTGAAGTACAAACAGCACTGATGTGGGTTTGGATGAAAATGAGAAACAAGACTACAAACACTGCTTGGTAAGCATTATGATCTAAAATAAAAATTAAGCTGTAAGCAAGGAACATGGCCATCAGTTAGGACTTTCTTGACCCTAGGTAACCAAGAACTGTGCCAGGGGACAGACCACTTGTACCCCCTTCTTCTACAGGTTTTAAGCATATTTGTAACTTACACAAGGATCCCGGCCAACACATCTGTGGCCATGTCTGACCAGTGTGTTAACTTTGGGCTTATAGAGTTCCTTCTTTGGGGAATTGATATCACTATCTGTGATATTTTACTAAACATTTTAAAATAAAGGAGTGTCGACTACAGGGGGTTTACCCCTTCCTTCTTGCACTTGTCACTAAGAAAATTTACTGCTAAATCACATACAAATCTTCAGAAAGTGTAACCCAACCAAGTCAATAAGGACTTTTGTCATGTCCCAAACAAGGGTCTCCGGCACTATTAAACCAAGAAAACTTTTCCAAAATTCAAATATCTCAAACATCCTCTATGAAAAAGATCATTCAACTAAACAAATATATCAAATTCTCCACTAGAACATGAAAGTGTTCATTAACAAAAGCTTTCCAGTTAGACTGTATTCATATATAGCTCTCTATATATGTATATAATGATATATATATGTGTACACATACATATCATTAAACATCTTGTCTCTATAGGAAAACCACTAACTTTTAAAAAACCTTGGCATATAAATAGCTATTAAAACAATTTCATAAATTCATACTATTCAACTGCATTTCAAAACATCAAAAGAGTGCCAGTTCTACAAAATCCCTAGGGGAATAACTGAGAACAGCAAAGGAATCAAAAATATCCCCCCAAATTAAAAGCAAACACACACACACACATATACACCCAAACCTTAATGTAAGTCAACTCGATAATGAGATAGCTGCAGGACAACTACAGACTAACTACTAACCACTGAGTTATACTTTCATTCTAGAGTACAAACAAGAGTTCAGATCTCTTTGGTCCATGTATTCATATATTCAATGTCCAAGTTATTTTCTGACTAATTTTGGATTACGAACCATGTGCTCCATATTACCATGATAATTTTCTTAAATCATAAAACTGCCAAATGTTTAAAAAATTCATTCTGTACTTCTGAAACAATTTTCACATTATTGGTAATTCCTCTAGAATACAAATGCTTTAAATTATTGATAGGATAGCCAAAGTAAAGAAAGAATACAATTCAAGTCCAACAGAAAAGGAGAAATCAAATTGACCTGGAAAAGTTATGTCTAAATTTAATTTGAGGAAACATCAGGAATATAAAGAGCACATAAATTAATAGTAGACTTGTACATAACAAAAATAATCAATTTTAAGATTTACTTCAAAGATCTTTAAGATTGAATATTTGCTAATTGATTGCTGTTGTTTGAACAAATTTCTAAGCCAGTGACAGTAAACCCCTAAAAATGGCTTTCGCATAGGTAAAAGTATCCTCCTTCCCAACTCTCACATTAAATTGATATATTCTTTTTGACAGAGGAAAAGTAGCCTAGGTAACAGAAGTCTTAAATTTGAATGGGATCAAAAGTGAACCTACTTTTTTAAAAGCCAAGTTAAACAGCGAAGTTAGGGTACTCTGTTGTCTGGACTGTTCTCTGCATTCTCTGTAATGGCTATTCCTTTGAGTTAGCATGTTTATAATTGCAAATGGCAAAAAAAAAAAAAAAAAAAAAAAGGTCTCATTAGGAGACCAATTCAACCAGACTAGGGTCTGTTGTTTTTCTTACTTCTTGCCTTCTTACAATTATTTATTGACAGAATCTCTTAAAATGGTTTACAAAGGATAGTGCCACTTTTAACAAATGTGATCAGATTCCAGTAAATTTAAATCATAACTTATAAACTTAAATTAAGAACTGAATATCTGAAATGAATCATTCAAATACATATATATGTATATATATATATATATATATATATATATGTTCTGTACTGTGCTGATTAGTTAAGACTGCCAAGTTTTAAAATTATTTATTGTATTCCCCAGCTTTTACTTAGCAGAATTATGACATTGCCACATATCCAAAATAAGAGAGTTTATTATTCTTCCTATATAACTTACTTGTTACTTATATACAACAAGCCTTTTTATTTCCAGAGCCTAATTTAGGCCACTCTTTCAGTATAGTTAATACTCCAGAATGAAAGATTGTGTTGTCAAAAATCAAGACTGATGCAACAAGTAATATAATCCCACTGATACTAACGACAAAGATGTTTTCTCCATGAGATACAAGGCAAAAACTTTCTTTAGAAGGGTCAAAGAATGCAACATGCATTTCAGACTTTTTCTTACAAAATTGATAAGAAATTTTTCAAATTATATTTTTATGACACATAAGTGACAATGTGTGACCCATAAAGTTTTTAATTCATATAAATAAAATATTTATGCATGAGGAAAACTATTAAAAGGGTGTTCAGTTAGTGAAAAGTATGCACCCTACAGGTCTACTTTGAATCCTTAAAACAGTTTAGCTCATCTTCCATTAAGAAGACTATTATTTCCCACATAAATTAAATAATAATGTCTAATAAACCCTAAATTCCAGAAACGCTCAACACTAAAAACCAAATAATTTCTCCCATATTAAATGAGTTGGTATTTAGCACTCATAGGGGATTCAGTATTACAAAACAAAATCTTACCACATGACCTGAATTCATGTCAAATATGTTCACATCACTCATCTACATCTACACTTGCAAACTGTCACATGATCAATGTCAAAAAGAAAAGTTTGGCACATATATCAATTCCTCAAAACGTCCCTGTAACTTAACACAACACTGTTAAGAACGATGATTTCAACACCAATGTTAACCTGATTGGCAGCTAAACAAGGTGCTTTTTCTTGAGGCTTCACATAGGTCTTGTGCACCTTGCCTGGGACGGAGGCACGTAAGGTGCAGTGCGGTAGTGCAATCACTTGAACGCCAGAGGGCAGTCTTTCCACACAGCTCAAGGTCTGTCTTCCTTCTGTTTTGACTCGCTCGGTCCACAGCTCGTTAACAATGCCATTTTCAGGGAATCTGTACATCTGTTTCCTTATGTGAAATAAGACATTCCTTCAGAAACCTCAAAGTGTAGCGAGGATCCTTGAAAAGGAGATGATTAATGTCAATACGGTCTGCCCAACGCCCCACACCAGCGCTTCCAAGGGGGCCATGTTCTTGCCTGCCACTCTGTAGATGCCCGCCACCGCTGCACCTGGAGAAGGGGAGACAAAGCACGCACTGCTTAGGCTCTCCACCACGCCACGGGCGGGCCTCTCCTCATCTTATCAAAACAGAAAACCTCATCACTCATTCTCAGTTGATAAACTGTTTAGGTTTCTAGGTGATTGGTAAAAACCACCTTTAGCATACTACATTCAACCATTTAACCACTTAATTGAGAAGAAGCTTTTTCTATTCAACCCAAAGATACACATGTATAGTATATGCTGAATGCATAATACCAAATATGTCTATAGAAATTAATAATCCATTATTGTCATCTTTCTCCTGGACATTCAACTGCTTGGACCTGATCAGTCTTTTTACAAATATGCCACATAATATGTTGATAATTATAAATGATAATGCAGAGAAACTACATAATTTCTGAATTTTAAAAGAAAATTTTAATGGTACCTTTTGTTAACTTGAGTAAAATTAATTCATACTTCAATATCATATAAAATATAACAATATGTAACTAATTCATTTCACCATATAAAATAATTTATTGAATTTTTAAAAGAAGCCCAGAACTGCAAAATTCTTTGGAGATTAGTAAAAGATAAACCTGATATCTCTTCTAGAAAATATTTTAGATTATGCACCCTTCCCAGAATGAAAGAATCTCAGAGTTATGAAGAACTCAGGGCCTAATTTAACACTTCATCTTAACATATTATATATGATGATGATGATGATGATGATGATGACCGAAGTGGCTAATTTTTTAGAAAAATTTTTTAGTTGTAGATGGACATAATACCTTTACTTTATTTATGTATTTTTATTCAGTGCTCAGTTGTCTCACATGTGCCAGGCAAGTGCTCTACCACTGAGCTACACCCCAGACTCCTAAGTGGCTAATTTTAAAAGCACATTTTGAAATCATAAAGGAAGAAAATTTTAAATTATAATATGTTACAGACTGAGATATATTAAAACTACTTCTCTATAAAAAAGCTGTCTACATATCCTAGGATGGTTAAGCAAATGAACATAAGAAAAAGAACAGAAATACATTTTTCAAAGACACTGAATTAACAATTACTTAAGATAGAAACCTACTCATAAAAATTAGATAAGGATGAAATTACTACTTGTCAATTTAAAAACAAATAGCTAAGTATTGACTCTTTAAACTTAACTTTAAATCTCCAAAATATACTGGAGATTGAAATGGAGCAAATTATATGCATTCATTAGTATGTATTTATGAATATTTCAAAATGAACCCCCCTCTTATGCATAACTATAATGCACTAATAGATTTTTTTAAATCCCCCAAATAATAGTCACTGTATCTCTTATAATAGTTCTTTATAAGAGATATAAATGGGAAAAGCAAATCACCAATCTATGCCAAAGGCTTTCATATATTTGTTTTAAAAGTAAATTAAGATAGTATACTTACCACATATTATATATCTTGCTAGCAAATTTACAAATATTATCTTATTTAAATATCATACCACCCCCTCAGTATTATGACCTAATTTAAAGATGCAAAAAGCAGAGGTTCAGAGAGGTTTAATTACTAACTCAAGGAAATACAATAAGTACAAAAGCTAGGATCTCAATGCAGGTTAGTCTGGTTATAGTCTATCATTTATTTTTATGTTAAGTAAAAAGAGAAAAATAATTCATAAAAATCACCAAATAACTGATAGTAATCTCAGTATTAAATAAAAGCCCAACATTTACTTAATCAAGTGCTAAAATCACTTGTACAACTGGTCATATGCCCAAACTTTAGAACTAGATGACATTCCCAATAATTTAAAAAGATCTTCTGCGTTCTTTTTTATCAGAAATTATGTCAAAATAAACCTGAGAAATAGTACTGTTTTTTTATTTGCCCTAGATTTCCATTACTATCTTAAACATTAAAAACACAATTTGACCTCTATATCTCTGAACACTAAGTTTTTAATCATGATCCAAGAAGGACAAAATCAAAGCAATTATCATCTCAGGCTGCCTGAGATACAGCAAATAAATGACAAATTCAAACCTCCAGGTTTTACCTAAGGTCCAGAGCCTGGGTTTTGAAGCTGGGCTCAAGGATTAAAATCCGAGTTCCTTTTCTTAGCTGCCTGCTACACTGGGGAATCACCACCCTCTCATGCTCTGCCTCCTCAGCTGTAAAATGTGGGGGTGCAGGCAGGTGGAGGTTGACCTTTGAGATAATGCCACTATAACACTGCCTGGAACAGTGGATGGTCCTAGCGTGTATTCTACAAATCTAGTAGTCAATCCCAATCAGAGGATGGATCAATCATAACAATTGGTGCTGAACAACTGGGTAGTCATTTGGAAGAAATAAATTTGGGTCCCTACTTCACATCATTCCCCAAAACATATTTCAGATGTATTAAAGAACTAAATGCTAAAAATAAAACCACACATGTAACTAAAATATAGGCAAACATATTTAGGACACTCAAAAAAGAGATCCTCTTAAGACCACAGAAAGAGCCAAAATCATAAAGGTCTGACATCAAGGAAGACTAGAAAAATATCTGCTACATGTAAAACAAACTGATGATTAGAATTCAGAACAGACACATGTGTACATCCACATACATACACATAAATATCAGTACAGTGCTTTCTGTAAACAAAAGCAAAACAGCTGCTCATCAGCTGGAGAATGCATAAACCACACCAAGTCCACACCAAGGACCTCACAATTTCAAAAGAAAAATATGAGGGGGATTGAAGGGAATGGAGGAAGGATAGGAAAAAGAAAACAGTGGAATGAATGTGACTGAACTTTCACGTGTACGTAATGAATGCAGCACAATGAATCCCAACGTCAAGTATCTCCATCCACAAGACACTAATTAAAAAAAAAAAAAACATAAATAAATTTCAGAAAGATCAGTAGAGTAGAGGGAGGGGAGCAGAGAGAGAGGCAATGAGCAAGTGCTGGGAGCTGAACTGGAGCCAATTATATTCCATGCTTTCATAATTATGTCAAAATTAATATTTTTTATACATAACTGAAAAAAATCAATAAAAATAAAATAATCAAAAAAATAAAAAATATATAAGCTGACATAGATTCAGTTACACAAGAAAGAAAATAAAACAAAACAATATACATTCCCTACCAGTGCAAACACACATACACATATAATGCAGAAACTGAACCTGGGGAAATACATCAAACTCAAAATAGGGATTAACTTTGAAAAGAGCACACGTTTGATAATGCCACTCAAAGAACTTTACTCATGCTTTTTGACATGGCAAATACAGTGACATGTTATTTATAGAGCTAAAAAAGTTCTTAAATCTAATTTAATTTTTGTATCTAACTTGTCTAAATTTCTCTATAATTCCAAGAAATTTTCATGATAAAAGCCAAAATATCATCCAATCATATTCTTCAAACAAAAATATTTGTACAGTGAAAATGTTTACTGAACTCTTGATATTAAGTAGCAGGAAATACATTTATTTGTAACAGGGAATAAATACATTCCCTTGGATGTAGCTGTGATTCATTCCTTTTCTGAGGTTGGAGAGACTATGTCAGGGCTTCTCCATTTTTCTGCTGATGACCTCTGTTCCCAGCACTTAATTCACAAACACTAACCTCATCAACACTCCCATACTTGACCCGGGCCACGAATGCAGTCAACAATTTCTTGGCAATCCATTCTTCACAGTGTCCTGGTAGGATGGGCAGTTTTAACCCCACTAGGTAATGCCAAATAGTTTTCCTGAATTAGCTATACCAACATATATCCCAGGTACTCAATACAAGAATAGAAGCAGTTCATATGTTGATATCTTAATCTTTTTTTCTTTTGCCAATCTGGTAGGTAAATGATGTTTTCTTTATGATTATTTTACAATCCCCTGGCAATTAATGTGATTAAGTTTTTCTTTACATACTATTGGCCATAAGGATTTCTACTCCTATGAAACACTTATCAAATATTTTGTCCATTT
The DNA here is from genome assembly GCA_025594165.1 of Tamias sibiricus. Lineage (NCBI taxonomy): Eukaryota > Metazoa > Chordata > Mammalia > Rodentia > Sciuridae > Tamias > Tamias sibiricus. The sequence goes on along the minus strand of CM046666.1, from coordinate 12,558,492 downwards.
TTCTACTGGGTTATTTTCTTCTGATTTGACTCATAGGGTTTTGTTGTTGTTGTTGTTGTTAACAATACAGATTGGATATTAATCTTTTTTTACATTTATATATGTTAACAAATAGCTTTCCCCAATATATACTGTAGTTTCCCCTCTCTCTAAGGTGTCTTTGCTGGTCAACAGTCAGCTGAAAAAATACACATGGCCTTCACTTTCTTGGTGAACCATGAGGCTAAATTTATATGCAAGAATGAAGAACACAGAAGCAAGACAGGGTGCTCAGAATAAAGGACATATGTCTGGAACTTCCACTGTGAACAATGGCAGAAAATTTAGAAATAAGTCCCCAAAGCATTAAGGGGCAAGACCAGACTGGCATAGTAGAAATGAAGTGGAGAAAGCAACACGGTGAAGTTGCTCTGCAGATGAGTAAAGGGTGTGAACCTAGAAAGGGAGGAAAGTCATCAGCAGTGAAGAATGTCAACACAGAGCAGCACCAAATGCCGCAGGGGGTATTCCACTGAAAAGCTTTGGGATGTGCCCAGTGTATTTCCTCATGGCAATAAAAAAAAGGGCAAAATTCATTTTAATAGTGTGCTCAATCTATCGATTCATAAAGTTAGATCAGGGGCTGGTATACTATAATCCACAGGCCAAATCTGGCCAAACCTGTTTTTGTGCAGCATGCAAGCTAGGAATGGTTTTCATCTATCTAAATGGATAAAAAACATACATATACCCATATGTATATACATACATACATATATACACACACACACACATACACAGAATATCTTGTGATATAGGAAAATTATATAAAATTCAAATGTTGGTGTCTATACATAACATTTTATTGGAATAGCTATGCCCTGTCTGATACTGAACCCTCTCTGCAATCCAGGACAACATTCACAAGACAAATGAGCCTAAACAAGTCTCGTCTCTTCTTGTGTGGTATTTATCGTGTTTAGCAACAAGCTCACACTGGCATCAGAAATAATCTGTGCAAAACTTTCATTCTTCCTATTTTCTGTAATAATTTGGATAGAGTACGAACTGACTGTTCCTTGAATATTTGGTAGAACTCACCTGCAAATCCTATTTAGGCCTGGAGGGTCTTTTTTTTTAATTTATTTTTTATTTATAATAATTATAATTCATAGTGTACATATATAGCATCTTTTTACATACAACTATTTGTATACAAAGTATATTCATACCATTCAGGCCTTCAATCATGCATTTAGGATAATGATATCCGTCTCATTCAACCACCTTTTCTTTCTTTTTTTTTTTTTCTTTTCTCCCCCTCCCTCCCCTCTTGCTCCCTCCCTTCCCCTTGACCATCCTAGTGTTCCTCTGATCCTCCTATGTACACCCATCCAACAATACTGTGAACTAGCCACCTTATATCAGAGAAAACATTCGCTTTTGGATTTTTGAGATTGACTTAATTTCACTTAGCATTATATTCTCCAACTTCATCCATTTACCTGCAAATGCCATTATTTTATTCTCTTTTTTGCTGAGTAAAATTCCACTTTGTATATATATCACATTTTCTTTATCCACTCATCTACTGAGGGACATCTAGGTTGGTTCCACAACCTAGCCCTGGAGGGTCTTTAACACTTAAATTGTTAAAAAGTAATCACTGTGCTAACCATATTTTCCACTTCTCCTTACGACAATCTTGACATTTCATATTTAGAAATATATAGTTATTCATAAAACTATTTTTATGATTCCTTATTTTATCTTTATTACTAAAAAGTTATTTTCTCTATTATATCTATATTTTACACTTTCTTAGGACTTCAGAAGTCTACTCATCTATCTCTGTGAAGTACCAGTTTTTTGTTAACCTTTCATAAACACAACTTACAAAACTTAACAAGACTAAACAACGTACTTTAAAAAGATACCATGCACAATAGCCATAAAATCAAAAGTAATCATGAATTAGCTTACTCCAAAACATGGAACCTTCCTATTAGAATAAAACATTTTAAACTCTAATAAAACACAAAGAAGATATCAACAAATAGAGATATACTGCAGGTTCTTGGGTGACATAATTTGATATGACAATTCCTCTAAAACTAACCATCGCATCCAATGAAGTCCTAATAAAATCACAGATATACTTTTTTAGGGATTCAGTAGACATATTAAAAATTTATATCAAAGAATAAAAGTCCATGAGTAGCTATGTTAACTTTGAAAGAGAAAAGTAACAGGAAAGGCCCTATCCCTGACAGACACTAAGACATACAACAAAATTAGAGGCATAAAAAATGTAGCCCTGTTGAGCCAGGCATGGTAGTACACACCTGTAATTCCAGCACTTGGGAGGCTGAGGCAGGAGGATCGCAAGTTCAAAGTCAGCCTCAGCAATGGCAAGGCACTTAGCAACTCAGTGAGACCCTGTCTCTAATAAAATACAAAAATAAGGGTTGGGGATGTGGCCCAGTGATTGAGTGCCCCTGAATTCAATCTCTGGTACAAAAAAAAAAAAAAAAAAAAATGTAACCCTGTTGCAGATCAACAAATCAGAACAGAGTTTGGAGACAGAACTCTACACACAGAGAACACAATGAGCAGTGAAGGTAGCACTTCGAATCCATGAGGAAATGACAGAATTTTTAGAGGATGGTGTGGTAAAAATTGACTTACTATGTGAAAGGGAAAAAGGCCCACCTAGAATCCTAATAATACCAAAGACAAAGGTCACTGGAACCAGAGGGGTGAAATTATGGCCACAATGCCAGATGCCACATTCATCCATTTCCATATTCCTATGCTTCCTTTTGCATTAAATGGCAGAGGTAAATAGTGTTACAGGCACCACTGGCTGCCAAAGTCTAAAATATGTACTGCCTGGCCCTTTAAGAAAGTGTTTGCTGACCCCTGCTCTAGATGAATTTGAGACCTTAATATAAAAGGTGAAATTATGAAATTAACAGAAGAAAATACACCAGGATATCTTTTGATCTTGGTATGGGCAACAACTTTTGAAATAAGGCCCTAAATTATAGAAAAGAATAACCTCTTTAAACTGATTACAAGCCCTTCTACTCTTAATGACACTGTGGGTAAAGGTAACTGATAAAAGAACGAGAAAGTTATCTGTAAAGTCCAAAATCAACAGGAGGCCAATATCCCTGATGCAATTTAATAAGAAGGAAATAAGAGCATCCAAAGAAAATCACAGAATTTAAAGAAGCATTGTGCAGAAAAGAAAATCTAAATATATAAATAAGCATAGGAAGAGAGGCTGAACCTCATCAGTAATCTGAGAAATGCAAATTCAACCATCACTAAGATGTCTCTTTACACCTTTAGACTAGCTAAAATAAACAGCTAAAATTAGGCACTATTTTGAAAGAAAGCCATTTTTTGCCAATTCCACATTAGCTATCAAAACAAACCAAAATGAAAAAAATTACTCTTTTGGAAATAAAATCTAAGAAGTAACAAGTATGACAGATATGTATCAAAACTCAGTATCTTATTAAATATGGATCTTCAGCACTTGCTTGCTGAACTGAATATACAGCCCTGAGTAAGATGGCACTCACAAACTGCATGTAGAAAAAAAAAATACGACTAAATATTCACATTGACCAGTTTTTTCAATTCAAGTCTTTGCAAGTCAGAACATTAGCCAAAAGAAATCTGAATGTTTTATTGCTAATGTGGGTACAAACTTTTACTTAAAGTTCTATCAGACTTATATTTTTAATGATTTTAAAATATAACATTGCAGGTTCTAAAATCACTGGCTCATTTTATTCTTGACTAAATTGAAAGTAGGTTAAATATACATACACATCATTAGAGACAAGTGGAAGTGGAATTACATTTTCACACTCCCTGAAGTTTAACAGTAGCACACATACGTGCACACTGCTTACAACTCCTGAGAAGCTGTTCCTTCCTCCCTCTTCCTCTGCTCATGGTTCCTCAGTTACAACACAAGCCCTAAGCCCTCATCAAAAGCATGGGCAGCCCTCATCATGTGTTCCTAAATACCTCCAAAGTGAATAATAACCGATTTGGATTTTTTGTCCTTTGTCACAGTTCTTACTTCAACTCCTTCCTTTCCAACCCTAGCTGTTACTCTAACTCAGATCTTGATCACAGGCTCAGTAGTTAATACCTCTTGATTCCCCTCCTTTAATATTCCTCCTGCCTCTTCCCTGCTTCCTTCCTCCCTCATTCTATCCATCCATCTAGCCAGTGTTCTTTGGACATCTCTCATGCTTAATCTTTTGAAGTTGTGGGTACAGCAGTGATGAAGATGGACAAAGCCTCTGTCCTTCCAGAGTTTCTTCTTGGTTCTTTACATATATTCTATGTTTAGCTATAAAACAAATTTTGAATTTTGAATTACTATGTCCCTTGTCAGCCCCATTCAAAAATATCTATTTGTCTCCAATGGACAGCAGGATAAGTTCAAACTTTCCAGCTGGCCTTCTAAGACCCTCTAGGCCCTGTTTCTATTCTCTCTTTCCAGCTGAATCTCCTACCACACCATTATGCATCCCCTGTGCTTTGGCTGAAAGTCCTTGTTTGAAATCCTATGTATGGCCAAATAGGTGAGGCATCATATGATAAAATTATAGGCTTATGAGAAACAAAAAAAGCAAGAACAAAAACTTAACACAAGATAACATAGAAAAATCAAATTTACTAAAATTTTTCACTTAGTATGAAAAAAGGATGAGAAAAGAGACTACCTGCTAATTCCCACAAGCATTTTATGATTGTCTTATCAGTGCCAGAGGATACTCAGACATGGGAGCAGGGCTTTCCTCTCAAGGCCAGGAGGACAACCACTTCGAAAGAAGTAAAGGAGGGAGGACTTTAACTATAAAGATAGGGCCTTTCTCTTATCTCTGGGGCAAAAATCAACTGAAAGAAAGAATTTGCTCATAAAGACAGATCCAGTGGTAGCTGTGAGCTGCCCCAGACATACGGAAGCAGGCCAGAAGGGAACGTGGTGTAAGCCTCCATTATTTATTAGCAGGGACAGAATCAATGGCAGCACAGAGAAGCAGCCAGTCACCAACACAGCCATACAAAGGAAGCAGCATGGCACTCCCCAGTCTCCACGGATATATCCAGGTTCTGTTAACTAGCAGCTGCAGAAACCAGAACTAATTCTGAAGCCAAGGCTAGAGCTGGGGTCCCAGTTTAGTGTCAAGAGAAGCCCTGGAGGACAAATGTGGAATGCACAGGGTGGCACAGCAGAACACTTGTAGTCGCTAGAGGGCACTCTAAAGTGGATAATTTCTTGCTGGCTAGAGAAGATCTGTCACAAAACTTCATGTACTTCTAAAAAGAAATGTTATTATATTTTGCAGTCACAGGGAGATGCCACCCAAGACCCAATGTCCATATTTTCACTATTTTTTATGACAATTATCATTTTCATATTTTTGTGCCTACCATTCTTCCTTTCTAGATAATGAGAAGCTACAAAAACTGTGAGATTAATATTCCCATTGAACTGCTTTGCCCCGTGCCAATTTTTCTGAGTATTTCTAATTCCCACAAAACCATGCATAATGACTCTTCAAATAGTAAAGTACAACTATCTAGTAACACGATGAGAATAGTTACCCAAATGATAAATACATAAAAAAATTATGCCCTGAAACAAAACAAAACCTACTTACTGGTAATCATTGCTCCAGTTACAGAAGCCAAAAATCCAATGCTGACTGCGATGACGGAGATGACTCTTCCCTGCCGGTGCCTCTGCAGCATCACAAACATCAACACTCCTGCAGCACCATGGACAAACAGAGAGGAGAAGAGAGCCCACAGGAAGATCCAGTACCACATCTCTGAAAGGAAAAGCAAAGCATTAACCATTCTGTCAACACATCTTGGAAAATTCACTTAACAGTGAGCACCCATAGTTTGGGGAGAGATTAAATGAGATGATGCACATAAAAAATTCCTAGCACAGTATCTGACAGATAGTAGTACTAAATAAATCCTGATGATTACAAGCACACCTTTCATTCTCTTTCCCCTGGTACCCTGTTGCCGTCCAATCAATCCACAAGTTTACCATAAATAATGATGCTTTGTTTTTGTAGATTCATCTCCCCCGCTATACTTGTGAGGTGCGATTTTGGCCAGCAATGGATCCAAGCTGGGCTAATGATTCTCCTCCCCTGGGAATTCTAGATTGGGACCAATGGAGTCTCCTTGGTCCTTGGATAGCTGAAGCCAAATCTATTTCCTCGTCATGCAATGAAGCACAGTACAGGAAGAAAGAAAAACAGATCCTCCAAAGACAAGAGACCAACAAGTCTTGTCACACTACTATTAAGACATAACACCCTGGTTTCTTTGTTAAAAAAAAATCCTTCTTTTTATTTAAACTGGTTTAGGTAAATTTTCTGTTACTTATAACTGAAAGAGCTGAATCCAAAATGTTTAGATGTCACCTAGAAAATCATCCTTGGTATTCAGACATTCTATAGTGCAATGGATCTCATCTGATATTTGTGCTAAGCATTCATGTTAAGTGTAAAAGTCAATAAATAAAGAGCACAAAAACAAATTAGTTAAATCCAATTTATTCAATCCAATTATCATGAAAGTACCAATATACAATGTTGGTGGGAATTTAAAATGGGTGCAACTGCTATAAAAAACAGTATGGCAGTTCCTCAAAAAAGTAAAAATAGAATTACCATATGATTCGGCAATCCCTCTTCTGGGTATATAGCCAAAAGGACTAAAAGTAGAATCTCCAGGAGATATTGGCACAACCGTGCTCAAAGTGGCATTATTCACAATGGCCAAGTGCTGGAAGCAATCCAAGAGTCCATCAATGGATGAATGGATAAACAAAATGTAGCATATACATAACAAAAAATTATCCAGTTTTTAAAGGTCACGTGGTTCAACATGCAAGAACCTTGAGGACATTGTGCTCAGAGAAATGCTCCAGTCACAAAAGGCCTAATATTGCACCATTCCACCTGCATGAGGTATCTAGAGTAGTAAAATTCACACAAACAGAAAATGCAGTGGTTGATGCCAGGGGTGGGGAGAGGGAGAAATGGTGAGTTATTGGATCTAACAGGTGCAGAGTTTCAGTTTTGAAAGATGAAAAAAGCCTGGAGATTGAAAAACAATGTAAATACACTTAATATTTACCTAACAACTATACATTAAAAAATGGTAGCTTTTGTTTGGTAAAATAAGAAATATACTTGGTCTCTGTCCATGTTTCCCAGCACAGAGCTCCTAAAACCTTTGGGATTTCCTGACAGAGGTGCCTTTTGCTATTTTAAGTAGTTCTTTAGATTTGAGCTTATGCTAGTGAGGTGACTGAGGCACCCACACAGCCTCCTGAGGTACTGGTCACCAGGAAGACCATGAAATTATAAAAACTGAACCTTCTAGTGTCATCCACCTCCAGGAAGGATGGAGGAGGTCTGGAGGCTAAGCTCTACACAATTCCTAAACTACTCAATTTGTTAAGTTTTGGGGTTGCTGAGCACATGGAAGCGCTAGGAGGGTGGCATGCCCAGGAAGTATAGAAGCCCCGTGACTTGCACTTCTCCACTCCCTGCCCCATGCACCTCTTTCATCTGGCTGCCCCCCAAATTGTGTCCTTCATAATAAGTGAGTTTAAAACAGTGTTTCCTTGAGTTCTGTGAGCCACTATGGTAAATGATCAAACTCCACGAGAAGGGCCCGGGAATCCTATGTAAAGCAGGCTTAATCTGTTGGCTTCACTGAGCAATTTGTCTTTAGAATTTAATCAACTGAAGAATTTGCCACTGTATAGCTGTACTAAAACATTCTAAAGCCAAAAGCTAAAACATCATGTCAATTAACAGGAAATCATTCTGACATATGCAGTAAAAGGGAATTGAAAGCATTATTTCCAAATGGATCGCACCATGTAAATTCAGCCAAATATGAGCCCTGAATAACTTGAGGACCTCCTCTCATGGTCTTGCACTTAGCTTTACATTTGATCCAATGGGACTCAATGGCTTGGGTATATATGGCAAGAGGTGACACAAAATGGAACCTGGGATCATTATGGTAGCAGCCTCCAAACAATACTAGAAATAGCTCTGCTCCCAATCTGCAACTGTCATCAGCCCCAATTATAAAGTCACTTACCAATTATCTTCTGTGCTTTTTAAAAAATCTCTCAACAAATACTGTTATACGAAATTAATTTCTCTAAAAATTAATGTTTAAAAATAAATAAAAAATAAATTAATGTCTAAAAATATTGCATAAAAACAAATCAAAGAATGGTAGATATTGAACATCCTATTTGTCATAAACAAATAGATTTAACAACAACTTTCATAGAAGAGATGGGAGATGGGTGATATTATTTTATACTATTTAACCAGTTTGAAATAACTTTAAGAATGTTTACTGCAAATATATTGTTTTTATTATTATCATTATCAGTTCTGCAGTACTGGGGATCAAACCCAAGGGTGCTTCACCACTGAGCTACATCCCTAGCCCTTTTTTAGTTTTCATTTTGATAGAGGGTCTTGCTAAGTTGCTGAGGCTATCTTCAAACCTGCAATGGTCCTGCCTCAACCTCCCAAGTAGCTGGGATTACAGGTATGCACCACTGTGCCCAGCTAATATATTATTTTTAAAAAATAGTTTTTACTCCATCAAAGGAGAAGATGCTTAACTACACCAATGGCTGCTCCTGAGAATTACCTAAAAAGCAACCAAACAATCTTTGGAGATGAAAACTAAACAACTATATTATTATCAAATCTCTCAAATAGTCATAATGTACAGTACTATGGAAAATCACTATGTCCCAAAATCATAAAAACAAAACCTATCTCAGACAATTAAATTATTTAATCCTCATAGAGTACCCGGTGTTTCTAACATGATTATTAGGAAGCTGATAGCAAAAACTCGATATATGCTCAACATACTCTATGCCTCAAGATGAGAACACCACACCTGTAAAAGACTACATGTGAGGGTTGTTCATAATTTTCTACCTTCTTATAGACATCATATTATATTTTTAAATAATCTGTGTTTGAATTAGGTGATCACGTTTTTTTCCATTCCAGATTTCATTAGTTTCTCTGGTACATGATGCACTTATAATTTGAAAAAGTCCTTTAGATCAGGGATTGGCAGAGTAAATATGGTCCATGAGCCATATCTGACCTGCCACCTTTTTCTGTACCGTCTATGACCTAAGAATGATTTTCACATTTTGCAAAGTTTAAATAATTAATAATATTTTGTGACAGGTGAAAGTTACACAGAGCTTGAATTTCAGAATCCATAAAGTTCTACTGGGAACAAAAACCTGCTGTGTTCAATGACTACTTTCATTCCAGAATGGCAGAATCAAGTAGTTGGGACAGAGACCATATGGCCTGGCCCAGGAAGCCAAAAATTTTTGCTGTATTTATTAAAACCTTCTTCTTATTTTTTGCAGTGCTGGGGATTGATCCAGGGTCTTGCATATGCCAGGCAAGTGCTCTACCATTGACCACTGAGTTAAATCCCCAGCCCTGAAAATATTTTTTACTTTTGCTATTTACTAAAAATAAAACACTAGTACTAAAAATATAATATTTTATTCATTTACAGAAAATGTTTACTGACTCTTGGTCTGGATGACTTGATAAATGTCCTTGGAGGCTAGGCTTTCCTACCCACCCCCCGACACACTGAAAATTAGTCACAGTACTTTTATATTTTATCAAGAGTTAGCATTTGAGTAATTTAATCATACTCTGATGGCTTATATTCTAATACCTCCAGTTTTTTAGAGCACAGTATATCACTGATGCTATGGGATACATAGTCCTGAGTGAGTGGGAAGGTCCAAGGAAGATATCAAGAGGAGTCACTGTCACAGTAAATTTTAAAAAGCAAACAGGAATTAACCAAACCCTAAAAAAAAAAAAGTTGATGCCTTGATACCACTCCCAAAAACTCTTGATTTAGTTGGTCTCGGATGCAGATCAGGCACTGGAATTTTTTTAAGTTTCCCAGGGATTCTCATGCAAAGCCAAGTATGAGAAACCACTGCTTTAAGACATGTCATCTGAATCAAGCAGCTTTGTGTGCCTGCACAGACTCTGGTGTGGACAAAGCCAAAACTACAGAGAAGAGGGTTTGGGTGATAGAGGTGTGCAGGAGCCAGAGCAACTGTGGGCTGGGGAGCATCAGAGACCCAAAGAATATGGACTTTACTGTGAAGGTTATGAGAAACCAAAAGAGAGGATCTTTAAATAAGAATATTATACAATCAAATTTACCACTTTAAAACATTACTCAGGTAGATATAGGAAAGTGAGACTGGAAGAGACCAGAGATCGTAAGACTACATCAAGAGTCCAAAGAGAAATTAAGGCCTAGACTTAGGCACCAACCTTCAGATTGAAAACAAGTTGAGAAATATACAGGAGGACTGCTGGCATGTCCTGGATGATGGGCAAGGGAGATGTCACAGATTTCTGGCGAGGGTGGCTGCATAGATGATGGTGCCATAAGATTTACAAGCACAGAAAAGTGTGTTTGGTCCATCTACAATACAATCCAAATGTTTGGGAGTAGGGAGTAAAGAAACTAAAAGCAGAAAAATGTCAAGTAGAAAAATGTAGATATTATCTACATATTCATGCCAGTGCCCATGCTTTAAAATGAATAAATCTCAAGTTTGTAGTGTCTGCAAATTTTTCCTAAACGTATCATTTATTTTGTCAGATTTAAAAATCAATGATTACTAAAAGTTATTAGATTAAAATTTTAATCAGAATTGAGGATACAGAAAGCTGCAAAGAATGTCACTCCCACCCTAACAGTGAGAAAGAGATAACTTACAAAATCATAACATTTCCTCATTCCATCATGAGGATGCAAGACAACAAAGCAACACAGATTCAAAAGAGGGAAACGTTCCCCAATGCAGAAAGGGGACATACAGAATGTGTTGCCTAGGTGCAACACAGGAATTGGAGCTGGTCACCATACAAGTGCATAAGAAGAAATCAACCACAATTGTCATTTAAGATCAAATGTGGGCTAATGAATCCACCTTGAGTAACTGACACAGGATATCCACACTTATTTCCTACTGGCCTCTCCTGGACACTCCCTGGGAAGACTGGGTGGTAGGCAAGAGACCAGGGAGAGATACCTCTAGAAATGGAGGGAAATAAATTCTGTTACCCTCAGAGAACAGCTCTGGTTTAGGGAAGGACTAGAAGAAAATGGAGGACTAGAAGAAAAAATCCTCTGTCCCTCGGGGTGAAGTAGAAAACCATCCAGGACAGGTGGGTGAATGCTGAGGGAAGAAGGGGAAACTCCTGCCCAAGCCCCTTCACAGACACTAGGGAAAGTTTGGTCATCATGGTTCAGAAAGGCAGGAAAGCTGACAAGGCCCTACCTGGAGACTCCAGTACACAGAGCATGTCTAAGATTGAAACAAGACCAGGACAACCCCCAAAAGCCTGGCACAGGTAACAAGCAATGGCAGTCCATCACTAGGAAGGAGAGTGTGTGAGAGGCCCTTCTGTAGGCAGGTGTGTACAGCGGGCGAGAAGCTGACAATGGAGCACTAGCACTGAACCTTACAACCCTGTGGCACCCGGCTCCCATCTAAGCATAAGGCACCATCAATAACCTCTAGAGAACCTGAAGCACAAGGTGCCCGGAAGGTAACTATAGCAACAGCAAAACTCAAACTCAGCTCAACTCCTGAGGAGGTTAAATCAACTCTTCATACTATTGGTCTAACAGAAGCTACCCATTTCCAGGAATAAATATGTACCTGGCTCCACTGTTCTATATACTATGTCCTATGTTCCACAACAACAAATTATGAGAGACATTAAAAAAAAAAAAAAAACAGCCCACTGTTGGAAGATAAAGCAATCAACAGACTCTGACTGAGACAGCCCAACTAGTAGAGTCACTAAATAGGGACTTTAAAATAGCTACCAGTGCTATGTTAAAGGCTCTAGTAAAATGAGGGAACACACGGACAAATTGGGAATTTCAGCAGACCCAAACAAGGAAAGTCAAAAGGAAATGTTAGAGAAGTTAAAAAAAAAAAAAACCAAAGGTCAGAAATGAAGAATTCCTTTATAGCCCCAACCAGAAACCTGAGACACATTTGAGCAAAGAATCACTAACTTAAAGATAAACCAAAAGACATTATTAAAATTAAAATAGAAGAGAAAAAATAGAGGGAAAAAGGAGGAGGAGAGAACATCCAAGAGAATTTGAAGTGGCTTATCATTTATGTAACTAGAATCCCAGAAGGAAAAGGACAGAATGGGATAAAGATACTTGGTGTCTAAAAATTTTCCAAAAATAACGAGAGATATCAAACCACATATCTAAGAATCTCAAGAGAATCCAAAGCAAAATCAATACCTCCTCATCTCCCCCCAAAAATCCTGAACAAATACTCTATATTAAACCTGAAAAACGCCGAGTGCCATGGCGCACGCCTGTAATCCCAGCACTTGGGAGGCTGAGGCAGGAGGATCGCGAGTTCAAAGCCAGCCTCAGCAATGGTGAGGCACTTAGCAACTCAGTGAGACCCTGTCTCTAATAAAATACAAAAAAGGGCTGGGGATGTGGCCCAGTGGTCGAGTGCCCCCACATACATAAAACACACACCTTGATACATTAAAGCAAAATGACTGAAAACTGAAGATAAAAGGGAAATACAGAGGGCCCTCGGAGGAAAAGACATACTGCACACATCGGAATAAAGATAAGGAAACACACTTCTTAGTACAAAGTACCATTTGGAAGATGTTATGGTTTAGATATTAGGTATCCCCCAAAAGCTCATGTGTGAGATAATGCAAGAACATTCAAAGGTGAAATGACTAGGTTATGAGAGTCTTAACCCAATCAGTGAATTAATCCCGATGGGGATTAACTGAGTGATAACTGAAGGCGGGTAGGGTGTGGCTGGAGGAGGTGGGCATTAGGAGCGTGCCTTTGGGGTTTATATTTTGTATCTGGTAAGTGGAGTCTCTCTGCTTCCTGACGGGCATTCTCCCACCATGATGTTCTGCCTCACCTTGAGCCCCAAGGAATGGAGCTGGCTGTCTATGAACAGAGACCTCTGAAACAGTAAGCCCCAAATTAATTTCTCCTCCGTAAGTCTTCTTGTCAGGTCTTTAAGTCACAGCAGCGAAAAAGCTGACTAAAACATAAGATAATAGAGTGACATCTTCAAAAATACCGAAAGGAAAAAAAATAAATAAACAAAGCAGTAAAGCCAGAAATTTACACCCAACAAAAGTTATGTTATGAAACTGAAGGTGAAATGAAGACTTTTTCAAAAAGGAAAAGCTGGGAGAATCAACTGCCAGCAGACATATGTTATAAATCATACTAAAGAAAGTCTTTGGATGGCAGTGTGGAACCTAACTCTACGTAAGGAAGTGAACCTCGAAGAGGGTTAAATTAAGGGAAAAATAAAAGATATTTTTCTTATTTTTTATCACTAAAACTAAATTCTTACACTTGTCCACTTGAAACCTCATTTAACATAAGTTAAAGCTACTGTACAGATTTAATAGCTATGTACTTCAGCAGCTTGAGAGCAAAAACACTAGTTTTTAAAATCAATTGTGATACCTTCAAGAGCTGCTTTAACATGTTGCCTCTTAAAACTTATGACAAAACTGCTCATTACTCACTTAAGCTCAATTACCCCTTTGCTTACTAATTGTATAATTTCAAATTGTAAATTATAATGCCCATCAATGAATGTAAGAGTTCTTAGAAAAACAATTTCTAATTTACAACAATCACAATATCATTTGCTTTAAAGAAATCAGGTTAAAGTTTTTAAAAATAGCTTAACTATTTTACATGTAAGCCATAGCACAATCTTCCTAAAATTTGGTCTTCCTCATAATTGATTAGTTTACCCAGTTATTAAAAAGGATATTAAATGTGAAAATACAAATCTATTATGAAGTTATAACAGAATAATTATATAGTACTTTCATTATTATTATTACTTATATACCCTAAGCTCCTTAAATTATACATGTGGTATTAAAAAAAAAAAAAAAACACATTTTTTTTAATCAGATACTGACCTTAAAATTTTTTTTTGAACAATGGATAAAATGTTTCACAATTTCATGATATAATATTTCAAGGGATATATTCTGAATGCTAAAAAAAAAAAAAATGAACTTTTAATGTCAATGAGTATAACTTTTAATGAACCTCTCAATATAATACTTACCTAAAATTAAATCTATATATAGTACCAAATAAATGAACGGTAGATCAGGAAATAAAAGCACCATCAGAAAAATGTAGTGAGCAATGAAAAGCAAGGTCATAATAAGAATACCTTAAATGTTATTCTGAGGGCTGGGTTGTAACTCAGTTGGTAAAGTGCCTGCCTCACATGCATAAGGCCCTGGGTTCAATCCCCAGGCACTACAAAAAAAAAAAAAAAAAAAAGTTATTCTTAAATGAATCCCAAGGAAACAATTATGCCACATTAGTATTTAAAAAACAAAAATTAACTTTCAGTACTGGAAGGGATCTTTAGATATTAAATCCAGAGGTTTCAAACCAAATTTAAGGCCTAATTAAATTCTAAGAGCTATTAAATGGTATTCAGAAAACTAAAATTTTTATTGGTTCTACAATTTACCCTACAAATAAGCATATTAAAGGTCTGAAAAAGGCCCTCTTAAACAAGAAAGTTGCTTTATTTCAAAAATTAAAGACATAAAATTTATATGCAAATGAATAAATTATTTCCTTAACTTTTAATAAAATCTCTAACCTTTTTTAATTCCTTAAGAAAAGGAACTTCTAGATTGCCTTCTCCTAGCATCAATGTGGAAATTAGGGGCATCAGATGGTATTGCAGTTGAAGAAGCCAGGCCTGGGAAATAAGTGGCTTGTCTAATGTAAAAAAGCTGGCTAGCAGCAGTCAAGGACAAATGTTTCTGGACTCATATTTCTTTACTTCTTTAGACTACTGGCAGACAAAAAAATCTATCAGGCCCTCCATTACTCTTAAGGGGGAAATTCCAATAACTACTACCTTATGTAAATAAGGTACATAAATATTTTTAACATTTAATTCTTCCATATACTTCAAATTTAATAAAACTAAATCAGTTAGAATTTTAAAATATTATAATATAATGGGATTATTTTCCAAGGCTCATATAAATGCAGAAAATACATTTAAAAGATAAAGTGTGATATAATCCCCTAATGTTAAAAGACAGTCACTTAAAAAAAAAAAAAACTACATTATCATACCCTTTTGGAAATAAATGAGGCATTTACATTGAAATTTTAATGTCTTTAGCTATACTAAATATTTCCCATTGCTTTTATTATATATTAAAACATAACTACAAATTGATCACCAAAATATTTTTTAATGTTTTTTAAATCAGATATTCCCAATCCCTGTGCACTCCATATAAAAATCATCTAAGAACTGGTTTAAAATGCAGCTTCCTAGGCCATCCTCAGATTTTAATTCCATACATATGACTGGGGACCTAGAGTATAACCAGTCCAGGTGATTCTGATGTGTGGCAAGGCTTAGAAACCAAGACAGATTAAAAGTAATTCACCACAGGAGATAGAGGAGAGAATGCTATTGTATAATGAAAATCCAATTTCACATTACTATGAACTTCTTTGCTAGACACAGGCATCCAAGAGCAGCATATGATAATTTTAGACCTAAAGAAGTCCTGGCAGCACATACTCACTAGTGGTCCATTCCACAAGCAGTTCACCTCTCCTGTCTCTATCATCCCACACAAAGGTTCTTTTTCCACTCTCTCTCTCTTGTTATCATCAAAATCCCACTGCCTGGTTCTTCCTGAACTCAACAAACCATGAAAGTTAGGAGAACTTCTCTAGACCACGATCAACTATGGGAGATGACTGGTATTTTCATCTTGTTCATCACTGTTTACCACAAAGACTGACACAAGACTCATAATGAAGAAATAACCAGGACTTCTGGGTACAATGGTGCATGCCTGTAATCACAGCAGCTTGGGAGGCCAAGAAAGTGCAACTGCAAGTTCAAAGCCAGCCTCAGCAACTTAGTGAGATCCTGTCTCAAAATAAAAAAACAGACTGGGGTTAAGCACCCCTGGGTTCAATCCCTGGTATCAAAAAATATATAACAATGATTAACCCTTCAAAGTGCTAGAAACTGCTATTTTATATAATACTTCTACCAATCAAACAGGTTTTTTTTCTGTCACCTTCTTTTCCTCTGTTTCTCATCCCCTCACCCTCTCCCCTCTTCTAGTCTTCCCCTTAAAGGCCTTGTTTTTTTCTCCCCACACCTACACTTTAAGGGTGTTATAACCAGCCTCCAGCAGCCCCCAGGGAGTCCCACCACAGCCTCCCGTAGTTCTGGAGCTGGTCTGTGTAACCAACAGGATACAGCACGAGATCTGTATCTTAAAGACACACTTTCAAGATTAGGTTATAGAAGACTGTGGCCTCTATGTTGCTTTCCCTCGCTTTCTCTCCAGTCTCAGTCTGGGAAAATCTGTGCTGTGAGCAGACCTGTGGAATGGCCCTCCATCTACAGCCAACCACCACACGAACATGCCTGGAAGCTGGCCGCCCAGCCCACACCAGTCTGCAGAGCATACAGCAGGACTGGACACTGTAAGAGCCCAGCCAGAAGCAGCATTTCTGAACATCAGACACTGGGAGAACTGGAAGTAATAATGGTGCCTACCTTGTGGGATTATTCTTGAGGATCAAATAAAATACACGTAATGTCTCTTAGAACAATGTCCAGCACACTGAAAAGAGTTGAGAAATGTTAACTACTAAAAGTAGAATTTCTAAAAAGGACATGTATCACTCTTCCTTAGAACTGAAATCCTGGGTATGAATTGCTTTATATGAGAATTATTCACATTTATAGTGAACTATGAACAAAATAGAAAATTAATGTACAAATACATGGGACAGAATATCAGTTAAAGGACAATTATGGAATATGTTGATCAGTCATATTAATTGATACAGCAATCTACATTCCTCAAACTTTTTTCATTTTTTCAAGTCCTAGTTCAGTACATACATGTATGCTCCTAGATTATAGTCTAAGATTTACATTATCATACAGGCAACTGGATTCCAGGGAAACTATGATTCTTCCTTCTTGCATAAAGTCTGTAAAAAGTCTCTTTCTTCCAAGGCTTATTCTACTTAGCTCAAGGTCACTAGATGGAATTTGATAGTCTAATGAGACCTCTTCCAAATATGCTGCCACAGCCATTGTATAGTCTATGATTAATTTTCATTGCTAAAATATTGGGTCATTAAAATATATAGTTAACCTATCACATCTTATATAATCATATACATGAGATAAGATAATAAATTATATGGTCACTGTAATTATTTGAAGTGAGATACATGGGAAATGCTTTATGCAGTACCTGACATATAATGAATGTTGAATAAATACAGCCATGATTAGAACTATTCATCTGACACTACATAAATTCAGCGCCACACTCTCTGGGCTCTCTTCTTAACACAAAACTATTTTTAATTCCAATTTCCTCTCCTGGTTCCAATTCCTCCATCATCTTCTGTTTAAGCTTCCTTTCTAAAGGAAAATACCTCTAGTAACTCTGACTCCTCTTTATGTTTATCTTACTTTCTTGGACCTTCTTCTAATCACTAAACAAATGAAAGTTAACTACTAAAGAATCAAAATTAAGTTCTTGCAGGATTAATCTAGAAAATGCATTGTGTGCAGAAATGTCATGTGGACCTTGAACTTCATATTGCCAAAGGATATGAATTTATACATGATTCAAAAATAATGAATGGCAACCAAGAAAGTAAAAACCTGATGATAATTCTGATTTTTTAAACTTACAGCATCTTCCTTCAAATATACAGATGAGCCTCGTAGAAAGTTAAATGCAATAAAGTATAAACCAGACAACACTTATCAAGTGGCTTTGTACCACAAAAAGTAAGAAATTTTTCACAAAAAAATAAAAAATAAATTTCAGAAAAAGTAAATTCTGGGGTCCAGCACAAACAGTGAGAAGCAACACATGTGATTAAGGCTACATTTACAAAACATCAGTAGCTTTAAGTGGACAATTGAAATAACTGTCTACATACACTCACCTATAAAAGAGCATTTGGGAGGAGGAAGCTAACGGAATAGATGGAACACAGGGTGACAGAGAAGACTGCTTGGCAGCACTACTACAGGAAGGCACTGGCTACACCACTATGTGTGAATTATTCCAAATATGTGGTAGGTACCAATGTTTTCCCCCTTTCTACTAACACTGAATATTAACACTAAAATGCCTTAGCAATTGTAAACTCCGAAAGGGAATGATTACATTTATGAGTATCCTATAAAATAAGCCAGCACACACATGCATATATAAACAGTCCCAAATGTGAATGATTTATGATTTTTCAACTTCATCATGGTACAAAAGCACGCTCTTACAAACACTGTTTTCCACTGTCAACATAATAAACTATATGAGATAGTCAGCACTTAACAAGTTTTCTGTTAGATGGATTTGCACAACTGTAGGCTAGTGGAAGTATTCTGAGCACATTTAAGGTTGGGCTACGCTATGGTGTTTAATAGATATATTAAATGCATTTTCAATGTACAATGGGAAGCTGAGGAGCATCTGTATATACATCTTACATCTACATACCTAAATAAATGCATACGTACACACATCCCTTTCACCCTTCATTGCAGTCTGAATGTAGTTTGAGGAAAAAGATAGAAGACTAACTTGGTAGAATTTCTAAAACTAGATATATGATATAGATCACTGTTACAAAGGCAATGGCATTTTCAAATGTCATTTGTAAATAACTAGCACACACATACATATGTAATAAATTTTAGGAAGCATTATTTTTTCAATATCTTACTTTTTCCAGCATTCTTTATTTACTGGAAAAATGATGGTAGTCCTCCTTATTCAAAGTTTCATCTTCTGTAGTTTGTTACCAGAGGTAAAACGCAATTCAAAAATATCAAATGGAAAATGTCAGAAATAAACAATTCCTAAGTTTTAAATTGGTGCCTGTTCTGAGTAGCATGATGACACCAAGGTGCTGTCCTGCTCCTTTCCACCCAGGACAATTCATCCCTCTGTCTAGTGTATCCACACTCATCTTGGCTATGAGATCAAATGTCACGGTACTGCAGTGCTTGAGCTCAAGTAACCCTTATTTTACTTAATAATGTCCCCAAAGCTCAAGAGTAGTGATGCTCCTGGCAATTTTATTACAGTATATTATTACAATTGTCCTATTTTATTATTAGTTATTATTTTTAATCTCTTACTGTGCCTAACTTAGAAATTACACTTGGTCATAAATATGTATGTATAGGAAAGAGCATATATAGAGTTTGGTACTACCTGTGGTTTTCAGGTGTCCATTGGGGTCTTGAAATGTATCCCCTCAAAATAAGGGGGAACAACTCTAGTTCCATTTACACATTCTCAGGCTCACTGAGGCAAATAACTTACCAAGCTAATTTTAAGTACAGCAAGATTCACAATTTCTCATACCTGTTTGAGTGAAGAAGCTATTGGGACAGAAAGGAGAAACAGAACAGAGAGTCAGGAGACCCTGGGTCTAGTCCTGTCTGTGCCATTACATAATTGAGGAATTGATACTGCAATATTTCTAAAATGAAATAGTTCTAACTCTAAAGTGTTAGGATGCTTATAGTTTTCATCATTTTTTAAATTCATTTTTATCAAACTAATTCATATGCAAATTGCTTTCTAAAGGTCAGTCTCTACGATTAAAAGGTTAATATATTTTCTGCTTTGCCTATAAGATACAAAGAGAAGAATATCACATCTGTTATGTGTATATATTTTTTTTTAAAAGACATGCAAGCACATTCACATTTCCCTTTTATATTGGCATTTAATTAACCAGAATACCTATTACCAGATTTATGTAATTCCTTCTGTCATTTCTTAGATACAAATCAGTCTGGTTCTATACTATACTTCCTGTTATCTGTTTCATTTCCAAGTTTATTATGATGACAAAAATGTCCTCTGACATAATAGTGTACACTATAAGTTGAAAGAAAGGTCATGACTTTTCCACTTACTAGCTATAAAACAGAAGCAAGTTACTCCTTGCTTCAGTGTCTGAATCTATAAACCAAATAATAATTCCTTTAAAGATTACTGAAGAGATTAAATGCACGAAATCATGGTACCTAGCACAAAAAAAATAACTGTATTCAACATGCATTTGTATGTTTTAGAGATACATACATGTGACAATTCTCTATATAAAAGTTGCTTAAACATCTCATATTCATTCCTGCATACTCAGGAGATGCAGCTGAAAACAATGCCACAAAGAATGTTTAAATTATGTAAGTAGGAAGTAATATTTTTAAAATTCCACTCAATAAACAGGTATTTAGCATTTACTATGAGCTAGAATTTAAGAATTCAAAGACGAGTAAGTCAACAGCCCTACTCTCCAAAAGCTCACAGTCTAGAAAGAATAGAAATTGTAGTGTAATTAAAATATACAATAAAAAGCATATACAAGAAGCAGAAGTAGCAGGATGAAGCAAGAAATTAATTCTGCCTGAAGGAGTAGAGATGAAGTAGCTAAATAAAGTAGCATAGTAGAGGGGAAAGAAGGAGTTGCGGAGGCACTGTCTTGGGTCTAACGCTTAGCTCACCATTTACTAGCTATACGATCTGGGCAGCTTAATTTACCGGTGTTTCCTTGCAAATATACTTCACAGAGTTATTCTTAAGGTTAGAAATAATGTACATAAATATATTGTAATATAGTGTAATGTGAAGTACCTAGTATATAGCAGGCACTCAGTAAACTGTAATTGTCTTGTTTTAGAAAGAGTGGTGTTTGCTTGCTTGTTTTTAATAGACTGAGTTGAAATGGCACTGTAGGTAGAATCTCTTGACTAATGGTCAAATTACTCAGGTCATCACTAAGGTTATGAGGAAGCACATCCATCAGGATATGACCACTTATAGGCCACCTTCTGTAAGCAATGTGTGGCTCCTATCATGTGGTGTTCTCACTTGCTAGTAAAACATTTGTTTCTTTCTGCACTTTCATCCTGAGGCACAGAATGTGGCATATTCAGACCCTAGTTGTTTCCTAGTAGAGGTTCCTTTGTTCCTTTATCCCACATCTCAGTCTTCATGTTGGATGTTCAGCACGTCCTTTATGAAATGACAAGGACAGATGAGCAAATGGCAATTATTAAGATCATACTGGGACATAACTAAAACTAACCCTGCATTGATAACTATTAAGAACTTAATGGTCGACTTGTGGAATTGAAAGACACTTTAGGATGAGAATCTTAAACATTTAAAGATATTGTTCAATCTGGCCAAGAGGTAAGTTACATTTACACTTACTCTACGCTTCCAAAACTAACTTCTCTAAATACCCTATGATGAGCTAATCTAGTCATTAACATATACAAATATACATTTTATTAAGTCCTTACTTATTTCAGTCTAGTAAACATAACTGATACTTTTGAAGTATGAAATTGTACATAAATACAAGTAAAGCCATAAGTAAGATAATGCAGTCTACCTCTAAATCATGAAATTGTCTTTATATCAGTTTAATTTTTCAGAACTATAAAAACTTGTTTCTGCCAGGTGCAGTGGCCCACACCTCTAATCCCAGCTTCGCAGGAGGATCACAAGTTCAAAGCCAGCCTCAGTAACTAAGCAAGGCCATAAGCAACTTAGCATGATCCCATCTCAAAATAAAAATTTTAAAAAAAATTAAAAGAACTGGGGATGTGGCTCAGGTTAAAGTGCCCCTGGTTCAATTCCCAGTACCAACAAAACAAAACAAAACAAAAAACACGTTCTTGACCTGCAACCACCAAGTAAAGTCTGTGTCAGTTCAAAGTTAAACTATACCTTAAAAGTGAGGATAACATGAATAAATCCAGAACCTTCCTTAATTGTGTAGTTTCCACATTCAAGGAACTTATTGACCTTAAAGTTGTCTTTGTGATATATAAGCCCATTAAATTTTTATCTGTGAATATGTGAATTTTTTATATAGAAACCTATATGCATTTGTATGTTTTAAAGGTATACAAATGCATAGATATTTATATGTAATATACACTATTAACCAATTTGACATTATGTATTTTGAAACATTAATGTTCATTTGAAATTAAGTGTTACACATATTCAAGAATTAAATCCTGAATGTTTTTAAGCTTTTTTTTCTCTGCAGAGCAGCCACACTGAGGACTCACCAAATTGCAAATGAATCTATTTTTTTAAAATTCATAACTCAAAAGTATAAGCACTTCCACATTAACAAAACCAGAAGTTTCTTCACAAGAGCAAACCTACACGTTAGATTAAAAAAAAAAAAAGATTCTCTGTATTATTTCTAGTCTAACAAATGTAAATTGATGTTAAAATTTAGTGAAGTTCAATTCCCAATAGTCTTGATGGATGAAGGGAAATACACAAAATTGTCAAATGTGACAAAAGCAGCAGCTTGAAGCTGGTGGAAGAGAAACAGACAGACAAAAGGAAATGAGAGGGAGAGAGAGCACAGATAAAGCTAAAATGCGTAAAAGCACTAGACCTCAGCCCAGCCCCTGACCCACTATAATCTACTTAGTCATCTCTTTCGCTTAAAAAATAAAAAATAACGGTCGAAGCAAATAGATCATTGTGAGCAGGGAATTTATATCCTGCATTAGGTTTGAGATTTGCCAGAAAAAGAGCTACACCAGAAAAAGGTCTAAACAGCAAGAAGCGATGTGTGCGTGCATGTGTGCATGAAAGGGGGAGGGTGATGACATACAAGCCAACTGTGCTCAAGTCTCAGCACCAACGCTACTCCGCGCGTACTACACCGGCTGGGCAGCTCCCGGCGCCGGGCAGGTGGCGGGGGTCGCGGAGGCACCCAGACCCTTCCGCAAACGGGTGGAGGGCGCCAGCGCCCCCGGAACCCGCACACCGCGGATCCCATTAACACCTTCCTCGCCGGGACCCGGGGCCGCGAGCTCCGAGAGGGGCGCGCACGGGGGTGGGGCGGCAGGAGCGCTCCCCCGCCCTCCGCGGAGCGGAGGAAGGAGGCGAGGGGCGGCACCGCATCCCGTCCCCAGCCCGGCGCATCAATTACCCGTGAGGTTCCTCAGCACCGTCCCGTGGGCCCAGAGGCTCAGGACCTGCTGCACCGACAGGTTGATCATGGAGTGGTCGCCCCCCTCCGCCTTCATCTTCCCCGGGGGGCGCCCGCCGCCCTCTCCTGGGGCGCCGGGCGGCGGCGGCTGCGAGGCTCGGGGGGCGGCGGCGGGTGCGCGGCTCCTCCAGGCCGCCGCCGCCGGCGGAGGCTGCGGGGCGCCGGGCTGGGAGCTGCTGCTGCCGCCGACAAGCCTCCGGGGGGCGCCGCTCAGCGTGTCTCCCAGGCAGCCCCCTCCCCGCCGGGGAGACATTGAGGACAGCGGACCGGGGAGGGGAGGGGGCCGGGCGTTGTCCCCGCGCGCGGCCCCCGAGCGAGCACTCGGGGCGGAGGAGGCCGCCGCCGCTCCCTCTCAGGGGCAGCGCCGCGCCGCGGGGCCCCGACACGCGACGAGGCCGAGGTCACACCGGCAGGCCCGGGGTGATGGGCAGCCAGCAGGTGCAGCTCCCGACGGGGCCCAGTTCATCGCCGCGGGAGGACGAGGAGATGCGGGGCCGGGAGGAGGCTGCGGCGGCGGCCGCGGCGGCACCTGCCGCCCGCCTGCACGCCCTCGGGTCGCCGACACTCGAGGAACCGCCCCCTCCACCCGCGGCCGCCGGCGGGGCTCTCGTGCGCGCGCGCGCGTCTGCTCATCCCGGCCCCTCCTCCCCCGCCCGCCCAGGAGCGGCTGCGCATGCTCACTGCGCCCGCTCCCCGCGACCAGCCGTCCGGCGACAGCCGGCGGGTCCCAAAGCCCTCCTTCTCTCTCTCCCCTAGCGCTTGAGCTCGCGTGGTTGACAGCGCCGAGCGTCCGCCCGCAGTGGGGCGGAGGGAAGCGCGGCCTACGTCACTGGCGCCACCGCCGGGCCTCGCTGCCGATTGGATGCTCCAAGGGAACCGCCTCCACGCCCCCCACCTCCGGACCCAGGGCGCGAGCCCTGAGAGAGCTGGAGTTTTTGCACAGGTTTGGGCTGTGTGCGCAGGGTGTGGGGCAGCTCTGATCGTGGGGGCTGCCCTGCTAAACTTGGTGAGATGATGTTGTGACGGTTTAGGAATGTCGCCTTCGAATGAAAGGTGTTTCCATGCAACTTTTTTAAAAGGTGTAAATATGTCAACATTTAGATTTATTTATTTGGGTTTTTTTTTTTTTTCCTGTGAGTTGGACGACCTGGGAAAGTCACTTACTTGCAGAATATTTGTGAAAGCCACTAAAACAGAAATAGATCCGCTTTGTCATTCTGCCGGCCTTTCTACCTGCAGCGAGAACTTGGGCCTCCCCATGTACTGGGATCAGTAATCACCTATTGATGCGAGGCTCAGCAGATGTCCTAATCCTCAAGGCCATCAGGGGCTCTAACTCAGGGTAATAGTATTTTTACCTAAAGTGTAAGTCTCCGTTATTTTTCCCTCAGCACTTAACATAGATCTCTCTACCCCCTGGTTTGCTCTTTCCTCATGTCCAAATTAGCCTGAGGAGCACCTTATATTCAGCGACACAAGTTGAACTTCTCCTTGAAGTTTGAAATCTTTTAAAAAGTAAGATTTGGCAATAACATAAATATGCACTAGACACTCCTGCTCCAACTCCATCTTTTTTCAAATTTCTCTGACATCTGGTGAGAAAATTTACAAAAGGGAGTGAAGAAATACATACTGTAGCTAAATCAAGTATATGTGTCAAAGCACTAAAGGGTTGAGTTGCCTGTAAACTGCTGCTCTTGGTGACTACTTTAAAAATAATGACATACACATACTTATTTATTTATATGTATTGTCTTTTTGATCTCACAACATAGGAAAAGAAAATTTAGAGATCACTAATAGGAATTGAACCAAAACTTATAATAATATTGAGTTTGCCTTGCTTCTAGAATTTAGAACTAAACCAAAGTTCTGAATGGGAAAGTGCAAATTACTTAACGGTACCACTACAGGATTTGACTTCATATGATTAGTCATGTTAGGGAACATGATCACATCCAATGAAGGGCTCATAGCATGAAACTCATATCCGAAAGTTAGTGAGTTTACAATGTGGTCTTTGGGGGTTCTTATGATTACATAATAATGTTTAAAACATGGTGGTCTGCATTTAAAACATTCAGAACCTGGGACAGAACTTCACACATGGTGCTCTATAAATATTTGTTGAATGAATGATTGAATGAACTTCATTAAAAAGTTAGCATTTTCTTGTTCAGCATGATTTTTTTTTAATGGAATCCAAGTGTTGATGACAGGAAACGAGACAGTGAATGAGTGGATAATGTTCTTTGCTAACCTGACCACTCATCACCCAGTTTTCAGTTCAATTCAAGCTAATAAGCATTTATTGCATCTACTATCTGTAAAGTTCTGTGCCAGGCATTATCTACAGGATTTGGAGATTAATAAGGTCCATACTCTCAAGGGTAATTAATTAACATTTAATTTTTGTTTGCCTTGATAATGCGAACGATACCCTCTGTGTTGAGAACCTGTATCCTTAAAGGAACTGAACATTGTCCCAAGGGCCAGAGTTAAGAAAACCAAAACTGAGTCAATACAAATGAAAGTTGTGACTGTCTTTCCTTGCAGATTTTTGAGATTGAGTTAAGACACCATCAGTCCAGGAATGGTTTAGTCACAGTTCTGCCAGAATTCAGGGAACATCCCAGATGAATCCTAAGAGGTCCCTTTCAACCCTGTGCCCTTGAGTGTGAAATAAACAATTTAAAAGTAGTTCTTAGTTTAGTTCTTGCCTATACGTGAGAGACACCCATAGTCTTTTCCATTGTCTAGAGAGAGCTAAGAAGGATGCTTTTACAATCAATTTGAATGCTCAATGATATTGATCTTTTAAGGAAAACACTGACTACAAAGGACATCTTTTCTCTCCACCTTTCCTGTTGTACTGTATTATATGGTTGAGTCACATTATGTAGGCAACTTGGTTTCATCTTTTTCAACAGTGTCAAACCCTGGGTAGGTTCAATAGATTCAAATCTGGAAAGTATGATTTGATCACTGGCTCTAACACTTACTAGCCGTAAAATAGAAATAATCATACTATCTCTTCAAATTATTGTACTCCTTTTAAATATAGCATGTGCCACTATCTGGCACAGAGGCCCACGCCTGTAATCCCAGGTACTGAGGATGCTGAGAGGAGGATCACAAGTTCCAAGCCAGCCTTGGCAACTTAGCAAGACC
This sequence comes from Tamias sibiricus, assembly GCA_025594165.1. Taxonomy (NCBI): domain Eukaryota; kingdom Metazoa; phylum Chordata; class Mammalia; order Rodentia; family Sciuridae; genus Tamias; species Tamias sibiricus. The sequence continues at coordinate 12,532,014 of CM046666.1, read as the reverse complement.
TTATCTCAAAAATAAATTAATTAATTAAAAGGACTGGGGATGTAACTCAGTGGTAGAGCATCATTGGGTTCAATCCCCAGTACTGCAAATAAATAAATATAGTAATATCACAGAGCTCCTTTGTCATGCCAGGCATTGCACCAAGTACTATATTAGCTCATTTAATTTCCCAAAGGGTAGCGTTGAAACTCCACAACATCATTAAATGATTGTTTTTCTAATGGCACACCCCCACATTTCTGTGCAAATCCTGTTCCTGGGTCCCTCCCTCCCCTCTCTTTCTCTCTCTCACCCACATACACACAAAAAAGTTCTTTTGGTTGTCTTTTGGGGAAGAAAATAAAATTAGTTGGGTGAAATGACAAATATAAGAGGAATAAGGAATATGCATATTATTCTAAAACATAGGCTACACTAAAATTCACATGTTGAAATGTTTCTCAAAACACCTACTGAAGTCAAGAGGTATTTCTATCACATGACATCCAAGAAACAAGATAAATGGTGTTTTTCTTCGTCTGAAAGCACCAATGTTAAAAAAAGATAGAAATGTGGAAAATGGATGTATTTAATCTGCCTAGCAAAAGTAGAATCATTCCAAATTGTCCTAGGGAATTTAAAAAGCTGAAATTTCTAGGACCAGGAAAAGAAGATATGCCCTGTTTTGTCTCTCTGATAGGCAGTGGCCCTGGTGGGATATCAGGCTACCATTTGGGGGCTGCTGAGGGATCCAGCCCAGCCTAGAAAAGGTAGAGGGGTAGCTAGCTCCAGGGATTTGACCTTCATCTGCAATCTTGAAAACCAGGGGCATGTTAGAGATGGAAGGACAGATAGATAGTTGTCTCTCTCTCCATTTTCTCCTCTACTTTTTAAAAAATCTGTTTTAATTAGTTATGCATGACAGTAGAATGCATTTTGACACATTTTACATAAATGGAATATGACTTCTCATTCTTCTGGTTGTACTTGATGTAGAATCACACCAGTTGTATAATCATATGTGCACATAGGGACATAATGTTCAAATCATTCTATTATTCTTCCTTACCCCTTTGCCCCCTCCCCTCCCTTCACTTCCCTCACCTAGCCCCCGCCCTTATTATGAATTAGCATCCGCTTATCAGAGAGAAAGCATTCAGCCTTTGATTCTTTGGGATTGGCCCTCAACTTGTGCTTCAAACCAATTACATTCCATCTCCTGCCAGCTACCTCCCCCTCTCAACATAGCTCCTGCCTATCATCACAAGTCTTAAAAAGAGTGAACATATGAGAATATTTGAACCCTAGGAATCTATACTCTTGAATGTAAGGGTAAAAGGAAAAAAGAGACGCTGCTACAATCATACACACACACACAAACAAACAAACACACACATGCACACACACTCCTGCATTCAGCAACATCTGAACCTCAGTTTCTCCCCTAAAACACTGTGTCAAAAAATTACCCTGCATCCATGCTGGTCATCTTAACATATAGAAGGCCAGACAGAAAAAATAAAAAATAAAAACATAAAATAATGGGTTGACTTAAGACCACCAGAAGATTCATGATCCAAACCTCACAGGGGATTAGGTTTTTTAAATGATTTGGTTCTTGAGCTAAACATAAGAAAACACTGTATGCCACTCACCAAATGGTGGTTTTAAGTGAGGATGCACATTTTTTTTCAACATTTGCAGTACCTATTCTGACTCTTTCTGCTTTTGCCCCTTCTTATTTTGTGTAATTTATCTTTTTAAAAATTATGCATAGGAGCTATCATATCATTAACAAGTTAACCATTTGTGATGTGTGCTGCATGTATCTTTGACAGCTGGCCAATTGTCTTTTACCTTTAACAGATACTTTTGCAGAAAGTTTTCATGTATACTTTTGCAGAAAGTTTTCATGCCATCAATATTTTCTTTCATGGTATCTGAGTTTTGTATCATGTTTTTAAACATCTTCTCTCAGACTTGATCTCAAAGTCTTCTACAGTTTTCTAGAAGTGTTATGGGTTTTCTTTTTCTGTTTTTAATTTTTTTATGCTGACACCTTTAGTCCACCTGGAATTGTTTAATGTCAGGAGCTGGGTAGAGGTTCTGATATTTTTCTAGATGATTACTCAGTTGTTCCTGAATATTTATTGAAGAAGTCATCATTTTCTCACCAATCTAAAGTTCCAGCTATGTCATGTACAAAAGTCATATGGACTTAAGCTTATTTCTGGACTTTCAATTCTGTTCTACCTATCTGTCTAACATGTGTTACCCCACATTATTTTTATTTTCTTCAACTGTGTAATAAACGGCTAAGATAGCTCCCCCTTTTTTACTTACCATTTTTACTTTTTTCCTGATTGATCTTGAAAGTGTATTGTTCCAGAGGAACTTTAAAATCAGCATCCTAATTCTAAAAACATTACTGATTATATTTTCATTGAAATCATATAACATTTATAAATAAATTTAGGAGAAATTAAGAATATTTAAATTATTGCTATTTAATTAAGATTTTTGATTTTGAAAGGTTGTTCAGTGTGTCTTTTTAATATCTAAAGATTCAACCATGTGACTTTTTTCTTTTGGGTCCACATATATAGTTAATTACATTATTACTTTCCTAATACGCTTCCTTTGGGTTCCTGGAATTAATGCCACTGGTCATGACTTCATATTATTTTAATATGCTGCTAAATTCTGTGTCTCAATTGAGTATTAGAATTTGTCCATCAATATTTAATGTAACTGAGATTAATCTGTTTTTTTTTTCTCTTTAGAGTCATTTAATTTAGTGAGTCTTTTTTTGAATCAATGTTGTGTTAGCTGTATACAAAATAATTAGGAACCTTTCCTTATTTAGATTTGTCTTTTTAAAAAATGCTTGGTGAAATTCAACTGTGAAATGGCTCTCAATGCTTTGGGGAAGGAAGCTCTTTGCCAACTTTTTCTGTTTAGTATCATACTCCCCTCCACCCTGGGGCGATTGGTCCTTAGTTCCTTTTATAAGTTTTTCATTTTGACATATTTTTATGTGATACAATTTAAAAAATTATTTGCAGTGTTAATCAATGCCCCTCACAATTCTTTTAACTTCAATATGTTGCTTATTTTGTGAATTTATATTTTCTTTCACTTTATCTTAATTATATTTGATGACCATTTTATGCTTTTCCTAATTAACTAGGTCTTCTATTTATCTGTCTTTCATTTTTCTGTACTAATTTACTTTTTTTTTTTAACCATCATCAGTTTCTTTAGCTTTTCTTTGGATTGCTTAAAAACTATAATATTTCTACTCTTTGGGATTTATTGAAATTTTCCTTGTGGTCCAGTACATGGCTAATTTGGGTAAGTGGGTACACAAAAAATAAAGTTGTATTCTGTTTTCGAAGCATAGTGTCAGAATTTATGAGTAATATCTACTATCTTTATTATGCTACCAAAGGTCTTCTGTCATCTCACTTATTTTTGTCTGTTTCATCTGTCTTAGGCTATAGGTTTCAGTAGCCCATACTGCATGACAGAGTAATTCCAAATCTCATTGGCTTAGGCAACCAATTTTACTTCTTGCTTGGGCTGCATGAGAACTACGGGTCTTATTTTGGACCCAGGACTGAAGAAGTAGCCATTCTCCATGCGCATGTTCTTCTTCTGATATAGGGAAGGAACCAGGTCCACAGCAGGATACTTTTCTTGACTGCAAATTTTAAGGTGACTCAAAAAAAAAAAAAAAAAAAAAAAAGCTCATTATCAAGATGAAGAATATCCTGATGATGCAGTATTTTGAAAAATCAGCAGTAATGCAAAAATTCATGATGAACAGAATATCAAATTTTTAAATAAAAAGAGAATCTATTCTTGCACTTGCATGACCCCGCGTATTCACCTTACCCTGCTCCCTAATGTACAAGGAGAAAGGTGCAGGGTCAAACCACACAGGTAACAGTTGAAGTTTATGCCTAGAGATAGTCCCTGTCCTTGTCACTCACATTCCTTTGGCCAAAACAGGTTGCATGGTGAAGCCTAAAGTGAATAGAATAAGCCGGGCACAGTGGCACACACCTGTAATCCTAGCACTTGGGAGGCTGAGGCAGGAGGATTGCGAGTTCAAAGCCAGCCTCAGCAATTGTGAGGCACTTAGCAACTCAGTGAGACCCTGTCTCTAAATAAAATACAAAAAAGGGCTGGGGATGTGGCCTAGTGGTTGAGTGCCCCTGCTCCTGAGTTCAATCCCCGGTACAATTAAAAAAAAAAAAAAAAGTGAATAGACTAAAGGAGTATATTCTACCTACAGGAAGGATAGCAAGAGCTGAGGGTAGGCACAGCAAATAAGCAGTCTAACACAGGCTAAGGAAAGTCTCCTGCCAATCATGTATTCCTACCTGTTTCTCCCTGTACTTTTTGTATTTTGAGCTTTATGAATTTGGATTCTGTGTCTTCCAGTGAACAGATATTCATGTATTTGAGTTTTTAATTATGATTTTACTTTCTCAATTAAAAATGCCTTAATTGGTATCATAAGATATTTTTAAAATTTAATCTTGCCAGATGATAAGGTCATGCAAAACTCCTAATTTCTCTAAGCATTTGCCTTTTCAGTCTTTCCAAATCATTTTGTTTTATAGGTTTTTTTTGTTGAGTTAACTTTGCAATGCAATAGGAGACACCTATTTTATTGGAAGAAATTAGACCATATCTATTTGCTGATAATAATAACTATGTCATATTCACTGTGTCATAGTTATTCTATTTTTACTGTGTCTTTTTAAAGAAGTATTTCATTTGGTATGGATTGTGTTTCCTTTGCCTTGTTCATACATTCTTTATAATTTGGGGTTGGTTCTGTGCTTCTTTTTCATGGTATCTTTGTCACCAGAGAAGTGATAGACACTCCTTCCTCCATTTACATTATATCTTTTGACCATTCACTCTAAGCAATCCTGAAATTAGACACCTTCACTTCCTGACACCCGACTTCTCCTTGTCCATCAGATTTTAGTAGATTGTATATTTTGTCTGTTCTTCACCTTTACATATAAACTACCTGGGTTCTAATTCTAATTTTACTGCTTTACCAAATGTGAACACACTTAACATTTTTTAAAATATATTTTTTTAGTTGTAGATGGATACAATACCTTTATTTTATTTATTTATATGTGGTGGGGAGGATCAAACTCAGTGCCTCACACATGCTAGGCGAACACTCTGCCCCTGAGCCACGATCCCAGCCTTGAACACTTAGCATTTGATGAGTTACTTTACTCTTCATGCTTCAGTTCCATCATCTGTAATATGGGAATTACAGTATATGATCATATATATATTGTATACTTTATTCATTATGGATACTGTGCATTTCCTTATACTACTTCTTGAGCTATTCTGAGGATCAGAGTTCTTAGTATTTAAGTTCCTAAGTATTTAGAGTGGACTCTGGAGCTATAAATCCTCAGTAGGGGCTAGTTTTTATTACTGTCACATGAAATACTAGGAAATTTTTGGAGCTCTCAGGGGAATGGCTACCTTCTAAAAAATACTTCTTCTGAAGAATAAGCACAAAAGACTTGTGATTGATTATTTTGATGGGCAACCATCCACCTCGATTCTTCTACTTTATTTTAATGTAATAGGTTCACATGGCTGAAAACTCTAATCATTTGCAGTGTGTTCAGTGAAAAGTCTCCCTCCGATTCCTCAGAACACTTGGAATAGAACCACCATTTGACCCAGTTACACCATTCCTTGGCATATACCCAAAGGATGTGATGTGACACAGCCACATCAATGTTCATAGCAGCTCAATTCAGAATAGCTAAGCTATGGAACCAACCTAGGTGCTCTTCAATAGATGAATGGATAAAGAAAATGTGGTACATATACACAATAGAATATTACTCAGTTATAAAGAAGAATGAAATTATGACATTTGCCAGTAAATGGAACTAGAGGCTATCATGCTAAGTGAAATGAGCCAATCCCAAAAAACCAAAGGCTGAATGTTCTCTCTGATATATGGATGCTAACACAAAATAGTTGGGGGGAGGAAGAATAGAAGTACTTTGGATTAGACAAAGGGGAATGAAGGGAAGGGAGGGGGAATGGGAATAGGAAAGACAGTAGAATGAATCAGACATAACTTTCCTAAGTTCGTGTATGTATGTATGACTAGTGAAACTCCACATCATGTACAACCACAAGAATGGGAATTTACCCTCCATGTATATGTGATATGTCAAAATACATTCCACTGTCTTGTATAACTAAAGAGAACAAATTTAAAAATTTTGAAAAAGGAAAGTCTCCCTTCACTCCTAGTCCCTAGCCACTTACTGCTCAGCCACAGTTGTGAGTTTCTGTGGAGTCGTCTCAAGTTATGGCCACTTTTCAATTCCGGCTCTGAAAGATGAGGAAATGGGCATACTTAAACCTTCCTCCTCCTCCTTTGCCCTTCTGGCTTCTGTTAGTTACACACTATTATTTCATCACTGACTTTAGGATGCTGATGGAAATGACAATATATTCTTCGAAATTTTACTGCTGTTGTTGCTTTGGCTTTACCTTTGAATGGAAGAAAAAGATGAAAATTCAAAGCACTATAAAACAGGCTGTGAGCCTCCCATGACTTTTCCTGGCCTGGACGGAAGACAACACAAAACTCTGGCAGGAACACAGGTGCCAACAACAGAGCTCACTGTGGTTGAGATCGGGGATGTCTCCGAAGGCCCGTAGGTTGACGGCTCAGTCCTCAGCCTGGCACTGTTAGGAAACGAGGTGGAAATATTAACGGGTGGGGCCTGGTGGGAGGTCTGTAGGTCATTGGGAGTGAGCCCTTGAGGGGGATATGGACCCCAGCCCCTTTATTCCCTCTCTCTCTCTGGTTCATTCTTGGCCATAAGTTAAACAAATATATCAGAATGGCCAGCACCCCGACAGAGCAGGTGCCTGTTCAGGACATGTGTGTCGCCTGTGAAAATAAAACGTCTGATGCAATCAGTAAGAAATGAAGACAGCGCCAAAGGCTAGATTTTTAAAAAGCAGAGCGTGTGGATGGGTCTTCCAGTCCTGATAGGAGCTGGAACTGAACAACTGAAAAAGGCCCCTGATTCTCTGTTTAAGGGAGAATGCATCAAAGGCAGGAATAAGTTTTCAAATGGAGGAGTCTTGTTTCCTGCTTGCTTCTCATGTGTGGCCGGGGTCTTGCAGTAAACCGGTTGATTGGCATTTGACAAGCTACACCCATCTCTGGGAGGCTATGCTTGAACTTGAGCAGTGAGCTAGAACGGGGCACCAGGTGATTTAGGCATCCTCAAACCAGTGGATTCCTACTGGGCATTCCCCAAACCAGGCTTCCCTGCCTAATGGCTCAAACACTGCTCAGTCCACACAGGGCCAAGTTCACATATGGGTCGTGGATGGCTTCTGGCACAACCTCCTCCGCCATCACTCTCATCATTACCTACTACCTTGCCACAATGGGGCCAACCAATCACGACATGAAACCAACCTCCAAAATTATGAGTCAGAATAAACCTTTTCATTTTGTAAGCTATTATCCCAGATATTTGTTACACCTTACCAGGATACATTTCAAGGTTACATTCTCTGGAGAGTAGGCTGTTATAAAGCCAGGTCACTCCATGAGCTTGGTCCCTTCTGTCTGTGGCCAGTTCCCATTCCATTTCCTCTCTTCCATGTTGTGATGCAGTGGAGGGCTGGGGGGACCCTTGCCAGAGACCCAACAGGTGAGGCTACCCACTCGATCTTAAATTTCCACTTCAGAGGTAAACATAAATATATAAAGTCCCAACTCAGGTATTTTGTTCTAGCAACAGAAAATGGATCAATATATAAAATAATAAATATATTACATATAGTTTTATATTATATCAAATGTGTGTACTCAGTAAATATTTTTCATATGTTACATAATATGTATAGGTGTTTACTCATGTGTATACTCAGTCACAGACAGATGTGTGTATCTATTTTACATGAATGTTAAGGGGGTTATACGGCAAACATCTGGCCCACTGTAAAGGCATGAGGTTGAAGGCCTTCCTCATAGCCAAGGCCATGCAATCCAATTCCAAGTTTGAGACTTCTGTCAGATCAATTAAATTAGACAGTCTATTCCCTGAGTGTCTTCATCTTTCTCGATGACCGAAAGGAATGCAGATGGTGCTTAAAAATCAAATGGACTCGTATTTGTTGAGCAAGACTCTGAGTTAGGCAATGGCGGAACAGGTGCCGTGTATCTCAGAATTAGGCCAAGCGCTCCCTGCAATCAACAAGTTGCACAACAAATGCAGCTTCCTCCCTGCAGCCGCAGCTTTCTTGCTTCTCAGAGTCTGGCTGCCCAGTGAACCTCCCCTTTTAAGTTCAACTCCAAATAAAGTACACTATGGCATTTTAGTGTAAACTACGGTGCGCACACTGCAGGAGGGGGATGCATAAGGAGTTTGATTTATGCAAAGGTGAAGATCAGGCACTGACAAATCTTGGTCTGTGCAAAACAAGACACCCATTTACAAAGATCTCATTGCTTAAAGAATAGACTTCATGTTGAATGTTCTCTTAAATTTTATTTTAAAGAAAGAAAACATGTGTCATTGTGCCTCCCACCTCCCCACCCCGCCCTCCCCAGTGCTGGGGCTGAACCTGGGAGTAAGGGCTGGGCCTTTGGTCACTGAGCTACGCCCTGCCTTCATTGTTAATTTGCTCAGTGGTCCTTTCCACCCCTCTGGAACATTTGTGGAAGTCACTTAACGAAGGGTCAAATTTTAGAAGTCCCTTTGGTCTTTGCTCATCCTCCCTCCCTTCTGGAAGTAGGGACGCGGTGTGAACAGATGATTGCACATTGTCCCATCATCACTGATTCTGTTCTTCACGACCCTTTGAAAAACAATGCCGTTTCCTTCTTACATGTACTGAGGCCTAAACTATGATGAGGGAAAAATAAATCTGTGGGCGGAAATTGGTCAGTTACTTTGAAATTGCTGAGTAGACCTCAATTAGAAACACACCTGTGACTTCCTCGTCATTGCCTGCCGTGGCTTGCAGCTGTGTGACCCCAATCTCCACCTCCGTCATCACATGGGTGTCTTGCCTGAGTGTTTCTCTCCTCCTCTTACAAGGACACCACCACTCACGTTGCATATGGGCAACCTCATCCTGACTAATTAGATCTGCAGTGACCTTATTTCTAATTAAGGTCACATTCTGAGGTGCTGGGAAGGACATGTATTTGAGGGGCATCGTTCAACTCAGCGCTTTATAGAGACTCTGATAAACTTCTGGAAGTTCAGTTGTTCGGTTTGGGTGGCACTAAGATTCAAGAAGAGTGGTCGCCAGAGCCCAGTCTCACACTGCTTCAGTGTTCTGCCTGTGTCTGCAGGTTCATGGCCTCCTCTATCTGTGTGGTAAAAATTTGCCCCGAAAATGTAGGCTCTCTATTCACCTCACTGATTATTTATTTTGCTGAGAAGAAGCTTTTTAGTTTGAATCCATCCCATTTATTGGTTCTTGGTTTTAATTCCTGCACTATAAGAGTCTTGTTAAGGAATTTCTTAACCAAATATTAATTTGTATGCAATTTTTACTTTTTGAGACATCTTGAGATTCAAATATTTTTGTTTGCATCATGTTAATATTAACTTTTATTATAACCTATTTTATGATTTTTGTGATTGTATTTTTGATAACATAAATTTTAAATGTAAACTATATTCAAATCGTACTTCCAGTTGAGATCTATTTCTAATGTCTCTGCCAAACTCATAAACACTCTTCTTCCATTGCAATTGCCTCCTTCCCCTCTTTATCTGCATGATTTGGTTTCCAGTCCCAAGTCACTTTTGAAACTCTTCTTCTAAATGTCCTCATCTTCTTGATCACTCAGTTCCTTCCAGAACTGGTGACATCTGCTCCCGGACCCCCTCTTCTCCCTCAGTCCTCCGGCAGCTCTGATTCTGCCATCTCAGCCTGCGTGTTCCCTCTGACATTGGTCCTGTGCCCTCAATGTGGTTGCATCCACTCACCTTTCTCCCCACTTCACATTCTCTTTATTAAATCTGCTCGATTCTTTTGGCTTCAGTTGCTACTTCTGTGCCACTGACGGCCGTGTCTATGTCAACCTCCATCTCCACGCTGTCCTCCGCCCTCCCTAAGCTCCAGCCCCACGCCTCCAGATTCCAGACAGGAAGTTCTGCAGTCACCTCCAACTCATCCTGCTTGAGCTTAGATATTTTCCTTCCTTGAAGCGCTCCCATGCTTTCCCACAAGTGCACCAGCACCATCCTGGATAAGGTCTTCCCTGGCTCATGGAAGGGTTTCTACTGCAGTGCTCCGGTCAGCTTGCCTGGCTCCGGCTTCTGCCCTTCCAATGCATCATGCAAAACCTTGCATAATCCTCCCAACGCAAATCTCCGTCATGTCATTCCCTGGTTCAGTGATTCCTTATGTTCTGCTGCTTCACGCTTAAATGCATCTGACATCTCTTTATCCACCACGCTCAGCCAGTGTGGTTTCCCTTGGCTCCCAGCATGCTCTCCTGGAAGGCCGACTGCTTCCTGCAGAGCAGGGCCTTTCTCGTCTCCCTGTGTTGGCTCACGTGGTCCATTCAGCCCTTTATCCACTGGAATCCTGTCTCTTCCTTCAGGTCTAAAATCAAATCCCACCTCCTCCAAGAAGTTCTCTCTGACCACCTCAGCTCCCATTCACTTCACTGGGGCCCCCAAAAGAGAACAATCAAAAAGCTATCAGACGGGCTGGGATTGTGGCTCAGCGGTAGAGCGCTCGCCTAGCACTTGGGCGACCCGGGTTCGATCCTCAGCACCGCGTACAAAGAAAACGCATTGTGTACAACTAAAAGCAAATAAATAAAAATAAAAAAAAAAAAAAAAAAGCTATCAGAGCCGGGCACAGTGGAGCACACTTGTAATCCCAGCACTTGGGAGGCTGAGGCAGGAGGATCACAAGTTCAAAGCCAGCCTCAGCAATGGTGAGGCACTTAGCAACTCAGTGAGACCCTGTGTCTGAATAAAATACAAAAAAGGGCTGGGGATGTGGCCCAGTGGTCGAGTGCCCCTGAGTTCAATCCCCGGTACCAAAAAAAAAAAATTATCAGAAATGCAAAGTGGACTCCTTTCTCTGTGTCCTCTGTTCTTCAATTCTGTGCTTAAGTTTGCTCCATTGCTCTCTTCTCCATCTCATAACTTCTAAAATTCAGCAACACATCACTCCGAGCTGTCCTGTTTTGTGAATTGTTGCTTTATATCTCTTCCTTACTATTTTATTAGGCAAACAAGGGCAAAGGCCACATCTCCTCTTGTCTTTTCTTCCTATGGTGCCCAGTGCACTTAGCACAATGTCTGATACTTATTGAATAATTATTTATTGATTCATTTTATAACTTCTTCAAGAGTTTGAGAGTGATGTGTCTTACAGAACTTCAGAAAGAGCAAGTTTCTGAAGCTTAATATGGCCTAGATGCTGTTTTTCTAAGTTGAAAATATTTCACCTAAGATGGACAGAGTGCTCCACATGCATTGTGAGAGTAATTTTTTCAATCAGAGTGAGCAAAAATTGTCAAGATATTTTAAAATCGTGTTAATTCTCTGCTATCTTGATCTTATAGATACATCCTTAAAGCTACATGAGCCAATAAAAATTATATTGGTGCTATAGTTTTGATGCTGAATGTCACTCAAAGGCCCATGCATTAAAGGTTCAGTGTCCAGGATAGCACTATTAGGACTTGGTAGAAACTTTAAGAGATGGGGCCAGCCCAGTGTGGTGGCACAGGCCTGTAATTCTAGCAACTCAGAAGCTGAGGCAGGAGGACTGCAAGTTTGAGGTCAGCCTGGACAATTTAGCAAGACCCTGTCTCAAAATAAAAAAATAAAAAGTTTTGGGGATAGAGCTTAGTGGAAGAATGCTTGTGTGAGGCCCTGGACAGATCCCCAGGACCACAAGAAAAAAGAAACAAAAACAAAACAGGAAGTGGGGACCAGTGGGAGGTCTTTATGTCATTGTGTCATTGGGGATGGGTTCTTAAAGAGGATGGTGGGATTCTCTCCCCGCCATGTGCCTGGTTTTGCTCTGCCACTTAAGCACCGTGTGCCTCTTCATCAAAGGCTTAAAGCCACAGAGCCAGTGGATCACGGATTTTTCTATCTATAAGTTGACTATCTTGGGTATTTTGTTATCATAACAGAAAACTGACTAACACAATGAGAATTTTTGTTTAGCAATAGGAATAAATGCCATTGCTTTGTCTTAATCGCTAAAAATATGTCACATGAATGTATGCTGAACCCAAGCCAAATTTCTGAAAACAGAATTCAATGACAAAATTTTCAAGCAATTGAATCTTACAGTGTTTAACTTATTGACTATATTTGAAATAATAGCAAGACAAGCAAGACCATATTTCCTTTCCAAGAACAACATGAAGGGAATAGAATTTTAAGAAAATAATAATCTGAAGGGGTCACTAAATGTCAAATTCTAGGCATTTCTGACAGTTCCCCTTCTCTGGTCAGGAAAATGTGCATAAAAATTTGATACTGAAGCTTCACGAGAGCAGAGATGGTCTGGGTAGCCCTACATTCAATTCAGCACCTTGGTGAGTGAGCAGCAAGTGCTATAATAAATTGACATCTAAAACGGACCCTTCGATTAAGGGGGTGAAGAAAGTAACTCACCATGTGTGAAGCCAAGGACATACGATCAATGTAGGGTTGGTTTTATGGGAAAGAACCTCACACGAGTCATTTTATTTATTTATTTGTTTGTTTGTTTGTTTGTTTGTTTGTTTATTTATCATTTGGGCCCTTTAGCAGGCCAAATAATAAAAACTTGACAAAAAAAAAGAAAAGAGAAGAAAAAAGAAGTTGGGTGCTGAATATTATACCGATAGAAGTTTCACAGAAGCCAAAGACAGGAATGCAACTGGAGTTCTGGAAGGAAGTGAAACCGGCAGCTGACAGAACCCCGAAGTGCTCTTGTCCATCTCTGCTTCTCCTTCCTGTATCTCCCCCTGTCCGCTTTCTCTCTGAAGACCACCTTCTTCAGTCCACCAAGTGGGCTCCAGCTGCAGGCCACATGAGGAGAGTCACTTTACTCTTGGACCAAATTTTTAAATTCCTGGGAGAGAGCATAATTTGACCCAGTTAAGTCAGGCTGCCAGAACTTGAGCAATCAATCATATGTCCCTCAGAACAATATTATCTACTGTGAATTTGGCTGCCTGGAGACGGCTTCTGTGGTTTTTCTTGTAACAGGATATTTAAAAGTAATGTCGAAATGCTCTGTTTTGTGACCTTCCCTAAATTTCATCAGAGGCGAAGGAAGAACTAAGCAAACAAAATAAACTAAAAATGACTAGAGATAACAAAAATAACTTTGTTCCATGATCACTTCCTTGAGTTGTGTTCCTTCAACATTGAAATATATTGTGAAATGGGCAATTGCCATGAAAAAAGAGTGTTTATGAGTTTGGCAGATACATTAGAAATAGATCTCAACTGGAAGTATGATTTGAATATAGCTTACATTTAAAATTTATGTTGTCAAAAAATACAATCACAAAAATCATAAAATAGGTTATAATAAAAGTTGATATTAGCATGATGCAAACAAAAATATTTGAATCTCAAGAAGTCTCAAAAAGTAAAAATTGCATGCTAATTAATATTTGGTTAAGAAATTCCTTAACAAGACTCCTATAGTGCAAGAATTAAAATCATGAACCAATAAATGGATGGATTCAAACTAAAAAGCTTCTTCTCGGCAAAATAAATAATCAGTGAGGTGAATAGAGAGCTTACATTTTGGGGGCAAATTTTTACCACACAGATAGAGAACTAATATCTAGGGTATATAAAGAACTCATAAAGCTAAACACCAAAAAAAACAAACAACCCAATCAATAAATGGGCCAAAGAACTGAACAGACACTTCTCAGAAGATGGCATACAATCAATCAACAATTATACGAAAAAATGTTCAACATCTCTAGCAATTAGAGAAATGCAAATCAAAACTACTCGAAGATTTAATCTCACTCCTGTCAGAATGGCAGCTATTAAGAATACAAACAACAATAAGTGTTGGTGAGGATGTGGGGGAAAAGCGGACACTCTTACATTGCTGGTGGGACTGCAAATTGGTGTAGCCAATATGGAAAGCAGCATGAAGATTACTTGGAAAACTGGGAATGGAACCACCATTTGATCCAGCTATCCCACTCCTTGGTTTATAGTCAAAGGACTTAAAAACAGCATACTACAGGGACACAGCCCCATCAATGTTTATAGCAGCACAATTCACAATAGCTAAACTGTGGAACCAACCTAGATGCCCTTCAGTAGATGAATGGATAAAGAAACTGTGGTATATATACACAATGGAATATTACTGATCAATAAAAGAGAATAAAATCATGGCATTTGCAGGTAAATGGATGGAGCTGGAGAATATAATGACAAGTGAAGTTAGCCAATCCCCCACAAAACAAATGCTGAATGTTTTCTCCGATATAAGGGGGCTGATTCACAGTGGGGGCAAGAGGGGTAACAGGGGAGGATTAGATGAACTCTAGATAAGAAAAGAGGTAGGAGGGAAGGGACGGGTCATGGGGGTAGAAAAGATGATGGAATGAGATGGACATCATTACCCTAAGTACATGTATGAAGACACGAATGGTGTGAATATACTTTGTATACAACCAGAGATATGAAAAATGTGCTCTATATGTATAATATGAATTGTAATGCATTCTTCTTTCATATATAACAAATTAAAATTTAAAAAAAGAAAAGAAATACATTACACATATTTTATGACATCATATACAGAAGATAAGGAGGACCCCCTCCAAAATGTCATTTTCATAATTTCTGAGTTGTGTTGTCATGGATGATTTTTATTTATTTTCTATATTATTTTTGGAGCTGTCATTAATGAGAAACTATTAACTTTGTAATTTAAAAATATTATTTTATTAAAAGAGAAATAATTACTCCGAGGTAGAAACATCACCATATTAGTGGAAACAGTGCTTTGATTGGCTGATACCACATTACCAATCCGTAAATAGAAAAGGATGTCACACCAGATTATTATACTACATCAAAGGAATGATGAAGAATCCCAAACTCCTGATGTGTAAGCCTCTTCCTTTAAAACATCCAATTTTTCCAGCACCTTCTATGGAAAAGATTGTCCTTTGCCCCAGTGGATTTCTTTATTACTTCTATTGAGGTTAATTGACTATATGAGTCTGTTTCTGGGCCCTCTATTAATTTGTTAATTCTTATTATAGTACCATCCTGTCTTGATAATTGTAGCTTTAGTAGTGTTGAATTTAGACAGCATAAATCCTCAATCTTCATCATTTTTCAAGCTTCTGTGGTTCTTCTAATCTATGAACATAGTATATATCCATTTATTTTAATTTTTATCACTTTTTTAGCAGCATTTTCAAATTTTTAGTATGTTTCTAAATATTTTCTGTTTTTCTAAGTGCTACTATAAATGGAGTTTTAAAAACTTCCCAATTGTTTGCTGTTAAAAACAACTGATTTCAGAACATTGATTGTGTATTCTGTGACACTGTCGAATTTGCTCATTAGCAAAGATAAAAGAACAACTGATTTCAGAACATTGATTGTATATCCTGTGACATTGTCAAATTTGCTCATTAGTTGTGCTAGTAGCTCATAGGTTCCTTAGAATTCTTACAGCAACACAAACTTTACTCCTTACTTCATCTTATTGCCCTATTGCACTGACCAGGACCTCCGTTTCAACACTAAAAGGGGACATTTTGTCCTGTGTCTAACGGAGGGACTACGGTGACTCTTTCATCATTGAGCGTTGTACTAACCATGATGTTTTCATAGATGTCCTTTATCAGGTCAAAGAATCTCCCTTCTATTCCTAGTTTGCTTAGATGTTCTTTTTTTTTTTTTTTTTTTTGTCTACATATCATGGGCGAGTTATTTTTTAATTTTGCCAGGTGTGTTTTATGCATTAAGAAGATCCTGTGGGGGCTGGGGTTGTGGCTCAGTGGTAGAGTGCTTGGTTAGCACACGTGAGGCCCTGAGTTTGATCCTCAGCACCACATAAAGATAAATAAATACAATAAGGATACTGTGTCCATCTACCACTAAAAGAAATATTTTAAAAAAGAAGATCTTGTGGTGGTGTTCCTTTGTCAATATGATGAGTTACATGGATTGACTTTCAGATGTGAAATCAACCTCTCATTCCTGGGATAAAGCTCTACTTTGTCATGGTTTATCATTCTTATACCATATTGCTATCTTTAATTTGCCAGTATTTTGGTTTTTTGCATCTATGATTATGAAGGACACAGCTTTGCAATTTTCTTTTTTTCAAATCAATACAACTCACTTTTTTTAGATTAAAATACATTGTACAAAATTCCTTTTCTCATCAAAAATAGCAGCAATAATTTCTGTATTATTCTCATAAAAACAACAAAATTCTTAGTTTTCCCCAAGAAAATTCTTATAAATCAAAACAAGACAATGGATATGGTCATGGAAAGAAAACAGTCGAATAGGTTGCCAACATCCTTGCCTCTGATTCTGTTTTGACCATGAAACAGAAATGTTCCATGCACACCTACTAGAAAGCTTACAATTCCAATACGATAAAAACTGAACAAATGAATGTAAACAACAACCAGCTGTGGAACAACTTTGGATTGCTTTCTACTTAAACTTTAATCTCTTCACAGTCACTTAATGGAGCCAAAATCTGTGCTAAAGCCTCTGTTTGGTGAGGTCAGTTTCTGCTTCTTGTTGGTAATTTCCTTAACCACCCATTACAGATGTTCAACAACATACCAGAACACCTACTAGTTCATGGTCGAACCTGTCCTTTATAGTTATGTTTTATAAAATAGATTCCTCTCCCCACACCTCCCCAACAATTCTTCGAAGAACTGGTAATTTAATACCTGATAACTATATTTGTGGCATTATGTTTAAAACGAATTAACTAGAATGTCCCCAAAGTGCCCACAGTAGACATGACACAGAAATGGAATGTTCTTTTAAATCTATCTTCTGAAAAGAGAGGTCTTCAAAGAGCAAAAGTTCCACTAGAAGCTACTTAATACAACATCATCAACACCTAATGCATTCAGTGGAAGGCCCATAGGCAAATATTAAGTGGCCTTACAGCCTCCTCTACACATTAAACCTAAAGAGAAAACCTACTTCCAACCATTCTCCTAAGTATTTTCAGTGGTTTCTAAAGCACTTGTCAGAAGCTCGGACTTACGTGTATAGTTTGATGTGTATGTCCACCATGAAATTAAGATCACATTTATACCAAAATTTAAGTTAAGCCAAGTTAAGTTACTTGACCTCCAGTCTATCGACATATTTCTTCATCATGTTTCGAAATACTTTAATCCACTTTCATAGCTTTCTTTCTCAAACTCTGTCAAGGAAGAATATGCAGGACCTTCAATAATAATAAGAAAGAAAACTCAAAGTGAGACTGGTGGGACCTTGAGACACGGCAGATGGTAGCTCTGTCTTGTCCTCTTTGTTTTCACCTGGTGCTCCCACAGAGAAGGTTGCAGAGAGGGTGTCAGGTTGGGAGAAGTCACTGTGATGTTGTATAAGCCATTCTATGGCTGTTCTAAGAAAATGTCTCCAAGGTCCTGAATGCACTTTATTATTGGAACAGATATTCTGGATTCTTTTTGCTGAGCCCTCATGAATTTCTTGGGCAATTTCATTTCAGTATGAA
This sequence comes from Tamias sibiricus, assembly GCA_025594165.1. Classification (NCBI taxonomy): domain Eukaryota; kingdom Metazoa; phylum Chordata; class Mammalia; order Rodentia; family Sciuridae; genus Tamias; species Tamias sibiricus. The sequence goes on along the minus strand of CM046666.1, from coordinate 12,514,233 downwards.
GTTTGGTTGCCTAGTCCTGGATCCCTCAAATCAAAATTTATGATAAACACCTGATAGTGATAAATGAGAATTAATTTTGAACACAATGCCATTAGAATAATTATCAGGTATTAATAATTTCCATCTCTTCATGTATTGCAGTTCATCAGTTAGGCTCTGGTTTCAAAGAAGTCATCATAGGTGTGGCCCTGGAGAATTTTTTTCCAAAGGCCATTTTAAAAAATTGGAGACTTTTATGGAACAACAATGATCAAAATTAAATCAAAATCCACTAAGGCCTTACAGACAATAAAAGCTCAATGAACTGTAATCATTTAACATTCATGTCATCAGTTTTATCATCTTTGTCCATTTTCTGTGGCTATAGCAAAACACCTGAGACTGGATATTTTGTGAAGCAAAGAGGTTCACTTATTTCACAGTTCTGAAGGTCAAAAAGCATGGCACCAGCATCTTTTTGGCTCTGGTGAGGGCCTCATGGCAGATGGTATGACAATGGCAGGAGCACAGTGGAGAGGGTTTTACAGGAAGCGCCACAATCCCTTATGACAGCACATTCTCACAAGATGTAAATCAGTCTCACAAGACCTGCTTTAATCCATTCTGAGGTTAGCATGACCTAATTGCCTCCTGCTGGGCTCTGCCTCTTACAGGTTCCACCATCTCAACAACCACACACGGGGACTAACCTTTCAGCACAGGAACCTTTTGGAATAAATTATTTGCAAACCATCGCACCATTTAAACATAAAACGAGCACTTGCTGGAGGTCTATATACATTTCAAAAGCATCACACCTGCCTATGCATCAATTTTGGACCGTCCACTTGTCTTTTACTTCATTGTTCTGGAGGAGGACAGAAATTATATTGTAGAGTACCAAAGCAATTCTGATTCATAGAAAAAAGAATCTCAAAGCAATCAATACCCCCATGACAGACAACTAAGTTGGACAAACATGCTTAAGGCAGACTGTGTGTATACCTTGGGGTTATTTCTCCAAAAGTTTGGTTACCATGACTTTCATTCTGGGCGAAAGTCCACCAGACGTAATCTAAGCCAAACCACACCAGCATCCCCCATTCATTCCCGGGTTCTCAGTTATTGTGGTGTGAAATTTCACAGTCAAAATTCCTGCATCTGTGTCAGGAGGCAGGGAGCCCACATTCCTCTCCCTGGTGCAATAAAACAAGTCCACGTCTCACGTCTTGCTTTTTCTACAAGCTCCTTCTTGCCCTTCTGCTTCCCGCTCTGAGTAATCAGTGTGAGGTGCTCAGCAGATGCCAGCGCCACGCTCTCAGACTCCCCACCTCCCCAACTGTGGGCCAAGATCAACCTCTTTCCTCTATAAACTACCCAGGCTCAAGAATTCTGTTATAACAACAGCAAACAAACCAGTACATGCATGTGTCATTTTAGTGCTTCTTGCCCATGGAACTCTGGCAGACCTCTGGTGCGTATTTCTATGGTGCTTTCAGACAGAGTGATATGTTGATGGCTTTCATCCCAAAACTCTTTCACAACGTGGACCCTGCACACCAGCAAGGCTGAACATTTGGGGGAGAAGAGAAAATTGGAGGGGATTTTGTCAACCTCATGTTCATTCAGATGTATGTCTTACAAGAACCAAACTGGAAATAAAGATTTTAAGTAATCTTGGCTTTCATTCTCTTCGTCTTACCCTTTACTGTCTTCCTCTACATTGTATTTATTGTTCAGGGAACGTGTCAGTTCCCTCTAAGTTTGTAATTTATTAGCATAAAGTGTTGCCGCCTGAAGCGATTGCCGCTTGGAGCAACGACAACGTGGGAATAAGTTCAGAGGCAGACTGGAAACGAACAGGCTCTTTATTCTGCTGGCTTCTCTCTCTGGCTCCAACAGCAACTCCAACACCACCCACACTCCTGCAACCACCACACAAATGGCGCCGACCCCATCCACAATCCTCCGGGCCAAGTCTTGCGAGACCATGCAAATGGCGCCGATGTGATCCGCAATGTCCCAGGCCAAGTTTCGCGAGACCGTCGAAGGTGGTAATGTTTGAACATCTTTATGGCTCACAGCTAACCGCAATCTTAGCTATCTCCTTAATTAGGGCTCCTACAATAAAGCTCTTTATAATATCTGTAGGATCTGTAATATAGTCATGTATTCATTCCTGGTATTGGTAATTTTTCCCATTTTTTTTCTTGATTGGTCAATGTAGACTTTATCAACATTGCTATCTTACCAAAGAAACCCTGTAAATGTTTTATATGTATAAACTTCTCTATCATATTTTTGTTTTCTACTTCATCAATTTCTCCTTTTTATTTCCTTACCTTTACTTACTTCGTATTTAATTAGCTCTTCTTTCTCGTCTAACTGTGCACACTATCCTAAGCTAACCTTTAAAAGCTATATATTTCTCTCTCTTATTTTAGCTTTATCCCATACATTTTCATCCTATACATGTTCACTGTCATTTAGTTTTAAATATTGTCTAATGTGTCTTGTAATTTTTTTGATACACGAATTATTGGCAAGTATTTATTTAGTTTCCATGTGTAGAATTTACCACTTGCCCCAGATATCTCATTGTTCTTGGTTTTTAATTTAATTCCATTGTTATCACAAAACATAGTCTGTATTATTTTAATCTTTTCAAATGGATTGAACCTGAGTTTATGGTCCAGCATATGTTTTATCTTAGTAAACATTACCTGGGAACTTGAAAAGAAGATTTATTCTGCAATTGTTGGGTGTAGTTTTTTATAAATACCAATGAGGTAAAGAAGAGTGATGTGTTATTTAGGGTTTTTTTTTTTTTTTTAATAATATCAGTTGCTGAGAGAGTGGCGTTAAAAATCTCCAAGTATCACTGTGGATTTCTCTCTTTCTTTTTTTAATTGTAACTTTTTCATCTGTTTTGAGCCTCTTTTAAGAGGCACATGTACATGTATAGTTCCTGTGTCTTTTTGTAAATAGATCCTTTTTTATTATAGCAGGTCTGTCTTCGTGTCTGGCAATACTATTTGACTTGCATCTATTGTATCTGATGTTAAAGCAGCCACTCAAGTTTTCTCTGACTGTTTGTAGCGCATACCTTTTACTGTTATTTCCTTTCAACATATCTGTATTTACGTGATTCCATTTCATCTTGTGGGGATACTATGTTAGGCCTTATTCTTCTATCCCTTCTGAGAATTTCTGAGTTCTAAATGGAGTACTCGGCTCATTTACATTTAATCTAAATATTGATATGTTTGGGTTGTGATCAACCATTTTATTAGTGTTTTTCTGATGGTCCTACCTGGTTTGTGTTAGCTTATTTCTATGCTCCTACTTGCTTAATTTATTTTGGCTTAATTGGATCTTTTTGAGAATTCCTTTTTTAACGGATTTTGGCTTCTTCATTATCCCACTTGGTATTGTCTAGTAGTTGCTTTAGAAATCACGATATGCCCCCCTTAATTTCTCACCGTCTACTTAGATTTAATATCGGATGGCTTTCTGTCAAGTATGACTGTGATTCAGAAAATGTAGATGTATTTACCTCCTTCTTTTGGTTTTTAGTTGGCATATGAACTTTATCTATAAATGTCATCAATTCCATAATACAGGGTGGGGTTTAAAGCAAATAGAAGTTTTCACTTTAAACTCACATTAAAAATTTTTTTTAATTAAAAAATAAATAGTTGCATTTATTTATAATAAACTAAGAAAAATAAAGAATCTTTTACACTTGGCCACATATTTCTCATCTTTGACATTTCATTCTTTTCTAAAAATCGGCTTGACAAGAAATCATTATTACTTCATTTCATTCCACTCAATCTGCGGCTAATCTGTACCTGCTTTCAAAAGTTGCTCTTTACCTAGGTTTTCAGAAGTTTGACTCGGATTGTATTTACATGTGATTTTCTTTGCGTTTTCCTGCTTGGGGTTCATTGGATTTTTTATACTTATTAATGTACGCCTGTCACCAAATTTGGGGAAATCGTTACCATTATTTCCTCAATTTTTAAATTTGTATTTCAAATACCGTATTTTTTCATTTTGGGGGATTTTAATTGGGTTCTCAGTCATACTTTTTGAGTCCCCCACTAAAATTTTCTGTTGGTTCATCCATTATGAATGAGTCCTGGAGGTGGTGAGAATAGTTGTTTTTAAATCTCTGTATGCTAGTTCCAACTTCTGGGCCATCTCACTTATTTACCATATGACTGGAACTTTGGCAACATGTTTCTTTTCTTTTTAATATTTATTTTTTCGTTGTAGTTGTACTCAATACCTTTATTTATTTTTATGTGGTGCTGAGGATCCAACCCAGGGCCTCGCGCGTGCTAGGGGAGCGCTCTACCTCTGAGCCACAACCCCAGCCCCAGCAACATTTTTCTGTTTCTTCACAAGCCTAGTAGTTAGGAATCACTTGGGATACTGGGAGCGGCACATGGTAGGGGTATGGGATTCTGTAGTGTCCCCCCAAAGGGTATGATTCCTTGGCTTATTTTTTTAAGCAGGTAGTTAATTTGACTTCAGTTCAGATGCTGACCCTGTTTTTTCCTGCAGTAGAACAGCTAAACATTCAGTTTGGTTCTCCTAGACCTAGCAGGTGTGTTTCGAGGCCTCCAGTGCACATGTCACTTGGAATCAGCCAGCAATTTTGAGCAGGTCTATGTGGAGTCCTCCTCTTCCCATCCTACATATGGCTTTCACCTTTCCAGGAATTCCTCTGTCACTTGCAGCTGCCACAATGTCCCAAATTCTGGCCTACAGCTCTCAGAGCCAGTAAGACTATTAAAATTTTACCCACAAACAAGCTATGACTAGGGCCTATCTTCAGACAAAAGGCGACATCCACACATGAAAATTATGCTGTGCCATTTCCTTCTTTCAAGAGTGAATTCACTTCCAGTTTCCTTGAGTTCCTCTAGATGCCTTCAAATAACTGTATTTTATATTTTGTATGGAGTTTATATTTGTTGTCTGAGAGTGAGTTGGCCTGACAGAAGCTTCTTCTCCATTACCAACTGCATTAACTTTTTGTTTACCAAGAAATCACTGTTTGTTAATTTTTTCCTAGCAATTCAATGCAGAGGTGGCCTACTATTTATTAATTTATTTTTTGCCGTGCTGGGGATTGAACCCAGGGCCTTGTGCACGCGAGGCAAGCACTCTACCAACTGAGCTATATCCCCAGCCCTGCCATTTATATTAAGTAAAATTCCCCATATTCCACCACTGTAAAGTGTATTTATTTGCTTGCTCACCACATGTTTCTGAGGCTCTTCTATGTTCTCGGCATTGGGTACATAAAAAGGAAGAAGATGTATCTGTGCCCTGGCTGAGCTCGGGGCTATGGCAGGCATTAGAGTCCGGACTAGCCATGTGTGGGCACTTAATATTAAATTTAAGTTAAATAACAACGAGTGAGACTTAAAAGCCAGTTCCCCAGGCACACTAGCCCCATTTCAAGTGCTCAGTGGAGAGCCCCGTGTGGCTCCTGGCTACTAGAGGACAGCACGCGAGAACATTTCCATCATCCAACGAGTCCTAATGGATTGGGTTGGTTAGGAGAAGAGACAGATAAGAAAAATCACCACAAAACATAGTATAATAACATATAAAATAGAGTCACATACGAGGTGTGGCACCTGAACAGGAGTGATAACTTCTAACTGATGTTACAGAGATCCAAATAGGAGATGACATTTAAGTTGGATCTAGACAGATTTGCTCTGTCATCCTAGGGCATCTAAGCAGCATGTCAGTAAGACTTAAAACAGATCAGGGACTACCCAGCCACCCTGACCCTCATATTTCTGTTTTAGGCACTAGATGGGAGAATCATTCTCTGATTTGGTACCATGGGTGGGGGGGGCAGCATTTTACAGGGAAGTCTTGAGTGTGGTTAGGGCCATATTGAATTTGAGGTGCTTGTTGAGCGCTTGAGGAAGCTGGGTGTGTAGTTCTTGAGCTTGGAGCAGGGAGCATTGAGCTGGAAAAGCAGATTCAATGGCATCGTGTATTTTAGGTGGTCATTATATTTCTTAGCATCTTTAAAGTTGCTCTAGAGAATATAGAGTGAGAAGCACAAACAGAGCCAGCCCCTCGTGACTATTTGGTACATATCAGATATTTGCACCTTACATGTCATTTGGGAAGATACATGATTATAATTGCACCTGAGTAGCCAAGAGACCTGGATTTGGATCCTTGCTCTACCACTTGACTAACTGCGTGACCTGAAGCAAGTCACTCATTTCCCTCATCTTTCCAAGGGGAACAATAAGGTCAACTCCATGGGGTTTTGTGAGAATTACATTTTTAAAATATTGGAGTGCCCGGCATAAGCTAAGTCCCCAGCACAAATAATATATTCAGTATTGTTGTTCTAACTAAAATTAATGCCATCTTACTTGGCCTTCATAGTAAACTTGCTGTTTTCCATATAACTGCAAGTGTCACAACTCACCTAAGGCTTCAAGTTGACATGTGGCATGACCCAGAGTCAGAATCCAGGTGTTCTGATTTATTTCCAGGGCTCCTACTATAAAACTGCTGTGTACTAGTTTCTCATGTGAATTTGAAACATGCTCTTAGTTAATTATATTCAAAAGAGCATATGTATTCTTTGTTGGTATTGCAATTTAAAGACAAACCAAGCAACTCCAGACATGACTTCAAAGCAACTGTACAATCAAATTTCAATACATGTTGCCTCTCCTTTCGTCAAGATAGATGGTGCTATGGGAAGTAACATCTGTCTATCAACAGATGTGGTTACTCCTTGCTTTTAGACAACTGAAAATAAAAAAATCTCATGTGTCAAAATACCAACCACTACAAAAATGTCCTTCTCCTTAACTTTGGATAGGCAACCTATATTTACCCTTAACTATCTTGCTGAAACTGAAGGTCTTAATATATAAAATATAGTGGAAAAAAACGTGCCACCCACCACCCACCAATTTCAAAGGCTAGTTGTAAGTGATTAAAAGAGCTTTATGTCTCTGTAAAGAGTTATAGGAACATAATTAGCATCCTAACTGCTGCCTTCTGTTTCTTTTCGTGTCTTGACAGTTCCTGTCATAACTCCCTTAGCTAGTGACTTAGTAGAAGTAGTAAGCAGAATTTAGCTTTAAAATCATCCAGCTCCCCTATTTAAAGCTGCAGGCAATTTGTTCTGATGGAATTTTATTTATTTAGCAAACTTTTATTGGTACTTTGTTATCTACCAGATACTGTTATTATGGGCCAGGCTATATGGGCAATGACCAAACAGACTCCATTTTGCCCTGAGACGCCACATCATGTAAGAAATGCTTCTCCCAGGGAAAGCCTTGAATCTGCACCCATCAACAGTTGCTTAGCACAGCATGTTTGGCAACACAAAATGGCAATTCTTATACAATGTAAAAGTGTTCTCTCTTCAGTTCCCTTTTTTCTTGGACAGTGTACCCCGTCAGAGATTGATTGTCTAGATGTCAGTAACCACTCTTTAACTTGCACACAACTGGGGATGTTTGGGTCCACTCCCTTTTCTGCTTCTGATTTTAGATCTCATGACATTTGTTTATGGTTTTGAATCATAGAAACAGCCACTTATGCTTTAATATGGTTTTGGACTATAAAAGGTGTACTCAAACCCCGGGAGGGTTTTTTGTTTGTTTGTTTGTTTGTTTGTTTGTTTTTGTAGCCTGTCCCTTGGCTCGCTAGCTGGTGGATCTGGTCCACTGGCTGGTGAATAAAGGTTCCACCTCCTGCTTCAAGATCGACACCGTGATTTATTGCACTCTTGCCTTAACACTGTTAGAAAGTGGGGGACCCAGAACTGAAAATATGTGGTCTCTTTCTTTAGTGAGTCCGTAGTCTAATCCACACACTCTGTAGGAGATAATTGCAATAGTTTTCTAGTCAATGAATGTCAAAGTTACATGTTGACATTAGCCTAGGCATTCTTCAAAAAATAGGTAAAATTTGAGTGTGATATTAGAAGTATGGAAATTTTAAAATGTGATTATATTGAACCCTTTGTGATTTATGCACTTAAAGTATGTAAATCTTCCCTAACTATAAAGAGACATTGAACTCTAGTTAGTAGCTTTGCTTTTTCAGGGATACAAGTTGGCAACTATGATATACCCTTCTATGAAGCCTAGACTTAATTAAAAATTTTAGATATATATAAACTAATGACATTATATAAATTATATAATATACATGAGATAATGAGAAACTAAGAAACAGGCTTCACACTGTTGAAAACGAGTGTCACAAATGGAAATGTGTCAAGTGGCAGTATACCTTGTGGTATTTGATTGTAATAGGCATTGTTAATATAAACTAAAGGCTTTAAATAGTAGACTGTATTCTAATTCTTTAAATTTAATTTTCCAGAAAACTGATAATACAATTTCCATTATCACATAAGCTGCAAACTCCACATAAAACTGTAAAATTATAACTTTAAAAAAACCCATCAGTGGCCAGGCACGGTGGCACATGCCTGTAATCCCAGCACTTGGGAGGCTGAGGCAGGAGGATTGCGAGTTCAAAGCCAGCCTCAGCAATGGTGAGGCACTTAGCAACTCAGTGAGACCCTGTCTCTAATAAAATACAAAAAAGGGCTGGGGATGTGGCCCAGTGGACGATTGCCCCTGAGTTCAATCCCTGGTACCAAAACAAACAAACAAACAACAACAACAAAAAACCCATCAGTGAAGTAAGTTTGCTTCATAGCCTGGAATTGAAAGAAGGGCCATTGTAAGGATTCAAGCACTGATATTCTTGCATCAACACACACACACAAAAGAGAAATTAGAGGCCATACAAGCAGAATGAGAAGAATGTTTGGAGCAGACAAGATATTTGAATAATTAATTAAAAAATGAAATACTTCAAATATATGTCAAATAAGTACAGAGAACACAGCAGGAGAAAGGTAAGAAAAAAAATTCCACCTACACAAATAATATTCAAACTGTTGGAAACCAAAGAGAAAATTTTGAATGAAGCCCAAATTAAGAATTATTGTGGATTTCTTATTTGAATGTATGCAACCCAGAAGACAATAAAGTAACATCCTTAAAGCCTTGGAAGAAAAACAAACCTATCAACCTATAATTCTGTATCTTTCAAAAACAAAATCAAGTAAATATTGTTTTGAACAAAACCAGTTAATTATCAGCAGACCAGTGCTAAAAATTAAACAAGTACTTTAGCAGAAAGAATGTACTAGAAACTCAGCAGTGCCTAAAGAAATGAAGATTACAGAGGTGCTATAAAAGGAGGTAAATATAAATGATGTGATTAATTTGATAATTGATCTAAAGGATCATAAAATGGCTAAAATGAAAGTAGCAGCCAAGTGTCATGTGTTTTCAGAATATTTAAAACTAAAATTCATGAAAACAGTAGCACAGAAGATGGGAAGGAGGACTTGTGAGTATGTAGTTGTGAATTGTGAGAACTTTAACTGCCTGAGGAATAGTTTAAAGTGGACTGTGAATAATTAAAGATACATGCATATTATCCATCTTTGAACAACCATTAAAATGTTACAATAGAGATATGAAAAATAAGCAATCATAGAGATGAAATAGGATCAAAAAATACTTCATTAATCCAGGCTCAGTGGCGCACAGGCCTGTAATCCCAGCAGCTCGGGAGGCTGAGGCAAGAGGATCAAGAGTTCAAAGCCAGCCTCAGCAAAAGTGAGGCACTAAGCAACTCAGTGAGACCTTGTCTCTAAATAAGATATAAAACAGGGCTGGGGATGTGGCTCAGTGGTCAAGTGCCATGGAATTCAATCTCTGGCACCTTCTCCTGTCAAAAAGAAAAAAAAATTCATTAGTGCAAAAACATAAGTAATGGGGGGAGAGGAACCAAGACTAAACAGAATAAATATAAAACAAATAGCAGGAGGGTAGCTTTAAATCTAACTATATCAATAATTGCATTAAATTACCACATTAAAATGCAGAGATAGATTTTTTTTTTTTTTAGGAAGCAAGACCAGTACTTACTTGGTGGGGGATACCACGATCATGAAAGTGGTTTTCCAAAGCAAGACTTGTCCATTGCACTTCAGGTGTACTAATCCCTGCAATTTCCCCACTCATGGGCAACAAGCCCAGAATTTGTGCTGTTGGGAGTCACGCATTCATGGTTTCTCTCAGAGATTAAAAAAAATTAAAAGTGAGGTCTTATGCCATCTTCAAAATAAACCCTTTACAAATACAAAGACAAAACTATGCTTAAAGTGATAAAGAGGATATAACATAATGATGATGAGGTAGATTCATAAAAAGATAAAAAGCTTAAGTGTGTATGAAACTAAAAATACTTCAAGATATATAAAGCAAAAACTGCTAGAGCTGAAAGAATTAAACAAATGAACAACTATGGTTAAAGACTTTATGCCCCTCAGTAATCAAACAAGTAAATAGAAAATACAACATTTTTAAACAGGTTGGCCTAATGAAAATGTACAGACCATTCAATCAAATAATATGAGAATATGCATTACCTTTGAATGCAGATAGTACATTCATCAAGAAAGACTATACTCTCAGTCATAGAACAAACCTCAAAAAATTTAAATAGAATTAAATTATACAAAATATCTTCTAAATCGTACAAAATATCTTCTCTGGTTACTTCAAAATTAAACTAGAAACCAATAACAGAAAGATATCTTGAAAAGATTCCTAAGAATTTAGAAACTAACATGTAACAGATAAATCAAAGAAAATGTCAAAATAGAAATTGAAAAATTTTTATACAAAAATAAAAAATAGCATCAAATTGTTTTCATTAGCTCAAAATGAATATAAACATTTGTGAGACATAGCTGAAGAAGTACTTTAAAAGAAGATTCATAGCATATTAGAAAAGAAGAAAACTCTCATGTTAATGATCTCAATTTCCATATTAAATATTACCCATAATAAGTTGAAGGAAATAATAAATCCTGGAATAAACCAAATAGAAAACAATAAACCAAACAGAAAGCAGGAAAGCAATAGAGAAAAATAAATGAGAAAAACAATAAAAAAGATAAGCCTTTAACCAGATTGATAAGGATAAAAAACAAAAAAAAGACACAAATTGCCCACGTCAGAAATAAAACAGGGACATCACTACAGATGCTATGGACATTAAAAGGATAGTAAGGGGAGCCATATATGGTGACGACCCTGCCTAGAATTCCGTGACTCATGAGGCTGAAGCAGGAGGATCCCAAGTTCCAAGCCAATCTGGGAAACTTAAGGAGACCCTGCCTCAAAATAAAAAGGGTTGAGGATGTAGCTCAGTGGTACAGTGCTAGACTAGCATGAGGTACTAGATTCAATCCTCGGTGCTGAAAAAAAAAAAAAAAAAGATAGTAAGGGGAATATTGTAGACAACTTTATGCAAATAAATTTAATAACTTATATGAAGTATACACATTTCTAAAAAGTCTCAAACTACCAAGATTTGATTAAGAAGAAATAGATAACTGGTCCTATATCTAGTAAATAAATTGAGTTTGTAGTACCAACCTTTCCACAAAACTGATAAATTCTGCCCAGCTAAGGAAGAAATAATGCAAATACTATGCAAACTCTTCCAGAAAAGAGCAGAGAAGGACACAACTCTCTGTTGTTTATCAGGCTAACTTTATCCTGTAATAAAATCAGATAAACACACTACAAGAAAAAAAAAAAAAAAAAAACAGACCTAAATCCCTCATAAGCCCTCATAAGGGTAACTCCAATTCTTAACAAGCCTCACAAGCTTCAAATCAACCCCTTCAATTTGTGAAAAGGATAATACATGCTAGGCAAGTGGGATTTTTCCTAGGAATATAAGGTTGGCACAATATTAGAAAATTAATCAATGAGCCACTCTAGGATTTCATCTCACACCAATTAGAATGGCAGCTATTGAGAAACAAACAACAATAAATGTTGGCGAGGATGTGAAGAAAAAGGCACGCTCATACATTGTTGGTGGGACTGCAAAATGGTGCAGCCAAGATGGAAAGCAGTATAGAGATTCCTTGGAAAACTGGGAATGGAACCACCTTATGACCCAGCTATCCCACTCCTCGGTCTATACCCAAAGGACTTAAAAACAGCATACTACAGAGACACAGCCACATCAATGTTTATAGCAGCACAATTCATAATAGCTAAACTGTGGAACCAACCTAGATGCCCTTCAGTAAATGAATAGATAAAGAAAATGTGGTATATATACACAATGGAGCATTACTCAGCAATAAAAGAGAATAAAATCATGGCATTCGCAGGTAAATGGATGGAGTTAGAGAATATAATGCTAAATGAAGTTAGCCAATCCCAAAAAGCCAAATGCCAAATGTTTTCTCTGATATAAGGAGGCCGATTCACAGTGGGGTTGGGATGGGGAGCATAGGAGGATTAGAGGAACACTAGAATGGCCAATGGGAAGGGAAGGAAAGGGAGGGGGCAAAAGGGTGAAGAAAAAAAAATGATGGTAGAATGAGATGTATATCATTACCCTAAGTGCATGTATGAAGTCACGAATGGTGTGAATATACTTTGTATACAACCAGAGATATGTAAAAATGTGCTCTACAAGTATAATATGAAATGTAATACATTCTGCTGTCATTTCTAACAACTTAGAATAAAAACTAATTTGGAAAAAAAAAAAAAATTAATCAACATAATCTGATACATTAGCAGATTATGATTATCTCAATGGATGAAGAAAAATAATTTGTCAAAATTTAACATCTATGCGTAACTTTAAAACTATGTAATACTTGGCAATCTAAGAGCAGGAGAAATTTTTTATAATTAGATACACAGCATCTACACCAAACCTAAAGTCTTCATACTTACTGATGACTATTGAAAGCTTTATTTTACAATTGAGGGGAAAAAATCTGTATACTTTACACTCTTAATCAACTTTGTACCAGAGTCTTTAGCTAGTGCAATAAGGCAAGAAAAAAAAAATGGCATACAGATTGGGAAGAAAGGACTTAAAAATGGCATATTGTTTACATAGAAAATTCCATAGAATCTATAAAAAATCTAATACCAAAACAAGTATATACTGTGATGATTCACTCCATCCTTCTCCGGAGGAACCTATAGCCATTTACTTGAATGATGTACACTAGAGCAAGGAGAAAGTCCACTGCACACAGGTTTTGAATTGACTTTGGTATCTAGAGCCCCAACGCATCATGGAAGTAAAGGATTATAGGAGTCAAGTAATGAAAAGGTTTCTGGCTAAAGTCTGGTACACAGTGGGCCCACTAAATTTATGGACTCATCCAGGGGCTATTGCCCCATTTTTGTATAATGGGAATAGATATTATACATTGCAGTGACTGTTGGAGTGACACTCACCACCCCCTCAACCATTGCTTCCTTGGTCTAGGGGTGGTCAAAGTGAAACTTTTGGACTAGCTTCTTACCAAGATAATAAACACAAAACAGAGATTGGTGTTCCCTATCATATCCTTTTTAATAGCCAATCTCCCTCTGCAGGAACTGGATGGACCATAGAGTATGATAAACTACTACAAGTCCAACCAAGTGTCGGTCTTGATTGTATACCAGCAGTAGGACCATGGCTACAGCACCTTCCTAAGATTTCAGGTGTGTGGTGTGCACCATACATACTGTGTATAGTACATACATCATGGATGCAGCCTTTCCTGTTCAGATTAGAAGAAAAGATCAGGAGCAGTTTGCATTTGTGTGACACAGACTATAATACTCATGTCCTGTTTTTCTTCAGAGCTTTGCTAACTGAGCCACCCTCTGTCATAAAGAGTCTGAAGTGATCCGGGCCATCTGAACCCAGTGAACCTCACACTCATCCATTGCCTCAGTGACATCATCAAGTTCATGGTCCAGGAGAAGCAAGAGGAAGCTTGTGTGCTAGAAGCCTTGGTAAAACTCATGTGCTCCAGAGAGAAGAAGATGAACTATGAAGATGAGGGACCTGCCTCTTCAGCAAGGTGGCCAGGTTCATGCTGAGATACCCAACTCAAAGCCAAAGGCAGTTATTGCAAACCCATCTTTGAGCTCTGGAAGCAACCCACGCCACTCCTTAAAATGCTATTCTAGTCCATGAATTGGGTGACATGCTGGCTGCTGGCTTTTGCCTAGTATCTGAAACACTAAAGGACTCTGTAGGAAATGCAGGTCACAAGACAAGGCCACAGCCATGAGATGTGGAAGGAAAGAGGAAAGATTCGTTGGGAAAAGCCTCAAATTTTAGTACTGCCTTACAAAAGTCTCAGCCAGTCCACAGGAGGCCCAGAATAAAGAGGACCTGGTGGAAGTCTTGTATGAAGTACGGAAATGGCCAGGTACTGGCACCTGCCTTGTGCTCCTTCACTGGCTCGGAGCTGCCTAGGAAAAGCATGGCCTTACCTCAGCAGCTGTGGTTGAGTAATCAGAGAAATTGCGACCAAGGTTGTAACCTGACTTCACCCACCTGCAAGCTCTTTCTTGAAAAGAGATCTGAATAGCTGCTGTGCACACCGTTTGGAAAGAATTCTCTCTCTCTGCCAAGCATCTTGTGCGTGCGTGTGTGTGTGTGTGTGTGTGTGTGTGTGTGCACGTGTGTGAATGCACGTCTGTGTGCATGCCATGTGGCAAAGACCTGTTTAACTCATAAAGAAGGAACCAACATGATAATGATGATAGTTAAAGGAGGAGAGGAGTAACCGGTATATTACAGTGGACAGGCAGAACAAATGCTGAAATAAGTTTGCAATTTAGACTGAAACTTGTTATACCCTATATGATGATAAATCTGTAACCTACAGGACTTACATTTTCTACCAGGCTAAAAAAAAATAAATTGCAGCCTATTAATCTTGGACATAGTAACATTAACTTTACAGAGCCTCACCTTCATCAGTAGTAAATAATCAAAGAAAGTTACCTTCTAAAACAGTGGTTCTCAACTGGGTATGAATTTGCTTCTCAGAGATATTTGACAAACGGGCCTTGGGTGAGTCCACAGATTCAGTGGTCTCACTATGCAGCAGGCTGTGGCCTGGACTTCATCATTTGACTCCCATCAGCCTCCACTCTGACAAGAGGTCCATGATGTCTGGAGACATTTTTGACTATCACAACTAAGGTGATGAAGGTGTGTGCTATAGTTTGGATCTTGAATGTGCTCTCAAAGGCCTGTGTGTTGAAGGCATGGTCTCCATGGTAATATTGGGAGGTGGTGAAACCTTTAGAAGCTAGGGCCTAGTGGAAGGAAGTTAGGCTATTGGGGCCGTGCCCTTGAAGGAGTACTGGTACTCTGACTCTCCTTTTGCTTCCTGGCCACCATGCATTCCCACCATGACATACTGTGCTACCTCAGGTCCAAAGGAACAAGCCAAGTGACCATGGACTGAAACCTCTGAAACCATGAGCTAAAATAAGTCTTTCCTTCTTATAAGTTGATTTTTCTCAGGTATTTTATCACAGTGACTAATGATAGGGTGTGATTAGAATCTGGTGAGTAGAGCCAGGGATGCCACTAAGTAACCTACAATGCACAGGGTAGGCTTCCTGACCAAGAATCATCCAACCGAATGTCAATAATACCAAGACTGAAAACCCTGTGTTGATGACACTTTAGATACTTTATTAGACAATGCTCTAATATGATATAGAAAGGGCACTTAAAGAAGACTTTTAATTTCCCTTGACCTCCTTCACTTAAATGTAAAATTGTTCTAATGATAGTAGAAACTTCATATAATAAACTTCATATGATTATAATTTTAAATAAAACAATTGTGGTCCTCATACATTGCTGGTGGGACTGCAAATTGGCGCAGCTAATCTGGAAAGCAGTATGGGAAAATTCCTTAGAAAACTTGGAATGGAACCACCATTTGACCCAACTATCCCTAAAATCCTCAGTCTATACCCAAAGGACTTAAAAACAGCCTACTACAGGGACACAGCCACATCAGTGTTTATAGCAGCACAATTCACAATAGCAAGCTTGTGGAACCAACCCCAATGCCCATCAGCAGATGAATGGATAGGGAAACTTTGGTATATATACACAATGGAATGCTACTCAGCACTAAAAGAGAATACAATCATGGAATTTGCAGGTAAAAGGATGGAGTTGGAGAAAATAATGCTAAGTGAAGTTAGTCAGTCCCCAAAAACCAAAGGTTGAATGATTTCTTTGTTATGAGGATACTGATTCATAATGGCAAGGTAGGGGGGATGGGAGGAATGAAAGAACTTTAAATAGATCAAAGGGGAGTGAGAGAAAGGGAGGGGGCAAGGGGATAGGAATGATGGTGGAATAAGTTGGACATCATTACCCAAGTACCTTTATGAAGACATGAATGGTGTGAAAATATTTTGTGTAGAACCAGTGACTTGAAAAATTGTGCTCTATATATGTAATATGAAATGAATTGCATTCTGCAAGCATGTATAACCAATTAGAATAAATAAATAATTTAATTTAAAAAACAATTGTGGTCGATTGTATTTTTACGAAGATAGCCACACAAACAGATATCCCATCCCACATCTTCTTCCTCCTACGTGCCACTGACATTTCTGTCTTGAAAGGCGGGGTTTTGTTCCCTTTCTGTGACCTTGGGTGGCTCTCCATAACTGGCGCTGTCAGTAGATCACAGCTGAAGTGATAACTCGTGATTTCTGAGGCCGGGTCACAAACAGCAAGACAGCTTCCTCCTGGCTCTCTTTCTCGGGAGCCAACCTTGTCTCACCCGAGAAAGAAGTCTGGCCACCCCAGAGAAATCTTACAGCGGGACCCATCCAGGAGGGATGTGCCTACCCCGGTTCTTCCAATATTACCAGTTCAACCTCCAGACAGGGAGACTTTGAGATGCCCAGGCACCGTCTGACTGCAACCTCATGACAAAGAAACACCATCTAGAACCACCCAACTGAAATGCCCCAAGGTCCCTGGCCCACAGAAACCACAGGAGATAGCAAATGATATTGTGTTTTTTAAAACCACAGCAATAGACACTAAAACAAAAATATACATGGTCCTTAGGACAAAGTCTGGCAAGTGTCTTCATTGGTCTCTATTTGGGGGTGGTCTTAGTACTTTGTAATTTTTAATATTTTGAAATGGTGTTTTAAATTAATATTTAGTATTTTTAACTTAGGAATTTAGTTAGTATTTAGTATTTGGTTAGTATTTTTACTGTATTTCCATACCCTAGAGGGCAAACTGTCCGTATGTGGAGGTGTAGTTTTCCAAGGGAACCACCAGGCGGAGCCAGACCCTAATTTATCTCTACCTTTCAGGAGGTCACTTTGACAAAACAGAAAAAAGGTTTCAGAACCAAATGCTAGCATACACAGGATGATGAGTTAGGAATGTTCCAACAAATTCTCAAACACCAAAAGGTTTATTCTGATGACTAAATCTCCCCCACACTGGGTGTGCAGATGAGAGACAAGAAAATCCTTCTTTTTTTTTCCCATTCTAAATGCAGTGGAGCAGGTTATTTTTTTTTTTTTAATCCTTGAAAAGAAGAAGGGCTCTGTAAACCTGTAATTTCTAAACAATGCCGTACCGAATCTTTGCCTGTCTATAGACATGGCAAATGCAATCTGTGTTGCAGCTGGCTTTTCACCGTGCAAGAACTGTGCATATTCATATTTATTTTTATTATATTTATATATTAATATTGATCCTAGCAGTAGAATCCCAGATAACACTCATAATCATCTTGATAGAATCCAACACAGCATTCATCCCAGCATTTGAGCTTAAACTACTTTAAGTTTCCACTTTTTTCTAGGTCTTTGTTTTGTATACACAGGGATTTAATGGTCCAGTGACTGTGAAAATGGACCGTGGTTCCGATTGCAGGAAATCTGGGAACCAACGTGCTTACAATGAATCAATCGCATGAACAAAACACATGGTAAATCTCCACTGTTCCAACAGATTCAAAGCAGACTTTACCCATCATCACGCGCGGTAACCTGAGGAGGCTGGCAGCCTGCGCTTAGGATGATGATGGGCAGCCGGCCTCCGCGGCACTCCCGAGGGCTGCAGCTTCTACCCCAGGATCGCTGGAGGACAGGGGGGCTTGAATACACCGGCGATCTTGAGAATAAAGGAGGCTTTGTGGTCAGCTTATCTGATTGGAAGTTCAGACTATGAGATCAAGACTTCGCAGCCTGGTGAAGTGTAAATCAAAGGGGACTGCTGGTGGCTGGAACATTGAAGCGTTGATTCTTTGAGTGCATGCTACCACTTTGACTCAGCCCCTACCCTGGCAGACCTTCCCATCTTGCTGATGAGCCACGGGTAAGCAGAGGGAGGCCTGCAAACTCAAAGCCCATCAATCCCATGCTAGAATTAGAACAAAACCAAGCCACACACAAAGGTCTGTCGAGTCAGCAGACTCGGGCTCCTGCCTAAGGTGAATAAGTGAAGAGACCGATTTCCACGTTTAACTTATGGCAAGTTCCTGTCACTGATGCTCACAACATGTATACATAACATCTTTTTTCTGTGACACACGAGTAGTAGCAGAGGCAGTCCTCTGTGGCTTGGCCACAAATTGCAGACTGTGAGTGCCTCAGAACATCTCGGATCCCTCCCAGCTAGCTCTGGAAATTCCCAGGGAGGATCATGCGTATGCTCCTAAGATTCCTCCGGCTCCCAGAAACAGACTTGAGGACCTGAAGTGGCAAGAGTGACGAGCCCTTATACTTTTTAAGGGCTCTTTGTCTGGGTACTCCAGGTCACTGATAAAGGCAGCCAGAGATGCAGGTCACTGCTAGAATGTGCCTTAGCACTCCCCATGCGTGGCTGCTCCCCCATCCCAGGCGCTCAGCAAGGTCTCAGGACAGTGGCTGGACTTGGCTGTGCCTCCCTAGCTCTTATAGGCTGTCTTCTCTGGGCTCATCTTTACTAGTTCTTTCTCAAGTGTATGAGGGGCTGGTCGGGCATTCAGTGGTGTGAGTGGCCATCTTATCTCTCACACTGTCCAAAAGTGACAAAAGACCATGTTCGGTGGCTTCAGTCTGTGCACCCTTACCTGTGAGTGACTTCCTTCACATAGCCCATTCACTGCTCAGGCAAATGAACTTCATACTGAACCCGCCCTATTGGCCTCTCTCATCACATTCAACACTATGACTTTATCATGGACACGCAGGACCTTGGTTTCACAGATGAAAGACTTTGAATAATTACTCTTTTTGTAATGATTTTATCTGGAATGGTTTAGTACTTTTTCAAATTGATGTGTTCCAAGGGATGGAGTTTTCCAGTATGAAAACCCTTGTCGGGTACAGACAGCTAGCTAAGATTGGAGATGATAGATAAAAGAAGAGGCGCTGCTCAGGCCTCTGAACCTTTCTAGACCAGTGTATCACATTGCACAACCTCCTCCCTCTACCTGCTACTGTTAACGTCCTCAGAGGCAAGCCAACCCCATCTCATTGTGCACATCTAGACTTCTGTTCAGCACCCTGAGCTGTGCCCTTCTCCTGTAATCGCAAAATGAGGACTTGAAAAATTATTCCATCAAGCATGTAATTTCTCTTAACATAGCAGAGGGTGCTAATGAGCTGGATCAAACATTGACCACCTGAAAGTGGACAGTTTGCCCAAGAACCCTGCAAACATTTTTACCTTGCTTTCCCCTTTTCTCACGTTCCTTTCCACTTCACTTTAAACCTCCAACTGAACTTAGCTTTACTGTGTGCTCTGATAAAGTGGGACATGTGTCTAGTGCATCTTGATTAAACCTGCCCAAAATGACCCTCTCAAACTCTAATGGCGTGGGAAGACTGGCTCTGGTAGGTGAGTAGATATTTACTTGGAAGTTGGAAAAGGAGGAGGAAAAAGGAAATGTGGTGGCATTTGCTAAAAAGATTCTGTCCTTTGTGGTTGTTATTTTGAGGAGGTACGGGAAAAGCTTTTCCTAGACCACATGTGAATGCTGACCAAATACTAAAGTATCAAACACCAAGAACTCAAGTGACCTCCTGTTCTGGTGTGCTCTCCCCAAAGGGACCATTTCTACTTTTGTAGAACAATGTGCCCATAAAAGAGAGAGAACAGAGCAAAGGACTCTGCCCACTCCAGACCCCTGGTCCCCTGCCTCCGGGTAATGCATCTTAATCATCACCATCTGGAGAGAAGCTTCCTTTCTTGTTTGCCTAATCAGGAGATCTGGCAGCCGGAATTCCAGCTAGGAATCCCGCAGTGTGGGATGGCAGAGGTATTTGGAAATAGTGTGGTGGCCGTGTCTCTCCAACTATTCTGAAGAGGTCATTCTCGCTCTTCCTATGCTTTGTGCTTCACTAGTCCCAGTTTTTCTAAAATTATCTATGAGAACCCAATCTCATACCTAAATGATCCCTCGAAACACTGCCTTCCCCTCCCCCAACCGGGGTCCCATTGATCCCTACACCAAGCAGGCTTGGCTTGCCTCCAAACCAAACTTGGATTGCTTGAGCAACTTTAAACCCCAAACCTGCAAACCTAATGTGCAACTCAGGATTGGATGAGTGAGCAATGACCCTAATTCCTGGCTGCAGTGTTACACCCTGAAATGCTGGTATTACAATGTGACTGGGATGGTGTATCCCAGAGCTATCCACGCAGATCTTACATCCCTAATAATAGCTGCCCCGTCTGCTGAATATGTTAAAAGGCAATCCTTTGACCCTTACTTACAAGTAGCACTTTTACCATCTTCATAGGACCCGAAATATAGCTTCACAACTTTCTGAAATGAATGTCAGTCTGGAAGAAAGACAAGTACTCTGGAATTATACTCCATAGACTATGATTCTGCCTCAGAGATTATGCTTGGAGCCACATTGTGGGCTTCAGCCTCAATGCCTGTTTTGAACTTCTACCTCATCATCCATATGGTTCCATCTCTTCTATTTTTGGAAGCCAAATGGGCCCAGTGGCCCTATGTACCAGGTTCAGCTTGCTTGGCCTCCCATACATCATTCACTTCAAAGTCCTGTTGCAGATTCCCTTCTCTTGGGATACCTGACTGCTTAAGGCAGACCCCTGGCAACATCTCTGAGCCTTTACTCTTGGAAAATTCCCTTGGATGAAGAAGAGAGGAGTCTCATAATATTTCCTGTTTCTTCCTGAAACCTCAGCTGTCAGTCCTGCCTCTGGCTGTGCTCCACCCTCTGGACAAGTCAAAGACTAGATCCTGACCCCCATTCTCCCTCATCTTTCTCAAAAATCAGGGCCATACTTCATGACTCCAAAGATGAGCTCCAGGAAGTTGTCATTCTTGAAGCTATTTATCATTAAAATATCACAGTTTGGGTAGAAATTAAACTATAACAGATAAAGAGGAGACTAGGAGACTGAAGGTTCGTTCTTGCTATTCAACGTGCAATACACATAGGTGGCAGATGAGCGCAGGGAGGCCAGGGCCACATGGCATTTTTGTTTAAGGACACAATTCTGGCTACCAACCATATGTCTAAAGGAGTGCTGTGAGCTTTGCTATGCTCTTCATGGTTCTTTGTTTGTGAAAACTGGAAACAAAATAGACCATGGGCACAGGAGGCCTGTATGTCAATGGCTTTGCTATCTGTGTCAGTGTGGTGAAGGTGGGCAACTTCCCTCTGCCACACTGGGGCGCTGCAACATGTGCCCTTGGTGACTCTCCACAATACCCACACATACATACATGTACATACCATCACATATACCATTCACACCCATCCAACACATGTGCACATGCATATACATATGACACACACCGAGCACACATCACATATACACACAATATGCACAGATGTGCACACACATCATATACACCCCACCCCACCCACATCACATACACAGATACATGTACACCATGTTCAGACCACACACATGTACACACAACACAAAATCCTACACAACATACACACACCAAACCCATATACTCTATGTGCACATACACACAATGCCCCCCTCGTTCACAATTTTTATGCTCCTCTCTTACCTCTCCTGGCTGAAAAACAGAGAACAGAATCATTGCTGAAATAGAAAAAAAAAAAATTGGTCCCTTTGGGAGCTATTACAGATGTACGTCAAGGATAGTGGCCAGTGCTGCGGTAGATATTCCACTGAGTGGAACCTCCTCTTCCCAGGGAAGCACCTGAAGCAATCCCAGAACGCCTTTACAGTCTGCTTGAGCAAATTCCCACACTTGTGCACTATGTAGTCCATAAGCACTGAATGTCAAAGCCAACAGAAACACCTAAGTATATCTGCTCCGAAATGATCTGGGTTGACACTGAGTGGATTCATGTAGTCAACCAGTGGGTTCCTTCCAGAATTCTTCTTCAGTACCCGATATCCTTGGGATAATGTATTCATTCATTGGACAGCTACTAATTGATTGCCAGTGTTAGGCCACTGTGGAAGATTCACATCAATAACTCAGACAGCCTCAGTCCTCAGGGACCAATCTTCCAGTTCTCTGGGTACTGGGGAAGTTGGTGATCTGTTTGGGCCACCTCAGCATCCACTGATGCCCCAGAGAAGGTTTTTGCAGCAAGTATCAGCAGCTCTTGGATGCAGGACTTTTTTTTTTTTTTTTTTTTTTTTTTTTTTAATTTCTGGTCGAGTGTGGTTGGTCTGAATGTAGAACAAAATGGAAATGTCCCAGATTGTTTTCCCTGGAAGCAACCCTCAGTTAAATAACAAAAAAGGCCCTGGAGAATAAAACACCCTAGGTCAATATCCTTGACCTTCTTTGAGATAACTGTTTGACATTGTGTTCCAATGGGATGATTGAGCTCTAGTTTCTCATAGCAGTAAGTGAAGCGATGACAAATCTTTAATTGATTTTTCCCCTCCTTGCTTTACCAACTCTGCCCCCTATTGGTGATTTCTGGGATCACCTCTCAACTAAACTACTCACATTTGAATTTCAGAACCAGCTTCAGAGGAACCCCTACCAAGCCAAAAGCTAAAACATATGCAGAGATAGTTATAATTGTAGAAGAAGTGTGGCTGATAATACTAGAGTGCTTCATTTAAAATCCTGAGCACTCACAGGAAAAGTGAATTACTTTCGGTTGAGAAATGAGAAAGGACTTCATGGGGAAAAAGCCTTTAAATGGGGAGTAAGATTTGGTATGCAATGATGGTGCAAAAGATACCTTACATGGGCTGGGTAAGCTGAGATGTGGGGTGGTAAGTGAGTATGCTTGAGACAACTATGTCTTACAGAAGCATTACAGTGAGTAAAAGAATCAGCAAAGATCAGAACCTTTTATGTAGTTATCTAGGGCATTTCTGTCCAATAGAAAGTTCCATATTAATGGAAATGTTCTGAGTAATGCAATATGGCAGCCACTAGTGGGTACTGAATATCAAGCCCTTGAAATATGGTTAGTTGCATCTACAAAACTGAACCTTTATTTAATTCAATTTAAATTAATTTAAATAGTCCCATGTAGCTAAGGGTTACCATATTCAACAGTATATTTGCAGACAATGTAATACGACATGATCAGAAATGTGCTTCAGAAGAAATAATCTGAAACTGATGACAAAGTACAAATAAATATGTGGGCTAGTGGGGTTTTTAAAATAGAAAATGAAAATATTTTCTTCAAATAAAGAAAAACATAAAAAGAACATGAAACATAAAAAAGTATTGACCTTGTTAAAAGTGAGAGGCGGTATGGATTCTGCTCAGAGGACAAACCACTTTTCTGTCTTTCTACCCACAGAAGGCCCTGAGGAATCTCCCTGAGATTTTCAAGAACTGCTTAGAACTCAGTTAACTACTAGGCTAGACAAAAGGAGTGAGACTTTCCACCAGGGTAGTAGGAGTGAAGAAGAGGAATAAATCTGGGAGACATTCTGGAAGTTGAATCCATAGCTCTTGGCATCTAATTGGGTATAAGGTCTTGAGCACCCACGTACTTACTTGTTCGTCCATCTAAACCCAAACCCTGTTGTTGTCTGGAATTTCCATCCATTATACAATCATACCAACTATAATAGGTACACAAAAATAAAATATCTTGGACTGAAATGGAATTGACATGCACAATGCGACAGAGTGTTGGGAAGAGTCAGGGTTCACTCCCAGGTCCAGGGATGCCAGGACTTTCCCCAAAGCTTGCCTCCCCTGTCCCCATGATAACACAGTCACAGAAGCCAAGGCAGGGGACTTGGAGTGGTCAATCAATGATTTTAAACACAGCAACAAAGTTGATGAAAGGAAGATGGATATTAAGTTAGAAGTTGATTTCAGTTGGAGTTAAGAGAAGGAAGGTGGGTTCAGAAGTCAGCGTGCCAGGACTTCAGAGATTCAGGCTAATGAGGAATGAAGGTGAGAAAGTGAAGGCAATGAATATAAGCTACTTCTTAGCTTCTTGATACAGGAAGGAACGAGGCGGAATATACCAGGAACACGGTCATGCGTCACATAGCAAAGTTTCAGTCATGCCAAGATCCCAAATGTGACAGTGGCCCCGTAGGATTATATTACCTACCGATGTAGCCATCCTGGTTTGTGCAAGGCATTGTATGATATTCACATAACAAAAACTCTCCTAATGACACATTTCTGGGAACATATTCCAGTCATTAAGTGATGCATGATTGTATTCAGCCAGGTGCCTACTATTTGATTTTCTGCTTCTGTGAAATCTTAGAGAACTCTGAATACCCCATGTCCTTTCAAGGATGTCCTTGAGCATTATTTAGAACCACGTGGTCTTACCACCAGATTGACAGGACCAGAGAGACGTGACTGATGGGTCAGCCCTCCCCAAGCTAACCAGTGGCTGATAAAGGGGTCTGGTGGGAGAGTGGAGTGGTCCAACAGAGGCAGTGTGCAGTGACCGCTGACCGGCCAGCCCACTCACCTCCACGCCCATCAGCTGGAACTCAGAGACATCAGAGAGGCCATGAAGCAGCAAGAGCAGCAGAGGCAGAGAAAAAGTACAGGTCTCTTTGTCTCATTGTAAGCTGCCTGATACCGTAACCCGGGAGGAAAACTCTCGGAGGCAGAGTAAAGCTATTACTACTTTTACTTCTACTTTCTTAGAGAGAGCTTAGAGAGGGAAAGAAAGATTTTTAGAGAGAAAGATTAGAGAGAGATTTCCTTCTTGGCTTAGAGGGAAAGAAAGATAGAGAGAGCTTAGCTTAGAGAAAGATTATTTTTTAGAGCTTCTTTCTTTCTTCTTTCTTCTTTCTTCCTCGGGACCCTCGGCCTAACTCTGTCCAGCCCTCAGGAGCCTCGGCCTAACTCTGACCAGCCATTACTTCTTCTATCTGCTTCTCTTCTGTAACCGCTCTGCCTACGTTCTGGCCGCTCTGATTCTTTTCTTCTCCGACCCGAACTCTTCTTCTGACCGACCGAGCGACTGCACGACTGACTGAATGAATTCTCCGTTCGTTCTCCTAACTCGGACCGCTTTCACCCGGTTATATACCTTCAGCTTTGCGGGTGCCTACAGGTGCGTCACATACATATCAGGTGGAACTTATGGCTTCCAGCTAGCTGCAATAGCCCTTCCTAATTAGGGCTCCTTCATCTCATGAAGTCATTTGGAGCAGAGACCAATGGATTTCTTCCTTAAAGAAACAAGACGACCAGATTCATGGCGCTTCCTAGCAGCTGAACAATATTTTCTTTTCTACAGAGCCTTGCTGGAGGTGGCTTAAATTCTATCTTGCTTACTTCTCTTTGCATCCTATGAAACAACAAGACAACAAATGAAATAATCCAAGTGTGATTCTGTTTCTTGTAACCCAGAAAGAACACGTGGGATTAGTCTTGAAGACAGAGTAAAGTGGAAGGGTTGATGCCCTTGCAAAAAGTACCCCGTGAAGCCAGGTTCTTCAAAAAAGAGTTTCCAATGGCCACAAGTCCAATTAGGTCCATTTTTAGAAAATTCAACTGCTATGGGAAGAACTGAGTCCTCTCCAAAATTCACACGTTAAAGTTTTAACTCCTGGTCCCTCAGAATATGACTGTATTTGGAGAGAGGGTCTTTAAAAAGGTAAATCTTGTAAAAATGAAGGAATGTGAGTGAGCTCTCACCCAATCTGGTTGGTACCTTTATAGGAAGAGGAGATGAGGACACAGACACACACAGAAGAAAGACCATGTCAGGACACAGGGAGAAGATGGCCATACTCCAAGCCAAGGAGAGAGGTCTCAGGAGAAACCAATGCTGCCCACACCTTGATCTTCCAGCTCCAGAACTATGAGAAAAATAAAAGCAAAGGAATATAGAAAAGATTTAGTCTAACCCTTCACTTTCCTCTTGAAGACTTTGAGTCCAGAATCATGCACCTCGTATCAGTGCTAGGTTTAGGCCTCAGGGGGTCCTGATTCCCAGCCTAGAGGCCTTCCTATCTGTCACCCACCAAATTTGACTTATGTGGGTTTCCAGGAGGGAGAGAGATGGATGTAGGAAAAAGCAGACAGAACATTGGAATCTACTTCATCATGTGAGAGGAATGGAGAGGAAAATTATTCTCCAATTCAATGGCTTCTTGTAAAACCCTATGACTCTTGGGCTACCTTATTCTTAATGACTTTTGGGTGTTTTGCATTCTTATCCCCATTCCCAGCCTTGTTCCTAGCTGGGGAAAATGACTGGTTGCAGACATTCCAAAGTGACTTCAGCAGAATTAAATATGTGAACCAAAGTCAGGCTAATGGAGCTAAACTTAACCGAGATCTTATTCTTTCCTTCAGAGTTTACATCTCCGACCTGTTTGTCCTTTTCCAGAGCCTCCTTTGATTAGAAAAATCCAGTACAGCTGGGAAATTTGTGAAGCAAAGGAGGTGTAAGTATTTTATAATTAAATTTTTTCTCAGTTTTAATTTTTTTTTAACACATGTACTGTGTAGGGTTTTAAGGTATTTGTTTATTTTTAACACTAGGGCTTCACACTGCCAAACTAATTTTCTCTCTCAATCTCCTTTTAATTTCAGGTGATAAGCTTTTAAAAGCACAGCTCTGTTAGTTTTAGGAGGCTTAGACTCACTGTCTTGTGGTCTTCCTGTCCCCTACTAGACTCTTGTTTCATTCCGCAGACTGTCCTCAATCTCCAATTTCCCTCTTTCAGTGGTTGCCTTCCATTTATTTTATTTGGAGATAATGTCAGGCTTTTGCATCGGAGCAAACCACGGCTACCTGAGCTGAGTGTGTGGGGAAGTATCTCTGGATAATCCAAAGTCACACAGGAAGGGGAGATCCTGGAGACTCTTTCAGTCTGTCTGAGAAAACCCATCTAGCCTTTCCACGTGGCGTCATTGACACAGAGCCAGGTCTTGTGCTGTGAACCTCATAGCATACCTTGTGCCCTAGACTCTGTCTGCCACAGACACCAACATACACATAGGGACCACCGATCTAGTCCCCACGCATCATCTGTGACCCTTCTGTTTGTGACTGCTACAAACCAGAATGCTGGTGGGTCTGAGAACTGGACTTTATGTTCACTCTCAATGAATGAAGAAAAGATAAAAAACAGGCCGATTCATACGGACCAGTAACACAAAAGGTAGTGTTCACTTGAAAACAGGATCCAAAACAAAGCATCCTAATCAAGGTTTCATTGCCAGCAAGGAGGCATTATATCAGGTTTAAAAGGTGGGGACTTATTTTATTTTTTACTTATATGTTTTGGTAGTTCTGGGAATGAAATCCACAGCTTTGCTCAGGCTGAGCACTGCTCTACCACCAAGTTACATCCCAGCCCTTGTTGGCTTATTGTTCAGAAATCTTTAGAGCATGTTTTAAATTTAAATTACGACACTTGAAATTTATCTCAGTTAGATGGTTACCAGCAGATGATGCACAAATTAAATAATAATATTGTCTTGCAAATTGGCTGCTTAACAATGATAAACAAATGCAGGTGTGTTTGTTTTTTCAATTAAGAATACTCTTCATACTGAATTTCTTTTTAAACTAACTCTACCCAGACACAAAAGCAGTCCCTGCCACCCAATTCCTTATTAGTCTATGGCTTGCTCGCCAATAAGTAGAGCTATAAATTAAAGGAAGAAACTGCCTCCCCTGGCTTTTATTAATCGCAGGCCTTGAGGGAAAGACAGGCAAAGTTCTTGTTGCTTCTATTTCCAATCACTTAAGCCTCTTTTGGAGAACTTTCTTCAATGCATGTCAACTTTCTGGAACTCTGGAGAGCGTTCAGGGAACGAGAGAAGTGATAAATAGTTTGGAAATGAGGATCAAAAGGAAGGCATTAAGAGAACTGGGAATGTTTAGTCTAGAGCAAAGGAGAACTAGAGGGGACATACTTCTCCTAACTGTCATAAACAAGACGAGAGCCATTCTTCTTTTTCACCAAGGAGTAAGGAAGTAAGAAGACGTGAATAAAGGCAGAAGCATTGGATTTGAATTTAATATAAGTTTTCATCATTTTTTAAAAAGATAACGAAGTGCATAGGAACTCAGCAGTGTATCCTGGAGTGATTCAGGTCAGTCTGGAGATGAAGAAAGTAGCAAGCGGAGCATGGTGGTGCACGCCTGTAATCCCAGCAGCTTGGGAGGATGAGGCAGGAGGATCGCGAGTTCAAAGCCAACCTCAGCAAAAGTGAGGTGCTAAGCAACTCAGTGAGACCCTGTCTCTAAATAAAATTTAAAAAATAGAGCTTGGTGGTTGAGTGCCCCCAAGTTCAATCTTCAGTAACCTTCCCACCAAAAAAAAAAAAAAAAAAAAAAAAAAAGAATGTAACAATATCCATCATGCATGAAGAGTGGAGACTCAATCTCATCCACACTGCAGACAGACTTCCAGGGATACATTCTGTTGATTGCTGAAGTAATAGCAATGCTTACATCCAATTGGAGCTTAACACTCTGTTGCAGGCGGGCACTGAAGCGGTCATTCTGGCTCTCACAGAGGGCTCCGTACTTGAGCACCATTCTAACTCTTCACGCTTAGGACTGCATTTTATCTTTACGACAACCATGTAAAGTGGGTGCTGCTCTTTCTCTATTTTTTGCTAATGAGGAAATGGGGTGGGGGGATTGTCTGCTTATTTGCTTGATGTCAAACCTTAAAGTTATAAAAAAAAAAAAAAAAAAAGAGCTAGGATTGGAACCTGGGTCCTCTGAAGAGAACGCCACACGGTGAGATTAAAGTGCATGAGATTTATTAGGAGCAACACCTGTGGAAGGTAGAGGTGCAGCAACAGGGGGCAGGGTGGACAGGGAAATGCTTCAGACTGATACACAGGTGTGAAACCTGTGGAAGGAGAGAGAGAAGGAAGGACTGGGGAGGAAGAGCTTCAGGTTCCTGCCCAGATCCATTGGCCAGGCAGATAAACGGGGAAGCAGATGAATGGGAGAAATTGGCTTTGGGTGTAAGAGAGCTAGCATAGGACCCCACACTGCTCAAGGAGTGCCAGGGAGAAGTCTAGGCCAAGTGTGGCCTGCCATGAATGCTTGGGGAATCAAAGCAGCATGTGGGGGGCTCTGGGCCCTGGAGGAGGCTCTTTTGAAGGGAGATCCTAGTGGGTAACAGAGAACCCAAGGCATCTGGCACCAAAGCCACACTCAGAATCATTCTTTTTTGCATCTCTCCTGGACCTCATACTTAAGCACGTGCAGAGAAGGATGTGGCCCTGTCACAATGAGAGGTCTGAGTGGTGAAAGGGGATACTCTAGCACAGAGCCCTGAGGACTCCGTTCACACAGGTGACAGCGTGAGCAGTTTCAGGCAAAGCAATGGCTCTGGTAGTGAAAAGCTCCGCTGTGATCTTCCAATTAAAACACACTCATAAATATTGCTCTGGGACACCTTCCTCCCCTAAACCGTCATAAAATGTTTTAGCCAATATTTAAATATTTATCCAACACTGACTATATACGAGGCACCGTCTTAAGCATAATGGGAAACCGTCTTAAGCATAATGGGAAACACTGAGAACTAAAAGCCTTGACCCTTCTGCTCTGTAGCTTGCCCCGTAGGGAAGAAGTCATTGAAATAAAAAACCACAGACATAGGAGGACAAGGAAAAATGGCGGTATGAGTTACAGATATGGTGCTGTGGAAGGTTGGGGAAAAGATAGGGAAGATTGGGGAATACAAGCAATTGTATTGGTTCCTCAAATACAAATAAGGTGGCTGGAAGAAGTTTATATGTATGGCAACAAGAGAAAGAAACAAGCCTGCCGCAGAGGTAGTGGCCAAACATTAAACAGCAATATCATGATTCTCATAAGACATAAGAGTTATCTAAAAGTCCATGAAGCTAGAAATATACTAATCTTTTTGATAGAAGAAACTAGAAGGGCTGGGGGTTTAGCTCAGTGGTGGAGCACTTGCTGAGCATGCTCAAAGTCCTGAGTTCCACCTCCAATATAAGCGGACAGAAAAGAAGAAACTAGCTCTATTCTTTTTTTTTTTTTTTTTTTTTTTTTTGGTACTGGAATTTGAACTCAGGGGCACTCATCCACTGGGCCACATTGCCAGCCCTATTTCGTATTTTATTTAGAGACAGGGTCTCCCTGAGTTGCTTAGGGCTTTGCTTTTGCTGAGGCTGGCTTTGAACTTGTGATCCTCCTGCCTCAGGCTCACGAGCCACCGGGATTACAGGCATGTGCCACCCAGCCCAGCAAACTCTATTCATTTTCTACAGCTGTGGTAACAAAGCAACAGAGATGAAGTGGCCTAAGAAACGGAAACTATTGCTCACCGTTCTGGAAGCCAGAAGTCCAAAGCCAAGACACTGGCAGAGCCATGCTCTGGCTACAGTCTGCAGGGAGGACCTTCTCGGACTCCTCCAGGTGTTCCTGGTTTGTCACTCCAATCTTCACCTCCTCTTCAGAGGCTGTAACTTTTGTGTGTCCACATCTTTGCGGGATCAGGCTCCTCTGCGTCCGTCTTTTTATGTTGGATTAAGGGCCCGTTCTAATCCAGAGCAATTTCATCCTAATTGCAAAGGCAATGTCCCTATTTCTGAATAAGGTCCCAGTCTGTGCTACTGAGGATTAGGACCTCAGCATAAGCTGTCCAGCTTGAACTCTCCGGAGGCTGGCGAGCCCCTGCCTTCCCTTGGGGAGTGATGCATTCGCCTAACGATGCCCCTTCCCGCCTCATCAGCCCTCTTGGACCCTGCCTTCAGCATCCCGGTGTACTTGACTCTCGCTCAGCTTCAGACAGAACAAAACGCACCAACAAATGAAAACCCTCCTTGGACCCCACTGCCCCTCCACCAGTGAGCGCCTCCTTTCTCCCTTTCCCAGCACGATCCCCAACAGCCTGTCACTGTCTCTGCGTCCACTGCCTCACCCACTGCAACAGGGCTTCTGTCCCCCGGAGTCTCTCTGAGACAGCCTCATCCACATCCCAAGTAACTTCCCGCGCTGTCAAATCCACGGACAGCCCCGTGTGCACCTGAGAAAGGCAACGTTACACGATCGTTGAACATCGTCATAGAGTGCACGCGCCCACCAACCCTGGATGATTTAGGTCAGTCCCTCCACGGGGTCTGGTGATACGCCCAAGACACGTGGCAAACACACACAGGATGTCCGAGGCTGCTGCTGGGGTCACACAGCCGACTGTACTTTCTATGAGCAGATGTTGTCGCCTGAAGCAATGGCCGCTTGGAGCAACGAAGCCGCGGGAAGAAGTTCAGAGGCAAACTGGAAACAAACAGCTTTTTATTCTGATAACTTTTCTCTCTGGCTCTAATAACGACTAACACGCGCCACACACACCACCAAAATGGTGCTGACCCGATCAGCAATCTCAGCCAAGTCACTCGAGATCCCAGGCCAAGTCCCATGAGACTACGGAAAGCAGCAATGCCCAAAACTCCATGGCCCATAGTCAACCGCAATTTAAGCCATCTCCCCAAACAGGGCTCCTGCAAGCAGAGGGAGCACACCCTAAAATAATGACTAGGGGCTGAGGGTGGGGCTCAGTGGTGGAGTGCTTGCCTAGCATGTGTGCTGTCCCAGGTTCCGTTCCCAGGACTACAGAAAATAAAGTCAATACATAATAAAATAATGATTAGAAAGAATAGCATAGTAAATACACAAACCAGAAACACAGTTGTTTATTATCATTATCAAGTATTTGACAGCGTGCAAAATTACGTGTGCTGTGCTTTTTATGCAACTGGCAGCCCAGTAGGACTGTTTGCAATGGCATCAATACAGACACGTGAGTAATGCCTTATGCTGTGACGTCACCCTGATTGCCACACCACCAGGCAGCTGGGATTTTCCAGCTCTGTTTTATTCTCTGGGAATTGAATCCAGGTCCTCAGACATGCTAGGCAAGCACTGTACCACTGAGTCACAATCCCAGCCCTTTTTAAAAATTTTTTTTTTAATTTTATTTTTATAATTTTTAATATGTACAACTCATAGTGCATGTATTTAGCATCTTTTTAGATACAACTGTTTGTATAAAAATTATTTTGAGACAGGGTCTCACTCAGCTGCCCAGGTTGGCCTTGAACTTGTGATCCTCCTGCCTCAGCCTCCCAAGGAGCTGGGATTTCATTCCTCACCTGTCTTCTAAGCTCGAGACTTGAATTGCCAATTTTGATATTCAATATTTCCATCTGACTCTCTAACAGCATCTCAAATACGAATCCGTTTTCACCTGTCTTCCACTCTGTTTCTTCCCTAGGTGTCTCAGTCTAACCCTAACCCTAACAGCATCGACTCCCCAACCAGAAACTCAAGCCTGGATTGCTCTTTCCTAACTCATCCACCTTCTAAATACATTTCAAATCCATCTACTTCAGCCATCTCCATTCCCATCAAAAGACTCTCTCCAGACCACCCCCCTCCTTCACTTGGCTGACTGCTCGTGCCTCTGTATGCCTTCACGGCTGCTGCCTCCCTTCCATTCCCAGGCAGCAGCCAGAGAGATGTTTTGAAAATACAAATTGGGTCATGTCATTCTCATGCTTAAAGCCATCCGCTTATTTCCTTTCCAAAAGCACTGAGGATAAAATGCACCGCTTTCCCCAACTTTCAAGACGCTTTGACGTGGCCCTTATGGAACCCATCTCCCCGTGGACCTTTTTCTCCCTGATTTCCTAGACCCTGCCCGTGCTGGCCATGATTTTGCTCCTTCTGATACACCATGATGCTTTCTACCTCCTGGTTCTTGCCTCTGGCTCCCCGCTGCCCCCTTTGCATTGGAGGTTCCTCCTTACGTGTCAGGTCTTTACTTTTGTTCCTCTGGCTTCTCAGAGCAAACTTCTCCGATGACTCTTTCAAGGGAAGCTCCTGTTCATTTCTACTAATGCTGTTCCGGTCAGCCATGATTATTGGCTTCTTTGCTTCCTCCCCAAAAACATGAGCTCCAAAGAGCAGAGACTTGCCTGATCTTATTCACCAAAACACTGCCGGTCCACCCTAGATGTTCGATAAGTATTTGTTTAATGAATAGATGAATCATTTCCAGATTATTTAAGTTATTTGTTTCTCCTTGATTGTCTGACACTCTACTCCTTGGTAAAGTGTCCAACCACAGAGGGAGGAACATGTTTTCATTTTCAACTTAAACATGTGTTCAAAGAGGACAGAATCTTAACATATTGAAGGGAGATTGTTGTTCTGTCTTAGCTTTTGAGTAGTATATCCCTTCATGGTGGCAAATGATCAAATATTAAGTTATGAGAGCCATCAGACTTTCACTAGCAAACATTTCCTAACTTTTTCTGTTTTCTATTCCTTTTTTGAATTTTATGTAATCTGAATTTAGAATATAGTCATCACCATGGAAGCTGTTGCTTGCATGTAATTTTCAATTGTGGAAATTCTAGAAATCCTACAAAATTAACATTTTTGTTTATTTCAAATACATTGGTTCCAAGACTATGTCATGCTAACTCTCCTTATTCTCAAGAATTACAAAATAAAGACGGCGATAAGGAATTCATTGCTACAATGTCTTGGGATATGAAATTATATCTATAAAACACTGATGTAATGCTATGAGCTCATAATATAAATAGATAGCAAATCATTTTGTGGCATATTATATCATGAAGACATTTTGGGTATGATTTTAGAGGAAAAAAAAAATAAAACAATGTTGCAACTAACAGGTGTTTGACTTCAAACCACAACTCAGCAATCTTAAATCCTAATTTGAGGAAATGTTTGCAAAAGCTTTTTTTTTTTTTTTTTTTTTTTTAAGACAGCACATTGGATAGTCTAGAAGAGGGGAAAGAAGTACTTCTAAAACATCACAGGGAAAAATAGGTTAAATATAAAACGTTGCTTGAAGGAGCCTATAATCAAGGAGATAGCTAAAGATTGCGGTTAGCTGAGAGCCATAAAAGATGTTCTAGTTTCCACCTGATAGTAATACATTATCCAAAGAATCTTTGTATGCCCGTGAACGCTGCGTGACGCACCTGTAAGCTCAAGCTGTAAGCACGTGTCCTTGTTAAAGCGATATGTATATAACTGGGTGAGTTTGGTTAGTGTGTGTGGGAAGAAGAAGAAGGTGGTGGTTGGAGTTAGAGCGTTTGGAGTGATTGCTGGAGCCGGAGAGAGAAGAAGAATAAAAGACCTTTTTTCATTTTCATCCTGCCTCCGAATTTTCCTGCGGCGTTCGTTGCTCCAAGGCGGTTTCCGCTTCAGGCAGCAACAGTTGCTGATCAAGATAAGTGATCCAATGGAAAGTAGTACTCTTATTGAAAGAAAATAAGGAAAGGAAAAGAGAAAGGAAGAGTTAAGAGATTCCTGGGCTAGTGTAGGTGTCTGAGATCAATCTGTTGAGCTTTGTAATCAGGAACACAGTGATTAGCGTTGATTAACCATTTACTCTAAGCTTTCCTATTTTACAGCATGCTCAACCACAAAAAGCACAGTAACATGAAAAGGGCAACCAGAGCTCAGTATGGGACCAGTGGCCCACGTGGCCTGGAGAGGCTCAGGTCTACTTCTTGGAAAGAGCAGGACTTCAGTGAAACCTTGCGGGATGCATAGGGGTCTTGACACAGAACAATAGGAGCAGGGAGAAAAGAGCAGGAAGAGAGAGACGTGCCCAAAAGCAGACAAAAGTTAGCAAGAACAAATTAGATTTCCTCACCTCCAGGAAAAAAGGCTTTAAGAGGTTTCCTGACAGAAATGGAACTTGGAATGTAGTGACAGAAATTCAATGGAACGGCACCATATAGCAGGTTTTGCCCGTTAGGCTGCAGGTGGGTTAGGCAGTAGAAGCAACCAGAACATGAGGAGAGGGCGCCAGGAAGGGGTGATGTTTTAGGAAGGGAAATACTGGCTTGTTTGGATCTTGAATGTCCTCCAAAGGCCCGTGTCCTTGAAGGGGATAATGGGACGCTGGCCCCTTCCTGTGTCTCTCTATCACTTCCTGGCTGCCATAAGGTGAGAAGCTTTGCTCCACCATGTACTCCCGCCATGATGTTCTTTCTCTTCACAGGCCCAAGAGCAATGGAACCAAAGCACCACGAACTAAACCCTCAGAAACTAGGAACTTGGAAAATAAAACTTTCCTTCCTATAAGTTGTTTATCTCAGGCATTTTGTCACAGTAACAAAAGCTGAACTATTGGAGACATTCCTTAATGCTCTTCCTACAATAAGGCTGTAAGATGTAATAAAGATCTGCACTCTGAGGATGGTAATATTAATAGCAATAAAGGAGTAACTCCCAGAGGCAGTTTTAAGGGAATGGAAACAGAAATGCACCAAATTGTGTACATTTCTTGCTTTACATATATTATTTTCCTTAATTCTCATAACAGCCTTTCCAAAATGTACTTTTTTTCCAATTTTGAGATAACTGAGCTTAGTGACTTATTAAATAAGTTACACAAGATCAGATGGTGGAACCAAGCTTAAGAACTGGCAGGTTGAGTGGGTGGTGGGTTAAGGTGAATCAAAGTGTTCTCATTTCTTTTATTTTGCAAGGCTCCATTTGCATTTTTATTGTGCTTTTTGCTCTCAGGTCTGGGAACCTAAGGTTGATTTGTGTATGACTATTTGTCAAAGACAAGGGCTGAGTAGCTAGCATTGAAAACAGGATGCAACGGCAAGTTTTGGTTTTCATCCTTAAAATTAAGCATTTGGTTTGAGATAAATGAAAGGTGAGTTTCTGATATGAAACAAGACTAACAAAGACTGATAATGAGCAATTGGCAGCTGGGTAAGGCAAGTATCCTTCTCTAAGTTTGCTCTCAGTGTGTTCTTCAGGGAGCTGTGACCTCAAGCTGGAGACTGACCAGAGGTCTCCAAGCAAAGGGAGCCATGGGGTTCTAGCGAGATCCTCGTGCCGAGAGGAACAGGGTCACCTACTCGGGTAATTTAGAAGCAGCATGAAACAAACTTGCAGCACCAGGATGAGAGAGCAAAGATGGGTTGGGAGTCGGCAATAGAGCTCACGTTTTAGATCCAGATTTTTAAAACTAGGAAACTCTCTTTCTAAAGACAAAAAAAAAAAAAAAAAAGCTTGCCGTCTCGTTCCATTACCCACCGGTGCCTTTGAGTCATGAACTTTCCCCCAATTCGGAAACTTCTCTGGAAAATTCATTTCATGCTTGTCTACTCCAGTAACACCCTTGACTGAACTGTTACAAAACAGGAGACTTGGCTGAGGGAATGTGAGAAATCTCTTGATAGGCCGGAGCCAGCTGGCGTCCTTGAAGGCTGTGTGCTCTGACCTTGGCTTTACCTGGAATCTTGGACCATGACCTTCTCCCAGCAGAGGGGACTTTCTGATTATTCCTGTGCCAGGTGCCTGGGAAGCAGACACAGCACACGAGTCACATTCTTTGACACACTAAAAATGTCTGTTAGGTTGAGGGAGGGTCACAGGGCCCCTGGCTTCAGACCTCTGCACCCACCTGTGTCTGGGCGGCTGTGCTAGGAGACGGGCGTGGTAACTCTCAAATCTCCCGGAAAGCCTCAGTTTGGATTCTTTCCCTTGTAAGACCAGGTCTCCACCGGTTAACTTACTGCTGCTAATGCTGCTCTCAAACCAGTGTGATAGACGGCCCTGCCTCCTCCGCTGTACATTTCCCCCCCGCCCCAACAGTCTTTTTACGGATCCTTCGACAACCACCTTCCCATTTACAACGATGCTTCTTTCAGAATTTAGCTTCTTTACTCAAGTTCTCAGCCTCTTGCTCTCAGAAAATGATCTGATTTCTTCCTCCCCTGAGAAAAGACTTGTATTTTCAACAAGGACGTACTGCGCACTGATGCGAAGCAAGAATTGGGCAGAGTCGCGGTGCCCAGAGGCACACACCTGTAATCCCAGGGACTCGGGAGGCTGAGGCAGGAGGAGCGCAAGTTTGAGGCCAGGCTTGACAACTTAACAAGACCCTGGCTCACAATGAAAAATACGAAGTGTTTAGGGGCGTAGTTGGTAGAGTGCCCCCCCACACACACACACAAGAATCGTGTTAAGACCCTGAATTATAAAGACAAATACAGTATCATCTTTGCCTTGGAGGGGTTTATGGGTTGGCAAAAGAAGACAGACACAAAGTCAAGGAAGGGTCCTCAGAGGGCAAAGGCGGGTGGGGTGGGGGAAAGTCGTCAGTCCCACCTAGGAAGGCAGGAAAAGCCACATGAAGACCTCTTGAGATATTAAAAAGTATTGTTATAAAAATGACAGGTAAGCAAGGCGATATGTTGATTAGCTTGACTTAATCATGCCACACTATTTGCTCCATAAAAGTGTACGACTATGATTTGCCAGTCAAAAATAATATTATTAGTAGCTTTTCTTTTTTAAAAGTCCAGCTGGGGGAAAACAGCAGGGCAGACACCATGAAATGGAGTGGAGAGGGGGTGGGGATGAGGGTCCACGGATGAGAAATGGAAAGAACAGCAAACTTGGGTTGACCAAATTGTGCTGTGTGCATGTGTGAATTCCACCTTTATGAACTTCTGTAAAGTACCGTCGCATAAGCCGGGCGCGGTGGCGCACGCCTGTCATCCCAGCACTTGGGAGGCCGAGGCAGGAGGATCACGAGTTCAAAGCCAGCCTCAGCAATGGTGAGGCACTTAGCAACTCAGTGAGATCCTGTCTCTAATAAAATACAAAAAAGGGCTGGGGATGTGGCCAGTGGTCGAGTGCCCCTGAGTTCCATCCCTGGTACCAAAAAAAAAAAAAAAAAAAAAAAAGTACCAATGTATACAAATAATAAATAGATAGGGAAGGTTAGGGAAGTGGAGAAAAGGAAATGGCGAGAGAAAGAGAAGGGGACAGAGGAGGAGGTACCAGGGACTAAAATGGAACAAAGAATATTTTATGCACGTGTGATTATTTATGCAAATTGAAGCCCTCTGTTAAGTATAGCTATAATGCATTAATAAAAAAAATGTGGACAAAAAAGAAGACCTGGGATAAACTTCTTAAAGTCCCTTCCCTCTAATCCCTGGATAATTGTGAGCTGTAACTGATCTTCACACCTTTCTTCCTATCTCATGAAAGGTCTCTCCTCCCTTCTCAAGCTAACACCTCACACGTGTGGCTCTTAAAAATCAGTTTTATCTTCCAATATCAAAGGGAGGTAGAAGAATGGCAAAAATATTCTAAAACAATAACAATAACAATAACAATAGATATCTCCCTTGACTCAACCAACTTATTTGTAGTCCCATCATCATCCATTTTTGTGCACTTCAATTTCTTTTCCTGTATTTCTAAAGTAGCTGTAAATTTAGCAATGGGTATTCTTCCTCCATCCTTTTTCCACCCCCACCCCGCCCCCACCCTCACCCCCCTCCTCTGGGAACGGACTCCTTCCAATTCTGCATCTTGACCTTGACCTTCTTTGCCATTCATATCCTTCCTCACTCACATTTCACCTTCCTAAAACAAAGGAATATTCTATTATATCACATACCGCCCTTTGTCTGTGTTACTGGATTATTTCGCTCAGCTTGATGTCTTCTAGCCTCATTCATGTTTGTAACACATATCAGAATTTCCTTCCTTTTGAAGACTGAGTAATATTCCATTATATCATATCCCACCTTTTGTTTTTCCATTTCTCCATCAATGCACACTTAGCTTGCTTTCATACCATCTCTGTGGCCTTCACAGATGTTTACGGAAGTTCCCCAATGATCTGCCGAGGAAGCCAACCTACTTTCCTTCTTTCTCTAGCTCTCCTTCAGGTCCCTTACCAGTCCACCTCTCCAATAGCTCTTTCTACTTTTATCTCTTCCTCATGTAAGTTCCTCCTCCTCTGCCTGCTCTTTACAAACTAGTGATACCCGGGGTCTTCTACATGGCCAAGCTCTCTTGACACACTGGAAGCTCCTCCTGGTCTCTTTCCCTCTTTCTCTTTTCCCATAGTCACATCCAGATATATTGCCTGAATTCAGTCTCATTTGCAATTTACCACTGGACCGACCGCTTTACCCTAGAATCTTCTAACTCAACGCCTATAAGCCAGTTCCCCACCCTAAGTCCTTGACTTTAGCCAACCATGCCCCCAAAAGACGCTATCTTAATTTCCTCCCTTCATTAGTCCCATGCATTCTTCCTTGAAAGATTAGTCCCAAGCCTGTCACTCATTTCCACTGCAACTTTGTAAAATCAGACCCTGACTGTCTCTACTCCGGTTCACTAGATAGACTCCTCATGAAGGTCCTACTTTCAATTTCTTTCACGATACTTTTTCTCCCATGCTACGCCATAAATTATATTTCACAAATACAGATCATTGCCCAAAATGTCACTTTCATAATTAAAGATTGTTGATGGTCTTCCACTGCCTGCATGAAAATCCAAGTTTCTTATCCAGCACGCAGGCAGCCCGTGATTTGCTCCCAAACTGTTTTTTTTTCTAACTCGTTTCTTTCCTGTGCGTTTCCCGAACATCCTCTGATGTAGACACATGCAGCTACTCAAGACTGCTGTGCTGCCCACAAATGCCATGAATTCTTACAGCTCCAGGGACTTACCAGGGCTTCCTCTTTTCCTGGAATGCCTTGTACATTTGTTGAAATCATATCCATGCTTCTAAGCCCAGCTCAAATGCCACCGTCTCCATGAAGTTCCCCGAACCTTGCTTTTTCCTGCCCCTTAGGAAATGAGTCACTCTCCCCTCTGAGTCTGCAGACCAAAATGGTTCTGAAACCTGGCTGAGCACCAGAATCAACTGAGAAGTTTTGAGACGATACTGACACCTGGCCTTACCTCTCACGTCTTCCACCAGGACATCTGAGCGTAAGCCCTGTGCATTAGTCATTTATTTTTCAAAAATCTTTGGTGGTAAAATTTGCCAAATATAAAATTTACTGTCTTAACCATTCTTAAGTGCACAGTTCGATAGTATCAAATATATCTATAATTTGTGAATCCATCTCCAGAACTCTTTTCTTCTTGCAAAACTAAACCTCTGTACCCATTAAACAACTACTGCACATCCTCCTTCCCTGGAAACCATCATTCTGCTTTCTGTCTCTGATGCTGACTATGTTGAATATCTCATATAAATGGAATCTTGAGTATTTGTCTTTGTGTTACTGGATTATTCCGCTCAGCTTAATGTCCTCTAGCCTCATTCATGCTTGTAACATGCATCAGAATTTCCTTCCTTTTGAAGATTCAGTAATATTCCATCGTATCATACACCACCTTTTGTTTTTCCATTTCTCCATCAATGCACACTTAGGTTGCTTTCATACTGCAGCTATTGTGAAACAATACTGTGATGAAGATGAGTGTACAGAAAGACCTTCCTTTGAATTCTTTTAGATGTGCTGTGCCCAGAATTAGAATTCTTGGATCATAAGTTAATTTTATTTGATTTTTTGATGGCCCACCATACTGTTTTCTGTAGCATCTTCACCATTTCGCACTCTTATCCACAGGGCATCAGCCCTGTAATGTCCCCATATCCTCAGCACTTGGTATTCACATTTTTTGTTGTTGTTGTTGTTTTGTGGTACCGGGGATTAAACCCTGGGGTGCTTAACCACTGAGCCACATTCCCAGCTGTATTCTGTATTTTATTTAGAGACAGGGTGTCACTGAGTTGCTTAGTGCCTGGCTCTTGCTGAGGCTGCCTTTGAACTGGCAATCCTCCTACCTCAGCCTCCCAAGCCACTGGGATTACAGGTGTGCTCCACTGTGCCTGGCAACACTTGTTATTCACTTTATTGTTATTATTATTTTTTTTGATAGTAGCCATCCTGATGAGTGTGAGCCATTAATAATTGTTTAAACCAGATCTCAGGTGCTTAGAATTTGGTAAGTTCAAATCTTGATTCCTAGGACACTGTCATCATTGCCCATGCCTGTGCCACCCTTTTAATTGAATCTTAATAGTGTAACAAACATGTGTGAACCCACCACCTGATTTAAGAGTCCAAATATTAAATATTAAAAGCAACTTGCTACCCACGTGATTGTCCTCTATTGCATCTATTTGCCTACACCAGACACGACCACTTTATCCTGAAATTTTTGTCTTCATTTGAAAAACATTTTAATATATATACGTGTGTGTGTGTGTGTGTGTGTGTGTGTGTGTGTGTGTAAAGGTATAGGTATCTAAATCAGATATTATTTATCTTTGTTTTGCACTTTATTTATTAAAGGTATGTATGTCTCCAGGAATTGTCATTTTCCCAAAGCTCCAGGTGATTCCCACGCACAGGCTGGGGACAGCCACTATCAGAGCACTTTCTTCGTGGCCTCTCTGCCCGCTCCTTGGGTCAGCTCTCTGGGCCATCTGACTGCCCTTCCTCTGGCTCTGGCTTTAGGAATCCTCATTCTGACCTTTGGCTCAGGTTCTCCCTGGGTGGTTCCCCAGCCCCTGGTTGCTCAGCTGCTCCCTTCGGGCATTCCGTTCTCATCGTCCCCTGGGCTCCAATCATTCTTTTAAAGCCCTTTCCTGGATTCCTAACTGTAGGTCTGCCAGCCTCGACCCTGTCTCTGTTCCTTTTTCAGTGTACTCTTGGGTCCCCACCCCACTTCCATAGGTAGCATTTATTCTTAAGAATGGCAAAAAAAAAAAAAAAAAAAAAAAAAAAAACAGCTAGCAATATTGCAAGGTTGGTCAATGAAAAACACATAGAGAAAAGAACTAATCAAAGCAAGATTTCCCCGGTATCTTTAGTCTCTGCCAACTGGGACAGAAGAACCAGGGCTTAGTGACATCACAACATGGAGGGAACGCAGAACCTTGCTGGTGGGACTGCAAATTGGTGCAACCACCCTGAAAAGCAGTATGGAGACTCCTTAAGAGCCAAGAAAGGATCCACCACATGGCCAGCTCTTCCACTCCCCAGTATATTTCCAAAAGGTCTCAAATCAGCATACTACAGTGATGCAGCCATGTGAATGTTTATAGCAGCACAGTTCACAATAGCTAAGCTGCGGAACCAACCATGGTGCCCTTCAACAGGTGAAAGGATAAAGAAAATGTGATACAAATACACACACACACACACACTGGAATATTACCCAGCCACAAAGAAGAATGAAATTATGGCATTTGTGGGTAAATGGATGGAACTGGAGATTTCCTAGCTAAGTGAAATAAACCAATCCCCAAAAGGGGATTTTCTGATATGCAGAAGCTAATACAGAATGGGGGGTGGGGTGGGGGAGAAAGAGAGAGGAAAAAAAGGGAGAGGAAGTTTTATCAAAAGAGAAGAAGGATCAGTAGAGTAGACAAGGGGAACTGAGGAGGAAGAAGGAGGGATGGGAAAGAGAAGACAGTGGAATGAATCTGACTGGACTTTCAGATGTATATACATGAATTTAGCACAGTGAATCCCAAGATCAAGTCTATCCATAAGACACTAATTAAAAAAAAAAACTATAAATACATTGCATCAAGTGCAGTAGAGAGATGGGGGAAGAGTTGGAGACTGAACTGGAGCAAATTACATTCCATGTTTTTGTGATTATGTCAAAATGTGTCCTAATGTTATATTTAGCTAAAAAGAATTTTAAGAAAACACTATTTGGCTGGCGATGTAGCTCAGTGGTCGAGCCCAGCCCAGCCCTGCAAAAAAAAAAAAAAATAAAAATAAAAATACTATTAGTATCAAGAAAGAAAAAACAAAGAAAGAAGAGGAATGCGGTTAGTCTTTAATGTGTGGACCAGCGGATGTCGCCCTGGGATTAGCTGCTCCATGGTATTTTACATGTTACATACATGTCACATACATGTATATGACACGTTATATACATGTTACATATTACCTATAGCACGTTATTCTCCCCTTTGCTACTCCCCTGATGATCACAAGCGGTGTTCAGCAATGTAGATTAAATTGGATTTATTTAAAAAGGCTGCAGACAGTCCACAGTGAGAGCACGGCTGACTTTATTCTGGGTTAGCCTGATTCGAGGACAAAGAATCACCCTCTTCATTGGCTCCTTGGTCTCTGGGGTCTCTGTCTGTGTCCCAGAAAAGCTGGGTTTTTTTTTTTTTTTTTTTTTTTTAACGAATGAAGGAGATAATAAAAAGCGATCTTGCCTGCTCATATCTTGGGGAAGTCACATAGGTACATAGATTGGAATTGGGGTGTCCCTTCTTGTTGTCCTTTGGCTGCAGCATTGAAGCTCCTCCCCTTCCCAGTCAGAGCAGGCTGTCAGGACGGTTCT
Organism: Tamias sibiricus; assembly: GCA_025594165.1. NCBI lineage: Eukaryota > Metazoa > Chordata > Mammalia > Rodentia > Sciuridae > Tamias > Tamias sibiricus. Next base: position 12,470,659 of record CM046666.1, on the reverse strand, counting down.
TCCACGTCCTATGGATACGGAGACCGGACTAGATGAGTAGGAGTCAAGGGTTCTCTCTGCCAATACATTGGGATCTGAAAGGTAAGTCTGCTGCAAAAATTAAAAAACAAAGCATATTTGTAAGTGAGAAACTCCTCGTACTCACAACAAATTCTCTTATGATTTGAATGAAGAGTATTGTAACAGCCTATATTTTGTCTCAAGAAATCAAAAAGGTTCTCATTTGAGAACCACTCCAACAGAACTAGGGTGGACTACAAACCAGAGAGTTCAGGAACCTGTCTTCTTGGAGGTTTAAATATATTAAATGACATTAAACATCATTCGTAGAAATTTTAAGCTTCTAATTTTTTTCCTTGAGTCAGCCTGTCCACCTGTCCATCTGCTCCGCAGAGTTCTTCAACCATGAAGTGTCTGTACTTTGTGTAAGTGAGGTGGCACCGAGCGCTCCCTCTCTCTGGCCCACGTTTGCCCGCACAGCTAGCCTGTCCACAGTCTGGCTCTAAAAGGAACTCTGGTTTTTAAAATTGCTATGTTCTTTTTCTTTTAAGTCATGGTCTTAATATTGAATCCAAAGCTCAAACAAACATGATGTCAGGGAGAGGCCCAGCAGGGCAGTTGGAGAAGATTAGATGTCTTTAAATTACAAAAACAGTGAAAATAAGAGGCCTCTAAAGTCAACATTTAATAATCTGAGTCACGCTCGTGGTTTTACTCCTTTGCTTAGAAAAACAGCATCATTTTCTTTTTTGGTGTAAAGTTTTTTGAGTTCTTTGTATATTCTAGAAATTAGTGCTCTATCTGATGTGCATGTATTAAATATTTGTTCCCAATTAGTTGGCTCTCTATTCACCTCACTGATTGTTTCTTTTGCTGAGAAGAAGCTTTTTAGCTTAAATCTATCCCATTCATTAATTCTTGGTAATAGTTCTTGCGCTACAGGATTCTTATTAAGGAACTTGGGGCCTAATCTGACATGTTGGAAATTGGAGCTTACGTTTTCTATTAGGTGTATTGTCTCAGATCTAATTCCTAAGTCCTTGATCCACTTTGAATTGAGTTTTGTGCATGGTGAGAGATACAAGTTTAATTTCATTTTGTTGCATATGGATTTCCAGTTTTCCCAGCACCATTTGTTGAAGAGGCTATTCTTTCTCCACTGTACATTTTTTTGCACCTTTGTCTAATATAAGATAACTGAAATTATATGTATTAGTCTCTGTGTCCTCAGTTCTGTACCATTGGTCCACCCGTCTGTTTTGGTGCCAATACCATGCTGTTTTAGTTACTATTGCTCTATAGTATAATTTAAAGTCTGGTATGGTGATGCCCCTTCCTTCACTTTTCTTGCTCAGGATTGCTTTGGCTATTCTGGGTCTCTTATTTTTCCAGATGAATTTCATGATTGCTTTTTCTATTTCTTTGAAAAATGACATTGGAATTTTGATTGGAATTGCATTAAATCTGTATAATGCCTTTGGTAGTATGGACATTTTGACAATATTGACTCTACCTATCCAAGAGCAAGGTAGGTCTTTCCATCTTCTGAGTTCTTCTATGATTTCTTTCCTCAGTGTTCTATAATTTTCTTTATAGAGGTCTTTCACCTCTTTTGTTAAGTTGATTCCCAGGTATTTTATTTTATTTTATTTTTTTGATGCTATTGTAAATGGTGTCGTTTTCATCATTTCCCTTTCAGAGGCTTTGTCACTGATGTATAAAAATGCCTTTGACTTATGGGTGTTGATTTTGTATCCTGCTACTTTGCCGAATTCATTTACTAGTTGTAAAAGTTTTCTGGTAGAGTTTTTTGGGTCTTCTAGGTATATTATTATGTCATCAGCAAATAGTGCTAATTTGAGCTCTTCTTTTCCTATCTGGATCCCTTTAATTTCTTTCGTCTGTCTAATTGCTCTGGCCAGAGTTTCCAGTACTGTGTTAAATAGCAGTGGTGAAAGGGGGCATCCCTGTCTTGTTCCAGTTTTTAGAGGAAATGCTTTCAATTTTTCTCCATTTAAGATAATGTTAGCTCTGGGCCTTGCATAAATAGCTTTTATAATGTTGAGATATGTTCCTGATAATCCTAGTTTTTCTAGTGTTTTGAACATAAAGGGGTGCTGTATTTTGTCAAATGCTTTTTCTGCATCTATTGAGACAATCATATGATTTTTATCTTTAAGTCTATTGATGTGATGTATTATGTTTATTGATTTCCGAATATTGAACCAGCCTTGCATCCCTGGAATAAACCCCACTTGATCGTGGTGCACTATCTTTTTGATATGTTTTTGTATCCGATTTGCCAGAATTTTGTTGAGGATTTTTGCATCTATGTTCATTAAAGATATGGGCCTGAAGTTTTCTTTTTTGGATGTGTCTTTGCCTGGCTTTGGAATTAATGTAATATTGGCCTCATAGAAAGAGTCTGGAAGAGCTCCCTCTTTTTCTATTTCTTGAAATAGTTTGAAGAGCATTGGTATTAATTCTTCTTTGAAAGTCTTGTAGAACTCGGCTGTAAACCCATCAGGTCCTGGACTTTTCCTTGTTGGTAGCTTTTTGATGACATCTTCTATTTCTTCGCTTGTAATTGATCTGTTTAAATTGTGTATAGCCTCCAGATCCAGTTTAGGCAAATCATATGACTCTAGAAATCTGTCAATGCATTCAGTATTTTCTATTTTATTAGAGTACAAATTTTCAAAGTAATTTCTAATTATATTCTGTATATCTGAGGTGTTTGTTGTGATACCATCCCACTCCTGGGTCTGTTCCCAAAAGACTTAAAAACAGCATATTACAGAGACACAGCCACTTCAATGTTTATAGCAGCACAATTCTTAATAGCTAGGTTGTGGAACCAACCTAGATGTCCCTCAGTAGATGAGTGGATAAAGAAAATGTGGTATATATACAAAGTGGAATTTTACTCAGCAATAAGAGAGAATAAAATAATGGCATTCGCAGGTAAATGGATGAAGTTGGAGAATATAATGCTAAGTGAAATTAGTCAATCTCAAAAATCCAAACACCGAATGTTTTCTCTGATATAAGGTTAGTTCACAGTGTGATTGGATGGGGGTACATAGGATTAGAGGAACACTAGAATGGTCAAAGGAAAGGGAGGGCAAGGGAGGGAGCAGGGGGGGAGAAGGGGGGGAAATGGTGGTTGAATGAGATGGATATCACTATCCTAAATGCATGATTAAAGATCTGAATGGTATTTATATACTTTGTATACAAGCAGTTGTATGTAAAAAGATGATATACTTGTGCATTATGAATAAGTAAATAAATAATCTTAATTAAAAAAAAAAGAAAGAAAGAAAAACAGCATCATCAGAGTTGCCGTGAAACCTCCCAGCAGTGCGCCCTCCAGTGGGAGAGAGGCTCGCGGACCAGAGAGGAGCATCCAGGAGGGTCCTCCTGCCCTTGGACACATGCCAAGCCTGGAAGTCCTGAGGCTCTGGAGAACCATCTTCACTTTCTTCACACGTAGAAAAATATCTAAATAAGGTCAGTGTCAAATAATATTGCTATTCAATGGTGTGTTAGTCATCTTTTTGTCACTATGATTAAAATACCCAACAAGAACAACTTAGAGGAAGAAAAGTTTATTTTGGCTCCTGGTTTCAGGTTCAGTTCATGGTTGGCCAACTCCATTGCTCTGGTCTGAGGTGAGGTGCAGCATCATGGCAGAAGGGCATGGGGGAGTGAAGCTGCTCAGCTCATGCAGCTAGGAAGGACAGAGAGAGAGAGAGAGAGAGAGAGAGAGAGAGAGAGAGAGATGGCAGGAACCAGAGACAAGACACAGTGCCCAAAAGCATGCCCCCAGTGACTTCCTTCCTCCATCCACGCCCACCTGCCTACAATTACCACCCAGTAGTCCATTCAAAATATTAATCCACCAAATGGATTAATCCACTTATGAGGTTACAACTGAGAATCTAATCATTTAACTTGTGAACATTCCACTCTGGATATCTTGTTTCTAACACATGAACTTTTGGGGGAGGGGACACTTTATATCCAAACCATATCCAACGTATTAAGGTTCATTGTTCTGAGCAGCAACATAAAGGATAAAAGAATAGAGGGCGCCAATCCCCTAGCAGCAAAATTGGCTCTTGCCTGTTCAAAGCTAAGTTCCAGGCAGCTTCCCCAGTCATGGCTCCAGGGCCAGCAGCACCCTGTCGCTCGAGACTTGTCAGGAATATAAGTTCTCAGGCACCTCCCCAGACTCGATGCATCCAAACCCTGGGGAAAGGACCCAGAAGCAGGCGCGGGGCAAGCCCTGTGGGTGATTCTGGTGCAGGTTCTAGTTTGATGATCTCTGATTCCATATTCGCTACGCAAAAGACCACCAGGTGTCTGAACATAAGCCAGCAATAGGGCGTTGCTCACGGAGGGAGAGGAGAACCACCAGGACCTCTGGAGCATACGAACCGCATTCCTGCAGTCAGAGAAGGGAGTGATGTGGACACAAATAAATTATTACTCTCAGCTAAGGCCGATTGACATCAAAGGCATAAAATCAATTGAATGTCACAGAAAGGTAAAATAAACCACTTAGATTACCATTTTCCTTCTTTACAATATGAAATACAGCATATTTACTTTTCTCTGTCTTTTCTAGTTAACATAAAACAAAGCCAGGAAAAATAGCCCTGTTTTTCTATTGTGGTTTAAAAGAAAGGATCCAGATTCTACAGTAGGACTCATTTCCTTAAAGGGCAAAGACTCTCAGCACACCCCTTTGGTACCTGACTCACTCCTTAAATAAGTCAAAAGGTACACAAAGGCAGAAGAAAGAAGTTGCGAAAATAGCCCAGGAAGAAATATAAATGTGAGATGGAGACAAAGATAGAAATATACGGTTGGCCTCTGCATCAGCAGGTTCAGCACCCACGATTCCACAAGCCATGGATGGAATTTTATTTTTTTTAAATTGCATCTGCTCTGAACATTTACTGACCTTTTTTTTTTTCTTGTTGTTATCCCCCAAACAATACAGTATAACAACTATTTACATAGCATTTTCATAGTAGTAAGTATTATAAGTCATCAAGAGGTGATTTAAAGCATACAGGAGCATGTACATAGGTTCTAAGCAAACACTGTGCTGTTTTAATAAGAGTCTCCAAGGATTTTGGTATCCTCAGGGAGTCCTGGACCGACAGCCTCATGGATGCAAAGAGATGACTGTTCCTAGAGAAGGAAGACATCACAACAGAAGAAAATGACAAGCGTTAAAAAGCAAAAGGATGATGATACCTGAGATGCAAAGAATGGAACTGATTCAGGAACTACAGAGTTAAGGCTCATGAACTTCATGTCCCATCAACTAGCTACTAAGGAACAAAACTTTTCAGACCTGTAATCCCAGCAACTCTGGAGGCTGAGGCAGGAGGATCACGAGTTTGAGGCCAGCCTCAGCAACTTAGAGAAACCCTGTCCCAAAACAAAAATAAATAAATAAATAAATTCCCAGTACCCCAAACAAGTAAACAAACAAACAAAAGAAAAATCTCCCTTTAAAAAATTATTCATGAAAATCTTTGTCCCAAAATTCTGTCCAAGTATCAAGGACTAAGAACTAGACTCTGAAGGACATGAGATTCTCCCTAATGGAGGGGACACCTGTGCTCCAGAAGAGAAATTGGGGTCTGTGATGAGCTGCTTGCAAGGCAGTGAGCACTTGGGACAGGGTGCCCCAGCCAAGGAGGATGGGTACCTGTGAAGAATGGGGCAGATTCTTGTATTAAGAGAAGAGAGGAAAAGGGAGATTTTGGGTTCTTTAAAAATCTTCCACTTAGCCGGGCGCGGTGGCGCACGCCTGTAATCCCAGCACTTGGGAGGCTGAGGCAGGAGGATCGCGAGTTCAAAGCCAGCCTCAGCAATGGCGAGGCACTTAGCAACTCAGTGAGACCCTGTCTCTAATAAAATACAAAAAAAGAGCTGGGGATGTGACCCAGTGGTCGAGTGCCCCTGAGTTCAATCCCCAGTACCAAAAAAAAAAAAAAAAAAAAAAAAAAAAAGTCTTCCACTTTGCTGAGAATATTTTTGAGTTTCAACTCACAGCAGCTGCTTCACGGATATGGGAAACATGGCTCAGTGAAGCAAGGTCTGTGAATTCTCACCATGAACCACAATTCACCGCTAACTTCTCAACCAGTCAGTATCCTGTACCATGCTTGGTTCCATCTCTGAAATAAGAATATACCCTCATGTTACAGAGGGCACGATGATTAAGAAAAGCAGACCTGAGAACTTACGCGACTGCTTAGTAGGTACATTTTAGAATTCATGACTTAGTGTTCTATAGCGATGATCAAATCCTTCAAGAGCAACTGTAAGCAAGGTTGGCCCCAGGGAAGATATGACCTAATCCAAACAGCAGGAGATATGCCCCCACTCCCAAGGAGGGAACGGCTTACTCAAGAAGAGACATCCGAAAGCATAAACTACCTCGACACACACAAAGAGACCTCTCAGGCACATCTTCGGAGTTACAGAATTATTTACTGCCAGGTAAGGTCAGTTCTTCCAGTTAACACTTCCATTCAGGAAAACACGAGTCTTCCACGCAGTTTAACTAGGGGCTGGACATTCATTTCATCATCTTGGGCAATAAATAAGAAAGAACCGTAAAGAAAGAGCCACACCTCCCTCCCCTCTTGTTTTCATCAGTCTGTAGGTTGGAGTGTCCAGTAACGTGTTTGACAATATATTTGGTGCATGATAGAGAATACAGTCCATCTTAGAGGAAGTTCCTAGCGTCTTAGGCTTGTTTGCACTTGCAAACATTGGATATGAAGCATCATATCATTAATGTATGAGTAAGCATCATACAAGGAAAACACATTGAGGAATTGAGCCTTTTGCTCAAAGAAAGTATTACAGAGGAAATCAAGGGGATGGTGGGAGACTACAAGGAAATATTTGTTTCCTGTACAGACGCAAGTTATCCACGTAAGAGAAATATGCCGTCCTTCAATCTCTAGGTGGAAAATCCTTCCCTGCCTTTCCTTGAGAGCGGGAGGACTGGATTTGAACATATCTCTTTTTGGTGCACGTGGTGCATCCCTGTGCACATCTTCAAAGCCAAGAACACTGGGGCAACGAGGAGATGTTTTCCCTTGAGTAGCGTTATCATGCCAAGCATGATCTCTCTTGAATCAACAGAGTTCAAATGGATTGTTCTCGAATCAGCACAGACAGCTAAATGGACAAATAATATCTAGGCTTCCATGCAAGAACTGTTTTATCATTAAAACACTGGAATTAGGGCATTTTCCATTCATCAAATTGCTTCACCATTCAAAAGCAAATCTAGGCATGAGGCAAGATTTCTTGTGGCTGCCAATGACTCCTTACCCAGTGATGACTTTGGGTCAAGACGGAGAGAGTGCATCCTGGGCCGATTTAGGCAGGACCTCAAAACTATGATATTATGAAGCTAAAAGAAAAGGGGACCTTTAAGGAAATTAATAGTGTCCCTGATCCTGGCTTTTGGAGTGCCTTCTCCATTCAAGGTATATACAAGGTTGATTGCACCATTTGATTTGCAGCATACCACATCTCTGGTATTTATGAGTAGACTCTGAAAGAATGAAAAGAGTGCATAAGAAAGAGGAGGCCATCCAGTTCCTAAGTGCCTCTGCACACAAGTGGAACAAAGTGGTAATGAGTGTGTTTGTGCACCTAATGCCTCCGTGAAGGCACGTTCCTCTTTCTGAGATCACATTCTTTTCTTGCCTGATAAGAATCAGGAGAACTGACAAGTATCAAATGCCTACCACGAGCTCAGCAATTTACAGACATTATTTGTTAGCTTTTCACAACCAAGCCAAGGAAATGCTGTTGTTGTCTCCATGTTCAGATTAAGAAACTGAAGCCAAGAAGATTAGGAAAACAAAAAAATAAAAACCAAAAAACCTTCAGTGGGTGTTACTTTACAGCTGGTGGCAGATTGGGGATTTAAATGCATACAATGACAAAACGAGAGTTCTTCCCATCATATGTGGTTACATCATTTTCTAGCAATATCGGCTTGGAGTTTTAATGTCTCCTCTTGTGGCTGATTGTCAAAATGTAATAATTCTACATCCCCCACATACACATCTGTCCATAGCTCGGTGGTCAAGTGCAGGAACTCTGGAATGAAACCCAAATACTAACACTGACTCTGCCCAGTGGACAAGGTGCCCAGACACTATCTGACTCAGTTTCTTTTTTTTTTTTTTTTAATATTTTTTTTAGAGGTTAATGGATCTTTATTTTATTCATTTATTTATACGTGGTACTGAGAATCAAACCCAGTGCCACGCACATGCTAGGCAAGTCCTCTACCACTGAGCTACAACCCCAGCCCTCAGTTTCTTTTTTGTTGAAAGTTAAACCAATAGTGTTCAAATCCTGGCTCAGGAGTGGTGTCTGGAGGAACACTGACTCAATTTTATAAAGTGAAGTGTTGTCCCAGTCTAGAATTAAAAAGAAAGCCAATGAAGATCTCTAAATTGTTGCTGGGGATATAGCTCAGTTGGTAGAGTGCTTTCCTCACATGAGCAAGGCCCTGGGTTCAATCCCCAGCACCACCCAAAAAAAAAAAAAAAAAAATCTCTAAATTATCCTTTTGCATGAGAATGAAAATTTACTAAAATTTGAAGAGTAAAATAAAAACTGGGTTTGGGAATATTTTAAACGTTGTAAATATTAGTCCTAACTGATACATCAATAAGGGTAAAATTTTTTAGTCATATTGTTTGTTCAGTGTTCCTTGGCTGGAAAAGTTTAGGCAATGGAAAATTAGTGCCCAGGAGGCCAAGATTCAAATGTAGGTCTACTTATAGGGCAGGTAGTTTTATTTCTGCTCCATGCCCAGGGATTCCCTTATCCCTATATAATCATGGGCCATTCAGGCTCCCTGAATTAGAAAAAAAAAAAAAAATCTATTCAAAATACATGACTTACTGAGAATCAGGGAGTAGTTCAGTCATGAACTAGAATATGATCCTTTTATTAGTGTAATTAAAAATTCTAATTTGATACACCCACATTCATAGGAGCAGTATTCACAATAGTCAAGAGTCCATCAACAAATGTCTGGTGAATGGAAAAACGAAAGGCCATCTAGACAACCAACAGAATAGTGTCCAGCATTTACAAAGGAGGGGATTCTGACCCATGCTGCAACGTGGATTTTCCTCTATGAAATCAGCCAGTCGCAGAAGAACAAACTGCATGATTCCACACACAGCACATACCAGGACTCGTAAAACTCACAGAAACAGTACGTAGGGTGGCGATTGTCAGGATCTAAGGGAAGGGGGAGGTGAAAAGTTGTTTCACGGGTGCAGAGTTTTACAAGATGAGACAAATCTAGAGATCAGTTACGCAGCGATGTCAGTGTCTTTAACATGACTGAAGTACACATTTAAAAATGGTTAAGATGGTAAAATGTATGTCACTTGTATTTTGCTACAATTAAAAAAATCTTTAAAATACTGATTTCAATCAAATCAACTTGTGGCTGACCTGGGGGGCCACCAATTAGTGGAAGGGTGTCCTGTTGTTACTGATGTGTGAGATCTGAAGGAATTATCTAGGCCTCTCCCTGGCAGCAGCCAGTCTGGGTGATGTGCTGCAGATGTGGTCTCTGCTTCCAATCCAAACAAGAGTCTGGGCCACCCACCCTTGGCCTTTGATTCTGTCCTAGGGGAGCGACAAATCTGACCCTTGAAGGAAGGGCTATGTGTGGGGAACATACAGGTGTGCACCCCAAGGGGGCTGCCCTGCTGGACCCCTTTGCATACGGGCATCTGGTTGGGCGGCCTAAAGTCTTCCGCACAGGGCAGTTGTGTTGAATCTCATGGTTGTCAGATGTGGTGCTTTTGTTCCTGATGACATCGTTGGAGCTCTAGGCTACATCTCAGCTGTCAGTTTTTGCATCCCTGTATTTTCCTGGTATGTGAATGTCAACTTTGCAGTTTATAACTCGGGCCATTCCTCCAAGCTGGAAATGATTGAGCCCTTTTGTGAATGGAATTTATTTAGATTTCTGGTTTCAATGTTGCAGGTCAAAATTGCTGCCAATTAATTCTTCTAAGGTGTGTTTGAACTTCACAAGGGTGCGGATTGAATATCTATGATTTTTCCTAGTTTGGAGAAAGAGGAGAGAAGACAAACATCTTGAGTTTCAACACAAATGAGAGCCACAATCAAGTCCAGAATACTGGTTAATTAACAAATGATTATTCTCCAAAATGGTAACATAGTATAAAAGGAATCTATTTATTTTAATAATAACTATTGCTTTATTGAAACTTTAGCACAAATTCTTTGTTCTCGTCTCTATAGCCGCTCATATATTTCCACATGCATATACCTGTTGAGTGTGTGAGATAGTGTGTCTGTAATACACCTATTGCATGGTACAATGAAATGTCATTTGAAGTAACAACAGCGCTTGCCATTGAAAGAGTAGATATTTTGCACTGATACCTATGTCACCTGTTATGACACTATGACTTTTAAAACACAGTTATCAAACAGCTCATCGTTGGCTACAGAAATCAAAATGCACAGTGACAGTTTTTATCCTGTGGGTCTCGTGTTTCAAATCCTCATGAAAAGTAGAGGCCACTCTGAAGATCAAGTGCCACCTGTTACTGGGATGGGGTCAAGTGACCTCTGACCTGTCATGGGGGAGTTTGGGTCACATCTGTGATTTCCATCAGCACCCACCACCTTCATGCAGAGCCCAGGGCAGATGTTGGTTAAGTAAGGAAGCTGCTTTCAAAGGACAGATGAAAGGAACTCTGGGATCAAACAGCAATGACTGATTCTCTATGCACAGTTCTAAGACATGACCTGTCCTTGGCCTTTTAAAATGTTACTTCCAGATATCAACCTGTCAGGCGACCGGAGAGAAGCTACAGCAGGTGAGACCATGGGATGTGACCATTGGGCCTGGTCGCCAAAAACAAAGCAATTTCAGCTCCAAGCTACCGTAGGACACTTCCAAGACTTGAGCCTTCGCTAGGAGAACTTGGGCGCTGGTTCTCAGGCAACGGAACTGAAGAAACTGGAAGTGCCCTTGGCGGGAACTGTTTCAGTTTTAATGAGAAGGGGAAGCAGGAGCTTCAAATGGGGTTTCCCTTTTAAGTTCTACTGTGAACAGGTGTTTGCTTTACTCAAGGAAAAATTTCACAGGGGTGATTTCATGCATAGCCAAGAGCAATGATTTTGTTTGTTTGTTTGTTTGCTTGTTTGCTTTATAAGATCATTCCAGAGGCTTTGTACATGTATGTTAAGTGTGTGTGTGTGTGTGTGTGTGTTCACAACTCTGGAATCAAGTAAAAGGACAGCCCACCGTTTCCACAGCATTCTGGGGGCTATTTGCAACACCAGGGTAACTCTCCTGTCCTCTGGTTCTAATAACAGAAACCCTTTATACCCAGCATCTCTTATGGTTTGGAGCTGAAGTGTCTCCCAAAGGCCATGTTGTGCTAAAAGCTTGGTCACCAGCCTGTGGCATGACTGGAAAGTGGTGGAACCTTCGGGAGGTGGGGCCTAATGGAAGGAGGTGAGACCACCAGGGCTGTGCACTTGAAGGGACATCGGGACCCCGGCCCCTCCTCTCTCTCACTCTTGCTTTCAGCTACTGTGAGGTGAGCCATTTCGTTTGCCACGTGCTCCTCACCATGATGTGCTGCCTCCCCACAGGCCCAAAAGCAACGGAAACAACTGACGGTGGACTGAAGCCTTTGAGACTGTGAGCCAAAATAAACCTTTCATCCTTTTCCATTGATTTCCTCAGATATTTTGTCGCACAGATAGAAAGCTAAATAACACAACATCTCACTTAGTTTTTGTTTTGATGCCACAAGGTAGGCATTATTTTCCCCACTCTGAAGATGGGAAGGCTGATACGTAAAGTGGTTGAATAACATGCTAGGTGGCAGAGAGGGGCTTGAACTGGAGGATTCCAGAGCTTTGCTCTCGATCATGCTCGCCACAAACTAAGTGCACACATTGCACCAGCTGCACAAAGTCACCAAAAAGTAACCATCTGCAAAGCCCATTCACTAATGTTTCTCTCCTTTATGTTCTGCTTCACATGCTGAGGAAATGCGGCATTCCCCCACTTCAATTCATACAATGTCTCTTTCATTGTGTTAATTTCTGTTCTTTCCAAGATTAATATCTCACCTGCCACCTCTCATAGTACCCATGTTGGCCAGTGTTCCCATCAACCATGTGCCCTGAATAATGGAACGAGTCATGAGGTCCTTGCCCATCTTTCCCGGTAGAATGGCTATGTCTCTGGGAATTGTACTGTCATAACCAACTTCCTGGTCTCCTCTTTCACCAGAGCTCCACAATATCCAATCCTTCCAAGAATTCCCTCAGGAGGAAGGAAAAGTCAGCTCGGCTGATTTCATCCATTTTTGCCTTCCCCTCCCCGCAAACACTCCTTGTCTTCATTTTTTCTCATCCAGCTCTTCAATCTGCTGGATTCTTTAAGAGGCTGCATTTGATTAATGGATGGATGGATGGATGGATGGATGGATGGATGGATGGATGGATATTTATTCCAGGTCTGGGCTTCCCCAGAAGCACTCTGAGATAAGAATTCACATGTAAATAAGAAACCGGTAGAGGAATAGAGAAGTGAAGGAATAGAGAAAAGGGAAGTGAAGATAACTATTCAAAGAGAATAGTCACCTAAGTTATCACTTAGCTAAATCCCACTGGGGCATTGGGGCCATTGCACAGAACTCACAGTGGATGACCGTGATGATCTGCCTGCCCCAGGCAGGCAGCCAAGGCAGCTGATCGTGGACTTGAACCCTGGAGACTGAGAGATCTCAAGCTCATCTCAAATCCATTGAATTGGAGTGTAAATTTTTAACAGAATCCCCAAATGATAAAGTTTGTAAAGTACTGGGGTAGAGTCTCAGTTAATCAGATTAAAGGGCAAGAGAACTGTGCTACGTGTCCAACTCCCCATTTGACCTTGGTTGGGAGCTCTTTCTAAGGGTTTTGACTCTTTGACTTGGCCTCTTTGTGGCCAGAATGTTCATGCTCCAGTGGCCAGAAAGAAAGTCCCCCGACAGAAAACAAAAGTTTTAGCAAAAGGCAGCCCTCAGTGTGTAGAGTTACTACAAGCCCAGGTGTTACCTGATTAGACATGAATCTGATGTTAAGGGTGAGATCATAGTGCAATAGTGATCACCCAAACCTGAATACTGATTGAATGTTAAAGACACATCAAATAGATTAAAGTAAGCAGGATTCAATCTAGGCTTATATTCTAAATAGTCAATTTACCTAGTTGAAAAATGTAATTATCACATTCACTTTAGAAGCATGAAGATAAATGTGATGTGATTTCGTAGTTACTTCAGACGCTATCATGTAGACCATGAATGAGGTCAGGAAACAGGTTCGCATGTTTCCTGGGCTTATTGTTATTCCTGGTATTAACTCTCAGGGGTGGTGGGAGCCGCATGACCGACATCTTTCATTGCCATGACAAACCATGCGCTACATTTATTCTGGAACACATTCAAGAGCTGAAATTATAATGGAAAAAAAGACTTGACTCCTATTATAATGTTAAGCACTGGTAAAGACATTTGGATAACATCCATAAAAATCTGTGACTGTTCCCAGACACAATAAAGTAACTACACAAGTAAAGCAGTTTCCACAAAGATGTTAGGTTTTATATACTTATATTTTAAAAGAATATCAGAGTATTCTATAGCATATGAGGAAAAATGGGTTTATTGAAAAAGAATTCAAGATGTATCCAGTTTCTAAATCTGCTTAGGAAAAAAAAAAAAAAAACCTAATCAAATAGCAACTGCTTAGAAACATCAAATTGAAAATAAAATTTTAAAGATTTTTATGTTTAGATAATATGACTGTAGAAAATGTGACTCCAGAACTTTTAGACATGATAGAATGTATTAATTTGTGAGCTCAAATCATAAGTCCAACACTTGAACTTTAATTAGTATAATTAAAAGTAAAAATAAATTAACTATACACCCTTTTATATATATTTTGTTCAATGTAACATCAAAAGAATTTTTTTTTTGGGGGGGGGTACCAGGGATTGAACTCAGGGGCACTCGATCACTGAGCCACAACCCCAGCCCTATTTTGTATTTTCTTTAGAGACAGGGTCTCACTGAGTTGCTTAGTGCCTCACTTTTGCTGAGACTGCCTTTGAGCTACTGATCCTGCTGCCTCAGCCTCCTGAGCCACTGGGATTACAGGTGTGTGCCACAACGCCTGGCTCGAATGAATTTTTTAAAATACATATATTTTTAAGTCGTTGATGGACCATTAATTAATTAATTAATTAATTAATTAATTAATGTATTTATTTATTTATATGAGGCACTGATAATCAAACCCAGTGACTCACACATGTTAGGCAAGTGCTCTACCACTAAGCCACAACCCCAGCCCCTCAAATGAACTTTAAATACTCAAAATATTGAGAAACTACATCTACTATGTATTAATTAACCAGTTTCTAAATTGAAAATACTTTATTTGGAAAAATGAAAAGTTAAGGCATATATTCTTATATCTATCTGTCTATATCCTTAACATATATAATTAATAAAATTCTACAAAATATAATATTATGCCTCTTGTCTCTCCCTTTATCTCCCCTCTGTCTCTCTTTTCTCCTTTCTTTGGCTTCCATCAGCAAAGGCAGTTTTATAGCCATTAAATAAGTCTTTCCTGAGCTCAGAGAACTGAACCTTTTCTGTGCTTTTCATCACATTAAAAATTAGCTGTCTTATTATGAATGACAGTCTAGCAGAAACCTTGTTTTGATGAAGTTGCCTCTCTTCCTTCATTAGTATTTTCTGCTCTGGCAAAGCATTCAGGAAGAAGGTTGAGGCTTTAAGTCACTTATTTACTTAGAGTGTGAATGATAGACTCATTAATAATGAAAAGCTCTGCCCAGTTTGACCCTTTCCTCCTTACTCTTTCCTCAATCTGAGCTTTTCCAAAAAAAATGGTTGGGAATACCCACTTGGTTAAGAGTTCTCTTCCTCAAAGAAATAAAATGATTCTTCCCTAGCCTAAGGCATAGGAGATGGCTCTGGAGAGGTTGGGGCAAGAATGCCTGGGCGGGGCTAGGATGGCTCTCCAGCGTACAAGGGACTTGCCCTGGAACCTACTAGTACTGCGCCAATGTCCTGAATATTGGGGATGAGAATAAAGTCTGAGAATACCAAATCCACTTGTATCAAACAACAACAACAACAACAACAAAAAAACACACTAAGTGGGTTTTAAACCAGTGAGAACAGCAATGCAATGTGAGCCACAAAAGCAAGTCATATAAGCAGTTTCAAATGTTCTAGTTGTCCCAGGAAATAAGTAAAAAGAGACATATTTAGCCCAATGCATACAAAATGTTTTCATTAACATGTATCATTCTCTCTCTCTCATATTAAGTATTTAAAATCAAGTGTGAATTTTACATTTATGGCACATTTTAAAAGGCCTGCAGCCACCATTCCAGGTTCACTTAGGTCGGGACAATCTATTACATAAACCACATTGCCTTTAAAGAATTTGCAGGGTCTTCCACAGCCAGATCAAAAGCTGTAACAGAAATCATGAAGCTGAAACTACATTTTTATTATGGTGAGGTCTGAATTCTTTCATTAACATTTAGAACTCTAGCCATCAAAGAAACTTTTCTCTAAGGATTATTTTATCACCCAGTTTAATTCCCCACACTCTCATTCATCTAAACACGTCATGAGCAGCACCCCCCACCCCCACCCCACACATACACTCCCTTACTCTCTACAGTGTCCCATCCTTGACCCCTGAGAGCTACTTAGGGAATTAAGAAAATATTTTAATTATGATTTGCTATTTTATACAAAAAAAAAAAAAACCACTAATATGCTCTGTTTGAAAATGTGATTGACCTAAGGTACAGAAAAGCTCTACATCTAAGCTCCATCTAGGTCTCTTGTGTGTTTCAAAGAAGCAAATAGCTCTGTGATTTGAAAAAGCTGAATATGTCAGAACTCATTTTTCGGTGCTGTGGACCGCTGGTCAAGTTTTGAAATTAGAAGGAAAACAAAGTACGGCCTCATTATCTCCATTAAAAAAAAATTCAGTGCAACCCATAAGAAAGCCACTAGAGCTAATATATTGATTTAGCAAATTTGCAAGATCCAAGCTCGATATGCAAAAATTGATTCTATTTCAAAAACTAGCAATGAACGATTAGAAATTGAAAATTAAGAAATCAACAATGCCATTTACACTAGCATGAAAAATATAAATTGTTTAGGGAGAAATCTGATAAAGGATATACTGTGAAAACTATCAAATTTTGCTGAGAGAAATTAGAAATTAGAGGATCAAAATAAATGGAGAAATAGACTTTGCTCATGGGTTAAGGGGTTCAATAGTGTCAGGCTATCAATTTCCCCAAATTTCTCCATAGTATCAATACAAATACAGTAAAAATCCCAGAGGCTTCCTGTTCCTTTTTCTGCCTGTTTGTTGTCTGATTGTCTTTCTTTATTTCTTTCTTTTTGATAGGAAAAAAAGCTGTTTCTAGAATTCATTTGGAAATTCAAATGTTCTAGAAAATCCAAAGCAAAGAAGAACAAAATCAAACAGCAGTATTTGATCTTGATAACAATTGGGGATGAGAATAGGAAAAAAGAGGGCTTAATAGTAAGTTTTCCCAAAGTATCTTCAGATAAAAGTGCATAAAACCCCTATGTGTTAAGATGTAGTAAAAGACAAAATAGATCAATGTCACATCGTATAAACTGGGAAATACCAAATTGACAAAGCCCAATAAATATTTGCTGGGTATAATAAAATCAGTTGGGCAGTGATGAGTCTTGAATGTTGCACACCTGTTAGAAAAAAGCTGCTCTCAAACTTCATAAATACAATCTTATTCATTGACACATTATTTTTATCCCACCCACTTCTAAAAGAGACTTGAAATAGCTAATAATGATCTAGGAAAACAGCCAAAGATGAATTACCTTCCACATATATTTTATACTCACACACTCCTGCAACTCTTTGATTAGAGGGGAGATTACTGAGTGACTTCCATTGTACATTACTAAATAATGGAGGAAAAACCAAAGGGCTTATATATGTTTACCACTGTCTAGACTTCTTGCTTATTTTAGATCCATCTAATGCATGAAGTACAATGGGACATTTTCCAAGACCAGGAAGAGTAACGTGTAACTGGAGCTGTCGTCATGGTCCTTCTGATGTTCAGAAATTTCCCATGATTGTTCCAAGAAGGCAAACTCTTGGGAACCACACTGCAGGAAATGAATGGTTTTATCTGAATGGCCATTGGCCATGCAGACCACAGTGTCATAAAATGTCTTACTGGGATGGCATCTCCTGCTCAGCATCGTCCTTTCCTGGGGAAAGTTTGGTTCATTCTAGAAAAGAAATTGGTGACTAGGGATTTAGAAGAGATTTTTCTCTGTGTTTTTGAAAAATATTAGTAGCAAAAAAATGACCCCTGACAAAAGACCTTAGGAGGAATCAGAAAAAAAAAATTTATGCATGAATCTTATATGTTGAGAAGTGGAAGGAAATTTAATGATGCCTGAATCTGGGAGCCTTAAATATACTTCTGTGGGATAATGAAGAGGGATTTCCATTTAATTTTTTTAAATAAAAATAAAAGAGACAAACACACACCATGCACCTTTTTTTTTTTTTTTTTTTTTTTTTTTTTTTTTTTTTTTTTTAATGCCGACATCATTGCCTTTTCCAGAATTTGGAATTTGGAAAATTAAGGGCTGACTGCATTTGAATTCTGTCCTCATTTTTATGCCGTCTGTCATATCCTTTCTAAATACAGATGATGTTTTCCTTCTGCCTTCTGCTATTGTTCAAATCCCTAGTGCTTTTCACCAGGACCTTCATGATTTGAGCCCTTGTTTATGTCTACATTTCTTTGTCCTCCAGAAACGTGCAAACATACACACATGTTGTATTTTCCTTTGATTTGGTCTTGAGGTCCCTCTCTGGAGAGTGGCTTTAAATCTCACTCTGCCATGATGGGGCTCCAGGAAATTTGGTCATGGATGTTTTACAATGTGATTTTTTTTTTTTTAATCCTGGCAGACAGCCTAATGCCTAGGTGTCCTTCTCACAGAAACTTGTTTATATTTGGAAATGCTTTTGTGGCTCTTGTCTGACCTGTTGTCCAGTTTACTTCTATCAAAATGGCCAGCTGGTGGGACTGCAAAATGGTGCAGCCATTATGGAAAGCAGTATGGAGATTCCTTGGAAAACTGGGAATGGAAACACCTTATGACCCAGCCATCCCATTCCTGGGTCTATTCCCAAAGGACTTTAAAGCAGCATACTCCAGGGACACAGCCACATCAATGTTTATAGCAGCACAATTCACAATAGCTAGGTTGTGGAACCAACCTAGATGCCCCTCAGTAGATGAGTGGATAAAGAAAATGTGGTATATATACACAATGGAGTATTACTCAGCAATAAAAGGGAATAAAATAATGGCATTTGCAGGTAAATGGATGAAGTTGGAGAATATAATGCTAAGTGAAGTCAGCCAATCTCAAAAATCCAAATGCCAAATGTTTTCTGTGCTATAAGGAGGCCGACTCACAGTGGGGTTGGGATGGGGAACAGAGGAGGATTAGCGGAACACTAGAAAGGTCAATGGGGAGGGAGGGGAAGAGAGAGGGAAAAAAGTGTTAAATAAAAAAAAAAAGATGGCCGGGCGCGCGGTGGCGCACGCCTGTAATCCCAGCACTTTGGGAGGCTGAGGCTGGAGGATCGCGAGTTCAAAGCCAGCCTCAGCAATGGCGAGGCACTTAGCAACTCAGTGAAACCCTGTCTCTAAATAAAATACAAAAAAGGGCTGGGGATGTGGCCCAGTGGTCAAGTGCCCCTGAGTTCGAATCCCTGGTACCCCCCCCAAAAAAAAAAAAGATGGTAGAATGAGATGGATATCATTATCCTAAATGCATGATTGAAGATGTGAAGAGTATGAATATACTTTGTATACAAACAATGATATGTAAAAAGATGCTCTGTATGTGTATTATGAATTGTAACGCATGCTACTTGTTATATATACAACAACTTTGAATAAATTTTTAAAAAAAATAGCCATTGCCTAGACGAGCCCTGACCAGGATAGACATTGCGTTCGGGCGTGTCATCCAGGTGAGACACGGAAGAGGCAGCACAACAGGACCCAGGAAACACCAGAGGGAGGTCACTACTCACAGATCCCCGAGAGAAGAGGGCAGATGCCTCACGGGGGCCAGAGGAAAGAGGAGCCATCCAGAAAATACCTGCTCAACCTGCAGGTGGGGAGCAAAGAGAGAGAGAGAAAGGGCAGGGGCCGCCTGTGGGCGGAAGCCTTTATTGGGGTTTAGGATGTTACCTAAGCAGGTTTCCTGAGGGAAGTTCTAACTGGTAGGTTTAGAGCAAGTATGCACAGGTTCCAGGTGGTCACGCGATGACGGACAGGTGGTCACTGTGGCATATCCACACAGTCCACATGGAGTGAAGTGTTGGTGGGCCGTCCTCCCCTGTTATCTCTCTGGTACTATACTCACACCCTACAAGAGAGCCAGATGGAAATTATTTCAAGACTAAATATGGTCTAGGCTTCCAACAGACTCTGGGCCTTTGCCATGTTCCATTTGCTTAAAATACCATTTCACACACAGTCTTTGTTTGGCTAACTTCCACCGATGCTCAGCTTAGTGGCCACTTTCTTAGAAAAATTCCCGATTGACTCTGCCAATGGTGATTAAGTCTCTTCATATGTTCCTCGTGGAGGCTGGCCCTCGCCTCTCATAACACTTATTTCACTGTTGTTTTGGCAGATTCTATTTTCTAAAGATGCCCATAGTTGTATCACCCACCCCACACACTCCTACCCTGCTGCTCCCTCCTCAAGAATTGGAGACAGACGCTGGAGGTCTCTTGTTCTCCCTTGGAGTCTAGACTGGTCTTTACTAACCAACAGAATGGGGTGCGCCGAGTGGTCCATGATTTCCAAGACAGGATCAGAGAAAGACATGGGGCTCTTGCCTGCTTCTGTTGAAATGCTGGCGTGGATGGAAGCCAGTTACTCTTTTAGAATTTTAGGTACCTAAGCTGTCATGGCGGACACATGCTGGAGGTGTTCCCAGCAATACCTCTGAAGGGCTCCCAGATAACAGCCTGTAAGAATTAAGCCAAGTGAATGAGGACATCTCCAGATAATCCCAGGTCCCAGCCATCAAGCCACACCCAGGCCTTGAGTCTCCCAACTGAGCCCCAGACATCATGGAACCCTGTGCCCTGTGCAGGTCCTAAGGTGCAGAGCCATGGGCATAATACACATGGTTGGTTCAAGTTGCCAAGTTTGGGGATAATTTGTTACCCAGCATCCAGGAACTGAAATATTATTAGACAGTTGGATGTTTTACTCATCTAGGTGATAAGATCCCAAACTGTAAAGCAAGACAGCAGGGACTGTTTGCCATTAAAACTTCAGCAATCAGCCACATGCCCATCATGTAATAAAAATGTAATAAACCATCTTAACTGAATGCATAGATGAATGAATGGATGGATGCTTTCCTCCTCTAGCTTTGCATTTATCAAACTCTTTCTTTCAGCTTAAGTTGGGTGACCTGGTCACAGAGAGTTGGTGTGCCCAGGATGTTGTTTTGTCGTCCCTCAGTGTCTGCACAACTAATTCCTCCTGTTTTCTCTTGACCATTCCTTTCCCCGATGAAGTGACCAAAAGGAAGATCTGGTGTCATTTGGGACTTAGAAAACCCATCTGGTACTCCATACTAGAATAGGACAGCAGGGGACTGGAGTGGTAAGAGGGGTTGCTGTGGTTCAGATGGCAAATGACCCCCAAAACCCAGGTGGTAAAGGCTTGGTTCTTGGTGGTGAACCTTTAAGAGGTAGGGCCTGGTTCCTGGTTCCTCGTGTTATTGGGGAAGGACCTTAAAGAGATTGTGGGATCCTGGGCTCACTCTTTATCTCCTTCTGTTTTGAGATGTCATCACTGGCTTTCTTTCCACACATGCAGCTGCATTGCCATCCATGTCCTGAGGTGACACAGACGAGGAGTGGCAACCTGACATGTGCCGTGTCATTTGGACTCTAAGCCTCCAAAACTGTGAGCTAAATACCTTTCTCTTTATAAAGTTAGCTTCCTTGAGTACTTTATTATAGTAACATGTAGCTGTTCACTAGAAAGATGCTGCCTCTCTCTTTCTACATAGCCCCTGTTATGATTTGGGTCTTCAATGTCCCCTGAAAAGCTTATGTGTTAGGCAAGGCAGAAATGTTCACAGGTGAAAAGATTCAATGATAAGAGCTGTAATCTCATCAGTGGGTTAATCCATTTGATGGCTTAATGATTTGAATGGTTGAATGGACTACTGGGTGGTAACTCTAGGCAGGTGGGCATGGTTGAAGGAAGTAGGTCACTGGGGGTGGTGGTCTTGGAGATTATATCTTGTCGCCGTTCACGGACTCTCTTTCTCTCTTTCCCAGCTGCCATGAACTGAAAGCTTTCCCCCACCATGATGCAGACTTGTAAACCATGAGCCCAAATAAATCCTTTCTCTAAGTTGCTCTTGTCAGGTATTTTGTTCAGAGCAATGAAAACCTCATCAGCGTCTTAATCACACCTGGTTTGATTCGAATGGATGTACCTGCTGGAGTAATTGCCCAGTGGAGACAGAATAGGAAGAAGAAGAATAGAAATAAGGTTGAAAATAAAAGGAGGAGGAGGAAGAGCTATCTTTTATTTGGTGTTTGCTGAATGTGATGAATTATGATAAGAATTTTTTTCCAGAATCTCATTTAATCTAAAACAGAAACAACTCACAAGATACGTACAGTTTCCAATTTATAGATGAGGAAACTAATGCTTAAAGAATTTAAGTAACAGCTGGGAGCAGTGGTGCATACCTGTAATCCCAACAACTCAGGAGGCTGAGGCAAGAGGATCTAAAGTTCAGAGCCAGCAATTTAGCGAGGTCCTAAACAACTTAGTGAGACCCTGATTCAATAAAACATTAAAAAGATCTGGAGATATGGCTCAGTGGCTAAGTGCCCCTGGGTTCATTCCCTGGTACCAAAAGAAGAAGAAGAAGAACAGAAGAAGAGGAGGAGGAAGAAGAAGAAGAAGAAGAAGAAGAAGAAGAAGAAGAAGAAGAAGAAGAAGAGAGGAGGAGGAGGAGGAGGAGGAGGAGGAGGAGGAGGAGGAGGAGGAGGAGGAGGAGGAGGAGGAGGAGGAGGAGGGAGGAGGAGGGGGGGAGGGAGGAGGAGGAGAAGGGAAGAAGAAGAGGAATTATTTAAGTAACTCACTCAAGATCACATAGTTAGTATATATTGGAGCCAGAATTTCTAGACAGGTCTGGCTGCTTCTAAATTCCATGCTCTTTAATATTCAAGTAGGCTCTAGGGGGTTCTATTATCACCTAGAAGTATCCAAATAGCCCAAAGAGAGTAATGTTCAAACAGGTCTGTGACCTGGAGGTGTCACTTTGATTGATTCTGACATCCTCCTGTTATACCACCTGCCTGAATTGGACCTCCCTCACCTGCACACAGTGCGCGCGTGCTCTCTCTCTCTCTCTCTCCCCCTGGAGGCCCACACACAGCAGGGTCTCCTAACAACCTGGAGTCCAATGCCCTGGCCATTTCTGCAGGTTCAAGAATTCAGGCTAAGAGATTCCAACACAGTATATATTGCACCATAGAAGAGATGCTGGAATAATCCAGTTGCTGGCTTTTAGCCATACATTGCTTCACGCCCAAGAATGCATTTGTTTATGGCAAAAGAAAAGTGACTTCCTAAGACCCATTCTGGTCAACCACATTAGTTTCACCCATCATCGCAGCCACTGATTTGAGTTGGTTTTGTTAACCTCCCACGACAGGCTGTGTACATAAGCTCTGTTTGCTAAGACAACACAGAGCCAGCGATTTCTTCAGTGTTTACAGTAAGTGATAAGAAAATGAAGGACCACAATCAAGTGATTAGGCTCTCCATCCAGCTACTCTAAGTTACCAGGAATTCTCGGTGGCATTTCGTAGCTTCAGGAGTATGCATTCTTGAAATAAGACGTGGGCTGCTGGGAACACAACCAGGGCTCTATAACTGCCACATTCCAGAACTGTAAAGCAAAGCATGACACCCCTCCACCCCTGACACGACTCCTTTTAGTTGGTTTTTCTTTATTTTTCCAATCCGGCAACTATTTCCTGACCATCTGCTATTGCAGAAGCACCCTGCTCGGCCGCTTGGCACTGTAAAGACACCAAGAAGTAGAAAATACGGTCACTGCCTTTAGAATATTACAGTTAGGCAAAAATCAGTAGTCAGTCAGCAAGGTCCCCCGGGGGTGGATTAGCTGGACCCTAGGACACTCCCAAGATAGAAGGGAAGCACCGAGCAGAGAGAAGCCTATTCCAACAGGCAGTTCTGTACTTGATTTTGATCGTCGTTTTACTCTGATGGTTTAGTTCAGTGTGACCTTTGCAGCTTCACTGTAAACTACACATTACGTTACACTGCAGATATGATTGGCCCTATATCCCAACTTTAATTAGCCTATACTACCTAGTGGTTACAGAAAGTTATATATTTCAACAGATTGCTTTCTCATTTACAGATCTTGAATGGGTCAGAGCATAATTGCTCATAACATATGTAGGCTGATTTTTAGTTCAAAATTCAGAATATATGGTCTAATATGTAATTATGATAAATGATAACTTATATATAAGTTACTGTGCTACTGCAAAATGGTACTTAGACCCTTCAGTTTTAATATACATTATGTGGTTGTCTCACTGGGGGAAAAAAATCTACCAAGTTTCTCTCTAAAACTTCTGTTCTTTAGGATATGATGTGCCCTGAGAGCTGCTTGGCTAAGCAGCAGAACTCAATTTTAGGCTGGAAAATTTAGACTCCTCAGCGGTGATCTTTTCATTTTCTCTAAAAGAGAAAAAGGAGAAGTTGCAGGAAGTAAGAAATAAATAAAGGAACCAAAACATTAGCTCCCAATGAAAAGACAGAGGAGGACATTAGGGAATAAAGGGAAAAGGAATGAAGAGAAAAAAAGACTGCTAAGAAAAAGAAAAAAAAAAAAACTCTGACCAGTACTCTGATTTAGTGCAATCCATTGTGTCTTTGCTGGCATACCCAAAATAGGCTATTCCTCTTAGTTCCAAGCAAATGACACCAAACACCAAAAGCAACGAGTGACTCATAACTTAGAAAATCGGTTGAATGGGCTATCACACCAGATCCAAGTTATTAATAGAGCTGTTTCCTTTTCTGCTAATAATAGGTCAGCATATACAATGATATTCTCCAGGGGCCCCCAAATATATTTCAAATTAGAGTGGATTCTATTTTAATATTGCACTCACTCGCCTCTTATGATTATTTTTCATCGTTCAACACAAAGAGCATTACAAAAGTCACTCGCGCATCTGTCAAATGATGATGTTTAAAAGCAACGCGATCTCATTGTGGCGTGATACAGAATGAGTCAGGCAGTAAACCTGCTAAGGAGGATGGTGTATCTCATGCTCCTATCTTAGTACTTTTCCAGTCTTTAAGAGTTCATTGTCAACACACCCCACTGTGGTCCACTGTACCGGTGGTCACACCTTGATAGGTTCCACTTGATTGAATCTGTTCTTTATTTCTCTACCAATGCCTTTCTCTCTTGACTTGACTTGTAGTCATTCACCACATAAAAATACCAGAACTAATAAGATGATTGGATGAAAAATGCAGAATAATAACCATGTAATATGTAATGTGCCACAAATGTGGTGTACGCATATTATGTATGACGGCAAAACCTTAGTAATTGCCTGTCTGGTTTAATTTTCAGCTGAGTAAAGGGGAAAAAAACTGAGGCTGTGCTATCTTTTCCTGTATTATTATTATTATTATTATTATTATTACAAATATCTGTATTGGTCAGGGAACCACATAAATCCATCACTCCAGATTTACAGTTTGCAGAATTTCTGGAACTGGAAACTAATCTAAGGTAAAGCATTCACCCAGACTCAGCTTTCCATAGTTTTCATATTTTTTTCATCAGAAATGAATTTCAAGTTAACCTTTCGATAATAAGAAACAAGCGTTCCCTATGAAATTGTGGGATAGCTAAACCCCAGGGTAGGGAGCCGTGTGACTCTGGGTGAGGACATGGTGTTCTCAATCATCCCGTTAGCAGATGACTTTACACACAAGTGGCCTTCTTGGGTCTTGAAGCTTTGCTGGGGCTTCCCTACCCAGAGGAGAAGGAAACATCATGGTCTGGGGTGGGGAGTAGACGGGGAGGAAATAATGCCTCAGCAAAATTCTGGTATGTTCTAATTCCAGCCTCCCAGTTTTCTACCCACTATAGCTCCGGTCCCCTGACTAGAGTCTGAGGAGCACGGGTCACATGTTAATCCTCAGACTTCCACAAACTTCTATGGAGGGTGTGCCGCGAGGGGCAGAGGTCCCAGCCTGAGCTACGCAAGCCTTTGTCTACAGGTGACTGAGTCCAGTGGAGGAGGGTGTGTTCGTCTTCTAGAGTTGCCACAGCCCAGTGCCACACACTGGGTGGTTTTAAACAACAGAAATGTGTTGTTTTACAGGCCTGGAGACTGAAAGTCCAAAATCAAGGTATGGGCAGGGTTAGTTCCTTCTGAGGGCTGTGAGGGAGAATTCATTCCACTCCTCTCTCCTGGCTTCTAGCAGCTTGCAGATGGCGTTGTCCCTGTCTTCACGGCCTCTTCTCTCTGCACATGTGTGTCTCTATATCCAGATGTCCCCTTAGTGCAGGGACTCCAATTACACTGGACGAGGGCCCATTCCCATGACCTCATCTGAACTCCATCATCTGAAAAGACCCTATTTCCCAATAAGGCCACGTTCACAAGCACAGGGGGTCAGAACTTCAATGTCTTATGTTAGGGACACAACGCTTGTTGTTCAAATGGAGAAATAGTTTACAGCCTCTGATCCTCCATATTGAATTTCATCTCCTCTACCACCCAGTTCTGCTCTGCACCACTGATGTGTCACTGACTTTGTCTCAACTATTCCAGAGGCATCTGGGGTCCTGTTTTGATTTAAAAGTCCATGCGAAACTCCTGGCCTCGCCCAGCACTTCTTTAGTCTAGTACTTTCCTGGGCAGGCACTTCCTTGTGTGGATGACCTAAGTTTTCTGTTTCAAGGGCTTTGCCGACCCAAAGTTTTCATCCAATAAACATGTGTTGTACCTCCTGCTCTAGGTTCTACTTCTGCAGCTCAGCACACACTCCTATCTCTCCAGCGAAAAACTAACCATCTAGTAAAGAATGGTGAAGAGGGAGACACAGAGGAATGGAGGTGTAAGAAGGGCTGAGACAAGGACATTGGGTGCGTATAGAATCAACTCCAAATCCAGGCTGAGTAGGAGGGAGAAGGGCAGGGAAACCTTCCTATAAGAGGGACATCTGAGCTGAGTCTTGACACACGTGCAGTAGGATTTAGCCAGGTAATGATAGAAAAGTGCAGAAGATAGGCAAAAGAATAGGCTACAATGAGACAGATAAAAATATGCTAATTAAATACTAAAACTTCTACATGAATACAAGTGTATAAAGAGAAGAGAGGATTCTGTGTTTGAAAGGATTGGGCATGAATAGTTTTGTTTTCGACAGGTCTAGTTAGCTCAGGCTGCTATAACAAATAACCACAGACTGGGTAGTTTAAACAACAGACACTTATTTATCACAATTTTGGAGCCCGTGGAGTCTGAGATCAAGGTATCGGCAGATTTGGCTGCTGGTGAGGACTCACTTCTGGTTTGTTCTCTGTGTCCCCAGGGAGAACAGGGGCACTAATCCCAGCACAAGGGTTCCACCAGTTCAGGGCTACAGACCAGTGACGTGGCTTCCCTAGCATGGCTGTTAACAGTCACCACTAGACTCTGGAGAACTGTTGGATTTCTTCCCTGCTTTCGTGGGATTCACGGGCTGCGATGGCTCCATTTCTCTGGTCACCTGATGTCATGGACTCCCTTCCCCTCCCCCGCAGAAGCCTATGACCTAATGCTAATTTAAGAGAGGAAACCTACCCTCCTCATGTTGCCTCCTTGGCCAGGAGAGAAATCATCCACCCTGGATGCCTTAAAATGCACATCTGCCCTTCAAGGAGGAGCAAAACTTACAAGGGTGCTGAAAATTTTAATAGAGTCTAAACAAAATCCAGTGGAAATGTGGGTCTCATTGGTTCCATAATTATCCATGTATTTTTATAAATAAACCTCAGTGCTCCTTTAAAGAATAGTATGGCTACTAGGAAGGAAGCCACTGATGTCACTTGTTTTTCTTTGAAGTCATCAAGAGCCTCCGCTGTACCTTAAACCATAGGAAAAAACCAGTTTTATGCACCATTTCTCGTTTTTGAACATAATCCATGTTGGTGGGAAGGAGGAGACTGGTTAGGAAAAGAAAAAGACACAATGTACAAGTAATAAAATCTGTACCAAAGAACACGGTCAATGCCGAAGTGATGTGGTTGACCACCCGTTGGCTTCCAGCATGGAGATTCCAGGCTGCTGAGCAACTACTGGGTTCCCTCTGCTTTGAGTGACTCCGTCTGTCCTGTTCCCAACCCCTAGCCTCATGGTTTGTGGGCTGAGC
Organism: Tamias sibiricus; assembly: GCA_025594165.1. Classification (NCBI taxonomy): domain Eukaryota; kingdom Metazoa; phylum Chordata; class Mammalia; order Rodentia; family Sciuridae; genus Tamias; species Tamias sibiricus. Next base: position 12,442,899 of record CM046666.1, on the reverse strand, counting down.
TAACCACTGGGCCTGTACTAGGCCTGTCCAGGGACTAAAGGCACACATACACTTGAGCTTAGCTTCCACCCCACCAGAGGGACAGGGCAGCTGGTATTTCCCAGTGCAGCCTCTGGAATTTAGCACTGTCTCTAAACAGGAAGGAGAGATGTTTACAACTGCTGTCTGCTTTGGGGGCTGGGGTATTTCTCTCTGTGTTTGGTCAGAGCAGAATTCTAAATCTGATGCAGAAAACAATCATTTGATATTTATCATAAGAACTAAATATTTTCCTCTTCTTTCCACATGCATTTAGAAAGGTCATTGACAGTTTTGATTCAAACTCTGCATGAAAAAAAAAAATAAATAAAGCATGCATTCATTAATCAACCCAGGCCAGTTAATTCTATTGAATATCTTCTGGGGGTTATAAAGATCCATTAAAGCCAGTTTGACTCTACAAAGATCCTATGACCAGGCCCAGAAAGTTTGTTCATGGTGCTTCCTTCATCACTGTATCTCCCACACCTAACAGAGTTTATTTAGTAAACTCTAGGCATTCAACATTTGTCAAATAAATGATTAAGATCAACATCTCACAAGAACAGCAAGTCCTTTCCAAGCCAAGAAGGGATACTCCTGACCTAGGTAAGTAGGAAAGGAGCTGCAATTTTTTTCTTCTTTTTTCTTTTTTTTTTCTTCTTCTTCCTCTTCCTCTTCCTCTCCTCTTCCTCTTCCTCTTCTTCTTCTTCTTCTTCTTCTTCTTCTTCTTCTTTTTTAATGCCAGGGATTGAACCCAGGGATCCTCAACCACTGAGCCACATCCCCAGCCCTTTTTATTTTTTAATTTTGAGACAGGATCTCACTAAGTTGCTTACGGCCTTGCTAAATTGCCGAGGCTGGCTTTGAGCTTGCAATCCTCCTGCCTCAGCCTCTCCAGCTTCTAGGAATACAGACATACACCACCATGCCCAGCGAGAAAATGGCACCCCCAAACATGACCCCTTGGACTTCAAACCGAGAGCACCGGCGAGGGGGGAAGGAAGGCTTCCTCTGAAGGTCGCTTCTTTATCTAAAGACTAGATCCATCCACAATGGCCTTGGCTCCTCCCACTGAAATTTCATGGACCAAGGAAAAGGACACTCTTCTCACAGAGCAGAATACTGAAAATCAAGTGTCACACTCAGATCCCTGAGGAACTGTGTCCCAGGCCACTATAAGTTCCTTGGGCCCATTCATTCTCGTAGGAATCACTCCTCTACGTGATCTGCGTCCCTCACCTCCTCTCCCCTATAACGAAGGGTGTTTGAGCGTCTGAATCTCGCTGGCCTGCTGGGCGCTCACTTTCCCATGATGCCCCATGCACATAGTTAATTCATACACTTTTTCTCCTGTTAATCTGTCTCCTGCCAGTTTATTTCTGACTTATACCAAGTCTCCACAGGGAGAAAGAGAAGGTTTTGGGGGGCCACTATAATTGTTAGGTAGGAGTTCAGGAACTCCAAGATGGCAGAAAGAAGCTGGTGGAGGACCAGACAAGGAAACCAGTCAGAGTCCTGTCCCTGTTTAGGAGAAGTCCCAGTACCATGACAACACCGACTCCCCAGGACTTATCACCATGCCAACTCCCACCATAGGTTCAAATTTTAAAATGACCAATGGGGGTAAAGTGGGAAGTAATCTAATTAGGTTTTCTAAAGTAACCAATGGTGTGGGGGGATTGGAAAATATTCTAATCAGATATCATAAGATAACCAGTGGGAGAAAATGGGGTAAGGTCTTCAATCAGATCCACACAGGGAAGAGAAGGACCCACAGTTCAGGATATAAGACCCTAATTTCCAGACATTGGGGCCTTGAGCACCTCTCTCTCCCTCCCTTCATATCCCCACCCCCACTCTCTATCTCGGGCTTGGCCCACACTGTTCTCCCTAACAGAGTACTATCTTCACTTTCAACAAATCTCAATTCTTTGTTTGGGACACCAAGGACCTGGGCTGGGACTGGACATCCCAATGATAACATAAAAGCCGAAGCAGCAATGGCGCTCAGACTACACCACATCTCTCCCCAAGCAGCCTCTGAACGCAGCCCTCAGTCTTCTCTTTCCATCTGTGTGGAACTACATGACTTTCAGCAAAGTCTGACGATCACGAAGATGGTGTACAAAACAGTGGTCAGGAGAGAAGGAAAATAAATAAAACCTCATGAGGTTAGATTTCTCAATGAGATAGTTACAGGAAATTGTTGATACTACAGGCAGGAGGGAGATTTTTGTTCTATAATTAACCTTCTCGAGGCTGTTGTGATTGTGTTAATCATCTCCATTGGAATGATCGCACCACACCCACCACCCTGTGCATCCCCAGGTCTTGGCCTCTATCAAGTTCTCTTGCCTTGGGGGATCCCTGTCTTCCGGGAGGATAGAAACAGATTCATTTACAAGAATGTTACTTGGCACAGAGTACAGGCTCAACAGATTTTTTGGCCTAAATGGGATCCAGGAAGGACTTCGCAATGCATTCTCCTTGGGGGTCTACCTACCAGCATAATCTGCAGAAGATGGACTTGCTCATTATCCCACAAACAACTGCGGAATCCAACATGTGTACACACACACACACACACACACACACACACACCTACACCTTCCAAAAAACAAGTATCATATTTTGAAATCGTGTGGTATATTTCAATATCAAGGAATAAGTTCTTTTTGTTTTGTTTTGTTTTTAGTAAATAAGCATTGTTTTTATTTTTTTAATTATTTTTTATTCTAAGATGATATAAATTACAGCAGAATGCATTACATTTCATATTACACATATAGAGCACTTTTTTACAAATCTCTGGTTGTATGCAAAGTATATTCACACCATTCGTGACTTCATACATGCACTTAGGGTAATGATATCCATCTCATTCTACCATCATTTTTTTTTTTCTTCACCCGTTTGCCCACTCCCTTTCCCTCCCTCCCCATTGGCCATTCTAGTGTTCCTCTAATCCTCCTATGCTCCCATCATCAACCCCACTGTGAATTGGTCTCTTTATATCAGAGAAAACATTTGGCATTTGGCTTTTTGGGATTGGCTAACTTCACTTAGCATTATATTCTCTAACTCCATCCATTTTCCTGCAAATGCCATGATTTTATTCTGTCTTATTGCTGAGTAATATTCCATTGTGTGTATATTCCACATTTTCTTTATCCATTCATCTACTGAAGGGCATCTAGGTTGGTTCCACAGTTTAGCTATTGTGAATTGTGCTGCTATAAACATTGATGTGGCTGTGTCCCTGTAGTATGCTGTTTTCAGGTCTTTGGGTAAAGACCAAGGAGTGGGATAGCTGAGTCATAAGGCGGTTCTATTCCAAGTTTTCCAAGGTCTCTCCATACTGCTTTCCATATTGGCTGCACCATTTTGCAGTCCCACCAACAATGTATGAGTGTGCCTTTTTCTCCACATCCTCTCCAACATTTATTGTTGTTTGTGTTCTTAATAGCTGCCATTCTGACTGGTGTGAGATGAAATCTTAGAGTGGTTTTGATTTGCATTTCTCTAATTGCCAGAGACGTTGAGCATTTTTTCATGTATTTATTGATTGATTGTATATCTTCTTCTGAGAAGTGTCTGTTCAGTTCCTTGGCCCATTTATTGATTGGGTTATTTGTTTTTTTTGGTGTTATGATTTTTGAGTTCTTTATATATTCTAGAGATTAGTGCTCTATCTGACGTGCATGTGGTAAAAATTTATTCCCAATTAGTAGGCTCTCTGTTCACCTCACTGATTGTTTCTTTTGCTGAGAAGAAGCTTTGTAATTTGAGTCTATCCCATTTATTGATTCTTGGTATTAATTCTTGTGCTACAGGATTCTTATTAAGGAACTTGGGCCCTAATCCAACATGTTGGAGATTAGAGCTTACTTTTTCTTCTATTAGGTGTAGTGTCTCTGGTCTAATTCCTAGATCCTTGATCCACTTTGAGTTGAAATTTGTGCATGGTGAGAGATATAGGTTTAATTTCATTTTATTTCATATGGATTTCCAGTTTTCCCAGCACCATTTGTTGAAGAGGCTTATCTTTTCTCCAATGTACGTTTTTGGCACCTTTGTCTAATATAAGATAACTGAAATTATATGTGTATAAGTTTTGTTGTTTGGTAGAGACTGAGTCTGAACCCAGGGGTGCTTAACCACTGAGCCACATCCCAGCCCTTTTTATTTATTTATTTATTTATTTATTTTTAAATTTTGAGACAGGGTCTCACTAAGTTGCTTGGGAACTTGCTATATAAGTTCCTTGGGGCTAGCTTTGAACTTGTGATCTTCCTGCCTCAGCCTCCTGAGTCTCTGGGATTTTAGGGATGCATTACAGTGCCCAGCTGAATAAGTATCTTAATACAGCATAATCTTGCCATGCTAAGAATTCTAGTGTGAAGAACTCATGCTTTACATTTGCATAATGAAAGATGCCTGTGTCTCCCCTTCTCCTTCTACTCCAAGTCCAAGTCTGCTTCCCCTCCTGGGGATTCCAGGCTGTCCTCCAGACCCCCACACTTCTGATTAAGAAACTCAGGGTCAGTGAGAACCTTTAACCATAGAGGGCACACAAGGTGCGGTGAGCTTTGGAAAGTTGCTTTTCTGTCTGTTGAGTCCATCACTTTCCTAGGGAGACAGCTCAGAGATTTTCTTTCTGTTGGAGGAGGAGGGAGTACCTTTCCCTGCCAGAAGCACCACCTTCCCAACCTCACTGGAGGTGGGGGCAGAGAGTGGAGCTGAGAGGGGGGTTTGTTTCCCCCACCCTCCAGTTACAAAAAACCACTAATTATACAAACAGGGTAGCACCAACTCATTCCAGAAGTTTGGAGACAGTAGAAGGTAGGTCACTGTGATATGCTTTGGGATGCCCTGGGCACTAGGACTAGAGCCCAGAATTGAGCAGGATTTGGGAGAGCAGGTGGGAGAGCAGGGAAGGGGAGGGAGGACATTCCTAAAATTCCAGAGGGAAGTGTCAGCAAAGGCCAGAGCTAGGGAAGCAGTTTGTGGGGTCAAGACTTCCAAGGACCCCCCACCATCCCATCCAAGGAGTCCAGAGACGAGAAGTCAGGTCATAAGATTCTTGCAAACACAGTATTTGTGCACACTGTGCACGTGCATGGGTGTAGGTGCAGGCATGCTGCACACGTGTTTGAATAGAAATCTTTACTTGCATGCCTTGCATCTGAAATCTTCTTACCCCCTTTCTTTAATCTGAAAAATATAGCCAGAGTATTAGTAATGACAGCAACATCTCACACATCTAAAAGAGCAGACAACTTAAGTTGTCATATCTTTGTCTCATTCACGGCATTATAGCATTAAATCTTCTGAAGCATTCTAAGATACCTGCTCCTTGAGGTGTGTGGAATGCATATCACTTTAATATTGCATTTTTAAAATGCCATTTACTTAACGCAATTGCTAGAATATTCCTTCTGTACTCCAGGAGGCTGATAAGATTCTGCACTGGTTGTCAGAAGTACGCGTGAGGAGGAGAAGTGAGAATGATCTGAAATCTCTTTCTCAGAAGTCCAGGGGCTGGGCTGGGCTGGGTTAGTCAGCTGTTTCCACTCCAAATCTGCTATTTCAACACTCAGGGTGGGACAGAGCTGGTAATAAGTGGTCTAAGAATGCAACCACCCCCCTCCAACTTCCCACCCCATCCAAATAAGGAGAAAGCATCATTAGGGACCACCAACTAGATAACCCCCAGCTCGAGGGGGATGCACCCATGTTCTTCCCTTCTGTTTGTTGAAAGTCACATGCTGTGGAGTATCTTAAACGTGCCCTCCTTTCTCAGAAACTGCCCACTCTAGGCTATGATCAGAAGCAGGCCTGGGGCCCTTGTGTGCCCAGCAAGATATTCTCTAAGGCTGTATTTAGATTTGCTGGGAGCTTGCTGAGCATGTGCTCACTGCCCCTCGAGGCTTTTAACCTATGCCCATGCCCAGGTCTCTGTGACAGCTTGGAGCTAACCCTCTATGGTTAAAAAGCAACTTACGACTGTCCAGGTTAGGAACCACTGAAGTAGTAAAGCATATTTTCAAGTAATTTTTTTTTTTTTTTTTTTTTTTTTTTTTTTTTTTTTTGGTGGTGCTGAGGATGGAACCCAGGGCCTTGCGCATGCTAGGCAAGTGTCTACCACTGAGCTATATCCCAGGCCCTCAAATACCCTTTTTTGATTGCTCACTGTAAGCCAGGTCCTATGCTTAGCTAAACATTTGACATCATCTAATTCTCAGCCTATCAGGTGCACATTACTGGTCTAGTTCACATTCAAGGAACCTGGAAACCTGAGAGGTTCAGCAATTTAAGCAAGCTCTTGCTGCTAGTAACCTACAACACTGCAACGTTCATCTAGATTTCTCCAACTCCACTTACCTATTTGAAGGAAGGTATGCTTCTGGTATGTAAATTTATTCTTTCCTTTAATACATGTTAACTGAGCTCCTATGAAGTTCTTGGGACTGAAAACACACCTGTGAATAAAACAAGCTCTGAATGTTATTCTAAGCTGTTTCACGGAGGTGACATGCTGGTGGTTACAGACAGAAGATTGACAAATACGTAGCGGGCTTTGTGCTGGTAAGTGTTAGGTTAGTATGAAGTCTGTCACTATAATAAAACACCTGAGATCATTAATTTATAAACAGAAAAGATCTATTGTGTTTCATAGTTTTGGAGGTTCCAGATTCCAGGCCACAATCAGGTTGTCTCATTGCTTTTAGGCTTCCGGTGGGGGGTGCCAGATGGCAACTACATGTGACCAGAAACCTGCTTACATCAAGGCCAGGAAGCAAAAAAGAAGAGGCCAGCGTCCCACAAACCTTTTCAAGGGCCAGGACCCGATCTCCTCTCTCAGTAGGCCTCACCTCCTGGAGGTTCTACCACCTCTCCCCAGCACCCCCACCCAGTAGCTAGGGACCAACACACGGGCCTCTGGAGGAGACTTGTCCTCTGAAGCATAGCACGTGTCATAGGAAAAAACAAGCCATAAAATTAGATAGCAGGAGCTGGAGGTGGGGCACTACTGTTTACTCGGAAATGAAGCATTTCTGGTGACAGGACATTAAAAATGCTTCCCACCCGATCAAGAACAATTTCTAAACCCTGGAACCCATCATGGCCAGCTGTGATGACAATGTGCTGGCTCCCCCCCAGCCCAAGAGCAGCCCCTGCCAAATAGGTATGCTTCAGCTTGTCGGAAAACACAGGAGGGAAGTGCGAGGGTACCCTCAGGCTGAGTGACAGGGATGGTGACTTCATCCTGCCAGCCTTCATCCCTCCCACCTTCTCTCTCCACAGGGAGGTTTTTGAAAACAGCCCCCCACCAATCTGGAAACCATTTGGAGATTCCCACGAGGAGAGGAGAGGACTAAGTCCCGAGGTGACTGCTGGTATTGTTTTCATTAACTGTGACATGATTGGGAATTACTGGGTAAAACCACTACCAACGAACAACCAAGTTTCAAAAGATGTGACAAATCATCACGTCCAAAGACTGGTCACAAAATCAGGGGGTTGAGGGACTATCAATGTTTCTAAGCTGTATAAATAAGCAGTTTTGTAAATAGCATGATCTAGTAAGAAGGTGGTCCCCTGCTTTAGAAAAGAAGTGATCTAATACCAGAACAATGCACTTTGGAAATGATCACTTTCCCCAGAAGTAGCAAGGTTTGTTAGTATCCAGCTGGAAGACAGAAGTTCCACATCCAGAGAGGTCTACCTAAGGTACCTGGGACATCAGACTGTAAACAGTCTACCAAAATCATTGTTAGAGCGCTCTGCAGAACCAAATTTTCTGTTTAGGGGAACGGAGAGTAAACCTGAACTGAAATCAATTTCACATAAAACCATAGAACTCTGTTGTATTTTACTCCCTTCTAACCACTTCCAGCACCTCAAGATGGTTTTTGGTAGAAAATAAATTTTAAATTCTTAATTAATTTATTAAGTAACTCATGTAGTGACCATTTTAAATCTTACATAGCGCCATTCCATGTCACTGGGGAGAAACTAAAACTTCAATTTTTTCAGAAGCCAGTGTTTCAGAATTGAAAATAGAGAAATGCAAATCAAAACAACTCCAAGATTTCATCTTACTCCAGTCAGAATGGCAGTTATCAAAAAAACAAACAACAATAAAATGCTGGTGAGGATGTGGGAGAAAAGGCACACTCTTACACTACTGGTGGAACTGCAAATTGGTGAAGCCAATCTGGAAAGTAGTATGGAGATTCCTAGGAAAACTTGGAATGGAACCACCATTTGACCCAGCTATCCCACTCCTTGGTCTATTCCCAAAGGACTTAAAAACAGCTTACTACAGGGACACAGCCACATCAATGTTTATAGCAGCACAATTCACAATAGCTAGATTGTGGAACCAACCCCAATGCCCATCAGCAGATGAATGGATAGGGAAACTTTGGTATATATACACAATGGAACACTACTCAGCACTAAAAGAGAATAAAAACATGGCATTTGCAGGTAAATGGATGGAGTTGGAGAAAATAATGCTAAGTGAAGTTAGCCAATCCCAAAAAACCAAAGGTCCAATGATCTCTTTGATATAAAGATACTAACTTATAAAGGCAAGAGAGTGGGGATGAGAGGAATGAAAGAGCTTTAAATAGAACAAAGAGGGGGGAGGGAGAGAAGAGGGCAAGGGGATAGGAATAATGGCAGAATGAGTTATCCATGATTACCCTAAATACAGGTGTGGAGACACAATTGTTGTAAAAATACTTTATATAAAACCAGCAACTTGAAAAATTGTGCTCTTTATATGTAATATGAAATGAAATGTACTCTGCAAACATGTATAACAAATTAGAATAATAAAAAAGAGACATAAAATTAATTTTAATAATCTAACCCAGAGTATCCTCAAATAGTTTCAACATGTAATTAATATAAAGCTTATTAATGAGAGATTTTACATGCTTTTGCTTTCTGTACTAAGTCTTTGAACTCCAATGTCTACTTTATACTAATAGCATGTTTCCTTTTGTATACTGAATTTTCAGTATAGCCTTTCCAAAACAATAAAGTTACGTCTAGTAGAAAAATAAAAAAAAAGAAAGAAAATATAAGTGGTCTTATTTCTATCATAAACGTGTACACCTAAGATTTTCACATTTTTTTCCTTAATTCAGAAAGAGAAGCCAAGGTGAGTTCTCCATATATACTAATGTAATTGTAATTATACATATAATACAGAGCAAAACACAACTATTGAGGCTGTCTAAATTTTTCTCTTTTTTGTTTTAATTACTTAATGAAATTATTAAAACAAAACATCCAAAAAGATCCAAAGTGGTGGTAATAATGATTAAATTTGCTATTGTTTTATGAAAACTCTAAGTCTGTACCATGCAACAGAGATGCCACTAGTCGTAGGTGGCTATTGAGCATTAAAAGGGTCACTGCTCTGAATTGAGATGTGCTATAGATATGAATGCATACTAGATTCCAGCGATTTAGTATAAAAAGATTAAACTTAAAGTATCTTAATAATTTTCATACTCATATGTGGGCATATTTATATGTGTGGATTAAATAAAATAGATTATTAAAGTTAACTTTACCTGTTTCTTTTTATGTTTCTAGTGTAGTTGCTAGAATACTTAAAAATACATATGTGGCTTGCATTATATTTCTACTGGCCAAACATAAGAAAGTGCACAAAAAGTGTTCTTCACCTAAAATCTACTTTATCTAAGTATAGCTACTTGTGCTATGTTTTGGTTTCCATTAGCATAGATAATTTTTTTTCCATCTTTTACTTTCAGTCTATGTGTATCTTCAAGGTGAAGTGATTCTCTTATAGTCAGGATATACTTTGGTCTTGGTTTTTAATCCACTTAACCACTCTATATCTTTTGATTAGAAAATTTAATCCATTTACATTCACTGTAATTATTGATCGATCGGGACTTACTACTGCCGTTTTGTTAATTGTTTTCTGGTTGTTCTCAAATCTTTTGTTTCTTCCTCACCTGCCCTCTTCTTTAGTGATTAGATGACTTTAGCTATTGCTGTGTTTGATTCCTGCAGAAAGCCACGCATGAATTACATGAGGATCTTCTCTTGGTATGGTAGCCGGGGAGATTTAGGTTTGGCATTGCGAACTATCCATGGCAATAGATTGCCCAATGCACATGACCTTTATTTCTGCTGTACTAGGAAGATACCTCCTAGTAGCTCCGGAGATGGGCGTAACCCATTGGGAACTGAAAAGCCCACTTTTAACCTTTTTTGGTGAAGAACAGTCTATGAAAGGCTTTTGATGTTTCCCGATACAAATAAAGCAGGCGCAGGCTCCATTTTGCCTTAATATAGAAGGTTGATCCATATGGTTGACTTGCCCATCCCGCCCCCACTTTTGAAATTATTTTCTGGGTCCTATGGGTTTTTTTCACTGTTCTAGTTTTCCTAGCTTTTATTTCTCAGCCAGCCCATTCCACCGAGAGGAACCCCATTTCCACCACCTGCCCGGGACGCTGGCAAGAGATTCCTAAATTTTTAAAAATCTTTTGTTATCTGCATAGATCATTTCTTTGTGGTTAGCATGAGGCTTACATAAAACATCTTATAGTTATGATAGGATGCTTTAAGCTGATAACAACTTATCTTGGAGCACATAAAACATTACACTTTTACTCCACCACAAATGATGTCTTGGATGTCACCATTTATATCTTTATATGTTGCACATCCCTTAACAAATTGTTATAGCTGTTATTACTTCTTGTTTTGTCTTAACCTTTATACTAAAGACATGTGATTTGTACATCATTACAGTTTTAGAGTATCCTGAGTTTAACTGTGGTCTTACTTTTTTTCTTTTCTTAAGTACCAGGGATTGAACTCAGGGGCACCCAACCACTGAGCCACATCCCCAGCCCTTTTTTGTATTTTATTTAGAGACAAGGTCTCACTGAGTTACTTAGTGCTTCCCCATTGCTAAGGCTGACTTTGAACTCATGATTGGTCCAGCCCAGCCTTCTGAGCTGCTGGGATTACAGGCATGCGCCACGGCCCCCAGCTGTGGTTTTACTTTTACTAGTGGGTTTTACGCTGCTGTACGTTTTTCTGTCACTAATTAACATCCTTTCCTTTTAACTCCCTTTAGAATTTATTTGAAGACACATCTTACGGTGATGAACTCCTTCAGTTTTTGTTGTTTTGGAAAGTCTATTTTTCCTTCATTTCTGAGGGACAGCTTGGCTGGGTACAGTATTCTTGATTGGAAGTTTTTGTTTGTTTGTTTGTTTGTTTGGAGTTTTTTTTGCCTTCAACATTTTGAATGTTGTCTGTTTCTTAGCCTGTAAGGTTCGGGCTGAGAAGTGCCTGTAGCCTTACTAAAACTCCCTAATATGGGATGCATTTCATTTTTCTTCCTGCTATCAGGATCCCCTCTGTGATTTTTCACAGTTTGATTACAATATCTTGATATGGTCTTATTAAAATATGATTAGAGACCTTTGACCTTCTTGTACCTGGATATTTACACCTTTCTTCAGATTTAGGAGGCTTTCTGCAATTATTTCTTCAAGCTTTCCACATCTTTGTCTCTCTCTTCTACTTCTTAAACGTCTATAACTCAAATATTTGCTCTTTTGGTGCTCTTACAAATCTCCTAAGTTTCCTTCATTCCATTTTTTTCTTTTTTTTTTTTTTTTTTTTTTTTTTTGCAGTTTTTCTCCTCTGACAGTATTTTTTTAATATTTATTTATTTGCTTTAGTTGTACACAATGCATTTATTTTTACATGGTGCTGAGGATCGAACCCTTGCCGCACACGTGCTAGGCAAACGCTCTACCACTGAGCCACAATCCCAGCCCCCAGTATTTTTTTTTTTTACATAATCTGTATTTTTAGTTCACAAATTCTTTCTGTTTAATCATTTCTCCTATTGACACTCTGTATTGCATATATATTTTTTTTTCATTTTCATTTTATATTTCAGCTCCATTATTTCTGTTTGACTCATGCGGGCACATGCATGAGTGAATGCTAGGAATCAAACCCAGATCATGTGGTCTACCACTGAGTTACAGCCCCAGTTCCTCCTAGACTTTAAAAAAGTTTAAATCTCTTATTATATTTTTCACTTTGGTCATTTATTATTTTTCAGTTATTGTCCAATTGTTTATCTATAGTTTGTTGAAGTGTGCTAAACTTCCTTAAAGCTATTATTTCAAATTCTTTATAAGTAGGGCCATGGATCTTTATTTTCTCAGGGTTGGTAGCTGCTGCTTTATTTTGTCCCTTTGGTAGGGACGTTTCCCTGACTCCGCTTGGTCCTTGTGGTTGAGCATTTGTGTATGCACGTTGGAATGAGTAGGAATTTATTCTGTTCTTTGCAGACTGGGTTTGTCTATGAAAGCTTTGCATTAGTCAGTCTCTTTGGAGATTCTTGTCAGGCCGTAACACATGGTCCTCGGTCAAGTTTGCTGTTGGAGTCCTCAGGCAGGCTGGCCTGGTGCCCGGGTCCAACTCATGGACCACTGGAATAGAGCTGTTGATTGGGTCTGTGGGAGTGGGCGTGGAGCCTGGGTCTGCACAAGTGGAGCCTGTGTCCTCATGAGGCTGCCCTGAAGTTTGAGTCCACAGGGTCTTACCTGGTGCTGGGCAGGCCTTGATCCTGAGTGTCTAGGCGTTGGCTGGGTGCTGGGTTAGGCCTGGTGCCTGGATCCACTAGACTTGAGTCCATAGAGACTGGCCTAGCACCGAGGCAGGTGTGGACGACCCTGAGTCCCTGTGTGTGCGCTGTGGTCCTCGGTCTATAGGGACTGGCCTGGACCCTGGGTTTGGGGTAGTCCATGGCCCTGGTTATGCTGAGCAGTCTAGGACCCTGAGCCCACTGGAGCCTGGGGTTTATGGTGGCTGGCCTGTATTCTGGATCTACAGGGGGAGACCTTGGCTCTGCCTATGCTGGTACAGGCCTGGACCCTGAGCCCACTAGAACCTGGGGTCACGGGGCTGACTTGTAACTTAAGCTGGCCTGTCAGTGGGCAGGCCTCTGAAGCCTGTGTACATGGGTGTTGCTTGGTGGCTGGGTCCCCGGGTATCATCCTGGCTCTAGAGTCTGAGGCCTCGGGCTATGTGGCCAACCTGGCTCTGGGTTCATCTGGAACCTGGGACTATCTAGTCTGTCTAGTGCTGGGTTGGACCTGGAGTGTATATGTACCTGGATTCTGAAACTGATGGCTAGTGCCGGAAGGTCCAGCCTGGTACTGAGGCAGGCATGAAGCCTGGCACCATGGGAGCCGTCTGGTGCTGGGCTCTAGTGATCTGCTCTGGTCTTTGGGAGGGCCTGAACCTGAGTCTGTGAGGCCTGCTCTGGCTTTGGGGTAGGTCCAAAGCCCAAGGCCACTGGGGCCATTAGCACTGTGGCTAACCTAGAGCCCGAGGCTGCTGTTTTTGGCTGATGGTAGAACAGATCTGTGGACTGAAGCTATTGGGCAGGACTGGAGCTTGGGGCTGTGATCTGCACTGGCATTGGGGTAGGCCTGGAGGCTTAGTCCTCAGGTACCAGCTTGAAGTCTGAGGCTTTGGGGTCTGGTCGGCATTGAATTTTACAGAGCCAGATCCAAGGTTGGAATTTGCCGCAATGTCACATGCACAACCCGAACTCCTTCCCCAAAGTGCAAGGTTTCTTTCTCCACTGTGCATTATCTGGGGTTTGGGAGGAATGTCACAGGTAGTGTCAAACTGTCCTTCCTACTGCTTTCAAATGTGCCTTTGATCTCTCACCTGGTATCCCTAGCTCTTGTAAAGGTATTTTCTTACCTAGATAGTTGTTCAAATTGGTGTTTCTTTGGGAGAAAAGGCACTGAAAGATCCTATTCTGACACCTTGCTGACATCCTAATAAAGAAAAATGTTTAATTCAGATGATCCCAAAGGAATTTTAAAGCAACTTGTAAATTCTATTTTAGTAAGACTCATTGTAAGGTGTCATCAAGCTCTGCATACCTTTTCTGCTTCAAACAGGAAGAATGACAGATAATGCATGAAATAAATAAGTAAAATGATAGAAGCAGGTTCAAAACCAGATGAGCATTTGCATAGACCAGTTGTATGGACCAGAAAATCAAGGTAGCTATTTAAAGTGAACAACTCAGTCTTTTTGGTATATTCACATAGTTGAGCAATCATCACCATAGTCTAATTATAGAACATTTTCACTACTCCCAAAAGAAGTCATTTGAAGCTGGGTGCAGTGGCACATGCTTGTAATCCCAGCAGCTTGGGATGCTGAGGCAGAAGGATTGCAAGTTCAAACCAGCTTCAGCAACTCAGTGAGGCCCTAAGCAACTTAGGGAGACCCTGTCTCAAAATAAAATACATTTTTTAAAAAGGGTCAGGGATGTGGCTCAGTGGTTGAGTACCCCAGAGTTCAATCCCACATACCAAAAAAAAGAAGAAGTCATGTGATCCTTAGCCATCAATAGGCAGTCACTACCTAAAGGTTATTTTTCTCTATTCATGTAGTAATAAAAATTTTTTTTTCACATTGAAAAGTTCAGGTTCAAGTGATATCACTGGAAATTCTACCGGACATTTAAAAAAGAATTCCAATCTTTCCCAAATCTGCCAAAAATAGAAGAAGAGGAGATTTATTCTATAAGGCCAGTATTACTCAATACTAAACCCATTAAAAATATCACAAGAAAGGAAAACTCCATGCAAACTCTGGGATGTGATACCAAGTCTTTCCAACATTCAGCATTGAAGGTCAAAAGTCTTGATCTGTAACCAGCATCAAGAAAATCAATCATGTAAAAGGGCAACAGATGCAGACACCACCACCTCTCTCTATGGTAGCCATTTCAATTTGCCCACATGGACGCATACTGATGCACACCAAAGAGAAGAAGCCTCTAGAAATGGAAGCTGTTCATAGCTTCCTCCACAACACTGTACACTCCATTCCTATTTGCAGAAACAGGATGTGAAAGTTTGGAAGCTTCTGTCCTCTGAAGGAATTGCACTCATTTCAAGAGCGAGAACCAGGTAGGCCATACCATGCAGAGCAATCTAGAGCCTCCGCATTCCTCACCACTAATCCATGTTGACACCTGAGAACCTTCGTTCACATGAAAGCAAAGGGAATGATAATAATATATATGCAAAAAACACTTCCTTAATTTCTTTTTTCACGGTGCTGGGGGGTTGAATCCAGGGCTTCACATATATAAGGCAAACACTCCACCACTGAGCCACATCCCCAGACCTGCAAAAAATATTTCAATCAAATAATTCAAGTTTAAAGCTACAGTCTGGGATTGATCATTTTTACCATCAGACAATTCTATAGAGAATAATACCTTGTGTATACAGAGGACCTCTGGATTTTCCTAGTCCCTAACAATAGTTCATTTACCATGGATCTACTTTAACCCTGATGTCAAATTTAAGCCAGTAAAGACATTCAAAAAAAAAGTAAGAACTCTAAGGCTGCTTGCTTACAAATAGTCCCTAAAATTTGTCCAGGATACGCATAGGAGAGTTTTTACAAGCAAAATAAACAAGACACACAAAGGAAACATCTGTACGTGTGTCGTGCTTCCTAGAAGAAAATTTGTCTTTTCTTCCAAAGAGAAAGATGAATAGATCTATGAAACAAAGATCATTGAAAACCTCAGTGGATGAAGTCTTGGAAATATGTACACATGACTTTAAAACCCCTGTTAATTTCAATGACAAGGGACTCTCAAGCAGACTTTATAATCCTTTAATGATTTAGAGGACATTTCTATTATCTGATAAACAGTCATCTCAAGTCACCAGTATTTAGCACTGTAATCACTGGGGAATGTGTCGGTGGGCCTCCAAAAGCCCCATTTCCCTCATTTGCCCCTGAGATTAACAGCATCCAAAAGACAGGTATTGTGTTTGCTCTGGGACCATGGAAACCCCTTAAATCCCTCTGGCACCATCTGGACTAATTCCATTTTAAGACAAACTAGGTGAGGTCTTCTAATCACTGGCCAATCTCTTATCACAAAGTCAGAATTCTGTAACTTCCAGTGGCTTAATCCTTCTTGCCTTCCAATACCATATTAAGTGTTAGTCCTCAACTAAGACTTTTTTTTTTTTCATTAAAAAACAAAACAAAACAAACAAATAGCAGAGGGCTGTAGTATAGGAAATCTGATGAATCACGAGGGTGAGCTCACGGGTTAAAAACGGGGACAACTAAAATACTAAATGAATGGTGGAAAGAACTTCTATTTCTATTAGTGTCTTTAGGTTACAAAAAGTGGAGCAAAGGGCTCGTGGGAAGGCAAACTCATAGATAAAGGCTGACAAAAAAAGAAAAAAAAAAGTGCTTCCAAAACAGCCCTGGGAAAAGTGCTCATTTTATTTTATTACATAATAAAAAGGAAAAAATAAAGGTTTGGTTTTGTTTTTTTCCAAAAGGGCCAGGCCAAAGTAGTTTGTGGCATGTGCTATGAACTCATTCACAGAGGAACTGATATATTTTAGAGTTGTCTAAAAATAGCTGTTTCATCAGTTCTGGGACATTTTTGCAGTCTTTTGCCAAGAATCCAATTAATGTGTGTTGCTTCCCCCTGCCCCCCCACCCCCCTCCCCCGCAATTCTATGTGGTTTTTCTATCTCTTATTCTTTTAGAAAGAATATTCATGCGGCTGAATGGATATGAATAATACGATATGTGAGAAGCTGAGATGTTAAGTCTCCTAATGCTATTACTTAATTCCCTGAGGCCCAGGACATTTACAAAGACCCATTAACTCAGCGAAGCTCCTCTGAATGTTCTCTTCCTCACTGTGCCCAGCCAGGTTCTACCACATTTCACTTCTGCAGAGAGCTGTTGTTCAGATCCTGCCTCGGTGAAGCCAACAGTAAAACGTCCAGTGAAGAGACCCGGAGGACCGGAAGTAGGCGCCAGGCATGGACCATCACCCTAGCTCTCAGTTTCTGTAGGTACCAGGAAATACCTGAACCTAGAAGGTGAAGCTGGCCTATCTTCTGGGGCACCAATAAATGCTAATAAAACAATAAACCATGTCAAATACAGCAAGGAATAAAATGTATATGAACTTTTCAGGTAAAACATATGAACTTTTAAGGCAAAGACATTTTATGGTTATCTTCTTCCTAAACGGGCCACTCTGAGCTAATAAGCCTCTAATCTCTTGGAAGCCTGTCACCATACATTAGAAAGGGGAGTTTCAGGAAACAGCTATGTTAGATTATTCATTTTGGAGAGTGTTAGTATTAATCTAATAAAACACTCAAGACAGATCACTGTTAGCTATGGATTTGAATATTGGAATAGGTCTTAAAGATAATCTGGCCCTACCGAATCATTTTAAAGATGGAATTGAGAACAACAAAGATAAAAGGTACAGAAAGGTTTTGTGTGGGCTTTCTTTTCTCTGTAGTAACATCCAGAGCTAAAGTTTTCCCTGCACTGAGCTATTCATGATCCTCCAAACACACTACTGTGACTTTACCTACAGTTTTCCTTTTGCATGTAATACTTTATTCTCTGTTGGAAAAGTTTTACTCGTTATTCAAGACCTCAGAATCATGCTCTTGGGGAAATCTTTCTCTATTCACACAGGCAGAGTTAGCTGCTTCATCCTCTGTTCTAATAGATCTTTAAATATGATTCTGGTTTAGTCCCTTTCCTCCTCAAACAAAAAAAACCAGAAAACCAAATCCTTTCATGAGCCACAGTCATCATCTTTTCCATTTTCTCCCTTTTATAGCTAAGAGTCTCGAAAGAATTGTCTTCATATTCAGTTTTTACTTCCTCACCTCCATTTACTCCTGAATTCTGTCCAGCTAGCTTCTGTCTCCTCTACTTGACTGCAATCATTTGTAGGAAAGACAGCAATGGCTTTGATGAAGCCTGTTCTACTGGCTGCTTCAGTTCTGAATGTACTTGTCCTCTCTGGAGCTGGCCACTGGGCTTCTAGGACATCATGCTCTCCTGGTTTGCCTCCAAGGACTTGAGAAGTATTTCCCTCAATCTTCGGAGTTCATCCTCCTCCTGGATCTTTAGGGTTCCTTAGAGCTTAGACTTCAATAATACTTTTGGGTTTTTTTTTTTTTTTTTTTTTTTTTCTCTTGTCCATTCCATGGCTTCAAATTCTTTACATCAACAACAGGCCCAAAGGAAAAAAATCTCAATCTCTCTCTGTCTGTCTGTCTCTCCCCTCCCTTCCTCCCTCTGTCCTCTGAGTTCTAGATTGTCCATTGAACTGTTTGTCTCTATTACTAGCACTGTCATGATTATAAGTGATAAAATTTCACTAAAAATATATACTGACTCTTATCTTGGGAAACCAAACCAAGGACAGAGGAGAGGAACTCCTGGTATGTTTTCTTTTTCTCTTTCTCTTGATTTATCATCTTCATTCTTTCTAGCCAGCATGATCCCTATACAGAGGACATATTCATCAACAACTCTGAATTTATAGGCTCACAGCTCTGAAGCCAGAGTATAAAAATCTCTCTTCTTCCCATTCAGATTAAGGAAAGGGATTTGACTGGTCCAGCAAGGCTCACGTGGATTCTCTTGAATCAGCCCCTGTCCTCTGGGAGTGAGGATATTGGAATTGATGTATGTTGGGTCATACACACACCTCATAATTGCTAGAGGAATAATCTCAGGTCAGGCAGTCACCCGATTGGTGTCAGCTACACTATTCAACAGTTCCACTTTGATCTCTTCCAAATATATCAAGTTGATAGTGTCTGAAACGTAACCAGTACTATTCCTCAAAAAAAAAAAAAAAAAAAAAAAAAAAAAAAAACATGATTCTTAGCATCAGAGAAATGCAAATCAAAACTATAATGAGATACCATCTTACCCCAGTTAGAGTGACTATTATAAAAAATAATAGTAATAAACACTGGTGAGAAATGGCCTTCTAGCTGCTGCTGGTGGGAATGGAAATTAGAGCAGCCATTATGGTGAACAGCATGGCGGTTCCTCGAGAAACTAAAAATGGATCTACCAGGTCATCCAGCCATCCCACTGCTGAATACAGAGCTAAAGGAAATGAAGTTGGCTACCCAAGAGAGCCTCACGGGCATGCTTCTTCCTCCAGCACGATTCACAATGGCTCAGACACAGAATCAGTCTAGGGGTCCTTTACCCTAGGGTAAAGACAGTGTGGTATACAAACACATGGAGTATTACCACGCACAAGGAGGCGTGAAATCTTGTCATTTGCAGCAGTATGAATGGAACAAAAGGACACTGTTGAATGAAAAACATCAGACCCAGAAAGACAAGTTCTACACTTCTTTCTCATGTGTGGAAGCTTAAAAAAAAAGCATCTATGAAAGTAGTGCATTTAAATATATTAATTTAATTTAATACATATTTAATATTTAACTATATAATTAGATATTTAACTATAATTAAATATAAATATTTAAATATAATTAAAGGTTATTCCATTTTAGTGTAGCTCCTTATTTGCTTGGCTTTTCTGCCAAAATATAAGTTCATCCTTTTATTTCATAAATATTTATGTCTAACTTGTATGAAAAAGCGAGTTAAATTATCAGAGACAGAGGCATGAAGAAAATAGATTCTTACCTTTTGAAATTTACAACTTGGTTGTTTATTTTTTTCTGTCTCCCTCGTTAGAATGTGAAGTCCATGAAGACAAGAAAATTTTAAAAGAATTATAGGGTTATTTTTTATTAATTATGCAGAAACTAAATGCTTTTCCTTTCCATATCTCTATTCCTGGCAGATATAGATGTGTAATAAATATTGGCAAAGTGACAACCTGAGTGCATTAACGGACAGTCTGAACTTGACCATCAACGACTTCCTGTTCTTATTGCTGCCCCTAATCTAATGTGTCTGGAATAACCCAAAGGTTCATGGCTGAGAAAAACGAGTATGGCACTGTGATACAATAAGAAATATACGTTCAGTCTCTGGCTCTGGTTCTTGTCATAAAGCTCCTAAAATCCCTGGAATCTCTGGAGCCGTGAGAGAGATTTTTGTATGCTAATGATCTGACTGGTGACTAGGGGTCTTCAGGTAGCTTCAGAATGACACTGACTGCCAAATAGTCCAAGGCATGATTATAGGTTTGGACTCTGAGCCCATTCCCAACCTCTGAGAAGGGGAGAGAGACTGAAGATTGAGTTTTCAGTGGCCAATGTTCTAATCTACCTAATGAGGCCTCCATAAAACCCCAGAGAGATTGGGTTTGGAGAGCTTTCTGGCTGCCAAACAGATGGAAGTTCCTGGAGGGGGCATGCTAGAGGAGCATGGAAGCTCTGGGTCCCTTCCTGTGGCTTTCTCTAAGCATCTCTCCCTTCTGGCTGTTCACATGCACCCTTTGTAATATCTGTTAATATAAACCAGTTAATGTAAGTAAAGTGTCTCCCGGACTCATTTCACAGAGTGAGCTGCTCTAGAAAATAAATCAAACCCAAGAAAAGGGTCTTGGGAGCCATGATGTATGGCCCATTTGATCAGAAGCTCAGTCTGCAACCTGGAGCCTTGAATTGGCATCTGGTGTGGTAGCAGTCCTCTGGGGCGGACTGTGGGAGTGAATGCCATCTCCAGGTGGATAGCATCTGGGCTGAGTTGATTTAGATGACACCTAGCGTGTGTCCACTGGAGAACGGGCTATTGGTGGGGAGAAACTTTGCATTTTGACAACCTGAGTGAACCATCCCAAGTTGTCTTTCCATCTGAAATAAAGGGCCACTGACCACGGGTTTTCTGGATGGCATAAACTGGGTTAGATATGATGATCACCCACTAGAAAAAAATGAAATACGGGGGTTCCAAATGGGATACTGGCTCTAAGCAGGGGGGAAGAGGGTAGACTCGGGGAATCTGGGAGACTTGGGACCAAGGGTTGTTGTAGCTGCCTGACGTACAGCCACAATACCGCGGGAGGAGATTCGGTGGCAGGAATCTATTATTCTTAGTCTCTGGCTTTCTCTTTATCTCTTCTTCTCTTCTTAGCTAAACTCTTTTCCTTACACTCTGACTCTTATTTCTTCTTCTGACTACGTTCTGGCCGCTCTGACTCTTTTCTTCTTCTCCGACCCGAACTCTTCTTCCGACCGACTGAGCGACTGAAGGACTGACTAAATGAATCCCGCTTCTGACCGCTTTCACCCGGTTATATACCTTTAGCTTTGCGGGTGCGTCACGTGCATTTACAGGTGCGTCACATGCATACTTAATGTATGATTATTATCAGGTGGAACTTATGGCTTCCAGCTAACCACAATAGCCATCTCCCTGATTGGGGCTCTTTCAGGTTGTCATGAAAGTGAGACAGGAAGAGGAAGGATAAATAGGGATGAGCCCTAACCTACCTAGTTCTCACTGAAGTCTCTTATGCTTTTAAAGAGAGAGAGGAAAAAAAGTGGCAAATATCGAGGAACCCAAAGACCTCAAACAAATTCATGGCAAAATTTTAGCCAGAGCAAGTGCAATTCTATGCCTTTCCTAATAAAAAATGATATCACATAAGGGCCAACATGTGATCTCTAGAATCATCAACCTGGTTCTGATCATGATGTGATAGATTCAGGACAAATCACTTATCATCTCTAAGGGTCAGTTATTTGAATTGAAAATGAGGATATGGGCGAGTCCCATCTCTTGATGTGTTGAGAGGCTTACATAAAAGAATCCTGGTAAAGCGCCTGGCACGTGCTGCAAGATGGTACCTATGAGGAATTACGCTACTCACACACATGCCTTGGCAGGAGGCGTGTTCAGTTTGGGGGCCGATTTACAGCCCTGAAGACTCCAAGGAGAACCAGAGGAAATGAGGAGCCTTTGAGAAAACCTACATGAGGGATGTCCAAGCAGAGCTGGGTACATCATTGGTGCTCAATAAGTGGTGACTCTTTTCTTTCCACAGTGTCATCTCCTTATCTCTAAGAAATTAGATCTGTTGAAGGGCACCTAGGTTGATTCCATAGCTTGGCTATTGTGAATTGAGCTACTATGAACATTGATGTGGCTACATCACTGTGGTATGCTGATTTTAAGTCCTTTGTGTCCTTCTGCAGATGAATGGATAAAGAAAATGTGGACTATTATGCAGCCATAAAGAAGAACGAAATCATGGCATTTGCTGGTAAATGGATGGTGCTGGAGAATATCATGCTAAGTGAAATAAGCCAGTCCCAGAAAACCAAAGGCTGAATGTTCTCTCTGATATGTGGATGCTAACTCACAACAAGGGAGGGTGGGGAAGAAAAAATAGAAGTCCATTGGATTAGATAAAGGGGAATGAAAGGAATGGGGGAAGGGAATAGGAAGGACAGTAGAATGAATCAGACATATCATCTGTATGTTCATATATGAATACATGACCAGGGTAACTCCACATCATGTACAACCACAAGAACAGGATCTTAATTAGAATAAGTTTTACTCCACATACGTATAATATGCCAAAATACATTCTACTGTCATGTATATCTAAAAAGAACAAATAAAATAAAATTGAAAATCGGATGTGAAATGCACAACTCTCCCTGCTATACCTTATAGCTTCCTTGGACCTTCAAACCCTTCTCTGATCTGGGGATGGCTGAAAACAGCCCAGCAGCTACAAGGGAAAATGGTCCAAAATGCAGATCAAAGAGTTTCCCTTGGAAAGAAATACATATTTTTCAGGCAACCATCCAGACGCACAGTAGAATCTAATCAAGTGCAGATAATGCAAAGTCATAGCGCGAGATTTTCTTCTTCCTAGCCATTCAGCATTTTCAGAGCGCTCTGCTCAGGAAGGGGGTGGGAGGCTGTGGACTGGCCCTGGGCAAATGTGTGAAGGAAGCCAAATACAGGGTCTTTGCC
Source organism: Tamias sibiricus (assembly GCA_025594165.1). Classification (NCBI taxonomy): domain Eukaryota; kingdom Metazoa; phylum Chordata; class Mammalia; order Rodentia; family Sciuridae; genus Tamias; species Tamias sibiricus. The sequence goes on along the minus strand of CM046666.1, from coordinate 12,420,018 downwards.
GCCTCTTCCCCTTTCCCCTTCCCCATTCTGCTCCCTGGAGCCCTTTGCCCCCCACTCTGGGACCCAAACGTGCATTGTTTCTCAGGCAAAATCTCCTCTCCAGAGAAGGATCTGAAACTCATTTACATTAAAATACAAATGAGGACTGCAGCTGAGAGTCTGGCCACCTCTAGGCTTGCTTTAACGTTCGCAGCTAAATTTCCAGCCAATCGCAGCAAGGAGCCTCAGAGCTGCCAGGGAAGGCACCATGACCCTGCAGTTGGTGTTTGTAAGGCAGATTCATCCTGAAATTCCTGAAATCTTGCTACCTGAGTTGTCAACTATACAGCAGCATCTTTTTTTTTTTTTTTTTTTTTTTTTTTTTGTATTTTATTAGAGACAGGGTCTCCATTGCTGAGGCTGGCTTTGAGCTCCCGATCCTCCTGCCTCAGCCTCCCAAGTGCTGGGATTACAGGCGTGCACCACTGCGCCCGGCTCAGCAGCATCTTTTTAAAAGGTGCCAGGAGTCAGGGAGAGCTGTCTTGGCACTCAAACACTGGTGAGCATCTTCATATGGTTTGGCGAGAAGGAGGTGGAGAGTTTCTTAGTAATCTGGACCTCTCCTGACTTTGAAAATCACCCAAAGTGGTTATATATTGTTTATATATTGTTTCAGGATGTCCCTTTCTGTATTAACACCTCGGAAACTGATTTTTGTTACAAGCATTCCGGGATCATGGAATAGCAAGATTAAATGAAAGAGTTAGCAAGAGCCTCCTGCCTTCCGCACCTGGGCTCAGGAGAGCTGGGTGGTATTTGAATCTTGCGTCTCACTTCCTTGTAGCCTCATGATGTGGAAGGGTGAGTCTGACTTCCCCAGTGCTGCGCTGAGCTGTCCAGTGCAGCATTGCAAAAGGACTTCTCTTCCTCTCAGCCGTCTTGCATGCTGCTGACAGACTCATCTTTCTGGAGAACCGTTCTGAGCATGCCCCAGGAATCCACACTCTCCATCCAATCTTCACACGGTTGCATTTTTAAAAATGCAATTAAAGAAAAAAAAATTTTTTTTTTTTTTTACTTTGTTCTCACATTTAAAAGGAAATACCATCTCCACGGCAGCTCTCAAAGCCCCTCCATGGCTTGGCCCCTGCTGGTCTTTTGACCTCATTTCATACCATTTCCCCCTCCTGCTCCCTAGACTCCAGTCACGCTGACTTTGATCCTCAAAGAATTTCTGCCTGCTGCCTTCTGCTTCCCTGTGCCCAGAACGTTCTTCCCCAGATTCTTGTATGACTAATTCTATTGCCTGGTTAGTTCTTACTCAAAAATAATCTTCCACTTGAGCAAGCCCTTGGGCTCAATCACATTACTATTTATTTATGTTTGGTGCGTCTACAAACTAAAATCACTTAGTTCAATTGTTTTCTTGCCTTAATTTTCTTGTTCTCTACTCCCTGTTGTATATCTGCTGTGTAGATAGTGGTTGAGACTTTGTCGGCTTTCAATAAGCATTCAGCACAAAACCAAGTCGTCCCTCTGTTAAGATCCTTCCAAGCCGGGCATGGTGGCACACGCCTGTAATCCCAGCACTTGGGAGGCTGAGGCGGGAGGATCGGGAGCTCAAAGCCAGCCTCAGCAATGGCGAGGCACTTAGCAACTCAGTGAGACCCTGTCTCTAATAAAATACAAAAAAAGGGCTGGGGATGTGGCCCAGTGGTCGAGTGCCCCTGAGTTCAATCCCCAGTACCCAAAAAAAAAAAAAAATTCTTCCATGGCTCTATTTCATTTTCAGAATCAAGCACATGTTCCTTGTTCTGCGAAGTGAACCATCTGCATGGCTTTGCCTTAATCCATTTCCTGACCTAAGTTCACGTAGCTCCCTTGTTATTATAACAATTAGCACACTACATTATCTGAATGGGCCTGTCTTCTAACCTGTCATCCTCGAGGTGAAGTCTGTGGATCAGTATTAATTAACATCACCTGGAAGTTTGTTAAAACTACAAAATATGCATTCTGGCACTCGGCTTGCTGAGTCATGTTCTGTATTTTAACAAGAGCCCAGGATGAATCAAACGCACATCGGACCACATGCACACCTCGTAATTGCTAGCAGAGTAATATCAGACCACACAGCCACTTACTGTCCACCAGCTAAATTGTTGAATGAATCTCTCACAGGCAACACAAGTCAACGATGTTGAAAACTGAACTAATAATGTGCATCCAAAAAAAAAAAAAAAACCCATGATTCTGTTCTGGTATTTTCAATTTCAGAAAATGAGAGATGCTGTCTTATACTCGGTTGTGAGTTATTCAAAGGCACAAAGTAATTCTTTATTATTTCCGTTCATTTCCGTGGCTTTAATGTTTGTTGGGCTGAATTCTAAAAACTCCTAACCTCCTGAGGGAGATGGTCTAAGCAGCAGCAGTGTGAGGGTCTATTTAACCAATCCAGCGAAAAATCATGAAGTTCTGAACTTGGGAGGAAAAGTTTAGAGATGCTAAGGAGGTAGAAATGACAGACTGGGGCTCAGGGATGACGCCCAGCTTTCTGCTTTGGAAACTAGGGGAAGGGGTGGCCTTCTCTGACACAGGAGGAGACTGAGCTTGGAACTCAGGAAAGATCAGATATCAGAAAACAGACTGTGGCGTTGACTCAGTAGCCAACGGGTGTCCCCCTGTTAACTGGCAGTGATCGTACCAGGCTCCCCTAGCCCACCCACTCGCTCACCCTCCAAGTGGCAACTGACACCCTGTTCTTCCTCCCTAAGCCCGCGTCTCCTCCTGACAGCTCCAGCCTTACCTGACCACCTCGTTTTTTTAACTCCTGGGAAAAGCACTGTTTGAAGAGAATATACACAAACTCTCACCCACCCTTGAAGTAGTCCGGCCTTTCTCCTGATGCAAAGTCGACATTTCTTGCTACTTTCCTGTCCTGTTCTTTCTCTCCTTCCCAAGGACCCCAACCATTCCATCCCCTTTCTGCCATATCAGTAAAATGTCAGTTTCTGGAACTGGGGGGTGTAGCTAAGTGGTGAAGAGCATGCGATTTCATGATCATCTGAGCATATTAGATCTTTTATCTAAAAAATAATAATAGTAAGTCTTTTTTTTTTTTTTTTTTTGGTACCGGGGATTGAACTCAGCGGCACTAGACCACTGGGCCACATCCCCAGCCCTTTTTTGTATTTTATTAGAGACAGGGTCTCACTGAGTTGCTAAGTGCCTCGCCATTGCTGATGGCTGGCTTTGAACTCGCGATCCTCCTGACTCAGCCTCCCAAAGTGCTGGGATTATAGGCGTGCGCCACCGCGCCCGGCTAATAGTAAGTCTTTGCCTCCACGCCTGCCTTTGGCTATCTCTCCAGTCTGCTGTTTCCATTTACAACAAAGTTCCTTGAAGAATTGTTGACAGTGCTGCCTCCCACTACTCTCTTCCCTCTTGTCCCTGCTACTGAAACTGCTTCCTCCAGGTCACCAATGACCTTCACATCACTCAGTCTATCACTCTGTTCTCAGCCCCATCATTGTCCATTTTCTGTTGCTATAACAAAGTACCTGAGACCAGGAACTTTACAAACAATAAATGTTTATTTAGATCCTGGCTCTGGAGGCTTGTAAGTTCAAGAGCATGATGCCAGCCTCTGGTTAGGGCCTTCTTGGCTATGTCTTGTTATGGCAGAGGGCACCACATGGCCAGACAGAGGACATGTGCTAGATCAGGCCTGTCTTCCTCTTCTTATAAAGCCACTAATGCCATCATAGGGGCCCACCTTCACCATGTCATCTGATCCTAATCACCTCCCGCAAGCCCCCACCACCAAATGCCCTTGCTCTATGAATTCGAGGATTAGGTTTCCAACACATGAACTTCTGGGGCACACACGGAAACCACAGAGCCTGTCATACTTCCTCCATCTGCAGATGACACATTTTTCACCTCCTCCTGGAACCCATCTTCCCTTGCCCTTCAGGACCCCATGATGTCCTGGTGACTCTCCTTCCCTCGGGATCACTTCTTCCCAGTTTCTTTTGCTGGCTCCCCTCCTCTCCCCAACTTCTCCACGTTGACCCATCTGATCCTCAGTCCTCGGTCTGCTTCTCTGCTTTATGGGCACGTGCTTGGTGATCTCATCCTGTGTCCCTGTCTTTAAGGTCATCTGGGTGCCGATGACTCTCAAAGTCCTATCTTGAGCCCATGCTTCTTCCCCAAACTCCACCTTCAAACATTCCTTTTCCTTCTCCATAGCCACCCGTCGGTGTCTAATAACCTTGAGCTCCGAATCTAATTCTCTGTTCCATTTCCCACCAAGGACAACCCCTTCCCGAGTTTCCTGGGGCCCACGATCTTTGAGCTCAATCTTGATTTCTTTCTCTGACTTCTCAAATCCAGAAGAAGACCCTGTGGATCACGCTTGCAACTTAAATTCCTCCATTTCTTGCTATCCCTGTGTCACCCTGACCCAAACCTTCACCCTCTCCAGCCTTGATTACTGCAATGGCCTTGAAAAGCGTCAGTCAGATTACATCAGTCAGTGAAATGAATCCCATTTCACTGAAAGCAGAGTCAAAACCTAACACTGTCCACAGGGTCTCCTCTTCCTGCTGCCTCTCTGATTTCATTCCCCCTCTCTTATTACTGTTCAATCCATTGTAAGTGTTATTTTTACGTTATTTGGAGCCAGAATATCAAACTCACATGCTGTATTGTATTATGTTTTTAATCACCAATTTATTCCAACTCCTAACAGTGACTGCAGGAGCCCTAATTAAGGAGATAGCTAAGATTGCGGTTAGCTGTGAGCCATAAGCATTACCACCTTCCATGGTCTCGTGAGACTTGGCCCGGGACATTGTGGATCCGGTCGGCGCCACTTGCATGATCTTGCGGGACTTGGCGCGGGGGATTGTGGATCCGGTCGGTGCCATTTTGGTGGTTGTTGGAGGAACGTGGATGGCATGTCTGGGTGTTGTTGGAGCCGGAGAGAGAAGCTAGCAGAATAAAGAGCCTGTTCGTTTCCAGTCTGCCTCTGAACTTATTCCCGCGGCTTTGTTGCTCCAAGCCTCCATCGCTTCAGGCGGCAACAGGTGACAAATGGTCAAAAATATACATTGATTGCATGAAGACTGCTGCATAGTTCAAAGTAAAAAAATGAATGAATCCCATTAATTATTATAATGTATTAGAAGTCCAGAAGATAACACACCATTGGCAATTTTGGAATTTTCTTTTTTCTTTTCTTTTTCTTCTTATTATTAGTTTTATTTTTTTCTAATTTTAGTTTGTACATCACGTTCATCAAGTTTAATTTGTGCAATAGTTAAGTATTAGGGCTGCTAATTTGTATAGTAACAAGAGTAGCGACAAATGTAAAATTAAGAAGATAATTTTATAATAATGACTGAGAGGTAAAAATGCCATGAGGTTTTATTACAGCAAATTTGAATGAATCAAGACCAGGGGAGGCTTACCTAAGGAATTAACAACTGGAATGATGCAATTTGAAAATAGCATCGAGTTTATTGGATCGGGAGGATGACAGGGTTTCTGCCCGTGTAGCATGTGTTGGGAGAGAATGGGGGAAGAACAGGAACTGAAGTCAGGGTTGGGAGCAGAGTAGTATGGGGAAAGATGAGGTAGGATAGTCAAGTAGTGGCCATACAGTGACCAGTATTTTTGGTCAGTGATTTGCGAACGTTTTAGTCTCAAGCCAAGAACTCCAAAGAGCTTTTGCCTCTGTGCAGTGTGTCTATCAATACTTCACCATTGCATAAATTAAACTTGGTCAACTTTTTAAAGCATTTGTCTTCATCCATTTGTTCTGCTATTACAAAGTACCATAGAGTGGGTAACTTATATATACAATATAATTTTTATTTTCCGCTGGTAGGTCTGTTAAAGGCCAATCTCTGCTTCCAAGGTGGTGCCTTGAATGGCCCTCTGGAGGGGGAATGCTGTGTCCTCAAAAGGCATAAGGGAAGGAAAAGGGATGAGCTCACTCCTTCCAGCTCTTTTATAAGAGTCCGTCACCAGTTAATGGTCTCTAGAAGCCCCACCTCTTAAAACTATCACGTTGGTGATTAAGTTGGAGATTTAATGGACAACAATTGGTTACAGATTTGATATGGGAAAAGGAGACATATTTGCAAAGGCCAATTCCTAGTTTTAGAGTTGATACTACTAAGTGAATGATTGCATTTGTAGCCCAAATGGGAAATGAAGAAATAGGAAGTTAGGGGAGCATGATCTTTAGTTTAGTTTGGCCAAGTTGAGGGAAAAGAATCTTCAAGACGTCTTTTCTCATTCCTGTTACGTTCCTTTACCTCTCCATCCTCCTCACTCATCAGGAAGCCAGAGACAGAGGGTGTTGGTAGAGTGTTCATCGGCTGTGGCCCTTGTCTCTGCTTTGTGAGCAAGAAGCGTCTTATCTTCATTTTGTGCTGGGCCCCACAGGTTAAGCTGCTGATCCCAGATGTAAGTAAACAAGCATTCAACATTTTTCAACCTTCAAAACGCAACCTCAGGTTTTGTAGCAGCTTGGCCTTTTGTGGCCTGGGTGACACCATAGGATCTTGAGATCAACGTGGCCAGAGGACTCTGTGCTTCTGCTAGCAGGTAGGTCCTATGCACACTCCTGGGCTCCTGGCCTCGGTAGCCAAGGAAGCCTATTTCAATGTTAGCAGCAAATGAAAGCAGGGGATGCCTCTGAGGGTCGCAGCCAGCAAAGCCAGATTGTTCTCCACTACTATCAAGTGACCTGTAGCAGCTCTAAATTGTGGGCCTCCGATGCGGCCACAGACCCAGCACCTCACCACCAACTTCTTTCCAGGTTCTTGTCTCATCTATCTGCAATCCCAGCTCTCCAGGAGGTTGAGGTTGGCGGATCATGGATGTCTGGGGATTCAGAACTGCTGTGCTCACCATTGGAATTTTCTCTAAAAACATAATGGGGATTTGCGGGTAGTACGCGCTCTATACAGCACTTGCCTAACAGGCACAAGAACCCAGCACCACAAAATTAATTAATTAAAAAAATAAATCAAAAGCACAACAGGAGGGGAAAAAGTCACATACCACAGTGGAAAAATCCCTGAACATATGTCCTGTACTTCCCAATACTGTGACATTGTGCCACCAGGGACACTACGTACTATGACTCTCACAGATGTCTATCCCCCCCCCCCCCCCCCCGCCCCATATAATTAATTCAAATTGAAATCAGTTTTTGTCCCTCAGTTACCAAACAAACTAGAAACAGCCCAGAAAGTATTCTCAATCAGGAGGTGGCTGTTCGAGATTTGGGTTGGCATCCCTGAGCTGTGACCACAGCACACATTTTTGTGGGAAATACCAGATGAAGCATTTAGAGCAGTGTTCTTCCAGGAGGAAAGTGGGGTGGTGGGGGCAGAGCTCAAGGTCCCCAAGGGGGTTTTCTTCTGAAACTTGTTGACATTCATTCTCTCTCAGTTAATGAGACCACTTCCCCCCATGCCAACCCCCCGTTCAGAGCGAATGCGTTTGGAGAAACCAATGAGGGCACCATTTGGGAGCATCAGAGCTCTTTCCAAAGCCATATTGTGAAATTCTATGTGGTTTGTGGGAGCAACTTGAGGTCCTGGTTGCTGATAAAAATGATATAATTTTAGAACTTTCATAAGCCTGTGTGGCCTCTTCGTAAAAGACCAGTACATAGTCTTGAAGTACTGAAGGCAATTACCTAAACGGTTTTCAGAGTGCCCGTATGCAGTATTAACTCTGGGCCATTCTCTCTCCTCCTCCAGCCCCTCCCTCATTCCGCTAGATCATTCTAGTTGTGATTCCCAGCTAAGGGGCCTCTTCAGCATATGCTGAAGGGATATGTTGGGAAGAAATTCCTTGTTCACAGCCCTATTCCAGGAGAAGCGAACTTCTCACACATAGATTTTCACAATTCACCCCCTTGTCCTGGAGTGCCATTTAAATAGGATACTAGACCGTCAAGGTCTAGGTGACCTTTCCATTGCTATAAGTGGGGTGCTGAAGTGTCCTGCTGTTCTGTTGTGGTCCATCTCTTCCTTTAGACATGCTAATACTTGCTGTATATGTTTAGGTGCCCTGATCTGGGGTGGGTGGATATTTGTGATCGTTATATCCTCTTGTTGAGAGTCAACCCCTTTTTCGTTATGCGATCAACTTCTGTGTCTCCTTTTATGGCTTTTAATTTGAAGTCAGTCTTTTTTTTTTTTTTTTTTTTTTTTGGGGGGTGGTACCGGGGATTGAACTCAGGGATACTCGACCACTGGGCCACATCCCCAGCCCTTTTTTGTATTTTATTCAGAGACAGGGTCTCACTGAGTTGCTAAGTGCCTCGCCATTACTGAGGCTGGCTTTGAACTCACGATCCTCCTGCCTCAGCCTCCCAATGAAGTCTGTCTTAACCGACATAAGCATAGCTACTTCTCCGTTTCTTACATACAGATGGTTATTTTTGATCCCGTGATCCCAGCTGCTGGATCTAAAAAAATGACAGTTGTTTTTTGAAGGTAGCCGTCCATGAGCTGCCTGACTAGTGAGATACTGATGGGTTATTTCTATATGACAGGGATCTCCAGAGCCCTGTGGCCACCTGCAGACTACACCAAGGACTTTTTCTTTTAGGGAGCTTGAAGGTGACCCACAGAGATAAACACAGATGGCAACGGGGCCCATTAGTCAAGAGAGGAGGTAGAAGCTGTGAGTCACGTCAAGTAGTAAGAGAGGCATTGGAAAAAGCTGGTAAGGATATGCAAAGTGTCAAGAGCGGCAGAAGGTGCCATCAGTGGTCTTGTCTGCTGCCACAGAAGCCTGCTGTTGACACACACAGGCTTGTGGTGTCCCTAGATCAAGAATAAAGTCCCCGCCGGGTGCGGTGGCATACGCCTGTAATCCCAGCACTTGGGAGGTTGAGGCAGGAGGATCAAAGCCAGCCTCAGCAATGGTCTCACTTAGCAACTCAGTGAGACCCTGTCTCTAATAAAATACAAAAAAGGGCTGGGGATGTGGCCCAGTGGTTGAGTGCCCCTGAGTTCAATCCCCAGTACCAAAAAAAAAAAAAATGAAGTCTCCACTTCTGGGAGGCTCAATTCGTAAGTCCATTCAAACTCTCCGCAGTTGTTCCCTACTCCCTCTTTATCATACTCTTTCATTAGTCACAAATCTCTTTTTTTTTTTTTTTTTTTTTTTTGGGGGGTGGTACCGGGGATTGAACTCAGGGATACTCGACCACTGGGCCACATCCCCAGCCCTTTTTTGTATTTTATTCAGAGACAGGGTCTCACTGAGTTGCTAAGTGCCTCGCCATTACTGAGGCTGGCTTTGAACTCACGATCCTCCTGCCTCAGCCTCCCAATGAAGTCTGTCTTAACCGACATAAGCATAGCTACTTCTCCGTTTCTTACATACAGATGGTTATTTTTGATCCCGTGATCCCAGCTGCTGGATCTAAAAAAATGACAGTTGTTTTTTGAAGGTAGCCGTCCATGAGCTGCCTGACTAGTGAGATACTGATGGGTTATTTCTATATGACAGGGATCTCCAGAGCCCTGTGGCCACCTGCAGACTACACCAAGGACTTTTTCTTTTAGGGAGCTTGAAGGTGACCCACAGAGATAAACACAGATGGCAACGGGGCCCATTAGTCAAGAGAGGAGGTAGAAGCTGTGAGTCACGTCAAGTAGTAAGAGAGGCATTGGAAAAAGCTGGTAAGGATATGCAAAGTGTCAAGAGCGGCAGAAGGTGCCATCAGTGGTCTTGTCTGCTGCCACAGAAGCCTGCTGTTGACACACACAGGCTTGTGGTGTCCCTAGATCAAGAATAAAGTCCCCGCCGGGTGCGGTGGCATACGCCTGTAATCCCAGCACTTGGGAGGTTGAGGCAGGAGGATCAAAGCCAGCCTCAGCAATGGTCTCACTTAGCAACTCAGTGAGACCCTGTCTCTAATAAAATACAAAAAAGGGCTGGGGATGTGGCCCAGTGGTTGAGTGCCCCTGAGTTCAATCCCCAGTACCAAAAAAAAAAAAAATGAAGTCTCCACTTCTGGGAGGCTCAATTCGTAAGTCCATTCAAACTCTCCGCAGTTGTTCCCTACTCCCTCTTTATCATACTCTTTCATTAGTCACAAATCTCATCGCACCAGAGCTTATAATCTGAAAGCACTTGCAAAGAGATCCAAGATTTACCAGCTTTGTGACCTTGGGCAAGTCACTTAACCTCCCTGGACATTAGCTGTTTGGTTTCCATAGGAGATATGTCCATATCCTGATTCTCAGGACTATGTGCCTTGCATGACGAAAAGGGACTTTATAGAGGTGAGGTCAAGACTAGTCACGTGAGTCCTTAAAAGAAGAGAGAACTTTTCCCAGTTAGCTAAGGGAACTGTGGCTGGAGAAGCATGAATAGAGGCAGAGCTGCCGGCTTTGAAGAGGAGAAAAAGGGACTGTGCACCAGGGAATGTGGGCATCCAGAAGATAGGGAGACGATTCTCCCCGGCCCAGAGAAGAGGGACACAGCCCTGCCAACCTCCTCATTAAGCTCAGTTAGACAGTGTTGGACTTATGGCCTGCAGAACTGTCAGGTGATACACCTGTGTCCTTTTATTTTTTTAATTTTTTTTTTTGGGGGGGTACCAGGGATTGAACTCAGGGGCACTAACCAGTGAGCCACCTCCCCAGCCCTATTTTGTATTTTATTTAGAGACAGAGTTTCACTGAGTTGCTTAGCACCTCACTTAGCTGAGGCTGGTTTTGAACTCCCGATCCTCCTGCCTCAGCCTCCCAGGCCACTGGGATTACAGGTGTGCGCCACCATGCCCAGCTTGTGTTGTTTTAAACTGTTACTTTTGTAGTAATTTGACAGAACAGAAATAGAAAACTGAAACACTACACTAGGTCACAGTTCATATACATAGGAAAGTATCTACAAGAATATATATTCCAATGTACCAGTGGTTATATCATTTTTATTACTATTTTTTCTAGTTTAAACAATGAGTATGTGTTGTTTGGGTAATGAAATATGGGATTGTTAGAAAAGAAATAACGTATACTAAAATAGAAGAGATGACTTCTAATGCTCTGCCCAACAGAGGTATGAACCACTGGGGAGGTGGTTTAGTTGCCAGTCTATGTCTTAACTCTTGGATGGTACACACAGGTCTCAATTATTCTACAAAAAGACCACAAAGAGTAATTCCAAGTCACTCCTGCTTGCAGGAGCCCTGTTTGGGGAGATGGCTTGAATTGCGGTTGACTATGAGCCGTGGAGATTTGGGCATTGTCGCCTTCCGTAGTCTCACGGGACTTGTCCCGGGATCTCGAGTGACTTGGCCGAAATTGCTGATCGGGTCAGCACCTTTTTTGGTGGTGTGTGTGGCGTGTGTTAGTCGTTGTTAGAACCAGAGAGAAAAGTTATCAGAATAAAAAGCTGTTTGTCTCCAGTTTGCCTCTGAACTTCTTCCCGCGGCTCCGTTGCTCCAAGCGCTTCAGGCGGCAACACCTGCTGTCTTAACTTTCTTTTATGCCTCTTAGGTACATACATTTGCAATCACCTCTATATGGTAAACAGTGTAATACTTCTGTTAGATGCACCTTTTTCTCTTACTTTCTGATGAATTATAGACATATATAATTATGGGAGTGCACAATGATTTTTTTTTTTTTTTTTTTTTTTTTGGTACCGGGGATTGAATTCAAGGATATTTGATCACTAAGCCAAATCCTCAACCCTATTTTGTATTTATTTAGAGACAGGGTCTTGCTAGCACCTCACCATTGCTGAGGCTCGCTCTGAACTCATGATCCTCCTGCCTCAGCCTCCTGAGCTGCTGGGATTACAGATGTGCACCACAGCACCCAGACACAATGATTTTTTAATATTATATTTTATATTTATTTTTAGTTGTAGTTGGACACAATACCTTTATTTTATTTATTTATTTTATGAGGCTCGAACCCAGGGCCTTGCACATGCTAGGCAAATGCTCTACCACTGACCCACAACCCCAGCCTCACAGTGATGTTTTGATATTGTATAAAGTGTGGAACAGTCAAGTCAAGCTAATTGACACATCCCTCACCTTAAATACTTATCATTTACTCTCCCTAATTGCAACTTTCTGCTCTTTGGCCAATATCTCCACATCTCCCCACCTCCCCACCCTCCAGACCCTGGTAATCACCTTATTCTTTCTGTGTCTGTAAACTTCATTGTTGTAGATTCTACGTTTATGTAAGAACATGTTTCATTTTGCTTAGCATAATGTCCTCCATGTTCATCCAAGTTGTCTCAAGTGGAAGAATCTCCTTCTCCTTTCAGTCTGAATGGTATCCACTGTGCATCTAAACTATGTTTTCTTTATCCATTCATCCGCTGATGGACATTTGGGGAGATTTCATATTTTGGAAATTGTAAATAACGTTGTAATGAACATGGAATGCAAGATACTGATTTTATGTCCTTAGGCTATATGCCTAGAAGTGGATTTCTGAATCTATATGTGCTTTTAAAATTTCCTTCTTTGGTAAAATAAATCCTTTTTTTTTTTTTTTTTTTTTTTTGTATGTTTTGTGTGGTCCTGGAGGCTTTCAACTGATGCATACCTTGCAAAGTCTTCGTTAGGTTTGGCATGGTGCCTTAGGACCGATCTCAAGATTATGTTGATAAAGCTCAAAATTTAAAGATATTAAAAAGGACCTTTAAGAGACAGACCTTGTGGCCAACATAAAACTTGCCAATCTTCACAACAGTTTATCAGCCTCACTTAACGGCTAAAATCTTTCAAAGCCCATTCACAGTCCATCCAACGTCAATAGGAGATGGTTTTCAACTGATAGGAGGGTGACCCACCCTGTAAGTGGAAGAGTTCAGATCATTAGAAGATACTTGTCAGCCACTTCAACTTAAGAACTTGGCTTTGCTGAGTTAATAATGCAGAATATGCTCGCAAATACCAGTTCCCACTTGATCAAGAATGTCTTAGCCCTTATCACAGCCAACCATCTTCCAGACTCTGAATGACCCCAAACGTAATTTGGCATTTGGACAGGACAATAGGTACTTTGCATGACTTGGTTGGAGAATCATGCTAACCTGTTTCCCATTAGGTCACTTTGATCTACACGGAGCCAAATCCCTGGTCCTGTCCCCAGCTAAATTGCACCCCAGAGGAATGAAGGAAGGAAACAAGGAAATAGAGCAGACTTGGGGAGTAGAGATCTCAGCAGTTTTCATCATGTTGCTATTCATCAAATGTCTGTTGGACACTGTGGATGTCTTATGTAACATTATCTAGGGCTGGGAGGATCGCTCAGTGGGAGGGTGCTTACCTAGCATGTGAGGGACTCTGGGTTCTACCCCCAGAGAGAGAGAGAGAGAGAGAGAGAGAGAGAGAGAGAGAGAGAGACCTAGGGATATTCCACTCCCCAGATACACAGGTTCAGCAGTTCACAGATGAGACTTGGGAGTCTGTATCAACCAACCCCATAGGGACCCCAAAGACCACTTTGTGGAATGTTTAGTTTGGTCCCCAAAATGAATAAGCAAGACTTCCTTGCTCTTGGTGCCTTGAAGTCCAAGGGAAGGAGACACACCATCATGACATTATGTGATGAATGCTATACAGAAGTCCTGGTGACTCACAGTTTGGGAGGGAAGTCCAAGGTCAGGGTGCTGGCAGATTCTGTGTCTGGTTAGAGCCCTCTTCCTCATAGATGGTGCCTTTCACTGTGTTGTCACGTGGTGGAAGGGGCAAACAACCTCCTTCAGACCTCTTTTATAAAAGCACTAATCACAATGAGCCCTCATGACCCAGTCACCTCCCTGAGGCCCCACCTCTTACTATGGTCACATTGGAGGTAAGGTTTCAGCATGTGAATATTGGAAGAACATAAACATCTATGTCCCTGCCATGTTCTCCTTTAAGCTAGAGGTTAGAAAAGGACTGTTACAGTTAGGAATCTTAACTTAATGAAATTCTCAACTAAGGTAGTGGCAGGGGGTAGGTACAGTGGAACATGGATGGATCAACAGGATTTGATATTTAATAATTTTAATAATTTTTTATAAAACCAAACAGAATTTGGTGACTGGTTAGATTTAACAGCAGTGTTGGGAGATGTGTTGCAATATTGGGGGGCAATGAAAGACTAAGTCTATGGTACTGACATAAATGGGGAGTGCACAAAGAGAAGTTTTGCCCCTGATTCACATGGGGTGGGTTCACCCAGAGACAGCAGAGTAAAAATATGTGAGGTCCAACAGTGAGACTTGTGTACCAATATTGGAGAAGGTGCATTGGACAAGGGGGAGGTGGACCAAGGCTGAATGGTGTCCTCCAAGAAAGAGAGGAGAGGTCTGAGAGAAGTGATCAACTTGTATTGATTGATTGATTGATTGATTGTGGTACCTGGAGTTGAACCCAGGGCCCTACCATTGAGTTCCATCCCCCGCCATTTTTATTCTTTATTTTGAAGCAGGGTCTCACTAAGTTGCCCAGGCTGGCCTCCAACTTGCCATCCTCCCGCCTCAGCCTCCTGAGCAGCTGGGATTACAGGTGTGCACCACCACATCCTCAGGCTCCATTACCTATATTATGAAGAATGCCATTACCAAGGACAACATCAGTGGAGAGCTGTGGACAGGAGCCAGATACCAGGACAGAAGGAATGCAGCAAGGAAAGGGGGATTGGACGGTGTAGGAGCAGAGGTACCAAGTGTTCACTACTCTTTTAGGTCATTTGGATATGAAAGAAAGAAAAGAAAGTTAAATAAGAAAAGTGAATGGAACCAAGGAATGAGTTAGGGCCCCCATGAAAATGGGGACCCCGGGCTTCTATTTATATGATAGCAAAAGTTATGCTGAAAACAGGGGAGTAAGTTTTATTTCTGTTTTAAATTGCTACTATCTAGAGTCAAGTCATTATATAAAAACTGAAGGGAATAAACAGACGTTGCTAGGGCTTTAACTACTGGAGATCAGTTAAAAAAAAATTCTCAGTTTAGGAAGTAATAACCCCTCAATGTGGGATTGTGGCAGGAGTCAGAGGGAGGCAAATGTCTAAGAAAAGGAGAGGTAACTGATCAGCCAGTGTGGAGAAAAAGGGGACACATGCGATCACATCACCTGTGGTCCCTCCCTTCGATGGTCAAGACCCGCCTATGAATGTATCCGAGGAGAGGCCAGGATGAGTTTTTAGGTCACGTAAACAAAAAAAATTAAAAAAGAAAGAAAAAGAAAAAGGAAGTTCCAGACAAACACTTTTTCAAATGCTGGTGGACCTCTGGTGTTGGATCTGGGTGTCTCTACTCAGAGGTAAACCAGCGGGATGCAAAGCGCCATTTCTGAGTACTTACAAAACAAATGAGCCAAGTCAGGTACACCGAGGAGGCGTCTAACCTTTTCCACCGCTGAAAGCAGCAATGCAGTTTTGTTTTTTATGTTCCCGTGAATCAGATGTTGTTTTCAAGAAATGGAGCTTAAGGGTTGCAGGCCATTGCGGTGTGCCCAAGCACGCTCGAGGGCAATACTGCGCATGCCCACCACCGCAACTTGACAGCCGTTCGGTTCATTTCCATCAATGCCGAGCGAATGTCGTCTTAGAATACGCCCCAAAGCAGGGGTTCATTATGGGAAGAACAGGGAGGAAACTGAAATCAGGGCTGATGGTCAGCAGGTATTTCAGCTTTACCTACAATGTCAATTTTTGATAAGATATTTACTATTTTATATTTTTTAAAATTATACAAAAATGAATGCTAACAAGATTTTCCCAATTATATTTTTTGGGAAATCAAAGATGGTTATCATCCAGTAAAAAGGTGGATAATTTTATTTAAAAAAAAAGTGTAGGTATGTTGAAATAATAGGCTTACACTTCATTGGAATGGATGAATTCATCGATAAGCAGGTTTTTAATCCAGTACTTAATTTGAGCACAAATGTGACTGTGTTCATTGTGTATGGGTTATTCAATGAGCATTGTAATGTGTTAAAGACTGCTTTTATTGTTTAAGCACAAATGTTCATATCTCACTTTTTTTACTGTGTTAAATAAATGTTGATGTTCTTAAAAACCAAACAAAAAAGGGATCGGATAGGTGAATAGGATGTAAGTTTTGGAGAAAGCTAGGTTCGCCAGATACTGGAGTGTAAAGACTCCTCCCAATCCTCAGAACCTTCAATTTACCACCAGTTAGTTCTCTTAAAAGGCAGACTTCCTTCCTTTTGCTCTTCTCTGTGCTCATGTTTTCTTCAAAGAGCTGTTCAGTACGTTAGAAGAAGGGAAAGTTTCATCTTTCCAAGTGGCATCTACTTCCTAATGACACACATTTTAAAAAATGGTAGCTATTAGTACCATTATGAGCCAAGTGGTAATGGTTGAAGCTGTAATTCAAAGGATTGAAGAAAGAGAAGAGAATGGGAACAGGGTGTGAGGAAGAGTAACATCCTGCGGGGACCACAGGGGATCCTCAGAGAGCTCGGTGTGAGTAGTGCTTATCCAAGCCTAAGCTCACAAGGCAAGGGCTGAACCAGAACTTCTGGAGAGAGGAAAGTTCGGAAGGATGCTCGGGAAGGCCTGACGGGTAATCACAGAGAGATGAGTAAGAAGATTCTTGAACGGCAGAAGGGCCTCAGTTGAGGTCACTGGGGGACAATTTGCAAGGAAACAAATTGACCTTAATGAACTTCCCCTGTGAGTCAAAGTAGCTCTGAAGAATTAAAGGAGGTAGATTGATCCTCTACGCAAGTCTCCAAATGGGCAAGGTCAATACCCAGAAGCACAAGGACAGGAAGTCAACGTTGTATGTGCTGCTGAAATAGCAGGTCATGGGTTCTGGCCATGTGAGGCCTAGAGACTCCAGGATTCTGCTGATGGACTGGGAGACTAGAAGTGGCAAATGACCAAGATGCTCTGTTCCAAAAGAGGGGGAAGGAGCCCAGAAGAGGAAGGTGGATGAGATCCATTCTTCCATGCCTATTAGTTGTAGTCCATTTTCAATTGCTGTGAAAAAATACACCACACACACACACACACACACACACAGCACACACACACAGCTGATACCAGGCAATATATGAAAAAATAGAAGTTCATTAGGCTTACAGATCTGGAGGCTGGGAAGTCCAGCCTCTATGAAGGCTTTCTTGCTGCACTAGAACATGGCGGAAGGAATCACAGGATAAGGCAAAGCAGGAGAATTAGTCTGGGTCTCTCTTCTTCTTCATGTAAAGCCACTAATACCATCACGGGGCCTACCCTCATGACCTCATGACCTCCTAGAGGCCCTGTCCCCAAATACCACTAACATGAATTTAGGGATTAAGTTTCCAATACATGAATTCTAGGTGACATGTCCAAATCCTGACAGTCCTACACTGTAACCTTTCTTAGGAAAGAAGCTGATTCTCATTCCCCTAGCCACCCCCCCCCCTTTTTTTTTTTTTTTTTTCATTTATCACAGTGCCTATTAAAATTGGGAGTAAACCATTTAATGGGGACTGCTTTCTCACTAGGTTATCTCCCCATGAAACAAGTTTCTTGAGGGTGGGTCTGTGTCTTATCAAATGATGTATCAGGATTGCCCAGGAAAGCTCAAGGGAGTTTGCAGGGTCACATAGTTATCAAATGAACAAGCGGACGAGATCTTTTTTGGAGTTCTGATTTCCTCATCTAAAAATGAAAATCCCAAGACCGACTCTCTTCCCAAGCAGGGATGAGGCATGCTTTAAAATGTTGGGGGATTTTGCTCTTAAAACTTGCCAAATCAACCCTTGAGCATACTCATTTAAATTCCTTAGTGGGCAGCTAAGGATTCTCCATGGCTAACACTGGCTTCAATCATGGCAGGAAATGAGTCAAACAAATGGAATCATAAACACATATACACCTTGGCCATAGACTTTGCAAACTTTTGATCATAAGTTTCCCCGCTTCTCCTTCTCCTACCTGACCCTCTGCCCTATGTAGCAGTCACTCCTTAGACCAAACATCCGTGACAAATTCAAAGCAGTTGCTGGGGGTTTGGCTACTGCTTAACAGGTAGTTATAAACCATTTTGTGGTGCAAACTGAGATTCCAGCTAACTAAGATGGCATGAAGAAGCTAATTAAAGCTGTCAAGAAGACTGTCGAAATGAAATTGGGAATGGAAACACTGTCTTCACTGGGTACAGTGATTAGCAATTACAGCTGCTTGTTTTTGTCAGAACCATCTGGGGTTTGTCGAATTTTTGACATGCAGCATAACCTGTCATGAATCAAATAGAGAAAGGAGGGAGGAAGGGAGGAAGGGAAGAAGGAAGGAAGGAAGAAAAAAAGGAAGGAAGGGAGGGAATTAAAGACAAATAAATATCTAATATTATAAATAAGAAAAAACAGACATAGAAACTTTCTATCTTTCCAAATTGGAAAAATATTTCACTTGTCTTTCTACAATAAAGGATCTGTTTTTGGTCAAAGTCTTAGTTCTTCAGCTGGACTTAACCTGTTCTCTCTTCATTCTGAAAAACTCAACAGTGGGAGAATCAGACAGCTCTAAGTGGGAAAAGTAGCCATTAAGAAGGAAGGGCAGAGTTAAGGAGAATCAAGCTGTAAGAGGCAAGTGCTTTTATAAAAGGAACCTGAGCTACTTTTCAGGCCTATCTAGTGTCCTTGATTACAGAGACGATCTGGCGAATGAATACCTGTGTCATATCACGAAATCATAGACTATATTTCCTAAAATTTAGACATTCAAATCATGTACCAAGTATAAATGTCTGATGAAGAAACTCATGGTACATGAGAAAGGGATAACAGGAAATACACAGAGGGATATTTTGATATAAAACTAGGTTTCCCCTCTACCTTCATCAATTTATTAAGATGACTCTGCACTATAAAGTAAAAATTGGGGAACAGAATAATTCTACCTGGACTCTGGAAGAGCTCCTGACCCATGGCATGTATTCCAGAGTAGTTCTGTGAGAGGAAGAGGAAGAGAGAAAGAACAGGACTCTGCATCTTGATGCACACTGGAAGTTTCACACAGGAGTGAAGGACACGTTTGATGATTGGTATCCATGTTCTTGTTATGGATATATCGATAAGTCCCAACTGCATAGGTCTTGAGCCAAGTATAATTTATTTATTTGATTAAAGAGGCATCTTTTATGGGTAGAATTTTATTTAGCAAGTTTCACGCCAGCTCAGACATTTAAGATCCATGATATAAATCTGTATTTTGGCCAAGTCTTACAGGATATTAAAACACACAATAACAAAATAGGGGTTTAGGATGTAGCTCCATGATACAGTGCCTGCTTAGCATGTGTAAGGCCCTGGATTTGATCCCCAGTGCCACCAAAAAAAAAAAAAGTCACAAGAATTCAGCATCCTCCATGAGCTAAGAGTGACGGGACAGGACGCAGGCAGCCTGGTCCTGGTCTTGATGATGGAGGAAGCAGGAGCTAAAGCAGGAGCACCAGCACCACTGGCTTATTTCAGGAGCATTTGTTGTTCAAACCCTCTCTCTTTTTGCTCTCAACCTGCTATGTCCCCAAGTCATTTTCTAGGTACCAGTAAGGAGTGGGAAATGAGGAAGGGAAGGGAAAGAAAACAAAGGCCTCCACTGATCATGATGCAAATTTGCCATTAATGATGATAGCAGATGCTTATCTAGTACTTTTTTTAAAATTTGTGCCAGACACTAATTCATTTAGTTCTTACACACTCCTATGATTGTTCCCATTTCACAGATGAGGAAGCTGAACCACGGAAAGATGAACCATATACACAAATCTAAGCTTCTACACTACATTGTAAGTATGAGATTCTCCATATGGCTTGGTTGTCTTTATTCCTAGCCCCAGGGTTTGACCGCAGGACCTAGAACATGCTAGCCAAGCACTCCACCACTGAGCTATATTCCCAGGGAAAGTCCGCATTTGGGAATCAAGCCCCTAGCGTGGTGTCTATTCTAGTAGATAACTTGTCGTGTGAAAGAACATTTTATGTCAAGTTCACAGTAGAACCTTCTGGAACAAATTTGGTCCCTCAAAACACAAAACCCCAATTCAGTTGGCTTCTAAATCGCCTCTGCTTTGCCTCAATGCAGCCTAGAAAGGAGTTTAGGCCACTGAGAAAAAGACAGTCCCACAGAACTTCACTGTCATGCTCATGTAAAGATCTAAAAAGAGCAAATGGGTCCCCTCAGAACTAGATGTCTTACCTGTCCCCATACTACAAAGTGTCCTCAGCCTATATGAAGTTCTGGGGGAGGAAAAAAAGAAGAGGCCCGGAGAGGAAATGAACTGAGACCAGCTCACTTCACCACCACCGGAAGGAAACCCCACACACCCCCACCATCACATCCTACGTGTGCGGTTGCCCAGCAGAGAAAACTTAGAGCTGCCTTTAGAAGCAAGTCTGGCTGCTGTGGCAAGAAAGAGAGCAGTGTAATCATGCAGAGGGAATAGCTGTCACCTCCTGCTGTCCACCCAGCCCAGAGAGGACAACAAGGCCAGGGGCTGGAGGATCCATCTGCAGTGAGGTGCCCTTGGGTGAGTGCTCAGCCCCTTGCTGGGGCCTGGGGCGCGGGCAGGGGTGCAGCTCTCTGAGACTCTTACTTCCTGAGTGGATGTCAGACACTGGCGGCGTCCCCACTCCTGACACCCTTCACTGGGGCTGGGAGGGTTCGACATGCCCTGAAGGAGGAAGGGGTGACTCCAGTTCTTCTTTGAGTGGACGTGGAGGCACTGGCTTTCATGCACCTTAAAACCCACCCGATTTTTCAATCATCTGGGAGACGCTTCCTGGTGCGTAAGTGCCTGGCTCCTCCTCTCTCCCTGCTGCCCTCGGAGACCTTAAGGTGAGGAGCTAAGCTCTTGTTTTCTTAAACTATTTCAGTGCTTCAGAGGGTGGATTGGAGTCATTGACATCCACCCTGGTTTTAGCCTCTTTGGGGATGGCTCCTGGGGGTGACTGCAAATGGGGCTGTCACTAGCATCATCTCTGAGGGGCTGGGGACCAATGGTACTGCGCTCTACCACCAGGCAGGGCCACCCTCAGTGCGCCGTCCTTACTTTCCTTTATATTTATTTATTCATTTAACTCATCCATCCATCCATCCATTCATTCAAGTGTCTTTCTTCCAGAAAGGATTGGAGGTACCTTTTTTTTTTTTCATTTTTTCTTTTTCACCAAAATGACTTCAAAACAAAGAACACGTAAAGGAGGAAAGCTGTTCTGCAAGGGTCCTAACGTGGTTTCAGGCTCCGTGGAGATGGCTAGGCAGTCTGTTCCAGTGCTAGCCAGGGGAGCCAGGCTGGGCGCTCTGGTCTTTTTAACTCCTGCCTGGGGAGCCCCTCCGTTCCCTCCAGGAGTTGGTGTCCCCCTCCCCCACCCCCCGCCCCAGAATTCAGTGTGAGGAGCAATTATCCTTGACAGAATTCTGGAACCCAGCCAAATGGTTTTCCTCCTCACATCTGTTTCCTTCCAAGTTGGTTGTTTTCAAGGACAGGCCCGTTCTAAGAATGGGGACGTGTGGAGCAATGGAAAGGGAAGGATATGAAGTCAGTCTGGAATTAGAGCTCCGCCATTTCTCGTTAATGAGTTAATCTATTGACCAGCTGCCTAGAGAGTACTCACCTGTAGCAGCCACTCTGTGAGGCGGAACTACAGACAAAACTGGCCTTGCCCTGAGCCCAGAAGGTTACAGTCCCAAGGAGAGGCAGACCTTAGTTAACACAGACAGGAAAATTGCTTTGTTTCACCCTTCTAGGTTCTTTGACCAACTGGTCTATGAATGAAATGGACAACTTTAGTTACCTGTGTACCTAAAAGTACGAAACTCAGAGAGGTGGCCAGATCCTTGAGGCTCATACAACATCCTGAACTGCAGAGCGAATCCGTGAAGCTAGAGACTGGTGGAAGCAAATTATGGGATGGTGAAGGGAAAGGCCTGGTTATGACTAAATGGCCAGGAAAAGCCTGGTATGGAAAGGGCAGAGCTTGAGGCAGATTGGCATGGTGCCTTCTCCATTGACCTGGAACATGTTGATGTAGCCATCCTTCTTCTGGAGAGAGAGAGAGAGAAAGAGAGAGAGAGAGAGAAAGAGAGCGAGTGCTTACTAGTGGAGACTCCTTTTACAGATATAAATTTCTCCTCCAGACAAACAACTTTTAGAGCTTCTGTGTCTGTGGTTTTTCAAAATAATCAGCTCTACATAACAATATGGGACAGAGGTGTATTCTGCGGTGGCACACTCTGGCTTCCTATGGGGGCGCTGTGTTCTGAACACCATTGGTAATTATATGATGTGATAAGGAGCCGAACACATGCTGGGGATCCCTGATCTTGTCTTGGAGTCAAGGAGGTTCCATAAGAAAGATGGAGATTAGAACCGAGAGAGGTGAAGGGGTTCGTGAGGCAACGGCTAGGGTTCCAGGCACCCAGAGCTCTGAGGTGGGACATCACGTGGAAAAATCAGGCCAATGCAGCCAGAGTGGAGAGGAGAGTGACTTAAGGGGAAACGTCAGAGAGCAGAAATGTGCCGCCGGCATTAAGGCTGCTGGGTGTTCTCATCGGGGAGATGCTGGGTACGTTGTGATCTGGTCCCTTTACTATGGTGCAGAGGAAGGATCAGAAGGAGCCACCTCTTAGAACACAAGACGTTTGATGCGTCTAGTCAAGTGAGGTAGCCATGGGTGTATAGGGCAATGGTGATAGCAGCAGTGGACATCTAGCAGGAGAGTAAACAGGACTTAGTGGCAAGGAAAGGAGAATGTGGGGGGAGTCAAAGATGCTCCCCAGTTTCCAAAATGGGATGTCCAAACAGATGGCAGTGCTACCTGCCCATCGGAGACTGATGAAGCAGGTGATCAGCTCTGGATGAGTGATTTTGGAGGGCCTGGTGGACATCCAAGGATGGATGTCTCCGGCAGTTGACAGGATGGTCTAGAGCTCCTAGTAGAGACCGGAAGACCTTTGGCATAAATGGTAATTAAAGCCATGGGTGCAGACAATAGGCTTTGAGACAGAGTTCTCGAGTTAGGAAAAAAGGGAGTGGCTTAGGACTGAACTCAACAAATGTTAACCTTTTTTAAAATTTATTTATTTGCTTTAGTTGTACACAATGTGTTTATTTTTATGTGGTGCTGAGGATCGAACCCTGGCCACACAGGTGCTAGGCAAGCACTCTACCGCTGAGCCACAACCTCAGTCCCCAAATGTTAACATTTTAATAGAGGCAGAGGAGAGTGAACTCCCCAAGAAGTCTAAGATGGCTCATCAAAAACACAGAATTAGCATATGATCCAGCAATTCCAGCCTGTGGGTGTTGCACTTGCAGATTCAATATTTGAGGGAAAAATTACATCCATGAACATGAACAAACTTTTTTCTTGTTATTGTTTTCTAAACAATATAGTATAACAACTATTTACCTGGCATTTGCACTGGTGTTAGGTGTTGTGAGTAATCTAGAGATGACAAAGCAGACAGGAGGATGTGCATGGGTTCTAGGCAGATACTATGCCATTTTATTTAAGGGACCTGGGCATCCACACATTTGGATACCAATGCCTCATGGATACCAAGGGACACCTATATATCCAAAAGAATTAAAGAAAGGGGCTCAAATAAGTGTATATACCCCCATTTTCATAGCTACACTATTTATAAGAGCCCCCAAATAAAAATGGCTTAAAATGTCCATCAACAGGTGAATGGATAAAACAGTGGAATACCCATATAATGAAATATCACTCACCCATCAAAAAGAATAAAGTGCTGAGATCTGCTGTTATATGATGAACCTGGAAAACAATTATGCTAAGTGAAAGAAGCCAATCACAAAATGTCATATGATCTCATTTTTGTGAAATGCCCCAAAGAGGTAAATCAATAGAGACAGGATGCAGATTGGTGGTTACCAGGAGTTGGGGAAAGGGTTAAATGGGGAGCAAAGGCTTAATGGGTATAGGATTTTTTTCTGGGGAGATAAAAATACTTCAGAGGTGGCGTTTGCAGAACATTGTGAATAAATGAAATGTCACGCAATTGTTATTTTTTAATGGTTCATTTTATGTTGCATGGATTTCATCTTAGCATTTAAAACACAGGGGTAGGGGAAGAAGCAGATTAGGCAGGAGTCACCAGTGATGTAGAAGGAGACAGACTTCATGACTTTGTCAAAATGATGGGCCTCCTGGAGCCTCTTTTTCTACATGTAAATAAGGGGAAAGAAAGAGGTGTGTGTGGGGGGGGGGGGGTTAAAGTTGGTCTCACAGGCTTGCAGCTTCTAGAGGAGAGGGGGTATCTAGAAGCAATCAGTGTCCTGATATGTCCTCCAGCCTCAGGGTGGCTGGGCTGACTTCTAACAGCATGCATTTTTAACCCCTGACCTCAGGGCTCTCCCCAAGCCAGCTAGAGCCAAACGCAGTCACCCAAAAGAACAGTAAAAATGCACCAAAATTAATTTCCCCATTTGCCCAGTCCTGAGTGGAGTTATAGTAAGGTCTATGTCTTACCTTTGCCCAAAGTGTCACATGCGTTAGGCTGCAGTGGCTCACAGTGCTAATGCCCTTTATGGCCTCCTTCCCTTCCTTCAACCTCCTGCCCCTCATTCTTGGGACTCTTTTTTCCTCCCTCCCTCCCTCCCTTCTTCCCTCCCTTCCTTCCTTCCTTCCTTCTTCTCCTTCTCTTTCTCCCCCTCCTCCTCCTCCTCCTCCTTCTTCTTTTTTGTATTGGGGATTGAACCCAGGGGCCCTCAACCAGTGAACCACAACCCAGTCCTTTTTTTTTTTTTTTTTTTTTTTTTTGTGGTACCGGGGATTGAACTCAGGGGCACTCGACCACTGGGTCATATCCCCAGCCCTTTTTGGTATTTTATTTGGAGACAGGGTCTCACTGAGTTGCTAAGTGCCTCACCATTGCTGAGGCTGGCTTTGAACTCGCGATCCTCCTGCCTCAGCCTCCCAAAGTGCTGGGATTACAGGCGTGCGCCACCGCGCCCGGCTCCCAGTCCTTTTTTATTTTTAGACAGAGTCTCCCTAAGTTGCTTAGGGCCTTGCTAAGTTGCTGTAGCTGGCTTTGAACTTGTGATCCTCCGGCCTCAGCCTCCAGCCACTGGGATAACAGGCGTGTGCCACCATGTCTGGCCGGGACTATTTCTTAAACTACAGCCCTTGAATCCTGAATCAGAATTTACTTCCAGAGGAACCCAACTTAAGACACCCTGCTCCACGATGCTGTGGATACTCAACTACAGTCATGTGTTGCTTAATGACAGAGATTGTTCTGAGAAGCGCGTCATTAGGTGATTTCCTGGTGTGGACATCATAGAGTGGACTTACTCAAACCTAGACAGTACAGCCTACTAAAGCCTGTTGCTCCGAGGGCCATGATGAACAGAACAATACAAGATCAAATCAAGCATGGGAGAAAATAATGCAATCAAGAGATGCACCAGAGACGTGTGAGGCTGCTGCTGGTGTCACACAGCAGATTATTTAACAGGAAACCTTTTTCTGTAAGGAGAAGCAGCAATGATAAAAAGTATAGTATAGTAAAGACATAAACCATCAACTGAGTCACTTGTTAGCATTAGCAAGTATCAAGTACTATACGTAATTGGATGTGCTGTGATTTTGTCTGACTGGCAGTAGGTTTGTCCATACCTGAGTGATCTGCTGTGCTATGACGTGGTGACAGCTAGGGTCAATAGGAAGTTTTCAGCTCCATTGGGATCTTCTGGGACCCCCATTGTCTTTGCAGGCCATCACTGACCGAGACGTTGATATGCAGCAGCTCACTGGAGTTCAGTCCTCTGCTCGCCAGTGATCAACTGCCCTTGACCTTAGACATCTGTGCATTGAGATTCCTTGTATCCATTCAAGGTGTAGTACAGGCTGGAAGGCTCTACTCATCCCCTCTGCTTGGAGAAGTGTCCAGCACTAGCTCAGGCAGCGTTGCTTCAAGATGCGACAAGTCTCCCTAGGACGTTGCAGTGGGTGAAAAGCATCATGCAGCATTTGCGTTCCCCTGCTCAGCTGTCTCCCCCCACAGCCCAAGTGCGGAGATCAAATAGGATCATTTTACCTAGTCCAAGGTGCATCGAGATGGCATTAATACACTTGAGTCACAAAGAGAGAAAAGTCTGCCCTTTTCCTTCTTTCAGATCTCTGACTCTGGCCTGATCTTCAAACACCTGAGCCTCCTGTGTCTTTGGGCATACACGGACCTTGATGCAGGTGTATGTACGCAGTTGAC
Organism: Tamias sibiricus; assembly: GCA_025594165.1. Lineage (NCBI taxonomy): Eukaryota > Metazoa > Chordata > Mammalia > Rodentia > Sciuridae > Tamias > Tamias sibiricus. Next base: position 12,393,772 of record CM046666.1, on the reverse strand, counting down.
ATATAGTTGTGTTTTTTGTTTGTTTGCGTTGCCTGTTTGGGAACTGTAAATAAGTGCAACCTTACTGCATGCGTTCCTCCACAACCTGATGTTTGGCTCCACGCTGCGTTGTGAGGGCTGTCCATGTTGAGGGAGAGAGAGGTACCAGTGGGGGGCCGGAGGTGGAGCTCGGTGGTGAGCACTTGCCTCCCTTGTGTGAGGCCCTGGGTTCCCTCCCTGGCACAGCAAGGGGCAGGTGGATGATTTGTTCTTGTGCTGTATAGCATTCTGTCACATGAGCATATGACAATGGATCTTGCTATCAAATGACAATGTTAAGTACTTGTGAAGGACGAAGGCTCAGAACTATGATTTCAGGAGGGCACAAGGGGCCTCAAATGTCTCCCTCTCTCTGGCGAGAAAGACCCCCAGCAGAGACGTGAAGCTCAAGGTCAAGTTAGGAACAGGTTGGGACTGGGGGGTGAGAGGGGAATGAATTAGCAACTCCAGAGCCAAATGGTGGGACGCATCACAGGAGGGATGGGGCCTTAAATGGGAGGGGAAGGAAGAGATCAAAAGACTTAATGAGATTCAAATGACTCCCCCAAATAAAAAGAGATAGAAACTGTGCCTGAGCCAGTCCAGGAGGGAGACTCGAGGCTTTCGTTTTCAGCGTCCAGCCACTTCCTCTGCTTGTGAGCTCTGGAAGGATCTAAATGAACACTCCGTTTGCAGAAGCACAGTCCGCAGAGGAGCGATTGGTCTCTACGAGTGTCAGTCACTTGGCTTGATGCTAAGGAAAACATTTCCCATGCTGCCCTCGCCAGCTTCCCACCGAGGTGTTTTCTACAGTCACCTTCTGCTCACAGTGTAGGGGACCGTTTAGCTACCACACGGTCCTCCAGGGGTCGTGTCTGTGAACCATGCCTAACCTTTTGACTAATTTCCATGACTCTGAAATCCCCACCCACGCTGTCACTTGTACGGAGTGGAAATGTTTAGAGGAAGTGAGACCATCAGCAGCTCAGTGTCACCATGGGAAATGAGAAGGCTGTTGCCCAGGTCACACCAACCTGACACGGCTTGAGCAAGCCGGACGCCCAGTCAGCGCCCGTTTATCCGAGGTGCTTTGCATCACAGAAGAAATGAAACACGGAGGGGTGCTATGCTCTGTCCCTCCAGACTCCATGACCGTAAGTCAGAGTGCCATGGGTCTGACTTTGGTAGCTGTGGGGGCTTGGGGGGTGAGAAAGATTCCTTGCAGATGACACACATTGACTGACCCATTGAGGGTAAATAAATGAGGAATAGTCTATTAACCAGGGTTCTCCAAACAGACCCAATAGGATGTGTGTGTGTGTGTGTGTGTGTGTGTGTGTGTGTGTTGACTATGGCAGGGTTATGTCCTGATAAACCCAACCTAAGTTGAAAATACCATTAAGACAAAAATGCATTTGATTCTCTTAACCTGCTGACCATTGGCCATTGTCGCTCAGCTCACAGCACACTGTACAGTCAGTTTGGTTTCCCCTTATGATCACGTGGCTGATTGGAAACTGTAATCGGACCACATGTCACTAGCTGGGAAAAAGATACAAATTTCAAATTTAAAGTGCGGATTCTGTTGAATGTGTAATACTTTCACACTACTGTAAAGTTGAAAAGTTCTAACTTGAACCATTGTTAGTTAGGGACTGAAGGAGCCCTAATCAAGGAGATAGCTAAGATTGCGGTTAACTGAGAGCCATAAAAGTTGTTCAAGTTCCACCTGATATTCATACATTATTCAAAGAATCTTTGTATGCCCATGGACACTGTGTGACGCACCCGTAAGCTCGAGCTGTAACTTATCCTTGTTAAGTGTATATAACCAGGTGAGGTTGGTTAGATTGGGTGGCTGGCTGGCGGAAGGAGTTTGTAGTCGGAGTTTGTGAATGGAGTTTGTGGTTGGAGTTGGAGAGGTTGCTGAAGCCGGAGAGAGAAGAAGAATAAAAGACCTTTTTTCATTTTCATCCTGCCTCCGAATTTTCTCCCGCGGGCGTCGTTGCTCCAAGCAGCAATCGCTTCAGGCAGCAACGAGGGACCATCTTGTATATACGTGTGTGTGTGTGTGTGTGTGTGTGTGTGTGTGTGTGTGTGTAGAGAGAGAGGTTTAGTTTATAGAATTGACTCACACAAGGATGGAGGCTGACAAGTCTCAAACCAGCAGGCTGGAGACCCGGGAAGAGTGGATGTTGCATTTCGGATCCAAAAGCCATCCACTAACAGAACTCCCTCTTGCTCAGAGAGGTCAGTTTTTTTTCTGTTAAGGTCTTTGACTGGTTGGACAAGGCCCACCCACATTATGAAAAGTTATCTGCTTTGCTCGGAGTCTGTTGATTTAAATGTTAAAATCATCTAAAAGAAAAAGTATAATAAAACTGTGTGTGGTGAGGCACACCTGTAAGTCCCAGTTACTCTGGAGGCTGAGGCAGGAGGATCATAAATTCAAGGCCAATCTGGGCGAGTTCATGAGAACCTGTCCCAAAATAAAAATATAAAAAGAGCTGGGGTACAGTGTGACCTGGTGGTAGAGAGCTTGTGTGGCATTTGGAAGGCCTGGATTCAATTGCCAGCATTCCTGCCACCCAAAATGTAAAATAAAATAACTCCACAGCAACAATATCCAGAATAACTTTTTTTCTTTTCTTTTTCTTTTCTTCTTTTTTTTTTTTTTTTTTTTTTTTTTTTTTTTTTTACCAGGGATTGAACTCAGGGGCACTTGACCACTGGGCCACATCCCCTGCCCTTATTTTGTATTTTTATTAGAGATAGGGTCTCAGTGAGTTGCTAAGTGCCTCGCCATTGCTGAGGCTGGCTTTGAACTCACGATCCTCTTGCCTCAGCCTCCCAAGTGCTGGGATTACAGGCGTGCACCACCGCAACTGGCTCAGCATAATTTTTGACTAAACATTATTATCTAGGCCTATCTATTTTGGCTCAGACAAGTTGACACATAAAATTAACCATCACAGATTCTGTATCTCATTTCATAAAATAATTTAGTAGTTATCTATCAATCCAACATTTGTTAAGGGTCTAGCATGGGCCAGGTCACATGCTAGGGCTGAGGGTTCCGTATGCAGCCAAGCAAAGTCCCATCCTCACCTGCTCACACAGGAAGGTGGAGGAGGGGAGTCTAGATAATTAAACATTTAGTTAAAATTTAAATACATAGGTTTCATGCCTTCAAGAAGCACTGCAAACACAACTCAAGTTAATCAGACCTAATTTTCCTTTCTACATATGGTATTGGGATTTGGTAACAGGAAGAAAGATTATGAATTTGGGGACTTTATAGCCCACTCAGGAACCTTGGATCTAAATTATATGGTGACTATAAACACATTCTACAATTAGATACAATGGGCTATCCATTATACAGCCTTTTTTTTTTTTTTTTTTTTTTTTTTTTTTTTTGTTACCGGGGATTGAACTCAGGGGCACTCGAACACTGGGCCACATCCCCAGCCCATTTTTTGTATTTTATTAGAGACAGGGTCTCACTGAGTTGCTAAGTGCCTCGCCATTGCTGAGGCTGGCTTTGAACTCGCGATCCTCCTGCCTCAGCCTCCCAAGTGCTGGAATTACAGGTGTGCGCCACCGCGCCCGGCTCATTATACAGCTTTTATAAAAGTACATTTAATTCAATTACAAGGGACGTGAGGATGAACGAATTGTATACCATCACAGTTAAAATAAAATGGCTAGGGACTTTGGTGCATACTATTTCATTTTCTTCATGATTTCTTCATTTTTCATGGCAAGATACTTGAAAGAACCACTGCATTCAGGTGTCGCGATTTCAGAGGAGTCACCTCTGGGAAACTTAGAACCACTTGATGATGTATGTTCATTTCTTTGCTCGCATCCTTGTTGGTTTTATTGGCCTCCTTTTAATCTCGTTGTGTGTGTGGTTTTGTTGTTGTTGTCTGAAGGAAGGAGGGACATCAGAAACAAAGGCATCACTTCATGTCGTTGAGAACCGAGAGTCTGTTTTCTTAAAATGTACGTGCCTGCGCCAGCTTGCTGGGCAGTGGTATCCATGGTAATTAAAATTTTAATTAAAATTTCAAAGTACATACGTTTCAAGAACCACTGGAAACACAACTCAGGTTAAACAGACCTAATTTTCCAGGCATAGGAATATAGCAAAAGAGCGCCAGTCTTCTTTAGAATATCTGAGTGTCACAAGCTACAGGTCATCATCTGCTATGGCTTGGTTAAGTGTCCCCCAAAGGCCCTCAGATTGGAGGCCTGGTCCCCCGCCTGTGGTCTATTGGGAGTTAGTGGAGCCTTTAGGAGGCGGGGCCTTGTGGGAGGAAGTTAGGTCACTGAGGCGTGCCCTTAAGGGGATATGAGGACCCAGCACCGTTTTCTTCCTCTTTTGCTTCCTGGCCGTGAGTGAACGGTTTTGCTCCACCCCATGCTCCTGCCACAATGGGCTTCCTTGCAACAAGCCCAAAGCAACAGGGCCAAGTGATTGTGGACTGGAACTTTCGACACCATGAACCCATGTTAAACCTTTCCTCCTTAAAAGTTGTTGATCTTAGGTATTGCGTCACAGAGACAGAAAGCAGACTAACACATCATCCTGTTTCCAGCAAGGACTGGAGAGAACCCAGGTGTGCACACTGCATGCTGGTGTGCTTCAGAAAGAGGACTTTGCTAAACAAACATCATTACAACTTATCTGTCATCTGTGGGCTCTAGCATGAAACCCCCGTCCCGTCCTCCCGCTTCCTGCACTCTCAAGAATCCTACATTTGAGCTGAGGAGACAGCAAACATTTGCAAAACAAAAATCACATTTAAAAAGTATACCTAGCTGGGTGTGATGGCGCATGCCTGTAATCCCAGCGGCTCAGGAGGCTGAGGCAGGAGGATCACAAGTTCAAAGCCAGCCTCAATAACTTAATGAGGCTGTAAGCAACCTAGTGAGACCCTGTCTTAAAATAAAAAAAATAAAAAGGACTGGGGATGTGGCTCAGTCGTTAAGCACCCCTGGGTTCAGTCCCCCATACCAAAAGATAAAAAAATACAAATAAAAAGTATATCTACATGTGGGCGCAGAGCCCTGTCTCTGTTCAGACCCACAGAATGTTCAGCACCAAAGCAAGCCCTCATGGAAACCGGGGATTTGGGGTGAGAGCAGTGTGTCAATGTAGGCTCATCAGTTGTAAAGAATGTACCCCACGAAGCTGGGCGTGGTGGCGCATGCCTGTAATCCCAGCATTTGGGAGGCTAAGGCAGGATGATCGTGAGTTCAAAGCCAGCCTCAGCAATGGCGAGGCACTTAGCAACTCAGTGAGACCCTGTCTCTAATAAAATACAAAAAGGGCCGGGGATGTGGCCCAGTGGTCGAGTGCCCCTGAGTTCAATCCCCAGTACCAAAAACAAAAGAATGTACCCCTCGGGTACAGACCCAGGGTAGTGAGGGAGGCTGTGCGTGTGGGAAGGAGGAGGTGTGTGGGAAATCTCTGCACCTTCCTCTTAATTTTGCTGTGAGCCTAAAACTTCTCTTAAAAAATCAAGTCTTAAAAAGAAGCTAAGCGGCCTCTTGGATGTTTTCCCAAGAGACCAAGAATGTGCCTAATCAGGACTTTGACACCTAGGGCCCCCTCTGGAAGGACCGTCCAGAGACACCTGCAGGGCCCCCTCCCCTTCCTCATTCAGCTCAGCAGCCACGTGACACCTATCTCACCGCGCCACGCCCAGGTCCCCACCTCGCACTCTGCCTGCCACCTGTGCTTAGCACCACCTGGCAAGGTAAATAAATACCTGTGCATTTCCTTGTGCTCTGTTTCCTCGCCTGGACCGTCAGGCTCCGGGGCCTTGGGCTTTGCTGGACACCTGGCACCTGGGAGGCGCTGGCTAGCCATCCACTGCGTGGAGGGGCGAGCGCGTGTGTGAGCGGGCACTAGGGGCTAGAGCTCCGTGCAGGGGAAGAGCGGCTCCCTGGGCCTGCTCGGGACAGGGTGGCTTAGGATGGCCTTGCCAGAATAGGAGGGACCCAGGAAGGTCCTGGGAAATGGGGAGCGGGGCGTGGCTTGAGCAGACGTGTATGCACTTTGGGGCTCGGGGGAGTCCCCGTGTCTGGAATGAGGGCCGTGGGAGGGCAGGGAGGGAGCCATCCCTGCCGCTTCCTGCACAAGAGGACCCAAAGCCTGGCTGTCACTGTGAGAGGCGAGAAGCCCACCCCTCCCGCCGCGCACGCTGGTGGCAAGGACAGACTTTTCCTCAGGAAAGCAAATTTGGATCTTTTCCAGAATCTGAAGAAGAGCCTGGTTGAAAAACAGAGTTCTACTTGGCATAGGAGAGCAAAGACTGTTTTAGGCCTGAGCATTTTTATTTTTTTTATTTTTATTTTTTTTTCGAAGAAAATGCTGCAGACTGCTTGCATCAGCCAGAGGAAAGCTTCAGTAAGGCTTCTGGGTAGTTTCTTACTCCTCGCAGGCCTGTGATTCAGGGGTAGGCCTCCTGGGTTCTCGGGAGGACGATTTAGCAGGGAAAGGTATCTATTTCATAAACTGTGTTGGGTGGAGAAACGAGTCTCTACATACATAATCTAACATCCAGTTTGAGAAATATGAGCCACTTCTATGTCACATTGTGTCTCTGCTCAGTAATTTTTTTCTATCGCCATAGGAGAGCTACTTGGCCCAACACTCCCTCTTTGAGTTCAATTTAGCCTAGGTTTCTTCTTTCAAGGCTATGTGGAAAGCAATTGTGCATGATGTTGAAAACATGAACACAATCCAAATGACCATCAGCATGATCCTAATAATTATTACACTTGTGCAACCCACACTGGAATACCATGCTACTATTAAAAAGGAATAAAGGGATCTATACAGATAGGCAAAGATGTGTACCAAATCTAAAGCAACAAAGACCATAAGGCATACGACATAAGACTACTGTTAACAAAATGATTACCTTTATGTATTTCCACGTGAAGCAAAAGTCTAGTAAAATATAGGACACCAACATATTTTAAAATGTTTCTCTTGGGTTGGGATTATTAAGCAGGCCCATTTTTTACAGTAGAAAATGTCAGCCTCTGGATTCTTTCAAATGAGTTTAAATTGCCTTTGTGATTAAAAACAGATTAACTTGCCTTTTAATCCTGTATTGAGGTGTGTTTATATGTCCGTGCATGTACATTTGTGTGCAAGTGAGAGTGTGTGATATTAAGAATGCGTTAAGATAGTTGCAGTTAAGCTGGGCACAGTGGCAAACACCTATAATCCCAGTAATTTGGGAGGCTGAGACAGGAGGATCACAAGTTCAAGGCCAGACTCAACAATGTAGCAAGACCCTGTCTCAAAATAAAAAATAAAAAGGTCTGGAGGTGTAGCTCAGTGGTAAAGTGACCCAGGGTTCAATCCCTAGTGCCCTCCCCGACCAACCAAAAAAATTATAGTCTCAGCTTAAAATCAGGCTTATCTCCCGGCTGTTTCTGTTCGGGTTCGTTTGCTCATCTAGTTCATTGGTTCCTAAGTAATTGCCAAAAATAAACATCAAAGTGAAAAAAGTGTCTAAGCCATGAGAGAAGCAGTAACACACAGACCATCTAAGGAGGTCCTTTCTCTGCTGCCAGGGGACAGGCAGGAAGCAATTAGCAAAAGCAACCTAAAGGGGAGACGTGTCACTGGAATTTGGGTGACAGGCAAATCCCAGAAAGCCAGAGTAACTGGTTCTGAGCCAACTGCCTGAGTCCACAGCGCCCCCCCCCCACCCCCAGTCATATGCTCTGGAGCTAGCGACGTCCTCACCTGCACCAAGGAGGTGAGATGGCCACCCCGCTGAGTCAGTACACAGCTAGCACCTGCAACTGGACCTGACACACTCAGCACTGGCCCCTGTTACCTAGCAGGAGGAAAGAGGCACAGGCAATTCACGAACGAGAAAAGGCTAAAGGGTAAGTAGGATTTCAGAAGAGAACCCGAGAAAAAGAAACAAATGCTTCTAGGATGGACGTCACCGTCCAGTTCAGTTCAGCTCCACCTCTGGACAGAAAGTCAAAGTGACATTTTATTACCTAGGTGACGAACAGGAACAGATGGGTACAAGCATCACAGTGAAATTGAAGAGAACGTTTTAAAGTAGCTTCTGTTCGGCCTCGTGTAACCCGATCTGCGTATCAGTCGTTGCTCACCGAATATGTACTGAGTCCCTCCCAAGAGCTGGAGGCTGCTGAGACCAAGACATATGTAGTGCTCGCCTGTCGCTGCCTGAAGCGATGGCCGCTTGGAGCAACGACACCGCGGGAAAAAGTTCAGAGGCAGACTGGAAACGAACAGGCTCTTTATTCCGCTAGCTTCTCTCTCCAGCTCCAACAACAACTCCAACACTATCCACACTCCTCCAACCACCACACAATGTTGCCGACCTGCTCCGCAATCTCCCGGGCCAAGTCTCGCAAGATCATAGAAGGTGGTGACCCAATCCGCAATGTCCTGGGCCAAGTCTCGCGAGATCATGGAAGGTGGTGTTGCTTGAACATCTTTATGGCTCACAGCTAACCGCAATCTTAGCTATCTCCCCATTTAGGGCTCCTACACCCACCAGCGTGGGCTGTTCTCTAGGGGACTTCATGTCAGAAAATTAGTGGGTTCATTTGTTTTATTGTTGACTTTCAAAGTACCCACGAGCTGTGACAGTGGCCTCAATCTGACTTAGTAATAACTTGGGGGAAAAAAAAAAAAAAACATGGTCATACCCTTATGACTTGGACAGTTCTTCATTGTCTATGCTAATGGAGAATCATAGGAATAAAGCCGATAGATCCAATCAGCTTATTTATAAATTCAACAAATCTTCATTGTTCTCCTTTAAAGTTTAAACCCTTCCTCCATCTGTTTGGATCTCTGAGTATCCTCCATCCCCATCTCTCCCTCTCTCGACCAAGGGAGAAGGGAGAAGAAGAGCTGAGGGTCAGGCTGCCCGTGACATGTTCTACACTGACTTTGGCAACTCAGCCGGTCGACCTTGGCCTTGGTCTTGCCAGCCTCACCTGCTATAATAAATGTGGTCGGGTTTCTGTGACTTGGAGGACCACACTGAAAAGCCCTTGTGAGTGCCAAGGCTCAGCCCTGTTACCTCCTGAGAGTTCAAACAGAAAGACCGAGAATCTCCGGGTACTGCAGGATTTCTCTGCAAGGAGAGCAGTACAGAAAAAAAAAAAAAAAAAGAAAGAAAAAAAAAAAAAAAAACAGCTCGCAGCTAAATTTCAGGAGTCAGAGTCATCCATTGGTTCAAAGGGGGAGTCCTTCACTCTCGGAATCACGTATCTGAGGATTAAGCTGGGAGTCTGTCTGGTCTCCACAGAAGAGTTAAAAATCAGACAGGAGCTAGGCGCAGTGGCGCACATCTGTAATCCCAGCACTTGGGAGGTTGAGGCAGGAGGGTCGCGAGTTCAAAGCCAGCCTCAGCAATGGTGAGACACTTAGCAATTCAATGAGACCCTGTCTCTAAATAAAAATCCAAAAAAGGGCTAGGAATGTGGCCCAGTGGTTAAGTGCCCCCAAGTTCAATCCCTGATACAAAAAAAAATCAGACAGGAACCCTTACAAAAATTTCCACTGAAAACTAAGTTCCTTCAAAGAGAAGCCAAGAGATTTGTTAATTGCAGCTTACTCTAAATCTAATAACAGTCTGTAGCATTTATAAAAAAAAAAAAAAAAAAAAAAAAAAAAAGAAAAGAAAAGAAAACCACAAGAGGTTCTAATGATGGTTGTAGGTAGGGAAGCTCCTAACAGACAGATCTGAAAGATCTGAATCCAGCCGTCACCGGAGGGCCCTTTAAGATGGAGATCTGTTTAGGAGCCAACTGCGGGCGTCGGGAGATCTGTCAATGTCCCTTCTCCAAGATTTGTACCCACAGCAGAGATGGTTAAAACACATTCGTGCTGCTGTGGTGTTTTTCAGAAGTTCAGCCGTATAATACCTTTAACAGGCACATCACACTCTGCTGCCCAGAGTTCAAACATTTCCTTGATGTAGGATGATTACAATCGAAAGGAATGTTCTTATCCGGCCATCGGTGAGGTTTTTGTCTTCCTTAATCCCAGAAACTAAATCACTGGCTACTTCGGAGACTTTGACCTAAATCTTAATGGATGTCCACTGTCTGTTTGGACCTATGTCTGTGTGTGAGTTCAGCCAGACCAGCCCAGGAGGAGGGGGTGAGCTTGCTGTACCGAGACGAGGCTCTCATCTCAAGCAAGCACACAGTGAGTTGAGGGCAGCACCCCTCCACCTATAATTTAGCTTAGAAGGCTCTCCTGATTCGGTCGCCCTCCTCGCTTAATGTTTGATACAGTGAAAACTGGCATTTGATTTTTTTTCTCCCATCTGGGTGCTGATAAACATCACGGGATCAAAATATTAATAGCCAACGTGGAGATGTGAATTTACAATTCAGTTGGCACCGTAAGCCACACCATCTTGTTTAATTTTCCCAAGGGTCCCGGAGAGGCCTTATGTTGTTGTTCTTCGTAGATATACATGACAATAGAGTGTAGTTCGAAATATTATATGTCCACGGAGTATGGCTTATTCTAATTCGGATCCCATTCTTGTGGTTGTATGCGATGTGGACCTTCACCAGTCATGAACATGGGGAAGTTATGTCCGATTCACTCTACCATCTTTCCCATTCCCATCTCCTTCCCTTCCTTCATTCCCCCTTGTCGAATCCAATGGACTTCTAGTCTCCCCTCCCCATGCTCCCTTGTTGTGGATTACCATCCGCATATCAGGAAGAACATTCAGCCTTTTTTTTTTTTTTATTTTATACTAAGTTGTTATATATGACAGCAGAATGCATTACAATTTATATTACACTTATAGAGACATTTTTACATATCTCTGGTTGTGTACAAAGTATATTCACACCATTCTTGTCTTCATACATGCACTTAGGGCAATGATATCCATCTCCTTCTACCATCTTTTTTTTTTTTAACCCTTTTGTCCCCTCCCTTCTCCTCCCTCCCCATTGGCCTTTCTACTGTTCCTATAATCCTCCTATGCTCTCCATCCCAACCCCACTGTGAATCAGCCTCCTTATATCAGAGAAAACATTTGGCATTTGGATTTTTGAGAATGGCTGACTTCACTTAGCATTATTCTTCAACTTCATCCATTTACCTGTAAATGCCATGATTTTATTCTCTTTTATTGCTGAGTAATATTCTATTGAGTATATATACCACATTTTCCTTATTCATTCATCTACTGAAGGGCATCTAGGTTGTTTCCACAGTTTAGCTATTGTGAATTGTGCTGCTATAAACATTGATGTGGCTGTGTCCCTGTGGTATGCTGTTTTTAAGTCCTTTGGGTATAGACCGAGGAGTGGGATAGCTGGGTCATAAGGTGGTTCCATTCCCAGTTTTCCAAGGAATCTCCATTCTGCTTTCCATGTTGGCTGCACCATTTTGCAGTCCCACCAGCAATGTCTGAGTGTGCCTTTTTCCATTAGAGAAATGCAAATCTAAACTACTCTAAGATTTCATCTCACTCCAGTCCGAATGGCAGCTATTAAGAACACAAACAACAGTAAATGTTGGAGCGGAGGTTGGCCTTTGGTTTTGGGGGACTGGCTTCGAGAGTTTTTATTACGTGCCCCACTCTGCACATCAGGACACAGAGGCGACTATGGAGGATGATGAGGTGACTTAGCGACCACTGGGCAACTGATCAAGTGATGCACTCGGGACCGAAGCTCAGGTCTCCTGCCGGAGCCATTTGCTTACAGGAGGATATCCGGTCCCTGGGGAGCTCCTTCATAGAGAGCCTTGCAGCCTTCGTGTCTGGTGTGAAGACACCAGTTTTCCTCAGACAGACTTTTTCTTTCAAGACGGGAGGTTTTCTCGTTATTTCTACCTCTCAAGCACGGAGGGCCATCCAGTGGAAAAACTGATCATACAAGTAATCCTTTGATGCCATTATTTGTTCATCCTAAATATTCCACATCCCTTTTCTTTCCTGTTTTTTTTTTTTTCTAAGTATCCGTTATGACCAAGCCCCCTTTTCAAGTCCCTAATATCCATAGGCTCCCTCCAATTTTCCTTTATCAAAACTGGGCTTGCAAGGAAGGATTCAATGTCACTGATGTATTGGGGTAGCTGCATGCCAAACTCACTCCTGCTATGTGCTTTTAAAGCCCTGTTTTATACTGTGAATAAGGATGTTGGCTTCTCTAGCAAAGAACATTTCAAGGAACAGAGGCAGAAGAGGAAGTTTTAAATTAAGGTCACCTTTTTATTTTGCCCCCCCCAACCCCCACCCAATTCTACCGCAAGATGTACTGTGCTTTTGGCAGCTTGCCTCTAAGCTGGGACGTCTTGATCTACCAAGTTATGAGATGCCACCGACAGGCACTCAGCAGGAAGAGCTGCTTTTCTTTGAAAGAAATGCAAGAATAGGTCTATGGAATGCTGGGCTCATTTGGTTTCCTCCGTGGAGAGAAACAGGGTGTTTCTGCATTAATTAGAAGGCTTGGGAGGTAGGAAGGGATGAAGGTGATGGAGAAATAAATAATGGCAGCAAACAGAATGTTAACTATTCTAAAGTTGGGGGATGGGTGGTACACAATGTGACCACTGTCATTAGAGGGGCTCCCCAGAAACCAGTCACATCTCCTACCTCTGTCCCTGTCAGTTCTTCTAAACACCCAGCCTACTGTATGTACATTATCACCATCATCTACACCTAGGAGCAACCCCCCACCAGCTGGAGACCAGGAGGCCACATAGGAGGCAATGATGCAGGGACTCCATTCATCTCCCAAGAACCCCCTCCCCATGGGGTCACATAGGAGGCACCAAACTCCTCCAGCAATGATGATGACAGGTGTGAAATGCCGACCTGGGAAGCTCATCAGAGTTGGAGTTGGGGGCTGGTCACTCAGGCACCCTCTAGCATATACCCAAACTCCAGACTCTGGGAAGGGAAGCAGGCACTCAGCATAAATATCCTTGGCACACACAGTTCCAACATGGCGCACCTCTATTGTCATGGACTAGTGGGGATGCTCTGATTTCCCTGATGCCATGGAAGAAAGTATCATAACAGATAAAATTGTAAAACCAAAATCGGGTAGATTTTCTAAGTAGGTGGAAAGGATCAAGGCTATGCATAATAGTATAATAGGATAAATATATTTTGTTGAGCACCTACTATGTTCTGAGCAAACTGCCCCCTCTGATCTATAGCCACCCAATGAGGGAGGTAATATAACTATAATTTTCAATCCTCCATAGAGGTATAAAGCTAGGGCTGTGCAGGCAGCCTGCATGGGTTCAAATCTTGGTTGTGCCATGGACGAGCTGTGTGGTCTTGGGGTAGTTACTTAAGCTTTCCATGAATCAGCTTCCTCTCCAAATGAAAATAATGATAATGCCACACACCTGTAGGGAGGGGATTCCCGAGATCATCTTCAGGCCCAGTGAGTCAGTGGGAGCATGCACAGGGTTCCGCATATAGTCATACCCACAAGTAAAAGTTCCATTACATCAAAAGGCCATTCATCAAGAACACCCCGCCCCCGTGAAGAGAAAGGCATGTGGAAGAAACCAGGCACGAGCTCCCAAGAACCCCCTCCCCATGGGGTCACACAGGATGCACCAAACTCCTCCAGCAATGATGATGACAGGTGTGAAATACCGACCTGGGAAGCTCATCAGAGTTGGAGTTGGGGGCTGGTCACTCAGGCACCCTCTAGCATATACCCAAACTCCAGACTCTGGGAAGGGAAGCAGGCACTCAGCATAAATGTCCTTGGCACACACAGTTCCAACATGGCGCACCTCTGTTGTCATGGACTAGTGGGGATGCTCTGTGATGTCCCTGATGCCAGCAAGCATGGACGGTGCAAGGAGACCTTCTAAGGACAGCAGTCTCAGGCCCCACATGAACTCTTTTCTGCATACTGTCTTATTGGATTGTTGTGAAATTAGACAAGTACCATGTATACATTGCTTACAACAGTACCTTAAACTTGGCCATTCCTTAAAACGGTCCCTTTAAACCAGGACTGGAGAATGGGGATGGTGGATCCCTCCATTCTCAAGTTTACCTACAGCTCGACTACACTGAATGCGTAGCTCCTCAAGCCGTAAGCCATATCACACTACGTTAGAGGATTCTCGCTGATTAAAGCTATTCTTAGAGTATATTCATGTTCTAGTGCCTCAGAGCCTCACATGAGCATGTTTTGGACTTAGGATGATCTTTTTTGCTGTCCTTTATTTTTTAGGATATGTATCCATAATGCCCCCAAGAATTTCCTTTTGTAAGATCTAGATAGTAAATTTCACATGACAACTGAAATCATCCAACTATAAATTATTTTTAGGCTCAAAAATTTCTGGGAAAAAAAAAATTCTTTTACCCATCCCCACCCTGTGGAAACCCATTAATCCATTTGTATAGCCAATTAAGGAAGATATTTTAGTTTTTAAAAAGTGGGGGGATTTATAAATGGGGCCAGGGCTAGAAGAATTCTTTGCATTTGAGATAAAATTAACTAAAGATGCATCATCGATGCAGATTGCTGTGTGGGCACAGAGTACAATGCAAAACATCTTGGAGCAATAGTTTATTTTAATGTTAACACGGTTAGTTATTATGCATCTGTCTATTCTAGAAGATTTTGAAAATGTTTGGTTATGTTCCCACAGAGCCTAGCATCTGGTCCATATTCTATCAACACCCAAACCCTGTAAGCTGCCTGGTACCGAAAACCGGGAGGAAAACTAAATGAAGATTTTTTTAGAGAAAAGATTAAAGTTTTCTTGGTTCTGTTAGAGAAAGATTAGAGCCTTTCTTCTCTCTTCTTTCTTCCTTCTTCTTTCTTCTGTCTTCTGTCTTCCTCGGGAGCCTCAGAGCCTTAGCATTCTCCTAGAGCTTTCACAAACCTTCATTTGGGGATGTTCCATAAAATTCAGGTTATGGCTTCAACTAGCCAACAGCCCTTCCTAATTACCCTAAAACCCTGCATTTATACATAAGAAAGAGACCCATCTTTGAGCTTGGTGGTTTACAACATATCCCAAGTGAGTAGGTGGATATTTCTTGGATAACTACAGCCAACATAGGGCCAAGTCTTGACACCTACACAAATTTCTTCTTCCAGTGAGAAAATTAAGCAAGAGAAGGGACCTAAAGTGAAATCATAAGTGAATGGAGCTGTTTGATATCATTTGAAGGAAAAGTAATGGAATCTAGATGAGATACTACGTGACTTGCATGGAGTGGGAGGTCAAAGTGCTCACTGCTGGTAGCTGGGCCTCTGGTCACTACTGAATGACTTACGATGTGCCAAGGAGAAGCAAGAGGCAGAACACACAGGACAGAGAGGAAAAGTAAGAGATGAGAGATGAAAGTAGAGGGATGTTTTTAACAAAGGGCCCAAGTCTGTGTGGCTTACAAACAACAGATTTATTTCTCACAGTTCTGGAGACTACACGCCCAAGATCAGGGTGCCAGCGTGGTTGAGTCCTGGCGAGGTCCATCTTCTAGCCCTGCAGGTGCTGCCTTGTCGTTGTATCCCCACACGGCAGAGAAGGGGCAAGAATGTTCTGGGAGGTCATTTTTAGAAGGTCACTGATCCCATGTATGAGGATTCTACCCTCATGATCCAGTCACCTTCCAAAGGTGCTGCCTCCTAATGTCGCTCCGCTGGGGGTGAAGTTTGAACATGCAAATTTGGCACACACATAAGTATTCAGTCCATCGCAGCCAACGTAACATAATCCACCAAAACATTTCTGTTTCCTAATGCACCTCCCTGGATATCAGTGGCTCTGCATGGCTCAGACGAATTTCTCTTCCCACCCATGGTACCAGGCTTAGCTTACATACCTGTGTCTTCTTGATATCTTCTCTCGAGCATCCCAGCCCACTCCAGCCTCCAGGGCTTTCTCCTTTGTACGTCACACCTCCTTGTCCTAAGGGGGTGTTCTGGAACAAGCTGGTCCCAGGGAGTGAGAACTGGCCCAAGTGCCATGAGACTGGAGAGACAGAGCCAGGAGGGCACAGAGTGCAACCTGTTAGGGGACTCACTGAGAAGCTCCGTGCCGGGAGGGGGTGGGGAGAGGGGCAGTGATAAAGTCCAAGTGGATCCCTGAGAAAAAATTCAAAAATTATACACACACACACACACACACACACACACACACACACACACACACAACACACACACACACACGAAAATAACTTTATCTTAGCCAATTTGTACCTTTTTTATCTTAAGAAAATGTCAGCGAGGCACATTCCTGGTGCCAGGGTCCAGTTATAAAGCTCCATATGCCAATCTAATGGTTTGATTTATTTATACTTTGCCGGGAAACCATGCAGGAAACATTGCAGCCACCCTGGGGCCATCGTGGTGATTACAACTCAAGATGAATCCAGTTTCTTTTCTTCCAATTTCTTTTTAACGTATCTATGCTTCCCCTTTTGCATGGTTTTGGGGACCGAGCCTTGTTCCATTGGCAGTGCCCTGGAACCGGAGCTGGGAAAGGGGTACTCTCCTGCCACTGAGTGACCCGCTGTCAACCAAAGCCCACAGAATTCTGCTACCACTTAGATGGTTCGCCATGATTACCACACTGACCTGTGCTAAGAGGACAACATCCTCCTTCTGTCATGATACAGGCAGAGATTACAGAAGACTGTTGGATAATTTTGTGACACAACTGTCAACCACAGTGCTTTAAGATATGGTTCACCCCTCAATGGCATGAAAGGAATCCCAGGAGACTGGCTGTCTCTGGCCACCAAAGGGAACACCAACACGTCGAGAGGTCTCAACCGGAGAACATCTTCATGACAAAGACAATGTTTAACGGATGGGATGCCAACCTTACACGCTGGCTCTCCTTGAGACCAGGGCTACCATGTGGCAACTTCTTTGGGACATTATGAAAGAGAAGAATGTTCAACTCTGCCTCACCGTGGTTGAAGCAGCCCTTGAGGAACTGCTGAAAAGACTTCAACCATCAACGTGGAGGAGGAGGAGGCCTGGAAGGACAGGAGGTGAAAATAAAATTGGCACAGAGAATGAGCAGAACTCTAGATCACTTTGAACTGTTAGATGCGTAGTTATTTCTGTTAACATGAAATTACAATAATAAGAAGAAGAAGAACAAGAATAACAACAACAACAACAACTAGCCAATCCTGTGAAATAGGGACTGGTGGGCAGTTCTCTCCACGCTGGTTAGGTACACACCACCTTCCTGATGCCAGGACATTAGACAGACGTTGTCTCCATATGCTTTCTTGGAAAAGTCCAGATATAGCACATGGTACCTGTAGACTCCTGGGCAACACTGCGTTTGCTTCTGGATTCTTCCAAGAGTAAACAGGAAGGCTTGATGGAAAGCTCTGGTTTGTTTCTCCAGTGATTTTCCTTCCCAGAGGTAAAGGTGGATCCTGGACTCCCCTTCTCCCCTGCTAGCTCTCTCTCCCTCATGCATCTGACCTTCAGATTCCTGGGGGCTGCTGCCCCGGGCAGTGGGGACTTTCTCTTCTCTCCCCACATACAGGCATTCTCTCAAGTTCTCTAAAGCTACTTTGGACTCAATGTGTTTCTTACCCAAAAAAAAAAAAAAAAATTTTTTTTTCAACCCACCATTAGAAAGATGAACTTTGAGGACCACTGAGTTTCCCCCTAGTAGCGAGAACGTGCATCTGGGGCCACAAAAAGTCTGCCTCTCCCATTCTCTGCTGCCTGCAAGAGTGTGAACTTGGCCCTTCTCTCAGTATTTGAATCTCCTCTATCTCTGTGAATGGCGAGAGTGGGTTTCAATCTCTCCTTGCAGTCGTTCTTCCTGGTCATCCCACAATCTTTCACCCATGGGACAGCACATATTTTGTAAATCGGGGGGGGGGGGGGGGGGGAAAATGTCCTGATTCCAGGACCAGTGGCAATTGTCAACAGTGACACTCAGGTCACTTTCCCTCCCTTCTCCAAGTGTCCTGCCCTCCACCACCTACCATGTTATGAAAGCCCAATAGACTCCCTACCAGAAAAACGTCCAGTGGAGTGGCTCCTGTCTCCACGAGGCTTCTGAGTGGAAAACTTTTTGAATCCTCCATTGTGTTAATTACCTAACAAGATAGTTTCCTGTCAGCAAGATTCAAAGGTGTTTCCTGAAACACAAATGTCATTCACACAACACAAAGAAGATTCTGGATGTTTCTGGAGCACACATGGCCAAGCCTCCTAGACCAGTGAGCCACCAGGGGACTCTGCCACACAGGGCACTGGGGGAAAATGCACGGTTCCTGCAGTGCAGCTGGCGACCCCTGGGCAAGAGCTAGGCAGCTGCTGCTAACTGTTGAACAGTCCCCTGGAGAAGGGGCCTATAGGGACCCCTGAGCAGGGTGGTAGATGAGGCTTCTTTGGCACATTGCCACAGACATGGCCATTCAGTTGGGCTGATTTTATAGAACTGATTTGGAAGAGATTATTTCTCCATAAGCTCAGGTTCTGGTCAGAACCAAACCCTCTCTCCAGGGAGGAGTCAGGAAGGTCCTCTATTTCCTGCCTGTTGACACACATCTTGTTTTCCTAGCAAGCATGGGACTGTATGCCAACAGATTGACTGTCTGCATCATCACCCCAGAAGCAGGATCTGAAATAGAGGGAATCTCTCTTTCAAGTCTATTACTGTGATTTGTGTTTATTTTCTGAATGCTGTTTCTTATTTCAACAGTTACATAAAGGCTGCAAAGCCACTTAACCATCTGAATGTTCCTCCAGAACTTGGACCAAACGCCCCCTATTTAGTGGCTAATGATGGTCAGTGGTTTCTCTTCCTTTCTAACTTTATTTGGGGTGTGCCTGGCCTTGAGGTCTGGGATGTAGCCATGAGTAGGTTCTGTAGTCCAAGAAACATTTCTTGTACTAAGGATGGGTGGAAAGACAGTGCCAAGCTGCCCGCAGCTGTTCCAGCCCCAACAGAGCCCTCAACCAAGGCAAAGGAGGCAGGATGACTGGGGCCCCTTGTAGACTCAGAGCAGAGATGAGAGTGGTCATTTGAAGCTTCCAGAGGAGCCATAATGAGCTTAGCCACAGGAACAGAGAGTTGGAGCCACTAGAATTGCTTGCATAACATCCCAGCAAATTGATTTAAAAACTTACAATACAACAAGAAGCTAAAGAAAGCCAGAAAGGAATTGGTAGGTGAGAATTAAGTCTTCTGGCCTTAGACAGTGAAAAACAAAGCAAAATGGAGTCTTTGAGTGAGCCCAGTGGACTTGGCTGGAGGCTTCAGGACAGAATGAAGCAGTTGCTTCTATGTATTCAGCACAAAGTCCCTAAAGCCAAGAGCAGGAAATCCTGTTGTTCCCACCCATGTCCTCAACCACAGTTCCATGAGACAATATCCCTTAGAGAGCCAGTAGAAATCTTTCTCACATGCTAAAGGGTGGCGGTCACAAGATTCTTTAGAAAGTCAGTAGAAAAGAAATGATAAATGTTTGAGGCGGTGGAAATACCAACTACCTCAATTGGATCATTTCATGTTGTATTCGTGAATCGAAATACCACACTGTACCCCACAAATACGTGTGATCGTTACTTACTGTGCTTTGTTCAATTGTGATTTAAATTTTAATTAAAAAAATGAAAGTTGGCTATCGCTGAAGCCTGTAAAACTCTCATCCACTCATTTATTCATCAGTAATTTGCTAAGTGCTATGGGGGGGGGGGGGGTGAAAGAGGGAGGGGACAGTGATGACAGAATTTAAAGAGACCAGGCTACTTATTGGAATTAGTGGTATAAAATGATGCTACTGAATGTAGCCAATACCCTCCCGGAAGCGTTTTAGAAATGCAAATTTCTGGGCCCTTCAAGTTCCTACTGTAATAGAAACTCTGGAGATGGGGCCCAGTCATCTGATTTTTAAGGAGCCTTCCTCCTGATGCCTGGAAAGTTTGAGATGTTCTGGAACAATGATGTCTTGGCCATTTGTGAGGTGTGTGGAAAGTAATTTATTATTAATCATAGTTAACATATTGACATTTGTGAATAATTTATATGTATGTCACCTGCAAAGATTTTTTTTTTTTTTTAAAAAAGATACAGGTTCCGATATCTCCACCCAATTCCAGTGGAGCCAAAACCTCCAGGTGTGGTAGCCAGGAATGCACACAGTTTTAAAGCTCCTTAGTGGCTCTTAGGAGCAGCCAGGTGCAGGAACACTGGTCTATAAGAGCCATTTGCCTCTTAACAAAGAAAAGAAACCATGGAATTCTAGAGGAGGGCCCTCAGTGAGCAGCCCCACCCCCCACTCCAGCAAATCTTAGGTAGATCCCTATTTTTAAACCATGCAGAAAAAACTCCTCTGGCCACAGAAGAGGGTGCTCAGCGCCACCCCTTCAGGAGTGGCTGTGGTGGCCCTTCACAAAAGCCTGCAACTCCCCAAATCACGACTTGAAAACTACAGCTGGTTCTGTCACCACCCCCTCCCCCTGCCACATATGACCTACTTACTGATGAAGAAACTGAGGTTCAAAAAAGTAAAATGACCTGATCAGGCTAGAAAAGCACATGAATGACCATCCAATTTGCCAGGAACTAAGGGGTTTCCAGGGCAAGTGACATTCAGCTTTAAAACAGGGACAGTCGCAGACAAAATAGGAAGAATTAGCCTCCCTAGTGCAGAGCCTACACTCGCCCACAGTTGCTTTTGGGATAGGACTTTATTATGCCATAATACTGCAAGAAGAATCAGATTACTGTTGTTTTATTTCTAACAACATTGTTTCTATTCCCTCACTCCAGAAAGACTTAAAGGAATAATATCATTGTTGTATGTTTTCAGAATACTCTTAGTGCTCTATTCCCATGGTCATGTCATCTCTATCTTACAAGTTTTCAGGTCCAATAGGCCATATGCATGTAAATCACATCTTCTCTCTGGCTTCTCTAAATTTCCATGGTAGTTGCCATTGTACCTATTGCACCTTACCAAGATCTGTGTGTTATAACCCTTTAAGTTGCCAGTGAAAGATACTTAACTTCCAAAGACTTAAGTAAACCAAAGAAGGAAGCACATTGGTTTATGTGACAGAAGAAAAGTTTGGGTTGCAGCTGGATACAAAGGCTCGGTCTCATTAGCTCACTCCGGCTGCTCTTCCCATGTGAAAGCAAGACGGCCAGCGGCTCCACCCACCTCCAGTCCTCTTAGCAACCCAGCCGCTTTCAGCTCTGCCCCAATAACTTTTGCAGAAGTTCTTAGGATCAGCCTGTGACCTATGATAAAGTCAGTTTAGTCAAGAAAAAAGAAAATGGCAAGAAACTGGGCTACGTAAGATCACAGTGCAGGCCAACAGAGAGAGATTCCAGCAGTCTTGAGACTGTGCTCTGAGATTTTGCAAGATGGCAGCTGGGTTTATAGCTTTAAGCCGCAAGCGGGCTGGTAACGACATCATTTGTTAGACAGAAATTATGACTGCTGCTGGTAGAAGTGATGCTGGTTTGTAAGAAAAGGATTGGGTACAGCCTCAGTCTCTAGGAAGTATGGGGCAAGGGGTCAGCAGAGATTAGCGTTATTTCAAAGGTCAACTTTCGTGTCTTTGGCCCAATCCAAAGGTTCAGCTGAAGACATGTCTGAGATTTGGTTAACAGTAGCTTCTCAACTATTTTAAGTGCCTTGAACCAATGCTACTCCATTTTATTTTTCTCTTTGACAAAACTTCTTTGGGCTGACCAGTGACATTTGCCCATCCCTAAATCAGTTACTGCCTCCAGGACAATTGAAATACTCTGATTGGCCAGGCTGTGGTCAGGTGTCTTCCCTAAACCAATTACTACCTACCTCCAAGACACTGGAATACCCTGATTGGTCAGGCTGTGGCCATGTGCCCACACCTACAACCCGGGACTGAAAATAAGGAAAGTTGAGTCCCCAAAAGGCAGTCAGAATATGGTTCCCAAAAGAAGGGGTGGAACATATGCTGAGTAAGTGAAAACAGCAGATGTCCAGGTAGTCTTAAAGGTACTTATACGGAGCCACAATCCACCACTGCAAGAGAATTGATGGTTCTGTCCGCTGTGAACCAATGGAGATCTGAGTAGTCTTTCACCCTGAAACCCCAGGCTGCGTGACTCCAAGGCCATCACGGTCAGTTCTGGTTTGTAAGACACACATGACATTTGGATATAGCTTGCAGAAGCCGAGAACCCAAGGGATTCCACCCTAATCAGGCCCTGCCTTTGAATGTGCTCCCAGATGCGGAGCTCCTGTGAGTTGGGGGTGAGGGACTCGTGACCCCTGTGCTTTGGTTGGCCCTACGTTTTCCAGCTGGGCCTGTGACTTGTGATTTGGTCTTTTCTTCAATGCATCCTATAGAAAAAGAATAAATAGGCCTGAAGCTCTTTCTTTTTCTTCCTTCCTTTCTTCCTGTAATTCACAGGCAGGCCAATTGCGCTTTGTTCCAGTGTTCTGCAGTTGCTGGACAAGTTCTGACAGAGCTGCTGGCTTTATTCTTCAAGTTCTCTGATAAGTCAGGGGTAAAGTTATACCTTGTGGCTAATTTTCAGACTGTAAACCTTACTCCTTGTTAAAGCTGAAATCTTAGATTAAATCAGCACAAAAATGCCAGCTCCCCTAAGACCCTTGAATTATGGCCCTGTATTTTTCTTCCTGCCCTGACATTCATTTAAGACCTTTCCAACTTTTAACTTTTACAAGTTGCTTCTCTTATCCGTGAAGAGGCAGTGTTTTGGTTTTTTTTTTTTTTTTTTTTTTTTTTTTTTAGTACCAGGGATTGAACTCAGGGGCACTTGACCACTTGGCCACATCCCCAGCCCTTTTTTGTATTTTATTAGAGACAGGGTCTCACTGAGTTACTGAGTGCCTCGCCATTGCTGAGGCTGGCTTTGAACTTGCGATCCTCCTGCCTCAGCCTCCCAAAGTGCTGGGATTACAGGCGTGCGCCACCGCGCCCGGCTAGAGGCAGTGTTTTGAACCCTTTAAAGCAGTTTTCTCTCCTTCTTGATCACTCTGACCCTTTTCCATCTACCCTGTGTGTGTTGGGGGGGGGGGTTGGTGTGAGTGGGGGGTGGGGCTTGGGATTAGACCCAGGATTTTGTACATGCTAGGCCAGTGTTCTACCACTGAGCTACACCCCCAGCTTGCACTCATTTTATCTTATACATATTCACATAGTGTATTTCTAAATCCTAATTTGGGTAACCATCTGGCCATTTTAAAGGTGGGCTTCAGGAATGTTTAATTTGACCAATTAATGAAACTTTCCATCATTTGGACTCTAACTGGAAGTGGAGACAATGCCTTACTTTCTGTAACAAAGACCCATAGTTCTGGAGGCCAGAAGTCTGACACTCTTGTGCCCGCAGAGCCATCCTCTCTTGGAAGCTTCTAGAAAAAGATACCGACGGCCAAGGAGTTCCGGGGCTATTTATGCTTTTTCTATGGGATGCATTGAAGAAAAGGCCAAGTCCCTTCAGTCTGCCTCCATCTTCCCATGGCTAACTTCTCCCTGTGTCTCTGTCTTTGCATATTTTTCCCTCCTCCTCTTTCAAGGACGGTGGTTACACTGGATTAGGGCTGACCCTCAGGACTTCATCTTAACTTGATGAAATCCACAGTGAACTTTTTTTCCCCATTCACAGGAACTGGGGATTAGGACCTCCACATTCCTTTTTGGTGTGTCTGTGTGTCGGAGTGGGGGGGTGGGTGGACCCAGTGTAGCCCGTGGCAGCGAGGAACAAGAGAGTAAGAGATAACACAGGAGCAGGGTGTGACACTCCGATCTTGGACAGCCAGAAGGAAGTGTTCTCCCAGGATATTTACCCAGAAAGATTTGGGACGCCTTAGGAACGTCTCAAGATAGAAGGAAGGGGCCTGAGAGGCCAGGGATCCGCTGGAGGTCAAAGGCAAGAAAGTAAAGATGCTGTGAGACCCACTGCGCACCGAGAGCCTGGCGTGGTGCTGCCAGATCCTGACTGCTCTTCCCGGCAGGCGGAGAAACTGAGGCTCCAAGCACTAATTAGAGCCAGACCACGCAGGGCTAGGAGGAAGAACAGGACCACTGTGACCACCGACCACCGTTGTCACTTTTATCTTTTACGGTCATCGGTTTGTGCCTGTCATTAGCTCAGAAGGCCTCAGTGAAGGCCTCAGAAGTAGCCTCCGAAGTGGATTTTCTCTTCCTCCCTCCCTCCTCTCTCTCACTTCCCATCCTCCCCTAAGGCCAGCCATGGAAACTAGAATTCCTCTTCCCCAAGGTGGGTCACAGAAACCAGAATCCATTTCCCCCAAAGCCAGTCATAAAACCTAAGAATATTGCTACAACTTTCCCCCACCTTTCTGTGTAAGACTTGCCAGAGAGAAGTTCTTAGACGTCGCTCATTTAATTATAGGTCTTAAGATCCTGATTCTAGAAAGGATCCTGCCCCTTACCCAGGAGGCCAACAAGAATCTGAACAGATTTTTTTCCCCTTCAATCCATTACCATTAGGTCGTACCTTTTCTGTCCAATCTTATCTCTACATGGCCACCCATGCCTTGTCGAACACACACTAAAAATGGATAGTTTGCCCTGGGTCATTAGGTCTTCAGTCTGAAGCTCCTGTGTCCCATAAAAGAATGATTAAATAAATGTCTCATGCCTTTGCTCCTGTTAACCTGTCTATATTGCCAGGATCAAATATCAAGCCTTCAGTGGGAAACTTGGAACTTCTCTACAATACTAAAGATATTACCAAAAGAGGTTCACAGCCTGGAAAGCTAGGAGTTGTAAGCATTATACATCTGAAGAAACAGAAGCTCAGAGAAGTTAAGTTGAAGGAGCCCCAATTAGGGAGATGGCTATTGCGGTCAGCTGGAAGCCATAAGTTCCACCGGATAATAAGTATGTATGTGACGCACCTGTAAATGCACGTGAGGCACCCGCAAAGCTAAAGGTATATAACCGGGTGAAAGCGGTCGGAGTCGAGAGAAGAATGAATTCATTCAGTCAGTCATGCAGTCGCTCGGTCGGAAGAAGTGTTCGGGTCGGAGAAGAAGAAAAGAATCAGAGCGGCCAGAATGTAGGCAGAGCGGTTACAGAAGAGAAACCAGATAGAAGAAGTAATTCCTGGTCAGAGTCAGGCCGAGGCTCCCGAGGAAGAAAGAAGAAAGAAGAAAGAAGAAAGAAGCTCTAAAAGCTAAGCTAAGCTCTCTCTCTCTCTAAAGAAGAAATCTCTCTCTTTCAAGCTCTCTCTCTTTCTCTCTAAGCTCTAAGAAGAAGAAGAAAAAAGCTATCTCTAATCTTTCTCTCTAAGCTCTTTCTAAGAAGAAGAAAAATCCTTCTTTCTCTCTCTAAGCTCTCTCTAAGAAAGTAGAAGTAAAAGTAGTAATAGCTTTACTCTGCCTCTGAGAGTTTTCCTCCCACGGCATTGTGGCTGGCCACGACAGGCAGCTTACATTAAGTCATTTGTCTGAAGTCACACAGATATTAATCAGCTGAGCCACACTTCCAGCCTAAGTCTTTGTGACTCTGGAGACTCTTCTTACCATGTTGCCAGTTTGGTTTAAGATTTACGTGGGCTCAGAGCAAGATGTTGTAAAAAGAACCCTGACAACTGGACTTGAAGCTTAGCGGAACAAGTCAAGCAATGTGTAAAGAGAATTCTTCTAAGGGGAGACAGGTAAGAGCAGAGTGAAAGTGTTTGGGCAGCTAAAAGGCAAGGCAAGGTGGGCTCACTGTCAGTCCGCACGTCCACGCTGCGCTCCAGGCGTGCTTTCATCTGCTCCGTCTACACCCCAGTGGAACCTCTGTGGTGTAGACAACTCACTTCTCTAGCGGAGAGGTAAGAGGGAGAAAGCTGGGCTTTCCAAACCCCATGCTCCCCAGGAGAAGCCCTCCTACATCCAGGGGGAAGGGGGAGAGGGGGCTGGGCTGGCTGGTCAAGCCTGAAGAAGAAGAAGTGGATGGGCAGGAGGGTCTTCAGACATGGACAGCATTGCTCTTAGAACCGCGGGGACCATGCCTGTCCTCTTGGACGCGGCTTCAGGCTCCTTTTGAACACATATTTTGTTGGCCATGTGACCTGCCTCACAGTGAAAGGAGCCGTCCACTGATGGGACCCCGAAGAGACTTGAGGACTCACCTAGCGTTCTCTGACGGCTGTGCTGTTCCCCACCTGCAGCGTCTCCTCGTCTTGGGAGCGCAGGGCAGGGAGAGCTCTCTCTTCTTCATTCTTTGCTAGGTTCGTGCCTGAGGTCGCTGGGACAAAAGCCAGCAACAAGAAGAAGTCATGCATATTCATTTAATGTGAGTTTTCCCTGACGTAGAGCCTCAGAAAGGAAACAGAGAAACAGGAAAACTTGTGCCTGTTCATGCTCCTGTGTGGGGGACAGAGGAGAGGCATGGAGAGGCGTGAGTGGGAGGGGGTGGGATCTGACGGCAGTGAACTTGGGGCTCTAAGTTCAGACATTGGGGCTCAGCAATGTCTGTTGTTGAGATTCTTCTCCGCGTCCCCGGGGTCTTCAGAGATAAGGATGATTTTCTCCTCCAGCTTCAAGGAGGCCACCTCTCACACGAGGGTCTTACGACCCGCTTCACAGTTGGGGAAGGTGAGCGCAACCTTCCTGCTCCTGCTGCTTTCTTAAAGGCCGAGGAGCCATGGTTGGAAGTGGTGTGCCCTGAACCCCACTGGGAGGAGGCCCCAGCTCCTTGGCAAGGCTCTCCTGGCTGGGCCCCGCTGCCTGCTCCAGCCTCACTCTCACCACCCTCACCTTGACCTTCCCCCTCCAGGCTGGAGACTGCTGGCCATTCCCTAAATAAGCAAACTGAGCCCAAGGACATCCCCGGACCCCAGCCGGCTCCCTTACTTGCCCTTCCCTTCCCTCTTCCCATCCTTCCTTTCCCACACCCCACCCTCGCAGGCACATGCTATAAGCTCTTCCTGGAACACCTTCCTTCCCCCTTAGCACCTCCTTCTAGCCCATTCCTTGTTTTTTTTTTTTTTTTTTTTTTTTTCAATATTTATTTATTTACTTTAGTTGTACACAATGCAATGCATTTATGTTTACGTGGTGCTGAGGATCGAACCCGGGCCGCGCACGTGCAAGGTGAGCGCTCTGCCGCTGAGCCACAACCCCAGCCCTCCTTGTTTTTTTTTTTTTTTTTTTTCCCTGCAAAACTTCACGTCTCAAAATGAAATGGGCACCGTGTGAGGTGTGGGTGTGCTAATTAGCTCGAGTGGTGATTATTCCACCATGCACGCGTACATCCGTGCACCAAGTTGCGCACCTTAAGTATGCAGAATATTTTTGTCAGTGATATCTCAGGAAAGATGGAGCTGGAGGAAAGATTCCACCTCTCCCAAGAAGCCCTTTGACCCCCTAACCCTGGGTGACATTCCCTCCCCTAGGCCCTTAGCCCCCTGAGTGTACAACTGGGCTGTATTTATAGGGGCATCCCAACCTCTTATTGACAGGCCTCTGTGAGACTAGAGACAGGGTCTTGCTCAGCGTCTTGGCCAAGTCCCTCCAGCACCCACTATAGCATCTGGCACCAAGTAGGGGCTCCGTAGGCCAATGCTCATGTTGACTGGCTGAGGACCCTGACCTCCAAGATCCCACCCACCCTGCACCCATGAGTCTACATTTCTGTTCCCACAGTTAGTCGGAGAGGAAATTGCCAAAGCCAGATGACGAGACCTCTGTTTTGGGGTTGCCCAGGTCTGCAATTTGTAATCGGGGCATTTGAAAGACAAACAAAACCAAGAGAAAAACATAGTTTTGATGAGGCAAGACTTGCACAATAATTAGTTGTGTAACAGTGATGGTGGCCTCTGGGACCACATTTGGCCACGCCCCGATTAGGAGACTTTGTACGTAACTGGGCCAGCCTTGTGCATGGGCCAAGGGACGGTTGTCAGAAGAGTGATCTGAGTGTTCAAAGCCCCTTCTCCCTCGAGCTGTTGCTCTAGAGCTCAGCCTGACGCCAACACCCGCATCTTCCACAATTTCTTAAGACTGGATGTAGGCAAAGCCCGGATGTGGTGGTCCCCTTGGGCCCTTTGGCTGTGGAAGCTGATTGTGGATGAGTCTGCTCACTGTTGGGTAGGTCACCTTGTACTGCCTGGACCAGCTCCCAAGGAGCTGGGAACTGACAATTTGTGAGACCAGTGTGTATTCATTGTCTTTTTGGAACCAAGAGATGCTCCGAGTTAAATCAGGGAATTTATCCAATATTTACAAATAAAGAAATGGAGTATCAAGAAGTGACTTGCCCCAAATTGCAGCTCATGAAGATAAGATAAATGGCCTGGCATTGAGTCTTTGTCCCGGGTGGTCCTGACCCCTGCCCTTCTGGTGGAAGCAGGGGGTCCCAGGATGGGGCTGAGGAGTTGAGACGCGGAAGACCAAGCAGAGGAGGCTGGGTGAGCTGTGCCAGGAGGGCCCTTGGTCGCACTTGGATGCAGGAAGGTGGAGGGGCAGGGCTGGGCGTGGAAATGGAGCTGGTGGTGAGGAGCTGACACAGGGGAAGTGGGGGGGACTCTCCCCAAAGAGGCCCTGAGGCTGGCCCTGACTAAGGAGGCCCAGACTGGCTGCTGGCTGAGCCTGGGCTCCATGGAAAGAAAGTTTCCACACCCTCTCCACATGGGCACCCAAGAGCTGGGACCCTGCTGAGCACAAACCCAGGGCTGCCACCTGCGGCAGCTGCTGGCCCGTGGTCAAAGTGAGCCAGGGAGCCTTGGAAGTGTCTTACCCTCCTGTGCGCCCAGCCCTGACCTCCTCCCCCACCAGCGTCCAGGCCAGCTGCAAACAGTTGACCATCTCTATGGAGATGGGTCAAAGAGAGAGCCAGGCCCTCTCTGTCTGCGAATTCTAGTGTGTCCATTATAATAAGATTTATTCTACCCGGTAAACAGAGGGGACTTTGAACTCACCTGGGGGCCTCTGAGCCTTCATAGAACCATACAACAAAAGCAAACCCTCAGATATTTACTTCCTTAATAAAAAGCATTGCTCTTGTGGGTGGGTCTTTGTCAACACCGGTCTCCCTCATTCTTTGCTGTTTTAAAGGCTGTCCTCATGATTATATAGAATAGTAGGGCTGGGGCAGTTGGCTCGACAAGTGCCTTCTGCAGAAAACTCCCTTGTAGGAAACACAAAAGATACACTAGACAGGCTCAGGTAGTAATAAGCGCCATAAAAAAGATTAAAGTGGGTGACGAGGTGCGGGAGACAATTTAGATAAGGAGATCTCCAAGTCCCTGGAGGTGCGGGGTCAGAGCCTTCGCGCAAAGACAGCAGGTGCGGATGGTATTTGAGGAATAGCAAGGAGGCCAGTGAAACCCTCAGGTCATGAACCAGAGGAAGGTGCTAGGAGACGAGCCTGGTAATTGTTGGTGTCCCATCTATCATGCTACCTGGCCTTTTTTTTTTTTTTTTTTTTTTTTTTTTTTTGAGGCCATTCTCTCTTTTTTTTTTTTTTTTTTTTTTTTTTTGGTTTCCTAGAATTCTTTTTTTTTTAATTTTATTTTTATAATTTTTAATATGTACAACTCATAGTGCATATATTTAGTATCTTTTTACATACAACTGTTTGTATACAAAGTATATTCGTACAATTCAGGTCTTCAATCATGCATTAAGGAAAATGATATCTGTCTCATTCAACCACCTTTTTTTTTTCTTTTCTCCCCCTCCCTCCCCTCTTGCTCCCTCCCTTACTCTCCCTTCCCTTGACCATTCTAGTGTTCCTCTAATCCTCCTATGTACCCCCATCCAACAATACTTTGAAATAGTCTCCTTATATAAGAGAGAACATTTGGTACTTGGATTTTTGAGACTGACTAACTTCACTTAGCATTATGTCTTCCAACTTCATCCATTTACCTGCAAATGCCATTAATTTGTTTTCTTTTATTGCTGAGTAAAATTCCATTGTGCGTATATACCACATTTTCTTAATCCACTCATTTACTGAGGGACATCTAGGTTGGTTCCACAACCTAGCTATTGTGAATCTACCTGGCCTTTTGATCTCAGCTAAAAATCCCTTTCACTTATGCTGCTCCATTTACACCTCCTGAGATTTACAACACAATGTATGTCACGGTACTGTGACTTTCTACTCAGAGGAAAGGCATGTGATGAGAAGATAATTCCACCTCCAGGAAGTCTCTGGAACCAGGAGGACTAAGAGCAGGATCTGTCTTGGACGAGCTGAGGTTCACCTGGGAAGATGGCCACAGTGCATTGTTGCATGACATCCGGGGAGGGGGGAGACCCTGGCTCCCCAGGAGGAGATGAAGTTGGCAGCAGGAGGGATCCTCCTTTAGGGTCTTCAGATGCAGCACACACACATGCACACACGTGTGCACACATACACCTCACACACCACATCTGCTATCTTGGTATTCGATTCCTCAGCTCATCCTCGTACACCAAGATAGCTACATGCACAAGTAACTTGAGACCCCCGAAATCCCTCTCGCTGCCCAAAACTACATACAATCTACATGCAAAATAAGTCACAAATGCCGTGGTTTCCCATTACTCGATTTTCTTGACTCGGGTTCAAAGTATTAATCAGCTCGTCTCCATCTCCTCCTCCTCCCAGTTCGTGCCTGTGAAGTCTGAAATATTCCCATGGGTGGCTTGCGTCTCCCTCTCTCTTCCCTCGGAACCTTCCAGTTTATATAAACTCACTCTCATCCCCTTCCCATCCTGCTGGCCCTGACCCCTCTTTCCAAGCCCCCTTTCTTAGTCACCCATTCCAGACAAGCAGATCTTTTAGGAAAATATCTTTCCCCGTTAGTAGCGTCTCCCCTTCCACAAGAATTCTCCCAGATTCCTTTCTTTGGCGCTTTGAAAGGGCTGACTCCCGGCATTTATAGCTCTAGAAGCCAGAAGGACTTGGAATGAGAAGCACGAGTACCCCCACTCTTCTCCCACCCTTGTGACCCAATTCTCAGGGTTTTTTTGTTTTGTTTTGTAAATACTGACTCTAATGAAGAGGGTGGGGAGGGAGGAATACTGGAAAATAGTGAAAAGCAAAGAAGGATGAAAGAAGTGGTTTTTTAATAGTAAAACTAAAGAGACGGGGTATTTTTTTTTTTTTTTCCTGATCTTCAGAACTACGTGGGCTGATGTCCTGGCTAGGAGTCGGGCTCAAGGCACGGTCCCAGGCAGGATGGGCCCCATGTTGGAAAGTGAGATAAGCCATCCCAGGGCAGGAGAGATCAGAGTCCTCCTTGGAGGAGGTGGCATTAAGGTGGCACTCCCCAGAGTCATCCACAGGGCTTTCTAGGCTGGAATCTTAGTCCATCAACTGTTTTCTGGGAATGGACATTCTGTCACCTGGGACCCTGGCATTCAGAGGGCTCTTTCCTTTGGGAGGGGGCATGCAGGAGCCCTAATTAAGGAGATAGCTAAGATTGCGGTTAGCTGTGAGCCACAAAGATGTTCAAGCATTACCACCTTGCATGGTCTCGCGAGACTTGGCCCAGGACATTGCGGATAGGGTCGGCGCCATTTGCATGATCTCACGAGACTTGCGGGGGGGGGGGGGGGGATGGTGGATCCGGTCGTCGCCATTTCGTGGGGGTTGGAGGGGTGTGATTTGGTGGGTTGGAGTTGTTGTTGGAGCCGGAGAGAGAAGCTAGCAGAATAAAGAGCCTGTTCGGTTCCAGTCTGCCTCTGAACTCATTCCCACGGCGCCGTTGCTCCAAGCGGCCATCGCTTCAGGCAGCGACAGGGGCAACACTTAGGAAGCGCAGGGTGTGCTTCCGGGGCAAGCGCTCCTGCTCGCTTGTTTACCTTTGGAGCCTCTCTGACTGCGCCCGCCCTCTCCAGGGTAAACATTTCCAGTAGGGTGGGTCTTGTGATATGGACCAGGTGGACTTTTTTCAACGGTCTGTAATCTGATGCTAAATGAGACACCTAACTCTGAGGCCAAATTCATACTCGAATATTGTCTATCACAAGTGCATCTCAGATATTTTTGTAGCCAGAGATGTGTTGGACTGGAGTGTCACGAGATCACTCTTCTAAGAGTTTATAGTTCTTAATTCCCTCAGAGAACCAGAAAGGGGCCTCAGGGTGGTAGGTTGCTGGATGATGGACAGCAGATAGCTCACCCCTTCTCCTACGAGCCAATCCCACTTCTCTCCCCTTTATTGCCCCAAATCTGTTGTATGCCCCTATCTTTAATGAGTGAAGTAAAGGTTTCTGTGGGTATATTCATAGTAAACAGCGATAGTTTATCTCAGAACTTTGCTCACACAGATGCCAGCTCCTGGCCCCTGTATCTAATTTATGAACAATGTCTTTTTTACTCAAGTTTCTTGCCTGAGTTAGACTAAAATCTGGTATCTCAACTGTCACAACACATGAGCATTGTGTCATTTTACCTTGTCCACTCACTCTTTAAAGAAAGTAAATTCATTCACGGATTCCTTCATTTGTGCACTCACATAAGATTTGTTGAGCACATATTATGTACCTACATGATAGGTTTACAGCAGTGAGCATTACAAGCAATAATACTTGCTCACATGGAAGTCACATTCTATAAGGAAAGAAAACAAGATAAATATCCAGTGTGCTAGAAAATATGTGCTAGAGAAAAATTAAAGATAAGGAGTGTTTAAATAGGCTTCTTAGGGAAAGACTCACTGAGAAAGTAACTTCTTTCAGGTTTTATAAAAACAGTATTGTAATTTATCCGCTGTAAAATTTACACATTTGAAGTGCATGGGCCAATGACTTCTGTTTTTGTTTTTGTACCAGGGATTGAACCCAGGGGTGCTTAACCACTGAGCAACATCCCCAACCCTTTTTATTTTTATTTTGAGACAGGGTCTCACTAAGTTGCTTAGTTGTTGAGGCTGACTTTGAACTTTTGCTCCTTCCAACCCCTGAGATTACAGGCATGTGCCACCACACCTGGCTGTTTGATGACTTGTGACCTATCTATGCATTCACTATTCTGATCAATCTATAGGAAATTTCCGTCTCCCCAGAAAGCTCCCCTTTACTCTTTTATACTCAATCTCCCACTCTCAACCCAACTCCCAAGGAGATGATTTACTTCTCTATAGATTAGTACCTCCCATTCTAGAATTCCACACAAATGGAATCCTACGGAACTTGTGTAGCTTCTTGTAGTCACCTTGAGCCTTGTGATCACATTTATCATTAATTACGTTGTTGTTATTGTTTTTAATAACTGAGCAGTAGTCCATTATATGAATATACTGTGATTTATTTATTCTGTTATTTATTATTTTTCCTACTCTTCATTCTTTCTGTAGTTTCTGTCTGGTAGCATTTGCTAAAGGAAAAGCACCCTTTAGCTCTTGTTGTAGTTCAGATCTGCAGTCATACATCATCTCAGATTTTGCTTACCTGGAAATGTCTTTATGTTGCCTTCCGTTGGAAGATGACTTTCACTCAATGCAGAATTCTATGTGGCAGGACATTTGATTCAACACTTGAGAGACATTGTTTCATTGTGTCTGGCCTCTACTGTGTGTCTTTCTTTTGTCTTCACCTTGGGTACTCATTAGCTCAATTTCGATGGGTTTTCTTTATCTCCATCCTTCTTGAGCTTCTTGAATTTTTTAAACCATTTGTTTAAGAATGTGGGAAGTTCTTGGCTACTATTTCTTCAGACACTTTTTCTGCTCTCACTTTCTTCTCTTTCTGGAACACCAATCACACATGTGAGATTGTTTGATATTGGTCCACAGCTCTTCCACCCTCTGTTCCTTTTTTCTTAATATTTTTTCTCTGTGTTCCTCAGCTTTGATCATTTCTACTGATCTGTCTCCAACTTCACTATCTCCCACATCTCCACTCTGCTGGTGAGCTCCTGCAGTGAATGATTCACTTTGGGTATTGCACAACTCTTGAATTTCCATTTGTTTCTTTTTATGGTTCCCATTTCTCTGCTAAAAAAAAAAAAATGCCTTATCTATTTATACATTCAGACCATCTTTTAATTAATGAACATATTTTAATTACTTGAACAAAGCATGTAGGGTTTATAGTCTTTTATTTCCAAAGTTACCATTTGATCTGTCATCGATCTACTGTTGGTTTTGTTTCCTTGCTTCTTTTTTGAATGCGTTTATTTTTTTATCATCCTGGTGTGTTGGTTTACATATCTAGTGGTTTATGATTGAATGCTGGGCACTGCTCCGAAGAACCTCCCGCCCTGATGAAGATGTTCTGTGTCCCAGAGGGCAACACTGCTCACACGTGGCCATTGAACGCTTGGACATGATCAGTGTGGCAGGAATTTTAAATTTTACTTCTTTTTGTTAATTTAAATGTAAATACTCCCATATTTACCCTCCAAACTACTCAATGTTTATTCTATCTGTTTCCATCTCAACGCCACAGCAGATGGCATGGGGTAAGCCTTGGGTGGCATGCTTGGGGACTCAGAGAGGAGCTCCCCCCCCACACACACACACACACACAGACTTAGGGCCTTCTGTCTGCACAGGTTCCAGCCATTTCGGTTGCCATGACCTCTAACCCCTGACTCTTTGGCTCAGCTGTTTTACAGTGCTTTGTGGAGCTCAGACCTCCAGACACATACCTGGACAACCTCATGCCCACCTCCCCCAGGTATCACAGTATGGCGCTGTTTATTTTCCATTGCCTGAAGACAGTCTTACTGTCACATATCCTGACTAGTTTCTTAATTGTTACAGAGGTTGGGCTAGCCTGACACCAGCCCATCCTGGACAGCAGACTTAGAGAAGTCCTTTTAAATAACAATATGAAGAAAATGAGAAATATCTGTAGAAAGAGTTTCAAACAGGGGGAAGATCAATGGAAAGAGGCAGGAGGCAGAAGCATGTCTGACTTGTTAGAAGAACATAGTGCAGTTCAGTGAGGAACGGACGGAGGGGAGGGTGAAGGTCAGAGGGGTGTGGAGCTGGGAGAAGATATTGCTCAGCTTTAGGGGTTATTGGAAGAACTCCGACTTTTACTCTAGTGAGATGGGAACCCACCAGAAAGTTTTGGTCCAAGAACTGATTTGGGTTTTAATATGACTGCACTGGCTATTAAAACAGATGCCAAAGGACAAAAGCAAGGAGCCCAGTTAGTAGGCTATTGACATCATCTACCTTGCAAATTAATTGAACTTCAATGTTGATGACTGGGTTTTTATCAATTTTTGAGACAGATACCTTAGTGTATAAGAACACACTCATCTGAAGCTAGATTCATTTTGTCTTTATTTCTATGAAATGGATATCATAATAATGCCTCTCATAAAAATATTGTGACAATTATGAGATAATTTGTGTAAAATTCTCTAGCTGATAGTAAACACTCTATAATTAACTATCTGAGAATCTGAATGTCTGATGATTCTTTCTTTGTTTTTTTTTTTTAATATTTTTTTTGTTGTCAATGGACCTTTATTTAATTTATTTACATGTAGTGCTGAGGATCAGACCCAGTGCCTCACACATGCTAGGCAAGTGCTCTACCACTGAGTCACAACCCCAGCCCTGATGATTATTTCTTAACCTATAGATAGTGACTGATCTTTCACTCTGAGAATGAGGGCTCCAGACACCCAGTTACTGTTCCCAAGGTGTAAATGCAGCTTCATAAAGGAAGCTGGCACCAAAACAATATCTTAAAATAACATCAAAGGAAACAGGAGCTAAGTCGAGGTCCACTTTGCCAGCTCCTGAAGAAGAAAGGAAAGATATTCATGCAGACAGGGGAGATCGTTGAACATTATTGGGAGGAAATTGGAGTTTGAAGACGGATAAGACACAGCCCTATGAAAAGAGAAGAGGTTTATATCACACATGTGCCTCCTGGTCTATCTGAAAGCACTAGACCTACTATAAATGACGTTCCACATGAATATGGCTTCTGAAGATGCCCTGAACATATGGCCAGGGCTAATATTTAAAGAACACCTTAGACTCAAAGCAAAAAATTGTGAGTTAGACACGTTCATTACCTCTGTACGCTCACATTCAGAAAGAACTATATGAACCAGGTAGGGTATAATTCTGTTACAGCTGAATGGATTTATGAGCTTGTTTTTGAAAATTAGATAAATGTAAATACAGTCTTTTTTTCACAAGAAGCATTTCCCAGTTGTCACCATGAGAACTTAAGAAAGGCAATTGCAAGAAGGAAGAACTCAGCTGGTCCTGAAATCCAGCGCCACAGCATTTAGGAAGGGAACTCTGGGGCCTGGCCACAGGAAGGGAATGGCTATCTACTGCAAGGGTTTGATTGACAAGTGTCCTCTCACATTTCCAACATGTGTCCTCTCACGGGTCCAACCTGTGTCTAATTGATCATTTCTAGCATAGCTCATTAGAAGAGAAAAACTTGATAAAATATAACCCAGTGAGCCAGAATGGTTTGATCCCACGCCAAACATAGACTGTTCTGCTTTAGACACCTGTACAAAAAAAAAAATGAGGAATGCCAACTTTTCACCAAGTTTAAAACATGTCTAACAACATTAAGTGGCAAAGAAAGCATCCTTCTAATGAGATAAAGAGCAGTGGACAGGCTCGGTCCCATCCAGGCTGTGAAGGGATTATTCTGGGAATGTTTGGGGGCTGATTTTGATTGAGGAAGTTGGCTGAGAATTTATTAACATTGGGCAGAAAAAATACATCCATTAATGAAATGCCATGAAGCCCTCAAAATGAATGAAGCAGGTTTGTATATTCTAATAGGGAATCAGCTCCAACCTCCGTAGTGAAGGGAGAAAAATCACAGGAGAACCACACTTGCAGAATATGACCATTTATATACAGAAGGAAATGTGCATACCTGCATGGATAAAGTAGGCTACCGCTGGGGAGGGGGTCTGGCTAGTGCTAGGCGGTGTGATCCTCTCTCCCCAACGCAGCAGCAGACCGTAGCTCCCGTAGCCACGAGGTCACTAGAGGAAACAACTAAAATTCTACCATGTGGCTGTATGTTCTAGAATTTTAGCTGTCTGGACTGTTTCTGTTTGGTTATCTTTAATCTGTTTAGGGATGTCCATCCTTGGATTTGATGTTGAGGTCTCTGGCCTGTTTGTGGATGTGTTTATCAGGATGGGGGGAGGGCAGAGGGGATCCCGGGGCACATCAGGTTCACAGCAGAGCCCAAACGGACTTCCGGTTACCAGGAAAGGAGGCGGGAGTTGGAAGTGAGAAATACTGCAAAAATGCCTCTTCATCCCACTCTAGGAATAAACATCGTCAATAACAAGTATGCACGTTATTAAGTTCTTGTCCAAATCACATACACATACATACGTAGTAATTTGTTCAAACTGTTTTGCAACCAGATTTGCCTACTTTATATACCATATTTTCCTAGTCTGTTAAGTAATTTGGTAAAATTTGATTTTTAGCCCTTCTCTCTATAATTTTTTCCTTGTTTGGGGAAGAACTGGAGGATCTATACAATGAAAAGACATGGCAAAAGGATAAGTGGAGATATATATATATATATATATATATATATATATATATGCGTATATATATACGCATATATATTCAACCCCAACAATGGGGACAGTAATCACATCAGGGCATGCAGACACAGCCCCGTGTTCAGAAACTGCCAGAGCATTCATTAAAGCAGATAAAATGGCCTGCGATGAAATCCTCAAAGGATGTGGTAGATAAAGCAAATGCGCTCTTAAACACAGCTGCAGGCTGCCAAAATCCCCCGCTGCGCCTGATGAGCAGTCCCAGGGAGAAGCAAGTAGAGACAGCCTGCCCCGCCAGGAGGGAACACTCTCCCAGCTGTGAGGCCCTGGCCGAGGCCTCTGCACCTGCCACTCACCTGATGTCTCCCCCGCATCCTGGGAGGGCCTGCCGGTCCCAGCACTCCCCTCCCCAGATCTTTCCACAGCAATGGGAGGAAACTGAAAAGTGATGTTTTCCAAGGCAGGCATCAACACCTGTGAGGCGCATGAAATCTATCCGATGAATAAGAAAGCTGATTCATTTCTAAAAAATCAAAGGGCAGTGTTGGGAGGTGTTGGGAAATAAACTGACTAATTAATCAGGCCCTTCGTGTTAGGTTCGGCTTGGTTTCCACTGGCTAATGCGGCTCTCCTACGCCTCTTTAGAAAAGGTTTCTTGGGGAAACAAATCTCATCTTGTGACTGATTGGCAACTAAAGAATGTTCCACCTTCCATCGCCTACCATATGCTTCAGTCACTTTCTTCATTTTGTTTGCAGACCAAGCCTCAGAACAAAATATATTAAAAAAAAAAAAAAAAAAAAAAAAAAAACTCTCCCCTTTTACCGGAAGTAGATGTTCAGAGGAAAAGCTCTTCCTTCTGCCTCTCCTCCCTCCCTCTCTCCTTCCCTTCCTCTCTCTCTGAAGTGTATGAACCACTTCTGACCTTACTTTTTCTTTTCATTTGTCTTAAGACCATGGGGTTTAGAATCGTTGTCCCTCCGTATCTGTAGAGGCCCCTCGTGGATATGAAAATCCTGGGATGCCCAAGTTCTTTATATAAAATGGTACTGTATTTACATATGATACATGAACACCCCCATACACTTTAAATCATCTCTAGATTACTTAAATGCTATGTAAATAACCATCATACTGTATTATTTAAGGAATAATGACCAAAAAGTCTGTATTTGATGTGTAATTTAAATATATAGTCCATCCATCGTTGGTTGAATTAGTGGGCATGGAATCCAGGGACCCAGAGGGATGACTATATATATCTTTGGGCAGATCTGTCATAAAGGGACCATTGATTGCTTCTATGCAGCATTTATCTTGCAACAGAGAAAATATGGGATGTGCCTTTGTTGAAAAATTCCCTGTCATTCACCATCCACTGAAAATCATCCATCCAATCATTAAGCAATCATCTAGGAGTTACTAAAATGTACCTGGTATGGGGTTAGGCGCTGTGAACTCAGGGATGCTTATGACAGAGCACCTGCCTCCTGGCCTCTGGGATCTCACGGTTCAGTTGGGAGGTCATTTAAATAGGACATGAGGTATGCTACAATAAAGTCAAGCACAGAAGGCAAAGGAGAATCTGATCCAAAGATTGTTGAGGGTGGTGTCTCAGAGAGGTGCATACTGTTCCCAAATGAGGAAATGGCATTGCAAGGGTGTGGCATCATAAGAGAATGTGGAGCCAGGCAAAGTGGCACACGCCTGTAATCCCAGTGGCTTGGGAGGCTGAAGCAGGAGGACTGAGAGTTCAAAGGCAGCCTCAATAACTTTGCGAGGCCCTAAGCAACTTAGCAAGATCCTATCTCTAAGTAAAAAAATAAAAAAAAGGGCTGGGGATGTGGCTCTGTGGTTAAGCACCCCTGGGTTAAATCCCTGGTGCAGAGAGAGAGAGAGAGAGAAATCCACCCTCGCCTTCTTGCTATGGAGACTTGAAAGTAATAATGCAGGGATTGCAACTTGAGGTTGAAGAAAGATCAAGGGTATTTCACAGATCTTCCTGCCTTACTTTTCTCTTAGAGCAAAACACACATAATGAAGACCCTCAGTGTTACTCACTAATATCAACTTTTTAAAAATCTTTACATCTTTCATCCTAAATGCTCATGAAAGACATGTTGCTTCCAGTTCAAACTTGGGCTGATAACAAAGCTTTTCATGTTTGTTGACCCAATAATCAGCCATTGCACTCAAAGACTTAGAGCAGATTGTTTTAAAAACAGCTATTACTGCATTTGAACTGCAGCTCCCCAGCAGCCCCTGGCCCAGGTGTCTGGGCTTGCTTCTGCCACAGGAAATCTCCCGGTTCTATCCAGAGAGGTACTGTATTTCCTGGGCCATTTTAACACCAACATGGTTTTAACACCAACATGTGAAAGCTGCTTGTATCAGGTATCAGTAAATCGCAAACTGGCCCGTGAGCTCAGCCCCTCATTACACAGCAAGAGTCACCATATGCAATAAACCAAAAAAGAAAAAAAAGGCTTGTGGTCAGGCTGACCTAGCCTCCCACATTGGAGACTGGCAGAGGGACCACTTTAGGAAGAAAGTGAAACACCTCCCTCTGCTACTTTCAAGAGATTCTTTAAACATCCTGTTTTTTCACCAGTGTATAATTCACCATGGAATTGTCACTACTCGTTGAAACATTCAAACTCCTTAGCGTTTTTTACGCTACCACCACACTGTGTTAAGTACAGATGCTCCCCGACTTCCCATGGCCTTACATTCCAGCAAAGCCATGCTACGTTGAAAATATCTTCAGTTGAAAATGCACGGAACACTCCTGGCCTACCACACGAGCTGCAGTTCCTGTCATCACCCAGTATCCCCAGAGAGAATCAGACTGCATGTTGCCAGCCCAGAAAAAAGATCCGAATGCAAAATGCCAAGTACGCTTTCTACCAAATGCCCGTCAGTTTTTTGTTCCATCGTGAAGTCAAGAAATTGTTACGTTAAACCATCACAAGTCAGAGATCGTAGGTGATACTTTCTTTTATAGTCCTAAATTTACCTACCTTCCCCTCCCCAGCCTCTTCACCCTTGCATGTGATTTATGAGTTAATGCTCATAACTATCTGGTCTCTCCATCTATGTCTTTTCCAACTTGATCTTTCTAGGGAGAAGAAAAAAAAAAAACATTCACTTTACAGGATTCCTTATACCACAGTGCACTACCATTTTGGTGGGTTCTCTCTTTCGGTTCAACCTCCATTGTCCATGGCAGTCAGTAAAACCAATGCCATTGGAGCTCCAGTGTGAGCCCTAGAGGACATTTAGGAAGAGAGGGTTTATACTTCCACTTGACTTAGGAATTAGTCTTTCCTTCATCTCTGTAAAGTGGGTAGATA
Organism: Tamias sibiricus; assembly: GCA_025594165.1. Lineage (NCBI taxonomy): Eukaryota > Metazoa > Chordata > Mammalia > Rodentia > Sciuridae > Tamias > Tamias sibiricus. Next base: position 12,352,919 of record CM046666.1, on the reverse strand, counting down.
ACAGCTTACCTGATGAGCTTGGGGTGATTTCCACTCTAGAAATCTTTACAGAGAAGATCTTCCCAATATTCCATCTATTAAAAATTGTACAATAGGATATATATGCAATGAATTAAGAAGAAAAATAGACCATATTGCTCAGATCCTAAGACAATTGGAGGTTAACAAAGAGACATGTATTTGCTTGGGCACCAAGAAAAATCAGAACAATGGGTCTGGGGATGTAGCCTAGTGGTTAGAGTGCCTGTCTAGCATGGCAAGGCCCTGGATACAATCCTCAGCACTGGGGTTGTGGGGGGTGGGGGTGGGGATCACAACAATAGGCTTTGGTGGACTTATCCAGCATTTTAAAATCAATGAATGCAAAAACACATGTTGTATTCTGTGGTTTAGTGTCGTTTCTCTCTGCACTTACATATGGGAGGCGATGCCATTATATTTCAATGCATAAGGACTTGGCCTGAGAGCCATAGACAGGTAGAGAGGAACCAGGAAATGGGCTCTCCTTTGTACTACACCTTGACTCTTCTCCTCCCTTTGCCTCTGGTTTTCACAGACATGTGTCTGAATGGGAATGTTAGGCATTTGGCTTCTGTTCTCATCAGAGTTTACATGATTAAAGCCAGCCCAGCTTGCCTTTGCTATCTCCAGACCTCCTTCACCTCCTCCAGTTTATTCTAGATACCCCCCCTCCGAGTCCAACCCCCCCGGGCTCAATTTCATGGCTATCCCCTCTTTCATTTCCAGGCTCCCAGTGCTCTCTGCTCCTATCAAAATATCTTTCTGGTTCATTAGTCACATTAGAGTAGCAGCAGCTCTTTATAATTAAAAGGTCATCCCTCTCCCAGGGATAATATCATATCAATAAGGATAAAAGTCTGAGCTAAAGAAATAGTGTCTACCATTGAATTTCAATTATAAACCAGCAGAAGAGACAGCTGACCAGGGGCTGCTCAGTGCTCCTAAACTCCCATTACGTGGACCTGCACTATCCAATATGGTAGCTACAGGCTGCATGCCACAATTAATATTTAATTACTTAAAATCACATAAAATTTAAAACTCAGTCCTTTAGTCACACCGGCCACTTTGAAGGGCTAAGTAACCATGTATCCACTGGTTACCATATGGACAAAACCAGTATTGAGCATACCATGGAACATTCCAGTGGACAGAGTCTATCTACACAGTTAGCTTTATGACCTATGCAGAAGCCAGGCCTACCCCTTGCTCTAGGGAGGTGTTTCTTGACTTTGTCACTATTGGCATTTTTGAACTAGGTCTTTCTTTGCTGTCCTGTCATTAGAGGGTGCTTAGAAGCATACCCAGCTCTATCCCCTACATGCCAGTAACGAGCTTCCCCACCCACCCAGTTGTGACCATCAGAAATGTCTCCAAACATTGCCAATTGTCCTTTAGGGGACAAAAGTGACCCCACTTAAGAAACTCTGCACTAAAGATCACAGACACTTTGGAAGTCAGAGAGGACATCTGTAGGCATGCTTACAAGCAAGATGAGGTCAGAGACTTGTCAACTCACAGAGGGTGGCGACATCGCAGAGGCAGGTCAGGCACATTGTAAGTAGTCTTAGAACAGATGAGAAGAATTTCCGAGTGGTGTTTATAGCCAGGAAAGATATCCCTCCCCTGACTGGGGGATTCCCTTGATGCCAAATTGTCATGTGTGTCAAAGCCCTAAAGAACTGCTGGGAAGGCTGTAAATCCAAAGCAATGCAGAGAAAGGACCCAAGGGACAGACTGTGGGGTGTGTTAACTTATTCCAGCAAAGGTGAAGGGTCTGGCCCTGGGCTCCTCTCTGAGATTTCTAGCCTGGTGTGCTAAGCTCCCAGTTCCCAAAATGGCCATTCACACACTAAATGGCCATCACCGCTCCATCAGCAGCTTCTTGGCTATAAATTCTAATCCCAGGCCGGGTCTCTCTTCCCAGGACTAGAGTCATAAAGACGTTTGCCCTCGCATGGGTCGGTCTTTGACATTGCTAGGCCACATGCGTGTATCCATCCTAGGGCCCTCTTGAGAGCTCAACCCTTCCCTCTGACTGTGCCCTGCCCCCCTCCTTCACAAGATGTCATGTCCCTGCCCCGCCACGGAATTCCAAAGCCAGGCACTGGGGGATGAAAACCAAGACTCAAGGCCTTAAGAATCTTAAACAAGCAAATGTTTCTCATTATTTAAGATCTTAAGGAAACCCAATTCTGAAATATTTATGATCACAGCCTCCTTTGTGAATCGTCGGTGACCTCTTTGCTTTTAGGAGGCATCTCGTGGAGAAGGAGCTGCTGGTCTGCTCCCCCTGGGGCCACTAACTCACAGCCGAGCTCAGTCAGCCGTTCCAGGGAAAGAGTGGTGAAAAGTTTATTCGCCACACACTCGTAGCTGAAGCGAATGGAGCTGAACTCGGGAGAAGTTGAAGTTTACCATGGAAGGCAAAGCAGAGAGGAGGGCCCGCCCGGTGGCTTGGAGCCTGAATTTTAGATGTAGCTCAAATTGTTCTTCTGCTTTGAGGGACAGTGCCAATTATCTCATGAGCACATAAAGACAATGATTCAGCCATTCTGTCGACAGTGAGAGGCAAGGAAAGCCACCCACAAAATACTTGATGTACTTTAGCTTGTGGTGGGGATGATTTTCCTGGTTCTTTCTGGGATGACTTCTACTCTTTCTTCATATCCAAGAGCTCTCCGAATCAACGTACTCCATTGGAAAGTTCTGTCCATGGGCCTGGCACCATAAGAAGTTGTCCAGAGTGACCGGAACCATCTTAGGGGGTGCAAATAGTTCTTTATGTGTACGAATTAAAAAGCAATCCTTGGCTTCAGTGGAGGTGCTCTTGATATGTTGGGTGGGTTGACGCATCCTCTGGGAGGGTCTCCAGCTTATGGCAGGGCATTTAGCATCCCCAGATCCCAAGAAGAAGATGCTGGGGTTGTCTACGTCCAGTCATGGTCACAAGTACCCACCCACTGACACATGTATTTCCCACTGGGTGGGCAGCACATCACAAGATTATTGCCTTAGAAACCACAATGTCAATACTCCCGTGGGGCATTTAGGCAGCAGGCCTGTCCTTTATTTATTTTGCTATCTGATTCGGCAGACAAAACTGTATGGGAGGGTCTTGATTCCCCATTCCTTCCCTAAGAGTGAGGCCATGCATGGAAGAGGGGAGGCAAGAATGACCAACTGCACAGTTATTTTATGTCCTCATGTTGGGAACACACCCTGTGGATTCTCCCAGTGTGAAGCAAGAAGGCTTACGCAGGAAGGGGATTTGCCTTCTTCTGTCCCTGTAGGAGTTTTGCCCAGGCGCCCTCGGATGAGGACTTCGATCCCCAACTAACATCCTCATATAAGTCCCTTCCAGACCTTCACTAACGCCAACGGATTCTGACTCCCAGATGCCCTCTTGGCATTCCATACCTCCCTCCTCTGTCCACAGGTCATAGAGCGGCGCTCTAAAGTTGTCAGGTGAGAAGAGAATGTCAGAAGGAGACAGGACGGATGGAGCATCTAGTCAAGTGCTTTTCGACTCCCTTCCTTAGAGGTCTATTGATCACAATGATATTGGAGGGGTCCCAAAAGCTGTGGCCATTTTCAGAAATGATACCCAAACCCCTAGGTTTACTTTAATAAAGATTCACGGTTATGTGAAAATGTCAAAAACTTTTTTTTTTTTTTTTTTGCCTAAAACTGCATTAATATGGTACAGTAGCCATTTATTTCATGCTGGCAAAAAGTTCTGATGGACAGATTGTCTCATTATGTTTCACTCAGTAGTATTTGACATGATGATTTTGGAAACATGGAGACTGTGGGGAGAAACTCAATGAGGTCCTGGATGGTGATCCTGGAGAAACAGCTAGTTTCTCTCTCTCTTCAGAAAAGGCTGAGACCCGGATGCATTAGGCGGCGCCTTGCAGAAGGTTAGTGAGTGTCCTACGCCTATGGTGACCAGGCTAGGACAATCCCAGGTGGCACCTGTCATCCCAGCTTAGTTATCAACAGTAATCCTCGTCACTCCCAAAAGAGTTCTAGGTTGGACAAGGACTTTTATGTCACCCATCTAAAACCCAAGTCACCTAACTGCCACTTCGTCACTTTTGCCATTACACAACTCTGCCTCTTTCTCTCTCTTTTTTGTGGTTCTCGAAACGGTTCCTCCTAGCTGATTTCATCTCTTAGGCTCTGGCAAGTTAGTCATCCTCAACGTTCTGGTGACTGTAAATGACAACTCCAAGTCCAGACTGCCTGAACTATGGGGCCTTTTGTTCTCGACAGGAGGAGGAAGGAAGAGAGTGCAGGGGTGGGTTCAGTGGGTCACCAGACAAGCCCACAGCCTCCACCACGCCTTCAGCAGCCACCCACATGCTCCTGTGTTCTCGGTGACAAAGGCCAGGATGGGCAGGGGGCAGGGAAGATGGCACCTTCTTATGATTTTTAAAAAGATGAATCCACACTGGATTGAAAAGAAAAAACAACGTAAAACAGCACCCATTTGGGCTATGAAAGTCCCTCCCATATATCCAGATGACTCAGTATGGAGTTCATAGACTTAGATAATACTTTGAAATCCTCTGTGAACAATAAAAGCTCTGCAGAAGAAAGAGCTTCCCTTAACAAAGTAAAAAACGTTTTCCTTTTCTGTTCCATGAGGCAGAACATGTTAGTGTCTTTAGTAGACCAGTACTACCATCGAGGATGCTTAAATGCCAAAAACGTACAATGTAACTTTGGTGGGGTCTTATGCGAACTATAATCAGGAGCCTGCAGTTGGGGAGAGGGAGACTGAGTTTTGCAGCTGTGCTTGGTCCCTGTATTGTTTTTAACCTGCACTGGAGCTAATACTTGTGTCAAAAGACCTGATAACAAGTCCAGTAGACACAGGAGAAACTTGTTAAGGTGAAAATTGGTTCCATATAGAATTGGGAGATAAAAATAAGTCCTTTTTAACAAATAGAACTTTGAGATGCTGCTTAATTAAAAGGTGTTGTACAGATGAGTCTGTCTGTCTAATGAGCACTCTTCCTGACAGCCTTGGAAATATCTATTTGCCAACCTTGTCTGGTTAACAACACAGATTCTGGCGCCAGCAAACCTGGCTTTGAGTCAGTTCTATGGGGAGGGAGGATGTGAGGTCTTGAGCAAGTTACTAAACCTTTCTTAGTCTCAGTTCCCCCAATTATAAAATGAAGATACTGGCACTCACTTTGAGATACTATCGTGTTGTTATAAAAAGGAAAGCCAATAAATAACACATATGAAGTGCCCGGTACAGTGCCTGGTTCGTACCAGCAGCGATTGTTATTATTTAATCAGACACTTTTGAGATCAGGTGCCAAGTATTGCACAGAGCAACGAAACTTCAAAAGTGAAAAGACAAAATTTTTGACTTGAGGATCTTATAGTCCAAGGGAAGGAGCAAAGACACAGATAAATGTTTACACAGGAATTTTATGCAGCACAGGAAAGAGAGACCATCCTTGGAGAGAGAGGGTGATGGACTTCTCTTAGCAATTAGGGTTTATGCTGAGTTTTGAAGAGTGAATAAAAATTTTCCAGGTCAAGAAGGTGAAAGGCATCCTGGGATTACTCAGGTTGAGTGGCCACCTACCTGGATGAGTGGAAAAGATGATATGGCTCTGGTTTTCATTCCATCACGGCTGCTTTAGTCAGCTTTTTCCACTGCTGTGACTAAAAGACCTGACAAGAACAATTATAGAGGAGGAAAAGTGTATTGGGGGGGCTCTTGGTTTCAGAGGTCTCTATCCATAGATAGCAGGCTCCATTCTTCAGGGCTCAAGGTGAGGCAACGCATCGTGGCATAAGATTATGGTGCAGGGAAGCAGCTCACATGATGATCAAGCAGAAAAGAGAGACTCTCCACTTGCCAGATACAAAAAAGACATGCTGCCAATGCCCACTTCCTCCAGCCACACCCTACCCACCTTCAGCTACCACTCAGCTAATTCCAGCAGGGTATTAGTTCACTAATTAGGTTAAGGCTCTCATAACCCGATCATTTCTCTTCTAAACCTTCTTGCATTTTCTTACACATGAGCTTTTGGGGGACTCCTCACATCTGAACCCTAACACTGCTTCTTGCAGAACAGATAATGACTAACTTTAAATGGTAAAACAAAGTTTGTTGTTGGTTAGTTTCATTTTCATTTCCCCTCTCAAAACAAGTAGAGCTGGGGACACTGGTATCAGGGGGCCTCTTAAGTAAACAGAGCCCACTTTCTTGAGGTCCAAGCCATTGCTCATTTGGGGATTGGCCAAGATCTGCCAAGACTATTGCCCATGATGGGCCAGCACTTTAAACTGTTCTCCAAATTCCTTCTGATCTGCCTGGGAAGATTTTTCTATCAAAAGTTTCCATCCTTAAGTCTTGAAATTCAACTTGTATAGATAACTCCTTTGGGAACTTTTTTTTTTTTTTTGTGTGGTACCAGGGATTGAACTCAGGGGCACTCGACCACTGGGTCACATCCCCAGCCCTTTTTTGTATTTTATTAGAGACAGGGTCTCACTGAGTTGCTAAGTGCCTCGCGATTGCTGAGGCTGGCTTTGAACTCGCGATCCTCCTGCCTCAGCCTCCCAAAGTGCTGGGATTACAGGCGTGCGCCACCGCGCCCGGCGGGAACGTTTTTAATGTTGGATTTTACCCCACGGTCTGATCTCATTGAGATTGACTCTTCATAAAAACAATGACCTGGGCATAGAGGGACCTGGGAAGGACAGGTGAACTTGTCCACAGCACCACTCAAACACCTCAGCTGGCTGGGCCAAGATCTCTGGACACATAGACATCGGGCTTTATGAGGCCAGGGTTGTAGCTCAGTGGTAGAACGCTTGCCTCGCATGTGTGAGGCACTGGGTTCGATCCTCAGCACCACATAGAAATAGACATCGGGATTTAGGTTGAGTGAAAGTCGTTGCTTAGGAAATCCAGGAGTGAGGATGGTGAGGAGAGAGAAGATGTCCTAGCAAACATTGGTGGACAGAAGGTGACTTGGAGCCAACCCCGTGAGGGACTGTGGAGTCCACAAAGGCCACATTTCAGGGTGGTCCTGGTAAGTAAGACAGGAGCTGCAGAATTAGACCTCCAAGCCTGTTAGTCTCCCGGGCAGCCTCAGTTCCTTGGCGCACCTATTCTCTGAGCACCTAGGCCAAGTGGGCTCATCTAGCCAAGGACGACAACGATGTGCCAACAAGATACACAGTTTCTCTCTATGGTGGGCAGCAGTGGTTGACACACAGTCAGGGCCAGTGCAAAATGAAATGTGAATGTCTTGTTTTTTTGTTTTTTTGTTTTTTTTTTTCCAACAAAGCAAGAAAAATGTGCCACAAAAAGTCCTAAAATAAAATCTTTTCCTTTTCTTCCTCAGTCTCTTGACTTGTCCTATGGTTTTAAAAATCATTGTTATTTGCTATTTAATGCCACTCTAAAGGAGAACTAAAATGTTTGATTATTGCCACGAAACTGACCTTTCATCTCTACTTATTGTGCAGTGTCAGCTTTAAATGCAAAGAGTACAGAACCCATATGCTAAGTGGCCAAAATGACACGATTTGCGTCTCTCCCTCTTACCAGCGCAGTGGAGACACTACACAAAACCTGACCCCACTGCTTTCGCTTCACTTCCTGACACACGCACATTCTACCGACGTTGCGTACCCCGGGCTTACTGATGAGTGGGGAGAATCCAAAGGGAGGGAACCACAGACCCCTGCTGCGTCTTCACTTTGCAGGCCAAAGTCATGAGTAAGAAAGAACAAGACAGGCTTCCTGGGTTATTTGTGTTCCTTAGAATGTCACCGTCTTCTTTGTGTTCGAAGCAAGTTTTCATTCCCCAATGGAAAGAGAGGCCTCTCGGGGCTGTGGCATCCCTTCCCCTCCCCAGCTTACCCAGTCATACCACAAAACACTCTTATTTTGGATTCACTTGAATGTCCTTGAACGTCCACGCCTCAGGGACACGCCGGAATTCTGTGCTCCTGGCGAACCCGCCACGCAAGCGGAGGAGCAGGGATGGATGGGCACATGTGCTGTTGGTTCATCAGAATTCACTTACCAAATCCAAGTTCAAACAGAAAATTATAAGAATTTTAACATGGTGGCAGCAGAGCATTGATCCCATCCCAGGGCCCTCCTGAGCATGGGGTCCTATGTGGCTACATAGGTGACATGCCAAGAAGCTGGCCTTGTGCACAGGATGGCAGCGGACGTGAAAATGCCAGAGATCCCAGGGCATCTGGAAGGTGCCAGACATTTGCACAGGAGAGCGCGGAGAGCTGAAGTGCACGGCGGCCTGTGAGGTTTATCAGCAGAGGTGCAGCCCCAAAGCGCTAGCCCTCCTGGGAAAGAGGGCACGAGTAGGGAGCCAGGGAGAGCCAAAGAGAAAGAGGAAGGGCCAGGCAACCGGTTATCTGAGACACTAAACTGGAAGTATCAGGAGGAATCCACAAAAATGAAGACAAGGACCATAGGAAGGGATAGAGGTCGAGTGTCCCTTATGCAAAATGCTTAGGACCAAGTGTTTCCAACTTTTAATTTTCAAATTTTGGAGTATTTGTGTATAAATGATAACTTGGGGGGTGAAACCCAAGTGTAAACAGGAAACTCGTTTATGTCTCATTTTTGCCCTAGACCCATAGCCTGAAGGTCATTTTATATGATGGTTTTTGATAATTTTGTGCATGAAGCAGAGATTCAGGGTGTGGAATTTTCCACTGTGGCATCAAGTTGGCACTGAAAAGATTTCGGATTTTGGATTTCGTATTTTTGAAGTAGGGATTCCCGGCCTGTCCTAGCAAGTAGTTATCAACAACCAATAGCCATTTGCATTTCGTATCAACACTGAGCACTTGCCCTGCAGCATCTGCCAAGCTACAAGGTGCGTTCGTGTGTACATACGTGGCTCCTCAGAGTGCCGACCCCACTGGACAACTCAGCCTCCCTCTCTCCTCCCATTGCTCTACCCTCTTGGCAAAAAGCAAGCCATTTTCTAGGACTGCGGCACCCTTCTCTCTCCCAGGTGGAGAACAGCACCTTCTCCTTTCCTAGTGCTCTAAGAATGTTTTTGTTGTTGTTGTTGGTGGTGGTGGTGGTGGTGGTTTTGTTTTTTGTTTTTTTCTGATTTTTTCATTGTGGGAACTGGCAGGAAACTGACACCACTGAATTCAGGCCCTGGAAGTGGTAAATGATGCTCCATCAGCTTGCCAGACACAGGCCTGTGGTTTATGTGACACTTTGCAATATGGCAGCGGGAGCTTTCCCTGCAGAGGTGCCGAGCCACCCTTCTATCACCTACAGCTAAGCCTTTCGTGTCAACTTAGAGCAAGTTATCTCTTCGGTGGCACTGTTGACTTTGGGGCCAGATAATTCTCTGTTGTGAGAGACTGTCCTATGTCCTGTAGAATGTTTTGCAGCATCTCTGGCCTCTGCCCACTAAATGCCAGTAGCAACCCCTTCAACCCACTGAGTGACCATCCAGTGTCTCTAGACATTGCCAAATGTTCCCTGGGGGACACAGTCATCCTTGGTGAGAACCAATGACAGTAACATGTGTCCCCACTAAGGAATATGTCTGGGATCCCTCTTGTGCCGTGTGATCTCAGATTGATTTATTATTTGCCTTTTATATTAGCCAATGTCTGCTTTCCTGAAAATGCCTCTTTAGGGCCTGGTCTTCCTCAGGGTCCCGCACTCCCCAGTTCCTGCATATGTTAGTAAGTCCTTGGTGGACAGTAAAGCCACTGGGTGGTAATTCTCTGTGCTCTCTGTCCACCCAAACAGAATTATGTCAACCTTGGAAATTACTGCAAAAGATAGGCATCCTGAGGCCTACAAAGATGTTTGTAAGTCCACCGTGCCTTTCTTACTCCCTAGGGTACTGTGTATGGGTATTTCGTAAGAGTTCAGTGTTTGCCCCTGTGTTGTATGTCTTGTCTGATTAAATCCTCAAAAAGGAAAAAAGACTCCTATAAAATAGCTATCCATTTTTACAGATGAGAAAATGGACTGGACATCAATAAGGATTTTGCCCAAGACCACCCAGGTGGAAACAGGTTTTTTGGCTGCTAATCTAAGACCCCTTCACTTGTACTTGAAATAGTGTGTGGGGATCACCTGGGGTGGGGGGGGGGGGTTGTGCACAGTGCAGGTTCCCAGGCTGCAGTCTAGAGGCAGGGCAGGCAGGTCTACGGCAGCCCCCAAGGAAAAAGGGTTTCAAATAAGCACGTCCAGTAATTCTGATTCTAGTGGCCTGTGCTTGTCCCTGGGAACACACTGGACTCCAGACTGCTGTGTTATGCTGTGGTCCCTGGTGAGCTGTTGCAAAAAGAAGAGGAAAGAGTTGAGGGGAGGAGGGGTGGGGGGGAGGGCACTCTGGGTATGGAATTAAGAGAAATTGATGTCCTCCTTCCTCCCTAGTCCCAGCTGCCTCAGCTGTGTGTTTGACAGTGACAATATGGTGTCCAAAAACCCACTCCCAGTGAGATGCACCTAGACCTCGACTGCACAGAAGCAGGAGAATTTGGACAGCTGGCAGGTTCCCCAGCTCAGGCCTCAGGTGCCAGCACCCAGGCCACTGCCAGCCTGCCTGACAGTAAGCCACTAAGCATTTTATCAGTTTAGTTCAGTTATGGCCAAGTAGCCCTGGGACACTGCATTATTTTGTCCACAGATACTTTAAAAAAAAAATCTTTGGCCTTCCCTAGAGATTTTTTTTCCTGGAATTGGATACCTGGTCACTTTAACTTTGAATGACAAATCAAGGGGTATAAGACACCCCATTTAGATGTGCTTTCCACTGAAAAATATTCGCAGGATATGATGATGATGTTTGGAGGACTCTGTTCCCATTAGAATTCAGCCAATGATCCAGAGACCATCCCGAGGGTCAGATCTAGTTGAAGGGAAGAGAATGGCTGAGCTGGGTTTGAGTTGCGGACTTGAGTTTCTCCCAGCTCCCTGGAGAGATGTAAAAGAAAACCTGCAAAGAAACCAAAAGCACTGCCCGTTGTGTCTGCTACCTGTTAGCAAGCCATTGTGGGTCTGCCCTACAAACCTCACTGGCCCTGGCTCTTGTGACCAGGTTTCTGTAATGTAACACACCCAGGTTTTCACCAGCACCGTCTACAGGGAATTCAGTGCCTCTGACTCATGATTTCATCTCTCCCCTCGGCTCACACCATTGCTGCTGGTGGCTCTGTCTTTTATTTAGGGAGCCGCAGCTTCAGGAAAGAGCCAACTCCTGTGGCCCAGATTCTAGCACAGCTGTTGTCCTTAATTGTTCTTCCATGATTTCATCTCTTCCAGAAAGTCGGAGGCCCTCCCTGCCTGGGCCGCCCACCTGACCATTCAGATGAAAGGGAGGCTGTTGCCTCACTCAGAGATGGAAACTGGGAGGATGTTCAGAGAGGACGGGGCCACCCTCTGTGGCACCTGCACATCTCCTCTGTCCCTGGGAGGTGGGGTGCTGGCGACCCTGTTCTCTGCCATTATGCCGCTGGTTGTTGGGTGTGTGGTCATCACAGTCAGCTGCACGCTGTAGACTCCATGGAACCCGAGAGCACACCCTTCCAAGATGTCACAGAGGGGCCTCCTGAGCAATATCGAGGCAGATGCTTTGGGTCTTACACTGATGTAGGGCAGATTTAGGGCGGACTTCTCTCTGGAGTCAGGCTCACTCTGTTTCTCTGAACAAGGTCATGGCCATCACCTGTGCAGTCCACTTTATAACCAGAAGGATGGTGTCTACGGTAGAGGAAATGTCCCATCAGATCCCCTCCCCCCCCTGAAGCAGCTGTCACAAATGAGGCACTGTCTACTGTCCCAGCTGCACCCTCACGGCCTTCCACATATCTTGACACCTGGCAGCAGCAGTCTTGGGCCACATTCTGGTTAACAGAAGGAGAATTCCTGACTCAACACACTATCATTCTGTATTTTTAAGTCCAGAGAATGGGAAAACTAGGCGAGGAAATTTGGTAGCAAGGCACAAATCCAGATTCCACGTCAGAAACAAATGTGCTTCCGGTGGCAGGGCAGTAGGCATCACCTGCTCAGAGAGAAAAGGACACTCGTGGTTTCCCTCTGGGATGTGAGCAGCAGCCTAGGAGTGTTAGGACCAGATTCAATGGTTGTGCTTGGAACCTGGCATCAAGGGCACTGGACCGGCTTTTGGAGGAGAGGGTGCGTGGTGGTGGTGATTTCGTTGGAATGATGGAGACAAATGGGTCTTCACACTGGTGACATAAACCTTGGAGGCCAGACCTCCCACTGTGGCAGGTCAGTCCCTGGGGCCAGAGTTGCCCAATTAAACTATATATAGAGAGAGAGTATGCTGAGGAAAGAGAAATAAATTATATAAATATATATACACATATATATTTTTTCTCATTTTTCTAGTGCATTATACGTGTATATAATGACAGGATTTGTTACACATATTCGCATGTGCACACAGTGTGACAGTATAACATGGCTAGTGTCACTCCCTAGCACTTGGCCCTCCCTCTCCTCCTCCCACCCTCGGGTCCCCTTCCTCTATGCTCTCCTTTTGATTTTCATGAGATCCCTGCTTCCCCTTGTTTTTCTTTTTCCTCTCTAGCTCCTCTCTGTATAAGAGAAAATATACAACCGTTGACCTTCTGAGTTTGACTTATTTTGCTTAACATAATTGTCTCTAGCTCCACCCATTTTCCTACAAATGACATTTCATTTTTCCTTATGGCTGAATAAAACTCCATTGTGAATCTGTAACACAATTTCTTTATCCATCCATCTACAGACAGACACATGGTCTGGTTCCATAGTTTGGCTATTATGAATTGTGCTCTTACAAACATGGGTATCCATGTATAACTAGAGTATACTGACTTTAATTCTTTAGGATAAATACTGAGGAGTGGTATAGCTGGGTCAAATGGTAGTTCCATGCTTTGTCTTTTTGTGTGTGGGGGTGGGGGAGTGAGAGTGGGTACCAGGCATTTAACACAGGGGCACTCAACCACTGAGCCACATCCCCAAACCCTATTTTGTATTTTATTTAGACACAGGGTCTCATTGAGTTGCTAAGTGCCTCATTTTTGCTGAGGCTGGCTTTGAACTCATGATCCTCCTACCTTAGCCTCCCAAGGTGCTGGGATTACAGGTGTGTACCACCGTGTCCGGCCCATGCCTTGTCTTTTGAGGAAACTCAATACTGATTTCCATAGTGGTTGTACTAATTTACAATTACATGAACAGTGTGAAAGTTTTCCTTTTTCTCCACATCCTCTCCAGCATTTGTTATTGTTTGTTTTCTTGATTCTTGCCATTCTGACTGGTGTGAGATGAAATCTCAGTGTAGTTTGGATTTTCACTTCCCTGATTGCTAACCATGTTGAACATATTTTCAAACACCTGTTGGCCATTTGTATTTCTTCTTTTGAGAAGTATCTGTTTAATTCATTTGCCCATTTATTGAGTTATTTGATTTTTTTAGAGTAAAGGTTTTTGAGTTTTCATATATTTTAGATATTGATCCTCTATCAAAAGAATAACTAGCAAAGATTTCCTTCCATTCTATGGGTTCTCTCTTCAATTTCCTTATTGTTTTCTTTGCTGTGCAGAAGCTTTTTAATTTGATGCTGTCCCACTTATTAACTCTTGGCATTGTTTCCTGAGCTAAATTTAGGAGTCCTGTTGAGAAACTCATTGCCTGTGTTTATATGATGGAGTGTTGACCCTATATTTTCTTCTATGAGTTGCATAGTTTCTGATCTAATTTCTAGATCTTTGGTCCATTTTTAGTTGACTTTTGTGCAGGGTGTGAGATAAAGGTCTAGTTTTATTCTTATGCACATGGACAACCAGTTTTCCCAGCACCATTTGTTTAAAAGGCTGTTTTTTCTCCAATGCATGTTTTTGGTACCTTTGTCAAGGATCAGATGACTGTATCTGTGTGGGTTTGTCTCTGTCTTCTATTCTGTTCCATTGGTCTACATGTCTGTTTTTATGCCAGTACCATGCAGTTTTTGTTACTCTAGCTCTGTAGTATAATTGGAAGTCCCAAATTGTGATGTCTCCAGTATTGCTTTTTTTTTGGCTTAATATTGCTATGGCTATTCTAGGTCTTGTATTCTTCCAGATGACTTTTAGGACTGTTTCAGTCAGCTTTTTTCGTTGCTGTGACTAAAAGACCCAACCAGAAGAACTGTAAAGGAGGAAAAGTTTATTTAGGCACTCACAGTTTCAGAGGTTTCAGTCCATTAGGCAGCAGGCTCCACTCCTTGGGATGAGGCAGAACATCATGACAGAAGATTGTGGTGGAGAGAAGTGGCTCACGTGGTGATCAAGAAGCAGAGAGAGGCCTGGCACAGTGGTGCATGCCTATAATCCCAGCGGCTTAGGAGGCTGAGGCAGGAGGATCTCAAGTTCAAAGCCAGCCTCAGCAAAAGCAAGGCGCTAAGCAACTCAGTGAGACCCTGTCTCTAAATAAAATACAAAATAGGGATAGGGACATGGCTCAGTGGTTGAGCACCCCTGTGTTAAATCCCTGTTACCCCTCCTCCCTCCCCCCAAAAAAAAGGAGCAGAGAGAAATTCCACTCACCAGATACCAAATATCTGCCCCAAAGGCACGCCCTCGATGCCCACCTTCTCCAGCCGCACCCTGCCCACTTTGAGTTACCACTCCACTCATCCCCATCAGGGAATTAGTTCACTGATTGGGTTAAAGCTCTCAAAACCCAATCATTTCTCCTCTAAACCTTCTTGCATCATCTCACACATGAGCTTTTGGGGGACACCTCATATCTAAACCCTAACAAAGACTGTTTTGTTTTGTTTTGTTATAGTTCTATGTCATTGGTATTTTGATGGGGATTGCATTGCATCTGTATATTACTTTTGGTAATATGGGCATTTTAACAATTTAATATATATTTGAATATACAGATTCCTTGTTGTTTATCTGAAATTCAAATTTGACTGGGTTCCCTGTGTTTTATCTGTCAACTTCACTTGGGGCAAGTAACTTGTAAATTGTCCTCTTCAGGCTCTGTCTTTGGTGATGAGAGAGAGAGGAATCAATTTCCTGTGAAAAGCTATAAGGAAAATAGCAATAGAAGTTTTCATACCTTAGCGCGGGTTTCAAGCCCCTGTTTTCTTAGACATGGTGACATTGTTCTCCTTTGCAGAATCTAAGGAATAACAGGCCTTATCCCCAGGGAAGGAATTTCCAGTCTTCTGTAATGCTCCATGGAGGCTTCGGTTCCCCTCCCACCTCAAGGGGGAGGTTACTGCTGGCCACGGTGAAGGCAGCTGGAGATAGCCGGGCTCATAGCCTGATTCCTGCCACGTCAGGGTCAAACGGGGAGTGGGGGCAGGAGTAATGGACACGATGCCATGGCCACAGCAATGCCTGCTAGCCTGTGTTTCCTGAGCCACCAATGGCTCAGAGAAATCAGTTTCGAATAGTTTCCTTACAATAACCAGCTAACACTCTGACACAACATAGGTCTCATCTTTGGTGACAGCCACTGAATCTCTCCCTTTAGCTGCCTCCATTCTTTCTTCTCCTCCTCCTTCTTCCTCTTTTTCCTCCTCCTCGTCCTCCTCCTCCTCCTCCTCCTTCTTCTCCCCCCCCTCATAATTGTCAGTGCACACTCTGACATTTTTTTAAACCTCTGAAGAGGTTGCTATAGTTCAGATCGCTAGTGTCTCCCAAATGACCATGTGCACCTCAACTTGGTCCCCAACATGGTGCTATCTAGCACCATGTTGTTACACCCTCTCAAAGGTGGTGGTTGTAAGGACAAGAACACATCCATCCCATGGTGTCAGAGCAGGCATGTGGCCTTGCTTCTAGAAGGGACAGCATCAGGGAGCCAGAAAGCCCCAAGCGGCTTAAGCCATGGAATGCGCTTCCCTGTCGCCCATCACAGCTTCCTTCTCAGTCTTCTTTCCTGAAGGTCTTCTATTTCTTTCTTCTGCTCAGCCTTCACACTAGTAAGAGACGTCCACTTGCTACACCAAGTTCACTCTTGGAGAGGGAATGAAGAGACACTCCACACCTTTCTGCCTTAGTTCCCCTTTCATAGAGAAGAGCTTTAGCCCTGAACTGGGGTCAGGCATCCACCCCTGGTCCAAGGAGCCTTGAACAATAGAGTCTGACTGAATTGTCCTAACTGAAATAAGGGCGCTGCTGCTATTAGCGAGGAGAGCACGTGGGAATCTTTGAGCTGAGTAGATACTCCACCTGGTGCCTGCACACCCACAAATAAGACGGTTTATCTTTGTCATTTTAATATGATAACAAAAAGGATTATAGAAACAGAAACTAAACGAAGTTTAAGTGCCCAATAAATCTCTCCTTTAAATAACCCTAGTGATCCTTGAGGTTGTTATATTACCGCAGCAGAGATAAATCAGGCGTGAACTGGAGGAATTATCACCTCTGCATAGTTTCCTTTCAGCAGGTAGTTTTCTAAAAACTGGGTTATCAGAGAAGCTTTTGAAGGGAAATCAATAATTTTCTTTTAAATCTTTTTTTTAGTACAAAAGCTTTTCTTTCGTGGCATCCAGAAAGACTGTAGAATTCAGGGCTGACCTACAGGACATATTTCAAAGTGATGTGTAATGTCATTTTTAGAAGAGTGAGCTGTTTCTCTTTTCAACTTAAAGACAAAATGGCCAGGGAGGAAGCAGCCAACTCTCTGAGTAATCTTATTGAGGGTTCGGTTTTATAAGTATGACCTTATGTAGCAACAGCTCCCGAGTTACCAGCAAACAAGCCAAGCTAGGAAACCCCACTTCTAGCCATGTCTGTAGGCTAATTCTAATTACATAACCGTGTGACTCACCCCTGTCGTCAGAGGTCACAGACAGCCCAATAGCCACCGGCCTGCTCCTGTATTGTCGAAGCACCTGGGCTCCGGGCTGCGTCTCCCCACGCCCTCCTTTCACTCTTCCTTCCTTCTTTACTTTCTTTCCTTCTTCTTTTCTGTCCTGTGCTGGGCTGGTCAGAGTAGCCCACAATGTCTTCTCTCTCCTTCACTGTTCACCCCGGCGGCCCCTGGCATCTGTCCCCACCGTTCCATTGAAACCGATCTCCTTAGAAACACCCATCATCTAATTGTGGAGTTCTTTCCTCTCTGGCTTTCTGGCACACCACACCATCCTGAGTTTCCTCCTTCTCCTCTGGCCCTTTCTCCTCCGGTACCCTCCAAGGGGTGATTGTCCCCGGATCCTGCCATCTTCCTTTCTCATTTTGTGAGCTCTGTTCAGCTGACATCAAGAAGCACTCTTGCTTTGGCGTCAGGATCTCGAACCTCGTGACTTCACAGTCTGTACCCTAACCTTCACCTGCACTTAGAATCAGCCTTCCGACGTGCTGTCCCGTGGAAGTGGGCTGCCCCAGCTTGGCTCGCTTGCTGGTTACTCAGGAGCATTGGTAAATAGAACTGGTTGGATTCTCTTGCCGTGTGACATTCCCCACATGAACCTAGACCTTAATATGTCCCGTTAAAGCCATCATTCTCCCAGATTTATTTCTTAATTTTCTCTTTCTCACAATGACACTACCCCCACCCCCGCCCCCAAGCCTCCTGAGATTCTAGCTGGAAGACATTTATTACAAAAATTCCCTCTCCCTCACCTTCCAGTTCCCGTCAGTGGCTGTGCTTTTTCTATTCAACTCGCTAAATACCCATCTCCTCTTCCTTCCATTGTCTCTGTCACCAGCTTAACCCAAACCCTTCTTGTTTCTCACCTGGATTACAGCAGTCCCCTCTTATCCATGGGGGATACATTCCAAGACCACCCCCTGGATTCCTGAAATCATGGATAGCATTAAACCCTATATACACTATGGTTTTCCTAAACACACACATAATAAAAAATAAAATAAATAAAATAAAATAGATATAGCAAGTTGATGATAACTAAGAATAAAAATTATACTGTTATGAAGTTATCTAAAATTTATGGATTGTTTATTTCTGGATTTTCCCATTTCGTATTTTACCCAAAGCCACAGGCGTGGGAGAACCACGGTACTAACACAGCTTAGGAGTGGATTTCCCTCCACCCCCACCCCCGCCATCTTTGGACTCCTCTCCTGCGTTGGGTGTTATTTTTCTGGTAAGAGAATACAATTGAGTTACTTTCCAGTGAAAATTCTTCCATATCTTCCCCTGTTGCCTTCAGGAGACAGTGTGGAGCTGGTTGCAATAGCCCAGGAGACAGAGTGAGCTCAGACAGTGGTGACAGTGAGGGAGAGATGGAGGAGGAGGGAAGGCTCCTTGGGGGATCCTGGGGAGGGGGCACTTGAAATGGCAAAACCCCAGGACTGGTAGACATGGAGTCAGTGTCAAAGAGGAATGACGAAACAGCTCTTCGTGTCTGGCTTGGGTGGTTGCGTGAATCGGGGTCCCCTCCTCTCTGCCCTTCCTTGTGGGGGACAACGGCAAGTTGAGATACCTGGGTGGGGCACACGTCTGGAGAAGCAAGGCCTTCAGGAAACCCAAGGGTCCGGGCAGAGATGAGTCAGGGACCTCGTAAAGAAGAAATAAAAATGAGAACCAGATGGGCGAAGGAGGCAGTCGCAAGTCACCATCCAAGAACTCCACAGCCGTGGAAGGTGCCATGAGCGATTCCTCTCTTCTGCCAGGAGATTCCTGAAAAGCCAGGGAAGAATCAGAGCCATGCACCCACCGTGTCACCGGAGTGCAGAAGGGCCTAGAGGACATGAAATTGTGACTTCCGTTTATTTCATGATCGCGTGTTTTTTCCTTGGTGAGATTATCGGTCCTCGTTGGGAGTGTTTCGCTGTTTGTAGAAAACATTCAAACATGAATTATTCTGTTGCTATGTCTCCAGGGCACACGCTCAATGCCCAAATAGATGAACTCATAGCTCTTTTCATCTCTCTCCTTGAGTCTTACCCTTTGAAACAAAGGAAAGCCTTATTTTGTAGATCTTTAAAACACACCTGAGGATTTCCAATCCACTTAAAGGCCAGTCCTCTCCAAGAATCATTCTATAAGAGCTTTATACCACATTGTAACTGGCTAAATGGAGCCAAATCATCCAATTTGACTGTTCAGCCAAATTCACGTGTGTCCGATGCAATCAGGGTCTTAAATCCTCAACAGACTCTTCTCTGGCATGGCCTGATGAGACCAGTGGTCCTTATTTATTGTTTTTATACAAATGGAAAAAATTATGCCACATCCAAGAAGTTTTCACAGGTAATTTGGCCAGAAGCCTGAATGGGACCCAAGAGAAAGCTGAAGAACTCCCTCTTTCTTGCCAAAGAGCAGCCAAACTCCAACTCTGCTCTGCGTGCAGGTGGCTGATGGACTGCTTTATGAAGGCTTTAATTACGCCTTTCTATCTTAGTCACCCACCAAAATAAACTGTGCAGATCCCAACGCCGTAGAAGGACTCCATCATCAACAGGCAAGCAAGACCTTAGTCGGGTCCTGCAGCCTGGGGAAGTGAAATTGCTAAGGAAGAAAAAGTAGTAGCTCTGTAGCCCAAGAGACATCTACTTCAGGCATGGAAGCGACTTGAGAAGAGGGTTCAGCTCGGTTCCTAGGCCCAGAACTGCCCTCAGAACCATAAGCTAGATGGAGTTACTTTCAGCCCCGTGGTCTGCTTCTTTTGTCCAAAGAGAGCGTTATCAGCACCCATCCGGGTCTTTCTGACGCCTTTCTCCATCAATCTGACACGGGTCAGCCTCCGTTTCCTTAGGATGACAGTCTAGCCGGAGCGCTGCACTATTTTGATGATGTTTGTTACGGTTTAGATATAAGATGTCCCTCCAAAAGCTCATGTGTGAGGCAGCACAAGGTTTAGAGGTGAATTGGTTAGGTTATGAGAGCCTTAACCCAGTTGGTGGATTAATCCCCCAATAGGGATTAACTGAGAGGTAACTGTAGGCAGGTCGGGGTGGCAGGAGGAGGCGGCTCACTGAGGGCGGGCCTTCGGGGGTTATCTTTTGTCATGGTGCGGAGAGATCTCCCTGCTTCCTGGGTGCCACGTTCCCAGTGGCTCTCCTCCATCCCACTCTTCTGCTGTGAAGTTCTGCCTCACCTCATGCCCCAAGGAATGGAATCGGCCGTCTATAGACTGAGACCTGCCAAACTGTGAGCCCCCATATAAACCATTTCTCCTCTAATGGCTCTGGTCAGGTCTTTTGCTCACCACAGCAAAAAAGCTGGCTGAAACAGTGTTCACGGCTGATGGGTGCCTTGCTTTGCGCTTTTAACCGAGGGTGTTGGGGGTTCTCAGTGGCCTCCTCCAGGACCTTATCGCGCAGGCACAAGTGAAGTGAAAGCCTCCCTCCCTCAGCACGGCAAGCCAGAGAGAGACATCTGGGCCACAGCACTTCTCCTGGGGTCCCACCAATGCTACTTCAACAGAATAACCCAAATAAGAGACAGAACTGAGGACGTATTTTTTGTCTGATTCCTTCTTTTAACGTGTGAAGAAACTGAGGCCCAGAAATGGCTGAGTGGCCAGAGGTCACAGCCTGGGACTGGGGCCTGGGTCTCCTGACTGGCACGTCAGGTGGCTCCTACTGTGGATATCCTCACAGTTATCAGCTGCACGCGTCGAGAAGGGAATTCTAGAAGGCTGGAGAATGTGGCTCACCTCACGGCTACCTAGGTGCCTTCCCATCAAAGACCTTACATCTGAGCATCAGATACCAGACTAGAGAAGCCTCCAAGGAGAGATGGGGAAAGTAGACTTGATACTCCACCGGCTTCAGTGTGGGGAAGGAAGTGGCTTGCCAGGAGGCCTGGAATTTAGACGGCCTGTCCTGGGAGGGCCATAAAAACTGCCTTCCGCAATCCTGCTCACTCCAACCCACAGAGAACCATCCTACAGACAAGCCCTGCCATTTTTACCCACCCCTAAGCCAAGAGCACGGTCAGCTCTGAATCTGTATTTCTGGGTTCTTCTCTACCTACCCTTTCTTTGAAAGGAAGTTCTTCTTTCCCCCTATCACCAAGAATTCTGACACAGCCCCAGTGAGAGTCTACTTCACCTCAGGTCTTCTTTCAGCAAACATTTACTGAGCACCTACTACATCCCAGGTGCTGAGCTATTCCTGGAGAAAATAAAGAGGGGCAGCCACAATTATTAGCCCCATGGTCTCACAGCCCCATGTAGACAGTGAACATACTTCAAAACCCCAAATCTCAACATGTGGTCCAACAAGAGACTGCTTTTCTAATTTGTGAATGTTCTATATATAAGTCTTTAAAGGCTTACAAATTAAATTGCATTAGTAAGTCCTATGACAAATTTCCTGTACTGGAAAGAAATAAATTTTATTAAATCAGGCTTTTTTGGAGGGAAGCATGTGCTACATTTTCACCAAGCCCATATGTTTTATCTTGTAAAACCTCCCTATAAGCATAGTCTATTGCAGTTGGAAAGAATCTGATATATCACCTAACCCAGATTTGAATTTTTTTTCTTTTATTTTTTTAAACGGTGAAACATTTTTAAAACAAATATTACTAAGAGTTCCAAAATATAAAACAGTTCAATCTGTGAAGTTGCTTTGGGCAAAGGAGAGGTGGAAAACTGAGAGCCCTTCTTCTCACCCCACCCCCAAACTTCTGCCTCAGCTCCTCACAGAACTTGGAACTACTGCCCCCCAAATAATGATAAGTCTACTCTCCATGTTGAAGACGAGGAAACTGAGACGTAAAAGAGGAAGTGAAAAGTCATGGGCCTCAGGCAAAGTTATTCACACGGTGAGAGGAGGAATGTAGGCTTTCTGAGGCTCCTCTCCTATTCTCTATCCATCGCTCTACACATCCACCCACTAATCCACTCATCCTTCCTTCCATCCATCCATCCATCCATCCATCCACCCATCCATCATGAAGAACTGGAGCTTAGGAGCCTCCTGCACTTAGAAGAAAGGTAGACAAGGGCCAGATCGTGAAGGGTCTTCTGATCATTTTAAGAATTCTGAAGACTATCTTAACAAGAATAGTTTTCTTATTCTTTCACATTGCAGTGTTTTTGTTTTTGTCTTGTTGTTCTGCTTCTCTGGCTTGAATTTGGAGATTCACTTTTACAAAACATCTTATTATAGAAATTATCAAAAAATAGAGAGGGTAGGGGCTGGGGCTGGGGCTCAGTGGGTGCACACTTGCCTGGCACGTGTGAGGCACTGGGTTCGAGTCTCAGCACCACATATAAATAAATAAAATAAAGGTCTATCAACAACTAAAAGAATTTTTTTTTTTTTTTAAAGTAGAGAGGATAGCATCAATCGACCAACTTCAACAATTATCAGCACATGGAAAGCTTTGTTTCACTCTCTGGGGTTATCCCCTTGCAAATGTTTAGTATGTATATCCAAAAAATACTCATATACATACACAGATACGCACACGCATCACACACACAAATGTCCATGACGCTGTTAGCACATCTAATGCATTTCACAATAGCATTTTGCGATAATTTCTTAACAATATTCTGTCAGTTGATTAAAAACCTTTAGGTAGGGAACTCAGTGACTAAGTTTATATTTCAGAGACTTGACTTCTGTCTACGGCACAGAGGAGATTACAGAGAGACAAGGCGAGACCCAAGTGTCAAGGGCCAATTCAGCAATCCTACTTTTAAAAAAAAATTTTTTTTAGCTGTTGATAGACCTTTGTTTTATTTATTTATATGCAGTGCTGAGAATCGAACCCAGTGCCTCACACGTGCCAGGCAAGTGCGCTCCCACCGAGCCCCAGCCCCAGCCCCTATCCTCTCTACTTTTGAAGGACAGTGGCCTGGACTAAGATGGCAGCATAAGGACAGAGCAGTACAAGAGCACGGTAGCGTCATTGAGAGAACACGGTGAAGACCCAAGAGGAAGATGAGCAGTGGAAAAGCCCGCGATGACACCCAGCCTGTCACCCGGGGGGTGGGGCCATTCACTGAGAGAAAGGAGAGAAGACGCCCAAAGAACGCCCATTTGGCTTAGCAGCTGTGGTGTGTCTTTGGGCCGGGTTGAGGGTCGGATAGAGGGGGCTCCCGAGCGGGCCTCCCAGGGGGGTTGGAGAGAAGGCCAGGGCTGGAAAGGCTGTCAGTCCTGGAGGAGGTTGGGGTGCCCGGTGAACGGCCAGGAAGCCTGTGTGCAGTCCAAGCAGAGGAGGCTGAGGGCAGGACCCCGCGCCTCGGCGCCATGAGGGGAGGCCGAGGCAGGGGAGAAACGCCCAGAAGCACCAAGGAAAAAGCAAGGTTTGAAAGAGTGGAAGTTGTCAATGGTGACAAATGTGACACAGTGAAGTGAGACTTGGAAGAGACCCGCTGGGTTCAGACGAGGGAGGCCCGACACCAGCCTGTTGTGGGAGGGAGAGGAGAACCTGGGGGTGGGGAACTTGAGTGACCTGGCTACAAAGGATGGGGGAGCTAAGGCAAAGCGGAAGGGAAAGCAAGAGTTCTTGGAGGCCTTTTCAAGATAGTGCTATCGGGCATTTAGCATCACTGATAGTGTCGCAGACTGAACGTTGGTGTCACCCCACAAGTCTTAGGTTGAATCCCTATCTTCCAGGGTAGCTGTGTGTGAAGATAAATCGTCTAAAGAACTCATTGGCTCTAGGGCTGGGGAGATAGCTCAGTTGGTAGAGTGCTTGCCTCGCATGCACAAGGCCCTGGGTTACATCCCCAGCGCCACCAAATTAAAAATTAAAAAAAGTCATTGTGCTCGATTTGGGTCATAAGGGTGAGGGCCTGATCTAACAGGATTAGTGTCCTCATCAAAGACACTAGAGATCTCTTTCTCCTTCTCCACGTCGTTTAAGCCACCTGACCTGTGGTGGTAGCCTGAGCAAACTAATGCAGCCAGGCCCCGTGACCAACATGTTTTCTGCCTCTCTGTCTTCAGTCATCACAAAGATCTCATGGGCCGACTGCTCCCGTCTCCCTTTTAGAGACCAAGAGATCAAAGCTTGGAGGTGTGTATACACTAACTTGCCTGAGGTGGCAGCCAATAAAGTGAGTGAACAAAACGCTGACACAGTCTCCTAGGGACGCAGCAGTTAAGGACCGCAGACTGGGTGACCTACGCCACGGACGTGTATTCTCTCCTGGATCCAGGGCTGGAAGGGTTGGTTCCTTTGAGGGTTGTGAGGAAAGAAGTTGTCCCAGCCTTTTCTCTTTGGCTTGTAGATGATCATCTTCTTCCTGTGACTCTGCAGCCATTTCCCTATGTCTTTGGGTACAAATTCCCCTTTTATAAAATCGCATGGTTGAATGAGAGGCCCATCCCACTCCAATATGACCTCATCTTAACTAATATATCTGTAATGGCATTGTTTCCAAATAAGACCCAATCGGAGGTCCTGGGGGTTAGGACTCCAGCCTATGGGTGGGGTGGGGGGACAGAGTTCACCCCCCGTAACACTGCCTGGTGGCCTGTCTGGGTGAAAGCCATGTGAGCAGGGTTTGCCTAGCCGGGGAAGCGCCTGACTCCAGGTTCCTAAGGGAGAGCTATGAGCCAACTTGACCTCTGTGGGAGGAAGCCAGGAGAGAGATGTCCCTGAGAAGTAGAGGAGATGGCATCCAGTGACAGGTGGAGGAGTTCCCTTGGGCACAGGAGAGATGGTTCCTTATTGTCAAGAGGAGCAGGTGAGGGAAGGAGTTTGGATGCAGAGTGAATCTGCAGACACAGGAGGGAAGTTGAGGAAGCCCCTTCACACAGCTCCTGCCGTCTTCTTGAAGCAGGAAGGAGACTGGCTACTGAGGATGACAGTGGGGTTTGGGATCCGGGCTCAAGAGAGACACAGACAGTAAAATCAAACATCATGAGGAGCGAGGAGAGTTTGAAATAGCCACCGACTCTAAATTGCAACAGCCTGCTATGTCTAGAGCAGGCACTTGATCACTATGAAAGAAGATCCATTATGAGTTTAATAGACAAAATAGACGGATGGAAGGGAGCTGGCCAGGGACCAGGGAAGGACTGCTTGGCAGTAACGAGGGCCCAGATGCTGCTAGTGACTGTGGGTTTATAGTGGCACCATCTGCAGAGTGTGTGGTTTTGCAGCAATGCTCAACAGCTGGGCCACTGATGCACAGAGTAAACAACTGAGTTTATGCAAGGCTGGGCTCAGCCAGGTGGATGCGTGAACAGGACAAAGGGACAAGGACGTGGAACACATTGGCAAAAGGAAGTGAGTTGAGGAAGCTCAGGGACTGACTAAATAGAGAAGGAAGTGGGCCAGTGTGGGGGTGGTGCCTATTTCTGCTAAAGAGGTTTGTCTGTGTCCTCATTTTCAAGTGGCCAGCGCACATGGTAATTGTTATCTCTAGAAGGAACAGATGTGGCCAGATGCGGCATGCCAATGAGCTGCAAGCTGATGGGCTCCCCCAGCGGATCTTCTCCTCGGCAATGTGCTGACTCCAGCCAGCACACAGTCAGCAATTTGTATCCAGTTCTGCCACAACTATCAGAGCATGCTCTCTGATATGCACATCCCTGTGAATGCGTTAGTCAGCTTCACGTTACTGGAGCAAAATACCTTAGATAAGATAGCGATGAAGAAAAAAAAAAGTTTATGTTCAGTTTGGGATGTTCAAGTCCAAGATCAGAAGGCCCCATTGTCTTGAGCCTCTGATGAAATCGGCCTCTCATGGCAGGAGCTTGTGTCAGTACATCTCTTGCCAGGAAGCAGAGAAGGAGAAGAAGCGACCAGAATACCACAGTCCCCTTTGAGAACATACCCTCAATGACCAAAGGAATTCCCACAAGGCCCCACCTCCAAAAGCTTCCACCACCTCCTAGCGGTGCCACTGTAGGGACCTAGCCTTTAACACATGGGCCCTTATGGGGGACATTCAAATCCAAACTAGAGCAGAGAGGAGGAGGTTGGTGTACACAGTTGGCGTGATGGTTTATGCCCAGGTTCATCTGCTAGTCTCTGTCGTGCTTTATGATAACATACTGGACAAATCTGTTTAGCTCTTGGATTTTATCACTAGAGATTTTCTAGGGTCACAGATCTTCCCTAAGATTCCTTGTTAAAGATGAAATCTATGGTTATTAACATAATATTATTGTTACTATTATGTACCTATGCAGATATTATAAGCAGTAAACTTGGAACTCCAAATTACTATAATCATGTTGGTGTCTTCATGGACAAATCATGAGGGAAAAACCTAGAAACATCTTGTTTCTATTTTTCCCATATTTTTTATCAGTATGTTATAATTGTACATGTGGTGGAATTCACTGTTACATGTTCATACATGCATCCAACATGAACAATATAATTTGGTCCATATCATTCCCTAGTATTTCCCTACCCCCCCCACAAAACGCACATACACCCCTTTCCTCTACTGTACAGGTCTCCCTTTTCTTTTCATGGGATCTGCCCCCTCCCCACCTTTCTCTTCCTTTTTCCTGTCTTGCTTCCACAAATAAGAGAAAAACATACAACCCTTCACTTTCTGCATTTGGCTTATTTTGCTTAACATAATGTCTTCAAGTTCCTTCCATATTCCTGCATATGATATGATTTCATTCTCCTTTATGGCTGAATAAAATTCCATTGTGAATATGTACCATATTTTCTTTATTCATTCATCCACTGACAGCCACATAGGCTGGTCCCATAGTTTAGTTGTTGTGAAGTGTGCTGCTATAAACGTGGGTATGCACATATCTGTATAGTATGCTGACTTTGATTCTTTAGAATAAATACCAAGGAGTGGTATAACTGGGTCCTGTGTTGGTTCCATGCCTTGTCTTTTGAAGAACCTCAATATGGATTTCTACGGTGATTGGACTAATGTATGATTCCACCAACAGTGTGGAAGTGTTCCTTTTTCTCCACATCTTCTCCAGCATTTGTATTGTTTGTATTCTTGATAGCTGTCATTCTGACTGGAGTGAGTTGAAATCTCAGTGTAGTTTTGATTTGCACTTCCCCGATTGCTAATGATGTTGACTATTATTTTCATGTGTATTGGCTATTTGTATTTCTTATTTTGAGAAATTCTGTTTAATTCATGTGCCCATTTATTAGTGGGGTTATCTGTTTTATGGTGTAAAGTTTTTGGAGCTCTTTATGTGTTCTAGATATTAATCCTTTGTCAGAATCTGAGTTGCTTCTTCCTTCACCTTCTTGTTTCCTTTGCTGTGCAGAAGCTTTTTAATTTGATGCTGTCTCATTTATTAACTTTGGTCATTATTTCCTGAGTTTGGGGCAGCTATTGAGAAAGTCATTGCATGTGCCTATATGACAGAGTGTTGATCCTAGATTTTCTTCTAGGAATTGCATAGTTTCTGATCTAATTCCAATGTCTTTGATCCATTTTGAGCTGACTTTTGTGCAGGGTGTGAGATAAAGGTCTGGTTTCATTCTTCCTCATATAAATAACCAGTTTTCCCAGCACCATCTGTTAAAAAGGCTGTCTTTTCTCCGATGTGTGTTTTTGGCACCTTTGTCAAGGATCGGATGACGGTAAATGTGTGTGTTTTTCTCTGTGCCTTCTATTCTGTACCATTGGTCTATTTATCTGTTTTTATGTCAGTACCTTGCAGTTTTTGTTACTATAGTTCTGTAGTATAATTTGAAGTCAGATATTGTGATTCCTCCTTTTTGTTTGTTTGATTTTTTTCTCTTTTTCATTACCAGGGATTGAACCCAGGGGCACTTAACCACTGGGCCACATCCCCAGCCCTTTCTTATATTTTATTAGAGACAGTGTCTCACTGAGTTGCTTAGGGCCTCACTAAGTTTCTGAGGCTGGTTTTGAACTCACAATCCCTCTGCCCCTGCCTCCTGAGTCTCTGGGATTACAGGCATGTGCCAGCATGCCTCAGTGTTGCTTTTTTGGCTTAGACTTACTTTGCCTATTCTGGGTCTTTTATTCTTCCAAATGAATTTTAGGACTGGTTTTTTTTCCCCTGGTTCTGTGAAGAATGTCATTAGTATTTTGATACAGACTGCATTGAACCCAGAAATGTTTTAGAGGGACAACACCCCTAATTATTCCTAGTAAAAAATGGCTAAACTAAAAGAAATATCAAATATTATCAGAATTCATGGGAACTCTTATACCATGCTGTTGAGAATAGGAATTGATTCCTCTTTGGAAAATAGCTTGGTATTTTCCACTAAGTTTGAAAATGTGCACCTCTATCATCCAGCAATTCTATTCCCAAGTATATGCAAAACAGAATTAGATAAAGATCTCTGTAGCAGCATTATTAATCATGGTCTAGCACTAGAAACAAACCCATTGTCCGTCAGCATAAGTATGGATGGGTCTACCCATAAAATGGAATGCCATGCAACAATGAAGATGATAAGCTATAGCTATAGGCTACAACACAGATGAATTTCATGAACATGAGGCTGAGTGGAAGCCAACACAAAAGAACACAATACTGTCAGATCTGTTTATACCAAATTTAAAATAGAAAAAAAAGTGATTATATAGGAATGCAGGCTTGGAGGGCTGAAGTATAGAGAAAAGCAAGGACTAGAAGAGTAGAAGTCAGGGTAGTTACCTTTCAGCAGACCCACCCCTGGCAGAAAATTGCCACATTTATTAATGGTGTACCCATAAATATGCTCTTGGCACTATTGAATCATATAAATATTAAAACCTGGTATTTGGTGTTATGTGCAATTAAATTTTTCTTTTCAATTTCACTTCATATTTTTTTCTGATTTCTACCATGGGTTATAAAATAAAATAATAATATCTGACATTCATCCATATAATAAAATTTCAGGATTTACTGGAGCATTAACCAAAAAATAAATAAATAAGTGTGGACCTGAAGGTGAAGGTCCAAATGGAGGACTGCATATTTGGGGCCTAAATATTTAAGAATGATCACTTATGCTAAGAAGCTGCTAAATAAAGGACGTTCTGTCCTCCTACCTGGACACCCCCCTTTTCCTGGTGCCTGGAAGGTCATGTTGGGCCTCAGAACTCTTGGTCCCCTTGGAGCTTCTTATGGCGTTTGTGACACCAGCAGTACTGGCCTCCAGGCCCTGGCATCCACCTTCACTTCCCACCCTATGCCCCAAGGAAAATGTCCACAAAAACCTGGAAGTGGGTTTAGAACCATTTGAATAGAGAATCCCGATGTTCCGGTACTTGATGCAGAGTCTATGAAGGGAGATATGGGGTTCAGGTGCCCACAGACTCTTGACCCCAGACTCCTCTCCCATGGAGAAGGTACGCGGCTGAAATAAGGCCAGAAGTCCCAGAGTCCAAGGTCTCAGCCAAGGATCCCCTGGCATAGAGCTAAGGGCAGTATTGCCTTTAAGGAAAAGAGAGGGATTGGATTGGAGGGAGCACTCAGAACGTTTCTGGGGCTAGACAGTAGTCTGTGTCTTCACCTGGGGGGCAGATACATTTACAGAAATTTATTAAGCAATTTCTCGATGCATGTTATATATCTCAGTAAACAATTAGTGAAAAGTGTAAATTGTGCCAATGTGTGTGTGTGTGCGTGCACTTGTGTGTTTCCTGGTGCTGTAGAAGATGGGATTCACAAAGACTCATCAGCTCTGAGTGCACTTACAAATGCAGACACCTCGGACAGTAAACTGCTTCCTGGCACGAGCACCTAGGAGCAATGAACAGAATGCTGGTGACAGTGACCCTCTTGCTGGTCCTCTGCCCCATCTGAGGTTAAGATGCTTGGGTAATTGTGCATGGATTCAGGCAGAGCAAATGAGTCATGGGCCCATGTCCTTTGCCACTGAAAGTGCCTCAGAGGAAAATTCCTTTCCCTCCTCTTTGCCAAGATTATAAATACTATGTTTATCAAACCAAAATTACAGGAGACTCTTCCCATCTAGTAGAAGCAAAAGGACAGCAACTCCCAATTAGCCTCTGTTTGGAATGCAGTTCTAGGAAGGCTTCTTTTCCTCCTCATAAGGGCAGCTGGGTGGTTCATGAAACAGTTGGCTGAGCACCTACTATGTGTCAGACATGGTCCTTAGTTTCCTCCTCCATCACCAACTTGGTTTTGATTTTTCATTCTTGACAGGAAAACACTACTTTTACAAAGATTCTAATTACCCGTACACAAAAAGATTTCCATATATCCCAAATGGTTTGAAAATCAGGTTCATATGTTCTAAGAATATATATTTTAATAATAGTTCATAAATACACACACACACACACACACACACACACACACACACACACCACTTCAAAACTGTGAGAAGATGAAATGGAAAGTAAAACTTGGCCAGTGCTAGCCCACCAAAAGTCCAGTTGATTTTTCTTCCAAAAACAAACAAACAAAAAATCAACTTCTGGGCTTTCCACTTAAGCTATTTGAAAGTCACATTTCCAAAACACCAGTTTTTCTCCTTTTGGGAAACAATAAAAGCATATGGTTCAAGTGACCTTCAAAAGTGACTTGTGAGAGGTAAAATCAGGCACATTTGGTAATAAAAGCAGCAGCATATTAAATTGGATTAAAGGGGGCTAATGAGGCACCAGAGATGAGAAACAAACTAAATCAATGACTAAAGCTATAGATGGCAGCCAAGGAAGGATCCCTCCCACCTGCACCAGTGATGAGGAACATCTGGAACATCCATCACTCAAAACTCAACCTCATGTCAATCATTCATCTCCCTCTGTGCTTTAAATGGACCCATTGCATATTTGACCAGACTAATGGTAGCATTTCATGGCACTGCATTTCCTTAGTTTGCGCCCAACTTGACTCTGGGCTCTGTGAGAACAAGACCATGCTTTATGCATCTTTGAAGTTCAAGCTCACATAGCAAAAGCACCAGACATGGTTTCCATATTGAATGAATGATGGGTTCCATGCATGAGTCTATGGGTTTGGCTTTCATGACTGCTATGATGCAAGCCTGAAATAATGAAAGAGTCTTAACCCTTCCAGAGCTTACCCACCTTTCCCCTCCTAACTTCTGTTTTCAGGTTCAGTGAGCTGTGCGTTCCATAACATGAGACGCTGGCAGGAGTGCATCACGTGTTCATCAAGCCGAGTTATGAAAAGGAGGAAGCTGACCAACAGGCTGATACGCTGGAATTGTCCTCCTTGAGTTCCAGAACTCTGCCATCCCTTGGGGAAAATGTGGTCGAGGGTGAGTAGGGGCAGAAAAAAACAGTACATTTTCTGACCCCCCCCTTTTTGCCTGATGTGGACTAAACTTCTAAAACAACAGTATGAATGGTGTTCCATTGTCATACAGGTCTGCAACCAATATTTGGGGGGGAAAAGTACATTAATTTTAGGCTGCAAGATTTTACCATTAGGCGAATGTGGATAGGCAAAGATAGTCACAGGGAATCCTGTTTCCTCCAGAAATTTTTGGGGAGGGCATCTTCTGGGATACTGGTAGCATATTACATTAGTGTAGCTGGCGCCTGAGTAAGTCTGGAAGTTATGTGCATGAACTATGCAGAAGCTGATCACTCATTTAAGGATTAGCCTGTCCTTGAGTCCTCTTTTTTTCTGCCAATAACTGTAAGCCACTGAGCCTCCATTTTACCATTCCACAAGAAAATTGACTTGACCTGAGATAGAAGTTAGAGTTAAGAATAGTCAACTCTCTTATCTCACTAAGGTTTCCTAAAGGTTTTATGAAAATTAAATGGAAAAATACATGTAATTGGACCTATTAAATGGTTTCCAAGGGAGGCAGGCATCATGGCGTGATGCAATGGCACTGGGAATCCCAGAGGTCTGGATTTATGTCCTCACTCTTACACTTGGTAGTAGGGTTGGCCAAGACCCAGTTACTTGATCCTTTTGAGTGCATTTTCTGCATTTATAAAATGGTGATAGGAAGATTGTTTAGAGAAGGAAATGAGAAAATGCACTTAAAATAATACACTCAAAAGAAAAAGGTTAATTCATGTATGTGTTGTGATCAATCAATTGTATATATCACAGAGAGAAACAACCATCAATTACACACACACATGCACACACACACACAATTAACCAATTAAAAATGAAAAATATTAAAATAAAGTACTGAGAAGCCATGTCAGTCCGAAGAAGGCTGTATTTTATGTGCAGGAAAAAGGCTGTAAGTTCAATATAATGAAAAATATTTTCTTTAAACATTTTGATACACAAGTAAAAGATTCCCCTGGAAGTAATTTTTTTTAAAGTTCAATTTTCATATCAATGTGATGTTTTAAGGTAAAGTAACTGATTTCTTAAAAACCTCCTTCAGTCCTGGGATTCTGGGACAAAATCTGTCACAGAATTGGAAGCTTCAGAGGTTTAAATCAAACCAAATCACTAATTCAAAGTGGAATTAATGACATTGATCTGTGACTCCCCAAGCCATTCAACATGAATATTCATTTCTTTGTGTCTCTAGTGAGACAAAATCATCTCTTCTCGTTTGTTAATGCCTACTCAGCCTGCTTTGCAAAACAGAGACAAAAACAGACCAAAAAAAAAAAAAAAAAATTCTCTGCCGGAAGCCAGAATTTCATTCCATCTGAGTGCCTACAATGAACATGTACACTAAGTTATTTCTAACATGAACACTAAGTTATTTCTAAGTTGTTCTCCACTTTTGGTACTGAAGATCTAAAAACCAGACAACTCCACCTCCTGAAATCTTCCGCTAGCTTTAGAATTATCTGTGAGCAGAGTGGAAATCTCACTTGAGATCTGTAATTTCGGGACTTCTGCATATTTTCCCCTTGTGACTGAACTTCATTTCAATGTACACACACACACACACACACACACACACACACACACACCCTATTAGGCTAAGTAGAATGCAAATACCTGGCGGCTGTCATCATCACCTAATGAACAAGGACAGTTATTCCTTGTCATCAGTGCCTCCTAAGGATATATTTTCTGATGGTTTGGGGACAGGAGCAGCTTACAGCTCAAGAATACAGAAGTGAAGCCATATTGCTTGACTCAAATGCCAGCCCTGAACAAGGTACTTAACCTCTCTGGGCATCTTTCTTTGCCCATAAAATGAGTATGAAAATAGCACCCACTTTAAGTTGTGATGATTAAATACGTAAACTATTTAGAATGTAATCCCCACCTACTAAGCCCTGGCGAGATCCTTCTGATGATACCTGAGTTTCCGTAAGAAGCACAGTCAGGGGGTTGGGGCATAGCTCCGTGGTAGAGCACTTGCCTGGCATGTATGAGGTCCTGGGTTCCATCCTTAGTATCTCCTAACCTTCCCTTTAAAATATGAGTATTCTGACATCTTTTAAGAAATTACTAACAGGAAAAGACAGGAGAAGCAGGGTGGACAGAAGGCCTGGTGAGAGACAGGCCTTGGGAACCCGGTGCAGGGGTGCAGGTTCCACTCGGTGTCTCTCCTGAGCTTCTGAAGCTGCAGGTTCCGGGTTCCAGAGCGACCCTGAAGATCCACAGGTGCAGGCACTGCCAGGAACAATCCTGGGGGGAAATTGTGCTTAACTCATAAATTCTCTTAAGAGCCCGCTCCCTGCAAAAACCCTCAGAAAATAAAAGCAAGCCCTGAGGCCACTGTATAAATATGAGTGAGTGGAGCGGGGAAAGGTGGTGCCCACACCTGGTGGGCCTCCTGAGGGCTGCAGAGGGGCGGGGCGCCCCGCCACTCCCACCTGAGTTATTTGGTTTCCCCATTTCCAGAGAGCTGTAGTTAAACATTTGCCAGGGCCACACTGGCCTGGGTGAAAAGGCTGCCTCAGAGAGCCTGAAGGCTTCGAAAAAGAATCTTGTAAACTGCAAACCTTTTTCTTTGGTATGCTAACCCTTTCCCCTCCTCCTAGGGCAGGAAGTTGGCAGTTGGGCATGCTATGCTTTGGTTATCTCAAAAAAAACATAAAAGAAAGAAAGAAAAAAAAAAAAAAAAAAAAACAGCCAAATTGAACTCTTGGTTCACAGAAGACCAAAAAGTGTTGACTGAGAATTTGAAAATTTTTACCCTCCCCACCACTAAATACAAGTTAAACAAGGGTCCAAGTCGTCATCGACACTGTGAATTTACATCTTCTGTAGGTTTGTGGCAAATGTCCTTAAAGGGAGATGGGATGAAGGGGGGTAATTCACATATCCCCTAACCTTCCCTTTAAAATATGAGTATTCTGACATCTTTTAAGGAATATGAAAACTCCGTGTAGTGAAAATTATCACTGTGCATCATTATACTTAAAAGGTAATTTAACTTGTTCAGATTTCTAGGTAGTTCCTTAAGCATGAAGATGAAAGAGTAGGGATCAAAATGAAGAGGCACCCCTAAATCTGCCTGTATTTGTGTGCTCGGGATACCGTGACAAGGTACCGTAGCCTGGGTGGTTTGCACAACAGAAATCTATTTTCTCGCCGTCCCAGAGGCTAGAAGTCCAGGACCAAGGTGTCGGCAAGGTGACTTTCTCCTGAGGCCGCTCTCTCCATGGCTTTTAGATGCTGTCTTGTCCCTGGTCTTCATGTCTTCTCCTGTCTGCCTGTGGCTGGCTTCTGATCTTCTCTTTTCAGCAGGACACTAGTCATCTGGATTAGAGCCCAGCCTCGTGATCTTACTTTAGCTTGATTACTTCTGTAACGACCTTGTCTCCAAATAAAGTCTCATTCTAAGGTGGCATGGGTGCAGACTTGAGCACGCAAATTGCAGGACATGGCCCAATTCAGCCCGTCACTCTGCCTAAACGTGAGCCTAATGTATCCACAAGGGCAATTCGATTTAGCAACATCCCAGGTCTCATGAGATGGAGACAGGAATCTGAATCCCTTTAATTTCTTTCCTCTATCTAATTGCTCTCGCCAGAGCTTCAAGAACTATGTTAAATAACAGTAGTGAAAGGGGGCATCCCTGTCTTGTTCCAGTTTTTAGAGGGAATGCTTTCAACTTTTCTCCATTTAAGATGATGCTAGCCTGGGGCTTCACATAGATAGCTTTTATAATGTTGAGATATGTTCCTGTTATCCCTAGTTTTTCTAGTGTGTTGAACATAAAGGGGTGCTGTATTTTGTCAAATGTTTTTTCTGCATCTATTAAGATGATCGTATGGTTTTTATCTTTAAGTCTATTGATGTGATGTATTACGTTTATTGATTTCCGTATGTTGAACCAACCTTGCATCCCTGGGATAAACCCTACTTGATCGTGGTGGACTATCTTTTTGACATGTTTTTGTATTTGATTTGCCAGAATTTTGTTGAAGATTTTTGCATCTATGTTCGTTAAAGATATTGGCCTGAAGTTTTCTTTTTTTTGGCTGTGTCTTTGCCTGGCTTTGGAATCAGTGTAATATTGGCCTCATAGAATTAGTCTGGAAGAGCTCCCTCTTTTTCTATTTCCTGAAATAAATTGAAGAGTATTGGTATTAGTTCTTCTTTGAAGGTCTGTGTATCCATCCGGTCCTGGCCTTTTTTTTTTTGGTTGGTAGCTTTTTGACGGCGTCTTCTATTTCCTCTCTCAAAAGAAGGCACAGAGATGGCCCACAGGTGGATGAAAAGACACTCTATGTCACTCGTCATCAGGGAAATGCAAATTCGAGCCATCACGGGATATCACCCCACACCTGTTACGAAGGGTTTTAGTCAAAAGATAGATGTGTGGGCAAGAATATGCAGACAAGGGGCCCCTTTCCCACACTATTAGTGGGAAAGTCAACTGGTACAGCCATTACGGAAAACTATGGAGGTTCCCCAAAAAGGTGAAAATGGAACTACCACCACATGACCCAGAAACCTACTTCTCGGTATGAATCCAAAGGCACTGAAATCTGTGTGTTCAAGAAACATCTGTGCACCCATGCTCAGGGCAGCATTTTCCACCATCACCAAGAAATTTAGACCACCTATGTGTCTGTGGGCCCAGCAATAGATGAAGAAACTGTGGCATGTATATATATATATATATACATACACATGCAGACAGTAGACTACTATCCATATATATGTATGGTATATATATTATATCTCAAAAAGCTGACATACATTGATGTATACATCAAAAAATCAAGTATACACCTTACATATACACGATTTTTATTTGCCAATCATGCTTCAGTAAAGCTGAGGGAAGAAATCTCTCGTAAAGTTGCTCAGTAGATGAAAGTGTGACCGATTATGAATCCTAAGATATTTGGCCTGACACTGGCACACAGAAGGGTGGCCAGGTGACAGGTCAGGTCATGTGGCTTAGTAGGAAATGTGTATGCTGTGGATTCAAAGGGAGTTGGATGCAAGTCTCTGCCCTGCTATTTTGTAGTATTGCATATCCTCTCTGAACTTCCAATTTCTCTTTTGGACGCCCGTGTCCCTGGCAGCGTTACCTACGTTCACCAATTAGCCTATCTTTTGCAAAAAAAAAAAAAGGAGAATCCCAAGTTTGTTGGACTGTTACAAGATTTAAGCAAAAAATACCTTGACGTGTAGAATCAAGCATCGTGTCTACCATGATGCTTCACACACGCATACATAAGCATCCAAAAAACATCAGTTCCCTTTCCTTCTTTCCAGCCTATAGTTCAGTGGTGGTAACTGGTTACAACCAGAGAGAAAGAGAAGTTTTATTTCCTAATTTGAAGGCGAGTGCTTCATGAATCCTGTGTGCTCAGAGTTACCAATAAAGGTTGCTTAAATACATAATTGCCCATTCTCAGTGAATCCAACTAGAGGGTCTCGAGTGGGGTGTAGTGATGCGTTATTTTAGCAGGTTCCATGGGGGTTTCTGAAACACAGAAAATCTTGAGGTTTCTTGCTTGAGGCTGTGGATGCTGATCTCGTAAGAGTACTCTTCATACCAAAGCTGGGGTGGTCCTGCGCTTAGCAAGCGCTTGCGGACATTTTCACCTTTCTCGTTGTCATGAGCTCTGTGGATGGGAATCATCGCATCACATCGCTTTGCAGAAACCTCTCCCCCTTCACAAGTACTGCATATTCCAAGACTAAAGCCTGTGTAAGTCCTGTCGGCTGTAGAATCACACCAATTCTCCTTTTCGACACGTAGTTTGATTGTGGTATAAATCAGCACTAAAAGGCAATATAGTGCAGACAGGAATTTTATTGTGGGATGCAGATTCCCCGGGGCTTGTCTGGGAAATGAGAAGCATGTTCAAAGATGAAGTGCCCTGCAGGTGTCACGGTGGCCGGGCCTGCGAAGAGGCGCGTCTGGAGGGAGACTTCACAGTCTCATTTTAATCAGGGACAGTGGACTCTGGCAGATGGGATTGCTGACGGCATTCTGTGTTTGTTTATGGGTCACTAAGTCCAGCTGCATTGCATTCTGCCAAGAAGACACTGACCAATGTCCCAAAAGTAAACAGGGACTGCAATGCAGAAAGTGACCCCAAAGCTCAGACGGGCTTTCCTGTTCCTGCCAGACACTTTTTCTGATTGGACAGTGGGTCAGCGGCTTTTCACTGTCTTCTGTGGTTTTCTTTTCCCACAAATAGGCCTCATTTATTCTAAAAAATGCAGCTTTGGAGGTTTCTTGAAAATGGTACTTTTACTCAGTAAAAATAAAGTGAAGATGAAAACTCTTGTCCGTGGGAATCTGTTCTGCAAAAAGATTAAAGTAAGAGCATCACAGAGGCAATCCACTCTCCCCCGCTGATCAGTAGCCACCCAGACCTAACCGCTTCCCATAGCAGGGGGGAAAAAATTCTGGAAGCAGCACAACAAAAATCTGGAGGGAGACTTCACAGTCTCATTTTAATCAAGGACAGTGGACTCCTCCAGATGGGATTGCTGAGAACCCTCGGGTGACCTTTGCTTGCCAACACCATACAGACGTCACAAAGGCAGAGCTGAGTCCTTTGGTCCTCAGACTAGTGTTGCCAATACCAAGACCTATTCTGAGTGCTCTTATTGAGACGTTCATTATTGTTTCTCCACAATTTGCCTTCATTCTCTTTAAAAACTATCTCTTCAGTTTTGACCAGGGTGTTATAACCCACAGGAACTCACCATTACATTAAAGAGAAGTATGCATCCCCTGTCCTTTAAGTATTATCCAGAGCCCTCTCCATTTTTCACCAGCTCATTTTAGAGAAGCACCTTGGAGTATATAGTTGATATCTAGTGCTTCCTGCCCATGTTCTAATCTCTTTCTACCTCTGCCCTGTACTGTGCCATTTGTTAAATACACTGAATTTCAGAACTGAAAGGCATATTAGTCAGGATAGTGCTACAGTAAGCTGCAGTAACAAGTAAGCCCCATACTCTCAGTGGCTCTACATAATACAAGTGAGTTCTCCCCTGTGGGACAGCCCATCACGCCCCTGGGTAGCTATCCTCAGGAATCTGGGTTTCTTCCATTGGTGGCTCCTGCATCTCCAAGTCCTTCACTCCCAGCAGTGTAAGCGAGAAAGGTGTGGGACATTTTAAGGTTCAGGCTGTAAAATGGAGTAAATCATGCCCCCCAGCATTCTGTTGGCCAGAACTCAGTTATATGATCAACCAAAACTCAAGAAGGCAGAGAAATGCAGAGAGAACACACAGGTGACAACACTGTCAGCCTCAGAGAGAATTTAAAGGCCCTTTTCTTTGATTTCTTTAAGATTTTTTGGTTGAGGCCACTGAGACCCAGAGAACATATAAGTCACACACAGCTAATCAGAGACAGCTCAGCTCACTGGTATTTGCCAAGGACCTTCTTACCCATTCCTGTTGATTCTTATTAATATATAAAAGCATTCATAAACTGCCAAATGTGATTGGAGATTTGTTTCCAGACCTTTCTACCAGGACTCCAGGATGAGGAGTCCTGACATGACCGCCCTGTTCCGGGGCAGTGCCTGTGGGCCTGAGAGCTGGGCCCAGGAGGGCTTCAGGGAACGAGGGCCAGTAGCAAACCCTAATTATGGGAAATGCTTCTTGGCTCCTAAGGGATATAAAATTACTTTTGGGAGAGTCAAGAAAAACAGAAACAGAATACCCTGTGATGTCTAATTCAGAGGCCAAACGTCACTTCTGTAGTCTTATGTTCCGTGCTTGATTCTGTCAAGATAACTTTGAGAGGCTGGAGACGGTGTTGGTGGGGGAAGAAGTTCTGGATGGTGTCAGCCTGCTTTTGGGCTACCGGGTTGGCTCACGGACAATGAGTCTTGAAGGCTTGTCCTCAGTTGGGATCAAATGTGAGAAGGAACAGAGGCTCAGAAAATCCCAGATAAAGCCGAGGAAATGGTCACAGTTGA
Organism: Tamias sibiricus; assembly: GCA_025594165.1. NCBI lineage: Eukaryota > Metazoa > Chordata > Mammalia > Rodentia > Sciuridae > Tamias > Tamias sibiricus. Next base: position 12,313,733 of record CM046666.1, on the reverse strand, counting down.
GCGTGGTCTCCGGGGCAGATGCTGCAAGCTGTCTGGGGAAGGTCAGTTTTCACCAGTGGAGACGACTCCTTTGCAGTTTAGAAACTTTGCATACAGTTTTGCACCACCTCTGTCTACATCAGTGCTAACTGGGCAGTTGGTTACATACCTATCTTTTAAAATGCTGACTTTACCATCACACACTTTATATACGAATAGGATCTTTTTCCTGAATTTTCATCTAGGAATCTGGCATGGACTAGTTGAAGACTGCATTGTTCATGCTCCTGTTTTTAAGGATCAAGGACAGACATTTGAAGACTCTGACCCACCCATCATAGCTAGGAAGGGAAAATAAATGTAAATAGTATCTGCCACTTGGCTACCAAGTATGGTGTTGAGTTAACCTGTACATTTTTTACCACACAAAATTTAATAACAATAATAGAAAATAGTTTAGAGTAGTACCAGAATTAATTGCTTGATTTAGCTGCCCCTGCCTCCCGCCAAAAAATCACATTCCCTAGATTTTATGGTTCATATATGCAAGAAATGGTAGAACTGCAGAAGTCAAGAACAGGTGCCTTCATTTTTCACTTTTCCTCTTAGTCTTCTTCCCTCTCTTTAAAAAGCTGTGCTTATCCTTGTCCGTTGTAGAAATACTGTGCCCATTTGATTGACAGCCCTTGAAACCAATAAGATGAATGGATTTGCTGAACCTAGGTTAGGTTATGGCAAAGCCTGGGCTCAGAGCAGTGGTCAGTATGGGGAACAGGGAGGGGAAGCAGGTCAGTTAGACACCTCCAAAAGTCAAGAAGAGGTGGCTTTCAGACTGAAACTCATGAAATACATACACACTGGTAAGACAAAATGAATACAATTAGCCTGCTATGAAAATCATCCACCTATATGTAAAAGAGAGTTCAGTGTGGAGCACCCCAAACTTCAGTCATACTGACCTGGGGTGCAGTCAAAGGAGGAATGTGGTTGCAAGTCAGTGAGCGAAAAGCTAGGTGGCTGCCTAACTGCATGAAGTTGGTGTGAACAGGAGTTGGTTATCAAGAAAGCAGTAAAAAAAAAAAAAGAACTGGAGGGTCATAGTGGCCCTCTGTATGGCAGAGCCCATCCACCTGAAAGTGGCTAGGAAGGACACAGTCTTAACAATGACCAAAGCATCATGGTGCCCCTGATAGAACATTGGACCCCGATTGTGGGCAAGAGTACCTCATCATTGACAGCAGCATTTCAAGATGTGTTAGCAGCCCCTGTTCTGATTCTGTCAGGGTGCCGAGCAACATTGTGATAATTTGCTTCCTTAAATAGGCAGCCCATTGACAAAGCTGCCTCCAAGCATTCTGGCCCACTGCAATTGTATTTCTTATTTTAAATTAGTATAAATCTATCCAGTGCTGTGTGCTGGTTCTACTGTAAACATGCCAACAAAATCACTAGCAGATCTTGGGCCATGGTATACTCTTCCAGGTAAATGCCACCCTATGGGAGGCACCTGGGCAGGCAGAAGGGTGCCCACAAGGCCTCTGCCCTCACTCTGCCCATCTTGAACTGCTGCTGAACCAGCCCTAGGTTACTTGGATGGGACCATAGAGCAAGTCGAGGTGAGGTTGTCCTAATAATGCGACTGTCTTCAGTGGGCTGACAACAATTGCCGTCTTGTAGGCCAGACGTGGTCTGCAGAATGAATTTCAGCAGGCCACGCGCTGTTGTTCAATTGCATCCAGGACCCCGCCACAGAGAGCTTCATCAGAGACACCAAGAGTCGACAGGATAATGTGTTCCAGGCTTTTACACACATTCTCCAGTTGCAGTAATTGTTAGGTGATAAATACGGTGACAGCTCGTTACCTAATTCAGCTTCCAGAAGGCGGGAGGTTAAATTGCACCTCTCACCTGCTGGGTGACAGGTTAGCATCTGAGCCTTGTCCCTTCTCCACACTCTACCCTCAGCTCCAGCTCTGTCTGGAACCTTGTGTATTTCAGGCATTGGGTTTCACTCACACCCTGTTGAAGTGATAATCAAGAGGCTCATTACACAAGTTCATATAGGAATATGTCAGATGGTAGATAAAGGGCAATGGGTGGTAGTGAAAGTATGCGACCTAATATACACAATGGAAGACTATGCGGCCATGAAAAAGCATGAAATCCTCTCATTTGCACAACATGAAGAGAACTGGAGGGCATTAGGTTAAGTGAAGTAAGTCAGGCAGAGGAAGACAAGCACTGCATGTTCTCACCTACAGGAGGAAGCTGAACAGTTGAGCTCCTGTAAGCAGAGAACAGTGCTTCCAGGATCTGAGAAAGGTATGGGGAAGGGACAGGTGGAGAGAGGATGGTTAGTGGGTACAGGATTGTGCCTGGATTAGAGGGGTAATTTCTAATGTGTATAACACAGTAGGAAACTAGGGTTGAAAACAGTGAATTGTGTATTTCCAAATAGCTAGTGGAGAAGACTTCTAATGTTCCCAGCACAAACGACAAATGTCTGAGGCGATAGATCTACTGGTTATCCACTCTGGTCATTACACATTATATCCATGTATCAAAATGTCACACTGCACCCAATGAATATGTCCAAGTATATGTAAGTTTAAAATAGAAAAATGTTTTGCAACTATTACCTAAAAACACAAAAGCATGATCTCTAATCTCCAAGAGATTTTTATTTGTGTTTCTTCGCCTATGTGTCCAAAGAGGATTTCGGTACTTTGTACCCTTGTGTCACACACACAAAAAACCTGTCTCCATAAGCGTTGATGATTTGGTTTTCTTTAAACAACTTTACGGAAGCATAATGGACATATAATGTTCTATACGTATTTAAAGTATGAATTTTGACAAGGTGGGGGGGGAGAGAGAGAGAGAGAGAGAGAGGAGGGAGGGAGCTGTGAAACTGTTATCACAAACAGGATAGTGGCTATATCCCTCACCGCCCAGAGCTTCCTCATGTCCTGTTATAACCCCACTCCTGCCCCTTCCTACCCACCCCCTCCTCCCTAGGATAGCATTGATCCACTTTCTGTCACTATGATTACTTTGGATTTCCCAGAATTTTATATAAACCAAGCGTACCCATTTTGGCCTTTTTGCTCTGAGAGCTTACTTTGATCTTCGTCACCCTGCAGTGAGCGTCAAGGGGCTGTTCCTTCTCACGGTCGTCCAGTAGGATTCCTTGTCGGACCAGCCATGGTGCGTTTAGCCTTTTTCACCTGGGATGCACCCTCGGGTTGGTCCCAGTGAGGGGCAGTTAGAAACGCGGCTCTGTGGTGTTGGTGTTCAAGTGTGTGGACCTACGCTTTGTTTTCTCTTGGGTAAAATGCCTGGGCACAGGTGACTGGGTACCATGGCAGATGTACACTTAGCTCTCTGGGAACTGCTAACTGTGGCCCCATCCGCACGTGTGGGAGTCCCAGTTCCTCCATCCCTGCCCACGCTCGCCATCCTGGATCCCGCATCCCATTTCAGCCATTCTCAGGGTGTGCAGCGGTACCTTCAGTGGTCTGCCGTGCATTCCCCTGGCGACTAATGGTGTCTCCGTGTGCTCATCTGTCCTCTGCACACCCTCCTCCATAAAACATCCACTCGAACGTTCTGCCCACCTGGAAGTGCATTGTTTATTTCCATATCATCAAATTTCGAGTTTCTTTTCTGTCCTGGAGACGATCTCTTTGTGAAATTTACCTAGTGTGTTCATGTTCCTTTAGCATCTGCCTTGTCTTTTCATTCTGTTGACAGTGTCCTCAGAGGAGCAACTGTTTGCGATGAAATTCTATTTATTAATTGATTATTTTATTGTGCTTTTGGTGTGAGATCCAGGAAATCTTTGCCTAACCCAAGGCCACCCACTTTTTTTCTGATACTTTTAGCTCTGGGTTTCATCTGTATCTCTGATCCCATTTTGAGTTGGTACTTATACAATGGAAGCCAAATGTTGAAGCCTATGCTTTTATAGATGGAGAACCACAGTTCTCAGCACCCTTTGTTAAAGACTGTGCTTCTCCACTACATTTTATTTGCACTTTGTCAAAATCAGTTGTATCTCTATATGTATTGATCTGTTGATCTATTTCTATATAAAATCTCACACTGTTTAGATTAGACTTTTCCAAGTTTTGAAATTTTGTAGTATGAATCTTTCAGATTTGTTCTCTTACAAAGTATTTTGCTTTTTACTTCTTTGCTTTATTCGTGCCTGCTCTTTAGGTCCTTTGTGTTCCCAAGTGAAATTCAAAATCAGTTTCTCAATTTCTACCAAAAAAAAAAAAAAAAACGTATTATGATTTTGGCTGGGCAGATGTTGAATCTACGAGTCAGTTTAAGGAGGTTGACATCTTAACAAGATTGAGTTTTTCTGATCCATGAACATACTGCATCTTCTCATTTGTTTATGTCTTCTTTAATTTCTGTAGCAACATTTTATAGTTTTCAGTGTGCAGGGAAGAGCCAGCCATCCTCTGTCTGAGAGGATGAAGGAAAACCATCAATTTCCCCATTGAGACTGATGACCTATATATGTCTCTTACAGCAACACAGAGCAGGAATGATAAGGAGGGGGACCCCTTCCCAGAGCCATGAACACTGGGTGCAGGAGGAGTGCATGCAGCTTAGCACGGGGAGTCAGACTGCCTGGATTCAAATCTCTGCTGCCACGCACAGATGAGTGGCCTTGGGAAATTCAGAATCACCCCAGAACTCAGTTTTCTAATCAGCAAAATGAAGAAAATACTGTATGGCATTCCTCATAACTTCAGAGAGTTACAATAGCTCTTTAAACACAGAGCTATTTTTGGTCATATAAAATGTAACTGATGAACATTAGCAATGGTTATTGATTTTATTATTAATAGCACTTGGCATAGCAGCTGGAACATAGTAGGCATGCAAAACATTTTTAAAGCGGCATTGTTAGCTTCCAGAGGGAGCAGGCTGGGCCACTCGGGCGTACCTCTCATCTATTTTGACACTATTCCAGGTCGAGCTGAATTTGCTGGGAGGAACTTTGTTCTTAAAAGGCCTGAGTTGGATACAGAAGATTCTATTTTGAATTCTGCATTTTAAGACTCTGTATGGGAGATGTCTATGTAGGATCTCACCCCCAGAGACAAGTCTCCATGTTCACCTTCACTGTGAGCTTCCTTCCCTCTCTGCTGGGCCCATCTGAGGGTCTAATGGTCTGAGGAAGGTGTATGACTCCTTTTCCACCATTGTTCCTGAGATCCTTGGAAATCTGGCTCCTATGAGGACATTTCCAGCCTACCCCTGGGGCTTGTACCAGAGAGGCCTCCCTCAGCACATTGAAGCTGGTGGCCCAGAGGACCCTAGGCTGGGCCACCTGATAGGAGCTGAGACCTTTGGCTGGGAGCCACAGCCAGCCCAGAGCTCCTTGCAGGAGTGAGAGAAGAGGAGAGAGAAGCCCCTGACGTCACCTCCCTCCTTCCAGCTGGAAACCAGAGGGCGGGGGAGTGTCTCTGTAGCACCTGCAGGTCAGACTCTGGAGAGAAGAAGGTGAAGATCATTCTGGAGGAGTAACGAGGAGATACCAAGCCCACCTTATGAGAAGGCCAGGCTCACCCACGGCCATTCATGTCACCCTGAGACAATTCTGACTTCTGGAAAGTTCCTGGTGAACCCGGGGTCCATGCAGAAGTGGTCTAATCCCTCACCTGCTGTCTATAAAGGACAAGAGTCCACTCATCTCCAGCCAAGTGCTGGGGTGAGAGTTGTGGAGATGTCCACTTAGTTCCTCAGCCCCAACGTGCAAAGGAGACTCAAGGTCAAGGTCTCCAGATGTCTTCCTTTCAGTATGGTGGTTTTCAACTGGAGGCGGTTGGCTTTACACCCCAGAAGATGTTGACACTGTCTGGAGGTGTCTGTCATTGTCACCTCTTGAGGAAGAGAGGTCTGGTGGGTAGATACCAGGGATGCTGTCAGACATCTTATCATGAATAGGACAATCTCCACCACAGGGAATGATCCAGCCCCAAATCCCAATGGTGCCAAGGTCAAGAAACCTCCCCAGAAGCCCACTCCAAGGCTCTACCTGCACACTTAGCCGAAAGCTTTGATTTGGGGGTGAGCTAACTCAAAACATACTTGATCCTTTTGAGAACGGGAAGTGAAGGAACTCACAGGAGTGGCATTTCAGGGCCAGGGGAGTGGAAGGGGGCAAGCTATTTGTTTGCACTGGGCATGGCGATTGTTGCATTCCCCCTTGCCAACTTTGGAGCCAATGGTGGTTGATTGAGCAGGGAGCAGCCCCCACCGGTGGCTCTGGGACCACTGTCACATCACAGCATCAGCTTCTTGCAATCAAGCGTACAAACAAGAAGCCAGCCACGAGAATCCTAAGACAGAAATGAAAGCCTTTTGGTCTGCTGTTGAGAACAGATCGCTGGAACCCTGCAGCCCCATCCAAAAGGTACAACTAACAACAACCGCTAGGGGACCGCGCCCACGTTTGGGATTCACAAAGCCTTGTCTGCCTGGTGCTGGGGACCTTTCCAAGAGTCCAATCCGCTGGCTCATCTTGTGCCTTTGCCACGGCCTGCATCCTTGCCTGTCTGTCCGAGCAGCTGTATTAGGACCAAAAACTGTGGAAATGTCATCTGTGGCCGTGAACCAACAGCAGCTGAACTTCGGTTCTGCTGAAGGTCAGCTGGTGTAACTATTTTGACAAATATTTGTTGCTGTAAGCTGCCTGGTACCGAAACCCGGGAAAAACTCTCGGAGGCAGAGTTAAGCTTTTACTACTTTTACTTCTACTTTCTTAGAGAGAGCTTAGAGAGGGAAAGAAAGATTTTTAGAGAGAAAGATTAGAGCGAGCTTTCTTAGAGAGAAAGAAAGATAGAACTTAGCTTAAAGAAAGATAGAGCTTAGCTTAGAGAAAGATTAGAGCTTCTTTCTTCTCTCTTCTTTCTTCCTTCTTCTTTCTTCTGTCTTCTGTCTTCCTCAGGAGTCTCGGCCTAACTCTGACCAGTCATTACTTCTTCTATCTGGTTTCTCTTCTGTAACCGCTCTGCCTACGTTCTGACCGCTGATTCTTCTGACCGACCGAGTGACTGCCCGGCTGACTGAATTCTCCATTCTCCTAACTCGGACCGCTTTCACCCGGTTATATACCTTCAGGTTTGCGGGTGCCTACAGGTGCGTCACATACATATCAGGTGGAACTTATGGCTTCCAGCTAGCTGCAACAGCCCTTCCTAATTAGGGCTCCTTCAGTGGCCGTGAACCAAGAGCAGCTGAACTTCGGTTCTGCTGAAGGTCAGCTGGTGTAACTATTTTGACAAATATTTGTTGCCACAGGGCAATTCCTCATTTATTTGGCATCTAGAGATCAACTGGAAACTTTGTATTTTAAGTGAGCCTTGCAGACACCTCAAGTTCACCCTGTTTAAGGAGGACCCCGATGATGTGATCTTTCCAGAGAGAGAAACTTCCTAAAAAGTTATACATTTCCTTTGCCTCCATAGAGTATATGAACAATGCTTCTATTTTAAGCGACTCAGGACAATGACGATAATGTAAAACTAAAGTAGTCAGACCTGGTAGCCGCTTGCTCAGGCATTAAATGAACCCAGATCACAACCGTTGGTCTTTGTTTTGGGTTTTGGTTATGGTTTTTCAGTTCTTGCCCACGCTCACATCTCTTCTTTATCCTCCCTTCATGTGGGGATGAGCTGTCACTCTCCTTTCGTCACCAGGCCTGTCTTCTATAATTGGTGCCACAGGAGCAACAAACTGAAATCCCCTGGAAACTTAAAAAAAGAAATTATTGGTGCCTGGGTCCCATCTCCAGAGTTGTGATTCCATTAGTCTGGGGGAAGGCCTGGGCTTTGGGACAGTTTACCACCACCATCCCCGCCCCCCAAGAAGATTCTATTGTGCAGTCAAGGCTGAGAACCACTGTAAAAGGACAGCAAATATCTTATCTGTTACAAATTGTGCATAAAATAAGAGTTTATACGATCTCAGAGGTTTTCCTACAAGTAGTGTGTGAACTTTTTGGCATCTTTATTTTCTCTTTGGGTCTTTCTTTCCTATTCCTGCTGTGTTCTAAGGATGTGACCTCAAGCTAGGAGAGAGGCAGACCCTATCAGTAGTTCGGTGCTTGGAGTCTAGAGCTCAGTTGCCTAGGTTCAAACCTTGACTCTGCCACTTACTGTGTGACTTTGGGCAAGTGTCTTAACCCTTCTGTGTCTCAGCCTCATCAGAAAAGTATTAGAAGGATTAAATGAGTTAGTGTAAAGCATAGGGGCTTAGGGCTGTCAGGGAACAGGATTTGCTTCTGGAGTTAAGGTGGAGAGACAGGGGCCAACAGGGGTAAGACCACAATCCAGGGGTGTCATGGGACACAGAGACTGGCGACAATGGGAAGCTGTGTCTAGTCTACACTGGAAGGAGAAGAAATAGTGTTTAACTCAGGGAAAACTGAGACTGCGGAGAGATGCAGCAGCTGCCAAGATCCTTATCTCCGCAGCAGCGGAGAGGGTACAGAGGGAGACCCGGAGCCTCCCTTGTTCCAGCCTCCAGTCTCCCACTACAGCCTCCACTGCTGAACCCAGGGAGAAGCCAGGGAAGTAGCCCTCAGGGGCAGCCTCCCGGGGCACAGAGCAAAGCAGAGAAAGCCAGAGAATGAACCCAGTGGGTGGCAAACAGAATAGCCGGCAGAGTGGGCTGTTATTAATGATTCCCCAGGGCTGGGAAGTCACCAGAAAAAGTCCCTGGTGCCCTGGGGCGGGCCACGAGCCACACTCGCTCTGGGAGAAAGGCGCCTCCCCCGCAGACCTCTAGCACCTAGCCAAGAGGGCTCAGCACAGCTGCGTGCAAAGGTTCCGTTTTCTGAAAACTGTCATGGGCTCCCTGGGTCCCCGGGGTCTGGGAGACGCCTCGTGGCTGGGGACCAGCTCCGGCGCCTCTGGGGCCCTCCGCTGGCTCCCGCGCTCCCCGGCTCCCTCCACCCCCGCCCCTCACAGCGCACCACGACCTCCACGCGGTGCTCCTGGGGACACGTGCCTGGGCCTGACCTGCAGCCGCGCTGGAATGTCCTCCTCTGCGGCTTCCCCGCCCCCAAATGCCACCTCTGTCTTTTCACTCGTGAATGCTGACCTTTGGGTCCAGTAGACTTTCGTCTTCCAACCTCCCACCAGCTTCTGAGCAGCCATTCTTGCCCGTGCTGACATTTGCTCTGCAAAGCCAGGCTCCAGATCTCAGTACCTGTCCGGCACTGAGTGGCTAAGCAGAGGCAGAAGCCCTTCTTCCAGAAGTTTCCATGCTAAGCATGAGGGGGTGAGAGAAGGCGCTCAGCGTGACAGGTGGCTTTTCCAGTGGACATCTATGCAATCGGCCAGTCCCTCTGCAGGTTTTGCCATGGCGCTATGGAACAAGCAAACATCATTACTCATTACTCCCAGATTCACGCCCAGGGGCATCAGACCTGTCTCGTTTGGTGCCGATACAGGTGCTGGGTTGCATGGGAGGAAACCATGCAGCGACCCTGTCTTCATTTCTGACATTAGGGATTTTTTCCAGATCAAATACCAGGTATTTCTTTACAGATTTAATTAACTATTCTTTCTGTTCGCCCATCATGTTCCATCCAAAGTCCCGCGGATCCATCCCTCTGCCCACAAGCACGGTGCACTGTGACAGCCCTCTTCTGCTCTGTTGTCCTCAGAAGCCCATCAATCACTGCCGTGCGTTTCTGGGTAAAGAGGATGGCCTGGTGGTGCACACCTGTAATCCCAGCAGCTCAAGAGGCTGAGGCAGGAGGGTCTCAAGTTCAAATCCAGCCTCAGCAAAAGTGAGGTGCTAAGCAACTCAGTGAGACCCTGTCTCTAAATAAAATACAAAATAGGGCTGGGGATGTGACCCAGTCGTTGAGTGCCCCTGAGTTCAATCCCCAGTACCAAAAAAAAAAAAAAAGAAGAAGAAGAAGAACCCACTTCTCTTCCCTCTTAGTACCTAGGTGATTTAACCATCGTAATCAGTCAACCAAGACCCCCAGGAGGAGCTAGGGACTACAGTTAAAGGACATCTGGGGAGATCTGACTAGGGAGGGCTTTAACCACTGATTTAGGTTGGAGTGGTGCCAAAAGCACAACCACAGCAGAACCCACCAAGCACCCACGCCCTGCAGATCCCTGTGCCAAGCCTAGGAATTCATTCAGTCTTTGCCCCCATTAGCTTACATTTTAAATAAGGACAGGACACACACACACACACACACACACACACACACTAATAATGCAGGCAAGCATAGGATAAATGCCAAGTGAGTGGGACATAAATAGTAATAGTTAAATTGTGTGTTTTAAAGAATCTGACATTTCCCTTAATCAAGATTCATTTCCTATGCAGGTGATTTCCATTTCAGTTGGTCTCGGTGGGGGTTTTACAAGATTTCTTAATCCATCTCTATTTCCATATGTATAATTGGGGTGACTGAGAGATTTCTCCTACCTCCAGATCTTGCATATTTCTCGACATTTTGAATTTATGAGGTATCCACAAATCCACAAGGACCCGCCCATGTCTGAAGTCAGGTCTGCTTATGACGACAGTATTTTGAAATAGAACTTCTCTCCAACTTTCTCCCTGTTCGGGTGGGTTGAAGCGGGTGCTTCCTGTCTTTGGTTCTCATTTTCTTCACGGTGGGGGCTGCTTCAGCCAAGTCAGTGACTCGGAGAACATCCTCCCCCTTGGGTCACCTGTGTCACTAGAAAAGGAAGAGCAAAACCAGGCAGACGATTCTGAGGAACGTCTCTGCTTCTACCTTTTCTCTCTGCTTCCACCTTGTTCCGATGAACACAAATACAAGTCAACCGTGAACTTGCCGCAGTGACACCTGTTATGTTTACTTGCCTCTCCGTCCTGTTTCTGTCCCCGCATATTTGATGAGTGCTGAACTTTTTGCCTGTGGTCACGTCTGTCACCTCCGTAGACTGTGTACTCACAAGAACAGGCAGTTCTTGTGCCTCAACTTTTTTTTAAAAAAAAAAAAGTATTCTTTATCTATTTAATTACTTTCATTGACAAGTAGAAATTGTATATATATGTGTGTGTGTGTGTATATATATATATATATATATATGGTGTGCAACACGATGCTTTGAAATATATATGCATTGTGGAAGGGTTAAGTGAACTTAATTAATATATCTGTAACCTCATATACTTTCATTTATCATACTGATCATTATCATACTGATCATTTTTTTGTGATGAAGACTCAACACCTACCCCCTTGGAGCAATTCCCCAGTATTCCATATATTGGTATTAACCATGGTCACCAGATGTACAATGCATCTTGGAACCTCTTCCTCTCATTTTGTATTTTCTGCCCAATATTTCTCCATTCCCCCTTCCCCAGCCCCTAGTACTCCCCCTTCTATTCTCTGATTTTTCAGATTCCAAATATAAGTGAGATCATGTGGATCTGTCTTTCTGTGCTAGTTCATTTCACTTAGCATAATGCCCTTCAGGTTCAACTGTGTTATGACAGAATTCCCTTCCTTTTTAAGGATGAGTAATATTCCATTTGTGTGTGTGTGTGTGTGTGTGTGTGTGTGTGTGTGTGTGCCACTTTTATGGATTCATTTACCCATGGGCACTTAGTAGTAGGCTTCCATCGCCTATCTGTTGTGAATGATGCTGCAACGAGGTATCTTTTTGGTATGCCGAATGCATTTCCTTTGATAAGCACCCCATGGTAGGATTATCAGATCCCATGCTTAATGTATTGAGAACACTCCCTGCTATTTTCCATGCGAAGGTAGTGGTTTACCTTCCGGCAGGCACTGTCCGAGGGCTTCCTTTCTCAGCGTCATCTCCAGCATCTGCTGTTTTTTCTCTTTTTGATAACAGCCACTCTGACAGTGTGGAGGGGGAGCATCGTGGTAGGGTAGGCCTTGCTTGGCCTGCCATTCCCCACTGGAGCTGGTGCTCTGTGCCCAGCAGGCCCAGGGAACGGTGGATTAACGAGTTGAAAGAGTGCTCTCTCCAGTGCCTGGAGCCTTCCCTGCTAAAGGGCCCCAGCTTGTGGCACCAGCTGCAGTCACTGCACCCGGGAGCTGATGGGTGAGACTTGACTGGGTGAGACCAGGTCTGGAGAAGGATATGAGGACAGAGCCCAGGTGACCCTCAGAACACACGACTCGGTCATTTCCTGACCACAGAAGAGGCCAGAGGACCAGATGGCTTAACCCTGTGCCATATCCTTGATTATAAATACCCAATAAATACCAGTTATACCCACAAAACTCAGCGGCAGAAATATGTGCAAACTAGGGCTGTTCAAATTTAAAAATAATAATAATAACAAGTTCAAACCTGGTTCTCGGCCTTGATACAGAGAGAGGTAGTAGAAGAATCTGGTCTCAATAGAATTATTTGGTTTTGCTTAGAAATTATTTCAAGGAAACCGTCAAGGAGGACCGCAAGCCCTGCGGTGTTTGGGGGCTGCACTGGAGCCCCTGGCTGCACACCATCACCGGGAAGAGGAAAAGCGCGTTTGGCTCTTGAAGCCTCGTGAACAAGGCAGCATCTCCTGGCTCACCTTGGAAAAGGCTAAGGAAGAAGAAACTGATCACACAGAGGAAGTGGGGCCTTTCCCTTCATGTGGCTACTCGCCCCCACAGTCACTGTCTCTAATCAGGATACCTGAGTCACCCACAGGGAGGTGAGGCTGGGTGGGTGGACAGGCTCACAGGGAGCGCACCGGTCAGCAGGTGTCCATTACTTCCTTCAGTTGTAAGAACAATGCCTCGGGTAATTTGGATGGTGATAACAATGACTCAAAACCTTCACATAAATGCAGTCATTCTGAGTCACTAGCAGGACGGGCTCTGCCAGCAGGAGAGAGAGGCGGGTGCAGTGTGGAGGGTGGAGTGACCAAAGAGAGGCACAGGCGGTTCCAGCGCCCCTCATCCTGTCCTCCCTGGAAGACAGACGCACTGCACGCGGCGTTTGTCACGATCCAGGTTGCCCTTGCTTTAGGCAAATTCAGCTTCTTAAAATGCCAGCTTACATACACATTTTCAAGAATATATCTGTTAGGCAAAGTGTCCTTATGTAGGAAACGCAGACAGGCAATGCGCGTGGTCCAGTTAATTTCCATAGCATCATCGGGGGCACTCCTTTCAAGAAGCCTAGGATGCACCTTGCCTGCTCCCAAGAAACCACTTCCTCGACTGAGTTAAATTAGGCAACAGTTAAGCAATGTCTTTATGCCTAGGCCAGCACAAAGCCCATTGTCCCTTTGATGATCTGTTAATAATGAAGACAAGAAAATAAGCCGCGTCCTGGGATGGATATATTCCCCAGGCGCACTCGCTGTGGGAGGTGGTGTTTTGGCGTGGACAGACTGACCGGTTCAGGGTCAAGAGCGAAGGGATTAATCAAACCGGGAAGACGAGAAGGGAAAAATCAAGCAGACAGTTATGAAAACCAGGGAAGAACAACAACCCCACGTCCGTAGGATGCACACTTGGGGACTGCACAGTGAGGTGTGAAACAGGACGAGGCCAGAACGGAAGGAATGGCACTTCTGACTGCAGCTCCCGGCCTCTCTCCCCCACTTGGAGGCTCCTCTGCAGTCCGACCCTGTGGGCTCTGCCCCTGGGTCACATACTTGCAGAACCGTGGAAGGAGAGGCAAGGATAACTTAAGGTTAGGCAGACAAAAAGGAAACACACCTTCTGCTCTTTGTGAAAAGTGAGAACTTTCTCAGTTAACCATTCAGAAATAAATTCATCCATTTTGCCCCTTCTTTTGCTGATACAGCCTACTATTGCCGTTTAAAACATTGCCACAAAAGCCAAACCAAGGAGACGGATCTGGATCAACCTGCAGCCAGAAGCTAAAAGGAGGACGTGATTGTTTTGTGGTGTCTGAATTATTATTATATATATTTTTTTGTACTGGGGATTGAACCCAGGGGTGCTTAACCACTGAGTCTCATCCCCAGCCCTTTTTTTTTTTTTTTTTTAATATTTTTATTTATTTGCTTTTTTTTTTTTTTTTAGTTGTACACAATGCGTTTTACTCAATGTGTTTTATTTGTATGTGGTGCTGAGGATCGAACCCGGGTCGCCCACATGCTAGGCGAGCCCTCTACCGCTGAGCCACAATCCCAGCCCTCATCCCCAGCCCTTTTTATTTTTTTATTTTGAGACAGGGTCTCACTGGGTTGCTTAGGGCCTCGCTAAATTGCTGAGGCTGGCTTTGAACTCACAATCCTCCTTCCTCAGCCTCCCTAGCCACTGGAATTACCGGCGTGCACCACCTCACCCAGCCTGCATATTCTTTTTTTAAATATTTATTTATTTACTTTAGTTGTACACAATGCAATGCATTTATGTTTACGTGGTGCTGAGGATCGAACCCGGGCCGCGCACGTGCGAGGCGAGCGCTCTGCCGCTGAGCCACAACCCCAGCCCTGGGCCTGCATATTTTTAAAGCATAATAATATCTATCAAAGCCAGGCACGGTGGCGCACGCCTGTAATCCCAGCACTTGGGAGGCTGAGGCAGGAGGATCACGAGTTCAAAGCCAGCCTCAGCAATGATGAGGCACTTAGCAACTCAGTGAGACCCTGTCTCTAATAAAATACAAAAAAAAAAAAAAGGCTGGGGATGTGGCCCAGTGGTCAAGTGCCCCTGAGTTCAATCCCTGGTACCCCCCCCCTCAAAAAAAAATATCTATCAAACATTGAATGCTACCCCTGCATCTTGCACCCAGTCTCTCCTTTGCTCTACAGGTTTTGGCAGGTGGGAGGAACCATAGTTTGTGACGGGTGAAAGAAAGATTTGGAGAAAATACAAGACCAATTTGTTTTCTGCACATGATCTGTAACCCTTAACTTATGGAGACCCTCCCTCATCTTCAGCTTTAAGGGGTCAACCAAGTGTCATAGGGCAGCATTGGAGCAGCTGCTCCCTAGGGTCCCCCGGCTCCTGTGTCCAGCTCCCGCATGCAGACGTGACACTCCTGGTGATGTCGCTATTCATGCTAAGGTTAACCGCCCAACAGTTTCCTTGCTTTTCCAGCTACGTCACTGGTGGCTGATAAGCTAAGTTCGTTCAAGGTCTCAGCCTCTGCCTGTTTACTTTAGGTAGATAAATGTTGCTATTATTCCTGAGAAGGGAGGAAATGCTGGAGGCTGGAGACTCCTTAAATCTGCACAGTGTGAAGATATGTGGGGACCCCTGGCACCCAGAGAAGAGGGAGGTGGAGAAACCACTTTGTCTCCATTTGGAGATGCTGTAATTCGACTTCCATTGAATAGCAGCTAATCGCTGCTTACTATTTTGTAACCTAAGGGTAATGAACACTGTAGCTTGGTCTGTTAATTGAAGGTGACAGAATGTTCACGAGAGCCTGGGCAGACCCCCTTCCATGAGAGTGGTTTTCTTTGTTTATCAATAAGCATGCATTTTTTTTTTTAATGGCTTCATCTGCATCTAATTCCAAGGAAGTTAAGAGACTCATCTAAAGAAAATCCTTGGGGGGAAAATCCAATGACTTGCAGCCAGCATTATCTTAGGACGTCAGCTGTCACAAATCAACTAATAAGTGACCCATTTTACTATCATAAGCCGAATTTATCTCTGGGAAGGAATAAAAATAGATTGGAACAAGTGGACCTACTACAGTCTCTTGATCCTCTCTCCAAAATTCTCAGCAGATCTCTAAATAACCTAAGACACCAGAGAAAGTCAACAACTGTTTAAATTGTTCATAGCAGCAAGAATTCCCTATTACCTAACCAGACAGAGTCCCAAACAGAACTCTAGTAAGAGTGGAGGTTCCAAAGAAGATTTGTCATGGAGAGCAAGAGTCTGTCCTGGATACCAGCACTAAACTTTCTTCCTCAGCCCCAAACTTTTAGCAGATACTCAGTTTCCAGTGAATGGCTTACATACACTGAGTTGCACTTAGAATTCGCATGTTTGACTTTTAAAACTAGAAGAAAACACCAATTTCGCATGCTAAGCAATTTCAGGAAATTCACAAATTCTAATTTTTCAATTTTCACTTTTACCAAATTTGTTTTATAAATAAAGAAAAAAAGCCGAGCGCGGTGGCGCACGCCTGTAATCCCAGCACTTTGGGAGGCTGAGGCAGGAGGATCGCGAGTTCAAAGCCAGCCTCAGCAATGGTGAGGCACTTAGTAACTCAGTGAGACCCTGCTTCTAATAAAAATACAAAAAAGGGCTGGGGATGTGGCCCAGTGGTCAAGTGCCCCTGAGTTCAATCCCCGATCCCCGATACCAAAAAAAAAAAAAAAAAAAAAAAGAAAGAAAAGAAATTTTCCCCCAATTTCAGGCAGATTTAAATATTGCTGAAACAAGGTTGAAAGCATGAGGTATAACATAGAGCTCCCATTTTGGATTGTTGAAATAAATATAATTTTAATCCTTTTTCCCAAATACTGGCAAGTTCCTTATTAAGAACCCACAACTTGAACCCAGTCTTGTTTTATCTCTCTTTTATTCCTCTTATGCTTTCAGTAAATGCCTTTTATAAGTACATTGACTCTACAGTTTGCCTTTATTCTCAGATACCCAAAATTAAAATTGTTGCCAGCCAGTTTAAAAGTCAGAGAATAATCTGATATAAATTAATGAAAGGTCTTCTTGAATATTCTACCACATTTCACCAAACATAATAGCAACTTCTTTTTCCATTACGATCCATGTTCCAGGAAATATGCCTTCTCATTTTTTAATTTGCCCCATATTTTGATTAGAGTCAAAGGAATAGAGCTGCTATGGAGGAGAGGCTGGGGACTCTTTAAATGAACACGGTGTGAAGGCATGTGGGAGTCCTGGCACAGTAAGAAGGGGACAGTGGAGAAGCCACTTAGTCTCCATTTTCAGGTGTGGTCAACACCTGCTGGACATGTTTCTAGGAAATCCAAAACAGGAATAAATTTAATACTTGTTCTCAGAGCTAATCAGACCCTCTGAAAGTGATTCCAAGGAACCAAACCCACAGGACACTAATGGACAACTTGTAGAAATCAGATGAGAAAGATTTCAGAAAATCTAGGAAAGCCATATGGAGACCAGGATGGTGCTTCTGGAAGGTAGTCATACTGTAGCAGCTGGTGCTCTGCTTTGAAATTCCAGAAAAATGTTACCTGCGTCCAACAGTGACATCAACCAAAATGGCGATGTGCTTTGGGCATCCTGCAGAATGTCTAATTTATTTAGAATACACTGGCAGGGATATACAATCGTGATTGACTCCCTGGATTCAACCAACGCGAGAAATGATATCATAATCAGAAACGGCTTTATTGATTTGTCCTGACTGCTGTCGTAAAAGACAGTGTGTGGGAGTTCCATGTGTCCTACCTAAAAACCTATAGAAGAACCAGAGGAGGAATTTGCCCCCAAATCAGAACAAGAGCCTTAATCAATAGAACATGAACAGGTGGAGTCAAAAGAGTCCAAGGAGCCATTGAATATTCCTGACAGGAATAGCCTTGCCAACCACCGCATAAACAGAGTCCAAAGATTCTACTCTTCTCTTTGGCTACTTCTGCATTATGGACTTCCTTAAAACTGAAAAGTTCCCAAGTCCCAAGTCCAGGCTGTCTTCCCCCTAGATAGTGTTTCGATAGCCACTGTCCATTGTATCCATTTCTCTAACTCTCCTTTCTCTACGTCTATAATACTAATGGAACATCTTCCAAGGCCCATAATGGGAGCTGTCGATTCTCCTGCAGGTGACTTTCGCACTGGAAAGCTACATTGTCAGCTCAAGAATTTTCCATCGAAATTTTCTAAGACTTAGGCTAAATATCTCTCCAAGCCTGAGTTCAAGTCCATTTTCCCTCATTCCATACACAGCCTGGTTCTGTCATCTATATACCCTGCTCTGGAAATGGAGTTCCCCAAATAGTGAACAAGTCACCTGGAGGACTAAATGCATTGTAAATCAGTCAGCTGACCTACTGGCTTATGTCTCGAGTCTGCAGAAGCTCCTGGAAGGTGCCCTAGAATAATTTGCAAATTTAAAAAGGAAGATTGCTACTTGAGAGTTAAATAAGATCAAGACGCAGAATGCTTCTAAAAATACTTATTTCTGCGTCCTCCAGAGACTCACATTTGCTGACAAGGACTTCAAAGCTGCTGCGAGATTGCTTTTCCCCCAGCTGCCTGGGAACGGCCTTAGGATGGCGAGACCACCTAATCCAAGGGCAGGTGTGTTTGCCCGGGTATAAATACCAGGGCTGATGGGGGGAATGAGGGGGCTGTTCTGCCCTCCCCACTTGACTTCATACTGAATCAGATCAAAAAGAGGCCTTCGTACAAACATGCTTTGTAAACAATACAGTGTCATTCAAGTGTAATATCATCATAAGACACCTGAGGTTTCAAATATTATAATTCTCTACATCCTTAGTATTAAATTAATATTGGTTTGAGGGCTAAACAGGATATTGAGGATGATGGAAAACGAATCTAAATATCTGCTGAATCACACACCCCTACCCTTGCGCCTAGCATCTTTGCCGCAAATTGATAATGAATGCAGTCATCACCATATTTAGTTGAAGTCCGGTGCTTTTCACAGTCCTAGAAGCCTCAGTCTCTCCTCCAATACCAAAATATTTTCTTTTCCTATAATGTCATCTTTTAAGGTATATACATTTCCTAAGCTATATACAATAAATCAAAGTATAGTCCCTAAGGCATTATGAAAAGACATTTAGGAACTACCTCCCTGCAGCCAAGAAAGTGGTGGCTTCTTATATTTGCAGTCTTCTGACCTTGTCAAAGATTCAGCCTAAGAATTCAGTTCATCCATACCCCATGAGCACAAGAGCTGTGTTGGTCCTTTGCATGATAAAATCAGATGGTATGTCACAAGCCTTTTCTAGCCTAAATTTTCCTGAAAAGACCCATTTGCAGGAAACACTGCCAGAGAGAAATGGCTGTGAGTGAAATAAAATAATTGACATCGAGGAATAGTGATTTCAAAAGGTATAGTTGAAGTCAGCAGCTAGAAGCCCTGAGATTTTCATATGAGGTCTGTTTGTAATCGTAAGCCAGACAGGTACTTCCAGCGGGTGCAGACTTTCTTTGGCATGGTGCTATGAAAACTATTGGGCTGAGAGCAAAATCTCTACTCAAACTAAAGCAATAACCTCTCCTTTCTATGGGTGCTTTGCTCCTGGTGAAACAGGATATTAGCCATGGGTAGCACTACCCATACACTCCCAGACTTAGGCTGGAAGTGAACCTCAGTTGTAGGGGCACTTACTTATCATGTGTGAAGCCCTGGGTTCAATGTCAGCAAAAAAAAAAAAAAAAAAAAAAAAAATCCACCAGACATTACCAAAGGTCCCCAGGGAAGAAGGGGGCACAAAATGATTCCCTATGGAGAATCAGGGGTTTGCAGCATTATTTAATAAGCAACAGCTTATCTCTACCAAGGATGCCTCTTCCTCACCTCTTCACTCCCAAGCTCTCCTAAAGAATTGCTCTTGTGCTGTCAAGGTGACCAGCTTTAAATGGACTTTCCATCAATATTGCTGGTCCTAAGCACAATACATTAGTTGATTCAATTGTTTTTCCAGGATAGGGTTCTTAGAGAACAGTGTTTCCATCCACAAATCCTGGAAAACTAGAATTGAAAACACAAAGCATAGATTTGTCAGAATAAAATAAACCCAGAAAATAATATAGAAAATGTCAAGTAATGAGGTCAGGGAAGAAAAGAGTATTTCAAACCACTCAATGATTATTTCACCATGTAGAAATAACCATTACTGCTATTTGGTAAGCATTTTTCCAGATATTTCTCTGTGTCTACATCCAAGTGTGAAGCCTGGTAGATATCTAGAAGTTCTACAGAGAAAAGAGAAAGATGAATTATTGCATAAATCCATATGGACATTTACCATGAGACTATACTCATGCAATTTCAAACTAAAATTACCATATTTGATTTAATTTCCCATGAATTAACAAATGAGAAATGGCTGGGCCAGGTGGTGTGTGCCTGTAGTCCCAGCTACTCGGGAGGTGGAGGCTGGAGGTTGCAGCAGCCCCGAAGTTTGAGGCCACCTGGGAAACAGTGATACCCTGTTTTAAAAAGAGAGAGAAAATCTAACAACGGAAGAAACTGATGGATTTCAGATGTTTTTCCCCTGCTAGGGATATTACTTCTTAAAGGGTCCCCTAAATTAGGGAAATGCTTATGCAAAAATTAAGCTGAAATTGGTGTGATTTTTAAACTGCCCCTTTCAACGTTAGATGGTATCTATTGACTCCTTGATAGGAAAGATGAGGAAATTGGGTAGCTTCTTACCTCTTTTCCTCCCATGGCCTTTTGGGAGGCTCCTGGTAACTCTATGGATGCTAAAGAGGTCTTTCTGGGGACCTTTGGCAATGTGTGGTGGATTTATTTATTTTTTTTAGTTACATAGTGATACCCATGCTCCTCGTCCCAGTAAACTCATCATAAATGAAAAACACCATAAGTTGAAAGTGCATTTCATGCACCTCATCTGCCGACCATCCTAGCTTCATAGCACACTGTGTTTTAGACCGTTGGTTGTGTCCCCTCGTGACCTTGGGGCTGACAGGGAGCTGCAGTTGCTGTCATTACCAGGTATCACCAGAGAGAATCTGACTGCATGTAGGATCACTGCGATCCTGGGAAAAGACCCAAATTCAAAATTCTGAGTGTGGCTTCTACTGAATTTGTATCCATTTCACATCATCGTAAAGTCAAAAAATCAAAAGACAAACCACCACAGTTTGGCACTGTCTGCATTCATGTGTGACCTTTCAATCCTCTTTTTTATTTTCCACAATTGTTTGGTCTCTGTTCTATTTTAAATGAATCCACAGCCTTTCAGGTCCTGCATTCTTTATTTTGACTCATTTTTTTTTTTTAATTTGCCTAGATTGGTTTTCAAGACACATATTTATTTGCAAAGAAGACCCAGAGATGCTCTATTTCTTGAGTTTGTGAATCCGTGATAATATCTGCTCCCTTCTTTCTTACTCAAAAGACAACTTGGCTGGAGACCAAATTCCTGGTGACCCTTTCTTTCTCTCAAACTTCATAGACACCATACTATCCCTGTCCCTGGGCGGTTCCCACTACAGTGACCTCCAAACCCTCTCAGGATGCTGGGCATTTTGGCTCTTCCTGCCTCCCTAATTCCCCCTCTCAGGGGCACTATCTTACTGAGGCTGCAGCCTTGGCATGCTCAGATCACCTCAGGGCCACAAAAGGAGGTGACAGTGTAGCCCCTGGGCCACAGGCAGAGCTACCTCTTCACCTTTCAAGATGGCAGCAGGAGCAGATCCTATTCCTCGCCCACTGTCCCTGTTCCACAGGGGACTTTGACAGCTGCCCTTCCCTTCCTCCACTCTCTTCCCACTGGGTCTGAAGACTTAGTACAGTCACTTCCTCCCCTTCCCCCAAAGAGTCCACCATTTCTCTCTCTTCCTATCTTTTTATTGCCTGGTTCCCACTCAGGGTCTGCAATTTAGTTCTGCCTTTTGGGGGGCTCCTGGTGACTCTATGGGTGCTAAAGAGGTCTTTCTGCATACTCTTAATATTTTCGTTCATTCAAAATAAGTATTATGAAATAACCCGTGATTCTTCTTCAAACATGTCACCCAATTAGCTCTTCCCTATCTCACCTCCCTAAATGCTGATTGTATTTTTAGTCTGTTTTATACATCTTAGCATATGGAAAGGCCAGTCTCTGTGAGCAGCTATCACTTATAGATTTTGTCAAAGAAGCATCTCAAAACAGAATCCAATAAATATTTCTTCAAAACAGAATCCCCTACACACATGGAGTTATCCAATAAGTATTTATTGACAGAGGGGGTGTATTGAGAATTCTATAAGTGTGTTCCAGTGCTCGGGGGGAAAGGACATATAAGGGTGTACCAAGAATTAATGAAAGATGAAGATAAGACTTTATTAATACAACCAGGGGTCACTTAACAATGGAAATACAGTCCAAGAAATGTGTTGTTAGGTGATTTCATGTGAATATCATGGAGTATGTGTATCCAAACTAAGCCAGCTACAACATCTCTAGGCAATGTAATTTTATGTGATGCCCAATTGTATATTCAGTCCCTCCTTGACCAAAACATTGTGATTGGGCATGTTGCTATAATAATTAGTGTTAACTGAAGGGCCCCGTGAATGGTGCAGCTAAAAGTGGTTCGTGTAAGTGATCTTGTTCAATCATACAATGACCCTAGGAAAAAAGGCACTATTATTGTCTCTGTTTTAAGGATGAGGGCACTGGGACACAGAGGAGTTAAGGAATTTGCCTGCAGTCACACAGCTAATGAGTGGTAAAGTCTGGACTTGAATCTGTCTCTTAGGACGTGCTCTGGGACAGGATCCAGACCAGAAGTCATCACCACGGACTGTCGAGAGGGAAGTCGAGTGTGCTCCATCTTGACCATGGTGTGCAAGGATAGAATATAGGCTTACCAAAGCACGAACTAAAATCTGGGTGAGGACTAAGAAAGAACTTCCTTTTTTTGAAAGCGACAGGGTTCTATCTACCAAGAGAGGTTATGAACTCTCTCTGTGTAAATGTCCCAGACAAAAATGGCACCTATCCATGTGTGACCTTAGTGCTCTTCCAGTCCAACCAAACCATGACCTCATGATGTCAAAGGCCAGGAATGTGATTGGGGAGGTGAAAAATAACAGCCTGCTTTCTCTTTCCAAGCGCCAGCCAGCCAGCCCAAGATGGCTGTGCAGTTCAAGGGGACCATCCGTGTGCCGGACAGTAAACACTCAGGGAATTCGATCCACACGCTCCCGGAGGGATTTTTCCACTACTCTCTAATCCAATGAAGCCTGGGCTGGAAAAGACAGTTGAACTGAGAGAGTGACTAAGTGTGCAGAGTCCTTGGAGGTTAGAATACAGTCTGTCTACTCTGAGAAGGCATTTTGCCCTTGTCTGTCTGGGTTTCTAATATCTGCTGCAGACTATTAATCACGCAGACCAGACTCTTGAACCTCTTTGAATCATTTTACATTTAATCAAAATCCTCCCCTTTCCAAAAAAAATAAAAGCTACAAAATCCTGCCTGGTGATCTGATTTAAATTATTTTTAACGTTTAAGCAATGGATTACCTGGAACCCATACCCTACGTTGAACATGCATTTTAAAAGCTTTGAAATGAACTCAGACAAAAACCAAAGCTGCAATTACTACCATATCATGAAATCAGAATTAAAAATTAGCCAAGGACTTTATTTGTTCATTTCCTTTAGAGTCCCTGTTAAAACACGGGTCACCCCATGTTTTCACCATCAGGAATACTAATGGGAAAAAACGGAATAATTCATCTTTTAGAAGACAGTTTCCACCAAATTTTATGGAGTGAGAATTTGGCCTGGAGTTTATACTTGAATGTACGATTTTGCATTTGAAATGTCATCTGGTCTTATTTGTGACTGTCACATAGAACAGATGTCATGATTTACGAAACCTCGCCTATCCTGCTTCTCCTCTTTGCTCAACCACCCCTCCCTATTTTCCACGTGTGGTATTGTCTTCGCTTTAACAGATTTTATTCTTCTAACGCGTCTATACTGTTTTTAATGCAAGTTTTCCATTTTGGTTCTGGGATGTGTGGATGGAAATGCTTTTCTCTAAGACCCCCATCCGGGACGATAATCGGAGCCAAGTTGGAAATGTGGCTCCACGCGGCTGTCCAGATTCGGGAATGGTCCTAGTTGCCCATTCCAACCATATATAAATTCCTAAACTTGCTTCAAGCAGAGAATGTGGGATGGGAAGAAAGAAAGCCTGTGTTTTCCTTCTTCTACACTCAGAGCGCAGGGAGGGAATGGAGACCCATAAGCTTGGATCGCGTGAGCCCAAAGGGAGGGGAGAGCAAATATTTAGCTAGGCCAATAGAAGGTTGCCACAGTCTGTCGCTGACACGCCTGCCAACATTTTCAAGGTGTGGAAAAAGTAAGTCCTTAAAGCAGAGCTCCTCGGTGCTGTCTTTTCGGGGCTTTCTTGCTAATTTCCTCCTGCGATTCCCAGGCAACCTAACAGCTGGAATCTGTACATCATCAGCTCCCAGAAAATAGAACCTGGGCCAGGGGGCTGCAGAACAGAGGGTCTCGTTACACCGCAGACCCTTGCAAATCTTGCCTGGACACAGCTTCAGCACTACTATTCCACAAGAGGAATATAGTCCAGAACACTGATGACTTTTGACTTGTCTTTTTCTTTAAAAGAAATGCTCTAAAATCAGAGAGAATTGAGGACGTTTGAGAAATGCTTAAGGTGGAGATTTGCGTGAGGAGCAATTTTAAATTGCGTTCCAGATTTGACATCCACAGCATAAGACAAAACTCTACCATGTGGCAGCAGTAATGGCTGAGGGCTGGTCTGCGAGCCTGGCCCCTGGGCCACTGTGATCTTTCACTGTACAGGCTTTACTGGTTTGGAGATCTTAGTGGACCAAGAACAAAGAGAAGCAAAGACAAAGAGGTCCAAGTTATCGATGGCAACCATATATCCTGCATTTTCCATGACCCAAGTTCATGTAATCTCTCTGGTGGTTCTCACAAAGGCCATCAGACTTGCCAGGTTGCGTGCTTCCATTTTTAATTAGGAAAATTAAACTTATAAACTACGTATAGTTTGCAAAAGACAAGGTGCCACTTTATTGTCCCTGGAGGGTAATAATTATGTTAAGCTTATTTTTGTGCTTCTAAAGCCTTCTATGACATACTGCAAATAAAAGGGCTCGACATATGTTTGTGCATATGTGCTAATGACAGTCAAGAGGAATTTGGGAAGATAACAATTATTTTAAGTTGTATTGTTTTATTGGTATTGCTGATTTTTATCATAACCAAAGGATGCAGATGTGAGTTTTAATCTTGGCTCTGCAGAGTGCCATTGAGAAAGTTATTAAACCTCAGAAGGCTTAATAACTCAGTTTGGCCCTCTATAAAATGGGGATAATAACTTCTCTTACTTAGCTTAGGTTACAGAGTTTTAATATGAACCAACTAAGACACTGAATGTGCAAATGCTGGGTAAACTGAAAAGATGCACACGAACGGAAACTTCTGTCGTGATGATCATTATTACAGATCATCACCGCTCTAGTGTTCTGGGAGTCCAGCCATCCCCAATCCTGCCAAAAAGAAAACTGCTAAGAAGCCACCACAAATGGCACACCACATCTGAGCTTACTTTTCAAAATGGTTTAGTTTTTATAGTAATTAAAAAATAATTCATAACATTTCATGCTTTGGCCCCACAGTGAGCCAACCAGGGCGAGATCACATTTGCGAAACTACCAGGGCACCAACCCCAGGAAGAATGCTTTTGCAACACACACCACAACACACACCACAACACACACACACACACATAAAAAAAAAAATAAAAAAATAAAAAAAAACATTTCAGCACAGAGAATGTTTGACCATAGGTGCAAAAACCCACTCCCAGAAAAAAGGAAGAAATAATTTGTGTTCTGTGGCTAATGAACTTTTTATGCCTTCTTCCTTTCTTCCTTTTCAAGTTTGTCCCTATGCCCAGATGCCAAGAATCCTCAAGTTGTTAGGGTCCACCATAAACCTTTACCCTCCTGCTGACCTGAAGCCCAAGCACATTCACTCAATGCCCAGAACTGGGGTGGCAGGGAGTGGAGTGGGTCACCATTATCCCCCTCATCCTTCTCTTTCTGATCCTCGTCCTTCTGTGAACACTTAGGTATGGCTGTGTTCCGTCCACGTCTCTCTCGATCCTCACAACACCATTTGAAATGAATATCACAGTTGGGTAAATTGAGACTCAGAAGGAGCGGGTCATTTTCCCAAAGCAAAGTCTGGATATGAAGCCAAATGACCAAGCCCACTGGATTCTGAAGACCTTCATCTTTAACCACCTCACTCTCACGACCTCCTCAAGTTCTTCTTGCTGGGTGTGGTGGCATATGTCTTTAATCCCAGCACTTGGGAGGCTGAGGCAGGAGGATCACGAGTTCAAAGCCAGCCTCAGCAATGGCGAGGCACTTAGCAACTCAGTGAGACCCTGTCTCTAATAAAGTACAAAAAAGGGCTGGGGATGTGGCCCAGTGGTCGAGTGCCCCCGAGATCAATCCCTGGTACCAAAAATAAATAAATAAATAAAGTTCTTCTATCCCAGGAAATTGTTGTCCTGCTGGGTAGAGGTCTTCAAGGAGGAAGGGGTTGCTCTTGGGAGCTGCTCAGCGTACATCCTCTGCTAACGATGCTAGTCTGCTAACATACATTCTGTTAATATTTATTTTTTAGTTGTAGTTGGACACAATACCTTTATTTTATTGATTTATTTTTACATGGTGCTGAGGATCGAACCCAGGGCCTCGCACGTGCTAGGCGAGCGCTCTACCGCTGAGCCACAACCCCAGCCCTAACATACATTATTTAACCCATTTCCAAAGATGGCCAACAATACCACACCTGGTGGAATATGATGATTATTTCTAAAATATAAGTGATTAATAATAATTTAGTTTGCTTTTCTAGGATTATCTTCTTTTTAAAAAGAAAGTTGCATGCTATAAGCCAAGTTAATATATTCTTTTTTTTTTTTTTTTTTTTTTTTTTTTTTTTGGTAAGGGGAATTGAATTCAGTGTCACTCAACTGCTGGGCCATATCCCCAGCCCTTTTTTGTATTTTACTAGAGACAGGGTCTCACTGAGTTGCTAAGTGCCTCGACATTGCTGAGGCTGGCTTTGAACTCTCGATCCCCCTGCCTCAGCCTCCCAAGTGCTGGGATTACAGGCGTGCGCCACCGCGCCCCGGCTAAGTGAATGTATTCCTAATGCTGTAATTTCTGACTGAGGCAAGCAGATGGGAAGGAGGTCTGTCTCAGTGGTGTGTGGTGGGGACAATCACTGCACAATTAACACTATATCATTTAGGCGACCATCTAATCTGATTTCTCCAAGGCTCTGTCTTTGTTGGCATCATTCTCAATGTCCTTACCCTAGATTTTAAAATGACTAATTAATATTAATATCTGATAACTCTATCTTAAAATAACATCTACCTCTGTTATTAGGAGAATCAGAAATCGTGTCAATCATTCCTGAAGACCTGACTTATTTTTTTAGGGTAAAAGAATGTTTCAGACCACACGCATCTATGCATTATTTCTGTTTATTGGAGACCTTTGCTTTTGCTTTTTCTTTGAATGGAGACATTACAAATAAAATCCCATTGTGCAAGCACTCGATTTTTTACTTATTTATTTATTTTTTATTCTAATTTGTCGTATATGACAGCAGAATGCATTACAACTCATATTGCACATATAGAGCACAATTTTTCATATCTCTGGTTGTATAAAAAGTATATTCACACCATTTATAAGCACTGGATTTTGCTATTAATAACATATGCCTAGAACTCTAAGGTTAAATTATTCTACAAACCAATAAAATTACACACCATGGTATTCTTTTGTGGTACTGGCATTGAGGACTAAAACTCATCCTCAAAGTCCTCTCTGTCACATCCTGACCTTACAGGGTCCTCCTATTTTCAAGAAGCTTGTGTGATGCTTAATTTACAGGAATCTGAAATGGTTTGCTTTTCTAAAACCTTGGGATTCACTATTTCCACCCCTCTTCCACGTGGGCCTTTGGTATTCCCGCAGAGGTGAACAGGGGCGTGTTCCTGGGAAACCAGGTGGCAGGTGGAGCACCTTCCACGCTCCTTTCACCTGCAAAACAGAGATGAGACACTGGAAAGAGCCCTCCTACCTGCAGAGGGTCCTGGTGTGCAAGGCCCCTCAGTCTGCCGAGCCACTGGGCGGGGAAAGGACAGACACCTGTATACCTGATCAGCATAAGGGCCATGCCTGGTTCCCTCTGACCTTGAAACTGGGCCTTACTCCTTCAGAGGAAGTGCCCAAAACTTACCCCCTCAATCCTACCCAAAGTGTCTCCATTGGATCCCCAAGAAAATGCCAGGGGCCCAGCGTGCCCACGGAGCGGAGCAAGGTGTGTGAGCGTCCCCTGGTCTGAAGCGCAGCTCTCCCAGTTCCTCTTCTGCCCTAAGCACCATCTGCAATGCCACAGGCCTGCGGAGCAATAAATGACCCTTCCCCCAGCAGGACAAGCACTGCCTCGCTTCAAGCCATCGTCAGCGTCAGCTCTTGAAAGGTTTATGGTGCTGTGTCCTCTAACCTGATGGCCATGACCCTCTGGGGAGCTTAATGACCTCGCTCGGCTTCACACCCTGCTCAGAGTACAGTGCCTGCCTGGTCACCAGCCTTGACTCACGACTGGTGTGGCTTCAGATGGTTCAGAACCTGTGACCTTTAGTCCAAAAGATCTCGAGAGGCAACTGGATTCCAAAAGAGCAAACTCACAACTCAAATGTGAAAGAAAAAAAAAAAAAAAAAAAAAAAAAGAAAAGATGAAACAAACAAAAAAAAATGCCCACAAAACCACTTCCCTTCAAATTCTTGATACCAAACATGTGAGAGCATTCAGAGAGGCCCCACTCTGAGCCAGTGCAGAGAACATTCACACCTTCTACAGCAGAGCAGGCCGGGGTGCTGGGGCCCCCGTTTTCACCACCTTTCTCAAGAAAAATGCTGACACTCAGTCCATCAGCAAATAACAGCGGTGACCTGGCAAGGCCCTGAGCCCCTAGCCGGCACCTGCCACCCTCAGAGGGTCCCGCAGCTTAATGCTCTGAGTCCTATAGAAATGCAGCAAGGCCAGACAGTCGGCTCTGGTGTCTGCCTTGGGCTGCTGGGGGAGCCGCGAGGTTGCCTACTTTCAAGGTGGACTTTGGTAATGAGATGGCCACCACTACCCTAGCTACGCGTGTGACTGTGCATATGGTGCGACGCTGCACCGTGTACAACCAGAGAGATGAGAAGTTGTGCTGCAATTGTGGACAATGAATCAAAATGCATTCCGCTGTCATATCTACCTAATTAAAATAAATAAATTAATTAATAAAAATAAACTAAAAATGTAAAAGTCAATAGAAAAAAAGAAAAGAAAAGAAAGATCGTTTAAAGGGATCTGGGGCTCAGGACTGTGCTGGGCTGTTAAATGATGAAAGAAGCTTCAGTACTCCCTGTTTAGTGTTGCGTGAGAAGCACTCTTCTTTTTTTTTTTTTTTTGGTACCAGGGATTGAACTCAGGGGCACTTAACCACTGGGCCACATCCCCAGCCCTTTTTGTATTTTATTAGAGACAGGGTCTCACTGAGTTGCTAAGTGCCTCGCCATTGCTGAGGCTGGCTTTGAACTCGCGATCCTCCTGCCTCAACCTCCCAAGTGCTGGGATGACAGGTGTGCGCCACCGCGCCGGGCTAGAAGCACTCTTCTATTGAATTGGAATTCATCTCTGTAGATCTCTTAATGGTTCCAGGCTGATCTCAGGAGCATGAGGACCCAAAACTGAGTTAGAACAAAAGGAAGAAGGCCAGGGCACTGGTTAGAGTGGGGACATTGACAGAAAGAAGCAAAATTCAGAAAAAAAACGGTCCACTGGTGGGGCTGTGGAGACAGACCTTGCTAGGATTCCTGAGTCCCAGGGCTAATTCCAGAGTCACCTCTCAGCAACGGAGATGGCCTGTTCCCCCTCTACCTTGGTTTTCCCATCAGATAAAGAGGACGTTCCCAGTCGGGGACAGTTTTGTCCCCAGGCATATTTGCCAATGTCTAGAGACATTTTTGGTTGTCAAAACTGACCGAGATGAGGTGTCATTGGCATCTAGTGTGTAGAGACCAGAGATGTTGCTAAGCTTCCTAGAATGCACAGGACACACCCCACTCCCCTCTGACACACAACGAAGAATTATCTGGCCCAGAATCTCAGTAGCGCCAAAGTTGAGAAATCCTGGCCTAAGCCATTTGAAGGGTCTATTCATATCTGATAAGATTAAGGTGTTCAGAGCCCCCCAAAAGTATATCCATCTGAAGCCAAGAATCCAATGGCTATGCTCTGCATTTTTTCAGAGCCAACATAGACCATTTTGCTTATAAATCTTACCATATTTCCTGGAATTCATGAGCACCTGCCGAACATACCCAGAGACTGACCAATGCTACTCCGAGGGAGGTTGGGCCTGCGGCACAGTTGGAAGGTGCAGGACAGTGACCCAATCAGCAAAGATACCACGTGCATGGGGACTTTTCTGAGTTGGCACAAAGGATAGAAAATGTCACCAAACAGCCTCATATTTGTTGATGCTGAAAGTCTACTGCAGATGCTCTACTGAACCCAGAGTTTGTCCTTAAGTACCTAATATGAGAACTCAGCATGAGGGGGCTGGGCCTCTGGCTCAGGGTAGAGCGCTCGCTCGTCTTGCATGTGTGAGGCCCTGGGTTCGATCCTCAGCACCACATAAATAAAATAAAGGTATTGTGTCCACCTACAACTAAAAAATATATATTTAAAAAAAAGAAGAAGAACTCAGCACGAAGAGCGCTCTGGGAGACTTTCCACCTGCGCGTCTTAGTCACTGCGTGGTGAACAGAGCCAGCGAGGGCAGAGGAGCCCTGGGTGTTAGCACCTCCAAGTCTTCCAAGGGTGCCGGCGCTGTTCTGCCCACCTGCTGTAGGCACAGCTGGTAGAGGAGGAGCCAAGGGGAGGCCGACGGGCAGAGTCCAGCCTGAGCAGGGGGCTCCTCCCAGGGACTGGACGAGGAGAGGAGGTTCTGGAGGGCCAGGTCAGCTGGTGAGCCAGCCCACGTTCCCTTCTGAGGCATGACATAGCCCCTGAGGACCCACGGCGGTCAGTGCCGACGCCACCGGCCCTACACCCTCACACAAACCCACGATGACTTACGGCGTTCTTCTTGCTTTGCTGGACCAATTCCCAGGGGCTCTGTGGGCCTGCTGATGGGAGGTCTAGGGCTGCCGCTCCCAGGTCCCTCTGCAAATGCAGCCCAAAGTATCATCTCATAGGGGAGATGGAGAACACAGGTTGCCCTCAATGGCTGCCCAGACTACTGCAGCGGTCTCCTAAGAGTCTTCCTCGCTGCTGCCTGGTCCCCTTTCAATCTCCCACCACTGCAGCCAGAGTGATTCCTTCACAGCCAAAGCTGATTATCTTAGGGCGCTCTGGAGATTAGGATAAGTTTCTTAATCAATCACAAAAGGCCTTGGACGGATCTAACAGCAACCTGCATACTAGCCCCGCACCCTCCCTGTGCTCCAGGCATGCTGGCCTTCCTTCAGTCCACTGGATGCTCCCTGCTCCTTCCTGCCACAGGGCCTTTGCACATGCTCTTTCAGCTGCCTCATCATCTCCTCCTCCCAGGCCGGCCTCACCCCTTGTCACCTGATTCATATTCGTCCCCCTTCAGAGTTTGACTCAGCCATTGCTTCCCTCATGAAGGACTTGTCCAGTCTTCCTCACTAGGTCATCCCTCAGTACTGCCCTTTGCGGCACCACAGTCCTCCTTTCCCCAACTGCCATTCTACATTAATTTGTATATGGACGATTAAGAAATATCTACTTGAATAAACAAACAAATGAATCGCCCCTCCTGGAGGAGGAATTGTGACTCTCTGACCACACACTTCTGTTTCTCTTAGGAGCTCCCCTGCTCCTAGCGTGGAAGCTGTGCCCGTGTTCCTCTGTCCCCGAGTCTTCCTTCCCTGTCCTCGTTCCCTTTCCTCCATGAACTCTTTCCTCTGTGTGTGCTGGGTGGGGGGCGGGTACCAGGGTTTGAACCCAAGGGCACTCAACTGTGAGCCGCCTCCCCGCATCCCCACCCCTTTTTAATTTTTGTTATGAGAGACAGGGTCTTGCTAAGTTGCTTAGGCCCTGGCTAAGATGCTGAAGCCGGCCTCAGACTTGTGATCCTCCTGCCTCAGCCTCCCAACGCACTGGGATCACAGGGGTGTGCCACCACACCCAGCCCTTCATGAATTCTTCTCTCCCCTCCCACTCCTCCCAGGAGGCAGTGGTCCCTCTCGGTGATCCTGTAGCATTTTATATGCATCTTTTCACACTTGGCCTCAAATTAGCATCAGGTACAGACACATCAGGTCTGCCCTTTTGGACTGTAAACTACTCCACGCAGCGTAGTGTCTTACAAGGCAGCACGTGGTTAGTAAATATTGGTTAAACTGAAATGCCACTAGTGAAGGTTCAGGTGATTGGAATGTCCTTAGATGGCAATTCCAACACCAAGACTGGTGACATGCCACCAACGCAGCCTTCAAAGAGAGCATGCAGAATGTAGATGGGAAAAGTGTTCTTTCAAGGGAGAGAGAACCCAGAGATGTGGCGAGACCTTTCTATTTAGCAGTGGGTTACCGTCATCTTTGAGGTCCCAGGGAATTTCTCCTCGTGTTCCAGAGAGCTGTGGTGGTGGTAGCTGTTTCTCCACACACAAGGTGGTCAGATTTAGCAAATAGAAATATACGATTCCCAGTTAAATTCAAGTTTCGGATAAACAACTAGTAATCCTTTATATAAATAGGTCCCCAATATTTCATAGGTTAGACTGAAATTGAAAAAAAACATTCATGGTTGGGTGAAGGGGTACACTCCTATAATCCCAGCAACTTGAGAGGCTAAGTAGGAAGATTGCAAGTTCAAGGCCAGCCTCAGCAATTTAGCAAGGCCCTAAGCAACTTAGCAAGACCCTGTCTCAAAATAAAAAAAAGATAGATAGATAGACAGATAGATAGATAGATAGATAGATAGATAGATAGATAGATAGATTGATAGATAGGGCTGGGGATGTTGCTCAGTGGCTAATCACCCCTGGGTTCAATCCCCAGTGCCCCCTAAAAAAAATCATCCATGATTTATCTGAAATTTGAACATAATATACATATTATCTGACAACCTTAATTACTTGCCTTTAATATATGCTGAAACATGCCATACTAACTGTTTTTGTTGTTGTTGTTGTTGTTTTGTTTTGTTTTTGTTTATTTTGGTACCAGGGATTCAACTCAGGGGCACTCGACCACTGGGCCACATCCCCAGCCCTTTTCCTATTTTATTAGAGACAGGGTCTCACTGAGTTGCCAAGTGCCTCGCCATTGCTGAGGCTGGCTTTGAACTCGCGATCCTCCTGCCTCAGCCTCCCATGTGCTGGGATTACAGGCGTGCACCCACTGCGCCTGGCTCTAACTGGTATTTCAAAATGACAATCATCAAGAATATAAACACTAGTAAAAGCTTACCAACGTATGGCAATTCTTCCTCAGTGTTTACTTGTTTGTCTATATACCCATAATATCACTGCCTGAATCACTGTTGTCTTTAAAGGGCAGGTGTTGGACATTTTTTTATTCTTGTTGTAGAATCTTTGGGACATTGTCACCTTCACACGTTCTTTTGAAGCATAGATGTGTTGTTGTGTGTTCTGTCCAGGAAGAAAGAATGGACTTTGGTGATGGCTGCTTTAACATTCCCACAGAAGACGTGCATTCCAAAATAATATCATAGTTTTCCCACGCTGAAAATCTTATATCCAAACAGCAACAGCAAGCTATAAACTAGAAAAGCAGAAAGCACTTTTGAACACTTTAAATCTACTAACAGGAAGGTTCAGGTACAGGGAAAGAAAAGTACATATTCTCCTGCAATTTGCCTGGAGACTTTTCCAGCAAGGGGGAATTAAAGTGAAAAAATGAGATGTACACAGAGATTTTTTTTTTTCCCTGAGAAAATGGAACTGTAGGCTAGGAATTCATTTGCTGTCTTTGTCATTTACAAATTTTCATATTAAGGTAATGATGCTGTGCTTGGGCAGAAGGCCCGAGCAGTGACTAAATAATGTGACATGGCACTAGCTCTTCTGCTTTCTACCAGCTCTCTCTGATCTCTACGGGGATTCTTTGACCTTGGAAGTGCTTTTCCAGGAGGCATGGGGGAGAAACAGTCAACTGGTCAACCACCATGTCCAGGGTCTTCAATGCCAATTTGCACAGAACTTTTTTTTTTTTTTTTTTTTTTTGGTACCGGGGATTGAACTCAGGGGCACTTGACCACTGGGCCACATCCCCAGCCCTTTTTTGTATTTTATTAGAGACAGGGTCTCATTGAGTTGCCAAGTGCCTCGCCATTGCTGAGGCTGGCTTTGAACTCACGATCCTCCTGTCTCAGCCTCCCAAGTGCTGGGATTACAGGTGTGCGCCACCGCGCCCGGCTAAGGAATCATCTTTTAATGTGTATCTGTGAATGGAGGGAAAGGGGGGTGGCTGTGAGTGATGTCATTTATTTCACTTCCCTTAAAGGAAGGGTGGAGCCCACTCAGGCCCCAGAGAATTCAATGGACATGGACTTGGGAGAGACACTCAAAATAAGCACAGCTAATAAGTGAGTAATGAAATGGGGATGTGGAGCGGGTTCGGATATTTCCATAGGAAATTTCCGCTCCTCTGCGTGGTGGACGCCCCCCCCCCCCCAGAGCCTCCCACAGCCCTTTCGGGGTCTTGTGTTGGTCTGTAGTCTCAGCTGCTGGTGGGGCTGGGAAGCCGGTGACAGGCTCAGGCTGGTAGGAAATGAGAATCCCAGTCACCTCTCTGCACGGGGCGCCCCTGGCGTGAGTCCTGGGACTGATCTGAAACCAAGAGTTAGCAGAGACAGCACCCAGGGACCCCGGGTGGAGGATGTGAGCTCCAATCCACACGGAGATGACAAGATACAATCTGCGCTGGACGGTTGGTGAAAAGCAGGGCCTCAGATCCTGGGGGCAGCAGGGGTACGCGGACGTGCTTCTGCATTTCTGTGTGAAGAGCAAGCAGGGGTGAGGGGAGCACTTCGCCCCCTCCCGGCTCCATACAAACGCTCCTACTGAGGTGTGTGAGTCGGTGTGGCGTCAGGCCGGAGCCACCCGAGGACAGCTGGAGCTGCTGGAAAGCACCAGGAGAAGCGGTCAGCCATGACCCTCAGGTCATCTTTCCTGTCCTTTGGCTTGTTTTCCCAGTTAGCACTGCTCCTACCTCTGTGAAGACACTGGTCGCCCATCCCTGAGGCCGCTCCTTGCTTGGGTCATGCTGGTGGGGCTGCAAATTGGTGCAGCCCATCTGGAAAGCAGTATGGAGATTCCTAGGAAAACTGGGAATGGAACCACCTTATGACCCAGCTATCCCACTCCTCGGTCTATACCCAAAGGACTTAAAAACAGCTTACTACAGGGACACAGCCACGTCCATGTTTATTCAGCACAAAAATAGCTAGATTGTGGAACCAACCCCAATGCCCAGCAGCAGATGAATGGATAGGGAAACTCTGGTATAGATACACAATGGAACACTACTCAGCACTAAAAGAGAATACAATCATGGCATTCACAGGTAAATGGGTGGAGTTGAAGAAAATAATGCTAAGTGAAGTTAGCCGATCCCAAAAAAACCAAAGATCGAATGATGTCTTTGATTTGAAGATACTGATTTATATAATGGCAAGGGAGGGGGGATGAGAGGAATGAAGGAACTTTAAATAGAACAAAGGGGGAGAGGGGAGGGGAGAGGACAAGGGGACAATAATGGCAGAATGAGTTAGACATCAGTACCCTAAGTACATGTATGAAGACACAAATGGTGTGAAAATACTTTATGTAAAACCAGTGACCTGAAAAACTGTGCTCTTCATATGTAATATGAAATGAATTGCACTCTGCAAGCATGTATAACAAATTAGAATTTTTTAAAAAATGAAAAATAAATAAATAAATTTTTTTTTAAAAAAGAAAAGAAAAGGGACTAGTGAACGGAAGGGACCAGGATTCCCCCAGTGAGAAGAGCTGGGTGGGGTCTGACCCGACTCCGCTGTCCGGACACATCACTCGCGGAGCCCATGAGTGCACCTCGGTGTTTTGACCACCAAACCAGATGGGTCAGTCAGTCTTTTTGTTACTGTGACCAACATGCTTGACAAGAACAACTTAGAGGAGGAAAAGTGCTTCCGTGGTTCTGTCTATGGTCGGCTGACTCCATTGCTGGGGGCCCAAGTGAGGCAGAACATCAGGGCAGAAGGGAGAGGTGGAGGGAAGCCGCTGGCTCTGCTCAGGGTGGCCAGGAAGCAAAGGGACGGAGGGAGGGAGGGAGGGAGGAGCACAGGGGTGGGGGAGGGGATGTCGAGATGTCACCCCCCCCCCAGGGCATGCCCCAGTGACCTACTTCCCCTAGCCACACCCCACCTGCTGGCAGTCTTTTCAAACTATTAATCCATCAAATGGATTGATCCAGTGATTAGGCTAGAGCTCTCATAATCTAATCATTTCACCTCTGACGATTTTTGCATTAACACAGGAGATTTCGGGGACACCTAGGCCTGGAGGACGGTTGTGGGTCTTGCCCACCTTAAAGGGGCAAGAGCGAACCATGAGAAATAAAGATGCGTCAGGACATGACGTTTGCATAAGGAAAGTTGATACTTTCCTCTGCAATATGGATTTGAGCTCCTTACCTAACTACCCTGGATTCCAAGATCCAAAATTGTTTGAAGCTAAGCCTTCTGGAACGTCCCCAACATAAGTAGCCAACGAGTGGAGAGCAAGAGACATGGGAAGGTGACTGGAACAAAAACACCGTCAGTGGCCCCTAAAATCCTTATCGTTCCTCAAGTGTTAGCATGGAGTGACTGTATCGGTTACGTTTGAGCTAACTTTTCCATGTTGAGAGAATTAGGATCAAGCGAATACAATAATAGCCAACCAGTTTTTATACAACTTTATTTTTTAAGATTGGATTTACTCTTTCCATTTTAAGTTATATATTTTTTAAAAAACAATCCAAATTAAACAGCCACTTAACCCTTGCGCTTCCTCTCTGTGAGTCCCCTTATAGCCGGAAAACTCAGCAAGACAGGTTGAGTGGGACATCCAGGCACAGAACCTGGAAAGACTAAACTATGACACGCACTTGCAGGTGTGTGTTTTTATTCCCTGCCCTAATAAGAAAGACCATTTTTTATGCTATTAACCAGGGGGTTCCGCCTGGGGTCTTGTTAAGTTGATTGGCAAATGAGAACTTGGAAACACCCTAGAATGGTAAGGTTTACTGGAATGTAAGTTGGGATGTGGGCAGAGACACCTACTTCCAGAATCCTAGAGCAGTCTGGGAACGGTTCTAGGATATTCGCTGGGACAGTGTGAATGAACCATTCCGGAACAGTCACTGTTAAAGCTGGAAAATGGTGGCTGCACCCAGCTAACAGGTCTGTCCAGGGGACTTGGGGGGAGCCATCGCCTCTGGGTAAATGTCACCAGAGAGCAGCATGCCAGGAAGGGGGCACCAGCAAACTCTCTGGCCACAAAAGCCTTCTTGGGTAGATTCAGAGTGTGATTGTGGGCATCTAGCAGGCTCTCTGCCTCTGTGAGTCTTAAGGACATGCGGGATGTTTTCCTTAGAATTTACGATGCTGGGGAAAAGAAGAGATCTTGGAAGCCCCTGAAGGATAAGCTAATAGAATGTGACATGTGGGGACTCCAGCAAAGCCAGCATACAAAGGTCTCATTTTCATGGTGTGTCGAATTAGACCTAGGCTTCAGCTACTGGGTTGGTTGTGAGGCCCTTATTCTCATCCAGGACCAACATCTCACAAAACTTTACAACAGAATGTGACCTCCAGGGACCTGGGCCAGCTGGGAGACGGAGCAGCCAGGGCGCCTGCCTCTCCTAGTCTCCCTCCCTCCGTCTTTCTGTAACTTCTACTTCCAGAGTGGATAGTGACGCTGCCTTTGGCCACACCCATCCATTTGCACATCTGTTCATGCAGAGTGTTAAAAAACTAGGGTCACTTCAATTTACCAACATGTACTTGAGCAAGACAGAGGTTCTAGTGTTGTACCAAAAATGTTGTACCCAGCATAATGCCAATTAAAACTCCAAGCCACGTCACACTTGAGCCAATAAAAAGCCTTTATTAAGCTGATCAGCGGCCACCATCCTCACACATCACACAGTGTGACAAAATGGCGGGCCGGCAGTGATTTTTCAAGGGTTTATAAAGAGCAGAATCACAGAGGGCGGAATATTCAATTGCAGGGTTTCAGCCAATGCAAGCAAGCCACGGTACAGAAGCTGAATCTAGGCAGTTAGCAAGACAAAGCAATGGGTACAATAATATTTCCCACGGGACTTTCCAGGTTGATATAGCAACGATCAAGTAGAAGGGAATGGGGTCAAGATGACCCTAGTTGAGTGCATGTTAGAGAATGGTTACTAACGTCCGGACAATCAATCTCTGACAAGGTATTTGCCCAGGAAAAATGGAAACCAAAGAGAGCAATTTTACATTGTATAGGAATTGCTGTTTTTATGCTGTCAAGCGTATTTTGCTACGTAACGATTAATGGGTACAGAGGCAGGGCTTTCTGTGTTCTGTTATTTCTGAGAAACAGAACTACTTCTTGGAACTCCTAAGATGGCTGCTGAAGAACAAGATGGAGTCCCTTTAGTCTCTTACCACACTAGAACCAGGCAGCACTCCAGTCCAAAGATGGTCCAGAATGTCTGCTCTTACGACGTGGCGAGCTACTTTCACAACCAAAAAGACAGGAAGGGACATATAGAGATGGCCCAGTGGGTGCAACTTGTCACTCACTGTATTGGAGCGGAATTTGGCAGCCTTCCGATAAACCAAAAGAAAATGAACTTGAATCTTATTTAAGCCCATTCTTGTGGCGTTTTTTCTGCCTTTCCCAGTCCAATCCAAACCCACGGCACTCAGTACTAGCTCCTTTGTTCCAGCGGTGAGCATGAGGCCCCACCCACGCCATAGCTCACAGGCCCAAATGCCAACCTCATCCAAAATATCACAGAAATATCCAGAACAATGCTTGACCAAACATCAGGCCACCACGGCCCAGCCACATTGACACCTCAGTTGACCATCACAGGATGAGAACTAGGGGGTCACTGGCCTGTGGGTGGGTGGCTGTGGAAGCGTCCCCAGCTGGCGGCGTGGCCTAGGAGGATGAGGACAAAACAGAGCCCTGAGAGTATCACGAGGCAAAGGCCAGGGGAGGAGAAGAGGGGACAAACGAAAGAGACAGAGAAGAAATCTGACCCCGTCCTCAGAGACCCGCCCGTCGTGGGCAGCCAGGTACGGCAGCCAGGTCACCCCAGGACCCTGTGGGGCCTCAGAGTCCCCTTGAATAAGTTACCAGAACCTGGGGACTTCAGAGGAGCGCTGGCATCCAGAGAGGCTCTCTGCCAACCAGGGACTGGCCGTCCCCCTGCCCCTGGACAAGGCCACACGCGGGGACTAGGCAGGCCAAAGCTCCTTCTATTTCTACAGTGAAGAACAGATGGTAGTTTTGTCCATCTTCTCCCTTTTGGATAGTTTTGCTTTCTATATTCTGATGTTGGTTATCTTGTATACAAAATTATATAATTATTATTTTTTCATTCTTTGGATTATGAATAATGTAAATCCTGGTTTCACTTTTGTTTTGACTGTCCAGAGATATCTTAGGCACACTTTCATATTCCATTTTAGTGGATCGTTTTGTTTTACATGGATGTCTCACACATGACGTATAATTAGATGGGTGTGTAATTTATGTATATGAGACTCAATCTGAGAATCTCTATATTTTTTTTATTGGTACATTATAGTTGTACAAAATAGTTGGGTTCGTTCTGGCCTAATAATACATGCATGGAATTTCATGACTCCATTTCAGTCCCCAGTGGAATCTCTATTTTTAATAAAGATTTTACCACCACTACCACCCCCTGAAAAAAAAGAAAAAAAAGAATAGAGGACCGCAGAGGCCAGGAAGCTCTCTTGTCCTTGACCATGGGGTTCAAAGCCACATGGGCCTTGGTTAAATCCTGGCTGTGTGATCCTGGGCAAGACAGTCACCTCTCTGGGCATCAGGTTCCTTGTTTATGAGGTAGGTTGACTAACCCCTCCCTGATGATCAGTTGTCATGGAGATCAGATAATTCACTTACCGTATGTAGCTGGCCGTGACCTCTCCGTGGAACACACGGGAATAATCTCATTGTCTCTGCTGGACTTTTTTTTTTCTCCTCTCTTTCTAAAACCCTCTAAAGCACTGTCACACCTGCCTTCCAGATTTTGCTTTGATTTTCTGTATTTTGTTACCGTGTTAGGGCTGCTGTCACTTCAGGGGCTCTCGCGGGTGTTAAATGTCTGCATGTGTGCATGCCACTGCAGGAATCCTCCTAAACGCATTCAGAAATGCTAATAGCCAGTCTCGTGTTGGTGCTACGCTTTACAATTGGGTTGAAAGTTAAAATGTTATAAATTGATGCTGTTGGAAATTAGTGAGTTGCCAGGGGCTTAGCAGGCAGGGACAAGGGGGGACCCTGATGGTCATGGGGTGTCTTTTGGGGGTGAGAAAAATGTTCTGGCATTAGATAGTGATGATATTGGTATAACTCTGTGGATGTACTAAAAATCACTAAGTAGTACAATTAAACATGGTAAATGTCACGTGTGTGAATTACATCCCAGGAAAATCAAATTGCTATTGCCTGGGTCAAGTAGGGGATTGCTTACTTCTAAAATCAACTGTTACACAAAGATGAGGCACTTACTGCACACAGGATATCGTTGGTGTTATCAGTGGCACTCAATGGCTGTGCCCCAGAGTTCCAGTAGGTGGGATTGGCTATGACATCCCACCATGCAGGGAGAGGATGAATCAGCAGAAGCTGGAGTAAATTTAAAGGAGGTGAAACTTTAGTTGAGATTCCAGGGAGGAGCAGATGGACTAGGAGAGGTGGTAAGAAACAGATATTCCAAAGAAGAATCCAGAAGTAGGGAGAGAGATCGTGGCATTCTCTTTACTTTCCTGTCATTGTTTTAAATTTTTCACTTTTTTTTTTTTTTTTTTTTTTTTTTTGGTGGTGGTGCTGGGGATTGAACCCAGGGCCTTGTGCATGTGAGGCAAGCACTCTACCAACTGAGCTATATCCCCTGCTCATTAAATTTTTCATTTCTTATACAGTGTTTCCAAGAGGAGACAGGAGGACTAGTGGTCTTAGTTGGCTTTCTGTTGCTAAAACAGGATGCCTGAGACGGAGTGATTATAAGGAAAAGAGGTTTACGTTGGCTCTTGGTTCTGGAAGTCAGGGTTGGGTGGATACACCTTCCCGGCTTCATCCTGCATCCAAGCCTGGAAAAAAGCAGAATGGAGAGTGGGCACCGGTGGAAGAGAGAGTGGCAGCCAACTCATTCCTTGCAGAGAAAACATCAACCACTCAGGAGGGCAGATCCCTCGGAATCCCAAGTGCCTTTTGCAGGCCCCAAGTCCATCCTGCTGGGAATCAAACCGCAGCCTGAGTCGTAGGGGGACCAACCACCTCTCGCCAGCACTGGTCTCTGGGACAGAGCAGTTGGAAGAACCTATCTAGGCTGGGCAGGGAAGTGCCACCTCAGACAGCAGCAGAGGCGCTGGGGCCAGGCTGGGGTCACACCTCGCTCACTCTGGTGCCTTTGCACACCTGAATCCTGGGCCGCCGCACACTCGGCAAGCAGAGCCTGCCAGGAAGCGGGCACTTTGAGTGGCCGGGTCTTTGCAGCCAGCCTTTCATGTTGGAGACCTGGGCTTTCTTTGTCTTAAAGAAACTGAAGGCCGTGAGGCGGAGGGGACATTTCCTAGGCAGCCACCCATCTTGCTTTGTGTGGGTGTGAAGTGAGGAAACCTCATGACTCACAACCCGGCCAAGCAAGGACAGAGGGAGTGCAGACTGGGCCTTAAAGGCCAGCTTGACGATTCAAGGCCACGGCGCGTCCGGGAGCCCTCACCAACGTCGACAGGAGCTCTCGGCTCTGTGCAGTGTCACGGGATAGCGGACAAACCGCCATGCCAGGTCAGCGGGCAGAGCTCATGAAGGCCGTGCCTCCCGGGCCCTGGGGTGGTTCGGCCCTGGCCTCTCAGCGGAACCAGGAGCCCCGGGGGGTGAGCACCTCAGGGGTGGGAGGCAGGAAAGCAGCTGGCCCCCTCCTTCTGAGGCAGGTTGTGTCACTAACTCACCCAGGGGCCGTGCCCACCCTCTGGGCTTCCGACACAAACGGTCCTTACGTCCATATCCTATGTCCATGCCATCTTACTGGAATATTTTGCAAGCTCCCTCTCTGGTGTGATGGAAATCTGGGCCGGCACCATCCTCTAAGCCTTTGGTATCAACAGAGTTCTCTGGTTAGCAGAGAAGCACAGTCGGACTCCTATTTAATATCCACTCCTGCTCCCCACCTTCCAAAAGAAAAAAAAAAAAAAAAAAAAAACACAGTCTGCCCTGAAAGAAATGGCTTGGCATAGTGAACATTTAAACATCTATTTTCCAGATGGATCTCTTTGTTAAAAAAAAAAAAAAAAGCTGGACCATGTGGAATGCTTCTAAGCGAATATTATTGTTTACTAGACTTATTCCATCTTAAGGCATTTTACAATAAAATATCAGCAAGCTCATAAAGAAGGACTTTTTTTTTTTTTTTTTTTTTTTTTTAGGTCCATAATCTTTCTAACCATAACAAAAAGGCGGTAAATATATTGTACAAGAGCACCATGGAAAAATGTGCGAAAGTATTTCCATAAATCAAATGTAGCACTTTGGCGTCGACCCTAAAGCATTAAATTTAGTAAATTAGAACCAGATGATTTTAAAATAGAAACTTACATAACTTGACGGTGTGACTCCCCCCCCCCCCCCCCGCAACCCGCCTCCTGCAAAAGTTTATCTTCATGAAGTTGCTTTGGCTGCTACTGTAATAGGTATTTAAGAAGTAAGGGCAGAGCTGGGGATTATTCATCTTTGTAGCTCTCGCGGTGCCTAGTGTTACATGGGCGATTAGTAAGTATTGATGGACGAGGGGAACAAAATCTCAGCAGCAACTAAGCCCAAGCTAATTGGGAAGGAAATGTAACATAAACATCTTCATGATCCACAGGTAGACAAGGCGCTACCACCCCACACATAATAGAAACAGCATGTCCCAGCTGGGCGCAGTGGTGCACGCCTGTAATCCCAGCACTTGGGAGGCTGAGGCAGGAGGATCGCGAGTTCAAAGCCAGCCTCAGCAATGGCGAGGCACTTAGCAACTCACTGAGACCCTGTCTCTAATAAAAATACAAAAAAGGCTGGGGATGTGGCCCAGTGGTCGAGTGCCCCTGAGTTCAATCCCCAGTACAAAAAATAAATAAATAAATAAATAAATAAACAGCCTGTCCCACTTTTCCTTTCAATGCTCCAGCTGTGCATCTAAATCGATGAATTTGAAACAAAAGTTGAGATCTGCTTCTCACTGAAGTCACCATGCTCCAAACTACCATCACCTTGGAATCTTCCTAATACACGGGTCTCCATTCAGTTTCTCTGTGGCCCCAAACAATGCTCTTTGCCATCCTTCATCCCTCTCCTGTCGCACACAATTTCACAGTGTAGCTTGAACCTTAAGTCAACTGGGAGTTCAGTACTACACATTGACTGAGTACCTATGATCTTTAAGATCTTACATGAAGATCCACAGGGAGGACAAACAAACCAGGTACTCTCTTCTCCTTCTAGGAGAACACTTCCTGGTATTGGGTTAGTTGGACACTGTAGTTCTAAGTGAAAGACACCTGACTTAAATGAGGTGAGGCAGAAAAGTATGTTTATTGCCTTAGAGTTGACTGCAGGCATGGCTTGATCCAGCAGCACAGCACCAGGACCAAAATTCTCTCCATCTTTCTCCTCTAAATGTTTCTGTTTCTTTTTGTATGTGGACTCATTCTTTCTTGCTATAGATGCTCTCTACAAAGAGGAAAAGACATTCATTGCTGAGCATGTTTATAGTCCAAGATCCAAAGATGAACAGAATCTCTCTTTCCCAGGCTTCATATAAAATTCTCAAAAAAAAAAAAAAAATCTCAGATGGACTTTCTCTGAGTCACATGCCAAGTTCTTGGATCAATCACTGTGGACAGAGGGATGCATTTTATGACCCACCAGGCCTAAGTGGCCATTGGGACTCTGTGGATGAATGGAATGCAAGGGATTGGTGCCATAAATATCAAGGGTATGGAATTGACATGGCTTGGCAGCTGGGTGGATGTGGGAAGTAGGCGGGAGAAAGATCAGATGGAATCTAGGTACCTGGGACCATGGTAGTATCAAAAATAGAAACAGAATGGGTTGTAGTAGACACTGTTCGTAGAGCCTCCCTGTGTGTGTTAGAGTTCTCCATAGAAACAGAACCATCAGTGTGTGGGGGGGGTGTGTGCGTGTGTGTGTGTTAGTAAGCTTTCCATTACTATAAGAAAGTACCTGAGATCATTAACTTAAATACAGGAAAGGTTTATCTTGGCTGACAGTTTGGGAGGTTTCAGGCTAGAGTGGGTTGGCCCCCACTGCATTTGGGACCGTGGTGAGGCCACATATCATGGAAGGAGCACCTGACAGAGGAAGCTAC
Source organism: Tamias sibiricus (assembly GCA_025594165.1). Lineage (NCBI taxonomy): Eukaryota > Metazoa > Chordata > Mammalia > Rodentia > Sciuridae > Tamias > Tamias sibiricus. Next base: position 12,269,328 of record CM046666.1, on the reverse strand, counting down.
TCGCCTCCTGGTGGGCAGACAAAAAACAGAGAAGAGACCAGAGTCTCACAATCCCCTCCAGTGACCTAGCTTCCTCCAACTAGGCCCCTCCTCCTAAAGGTGGCATCATCTCCCAATGGCTCCATGGGCTCGGCTGAGACTTCAACAAGTGGGCCTTTGGGGGACACTTGTCCAAACCTTAGTAGTGTGTGTGTGTGTGAGAGTGTGTGTATGTGTATGTGCACGTGTGCATGAGCGTATGGAGAAAGAGAGATTTGTTTCCGGGACTTGGCTCACACATCCAAATTCTGCCAAGGAGGCACAGACTCAAGCAAGAGCTGACCCAGCAGCTCCAGTCGGAGGTCGACCCAGAGCCGCATTCCTCCCTCTCAGGGGACCTCAGTCTCTTTTCTCTTAAGGTCTTCGAGTGATTAGACAAGGCCCACCTACATTGAAAAAAAAGCCATTTGCTTTACTCAGTCTAGTGATGTCAATGTGAATCCCGTCTAAAAAAACATCCTCACAGCCAGGCCTAGACGGTATATCCCGGCACCACAGCCTGGCCAAGGTGACACGTGAAATCAGCCACCACGACACACAAATGGGAGGGCTGAGGGGATGACCCTGGAATCTTCGGGTGAAGCAGGATATGGAACCCAAGTCGCGAGATGGCGAGGTGGGGTGCCACCAGTGTGGAAGTCACCCAGAGAGGCCGTGATAGAGAGGGGAAAACACAGAAGGAAAAAGTGTGAATGATGGAAACCAGGGGAAAGCCTGCCTCAAGGGAAGACTGGAAAACACTGGCAAGAGGAGGGACAAGGGAGCCACTGCCCCGGAAACAGAAGGAGGGGCCCGTGTCAAGACAGAGGGGGCCGCGCGGCCATCAGGAGCCGCGGGGGGACCACAGGAGTTGGCAGAAAATGAGGAGCCCCAGCTTGGGCCTTGGAGGCTGTGGTCCCACTGGCAAAGGGGCTTCCTAACATGTGACGTGCTGCCCCGCACTGGGCCACGTGCTGGACAGACCAGTGGAGTGAGTGGAGGGGTCCTTCTCTACCGGTTGAACTCATCCACCATCATCATCATCATCACCGAAGTGTGTAATTTCGAAGCCTTTCTCGTTTCATTTTTCCCAGCAGTGTAGACACCAGCACGGCACTGCGGCCGCCGGCTCGGTTGGCTGTGGATGGATGGGAGGCCGGCGCTTGGGACCATTCCATCTCCAGCTTCAGGCAATGAGAAAGAGAGAGAGCTTGGTCAGCAAAGGGGAGACCCCAAAGACCCTGAGGACATGTTCACGGCCAGGGTTCACTCATCCATAATCATGCAGTGTGAAAACCTGAAGAATTTACAAAACTCACTTGGCAGCAAGACCTGACCGATTGGCCCGAGGTGACATGCCTTTGGCGTTTGTCCCACTTGGTAAGACTCCGTACATTTGACCAGCGGGTTGTGAATGCATCTGCTGCAGGATGCAGTCCCAGATCCCAGGGGAGCATGGTATATCCTCAAAATCTCTTCCATGGTCTGAAATATTCTGACTATCTCCTTTCATCTGGCCCCCAGGGATTTGAACAAGGAGCTAAAAATCTGTAGTTAGGTCAAGAAAGACTTGAACTGACTTGCTCAGGGTGTGAAAGATCAGAGAGGTCGAGGAGAAAGGAGTGATTAGAGACTTGAGAGAGAAGAAGAAAAACAGAGCTTCGGGACTATTTTCCCCATGACCAGAACTATACAGGGGGTGGCGTTTGAACGTGCTGTCAGGCCTCTGGATTCGGAGGACACCCTCATCCTTGGATTGAATCCAGTGCCTATTGGAAACCCTTGGAGGGGAAATTGCCCCTGTTCTATACGCGTGCCGGCTTTCTTCTTGTTACTCCATAAGCAGTCCAGTTAACAGCTATGCCCACGGCATTTCCGTTGTGCAGGTATTGCAAGATGATTTCAAGTTCATGGGGGATCTGCCTAGCTTCTGCACAGGCACCATTTCATATAAGGCTCTTGGGCGTCCACGTGAGGTCATGGAACCCATCCCCCACGAACGCAGGGGAACAACTTCAGAGAGTGATGTGGTGGCGGCAAACCCCAGAGCTGGGTCCTCCGCGTTCCAGGGGCAGGAGGGACATGGTCCTGCTCCTTGCTGCGACTCTGTGCCTTCTCTAAGACCAGAAGCTCAAGCCCAGCGCCTAAGTCCCCAGAACCACAGGCACTGCACGTCAGAAAACCCTTGCAACACACCCTGTCTCCGTCTTCAAGTCTGGAATCACAGGGTGTCGAGACTTTAGCAAATTAAGGAATCAGATTTTTTTTTTTTTTTTTTTTTTTTTTTTTTTTTTGGTTCCGGGGATTGAACTCAGAGGCACTTGACCACTGGGCCACATCCCCAGCCCTTTTTTGTATTTGATTAGAGACAGGGTCTCACTGAGTTGCTAAGTGCCTCGCCATTGCTGAGGCTGGCTTTGAACTCGTGATCCTCCTGCCTCAGCCTCCCAAGTGCTGGGATTACAGGCGTGTGCCACCGCGCCTGGCTCGGATACTTAACAGCTGTAAACCTCAGCGACAGGGAGCTGGAACGTGCGTCTTGGGCATTCTCGTTAGCCGGGGCCTCTTCGGCTTTCCGTTCGAAGAAGAGACACGCCCTTCGTGTCTCAGCATCAGTGGGCAGAAAGGAATGTGGCAACCACGCTCCGCCCAGCAGGGTGGACACCAGGGCCCCCACGCCACCACCCAGTCCCAAGCCCACGCTGGAAAGACGTTCTTTCTGCAGATCAAATAAAAGATTGCTGAGAGCCCGAGCGCTCGGTTGGCTTTCGAAAACCAATCAACCTCTTCCAAAGCTTGACGGGAACCGTGCAGGGTGTGTGCGCTCCTCCTTCCCCCTCCAGAGTGGTTTGGCTTCCTTCTTCTCACTCATCAGCACCAGCTGGTGGCACCCAGGCCAGGCCTGCAGGATGTCCGCAGCCCAGGAGGGGACAGCAGGCTTTCTTTGAGGACTGGATCAGCCGCACAAGAGGGGGAAATGTATGTCCAACCCCTAAAGAAATGGTTGACCCCATGCCTCTAGGAATGTGGTCATTTGGTGTTCTATGTCCCCATTCTATCTCACCTCTGCCCTGGGGTTACACTGAACGTCGGACGTGGAGGATGACTTTCAGCCGTCAGTGATGGCAGCTCAGAAGCAGAGCAGAAGCAGAACTTCCAGCCCTGTCGGGAATTGGGGAATGCAGCTCACAGCCTGTTCTGCTTAGCTGGACAGGAGCAATGGCAGAGAGGGAGGTGGGGAGCTGGGACAATTCCTCATGGCATTGGATGCCACGCCACGTCAGGTGATGGCATCGGGTCTTGTCCTATCGTGTCATTTCACCTATAGAGTGGCAACACGTGTGCAAGGACGTCAGAAAGACTTCTCAAATGTAAGAATGTGTAAAAGAGGAATTTGCAAAGCTAAGTGTATATGAAGGGTTAGCAAGAAGCAGACACTGGGGCCTTGGTCCCTTCTCATCTGGTGAGTTTTCTGCACCCCTGTTTTTGTGCTGGGCAGAGCCCGTGAGAAGAGATCATCCCCCTGCAGTCGTGGGATTTCTGTGTATTTGGTCTTGGCAGATCACCTTGACCCTTCGTAAAAATCCACTGTCTGAAGCTTCTCCCAGCAGAAGCGGTTTCCATGACAGCTTCATGTAACAGGTTGTTTATTTGGACAAACTAAAGCATGCAATAATAGAATTCCTCCCAGCAAGAGAAGACAGAGCGCCCCAGCCGGCAGCAGGCACCATTTTACCATTAAAACCCCCTTGTTCCACGTGACCTGTCCCCGCGGGATGCACAGAAGCAGCAGAAACGCGAGCCTTTGCACATTTATGGAAATGAACAAACCTAAATCTTTACTATGTGTTTCTGATTTTCCTCATAATTTCACCCCAAAGTGAATTCCCTCAAATCTTCTTCAAAGAAAAAAAAAAACTAAATGCTAAAAGGAGCCTCACATTGCTTGTCGTCTTTCACTAGACTTGAGTGCATTTATTTGACATGTCATTTAATCTGTCAACAGATTTTAGTTCTGGGGGGTAGTAACTGAGTATGCCAATGTGAAAATCACAGTAAGCAAAAGTTCACGGTAACACGGGTTCTCAAAAGGCAGGTGAAGGTATCGCCCATAATCACCCCATTTCCAGTGGGCTGCCTAGGTCTGTGGGAGCCTGGTGGTGACAGGGGACCTCTTGCATTCTTCCCTGGTTTATCAAGGGGGTACCAAGGCACTCCATTTCAGCACTCCACCCTTGGGTAAATAAAAAGCAACCTTAACGAGTCCAATACAAAAGACAGCAGCCAGAATGTGGGCAGGCGGGAGGGTGCATTTTTTTTTTTTTAATATGAATTAAAACTCTTTTTATTTTATTTATTCTAATTAGTTATATATGACAGCAGAATGCATTTCAATTCATGTTACACAAAATAGAGCACAATTTTTCATGTCTCTAGTTAAACACAAACTAGAGTCACAACATTCGTGTCTTCATACATGTTCTTAGGGTAATGATGGCCATCTCATTCCACTGTCTTTCCTACCCCCATGCCTCCCTTCCCCCCCTGCCCTTTGCCCTATCTAAAGTTTGTCTATTCCTCCCATGCTCCCCGCCCATTGTCATTATGAACCAGCATCCTTTTATCAGAGAAGACATTCGGCATTTGGTTTTTTGGGATTGGCTAATTTCACTTAGGATTATATTCCCCAACTCCATCCATTTACCTGCAAATGCCATGATTTTATTCTCTTTTAATGCTGATTAATATTCAATACGCATTTTCTTTATCCATTCGATCTACTGAAAGGTGTCTAGGTTGGATCCACAATTTAGCTATTGTGAATTGTGCCGCTATAGACATTAATGTGGCTGTGTCCCTGTGGTATGCTGTTTTTTTTAAGTCCTTTGGGTATAAACCGAGGAGTGGGATAGCTGGGTCAGAAGGTGGTTCCGTTCCCTGTTTTCCAAGGAATCTCCCTATTGCTTTCCAGAGGGGTTGCACCAATTTGCAGTCCCACCAGCAATGTAAGAGTGTGCCCTTTCCCCCACATCCTCCCCAACACATATCGTTGTTTGTGTTCTTGATAGCTGCCATTCTGACTGGAGTGAGATGAAATCTTAGAGTAGTTTTGATTTGCATTTCTCTGATGGCTGGAGATGTTGAACATTTTTTCACATATTTGATTTTTTAAAGGACTGTATAGTGCCACGTACTTAAGCTTGTCAGAGTGTTGCGGGGCAGTGGGACCTCATAAAGTCCTCACAGGGTGACTCCCACCGTGTCATCCAGTGATCAGAGGCTCTGGAGAAGCCCTTTCCATTCTCTGTTGTGTAGAGGGCCACCAGGCCCCAGGTGGCTTTTCCCGGAGAGAGAAAAAAAGAAATCAGGAGGAATCGAATCGGAAGCGAAGCAGGGGCCAAGAGCCAACAGCCTGTTTGGTAAACACCACCCTCTCTCTGCAGAAACAATTTTTTTAAAATATTGCCTGGCCAACTCTTTGGCAAAATGTAATCTCTTCTCAGGACACAGTTGCCAACAGAGCAAGTGGGCGTGATGCTGGCTAGCCTCTGTGGGGTCTCTGGTGTCAAAATATTAGTGGGGGAAAAGTGAACAAAGGCTTCAGCCCACAGTCAAGAAAAAAAAAAAAAATCAAACATTTAAAGACTGTCCTTGAAGCTTTTCTTTAATAATATACTCACATTTATTCCAAGAACTTGACCGGTTTGACAGATAGGAGAAGCTTATTGCCTTGAAGTGACCAGAGCTCTTTCCCTTGCCTGCTCAGAAGTAGCTTGGGTTTTTGTTTTTTTTTTTTTTTTTTTTTTTTTTTTGTTTTTTTTTTTGTTGTTGTTGTTTTGTTTTTGTTGTTTTTAATTTTTCTCCCTGTTGAGTTCTGTGAAGACTGTGTATAGGGCTTCAAGAGGTTCAGTTACAAACACAGGTGCAGGAGGGGAGGTCACAGTCAGAACAGGATCCTCTCTAAGCTGCTTTTGATCTCATTGGAGAGGCTGTCATGAACGAACCACAGCAGGAGGCAGTAACGAGGCGCTCAGTGGCGAGCTCAAGGCACCCGCTGGGCCGTGGATCCCACGACGGCCTTTTCAAATGAGTGGAGGCCAAGGCCTCCCGTGGAGTCCGCTGAATCCCACATGCAGGGCAGAGGACTAAGTGGTCATGGCTGCCTCTGAAGGGAAGCTGGGTTGGGGGAGCACTGACCATGGCCACAGTCCATGGGGGAGTCCAGGAGGATGTCGGGAGGTGAGAGCAAGATGGAGAGTTTCCTAGGAAACATTTCATGAAGGAGATGGGCTGCCAGCCGAGGGCCAGAGGGGACAGGGGAGGCAGAAAGATGAGTGAGAACGCAAGCTGGACGGCGGGAGCAGGGGTCTGTGTGTCCACATCCCCTTTGTCGGCTAGCTTCACAACTTGGGGACAATACCTGCACCTCAGCTAGGCCCAGGCCCGCTAGTGGAAACTCAACCCTAAGGAACTCACAAACAGGGCCTCAGAGAAGGAAGTGTGTCCAGAGGATACCTGACAGGTGCTGTGTACCGTGGTCAGGGCCACACAGCGTGAGAAAGGCTGGGTTTATACACCAGACCTGTTGCACATCTGCCTTGCAACTTTGTACATGCTATAACCACCTCGTAGGATTGGTACCTGAGATGAATATTAAAGGAAATCATGTTTGCAAATATCTAGCCCAGGGCCTGGCACCTGGGAGGGCTTCTATCAAGGCTGAATAAGCCAGGAGTCTATGGAATGGAAGGAGAAAATTCTCACTGGCTGCTCTTTGTTTGAGAGATTTCTGAAGACTTGTGATAGAAAGGAAAAGTTGTTGCCTTCAATTATCTTTTGAAATAATTTTGCTAAATGTAGATTGCTTTTTTTAAAAAAGTATCAAACTAGACAGGGTAAAACATGGTCCTAGCATGCTTAGCGTTTTTATGCCTGGCCTTGGTTTCTCCTCTATTCATTCAGCTTCTAGACTATTCCTCTGTGGATGTGGAAGGATCTATACTTTAATCTGAACTCAGTCCATATATAACTTGCACTATTCTAGAACAAAGGTTGGCACATTTTTTTCTGTAGAGGGTCAGATAATGTTTTCTGGCTTTGAAGGCTTTGCTCTATCTGAGGCAACCACACAGCTTTGCCATTATAGTGCAGAAGACAATGTGTAAATCAACACATCATTGATTGGGGTGGCTTAGTTCCAATAAACCTTATTTATAGCTGGAGTAGTGAAGCACGACTGTAATCTCAGTGACTCAGGAGGCTGAGGCAGGAGGATCACAAGTTCAAGGCCAGCCTCAGCAACTTAGCCAGACCCTGTCTGAAAATAAAAATAAAATTAAAAATTGAGTTGGGGATGTGGCTCAGTAGGAGAGTGCCCCTAAGTTCAATCCCCAGTACCAAAGCAAACAAAACAAAACTTTATAGACACAGAAATTTGAATTTCAGAGAATTTTCACATCTTAAGAATTCTTCTTCTCCTTTTTTTTTTTTTTTTAAGCCATTTAAAAATGTAAAATCTGTTCTTAGCTCATGGATGCAGAACAGGCAACAGGCCCTTTGTTGATTCTGAAGGATGTATCCTAAGTCCATTTTTAATAAATGTTACCTGCACAGTTTCCCTCAGACACATGCCCTTTCCTCCTTCCCTTCTTGGACACTAAGCAGAACCTCAGGGTAAATGTCTATTCCTTGGGTTGGGGTGTAGTCCAGTGGTGAAGTGCTTGCCTAATATTTGCTAGGCCCTGGGTCCAGTCCCCAGTACCACAAACAAATAAACAAGTGGGTTCTTTGAAGTTCCATTTATCTTCTTATTCATTCAGCAAACACTTAAGCATCTGTCAGGTGTAGGGGGACGCAGCCACCAACAAGACACCACCCAGCCCTCCGGAGCATGCATACACCCAAGCGGAGAGACAGACATCAACAAATCATGACCTGTGGTGGGAAAGCCCGCATAATGGAGCCTGGTCTGAGTACAATGGGGGCATAGTAAAGGGAGAGAGGAATTAGCTCTGAAAGGGTGAGGTGGGCAGGGTGGGGGTGTTGACAAAGATACACAAAAGCGTTAGTGTTGGCCTTGCTTGAGAGCCGAAGGCCAGAGCTGGGGCAGCTAGGCAGAGGGACCCATCTGTGCAAATTCAGGACGGTACAAACCTGTCCTGGAATCGGTGAGTCCCCGACGCCCAGCCCTATGTGGCTAGAGGGTGGGACAGGAGGAGGGAGGAGGTAAGAGGAGGTCAGAAAGGGAGGGGGGCTCAGCGAATAGCCCATTAAAGTGTCACTGGAGGTTTTTAAGCATGATGTGATGCTTATAATAACGTGATCAGCTCATGCTCCAGGGATTAAGCAGGTAGCCTTGTGGAACACGGATTAGGACAGGGAGAGGTTGCGGGTGGGGAAACTACAAAGGGATCATTAGACTAGCTCAGAAAGAGATTGGAGAGGCCAGGCTAAAGTAAAGATTGTCTTCAGTATTCCAGCTACCGGTGGGCGTCCCACACAAGGTCCCCACTTCTCTGAGCAGCGGCTTCACCCTCTGTGGGAGGCTGGACTAGATGAGTTCCAAGGTTGCTTCCTGCCCTTGCTTGCAAGCTCTGGGTCTGTGACTTTGCCCTTTACTCTCAGAGAACAGCCACCTGGGCTTCTTCCAGGTTGTAGACAGAGGCATCATCTCCTCCTGGCATTGTCTTGATTTTGATCTGGATCCCTGCCAAGGCACCATGGCAGCTGGAAAATCACTTGGATGGCACTGAGTTCCACCTCCCTCGCTCCTGCCTACAGGAGTGGGTCTGGGAAGACAGAGCCCCTGGCAGCCAACACGATGGCAAGGCTGACTGGCAGATTCACCCACTAAGGACAGAGCAGGAGAGCACAGGGTGGGGTCCAAGGTGCCGTAGATGGAGCATGATTGCTGGTGTAGTCTGGGTTTTTTTTAAATATTTATTTATTTGCTTTAGTTGTACACAATGTGTTTATTTTTATGTGGTGCTGAGGATTGAACCTGGGCTGCGCACGTGCTAGGCAAGTGCTCTACCGCTGAGCCACAATCCTAGCCCTAGTCTGGTTTAAACTTCATCGTTGCACCCAGCAGCTCAGGTCCCAGATGTGTGCAGGGGGTGGTGGGGAGGGGCTGTTTCTCTATTTGTTGAGAGACCTTGTATTTCCCCAAAGGGTTTTAAGGAAACACACTGAATGACACTAATGAAGTAACAACTATCTCCTTTGCTTAAGCCTCATTAAAACCAGAGCTCAACGCTTTAGCTAATAGCCTGCCGTCCTGGAGTGTTTAAACAAAGGGTGAAAACAGAGAAATAGATCATTCCCTACTCAAAACACTCCAATGGCTTCCTGTCATGTGCAGGAAAAAATCCAAGCTCCTTTCCACCTACTTCTCCACACTGGTCTTCTCCTTGTGTCCCATGTGTATAGGCCACGCCCACCACACTGGACTGCTCACTATCCTTAAAACATGCTCTGCTCTCGCCTCCTTCTGCCCTGTCCATGGGTCACTTCTTCTATCTGGAATATTCTCTTCCCATATCTGTGAGAGGCAAGATCCTCATTTTATTACATTTCTCATTAAATATTAAATATCCCCTCCTTAAAGGGTCTTCCCCAATCACTATATCTACAAGAACACACACACACACACACACACACACACACACACACACACGTCTGTTTTCCTCTAGCAATTTTTCCTGTTTCATTTTTCTTCATACCATTTGTCTCTGCAAATCATATTGTACATTTACTTATTATTTTCCTTTACTTTAATCTCTAAGCTCCACAAGTGCAGGAACTAGGCCTGTCTGGGACACTGTCATCTCCTTCCCACCTAGAAGGCTACCTGGTGCTTGGTGCCCAAGTGATATTTGATAAAATTAGAACACTATCTATAAAAGGATGCAAAACAGAGGAGGGGCTCCTCCACCTGTTCATGAATACCCACCACACTTACAACACCAACAGCAGCCTAATGTTAGTAATCATATGACTAATATGACTAAATATTAGTGCTACTTGCATAATACACAATAATGTCACATGACAGCAACAGAATAATACAAAATTAATATTAACATTAAAATAATAACAATAGTAATAATAATAAGTGACCATGGATTAAGGTCTTTCAACGTACCATTGGCTATTCATTTCTATCTACATTGCTTTCTTTAAATCTCATTATAACCCTAAAGGGAGGTACCATTATTTTCTCTATTTTATACTTAAGGACACTAAAAGGAAGAAAATTAAAAAATCTGATTCCAAAATGATTTTACCTGATTCCAATAACCTTTTGTTTTCCTTTACGCAAGTAACTATACCCCAACCTACACCACCTTGAAATGAATTTCAGGTGGACTTTAAGTGTCTTTACTGTACAGGAGAGAAACAGGAAAACCAGAAGATCACTTGGTAGAAATAAAGCTTTCCACACTAGAGGATGAAATTACAAAAAGCCCTCTCATGGGCTTTGGGATGCTGTTTTGAAACATTGAAATGGGGAGGGATAGTGGGTGTTTACTTAACTCAGTGGTACTCATCAAACAAAACAGAAAGAGGATTCAGCGTGGCTACTTGGGAGGTCAAAGGAATGTTATCCAGATCTCCTGGAAGCCCAAAGACTCTTCTTACAGATAGAAAGGTCTTTGACTTGTTGTCCTCCCTTATCCAAGCAGACACCAAAAACAACTTCCTGCAAACTAGCAAAGATCCTTGAAATACTGCATCCCAATATGTGCTCAGAAAGACCTTGCAAAACCACTCAGGCTCATTTTTGCTTTAAAGCCACGTGAGAAAGAGCAAGCCCTGGAGAAGGCCAGAACAGGTGTGTCAACCTCATTGTGACTGCCAGAGTGCCATGCCCAGAGAATTGGTGCCACATTAAACGGTGGACTCCACTGCAAAGCCTATATGCAGAAACCTCTTTCATAGGACAGCTGCTCTCCTGTTCTATTTGCTAAGATCATAAAAGTAGAGTTTTAACCCACTGGGAATTTGGAGAGGGAAAAATCAAACTGATTCTGATCCAACTCAGGGAAAAAAAAAAAAAATGAGGGTTGATTTTCTATTCAAGTCCTGTAGTCTGGTTGGGGTTAGTCCCATTCAGGAACACATATCATTTGGATTCACAAAGTCTCAATCCTAAAGCCCATGGAGAACAGTCTTTCACTTCACTGAAGGTGACCATTTCTGTCCTCTCCTAGTGAATCTCTTTCTCCTCAGAAATCACGTGCTGTGCTTCACTATAGAGAGACGGTCTTTTTAACCAGTGGGGCTTTTCTGTTGTTTGCCCAGATAATAAGTGTTGGTGGGTTAATGGGTCATTTGGGGAGGGAGGTCAGAAGGAAAAACCCCCAATGTTCAAAGCTGGAACTAGCAATGCTAGCCATCAAAGAACACAGAGCTCAGCGGACGCGGCGATGATGTATAGGGCGTGCACTGGCCTGCCCCATCCCGGGGGTCACATCTAACCTTTATCCTCCGCAAAGACAGCGAAGGTCGCTGAATGTGTCTGACACTCAACTCTGGAAGGCCTGATGAGAAGCTGTCCTGGTGCCTGTGCTGGGGAGTTCCTTCTCACTGAGGGAGAATTGTATTCCAGCTCCTTGCAGACTGACGTTGCAAAGTACTTTGAACGTTGAAAAGAACAAAAAAAGCAAACAGCCACAGAAAAGGGGGGGGGGGGGATAGAGAAAGAGACAGGGATATCAGCAGGGGTGGTTAGTAAAGGGGCCTGGAGACAGAAAAGCTTTTGTTCCCAGAGTTCGTTTCATGTAGAGATTGCGAGGTGAATGGCTTTGAAATGAAATGGGTTTATGAACTAGTTGCTAGGTCACAGGAAGCGCGACTGTCAGACCGCTTTGTGAATTCAGATTCTTTAAATTTTAGGTTAATCTTAAAAGGAATAGATCCCCTTTCCCTGGTTTCTCTTTATTTCCCTTTTTTTTTTTTAATTTTTGTTTTGTGTGTGGAGAGGGATGCAGAAGTTCAGGACGGTTCCCCACTTTCTGTTTTATTTTCCACCCTCTTTCATAATGTAAAAAGAAATGATCACATTACAAGTTCTTTGTCGGAGTTTTTCCACAAGTTGAAAAGGTAGGCGGGGCGTAGGCGGTACCTCCCCCACCAGCCAATGGTGGGGCGACATGCAAATGAAGTCTGTGATCGGCCAGCCTCAATCAAAACAGTGCGCTCAGACGCCGAGGAAGGCGCGCGGCGACTCTGGGCTGGGATCCTTCTCACTCCTATCAAGCGCTGCACTCAATGGAGGGGCGGACACTCCAAGGCTTAATGCTGTCTGACTAGTGTAGAAAAAGGGCTCCACTCACCGCCGCCGAAATGAAGTATAAGGTAAGAGTTCCTTTTTACACAACGCTCCTTTGGAAGCTGGAGGCCATGCCTGAATGTGTACGCATGATTCTCACCATGACAGCTTTTCTGCCCAGACCCCATCTCTGCCTGGGAGAGTTCTGAGCTGGGTCTCGGCCCCGCAGGTTGGCAAGCGAGTAGACACTCGGTCTTTGAGACCTACGCTGGGAGTGCACAGTACACCCCAGTCTAGTCGCTCTGAAAGTTGCGGGGGAAATGACGTGTGAGAAGTTAGACCGAGCCGCTTGCCAGCAGCCACTGTAGATTAGAGGGTGTCTAGCTGAATCGCAGCACGCATTAGCTCAAGTCTCAGCAGCTCCGGGAGGCCTGGCCTCCGCTGCCCTGGGGAGCTCTAGTCAGAGGAATCAGAACTGCTGAGCCTCTTCGACTGGCTCTTAAAGCAAGGTTTTTCAGCTTTTGCCTTAAGCATTTGATCTGAGAAGCAGTTTGCCATACGTACTTCTGGTGGAAGAAACTAAAAACCCAGATACTATTATATGACTGATGATGGAGCCTTCTGACATCCTTAGATGGTATTGGATGTAAAAATAAATGAGTATTAGTCATTTCTCAAGAACCTTTTTGGGGGATGTTGAATGGACCCAGAGTATGGAGACTCCAGCCAACTTATTGTGTCTGAAATTTACAGAGTGTCATAGTCATAATAGTTCCAAGCTTGATTTTCCAGGGCATTTGCACCATGGTTTGTGTGTACATTCTTGGCAAAAAATAAATAAATAAATAAATAAGACTTGCTCAGCATATCCCTTCTAAGGAGGCAAGCAACTTCCAGGGAACTCGATACAGTAGCAGCAGATTTCAATGAATTGGGCATAAATTTTTTTTTTTTTTTTTTGAGTGATGAATAGACACGAGTCCTATGCTTTTAAACAAAAGTGCTATTATTAAAATGAATTTTATTAAGGTGGCTATGCGTTTGTATTGACAATTTGTATTAGCTGATCTTTTGGATTATGCTAGCTGTGTGTTGTTTTGCTTTCTTTCAGAATTATTTAGCTTCTGGTCCATCCTTTTTTGATGTAAGGTTGTAAATACTTGCTCTAGCTAATAGCCACTGGCTAACCTTGGTGATAAATCTTTTGTTCAATAGCTGTAAATCTTGTTAAAAAGCTCTAAATCTAAACGCTAAAAAGTCTTTACTGTGATGCCTGAGTTACAGTTCTCGAAAAGGTTACAACTGTCTGAAGACATAGGTATCAGTTTTCCTGATACTATTAGCTTTCCATTATCTGCATCAATAGGGAAGATCAGAGGAGAGGATGATCCTAAGGACTACTAATATTTGACTTCAGGGTGCAATCAAAAACAAACCCTTCTACCTGGCAGGAAAGTTCTCTTTCTTGAACTGCTTTACTCCATCTTCCCAGAGTTTCCTTACTTAGATCGGTGATAGGACTAGATGTTCTTCAGCCTGGAATGATTTTTGACTCTTTCCCTCCCTGTTGCTGAATAAAAATGGGCTTGCAGAAAAAAAGAGAAAGTGTGTTCATATATTTATTATTGGAAAGTTAAGTGGCTGAAATAAATTTCAAGTGCTGTAATCTAGAATGTGACAAAAGTGACAAAGTCTAAAGTCACTTTTATTCAGTGACCTCATCATGTTTACCTTTACTCTTTACGAATAGAAAATACCATGGTCACTGATGATGTAAATTGCAACTGGCTCTCATGGAGAGCATTGGAGTCTTTGCTGGTTCTTACCCATGTTAAACACTCTGCCAAATGATAAAACTATGTGATTGTTATTAAGTCCATTTCTCTCTAGTTCATGGTAGAACTAGAGAGATTGTCATATTTAACTGTCCCCATAACTCCATGAAGTATTCTTTTTACATGCACTTTAAATGTGGAAATTGTGGCACAGAGAGGCGGAGTAATTTATCCAGTGGCATAGAGCTTGTGGGCATTGGATTTGAACTGTGGCAATCTGGCTTCAGAACTCACAATTTAACCACTATTAAGAGAAAGAGAAAGAACCATCTTTGACCTCCTTAAAATATCCTTCTGACTATTCCTTCTCCCAGAAAGTTCAAGATTATTTCATCCCTAGTATTCCTATTTTATTTTTTCAGACAGTAACTCTACAAAACAAAGTGAAATGCAGGCTTGGCAGCTAATCAATTTGAGCGATTTCAGTAGTAAACCCAGATAATTATTAAATCGTAAAATCCAAGAGTCAGGTATTATCTCTCAAACGCTATGTTGCTCTTTAAACTATAAATTTAGCACAGACTTAAAAATGTTCATTGAGAGATTTATAAATAAGGCCCTAAAAGGTGTTTTGCTGTTGTTAACCAGATGATCTGGTTTGGCCACTTCAGGGATCACAACTAGTGAGCAACTAACATTCACTTGTTTTGTTCTTAAGATACCAAGCTCCAGGACTGGCCCTGAGGCCCCGCCCATTCCATGCAGGCAGCCCTGAGGCCCCGCCCACTAGTGCCCAGTGCTGGAAGGCGCTCAGGAGGCCAGCGCACCAGTCTGACCTCTAAAGCCTAAGCAGCTTAGGCTTTGCCAAATTTCTGAGCCCTTACGTGCCTGCAGTAAGTTGTAAATTATTTATCTAGTCTGTCATACAGCAAATTTATTCTTAAACATTTTTTCCTGAAGAAGAAGTACAGATGGAATTTTACAGTACAATTAAGAAAGCTACAATCTGAAATTCAGATTCTTGTGTTCTGGTTGAATGGGAGCCAACTAGGTCAAAGAAAGGAAAAAATGTGTACAATGAAAAAGCTTTTGAGGGAAACTGTGACATTATTTTTATTTTGTCAAGCTAGCCTGAGGAAAGAATAATAGAGGATCTTTAATGTACCCAATATGGTCATTTATATCCCTTAGAATTCTCAGTTCTTTCTTCACTTTGATATCTTGGCTTTAAATTCTTTGTTTTCTCTAAATGATTTATTGCACTCAATCCAAAGGTGGCACTCCTGTTCCCTCCCTCCCCTTCTTTTAAAATCTCATATTAGATCAACACATTTAAAAACACAAGACATTCTGAAAAATATGAACCTCATTATTGATGTATTTACTTAGCAAACCCATTTTCAGAGCTAAATGACTTACATAGAGACAAAAGTCTTTGTAGAACTGTAGGTGTTCTGGTAATACCAAATTTAGCATGTTGCAGTGTATAACATACCAGAAATTCCTTTAGCATCCTTTTCTTGCTGGAATACATTTCAGTTCTGTTCCCAGAATTTTTCAGTGGCTTCCTGTCTTCCCCCACCCCCAGTCTTCTACAAAAAAGTCTCCTCCACTTTTCAAGTCCCTTAACAAATTCCCTCCATTTCTCTTTTTCTCCTTCAAGTTTTTCCTATGCTTCTACACGGGCCCTTTCTGCACCTCTTGTGGCCCTCATCTTGCTCTCTTGGACTCTGCTATGGGAAATCCTGTTCCCACACTGTTCCCATTCGTTGGCCCCTGAACCTGTGTGTACGTGACTTTGAGTGGCTTGTCACTTCCTTCTAGAAAAGTATCCTCATCTATCCCCTCTATAAAGCGATCAAAAGCCTCCACCTTTGTCTTCTGGATTGTCCTATATAATCCCTTAAATAGGCTTTATGTTTTTTACCTTTGCCCTACTCTGTTAGCAATACCTTACTTATTAACACCTTTCATCAAATCACTACCTACATGATACCTGTAACTAACTACTCAGGTTGCCTCCTGCTGTCCAATTTTAAGTACTCCACATTGAATACAAGAGAGCCATCCTTTAATCCTATGTAGAGGCAGATTGATGGACAGGTCCTTGAATTTGAAGTGTGATCTAGGATTGCTTAAGCCTCCAAGGGGTAGGGACTTGGTTTTATATGCTCTTGTGCTAGAGACAAGATGAAGTGTGGGCTTTGCAGAAAGATGTTTGTTTCTTGTGGCTTAAAGCTCTGTGACCTTGGGCAAGTTAGGTGGACAGCCTCAGTTTTACCTGTAAAACTGGGAAAACAGGAATAGCCTCTTCCTATTGTTCTAAGGCCTGAGATAATAAGTGAATGTAAAATATACACGTGTCTTGGCTCCCAGCATTGGGTAAGCAGGTGATGCCAGCCAGCCCAGCTCTCCTTAGACAGCAGATGCTCCATAGAGATTGAAGGGGTGGTGTGGACTTAGTGGCAGGGTTATGTCCACATCCCAGTCACTAGGCGTAGATTGTTGAGTATCCCCAGGCCTGGAAGTGTATCATGGAAAGGCAGATGCCATGCCAGCCAGGTGTGGGGCCTCATGCCATACCCTTGGCACATGGGACCCCCTCCCTAATACACCATTGACTTGGCTTCTTCGTTGTTATTAATACGACTTGACAGTCCTGAAATTACAGGACCTTGATCATAGTGGGTGGTACTCAGAAAATATTAAATTCAGGGCTGAATTACATAAAGTCTACATGCGAATAGCCAGATAAATTGCCATTTAAAAGGGTCTTAACACTGTGTGATCCAGTAGAAAGAACAAGGGTTTTGTTTCAAATCCCACTTTTGCTTCTTTCCAGCACTATCATTTTCAGCAAGCTACTTTAGACTTCCATTT
This sequence comes from Tamias sibiricus, assembly GCA_025594165.1. Taxonomy (NCBI): domain Eukaryota; kingdom Metazoa; phylum Chordata; class Mammalia; order Rodentia; family Sciuridae; genus Tamias; species Tamias sibiricus. Next base: position 12,252,381 of record CM046666.1, on the reverse strand, counting down.
CCTTACTCATAAGATAGGAGTAATGATGCCTGTCTTAGTAGATATTTAATAGGTAACAGTCAACAGTTTCTAGCACCTAGTAGGCACTTGACAAATGGCAGTTATTATATGATATCATAAGCTACACACACCCATGAATAGTGATAGTGTGTGACAGCAGTTTTTTATGGTCAAGGTAAGGGCTAGGAGCAGCTGATCATGCAGGTATCCATATCTATGTAGATATAGATATACAGAGAGGCAGGCACATAAATACGGAAGCGTGATATAGCTACAAGTTTCAGAGGGAGCCTTCACTAGAATTGTTTACCATGACAAAAATATCAGTGAGGAAAAGAGAAAGTCATCAGTTTTAGAAAAGCAAAGGTAGGATCTGATCCCAGAAGGGTGAGTTGGGAGAAGCACGAGAAATTCAAGATAAACTCTTTCCCCATCCTGCTGTAGTCAGAGTGACGTCAATGTAAAGAAAGAGGTCTCGAATCTCTATTTTTAGATCACTTCAGGGTTAGAAAGAAACCTAGACAAATTGGTTTGGAATGCCAGCATCCTGGACCTCCGCACTCCTCTGCAGTAACATATAGCCTTAATTACCAGGCCTCCCTGCCAAGACACACGCAGCAGGGCCCTTGGGAAGAAATACAATATTTTCAACTTAACATGCCAGAGTATAGCTGCTGGTTTCCTAGGCAATAGATGATTGTGAAGAGCAGGGGCCTGGAAAGAAGACAAAAACCCAAAAGCCCTGTTTAGACTTCGTCAACCCTGTCCCCTTGCATCTTATTTATTCTGAGCATTCCAGTCATCTCCCTGTGGTGACTCTTACTAGCTCATGAGGACTCGCCTGGTTGGGGAACACCGCACCCTGGCTGCAGACTCCTCCTGCGGAATCTTCATTTTAAGAGCAATGGCCTTAAAATGGTAAGGGTCACCAAAATGGTGACCCTTACCATCCCCAGCTGGAATTTTTCAGAAGGTCCTTGTAGTAAGCAGGCAATCTAGATGGATCAAGGCATATCATGTGATGAAGGTGGAACTGGCACTCCAGAACACGTGGATGGTGACACTGTGTGACAGCAGCTTCTCGTGGCTGAGGCAAAGTGTCAGGGCAGCTGATCATGAGATACTAAAATTGCCAGTTGAAAATTTTTCCAGTACGTATGCCTGGACCCCACCATAGACTACTAAATCCAAGTTTATTTAAAAAAAAAAACAAAAGAAAGAAAGAAAAAGAAACAGCTAGCCCCTTCTCCCACAACCATTAATGGTGTTTAAATGGTGTCTAAGTAGGTGTTTCCAGATCCTTATTCAAAGGTTGGGTGCAGTGATTTAGAGGTGTCACATTTCTTGGCCAATCTTCTTGGTCTTGCAAATTCAGAGGCTCCCGCTATTTCTAATATGTCAAGGTAATAGTTATGTTACCAAAAATGTTCCTTACGTGACATATTGGTGTTTATGCTCACCAGAAAAGAAACGTGGAGCAGGCATGAATATGTAAAAGTGCAAGCATTGCAAACCACAAAAGTATATGCTAGCTACATTTGAAATTAACTTTAATTCCTTTCTGTACTCTTGTGAGTAGAGAGTTATCTGTGAAGTTCAATGGTAAGTTGCAATAACTAAAACACATCAAAGGTTAAGATTGACTCTGACCTCCTTTCCATGTATTAAGGCACTATGATGTAGGAAGTATGATATGTCACTGATATTTTTTCTAATTTCTTTTTGTTAAGCAAAAATTGTATGCTCTCTCTTATGAGTTAGCCTTAATCTCATTGATTCGTGGTTGTTGGCTTGTTTCCCTCAACTGAGCACCTCAGCCCACAGGTGATGTGGCTGAAACTCCTACCTCCTCTGCACTTTTTGGTCCCCTAGGCTCCTCACTCCACTGATAATGAGCTGGGTTTCTCTGCACCCATAACAACCTCCCCCTCCCCAAACAATCATAGTGCGTAAAGTCAGCATACAGGGAATGGCAGTTGCGTGGAGGTATAGACATTGGAGCCTTCTTGGAGTTCATTGTCCTTAGTGTCAGGGTATATCAATCATCTGTCAAGTATTTTCACTGTTCTCAATCCTAGTTGTGGATCAACAATATTGCCATATTAGCACCACTGCACAGGCAGAGCAAAAGTCTAAAGCCCTCTCTCCCTGGACTGGTCTTTGAATCTCAGATCCTCTTTGATCAGAGCTGAGTGTGATGAGACTTTAAATGGGACTATGTAGGCCCAAGGCCTTCTTTCTCTTCATAACCCCATTCACTATGAGGCGGGACTTCCTGACGACCTCCCAGAGGCCCGGAGGCCCTGGGCATATATCTCATATCCTTATAAAGATCATCTTGTCAATCAAAAGACTCATTCATTGCCCAGATCACAGACTCTTACCACTATCTGTCTTGTTTCCTCTCGAATCCTAAATTCAACCAAGGCAAATCCACAAGCAAGAAATATACTTGCATGCCTATCCTTGGTCCCTATTTAGAACATATGTAATTTCTTTGGGAATGTATCCGTATTTTACAAACCAAACAAAGGAACATATGGTCTGACAATGGAAAGGATATTTGAAACTGGGGATTGCCGTAGAAAGTTCAGGAACACATGGTCACTCCTTAGTCCACATAAGCTGCTCCAGAGATCAATCAACCACCAAAGGCATTATTCCATCTCCTTAGAGCAGGCAGCCTTTTGCAGGAAACTATCTAAGGGCCTTAAAAAAAAAAAAAAAAAAGTAGATTTAGGTGAATATTTTGTGGAGGGTCATAAATAATATTTACTTGTGAATACTAAGTTTCTCCTTTCATTTTTCCTTTAGAAAGACAGACATCTTTAGAAATGAAAGCAAGCACATTTTGAAATATGGGCTCGTTTGGAACACCTGAGAGTGTGAGGTGCTGAAGGGGATTGTATTTCAGTTGTTCTTGTTGTAAACCTGGCGAGGTGGCTCCTCCTCGTAGCCCGCAGCGTCCACCTCAAGCCTCCTGCCTCCCTTATTAAGATCTTAATTACAGACGCAGCTTAGTTCATTGCTGAAGGGAAGGAATTTTCTTTCTCTGAACTGTGTCTGCCTTTTGGTGTGGCAGGTGCAATTATGATGAGATCATTTCTGGTTTGTTTTCTTTTCCCGGAGGAATTTTTTTTTTTTTTTTTTTTTGAGGGGGAGGAATACGGTTCTTAAGACACCTTTTCATGAGCTCATCATAATGCAGGAATAATAACTGTGCTCTGATTTTATAGAGACTCTTTCTTCTGAAGAAATCAGAGTGTTTCACCTATATTACTTCATGAATCCTCGTGATATTTTATAAAGAACAGGTTTAGAATCCCCACTTTGCAGATGGTGAAACAGAGGTGTAAAAGGCAGGTATTTCATTGTCGCTGGTCTTGCAATGTGTGAACTGAGACCAGGCTCTCCTAACTTTCCATCTCCCCACGCAGGGTTTCTCAGCCTCAGCAAAATTGACATTTAGGGCTGGATAATTCTTTCTGGGTGTGTGGAGGGGGGCTGTCCTGTGCACCGTAGGATGTTTAACAGCATCCCAGGGGCCTCTCCACTAGATGCCCCACTCATCCACACACATTCACACTGTGACAACCAAAACATGTCTCCAAACATTACCAATTGTCCCCTGGTGGGACAAAAGCCCCTCTAAGAGCTGAGAACCTCTGTTCTAATTTCTTCTATTTTCTTCTGCTTAAAAGAAATAATTGCCTTATAGGTTTTATGTGATGGAAACATAAATTTTAGCATGACTGGGGTTGAGCTTAATGTAACAGGTCTCAAGCAAAAAGCAACTTCCTTTTTCAGGCTTAGCCCCAATGTGTTCATATGAATACCACAAAATACTAAGAAGCACAAGATCTTCCCAAGGCCAAGTGTGAAAACCATCTCTGAGGTAACACATTCTCCAAAGTCTTCCTCTGGCTTCTCTCTCTGCATATATATCTAATCTTGGAACATGCATCTAGAACTAGCTCTTAAGAAAGCTATTTTATTCTCCTACGCTGACATATAACAAGTAGGAGCTTGTTCACACACCTAGGCACTGAACGATTCCATTCTGAGGTTTTCTTCTGCTCCATTTGCTGCTGTCATCTTCCCTCTCTTCTAGCTGAGAAGCTGCAACTTCTAAAGGTTTTTCCTTGAGACAGCTCAGGAGCAGTAACGCTGACAGAATATGACATACACACCCCTCAGCCAAGAGTGTGAATCCATGTTTTAAAACTCTTTGAGGACCTCACAGGGTGAGTAGATATTAGCAATCAGGCACCAAAGCCAGATCAGGTGACAACCAAAACAGTTCCATCAAAGGTGGCATCCCAGTCTCACCAGCCAGATCCTGGGAGACACACACGTTTGCCAGTGGGAGCACATGTTGGCATTGGAGGGGCTGCCTGCATCCGTGCAGGAAGAGTAGATGGAATGTGAGAATAGAAAGATCTTTTCCTTCTTTCAGATACTTTGTTAGATGTCATAACTGGTGAATTTTGACTTTTGAGACGTGATATCATTTTTGGAAATATACCATAAGAGAGTAGACTGGAGTCTCCTACTCCTTTATAACTTAATTTTCATTTCTCTTCCCTGAGTACCTGTATGTTAGAGGGATTTGTCTAGACAGGCAGATAGATGTGATCTGGTGCCAGCACTGTAATGTTGGCTGGAAGCCAGGTGGTGGTTTTATTGTTAATAAAGCCTATCTTTTGGGTGAGTGGGTGTCAGGCCTTCATCATTATTTGGCGCCTGTCAGATTTATCTAGGGACAAAACCCTGAAAAGAGCTTGTGCCTGCCTCGTGTTTTTGATCCTTTGCCAATATACTATACTGAAAGTTATCAAAACCAGGCAACCTGGGACAAATGCTTATAAATTCCAAGGCTTAATAGCAACAGTGCTAAATTCCAAGATGGAAAAGATTCTCAGGAAGGGCATTCTGGTTCAGGAGGGGAAAACCTTAGATGCGAAGGGGAACCAGATGCTATCTCTGGCTCTGCTGCTAATCTAATCTAAGACCCTTGGGGCTGCAAAACAAAGAGACAGGGTTAGAATGGTCCCTTCTTGTTCTAACATTCTACTCTAGTCAGTGCTGGTCAACTATGGAAGACTTCTAGTTCATATATATATATATATATATATATATATATATATATATTAGTTGTAGGTGGTCACTATACCTTTATTTTATTTATGTGGTACTGAGGATCGAACCCAGGGCCTCACATGCTGAGCCGTAGCCCCAGCCCCGGACTTCGAGTTCTAATACCCATAGAAACCTAGGTGCTCTTCCATCTTCTTTAAGACCCTTGGAAACTGCTTAGATAAATCTCAAAGGCCACAGATGAGTAGAGAACTAAACTCTTTATATATATACATATATATTTCTTATATATATGTATAGATACAAAATGTATGATCATCAGATTTGTGAAGAAATGCTAACTTATTTTGCTCAAATATTAATCCTCCACCTTGCATTAGGAGACAGTTAAAGTTAGCTGTGACGTTGCACACCTACCTGCCAACCTGAGTCCTTAAAAGGCAGGGAAGGAGAAGAGCCCGCCATTTGAGGAAATACTTTCTAATCTTGTAGCTATGCTGTTCATAGCGTATTACCAAATCTGCTCAGGCTGGAATTCCTTTCAGAGATTCAAATATTCAAATTTGCAATGAGCATTGGATCTTTCCACCGGGTCTCAAGAAGTGACGTCACTTTGGTATATGGGCTATCACAATAATGCTGGGTTCTAGGTGATTCCTCACCAAATAGGAATAGGTCAGAGTGGAACCCAGGAGTCCAGACACAACTGCACACAGGGAGCTGCCCCACAGTGCAGAGATTGTTCGTGGTGTCTCATGCCATGTCAAAGGGTACCTTTGGAAGGCAGATGTCTAATATCACCTGTCTTTAAGCACCTCCCACTAGGAAATGCTCAAAAGATAATGTTGTAACTAAAGTTCACAAAGCTGGTGAATCCAAGAAAACTGGAGTGGGGGGTGGCGGGGGAAGAGTGAATAACATGAAGATTCAGGGAGGGTGCAAGATCCTCATCTAAACTCTGCAACCATTTTCCTGGAAATAAAAATCATTGGTTGAAACTCAGTCCAGGTGCCAGAGGAATCTTTTATGGGAAATGTGGATCACGCCTCACCAGAGTCAGAAGTACAACTCCTGGGATCTGGTGGGAGCTGCTGTTGTTTGTCTGCGTGCCAATTCAGATCACCTACTGGAAAGTATGTCAAAATGCAATCCATGGCTATTACAGGAAAACACGCAGGTTGTATCATATTCTGTCTTCTAATCCCTGTACCTGAAAGTTTCTTATCTGCTACTTAGGAACCTCAAGAGGATACAGCCCCCAAAATTCAATATTCCAGAACCTAGCTGTAAACCAAGGACTGCAAGAATCCAAATCCTGATGCTAATAGATATCCTGTGTTCTGAGTGTGGCTGTTTCGTTCTTTGGTGGAAAGCCCACATCCCCTTCTCTCCTGAAGGTGAAGATGATGGGAGGGAGAGGAGCAATACAGCCCAAATGATCTCCCAGTTTTTAAAGCCAAAGCTGATTTTTGTCAGGTCCCACAAAGCCCAAGAGACTTTCTTTCTCCTCCCCGGCGTGCCCTGGGGCTGACCTGGATGATGCTCCTCCCCAGCGGCTTCCTTTAGGACTGATTTCCTTGACAATGGCCATTTCCTTTAGTGGGTCAGTTTCTCAGGGTCTGTCCTCTGTGTGCCTGTGGCGCATGCATGTGAGTCCCCCAGAGTCCAGGGCTGAAATTTGGGCAGGGTTGGGGGGGGGGGGCGGTACAGGAAAGTCATGTTGCGAAGAATGTGGCAGCCCAGGGGCTTTGGCAGGATCTCCTGCATAAATATAGAATGAAGTAAAAATAATGAGAGGAAGCCAGCCATTGATGATGCTATCGGTCTTAGTGACACATCAGCCATTGTCTCATTTCTCTTCAAAGAGCAGTATGAATGGTCATGGAAATTACACGTCACACCTCTCTATATTGGGAAAAGCAGATAATTTCCCTGGCAATAAGCTTTCTTGACATTTTGATAGCGTGGGGGCGGGGACAGGCAGGGAGGGTTTGGGGGAGCGGAGAGGGAGGAGCTGTCACGTGACCTGAGCTCTTGGTACTGGCCGTTCTGGCCAGTTGCAAAGTATTTTCTTTCCCCCTCCTCAGGCACAGCTTGGGAACCAGGAACAGCAGAACCCAGACATTCTGGCAAAGTGTTTGAAGGGTGCTCTGTCACCAACCACCAGATGCAGATTGCTACGCTACAGGGAGAAAAGACTCTCTAAAGAGGTCATTGTATTTCATCTCACTGGGCTGGTCAGGTCCTCTTGGCCTTCCTGTTTGCTCAGTAGTTGCGAACACCAGGTTCAGGGGGGTCAGGCTCTCCATCTGCGTCATTGTCCTGTTTAAATAGGGAGGGGCAGGTACTGTCCTGCTTGCTGTCTCCCATAGTCTCTGGCTGTCATGCTTGAGTGACTTGGACACACCATTTGTCCTTCTGCTTAGTTCGTCCTCCTTCCACACTTCCCTCTGAGAATTTTTAACCAAACGTCTTGCTGAATTCCCTAGAAGAGCGATTTTGCCCTTCCTGTGGAGAACCAGGAAATCAGAGGCCAGAAAATGGATTTCAGTTTAGCACACATTGAATGAGTATGCATTTTGTTTCAGATAGTGGGCCGAAGTTATGGAAATGCAAAAGGAATGAGCACCCCTGAACTTCAGGAGTTCACAGGGGATGATACAGCTATCCTGTAAAGATAGAGAAATAGAATGAAATTAGCTGGGTCTTGGAAAGATAACTACTCTGATTATATGGAAGATGGGGTTCAAGGGGGGGAAGAAGTTACATGCGGGAGAACCAGGTGGGGAGCAATTTCCTGTGCTTCCAGAAAAAAAAATGAGAGAGTGCTGAGCACCTGAAGTAGGAGAGGTGGGGAGGTAGAACACAGGACCTGCTAATTGGCTTCTGGGTTGTGAAGAGGCTCTGCAACCCCTGGGTCCTACCTTCAGCAGGTGGGTGCATGCTGTGTGTCACCTCAGAGAGGTCAAGCAGGAGAAAAGGGGATTTTGTACTTGATGGATTAGAGATGAAGAAGCTCATTAGACAATTGGAGATAGGGTCAGAAGAAAGACCTAATCTGGTACTGTGCATTTGGGTCTTAATCTGTGTGCTCAGATGCCATCCCATAGAGGAGATTTCATTTCAGAACCAGGGAATATAGACAGAACTGCCAAGGAGTGGTCCCTTTGGAACACGACAACTTAAGAGATGGGGGAAGAGGGGTAGATAGTGACAGAAAAGGAGGTGAGTGGTCAAAAGAGGAGGAAGAACCAGGATGTGGCATCATGGAAGGCAAATGAGTTTCAAGAAAAATTAGAGTTGGTATCCTTGCCAGAGGCCATTACAAGTAGGTTTCCTTTAGATGGTGTTTAGGACCCGACATGCCAGTACCAATCCGAGTAAAAGATGTAGCGCTTCTTTTTTTAATATTTATTTATTTGCTTTAGTTGTACACAATGCAATGCATTTATGTTTACATGGTGCTGAGGATCGAACCCGGGCCGCGCACGTGCTAGGCGAGCGCTCTACCACTGAGCCACAACCCCAGCCCCAGATGTAGCTTTTGAAGCATGTACATTGGACTTTATTTCATACCGTCCAAGTTCAGGACTCAGAGGCAGGAGGCCAGGCTCCTTATCCCAGTCCTAAGACCTTCTTGCCAGGTGACTGGGAAAATGACTAACTTCTTGCACCTCCTCCTTCTCATCTGTAAAGCGAAAGAGTTGGACTCTAACTGTGTGGGTTCCTTCTGGCTTTCAGGCTCTGTGCCTTGCCATAACCATCTTGGTGCTTCGCCCAGCAATGGCTGCTTCTGCCAGTCTCTGGAGGCTCCCCTCCAGCTGGGTATAGAATTACTCGGCTGTCTTATCTCTCCTTGATTTGTTTCTGTGTTGACCTTCCCTTCCCTGGAGATAAATATCCAAGGAGCTAGGGGTTGGGAAAGAGTAGCTCTTGAATAGACAAACTGCCTTTCTGGGGTTTTTCTAAGATGTTCGGATAATCAGCTTCTGCTTTCTGGGCTCAAGCAATCACACTTTTGCTCTAAAGGAGAGGATCCCTCCAGTTCTCCTTGCTGCAAGATTTAACTCTCGATTTACCGTCTTAGGAGTTCGTCCCTTTTGAATGACATCTGATCAGGCCTGCTCCAGCTGAAGTTAATCTGGCTTCTGTCTTTGTGCTGAACTCTTGCTACTGAACTCTTGCTCCAACCAAATACAGCACATAAAATCCAAGATCTTTACTCATGCCTTTCCCTACCTTCTAATGATATATTGTATTCTGCTGGGATCTGGTGACATTTATCCATAATTTATCAAGTAATATCATTTTTATGATTTTTGCTATTATTATTTTGTCTTTGAGGGTCTTTTGAAGGCGCCCCATGGTTTCATTATTACCATTTGTAGAGAAATATACCACAAGAGGTGACCAGAACTCGCTATAAATTCAGAGAAATGTTGCTTTGAGATACAGTTCTTCCAAAATGTAATGTGGAATAAGAGAAATATCAGATATGTATATAAATATATATATAATAGCTCCCTTAGACTAGGACCAACCTTTAATTGAGAACTGAGAGGAGGTAAAGTAAGGTGCCTGAGGCCAAAGTACCATCCAGCAAATTCAATAAAAACGCATAATAACTTGTTAAGTCTCAGACAATTCTGAAGTACTTCCCTGGAATTAACTCATTTAGAATCCTCATAGCAGCTGGACACGGTGGCCAATGCCTGTAATCCCAGGCTCAGGAGGCTGAGGCAGGATTGCAAGTTTGAAGCCAGCCTCAGCAACTTAGTGAGACCCTAAGCAACTTAGCAAGACCTTGTCTCAAAATTTAAAAAATAAAATAAAATGGGCTGGGTAGGTGGCTCAGTAGTGAAGCACCCCTGGGTTCAATCCCCAGTACCCCCCCCCCCCCCCCTCAAAAAATCCTCATAGTAAACCCACAAGATGTGCACTACCTATGGCCAAGCCATAAAGGAGAGATGTAATTAGCCCAAGAAACACAGTTAGGATCCCAAAACCAAGAATCCATTTATTCCATAGGCATGAAAAGAATTGGCCATTTTCAAAATCCTCAATAATGATTTGATGAAGCAATAATGGAATTGAGCCCAGCTAGGACACCAAGTAAGAGCTAAGACAGCTTAGCCTTCTAGACCTCAGTTCTATTTCCATTTCTGACACCAACAGTGTGGCCTCGGGCAAGTGATGAACTGACTCCCCAGACCTGCGTCCTCACCTGTGAGATAGGAATGTTGGGCCCCGCTGGGCTCCGAGGTCTCCACGGCTGTAACCTTTCATGCAGGAGAGTGGCCAGGTGCAGACATGGGCTCTCTAAAGCTTGCACGGAGGCTAACCAGCTTCCGCTCCTGCTCAGCCAGGCTGAGGAAGTCTGCCGGTGCATGGACAGGTGTCAGGATGGTGCTGGGGCCTCTGACGCCAAGAGCTCTAAACCTCAATCTCTGTGGGCAGTGGGAAGACCAGAGAGAAGTCATAGGTAACTGGTCAGGAGAATGCACCCACAGTGCCCAGCTTAGCACAGAGTAGGGGGCTCCGAAGCTCCCCCCAGGACTGACTCTCCATGTCCTGTAGAAATCTGAGCACGCTGCTCACCAGGTGCTGGGAAGGCTACAGGGATGGGAAGCAGGGAGCATCTAGCCGAGCTCTCACAAGGGGTTTCTGTCTGCCTCTAATCAAGCACTGTCCGGTCTTCGCCTTGGTGCCTCAGGGTGTTCCACGGAGTTGGAAGTGACCCAACTCTACTCTGAGTCTCCTGCTGATTATGCTGATTACTTCTGGGGGACTTTGCCTTTTCTGCCGTCTTCTGTTTCTCTTCTATAATTGCGCAGCTAGCAACTGGCCCCAGCTCCATTACTTCTGATTTCATCTGGGGACTTCTTTTAGCCATTCCCAGGGGTTGAATGGGCCCAGGAGAAAGGGACAGAGACCCAGTGGTCAGCTCCCTCCTGGCTCCATCATCACAGCATAACTCTGGTGGAGTCACTTCCCCAAGATCCTTTGGTACAAAGGACCAGCATCATGCCCTCTGTAACCTGACGACTTTTCTTTTTAATTATAAAATACCCTAAAGATGAAAAGAGAGAAAAGGGAGAGATTTTAGAATTATGGCACGTGCTTACATAGTTCCACAAACTTGGCTAGACTATGACCTGATTTTCTCTTTCTGTATATGAACTTCTCATTGTTAGAAGGAACTCAGTGTTTCCTGGAATATATACCAAGTGAAACATTCACCTGAAACACAAACCTTTGGCTTCCCTTTAACTTCCCTTGTAGCTCATCTGTCTAGGTCACAGGATTCCTGGCTCTCGAAAAGCATAAGGATTTCAGTCCTGTCCTTGAAGACCACCACAGAGCCTCCTGGGGACTGACATCTGTGGCTTTATTTCCCTAAGTAGTTGTGCTAACTAGAAGGAGTCTGGCTGACGGTGATAGAATTGGGTCTCTTCCTACCACTGACCAGAGGACAGATCCTCAAATCCGGGGTCACTCCACAGCAGAGAGTGCACATACCAGTCCTGAGCTTACAGGCACACTACAGGGGAGACGATTACCGTATTTCTGTTTTAAAGAAATGAAAAGCACGAGGCTGAAGGATCAAGTCACATTTTTAGAAAAGGGGGCAAAAGTCCAAAACACAGCCCCGAATTCCACAGATGCGTTCCACTGTGAAAGCCAGTCGCCAGCATGCCCCAGCCCATGCAGGCCTTTCTCCCATACATGATCCCCACCATGATGACGTTAAGTGCATCCAAACAATTTAACGAAGCACTAGGGATCACTTTTAATTTTCTGAGTGCCTGCGATGCATTTACAACGTTCCCCAACTTCTCCGTGCGCCTGGAAGGGGACAGGCACGCAGTCACGGCTGCCAGCGTGCTGGGAAACGTGACTAACGCCAAGGAATGAGATCGTCAGAGCCTTTGAAAGGCTTCCAGGAATGTCAGCGCGCGCTGCCTGCCCGCTGCCTCCTTTGGCTGTCTGCTTAGGCCTGAGCAAGCCCGACAGGCCTTCATACAAAGACAGAGAGTGTGGCGGGCCCACAAGAGGGGAAGGCGCAGCTCTCAGATGCTGAGAGATCCAAGATGCTGATCAGATCTCAGAGATCCAAGAAGTAGGTGATAAAGTGGCGGGAGGAGGAATTCAGGAGAGGTATGCGCAGAAGATCGACTGATCTTGGCTTCTGCCTACTTGTGAATAAATTCCTTGTCTCTCCAGCTGTCAAAGCCGGAGATAGAGACTACTGCCACACACCCCTCAGAGCTTGGCAGGTCTCTCTGCCCTGCCTGTGGATTCTCCCCATATCCAAGCTCCTCCCCAGCATCTCAGGGGAGCCTTGTCAAGGCACATGTGAAAGTACTTCTGTTTACATTCCAACACTGAATATAGATGCCATGCCATTTGTAGTGTGTGTGTTATGTAGGATTTTCTTTGAATTCATTCCTCCAGTATATTTTAAAAATTGAGAAATGTCCATTGTGGTCGATTTAAATAGCTTGGAGTATTTTAGGGGGGGTTTTGTTTTTGTTTTTGTTCCCCTTGAGCTTATGGAAGAAGACCATTTTGCTTGACTCTTCGACAGGGCTACTCATAATTCCTTGGCACAGCATCTACCAGTAGAGGAAAGAACTCTCCTGGTGTCTGAGCTTTTCTGAGGTGGTAGTCTGATGTCATTGGTGGCAGACACAGTGTGTGTCTCTGTCTTATGTCTGCCCCATCTGTTTTTCTCCTTACGGGCTATTGTTCAGATTTCTTCTTCTCTTTTTCCAGGAAGTGTGCTTGTCCCTGGGAGCATGGGCTGTAGGTATAAAAGAGACTGAGCGAATACACTAACACTATTTCCCTTTTTCTTTTTTTTTTTTTTTTTTTTCCCTTCCTAGAATCTTATGGCAAGGGCCTTATATGACAATGTCCCGGAGTGTGCTGAGGAGCTGGCCTTTCGCAAGGGGGACATCCTGACTGTCATAGAGCAGAATACCGGGGGACTGGAAGGATGGTGGCTGTGCTCACTACACGGACGGCAAGGTATCGTCCCTGGCAACCGCGTGAAGCTTCTGATTGGTCCTGTGCAGGAGGCCCTGCCCAGTCACGACCCGCCCATGTCTGGACCTATGCACCAGACCTTCGCCCAACAGAAACTCTACCAGGTGCCCAGCTCACAGGCAGCATCTCGGGACACCATCTACCAAGTGCCACCTTCCTACCAGAATCAGGGAATTTACCAAGTACCCACTGGCCTTGGCACCCAAGAACAAGAGGTATATCAAGTGCCACCTTCAGGACAGAGAAGCATAGGGGGCACCAACGGCCCCCACTTAAGTAAAAAGGTAAGTGACTGACTAAAATTTTGTCCCTACTTACTTATTGCAAATTGTTATGGTATTCGGAGCAATAGAAATGTTCCAAAAATAATACATGAAAACTACCCAAGAGTCAATATGTCAAATGCCCCAACTCAGCTATCTTTTATTTATTTTTTTACTTTTGCTATTTTTGCCTCATTTCACCATCATCACCAACAGAACTTTCTTCAACTACCATGGGCCAAAGAGTCTTGATCCACAGCCATTCTGAGTTCCTGTAGCCTTCTGGATCATCCTGGATCACAGAGTTGTTTCTCTCCATCTTTCTGATAGATCTGCTTCTAGACCTGGATTCTGTGCCCAAATAGTTTCTCGTCTTTTCTTTTCTTCCTGGAGGGACACAAAGCACCAAACCTTATGATTCAGTGATGATCCGCCCTTGACCAAAAGCTGGATCCTGAGCCCCTGACTTGACTGGACAAAGAACCCACAAGGGAAGTAGAGGCAGAGAAAAAACCAGGAGTAGATCACACCTATCAACTCATTCTTTGGGGATTAAAGTTAGACTCATTTAAAATACACAGATACTAGTGGATTTGGAAAGCAGCCATCCCTACATCCTTAAAGTTATTTCTGTTAATAATGCCACAGGGTAAAAAGAGTGGAGCTTAGGTATTTAGGAAAACACCAAGTTTAAAAAAAAAAAAAAAAGGATGATGCATTAATCAGTATGTCATCACTGTAACTAAATACCAGAGGCAGCTAACTTTATAAAGAGAAAACGTTTATTGAGCTTGGAGTTTGGGAGGATTAAGGTCATGACACTGGTATTGGCTGGGATCTGGTGAGGGCCCTCTCAGCTACAGCCACATCTCAAGAACATATGTGTGGAAGAACTTATGTCACCAAACAGGAAGCTATATATAGAGAGAGAGACTGGGGTCCCACCGTCCTTCAGAGGACACGCCTCCAATGGCTGAGGACCTCCTGGTGGGCCCCTCCCAAAGTTTCCATCACTTCACACACTAGAGATCAAGCCTTTAGTCACAGTGGACCCTTGGGGGACGCTTAGACCACACCCAAACCATAGCAGGTGGGGAGCTTTTCAACACCCTTTATAATCCCGAATACCATAACAATTTTCAATAAATAGAAACATGTTAACTCAAGATGAATGATGAACATTTAGCATATTTTTGATGCTTGTGATGAATTAAAGGGTGAAAAAGCCTTCGTGGTGTCTACACTGTAGTGAGGGCAGCACAGTAAAATACAATAATGCCAGGTGGGTTCATGTGCTGTGAAGAAGAAGGTCAGTGGGCTTTTGGTGACAACAGCCCAAAGCAGGATGATGCTTTGGTGTGCATCACAGGGAAGGAGCTTCTCTTCCATTAACTTGCAAATTCCAGTGGGTCCTTTGAGGTTTGGTGTTAAGAATGGACTCATTTAATAGGACAAGAAAATATCTCCAAATTACAAGTGGGATGATGAAGTCAGATGGCAGAAAGAGCTCATTGGCTCTTAGAAAACTAAATACAGACGTCCTAGATGGGCCCTCCCTCAGACAAATCGACTACAAAGACTGAATTTCCAAACCCATGTAAATTAGGGAATATCTATCTACTCGCATGGTTCTAGAATCTTCAGTTGAAAAATGGGGGAGGGGAGACTTAGTGTTGGATTCCTTTATTATTTTTCATCTATATAACATTTTTTATTAGAGTATTATGGTTATATATAATAATTGGGCTCATTTTGACAGAATCATACATGCATGGAGTTTTATTCCCTTTCAGTCCCCGGCGCCCCCCTTACCTGCCCCTCAACCCTTCTCTCCCAATTCTCTACTGATCTTCCTTTCATTCGCTCATTTATTTATTTTTGATTGGTGCTTTATAGTAAAGGTGGAATTCACAGTGGTATATTTATACAGGCATGGAGCACGATTGTGTTAAATTCATTCCGCACCTCGGCTAAATAACAAAACCACTGACGCACCTAAAGATGAATGATGAACATTTGGTTTATTTTTGATGCTTGTGATGAATTAAAGGGTGAAAAAGCCTTCGTGGTGTCTACACTGTAGTGAGGGCAGCATAGTAAAATACAATAATGCCAGGTGGGTTCATGAGCTATGAAGAAGAAGGTCATTGGGCTTTTGGTGACAAACAAAAAGGCTGGCTTTGAACTTGTGATCCTCTAAGCACCTTTGATACAAAAAAAGTGTGTTCTAACAAAACTCTCCTCAAGCACACGTGATCTGAGTGTGCATCTACGAGGAGGAATTCTTCAAGAAGCCAGGAACAGCCTTCCGACTTGCTTTCCCCAGGACAGCAGTCTCTGGCCAGGGTGATAGTTGGAGCCTTGACCTTCCAAAGCCCTTCTTGCCCCAGCAATTTTGGATGCAAAGGGAAACCAGACCTACCCGCCCCCTCTCTTTCTCTGGGGAAAAAAGAGCAGTTGAAAGGTATGACTATAAATAAATAGCTTCTCTTATTCTTAGTCTTGGTTGTTTGCACCTTAAAAATAGCAAGCCTGAGCTGGTGAGGGGCAGACGGGGGGGGGGGGGTGGCCAGGACAGGAAGTGCTGGGCTGAAAGGTGGTGGACCCAAACCTTCGTCACACTTTATCTTGGCAGGGTGTTTTCCTTATTAGACTCAACCTTTTGAGTTCCAAGTCTGAGAGGTCCGAGACCTCAGACTCGTGTGTGCCGTGACTGCGCATGATTTTCTCCAGGGCGATCGCTTGTCCTCTCTGAGGCCAGAGGCTGTGACTCCCCTTGGGTTGACATCAAGGGGACACAGGGCTGGGGTGGCTCTCAGACCCTCACTCCCTGTGCTGTTCTGTTCTGTTAATTCTACAGTTGGTGGAACATTTTGTGTTTAGCCAAAGGCAGGGGAGTCTGTAGGAGCAATTCAACTTGTGAAAGGGACCTCTGCCAGCCCTCCAGGGACAGGCAGAGCTGTCCGGGGGAGTGCCCACAGCAGTAGCCCAGTGCCCGTGGGCTCTGGGGTGAAATGGTGGCCAGAACAGGAAGGGCAGGAGGGGAGGTCCTAGCTTCATCCTGGCCAAATACCATGCACCCCCCGCGATACCCTGACCTCCCCTTGAAGCAGCTCAGTGCCTTTGGGTCTTTAGGTCGCCTGACCCAGCCCACTGTCCCCGAGATCACAGTGCCCGCACCCAGGGGTGAACGGACCTCTCCCTCCTTCCCTTCCCACCTCCTTCTTTCTTCTTCTTTCTCCTCCTCCCTCCTACTCCATCCTCCTCCCTACTCCTCTCTCTCCCCCACTCTTCCTCCTTCCTGTCTTCTCTCCCTCTTTCCCTCACCTCCTCCCTCCCTCGTTTTTTTTTTTTTTTTTTTTTTTTTTCTTTCCTTTCCTAGAAGAGAAAGTTTAGCAGCTTTTCCAGGTAAAAGTAACTGTCTTTAAAAAACTTCAGCCAAGCCAGGTGTGGTGGTGCACGCCTGTAATCCCAGCACTTGGGAGGCTGAGGCAGGAGGATCATGAGTTCAAAGCCAGCCTCAGCAATGGCGAGGCACTTAGCAGCTCAGTGAAACCCTGTCTCTAATAAAATACAGAAAAGGGCTGGGGATGTGGCCCAGTAGTTGAGTGCCCCTGAGTTCAATCCCCTGTACCAAAAAAAAAAAAAAAAGAAAAAGAAAAGAAAAAAACTTCAGCCAGCATCTTTCTTGCCATTGTACCTTCTCAGTGGGTGGCTTCACTTAAGACCCCCAAGAGGTAATCTCCTTGCCTGGGGATCAGGTGTGGTTTTTTTTTCCTGCTGTTTTGGTTTGGATTGAGTTCTCATTTCAGCAGTTTCACTGACTTGCTAGTAAAGCAATTTGCTTATTTTCCCTTTTAACATTTACTTTGCTCACTGGCTCATTTTATTCCTTCTAATTTCACATCTGTGAAATGGTGATAAACCTAGAACTAGACGTTCCTGATAGCTTAAGCTATGGTCCCTAAGAGTCATCAACAAGGGTATGAGGACGCAGTGAAATCTTCTTGTAATTTTTTGTTTTCTTTCCTTTGTACTGGGGATTGAAACCAGAAGCACTTTGCCACTGAGCTACATCCCCAGCCCTTTTTATTTTTTTATTTTGAGGCAGGGTTTCACTAAGTTGCTCAGGGCCTTGCTAAGTTGCTGAGGCTGGCTTTGAACTTGTGATCCTCCTACCTCAGCCTCCCTAGTCACTGGGATTTCAGGTGTGTGCCACCCTGCCAGTTGGCATCTTGTTTTGAATCACTCCAACTTCACTTTAAAACTTTAGTGAATACAGACCCACCCAGAGAGGTGGTAGTGGCGGGGGGGCGGGGTAAGTTAAAGTGCAGATTCCCAGGCCCTTTCCCTCAGAGAGCCTCATCCCGTGGGTCTAGGTGGGGGCCCCAGAATCCACACTAGATTGAGCTCCTTGCATAGTTCTGTGGGGGGGTGGCCCCGGACTATACTTTGAGAAACACTATAAAGGGAGGATGCAGGGGCTTGGATAGGTTCCAACATGATTGAGAGTTGGGACTTTCTGTAGTTCAAAATTCCCTCAATGTTGCCACAGACTGTGGACTTCAAAAGTTTTGCCCACCAGTTTTTACTACCAATGAATCACTGAAGGAAAAAAAGAGAGAGAGAGAGAGGGAGAGAGAGAGAGAATTCTGTCTTTTCTCCCTTCTCTCTCTGCTTGGCTCTGTGGGAAACCCCGGGCTCTACCCACCCTCCTGCATCCCAACCCCATTCACTGACATTCGTCACTTGTTAAATCAGCATTGAGAGTGAGAAAGGAAGTCCCGTCATCCTACCTTTTATGAGGCACAGGGCAGGAGGAGCATGGGTTTCGGGATGAGTCCCCACTCCTGGTTGTGTTTCTTCTTGGCTGTGTATCCCTTGTCAAGTCACGGACTTTCCCTCGGCTTTGGTTCCTTTATCTGTAAAATGGGCATAATTGTGTTTATCTCAAGGGGCTGTTGTGAGAAGTCAGTGGGATGTTACTCAGAAATCCCTGGGCGCAGTGCTGAGCATAGCAGGGGCCTAAAATGGGTCTCCCTCCTTGTGTTTCTTTTCTCAGAGTTTTTCTTGAACTATGTCAGTCTTGTGTTTCTTTGTATGTACTAAACGTACACTTAGTGGCTAGCATATATGCTGTGTCCTTTGAGCACACGGTTCTGCAAAATTCTGTGGAGAGGGTGATAAAGAACTCCCAAAGGAGCAGGGTGCAGTGGCGCACGCCTGTAATCCCAGCACTTGGGAGGCTGAGGCAGGAGGATCGCGAGTTCAAAGCCAGCCTCAGCAATGGCGAGGCACTAAGCAACTCAGTGAGACCCTGTTTCTAATAAAATACAAAAAAGGGCTGGGGATGTGGCCCAGTGGTCAAGTGCCCCTGAGTTCAATCCCTGGTACCAAAAAACAAACAAACAAACAAAAAAAAAAACTCCCAAAGGTATTTGAAAACCATATACACTGATGCCTTTACTTAATTTCATTGGTCTTTTTCACCCTGGGTTTTGCAAGCAGGGCTGTTTTATCCATGAGGCCTTGTGGGCACAGTGCCCAGGGCCTACAAGAATGTTTGAGAACTGATTTAAACAAAATTAAAGAACAATATTAATAATGAGTAAATAAAATAAACTTTTGTCTTCAAAATATGAAATGCAAAAACTGCAAAGTAGAAATTAGTAAACATTTAGACAAATGTCCAGGAAGCAGCATCATGTCAGCCTCATTAGTTGTTATATTTAGGGCGCATGACTATTCTGTTACATTTGAAAACAATTTGTGAGTTAGATTTTTCTCACTTTGCAAAAATTTCTAAATATGCATCATGATTGCCAAGAACTCATAGGCGATTCTAAAGTAAATGAGTTACTCAGAGTCCAATTATCTAAAAAGCTGGATTCTAAAAAGAGAAAAAAGTTTTCAATATTTTAAAAGAAAAAAATTCTGCCTAATATAGGTATTTGGTTTGAATTGGAGCCTCCACCTGTGTCCAAATGAAAATGTGTACAAAGGTCTAAAATACCTCATTTTTCTGCTTCAGGATCAGTAAAACTGCCACCCAAGTGTACCCATTTCATGCTTGATCTACTCGGAGTTATTATTATATGTGTTTCTCTAATTACTCTTTGGACCTGTTGCTTTAATTCTGACTGGTGGAATTAGATTCACTTTGCCTCCTTCTAAAGATCAGTATGGGGCTAAATTATCAACTACACTAGGCAGGGGCTAGCCATACAACAAAGTGTCAGCATACAGTGGCCAATAAGAATGAACTAGGAAGGCAACTATTATATAGTATTAAATTTAAGTGCACCTGCAAGGTTAGGTGGAAAGGTGGTTCTGGACTTATCATACACACACATCCCAGCCCCCAGCTCTTTATCACGTGGTATAACAGACATCAGATTATATACAGTGGTTTCCTGCCAGAGGGGCTTTTGAGAGAGTCACCACCCATCTCCGTCAATCACAGCTATCTGCACACAGAAAACCAGCAAAGTGCAATTGATGTAAGGTCAGGTTGTCTACAAGGCTGTGTTTTATGCATTTTTTTCCCTACATACACAGCAAGATTGGTTAAGTCTTTTATAGTCACTTAAAGAGAAAGACGACTTAAAGTAGTAAAAGATTTTTCCTTTGCATTTGGTGTGGTTTACCTAGAATGCCCTACCCCAGGTAGTCTCCCTGTGAACTCCTATGCATCCTTTAAAACCTATCGTAGCATTCATCTCTCTGAGCACCTTTCTTTCTACAGCCTAGCAGTTCTTTTCCTCCTTTCTGGTCCTAAAATGTATAGAACACCTGTCTGATCTCAAGGCAGCTCATGGGACCATTAAAAAAAAAATGCAGTGGCCTACTATTATGTTTAGTGGTTTAGACGGAGGCAAATGCTGCTTTAAGAGGACTCTTAGAAAATTCAAGCATTGTAAAGATTTGCCAGGACTCCATGGCACCATCCTTAAGGAGCATATCCTGCCTTCCAAAATAGGACCCAAACAAATGTTGCCAGGAAATGATTCAAAGGTGTTAACCAGGTCTCCTAAACTCATTCCTGAAAGGTAATATAAGAATCAGAAATACGTTAGTTACAATGTCTGTGCCTTCTTAGACACTGAGTCATCACAGATTACACACAGACACACACGCGCACACACACAGACACCCAAACGGTTGGCTAAGGAACAAGGACTTCCCTTATTGAAATTGGAGGCATTGTGAAATCTGGTTGCCCAGAGCAACGCTCAGATACCAGCCAACTAACTGCTATATATATATTAAGCAGTAAGATTTGTCCACTAACAAGTAAAAAATAGATTTAGAGGAAATGAAGCCTCCCGGAGAAGATAAACTCTGACTTCATCTCACTTGCTTTTGTTCCCTGCCTACACACACAGAGCTCAAAAAATGCTTCCAGGGCAGAGGGCACCTCCAGTTTCTCCACATATAAACTCAGTAAAGTACAGCTGTGGTTCCAGCATTGTGCACTCCCATGTAAAGATAAACCCAATTGGAATAAACGTTTTCCTCTGTACATGGATTGGGGGTGTGGGGGGTGGAGTGGCGCTGTGCAGAGAACTGAAATTTCATCTAAAATTTTTTCCCCTGAGGAATCAAGATGCATTTTAAATCTTACATAAAACTAGAGGTCCTGGGGCTGGGATTGTGGCTCAGCGGTGGAGCGCTCGCCTGGCACGTGCGCGGCCCGGGTTCGATCCTCAGCACCACGTACAGATAAACGCATTGTGTACAGCTAAAGCAAATAAATAAATATTAAAAAAAAAAAAAAAAAAAAAAAAACTAGAGGTCCTTGTGCATTGAAGAGCAAACCATGACCTCAGCTGAAGATGAGAAGGGTCCGTTCCCAGACAAGCCACCCACGGCAGTGGGACGAGCAGGCCTAACACCTCGTTAGGACTAGACAAAGGTCCTTCTTGTTTGGTCAAGGCCAAACCCTTTAAACTCAGCTGCATTTGTCCTAAAGCTCCTAGATAACACGTATTTCACGTTAGTCACTCCTGACAAACCCACACCAAGGCAAAGAGAGGCTAATCTTCCTTTTTGAATGATTTCATGCCAAGTGACCAGGCTTATCAGAGCAAGGAGGAAGACACCACGCACGGTGCTGTATCTGTGACTGAGCAGCTGACGCTCTTGTTTGTGAAGTAAAGAAGGAATCTGCTTCTCTTGCTTAAAGATAACGCCGGGACTTGATCGTGGTTGAACACATCTTTTAAAACGGACTTGCGCAAAATGCAGAATAGAGAAACGTCAGAAATCCAAAGCACTTGGTTCTAAAGAGTTGTGCCCTTAACCCTTGTTTTCAAGGTAACGCCTGGAGAGATAGGCCACACCTGGGTAAGAAGTAGAGGTGTGACGCACGTCGGACAGGATGTGACTCCAGTAACATTAGAAGAGACCCGAGGAGAACACTCTTTAAAGCTTACCCACAGTACACCCATTTTGGAGGCAAGGAAGAATTTGGCAATGCCATCATGACAGCTGGTTTATTTGAATAATTTTTATAATATCATTTTCTATTTTAGCTTTTTTTTTTTTTTTTCTCTATCACTGAGCTACATCCCCAGCCCTTTTTATTTTTTTTTTTATTTTGAGACAGGGTTCTGCTAAGTGGCCCGGGCTGGCACGGCACTTACACTCCTTCTGCCTCCACCAACCTGTGAGCTGGGATTACAGGCATACACCTGTGGCGTTCATTAGCCAGTACCAGTCGGATAGTTGGTTTTCTTAAAGCATGTCATGCTTAAATCAGTTACATATTGGAATCATCTTTGTTTTCAAATTTACCAGCAGTTGACTGTGTGACCTTTAGCAGTGTTGTTAGTTACTCAAGTCTCCATGTGATGGTTTCAGAACTAGAGTATAGGGTGTGACCTAAAATGCCTCTGAGCCTTTCCTTCGTGTTTGGGACATTATATACATGATATCATCTGATCCTCTCATCAGCCTAGTGAGGTGCATGATGGCCTCCCTTTTTCGGAGGAAGATTCTGAGGTCTCAGAAGAAAGTTAACCTGTTGAAGTTAACTTGCTCCCTCTCGCAGGAGGCGGGATTGATGTCTGAGTCCACGTCTGTCTGATTCCAACACTAATGATTTTAACATCCCAATGAGCGGTTGATGTCGCCAAGCCCTATACTAAGAAGACATATTTAGACACTTCATTAGCAATTCCAGCTCTCCAGAATCCTGGGCACTAAAAAGCCTCTGTTGGCCAGGAGGAATTAAAGTTGCTGCAGAAGGTTCTCACCTCAGATCCAGAGAGTAGAGTTAAGGAACATAGAAGTTTCTGCCACCCAGTTTCAGAGGTCAGTTTGAGAGCTGGCTGATTCAAAAGTCCTGCTTGGGTCACTTGGGGGATGTCAGGACTGGGGTACCACAGAGAACATTGCTATGTTTGCTTTCTCTGACATAGGGAAGTAGCATCTTCTCAAATGACTTTGAGTTGCTCCAAATGGATAACTTCATTTAATCAGATGTAGTGAAATCTCCTTGAACAGGCTGGTTTGTGGAGGGGCACCCCCAAAATCACAATACCAGGTTTTCAAGTTGTATATCTCATAGATGGAAGTAACTTTCTCTGGAGTGTTTATTTGTGAAGTTTAGAAAGTTGGTGACTGTCTGGTGAATGTCTGGTATGTGTTGCTGGGTGGCCACAGGACAAGGAGAAAAGAACCCAGCTAACAGAGGTCCCCATTCACTGCTGTTATTAGCGGCTGTGTAACCCCCATACATCAGTTCCTTCAACTATGAAATGGCAAGCGATGCTGGGTTCTCTCTGATGGTCTTTGCTAACATTTTATGATCCATACATCTTTATCTAATTCTGTCCCAGAATCACTTGAAAAGTTTCATTAAATGACCTGAACTTGAGAGTCTTTAAAAAAAAAAAAAAAAATTCAACTTGATTCGTAAGATTTTTCAAGTCCTTCCTACCATTCCTTTAGGACCAGCCCTCTTTTCCATTCAGAACCACAGTGTCCTTCAAATGACAGAGCTGTGCCCAAACACAGCAAGCACACGCAGGGACACAGGAGGGTCAGGGCGTGCTGAGCCAGGGAGAATCAGCCTGCAGTGGCCCCGGGTCCTGTACCCAAGAACAGTTCCGGAGAGTTCTTGTGAAGAACTCCTTTCCCCGCTTTGTTATCAAGAGCTGAGAATGCGTGTTGTCCTGGAACTTACTGATTTCTGCCAATTCCCCCATTTAGTCCTCTTGGACTTGGCAGAGGCCCGTTGCAGCTCTGGGCCTCTTGACACGACAGCCCCCTTCAGAGCTGGCGCTGAGTCCTGCCTCGTTGAGCCTGTGCCCACTCAGCCGTGCATCTGCTATAAGAGGTCTCCTGTTTAGGAGGGAACAATACCAACAACGGTGATTTGGGTCCCCACATTCTCATCCCTTACCTCCTCTCTGTCATCACACCCTCCCTAGGTCATTGTGGGGGCATCTTTCTAAAATCTGTTTCAGAATCTAGATTTAGTGCTCAGTGTCCCATTGAATTGATTTGCCTTTCTAGTTTTCATTCAAAAGAACATTTTGGTCCATCAGGATTTTTTTTTTTTAATGGTTTTTCTGTAGCCATTGGTCACAGGCTATATTCAGCTTTGTCCTGAAAGAGACCTCAACCCCTTGCGCCCAGATGTCATTTCCCATCGTGTTCTTTCATGTTAAATGCGTCTAGCTGCTCCTTGGTGCTTGGTCACTCCACGACTAAATATTGCTTTAGCACTTGCCACACAAGAGCTTCCTGAAGGCAGCAGGAAGACGGCTGGGGGCCTGACAATCAGGGCACTGTTTCCATGGAGTGGTTCTCCACACAGTGCTGGGTAAGATGGAAGTGACCCAGGAGCCCCGTTCTACTTGCAGGCTTTCAGTAGCGACATTTTCCTCACTGGGGGAAAGAAGCTGGCTGGGATTTAAATGTGGCTAGCAGAAGCCTCAACTCTGGCTTAAAACCTGGCACCAACACATCTTTGGAGCAAAGCAGATGGCCTCCAAAAATAAAGGGGAAAAGAACCTTGGAGAGCACAAGAGCAGCACTAGCAAGGGTTAACCACGGACGTGGCTTGGGAGGATGTATTTTTAAGGCCAGACTCGGTTTTCATTATATCGTTGCTATGCAAGTAAATAAATGAGCTCACTGCTACACCCAAGCTGGGCAGAGAGAATTTATAGAGAATTAATAAGTCCAGCAGAGGCAACATGTGGCTTTTCCTCTGGTCATAGAAAAAGCAAGTAGTCATCTTGGATTTTAAACAGACAAACCTCTGTAAAAGAGTTTCTAAAAATTGGTCCCCGGTTCTAATGAGCAGGCAGTGATCATGGTGAAGTTTCTTTTCCTAGGGCTTTCTTTAAAGGGAAGGGGTCAGGTAGTTCATTGAAGACAAAGAAGTTATTATAAAACCTAACAAACACTGTGGTGGCTCCGTCAATGCTTTGGAAGGGCACTTCTAATAGGCAGTTTTAGAAATCTAAATATTCTTACTAATGTATAAAACCCAAAGAGAGATAGTATAAATAAATCAGGGAGCCGGGGTGGGGCTGTGGTTGGAGGTAGACAGGAAGCAGTCTAATTTGACTTTCCACATATGCCAAGAAAAAGCAAATAGACTGTTAATCAGTGAAACATACTTGTGAATTTATACAACCTCAGGTCCCATGAATGGCAAAGTTACAAATGTGTACTGTGATCAGTATGGTACCACGGCATGTTTTAACCTTTCATCAATTACACATTGTATTTCTTTTTAAAAAAAAAAATATATTTAGTTATCAATGAACTTAATTTTATTTATTTATTTATTTATTTATTTATTTTTATTTATATGTGGTGCTGAGAATCGAACCCAGTGCCTCACACATACCAAGCAAGTGCGCTACCACTGAACCACAACCCCAGCCCTACATATTGTATTTCTTGAGCCCCGCCTGGGTTGCCCAGTTCCTGACCAGGCCAGGGGGCTACCACCTTCGGGCTCTGCTGGATCCATGGGCCAGCTCCACTGGCTTGGAATGGAGGCATTAGCTAAATATCAAAGACAGGGTTGAACAAGGCCAGCCATTCCTCTTGTTGCTTTGAATTGTAGAGATTTGGACACAGAGGATCATGGGACGTGGAGACTAGCTACAAAATTAGAACAGTTACAAAAGTTAGGTTGTCACTGTCCTAATTTTTATATACCACGATTTTATTGGAAGAGAACTTTTCTAAATGGGATTCCTTATTATTTTTAAGAATTTTGCTCAAATTGTAAAAAGTCATAGTTTGTGATTTTTGTCATTTTTTGATATGTACAAAGAGCAGAACTTTCAATAATGATGAGACACTAGAGCATGACCAATGCTATTGAAGTCTGCTGGGTCACTCCCATCCCATCTCTGCATCTCTCATTCACTCCACCCAGCATAAAAATCGTCCATACCCATGGGGCAGAGTGTGTTTGTAAACAACATGCACTGATCAGATCAGTGTGTTGGCATATCCATCAGCTCAAACATTTATTATTTCTTTGTGCTGGGAGCATTTGAAATCATTCCTACTGGCCATTTTAAAATATACAGTTAATTGCTGGGCATGGTGATATGCATCTGTAATTCCAGCAGCTTGGGAGGCTGAGGCAGAAGGATCGCAAGTTCAAAGCCAGCCTCTCTCAAAAAAAAAAAAAAAAAATTAAAAAGGGCTAGGGATATGGCTCAGTGGTTAAGCACCGCTGCGTTCAATCTTGGTACCAAACACACACACACACACACACACACACACACACAATTAATTGTCAACCATAGTTACCCTACTGTGCTATCAAACATTAGAAATTACCCTTCCCATGCAGCTGCACCCTGGTACCCATTAACCATCCTCTTCCTCTCTGCATCCTCCCAGTCCCACCCCTCAACCCTTCCCAGCCTGTGGTTGCCACTACTCTCTAGTTCTGTGAGTCCAATATTTTTAGCTTCCACTAATTTGTTCTTCCTCGTGGCTGCTAGCAGCATGTGAAAGGAGGGAAGAAGTTGAAGCAGAAGAGTATTGGAGAAAAGAGATGAGAAGCTGTGATAAGCAGATGAGCCACTGCATCTGGAGGAAGGACAGCAAAACATGGCGGCCCTTGAGTACTCCTGGGGCTGAGGAGGATTTGCCTTTGTGAATGGCGGAAGGCTGCTAGGGTTCCGTCTCCCTCAGGGCTCCACTGAGCTGGCAGCTGCAGCCTAGAAGCTGAAGTTTTCCTAACCTCACGGCCTCTGCTGCTGCTGAGCTGCCCGGATGCCAGGCACCCAGCCAGCTCTGCACTGGGGAGGTGAAGTGGAGGCCTGAGGAAGATGTGCCCCTAGGTAGACTTGCTGAGACCCTGGCACAAGTGACTCCACGTGAGCAGAGTTTGTCTCCAGAGAAAATGCTTTGCTTCTACACATTCCAGAGCGATGGTATGTGTCCTGCCACTTGGTGAGATCCAGGTGACAGATTGTGGTTTCCCCCTGGAAAGGCTTCATCTGAGGAGAATTTCAACAGTGCCCTGAGCATGAGCCTCGCCATCTTTCTCCTGGGTAAATGTTATTATCTCTGAGCACATTTTCCCCTGGGATTTTCCACTGGCGTATCTTGAACTTTGATGGTGGTAATTGTGACAATGGTGGGACGAATATAAGCCTTGGAAAATAATAACCCAAGTAAATCTACGGATGGTTGTCAAGGACCAAAGTCTCTTTCTTGTCATTTATGGCTTTGATTTGAACTTCCAAGTGCTCCTCACATCACACTTTCAACACTTCACGCATTTGTGAAGATTAATTTCTTTCTGTCTGAATTGAAGAATGATTAAATTTTGTTTTTTCTTATGGTTTAACCAGGAAACATTTTGAAAGCAAACAGCCTTGAGATTTGTGATAACTGAGACACAAACCCCTTATCAGATAGCAAGCAAGAATTATCTGGTGTTTGTTCTGTTCCTATCTAGTCTACTGGGTCCCTGGTTATCTTTGATTGTGTGTTGGACATTGTTATTTTTTGTTTTAATCTGTAAAAATGATTCGAGGCCTCTAAAGATGTTCTCAATCTCCAAAGAGGATTCTGCTTTCTTCTGTCAATCTCATAAGCACACATAAATCTAATTTTGTGCTTCTAGATGTCCTGAACAACCCTCCTGACCTAAGGCCTACCCACACAGCCTGGGCAGGGGTGGGTTTACTTCCAGGGAATCCTTGCTTTTGAATGCTGACCTTAGGGTTCCAGCCCAAAGTGGGGATGGTTCATCAGGGTCCCTGGCTTGGTGCCCATAAACACCAGTATCCCCCTCATCCCAAAAGGCCAGAAGAAACACAACACAACATAGCTTCTCAGACACCTGCTTCAGACCAGCAGATGCCCACAGGGAGAAAACCTTACCACCATGAATTCTTTCCCCTTCAAATTCTGACCTAGTAATTCTTTACTATCTTTTAACATTGATGCTATTAAGAATATATGGGGCTGGGGCTGGGGTTGTGGCTCAGCGGTAGAGCGCTCACCTAGCACGTGCGCAGCCCGGGTTCAATCCTCAGCACCACGTACAAATAAACGCATTGTGTACAACTAAAGCAAATAAATAAATATTTTAAAAAAAGAATATATGGGGGTCTAGGTTGTGGCTTAGTGGTAGAGCATTTGCCTGGCATGCTATCTCCAACACTGCAAAAAATTTTTTTTTGCTTAGAGCTTTATTATTTTTAAGTTGTCTTCAGCAGGATTAGTCTGAATTACCAAGTCCCATGATTTCTGGAAGGCAAAGTTCAAATGTTAAATTTGTATAAAGTAGGTGACAATTACCATGACTATAGTTGAGGTTAAAGGATTTACTTACTACCAGGAACTGTATGTACTTGATCCCATTTAAACTTGTAATAGCCTAGAAGATAAGTATTATTATTTCTATTTGACTAATGAGAAAATGGGCTTGGCATGAATAAGTATGTGGGTTAGGTTCTCAGCGGGCTAAGTGTACAGCCAGGAGTTGAATCCAGCCCTCCCTGAGTCCTGCTTACACTGTCCACCATTCTTCTCTTCCAGTCTAATTCTTCCAATGAGCCAAAGCCCCATGGGACTGAGGTCATTGGTACCCAGCTTCTTGTTACATGAGGCTGTCACATGTTCTCATAACTATAGCAAGCATGATACCTATTCCTTTATTTTGCACTTCCCTTCTGATGTCAAGGTAGAAAGCAGGGTTTATTGGGGTTTCCTTTTTCCAAAACACTCCCCCATGTGTTTCTGGCTTGGCTGGGAAGAACCCAAGTGTTCACGTCACATGCAAGGAAAAGGGAACCCTCTGCAAGCCCTCCCTAGCCTCCCACAAGGTGCGTCCTCCCGTGGTTTCTGATTGCTCATCCTTACCTCACCTTCAATCCACTGCCTTGGCTCCTTTGCTGATAGGACAGGGTTCTGCCCTTTATCCCATGGTCCCTGACCTAGAGCTGGTTACTTGGGTGCTCCATGTATTCTATGCAGGTAGCCACCATTCAGCATCCTCTCTAGCCCATGCCATCTTGCTTAAGAAAAGCCTCGAGTTTTCCTTTAGTTCATTCATACGTTCAGTGGATAATTTATTTTATTAAAATAATCAATTTGATTTAAGTTCTACTATATTCAAGACACAGTTGTAAGCCCTGGTGTTTATATCTAACTGGATAAAAGTGGTCTCAAACTCTAAAATGCTAAGAGAAGAGCTGTACTGAAATAATTAAACCACAAGTGACAAGTACTATTCCGATAGAATTTTGTGTATCACTTGCCCAGGGAGAATGATAGTTGATCTATCCAGAAAAGGCCTCCTGGAAGACAGGCATTCTGCTTGGCCTCAAAAATAGAATAAAATTTTACTATTAGGAAAGAATGAAGAAAATCCTGTACAAAGACTCAGAATGAATCAAGGCTCAAAGGAATGGGCATGCAGGGCACAGGGGGGGGGGGGGGGGGAGATGGAGTAAATCAGTCTTGCCAAGGGATAGAATTGGTGAGAGCTTGGGGCCCTGCCCTTGGGGCTCTCAAGGTCCTAAGGAAAGAGGACAGAAATACCTAGATGAAGGCAAAGATGAAGAGTGGCAGCCTGGGGAGCAAAGATAGGTTTAATCTGGCCATCGCACTGTCTTAAATATTTGAACCAATTTTGAAGACCAGAAGATCTCACATACAAATCCAGATTTCTGGCTTCTCTTGAAATTTTGAAAGATGGGACAACAGTTGGCTGGAACAGAGGTGTGACCGCCTCCTTTAGTGGGATGTGAGTCGTCTCCCCAACACAAAAGCCCATCTGTGTCTGCCCTATAGCCTATTTGCTGGGCCCAGCAGGCATCCAAGTACAGGGCCCTTGCTCTGCTGGGAACAGGAGCCCAGGCTGATAAAAGTGGACACAAGGACCTCTCCTCCAACCTGCTGCCTCTCACACACATTGGTTCTCAGTTCACCCCAGGCCCTCACTATCAAACATAGCCTCTCTTCTGCAAACGTATGCATGGCTTTCAAACTCATGAGGCATGAAAGTACAGTCATTCCTCTGAATTCTGGGTATCAGTTTCAGGACTCTTAAGCTTATAAAATCTACAGGTGCCTAAGTTCCTTATACATAATGGTGTCCTATTTGCATACAGCCTATGTGCATCCTCCAACAGACTTCAGATTCTCTCTAGATGACTTGTAGTTCCTCATACAGTGCAAACGCTATCTAAATAGTTATGCTGTATTGTTAAGGCAGTAAAGACAAGGGAAAGAGTGCACACATATTCAGTACAGATGGAACTTCTTTTTCATATATTTGTGATCCAAGGTCAGTTGAATCCAGGAGTGCAGAACTTCAGGATACAGAGGGCCAACTCTATTCAAAACATTTCCAAAACTAGCTCACACAGTCAGGATCTGAGGTTCAAAATGGCATGAAGCCAACACCATTAGAGTGTGGGGTGGAACAAGTCGAGGTTGTTTTCTTGTTTTTATGTAAACAGATTAGAGAACTAACATAACCCCAGTCTTTGGTCTTTTGATCCTACCTTGCCAGGACCTAGCCTGGGAGATTTATTAAATTAGAACTCTTCCCTTTCTAAATGCTTACCGTCAATACACACTACATTATATACATGTGTGGAAATATCACATTCAATATGTACTATTAATATGAGTTAATATTTTTTTTTAATAAAAGAGGAAAACAAACAAAAAAAAATATGCCTGCAGTCTGCTCCTCTTCTCTGCTTCTTAGTTCTTCCCAAAGCCTCTTTCTTGGGATTCTTCTGTTAGTTGACAAGAATGATCCTAACCTCTCAGCAAGATTGGATTCCTCATCGGGACAGAGACAGAAAACCCAAATCTGAAAGTGTAAATTCTCTGCCTGGGTAATCAGGGAAGCAATTGCAGTAGCATTTGGTCCTAAAGCCACAGGGAACTTCACAATTCAGCCCCCTTTGAGGCAACACGAACAAATTAAGAGGTCAGTTTGTAATTCCTAAGGCTAAGCCCTTGTAACTATAAATAAATACGTAGCATGAAAGGAATGCAGAAAAGAAAAACACACAAGAGAAAAAGGAAATGAAAAACCTGACTTCATTTCATTGAGACGGGTAGCTTGAAAATGCTGTGTAGCAATTCCTACCTGACCCCACAAATGCCCAGGCAAATTCTCCCAAAGCCAAGGTTCCTTAGCCAGAGCTAGGTGTGCCTCTCAGGCTAAGGTTCAGTAATTCTGGGAGGTGGAGGGAGAGCAGAAAGGTTTCTGTGTACTCCAGTCAGGCAGGAAGAAAAGGCCTTAATGAACCGCAAAACTGGAGACTTTTGTAAGGGACAGCTCCGTCAGCACTTTGAGAAGAGAACACGCAGTTGGCACAAGAGGGACCCAAGCAATGGGCCCCGGCAGAGAATGTCCAATAGTAGACCCTCAGCGCCTGGATCTTTCCCATGGCACAACACAAATTACTAAATATCCTCACCCTGTGGGACCAGATGAGAAGCGCTGGTCCCATTTAGATGCTACCTGTGGACCAGCATGAATCCAATTGTGCCATCAGGATGGCTGGAACCAGGGACAGTGCTGTTCTGCTGGCTTCTCCCCGCTGTGGCTTTCACCATCTGTTTCTTTGAATGCATAAACAAGGAAAATGACTGGTTTGGAATGCGACGTTTTTAAAAACCAGATGACCACAGGCATCCTCTAAATGAGAAAGAGAGCAAGTTGGGGTTCTGTGACATTTGTCAGGAGGGGAAATGTTAAGTGCGGAGAAGCACAAGCACGCTCTGCCAGGGAAGATCTGCAAAGGCAAGGAACAGCTTCGTCTGTGACCCCTTCTGAGGGTCATGCCCTGTGTTCCTATTGCATGCCATTTTTGGACACGAGTGCCACCCCATCCCTTTTATTAAACAAAGAATGAACGGTCCAGTTGGACTCCAATATAACCAGCCTTGGTTGTCCATTAGCCTTATTCCGAAATGGGCAAGCTGGATAGAATCCACTCTTAGAAACGTTCAGACTGAACAAAAGCTGCGTCGTGAGCAAGTTCTATCAAGTCAAAAAGGGGCTACCGATAGAGGAGCTGATGAGAAGACTAGGAGAAAATCCTCATATCTCTCCTGGAGCATAGTGAGTGCAATATAGACGGGTTGACAGCTAGATCTATATCTATGCATAGAACCACAGTATGTTTTGCTTTAGTAAATGGCGTTCTGCTTTAAAGGGGAAGCTTTGCTGTCCACAGTACAGTGGCCACTGTATAAAAACGGTTCTGTTTGCTCCATGCCAAAAAACCTTAAAGCAATAGGTTCCTTTTTAAACCCAAGAGAGCAGAGAGACTTAATGGAAATGTTAACTGCATACTAATCTCTGATACCTTCATTGCAAGAAATAATCCCTTGTAAGCACCAGGGATTTTAAATATAATTGAACTCTGGCATTTTTGAGCCCCTGGGGAAAAGGGCATTGGTGCATTTGGCCGAGTTCCACCCATTTCAGCCTAAGACAGACTTGGAGCATTTTTCACATAGTTTGTAGGCAGCCTGACGCCAGAGTTTTCACATCGGAGAAAGGAAAAAGAATGAGGGTTTCTCAGGGAACAACCAACTCTTCCTAATTTGTGATGTCTGTTCTCCAAGACATCATGGGCAGTACTTAAAGTGGACACTGTTCATGATTCTGGGTGTGGGGGTTGGGCAAAAACAAGACCCTGACCATTTAGAAGCCCTGTGAGGATTAAATATATTTCGGAATAAATCGAGTTCAAGTAATGCTTCTACCCATGCTTGGGATATCAATGCACTATGTAATATAAAAATAATAGGAGTCCAGCCTGGGAGATTCATGTTTTGGCACTGGCTTCAGATGCTAGAGTTGTGATGAGTGTATTTGATTTCTGACGTCCCTTGGACACAGAAACTGTCAGGAATGTTTGATTCCCCGGTGGAAGTGGGAAAACAATTAGAGATCAGAGGTCATGAGACCTGCACTCTGTTGGTAGTGGCTCCTGTGTCCCAGGTTCTACTTCTGAGGATTCAACCAGCTGCAAATCAAAAATATTAAGAAAAAAAAAATCTGCATTTGTAAAACTGAACATGTATGGACTCTTATCCTTATTCCCTAAACAATACAGTATAACAACTATTGGCATAGCATTTGCATTGTATGAGATGCTTTCAGTCATCTAGAGATGATGTACATAGGTTCTATGCACAAAGGACTTGAGCATCCCTGGTTTTTCTCTTTTCGAAGTCCTGAAACCAATCCATGTGGGTACTGAGGAAACTGTTTTCCTCTGTTTCATAAGATAAATTAAAAAGCTCTAAAAGTTCTAAAGACTGCACTTTTAAGCCTTGGTTTTCTGGTCTTCTGACCCATGGAATTTTAGTTATAATCATAATAATAATGTCAGATGAAGAGGCATGCTGGGAAGAGTATGAGAGGAATTTTAAGTGGCCAAACTATTGACATTATTTACTTTATAAAAGTTTAGTGCCTTAAAAAAAAAAAAAAATCCGTATGCTGTGCCTTGGGCCTCTCCTAAGGGATCAGGAAGGACTTTCATCAGAACTTGAGCCTCCCTTCAAGTATATATTGGGAACTGAGATTATGTGATGAACTTCAAGATGATTTTATTACTATGAGGAAAGGAAAGAGATATTTCTAGGACTTGCTTCATATTGGGATCCAGGAGAGATTTTAAAAGTCTCCTGATCTGGTGTTTTATTGTCTCTTTCCTTTTTTCTCTTCCTCCTTTCTTCCCTACCTTTCTTTTTTCCCTTTTCAAGGAGAGATGAGGGCTAAGTGTCTGGTTGGGAGTTCAGGAGCTCTGCTGCAGTCTTGAATCTCACCCCTTTGTGTGTTCCTGCCCGCAGGTGATCACACCAGTGAGGACAGCCCATGGTTACGTGTACGAGGACACACCCCGGTGCCACAAGGACGTCTACGATGTTCCTCCTTCCCACACCATGCAAGGGGTACGTGCCAGGAACGTGGTCACCAGGAAGGAGCGGTTCTCGGGGGTAGCATTCTTTAAGCAAAGGAAATTCACAAATTATGTACATTTCATCTGAGGCTTTGTTTGGGTTGTCAATCTAGGAGCCATCTTCACCATGTTTTTAAATTATATCTTCTGGATTTTCCTTATGAGGAAATCCCAGTCTTAGAATTTTCTGAGAAAGTTCATGTTGCCTTATCAGTTTATCACTTTATTTCAGGAAGCATGAATTTTTATGTCATAATTTCAAGTTCAGAGAGTATAGATATTATACTTAAGATCATATGTGTATTCAATCCAAGTCAAAGAACACAACATTTCTAAAGAGAAATTCCATTGACCCCTTATGATATGGAATGCTACCAAAGATCAAGCCTGTACAAAACCTGGAAATAAAACAGCAGCATTAAAAAATGATCAATACAAGACATTTCCATTCTGGGTAACTCAAGTGTTTCTCTTTAGGTATATGACATCCCTCCCTCATCTGTGAAAGGACCTGTGTTCTCAGCTCCAGTGGGAGAGATAAAACCTCAGGGGGTGTATGACATCCCTCCCACTAAAGGGGTGAGTGAGCTCCAACACCACAGCCAGCAGGGTGTGTGTGTGTGTGTGTGTGTGGTGTGTGTGTTAATTCATTGAGCTAAAACAGGAAGGGTGGACCCCAAAGTGGAAAATCTAGGTAAGGGAAGGAAGGAAGGAAAGAAAGAAAGAGGGCAGGTAGGCAAGGCAATAACTAGAGATAACTCTAGGGTTTCCAAATTTAGAAGCTCCCCTTCAAAATGGGGAAAAAATAAGAAGAGGCAATTGGAAGAGAAGATGATTAGTGCAGATTGGCAAGTCCTAATACATGTCATCTTTATGGACTGTTTACAGCTTCTGCAGTGCATGGGTAGGAGTTACCCTTTGGGGCTCACCTGCACTGGAAATACAGTTACCCCTGCTTTACAGACAAGGGAACTCTGTGCCTCAGAACCTCAGGCGCTTACCAGCTTCACGCAGTTGTGTGGTGACCAGGGGGACCAGGAAGAGACCCTCTGCCCAGTGTGTTAGTGCATCATCCTCCCCAGGACTGGGACCCAGGGACACGCAGACGAGTCAGCACTGAGGCCAGAGGAATGGATGCCCCTGTCCAAGGGTGGGGCGTGAGAACAGCAGCACCATGGGAAATGCCCAGCTAGGAGCGCAGGGCGAGAGCCCAGCTGGCCAGTGAGAATTCTGGGCCATGTTCCCAAGGCCCGCGAGTTCCTTGCTGCTCCCATGAGCCAAGCAGACAAATAATTTTTCCATGTTCCCTACTTTACAGGTCTACTCCATTCCGCCCTCCGCTTGCCGAGACGAAGCTGGGCACAGGGAAAAGGAATATGATTTCCCCCCTCCGGTGAAGCAAACCGGAAGGCCAGACATCAGACACGAGGGGGTTTATGACATCCCCCCAAACAGCACCAAGCCAGCGGGGAAGGACCTTCCCCTGAAATACGCCTGCGACGCTCCCGGGGCCGCGGACGCGGTGGCGCGAAGGCACCAAAGCCTGTCCCTGCACCGTCCGGCCCCGCAGCTGGGGCAGGCCGTGGGCATTCAGAACGACGCCTACGACATCCCCCGGGGAGTTCAGTTTCTCGAGCCACCAGCCGAAAACGGCGAGAAAGCAAACCCCGAAGAGAGGGACGGTGTTTATGATGTCCCCCTGCACAACGTGCCGGATGCCAAAGGCTCCCGGGATGTGGTGGACGGCATCAACCGGCTGTCCTTCTCCAGCACGGGCAGCACCCGGAGCAACATGTCCACCTCCTCCACCTCCTCCAAGGAGTCCTCCCTGTCAGCCTCCCCATCTCAGGACAAAAGGCTCTTCCTGGACCCGGACACAGCCATCGAGAGACTCCACCGGCTCCAGCAGGCCCTGGAGATGGGAGTCTGCGGCCTCATGGCGCTGGTCACCACCGACTGGCGGTGCTACGGCTACATGGAAAGGCACATCAACGAGATCCGCACCGCCGTGGACAAGGTGGAGCTGTCTTTGAGGGAGTACCTCCATTTCGCCAAGGGGGCGGTAGCCAATGCCTCCTACCTCCCCGAACTTGTCCTCCACAACAAGATGAAGCGGGAGCTCCAAAGAGTGGAAGACTCCCACCAGATTCTGAGTCAAACCAGCCATGACTTGAACGAGTGCAGCTGGTCCCTGAACATCCTGGCCATCAATAAGCCCCAAAACAAGTGCGATGATCTGGACAGGTTTGTGATGGTGGCCAAGACGGTGCCTGACGATGCCAAGCAGCTGACCACCACCATCAACACCAACGCAGAGGCCCTCTTCAGACCAGTCCCCGGCGGCTCCCATCTGAAGAATGGGCCTGACAGCATCATGAACTCAGTAGAGTATCCACACGCTGGCTCCCAGATGCAGCTGCTGCGGCCTGGTGACTGCAAGGCCCAGGCCCTCAGCAAGCCCTTGCCCCCCACCCTGGGAAAGGACCAGCCTCCTGACTGTAGTAGCAGTGACGGCTCTGAAAGGAGCTGGATGGATGATTATGATTATGTCCACCTGCAGGTAAGGAAACCAAACTCATTAGCCACCTGCACTCACCTTCAGGGAGCCTGGGAGAAGGCTGGCAAGGCTGTTAGCCTGGGCTACCTAAGGCACAGGTGTGATTAATGTTTATCCAAGTGGTCTGAAAATTGGAGTGATGTTGCACAGCAGAAAGAATGCCGGATGGGAGTCCTCAGACCTCCTGGCTCTAGATCTTTCTCTGACATTAATTGTGTGTCCAATTTATTTAACCTCTCTGGGCCTTTATTCCATTTGTAAAATAAATGACCTACAGGGCTGGATTAGATCCATTGATATGCCTTTCCAAATAATTCTGCAGGTCTTCTGAAAATTATACCAACTCCATTTCTATTTGTATTTTTTGGTGTAGTTCCATAAATATTTATTTGGGGAAAAAGTATTCACTGTTAAAAAAAAATGAAACCTCTATAAATAGAGAATTTCTATAGTCTCCTCTAGAATCTATGATGTGTGTGTGTGGTTGGAGAGTGTGTTTAGTTACTTACAGAGATGCTCAGCCCCACCTCAGATTTACCTAGAAGGTGAATGGGCATTGAAGGTTGTTTCTTTTTGTTTTGTTGGTACTGAGGATTGAACCCAGGGGAGCCTTACCACTGAGCTACATTCCCCCAGTCCTTTTGTATTTTTTTTTTTATTTTGTGACAGGGCCTCTATAAGTTGCTGAGGTTGGCCTTGAACTTGCCATCCTCCTGCCTGAGCCTCTTGAGTCACTGAAATTACAGCCAGGATTGCACCTGGCTGCAACTGGGCATTTGAAATTGGCCCAGATCTTACCTGGCATATGCAAAACTGTGCCAGCACAGTGTGGCTCCCGTAGGAGGAAATTCCACCAAGTTCCAAGTTGCCCTGGGACCCTAACAGCTTGACCTTCCATTTTGAGGGATTAAAACACTCTACCAAAGTCCCATCATTTAGAATTTGGCTTGCTATCTGAATTTTTAATGTGACTGAAAGGCATGAATCATACTGAAAATTATTAAACTAACCAAGAGAGTGGGGGAAAGTCAACAGAGCCACCTGGTGCTTAGGCAGGGCATATGGAGAGGGAAGTAGGGAGATAGACATAAGTGATGCAAAAAAACAGGAAGTGAGACGTGGACCACATTGAGACCTGTGTTTAGAGATCTGGGGGTTCACATATATCTGTCAAAGAAGAACCAAGAGAAATAGTGCTTCTTAAGGAGGTTTGAAGTGGATCATGGGAAGCTTCCTGAAAAGGATAAGATAGCAGAGAGCAAGGCACCCCGCCTGGAAACAGCTTTGGTTTTCCTCCTCGCCCTCCATAGTGCTTCTAGATGTCTGGCCAAGGAGGCTGCCACCCCCATCTGAGGTTCACAGGGTGTAATTGGGCATGCAGGAAGTGGCCAGAGCAGTGGAAAACGAAAGCGTATGTATGTGCTTGTCAATGGAATCATTAGCATAAGTGAATCACAGCGATGACGTAATGTGTTCTTTATGTTGAACGACAATAGGGTAAGGAGGAGTTTGAGCGGCAACAGAAGGAGCTGCTGGAGAAAGAGAATATCATCAAGCAGAACAAGATGCAGCTAGAACACCATCAGGTCAGTTCAGTTCGAACAAAAACTCGTGGGTGGTGACAAGGTTTCCCACCTTGCAGGGAAAGTGTCACTTCAAAAGATTCTGATTTGGAGCCAGTCAGTATGCTGCCATAAATAAGCTCCAAGGCATATAATAGGGCATAGAAATAGAGAGAAGGCTATGGCCTTGCTAAAACAGCTGGGCACACCTGGATTACAGCCAAATGACAATTTTTTAAGGCTAAATGTATTAATATATAACATATTAGGACTATTTGAGTTAAGGTTTTTGGTCTCAAGACACCAGACCCACATAAGCTCGCCTAAACAAATGGGTTTATATTGAGGCCATCCATAGTGAGGGAATTCAAGCCCAGAAAATGAAGAAGCAGCCCCGCTCAGGGAAAACTAGGACTGGATAACTTCCTTTGAGTCTCTCTCCGTCTGCTTCATTCTCTTCTGTTTTCTGACATTTCCTCCACCTACCTGCCCATCCGGCCCCCTCTGTCTTGACAGAACCCATAATGGCCACTCAAATTCCCTTCTATACCTGGCATTTGATCTCTGCCTCATTGGAGGATGGCCGCTTTCTTCTGCAGTTCATCCAGTTCCTAGGAAAGTCTGAATCTCATACTGCCTTTCTCTCCCTCTCCAGTCTCTGTGTTGTCCCCTGCCATCAGCACAACCCTATGTCTTGGCCATGCATGGTCCCATCGAAGGGTAAGAGGGTAGGAAGGACCCAGTGTGTTCAAAATATACCCAAACCATTTTACCTAGAACTTTGGGCAGGGCATGTTCATTCAAAAGTAAACCAGATAATGATGGATAAGGGCATTTTTTTTTTTTTTTTTTTTTGTTTTGTTGGTACCGGGGATTGAACTCAGAGGCAGCTCAACCACTGGGCCGCATCCCCAGCCCTTTTTTGTATTTTTTTTTTATTTTGTGACAGGGCCTCTATAAGTTGCTGAGGTTGGCCTTGAACTTGCCATCCTCCTGCCTGAGCCTCTTGAGTCACTGAAATTACAGCCAGGATTGCACCTGGCTGCAACTGGGCATTTGAAATTGGCCCAGATCTTACCTGGCATATGCAAAACTGTGCCAGCACAGTGTGGCTCCCGTAGGAGGAAATTCCACCAAGTTCCAAGTTGCCCTGGGACCCTAACAGCTTGACCTTCCATTTTGAGGGATTAAAACACTCTACCAAAGTCCCATCATTTAGAATTTGGCTTGCTATCTGAATTTTTAATGTGACTGAAAGGCATGAATTATACTGAAAATTATTAAACTAACCAAGAGAGTGGGGGAAAGTCAACAGAGCCACCTGGTGCTTAGGCAGGGCATATGGAGAGGGAAGTAGGGAGATAGACATAAGTGATGCAAAAAAACAGGAAGTGAGACGTGGACCACATTGAGACCTGTGTTTAGAGATCTGGGGGTTCACATATATCTGTCAAAGAAGAACCAAGAGAAATAGTGCTTCTTAAGGAGGTTTGAAGTGGATCATGGGAAGCTTCCTGAAAAGGATAAGATAGCAGAGAGCAAGGCACCCCGCCTGGAAACAGCTTTGGTTTTCCTCCTCGCCCTCCATAGTGCTTCTAGATGTCTGGCCAAGGAGGCTGCCACCCCCATCTGAGGTTCACAGGGTGTAATTGGGCATGCAGGAAGTGGCCAGAGCAGTGGAAAACGAAAGCGTATGTATGTGCTTGTCAATGGAATCATTAGCATAAGTGAATCACAGCGATGACGTAATGTGTTCTTTATGTTGAACGACAACAGGGTAAGGAGGAGTTTGAGCGGCAACAGAAGGAGCTGCTGGAGAAAGAGAATATCATCAAGCAGAACAAGATGCAGCTAGAACACCATCAGGTCAGTTCAGTTCGAACAAAAACTCGTGGGTGGTGACAAGGTTTCCCACCTTGCAGGGAAAGTGTCACTTCAAAAGATTCTGATTTGGAGCCAGTCAGTATGCTGCCATAAATAAGCTCCAAGGCATATAATAGGGCATAGAAATAGAGAGAAGGCTATGGCCTTGCTAAAACAGCTGGGCACACCTGGATTACAGCCAAATGACAATTTTTTAAGGCTAAATGTATTAATATATAACATATTAGGACTATTTGAGTTAAGGTTTTTGGTCTCAAGACACCAGACCCACATAAGCTCGCCTAAACAAATGGGTTTATATTGAGGCCATCCATAGTGAGGGAATTCAAGCCCAGAAAATGAAGAAGCAGCCCCGCTCAGGGAAAACTAGGACTGGATAACTTCCTTTGAGTCTCTCTCCGTCTGCTTCATTCTCTTCTGTTTTCTGACATTTCCTCCACCTACCTGCCCATCCGGCCCCCTCTGTCTTGACAGAACCCATAATGGCCACTCAAATTCCCTTCTATACCTGGCATTTGATCTCTGCCTCATTGGAGGATGGCCGCTTTCTTCTGCAGTTCATCCAGTTCCTAGGAAAGTCTGAATCTCATACTGCCTTTCTCTCCCTCTCCAGTCTCTGTGTTGTCCCCTGCCATCAGCACAACCCTATGTCTTGGCCATGCATGGTCCCATCGAAGGGTAAGAGGGTAGGAAGGACCCAGTGTGTTCAAAATATACCCAAACCATTTTACCTAGAACTTTGGGCAGGGCATGTTCATTCAAAAGTAAACCAGATAATGATGGATAAGGGCATTTTTTTTTTTTTTTTTTTTTTTTTTTTTTTTTTGGTACCGGGGATTGAACTCAGAGGCACTCAACCACTGGGCCGCATCCCCAGCCCTTTTTTGTATTTTATTAGAGACAGGGTCTCACTGAGTTGCTAAGTGCCTCACCATTGCTCAGGCTGGCTTTGAACTCGTGATCCTCCTGCCTCAGCCTCCCAAGTGCTGGGATTACCGGCGTGCGCCACCGCGCCCGGCTGGATAAGGGCGTTTTTTAAAAAGCAAAATGAAGATTTATCATCCTTTTTAGGTGAGGTGACCTGCAATGGCATGCAGTCTTTGGGAAACCTGGGTTCTAATCCTTGCTTTCTGATCAACCAACTGTGTGACCTTAGGCAAGTCATGTAACCTCCCTGAACTTCAATTAGTTCTCTAAAACTCAGAAGAGTAGCCCCCGCCATCTAAATGAGAGAACACATTGATGAAAACATTTGCAAAAACCTAAGATATGTAAAATATAATTCTTTATTATTAAAAGCCTTAGATCATCACCCTGTATCTGTTTATGTTTGCAATGGCATTTGACCAAGTAAGACAGCAGGGGTTTAGGGAATTTGCTGAAACCATAGTAATTCCTAAGAAGCAAGCAGATTCCATAGACAAGCTGGCTGTGCATTTCTTGGGGGAGAAGCCGGGTGAGGTTATCGCTGCTCTGACTCAGTCCTACACCAGGAGGAGAGTTTAACCAAGTCCTAAAAGTAAGGTCATAAATAGTTCTCACCTACAAAAGAGAGATCTCTTTGGAGTCTTGAAAGAATAGCTAGAAAGTATTTCAATTGCAATTTAAATAATACACCAGTTGGGGAAAATGAGAAGAAAAATAAGAAAGGTAACGTCACTCTGTTCAAGGTCCTTTTAACAGCTTTGGGGGCACAGTTAGCGTTCAGATGTCCTCA
Source organism: Tamias sibiricus (assembly GCA_025594165.1). Classification (NCBI taxonomy): domain Eukaryota; kingdom Metazoa; phylum Chordata; class Mammalia; order Rodentia; family Sciuridae; genus Tamias; species Tamias sibiricus. Next base: position 12,210,802 of record CM046666.1, on the reverse strand, counting down.
GCTTCTTCTCCCTCGGTGCATGTATATTTATCTACATTAGTCACCTCTAATGCTGGATTATTATATATCTATATGTCTTGACAGAAAGAGTAGGAGAAATAGACAAGAATCATGAATTGTCATTCTGCCTAAACTTCTCTCAGAGACAGTCACAGCTTTCCCCAAGAAAGGGTGACCTAAGTGACAAAAAGATCACTACATTTGGTTTTCCCTTGCTGCCACTCAACATGTAATGAACGTTTACACAGGGCCCATGATCTACCAGGCGCTCTTCTGAGCCCTTTGTAAATATTAATTCACTTGACCTTCCTAAAGCTACAGGGGACAAAGCTGGGTTTATACCCTAAGCTGCCTTCCAGCCAGAAGGCAGAGGAGACCAGTGGTCCAATCCTACAGGGTTTGAGCAGGAGAATTCCTTAGGGATCATCCTTCCCTGGAGCTACATGGCCCAGCTGTGGAAGCGAGGCAACTTGACAAGGCCTCACAGCTAATGGGCATCTGTCACTCACCAAGGATGAAACTTCCATCTTTTGTGTCCATCCAGGGGTCATTTCCATTACAATGCGTTCCCCTTAACAAAACCTGCTTTTGTCTTCTTTTCAGCTGAGTCAGTTCCAGCTGTTGGAACAAGAAATTACAAAGCCAGTGGAGAACGACATGTCCAAGTGGAAGCCCTCTCAGAGCCTCCCGGCCACAAACAGCGGTGCGGGTGCTCAGGACCGGCAGCTGCTTTGCTTCTACTATGACCAGTGTGAGACCCATTTCATCTCCCTCCTCAATGCCATCGACGCGCTCTTCAGCTGTGTCAGCTCAGCCCAGCCACCACGGATCTTTGTGGCACACAGCAAGTTTGTCATCCTCAGTGCACACAAACTGGTGTTCATCGGAGACACGCTGACAAGGCAGGTGTCTGCCCAGGACATCCGTAACAAAGTCATGAACTCCAGCAACCAGCTCTGTGAACAGCTCAAGACCATAGTGATGGCCACCAAGATGGCGGCCCTGCATTACCCCAGCACTACCGCCCTGCAGGAGATGGTCCACCAAGTCACAGACCTGTCCAGAAACGCCCAGCTGTTCAAGCGCTCTTTGCTGGAGATGGCAACTTTCTGAGAGGAAGGGGAGGGGGAGGGAACTGAGTGAACTGTTACTAAGGGAAACTGGAAATACTATCTGGTTTTTGTAAATAGGATCTATTTTTGTATATATTTTATATGGAAATGAAATATTTTAACATTTTATGAGTTAGACAACTTTCAGAAATTCAGGGAGCTGGAGAGGGAAATTTTTCTTCCCTGTGTAGTTCTTATATATGCATATAAGTATCTAAGACATAAGCTGTATAGAAACTTGTCCAGTCCTGTGTACCCCTTTGCATTCATGTTTGTTTGTAGATGTTTGTCTGATACATTCCATTAAAAAAAAAAAAAAAAAAAACATGAATTAAGAAGCACCTTAGTCAGCACCTCCTAATGCTGCATTTTGTTTTGTTTTGTTTTTTTCAAAAATGTATTAGCTGGTTGTAATATTGTTCTACATGTAGTAGTGATTATTCTGAGCCTGGCACTCCCAAAGCTAGTATATTTGCAAGTGTTCACCTCCCACACACCCTCTCATAAGGCATGGTATGTTGTATTCTTGTTTTAAAACCTCTTTCAAAATTCACTGCCTGGAACACATTGTGACAAAATGCCCCAATTCCAGTTGAAAAAGCCCTCTTGAAGATCAAGTTTCAGAAATATATGCCGATCCAAGCTCTGAGATTTCAGGTGCTGGAGAGGGGAGAGACTGTGTACTATGTTAGGAGGCCGTGTCCATAGCTGGGCCTGGGTTGTTTCAACACTGCGAGGGAAGCTACAATCAAAGGATAACACTTGTTTCCCGGGGCTATTTGATCTTCTGCATTTGTGAGTGATTCAGACATGAGGTTTTCCAAAGAATGTTTTCAGAGTTATAAAAGAAAACAAAAACAAAAACAAACCCCACATATTTGAAGCAGGAATCCATGAAGACACATCAGACTATGATAGTTCAAAAAGAAGGGATGGTTCCATCAAGTACTGAGTAGAGGCCTTTCCAACTCTTCACATTCACTTGGGCACTTCTATCCCTATTACCTGAGGGAAAATGGCCAGTTCCTTGGTCACTGTCCCTTAGAACCATCAGGCCATATCCTTGGTCTCCTACCCTTCTTAAAACTCACATGGTACAGACGCAACATGTCCATAGACCTTCATCTGACCTTCACAACTTTGTGTGGCTGATGACCTTGTATGTTCACCCGACCACCAACTCAGCTAGTCACAGACAGCATCTATGCCTTAGTCTGTCCTCATACCTGCTGGTGTAGACACAGCCAGATCACTACAGCCATCCGATGCATCCCTGGTGAATGGAATGCACCCTACCTGGTGGGTAAATGTGTCCAAGCATTGCCCACTCAAGAAGAGTGTTTTCTACAGCCTTTTGGTCCATAGAAATAATTTTATTCTGGCCTATTTGGAAACATATTTTCTTTTGCAATATATGCCTTGACCAAATTAAGCTTGCTTGTTTTGAACAACCAAATCATTGGAACAGGAAATGATTTAAGAAGAACGCACGATTTTAGCGTGATAAAGCATCAATGGAAATAAACATGGAAGGTGCTTTTCAAAACAACCGCTATTGTCATCCTCAATGCTCTGCGCTGCCAACAGAAGATTAAAAAGTGGTGTTGTTGTGTGACCAGGAAACACATGAGGGGGAAGGGGGTCGCTGAACATTAATAACACTTGAAGAAGTTAAAGTGTGTCCTTGTCGATTTCATTGTATGGTGTGTATTTCTTAGCAGGTGACAGACTTGTTCTAAGCGAAGTGGTGACATTTCATATTTTCAAAACCAAAACATTCAATCTGTTTTACTCTCTTTGCCATTTTGTATGTAGACCTATTTTAAAATCATTAAATTTTTAGATCTCTGTTTTCCTAGCCACTGGGTTTTCTTTTCCATAGTTTCTCTCTCTGTCATGGAATTAAATTTTGACTAATTTGGGTCCTCCTAATACAGAAAGTTTAATTATGATCATTTTATCAATACTACAGACCTGCATTTTTTTAGGAAAATTAAGAAGTTTGTGTGTGTATGTGTGTGTGTGTGTGTGTGTGTGAGAGAGAGAGAGAGAGAGAGAGAGAGAGAGAGACCACTTCAGAGTGCATTTGCATTTGAAGAAAATTCTGGAACTGTGTACACTACCAAATTCAAATATCTGAAAAGAGACTTCTCTTTACCAGAAAGCCTACGCATCCATGTCAGGTTGGAGGACCTGTGTTTTTGTGATATGGATATTACCATTCTTGCAGTTTCAGAATCAAAGGATATTGTTCTTTCTGGAGTAGACATAAAGAAATAATTAAAAGCAAGCCATATTTGAATTTTTTAAAGATTAACATATAAATTACTTTTACTGCCTGACCCACTCTTTTATCCAGGTATCCCACTGAGATTTATTGAAAAGTATTTGCATATACCTTGTATCATTTGTGCATGCATATAAGCATTAATTGATTTTTGACAAACATGTCAAAGCACTTCAGTGGGGGAATGGAATGTCTTTTGAAAAAAAAAAAAAACGGTGCTGAAACAACTAGATCTCTCAATGGGGAAAAAATGCATATTTACCTTTCATCCTACACAAAAGTTAACTCAAACTTTATGGATCATAGACCTCAATGTGAAACTAAAAGTTCTAAAATTTCTAGATGAAAGCATAAGAGAAAATCTTAATCAGACAAAAGTTTCGTAAGTAGAACAAAAAATCTAATTCATAAATAAACTGATAAATTGGACTTCATTAAGATTAAAAATGTTTGCTCTTATAAGTAGATCATTGAGAAAACAAAACTCAAGCCACAGAGAAGGAGAGAATATTTACACCACATGAATTGGCCAAGGACTTGTATCAGAATAAGAAGACAAAGAACTAAAGTTCTTTGTAACTAGGCAACAATTTTGAGCAGAAACTTCATAAAAGAAGATATATACATGGATAATAAGTAAATGAAATAAAAACCACACCAAATAGACTTACTAAAAAGAAAAGTCACACCAAATGTTGGTGAGAAAGGGAAGCAAATGTGGCTTTCATACTATACTCTTGGTGTTTTAGTCAGCTTTTTTCACCACTGTGACCTAAAGACCTGACAAGAACAATTTTAGAGGAGGAAAAGTTTATTTCGTCTTACAGTTTCAGGGGTCTCAGTCCACAGATGGCCATCTCCACTGCTCTGGGCCCGAGGTGAGGCAGAACATCATGGATGAAGTACATGGAGGAGAGAAGAAGTTCAGGACACGGCAATCAGAAAGCAGAGAGAGCTCTGCTCTGGAAACAAATGTAAACCCCAAAGGCTCACCCAGGGACCCACCTCCTCCAGCCACTCCCCACCTGCCTGCAGTTACTGCCCAGTTAATCTGTATCAGAGAATTAATGCACTGATTAGGTTAAAGCTCTCACAAGCCAATCGTTTCACCACTAAACTTTCTTGCAGTGTCTCACACATGAGATTTTGGGGACACCTTGCATCTAAACCACAGAAATGATACAAATGCCTTTGAAAACAAATTGGCAATTTCCTAAAAAGCTAAATATGTGCCTTCTATATGACCTAGGAATTCCTTTCCTAGGTATTATTTACTCAAGAGAAATAAAAGTATACATCCATACAAAGACTTAAGAGCATTTATCACTGCTTTATTTGTAATAGTAAAAGCTAGAAACAACCTTTGTGAAGGAATAAAACCATTGCTATGTATCCACACAATGAGGTACTACCTAGAAATAAAAAGGAAAATAATTAAAACAAAACAAAAAAAAAACAATATGAATGAATTTCAAAACTGTTAAAAGAATCCAGACAAAAAAAAGCATACACATGGTATGCTTTTATTTACACAAAATTTTATCAAATGCAAACTGATTTATAGTGACAAAAAGCACATCAGGGAGAGAAGTGGTGGAGAACTGGATTCCTCAGGAGCCCTGGGAAATGCCATTTTCTTGATGGTGGTGAGGGTTTCACAGGTATATATATGTAGGTTCAAACTCATCAACTCATACACTTTAAATATGTATAGTTGTTTTTTTCATCAATTAGCCCTTTTAAAAGTACATGGCTAAGATACTTCCATTAGAAGTCTGAGATTCTCAGATTGGACTTTACAAAGCAAGAGTAAACTAAAATTTGACTGAAAGACAACCAATTCAAATGAAAACACATAGATAAACTAAAAGCAAAGGGAAATAAAAATGTACAACACTCTAATTTTGTATTTATTTATTTATCTATCTATCTATCTATCTATTGGTACCAGGGATTGAACTCAGGGGCACTCGACCACTGGGCCACATCCTCAACCCCTTTTTTGTATTTTATTAGAGACAGGGTCTCACTGAGTTGCTAAGTGCCTCACCATTGCTGAGGCTGGCTTTGAACTCGTGATCCTCCTGCCTCAGCCTCCCAAGTGCTGGGATTACAGGCGTGCGCCACTGCACCCAGCTCTAATTTTATTTTCAAGTTGGAGCAGATATTATTAACAAAATTCAGAACAAGGCCTAACAGGCACTTTTCATGTTAAAGGGATCAATTCATGAAGAAAACAAAACACTCTTTAGTGCGTGTTTTAGTTAGCTTTTTCATCACTGTGACCAAAACACCTGACAAAAAACAACATAAAGGAAGACTAGTTTATTTGGGGTCACTGTTTCAAAGGTCTCAGGTCATAGACAGTGGACTGCTCTGGCCCAGGCAGGCCACCATAGGGGAAGGGCCCAGTGTAGGAAAGCAGCCTGTGGTGGGGTCAGGAAGCAGAGGGAGAGGGGGAAGGGGAAGGGAAGATGCACCTGTCCAGGGCACACTCCTAGCGACCCACCTCCTCCAGCCACACCCCACCTGCCTACAGTTACCTCCCAGTCAGTGCATTCAAACCAGGATGGACTGACTAGGTTACAGCTCTCAAGATCCAATCCTTTCACCCCTCAATATTCCTGCACTAACAGGAGCTCTGGGAGACACCTCATATCCAAACCATCACAGTGTGTGTGACCCCAATGACAAAGGCTCAGAATACATGAAGCAACAACTAATATAACTGAAAGGAACAAATGGAAAATATATAATGATAGGTGGAGATTGACATCCCTCTCTCAGTAATTAATAGAATAAGTAAAAAAAAAAAAAAAAAAATCAGTATTAATGAGTAAGAATGGAACTGTCCTACATTGCTGGTAGGAATACAAAATGGTACAACCATTTCAGCAAACAGTTTGATAATTTTTTTAAAAAACATTAAAAAAAAAAATTTTTTTTGGTTCTTTTTAGTTATACCTGACAGTAGAATGTTATTTTGACGTATCATACATACATGGAGCATAACTTCCCATTCTTGTGGTTATACAGGATGTGGAGTTACACTGGTCATGAATTCATATGTGAACACAGGAAAGTCATGTCCAATTCATTCTACTGTCTTTCCTACTCCCACACCTCCCCTTCCCCCACTTTCCATGTCCGGTTCAGTAAATCACCACCACCACCACCATCCGCCCCCGACCCTGCCTATTATGATCCAGCATCTGCATATCACAGAGAACGTTCAGCCTTTGGTTTGGGGGGATTGGCTTATTTCACTTAGCATGATAGTCTCCAGTTCCATCCATTTACCAGCAAATGCCATAATTTCATTCTTCTTTACTTCTGAGTAATATTCCATTGTGCACATGTACATTTTCTTTATCTGCTCACTCATCTGTTGAAGGGCACCTTGGTTGGTTCCACAGCTTAGCTATTTTGAAGTCTGATGATCTTTAAAAAGCCAAACATATACTTTCCATACAACCTAGTAGTTCCAATCATAGACATTCACTCAAAAAAAAAAAAAAGAATAAAAACATGTGCACACAAATCTTCTTCTTTATTCATAATTATACCAAAGTGAAAACAGCCCAAATGTCATCAAGAGGTGAGTGAGTAAATAAATGGTGGCTTATCCATAAAATGGAGTACTATTCAGCAATAGGAAGGAGTGACTTAATTATGCAGGTAAGAGCAGAAATGTATTAACCTCCACAACCAAGCTAAGCAAAATAGGCAAATAGAGTTCTAGGAGACACAAACCTAATTTGCGTAGACAGACTTCAGATCTGTGATTTCAGTGTATGGGGGTAAGGATGGCCTGGAAAGAACATAAAGAACTCTTCTGTGTGGTGGGCATGTTTAAAATCAGCACGAGCCAGCACTGCAGAACTTTACAATAAAGGCAGTGTGTTGTGATGCACACCCCCAGTATGGTAAGCAATAGCCACACAAATAGTCACACAATTCAAATGCTATCAAACATGCGAAATGTGGCTAGTGTAACTGAGGAACTGTATTTAATTTTTTACTTAATTATTTAATTTTAATTAGCTTTAGTTCATTGAATTTAAATAGCCATGTGTAGTTTGTTAGTGGCTACCAAATTGGACAGCACAGTGTCCATATCTTGATTGTTATGAAATTATGTGAATGCATAAATTTGTCAAAACTTACCAAAATACGTGCTTAAAGGAGGTATTTTTTTTTTTTTTTTTTTTTTGTACCAGGGATTGAAGCCAGGGGTACTTAACCAGTGAGCCATACCCTGAGCCATTTTTATTTTGAGACAGCCCTTTTTTATATTTTATTTAGAGACAGAGTCTCGATAAGTTGCTTAGGGCCTCACTAAGTTGCTGAGGCTGGCTTCAAACTTGTGATCCTCCTTCCTCAGCCTCACAAGCTACTGGGATTTCAGGTGTGCACCACTGCAAAACAGGTATATTTTCTTATATTTAAGCCTTCCTTGGATAAAGTTTATTTTTAAAAGAGGTAGAGTATTTCCCAATTAACTTTAATATTCCAGTGTTTTTAAGTCAATATTATCATCAATTCACGGGAACACTGAAAATCCCACAGGAAAAGGTCCAAGTGGAAAGTTCAGCTTTCTGAATCCATAATAGTCTCTGGCTTTAAAGGCAATACTGAGGTAGTTCATGACCCACCACAAAGACAAAATGGGTTTCCCTAATCCCTCATGAGTAAAAGTTAATCCAGGGAAGGGGCAATTGTTACCTCACAAACTACATCTATATTCTTCATATTTTTGAGGAATAATGGCAAAGGAAATATTGTCATTCACCAGAGAACATAAAAAACAACAAGGATTGAGCCGGGCACAGTGGCGCACGCCTGTAATCCCAGCACTTGGGAGGCTGAGGCAGGAGGATCGCGAGTTCAAAGCCAGCCTCAGCAATGACGAGGCACTCAGCAACTCAGTGAGACCCTGTCTCTAATAAAACACAAAAAAGGGCTCGGGATGTGGCCCAGTGGTCAAGTGCCCCTGAGTTCAATCCCTGATGTCAAAAAAACAAAAACAAAAACAAAGCAAAACAAGGATTCATTTATCTGCTGGCCGTTTCCTGCCTGTCCAGCTACAGCAGGCAGAGACTCCCCATCATTGAGGCACAAACTGTCCCAGCCGGAGGAGCCCCCGGGCCCCAGCCAGCAATGGGCTGGGTACCAAAGGGACAGAAAAGGGAAGACCTGGTTTCTGGTTTCTGCTTTCTTTGAGAAAGTAAACATGGCCTTTAGACAAAGTAAGGCTGATGATGAGGAAGGTCCTCCTGAGAGGTTCAGGGGAGACTTTTCAAGGTGCAGAGAACCATCCGGGCTGGTTGGAAATAGCCACATACAAAGGGCGGAGTCAAAAAGGTGGATCTTAGAGGAAGCGCTCACCGGATGGAGGAGGAAAACCGCAGGGCTCTCCCAAGGCTGGTGGTCAGGAATGGGCATGCAGAGGTGAGTGGGGTGGTGGCATTACACCCCTCGGAGACTGGGCTTTGCATTTTTGCACCTTCCGAGAATCGCTCACCTGGGAATAGGCGTACCAAGCGCTCCATGACTTGCCGCCACCGAGCACGGGGCCTGTGACCACTTCCTCTCAAAGAAAAGGAAGGAGAGGCAGAGAACAAGAGGAGGGGGCCAGAGGACACAGAGCCTGTCCTAAAGGGAATGACAAAAACAGGGAAGGCTACAGAAGGAAGAGGGGAGCCAGACGAAGGGGAGGGGAGAAGAGGAGAGGGAGACGGGGAGAGAAGAGGCCCGACAGGCGCCCCGCGCGGGGTAAGTGATGGGAACGAGGTCGGTGAAGCCGTCGAGGGGCTGCCTGGCGCCGGGGCCTGGAGCTTGACATAAAGGAAACGAGGTCAGTTACAGGATTCCCAGGTCTCCACACAATGAACGCAGGCCAAGCCAGACATTCCTTGCCTGAGGTCTCCAAGAGGCTCCTCCCTGGAGTCCACCTAACGTGGATAAGGCCGCCGCCGGCCACTGCGTCCTTGCAGCAAGTACCGGGAAGCCCCAGCCTGGCTGCGCCCACCTTCTCCATGTGCACCTCAGCACCACCCTATGTGCCGTCCTTTCCCAAATCAAGCTCTGCCCAGTCTGTACTAGGGGTGCCAAGCGCCCCCTCCAAGATATAACCTCAAATGGCTCTTCTGCTCCGGTTTCCTGCCATCGTCCATCATTCCAGAAATTCTCCAGAACAGCTTTTCTGGACAGGCTTCCTTAGTCTTCCTCCAAGCTCGCTCATTATCAATGCAACTTCCAGCACCCATTCCTTCTGGGAATACTTATTGAACCCCTGCGATTCAGCTGGCACTGAGAGTAGACTAGTAAGCAAAAAGCACCAAGCACTTTGCGTGATTTTATGGAATCTATAATCTGGCAAATGAAAAAAGATATGTATATTAAGGAAAACCACAACTGTATGGACTGCTCTGACCTGGAGTGACGGGCAGGGACGGCTTCCGTCAGGAAAAGCTGTTGGATCTGAGATCTGATGAGTTCACACTTTATTTGGGCGGAGAGAGGAAAGGACCTTCCACGTGGAGGGACAATGAGGGAAAGGCCTGGGGATGCCAGGATCCTGCCATGTTCAAGAATGCCGGTGTGGGAGGAGCTCAGGGGGGAAGGGAGGGTGGCGAGGGGTGAGGCTGAGCGGTGGCAGGTGCTGGGACAGGCCAGGCCTTAGAAGCCTCAGGAAGGATCTCCATGTTACGCTGAGAGCAACTGAAAGGCTTCAAATAGGGGTGTGAGGAGTGAGAGCAAACTTTTGTTAGGAAAATAGCGTTCTGTCTGCAGCTCGGAGAATGCAAGGAGGGGCCCTGCGGAGACTCCAGGGCCTCAGAATCCGCTCCAGGAGAAACAGTAAGGTATCTTGGATCAGAATGGAGGGTAGAAATGCAGAGAGGAGGAGAGGTTCTGGGGGTCTGGGAAGCAACAGCCACAGGAGTGGTGATGATCTGCTCGTGCATGTGGATAGGAACCAGGAGGAGGGTTTCTGGCTTAGGCATGCATATATAGACATAGCTCCACTGATGAGCTGCATCTACCTGCAAGGAACCAGCCTGGGTGCAGGCCTCACTGAGTCTCTGCCCAGCACTGAGCACAGGGGAGGCAAAACACTGAGCAAGAAACCCGAAAGTGTGTCAGAAGAAGACTAAGTTCAACTCGCCTTCTCGCCTTACTTCTTCCAGACTGTGACACGTAGGTACATGTTGATCCTGTGGCTAGTTTTTTTTTTTTTTTGTTTGTTTGTTTGTTAGTTTGTTTAAAGAAACAAACAAAAAAATAACTTTGAGCCAGGCACGGTGGCGCATGCCTGTAATCCCAGCATTTGGGAGGCTGAGGCAGGAGGATCGCGAGTTCAAGCCAGCCTCAGCAATGGTGAGGCACTTAGCAACTCAGTGAGACCCTGTCTCTAATAAAATACAAAAAAGGGATGGGGATGAGCCCAGTGGTCGAGTGCGCCTGAGCTCAATCCCTGGTACCAAAAAATAAATAAATAGATAGATAGATAGATAGATAGATAGATAGATAATTTCGAAAGGGTTTTAACGAGTGGAGGCCAGCAGGCAGGGGAGAAAACACTAAAAAGAACAACTGAAAAAATTTAACACACTGACTTTTATCTTTGAGTTTACCACTGCCAGTCTCTAAAACAAATTCCTCTGCAGCCTGGGAGGTAGAAAAAAAAATCACCTCCATACCTCACATGATTTAAGTCATCTCCCAATGACTATAATTAAAGAAAACTGAGTTAACAGAAAGGGCACCTTATTTTGTCTCCTCACGGACAATTTTCCAGGGAGACGAGAGTCAGCAAAGAATGATGTTAAATGAAAACATACCCCTAATTTTCTCTGGCCTGCCTGGCAGGCAGGATACCAGCAGACACAAGATATCCGCTCTCCCTCCCCCAGCATCATCGTCCAAAAGCAGTTTATGGGTCTCCTTTATGACCCCGGCAGCATAACAAGAGTTTTCCAGAACCATCTGAGCCCTCTGTGACTTAAATACCCATTAAAGAGGTTGCAGCCTCTAAAACAATGGTTGCAAATGGGACGCTTTAAATGTTGGTAGAGAAGCAACAAGACAAAGGGCTGGTGTGGGTATATTTTAAGATGATGTAAAAATGTTAATGCACAGCTGAGTTAGGGTCGTCCTTGCCCTTAGGGCAATTATTTCTACCTGCCTGTCTAGACCTCCAGTCAACACTAGAAAGGGCCTACGATTTGACAAAAGGTTTTAGTTGAATAATGGATCCTCCAATCCTGTTTGCAAAAGGAAAATCAACAAGCAAGAACACAGAAGTTCTGCAAGGAACACTGAGAAGAGGACTTGTAGGGACGTGTTGTGCAGAGGAAAGCCGGCCGGAGACAAAATCATTATATCCCCTGTTGCTTGCAAAGGGTGGTAAACTTTTGGGCGTTTACTCCTTCCAGATGGCTGCCCTAGTTAGAAGGGAGCTCCCAAGAGTCCTTTATTGTTCTATCAGTGCAAATGACAAGCACTCAATCACCCAGTAACAAGGTCTTTGGGCTCTACCAAGGATGCTTTGAAGCTGTTCCTATAGTAGCCAGCATTTGCTGGTCTACAGCCATGTGTGCTTGGATGCCTTCTTGGGGATGCTATGCATAGCACCCCCTTGTGGTCAGGTGAGGAGGACAAATTTGGCTTTATAAATAAAGGATTCCACCACTAATCTGCCTGGGAAATAGCCATGCTAATAATGACCTGGCTCAATACTGAGAAAACAAGGTTTTAAAATGATTTTTCAGTGTACTACAAACAGGTTGCAATATTATTATTTCCCAGACTGCGCAAGTCTCTTTTCCATTGTATATTTCAGAACTAGGGCATCTTGGACCAGGAGTTCATCTCCATCTGATGGCCTGGCTCACACAGGAACTCATTTCATTCATGTTTGTTGACTGACTAACCAAATAACCACATTGGTGGAGCTCTTTAAAGCATAAAAGACTGAAGGATCCTTAAATAAAAACTAAAATCCCTTCCAAGGAGAGGATTTAGAGTGTCCATAAGTTATTGTTGCATTGTTTCCTTTTATGTAAGTCCTTTTCCATCTTTTACTTCAGTCTCTTCTGCTGTTGTTGGACAACTATGTGATTTCTCTGCTGTAAGTTTCTGAGGGTGGATTTCATGTTTCAGAGCACCTGATAAACTTGACGCACTCTTTTTCAGAGTTGGTGGGATCAGACCAAACCCTGTCCCTGGGTTTAGAATCCATGGTTTTGGATAACTCTGAGGTTAATCAGCGCATGCGCTCTCGACATGACGTGGCACATTTGATAGTCTCCATCCTGAGGCTTGAGTCGTCCCCATGTGACAGCACTGACAGACCTCTGACTCATGGTGCCAACAGGCAAAATAATTACAAAGAAAATTGACAAGAGCTTCACGGGAAGAAAAGCTTCCTTACCAATAGCCCATTATAGGCAGATGAATGCATATTTAGCCATCAGGCAGTGTTTGCTTTTCCTATGTAATTGATGAGCTCTTTCTCGTGGAAATTAGAAACTGATCATTACTGATCAGTTGTTTGTTTTTTCACGCCACTGACAGGAAGGTCAAATGCAAATTGGATGTTCAGTGTCAATAACTAAGTAGCACAGCTTGGACATCTGGATCTAATTTTTCTTCCTCCCATCTTTTCTACCTAGACTATTCCATCCTTTCTTTTTAGCCTTCTGTCTTTGGTCACATGCGATGAGCACGGGTAGGAGTTGAGATGCTCACTGGGTGTGTAAGGCAGCGGGGGCTTTGCTTCTCTTCGAGCTGGGTCAAACTGTTCTGTAATAAAATCTCCTGGCCTCAAGCACTGCAGCTCATAGAGGGTTCTCTCCTGCGGACACCTACCCTTAGGGGCTGGGTAGAATAAGTTCTTTTGTTGTCTATTCTCACACATTTCCATTAACATTTCCTTGCAACTTCTCCCAGCCTCTGGTATGAAACCAGCCAGATTTCCCTCTGTCAATCTCCCCTCAGGGAACAAATGCCTTTTCCTGAAATCTCAGACAGGTGTTAACATAGTTGACCCTCAAATATAGCCTTAAGGGTTAAGATTCCATTCCTTTTTCTTTCAGGAGGTGACTCTGCTACTTTCTAATTTTATAGGTACAAGCTTGACTTATTGGAGCCTAGAAATGCTGAAGCCCAAAATGCTCTGCCTAGAGCAAAGTCTAAGCCCTAACCAAAATACCTGAGACATTGGTAGGCCTTCATGCCTGTGTTAGTCAGCTTTCCATTGCTATGACAAAATACCTGAGAGAAGCAACTTGAAGAAGGAAAGATTTATTTTGGTTCACAGTTTCAGTGGTTGCAATCTGTAAGTAGAGAGAGACAGGGAGAGAGACAGAGGAAGGGTCAGGCCAGGTCCCAATATACTATTCAAGGTAACAACCCAATGACCTACTCCCACCTTGTTTGGTTTAGATATTAGGTGTCCCCCCAAAGCTAATGTATAAGACAATGCAAGAAAGTTTAGAAGTGAATGATTGAGTTAAGAGAGCTTTAACCTAATCAACTCATCGATCCCCTGATAGGAGATAACTATAGGTAGAGAGGATGTGGTGAGGAGGTGGCTCATTGGGGGTGTGCCTTTGGAGTACGAGTTTTGTCCTTGGTGAGGAGCTCTCTGCTTCCTGGTGCCATGTCCTGTGCCGCTTTCCTCCACCACACCATCCTGCCATGATGCCCTACCTCGCCTAGCAGTGGTGGAGCTGGCCGTCTATGAACTGAGATATTTGAAACCTTGAGGCCCCAAAAAACTTTTGCTCCTCTAACTCGTTCTTGTTGGGTCTTTTGGTCACAGCAATGCAAAGCTGACTGAGATACTCCAACCAGACCCCACTGGTAGTTACGGTTCCACCAGTCCCCAATAGCAGCACCAGCAGGAGGTCAAGTCTTCATTCAGCACATGAGCCTTTGGGGAACATCCCAGGTCCAAACCACCATGACAACTCAAGGGCACGCGGACTTCCCAGCTGCAGGTGAAACCAGAACTCTGGAGACACAGCCGTCTCTAAATCTAGCCTTTACAGATGCCAGCCAGAAAAAGCCTCAGATCCCAGGAGGGGTCTCCACAAGAGCCGCAAGGGCAGATGGCCGTTGGGAAATGTCCACAGGACCTAGAGCTGGGAGTATTTTCTACAACAGCAATTTGAGGAAGGAACACAAGATGGCTACGTTAACCTTACATTGGCTAATGATAAAAAGGGTGGGGAGAGGAGAAGCAGGTCAAATTTGGGGACAGGAGGCCCGTCCTCGAGGAGAAGCACTTGTTGCTTCTGGGTGGGTTGGAGGCCTGGTGGCCCTGGCAGGGACATGGTGGCCCTGGCAGTTGCCACAGTGGGATTTCAGTCCGTGGGATTTAGTTGGGTTTCTACACACCTCAGGAATGTGAGCAGGTCTTGTGTTGGTTCCCTGCAGCCACTAAATGATTAACTTCCCTTATCTCTTTCCTCCTCCACACCCAGGCTTTCTAATTAGGTCTAGGACATCTGGGGATCTTTCTGTGACCACACCACTCTCCCCACCCCACAACAGCCTTCCCAGGGGGGAAGATCAGTGGACCTCTTGGCCCAGCGGGGTGGTCCAAATCTACACCAACAGCGAGGGGCAGGAAAATACTGTGACCTCCCAAAGTGAGACCCAATGACCATCTCAATGTCACCTACTTATGTAGTATTTCATTTCCTCACTTAATTTTGAGGAGACATCAGACACACACAAACAAATATTTGTTCAATTTTTTAAAAGCAGGGGTGGGAGGGACACATAGTCTGCAAAGGTACCATTGCCATGAAAGATAAAGGAAGGTTCTGGAAATGTTTCTGATTAAAGCAGACCAGAGGGACAGGACAACTGGATACAAACAGCTGGCCCTAGACTGGATTCCACCCTGGAGGAAATAATAAGGGCATCACTGGGTCAACTGTCAACATGGAAATGCAGACGGTAAATTAAACAAATTAGATCAGTGTGAGATGTGCTCAAGTTGATAGATACTGTGTGGTTCTGCAAGGGAATGTTCCTAGTCTTAGTTAATATGCCCTGAAGTATTCTAGGCTAAAGGACCTCGATATACATAGTTATGCCGCCATATTTTAAAAAAAAAAATTGTATACACATCAACAGTAAGTGAATCTCAGTAAAGGGTGAGTTCTGTTCTGAATCTTACAGCTTTTCTGAAAATGTGGAACTATTTATAAAGTAAAAACAACAGCACATCAATATTACATTAAGAGTTTGGCCTCAGCAAATGGGTTTCACTCTCCTTTCTGCCTCTTAGCTGTGAGATCTTGAACTACTCATCTCTCTGCAAGCCTTGATGTTCCTATCAGTTAACTGGGCATGATAGGCACTGAGTCAGAGACTAGTTGGAAGATTGAAACTAGAATTAATGACTATGGGTAAAGCATTTTTAAAAATATTTATTTATTTGCTCTAGTTGTACACAATGCGTTTATTTTTACGTGGTGCTAAGGATCGAACCCGGGCCACACACGTGCTAGGCGAGCGCTCTACCACTGAGCCACAACCCCAGACCCGGGTAAAGCATTTTGAACAGAGCCTGGCAAATATCATCATATAAACTTTTTTTTTTTTGGGGGGGGGATGGTTGGGGTGTTTTTCCTTTTTTATTGTGCACTGATAATTTATAATTGTACAAATGCACAAAGTACAAAGTGATGTTATGATTTATGAATATGAGGTATAATAATTAAGTTAGTTTACATATCCATCATCTCAAATATTTAACATTTTTTGTGGTAAGAACATTTGAAATTTACTCTTTCAGTGATTTTGAAATGCACAATACTTTCTTGTTACCTTTATTCACCATGCCATGCAACAGAATAACAAAAAAAAAAAAAAACATATTTCCCTGTCCAATGGATATTTTGTGCCCTTTGATCATCATCTCTCCATTCTCTCTCTCTTTCTCTCTCTTTTTTTTTTTTTTTTTTTTTTTTTTGGCACCAGGGATTGAACTCAGGGGCACCCGACCACTGAGTCACATCCCCATTTTGTATTTTAGAGACAGGGTCACACTGTGTTGCTTAGCACCTTGCTTTTGCTGAGGCTGGCTTTGATTTCACAATCCTCCTGCCTTGGCCTCCTGAGCCACTGGGATTACAAGTCTCCATTCCCCCTTCTCCTTTATATAAATGTTTGATAAATACACTACATGAATTCTGAAATTAAAAAAAAAAAAAAAGAAAGAAAACAAGTTTTCTAAATCTAAGTTTCCCTCTCAGGATCCACCAACTGGTTAAAATAATGTTAGTCGATGTTAGAATAGACCCAGAGTGAACTAAGTATGTTACTGTTTGGACAACCCATCATAGTCACTTTCCATTCATCAGGAAGGACTGGCAACGTGGGAGAGATTACATTGCTCATGAAAATCTACTTTTGCAAAATCTGTAAAAAGTACTCAATATCAGATATTGAGTTAAAATAAGGACAGATAAAAAAAGACAACTCATTACTCTTGTGACTCTTGGTATTTTATTGAGCTTCCAGGAAATAAATGGAGAAATAGGATAATATTCCTTTTTTAATATTTTTTTTTACTTGTAGATGGACATGATACCTTTATTTTATTTATTTATTTTTTTTATGTGGTGCTAAGGATCAAACCCAGTGCCTCACACAGGCTATGCAAGTGCTCTACCACTGAGCCACAACCCCAGCCACTAGGATAATATTCTTTATGGTCCACCTTGTTCTAGGATACAAAGCAATTAGAAAATCATAAACAGACTTCTTATAGCCATAACTTGTTTCAGACTTCATAGAATGTCTTACTACCTACAAACACCTGATAAAAAGATAAAAACTTATATATTTGGCCTCTACTATAATTTCTCCTGGAAGACAGCAGAATTGGGGCAACTAAGTCTTTTTTGCAAAGTTCTTGAAGTCTGTCGCTGAGAAAGTCAGAAATGTTGGCAGGGCCTGCGCGAGCACTGTCCTCAACCATTCCAGGCTCCCGTTGCAGGGCTCTTCGAGAAAGCACCAGGTTGTTACCCCAAGTTCCAGGAAGATGATCTCCTGAAAGCATCCAGGTGGAGGGCAGGTCAAGGTGACCACATCGTGGAGGAATGGTGAGGAATGTTGCCAGAGGTTCCCCCAAAGATCTGCAGCCCGTCTGTCCCTCTAGCTACACCCACACTTCGCCCTGATCAAGCCAGTTTCTAGCAGGTTGTGCACCTGGAACATTCTGTTGTGGCCCCCAAGTCTCACCACCTCGCTCTCAGCCCTGATGTGACACCACAGACCTGCCCTTGAGGGACATGTTCTTGTAAGAAATGGGTTCACTGTTCTGCCGCTACAGTGATAAGCTTTTTTATACTATTGCTTTCAAACAAGAAGTTCTTCTAAAAAGACTCTTGACTTGGAAGGAGTTTTCCTGAAATTTACCCCAACTCAAAAACAGATTGCCCTACATGTAACAGCTGTATACAAAAAGAGTCATAAAATTGTCTATGGTTTTACAGTGATAATTGAAACTTATTGAAATTCTCTAATCCAATAAGGCATGCCAAGGATTATGTAATTATTGCTGCTATTATTTGTCAAACAATGAAAGTAAAATAACATCATGACATGTGAAAATAAAAGTGGAATGAGCACACCATTTCTGTCTTTTTACAGAAAGCCTTTCTCCACCCATTTCCTCTTGCTGTCAGCCAGCTAGATCGTTGACCATTTAGTTAAAAAATAATGGTACAAAAGATCCAGTCACATGGGTCAGTTTCTTTATGTATCAGGAAGGAAAGTGGGAGGGGAAATGACAGAATAGGAAAAAAAAAAAAAAAACTTGTATACAGTCAGGATGTGGTGGCAGCCAGCGATGGAGTTCTAACTCAGAACGTTTTCTTGGGGTTTTAGTGCAAAGTGGCACATTGTTTGCATTTTCATACTTTGTTTCCAAATGTGCAGGTTTCCTTGGTTATCTACTATTATGGTGTGAAAATGAAGTGTCCCCCAAAAGCTTCTGTGTTAGTGCAGGAGGTGAGATTATTAGATTGTGAGAGCTGTAGCTTCATCCCTGGTTAATCCATTGAATGGATCAACAATCTGAATGGATTCCTTGGTGGTAACTGTAGGTAGGCAGCTTCAGGTGTGGCGGGAGGAAGTAGGTCACAGGGGGCATGACTTGGGAATTACATATTTTATCCCTGGTTCCTCGAGCTTTCCTTCTACTTCCCAGCTTCCATGAACTGAGAAGCTTTTGTCCGCCATACCATTCCGCCATGATGTTCTGCTTCACTCAGGCCTACAACAACAGAGTCGACTGTCCATGAACTGGACTCTGACACTGTGAGCCCCAAATAAACTTTTCCTTCTCTATGTTGTTCTGGTCAGGTATTTTGGTTACAATGATGAAAAGCTGGACTCTGGAGCTGGGCGTGGTGGCACACACCTATGATCCCAGTGGCTCAGGAGGCTAAGACAGGAGAATAGATAGTTTAAAGCCAGTCTCAGCAACTTAGTGAGGCCCTAAGCAACTCAGTGAGACCCTGTCTCTAATAAAATACAAAAAGGGCTGGGGATGTGGTTCAGTGGTTAAGTGCTCTTGGGTTCAATCCCCGATACAAAAAAAAAAAAAAAAGAGTCTTGTACGAGCCCTAATTGAGGATAGCTAAGATGGCGGCTAGCTGAGAGCCATAAAGGTGTTCAAGTATTTTCACCTGATATTCATGCATTTATCTAAGAATCTTTTTATGCCAGTGAACACTGTGTGACGCACCTGTAAGCTCGAGCTGTTAGCACTTGTCCTTGTTAAGGCAAAATGTATTTAACCGGGTGAGGTTAGTTAGAGGGGTGGTTGGAGTTGGAGAGGTTGTTGGAGCCGGAGAGAGAAGTTAGAAGAAAGAAGAATAAAAGAACTTTTTCATTTCCAGTCTGCCTCTGAGTTTTCTCCCGCGGTATCGTTGCTGCAAGCGGCAATTGCTGCAGGCGGCGACAGAGTCTGATCTGCCTCAGTGGAAGGCCTGGCATTCATATTGGGTTTTATTCATTTTATTCATGCTTCTGAATCGTCAACAGAATAATCCTGCCCTACCTTCTTTTTTTTTTTAATATTTTTTTAGTTGTCAATGGATCTTTATTTTATTTATAGTGGTGCTGAGAATCCAACCCAGTGCCTCACACATGCTAGGCAAGGGCTCTACCACTGAGCCGCCACACAGCCCTGCCCTGCCTTCTTTTGATTTGATCATTCTTCCAAGTCTTGACCCTTCCTCCTAGTTTACTTGAGGTATAATTGACAAATAAAAATTGTATATATTGTGAAGTATGATGTGATGTT
Organism: Tamias sibiricus; assembly: GCA_025594165.1. Taxonomy (NCBI): domain Eukaryota; kingdom Metazoa; phylum Chordata; class Mammalia; order Rodentia; family Sciuridae; genus Tamias; species Tamias sibiricus. The sequence continues at coordinate 12,191,064 of CM046666.1, read as the reverse complement.
TTGCATTGTGAAATGGTTATCACAATGAAGCTAATTAACATATCTACACCACTTCACCTAATACTAGTGTGTGTGTGTGTGTGTGTGTGTGTGTGTGTGTGTGTGTGATGGGAATGCTTAAGATCTACTGTCTTGGCAAATTTCAAGAATACAGTGCTTTATGATTAACTGTAGTCTTTACGCATGCTGTCCTGTATGCACAGTTCTTTATACAGAACTAGAAGAAAGGAATTTGAAGGTCTCCAGAATTTACTCCTCCTGCGCAGTGGGCAATCACAGAGGGGGACTTTTGTCCCCATTGACCAACATTTCTCCATTTTCTTCACCCTTCTACTCTCTGTTTCTTCCTTGGATTTCGCATCAAAATAAGTGAGGGCTGGAAACTCCCCAGCTGCCATGTCATAAAAGAGGTGTCATATCTGACCTAGCAGGCTCAGGAGGGGCGGAGAGGGCTTGGTGGAGGACGACGGAGAAGGCAGCGGCATTTTTATGGAAGTATTCTAATGTACATGTACACCTTTGTGAAGATCTCTCCCCATCCTGAGAAATTTCTCGTGAACCTCAGAACCAAGAAAAGCAAGGCTCTACTATTTACAATGGCCAAGATACGGAATTATTTGAGGTGGACATCAGTGAATGAATGGTTAAAGAAAATGTGATATTTAAATACCATGGGATATAGTTCAGTCATAAAAAGAATGAAACTCTGTCATCTGCAGCAATATGAATGAAGTTGGAGGATATTATGTTAAGTGAAATGAGCACAGAAAGACAAATGCCAGAAGTTCTCCCTCATTTGTGGAAACTGAAAAAAAGTTGATCTTGTAAAAGAAGAGAGTAGAATTTGGGTCACTAAAGGCTGAGAAGGGTTGAGAGGAGAGGAGAGACAGATCAGATAGTAGGCATCAAAACAGAGAGGAGGAATCAGCCGCTCTAGAGCACAGTAGGTTGACTATAGAGCACAGTAGGTTGACTACAGTTCACAACCATTTATGTGTCTTTTATAAAGAACTAGAAGAAAGGAGCTTGAAGGTTCCCAGCTCAAAGAAATGTTTAAAGAGAGGGACATGCTAATTTCCCTGATTTGATCATCATACAATATATTCACATACTGAATTATCATGCTATGCCCCATAAATCCCTACGTTATTCACATGTCCATTAAAAAGAGAAAGCTGAGGTGTCCTGCAGAGCCACTGTGGGTACTGCAGGGCCCAGGGCCGTGGCTCCTTCTTTTCTCCCGGGGAGAAGGGGGATCTTACTCAGGCCCATCAACCTAATCCAAGCCGCAGATTCCCAGATAGTGCGAGCGCCCCCTACTGGCCCTCCCCGCCTCCGCACTCACCATGTGCACTGCAGTTACCACACAGCAGTCAAAACGTTCCTCTTTACTCTTTGAGCTGAACCTTGACTGGCTCTGCCCTCCATTATCATGCTGACCTCTGACCCAGCTTAAGCCGTGATCCCCTTTGCCTCCCACGCATGTTCCAACCGCAGGGACAACTTCTGTGAAGTCATTACTCTCAACCTTTGAGTCTGCCATGCCCCTGCCCTGAAAGTCCCCTTCCAGATCCTCAGGGTCGGGCTCTTTATTGACACCCAGAGCCCAGCAGCTCTCAACTCCCAATCCACCGTCACCCCCCCAGCCTCCTTCTAGCACATTCGCCTCTCCTGAACCTCTCAGAGTCCTTATTTCTTGCCTTCTTTTTCTACTTGCCCCTAAAATATGATCCCCGTGTGAGCAGCAATGCTTGCCTATCTTGTTCTTGGCGGGGTTCTCAGCCAAAATACTGCCTGGGGCAGGGTTGGTGCTAACAAGTGGCTAATGAATGGGCTGCAAGAGCATGGTGGACCTTGCAACATGGGTGTTCTTCTCGTGGCTGAGTTCCCTAGGACATTCAGGGTCAAAGGTACGGCTTATGTCTCACACTTATACCAGACCACACAATAGGAGTTTGAGAGCTCCACCCTTAGCTCTGGCCTTATCCTACGTTTCTCTGCGGTGCTCTTCTTGCTGTGTTGCACTCACTGTAAGGTCTTATACAGCGCTCATATTTGTCCATTGTTTGTTTCTATAACAAAAAACTGAGGCTGGGTAACTTTTTTTTTTTTTTTTCCCTATGCTAGAGACTGAACCCAGGGCTTTGATCAAACTAGACAAGTGTGATACCTCTGAGCTGAGCTACACCCCCATCCCCTGGGCAGCTTTTAAAGAAAAGATGTTTATTTAGCTTACCATTTTGAAGGTTCAAGGACATGGCACCAGCATTGGCTCGGCTCTGGTGAGGACCTTATGGGGGATGGCATCACAGAGCCACATGGCAGGTAGCAATCACATGGGGATAGAAAACCAGAGAGGTTGTGGAGGGGCAGGTTGGTTTCTGTATAATAACCATCTTGTAAGAACTAACTGGGGGTCCCCTGGATCTACTCAGCCTTTTCCAAGGGCACGCCCCAACAACTTAAGGACCTTCCACTAGATCCTATCTCTTAAAGGATCCACACCACCTCCCATGACCATGGCCCTGAGGACCCAGCTCTCACATATGAACCCTTGCAGGACAAACCATAGCCAAAGCATAGCACAGCTAAAGGCATCACGGAAGTTTTCTCAGCCCTACATTGTAGTGATGTTAGGAAAAAAAAAAAAAAAAAAAACCCGTGTAGGTGAACTTCTGCCAAGCTGTACAAAACAGACTTGTGTGAGGAACCAGAGAAATCAGTTCCCTGTGTTCTCCACCAACCAAGAGCTGGTCAGAGCAAAACCAAATGCCCACCCCCACCTGAGGCAGGGCTGGGCAGGCCACAGGGAGCATCAAGTTTCCTGCAGGAGCTGACATGAATCCCAAGGTCATGACCAAAGTCAGCCTCCAGCTGTCAAGAGAGCAGGTCCCAGCCTGAGCCTGCCTCAGGACCAGCAGAGACACAAGGTGAGAGGGAAATAGGACCCTCCCACTCGGCTACATTAGCAGGCTTTTAATTATAAGCCAAGCTAAGAATCTTTTTTGTTTTTTTTTTGTTTTGTTTTGTTTTATAATGTATCTTTTTTTATTTTTAAAGGAAATTTTAATTGGGTTAAAAATATATAACACAAATGTTACCATTTCCACCATTTTAAAGTGTTCAGGATGGCAGTGTCAGGGGCAAACACCATTTGACTCTCTGTTTCTGAGAGCTTGACTGATCTAGGTGCCTGTATAGTGACGTCATCAAGTATCTCTCCTTTTGTGATTAATTTGTTGCACTTAACATAGCGTCCTCCAGGTTTGACCACGCCACAGCGTGTGTCAGAATTTCCTCCTCTGTAGGGCTGAGTTCCATGGTGTGGGCACACCACAATTTGTGTATCCATCCATTCGCCGATAGACACTTGGATTGTGTCCATCTTCCATCTGTTATTGGATGGGACGCTTTGACATCTAAGGGCATCCCCCTCTGATCTAAGGAACACCTGCTTCAGCCAGGGTACCAGTTAACACCCACCTCTCCCAAGGGCAGGGGGAAATCCTACACCCATGCAGTCTCTGCCATCATGCACCCCCAGCTACCCAGAAGTGTTTAACCAATCTCGGGTCAGCTTGCCATTTTCTAGGTGGCTCTCTCGGGCCACCCCCACGTTTCTCATGCCTCCCAGCATGTGATCACTCTACTAGCACTTTGTAGACAACCTCTACTTATATGATCTGGCTTATGGCATTACCAGGTGGTGAAGCCGGAGACCTAGATCCTTCTATTCCTTCAGGCCCCGTATCCAGCCAATGACCAAGAATCATAGATTTGGCCTCTCACATCACAGAATCTTTTCACTTTTCATTGCCACCATGGCCGATTTTTGAATGCCAGTTACAACTGTTGTCCACTGGACAACAGCCAGGGCCTCCTAACTGACCTCCCTCATCCCTGGAGGTCCACCCTTTCCCACGCCAATTCCCATGTGACAATGCAGCCTTCCTTGTGTGGCACACAGAGCCCTCCTTGGCCAGAGCCCATCTCCTGCATCAGATGCTGCCTTGACGTACTTGCTTCCGTCTTGTGGTCTCCCCTGTTACACAGGGACCTCTTCACACCGCCCTGACTTGCTCCTGCTGTTTCTGCACCTGGTGCATGGTCTCCATTTTCCTCACTGGCCTAATTCTTCCTCTCCGTTCATGAATCACCTCATGGCCCTGCCTTCTTATTACTCACCCCAAGCTCTCTGCCCCTGTGCTTTCTCCCCAATACTGGAGCACCTGTTTGATAACGTCCCGTTGTGGGAGGAATCGTTTCCTTCCCCAGATTCCCACAGTCGCCCTGAGTTCTTTGCACATGTTCTCAGGCCAGAAGGTCGTATTCCCACCCCCGGCTCCCCCCTTCTGCTCCATGGTTTGGAGACATCTCCTAGAGCATTCGTGCATAACCTCTCAAAAGCCCCAGTGTGCAGCCTGAGTGACACAGAAACAAATGACACAGAGGAATGTTTAAATTGTGAATTATGGGCACAAAAGGGACCATAAACAATTTAAACTAGTGGAGAATCGCCCTGCTGCGTGCTTCTGTCCTCTACCAGGATTCATGCACAAGGGCCGAGTCACAGAACAACAATGAAGAATGGTCATTCAGGCCCGTGGCAGGAACCATGGAGGCGGAGGTCACAGACAGACTTTCATTTTATGTCCCCTGTTTTCAGTAGCTTATGAAAAATTAGCCTTTCTGTCTGAAGTTTTCTTTGTCCAAGCTCAAGTTTCATTTTGGAAATTCTGAATGAGTTATCTTCAATGGAAATGAATCCCTTTTCCACGTTAATAAAAAAAAAATTAAAATGCTTCTAAACAAAGTTGGTGGAACTTGGAACATGGTTGGTTAAAAAGGAATGAGGGCTGTCGAGTGGTTTGAATAAGAAAGATTTTTGAAAAGTGGGATGAAGTTTTTAAAAGAGAGATGGTCCTTCCAGGCATGTACTTTGTTTGAATTAGCAGTTTTAGGAAATAGGATTTGAATAGTCCTATGCTCAAGTGGAAATAACGGCAGAGAAACAGGCCATCATATTTCCTTAATATTTTTTAAAAATATTTATTTATTTATTTATTAGTTGTACACAATGCTTTTATTTGTACATGATGCTGAGGATCGAACCCAGGCTGCACACGTGCTAGGCAAGCGCTCTACCACTGAGCCACAACCCCAGCCCCTCCTTAATGTTTTTATAGAAAGATATCTCTTTTTTTTTTTTTTTTTTTTTTTTCTTTTTGTACCAGGGATTGAACTCAGGGGCACTTGACCATTGGGCCACATCCCCAGCCCTTTTTTGTATTTTATTAGAGACAGGGTCTCACTGTGTTGCTAAGTGCCTCGCCATTGCTGAGGCTGGCTTTGAACTGGCGATCCTCCTGCCTCGGCCTCCCAAGTGCTGGGATTACAGGCATGCACACTGCTCCCAGCTAGAAAGATATCTTTTAACTTCCAAGACTAACTACAATTTTCTATTCTCTCTTGCAGATCCAACTTCATATTTTAATGTGAATTATCTCAAATTGATTCCTTGAATAGAACAATTTAATTAATTTAGTGCCATGTCTGGAATCTGGAGATAAGGTTTTCAGGTTTCCTAAGAAGGCATCTAATGTGGCTGGGGTTGTGGCTCAGAGGTAGAGCACTCACCTAGCACATGCAAGGCCTTGGGTTCGATCCTCAGCACCACATAAAAATAAATAAATAAAATAAAGGTATTGTGTCCAACTACAACTAAAAATTAAATATTAAAAGAAAAGAAGGCATCTAATGTCATAACACCCCCCAAAATCAATTCGAAATTAAGGAACTAAATGAAATAAATTAATTTTCACTCAAAAGGAAGAAAAGAAAACAAAATCAACCAAAATGAAGAACAATAGGTTAGAAGAGATAAAAGCAGAAAATAATGAATTTTTAAAAATCAAAATGCAGAATTGGTGGGTAATGTCAAGATATTTGCCCTTGAAAGCCCAATAAAATAAAATAGCAAGTGTGTGCAGAGATAAAGGGAAACAACAATACAACCACTGTGAATCCATAACCTGAAGATGTGATCATAGTGTCTCTAAATCTGGATGAAATGAGGAAATAAGATAGTTCCCTGAAAATTCAATCATCAGAGCAATATCAGAAAGAAATGGGAGCCAGGCAAGGTGGCATACACCTGTAATCCCAGCACTTGGGAGACTGAGGCAGGAGGATCCTGAGTTCAAAGCCAGCCTCAGCCATGGCGAGGCACTTAGCAACTCAGTGAGACCCTGTCTCTAATAAAATACAAAAGAGGGCTGGGGATGTGGCCCAGTGGTTGAGTGCCCCTGAGTTCAATCCCTGGTACCAACAAGAAAGAAGGAAGGAAGGAAGGAAGGTAGGAAGGAAGGAAGGAAGGAAGGAAGGAAGGAAGGAAGGAAGGAAGGAAGGAAGGAAAGGAAGGAAGAAAGGAAGAAAGAAAGAAATGGGAACTTACATGGAAAACAACCCTTAGGAGAAAAAATGAAAATGTGTTGAAAGAACTATTCCCAAAATAAAATAGTAGATTCAGATGCATTTTAAAGATAGTTCTATCAAAGCCCTGAGGAAGAAGATATAGATAGTCCCTCTGTGAGTTAAACTATTCCAGAATACAGAAAAATATCAAGCTTCTAATTTGACTTTCAATGATTGCATAGTCTTGATATCAAAACACAAGAAAGAGAAAAGAAATATTTCCTAATCTATTGAAAAATGCAAGGATTCTAAACAGAATACTAGTAAATGAAAAGAAGAATGTATCCATAGTGCATTAGAAGAATAACATATCAAACCAAGTAAAGTTTATTCCACTTAGGCAAAGCTAGTATAATAGCAGTGAATCTGTTAGTATAAATTATCTCCAAATACATAAAACAACACTTTTCAAAATAAGCTTACATAAAGAGGAATTTAGCATAAAGATGCAGAAAACGAAAGAATAGGAAATGCAGGTGGATGTCACAAGGTACTAGAATTAGAACTTGAAAAATTCCAGGATACAAGGGTGCCAGCTACTGCCTTGAAGTCTTCTGCCTCTGTCCCTCTGGGAGGAGCATGGTCCTGACTTTGATTCATTCTTTGTCCTCAGAAAATCCACTAACTCATCTACTAATGAATGGTCCATCATGCTTAACCAAAATGCCAGCCTCAGCCCCCAAGGATATATATGACCCTCTAGCCAATTTCTGTTTTAAAATATTGCTATGCCCCATTCTCTCTCTCTCTCTCTCTCTCTCTCTCTCTCTCTCTCTCTCTCTCTCTCTCTCTCTCTCTCTCTCTCTCTCTCTCTCTCTCTCTCCTTCTCCTCCTCTCTCTATTCTCTTTCTGTGGAATTAAATGTATGTTAGATGTTTTCACTCTATCTGTGTGTCTCTTACCCCTTGCCATTATTTCTTATCTTTTTTTGCTTTGTGCTTCCTTCCTCTGACCTATTGTTCAGTTGCCAATTCTCTCTTCAACTGTATCTAATCTTAGAAGGTGGTTACTGGATTAAGTGGTAAATGCCTAAGTAATTTTGCTAGAGATGGCCGATTTCCTTTTGTGAAGATTGCACCACTTTGTATCCTCACCCACAGTGTATAAAATGCCTGCTTTCCCATAGGTTCACCAAAAATGTACATTGTCAAACACTGGGAATTTTTCAATCTGCTAGACTAGAGATAGTATCTCAGTGTTTTGACATACATTTCTCTTATGTCAATGAAGGCCATTAGCATACTTTTTCTGTGAAGTCTTCAGTCATACCTGTGCCTATTGTTTGTGGGATGCAGTCTTTTCCTTCTCAATTCTTAGGAAGTCCTTATTACATGAAGTATATTAATGCTTTGTGGCAAAAGTTGTAAAATTTTGCAGCTTGTAATTACCTTAGACTTTACCTATTTTTTTTTTAATGCTGTCAAATTTATCCATCTCTTATTGAGTCCAGATTTTTTAGTAAGAGTTAGAATTCTCCAATCTTGGGTTATAAAAATAAGACTCACTTGTGTTTTCTTCTAATATTTGTTTTTCAAATACTGATACATTGGTAACTTATCCTGGAATACACTAAGAAATAGATTGCTATGCCCCATTCTGTCTAAGAAAAACCTCTAATTTTATCTTTTTCCTTACAGCTATCCAGGTGCCTCAATGCTGTTTAAAATCCTCTGACTTCAGTGCTTGCTTTTCAATATACTAAATTTTCCTTATACATATTTCTGGATGTCTTATTCTGATGCATGGATCTACAAGTCTTTTTTTTTTTTTTTGAGCCAGTGTTTTACTGTATTCTGATAGGATTACCCATGCACTACATTGCTGTTCTTTTCAAGTAGTTCCTGGCTACGCACACTTGTTTATTCTTCTATATAAACTTTTAATCAACTTGTCTAGAAGTTTTTGTTAATGTACATTGAATCTATATCTAATTTAGGGAGAAAAACCTCTTTACGATGTTGAGTTTTCCTACTCAATAACAGAGTATGTGTCTCAATTTGTTCAAAATAATTTGAATTTTTTTCAAGAATATTTTACAGTTTTTGCATTATTTTTTGCCTATTTCTTATTAGGCTTATGTCTAAGTATTAAAATTTTTGTTACTGTAAACAGGGTCTTCTCTTAAAACAGTATGTATATATAAAGGTTATGGATTTCAGTAACTATATATGCTGCTATTTTCTTATTTCATTATCTCATACTTTTCCATTGATTCTGTTGAGGTCTTCCAGATTTACAACTATATTTTCTAAAATAAGACAGTCTGCCTCTTCCTAATTTTTATGCTTCTAATGGTTTTATTTAACTGCCTTAGCTAGCATTCCAATGCATTGTCAAATAACTAGAGATAGTGGGCATCCTTGTCTTCTCCCTGAGTGCAGGAGAATGTTACAGAGTTTGACATGTGAAGATTAATTATGAGGCTGGTTTTTGGATTGAGACACAGACAGACACACAACACACACACACACACTTATACACTTACACACTTTTTTAGGTGAAAGTAGCACCATGCTATTTTTATAATTGCATTCCAGACACTTGTTTTTGAAAAATTATTTGTAGAAATAAATTGGGGCTTCAAATGATACATCTTGCCCCAAGAGAGGATTCTCCCTCTTTATACCATAATCCTGGGGACACCGTTGGCAACCAGATTTGTCCTATTCCAATGTAGATTTGGATTTGGAATCTTAGATTTTTTAGGCCTGTCTAATCACTTGAATAGAGGCTGTGATCCACATGGAGGCCAGTTTACTTCTGGCCCACCCTTGTTTTAAGGGGCAACTCTGCAGGGCTCTAATCCAGAATTGTGGGGTACACCCAATACCTCCTACCCTGGCAGGTCCTGGACCATGGCTTTTTATTTCTAGCCCCAAGGAGTTTTGAAAAGTATAGCTCAATCTTTCAGATGCCCTTTCAAGATCTGCAAATGTTTCTCAGGATAAAAGCAGCCCCCAATACTAGGTTCACTCTTCATCTCTGCCAGATGGTAGCCATTAAATCCTCATGGCCTTCCTAGTCCTTAGTTTCTTTCCTCTCTGGTCATTCTGACTATCCTACTCTTTCTCCTGGGCTAAGCACCCTCATGGCCCCTAAAAGCCCTAGAAAGTCAGCAGCACAGGGGGCCTTCCAGCTCCCCTGAAGCTCCCTTTCCTACTTTAATCTTGCCGGGGTGACTTGCAAGGAGAGAGAAGATGGGAAATGTTTTGCTTCTGAGCCAGGCATGGCTGGGCTGGGTGGGACTGTGCTATCTTATTAAATTCAACTGCCAACGTCCTGAGGGCCACTTCTGGTAACTTAGGCCCTGGACATGGGTCAAGGGCAAGAGGGGAATTATCATCTTTACCCTCCAAATAGAAGCCCTACAAAGCCCCCTGCCCAACACCTTTCTTAACTCTGAGAATCTCTGATTTGAGACAAACCTCAAACCAAACAATCAGCCTCTTTTCAAGTGCACGCCTACCTGCGTCCTCACCCTTCCTTTCTGCCCCCTCCCACCAGGTGCCTCAACAAGAGGCACTATCATAATTATTTTAAAACTTCATTACACTTCATCTAGCTTTACCAGTTATCTTTTTTTTTAATTTTTTTTTAATATTTATTTATTTACTTTAGTTGTACACACTGCAATGCATTTATGTTTACGTGGTGCTGAGGATCGAACCCGGGCCGCACATGTGCAAGGCAGGCGCTCTGCCGCTGAGCCACAACCCCAGCCCCTTTACCAGTTATCTTTACCAAGAGAGTTGGTCTGCAGTACCTAGTCCTACTTTTTCAAAAGGTGGAACTTTTATGTGGAGAGAGAACGATTTAAAAATAACTTTCAAAATCAATAAAGAGGAAAAGAGAGAGAGCAGACCTTTTGACATGAAGTTTATTAAAAGTTGAAGCATGTCCAGATGTAGCTGCATTACCTTTAGAAACAGGTACTTTTCTACAAACAGCTAACAACAGGAAATTCATATGACTAAAAAAATAAATATTGCCGGGCGCGCGTGGCGCACACCTGTAATCCCAGCACTTTGGGAGGCTGAGGCAGGAGGATCGCGAGTTCAAAGCCAGCCTCAGCAATGGCGAGGCACTTGGCAACTCAGTGAGACCCTGTCTCTAAATAAAATACAAAAAAAAGGGCTGGGGATGTGGCCCAGTGGTCGAGTGTCCCTGAGTTCAATCCCTGGTACCAAAATAAATAAATAAATAAATAAATAAATAAATGATAAAATTGGCTGCATAATGAAGTAGCATAAATTTATAATCACAGCTTACATTTTAACCAGTTTACACATTATCTAGCTTCCTGATCCTTGCCTTCTGACTCAGAAAATGTTATTCTTTAAAAAAAAAAAAAATAGAACTTTCTCCTTGAAAAACATGAAACTATTCTTTGATTTGAATCTATCTTAATAAGTAAATTTCATTAACACACAAATATATATACACATACATATGTATATATATGCATATATATATATATATATATAGAGAGAGAGAGAGAGAGAGAGAGAGAGAGAGAGAGAAGAAAGAAAGAAAACAGCGAAAAGCGAATTCGATGTGATGTGGAGGGCTCGGCTGGGCTCCGGCTTTTGTGGATTCTCCTGGTTTCTCGACGTGATGTCTTTCACGCACATTAATCTCACCCCAACGCATGCCTTGTGGGTTTAACAGCAGCACTTAAGAATCTGCACTCCCTACATTTGTTCCAGCTCATAAAGCAACCACCCTGAAGATTACGAGTCCCTCGGGCAGGAGGTCGGCGAATGTCACTGGAAGGAGATTTGACATTTAATGGGAATTGGCAGCGCTGGGACAGCACCTGAAGGCAGCAGAGCACCTGGGGGTGATGGGGAGGGGAGCCCATTTCATGCCGGGCCTGGTGGGGCTGTATATTTGGTTTCCAGTGTTCAGAAATACATGCCCATTCTCGGGGGTCTCTCCGGGCGACACCACATGAAGGAGCCCTAATTAGGAAGGGCTGTTGTAGCTAGCTGGAAGCCATGGGTTCCACCTGATATGTATGTGACGCACCTGTAGGCACCCGCAAACCTGAAGGTATATAACCGGGTGAAAGCGGTCCGAGTTAGGAGAACGGAGAATTCAGTCAGCCGGGCAGTCACTCGGTCGGTCAGAAGAATCAGAGCGGCCAGAACGTAGGCAGAGCGGTTACAGAAAAGAAACCAGATAGAAGAAGTAATGACTGGTCAGAGTAAGGCCGAGGCTCCCGAGGAAGACAGAAGACAGAAGACAGAAGAAGGAAGAAAGAAGAGAGAAGAAAGAAGCTCTAGTCTTTCTCTAAGCTAAGCTCTATCTTTCTTTAAGCTACTCTACTCTAAGCTAAGAAGAAAAGCTAAGCTCTATCTTTCTTTACTCTAAGCTACTCTACTCTAAGCTAAGAAGAAAAATCTTTCTTTCCCTCTCTAAGCTCTAAGAAAGTAGAAGTAAAAGTAGTAAAAGCTTAACTCTGCCTCCGAGAATTTTCCTCCCGTGGCGGCGCCGTGGCTGGCCGTGACAGGCAGCTTACAACCACAGACTAAGGTGATGTGGACAGGTCTTCCCTCCTGGAGACTGCAGTGTTGGAGCTAGAGTATTCATGACCAACCTAACAAAGAAAGGAGGGAGATGTTTGAGGAGCCAGGCAAGCAGGCAGAAGCCAACCCGAGGCTGTAAGAGGGCACCAGTGGACCACCAAGGTCGGGGCCCTGACCAAGGCCCTGGGGTATGGAGTATTAAGGTCCCACATGGGCCGGGCGCAGTGGCGCACGCCTGTAATCCCAGCACTTGGGAGGCTGAGGCAGGAGGATCGCGAGTTCAAAGCCAGCCTCAGCAATGGTGAGCCACTTAGCAACTCAGTGAGACCCTGTCTCTAAATAAAACACAAAAAAGGGCTGAGGATGTGGCCCAGTGGTCGAGTGCCCCTGAGTTCAATCCCCAGTACCAAAAAAAAGAAAAAAAAAAAAAAAAGATCCCACATGGACAGGAGATGTGGCCTCCAAACTGCAGGAGGCACAGGAACTGGAGCCAAGCCCTGGCAGGCATCACTGACCCCTCGTTTATGAAGAAAGGCCTAGAAATTTCCACACACTGGCCCAGGAAAGAGATAAGAAATGTAGTCTTCCATGCAGAGACTAAGGTGGGGGGGAAATTGCCCCCACCTAAAATAAAAGTCTCAGGCATCTGCCACAGACGGATGTGGAACGCCCAGATCACTACCTTGTATTACATGAAAATGAACTCAAAACGAATTGAACACTTTAAATGTGAAAATGATATTAAAATCCCGCATTCCTACATAGAGAATCTAGATAGCTATGCGTTCAGTCTTGGGTGGCAGAGGCCTTCTTAATCAAGACTGGAAACCCAGGAGCTGTTAAGAAACATTGAGTAACATTTGACTCTACAAGAACCTTTTAAAATGCTTTATGGAAAAAGATATCATAAGCAAAACTAAGAGACAAAATAGTTTCAGAAAAGTAGTGTCAATGCAGAGAAAGGTTACTACCTCGAATGTACAAATATTCCGTATTCATTGAAGAGAAAAAAATTGGAAAATCGACAAATAATATGAAGATGACTCACAGAAGCCAAAAATTCAAATGGCCAACAAATATACAAAAAGGTGAAAAAACTTATTTAAGAAAATACAAATTAGCCAGGTGTGGTGGCGCACGCCTGTAATCCTAGCACTTGGGAGGCTGAGGCAGGAGGATCGCCAGTTCAAAGCCAGCCTCAGCAATGGTGAGGCACTTAGCAACTCAGTGAGACCCTGTCTCTAATAAAATACAAAAAAGGGCTGGGGATGTGGCCCAGTGGTCGAGTGCCCCTGAGTTCAATCCCCGGTACCAAAAAAAGAAAATACAAATTAAATTTAGAGTGGCTGGGTGCGGCAGTGCACAACTGTAATCCCAGTGACGTGGGAGGCTGTGGCAGGAGGATCGCAAGTTCAAAGCCAGCCTCAGCAACAGCAACTTAGTGAGGCTCTAAACAACTTAGCAAGACCCCGTCTCTGGGGATGTGGCTCAGAGGTAAAGCACCTATAGGTTCAATGCCTGGTACCAAAAAAAAAAAAAAGAAAAGAAAAGAAAAAAAAAAAGAAAAGAAAAAGAAAGAAAGGAAGGAAGAAAGAAAGAAATTGGAGTGAGTTATTCTCCTGATCAGACTGACAAATATTAAAAATATTCATAATACCTACTCTTTATTGTGATTCAAGGGAAAGAGTAACTTCAGACACTGCTGTGGGGTATGTGAATTGTGACAGGTGACTGGTGATGTGCTTGCCCAGTTATTGAACTGCAGGTAGGGAAAGCAAAGCTCTGGGATTTTCTCACTTTTACTGAGACATAGGCTCAGCTTCAAGACACAGGAGAGAGGAAATGTCCCCTTGGAGACTGTCCACTGGACCCCCAAAAGAACTGACATATGTCCACTATAACATTAAACTAATTCAAATAGGAAGGGTAACTTCCTGTAGAGGGGAACGGGGAAATAAAGATCACCAGGGCAGAAGTTAGGAAGAGAGAGGTGAGGGATATTTTTGATGTCCTAGGGCTTCAGAGATGAAGTGCCACCTACTTGGTGGCTCAGTGCAACAGTCTGAAGACATAGCTCAGAGTCCAGGTGCCGGGAGGCACCATTCCTCTTAGAGGCTCAGAGGGGGAATTTATTTCACGCCTCCCTCCTGGCAGCCGGAGGGTCTTTAGCTTGTGGGCACATCACGCCAACCTCTGCCTCCACCTTCACATGGTGTTACTGCTCTGGGTCCTTGTGTCACTGTTCCTTGTTCTTGTAAGGACACTCATCAGTATGACCTCATCTTAATGTGATCAGATCTGCAAAGACCCTGTTTCCAAATGAGGTCCCAGTAGATGCCACATTACAGTCCCAATATTACTTTGGAGGGACACTGTTCACGTCAGTACAGGAGATAAAGAAGGGACCGTAATCACCGGGGGGGAAATGTGTTAAAAATACAGATTCTCAGTTCTGACATCCCAAGATTCTGCTTCAGTGAACTGAAATAAGGAAGGGCCAAGCCGCTGCCCTTGGTGAGCCCCAGGTGAATCTGTATGTTGAGAACACAGGTTTGGCTGGAGAGACAAATGGAAAGTGGTTTCCTAGAGGTACCAACAGGAGGCCACAGGATCACGGGGCTACAGGGAAGAGGTGGCCCTTGATTTGAAGGTAAGAGGTGATGGGCATTTGCAGGTCTGGGGCGTGGTCCTCAGCGACACCAAGGGCCAGTGTAGTGGAGCGTGGTAGGGAGGAAGCTGGCTGGGTCCTGGGCTTCTTTCCATTTCATTTCCTGGTCTGGGAGGTGCACTAAGGGCTTGTTTTCACATGTCATCATTAATGCATATGAATTAACTTGATGACATTCAGAGCAAGATTCGGTATATATTTTGTTTGGTTTCTCAAATTAAATGTGAGTCTGAGTTGACTCACCAGGGTTGGTGAGACATTCAGTGTTAGTCATTTCTGGCAAATATCCCTCCCTCCCTAAGAGCCAGAGGATCCTACACAACCCAGAACACTCAGCAAAAGCCCCTGCTCTTGGGCCATGAGGGATGCCGCTGTGAGGCCCGTCATCCAGCTCCTGGGGGTTCACTGGGAGATGAGCTTCCTCCCTCTCCTAGCAGCTTCCAAGGTGGAAGTGGGTGCTCAGACCCCACGTGTCTGCAAGCCATCCCCCCAGAGTCCTGCCACCAGCCAGGGCTGTGTGCACAGGGTGCAGGTTTCTACTATCCCTGAGAATCCAACCTCACAGCCCACCGTCCACGGGTGCGGTCTCTTTAAATGCCCCTTCTCTCCCAACCCTCTGCGAGGCCTTCCCCTTGCTGGACTGTCCAGCCTTAGCATCCCAGGGAGCACCAGCCTGCTGAGTCCCTGTGGAGTGAAGCAAAGCCAGCACGAGAGGACACAGAGGCTGGTTCCTCTGTTGAAAGACTGGGCATGAAACAAAAGAAAATAAACACCCTGACTCTCTCAGTTAGCGAATCCTGCCGTGTATGCTCATATAAATTGTGGCTTGGTCTTGTGTTTGTATTTGAATATATATTTGTTTTCCTTTGTGCTGAATGATATGAAGTGACCTGGAAGCTTCCAATAAAAAAAAAAGAAGAAAGAAAAGAAAATGCTTTTCCCTTCTCTAAGCAACAAGGCAGAAGCCCAGGGTCTGGCAGTGACCATGTCCAAGGTCAAGTTACTTTACCTCTTGGAACCTCAAGTTCTTTACCTGTCAAGTAAGGGTGGTACTTTCCCTGCCTTCCTTACCTGTCACGCAGCTGCGGGGTTGGATGGAGGCGATACATGAAAAAGACTTTTGCAAACTGAAGGCACTGTTCAACACGAAGCCTGAGTGTTTCCATAGCACTCTCACGAGCAGGTGTGTGGGCATTGGGTGGACCACCCGTTCACCTTTCATTTCCTGAAATTGTCTAGTTTCTGGAGCCCTGCACTAGGAGCTGAAGTTCAAGTGCTATTTGGGAGCACTCCTGTCCTCAGACTTCAACCCCTCAGCCGTGGGAGCCAAAGGGATTATGAATGATGTCCCCCGACTTACCTCAGCTTTAGATGGGCACAAGAGACATTCATATGTGGTCAGAACAGTTCTGTTGTCCTGGCCCGATGATATTTACATCCTAATCCCCTTCACTTAAAATGTTCTACTTTGATCAAAAGTATACAGGGCCTCACTAAGTTGCTGAGGCTGGCTTTGAACTTGTGATCCTCCTGCCTCAGCCTCCCCAGCCACTGGAACCAGAGGCGTGCAGCCCATCGGCACCGTTTTAAAGTGCATACTCCTCACTGGACCAGCATAGAAAGTGTACAGGCCAGCCAACTCTTGAAAACTGTCGCCACCTTGTGGTCAAAGGCTGCTGTTTTGAGAGCTTCAGACAGGCTCCCTTGACCTTGACTAAAGGGGTAAGGAGTAAAGTAGCCCAGAAGATACAGAGAGGATGAGGAGCTTGCAAAATAAGCATCTCACTATCCTACCCTTTGTGTTTGCTGAAAAGCAAAATGGCAGCCATTTTCAGGAGATGCTGGTGAGAATCAAACTTCTTTGATTTTAGATTCTCAGATTCCAACATGAAGATGGAAAACAGGCAGCCTGTGGACTAAAATGTTATTTCAGTGTAAGGGCTATCTGTTATTGAAATAGTGATTGATTGGACTCAGTGGGAATGATAGCCTTTAATTGCA
Source organism: Tamias sibiricus (assembly GCA_025594165.1). Lineage (NCBI taxonomy): Eukaryota > Metazoa > Chordata > Mammalia > Rodentia > Sciuridae > Tamias > Tamias sibiricus. The sequence goes on along the minus strand of CM046666.1, from coordinate 12,174,393 downwards.
TAAACCCACGAGCAAATGTTGAACCCTCACTTGGGATCAGGCCACTGAAAGAAAGGAAGGCTATTCCATGAGGACACGTAACAGAGGAACTGGTTGGAAAGGGTGGGTGGGGGTGTTCAAGAAAGCTTCCTCAGACAGTGATTTGTGAGTGGAAGTCTGAAGAATGAGTAGGAGATAAGGAGAGGGAGGAGAGTGTTCTCAGCCAGCACCCAGTGCTGGAGGGTGGGTGTCGGAGTGAGGACCACAGATTTGTAACAAAGATGACTCGGCTGTAAACCTGCAGGGTGGGTGTGAGCTGATGCAGGAGAGGCTGGTAGTGTGTTCACACAGCGAGGGGTGGGTGTGAGCTGATGCAGGAGGGGCTGGTAGTGTGTTCACACAGCGAGTCACAGGGCCTGTGAAGGCGCCCAACCTTTTTTCTAATAGAAGTGGGAAACCATTCACATGCTATAAGCAAGGACACAGCAAATTTGAGTTTCAAAAAGGTCATCCTGGGGCTGGGGTTGTGGCTCAGCGGCAGAGCGCTCGACTCGCACATGCGCGGCCCGGGTTCGATCCTCAGCACCATGTAAACATGAATGCATTGCATTGTGTACAACTAAAGTAAATAAATAAATATTTAACCAAAAAAAAAAAAAAAAAAAAAAAAAGGTCATCCTGGTGATAAGGAGAAAAGACTTAAAGATGGATCATGTCAATTTGAGACAGCCATGGTTGCCAGTCAACAGTGAGGACAGAATAGCAGGGAATACTCCCAATGCATCCTCTGTACTGGCTCAGTTAATCCCAACAAACTCCCTAAAAATATGTACCATTATTATAATACTACTACACTACGTCTCTGGCATAGAGCAATAAGAAAATGGAGAAAAAGTACATGGTTTCAAGAGCTATTTCAGAAGTAAATCAACAAGGCCTGATAATGTGTTGGTTACAGGACACCAAACAGGAAGCTGTCAAGGATGAAACCTAGGCTGCTGACTTATGCAATTACTTAAGGACACTGGAAGAACACTGTTGCTGCCTGACATACAGCCACAATACCGCGGGAGGAGATTCGGTGGCAGGAACCTATTATTCTTAGTCTCTCCTTTCTTAGTCTCTGTCTCATTTCTTTCTTAGTCTCTGGCTTTCTCTTTTATCTCTTCTTCTCTTCTTAGCTAAACTCTTTTCCTTTCTTAGTCTCATTTCTTTCTTAGTCTGTAGATCTCATTTCTTTCTTAGTCTCTGTAGCTAAACTCTTTTCCTTATATTCTGACTCTTATTTCTTCTTCTGACTACGTTCTGGCCGCTCTGACTCTTTTCTTCTTCTCCGACCCAAACTCTTCTTCCGACCGACTGACTGAATGAAATCCACTTCTGACCGCTTTCACCCGGTTATATACCTTTAGCTTTGCGGGTGCGTCACGTGCATACTTAATGTATGATTATTATCAGGTGGAACTTATGGCTTCCAGCTAACCGCAATAGCCATCTCCCTGATTGGGGCCCCTTCAGAACACAAGGTTTGCAGAGTCACAAATTTGACCTTGCAGACTTTGAATTTGATCGGCATTCAAGAAAGCTGAAATACTGAGAAGACAGTTCCAGAGAGAAACATGGGTCCCTCCGGTGAAGAGATGATAGCTGGTCACGCATAGAATGGCCTGAGGGGACAGCACAGAATAAGGAAAGGGCTAGAATTGAGGCTCAGGAACCTCTTGACACTTAGTTGTAGAGGTGTGACCAGACAGACAGGAATAAAATCAGTACAGCCAGGAGAACTTAGTGTCATTAAAAAAAAAAAAAAAAAAGGAAAAGAACTTTTCAAAGAAGGAAGGAGCAACCATGACAAAGGAGCAACCATGACGAATGCTCAGGCAACGCTGAGGACTAGAAAATGTCCTTCAGATGCAGTGTACAGGAGTCACAGAGGTCACTATCTTGTGGGGTCTGGCATGAAATGGAGAAGGGAGAGGAGGCCTTTCCTTCATTCTCTCAAGACAAAATATGCTTAAGGAATATACTTAAGTGTTGAAGGGCACTATCCAATCATTAGGGAGTGACAGGATATGTAGAGGAAATCACTGTCAATTGCTGCAAGTTGGGAGATGAAATCCAATGCTCAGGAGAGATTCATTTCAGAGAGGAAGAGGGGTCTGTTCGGAGGCCCAAGGAGGTATGGAGAGACGGGAACAGATACAGACAGGCGTGAAGGCTCCATAAGGGGAAGTGGATTCCTGGCTCAGGTTTCCATTGGCTCAGATATAAGATGTCCAGTCCCTGCCAGAATGGGGTGCGTGGTCACAGAGGATTAGTTTCTCGCATGTTCATAGTTCTGTTCTCACCAAATGACTTCTGTTTAACCAAAATTGCTCCCACCCCTGTTTATTCCAAACGTGTCTGATATCATAACTATGCAATTAAATATTACAATGAAATAATGAGCGTGAAATGAGGGTTGCTGTTTCTAGGAAAACTCAGCTCAATACTTTGGGAGAAACGGATAAAGGCAAGATGCTAACGATCCTACCCACCTAGACACACAGTGGGGCAACTGTAAATACACACCTGCTTTACCATGATTAACTATAAAGTACTGTAAAACTCAGTACTACATTAGCAATATCATAAAATGAACTCTCGTGCCATGGGTGATAAATATATTTTTTTAAAAAATCTTTGCTCTGCAAGGTCCTATTCTTGTTCTAATTTTGGGAGAACACCGCCATTAGTCACAGAATTATGTCTGGCTTTTGCAAAGAAAATGAGATGCAATTCTAGTGGGTTTTTATTCTATGGGGGGAAAAAAGCCTTGGCCTTACCAGTCGTGTAGGAAGAGTGTGCACGATTTGTGACTCCACTTTTCAACTGACATTTTCCAATGAGCTCAGAAGCTCCTGGACTAAGGTGTCATTAAGAAAGGTTATACAGGTACAAAGGTGGATAAGAGAAAGGACAGGACAGTGGTAAGTTATTGGTTGCTTCCTACATATTGAAATGCTCCAGGGGTATTTTTAAAATATCATTCCTATAAGATATATATTATCATTTTCGTTTAGAGAACAGGAAACAGAGAGGTTAAATAATTGCCAGCTCCCAAGTTATAGCATATGGATGGGATCCCTTTTCTCCTCTTTATCCTGAGATCCAGATTGGTCAATTCCACTGCTCTTACATGCAACTGGGCTTAGCCCCAAACTGTCCCCTCAAACATATTCTGCCCTGTGTCCTCCACCAGTGATGCGCTTTGACTCATCCTTGTCCCTCACCCCCCACATCTCATCAGTCACCACACCCTGTCAAATGAGCTCCCATCAAAATCTCTTCGATGTGGCTTCACGATATCAACAGCCTTGTACAGATTCACAGCATCTTTTGCAGGGACTACTGCAATCATTTACCACTACCACAATTTTAATAGTCAGATCTGAACAACATCATTGAATACTTGCTCTCAAAGTTTTCTTCATTTTGCTTCTAGACGATTCCTCTTCTATGGTGTATTACTGTTTCTTTTAGCAGTCCTTCATGAACTTTTTATCAGCCTCTTAAACACTGATATTCTTTAGGGACCTTAGTCTGTTGGTGCTACTATTACAGAATACTTGAGACTGGATAATTTACAAAGAACAGAAATTTGAGTCTAACAGTTCTGGAGGACAGGAAGTCCAAGACCAAGGATTCCAACTGCCAGATTCCATGTCTGGTTTCAAGATGGTGTCTCCAGCCAGGCAGCATGGCACATGCCTGTAATCCCAGCTACTCAGAAGACCGAGGCAGGAGGAATGTTAAGTTTAAGGCCAGACTGGGCAACTTAGCAAGACCCTGATTTCAAATAATTTTTTTTTTTTAAGAGCTGTGTACGTAGTTCAGTGATAGAGGGTCCCTTAGGTTCAACCCCTAGTACAGAATTTTTTAAAAAGTGATTCTTTTTCACTGTGCCTTCTGGAGAGGAACAACACTGTCCTCACATGGCAGAAGACACAAATCAACTCCTGCAGTCCCTGGTAGAGAGGCATTAATCCATGCACAAGAGCAGAGTCCTCATGACCTGCACACCTCCTAAAGGCCCCGCCACCCATCACTATCACGTTAGGGATTAAGTTTGCAATAAACACATAAGGGGGAAAAACATTCCCACCATAGCAGTGCCACTGCTTGGGTCTCTTCCTCCACCTTTCCCCTGGGGACGCTTTTTATGTCTATTGCTTCAGTGAGTGTTGACTCATCGCCTCCGACTGTTTCTGTCTACCTGATTGCCAAGAAGCACCTCAAAATCAAGTATGTACGCCCCAAACTGGACTCCCATATTCCACATCCCTAGACCCAGTCTCAAACCTACTTCTATGGACCTCGGTCAACGTTCTCGACCTCAAACTTACATGCTGGAAACATCTTTGCTGCTCCCTCTCCTTCACCCACCCTCGCAGTTCAATCTCAGTCCTCCTGAGACTCCATCCTCAAACTTCCCATGGTTAGTCCCCTTGCGGTCTGCCACTAGTTTTGTATTTCCTGCTTGGAACTACTTAAGAGACACCCTGTTTCCATCGTGCCTCCGATCTATCCTCACTGCAGGTAGCAGAAGTTTTCTAAGCCACCTGTACCTAGTCCAGGTGCCTGGAAGAGTAGTTAGTTACTCATATGTTAAACAAGTGAATCAATGTTCTCACTCAATTTAAAGTATTGCAACTCTATATTACATATGGCTTGAACTTCAAAGCTTTTGCCATTGCATACAAGGTCTTTTGTGACCTAGATCTTTCATACATCTCCAGCCTCAAAGTAGTGTCCCCATTTGCACTCTCTGTTCCAGGAATAAGCACCTATCTAGTTCTCCAAACAGACTTTTCCTTCTGTCTGAAATTTTCATCCCCCTACTCCTACCTGGAAAGCTCCTACTCTACCCTTCAAGATCCTTAGTGAAGCTTTTGCTGTCACCCACTCCCCACAAAGTTCTCCATAGTGCTATTTTTATAATTCAGTTGAAGAATTCATGCCGGGCCTGTAGAGCTGCCCGGAGTGCTCGAATGAGCATCCCCACAGCTCCTCCAATTCCTCTTACATTCTCATAACTCCTTTTTTTTTTTTTTTTTTTTTTTTTTTTTTTTTTTTTTTTTAATATTTATTTATTTACTTTAGTAAACTCCTTTTTAAGAGCCAGCTAGCATTCCAGAACTTGAGGTCAGTCCTCCAACACCCTGACCTGGACCCCAGTTCATAGTCACCTTCTCCATCCCAACTCTAGCCATCCTGTGAAAGTATTGGTGGCATGCTGATGGCTCCACTGTACCCTAGAGTAAGCCACCATTCTCAACTTCCCCATGTCCTCTGGCTCTGTTCATCCCTCTGCTCAGAACTGCTTCACCTCCGCAGTCCTGTCTCCCCGTCAAGCTTCCTGTTCTACCCATCCTACATTGCACTCATTTTATTTTCACTCCCTAGCCCTTTCCCATTCACCCAGCTCACCAGGGCCTCAAGATGATTCTTCTTGCAGGCCCATCCAAATCCCAGGGCCAATCCCCAACAATCTCTAATGACACTACTCTTCAGAGGAGCCCGTCATACAAAGCCAGACCGTGGCAAATCTACTTGGTTTTGACAGCTGAGCACTGCTGAAAAAAACCCAACCTGGGCCCCTGAAATTCATGTTTTCCTATCCCAAATGGGTTCTCAAAGGCATTCCTCAATCTTTTTACTGGTCTGTGATTTTCTCAGTGCTTCTACTTGGCTAATACTGACAGAAATGTGGGACATGAACTACAGTGAACAGATTATGAAGAAAAAAATCTTGAGAGTATTTGATATGAGAAAGCAAAAAGGCTAAATGAGATAAATAATAATTCAGCCCTAATTTAGGTTCCAAGTCAATTACTTTCATGGCACTAAGGAATACTACTGCTATCCTCTTTTTTCTTAGTTTTCTAGAGTTTGAAAAATAAGACGAAGTGTGGACCATTAGTAAAAATGGCTGTTTTGAGATTCCTTCACGTCCAAGGTACCCTTCATGCTTATTCTTTATCAATGAATACACAACTTTTTTGTTTTCATTTTAATTTATTCTGTGCAGTTTAAAATGAAAGTTAAAACATCATACAAACCACAGAAGCTTTAGATATAGTACTGACCAATTTTTAAACAAAAACCACTGAGTGATCATTTACACACATTTCTCATCTTTAAGGTTACATCTTGTTGTATGTACAAAGGTGCTACTAACACACACAGTCTAATTCCTCATATGCTTATTCATTGAGCAGCAGGATGACAATGCATCATAGCACAGCACACGAGGTTTCCTTTAAGAAACCACAGCAACAGTATTTGGTGAATGGTTATGCATAGAACTGACTTGGAGGTAATGCTGAACATTCCTCATCAGACTGGGAGCAAGGTACACTAACAAATGGGAAATGTAACTTTTAATAGAAAACGTTACTCTTTATGCTTTAAATGTAAAACTCTGAGACACTTTAAAAGCAGACAACACAAGGTGCTTTAACTCCAGGCTCCAAAACCGAACACTATTCTATTAGTCACTGAGAGTCCAGGGCCTTTGAGGACAGCTCACTGGCTTTTTAAAGTCAACTTCAAATATATAAGCGTTTAGTTTACCAGTCAAAATCTATAGCTACATTGATTACATTTACATTAAAACATACATATTGAGAAAGGCTGAATTTTTTAAAAGATTACATTGTTGACTTCAAAATTGTTACTTAAAAAAAAACAGTGCACTACTTTCAATCTTTCAACCTCTTAAGATGCCCTATTGTGTGACTCCATCTTCCCATCTTTCAACAAAATAAATGGTTCTTACATCTAATAACATCTAAAGAAATGGGTCAGCCTGTCAGTGAAATGGCTGTTGACATATAACAATGCTTCCCCTATGAAAATCCAGTGAGTGCTTCTGTATTTACCTAGACATAAATATTTCAAACCTCATTTAACAGTGCTATACAAATATTTAGTGTTTTTTGGCATTTAAATCTGAACGATGCTACCATACAGGCAATTTTCACAAAAAAAGGTTCAGAAGCAAAAGACTGATCTGGGAATGGTTAGCTGAGAAGGAAATGAAACCAATCTACCCGAGTCCTTGAGTTTAGAATTCATCCTCAAAAAGATGGCGTGCTCCAGAACCATCATTTTGGGGGGGGCGGGGTTCAGGTAAGAATCTACTATTTGTATGTGTTTTAATGCTCATAACCTTAAAATTAACCACAGGATAGTCCACTTCCCACTGAAAGACTCATTTTCAGTGAGACTAAAAATGCAGTTCGGATGCAGTTCTGATAAAATTCAGCTACAAAAACAATAAAACAAAACAGGAAAAAGAATGAAAACAACATACCACATAAATAATTCTGTATTAATTACTATTTCTCTTCCATCTCTTAGTGGCCTTAGAAATATGCACTATGTTAAAGTGGGGTGCATGAAAAGAAAAAAGTTTTAAATAAAGCATTAGCCTGCAGATTCTTCATTATTGGCATCAGTAATTTCTCTTCACTCTCCTCCAGTGAGTTATAGCATGGCGAGTGTGAGCTATTAGTATGCTCTTAGGACATTTCTCAAGTAAGTTAAGCAGAACATTTCTTAAAATCCTATAAAATAAGCTTAAAGCATAAGTGCCAATAAATAATGCCCAACATAGATAGCTTTATGTGGATTAATTTCCATTAATTTGCAGGTGACTACAGATTTGGAGGTGGGACTACATCAGCTATCATTCTTTAATACTGACACAACAGGAAATGTTGTCACCAGCTACTTAAAAGTTTTTCAGCAATTATACCTAAACCTTATATAGCCACCATAAAACACAAACGTGAAAAAATCCAGCACTCGGAACATTCTAAAATAAAAGAGTCTAATTAAATATCCTCCCAGTACCAAGATGCTTTCAGGCGTTCATTTTTCTAACTGATGACCATTTGAATGTGATGTTTAGCTAATATATGAAACATTAAAATTAATGCTAAAAACTGTCACTGCTCTTTTATGCCCTAATCACACAGCATCCAATAAGGAAATGAAGACAGAATGACTGTGCTCCACTCTCAGATGCCAGGAATGTTCCCCTAGCACACATACAGTTCTGCTCTGTGAACTCCCTTTTAGTATGTCCAAAGGGCTACACTATCAGCAAAGATGTGTTCATCAGGAACACAACTTGGGGCAGAGCTAGTGAACTGTGAGGAGACAAACAAAATTGTCAGCATGAAGAATGAGGTATCAAACATAATTACACCACCATAAATTAGAGGTGATGACTAATTCTGAGAAACAAAGGTGAAAAACATAAAAAGAACTCAGATTAATAAAATAAGCTGGCTTTGCATTTCATTCTTATACAAAGCAGGGAACACTGAACAGTAAGGTTTTTGAATCCATACCTCTCTTCCCTAGTAAACACTCAGTCCAAAGTTCAGTTAAGACAAACATGGATACCTGGCAAGAGTTGTTTTACAGTTCAGCGGGTATTTCCACCCACTATTTTTTCAACACCTAGTACCTCTGAGGTCTTGTCACTGAATTATTGTGAAGAAGTAGTTTCTCCACAACACATGCCTTGAGCATAAAGTCCTCCCGTACAAAGGGAGTGACTAATCCTACTCTCCCTAAAGTAGAGGACAGTTCTTACTATTCCTAACTACTCTAAAATCTTAAATAGTTTACCCCAAAAATGTATTTCATAGAAGATAACTATTTAACATGAGTCAGTATTAAGTATCCCAAAAAACAATGAGATATCTTGAAAAGAAAAATAAATTTATAATGACCATTTTTATTTAATCAGATACCATCAGTTAAGATGCACTGTATCATCACAAAGAAAACCACTACCTGTGAAACTACAACCTGATGCCTTGTATCACAGAAAACACTTATTTTATATTTCTTAAAACAGTGCTCTTAAAAGATTTTTTTATGACACCAATCTTGTGTGTATGTAAAGGATGTGGGAAATAAACTGGTCAAGTCATAACTATCACTTCAAATTCTGAACCCAGCTCTTCTGAATCACTTCTCACATCCCCGTCCTCACTGTCTGCATTTGCCCACATGACATGGCCCTCGGTGTCTTCAAGAGGACTGGCGATGCAGCATTTCTTGAAAGAATGCTCCACCACTATCTTCAATTTAATGTCAGTGGGAAGCTTTGGACAAAACAATGTCTGATGTCTTAAGGACAGTCCAGCTCGACGCATGAATCGCTCACACCAGCCTCTTGTTGCTTTAAATTTTGTTTCATGGATTCTGAGGGTTTTGGCAATTTCCCCTGCCTTTGACTGTATTGCTTGGCGTGTGATAGGCAATCCTTTAGCACATGCCTCACTGACAAAATGTAGTACAGCTTCATCTATTTGTGGGTATCTTCCTTTCTTAGGTCCCGTAAAACATTTTGTGGTTGCTTTGCAAGAAAATATGGAATTTCGATCATTTCCTCCAATGTCGAACATTTGCTTCACTAATATCAAATGTACGCCCCGCTGCTCTGTTTCCATGCTTTTCTGCATATACAATAACCCTGCATTTCAGTGCTGAGTCATAGTGTAATCTTTTTGAAGACATTTTAAAATGCCAATTAAACCTGACACATTTGATACCAATAATGCATATGTCAGTTAAGGGGATGCCACTAAAAGTTGTAAATTCACACATGCATAAGCTAGGATAATTATGTGACTATCCTGGCTGACAGTAATGAGATGCATCCCAATTTCAGACAAACATGAAGAATACATTATGAATATTAAAATGTGTTTTTCAAGCTTGAAATGTTTACCAGATTCACACCAGTGCAAACAAACAAAAAATCCCAAGAGCCAAGAAATAAGTGTGTTGAGTAGAAAGCTAGTGAAACAAAATATTTAAGATGAAATTTGCAATGGTCCAATTTGGTTTTAATTCCCTTTATTACTATATGGCTTACATGTAAATTTTTTGAACTGGATATGAAATCCAAGTACAAATGTTCTTCAGTCATTTAGTATATTTCAAAGCCAAGTCACTAAGACAGAGGCTCACAATTGCCTTTCACCATTTACTAATAAAGGACCCTGTCTGGGGTCAATGGCCTTCATCAGCAGGTGCCCTCCTTTGGCGTGCTGATCTGATCCTGTGTGGAGAGGATGAAGGGTCTTCTTCAGTTTCAGACCCTGAAGGCTCATGATCTCCCTCCTGGGATCCTGTGTCTCCCACCAGTTCCCGTAGAAACTTGAATTTTGATAAAAACAGATGCCATACAAAATACCAACCTAAAGAGAGACAGAAAACATTAAAAAAATTATTATAATATTAGCAATTTGGAACATTAGAATTAATTGGGAGGTATAGGACAAAACAATATATAAATACAAATAAATACATGTAATTATGATATATATATTCATAAAACAAGCATTTATTAAGCATTTATGATGTACAAGGCCTAAGGATAAGCACAAGACTATACAGCAATGGCAAAAAGAGTTTTTGCTTTCATGGAATTTAGAAGCCAAGCTTGGTGGCAGTCACATTAAAATTATGAGATTATGATTCCTAAGAAAAAATATTTTTACATTAAAATCAACTTTTCAGAGAGTTTTTCTGGGGAAGAAAAGAATCTATTTGGCAAATGTCTGTGGCATGCACATCTCAGAGCTACTGACTAAAAGCAAGTTTGTGTCAATCAGAATCAAGGCATCAAATAGTGGGAAACAACTGTGCTATGGTGAAAATTTCAGTCAAGACCAAGCTATTAAAAGCTTCTAGAAATAATTTTCACAGAAAATTAATAACTTATTTAATTACCTGACAAAAGAATAAAGTCAGAGAACCAGTTTTAGGTTCAATATTTTTTAAATACCAATAATAAAAATCCAGCATTTTCACGTCAAAATCATTAAGGAACAAACATCAATCAATTAAGATTCAAACAGGATAAAACTTCTAAACCTGGGCTTGGTGGCTCTGACACATTAAGAGCATATAATAAACAAAATTAACCATTGTAACAAAGGGTTTTGTGCTTTCTTGTTGCCTTCTAAACTCAACTACCCTGAGCAGGAAAGAACCATAGCATATTCTGGTGACTCCCTGTGAAGACAAAGCCCAAACTGGCTTTTCTTACCCAGGGGTTAAAGGAGGCCAAGATAATGGCCACTTTAAGATTTTAATGTCACTTGTTTCTTAGAATCTGTGAAAACAAAAATATCTGCTTAACATACACTCCATGGCACTAAAAGACTAACTTCCAGGAGATCTGATCCATTTCTCAGGTTTTTGCTTTCCATAAACATTTTTTAGCAACTGTGTGTCTGAGTAAAGCACCTAACTTTGTAAAATACTTTAATAATATTCCAAATTAATGTGCTCTCCCTTCTCCCAAAACTCTGTGAAATAGGCACAGTGAATCGCTAGAAAGAGCACTGGGAAGGAGTCAGGAGTCCCCATTTTCACTGAAGATACACAAAGCTATTGTGACAAATAGATAAGAAGTTATCTAAAGGGCTTGGTGTCTGGCACTGAGTATGCATTTTATAAAATGCTCAGCTAACATAAGCTAGAGTGATCCTTGAGCAGAGGAACCTGAGGTTAACTTCTGTTGTTTTTTAATTATTGTTTCTATAGAGATAAAATTCATGTACCATGAAATTCATCCTTTTAAGCTGTAAAATTTAGTAGTTTTTAATATATTCACTAGGGTATGCAACTATTACTACTAAACTCCAGAACATTTTTGACAATCCCCAAAAAGCCCCAAACCCATCAGCAGTCTCTCCTCCCATGGCCCCTGGCAACCATTACTCTCCTCATGTCACTATGTACTTGCCTATTCCAAACATGTCACATAAATGGAATCATACACCATCTGGCCTTTGCTCACTTCTATGTTTTCAAGGTTCCTCCCTACTGTTGCATATGTAAGTACTTCATTTTCTTTTTATTGTTAGATAATATTTCATTGTATGAATATATCATATTTTATTTTACTCTTTCACCAACTGATTGGACATGTGGGTTGCTTCTACTTTTTGGCTAAAATAAAAATCAGTTTCTACTTTTGGGCTGCAAAAAGTATACTCTGTGTACAAGTTTTTGCATGGATGTCCATGCTTGGGTATACATCTAGAATTGCTGGGTCGTATGGTAAGTCTATGTTTCACCACCTCAGAAATGGCTAAACTGCCTTTCAAGGCAACTGCAGCACTCTACATTCCCACCAGCAACACCCCCATCCTCACCCACACCTTTTCTTGTCCACCTAAAATACAGTCAACCTAGCAGGTATATTTTGATTTGCATTTTCCTCATAAATAATAATGTTGACCACTTTTTGTGCTTATTAGCCATGTGTCTATTTTCTTTGGAGAAATGTCTAGTCACTCATTTTAAAAATCATTGTTGTGTTTTTTATGTGTTACAGATGCGTATCAGATATGCTGTTTGAATATTTTCTCCCATTCTGTGAGCTATCTCTGCTGCCTTGATAATGTCCTCTGAAGCACAAAAGTTCTTGATTTTTAAGAAGTCTTATTTATTTATTTATTTATTTATTTGCTGCTTGTGCTTTTGGTGTCCTATCTAGGAAACTACTGACTTATCCAAGGGTCATGAAGACTTACACCTACGTACTCTTAAGAGTGCCATAGTTTTAGCTCTTACATTTTTAAGTCTTTGACCCACTGTATTTAATTTTGGTGTGAGGTGAATCCAAATTCATTCTTTTATATGTGGATATCAAGTTGTCCCAGATCATTATCAAAAATATTTTCCCCCAGTACATGGTCTTACACCTTTTTCAAAAATCAATCACTTGGGGCTGGGGTTGTGGCTCAGCGGTAGAGCACTCGCCTAGCATGTGCACAGACTGGGCTTGATCCTCAGCACCACATAAAAATAAAAAAAAAACGCATTGTGTACAACAAATAAATAAATATTTTTTAAAAAATCAATCACTTGGAGCTGGGCATGGTGGCGCACACCTGTAATCCCAGCACTTGGGAGACTGGGGCAGGAAGATCATGAGTTCAAAGCCAGCCTCAGCAATGGCGAGGCACTTAGCAACTCAGTGAGACCTTGTCTCTTAATAAAAATACAAAAAAGGGCTGGGGATGTGGCCCAGTGGTCAAGTGCCCCTGAGTTCAAATCCCTGGTATTAAAAAAAAAAAAAAAAATACAATCACTTGGTAGTTTATTTCTGAAGTCTCAATTCTACTCCACCAACCTGTATGCCTAGCATTATACCAATACTATACCATCTTGATTACAGTAACTTTGTATTAAGTATTGAAACCAAATATACATCCATCTTGTTTTTCTTTAAGTTCATTTTGATTATTTTGAGTCACTTGCATTTATAGTTGAATCTTAGAATCAGCCTGTCAATTTTTAGGGAAAAGGCAGCAAGAATTTTGAGAGGGATTGAACTGAATCTGAAGAGTACTTGCGGGAACCTACACTGTTTTTGTAATACTTCCCTGTACTCACCAAATCTTCCCACATTAAATATGCATGGTTTTGATAATCAGGAAAAATAATTTAAAAGCTGATAAATAAATCATAAATATGTAAGTAAACTGATATTTTAAAATACCTCCTCAATGCCATTAATTGGCCTAAATTAGTAATGTCACTTGATGTCAATAGATACTAAGAAAACCTTCCATAAGTCTTTAGTTTTCAGAACATAACTTCAAGTTGTAAGAACTTATTTGACAAGCTACTGTGCTAAACAGATTATGGAAGTGAATGTACTATCAAGAAATTATAATTCAGTTAAAGATGATGGTCTTGACTTCATTAAGACCAAAGATTCCAACAGTGTCTACAAGATAATAAGTGACCATAAAGAAGAGTAAGGGAGATAACAAGAAAGGGGAAATCTTTTACTGAAAGGAGACCATGATGAAGGGCTATTACCACAGGGTTTCTCACCATAAAACGTTCTAGTGACTTGATAAATGATTAATATTAGAAAACAAAGTCTCCAGCACAAACATCTACAAAATAAAGAGCTGAGGGTAGTAGCTTCCCCAATTTTTATAAAGCATACACCCTCATTTCTTTTTTTTTCTAAATCACTGTCAGTAACCAAATAGTATGGAGATCCAATTCCAAGTGAAAATCAGTGCCAATGGGAAAGACTCCAGGGTCCGGAGAAGCAAGTTATAGCACATCCCACCCAGCACTCTCCTCCTACCCCCACCTGCCAAACCACGAGACTCCATACTTCTATAATTGTTATCCTCAAATCTGTAGATAAGCAAACTTTAAAAGTCTGCAGTTCTGCCTGGGTTTATGTCGTGTGAGGTTTGCAGGGAAGATGTGGACAGTGACACTGCTTCCCACACGAGGGAGAAAATTCCCCTAATAAACATGCGGAGTTCATCTGCTGGGCAGATGAACTAATAGCCACTATCTTCGGTGTTTTTTTTTTTTTTTTTTTTTTTTTTACAATGACTGTAATGATAGGGTGGGGAGTGCAAAGGAAAGAGATAAATTGTAGTGTTGATAAGAATGGCTGCAGCAGTCTAAATTGACTAGTTCAACAAGATGTCCTCTAAGTAAAATGACTTAAGTTTTGACATAACTATAAAACTTAACCTTGGGCCAAGTGCAGTGGCACATGCCTGTAATCCCAGCAGCCAGGAGGCTGAAACAGGAGGACAGCAAGATCAAAGACAGATTCCAACAGTGCTTAGCAAAAGCAAGGTGCTAAGCAACTCAGTGAGACCCTGTGTCTCTAAATAAAATACAAAATAGGGCTGGGGATGTGGCTCAGTGGGCAACTGCCCCTGAGTTGCATCCGTGGTGCGCCCCCTCCCCCGTGCAAAAAAAAAAAAAAAAAACCTGGGGAGAGATGGGAGCAGAGGGTGGCGGTGAGGGGACTCTAAATCACAGTACCTAGCACTGGAAATCTGATGCTTCTATGCACAACAGAGTGTTTATCAAACAATGCTACCAGTTTGAATAAAGGATGATGCTAAAAATTATAGGTAGTTTGAATGAAAAGCAACTACCCAGGATATTTTGGGAAAAGAAGCATTATAAACCCCCAATGTGCATGAACCAGGAAAAGCATGACTTAGCAAAGAAACTAAGAGGTACTATAATGCCAAATAAAACCACTAAGATACTCGAAGCCATGTTAATTAGACAGGGAAATAATAAGTCTTTTAAAAAAATTTGGGGCCGGGGCGCGGTGGCGCACGCCTGCCCAGCACTTTGGGAGGCTGAGGCAGGAGGATGTAATCCCAGCACACTTTCAGGGAGGCTGAGGCAGGAGGATCGCGAGTTCCCAACTTTGGGAGCCAGGAGGATCGCGCCTCAGCAATGGCAAGGCACTTAGCAACTCAGTGAGACCCTGTCTCTAAATAAAATACAAAAAAGGGCTGGGGATGTGGCCCAGTGGTCGAGTGCCCCTGAGTTCAATCCCTGGTACCACAAAAAAAAAAAAAAAAAAAAATTGGGACAGAAAAGTTTTGCACATACCACCTAATGGCCAAGTTAACTGATCACATACTTCTAGCATATCACATTCCTTGTAGCTAATAGGGCTCTGATATTTTATTTGTAGTAATCTTATGACAAATACAACACAAAGGAGAAAGTCATATACATAGTTCATCTGTTATTCTAATAAAGCAGCTTTTAATTCAAGTAACAGAAACTCTAAGACTTAGCTAAAGCAAAAAATGGCAATTTGTTATAAACTTACAGGGGTGTCTCAGAGCCTGTAGGAGGAGACACTCCTACCAGGGATCAGAAGAAAGAGAGTGTTCTCGGGAACTAAGGTCATTCTCTTAGCATTGTTTCTGCACTCTTCTTCATCCTTCTCTCTGCTTCTCTTCATACAATGCCACTCCTTCCCCATCTTTCTTTTTATGACTTCTCAGCTCATACTCTTTTCTAAAGACAACCTAAAAGCTCTGCTCTGAGCTATGTAAGGATCAGCCCTACCTTCCCCGGCAGGGCAGTACTGGGAATATGCTGTAGGGCCTATTTGTGAAAGGATAGGAAGTTTTTAAAGACTGGAGAGAATCCCCAGAAAAATGCCTCCTCTGTCTTTATTAGGTAACAGACTCCTGCAAGACAGTTTCCATTACCGGAACCACCCAAAAAACCCAAGCAGGCTATGCTTTTTGGCTGGATAAAGCCTAACCAAAACCTTCAATCTTCTTGGAACCTGCCTTGATTCCTTTAAAACTTCAGCACAACATGACTTTGATGAATATTCACACTGCAAGAGGTACTCTGAAGGAACAACCTGGGGTGGGGAGAAGTAGTGTGGGATAAGGCCAAGAAGCATATTTTCTCTTTTAGGGAAATGTAACGTAAGGCAAGTTCAACACCATTATCCCAATGGAATGACTCTAGTTAAAAAGATATCTATATCTAAAAAAAAGATACCTATATCTAAAAAGAACAAAGAAAATAAAGGGGGGTAATCTATTGGAGTAATTCTTAAAAGCAATCAAACTGGCTACTCATCAGAATCTGCTGGAGAGTTTTTAAAAACCATAGAGTCAAAAGGTTCATCCCAGGTATCACATATCAATTCCCAAGGTTGTGCTTATTATTTTTAAGCTCATTAGGTAATTCTGATGTCATGTGTAGGTTTGGAAAAAAACAGAAATGGGAGTGAAGAAGAAGCATGAGTGCTGTTGCTGATCAATTATGGAGACTGGCCCAGGAAGAGGAAAAAAATATTCACAGTGAAATGCCTGTCAGGAAGAGACAGGAGCAACAGTTGACCACAGCGCCTGCCTGAGAAGACTCCACAAGTCACATTGATACTTCCTAGTGAGACAGTGTGAGTATGTAAAGGGAGCTACACAGAAACTTCCCGGTCATCACTTAGGAGTGAGGTGATGTCATAGGAGGACAATAGATTTGATGTAATGGATGTTTTAATGTCCCCTCCAAAACTCATGTTCATCTGTTATTTTACCAGTATTAAGAGGTGGCACCTTTCAGAGGTGATCGGGTCATGAGGGCTCTGCCTTCATGAGTGAATTAACAGCATCATGGCAGGAGTGGGTTAAGTGTCAGAAGAATGGTTTTACTAAAAGTTGAGCCCTGTCTTGCCCTGTGCTTGCCTGGCCTTCCACCATGTTATGATATAGCACAGAGGCCTTCGCCAGATGCCAGCACCATACTCCTGGACTTTCCAACCCCAGAACCGCGAGCCAAACCAACTGCTATTGCTTACAACTCACCCAGTGTGTGGCATTCCGT
The DNA here is from genome assembly GCA_025594165.1 of Tamias sibiricus. Lineage (NCBI taxonomy): Eukaryota > Metazoa > Chordata > Mammalia > Rodentia > Sciuridae > Tamias > Tamias sibiricus. The sequence continues at coordinate 12,157,182 of CM046666.1, read as the reverse complement.
TAGACAGTAGAAAACAGACTAAGGAGGACAGAAGTGGGACATAAAGAATGAGTGTCTCAAAAAATAAAATAAAATTGAGAGAGAAAAAAAGAATAAGTGTCTCTGCTCTAAGCAGAACTGTACTGTCTGGTGACTAGAATGGGTTAATGTAAGCTTTATGGATTCAGAGCTCATTCTCTTGTATACTATGAACGTAAGATAAAACAAATAGGAAGTTTCCTAATATAAAATGAAGTATCAACCTGTACATATTATAATGTATGTAGCCAATGTATGCATGTAGGACTGTCTTGCAGAGGAAGAGGCTTCGCAGACACAGGAGCAGAACTACCAGTTAAGATATATAATTTATTTACAAAAAGACTAGAACAACCTAATTTGGATCCCAGGTCCTAGAGTAACTAAATTCTCCTGGGGCATATGTATTTGGGAAGCAGAGGATGAGGAAAGAAAAAGCACTAAAACCCAGGCAACCTTTTACTGAAAAGGACTTAACCCCTGTACAGAAGTACAGACCACACAATTCCTCCCACTCAAGCCTGACACACATACACACTCGAAACATCTTATCTACTCTTATTTTATAGACATGTGTCTTTCATGGCTGTCCTGGGATTTAGAAAGAGAAAGAAGAGGGGAAGGAAGAAAAGAAAGGGAGGGGTGAGGGAGGACTACCTACAATTAGATGTATCTATAATCAGAAACTAAGGCTGACTGTTAGAACAGCTGTCCTTCACAGCATGGAAGGTGAGTTTGTGCCTTGCTCCAGTCACACACTGATAAGCACTGTAGTCTGAAAAACCGGCTGGCAACAGAGGGGTGTATTCTGGGATAATCAAAGGAACACTCATTTGTGTGCTTAGTTATTATTAAGCATTAGCTCAAAAGATAAATTTCATGAAACAGTGTGCTTGTACTCAAGATAAGTGTGCTAGCAGCAGAAGGGTGGTAATGATAGATGAACCTGAGTGATGAAGCACTGCCACGAATATGCCTGAAACCCACGGGAGTAACTGTAATTTCATCTTCAAATATAGTTTTCAGTTCACAAAGTGTTTTTACATTCAACATTTCATTTAATCCTCATAATTCCTAATAATTTGTTAAGACAGCAACCACTATTTCCATTTTCTAGATAAGAAAATTAAGGCTCAAAGTAACTCACAGCTATTGAAAAAAGCCAATTCACATAAGAGAAAGCAACAAATTTTAACAGTGCATATCAGGTTTCTGTGGTAAAGGTATGGCTAAAACACAAAATACTGTTTAAGGAATGATAATATGATTTCACTACCTGCTACAGACTGAGTGTTCATATTCCTACAAAATTCACATATTAAACTTAACACACACATCCCTTTTTTGAGGAGTACCGGGATTTTTTTTTTTTTTTTTTTTTTTTTGGTACTATGGCTTAACTTGAACCTGGGGCACTTAACCGCTCAGCCACATCCCTAAACCCCAGCCCCTCATCTTTTTTTTTTTTTTTTTTTTTTTTTGAGACAGAGCCGCCTCACTAAGTTGTTGAAGGTAACTTTGAACTTATGATCCTGTCTCCGCCTCCCAAATTGATAGGATTAAAACCAGCACCACCAAAAAAAAAAAAAAAAAAAAAAAGAAGAAGAAGCGTGCGCCACCATGCCCAGCTCTTCTCAATATAGTAGCTAAAGTATGGCAAGAAGTGGTGGTTCCCTTTCACAAAGATAACGAACAACCCTGTAAATCAGGTTGACCTGAGATGAGATGTACAGTACATTCTGCTCAAAACACACTGACATTAATATGATGTGTGCTAATTATACTTCCGTAAAGCAGACTAAAATCATAAATAAGAATCATGTTGAGCAAGGTGGCACATGCTTGTAATCCCAGAAACTCAGGAGGCTAAGGCAGGAGGATGGTAAATTCAAGCTCAGCCTCAGAACTTAGTGTGACTTTGTCTCAAGAATTAAAAAAGACAACCTTTTTCCCCCATACCATTTGCTGGTAAAACCCCTTTCTATTTGGCACTGCCTGACTGATGAATTGGTTTGCTCAAACACATTGTTTAAAATATTAATGTGCCTAAGTTTATCTTCTAACAGGCCTTTGCAGACTGTTACAAAAGCCAATGAACTAGATGACCTGAAAACTTTGTTCACCACATTTTACCTTATCCTACACCATTATCTTTGAAATATATACTATTCTAAGTAAAACCATATTAAATTAAGGATCTTAAATGTCTAAAACCAGATTGTCTTTGAAAATCCATTTTCAAACATTAATTCATATTTATTCACCTGTATGTCAATGTTAGATAAGCAGGTAAGCAGAAACAGTTAATAATCCTCAGTATTCCCAGATTCCATTATCTGTGACTTCAACTATATACTAAAATTAAAGATTGGGGCATTGCTCAAGCCACAAAGCTAGTAAGTTGCAATGCTGGTGGTGTGATGTGATCACACAGTCACAGGTGGCTTGAGTCTAATTCTGTTCACTCTCACTAACCCCTTGATTTTGCTAGGCACAGCAGGAACCTGGGATTGGGTGCTCCACCAAGCCTGTTAATTATAGCCTGCGCAAGGTCTGTCAGGCCAGGCTGAAGTAGGGTGAGCAACCATCCAAACTCTGGAGAAGGAGCCATGCTCTGATCTTCTCCTAGGACTTATGTTGACTGGGTTTGTCCAAAAACTTCAAATCCCACATGCTCTTTACAGTGACAGAGCAGAAAGAAGTGACCTCACTGCTGCTGGATTACCCTACAACCAGAAGGCCACCACCATTCCCAGCCTCTACTGTTTTGGCCTTTGTTCAAGTTTTCCTCAACACTTAACATAAACCTACTGAGATAAGAATTTAGGGATACAAGAGGAAAAACAGATACACTGAGTCTCTCAAAAGAGAAGTGCCCAGGAACCACTGGAATGCAGGAAACGCCATGAACCCTGGAATGCAAAACAAGCAACTTCTTAACAGGAAAACCTAGCCCTCATCTTTCTGCTCATGTCCTTGCCCATTAGAGAGCAGCAGGATGCAAGGCAATATGCAAGTGCAAGAAAAAATGATGCAAAACTAAGTAATTCTGCCTGACTCCACCTCTAGTTTAACCCTCTAGCTACTGTCGCTCTGTGAATATCACAACACAAACCAAGGCACTGCCTCTCACTCACTCTCCCTTGAACGCGTACTCCTTGTGTTCCTAAATAAACTCTGTGCCTCATCATCTGACTTGTGCTGAAATTCTTTTCCATCAAGTACATCAAGGACTCCATCCTCCTGAGTTGAGGTCCCCTTCTCCAGGATCTCCCCAAGCCCTCCTCACGTGATACTTGTAGCAGGTTTCTTTGAGTCTATTCTCCCCCTCCCCAAACATGGCCATAACAACCTATAGAATTTTAAAGTTCCTGTGAAAAACTCCTACCCAGCTCTCCATTGCCCCTAAAAAAAGATAAACTCTGCAGGTGATAGATATAAAGTACCACAATCCATATACCTCTGGTTCCCAACTATATTCTCATCCTAATTATTAGAGGACTAAAACTTCATTCATTCACTCAAATACTCGTCAGCACATACTATGTTCCAAATGCTATCCTTATTGCAACCTATTTATCCAATGATAAAGAAGGAAAAATTGAAAGCATGTTGCCCAATGAATAAGAATGAATTAGGAAGGTAAAATAATCAGGTTCTGTTTTAGGTGAAGATGCTGAGATCTGAGATAACCAGAAAGAAAAACAGCAGCCGGGGTGTTAGGTATTACTGGAGTTATCTGTTGTGGGAGTATCTTCCCTAGTCCTCGAGAGCAGAGACCATGCTTTGGACATCCATGACCACGATCCCAAACAAATGTACAAAGAAGTCAGTAACTGTATTTTACTAAATAACATAAGAGATATTCATCTTGAAGTAATCCTGGCTTGTACCACACTGAAGACTTACTTGTAAAGGGAATTTTAATATTGTCTAAGGAATTTTTCATTCTTTAAACAGCTTGAGGGGCTAATGTAAGAGTGATCCACTTTATGCTTTGAATATATCCCTTGTTGCTCTAAAACTGACATGTTCTTTTCTCCTTCCTGACCTTATCCCTGACCTTCTTCTCCCTAATCTTCTCCTCCTTGATCTTATTCTCCCTGGTTTTCTCCTTCCTGATCTCTGCTCCCTAATCTCAGAAAACAGGATTCCTCCTAATCACCTCTTTAAAAACTCCCTGTTCCCAGATGGGCAGAATCACAGGATGGGCAGAATCACAACCTTTGGGACAGGAATCTGGTGTTTCTCTCTCTCTCTCTCTATTTTTTTTTCCCCCTCAAAAGCGTGTCCTTGTTATTAGACTCGCATCAGGGACAAGGACCAAACTCACTACTTACTACTGTGTAATGTGCCAGGCACTATTCTAGAATCTAGGGATAGAGTGATAAACAAACCTGATGAGGTCACTGATTTCATCGAGTGTACACTCTATGTGGTATTGTTAAATAAAAATTACAGGAGGTCATTGTTTTGGACTAACCTTCTGCATAGACCAGGCTAAAAATCAAAATGGAGTCACTCAGGTTAAAGTTCCATGTCACTGAGTTGAAACTAAACTGCTTATCTGAACTTCCAACAAATCAGGATTAAATAGAGAACAGCCAAATGTCCCAAACAGGCCAGTTTCAATTGGCATGATAATGAAGTTCCTTGTGCCTTAATCCTTACACAAGAAAAGCAACCTGAAGTAACCTAAAGTTAACCAATAAATTATTTTTCTATTGTTCTGTCCCTGTCCCCCACCTTGCAAGAAAAATAACTTTGAAATGACAAATCTACTATTTGTTCTTTTATGTCTTTCTTCAGCCTTCAGCTCTCTGGCTTGGCCCATCAGAACTTAATTCTAGTTTATGGATTAAAGTGCTGCCTCATTCTAGAATAAAAAAATAAAGCTAATTAAAATCTGATAAGTCTTCCAGAGGGAGACGTGGTTGTGGCTGCAGCATAGCTCTGTCCCATCAGCCCCACTTCAAGTTCCACTGATTGCTCTCCCTGAGGAAGAATGCAGTCAGGAAGCCAAACCTCAGCCATGCTTCTTTAGATACCAGAAAGACACCCATGAAACCAGAGGCTGTAATTCACTCAGTCAGAATTACCTAACCAGTCTGAGAAGGTGTGTACTGACTTGATCAGAGATGGCAAGTTAAAAGAGCCTAAGAGTGAAAGGACCAGTTTGGGTGCTTACCAAGACTTTGAAAAACACTACATAAAAGACACCTTGTGTGAAGGTTCTAAGACATGATCATTTCCAGGTGAGAAGCCATAGCCACTCTCACACAGTCCTGAGTCTGTTAAGCAGATTATTTCCATCAGTGCTGGGTCAAGAGTCAAGGTCGAAGTCACCAGTGCAGGTGCCAAAACCAAGTCTTTTAAATAAATTATGTTTTTAAAAAATGTGATAAGGCTGGGATTGTGGCTCTGCGGTAGAGCGCTCACCTAGCATGTGCGCAGCCTGGGTTCGATCCTCAGCACCATGTACAAATAAATGCGTTGTGTACAACTAAAGCAAAATAAATAAATATTTTTTTAAAAGAAATGTGATAAAAGAAAAATTCTGCCGGGCATGATGACACATGCCTGTAATCCCAGCAGCTCAGGAGGCTGAGACAGGAGGATCACAAGTTCAAAGCCAACCTCAGCAACTTAGCAACTCAGTGAGACCCTGTCTCTAAATAAAATACAAAATAGGGCTGGGAATGTGGCTCAGTGGTTAAGTGCCTCTGAGTTCAATTCCCAGTACCAAAAAAAAAAAAGAAAAATTCTGAGATACCCTAAGTTGAATTACAAAGAGTAAGAGGATGGAAAGGGAAGAAGCTATGGATTGAAACCAGTTAGACTGTTCTATTCCTGAAAGTATGTTAAAACTCTTGACTTAAAACCCCAGCAGCCATCTTCCATCTCCCCTCCCACAGCCTCCTGCTTACATACAAACTTTCCAAACTCTTCTCCCCAAACAATCCAGAAGCAACAAGTACTCTCCTTATGGACCATCCTCCTGTTCCAAAATGGTCTGTGCTTTGTGTTATCCTGCCTCTTCTACCTATAGCTAATAATTTCACAGTAAACAATGTATGGTTTCCTTCCCATGTTTTCATTATAAAAATGCTTTTGGCTCTTAAGTTCAGTGGACACATTTACAATTGTTATCTAACCCTGTTGCTGGTAGCTGCAGAACTTGTCCTGGGACCTCGTCCTTCTCAGTTAATTTCTATAACAGCTCAATAAACCCTTTTATTTCAGAGAACCCTTGGTCTCCAGAGTTTGGGTTCCACAGTTCATTAAACTGAATTACCACACTGTTGTTCTTTAACAGAGGAAAAAGATTCATGAAATAACTTATTCCAGAAAGTGAAAAATGCTCTGAAAACGAACAGTAAGAGAAAAAGAGTGTTTGGATGGGCTACCACAGGTGGTCAGGGAAAGTCTCTGAGATGACATTTAATATGAAACCTGAATGACGAGAAACCAGTCATATGAAAAGCCTGAGGAAGACAGAACCAATGCCCTGCTAAAGGCACAAAGCTGGCCACCCTAGAATGTTGAGGAGTAGTGAGAATGGAGAGAGACTGGAGAGGTAGATGAGGGCTACGACGCACAGGTCTTTGTTGGCCCCAGTAAGAAACTTGGGGTATTTCAAGGGAAATTGAAAGCCACTGGAGGATAGGTTTTAAAAGCAAGAAGACATCTTTTTCCCCCACATTTTTTAAATTGGGACATTATAGTTATACATAATGGTGAAATTTATTGTTAGATATTCATATGTGCACACAATATGACAACATAATTTGGCCAATATTATTTCCCAGTATTTCCCCTTTCCAAGGAGAAACATTTTTAAAAGACTACTCTGAGGACAAGTGGTAACTGGTATAGCAAAGCAGAATGGCAGAAGATACTAGTTGAAGCCAAACACAATGAAAAACCACACAAAAGGCTGGAAGGAAGAATGACAAAGGAATGGTGGAAAGTCTACTCACAAACAGTACACTTTTTTTTTACAATACCCAAGTATGAAACAAGAGAATTCCTTTCTGGAGAAATGGGATGCGCACAGAGAACAGACCTCCAGATACTAACAACCCAGTAAAACTCTAAAGAACAGACTAAGTCACTGCCCAGCCACCCTGCTCTTAGCCCGGAGCTGACAGAGAATTCATCATCATCTTCTATTACCTCACCCTTAAATATGAATAGAGAACAGATCACCAGACATGTACAGAAAAACTCCCACAAAAAGAGTCCAGGCACAGTGTGGTATGTGCACAACTGTAATCCCACTTATTCCAGAGTCTGTGGGGCAGGACGATCACAAGTTTGAGGTCAGCCTGGGCAACTTAGCAAGATCCTGTCTCAATAAAATACAAAGGGCGGGTGATATACCTCAGTGATAGAGTCCTTGCCTAGCAAGCATGTGGTTCTGGGTTCAATCCCCAGTAACACACACACACACACACAAGGAGCCCAAAACAAATAAGCAGAAAGAAACATGGGAGAAATAAAGTCAACACAGGAAGAAGAACACTTAATCAAAATAATATATTACATACATAAAACTATTATGTTTTGGAAGATAACACTGAATGCAGACATGTAATAAAATAATAAAAATAGATTCTATAAAAGAGGAATCAGAGAACAAAAAAGCTCTGATATTAAAAACTGTATAGCTAAAACTAAAATTCAATTCAATAAATAGAAGATAAAACCCAAAACATCTCTAGAAAGGATGGGAGTAAGAAAGAAAATAGAAGATAAAAAGATAAAATTAAAAAATGAGCCCAAGAGGTTCAATTCCAACTAACAGAAGCGTTAGGGGGAAAACACACACATACAAAATAGCCTAGAGAAAATTATCAAAAGTCTAGTAGAAATATTTCTAAAAATGAAAAGCAAACTCTAAAAAGGATCCAGAAAAATGAAAGGGACACATACCAAGATGTATCATACTTTCATTTCAGAATATCAAAGATAAGAAGACTATTCAAAAACATCTAGAAAGATGTCCTGTACGGACAAAGAAACAGGTTGAATTGAATCTCTCAAAATCAAACCTAGAAGTTAGAAATCAACAGTGATAATTCTAAAATTCTGAATGAAAATGATTTACAACCCCAATCTATTCAAATTATTGATCAAGAGTAAAAAATAAAGACATTTTAAATCATGTATTAGCTCAAAAAACAATTTCCCCTATATTCTTTCTTAGAAAGTTACTAGAAAACATGCTCCCACAGAATGTAAACTGAGAAAGACGATGCCATGAATTCAGAAAATGATACAGAACAGGGTAGCAGAGAAAATTCAGCTTCCTATATGAGAATGACAGTGGCTGAGAAGGAAGAAGGGCCCTGGGACTGAGTGGAGAAAGAAGGGGAAGAGCAATTTATTTGAACATATGGGAAATATTACTCATGAGCATGTGTAAAAGATTATAAAACACTGGAGGGGGGCTCAAATAACAATGGAAACATACAAAAAATACTAAGTAAATTTAAAAGGCTACTATTAACTTCAAGAAACATGAAGAACCATACAAGAAACTATATGTGGTCACATTATACCATTTGACCAGCAGGACTATATTTACATAGTCCAAATATAAATCCTGACTATTAAGTTAGTCAAAAATTGTGTATTAATAGCAAGAATGGGAGGGAAAAAAAAAACAGGAGACTCTACCTTAACAATGTCTAAAATTGCAAAATCCAGAGATAGCAATGAATATAGGTTATATATAAATACAGAAGCAAATAACTAGGAAGAAAGTGAAACTGAGGGTTAAGAGGAACTATTTTTTGTATATACTACTGACTTTTGAAATTATATTTCTTCTATTAAAATTTGGTTAAACATTTTCTTATTAAAAAACTGTCTGTGGGAGGCTGAGGCAGGAGGAATTCAAAGCCAGCCTCAGCAACTAAGCAACTCAGTGAGACCCTGTCTCTAAATAAAATACAACATGGGGCACACATGCCTGTTGTCGCCTAAAGCGATGGCCGCTTGGAGCAAAGAAGCCGCAGGAAGAAGTTTAGAGACGAACTGGAAACAAACAGCCCTTTATTCTGATAACTTTTCTCTCTGGCTCTAACTACACCCCGACACGCCGTCCACGCTCCTCTAACCTCCAAAATGGCGCAGACCTCATCTGCAATCTCGCTCAAGTCCCTCGAGATCTCCGGCCAAGTCTCACAAGATCCCGGGCCAAGTCCCGTGAGACTACGGAAGGCGCCAATGCCCAAACATGTCCAAAGCCCGTAGTCAACGCAATTTAAGCCATCTCCCCAAACAGGGCTCCTGCACATGCCTATAATCCCAGCAGCTCTATATTAGCAGCTCGGGAGCCTGAGGCAGGAGAATTGTGAGCTCAAAGCCAGCTTCAGCAACTCAGCAAGACCCTGTCTGTAATAAAATACAAAAAAGAGCTAGGGATGTGGCTCAGTGATTAGTAGTTAAGCACCCCTGGGTTCAATCCCCAGTACCAAAAAAAAAAAAAAAAAAAAAAAAATTCTAGCTAGTTGTGGCAAGTGATTCAGAAAGAAAAAACGAACTGGAAAAAACATTAGTAAGGAAACTAAGGCAGCCAAAGACAATGGTGATGATGGTGATGATGGCAGTGGCGGTGGCTGCAATGCTAACAGAAAACAGAACATATTTCAGATTTTTTAGGGAAATAAAACAGAAAACTTGCACAGGGAGTTGATGTGCATGGATCGGGAGGCAAAGGAAGGGGTAAAACCAAGGATGGCACCTGAGTTCTTGGCTTGACCCACTGAATGAAGTACGGCACACTTTTGATGAGAAAAACTGGGGAAGGAACAGGTGGTAGAGATCAGAAGTTCTGTTTTAGATGTATTAAATTTGAGATGCTTATTAGATTTCCAAGTCGGATTGGAACAAAAGTCTGATGCAAAAGCTGGGGGCTCAAAGGAGAAATAAAAGTTGGAGACATAAATTTTAGACTCATTCACTACAACTGGTAAGTAAATCAGTGGGACTGAATAGGGTAGCATTGGGAGATAATAAGTAGAACACAGAAATATATTTGTACATTATAGAAACATAGCAGAAAAAATAAAAATGGCATGCATTCCATGGAACAAGGGCGAGTACTATCCCATAAACTATTTCAAAGAGATATATAGATAGTGGGTAAATGCATATAGAAACCAATTGACACTTGTAATTTATGTACTTATGAAAATATGGAGAATAACATAATTCCTATTATGAATTGTGGTTAAAAAAAATTAAGAAATTCTAGGAGATGAGAAGCAGGGGAATGGAAGGAAGAACACCATGGAAGCAGAGTGTACAAAAAACAAAAGAAATGCTTTTAAGAGAATGCTCAATTTTATAGAGTGAGTATAACAGTTCAAGTTCAATTAGGACTGATAAACAACCACCGATTGGTAACATGGCAGCCATTTTTTACTGAACTTGGCAAGGAAGCTTCAGTGCATGATGGGGGTGGAAAACATTTTAGACATGAATGAGAGGTGAGAACACAGAAACCACCAACACAGAAGGAAAACTTTCCCAGAAACCTGAAATTTGAAAAATCAGAATTTGCTATGTAAAAGCCTGTAAAAGTTCTAAAACAAACTATACTAGGATTCCTTGGAGCAGATCCCATCATATGTTTCCAGTGTCTGGGAGGCACTGAACACTCAGTTTGCTGAGGGAAGGAAATCAGAAAACAAGAGAACCAGCCCCAAAAAGCAAAGGCTCTTAATCTGTACTCTATGATTGGGTTTAAGAAGGGGAGTCCATGAGAATGCAGAAATCAACAGTGGGGAAATGTAACAGTGATCCATTTTATCCCTTGCTGCTTTGCCACTGCCACTTAATTTTTTTTAATATTTGTTTATTTGCATTAGTTGTAACACAATGCATTTATTTTTATTTATATGTAGTGCTGAGGATCAAACCCGGGCAGAGCACGTGCTAGGCGAGCGCTCTACCGCAGAGCCACAACCCCAGCCCTGCAACTTAATTTTAAAATGGACATACTTCTTTCTCTTCCTCTCTCCCTGCTCCTCCCTAATCTCAGGGGCAACAGGATTACCTTTCTTTCCCATTTTAGGCAGAGTTATCTGTCCTTGAACACACACCCACTACAGGACCTGAGTAATCCAGACTTTGCAGATGGTATCAGAAGATCTCCCAAATTAACAAGTGAATTACAACTCCAACAGAGAACACAAGAAATATAGCCTTTGAATCACCTCTTGAAAATCCCTTATTCCAGCTAATGGCCAGAATCACAGCCTCTGGGACAGAAGTCCCTGTGTTTCTAAAAGCAGTAAGCCTTCTTTTTCCTTTTTCTCAAAAAAAAAAAAAAAAAAGATAATAATAATATAATAATTTTAAAAATAATAAAATTCATGAAATCTCTGAACTAGAAAAGTCTTGGTACATCTTTCTAAAAAAATTAAGTGTTCACAAATAACATTCATCAGACTCTCAAAAGGGCTTGTGACCACCAGAAAGGTAACAACTGTTTTAAGGACATCCACCTAAACTATCCAACTGCTCCCTCACCTTCAGCCAGTGCTAAAGACATGGTGCTTATTATAGACTGAAATGTGTCCCCTCTGCTGCCAAATTCACATATTAAATCCTAACCTCCAATGTGACTATATTTGGAGATAAGGTCTTTAAAGAGGTAAATTAGGTTACATGAAGTCATAAGGTTGAGGATTCTAATTCAAAGAATATTGTCCTTTATGAAAGATTAGGATACAAACACAGAGGACAGACCATGTGAAGACACAGGGAGAAAACTGTCATAAACAAGCCAAGCAGTGAACCCTCAGAAGAAAATCAATCCTGCTGACACCCTGATCTAGACTTCTGGCCTCTAGAACAGGTGGGAAAATGAATTTCTGTTGATTAAGCCACCCAGTCTATGGTATTTTGCTACCGTGGCCCTAGTAAACTAATTACGTGCCCCAATTTCTCAAGAATGGCCTGGTCCTTCCTTCCTCTCCTAAGTCCCAACCCCATTCTAGTCAAAACATGAGGTTATCCTACCCCATCATTAGGTCTCCCCCCAAAAGTGTTTGAATTACTTCTTCATAAAGCTATTAGTTCTTGACCAATCCAACCAAAATAAGGTGTTAAACCTCACCTTTCTTATTCTATAATGTTTCCTGAAACTAAAGGAAAGGAACTTTAAGAAAAATGAACAAATAGACACTGAGAGATGGCAAAGCAAATAGGAACTCTGATGCCTCAAAGCAAGTTTGGCAAATATTCTATTCAAGGTGTGGTGTGGTTTCTATGTCACATCCCCATGTCTAGGTAACTTTCCTGTTCAAATCAAAAGGGATAATATGTACATTCCTCCTTCACCACATCCAAACAAATCACAAGGATCTGGTCTTTTCTACTTCAAGAACCTTAAACATCTTCAATCAGCCTAAAATGCAGACATAACAGAACTTTGAGAGGCTCTTCAATTGTTTTATCTCCTCAGAAAAGATGCAAGTTAAAAGTTTTAGCTCTGGTATCATAGGAGGAAAAAAATTAAGGCTGGGGATAGAGCTCAGTGGTAGAGTGTGTGCTTACTATTTGTAAAGACCTAGGATTTCTCCCAACACCATCAAACTCAATTTTAAATATATATACAAGAGTATAAATACACATACATATCTATGAATATGCACAAAGGCACAGATATCTTCTCCAAGCATAGCTCTAATACCCTCAACTGTGTAATGAAAAAGCTTTTTAGGATTTATTGTGAATTCTAATTATTGCATCAACTGGAACCTCTACTTTAATCTTTTAAATATAAATAAACTCACATCTACTTGAAATACTTTGCAAATTTTCACAATTGCTCAGCCTCTTTGCTGAGACCTGTGATTACCAATTACTGTGCATAAAGAAATTTTTTAAAAACGATCTAAAACTACTCTTTAACACTGCCTTGGGAAGAAAGTTTAATGTTCTCTCATTCCAAGAAGGAACATACCCACAGCAAACAAAACAGTATCATTACTGCAGAACGAAGGGTTAGGTTACCTGACCCTGGAAGTTTAATATAGCTGATGTTTTTAAGTTCTGCCCGTTCTCAACATTTCTGCAATTTAGCTGAAGCATGAACACGAAGTAAACAATTTCACGTGCGCTGAAAACCGAAGTTATGTCCCAATTCCTGGTTAAATGAAAATAGTGAACCCTCTCACACTGTCATCAGGGTCAGAAACTGTAAAGGACAAGGGAGTAACCAATCCCTTCCCCTCGGAAACAGGCCACACGGTCAAAATCTGGGCAGACCGTGGCAATCCAGGGCAGCCGCCGCGGGTCAAGCAGCATCTGGTTCAACCTGCACCCGAGATGCCCAGCCCGCAGCCCGCAGCCCGCAGCCCGCCGCCGCTTCCCCAGGATGCCCGCGGGCCTGCCGCGGGTGGGGGCGCGGCTCCGCACCCACCGAGGCCGGGAAGGGGGCGCCGATGGTTTCCAGACCGCCCGTCCGCGCCTTTCTCGCGGGCTGGCTATTTTCAAACGAGACGGAACACGCTAGCCGGCAGCCCAGTCACGCTGGCGCGCGGAACCGCCGCGGCGGCCGCCGCACTCACCGCACACCATCAGCAGCAGGACGATCAGCAGCGTGGCCACGAACACCAGGAGCGTCAGCCCGACGTTGTGCCACATCTTGGGCGCAGGGTGGTCGCCTCAAGGCGGCGGGCGCGGCGGCGGCAGCGGGCAGGCGCGAGCGGGCTTCAGCGGCGGGCGCCGGGCGCGGCCGAGCGCCGGGGCTGCATGGGCGGCGGGCGCCCCTCGGCAGCGCCCCCAGGGGGCGGGGCGGCGCGGCGCGGAGGCGGGCACCGCGGCGCGGCCGTCCGCCGACCCTCCTTCTCGCCCAGGCGGACGGGGCGTGGGAGGGAGGTGGGCCTCGGGGCGCCGCTACCCGCTCATCGCTCCGGGAAGCCCAGGACCGCGACGCCCGGAGACCCCGGCGGCGGCCGGATGCGCTTCCATGGCGGACGCCGCGCGTCTAAGGAGAGGGGGTGAGCACGGAGACTCGCACCGGCCACAAGGCCTTGGTTGCCGCCCGCCCTAGGATCCCTGGGCCCCCAGGGACGCCAGATGTTAACGACTCCAGGCGGCTGTCGCAGCGGCTTCTCGGCCCCCGGCCTCCTCCCCCGGCCGCAGCTCATCACCAAGCGCCCCCTCCGCTCGCCTCCGCCAGGACGCGAGGGCTGCTGGGAGGTGTAGTACGAAGCCCAGCGGAGGCTGGAGTGAGCTGCCCCACTGGGACTACAACTCCCAGAAAGCTTTGCGACCAGGCTTCGCTGCTCCCTCCCCCAGAGCCCCTCCGCCTTGGGTCTTTCTCCAGCTGCCGCCTCTGCCTGCGAACTGCGCTTTGGTGTTCTCGGAATCCGAGTACTTGGCTGCCCCCTCCTGTGCTTCCTGGGGCGCCAGAGGGATTTCAGTCATTACCCCACGGAGGAAATTGTTTGTGTTAAGTTCGCGGAGGGAGAAAAGGGTAGGCGACTGCCTGAAAAACTGGTTGCACTTGAACCCAGCCTTATTGCCCTGAGCAACGATTGGATACTTGGGACGTTAGAGGAGGTACTCAGGTCTCTGATGGAGGAAGGGAACTGGACCACGGAATCATCTCCCCCAGCAACAGATGTTGAGTTCTATTTTTCATAGGTAATGTATTTCAGAAATGCCGGAAGGGTGACTTAGGACATCTGCTGTACCCTTAATTCACCTGCCTGAGTTGGAAGTTTGATTTATTTGAAACCAAGTGACTTATGACCTACAGCTAAAGAGTGCCACGCTGAATTGAAACTATTTGTAGGAAAACACTTCAATCTCAAACGCTCTACCTAAAATTAAACTTCCCCTGTTCTGTGACATTATTCATTCGTGAAACCAGCGCCCCCAGAAAAGAGGATAAATATGCCCCTCTTTGGAGGAATCAGAGTCTTCACATTTTCTTGTGACTTTGTTGCTCCCTGCAACACCTTTTTACTCTGCCACAAATTCCTGTTCCCTCTCTTCTGTCTCCAAAAAACAAAGTCTAAGCAGCAATCCCTTGATTGTATAATAAGTATATCCTAGCCATTCATGGCTAACTTAATTTGTGAGCTATGTTCTGTAAGGAACAGCATTGGGAACAAATACTGTATATGAAAATACATTAAGGAATGGTTACTTGCTTTGCAGAAGATCTAATATAGAGTTACTGTAAAGAATGAACCCAGTACAGTTACGAGATAGATAGGGGGAAAATCAACTTGTGCTTTTTTTCATGGATGATTCAATTCTATTGCATACATAAAACATTAAAATCTGATTGAAAAGAGTGAATAACTGAGTTTATTTTAAGGTTTTTGCCTTGTTTCATTCATATATATTGAATGCCTCTAGGTGCTGGGGATAGAGCAGTGAATGAAACAAGATGCCTATACTCAACATGCTTTCATTGTAGTTGGAAAATACAATCAGCATAAATAGGAATATTACAGAAACTCCAAATTCCTGTAAAGGAGAGCCGGAGTGTATGATGAAGACAGGTGTTATTTTACATTGAGGGATCAAGGAAGACCTGCTTGAAGAAATGACATTTGATCTGAATCCTGAATGACAAGGATCCAGCCACAAAAAGACCTAGGGAGACAACATAGTAGGTATTAGGAACAGCTCATGCAAAAGAAGCAGACAAACTTGGTTGTTCCACTAATCTTTGGCTGTGTTTCTCAACCCAGCATACTCATTCTGAACCACCTAGGGAGATTGGAAAATTACAAATAGCCAAATCTCTTCCTCATACTGAATGAATCTGAATCTCTAGAGGTAGGGCCCAAGCACAGTTTTTACAAGCTCCCAGGTGATTCTAATGTGTGCTCATGTGCACTCTAAAGCTATGGTTCTCAAAGAATGATTTCTTTCAGCAAGATACCTGGGAACCCGCTAGAAATGCCCCAGACCTATTGAATCCAAAAACTCTATGGTAATCTACATAAAAGATGGTAGCTTGGATTAGGGTGATCTTCACTGGAGTTTGTGAAAGTGGACACATTTCAGAAAGGAAATCAGCAGAATTAGTTGATGATTTAGACGTGGAGGCCTATAAGGAAAAAAGGAAGAATCAAAAAATACTCTGAAATGTGGGAAAAGAGCACTATGTTAATCAGCTTTGACCAAAATACATGCTTTTGTATTTTGTCAAAGCTGACAAGATCAGCTTAGAGGAGGAAAAACTTATTTTGGCTCATGGTTTCAGAGATTTAGTCCACGGTTGGCCAAGTCTATTGCTCTGTGTCCAAGGTGAGACAAAACATCTAGGCAAAAGGGCATAGTGGGAGAATACTGCTCTGTTCATGGCTGGCCAGGAAGCAGAGGGGTCAAAGGGGCCACAGGAAAGATGGACCCTTCCAGAGAACATCCCCAGTGACCCACCTCCTCTAGCCACACCTCACCTGCCTACCATTACCACCCCCAGTTAGCCATTTAAACTGGGGTTTTACTGATCAGATTATAACTCTTAAGATCTAATCATTCTACCTCTGAACAGTCTTGCATTTACACAGAAGTTTGAGGGGATACCTCATGTCCAAACGACAACAGGTAGGTACCCTTATACCCTGTTAGTGGAAATATAAATTAACATAACCATTATGCAAAGCAATGTGGAGGTTCCTCGAAATATTAAAAATGGAATTACCATACGATACAGCAATATCCAAATACACTACTAGGTATATATCCAAAAGCAGTGAAATAGTCAAACAGATATCTGCACTCTTACATTTATTGCAGAAATACTCACAATAACCAAGGTATAGAATCAACCTAAGTGTCCATCATTGGATGAATGGATAAAATGTTTTATATATATATATATATATATATATATATATATATATATATACACACACACACACACAAGAGAGAGAGTGCTACACAGCCATGAGAAAGGATGAAATCTTGTCATTTGCAACAGCATAGGTGAACCTGGGGAACAGCAACAGCAAGTGAAATAAGGTAGCCACAGATCTCATGATCTCAAGCTAAGAATATTGAACTCAGAAAAGTAGACATTAGAATAGTGGTTCCCCGAGGAGGGGCCATTGTGGGGAGATGTTGGTCAAAGGATATATAATTACAGTTAGCATAAGTTTAAGAGACCAAATGGACACATGGTGACTACCATGCCAATGTATTATATTCTTGAAAAATGTAAAGTGTCTTCACCTCAAAAATGACATGAAACGATGATATGAAACAATGTGTCATTTAATTATTTAAATTTAACAATTCTATGATGTGTATATATACTTTATCATGTTGCACACAATAAATATGAACAATTTCATCTATCAATTTTTTAAAATGGCAAATTGAAAAGCAAGCATACCCAGGCTTTTAGCTGAGATTCTGGGTGAATGATGGTGCGATTTCTAGCCATGGGGAAGACAGCACATCTCCCCAGAAAGCTTTGGGAACCTCTATCTTTATAAATCCTTGTCTTTTAGTAGTCCTTAGCTGCTAGCCTTTGAGGAAACTAATTGTGAAGGATGTTATAAATGGGGCAAAGTCAAACACAGCCAGGAACCTAGAGTCCAAGTTCTTTCCTGCTAGACCATGATGTCATTTGCCCTAAAGTTTGCGTGGTGAATGTCCCCTCTACCCCCATGGTTCTGGGCCTTACTTGTTTTATAGACTTGGTCCCTAGGGTGGTACTATTGGGAGGTGATGGAACCTTTAGTATGTGGGGCCTTATGGCAGGTCTTTAGGTCATTGGAGTTTGTGAAAAGTGGACACATTTCAGAAAGAAAATCAGCAGAATTAATTGATGATTTAGATGTGGAGGCCTATAAGGAAAAAAGGAAGAATCAAAAAATACTCTGAAATGTGGGAAAAGAGCATTCAAAGGGGAGTCTGGGACCCCAGTGTGTGTGTGTGTGTGTGTGTGTGTGTCTCTCTCTCTCTCTCTCTCTCTGCTCCAGGTCAAGATGTGACTATTCCTATGCTCCTACCATGATGTGCTATCATTTGCTACCCTCACTGACCTCACTGAAACCAAGTATTGTTCAGGCACCATGCCTTTGAGCCTCCAAAACTATAAATAAAACTTTTCTCTTTGTAAGTTAGTTGCCGGAGGTATTTTATGTAGTACTGTGAAACTGACCAATTCAACACATCTTATGACTTGCTATTTTATATTATAGATCATTTTTTTCCAAAGGACACATTTTGTAATTGTTTTCAAGAATAGGTGTTCAGGTTATTCTTAAATCATGGTTATTTCTAGATTCCTTGTATTTATTTTTCTCCCCCCAGTATTGAATGGTTTTCTCCCTCTTTTTTGACCACAATAGGTCCAACTACAATACAATATCTGTCCACCTTTCCCTCAGTAAGACTACCTGATCCCTTTTTGTCAGTACTGGGGATTAAACCCAGTACTGAAACCAAATTACATCCATCCCCAGCCCTTTTTATTTTTTATTTTAAGACAGGGTCTCATGACATTGCCCAGGCTGACCTTGAACTTATGATCTCCTGCCTCAGCCTCTGAGTTGCTGGAATTACAAACATGAGCCACCACACTGGGCAACCTCCTTGATTCTTGCTCTCTTGTCTGTGTAGCTTCTCTAAGCCAATGGTTCTTGGCCTTACCTGTATGTTGGCATTACCTAAGAAGCTTCAAAAACTGATTCCCAGGTTTCAGGCTAGGCCTATTGACAGTGGGAAAGAACATACAGAGAATCTAAAATCTTTTAATATCCTCCAGGTTTTGATGAACGGTCAGACATGAGAAACTAGTGTTAACTGTATTTAACAATTAATAATGCCCCTACCTTGCTGGTATTCTGCAGATTGTTTTGCATGTTACTTAAGTGTTTCATATATACATATGTATGTGTATATGTCTTACTTTGGGTTGCTGTAACAAAATCCCCTAGACTGTGTAATCTATAAATATCAGAAATTTATTTCTCAAAGTTCTGGAGCCTGAGAAGTTCCAATTAAGATACCAGCAGACTTGTCAACTGGTAAGTACTGTCTCTTTCTTAATGACACCATATTGGTGTGTTTTCACATGATGGAAGAGACAAGGGAGTTCACTCAAACCTCTTTTATGAGGACACAAATCTCACTCTCAAAGTTTCCGTTTCCTAGCCGGGCGCGGTGGCGCATGCCTGTAATCCCAGCACTTGGGAGGCTGAGACAGGAGGATCGCGAGTTCAAAGCCAGCCTCAGCAATGGCGAGGCACTTAGCAACTCAGCGAGACCCTGTCTCTAATAAAATACAAAAAAGGGCTGGGGATGTGGCCCAGTGGTCGAGTGCCCCTGAGTTCAATCCCTGGTACCAAAAAAAAAAAAAAAAAAAAAAGTTTCCATTTCTTCTTCTTTTTTTTTTTTTTTTTTTTGGTACCAGGGATTGAATTCAGGGGTACTCGACCACTGAGACACATCCCTAGCCATATTTTTGTATTTTATTTAGAGACAGGGTCTTGCTGGATTGCTTAGCACGTTGCCATTACTGAGGCTGGCTTTGAAATCATGAACCTCCTGTATTGGTCAGTTTCGCAGCCTGAGCTCTGGAGCCTCTGGGATTACAGGCATGCGCCGCTGCGCTTGGCCCCATCTCTTAATACTACCATATTGCTATCATATTGAGTTCCAACGTGAAATTTAGGGGAATACTAATGTTCATATCGTGACCTAATGTATCCTATTACCATGTAATGGAAGGAAATGGGTAGCAGGAATGGTTTCCATTCAATTCATGTTAATTTTGAATAATGTTTCAGGGTTTGATCAGAGAAGTAGAACCACAAAGAGTGGTATGGAATAAGAGATTTATCACATGATGTAAAACCTAGGCAATGGTAGGAGTTAGTGGAGCAACACATGTTTATTTCCTGTGTGTAGTGTTGAGCCTAAAGTTGCAATAGCAAGAGTTGGGAAGGATAGTCAGATGTGAACGAGGCAAAGGTGAAATAGAACAAAGACAATTGCATCCTGTAAAGACTAACTCAACTCACATCTGTGTTTCCCCTCTCCAAAGTCCATGAAAATGAAGAGATCTAACAGGAACAGGAGTGTATTCATTTCCAGCGACTGCCTTAATAAAGAACCATAAACTTGGTTGCTTAAAACAACTGAAATTGTTTTTTAAGTCCTTTGGGTATAGACTGAGGAGTGGGATGGCTTGGTCAAAAGGTGGTTCCATTCCCAGTTTTCCAAAGAATCTCCATACTGCTTTCCATATTGGCTGCACCATTTTGCAGGCCCACCAGCAATGTATGAGTGTGCCTTTTCCCACACATCCTCACCAATACTTAGTGTTGTTTGTATTCTTAATAGCTGCCATTCTGACTGGAGTGAGACAGCATACTACAGGGACACAGCCACATCAAAGTTTATTGCAGCACAATTCACAATAGCTAAACTGTGGAGCCAACCTAGATGCCCTTCAGTAGATAAATGGATAAAGAAAATGGGGTATATATACACAATGGAATATTACTCAGCATTAAAAGAGAATAAAATCATGGCATTTTCAGGTAAATGGGTGGAGTTGGAGAATATAATGCTAAATGAAGTTAGCCAATCCCCCCAAACCAAATACCAAATGTTTTCTCTGATACAAGGAGGCTGATTCATAGTGGGGTTGGGATGGGAAGCATAGGAGAATTAGAAGAACTCTAGGAAGAGCAATGGGGAGGAAGGAGATGGGAGGAGACATGGGGGTAAAAAAGATGGTGGAATGAGATGGACATCATTACCCTAAGCACAAGTATGAAGACACGAATGGTGTGAATATACTTTGTATACAACCAAAGATATGTAAAATCGTGCGCTATATGTGTAATATGAATTGTAATGCATCCTCCTGTCATATATAACAACTTAGAATAAAAATGTTAAAACAAAAACTGAAATTGGGCTGGGGATGTGGCTCAGTGGTAGAGCTTTTGCCTGGCATGAGTAAAGACCTGAAATTGATTTTCTCACAGGTATGGAGGTTAGCAGTCTAAACTCCAGGTGCTGGCAGGGCTCTCCTCCCACTTCCTAGCTTCTGGTAGCTGCTGGCAAAGCTTGGCATTCCTTAGCCAAGATGCATCTCTCCAATCTCTACCTCTGCCTTCCCGTGGCATTCTTCTCTGTGTGTCTTACTTATGAGAACACCAGTCACGGGGCGGGGTTGTGGCTCAGCGGCAGAGCGCTTGCCTCGCACGTGCGTGGCCTGGGTTCGATCCTCAGCATCACATAAACATAAATGCATTGCATTGTGTACAACTAAAGTAAATAAATAAATATTAAAAAAAAAAAAAAAGAACACCAGTCACTGGATTTAGGGCCCACCCTATTCCAGTATGATGTCATCTTAATGTAACTACAGATAATTACACTTGCAAAAACCCTGCTTCCAAATAAGGTCACATTCTGAAGTTGCTGATGGGCATGAATTTTGGAGGAACGACATTGTTCAATGCAGTACAGACAGAACTGTGCTTTGGGGTGCTTTCCTGTATCCACTAAGTAAGCTTGCTGTAGACAGCAACAATGTGCCTGGCAGCCGACATGAGCCTTCAAAGAATATGGTTTTTTTTTAATTGGCACTGCTTCGTTGCTACTTCCCAAATGTCATTCAACAGATCTAGTGGTTGATCCAGAAACATGCAAGAAAGGAAATTCTGGTAAATTCCACTTGTTCTAACCTGACATTCTGACATAGTACAGAGTGACCATATGGTAAGAGAGAGACATGCAAGACTTTTTAGGGTATTTTTATTTTTATTTATTTTTTCTCTACTGGGAATTGAGGTCATGCATGTTCTCTATCACTGAGCTCTATCTCTTGCCCCTGCTTTTTAATTTTTTTTTATTTTGAGACAGATCCTTGACAAATTGCTCAAGCTTGCCTCAAACTCTTGATCCTCCTTCTTCAGCTTCCTGAGCAGCTGGGATTACAGATGCAGATTTGTGTGTCTGTGTGTGAGAGAGAGAGAGGGAGTGGGAGGGAGAGAGAGAGAGAGCAGGAAAATGATTTGATAAGAATGTTGCTTTTAAAATATTGATCTGAGAAAATTGTATGGTGGTTCCTCAAAAAATTAAAAATATAAAAATAGAATTACCATATGATACAACAATCCTTTTTCTGGCTATATACAAAGGCCTTGAAATCGGTATGTTGAAGAGTCATTTACACTCCCTTTTTTTGTGTGTGTGTGGTATAATTTACAATAACCAAGATATGGAATCAACCTAAGCTTTCATCATTGGATGAGTGGCTGAAGACAATGTGGTACATAAACACAATGGATATTGTTTAGATTTATAAAGAGAAGGAAACCCTGTCATTTGAAACAACACAAAAGAACCTGGAAGTCACAGTGTTTAATGAAATAAGCCAGAAACAGAAAGACAAGGCCTGACCTCACTCACAGGTGGAATCTAAAAATGTAAATCTCAGCTAGTTGCGAAGGTGCACACCTGTAATCCCAGGAGCTCAGGAGTCTGAGGCAGGAGGACTACAAGTTCAAGGCCAGCCTCAGCAACTTAGCGAGGCCCTAAGCAACCTGATGAGACCATGTCCCAAAATAAAAAGGGCTGAGGATGTGGTTCAGTGGTTAAGTGCCCCTACGTTCAATCCCTAGTATGGAAGGAAGGAAGGAAGGAAGGAAGGAAGGAAGGAAGGAAGGAAGGAAAGTAAATCTCATGGAGGTTAAGAGTGGAATATTGGTTACTGGAGGCTGGGAGGAGTAGGGAGGAGCAGGGAATGAAGATAGGTGGGCCAACTAGTATAAGTCACAGTCACGGGTAGTAATTGGTAATATTGTGTCGTGTATTTCAAACTAGCTAGAAGAGGCTGTGAGGGTGACCTGGCGGCCACATCTGCCACCACACAGATTGCTGGGGTTCATTTGGGCTGACCTGGCTGGCTAGGTGGGTGTCCCCTTCTCCTCCTGCTTCACTGCATCCACCCTGAAGCAGCACGATGTCAAAAGGACAACCTTGGCAGGGGAGGATGGGCTTCAATCAAGGACACAGGAGCAGCTGTGCTCTCCTGCCACAGCCCACAAACCTGCTCTCCAACAAGCTAGAAAAGATTTTGAGTGTCCTTATCACACACACACACAAAAAAATTATAAATATTTAAGGTAATGGATATGCTCATTACCCCGATTTGATCACTACTCCATGTACATATGTATCAAAACACACATAGTACCCCATAAATAGGCATAATTATGGGTCAATCAAAAATAAAATTAAGAGCCGGGTGTGGTGGTGCACGCCTGTAATCCTAGCACTTGTGAGGCTGAGGCAGGAGGATCGCGAGTTCAAAGCCAGCCTCAGCAATGGCGAGGCACTTAGCAACTCAGTGAGACCCTGTCTCTAATAAAATACAAAAAAAAAAGGGCTGGGGATTTGGCCCAGGGGTCGAGTGCCCCTGAGTTCAATCCCTGGTACCAAAATAAATAAATAAATAAAATAAAATAAAATTAAGGGTTGGAGACGTAACTTAGTGATGGAGCATTTGCTTAGCCTAGACAAGGCCCTGGATTTGATCCCTAGCACTGCAAAAATAAATACATAAATTGAATTTTAAAATAAAGAAACATCGATCTGGCAGCTACATGGAGGACTGATTAGGAGTAAGACTGGGGGTTATTTAAGAGATTCTTGGCATAGTCTATGTTAGCGGCCTCTATTTCACTCTATTTTTTAGCTGACATCATTATCATCATTACCATGAGCATTATTATTACCATCTGAATAGTACTGAGCATTGAACCCAGGGCCTCATACATACTAGGCAAGCACTCTGGGATAGTGGCCTCTAAATGTGTTTTGACTATGCTTTTTACAAAGGTAGAATAAATCAATTGGGTCAACCCTTTGAACAAATATGATTTTAAAAATGATATTTTACAACTACCAAGCAGCTAACAAGGTAAGAAGGAACCACTGGGTGGAAGATAGAAATGGAAATCCAGAAACAAAAGCAGGTCATCTGGAGACTCTTACTCAGAGGAGCCTGAGCATTGCTTTCCACAGCCCTGGGGGCCATGGACAAGGTAGAGCCTGGACTTGAAGTTCTGGTAGACTACCAGGCACACAGGCAGAGATGCCAAGGGGTAGCACCCCGGGAGGAAGGGGAGCCAAAAATAAACCTGCAGACTGGGTAGGCTTTGTCTGATCCCATGACCCAGAAAAATTCAAATTCTGAAATTGGATTAAGGAAATCTTGGATTAGTATATTCCGAAGCTTGGCAGAGACAAAGGAAGAAGCTCATTGTCCTAGACCTCAAATTCTTTCTGTGAATAACTTTCAAACATGATTTCCAGTACATACTCAAACATTTTTAATTGCATACCATTAATTTTCAAACGAAAAGAAAAATTTTAAACATACATTTTATACGTGTTTGCTCATAAGCCATTGTCCTTGTTACTTTACATTATGAAACACAGATGTAGACATTAAATAGGATGAGAGAAAGAGAAATAAGATGTTTAACCTTTTAAAATTGTATTTTTAATGACAGAGGAAATGTTTAAAACCATTGTATCAGTTCGCTAGAACCACAAAGTTCACAAACTGAGTGGCTTAAAAGGACAGAAATTGCTCGGTGTGATGTCACACACGTGTAATCCCAGCCACTTGGGAAGCTGAGGCAGGAGGATTCCAAATTCAAGGACAGCCTGGGCAATTTAGGAAGATACTGTCTCAAAGTGAAATCAAATTGGCTGGGGATGTAATTCGGTGGTAGAAAGCTCCCCTTGGTACCAAAAGCAATTACAAAACAAACAAACAAAAAACCCACCCAGAAAGTCCAAAATCAAGACTGAGTCAAGCCTGAACTCCAAAATCAAGGTGTTGCCAAGGGCCATGTTCCCTCAGCATGGCCTAAGGGAAGATCCAGCTCAGCCTCCTCTTCTCCTGGCCTCTCTCTGTCCCTCTGCCTTCTCTCTTATGAGGACGCTAGTTACATAAGATTAGATAAGTTATGACCTCCTCTCTCTCTCTTTTTTGATACTTGGGATTGAATTTAGGGGCACTTGACAAATGAGCCACATCCCCAGCCCCATTTTGTATTTTATTTAGAGATAAGGTCTCACTGAGTAGCTTAGCGCCACGCTTTTTGCTGAGGCTGGCTTTGAACTTGTGATCCTCCTGCCTCAGTCTCTGGAGCTGTTGGGATTACAGGCATGTGCCATTCCACCCGGTTCATGACCTCCACTTAATTGAACTAATTATATCTACAAACACCCTGTTCCCAAATAAGGTCATTCTAAGGTACTAGGAATTACCTTCTCATGGGACACAATTTGACCCATAACATTACTTAAAAAAAATCTTTTGAAAATGATGAATATTCTGAGATTCAGTAGTTCAATGATCTAAGTTCAGTTTCTCTTATTGCCTAATGTTTGCCATAATTTTAAAAGAGATCTATGACATAAGAAAACATATATAAAATATATTTGGTCTCTGCATCTAGTGCCTAACATAGAGTTTCAAAAACTCTTGAAGTTTCCTGAACACTAGGGGTACTAGAAACATCTTTTATTCTAACATTTAATCTTTAACTTGGATTGCAGAAACAGAACTCATAATGGCTTGGAATTTCCTTGGTGATAAGAACATCTTATATTTTAATGAGATGACTCTTGGTGGCCTCTTGGTTGGGGCCTGGTCACCAGAAAAAACAAGCCATGATTAGAAGCTTGAAATGTTCAGCCCCTATCCCCACCCCATGGAGAGGAGAAGACTAGAGATAGAGTAACTATTTGTTTATTCCTTTTTTTTTTTTTTTTTTTTATGGGGATTGAACACAGGGGCACTCGACCACTGGGCCATATCATCCCCAGCCCTTTTTTTGTATTTTATTTAGAGACAGGGTCTCACTGAGTCACTAAGTGCCTCGCCATTGTTGAGGCTGGCTTTGAACTTGTGATCCTCCTGCCTCAGCCTCCCAAGTGCTGGGATTACAGGCGTGCGCCACCACGCCCGGCCTATTTGTTTATTCCTATGTGATGAAACTGCCAGAAAAATCCCCACACTGTGTTTAGCGAGCTTTTGGGTTGGTAAACACATCCATGTGCTAGGAGGGTGGTGCACCCCAACTCCCTATGGTCAGGAGTCCCTATGCTGAGGAACCTTTTGGACCTTCTCTAGGCCCCTCTTGATTTAACTATTCATTTGTATCTTGTGTTATATTCTTTAGTATAAACCAGTAAAAGAATTAACATGCTTCTCTGAGCTTCATGAGTGGCTCTAACAAATTGTGGGAACTGGGGTACAAATTGGTACTGGGGATTGAGCTCAGGGGCACTCAACCACTGAGCCACAGGCCAGTCCCATTTTGTATTTTATTTAGAGACAGAGTCTCACTGAGTTGCTTAGCGCCTCGATTTTTGCTGAGGCTGACTCTGAAGTCGCCATCCTCCTGCCTTAGCCTCCCAAGTCTCTGGGAGGCTAAGGGATTATGGGATTGTGGGGGCCCACAATTTATCATCGGTTAGTTAGTTAAGAGTATGCAACTGGCATTTGAAGGGGAAAACAGTTGTGTGAGACTGAGCATTTAATCTCAGTGGGGTCTGCACTAATTCTGGGTAGTTGGTATCAGAGTTGAATTGTAGGAGACCCATGGAGAACTGATTGGTGTGAAAAAACTACTCCATCTCCCCCGCCCTCTGTGTGTGTGTGTGTGTGTGTGTGTGTGTGTGAGCAGTGTGGTGAGAACATTTTCCTTCTATATATCATTGGATGGGGAGATTCAAATGAAAGCAGCACATCTCTGACTTTTGAATTGTGACTCACATTTTTTTCAATCCCATTCACTTTATTTATTTATTTATTTTGAGAAAAAAGAAAAAGATTTATTGCTTTGATAGCAAAAAGGAAAAACACAGGGGACTCCTGTCCCAGAGGCTATGATTCTGCCCATCAAGGGGAACAGGGGGCTTTTAAAGAGGCCATTCAAAGCCTACATTCCACGTGTCCTCGGTGGGAGTATTTCCTTGTTAATTTGGGAGAAAGTCATTTCTGAGATCTTCTGGTGCCATCCCCAAAGTCTGGATTACTTCATTCCTATGGTGGGTGGGTGCTCAAGGACAGATAAATCTGCCCAGGATGGGGAAGAAAGGTAATCCTAGTTCCCCTGAGGTTAGGGAGGGGAGAGTCTGCCTCCTTGCTTATACAAAGATTTTTGTTAAAATTCAGCTGGAAGTTTTCCATCTTTCTGGTGCTAATGTGTTGTTCCATTTGGGGTTGGGGGTAACTGGGGACTGAACTCGGGGGCACCTGACTACTGAACCACATCCCCAGTCCTATTTTGTATTTTATTTAGAGACAGGGTCTCAATGGAGATGCTTAGTGCCTCGATGTTGCGATCCTCCTACCTCAGCCTCCCTAGCTTCTGGGATCACAGGTGTGATTATAGGCATGCACCACCAAGCCGTCTGATGTGTTGTCCTTGAACACTAATGAAAGGTGCTGCATTTTTGTTGTTGTTGTTGTTATAAATAGGTTAAAAACCAGGAGAAACTTTGTTTAGAAAATGTTTGAGCAATTGAAGTAACTTTGTGTCCATGTTTGTGTGCAGAGGAGGTAACTTTGTTGTATGGTTTTTGACACTTCAATCACAAAACAGTGGTAATGTTTTTAAACATTTCTTGAAAAACACTCTTTCCATAGGAAAGAAATTTCTTTCTAAAGTGATGACTTCCTCATTTATTGTTAAGACATCCTTTCTTCTCTGAGGAAACAGATTAAATGTGGTTATTTTCCCCAAAGCATTTAGTATGTGGTATGCTATAGAGAATCACTCCTTTTGTTGCATAAAAGTTCAGTGTCTTGGTACAGCCCAGCTACTATAACAAAACACCATAGACTGGGTGGCTTATACAGTACAGAAATTTATTTTTCACAGTCCTGGAGCCTGGGAAGTCCGAGATCAAGGCACCTACAGGTTTGGTATTTGGTGAGGGTTTCCTGATTCATGAATGATGCCTTCTCACATGGCCAGAGAGGCAGGCAGCT
This sequence comes from Tamias sibiricus, assembly GCA_025594165.1. Classification (NCBI taxonomy): domain Eukaryota; kingdom Metazoa; phylum Chordata; class Mammalia; order Rodentia; family Sciuridae; genus Tamias; species Tamias sibiricus. Next base: position 12,129,128 of record CM046666.1, on the reverse strand, counting down.
CTCTGGGGACCCTTTTATCAGGGCATTAATTCTATTCATAGGCTCTATCCTGATAGCCTAATCACCCCAAAGGCCACCATGTCCTAATACCATTATCTTGGAGATTAGATTTCAACATATGTATTTGAGGTAGACCATAGTGGTCAACAAACCTGTATGTTTATCTTCTGGGATGAACAGCAATCCAATACCTAAATGCATCCCCCTTTGATGTGGTTGTATTGCTCCAGCTGTAAGAGCCCTGGTGACTGTCAGGGACTGCCTTGCCCACACTCCTTCCAGGACAGCCCCCACCCAGGGCCTGATACATGCAGGAATATACAGATCTGTTCAACTCAGCCCAACTGGGGACAACTTTAAAGTGCCATTCTAGCTCCGGAGCTCCTGTGGGGTCAATCAAGAGGTCTCTGGCCTAAAATGCATCTTGGCTGTTCCCTCTGTTCATTCTAATTCCTTCTTCCCCACCTTTTACTGGTGTTAAAACCCAGGGCATGCCCTAATAATCATTCTGCAGAATTTGCCTAACACATTTTAAATGAAAAAGAAATGTGTAACTTGTCTTTAAATATTTTGCCCAGAGAAAAATTCCTGTGTGGTATAAAAGATTTGCTTGGCTGTTCCAGTGATGACCTGCTGTTTTAAAGTCTTGCTTTAAATTTACAAAATTAGGCCATTAAAAACAACTTGTAGCAAGGAAACAGCAATATACAGTAATACACAGAACGTGGAACTCCTACTGTGCTCTCAGGATGCTTCCTACTATACATGACCATGTAACATAGGACCAAGTAAGGGCTCTAGTGTTAATCTATTTTTCCCCCAGTACCAGGAATTGAACCCAGGGATGCTTAACCACCAAGCCACATACATCATATGCCCTTTTAAAATATTTTTTTAGAGATAGGGTCTCACTGAGTTGATTAGGGCCTCACTAAGTTGTTGAGGCTGGGTTTGAATTTGCAATCCTCCTGTCTCAGCCTCCCAAGTCGCTGGAATTATAGGTGTGTGCCACCGTGCCTGGCTCAGTGTCAGTCTCTATGGCAAATATTAGGAAAGCCAAAACGCCTGGGACAATGAACTTACAGAGGAAGGGTTTATTTTGATTCATGGTGTTGGAGCTAGTTTCACTAGTTCTGCTGCTTTGGGGCCTGTGGTAAAGCAGAACATCATGGCTGGGAGCATTTGGTACAGCCAAGCTTCTCACCTCATGTGCAGAACACACACACACACACACACACACACACACACACACACACAGGAAAGAAGAAGACCAAGGACCCACAATCCCCTTTGATGGCACCTCCCCAGTGACCTCATTTCCTCTCACTAAGCTCCACCTTTTAAAGGTCCACCACCTCCCAATACCACCACCCTGGGGACCAAGCCTTTAAAACATGGGCCTTTGGGACACATCCCAGACCCAAACTATAGCACTTATTTTTTTTTTTTAAGTAAAAACATATTCTTTTAAAAAACAATTAGCAGAAGAAAAAGAAAAATAATAAAACAAAGCATATTTTTCTTCATCTTTTCTTCTTAGGCCCTTAATGTATTATACTGCATAACTACACTGGGTAAAAAGCCACAAGAACTGAAGTTAGGGAAGGAAGCACAGATGGGAGCAGCACTGTGGAGACAGGCCCCAGAGTTGCTGCTGGCACCAGTGGAAGAGCTGCTGCTATTCTAGACTGTTAGCCTGGAAGTCGGAATAAAAGCGGGTGAGCAGAAATCTTTGACTTGGGGAGGAGATGAGGTGACACTTTCCATGTGGGATTGGATCACGATGGTGGTATATCTAGATAAAAAGAAACTTGGCAGGATGATTCCAGTGCTTGTGTGTGGAGAGAGATCAAGCTGTAAGTGCAAGGTGAAGATCAAGCTGTAAGTGCAAGGTGAAGATCCACACAAGAGTAGAGTTCTTCCAATATGATGATTCAGTCTCTCAGAGTTTAAGCTAAGCACAGATGAATAGACTCTGCATCACCTGAGGCAGAATCTCAGCACACTCCCTGCAACCTGCCCCATCCCAGATCTCCACAGTCAGAATCCACGTTGCCAATATGATTCCCAGGGGATGCTTGGGCTCGGATCTCAGCCTTGGCCTCCCTGCAAGGGAGCACCATTGATCAATGTAGGTTTACTAGAGCTTTTCCCAAAGTATAAAAATGGCAAAAGAGGGTAGTGAGTACCCATTGCAGCTTGTCTTACATCTTGAGGTATGCACACGCTCTTGGTATCCAACTCTGCATCCACATATTCAATGAATCTGGACCAAAAATTTTAGGAAGAAAATGTATCTCTACCAAACATGTACAGACTTTTTTTCTGTCATCATTCCCTAAATAATATGGTACAATAACTATGTACACAGCACTGACATTATATGAGGTATTACAAGTCACCTAGAGATGATCTAAAGTCTAGGGGAGAATGTTCTCAGGTTATTTGCAAATACTACACCACTTTACATAAAGGACTTGAGTATCAAGGGATTTTGGTATCTGAAGGGGTCCTGGAACCAGTTCTCCTTGGATACCAAGGGATGCCTGAATATCTCAACTAGTTTATCTATAACTGTTGTGTATCTGTTTTTTCCAACCCTTAATGTATATGTATGAGAAAGACATTAGTGGTCTGAAGCAAGCCTTTGGCTTTAGATCAATATGGTTATTGATGTGTTCACCCTCTGGTCACTTGGTTACTAGTCACCCTCTCACCTACTTGTCCACAGGCTCTAACTCAACTCCTTATTCATTCCCACCTCCTCTCACTTTCTCTCTTATTTCTACTTTGTTCTCTCTCAAATCAGGCAATATGATTTGGTTACTCCTTGGCTCATTCTGCTCTTAGGAGCGCATCTAAATATACGTATGTGTGTGGATGAATCCTTAGTAGTCTGCATCTCTGGGGATGAATTTGATGATCAATGAAATTGATGAAGGGGTATAATAAAATGCATAGTGAAATTTCACCTTCAACTGCATTTATTGAGTTTAAAGCAATGATCAAGGAAATATGAGGGAGGTGGATATAAAGAGGAAGGGGACATTGTCCTTATCATATTCTTTACAATCTCATGATGGAGAGAAGTATAAAATACTTTGCATAGAAATGCAAGTGCAATATTATGAAAGTACAGAGGAAGTAGAAGCAAAACTTATTTTCAGCGGGGACTCAGGAAACGCTTCCCAAAGGAGGTGGCTTTTGATCTTTTAAAATGATGACTGGCATTTCTATAGGGGTTACAAAAAAGGGAAGGACAACACAAGGGAATTTCATGTGAGCATGGCCACAGGCATTCTCATAGAACACGTGGTAGGATGAAATTGGGGAAACAGGGCCTAGTTAGAAAGTCCTAAATGTCATGCTCAGCAGTAGATTTAATTCTGTAACTCTTGTTATATCCAGTTAGATCTTCCTTTTCCAAACACAGCAAGAGTAATTTTGTTCTGAAACACAGAGCTGATGGTCTCCCACTCAATCCCTTTTCCCAGCTCCCAATACTTTTAAATTAAAGAGAAAAACTCCCTACTATGACTGACAGGTCCCCTGGGTCTACCTGGACCTGATCTCCCTCCCCTTTCCCTCTCCTGACCTCCCAGCTCTGGGGCCTTGTTTGTCTGGCACAGGGAGAGCCATCTAAGCTCTCTCTGGGTGCAGACTGCTGCCCCAGCCCGCCCTGCTGGTCAGCTGGTTAGAGCCTGTTTACTGAGTTCAGTTATCTTGGTCCAGTCTCACCTGTGACTTGGCCTGTCTAGATAGTGTCTCCTCATTACATCTTGACCTGGAGTCTAGCCTTTTGTAGCACACTTTGTAGTTCTCAAGTACGCACTTACTGATCTCTTCTTTTGGGGAAAATCTGCTTCCCAGTAAGATTGTAAACTCCCCAAGGACAGAAATAACATCTGTTGAACTCAAAATGGAATTCCCGGCACTTAGCACTGTGGGCTGAATCAATGAGCAGGAATAACATCATTTGTGCTGAGATTTGGAAGATGAATCAGAAGACACTATGTAGGAAGACTGAAAGCTGATTTATGTGTACAAAAGCTTGCGTGTGAGTGTGGGTGGCAGAGGGGTGTTGTGAGGGAGAAAAGCATAATATTACAAATTTCTCATTTTCATTAGGTATATTTTAATGTGTGTAAGTTATACATATATTAATGACTATATATGCATCTAAATTTCTTTTTCTATGGGATCTACAGGAGACAAATACCTTTGGCTTACGGACAATTTGTCAGACAGGCATTTTTTTAAAGGAGAGACTTCCTGTAGCACATATTTTAAATAATAACTTACTTCTCCAGAGCCTATATTTAAAAGTCACAATTCGAATATTCAAGTTGGCAGGAATCACCTATATTTGCCTAAGATTTGCATAATTTATCCAGCAGGGGGTGCTAAAATATAAATTTGGCACAGTTGAAGCTTAGCAGAAGTTTGTTTAATATTGGATTTGCCAATTCAGGCTTGTCAGATTTTTGCAACAAATATATTCAAAGAGGGCCAATCCTGCAGAATATGGGTATAGGAGGTCTTAAAACCTGATTTTTTTTTTTTAATAAGAAGTTTTAAATTTTAGATACCAAGGTAATTTTCCCCAGGTCACTTTGTCATTTGACAAAACATTTTTCTTTTTTTGGTACCAGGGATTGGACCCAGAGTGCTTAACCACTGAACTATATCCCCAGCCCATTTTTATATTTTATTTTGAAAACAGGGTCTCACTGGTTGCTTAGGGCCTCCATGAATTGCTGAGGTCAGCCTTCCAAACCACTGGGATTACAGGCACGTGCCACCATGCCCAGCTGTCACTTTACAAAAACTTCTGATGATTTTATTTTATTTTTAATATTTATTTTTTAGGTTTAGGCAGACCCAATATCTTTATTTTATTTTTATGTGGTGCTGAGGATCAAACCCAGTGCCTCACGCAAGTGCTCTACCACTGAGCCACAACCCCAGCCCCAAACTTCTAATGTTTTTGGGAAAAAAAAGAAAAAAAATCTTGTTAGAGGAAGATTTATTATGTATCTCTCTCACACTCTCTCTCTCTCTCTCTCTCTCACACACACACACACACACACACACACACACTCTGAAATTTTCCAGAGGATCAGAAAACGAGACTTTTTAGAAAGCATGGCAAAGCTATTATGAGTTCCAATTTCTAGAGGGCGAGCATTTAATCAAGTCAACTGTTGGGTGTTTTTTTTTGGGGGGGTGCATTATTTCAAGGGTTGTCCGCAGGCTTGTTTTAATTCTCAGAAGCTTCTCCCCTCTTTTTGGGGAGCAGGGTGCTGGAAATTGAACTCAGAGCCTTGCACACGCTAAGCACGGGCTCCACCACTGAGCTCCCCCGCAGCCCTCAGGTTCTTAGAGACCCTGTGCCTCAGTCAGGTAGGCCAGGAGGTGCTGGGGCAGCATCCAGCTTCAGAGTTGCAGAAACTTAAAGCATCAGGTTTTATTTCTAGCTCGTGCTGCACGTTCATCAGGTGGCAGTTGGCTGGGGGCTCTGCCCAGCGTTGACATCATTGAGGTAACCAGACTGAGGGAGCAGCAGGAAGGCTCCCGCTGCCATGGCAGGGTAAACAAAGCATGGGCAGTCATGAGCTGCCACTCAAAGCCTGCGAGGATGCCACGAGACAGCGCTTGCAGTGGCTTTTTTTTTGAGACAAGGTAAGTTGCTCAAACTGGCCTCAAACTTGCGATTCTCCTACTCCAGCCTCCCAACCAAGTCACTGATCGCAGGCATGTGCCACTGCACCCAGCTACGTTGCCTTAATTAAAGCAAATGGTATAGTCACACCAAACCCCCAGAGTTCAGAAATTCAATGCTATTTTGATCTGAGAGGAAAACCAGAAATATGTGATGGATAGTATGAACAAGTACCATATGCTATCAATGTCATAATAGTAGAAAATGTCAACATAAAAAAATGTCATCAGAGATAATATAGCTGTGAAGTTATCCTTATATCTTCAAAGTAAGGGCCTGTGGGCTATATGAATAAATCACTGTTCTCATTTTTTTATATTTATTTATTTGCTTTAGTTGTACACAATGCTTTTTTTTTTTTTTTTTTTTTTTTTTTTTTTTGTGGTACCAGGGATTGAACTCAGGGGCACTCGACCACTGGGTCACATCCCCAGCCCTTTTTTTTTTTTTTTGTATTTTATTTAGAGACAGGGTCTCACTGAGTTGCTAAGTGCCTCACCATTGCTGAGGCTGGCTTTGAACTCACGATCCTCCTGCCTCAGCCTCCCAAAGTGCTGGGATTACAGGTATGCGCCACCACGCCCAGCAACAATGCATTTATTTTTACGTGGTGCTGAGGATCGAACCCGGGCCGCACACGTGCTAGGCGAGTGCTCTGCTGCTGAGCCACAACCCCAGCCCACACTGTTCTCATTTAATAACAAGAGCTGCTAGCATGGATAGTCAAAACTATTTTGCTTCTGGCTTTCATATTCATTGCTATATACAGTTTGGAGGGCAGGTGCTGGCCTTCAACTTTAGTTCTCAGTGTAGGTTTTGCTCTGATTAATGTTCAAACCTACTTGTCTTTCCTGAGAAGACCATAACTGCTGGGTATGTAACGAAGGGGTACACTAGGCTCGGGGGGTAAAGGTCAGGGAGTCTGAATCTAAGCTTCTGCTGCTGATAGGTGACAAATTAGAAATAGGCTGCTCAGCCTACCCTTTTTACTCAGCCTCATGCATCCATGGTAGCAGCTTTCTCTGATAAAGATGCCAAGTAGAGTAGTCCTCTCAGGCCCTGGAAAGAAGAGATGCATTTCTAAGGTGGCCAACTGAAAGGAGTCTCAGATGGGTCTACGCTAAGCACAGGGTTTGGCTGCCTCCTGCAGAGAAAGCTGCTCCTTGCTCACGGAGCACAATCCCGAGTTGTGATCAAGGCGTAATCAGAGAGGCACAAAAGTGGTTATCTTGGGAACTGGGGCTCTCCTGCCAAGGCAGAGCTGGCAGGTTGCCTGACCTAAACAAAGCCAAAGGATGTGTTATGTCAATATGCTGGTGAGATACAGGACAACAGGGGTCAAAGGGACCAGGGCTATTACTGATCCAAAGACAATCCCAGGCTTTTTTTTTTTTTTTTTTTTGCTTTTTTTAAGAGACCAAAGAAAAAGACATGGCGGCTACCATGGACAGGCAATATGCCCTTAGCCTGGAGCCTGCCAACAGTTCCCATCTGCTCAGGCAGCAAGTTGCAGATTTATGGAGAAAGGGGCAGTGGATGCTTCCTCATTGCCATGTAATCAACAGAGGAAAGCAGAAGCCCCACGAATGCCTAGAACGTGGTCCCCATCCACTAAGCCTTGCCTGGAACCACCCTACCCGTCATTCCAGCATGTTCCAGCACCCACGTTCTCCAAGAGGAAGAGGCCTCCCCAAGTCCCCCAAATGAGACCAAAAAAATTCTTTTTGCTCATGTTCCGTGAGCAGCCCCACCGGGGCGCTCCCCACAGTCTCCCTCCACCCAGTCTCAGGGCTGTGAGCTTTTGGAAGAGACAGTCATCAGATATGGTTTATTTGCTGATTTCCCCCAGTTCCATGTACACAGAAGTTGCTCAATACCTGTCTGTTGGTGTCGCTGGATCACATGGTGATTTTGTGATGGCATCCAATTTCCTTTGTTAATCTAAGAAACATTTCCAACACCTGTAAAAGTACCGAGAATAATGTAGTGCTCACTCAGCAGTGTATTAATTTCTATGGCTGCCTTGACTCAGGTGATAGACCCTAGAGGTTAAAGACATGGACTTTGGAGTCAGAATGACGTGGTTTTCAACATCTGCTCTGTTTCTGATTAACTATGTGTTTCAGGAAAATTACTTCATCTTTCTAACCCTCAGCTTTCTGTGTATAAAAAGGGCTGACCATACCTAGCATTCTGTGTTGTTGTAATGATTAAATGAGATAGTAGGGGTTGGGAGTACAGCTCAGTAATAAAACACATGCCTAGCAAGCATGAGGCCCTGTTCAAATCCAGCACAGAATTAAAATTCAAAATACATAGTTGAAATGAGATAATATAATCAGAGCGCCATTAGTTAGCTTTCTGCCACTGGGGAGATAAAATACCCAAGAAAATCAACTTAGAGTAGAAAACATTTATTCCGGCTCATGGTTTCAGAGGTGTCAGTCCATGGAAATTTAGCTCCATTGATTCCGGGATTGTGGGGAGGCAGAACATCATGGCAGAGAGCACAGGGTGGAACAAAGCTGCTCACCTTGTGGTGACCAGAAATCAGAAGGGGGGGGGGGAGTCCAGAAGTAAAATCTACCCTTCAAAGGTATGCCTCCAGTGACCACCTCTTCCAATTGGATCCCACCTCCCAAAGGCTCACAACCTCCTAGAAGCACGATCAACTGGGAACCAAGTCTTCAACACACGAGACTTTGGGGGACATTCCAGATCCAAATTTCCAAATAAACAAATGCTTACCATAACGCCTGGGCCATCAAACTGCCTGAGAAGGCAGCTGTCATGACGTCATACGCATTACCAAAGGCGCCTGGGACTGAGACTATGAGCAGAGCATCATAAAATCTGAAAAGTATACTATTTAAAAACTGCCTAACCAGAGAGAAAGAAACCATAAGTCAAAAGAAACATAAAAGACCTGTAACAAATTGCATTGCAAACCAACTGAACACTGATGTTATCTGATGAGGAATTATTGTTATCTCTTAAAGCTATAATAATGGTATTGTGGTTATGACCTTTAAAAAGAGTCCATATCTTTTATAGATACATCTTGATACATTGACGGATTGAACTCAGGAGCACTCGACCACTGGGCCACATCCCCAGCCTTTTTTTTTGTATTTTATTAGAGACAGGGTCTCACTGAGTTGCTAAGTGCCTCGCCATTGCTGAGGCTGGCTTTGAACTTGCGATCCTCCTGTCTCAGCCTCCCAAGTGCTGGGATTACAGGCGTGCGCCACCGCGCCCGGCTTAAAATGTTTAATAACATGTAGGATTTGCTTCAATATAATACAGATGGAATGGGGACCACAGGAAATAAGGGGTTTTAGTTGGTGGTTTAGTCTGTTTGGGTTGCTATAATAAAATAGCACAAACTGGGTGGCTTAAAAACTACAGACATTTCTCTTCCACAGCCCTCGAGGCCAAGAAGTCCAAGATAGAGGTGCCTGTAGGTTTGGAATATGGTGGAAGCCCCCTTTTTGGTTTGTAGACCACACCTGCTTGCTGTATCCTATCCTCTTAGCTAGAATAAGCAAGAGAACTCTCTGGGTCTGTATTATAAGGGCACTATTCCTAATCATAAAAGTGGAGTTCTTATTACCTAATTTCCTCCCAAAGATCTTCTAATACTATCCCCTTGGAGGTTGAGATTTCAACATACAAATTGGGCAGGGGACACCCACCTGAATTTATTTGTTCTAGTGTGGTTCCCCACTTGGAAATAGTGTCTGAGATGAACAATATTTACTGGCCAGCGCTGTAAGAATCAACATCTGTGAGGGAGAGAGCAAGCACTGGGTAGCAGGAGAAGGATTCATTCCACCATGGGGGGCATTCTAGAAGAGGCATGGCCCTGTAGAGCCCTCCAATCTAGGGTCAGGGAGCTGGGACTCTCTGCTCACACCTGACCAGTCCCTGGAAGTAGACAATACCTGGGCAAAGGAGAGGGTGTGACTGTCATCAAGGCAGCAATACTTGCTAGGGCAAGTTTGTAAACACTCAACTATCCAAAGCCAAGACTTGCAGCAACTGGAGACTGAGTGGATAACAGACTAAGTGGATAATGAGTATGATGAGTATTGGTCAGTAGAAAAAAGAAAGCATTATTTATTCCATGTAGCATACAATGAACACATTTTAAATATTATCTATAAATATTACCTGGTAGCAGGTATTTAATTGTTGCATATACTTTTGGAAGTCATCTTTCTCTTCCTTACTTTATCTACCAGCTACTGGCTCCAGAGGAATGTTTCTTTCACTCTATAAAATGGGTGCAAGGGAGTCAGCCATGTGTGTATGTCTATGCATCAGGCTGAGTTATGGTTTGGATCTTGAGTGTCCCCCAGAGGCACAGGTGCTAGAGACTGTTCCTCAACTTGGTGCTGTTGGGAGGTGGTGGAAACTTTAACAGGTGGGGCCTAGTGGGAAGCTTCAGGTCATTGTGGGTGTGCCATCAAAGGGGATTCTGGGACCCTGATCTTTTCCTCTTTCTTTTCTTTTCTTCCAGGCCATGAGGTACGTTGCTTAATTCTACCAGGCACTCTCCATAATGACTTACCTTGCCATAGGCCCTAAAGCATCAGGGCCAACTGACCATGAGCTAAAAACTCTGAAGCTGTGAGCCAGAATAAAACTTTTCTCTTTATAAGTTGATTATCCCAGGTATTTTGTCACAGTAGTGGAAAACTGACAATTTGTTAATGAGCATCACTTTAAACCTTCTTTGAAGGGAGTCTAGTGGAAGTTGATAAAAACATTAAATGTTCCTTAATAGCCACAGTAATTAACAGATTATCTCACCAGTTTTATTTTCTCCTAAGGCTAAACAGCAGGCTTCTGATTTCATCTCACAAGAAAGTCTCAGTTTTCTGAGCCCAGAAACAATGCTTTGGCCATCTGTGCACATCACCATTTAAAGGCTTGCAGCCAAAGAGAAGTGATTCATTTCAACTGAGGATTAAAAGAAAAAAACCTTATTCTCTTTTGCTACAATATACCATCACTTTTAAAATTTGAAGGAAGAAATATATACAAGGTTTTTCTTTTCGCTCAGTTAAAATGCTAGTAGATCCTAAATATCTGAAATCATGGCAAGACAACTGAACAGGAGGTCTAAGATAATTTTCATGAAACTCTGTTAGTTAAATGTACATAGCAAAAGTATTATTGCTAATTTATGGGCCACTTCTGCCGTATTCACTGGTCATGGCAAGTTAAAAGATCAGCCCAGGTACAAGAAGAGGCAAAGAAGACTCTACCTCTTGATGTACTTACAGGGAGAACTAAGGAATCAATGGTGTTCACCTTTACACATTTATCTGCCTCAGGTAAAGCATTTGAACTCTCACGTAAATATGGGACAAAGAGTAACTGAGAGAATTCATTGCTGGAAGACCTGTGTTATAAGAAATGGCCAAGGAGCCGGGCGTGGTGGCACACGCCTGTAATCCCAGCACTTGGGAGGCTGAGGCAGAAGGATCAAAGCCAGTCTCAGCAATGGCGAGGCACTTAGCAACTCAGTGAGACCCTGTCTCTAATAAAATACAAAAAAGGGCTCGGGATGTGGCCCGGTGGTCAAGTGCCCCAGAGTTCAATCCCTGGTACCAAAAAAAAAAAAAAAAAAAAAAAAAAAAAAAAAGAAAGAAAGAAAGAAAGAAATGGCCAAGGAAATTCTACAAGCAGCAGAATATGATGGTGGGAAGTTGGAGCTATACAAAGAAATTAATTGGTTGACCTGAAAGTACAATGTAAAAGGCACTTTGAAAAATATATATATTTATTTTAGTTGTAAATGGACCTTTCTTTTATTTATATGTGGTGCTGAGACTCAAACCCAGGGCCTCACACATGCTAGGCAAATGCTTTACCACTGAGCCACAACCCCAGCCCCACACTTTCTTTTTCATTGCTCTAAAAGATAATTAATTTTCTAAAGCAAAAAAAAAAAAAAAAAAAAAAAAAAAAAAAAACCAAGAAGTAATAAATTGTAGGATTATGACATACATAAAATTAAAATTCATGCCAACAATAGCACTAAAGATAAAAACGGGGAAGTGGAAATACACTGTCATAAAGTTCTTACGCTATTTGAGAAGCAGTATAATATTATTTGAAGATAGACTATGGTTACAGATTAGGGAAACCTATGTATGTAGAAGACCTATGAACAAACTTGACACAGCTGACATTGGGTGAAAATAATATTTCATTCAACAAGAGCAAAATACACATGGAACATTCACCAACGTAGGCCATATTCTGGACTAAATGAATACATTCATATTCTGAAATACTTCCACAGATTTTAAAGAATGAAAATAATACTATGTTGTCTAACTGTAACAGAATAAAACTACATATCAATAACAAAGAGATATCTGGTAAACTGCCAAATATTTAAAAATGAAAAAGCACTCTTCTATGTCACACCTTTTGAAGTGAATAAAATAAAATTACAACATATCAAAATGTATGGGATGTAGTTAAAGCAAAGCTTAAAGTAAAAAAATGTAGCATTATGTGCTTATATCAGAAAAGAAGAAAATCAATAACTGCTATGGTCTGAATATTTGTGTTCTCTCCCGCCACCTGGCCCCACACCAGGTGTATCTGTTGAAACCTAGTGAACTCGTGATGGCATTTGGAAGCAGGGCCTTTGAGAGGAGGCTAGATCCTGAGAGTTTTGCCTTCATGGATGAGACATAAAGGAGACCCCAGTGAGTGGACGCACTCATCTCCCACGTGAAGGCATAGTGAGAAGGTGCCATCGATGAGCTAGGAAGGGGTGCCTCACCAGCAACCAACCATCTACAACTTCCTTGGTCTTGGACTTCCAGCCTCCAAAACTGTGAGGAATACATCTGTTGCTTATAAGCCTCTCAGTTTAAAGCATTTTTGTTATAGCAGCCCAAAATGGACTTAAATAGCCATCTAAGTTTCTACTTTTAAGAAATTGGAAAAAATAAAAGAAAATTAATTCAAAGCAAGAGGTGGAGGGGGGGAAAAAACAGAAGAATAGAAATCAATGAAATTAAAAAGGAGAATGAAAACAGAAAAAAAATGATGAAACCAAAAGCTGGTTCCTTGGAAAAACTCAATAAAATTGACAAACCTTTTGCCAAATGGACAATGACTATTAGGAATAAAACTACCAATACTAATTAGGAATGAAAGAAAAGACACTACTGCAGATCTTATAGACATTTAAAGGACAATAAAGTAAAATGATGAACAACTTAATGCCAATAATTTTGACAGTTTAGATAAAATGAACGAATTATTTGAAAGATACAAATTGCTGCAGTTCACTCGAAAATAATGATCCAAATGGTCTATTAAGGACATTGAATTTATATTTAAAACTTTTCTAACAAAGAAACCTTCTGGTTCATATAAATTCAGTGTTTTGTACTGCCAAATATTTCAAAGAAGAAATAATACCAATTCTACACAAGTCCCTCCATAGAATATAAGAGAGGTCTACCCAAATCACTTATTGAGGCCAGCTTTATCCTGATACCAAAACCAGACAAAGTCATTATCACGAAACAACAGAATAATAACTCTCAGGAATACAGATTCAAAAAAATCTCAATAAGATAGTAAATGAAAATCCAGAAACATGTAAGAATGATAATACCTCATGTCTTAGTGAGCCTTATGTAGGAAATGACAGGCTAATTAAACATTCAAAAGTTAATTAACGAAATTTGCCATATCTATAAACTAAAGAAGAAAAAAATATAAGATTATGTCACCAAATTCGGCAGCATTTATGACAATAATTTTTTAAAACTCTCATTAAACTGGGAAAAAGGAAACCTTCTCTACATGATAAAGAATATCTATAAGACAAACAAACAAAAATCTACTATCATCAAACTTCATGGTGAAAGATTGAACATTTTCCACCTAAGCTAAGGAATAGGCCTAGGATGTATGCTCTCAGTATTCCTATTCAGCACCAGAATAGAGGTCCTAGTCAGCACAAGGAGTCAAGAAAGGGAAATAAAAGGCACCCAGATGGGAATCCAGGAAGAACTAAAACATTCTCTATTAGCAGACAACTTGGTGGCATATGTAGAAAATCTCAATCTGTGAAAGACCTTCTAGAACTAGTAAGTTTAGCCAGGCTACCAGATTCAATATAAATATAAAAATATATAATATAATATAAATATAAAAATCTATGCTAATTCTGTATACTAAGAACAAAATAAAACTTTTAAACGTCCATTCATAATAGCACCCAAAAATGACATACTTAGGTATAAAGCTAACAAAATATATGCAAGATGTGCTTAAAATTATAAAAACACTGATGAAAGAAGTAAAGAAAAAAAAAATGATGTGAATAAATGGGAGAGATGTGCCAGTACTGGGAGTGGAAACTCAATATGTTAAGATGCCAATTCTTCCCCAAAGGACTTACAGAGTAGACAGAATAAAACTGTGCTAGTCATATTTCTACCAGTGTGACAAAACCCTTGACAAAATAAAAGGAGGAAAGGTTTATTTTGGCTCAGGGTTTCAGAGGTTCACTCCATGGTCAGTTGCTTTTGGTTCTGTTGCTTTTGGGCCTATGGTGAGGCAGAACATCATGGTGGCGGGGTGTGGTGGAGCAAACTACTCACTCCATGGTGGCCAGGAAGCAGAGAGAAAGGGGGCCTCGGTCCCAATATCCCTTTCAAGGGCACAACCGCAGCAACCTAACTTCCGTCCACTAGACTCCACTTCCTAAAGTCTCCACTACCTCCCAATAACTGGGGACCAAGCCTTTAGCTCACGACCTTTAAAAAGACATTTAAGATTCAAACTATAACAGGAAGTTTCAATGAGATTTTTTTTGTGTGTAGAATGTTGACAAGCTGATTTTAAAACTTATATGGAAAAGCAAAGGAGCTGGAAAAGACAAAATCATTTTCAAAAGCAAAATGGAAAGTGTACAAAACTTGATTTTAAGAATTACCATATAGAAGCCGGGCAAGGTGGTGCACGCCTATAATCCCAGCACTTGGGAGGCTGAGGCAGGAGGATCACGAGATCAAAGCCAGCCTCAGCAATGGCGAGGCACTTAGCAACTCATTGAGACCCTGCCTCTAATAAAATACAAAAAAGGGCTGGGGATGTGGCCCAGTGGTCAAGTACCCCAGAGTTTAATCCCTCATACCAAAAAAAAAAAAAAAAAAAAAAAAAGAATTACCATATAGAAACAATAATCCAGACAGTGTGGTATTGGTGAAACAAAAACAGACACACAGGTCAAAGGAACAGAGTAGAAAATCCAGAATAGACTCCTACATGTATGGTCAATTGATTTTGGACAAAGCTCATGGTCAACTCAAAATGAAAATGGTAGTCTTTTCAACGAATGATATTAGAACAACTGGACAGCCATATGCAAAAAGAAAAGGGCAAAGGAGAAGAACCTTGACCCATCCCTTGTACCATATGCAAAAACTGAAAATGAATCATATCAGACTAAATGTAAAACATGACATAGAAACTGTCTAGAAGATAGCAAGAATATCTTTGTGACCTTGGAAAGACAAATGTTTCTTGTACAGTACACCAAAAGTAACAAATTATGTTATTCAAAGAGAAATAACTTGGTAATAGATGATGACAAAGAGAAACAGACATCACCATACAGAGTAAAACCAAGCATTTTAATTTGTTCAAGCATACTGCAACCCACTAGTCATTTGTGTTAGTTTTTCAGGAAAGCCACCTTTTAAACATTCACTCGTACATTTCACAGTTATATCATGGGCCATTATTTGTATATATTTATTTTATTAGCTGTAGGAGAGAAAAAAATATTACAGCATAAGTTTTTTTTTTAAAGGACCAAGCAAATTAAATAAAATGCCATGAACTTTACTTATCTCTTGTAGGTTTATTTTAAATTATCACTTTATCCTGTAAAAAAGGGATTTTCAAATGGCATGTGATTTTTCCATTCTAATAAATTTCTTCAGAATAATATAATTAAGAAAAGAAAAAGAAATAACTTGGGCTTTATCACAATTTGGAATTTCTCTTTGAAAGGCACTGTTAAGAGAAAGAAAAAGTAGACCATAAGTTAGAAGAAAATATTTGCACCGTACATATATGATAGAGGACTTTTCTCTAGAATGTAAAATTCAATAAGAAATCAAGAAGCTTAATAAAAAAATGAGCAAAAGATGTAAAGAGATTCTTTTTTTTTTTTTTTCTTTAATGAGAAGGCTCTTTATGAACATATAAAACAAACCCCCACTGACCCCACAAACATTTGGAGAGGATTTTGCAAAGTCAGTCTCCCATTAAGGGTGTCAGGGGAAGAGCCAAAGAAATGGGTGGGATAGGATGGTAGCTGGGATCTCACCTACATGCTAGGGAGATAGTAGCCTTATACTTTTCTGTAAACTGCTTCTATAATTGGGATCTTCTGTTACTGAAATAACTCGAGAACCTCCATCTTATAACTCAACTTTCCTGAATACTTGTTATCTTTTTTTTTTTTTCATCGTACACAAATGAAACCCAACATTTCCTTTCTGTGGTTGTACATGATGTAGAGTCACACCATCTGTTCAGTCATACATGCACCTAGGGTAATGATGCCCATCTCATTCCACCACTTTTCCTGCCCCCATTCCCTCTCTCCTCCCTTCCCTCCCCATTGCCCAATTGAAATTCCTCCATTATTCCTATGTCCCCCTCCCATTATGGATCAGCACCCACTTATCAGAGAGAACATTCAACCTTTGGTTTTTTGGGATTGGCTGACTTTGCTTACATCATATTCTCCAACTCCATCCATTTACCTGCAAATACCATGATTTTATTCTCTCTCTCTCTCTCTCTCTCTTTTTTTTTTTTTTTTTTTTTTTTTTTTTTTGAGGTTACTGGGGATTGAACTCAGGGGTACTTGACCACTGGGTCACATCCCCAGCCCTTTTTTGTATTTTATTTAGAGACAGGGTCTCACTGAGTTGCTAAGTGCCTCGCCATGGCTGAGGCTGGCTTTGAACTTGCGATCCTCCTGCCTCAGCCTCCCAAAGTGCTGGGATTACAGGCGTGCGCCACCGCACCCGGCATTTTATTCTCTTTTAATGCTGAATAATATTCAGTTATGTATATATACCACAGTTTCTTTATCCATTCATCTATCAAAGGGTATCTAGGTTGGTTCCACAGTTTAGCTATTGTGAATTAAGCTGCTATAAACATTGATGTGGCTGCATCACTGTAGTATGCTGATTTTAAGTCCTTTGGGTAAAGACTGAGGAGTGGGATAGCTGGATCAAATGGTGGTTCCATTCCAAGTTTTCTAAGGAATCTCCATATTGCTTTCCAGAGTGGTTGCACCAATTTGTAGTCCCACCAGCAATGTATGAGTGTACCTTTTCCCCCACATCCTCACCAACACTTATTATTGCTTGTATTCTTGATAATTGCCATCCTGACTGGAGTGAGATAAAATCTTAGAGTAGTTTCATTTGCATTTCTCTAATTACTAGAAATGTTGAACATTTTTTCATATATTTGTTGGTGGATTGTATATGCAAAGAGATTCTTTAACAAAGAAGACGTAGTGGTTGGCAGTAAATATACATGGGAAGACAGTTCATAAATCCCTGTTTGGACTTCCTGAAGGTGCATAACTCACTATGTGATTAACTCTTTAGAATTCATTCTGATGATTCTAACAACTAGAGCAAGTGAAAATTATACTAATACAAATATACTATATATTCTACAAAAAATACACTAAAGCCAGATAAAAATTAGTTGTATTTCTACATCAAGCCCTAGCTTCTAGTAGGGCAGATAACCAAAAAACATTTACTGCATTAAGACAAACACAACAGAAAGTTTCATAGGGCTGCTTCTTGTGGTCTTTTGTGATATAAAGTGAGGGTATTGTGCCAATCTCAATTGAGTCAAGCAGTTGAGTAGGGCCAAGTTTATTGGTCCATGTCCTCAGCTTTTTAAAGATCTGACTTAATGCAGGGATGGATTTAGATAAGACCATAAAAATAAAAAGTGTCTATTGAGAAATTCCTCCCTCAACTACTGATCAATACTCAGTATCAATGAGTGCAAGATAATACTACCAGACAATACTCAGAGAGCAGTTAGACATTCATTAATGGCCCTGATAAGGACATGTGCCTGAGCAGAAGACCCCCCACCACCACAACTCGGATACTCCATTTTGTTTCAATGCTAATAATTGTTTTCTTCACCCCTCTTCATTTGCAGATAGTAGATGAGAATTAGAAGCCACTATTACCTTTTGTTCTTGAAGAATATCTAGATGAGCCTGGCGTGGTGGTGCATGCCTATAATTTCAGTGGCTCTGGAGGCCAAGGCAGGAGGATTGCGAATTCAAATCCAGCTCCACCAAAAGAGAGGCGCTAAGCAACTCAGTGAGACCCTGTCTCTAAATAAAATACAAAACAGGACTGGGGATGTGGCTCAGTGGTCGAGTGCCCATGAGTTCAATCTCCCATACCACACCCCCCCACACACACACAGAAAAAGAATATACCAGATAAGCTTTAGAAATCTCTGAGATTAGCCAGGCACGGTGGCACACGCCTGTAGTCCCAGCACTTTGGGAGGCTGGGGCAGGAGGATCACGAGTTCAAAGCCAGCCTCAGCAATGGCGAGGCACTTAGCAACTTAGTGAGACCCTGTCTCTAAATAAAATACAAAAAAAAAAAGAAGAAGAAAAAGGGCTGGGTATGTGACCCAGTGGCCCAGTGGTCAAGTGCCCTGAGTTCAATCCCTGAAAAAAAAAAAAAAAAAAAAAAAAAGAAATCTCTGAGATTATATACTTGATTTCTTATTATTTCATATTTTACTCCATTGCCCTTATTATTTTGTACTTTAAAATTTAATTTGCTACCTATCTTCTGGCAGAATAAGGATCTTATCTCATTAAAACACGGGTTGGCAGGCTGGGGTTGTGGCTCAGTGGCAGAGTGCTAGCCTCGCACATGTGAGGCACTGGGTTGGATCCTCAGCACTACATAAAAAAATAAACAAAATAAAGATATTGTGTCCATGTATAACTAAAAAAAATTTTTTTAAAGTTAAAAAAAATAGGTTGGCACTTCTTGGTATTTATCCAAAAGAATGAAAGTCAGCATACTTTAGAGATACATGGACAGCAGTGTTTACAGCAGCACAATTGATACTAGCCAAGTTGGGCAACCAGCAATGTCTGTCAATAGAGGAATGGATAAAGAAAATGTGGTATATACACAATGGAATTTTATTCAGCCACAAAGAAGAAGGGATTGTTATTTGCAGAAAAATGGATGGAAGTAGAGACCATAAATTTGAGTGAAATAAGTCAGACTCCAAGAGAAAAGTACTCTTACATTTTCTCTCATATGAAGGAGATAGTAAAGAGAGAGAGAGAGATAAAAAGGGGTGTCATGAGAGCAGAGGGTGACCATTAGAATTAGAATAGAGGGAGGAGGTGGGGGTAGGGAGGAATGAAAGTGATCAAATTATGGTTTTTTGTTTGTTTGTTTTTTTTGTTTTTTTTTTGGTACCGGGGATTGAACTCAGGGGCACTTGACCACTGGGTCACATCCCCAGCCCTTTTTTGTATTTTATTTAGAGACAGGGTCTCACTGAGTTGCTAAGTGCCTCGCCATTGCTGAGGCTGGCTTTGAACTCGTGATCCTCCTGCCTCAGCCTCCCAAAGTGCTGGGATTACAGGCATGCGCCACTGCGCCCGGCTCAAATTATGTTTTTATGTATACACAAATATGCCACAATGAAACCCACCATTTTGTACAATTGAGACACACCGGCCAATTAAAAAAAAAATAAAAAACAAAGTACTCACATAGGTAAACATAGGTAAATTTTTTAAAAATGTGTCAGTGTGCTTTATTTATTTTTCTATTTGATTTTTTCCTTTTTCCTCTAGTAAGGGCTACTGACCTGTTCCCTAGCCAGTTCCAAAGGATGTAAGTATTTTTTATTTTTATTTTTATTTTTTACAATTGATTGTGTAATTAATTCAAAAGGTGTTTTGACCTTTGCATTTATAAGTATGCTCTGAATGCTATTACAGGAGAGCATGCTAAAGTTCCAAGAGACAGTCTGGCTACTGAAAACAGTTTACTTAGTCTAGATGATAAAACTATGTACAGTCATCAGCAGAAGTTCATTTAGCAAGGACCAAAGTTACTTAATACTACAGAGTCTGGTGGCTGGATGAGGGTTGGAATTGCAGGATAAGTTCAAAGTTGCATGGTGAAAAAGGCCATACTCCAAATGTGGGATCTCTGGTAGTTTCTATGTATCAAAGATCAGGAATTTAGTGACTTTGGTTCACTAGAAACAGTGCACTACAAATTTCATTGCCTTCAAATCTGCAGACATTAGTGTAAAAGAGCAGGTGAGTTCAAGTTCAAATGGAAGCATCCACATGCTTCTTCCAAGTTCACTCTAGGGAGATTGATCAGAGCAGGTCCAAATGTCCTTCAGAGGACAAGGGGGAAATGCAGATGAGCTAAATCTTACTTCTTTCCTTGATCCTAAGAGAAATAACTTAGGTGGCCCCACACATCTCAGGATCTAACGTATTTAAGTTTTCTAGAAGTCAATTCCCAGCCCAGTGACTGCACCTAATATTGCAGTGATTGCAGATCAATACTGCAGCTCATATTGGGCTTCAACAGATCCCTACACTAGACTGGTGGCAGGGTGATTTCCTCACCGTTAGTACCATGTTTGGTATATTTAGCAGAAACATGGAGAAAATGCTAGAAGACGCAAACTCCAAAAGCAGCCATGTGCTTAACAAACATGATTTTTCATGTTTTGTGTTATTTAACTGTTTTATGCCTACATATCTTATCTCTGTTTTACCTGGAACTATGTGTACAGAGTTTTCTGCAAACATCTCAGTTCTGGCAGAGTGAAGGCCTCAAGAGAGTAATATCCACATTGATTTCACAACATTATTTATATAAATGATATTACTAAAATAGGATATCAGAGACTATTTTTCTATTAGTGAATAAAACTATACTTTTCAAAGACCATTGAGTCTAATGAAATTCTTCTTAAATTGTCACAGAAACTTTAGGTAGCATGGGATTAAAAACATTTTAAAGAACCAGTGTGTCTCAAATATTAATTGAATTTCTACTCTGTGACAGAAGCTATGAAGACAGTCAGAATTAAAGTGAAATCTGAAACTAAGCTGAAGTATTTGCAGAATTAATGGCAAATTTACCTTCAACACAATGAGTTATAGATTGATGTTAGACTATATTTTGCCTCAAGGTTACTACAATATAAACTTTTCCATGTAATTAGTTTAAGGAGGTCACCC
This sequence comes from Tamias sibiricus, assembly GCA_025594165.1. NCBI lineage: Eukaryota > Metazoa > Chordata > Mammalia > Rodentia > Sciuridae > Tamias > Tamias sibiricus. The sequence continues at coordinate 12,108,036 of CM046666.1, read as the reverse complement.
AACAAGATGTTATTCAAAAAATCCCTCTTAACTCATTCACCTGATCTCTGACCTATCTCCCCTTGAAAAGGACCAATCACATTAAAGACCTTTTGTTAATTTTTTCCTTTTTCAGAGCTTAGATAAATAAAAAAATTCTTTGAAAGATTTCCTCTATTTTCAGATAGAACATAAAAGATGTGAAAAACAAGTTGGGCAACAATAGTTAACGTGGCATTGTTGATATTGGCAGCAAGTGTGAGTATGTCCAAATACTACTTATTCTTGATCTAACCTCATATCTAAATTTTGGACTTGCTCTCTGCAGTTTTACTTTGTTAATGAAACACATCTTTGCTTTATGACTGGCAGTTTTATCAACTCTTCTATACAAACTTTCCCTATAAGTAACCAAAGAGTAAACAAGGGGAAGTTTCTCTTTAGAATGTTCTAGCAAATACACAAAAGGAATGTGGAGCTCATAGATCATAATTCTCAATCCAGAATGAATTGGTGGATGGAAGCATTGTACACCACCTGTTGTCTAGACACAAAAGAGTGACAATCAGGTATACTCTGCCTCCCAATAGGAAAACACTCCACCACCTAGTGAAGTATTCTTGCCAAAAAAAAAAAAAAAAGAGAGAGAGAGAGAGATGGAAGGGGGAGATGTGGAAATCGAAAGAGACTTGAAAGATGTATGAAGCAATTGCAATGTTAAAAGGACATAAAATTAATGGAAAGTTGTACACACAATGCCTGTGTTCAATAACATTAAGAAATTATAATTAATTTTCAAGGTATTATAATAGTATTGTGAATGTTTTTAAAAAAGAAATTTTGACTTTAGATAAACATACTAAAATGTTTATGGGTAAAATATTGTATTTGGGATTTGCTTCAAAATAACACAATGAGGGGAAGTAAATAGTGACCTAGATAAAACAAGACCGGTCATGAGGTGTTAACATTTTAAGAAAGATGATGGATGCAGTTGGGATTCATTATTATTTTTATTTTAACATTTATTTTTTTAGTTGTAGTTGGACACAGTACCTTTATTTTATTTATTTTTATGTAGTGCTGAGGATTGAACCCAGGGCCTCGCACGTGTTAGGTGAGCACTGAGCCATGATCCCAGTCCTGATATTCATTATTATTTTGTCTACTTTTGAAGTGTTCCATAATGAAGAAAAATAACATCACTGGAAGACTTACACTGTACCTGCCCTTCTAGATTTTAGTACTGATAACAAAACGAGAACCAGTGACATGAACTCACCTTCTGGATCCTTCAGCAAACACTACAGAAAAACTCCCCTTTCACTTTCTCTCAGAAATTAGTTTACAGATTTGTCAAGGTCAGCTTTAAGCCATTGGGACAGAGCTATCAACCCAACCCTTGTACCAATGGTGTGACAATCTCCTAGAGTCACTGTGGGCCCATTGTATAAGCAACTGGCCCCCAATAAGTGCACAAATGATCTGCAGAAAGTGTGTTTTTCTGCCAGGTTTATATGGATTCCTAAACATTGGATTATTCTAAACAGCATAGGATAATAATAGGCCTTGGATTGAGTCCCGGCTCTCCCAATCTCCCACTGCCTAACTATGTGACACTGTGTACATTACTTAACCTGTCTGAGCCTCAGGGCCCTTACCTATACAGTGGGACTAGCTACTGAAGTATTGTGAGGATTAAATGAGCTACTGTTGCCTGCCCTGGTTAGTCATTGCCTGTGAGTATCATACCTGAAATAAAAGAATAATGAGGTTATAAGGCTGCCTGCAACTTTAATTGTAGGATCCTTTTAGGATCTGTTTATCAGACATCAAAGAAGATGCTTAGGGCAGAGCACTGTGGTGGACACCTATAATCACAGTGAATTGGGAGGCTGAGGCAGGAGGATTCCAAGTTCGAGACCAGCCTCAGCAACATAGGGAGACAATCTCAAAATAAAAAAAGTAAGCAGCTGAGGAGGTAGCTCAGGGGTAAAGAGTCCTTGGGTTCAATCCCCAGTATGTTAAAAAAAAAAGAAGAAGAAGTAAATATATAGCAATCTAGCCATTTATATATTTGGTTATGTGTACATAGATGTTTTATACATTCATTTAAGCATATGAAAATATTGTTACTTGTGCTGGGTGTGGTGGTGCATGCCTGTAATTCCAGCCACTCAGGAGGATGAGGCAGAAGGATCTAGAGTTCAAAGCCAGCCTCAGCAAAAGCGGGGTGCTAAGCAACTCAGTGAGACCCTGTCTCTAAATAAAATACAAAATAGGGCTGGGGATGTGGCTCAGTGGTTGAGTGCCCCTGAGTTCAATCCCTGTCACCCCCACCCCGCAATTATATTGTTACTTGTTTTCCAGTTACATTTTAGATCTCAGAAAAGTATAGAATAACAGCCTATTACCATATTTCAGATATTTTGAAAATACTTCCATTGTAAAATTTAAAACAAAAACCTTGACTTTTTTTTTCATTTTAGTATGTCTTGTAATTTTTTTCTTGATAGCCAGACATAGTATAAAAGGAACTGCTAAGGAGGACATAGAAAATTTAAACAGATCAATTTCAAGCAATACAATTGAAGACTCTATCAAAGGACTACCAACAAAAACCAGCCCAGGACCAGAGGGATTCTCAGCTGAGTTCTACCATACCTTCAAAGAAGAATTAACACCAACACTCCTCAAATTATTCCATGACATAGAAAGGAGGGGAAGCCTTCCAAACTCACTCTGTGAAGCTAGTATCACCCTGGTGCCAAAGCCTGACAAAGACACATCAAGGAAAGAAACTTCAGAGCAATATCCCTGATGAATATATGTGGGAAGCCACTGTAGGTGTAAACAAACGCCTTTACATGTAAATAAACGTCTTAGGTCCTGATGCCTGTCTGGGAAAATGAAAGGGCACTGAAGTCTGAGGCAGAAGCATTAGGACTCCTGACTCTGGCTTTTCCCAGGCTTGGATAACAAGGCGTGGCCCTATGACTGGGCGATACCCAGAGGGGCTGGGCTACCTAGGCTTGTTTGTAATCTTACCCCCTTGTCGTTTTACATGTTGACGACATTTTTTACATATCGACTATTCTAGGAAACAGCTTCCCCCCAATAAAAGTCGCTTTCCAACGACTCTCTCTCCCCACCTCACCCCCCTCTCTCTTTTCCCAGCCCCTCGTGGCTTTACCTTGCTCCCTGATTTGGGGGCTTGAGGCCAGGAGTCAGAGAAAGCTGTCCTGAAGCTTTAAAGGTATCCGAGTCTGTGTTTGTGGTCATTTTGCATCACTCCAAGTTCACACGGGTGGTTCAGGTTCAGTGGCTCATGTGGGACATGGGCCACAAACAGAGATGAAAAAATTCTTAGTAAAATACTGGAAAATCACATACAAAAACTTTTTTTTTTTTTTTTTTTTTTTTTTTTTTTTTTTTGTGGTACTGGGGATTGAACTCAGGGGCACTCGACCACTGGGTCACATCCCCAGCCCTTTTTTTTGTATTCTATTGAGAAACAGGGTCTTACTGAGTTGCTAAGTGCCTCACCCTTGCTGAGGCTGGCTTTGAACTCGCTATCCTCCTGCCTCAGCCTCCCAAGAGCTGGGATTACAGGCATGCGCCACTGCGCCCAGCTAAAAAACATTTTAAAAAGATAGTGCAGCCGGGCGCGGTGGCGCACGCCTGTAATCCCAGCACTTTGGGAGGCTGAGGCAGGAGGATCGCGAGTTCAAAGCCAGCCTCAGCAATGGCGAGGCACTTGGCAACTCAGTGAGACCCTGTCTCTAAATAAAATACAAAAAAGGGCTGGGGATGTGACCCAGTGGTCGAGTGCCCCTGAGTTCAATCCCCGGTACCACAAAAAAAAAAAAAAAAAAAAAAAAGATAGTGCACCATGATCAAGAGGGTTCATCATCCCAGGGATGCAAGTTTGGTTCAACACATGGAAATCAATAAAAGTAGTTGTTTAGGCTGTTGTGATGTGTGTGGTTGAAACCTGTGATAACTAAAATGCTCTTCATACTCCTGACCATTATTTATATTCTTACTCTCTCTCTCCTAGGATGTTCATTCACTAATTTACTTTAAGACGATCACCTAGCAGTTGTCAGTCTTTCTAACTTATCTGAGATATATTTTATTCACCTGTAAAATAAAATGTGTACACAAGAAAATATAAAATGTAAAGAGACGAAAAATGAAGTCTGATTTTCTTTTTAGGTTTAAAATTCTTATATTAATGATGACTTTATATCATAGCACATGATGAAGCTATAATTCTGTTATTGTATACACATTCAATATGAGCTAAGGAATACCAGCAGATTCCAGCTTTTGTGTACTAGATAAAAGAGAATAACTAATAAGAGGAAAGAAGTATTATAAAGCCATGTTAGTGATGGCATATTAAAAGCTTTGTCATTGATAAATAGGTGGGAATTCATAGTATATCTAATTAAGAGCTTTCCCATTATGGCATATTAAAAGCTTTGTCTTGATAAATAGGTGGGAATTCATAGTATATCTAATTAAGAGCTTTCCCAGTTATATCTGGTTAAGACACTTTCCCAGTTCTGTTTATAGAGGTAAAACTGCTTCCTTTCTCTATTTAATGAATAGTAGTGGGGGAAAATACCCTTTGGCACTTGCTGTCTCTCTGTTGTAGTAAAAGGGAAAGCCAAATATTTTAAGAAATATATTATAAGATATAGATGACTTTTTAGACTTCCTTCTTGCCCTATAGGTTGACATATGTTTTTAGGTAATAAAGGCAAAATAACAATCATCAGGCTAAATGGTAATGTGGGGTAATAGGCAATGGTAATAAGGTTAATTCAAAGTTTAAGAGTTCTGTCCACATTCTAATGTGGTGTGCCTTGCAAAGTATAGATGACATCAATGTCACCTGCAAAGCAAACAACAGCAGAATCCTTGGAGGTCTACTGTCATTTAACTTTTTTTTTTTTTTTTTTTTTTTTTTTTTGGCAACGTCCTGAGTTCAATCCCAGTGTGTGTGGGTCCTTTATGTTGTTAGAAAAATTGACTAAAGCTTCCCTTGAGTAGATGATAGCATTGTGTTTCTCAAAAGGTTGTCCATGGACCACCTCCCTGCATCAGCATCATTTGTGGTTTGTAAAAAATCCATACTCCTGGTCTGCACCTGAGACCACCTGGATCCCAGGGGTATCTGTATTATATCAGACCCTCTGGAGCTATTTATACACAATACAGTCTAGGAATCACTATCTAGAATGTTAACTGTAGAGGCTGTGTTAGGGTTTTATTTATTTATTTATGGTGCTGAGGCTCGAACCCAGGGCCTTACACATGCCAGGCAAGTGCTGTACCACTGAGCCACAACTCCAGGCCCCATGTGTTAGGGTTTTGCTCATCAATGTATTCCCAGCTCCAACGACAATGTCTCAATATTTGTTGAATGAACAAAGTGAATTACTGGACTCAATTTGTATGTTTGATTTTGGTTCCCTGGACACTTCTTATAAAATTAGGCCTCCTGTACTAACTATAGTATCACTTTTTGATTCTCAGTCATCAAGTCAATAACTAGTATTTTTTTTTTTTGCACTGGACATTTTCCTAGAGTTTTACTCCTATTAATTTCATCCTAATGTTATATAGCATAAGTGCTATTTTATTCTCATAGATGAGGAAACTGGAGCAGAGTCCAATAACACACAGCCAGTATGTGGCAGAAGTGACTCTTGAGATTTTAAATTTTTAAAAAATATTTATTGTTTAGTTGTAATTGGACACAATACCTTTATTTTATTTATTCTTATGTGGTGTTATGGATCCAACCCAGGGCCTCGCACGTGCTAGGCCAGTGCTCTACCGCTGAGCCACAACCCCCAGCCCCAACTCTTGAGATTTTTGAGTCTTAGCAAATACATACCTGTTTATGGTCATAAAGTTATTTCTTATTGATAAATATCTACTTGATGTTTACCACTCCAACTAAGGGAAACTCTAAAACATTGGGTGATTTTGCAGAAATTAAGACTCGTCCAGAAACCTGTAGTTACTCACTTTGCTACTTTACAAAATTCTGCAAACTCCTGTGTCAGGTGGTTAACTCCATGCACATTCTGAAGCGTACTCATTCTCAACTGCAAAACACACGTAGGAGTTTGGGTGCTCGGAAAAAAAAAAAAAAGAAAAAAAAAAAGCAAGCACACATTGTTATGGCCAAAAAGAATGATAGGTCAAGTAATACAAGTTTACCTTTCTCTAGGTCTTTCCTTTAGCGCGCCCCCACACCCCACACAAAATAAAAAGCCAGGGCATCAGATCCCACACGTTCGGTTCACAGTGTTGAACCACTAACGATTGAGATCACTGGCAGAGAAGCGCTGGGGATAAGATCTCTGGAGGGCGTGTCCTGCGGAAGCCTCCTGCTTGGGGGTTATTGATACATATCTGCTTCCTACATCATTCCCAAAGGTAGACAGCCTAACCCTAGTAGATTAAAATCATGTCCCTGCAGACCTGCGTGGGCAAAAGCCATCCCCCTTAAAGCGTGCTTGAAATTCTTAACCGGACTTCAATAAGAAGCGACCACCCCTCCTTCCCATGGCTCTAGCGACCTTCCTTCCCAGGGCTACAGGTGGGTCCTCGACCGGCTCCGCGATCTTGGAGCAGCGCATAGATGGCGCCAGCTGGGCCTGCAAATCTCCGCCCGGCCGGCAGGAGGCGCGCGAGGCCGAGGGTCCGCCGCCCGGCGCGCCCGCGTGTCCCCGCGCGCCCTCCTTGCGCCGCCACCCGCGAGGCCCCCGCGGCCCGCTGGGCGGGGCGGGGCGCGGGCGAAACGGCCCTGCGTTGGGCGCGCCGCGCGGCAGCGGCGCGAGCCCGAGGGGGCGTGGAGGCGCGGGCGGCGTGCGCGCGCCGGGCGTGGGCGCGGGTGGGGGTAAGAGGAGCGGGCGCCGCGCGAGCGCCGGCAGAGGGACGCCGGCTACCCTGGACAGCGCATCGCCGCGCAGCATGGTGAGTGCGGGCCGCGCGCCGCCCTCGGCCGCGCTTCCTTTCTCTCCTCCGCCCGCGCACCCGGCGGGAACCGGCGGCGCGGGCGCTGCGGGTTCGACTGCTAGAATCCGCGGCTGTTGGCGGGGCCCGGCCGGGTCCGCGCGGGCAGGCCTGGGGAGGGGGCGGCGAACGTTTGGGCGGGGGCGCGCGGGCCGGAGCGGGGCCTGTGGTCACAGAAACTTTGTCGGGGTCGCCCCCCGGGACCTCGGGGCGCCCACTCGCGTCCAGCCCCCTGTTGCATGCACGCGGCCGCCAGGGACGCCGAGGACCCGGCCGCGCCCGCCCACCGCAGCCCCCGACCCGCTCTCGCCCACCCGCGTCCGCTCCCGGGACCGAGGACCGCTTTTCCCGCGCGCGGGACCCACGCTGCCCCGGAGATTCCGGGGTCGGGCCCTAACGGTTGAATTCCTGCGCCCTGCTCGCCTGCACCCGGGGGTGTGTCTGCGCGGCTGCCCTCCCCGGCTGGCGCTGGGTGCCTGGGGGTGGGGGTCCTTGAGCGTTCCTCCTCCGGGGGCCTCGTGTTCTCGGAGCCCCCGCCCGGCCCGTCCCTAACGCTGGCTCCTCCGCCTCGAGTCGGGCTCCTGGAGAGCGAGAGTGTCCCCGTGTCCAGCGGCCTGCCTGAAGAGTTTTAGCAGCCCAGCCTGGTTCGCTGGATACAAAAAGAGAAATTATGTTGTGCTCTGCACAGAACAGCCCTAGGCAAAATGTGAAATCCACGTTGGTCTTCCCTCTCTCCACTTCAGGGCTTGTTAAAATACACTAATCTCCTTTTCCCCCACTCCAACTGACACTAATCAGCCGTAGGTTTTGCCCCCTGCTACCGTTTTAGGCACACACTCGCCACTTGATTGTATGTGAAGCCTGATCACTTTTTTCTAAAATTCCACCTTTCCCACCACGTTCATATTCTGTTTACCTGCTTCATTTTTGTCTTCATTTATTATTTAGCATGCTGTATGTTTTGTTTCTTTGTATGTTTTGCATCTCCACCAACGTGTAAGTTTCAGGAAGACAATTTTCCCCCTAGCGCGCGCGCGCGCGCGCACACACACACACACACACACCACCACCCCACTAAAAGTGCCGGGCATACAGTAGGTGCTCAAGAACTACTTTAAAACATTTTATCCCAATAAATCAAAGTACTGTCTGTTCATGCACAACTGGGAAACAGCATTCACCTTTTAATGACTGGATAATCACTTAAAGGATTATCCCATTGGCAGTTGTAATGATGAGAGTCTCAAGTGATGTTTAGGAGGAGGAAGATACTCTTGGATGGTAGGGACTCAATTTTGTGACCCTCAGTGGTAAGAGTGTAGGTGGTCATCTCCTATTCCTGGTCTGTCACTTATGATCTTGACATCAGAGTAGACAGGTATTTTAGGGCTAACTGGCTCTCTCCTTTGTTCCAAAGTATTGGTAGGAGATTACTTGAGTAAGGGAACAAATTCAAGGATATCTCCTTAATTGAATGAAAAAGTTGTGGGAATTAATCTAACAGTCAGAATCAAGGACAGGCTCTTCTAAACTTTATCCTATACAGTTGTGCTACTAATTCTTTTGATAGATATTTTCCAGTAATGTATCTGAATCCAAATTATCTCACTTAAAAAATAGGGCAGGGGGCTGGGGATATAGCTCAGTTGGGAGAGTGATTGCCTCTCATGCACAAAGCCATGGGTTCAATCTGCAGCACCACCAAAAAAAAAAAAAAAAAAAAAAAAATGGGGCAGGGAGGGAGAAAGGTTGAGGGTTGAGTTTATAAATAGTGGGTCAGTGAGAGAGAACCTTTTGAATTCATGTCCAATATGAGCTACTATCTCTTAAGATGTCTCTGCTAATTAGTCTTATTCCAAAATCTTTCAAATTTCCTTTTGTTTTTCCATTTCCATAGTGTAAGTTTATGGCATGGTTTATTCTTAGTCTAGGGAGTGTGTTTATTATAATTGGAGACCAACTGCTTAATAAAATTTAGAGGAGCAAACTTTTGAAAACGATGTGCTTTTAACTGTGACCTCATACAGGTTGATGGTTCTGTGATAACCATCTTGTCCATATAGATTATAGAAATTAAAAGCAAAAAGGAAGGGAAGTCAAGCCTGTTTTTGAAATCAAAGCCAAACAATCCAACATAAATGAAAGAGACCTTATTCTTTTTATTCTAATTGATATTTATTGGTGATTTTACTGTTAGGATTCTGGTCAAAATATCAAGTCTTTTTCTGTTCCTTCAAAGTGTAGCATTTTTAAGAAGTATAAGATTCATTTTAAAGTATCCAGATGTGTAAGCTTAGTTTTTGATTCTTTAACAAATGGTTGCAATTTAACCTAGCTTCCTTCAAAATATTTTAGTCAGTTTGGGCAGTTCAGGTGCTGTCATGGTCTGAAAGGGACTGCTGAAAATTTAAGCACATGCATTTCATACCCCTAGTTATACTGAGAAAACAGGGTTCTGCTCTTCAGGGTTGTGCCAATAATCCATCTTCATTGGACAGTTAGATATGTATCATTTAACTTGGCAGCTTGGAACTTTTAGGAGTAAATGCTGATAAAGGGAAACAAGTTTCAGTGGCGACTTATTTGGTGACCCAACATGATGAGAGCATGCCAACAGAAGTAGCTCATCATAATTCAAAAGTAACACGTTGCTAGGTGCAGTTGCACATGCCTGTAAATCCCAGCTGCTTGGGAGGCTGAGGCAGGAGGATCACTGGTTCAAAGACAGCCTCAGGAAAAGCAAGGTACTAAGCAACTCAGTGAGACACTGTCTGTAAATAAAAAATACAAAATAAGACTGGGGGGGATGTGGCTCAGTGGTTGAGTGTCCGTGGATTCAATCCCTGGTACAAACACATTTGAATTTTCTTCTCAGTGAAATTAGGGCATTACCAGTTAGTTAATCACTGACTCTGATAAGGAGCCATTCTTAAGAATTGTTAGATTTTTTAAAGGCTATATTTAAACTAACAGTTTAATAACTGGAGAGAATAACTTGTTCTAGAACTTGAGATCTGGTATCATTCATGGGTTTGAATCTCAATACCAACATTTAACTGTGATCTTGGATCTCAGTATTTTCTTCTCTGAAAGATGATAATAGTTTTTCATAAGGCTGAGAGGAACAAATAAGATGTACTTTGTGTCAAGCATAGTGCTTAGAGTGCTCAGTAAATACTATTAAAATGTGTTCTTATTTTTTGTGTTATCTGTTTTGGATTGAGACACTAGAATGGTATCTCAGATCTACTTCATACTTCACTGTCCTTTATGTAATTTTAATATATATCTTACATTGTCCTGCATCAGCACTGTCCAATAGGAACATAATGTAAACCACATATGTAATTTTCTAGTAGTAACATTTAAAAAATAGAGACTAGTAAATTAATGATGTATTTTATTTAACCCACTCAATGCAAATTTCCATGTAAAAAAGGTTGATAACATATTTTGCTTTTTTTTTTCACAAAAAAAATCTTTAAAATCTGGTGTGTATTTATTCCTATAGCACAGAGCTGGTGAGCCACATTTCAGTTGCTCAGTACGCACATGTATTAAAGACTGCGGTGTTGGACAAGACACCCTAAGTAGCACACATCCTCCAAATTTACATCTTATCTACTCTGCCCTTTCCACTGGTGAGAGCTTCACTACCACTGAAACCTAGCATTACTCAGAGGAAACTACTCATCTTTCAGACCCTCCTCTCTGTTCCCTCTCACTGCCAGTAATTCCACCAGCTCTTCAGTCTACTGTGTCTGAAATCTGATTCTTGTTCTCTTTTTCTTTTATGTTGTTTATTGTCCTAAGATTCTCAATATTTTTATTAAAAAATATTTTTCATTCTTTTCAGCTCCCTTTCTGTCATTGTTACCTTTTCTACAGGCTTCCACTTTTATTGTCTGACTATTTTAAATTTCTGCCTCTATTGAAAAATGTAGTTCTCTATCCAAATCACTGAACTCTACATTCTATTCTTTACTTAGCCCTTTTCGTGTGAAATTATAAAATGGGTTCTATTTCATAGCTTATTCCTATGCTTAACCTCTTTCCTTTATCAAATATCCAAAGAAGAATACTTAATGTGATAATCTGGTATTAAAATGATCCACCCAAGAAAAGAAAGGAGAAAAATAAGCCACAAAAGGAAGATGAAATTTTTTTTAAAAATATTTATTTATTTGCTTTAGTTGTACACAATGCAATGCACTTATGTTTACGTGGTGCTGAGGATTGAACCCGGGCCGCACACGTGCGAGGCGAGCGCTCTGCCGCTGAGCCACAATCCCAGCCCCAAGATGAAATTTTTTATTGAAATTTTATTACCTTCCAAGAGGCATAATGGAACTAATTAATAATAACAATGACTATCACAACAGTGATGACACCTTACATACTTTATAAGAAATGACACTGTCCTCTGTGCCAGGTGAATCAAAGCACAAAACAGAAGACAGACACTGGACCAAGAATCAACACACCCAGTATCTAGACCTGGCTTTTGTATTTACTAGATCTGTTCCCTTGATCAAGTCCTTCTGAGACACTCTTTACCTATCTGCTAACTGGGTGTTATCTTTTTTTTACAAGAATGTTAAAAATCCCAAGGGGCCTGTTCACCTTTTTACCTCCCTTCTACATGGCTTTCCCCCCAGAGAACTGGATGTCTTGTCTTAATTCTTTCATAGTCAGACCTGCCCTGATTTAGCTGCTCATCAGATTACTCATTTACATACACTTGAACCACCTATGGTTTTTATTTTATTTATTTATTTATTTATTTATTGTGGTACCGGGGATTGAACTCAGGGGCACTTAACCACTGGGCCACATCCCCAGCCCTTTTTTGTATTTTATTTAGAGACAGGGTCTCACTGAGTTGCTAAGTGCCTCGCCATTGCTGAGGCTGGCTTTGAACTCGCGATCCTCCTGTCTCAGCCTCCCAAAGTGCTGGGATTACAGGCGTGCGCCACCACGCCCGGCTGGTTTTTATTTTTTTAGTTGTGAATTGACGCTATACCTTTATTTTATTTTATTATTGATTTTATGTAGTGCCAAGGATTGAGCCCAGTGCCTCACACATGCTAGGCAATTGCTCTGTCGCTGAGCTACAATACAGCCCCAGCCCCCATCTATGTTTTTATTTATCATTTGTTTATTTCTTACCCGAATGCAAATATTCTGAGGACAGAGTTTTGCCTGTGTTGTTCAGTAGTGTATCTCAAGCACCCAGGATAATGCCTGGCAGGAAGGAAGTGCTAAGCCCTGCTAGCTGAGAGCCTGAATGCCAGCTCTCCTGACCTGCTGCACTGCTGTTCTCTTCACATCCCATTATCCACAGGGTGGTTTGAGAAATGAACATTGGCTTTGCAAAGATACAGTGAAGTTCCTTCAAATTGCAGTTTCTCTTGATGCAGTCAGCATTATCAATCATGATTCAGTTTAGGCATGTTTCAGTAACATAGCTGCTTCATTAATGCACATGTGCCAGTGTAACCTTTTAGTAAAAGAGAATGTGCATATATTCCTACAACTGTGTTTACACTTCAGTCATATTTGTGGAAGGAGCCAGGTTATGTCATTATATTCAAATGATGAAATCTGTAATTGTATTGTAAATTCTTACTGAAATTAAAACATGCACGCCAGGCGCGGTGGCGCACTCCTGTAATCCCAGCACTTGGGAGGCTAAGGCAGGAGGATTGTGAGTTCAAAGCCAGCCTCAGCAATGGTGAGGCACTTAGCAACTCAGAGAGACCCTGTCTCTAATAAAATTTTAAAAAGGAGCCGGGCGCGTTGGCGCACACCTGTAATCCCAGCACTTTGGGAGGCTGAGGCAGGAGGATCGAGAGTTCAAAGCCAGCCTCAGCAATGGTGAGGCACTTAGCAACTCAGTGAGACCCTGTCTCTAAATAAAATACAAATAAGGGCTGGGGATGTGACCCAGTGGACGAGTGCCCCTGAGTTCAATCCCCAGTACCACCAAAAAAAAAAAAAAAAAATTTTTTTTAAAAGGTGGGTGGGGGGGGCTTGGAATGTGGCCCAGTGGTTGAGTGCCCTGAGTTCAATCCCTGGTACAAAAAAAAAAAAAAAAAAAACATGCATTTCCATACTTAAGTTTGCATTTCATGATATAATTTGTTGAAGGGGCCAGTTTATGTTATTTTTACATCATGAAATCTATAATTATAGCATTAAGTTCTTATAAAATGAAAAAGTATCGGTATAACTAAAGTTGTGATATACAAATTTGCAGAATAATTTTTACTTTATATGTATTTATGGTAATTTTTAGCATTAGTTATATCTTAAATATCCCATTTTATATTTATTAATCAGTTAAATATTTTCAATATGTTTTTGTACACATTCACTCTTTTGAAGCTTCCATTACAAGAAAACAAATCCTATGTCAACATACCTCCTTTACAGTTAAGAAAATTGAGTTTCAAAAAATCCAAATGATTTGTTCAGAGTTACACATAGGTAGCAAAACTAGGTCTTAACCTTCTGATCCAAAAATAACACCCTTTCTACTATTCCATATATCCTAGCCATTAGCCAGCCTAAATACACTCTTCTCATATAAATTCAACAAAGGCAGTAGTCCTTTGGGAGAATCACTGTGACTTCTCTGTGTAGTCCCCCCCATGAATTATAAGAACAGACAGATATTTATGGATTTTACACGTACACATACATACACATACACACACACACACACACACACACACACACACACAGGTTGGATGTCCTTTATCTGAAATGCTTGGGACCAGAAGTATTTTGTATTTTTTCAGATTTTGGAATATTTGCATATAAATAATGAGATATCTTGGGGATGGAATCCAAGTGTAAACATGAAATTAATTTGTGTTTCATGTATACCTCATATGCACAATCTGAAGGTAATTGTATGTATTAACTGTGACCTATCAGGTGTGGAATGTTCTACCTGTAGCCTCATGTCAGCACTCAAAAAGTTTCAGATTTAATTTTGGATTTTTGGATAAGGATGCTCAAACTGTAATACACATGCATATGCTTAAACATATCAAATATATAACACTTAAATTTCTGTTTCATATGTGTAGAAAATGGGACATACCAGGAAAAAGTGTTATTTGTGATGGAGGTGTTCATGAACAACATGTGCACATATTAACTTATTAGTATGATAAATTGGACAACCCTTAAACAAGAACAAGTATCTCTAATAGTCTCAAGCCCTTAATGTGAACTTTGAAATTAATAGTTTTCATTTGTCATTCTTTTGAAGGAAAGAAATATGCTGTCTACATTGAATATCTGAGTCTTTAAAATTGCTCTCAATGAGACATGCAAATACATTGCCTCAATCATCTTTAGATATATTCATCAATTTGTTCATTCAGCATATACTCAGTGCTGCTCAACACAGGTTGTGTGTAGGCACTATCAATTTAAAATCAAAGGCAGTCTCTGCTTCAAGAAATGTGTAGCAAAAGTGATGATTTGTAGCCGGGCGCGGTGGCGCACGCCTGTAATCCCAGCACTTTGGGAGGCTGAGGCAGGAGGATCGCGAGTTCAAAGCCAGCCTCAGCAATGGTGAGGCACTTAGCAACTCAGTGAGACCCTGTCTCTAATAAAATACAAAAAAAAAGGGCTGGGGATGTGGCCCAGTGGTCGAGTGCCGCTGAGTTCAATCCCCAGTACCAAAAAAAAAAAAAAAAAAAAAAAAAGTGATGATTTGTCTCTTCCAGTGCAACATGCCTCAAGTCAGCAGAGAGCCTTCAAGTCCCACTCAGGCCACTAAATGTACTTCCATGTCTATGTCCTTCCATCCAATAGAAATACCTGATCTAATAACATGACTAGTTAGCATACACAAAATACAGATTCTATGGCATGGGTAAATTTTACTTTATCATAACAAGAATGTGGTCAAGGCATGAAGGGGACTGATAACTAAGCCCAAATCATTAAGGATTAATAAAAAGACAAATCTGTGTGACACCAGAGTACTCGGCAGACCAGGCAATTCAGTGAAGAGGAAAAAAGAAAAAAAAAATCAAACTAGGGGTTTGAGAGGTAATGTAGATGAGGTAGTGTGTGGTGGAACAAGGCCTCAGGAATCTGACAGACATGTTTTTAAATGCACATGCGCAGACTGGGCGTAGCCAGACCTGCTGCATGAGAATTTCTGAGGGAGGGGCCTGGGAATCTGGATGCTAGGAACCAACTGCACATGAGTTTGAAATCTGATGCTCTAGGAAATGCTGTCTAGCCCAAATGTTTAGGATATGCTTCCTGAAGGAGTTGAGATCAATATTGAATCACAACTGGGTTATATTTTGATATGCAGGAAAAGGGAGGAATGTAGGATTGAGCTCAACATTCCTGGTTAGAGGAAATAGCTGGGTAATGTCCCAGAAAGTAGTAACAGATGTGTTTGAGAAACACTGTACAATAAGCATTTTATGGACGAGGTGTCCTCTTGGAGCTAGCCCACATTTAGGTGTTCAGTAGGTGCTTTTTGGATGTGTAAAGTCTATGGATCACATGATTATGGGGTTTATGCCAGGGAGAGATGAAATCAAGTCAGATTCCGAAGTTTTAGACTAAGATGTTTCTCCTAGATATTGTAGGTGGTAGAGAATGGTCCCGTTTTGAGATGGAGAGTCCACTGATAGCAGCATCATTTAGGAAGATTAATCCAATTCCCATAATCCATGGGGCTGGAAGTGCCTGGATGAGGAGGTTATAAGGGGTTCAAGTAACATGTCTCTGCCTTTCACTTATTTTCATGTTGTCAACTTTTGAAAAAGTCTCTTGCTGCACATTCCTGGGTTCCAATCCCCATTCCATGTCTTACTAGGTTAGTCTCATCTATGACATCTATAATAAATAGCACATAGTAAAGAGGGTCGGATAGGATAGGACATTCTAAGATCCTCATGATACACAGGTCAGCTGGTAGTAGACTCTCAGCTGGTGGCTATGAAGAGAGGTAGAATTACAAACCAGAAGAGACTGCTCAGGGAATAGTATTGGACAGATTAGATCTCTACCTGACATCTACAAAATAAATTTCAGATCACTTAAAATACTGAAGAAAAATGAAGCTTTAAAGTATTAGAAAATATAGATTATGGAAGGAATAATGTCTTAAATGAGACTAAAAAACTGTAAACCATAAATAGTGATAGATTTGGGCTGGGAGCATAGCTGGAAAAAGAAAAAGTGATAGGGTGATAGGTTTGACCACATCAAAATAAAAATAAGTACGGGCTAGGAGAATGTATTTTCAATTTACATAACAAAAAAGTGGCACCCAGTATATAAAAATGACTTTAAACACAAGTCAAGTAATCCATTAGGAACATGGGTGAAGAATATTCAAGGCAGCTCACTGCTGAGCGTGGTGGCACATGCCTGTAAACCCAGCTATGCAGGAGGCTGAGGCAGAAGGATCACAAGTTTGAGGTCAGCCTTAACAACTTAGACCCTGTCTCAAAATAAAAAATAAAGGGCTGGGGATGTGGCTCAGTGGTAAGAACCATCTGTGTTCAGTCCCTAGTATCAATCAATGAATACATACGTATATGCATACATACATACGTACATAGGCAGCTCACTGAAGAGGAAGCTATCCATATTATGTTAATAAACATTAAAAAACTTGCACAACTGCAGTAGCAATATGGAAATGCAAATAAAAACCATGATAAACACATGAACTTGGCAAAAATTAAAAACTAACAGTAGGTTCTGTAAATTTTTCAGAGCAATGTGATAGTTTTTATAAAAATTGTTCTTTAAACAACATAGCAGCTCCACAGCTAGATTTATTCCTAGAGAAATTGTTACTTGTGAACATAGAGATTTGTATAAAACAGCACTTTTTGTAATAACAGAAAATTGATAACAACCTAAAATGTCCATTAGTAAAGAAGTGGACACACAAGAGTATAGAGCCCCCCGTGGTGGAGTGCAGCCAGCAAACAAGGCTGGGACAAAAGGAGGCACAGAAAGGCAAGTGTGTCAGGTACAGTGTGTATGAACCCAAACGCCCAAAGCCTCTGGCGAGCGTCTGTATGGATATCTGTAGCTACGTGGAAAGGAGACAGAAGAAGAGAAGCAAGGTCAGGGGATGTGCTGAGGGAATGACAACCCTATCTGTTGTCTTATTTCTCAGTGTCCAACACATGACAGATACCCATAAACATTTTTTTAATTAATTAATCTTAAAAGATTTGGAGCAAAAATGATATAATTTTAACATGCATGTGTTTGTTTTATTATTCTCTTCATTTTCATGCTTTACATCCCCCTCTCCAAGTTAAAAATAGGTTTGGATTTGGGATCTGCTTTACTTTAGAGTCTCAGATCAGAGTTCTATTAATTAAGAACTGTGCATCCAGGACAGATGAGCCACAGGGCAGGAGACCTTCTGTTGTTTTGTTAAACCCTAATCCTGTTGTCTTGGCTGATGTGTCAACACATAAAAGGCCTTAGCAGTTTGCCTCCATGCAGTTGCAGAGAACCGAAGACCTAATATAGAAGGTTGTGTTTGTCATTCTCAACATCTGTGAAAAGAATAAGCCAATTTCCCCATTGTGGAAAGACAGAATGACCAAATACAAGCAATAATAGCAATGAATACATCTGTATCGAGGTTTCATTACTTCCCAGCAGCTATAGGAACCTCCTCTTTACTCACTTAACCTCACAGCAACCCTGGACGTTGCTACTGTCATTCCCTTTTTACAGATAGGGAAACTGAGGCAAGTCCAGGCGAGAGAGGGCTATAAAGGAATAAGGAAAGCATTTTTACTCCAATTGTACACCATAAATGTTTGTTTCCTAACCAGAAGTCAGTTGTGAAGGGCTCTCAAGGACAGGTAGTGTCCTCTCCCTTCTCTCCTTCCCACGCACACCTCATTCCAGTGTTGTCTTTGAGAACTGTGTGCTGACTGTCCCATGGAGCAGTGCCAAAATTCAGTGAATTGCAGCCCTCCTTTTTATACCACTGAATTTCCCCTTTAATTTTTTTAAAGGCATAATTCTTGGCAAAAGCACTAAAGGAGGATGCTTCTCTAGGATGACACTCCCCTCGGAGATAAGTCTGATGGCAGTGGGAGTGGAAAGCTGTGACAATTGGCCCCCGCAATGGGATGTGAAAATGCAGAACACTGAGGGGCTATCTGTTAACTTCCATGTCCCGCCTGTCATAGATGCCTTTACAAATATGAGGTTGTTGACTCTTCACAACAACCTGTGAGGTTAGGGTGATCAACCTCATTTCATAGATAACGAAGATGCTGCTTAGAGATAATGGTTTACCCAAGATATGCAGCCACTTGGTGTCAGAGTCAAGACTGGAACTTGTGTAGTGAACCGTGCTGAACCATGCTGAACTGTGCTCTTAGCCATAGCCTGAAGTGACCACTAGACTCAGGATTGGCTGAAAATAATCGCCACATGAGTGACTGGCAGGAAGACACAGCTGTCCTGTAAACAAGTCACTTATCATTAGCTCTGTGAAATGGGGCAAGTGGCTTCTCCAAGCCTTACTTTGCCAATCTGTCAAGGGGGAAAGAAAATACCTATCTTATAGAGTAGTTAAGAGAAATAAAAGAGATAATAGGATATAATATGTCCAGTACAATGGCTGGTGTCTAGTAACACTTTCTAGCTACTTTCATTTATTATTCTGTCATCATCATCATCATCTGTAGTATATGTAATGAAGAAATAAGTGATGAAGCAATTTTGAAATTGGGAAGTTCTTGATATATTGTTCTAAAATGGAAAAAAAAATAACAAAGAGTTAGCTTTATGGCTGCTGTAGTAGCTAATGTGGAAGAATGTAATCTTTTCCCTTTTTATCAGTCACTAAATAAAAATAAAGGAAAAGAAAGCTGACCACCATTGTCACAGTGTGGAGGCAGTTTACTCTTCTGATAGGGACTGTTGCTCTGCACTGAAGCCAGCCTGTTTTCTGCACCTGCTTCTAGTCAACAGTAAAATCTCTTTATCAAGTGACCAAACTATAGAGTCAGAGAAGTAGAATAGATCATGCAGTGGTTTATCTTGCAACTGTAGCCAATGAAGCATGCAATATTCTGGATTGGCTTTATTTTGTTCTACTAAGGAGTTAAAACGCTACAATCTAAAACTAGAAACTAAATCCCCAACCAGTGCAACTTAAATGTAGTTAAAAAGGAACTCTGCAGCCATCATTTCCTTGATGGAAAAGAAGAGAAATCCGTGTGTGTAGACCCCTGCCCCCCACTGGCAAAAGTCCAGAGGAAACCATTTGGAGGACAGTGCCAGGTTAAAAGGTTTTAGAGAGGCCAAGCAAAGGGAATCAGTTATATCAATAGATGTACAGTGTTTATATTAGGAGTGATAATAATATTTCTACTACTTTCTGAAAATGTTCACTTCCAAGGGCTCTAAAATTATTTAAAAATGGATATTGACAAACCTGAAAGATTTTTTTTTAGCACAGAATTAGGAAGGGCTTTCCAAAAACAAACATTTAAAGCTAGACCTTGCAAGCTGGTTTGGAGGTTCTGGCAGGGGAGCGGGGAGCACAGCTGCCCCTGTGCCCTTGACTGCAGCCTGTCCTCCCCTCCCGTCCTCCTCATCCTAGCACACAGATTCTGGAGGGGTACACAGGGAGAAGTGAGGGGGAGGGGACACCCACCAGCCAGCCAGATCCGCCTCATCAACCCTGGTGATCAGTGCAGTGATGGATGTTGTAGCCAGATCCCCCTCATACCCAGAACATAAGGTTCCTCACTGGAGGTTTTCTGGTATGGTAGGTAAACGTCTATCAGAATTGTGGAAACATTATTTCAGTGGAAAGTTGAAATAGATGTTTATGACTCTCTGATATTATAAGAGCTGAGAAACTGCTTATTCATCTGAGATTGAAAAAAATTACTGCCCTTTGAGCTCTTTTCTATTCAAAAAACGATAACTGCACCATGCAGAGCTAGTTTGTTTTGTTTTTTTGGTACTGGGGATTGAACTCAGGGACATTCAACCACTGGGCCACATCCCCAGCCCTTTTTTTGTATTTTATTTAGACACAGGGTCTCACTGAGTTACTAAGTGCCTCACCATTGCTGAGGCTGGTTTTGAACTCGTGATCCTCCTGCCTCAGCCTCCCAAGTGCTGGGATTATAGGTGTGCGCCAGCGCGCCCAGCTCAGAGCTAGTTCTTTACTGTGTGATGGGCAGTGAATCCTTACAATAAAAATTGACATTTTTTTACATTTAAAAATTTATTTTTCATAAAACAGAAGGATGAATTTAAGGAATAGAAATATTCACATGAAAGATTTTCAAAATATTTTACCTAAAGATATAAATCTTTTGTTGGTCAATAGGACACAAAATTTCAGTTTGACAGGAGAAATAAGTTTTAAGAGATCTATTTTACAACATGGTTATTAGCTAATAAAAATATACTTGAAATTGCTAAAAGAATAAATTTTGAGTGCTCTCACAACAAAAAAAGGGATATGAGAAATGCATGTTAATTAGCCCAATTTAACTGTTCCATTTATATTTGAAATACACATATTTCAAAACATGCTGTACACTATTAACATATATAATTTGTATTTATCAATTGTAAATCAAAGATGTAAATCTCTAAGGATAGTTAATCTGCTGGGTGTAATAATATTAATACTCTACATAGTTAAAGTTCATATGAAGAAATCAGGCTGCATTGTATAGACTGGTAAAAAATTTCTGTTACTACTTCTGCTTTCTATATGCTGGATACATAAAAAGCTAGAGACCTGAGTTCAAAAGCCAAAGGCAGATTTTAACACCATTAATCCAGTGATCGTGTTGGAATTACACGTGAATAACAACTCAAAAGTATACTTATTTTACTGATTCTAAAATGTAGTGAGACATCTTGATACATATCAATATTCTATGAATCCTTGTCTTCATAAAATCTTTGTTTCTAGGTAAATGTCTCAATAGCAGCTAATTCAGTCATCATAAAAAATGATGAATATATATGCACACATATATATGTGTATATATAAATAAAATTGAAGTCCAAGTCTACAAAACTTGTTATTTTGACTTGCCAAAGCCAAGTTAAGAATGTAGGTCTCTTAACATATTCTGGTGCTTCCTGGCTTTTTATGATGATTACTAATTTTGTAGTGAAACATTAATCTTTATTAAAGGGCTAAATGCATGGTTATTCCCTTTAAAAGATTCCACAGAATTGGGAAAATCCATTTTGGTTAATATAGGACTTCTAATTAAAAATATCAACCCTGAGTTCCTTTTATGTTCTGACATTTTGCTAAATGTATGCAAGCTTCTCTTATGGGTTTGACATAAATTTGCTTTATGCTAAAATATTTTAAGATGAAGTAACTATTTCTGGCATGGAATCAAATAGCTTTCTTTACTAATATATTAAGTGACTCTTCCATTCAAGATTTCTACTGACTGAGGAATAGCAAACTAGAATGAGACTAAATAATAGGTGAAAATCAGCCTGCATCTGTCTAAGAGACTGAGGTAAGGTTCTCTTTCTATCACTTCCTGTTGCTACCTTCATAATAAGTTTCTGAGACTTAATTCTCCTTACTGATGAGACAGTGGACATTAAAAACCACTAATAAGCAGCTGTTTCCCCACAGCTTCTAGTTTGTCAATGAAACAAAGGGGGTGCTCTAATTAGAAATCACTTTCCAGGTGTCTGTAATGCAGCTCAACCCAGCTTGCCCCTCCTTGTAGCTGAGGGGATCCTTTGGATGTCCTGCCAGGAGCTGCCTTACTGTATCTTGATGGCCATCTCTGTGTGACCTGCCAGGCTTGCTACTGGCTGCAGGAATCATTTACCCTTTCAACCCTGGGCTGTTTTTTAAAGCTACACAAATGAGTTAACCAGACTTTATCCTTTAAAAGCCAACAATAATTTTTTTAAAAATTTTATTTATAGTAGTATGTATTACAGTTCATACTATAAGTATATAGCATCTTTTTACATAAAACAGTTTGTATACAAAGTATATTCGCAACATTCAAGTCTTCAATCATGCATTTAGAATAATGATATCCATCTTATTCAACCACTTTTTTCCCCCTTCCTCCCTTGCTCCCTCCCTTCCCCTCCCTTCCCTTTGACCATTATAGTGTTCCTCTAATCCTCCTATGTACCCCGACCCATCAATACTGTGAACCGGCTTCCTTATATCAGAGGAAACATTCGGTATTTGGATTTTTGAGATTGACTGATTTCACTTAGCATTATATTCTCCAACTTCATCTATTTACCTGCGAATGTCATTATTTTATTCTCTTTTATTGCTGAGTAAAATTCCATTGTGTATATATACCACATTTTCTTTATCCATTCATCTACCGAGGGACATCTAGGTTGGTTCCACAACCTAGCTATTGTGAATTGTGCTGCTATAAACATTGAGGTAGCTGTGTCACTGTAATATGCTGTTTTTAAGTCCTTTGGGAATAGACCCAGGAGTGGGATGGCTGGGTCATAGGGTGGTTCCATTCCCATTTTCCCAAGAAATCTCCATACTGCTTTCCATAATGGTTGTACCATTTTGCAGTCCCACCAGCAATGTATGAGTGTGCCTTTTTCCCCACATCCTCTCCAACATTTATTGTTTGTGTTCTTGATAGCTGCCATTCTGACTGGAGTGAAATGAAATCTTAGAGTAGTTTTGATTTGCATTTCTCTAATTGCCAGTGATGTTGAGCATTTTTTCATGTATTTGTTGATTAATTGTGTATCTTCTTCTGAGAAGTGTCTTTTCAATTCCTTAGCCCATTTATCGATTGGATTATTTGTTTTTTTTGGTGTCAAGTTTTTTTAGTTCTTTATATATTCTAGAAATTAGTGCTCTATCCGATGTGCATGTATTAAATATTTGTTCCCAGTTGGTTGGTTCTCTATTCACCTCACTGATTGTTTCTTTTGCTGAGAAGAAGCTTTTTAGTTTAAATCTATCCCATTCATTAATTCTTGGTAATAATTCTTGTACTACAGGATTCTTGTTAAGGAACTTGGAGCCTAATCCGACATGTTGGAAATTGTAGCTTACTTTTTCTTCTATTAGGTATATTGTCTCTGGTCTAATTCCTAAGTCCTTGATCCACTTTGAATTGAATTTTGTGCATGGTGAGAGATACAGGTTTAATTTCATTTTGTTGCATATGGAAAAGCCAACAATAATTTTTTAAAAAATAAATTGATCATCTAGCAACTCCTTTGCCTTTTTAAATAAATCTAAAACCCAATACACATTTATTTTTTACATAGTGGACCAGGAAACTGTAAGTCTTTACTTACAGGACTGATGTGGCCACTATTGAAGAACAACCAGAACCACGGGTGAGGCTGAGACCACTGGCAAAGTGGAAGCCATGCTTTCGTTAACTGTTAACTCCTGTGTTGCTATGTCCATTGCACCATCCTGAAAACACCTGCTGGAAGGAAACTCCAGAATGTTCCCAGCTCCTTACCCCCCTGCCCTCTCCTCACTCCCCACTAGTGTTACTGCTTTTATCCTTTCCCTTCTGCAGGTTCAAAGGAAAAACACTAAATCTTGCACCGCTGCATTAACTACAGTAGTTAACATTCTCTATAACAATACAGCTCTGGAAGCCATATCTAAAAAGAAAAACCAAATCATCTTTGGGAGCTGAAAGGCTAAAACTAGGTGAAGACTTCTGCCAAGAAAATATTCTAAAAATCATGAAAGTAATTGTTAGTATTATTTTTGTTTATTTTATAGAAATCAAGTCATTTCTAATGGACAAGGGAACAGACTGAGTTATACCTGTACACTTTTTAAAGATAACTTGGGAGTATTCTCTTAAATTATTACGATGTCAATGGTTGCGCTTTTCTAACTGCACTTTGATTTTTATTGTACATTCATAATTATTTCAAATAGGCAACTATTATTTTTAAAACTTTCCTTCCACCCTGCTAAAAGTTACACTGATAAGCATTTAAAAGAAGACCTTGCTGGCATGCAGTTGAACTAAAAAATGGTCAAACCAATGAAATGCCTAAAGGTTACTTGTTTACTTGGGGGTGGGTACTGGGAATTGAACTTGGGGGCACTGGACTACTGAGCTACATCCCCAGCCTTATTTTGTATCTTATTTAGAGACAAGGTCTCACTGAGTTGCTTAGTGCCTTGCTTTTGCTGAGGCTGGCTTTGAACTCAATATCCTCTTGCCTCAGCCTCCAGAGCCACTGGGATAATAGGTGTGTGCCATCGTGCTTGGCTCAAGGTTACTTTTGAGAGTTTTTGTACTTCTTGTTGCAAAAATCCATGGTAATTCCATTTTTGGTGATTTCTGATAAGTTGGTCAACAATATTTTAGAGTAATTCTTCCTTTTTGATGGATCTTGTGCTTTGTCGGCCAGTTTTGAGACTATGGAAGGGAGAAGATGAAAGAATAGAAAGGATGGGAGAAAAAAAGACTCATTATCATTGTCTTTAAAACTTTGAAGTAGGAAAGAGCCTTGAGAATCATTTTATTCAATAATACTGTTATGTTTTTGTACTGTAATTACAAAAAGTTATGGTCTTAGAGGCCTAATAATAGCAGGAATAAAATGTTTCTTTAGGGAGCATTTTGAACTACAAAATGCTTTCTATTCATTAGAAAAAGGGTAGTAATGTTTCATAAAAGTGCTCATCTAGCAGGAGTCAAAAGAATAGCCCAGTAGATTATCTTTTAAAATGGGAATCAGAGCCTTACATTTACATAGTGTTCTTTCTTTTTTTAATTAAATTAATTTGCTTTATCTGTTTTGCCATCCTGGGGATTGAATCCAGGGCACTTTACCACTGAGCTACATTCCCATTTCTTTTTAAATTTTATTTTGAGACAGGGTCTTGCTTAAGTTGCTGAGCCTGGCTTTGAATCTGTGATCCTCCTGCCTCAGTCTCCCAAATTGCTGAGATTATAGGCATGCGCCACTGCTTGGCTACTTTTTTTTCATTTTGACACAATATCTTGGCAAAGGCAATGGCTTAGTTACAAATGGTGTGCAGCTTGTAATAGATAACTTTTATCTTTATCCATCAGCCTATGTTTTGGGAGACCATGATGAACTTTACACAGTGAAGGGTGGTTCAGCTATCACTTTAGTGTTAATTTGCTGCCAAACAAAGAAGTATTGAATAAGGATTTCAGAATCTGGATTGCTATATAAATTTCCATATTGGTTGTTTTATATCTTAAAAGAAGGAAATGTGTAACCAGTCTGTCTATATGCCTCTCATTTTACCTCTTGCTCAGTATTAACAGGAAAAGCATATACCTTTTAACTTACCACAAATACATTTAAGTACTATTGATAGTTTTAGAATCTATATAGAAATAATATAGATGTGAGCATTGTTTAAAAATAAGGAATAGTGACCTATACTTTTTCCAAGAAATCATTAAAAGGTTCGCTTTGTTTTCATATCCAAAAGGGTACCACTTGAACATGCAGAATAGCCAACCTGCTTCCCCTCTGGTCAGTACTTGATAACCAGAGCACATTCTAACAGAATCTCCTTTCATTGCTACTGTTAATTGTGAAAGAACTTTATTCTTTCCCCATGTCCCCAAATTCAGAAACTGGTACGATTCCAAGTTGTCCTGAGTACAGATATCTGGCTTTGGATTAAATCTCCAAGGAGTTTTATATTCAGTCACCACTTCCTGTGGAAGTTGAAATTGTAATACTTATAAATATCTTGAATTGCAAACTTGACATTCTTGGCTTTTTTGCTCCTCACATGTGCAGTATTGAATCACAGAATAACTTTATTTTTTTAATCATGAAATTGAAGCTTTGTTTTTCTGTTTAGCAGATTTTATTTCATTCAATTAAAATTAAGGCAAGTTATTTAATATCTTTTAACCCATTAAGTCCAAAGTTTTCAATTATGTGATTATTTCAATGAAATTGACAACAGTTGCATTAAAATAGATTGGAAATCATCATATTAATCAGTATTATTATCATAGTTATTATGTAATCCCAGATTATAAAATTTTATATGCGATAAGTTTTTTATATGTATTCCACATCTGGGACAATGGAACAAAATGTTATGAGATAAATGTGTTTGGATTTTATTCCCATATTCTGGGAGAGAAGGCCATAACTTACAAAAGGACTGGAAAGAAACTAATTTATTGTACTCATTTTTTAGGATATGCATTTAGTAAAATATCATTTTCCTTAAACTTGGTGAATTCCTGTATAAACAGTGAATTAATTCATGAACCACTTACGCCTTGTGTGAGTATATTTTAAAGGTGTCAAAATCTGTTCTTAAGATTTAGTATGTTTATATCATTGACCAAGCACTGTTCTGTGTCCAGTGATATGTAAGTCTTGATGCCTTGTATATATAGCTTGTTTCACCAATTCTTCCCCCCACTCCTCTTGACTTTCCTGCAGTGTTCTCCACCCTCGACCCACTTCTTTTCAGGAGTGCTTCCTGGTTGCTCCCGATGATTCTGGTCAATTATTTCATGACATCTGTGGAGCAGTCCTCTTCTCTCACTCTAATCCCCTTTGCTGGGCAAGGCACCGTCCCTTGAGCACTCACCCCTGCATCTGTGGAGAGCTGACTGCCTGCTGAGTACTGCTCTGTGGCAGTGCTCTTGTCCCAGTCCCTGCTGGGCATTGATTTCTCTCTAGCTGGACATGAGCTGTGACACAGTGGAGCTCTGCCCATACCAGACTTAATTCTGTGGAGAAGTTGAGGAGAATGCCTGTCTTCTTTTTTCTGTTCTGTTAGATTGCAAAACCTCCATTTTGCAATCCGATATCTTTGTAAGTTATGTGCATTCTATTTTTCATCATTGCTTTCTCTCTGCCTGGGATCCGTGAAGAATCCAGATTGTTACCTCTACTGCATTTCACATGACTTTACTCCTCTCACATCCAGGGCTTGATTGCTGAGGCAGTCTTGTCAGTATCTGGCTGCTCCGCCAGTGTGCCTCCCTAGGACCAGCTCCTTCTCAAGACACTGCTCGGGTTCTTGTGCAAAGTGGACTCTCATGCCAGTTTGTAGCGTTATTCTGCAGGCAAGAGGCAAACCATCTACAGCACTTAGCCACATGTAGCAAGAACGGAGGTCAAAGGCATGTGTGCCCTCTAGTACTCCAGAAAATTGCTGTTTAAAACAGGGAAATCATGACTTAGGTTGTAGCTCATTGGTAGAGTGCTCGCCTAGCACATTTGAGGCACTGGGTTCCATCCTCAGCACTACATAAAAAAATAAATAAAATAACAAAGGTGTCCAAAAAATTAAAAAGTGGAAATCAGTAATTTTTAAACATTGATGTTTGTTTCTTTAAAA
The DNA here is from genome assembly GCA_025594165.1 of Tamias sibiricus. Taxonomy (NCBI): domain Eukaryota; kingdom Metazoa; phylum Chordata; class Mammalia; order Rodentia; family Sciuridae; genus Tamias; species Tamias sibiricus. The sequence continues at coordinate 12,080,633 of CM046666.1, read as the reverse complement.
TCTAGAATAAAAAGATTTGGGGATATTGGGGATATGATATGGTAGAGGCCCTGGATCCATTTCCCAGTAAATTAAAAAAAAATTTTTTTTTATGAGGGTTTTACTAGTTGGTGATTTCACTGAGTCATGGTCCCTTAGTATCTTTCATAACACTGCTGTCATACTCTGTCTCCAATTTAAAAATACAGTGATACTTTGCCAAAGCCTTTCCAGTGTCTCTCTTCTTTTTGTTCCCCACTACTCTTTACTTGCCAAATATATGTTCATACATATTCAGTCCTGATAATCCTCCAAACGTGTTAAAGAAGAGCATTGTCAAAGGAAAAGAAGTCAAAGGCAGACCCCTAATGTTTTCTATCCCATTCCTGGTGTGATTCTGGCAAACTCATTCTTTCATTAATAGAGACATTCCACAAATGTTTCTTTAAAATTACTTGTTATGTATAACAGTAGGATGTATTTTGACATTATCACAAAAGCATGGAATATAATTTGCTCTAATTTAGTCCCCAGAACTTCCTCCCCCCACTCTCCTGCTTCTACTGATCTTTCCACAATTTTAGTTTAGTTTTTTTTTTTTTTTTTTTTTAATTCGTGTCTTGTGGATATGCTTGATGTTGGGATTCACTGTGCTATATTCATGTATCTACATACAAAAGTTTGGTCAGATTCATTCCACTATCTTTACTTTTCATGTCCCTCCTTTCTCCCCTCAATTCCTTTCATTTGCTTTATTGGTCTTTCCTCTATTTTGATGAAATTCCCTCTCCCTTTCTCTCTCGTTCTCTTTTTCTTTTTTTTCCAACCTTATTTTAGATAGTTTCTGTGTATCAGAGGAAACATTCAACCTTTGGCTTATTGGGACTTGTTTATTTCACTTAGCATGATAGTCTCCAGTCCCATCTGTTTACCAGCAAATGCCATAATTTCACTGTTTTTATGGTTGAGTAATACTCCATTCTGTACATGTATGACATTTTCCTGAACACCTAGAATGTGCCAGGCAAAGAGGGTCTTGATTGATTTGGGAGGAGGTGAGTGCTTGGGAAAACAAAAATGTAGCTGGGAAGCACCCAGGCAGAAGCAAGAACATCCATGCCATGGCGCACAGAGGACGCATGGTGCATTGGATGGATGTGCCAGGAGAAAAGAGTGCACATGGGGGTCTGCATGGAAAAGAGGCAGAAAAAAGTGGGTGAGGCCATTGAGTTCTGGAACAGTCAGCCAAAGGAGTTAGTACAGTGACTCGATTTTCTAACAGTTTTCATATTTTATGCTAAATTAGAAAAGTAGTTCCTCTTGCAGTGTTCAGATGAGTGCCAGGGAATCGAGGTTAAGATGCCTAGTGTGTGTTTCAGTTACTTTAGTATGGTCCACTGAGCACATGCACTTTCCTTCCACTGAGCTCTGTATTTTTTGTGTTGTATTAAAATACTGGTAATAGTATCACTCACACCGTAATGATAGAAATAATGAGGCTGTTACTGAAGTAGGTTGCTTGGGACTCTTTGTATAATTTTAACCTGTTTTACTGTTAATAAAATGGTAATCCGACACACACTCAGGACAGACTGCTGCAGATCCCTTGAGGGAGGTCTGACGGGTTGGTTTTGTTGAAGACAGGTCCTTCTCTTGCTGTGGGAATGGAGCTGTGGCTCACCTGGATTCTTGTTCTCTTGTGGTGTTAGTGGGTAAAGCAGAGTGGAGACAAGAGTTAAAGGGCCCTCTTGACCTCTTCTGTGAGCATCCTGGAAAGACTGTATGGAAACATTGGGGATGGACAGCTACTGGCTTTACTGATCTTTTAAAGGTAGTTGGATTTTAGTAGCTTAGAGTATGTGATTTGAGCTTCAAGATTTAGCCAAATGCATGCTGCTGATTACTATAGAGAATTGGACTGATTGCTAATCTGTTTGTATCAATACAAAATAATAAAATGCATATTTGATGGAAATTTAAGTTGCTTGTAAGGTACTTAGTCAAAAATTTCTAAATTGAATTATACTTTGTAGATATTTTATATGATGATAATCTACTTTATCAAACCGACCCATTAAAAATTGATTTTCTTTTACAACATGAGGAGGACATTGTACAACTTTCCTGTAATTCCATTAATTCTCTAGTTTTTAGTTGTAATATTTCAATTATGTAACTGATATATTGATAGTGATTTACTGTTAGAAACTAAACACTGACAGAGGTGTAGAGAGGAAGGCTCACCTCCCCTCCTCCTCTCCAGAGGTGATCAGCTAGAACAGTTTGATGTGTGTTCTGAAAAAAATATTTTTTTAAACTTGGACATACATGCTAGGTAAACAGGTTGACTATTTATTTATATAATCCAAATCTCCTTAAGTTAAATTTGTGCTTTGTTATCTGACTTTACCATGGTTTCCTTTCTTAGAGAAGGGCAGTCTTTAAAGTTATAGAAAGGCATTCTAGAAGGCTATTTTTCCTTTTACCTAGACTATTTAATTTCATTTTATTTTTTCAATAAAGGTGTCAAAATTTTGAAACAAACATTAAGTTGGGAGAGGAGACAAATATACATCTTGGAATTTGAATCGATCTTGTCAGGAGGCAAAGATAAGGTGGAAATGAAGATAAATTCAATAGGGATAAAAAAATTTAAATTGTAACATAGTTTTGAAAGTTTATCTATAGGAGTATGGTAAGGCTTGAATTGTATAGTAGCTACCATGAAAAAACCTTGTGGTGCTTATCAGCAAAGACTGACACAGCATCTGAATCTAGTCCTGTGCTGCTTTAATAGAAATATTATGACCTGATCAGGAGAGGCACAGATCTCTTCTAATCTCCCTTCCATGCCACCAAAAAGGAAAAGAAATGGTATATGAACTGTGTGTGAAAAAAATGTGTGTGTACACATATGTACACATACACATATATATTTATTTATAAAAGAAAATTTTTTCTTTGCTCTTTGGAGGAAAGAAACTTCAAAAGAGAAATTAAGAAAACATGGTTACTGTTGGCTCTGATGGTAAACCTAGCATTGTGAGTGCTTAAAATCATTAAAATACGTTAGAAACCAAATCAAAACATATGAAAATACAACAAGGTAGGCAAAGTAATAGGAAGTAAGTAGCAAGTGAGTATTGTGAAAGTTTAGAAAAAGGAAGCTTCATCAATTCATTCAATACATATTAAGTGCCCTTCATGGTCAGTCATTGTTCTTGGGGATTTTTGGAGCTTACATTTTTGGTGGAGAACCCAGACAGTAAACAAATTCACCAGCGATAAGTTTGGTAATGATAAGGGCTATGAAGAAAAAGTAGAGCAGGTCAAGAGATGGCCAGTGATTCTGCAGCACAGGCCATGACCCCACAAGCAGGTGCCATCCTCCTCCTTTGGAACTGGACCCATGAGAGATGACCAGGGAGACGTGTAAGGAGCTGTATTTGAACGGACCCTGAATGAGATGGAGAGCCATGTGGGAGAGCGGAGCATAATAAAGAAAACTGCAGTCATCATTTCTGGCCTTTGTAAAGTCTGTTTATCCCCTAATCGAAATTGTCCTGCTGACTCAGGGTTACCCAGGAGTATCCCCAGACACTGCAACGCAAGGAAGGAATGTGAGCCCTGCTGGCTGTCCCATCTCTTGACATGCTGTCATTGAGCCCTGCTTAGAGACTTCCTCTGACCCCCAGGCTCTGGAACCTCTCCATCTAAAGGCAGGAGAACCCTGAGGGATGGTGTTGCGCTGTAGTTCAAGCCTGATGTGGCCACAGTGCTCTTGAGCCTGCAGCTCAACATCTGTAAGTCAGGAAAGATTCCCAGCTTTTAAGGCTCTTGTGAAACCACAGATGGTGTACCTCAAATGCCCAGCACATATTAAGTGTTTGATAAATAGTAGCCAGTATTACTCACCAAATGGTTAGCTCATCTCTATTTTAAAATGTGATAACCAAATGTAAGTATTCCTTTGATTCTTCAGGACTTAATTTAGGCTAAGATTTCAGTTTTAGGAAATCATTCTGTAAGACACACAACAGTTTAGAGTTGTTGTACCCCCACCCATTGCCTACCCTCAACCTAACTTTGCTCATTCTCTCTCCAGAGAACACTAGAGGGAAGGTGGGATATGGAATGGGTAGGTCCCCAGAGGCAGTTCAGAGTGTCGGTGTAACATGTGCATGATACACACTGTGAGGTCAGCTGCATGGCAGCCAAATAATTGGATGTGCTTGTGTCTGTTCACTTATCAATTGTCAGAGCCTTTTAGTTTCAGTCACAAATGTGAATACATTTAGTTTCTTGAGATACATGAGGGACTGGCTGGGAACAATCCTCCAAGAGTCTGCCGAAAGAGGTCTGAACTTTTGACAACCATCCTGAGCCCTGGGTACAACATAAAGGCCTCATTGTGTTCCGCTCAAAGTGTGACTGTACTCTAGTCTGTCTCCCTTGTCCCTGAGAGGAGCCACACCTCCTCCTCTGTCCATACAACTCAGCCTTGACCCTGAGCGTCCTGGGAAGCTGCTAGAGACTGTCAGGTTAGTCCCAAATATGACCTGTTTCTCAGCTGGCTGTCCCATCTCCTGACGTGCTGTCATTGAGCACTTTAGACTCAGTTCACTCTGAAATAAAAGGAAGAAAGGATTTGGATCCGTGTCTTCTTTCACATATAAGAGTCTGTTTTGTGATCTTAATGCTTTTGCTAAATTTAAAAAGCAGTGAGTTTGTGCTGAAGAATTGCTATTCTGGTTGTCTTCAAAATGTATAAAACTATCAACAAAACAGAACAGACATTGAGCTCTTGAATCACTGTTTTTTATATACAATACAATGTCATGGTACACAGATGCTAAAAACTACAAAATGCTTAAGACATAAAGAATGGACTGAGAAGAAAGTAAGGAAGAAAAGATGGAAGAGGAAAGGGAACAAAGGAAGTGAAGGAAGAGAAGAAGGAAAGGCAAAGCTGAATCTGGGGTCCTTTAGAGATCAGAAGCGGCACAGCAGGGTTTTGTAGTGGGGTTCATTTCAGCCTTCCCTCCTGCATTGGCTTCGGTGGAATGGCTCTTGATCCTGGTGGTAATGATTCTGACTGCAGGGCAGCCCTGCCTGAAGAAAAGGTGGGCTGTGGAGGTGTTCTCAGTGATCCCAGGCTCCACATCACATTCACAGATATGAAGTGACCTCGCATTGAAGACTTACTGGTAATGTTGACCTGGCTGATACAGTTAGGGTGGGAGTTTCATTGAGCATCATGGTGGCAACAAACAAAATGTGACCTTCCTGGCTTTCCCGTCTGCCACATATCCACAGAAAGTGATGGCTGAGGCAGGAGCATGTCGGGGGAGTTACCCATTTAATGGCCAGGAAGACTGTCCCAGATTTCTGTATTTTGTGGTCTGTCTGGTGCTCTGTCTCAGGTCATTGTCGCCACCTCCTAGCAGTCTTCTACCAGCAGAAGGAATAGCCACAGGATATCAGCCAGGTGTTATGCAGTGCTGCTTCCCCGGGGGTAGTGATGAGATGGCATTAGAGGTGGTAGTGGTGGTGCTGGCAGTAACAGAGGCAGTCATGAGTTGGGGTAGGCTAGCTTGTGTTAGGGTGCTCTGGGTTCTGGTTCTTCTGTGAGATCCATTTCTATTGCTTTTGATTTTCTCTATATTCTGCTTTCCATGAGGAATCATTTCTCTTTAGTGAAGACATCTTTAACATGCTGTGTAGTGAGTGCAGTTCTACTGGCTTCCAGTTCCCACTTAAGCATATGTGCAGATGTCCTTACTTAATCCTTGTTCTTGAAGGATATTCTGGTTTCTTCCTTTGCAGTCCTCAAGCAACCACTGATCTGCTTTTTGTCACTATAAATTACATTTTCTAGAATTTTACATAAGTGGAAATATATAGTATATACTCATTAATCTAGCTTGCTTCATGCAGCATAATGATTTTAAGCTCTACCTGTCTCATTATATGACAGTGTCCAACTTACCACCTGTTGATGGACATTTGGGGTTTCTATTTTTAGCTATTACAAAACTGCTGTATTTGCATATAATTCTTTGCATGGAAATATTCTCTCTTTTCTCTTGGGAGGATACCTAGAAGTGGTGTGCTGGATCATACAGTGGGTGTATGTTTGTATTTACTGCCAGATGGTTTTGAAAAGTGATGGTTCTATTTTATATTCCCACCAACTGTAATAAGTAATCAGGAACACACAAATAACACCCTCCTTGCTTCTATCCTTTCTGTTCTTTGGCTACCTATTGTACACAACCACAGACTGAATTCCAAGTCATGGAACATGGACTTTTTTGTGGGGGCAAGGAGCTTTAGAGGTGTGTTCAGGATTAGTTGGTAGAGAAGTTTTTGAGGAGTCTTTGGGATCTTGAAATAGTCTGGAGAGGAGACGTTGTGCCCATGGGCAAGAATGTTTCCTTGGCCCAAATAATTTTTTTTTCCTGTGTGATGGGGTTTAGCCAAACGATGAATGGAGAAGAGTCCTCATAAGTGTAGAGCTCTGGACAGCACTTGTCCTGCTCAGCTCTGAAGGCAGGGCTGTTCCCCTCCCTTCTAATCTGTCCAGCTTTTAACTGTCTTTAAAAACCCATCTCACTCCTCACTCCTGTGTCTTCCACCACTGGCAGTTCAAGGTCTCTCCCTCAATTTCTTGCTATTCACCTTTCTATGATTGCCTCGCCTTCCCAATTACCTATAAGCTTTTGCACCAACCACTTCTATGTCTTTTCTTCAAATATATGACAGACATATAGATTCATTTAAAATGTTGCTTGAATGAAGCAGAGCATGCAGTTGGTTTTTCTCTGCTCCTGGATTATGATGCTAATCTTGAGTTGCCCAGCATGCTTTTCCATTTGCACAGGTGGAACCTGCACGCTTACAGTTTTTATTTCCCTGTCCACGCTCTACTCCATCATTCTTGGCTAAGTGTTTGTCTTCAGTTAACTACAACCACAAAATTCTGTGGACTTTGCTTATATTTTACTCATCTATTGTAAGCTCCTTCCTCACTGTGTGAATGACCCAGAAATCCAAAGGCAGTTTTTATCAGGCTTCTGATTTTCCTGCATTGGCTGTATTTGTCTTCCAGGTTACTAGAGACCCTGGCCATGAACATGTACCAAGTGAGTGATGCCACTGTGTGTTTGTCCATGCACCTGCCTCTCCCTGGTGTGCTCTTTCTTTCCTCCATCTAGACAACGTAAGAGTATTTCAAAATTCAGCAACAGCTTCATCTCTTCCTGGAAGCTTTCTCTAGGAAGATCTAAATTAAAGTACTTTTCTCTGCTTCTTATAGTACATCTCTATAAATCTCTTTACTGGCACTGAGATTTTCAATTTACTTGCTACTTAGTCTTTCTAGACTGAAAACTGGAAAGATAGGAACCATGTCTCATTTGACTTTGTGCTTTAGCATCTAACATAATACTAGCTGTGGCAATGGACAAATAACTGGTTATTGAATGAATACATTAGCGAATGAAAGACTAGAATGCCCATTTTATTCATCTTTTACATTTTCTGCTTTTCTTCATATCTTCTTTTGTTTCTACCCTTTCACTTTGAATAAGTTTCTGCAAGTTTATAGAGTGAGTTGTGTGGCCTTTTAGTTAGTTTTATTAGCTCTACAAATTTTGGAAAATGGATTTTGAATGTTCACAAACAAACTAAAAAGTTTAAATATTTGTTCACAGACATGGCAATGGTATCTGCTGCATGGGCAGGTACATCCTTGAGGTTCTTGAACCTGCTCTGTTGAGAATGATGGGCCTCTGGACAGGCCTGTCTGTTCCAGCTGCCACGCGGATCCTATGCTGTCACACTGATAAGTTAGGTAACTGACCTTTCTCGAGTCAGGAGGGCTCCTGAGGTCCCCTACATAGATGCCAAAGTTTAAAGAACTGTTGAAAGACTTCCAGGCTTGATTTAGCCAAAATACTTTTTTCAAAGAGTATTTGTTTTCCATGAAAGATGGAAAACAAAGTCACTAATGCCTTGGCCAGCAGTAGTAGGTGCTAGTAAATGTAGTCCCATCCTCCCTCCCAGGCTTCCTAAAGTTCCCAGAGATCTAAATTCCCTTGGAATTTCTCTCAGGATCAAAGTCATGAATCTGGAATAGGTCCAGGTGGCTAATGCCACTCGCACTTGGGCAGATCCTCTTTTCAGGTGCCACCAATGGATTTCCTCCTCCTCTCTGGCACTCATGCTTTCTTTTGGTGTCTTGACTGCACTCCAGCTGTTGAATCTAGAGCTTGTTCTGTGTGAACTTCCTGAAGCCACCCCATTCAACCCACAGCCAACCAGAGACCGGTCTGCTGGCCCAGAGTCCTCGCTAGCCATCCCTCTTCTGGAAACACTGGCTCGCACTCTTTTCCTCCCTTTGCTTGAGGAGGAGCTCTAGACCTACAGTGTGTAGAGGGTAGGGGACAGTGTAACAGCAGAAGTGCATGGATCAGAGCTAGATCAAATTGGCAGTGGCCAACTTAAGATGCTTAACAATATTCGCCCCCAGCCAAGAACAGTTAAAATGATAGTAATTAACCTGCTGCACCCAAGTGACACTCTTTACTGTAACATTAAGTAGATGTTAAAAGGAAAAGTTTGAAACAAGGTTAAAAAAAATTAGCTGTAGTGCACAATTTCCTTACTTGAAAAAGTCCTCTTTAAAACTTTAGATTTGGTCTCATGAAATACAATGCAGCTTAATTTCCATTTAAAAATTGCATTTATATTCTTCATAGACTTTCCCTGTTGCTTACACACAGCTCTTTAAATGCAACAGTGGGAGTTGCTTATGGAACAGTTGCATTTCAGAGGTAAAAGGCATTGAGTTTAAATGCAACAAGTCTGTTTTCCAGGAGTCCTCTAAGGAAATGAAAGAGGAATCTTTTCCTTCCAAGTCTCTGCAAGCTTGTGAAAGGTGAGGCTGCATTTCCTAAGTCTTTGCAGTCAACACTCCTTGAAGCTGGGCCCTTGGAGACTGTAACTGTGTGTTGGGGGCAGTAGCATTTTGAGAGTTGAAAAACAAACAACATTTAAATAACGTTTTCTTTCTCTCTTTAGGAGCATCTAAAGGCCTTCGATGATGAGATCAATGCTTTTTTGGATTATATGTTTGGGCCTCGAGGTGAGTGAGCCCTTGAGAGCAGGAAGAATGCCATTTAGTTATAGAAAAGGATTATGTTGTCTCTGGTGTCTTGAAAACAGTGTAGCACCCTCACCTTTAATGTCCTCCGAGAACATCCCAAAGGGCCCATTTCTCCTCCTGTTCAACCCCACCTGGTATTGAAGTTCTGGGAGCAGGAAGCAGGAACACAATGACATGCAGTGTTTCCCTCCAGAATCTCTCTGGCTGCAAAGCCAGGCTGCAGCTTTTCCTCTAAATGTGCTACTTCCCTCTCCATTCTTCACTGCCCAGTCATCTGTAGAATTCCTGCCTTTAAGCACAGGTGAACTTTCTCTGCCCCGGCCTTTGGGATGAGCTTGAACGTCTCAGTCATTCCTCCATCACCAGCCATTTAGACTGTCATGGCTCCTAACAGTCTCCCTTCTTCCATCATCCATGAAGCATCAGCTAGGATGATATTCTAAAGACCTAAATCATACTATGTTGTGTCTTACAGTTCATCAGTGTCTTGCTGCTACCCATGTGGTCAAACCAAACCTCTTGTCGTGGACAACATATCCTTGAATTATGTAGCCCCAGCTCCTGCTCTAGCTCAGTGCCACTCTTCCTTACTCAGCTTTGACCCAGACGCTGGAAACATCTTTTGATTCCTCAGATACATACAATTCCTTTATGTGCTGTTCCTTGAGCATGGAATTCCTCCATACTGTTTCCCGTCCCACTTCCCAATCTGGTCTGCTCCTTCTCACACTTGAAATAGACACCAGTGGAAAAGTGACCTTTACGGCGAGGCTCTTTCCTCTGGGCAGGCCCTGTGTGCTTCTCTCCAAGCTTCCTTCCTCAGCACACTCCACTGTTACCCCCAGCAGGGTATGCCGTGAGGGCAGGAACCAGGGCTACTTTTCTGCGGGGCTTATCACAGTTCTGGAGACATAGTAGGCACTATATATTTTGCAAATGAATGAATTCTAGACAAAATGTTTTGTTCCACTTGAGCCTTGCTGGTTCACAAACCTATAGAAAATCCATTGTTCTCTCAAGTTATTTCCTCAACTCTGTTAGGGGGAAAAGGAAGGAAAACTTCCTTTTTTCCCTCTATATCCCCCTTGGATATTGTTTTGATCCTCCCAACCCCCAGTTCTATACAGTTCTGTAAACTGTTCCAAGTTAATGTGACAATTTATATAGTTTTAATATAATGATACTCTGCTGGAGTTGTGGCTCACACATGAAATCCCAGTGACTTGGGAGGCTTAGGCAGAAGGAAACAACTTAGCAAAACCCTGTCTCACAACAGAAAAGAAAAAGGGCTGTGGATGTAGCTTAATGGTAAAGCAGCCCTGGGTTCAATCCCCAGTGTGAAAAAAAGTTATACATACATATATGTATGTATGTACGTGTGTGTGTGTGTGTGTGTATTACTCTGATATAATGGGTCACTTTTTAAAAATATATATTTTTTTCCACATTCTCTCCTCTTGGTGATCCTATGGGTAACCAGGCAGAAGATCTGTCTGTGTACCTACTTTTATGTATTCCCCGCACCTTACAGGTCTAGGGGGTGTAAGGAGCTCAGGGTGGAGGGTGCAACCTCTTGCCTAGGCCTGCGGGATACTAGGAGGAACTATGAATTAGGTGACTGGCTTTCTACTGGGCATGTCCACCAGAGTTAAACAACATCTCTGAGCCAAGTTCACATTGAACTTTGCTACCAGTAAGATCAGCATGATGTGGACTTACGTGGATATGAGCTCAGCTGAGAAAAGGATTGCCTTTGTTTACTCAGATGTGGTAGTTTTCAATGGAAGCTTTCCTCTGTAGCAAGGAGATTGTACAGTTGGCAGCTGAATCACACATCCTCCACAGTGACAGGGTAGGGTGCTCAGTATTGAAGCATCAAGAATCTTTTTCCCTTCTTCAAGTGGCCCTAGCTTAAATTGACTGGCATGACACCTAGTAAGCTTCTAGGTGTCCCGTCTTCTGATTATGTGCACATGGTATCAGTGCCAGACACAGATGTAGAGCTCATATTTCTCGGGTTCTCAAAGGTAAGAAACATTACACTTGTTCCCATGTTTTTGTTGGAGCATTTACGACCATTCTTAAGAACTGTAGTAAATATTTTTAGGTACAAATATTTTTAATAAGACCTGGTCACTATCTCCTAGAATATATACTAGAGTTGGTAAGGTAAAGCTAGCACATCTGAAATAATTGGAAAGTTGTTAAGTACTAAATTAGATGTGTTCTTTTCCTAAAGCTGCTATAACAAAGTACTATAAACTAAATGGCTTAAAATAACAAATTTATTCTCAGTTTTGGAAGCCAGCAGTATGAAATCAAGGTGTTGGCAGGGCCTCTCTCCTTCTTAGGTGATAGGGAAGAATCTCTTCTGTGCTTCTCTATAAGTTTCTGGTAGTTGTTGTCAATCCTTTGGGTTTCCATGACTTGTTGATGCATCATCAGTCTGCCTTCACATGATTTTCTCCTCTGTGCCCCTGTATCCAAATCTCCCCCTTTAGAGGACACCACTCACCCTAATCCAGTATGATCTCACCTTAACTCAGTTACATTTAAACCCTTGTCTCTCACCATGCACAAAATTCAATTCAAAGTGGATCAAGGACCTAGGAATTAGACCAGAGTCAATACGCCTAATAGAAGAAAAAGTAAGCTCCAATTTCCAACATGTCGGATTAGGCCCCAAGTTCCTTAATAAGAATCCTGTAGCACAAGAACGATTACCAAGAATTAATGAATGGGATAGATTTAAACTGAAAAGCTTCTTCTCAGCAAAAGAAACAATCAGTGAGGTGAATAGAGAGCCAACTAATTGGGAACAAATATTTAATACATGCACATCAGATAGAGCACTAATTTCTAGAATGTATATAGAACTAAAAAAACTTAACACCAAAAAAGCAAATAACCCAATCAATAAATGGGCTAAGGAATTGAAAAGACACTTCTCAGAAGAAGATACACGATTAATCAACAAATACATGAAAAAATGCTCAACATCACTGGCAATTAGAGAAATGCAAATCAAAACTACTCTAAGATTTCATTTCACTCCAGTCAGAATGGCAGCTATCAAGAACACAAACAACAATAAATGTTGGAGAGGATGTGGGGAAAAAGGCACACTCATACATTGCTGGTGGGACTGCAAAATGGTGCAACCGCTATGGAAAGCAGTATGGAGATTTCTTGGGAAAATGGGAATGGAACCACCCTATGACCCAGCCATCCCACTCCTGGGTCTATTCCCAAAAGACTTAAAAACAGCATATTACAGTGACACAGCCACTTCAATGTTTATAGCAGCACAATTCACAATAGCTAGGTTATGGAACCAACCTAGATGCCCTCAGTAGATGAGTGGATAAAGAAAATATGGTATATATACAAAATGGAATTTTACTCAGCAATAAGAGAGAATAAAATAATGGCATTTGCAGGTAAATGGATGAAGTTGGAGAATATAATGCTAAGTGAAATTAGTCAATCTCAAAAATCCAAGTACCGAATGTTTTCTCTGATATAAGGAGGCTGGTTCACAGAGTTGTTGAAGGGGGTACATAGGATCAGAGGAACACTAGAATGGTCTACAAACATCTGTTTCCAAATTAGGTGACATTCAGATGTCAGGAGTCAGGGCTTCATCATATCTTTTGGGGGATACACCACCATAACAAGAGGTAGTATAAGTTACTTTTCCTCAAAGGCAAAAACTGGGGATAATACCACCTATATCATAGGATTGCTTTGAGAATAAGCTAACACAGACTTCAGAACAGAATAAATGCTCAGTAACAGTTATAGCCATAATAAATTAAAGATGATTTTATTGTGTAAATGAGGAGATGTATGAATAGGAAATAGCTCCCTTCAAAAGGCAGGCCCTTTTATCTGGGTAAGAAAGGATGAGGATGACTTTTTTTTTTTTTTTTTTAGTTGTAGATGGACACAGTATCTTTATTTATTTATTTATTTATTTTTTTTTTTTTTTTTTTTTTTTTTTTTTTGGTACTGGGGATTGAACTCAGGGGCACTCGACCACTGGGTCACATCCCCAGCCCTTTTTTGTATTTTATTTAGAGACAGGGTCTCGCTGAGTTATTAAGTGCCTCGCCATTGCTGAGGCTGGCTTTGAACTCGCGATCCTCCTGCCTCAGCCTCCCAAAGTGCTGGGATTACAGGCGTGCGCCACCGCGCCCGGCTAGTATCTTTATTTTTATGTGGTGCTGAGGATCAAACCCAGTGCCTCATGCATGCAAGGCAAGTGCTCTACCACTGAGCTACAACCCCAGCCCAGGAGGATGACTTTTTACATACAGAAGTGAACATCAGGAAGCGGCATATAGCACAGGCTTGGAGCAGGTGATTAAGAGGGAGGTGGGTGAGAGGCAACATCTGTGAGACAGTAATGCTGAGCTTTTTTGCCTTGTTCTATCACCAGTGGGAAAAGTGTACAGAGTAAGTAATGGCACAGATCTTGAGAAGGCACTTTTTCCACAAAATGGTGCTGTCTTTAGGACAGATGGTTTAACCAAAGGTTGGTAGATAGGGTGGGTTTAGCAGGAAGAGGGACTGAGACTGGGGGAGTTGATCAAGGAAAGGGCATTGCCTATTGGTGAAACCAGTTCCTTAAACTGTTTATGGAGAATAAAAACAGTATGCGGAGCTGGGCATGGTGGCGCACGCCTGTAATCCCAGCACTTGGGAGGCTGAGGCAGGAGGATTGCGAGTTCAAAGCCAGCCTCAGCAATGGCGAGGCACTTAGCAACTCAGTGAGACCCTGTCTCTAATAAAATACAAAAAAAAAAAAAGGGTTGGGGATGTGGCCCAGTGGTCAAGTGCCCCTGAGTTCAATACCCAGCACCAAAAAAACCAAAAAACAACAACAACAAAAAAAACAGTATGTAGGCTGGGGTTGTGGCTTAGTGGTAGAGCTTGCCTCACATACGTGAGGCACTGGGTTCGATCTTCAGCACCACATAAAAACAAAATAAAGATATTGTGCCCGTGTATAACTAATAAAAATTGCATATTTTTTTAAAAAATATTTTAAAATTCTAGGTCTTTAAACAAAAAGAGCAAAAGTCATTTTGCCTACAGTTATTCCCAGGTGTTAATAATTCTATGCTGAAGCTATGACATGGGCTTTATTCAGGTTTTTAAAGAGGGCACTTGATGTACCCAGGCTCTCACCTCCTTGCTGTTCATACTTCCAGTCTTATGGCCAGATTCTTGTCTTTGTTTTCTATTCTCACTTCTCAATCATCAGCTCCAAGCCTTTGCTATCTTCAGCTTCTGACGCTTCCTGTATTATAATCCCAGGATGCTGTTTAGGATAATATACCCACTCCTGGTTTATTGTATAATGATCCTAGGCAAATTCTAGGCAATGTGGATTTTAGAAATTAGGGTATACTATTAATGTGCCTTCTGACTATCCAGATCTTCTCCCTGGGGGGATGTTAGCAATGAATAATGGGGGAGGTGGTGGATGTGTAGCATTCTTGGTTATCAGATGGACAGAGTAATCACAGCCCTTGTTTTACTTAATAATGGCCCCACTGTGCAAGATTAGTGATGCTGGCAATTTGAATATGGCTTCTCTTTGGCATAAAATGCTTCAAGTTAAAAAGTTTTTTTTTTTTTTTTTTTTTTTTTAAATCCATGCTGAGGTTGCTAAGATCTACAGTAAGAACAAATCTATCCATGAAATTGTAAAGGAAAAAAGACCAAAAAAGTTTTGACTGTGGTGTGTGGTGGTAAGTGCTTAGTTAAAATGGAAAAAGGCATTAAATTTGTGTATGTATAGGAAAAAACAGTATATGACATTCATGGGTGATCTTGGAACATACCCCCCAAGGAGAAAATGGGGGAAATGCTGTATAAAAAATGTATCGCTAACCAAAGCCTCCTTCGTCACTGTGTGCTTCTTTTCAGATTCCCGAGTCAGAGGGTGGTTCATGTTGGACTCTTACCTGCCTACCTTTATTCTTACTGTCATATATTTGCTTTCAATATGGCTGGGTAACAAATACATGAAGAACAGACCTGCTTTTTCTCTCAGGGGAATCCTCACCTTGTATAATCTTGGAATCACACTTCTCTCTGCCTACATGTTAGTTGAGGTAAGTGTCTCTAGCCAAAGCTGGAGTTGGTGGCTGAGAGAATTTAGGAAGCAGTCATGTCTGGCCTACCAGAACGCTCCACAGTTGCTGTCATTGCTGTTAAGATCTTTGTTCCAGCATTTGACATTGTTCCTTCACAAAGTTCTGGAAGTCTTTGTTTCTAACTTGAACTTTCCTCATTTCAGTTTGGGATGATTTAAATTTGAATGGGCCTTTAAAGATCATGTGTTATAATTTTGTTTTGCATAACTTGCCAGGGAACAAGTATTTTTTTTTAATTATATGTCAAATTCAGTTAGTTTCACTGAAATGCAAATATATATACATATAAATGTGTATATGTATGTATATATAAATAAAAATATCCCCTTAAATAATGTACCCCACACCTTTGTCACAGTTGTCCCTGAAGACTGACTTTCGGAGGCCTGAGTTGGCATTCCACTCGGCTCCAGTCGCCAAGCTGCAGCACGCACCAGACCCACGTGATTCTACAAGAGGAGGAACACCTAATGATTGCCCTGCTTATTCAACCAGAAGTTACTATGATACTAGGGAAAATCTAAAAGTATTATAATTGCTATAGCAAAGATGGAGATACAATGGAAACAAAAAGTAGGATTCACACAGGTTATACATGACTGATAATGACAAAAACTTCCTGCTGTCTTTGAATTAAACCCTTGCCTTAAAATATAGGTTGTCTCATCTGGAGTTTATTCCGTGCATTATGCACTCATTTTTGTAGTACGGGGAATTAAACTCAAGTGTACCTTGAGGTACACCTCCCATTCCTCACCCTTTTTTTTTTTTTTTTTTTTTTTTTTTTGAGAGAGAGAGAGGGTCTGGCAATCACAGTCTTCCTGCCTCACCCTCGAGTCCCTGGGATTACAGATGCCCCCCACTGCACCAGGCTCCTAATATGTGCCATTCTAATTAGTGTAATAGCCATTACCTTAAGTGATGAAAAAACAGTTTTTATTTTGGATTCTTTACAAGACAAATTTTAGCCCACTAGGTAAGCTTTCATAGTAGTGACTTATGGTTTAGTTTCTCTGTGTAGCAAAGGAGGAGACTGTCCCTTGGGCAAGGTAAAGGCAAGCTGCTAGATCTGTGAAAGCACACTGAACTGAACTTGGATTAGCAGTAGATGAACTCTAGGGATGTTCTGGAGTGAGTCCTCACCTGCTAAGGCTAACCCTATTTGACAGCCTTGTTTCATTTTCTTCAACATACATAGGATGGCTCCTGCACCCATGAAGTTAGGGAACTCAGAATGGTCCAGTGTGAGACACAGCTTCCTGTGGCGTGGCTGCTTATTTTGCTATGCAGGTAGCTCTGCACAGGTGCACAGGTGACACATGGATAAGACCAGCCTGACTAAACCTTGTTAAAGCAGTCTCTGTCATAGAGAATGTGCCCTGGGGGCCCCACGACTGTCTTGTTGGCATACAGAGTGGGATCAGAACCCCATGCTACAAAACTGCAGCCTGACCATAAATTTTTAAGTCAATTCTTATACACAAAGTTAAACAGCTTTCTTATTTGAAAAAATGCACCAGAACAAAAATTGACTTGCCCTCTAAAGTATTCCCTAGATCCGTCTAGCCTATCACTGGTTCCTAGGGAAGAACGGGAGCTTACAGCCCTGGGAGTTGTTGGGCTCTGTTACCAATCAGGTAATTTCCTCATCAGGAGAATCCAAGTCTTGCTTCTTTCACTGGATTTTGTTTGTCCTAATAATCTTTAATTATGGTAACTGAAAGGTATTTTCTTAGAAGGAAAGAGAATCATATCAGAACAGTGAAGAAAAGACAAAGGTTCTGAAACGTTCCAAAAGTTATTCAGTAGTCTATCTCTTTTTAAGGTTCAGTGTTTTAACAGATCTATACCTTTACAGTCTCTAGGACAGCAGGAAATATTGGGTCTTTTGCCTTTTATACCTTGTGTAAATCAGAGCCCAAATGCCTTATATTCCAGAATATCACATTTTTACAGGAAGAGAACTTAACATTTTCTTACCAGGTTGAGAAAGAACAGTGATTTAGGAAACCTGATCTTTAGTCAGATGGTTCTCACACCTCTAGCTGCGTAACCCTGAGCAGACCATTCACCCATCAAGTTCTGTACACAAGGCGTCAGGCAAAGACTCTAGACACAGAGGAGCTGGAAGAGGCATAGGTTTTACAGAGCTCATGGGTTTTTTTAGAGTAATGGAGAAGATTTTAACTAATCACAAAACTTACCAAGTAGCATCAGAATAGTGAAGAAAATGGTTTAAGAACCTTTCTGAGCTATTTCATATCTTTAAAATGGTAATAGGTATATATTTCATGAAATCATACAAACCATACAAAACATTAAGTTTTAGTGGTTTTCTTACACTTTTTTTTGGGGGGGGGGGGCACTTGACCACTGAGCCACATCCCCAGCCCTATTTTGATTTTTTTTTTTTTTTTTTTTTTTTTTTTGGTGGTGCTGGGGATTGAACCCAGGGCTTTATGAATGCTAGGCAAGCACTCTACAAACTAAGCTATATCCCCAACTCCCCCAGCCCTGTTTTGTATTTTATTTAGAGACAGGGTCTCACTGAGTTGCTTATCACCTTACTTTTGCTGAGTCTGGCTTTAAACTCATGATCCTCTTGCCTCAGCCTCCTGAGCCACTGGGATTATAGGCATGGGCCACCGTGCCTGGCTTTCCTTACACTTATTTTTATTCAATTAATTCTATATCTTAGTTGTTGGACTAGATGATTACACAAAATTTTGTAAGAAAAACCACCACTGGTTTCAGTTTAACCTCAAGAATTAAATACCTTGATAATGTTTAAGGACAGGATTGGGTTAAACACAAAATCTGGGACATTTCTACTCAAACCTTGAATGGTTGCCAAAACATTAATGGGAAATTACTTCCAAATTCTTATGTTGAACTGGACACCCTTTCTTGATTCCTTGACAGCTCATTCTCTCCAGTTGGGAAGGAGGCTACAACTTACAGTGTCAAGATCTCACCAGCGCTGGGGAAGGCGATATCAGGGTGAGCTATTAGAAACAAGGCAACCATCTGTTACCATTTCCCCCTGAAAGGAGAGGAGGCTCTTCCTCCATATGTGAGGGATGGCTGGGATGAGATAACAGGTTCCTGTTCCAGTAGCAATGTCTTCTGAATGGTCATCTGAAGGCCACTGGCTGAATAAACCATGGCACGTCCATGGTAGGGGATCCTCTACAGAATGGAACAAGGGCACCTGTTATAGAATCATCTCCAGGTTGCATTTGCCTGAAAAAAAAAGGCAACTTGCAGACCATGATTATTGTGTAACATCTGTAGTCAAGAAATTATACATATTTACTTATATTCTTGAAACAATGGCAGGATAACCCAAAAGCTATTCAAAATTGTTTATTTTGAGAGGAACGGGACAGAAGGGATAGGGATGGAAGTCAGTGTACCTTGTGCTGTATTTTGATTTTGGAACCATTAACTGTTTTATGTAATTATAAAAATTAAAAAGAAAGTAAGGCATCTTCCTCCCCAAAAGAGTTAGAAACAAATCAATGAGTATACCTGTACTTAAGCTAAGGATATGGCCACCTGAAAGCCATTTTGAGTGGATGTCCCTAATGAGATATATCTTTAAAAGGACTTTTTTGTTGTTGTTGCTATTGCTATTCTGAGACTCTTACAGGGACCTTTTAGGATAAAGTATGTAAGTTAATATTATTATTAACTAATGTTTGAAACAAAGAAAAGACATCTATTTTTAAAAGTTAAACTAAAACCCAGTAACCATACGAATTAGAAATAATAAAATTATACTTCTTAAAAAATATTTGCTTTGTCTATAAAAAAGTTTGTCTAATGATAGTCCAAGGCAGTAAGCCATGCTTATCCAGATGTGCTCTCAAAATATAATTTTCTACCTGGAGGAATGAGGGTTCGTAGAGCTAAGTGGCCCAATCCCAATTTGGGGCAGAAAATGTATTTAAGATGAACCCAGGACATCCAGTGACCCAAAGCAAGGAAATATTATCAGCATTATGAAATGAAGGAGCCACCTTGAAGGAATGCCCACAGGCAAAAGATGGGACACTTTATCAAAAAGAACATTGACTGGGATGAACTGAAACATACTAAATATATATTTTAAATTGGAGTTTAAAAACAAACAAAATAAAAACTCCTTATGAAAGTTGCCAGAGCACCTACTCATCTTGCCTTTTATATCCGAGTTTTCAAATAGATGAAAAGGTAAAATCTCTGTTGTAGAGAAAAACCATAAATAACAGAAAAATCACCATTTTGTAGCTCCTACGCACCTGAGCTCACTGCTCAGTCTGGACATCACTGGAGCAGCCCAGAAGCGAGCACCTCCTGATGTGCTGCACCAGGGGGCACCAGAAGATAGGAGGGAAGTGACCTTGAAACAACAGAAAGCCTGCCTGGCAGACCTGCGTGTAGATGACTAAAGGTCTACATCCCAACCCCTGCCAAAGAAAGTGTGGGAATTAGAATTGAGAAAACTAGATTGGAGTCATACTGAAAATTCTTGAAATTCAGTGATGAGTAGCTAGTGTTCATTATTTGGTGTACTTCCAAAAAAATTAAAAATTGAATTGCAAGTTGCAGATAATATGACAGAGATGGTTAGAGAAAAGAAGCTAAACCACACAAAGAGAAAATAACATCCAAATCCAAAATATCAGGAATTCTGTACAACTGATAGGAGTTTTAAGAAAAATATATGGGGGATAAAAGGAAGGAACAAGATGAGAAATTTTTAAGACCATATCAATAAAAATTCAATGTGGACCTTGTTTGGATCCTAATTTAAATAAGAAAAAGATAGATTATTAGAAGATATTTAGAAATTAATTGTATTAGACAAGATAATGACTCATGGTTGTGTTAAAATAAAAGGTTCATTAGGAATATTTATAGATAAAATAATATCTTGAATTTTCTTATAATGATCTACCCCACCCCCAAAAATGTTTTGGGAATTAGAATTGAGAAAACTAAATTGAAGTCATATTGAAAATTCTCAGTTTAATGATGAACACAATTATTCTTCCTCTATTAGTGAATTTTGAAACTTCTGTAATAAGAAGACCTTGATGGGTTATTGATAAAAGAATATATTAAGATGTATGTTTTAAAGTAAGATATAGGTTTCTGTATATCCATTTTATTTCTAATGCATTATTAGAAGCTAGTGCATATTGGGAAAACATAGTTTTCTCAAAGTTGCCATTCTAAATGTATTAATAAAGCTAATTTCCAGACATGAATTAATGCTAATTGTTCCAGACATTTAAGTGATGAATGGGCTGCTGTGACCCATTCGAGTGCCCCTGAGTTCAATGTTTTGGGAAGTAGACAGTGTAGCATGATAGTCTAATTTCAAGATTCCTATTATCTATCATCTTCAAAAATATGTTTAAATATGTTAAAAACACCATGTTCCTTATGTAGAAGCTAGAGCAAAATAAGGGGGAAAAGTGGCGGGGGGCAGGGCGGGTCAGATATCATAGGAAGATCAGTGGAGTAGGAGGAGATTGAGGCACGAGGAGAAGGGACTGGAAAAGGGAGGAAATACAGAATGAACTTGACAAAATTATACAAGCATGTATAAGTATACCACAGGGAATTCCCCATTTATGTATATCTATAAAGCACCTGTAGCTCAGTGGTAGAGCACTTGCCTTGCATGTGTGAGGCACTGGGTTCAATCCTCAGCACCACATAAAAATAAAGATATTGTGTCCATATATAACTAAAAAAATTAAAAATAAATAAATGTAAGACCAGTAGAGAAGGGGAATGGTGGGGGGAGGAGGAGAGGGAAAGAGGAGACACTGAGGACTGAAATGAAGCAAATTCCATGCATGTATGTTGAAATGAACCCAACAATTAGGTATAACTACAATGCATTAATAAACACATTTTTAAAAAACATGCTCTTAACTAAAGAGGTATTTCCAGGTAGATAAGACTGTAAAGGACAGTGGAAGGAAAGGAAGAATGCAGATGACTTACATGGTACCAGGCTATGGTGATGAGGAATCCACCTAGTTCTGTAGGTGCTGAGTGGTAACTTGACCACATAAGTATTTTGGGAAGAGGATTCGACTTTCACTTGAGTAGAGTATACTGCCTAGAATGAGGAGAAACCAGAGGCAAAGACTCTGGACTAGCAGTAGTCTGAGGACGAGACGCATGCTGGTACTACACAGATAGCATTCGGAAGGCAGGCTGAGCAGTAGGGCCATGCAGGGACATTTTCACTTCTCACATTTTTCTCCCCCTTTTTATATTTTTATAGGTAGCCAAGGTGCTATGGTGGTACTACTTCTCCAAATTAGTAGAGTTCCTGGACACAATTTTCTTTGTTTTGCGAAAAAAGACAAGTCAGATCACTTTCCTTCACGTCTACCATCACGCCTCCATGTTTAACATCTGGTGGTGTGTCTTGAACTGGATACCCTGTGGACAGAGTAAGTTCCCTGCTCATGTCTGGTCCTGTGGCATGGCTCTTGCAGGCCGCCCAAGTGCCTGCATATGGGGCGGGGAGTGGGGTTGTGGAAGCAGGTGCTCACCAGTGGCCTTTCAATTTCTAGCCTTTGATCTGAATGTAATTTTAAGTTTTAAAAAATTCTCTTTCCCATACACCAGATGTCAAAAGGCAGAGGCACATGCCCAGCCAGAGCAGACCAACTCTGTTTGGCTCCTATGGAATGTACCACCTTCAAGAGTCACCACTTGGCTGTGATTACAGATGGAGCTATTTCAGCTCTTAGGGCTTGTTTTTACATTCTGAAAAATCAAGATAACATCTTTGTGTGACCCACCAGAGCAATGACTTTCAATTTTGTTTTTAACTGAAAACTACAATACAAAATATATTTTATTTCACATCCAGCCCACTCATTCATATTATGTATGTGTGCGAAACAAAAATTTCATTAAATACATACTGTGGCTGCTTCTTTTTTTTTTTTTTAAATCAGGGATTAAACCCAGGGACACTTAACCACTGAGCTACACCCCCAGCCCTATTTTGAGACAGGGTCTTGCTAAGTTATCAAGGCTGGCTTTGAACTTGTGATCCCCCTGCCTCAGCCTCCCAAGTTGCTGGGATTACAGGCGTGCACCATCTTGCTTGGCCAACTGTGGCTCTTCCTGATGTACTGTGGTATCATGTATACAATTTTTCATGAAACAAAAATTTCAGGTGACAGTATTTACTGTGGGGTTTTTGTATGTGTGTAAATTGTTTCATTTGTTGAAATACAAAAAGCAGACGACTCACTGCGCTGACTTCACAGTTTAGTACCGTGTCAGTTACAAACTGCAGTTTGAGAAGCACTGAGCTAGAGAGAACAGGAGTTTCTATTTGATAATGTGGTGTTCCCCCAAGTTGAAAATATCCTATGAAAAATCAGAACAGGTAAAATTTAAGAAAAACTTCCCAAGAAAATTCAGAATGTAGATGTGTGGAGCCACATCCCAATATACCCACTGTTGAGTTAAAAATTTCATAAGTCAAAAATACACTTAACACACCCAGCCTGTCAAACATGACCAACAGCAGCACAGCACACTGGTAGTGTGGGTTGTTCCTCCAGTGACCCCAGGGTTGCCTGGGAGCAGCAGCTTGCTGCCAGTGCCCAGCATCACGAGTATTACAGCACATACCACGAGCGGGGTGGGTGTTGGGGGAGACCAACACTCAAAATCCCAGTTGTGGTTTCTACTGAATGCATCACTGTCACATCATCATAGAGTTGAAACATTAAGTGGAACTATTGTGTCAGGGAGCATTGTATATCACTGACTGAAGGTGCAAGTAAAAACTAGTGTCAGGAAGGAAACTGGTAGGGGTGCAGTAGGCAGAAAGAAATGCTTTCCACATTCCTCCTAGACAGAGTCTACTTTTTACAAATTTGATAATTAAAAGACTATAATAAGTATTAAAGGAGAATTGCAAAGTTAAGTATTTTTATATTTGTCAAGTTTCATTACAAATTAGCACCTAAATCTTATATCGTTGTGTAAAAAGTCCTATAAATAATGTGACAATTTCCATTCGAGAGTATTATAAAAACCATAAGCAATAATGATTGTTCACTAATTGATGGAAATAAAAACTCAGGTAAGTAAATATCACTAGTGTGCCTCCTGATATACACTATATCTGTGTTTTCTGTATAAATCCAAGTGTCATGACAACTTTTACATCCTGGACAAGCACTCTTTCCCTGAATGACATCTGCTGCCCACAGGAGGCTCTTTCCCATCCAAGGTTTAGTGAAAGAAAATATAGTTCTGGTTGAGAGGAACTCTGCCTCTAGCTGGAGGCTACCTGCCCTGTCCCCAGTTAGCTATCGTAATGACAAAGAGACAATTAAAACTTTGCAAATAAGAATTGGTTGGCATCTGGCTAAAAAAGTATCCCAGTTTACTTCTATCCAGAAGTTTTTGCTGAATCCTAGAGCAATAGCACAATAATCTGGGAATTTATCAGTATGAAGTTCATCATATGATTGTCCCTTTCCTATTATTCATTTTTAGTTATCATGCACAAGAAGAATATCACTAGACAAAGGAGAATAAACAGTCTTATTTTCTAAAATAGTAACTCATGCTGTTCTTTCCTAGGTTTCTTTGGACCAACACTGAACAGCTTTATCCACATTCTCATGTACTCCTACTATGGACTCTCTGTGTTTCCATCCATGCACAAGTACCTTTGGTGGAAGAAGTACCTCACACAGGCTCAGCTGGTACGTCACTCCCAGCTCTCTCCACATGGTCATGGAGGAGCAGGAAGTAGAAATCTGTCTTCCTGGACATGAAAGGCCTCTCTACATGTGATAAGGATGCCTATTTTTCTCTAAGAGCCTTTAAGAATTATTTTGTGCATTAACATGAATGTATATATACAGTTTATGATGGGAAGATCCTTGCTTTGAAATGTAGATGAATATTTTTTGAATTATAAACTAAAGCTTTTTATTTAAATAACTTTAGCTGCTGTTTATTCATAAGAAACTTGTATTGGCAATTATATAAAATTGCCATTACTAAGTTCAAATAGTCCCTGGACAGGATAGTGGGCTGCCTCAGCATTGTGCTTGTTTTATTCCTGCAAAATGTAGAGCATAACAGTAGTTGATCTAACTGAGGAATGACTCACTCTTTCTGGCCCTCTGCACCCCTGCAGATGCAGTTCCTGCTCACCATCACGCACACGCTGAGTGCCGTCGTGAAGCCCTGTGGCTTCCCCTTTGGTTGCCTCATCTTCCAGTCCTCCTATATGATGACACTAGTCATCCTGTTCTTAAATTTTTATGTTCAGGTATGTGAAATGTAAATATTCACAGTAAAACACCATTGATGTGCACTTTGCATTATATATTTGTAATTTTACTGATTAAATATTAAGCACATGCATGTGGATGAATTTAGATGATGGGTCTGTAAATGAAAAAGTAAAAACTTGCATTCTAATTGCTCTCCCTATGGCCTCCTACTCAAAGAAGAACCACAGTTAATAGTCTAGTGGTCATCCTACTAAAACTTCATGTGCATTGCATTGAAAAATATCAGAAATACCAAGTTATATTGTTTGCATCATGTATTTGCTTTCTGACATCAGAAAATTAAACAGGTGTATGGTAAGACAGATATAGGAAACTTACATGAATGGAGGAAAAATGGGGACATTATTTTTTTTTAATATCATCCATCATGGTGTTGTAGATTATTTGGATAAAATTCCTGAAGGCCAATTAGTATGGAAAGATTACACTGGCTTTTTGTTTGTTAAAAAGAAAATGACACTTAATAAACAATTAGAGTTTCAAAGTGACTGTTATGCAAGAACCTATGAAAGCTATGAGAGAACATAGGCCTCAGAGGGTTGTAGATTTTAAATTGCATTCCTTTGTGGGCTGGGGAAATAGAATGCTTCCTTAAAAAAGCATTTACATTCAAAACAGTACTTCTGAAATTGTATTCATTTGTGTTTTCTTTTTTGAACAAGAAATGCTCTTATTTTTTAGTTTGCATAAAACTATGGTGGGTTCTCTTGTTCAGCAAATGCAAAGTTCAACTCTGAGGACTAAACCTTTGACATCTTTTTAGATTTTGTGTTTCTGAAATTGGGTTGACTAGGCTTTGTTTCTTAGGAGAAATAAGTTTGAGAGTTTCTAAAGAAATAATAGTCGACAGACCCAAACAAAGCCACACACACACAGAGGAGTTTTAAAGGAAAGTGGGGAGTTTGTGGTGCTGGGTATTAACCCTGGGCAGGAAATAAGTGCCCATCAGGGGTAGATAATGGCAGTGGGAGCCTGAGCCCCGCAGGCTGACTCAAATCAAATCTCAGTCCTAACGTAGAGTCTATAAGTGCAGTCTTGACTCTTAATACTCTTGATTAAAAATACTTAACTCTCATCTCTTTTTACTTTTTATCAGAGAAGGATAAAAACCCAGCTCGGGTTCTGCTCAGTGGGGAGAGCGGTGCTGAGCACATGTGAGGCCCAGGTGCCAGCACCGAAAATGGAGGATATCCTAGAAGCCTAATCAACCCAAGATCCCAGATATTGGTCCTTTTAGAATAACAGCACTTTTTCACTTAAATTATATCTTTTTTAAAAAAATTATATCCTTTCCAAGTAAGAAACTAATGCAGAAAAATTTCAGTGCTAATCCCATAATGTGCAAATCCTGACCTAATATGTAGATAGGATGAAATGAACAGCCTCTCATTGACATTCACACATTTGTCTTGCTTTTGCCCTGTTTTTAACAAGGGGCTTAAACATGGTCATATTTCAAACACGAATTCCTAGTAGAAAGTCAGTGCCCAAGAAATTCATGTACTGTTTTAAGCATATGCAGCATTAGAGATAAGGTCTTATACTAAGGAATCTTTTTTCTTTTTCTCTTCAATATATACACATCCAACAGACATACCGAAAAAAAGCCAATGAAAAAAGACATGCAAGAGCTGCCTGCAGGGAAAGAAGTCAGGAATGGTTTTTCCAAAGCCTGCTTCACCGAAGTGAACGGAGTGATGAGCAAGAAAGCACAATGACAGTGACAGGGAACGTATGCCTGGCACCAGCCCAACAGGTCCGCTTGTTTTAAAGCAAAGACTAAATTGAAAGTTGTATGTTTTAGCATAAACTAATTTCTTCTGAGTTTATAAATCATTTGTACCAGAATGTATTAATATATTGCTATTAGGTTAATCCGTTAACTGAATGCTTTGGTCAGCATCGAGGCGATGCTGGACCCTGAAACTTCAGAGCAGATGCCCTTCTCCCTTCTCCCTCCTCCCGCCACGCAGACCCGCCCTCCCTAGACACTGTCTGTAAAGCCATGTACACGCCCAAAGCCAGGAGGTATGGGGCCCTGTCGTTCATGGCAAGTCTTCAAGTAGAGTGTTGTTCAGATTAAACTGTCAAACAAAATGTTGTATTGTAAATACAGATATGATCTAATATACATTAAGTAATAATCGTCAGTGCATAAATGAATCAACCCCAGAAAATATTAAAATGGGATCAGAAAGTGAAGACAAAAATCTAGTAAAACCTCTCAGGCCAGAGTCTTGTTTATCAAATTGTCACAACCACTTCTGATTCTAAATTAGTGACCTGGCAATGAAATTTGTTAATCTTCTGTTTAGAATTATTAATCTTCAAATTATTTTGAGATTTTTCTGCGAAATCCTCACTCCTCAGGGGCTTTGGATACAGGAGTCTCCCTCTGTTTTGATTTGGTTTCCTTAATGATTCGAATATTCATGTCCATCTCCCTTGTTAGCTAGCCTAGGTTAGTGAAGGTCTGAGCTCCATACTAAAAGCTGTGTCTCAAACTGGCTGCTTGTTTCCTTTATGAAGAAGGACTGCAGTCCAGTCCACCCTTTTCCTAGAATGTCCATGCCACCAGAACACTTACAATCAGAATTCACAGAGAAATGGGGGTAAAACAGACTTGTCTGGTTTTTTGTGAGCCTATTCATGAATATTATTCCAAATCCTTGCAGGTTATTTAAGTATTTGAAAATAGAAAGAAAATGCTGTCGTAGTTTAGAAAGGCTCTGGCTCTGAGCCATGGGCTGGTGATGAGCACAGTGACACTGCCAGTTTGGCAAACTCAACACATCCTTTCCCAGCTCAGTACTGATCTCTGGAAACAGGCACAAAGGCCGAGGAAGCACTGAACATTTCCTTTCTCCCTCAGTGCTGGGCTGTTAATCACTATTAACTGTACCAGTGAAAACAAATGATTAGTTTATCTTCTTTCCCATCTCATTTTTTTAAGATAAAATTTTTTAGGTCATAACATTAATATCAGATGCACAGGCACTGGAAAGGCGTTCTCACCATATACAAGCCATGGTGACTTTCTGTCCCTTCTGTCCCCACCTGAGCTTTAATTTTAAATTCTCCCTGTTTGAAAACTAGACCAGCTTTTTAAACATTCATCTCATGTCAGCTCCCCTTTCTCAGGACTCTGGCATGTGTGTTTGAAAGGTGACTAACACGGCACGGTCTTCAGGTGAACGCATCCTGCCCTGTGACACCTTCTCTTCTGACTGGTCATTTCTGTTGAACAGACCCTCTTCCTGTCTGATGCCTACTTGCTCTTCTTCTTCTTCACAACCCTGCTCTGGTACTGGGGTTTGAACTCAGGGGCACTCTACCACTGAGCCATATCCCCAGCCTTTTTTGAGACAAGATCTCCGTAAGTTTCCCAGGTTGACCTCAAATTTGTAGTCTTCCTGCCTCAGCCTCCCAAATTGCTGGGATTCTAGATGTGCACCATATACCCAGTTGCTCTATTTCCTAAATGGTTTTCTAGAGCTGACTTGCTCTAGGGTGCTCAGTCTCACTTGCATCACTTATCACTTTAACTCATCACTTAGTATACTGTTCACTCCCGGGAATTCATTTTAAAATAAGGGCTAGCTTTGAGTATGACTGTTACTGCTCTTCTGTGACAAGACGCAGACTAGACTAAGGAGAAAGTCCCTCAGAGAAACTGGGTTCTGTTTTAGTTCTCAGACACAGGCTGAAATCTGTTACCAAAGTGCATTCCAGGTAAAAATGAAGCGACATTATACTCAGCTTGTATTTGTATCATCAGCTTATCATCACTGTATTTAGCTTACTCTTACTTGCCAACGAGGCCCTGAAGTCTCACCAGCACCACACCTACAACGTTGGATGTTTTCACGGGCTTCCCATCTGTAGAGCACCGAGGGAGTCCTCCTTCCGCCATGGACAAAGTCAAGCAACTGTCAGCACCAGGCAGTGTGAAACCGCTAAGTGGAGGTGAATTCTACTAAAACTTAATAAAACACTCAGAGCCTTAAACCATTCAAGGGCTGATTAAAAAGTACGCAGAGCTATGAGATCTGAGCCACAGAAATTGAATCAGGTAAATATTTTAACCTGTTATTAAGTGCTATGACTTTAAAAAACCAAAATGTTTGTTCAATGTGATTTTTCTAAAGCATAACTGTAAAAGAAATACTATCTATAGAATCTATTAAGAACTAGAAAATGTTTTTACAAGTCAATTTTTACTTACTTGTGGGAATGAAAACATATAAATATGATAAAGTATATTTGTTAATGTTCCCCAATTTAAAAAAAATTAAATTGGATTGTTTGCTGAATGGAATTAAAAACTTTTCAACCTATCAGTAGCACTTATTTAGACACATTGGTGGATAAAGTCCCCTCTACCCCCATCAGAGAAGTGTTTCTTACCTTTAAAGAAAAACGGTACTTACTGCAATGGAAAATAAAATTGCATTTTGTATTTAAGAGACCATTCTAGTTTTCCCCCGATATTTCTATATCATTTATGTTTCTGGGGGGTACTTATTTGGAATATAAGGATATCACTTTTTTGTTTTCCTTTGAAAGTGTGTGTATCTTAAGAACATAATATCATGATTAGGGTGGACAGGGAGACAGGCGAGCCATTTTTTTTTGTAGATAAAAAGCATTCTGTATGATTGTTATAATAAATTGATTTTTACATTAAAGCAAAGCACGTTGCAACTTTTCTTATTTGGCTCAAAGAAGTTAAAGTGTGTGTGGTATTCCAAGTGACCTATCACTCAGGGATTTTTTTTTTTTTTTTACCAATAAAATGATATTTATGCAATTAATTTTAGATGTTTAATTCTTCATTTCAATGAGCAATGGACTCTTATGTACCATTACCTAAACATAGTAGTCATATACCAAGTTGAACTATTTCAGAAGATGGTCATTCACCTGAAAAATTAAGACCAACTAGATAAGCAGAGGCCAAAACAATCACAACAAATTACTCTCTAGCA
This sequence comes from Tamias sibiricus, assembly GCA_025594165.1. Lineage (NCBI taxonomy): Eukaryota > Metazoa > Chordata > Mammalia > Rodentia > Sciuridae > Tamias > Tamias sibiricus. The sequence goes on along the minus strand of CM046666.1, from coordinate 12,050,980 downwards.
TAGAATAACTCAGGGAGGAGCACTGTATTGGAGTGGAAGATATGTGGCAGAAACGGTACTGGCCTCTGAAAGCCAGGACCGTCCCTTAATAGATGCCTGACCACATCAAGATGCCATCTCCACACGGGAACAGGGCTGTAAGTGAGCTGACTATGTTGAAGCCTGGCAGAGACCTAAGGGCATGGGCCACAATCACAGGCTGGTGGCTATCAATGTGGAGAGCAGAGCTGTGACTTAAGGAAAAGAAGACAGGTCCCAAAACAAAAGCTACAAGAGATGTGCTCGAAGTCTAATTATGAAGTCACTTGAGGTCCTGAGTAGTAGCAGCTGTTGGGTGGGGTGTATGAAGGAAGGACGGGTGTGGGGAGAGGGCATGAGACTTCATTTTAACTCTTCACACAGGGACTAGAGAATAGTGGTGGGAGATGGATATTTGAAAGAGGCTCCTCTGACTCCCTTATTTTCCTTCATTATTTTAAACAGTTGGTTGAACCAATTTAATCAAACTTTTCATTTAAAAATAAAAGATAAATCCTGCCTCTACAGCAAGGCCTGATAGCTGTTGTTGTAAATTGAAAAAACTACTTAGACATAACAAACGTTCACCTAAAGTCTCAATTCCTTTATATAAAGAAAAGTTCAGCATATGTTTTTATCACAGCAGGCCTTCTTCCAAACCAGATGACATGCACATGTTTAAGGAAGAGTTCCTCTGTGGGGCATACAATTACTAGACTAACTACAGTCACCTCAACATCCCTTGACCATCAGTGAAACAGGACTTTCAGGCATGCAGAGGGGGCTGGGATGGGGGTGAGCAAAAGCTATCGACTTATAGGTCATTTTTCTATCTTAAACTGCACTGAGAGAACACTGGAATGATGTGAAGTAGATGAGTAAATCTACTTCACACCCTCATGGAGCAGTTTGTAAATGTAGTCATTATGGAACTTAGAAGCAATCCACTGGGAATCCATGATGAAAAAGTGGCCAAGTTATGTTTGGCCACTGGGAGAGGCAAAGCCATCCATCCCCGGGGCACTCATAGCTCTGCATATCTTGATGTTTGCGTGTACCACAGTCAAACTATTTGGATGCCTTGAGATGGGGCTTGTAATATTGGGTTTGCAGTTATCATCGTTCCCATTCAGCCTATTAACCTAGCTGGCCAGGAAGGCATCTGAATTGTGATGTCTAAGCAATGAACAACAAAAGGAAAACTTAAGTAGATTTGCTTGGGCTGATGCCATATACTTAGAGGAAATGAACCTAACAGTCTTACCAGCTGTGATCCTTGAAACAAATGATAGATGTTGTAAAACTAGACTTTATTCTTTTTAAAGCTAGTTTAGAACTATGGATATTGATCAGCTTTGCAAATGGTCATATTCAAATCAAATCTACCTTATACAGTGTTATATATATTGTACTGGATATAGAAATATCCAGAGGAAATATCTTCCCTTAGAGTTCATAGTTTATTAAAGTAGGTATAGAAACAATTGTAAAATAAATATTAAAAGGTTTACCAGGGAAAGTTCCATAAAGAATGTAATACCTGAGCTTGGTTTTGATAGGTGAAGAATTCAAACAAGGAAGGAATTTCATTCAAGGAAATTTCAGAGGTAAAATATTTGAGACTAGGACTCAGCATTCCTTCAGCAAGTAGTTCTCAAATGCCTCCCATGTGACAGGCAGGTGCCAGAGTTTGGAATAAGATGGCAGAAGATCAGACGAGGTTTCTGCTCTTAGGGACATCTTAGCTGGAACATAGGCCATTATCACCTTCTGTAAGAATGTGCTGTTTGTAAGATCAGTAGAGGAAAGAGCATAGGGGGAGGTAGGAGGGAGATAAAGTGGGGAAAACGGGGGTTGAAATCGAGTTACACACACACAATTTTGTCAAGATGAACCCAACTACTGTGCATAACTACAGTGCCCTGATAGTAATATAAAATAACATGCTGTTTATATTAACTGTCAATCACGTAAGGGTTCCGTCTCACCTCCCTTACACAAGGAACTGAATACGCACGCTGAGACCACTATTCATTCCCAGTTCAGCTGACAACACTACTGTTCCTGGCTTAAGAAAAATGACAGTTACTACTGAACCAACACACCAAGTGTGAATAACTATACTTTTAAAGTTTATTTTAAGTGAATGCATCAAGGTCTGATCCGAGAAGAGTCACCACTAGGACAGATCCACATCTGCCTGTAAAGAAAGTTGTAGCAGGAACTTGACTCCACAGACATGGAAGTGAAAGTGGCCTCAGTCACTGATGCTGGGGCTTGGAAGCCCACAGGACAAGCAGACAGGACTGGGAGAACAAGAGCAAGCTGGAATCCTCCTGCACGAGCTGGAGTCCTCAAGGACAATCTGGCTCCTGACCTTGGTGATGAAGGTGGCCTGCAGAAGCCAGGGTCCTGTGTTACAGCTACACACACACCTGGCCCAGGAGTCAGGTGCTGGTGGAGGTCTGGGGGAGGCGAAGCTGCTCCAGGCCCCGCTGTGGTCTCATAGCAGTGAGGCAAGTTAGTGGACCAGCAGCTGCACAAGTGCACTCAAAATGGCGGCCACCGTCCTCTGCCTTCAAGTCCCCCACGACACTCTCCATGGCCCACTTTAACCAGGGACACACAGGAATGGGAATTCTGGGCACAAGTGTTCAGCCTAGCCAAGCTGACACATTAATAAAGCCACCACCACATCCTGTTGTAATAGCAAAAAATATGCCTATAACATTGACAAAGTGATTCTTCGCCTGGCCAAACTTTATTTAGGATCCTGAACCTTCCTGGTTCACCTGTGTATTTCCTTATCAACTCAGCATTAGCAGAACTCTGCTAAGTCAGATCAACAAGAACCCTTCACTCTCAGTATCTGATCATCCTTGATATCTAATCAGTTCTTCATCCTCTGCCATTCCCCAGGTGTCTGATTATACTGGCCTGTCACCAGCAAGAATCCTTTTAGGCTTACCTAGAATCCCCTGGCCCCTGATATTTTCTTTGTAATTTTTTATCCAATGATCCCTATCCTGCTTCCTGGCTGTAATTTCCACTTGCCCATGCTGTGTTCAGAGTTGAGCCCAATCTTTCTCCTCCACTGCAAAAAATCCCACTCCAGTGGGCCCCACACCTACCACAATGGGCCTGAACAAAGTCAGCCTTACCAGGCTTTAGTATCACTGAATGGGTGTGTTTTTGTTTTTTGTTTTGTTTTTTTTTTAACACCACATAAAGAAAGAAATCCTGTGGGCCCAATAGAGAAACTGAAAGACAAGTTCCTAGCTTACTGAGCTCCAGTAAAAGGTGCTTCAGCCAATATTGACCAGATTAGAACCTCTCCCATTATCTGGGCAGTAACAATGTCTGTCATAAATAGGAGAATCAAACCATAAGTGAATAGAAAATAAAGTACTGACCACATACAGCTGGGCCTCCTACACAGTAAATCCCAGTCTATGTAGAAAAAAGTTTTCCATCTATCCTTGACTTATGCAAAGCTTTGGAGATTTACTAATTTCTTATCATGCATAAGTTTTCTAAAAAGCATCAAAATTATCAACTCATTGACATTTAACCTATATATTCTTGGCACTCAGACTGCCCCCCCCCTCTCACACACACACACACACACACACACACACACAGAGTGCATTCATTAGGCTTCTTGGAGAAGCCACAGCTATATTGACCTAAAGACACTTTGTATGAGGGTTCTCTGGAGAGAGAGCATGTACACATACACATATCCATATGTACATACGTGTGTATATGTGTGTATGTATACATACAAATATGGATAGAGAGAGATTTCCTTTCAGCATTTGGCTCTCATGATCATGGAGGTTGGCAAGTAAGAATCTGCAGGGCAGGCCAGCAAGCTGGAAACCCAGGCCCTACGTGAGGTGGCAGAGCTGCAGCCAGCCTGGAAGCACATTACAGTTCTCACTTTGGGGAGAGAGGCATAATGACAGCGCTGTCATGGTTTGTTTTAGAAACTCTCAGTACTAAAGAGGTGGCTTCAACACAGGGTGAGAGGGAGGGACAGAAGATAAAGCTGACATGTACAGCCCTGAATGTCACAGTTAAAATGGGAGCCACCAGAGCATTCAACAGGGGTGACGTGGCAGATGGTGCGCAGCAGCAAGCACAAGTGGAAAACCTTGATCATCGGGGAGAAGGGAGGAGAAGCTGGAGGCAGAGGCGTGCTTGGGGCAGTTCTCCTACAGGATTACTGAGAAGCTCTGCTGGATCGTATTGGAGCTTTCACAGGGAGATGGCAAGAAGCTTTTGAAGGGAGAGAGCGCCAAGTTCAAGATGCTGAGGTTGGGACAGGAGTGGGCAGTAGTGCTGCGGGCTCAGCAGGGACAGACTGTGGAAGCAGCCTCACTCAGCCTGCAGGTGGTGGACATATTTGGTCTGAGGTACAGAGACAATCCTCCAGGAGGAGTCAACAGGCAGATGCAAATGCCCTGGGCCCAGGAAGCCACCTGCAAAGAGAGGGCAGGAAGAACAGTGAGTCAAGAGAAAGCCAGGTGCTTCTCAGAGAGGAGTTCATTTAAGGAACGTGCTAGAGAATGAACCCGAAATGGGAACCGAGGAAACGGCCAGACAGGGGAAAGCGGCATTCCACAAGCCAAGTTAATAGAGAACCTAAACAGACCAATGCAGCAAGGAGGTCAGGTGACAACTCAGAGAAAAAAAAAAGGGGGGGGGGGGGGGAGCATCAGGTCCAGTCCTCAGGAGCAGCTAGGAAATTGCAGGAGGCTTGAGTGAATGGGTGGGGGGGAAAAAAAAAAAAAAAGATCAAAACAGGATACATGAAAATCATTTCTAAGATCTGGGGATATAAAGAGGGGTTCCTGCAAGGGCCGAAGAGCTAAGAGTCAAGGTGCAGGTGGCAGGTAAGGACAGGTGGGCTGCAGAGAAGGAAGCAGTAAGAAAGTGAGGGAGGAGGGAAGGGGCACCTCAGAGCCTTGGTGACCAGAGGAAAAAACACCAGAACACACCTGCCCCCCAAACCCTCAGTAATCATGCACGGCTTTGAACGAAGCCCCCCCTGAAGGCAGCACACCAGAGAGACCCCGGGGCCTTGGAGAGGAGTGGCCTCTCTCTGTCACAGGAAAGGAGGTGGGGAAGGAGCTAGGGGTGGGAGGGACGCAGAGGGGGGAGGATCCTTCATGACAATCTGCTTGGCTTACCTCAGGGGGTCGACCTGCTGTGCAGGAGCAGTGAGCAGGGACATGAGGACAAAGCAAATTCTTAGAAGAGCTGCTGTGGAGGACGGAGGCTCAGGGCGTGGAGGGATACCAGGCATGATAAGGCTGTGGCCACGCATGCTAATGGCAGTTCCTCCATATAAGGGTCCAGCGAAAGGGATCGTTGGTCCCGAGCTGGTAGTAGACCCAAAGTGCAATCCACAGCCACCAGGGGTGGTCCAGCCTTCTCTCGATGTTACCCTAATGTAGTGCATCCATGCCCACATCCCACCACCCAGCACGCCCCTCTGCAGGCTGGGCCAGGGCAGGGCAGCGCACCCTGCAAAGCTGCCTTCCACATCCATTTGTGTGACAGTTTCACTAACGTCCAGCTCCCCATCACACGGCCAGCCCCGAGGGCCAGCCCACATCAACACTGAATTCTCATCACCAAGCAGGGTGGTGGCACACAGCAAGGGCTCAATGCCGATTTGCTAAATAAGACACAACTGAACTCTCTGGGGGATATTTTGTAAGAGATGTCCCCCACCCCAGTATTTGTTCAAGCTCATAGGTTTTGCAACTTCATCCATCCATCCTCAACCTCAGCTCTTCGAGTCTTCACCGGTCCCGGTTGCTCATATCTTCCTCCTCTTTCTCATTCCCAGTATTCTATTCTGGTTGAGGTTTTTATTGCTGCAATAACCTCCCCCAGTATGTCAAATTCAGCCTTCAGACTGCTACCAGGTTAGTCTCCCTGAAGCACTGGGCTCATTCTCTCATTCCCTACCCAAAGTTCTTACCTACAGAGTAGGCTCAAGTTTGGGCCTAGCAAAATTTAATTCCCACTAATACTCCATAGTATTATGGCCTCAAATTCTGCATTTTTCTGTCTGTTTCTATATTCATTTTAGTTTCTCTTCCCTCATTGTGGAAAAAACCCTCTCCATCCTCCAAGATCTGTTTCAAATGGTACCTCTCTTCCAGGAATCCATCCCCAATCACCCAACAAAACTGACCTCAGCTTCTGTCAGCCCTGACAATGCTCAGCTTACACCTCATTGATGGCACAAGTCACACGGCCTTGATGTACACTGACCTTGACATCTTACTGCCTTCTGCAGACAAAGTTCTTAATAGCCAAAATCATGTCTTATCCAACCTAACATTCTCCATGTAAGTTTAACTCAAGGATTTGTATAGTGCTCAAATATATATTCCCTGTAAGAGCCCTAATTGAGGAGATAGCTAAGATGGCGGCTAGCTGAGAGCCATAAAGGTGTTCAAGTATTTTCACCTGATATTCATGCATTTATCTAAGAATCTTTTATGCCTGTGAACACTGCGTGACGCACCTGTAAGCTCGAGCTGTTAGCACGTGTCCTTGTTAAGGCAAAAAGTATTTCACCAGGTGAGGTTAGTTAGAGGTGTGGTTGGAGTTGGAAAGGTTGTTGGAGCCGGAGAGAGAAGTTAGAAGAAAGAAGAATAAAAGAACTTTTTCATTCCCAGTCTGCCTCCGAACTTTCTCCTGCGGTATTGTTGCTGCAAGCTGCAGCAGTCACAGGCAGTGACAATTCCCTAGACACTGGAAGCTATATAAACTCCTAAGAGCCAGTCGTGATGGTGCACGCCTGTAATCCTAGCAGCTTGGGAGGCAGAGGCTGGAGAATCATGAGTTCAAAGCCAGCCTCAGCAATTAAGCGAGACACTGACAACTCAGTGAGACCCTGTCTCTAAATCAAATACAAAATAGGCCTAGGGATGCTGCTCAGTGGTTGAGTGCCCCTCAGTTCAATCCCCAATACCACCCCCCCAAAAATTTCCTAAGATATCCTTCAATGGGGACAGTCAATGCAATGACATGGACATTCATAAAACTCCCAAGTCATCAGAAATTATTAGTCTTAAACTAGACATACCTAAATAAGATTAGTTAATTTCACAAATTCTCTGGGCATAAAAATTGGGTGTTCTTAAGCTCTGTAAAGCTTACAACAATGGACTAAAACATAGCTCATTAAAAAAATCTAAAGAAGTAGGGATGGGGTGTGGCTCAGTGGTAGAATGTGCTTGCCTAGCATATACAAGGCCCTGAGATTCCATCCCCAGCACTGGGGGGAAAATATAAACAAAAAAGATGACAATAAAATTGGGATTGTAAACATCTGTTTTAGGCAAACTGTAATAAGCTACATATAACTAACTTGCATTACATAGTAAATTGTTCAGTCTGCACTCTTTAATTTATCCAATTATAAACTAAATTACTTTGTAGATAGCCTTAAATTATGTAGATTTTATTTCTCTAAAGTATATTCAAATGCTCCAGTGTATATACAGATTCATGCACTCAAATTTCATGAGAACATTTAGCAGTTATCACATGATGAATATTTCTTCTCTGCTAAAGATGGTTTTGTTAAATCACTAAACTATTTGCAGATCAAATGAGTCCTCCTAACAACTTTATTTTCAAAATATACCACCATTGTTATCTGAGCTATTTTCATTGTTTTCAAATTAAATTCCTCCTTTAAACAAATATACCCAAACATATTTAGATAAATGCTGAAGTTCTGATTTGCACAAAACTTGAAGACATTATGCAAACAAAAATCAATTTGACTTTCAAAATCATAAGAAAAAGCAACATCTCTTGAAATTACTGAACATCCTGAACTTTCTATTTATCTGAGCAATTTTTGATATAAAAGTTAACTTTTGTAAACAAATGAGCAATAACAAAATTGCAAACTACTAACATATTTTATTCCAAGCCAAGAGTTCCCAGGGATCCTGTTTTGGGGTGGAGCAAACAGAATGAGCACAGAGCTTTACAGTATGGCTTCTGTGGCTTGAGCCAATGGCAAACCCATCTTTGTCATCTTCTTCAGGTGGTTCAGACTGGTGGAAAAGGAAAAGGAGCACAATAATTAGTTGAAGCTCAACTATCACCTCTTGGTCCCTTAATATTCCATAAGCCCATATGAATGCCACTCCTTTTCCCCAATTATGTCACTAACTCACACACAGAAGTTGCATGGTTATGTGGTTGCTGAGAGCTAAAGTTCCAGGTAGGTGGAAACTGCCTGAAGTCAAAGTTTCACTAGAAAATCTCTTAAACATCTGCCATCATCTGAAAGGTGTGCATGCTACATCCCAACAGTGAGTGTTTTCCTGTTGTTATTGTTTTGTTTTTCTTTCTGATGCTGGAGAAAAGGCAGCCCTCTGTTGGTAGAGTTGGCTTGGCTTTAGGGTACACGCTGTATGAAAATTACATGTTAATAACCAGATTTTGGCATTCAGCCCAATTAGATGCTCATAAAGAGGGAGGTATGAGCTGCTGTCTGTGGAGCAGAGTAGCATGAAGCAACAGATTCTCCCATCCCGCCCACAGCCCAGGACTCATACCCACTGAGAAGAACAGCAGACAGGATCACTGTGTGATTTCTCTATTATTTTTTTTTTTTGCTGTGTACAGCACATGCAGTTTAACTCGGGCGGGCATGGCAGACATTGCCAGTTACCTACCTAATGTTTATTCTCCCCCGCTTCCTTAGTAAACACCCACCCTCTTTTAAGAAAGAGGGGATGGTAACTGTACCATGCTCACATTTTCACCTCCGCAGAGATGAACTGCATGCACCCACCCTGGCAATTAGGGTAGGCCCCGTGACCCAGATCCAGCCAATAAGATGGAACAAAGATCTATTCGATTTGACTTCCATGAAAATTGTTCTCCTAACTTAAAAAGATGGGGAGGGGTTGGCACGTGGTGCCTATCTTTTATTCATCCCCTTCTTCCTACCTGGAATATAGGAGAGATGTCTAGAGGTAGAGCAGCCATCCTGTGACTCTTCTACCCACAGTCACAGGAAGGATGGCAGAGCAGAAAGCTCAAAGGACCTGCATCCCTGGTGACTAAAGCTGCTGTTCTGCCAGCATGGACTACCTTACCCTGGGGGTGGCTTAAACAATAAGACCCTATTTGGTTCAGCTTCTGGAGGGTGATTTCTGTTACATGTGACCAAATACTTTTAATTCACATTTGATCCAATTTCCAGAGAACCTGGGAGTCATTCCCATATTCTTACCCACCTGAGTCTTTTTTTCTACATCATCTTTTATTCTTATTTTGATTTCAAGATTTGTTATTATTATTTCCTCAGGAGAAAATGCTAATTTTTCCCCAAGTAGTATACAAAGATATTCATGAGAGATTTGTAATAATTTAAAGTGACCTGGATGTCATCAATAGAGAAATGAATATATAACTCATAAACTAGAATATTTTACAATTTTAAAAAATAAGACCTATGTTACTGACCTGGAAAAGAGTCCTATTTTTACTGCTGAGTTAACAGAACAAGAACACACGTTTTTTAGCATGCCATTTTGTTACTTAAAAACATATACATATAGATACATGGACATTTGTATACACTCTGCTATATGTATGGGAACAAATGCCTGTAAGAATATGTTCCAAACTATAGTTATCTCTGGATCATGAATGGGAAGGAAAGTTGGGAAAAGGAAAAAGTTTAACTCTTTATAGACTTGGGTTTTGTTTTAGCATATCACATAATTCATATTTTGCAAAGAATAATAAACATTCAGAATAACCAAAGATAGAAAGTAAATTCACCAAAAATATTACCACTGAGAATGACGGCAGGTGACATTTCGAGGAGCACCCTTCTGGGATTTAGACCCATCACTGTGTGTGCTGGTATGAACACTCGCCCCAACTCTCAGCCTCTGTAACGCCCTACCCCTTTTCACCTCCTGCGCACACCTGGTCATCCTCTTTGGCTGGCTTCATCCCCCTCCCCAACTTCACATGGGAGTGACCCAGGAACGCTACTTGGGCCACATTCTCTACGTCTGGGTCACCCCGTCCATTCTCAGGCCTGTTCTCTGCTATGAGCTTCACCAGTTATCCATCAGACAGCTCCAATCAGATGCTGAAATCATATGGAAATTTTATCCCAATCAAACCTAAAGTATTGGTCCTCAAATCCAACCCTTCCCAGTCTTTGGCACCTGGGAATGACATTAGTGTCCTTCCAATTGCTTGAACCCCAAACCTCAACATTGTCCCTGACCCTGCCTTTTCACCATTGCTACATCCAATCCATCAATAATCCCTCCAGGTCCTTCTGCACTGCCCACATCATCCGATTCCCCACCCTATGCACACATGCCCCTGATAAGAGCCCTTTGACCTTTACCCTTTTGGTGCCAAAAAAAAAAAAAAAAAAGAAAAATCACAAAGCCCAACTTTGGACGCTTTATTTTTTTAAACTCACCCACTTAATTTCCTGTCAATTAGATAAAACAGAACACTCATTTTAAAAAAAAGTTTCTGCACTCTAAGGTAAATGCAACTGTATTCCTATAAAGACATTTTACATATGGTCTCCTTAAGAAACCTAGTTCAGACTTGTAAATTGTAGACAATCTCAAGATTGGTGCCTATAAAAAGCCCTATTATAAGTGCTGGGGAGTGATACTGGACAAATTATATTGTTATATTGTCTATTATGTGCATGTACAAATATGTAACAATAAATCCCATCAGTGTGTAAAACTATAATACACCAATAAAAAAATGTGTGGGGGGGGCCCTGTTGTTAAATGCTGTGGGAATGAACAAAATAATAATCAAAGAATACAGTTGAGTGGGAGAGCTGATGTCTCACAGACACTACACCGAGAACGGCCAGTGGCTGCCATACACGTTCTGTTCTTACTCTGTGAGCCTCCATAATGACACCAGGAAAGGCCTCTACGTTGTGACTTCAGGCTTCTTTGACTACCTCCTCTCCACCCCCATCTACTCCCCTTTCTCGCCCTCCCAAGGTCTTTGGCTCCAGCCCCAATAACTAAATCTGTCTGCAGTTAATACCCTCACAGCCTCTTCTGGAGGAAAATCTCTCCTTGCCTCCTTCTAACTAAAATGTGGCTGACTTCTGAGGGCACCACCTCCCCGACACCCTGCCTCAATTATCTTTCTCAGATACCCTATTACAGGTTGAGTATTCTTAATCTGAAACTGAAAAAGTTTCAGAGCATTTCAGAGTTTGGATTTTTGGATCAGGAAAACTCAACTGGTAAAGCCTCATGGAAATATTCCGAAATCCAAAACCCTGTGAAATCTGAAACACTTCTGGTGCCAAGCATTTCAGATGAAGAACACGGACCTGTACCTCCTGGCCAGGAGGAGCAGGCGCTCTCCTTGCTCCCCACAGCCACGTGCTCCCTCTCTCATGGAAACCTCCCTGCAACATTTCCACCCCCACCAGCCCCGTCTTCATTACACTGTCACCCTGCTGGCCCCTTGTTTCCTTGGCCCTGGTTCCTGCCACCCCGAGTAGTGATTACAACATGGACAGGAAGCACCCATCTTCATGCTCTGGCTTCTTGGGTCTCCAACGCTTCCTTCAGCATTTTCTCCAGTTCCACCACAGCTTTGCGCTCCCAGACCATCATCAGCATAGACACCCTGATTCTCAACCCGCCACTTTCTGACCACACTTCCCGTATCACTTGCTCTCCTAGCGCATCTGCACTTTTATCCCACTGTGACTGTCAATCCATTGACCTCATTGCAACACAAATAAGTCCATCAGAGGAACTGGCTTCAATTCCTCCCGCCTAATCTGTCTTGTAAGGTGCATCATTCTAACAATTCCTGAGCAAACTGGGACTCCTGACACAAAGGTTCCCTCTGGATTCTGGCAGAGCCCTAGATGAAGCGCACCCTGTACCTTAGGTTAGCACTTGAGCAGAACTCTAGAGAAAAACCTGCCTCGAAGCTGATTTAGTTATATTTAACATCACAACCCTCAAAAGAACACCAAAGCTGGCCAGAACTTATTAGATTCAGCACTATGCCAAGTAGGAAAAACAAATTCCTGTCTTGTGAATGATTCTGAATGTTTCACCATTATGTTCAGTGTTGCCTGCGGACACTGAGAGACAGCCTATACCCTTCACAGTCTTTTTGCTAAGAATTTTTGTTGATTGGTTGAATTTTAATCATGAATAAATGTTGATTTTTTTTTTCAAATGCCTTTTCTGGATCTACTGGGATACATACACACATACACACACACACACACACACACACACACACACACAGTCTATTAGTGGGTGATAAAAATTAAAAGATTTTAAAAATGTAAGCCATCCTCACACTCATTATATACACCTCCATCAATGTTTTGTTTTGTGTGTGTTTTTTTATTGTTGTTGCCACCTTTTCAATACACAAATACACAAGACCACTTGCTAGATCAGGTTTACTAGACTTAAACATTGTTGCATTTATGTTAACCTTAGGACTGATCTATAATTTGCTTCTCATGATTGTCCTTGTCCTGTTTTGGGGTTAACATCATAGATGCATCATAATATCAACTGGGGAGATTTCTCTATTTCTGTTGACTCATTTGTATAAGGATTACTTATTCCATTTAAATTTGACAAAATTTACATTAAAAAATATCAATATCTGATTTTTTAAATTAAGGATGGGTTTTTTTTAAATTTTTTTTTCTCTAATGATTGTTCTTTTTTTAAATTCAAATGTATTGACATCTTGCAATATTACTAACCTATTTTTATGATTTCTTCCTTTTATTTTTTTGGGGGGAGGGGAATACTGGGATTGAACCAGGGGCAACTACCACTGACCTACATCCACAGTCTATGTTTGTTTTTATAATTTTGAGACATGGTTTTGCTAAGTTGCTGAAGATCTGGTGCCAAGGCAGATCCTCCTGCCTTAGACTCCTTAGTTGCTGAGATTACAAGCTATGCCACCAAGCCCAGCTTATTCTCATGATTTTTAAAATCTCTAGAAATATGTTATTGCTACATTTCATTCCAACTTTTAATTGTGCCTTTTCTATTTATTTTCTTGATCAGTTGACTGGAAGTTGGTTGTATTAATCTTTTCAAAGAACCAGGTTTGGGTTCTACTAACCCTCCCTATAGTTTTCTTGTTTTCTATTTTATTTTAGATTTTAAAATTACTATACACTTCTAGTTGTTTTGGATTGGTACATTGCTCTTTTTTCTAACTTGTTTCTCATTTGTGTCTTAACTTTTCTGCATATACTCTTTTGCCTTCTGTTTATACTTTACAATCAAATTATCAATTATAAAATTGAATTCCTTTATTAATTTAGGAAAAACTAACATCTTTCTATTATCAAGTCTCTGATTCATAGGTCCTGGTTTTAATAAGCTTTTAGACTGAGAGTTATCAGATTTTAGACTATCTAGTCACTACTACTTTATTAGGCTTTATAAAATTCTGAAACAGAACTTCTTCAAAAGAATTTTGAGATATGTGGCAACAATCAATGGGTTTTCCTCCCTGGATCAATTATTAACTAACTGAATTGAGCCAAGATGGCGGAACAGTGTGACTCTGTCATAGAGAAGAACCAGGGCCACAAAGCAAAAGCTGGATTTTGATAAAAGTGATTGAGGGAGAACTCTAAAAATCCAGGAAGCCCAAACAGCACCAAGAGCCAGAAAAGCAACTGAGAGGAGAGAGCAAAGCAGACTGTGACTTCATACCTGGCTCCCAGTCAGAAGGGCACCGTGGGGAACCGAACCCCACACGGCCAGAGGGCAGGTGGGAAAGTGCCAGCAGCCTCCACCTAGCAGCAGACCTGCAGTCCTGACTTCTGGAGAGTGCCACAGTCCTCACTGGCTCTAAATCCAGGCTGAAGAGCTGGCTGGCCTAAGAGTTGAGCGTGTGCTACAAAAAGGGGCTCACTGGCTCTCAAAGTGAGAGGCCAAGCTGCTGAAGAGCCACCTCTAGACACCTTTCTGCCCTAGAGGCCAGCAGCCTGTCCTCCCCTGCTGCCAGAAGCCTTGGGCCTTGTGCAGTGTACAGGGCAGAGGACAGCCCTCTTGCTGTCCTTCAGGGACAGTGGCTTCCACAGCCACAACCTCAACCTCACTGGTACTTGCCCCATAGGCACTGGGGCAGGTCTCCTCCCCAGCCCACAGCGCTGGGACTGCAGCTGCTAGAACAAGTCCTGCTTCACCCCCGGAGCTGGGAAAGACCCTGACCCCTTTCTGCAGTTCCAGGAAGCCAGCTATCAGCTCCCCAGCCCCCAGAACCACCTATACTCACCCTGGAGTGAGGTAGGATAGAAGAGAGTTAAGAGACAAAAGGGAGGGCATGGGAAACATAACTTTAATCTGAAAGCCTGTGCTAAAGCTCCACGTAACTTTCCTCCCAGGCCTGTTACTCCCCTACCCGCTCCCGACACACACACACACACACACACACACACACACACACATACCACAAACCGGTTCTCTCTCCCGGCCCTGTCACTCCCAAATTTCTGGGAAATCTGTGAATCTTAAAGTTGCCATATGTTCACTTGCCTATGAAAATTACCTTGTGCATTAGCCCACATAATAAGCAAAGAGGGAAAGGATGTTTTAAGAAACCTATAATCTACAGTACTTCCAAAGTTATCTGCTAGTTATGTAATGGAGACTACATCATCCTCAGGGTCCTGAGAATAACCAAACCAGCAAAATCATCTGTGATCACCAGACTGATATCACCCTCACATATCACACCCACGTCCACCCCTCAACCAATTTCCTTTAAAAAAAAAAAAAAGAGTCTGAGAACAGACTATGCATACATCAAAAAATAGAAAAATCTCAAACAATCTAACCATTCACCTGAAGGACTTGGAAAAGCAATAACCAACTTCTACCAGTAGAAGAAAAGAAATGATAAAGATCCTAACTAGGGGCTGGAGACACAGGCAAATGTCAGAGTACTTGCATGGCATGTGTGAAGCCCTGGGTTCAATCCCTAGCACTGCAAAATAAGCAAGCGAGTAAACAATATCAAGACAAAAAAAGATCAATGAAAGTTCATTTCTTGAAAGGTTAAACATTGACAAACATTCAACTAGACTAACCAAGAGAGAAGACTCAAAATCAGAAATGAAAAAGATATTACAACTGATATCATGGAAATATAAAGGATTCTAAGAAACCACTATGAACAATTATATGTTGAAAACCTGGCAAACCTAGAAGAGACAACTTATCCAAATTGAATCAAAATGGAAAATAAAAACAGACCAATGATGAGTAATGAAATTGAAGCAGTAATTTATAAAGTCTCCCATGATAAAAAAAGATCAGGACATGTTTTTGTTAGTCATCCTTTCATCACTTTGACCAAAAATACCTAACAAGAACAAGTTAGAGGAAGAAAGATTTAAGTGTTTAAATTACCTTTCAGGAAGAGCATCCAGACTTAACTCAAGAAGAGTTTGGAAGCAGCTCTTGAAGAACGGACATGTGCAAAAGCTAGCTTGACCAGCCAATGACCCTTTGAAGTCACAAGGTCAAAATCCCCCATGCAGAACCCATCCCCCAAACAAACGTGCACTTTGTAAAGATGAAGGATCATCATTTACAACTACCCATAAAGAACCTGAAACTCCCTTGT
Organism: Tamias sibiricus; assembly: GCA_025594165.1. Classification (NCBI taxonomy): domain Eukaryota; kingdom Metazoa; phylum Chordata; class Mammalia; order Rodentia; family Sciuridae; genus Tamias; species Tamias sibiricus. Next base: position 12,035,257 of record CM046666.1, on the reverse strand, counting down.
CACCATCCAATCAACACGCGACTTCTCCCCTCTTCCTTCCCGTATATCCCTCAGTGCCAACAGAATGAGGAGCAGATTTGAGCATCACCATCTCCTGGGCTTCCTTTCTCCTTGATTAGGCAAAACACTTTTTTGTCTTGTGGAAACCCCATGCCACAGGATTGTACTGAGCAGTAAGCCTTTGCTCAATGTCAAAAGCATCAGAGTGTCTTTTAGTGCCTGCTTCCTCCCACCCCAATTCACATCTACTGAACAATGTAAACCTTTGTACCTACCTGCAGGATGCAATAATAAAACTGGCCTTTGGTTTTCCTTAGGAAGGCTGTATGGGATCAAGCCTGGAAGAAATTGATCCATCTGTTATTATAGTCATATTAGGCAATTTAAAAACAAGAACATAATCTATGCATACATATATATCACAAATCATTAAATTACTCGCTAATGAACAAGCCTAATCCATGGCCACCCAGGTTATCAACACAAGGAGTAAAGTTTTCACCTGATTCTATTTTATGCATTATCTCTGTCGACACTACCAGGCTACAAACTGTGTAAGAAGGACTTTATGAGCCCCATTCAAAGCACTGAATCCCTAACTTCTTGTAGCTCTCGGTTAGGGGCTGAAAACAGTCTAGTCCCAGAGATGTTCATTCTATTTCCCTAGAAAAATATGTAGAGTCTTTACTAAGATGAAAATATGATAAAAGGATAGACACTGTACACAGGCATCCAAATCAAGATTAACTTCCAGAAGATTCATAGGGCTGTTGTCCATCATGCACTTAGCCCAGTAAGCACTAGGTTCCAGCTAAAAAATAAAAAATAAAATTCACACTATCCCTAACTTACAAGACAAAGGGAATTTTTCTTAGTACTTGGGAGGCTGAGGCAGGAGGATCATGAGTTCAAAGCCAGCCTCAGCAATGGTGAGGCACTTAGCAACTCAGTGAGACCCTGTCTCTAATAAAATACAAGAAAGGGCTGGGGATATGGAGTGCCCCTGAGTTCAATCCCTGGTACCAAAAAAAAAAAAAAAAAAAAAAAGAAGACGAAGAAGAAGAAAATAAAAGCAAAATCCCAAGAAAGCATATTTTGAAGAAATAGTTTTCTTTGAGATAGTCTAAATTTACCCAGGGGCCTGATATCAAAGGGAGCTGAATACAAACAGTAACTAATACTCAACAATGTTGATTGAAAAGACAGCTGCCCTGCCGGGCACGGTGGCGCACGCCTGTAATCCCAGCACTTTGGGAGGCTGAGGCAGGAGGATCGCAAGTTCAAAGCCAGCCTCAGCAATGGCGAGGCACTTAGCAATTCAGTGAGACCCTGTCTCTAAATAAAATACAAAAAAGGGCTGGGGATGTGACCCACTGGTCGAGTGCCCCTGAGTTCAATCCCTGGTAACCACACACACAAAAAAAAAAAAGACGGCTGCCTAAAATGTGGAGCTTAGTCAAAATAAATGAATTCTCCAGCAGTCTAGGTGATATAATCTCTGATGCTTAAGCTAGTGTTGCTCTATATCAGCTCTATATCAAAATAATATATAAATTATTTTGATAACAATGAAATAACATTAAGGTTTTCTTTTTATTCTTACTCTCTCAAAAATGTACAGCGGAATTTCCTAGTAAGTTATATGACTCAACAGATTAAACTCAAAAGCAAGTAAGAGAACCCAGGTGTCTTGGATTAAGTCAGACGTTAAAAAGACATTAAAGCCAGACATTGAAAAGATTTGCAAACATCAAACAATATTATTCTCATGTTTCTTATTTTTAAAATGTAGTCATTTTTCATAAAAATCTACATTAACATATAAAGATTTATTCCTATTATCTTAAGGTAAATATATGTTCAGAGAGTCTCAAGTTTTAATATTGGAAATATTTACAGATAGCTCTCTCCTAAGCAAAAGCTCTTTGGAAATCCTCAATAAATATTAAACATGTAAAGAGATCCTGATTCAAAGAAGTTTGAGAACAACTCATGGCCAACATGGGCACTCAGTGAAGAGGTCTCTGATCATGCAGAATGCTACATAAGGGAGATGACTACATGAAAGGATTTTGAAAATGGCCCTTACAGTCATCAGAGTAAATAGCAGGATGGATAGCAAGTTTTAAAAGCACTTCTTTCTTTGCTTAAAATATACAATGTGATCAGAATAATATCCTTCCTTTAACAATTTAACAGACTTCCACACCAATAAATAAATAAATAGCAAAGCAAAGCTGATTCTCAACTGGCAGAGAAAACTTTTTATCCATTACAGCCATTATAAATTTATACAGGGATTCCTTCTGATCATTCAAGTGGGAAGAGAATACTAGATTTCTTCCCAGAGAGAAAGTAGAGGGATAAAAGACTCCACTTTCCATTCTCCCTCCATAGGCTCCAGAAGATGGGATAATATTCCAAATGGACAGAGCAGCAACCTCAGGATGTACCGTGACAAAGTCCAGCAAGAGGAGTATGTAGCACACTAAGCCCATTTGTTTTTTATTTTTATTTATTTTTGTTTTTTATTTATAATAATTACAATTCATAGTGCACATATGTAGCATCTTTTTACATACAACTGTTTGTATACAAAGTATATTCGTACCATTCAGGTCTTCAATCATGCATTTAGGATAATGATATCTGTCTCATTCCATTTGTTTGTTTGTTTGTTTGTTTGTTTGGTACTAGAGATTGAACTCAGGGGCACTTGGCCACTGAGCCACATCTCCAGCCCTTTTTGTATTTTATTTAGAGACAGGGTCTCACTGAGTTGCTTAGCACCTCGCTTTTGGTGAAGCTGCTTTGAATGCTTCAAAGCTTCAGCCTCCAGGGCAGCTGAGATTACAGGCATGCACCACCACACCCGGCCCCATTTTTTTTTAAAGTGCATATATATGTGTAATGTATATATGAATATATGTAAAATATGTAGAATATGGTCTATCAAGAATATTCATACATAACTAAAATCAGTAAATCAACTATTTACTCAGAAACCTAAATATATATATTTCCAACGTAATCAATTTTAAATATACAGCTTAAAAATAAAACCATTTGGATCAAAAACAATCTTTTTTCAGAATTTACTCTTCTTGACTGACATCATCAGCCACACTCCATCCCCAAGGAGGTGCCTTGGAAATCCCCAATCTAAATGGTTCTGCTCTTCAGATGCTTAAATGAGCTTTATCCAATGCCAACTGCACATGCTTTAGTAAAAGCATTAATTATACATCAACCAAACGACTCAAGAACATTTTTAAAAGTACCTCAGCACTTGCTGATCACAGAATGATTTCAGCTCATCAGACTGTTTCCCCCAAAAATTCCTAAAATTGAACAAAAGACTTATGTAAGTAGTTAACACTTTTTCCTCCGTAGAAAAGATACTCTCCAGTCACTGAGAAAGTTCCTAACAAGAATAACTTACCAAAATATCCTTCTCAAGGTGTTTTAGATCCTGAATATCCTTGTCAAGATTGCTCAACTCTTGGAGAACAAAATCATGAAAGTGCTGTAGCTTACTGAGTCTGATAAATATAAAAGCAACACATTTCATGGGTTTTCTGCAATGTGACAAAAGATATTTCATATCATTCACCAGATCTTTACTAAGAGCATGGAAGAGGCTCCCTTCTCTTCCTTCCCTCCAATACCTGCTCTTCCCCAACCCCCAAAACACAACCATGCACATTCTCAGCTAATCTTTCAACCACGTCCCAGAAGCTGGTGTGTCATTATCATTCTTAGTAGAGCACAGGACAGATGGCTCCAGGGAAGAGAAAAGACTAAGGATTCTCCGTTCCTTCTACCTTCCACTCGCTGTCCTTTCTCTGTCTGGCTTTAAACTGGCCCTGAAAGCTGTGGTCAGGAATGGGCTCATTATACCATTTTTCCACCTCTGTTTTAGTTCTAAAATTTCTAACAGTTGCCATTCTGATCTAACTGCCATATAAATTCCTTGAAGACAAGAGTTCCTAAAGCTTGCTGCTATAGTCTGGATGTTGAATGTCCCCCAAAGGCCCCCGTGTTAAAGTCTTGGTTCCCAAACTGGTGCTATTGGGAGGTGGTGGAAGGTTGAAGAGGTGCTGTCTAGCTAAGTCACCGGGGGCGTACCCTTGACGAGGACTGTGGGACCCCAGCTCCTCCCCTCTCTTGTGTTCCAGTGGTGAGATGAGCAGGTTTGCTCTGCCAACAGAGCCAACCGATCAAGAATTAAAACCTCCAAAACCGTGAGCCCAGACAAACTTTTTCTTATAAGTGGATTATCTCAGGTGTCCATTACAGTCAGAAAGCTAATGCCAGTGCTCAGAGCTCTCCTGTACTGAGCAAGGAGCCTGGTGCCCAGAGTCATTCAGTGTGCACCTGTTCAATGAATACGTGGCTGAGCGTGAGCCCCTGAAACATAACAGGAGCTCCACAAATCCAAGGTCCTTCACGGTCTTGTTTGGACAAGTAAACGACATCGCATGTGTATAAGACTTTGAAAAAATATTACAAATGTCTATTTAAAGTATTCTACCCTAAGAAACTTTCTACTTTAGCAAACTGACTCTCCATCCCTTTCTTCCCTCATTTGCAGCCCATCTTTCCAATAAGGCACAATTTCTATACTCACCCCTGCACCCCTCAAATCTTTGTTTCCAAAGCCTACCTCAGGAAGCACTTGCTTTGAGATCGTTCTGAATTCACTCTAATCACTACAGAATTTCGCTCCTCCATTCCCCTTCCCACCCCTCGGAACCTTGGGTGTCTTGGTGCTTCTTGCTACATGATCACAAGGGGGTGGGGGTGAGTGTGCATGTGTGGATGAGCAGCATTTTCCTATCATGGTATAATATACATAATATCAAATTTTACTTTTAGCCATCTTTAACTGTGCAGTTCAGTGGCATTAAGTGCATTACACAATGTTCCACAACCACCACCACTATCCATTTGCAAAATTTTTCCATCATACAAAACAGAAGCTCTGGGCCCATTAAACTGTAACTGCTCCTTCTCTCAACTTTTGGAAACCTCCAGTGTACCCTCTGTGCCTATGAATTTCCACTCATAGTCTTGTAGTTACCTCTTCTAAGGGGAATAACGCAGTACCTCTTGTGCCTGGATTCTTTCTCTTAGCATGTTTTCTAGGTTTATCTGTGTCACAGTGTTAGAATTTAATTCCTTTTTAAGGATAAATAACATTCTATTGCAAGTATGTACCACAATTCATCTATCCAGCATTTTTCACATGTATATCCATGCTTACCCAGTCTTCACACATGGATTTGAAAATTTTTAAGAATAATATTTTGGGATCATATTATGGTAGACAAAGAGAGGCTTAAGGAGGACATTTAGTTCAACCACTCATCTTATGGATGGAGAACCAGATACCTGGAGGGGTTGAACTACATATCAAACCTCACATCTGCTCAGGCTTCAGCTCCTCAGCCTCACCCCACCCCTGCACGGCAGTCATGACATAAATATTATTTGTGAATAATCACACTTGTACGAATTAGCTTGAAATTCAGTACTTACTTGCAGAGGTGTATCAGGTTTAAAAGTTTTATTATGCAATTCGGTGCTTTCTTCGTATTTTCTGAAAGAGGACTCTCACTGTATCCGAGCTAAACCATAACAACAAAAACAAAATAATCAATTTGAGTTAAACATAACTATATAAGTTTAGTGTGCGCTTTGTATTAAAAAGATGCTGCCTGCACATTCTAATATCCATAGCAAACATACTGCTAAGGAACTGTGATGGGGTACCATTGTGCATACCTTTCAGGAATTATCTCAAGCTTTGTACTAATAAAGAACAACAAGAGAAAAATCAGAAAGCATATATTCATGTTGAATACTATAAGCATATTTCCTTTCTTTCTTTTCTTTTTTTTTTTTTTTTTTTTTTTTTTTTTTTTTGGTACCGGGGATTGAACTCAGGGGCACTCACCACTGGACCACACCCCAGTGTTTGTTTTTTTTTTTTTTTTTTTTTTTTTAGAGACAGGATCTCACTGAATTGCTAAGTGCCTCGCCATTGCTGAGGCTGGCTTTGAACTCATGATCCTCCTGCCTCAGCCTCCCAAGTACTGGAATTACAGGCGTGTGCCACCGCGCCTGACTCTATAAGCATATTTCCACTATAAATTCTCTTACATTGATATTGCAAGAAGATGATTTTGGAAGACTTCCATCTTAGTTAAATGAATGTTGGTTAGGGTATGCTAATATGCTCATAAGTCACTATGGATTTATAAGTCATGAGTCAAAAACAAAGGGGAATGAAATAGTTCCAATATTTATCTTGCAGACAAGGCTGTGGAACAGGTTGTAGGTACAGCATCTCAAAGATCTGCTACCACACCTACCTTCAGCTCTGTCTCAGAGTCCTCTCCTCCACGTGGTCACCTCTCTCCCTGTCTCTGAATATCCTGGTGTCCAAGTCATTGCTTTCTTTTTTTGGTGGGGGGAGGGGTACCAAGGATTGAACTCAGGCACTCGACCACTGGGCCACATCCCCAGCCCTTTTTTGTACTTTATTAGAGACAGGGTTTTACTGAGTCGCTAAGTGCCTTGCCATTGCTGAGGCTGGCTTTGAACTCGCAATCCTCCTGCCTCAGCCTCCCAAGTGCTGGGATTATAGGTGTGCGCCACCGCGACCAGCAAATCATTGCTTTCTGATAGTTCATTTGTCTGAGAAGGCAACCAGGGGAACCCAACCATTAGTCTGATGTGTACATATTTAGTCCCATTGGAGCAGATGGACAGGGAATAGCTATCTTATAAATACAAACCACAAAATCAGTGACCACAGCTAAGACAGATACCCCTCCCCAAAGACTGGGGACCACCTTCACATATGAAGAATAACAATAGTATTGATGAATAATATATGTGTGTTACTTTAAACTCATAACAAGCTAATTTTTCCAACTTTGTCCTATTTTGAGCTTTGTTGAGCTAAAATTGACAAAATTATTTACATTCGAGGGGAACACGTGATGTTATACATACATTATTAAATGATTCTCACAACCAACCTAATTAACATATCCATCACCTTACTGTTACCTGTGTGTACTCATGGTAAGAACATTAGAAATCTACTCACATTCACAAATTTCAAGTGCAATTATTAACTATGTCACACCATGCTGTACATCTGGTCTCTAGAACTTACCCATCTTATAATTGAAAGTTTTGTTTCTTTGACCAACATGTCCCCATATCCCTCATTCCCCTAAGCCCTGGTAATCACCCTTCCTCCCTCTCTGCTTTTGAATTCAATGTTACTTAAATTCCACATCTGAGATCATACAGTATTTGTCTGGCTTATTTTATTTTGAATAATGTCCTCCAAGTTCATGAGATAGTTTTTCAATTTTAGTGGATGATTACCTCGTATTTTCTTTTCATTTCTCCAGTGAAGTTTTCCAAGGCTGTGACAATGGCAGAAACATTCAAGTTCTCAGGCGTGTAATCCAGAGACGGAGTAGAAATACCTAACCACAAAAAGGTTAAATAAAATTAACAAACGCTCAAAGTAGACATGCTTGGTCCAACAGCTTCCCAGAGGATGGAACAGTGTGTCAGAACCACAAATAGGAACCACAGGTGCCCCACTGCCTGTAATAATGTAGCATGGCCAACTCTGGCCATGGCTGTCCAAGGTCAGCTCATACTAAGGTCCACAGCAGATGCCTCATGCTGCCTCCCACCAAGTGACCTCATTCTCTGGCATGAGCTCATTTCATCCAAACCTTTCTGACACTTTATCTTTCAATGTTTTTATTAGTGCATTATAGTCACACATGACAGAGGGGTTCATTTTGACACAACCCTACATTCCTTCAATATAACTGGCTCCATTTTGGTAACCAGTACTTTCTCTTTCCCTTCCCTCCTCCCATCCCCTCCCTCTCCCCCTTCCTCTACTCTGTGGGTCTTCCTTCTATTTATGTTTTCTAAATGGGTGCTTTATAGATAGATGTAAAAGTGGAATTCACTGTGGTATGCTCATATATGCACATAGCATAATTTGGTCAATTTCCTCCTGCTGTTCCTCCCTTTTTCCCATCCCTACTCCCTCCCTCCTTCTCTCCTTCCTCCAGTCCACTAATCTCCCTTCTGTGTTCATAAGATCCCTTTCCCATCTTTCCCTTTATCTTTATATAGCTTCCCCACATGAGAGAACATTCAACCCTTGACAGAGTCTGGCTTATTTCATTCGTTTATCAGCAAACGCCATAATTTCATTCTTCTTTATGGCAGAGTAAAACTTCATTGTGTACACATACCACATTGGGCTATTTACATAACTCAGCTATTGTGAACCGTACTTCTATAAACATTGATGTAGGTATATCACTATAGTAAGCCGATTTTAGTTCTTTGGATAAATATCAAAAAGTGGGACACTGGTTCATATAATGGTTCCATTCCTAGCCTTTTGAGGAATCTCCATACTGCTTTCCAAAGTGGTGGTATTAATTTTCAGTCCCACCAATAATGTATACCTTTTCCCACACACTTATTATTATCTGTATTCTTGATGATTGCCATTCTAACTGGAGTGAAATGAAATCTCAATGTAGTTTTGATTTATGTTTCCCTGATTATCAGGGATATTGAAAATTTTTTAACATATTTGTTGAATGTTTGAATTTATTCTTTGTAGAAATATCTGTTAGTTCTTTTTCCCATTTATTGATTGGGTTTCTATTTTTAGCGTTAAATTTTTGTGTTCTTTATATATTTTGGATATTAATCCCATTGTAAGAATAGCTGGCAAAGATTTTCTCCCATTTCTTTAGGCTCTCTTCACACTCTTGTTTCCTGTGCAGAAGATTTTTAATTTGATGGCATCCCACTTATTGACTGTTGGTTTTAATTATTGAGCTTTAGGAGTTTATTAAGAAAATTGGTACCTGCACCAATATGTTAGAGTGTTGAGCCTATGTTTTCTTCTAGCAGTTGCAGAGGTTCTGGCCTAGTTCCTAGGTCTTTATCTACTTACGTACAGAGTGAGAGATAGGGATCTAGTTTCATTCTTCTACATATGGATATACAGTTTTCCTAGCACCATTTGTTAAAAAGGCTGTCTTTTTCCAACATTACATTTTTAGCACCTCTGTCAAACATCACATGACTGTATCTATGTGGGTTTATCTCTGTGCATTCTATTCTGTTCTACTGGTCTTCGTGTCTATTTTGATGCCAATACCATTCTGTTTTGTTACTATATCTCTGTAGTATAATTTGAGATTGGGAATTATGACGCCTCCAGCATTGCATTGAAGAAATGGGGGCAGGCAAAAGGAACTTACCACAACATCATAAAAGTTATATGTTAGCCGGGCACGGTGGCGCACGCCTGTAATCCCAGCACTTGGGAGGCTGAGGCAGGAGGATCGTGAGTTCAAAGCCAGCCTCAGCCGTGGTGAGGCACTTAGCAACTCAGTGAGACCCTGTCTCTAATAAAATACAAAAAAAGGGCTGGGGATGTGGCCCAGTGGTCGAGTGCCCCTGAGTTCAATCCCCGGTACAAAAAAAAAAAAAAAGCTATATGTTGACAAACCCAAAACCAACATCATACTTAATGGAAAAAAAACTGAAAGCATTTCCTCTAAGATCAGGAACAAGTCAAGAATGTCCACTCTTACCACTCCTACACAACACAGTTCTTGAAAATTCTAGCCAGAGCAAGAGAAGGAAATTAAAAGGGATATAAATAGGAAAAGGATGTTTGCTGATGACATGGTCCTATATGTAGAAAACCCCAAAAATTCCACCAGAAGACTTCTACAGCTGATAAACAAATTCAGCAAAGTAGCAGATAGAAGATCAAGATATTAAAATCAGTACTTTCCTATACTCCAATAATGAATCTGCTGAGAAAGAAATCAGGAAGATAACTCCATTCACAATAGCTTCAAAAAACCCTTGGGAATAAATCTAACCAAAAAGATAAAAGATCTCTATGATGAAAACTATAGAAGACTATAGTTTTTTGAAGAAAGAAATTGAAGAAGACTTTAGAAAATGGAAAGACCCCTCCCCACCATGTTCTTGAACAGGCAGGCAGAATTAAAATTGTCCAAATGGCCATACTACCAAAATCAATATGCAGGTTCATTGTAATCCCCATCAAAATACCAAAGACATTCTTCATAGAACTAGCGGGAAAAGTCCTAAAATTCATATAGAAGAATAAAAGAATCAGAATAGATTATATATTTTTAACCCCCCAAATTTAGTTAATAACTATCAGCTAAAGCAGAGGCCTAAAACTTTAGGAACCTCAGCCCCTGAACATTAGCATCAAGAAGAGTTAAGAGGCAGAAATCAAAATGCTAGGGGGGGGGAAGCTGCCTGCTTTTACTGAAAATTTGTGCAATAATTTACTTGTCTCTGAAAGGACTAAATTTTTAGGCTTCTGCAGCTACAGTGACCTGAAATCAATAACTTCCTTGTAATTCAGGCAGGTACACATTTCGTGACCACATATTTATTGTACTCTACTTCAACTGTTGGCTGTGTGCATGATGTTACCTGCCAAGCGGGAGGCTCCCTGAGCAGCGTCTTCTAATCTTGATTGTTTCGGCATAGCAAAACTCCCATCTGGTACGCCTAAGGGCAAACACAGCACATTGATGAGTCCACATAGATCGCTTTTGTCCAAAAATATATCTTGTCCTCTTTTCTTCAGTTAATATCTAACCTTGACACAGAACAAGCAAAACTCACCCCCAGCCTGTTAATCATTACTTATCATTTGATGCATGGACTACGCACAGCCTAAGTATCCAAACACGGAGCCTCCTGATGCCCGGGGAGGGGAACAGGCATTCCTTTGTGAGCTTGGTTACATTTAGCAAGGCTCAGACAGATTCCCTAAACAGTGTTTCTAAATAAGGCCATTACAATAAATATCCAAACCATTTCCAGGGTTCTGGGCTAAATGGCAAAGTAGCAGGATTTCCAGGCTGATGGGCCTTGGGAAGCTCTTCAGATCACAACCTAGACAGCGCCACCTGCCGGTGACACTGGAGCGCTGCACCGAGGCCACCTGATTGATGAGGCCATCTTGGCTGCTCACTACTCCAGTGACTGATGAGACCCCTGCATCGCCATATAATGCAGTACATCACTAAATAGTTTCTATTCCAGTGTTCACTGGACCCTCCCAATCTTACCAACAGCACCCATGAACGGTGGCTTTATGCTCCATTCCTGCTCTTCCTTACTGTTGGCTTCGACTCCATCCTCAAGGCCTCAGGTCCTGCCCAGGGAATGAATACTGGCACACTGCCACACCATGATCTGGCCCATGGCCATCTCCTTGGAGGATCCCGTCAGTCCTATGTCTTCACCTATCACCTCCCAGATCTCCTTCTTGCATCAAACTTGTGTCTCTCCATAGCCCACCCAATTCCGTTCTTCCCTACCTCTGCCACTCTTTCTCCATCCTCATACCCTGTAGCCATGAAGTTCTGACTTTTCTCCCTTTCTGCCCATATTTCACTAATTCAGCCAAGGAACATTCTGTGTTACCGTGTGCAAGGAGCTGTGCAAGGTGTTTGGCAGACAGTGGAGAAGCAGAGGAGCATGTATCACCATCCTGCACTCTGCTCCCACTACCCTGGGCCCCTTGTGGTCCCTCCTACATGCCCAGCATATTATCCTCTCAAGACCTGTGCACTTGAGGTTGATTATCACATTTCTCCCCATATAACTGCCTTAAGGCTCTACCTGACCACCTAGCCCAAAATTTCAAGATATCCTCCACATTTTTAAACCCCCTTCCCTGCTCAATTTTCTCTTCGTTTTTTTTTTTTAATTAGAATATATTATTCCATATGTTTAACTTCAGTATTATCTGTCTCTCCCAACCCCACCACTAGATGCTAAGGTCCACTGAGGGCAGGGTTTTTGTCTGTTTCCTTCACTACAATCCCCTCACACCAAGCAAAGTACCCATCACATAGCAGATGCTCTATAAAAACCTACTGAGTGAATAAATGAACAGATGCAACAGAATACGCAAACTCCTATAAAAAAGATACTTGATATGTTCAAATAGGATCTCTGTCAAATAGATAAGAATTTATTCTAATTCTTGTATAGTAACAGCAAAGGTAAAAATAGAAGAAACCATAAATTTTAGAAAGAAAGTTGTCTCTTGGAATCTGAGAGGAACTGGTCCCAGGATGCTCATGGACACCAAAATCCATGAACGTACACAAAACAGGTAATATTTGCATAAAACCTATGCATATTCTCCTGTATGCTTTAAATGATCTCTAGCTTCCTCATAAAACCTAACATAAATGTCATGTAAGTAGTTGCTACATCTATATTACTCTACTGTTTTTTATTGCCAAGTATTTTCAATTCATGACTGGTTGAATCCACAGATGCAGAAAGCCAACCGTATCCGATGTATTTAAGAAGAAATTAATAAATTTAGTTTTTTTTTTTTTTTTTTTTTTTTTGTACCAGGGATCAAACTCAGGGGCACTCAACCACTGGGCCACATCCCCAGCCCTTTTTGTATTTTATTAGAGACAGGGTCTCACTGACTTGCTAAGTGCTTCGCCATTGCTGAGGCTGATTTTGAACTCGTGATCCTCCTGCCTCAGCCTCCCAAGTGCTGGGATAAAAGGCGTGCACCACCACACTGAGCCTGGCTCTAAATTTAGCATTTTAAGATCTGCTAAAACTGCCTGGGGGAAGGGAGCTGTAAATATTAATTTTTAGAAATAGTTCTATCGTAAGAAATACTAGTTACAGTCTTCTAAGTGACAAAGGGAAAAGAAAAATAATTTTGCTGTTAAAATTATACCAAGTAGAGGATAGTCCATGTAAAAATATTTCATTCTCTGAGGTATAACAGAAGATCTTCTAGAAAAGTGAATTACCTAGGCTTAAGTGTCAATTGAGGTTGTTCTTATTAAAAGAAAAAATAACAAAATAAGAGGTCACATATACTGATTAGGGGAAAAGGCTGATCCCAAAGCCGAAAAGACTAAGCAAGTAATCGCAGATACACAGACAAACTGTGAATGATGGATTCTGTGGGTCAGCCTAGTTGGTATTCTATGGAATTTGCATACACTGAACATTTCATTAGAGATCACATTTCCACTATGCAGGACACAGAAAAGAGCAAACCCATACCCAGCCTCTCAAAAATGAAACAAAATACAAAGTATAATACTCTCAACTCTATTAGATACCTTATTAAACCCAGTATCTCTACCTTCTCATTACATTTAGGTTTAGGTGTGCTCAATTGTTGGACAAGTTTGGATGGGGATCTTCTAGGGAACTGCACTGTCTTCAGGTCAAAAGGTCTTTAAAAATCAAAGACAGGACCCAGGTGCAGCTCCGCTGTTCCCGCCCGCAAAGCAGACAGCACCCATGTATGACTCCTCTCTGGTGTCTATGCCCCAGTCAGGGCCAGAGAAGACTCTTTGAGGGCCATCTGGAATCCCTTCTATTGGATAATGATGAACGACTACTACATTTCTTTCCTGGCTGCCTGCTCTGCCCTTCTGGGATTTTTTTCCTTGATGGTCAATTTGTAGCAATGGCTCAAATCATGACCTTGAACTTGGACTTATCACATTCACGTACCACCCAGAGTAAAACAGGGAATTTACCAACAGAGACACTAGTTACATCCAGTGAAAAGAGGAGCTTAGAGGCATGGACTGACTGCCCTGGTCAGCCCTTGAAGGAGTTCCTGGGAATCTGTGAACCTACTAAGAGACATCTGGATGGACCCCTCAGGGACATGGAAGTGCATGGGCATGTAGAACCCTTCTCCGAAGCAGCAATGCGGGAGACGTAGGTATCTGTCCTGCAGGTCTGGCTCTCCACAGACAACAGCATCCTCCAGAGGAAGCAGTGCCGTGTCATGAGAGGCTGCAAGTCCTGAGGGATGTCACCAGTTCAGCTTTGTTTCCATGGTAACTATACGCCTCTTTTACACTGCACTGTTCACCATTCTTTTTTTTTTTTTTTTTTTTAATACGTTTTTATTTTTACGTGGTGCTGAGGATCGAACCCGGGCCACGCACGTGCTAGGCGAGCGCTCTACCACTGAGCCACAACCCCAGCGACTGTTCACCATTCTTATAGAAGGGTTAAAACTACCTGCACAAGCCGGGCATGGTGGTGCACACCTGTAAACCCAGCGACTCAGGAGGCTGAGGCAGAAGGATCATGAGTTCAAAGCCAGCCTCAGCAATGGCGAGGCACTTAGCGACTCAGTGAGACCCTGTCTCTAAATAAAATACAAAAAAGAGGCTGGGGATGTGGCCCAGTGGTCCAGTGCCCCTGAGTTCAATCCCTGGTACCAAAAACAAACAAACAAACAAAAACCTACCTACACACAAGACCCAAAAAACACACACACAGCAAACACACTGTGGCTGAACGCGCGTAGCCTCAGGTGGCTCACTCCACGTGCTTGTCAGTGGCTGGAAGAAGGGGAGAGGCGCTTGCTCCTGCAAGAACTCAGCTTTGTGCATTTCCACTAAAGATTCTGACCACCCGAGGAACTTTCAAAGTTACAGTAGGTGGCCTGCTGGGCACAAGTTTTAGTGAACAGTGTGGCATCTGTGCTGCATTTTGAAAACTCATGCTCCTGATAAAAAGTGGTTCAGACATTTAAAAATATCTTGCTCTGAAGTGACACCTTGTGGCACGGAATGACAAAGGCCAATAGCTATCACTAGGCAAGAATAAAGGGCTTCACTCAAAACTGTCCCCGTAAGCCGGGCGCGGTGGCGCACGCCTGTAAAGGGGAGGCTGAGGCAGGAGGATCACAAAGCCAGCAGCAATGGCGAGGCACTTAGCAACTCAGTGAGACCCTGTCTCTAATGGTAGGGATGTGACCCAGTGGTCGACCGCTGAGCAACCCCCGGTACCAAAAAAAAAAAAAAAAAAAAAACTGTCCCCGTAATGGTTACAGCACTTTCCCAGTGCCAATTCTTTTGTTTATTCTGCAGACAACTTATTAATTGCCCAGAATATTAAAAACTAACTTTTGGATGGATTGGTACGTTTAAAATCTGTAAATCAGTTGATGGTGTTTGTGACTGGGTATAAATATTTATTCAAACATGGAAAAATGCAGAGGTTCATTATTAAATGCTAGCATTTTCTAGCTTTCTTGCTTTTTTTCCTTGGCAAATACTGAATTCCTGTATGCCAGCCACTGGACCAGGAAATCACAACACGGAATGGGATGAAGAAGCTCCCGCCTGGCTCCTGCTTGATTTCAGAGGCCTCTCAAGAAGGTAGAAGAAGGGAGATTCATATTCATAAATAAAATTATCCTGTTGACTTAACAATTCTGGGGTAATTGCATGCACATCAAAAGTTCCAGGGTAAGGTAAGCCCAGCACGGTGATGCACGCCTATAATCCCAGCGGCTCAGGAGGCTAAGGCTGGAGGATGAAAAGTTCAAAGCCAGCCTCAGCAACAGCAAGGGGCTAAGCAACTCAGTGAGACCTGGTCTCAAAATAAAATACAAAATAGGGCGGGAGATATGGCTCAGTGGCTGAGTTCAATCCCCAGTACCAAAAAGAAAGTTCCAGGGTAAACATTAACACATAACTTGACATTTGACAGAGGCTGCAGGACACTCAAAATATTTCAGGGTTCCTCTTTTGGGGAGAGAGGTGTGCTGGGGATCGAACCTAGGGCCTCATACACTCTTGGCACAAGCTACAGCCCAGCTCAAAATGCTTTAAAGACCACTGCTTTTTCTGAAGGACATTACTTGAGCATCCTCTATAGGGGAAGGTATACCTGCTTCCGGCCACATGGTTAGAAAATCTAGGACTGGATGTAGTGATATGAAACATTTAGAGTTCTATTATATATTTTTTGGCTATCCAAAGAAATGAATCAAAGAGAAACATAACCATTAGTAGTGGTTTCTAAAAGGATTTAATGATTTTAGTCACTTATCTAAGACCCATACTTTAAGAACTATGTTAAAAATGTGAGCATTTGGAGACAGTATTCTAATTCATCCTTTTTCATAGAGAGTAGCACAAAATAAAGATGTCAGGAATGACGTTCAACTAGTACCAAGACCAGTAAGACTGATGTTCACGCTAGTAGCAGGTGACAGAATTGAGCACCACCACATGTCCGCACACGGAGCCTCATGTCAGCATCTCACTGAATCCTCAAACCCTGGGAAACTCCCCCTCCCACCCACCCAGAGATGTACACTGCTTCAGAGGAGCCCTACCAAGTGGTGAGCATGATTATTTAGTCATCAGTGTCTGCTCCTCTCTGGCCAGCATAGATTCCTCTCCTGATTGGCCTTGAGGTCAGCCTCACATGAAGGCCCTCAGCAAAGATAACAGGAAGATAACTAACAAAGTAGCAGGAGTAAGTGTGTTCTGCACCATGGTGACCAATGTGACTCTAGTTCACAGTAGCCTGTTACACACCTTATGAAGAACACCAAGAGGAGTTTCAAGGCTCCAAACAAAAAGTAATGATAAGGAGACAGAAATGCCAATTTTCTGATCCCGGTTTGATCAGTACACATTGTATGTATTTATTAAATTAGAACATCCTCCTCCATAAATATGTACAATTAATTAAAAATAACTGGGTATGGTGGCACACACCTGTAATCCTAGCTATCTGGGAGGCTGAGGCAGGAGGATCACAAGTTTGAGGCCAGCCTGGGTTAAATTAGTAAGACTCTGTGACTAAATAAAAAAAAAAAAAAAAAAAAAAGGCTGGGGATGTAGCTCAGTGGTAGAATTTTCCTGAGTTCAGTCTCCAGCACCCACCAAGAAAAGTTAATTAATAAGGAAATAAAATAAAATCCAGGTATAAACTACATATTTGCCAATTCATAAGGATGAAGTAAGAATCAAAGTAGAAGAATGGAAACAAAAAACAATGCATAAGGTATTAGTCAAAAAAATAGCAAGCATTTCTTTATTGACATAAGTGAGGTCAAAAGCATTACTAGAGATAGAGTCACTTCTCAATGCATCTAGAAAAACACTGCCTCAACATCCATGGGATAAAAATGGACAGAACAAAGGGAAACAGACAAGGACAATATCATACAGACTGGATTTCTCTGAGCATGTTGCTACAAAGTTAGCAATAAGTAACAAAAGAATAGCATTAAAATATCCCATATATTTGGGATCTAAACTAAATTTTACTAAATAACTGGGTTTAAAAAAGAAACACATTAACAGGGAGGAAATATTTAGTCAAGTCGCAATGAAAACACTCCATACCAAAATAAGGCAACATACAACCAAAGCATTTCTAAGGAATCTGAACTATATTTACCAAGAAACAAGAAAGGTTAGAAATAAATGAGGATTCAACCAAAAAGTTGGAAAGAGAAATTCAAGATGGCGGAGCAGAGTTGCCCTGTATGTCACCACAGAGAAGACCAGAGCAACAGGGAAGCTGGATTTTGAGAGGAGAGATTGAGGGAGGACTGTAAAAATCAGCAAGGGAGGGACACAACCCCAAACAGCATGGAGAGTGGGAAAGGCAATCCGGAGAGAAGATTGAAGGAAATTGCAACTTCCATTCTGGCTCCGTGGTGGGGCTGGTAGGGGTGGGTAGAGACTCCATGTTGCATGGAAAAGGTAAACAGAAAAGCATCCGCAGCCCCCATTACTGCAGCAGACCAGCAGTCCTAACTGCAGGAGAATTCCATAGACCTCACAGATTTTAGATCCAGATTGGGGTCTGAGTCCCCACCCCCTGCAGTTCCTGGAATCCAAGTTGGATTAACTGTCACTGCTGGACAAGGTCCTGCCTCAGGGACTGCAGCTGTTCCCCGGATGCTATGAAGGTCTTTTGCTGGTGAGTACCTCACAGGGCAGGAAATAGGCCCTTCCGCATCCTGCAGCCTCAGGACTGGCAGCTGCCAGAGCCACAAGCCTGGTCCCCACCTGTGCTTGCCACCTAGGAATGAGGGAGGTCTACTCCTCAACCTATCATCTTGGGACTGTCCCTTCTAGTGATGGAATCCTGGGATCACCTCTACTGGTCCCTTGGAGCCTGAAGAAGTCCCCACCTGTGTCTAGGGCTGCAGACCAAAGCCACAATCCCCAGCATCACTCACAAACTAGGCAACCCAGAGAAAGTCTCCTCCATATACCGCAATTCCAGGAATTCTGATGTCAGTGCCGTGAGTACCAACATAACCTGCATGTGCCCCATAGAACCTAGGGAATGTGTCATTCATGGCTCGTAGCCATGGGACCCTAGGCACTGGTGCTCACAGCCTATGCACCACCCAAACTTTTCTCTTGGAACATGAAGAAAGTCCCATATCTTCAGGGAAGTGGCTACCAGGGCCATGGCCCCGACACTACCAATAATCACCCCCATAGGACCTTGAAGGAGCCCCAATTAGGGAGATGGCTCTTGCGGTCAGCTGGAAGCCATAAGTTCCACCTGATAATAAGTATGTATGTGACACACCTGTAAATGCACGTGAGGCACCCGCAAAGCTAAAGGTATATAACCGGGTGAAAGCGGTCGGAGTCAGGAGAAGAATGAATTCATTCAGTCAGTCATGCAGTCGCTCGGTCGGAAGAAGAGTTCGGGTCGGAGAAGAAGAAAAGAATCAGAGCGGCCAGAACGTAGGCAGAGCGGTTACAGAAGAGAAACCAGATAGAAGAAGTAATTCCTGGTCAGAGTCAGGCAGAGGCTCCCGAGGAAGAAAGAAGAAAGAAGAAAGAAGTTCTAAAAGCTAAGCTCTCTCTCTCTCTAAAGAAGAAATCTCTTTCAAGCTCTCTTTCTCTCTAAGCTCTAAGAAGAAGAAGAAGAAGAAAAAGCTATCTCTAATCTTTCTCTCTAAGCTCTTTCTTTTTTTTTTTTTTTTTTTTTTTTTTTGGTACTGGGGATTGAACTCAGGGGCACTCGACCACTGGGCCATATCCCCAGCCCTTTTTTGTATTTTATTAGAGACAGGGTCTCACTGAGTTGCTAAGTGCCTCACCATTGCTGAGGCTGGCTTTGAACTCGCGATCCTCCTGTCTCAGCCTCCCAAAGTGCTGGGATTACAGGCATGCGCCACCGCGCCCGGCTAAGCTCTTTCTAAGAAGAAGAAAAATCTTTCTCTCTCTCTCTAAGCTCTCTCTAAGAAAGTAGAAGTAAAAGTAGTAATAGCTTTACTCTGCCTCCGAGAGTTTTCCTCCCGCGGTCTGTGGCTGGCCATGACAGGCAGCTTACAGGACCTAGTGTCTGTCCCCTTTGTATCCCATGAAATTTAATCTGAGGACACACTGCCACAGAACCAGCGTCATCCATCTCATCCTATGGCTGCAGAACTGGGGCTGCAGGTGCCATAGGTCCAGGTATCTCCCACATTCATCCTCAGGGATCTGGGAAAGATCTTTTCATCCTGACTCTAGATCTATGGTTTCTACTACCACAAGCCTTGGTGTCACCTATACAGCACCCTCCACATCTTGCACAACCTAGACTATGGCAGCTGTTGCCACAAGCACCAGTTCCACCCGTGCTCAACTCTGAGAGCAGAGGACACGCACTTTAGAAGCCTATGACAACTGCAAAGTTGCAAACGTACTTCTGTGGACTGCTGCAGTGTGGATTACTGAGGCACTTGAAAGAGTGGAAGTAGGAGATGGTGGAATGAGATGGATATCATTACTTTAAATACATGTATGAAGACACGAATGGTGTGAATATACTTTATATACAACCAGAGATATGAAAAATTGTGCTCTATATGTGTAATATGAATTGTAATGCATTCTGCTGTCATACACAACAAATTAGAAAAAAAAAATTTTTAAAAATTGGTCAATGATCCAAGTCGACACCTCTCCAAAGGAAAAATATAAATGGCCAACAAATATATGAAAAAATGTCCAATATCATTAACCAAGGGAAATTCAAATCAAAACTATAATGAGACATTTCAAACCACTGAATGTCTACTATTAAAAAACAGAAACAAAAAAAGAAAGAAAGAAAGAAAAGGAGAAAGAGGAAGGAGAGGAAAAGAAAGAGGAGGAAGCAGAGGAAATAATGCTGGTGTGGGATGTGGAGGAAAAGGAACTCCTATATGCTGTTGATGGGAATGTAAATCAATGCAGCCACTGTGGAAAACAATATGGAGGCTCTTCAAAAAAAAAAAAAAATAGAGCTACCACATGATCTAGCTATCCCACTCCTGATAGTGGAAATGAAATCCAAAGGAAATGAAATCAACACACAAAAGAGATACCTGCATATCCATGTTTATTGTGGTATGATTTGCATTAGCTAAGATATAAAATCAGCTAAATGTCCATCGATAGACGAAGGATCATGTGGTGTATATACATAATGGAGTATTATTTAGCCATTAAAAAAAGGAATTACTGTCACTTGTAGCAACATAGATAGAACTGGAGTACATCAGGTTAAGCAAAATAAGTTAGACACAGAAAGACAATTACTACATGTTCTCTCTCATGTGTGGAAACTGAATAAATTGACCCAAAAATATAATAGTTATTACTAGGGACTGAGAAAGGTGTCGAGGGTGAGGGTGAAAAGAAGGGTTACTGGATATGATCAGAGCATGCTGTATGCATGTATGGAAATATGTCCATTAATATCGATGTTAGTAAAAAAGAACAAGGTGGGATCAAAGACCTAAATGTAAAACCCGAAGATATAAAATTACTACAAGAGAATATAAGAAACACTTCAAGACACTGGGATAGCCAATGATTTTTCAGATGGAATTCCAAAGGTATAGGCCATAAATGAAAATGAACAAATGGGATTATATCACCAAGAACCTTCTGCACAGCAAAGGAAACAATCACAGAGTGAGTTAGCAATCTGCAGAAGGGGAGAAAATATTTGAAACTATTCTTCTGTTAATAAATTAACACCCATAATGTGAAAAGAACTCAAAAAGCTGGACACCATAAAAACAATCCATTTTTTAAAAAGTGGGCTAAAGGGGCTAGGGTTGTGGCTCAGTGGCAGAGCACTCACCTAGTATGTGTGAGGCACCACTTTCGATCCTCAACACCACATAAAAATAAAGTTTAAAAAAAGTGGGCTAAAGATATTAATGACATTTCTCAAAGATACAAGTGGCCAACATGTATATTTATAATAGTTATAAAAGAAATTCTTAGGAATAAATTTAACCCAAGAGGCAAAAGATCAATGAAAACCATAAAACATTTATGAAAGAAATTGAAGAAAACACACAAAAAAAGTAGAAAGACATACCATATTCATGGATTAGAAGAATCAGAATGATTAAAATGCCCATTCTACCCAGGGCAATGTACGGATTCAATGCAATCCTTATCAAAACACCAACAACATTCTTTAAATGATCTTTTAAAATTCTAAAATTTATATGGAACCACAGAAAAACCCTGAATAGCCAAAGCCATCTTGAAAGAAAAAAGATGAAGAACAACAAAGAGAAAGGCGTTATAATACCTTACTTCAAAACATGCTACAAAGCTGTAGTAAACAAAACAGCATGGTACATTAAAACAAACACACTCACCAAATCGAACAAAAAGCTGGGGGGCAGGGGGCTGTGCACCTATGGCAACCTGATTTTTTTTTTTTTTCTGTATTGGAATTTGAAGTCAAGGTGCTCTATCTCTGAGCCATATCCTCATCACTTTTTATTTTTAATTTTGAGGCAGGGTCTCTTTAAGTTGCCTAGCTACCTTGAACTTGCATCTTCCTGCCTCAGCCTCCTGAATTGCTGGGATTACAGGTGTGCACCACCATGCCTGGCCAGAAAGCCGATTTTTGACAAAGGTGCGAAGAACACACATCAGAGTGGCCTTTTAGTAAAAAGTGCTGGGAAGATGGATATGCATGTGCAGAAATATGAAGCTAGTCCTTTATCTTTCAGCAGTTATAACAATCAACTCAAAGTGGATTAAAGACTTACATGTAAGACCTAGAACTACAAAACTGTTAGAAGAAAACATTGGAATGGGCTAAGAATTTGGGGACAAGAACAAAAGCGCAGGCAATCAAAGCAAAAATAGACAAACTACATCAAACCAAAATGCCTCTGCAAAGGAAATATTAGATTGAAGAGATAACCTACAGAATGGGTGAAAATATTTGTGAACCATACATCTGACAAGGGACAGATCCAGAATATGTAAGGAACTCTAAAAACTCAACAGCAAAACAGGAAGCAAAAACCCAAATAACCCAGTTTTTTAAAGGGAGACATCTCTCAATAGACATTCCTCAAAAGCATAAATACAAATGGCCAACAGGTATATAAAAAAAGTTCAACATTGCTCACCATCAGGGAAATGCAAAACAAAACCATGAAGACATATCACCTTCCCCCAGTTAGAAGGGCTGTTTATCAAAAGACTAAAGCTACCATGTGCTTATAAGGATATGGAGAAAAGGGAACCCTGCACATTGCTGATGGGAATGTGACTCAGTACAGCCATTATGGAAAACAGTATGTAAACTTCTCAAAAACTTAAAAACAGAACTAACAGATGATCAATCCCACTGCTGGGTATATATCCAAAGGAAATTAAATGAGTATGTGGAGAGAGATCTGCTCTCTCATGTGTAATGCAGCACTATTCACAATAGCTACAGATGGGAGCGACCTAAGCGTTCATCATTTCATGAGTGGATAAAGAAAATGTGGTACATATATGCAGTGAAATACTAGTCAATCATGAAAAAGTAATGAAATCCTGCCATTTGCAGCAACATGGATGGAAATGGAGATTGTTACGTTAGGTGAAACAAGCCAGGTGCAGAGGACAAGTACTATAAGTGTGTTTCCTTACATGTGAACTCTCATGTGGAAATCTCATAGAATCTGAGAGTAGAATGGTGTCCGCCAGGGGTCAGAGAGCAGGGGATTGGGTTGATGTACTTTTTTTTGAGAACTATGGGGAAAGGCTGAACAGTGGGTGGAGTTAGACAGGAACAAGTTCTGGTGTGCCATTACACACTAAGTTCACTACAGATAACAGTGAAGTTCTGTGCACTGCAAAAAGCTGGGAGAAAGCATTTCCAAAGTTTAAACCATAAAGAAATGATAAATGTTTGTGGAGATAAATGTTTAGCCTGATCTAATCATTAGGCAATGTATCCAGGTACTTAGATATTACATAGTACTCCATTAAAATATGTACAGTTTTCATGGTTTTATATATCAACTAAAAATGCATAAAAGAACCACTGATGAAAGAAGAATTAACAGTGACATTTACATGAATGAAATTTGCATGCACTTATATTTTATAAAAGCACATATAAACAAAATTTTAATATTAATTACAATGTTTTTAATATTAATTACAATGTTTATTTGTTGGAGAGAGAGATATGACCTTGAGGAATGTCAGAGATGAAGGAAGGAACTCTGAGCATCCAGACAAAAAGATCAAGTCACTTAAATGAAAAAACAAATGCCACTAAAATACAGTGGAACATTGCAAAGTCCTCAAAGAATAAGTAAATTAAAAATTTACACAAGTCAACTAAAAGGTTACAAATAGGTTAAAAAGAAAACAGACTTTGCAGTAGAACAATTTTAAGACCTTAAAAGGCAACAAAATATATGATAATGATAGAAATTTTTCAAAATGTATGGCAATCTCCAGGATATGCAAAGAACTCAAGAAACTAACAGCAAATAATAATAATAATCCAATCAATAAATGGGCAAAGTGAACAGGCACTTCACAGAATAAATACAAATAGTCAACAAGTACATGGGAAAATGTTCAACATCTCTAGCAACTAGAGAAATGCAAATTAAAACTTCACTGAGATTCCCTCTCACTCCAGTCAGAATGGCAATTATCAAGACTACAAGTGACAATAAATGTTGGAGAGGATGTGGGGGGGAAAGGTACACTCTTACATTACTACTGGGACTGAAAATTGGTGCAACCACTCTGGAAAGCAGAATTGGAAATTCCTTTAAAAACTAGGAATGGAGGGGCTGGGGTTGTGGCTCAGCGGTAGAGCGCTCGCCTAGCATGTGCGTGGCCCAGGTTCAATCCTCAGCACCATGTTAAAAAAAAAAAAAAAAAAAAAAAGCATTGTGTACAACTAAAGCAAATAAATATATATTTTTTTTAAAAAAACTAGGAATGGAACCACCATTTGACCCAGTTATCCCACTCCTCAGTCTTTACCCAAAGGACTTAAAATCAGCATATTACAGTGATGCAGCCACATCAATGTTGACAGCAGCTCAAATCACAATAGCTAAGCTATGGGAACAACTTAGATGCCCTTCAGAAGATGAATGGATAAAGAAAATGTGGTATACAGATGTACACAATGGATTATTAGTCAGCATTAAAAGAGAATAAAATCATGGCATTTACAGGTAAATGGATTAAGTTGGAGAATATTATGCTCAGTGAAGTCAGCCAATCCCAGAAAACTAAATGCCAAATGTTTTATCTGATATGAGGATGCTGACCCATAATGGGGATGGTGCGGGGAGAGCATGGGAGGAACGGAGGAATCTTAAATAAGGCAAAGGGGAGGGAGGTACAGGGAGGAGGCATGGGGGTAGGAAAGACGGTGGAATGAGACGGACATCATTACCCTAAGTACATGGATGAAGACACGAATGGTGTGACTCTACTTTGTATACAACCAAAGACATGAAAAATTGTGCTCTATATGTGTACTATGAATTGTAATGCATTCTGCTGTCATATATAACAAATTAGAATAAATTTTAAAAAACATGTATTGAGCAAAAGAATGAATAAATGCAAGAATAAATGGATGAATGTTTTTGGACTTATGACGTGTCACACAATATGACATCAACAGTGGCATCAGTCACTTCAATGTCATATGTTTGAACCACTATACTTGAGCAAATAGGCAGGCCAGGAATTTTTGTGAGTTGGGAGACCATGAACAGGGACTATCCTGAGGTCTTTTATTGAACCCAGGTTTTCTCAACTTCTATCATATTTTCTGGAATTCATCTTGATTCATTATTATATATTATAACAGTGACTAATTCTTGTAATAGAAATCAAGAGAAGTACAGGCTTAAAAAAAGAAATATCTTTTAAAATAACCTGTGAATCTGCTGCAATTGGAATAATCACCCAGATTAATTTAACTTTATTCTGGAAGATGTATTGTTCTCTTACCTCTGTCTTCCAAGTTCTGCAGCTTATGTTTGAAGCTAGTATTTTTCATTAACGACTCTTGGTTCACAGTCTAAAACACAAACAAAAAATGGGTGTGCATGAGTACATACTTACATATGATATATATAATTATATATAAAACTGCAAAGAGATAGTGCCACACTATCCCTTAAAAGATAATAAGCCAGTATGGTAGGTATGTGTGTGTGTATATATATATATATATAAAAAAAAAATATATATATATATATATATATATATATATACACATATATTTTTTTTTTTGTGTGGTGCTGGGGATTGAACCCACAACCTTGTGCATGCAATACAAGCAATCTGCCAACTGAGCTATATCCCCAGCCCCTATATTTCTAATTCTAGAAAAGCAGATGAATAACTGAATGGTACCTGAGATACATTCTCTTCAACTTCTGAGTGCTCCGAGGAAGAGAGATCACTCAGTGGGTGGGGACTTGGAAGTGCTAAGTATTAGAGAAAACAGCTTCCAGTGAATAGACAACGATAAACAACATTTCACTCTTACTCTCTGTATTAAATCACATAATAAAAAGACGGGGACGCAGTGCTAGATAAAATAATGTTTGCATTTTCCGGGGCATGTATGTTATTAGGTTTGGAATCTGTAGATTAGGTGAAGAGTCCATGACCTCAACCAGATAGCACTTTATTAGCTGCCCAACTGGCCCCCAATATGGGCAAGGAGTCAACCTTGAGATTCTTCTCTTCCTTAGCTTGCCTCCCTTATTTCCTCTTACCCCCGGCGTGCAATGATTTGACATCTACACTGAGCAATGACTATCACATTTAACACATCTGTCACCACATTACGTCTGCGAGCTTGTTCATCTCGTGACTTCAAGTCTGTATGCTTAGATCAGCATCTTCCCATTTCCCCCACCCCCATGGCAACTACCATGTTACTCTCTGATTCTGTGAGTTTGACTTTTTTAGATTCTGCACATAAGTTAGATCATACAGCATTCATCTGTGTCTGGCTCATTTAACTGAGCATCATGTCCTTCAAGTTCATCCATGTTGTCACACATGGTGGGATTTCTTCCTCCTTTGTGGAATGGGATAATATTTCATTATATTTCTTTTTTTTTTTTTTTTGTGGTACCGGGGATTGAACTCAGGGGCACTCAACCACTGGGCCACATCCCCAGCCCTTTTTTGTGTGTGTTTTTATTAGAGACAGGGTCTCACTGAGTTGCTAAGTGCCTCGCCATTGCTGAGGCTGGCTTTGAACTCGCGATCCTCCTGCCTCAGCCTCCCAAAGTGCTGGGATTATAGGCGTGTTCCACCGCGCCCGGCTTCCATTATATTTCTATACCATATTTTCTCCTTCTATTTATCCATTGACAGGTGTTTGGGTAGTTTCCAGATCTTGGTTACTGTGAATAATGGTACAGTGAATATGAAAATGCACTATCTCTTTGGCATACCAATTTCATTTCCTTTGGATACCCACAAGTGGAACTGCTGGGTCATTCTATTTTTTAAACAATTGAGGCACTTCCATACTGCTTTCTGTAGTGGATGTACCAATTCACACTCCCTCCAAAAGTGTACTGAGGGTTTCCATTTCTACATTTGCCAACACCAACACTTGTTACCTCTTGTCTTTTTGATTACAGCCATCCTCAAGCGTGAAGTGATAGCTCATTGTGGTTTTGATTTGTGCTTCCCTGATTAGTGCCGCTGAATACCTCTCCATACGCCTGTTGGTCATTTGTATGTCTTCTTCAGAAAAGTGTCTGTTCAGGCGTTTTGCCTTTATTTTTTTCTATCGAGTTACTTATGCTTTTTAAAAATTGATATTTTCTACATTCTATAGGTTGATTCCTTTGAAGTTTTTTTCAGTACCACTTATTTTTGCTTTTGTTGGTGCAATATAAAAAAAAAAAACACTGCCAAGACTGATGTAAAGCAGCTGTTTCCCTGTTTTAAAGTCTCCAATATTAAAGTCTATAATCCATTTTAATACTTCATATGGTGTGAGGGGTCTGATTCGCTCTTTTGTATATAGATGTCCAGTTTTTCCAGCACCATTTATTGAAGAAACTTTCCTCATTGTATATTCTCTATACTGTTGTCAAAGATTAGTTGGCTATATATCATGGGCTTCTTATTGGACTGTTCTAATACCATTGGTCTGCATGTCTGTTTTCTCACCAGTTTTGAGTAACATAGCTTTGTAACAGTTTGACATCAGGGAGTGTGATTCTTCCAGGTTTATTCCTCTTTCTCAAGATTGCTTTAGTGGTTTAGAGTCTTTTGATACTTCACACAAATTTTGGGATTTTTATTTTTTGGTAAAAAATGCCACTGGAATTTTGATAAGGATTACTTGGATTCCATAGATTGTAGACTGTGTAGACATTTTAGTATTAATTCTTCCAAGGGCTGGGGTTGTAAGTGGTAGAGTGCTTGCCTTGCACACGTGAGGCACTGGGTTTGATCCTCAGCACCACATACAAATAAATTAAAGGTATTGTGTCCATCCATCTACAACTAAAAGAAGTATTTGTAAAAATTAATTTCTCCAGTCCATGAGATATTTCCATTTGAGTTGATTTATCAACGTCTTATAGACTTCAGTATACAGATCTTTTATCTACTTGCCTATATTCATCCCTGTTTTATTCCTTTTGATGCCACTAAAATGGGATGATTTTCTTGATTCCTTTTCCAGATAATTTGTTACTAGAATATAGAACAGACTGAAATTTTGGTTAGCATAATTATATATTAACGGGGTTCAGAGTCTATTTTCGTACATGCATACAGCACGTCCTGATCAAATTGAATCATTATTTTTTCTACCTTCCCCCTGACACAAACCCTTCCCAATACCTAGTAGTCACTATTCTACTTTCACGTTGACATTTTTAACTTCCACACATGAGAACCTATAGTACTGTCTGCATCTGGCTCATTTCACTGAACATAAGTTCCTCCAGTTCCATCCGTTCTGCTGCAAAGGACAGGATTTCATTTCTCTGCATGACTAAATACCATGGTGTATACATACACCACAATTTATTTCTCTGTTTATCTGTTGAAGACGACTCAGGCTAATTTCTTAGTTACTATGAACAGTGTCACAACAAACATGGGCATGCAGGTACTTCTTCGGTAAGTTGATTTCATTTCCTTTGGATACACGCCCAGGAGTGGCATAGCTGGATCATATGGTAGATCTATTTTTAATTTTGGGAGGAATCCCGTACTGTCCCCCATAGTGACTGTACCTATTTACATTCCTACCACCATATAAATGCACACAAGTTACTTCTCCACCTCCTCACTGTAATTTTAATGTATATGTACACTTGTATGTATGCATATATACATACACACATTCTAACTGGGGAAAGAGGGTACCTCATTTTGATTTGCATTTCCATGATGGCTAATGATGGGCATTTTTTCCCCCACATACTTGTTGTCCAGTTGTATTTCTTCCTAGGATAAGTGTCTATTCATATTCTTTGACCATTTTTAAACTAAATTATTTTTATGTTTTTGTATGTTCTGAACAAAACCCTCTGTCAAAGGAATAACTGGTATATATTCTCTTCCATCCTGTGGGGTTGTCTCCTATGTTGTTAACTTTGCCGTGTGGGAACATTTTAGTTGGAAGTGATCCTGTTTATCAATTTTTGCTCTTGTTTCCTGTGCTTTTGGGGTTCTACCCAGAAAATCATTGCCTATACCTATGTCTTGAGGTGTTCCCCTTCTGCAGGTCCTCAGATTTGTGATCCATTTTCAGTTGATTTTTTTTACAGGGTGAGAGAGGAGGGTCAAGTTCCAATCTTCTCTATACGGACATCCAATTTCCCCAGCAGCATTTATTGAAGAGACTGCCCCTTCTGCGAGGTATGTTTTGGGGACTTGTAGGAGCCCTAAATGGGGAGATAGCTAAGACTGCAGTTAGCTGTGAGCCATAAAGATGCCTGTCGCTGACTGCAGCTATAGCTACCTGTAGCAACAAAACCGCGGGAATAAGTTCAGAGGCAGACTGGAAACAAACAGGCTCTTTATTCTGCTAGCTTCTCTCTCCAGCTCCAAGAACAACTCCTACCGGCAAATCACACTCCTCAACCACCACAAAATGGCGCCGACCCGATCCGCAATGTCCCGGGCCAAGTCTCGCGAGATCATGGAAGGTGGTGATGCTTGAACATCTTTATGGCTCACAGCTAACCGCAATCTTAGCTACCTCCCCATTTAGGCTCCTACATTGACTGTTAGTCCGCTTTTCATGGCTATGACTAAAATACCTTACAAGTACAACTTAGAGGAGGAAAAGTTTGGGGGAAGCCGTTTCAGAGGTTTCAACCCATGGCTGAATGACGCCCCTGCTCTGGGCCTGAAGTGAGGCAGAACACCATGGCGGAAGCGTGTGGTGAGGGAAAGGTGCTCATCTCATGGCAGACAGGAAGGAGAGAAAAAGAGCCCGTGTGAGGATCCAAGAAAGAGATGTAGACCCCAACGGCATGTCCCCCACCCCCATGACCTACTTCCTTCAACAATGCCCCACCTGCCCAAGTTACCACCCAGCAGTCCACTCAAACTGTTACGTTACTCCCTCAAATGAATTTTTCCACTTATGGGGTTACAGCTGTCATCACTGCCTAGAAGCCCCACCTCTGAACCTCACTGCATTGAAATCATGCTTTCAAAACATGAACTTTTAGGAGGACATTCCTAGATCCAAACTGTGACAGGTACCTTTATCAAGAATCAGTTGGCTATAGACGCATACATAGGTTTACTTCTGGGGTCTCTCTTTTGTTCATTGTGTCTATTTTCATGCCATGAAAAATAGACATTTTTCATGTCTATTTCAATGCCATGTTGTTTTGATTACCTTGCTCTGTACTGTCTTGAAATGAGGTGTTTGATGTCATTAGCTTTGCTCTTTTTGCTCAAGATTGCTTTGGCCACATCCACTA
Organism: Tamias sibiricus; assembly: GCA_025594165.1. Classification (NCBI taxonomy): domain Eukaryota; kingdom Metazoa; phylum Chordata; class Mammalia; order Rodentia; family Sciuridae; genus Tamias; species Tamias sibiricus. Next base: position 12,005,067 of record CM046666.1, on the reverse strand, counting down.
CCACCATGATGCCGTGAACCACAATGCGGCCGAGGAATCCAAACCAGTGGGGCTGTCTGATCTCGGGCTTTTATCCTCTAAAACAGATGTTGGCAAAGGATGACCTGATGGCCATGCTTCAGAAATACTGCAAGGTCTCTAACTCCTCTTCTAAAAAGCAGCACGGCAAAGAGAACAGGGGAGTTCATGGCCCAGTTCCAGAGCCTTGATGCCAAAGAAGCTGCTTCTGGATCACAGCCAAAGGGGCTTCAGAGGACAGGTCTCTGTCGCCTTCAGAAGACAGTTCTGACTTTAGGATCTCAATTCTCAAAATGAAGAATGTTTTTCATACCGTAAAACCAAATTAATGACAAATGTAGCGTAAAGTTTCATTCTTCACAAGAAAGCCCACGGAATCTATTTTCCCTTATTGGAAATGAAGGATTTAACAATAAGAAAGAAGCAAACCAGGTTTGATGCACTCAAAGAAAAAGTTGTGAACTTCATTGTTTGGTGAGGGTATTGAATACCTTCTGCCCCCTAAGACACGAGGAAGAGTACTGCAGTGCTGCCCACGTGAGCATTTAAATGCTGCTCCAATATCACCTTCCACACAGCACCCAGCAACTCTTATTATTTAAGGAGCAAAACACTGAAAAGTGAAGAAGGCTGAATTCCAAACATTGCCCCTGACATCTGCATAGCTTATAAACTGTACCTGGTCAACCCCGTGACAGCTGCTGAAAAGATGAATGCAAATCCTACAACCACAGAAAAGATGGATGGAATTATCCATGCTAGTTTACTGGAGCTGTTTCTTTCTTTTAATATTTATTTACTTGATTTAGTTGTACACAATGCATTTTATTTTTACATGGTGCTGAGGATCGAACCCGGGCCTCGCGCGTGCTAGGCGAGCGCTCTACCACTGAGCCACAATCCCAGACCCTATTGGAGCTGTTTCTGAACTAGAACCTTTAGGATTTATAAAGCCTAAACAGAAGACATGGTCATGTGACAAGGCTAACATGGGGAGACTGAAGGAGACCGGTCATATTTATATATCAGTAGAGGCAACTGTTTGCTAAGAGGAGAAATGTGTAATCCTCCCTCGTGATAATTAGCCAGAAAGTACACTGCTAATCCCAAACAGGTTTATATCAAAACATCTTTGGAGTATTTTAGAATTCAACAAATAACACACTTACTCTGTAACTAAAACCTCTCATACGTAATCAGTGTACTATCTACAAAGTCCTTACTAAATTGAATCATTCTTGGATGTGTATACCATATAAACAGAATAAATTTCTTTATCCAGAAATATAAATTATTTGCTATTTTAAAAAGATTCCTTGGGCTATTTGGTATATTTTGTGCTTTCATATGAATGTTAATATTTTTAATATATTTTTTCTAGTTCTGTGAAGACTTTTATTGGTATTTTGATGGAGAATGCATTGAATCTATAGATTGCACTGGACAGTCTGGACATTTAAACTATTAATTCTTCAATCATAACCATAGGAAGTTTTTTCATCTTCTATCTACAAATTCTTTCATTTGGTTATTACTGTAGAGAGATATTGTTTCTCTGGTTAATTCCTGGGATATTTTATTTATTTGTAGCTAGTGTGAATGGAATTGCCTTCATGATTTCTTTTTCAGCAAACTTTGTTATTGGTATATAGAAAACATCTTTTTAAAATATTTATTTGCTTTAGCTGTACACAATGGGTTTATTTGTATGGGGTGCTGAGGGTCGAACCCGGGCCGCGCACGTGCCAGGTGAGCGCTCTACCACTGAGCCGCAACCCCAGCCCTAGAAAACATACTTTTCATGTCGCCTTTGCATCCTGCTACTTTACCGAATTTATTTATCAATTCTAACAGTCTCTTGGTGGAATACTAGAATAATATCTACAGGGATAATTTCATGTCCTCGCATTTGTATGCCTTTTCTTGCTAAAAACTCTGCTATATAAATAAAGGCAGCGAGAAGACGTGCCTGTATCGTCCATGATCTTAGAGGAAATGCTCTCAGCTTTCCCTCCTGAAGTATGACGTTGGCTACGGTTCTGCATACATAGCCTTTAGAAGTTGAGGCAGGATCCTTCCATATCTTATTGGTTGAGAGCTTTTACTATGAAGGGGTGTTGGATGAAGGAACTAGTGTTCCCTCCCCCACCTGCCAGTAATGGGCATCTAAGGGTGGTATGGTGGGGGAGGGTGGTGGAAACCATGGGAGGACCCCCCTCCAGTCCTGGCATTAGCAGGAGACCCTGTGCAGCTGACCACACCTCTAGTCTCAGAGGGCAAGGGCCCCACCCTCTTGGTTCTTGAGGGCAGTGTCCTCCATTCTCCTCCTCATCCCAACACCGTTCTCTTATAGTGCAGGGCTCCCAGTGGACTTCAGTCACAGCAGGACCATGTTGGGGTCATGAGACAGTGACCCCCAAGTGAGTGTGGCGGAATGTCTGTGGAGTCCTGGAGACGGGAATATGCAGGGGTTCTGGCCCCTAGAGCAGCCCAGACAGACAACAGATCACTTCTCAAGATGGCTCCTAGCTGCAGCACCCTGGGGATTTCACAGAGTATATGAGAGATCATTTTCCAAAGCAAGGCTACTGCGCAGATTTCAGGTTACTTGTCTAAGTGAGCTGCAAGCATATGAGGATTGAAATTTTTTAATATCTAGGATTGTCAGCATCCATACTGATTGGGTTTTCTAAGACTCTTTTTTTTTTTTTTTTTTTTTTTTTTGTGGGAGGCTGTACTGGGGATTGAACTCAGGGGCACTCAACCACTGAGCCACATCCCCAACCCTATTTTGTATTTTATTTAGAGACAGGGTCTCATCGAGTTGCTTAGCATCTCACTTTTGCTGAGGTTGGCTTTGAACTTGTGATCCTCCTGCCTCAGCCTCCTGAGCCACTGGGATTACAGGTGAGCATCACAAAACTAATTTTTGTTTTTTAGCTCTTTTAAATTATCTTAGGGTCTATTTCTTTTATTTCTGCCCTCATCAATATTTTCCTCCTTCTGATGACTTTGGGCTCAGTTTATTCTATTTTTAGTACCTTGCAGTATAGTGTTAGTTGGTTCATTTGACATCTTTTTTCTTAGTGTAGGCTTTAAAAAAAACTTTTGGCCGGGCGCGGTGGCGCACGCCTGTAATCCCAGCACTTTGGGAGGCTGAGACAGGAGGATCGCAAGTTCAAAGCCAGCCTCAGCAATGGCGAGGCACTTAGCAACTCAGTGAGACCCTGTCTCTAAATAAAATACAAAAAAGGGCTGGGGATGTGGCCCAGTGGTCGAGTGCCCCTGAGTTCAATCCCCAGTACCAAAAAAAAAAAAAAAAAAAAAAAAAAAAAACTTTTGGTTGTAGATGAACACAATACCTTCATTTTATTTATTTAGATGTGGTGCTGAGGATTGAACCCGGGTCCTCACATGTGCTAGGTGAGCACTCTACCCCTGAGCCATAACCCCAGCCCTTAATGTAGGCTTTTATCACTATGAACTTCCCTCTAGATGCTGCTTTTGCTGCATCCCATAGGGTCTGGTGTGGTCTGTTTCCATTTCCTTTTGTCCCAAGAGACTCTTGGTTTCCTCTGACCCACTGATTATTCAGAAGTGTGTTGTTACCTTCCACATGCTTGTGAATTTTCCAAAACTTTTCCTGTCAGTGCTTCATTTTTTTTGGTACCGGGGATTGAACTCAGGGGCACTGGGCTACATCCCCAGCCCTTTTGTTTTTTGTATTTTATTAGAGAGAGGGTCTCACTGACTTACTAAGTGCCTCACCATTACTGAGGCTGGCTTTGAACTCATGATCCTCCTGCCTCAGCCTCCCAAGTGCTGGGATTACAGGCGTGTGCCACCACGCCCAGCTAATGCTTCAATTTTGTGCCACTGTAGTCAGGAAAGATACTGGACATAATTTCAATCCTCTTAAATTTGTTAAGACTTGCTTTGTGGCCAAACATTAGTTATGTCCAGGAAAATGTCCAGTGTTTTATTTAGAATAGACTTGAGAATGTGTATTCTGCTGTTGTGTGGAACATTTGTATGTCTGTTGGGTCCCTTATTCCACTGTATTGTTCAAGTCCACTGTTTCCATATTGATTTTCTTTCTGGATGTTCTATCTACCCATTGTCAAAAATGGGCTACTGAAGTCCCCTAATACTATTGTACTGCTGTTGATTTCTCCTTCAGTTTTATTAATATTTGCTCTACATATTTAGGTGCTCCAATGCTAGGTGCCTATGTATTTACAATCATTATATCCTCTTCTTGAATCGATCCCTTTATCATAATACATTACTCTTTGTGATAGATGACAGATTTTTGACAAACTATATATTAAGAATAGCCACCTCTGCTCTCTTTTGGTAGCCATTTACATGGAGTGTATCTTTTTTCATCCCTTCACTTTCAGTCTGTTTTTCCTTAAGACTAACGTGAGTTTCTTACATGTCATTGGACCTTGTTTGTTTAATCCATTCAGCTGTTCTTTCTTTTGATTGGAGAATTTATTCCACTTACAATAAAGTAATTGTTAATAGGTAAGGACTTAGTGTTGCATTTTTGTTCATTGTTTTCTGTTTTGTAGTTTGTTCCTTTTCCCCGAACTTTCTGTCTCACTTCCTCTCACTCTTTACACTATATCTTTATCTCTCCCTTTTCCATTTCTTTACTTTTCTGCCAGTGGCAGCTAGGCTAAGAGGTCCAGTGCTTCCTGGGTGCCAGTGTATGCCTGGCAATAGCTAAACTGTAGAATGATAAAGGTGAACAAAAGAAAAATCCTAAGTTTATAAACTTAAAAGACGCAAACAATTCCAATACAATACAGGGAGGGTTAAGGTAATGCTTACAAAACAAACCTTGGCAAAACCTGACCCCCAGGCCAAATCTAGTATGCATCCCATTTTGTAAATAACATTTGAAAGAAGCACATACATGCCTGCCTACTGGTTTAAATCTTGTCAGTGCCTGATCTTGTGCTGTAACTGTGGAGTTAAATAGCTGCAACAGAAACCATATGCATCAAAAAGCAAAAATATTTAGTATCAGTAAACTTTATGGGAAAAGTTTATCAGTTCCTGCTCTAGGTCATCACTTGAGTTTTCCTGCATTTTTAAGGGGAGAACTGGCAATCCTTAAGAGTAATCTGATTTCAAATGTCAAAGAAAAATGTAAACAAAATATCTTCCATCCTTTGCCAATGGAGACACTAAAGGAAAAGGCCATCACAAACTCACACTTTCTTCAAGGATTTTTTTTTTAAATGGTTTGCTTCAAACCACTAGTCTCCAAATACAACTTTTTGTCTATACAAACCAACAACAACAAAAAAAATCACTTACCTATTTTCTGTGTAGAAGCTTCAGGAGTTAAAAAGGAAGAGCTACCTTCAGTTTCAGAAATTTTTGGAAGTGTGGCATTTTGCCTGGCGATGTCTTCCCATACTGGTACAAGAAGTTTAGCCTAACATAATGATACCTTTATTAAGTATTAACATTCACAACCACTCAAAAATTTATCAAAAAAATCCCAAGACACTTTCAATATCCTCTTAAGAAATTAGGTACTGGATTTACTGCATTCAAAAATAAACACAAGACCAGAAAATTTCAGAAGTAGAAGAACAGTTAGGTCATACTTCAACTGATAAACCTAAATCAGTGCTTTTCAGAGTGTGGTCTAGGGCATCATCAACACATAGGAACTTGAAGGAAATGCAAATTCTCAAGTGCCACCTGTGGCCTACTCAATAAGAAATGCTGGGGCTAGGACTGAGAAATCTGCTTTAACTAGTCATCCTAGTTTTTCTGATAACCACTCAAATTTGAGAACCACTGCTCTGAATCAGGGTTTGGCAGGGTACAACCCATGGTCTATTCTTTAAATAAAGTTTTATTGGAACACAGTGCACCATTCATTTCCCTATTGTCTATGGCAGCTTTCTGGCTACAAAGACAGAGTTGATTTATTGCTCGAGACTGTATGACTCACAAATGTCCAAATATTTACTATCTGGCCCTTTACAGAAAAATTTGACAACCTTTGCTCCAAGTTATTCTTACACTGCAGCACAGAGAAATATATTTTAAGTGGAAAGTCATTTTTTTTTCACCATTTGTATCGCTTGGATTTAAGAATTCTTAAACCTGGGATGTTTCTTTGGTGCTTATTTAAAACCAAAGTCATATTTACTAGATAATCTATTATTTCATTATTTCAGGCTTAATGAGTCAGAAAATAGCTATGTACTATCAGCTCTCCATACCCACGGGTCCCACATTCACAAATCAGCCATTGGTTAATGGCTGATCGAAAATATCAAGAAAAACACTGCATTTACTCAATATATACACCAACTTTTCCCCCTAGTCCTCATTCCCTAAACAATGTAGTATAATAACTATTTGCATAGCATTTACAATGTATTAGGTACTATGAGGAATCTAAATACGATTTAGAGTATATAGAAGGATATGCCTAGATATGCAAATACTATGCCATTTTATGAGGAACTTGAGCATCCATAGATTTTGGTCACCAAGGAGAGTTCTGGAACCCACCCCTCATGGAAACTGAACCAACTCTGGCTCAAAAGTTTACACTCTCTCTGTCCTTAATGACTTGAGAGTTAACACGTACTTCATGAAGTAAGCAGATGGAGCTAGGACCAGAGCACTTGCAGTTTATTGAATTTCTGCACAAGCAGGCAGGGTGCCACGATGCCTCAATCACAGTAGTGGCCCCTCATAAAACCCTTACAGATGTGGTCATAAACTCTGTAGTCTATACACATCTCAAATGACAGACAAAAACCAACCACTAAGCAAAGAAGTAACTCAGCTGAAAAGAGGCAAAATTTGCTTTGAATTGGTCCAGAGGACACTGGCATCCAGAGTCTTAATTCCTTGGATATAAAACAAGGATAAGTGAAGCGAATTTTTTAAAACTCCAAGGTTTTGTTCAATGTTTACATAAGCCTGAGGGTACGTGAACCAAAGATCCTAAATCTTTACCTATGATTCATACTAAATGTTTGGAAGTCCTTACAGATTTTTGTTTTGTTTGCAGTACTCAGGATTGAACCCAGATGCACTCTACACTGAGTGACATGCCCAGCCCTTCTTTTTATTGAGGGAGGGTCTTACTAAGTTGGCCTAGCTGGCCTCCACCTTGCAATCCTCCTGCCTCAGCCTCCTGAGTAAGCTAGGATTACAGGTGTGCACCACCTCAATTCTTGCAGTTTCTATTGGCAGAAACGGACATACCAGCCAACCTCTGGTTCATTATTCTCATACTGCTGGATTATTTTGAGGAGAAAAAATGTAGTGTAACCCATTAGGGCCCAGGGTAGTCCAACACAATTTACTTACTTGATCTTTCTCACGGTCACTGCCACTGCTGAAAGGGAAAAGTGGCAAGACTAAAGAAAGAAAGAAAATAAGCACACAGTGGATACATTTAGTTATGAGACACACAGAGGTCCATTTCTCCCTCTAATGACACATGCCAATGCTAGACAAGCAATTCCCACTTCTGAGCACCTGCTCATATGTCAGCTATTAAAATACTTCTGCAATGATTCCACCTTGTTCCTCACCATCTGGTGTGAACTCCTGCTCCAAATACCATCCCTGAATATCAATTCCTGTTGTATCTTGGTGGTTTTATCTTAAAATGCTCCCCCTTCTCAGCATTTCACACCCCACTCCTTTCCCAAGGATTAGCTGAAGTCCTACCCACCTCATACTTGAAATTGGTTCTAGCTCTTATGAGGTTCCTCCGAGCTGAACTCCTAGCTGTGGCTTTTTAAATTATTTGATTTGTTATACACACTTGCAGAATGCAATTCATTTCATATTACATATATAGAGCACAATTTTTCAAGTCACTTGTTCTACACAAAGTATTTTCACACCATTTGTGTCTTCATACATGTACTTAGGGTAACGATGTCCTATCTGTGACTTTTATTTAACAATTGCTGGTTAATTCCATATTCTTTTGTTTCATGTACATATATTTTTCCTTTCTGGTGTTATTATTTAAAAAAAGGAAAGAGGGGCCCATAATCATATTTCTTTGTTACCATCCCCCACACCAAAAAAAAAAAAAAAAACAGTACCTGCTGATTTATTAGAGAAGTGACCCAAAAGATGACAAGCAAAGGTACCTCTTAAACTGCTTCTGACTCTAGTCTTTCTCCTACCAGGATATGGTTTTAGGGATTTCCTTTTGTGGTTACTGCTCCAAGATAGATCACTGGTAGAAGAACTTGAATCTTGATTACTCTCAGAGAAAAGATGTTTCCTGTAATTAGACTTTTACAAACACAGATGCTAAGTAACTGGTAAAGGGGGGCCAGAGCCCTTGACGTACAGCTAATCATATTACCACACACATCTTAAGCATTGTGATTAGGCATAGGAGAAGGAACTCCTTCTGGAAGACTTGGCTCTCTCCCATCATAAAAATGTGCAGAAGAAGGGAGAGAAAAAAGAAAAGAATTATTCCATTAGTCAGTTCCCCAAAATGCTGCTGCTGTAAAGGATGACACGATTTTTAACCAAGTATCTGCACTTGAAGAGATGTTAGCTGTTCAAAAGCAAATGCACTGAATATTGGCCAACTTCAAAGTTGAACTTAATGACACACGTGTAAACACACACACACACACACATTTTTATTTTGCAAAGATATGGTTCTCTATGCCTTAGAAGAACTGAAACCAACCAGGAGGATCATTTCTATAGAAAACAAAGCATTCTGAAACTAAGACTAGACTATATATTCTAGTGAGTAGTTCAACTGTACTTTGATATTTATATGTTTAAAAGCTTTTTCCATTTTTGAACTTCTAAAGTAAATGCTATGATGAAAATATGTTTATGCTCCATTTTAAATAGGGTTGGTTTTGATTTTAACAGAAAAATCCCACCCTATCTGCGTTCTGTGTTGGGTACCTCCAGGGGCTCCATCCCCAGACCATTCTGCTTTTCCAGGGACCCACCACTCAGCTGCAACATTTGGGGTGAGGGGAGATTCTAAAGAATCCCAACATAGTAAGTGGTAAAAAGCATCACAGTCTTCTCAAAGAGGAAGCATCCACTGGAGGATGTACCCACGATCTCAAATGACAAAATGCATAATCATCTCCCAAGTTTGCCACTGGGTTAGGATTGGACCAATGTCAATTGTTTGTGATATCACACCATGGCACAGGGGTGGGGGTTATCAAATAAATTCATTTGTAAGACCCAATTACTCTTCTCTTAAAACGTTTCATAGTAATCGATCAACAAATGCGAAAAAATGTTCAACATCTCTAGTAATTAGAGAAATGCAAATCAAAACTACTTTAAGATTTCATTTCATACCAGTCAGAATGGCAGTTATCAAGAATACAAACAATAAGTGTTGTCAAGGATGTGGTGGAAAAGGCACACTAGTACATTGCTGGTGGGATTGCAAATTGATGCAACCACTCTGGAAAGCAATATGGAGATTCCCTAGAAAACTTGGAATGGAACCACCATTTGACCCAGCTATCCCACTCCTCAGTCTTGACCCAAAGGACTTAAAATCAACATACTATAGTGACGCAGCCACATCAATGTTTATAGCCACTTGATCCACAATAGCTAAACTGTGGAACCAACCTAGATTCCCTTCAATAGATAAATGGATAAAGAAACTGTGGTATATATACACAATGGAATATTGCTCAGCATTAAAATAGAATAAGACCATGGCATTTTCAGGTAAATGGATGGAGTTGGATAATATCATGCTAAGTGAAGTAAGCCAAACCTAGAAAACCAAAGGCCAAATGTTCTGATAAGTGGATGCTGATTCATGGGAAAAATGGGAAAAATGGAGGAACTCTGATGGGCAAAGGGGAGGCTAGTGAGGGGAAGGGGCATGGGGGCAGGAAAGGTGGTGGAATGAGATGGACATCATTACCCTAGTTATGTTTATGACTGCACATATGGTACAATGCTACATCGTGTACAACCAGAGAAATGAAAAGTTGTGTGGCAATTGAGTACAATGAATCAAAATGCATTCTGCTGTCATATATACCTAATTTTAACAAATAAATTTTTTAAATGTTTCATAGTTCAGCATTTTATAGAGGTCATTTTTTGCTGACAAAATTCATGTATATGTCTGGTGTACCACATGATGTTTTGATATATATATACATTGTGGAAGAGTTAAAATCTAATTAATACATGCATGACCTCATACTTTATAAAAATGAGAATATCTAAAACCTATTCTCATGACACATGGTATACTTAAATTGCTATTAACTATAGTCATTTTGATATAAGACAGACCTACTTTTTGTCTAATTGAAATTTTGTATCCTTTGATCAGTATCTCCCCAAAACCTCCAGCCCCTGATATCTATCATTTTCCTATTTTCATGAGTTTGACTTTTTAAAATTCCACACAAGTGAGGACACACATGATGTGTCTTTCTGTGCCTGGCTTATTTCACTCAACTTAATGTTCCTCATGCTCATCCATGCTGTCAGGAGTGACAGGATTTCCCTCCTTGAGGCTGAACAGCATTTCATTGAGTACATCCACGACATTTTAGCCATTTATCCATTGACGGACATTTACCCTGGTTAGAGAAGATAATTTCCAATAGGAACTTTCATGAGCCAGGCTTATCTGCATCTTGCTCCTTTTTTTTAAAAAAGGTACATGGGCCATACACAGCACTGTGCTTCCCAAAGCAAATGGCCACCAGTGGTGGCACTTGGACAGGTGTCATTTGCACAGACATAAGACATGTCATTGACCAACACGACTTGGTGAGACATTTCGATTCTTTAACAGGTCTGATCTACTCAGGGTAAGTTTTGAGTGCTTAACACTTTTCTACTTTTTTTTAAAATAGAAAAGCAAGAATGGGCCTAATGTAATTTAGGGGGGGGGGAAAGGATAAAGGTTTTAAGAGGGGAAGCCCCAGGATGCATTTCTGATAGAGCTCTCTGTGCGCTCAAGTGCTGGTGGCCATGGAGGTGCCAATATCACCTGATGCTGTCACGGTGGAGCACAGAGAAATCTGTCCTCTCTCTGCTAACATGAGTGGGCTCTTTTCTGTTAAATGAGCACTTGCTACAGTGGCAAAGGACTTACTGAGGGAGTCTGCCTTCAAATTTTCCATGATCTATTTGCCAACCATTAGGATTTATCATGAAATGTTACCTTCTGCTGAGTTTTTTTTTTTTTTTTTTTTGACTGTGCTCACTGATCATTTGACTGTCCATCAAACTAATGGTCCTAGATATGGCAGACGGGCCTTTTCAGAGTCCACAGGCTAACGTGGTGATTTTCAAGTGCTATTTATTTACTATTTGCTAGAACACTGCTTTTCCATTTAAAATTGAAATAATTTCTTTTAAAATAAATTTAATTAAAAAAAAACCCAGATAACCAGGAATCATACTATGGCACATTTTATAGTTCATACGCAAGCAACTGAAATCCGGGAAGTGTTACTTTAAAATAATAAAAGTTATTACATTACCGACATCCTTCTCCTTTGCTTTCGGCCACTCCCCAAAGCAGGATCTTCCCTAAAATAAAACATATCCAATGAATGGGACTGGTACGACCATCACCCTCTTCCTTCCCTCACTTCACCGCCCTCATCCTTTCCTTCTTCCAGCACCCTTTGCCTGATAATGAACCCCGTGCATGGGCAGCGCCCATCCTATTTTGCAGTCCATTCACATAGATACTCTGGAAGACAGTGACTATTTACAAGAAAATAAATTTTACTGAGTTCCTTGTCTGAGGCACACAGAGAAGAAGACTGGCAGAACAGGATTGGCAAGGGGCCAGCCAGCAGCAATGCTGAAGAGGGTTCCTCCAGCGTGGCCTCACCTGAGAGCCAGCTGGGGTGCTTTCAACAGGAGCTTTCCCTGATCATTAGAGATGTTGCACATTGAGCATGTTTCCATAAGCCTATTGTCCATTCGTAGGTCTTCCCTGGAGAAAGTCTACTGAAATCTTTTCCCCACTTTTTATTGGGTTATTATTATTAGCAGCAGCAGTTGAGTTGTAGGAGTTCCTTCTATATTTTGACTATTCATTTATCAGACATGTGGTCTGTTATTTTTATTTTACAGATAAGTGTTAGGATGTAGAACAATAATTGGAACCACCATAAAATAACAATGGGAATAAAGAGGGATGCTGCTATGGAAAATAATATGGAGGTAAACCCCCACACACCAAAATAAAGACAGAACTACCATGTAATTCAGCAATCCTACAAAAGTGTATGTACTGAGATCAGAAAGTGCAAGAGGTGTCTGCGCTTGAATGTTTGTTGCAGCATTAGTCACAATAGCCAGGATATATGCTATGGTTTGGGTAAGAGTTGGCCAAAGGCCCACTTGTTAAAGGCTTGTTCAATGTCCTGCAGTGCTTGGGAGGTGGTAGAATCCTGAAGAGGTGGAGCCTAATGGGAGGAAGCTACGTCCCTGGGGGGCATGCCCTAGAAAGGGATCTGGGGATCCCAGCCCCTTCCTCTCTCTCTTTTGCTCCCCAGCCACCACGAAGTAAGCAGCTATCTCTGCTGCATGCTCCTGCCATGATATACTGCTTTGCCACAGGCCCAAAAGCAAGAGAGTCAACCAACCATGGGCTGTAATTTCCAAAACTGTGAGCCAAAATATAACTTTTCTTCTCTTTAAGTTGAAAAATCTCAGGCATTTATTTATTACAATAACCTAAAGCTGACTAACACAATTTATAAACAACCTAACTATCCATGAGGAAAGCATAAACTATGGCATGTACATGCACACATGTGAGCATGCGCGCACGCACACACACACACACACACACACACACACACACGAATACTACTCAGCTTTAAAAAAAGAAATCCTGCCACATGCAATGGCATGGATGAACACGAAAAACAATACACTAAAATAAGCCATCACAAAAGCACAAATACTACACAATTCCAAACATAGAAGGTATCCAAAATAGTCACACTTATAGGATGGCAGTTGCCAAGGGCTGGGGGAGAAGGGGAATGCAAAGTCCCTATTAAATAGGTGTCATTTTAGTTATTCAAAATGAGTACCTTCTAGAGATCTGCTGAACAACACTGCAAATGCACCGTAATTTCCAGCCAACCACTCATCTACTGCGCTTAGTGTGCATATTCTAGAATTTCATGTAAATAGAATTATACAATATGTACGTTTTCTCATTTCTTCCACTGGGCACAACTATTTTGAGATTCATTCATGTCACATTCATGTCAATAGTTCATTCCTTTGTTTCTGCATAGTATTCCATTATGTGGATATATAGGTGAAGATTCCTAATCTAGAAATCCAAATGCTCCAAAATCTAAAACTTCCTGAGTGACAAGATGATGCTACAAGTGGAAAATTCCACACTGGACCTCAAGTGACACGTTGTAGTCAAAACACTGGTGACTGGTGTGCTAAGAATATTGAATAAGATTACCTTCAGGAAATATGTATAAGTTATATATGAAAAATAAATTTGTGTTTAGACTTTGGATCCCATACCCAGGATATCTTATTATGTATATTCAAATATTCCAAAATCCAGGGAACTCTGAAATATAAAACACTTTTGGTCCCAGACATTTTGGATAAGAGATAAATGAATAAACACGTTGGTACAGATTATCTGTTGAAGAATCCGAGTTTCTAATTTGGAGCTATTACAAAGAAAGCTATCAAAGACTCATGTACACTCCTTTGCATGGAGATATGCTGACATATCTCTCAAGAAAACACCTAGGATAGGAATACCTGGGCCCCAGGATGGGTGTATAACATTTTAGGAAACTAGCAGCAGTGTATAAAAGTTCCAGTAGCCTGCACAGTCACAAACTCATGGTACCGGCAGCCATTCTAATAGATGTGCAGCACATTTTACAGCTTTTATTGACATTTACCTAATAATTAATGATGTTGAACAACTTCCCATATGTTTCTCTGCTGTGTACTTTCCTTAGTGAAATAGCTATTTAAATCTTTTGCCTCTAATTTTACTGAGTTGTGTTTTTTACTATTGAAGTTTGAGAATTGGTATATTTCAGATACAAGTCTTTTACAAATATCTTCTGCAAGAGTGTGGCTTGTTTCTTCCAACGGTGACTGATGAAGAGCCCACTTCACATAGATGAAGTATGATTCACCAATGTGTTCTTGTACAGACTGTGCATTGGGTGTCATAGCTAAGAAATCTTTGTCTAAAGTTTTTAAAAATATTTCCCTTTAAATGGGTTTTACATATAGGTCTATGATCTACTATGGAGGGTGAAGAAGAAAGTCATTTATTTTCTTACACATAGTATTCAACTGTTGTAGTACCACATGTTGAAATACCTACCCTTTCCCCGCTGATTATCTTTGCATCTCTGTCATAGGTGAACTGTCCACATATAGTCAGACCTATTTCTGGACTTCCTTGTCTGTTTTGTTTGTCTTTATGCCAATACCACACACTCTTGATTTTTTGGTAAATCTCGAAACCAGGTAGTGTGTGAGCCTTCCCACTTTATTTCTTTTTGAAATTTGTTTTGGCTCTCCCATGTCTTAAAATTTCACATGAAATTCAGAAATAGTTTGCTAATTTTTTTAAAAAAGCTGCTGAAATTTTTATTGGGGATTATACTGAATCCATAGATCAACTTAGGAAGAACTTGCATTAAGACTGAGTTTTTCATCTCATAAACAGCGAAATATGCCAAAAGTATATATCTTCCTTAACTTCCCTCAACATTCTGTAGTTTTCTGCTTGTGTGGCAGGGAATGGATCTTACAAATCTTTTGTTGCTAGGCATGACAGCATGCCCCTATAATCCTAGTGGCTTGGGGGGCTGAGGCAGGAAGATCACAACTTTGAGGCCAGCCTCAACAACTTAGCGAGGCCCTAAGCAACTTAGACCCTGTCTCAAAAATAAAAAGGGCTGGGGATGTGGCTCAGAGGTAAAATCCTCCTTGGGTTAAATTCCCTAATACAAAAGAAAAAAAAGGCAAAAGTAAATCTTTTGTTAAACTAATCCCCAAGTATGTCATATGTTTACTATTATTATAAATTATATTGCATTTTTATTTCAATTTTTGGTTAATAGTGAAAATGATTTTCGTATATTGAGTATTTGTCAATCCCAGATTCAGTATTTTGCAGCAGAAAAATACATCAAAGATAACCTAGAGATAATAGCAGAGGTCTGCAGGTCCCGGAAAATCTGCCAACTCAAACTGTTCAACAGAAAACTTCCCACAATGCTTTGTCCTTGGAATGGGGTGGCCAGAAGCAGGAAAGGGAGCAAAACCTAGACTGTTAACTTGGAGTATTCACATACAACGATCTGCACAATTTTAGTTTCACAATTGCCAAGATGTGCAATCAACCTGTGTCCATCCAGAGATAAACAAATGAAGAAAATGCAGTGTATATACGCAATGGAATAGTAGCCAGCCACCAAAAAAGATGGAATTCTATCATTTCAAAACATGGAGAGCCGGGCGCGGTGGCGCACGCCTGTAATCCCAGCACTTTGGGAGGCTGAGGCAGGAGGATTGCGAGTTCAAAGCCAGCCTCAGCAATGGTGAGGCACTTAGCAACTCAGTGAGACCCTGTCTCCAAATAAAATACCAAAAAGGGCTGGGGATATGACCCAGTGGTCGAGTGCCCCCGAGTTCAATCCCCGGTACCACAAAAAAAAAAAAAAAACATGGAGGACATTCTGTTACATGAAATAAACATAGCAGAGAAACAAAGAAACACTGCTAATATTACTTATGTGTGGAATGTAAAACCACCAAACTCGTGGAAGTAGAGGTAGCATAATAGTCACCAGAAGCTGGGGGTGAAGGGAAAGAGATGTTGGGGAGAGATTGGCCAAAATTAGAGCTAATATGAGGAATACCTTTTGGAGGCTATAGCACAGTAGGGTGCCAATGGTTAATATTGTCTTGCATATTTCTTTTTTTTTTTTTTATTTGTAGTTGGACACAATACCTTTATTTTATTCACTTACTTTTATGTGGTGCTGAGGATCAAACCCAGTGCCCTGCCTGTGTTAGGCAAGCGCTCTACCGCTGAGCCACAACCCCAGCCCACAATTGTGCATATTTCAAATTAACTACAGGAGACTTCTGAATGTTCTCACCAAAAAGAAGTGGTAAATGTTTTATGTACATATGCTAAATACCTTGATTTGATCATTCCATGATACACTTATAGAACTACCACTGTACCTCAATATGTACAATTAGTACATGTCTATTAAGAACAATAAAACTAAGCCGGGCGCGGTGGCGCACGCCTGTAATCCAGCACTTTGGGAGGCTGAGGCAGGAAAATCGCGAGTTCAAAGCCAGCCTCAGCAATGGCGAGGCACTTAGCAACTCAGTGAGACCCTGTCTCTAATAAAAACACAAAAAAGGGCTAGGGATGTGGCCCAGTGGTCGAGTGCCCCTGAGTTCAATCCTCAGTACCACAAAAAAAAAAAAAAAAAAAAGAACAATAAAACTTAGAAAGAAAATCACTCACCTAGATTTGTTGTCTAATTTAGGAGCCTGAATTGGAACAGACGGTTCTTTCTCGTCTGAAGAATACTCATGTTTTGAGGTAACTTCTAAGGATATAAAATAAAAAGAAGTGCTAAGCACCCTGAATAAACATTTAAATATACCTCTCAGGTCTTAATTATGACAGATAAGACATAGCAGACCTTGTTGCGTGTCATCCAGTGTCAGTTGCTCAGGTGAATTATCAGCTGTATTTTTGTGCTGCAGGAAAAAAAAAAAGTTATGATATCTCCAAAGCCCCCTTTTGAAAGTGTATTAAAACCACATCACACATTTTAAGAGGAGCATATCAACCAAATATCAGGCTCTTTATACATTAAGCATGTTTCCCAATGACTGTTGACTCTTCCTAAAAGGTCACACCCAAACTCAGGATATGCCCCTACCAAGGAAACAGAGCACACAGGTACACAGGGAAACAGGAAGACAGATGGCACCAGCTGCTGGGACATGTGTATGACTTCCCAAGGAGCCTACTTGAAAGATGACAGTTCATCTGGGAAAATGGTCTCTGGGTTTACTTGTTTGTTTTATGACTCCACCATCACACTTCTGTGTGATACATTCATGTAAGAAAATGAGGAATAAACTAAATACCTCAATATGCAAAGCAGATGCTCCATTAAATCTTTTTTAAATTTATTTTTTTAACTAGCACATTAAAACAGTAAAAATGTGCATATTGATGGTGTATCATCTGCTGTTTTGATTCATGTATACATTGTGTAATGTTTAGATCTGGTTAAACATGTCTATCTTTTCAAAAACTTTTTTTTAGATTTTATATACATACATATATTTTAGTTGTCGACAGACCTTTATTTTATTTATTCATTTATATGTGGTGCTGAGACTCGAACCCAGTGCCTCACACATGCCAGGCAAGTGCTCTACCACTGAGCCACAACTCCAGCCCCAAACACCATTTCTTTATGGTAGAAACATTCAAAATCCTTTCTTCTGGTTTCTTGAAAGGTAAAGTGCTATCTATAGTCATCCTACTGTGAACCAGCATACCAGAACCCCTTGGTCCTGTCTAGCCATAACTTAGTACCCATTTTTAAATCCTCAGAAGGCCACACCTATGAACTCACTAGTACCTTCATTTTATGGATGGGACACCCCGAGAGCAATAATATTAATTTTTCCAAGTTCCTACAGCTAGTAAGTGAAGACCATGTCTAACTCCAAACACTGGATTCCTATTCTATACCTTAATTTCCAGAGATAGTCTCCAGGTCCCAAATGAATGAATCAGGCAGAGGCCAGTGAAGTCATGTCTTTTTCAAGAGCGTGGAGTTGAGCAAAAGGAGAGAACACATAGACTCAGCAGACAAAAATAATCTAGACAGCATCATTAAAACACTGGGAGATGGTTGACCAGGAGAAAATGGCCTATGCCTCAGGGAGCACAGCATCCATTCCAGCCTCCTTCTGCACCCAGAGCAGAACCTGTTCCCAGCTCTGCATACTCACGGGAGGCTCAGACTGCCCATTTAGGTGACGGCCATCTCCAGCACTCGTGAGCTCGGCCACGTTGGTGGATTCCTCAGCATGTTCTACATATGTGGAGAAAAGAACAAGTAAAATAACATGCATGATGCTGACACTCTCTCCAAGGAATGTACACACCTCTGCTCCAGCGCCATCACCTCAATTTCAAATGAGAAATCTGTGGGCACGTGGGAAGAAGCTCAAGGGAGATGGGGCTGGAGCCTCCTTACACCCTCCTCCTGCCACCCAGCATCTGTTCTTTACCATTCCAACCGACCCACAGGAGAGGCTACCAGATGGGGAATGAATTGAGGCTTATAGCAGCTCTTTCTTCAAACCCTTACTGCTTATATAACCACCGGTTTTTGGTGATTCCTTCCAAGTAAGGTATCATCAGTGGTTTCATAGAGAACTCAGGGTCAGAATGTTGTTATTTCTCAAAATACCTGTTGCACTTTCTTGGCTACTGGGAGTTTCACTGTCTTCTTTCTCAAACTCACTAAAAAGTTCTGAGGATGTTTTCATCTGATTGGGCAACATCTGAAACGCAAGCCAAAAGCCACACAACCCTTAAAAGCAATGACCTTAAACATAAACAGAAAAAAAAAAAACCTTTAAAGGAAAACTTAAAGCTTGGAACACTGGAACACAGCACGTGGATCATTTAGAAGTAGCTTGTCTTCAGTTTGTCCTCTCCTGAAGGAGCTTTTTACCATTTCCAGCTTTCTAGATCACCCTCCCCCAGGACCAGCTCTGGCCAACCATCACCCTGTTCTCCACCACTCTCTCCTGATGCCTGTGGTTGGAATGTGTCCCCAAAATTCCTGAGTTAGAAACCTGATCCCAAGTGCAGCAGTGTTGAAAGGGGGGACCTTTGGGAGGTGGGATCACAAGAGCTCCGTCCTCACAAACGGATCGACCCAGGCACAGAATAATGGGTTATCACAGGAGTGGCTTTGTTAGAAACACTGGAGTTCTCTCCAGCACGCTGGCTCCATCTGGCCTAATGACACCCTGCAGCATGTTAGAAAGCGACGGGAAGGCCCTCCCTAGAGGCTGAGTGGAGGCCAGCACCACACATTCGGACTCCTCAGCCTCCAGAGCTAGGAACCGAAGAAAACTTTTCCAACTACCAGTGTGTAAGTACTCACAGCACCAGAGAATGTACTAGGACCATACCCTCTCCTTTTTCCAGGGCCAAGGCCCTGGATATCTTCTAATCCCTGCTTCACTTGGGGGTCAAGTCTCTTGGGATGTGTCTGCAGGGAAGCCCCACGGGAGGATCCTCTGATCCCATCCCTTCCTCACAGGGCCTCATATTCCAGGGGCTTCATCTCATATGTACCCCCACTCTCCTCCCAAAACAGTTTACTCATTTTGTAAAACGTGGAAACATTTTGATGTTTTCCATAAGTTAAGGCAAACTTGGATCCATTCATCACGTAATAGAATGGAAGGGTTAATTCTATTGATTCCTTTTCTCATCCCATAAAATCATCTTTTCATGGAAATTCTTTGCAGAGCACTTCATCATATATCCAATGGCTGCCTGTACAGCTCAGACCAAAAGGAAGTTGGCCCAAAACTTCCCCCATCAGATCTCTGACCTCTTAATGCCCTATTGGCCATTACTACAGTATTTTATGAAATACTTTTTTCTGAATTCTTGTCATAGATTTCTTGCCTTCCTACCAGCTGGGATGGTGATGGATAAAGGCTCTTGTTTCTATACATACGTAGGAAGCATTAGAGTCAGAAGATTAAAACCATAGCAATCTAGAAGAGGCATAGACGACTTCCACAGAGCAAGACAGTGAGTGCTTAGGGAAGCACTCTAAGAAATCCTACTCCTAATGATTCTCCCTGGGGCCAGGTGGGGCTGAGAGAGTGCAGGAAGTGCCAGGAAGCCCAGTGGGTATCTACAGGACCCTGGGAAGAACATAGCGAGGAGGTGATGTCTCCTAGCAAAGCTTTCAACTGTCGGCAAGAGCTGAAGGATTTCAAGGTACAAAGAGGCTCTGTGTGTCCTACATAACCAAGACAATGGCACGTGGAAAGGAAGAGCTGGGATCAGAATCCAGAACTCTCCACTCAAAACCCAACAAGGACACCAATTTCTGAAAACCCTATCAAGAAAATTAAGAGACATAAGACACACTGCAAGAATTTCAAAGAATAAGAGAGTGGAATTTGCCACCTGTTTGTCTTCTCCCAAAGCCTGGACGGAAGCTTCTGATATCCTGAGCTGCAAATCAAAATGGATTTCTATTTTCGTCACTTCCTTCTTGCTGATAATAATGGGCTGCTTCAGGCAAATGATGAATATCTTTATCTTCTCAGTTTCTAGCAAAAAATATGGTATACCATGCACATCAGCATAATAAAGGGCTTAAAACTTTGTAATTACAAATAATCACACTGGGGTATTGGTCAACTGTCTGAACTTCTCTGCAATAAGTTGAAAAGTCATATTAAATTACTTTGAAAATTTTATTTACATATACATACATGATTGGTTGATCTTCCAATAAAAGGAAGTAGCTTAC
The DNA here is from genome assembly GCA_025594165.1 of Tamias sibiricus. NCBI lineage: Eukaryota > Metazoa > Chordata > Mammalia > Rodentia > Sciuridae > Tamias > Tamias sibiricus. The sequence goes on along the minus strand of CM046666.1, from coordinate 11,984,401 downwards.
TTTATCAAAGAAACAAAGTTTTTGTAAGAGCATTTTGTTTATCTGACAGCATTTTACTTCCCAATACGCTAAACACAACATTTCTCTCTGGAACCCCACAAATTTCTAAACTACAAAATAAAGTCCACTGTTTCTGATATGCAAAATGAAAATGACCCACCTTCATTTCAATAGACTCCTTCTAAAGAGAGGACATGGGAGCATCGGTAAGAAGACCATCTCAGACAGAAGCCTCCTTGAGCTCTCCTACCAGGATGTCACTGACAAGTGGTAAATTGGTTTTGGAGGAGAAAATTGCTCGGATCAAATTCATAAAGTCCAAGCATAAGTCACAGTAAGGACAAAGTGGATGGAAGCAGCAGGAGAGAATGGAGTAGAGCCCGTGAAAGGGCAGACAAAGCTCACAGCCACATGTTGATGGGAATGGAAAGAGGGAAGAGACACACACACAGGTGTAGAGTCGTGCCATCCAGACAGTGGAGAACTTGAAACATAGCTAGTGCAAATGGAGACGCTCTGCAAGTGTGACCTCCGTGCCAGACGGAGACGATTTAGAACAAGGAAGGGGAATGTGTAACAGCTCAAAGGTTCTTTGTATTGATTTCACATTAATATTTTGAATACATTGGGTTAACAGAATATTACTGAACTTAATCCACTTTTCAATTAAAGTGGCTACTAGAAAATTTCAAATGTGGCTCACATTTTGTTTTTTTAGTTATATACAATAGTAGAATATATTTTGATATATCATACATACATGGAGTATAATTTCCCATTCTTGTGGTTGTACAGGATGCAGCATTACACTGGTGATATATGAACATAGGGAAGTACGTCTGATTCATTCTACTGTCTTTCCTATTCCCATCTTGCCTCGCTTCCTCCCATTTCCCCCTATCCAATCTGGTGAACCTCTACTCCTTCCTCCCCACCCCCACCCCCACCTATGGTGAATCAGTATCCACATGTCAGAGAACATTTGGCCTTTGGTTTTTTGGTTTTGGCTTACTTCACTTAGCATGATAGCCTCCAGTTCCATCTATTTACTGGCAAATGTCATCATTTCATTTTTCTTTAAAGTTGAGTAATATTCCATCGTATTTGTGTACCACATTTTCTTTATGCATTCATCTATTAAAGGGCATCTAGGTTGGTACCATAGCTTAGCTATGGTGACTTGAGCCGCTGTAAACATTGATGTGGCTGCGACACTGTAGTATGCTGATTTTAAGTCCTTTAGGTATAAGCTGAGGAGTGGGATAACTGGGTCAAATGGTGGTTCCATTCCAAGTTTTCTGAGGAATCTTCATACTTCCAATGTGGTTGCACCAATTTGCAGTCCCACCAGCAATGTATGAGTGTACCTTTCCCCCACATTCTTGCCAACATCTATTGTTGCTTGTATTCTTGATAATTGCCATTCTGACTGGAGTGAGATGGAATCTCAGTGTAGTTTTAATTTGCATTTCTCTAGTTGCTAGAGATGTTGAACATTTTTTCATGTACTTGTTGATCATTTGCATTTCTTCTTCTGTGAAGTGTCTGTTCAGTTCCTTTGCCCATTGATTGATTGGTTTGGGGTTTTTTTGTTGTTTGCTTTGTTTTTTTGGTGTTAAGTTTTTGAGTTCTTTATATATCTTGGAGATAAATGCTCTATATGAGGTGCAGGTAGTGAGGAGTCTCTCCGATTCTAAAGGCTCTCCATCACATTTTATTTCTATGTATGGGGGCCGTGTTGGTTAAGAGTCAAGGTCAGTGGTCTCCCCCAAATTCTGATTTTACTGGATGTCCACTCATCTCTGCACCACATAAATAAATAAATAAATGTCCAACTACAACTAAAAAAACTTTTTTTTAAAAGTGGTTCAAAACAATTTTCTGCAAAAATACATACAGTAGCTAGTTGGGCTTTGGGGATCAACACAAACACTATGGGTCAGAAGAAATACCGAGGGCCACACCACGCTTCCAACATACATTGCTGACTCCCCAGCCAGAAGGACTGTGTATACAAGATCAAAGTCTTATTTGCAGAGTCTGTTAATCTTTATTTTCCTCAGCTATAAAAAATGGAAACACCCACTTTGTATTTACAAAGTGCCGCATGGTATCTTGACGAACTATCACAGAAGTATGATCTATTAATGAAGTATAGAATATTAACTTTGGCAAAGTGGTTATTGGAAACTATGATAGTAGCAAAGTTCAGAGTTGAGGAACTTAAAGTCAGAAAAGCAATGTTAAGGGTACCCCAGTCAGAAAACCCAAGGAAGTCCTTATTTACTATTATCAATGCCATCTTATACATCTTAAATTAACAAGTAATTACTATATAAGTTACTCCTAATTTACATTTATGATTACATCTAATTTACATGTTTAGAGATGCTCACAGGTCATATTTCACTTTTTACCTTGGCTTCCAGGAAACTAAGCAGCAAATGTGAATCTTGGGCTGGGCTGGGCTCCAGGGGTAGAACACTTGCCTAGCATGTATGAGGCCCCAGATTCAATCCTAATACAAAATGAAAAATGGAATCTGCATTGTGGCCATTGTAGCTTAGCCTTCATGGTAGGCATTTTTATTCTTTTCTAGAGTTCCAATTTTCCATTTCAATTATGTTGATTTAAATCTGTAAACTGCTTTAAACCCTTTGTTGAAAGAAGTGTAATATCCATATACTTACATAACAATGTTTCGTTTTAACACTTTAGTGGACCCAGTTACTTAAGAATGTATGCATTTGAAAATACAGCCTTCTATTTTTTAAAAACCTAATTCAGGAAACCTGAACCATCTACCAAGCTGGGATTGGTGAATGAAGGAGGCCCAAGGAGAGGGCCCAAACACAGGAGATGGCACAGACGCCTGTGAACTCATTGATCAGTCGTTACTGTCACTCTGTGGGAGAGGAAGACAGGTACCAATTTTTTAAGTTGTGACTGAGGAAAAAATAAATACCCTACAGAAAATAAAATTTTCATCATGATCATTTTTATTTTTTAATTTAAGTTAGCACATGCACGTTGTTGTACAACAGGATCTCCGGAAATTTTCCATCTTGCAAAACTGAAACTTGGTCCCCTTTGAGCAACTGCTATCCATTTCTCCCTTCCCACAGCCCCTGACAACTGCCAATCCACTTTCTGTCTCTATGAATTTGACTGCACTAAATACCTCATATGTTGGAATCAGTATTTTGTCATTTTCAAATTGTCTAATGTCGCTTGGCATAATGACCCCAAGGTTCCTCTATGTTGTGGCAGGTGTCAGAATTTCCCTCCTTCCTAAAGCTGAGTAATTTGGTATACGCATGCACGTATGGGATGTTTTATAGCATTCATTCTTCAATGAACATTTGAGTTATTTTCACTTTTTATCTGTTGTGAATATTGTGGCTATGAACATGAACAAACAGTTCAACATTCTCCTTTCAAGTCTTTTTTTTTTTAAATATCAAAGAGATTTTTATTAGAAGAAATAATCATTGTTCAAACCAACATTTGGTGATTGTGCTTAATATAAAGATTGTATATTCTTAAATGTAGGGATAGCATTTTCTTTTTTTATTTATTTTTTATTCAAAGTTGTTGTCTTTATAATAGTAGTATGCATTATAATTCATAATAAACATATAGAGCATCTTTTTACAAAACAGTTTGTATACAATGTATATTCGTACCATTCAAATCTTCAATCATGCATTTAGAATAAAGACATCCAATTCTTTTGCATATATATCTAAAAGTGGAATCATTGGATTATATATTGATAGAATCTTCTAGACAAGTCACATGGTAGTTCTGTATTTATTTATTTTATTTTTTTGGATCTAGGGATTAAACCCAGAGGTGCTTTATCACTGAGCTACATCCCCAGCCCATTTTATTTTAAAACAGGGTTTTGCTAAGTTGCTTGGGGCCTAAGTTGCTGAGGCTAGCCTCAAACTCAAGATCTTCCGGCCTCAGCCTCCCCAGTCACTGGGATTACAGGCATGCACCACCACACCTGGTGGCAGTTCTGCTTTTAATCTGGTCCGAACTGGAACTATGTTTGAGATGAGAAAGCTAGGCAAGCAGTTGAACCCCCAAGCCACAAAACAAAGAAGTCATCAACACTACGCCCTTAAACCTTGCGTTGAGCAGAGTGAGCCTTCTACTGTACCACACAGCCTTTCCTCTGCCCCACGAGATGATTGAAATAAATCTGTTCTTAATACATACTGCAAATATAAACAAATGCTGAGAAAGACGTGGAGGAGTTTAAAGTTATCATCATCTTACCTGTTACACTGAAGTTAACAACTTCCTCCTTCAAAATTCTTACTGGGTCCCACAGAGCACTCTAGGGAAAGCAAACAGGTAAAACTCATGAACACATAACAGGTTTCCAAGTACACCAAGCATGTAGGTCTAAAAGGGAATTAAGCCCTCTTACCTCAGGATTGTGTATATAAAAAGTTACTCTCTGACTTCCTAGGTTGAAATCAACCCAAAATTTCTCCAATTTTTCATCTGCTGGTTTTCTCATCTGTAAGAGAATTTCAGCCAAAAATAGTACACAAAAAAATTATGTTACAGGGTCAGATAAAAAGTATTAATTTAGAAAACAATTTGTGCTTTTCCTGAAACAACACTATCCCAATTCTTTAGGGCCCTCTTTATTACCTGACTAGTTTGTGCAAAACGAAGAAGATCTCAGATTTACATGACCAAGCCATTCCCAATAAAATCCCTTTCCTTAGCACATTTGATATTTAAATGTCAGATGACCCTAGATAGACAATTCTTCCTGGTGAGAATCATGGTGCAGTCAGTTCTATGGTGAAGCAGTAACAATCCACAACAGAGAGATGGATACTTTTAGAAAAGGAGATGTGATTAAAGCTGAATGGTGATCTGTCACCTAAGGTACTATCTACTAGAATAAAGACTTGAGTTAAGACCATCTTCATTTTAACTGATAGTTATAATATATGCTTTAGTAAAAATAAAGAAAAGAAAGACTCAAATATTGTAGTGCCTGCCTCCTAACTTCCCATAGGTCCCTTTCAACAGGCACTATGAGCAATGCCTTTTGTGCAGGAGCCCTGTTTGGGGATTGACTTGAATTGCAGTTGACTATGAGCCGTGGAGATTTGGCCATTGTCGCCACCCGTAGTCTCATGGGATTTGTTGCGGGATCTCGAGTGACTTGGCCGAAATTGCTGATCGGGTCAGGGCCATTTTAGTGGTGTGTTTGGCGTGTGTTAGTTGTTGTTAGAACCAGAGAGAAAAGTTATCAGAATAAAAAGCTGTTTGTCTCCAGTTTGCTTCTGAAGTTCTTCCCGCGGCTCCGTTGCTCCAAACGCTTCAGGCGGCTACACCTTTGTCCTCTCCAGTTCCTGCCACAGGTTTTGTAGACAAGTATCAGGAAGTTCAGGTTGAGTAGCCCTTATCCAAAGTGCTTGCGACCCAAAGCATTTCATAACTTTTTTGGATTTTGGAGCATCTGCATGTATACAGTGAGATTTCTTGGGGGCTAGGACCTGAGTCTAAACACAAAATTCATCTACAGTCCACATACACCTCATACATAGGTCATTGTATACAGTATTTTTTAGTACACTGTGTTTTGACTGCATCACATGAAGTCAGATGTGCAACTTTCCACTTGTGGTGGTCACACTGGGATTCAGTAAGTTTTTAATTCTGGAACATTTCTGATTTTTGGATTAGGGATGTTCAACCTGTATATATATATATATATATATATATATATATATATATATATATATATATATATACACACACACACATACACATATATATGTAGTTCATCATTTTATATATATATGTGTGTGTGTATATATATATATATATATATATATATATATATATATATGAAGTTCTTATTCCTCAATGATGGGGCAAACACCAGACTTGCCATTCTACAGCCTGCTTTTCCAATTAACAGTATTGCTTGGACATCTTTTCATCACACATGCCCACTCTGTAATGGCTACAGAGCTGGATGAAGACCTCTTCTCCCAGTGTATGCCACCAGAAGCCAGCACAAGGGTCCTGGCTGAAGCTGATGGAAATCTGGAAGTCTTAGAGCCAAGTGAAGAGAGGAAACCACAGCCAACAAAGGAAAACAGGCCAAGGTGAGATACCCCTGTATCTCATCAGTCTACCAATGTCCGTTCTAGAGAGAAGGAATGTGGAGTGTATTCACGAGCTCAAAGTTCAGCTCAAGAGACTAACACAAGCTCTGAACTTAAAGGAATTGTTAATGAGGACATTCTAAAGATGGGGTCGAGGAATCCCCAGTTGAGTCAAGGTTCTGAGGCCCCTGAAGATTTCACCCTGCAAATGAGACACTATAGGTCAGGGCCTTTGTACAATGAAAGAACTTGTTCCTCTGGAGACTGAAGAAGGCGGTGAAAAGCAGCTGGTCAACCTTGGCTATAAAGTGCAAGGTAGAAAGAAAGCTAGAGAAAAAGTATATACTGTCAAGCACTTGTGATATAAAGGTACTTTTTTTTTTTTTTTTTTTTTTTTAGTTATAGGTGAACACAATAACTTCATTTTATTTATGTGGTGCTGAGGATCGAACGCAGGGCCTCACACATGCAAGACAAGTGCTCTACCACTGAGCCATAGCCTCAGCCCCTAAAGATACTTTCTTTACAGGGATAGCTTGTACAATATTGCTTATACAATGACAAAGTAGAGAAAAAGGAGTATAGTCTCAGTTGGTCAGGAAAGAGTGAGGCATCAACCAGAGGAGAAAAAGTCCAGGCCTAAAGGATGTTACCCATCAATAGGGCAAAATAAGGCAAGGTTCCTGTAATTGACACGTATACAGTGTGGACCCTAAAACTCCTTTGCCCAATAGTAACAGGAGAGCCCTTATGCTCACTGGTCACGCATCATGATTATGGTACAGCATGATTGGTTTGAAAGTTGAGATCAATAGGAAAAGTTGGCGACCTTTTTATAAAGCCCTTCTGAGTAATAACAATCTAAACTAACTACGGGTTTCCTTGCATACCACCCACACCACCCTCACCACAAAGAGAGAGAAACATACCTCATGCTCATCAGCAAAAGCAGCAATACACGGAAATGAATAGACCCTGCAAAACATCTCACCATTAAAAAATAAGGATGGACCCCACACACAACCTACAAATGTTCTGCAACAAGCATCTATAACTAGGGTGTGCCACTAAGACCACTTGCACAGAGAACAGTAAGGGGGTTTCAACCCTGCAAATGGAAATCTACTCTCAAGCTGGAAGCCAAGTTCACTAGTACTGTAACTCAGCCAAATTATTCTGCAAGAGTCCTAAAGAAAGGGGTGAATTTAACAATCATTGTCTCCTTAAGGATGTAACCATCCATGATATATGTATCCCCAGTGATCTCAAGTCTGCATGACCTTGCTCTTCATAAGATCTACAGACTCACTCAAGGATGCCTTATTAAAAATAAACATGCAAGGGCTGGGGTTGTGGCTCAGCGGCAGAGCGCTCGCCTCCCACGTGCGCGGCCAGGGTTCGATCCTCAGCACCACGTAAACATAAATGCATTACATTGTGTACAACTAAAGTGAATAAATAAATATTTAAAAAAAAACATGCAAAACCAAAAAAAAAAAATGCTAAAGGCAGATGATTTTTTTAAACACTCAAATGAGCCACTAGGCAGAAAGGATCTGATCATCTTAGATTTCTAATCAATGAACCACAAATGTGGTTAAGAACTAGATCCTATATCTCACCTAAAGTGAAACAGATCCTAGACATTCTTGTAAAATATTAGACATTTCTAGAACATAACTAGTCAAGAAAATAATACCCAGAGGAACATCTTACCTTCTTTGCTCACCAAGTCTGTTGTTGAGGTAATTGAGAAAGAGTCGAGTATCCTTTAAAATAAATAATGGCAACTTTTATTTTTAAAAAAATCAAACTATCTTATTTAGCCAGCAGGCAGAGGCCAGTGTCTGCTTCCAAATATCCAGTGACATCACCAGGCTTCACAAGCACTCCTTATTTTTTTGTGTTAGCAACACCTTATACCACAAAGAGAATATTCCAAGCATACATTTCTGGAAATAACTACTCCTCACCGCAGCACTAAGTTTTTAGCCAATGAATAGTTAGGTCTCCAAAAGTTATATGCACTACTGATTCCTTGGGTCAGAATAATCAAGGAAAAAAAAAAACAAGATTACAATATTGGACTAACCCCCTTGGTATCCACCTCCCTAACACCTGTGCCATCACAGCCAATCACAAATCCATCAAATTTAGTAACTCTGGGTTTCTCTGGATGTGTTTTCCATAGCCAATTTTCTTCAACTGAAAGCAATTCAATTTAGAAGCTAATAGGGTAGACATGATTTTTGGAAACAAGATAATGACTTTTCTCCTCTGGTGGACGGATTTCCCTGCAGATGAGGAAGTGGCAAAAGGAAACTGAACCCAGGTGCTTTCAGTTTCTCCCACTGAGTGCTCATCATTCTGATGCGGAGTCTGTTCCCATTTTGCAGGGGAGGAGACTCAGGCTTCACAAGTCATGCACCTGGCCAAAATACCCGCATCACTTAAGTCAGGGTGGTGAAACTTGAGCCCAAGTCCAGAACAGCCCCCGGGCTCATGGGCTTGCAGTTAAGATCACACCAAATCTGGCTAAACACTAAGTATATGGCACTGGCTCAGAGTTGGAGATCAATATAAGAGGTCCAGATTTAATACAATCTGAACTGTGTAAGAATCCCAGTTACATGGCAAGTTCAACCATTCTCTCCTCACTCTGAGGTTTGTGGAAAACTGTTCCCCTCTCCGTTGCGTTTCTTGGACTGGACACATCAATTCACAGAGCTCAGTCCCCAGTCTCGGCGCTCCACTATCATCTCCCCATTTGGCCTCATGTTGCCTTCAAAATGGTTTCACTGTTACATGGAACAGAAGCTTAAGAACGGCCACTTGACCATAATGAAGAAAAAGAAAACTCCGTCCAGCCCCCCACACAGGAAAGGACTGAGCAGAGGCTTAATAAATACCGACCAACCAGGAATTTTTATAACCAAGCTTCTCACCGTCTCAAATTCTCGATCCTTAATTTCCTTGAAAGCTTCAGCAAGGACCTCATCCTCAAACCACTGATGGACAAGGTCACCCCTAGATGTTCTAGTTGTCATTCTACACAATGCCTCGGTAAGAGTGGCCTGCTGGTCATAATCTAGAGTAAAAACAGGGCAGATGTAGATAATTCTAGGCACAATGCAGCAGGACATGCAAGCTCCGAAGTTAGCACCTGCTCTGAGAAATTTCATCCTATGAATGTGGGATATGTACACACAATGGAGCTTTCTTCAGCCAGAAAGAATGAAATTATGTAATTTGCAGGAAAATGGATAGAATTTGAGTACAGCATGTAAAAAGAATTAAGCCAAATTCAGAAGGTCAAGGGTCACATGTTTTCCTTCATTTGTGGAATCACGAGAGGACAAAGAGGCTGGGTGCAGCGGCGCATGCCTGTAATCCCAGCAGTTTGGGAGGCTGAGGCAGGAGAATCACGAGTTCAAAGCCAGCCTCAGCAACTCAGTGAGACCCTAAACAATTCAGCAAGCCCCTGTCTCAAAATAAAATATTAAAAGGGCTGAGGGTGTGGCTCAGTGGTTAAGGACCCCTGGGTTCAATCCCTAGTACCAAAACAAACAAACAAATGAAGGAAGAAAGGGATGGGAGGAGAATATCATGAAAATTGAAGGCAAACCAGCAGATGAAAAAGAATTGGGGAAGGAGGAGAGGAGGGAAGAAAAATACTGGGGAACAATATTGACCAATTATAGTTACATCCTACGCATTCATGAATATGTAACAATCACACTAATATGTAAAATTATAATACACAAATTAAATATGTGGGGGGATGCCATCTTAGAAGACTACCATGTGTCTTGCAGTTCTAAGAAGATGTCTCCTGGAGCACTTAAATCATTTAAATTACATTTAAGAATTATTAAGAGAAAAAAATACAATAGGTCAGTAGAGGCCAATTTTAAAATCATGGCATTCGCAAGTAAATGGATGAAGTTAGGAAAAATAATGCTAAGTGAAGTTAGCCAATCCCAAAAAGCCAAATGCCAAATGTTTTCTCTGATATAAGGAAGCTGGTTCACAGTGGGGTTGGGATGGGGAGCATAGGAGGATTAGAGGAACACCAGAATGGCCAATAGGGTGGGAGAAGAAGGGAGGGGGCAAAAGGGTGAAGAAAAAAAAAAGATGGTAAAATGAGAGATATCATTACCCTAAGTGTATATATGAAGTCACGAATGGTGTGAATATACTTTGTGTACAACCAGAGATATGTAAAAATGTGCTCTATAAATATGAAATGTTATACAAAACAATAAATAAAAATAAATTTAAAAAAAAGAATGAGAAAAACTTTTAAAAAACAGACTTTTGAGCTCAGTTTAGTCTATTCCTTTTAATCTTTTGGTCTTTGGGATAAAATTCTGAAAATAATAGCATTGTAGCTATTTTTAATTCAGATTTTTACTGATTTGAATTGTAGACTTAAGATTTTAACTTTCCTATATTCATATATGAATACACAACCAGTGTAACTCTACATCATGTGCAACCACAAGAAGTTATATTCCATGTATATAAGATATGTCAAAATACATTCTACTATCATGTATAATTTAAAAGAACAAAGAAGAAAATTTTTTTAAAAATTTATGTTTTATATTTTAGTTATGTTCAAATAGTAATAAAATTAGATGAAAAAGCCTTAAAAATATTTCTACAAAAAGAAAAATATCTGTAATCCCAGTGGCTCAGGAAGCTGAGGCAAGAGGATCACAAGTTCAGCAAAAGCGAGGCACTTTGCAACTCAGTGAGGCCCTGTCTCTAAATAAACTACAAAATTGGGCTGGGGATGTGGCTCAGTGGTGGAGTGTCCCCCAGTTTCAATCCTCAGTACTCCTCCCCCGAAAAAAAGAATATCAATTATGGTATTTAATTCAATTATGGTTGATAAACTAAAACTACATATATCAATATATTCAAATCTCAAATGCCATAAGAGAAAAAAAGAAGTTGTAACTGGATGTGTCCAATGGTATAGCATTTATATAATGTTTTTAAAATCTGTAAAAACGATGTATGTTGCTTATGAATACATGAAAAATATGCTTGGGAATGAAAAAATAAATTCAAGTCAAAGAAAGGGGGGGATGGAACTGGGGACATGGACATGGGGACTTAACCTGAGATTCTGATATCTTTTATTTAAAAGAATTTCAATTGAAACAGATGTGGCAAAATACCAAAATTTGACAGAACTGGCTGATGAGTAAATGAGTATCTACTTATTATTCTTAATGGTTTCTAATTTTCTCAAACTAAAAATATAATCTTAATTATCTTTAATTTGACCATAATTGATTCAAGATGCTCATTTTTAAAATGGTGTCCAATATTTAATATTCTAAGTATTTAAAACTAGAACTAATTCTTACCACCCACAGTCAAGATCATCCGTGCCAGGTTCCTCCTGAAACATTTAGATAGAACATATTTTACTGAAATGAAGATCAAGAGGTAAAATTTTATAAGATAGGCATCAAATTTTAAGACCAAGATAAGTATTTTGGCAACAATTTCAAATTCCATCAGAATTTTCACATTGCTCATAAAACATTTTTGTGGAAAAATCTTCATGTTTATATATTAATTATCTATGCGGGGGGGGGGGGGTGGTGAAGCTAGAGCCACTTGACTTTTCTTTTTTTTTTTGGTGCCAGGAATTGAACTCAGAGGCACTTGACCACTGGACCACATCCGAGCCACTATACATTTTGAAGTTTCATTTCCTTTCCTTCTCTATAAAGTTACCTTAATCTGGTGATCTCTGAGGTTTCATCTAATACAGCTCTGGAGTTATAAGATCGATCCCTTCACCAGTCTATAAGGGTTTATATCCTTTTACATAATTTGACACTTAGTACTCTCAGTCTATACTATGTGCTGTTTGATCCGATTTTCAAAAATTATCAACTTAAAGATATAATGGGATTAAGCTACTATATATTCATTTTAGAATTTTCCGTATGGTATGTTCATTTTAGAGTTTTGACTAAGTGTGATATTAATTTTTTAATGTCTAAAAATCTGTTTTATAGACTTATTAAGAAACCTGTGTTAATTCAGTTTCTTATAATAAATGGGCCAATTTGTTACTATTAAATACAAGCCTTAAGACAGAATCACCAAGAGTTCTTTATGCTTGCAAGTTTTCCCTTTGACCTGAAATCCAGAATATTGTGGATTTTCTAGGATTAATTTGCAAACTTGATAACATCAGTCACCTATTCTCCAAGTCTAAATATACCATTAAGAGTACTGACTTCAGCCGGGCGCGGTGGCGCGCGCCTATAATCCCAGCACTTTGGGAGGCTGAGGCAGGAGGATCGCGAGTTCAAAGCCAGCCTCAGCAATGGCGAGGCACTTAGCAACTCAGTGAGACCCTGTCTCTAAATAAAATGCAAAAAAAGGGCTGGGGATGTGACCCAGTGGACGAGTGCCCCTGAGTTCAATCCCCAGTACCACCAAAAAAAAAAAAAAAAAGTACTGACTTCACTAATGTACTCAATATATATGGTTTATTTTTTATTCAGTGGAAAAACTACATCCTGAAAAGACTAGTTAAATGGACCAACATGCCTGCCAATCACCTCTTCCAAACCCTGCACTATGGTGAACACCTGGGTCATGGGTTTGTCCCATGAAGGATGGGATGTCATGATGAGCAGCTCCCTGGTCCTAGTGGGCCACACAACCATGGGTTTAGGTTCAAATTTCAAAGTAGAGTGAGTGGTGTTACTCTCTCCTTGGTCATATATTACAACCTCACCTCCAAATTTCACATCCCACAAACTATATAACTGCAACTGGGTCACCAAAAAATTAACAACAAAAACATCTATCACTTGAAAAGTAATACAAATATCATACCCTATTGGTTTAGCTGAAGCTCAGTAACCTTGAAGCATTTACTCTTTACCAGGTAATATACTAATCACTGTAAATGGATTTCCTGATTTAACCTTTACAATAACTATCAAGTCACAGTTATTTTTCACTCCATTTCACAGGCAATTAAACTAAACTGAGGCAGAAGGAGGTTATGGCTGTGGCTCATGCACAGCTGGCATAAGTGGCAAAACTGGGACTCAAAACCAAGCAGCCTGGCTCTAGGTCTATGTTCCTAACACTCTTCCATGAGTCATAATGAAGGTCATGTTCACTGCCAAAAAATTGCCTGTAGCCTAAGAAAGCATTTTGTCTCAAAGTTCAATGCAAAAAGAAAAAAAAAATCCCTGTACTATGAAACAAGAACAGTCTAGCAACATCTACCCTTTGCCCTCAGTCCTTCACTGCCTAGCACAGTGCCTGATATCTATTAGGTACACAAAGCACTTACTGAAGGAAGGAAAGAAGTAACCTGGTCTAAGGGGAAAAAGTAGTACAAGTAGAGATTTTGCCCTTGAGAAATCACATAACCAAATACAAGGTCACTTACATAAGATGACATGCGCCTTCGGATGAAGGGAACTTTCCTCTCTCTGCAGAGGACACACCCAGCAAAATCGAGTTTAGATTCTTCAGAGCCTTTTTGGAATGGGAGAAAGCGTTCGGGGAGAAGGAAACAACATAAAGGCCTAAACGCAACTTTCTCAAAGCTTTCTGGAGCAACTGCTGCCTGTTTTGTTATCTGCAACTTACCTCCTGTTGAATCCAGAAATTTACAGTCTTTTCTGTCACCAGGAATCCTAAGCTGAGTATGAAGGAATCCAAAATCTGGATTTTCCCTGAAAGTATAATTTTAAAACAATCCAATACATGTCAAGAAAAGTAAGGAAATGAGTCCTACACAGAAAAGAGGAACAGACTGGGAGCCACAGGAGTAGCAAACAATGCAGGAAAAAAAATATATAGAGAAAGATTGTATGAATGCTATAGCATGGGCAGGGGACGTACTAGAGAGAGCTTCAAGTTATAGAATCCCCAGATCATGACAGACTTGTATTACATAGGTACCCATGAAAGAAAATAACAGCATATACAGAGTACCTTTTCATTGTGATCATCAAACTTTGGGCAAAACTACATTACTAGGAGACACCAATAAGCAAAGTGCAGGTCCTGTATTTTCCAGTAGTTTCTTCATGCTTTTTATATGTATTTAATAAACAAAAGTCTTTAAACGTCTTGCACTGATAGAGAAGCAGGGTTTTTTAAATAAAATGTTGGTGCTTATTAAGTAACACAACCAGCGAAACTTTAAGCTGTTTATGTCAATGCACACAAAGAACAGAGTATGTAATACTATCATATGCTTATTCAATGAACTATTATTGATGGTTTCATTTATGCATGTTAAGATATAAAGGGACAATACTGCATACTGCAAAAACTCACAGTAAGGTCATAGTTTAACTGATAGGTTCAGATTTATATTTAATATGTGAATTATTACAAAATGTATCCTTTTTAACCTAAGTAACTCTTGAAACTATGGGAACCCAAACCAGGAAGTAGAAATATAAAACACCTCTCCTTAATCCAAGCAAACTGCACCAATAAGATAATCTCTGGAAACCAGAAATGTGGCTGGAGTCTGAGCCTACCAGCTTAAAATCCAAAGGAAAGCTTCTAACAGCCCAGCTGGACAGCATAAGATTCTAAAGGTGTCTATGTATCCTGTTAATTAGCAAATACCAGGAACTATTCCATGTTTTCATTTTAAGAGCATCAAGAGAAAATAACATTACATGGCCCTGTGAAAGAGGAAAAGAGTAATATGGCTAGTTAAGAGACAGCAGAAATGTTTGTGTGATTTTTGGAAAACTCTGGAAACAAAAATTTAAGACACATCCAACTCATATCCTGCCCAAATTCAAAAGAACGTGAATTACACAAGAAATTTGATTTAGGAGAGAAAGCAGTAGTCCAAAATGAGAATAGAAGTAAACAAAAAAATGTGAATAAAAATCAAAGCCATTTTAGATTTTTCAATCAGTGGGAATTTGCTAGAGGGAATTGGTTTTGAAGAGGAGGAAGAACTGAGAAACCAAACTGGGACCAATGTGGCAACGCAGAGATTAATACTAGCAGCAGGTCACCAACCTCCTATCCCCACTTCCTGGGGCTGAAGGGTCACAAGGAGGAAGCAGAATTACCGGATCCCAGGAACTGAGACCATGCAGCAAAAGCTACGATTACAAACAGGCCAAAGGGACTATGCAGGTACTTTCAGAAATGATGCCCAAGGACAGGGAGGGTGAGAAATTGCCTATTTGCTCCACCCTGCCTCCTATTTCACACCATTTGACTAAACCTAGCAGGTTGTAGTAGGCAAGGACCCCCAAGAAAACAGTACTGTGCAAAACCAAATGCACTGAGTAAGGAATGGACCCAAGAACAGAAGCAGATCATCACTGCCCATGGGTCTGCAAGGGGAGAGACTTGATGGCAGAATGCAAGCCTACAGGAGGAGCAAGGAGAGCAGAATTGAAGCAACGGCTTCCAAGAAAAACTTGAAAACATATCAAAATGCAGAGGGGAAAAATGAATACGAAGACGAGGCATAAAAGATAAAAACAGATGAAAAATAAATAATCTTACAAATGGGGAAACAGAAAGAATAATTGATGGACTTTCTCATCGTCTTTCCCTCCTCCGAAAGGGGTTGTCGGGCCATTGTGGTGGGATGGAACAGTTGAAGAAGTGAATCCTGATTGGTTGAGAGTATACAACATCCCATTCTTCTTTTGAGTGATTGGTTCTTTGGGAGAGCACTGGCATCCAATGAGAGCAAAGTTAGGGCTTTTGTTTGCTGTTTGGAGAAAGCAAACCTTTCTTCCCCTAGCTGTGAATCAGGAGCTTAGAGCCCCAGTTGCCATCAACCACCCAGGGAAACCAACTTGAAAGCATGGAGCAGTGAGGAAGGTAGTCTTGAAAGAACTGCAGAGAAGTGGAGCAGAGCCCCACCAAGCTGCCCTGGGAGCTTGCTGCCTCTGGATGTTTTTAGTTCCTTTGAGCCAATAAGTTTTTAGTTAAGCCTGTTTGAACTACATATAGTTCCACGCACCGAAAACACCCAGTTTCAGCGATTCTCAACGAGAGTAGGGGGTTTGTCCCCCAGAAGACACTTAGCAATGTCTGGAGATCCATTTGGGTTGTCTTGATTCTGGAGTGATTGCCCCTGGCATCTGGTGGGTAGAGGCCAGGGGTACTGCCTAACATCTTAGGATACACTGAACACTGTTCTAGTCAGCTTTTTCGCTGCTGGGACTAAAAGACCCGGCCAGCATGATTGTAAAGGAAAAGTTTATTTGGGGGCTCACTGTTTCACAGGTCTCAATTCATAGACAGCAGACTCCATTCCTCAGGGTTTGGGGTGAGGCAGGACACCATGGCGGAAGAGAGTGGCAAAGGGAAGCAGCTCACATGATGAGCAGAAGCAGAGAGAGACTCCATTTGCCAGATACAAATATATACCCAAAGCCACGCCCCCATGCCCCACCTCCTCCAGCCACACCTCACCTGCCTCCAGTTACCAGTTAATCCCATCAGGGATTAATTCATTGATTTGGTTAAGGCTCTCACAACCTAATCATTTACCCTCTGAACCTTCTCATACTTCACACGTGAGCTTTTGGGGAGACCTCACATACAAACCATAACAGGCACCCCCAAACAAAGAATAACCTGGCTCAAAACTTTAATAGTGCCAAAGATGAGCAACTCTACTCTGATAAACATTATCAAAGAAGAAATTTTCCTGAGCTAAAGATTTCAAATTTCGTCAAGAACCATGCAAAGCAGTTGTGTATGTGGACATATGCATTCATTCATACTCACAACTCAATATCAGAAGACCGCAAAATGGGTTATAAGGGGGACAGCCTGCAAAGTTAGAATATTATAGAGAAACCAGAAATGCATCCTCAAGATCACAAGTTCATGGCCAGCCTCAGCAACTCAGCAAGGCCCTGAGCAACTTAGTGAGACCCTATCTTAAAATTAGAAATAAAAAGGGCTGGAGATGTGGCTCAGTGGTTAAGCAGCCCTGGGTTCAATCCTGGGAAAACAAACAAACAAAAAACTACATCCTCAAGTGATCTAAAGCTCTGACCATGTTCCAACCACACACCACAATGCTCTTCAAAATAGATTGTAGCAGATGGAGCAATAACGGAAATAGAACTCCAGAATGCAACACAAGACAGAGAAAATATTTACAAAGGTGCATAATATGGGCCTAAAAGTAGATAATGGGGAAGAAATAAAAACATTTTAAATTCTAGGACATGAATCACTGACATCAGTAAGAGGAACAAACTGAGAAGGAAAACAATCCATGCATCAAAACACGAAGCAGGGCTGGGGTTGTGGCTCAGCGATAGAGCGCTCGTCTAGCACGTGTGCGGCCTGGGTTCGATCCTCAGCACCACGTAAACATAAATGCATTGCATTGTGTATAACTAAAGCAAATAAATATTTAAAAAAAAACACGAAGCAAAGGAATCACAAAAACAGAACACATGTAATAAATTGAGGATCAATACAAAGGAGTGATTAACTATCAATGGCAGAAAGAGGTGGGAAGGAGGTCAGTGAAAACACTTTCTACTTCAGAGGGGGATTAGGCCTACTCTGTAGAGCCCAGACGTTCATGCAAGACACCTGTCAACCACCACATATGAAAACCTGCCACTTCCACCCCAAAATTTCTAATCTGAAGCCTTTACCCCCAGTGTGATGGCATTTGAGAGGGGGGGGCCTTTGGGAGGTAATTAAGCTAAATAAGGCCACAAGGGTAGGACCCTCATGAGGGAACTAGCATCCTGATAGGACACCAGAGAAAAATCTGACTCTCACCACATGTGAGGACAAAGCAAGAAGACAGGAAAAGCTACCTAAGTGTCCCACCCTGCTGGTACCCTAAGCTCAGCTTCACACCCCGAGAACTGTGAGAAATAAGAACTGTGAGAAATAAATGCTTCAGCTACCCAGTTTATGGTATCTTGTTACGGCAGCCAGAGATGACTAATGCAGCCATCTACAGGGTTTTGGTTCTATTCTAAGGATCATGTGAAAACCATAAATGTAACAATCACTATGGCCTGATAGCTCAAATCTTTCTTTCTTTTCAAATATGCAGTATATACACACTATTGTCATTAAAAGATAAAGTTCTTAAAATGTTACAAAAGACAACATTTTTAATCATTGTATATTTCACCAACCAGTTGTAGAGACAGTTACTCTCATTTATGAAGTTATAAAAAAAAATTAACTTGAAGATACTTGGGTTCACTGACTTAGATGAGAACTTCTTTTTAAAAATCACATGGCATTCTTAAGCTTTTGGAATTTCCTCCATTACTAGACACCACCTATTGTAGAAATATATTGTTAATAACAGTTTTTCAAAAGAAAAATAAGATGTGCCATAGGAAAATGATGTATCCATTTTAATACAGCCCAGATTTCTGAAATATTTGTATATTTTAAGTACATCTTTGAATTCATGGTATCAAAATTCAAGTGTAAAATTAACTTGCACTAACTAGAACAAAGTCAACCACCTAACCTCCAAATTGGCTAGAATTTTACCTTTGACACTCTTTTTTTTTTTTTTTTTTTTTTTTTTTTTTTTTTTTGGTACCGGGGATTGAACTCAGGAGCACTCGACCACTGGGCCACATCCCCAGCCCTTTTTTGTATTTTATTAGAGACAGGGTCTCACTGAGTTACTAAGTGCCTCGCCATTGCTGAGGCTGGCTTTGAACTCATGATCCTCCTGCCTCAGCCTCCCAAAGTGCTGGGATTACAGGCGTGCGCCACCGCGCCCGGCTCTTTGACACTCTTGAAAGACAGAGAAAGCCATGTGAATCAGCCCCAAGTGAAATCAGTAATAACTAACTTTGGCCAGTTTGTGTCTTAGTCCACCTTCTATGGCTGTAACAAAAATACCCAAGGCCGAGTACTTTACAAAGAAAAGAAGTTTATTTAGTTCCCAGTCTGGTGCCATCTTCTACTTGGCTCTGGTGAGGACCTCATGGTAGACGGTATCACAATGATGAAGTGCCCATGTAGAAGAGGTCACATGGCCAGACAGGAAGCAGCAGATTAAGACCCCAAAGCCAAACAAAGAGACCCTTTCTCACAGGAATGAATCCAAACCCCCAAACCTGCATTGGCACCTTCATGAGAGCTGTGCCCTGCCTACCTCTTAAAGACCCACCACTTTTCATTATCGCCACAGTGGGGACCAAGCGGCCAGTTTGTGAACCCCTGGGGGACAAACCCCATTCAAATCATAGCACTAAATTTTTTGCTAGTTTGGAATGAAAAATGGCCTTCCATTACCTGCATAGAAGAAAATAGCCAAATGTGACAGCAGCAGCTAAATAAAAACATCTCGGGGAAAACCCAGACATCCTCTATAACAAAATGCATGTTAGCATCAAAATCTGACTACCATAAAGTAGTCCATAAATCCAAATATGAAGTTATTGCTTCATATATCCTTTAAACATTTTATCACTCACATATCATTTAAACATTTTCTCTTTACTAAAACATTCTATTGATGGGCTGGGGTTGTGGCTCAGCGGTAGAGCGCTCGCCTAGCACGTGCGCGGCCCGGGTTTGATCCTCAGCACCACATACAAATAAACGCATCGTGTACAACTAAAGCAAATAAATAAATATTTTTTAAAAAAATATTCTATTGATAGCAATTAGTAGCCAAAAATATACTTACCTTTACTACTACTCCTGGAAATAATCTGAAAAATAAAAAAAGTACAGCTCATATTCTAAAATGGCATTATACACTATAACATTAATAAGTGCTAATATTTCCTAATAGGCAAGAATCTGCTTTAAATCCAAAAGAAGATTCTTCAAGAAAATCTACTGGAGCTTCACTTTATTAAAATGAGCATATCATCTTTAATCTGGTGAATAATAAATATAGTTGTATGTGTAAAAATAAGTCACCTCTCAGTTTTCTATACTATTTCTTTTCTTTCTTTGGTACCAGGGATTGAACTCAGGGGCACTCGACCACTGGGCCACATCCCCAGCCCCTTTTTTTGTATTTTATTTAGAGACAGGGTCTCACTGAGTTGCTAAGTGCTTCACCATTGCTGAGGCTGGCTTTGAACTCTCAATCTTCCTGCCTCAGCTTCCCAAGTGCTTGGATTAGAGATGTGTGCCACTGCACCCAACTCAGTTTTCTACACTATTGGTTGCACATTAATGTTACTATTTCACATAATGTTCTAAAACATGGGAATATTTTCATGAAACTCATCTCTTATAAAAAGCCAAGAATTGGGATCAGTTTCCTGCCCAGTACCTGTGGCATCTGCTCCGTGAAGCACCTCTCCACTCTTACCAGCACAGTGTCAAAGAAGTCCTCTAAAACATCAGTCAGTGAAACGTCTGAGGCTAGATCTTCTATGGTCAGAAATCCCACTGTTCTCTCAAACCAAGAAACCATGTACATGGAAAGAAACACAGATGGAACCCTGTGAGACTGAATTACTTCTGCCTGTGCTATAAAACTTCACAAGATAATTTTCTCACTTGAGCAAAATCATCTTAAAGACCGTTGCCCATACCCTCATAACTCAGGCCTGGCTCTGAGCGAGGCCTCCCACGTAGAACATCAGAATGGTGTTGAAGGGCTACATGACTCAGAAAGTCACATAAAGGAGCTTGTGAGGAAAGTTTGAGAGATCAATGAACCTCCTGAACCCAGAGGAAAGTCTTGTGGATTTGAGAAGCTGTAGAAAACAATCAATCAAAGAAAATGTGCAGGGCTGGGGACCTGGCTCAGTGGTAGAGCACTTGCCTATCATGAAAGAGACCCTGAGTTCAATCCCCAGCATTGTACAATTTAGGAAGTGCTCCTGCAGTACTCCAGGTTACAGTAACTGTGCCTCACTACCATTCTTTTGTCAAAAGCTTTCAGCTAACTGAAGCTTTTTTTCTATAGGACTATATATCCAGTTTCACATTGAGTTGCTAACATTGGTATGATTTAAAATAAAACTTCTATAACCTCCCCCGCCCCTCTAAGATGCATTTGCTTTATGAAGCAAAGCACACCTTTGGATCTTTCTTTTTTTTTTTTTTTTTTTTTTTTTTTTCTAAGACTGATCATTCATGGGGGACAAGCACGCATAACTAGAAATCATTAGGTAAACATAAAGTTAGCAATGTGAGCTTTTGATGAACTCCCCCCCTTGGATGCAGGGCCTTTGAAATTTTGTGAACATTAGACAAGAATCCAAGGAACCCCTGCTTTACAACTTTATAAGCCAATCAGTTCTCAACTCTGGCTGCACATCAGAAAAACAGAGTTATGAAAATCGCACTGCCTAGGACCTATCCCACACTTGGAAAACGAGAATCCTTGGTGACAGGTCCTCCAGGGAGTGTTTGTTAAAACTCCCTAGGTGATTGTGACGTACAGCCAGGTCTGAGAGTCAGCACTGTTTCAAGTTTCTTTTATCTCAAATTAGACAAATATGTACATTAAATCATTCACCTTCTGAAGCAAATTGTTCTCTGACAGCCCACAGGAAGAAATGTCCCTCTCTCCAGCAGGACTCATGGCTAAAGCTATACTTTCTCCTTATGTTCATGCTCAAAATTCTGTGGTTTTAAATACACTTTTGTTATCATTCCATCCATCTCCCCGAGCCTACCAGCCTTCCCCCAATTCTTAGATATAAAGAAGCAGGGGAAACATGTTAATTGATCAATTCCTGGGAGCAGAAGTACTCGCTAAACATTTTTATGTGCCATGATCGTACATTATCTAGCAGGTGCCCTGGCTGTCCCCACAGCTGTGTCATTACCAGAAGCTAGACACAATAGCAATGACTTAAGAACATGAGGTAAGACAAATTGCTTAATCCTTCTGGACCTTAGGGGACTGGACAACATTCATTCCTCTCTATAGGAAATTCTTATTCGCTGGAGTAGAATAATTTCCAAGCACACTGACCCTACCAACAACTGGCTTTGAAGTACAGACTCTGGTATCCCATGTTTTTTTTTTTTTTTTTTTTTTTTTTTTTGGTACCAGGGATTGAACTCAGGGGCACTGGACCACTGGGCCACATCCCCAGCCCTTTTTTGTATTTTATTAGGGACAGGGTCTCACTGAGTTGCTAAGTGCCTCGCCATTGCTGAGGCTGGCTTTGAACTCATGATCCTCCTGCCTCAGCCTCCCAAGTGCTGGGATTACAGGCGTGCGCCACCGCGCCCGGCTCCGATATGTTTTTTTTAATAATATCTGTTCTCCTTGGCAAAAACCTACATGAAATAAAGATGTTTTAGAAGGTGCCTAATTATAAAATTACCATCACCGACTAGAATTTGGATGTAATGTGGAAATTCCCATTTGATTTTAAAATCCAGCGGGGATTTGATATGACACTTATTTTAAGCCAAATCATTTATTTTATGATGTTTTTAATAACTTTTTTTTAGTTGTAAGATGGACACAATACCTTTATTTTGTTCACTTATTTATATGTGGTGCTGAGGATCGAACCCAGTGCCTCACACATGCAAGGCAAGCACTCTGCTGCTGAGCCACAACCCCAGCCCCATATAACACATTTTTAAACCCTGGTAAGGCATTCCTAAATCTAAACAGGAAAATCCAGCAGAGATGTAGTTCAACTCAACTCCCACTCCTCCACCCTTGTACCCACGGCCCTCAAAAATCAGCTTATGCTCCAAAGTGCCCTTAGGACATCCCTCTTCCTTGCGACCTGTGTATCAGAGCATTAAGTGAATTAAATGCGAAATGAAAATATAGTCTTTAAGGTCCCTTGCAAACATTTTTAAAGCACCCCCACCCTGGGAATTTTGCAAAGCCTAGAATTTACTCTTTCTCCCCCGTGAAGGGGCAGCCCCATAATTACTGATATTTTAGAGTAGAAAAGGGGCAGAGACAGGTCTTCTTGGCCCAACCTGGTCTTTATATATTCCAGGGCCTAGAGCCAAGGGAGATGATCAAGGGCTTTATTACCAGCCAGATCATCCCTCCACTGCCTGGCCTGCCCTTCTCCCCACCTCTAGCACACCATCCCCAGGCTGCAAAACCTCACCATGAAAGAGTTGCAGCAAGGACTGAGAACTCTGCCTTCCTTCCTGGTGTGACTAATAAAAGGTGCTTGTAACGTTATCTCGTTAAATTGTTTAAAAAATAAAATTTTATTACTGGAGTGACTTTAAATAAACAAAAACATTTTTGCTTTTTTTTTTTTTTTTTTCTTTTCCAGATTGATCCAGAGGTTTAGGAAGCAAGAAGAGTGAGGTGTTGAAAGGGACGTTTGATAATTTTTCTAGGTCTGACCTTGTTAACAAAGTCTATTAAAATATTTATATAGCCTATGTCCTATTCATCCCATCTTCCCCAAATTCACTAAAATAATTGAAGACAGGCCACTTTTGCATAGGCTTATCAAGGGGAAGGCTTGTGTCTGACTTGATCCTGTCTACTAAATGGACCCAGAAAAAAAAAAAAAAAAAAAAAACAGGAGACATGGGTTGGATTTAATTTGCTTGGAAAACAATAAGAATGGACACCAATTCCTTTTCATGTTTAGCTTCAAAGGAACAGAAACTTAACCAGCCACTTAACTGAATCCACAGTAATTTTTGTGTTGTGGTGCTTTTCTGCATGCTCAGCAAGCAATCTACCACTGAGCCATCACCACCGCCCCTTACACTAGAGGTCACCCAAAGTCATATGAAATTAAAAGTGTGGTACTTATCTTCAAGATCAGTCCCTGCTGAATTAGCAAGGGTTCCTCTTCCTTGAGGTCATCTTTGAAGAATTGCTGAATACATTTCAGCAACAGTGAAACATACTGAAATTCATTTTTATCCAGTTCCTAGGTATTAAATCACACCAAATTAAAGCTCTTACAAGTAGTTGTACATTGGTATCTTGGCCCCCAAAGAAACAACTGACTTGCCTTATTTATTGATCTGTCAAGATGTTGTAATAGCTGATGATTATATTTTTGAGGAAGGTAGCTCTCTTTCTCTTCAAAAATTCTTTTATTTTCTGAAATCTTTTGCTATGCAATGTGTCAATAATCAGTGATTGAAGCTGGAAAGGTAATTATTTGAGTTACTTTTCCTCAAGAACATCTGTTTTATGGTAATATTTCTAACTATACTAATATTTCTAACAATACTAATCATTCAGCAAGAAATAATACAGGGTAAATATAGAATAAAAATCTGTCTTCAACAGTCAACAACCACTTAAATGATTGATCTTTCCATTGGCTTCAGGCAGAGGTCTCAGAATGTGGGTCCCAGTTCACCGGAAGCACTGGCATTGCCTGGGTTCCATGAGAGCTCAGAAACTTGCAAGCTGAGCCCTATGGGTCACTGACACCTGCTAAAATTTGAGAACCACAGATTTAAGGGAAACTTCACTTCCATTATAGATATCAAAAGATGCTCAGAAGTGTTGCAAACTCTAAAGCACTAAGGAATGCAAGCTTATTATGACTTAAGTGACAAATGACAAGAAAAAATAAAAGAATTATTTATGATGAAAGTTGAAAAATATGCAAATTGCCATACAAAACTATCTTTTTGCCTGAATATTAGCCAAGGGAGAACATTCACTTGAATAACAGATATTTCCTTAAATAGTTGTGCTACAAAAGACAATTTAAAAGAAAATCCAGTCCAATCCTATAGTCCAAATTACAATATCCAATACTATTTTAATAAGGAGGTATTTTACTCTGTTCAATTCAAAATTCTAATTCTTTTTTTTTTCCTCCCAGAGTCTTTTTTTAATTTTAATTTGTTATATATTACGACAGAATGTGTCACGATTTATATTACACATATAGGGCACAGTTTTTCATACTTCTGGTTGTACAGAAAGTAGAGTCACATCATTCGTGTCGTCATACTTGTACTTAGGGTAGTGATGTCCATCTCATTCCACCATCTTTCCTACCCCCATGCCCCCTCCCTTCCCCTCCCTCCCCTTTTCCCCTTTGCCTTATTTAGAATTCATCTAATCCTTCCATGTCCCAATTCCCCAAGCACATTATGAATCAGCATCCTTAAATCAGAGAAAACATTTGGCATTTGGTTTCAAAATTCTAATTCTTAGTGCTGATTTAAATAGGAAACAGCATTTGAAACTACTCCATTTCTATTTTTTGGTTTGGTACTTGGGATTGAACCCAGGGGAGTTTAATCACTGAGCCACACCCCCATCCCTTTTTTGAGACAGGGTCTTGCTAAGTCACTTAGGGTCTCTCTAGGTTGCTAAGGTTGGCCTTGAACTCACCATCCTCTTGAGTTGCTGAGATTACAGACGTGCATGACTGAGCCCAGCATAACAATATTTTTTAAAGTCACCACAGAGCAAATTTTGTCATGCCAAGAGTGTTAAGGGTTCCACAGATGCTCCCACTTTTAAACCTCCCCATCACCCTGAAAAGTTAGTCTTCCTTTGGAGAAATAGCAAGGATGGGGGAAGTTACAGACTTTCATGAGATCATTCAAGTGAGATTCATACTTGGACCCCAACTCAAAACCCCATGCTTTTGCCTACTTAAATCTCTACCATTTCTTCCCCCACACTCAGAATAAGCCCAAACCCTATTTTTTTTTTTTTTTTTAATCCTTCAGGCTTTTACGTGATCTGATCTCTGCCAACTTCTCCGACTTCCCTACTAATGTGTCTGAGAATAAATCAAAGGCTCTGTGGCCTCAGGGCCTTTGTGCTAGCAGTTCTATCCCTAGACCACTGCTCCTTACCACTTTCGCTGGGGCTGGCGAATCTCAGACTAAACATCACTTTCTCAGGTAGCTCTTTCAGTACTGCATTCTCTAAAGTGAGCCATGTGCTCCTTACAACCCCAATTACAATACCCTGCCCTTTTCTTTACCATTCCATGATTATTTGTTGGTCTGTTTATTTTTCTCTCTTCGAGTACAAGCTGGATGAGGGTAGGAATGTTTGTTTTGTTTGACATTATCTACTTTCACCTGGAATAATGCCGGGAGCAAGATGGTTTACACTAAGGTGTCAGGACAGTGGGAGGGAAACTCAGCTAGACAGGGTAATGAACTACATATGGGAGATCAGGGAAGAAGAAACAAAAAAAAGTTTCTGGCTTGAGAAACAATGGGGCTCATGGCCTATCAAGAACACAGAAGTACCAAAGAATACAAAATAAATTTGATATTTACCCAGAAAGCATCTTGGGCCTTCCTGATCCGATCATCTTCATTAACAGACTTCAAAAGACCTTCATTTTTCTGTGTGCAATAAAAAGATGTTAAACACACACACACACACACACACACATTTTATTTCAAAGAATTGTATTTCAAATTCTAAAAATAAAGGCTTATATTGGTTCTTTGAATAGAAACTTTTTGTTTGCTCATGATGCTGATTACAGCCTAAGATAGACCATGGGGTTTTTTGTTATTGTTTTTTGTGGTGCTAGGGATCAAATCCAGGACCTCCATGCTAGAGAAGCACTCAGCCTCTGAGCAACAGTTTCAGCACAATAACATAGTGCCTTTTTTGGGGAGGTGGGGGGTGGCGGGGTACCTGGGATTCAACTCAGGGGCACTCAGAGCCACATCCCGAGCCCTATTTTGTATTTTATTTACAGACAGGGTCTCACTGAGCTGCTTAGTGCCTCAATGTTGCTGAGGCTGGCTTTGAACTCAAGATCCTCCTGTCTCAGCCTCCTGCGCTGCAAACAAATGTTATACAGCTTCCTTTAGCGCAATGCAGACTATCACAAGAAGCAAACATTATTTGAATAAATTACCATAACAAATTTAAATTCTATACTAATAACTATAAATTAAAGGCTTTGAATTAAACCATTTTCAGAATCAGAACTTGTAAATAAAAAGTGCTCTCCAGCTCAGCCTTAGTTTAAGTTTTGTATTGGTGATGTGCAACATTTAAATGTTTCTCCGGGTCTTCTATACTGAAATTCCAAGGATCAAACACCAACCACCACTAAAGTACCCAAAACATTTAGATTTTTTTCTTCAGAAAGTGATCCCTGATCCACTATTCTGGTTTTAAACACTGTTACACCACATTGAATAACAGTATCTGAGCTCCTTTCATGCCAACAACTGAAAAGCATGATACGAACAAGCTATTTTTAAAAAATTGTTTTTTTAGTTCTAGATGGAAACAATACCTTTATTTTGTTTATTTACTTTATGTGGTGCTGAGGAGCCAACAATATGATACTGCCAGTTACCAGTGACAAGTTCTGCTCCCTCAAATGTTGAAGTTTGAACATTACAGAAGCACACCAAGGCAAGCATATAAAGCAGGGTTTATTTAAAGAGGAGTAACATAAGCCGGCACGGTGGCGCACGCCTATAATCCCAGCACTTTGGGAGGCTGAGGCAGGAGGATCGCGAGTTTAAAGCCAGCCTCAGCATTGGCGAGGCACTTAGCAACTCAGTGAGACCCTGTCTCTAACAAAAAAATACAAAAAAAGGCTGGGGATGTGGCCCAGTGGTCAAGTGCCCCTGAGTTCAATCCGTGGTACCACACAAAAAAAAAAAAAAAAAAAAAGGAGTAACATAGACTTCTCCCACAAGGGAGAAGAGGGCCATAGCTGGTATCCTGGTATCTTCAGAAGCAGAAGTCCTTTTTATATGTCTGAGGCTTCCTTTGTTCTCCTGCCCTCTTCCCCTTATCTTTCTCCTTCCTGTGCACTTGACTAGGCCCAGGAATGGTGGGTGGGATGACCAAAAGGTGGGAAACTGGTGGGCTGAAGGGGAAGGGCAGGATGGTGCAGCCCAGGACACATTAATTAACACCTTTATAGCTCCCTGTAGGGAGGGGCAATTCCTGGGGCAGGTTACCTTAGCAACAGGTTGGAGCAGGGGCAGGTTCTAGACAGGGGTGAAGGAAGGGCTCTGAAGGAATTAACATTTCAATCCCTCAGGGGACAGTCTCCAACTTCCTGGAACTCCTTGGTCCCACCTGACCCGATTTACCTATCTATACTGACTGCCTGTCTAAATCTGGGTTCACCAGTGCCTTACACATGCTAGGCCAGAGCTCTACTATTGAGCCACAACCCCAGCCCAAACAAGCTATTTTTAAAAATATCTTCTGACTCTAGTTTGGACCAACAGTACCACATCTATGAACTTGACCAACATTCTTAAATGTCAGTGTATTTTACTGTATTATCATTTATAAACATGAAAAATAGGGTGAGGTCAAAGACCCTAATCCAGACCTGGGCCGTTTTTTCCCCACCAGCAGTCAATGCTTGCTAAATGAATGCTGATAAATTGGAGCTCTGGAGGTACCCAAACCCTCTGACTGTCTTGGGGGTTGGCCTTTTTCTTGGAGTTAAATAAATTCTCAACATTTCGGAATGCAGATCTGGGGCCCAGCAGGTTAAGGTCAACTGAAACTTTCTATGCACAAAAGGGAAAGAGGGTAATGATATCCATCTCATTCTACCCTCTTAGGAAGTCACGAATGGTGTGAATATACTTTGTGCACAACCAGAGATATGTAAAAATGTGCTCTATAATATGAAATGTAATGCATTCTGTCATTTCTAACAACTTAGAATAAAAAATAAATTAATTTTTTAAAAAGTGCGGGGTGGGGGGAGAGCGGGAGGGGGGAGAAGGCTGGGGAAACATTCAGAGGAACTGGAAAAAAACATGGGGTTACTTTCCAAACATGAATTCTGCAGTTTCCACTTCCCCAGGCGCTGTAACCAACTGATCGGGTTTCTGCCCTGTTTCATTGTTCTACTGAAAGCTGTCAATAAACTCCAAGAAAGGAGGTTGAAGCGCTCAAAGGGCCCCCGGGAAGGATTTGTGCTGCAGCAGCCTAAGACTGTACCCAGTGCCTGGTCTTTGGGCTAGCACCTCCAGCCCGCCCTTGCGCCGCCTGCCACGGTTGAAACCCGGCCCGGCTCCATGCTGCACAGATGTCGGTCACTCACCGACCGCATCCCGACGTTTGGGAGCCTAAGCTACACACCCAAGACTCAGGGCGCACCGCTCCGCCACGCTCCACACTCTCAGTTCGGTGCCCGGAGCTCCCCGCGCAGGCTGGGAGCGCTGCGGCGAAGGTCTGAGTCACAGATGGCTCCTGGATTTGAATCTTCTCCAGATCTCTAATGGAATGAACCTGCTCCTGAAACCTATTCCGACCCCGTGCTTAGAGATTCAAAAATCGCATGCGAGTAACTAGCACTCGCGGCCAGGCCACCTGCGAGCACGCACACGCCCTTCTTTAGAGAAAGTCAACGAGCAAAAGACGCGAACAACGTAGGTAAAGCTTCCGTGTGCAGAAATCCAAACTAATGGACGTCACCTTTGCGCTACCCGCGAGGCGTAGTTTTCTTTTACCTGGTCAAACAGATCAAGGGGCTGGTTTGGGTCCTTTGATGTGTATTGACCACAGCTGAACCGTTTTGCATAGGAACCGGCTTGTACCCGATATTCTGAATACTTTCCTGGCATCACCAAAAGGCGCTTTCTGTTCATTTGTGTTTTCAAGTACCTTGGTGGAGGGATGGTAATTAAAAATAAAGCAAACATTCAGCGTGTTTTTTGCCCACTCCCTTAACTTGTACTTGCTAATTGCTAAGTTGCCTGGGGAGGTGGCCTGTGGCCTGAACACAGAGGTAAAAATAAATGACTTGGGTTGTCTCTAAAACAAAACAAAACGCCAAACATTCCTTGTTTTAAGACTTGTATTATCGCTAGCCGCTGTACTTCATGTTGTGATGGTTACAGAAGAAATTTGTCTACATGAAAGTAAACACAAAACCAGAATCCTTGTCACTAAGCCAGGACTTACTCAAATCGATGTTTATGTCAACTATGCACCCGTCTGTTTCCCTGCAAATATGTTGTAACTATACTTTCGTTAATCTACTTGTTTTAATCTAAATTTACAAAATTTAAAGGTTCGTTCCTGTCATTTTGAAAGAATGGACTCTTATAATTTTAAACTAGTAACAGGCAGGTACAGTTGTGAATTTTAAAAATCCTAAATTGCAGCGAGGTGGTGCACACATGTAAATCGCCCAGCCACTCTGGTGCCTGAGGCAAGAAGGATGGGCAATTTAACAAGAAGAAGAAATCAAAGACAAGAAAAAAGAAAGGGGAAAAAAGGAATGGATGTGTAGCTCAGTGATAAAGCACTCCTGGTTTCAATCCCCAGTATAAAAAAATACAAAAAAAAAAAAAAAAAAAAAAAAAAAAAAAACCCTAAATCAATGCTAATGTTAGGGCAGGAAAGAATTAAAGCATAGGAAAACCAACAATCAAATATAGCTTAAATGCATTTTATTTTAGATGATATGAAATTTTTTACTATTAAATAAAAAACTTCAAAATCAACCTTTTTCAGATTTTGAGGGAAAATATAGCCTTCAAAACTCTATAGCATCAGTGTATTTAATCTTCAGGAGATAATAAAAACAACATCATAACAATGATACTACTTATTTGCTTATATTGTCACATTGGTTAGCTTCTTTTACTAATATATTTACTCAGACATATTTTAGGATAACTTGGAATATATATTCTAATGCTTCACAAACTAAATATGGTGAAGGTTCTGTGACTTTCCCTTTTTTGAACAAGAGAATCCATTTACAAGTTAATTGATTTACTTTTAACACTAAAAAGTTAAATGCCACCAGGCACAGTGGCACACACCTGTAATCCCAGTGGCTCAGGAGGCTGAGGCAAAAGGATCCAGAGTTCCAAGCCAACCTCAGCAATTTAGAGAGGTCTTAAGCAACTCAGTGAGACCCTGTCTCTAAATTTAAAAAAAGGGGGGGGGGGATGTGGTTCAGTGCTAAAGTGCCCGTGAGTTCAGTCTTCAGTACCAAACAAAACAAAACACATATTTTTGAAGGGTCATGACATACTAGGGACATCTCAAAAGCATGGAGGAAAGAAATATTCCAACAATGTTTGCACTAAGACCAGAAATTAATGTCTAAGTATTCTCAGAGATAATGGTAAATGACTAGTTTTAGTCTTCTTTTTTTCTTTTGGTACAGGGGATTGAACCCAGAGGTGCTTTAACACCCAGCTACATCCCCAGCTACCTCACTCTCCCTTTAATTTTTTTTTTTTAATTTTTATATAGGGTCTCGCTAAGTTGCTTATGGTTTTGCCTAGTTGTTGAGATTTGCCTGGAACTTGTGGTCCTCCTGCTAGGGTTATAGGCTGTGCCACCTGCCTGGCTTCAAAGTCATTTTAAAGACATTTAAAATACAAATTATCTTAAACTATCACATTTGATGAAATGTCTATTTAAAATTGGTCAATAATTTTAATTTAGTTTTGAAAGAACACGCAACACGAAAAGCAACAGAATGACAGGGACCTTCCGCAGTCGATGAGATGATAGTAGATGGAACCGTGAAGATCAGAAACATCTTTCCATTCCCACCCAGACTTAGTGATGCCTCCGTATGAGTGAATTTATCCTGAAGCCTTGACAAGACATTTCAGGAGAAGAGGCTGGGCATGAAAAAATCTCTTCCTTCTGCTAGGACGTTTCCTCTTCGCCTGGGAGTAAGACCTGACCTTAAAACTAGAAGGAAAACAGGCCAGGAACTGCCCCAAATTGACTTTTCGCGGGTCCGCTGAAGTTGGCGGGCTATTCTGAAGCGTGCCTTGCTATTGGACCGACTTTTCTAAGCAGACATTTGGTGCCCTTGATTGGAGAGGCGAATGACCCTTGGCTTCTTGAGGTCCTGGGCTTAAAACGCACCTGATTTTCCAGTCTTTTGTCAACCGAAGGGATTAATCCTCAAGAGGCACCCACACCCGGCGCCCTTCTGGCTAGGTCTGCCGGCCGCAGTCGTCCTTGCCCCTGGAGCGCGCTCCAAAGTGCCAAAGTCCAGGACGCGCCAGTGTCGGGATTTGGAGGAACGTGGGTCGGGAGTGTCCTTCTCTAACAGCTGTGGACCTTGAGGGATTGATTTTTGGCTACAGCTCGAACTGGAAGGGTGCCGACTGCAAAGCAAGACATCTGGGAATAAATTCCTGATGCCCATCTTCTCTCGCCGCCTAGGATCCGGCCCTGGGATGGCCAAAGAGCGACTTTAGTGATTTCAGTAAGGTTTCTTTTGGGGGTGGGGGCGGGGTGCCTCCAGGTGCCGGAATCGCCTGAGGTGAGGCGGATGCGCAGCGGAAGACGGCTTCGTCTCAGTCCTGGAGGGAGCTCACATTGTCCTGGCGGAGGTTCTCCAATTCCCGAAAGCCTTCCAAGGCAGTACGAGGTAACTGCGAATTTGACGCGGTATTTCCACGACAATATCAAAATAAAGATTTCTTTAAAGGGAATTTCCACGACAATACCAATAAACATTTCTTTTGAGATTTGTGTTCATGTGGGTGACAACGGAAACTTCACGGAACTCCAGTCAGTTCTTTGTTTAACAGATAAGGAAGCTGAGGTTCCAGGGTTCTTGGGACTTCTGAGCTCCCGCCGCGGAGCGCAACTTCGACCGCCCTCTTCATCTATCCGGTGTTGATCTCACCCCAACCTCCTCCAGATTCACTTTCCAGGACTTTCTCCAGGAGTCGGGTCACTCTGCAGCCCCGAGCGCGTGGGTGCACCTCATGCCAGCGAGCTTTCGGCGACATTGGCGCACCCTCCGACGTCCCAAGCAGCCAAGCTAGACTCTCCGACTAGCCCAACGGCTACAGCAAGAGCCGAGAGCGGAGGTTCAAAGTAAATCGGCCCCACGCTAGGTGTGGACACGCTTATTCAGACTTGGGCGTATGGCTGGCGGGTGAGGGTGCCCGCACGTTTCCCACGCTCTCCTGAAATGGAGTGTTGGCTCTCAGGGGACTTTGCTGGCAAACCGCTGCTTCAAAAGCCTCGATCTAAGCCTTCTCCAAAACCACGGAGACCGGAGGTGCGATTAGGAATAAAAAATGGTTTGCAATTTAAATGAAATATTCCAATTCCCGCACCCCATCTTGGCATCAGTTTCTTCTTGATTCAAAGGCTCGGTTTAATCTCCTCCTCCATTCCTGGCTGTATGCGGGAGGGGGTGACCAGCTTCTCGAGAAGAGCGACGAGGAAAGGCGGAGCCGCGGGGGTGTATCTCTATAAACTTGCAGAGCGCTACCAGACCCTTGCTGCTCTCCGGGTGGAGAGATTTCAGCACCGCAGTCGAGGACAGGGCTCTGCCCTGTCCAAGTCTGCAGCTTGCAGCTTCTGAATTTCTAAACAAGTGTGCGCGCTCGCTGTCACACACACTCGATTTCTTCTTATGAATGGGGGGTGGGGAGAGTCACCTTGCACACCTCTCGTTTTTTCTATCTTTCAGGATCCTAGGAAGAGAAGGCAAGCTAGGCTGGACAGATGCCAGCAGAGGTAGTGCGGGACGCGGACCGTGCGTGCGCCTACGGGATGAAGCTCAATTGGGACATCAATGATCCGCAGATGCCTCAGGTGGGTGAAACCGAGTGTGTGTGGGGGCACGCGTGACGTTTTCCATTCAAAGAAGGGGGAACGGCATGTAAGTTCTTACTGAGACTCTGGACACACACATACACACACACAAACACAATTTCTGAGAGCCCTCAAATGTAGAGAGAAGTTTTCTGGACTCTACAAAAGGCCAAGTTGGATTTAGAGATTTGGGTACTCCCAGCAATTACATTGTGCTTATCAGAAAGCATGCTGGAAACACTAGGAAATATAGATCGGACTCCACATTCTGAATAGTGGAGTAAGAGCAAGAAACCTTTCCTTTAGCCACGGTAGAAATCGGTTCTTTCTCTCCTTTTTCGCTTATTTGAAAACCCAGAAGAAAGGTAGGAGAGAAACACAGAAAATGTAAATATCACTACTTCTCGTGCAACAAAGCTGTAAGAAAGAATTGTAAATGGAGGTGGCCACTTGGGCAATTTGTTTAGATGGAATCCACTGCCTTATTTGGAGTTTCCAAAGTCATGCTAATGAGGGCATTCTCTCCTAAACCTTACTTCTTTAACCACAAGGAAACCATCAAACCTTTAGGTTAATTTGTTTTCTTTTGTTTGAATGGAGCCAAGGGGTTTAGAGCTACATGCAGGAAATTAGTTGGGCAGTTATGATTGGTCTACTGATTTGGGTCAAAACTGAGGGATGCTTGGGTGTAGGTGGAGGGGCTGGAGAATGTGAGTTGGTTTCCAAGCAACTTTCCAGCAAAGTTGTGGTGCAGGGTTGAGAAATTTGGCTTCTACTCAGTCTCTATCATGTGCCAGGTAATCCTGCATTTTAGGAAAGAATCACATCCAAATAATGCAGTAGTGGCTCATCCCTCCGGCACCTTCTAGACGTCCTAGTAAATAGGAATTATTTTTCCCTTGGGAGACTGGTTCTTAATCAGGGAGTATGTGTACCATCTCAAAAGGAACAGGCACACTGGCGCATAAAAGAGAAGGGAAGGACAGCTTCTAGCCCTGCTCTGGCTGAGGGGGAGAACTGAACTGGCTCTATGACCTTGAGACAGTCCTTGAACGTACCTTAGTCTCAGGCTACAGACCTGTCATCGAGTGGTGGAACTAGATAAGAATCTCAAACTCTCATCCAGATCTGCTGTCATGTTCACACACACACACACACACACACACACACACACACACACACGTGCCAATGTATCACAGCAAAGGAAATCCAATCTTGGACATCCCCTGCTGTCATATGATTTAAAAACAGTTCCTGTGGCTGCACCTCCAGAACCACTTCCTCAGGAGCTGTGTGAGAAAGGAAGGCCTAGTCTGCACCCTGGAAAGGGAGTACTCAAGCCACTCTTTCTTCTAGACAATTGTTGATTTGTTACTAAGACCCTTAATTTTAAATGTTTACACTTAAAACCAACATATGTGCTGTTAATATAAACTTAGATTTGATAATACGTCATCATATATTCCATTTGTTAATTAAATTAATGTATTAATTTATATCAATTCTAATGTTTCAAAGAAAAATAAATTATGCCTATTACTAACAATAATGACTTCAACAATATCCTTGTGGTTTTGGAAATAAAAATATCCTTTATGTTATTAATATTAGACTGGGAAATACTAATGATGTACACAATTCTGAATTGTCCAACTGAGAATACTTTGACTTTGCAAATGTTTGATCTAATTTTCCCAGGTAGTGGGAGGGGGAAGAGCTACAAATGGCTTGCTACTGTGATCATACTCTTCTGATCAATAAGGTCAACAGGGTCTGGCTGCTGCAGATCTTTTGTTTAATTCTCAACTATACTCCTGCAGAAAACTATCTAGCCTCTGCTTCCTTATCTGTTAAACGAGTATAAGGATGCTCACCTTACAAAGTTTTGTGAGGATTACAGATATTGCAGAATATGGTTTTGAAACATGCTGTCTCTGTCCCAAATACTCAGTTCTGCATTTTTTTTTTTTTTTTTTTTTTGTGGTACCGGGGATTGAACTCAGGGGCACTTAACCACTGGGCCACATCCCCAGCCCTTTTTTGTATTTTATTTAGAGACAGGGTCTCACTGAGTTGCTAAGTGCCTCGCCATTGCTGAGGCTGGCTTTGAACTCGCGATCCTCCTGCCTCAGCCTCCCAAAGTGCTGGGATTACAGGCGTGCGCCACCACGCCCGGCTTCAGTTCTGCATTTTATTGCAAAAGTATCTGTAGATAATACACAGAAGAATGTGTGTGGCCATCTGCTAACCAAACTAATAGACACTGTAATTTGAGTCCTATGTAACTTTTACATGTCACAAAATATAATTCTTTTGATTTTCTCCCAACCGTTTAAAAATGTAAAAACCATTCATAGCTAAAGGCCATATAAAAAGAAGGAACACACTGGGTTTGGTCAATAGTCCCTAGTTTACTACTGGCCATTGTCCTAGAGAGTACCTAGTAAATAGTGTTTAGTAATGGGTAATTTAATATTGAACTTAAATACAAAAAGACACATATCACAGTATAAATAATACACAAAACAGAAAAAGACTCAAATATGAGTATTAAAGCAATGCTCAGTATTTTATTTTTTATGGTATTTACATTTTTGTTTGTACGTCATAATCATATATAATAGTGGGATTTGTTGTTACATGTTCATACATGCACACAGTATATTAATGCTCAGTATTTTAGATATTACTTATTTCAGGCTTGTGGCTCTTTGTTGGAAAGAATGGCAATCCCATGTTGCTGTGGGGGAGGGAAAGCATTCCACCCCCAAGCAGGCTCACCAAATCCCAAAGCTCAAGATTCGCCGCATGGTTAGGTCCTTCATTAGGGTGCCTTTTAAAATTTGCACAGCTAAGTGAGGAGTGGGTAATTTTATTATTAGTGAGTAATAGTTATTGTTATTGGGTAATTTTATTCCTCAGGAGAAGGGAAACTGTCCTTGCCTCTGGAACATTGTTCTGGGGGCCAGAGCTGAAGTGACTGGCAGGTTTGGGACAGAGAACCAAGAGTTTTTGAAGAAAAAATACTGACTTAAAGATATTTACAGGTTAAATTGCATTTCAGTTATAGAACATTTCGATTTCTGTTTTGGCCCTGGTATTTTTATATTGAACTTGAAAATGTTTTCAACACTTAAATACAAGAAGTGGAATAACATAGTGATAATGACCTCAGATCTCAGACTCTAGAGTTTATCCAATGGAGGTCTGGGGTGGTTGAGCCTATAGCCAGATCTTTCTAGCCGTGTGAACTTGGACAAGTCAATTAACCTTTCTGCAAAATGGGCATAATTGCCTATACGTGGTGTGAGGGTGATGACATAATGCATGTACAATATTTAGAAGATAAGTACTATACAAATATTTATTATTAGCCAGTTGTCAAAAAGGCACACATAGGGTAAGTGGTAACTTGTTGTAGCTTAGTTTGGGAATTTTACATTTCTGCATTTAACAAGAACCCATTTTTATTCTAACATATTTAGAGAAAATTAAAAGCGTGATACATGTGATTTGAGCTCCATCAAAATAGTCACTCTTGTTTCCACGCTTCCTCCCAGGAGCGGGCACACTTTGACCATTTCCGTGAGTGGCCCGACGGCTACGTGCGCCTCATCTATAGCAGGGAGGAGAAGAAGGCGCAGCGCCATCTGAGCGGCTGGGCCATGCGCAACACCAACAACCACAATGGCCACATCCTCAAGAAGTCGTGCCTGGGCGTGGTGGTGTGCGCGCACGCCTGCGCCCTGCCAGACGGCTCCCGCCTGCAGCTGCGGCCAGCCATCTGCGACAAGGCCAGGCTGAAACAGCAGAGTGAGGACGCGGGCCAGGGAGTGGGGTGGCCTTGGAGACCTGAGTTTTTGGTTCCCAGCCGATTTCCCCTTTCTTTAGAGAGTCTGAGGTCCGGGGATGGTACTAACATTTCTCCCTCTGGGGTTGGCAGAGAAAGCATGTCCCAACTGCCATTCTGCTTTGGAGTTGATTCCCTGTAGAGGGCACAGTGGATACCCTGTAACCAATTTCTGGAGGCTTGATGGCAACGCTATATTTTTTCAGGTAGGTGAGGTGAGAAGACAATTTGTGATGGATATTTTTTACCTAGCAGGGGCACCAAACTCTGGATTAAACCTGATGCAGCTCCGGGGGCCAGAAATAGGTGGTGGGACCCCCAGGGACCTACCAGTTACCCAGGAAATAACTTATGCACTGTGCCCTCTTTAAGAACCAGATGTAGTGAACCAAGTTATAGTTACAGTTCATTTACTAAAGGGGAAAGGATTGCAAGCTATCTTTTAAGGTATCTATCATTGATGGTGTTTTATCTTCAAGATTTTTTTTTTTCTCTTTTTGAGAAAAATAACTTGGGATCTTTGGAAAAGGTTTGATCAATTTTTGGCCAGTTTCCAATATAGCCAGTTTCCTCTAGAGGAACAGATACATGATCCATTTCTTCATTAATGTAGGCCAAGGGAGTTCATGATCACCCAAGACCAGAGAGTAAATCAGAGACAGAAGCTAGAAGAAGTGCCCTCAAGAGACAGATGACCTCTTTTTACCAACCTCAGAAAAAGAGAATGCGTGAACCCGAGGTAATGGGGAGATGATCTTGAACTGTGCTCTATGTTCATTTTCACAGTCAAATACACTGATAATTGAAATATGAATGTCATCCCTTAAACTATATATCTAAAAAATGTCATTAAATCGACAATTGGTTGGGATCTCTAATCCCTGTAGCACATGATCTCTACTGGCAGTGATACAGTTACAATGTATGTTGACTTCCTGATATAAGGGCCTGATTATCCAATAGCCATGGAGAAAGAAATACATCAGAATACCATTATCCTCAGGGGATAAATGCAAGACCTCCCAGTGCATACCTGAGACTACAGATAGTAGGAAGCCCTACATATACTGTTTTATATATATGGGCAGTGATGATCAGGGGCACTGTGGAGATGGAACAATGTGTGTGTGTATGTGTGTGTGTGTTTGTGTATATGTATATGAAAATATACATATGTATATATTCACATATATGAAAAAGTTCAACTTACAAATTAGGCATAGTAAGAGATTAACAAAAA
This sequence comes from Tamias sibiricus, assembly GCA_025594165.1. Lineage (NCBI taxonomy): Eukaryota > Metazoa > Chordata > Mammalia > Rodentia > Sciuridae > Tamias > Tamias sibiricus. The sequence goes on along the minus strand of CM046666.1, from coordinate 11,945,693 downwards.
TGACTCATAAAAATAGAAAATTATAACAATAGACTATAATTAAAGTTATTAACATTTATGAATTTTTTATTTCTAATATTTTCCACTTAGTATTTTTGGACCTTGGTTGACCATGGGTAATTGAAACCTCAAAAAGCAAAATTATGGATAAGTGGGGACTACTGAATGTGAATACCAACAGTGAGTTAACAGGGCATCCTTGAAAGGGTCCTTTACGTATGCATTAGACAGCTTTCCATTACTGTAACGAAATGCCTGAGTCAATCAACTTTTAAAAAAGAAAAATTTTATTTTGGCTTACAGTTTTGGAGATTTCAATCCATGGTTGATTAGACAGTTACTTTTGGGCCTGTGGTGAGTGCATGATGGAGAAAGTCCTCATCTTCTGGTCAGAAGCAAAAGAGAAAAAGAGAGAAGGGGCCAGGGTCCCAATATCCCCTCTAAGAGCAGGTCCCCAAGGACCTATAACCTCCCAACAAGAATCCATCTCCTAAAGGCCCCCCTCACCTCCCAGTAGCGCCACCCTGAGGACCAAGCCTATAATACATGGGACTTTGGCAGACACTTAAGATCCAAATTGCAGAAACGTTTGCAAAGGAACAGATAACATTTCTTTGGGCAACTTGATACAGCCTGGCTTTCCCAGAAGGATTTCGAGCAGGCAGAGTGTTAATGTGAAGATGACAGAAACTGACGCTGTCTGAGCACTTCCACGTGCCAGGCACTGATCTAAGAGTGGTGGCAGAGACTCTATGACAAGGTTGTCAGAGTGAAGCCCCAAATTTCTAATAAGGAACCTGAAAGAGAGGTGGAGTTACTTGTTCAGTTAGTGAGGGACAGAGTCACAATTGGAAGCCAGCTCTGTGTGGCCCCAGAGCCTCCACTGTTGTGGACACTGAGTGGGTGAGAACAGGACCACCTGCCGCTCCCTCTTGTCCTGCCTGGTTTCTGTGGTCCTTCCTCATTTAGTATGTCGAGGTCACTCCTGAGCAATCTCAAGCTTAGCAAACTCTGGACCACGAGCCCAAATCATGTCACTTAGCAGCGTATTGTCACAACACAGAGCCCACCAACTAGAAACTTGTTTTTATTTGCATGGTTGACTATTGTTATGGGTGAGGATGTCTATGGCATTTATCTATCAGATGTCTGCATTTGTATCATTTATCTATTTATTTATTTATTTTAGGCAGGAGCAAATCAAGACAGCAGTGGACATTTCAACAGCACATCTTTCCTGGAAAATCCAGAACTGTTTGATATAATTACTGACACCAGCTTCCCTGTTCCAGAGCAGCCTTGTACTTCCTTCCCAAACTCTGAGGCTTACAAAGCTACCTGTGACATCGCCATCTTTCAAGGAGACGTGGTGCCTCCCTTTCAGAAATATCCAAACCCAAGAATCTATTTGCCTCGGCCACCTTGCAGCTATGAATTGACAGGCCCTGGATACACAAATCCAAGCCCATATCCCACCCTTTGTAAAGATTCTACCAATGTTCCTAAAGACCCAGACTGGGTTCATCTGAACGCACTCCAATATAATGTCAATTCATACAGCAGCTACGAGAGAAATTTTGATTTCACCAGTAAACAATGCAGCTGGAAACCAGCACTTGGGAAACCCAGCCTTGGGGAGAGGACTGACCATGGACAGTTACAGGCCATGGCCACACCCCCGTATCAAAATCCAGAGCTTCCCTGTAGGTACCTTGCGACTCCTTCAGCATGTGGCCCAGCCCTGCAGACAGTGATCACCACTACCACCAAGGTGTCCTACCAGGCCTACCCGTGCCCTGCTCTGAAACACGGTGATGGTGGGCAGGAGGTTAACAGCCTTTCAACCTGTAACTATGCTGCTGACAATGCCCTGGTGTCTGTCTATCCAGAAGCCCTGGACACCCCAGCTGCAGTCACCAGGGCACCCTCTCCAGCAGGGAAAATTCCTTTGAAAGTCCTGGGAGATTGCCAGGCCATCAGATCCACAATGGCTTTTCCTCAAGAGGCAGCTCCCTCTAGGCCAGAGGGAGCAGAGGCCTGGGATGTGTGTGTGTATGGGCTGGGCTCTGCCATCAGTTATGTGGATAGAGCAGGTCCACTCTTTAGCTATGACAGTAAAGACTTTTGAAAGACCTTCCGAGTTGCACCATGATATTGGTGTGCATGCAGGAAGGAAAATGCAAAATGGCAACTGTCTTTTGTTGAGCTGGGAAACCGATCTGTGTTTCAAGACACATAGATAAAGATGGTGGAATGAGATGGTCATCGTTACCCTAAGTACATGTATCAAGACATGAATAATGTGACTCAACTTTGTATACAACCAGAGATATGAAAAATTGTCCTCTATATGTGTAATGTGAATTTTAATGCATTCTGTTGTCATATATAACAAATTAAAAAATTTTAAAAAGCTAATAAAAAAGATAGATAGTAGTAAAAATGCTGATTAGCTGAGGAAGTTATCTGTTGGAAATATTTGACAGTGTTGGGAAATTTTGTGCAGCATTTCGAAACCGGCTGTGGTACATACAATTCGGTTGAGAAAATATGATTCTCCGAAATGAACAAATAAGCAAACTGGAGAACAGGAAGATTAACAATATTGGCCTTAGCTTAGTAGCTGCAGTAGAAGTCAAAGCCTGTGGTTCCCTCCTTGAGTCTTTTCCATTAGCCTTTTCCCTATTAGGGAACTTCACACATCTTCATTTAGCTCTTAGAGGCATCTAAACAGCTTCAGATAAAAAGCTTTACAATTTTATCCCCGGAGACATTTCATAATATTTTTGCTTAGCATTCAGAACTTGTTAGAATAGCCTCAGGAAGTAATTTGATCATTTTATCTCCAACATATATGTTCACAACTTTTAAAAAATCTCTGGCAGTGGTAAAGTACAAATGTTTTAAAAAGAATTTTGTTTTTTTATTAAGTAGATGAATACCTTTGCTTAACGTGATGGTTTTTGTAACACAGGTAGCCTAACAATGATGATGCATATGTAGTGGATTATTATTGTACTAAATATGTTTTTCTGATTAGGTTTCAAAATCAGAATGGAGGTGTTTCATTCAAATATAGCTTTATAGTTCCTTTGCTAGTCTTCATAAGTATAATTAATTGTGCTCAAGCAAATGTAATTAAGACATTTACAATAATGTAACTGATGCTTTGATTACTTCAGAATGGAAATAGGAAGAAACATTGTTTATATTATGACCCGGAAAACTTACTATGAAATATTAAAACTTATTAAATAATTTAAAAGTTTTACAGTTTATTTTAGAACCATCTATTATTGTGTTCTGTCATAATATAAAGCTTCTTAAAGACATTTGGAATGGGAGCTGGAGTGTAGCTCTGTGGTAGAACACAGGCTTAGCATGCTCAAGACCCAGAACTGCAAAGAAAGAACATTTGGATTGTTCACAACCACAATTTTACATTGCTCCCAATACTTAGTGAAAACACTTTATCAAGCATATTTATAATAAACTTCATATGAAGAAAAATGTTGAGAATGGGGTGGGGGTGACGGTATCATTCTCAGATTTGCATAGAATACCCATTTTGAATGACCAATGGCAGTCAGATGCCATTTTAAATCATTTTGTGTTCTATATAGGCCACCTGACTTATAGAACCCTAATATCCTAAACCAATAAATACATGCAGCATTTACCAGGAAATTGAACACGTACGAGTTCATGCCTGTGATTCCCTAGCCAACTTTTTCTCAAAGGAAAGGGTGCCTAGTGAACCCATAGACTACTTTTTTCTTTAAACTTCCATTGCCCAACTCACAGCTTTTACTAATATTTAGCTTTAGACAGCACTTTCCATGTGCAAACACTTTCCTACTGAAAATATGTTAGTTTATTTAATCTCATAGCTGTCCTCTGAGCTACTTGAGTGTGATTAGTCAGCTTTTTATCACTGTGACCAAAATACCTGACAATAGCAACTTAGAGGAGGGAAAGTTTATTTCAACTTACAGGTGCAGAGGTTTAGTTCATGTTTGGCCAAATCAACTGTTTTGAGCTCAACTGTTTTGAGGCAGAACATCGTAGTGGAAAGGCATGGTGGAGGAGTGCAGCTCTGTTCATGGACACCAAAAAGCAGAGAGAGACAAGTAGGGAAGGGGCCACCAGGCAGATGCACCCTTCTAGGGCACACCCCAGTAACTCACCTCCTCCAGCCATGCCCCACCTGCCTACAGTTACCACCCAGTCAGTCCACTCAGACTAGGATGGACTGATTAGGTTATAGCTCTCACGATCCAATGACTTCACCTCTGAATGTTCCTGCATTAACACTGGAGCTGGGGGCAGGGGGAGGGTCTGATAGCCAAACCATAACACTAAGAGAGGAGAAATGACTTACACAATACATGGGAGACCTGGGATTGGAGTCCAGGTTATCTCCAGAGTCATGTTCTGACCCCACACATTATATTAGCTTTTCTTTTTATTTATTATTATTTTTTATTTTTAGTTGTACACAATGCCTTTAATCTTATGTGGTGCTGGGGATCGAACCCGGGTTGCACACATGCTAGGCGAGCGCTCTACCGCTGAGTCACAACCCCAGCCCACCTTATATTAGTTTTGATAATAATTTATCAGTGAAATTCCACTTATACGTAAGTGTTGCACATGGCATGGAATAGCAAGTTTTATGAGTCCTAAGTGAGTGTAGGCAGGTGGGTAGGAAAGGCCTGAAGTGGAAGAGAGTAGACCTGGGTTGGAGGCCCTGAGGAGAGTATTTCCCAAAGTGCGGCACAAGGGTTCTCTGGGGTACCATGTGAGTCTAGGCTGCCCACAAGTGTTTTGTTTAATAATTATGGATTTATTTTAATGAGAAATAGGGAAATATAAACGTCATAAGAAGTCAAATCTGGATAGTGGGACTTTAAAAATTCCCATGTGATTCTAATGTATAGTCAGGGCTCAACCTTCCAGTTCCTTCCTCAGCTGACCACTTTGTAAGACCTTCTTTGTGCTATACAGTCATCTGTTTGGAGAGGAAAGGAGACCATGGAGGAAGGTTATGGACACTGCAATAAATGGAAAATAATTTTTCCAATTATTTTGTCAGTCATGAATTCTATTTGCAATGGTTTTCTTAGTGCATTGTCTCACTGATTATTAGTCAATATTGTCAATATTAGTCAATTCTTTAATTATGAGAGGAGTCTTTTTTTTTTTTTTTTTGGTACTATGGTACAGGAAGGAACTGGACAGTTGAGCCCTAGCTACACATTAGAATCACATGGAAATTTTTAAAATCCCACTATCCAGATTTTATTTCTTATGAAGCTTATATTTCCCTATTTCTCACTAAAATAAATCCGTAACTATTAAATAAAACACTTGTGGGCAGCCTAGACTCACATGGTATCCCAAAGAAATCAAATCTGATTTCAGGATATTTTTTGCCCAAAGCAAAATAGAGTTTTGGTTTTGTTTGTTTGAAAGCAAGGCAATTTAAGAAAAAAAAAATTTTACCTATGTAAAGTAGACAATAGTACAGGTGCTGCAAGGAGATGACCAAAGTTGTAAAATGGTTAGAGAACTAATGAAGAATAAGACACCCTGTCCTACAGCAAGGGATCAGGGGCTGAAGGGAACCTGTTCAGCTGGAAAGGGTCAATGACAATGAGATTGCATAAAGCAAGAGCCTAAGAGAAAACAAAGTCAGTATGATGTGGCATCTGGAAGCTTAGCCACAGAATCAAGGGCTTGGCTGGGCAATATGCATCAGCCTGGCTACGAGGGTTGATACCAGGGGAGGTGTGCGAAGAGAGAGCACCTTCCTGGTGCTGGCCGCCCACCCCCAGTTTCACCATCCTCAAAGAAGCAGGATGCAGGGCAGGGTGGCTATAGCACAGAACTGTGTCTGCACAGTGGGCCAACTGGGGAAAGCTGATCCTCTGGCACACACCTACAGCTCCAGAACACCCACCTGTGAGGGCGTGAAGGAGTTCTGTAGAACATGAGCGGAAGTAGGAAACACACAAAGCCACATCATACTATTACTAATGCTAAATACTAACTAGGAATACTGATTAGTAACAATAACTATTTGTTGACTTACTAATTAGCTTTCAAATATGGGGAGCATAAGGGAGGGGGGCCAGGCTGCTGATGTACGTTGTCCTGATCAGCTCACGGGCTGGGATGAACCAAGCCTGCAGTTAGACCGGGGAGTGCACCAGCTGCTGAGAGCAGAGGAGGACAGGGCCCAGGGACAGGGGCTGGGCTGAGAGCTGATTCCTCTGCAAGAGGCGGATTCCCCAGTTGGGCTTCCCTGGTGCAGAGGGACTCCGACGAGAAATACAAGTCAATCACTTACGAGCCTTTCTTCCCTCTTCACAGAACAATGTGTGGTCTTGATATACTTTGAGGAAGACTTGATATGCTTCTCAGAAAAGCCTCAAAGCAATGGACTAAACTTCTGATAGCACTGGAGTGACTCCTCTCAAAAGTTAAGTTGGATCATGTCCCTTTTCTGCTTAAAATTCTTCAGTGGTTTGCCATTGCTCTTGAAATAAATTTGAATGCCTTGTCTTGGACTTTAAGGTTCTGGGACCTGCTATCCACTCCAACCCATTTTTACTCTGTTTCCCTTGTACCTTGTATATTAGTCTAGGACCACGTGTGCTCTGCTGTCTCAGAGCCTGTGCACTTGCCATTTCCCCTGTCTGCGATCTCTCTTACTGGCTCTTCACATAGATGGCCTTTCTCATCCTTAGGTTTGTTGCTGGGAATTGAATCCAGGGCCTTGCACATGCTAGGCCAGTGCTCTACCACTGAGCAATATCCTTAGCTCCATCCTTTAGTTCTTAAGTCTTAATTTGGTAAGTAGCTCTTTCCTAGCCACTTGATGAACAGGGTCACTTCTCTTCACTTATTCTCTATCTTAGCATGTTTTCTCCTTTGTGAAAGCTCATTGCCTATAGATGCCAGTCTATAAGCTCCAAAAGCAGAGATTTCTACTTGTCTTGTCTCTAGGTATCTAATACTAACACATCATTGATTCATGTAGGGGATCAATAAGTATTTGGTGGATGAATGACTGAATGAAGAAGTTGATGATTGGGTTTATAGGCAGGGCAATAGAGTGATGACTTGGTATCTACAGAGGATTTGTTCAACGATCTCCCACAGATAACAAAATCCATGGATGTTCAAGTCCCTGGAATAAAATGGTATAGTGTTTGCATATCCTCCTTTATACATTAAATTATATCTAGATTTTTATAATATCTGATGCAATGTAAATGCTATGCAGATACTTGCTATGCTGTATTGTTTAGGTAATGAACGAGTGGCTATAGAACTAGTGGCTACTTCATGGGGAGTGCACATATAGATCAGACATTTCTACTGGACAGTGTTAGTATAGAAGGGAAAAGGAAGGCACCCCATTGGAAACCATGAGAAATTCCCAATTTGGAGGTAGGGAGCAGGACTAAGAAGATGAAAACTAGTGGCAGGATATGTAGAAAGCCAGGATAGAGAAGGAGGTCCCTGAAGCCAGAGTCAAACTTTTTAAAGAGGGAAGGAGGTCGACGTTACTGAATGTTGCTGAAAAAGCTGAGGACAGAAAAGTGTCCATTGGATCTGGCAACATGGAACCCACTGGTAACCAGGGCCAAAGACTTTTCCATGGGCTAATTGGTAACCACTGGTAACCAGGGCCAAAGACTTTCCTCTGTGAGGTAGATTGGAATGGGCTGAGAGTCAAGGGGAAGCCAGGGGGCGAAGACAACATGTGTGCTCATGGATGACTTCAATTTGATTTCCTACTGTGAATAAATGTCTATATGCTGATTAAAAACTGTACTGAGAGTTTCAAATTTCTTTCCAATGAAATCTGCCTTGGTGATAGGGTTGCCAGAGTTAGCGAAGAAAAATGTATTTTTTGAATTTTGGATAAACAGTGAAAGGCTTTTGAGTATAAGTATATCCCAAATATTGCATGGATATAACAAAATTATTCATCATTTATCTGAAAATTAAATTAAATTGGGTATCCTATATTTCATCTACTTAGGGGAATATTATAATTTAATTCCATTCTTGTTCATTTTATAAATGACATTTGATGAACTTAGAGGCCAAAGATGTGTCTATATAGAATAGGTTGATTGCTTCACATTTAAAAGAAAACGATGTTTAGTAACTGGGCACTCTACTTAGTAGGAAAAATATTTTTATCATCTTTTAAATTTTAAAAAGTCCCAAATTAGCCTTTGCCATCTCTATTTATGAACCACGTGGCATGAACAACCAGCTCTCGCCCTGTTCACTCCAACCCTCTTGGTTTAAAGCAAACAAGTGTTCTTTGGCTATTCTGGCAGTATTTCCCATTAATCAACCCATTAGACTTGAGACTTCTAATCCTCTCTCAGACAGCTGAGCTACCCACATAGCACTGTGTTTTATGGTTTGTCTGATAGATCCTTTCACGTAGGAGTCATTCCAGGGCCATGACATGAGGGAGGAACAGGGAGAAGAAACGGGACCTTCCATCCTCAGCCACCTGTGGCTCCCTGGGATAGATGGTCCACAAAGGCATTACTGAGTAAAAATGCCAGCTGTCCACGTATGGAGGGCTCAACCTATGAAAAACAAACATCGTCCCTTCAAATGCTTCTTCAAGGCGTGGTTTTAAAAAACCCCTACTGAAAAGTCCTCTGCCTGGAGAGGGTCTACTCATTAGGGTGCAGTACTACTGATCCAGGTTTCCATAGACCACCTGTATTCATGTTCTTAACCACCCTAAGCACTATGCTTTTAAATGTCCTTCCTGGCTACTGCCAAGATGTAGCAATAAAAACCCTTTAATGCAAAAGCAACGAGAATTGAGACACCTGAACAGATGTGCATAAGTCATCAACATCAGACTTCTGTCTTCAAGCCTGAGCGTGCCAAGGACTTCCAAAAAGAAGCCCAGGTATTTTCAATTTGAGTGTTAGGTTTTCATTGCAAGAACACATCTGTCTTCATGGAACTGTAAAAGGAGCTTTTAGCATAAAATAAAGGTACAACTTTGTGTTTTTTGGTTTTGTGTTTTAAAAACTAAATCCAAGATTTGATTTGGAAAGAAAACACATGACATATTCAACAGAATATATTCATTCATTAGTTAGCTGCTAAGGGCTCATGTATGAATTAATAGAGAAGCATAAAACTTAAGTCACAAAATTGTGGGTCAGGGCTTAAATCCCTCTCTCTCTGCATCCAAGAACTTTTCCTTAAAGACTAAGTTATACTGAGGCTAGGATAGGGTGGTAATAAGGGGTTGGGGTGCAGCTCAGTGGTAGAGCACTTGCCTAGCACTAATGAGGCTCTGGGTTCCATCCCTAGCACTGAAAGAAATTACAATAATATTGTTCTTCCCTGCATCACACCCTGAATATATGAGGTGGGTTATTAGACCTGGGACATGCTCAAAAAAAAAAAAAAAAAAAAAAAAGGATGAGAAAATGAAAAGAAAAAAAAAAAAGATTTTTAAGTGCCCGGCACTTAATCAGGGTTGTCCAGAGAAACAAATCTACAAGAAATGTATAGATAATATATAGATACAGATAGGCAGACATGAAGACAGACATTTATTTTGAGGAACTGGCTCCTACAACTGTTGGGGCTGGAAGTCACAGATCTGTAGGGCAGGTCAGCAGCCTGGAAATTCCAGAAGAGTTGTTGAGAGTCTTTGAATCCAAATGTAGAGGACAGTAGGCTAAAATCACAGGCAAGTTCCTATGTTGCATCTGAGGGAAATTCCTTCTTCTCTGAGAAACCCCAGTGTTTACTCTTTTTTTTAAAATATTTATTTATTTGCTTTAGTTGTACACAATGCAATGCATTTATGTTTACGTGGTGCTGAGGATGGAACCTGGGCCGTGCATGTGCTAGGCCAGCTCTCCACCCACTGTGTCACAACCCCAGCCCCAGTGTTTACTCTTAAGGCTTTCAACTGATTGGACGAGGCTCACATATTACAGAATCATCAGCTTTATCCAATCTACTGATTTAACCATTAATCACATCTCTAAAATACCTTCACAGCAACATCTAGACTAGGGTTTGACCCAACTGGGCCACCATACCCTAGTTAAACTCATAGACTTAGCCATCACACCCGTAGAGACAGATTAAAGGACCAGGAGTACTTAGCTGAAGCAGAGAAGACAACTTAAGTGGGATATGATAGAGTTTAGGAATATTTGCAGTAACTTTGTGCAAAAAGGGAACTAAGCAGGATAGTGCGGAGTTGAGCAGCGTGGGCTTTGGTACCAGACCGAGGTGACAATGGTGAGCATGGAAAGGGGTTTTGTTGGAGCTTCACAGTGGGAGCTGGGATGTGAACCCAGTGCACCTTTGCTCACGGTGGGGATGGGGTAGGCAGTTCCTGTTGGGAGAGCTGCAGTTCCTTCCCTTCAAAGTACCCGAAGTCCCCCTTATTCAGGGGAAAGGATTTTAAATTAGTTGAAAGGACTTGTACAGGAACATGGGGGAACCTCTGCTTACAAACTGAAATAATTAAGAGTGAAGGTGAGGACTGGGGTTGTGGCTCAGCGGTAGAGCACTCGCCTAGCACGTGCAAGGCCCTGGGTTCGATTCTCAGCACCACATAAAAATAAATAAACAAAATGAAGGTACTGTGTCCAACTATAACTAAAAAAAAAAAAAAAAAACAGTGAAGGTGAGCTGGAAAATGGGATAAATCCAGGAGTTTGCTTAGAAGTGACTATTTAAGCTGGGCATGGTGGCTCATGCCTGTCATCCTAGTAACACAGGAAGGGAGGCAGGGGTGTCACAAGTTCAAGGCCAGGCTCAGCAATTTATCGAGGTCCTAAGGAACTTAGTAAGACTCTGTATCTAAATAAAAATATAAAAAAAGTGCTTGGGATGTCCCTCAGTGATTAAACACCTGTGTGTTCAATCCCTGGTGCCAAAAAGAAAAAAAAAAAAAAGTGACCACATAAGATACAGAGGAAAAGACTAGAAAATAATGCATCAGACTTTTTTTGCCATAAAGTCTTCTCCTTGGGTCATAGAATCCATGAATCCAGCTGAGCCCTTCAAAAGTGCTCTCACTGTGTCCTTAGAAGGAAGATTCAAGATGAGACTACAGAATTTTAAGTATCTATCATTTCAGATTTTAATCTCCATCACACAACTTCTGGTTAGCATTGTTTCATGACTCATTTGGGACCAAAGATCAGACGTATGAATTGCCAATCCATGGAAACACAGTTCACTAACACTTTGAAGTCTTTTTGTTTTTGTTTGCTTGTTTTTAAGTCTTTTTGAAGTCTTGACTTACTTAGACAAAATTTAGTTAGTATAGTAGAACATTAGATAAGGTTATACATTTAAAAACCAAAGGCTTTTATATGGAAAAGAAAAAAGATTAATATACAAAGCTAATATATGCAAGATGTCATGTTAACAAACCAATATGTCAACTTACTACCTCCTAGTCTGTTATTGGTTATTCAGTGGCTAACAACATTCTTCTACATTGTTACTAAAGGAAAATATCCATGGTTGTCAGCAGAGACCCTGAGATTCAGTTCTCTGATGAGGACAAGTTGCTTTGAGTCTGTGAAATGTTAAACCAGGCATTTGCAGAACTTGAAGGGAGTAGCAAGTGGTGACAGGATAATAAATGCTATCGGTGACCTGTATCAGTTGTGCAAATGCCAGGAAAATAATTTCAAGCTGCTTTCCCAGGTGTGGTAGAGCGTAAATCAAAAATGGTTGCTCACTGGTAACATGTGGCTCTCCAACATGACACACCAAATATTCCTTGGAGGAGAAATACAAATGAAATGTTGTTCTTAAAAATATAAATGTTTCAGCTGGGCGTGGTGGCGCACATCTCTAATCCCAGGGGCTCTGAAGGCTGAGACAGGAGAATCATGAGCTCAAAGCCAGCCTCAGCAAAAAGCAAGGCGCTAAGCAACTCAGTGAGACCCTGTCTCTAAATAAAATATAAATAGGTCTGGGGATGTGGCTCAGTGGTCAAATGCCCCTGAGTTCAATCCCTGGTCCACACACACACACACACACACACACACACACACAATGTTTTCAAAACTAATACAGCAACGAATGGACAAATAAAATTTGAACTCCCACAGTTACCTCTCTTTAATTTCTCCAAAAGAAATTCTTACTTAAGTAAGAAGTTCATTCTAAAAGGTACCAGTGAGGTTAAGGATGAATTCTGCCTTTTCCCCTGGACATTGGCTGTGGTGGGCCCCCCCACTACCCTGTAGGATCCAGTAGTCAGCACAGATGCATGTGAAGGAGGAACACCTTCTGAAAACCAGACCCCAGCAATTTTGTCTACATTTTTCTGGTATCATAACCTGTGAAAAGTCTGCTGTCTATACCCAAATAATTGGCTGTGGGATCACTGACACTTCAAGGAAGGTAGTATGGAAGCCAGGAAGGGCCCACATTAGTCAGATTGTCCAGAGAAACATAGCACGTGCACACGCACACACGTGTGGTCCCCGGTTGATGATATTCTCACTTTATAATGGCATGAAAGTGATTGCATTCACTAGAATACATAGTTGGATTTGAACTTGGATCTTTCCCAGGGTAGCGTCATGTGGTCTGATCCTCTTTCATGATGCTGTGCATCGGCTGTGACCCCAGCTCCCAGCCAGCCCTGTGACCTTGAAGGGAAACAAGTGTCACTCTATGGTGTCCCCTGCTGCTCAGCTAGTGTGTGTGGCAGGTAATCAATACTGGTAGTTAGGATGTTGGGTAGTTAGGGGTCGTCAATGCATTTTCAACTTAGGATGGGGTTAATTGGGGTATAACCCCATTGAAGCATCCGTACACACACCACACATGTACAGGTATATTGTGTTTGTGTGTGTGTGTACACCCACACATATATAATAGACTTAAGTGACAGGCTCATATGACTGGGACTGGCAAGGCTGAAATCAGTATAGCAGCCTGTCAGTCTAGACTCTCAGGCAAGATTTGATGCTGCAATTTTTAGGTAGATTTCCTTCTTCTCTGGGAAAAAATGAGTTTCCTTCAACTCAGTCCTTCACCTGATTGGATATGGCCCATCCATCTTATCAAGGGTACATAAAGCCAACTGATTGCAAATGTTAATCATGTCTTCCAAATACCTTCACAGCAACATTCAGCCTTATGTTTTGACCAGCTTGCCAGTTACCCTATGGGGAAGAGATATTTTGCAACAGATGGGGGTACACCTCGCAACCAAGCCTGCAGGTGTTAAAAATAAAAACCTAATTCATCATCAAAAGGGTAAAGGATTTTTTTTTTTTAGGGGCCACTGAGAAAACAATTTTGAAAATACCATGGCTTTCTGATAAGCCAGTATGCTATCCTAAAGCTAAGATCCCAAGGCTTTCTGCTTCTCAGATTCGGAACCTCAATCCTGTTTTTGGAGGATCTGGGCCAGCTCTTACTGGACTTTGTAATTGGGAAATACTTGTTATATGAACTCAATATTCCAGTGCCTATGTAATGCCCCACATTTGGCTGATTATTTCAACCGAAACTGTTATTGAGATGATATTAACAGGTCACATTTGTTGGGGCATAAAGGTGAAGTGGCAGAAGAGTTTGGTATAATCATGAAAGCCCTGTGGACAGGACAGTATAGATATATCAGTCCAAAAGACTTTAAAATCACTATTGGGAAGATCAATAACCAGTTTGCAGGGTACAGCCAACAAAATTCACAAGAATTGCTTCTGTTCCTCATGGATGTCCATGAGGACCTAAATAAAGCTGATAATCGAAAGAGACATAAAGAAGAAAATAATGATCATCTCGATGACTTTAAAGCTGCAGAACATGCTTGGCAGAAACATAAGCAGCTTAATGAGTCTATTATTGTTGCTCTTTTTCAGGGTCAGTTCAAATCCACAGTACAATGCCTCACCTGTCACAAAAAATCTAGGACATTTGAGGCCTTCAAGTATTTATCTCTACCACTAGCATCCACAAGTAAATGTACATTACAGGATTGCCTTAGATTATTTTCCAAAGAAGAAAAACTCACAGAGAACAACAGATTTTATTGCAGTTATTGCAGAGCTCGACGGGATTCTCTAAAAAAGATAGAAATCTGGAAGTTACCACCTGTTCTTTTAGTACATCTGAAACGTTTTTCCTATGATGGCAGGTGGAAGCAAAAATTACAGACATCTGTGGACTTCCCTTTAGAAAATCTTGACCTGTCACAGTATGTTATTGGTCCAAAGAACAATTTAAAGAAATATAATTTGTTTCCTGTTTCAAATCACTACGGTGGGCTGGATGGAGGCCACTACACTGCCTATTGTAAAAATGCAGTAAGACAGCGGTGGTTTAAATTTGATGATCACGAAGTTTCTGATATCTCTGTTTCTTCTGTGAAATCTTCAGCAGCTTATATCCTCTTTTATACTTCATTGCGACCACGAGCAACTGATGTAGCCACATGAGAGTGGGAGCTGTGTTACTAGCACTATATAATTCAGGTCAGTGCTATTATTAAAAAACTGACAAACAAGCCGGGCGCGGTGGCGCACGCCTGTAATCCCAGCACTTTGGGAGGCTGAGGCAGGAGGATCGCGAGTTCAAAGCCAGCCTCAGCAATGGCGGGGCACTTAGCAACTCAGTGAGACCCTGTCTCTAAATAAAAAAATACAAAAAGGGCCAGGGATGTGGCCCAGTGGTCGAGTGCCCCTGAGTTCAATCCCTGGTACCACAAAAAAAAAAAAAAAAAAAAAACTGACAAACAATATTTAACAAGTATCACAGCAAGCATCCCTTACCAGGTACTCTTTATTCCAAAACAACCTTTTTAATCTGCTCCAAATAACAAAATAATTAACTAGCTAAGCATTATTATTCTTTTTTTTTCCAACAAGGGAACCTCATCTTTGCCTTTTCAGCTAAGAAACTTTTAAGCTGCGCGCTTTTTCCTTCAAAAATCTCACAACTTAAGTCTCATTCCTCCCGGCTGGGACGAGAAGATCTCTCTTTAGTGTACACACAATTGTATTTTTTTCTTTTTATATATGTCTTTACGTCTGTGCACTTGTCAAGATTTCATTTAAATGTGACATCACAAATATATGTTTGTATGTTTGTGCGTCTGTCAAGTGTGACGTCACAAATAACAATGAGCTTATGAAAATTAATATAAAAATATATATATATATTTGGATCCAAATAACTTTAATTTATTTAAGTTTAGAGTATTCAAATTGGATAAACAATTTAAAAGTGAAGGTACCTTCAATTTTGATTTATAGGTGTTTCTGGAACTTCTCTTCAGCTAAGAATATGACTAATACTGTATAACCTGATGTTTTGGTATATGACATGGGATTGTTTATTTGTAATTAACTTTATTTGTTTAATAGCTGATTAATTTTAATTATTTCAACAGGTAATTTCATAGAAGATTGCTGTGTATGCAGAGACTCGGGGGTTCCAGCTAACAAATTATTTTTCCAAAGTGCTCTTAGTTTTTCTTTAATTTATCTTTAATGTAGTGTTTTGTCAGTTAAATACCCTCAGTCTTTCTTTGATCAGTTCTGAATGTGATATTTTACCAGCTTATGTTTTTGGAAGCTCAAGCAGCAATATGTGTGAGCAGAGATCAACTTTAATTACCTGATCTAATAATTCTATTTTTTAGTTTGACAACTCGCCTCTTGACTCAGTGCTGGAATGGCACTGCCTTTCCTCTAATAATTGATGCTTGAGTTTCTAGGAAGCGGGTCCTAAAGATTTGCCGGTGGCATTGTCTAGACATAAAAAAGACGGCTGCTGCTACAGCTGTAGGGATTGCGGTCACTACAAGCATCCCTGCTGCTCAAGCATCAAACAACCTCACCAGCAGTGTGGCCTCTGCTCTGCATGCATGGGGCCTCCTACATCAACATGTTATAACAAGTGGACATTTTGATCTTTCATTATTTGGGACATTACGGGACAATGCCTTGCGGATGTTTGTCTAGAGAACTCAGTGCGTTACTTGATGGAACTTAGGGCAGCTGATTTGTTTGATGAACTTGATTCGCTATGGAACTTGGCTCGTCAGCAGAAGGCTTGCCGCCTTAAAACCGCAGCATCTCCTCATGATTGGACGGCTGTTAGTCAACACACACAGTCGATCCTGAAGGGCTCGATTGGACGGCTGGTTAGCCAATGACGGGTAAGATCCCTAGAGGGGGACAACCTAAGACAGGCACAGTCAATCCGGATGAGGTCGTCACCCATCCACGGGACAGTCTCATGTGGCTGACATATCAACCTAAGACAGGAGTCAAGGGCACAGCCTTGATTATCAGATGACGGGTAAGAATGTTGGTTGCACATGGGACGTCCTAGAGCATCCCCTCTTTTAAAAACAAAAGGGGGGAAATGTAAGAGCCCTAATTGAGGATAGCTAAGATGGTGGTTAGCTGAGAGCCATAAAAGTGTTCAAGTATTTTCACCTGATATTCATGCATTTATCTAAGAATCTTTTTATGCCCGTGAACACTGTGTGACGCACCTGTAAGCTCGAGCTGTTAGCACTTGTCCTTGTTAAGGCAAAATGTATTTAACTGGGTGAGGTTAGTTAGAGGGGTGGTTGGAGTTGGAGAGGTTGTTGGAGCCGGAGAGAGAAGTTAGAATAAAGAAGAATAAA
The DNA here is from genome assembly GCA_025594165.1 of Tamias sibiricus. Classification (NCBI taxonomy): domain Eukaryota; kingdom Metazoa; phylum Chordata; class Mammalia; order Rodentia; family Sciuridae; genus Tamias; species Tamias sibiricus. Next base: position 11,928,991 of record CM046666.1, on the reverse strand, counting down.
ATAACTTTTTCATTTCCAGTCTGCCTCCGAGTTTTCTCATTGCTGCAAGTGGCAATTGCTGCAGGCGGCGACAATGGCACACCCAAAATAGACCAATGGACATAGTAGAAAAGTATCCATGTTAGTTTACAAAGGACAAAACTAACACATAAGAGAAATTCTGAATTATTCAAGTTTTCTTTTGACTCAGTTCTCTGTATTTATCATAGCACTGTTTATAGAAGGAAGAATAGAAAGGAAGAAGGGAAGGAAGGAGAAAAAGTCTACCACTACAATTGTTATTGCAAGAGGCAATATTATTGTTATTGTATGACACTGCAAATGTATAAAATGCCACAAAACTGTTGAATTTAAAATGGTCAATTCTATGATATGGGAATCTCACCTCTATTTGAAGTACATAATAATATTATTTTTATAGATGTCCCAACTCCTTTTTCCATTGGCATGGAAATACAACATCTGCATTTATTCTTTGGACTGAGATGACTCATGGGCCACGCTCGTCTTGACTTTTGAGTGGAGCAGTATGGTGCCATGGAAATATCTCTAAGCCCAGAAATGTAAATCTTACATTTGATTGTCATCTTTGAAGTTGAGGAGGTGCCTTAGATTGCCATGTAATCACCCTAACCGTAGTTTCCTCACCAGTGGAATGAAGATAATGCAAACTCAGCTCATGGAATTGTGGTAAGGAGGAAATATGGCAGTATGCATGAAATTGCTTTGTGCTATTCATATAACAAAGACATTTGGAGCTTCTACTCCACTGTCAAGGCACTGGAGATAGAGTAGCAGACCACCAGCTCACATCCTTGCCATCCATGAGTTTATATTCTAGGTACAGACTTTGGCAATATGGCACCCAGTAGCAATAAGAAAATAAATAGTATGACATATAGAGGGTAAGTGCTTAGGAAGAAAATAAAGCAGAGAAGGCACTATGGTTTGTGCTGCCTAAAGATGATATGTTGTGAACTTAATCCTCAATGCAAGAGTAGTGAGAGAAGGGACTTTTAAGAGGTGGTCAGACCTTGAGAGTCTGCCCTTGTAAATGGATAAATGGATTTATCATGGGAGTGAGTTTGTTATAAAAATGAATTCAGCCTGTGCCTGCTCTCTCTTACCCTCTCTCTCCCTCTAGCCTTCTGCCATGGGATGATGCAACAAGAAGGCCCTTGCCAGATGCCAGTGACTTGATATTGGACTTCCTAGCATCCAGAACAATGAGAAAGAATTTTTTCTTTATAAATTACCCAGTCTATGGTATTCTGTTACAGCAACACAAATGGGCAAGAAAAGAAACTGGAAGAGGGTGCTGGGAGGAAGTGTACAGATTTACATAGAGAGTCTGGGGAAAGACTCACTAAGAGTGTGACATTCAGATAAAGATGTGAGAGATGGCCGTGTAGACACATGGGGTTAAAGAACACTCCAGGCAGAGTGAACAGCAAGTGTTTGCATGTTACTCTAGCAGGGTGAGGGAGGGGACAGCAGTCAGAGATGAGGTAGGCTTTGTCATTCTTAATTAGAATGATCCGTGCCTTTCATTTGGAATAACATGGGAAACCTTGGAAGGGTTTGAGCAGATGCAGGATATGATCTGATACGTGTTTTACCAGATTCACTCTGACCCCAGACTGAGGAGGGCTGGGTGTAGAAGCAAGGAGGTAGAAGGTTATTGCAATAATGCAGGTGACAGAAGACAGTGGCTAGGACCAGTGTTGTGGGCAGCAGCAGTGGTGAGATAGGCTGAATTCATGCCACATTATAAAGGTAAAGACTTTGAAATTTTATAGCTATAAAGAAAAAGCAGAAAGGATTCTAGGGCAAGACACTACATACTTGGTCTTCGCAGCTGGAATCATAGAATTGCCATCAACTAAGATGGAGACGGCTGAAGGAGGAGAAGCTTGGTGATAAGGGGAGAGAGGATCGGTGGGGATTCAGTTTTTTTAAAATATTTATTTATTTACTTTAGTTGTACACAATGCAATGCATTTATGTTTACGTGGTGCTGAGAGGATCGAACCCGGGCTGTGCACCTGGGAGGCGAGTGCTCTGCTGCTGAGCCACAACCCCAGCCCCAAGGGAATTCAGTTTTGAACGCAGGAAGTTCCAACTATTAGATGTCTAAGTGAGGTATTGAGTAGAATTGGATATACGAGTCTCGAGTTCTAGGTGGAGGCAGAGATGTAGAGATTCGGGAACCACCGACCTATACTTGGCATTTGTAGAGTGTCAGACGCTATTCAAAAATAAAATATCATTATGTAGGGGTGGGGTTGTGGCTCAGTGGTAGAGCACTTGTGGGAGGCCCTGGGTTCGATCTTCAGCACCACATAAAGATAAGTAAATAAAATAAAGGTTTAAAAAATATCATTGCTGGGCATGGTGGCACACACCTGTAATCCCAGCACTTGGGAGGCTGAGGCAGGAGGATTGCAAGTTCAAAGCCAGCCTCAGCAATAGCGAGGCACTTAGCAATTCAGTGAGACCCTGTCTCTAATAAAATACAAAAAAGGGCTGGGGATGTGGCCCAGTGGTCGAGTGCCCCTGAGTTCAATCACTGGCCCACTTGAACCTCTGTTAGGAACCCCAAAGCTAGTTTTAGCAGAACACATTATTTTTTAAGCAAACAGGGCATATACAAGCAGTAAGTTTTTCTTGTTCTACTTCTCAACTATTTTATTGTGGATCTTAAATACAAAGAAGTTCAGAGGTTCTTCATTAATGATAGGTTTGCAAAGCATTTTCAATCGGGAGTTCTGAGAAAGCCATGTAGTGACATCTTCTTTGAGACAGCTTGTCTTCCTAGAAATTGAAAAGCTCAAACGTGAAGTGCACAGCCTTGCAGCAGCGTGAAGCTGCTACGTCAGCCACTGTCTTGATATAATCGTGTACTGAGGGATATTCGGCAATCTTTGATAAGAAACATGCTGGTGGTTTTAAAACATCAACACTATTAAACACTCTACCCTGCAAGGGGAATTGAAAGAAAACTCTGTTAAGATCTCACCACTGAAAATTTGATTATTTGAGCATGAAATAATTCATGAAAAACGCAAAGGGGAATGTGTAGAGGGGAGCCCCAAGAATACTATTTATATGAAACCACTGCAAACTGAAGTTATTTGGAGAATGAGAACATATATTTTGCCTTTTTGCTTTTATTTATATGCATGTCAAGTCACAAAAATACGAATATAAATACTTGAGCCATGAATGCGATTTTAAAAAATATTTGCGGTAACCCTACTTACAGGTAAATGCTTGAATTTCTGGACCTGGAAATGGTGGAGTAGCTTGCATTGGACTAGCCCTTCTTCCGGTATTGTAGACTCCAGTCGAACATAAATTTTAACTCTTTGAAGGTTCCAGAGAAATTACAAATGTTAGGTAGAAATTGGAGGGAATTTGACCCTTGAGAGCAGGAATCACAGTGGCTGAGGTTCCTACCTTCATAGCGTCTCCCCTGCCCACTCCCAGCTCCTGAGGTATGGAGCAGCTGGAACTGTAGCATACAGCAAAGCGTTTTTGACTTACCGGAGAATGGAGTTGGGTGCTGCCAAAGCAGCCGGAAATCAGGGAGATGAACCTTGGGAAAGAGGGAGCCAGAAACAGGAAGCCCAACACCTGTATATATATGAACTCACTTTAAATTTTCGGCTGATCCATGAACCATGCTTAAACAGACAAGACTTCAAGGATATCAAGGTAAAACAACAGCTGGACAGCTGCAAAATCAGAGCAGTAATCTCTCCTGCTGCCCACTGCAATTTGGAGCCTGCATATGACTAAGTTGAAAGAATTCTGTGAACACCATATGTTTACCGTAGAAGCCCCAGAGGGGCCACGCCTGGGAGTAAAGTTTAGGTTCTGAGTCTAAGGAATTTGCCCTAAAACTAATGGCAAAACTAAAATTTGTTGCTTTAAAGTATAATACCAAGCATTGGCAAGTTCAAGGTGATTTCTTTAGTAAGACCAATGACTACTTAAAGTACAAATCAAGAGTCTATTAAGAGAGAATACCCAAAGACTCTTCAATATATTATGCATAATGTGCAGTAAACTGCCTGAAAAATGACTAGATAGGCGAATAAATGGTAAAAATATCACAAGGATACAAGGAAAAACAACCAATAGAAAAATACCTGAGATGACTCAGATGCTGGATGTAGAAGGCAATAAGTTTTAAACAGATTTTATAGATATTCAAAGACTAAGGAAGATATCATCATAATGAGTAAATACATGGAGAATTTGATTGGGAAGTTAATTAAAATGGAAATTCTTTAAAAGATCCCAATTACACAAGACATCCTCATAGGCGATGATTTTTGGGAGGAGTAAAACCCCAAAAGTACAAGTAACAAAAGCAAAACTAGACAAGTAGAACTGTATCAGACTAAGAAGCTTCTGCCCTGGAAAGGAATCAACCAACAGAATGAAGTGCAAGTACACAAAGTGCAGAATAGGAAAAAATATTCGCAATCTATTCCTCCAATAAGGGATTAATATCCAGAATATATAAAAAATTAAAACAGCTCAACAGTTAAAAAAAAATCTGACTGCAAATGATCTGCTGAACAGAAATTTTGCAAAAGAAAATAAACAAATGAACAATATGTATATGAAAAAATACTCAATATCACTAATTATCAGGGAAATGCAATCAAAACCACAATGAGATTTCATCTCAACCCAGTCAGAATGGCTATAATCAAAATAACAGCAACAAGAACAAAATAAGAAGAGTTGGCAAGGATGCTGAGAAGGGAACTCTTAGCACTTTCAGTGAGTGAGGATGTAAATTAGTACAACTACTACAGAAAACAGTTCAGGGGTACTCAAAAATGAAAAACAGAACTACTGTATGATCCAGTTGTCCCACTACTGGGTATAAACTCAAAGAAAATGAAATTAGCCTCAGAGAGATAGCTACCCACCCATATTTGCTATAGCACTATTCACAGTAGCCAAAATATGGAGTCAATTGAGGTCCACTGATGGATGGATGAATAAAGAAAATGTTTATACATACAGGCTGGAATGTTATTTGGCCATAAAAGAACAAAGTCCTGTCACTTGTAGCAACATAGATAGAACTAGAGGACATCATGGTAAGTGAAATAAGTCAGACAAAAAAAAAAAAAAAAAAAAAAAAAAAAAGATAAGTAGAGCTTTAAAAAGTTGATCTCACAGAAGTAGAGCATGAAGTGGTCATTAGAGGCCAAGAAGGGCTGGGGAGGTGGAGCATCGAGGAGCGTGGAATAACAGGTACCAAAATACAGTTTCATAGGAGAAATAAGTGTTCACACTCTTCAGCACAGCCGGGTGACTATGTGTTTTAACAACTTATTATATATTTTAGAAGAACAGAAAGAGAGAAATTCACCAGTCTTCAATACAATAAATTGATAAATATTTGAGGAGATGGAAATGTTAATCACCCTGATTTGATTATTAGCCATCATTCACATGCATCCAAGTATCATACTACACTGCAGAAATATGTGCAATTAAAGACAGCAAAAACAAACAAACAAAAATTCCAGAACTGAAAAGTAACATATTTGAAATGAAAACCCAACTGCAGGGTGGGTTTAATAGCCGTTTGGAGATGGCACAAGAGTCTGTAAACTTAAAAATGTTTTTTTTTTTTTTTTTTTTTTTTCAAAATTATCCAATCTGACTCACAGAGAAAAGTGCCTCCAAAACTTTTCACAAAAACAGCTTCAGTAACTTTTGGGGAAAAAACAGAAAGAACAGGGCAGAAAATTTTTTAAGAAATAACAGGCAAAATTTTTGTAAAATTGTGAAAATCATCAACTGACACAATCAAGAAGCTCCGTGCATCTTAAGAAGGATTAGTACGCTTGAACTCATCTTTTTCAAACAGCTGAAGAATCAAAACCAAGAAGAGAAATCCAAAACCCTCAGGCAGAGTGAAGAAAAATGATAAGAATAATTTCTGATTTCTCATCAAGGATAATGAGAAAAAAATCAGAATTCTGTATCCAGCAGAAATATTCTTTCAGAAATGAAGGAAAAACAAAGATACATTTTACAGATACTAAAAGGACAATAAGGAAATCTTACAAAGAACAGAAAGTAAAAATAAATAAATAAGTAAATAATTGAGTTAAAAATTCCTTGAGAAAAAACTTTACCAAAATTGACAAAAAATGAAATAAAAATTACAAATGATTCTGATTGTTAAAGAAGCCGAATTTGTTATTTAAAAGCTTCAAACAATGAAATCTCTAGGCCTAGATGACTACACTGTTGAATGCTAAACAAATATTTAGGGAAGACGTAATATTGGTCTTACACAAATTCTGTCAGGGAGTAAAAGAAGAAGGAACACTTCCTAATCATTGTTAGGAGTCTAGCACAGCCTGGTATGATAATTTGACAGCAATATTACAAGGAAAAAAATTTCAGATCAATATCCCCATGCACATAATTGAAACATACTATTTTTAAATTAAATCCAGCACTATGCAAAAAAGAATAATATTTCACTTTTGAGTGGGGCTTTTCCCAGTATTCAAGTTTGATTGAAGATTCAAATTATTCTCCAATTATTCCACAAAATCAAAAGGGAGGGAACACCCCCAAATATAGTCTATGAAGCCAGTATAACTCTGATACCAAAGCCGGACAAAGACACTTCAAGGAAAGAAAATTATAGACAATGAACATAGATCCAAAAATCCTTAATAAAAATATTAGCAAACCACGTTCAAAAACATCAAGAAGATAATACACCTTGACCAAATGGGCTTCCTCTCAGGGATACAAGGTTGGTTCAACATACACAAATCAATAAATGTAATTCACCACTTAAATAGATAAAGGATTAAGGAAAATTAAGATCTTCCCTGTTCATGTGCCTGCAGTGACTTTGCATATCCTTGGCAGAACATCTACAGAATGCAGATTTCTCTGTGGGTCTGGCTCACTCACCAGAACTCAGAGACATTCACTTATCTCAAGGCAAGAGCTCCCTCCTATCAAGGATCTGGTCAGTCCTTGGGGGATGCAGTGTCCTTGAGAAGATTTAGTACAGTGCTAAGCCATGTCGGCTGTGGGAATGGTGTCCTTTTTGGTTCCAACTCATATTTAAAGAGCCCTCCTAGAAGTAAGACTTTGGAGTCTCACCCATGGAGAGGATGCTCTGCCAGGGACTTCCCAGTTTGGGACCCTGAAAAGCATTCCCAGGACTCCCCAGGTAGATGACTTCAGGAGTTGATGTTCCACCTGATCTGGGGATGTGTTTTCTTCACTTTCTCTCTCTCTCACCTTTCACTTTTGCTTTCACATTATTGCTAAAATAAATGTTACTGTGCATATAAAGTACCTATCTGATCCAACTTGCCAAATTCAGCAGCTGCAAACTAACTTTTCAATAGAATTAAAGACAAGAATCATATGATTGTCTCAATAGACACAGAAAGGCCTTGGATAAAATCCAGCATCCATTCATGTGAAAAATTCTGGAAAAACTAAGGATAAGAGGAACTTACCTCAACATTATAAAGGTTATATATGACAAACCCAAAGCCAACATCATACTGAATGGAGAAAAACATTCTTGCCACTTCTATTCAATGTAGTTCTCAGAACTCTAGCCAGAGCTATCAGGCAAAAGAAGGACATCAAAGTGACACAAATAGGAAAAGAAAGAGTCAAAGTAATTCTCTTTGCTGGTGACATGATCCTATACCTAGAAGACCCAAAACATTCCACCAAAAGACTTCTAGAGCTGATAAATTAATTCAGCAAAGTAGCAGAATACAAGATCAACACTCATAAATCAATAGCTTTCCTCTACTCCAATAGAGATTTTTTCTGAGAAAGAAATCAGGAAAATCACCCCTTTCATAATAACCTCAAAAAATAAAATAAAATACTTGGGAATTAATTTAACCAAGTAGGTGAAAGATCTCTACAATGAAAACTATAAAACGCTGAAGAAGAGCTTAGAAGATGAAAAGACCTCCTGTGTTCTTTGATAAGTAGAAGGAATATTGTCAAAATGGCCATACTACCAAAAGCAATATACAGATTCAATCCCCATCAAAATACCAATGACATTCGTTACAGAACTTGAAAAAAATAGCCCTTAAATTTAGTTGGAAGAATGAAAGACGCAGAATAGACAAAGTAATTCTAAGCAAAAAGAATAATGCAGGAGGCATCACAATTCCTGATCTCAAATTATACTACAGAGCTATAGTAACAAAAAAGCATGGTATTAGCATCAAATAGACACGAGGACCAATGGAATAGGAGACAGAGACAAACCCACATACTTACAGTCATCTGATACTTGACAAAGATGCCAAAACTATATGCTGGAGAAAAGATAGCCCTTTTAACAAATGGTGCTGGGAAAACTGGATATCCACATGTAGAAGAATGAACTTAGATCCCTATCTCTTACCTGCACGAAGTCAAATCAAAATGGATCAAAGACTTAGGAATTAGTCCAGAAACTTTGCAACTACTAAAGAAAACATAGAGTTAGCACTTTATCATATAGGTACAGGTACAGACTTCCTCAACAAGACCCCTAAAGCTCAAGAAATAAAACCAAGAATCAATAAACAGGATGTCATTAAACTATAAAGCTTCTGCATAGCAAAGGAAATGATTAAGAATGTGAAGGCAGACAGGTGCGGAGGCAAATGCCTGTAATCCCAGCGCTTGGGAGGCTGAGGCAGGAGGATCGCGAGTTCAAAGCCAGCCTCAACAAATCAGCAAGACCCTGTCTCAAAATAAAATAAAAAGAGGGGGTATGGCTCAGCGGTTAAGTACCTCTGGGTTTAATCCCCAGTACCACACCCTCAAAATAGTGTGTGAAGCCAGAGCCTAGAGAATGAAAGAAAATCTTTGCCAGCTGCTCCGCTGACAGGGGATTAATAACCAGAATATAAAAAGAACTCAAAAAACTTAATGCAGAAAAACAAAAAACAAAAACAACCCAATCAATAAATACATAAAAGAACTAAAAAGAAATCTCTCAAGAGAAGAAACACAATGGCCAACAAATATATGAGAAAAATGCTCAACACCTCTAGCAATCAGAGAAATGCAAATTAAAACGACACTACCATTTTACCTCACTCCAGTTGATAGATAGGCTTGGGCCGATGGGCCACCTCCCCCATGGAAATTTCCATGAGGAGCAACCTGGTCTCATTTTCCCCAGGCAGGAACCAATTGGCTTAAAGGTCGCCCTGTTCCCTGGGAAAAGAGCCAATAGCATTAAAGTTCGCTCTGGTACACCCTCCACCAGAAATCCCTACTTAAAGCTCCTGCCTGCCCGGAGCTCAGACACAACAGCTCATCCCTGCTGAGAAGAGGCAGCCACTTCGACAGCTCCAGACTCAGTCTCCAGCCTCACCGCAGCTGCCCCAGCCAACAGCTCCAGAGACCACAGCCGGCACAACCAGGCGCCCACCTTCTGTTCAGAGCTCGCACACTCCCCTCTTCCTGACTCCTCTCTCCCACCAGAGCTTGCACACTTCCCTCTCCCTGACTCCTCTGTCCCCGTACTTCTTAACCTCTGACCAGCCATGAAGGCTGGCGAATAAATCTCTTGGCTACACGGTTGTCTCCAGTGTGATTTTTCCCCTTCACCAGTCACAATGGCAGTTATCAAGAACACAAACAATACTAATTGCTGGCGAGGATGTGGAAAAAATGGTACATTCATGAATCAGTGGTGGACCTGCAAATTAGTACAACCGCTCCGGGAAGCAGTATGGAGATTGCTCTAAAAACCAGTAATGGAACCACCATCTACCTCTCCCACTCCTTGGGATTTATCCAAAGAATTAAAATCAGTATACTGTAGTATACAGGTAAATCAATGTTTATAGCAGCACAATTCATAATAGCCAAGTTATGAAACCAGCCCAGGAGCATGTCAAGCGATGAATGGATAAATAAAATGTGATGTATATACACAAATGGAGTTTTACTCAGCCATAAAGAAGAATGAAATTATGGCTTCTTGGTAAATGGATGAAAATGGAGAACATCTTAAGCCAGACTCAGAAAATTAAGGGTCAAATGTTGTCCTCTCATATATTGACGTTAGAACAAAATTAGGGAGAGAAGGTGGTGGTGAATCAGATATCACAAATATATAGGGAAGATCAATGGAGTAGAAGGAGAATGAGCCAGGCACAGTGGCGTACGCCTGTAATCCCAGAGGCTCAGAAGGCAGAGGCAGGAGTATCATGAGTTCAAAGCCAGCCTCAGCAAAGGCGAGGAGCTAAGCAACTTAGTGAGACTCTGTCTCTAAGTAAAATGCAAAATAGGGCTGGGAATGTAGCTCGGTGGTCGAGTGCTCCCGAGTTCAATCCCTGGTACCAAAATAAATAAATAAATAAATAAAGGGAAGAATGAGAGGAGGGTGGAGGGAAGGAAAGAGGGAAGAAATACAGAATGAATTCAACAAAATCATGTTATATGCATATGTAAATATACCATAGGGAAGTTCACTTTTACATGTATGTAGAAAATACCAATCAAAAATAAATAAGGGAGGGCTGGGGTTGTGGCTCAGCGGCAGAGCGCTTGCCTCACACGTGCAAGGCCCAGGTTCGATCCTCAGCACCACGTAAACATAAATGCATTGCATTGTGTACAACTAAAGTAAATAAATAAATATTTAAAAAATAAATAAATAAATAAATAAATAAATAAGGGAGTGAAAGGAAGATCAGTAGAGGAAAAAGAATAGGAGGAGGGTGGAGTGGAGGAAAGGAGGGGGGTACAGGGATTGAAATCAAATTCTATGCATGTATGATTTTATCAAAATTAACCCAGCTACTATGTATAACTACAATGCTCTAAAAAAAAAAAAAAAAAAAAACAAACTCAATGTAATTTGACAGATATTCATTAGGAGAAAAAAATGAACTCAATTCCTACATCACACTGTACATATAAATTAATTTGTAATGAACCATAGACCTAAATGTAAACGCTAGAACTATTAAGCTTCAAAAAGAAAACATAGAGTATCTGTTATGGTTTAGATGTGGTGTCCCCCAAAAGCTCATGTGTGAGACAATGCAAGAAGGTTTAGAGGAAAAATGATTGGGTTATATCCTTAACCTAATTGGTGAAGTAATCCTTGATGGGATTAACTGAGTGGTAACTGGAGGCAGGCAGGTGTATTGAAGGTTCATTGGGGGCGTAGCTATGGGGTATATATTTTGTATCTAGAGAGTGGCATCTCTCTCTCTCTCTCTCTGCTTCTGGATCATCATGTGAGCTGCTTCCTTCTGCCACACTCCCCTGGTATAATGTTCTGCCTCACTTTGAGCCCTGAGCAATGGAGCCAGCCTTCTATGGACTAAGACTTCTGAAACCGTGAGCCTCAAATAAATTTTTCCTCCTTTTAGTCACAGCAGCAAAAAAGCTGACTAAAACAATACCTTTGTGACCTTATGGTAGACAAAGATTTCTTAGCAAGGACACAAAACAACACTAAATGTTAAAGAAAAAATTTGATAAACTGGACATTATCATTTAGAACTTCTGCTTATCGAAAGACACCATTAAGAAAATTAAAAAGCAAGCCACAAGAGGAAATGTCTGCAAAAAATTCATTTGACAATAGGATTATATACAAAACATATGAATCGCTCATGGTGATCAACAAGAAGACAAATGAGCCAATAAAAAATGTTTATGGGGCTGGGGTTGTGGCTCAGCGGTAGAGCACTAGCCTAGCACATGCACAGCCCAGTTCCATCCTCAGCACTACGTAAAAATAAAGGCATTGTGTACAACTAACACAAGTAAATAAATATTAAATAAAAGTCTATAGCAGCACAATTCACAATAGCCAATTTATAGAAATCAGCCCTGATGCCTGTCAATATATGAATAGATAAAGGAAATGTGATATGTATACACAATGGCACAATGCCACAAAAGAAAACATAGGAATGCTTAATATGTATACAAAATGAAATGTAAGTGCTCAATCTTATTAGTCATCAGGAAAATATGAATTAAAGCAGACTTTTGCAGACAGTGGAATGTCTACTTTTTTTAACGGACAATAACAAAAATTAGCAGTGATGTGGAGACACTTGAAATCTCACACCTCACTAGCAGAACCATTCAACAGTACAGTGACTTTGGAAAACTATTAAGCATTTTTGATAAAAAATTAACATACATCCCATCATTATCTAGAAATTTCACTCCTAGACATTTTCCCAAAAGAAATAATCAAAATTTCCACGAAAATATCTGTACAAGAATTATCCTAGCAGCCTTATTTCTATTCACCAACTGTGGAACCATAGGAAGGCCACTTAACAAATTATGGTAAATCCAGACAACAGAATACGATTTAGCAATTTCAGAAATGAACTACTGGTCAACACAGCAGCACAGATGAATTTCAAAATCTTGTGTTGAGAGAAAGCAGTCAAGCATAAAAGAGTGCTATGATTTCATTTCCGTTAAGTTCAAGAGCAGGTGGAATTCATCTATGATAACAGAGATTAGATGATGGCTAGGATGGCTGGTCAGCAACACAGGAGACTTTCCTGGGGTAGGGAAGGCTGTATGTCCTGGTGAGGGTGGCCGTAATTTAAGTGAACCTTCATAAAAAAAACCAATGAGCCATACACATAAGATCTGGCGTTTCCTGCCAAGCTTTGCCTCGAAATTTTAAAAAGTGAATTCTTTAGATCTCCCAGAACAGAATAGTAACCTTTATGTGGATATTCCCCCAGCAATGAAATAACTTTAGAGATGTCCTTTAAACCTATTAAGAGTGTGTTTTGGTGATTAAACAGTGAACTCTCAAAAATGAATTTTTAATTTATGTGACTGGTAAATTTAACAGAGCAAACTTTCTTCTACAAAAGACTATTAATCTCTCTGAACAAAAATAAATATTTAATCAATACCTCTAAAATATCTGTATGAAAGCCATTTAAAAGCTATACCTACTAAAGTTTTCTGTATAGTTTTTAGAATACCAAGGTCATATTTATCTTCAGTGCTGAGGGAAAAAAAAAAAAAGCTGCATGAATTTCCTGAGTTGTATTAACAGAACCTTCTGCAGATGTTTCATTGTGACCAAGTTCAGGAATCATATTGTGCATTGTAAGAAATCATAGAGACTTGGAATGAAAATTAGAATTTCATTAGTGACTTGTCTTTATGATGTCCCTGTCATAGGTTTTAAATTTTATTTGAGAGCCCTTGAACTTCATTTTGGGCAGTAACTTGGTGAAATATGATATTATGGTAAAATCTTCTAAGTCAGTGAATAGGACTTATAAACAAAGTTGCTGGACTTAGGAACACATGATAAAGATCAGTTCCACAGTCGTTTTGACAGAAGCAAACATACTTGAGGTGATATAATTTATTACTTCCTCCTAAGCAGGACAACCTGGAGATTTATCTGTGAAAGGAATGAAGTGAACTGGCCAGGGAAGCAGCAGCCTATTGACAGACAGGCCAGGTCTCAGGTTCCCAGCCTGCCCGGTGGCCCTTGGAGACTCTCGGAGTCACCCATATAGATGTTTTGTCCTGCAGTTCCAGTCTAGTGTTTTGGGTTCGCTGTCTTTTGATCTCCTAGATATGGACCCTCTCCGACTTCTGCCTGACACCTCTGGGACCACCATGAGGCAGGTGCAGAGGGGCCCAGTTCTGAAATGACACTTAGCCAAGGTGCTGCTGTGTGTCCCTGAATGGCGTGGACATTCTCGCTCTTGGAAAAAGCAGCAAGCCATGAACTCTGGTAAAATATCAACATATCCACATATTCTTGCTTTAGTAGAAACCCTATGCACAAGGTGATATGAAGTAGTTTTCTTTTAAATAAGCTCTACCTATGTTTTGGAACTTTATACCATTGAACAACTCCCCATACAAGGCAAAAAAATAATACTGATCTAGCAGGTAAAGAATAATGCAATTCTTCTCCCCCACCCCTTTTACTTTCTTAAAACCAACATCTCCTAACTAATGACTGACAAAAATAGAAAAAGAAGCCAGGCGTGGTGGTGCACGCCTGTAATCCCAGCACTTGGGAGGCTGAGGCAGGAGGATCGCGAGTTCAAAGCCAGCCTCAGCAATGGTGAGGCACTTAGCAACTCAGTGAGGCCCTGTCTCTAATAAAATACAAAAAAAGAGCTGGGGATGTGGCCCAGTGGTCCAGTGCCCCTGAGTTCAATCCCTGGTACCAAAAAAAAAAAAAAAAAAAAAAAAAAAAAAAGAAAGAAAGAAAAAAGAAAAAGAAAACAATAATGCTGGCTACTGTACAGGATAGCAAAAAGGTGAGCATTCTTGCTCAGGTAAGCGTGAGTACAAGGAGAATCATTTTTTAAATTATGACCATGTGCTATAGTTTGGATCTTGAATTCCCCCAAAGGCCCAAGTATTGAAGGCTTTGCCCCCAGCCTGTGACATTACTGTAAGGTAGCAGAACCTTTCAAAGGGGGGCTTAGTGGGAGGAAGTTGGGTCATTGGGGGGGCATGACCTTGAAGAGGCTATAGAGATGCTAGTATCTCACCTGACCCCTTTGCCTTCCGGCTGCCATGAGGTAAACCAGACTCCCTCACTACATGCTCCCACCGTGATGTACTGTGTTGCCCAAAGGCAACAGGTCCATGTAGTGAAACCTCTGAAACCAGGAGCCAAAATCAACCTTTCTTCTTTCTAAGTTTATTTATCTCAGCTATTCATTATAGTAATGGAAAAATGACTAACACACCATGTACACATTCATTTAAATTTACAATTAAAATTTAATCATGGGCTTAAATAGAAAATAATTTTCATTTAAATCCTGGGGATATAGGATAATCTACAAACAAAATATTTGATGTTAGTTGCATCAGAGTGGAGAGTTGAGGAAAAAACAAGACAATACAGTTTAAAATGTACTGAACTTGAAATTTCTGATTGTTCAGTCACTGTCTGAATACAAGCTTGCTTTTGAGACTGGGGGGAGGAAATCGAGCATGGGATGAAACATGGTACATACTGAAGAGAGGACCCTTTACTCTGCAATTGTAGGGTATGAGGGAAGCTGTGGAGACATGGGACAATTTCAAATCCTAAAATAATTAATATGTGAGAGGAAGAAGTTTTCTGTATGGACTTGTATAAGTTAGGAACACTTGCAATTGCAAAAGGAAATGAAAGCCAAATAATTAATGTTTTAGTCACCTTTTTTGCTGCTGTGACCCAAAGACCTGACAACTAGAGGAGAAAAAGTTTATGTGTGGGCTCCTGTTACAGAGATCTCAGTCCATAGATGGCTGGCTCCATTGCTCTGGGCCCAAGATAAGGCAGAACATCAGGGCAGAAGAATGTGGTGGAAGAAAACAGCTCAGGACATGGCCACCAAGAAGCAGAGAGATCAAAATATATACCCCAACGTCATGTCCCCACAAAGACCCACCTCCTATAGTCACACCCTTACCTACTTATGGTTACCACCCAGTTAATCCCTGTTAGGGGATTAATGCAATGATTAAGTTAAGGCTTTCATAACACGATCATTTTACCTTTGAACTTTCTTGCATTGTCTCATACATGAGCTTTTGGGGGACACCTGATAGCTAACCCATAATAACTAATAAAAAAGAGGAATTTTCAGGCTCTCGTTATTGAAAAGAGCAGTGATTGATTCCAGCTCTGTCCAGGTGCTCAAAAGCAACTTCTAGAAACAATCTCAGTTCCTCTCAGCTCTGAGTTCCTTGTGCTCATTCTCAGGAAGACCACCCCTTATGTAGCAAAGAAAGCCTCCAACCAATGGGCCTCATTTTCCTAGCAGATAGGCTGTAGCTCTTCCCCAGCAGCTCAGAATCAAGTTCCTATCTATGTAAGCCACTTGCTGAGAATGAGCATGTGAGCCCATCCCTGAAACTGAGCCACACAAGACAGATGGGTCAGGGGAGTCTGCCCATAGGAAAATGGGGGAAAATACTGGACAGGGCAGAGTAGACGCTGGAAAGGTAAAAACAAGGGGTCCACTACAGATCACATTGGATAAAACTCAATGTAATAGGAACTACAAAATGGCATATTGCCACTCAACAAAAGGAAGACCATTTGGCCAGTTGGAACCATCCCAAGTTGGGACTAGAGGAGGTAATGAGTTCTGTCATAGAAGTTCTAAGCAAAGACTTGCAAGTCTAATGTTTCTATCCATCAGTCAAATCTATCTAATATCTCCTGCTGTTTCTTCTATTCTCTACTCCAGTCCACCCTAATCCATCATCAGACCTGAACTGTGCAATTGCAAATGGCCCCTAACTCATCTCCCTGCCTCCTTCCTACATCTTAGCAGTGAGTTCAACCCTATGTTGAGTCCTACATGTCCTTCCAGCAAATCTCCAAATCTGGGGATGGTGTGTGAATTCCTGATCCAACCTCAAAATAATATCTCATCTAGTTTTCCTTGTATTTTAGGCTCATAAAAATGGTAGCACATTACATGTAGCTTTGGGCAGCTTATATATTTCACTCAATATTGTCTCTAAGGTGACTCTATGGTGTTCTTTTTCATTACTGTAATAAGTATTTTGGTGGCTACATCATCATATATAATTTCCTGTTGATGACAGTTGGGTTGTGGTCCATTTTTCCTCCTCCTGTATACGTATACGTATACTGTTCGCGTATACTGTATAGGTAAACATTTTGGTACATGATTCCTCTTGCACATATCTAAGAGTTTCTTTAAAGAGTTGAATCTCAACCTTGATGGCACTCTGAAAACATATGGAGATATTTAAATTATATTGATGCCAGTGTTTTGTTTTCATAAACTTTGATTTAATTAATCTGAGGCATTTTTTTTTTTTAATTCCACTAGAAGTGGATTTGCTGGGTCAGATAGTAATTGAATATTCAACTTTGAAATTGGCTGTGCCTGGGGCTGGGGATACAGTCCAGTGATATGGCACTTGCCTAGCATGTGCCAGGCCCTAAGTTTGGTTCCCAATACTGCAAGGAAAAAAAAAAATTGACTTTTGTCAATTTATATTCACCAGCACCATATAAGTGTTCCTGGTCCACAACATCCTTGCCAACATGTCTGTCAATCTACTAGCTTTCTTCATTGTTATGGTCTGGATATGAGGTGTCCCCTAAAAGCTCCTGTGTTAGTGTAGGAAAATTCAGAGAAGCAATGATAAAAGTATGAGGCCTGTAACCTAATCAGTCCATCCTAGTTTGAATGGGCTGACTGGGTGGTGACTGTAGGCAGGTGGGGAATGGCTGGATGAGGTGGGTTCCTGGGGGCTTGCCCTGGAAGGGTCCATCATCCTTGTAGCCCCTTCCCCTTTCCCCCCTTCCCTTCTCTCTGCATCCAGGATGCAATGAATGGAGCAGATTCCCTCCATTTGTGATGAGACCTTGGGCCCAGAAGCAATGGAGTTGGCTGACCATGGTAGCACACTACATGTGTAAACTGCTGAAATCATGAGCCCCAGATAAACTTTCCCTCTCCTTTAAGTTGTTCTTATCAGGTGTTCAGATATTTTGGTCACAATGATGGAAAGCTGACTAACACGTTCATCTTTAGTATTTACTATGAAATGTACATTCATATTTTTCTTTCACTTTTTTTTTTGAATTAATAGTCTTTTTTTTTTTTTAATTGGGAATTGAACTCAGGGCCTCATGCATACTTGGCAACTGCTCTATCACAGAGCCACATCCACAGCCCTGTCCCTTTAATATAGTCTAGCATTATATTCCTATTAGAGTTGGCATTTTTTCTTGTTTAATAAATCACTCTTTATCCAAAAGCCAGAAATATATTTTTCAATATATTTTTCTAAACATTTATAAAGCTTTTCCTTTTATTAGGTAATTTTTATCCATTAGGAATTGATGAATTTTTTTTTTTTTTTTTTTTTTTTTTTTTGGTACCAGGGATTGAACTCAGGGGCCCTCGACCACTGGGCCACATCCCCAGCCCTTTATTGTATTTTATTAGAGACAGGGTCTCCCTGAGTTGCTAAGTGCCTCGCCATTGCTGAGGCTGGCTTTGAACTCGCGATCCTCCTGCCTCAGCCTCCGAAAGTGCTGGGATGACAGGCGTGCGCCACCGCACCCGGCTTGATGAATATTTTTAATGAATTTATTTATTTATTTGTTCTGATTTGTTATACGTGACAGAAGAATGCGTTTCAGTTCATAGAACACAAATGGAGCACAATTTTTCATGTCTCTGGTTGTACACAAGTAGAGTCACACCATCTGTGTCTTCATACATGTACTTAGGATAATGATGTCCATCTCACTCCACCATCTTTCCTACCCCCATACCCCCTCCCTTCCCTTCAATGTGGTATAATTTAAGGCTGAATAATATTGCATGGTATGTGTGTGTGTGTATGTATGTATGTGTGTGTGTGTGTGTGTGTGTGTGTGTGAGAGAGAGAGAGAGAGAGAGAGAGAGAGAGAGAGAGAGAGAGAGAGATCTGCAACAACATGAATCAACTGGAGGATGTCCATTAAGTAAAATAAGCCAGGCACAGAAAGACAAATATCATATGCTTTCACTTATGTCTTTAGTGTAAAAAAACTTGACTCATAGAAACAGAGTAAGATGGTAGTTACCAGAGTTTGGAGGTGAGAAGATTTTTGAGACATTTGTCAAAGGATGCCTAATTCTTATAGATAGGAGGACAAAGTTCAAGAGATTCGTTGTGCATCACAGTGACTATAGTTAGTAACAACGTATTGTGTACTTGAAAAGGGCTAAAAGAGTAGACAAGAAGCATGTGAAGTAATGCACATTTTCAACAGCTATGTTGTACCCCATAAAACATACAATATTTCCTAATCAATTAAATTTTTTTCACATTTTAAATGTGGCATGATATATTACTATTTTTGATCTTGAATTTTTCAAATTCAGTTAGTAAAAGCATCCTTAAGCTTAGGGACAAATTCCAGTTTTTTTAAAAAATCCGTTCTTTCGAATTATACATGACAGTAGAATCCATTTTAACATAATTATAAAACCATGGACTATGTCTTATTCTAATTCAGACCCCAGTACCTCTCCTTCCCTCTCTCCACCCCTCCCTGCCCTCTATTGATCTTTCTGCCATTTGCCCATAGTTATTTTTTTTATTAATTTCTTGTGGATGTACATGATGATGACATTCACTGTGGTGTATTCGTATATGTTCACAGGAAAGTTATGTAAGATTCATTCCGTTATATTTCCTTTTCCTATCTCCCTCCCTTCCCTTTATTCCCCTTTGTCTGCTCCACTGAATTTTTCTTCTATCTGGCCCCCCTTATTGTGGGTTAGCTTCCATTTATCAGAGGAAACATTCGATCTTTGGTTTTCTGAGATTGGCTTATTTCACTTAGCATGATAGTCTCCAGATCCATCCATTTACTGGAAAATGTCATAAAGTCACTCTTCTTTATGGCTAAGTAATACTCCATGTGTGTATATACCAGTTCTTCCATATGGATTACTTGTTCTGCCATTTGTTGAATAGTCTATTTTCTCCCCATAAACTGCAAGTTCCTCTCCAAAGCACATCAAATTGCCCTATGTGCCTCAGTTTATATCTGAACTCTTTATTCTGTTCCTTTGGAGAATTTCTCTATCACTGCATCCACACTATATAATCTGTTGATTATTTCTTTACAATAAATCTGATGTCCAATAAGACAATTTGTCTACCCACTCATTCACTCACCCAGTTTATTCTTTCTGGAATGTCTTAAATACCTCTTAAGCCTGTGTTCTTTTTTAAAAAAAGATTTATTTATTTAGTTGTACACAATGCCTTTATTTAGTTTTACGTGGTGCTGAGGATTGAACCCAGGCCGCGCTCGTGCTAGGCGAGCACTTTACTGTGAGCCACAACCCCAGCTCAAGCCTGTGTTTTTTAAGTATTTGAACCAGCTTACTAAATTCTTGGGAAATCCTTTGTTGGGCTTTTGATTTGAATTGACTGAATCTACAGATCAGTATAGGTGAATTAGCATTTTTAAGGTATTGAGCTTTCTCAATCAGAAACATGCTATTGCTCTCCCTGTAGTTTTTGTTTTCTTTTAAATTCCCTACCATATTTACTCTACTACATGAATGGGGAGGGCTTAAAATTGAATACAAAAGAAATGTGTAGCTAACTATATAATTTACCTTAACTATATAGGCCAAACACAAACATAAATGGAAGTAACTTTTAAAAAATAATTCTTTAGTTGTGTATGAACACAATACCTTTGTTTTATTTATTTATTTTTATGTGATGCTGAGGATCGAAGCCAGTGCTCACACATGCATGAGACCAGCACTCTACCACTGAGCCACATCCCCAGCCCCAATGGAAGCAACTTTTGAAAACTGTTCTTTATAGTACACCTTCAGTGGGCTGTATTCTAAAGACACATGAAACTGCTGCAAAGAAATCTTGAACATAGTAGACACTGTGAATAATGGATTGCTGCAGTGATTCCAATCAGGTCCCCTGATTAGTTTCCCAGTCTCTTGTTTGACTCAGCTACTCATCTAAAACTTGGTCCACTGGTTGTTATGCAGAAATGGGATTTGCCTTTAGACCACATTTGCCTTTTATACACAAGTACTGCTCCTTCTTGGGTATCATATACCTTGTAGAAGGAGTTGGGAGTATTTAGAGCCATTCTATTTTCCCTATCACAACAATATGATAAACATTATGCTTTATGTATTAGCTAGTTGTTTTGGAGCCGAGAGCTCTTCAGATTATCTAGTCTACCATCCATCCTCTTTTTGTTTTCCTCATTTCTTTCAGTCTTTTTTTTTTTTAATCTACTCTTCCTCATTCTCAAATGCCATGTCTCAGATACATCCTTTCACTTCTCTAACTTTTCTCTTTCAGTCTTTCTCTCACTCCTACTTTTCTTTCACTATTTTTTAAAAGATGACATTGTCCAGAATCCTAGCCCTCTTTCTTCTTGCCATTTATCTCACCCATATCTATGACCTTGTTTACAGTCCCAATATACCTATTTCCACCTCTCACAGACCCTAAGTTACAAATTTATATTGTAAAACTGCCTTCTTGTAACTTCCAATTGGGTTTTCCTCAAATTCAACATTTTCAAAACTGGGCTTGTAATTTCTCATGCCCTCCATCCCCAAATCTTCTCCTCTTCCAATATAGCTTGGTCAATACATATCTCAATATATCTCAGCTTGGTCATGAACATTACTGTCTACCACTCACCTGAGCCAGATGGTCCTGAAGCCAGAATTAGACAGGCAGTTGGCATAAATAGGTAAATTGAGTCAGGTCAGATCAAGGAGGCCAATTTTGAGTGAGTCTCAGGAAGTTGGAGGCTGTCCCCTGAGGGATTGAAACGTTAATTCCTTCAGAGCCCTTCCTCCACCCTTATCAAGAACCTGCCTCTGCTTCAACCAGTTGCTAAGGTAACCTGTCCCAGGAATTGCCCCTCCCTAAAGGGAGCTATACAGTTGTTAATTAATGTGTCCTGGACTGCTCCATCCTGCCCTTCCCCCCTCAGCCCACCTGGCTCCCACCTTTTGGCCAGCCCACTGAGCATTCCCGGTCCTAGTCAAGTGCACAGGAAGGAGAAAGATAAGGGGAAGAGAGCAGGAGAACAAAGGAAGCCTAAGGCATATAAAAAGGGCAGAACACCTTGCTTCTGGGGATACCCGGATACCAGCAATGGACCCCTTCTCCCTCCTGGGAGAAGTCTATTGCAGGAGCCCTGTTTGGGGATTGGCTTGAATTGCAAACTATGAGCCGTGGAGATTTGGCCATTGTCGCCACCCGTAGTCTCACGGGATTTTGTTGCGGGATCTGGAGTGACTTGGCCGAAATTGCTGATCGGGTCAGCGCCATTTTAGTGGTGTGTTTGGCGTGAGTTAGTTGTTAGAACCAGAGAGAAAAGTTATCAGAATAAAAAGCTGTTTGTCTCCAGTTTGCTTCTGAAGTTCTTCCCGCGGCTCCGGTGCTCCGAGCGCTTCAGGCGGCAACAGGTGGCGGCCCGTACGGGGAACTTCGGAGCGGACAGGTAAGAACTGAAAGGTCTCTAAAGATGGGTTCGAATATAACTGAATCCCAAGTGATAGAGGCTATGCAAAGACTCCTTGATATACCTGACTCTGTTCTCAGTGAGGAGTATATAGACAAAAATGAAAGTGATCAAAAAAGTGTAGATTCCACTGGGCCAACTGAGACCAGTAAAGAGAGTATTAGAAGAGACCCAAAAATGACAAAAATCCAAGCTATTAAAGCTATTCGGGAGTTATTGGCGAAAGCTGAAGGATACTTGCTCTCACTGGAACCTGGCCCTCAGGATATTGCTGTCAGTGAAATTAGCAGTGGTGAGGAATCTAGTAAAAGTGATCCTGAGAAAATGAGGAAAAAGAAATTAAAAAAGACCGAGAAAAAGGTCCGTCAGGCAGAGGAGTCACTTGTGGAAGTGACTACTCCCCCATGGGTGGAATCCATTACAGAAAATATGAAGGGTATTACTAGGCATTTGCATACCCTAGAAACAGAAATAAAAAGTCTTTCTGATCGCTTATGCGCTCTCGAGGACAACTCACAGATACATTGGGAACCGCCAGCATTTGAAAAGAAAAATGGACAGAGTGTCCATCAGTCAGTAGATTTCAAAACAATAAAAAAATCTCAAAGAGGCAGTAATGACTTATGGGCCCCAAGCTCCTTTCACGTTGAGTATGCTGGAGTCCCTTAACACCTTTAGCTTAACCCCCTCAGACTGGAAAAGTGTATGTAAAGCAACATTAAGCGGGGGGCAATTCTTGGTTTGGTGATCGCAATTCCAAGAACTTTGTATAGAAACGGCTAAAAGAAACGCGGCTGCAGGGTTTGAAAACTATAATATAGACATGCTCACAGGAGAAGGGCAATTCGCAGACTTACAGGCTCAAACAGATTATGACCCAGATGTATATGCTCAGATAAATGCAGCTGCCTTAGAGGCATGGAAAACTGTACAAGGACCTGGGGATCTACAAGGTAGCTTGTCAAAAGTGATTCAAGGACCTAATGAGCCGTATGCCGACTTTGCTGATCGACTTTTGAGAACTGCAGGTAGTGTGTTTGCAGATGTTGACCAAGCTATGCCATTAGTTGTTCAATTAGCTTATGAAAATGCAAATAAATGGTGCCAAGCAGCCATCAGGCCATGGAGAACTAAAAAGGATCTTTCCGTATATATACAACTATGTAAAAGATATAAATGACGCCTTTGTCACAGGAAATGTGATTGCAGCCTCAATGAGGGGTGCTTCCTCTCGAAATTTCACAAAGGCTAAACGTAGATATTATAATCAATCAGGATATTCCAGGCAAAATTATCATAATCAATCAGGCAATTCTAGGCAAAATCCCAAAAGAGAAATAAGATCAAGCTCATACCGTGCCCCAGGCCGCTGCCCCAGGTGTAAAAAGGGAAATCATTGGGCCAATAAATGCCATTCAAAATTTGACATCCATGGAAATCCTTTGTTCAGGAATTCAAAAAAACGGGGCACGGGGCCCAATACCCCGGGGCCCACAAATGTATGGGGCATTGCAGAAGGAGTATCCTCAAGCATCCACTCAGATGCTTCCCGACACAATCCCTACTACCCATCCACTCCCTCGCCAGAGGAACAAGAGGAAATGCAGGATTAGACCTCTGTTCCACCGCCCGAATAGTGTTAACACCTGAAATGGGGGTTCAACTGATACCCACAGGAGTCAGGGACCTCTTCCCTCAGGGACTGTAGGACTTATTATCGGGCGTAGTCCTAAAAGTTTATTAGGTTTGCAAGTGACCCCAGGTGTAATAAACTCAGACTACAAAGGGGAAATAAAAATAATGCTTAGCTCACCCCAAAGTATAAGTTCTGTTAATCAAGGAGATAGAATTGCTCAGTTGCTTCTCCTTCCCAATTTACATAATTCATTTAAAATGGGTATGCCTCAAGAAGGGAACAATAGAGGATTTTGTTCCACTGACTCAAGTCCCATGGCTTGCTGGGTTCGAGACTGTTCAAGGAGGCCTATGTGTAAAATAAAAATCCAAGGAATAGAAATGGAGGGATTAATAGATACTGGAGCTGACTCTTCCATTATTAATTTACGCCAATGGCCCAAGCACTGGCCTCTGCAAAAAGCTTCAACCAGTTTAAGAGGCTTGGGATATAATAACCTCCCAGATAAAAGTGCAGTAATTTTAAAATGGGAGGATGATGAAGGCCATAAAGGAACATTTCAGCCTTATGTTTTACCTAATCTACCGGTTACTTTATGGGGAAGAGATATTTTGCAACAAATGGGAGTACACCTTGCAACCAAGCCTGCAGATGTTAAATGTGAAAACCTACAGGGTAATCTTAACCATAAAAGAACTCATTATCAAAAAGTACAGAGTAATCTTAACCCTAAAAGTAATCATTGTCATAAAGGAAAAAGATATTTTTTTTCGGGGCCACTGAGAAAATAATTTTGAAAATACCATGGCTTTCTGATAAGCCAGTGTGGGTCCCTCAGTGGCCCCTATCTAAAGAGAAATTACAAGCGGCCCACCTACTAGTTCAGGAACAATTAGAAGCAGGTCATATAGAACCTTCCACCTCTCCCTGGAATTCCCCATATTTGTGATCAAGAAAAAAGTCAGGAAAATGGCGATTGTTACATGATCTTAGACAAATCAATAAAACCATGCAAGTTATGGGGCCTACTCAACCTGGACTTCCTAGTCCCGTAGCTATTCCAAAAAATTTCCATCTTATTACTCTTGATATAAAGGATTGCTTCTTTTCTATTCCCCTACATCCTCTGGATGCCCCCAGGTTTGCTTTTTCCGTTCCTTCTATGAACAATAATGGCCCTGATCAGAGATATCAATGGAAGGTTTTACCACAGGGAATGGCTAATAGCCCCACCATATGCCAAATATATGTGGACAAGGCTATCCAACCCATTAAAAATAAATATCCAAACCTCATGTGTCTACATTACATGGATGATATTTTATTGGCCCACCCTAATCAAAAAATCTTATTTAATATATTCAGTGATGTGGTAGAAAATTTAAAAAAATATGGATTATATATAGCAGAAGAAAAAGTTCAAACCAGATCTCCCATATTATATTTAGGATTTAAAATCATGGATACTTTTGTTAGACCCCAAAAAATTTTAATAAATAAAGAACATTTGACCACCCTCAATGATTTCCAAAAACTACTGGGAGACATTAATTGGCTTCGCCCTACACTAAATCTCACTACTGGCCAACTAAAACCTTTATTTGACATCCTTCGTGGAGATCCTGATCCATCTTCACCACGAACATTGACTCCTGATGCTAGGAAAGCTTTAAAGTTAGTAGAAAAAGCCATCGAAGGAGCTCATTGTGATAGATTTGATTTAACTCAACCGCTGATGTTGATTATTATTTCTTCACAATATACACCCACAGGAGTATTTTGGCAACAAGGGCCTTTATTATGGATACATTTGCCCGTCTCTCCTAAAAGTATAATTGAATCTTATACCTCCATGGTGGCTAAACTTATTCTTCAAGGACTTAAGACTTCTACTAAAATATTTGGCATTCACCCTGCTACTATTATTACTCCCTATTCATCATCACAGATTGAATATTTATGCTTCAATGATAATGATTGGGCTATAGCTAAATGCTCTACTTCTGCAAATTTTGATAATCATCTTCCTAAGTCCCCTATATTATCTTTTTGTATTAATCATCCTATTATATTTCCACAGGTAATAAAAAATCAACCTATTCCTAAGGCATTTAATGTATTTACAGATGGGTCCTCAAATGGTACTGCTACAGTAGTCACTAAAAAAGAAAATATGACTTACATAACTGCACACAAATCAGCTCAACTAGTGGAATTGGAAGCTGTGGTAAGAGCTCTGGAAAATTTTAGGGACCAGCCCGTAAACATTTTTTCAGATAGCCACTATATTGTACAAGCCGTCCCAAAATTAGAGTTAGCAGGACCAATAGCACCTCATACTCCAGCCTTTAAATTGTTTTTATCAAATACAAAAAGGAGCTATACAGTTGTTAATTAATGTGTCCTGGACTGCTCCATCCTGCCCTTCCCCCCTCAGCCCACCTGGCTCCCACCTTTTGGCCAGCCCACTGAGCATTCCCGGTCCTAGTCAAGTGCACAGGAAGGAGAAAGATAAGGGGAAGAGAGCAGGAGAACAAAGGAAGCCTAAGGCATATAAAAAGGGCAGAACACCTTGCTTCTGGGGATACCCGGATACCAGCAATGGACCCCTTCTCCCTCCTGGGAGAAGTCTATGTTACCCCTTTCTAAATAAATCCTGCTTTATTTGCTTGCCTCCACATGCTTCTCTAATGTTCAAACTTCAACATTTGAGGGAGCAGAACTCGTTACTGGTAAGCAGCAGCATCAGTCCTGTCCATTTTAACTCTGAAATAACCCTTGAATTGTGCCTCTCTTTGTCCTGTTTCTATCATTACTGGTAAGTTGGATCCTTGTCATTTTTCCCCAATCAGTAGCAATAGCCATTTCTCTTTTTTCTGTGGGAAATTCTTCATCAGTTCCCTCTATTTGTGCCTGTTAAGACTTAGGCTGACTAAATGAACATATAGGTCTCTATGATTGAACCTGTGCTTTTATTTTGCCTGCCTACTTCACTCTATGCTGTGAGAGGGCCAAGAGTGTGTCTGTCTTCTCTACCTTGACACTATTCTGGTGCCAAATCCAAGCCTGATACCTAATAAAAAAAATCACTAGATGAATACACCATGGTCTCAACTCCCATGCTGATTCATGGATCCCTTCTGCCAGCACCATGACTTTGTGCTCTCTTCACACAACTCTAGTTATTATTTACTCATTTATTCACACATTCATCCATTTACCTTGCAATTGCTGCTAACCCTGTGATCGGTACTGAGTAGGTTCTCTAAAGGAATAAATGAAAACAAACTCAGAATGCAAGCCAGGAGAAACTATATACCTGAGGAATTGACCAATATAAGGAACTGCAATACAACAGCAGATTTCCCCAGAAAGTATACAAATAAAGTACAACTAGGAGGCAAACATATACCCTTTCCTCTCCCTGCCCAGATTTAAAGAATCAAGACTTTTTAGAATGAATCGATCGGCTCAATACCAAACCAAACTTAATAAAGAACTGGCTGAGACGGTACACTCTTCCAAACCCTGAATTTAAACAGACAAGAACATAAGCTTAATGGATGATCCCTCGGTTCTCTGGGCCACGCCCCCTCGGGGCGGAGCTTGCTATGATAGGGCGGTGCTTGCCCTGATGGGACACGCCCTCCGTGGGCGGGGTGTAAGCGGCTGGAGGCGCGCGGGCTGCCGTGCCCCGCCGTTTCCTAGGAGATGAAACACACAGGAAGCCAGAGCTTCACAAGGGAGCGAAAGAGGTAAGCGGCCGGCGCGGGCGGGTAATCCCGAGCGGGCTGTGGGGCCACCATCCTCTATCCAGCCCAGCCCAAGCTTGTCCTGCGAGGCCGGCCCGGCATGCCCCCTCGGCGCCCAGTCCTACCGGGGCCCATCTCTGCCGAGACACCGGACCTGGACGCCGGTAGGGGAAGGACTGGCGGGAGGAGGATCCCGGGAGGGGCGGAGCGGGCGGGGAGGGGTCCGCCGGCGCGGATTGCCATCATTGGCCCCTCGACCCCTTTTCCGCCGTCTACGCTGCGGGGGGCGGTTCGGAGTGGAGGATCCGTCAGTGCGAGAGACCCCCGACCCCGAACTTCTCCAAAACCCCACTTCCTCCTTGGGATGGAGGGGACACTACTGTTAGGAGTGAGGGGCGGGACGGCGCCTCGGGAAGGAAGCGAAAGTGAGTTCAGAGCTGTTACAACATTTAAAAGGAGGGAGAAGAAAGGAACTGGGTCCAAATCCGTCCCTCGCTGGTGCATCCGAAAGGATGTGCTGGTAAAAGCGGAATCCTGGCACCCGGTGACCCTGGGGGCGTCCCGCCAAGCCCTCCTCTCGGAGGGTCCTGGAGCAGGTGCCGGGTGCCCAGGGAGCCCCTACCCGCGGCGGCTTGGACGACGCCCTCGCTGC
This sequence comes from Tamias sibiricus, assembly GCA_025594165.1. NCBI lineage: Eukaryota > Metazoa > Chordata > Mammalia > Rodentia > Sciuridae > Tamias > Tamias sibiricus. The sequence continues at coordinate 11,900,858 of CM046666.1, read as the reverse complement.
AAACCCGCGTGACACCGGCCTCAGGAGCCTTGAAGGGCTCTGGTTTGCAGAAAAGGATCAGAGTGTGTGAGAGTAAAACTGTCCCAATACTGCAAATAAGACATTTTAATTTAGGGGCAGGCAAGAATTGAGCGCCTGGAGGAGGGAAAAAAAAACTGTTTTTAGTGGTTATGATTACAACTCTACAAAGAAAGAGATTTATGTAGTTGTGTTTAATCTTTTAAAATGAGCATTTATTCTAATGATAACGGAATTCTCATAGAGGGAACTGAAAGTTGCCAGACTAATTTTGATCTGAAAAAGACCCAACCCTTTGAGTCAAAATCGAGGTGAGGGGAGGGGGAGAAGCTTCACCTGAAGGAGGCCACCTTCACTAAGGCCACACAGAGCTGGCTTTGGGCAGGATGCTTGATCTCTCGCTTGGTGTGGGTTTGTTTCTTTTAGTTTTTAAATAATTTGTAAATGTTCACACAGAGCACTGTGCTCTTATTTTTTAGGACAGAATCTTTGTTTCCGATTATAATAACTCGTCTTTGAATTTCTTAAACTTATAACTTGGTTAATTTGACATCTTTTCTGCTTATTAACAAAGTTGGTAATTTTTAAAATGCTAATTCCAGTTCTGTTTTACAACCATGAATGCCAATCTTGACATGATACCATGGTAATATGTTTTCCCATGACAAGTTGAACCCATCTAAACCTTGTCTATTTTGTGATTGGCAGACACAGGTTTTAACCTCCATTTGCCCTCTGTGCTGATCTTTTTTAATCCTATCTAATCCCTTATTAGCTGGACAAAGCTGTTGAGAATAAAGCCCAAGCTTACAGTAATTGTGCACTTAAACAGTAATTGTACACTTAGATAAAAATAAGAAAACTAGTAAATCATAAGGATATTTATTAGTGAAAGTCTATCACTGAGACTCTAAATAAGTGCCTTTTAAAAATCACAAGTGTTGTTTAACTTGTAGAAAAGTCTATAAATATTGTAGCTCTCTTGTAGAAAATTCTGAGTTGCTAACAATTCTGTTAATTAATTGAGGATCATAGTTGTATTACATTTCTTAGGGTTTGTTTTTTTGCATATATATTTCATATATTCAAGTACAGAAGCAATCATGTTAGTACATCCTTATTTTGCAGAATTAGTTTTCCATTGTTCAACAAAGAAGAATAAATGTAACTTGTAGAGCAGTATTGTGTGTGAGCTGGAGAACCATAAGCAGTCTGTTTTAAGTTATATATGCTAGTTACATATACTAGTTTTGACTAGTAATGAGCTTAGGATCTTGCTGATAAAAGCAGTTATATATGTGCTATCAGTGAGTAAGTACATGGAAATATTTACTTTTTTTAAACTGCCTTCATATCCATGCCCCACTTCCTGCTGCAGGCTTTTTTTGAGATGGGGCTCTCACTAAATGCCCAGGCTGACCTCTGCTTGTAATCCTCCCACCTTAAACTTCCCAGTAGCTGGGATTACAGGCATGCAGCACTGTGCTTGGCTATGTCCATGCCTCTTAACACCAGGCCATTGTCCCTGTATTTTCAGGGGCTAGACAGGACAACTGAAGTAATCGGCTTCTCACCCTGAAGAGCTAATATGGCTCAACAGATGCCTTTCTAGAGTTTATGTTTGAGAGCACAGTATGTAAATTTGTTTTTAAAGGTTAGGTAGGGCTTAAACTGGGAAGATTCTTCCAGACCTACACATCAAGAGTTTCACATAAGGTTCATGAACCTTTAGTGGATAGTGTATGTCAATACTGCTCTAACTGCTTCATAAATACAGGTTGAACATGCTAATCTGAAAGCCCAAAATCCAGAATGCTCCAAAACCTGAAGCACATTTTGAGTATTAACAACACAAGTCAAAAATTCCACACCTGACCACATGTCATAGGCAAGACATAAGCATGCTAAAACGGCATAAAATTACCTTCAGACTCTGCATAGGGAACATAAGTGAATTTTTTGTTCAGACTTGGGTCCCATTCCCAAGATATTTCATTATGAAGATGCATATATTCCCAAATCCCTAAAACATTCAAAATTCCAAACTCTTCCAGTCTGAAATCTTTCATTTTGGATAAGGGATATTCAACCTGTATCATGATTCTTTCCTGCTCAGACAGATAATGACCATTCCTGATGGTAGGATACAATCTGGAAAATAAGCTAGGAAGTAGAAAGCTTTACATTTGGTAAAAGCACTGTCCAAAGGGCTGCTTGCAAATTCACTTTCCAGATCCATCCTCAAGGAAGCTTACACTTGCACAATACTTGGTGTGAATCTATACCCTGTCCCTTGTTCTTTTCATAATCAATTTCTTGTTTTTGATAAAAGATGATATAAAGCAGTTCTTTCCAAATTTATTTACTTTCAAAACTCAATATTTAAAAGCAAATTTCTGTCATCAAGTTATGATGAAAAATTAAATACAATTTCCATGCACATAAGATTGGTACTGCTTTATGTTCTACTTTAAATTGGTGATGCACTATCAAACTTTATAGCCACCAAACAATCCATCAATGTACACACAAAATTTCCTAACTTGGAAGCAAATAAGTCAATTATAAAACTAAAAATCGCCACAACTTTATAGCCAGATGACAACAAAATGTAACAACTAGTCATAGATTCTATCCTGGACTGGAAGGGTCAGTGCTTTAAAGAGCACGATTAAATCAACTGAGAACTGGAATAGGAATGATTCATTTAAGTATTGTATTCATCTTCAGTAGGGGTAAAGGGCCACAATGCACGTAAGTAACCTTAAATGGTTCAGAAAAAAAAAGGTTGTGGTTCTGTGTGTGTGTGTGTGTGTGTGTGTGTGTGTGCGCGCAAATGGTAACAGGTAAATCTAGATTCTTTGTGTGTTCTCTGTGTTCTATATTGTTCTTTTTTTCACCTTATTTGTCACCTTGAAATTATTTCCAAATAAAAGTATTTTTAAAGTTAAAGGTCTGGAAACTAGGAGAGAATTATATATAAAAAAAATACAAAATGATATAGCCCATGCTCTGCTGACTTCATTGTTATCTCAGCTCACAAGCAATAACTAAGCAAATCATTTTTTGGCTCTGACATCTAAGTGCCAACAAGCAATAACATAAGCAAATCATTTTTACCTGGCTCTTGACATCTAAGTGCCACTCACTTGTGTGTCACTGGGGCAAAATGTCATTGTAATAATGAAATAATGGTTAAAAAAATAAAGAAAGAAAACTATTTTACTAAGCTTTTGTTTTAGTTGGCACTTTTGCTCTTTTTTCAGTTATGGAGTGTGTGTGTGCGTGTGTGTGTGTGCGTAAGTGTGTGTAACAGTGTTTTTTTTGATGCAATAATTGCAAAACTACTCTGAGTTTAGAAGAAGGGTGACTCAAAGTGTTTAGAAAATACATATTTATAGTTTCATGGAGTCTTTTAGTGTTGAAATGACCTTGTTGCATAGTTATACAAATTCAAGTCCAGTAGATTGAAAATTTTGCCCGTGATGCGGGGATTTGGAAGCTGGGCTAAGATTCAAATCTCAGTCTTCAGAGCTTTGCATTTCTCATTTCTTGATATGAATCAAGTGTGATACTAATTCCTAATTAACACATAAATTTTTCTTGGCTTAATGTAAAAGTAGCATTTTATTTAAATGGAATATGAAGTTCTTTAATAATGTTATTTTCTTCATATAAAACAAGTTTGCTTTATGTTTACCTTACCTAATTGGGGTAGCTGATCTTCTGAGAATATTTTTACAAAGGCTATAATTTTTAATTTATTATGGTAAATTTAAAATGATGCAAAAATTAATTCAAAGGATAGATATTGTTTATTTTTTTAAAAATTTTTAAATATTTATTTATTTACTTTAGTTGTACACAATGCAATGCATTTGTGTTTATGTGGTGCTGGGGATCGAACCCGGGCCACGCACATGCGAGGCGAGCGCTCTGCCGCTGAGCCATAACCCCAGCCCTGTTTATTTTATTTTATTTTATTTTATTTTGTGGTGCTGGGGATTGAACCTATGGTCTTGTGCATGTAAGGCAAGCACTCTTCCAACTGTGCTATATCCCCAGCCCTAGATATTGTTTAGATGTCATATTTTCCAGGGTCTTATTTGGGGAATAAGATAGGTTATATCCAATAAAAAGGAATCAAATAAATCATTAACCAATATTGTGCAATCATAAGATAAATAGCATAGTACAGTGTAAATGAAGCATTCAACAAATGGATGTTGCCAGTTTATGCGATCTTCCTTCCACATAGCACAAATGACTTGCTGACAAATGGTACTGACATTATTGATGATTTCTCTTTGTGCTCTAGGTTGCCAGTAAATGTTTTGCAGAGACACTTTAGTGAAAACTCATTTTCCTTTTGTTTTTTATAGGGTGTTCATAAGAATGGAAGCAGTGTTTCTTTGCCAGATTCCTTATTGGTGCATTTCGTGAACCTACATAATCCTGAGGAAGAGCCTATATATAAGGATGACAAACCTGTCACCAGTGTAACAACAACAGAGTGAGGGCAAAAGCAAGTAAAAATAAAGAAGTGTTTAAATTGATATTCAACAAGGAAGTCATTTCAGTCCACAACTTGTGCTGCATTATTTTTCCAAGATGAACCGATACACGACCATGAGACAGTTGGGGGATGGCACCTACGGGAGTGTGCTTATGGGCAAGAGCAACGAGTCTGGGGAGCTGGTGGCCATCAAAAGGTACGTGTGCATCACTGCCACGCTCGTGTGTGGCTCTGGTCTTGTTTTCCTTGGCTTGCTTGAGAATACGAGCAAGCACCAAGAGTTGTCTAGTTCAGATTCCATGCTAGTTTGACCAGTGAGCGATACTATTCTGGAAAAAAGAAAATTACCAAAAGGAATATTCTTCAGAGCCTAGTATACATTTCTTTTATTTTTTGCTTTCTCCAGATATACTGATAAATGAAAAGCACGAAGTGCTTTGCTCTTTATGAATAATACATTTAGACTCAAAAGTAATGAATATTTTTCAAATTTAAAGTTGACGACCGATGGTGGGACTCAGTAGTAGAGCACTTACCTCACATGTGCAGTGAATGCCCTGGGTTCAATCCCCAGCACCATGATAAAAAAAAAAAAAAAAAAAATTAAGTTGAATACAGAGTAGAGCTAATTATTATTTTTAAAACAATAGACTTCAAAGTAAGGTGGTATTTCAGTGTCAAATTGACTTCAGAATGGCATATGATGTTTTCTTGAGCATGCCAATTAAATAACATTAATTATTGTTAATTATTTCTTTTTAATCTGTTGTATTTATCTGTTGGTGCATAACAAAATACCATAAAACTTAGTGATTTAAAATAAGAACAAATATTTATTAATTCCCACAGTTTCCATGGGTCAGGACTCTAGAGTGAATTAACTGGGTAGCCCTGGGTTCAATCCCCAGCACCATAATAAAAAAAAAAAAATTTAAGTTGAAAACAGAGTAGAGCTAATTATTATTTTTAAAACAATAGGCTTCAAAATAAGGTGGTATTTCAGTGTCAAATTGACTTCAGAATGGCATATGATGTTTTCTTGAGCATGCCAATTAAATAGCATTAGTTATTGTTAATTATTTCTTTTTAATCTGTTGTATTTATCTGTTGGTGCATAACAAAATACCATAAAACTTAGTGGTTTAAAATAAGAACAAATATTTATTGATTCCCACAGTTTCCATGGGTCAGGACTCTAGAGTGACTTAACTGGGTAGTTCTGTATTGGGCCTCTCATGATTGGCACTGGGATAGTGACCAAGCCTGTGATCATCTGAAGGCTTGATTAGAGCTGGACGATCAGCTCACGTGTGGCTCACTATATTAATTTGCTAGGGCTACATGCCAGTCTGAGTGGTTTGAACAACAGAATTTTATTTTATTTTAGTACTAGGGATTCAATGCAGGGCCTGTACCACTGAGCTATACCCTCAGCTCTATTTTAAATTTTATTTGGAGACAGGGTCTTGTTGAGTTGTCCAGGCTGGCCTCAAACTTGCAATCCTCCTGCCTCAGCCTCACAATTAGGTGGAATTATAGGCGGGAATCACCATACCCAGCCAAACAACAGAAATTTATTTCCATTTATTTCTTCATAGTTTTAGAGGCTGGCAGTCTGAGATCAAGGTGTTGGCAGGGTTGGATTCTTCTGAGGTCTTTCTCCTTGACTTGCAGATGTCTGTCTTTCTGTGTCTTCCTAGGTTCTTCCCTCTGTGTGTGTCTAAGTCATACCCTCCTCTTTTTATAAAGACACCAGTCATATCAGATTAAGGGTCCTTCCTAAGAATCTCATTTAATTTTAAATAGCTCTTTAAAGACCCTGTCTCCAAATACAGTCACACTCTGAGGGGCTAGGGGTTAGGACTTCAACATGTGAATTTTGGGGGAGGTGGATGGGGACACAATTCATTCCATAAAGGGCTATTGTAACAAAATATCACAGACTGGATGGCCTCAAAGGATAAATGAATTTTCTTACCATTCTGGAGCCTAAAAGTCTAAAGTCAAAATGTTGGCAGGGGTGGTTCCCTCTGAAGGCCTTGAGGGAAGGATCTGTTCAGGCCTCTCTCCCTGGCTCACAGAGGCCATCTTGTTTTTCTGTTCCTTGGCGTCATCATCTCCCTATCCCTATATCTGTGTCCAAGTTTCCCCTTCTTATAAGGGCACTGGTTACACTGGATTAGGAACCAACCTAATGACTTCATTTTAACTTGATTTCCTCTATAAGGACCATTATGTTCAAATATAGTCACACTGAGGTTCTGGGGATTGAGTCTTCAACATAGGAATGTTTGAGGGACACGATCTGACCCATAACACTCACTCCCGGGGGTGGTAAGTTTGTACTGGTTGATGGCAAGAGGCGCCATTCCTCTTCACATGGGCCTCTTAGGACATGGCAGTTGGCTTCCACCAGGATGAGACTGATTTACCATGTCCCAAAAAGTAGAACGATCTAAAATTTAAATGCTTAAAAATATTTTAAAATATCATTATCCAAAACATTACATGAATAAGGAAACTATTTTCAGGTTGTTATTATTAATAAATAAGTAAGTATGCAGTGTATAATAATATAAATGAAAGATGTATCAGAGCGACTTAATACAATTCAGCACCTATTCGTGATTTAAAGAAAAAATTCTTAGCAAATAGGAATAAAAAGAAATTTTCCTAACCTGAGAAAAGCTATATGATTCAGCAGAAGTAGGGTCAGGAAGTTTGGCCTTGAGCCCAGATGACCCATGTCCCTGTGCTGATCAGTCTTGCACTGGAGCTACTGACTGCAGCATTTGGGCAGAAAACAAAGAAATGGACGTGTTAGAGAAATGAGATGAAATTTTCCTCATTTGTACATTAAACTGATTATGTGAAAACCCACAAAGAAGTCCTTTTTAATACACAGTAGATTTTTTTTATAAAAATATTTTTAAAGGCCTGGAAGATACATACAGAATTCCTGACAGCTGTGGCTTCTGGTGTAAAAGGCAGCAAGAAGGAAGGGAAAGGAGGTTAGGTCCTATGGTATCATGGAAGGTTACCACCATTCAGTTCTCTATGACAAAGTGCTCATTATTTCGTCCGTATGGTAAAAATGTGGTGTTTGTTTTATCCTTTAGTTTCATAAAATGGGGAACTGGTCTCACTTGAACAGACCTAGGTAAAGTCTTGGGAGCGATGAGGGGTCAAATACTGTAAGAAGTCAAATAGATTGAAGGCTAAGGAGAGGCCATAATATGTAATTTAGGAATGCTTTGGTGATTGAAATATTAAAAGCCTCAGCCAAAAGTAACTTAAATAGGGATTTATTTTTCTCACATAACAAAAGTCTTGACACAGGTCAGCCATTGAGTTATATATTTTAAGTGAATGAATTCTATAATATGTGTAATATGTGAATTATATCTCAACCTGCCATTATTATTATTTTTTTTTTAAGTTTTGAGTAGACAGCTCAGGCTAGTACCTTGTCTCAGTATCATGAGATGTAGGCTCTTCTGTCTTCCAAAAATAGCTGCAGCTGCTCCAGGCATTAAGTATGAATTCTAAGGAGTAAGAAATGGGAAGGGCTGAGGCCAGTTAGTTATTTTACTTTTTTAAAGTTTGAGAAGCAAAATCTTTCCCATGGTCCTATCCAGAGGAGTTCTGGTTACTTGTCATTGGCCAGACTGTGTCACATGACACACCTAGCTACAAGGGAGGCTGGGAAACTGAGTACTTGGCTGGACATTTGTATCCCTGTAGCAAAGCTGAACTCTGTCAGTAAAGAGGAAGAGGAGAAGGGTTTTTGGATAGATAGCTCAGGGTTTCTGCCACATTAAGTATCCCCACAAATGTTCTGAAGCAAGGATAGAACAGAAATAAATGAGTCTTGTGGAAGACTTGAGAAAATTTAAAAATTCACATAGCACACAATTGCTAAACTCATTTTACTTGGTGCTCAGGACAAAATAAGAACAAGGGAGACAAGTTACTGTGCATTGAAGAAGGCAACAAATTACAACATAAAGTATGCTAAATCCTGTGATGGGGGGATGTTGGGTCTGGGGGAACACAGAGAAGTGATGCTAGAAAAGCATTATAAAAGGTTTCCCATAGAAAGTGAGACCTCAAGAATGAGAAAACAATCACAAAATATGGGAGGGGGATGGGTTGGTGATTTAGCTTAGTGGTAGAGCACTCACCTAGCATGCACAGGCCCTGGGTTTAATCCCCAGCGCGCGCGTGCACACACACACACACACACACACACAGAAAAAGGGGGGGGTGGCAGGGAAGAATGATCCAGCCAGTAAGAATAGTGTGTATGAAGTCTTGGAGGGAAAAGACTATTACAATGACTAGAGGCAACCATATTTGCAAACCAAATTTTATATTTGCATTTAAAAGGCAGAGGTCTAACCTGGTAATTTGGAATTTTCAGTTGAGCATTCCTAATCCAAAATCTGAAATTCAAATGATCCCATATATGAAATTTTTCACTCACCAATAGGATACCATGGTGGAAAAATTCCACAGTGACCACATGTGTGGAGTCACATGAGATCACAGCTAAAATGCAGGCGCACTAAAAAGATTTTATAAGATTACCTTCAGTCTATATGTATGAAGTGTATATGAAACAAATGAATTTTATATTTAGATTTAGGTCTCATCCTCAAGATATCTCATTATACATAGACAGATATTCCAAAATCCAAAATCTGAAATACTTCTTGTCTCAAGCATTTCAGGTAAGGGATACTCAACCTGAATTAGTCTGCAAGTGGTGATTGAAATTCTACAGAGGGAGATGCAAAGAAGTCCTCATACAGATGGCTGACAAACCCCAGCATATAAAGGGTGGGCCCTGGAAGAGGTTTTACAAAGAACACTGAGAGAAATAGGGGGATGCCAGTAGAGTGTAGAAAATAACTAAACCCAGGGGAAAGATTTTTAAAAGGAGCCATATTCAACTGGAAGATAAGTAATAACTAGTGACTGAAATGCATCCGTATTGTTTAGGGATGCATCTTGCTGCAAGTAACAAACACATAAGCTAATAGTAAGTTAAGAAATGATGTCTTATTTAAATAAGTGATTTGGTTTTTCTGACATATCTGAAGTTTTGATTCCAGAGCTCTTTTAATGATGCAATAGGGTACCCAAAGAATACAGATCTTTTCTTCTTCTTCATTCTGAGCAGTTAACACCTTTTTGTTGTTGTTGTTCAAATGTGTCACCTAATGACCACATTATGGCTACTTCACCCCCAGCCATTATATCTATGTTCAAGATGGGAAGAAGGAAGAATAATACCAGAAAACTCTTTTCCTGTCCTTTAACAAAGTATTATTTCTTTCTCAGAGCCTTAAGGACTTCCCTCTCATGTTATTGGCTAGAATTGGGTCTTGGTCACCATACTTCTGAGGACATGCAAGGGGACAGTATTTACTCTTCTAGCCTCTATAGTAGAAGGCAAAACTAAAGTGCTAGAAATGGCCTTTTGGTATCCAAACAGTATTATCTGCTGTCATGTTCCTTGGGTTGGGTGACTATGACATAGCTGGTGGCTACAGTGAATGACAGTCCAGACAAACTGTAGGAGAGATGAGCCAGACTGCAGTAGAACAAAGAACAGAAGGAAGTACGGTCATGGTGGCACTGGGCTTTGAAGAGCTGGGAAGAATGTGTGACCAAGTAACTGAAGTCACACAAGAATTGCCAGATATCAGTCAGAGTGCACCTGAGATCATGTGGGGCAGATGTGACAGCAGAGCCTCTGCGAGCACGGACGTGACCTTTCTCCCACCTTCTCCAGGCGTAGGAGCAGCAGAGACCAGAGGACAGCCAGTGAGAGGGGTGGAAAGCTGGGAGAGCGCGGTGCCTTGAGAGGACAGTGAAGGAAGGCTGGCCATGGGTCCCAGTGGATGAGGAGGCCGAGCCACGCAGGCGTCTGCAGGAACAGCGGAGACTGAGAAAGGGGGCGTGTAGACGCATCCCAGGCTAATGATGGGGGAAGGGCCGGGGTTATGGCCAGAGTCTGACATTTTTAAAGTTGAGGTCTTAGAGAGCTGCCGTTGTCCCTTGTGATGACTGAATGTGTCTGAGTGACTGTGACAGGACAGAAGAGAACATTTTGGAGTCAGGGAACTGTGAAGCCAGGCCGCTGGCAGGACTGTCCTGGAAGGTGTTGCTCCTGGAGGGTCTGGACAAGGGGGACTCAGGATGGCTCTCACCTTGAGTTGCTTATAAGAGTCACTCAACAAGACTTTGCATTTCCTCAGAAATTCCTATGCAAAGGAATGAACTTCACCTGAAAATGGTGGCTGTCAGACCCATTAACTTCTGTTCTCCATGCATCCCTATTTTTTTTTTTTAACCAAAATCACTCACATCCCATAATATCCAATCAGGACCATCATCTTATGCTTAATGGCATAAAAATTTCAGCACTCCCAATTTAGGCCATAAAAATTCTAGCTCTAACACATAAAATCTATCCCCCCCAAAATAAAATAAAATAAATTCTTTGCTGAATACATTCTGAATGTGCAGATGAGGAAGATGAGGCTCTTTGAAGTGGGCAGTAAGCATGTCCCCTGGAGAAGAAGTTCATTATATGGGGGGAGATATTTTTCATTCTAAAAACCTTTTACAGAAGCACAAGGAGTTGGTATGGGGGTGGGTGCTGTGAGAATGTGAGACTCTCTCAGTTAACCATGAGGTTGAAAAGCACAGTGGAGGCGAGGGCTGGCACAGCACAGAGGTGGCCAGGACAGGCAGGGGTGTGTGTGGCAATGGCAGATGACCAACGGGGTGGTATGTCAGAATATGAGTGTGGGAAAGAAAGATTGTACAGTTACAGGCCGCATGACATTTTGGTCAATGATGGACCACATATACACAGTATGCACCAAAAAGCATTGTGCATAGTAGGCCGCACCACCTAGGTTGTGTAAGAGCACTCTAAGATGTTCACACAAGGACAAAATGACATAAGGACACACTTATCAGAAGTTATCCTTTACGCACACACAATTATACTTACTTTCAGAAGAAAAGCTTTTCAGCAGTCTAGAGATGCAGTCAGAACTGACTGGAATGTGTTGAGGGTGAGTGAGTGTAAAGAATACAATAAAAGGTTCTTCTTTGAAAATGCCCTTTGGGGAATTTTAATTTATGGTACTGCTTACCTGCTGCCATTAAAAAACAAAAACAAAACAAAACAAAAACAAAAACTTGATAACAGAGGACACAATGGCACAGCTACTCAGCAGGCTGAAGCAAGAGCATCTCTTGAGCACCAGAGTTCCAGGACAGTCTGGGCAACATAGAGAGACTCTGTCTTTTTTTTAAATGGACCTATAGACTTTATTCAGATTTCACTGGTTTCTCTCTTCTCTCTTTTTTTTATTCTAAGTTGTTACATATGACAGCAGAATGCATTACAATTCACAATACACATATAGAGCACATTTTTACATATCTCTGGTTGTATACAAAGTATATTCACACTATTTGTGTCTTCATACATGCACTTAGGGTAGTGATATCCATCTCATTCTACCATCTTTTTTTTTTTTCTTTATACCCCTTTGCCCCCTCTCTTCCCCGCCCCCATTGACCTTTCTAATGTTCCTCTAATCCTCCTATGCTCCCTGTCCCAACCCCACTGTGAATTGGCCTCCTTATATCAGAGAAAACATTCGGCATTTGGATTTTGGGGATTGGCTAACTTCACTTAGCATTATATTCTCCAACTTCATCCATTTACCTGCGAATGCCATTATTTTGTTCTCTTTAATTGCTGAGTAACATTCCATTCCATATTACCACATTTCCTTTATCCATTCATCTACTGAAGGGCATCTAGGCTGGTTCCACAGTTTAGCTATTGTGAATTGTGCTGCTATAAACATTGATGTGGCTGTGTCCCTACAGTATGCTGTTTTTTTTTTTTTTTTTTACCGGGGATTGAACTCAGGGACACTTGACCACTGGGCCACATCCCCAGCCTTTTTTTTTTTTTTTTTTTTTTTTTTTTTTTTTTGTATTTTATTAGAAGCAGGGTCTCTTACTAAGTGCCTCACCATTGCTGAGGCTGGCTTTGAACTCGCGATCCTCCTGCCTCAGCCTCCCAAAGTGCTGGCTCAGTATGCTGTTTTAAGTCCTTTGGGAATAGACCCAGGAGTGGGATGGCTGGGTCATAAGGTGGTTCCATTCCCGGTTTTCCAAGGAAGAGAGACCCTGTCTTTAAACAACAACAGCAAAAAGGTAAAAACCAAGACTCAGAAGTACACTTCAAATTTCAAAAGCTGTAACATACAGTTCGTGCAAAGTGGGGCAGGAAGATTCCTTCACCTCATTGAGATCAGTGTTTATGAAGCTCTCCACCCTGAAGGACTTAAGAGGCAGCTGCATTTCTGAGGTTTTCCTGTGTGAGAGCCTGTGTCCTCAGTGAGCCACCTGTGTGTACAGAAATGCATCGAGTCATTTAGCAAATATTTATTGAGCACCTGACATGTGCCGCAACCAGATGTAGGCATCTGAGAGTGTCCCTAAGGAACTTATATTTGGGAAAAGAGAAGGACTAAATCTAGTAAGTATATTATAGAGTGTGTTAGCAGGTGGCGAGCACTGGGCAGGAGCAGCAGAGCAGGAAGGGTGACCTGGAGAGCAGTATTATCATTTTCCTACCAGGAGTTGTTGGGAGTAGCCATGAAAATTAGCTCAAGGCATTAAAGAAATAACAATTGGTCTGGACTGGACTTTCACTTCCTTTAATCAGCCAGCTCTTCCTAGCTGCTTCTGTCTGCTTGAAATTTATTTTTTGTCTTCGTATGCAAGTACCTTCTGTCTTCTCAGTCTCAGCTGACATACTCTCTTACCAAAATGGCCTGACCATTGAATCTAAAAGATCCCCTTGTTGTTCTAGTTCATGGTACCTATAACTAATTTCTGCTTCTGTTTTGTGTTTACTTGTCTAAAGTTTATGTCCTCTAATAGATAGGAAATACCATAATAATCATCTCTGACTGGTTCATTTTTCTGGTACATAGTAGAAGTCAGACAAATGGAAAAATGAGAAAAGATGGCAGGAACCTAAAAGGAAATTCCTTTTATTAGCTATACTAAGAAGCTGGATTGTCTTTGGGATAATTATTGTGCAAGGAAGCATCTGTATTTGTAATTGATAGATACATATGTCACCTTAGGAGGAAGCATTGCTGAGAAGTAGTAATTGCTGGAAAGAAAGAACCATATTAGTAAATATGGATGAAGAGAATACAGATTTGCAAGTAGAATCAAAGTGTCAATTATTACTGAATTATGAAAAGTATTTGTATTTTTATCTGCTTTCTAAAAGATCAGATACTTTTTTAATCTTAGAAAGTTATTTTTCAAGAATCATAGCAGACAATATGTCCAGTTTGGGATGGATGTGATCATTTTATTAAGTGAATTTTCTTTTCTAGCTGTATTTTTGAATTGATTTTTATTTTAAATTCAGCATTACACTACATTTATCTTTTACATTTTAGCAAGAAATTTTATGAATCCACAACACTGAAAAGTATCTTTTGGTATGCTGACAAATCCTCAATTTCATCTTCTTCATAAACTTCGAGTGCTTGACTATAACTGAATTTCTGATTCATTAAGGATATATATATATATATATTTTTTTGGTACTGGGGATTGAACTCAGGGGCACCAGACCACTGGGCCACATCCCCAGCGCTTTTTTTGTATTTTATTTAGAGACAGGGTCTCACTGAGTTGCTAAGTGCCTCGCCATTGCTGAGGCTGGCTTTGAACTTGCGATCCTCCTGCCTTAGCCTCCCAAGTGCTGGGATTACAGGCATGTGCCACCATGCCCGGCTAGGATATTTTAATAATAACAGTGATGTGCTACATGTCCCATAGTCAATCATAGACAATTGGCAAAAGTAAGAATATCTACTATTTACTGAGTACTGAATCAAACATTTTGCAATATACTTTTTATTGTGCAGTAGCTTCTACTTTGTGGCTTAAGAATTTGAGGCACAGAGGGGCCATGAGGTCACTCATCCAAGGTCATCACTCAGTGAGCTGCTGAACCAGGGTTTGCAGCGAGGCCATGCAGCTCCACGTCCCGTGTTCCACATTCCATGATGGCTGCCAGCTCCCTCTCCGTTCCTCACCTGTGTGTTATACCCTGGTAGAGGCTCTGGATTATGAGAAGTATTCTAATTAATAAGGTAGCACTAAGCTGCTTTAGGATCTTCTAGAACATCTCGGTGGGAGATTATAATACTAAATTAAAGCAGTAGTGTCTATTTGGTTTTTTTTTTTTATTTCCTTTTAGTTGTACACAATGTATTTATCTTTAAGTGGTGCTGAGGATCGAACCCGGGCCGCGCACGCGCTAGGCGAGCACTCTACTGCTGAGCCACATCCCCAGCCCTCTATTTGGTTTTTCGTTTTCAAAATACAGCTTGTGTAATTCCTATCCCTGAAGAAACATTTTTTAGAGCACATCTCCTATCTGATAGTAAATAGACTACAAATCTATTCATAAAAAAAATACAACTTCTATTGATGGTGTACATAGTGGAATTACTTCATTACTCTGAATACACTCTTAGTATGTCTCTCTGATGGTAACCAATGCTGGGATGGAAGAGGGAAAGAGAAGGACGAAATCCAGGAGAGGCCCTGGTTCAGCCTCCAGTACTAAAGGAAGCGACCAAGCGACTCCTAAAGCCTTGTCACTCTGAGTCTTCGCTGCTTACGCCATTTAACTTTATGGTCCTCTTTTCTAAAGCTAAGGTTATATAAAAGTTGTCTGATCATTGACTAAATTTGCTACCCAAACTGTGATTCTTCCCCATCCCTCTCTGAAGTACAGTGTGGCTTATTCTTTTTTCTTTCTTTCTTTCTTTTCTCTCTCTCTCTCTCTCTCTCTCTCTTTCTTTTTAGTACTAGGGAGTAAACCTCAGGGGTGCTTTACCACTAAGCCACATCTCCAGCCCTTTTTATTTTTTATTTTGAGATAGGGGCTCACTGAGTTGCCTAGGGCCTTGCTATATTGCCGAGGCTATCCATCTTTGAACTTGTGATCTTCCTGCTTTAGCCTCTTGAGTCACTGGAATTATAGGAGTGCGCCATTGCACCTGGCTCATATTCATCTTTTAAGTTCCAGAAAGAAAGGAAATGTGAATGAGATGGATATCATTATCCTAAATGCATGATTGAAGACCTGAATTGTATGAATATACTTTGTATACAAACAGTTGTATGTAAAAAGATGCTATATATGTGCATTATGAATTGTAATACATACTACTATTATAAATAAAAAATAAATTAAAAAAAAAAAAAAGGAAATGTGGAAGGGCCTCTTTGAGCAAAGCATAACTAAACTGATTAGGAAAATGTTAAGGACTCACCCAGAAAGGGAGATTAATGGTAATGCATCTTTGTGCTAAAGCAGAATGTGCTAAAGACAGGCAAGAGTCTTTACCAACAGCCTTGAGAGGTTGAGGAAGCTGATTTCCTTTAAGAAATTAAACAAAAAAGAGAAGTGTCAGCTCACCCAAATCTGTACCTTGGACTCCTCCACCCTCTATGTTAAACGTTTCCTTTTTTTATTTATTTCAGGATGAAGAGAAAGTTCTATTCTTGGGATGAATGTATGAACTTGAGAGAAGTGAAGGTAAAATCTTAGAGATGAAAAGCATTTGAAGCCCTATGCTGTCTCAGGCCTGGGGACAGTAGCTAGGAGAGCCTTCTATTCTCTGTGGGAAACATTCCAAAGATAATTGTGTTTGTTTTTCCTTTACCTTCTTGGAGACATTTCTCATTTCTTCTTGCTCTGAGGTTAATGGAGAACAGAAAATAACTATCTTCATATTTGGAAGTTCTCTCACTTTTAAAAGAGCATTTTAAATACATATTATCAAAAGAAAGACAGCTTTTCAAATTATAATATACCATCTCCTTATATTTTTTCTGATAACTTGGGACAAATTTTTGGAGACTTTCACATGGAGTTTCACATGGCTAAACCAGAAAAAAAAGTTAGACCTATTAAATAAACTGAGAAAAAGGTGACAGATTGAAATGTTTGGTGGCTATTATTGACTTGGTTTATTTTGTATTCATTATTTAAAATATTTGCTACTTGCTTTAAGCAGATATTCTAAGATGTTTTGTAGACTATGGAGATATTAAAATGTAGTTCACTAAAAAGTTTAGATGAAATGGAAAAATTATTTAAGGTAGTTATCATGGATAAGATTTTTCCAACTTCTGTAAATTTGCTTTAAGAATTTAAATGCTTGGTTGTTTTGCAGTCTCTGAAGAAACTTAATCATGCCAATGTGATTAAACTGAAAGAAGTTATCAGAGAAAATGACCATCTTTATTTTATATTTGAATATATGAAAGAAAACCTCTATCAATTAATGAAAGATAGGTATGTCTTAATTTTATATGAATTGTATTTTCCATATTATTTCTTTCATGAATTCCTTGGATCCTTTCAATATGCCATACTTTATGATATATAGATTTATCACTCCAAGAGATGGATTTAAACAATTAGTTATTACTATTTTTTTAAATATGTTTTTAGTTGTAGTTGGACATAATACCTTTATTTTATTTATTTATTTTTATGTGGTGCTGAGGATTGAACCCAGCTCAGGTGAGCGCTCTACCACTGAGCCACAACCTCAGCCCCATTAGTTATTATTTTTGTTGAATGGTAGCAGTTTACACTGAAGGACCAGCTGTGACATAGCCACCACTCTTCTGTTGTAATTCCTCAGAAGTCAAGGTAAATATCTTTATATAAACGTACCTGCCATTTATGCTTTAAAAAAACAAAAAGTCTACCTATAGTATAATACTCAGTGATAAAGCTGGCTCTAGGCCAAAGTAAGGAAATTATCTTTATTGTCCTCTCAAGCATCTTATCAAAGCATCTAATCTTAGAGAGGGCTGGAAGCTCAGTGGTACATTGCTACAGTGCTTCCCAGCATGCCCCATGCCTGATGCAGTTCTGCAAAAAAGAATGGAGAAAGGACTGAAGTAGCTCTCAAAAAAGGACCTGATAAAATCATTCATGAGAATTCCTGAGTGATAACTACCAATCCCAAGGAAGTTCTCATTTTAATTGCTAAACCTGTAGACAGAATCTCTAAAGGCCAAAATTATTGTCGGTCACTTCAATTGGTGGCCTGGCAGAGATTCATGTTTTGCAGCCTTAATTTAGTCCTTATTAAAATCTTACTGTGGACATTATGTGAACACCAATTAAAATTGCATTGTCAATACTGTAGCCAATAGTCACATGTAGCTACTGAATTCTTGAAATAATTAAATTGAACTGTGGTATTAATATACAATAAATTACACACCAAGTTTGGAGAACTTGGTACAAAAAAAGAAATTTATTAATCATTTTACATCGATTATATATTGAAATAAATTAATATGTATAATTTTATGTATTTATGTGTCAGTTAAAAATAAATTTTTTTAGAGAAGTTTCAAAATTAATCTGTTTCATTTGCTTTTTTAAAAAATGTATGGAACATTACTCAGCACTAAAAGAGAATAAAATTATGGCATTTGCAGGTAAATGGATGGAGTTGGAGAAAATAATGCTAAGTGAAGTCAGCCAATCCCAGAAAACCAAAGGTCGATTAATTCCTTTGCTAGGATGATACTGAATTATAGTGGCAAGGGAGGGGGGATGAGAGAGGAATGAAGGAATGTTAAATAGAAAAGGAGGGGAGGGGAGGGAAAGGGGCAAGGGGATAGAAACAATGGCAGAAGGAGTTTTACATCAATATACTAAGTGCATGTATAAAAAAAACTCAGATGGTATGAAAATATTTTGTGTAAAACCAATGACTTGGAAAACTGTGCTCTTTATATGTAATATGAAAGGAATTGCACTCTAAAAACATGTATAACAAATTAAATTAATTTAAAAAAAAAAGAAAAAAATGTGGCTACTAAAAACTAAGTGTATCAGTGACTTACACATTTGTAGCTTACTGTATTTCTTTTGGACTTTGTTTACTAATATGCAGTATAAAACTGAAATGTGCATGCCCCTTAAAACTCTTAGAGCCTACATAATACAGATTTCTTAGACCCATGGCTTATCTGATAGTGATTCAGTTTTCCAATTTACTTTGCTCCTCTTGGGACAGTTTAGAATATAGCTATTGAAGCTAAGCTATGAAGCCAACCTAGGTGCCCTTCAACACATGAATGAATAAAGAAATTGTTGTGTATATACACAATGGAATATTACTCAGCCATAAAGAAGAATGACTTTATGACATTTGCCAGTAAATGGATGGATCTGGTGACTATCATGCTAAGTGAAATAAGCCAATCCCCCAAAACCAAAGGTCAAATGTTTCTGCTGATATGCAGAAGCTAAACCACAATAAAGTGGGGGAGGGGGCGGAGGGGAAGAAGAGAAATTCAGTAAATCAGACAAAGGGGAAAGAAGGGAAAGGGAGGGGGGGATTAGGAATAAGAAAGACAGTAGAATGAATCTGACATAATTTTCCTGTGTTCATATATGAAAATACCTAAGTGAATCCCACCATTGTGTACCTCCACAAGAATGGAGTCCTAATTAGAAAAAGATATATTCCATGCTTGTATAATATTATCAAAATGGATTCTACTGTTATGTATAAATAAAAAGAACCAATAAAAAAATCTAACTATTGAATATCTATAAAAATACATTCACTGTTGGATTTGAGTTTTTATGAACTATCAGAATACACTTTAAATGTATGACCTTTAACACTATGAATCTATAAATTATACCATTAGCCAGTATCTTAAGGTTAAGAAATGCTAACAAAATTTCATGACTGTGTATTCATTTCTTCCAGAAACAAATTGTTCCCTGAGTCAGTCATCAGAAATATTATGTATCAGATACTGCAAGGGCTGGCGTTTATCCATAAACATGGTAGGTGTCTTTTCAGTCTGATCTCCCTGCCTCTGTAGTCAAGATCACACACAAGAATTGTATGCCAACTGTTCAGTAATGTGGGATGTGCCTATTTATGCACACAGGCTTTTTATAATTTCATTTCACATGAGTAGAATATCTATGTTCTATGAGTATCTTCCTCTATAGCAGAATTTTTTTTAACAGCTCATCAGCCTGTCATCTTAGTCATCATTAACTCATCCTGCAATTTTTTTTTTTTTTTTTTTGTGGTACCAGGGATTGGGGGCATTCGACCACTGGGCCAAATCCCCGGCCCTTTTTTTTTGTATTTTATTTAGAGACAGGGTCTCACTGAGTTGCTAAGTGCCTCACCATTGCTGAGGCTGGCTTTGAACTCGCGATCCTCCTGCCTCAGCCTCCCAAAGTGCTGGGATTACAGGCGTGCGCCACCGTGCCCGGCCTCATCCTGCAATCTTATGCCCCTGATCATACAGAAACATTAACAGTGAGAAGATCTCTTGGGAAAGACTGGGATTCTTTTGTTCTAGTGGGAGCAGTCACTAACATTTAAGTAGCTTTTAGCCCCTGTGGTGTGATGTTTCATGATAGTTATTTCGGGCTTACGTTTAGCTGTTCCTATTCTCTGAGTGAAATTAAAGCAGTGCTTATTCCTGTTTTCTATGAATTGTTTATTTATGTAACCTTAATTTAATGCTTATTTATGTAATTTATGTAATTTTCGCATATCAAACCAGAATAATCATTAGTTCAAAAATCCAATATGCTTATTTTTAATGAAGATTTGTTTAGAAATACTAGATATTTAGGCTTTAAGTTGGAAAAGTATGTACCATACCATTGCTGCAGGCAAACACAGCCACCCCAGTCTCCTTTAATGGCTTGTCTAATAATAATGTAGTATAATCCACTGGTGAAGGTCAGTAATTTCTTAAGTACGTAGAAATACAGGATGACATGCTATTTTAATTGTTCACAATGAGTTGCTGATTTTCAGCACATTTTAAACTCTGCTCAACATAACTCTCGATATTCCTGACTTTATTTATGCTATTATTAACTTCCAAAGCATAAAGGATTTAAGGAAAAAGTTAGTTTAGGATTTAAAAATTGTGGCTGAATAATCTAGAGTTGACTAATATACTTGACTACACAGTGATTTGGGAAATAAGGCTCTAAGGACAATAGACATTTTTACAAAAGCCAAATTATCTTTGCTATAGGTAAGCAACTCAGATGTAATACTTTGAGAAAAGAGAAAATTTTTACTAGTAGCTGTTGAAGAATGAGACCAATAATTTGCTAAAACAGGACAACATTGCCAGCATAGTAGAAAGCATGGAGGAAAATCTCAGTTATATAAATATGTAATTGGTTCGTTTGCTAAGATTTAATGGATTAATGACACTGGTTTCGAAGTGATTAAAATGTTTAGGCTTTAAAATCCTAGCCCCAAAGCTGCACGAAATCCTCTCATAAAAATCACCTCCACTTCTTACAACTGGTGAGGCCTCAGAATCCAAAGCCATCTGTGTCCAACCAGTAAACCTGAGTCGCTCTTAGGAAAGGACTCCCTGCGACTCTGATCTGCTAGGAGGGCTTTCATGTTCTTTGTCCTGGGTTTCCTGCTTCATTTTCTTTGGACTGTGCATTATCCTTGGTAACTAACCATCTATCTTATGTATTTCTTTTCTTCTTTTTTTGCACCAGGGATTGAACTTGGGGTACTAGACCACTGAGCCACATCCCCAGCCCTATTTTGTATTTTATTTAGAGACAGGGTCTCACTGAGTTGCTTAGCACTTCACTTTTGCTGAGGCTGGCTTTGAACTCACGATCCTCCTGCCTCAGCCTCCTGAGCCCCTGGGATTATAGGTGTGTGCCACCGCACTCAGCTATCTTATGTATTGAATTGGTAATAAAAACATTGGGTTTCTCATTGCTGAAGCTACTAGGGAGAACTGAGCTAAAATAATTTTAAATGAAGAAATAAGTTAAAATATGTGGAGTTCCAGTTTTGTCCATGGCTTTTTCAAATAAGTGATTATTCTCAAGGAATCTTGTGTCACAGGACTGGTGAGAACCAGCTATGGTGACTTAAGGCTGATGAGGAAGTGACCCAGGTGTTAATTAGGCTCCTCTCTCTGGACCTCAACCTCCTCATCTCTTACCCAGTAGTGACAGCAATAGCTCCTCATTAAGGTTGTGCCTGTTAGTGGAGACAGTGCAGTGTCTACCTTGTTCCTGAACCTGCTGGACTACAGATAAAATTACATGCTAAATGTGTGCTTTTCTGTGAACTTTCTTGCCAAATCACTTTGAAAGCAGCATCCCCCATCTCATCATTTTTAAACAATAAATGTGGGTTTTTTTCCTAGTACCATGTTTAATTACAATAGAGAGATTCAGTTATGTTTTGTTTGTGAATCAAATAAAACTGTGTTTAAAGATGATGATTTATTATGTTTTTCTTCTCTATTTTGCCAAGGCTTTTTTCATAGGGACATGAAACCAGAAAACTTGCTTTGTATGGGCCCAGAACTTGTGAAAATTGCTGATTTTGGACTTGCAAGAGAATTAAGGTCACAGCCACCATATACTGATTATGTATCTACCAGATGGTACGTAGTTTTATACAACTCTCCTGAGGCTCAAGTTTATATTGAAGTTTTCCTATAATTAATTGTTACCTATCTTTCTGGAGGTTCCACATTGGGTATTTAAAACAAAATACAGAAGTGAATTTTGTATTGTTTAAAAAGAGGGAAGCATTTGTTCATACATTCTGATCAATAAAATAAGAGAAGGAAAAAGGATTTTATCCTAGCTACTTGGGAGGATGTGGCAGGAGGATTGCAAGTTGGAGGCCAGGCTGGATAACTTAGCGAAATCTTGATTCGAAGTAAAATTTATAAAGCTAGGTTAGATATAGTTTAGGGTAGAGTACTTGCCTATCATGTGCCAAGCCCTGGGTTCAATCCTCAGTATGACTACAAAAGAAAGAAAAAGAATCTCATTTATTCAGTCAGCAAATATTATTGAACACCTACTATGTGCCAAACATTATGTTAAGCACTGGTAACACAGATGTGAACAAAACAGAAACGAAAAATGTCTGCTTCATACCGCTCACGTGGCAGCTTCTTTTTAGAAATGAACTAAAAATATCACGAGTCCCAACAGGAAGACCCACCTGTTCACCAAAATACATGTAATAGCAAACTACCTGCATATCCATCCACGGTAGCACAGTGTATTCAGCAGTGGGGCAGAGGTGAGGGGGCAGTAGTGACCGGTTGAGCACATGCCAGGTCTTTTGGGAGGCTGATAACATGCCTTCTGACCTTGATGCTGGGTCCATGGGTGTATTCTATTTGTGGAAATTCATCAAGCTGTCCTCTTAGAGTAAGTGCATTTTCCTGTGTGTATATTTCAGTAAAACTAAGAATGAATATATATATATATGTATGCACATACCTATATATAAGTGATATATATACAATAGTTTATATACACTATTATGGAGAGGTAAAATATGAAGAGGAGACGGAGTTGGGGGGAGATGGGGAGAGAGAGGGAATATTGCTAATTTAATGGAGGGTCTCTCTGAGAATAGGCCTAGAGGAGGTGCTGGGACAAATGGGAGCTTTCAGACAGAGCACATGCTAAAAGTAAAGGCTCTGAGACAGAAATGTGCCCCTAGTAAAGACTAGAATGAATGGGGAGCATAGTAGTGGGAAATGAGGTCAGAGAGTTTGCAGGGTGACCAGATCACACAGGGCCTTGGAGGTCACTGTTGTGACTAGCTTTTGAATCTGAGCCAACGGGGGTGCCTCAGGAAGATTGTGTGAAGAGCCATGCCAGGATCTGCCGGCTTTCCAGGCATCACCCCGGCTGCCATATTGAAAGCACGTTTTAGGGGACCAAAGGCAGAAACAGGGAGGCCAATAATTTGGGCAGGGAAAGATGGTGACCTGAACCTGCCGGCCATGGGGATGGTGAGAATTGTGGGGTTCTGGGCGTGTTTCCCCATGAGGCAGGTGGAGGATAAGAGGAAGGAATCCAACGCCAAGGGTTTTGTCCCGATTATCTGGAGGGATGGAGTCACCACTGGTTGAGATGTGGAATGCCGTGGAGGCCTTGGCAGGAGAGGCACAGTTCTGTTTGGGTTGAGTGAGATGACAGCCAGTAGCTGCCAAAGCAGGTGGTTAGATATGTGATCCAGAGTTCAAGGGCAAAGGCTGGGTTGGAGACATTAATTCAGAAAACCCCAGTATTCAAACTCTCAGGATGGGCTGAGATCACCAAAGGAATGAGCACAGTTAGAGGAGAGGTCTGAGGATGAGCCTGGATAGAGTGACCGTGTGTCTATGTTTGCCCAGGACAGTCCCCTTATCAGCACACTTCCTGTTTTCTCTGGGCTCTTTTCCATAAAGTTAGAGACACGTGAACAGTGAGCCAAGTTTGCATTTTGACACATGGAAAAATCTGAAAGATGGCCAGTTATTTCCCATGTTTCTTTGTTCCTTTCCTGAAGAGTGTGACAAATGTGTTAGCCAAGAGTGGTCCTCAGCTACCTCTTCCAAGGTGGGTGGTAACAGAAATATTTATTTGACACTGTGCCCTCTGCCGGCCACATGGCATACCAGCCACTTGTGCCATGACCTAAGCCATAGCTTTGAGATGCCAATTGGTGGCATCGTGGGTGTACAGGAAGTGTAGGGGTCATCGCTCCTCAGTGTACTTGTAGGGCATATCAAAAGTGGTTTGAAGCCCGCAGGGTGGTGCACACCTGTAACCCCAGTGGCTCAGGAGGCTGAGGCAGGAGGATCACAAGTTCAAGGCCAGCTTGGGCAACTTAGTGAGACCCTATCTCAAAATTTAAAAAGATAAAAAGGGCTAGGGATATAGCTCAGGGGTAGAGCACTACTGGGTTCAATCCTCAATAACACACACATGCAAAAAAAAATTGAATATTCTTTCTAAAATGATTATTACAAAGTATAAATCTATAACTATTTTCTTATTTGTTGTTATAATTTGAATTGTGTCTCCCTAAAAGACATATTGAAGTCCTAATCCTGGTACATGTGCAGGTGATCTTATTCTAAATTGGGTTAAGCTGGGGTCTTACTGGAGGCAGGGTCTTAATCCAGTAAGACTGGTGTCCTCATAAGAAGATGCACAGAGATCGCAACGCACAGAGGGGAGACAAGTGAAGACACCCAGGAAAGCAGTAATGTGCAGAGGGCAGGTGGCATGTCCTAAGCCAAGGATGGCCCAAAATCCAGCCACACCAGAAGCTGGGAGGAAGAGTTTCCTGGAACAGATTTTCCCCTAGAATCAACAGAGACCATAGCCACACCAACGCCTCCAGAAAGGAAGGAGTAAATTTCTGTTGTTTTCTGGGTTGTGGTACTTTGTTCAAACCACCCTGAGGCGAGGAATACATTTGGTGGTGCTTTCTTAAGAAATCATTTTGCACTGAAATCTTTTATCAAGAGTAATTTCCCAAAAGAAAACTGCATATTTAGTAAAAAAAAAAAAAAAAAAAATCTATTTCTTAAGAGAAGTTGCTGATGAACTTACACAAAATGCTCAGTGACATTTGCCATCCACAGGGGACATAGTCCCTGAGCTAGAGAAAACCAGAACATAAGACTCTCCCCAGGCAGTGCTAGCATCCATTTGAAAAGTTAGTAGCATTTTAAGAAGGCTGTTAAGGACAGCCATTAGCATGTGCAGCTTCAGATGAATTCACATTATCGCAGGACTCATTGCTAAGTTAATTTCACTCCTCTTTGAGTCCACCTTAGGCAAGAATGAAAGGTGAAGTGATTGGCTGTGAATGTACAGGCTGCTTTATTGGAGGAAGAATGTCACAGTTAAATGATGCCATTTTAAAACGAGTGTCTTCAAATGTTTCAAAGGAAAAACTCAGTTGCTTTATTTCTAGCATTGACTTTTAATCTTTCATTAAAAATGAAAGTGTTGTAGGCTCATTCTGTGAAAGAGGGAAAATCTGGCAGCACTGTGAATGCTACCTTAATTTCAATTTAAAAATTCCTCATTGAAAATGAAAGTATTGTTTTTACATTGATAATACAAATACAAATTTACACAAGCCTAACTTCATAAGAACAATGTTCTTACTAAATCAAGAAGAAACTGAGGAAGCAGAAATGGATTGCCTATGACACACGTCTGGTTTGGAACTGCATCTACACAAGCTGTGCTGTTCTGCCAATCAAAATATAAACCATCATCAGAATTTACAAATTATATGCACACCTACAGAGGGAGAGTAACTGAATCTTTTGAAGATAACTGAAGTCCACTAAAGAAGAACTTTTATGTGCTTTCTTTCCTTGCTGTCTGTCATTGCCTTGGAAGAATTACTTTGTAACCCAATTTAGGTGATTTGACAATGGCATCTAGCTTCTTTGTAAACAAGTCCTTTAAATTTTGGTTGCGTTGTGTTCCAAATCACCTGGAAATCTTTAATCAGAATTTTCAATACACGGAGGACCAAAAATTCAAGCTTATAGCAAATTATTGAAAACAAATTATTGAAATTTGTTGAAATTATTGCAATTATTGAAAACAAAGTCTGAAGACAGGAAGTCGATATTTATCCTACAAAAGCAAGGGAGGAATTGAATAAATTAAATGATCAAATAACTTAGTAGCTTTACTTTTTTAAATGTATAATTAGATTTGGAAAATCTCTTGAGGGAAGATTCTTTGGAATGAGATCCTATTTTTAATTGGATACATTTAGATTCTGTATTGAAATGGAATGAAAGTGAGGATACTTACAGTGTTTCTGCATCTAAGTTTGACAAAACAAATCAATTTTGTCTCACAAAAATATTTCTCACAACATAATAATAGGTGTTGATGAGAATGTGCAGACAGAAGAATCCTAATAAACTGCTGCCAGGGATGTAAAATTATACAGATGCTTTGGAAAAGGCCACAGTTCCTCAGTGGTTAAACATGGTCACAATGTGGTCCAGTAATTCCACACCTGGCTGTCCACCCAGGAGAAAACATGTCCACACAAAAGCTTGTTCATGGCAGCATTATTCATAATAGCCAAAAGCAAGAAATAACCCAAACACCTATCAACTGATGGATGAGTAAATAAATGTGGCAGATTGATAGAATATTTTTCAGCAATAAAAAGATGAAGGGCTGGGCTGGGGTTGTAGCCCAGTGGTAGAGTGCTTGCCTCGCACATGTGAGGCTCTGAGTTCAATCCTCAGCACCGCATAAAAATAAATAAAATAATAAAGGTATTGTGTCCATCTACAACTAAAGATATTTTTTAAAAAAAAACAGTGAAGGGCTGGTACATGCTATAATATAGACAGACCTTGAAAACGTTATACTTAGTGAAAGGAGCTAATTACATAGGACCAAATCGTGCACGATTTCACTGTTATGAAATATACACTGTAGGCAGGCGGCTGCCTAGGGCTGGGGACAGGATATTAGGGGAGAGGAGGATAAGAAAGATACAGAAAATGTTTTAAAATTGATTGTGAATGTACAGCTTTGAAAATGCTGAAAGCTATTGAATTATATAGCTTAAAGGGTGAATTGTATATTATGTGAATCATCTCTCAGGAAAGCTGTTAAACATGTTTGTCAAAGAAAGAACTCTGAAAACAAAAAGACTGCTACAAAACATTTGCACTGCAATATTTTCACATGTCAAAGTGGAAAAAAAAAAGTTAGAATTGAGAATATTGTCCATTTAACAGCAATGGCGAGGCACTTAGCAACTCAGTGAGACCCTGTCTCTAAATGAAAATACAAAAAAGGGCTGGGGATGAGGCCCAGTGGTCAAGTGCAAACTGAGTTCAATCCCCAGTACCAAAAAAAAAAGAAATTATTTTTTAAAAGGGCAGGGGGGTTCTGGGGTTGTGGCTCAGTGGTAGAGCGCTTTCCTAGCATGTGCGAGGCCCTGGGTTCAATCCACAGCCCCACATAAAAATAAATGAATAAAATTTAAAATGAAAATATTATTGTTGGGAAAAAATATTATTGTTGGGCTGGGGTTGTGGCTTAGTGGTAGAGTGCTTGCTTAGCACATGTGAGGCACTGGGTTCAATTCTTAGCACCATATAAAAATAAATAAATAAAATAAAGGTATTGTGTCCACCTAGAACTAAAAAACAATCTTAACAGATATTATTGTCTACAGAAAGGAGTGGATTGATGGTATGAGTACTTTAAACTGATGAAAAGAAGGAAAAAATGTACTACTCAGGGATAATCTTTGTTAACCTTTCATTTTCTACCCTTCAGGTGAATATATGCTGGACATGAAGCTTGGTGTATGGTTTTTTTCTTAAAATATCAGAGAGTATTGATTTCCCTGTTATTCATTTAAGTTCTCAGGCTACATGGGCATTTCATTATCTTCCTATACAGCCCCACCTCTTGTGAGTGTTGTTTATGTCCAACAGATCCCAACACACAGACAAATGCCTGGCACACGGAAGAAAATAAGTATCCCTTGATTGAAACTAATGACCTGAGTGAGTTCTACTGCCCATCCACCTGTGAGATCATACTCCAAATAGCCTTTTTGTTTTTTTGTCTTGTTTTCTATTTTCAAAGGTATCGTGCTCCTGAAGTTTTACTGAGATCTTCAGTGTACAGTTCTCCCATTGACGTGTGGGCTGTGGGAAGCATCATGGCTGAACTCTATACCCTAAGACCACTGTTCCCAGGGACGAGTGAAGTTGATGAAATCTTCAAAATCTGCCAAGTTTTAGGGACTCCCAAGAAAGTAAGTAAAGTAACTTTTCGTTGTTTCCAACTTGGTACTTTGCTTTTGATTTGATGACTTTTTGATTATCACTTTTGGCTAGACATCTGGCTTTTTTCATTTTCAAATAGTTTTATACTTTAGTGATTTTATTAGAATCCTATCATTTTTAAAATGGGGTAGGATAAGGATCACCAGAAGCCAGAATCCCACCAGACTGAGTAAGAGAGAGCTGCCTTTTCTTAAGAACTAAGGGACAGGGGCTGGGGTTGTGGCTCAGCGGCAGAGCGCTCGCCTCGCACGTGCGCGGCCCGGGTTCGATCCTCAGCTCCACGTAAACATAAATTCATTGCATTGTGTACAACTAAAGTAAATAAATAAATTTTTTTTTTTTTTTTTTAAAAGAACTAAGGGACAGTTCACTTTAGAGTGTGACTTGGGGTTGGTGTCAGGCTGAGACTCCTCCTCCTTGCTCTGTGGAGGTCCCCTGGCAACAACCAACATCCCTGGGGCCCTGGAATTACTTTCTTTTAACTCTTTCTTGTTTCCATTTACATACCTTGGCCAGGGGTAGTTGGTACTTTTTAATTAATATTGCATTTCAGGTGAACCTTACTTTCTGAGATGTACTAAGTAGTGTAATTATGTATGATTACATCCTAATTAATCACTGTGTGCCTTGTAGTTAATATTGGAGAGATAAATATAGATATTAAAGCTCTAATGAAAGTATCATTTTCCAGTAGTGTAATTCTCTACTATATTATTGCGTCTAATATAATTATTATTATATATAATATAATAGACGCAATATAAAATATATAATGAGGATCTTTGCAGGACCAAGTGCTTGAAAAGCACTTGTCCTTATGTGTCCAAAGTCGCCAATGTCATCATCAAGATCCAAAACCAGACAAGAGTTTAATATTTTGAAACGTGGAGCTTTCTCATTTTTTCCCCCTCTCAGTTCAATGTTCTTTCTTTCTATGTGGTTGGTAGAACTGAATCAGAAATAAAAGCTGATATTTTATTTCACATTCATTTATGTGAATCATTATTAAAATTCTCATACCTGAATTACTTTTGTGTCTTTAAATTGATTACTAAAATAATCTTCTTTTTGCTCCTCACCCCCACATGTATATCATTTAAACAGAGTGACTGGCCAGAAGGATACCAGCTTGCATCCTCTATGAATTTCCGCTTTCCCCAGTGTGTTCCTATAAACTTAAAAACCCTTATTCCTAATGCCAGTAATGAAGCCATTCAGCTAATGACCGAAATGTTGAATTGGGATCCAAAGAAACGACCAACAGCAAGCCAGGTAAGGCAAATCTCCCTGTTACGACTTTTTAAACTTTTGAGGTTCACCAATGTCGGGGATGTTTTCATCTGCACAGACATGCTCCACCAGGGTTTACCAAGAGAATGCACCCCTAGGGTATGCAGTTAGTGTAGTCAGTCAGCTTCTAGACATGGAAGATCCTTGGAAGAATTGCAAAAGTAGCCACAGTGATTTTTGTTTTGGGATTCAAATGAGGAAGCTTTTAGGAGGTTGAGTCTGAAAGGAATCAATCTCTAAAGATAATTCAGGCATATGACAGACCAGTTTGGAAGACACTTGTCATGGGTAGCAAAAAAGTAATGTCTTCAATCATTTGCCATTTTTTTCCCCACCAAAATAGACTTGTAGACCAATGGTACAGAATAGAGGACACAGAGACTAACGCATATAATTACAGTTATCTTATATTAGACAAAGGCACCAAAAATGTACATTGGAGAAAAGATAGCATCTTCAACAAATGGTGCTGGGAAAACTGGAAATCCATATGCAAGAAAATGAAATTAAACCCTTCTCTCTCACCATGCACAAAACTCAATTCAAAGTAGATCAAGGATCTAGGACTTAGACCAGAGACACTACGCCTATTAGAAGAAAAAGTAGGGCCTAATCTCCAACATATCGGATTAGGCCCCAACTTCCTTAATAAGACTTGCCATTTTAAACTTTTCTACGCTCTCCTTTGGTTGAGGTGTGGGATTCTTGGTCTCTTCACACTATGGTAATCATTCCTCCAGAGGACAGAGTAACAGTGTTCAGCCTGCAGCTCCCACAAGAGGGCAGCACTGGGGCACCACCCTTGTCCCGCTGTGACTGGTGCAAGTCTCAGGGTCTTTACAATTTTTATTTGCAAATAAGTTAAACAAAAAATGGATGAGTTTCATTACGTTCTGATCATTTAAACATAAAACCTATGTGAAAATTACCTAAGAATTACTTTCTTTTTTTAATTTTAAATTTAAACTAAGAAAATGTTTTCCGAAGACCATCTGGAAGAACAAATGGGAAAGAACAGTCAAGGCATGTTTGAACAAGAATAAGCAATTAGAGAGCACGTAGGGGTGGACATCCTGTCCGGTCGGTTATTAAAAATGACCCTTGTAGGCCGGGCATGGTGGCGCATGCCTGTAATCCCAGCACTTGGAAGGCTGAGGCAGGAGGATTGCGAGTTCAAAGCCAGCCTCAGCAATAACGAGGCACTTAGCAACTCAGTGAGACCCTGTCTCTAATAAAATACAAAAAAGGGCTGGGGAGTGGCCCAGTGGTTGAGTGCTCCTGAGTTCAATCCCTGGTACAAAAAAAAAAAATGACCCTTGAAGTGACAATAATGACAACAGTGAAAGTACTGACTTAAGAATTGACAAATAACTCCATGTTGCAGAATGTGTAAGTCAAGATAAGGTAAACATGGTGTCACAAATGGCAGGGAGAGGCTGGGACTCTTCAGTGAATGGTGGTTCACTGTGATAGTTTGCTGACTCGTCAGGAAAAGTGAATTTAGGTTCTTACCTCTCACAAATACTTCACAGATAAATCACAGAGAGATTATGTGTTTGTGTGCTTTAATTAAGCCATTAAAAACTAAAAGAAAGGAGATGTATTTGATCTCAGGGTAAGAACAGCATGGATATAAAAATAATAGGAGAAATCTGGGGGACTTAGCCAGGTGCAGTGGTGCCTACCTGTTCTCCCATTGACTCTGGAGGCTGAGGCAGGATCACAAGTTCAAGGACAGCCTGGGGGTAACTTAGCTACATCATCAGCCCCAATATACCTTTTTTAAAAAAAATTTTTTTTTTTTTTTTTCTTTGTACCAGGGATTGAACTCAGGGGCACTCGACCACTGGGTCACATCCCCAGCCCTTTTTTGTATTTTATTAGAGACAGGGTCTCACTGAGTTACTAAGTGCCTCACCATTGCTGAGGCTGGCTTTGAACTCGCGATCCTCCTGCCTCAGCCTCCCAAAGTACTGGGATTACAGGCGTGCGCCACCGCGCCCGGCTTAAAAAATTTTTTTAAGATAGCACTAAGGAAAAAAAAAACCATTGTTAATTGTGGGCAATATATTCCAAGCTAAGGATATATGTGATTTAAATTTGGAAACATTTTGATGAACTAAATGTTAATGTAATTTAATGTTTCTGTGCTGTTACAGGCATTGAAACATCCGTATTTTCAAGTTGGACAGGTGTTAGGCCCTTCCTCGCATCTTCTGGAATCGAAACAGACTTTAAATAAGCAGCTGCAGCCATTAGAATCCAAGCCAGCTCCAGTTGACCTAGACCCAAGCCTCTGCCAGACTTGACCGACCAGACTGTCACACAGCCCCCGCCAAAGCACAGCCACCTGCCACTACAGTCCATTCAGCCGCCACAGGGGGTGGACCTCCGGCAGCCTCCAAAGCAACAGAGTCAACTGAGACCGCCACAAGCACTGTTTCCAAGTATCGTCAAAAACCTGCCAACTGTAAGTGGCCTGCGGTTGAGCCCGTGCGTTAGGTGCCAGGCAGCCCTAATAACATTGGGGAGATATACAAGATCATCCTGTGTTAAAGTCCCTGCCTCCTCTGAGAGGAGCATGATGTGAGAGAACATTTTATATGGTGTATGAAAGAAAAACTTCCTGAATGTACTAATTCCTTGCCAGTTCACCATCCCCGAGTTTTAGAAACTTTTGCCTGTTGTACTGAACTAAACTCTGTTTTCCCCTGGCTTTTAATAAAAGCTAAACACTCTTCTTGATAGGCTGTCTTTTAGGTATAGCCTAAAATAGCCCTTACATTGCCTTCCCTTCCTCCAGGAGAAATAGCCCCGGTTCTTTCATGAGCTCTCCATGTGACATCGTTCACTGACAATCCTCCAAGACCCTTCCCATCCCCTCCCCATGCACAACAAGGCTGCTGGAGCCCAGAATGCAATTAATTATAATCTTTCATTAACTCCACTCATCTGGACTTTAGATGTTTTCTTCTCTGCAGCTGGCCACAAAAATAACAGTATAGAAATTGGCAAGGACCACTGCTTGCTATCATCACTGTGGTGCCATGGGTTTACACAAGAGCCCATTCATCCCCTCCGCATCTTCCTGCTCCCAACATAGCTGACCTTCCTTCCCAGCTCTGATCCCCAAATTTCAATTGCCTTTGGGATTTTTTCAGTTCATTTGCCTATCTTTAAATTTGTCTGAAATCACTTCATTGTCTGCCCCAAACCAGGACTTGTTCCTCATTCCATATTTCTGTTAATGGTGCCACTGTTCTGAGACACTCAGTCCCAGACTTTTTTATTTTTTATTTTTTTATTTTTTGGTACCAGGGATTGAACTCAGGGGCACTCGACCACTGGGCCACATCCCCAGCCCTTTTTCATATTTTATTAGAGACAGGGTCTCACTGAGTTGCTAAGTGCCTTGCCATTGCTGAGGCTGGCTTTGAACTCTTGATCCTCCTGCCTCAGCCTCCCAAGTGCTGGGATTACAGTTGTGTGCTACCATGCCCGGCAGACCCAGACTTTTTAAATCATCCCTCCCCTTTCCCTCTGTGTGCATTATGATTATATTCAGGGCCTTTTAACACAAACCTGACCACTGTGCCTTAACCAATAGGGATTGTCTTTCTCACATTCCTTGAAGCTGAATGGTGGGCCACCCAGAGCTCCTGCAGCTTCCAAAGAAGCCTCCGTCTTCCTGCTCCGCCCCTTAGCAAGCGTTTTTCCTGCCTCTGGTTGCAAGATGGCTGTTGCTTTCAAGTGTGCCATCTGCACTTGGGAGAGGGAATCATGAAGGACACGGGGACATATCTGTCTCCATGTCCCCCTCCTTAAGGCTGTCCCCACTTGAGAAGGCCATTAAGGCTTTGAAAAGTGAAGCTACTTGCCCAAAGAGACACACCCAAGTCTTGGTATTTTTATTTTTTTATTTTTTGGTACCAGGGATTGAACTCAGGGGCACTCGACCACTGGGCCACATCCCCAGCCCTTTTTCATATTTTATTAGAGACAGGTCTCACTGAGTTGCTAAGTGCCTTGCCATTGCTGAGGCTGGCTTTGAACTCTTGATCCTCCTGCCTCAGCCTCCCAAGTGCTGGGATTACAGTTGTGTGCTACCATGCCGGCAGACCCAGACTTTTTAAATCATCCCTCCCCTTTCCCTCTGTGTGCATTATGATTATATTCAGGGCCTTTTAACACAAACCTGACCACTGTGCCTTAACCAATAGGGATTGTCTTTCTCACATTCCTTGAAGCTGAATGGTGGGCCACCCAGAGCTCCTGCAGCTTCCAAAGAAGCCTCCGTCATCCTGCTCCGCCCCTTAGCAAGCGTTTTTCCTGCCTCTGGTTGCAAGATGGCTGTTGCTTTCAAGTGTGCCATCTGCACTTGGGAGAGGGAATCATGAAGGACACGGGGACATATCTGTCTCCATGTCCCCCTCCTTAAGGCTGTCCCCACTTGAGAAGGCCATTAAGGCTTTGAAAAGTGAAGCTACTTGCCCAAAGAGACACACCCAAGTCTTGGTTTTCTGGATCCTTTACATTAATAAAAAGTCAACCCAGATCCTAAATATGCAAGTCTTTCCTCCTAAATTCACAGATTTCTCCTCCCTCTGAACACATGTCATATTTTTGGCAGGTACTACCCATTTTTGTAAATATTTTTAAATGTGCACATTATCTCCTTAAATACGTTCTTGTACTGCATGGCGATGTTTTGGTCAACAGTGCACCATAGGTATGATGGTGGTCCTGGAAGATTATAATAGAGCCAAAAAATCCCTGTTAATTTAGAATGTGTTTTAAGCTAAGTATTATTGCAAAGAATCAAAGGAGTTTAAAGTTAAAAATGTCGTAGTCAGCTAAGGTTAATTTATTATTGAAGAAAGGAAAATATTTTTTATAAACTAGTGCAACCCAAGTGTACAGTGTCTGTAAAGTGTACAGTCATGTGCAGTAACGACCTAGGCCTTTACATTCTCTCTCCACTCACTCGCCCAGAGCAGCTTGCTATCCTGCAGCCTCCGCTCATGGTAAGTAAGTGTCCTGAACATGTGTATCATTTGTATCTTTTTTTTTTTTGTACCTGGGATTGAACTCAGGGGCACTCGACCACTGGGCCACATCCCCAGCACTTTTTTGTATTTTATTTAGAGACAGGGTCTCACTGAGTTGCTAAGTGCCTCGCCATTGCTGAGGCTGGCTTTGAACTCGTGATCCTCCTGCCTCAGCCTCCTAAGTGCTGGGATTACAGGTGTGTGCCACCGTACCCAGCTCATTTGTATCATTTTTTTAAATAAATTTTTTAGTTGTAGATAGACACAATACATTTATTTATTTTTATGTGGTGCTGAGGATCGAATGCAGTTCCTCACATGTGCTAGGCAAGCGCTCTGCCACGGAGCCATAACCCCAGCCCTGTATCATTTTTTATACTATATTTTTATCATCCTCCCCGCCTTTTTTTTTTTTTTTTTTTTGGTGCTGGAGATTGAACCCAGGGCTTTGTGCATGTTGAGCACATGCTCTGCTACTGAGCTACACCTCCAACCCCTTTAGTGTACCTTTCCTATGTTGAGATGTGCATAGATACACACCTACTAACCCCTGTGCTACAGTGCTCAGTACAGTAGCATGCTGTGCAGGTTTGTAGCCTGAGAGCAATGGGCTCCACCTTACAGCCTACGTGTGTCATGTGTCGTAGGCTGGACCATCTAGATTTGTGTAAGTCCCTTCTGTGATGTTTGCACAATGACAGAATCACCTCAGGGTATGTTTCTCAGGATGGGTTCCTGGCCTTAGAAGACACAGGACTAGATAAAGGCTCCTTGAGGATGTGACTCTTAGTTCCTAATAGACTAGCTTGTATAAAAGGCATTCAGCAAATGGCTGAGGGTCCTGATGACTGATTTTCCCACAGAAGCCGAATGGTACCCTGGGTCACAAGAGCGCTAGAAGACGTTGGGGTCAGACTGTCCTCAAGGCTGGAGACAGCTGGGAAGGGTTGGAGGACTATGATTTTGGAGCCTCCCATTCCAAGAAGCCAAGCATGGGTGTTTTCAAAGAAAAGAGGAAAAAAGACTCTCCACTTCGGTAAGATCTCAGTTTTCTCAGGAAGAAATATTTTTACCATGCATCAGCTTTAGTCTACTCATTACCGTTTATGAACTATACCATAAAGGACAACAAGGTAGCTTAACATTCTCTTCTTTGAAACACGAATCTTTATGCATACCTCTAAAAAGCTACAAACCTTAGGTTTTCACAGTCACGGATGATGTTGTGCATGTGTGTGGGGAAGGGTTACTCTTCAGCTTTCATGATGCTCCTGTGCATTTATTTATTCTTTTTTTTTTTTTTTTTGAGATAGGGTCTTGCTGTGTCACCTGGGCTGGTCTCCAACTCCTGGGCTCAGCCTCCCAAGAGCTGGGACTGCTGGTGCCTGCAGCACGCCCAGCCCACTCTTGGTCATCACTACGCCCATTTGAAATTCCCGCCCCAGTGTGTAGAGGTAGAACACCGTGCACAGAGTTAATGGTTTCCTCTGATGGTGTTCAGATGAGCCCTCAGTTTCCTTGCTGTTTTAAACATCTTTTGACCATTTTCTGAACCTTTTCTGAAAGTTAAACATCTCCAGCAGTTCCTTTTCTGTCTATGCTTTAGGTCATCATTACTATAATTTAGGTGATCACTATTCAGCTTTGAAGTGAGCATGGGTTAAATTTTAGTAAACATTTTGGGAGAATACTTTGTTTTTTTTTTTTTCCTAAGGAAGTTTGTATTTATTTTTTTTTCTCATTTAACATTTTTTTTTAATTTTTATGATTTTTAATATGTACAACTCATAGTGTAATACTTTGTTTTCTTCATCTTTGGACCAGAAGAGGAATAGGGAGAAAGTGTCCTGAGTCATCTGTTATCTAATAGCTGCTTGGCACTGTGCAGTGCCAAATTCTTCACTTGGGGTTAGGGGTACACATGTCCCAAAGAGATACATAAAGGATCTCTAAAGGATATGATGTATGCCGGGATCATTTTTAATCAATTTCCAGAACCTCAGGTTCTATAGGTCCTCTTCCCTAAAATGCACAAAATTGAGGGAAAAAATATTTACATTTAATCCCTCTCCAATTTTTAGGCAAGAAAGTCCCCCCTCTAAGGTATTTCAGGTCTCGCACAGCATTAAGATATAACAACTTTTGAGGTATTAAACAAAGGGAGAAATCAGAAGCCTGGTACCTTCTATTCAAAAGGCTTTCTGTTGTTCCTTACACATATTTAAGGAGGAAACCCTGCATTAGAAATAGGGTATTTAGAGCTGGGCGCAGTGGCACACGCCTGTAATCCCAGCACTTGGGAGGCTGAGGCAGGAGGATCGTGAGTTCAAAGCCAGCCTCAGCAAAGGCGAGGCACTTAGCAACTCAGTGAGACCCTGTCTCCAATAAAAATACAAAAAAGGGCTTGGGGATGTGGCCCAGTGGTCGAGTGCCACTGAGTTCAATCCCCGGTACCAAAAAAAAAAAATAGGGTATTTAGGCAGCGCTCAGTCATGCATACCTATCATCCCAGCTACTTGGGAGTCTGAGACAGTGGATCACTTCAAACAAGCCTGTACAATACAATGAGACTCAGAAAGAGAGAGAGGGAAATTGGGTATTTTATCT
This sequence comes from Tamias sibiricus, assembly GCA_025594165.1. Taxonomy (NCBI): domain Eukaryota; kingdom Metazoa; phylum Chordata; class Mammalia; order Rodentia; family Sciuridae; genus Tamias; species Tamias sibiricus. The sequence continues at coordinate 11,863,562 of CM046666.1, read as the reverse complement.
TGTGTTGGAAAGCATGGTGATTTGAAAACCCTGGAGCATGAGGGTTAGTGTCGAGTATTCTTTTAGATGTACTAGAATGTTCTGTAGGACCATCTGATTTTGCAAAACCCAAAGATAAAAATTTTGCTTATTTTTTTGATGATTTTAGAGTGTGTTTTATGGACCAACGTGGTTAAAACTTAGTTTATCAAGTCACACTGTGAAACACTTTAACTGCAGTCCACCCTCACAGTAGTTCCATCTTATGTGTATAATTTTTCTATCTGCTATTGGAAGGGAACAAGAAAATAAATTTATTTCATTTGTGATGAAAATCAGATGGTATAGATAGATATCAACTCAAAAATGTGCAGTGATTTGCATAGTTCTGTTTTTTAATTAGTTGTATCTGGGAGCCCAAGAGTTTGAAGACCATTGGTAGTACATGTAGATGACCTGAAAACCTTTTAAACCCACTTTATTTTAATTTTAGCTGAACTTCATTTATGTTTTCGAGGGTAGTAAAGGTCTAAAGCAAGACCTAAGCTAAGATCTAGAATCTGCCTGATTCTAGTAAGGGAACAATTGGTTAATTTTCTCAACATCAGTGATCCCTTTTCTCTTGAAATTCTTTAGTAAAATAAGAACTGTACGACAATAATATGCTCATCTGAGCATTTCTTCCATCCTTTTATTTTCTGGTACCTTTCAGTGGTCCTGTACAACTTTAAGCATATGGTTATTATTAATAATTATAATGATATCATTTACCTAAAATTTTCTCATAATCTTTCTTTTTTTTTAATTTTTTGGTACCAGGGATTGAACCCAGGGTCACTCAACCACTGAGCCACTTTCCCAGCCCTTTTCATTTTTTATTTTGAGACAAGGCCTTCTAAGTTGCTGAGACTGGCCTCAAATTTGCCATCCTCCTGCCTCATTACAGGCATGCACCACTACACCTCGTTACTCATAATCTTTTTTTTTTTTTTTTTTTTAGTTGTAGATGGACTCAGAACCTTTATTTTATTTGTATGTGGTGCTGAGGATCGATCCCAGTACCTCACGCATGCCAGGCAAGCGCTCTAAGACTGAACCACAGCCCCTGCCCTACCTATAATCTTTTTACTCCACTAAAACTCTGCAGAAGAGGGCACTGATATTCTGATAGGTTGAGTAACTTACCAAAGATTGAATGAGGCTTAATCCAAACCCAAGGTTTTCCCTCATTGATGCCACACTACCGCTTCAACAATGGGGGCCAAGTACTTGGTGAGGTGAAGAGCCTCCCTATTCCCTGCTCAGAGTCTCAGACAGCCAGGGCTTTCCCCATCAATAACACAGAGTACCAAATACCAAAGTGTGAACCTTTTATCTAATAGCTGTCTTTTTGAAAGCGAATAAAAGCAAGATATTTATACTTCTATTTGTACCTGTAGAAATGTATACTTGGTAAACTTTTACTGAGTATGTAGTTGGTACTAAGCAAAGGTCTGAACATGATTTGGCCTGCCCTCAACCCAACAAACACACCACAGCAGAAATAAGACCTTCAAAGACCTATAACACAAGACCAGAGTGCCCCGCGTGCCACTGTGAGGGAAGCACGGGAGCGCCACAGTTCTGCCTACGGGCAGGCCACTCTGACAGATTAAGCCTTTTTAGACTGAGCGGTTTCGAGCACAGGAGAACTTTCCTAGGTGGCATAACTAGAGTGGGCTGAGGGGAGGGAGAGAAGCCAGAACCAGTGGAGGTGTTTCCATTGCAGTGACCTCCCTGTGTCTAGTGCCCCCACACGGGGTGGCCTAAGTTCAAAGGCCAACCAAGTCAGTGTCTGTTGCTAGGGGTGGCTTGATGAGTAGGTTGTGGCAGTGTGCATTTCTAGAGGGTAGCCAGAGATGCTTGGAGGTGGGGGACAGGAGCTGGGAGTACATGCAGGCTCCAGCAAAGGAAGAGGGCAGGGAGCAGAGGTCAGTCCTGAGGCTCCTTGCAAGCCAGAGTGCTGCATCTCAAGACGAACGACAGCCCGTCCTCGGGTCATGATGCTGCCTCGTGCACTGCTGTGGGTCCAGATGGCCTTGGGAACGAGGCAGAACTAAGCCTGGGAGCTGAAAACCCTCAATTCCTGCATGGAAACAGCTGTGGGCAGCCAGGGCTGGGGGCAGAGCCAGTCTTGGTGCTGACACCACTAAGCAGTGGCTGGTGCGGCCAGGCACAGGCCCCTCTGCCCTGGGGATTATGCATCGCTAAGCAAATGCAGGACCTGTTTTCTGTGTGTCACTAGGGTCATTGAAAATGGTAGGTGGGAGCTTTTCTGGCACGGCTTTCCCCACTTAAGTTTTCTTAGCCCATCCAAACCACGCTTCAAACAACCTCACAATCTTACAAATTCTTTTAGTAGACTGACGAAGATGGCCGTGACTGCCTTCCTTACCAACTCACCAAATTCTTCCCACATTTTGAAAGTGCAGCAATTTTAGTAAATATAGATACATATCATACACAAGCAAGTTGCTGCCCGGTTATAAGCTTTCTGTCACCATCTAGTGTCAGAAACAGTTCTGTGTGCTGCCTAGTCTCTACATGTGCAGCGGCTGTCTTTAGCATTCCTATCAGCCAGAGGACTGAGGGCAGCCATCCTAGTGAGTCTCTTTGGCGGATTGGAAATGATGCAGAGAGGGTAGGGGAGAACTTCTTGATTTTGGCGCTGTAGCTACCTTCTGTTGACTTTCAAGGCTCCCAGAGGCAGTACCCTCAGGCTCCAACCACTCAACAGAGGAAAACAAGAGCTTACCTGCTGCTGTTCCCCTAAAATCTGATTCCGAATTGTCAGCTGCTTCAGTGGCTAAACAGTACTACTTGAAACAATCAAGATACCTTCCAGGTAAGTAGAGAAAATAAAACGTTTATTACTTGTAATAAAGTGTCTCGTCAAAATAATCTGATTCTTGAAAGGATGGGATTAGAAAATTCACTCCTGCCTGGGCATGGTGGCCCACGCCTGTAATCCTAGCAGCTCTAGAGGCTGAGACAGGAGGACCACAAGTTCAAAGCCAGACTCAGCAAAAGCAAGGCACTAAGCAACTCAGTGAGAACACTGTCTCTAAATAAAATATAAAATAAGACCTGGGTGTGACTCAGTGGTCAAGTGCCCCTGAGTTCAATACCCAGTACTCCCCTGACCAAAAAGAAAATTCTCTCTATAGTAAAATTTTTATCAATGTAAGACATGAACATGGTATTTGCTAGGTTTTTACTATTCATTATTTGATTCCTTTTGAGAAATTGGAAACATTTTTTTAGGAAATATATTCTCGACCTTAAATCCCTATTCCTTCTCATTAAGTCAAAATTTGAGAAAAAACTGGTCTATTTGTGACCTTCTATTTTGGTTCTTGAAACTGAGAAAGGAGTTTTGGAAGTCTTATTTTCTGCATAGAAAATCTTCATGTCATTATGTCATGAGATGAGAATTTGCTCAAAGACATAGGTCTTTGTAATCAGACTATAAAACCGATTATAGTCATCACTCAGGATTCTCAGCTTAGGTTCTTATGGAGTCCAAGAAAGTCATGGTTCTCTCATGGGCCAGATACTATACAGAAGCTTCTAGAACTTCACTCTGGTCTCTGGGTAGCTTTACGGTTAGTTCTCATTCAGGATTTTCTGGAGGAGGATTGAGGCCCCAGGAGGAGCCTTCTCTGCAAGCTCCCTGAGTCTGGATACAGATTGCCCACTTAGCCAAGTATACCATTTATCAGCTGGTTTACAATAGCACTTTTTGGATGACTAAGACATTTCCCGACTTTCACCATTTGTTGACATCCTTTTTAACTATGCCTCTTAAAAATCCCTGCATTGCAGACATTGTGTCACTCACTCATTCAAGCAGCATATACTGCAGTGCTGGGGATTCCCAATGATGGAGAAATGAGCGCCACTCTCAGAGAGCTCACCATCGTGTGTGTGTGTGTGTGTGTGTGTGTGTGTGTGTGTGTGTGTGTGTGTGTGTATGGGTGGGGTGAACATACACTGTAAGAAACAGTGATGGAGTGATGGTATAGAGGAGGGATGGGCTCATCCCACTAGGAGTTGGGGTGGTGGAAACGCCCTGATAAAGGAGGTGGGTGAGCTGGTCCTTAGAGGACCTCTCCATGATGGGTCAACACCCGGGGGTAGCATGAGCATTCGTTTGTTGAGTCCGCTGATTCATTCACTTTATTCACTTACTCAGTGATGCACACTAAGTGCCTGGTATGGGCCAGGTTCTTGCTCTTCTAGGCATGGGGTATACAGCCCTGATGGAGGCAGGCGAGGGCCCTCTCTCCAGGAGCTTAATTATAGGGGCAGCAAGTAAAGGAGAACAGGTGGTGAGAAGTGCTGCCAGGAAAACAGGGAGGGGGCCAAGTGTGACTGCAGGCTGGGGTGGGGGAGGTCTGAAAGACACAGTTCATATTTATAAGAACAAAAGGAGCCAGGCGGGGTGGCGCACGCCTGTAATCCCAACACTTTGGGAGGCTGAGACAGGAGGATCGCGAGTTCAAAGCCAGCCTCAGCAGTGGCGAGGCACTTAGCAACTCAGTGAGACCCTGTCTCTAAATAAAATACAAAAAAGGGCTGGTGATGTGGCCCAGTGGTCGAGTGCCCCTGAGTTCAATCCCCAGTACCAAAAAAAAAAAAAAAAAAAAAAAAAAAAAGAACAAAAGGTATAGCATCTGGAGCTTCCTGAGCTGAGGGGGAGAGTGGTGTGGGGGGAGAGGGGAAGTCTGCCTTTAGGGCAGGGGAAGGAATTTGCATTTTATTCCTGGTCCACTGCAAGCTTTCAGGGGGTGAGTGGCACCTGATTTGTGTGTTAAAAAGATGGCTGTATAAATAATAGATTACCTGGGGACAAGAGCAGCAGCAGGGAGGTGCTTTGGGAAGCTCCTGCAGTCACCTAGAGAAAGAGAAGGATGACTTAAAGGGTGAAACGGACTTGCTGGTGGATTGGAGGTGGAAAGTGAGAGGAAGGGAGCTTGTCTGGAGCTTGAACCTTGGGTGGATGGTGGTGCCCAGGCGCTGAGATGGGAAGGACTCAGGAGGAACGGGTTTGGGTGGGGAAGAGGCTGTGCCTCCCATTTGTAGGGAGTTGCAGCTGAGATGCTTGGGAAACATTCTAGCGAGGAGAGGTGGAGTGGGTAATGGGATAAAAGAGCCTGGAACTCTGAGGAGGGACCAAAGTCCCAGAAAAAAAGATTTGGGAATCACCAGCATGCAGGCAGCCTTTAAATCCACAGACCTAGACAGGATCACCCACGGAAAGACTTGGGGGGGGGGGGGGGACAGTGGGCTTTCCTGGGGAGGTAGGAGAGGAAGAAAGCAGCTAGCCAGAAGAGGGTCAGAAAGCCAGAGAAGGTGGTTTCCAGAGGCCAAACAGGGAAAATTCACCAGAAAGAGTAGTTTGCTGCCTGTCACGGCTGGCGTGCTTTGTCTTGAAATGGCCCCTCTGCAGCTGGATAAGGTCAGACAGGAGGAGGTTGGAGGGAGATTCGTTTGGAGAGTGTGGGTGGAAAGCAGGTGACAGCTGAAGAATTGGAGACTGTAGACAGCTTCTTGTGGCATTTAGAAATGAAACTAGGTTGGGGTGCTGGGGGTGTCAACAGTGGAGACCCAGGGCAGGCCTGCAGGAGGCTGGGGTGCTGGCTTGCAGAGGGAGGAGCGCTAATGTGCCGGGGGAGGGGCTGGGCCAGGGATGGTGGCCCTTAGGAAGGCAGAGGCATCAGACTGGCCGGCCATAGGGTGTAGGGGTGCACTTTCGAAAGGAGCAAAAACACTTGTGTTGTAATCTCTGGGTACCGTTAGATTTGTGAAGTTTGGTGATGAAACCATGAAAATTCTACTCGGCCTGCAAAGGCAGGGATATAACAAAGTTTCTTAAAAAAAGATAATTCATTTCTCTGACTGAATTTTATAAATCAGTCATCTAACTTATTGAAGGGAGCCTTCCAGTGGTAGCAATGACTACTATAAATTGTTGGCAGAAGGCAAGTGGACCCAAAGCACCCCATTTTCATATTCTGCTGCTTCCTAATGTGATTTTCAGGAATATATTTCATGGTATCTAAGACCTGTCTGATCATTTATTTTTTTTAACTAGAAAAGTCTAACAAATTCTGCAAATTACTTGGAGTCAGAAGTATGGCCATAATTGACACTTAAAAACTAGACTCAAAATTACAAAGAATTGCTTAAAATCTAAGCTTGAGCAGGCATTCTTTTCCTTGAAGATGGCCCCGCTGAAGCTGGATGAGGTTAGAAACTAGAACTGGGCTCAGTTCAGTCACTTGGAGAAACATTTATTGAGCAGCTATAGTGAAGCAGCGACCATGCAGAAGATAAAGCCCGGATAATAAGCAATCCTTGATACTTTTAATCCATAGTTAATTTTACAATTGAAAGTCTTCAGGAATCAAAATATCATTGTGGATTCTCTTCTTTACCCTAAAACCAAGTATAAAAGGTCTTATTAAACATCAACCTTTAGGACTATGGGAGCTCTAGAAATGTACCGTACGACTCAAGGACTGGCATATCTGACACTGGCCTTCAGGGAAAGAGACACAAGGATCATAGTTATTGACCTGCTACTGACCAGCTGTGTACTTGAAGCAAGACTTTGAGATTCAGTTTTCTGTTACTTTCAGTGGGACTGCAGTCATCCATCAGCTTACCCTGTAAGCCTTAGGTACTTAATTATCACAAGGTAGTTGCAAATAGAGTATGCAGTGGAACAGAAGAGTCTCAGCGGTGTCCTGGTGTCCCCGGGTGTCACCCTCTGCTCCTAGATCCAGTTGATGTCACCACTGCTGGCCAGCAGAGCAGTTTACTCCATAGTACTTTTGTTGTTGTGGTTGCTGTAATTAGTTACACATGACAGCAGAATGCACTTTGTTTCTGATACACAAGTGGAGCACAACTGTTCCTCCTCTGGTTGTACACAACGCAGAGTCGCATCACACGTGCAGTCATCCCTACACCTGGGGTAATGATTAAAACCCTGGTTGGCGGCTCCTTGTCTGTCCCCACATATCACACACCTTCTTCCCTCCACCTGTTCATTCAGTGTCCTGTGGCATTTCTGTGTTTGCCTCTTAACATGACACACAGTCCTATGTGACCTATCCCCACTCCGCTCTCCAGCCTCATGTCATACCACACCCTGTTCTTGCTGCGCCCATGCTACACCCTCTCTGAGTCCTCTCCCACCTCAAGTCCTAGGCCCAAAAGGCCACCTCTCCCAAGGATGCGCCTCTCCACCCCCTGGTCAGGATTCACAGTTCAGTTTAAAATTGCTTTTTTAAAAGAAAGACTCAGTTGTTCTTCTTATTTACCTCCCCCACTCCAGATCCTTCTAGACAATCTGCACACTGCGAACTATGACTGTACATGTCTCCCTCATTGGGCTGTAAGAGCCCAGAGAGTAGAAACTGGCCTATTCTGTTCATGCTTTTTCTCTAATGCCACACACACCGCCTGGCATGTGGCGGGTGCTCAGTAAATATTTGCTGACTGTAAAATTTCCTTAGAGGCAAGAGATGGTTATCTTGTGATATACATCATTGTAATATCAGATTACCTTAATGTCTGCCTCTTCTTGTTAGGTATATAGGTGTCCAATAAAAGCTAATACACGGATAAATATTGCAATTCTAGGACATATCTACTTCCAATGAAATTATAATCTTTTTCTTAATTAAACCAATTATCTTCAATAGTGTATGTATCTAACTTTTTAAAAACCTATTTAGGATGTTAACAAAATAAATATTCAGGACCCATTCTTTATTGAACTATATTCATGTACACTGGGTTCACTTAAAGAGTTTTTATATTTTTCCCTACCTTACACTTTTCTTTTTGAGTAAAGTTTTTTTAATATGGCTAATTGCTAACTACTACATCCTTATTTATTGGGTAATTTCCTGTTATAGTTCTGTTTATAGGTGTTTTATTAGAAGCCAGAATCCACAGGCATTGTATCCTACAAGAAAAGGACATGATTTAGCCACCAGGAGTGCTTCCTTGGAGAACCAATGATGGGTGGCTTTTGAGGCTCAGTATTCTGGCTTCAAAACAGATTATTATATATTATTATACATTATTATATATCTCATAAATGTGAAACTTTCCTAAGGAACTCTATTTTTGAAAAGCAAAAGCTTGTACTGCCTGGAAAGACACCACTTCCTAAGTTACTAGTCCTCAGAGTTGATATCCACACTGGCTCATGACAAGCACCATGGGCACCTAAGGCTGTGGGCAGCGTGAGGTCCTCAGCATCTTGAGAGTTCCACTGATTTGAATCCCCCTCAGGAGCAAACAAACTCCATTTTCAAATCTCTTGAAAACAGGTTAAACAAACAACCCCCTTTGACTTCTAGTACCAAAGCCCAAGGCTGTAATGACAGTTCATGGATTTCAGAAATTCGTGACTAATGTCAACTGCCTTCTTTTCAGAGGACATTTCTAACACCTGCTCCTCAGTCCACAGGTGATGAACTGTGGGTCTGCCAACATCCCACACACACAGAAGCATCCAGCTGGGTCTATTTCATGTCAGCTTTGGAAGTCCCTGGGTTGCCCTGAGCTCCAGCTCATGTGTCTGACCCCCCAGGGTCTGCCCTAGTATACAGAAGTGAGTGGATGACATGGAAATGTCTTGGTTTTGAAGAAAAATGTTTATGGCCCCTCAATTTTTAGGAGACATTCAGCAAGAAGGTCAAGTGTTCATTATTGCTTGCGCCATAGCAAGTATGTTCTGTCCGTGTTCAGGTGTGTGCCAAGCGCTTAGGATCATGTTGGGGTTCATTGAAAGCAAGTATTTGCTACATGTGAACCTAAATTTCTTTCTGTTCTGTCCATAATATGTTTAGTCTTTGTTTGAACATATATATTTTTCCTACAAGTTTATGATCACATGCTAATCTTTGAAATGACTGCTTTGTTCTTCTAAGGTGTAAATCCCAAGAATGTGTCCTTAGTAACTAGTGGAAAGAATATAAACCCATATGCTTGGAATAATCATCTATTTCCTAAGTCTCTGGGACCCATTGGTGCGGAATTTGCTTTCAAAAGGAGTAATGCAGGTAATGCAAGAATACATTTAAAATGTAAATGTACGTAGTCTGCCTTCTACAGATGTTTGTGTTTAAATACACTGCACCTACCTTCCTCCAGTGGAGATGGGTGTAGCTGTGGGTGGGATATACAAAGCTTATGAACTATTGAGCACAAAGAGTGCTAAGGGAATCATTTGCCAGATCCTCATCTTCCATCTGGGTTCTTTCCTATATTGTTCTGCCTTATTGGCGGGGTGTCTCTGAATTCTGCTTTAAAGGAGAAAAGATTCTGAATGGTTAAGATGTGTGCTTCCTGTTCCCCCTAAATGTAAAATATCTGAGGTGACAATCAAAGAGACACGCTGATATGTTGAGAAAGTAAGTATCCCAGATACCTATGAAACGAATCCTTCCTAATGGCAGGGGGTGTCTAGTTCCAAGCTTTCTAAAATTAAAGGAGGACCTAATTGGGTTGTTAGTTGACAGGTAGTTAAATCATTTTTTATGAGCTATGATTCTTGGTCTATAAATTCGAAGAGAGTACAAAGAATATATCAACAAGGCTGTCACAAAACACCCTTCATTCCCTTTTGAGTTAAAAGGCTTCTCAATGATTCTGTCTCCAAAGAGAGACAGAGACAGAGACAGAGAAATAGCACTGATACTGGAGTCCATGTGGTCCCGACAACAAATGCTCATTTGTTTTGAAACATAAGCTATTTGAAAAAAGTCTCATCTTTTTTATTAAGAGATGTTTCTAAGAAAACTTTTCACATTTAGTTATCAAAATTTATAATACTCATCTTTTTTTATTAATTATGTATAATGAAACATTGTAATTATAACTAACCTAATTCAAGACTTTTTTTCCTGGTGCTGGGGATGGAGCCCAGGGCCTTGTATATGATAGGCAGGTGCTCCACCATTGAATTATAGCCCCAGCTCCAAGAGTATTTTAATATGGTTATGGAAATTTTTTTAAAAATAAAGTTTATGTATTTTTGAGTGATCAATTTAAAGACTTTTAAAACCAAAATTATATTTGGATAAAACCTGGAAGCTGAAGTATGAATAAAAATATAAAATGTGAAAAAGGAACTTGTATTTTCACATCAGTAATATTAAAATCACTATGGTCTTTAGATTCCATTGGTTATATTTAAAGGAGAAATGTGCTAATTTTATGTAAATGTTTACAATTATAATATGCCAGCAGTGACATCCTTTGCATACTGGGCATGGTGGTGCATGCCTGTAATCCTGGCTCTCAGGAAGTTGAGGCAGGAGGATTAAGACTTCAAGGCCAGCTTGGGCAACTTAGTGAGACCCTGTTTCAAAAGTAAAACATTTTTTAAAAGGAAGAAAAAGAACATGATTTTCCACTGCTAAACTTAGAATGAAAAATTTTACATATCAAAGTGTGTGAAGAGGTATGGAGTCCTTAAAAAATGTTGGTGGCAGGCTGGGGCTGTAGCTCAGTGGTAGAGTGCCTACCTCACATGTGTGAGGCACTGAGTTTGATCCACAGCACCACATAAAAATAAATAAAGATATTGTGTCCATCTACAACTAAAATATATACATATATTTTAAAAAAGCGTGGGTGACATTGGACCAAACAAGTTTGATGATTGCAGTTTTCATGAGCAGTCCAGTGAGGTGTTCCGATTTGACATTGGCATACCTGGACTTCACACAACTTTTTCAGACTCTCAAAAGACTCACCCATCTAATAAAGCTGAGGTGTCTTACACTGCAGGCCTGTAATTATTTTTTTTCGGGTATATAAAAATGACATTCACAGAACCAACCATTTACACAAATCAGTTAGAATGACAGCTTGAGTTTCAGGGAAATACACAACTGGCATCAAGTGAAAGCTGTGACTACACAAGGGAACGTCTTCTCATTTTAAGGGCTCATTCTGGATCTTTTCATTAATCATCTAATTCATTTTTCCCTGCTTTTCCTATAACATTCTCCTTACTATTCACTCTTTCTTTCCACTTGCCTTCTCTTTAGAAGAAAGCATAATTAAACCAATTGAAAAACTATCATGCAATGAAAGTTTTCCTGAAAAATTAGAGGAGCCACAAGGTAATTTCTGGGCTTGTTCTTTGACTCTGTCACCTAGTTTCCTTCTCATCCTCCACCCCTGATGCCACCAGGACAGGCCAAGGTGACCAGCTTTCAGCAGTCCGATCAGGCCTGGGAGAAAGAGAAGCATTTCCCCTCATCCATATTATCTTCCTTTAGTAGTTGGGATTTTAAGACTGATTTACTCTGAAAAAGCTCTATGCTTATCTTCTTAAATTAACTATGGCAGTTTACAGAGATCAGGCAAATAATTCTATTGAAAAGAATTAAAAGAATATTTTCTAATCTTGTGATCAATATTCCTGGAATTTTTTTAAAAATTCTGACATTCATATCTTGGGCATCAGCAACCATTTCAGTCAAGTTAATGGAGATGGTGGATTTCATAGGGATTTGATGTCACTGTTTACAACAATGCCAACCACTATCTCCAACCCAAAACTCTGCGGCTCACAGGACTTCAAATAATAAGCCAAAATAATTTAAGAAGACTTAGCTTTCTGTTCATTTCTTCCTCATCAGCTTCTTTCTGCCACGAGGAGCAGCATTGTGTAACTGCTCCTGCATTGCTTCTAGTGTTTGACATGTTCCTTTTTTGTCACTGGCTTATGTGGTTTAGGACAGGTGATTTAAGCCAGTTTCCCCATCTACAGAATGGAGGAAAGCCTATTTACTTAGGCATTACAATATAACTGGACAAAGAATTTCGGTCACACAGTAAGGACTTAGGAAGTGCTCAGTGTTGAGAATGAGGACAGTTGGTGTGTCCTGATGCTACTGCTGAACACCATCATGGCTTTGAACTGCTCTTCCAAAAGTAAGACAGTGTGATTCAGAATGTGTACTGGTCCGCAGTGATGATGGTGACCACGATGACAATGAGGGCTGACACTGAATACCAGATTCTATGCTAAATGCTTTGCATGCATCTTATTCAGTCCCTATAACAACCTTATGAGCAAAAGTCCACTTCTAACAGTCTTACAAAATGAAAAAGGGGCGGAAACACCCCAGGCACAGGGCTTCCTGGCAGGAAATGCAGCCCTGTGTTAAGAACTAGCATCATAAAAGGCCTGGTGTGTTTGGGGTGAACTGAACAAACCTTGGCCTTCACTTTGGCTTCTAGCTCAGTCCCTTACTAACTGTGGGAACCCAGGCAAGTCTCTTAGCACTGCAGAAACCACAGTATATATACTACGCATCTAAGAGGATTGTTCTAGGGACTGAGTAAGTCTCTGGAAAGTGTAGCACAGTGCCTAGAACATAGTAGTTGCTTAGAAAATAACATTTAGAAGTAATGAGGGTAGTAGTCAAAGTTATTCTTTGGCACTGTAAAATATTCATCTTCTGACCCTGAAACTTTGGATACGCTACTAGGAAATCTTGGAAGTTACAGTACTTACAATCAATCAGGATCTATTCCTTCGTTTCTCAAAAAAGAAGTGGGGTCGGCCGGCCAGAGGATCCACTTGGCACCTCTTGGTGCCACAGCCTCAGGTAAGAGTGACTCAGATGTGGGTTTGAGATTTCTGAGCAGAGAAGAGCTTTTAAAAGTTTATACAGTCACTTTTTCTTGTTTTTTCTTTATTTTTTTTCCTTCTTTTTCTGAGTGAAGACTTTTAAACCAGTCTCACCTTATTAACACAGTTCTAACTGGTTTTGTCAAAATGTTCTGTTTTTCTTCTAACAATATGGTTTGAAAGTCTAATAATTAAAAGAAGAGCTGCCTCTAATTAAGTGGTTACTGTCTGCCAGGCACAAAGGACTCTGTGGAATTGTCATTTAGTCCTCACAGCCACCAGAGGTGTGGCTCTCTTTTTAAGGATGAAGAGGAAATTGAGCTAAAGCCACTTACCTAAGGTCACCCAGGTAGTGGAGCCAGCACAGAAACTGGGCTTGTCACCTGTAATTCCAGCAACTTGGGATGCTGAGGGAAGGGAACTGCAAATCAGAGGCCAGCCTCTGCAACTTAGCAAAGACCCTGTCTCAATATAAAATAAAAAACAGGGCTAGGGATGTGGCTCAGAGGTAGTGCTCTGGGTTAAATCTTTAGTGTACCCCACATACATGCGAAAAGAAACAAGTGGGCTTGTCCACTTCCAAAGAGCGTGCCTTACCACATGCCAGAATGTGAGAGGAGGCAGGTGTCAGCGCTCTCCTGCCGCCCCTGGCAGAGTGCAAAGGCTTGCTCAGTCAGTGTGCACGCCAGCCTTGGGTGTCAGGGCGTGGCTCTGCAGCTCCCTCAGAGGACAGAATCCATGGTGGCAGAACCTTCCTGTCTGGCTTCCGTTGGGCGGCAGCATTAGATGAGGGAGGGTTTGTTCTTCCATCCTTTCAATGTCATGGCTAACTGAAGTCACATGCTCCCCAGTGGCATGTGCAGAGGTTCAGTCTTGAAATCTGTGCCTGAGCCTCCCAGATCCGGCTATGAATACTCTCTAAATTATTTTAATCTAAAGTAAATATCCTTAATGAAGCACCTAAAATAAGCATGAAAGCAGATAATCAGAAGTTGAGTAAAGATACTAGTTGTTGCCTGTGATCCCAGCGGCTTGGGAGGCTGAGGCAGGAGGACCATGAGTTCAAAGCCAGCCTCAGCAAAAGCGAGGTGATAAGCAACTCAGTGAGACCCTGTCTCTAAAGAAAATACAAAATAGGGCTGGGGATGTGGCTCAGAGGTCATGTGCCCCTGAGTTCAATCCCCAGTACCAAAATATGTGTGTGTGTGTGTGTGTGTGTGTGTGTGTGTATATATATATATATATATATATATATATATATATGTTGTCCTTTCATTTACAATTTGACCCCCAAAGAATTCTCAGCCAGCCTATCCTAACCAGGATCATATATTGAAACTATGGATTCAAATTTCCAGTCTTTACTATTATAAATTTCCAGTCATACTATTACAGCTCAAAATGTGAAAGTGAACTAAATCATTTTAAACTTTTCCTTACCATACTATAAAATCTTAAATAGCATGCAGTTGCTTTATCTATAAAAATAATTGTTGCATCACCTCTCTGCTGAAACAAAATCTATATAAGTAAACATTTTATATATAGCAGTCCTTTTTAGAATGCCTCAAATAATTTAAGTCAGCCTTTCAATGATTCATTCACCATGACTTAGCAGCAATTTTTAATATAAAAGCAGAAAATCATACCAAAATATGCTCTTAGAAATTGAGTGGGTCATTTAAAAAACACTTTTATAAGATATTGAAGTCCTTTATATATTTATTAATTCTCAGATTAGCATGCATATTCCTTTCACTTTTAAAGTAAGTACTTTCTCATAACTTTTCATCTCTTCATTTACTCTGCTTATCGTATTTTCCTACAGACGGTGATAGGAGGAGAGGTAAAACAAAAAGAAGTAAATATTAATCATTCTCAAGTGGTCCACGCAAATCCTTAGGAAAACACTGCTCTGTAGGAGATGTGTCTTCCCGTCTGCCCATTTGGGTGACTGTTTCCCACAAGAAAATAAAACCAGGTCATTACTGTATTTACTCAACTTTTTTCTCTCCTCTCATAGTCTCCCTCTCCGCTTTTCTTCCTCACCCTCAAGTTTTGAGAAGAAAAGTCAAACTAATCTCTCCTCCCAAACTTCCTAATACCTCCTCATCCCCTGCTTTGAAAGTAACAACAAGAATGGCGAGGAGTGACTTCTTGCATATACAGGTACCAATGGATGCCCAGGGCCCTGGGCTAAGCACTCTGTGCCCACTAACTCATTCAGCCCTCCCCAGGGCTCTGTTACTGAAGGCTTCACCATGGTCTCCACCTTACAGAAGTTTTATATCTGATTTATATTGTGGCATTGATAAAATTCTTTGCAGCCCCTTCTCTTTTAAGCATTTTCTACAAAAAGTTAAATGCCCTTGGTAGAACAAATGCAGTTTTTTTTTTTTAATATTTTATTAGTTGTAGGTGGACACAATACCTTTATTTTATTTATGTGGTGCTGAGGATTGAACCCAGGGCCTCACACATGCGAGACGAGTGCTTTACCACTGAGCCATAGCCCCAGCCCCTACAAATGCAGTTTTTATAATAAACATACAGTCCTATCTGATGACTGCCCTGCTCTTGGGAGGCTGTGACATGCATGTCGTGGTCCAGCTAAGGCATCAAGGCATTTCTGGCCTTCCTGTGATATCTGGGCTCTGTTGTCAACTACTAGGTTCTTCTTCAAGGGTGCTTGAGTCCTAAAACCCTATAATTTCTATAAAAGGAATCCTAAATCTCAATACTACCAGTTTCTTGGCAAAATGCTTTTCTTTTCTAAGAATTTTTTTTAAAATGTTGGCCTGAACACAGTATGATTTAAAAGCCTTTAGGACTTGACAGAGGCTTTCAAGACCTGGAAACTGGCTTCTCTTTTGGCCACTTCTCAAACCCCTCAGTTCTAACAGGAGCCCCTCCCATTAGCTTAAGAGCATATACCCTTTCCCGTTCCCTGAATCAGGCAGGTGTATCATCTCTCCCTCTCCCTCTGTTCCCAACCTCACACCCTCTCTATTCTGCCCATGGTGCCATTTTGACCTGTGGCCCTCATGGGTGAGTTTGGTCATTTAACTGATTCATGCTTTTTATGTTCCACTGGTTACAACTAAAGGGTTTCCTTGGAAAACATAGTACCTTACATATTTTCCTGCCTTTTTTTTTTTTCAAATTTATTTTTTATTCTAAGTTGTTAGAAATGACAGCAGAATGTATTACATTTCATATTATACTCGTAGAGCACATTTTTACATATCTCTGGTTGTATGCAAAGTATATTTCCCTGCCTTTTTAGCTACCTTGTGAATGACTTTGAGAAATTTAGGCTTGGTAGGAGTGGGATGAAATGCCTGACATTGGAGAGCTGTTGGCTTCCCGGCCCCAGCCAATCTACACAGCAGTCAGGGCAGCATTTGGTCCAGGCATTCTGCACGCATGCTTTGTTCAGTGTAAGCTGAGGTTAGAGCCACATGCTCACAAGATTTGCTCCTGCTCCCCAGTGTTATAGTGAAGCATAAGAAAAACGAGGGACACCATGCCAGTAGGTATGATATACTCACGTTAGGGGTATAAAATACTTAGATTCATTTCAGTTTACTCCCAGAATGGCAGCTACTAGTCAATGTGAGAAGGTTCAATCCCAAATGGAAAGACGGAGCATCCCCCAGGTAGAATGCCTATGAAAACTGGCTCCTGATTTGAAGTAAGGAAGGTGGTAAAAGAAGGAAGTTCTCTATAAAAATGACTTATTGTTCTGTCATTTATTTGAGATGTTTAAGCAATTTCACCTTATCAATTGTTGAGATGAGTATTTAGCAGATTTGCAATTTTTTGCAAATTTTTAAGCAGTAAAATGTATGAATGAAACTTGTGACTCATGGTCTGGGATTCTAGGAACATGCCACCATTTCAGGGAGTTGTGTTAATGACCCATAATTTTCCCAGTTAAAAAAATGAAGTTTTTTGCCAGGCATGGTGGTGTATACCTATAATCCCATCTACTTGGGAAGCTAAGGCAGGAGTATCTTGAAATGGAAGCCAGCTTGGGCAACAGAGAGAAACCCTGACATTGTCACCCACAAAAAATAAAAATGAAGTTTCTTAATTCTAGAAATCATATTTTCATTTAAAAAAGAAAACTATAATAGGACCCTGTACAGGTACTTCCATGAAGTCAAGGTTTTGTAGAATCCACAATTCCAAATATATTTTCTGTAGTGATACTGTATTTGAATATTGCATTGTGGGTATTGCTCACTGACTTTGAACCAGGAAAATCTCTTGTTAGTTGGTGTTGCCTGTCTTAATGTGAACTATTAGAAATAGAGCAGCAGCAGAATGATAATCAGAAACATTAGCTCTTCAGCTACCAAAAATCCTAATAATGCCAACATACTCCTACAATTTTTGCTTTTAAAATTAGGAAAAAAACCTCAGAGACCACTGAATTATCTTTTAAAGATAAATTTGGATTTCTCCCATAAAATGAGAAGATGAACCTGACTTGTTTTGAATTTGATAATCAAATTAATAAAATTCTAATCTCTGATTCTGATTTCTTTCAGAATATTCTTGGAACACAAAACCTGGCCGTGGGCCGTTTTCAGGACCTACTTACAATTCTACAGCAAAAAATCTAAATATCTTGAATCGTGCACAGCCAGTCCCCTCAGTGCATGGGAGGACAGATTGGGTGGCCAAGTACGGAGGCCACCGGTAGGACCTCTGCTGGGAACCTGCAGCCTTGCTCCACAGAGTGTGTGCAAGTCCCCAACCCTGGGAAATGTCTACAGATGTCTATTTCTACTGAGTTCTGGAAGAAATATGCAATAGTGGGAACTTCAAAGAGCAAAAATTCATGTCCTATTTTCTTTCCTGGAAGCGAAATGCATTTTCTTAGCATCGTTGCCCACAATGCTGATATGTGGGTAGGACTTTACAAAGTATTGAATAAACTATTTGCCAAAGTATCAAGTATTTGATCTACAAATCAATAGATAGTAAGTACAGTAAGAAGCTTTTATTTTAAAAATGCTTCCAGAAAATAAGTGTTTCAATGTTGATTTTCCTTTGTTGTATATTGGCCTACACGATTTGACGTTTCATCACTTTGCAGTGATTCAGCTGAGAGGTTTTGTGTTTTGTTTTTCCTGGCAGTGAGGCGGACTGCTGTGAGCTGTCAGTTCTGGGTCTTGCTTGGCTATTGCTCTGCTCTCCCACTTTGGCAATGGCAGGACTGTTAACTATCATTTTTTTTTTCTACTTTGACACTATGAGTTCAAAGGCAATTCCAATCTTGAGCAGTATGACTTCCTTAGAAATAAATTTCCATTTAACATAGAAAATGTCAAAACTATGCCAGTAGATTTTAGTGGAGAAAAAGCCCATTGTTTGAACTTGACCAACACAAGGGCTGTGAATTCGTGGCGTGTCGGACCTAGTGGTTTAATGACTTCAGATTGGACACGTCAAGGTTCTCTTGTCATCGAATCAAGAAAGTTTTTGAGACTGTGTTTGATGCTTGTTCATCTGACTTACAGAATACTTTTTCCCATGTTCCTACCACAGGCAAAGATGAAGTGTGCCAGCCGGTCCCCAAAGCAGCGATTGCCGCTGCAGGCCACTGACAGAGCAGATGCATTCACTTGCCCTAGCAGTGGTTTCACTTAGTACAGCTTTTTTTCTTAGTTTTATTCTCAAATTGGTATTTAAAACATACAGTTTGAACTTAGGGGGCTACTCTATTTAAACCTGCCACCTTATGGACTGGACATTAGTACTGTATATTCCTCTCAAAAATAATGTTAACAGCTGCTGACATTTTTATGTATTTTATGGCTTTGTAACAAATGTTAATGTAACTGGTATAATATTGTGGGCATTATCCAAAGGCATTATAAAATAATGATATTTTTGTATAGAAGATTAAGCTGTTCAGGTTTCACATGCTGAAAATCTAAAGGGTAATGGTTATATGTAAAGTTTTAATGTCCCAAAGCTAATAAAAATTATTTTGTGTTTCTGAGAAACTTAAACTCTGAATAGATATTTAAATAAATATGGCTAACTAGTGTTTTCTTTACTTCTTAAACTTTATTCCCTGAGAGCTAAATGTTGCTGGTTTTATGGAGCCTTTTGGGGGGCAGTTTTATTTATAGAAATATTCATCAGAAAGTACAAGGAAGTGCCCATGTATCCCCTCTTCTTCCTCCTCCTGTCTCAGATATGCCCTAGTAACATCTGTGTCACTGTGGTACGTGTCACTGATGAGCCAGTATTGATACAATAATTGAAATCCATATTTTATACTAGAGTTCACTCTTTATGTTGTACATTCTTAAGAGTTTTGACAAAATGTATAGTGATTTGTATCCACCATCATAGTGCCACACAGAATAGTTTACTGCCCTAAAAATTCCCATGTTCTACCCATTCACCCCTCCCTACCTCCCTCCAAATTCCTGGCAACCACTGATCTATTTATTGTCTCTAGTACCCATTCCATTTCCAGAATGTCATACAGTTGGAATCACATAGTATGTTACCTTTTTTTTTAGATCAGCTTCTTTCACTTAGCAATATGCATTTAAAGTTTCTCCATGATTTTTCTTAGCTTGAGAGCTTATTTCTGCTTAGCACTGAATAATATTTCACTGAACAAATGTACCGCAGTTTATCCATTCACCTACTGGAGGATATCTTGGTTGCTTCCAGATTTAGGCAATTTTGAATAAAGCTGCTGTAAACACTTATGTGAATGTTTTTGTGTGGACATCCATTTTCAGCTCATTGGGGGAAATACCAAGGAGCATGAATGCTAGATTGTGTGGTAAGAGTATGTTTAGTTTTGTAAGAAACTGCTAAACTGTCCTCAAATATGACTGTGACATTCTGCATTCCCACCAGCAATGACAGTTCCAGTTGCTCCACATCCTCGATAGCATTTGGTGGTGTTGGTATTCTGGATTTTGGTTATTCTAATAGGTATACAGTGGTGTCTCATTGTTATCTTAATTTGCAATTCCCTATTGACATGCTGTGGAACATACATATGTTCACATGCTTACATGCCATCTATATATCTTCTTTGATGAAGTGTCTGTTTTTAAATTGGGTTGTTCATTTTCTGTTCAAGTTCTCTCTATATTTTGGGAAATAGTCATTTATCAGATATGTCTTTTGCAAATTTTTCCTCTTAAGTCTGTGGCTTTTCTTTCTTGACAGTGTCTTTTGTAAGGAGGAAGTTTTTATTTTTAATAAAGTTCAAATTTTTCATGGATAAGTACTTTTTTTTTTTTTTTTTTTTTGGTACCGGGGATTGAACTCAGCGGCACTGGGCCACATCCCCAGCCCTTTTTTTTTTTTTGTATTTTATTAGAGACAGGGTCTCACTGAGTTGCTAAGTGCCTCGCCATTGCTGAGGCTGGCTTTGAACTCACGATCCTCCTGCCTCAGCCTCCCAAAGTGCTGGGATTACAGGCGTGCGCCACCGCGCCCGGCTGGATAAGTACTTTTTTAAAAAAATTTTTAGACGTTGATGGACCTTTGTTTTTTTTTTTATTCATTTATTTATATGTGGTGCTGAGAATTGAACCCAGTGCCTCACACATGCTAGGCAAGTGCCCTACCACTGATCCACAATCCCAGCCCCTGGGTAAGTATTTTTGATACTATGTCTAAAATGTCAGCACCAAACCCAAGGTCACCTATGAATTTCTATGATGTTATCTTCTAGGATTTTTATAGTTGTGTATTTTACATTATATAAATGGATCTCTGATTCATTATGAGTTAATTTTTGCAAACAGTGTAAGTTTCTGTGTCTTCTTTTTAATATCAATGTCTGGTTCCAACACCATTTATTGAAAAGCCTCGTCTTTCTCCATTGAATTGTTTGCTCTGTTGTTAAAGAACAATTGGCTATATGTATGTGGGTCCTTTTCTGGTCCCCCTCTGTTCTCATCTGTGTGTCTTTCTTCTCACTAATACCACACCATCTTATGATTGTGCTGTCAGTCCTCGACTTTCTTTCTCTTCTTTGATACTGTGTTGACTATTATGGGCTTTCCGCCTCTCCATATAACCTCTAGAATCAGTTGGTCATTATCAAGAAGATAACTTACTCAGAATATTGACTGGCATCATGTTGAGTCTATCAACTTGGGAAGAACTGACATTTTCACCTTGTTTCTTCCTAGCCACGTACATGGAATCTCTCTCCATTTATTTAGATCTTCTTTGATACCTTTCATGGAATCTTTCTCCATGTATTTAGGTCTTCTTTGATACCTTTCATCAGTTTTGTAGTATTTCTCATCCAGATCTTATACATGTTTTGTTAGATTTATACATAGGTGTGTGGGGAGGTATTCTTGGTACTAATGTAAAAGGTGTTGCATTTTTAAATTCAAATTTCAATTGTTCATTGCTGGGATTTAAGAGAGCAATTAATTTTTTATATTAATCATATATTCTAATAATCACTAGTTCCAGTAGTTTCTTTGGAACTTTCTATAGACGATCATATCATCTATAAGAAAAAAAGAGTTTTATTACTTCCACCCCAATCTGTACACCTTTTATTTCCCTTTCTTGTCTTATTGCATTAGCTAGGATTTCTGGTGTGAATACTGAGTAGAAATGGTAAGACTGGACATCCTTGCCTTGTTTCTTATTTTAGAGGGAAAACATCTCATTTTTCCCCATTATGTATGATGTTGGACATAAAATTTTTGCAGATATGTTCTATCAAATTGAGAAAATTCTCCTTTATTCATATTTGGTGGTGGGGGTTGGGGAGGCTGTTATAAATAGATGTGCAATTTTGCCAGATCCTTTTTTCTGCATCTATTGATGCAATCATGTGATTTTTGTTTTTTTAATCTGTTGATGTTAGGTTACATTAATTTATTATCAAATGTACCTCCTATGCTTGGTAAAATCCCACTTGGTCACAGTATGCAATTCTTTTTATATACACTGTAGGATCAGATTTGCTAATATTTCGTTGAAGATTTTTTTTGTCTCTGTTTATAGTTGCAGAGAGAGAATACATGCCTAATGTTATTGGTGAGTTGGTGAAATAAGGGAAAGGCATAGTAGGGTGTTTATGAGAACTGCTGAGACTTTTCAGCCAATTTGAAAATTTCAAAAATAAAATATTAAGTAATACAAATATATAAGGTAAAGATTTATCATAAGTATCAGAAAAAACTATATGACCATGATCAGAGTGGAGGGACTGTCCCAGAGAACAAAGCTGGAGGCCTAATCTCAGTTACATGAACATAAACAACACAGTAAAGCTTGTCCAAGGCAGCAGCAAACAAACGCCCACCCAGTCACACTCTTCTCTCACACATGAAGCATTCACAAAAATGTGGCCCTATAGTAAGCCACAAATACTGAATTCTCCAATGTGGAAATTTGTAGGCCACAGTTTCTTTCTACAATATTATTAAACTATAATGTAACAACATATCAATTGACTTCAAAGTCAAGAATATTCTAAGCACTCAATTATTTAAAATGGAAAAATAAAAGATGGAATGTAAAACCCTTCAAAATGGACAATGACAGATCTCTATATTAAAACAGGTAAGTGCAGCCAAAACAGGTCTAACAAAAAAAAATTATATACTTGATCCATTGTGGAAAAAGCATCACACTGCTATGTTAAATTTGAGTTTTTTGCTCAAATGAATTTAAATTATAGTTTTTTTGCCAGATCCTTTTTAAGATAATAATTTAAATAAGTTGTTAACTTAAGCTGGGCTTGGTGGCGCACGCCTATACTTCCAGCACTTGGGAGGCTGAGGCAGGAGGATCATGAGTTCAAAGTCAGCCTCAGAAATGGCAAGGCACTTAGCAACTCAGTGAGACCTTGTCTCTAATAAAATACAAAAAAGGGCTGGGGATGTGGCCCAGAGGTCAAGAGCCCCTGAGTCCAATCCCCAGTACCAAAAAAATAAATAAAAATAAAAAATAAGTTGTTAATTTAAAAAGCAAATAGATTAGGCTTGGGAGGCTGAGGGAGGAGAATCACAAGTTCAAACTTAGCAAGACCCTGTTTCAAAAAATAAAAAGGGTTGGGGATGAAGCTCACCGGTTAAGCTCCTCTGGGTTCAATCCCTGATACAAAAAAAAAAAAAAAAAAAAAAAAAAAAATTAAAGTCTAAAAATTTTTATTTTTATTTATTTTTTATTTTTTTGTGGTACCAGGGATTGAACTCAAGGGCACTTGACCACTGGGCCACATCCCCAGCCCTTTTTTTGTGTTTTTATTAGAGACAGGGTCTCACTGAGTTGCTAAGTGCCTCACCATTGCTGAGGCTGGCTTTGAACTCGCGATCCTCCTGCCTCAGCCTCCCAAAGTGCTGGGATTACAGGCGTGCACCAGCGCACCCGGCTAAAATTAAAAATTTTTAAATTATTGTTTAGTTATAGTTGGACACAATACCTTTATTTTATTTGTTTATTTATTTTTTATGTGGTGCTGAGGATCAAACCCAGGGCCTAGCATGTGCTAGGCGAGTGTTCTACCACTGAACCACAAAAGGTGGGTTTCAAAACAGTAGTAAACACACACACACAAAGAATCTGAGAAACAGTCAAGGGCAAGAGGAGCCTAGGTAAACAGAAACAAATATAATGTAGTACCCTGAGGCAGATCCTGAGGAGAAACAGGGTATCAGGCCTGGGGTGTATGTAGGTCAGTGGTAGAGCAGGTGCTTAGTATGCACAAGGTCTGGGTTCAAACCCCAGCACTGAAGTAAGGAGGGAAGGAAGGGAAAATATTAGTTTAAAACTAAGGAAATCTGGTTAACCGATCAGCGAGGAAGGAAAGGAGCCTAGAAGCGCGAGCGGTGACCACGTAGAGCTCTTTCACACAACTTGCCAAGCCGATCCTGCACACTCTAGAGTGACACAAAGGTCTGCGGAACTGCTGTTGAGCGGGAGGAGAGCACTGCCATCTTTGAGGAATACAGTGGCTGACCCAGACAAAAGAAAAAGGCAGAAAGGAAGGACAGCTGCAGACATCCAGGGAGCCGCCAACGCTCTGAGAACAGTGCACACCTGGGTGAGACTCGGGCAAACAGCAGGGGAAGGCGTGTCTGAGGCTGGCCCAGTGGCCCCAAGAAGCTACAACTGTGGGTGGGCGAGGGGAAAGGTGCCTTCTGGAGGGTCCCTTTCCCAGTGCCATTCATCTGCTGACACACAACCTCCCTGAGCCACTCTTCCGCTGGGCCATTCTGCCACTGGCCAAAGGTGCAGCCTTGACTCCACTAACAGGATCTGTGTAGACGCGATCCGATACAATTGGCTTAAACTGGAAAGAAAAAAGGAGGGCTTCCCAGGGTCCGTTTTGTTTGAGACTTGGGGTTCGACTTTTTTTTGTTAGTTTGCTTGTTTTGTTGGTTTTCTGTTTTTTTTTTCTTTTTTTTTTTTTTTTGTTTTGTTTTGTTTTGTTTTGCTTTGTTTTTTGCATTGATTGACAGTGTATTTGTTTGTTTACTTCTGCTCCTCTTTTCTTTCCTTCTTTTCTTCCTTCTCACTTTTGCATCTTTCCTTCTTCCTTCATCTTTCCTATTTACACCCTGCCAGTGCATACTAAACAGAGCCAAGAACAAGTTATACGCAGAATTTGGGATTTCTAGAACAGGCACAATTGAACTGTATAGCAAAGCAGTGTTATATATAGTTCACTCTCTATTTTCTTGACTCTCTCTCTCCTCTCTCTTACACCAATTCCTACTCTTTTGTCATTTTTTTTTCTTTTCCATCTTACTTTATTTCTTCTATCAATAGCTGCATAAGTTAGGTTTATATATAAATTGGTCTTTCCACCTAATTGTTCACTCCATTCTCTTTCCTCTCTCGTCTACTGATACTAAACCACTTCCACTAAACCACTTCCATAGAACTCTCTTTTCATACTTTCTAAGAAAGAACAATTCAAGACACTCACTTCCTTCTTCCTAAACATAGCACCTCTGTGTCCAATACTTGAAGCTGTAAAACCCCATCAGAAGCGTACAGAGTAAATTGGAAACAATATCTGGGTTAACTAAATCTGTACATTGTGATCAAACCTGGATTTTCTGAATAGAAAGTGTTAGATTTTAAAGTGTAAAGGAATTATAAGGGGGATCTGATAGCATTGTACTATAGGAACAACATAAGGCTTTAAGGTAAATTCGAAATAGTCAGGGTCCCACAGTGCAGGAAGAAAAGACACACAAGCAACATGAAAAAACAAGAGAAGAAAGTGACACAAACAAATCAAGATACCTCATCAGTAGATTCCATGGCAAGAACAGTTGGTGAAATGCCAGAGATGGAATTAGAAATTACATATTCCAAATGTTTATGAAACTTAAGAATGAACTCAAAAATGAGATGAGAAAGCAAATACAGGTGGCAAAAGATCATTTTGACAAAGAACTCCAAAACAAATACAGGAAGTAAAAGATTACTTCAATAGGGAAATAGAGGCTCTAAAGAGAAACCAAACAAATTCCAGAAATGAAAGAAGCACTAAACCAAAATAAAAGTTTAATTGAAAGCATCACCAACAGAGTAGACCACTTGGAAGAAAGAACCTCAGACAATGAAGACAAAATATATATTCTAGAGAAGAATTTAGATTATACAGCAAAACTCGTAGGAAATCAAGAACATAACATCCAAGAATTATGGGACAACATAAAAAGACCAAACTTAAGAGTGATTGGCGTAGAGGAAGGGGCAGAGTTCCAAGCCAAAGGAATGAGTAATTTATTTAATGAAATAATTACAGGAAATTTTCCAAGCTTGAGGAATGAATGGGAAAACCAAGTTCAAGAGGCATACCGAACACCAAACAAACAAAATCACAACAGATCCACACCAAGACACATTATAATGAAAATGCCTAATATACTGAGCAAGGAGAGAATACTAAAAGCCACAAGAGAAAGGAAGCAGATTACATATAGGGGGAAACCAATCAGACTATGTTCAGATTTTTCAACCCAGACCTTAAAAGCAAGAAGATCCTGGAATAGCATATTTCAAGCTCTGAAAGAAAAGGGATGTCAACCAAGAATCTTATATCCAGCAAAATTGAGCTTTAGATTTGAAGATGAAATAAAAACCTTCCACAACAAGCAAAAGTTAAAAGATTTCGTAACTCGAAAGCCAGCACTTCTGAACATCCTGGGCAACATTTTTCATGAAGAAGAAGAGAAAAATAACAATGAAAATCAACAAAGGGAGATATTAAACTAAGGAAAATACCAACCAGAAGAGAAATCAAATCAAGCTAAAGACCATAATACAAATAAAAATGGATGGGAATAAAAATCACATCTCAATAGTAACCCTGAATGTTAATGGCCCAAACTCGCCAATCAAAAGACACAGATTATCAGAATGGATTAAAAGCAACGACCCAACAATTTGCTGTCTCCAAGAAACACACCTTGTAGAAAAAGACATCAACAGACTGAAAGTGAAAGGCTGGGAAAAGTCTTATCACTCACATGGCCTGCGGAAACAAGCAGGGGTTTCCATTCTCATATCAAATAAGGTAGACTTCAAACCAAAACTAATCAAGAGGGACAAAGATGGATATTTCTTACTACTCAAGGGAACCATTTGTCAACAGGATATAACAATCATAAATCTATATGCCCCAAATAATGGAGTACCTACATTCATCAAACAAACTCTTCTCAAGTTCAAGAGTAAAATAGACCACAACACAGTTATTCTAGGGGACTTAAACACACCTCTCTCACCAATGGATAGATCATCCAAACAAAAGCTAAACAAAGAAACTTTAAGCCTCCTTAAAACAATAATTTAGACCTAACGGACATATATAGAATATTTCATCCCTCAGTAAATGAATACACTGTTTTCTCAGCAGCACATGGCTCCTTCTCCAAAATAGACCATATATTATGTCACAAGGAAACTCTCAGCAAATATAAAAAAATATAGATACTACCCTGCATTCTATCAGACCATAAAGGGATGAAATTGGAAATCAACGACAAAACAAGGAATAAGAAAAACTACTCCAACCATTGGAAGCTAAACAACATGCTACTGAATGAACAAGGGGTTGAAGAAGACATCAAAGAGGAGATTAAAAAATTCCTAGAGGTAAATGAGAACACAGATACATTGTATAGAAATCTCTGGGACACTATGAAGGCAGTAGTAAGAGGAAAATTCATTGCACTGAGTACATTCCTTAAGAGAAAAAAAAAACAAACAAATACATGACTTAACATCACACCTCAAAGCACTAGAAAAAGAAGAACAGACCAACACCAAGAGCAGTAGAAGACAGGAAATAATTAAAATCAGAGCAGAAATTAATGAAATTGAGACTAAGGAAACCATTCAAAGAATTGACAAAACTAAAAGTTGGTTCTTTGAAAAAATAAACAAAATTGACAGACCCTTAGCGATGCTAACAAAAAGAAGAAGAGAAAAAACTCAAATTACTAACATTCGTGATGAAAAAGGGAATATCACAACAAACACCTCAGATATACAGAAGATAATTAGAAATTACTTTGAGAACTTGTATTCTAATAAAATAGAAAATATTGAAAACATTGACAGATTTCTAGAGTCATACGATTTGCCTAAACTGGAACTGGAGGCTATACACAACTTAAATAGATCGATTACAATTGAAGAAATAGAAGATGTCATCAAAAAGCTACCAACAAGCCAGGCGCGGTGGCACACGCCTGTAATCCCAGCACTTGGGAGGCTGAGGCAGGAGGATCGTGAGTTCAAAGCCAGCCTCAGCAATGGCGAGGCACTTAGCAACTCAGTTAGACCCTGTCTCTAATAAAATACAAAAAAAGGGCTGGAGATGTGGCCCAGTGGTTGAGTGCCCCTGAGTTCAATCCCCTGTACCGAAAAAAAAAAGCTACCAACAAGGAAAAGTCCAGGACCTGATGGTTTACAGCTGAGTTCTATAAGACTTTCAAAGAAGAACTAATACCAATGCTCTTCAAACTATTTCAAGAAATAGAAAAAGAAGGAACTCTTCCAGACTCTTTCTATGAGGCCAATATTACATTAATTCCAAAGCCAGGCAAAGGCACATCCAAAAAAGAAAACTTCAGGCCCATATCTTTAATGACCATAGATGCAAAAATCCTCAACAAAATCCTGGCAAATCGGATACAAAAACATATCAAAAAGATAGTGCACCACGATCAAGTGGGGTTTATTCCAGGGATGCAAGGCTGGTTCAACATTCGGAAATCAATAAACATAATATATCACATCAATAAACTTAAAGATAAAAATCATATGATCATCTCAATAGACGAAGAAAAAGCATTTGACAAAATACAACACCCCTTTATGTTCAAAACACTAGAAAAACTAGGATTATCAGGAACATATCTCAACATTATAAAAGCTATTTATGCAAGGCCCCGAGCTAACATTATCTTAAACGGAGAAAAATTGAAAGCATTCCCTCTAAAAACTGGAACAAGACAGAGATGCCCCCTTTCACCACTGCTATTTAACATAGTACTGGAAACTCTGGCCAGAGCAATTAGACAGACGAAAGAAATTAAAGGGATCCAGATAGGAAAAGAAGAGCTCAAATTAGCACTATTTGCTGATGACATGATAATATACCTAGAAGACCCAAAAAACTCTACCAGAAAACTTTTACAACTAGTAAATGAATTCAGCAAAGTTGCAGGATACAAAATCAATACACATAAGTCAAAGGCATTTTTGTACATCAGCGACAAAGCCTCTGAAAGGGAAATGATGAAAACTACCCCATTTACAATAGCATAAAAAAAAAAATACCTGGGAATCAACTTAATGAAAGAGGTGAAAGACCTCTATAACGAAATTTATAGAACACTAAAGAAAGAAATTATAGAAGAACTCAGAAGATGGAAAGACCTACCTTGCTCTTGGATAGGCAGAATTAATATTGTCAAAATGTCCATACTACCAAAAGCATTATACATATTTAATGCAATTCCAATCAAAATCCCAATGTCATTCTTCAAAGAAATAGAAAAAGGAGTCATGAAATTCATCTGGAAAAATTAGAGACCCAGAATAGCCAAAGCAATCCTGAGCAAGAAAAGTGAAGCAGGGGGCATCACCATAGCAGACTTTAAATTATACTATAGAGCAATAGTAACAAAAACAGCATGGTATTGTCACCAAAACAGACTGGTGGACCAATGGTACAGAATTGAGGACACAGAGACTAATACATATAATTTCAGCTATCTTATATTAGACAAAGGCGCCAAAAATGTACAGTGGAGAAAGGATAGCCTCTTCAACAAATGGTGCTGGGAAAACTGGAAATCCACATGCAACAAATTGAAATTAAACCCTTATCTCTCACCATGCACAAAACTCAATTCAAAGTGGATCAAGGACCTAGGAATTAGAACAGAGACAATATGCCTAATAGAAGAAAAAGTAAGCTCCAATTTCCAACATGTCGGATTAGGCCTCAAGTTCCTTAATAAGAATCCTGTAGTGCAAGAATTACTACCAAGAATTAATGAATGGGATAGATTTAAACTAAAAAGCTTCTTCTCAGCAAAAGAAACAATCAGTGAGGTAAATAGAGAGCCAACTAACTGGGAACAAATATTTAATACATGCACATCAGATAGAGCACTAATTTCTAGAATATATAAAGAAATCAAAAAACTTGACACCAAAAAAAACAAATAATCCAATCGATAAATGGGCTAAGGAATTGAGAAGACACCTCTCAGAAGAAGATACACGATTAATCAACAAATACATGAAAAAATGCTCAACATCGCTGGAAATTAGAGAAATGCAAATCAAAACTACTCTAAGATTTCATTTCACTCCAGTCAGAATGGCAGCTGTCAATAACACAAGCAACAATAAATGTTGGAGAGGATGTGGGGGAAAAGGCACACTCATACATTGCTGGTGGGACTGCAAAATGGTGCAACCGTTATGGAAAGCAGTATGGAGATTTCTTGGAAAGCTGGGAATGGAACCACCCTATGACCCAGCCATCCCACTCCTGGGTCTATTCCCAAAGGACTTAAAAACAGCATATTACAGTGACACAGCTATCTCAATGTTTGTAGCTGCACAATTCACAATAGTTAGGTTGTGGAACCAACCTAGATGTCCCTCAGTAAATGAGTGGATTAAGAAAATGTGGTATATATGCACAATGGAATTTTACTCAGCAATAAAAGAAAATAAAATAATGGCCTTCGCAGGTAAATGGATGAAGTTGGAAGACATAATGCTAAGTGAAGTTAGTCAGTCTCAAAAATCCAAGTACCAAATATTTTCTCTGATATAAGGAGGCTAGTTCACAGTATTGTTGGATGGGGGTACATAGGAGGATTAGAGGAACACTAGAATGGTCAAAGGGAAAGGAGGGGAAGGGAGGAAGCAAGGAGGGAGGGAGGGAGGGAGAGAAAAGAAAAAAAAAATTGGTGGTTGAATGAGACGGATATCATTTTCCTAAATGCATGATTGAAGACCTGAATTGTATGAATATACTTTGTATACAAACAGTTGTATGTAAAAAGATGCTATATACGGACACTATGAATTGTAATTATTATAAATTAAAAAAACATAGAGATTTGGACTGTTGAGGAAAAAAAACTAAGGAAATCTGAATGAAATATATATTCTAGATAAAAAGTACTTGTCATCAATTGTAACGTGCAACATACTATAAGATGTTCATAATGGGAAACTGGGTGCAAAGTACCTGGGAGTTCTGTATAGATCATCTCAGGTATTCAGTAAATTTATAACTGTTCAAAAATTATCATTTTAAGAAGATTTAAGCAACCTGTTCAGCAAATATTTACTGATGCGGCTTACTCCTAATGAAGTATGTATGGGAATAACAAGAGGGTGGGTCTCCCTGTCTGCATGGAACATATCCTCAGGCAGGAATTAAACACACAGAAGCTGCATATTTGCAAATTATGAGAGTGCTAGGATGAAAACAGGATGTTATAAAGAGACTAGAGGAGGGATGTCACATACTGAGAGGCCACTGAATGGCTCTAAGTGCAGGAGTCTAATTACACTTCACATATGCCTCTGCCTGTGGAAAGAATGATCATAGGGCCAAAGCATGAAAATAAGGAGTCCTATTAGATGCTCATTTAAAGAACCAAGTAGAAAATCCCAAGTACTATGTATAACTATAAAGCTCTAAACAAACAAAAACAAGTAAACCATGTGAGGCTTGAACTTGGGTGCTCCAGTGCTGTAGGAAAAAAAACTGGCTCTTGAAGGAAAGCTATTAGTTTTTGGTATTGCCATTGTTTCTTGCTGTTTTATAGAAGTTTATTATTTGTTTTAATAGATTTTTAGTTGTTTGTCTTAGATTTTCTAGGCAGATAATGAACAATCTATTTAAAAAAAAAACAACACATCTCTTTTCCTACTATTCATTTGTACCTCTCAATTAGTTCTCATTTTATTGCTTTCGTCTCATATCTTACGGACAATGGCAAATCTTGGCAGTGATAGCAAAAATCCCATTATTTCTAAGTTTAATATAAAGCTAGAAGATTCAGTGAAGTATAGCTAATCAAAACCTAAGAGACCAGGACATCAGCAAGGTGTTGAAATAGGACATCTCAGGCTCCCATCACCTCTCAGAAGGTTCAAGTAGCAATTGTTCAGAACATCATTTTGAAAACCCCAACACATGTAAACATGCCTGAGACACCCATAGGGCCTGCAGAACAGGACAGAATCCAGATCAGCAGGTGAGGGCAACAGCCTTACTCTGGCTACTCCACAGCTCCCTGTGTCTCTTGTCAGTGAGACCAGGACAGAGGACAGGTAGCTGATTATCGAAGAAAGGAAATGGGCAGACAGCACTTCTCGGGTTGCTAACAGCCTCCAGGGGAGGGGAAGGATTGTGCACTTTCCAACACCAGTAACCACCCACTAGAAGGCTCTCTTCCAGCCTTTTGAACACATAGGCATGAGAAGAAAGGAAACCTAAAATCTATGAATGGGCAAAACACCTCCACTCCCTCGGGGACCAGCTCTGGGCTCCCTCCTCTTCATAGGAGAGAGAGAGAGAGAGTGTGTGTGTGTGTGTGTGTGTGTGTGTGTCTCCTGTTACCTTGTGCTCTTACCTCTGCGTTTCATCTTCAGCACTGGGGGAAATGATCTTGACTTTGAAGACTGGTATCAACACACCATCAGACTGATGTCCTTGGGTCACTGTTTCCGCAGGGGAAAAGGAGAGGCAAAGCCAGTCATGCAGTGTCCCTGGCATTCTGAGATGCCTCCCAAGAAGCCCACTCCAGTCCCCATCACTAGGAAATACTAGAGGAAATG
This sequence comes from Tamias sibiricus, assembly GCA_025594165.1. NCBI lineage: Eukaryota > Metazoa > Chordata > Mammalia > Rodentia > Sciuridae > Tamias > Tamias sibiricus. The sequence goes on along the minus strand of CM046666.1, from coordinate 11,831,497 downwards.
GCATGACTAGACCACCAGGGTCAGGTGTGAAAGAAAGGAGGCAGTGGGCAAGTGTCGCCACCTGGAGCAATTGCTGCTTGCGGCAACGATTCTGCGGGAGAAAATTCGGAGGCAGGATGGAAATGATAAAGTTATTCTTCTCTCTTCTAACTTCTCTCTCTGGCTCCAACAACCTCTCCAACTCCAACCACACCACAAACTAACCCTCACCCGGTTAAATACTTTTTGCCTTAACAAGGACAAGTGCTAACAGCTTGAGCTTACAGGTGCGTCACACAGTGTTCATGGGCATAAACAGATTCTTAGATAAATGCATGAATATCAGGTGAAAATACCTGAACACCTTTATGGCTCTCAGCTAGCCACCATCTTAGCTATCCTCAATTAGGGCTCTTACATTTCCCCCCTTTTGTTTTAAAAGAGGTATGCTCTAGGATGTCCCATGTGCAACCAACATTCTTACCCGTCATCTGATAATCAAGGCTGTGCCCTTGACTCTTGTCTTAGGTTGATGTCGGCCACATGAGACTGTCCTGTGGATGGGTGACGACCTCATCCGGATCAACTGTGCCTGTCTTAGGTTGTCCCCCTCTGGGGATCTTACCCGTCATTGGCTAACCAGCCGTCCAATCGAGCCCTTCAGGATAGACTGTGTGTTGATTAACAGCCGTCCAATCATGAGGAGATGCTGTGGCTTTAAGGCGGCATACCTTCTGCTGACGAGCCAAGTTCCATAGCATATCAAGGTCTTTAAACAAATCAGCTGCCCTTAGTTCCATCAAGTAACGCACTGAGTTCTCTAGACAAACATCTGCAAGGCATTGTCCCGTAATGTCCCAAACAATGAAAGATCAAAATGTCCACTTGTTATAACACGTTGATCCAGGAGGCCCCAAGCATGCAGAGCAGAGGCCACACTGCTGGTGAGGTTGTTTGATGCTTGAGCAGCAGGGATGCTTGTAGCAACCGTGATCCCTGTAGGTGTAGCAGCAACCGTCTTTTTTTATGTCTAGACAATGCCACCGGCAAATCTTCAGGGCCCGCTACCTAGAAACTCAAGCATCAATTATTAAAGGAAAGGCGGTGCTATTCCTGCACTGAGTCAAGAGACGAGTTGTCACTAAAAAATAGAATTATTAGATTAGGTAAATAAAGTTGATCTCTGCTCACACACATTGCTGCTTGAGCTGCCACAAACATAAGCTGGCAAAATATCACATTCAGAACAAATCAAAGAAAGACTGAGGGTATTTAACTGACAAAACACTGCATTAAAGATAAATTAAAGAAAAAACTAAGAGCACTTTGGAAAAATAATTTGTTAGCTGGAACCCCCGAGCCTCTGCATACACAGCAACCTTTCATGAATATACCTGTTGAAATAATTCAAATTAATCAGCTATTAAACAAATAAAGTTAATTACAAACAAACAATCCCATGTCAAATACCAAAATATCAGGTTATACACTATTAGTCATATTCTTAGCTGAAGAGAAGTCCCAGGGACACCTATAAATCAAAATTGAAGGTACCTTCACTTTTAAATTGTTTACCCAAATTGAATACTCTAAACTTAAATGGATTAAAGTTATTTGGATCCATATATATATATATATATACACATTATATATATATCTTAATATTAATTTTCATAAGCACTTGTTATTTGTGACATCACACTGGACAGACGCACAAACATACAAACATATATTTGTGATGTCACATTAACATGAAATCTAGACAAGTGCACAGACATAAAGACATATATAAAAAGAAAAAAATACAATTGTGTGTACACTAAAGAGAGATCTTCTCGTCCCGGCCGGGAGGAATGAGACTTAAGTTGTGAGTTTTTTGAAGGAAAAAGCAAGCAGCTTAAAAGTTTCTTAGCTGAAAAGGCAAAGATGAGGTTCCCTTGTCGGAAAAAAAAAAAAAAAAAAGAAGAAGACAAGAAGAATGCTTAGCTAGTTAATTATTTTGTTATTTGGAGCAGATTAAAAAGGTTGTTTTGGAATAAAGAGTACCTGGTAAGGGATGCTTGCTGTGATACTTGTTAAATATTGTTTGTCAGTTTTTTAATAATAGCACTGACCTGAATTATATAGTGCTAGTAACACAGCTCCCACTCTCATGTGGCTACATCAGTTGCTCGTGGTCGCAATGAAGTATAAAAGAGGATATAAGCTGCTGAAGATTTCACAGAAGAAACGGAGATATCAGAAACTTCATGATCTTCAAATTTAAACCACCGCTGTCTTACTGCATTTTTACAATAGGCAGTGTAGTGACCTCCATCCAGCCCACCGTAGTGATTTGAAATAGAAAACAAATTATATTTCTTTAAATTGTTCTTTGGACCAATAACATACTGTGACAAGTCAAGATTTTCTAAAGGGAAGTCCACAGATGTCTGTAATTTCTGCTTCCACCTGCCATCATAGGAAAAACGTTTCAGATGTACTAAAAGAACAGGTGGTAACTTCCAGATTTCTATCTTTTTTAGAGAATCCTGTCGAGCTCTGCAATAACTGCAATAAAATCTGTTGTTATCTGAGTTTTTCTTCTTTGGAAAATAATCTAAGTCAATCCTGTAATGTACATTTACTTGTGGATGCTAGTGGTAGAGATAAAAACATGAAGGCCTCAAATGTCCTAGATTTTTTGTGACAGGTGAAGCATTGTACTGTGGATATGAACTGACCCTGAAAAATTGCAACAATAGACTCATTAAGCTGCTTATGTTTCTGCCAAGCATGTTCTGCAGCTTTAAAGTCATCGAGATGATCATTATTTTCTTCTTTATGTCTCTTTCAATTATCAGCTTTATTTAGGTCCTCATGGATTCCATCCATGAGGAACAGAAGCAATTCTTGTGAATCTTGTTGGCTGTACTCTGCAAACTGGTTATTGATCTTCCCAATAGTGATTTTAAAGTCTTTTGGACTGATACATCTATACTGTCCTGTCCACAGGGCTTTCATGATTATACCAAACTCTTCTGCCACTTCACCTTTATGCCCCAACAAATGTGACCTGTTAATATCATCTTGATAACAGTTTCAGTTGAAATAATCAGCCAAATGTGGGGCATTACATAGGCACTGCAATATTGAGTTCATATAACAAGTATTTCCCAAATTACGAAGTCCAGTAAGAGCTGGTCCAGATCTTCCAAAAACAGGATTGAGGTTCCGAATCTGAGAAGCAGAAAGCCCTGGGATCTTAGCTTTAGGATAGCATACTGGCTTATCAGAAAGCCATGGTATTTTCAAAATTGTTTTCTCAGTGGCCCCCCCAAAAAAAATATCCTTTACCCTTTTGATGATGAACTAGGTTTTTTTTTTTTTAACACCTGCAGGCTTGGTTGCAAGGTGTACCCCCATCTGTTGCAAAATATCTCTTCCCCATAGGGTAACTAGCAAGTTGGTCAAAACATAAGGCTGAAATGTTCCTTTATGCCCTTCATTATCTTCCCATTTTAAAATTACAGCACTTTGTGCTGGGGTGTTAGTATATCCCAAGCTTCTTAAACTGGTTGAAGCCTTCTGCAGAGGCCAGTGCTTGGGCCATTGTTGTAGATTAATGATGGAAGAGTCAGCCCCAGTATCAATCAGCCCCTCCATCTCTATACCTTGAATTTTTATTTTGCACATAGGCCTCCATGAACAATCCTGAACCCAGCAAGCCATAGGTCCCGAGCCAGTGGAACCAAATCCTCTATTGTTCCTATTCTGTGGCATACTCTTGATCGAGTTGTGGAAACTGGGAAGGAGAAGCAGCTGAGCAATTCTATCTCCTTGGTTAACAGAGATAATGCCTCTAGGTGAACTAAGCATTATTTTTATCTCTCCTTGGTAATCGGAGTCAATAACACCTGGTGTTACTTGAAAGCCTAATAAGCTTTTAGAACTTCGCCCAAGGATAAGTCCTACAGTCCCTGAAGGAAGAGGTCCCCCGACTCCCGTGGGAATCAGTTGAACCCCCATTTCAGGTGTTAGCACTATTTGGGCGGTGGAACAGAGGTCTAGTCCTGCACTTCCTCTTGTCCCTCTGACAAGGGAGTCAATGGGTAGGAGGGATTGTGACGAGGAATCATCTGGATGGATGTTTGAGGATATTCCTCCTCTAATGCCTCGTACATTTGTGGGCCCCAGGGCATTGGGCCCCGTGCCCCGTTTTTTGAATTCCTAGACAAAACATTTCCATAGATGTCAAATTTAGAACGGCATTTATTGGCCCAATCATTTCCCTTTTTACACCTGGGGCAGCGGCCTGGGGCACAGTATGAGCTTGATCTTCTTTCTCTTTGGGGATATTGCCTAGAATATCCTGGTTGATTATAATTTTTTTGTTGAGCCCTATTTGTGAAATTTTGAGGGGAAGCACCTCTCATTGCTGCTGCAATCACATTGCCTGTGAGAAAGGCATCATTAATATCTTTACATAATCTAATGTATATTGAAAGGTCCTTTTTATTTTTCCATGGTCTTATAGCATCTTGGAAATATTTATTGTCATTTTCATATGCCAACTGGACGACTAAGGGCATTGCTTGATCTACATCCCCGAATATTCTGCCTGCCGTTCTTAAGAGTCTGTCAGCAAAATCAGCATATGGTTCATTAGCCCCCTAAATTACTTTCGATAGGCTGCCTTGCAAATCACCTGTTCCTAGTAAGGTCTTCCATGCTTTAACAGCGGCAGCGTATATCTGTGCATATACACCGGGATCATATTGAGTTTGAATTTGCAATTCAGCAAACTGTCCTTCACCTGTTAGCGTATCTACATTACGTTCTGGGAAACCCGCTGTTGCATTTCTCCTTGCTGTTTCTACACAAAGTTCCTGGAATTGTGACCTCCAGATCAGGTATTGTCCCCCGCTCAATACTGCCTTGCATAACCCCTTCCAGTCTGAGGAGGTTAAAGTTAAAGTGTTAAGGGACTCCAGCATGCTCAACGTGAACGGAGCTTGGGGTCCATAGGTCATTATTGCCTCTTTGAAGTTTTTTATTGTTTTGAAGTCTAGGGATTGGTGGTACCTCTGCCCGTTTTCATTTTCAAATACTGGCAAGTCCCAATGTTCCTGTGGGTTTTGGCGTTCGAGGGCACGTAAGCGCTAAGAAAGGCCGTTAATCTCTGCCTCAAGGGCACGCATATGCTCAGAAATACCCCTCATGGTTTCTGTAATGGATTCCACCCATGAGGGAGCAGAGGGCACAAGTGGTTCCTCTACTTGACGTTCCTTTCTGGTCTTAACTGACTTAGTGGAGGAGGCCGTGCTTTCATGGTTATTTGGCTCCTCCTCATTACTATCACTTTCACTGGTAGTAACATCCTGAGTTTCAGATTCTATTGAGAGTACGTATTCCTCAGCTATCTCCAACAAGTCTCGGATAGCTTTTGCAGCTCTTATTTTCGTTATTCTTGAGTTCACTCCAATATTATCCTTACTGGTCTTATCTGACTCAGCGGAGGCTATGCTTTCTTGATCACTTTCCTCCTCACTATCAACTGAGTCAGCGATGTCAAAAAACTCTTCCATGGCTTTTATTATTTGGTGCTTAGTTATTTTTGCACCCATCTTTATAGATTTCTTATTTCTTACCTGCTGATTCCGAATTCCCCATACGGGCCACCACTTGTCACCGCCTGGAGCGATTGCCGCTTGCGGCAACGATTCCACGGGAGAAAATTCGGAGGCAGGATGGAAATGAAAAAGTTATTTTATTCTTCTTTCTTCTAACTTTTCTCTCCAGCTCCAACAATCTCTCCAACTCCAACCATACCACTAACTAACCCTCACCCAGTTAAATATTTTTTTGCCTTAATAAGGACAAGTGCTAACAGCTCGAGCTTACAGGTGCGTCACACAGTGTTCACGGGCATAAAAAGATTCTTAGATAAATGCATGAATATCAGGTGAAAATACTTGAACACCTTTATGGCTCTCAGCTAGCTGCCATCTTAGCTATCCTCAATTAGGGCTCTTACAGGCAAGGTGACCAGTGTGTGCCTCTTGCTCATGCCTACCAGTTCCTGCCAGCTGTGGTGCCAGGTTGGAGAAACTGGGATCCTCACAACCCAGGATCTCCTGTGAAGCTGAGCTAGTGGCCTTCAGAAGTACAATGGGAATTTCAACCTAGCTTGAGTGTCGAGACTGCTTGTCTCCTTGCCTAGCCTCAGAGCCCACGCCAATGACCCAGGCAAAGAGATGCCCATCTCTGTGTATTTCAAGAAAGTGAAGGGGACAGACCAGCTGGATCCAGGAAGTTAAGCAGCAGCTTCACTCAGCCAAAAAGCCTCCCCAGTGACCCCACCCCGGCAAGGAGACTTCTGCCACCATATATTTCAGAGAAGGAGGAGTCTAGACTAGCTTGATCCAGGAGGTCAACCCGCCATTCAGCTCAGCCAAAAGCCCACACCAGGGCTCTACCCCGGGGGCAATCCTGGACTGCACAGTTCTAAGGAGCACTGCCTCTGGCCCTGCCCATCCCAAGAAACAACTCAACCTACCCCTGGAGTCCAGCCTGCAGCCTTGCCCAGCTGCAGGTCCCAAAAGCAAGATGCCCAGCCAGGGAATCTATCCTGATGAAAAGCCAATCCCGTACCCAGCTCTAGCTCAAAGCAAAGCCCAGCCTGTGATCTCACCCAACATCAGAGCGAAGTTAGTGGCTCAGCCAACTAGAGAATGCACAACCCAAGTGGTCCCTCCAGGATCAGCAAACAGTGGAGGTCTATCCCTGCCACAGAGCACCTGCATAGGCCAAGAGAGGGGCAGGTGCACAGACAGTAACGCAAGAACATAGGATCATGAGCAGTGAGGGGACCGCAATGCCTCCTGAAGAAACCAATAAAGCAACAACAATGGATGTGAAAGAAATGGAGGACTATGATACAAATGACGAAACAGATTAGTGCTCATAAAGAAATTCAGTTATCATTTAATATTGTAACGGACTTAAAATATCTACTGAAAATACATGCACAGTGGTGTAATTCCAGTGGCTCGGGAGGCTGAGGCAGGAAGATCTCAAGTTCAAAGCCAGCCTAAGCTACTTGGCAAGGCCCTAAACAACTTGGTGAGACCCTGTGGCAAAATATAAAAATGGTTGGGGATGTGGTTCAATGGTTAAGCTCCCCTAGGTTCCATCCCCAGTACCAGACAAAATAAATAAATAAATAAAAGGGAATAAATTGTGAAGGAGTCATGATGAACTGAAAATGCTTTAAATGTCTGCAGCTATATATTGTGTCCAATTAAATAAAACTTTCTTTCCATGTGAAAAATAAGTAAATTTGGTGAACTATAAGAAAATACAGATAGAATAAGTTTTTTCTTGCAATACTGGCATTTGCACTCAGGGACCCTCTACCACTTAGCCACGTCCCCAGCCTTTTTTATTTTGAGACAGGGTCTTGCTAAGTTGCCCAAGCTGGTGCACCGTCCAGAAGTTCCAGTCCCAAATCAAGTCACTTCATTGCTCTGGGCCTGTGGTGAGAGTAGCATATCATGCAGGAGCACGTGGTGGGACTGATCTCTTACCTCATGAGCCAGGAAAAGGAAGGAGAGGCCAAGGTCCTATGGTGCCACAGCCCCTTTTTAGGGGCATGCTCCCAGTGACCTAAGGACTTCCACTGGACCCCACTTACTGAAAGTTCTGTCACCTCCCAATAGCACTACCACTGGGGCCAGGCCTTTAACACACAGGCATGTGGGGACACATCCAAATCCTGGCAGAGGGCAGTAAGTCACAACTGTGTCACCTTCCTTTGCTCCACACACAATGGGAGTGTCTGGGGATACAGGTGTAAAGATGAAGGCCACCTCTCCACACACACACACCCCACACACCACTCAGGGACACCTGCACCACCACCTGCAGGTGTCCCCACCACTGTAGCACTTGGGGATCTCAACGGGTTGTTTCCTTCCTCCAAAATATGTGTCCCCAAAAATCTATTTTAAAAATATCCAAAGGACAATGAGACATTTTGCCTGACTTCTTCTGCCTCTTTTCCTATATGCTACACAGAACCAACGTTTAGAGAAAAGGTGTATCTTGCTTGGTTCATGGTTCTGGAAGTTCTAGTCTAAAATCAAATAATTCCATTGCTTTGGGCAAGAGTGGCCTATCATGGGATCCAAGTAATCTGACTCTCCAATGCAGAGAGTTGCCCTTCACACCCTGAACTGTTTACAAATTGATTTGTGTGTGTGTGTGTGTGTTGCTGGGGATCAAACACAAGTCCTTGCTACTGAGCTACATTCCCAGCCCTTGTCTTTATTTAAACCATGAATTTGGTACAACTAACTATATGATGAAAGGCAATTTGAATTAGAAGCTGTGGAATACTTTCTAATTTAAATATTTGCAAGTATTTGCCATCATTTCACTGTAGTGGTCACTGTCAATAGCACCTGGTGCCCCTGGATCAGTGTTGTGATGGGGCTGCCCAAATTCTTATTTTGTTCTTGGCTGCATTAACAGAAATGTATATCCAGAATACAGTACCCTGGTCACATCCCTCAGAGTTCTAGGAACTGTGGTTTACGCATGGCCTCGTCAAGCAGCATCCTATCTGAAGAGTTGGAAGGTGACTCAAAACCATGTCACATTAATGAAGGATGAGGAAACTGGGACCACTTTCAGGAAGCATAAGCAGGGCTAGGGGTGGCTCAGCAGCAGAACACTTGCCTAGCATACCCAAATCCCTGGATTCAGTATCACAAAAAAAAGAAAAAGAGTTTAAGCAAATACCCAAGTGCCTGAATTACACACTCAATTCAACCAATGTAATACAGAAGTAAATAGCAGCCCCCCCCCCCCTTTTTTGGTCCTGAGGACTGAATCCAGGGGCACTTCACCACTAAGCTACATCCCCAGTCCCTTTTAAAAATTTTTTGAAATAGGGTCTAAGTTGCTGAGAGTCTTGCTTAATTATCGAAGCTGTCCTCAACCTTGTGATCCTCCTGCCTCAGCCTCCCAAGTTGCCAGGATTAGGTGTGTGCCACCATGCCTGGCTATCCTTTTCCTTATTAAAGAGGGAAAAGCTACCTGGTGGTGTGTGACTATAGTCCCAGCTACTAAGGAGGCTGAGGCAGGAGGATTGCGAGTTCAAGGCCAACCTGGGCAATTTAGCAAGACTCTGAGATAAAAAGAGCTGGGGAAGTAGCTCAAAGGTAGAATGTTCCTGGGTTCAATTACCAGCACTGAAAAAAAGGGGGAAAAAAAAACTATTAAAAAAAAAAAAAAAAACTAAAACAGGGGATAAGGTTACTAGGTTAATTCTCAATACTGAAAATAATAAAGTAAAATAAAATATGCCAGTATCCAGCCAGTGTGTCCAATGCTGAGACCAAACTAAGTAATTCAAGCTCTGGACAGCTCTTTCAGTTCCACATTTACAGATGAACTACTTAAGCAAAATTTCTTTTTCTTCTTTCCTTCTGATAGTCCTTATCTTAGAAATCCTCAGAGATCATTATTAAAACAAGCTTCCAAGCAATGTATGCCAAAATAACTATTCTTGGTCCTTACTCAAAATGGGCAATTAAAAACTTTCCCATTTCTAAATCACCTGCTATCCAATCTCCTCCTATATTTGTGACACCTCTGGCAAAGAAGACACCAAAGACAATGTTATTTATAGTAAAATTTATTTTCACTGATATTTCATTTCACATAATCTCAAAGTAGGTCTGTGCTGTAAAATGAAAAAAGAACACACATATCCAAAATCTCACCACGAGACCTTTTCACACTGTTCTTCTGAGCAGGGAATAGGGTTTCAGGACCCCCAATGTTGACACCTAACATTTTACCCCCTCTGAATTCATCACTGAATTGAACCATACAAGGGAGCCAGTAAGCTCTTGTGCTATATCCTAGCCATCTCTGAAGGGTTGTGGCAGTAATGACTTAATTTTCCCCCCAATGAATTCGGTGTTGTTTTGGTTTGGTTTTTGAAGTAAAATATCAGAACAAGTAAATGTGCTGCACTTCTTTCCCTTAACACACCGAGAAACAGTGGAGGTCTGGAGATTTTTAATTCTTCACAAGTCCGAGCTGGGATGTGACTCCTATGGTTGGGGTCTATTCAACATACTAATTCCAAGTTTGGCAACCATCAGCAAACTGTTCAAAAGAAACACAAACAAAAAACATCAGGAAAAGGCAGAACAGGTGACCATTTTTTAAGGGACTAGTACTCTGCAGTCACAGCTTTCCCTCACAGCTGCACAGGAAGCAAGGTACTAAGGTGGAACAATCAGAAATAAAATGTCCTCCCTGGAAAGAAACCAGAAAAAGAAAACAGCACCACACAGTAGCACTACACTTAAGTCTGAGAACAGCACGTGGTTACCAATCCAACTGTCAACAATCTGAAGAGATAAAGAAATCGAAGGCAAGAGAGATCAAGACCTCCCACGTCAGAGAGTTAGTGCAAAATCTCCAGACTGTTTACAGCCCTTGATTGACAGCGTACTACTAGCAAAGATGGGTTCTGTAACTTCTTCTGAATCAGATTTTAAAAAATCCCCCTGTCTTCAGGATGTCTTTATTACATATAAGGGCTATAATATTTAAGACAATTGGGTTTGGTTTTTATAATCAAAGTTGATTACAAAACAGAGGAGTCAATCAAAATTTCCTTTTCGCAGTATTTTCAGTAACAAAGGACACGTATACAACCAAAAAACGTGGAGCCCAGGCTGAAAGCCACATGCAAGCCATAGTCACAGCTTAGCCCTGAGGCTTCTGCACCGTGGGAAGGAGCATGGACCACCAAGAGCAATTTAAAAGCAAAACCATTTGCACAGTGAATGAAGACCCTTAGACCATTGTGACATTAAATCAATAACTGCTCTTGCAGCCTTTCCTATTTATGTATAAATTAATTTGAGTTGCCATCTAGGATCAGGTAAAATTTACTGAGACGAGTGAATTTTTGAATGTATCTCTGGCAATAAACTGAACACCGTCCTGGTAAGTAAGAGCTACAGAATGCAACATACCTGGCCCCTGCGATCAAACCCGCAGGCATGAACTTTCCAGAATGGTAGAATCTCATTCCCATGATGCCAGCCAAGGTCCCAGATGTAGCTGGTGAAAAGAGAGAGTCAAAAGTCTTTGCATCTTCTATGAAGGGCACCAGAAGTGCCAAAAGTCCCACCCTGCTTTCAAGGCCCAGGCTCCATTCTACTCTTCCTCCTCCTGCCTCAGGCAGGGCAGGCTCCATGGCCGCCCACATTCTAAAGGTCTAAGCACAAATTCTGGCCAAAGAAGACCCTTTACAACCTGGGCACAGCCTGCCTTTTTGGCCTCAATCTCTCACAACTCTTCTGCAAAATACACTTTAGCCATAAATGCCTTAGTTTTCTCCAAAATGTTGTAGGATTTTTTCCCACCTTGTGTTTCTTCCCTGTCCACTCTTCCTGCTGGGGATCTATCCAAACACCAGCCACTGCTAAGCACAGCACTTGGTGCTTGAGAAGACGACTGTATCAACAACAGTCTCTCCCCTTTCATAGTGTCTCAAGTCTGTTGGGGTACACCAGGATAAAGAATCACACAAGCGGGGCTGGGGTTGTGGCTCAGCGGTAGAGCGCTCGACTAGCATGTGCACAGCCCGGGTTCGATCCTCAGCACCACGTAAACATAATGCAATTGCATTGTGTACAACTAAAGCAAATAAATAAATATTTTAAAAAGAAAAAAAAAAAAAGAATCACACAAGCCAGGCATGGTGGCACACGCCTGTAATCCCTGCTACTAGGAAGGTTGAGGCACAGGAAGCACAACCTGGGCTACTTAACAAGACCTTGTCTCAAAGAAAATAAAGGGCTGAGGATGTAGCTCAGAGATAGAGAGCCTCAGTAACCCCCCCCCCCACACACACACACACAAGAATCAAACAGAAAGTAAGTAAAATTTGTATTCTGGGTACAATTAATGCTACACACATAACATAATGGGGGACCAAGCTGTTCAGGAAGCTCAGGCAAGGACTGGTTGAGGAAGCGAAAACTGAGCCATATCTGAAATCAGAGGAGGTAGAGCTGAAGGGCGAGGGAAGCACAGGCCAGGCCGAGGGAAGAGCATGTCACAGGCACTGTGGGGAGGAGGAAAATGGTGCACTCAAGGAAGCAAAAAGTGGCTGTGGCACCCATGAAGACATGGCTAGTGAGGAGGAGGGGCCTGACCACCTGTAGCCCTGAAGGCCACACCGGGGACTGTGGTCCTCCTCCTAACAGCAAGCAGCCCTTCAAGGCTATTAAGCAGAAGGGCATGTGAGCAGAGTTGTAGCCCCAAAATATAATTCTAGCTGTGTCCAGAGAACAAACCATAGAGAAACCAGAAGGTAGACATGAGTGTCAGGACTGCAGGCAAGAGACAGGGAGAACTGGGGCTAGGAAGGCAGCCATGGAGATGGAGAAGGGGACAACTTAGGGTAGTGATTTGGTATTGACAGGGCTTGTCAGTAAATACCAGACAGGCTGCAGGAGGAGAGGAACCAAACCAAATGAAGGAAGAGAAGACCTGTGTGCGTGAGATCACAGTCAGGTGTAGGCAGATGCCCTGAGACATCTAAAGACCACTCAACCAGCCAGCTCCTCCCCTGGGAGCACAGCAAGGAGGGAGAAATATGTGAGTCATTGGTGTTTATGAAGTAATTGAAGGAACAACCTTCCATGACATTGTCAAGTCAGAGAGTACAAAGGAGACAAATGAGCCAGGTCTTAGGAAATTCAGTATTTAATGGATAGAAAGGACGATGGGTACACAGAAGAATGAAATCACAAGGAAAAATCAGGAACAGAAAATGACTGGTCAAATGTGCTGGGAACGGCCAACAGCCCATGTAAAACGAGGACTGACAAATGTACACTGGAGTTTGCACAAATATAGGTCACTGGCAGCCTCAGGGACACCTTTCCACAGACAAGGGGGATAAAAATGGAGACTGAAGCGGGTGGACATGTGTGAGATGGGAAGAAATGAAGATGGAGTACAAATGGATTTTTAGAGAAGTTTCTGAAAGAGAAGGAAAAGCCAGCAACTGTAAAGGGAAGTGGGGTCACCAGACGTCCTTTTGCTTTTGTAAACGGGGGAGAGATGAGCACATTTGAGCACCAATGAGAGGGATCCAACACAAAGGGGGAAAACAAATGACAGGAGGGACTCTTGGTAGTGCACAGTTCTGAGGAAGGCAGGGAAGAGATCAGGGGCCAGGTGGAGAAACTGTCCTGGGGAGGAGGGAACAGGACAAGGGAGGCGTGGAGGCCGATGGAGGCATGGCAGTCTCCACCTGGAGGCTACTGTTTTTTTCACTTAAGTAGGTAGGAGGTGACTGCTGGGCGTGGAGCATGACAGCGGAGGTTGGGGAGAGCAGGCTGACAGTCAGTCCAGAGCATGAATGAGGAAGCTGTTCAGCAGAGCCTAGAATGGGGCACATCCTCCTTTCCCCGCCTGTCTCCTGCCAGCCATTGCTGGGAAGTAAGCTTCCCAGGGAGATGTGCAGAGACCCCCGTGTGAACATGCCTCCCACCCTCCGAAGGGCCAGAGCAGCACCTGTCACACTGTGGGTTTGCAGAGGCACTCACATTCCTGGCAGTGTCTGACACTGGGGTGGAGCCCGACAAAAAAAGTGTCCAAAGCCACCCTGATGAGGAATCTTCCCTCTCCCCACACTCCTCCCTGCCTGGGCTGCTCACGGGGCACCTTCCCACAGTTCCACAGTCACGTTTTACATCCTTGTCTGACTTCCCTAGTAAATCAGACAGCTTCCTGAAGCAAGTCTATCTATGTCTTACACAATTAGCTGACCGCTAAAGAGCAAAGTGATTTTCAAATAGGAAAAATGCAACATGGATGCAGAGCTAACTCAGACAATTTAGTGATGCCCAAGCCGACCATGGTTAATGCCCAAATGCAATGAGTAACAGATACATACTGCCTCGTGCAAGTTTAAAATTAATCTCACAGGGAAGAGACATGAAATGTCTCCACATTCCACACATGAAAGATAAACAGAAACCTGCATGAATCCCCGTTTTAAAATTTGCCTAGGCCTTGGTAGAGACAGGCAAACTTCTGAGTGTGAAGAACCTGCCACATCCCACCAAACCAGGGCCTTCTGGTAAAATGAAGGGCGGATACAGACATGCTCTATGGAGACATCAGTGCAGACATACCTAGGAAAACCCAAATGTTCCTGGGATCCTGAGACAGCTGATAAGCACCCAGGCCTGCTAAACTCCCAAAGAAGAGCCCAGCTGCCAGGGACGGCACACTACCTGGAGGGAAGCAAACACATGCCTGTGTTATAATGTCTGACATTTAGTTCATCTGTCAAATCAACCAGACTCCCCGGGCCTCTAGGGGAGCAGAGCGAAGAGAAGCTTTCCTCACACGCTTCTTAACCAAGGCTTCCTCAAGAAGAAAAAAGTCTTGTGGAATCTGCCATCTTACCAGAGAAGTCAAGCCCCATTCTTCTCTCCTCTAACAGTAGGGCTCTTCCAATCTAAGGAGAAACAGTCATCTCCATTTGAGAAAGGAAGTGGGGCCCTTCCCTCCTATGTGGATCTGTGGCTGGGCTTTTTCTTAACCAGCCTTCATCACCCCTTTACAGGCTGTGAACAGGCAGGACTTGAGGAGAATCACAAAAGGAAAATAGGGTCAGTCAACTACAAACGGATTCAGAGAATAAGAATCCCAGTGCATGCTTGTCGAGTGCAGACAGAGGCAAGCAAGCATATTAATACCCCCTATCTAGATTAATGAGGAGCCTTCAAAAATGAGTATGTGAGGGCTGTAGTTCAGAGGCAGAGTACGTGCCTAGCATGAGCAAAGAAAGCCCTGGGTTCTGGCCCCAGCACAAAACTTAAAAGGGTAAGTGAAGACCAGAGGTCTCCTCCTACTTGAAAGGAGCAGAAACGGCATTCTGGGGTCAAGACTGATATATGGTAGGCAATGATAATAACAACCTATACCACCCCTGCCTTTATCTTTAGATGAAGAAGCAAAAACAAGAGGCCTGGCTCAGCCTGGCCAGATAACCAAAAGGCAAGTGCAGGAGTCTGACAGCTTCAGCTGCACGCAAGTTTGGGGCCTAAGGCAAAGTGGCCTCAAACAACATTGCTGCTCTGAGACTCTAGGGACTCACTCTCCACTGAAACAATGTGAAGAATTTAAGCAGCTACGTGACAGTTCTTACCTGCTTTTGCATAGCCTATGATTCCACCAGTGGCAACCAGTGCTGCATAGCCAAAGCCAAAATAATGTAAAGGCACCCTGAAAATATAAGGAGAAATCAGTGCCAATTGTGTTTAAAACAAACAAAAAAAAAATCCACATAAGTCATTAAAGGTCATCATGGTTCCAGAAATCTTCTCACTATATAAATCAAAGTAAAGCTCAGAGAGGTTGAATGACTCACTGAGTCAACACAACTAGTCAGTGGCAACACTGGGACTCAAATCCAGGCTCCCAGCCGTGTGTTCAGTGATCCGCTCATACCCCATACTGCTCCCAGGCAGTCCACTGAGGGTTCTGTTCAGATGGAACTCTGGTTTTAGAAGGCCCTGGCTATTCCGCTGTTGCTGACTGTGCACTTACATTGGGCCAGTGTTCTTCTGCATTGCTCTCTCACTGCAACCAGCAAAGAGACTACCCCAGGCCTGCACCTGTGAAGAAGGGGCTGGATCAGAGGTGGTTAAAAGCATGGCTCTCCAACAGTCAGAAGAAGGTCCAAGTTCCAGCTCAAGACCTTGGGCTAAGAATTAACTGGGCCCTCAAAGCTACACCTCTCTAAGTCTCATTTCCAATGAAGATAACAATGGCACTAATTTCCTACAGCTGTTGTGAGCATGCCACCAGGGCTAAGACATGCTCAGCACATAGTAAATGCTGCAAAAATGCCAACCATTTTTGCATCAAGCTCATTTCTATCACGCCCACAAGAAAGTGAGCAAGATCCACTGACAGCTCTGGGCAGGTACCGAGTTAACCTTTTCACGAGTTAACTGTTATTAAATCAGAAAGCAATACTCTGTGCCTTAAGTTCCAACTATTTTTTAATCTCTTTAGCGGACTAGTGGGATGCTACTTTTCGTCTCTGCCCCAAGAATGTAATTACTTCAATACTCAAGGCTTGTAAAGCTTTTAGAAACTCACAGCTCTTATTAGACTGGGGGGAGGGGAAAATAAAACACGGAAACTCGAGCCATAATTACATTTGACGCTGCACCCTAAGAAAGGTTAACTCCTATCTTTCGTAAGTTTTTGCATTGCCTAAGGAGACTGAAGAAGTAAGTTTCCACAGAAGGGAGATCTAGGGGTCATGCCATGCCATGGACTTGAAGTGGCACTTTTTAAGAAATGGGAGTGGGGAGGTGGATCTCCAGGAAACGAAACAATACTGCGCTACACAGGTAAGCATCTGCTCCGAGCTCGGGCGATCCGGAGGACTCCCACCCTGTTTGAAGGAAAGCAGAAAATGCGCGAGGAGAAAAGCACCTAGATGCGGCCTAAAGCTCTCGCCCGGATGGTGGGGACGAAAAGCAGCTGACAGTGGAGCGTCTTCCTAAAACTCAAAAATGGTCTAAAAAAGAATAATCCCCGAGTACCCGAGCAGCTCTCGCGAAGGTCTGCGCCGGCGGACGAGACGCTCGAGCAGCAGGGAGAGAAACGAAGGTCTGAACCAAGGTCTGGGAACGTCCGGCGCGCGCTCGGCGGCCTGGTGGGGAGGGCGGGGCGGGGCACAGGACAAGGCCCCAGGAAGGGGCGGGGCTTGAGGCCAGAACTCGCTGCGCGCGCACCGTCTCCCGGAGGCGGGGCAGGGTTTGAAGCCCGAAGTGCTGCGCGCGCAGTGTTCGGGGAACTCGAGGGGGAGGAGTCGCGAGCGCGCCGGTCACCCAGGGGGCGGGGCATGGGCGGGGCATTGAAGCGCTCGCTGTGTTGCAGGAGTTGGGCTGGAACTTGGGGCTGGAGTCTGAGTGGGATTTGCGCAGGGCTGGTGAAGTCCAGTACCAGCTCCAAACTATAGTGGCCAAAAGCCGGAGACCGAGCGGTTAACAACGGGTGTCGCACCAGGTCAAGTGCGCTGGGCAGGGCTGACGGTGGAGGCAAGAGAAGAGCATCTGAGGCTGGACTCTGAAGGCCCCTGTAACGGAGGTGTAAGCCTGATGCGGGCTATCTGGGAGAAGTGATAACCATAAGGGGCCGCTTTCAACCAGCAGAGAATATGGTGGCCCCAGGCTAAGAAAGGAGACTCCCATCAGTGTTTGTGTTTGTTTTAGGGAGTGAGGTTATTCCAGAACCATCTCTAGGGCTGGGGTTGTGGCTCAGCGGTAGAGCGCTCATCTAGCACGTGCGCACTGTTCGATCCTCAGCACCACCTAAGAATAAAGGCATTGTGTACAACTAAAACAAATAAATATACATTAAAAAAAAAAAAAAAGAACCATCTCTAAAGGGTAGAGCGAGTAAGTTAACTATTATTTCCACCAACATCTGTGGATCAAGAGTCCATAGCATGGCATTACCTCTATTCCTACTACAGATTTCCTTCTTTGCGTTTCCTACACCCTCATTCACTCATTTGCTGTACATCCAAATTTGGTGTCGTCCGAGACTTCTCCCTCCTTCATCCCCTACAATTATCAACATGCATAATCTCATAACTTCGAGTTAAGCATTATCATTTTTGGAGCCTTGAATATGTTGACTTTACAAAGTAACAGCTTCCCTCCCCCCCCCCCAAAAAAAATCCAAAACAAATCCCAAGTTTCAATGTTTCAAATCAGTTTATGACTATCAAGTATCCAAAATATCAATTTCTACATTTTTAGAAGAAATTTATAGCTTTGTTTGAAAAGCAAAATGGTCCACTCAATAAACCTTTCTCCAAGAAATTAGTAGAGTATGAAAAAAAACACCTATTTTCTCAATCTATCCTGATACATGCTTCTTGATCTAATATGTTGAATGCATGTAATATTAGCATATCCACATGCCATGCTATTAAACACTAGACACTGAAGTGCTTTACAAAGATTAACTCATTTAATTTTAATACCAACCCTATGCAGTAAGGACTAGGATCATCTCCTGCTTTTCTTCTTGGAGGAAATTGAGGCAGATAGTACAAAGTCACATTGTTAAATGACAGAGCTGTCCTAACTTCTTTAGTGTGTTCACAATAGTGTCCACAGCACTCCTTTTAGTTCGACTGAGTCATTCCTTAGCTCAAAACTCTTCAGTAGGTCCTTTATCTTATGCTGTGGCCTACAAAGCCCCGCACCTGACTCAGCCCTATCTTCTCTCTCCTCCTTGCTCCTGCTGCCCCAGCCTCCAGGCTCCAATGTACTGCTTCATCTGCCCAGAATCCTCTCCCCAGAAAATCTCCCTGCTCACTCCCTCATCCACTTTAAATCTTTGTTGTCACCTTCTCAGCAGAGCCCCTTCCTAATAATCCATTTAAAAAAATGCAACTTGGGAAATAAAAGAAAAAATAATAAAAATTAAAATCTACTTAGGAAATAAAAGAATTTTAAAAAAATACCAAAAATAAAAATGCAACTTGAGGGTTGGGGATGTAGCCTCAGTAGCAGAGCACTTGCCAAGCTGGCATTTGTCCCCAACAACATAAAAACAAACCTTCAACTCAACTGCATTTCCCTCCACAGCATAGTTTTCTTCGTGGCACAGACCTCCTAACATGCTGACATACTCATGGTAAAGTTCACCTCCCCAGTCTGGCATATAAACTCCGGGAGAGGGAAGACTGGTATTCAGCACTTAATTTAGGGCTTGGCACATAAAGGGTGTTGGATAAACATGCACCAGACAGACAAGGAGATGCTGAGTGAGAAGTAAGGGGTAGTCAGCAGAGGGAAGAACCAGGACAACCTGCAAAGTCAGGGACAAGAGGGAGAGATTGCCCTGGCTGCACCCTATCCCTGCTTTTCCCTGCTTTAAACTTTTGATACTAAGAGGTCTCTGAAAAAAGTTATTGAGCTATGCAGATGGTAGGCAAAAGGAAAAAGGACCAATCCTAGAAAAAATTCCCTAACCCACCAGCAACACGTCAAGACAGCCATGGGAAAATGTTCACTGCCCCTAAAGGGTCAGAGTGTTTTATAGTAAAATTTTGAGAAGAAATATAAATCATTTACAAACCCACATTGGCTATACAAAAGAGGGACAGGATAACACA
The DNA here is from genome assembly GCA_025594165.1 of Tamias sibiricus. NCBI lineage: Eukaryota > Metazoa > Chordata > Mammalia > Rodentia > Sciuridae > Tamias > Tamias sibiricus. Next base: position 11,812,272 of record CM046666.1, on the reverse strand, counting down.
AAAGTGGGCAAAGGAGAGAAGGTTGGTCCATAAAGAATAGTTTTGCTACTTCTTGGTTGATTTCAAAATTAGAATGAGATGTGGCCTTGTTGGGCAATATTCAGCATACAGGGGGAAAAAATGTGTAGCAGTATTTTCTTTTATTTTGATTTGACTTGAAACTGAGTTAGAACGACCTTATTTCTCTTCTCCCTGCATTCTCTGGCCTGCAACTTAATTGAGGCCATCTCAGAATTCTTAGCACTTCCCTAGTCTCGGTCAGACACCTGTGGCTTGTACAAATCCACTGCCACATGCTCTTTGTTGAAGTCTAGGATAGCCAGAGTGCTTTCATTTCTTGAGCTGAGTCTTTTGTAACTGAGAAGAGCACTGAGCTCCTTCTATCAAAAATGCCCTTTAATATGCCTTTTAATATCAGGCTTGGTGGCAGAGGCCTGTTATACCAGTGGCTTGGGAGGCCCAGGCAGGAGGATCATGAGTTCAAAGCCAGCCTCAGCAAAAGTGAGGCGCTAAGCAACTCAGTGAGACCCTGTCTCTAAATATAATACAAAAAGGGGCTGGGAATGTGGCTCTGTGGTCGAGTACCCCTCCCCCCCAAAAAAAATGCCTTATGAAAACTTACAATCTCATCATTTACAAAAAATCAATCAATCTCATCATTTACAAAAAATCAATCAAGCTGCCCTTGATCACCCCAGGCTATTGCACAGAATGTTATCCCATAGCTTTTGATCTTTGAGCAAGGATCTTATTTTTTCCTTCCAGCTCCCAGGATCTAGGATAGTTCCTGGCACTCCTGGTGAATACTTAACACATGGCTATTGAATCAACACTGGAAGGCGAAGGTGAAGATGGCATATGGGACATTATAATACCAGGAAAGAGAGAATTTATGATGAAAATTTACTTCTACATAAATATAGAAGTAGAGAGTTCAATATATGGATGGTTAGGAATAAATGTAGACAATACATGCCTAGCAGGAAAAGAGAAACAGAGACCTGACACTGCCAACATGAATTCTATATACTTTGACATGAATTGTCACATGGGAAATACAACAGTGGCCTTCAAGTACACTACCAGGCAGGCTCCCCAGAGGCCACTGAAAACAAAGACTCACAGACTAGATTAAGAATTTTAAATCACATAGTTTATTAAACCAATTTAAAACAAAAAGGGAATGTGGTAGCACCACATTCCTGTAATCCCAGTGACTCAGAGGCTGAGGCAGGGGGATTGCAAGTTTGAGGCCTGCCAGCCTGGGCAACATAGTGACACACTGTCTCAAAATAGAAAGGACTGGGGGGCTGGGGTTGTGGCTCAGCGGTAGAGCGCTTGCCTAGCACATGCGTGGCCCGGGTTCGATCCTCAGCACCATGTAAAAATAACAGCATTGTGTACGTTGTGTACAACTAAAACAAATAAATAAATAAAAGGGGGGGGGCTGGGATTGTGGCTCAGCGGCAGAGCACTCGCCTCGCACGTGCGTGGCCCAGGTTCGATCCTCAGCACCACGTAAACATAAATGCATTGCATTGTGTACAACTAAAGTAAATAAGTAAATATTTTAAAAAAGAAGAAGAAGAAGAAAGGACTGGGGATGTAGCTCAGTGGTAGAGAAGTTTCAATCACAAATACAAAAAAAAAAAAAAAAAAAAAAAAAGCCAAAAACAGGGAGAAGCAACTGTGGAAAAAATGGTATAAGCAAATGCCATCAGTGTGTTTGCAAACCTGGTGAAAGAGGCCTCTGTCTAAATCCTGAGTTCCACAACGTTTTTGGACCTCCATCCTCCTCACACCCCTTCCCCCGCATGGCTGTGTCATCAGCTTTTCTGAAGATAGATCTGAAGCCCAGGGGATTGAGCAGAGACCCTCATGGGAAGGTGGACACGTACTTGCTCTATCAGAGAATAAGACTGGCAAACACCTGCCCTTTGTCTGGTGGCCTGTGGAGCAGCCACGGGCTTTATTGTGTTTTTTTGGACACAGGACACATGGGGACAGAATGAGTGACCTAATTAAGACCTCATGACTATTGTGTACTCACCTTTTATGTAACTGAATATTCCGTGCCTCTTGAATAGTATATTATAAATCTTGAGTGCTTGGATGTCTCACATATGTTTAGTGCCTAGGAATACTGGGTATCTTAGACCTAGTCTTATTTATGTATACTACAGGCTCCATTTACTACTTATCATAAACCCCTCTGTTTATTTATACTTAACACATCCTAAAAGCTTTCCTGTGTATTTTACAAACATAGTAAACTTTAATAGAATCTAATTTTCTCAAAAGCAAATACCCAATCCAACTTTTTAAAAAATGCAACATTAAAAAACAATGCAAAAAACAAAACCCTGCTGCCTGTGAAAGCCTAAGTTAAATGATGCAATCTGGGCCACATAATTAAATTATCAACTCCTGTTCAGGAGCAAAGGAGAAGTCCTAATAAATGCATTAAAGCAGAAGAGAGGAATAAATACATTTAATAACTAGGTTTTTGTACATGCTGGTGGCTTGTAAAGTAGCAAGTGACAAGCTGTCATCAGGTATGAGCAAGAATCTAGTCCTGTCCTTCACATGCCTACTGGTGTGACGTCAGTCTAGTTTCATTAAACTAGCTATGCACCATACAGCTAGGAGGTGCATGAGAAGGCAATGACAATGGGCTATCTTATCAATGAAGTGTGTAAAAATAACCTGAACAATTTATAGATGGGTTGCATTAAAAAGCAGGTCATAGATCTTACAAGCATCCAGTGCACAGAATAAAGAGCTTCTATAACTCAAAAATGATAAGACAAACAACCCAGGTAAAAAATGGGCAAAGGACTTAGACAGATGATTCTTCAAAAAATATATATAAGCCGGGTGTGGTGGCGCACGCCTGTAATCCCAGCACTTGGGAGGCTGAGGCAGGAGGATCATGAGTTCAAAGCCAGCCTCAGCAATGGTGAGGTACTTAGCAACTCAGTGAGACCCTGTCTCTAATAAAACACAAAAAAGGGCTGGGGGTGTGGCCCAGTGGTCAAGTGCCCCTGAGTTCAATCCCCAGTACCAAAAAAAAAAAAAAAAAAAGATATATATATATAAATGGCCAACAAGCACATGAAAAGATGCTCAACATTACTAGGCATTAGGGAAATGCAAATCAAAAACACACTGGGATTCCAATTCACACTACTAACATGGTTATAATAAATTTTCTTAAGTGAAAAAAAGTGCCAGTGAGGATGTAGAAAAATTAGAACCCTCAACACATGGTTGGTGAAAGAGTAAAATTGTTCTGCCACTCCAGAAAACTGCTTGGCAATTTCTCAAAACATTTTAACATAAGATTGCTGTATGACCCAGCAATTCCACTCTTCAGTATAGATCCAACAGACTTGAAAGCTGGGACTCACACAGATATTTTTATGGCAATGTTCATTACATTATTCATAACTGCCAAAAGCCAAAAACATTCCAAGTGTCCATCTATTGATAGACAAAATAAAGTATCTATATATAATGGAATATAATTCAGTATAAGAAGAACAAAGTTCTGAGACATGCTACAACATGGATAAACCTTGAAATAATGCTAAGAACAAATATTGCATCATTCTATTTTTATGAAGCAGTCACAAAAGGTGTATCTATAGAGACAGAAAGCAAGACAGAGGTTACTAGGACTGGGTGGAGAGGGAAATGGGAGTGATTACCTAATGGCTACAGAACTGCTGTCTGGGGTGATAAGAATTTGGAAATGGTAGTGGTAATTGTTGTGCAACACTGAAGATTAACATCAGTGAGTTGTACTCTTAGTAGTTCAGGGTGCAGTGATAGTTCTCATTTCCAATGAGACCAACCCTCTGTCATTATGGATATGATTATGGTTGAGAGCACCAAGATTCTGGAAGCTGGGGAAAAAAGGGCCACCTAAATAAACTGGGATCTGATGGTAGGTGTAACTCACTTCTATGCACCAGGAAAGAGGTCAGGGTAATCAAACTGCATAGAAATTAGCATTCTGAATTGCTACAAAATCTCTTGACACAACAGATTCCAATTTACATTGTTATTAATGTACTAAAAATCCCTAAGTGTACATAACCCCTTTCAGAGTCAGACTCACCTTTTATAACAATAGCAAACTTTTATCATGTTATCTCTTTTTGATTTCTAATCATACCAACCCCCTTGCAGCTCCTCACCCTTTCATATCTCAGACATACAGGTACTGAACACCTACTTAGGAGTCAAATCTTTCCAAATGACAAAACATACCATTACTATGATAATGTTAGTAAAAGGGCAGCCTTTGTTGAGTATTGACAATGTACCAAGCCCTGTTCTAAGGGCTTCACACATATGGATGTTAAATCCCAAGAACAATCCCACGAGGCAGGAAAGAATTATCAATTGTCATAGATGGTCAAACTGAGGTAAGTAGTAATAAGGAAGAGCCCAGGGCTGAACCCAGGCTCTCTAGCTCCAGGACTCCTGCACCCGACTTTGCAATTTGTTCTATAGCCCATGTTCAGAATCATAAATCAGGCATGAGAACAGGGATTCCAAAGCAGCAACTCCCAAAGAACTGTTTACCAAAAGATATAAAAAATGACCCCTTCCATCCTATAATTTCCCCAAATCTTGAAACTATCAGAAATTTTAAAGGCCAATGATTAACAAAATAATTCATTTTCAAAAATTAAGCTGACCTTACCATATAAACCAAGAGGGGAGTTAACAAAGCCTCTACTACGGTCTGAAGATTGTCTGTCACTTCTGAAACCCATGCTGAAATCTGACTGCCAGTGGTTGGTGGTGCTGGGAGGTGTGGCTTTTAAGAGGTGATTAAGTCTTAGTGGAATTCCTTCCTTGAGGAAGTTGAGTTCTCACTCTCTCTGGCCTGGGTTAGTTACCTCAGGGGCGGGCTACTTTAAAGCACGGCAGCTCCTTTTTTCCCTCAGCGCACACAACTTGCTCTTCTGCTTTCCACCAGGAGGCAGCACGAGTGCCTCACAGGTGTAATGCTCTTGGGCCTCCCAGACTCCAGAACCAACATAAAAAATTACTCAGCCAGGGTTCAATCCCCAGCGTGTGTGTGTGTGTGTGTGTGTGTGTGTGTGTGTGTGTGTGAGATTACTTAAGTCTCAAGTATTTTGTTACAGCAGCAGCAAACACACTACCTACCTCCACCCTGTGGAACTAGACATTTCAATAACAAGAATTCATGGTTCAACATCAACTTCTAGCAAAGGCCAAGGTGTGTGTGTGGCGGGGTGGGGGGTCTAGACTTCTATCCTCACCTGTTAACAGGTGCCTGACACTCCTGCGAGAGTGTCAGAAGACCAAGAAGAGCTGATTCTTCAATTCCCAGTAACTGATATCAAGACCCCCTCACAACTGTGATGTCAGTAGAGACCAAAGTGGAGCCCAAGCCCCTCACCCCACCCAGAACAAGTAAGGAATCTCCCTACCTCCAGTGAAGGTTAAGAGATGAAAGCTCAGCTCTCACCAAAGGTTCACTTCCACAGTGTATGTCTGGCAGTGTATGTCTCTTCCCCTTCCTAAGCAATGTCAGAGAAAATCAATTAACACAAAAGGTTTAAATAAGATCTGTATCTATCTATCAAACACAATTCAAGAATGTCCAGGTTTCCCCAGAAATCACTTGATACGCCTAGAACCAAACACAATCAACAGATACCAATGTGAAAACGACAGATTCTATCATCTCACAAAAAGACTTCAAAGAAGCCATGATAAACACTTCAAAAAGAAATTATGAGCATGCTTGAAACAACAGTAGTAACAGAAACATTAGCAGAGAAATACAAAGTCTTAGCAAAGAAATAGAACTATGTAGAAATTTTAAACTGAAAAATACAGTAACCAAAATAAAAATCTCAGTGGATGGACTCTACAATAGTATGGAGAGTAAAAAGAACAGAATCAGCAATACAGAAAATAGAAACCACCCAATCTGAACAACAAAGAAAAGAGAGCCTGGGGAAAAAACATGAACAGAGCCTTAAGAACTTGAGGGACCACAAGGAAAGGTCTATTTATTATGTCAAAGTACTAAAAAGAACAAAGGCAGAGTAGAAAAGGTACTTAAACCAATGCCTAAAAACCCCCCCAAATTTGGTAAGACTCACAAACCTATGGATTCAAGAAAATGAACAAAACTGGTTAAGGATAAATGGGGCGTGGTACACATCTACAGTCCCAATTACTTAAGAGGCTGAAGCAGGAGAATTGCTCAATTCCCCAAATTTGAGACCAGCCTAAGCAATGTAGTAAGATCCTGTCTTTAAAAAACTATGAAAGAATAAATCCAAAGAAATCCACACCAAAACACCAATTAATTAAATTTATGAAAACTAAAACAAGGAAAAGACCTTGAAAGCAGCCAGAGGGGGAAAATACAGAAGAAAAGCAATTAAAATGATTTTTTTCATCAGAAACCATGAAGGCAAGAGGGAACGGCTTAAGAACTGTCAACCCAGACCTACATACAGCAAAAATGTCCTCCAGTGATAAAAGGAAATCAAAGCATACTTACATAAAAGAAAATTAAGAAAACTTCACATCAGCTAACTTACCCTAAGGATGGCTAAAGGGAGTTCTCCAAATACAAAGTGATAAAGAAGGCATCTCGGAACATCAGGAAGGAAGAACATGCTAAAGTTGTGTGAATACAATATGCATTCCTTCTCCTCTCAAGCTTTATAAAAAGTAAAAATTGTGACACTATGTAATTCTAAACATGTTTAAGACAATAAGATGAGGAATATACAGGGTGTAAAAACGGAGGCAAGGTTTTCATACTCAACTGGTAAAATGATAACACTACTATACTGTGATAACTTAGATGTGCACTAACCATGAGCAGGAAGGGGACAAAAAAACTCTAAAACGAGATACTCAGTACCACATTGGGCACTGGGTGAGGATGTGGCTGAGTGGGAGAACCCTGGTTCAATTAATACCCAGCACCAAAAGAACCCACAAAAAACCCTACCATATTGATAAACAAAAACGGAATTCTAAAAACTGTTCAAGTAACTTTACTGGAAAGTAAAAAGAACACAGAGAAAAGGCCAGGTACAATGGTCCACATCTGTAATCCCACCAACATGAGAGGTGGAGGCAGGAGTATCACAAGTTGGAGGCCAGCCTCTGCTCAATTCAGTGACTGTGTCTCAAAACAAAACAAACAAAAAAAAGACTGCAGATGTGACTCAATGGGAGAGTGCCCCTGGGTACAATCCCCAATTGGGATGGTGCAGGGTGGGGGGGGGGGCACAACAACAACAACAAAAAGAAGAAAACAAAATTAAAATGGCAATCTTAAGTCTAAATACATTATTAATAACACAAATATAAATGGTAAAAATATAACAACTAAATGCATATCTTCAAAATTATGACCCAAACTGGGTGTGGTGGCATACAACCACAGTCCCAGCTACTCAGGAGTACGAGGCAAGAGAAATCAATTGAGCCCAGGAGTTCAAGGTCAGCCTAGATAACACTGAGACTATTTCTCCAAAGGGGAGGTGGGCTTGGGGGGCCGGGCTTGCTGCCTACGAAACTTCAGATATAAAGGTATAGGCCAGCTGAAAATAAAGCATGGAAACTATCAGCTGAAGTAGATGTGAGAGCAAAGAAATATCAGATAGTGATATTATATAATGAAAAAAGGATAAATCTGCTAACACAGTAAGAGTTCTAAATGTGTTATGTATCCCAGTAAAGATGCAGAAAAATGTAAAGCAAACCCAACGGAACTGGCAGAAGAAATCAGCAAATCTACAACTGCTGTAGTTGGAGTTCATTGACACCTCTCTCTCAGTAATGACAGAATAAGTAGACAGAAAATCAGCAAGGATCTAGAAAAACCTAACCCATCACAATAGGGTCTAACTAACATTACAATCCTGCCCAACAACAGCAGGATACAGATTCAAAACATCTACCGTGACAGATTACACCCTGAACCATGAAACCAATTTAGAAGAACTGCAGTCCTATCAAGTATGTTCTCCAACGACAATGGAATCAAATTTAAATCAATAAACAAAAAGATAACAGGAAATTGAGTACTTTAAAATAATCTATGCATCAAAGAGAAAAATCCAACAGGAAAAAAATACATTGAACTGAATGAAAATACAGCATAAGACAACACAAATGATCTGAAAATGAATTACATTCAAATATATTATTCAAAGATAACAGCATAAAAATATTTAGAGTTTAACAAAAGTACAAAACTTAGAAGATGAAAACATTGTTGAAGGAAAATAAGTAAGACTTGAATAAATGATGTCCTTTGGTCAGGTTTTGAGATGCAATATGCCCAAACTTCATCTACAGATTGAACGCAATCCCTGTCAAAATGCTAGCAACATTTTGACAACAACATGACAAGGTGATCCCAAAATTCCTATAGAGGGATGGGGATACAGCTCAGTTGGTAAGAGTGCTTCCCTTGTATGCACAAGGCCCTGGGTTCAATCCCCAACACCCCCCCACCAAAAAGAAAAGAAAAGAAAAAAATTCCTACAGAAATCCAATGGATGAAATATGCACAAAACAATTTTCAAAACCAAAGTTGCAGGAGTCACACTTCAGGATTTCAAAGCTTACTACAAAGTTACAGTAACCAAGACTATGTGGTACTTGAGCTAGACTGAAATAAATCAGTGGCTGAGAACAGAATCTGAAAGTAAACCTCACATTTAGCTTTAAGACTACCTTAGGTTAGATTAACCAGGTCAATTTTTTGATACCTGAAGGGGATGCAAAAATTATGGGAAATGTCATTTTCCTGCCCTTCAATTTTCTTGCCATTCACACTGCTTAGAAGCAGAATAGTTTGAAAAATAAACTTTATTTATCTCTAATAAAAAAATGTGTTCCAATGGCTGGGGGTGCCGCAGCTCAGAGGTACAATGAGTGCTTGCCTAACATGCTCAAGGCCCTGGGTTGGATCTCCAACACTGTGTTAAAAAAAGTGTTCAAGATTTTGCATTATGTTAAATTGCCATATTTGGGGAAAGATCTTTATTTGTTTTACACACAATAAAAATTACATATTACAACTAACATATATACCACTATACGTAATTAATAAAATGTAGGTCAACAGTGCCAAAAACAATTTTAGCACATTAAAAAAAAAAAAAAAAAGACAACATGTAAAAATGGTTTTCTAAGCTGTACATTTTCTCCAGAAGAAGAAATTCCTTGCCTTTACTCAGAAAAAAATAATATTTAGATATATTTTAAACATGATTTCACCAAAAAAGGAGTTCTTTGGGGGATCAACCTGGGATTCAGTGCATCAGTTATATCTTCTTTTTTCTCTTCTTTTCTGGCATTTCTACCATCTTCCTCTTCCTGGCTGACAGGTTATTTCCTTTCACTGGTTTATTACTGTCACCACTTAAAGCACATTTCTTTGAGTTAGGTTTCACTGTGTCTTCTTGCAGCACCACGTTACCAGATTCCTTTTTGCTGATTTTGGACTGTTCTGTATTAACTAAAACACAAGAGAAAGCACATTTAAAGACTGCTTTCCCACTTTATGAATGAATTACACAGGCTAACAATAAAGTGAAGTTGTGTGGATATCCACCACTTCAACAATTCAAAAGTAACAGAGTTTAAATGTTTTAAATGACCAACGTAATTTACCAGAAGGCTCAGCTGCTGGAGGAGGGCTCTCTTTTGTGTCTGTTCCTCTGTCTAACCACACTCCAAGACACGTCAGCCTGGCATTTGTGTTCACTCCACAGAGTAAAGATGGGGGATCTTTCTAAAACAGAAGGGGGAAAACTCATATCTAACAGAGGAATTCTGAATAATTATTTTCAAGAACCAAGTTACCTTAATTTGAAATTTACTGTACAACCATACACAACAAACAAGGTTTCAATCAATGACAGACTACATATACAAGGGTGCATGCCACAGGGCCTACCTGTGTGGTTGGCTTTACCGTCCAGGTTTGTGTATACTCCATGATGTTCACAAAATGATAAAATCATCTAACAACACACTTTGTGGAATATAACCCCACCATTACACGATGCATGCCAGTATTTTCTTGAGCATAAAATATGCTACTTAGAAATAATCTGTTTTGATTCATGATTGGTTTGACTCTGTTGTTCAGAGAGTCAATTTCTGAGAACTATCCCGAAATTATAGATTCTAAGAAATAAACTATGTCTTATTCATGTCTAGGATTTAACAAAGAGGCTTGTACAATGCATATAATTGACAAACCATATCCACAGAATGGATATCAGGGAATAAAAAATAATAAATTGAGGATATAAGGAGACTACAAAAAGGGATTTAATTTTTTAGTTATCTGGTTCTAAACTATTGTTAATTCCATAACAGAACAGAACCTTCCAAATTGCTTTCAGTAATGGCAGTCTTTCTACCTAATATCTTACACAGAACCCTATTTTAAAAAAAAAAAAAAAAAAAATAGGAAGTATATAATTAGGAATGCCAAGGGATATCTGAGATCCCGAGCTCAGACTCACAAATGCCAGCCCTAAGGCAGCTCTGTGGGAACCTAATTTTAAAAGTACTACTATCAATCATACCTGGAAGAAATTTTTAAGTTTACGTCTATAGTCTTTACCCTTAAAAAAATCCACCTCACTTAACTTAAAATGGCACTGGCAGCAAGACTTGCATCACAGTGTATTTATGTTCTATTGTACTAAGATACTGACCTTATCCTGCTTTAGCTTCCACATTTTGATGAAACCATCACTTGATGCTGTAACAAGAACATGATGCTCTGGAATTTCAAAACTGAACATGTCTTTTACCCTAGGATAGAAATATTAATGCCATAAAAGATCTTTTCTTCCAGAGTGTTATCATCATTATAAAACTTGTAAGCCAGTCTCTTGTTTTTCAATGCCTCAGTATTTGCAAATTGCTCAATGAATAAAGCCTTAAAATGTAATTTTGCTACACATTCCCACTGATCAATGAGTTGTTTTCAGGCCAAAATACAGGCTAAAATGGACTGTTATCTTAAGAAAAAGCTGAAATGATGATAACTGTAAATAATTAAGTTATCTCAAAGGAAGTAATGATAACAAAACCCTCACCTCAAGCACCTCTGAGAAGTGCAGTGAGGAGACAACAGAAAAGATGATCAAGGCTCCTTTTGATGCACCCATTCCCTTCATCTCCAATGCCACCACTTCCAAACTGCTTTTTTCTTCTAGATTATGGAGGTTACCTAGTTGGCCTTTCTGCTTCCATTTCTTCCCCCTAAGTTTTCTTTATTTTTTTTCGTTTTTTTTTTTTTTTAGGTGGTTTTTTTTCCTCTTTTTCTTTATAATAGTAGTATGTATTACAATTCATAATGCACATATATAGCATCTTTTTACATACAACTATTTGTATACAAAGTATATAAGTACCATTCAGATCAAATCATATTACTCTTAGGCTTAAAGCCCTCTAAAACTGACATCTGCTTTAGAAGAACATGGGCGAGGAGGAAGCAGCTGGTGATATGGAAGAAGCCACACTGGCTCTAAAGTGGCAACTGCTGAAGCTGATGGTGAGTCTATGGAGTTGACTCTTTAAACTAGTTTGCTTGCCTTTAATTTTCCCTAAGAAGTAAACAGAAGAGTGGCTGGAAGAGTCCAGTGGCAGAGCACCTGCCTGCCTCACAGATATGAGGCCCTGGATTTGATCCCCAGCACCACACCCCCCCCCCCCCAGAAGTAAACAGAATAAAACCTACAAAGACACAGCATAAAACTCAAATTCCTCATCCTGCCTATGAACCCAAGCACCATTTGGTCCCCAACATCCTCTCCCTTGCTCACTCTGATGGAGTCATGCAGGTCTTCTACTTGTTTCTAAAATACATTAAGTTCTTTCCCCCCTCAGTTCCTTGGGACTGGGGAGTACAGCTTACCAGCTGTATGCATGAGGCCCTGGGTTCCAGTCCCAGGACCATGGGAAAAATAAACAAAAACCAAAAACACCTGGCTCTTTTATAATCCTTAAGGACTTATTTAACCCTTAAGGTCCTCCCCTCATCAGCCTATTTAAATAAATTATCCTTGTTATATAGATCTGCTTGTTTAAAGTCTATTGTCTTGTATGATGTAACAGCCTTAAGAGTACAAGCTCTTGTCATTTTTGTTCATCTTTAAATTCCTAGTGCAGGACTGAGCTATTGCTCAGGGGTAGAGTGCTTGCCTAACATGCGTGAAGCCCTGGGTTCCACCTCAAGCACCACAAAAACCCAAACAAAACAACCCTAGTATACAGTACTCCAAACTGGATGTTCAATGAATACTTGTGGAAATAAATGAACAAAAAAATGGCTAAATATTGTTTTAGAAATACATTTGAAATCGCTTTCTTGAATGTGGTTTATTTCCAGTACAGGGAAAAAGTAAGGCCTATACACTGACTGCAGAACTATGAGTATTTTTTTTTTAAATATTTATTTATTTACTTTAGTTGTACACAATGCAATGCATCTATGTTTACGTGGTGCTGAGGATCGAACCCGGGCCGCGCACGTGCGAGGCGAGCGCTCTGCCGCTGAGCCACAACCCCAGCCCCAGAACTATGAGTATTAAGACGGATTTCTTAAAACAACCATTCTTTGGAAAATGAGAACTAAGACTTGAGAAGTAGAAGAACATGCAAAAATGCAGATGGACCACGTTAGTATATTAACTATTGTCACTTTTTTACTTTCATCATTAATTTTTGAAAATTAAAGTGGAAAAAGCAGGGACTAACTCCTTTACTTAACTCTGGGGTAATCTTGGCCAAGTTAATGAACTACTTACTCTGAGACTCAATATCTATCACCTAGAACTATAGTAAGCATTAAGAGATAGAATTCAATGGTAGCATTTCATTTTTTCCTTCAGGAGAAAAATATATCAAGGAAAGAAGAAAGTGGACAAGAGGAACTAAGTAATAGGACAAGAGTGGCCAGTGACAAAGTTCAATATTGATCAGTTTTTGATTTTTTAAATATGCTTATTTCAGGCTCCAAGTCTTACAAACTTATCTGAAAAAAGTGCAAATGACTAGTTCTGATCATAACTTCACTACATTTGCATTACAAAATCCAGGAAGGTAAACTTTTCCACCATCTTTTTAGATTCCAGAAATCATATACATACATACATTATCTCTATATTTCATAAAAACATTCTGCTTCATAAAATGATTGCATGTATAACATTTACTGAGACTATACATACATACACAGGTTGGGGGAAAAAAAAATACCTGTTTTCATGGGCTTTAAATTCACAGAGGCATGCTAATGAATCACAGTCAAAAAACCTGACAACCTCTTCATCTCCAGCCACTGCAAGGACAGAATCCTAGGAGAGAAAATAATATCCAGAATGTCGTAAGCAGTTCTGACCATCTCCATAAACTTCCATTACTGATTTCTGATAACTTACTGAAAGAAATGTAACAGAAGAAATCCTTTTTTCATTTGTGATGGTGCCACTAATGGATGCAGTGTCAAGTTGATAGACGTCTATTTTATTCAGTATGACAACTACATATCTCTCTCCCCTTGGGGACCATTCTACTATGTGAGCATCTGTAAGTTAAAATAGCCAAATTTACTTATTTTAAAAATAAAAATGATCAGAGAAATAGTAAAAATAGCAAATATTTGTACTGTATTTTCATATTTTCCTATTTGATCTTCCCAATAAAATTAAGGAATACATTTTGAAAGTTAAATTTTAGATAATGAAGTGAGTTCAGAGAATTTACTGAAATAATATAGCTGGTGCATGGCAAAGCTACAAGAACCCTATCTAAAATGGGAAAAGTAACCTGAAACATTTGTTTTCAGAGGCAACTACCACTATGCAGGAAATAAATGTATACACATGCATTTATGTGTATAAATGTATGTTCACACCTATCAAGTAATTGTTAAAATATATTTCAAACAAAATACTCACTTTGTTTTATATTTTTTATGAAGGCTGATCTTCCCTCCACAAGATTCCATGTTCTGCAAAATAAGAAGCTTGCTTATGGTATGCATATCAGTTACTAAATGGAAAAGCATAAGCATGATAAAGCTTTGATCAAATGACAATTTATTAAATACTGGCTATTTAAAGGGCCTGCCATCTTTAGTTTAGCAACATCTTCAATTTCTTATTATCAAGCAGGATTAAAGCTCATTCCATTCTCACAGCCATTTACTATTTTGTATCCATTGTTATTTTCAAAAGGTTTCACCTCCGCAAGCATTTCTCTTTGGGAGCACCCTGCTCTGCACTTCACAGCTTATGACAACTGAAGCATTAACAGCATGTTTGAATATGCACCATTTTTATCCTACTATCATGAAATAGTTCACTAGCTTTCTACCTTTTCCTTATATCATAGTATCTTTAAATGGTTAAAACTATGAAACAATACAGAATCAATAGCCAATTAACATAGTAAAAGATACAACTTACTAAAGATACTTTTGAGAATTAATGACTTACCTTAATGTTTTATCTGTACCAACAGACAGGGCCAACTTGCCAGATGGATGAATAGAAAGGAAGGTCACATGTCCTCTAAAATGAAACCAACAAGTTAGGCCCCAACTTGAGTGGCATAGTGAGAATGCCAATGGGAAAGAGCCAACTCACTTGTGAGCTTTGATTGACTTGAGGCATTCCCATTTCTTTGCATCCCAGACACAAATAAGTCCATCTTCTGCTCCACTGATTAAGTGCCTGCTGCCATAGAATTTCAAGCAAGTTATTGTGCCTGTTGAAAAACCAAGATGGACAAAGTTATCATCATTTTTAATACAAACTTCATTTCCAGTTAAGTACAACACTGGGCTGGAGATATAGGTAAGTGGTAAGTGCTTACATAACAAGTACAAGGCTCCAGATTGATCCCCAGCACTGCAGGGGAGGGGAGAACCATACAATATCTTAGTATTATTTAAACTATTAAGTATACTAGTAAATTTCATCTTACCTAAACTTAGTTAAGTAATACATAATGTATTACTTAGTAATAACCTTCAAGTCTTAGGTGAAATAGTTTAATTGTTTCACACCAGAACATACAGATTTTTTTGTTTGTTAGTTTGGGTTTCTGTAGTGCTGGGGATTGAACCCAGGGACTTATGCTAAGCAGACACTCTACCACTGAGAAAACACTCCAGCTCAAGAACATACAGTTTTAAGTTTATGCAAATATTTTGAGATTTGTTCAGCTTTAGCTAATTGGTTAGTTTTAGCTAATTGGTTAGTTTAGCTAATTGGTTAGTTTTCTTACTTTGTCTCCACAATCACATCATAGCCAGATGGCTAGCTAGGATAATTTTAGCAGAAGTTAAACAAAACCAACTGCCTAACCAGCTAATTTAGAGGAAAAAACAAAGAACAAAATATATAGCCATGACTCTCATTTTCTAAGTAATGAGTTATCTATATTAGCCATAATTCAATCATTTTTGACCCAGTATTATGACTTGACATTTAACACTTCTTGTTCACTGCCATGAGAATTTTTTGGAACAATTTTATTAAAACATCACTTTTCAGCTATTCCTCAGGAAACAACTTCTGAGGGTAAATAAATTTTCCTTCGTCATTTCAACCTCTTAACAACACTTCCTTCCCTCCACCAAAACTGAATCCTAGATCTCCCACAGATTTCCCTTATACATCAATTTCTAGTCCCATTGCAGTCTGTACCATTACAAATTTACCCTCACGTAAAACTCTCTATTCCTTTGAAGTTTGTGTCATCTCACCTCACTTTACTGCTTTATAGCTCAGGGGTCAAAAACCTGCTGCCTGCAGGCCAACTGTGGCTGATGTTCTGGTTTTGCAAATGCAATTTTAATAGAAAACAGCCACAGTTCATTCAGTTAGAGCATATGGGGCTGCTTCCGCACAGCAGCAACACAAGCTGTATGGTCCACAAATATTTACTATTTGGTCCTTTACAGAATTCAGATGAAAACCTGTGGGTCACTATTTTCCATCTATATACCTGTTGGTCAAAAGCAAAAGAAGGCAAACATTTATCACTTCAAACTAACTGCTAAAAATTAACAATGTCCAGTGACCTCTGAAATATATTAAAGTGAGGGGAGAAGAAGGGGAACACATCCTATCTTTCTTTGCAGGAAACCAACCTCATTGGCTGAGTTTCCCCAAACTAATACGTAGCTAATCAATTCTACTATTTTGAGTTTTATCTCCTGAACACACAATAAGTCTCTCATCTCTTTCCCCTGAAAAACTCAGTGACTACAATGTAAAATGTTTGGAACTGAGAAAAAAAAAAAAAATTACCTGTTCAGTCTCTCTATCCTCTGATCTTGCCACTCTCCTGGGCATCTTCACTATCAGTGTGGTAAATCCAACCATGAGTGGGTAACTATTAACCTTTGACCTTAAGTCCAGTGCAGTGAAGTCTGCCTCCTCTATTTTAGTTCCACACATCTACAGTATTCTATGGGAACAGTGCCCAGCTATAGATGTACGGGACTAAAATACAGAGAAGAGACCATCTATCTCCCAATAGATAGACTGTAATCTAGTCCAATAGGACTGTGAGCAACTTTTCATCCCAATTCTGTATTTCCTAGAGCAGAACCTGCTAACAAACACATAACAGTCCAACAGAAGTCAATTTATACAGTAATAAAAGATACAACTTCTTACCATTGTGATGTACTAAAGCTCCATGTTCTATCTTCTTTTTCATATCATAAATGTGAATTGTTTCATCTTTGCTCCCAGTGACTACAAAACGACTATTCACAGCCACTGCTGACAAGGAGGCAGTGTGAGCATGGTGAGTGAAGTCAGCCACAGGAGTCCATTGCTGAAGAGTATAAAACAGAGGAGATCAATATCACAGTCACATCATAGGTCTCTAGAAACATAAGGTTCCTTCATCCATAAAAACTACTAATGGATCCTACAAATGGAGAAAAACTACACAATGACATATGGATTAAAACAAAGATCCTGAGAACTGAATAAGGAATACAAGGAGGTGAGAAACAACACTGGGTACCACGATTCTAGAACCCAGTAATGGTGACAGGACTGGGTACTTTAAAATGTCACCCAAATCTTAAACTCTTTTTTTTTTTTTTTTTTTGGTACCGGGGATTGAACTCAGCGGCACTAGACCACTGGGCCACATCCCCAGCCCTTTTTTGTATTTTATTAGAGACAGGGTCTCACTGAGTTGCTAAGTGCCTCGCCATTGCTGAGGCTGGCTTTGAACTCGCGATCCTCCTGACTCAGCCTCCCAAAGTGCTGGGATTACAGGCGTGCGCCACCGCGCGCCCGTTAAACTCTTATATATCTACTTGTGAGCCTTCCATATCACTCATTTATTCAAATATTTAAAATTTTTTGAACTTATTCATTCATATGCTTGGCACTACTTTAGATAGTTAACTTAGCAGTGAACAAAAGTCCCTATTCTAAAGGAGCTTCCATTCCAGTGGGAGAGATGTAAACATGTTAACATGGCTTTACATAAAGATAAATACCATGACAAGTCCTAGAAAGATAAAAACAGTATAAGTAAGTTTCCATTAATACCAGCCTAAGCCCTAGCGATCGTCAGGGATGAGGTCTCAGGAACTTTACGCCTCCTGCCATGTACTGGGTTGAGAAGCATGGCTGGTTGAGTCAAAGAATGATAGAATACATACGCTCCTTAAATTAAAGGAGCCACATCAAAAAAAAGGATTAGCAAAACAAATTAAAGAAGGGGGAAAAAAGAAAACCACCAAACTTCTTTGTACGTGATTAAGATGTATTACTGCAAATAAGTCCTAAAGAACTACAGGAGCAGATACTCTTTCCATCAGTCAGGGCCAAGGGGCCTTTTCTGACTCAAGGAGGAGCTACTGTGGCTTTTAATCAAATAACCTTTATTTATTTGCATCACACAAATTATACTATATATAGGCTACTGTCTAGGTTTAGAATCATTAATGGCCAATTATTAGGGGATTGATGCAGGAACATATAGAGGTCCCTGACATTTTGTGTCAACTCTGCCATACTAGCTGTGTGGCCCAGAGTAGTCACTTAACCTATCTATGAGAAACTTTCCATTTCCTCACCTTAAAATGAGAATAACTGTATCTGCCTCGGAGGGTTGCTATTTGGAACATAGTAAACAATTTTACTACAAAGAAGACACAGTAAAGTACCCGGTATTATAGGTTTCAGGAGATATCCCTAATTGCGTCAGGAATAAAGTAGTGCTGGACTAGAAGTTAGGATATCAGATTTCTAGTCCCAAGCATAGTCCTATCTACCTGTTTGACTACTGTGTTAGCAATTTACTTACCTTTACTCCTACATCTACAAAAATATATCTGCTACAATTTCTCTCCACCTATTTGTCTCTCTCCTCTACTACTGCTTGTCAGGAAGGTCCCTACAGCAGGATCTGGACTTCTGGCATCCTTTCAATCTCCCTCCTTACTCACATTAAGTACTAGCATTAAGTATAAATGAAAAAGTTGGCATTGTCTTTTTTTTTTTTTTTAATCTATGAAGGGCTGATCCTGATCCAGTCCTAACATTTTATAAAATATCAGGACAGAAACGAAAGAGCAGAATATTCTTTCACTGGATCCCGAGTACTTACATCGGTTGTCAACTTAAATCTACAAACTACAACTCATTTTTCCATGTAAAGAAACACCAACTTCCTTCACACTTTGTGGATACTGTCTTCATTTTAAATTTAGAGAATATAGTGTGATATTTCAATACTGTATACGTTGTGTAATGATAAGATCAGGGTAAATGGCATACTCCACGTCAAGCATCACGTATTTGTATCGGGAATATTCGAAATCCTCTCTACTAGTTGCTTTAAAACACACAATTGTTGTCAATTATATTTACCCTCCTACGCCAAAAAACATTAGAAGACATTCCACCCACCCAACCGCTCTCCTGTACCGTCCCCGGTATCCGGCTACCATTCCCGACCTCTGGTAACCACTGTTCTGCATTTCTATGAAATCAACATTTTTACTTTCCCCCATAGCCATCTTATCTACTACAATAAGAAAACGCTATTTAAAGTTGCAAAATGTCTATTTTGTTTTAAAAGATCTGCTTTTACTCAAGCTTCCAATCCGTGAACTTCAGAAGATCAACAGCAGGTGCAGGAATGTTTACCTCGGCCGTGTGGGAATCTGAACTTCCCCGCCCCCTCTCCCGTCGTATCTCACCTTTTGGTCGCCACTCGACTGAGGCTCCGCGTGTACTGTGAACCCGAAAAGGACTTGCTCATAGCTACCGGCGACCAGCTCCATTCAGCAGCGCACGTGCCTTTCCCGGGAACCCTGCGCGGCGTTAGGAAGCTGACGGAAGCGGATGTGAAGCGGGGTCCTTCCAGCGACGGCGCTCAAATTATACGTCACAGGGTAGGGTTGCCTTTTAAGCGCCTGTATCCGTGGAAATGCTCGAAGATCATGTGACCTCTCCAAGCGGAGAATAAAGGAGGATGCCATGTGCTAATGTTCTCAATTGCAAGGAAAAAAATATTAGGTGCAAGCAGGCAAATTCTAAGAAGCTTTGAACACGGCTTGTCTGAGGGGAGTGGGGCGGGCCGTACGCTGCGCAAGCCCCTCACTTCCGCAATTCTCAGGAAGGGGCGGGGTCAGCTCCTGGCGGGCGGGAGGGCGATGTGGAGGGGTTGCCAGGTGTTGTGGTGTGATCCGTATGTCGGTGCTTCCTGACGGGCGGTGATAAGATGTTAAGTTTTCGTTTTGTGCAGGAAGCGGTGCAAGGAGGCTTCCTGTCGTTGCAGGACGAGAAGGAGTGGGATTTAGGCATCGTGGTCACCGGAGCAGGCGGGGTCAGCCGGGTTGTAGCCACAGCCGTGAGCGCGCAGGACTCAGTTTGGGGCCCTAGAAGTCGGGTCCGGCGTTCCTGCCGGCCCTGGCCAGATCCTGCCGCGCCACACACCTTTCCTTCCAGCTTGGTTCCGGCATCTTAACCCCGGGGTCAGATCGGCCAACGTCACGGCACATCTTGGAGAAGGAAGATGACCCCGCACCTAAGGGGTACAAAGAACAGATGACTGGAGGGAGAAGGGCACGGTCATCCTTGGTGAGGAGTCCAGAAGGAAATCTGACATTGATTTCAGTTACCACCTCCGTGTCCCTCCCGTTCCCAGTTTAAGGGCAAAGTTAAACGTTAGTAAAAACATTAACATTTTACAAAAGCATTTTACATTTGAGATTTTAAATTGTAAGGTTTAAATAGAGATGCAGGGATGTGTTGGAAATCACAGCTTTCTCACGAGCTCCCATTAGCGTAAATCTTAGATCTTATAGTTCTCGTAACTACCATAGCAGGTTCATTTGAGGGGTCTGTGCAAAAATCCACTTCCAATCTTCAACTCCGCCCCCTTTGAATGGTAATAAATCCTTCAGTGCTTATACCCTTTTGTTTCCTAATGTTTTTGTTTCCTCTGGTGTTCTGAATCGCCCATACCTATTTAATTCAGTACCTATTTTAATTGATGCATGTTTGGGTCTTGTGGAAACGATTTCACTTTGATGCTTTGTCATGGCAGCGCCAGGAAGGGCCTGTATTCTGCCAACTTTGGCTACTCCACCTTAAGCACTCAGTCACTGAAATGCTATAAACAAACTAATCTAATGGAAATCTTTGTATTCACTGTTACAGAGCATTTCCTTCAATTGGTACTAATTTTATCGTTACAAAAAGTCAAATTATTTGACTTTAGTTTCTATTTACTGTAATTACATCCTCCAGAAAACCACTAGAATCCCAGGAGTGTGAAGTTGTCTCTTTGACATGGGACAGATAATGAGTAAGAATGTTTCTTTGAAGTCTCGTTGTATCTTAAATATGGCTTTTGGCATTTTACTCTATAGAAGTTAATCTTAATGCAATAGTAGTAGTCTCATACAAAAAGGGAATAGGAATTTTAATAAAATTTTCAAAATCACATGCTTTGTACTGTTGCTTCAAGAATGTCCCTCACACTGCCTTTTACCCCCAAAGAAGTCTCAACTGCTATTCGAGAAGTAATGGTGCTCTTTAATGTTTTTTGAAACTGATTTTAACTTAGCACACAGGGTAATTACCATTGTTTTTTGTTTTTAAAGTTCCTTAGACCAATAAAGTGCAGCAGAGTTTATATGATTAACTGGGCAGGTCCCAAAACTAGAGCAAGTTCTGAGAATTCCAAGCAACCTGATCAGTGCAATAATAGAAAAAAAATGATGTGGGACTGTTGCCGCCTGAAGCGCTTGGAGCAACGGAGCCGCGGGAAAAACTTCAGAGGCGAACTGGAGACAAACAGCTTTTTATTCTGATAACTTTTCTCTCTGGTTCTAACAACGACTAACACACGCCAAACACACCACTAAAATGGCGCTGACCCGATCAGCAATTTCGGCCAAGTCACTCGAGATCCCGCAACAAGTCCCGTGAGACTACGGGAGGCAACAAAGCCCAAATCTCCACGGCTCATAGTCAACCGCAAATCAAGTCAATCCCCAAACAGGGCTCCTGCATTTCCCCCTTTTTGTTTTAAAAGAGGTAATGGTCTAGGACGTCTATGTGCAACCAACATTCTTACCCGTCATCGGATAATCAAGGCTGTGCCCTTGACTCCTGCCTTAGGTTGATATGTCGGCCACATGAGACTGTCCCATGCGACTGTGCCTGACTTAGGTTGTCCCCCTCTGGGGATCTTACCCGTCATTGGCTAACCAGCCATCCAATGGAGCCCTTTAGGATCGACTATATATGATGACTAACAGCCGTCCAATTGTGAGGAGATGTTGCGGCTTTAAGGCGACAAGCCTTTTGGTGATGAGCCAAATTGCATAGCATATCAAATTGTTTAAACAAATCAGCTGCCCTAAGTTCCATCAAGTAACACACTGAATTCTCTAGACAAATACCTGCAAGGCATTGTCCCGTAAAGTCCCAAACAATGAAAGATCAAAATGTCCATTTGTTATAACATGTTGATGTAGGAGGCCCCATGCATGTAGAGCAGAGGCCACACTGTTGGTGAGGTTGTTTGATGTTTGAGCAGCAGGGATGCTTGCGGCGGCCGCGATCCCTGCAGCTGTAGCAGCAGACGTCTTTTTTATGTTTAGACAATGCCACCGGCAAATCTTCAGGGCCCGCTACCTAGAAACTCAAGCATCAATTATTAAAGGAAAGGCAGTGCTATTGCAGCACTGAGTCAAGAGGCGAGTTGTCAAACTACAAAATAGAATAATTGGATTAGAAAATTAAAGTTGATTTTTGTTCACATACATCGCTGGTTGAGCTGAAAATTAAAGTTGATTTTTGTTCACACACATCGCTGGTTGAGCTTCTACAAACATAAGTTGGAAAAATATCATATTTAGAACAAATCAAAGAAAGACTGAGGGTAATTACTGCATTAAAGATAGATTAAAGAAAAGGTAAAGGCACTTTAGAGAAATAATTTGTTAACTGGAACCCTTGAGTCTCTGTATACAGAGCAATCTTTTACCTGTTGAGATAATTGAAATTAATGAGCTATTAAACAAATGAAGTTAATAACAAATAAACAATCTTAAGTCAAAACACCAAAATATCAGGTTATATAGCACTAGTCATATTGTTTACTAAAGAGAAATCCGAGTGACACCTATAAATCAAAATTGAAAGTACCTTCATTTATAAAATTATTTACCTAAATTGAATACTCTTAACCTAAAATGAATTAAAGTTATTTGGATCCATATATATATATATTTTTTTTTTTCATAAGCGCTTTGTTCTTTGTGACGTCACACTGGACAGACGAACAAACATACAAACATATATTTGTGACGTCACATTAACATGAAATGTAGACAAATGTACAGACATGAAGACATGTATAAAAAGGAAAAAAAATACAATTGTGTGCACACTAAAGAGAGATCTCCTTGTCCCGGCCAGGAGGAATGACACTTAAGTTGTGAAATATTTTGAAGGACTCTTTTGAGGGAATCATTCTGTACCTTGATCTTGGTCCTCTTGATTTTGTACCTTTTTTATTAATCTTGATACTTCAATAACTTCATCTTGATCATTTTGATGTGGTACCTGTTTTATTAATCTAGATGGTATCCATATTGGGGAGGATTCGTCTTTTGGAAAAACACAAACAGATCCTCTTCCCCAAATTAATACTGGATCTGGACCCTTCCATGTACCTGAAAGAACATCCTTCCAGTAAACCAAGGGTTTATGTTGTTGGTGTGGATTCCAATGTCTGTCTCCAGCAGAATAACCATTAGAGTCTAAAGTTAAAAAATTTAAGGTAAACAGGGCAACTGCCAATCTGTCCTTAGGACTTTTCCAATTTCCTTCTTTTTGTTTTAATAACATAATTTTCAGTGTTCGGTTTGCTCTTTCAATAATGCCCTGACCCTGAGGATTGTATGGGATGCCTGTTTTATGGGATATATTGAATTTTGCGCAAAACTGTTTGAAAGATGAGGACGTATATGCGGGGCCATTATCTGTTTTAAGCATTTTGGGGATGCCCAATGCAGCAAAAGCTTGCAAACAATGAGATGTAACATCTTTAACTTTTTCTCCAGAATGTAAGGAAGCAAAAATCATGCCTGAGCATGTATCTATGGTCACATGAATAAATCGCAATTTTCCAAAACTTGGCTCATGAGTAACATCCATCTGCCACAAATGATTGGGCATTAATCCTCTAGGGTTAACTCCGAAATGAGGATTGGGCAAATGTGTCATACAAGATTTACAATCTTTTACAATTGTTCTGGCTTGCTCCTTTGTGATTTTAAACCTACGTTGCAAGGTGGTGCTGTTGACATGAAACTGGGAGTGGAATAAAGTAGCTTGTTGTAGCACTGAAAGTATAAATATTGTTTTTGTAAGTTCATCAGCCTTTTGATTACCTTCATGGAGGGGACCAGGCAAATTAGTATGTGCTCTAATATGGCCTACGAATAGAGGTTCTTTTCTTGCCCACAAAAGTTTTTGTATTTGATAAAACAATTTAAAGGCTGGAGTATGAGGTGCTATTGGTCCTGCTAACTCTAATTTTGGGACGGCTTGTACAATATAGTGGCTATCTGAAAAAATGTTTACAGGCTGGTCCCTAAAATTTTCCAGAGCTCTTACCACAGCTTCCAATTCCACTAGTTGAGCTGATTTATGTGAAGTTATGTAAGTCATATTTTCTTTTTTAGTGACTACTGTAGCAGTACCATTTGAGGACCCATCTGTAAATACATTAAATGCCTTAGGAATAGGTTGATTTTTTATTACCTGTGGAAATATAATAGGATGATTAATACAAAAAGATAATATAGGGGACTTAGGAAGATGATTATCAAAATTTGCAGAAGTAGAGCATTTAGCTATAGCCCAATCATTATCATTGAAGCATAAGTATTCAATCTGTGATGATGAATAGGGAGTAATAATAGTAGCAGGGTGAATGCCAAATATTTTAGTAGAAGTCTTAAGTCCTTGAAGAATAAGTTTAGCCACCATGGAGGTATAAGATTCAATTATACTTTTAGGAGAGACGGGCAAATGTATCCATAATAAAGGCCCTTGTTGCCAAAATACTCCTGTGGGTGTATATTGTGAAGAAATAATAATCAACATCAGCGGTTGAGTTAAAAACTATCACAATGAGCTCCTTCGATGGCTTTTTCTACTAACTTTAAAGCTTTCCTAGCATCAGGAGTCAATGTTCGTGGTGAAGATGGATCAGGATCTCCATGAAGGATGTCAAATAAAGGTTTTAGTTGGCCAGTAGTGAGATTTAGTGTAGGGCGAAGCCAATTAATGTCTCCCAGTAGTTTTTGGAAATCATTGAGGGTGGTCAAATGTTCTTTATTTATTAAAATTTTTTGGGGTCTAACAAAAGTATCCATGATTTTAAATCCTAAATATAATATGGGAGATCTGGTTTGAACTTTTTCTTCTGCTATATATAATCCATATTTTTTTAAATTTTCTACCACATCACTGAATATATTAAATAAGATTTTTTGATTAGGGTGGGCCAATAAAATATCATCCATGTAATGTAGACACATGAGGTTTGGATATTTATTTTTAATGGGTTGGATAGCCTTGTCCACATATATTTGGCATATGGTGGGGCTATTAGCCATTCCCTGTGGTAAAACCTTCCATTGATATCTCTGATCAGGGCCATTATTGTTCATAGAAGGAACGGAAAAAGCAAACCTGGGGGCATCCAGAGGATGTAGGGGAATAGAAAAGAAGCAATCCTTTATATCAAGAGTAATAAGATGGAAATTTTTTGGAATAGCTACGGGACTAGGAAGTCCAGGTTGAGTAGGCCCCATAACTTGCATGGTTTTATTGATTTGTCTAAGATCATGTAACAATCGCCATTTTCCTGACTTTTTCTTGATCACAAATATGGGGGAATTCCAGGGAGAGGTGGAAGGTTCTATATGACCTGCTTCTAATTGTTCCTGAACTAGTAGGTGGGCCGCTTGTAATTTCTCTTTAGATAGGGGCCACTGAGGGACCCACACTGGCTTATCAGAAAGCCATGGTATTTTCAAAATTATTTTCTCAGTGGCCCCGAAAAAAAATATCTTTTTCCTTTATGACAATGATTACTTTTAGGGTTAAGATTACTCTGTACTTTTTGATAATGAGTTCTTTTATGGTTAAGATTACCCTGTAGGTTTTCACATTTAACATCTGCAGGCTTGGTTGCAAGGTGTACTCCCATTTGTTGCAAAATATCTCTTCCCCATAAAGTAACCGGTAGATTAGGTAAAACATAAGGCTGAAATGTTCCTTTATGGCCTTCATCATCCTCCCATTTTAAAATTACTGCACTTTTATCTGGGAGGTTATTATATCCCAAGCCTCTTAAACTGGTTGAAGCTTTTTGCAGAGGCCAGTGCTTGGGCCATTGGCGTAAATTAATAATGGAAGAGTCAGCTCCAGTATCTATTAATCCCTCCATTTCTATTCCTTGGATTTTTATTTTACACATAGGCCTCCTTGAACAGTCTCGAACCCAGCAAGCCATGGGACTTGAGTCAGTGGAACAAAATCCTCTATTGTTCCCTTCTTGAGGCATACCCATTTTAAATGAATTATGTAAATTGGGAAGGAGAAGCAACTGAGCAATTCTATCTCCTTGATTAACAGAACTTATACTTTGGGGTGAGCTAAGCATTATTTTTATTTCCCCTTTGTAGTCTGAGTTTATTACACCTGGGGTCACTTGCAAACCTAATAAACTTTTAGGACTACGCCCGATAATAAGTCCTACAGTCCCTGAGGGAAGAGGTCCCCTGACTCCTGTGGGTATCAGTTGAACCCCCATTTCAGGTGTTAACACTATTCGGGCGGTGGAACAGAGGTCTAATCCTGCATTTCCTCTTGTTCCTCTGGCGAGGGAGTGGATGGGTAGTAGGGATTGTGTCGGGGAAGCATCTGAGTGGATGCTTGAGGATACTCCTTCTGCAATGCCCCATACATTTGTGGGCCCCGGGGTATTGGGCCCCGTGCCCCGTTTTTTGAATTCCTGAACAAAGGATTTCCATGGATGTCAAATTTTGAATGGCATTTATTGGCCCAATGATTTCCCTTTTTACACCTGGGGCAGCGGCCTGGGGCACGGTATGAGCTTGATCTTATTTCTCTTTTGGGATTTTGCCTAGAATTGCCTGATTGATTATGATAATTTTGCCTGGAATATCCTGATTGATTATAATATCTACGTTTAGCCTTTGTGAAATTTCGAGAGGAAGCACCCCTCATTGAGGCTGCAATCACATTTCCTGTGACAAAGGCGTCATTTATATCTTTACATAGTTGTATATATACGGAAAGATCCTTTTTAGTTCTCCATGGCCTGATGGCTGCTTGGCACCATTTATTTGCATTTTCATAAGCTAATTGAACAACTAATGGCATAGCTTGGTCAACATCTGCAAACACACTACCTGCAGTTCTCAAAAGTCGATCAGCAAAGTCGGCATACGGCTCATTAGGTCCTTGAATCACTTTTGACAAGCTACCTTGTAGATCCCCAGGTCCTTGTACAGTTTTCCATGCCTCTAAGGCAGCTGCATTTATCTGAGCATATACATCTGGGTCATAATCTGTTTGAGCCTGTAAGTCTGCGAATTGCCCTTCTCCTGTGAGCATGTCTATATTATAGTTTTCAAACCCTGCAGCCGCGTTTCTTTTAGCCGTTTCTATACAAAGTTCTTGGAATTGCGATCACCAAACCAAGAATTGCCCCCCGCTTAATGTTGCTTTACATACACTTTTCCAGTCTGAGGGGGTTAAGCTAAAGGTGTTAAGGGACTCCAGCATACTCAACGTGAAAGGAGCTTGGGGCCCATAAGTCATTACTGCCTCTTTGAGATTTTTTATTGTTTTGAAATCTACTGACTGATGGACACTCTGTCCATTTTTCTTTTCAAATGCTGGCGGTTCCCAATGTATCTGTGAGTTGTCCTCGAGAGCGCATAAGCGATCAGAAAGACTTTTTATTTCTGTTTCTAGGGTATGCAAATGCCTAGTAATACCCTTCATATTTTCTGTAATGGATTCCACCCATGGGGGAGTAGAGGACACAAGTGGCTGCTCTACCTGACCGTCCTTTTTCTTGGTCTTTTTTAGTTTCTTTTTCCTCATTTTCTCAGGATCACTTTTACTAGATTCCTCACCACCGCTAATTTCACTGACAGCAATATCCTGAGGCCCAGGTTCCAGTGAGAGCAAGTATCCTTCAGCTTTTACCAATAACTCCCGAATAGCTTTAATAGCTTGGATTTTTGTCATTTTTGGGTCTCTTCTAATACTCTCTTTACTGGTCTCAGTTGGCCCAGTGGAATCTACACTTTTTTGATCACTTTCACTTTTGTCTATATACTCCTCACTGAGAACAGAGTCAGGTATATCAAGGAGTCTTTGCATAGCCTCTATCACTTGGGATTCAGTTATATTCGAACCCATCTTTAGAGACCTTTCAGTTCTTACCTGTCCGCTCCGAAGTTCCCCGTACGGGCCGCCACCTGTTGCCGCCTGAAGCGCTTGGAGCAACGGAGCCGCGGGAAAAACTTCAGAGGCGAACTGGAGACAAACAGCTTTTTATTCTGATAACTTTTCTCTCTGGTTCTAACAACGACTAACACACGCCAAACACACCACTAAAATGGCGCTGACCCGATCAGCAATTTCGGCCAAGTCACTCGAGATCCCGCAACAAGTCCCGTGAGACTACGGGAGGCAACAAAGCCCAAATCTCCACGGCTCATAGTCAACCGCAAATCAAGTCAATCCCCAAACAGGGCTCCTGCATGGGACATGAAAAACAACTTAATTGGCTATAGGTTTGTCCACTGGCTAGCCTGTTGGTCATAACTTAATTGACTATAAGGCTTCCAGTTACCAAAACTTGGTTCCTGTGATTAAACTCTATTGGTTTGGTCTGTTGGGCGTAGTGCAAGTACCCACTTGCCTCCCACAAATTTTAAGATTATAATCAGCACCTTTTACAAAACTGTCACACTTTTATCTGTAGAAATATTAAGTTTTAGAGAAGAACATTACAACTCAAAAACCGTCTTTTGCTTCAACCAGGAATCTTAGAGTATAGTTGGTTCTACAGTGGAAACCATAGTGTAGGCACTAAACACAACAAAGTGATTTTACTCTTTTTAAACTGTTAGAAATTCATGAAAACTATCAGCTCAAAAAACTTAGCATCTAATACAATGCTAAAGATGGCAGGCAGGGGGAGGTTGTGGAAAAATTTCAGGGGTTTTGAATCCCTTGAAATTATATGCAAAATTGTGCCTGTAAATTTGAGGAGGAGGCTACTGATAAAATATCATGTTTTCAAAGATATGCCTCCTTAAGACACCCTAACTCAGTCTTTGGGTATAAATGCCAAAATATGTCCAGAATCATTTTTCAAGGCCACTCAGCCAAGCATCAGCCACTATTGCTGCTGCTGCTTTTTACATTTCCTTCTCTTGAACATTCCCTTCCACAGAGAACAAAGCAGCAGCATTTTATTTTATTCACAATCATGGCAATAGGTTCACAACTTGCTCAGGTTGAGGTATTCACTGAAAACAATGCAAAAATACACACCTGTTCAGCTGGATTTGAACTGAGTGTATTTCCTTTAAAACCTGTTTTGTCCAAAAGAGATGTGAAAAAAATATATATAATCTCATGAAAGCTGCCAGTTGCCAAAAAATAACAAACGATAGAAGATTCTGTAGTCAACAGTAAAACAAAAAATTTTTTCCAAATTTTAAGTTACTGATTGAAAAGGGTTTTGTTTTGTTTTGTTTTTTTGCAACTCAGGTCATGTAATGATTCGTTCATTCATTTATTCAACAGATAGTTATTGAGCACCTGGCTTTGGTTTGGCAAGGAACAAGCTAGTTTCCTTTTTGGGTAGTGGTGGTGATAAGGTAAACGTCTTAGTCTAAAAGCTGGATAGAGTGGAGAAAAATTAGCCCTGTTAGAAATATCAAAAGTCTAATATTCCTGCCCAATACCCTCCTTTGTTAATGTGAAAAATAGTAACTTAAATTTCAGAACTGTAGGGTTGCATGTGGTATTTCCAGAGGACTTTGATCTGCCTTGTATTTCACAGTTAAAGGAAGCAGAGATAGTGCTTGTTATTGCTGTGACAACATACCTGCAGAAAACAAGAGAAAAGATTTTGGGGGAACTCAGTTTCAGAGGTTTCCGTCAATAGTCACTGGCTTCAATGCTCTTAGGCCTGTAGCAAGGCAGAAACTTGGCAAAAGGTATGGTGGAGGGAAAGGTACTTTCCTCGTGGCAGCCAGGAAGCAGAGAGAGAAAAAAGGGGTGAGGACTCCCCAAGAACCCTCCATTTAACTAGGTTTCACTTCCTATAGTTTCTGTCCCTTCTCAAGTTCTCTATAGTCCATTCAGCTATGAGCCCATCAGTGGATTAATCCATTGATGAGGTCAGAGCCCTCATGATCCAGTCACTTCCCAAAAGTCCCACTTTTGAGCATTGCTGCATTGATCCAAATCTTCAACATATGAGCCTTTGGGGAACATTCCAGATCCTAATCATAACAGTAGCAAACGTTCCCCGGACACTTACTAGTGTCCACTGCCCGCCCCTATATAACCTTACTTCACCTGCTTTGTGGGAGTACATGGGTTTGCAGTTGAGGATTTTAAGAGCAAAACATTTGTGAGTCCTCTTACCACTGTCACCATTTAGGGCCCCTAAATGCCCATCTTCTTCCTGGAACTTGCTCACAGTGTTCCATTCCCCAGCTCCTGTCATCTTGGGTGGTTTTAACCTTGTACATTGGCCTCTACCTTCCTCAGCCTCCTTACCACCTTATCAATGTTCAACTTCCACATTCTAGCTATGGCCTCAACTCTGACCCATTCATAGCCACATTTCTGATTTTCTTTCATAAAATAAAGTTAGTCCTAAAGTGATAAGGAAAAAATTAAAGTTTTTACAGAAAGAACCCTTAATATGTTTTATTGGATATCTAAGCTGTTGTAGTTAGGGATTTTGTTTACCATGATACAATAAAACAATAGTGAAGAAGACCAGTTTTAGTCATTAGGGAGCCAGACCTGTACTGTCTTCTAGGTTGTTATAAGATAATATTCACTGGTACTTGCAAAAGCACTGTTCAGGATCATATGGTTGGTATAGGGACCCCTGTAACTGGGTCTAGCTGTGAAGGAGATTGGACTGAACTCTGAATTCAACATTGGCAAGTGGGAATTTATAGTTAGGAAGCAAGGTGAGAATCAATGGGTGAAAAATCAACTAAGATGAAACATTAGGGGTGAGAGGGCCTCTGGCTAAACCCACCTAACAGGATCCTTGCTGAAGACAAGCCAGGGTGATCAGACATCATCGGGGAGATGGTGGAGGATGAGGAATCTGATCAGATATTGCACATGATCAGATATCCAGGATGAGGGGTTCTGGCTAACCTGCTTTAGCTGGAGTCTTGCTAGCACTGTATTTTATAATCAAGGGTACAGAGAGGCCTAAGAGAAGGGCCAGAAGCCTGAGTAAAGTTTGGCCAAGCAAAAAATAAAAAAATTCTCAGGACCCAGTGTTCTTGTGTATAACTCCTCCTTGGTGTCACTTCATGGCCCAAGACAGCTATAGAAGTATTTTGGCTCCAAGCTTCATATCTGTAAATATCTGCATTGAGCCTAGGAATAGGATGGAGGACAAAGAGACTCCCCATCTAAGCCAATGCCCTCAGTCCACCTGACCACATCAAGGTTCAAGGCAGGAGATAGGAAATAATATGCATTTCTTGGATCTATTATGCCCCAAATAAAACAAGGTGTCTTTTATTAAGAAAGAAAAACCCATTGCACCTGGCAATGTCAGCCCCAGGTGCTGATCAATAAAATATCCCTTGAAGACATGAAGAGAACAGCTAGAATACAAGCTCCAGTTACCACCAGTGCTCTTAGCCCTGCCTTGCAGATGGTGGGAGCTAAGGAAATAATTGGTGAAGTTGCATAATATGAATTCATCATGTTTATTGTTTTTCACATTATAGGTCAATATAGACCACATTAAGCATTTGAATAGCTATTGACAAGCTTCAGGGAAATGGCTCAACCATAGTGCCTTATTTATAACCAAAATTATGTCAAATTTTGACACTTTGTGTAGCCTTGCTACTTAGAGTGGTGGAAGTTGGCTAGAAATGTAGACTCTGAGGCTCCACTGCAAATCTGGATGGTTTAGGACCTGTGCTTTAAACAGCATGTGCAGGTAATTTGTATGCACATTAAAGTTTGGAAATACCACTTGCTTTATCATGTTTTCTCCTTTTAAAAATTGCTGGGATGGGGTCTGGGTTGTGGCTCAGAGGTAGAGCACTCGCCTAGCACGTGCGCAGCCTGGATTCCATCCTCAGCACCACATAAAAATAAAAGGCATTGTGTACAACTAAAGCAAATAAATAAATATTTCTTAAAAAAATTGCTGGGGAGCCAGGTGCAGTGGCATACACCTGTAATCCCAGCGGCTTGGGAGGCTGAGATAGGAGGATCACAAGTTCAAAGCCAGCCTCAGCAATGGTGAGGCACTAAGCAACTCGGTGAGACCCTGTCTCTAAATAAAATACAAAATAGGGCTGGGGATGTGGCCCAGTGATTGAATGCCCCTGAGTTCAATCCCCAGTACCAAAAAAGAAAAAAATTGCTGGGGGTTGGGGATTTAGCTCAGTGGCAGAACACTTGCCTCACATGCACAAGACCTGGGGTTCAGTACTCGGGCCTTAAAAAAAAAAAAAAAAAAAAACTGAACAGAAATATTGCTTTAATTTTAAAAAACTTTTTTGTTTGTTTATTTTGCAGTACAGGGGATTGAACCCAGAGGCTCTCTATCACCAAGCTGCAGCCCCAGACCCTTTTATTTTAGTAGTACTGGCATTGAACCCAGGGGTGTTCTACCACCGAACTATACCCTCCGCCCTTTTTATTTTTTTCTTTTGAGGCAGGGTCTCACTAAATTGCCTGGCTGACCTCAAACTTGCGATCTTCCTGCCTCAGCCTCAGGGTTGCTGTTGGGATTATAGGTGTGCGCCACCCTGCCTGGCCTCTTTAAAATTGTATCTGGTCCCTGTATTAATGTAGGGGTGTGTGTGATATACATTTCTCTGCCTCTTGATTTTGCAGCTGGTTAGGATAATGATTTCAACCTGCAGGGGATTAAAAAGATCATTAAGTACCAGTTCTAATCACAGATAACTTGGGGAAAGAACATCAGAGCGTGGTAGTTGTCTTAAGGTTTTAGTTATTAAAAGTGATTCTTGGGGCTGGGGTTGTGGCTCAGTGGTAGAGTGCTCACCTAGCACGTGCTCGCCCCGGGTTCGATCCTCAGCACCACGTAAACATAAATGCATTGCATTGTGTACAACTAAATCAGATAAATAAATATTAAAGAAAAAAAAAAGTGATTCTTACCTATGGCAGGTGTGCTGTGGAGATGTCTGGGTTCTCTATAGTTCTATCTCTGTGGTCTCTCTCTCTCTCTCTCTCATACACACACACAAGCTTTTGCTGGCTTGCTGGCTTGCCAGACCTGCCATTTGAGGAAGAGGGCTGATTGCTGGAATTGAGGAAGTTTGCAGAAGTTTCCCCAGCTGACACCAGTGCACCCTGCCTCCACCCCACCCTTGCCCTCTTGTCAGGAAAGTCTATGTAATGACGCATCTCATAGAACTGTTTGTAAGGGTTAGCACATGCTGAACTTTTTGACACAAAAATAAAACTGGATTTCCATCTCCCTTTGTAAAGTTTCTGGATAAATGGCCAGATGGGAGAGTTTCGCAAGTTTTGCCATACCCCAACAAAATAACTACTACTGCTACTGGAAAAGGTGAGTGGGTTTCTCCCCCACTCCTACTTTAAATGAAAATGAAAGCCATTATGTTCTAACTAATACAATACTTTTGGCAACTGATAGACTAATTGCTTGGAACGTTGTTTTTAAACAATTGAAGTAGAAGTCATTCTTACCCGAAACTTCCTTGAAAGAAAAAGGCATTGAGCATGATTCTGCCTAGGTTGGCAGCGGTTGTCATTCCTCTGCTATTAGAGTGCAGCCAGAGTGCCGCACTGGCCACGGTTACCAGAGTGGTGACAGGGATGAGCCGCCACAGAGTTCTTATCCTCTTTCCTGCTACAGCTACAGCCATGCAGCGAGGGGGAATGGACCGAGCCTTTTTCCTGCACCCGAGATTCCTGAACACCCGGCTGGAACTTCAATTACACCTCAGGTAACCCTTTCTGAAGTGGATCTTGTCATTTGTGTGCCCAATGGTGTAAACATCGTTTTTTCCATCTTGACAATCCATGTCCTCTCAAAGTCCCACACCCATGGCTTTGGCTCTCTGTTTTGGTTTTGGTTTGCTTTTGGTGCTGAGACTTGGGGGGGGGGGCACTTTACCATTGAGCTACATCCCCAGTTCTTTTTATTTTTTTTATTTTGGGATGGGGTCTTGCTAAGTTGCTGAGGCTGGCCTCAGATTTACAATCCTTTTGCCTCAGCCTCCCCAAGTTGCTGGGATTACAGACATGTGCTGTGGTGCCTGGCTGGCTCTCTGTTTTAATACCAGAGAGTAAAGCTGATGACCTAAAGGAAAAAAAATTAACAGGCTTATTGAGGTATAATTGATATAAAAGGCCCCTGAGAACTTCTGCGCATGTTGAACTGTATATGTTTATCAAATTGTATATATTTGATGCGTTTGGCCATATGCATAACCTAAGAAATTTTGACTTGCAAGTGATTTAAGTCCTCAGTCTTTTCTAGAAACAAAATAATAAGCTGATGAACTCTTGGCCTAAATTCTTGCTACTAAAGTGTGTGTGTGTGAGTGTGTGTGTTGCTGGAACCCAGGGCTTTGCACATGCCAGGCAAGTGCTCTACCATTGAACTATATTCCAAACCTTCTAAATTGTGAATTATCATCCCAAAATAGATTTTTACTCTTTAACATTTAAAACAAGGATAAGAAGTAGCTTTGGGATTTGTTTGACTATAACAGAGAACATGAGCACCCTTTAGAAACTTTTTTTTTTTTTTTTTTTTTTTTTTTTGTGGTACCAGGGATTGAACTCGGGGTTGCTTGACCACTGGCCCACATCCCCAGCCCTTTTTTGTGTTTTATTTAGCAACTCGGTGAGACCCTGTTTCTAAGTGCCTTGCCATTGCTGAGGCTGGCTTTGAACTCGCGATCCTCCTGTCTCAGCCTCCCAAGTGCTGGGATTACCTGTGTATGTCACCGCACCCAGCTTAAAAACATATCTTAATATTTCCATTACTAGAGTAATTTTTTTTTTTTTTTTTTTTTTTTTTTTTGGTACCAGAGATTGAACTCAGGGGCACTTCACCACTTACCACATCCCCAGCCCTTTTTATTTTTAATTTTGAGACACGGTCTTGCTAAGTTGCTTAGAGCCTCACCAAATTGCTGAGGCTTATCTTGAACTCATAATCTTCCTGCCTCAGCCTCTCCAGCTGCTGGAATTACAGGCATACGCCACTGTGCCCAGCTAGAGTAACATATTTCTAGATATGGAAGCATACTTCTAATAAGGAAAATCTTCCCCATAGCCTCCCTCTTCTTCATTCCCTCCCATTTGGAAAAAAAAGAAAAAGAAAAAGAAAAGAAACCCTGTTGGAATGGATCTAAAAGTCTTTTAGGTCTTTCCCCTTCTCTCTTGCTGAATCAGTGAGGCTAGGCCTTGTTTCTGTTTTGGGGTCAGGTGGGATGCTTTGGTTAAGGATGGACTATATATTATGCATATGGCTTGTTCTTTGCTTGCTTCCGTTTATAGGTTGTTTGCAGAGGGCTTTCTTTAAAATTTTCTGAAAATCCCCAATCTAGGGGTTGGGGTATAGCTCAGAGGTAGAGGTTGTGCTTAGCATGCAGTTCAATCTACAGCACCAAGAAAAAACCCTAAAATCTCCCATTTAGATGGGCTGTGTTTTTATCTCATCCTTTATCTGACATTTGAAAATGTTTTCAGTGCTTCAAAAAATTTCCTTTTGCCTGTCTTCAAACATGTGCCTGAATGTTTTGTTTTGCTAAGAATACTTGTCTGGAAGAGGAAGGGCTAGACTAAAGGATATAACATTTAAAATGTTAAACAGAAGATTACTCATGAAAAGTGCCTTACCCTGGTGGGCTGTGTTTATTTCTCCTTGCTCTGTGTGTGATTAGCCAGTCTCACAGGCAAGGGAGGCATGTCCTACCTACTGTTGAGGGCAAACATCTTTTAGAATGTTCGCTGGTGTCTGTGTGCCATGACTTTGTTGCTGTCCTTTCTTTACTTTTTCTGGTTAGGGGGTGTCCCCTTTGCTTGATTGCATAAGTTATTCACATCTTAGGGAGATTCACACTTTGTACTCAAAAGGTTGTGGACTTTGTTTCTGGGTTTGTGGTGATTGTGTGATGGCCTTGGCCTTAACACCAAAATTGAATTTAATATCTAGACCCTTGGTTTCTAAAATTTACATTTGCTTCGCATCTTTTTTGCCCAAACTCTCATTTTCAGTTTTGTTTTTAGTCTGTTTTAGGTGCCTCTTATGCAGAAATTTCTTGTTAGATTTCTCACCTCTTTTTTAAACTCAGTTTGGGTTTTTCCTTTTTAGCAGATGTTCAGTATTGCATCACTTTAAAAAAAAAATCATCACCTTAAGTGTAGTGCACTTTCTTTCACACCTTCCTTTTTTTCCCCTCTCAGTGGTTACCTTTGTATCTTTAAATAGGGAGGTCTAGGTATGAGTCAACTTCAGAAATTGTTTTCAAAATATCTTTTCCAATCATGAGAACATTAAAAAAATATTAACATCCTTTTTTCTCACCCTACCAACCCTTCTCTCCATTTTTCTAACCATTTTAGAGTTTTTTGATCCCCTTCTCTAGTTGAATTATTACTTATAGAATGCATTTGTTCCTTTAATCATTATAAATATATTATCTCTGTGACTAATCACCACACTGCCACCTGCTAATCATCTTCGTGGGTATTCCTGACGGGAAGCTAGAAGGCTCTGTGGGTTTCTCCCACGACCTTATTTTGGTCTTGTCTGATGACGTGTGTCCTCCAAGAGAGGCTCTAACTTTATTTTGGGGAGTCATGGGGGTTGCTTGGTCCTTAGCTCCCCAAATTAATGGATTAGTCCAACACCCCAAAGATGCCCCTCCTTTACATTTGACACTATGACTTGCCAAAGATCAGAGGAAGTAATGTCTTCAGGATGATTCTCAGGTCTTTGGGGTCCATCAGCACAAATTCCCAAGGCTACCTCCAACCCTTTATACAGGCACCTTTCTTTAAGGACGACCTGGAGGGGGAAAATGCTCTGTCTCCAGGTAGTTTCTGCTTATCTCACCCTGGCCATTTAGGCTCACGTCTATCAGAACACACACTGAAAAGGCGGACATGTGAGATTATCTGGACCTTGTATTATAGGAAAGACCTCCTTTAAGCAGATTTTGGTGGTCTTGGCCATTTCCAAACAGAAAAAAAGACGCAGATAATGTGATTAGATTTATGGTAACTATATCTTTTATTTTCCAAACTAGGACATATTTCAGAGTGAAGGGGTAACATACTTTCAGATGGACTGGAGAGAGAGATCTTTGGCTCTCAATATCATCACCTTGTTCTTATTTGCAAGGGAGGTTTAATTAAGCATTGGTACAGGAGATAATTCCTGGGTAGGACAGTTCCTTGGAACAGCTGCACACACCTAAAAAAAAAAAGGTTCCCAGCAGGTGTGTAGAAGGGGTCATTAACATGTGTGCTGCTCTAGAAGAGCCAATAGAGTCCAAGTTAACCAGCAGAGATTGACTTCAGGAGTGCTTCTGAATTTACTTCTCTCAGGTGAAAACCACAATTGATTGGTCTGCTCTTCTGCAGCCTCTGCATTTCCTTGTAAACTGTAATGTCCCCAAACTTAGCTGAACCATAGGTTTGGGCCATGAGGAAAATGTGTTTGTGGAGACTGCAGGTTGTGTTTTGGAAGGAAAGCTGGGGCACAGGTGGAGAGTGCCATCTAGTATGGGAATAAGAAGTCAGGATGCCCGGGGATCCAGCCAAGGACCTAAAAGGTCAGTTAGTTTTCAGAAGCTACAGACAGGCCCGAAGCCTCTGCCAGGCATGTCCCTCCTTAGTGACTTTTCTTCTGTTGACTTGGTTCACTCATTTCGTAATTGTAGTGTTATATTACTTAAAGATTCTTCTAACCAAAATTCAATTTAAATGTGCTTAATGGAGCTTAGAGTTTTAAATCTTATTTTTGAGAGCTAAATATTTTTTCCCAAGAAAGCACATATTGATTGATGTTCAATCTTTAAATTTTTCTTTTTTCTTAAGATACCCATTTTCTTTGTAGGAAACCACAGTTGCAGCTCAAAACCAAGATGAGGACCCACTAGAAGGTAACGTGAACTTCATGTCACCATAGTTGAAAACAAAACCATGTTTCTAGCTTCTTCACCCACTCAACTTGCTGGAAACTGCGAGATCTTCCTGGAACATTCCAGCACAGGTTGCTGATGCCTTTCTCCTCAGTAATTTGCCTGTTTGGGGACTCTGTTTCTGTAGGATCCATGTCAGCTGATCCACCCCTATGGGGGTTTCTGAAGGACGGGGAAATGGAGACATTTCCAAAAAGTAAGAAGAGGGTGTGTGTTAAAGATCCGTTCCCTTCATACATTTAGAGTTTGCGTTTTGCTAAAGTTCGAAGGTGTCTGTCAAAGTTTAGGCGTTGGCAACTTAAACCCCAATGCAACAGTGTTGGGAGGCAGGACCTTTCAGAGGTGGCCAGATCCTGAGGGCTCTGTCTTCCTGCATGGATTGATGCAGTTACAGCAGGAGTGGATTTGTGGCAAAAGGATGAGCCAATCCTTGTCACCTGTTGTCCTTCTGCCATGGGATGATGCAGCAAGGAGACCCTGGCCAGGTGCTGCCCCTCAATCCTGCACTTTTCAGCCACCAGAAAATGTGCTAAATGCATTTCTTTTTCTTTCTTTTTTTTTTTTTTTTTTTTTTTTTGTGGTACCGGGGATTGAACTCAGGGGCACTCGACCACTGGGCCACATCCCCAGCCCTTTTTTGTATTTTATTTAGAGACAGGGTCTCACTGAGTTGCTAAGTGCCTCACCATTGCTGAGGCTGGCTTTGAACTCGCGATCCTCCTGCCTCAGCTTCCCAAAGTGCTGGGATTACAGGCATGCGCCACCGCGCCCGGCTAAATGCATTTCTATTTATTATAAATTGCCCAATCTCAGCACAAAATGGACCATGCATGACAGGTGGTTCTAAAATGATAGGCAGATGGTGGTTTCTATTGTTCTTCATCTGCTTTGAGAAGAACAAAGTTTTTCTATTCAGGGAAGGACCCTGTTTTCTGAATGTGTCTGTTTTGAGGAAGGAAAGAAAATATTTTGCTTGTATTTTAAGTAATGGGAAAGAGAAATAGAGGAGAAATGCAGAGAACACTGGTGCCCGATTCTTGTCACATGCCTCTCTGATCCCTTTCTCCTGTGTGAGCTACTGCTTGACAAACCCACACACTGTCTTTGTGATCCCTATCAAAGATGGGAGCAAATGGAATTTGCAGATGAGTAGGTGCTCAAAGCTTGAATGACAGGAAATTGATGTTTAAAAGAAATCTTTACATGCTATTAGGCAGTTCTAGTTTTTAGTACTTTAATTTACATATTTACTTATTTAGCTTGCTGGGGATTTCTTTTGGGTTAAAGTATGAGCTATTCTCCCTGCTTTCATTAGCTATGCAGACATTAAAACTAATAGCAGCAGTTTCCTCTGGAAATTCATCTTTCAGCGAGGTGTAGACTTTATCCCCATATCACATGCAGGGATAGCTGTGTTCCTTATTCCATAGCCACCTGTTGTTAGTGGCTACTGTATTGAACAGTGAAGGAGTTTGGCAAATGTGCTGCTTTGTTGAGCTGGTTACTTCAAACCAAGGACACCTGGGGAGCAGCAAATGCAGGGAAAGGCTTTCTTTGAACTTCCCTTATCTGCCTGGGGACAGAACCTCCAAAGGAAATGATTTTCATGAACCCCCTCCCTAGGAATTTGATCAACCAAAGAAGTTTACCTACATCACAGGAAGGGAGACTGAAGACAGACCCCATACCCAGACATTCTTCTGAGCGCCCATTCATCTTTCCCAGTAATTATTTACTTTCCCTTAAGTTATCTACTTCCCTTTTTGTCTCCTAGAAAGAAGGTATATATAGCTAGGTAGGTGGTACACACCTGTAATCCCAGCAGCTCGGGAAGCTGAGGCAGGAAGATGGAGAGTTCAAAGCCAGCCTCAGCAACTTAGCGAGGCCCTAAGCAACTCAGCAAGACCCTGTCTCAAAATAAAATATAAAAAAGGGCTGGAGATGTGGCTCAGTAGTTAAGTGCCTCTGGGTTCAATCCCCAGTGCCAAAAAAACAAAAAACAAAAAGAAAAACAAAACACTTTTCTTTGATGTGATGCCCATACATGCATGCAATCAATATGTATGCTTTTTCTCCTATTAATCTGCCTACTGTTGTTTTCCTTCATGGATTCAATTATCAATTCTCAGAAGTAGAGGGAAATTTTTTTACTACCCACCCTGCTCACAGCAGCATAGATCTAGAAGGCCCACAGGTTTAGGGCAGATATTTCATAGACTTCTCTATGAGCTGTGGCCAACACCTAGACCACAGAATCTGGGGTTTGTAGCTGACCACACTGTGTCTGTTTTCTTGTCCACAGGTTATAGGAGGGAGGGGGCGGGAGAGTGGGGTCAGGGAGGCTCAGTAGTAGAGCGCTTCGATTCTCAGCACCACATATAAATAAAATAAATAAAAGGATAATGTTTTTAAAAAAATTGCAACATTGAAAGTCTTAGATGCCTCTGGAATCTGACAACCTGGACTGCAAACCCAGGTCTAATGCCTCATGATAACATCATGCCATCCCAGGTCTTCGTGTGCTTTTGAATTAGTTACTATATAAAATATGTTTACTTCATCTGTGAACTAAACAGATAAAGCAGCACATTTATTTTCTCAAAGCAGGCTCCTCGGAGTCCTGGTTTTGGCTCACTGTTTGGCACTCTGTCCCTCCAGGTGCTCAGGCCAGGAACTTAACCCGTGACCTTCTCTTTCCCTGTTTCCCCAAATGGAATTCATCTCTAGAACATCACTTGAATCTCCATTTTTCTCCTCCACCTTTTATGTTGAGTTTGATAATATCGCTCCTTCTATAACTTAAATTTCTATCTTCACGTCTTACTGAAAGGTCACCCAGAATTTTAAAAGTCAACCTTTAGTGTTTGCAATTATTTCCTGCTTATGCTTTTTACAAACTCTAGTTTCCAACCATTTTCAATATGTGTTCTGTAAAACTCTTCTTTTCTTCATGTCTGTTATTATCTTCTGCAGATCCACACCTCCATTTGAATATTGAGGAATTAAACAAGGAGTTTATGTTGAAAAGTGAAGAACTCTACAACTCCCTCATGAATTGTCACTGGCAGCCTCTGGATACAGTCTACTCGAACATCCCAGATGAGACCTCCAAGTGAAGCAAGGTGTTCAGTATCTACCCAGATTAATTGCATTTTTTGTTTTTGTTTTTTTTTTTTTTGTTTGTTTGTAGGGAAAAAAATCTTCCAGGAATGTCCTGGATTCTGTATATAAATAAAAACTTCCAGTACCTAAATGTTATTGATAAACTGGATTATGAGGTAAACTAACCTCATCAGTACATCCATTCCTAAAGTGTGTTACTTTAAATAAATGCCAGAAGAGCTCTATGACTATCTTGGTAGAACAAGTTGTTCTCTAAGATGGAGGAAAACAGACTTAATGTAAGTTGACTTAAATTTAACTGATGGTGACATTAGCTACTCTGTTTTGCGAACTTCCTGTAACATTAAATCCTCATCCAAGGTTTCTCATTTGCATCTTGTCTAGAAAATGTCAATTAGAACTGGATGTTTGTTCTCCACTGCCCCTTGGGTGCTCTGTAAGAAAGCTGGTGTGATGGTGGAAGACAGTGGAGATGAACTTGTCTCAATTGAACAGGAAAAAAATTTGCCTTTTCCACACTGTTGATTTTCTAAGGTGAAAGAATTAGGCCTTTATAAATAGAGCCAGTTCTGAAAAATAAATAAAAGTGCAAAAACTTCAATGGTGTCTTGACTGTGATCCTTATTTAAAAAAAATTTTTTTTTTTTTTTTTTTGTCCTGAAGTTGAGCATTGTGTCCTGTCTTATTGCTTTACCTTATTTGAGTTCCCTTGGACTGAGCTGGCTGACCCGAAGGCCAGAAGATGTATACTGTAGAAGGAGAGTTGATCAGACTGGGTGCAAAGGGAATTTGAGATCCCTTCTACTCTGGAGGTGTTTAACAGATGCCAAGTCTTGTACCAACTAGGCTCAAAGACCTGAATCCCAAATGGAAGGACCAGTGGTCTTCACCTGGGGTGACAGCATTACCTCTCCCTGGGGCAGGGCTTCTCAACCTCAGTCCTATTGCCACTTTGTCCTGGACACTTCTTTGCTTGGGGGACTGCCTTGTGCATTGTCCTGCCCTTTACCACTAGATGCCGGCAGCACCCTTGCACCCTACTTGTGACAACACAGATGTCTCCTGATATTGCCAAATGTCTCCGGGAACAAAATTGCCCTGATTTAGAACCACTAGGAAGGGGCAATGTTTTTCCAACTGTGGGGTCTCTCAGAGTCTCCTGGAAGGCTTTTTTAGACTCAGATTCTTGTATACCATCCCCAGTTCGCTTCAATAGGTCTAAGGTGGGACTCTGTGTTTGTTAGCTTTTCATTGCTGTGACAAATACCTGAACAAAATGGAGGAGGAAAAAAAACCCTTTCTTGGCTCATGGTTTCAGTCCATTGTTAGCTGGCTCCATTGTTCTGGGCTAGGGGTGGGGCAGGACACCCAGGTAGAGGAGAGCAGCTTAGCTCAGAGGGGTGGGAGAAGAAGGGGCTGGGGACAAAGCGTACCCTTCCAGGGTTTACCCCCAGTGACCTACTTCCTCCAACATCTACCACTTCAAAGTAATTCATTCCAATTATTGATCTACCAAATGAATTAATCCACTGATGAGGTTAGAATCTCATGATCCAATCAATCATTTCCTAAAAGCCCTGCCTCGGAACATTGCTATACCAGGCACCAAGACTTCAGCACATGAGGCTTTGGGGATACTTCATATTAAATCCTTTTAATTCTCTAAGAAGTTGCTGGGTAAAGCTGCTGCTGCTGGTGGTACCGCCTCAGGAACTTTCCTGTCTGGTTCAGTTTAGCTCTGCCAGGAACCAAGGGTGAAGTTTTCCTGGGAATCCCACACAAGGTCCTTGCTTTCCCACAGGGCCCTGACTTGTTCAGGCACCCACTCCCCTTCTCCAGCCGTGTGTGTTAGGGACCAGCACCAGGTCCATCTCCAAGGAGTGGCTCTTGCAGGGTCTGAGCCATGGGTAGCGATCCTATTCCTCTTGTAAGTCCTTTGTTTAGATGAAAACAGGATAAAAATCTGCAATGAGCTATGAAGACAAATTTTTCTCATTTTTATAAAGGACAAACAAGAGGCAGCTTCTATCTCTTCCTGAGCATCAGGTTTAGATGTGATACCTGGCC
This sequence comes from Tamias sibiricus, assembly GCA_025594165.1. Classification (NCBI taxonomy): domain Eukaryota; kingdom Metazoa; phylum Chordata; class Mammalia; order Rodentia; family Sciuridae; genus Tamias; species Tamias sibiricus. The sequence goes on along the minus strand of CM046666.1, from coordinate 11,768,957 downwards.
CGGCTGCAGCAATCTTGTAACTATAAGGGCACCACCTGAAGGTAGTGCTGTGGATTAGCACTGAGGATGATGATGACAACTGTGTTCATAATAATGGCTTTGTGCTGTGGGTTAGCCAACCCGAGTGTCTCTCTGCTTGGAACTTGTTGTGTATGATATACAGATGTTCCTTGACTTTCAGTGGAGGTTGTGCCACCACAAATCCCATAAATTAAAAAAAAAAAAAAAAAAAAAAAAACCTAAGAAATGTATTTAATACAATGACCCTATTGAACATCATAGCTTAGCCTAGACAACCTTAGACATTCTTGAACACTTGGCTTATAGCTGGGTAAAATTGTCCATCACAAAGCCCATTTTATAATAGTCAAATAGTTGTGTATACACAGATGGGCATTTTTGAAGAGGTGATGGGAAGCTGTGTTAGCTTTTCATTGCTGTGGCTGGTTTCATCTGACAAGAGCAACTGAGAGGAGGAAAAGTTTATTTTGGGCTCACGGTCGGCCAGCTCCATCTCTGGGCCTGAGTGAGACAGGACATCATAGCAGAAGGGCATGGACGAAGAAAGTTGCTCAGCCCATGGCAGCTAGGAAGCAGAGTGTGCAGGATCCAAGGGCAAGATATAATCCCTGAGAGCCGGGCGCGGTGGCGCACGCCTGTAATCCCAGCACTTTGGGAGGCTGAGGCAGGAGGATCGCGAGTTCAAAGCCAGCCTCAGCAATGGCGAGGCACTTAGTAACTCAGTGAGACCCTGTCTCTAATAAAATACAAAAAAAGGGATGGGGATGTGGCCCAGTGGTCGAGTGCCCCTGAGTTCAATCCCCGGTACCAAAAAAAAAAAAAAAATAATAATAATAATAATAATAATCCCTGAGGGCACACCCCGGTGACTTGCTTCCTCTAGCCAGGACCCACCTGTCTACAGTTACCACCTAGTAGTCCATTCAAATTATTAGCCCATCAAAAGCAAATGTGACATGTTTACACAATGGAGTGTTATTCAGTCATAAAGAATGGAATCATGTCATTTGCAGGAAAATGGATGGAACTTGAGAGCATTATATTAAGTGAAATAAGTCAAACAGAGGGTTAAGAGTTATGTTTTCTCTCATATACAAAAGGTAGAGAGGAAAAAGGAAATGAAACATGGGGGCAATATCTCATGAGAATCTAAGGGAGATCAGTAGAGTAGAGGAAAGGGATGGGCAAGTGAGGGAGTAGAGAAAGGGAAGTACTGGGGAACCAATATTGACCAAATTATATTGTTATATATCATGTGCATGTATAAATACATAACAATGAATTGTACTATTAATTATGCATAATTATTATACATCAATAAAAATATGAGGAAGATTATTAACCCATCAAATGGATTAATCCTCTTGATGAAATTATAATTCACACAATCTAATCAGTTCACCTCTGAACATTCCTGAATTCCCTAATACAGGAGCTTTTTGGAGAAAATCTCATATCCAAACTGTAACAGAGGCTAAAACACAACATCCAAAAAATGCTGGCAACATAGTTCACTTTAGAATTGTTAGAATTGTTGTTTACCTTCATGATTACGCGGCTAACTGGGAGCTGTAGCTTGATGCCTCTGCCCAGCCTCACAAGAGAGGATTGTACCAAATATCATGAGCTCAGGTAAAAGATCCAAATTCCAAGTCCAGTTCTACTGGATGGGTATTGCTTTCATGCCACTGTAAAGTCCACTTAAGTAGAACTGTTGTAAGTTGGGGCTGTCTGTATCTTCTTTTTAAGCCACTCTGAATTTTTGTTATTTGTAGCAAAAGTATCCTAATGGATACAGATAACATGTGTAAAGAGCTTGATGTCCTTAAATCCAAAAGACACCCATCTGTATGGACAGAGCTGTGCTATCTAACATGGTAGCTACTAACCACGTGGGGCTATTGTTGAAACTTTTCAAGTTTAAAATGAAAAAAATTGCTTCCTCATTCACACTTGGCACATTTCAAAATTTTAATAGCCATGTATTTGACCAAATTAGGCAGCACAGATTGTAGAATATTTCTATCACAGGCCAGTGTCATACAATAAAAACTGTGCCCTTAGGGAAAGAACATGAGATACAGTTAGGTTCATTTCTCAACCCTTATTTAGACACTTTTTTCCTAATTATCCCCTCCCACCATGAAATGTTCATTGCATACATACACATAATTTACATTTTTTATACATTGGAAAGAGCCAGATTTTTTTTTTTTTTTAAATCTCTTCACCTCCAGAGCCATTTTTCACCTCCTTAGGGGTGCTATTGTCACCTGTTGAGAATGCATGGGTCAGCATCATGGCCATAAATAAGTTCAAGCAAGGCTTTTAGGTCACCATGAAGAATGTGGATTTTACTAACACTGTCTGGTCTTTGTACCTTTATTTTTTAATTTTTATTTATTTACTTATTTTTCTTGAGACAGGGTCACACTGTGTCGCCCAGGATGGTCTCAAACTTCCAGGCTCAAGCGATCCTCCCACCTTGGCCTCCCATATAACTGGAATTATGCACTGCACCCAGCCTAGACCTTTGTTCTTGAAGTTCAAAGTTCCAAAATGATGGCGATGTATTTGTTCTAACATTATTAAAGAAAAATTAGAGCCAGGCGCAGTGGCACATGCCTGTAATCCCAGCACTTGGGAGGCTGAGGCAGAAGGATCGCGAGTTCAAAGCCAGCCTCAGCAATGGCGAGGCACTTAGCAACTCAGTGAGACCCCGTCTCTAATAAAATACAAAAAAAGGGCTGGGGATGTGGCCCAGTGGTCGAGTGCCCCTGAATTCAATCCCCAATACCAAAAAAAAAAAAAAAAAAAAAAAAGATTATTAAAGAAAAAATGCACACACACACACACACACAAAACACACATACACATACACAGATATACCAAGAATTAGGTAATGGTTTATGTTCCCCTTAGTATTCATGTATTAATTAATTAATTTGTGGGGCTGAGAATTGAACCCTTGGGTACATTATCAATGAGCTATCTCCCTAGTCCTTTTTATTTTTTTTATTTTGAGACAGGGTCTTGCTAAATTGTCAAGTCTGGCCTTGAACTTGTGATCCTCATGCCTCAGCCTCCCAACTTGCTGAGATCCCAGGTGTGAGCACTATGCCTGGTCTAATTAGGTTTTTATAATATCTAATGGAGGACCTAAACTCTCTTGCTGAAATTCCCTCTTTGGCCTACCCAAAAAAAGAAAGGGATGCCATCCTCACACTCCAGTGTTCTTATGATTGTTACGTAAGTGACATGTGAATGAGGATCTCAGCAACTGTGGGGGACCAGAAAATACCCCAAAGATGCCCTTTTTTGCCAAAGGGTTATTTTGAGATGATTATTTTGTGAAACAGCAGATAGAGAAGCAGCTCTGAAAACCAAGAAGATACCTGTTATTCTCAGTCTCCTGTCGACAGAGAATAAGATCAACCTAGTTGACAACAAAGAAAATCGCATTTCTCTGGGGCTAATCAGTTTGTAATTGGGAAAAACCCTGATTTGAGCATTATTTAAAAAGTGCTTCAATCTCAGAAATGACTGTCTCCCAAATTAACAAGTAAGTGAATCACAACTCCAACAGAGAAAACGTGGAATGCAGCCTTTGAATCACCTCTTTAAAAGCCCCTTGTTCCTGCTGATCCACAGAATCACAGCCGCTGGGACGGGAGTCCCCTGTGTTTCTCCCTTGCTAGCAAAGCAAAAAAAACATCTTTTTGTTAAGGAGAGAGAGAAGAAAATGTGCTTCAAGGTTGTTCAAAATGGTGGTTGCATTTACAGCTTTAAAGTGCACAGGGGCGTGGGGGGCTGGTAATTATATCATTTGTTAGTGAGGAATCATGATTAGTGCTGGCAGAAGTTAAGCTGTTTTGTAGAAAAGGGATGAGGTAGGGTCTCCGTCTCTGAGTAATTTGGGAGAAGGGATTCATGGTCATAGAGGTTAGCAGAAGTTGACAACCTTTCAAAGGTCAGCTCATCCAGGGGCCGTATGTCTGCAGCCCAGTATATAGCTGTGGATGTGTCTGAGGTCTGATTAATAATGGCCTCTGAACTCCATTTTTATTTGTTTGTTTGTTTATTTTGGGGTGGTACCGGGGAATTGAACTCAAGGGCACTCAACCACTGAGCCACATCCCCAACCCTATTTTGTATTTTATTTAGAGACAGGGTCTCACTGGGTTGCTTAGTGCCTTGCTTTTGCTGAGACTGGCTTTGAACTCACAAGCTGCTACGATGACAGGTATGCACCACAGCGCCTGGCTTTATTTATTTATTTTTCACATGGTACAGCTATAAAGAAAATATGCATTTATAAGGGTATCCTCATTTCTGAACCAGAAATAGAAGGATAAATCAATAAAGACTCTTTCCAGTGGAGAAGGCGCATCAATCTGCATGATGAAGCTTACCTGTGCTGGCTGTTTCTCTGGTTACCTCCCCATGACCTGTTGTCTTCACACCCTTCTTCCTTTGATGGTATGGAAGACTGAATTCTGAGTCTTTTGAGACATACTCATTTTTCTCCTATGCATGTATACACAAGGCATACATGTTAATAAACTGCTTTCTCTTGTTAATCTTTCATTCCAGGGAGGACCACCTAAAAACCATGAAGGGTAGAGGAAAAGTTATTTTTGCTGCTTTTTATAAACTGTCAAATGACTCTAGCCCTAGAGTGATCCCAGGGGACCAAGGGTAGAAGTGTCTGGGGAAGCCCAGCTCATATTGCTGATCCAATTTAACAAATCTTCAAAAAGTTTACACTATGATTTGGCAGTGAAATGAAAAGGTTTCCAAAACTAATCAGTGGGACAAAAATTTGAATTTAATGAAGCAAATCTTTGTTGTTAGAGAAATGACTACTTTTCTTGCATAGGTGCTTAAAAAAAAGCAACCTACTTATACACATTTACATCAATCTTGTGTATAAGTAAAAAGAAAAACATGATTTTAAAAAATGTGTCTAGGGCTGGGGTTGTGGCTCAGTGGTGGAGCACCTGCCTCGCATGCGTGAGGCACTGGGTTTGATCCCCAGCACCACATTTTTAAAAAAGCTAAATAAACAAAGGTATTTTTTTTTAAAAACTAAATAAAGGCATAAAAAATAAATAAAGGTATGTGTTCATCTATAACTAAAAAAGAAAGTGTGTCCAAATGAAACTAGAACAGTAGTTGGCCAAGTAAATATTTTTGACACTGAAGACCATACTGTCTTCGTACCAGCTATTCAACTCCAATACTGAAGAGCAAAAGCAGCCATAGACAACAGGTAGATGAATGAGCTTGGCTGTGTTTCAATAAAACTTTATTTACAAGAACACATTGGATAGCCCATGTGTAGTAGCTTGCCAACCCCTGGTACAAAAAAGCCCCTTTTAAAGAGTTTTATGCAAAAATGATAAAATTTTACCAAAGAACTGAAAAGGCATTGGTAAAAAACGCATTGTAATTGTTTAATTTGCAAAGCTTTGTATTATTGATACAAAAACTTATGGGTCTTAGTGGCATTTTGGATTCCATAAAATACAACATATGGATCTTTAAGAAATAGTTTATCACATAATGTAGCTTAATGAGAATGAATAACGAGAAGTTGGCAGGTGAAGGGCTTGCTTCTAAAGATTTAGGCGGAATTGTAATTTAATCTCCGTTTGTTTGGACAATATGTAACACGACAAAACTTGGTGACAGATGATTAAGAAGGTCTAGATTTATATGTGTTGAATTTTAACTGATACATAAAAACAAAAAAATATACATATTTATGGAGTACCATGTGATATTTTGATGCATGTATTTGTTGCATAATGTTAATGTTGTATAAGGTTAAACAAATCTACCTCCTCAAACATCTAGCATTTTTTTATGATCAAAATGTTCAAAATTCTTCTAGTTTCTGAGATATACCGTACACAGTTGTTATCTGTAGTCACCCTACCAAGCCATCCCACACCAAAGTTTCTTACTTCTATGGAACTACAGTTTAACCCCCATTGATCAAGAGAATCTAGATTTAGAAAAAGATAACGCATTTACTCAGTGAAGAATACAGTGAAAGCATCACCATAATTCATATGTTTATTTATTTATTCATTTGTTTTTGGCACTGGAGATTGAACCCAGGGGTACTTTACCACTGAGCTACATCCCAGGCCTTTTTATATTTTTTTATTTTTGAGAAAGGGTCTAGCTAAGTTGATTAGGGCCTCGCTAAATTGCTGAGGCTAGCCTCCAACTTGGAATCATCCTGCCTCAACCTCCCGAGTTGCTGGGATTACAGGTGTGTGCCACCACACCTGGCTCTAATCTCATATGTTAAAGGGTTCCTGTTCTGTTTCTGGAGAAGTTCACATTACTTCTTGATAATGGTCTGCTTCTATTACTCCTATGAAGTGATGAACATCCAGCTTAAGCATGAAGTTCTTCTTTCTGCCTTCCTTTACCAAGTGGGATCAGAGTAACTTAGGAGATAGCAAATGCTAGATGGTGAGGCCAAGAAAGCACAAATGGCCTAATATGTCCAGTTGCTGACAAGCCATGTTTTTTCAGAATTTTCTGGATTAGCAATGATGAGGTAAAAAAATCTGATATGAACAGAGAGGCTCTCTCTCATAGCAGCAACCAGACGGTTGTAAACAAATATATGAAAACATGTTCAACATCTCTAGCAATTAGAGAAATGCAAATCAAAACAACTCTTAAGATTTCATCTTACTCCAGTCAGAATGGCAGCTATCAAAAAAAACAAACAACAATAAATGCTGGCGAGGATGTGGGGAAAAAGGCACACTCATACATTGCTGGTGGAACCACAAATCGGTGAAGCCAATCTGGAAAGTAGTATGGAGATTCCTAGGAAAACTTAGAATGCAACCACTATTTGACCCAGCTATCCCACTCCTTGATCTATTCCCAAAGGACTTAAAAAACAGCTTACTACAGGGACACAGCCACATCCATGTTTATAGCAGCACATTTCACAATAGATAGATTGTGGAACCAACCCCATGCCCATCAGCAGATGAATGGATAGGGAAACTTTGGTGTATATACACGATGGAACACTACTCAGCACTAAAAGAGAATAAAATCATGGCATTTGCAGGTAAATGGATGGAGTTGGAGAAAATAATGCTACTACATGAAGTTAGCCAATCCCCCAAAACCAAAGGTCAAATGATCTCTTTGTTATGAAGATACTAACTTATAAAGGCAAGGGAGTGGGGATGAGAGGAATGAAAGGATTTTAAATAGAACAAAGAGGGGGGAGAGTGGGGAGGGGACAAGGGGGTAAGAATAATGGTAGAATGAGTTATTCATCATTGCCCTAAGTACATGTATGAAGACACAATTGTAAAAATACTTTATATAAAACCAGCAACTTGAAAAATTGTGCTCTTTGTATGTAATATGAAATGAATTGCACTCTGCAAACATGTATAACAAATTAGAATAAAAATCATTTTAAAAAATCCTTAGTACGAGAAGCAGGATTATAGCCCACTGAAACAAATTTCAGCTGCAAAAAAAGGCCAGGTGCCCCATGGTTCTTGAAAACGGAGAAGTTAACAAAAGCACAGGTGCTCACATGATGTTAACATTGTTTATAACTATCATGGTTTAGAGCAGATAGTGAGAGGAGAGGCCTCTGACTAACCATGATATTATCAGCTACTGATGGTTAGGGCCCTACCAGGAGCCACCTGCTTAAGTCCTTCTGCTGAAAGTCAACAGGGAGTCACCTAATTGATGGTGATAAAATCCCATTTGGCCTGTTTTGTGGAGCAGTGTGGGTTATAGGTTATCAAGTGTGGATACTGTTGTTCTGTTCATGAATCTCTCCTCCATGTGGATGATGATTCAAGACTAACAGATGTTTTCTGTGTGTGAGCAGAGAGACAAGAAAGCAAAAGTCAACCTTAGACTCAACATGATCAATGACCACTGCCTGGAAAAATGTGTTCATTTCTGGTGCTGATGTTTTGCTATATTAAGAAAGAGAAAATCATTGAACCAATAGAATAGGGTCCCCGGGCTCTGATAAAGTAGGATTGTGTGGACCAATCATCAATAAGCCCTTGCAGCTGATTGAATAACCTTTGAGGAGATGGAGACAAGAAAGATTAAGCTCTTACTTGTAATGAAAGAAGAGTAGAGGTATGCCGAGGACTGACTATTCCCCTCCACCCCCTCCCCTGTAGAACTCCTATTTGTTGTATGATGATTTGAGATCTATGATACGCCTCAGTTTCCCCTGAATAAACTACAATTTGAGTATCAGTAGCAGATGCCCCAAGCCAGCAGGAATCTTATCATTATCAAGATGGGATCTGTTTTAAAGACAAAGATGGGCATCTAGAGGGAGAGGGGATGTGTGGCTAGTGTATCTATTTCCTTGGCTCACTGTACTTCCATAAGTAGGTTTCTGCCTCAAGTATCTGCATATTATAGAATGGACTCTTCATTTTATCTGCCTGGACCTCTTCATTGCTTTGCTTAGAAACAATTTTCTCACTCAAATCTGGCGATTCTGGAGGCCACCTTGACTGACTCTTCCTCTCTGGCCATAGTTGATGATGGGTCTAGGTAGGTGGTGTGCTCAAATGCAGCTGAAGTTCACCACATCGGCTCCTAGATTGGTAGGTATCAGTCTGTTTGGGTTGCAGTAACAAACATACCCTAAACTGTTGCCGCCTGAAGCGCTCGGAGCACCGGAGCCGCGGGAAGAACTTCAGAAGCAAACTGGAGACAAACAGCTTTTTATTCTGATAACTTTTCTCTCTGGTTCTAACAACTAACTCACGCCAAACACACCACTAAAATGGCCCTGACCCGATCAGCAATTTCGGCCAAGTCACTCCAGATCCCGCAACAAAATCCCGTGAGACTACGGGTGGCGACAATGGCCAAATCTCCACGGCTCATAGTCAACTGCAATTCAAGCCAATCCCCAAACAGGGCTCCTGCATTTCCCCCTTTTTGTTTTAAAAGAGGTAATGCTCTAGGACGTCTATGTGCAACCAACATTCTTACCCGTCATCGGATAATCAAGGCTGTGCCCTTGACTCCTGTCTTAGGTTGATATGTCGGCCACATGAGACTGTCCCGTGCGACTGTGCCTGTCTTAGGTTGTCCCCCTCTGGGGATCTTACCCGTCATTGGCTAACCAGCCATCCAATGGAGCCCTTTAGGATCGACTATATATGATGACTAACAGCCGTCCAATTGTGAGGAGATGTTGCGGCTTTAAGGCGACAAGCCTTTTGGTGATGAGCCAAATTGCATAGCATATCAAATTGTTTAAACAAATCAGCTGCCCTAAGTTCCAACAAGTAACACACTGAATTCTCTAGACAAATACCCGCAAGGCATTGTCCCGTAAAGTCCCAAACAATGAAAGATCAAAATGTCCATTTGTTGTAACATGTTGATGTAGGAGGCCCCATGCATGTAGAGCAGAGGCCACACTGTTGGTGAGGTTGTTTGATGTTTGAGCAGCAGGGATGCTTGCGGCGGCCGCGATCCCTGCAGCTGTAGCAGCAGACGTCTTTTTTATGTTTAGACAATGCCACCGGCAAATCTTCAGGGCCCGCTACCTAGAAACTCAAGCATCAATTATTAAAGGAAAGGCAGTGCTATTGCAGCACTGAGTCAAGAGGCGAGTTGTCAAACTACAAAATAGAATAATTAGATTAGAAAATTAAAGTTGATTTTTGTTCACACACATCGCTGGTTGAGCTTCTACAAACATAAGTTGGAAAAATATCATATTTAGAACAAAACAAAGAAAGACTGAGGGTAATTACTGCATTAAAGATAGATTAAAGAAAAGGTAAAGGCACTTTAGAGAAATAATTTGTTAGCTGGAACCCTTGAGTCTCTGTATACAGAGCAATCTTTTACCTGTTGAGATAATTGAAATTAATGAGCTATTAAACAAATGAAGTTAATAACAAATAAACAATCTTAAGTCAAAACACCAAAATATCAGGTTATATAGCACTAGTCATATTGTTTGCTAAAGAGAAGTCCCAGGGACACCTATAAATCAAAATTGAAAGTACCTTCATTTATAAAATTATTTACCTAAATTGAATACTCTAAACCTAAAATGAATTAAAGTTATTTGGATCCATATATATATATTTTTTCTTTTTCATAAGCGCTTTGTTCTGTGTGACGTCACACTGGACAAACAAACATACAAACATATATTTGTGACGTCACATTAACATGAAATATAGACAAATGTACAGACATAAAGACATGTATAAAAAGAAAAAAAAAATACAATTGTGTGCACACTAAAGAGAGATCTCCTCGTCCCGGCCGGGAGAAATGACACTTAAGTTGTGAAATATTTTGAAGGACTCTTTTGAGGGAATCATTCTATACCTTCATCTTGGTCCTCTTGATTTTGTACCTTTTTTATTAATCTTGATTCTTCAATAACTTCATCTTGATCATTTTGATGTGGTACCTGTTTTATTAATCTAGATGGTATCCATATTGGAGAGGATTCGTCTTTTGGAAAAACACAAACAGATCCTCTTCCCCAAATTAATACTGGATCTGGACCCTTCCATGTACCTGAAAGAACATCCTTCCAGTAAACCAAAGGTTTATGTTGTTGGTGTGGATTCCAATGTCTGTCTCCAGCAGAATAACCATTAGAGTCTAAAGTTAAAAAATTTAAGGTAAACAGGGCAACTGCCAATCTGTCCTTAGGACTTTTCCAATTTCCTTCTTTTTGTTTTAATAACATAATTTTCAGTGTTCGGTTTGCTCTTTCAATAATGCCCTGACCCTGAGGATTGTATGGGATGCCTGTTTTATGGGATATATTGAATTTTGCGCAAAACTCTTTGAAAGATGAGGACGTATATGCGGGGCCATTATCTGTTTTAAGCATTTTGGGGATGCCCAATGCAGCAAAAGCTTGCAAGCAATGAGATGTAACATCTTTAACTTTTTCTCCAGAATGTAAGGAAGCAAAAATCATGCCTGAACATGTATCTATGGTCACATGAATAAATCGCAATTTTCCAAAACTTGGCTCATGAGTAACATCCATCTGCCACAAATGATTGGGCATCAATCCTCTAGGGTTAACGCCGAAATGAGGATTGGGCAAATGTGTCATACAAGATTTACAATCTTTTACAATTGTTCTGGCTTGCTCCTTTGTGATTTTAAACCTACGTTGCAAGGTGGTGCTGTTGACATGAAACTGGGAGTGAAATAAAGTAGCTTGTTGTAGCACTGAAAGTATAAATACTGTTTTTGTAAGTTCATCAGCCTTTTGATTACCTTCATGGAGGGGACCAGGCAAATTAGTATGTGCTCTAATATGGCCTACGAATAGGGGTTCTTTTCTTGCCCACAAAAGTTTTTGTATTTGATAAAACAATTTAAAGGCTGGAGTATGAGGTGCTATTGGTCCTGCTAACTCTAATTTTGGGACGGCTTGTACAATATAGTGGCTATCTGAAAAAATGTTTACGGGCTGGTCCCTAAAATTTTCCAGAGCTCTTACCACAGCTTCCAATTCCACTAGTTGAGCTGATTTGTGTGCAGTTATGTAAGTCATATTTTCTTTTTTAGTGACTACTGTAGCAGTACCATTTGAGGACCCATCTGTAAATACATTAAATGCCTTAGGAATAGGTTGATTTTTTATTACCTGTGGAAATATAATAGGATGATTAATACAAAAAGATAATATAGGGGACTTAGGAAGATGATTATCAAAATTTGCAGAAGTAGAGCATTTAGCTATAGCCCAATCATTATCATTGAAGCATAAGTATTCAATCTGTGATGATGAATAGGGAGTAATAATAGTAGCAGGGTGAATGCCAAATATTTTAGTAGAAGTCTTAAGTCCTTGAAGAATAAGTTTAGCCACCATGGAGGTATAAGATTCAATTATACTTTTAGGAGAGACGGGCAAATGTATCCATAATAAAGGCCCTTGTTGCCAAAATACTCCTGTGGGTGTATATTGTGAAGAAATAATAATCAACATCAGCGGTTGAGTTAAATCAAATCTATCACAATGAGCTCCTTCGATGGCTTTTTCTACTAACTTTAAAGCTTTCCTAGCATCAGGAGTCAATGTTCGTGGTGAAGATGGATCAGGATCTCCACGAAGGATGTCAAATAAAGGTTTTAGTTGGCCAGTAGTGAGATTTAGTGTAGGGCAAAGCCAATTAATGTCTCCCAGTAGTTTTTGGAAATCATTGAGGGTGGTCAAATGTTCTTTATTTATTAAAATTTTTTGGGGTCTAACAAAAGTATCCATGATTTTAAATCCTAAATATAATATGGGAGATCTGGTTTGAACTTTTTCTTCTGCTATATATAGTCCATATTTTTTTTAAATTTTCTACCACATCACTGAATATATTAAATAAGATTTTTTGATTAGGGTGGGCCAATAAAATATCATCCATGTAATGTAGACACATGAGGTTTGGATATTTATTTTTAATGGGTTGGATAGCCTTGTCCACATATATTTGGCATATGGTGGGGCTATTAGCCATTCCCTGTGGTAAAACCTTCCATTGATATCTCTGATCAGGGCCATTATTGTTCATAGAAGGAACGGAAAAAGCAAACCTGGGGGCATCCAGAGGATGTAGGGGAATAGAAAAGAAGCAATCCTTTATATCAAGAGTAATAAGATGGAAATTTTTTGGAATAGCTACGGGACTAGGAAGTCCAGGTTGAGTAGGCCCCATAACTTGCATGGTTTTATTGATTTGTCTAAGATCATGTAACAATCGCCATTTTCCTGACTTTTTCTTGATCACAAATATGGGGGAATTCCAGGGAGAGGTGGAAGGTTCTATATGACCTGCTTCTAATTGTTCCTGAACTAATTGGTGGGCCGCTTGTAATTTCTCTTTAGATAGGGGCCACTGAGGGACCCACACTGGCTTATCAGAAAGCCATGGTATTTTCAAAATTATTTTCTCAGTGGCCCCGAAAAAAAATATCTTTTTCCTTTATGACAATGATTACTTTTAGGGTTAAGATTACTCTGTACTTTTTGATAATGAGTTCTTTTATGGTTAAGATTACCCTGTAGGTTTTCACATTTAACATCTGCAGGCTTGGTTGCAAGGTGTACTCCCATTTGTTGCAAAATATCTCTTCCCCATAAAGTAACCGGTAGATTAGGTAAAACATAAGGCTGAAATGTTCCTTTATGGCCTTCATCATCCTCCCATTTTAAAATTACTGCACTTTTATCTGGGAGGTTATTATATCCCAAGCCTCTTAAACTGGTTGAAGCTTTTTGCAGAGGCCAGTGCTTGGGCCATTGGCGTAAATTAATAATGGAAGAGTCAGCTCCAGTATCTATTAATCCCTCCATTTCTATTCCTTGGATTTTTATTTTACACATAGGCCTCCTTGAACAGTCTCGAACCCAGCAAGCCATGGGACTTGAGTCAGTGGAACAAAATCCTCTATTGTTCCCTTCTTGAGGCATACCCATTTTAAATGAATTATGTAAATTGGGAAGGAGAAGCAACTGAGCAATTCTATCTCCTTGATTAACAGAACTTACACTTTGGGGTGAGCTAAGCATTATTTTTATTTCCCCTTTGTAGTCTGAGTTTATTACACCTGGGGTCACTTGCAAACCTAATAAGCTTTTAGGACTACGCCCGATAATAAGTCCTATAGTCCCTGAGGGAAGAGGTCCCCTGACTCCTGTGGGAATCAGTTGAACCCCCATTTCAGGTGTTAACACTATTCGGGCGGTGGAACAGAGGTCTAATCCTGCATTTCCTCTTGTTCCTCTGGCGAGGGAGTGGATGGGTAGTAGGGGATTGTGTCGGGGAAGCATCTGAGTGGATGCTTGAGGATACTCCTTCTGCAATGCCCCGTACATTTGTGGGCCCCGGGGTACTGGGCCCCGTGCCCCGTTTTTTGAATTCCTGAACAAAGGATTTCCATGGATGTCAAATTTTGAATAGCATTTATTGGCCCAATGATTTCCCTTTTTACACCTGGGGCAGCGGCCTGGGGCATGGTATGAGCTTGATCTTATTTCTCTTTTGGGATTTTGCCTAGAATTGCCTGATTGATTATGATAATTTTGCCTGGAATATCCTGATTGATTATAATGTCTACGTTTAGCCTTTGTGAAATTTCGAGAGGAAGCACCTCTCATTGAGGCTGCAATCACATTTCCTGTGACAAAGGCGCCATTTATATCTTTACATAGTTGTATATATACGGAAAGATCCTTTTTAGTTCTCCATGGCCTGATGGCTGCTTGGCACCATTTATTTGCATTTTCATAAGCTAATTGAACAACTAAAGGCATAGCTTGGTCAACATCTGCAAAACACACTACCTGCAGTTCTCAAAAAGTCGATCAGCAAAGTCGGCATACGGCTCATTAGGTCCTTGAATCACTTTTGACAAGCTACCTTGTAGATCCCCAGGTCCTTGTACAGTTTTCCATGCCTCTAAGGCAGCTGCATTTATCTGAGCATATATATCTGAGTCATAATCTGTTTGAGCCTGTAAGTCTGCGAATTGCCCTTCTCCTGTGAGCATGTCTATATTATAGTTTTCAAACCCTGCAGCCGCGTTTCTTTTAGCCGTTTCTATACAAAGTTCTTGGAATTGCGATCGCCAAACCAAGAATTGCCCCCCGCTTAATGTTGCTTTACATAGACTTTTCCAGTCTGAGGGGGTTAAGCTAAAGGTGTTAAGGGACTCCAGCATACTCAACGTGAAAGGAGCTTGGGGCCCATAAGTCATTACTGCCTCTTTGAGATTTTTTATTGTTTTGAAATCTACTGACTGATGGACACTCTGTCCATTTTTCTTTTCAAATGCTGGCGGTTCCCAATGTATCTGTGAGTTGTCCTCGAGAGCGCATAAGCGATCAGAAAGACTTTTTATTTCTGTTTCTAGGGTATGCAAATGCCTAGTAATACCCTTCATATTTTCTGTAATGGATTCCACCCATGGGGGAGTAGTCACTTCCACAAGTGACTCCTCTGCCTGACGGACCTTTTTCTCGGTCTTTTTAAATTTCTTTTTCCTCATTTTCTCAGGATCACTTTTACTAGATTCCTCACCACTGCTAATTTCACTGACAGCAATATCCTGAGGCCCAGGTTCCAGTGAGAGCAAGTATCCTTCAGCTTTCGCCAATAACTCCCGAATAGCTTTAATAGCTTGGATTTTTGTCATTTTTGGGTCTCTTCTAATACTCTCTTTACTGGTCTCAGTTGGCCCAGTGGAATCTACACTTTTTTGATCACTTTCATTTTTGTCTATATACTCCTCACTGAGAACAGAGTCAGGTATATCAAGGAGTCTTTGCATAGCCTCTATCACTTGGGATTCAGTTATATTCGAACCCATCTTTAGAGACCTTTCAGTTCTTACCTGTCCGCTCCGAAGTTCCCCGTACGGGCCGCCACCTGTTGCCGCCTGAAGCGCTCGGAGCACCGGAGCCGCGGGAAGAACTTCAGAAGCAAACTGGAGACAAACAGCTTTTTATTCTGATAACTTTTCTCTCTGGTTCTAACAACTAACTCACGCCAAACACACCACTAAAATGGCCCTGACCCGATCAGCAATTTCGGCCAAGTCACTCCAGATCCCGCAACAAAATCCCGTGAGACTACGGGTGGCGACAATGGCCAAATCTCCACGGCTCATAGTCAACTGCAATTCAAGCCAATCCCCAAACAGGGCTCCTGCACTAAACTAGGTGGCTTATAAACATCAGAAGTGTATTTCTCCCAGTTCTGAAGGCTGGGGAGTCTAAGATCAACCCACCAGAAGATTCAGTGTGTGTTGAGGGCCCACTTCATCATAGATAGAGCCTTCTCATTGTGTCCTCACATAGTGGTAAGGGCTTTAATCCTATTCATGAAGACTCTCTACATGCTTCACATAATCACTTCCCAAAGATTCATTCTCCAAACATTACCTATGGAGTTAGGGTTTCAATTTATGAATTTTTGAGGGGAACACAAATGTGCGGGTGATAGTAGTGGGGTGATCGTGTGACCTAACCTGAACCGATTGGTTCTTCCTTGGAAGCTTTTTAAGTGGCATTGAAGAGCTCAGTTCTTCTCTGGTAGTAAAGCTGGGGAAGGTGAGCCCATTGTTGCTGTTACAGCCTTAAATTGACTTCCAGAGAGAAGCAGATAGTAATACTAGCATGTGTGAGTCATGCAGTTTATTCTTTAGCTTTTTATTTTCCGCACCTCCATTCTTTTGGGAAATCAGGAATCCCCAATACAAATTCTTCTGTTGGTTCAACTTCTCTTCCTGAAACACAAAGTATCCTGATTAAAATAAACCCTTAATTTGGCCATTCCAGGCGGGAGGTTAGAAACACTTGGTGACGTTTCCTCCATTTTTTGCTCCTCCAGTTAACTCTGTGCCAGGCCACACACTCATTTGTCTGAACGAGCCCATCCATGCCCACGCCAGTCTAGTCTGTATTCTGTTGGAGGAGGTCACACTTATTTTTTGCAGCACAGACTTTTCTTTGGAGCTCCATATTAAGTCCATCTTACTACTGACATGGAAACTCAGCTTGGGTGCCCCTCGGCATTCCAACATTTGCCTGTTGTAGTGGATTGCTCCTAATTTTACCTATGTCAACAAATGTCATGTTCTATCAAGCAAAATGTAAGTGCTTGGAGATTCCAAGGCCCTTAACAGGGAGGGATTTGGGCCTGGAAGATAAGAGATAGGCAACTTTATGAATTTACTGCTGTTACTGGAGGGTAAACTTTGAGATTTGACTGTGAGGCGAGGTAGAGATAGGCACTGCAGGAGGGCAAAGTACCTGCCTATGTAATGAAGGTTGGGTCTAGGCAGGGTGATGGAGGCTGTAGCTGCTTGGTTATAAGTCCTGGAGCAGAACACTTTGCATTAGTTTTGTTATTTATTTATTTATTTTTTTGTACCAGGGATTGAACTCGGGGGCATTTGACCATTGAGCCACATCTCAAGCCCATTTTTGTATTTTATTTAGAGACAGGGTCTCACTGAGTTGTGTAGCACCTCACTGTTGCTGAGGCTGGCTTTGAACTTGCAATCCTCCTGTCTCAGCCTCCCAAGCTGCTGGGATTACAGGTGGGCACCCCATGCCCACCTTGATATTTAAAGTTTTTATTACGATAAGATCCAAGTAATAAAAAATTTACCATTTAGTCATTTTTAAATGTACATTTCAGTGGCATGCAGTCCTCTCATGTGTTGTGCAGTCATCATCCCCATCCACCTCCAGAACTCTTCATCTTCCCAGCTGGAAACTCTGTGCCCATTAAATACTAACTTTCCATTCCCCCACTCCTCTGATGCCCCAGCAGCCACCATTCTCTTTCTTTCTCTGTGGATTTTGTTACTCTGGACATGTCATGCAAATAAAATCATAGAATGCACGACCTTTCATATCTGATGTATTTCACTTAGCATAATGTTTTCAAGGTTTATCCATGTTGTAGTATGTGTCCAAATTTCCTTTTTCCAAATGAATAATATTCCATTTGGAATATATGTTTATATATATATATATATAAACACTTTTATATATATATAAACATTTGGCTTAACAGTTGTCTGCTGGGCACTTAGGTTGCTCCCAACTTTTGGTGATCACTAATAATGCTGCCAAGAATACAGCAGGTTTTTAAAACAAAACAGCCTCTGAGTGTTACAGTCTGTTTGCAGGGAATCTTTTTCTTTTTCTAATTTGCTTTTAGTTGCATACAATGCAATGCATTTATGTTTACATGGTGCTGAGGATCGAACCCGGGCCGCGCACGTGCTAGGCGAGCGCTCTGCCGCTGAGCCACAACCCCAGCCCTGCAGGGAATCTTGTATAAGCAGCCTTGAGGCCTAAGCAACGGAGCTCTTAGGCATCAAGTCTCAAGTCACAAAGACACCAAGATGCCAACTGGTCACCTAGGAGGGGAGGACACTTGCCATCTTGGAAACCGGTTCCACTGACTCCTTTCTTTCTGATGGCCAGTTCTTCTACTAATACATTAGACTGATTTTCACACAGCTTTCAAACTTCAGAGGATTTGGTTAAATCCCTCTTGCAGATTAATAAGGCTCTTGGCTCTATGCTGTATGAATATTCACTCAGTGATTCTTGCTATAACCCCATAGTCTATTATAAAATAATAAAATTATTAAAAAATTATACAGAAAATAAACGATTCATGAATGTTAGTAACATATGAATTTCACAATCTACTTCTCTCATTTTTGTTCAATAATTTGGCCATAATGAGAGAAGGGGGACACAGTCTAGTCATATTTGTTTTTAAAAGCAGAAGAGCTGCAGTCAGAGGGGGACATGAAGAGGGAAGAGTGGTCAGAGAATGTAACATTGTTGGTTTCAAAGTAGGAGGAAAGTGACCATGAGTCAAAGTATGTGGACACAAGACACAAAATCAATATACAAAAATCAATATTTTCCCTATACACCAATAATGAATTTCCTGGAAGAGAAATCAGGAAAACAATTCCACTTACATAATCTCACAACAAACAAAAAACCTAGGAATAAATCTAACCGAGGATGGGAAAAAAACTTCTTGAATGAAATTTTAGAACACTGAAGAAAGAAACTGAAGAAGACACTAGAAGATGGAAAGACCTCCCATGTTCATGGATAGGGTGAATTAATATTGTTAAAATAGCCATATTACAGAAAGTGACCTACAGATTCAATGCAATGTCCATAAAAATACCAATGACATTCTTCATAGAATCAGAAAAACAGTCCTAAAATTCATTTGGAAGAACATTAAACCCAGTATAGCCAAAGCAATTCTAAGCCAAAAAAAAAAAAAAAAAAAAAAAAAAAACCAAAAACCAAACACTGGAAGACATCACAATGCCTAACTTCTGATTAAACTACTGAGCAATAGTAACACGAACTACATGTACTGGCATAAAAGCAGACCCATAGACCAATGGAACAGACTAGAAGACAGAAACAAACCTGCACAGGTATAGTCATCTGATCCCTGACAAAGGCACCAAAAACATATGTTGGTGGGAAAGACAGCCCTTTTTAACAAATAGTGCTGGGAAAACTGGCTATTCATATGTAGAAGAACAAAACTAAATCCATATATCTCACCTGCACAAACATCAACTCAAAATAGATCAAAGACTTAGAAATTAGACCAGAAACTTTGCAACCGGTGGAGGAAAACACAGGGTCAACACTCCAACATATAGTCAGAGGAAACACCTTCCTCAATAGAACTCCTAGAACTCTGGAAATAATACCAATAATTAATAAATGTCCTGGCATCAAATTAAAAACTTCTGCACAGCAAAGGAAACATTGAAAACTGTGAAGAGAGAATCTACGTAATAGGAGAAAATCTTTGCTAACTACTCTTCTGACAGAAAATTAATATTCAGAAAATATAAAGAACTCAAAAAACCCTAACACCCCCAAAAACTAATAAACCAAATAATAAATGAACAAATGAACTAAACAAACATTCCTCAAAGAGGAACTATGGATGGCCAACAAACATGAAAAAATTCTCAGCATATTTATCAGTTAAGGAAGTACAAATCAAAACCACCCTGAGATTTTATCCAGTTAGAATGGCAGCCGTTAAGGATACAAATAACAATAAATGCTGGAGAGGGTGTGGAGAAAAGGAAAACTTTTATATTCTTGGTGACATTGTAAATTAATACAACTGCTATGGAAATCAACATGGAAGTCCCTCAAAAGACTAGGAATGGAATCAACATACAGCCTAGCTATACCATGCCTCACATCCTAAAGAATTAAAGTCAGCATGCTATAGCAATATGTATATACCCATGTTTATAGTGCACAATTCACAAAAGCCAAATTATGGAACCAATGAGTTATCCATTAATGGATGAATGAATAAAGAAAATGTCACACACACACACACACACACACACACACACACACAATGGTGTTATAGTCAGCCACAAAGAAGAATGAAGTTATGCCTTTTGCTGGTAAATGGAAAGAACTGGAGAACATCATGCTAAGTGAAATAAGCCAGACTCAGAAAGTCAAGTGTTGCATCTTTTCTCTTATATGCAGGAGAGAGAGAGAGAGAGAGAGAGAGAGAGAGAGAGAGAGAGAGAGAGAGAAGGATGGGGAAATGGGGGAGGGGAATCTCATGAAAATTGAAGGGAGATAGTGGAGTGGAAGAAGGGACCATGGGGATGGAGGAGGGGAGGGAGAGGGGAGATACTGGGGAATAAAATTGATCAAGTTAACACTGTTATATTGTGTGCTTGTACAAATATATAACAACAGATCCCACTGTTGTGTATAGTTATAATGCACCAATAAAAAGAAAAAAAAAAAAAAACAGAAAAACAACTACCAAGGATGTGGGCAGACCCCCAGAAGCTAGAAATGGCAAGGAAGCCGATACTTCCTAGATCCTCTAATTAGAAACACAGTCCTGCCAATGCCTTGACTTTAGCCCAGTGAGACCCATGTCAGACTTCTGACATCTACAATTGTAAAATGATAAATTTGTGTTGTTTGGAGTAATTTGTTACAATAGCCATGTGAAACTAATACACACCCTGGGATATGAGAACATTTTTAGTATGCTTTGTTCGGTCTTCCTGTATTGTGGCTTCATGGACTGAGGGCTGGGGATCTGGCTTTACGGTTGAGGTGCAGATAGCCCCTACTGAATCTCCACATTTTGATGAGCAGAACATGCTGCTTTCAGGCAGAAGGACCTCATAATCTGTCCTCGAAGCTTCAGTGTAAGCTGTAATGCTGCAGTTGTTGCCATCAAAGTTGTTAATTGGATGCTATTGCTGAAACTCAAGGGTACATGGAGGGCCACAGAACTTAATAGTGCCACTTGCTGCTACCCAAATAAGGGAAAACACATAAGGATTGGAAAGTTCTAAAAGACAAGACTGTGGTCTATATAGGACAGAAACATGCCTAGAGCTGACCGCTGCTCTGGTCCCTACAAGCATGGCTTGGAGAGTTCCTTTCCAGATGGTGAAATCCCAGGACCTCAAATTTAAATGACACAGAAGATCTATCAAATGTATTTAGAAAATCATTATCAAGGGTTGAAGAAAAAATTAAGTCTTCTAATTGAAAATTCCCATTGAATGCTAAGCAGTATAATTTTTTTTTAAAATCATACATCGGATACTTCCTTGTGAAATTTCATGTTTTCAAAGTCAAAGAGAAAATTGCAAGTTTCCAAAGAGAAGAACAGATTGCCCAGAAAGTAGAAAAAGCTCAGTGGTAACACATTTATTGTTAGTGACACTTGATACTAAAAATGATCAAAGCAAAGTTCCAAGGGAAATTATCCTTTTTTTTTTTTCCCTGTACTGAGGATTAAACCCAGGGGTGCTTAGCCACTGAAGCCACATCTCCACCCCTTTTTATGTTTATATTTTATTTTGAGACAGGGTCTTACTAAATTGCTTAGGGCCTCACTAAGTTGCTGAGGCTGGCTTTGAACTTGAGGATCTCCTGCCTCAGCCTTCCAAGTTGCTGGGATGACAGGCGTGCACTACCCAAGGGACATTATCTTAATTTCAGATTTATCTACCCAGATAATCTATCGCTTCAGAGTAAAAATGAATGGAAGAATATAAATAGTTTGCACAGCTTTCAGAACATTTATTAAATAATCATTAGGACATGCCCCAAGCATATAAAAATATTAATCTAAGAAAGAGATAAACTAAATATAGAAAAAAAATAACAAGCAGAGAAATAAGGTAAACTCATAGTTAAGCCTAAGTAGTTATTGGAAGATTGCTTTGAAGCTTATGGCAGTTATGAAGAAAATTCCCCTAAAAGTGGAGACAAAGATTGGATAAATATGGCCTATCTTTTCCTCTTGCCTTAATTTCTACATGTGACAGAAAAGATCTTTCTGATTGCTATGGCTTCTTTTTCCTTTATGGAACTGGCTACAATTTATTTTAAATGTTGAGTCAAAGACAAGGGGCATCCTTACTATTCACTTTAAAATGCTTCTAAAGCCAGGTGTGGTCGCATGCACCTATAATCCTAGCAGCTTGGGAGGCTGAGGCAGGAGGATTGTGAGTTCAAAGCCAGCCTCCGCAAAAGTGAGGCGCTACGCAACTCAGTGAGACCCTGTCTCTAAATAAAATACAAAATAGGGCTGGGGATGTGGCTCAGTAGTTGAGTGCCCCTGAGTTCAATCCCCAGTACCCCCTGCCAAAAAAAAAAAAAAAAAAAAAGGTTTCAGAAATTTCACTCTTAAGAATAATGTGTTGGCAGTAGATTTTTAGTGAGGAGTTATAAAGTTGGCTTATCCATACCAAGTGGCTGAAGGATCCTTTTTCAACATGTGTATAAAAATCACAAATAGGCAAAGTGTGTCTCCCTTAATCCTAGCAGCTCTGAGCTTTGAAGGGCAGAGGCTCTCAGTTCCTAGTGGTAGCAGCTCTCCCCATGGCTCTCTGGCAGCCAGAGCCAGCAGCTCCCAGCAGCTCCCTTTCAGCAGCAGAGCCTGCAGGTATGGGCAGCTCTCCATTGCCCTTCATCTGCCACTCTGTGACTGATAGCCATTCTCAGTGCTACCAGTCCTGGCTGCTGGCCGCTTTCAGTGCCTGCAACCTTTAGTGTTACCAGCTCTTACTGCAACCAGTTCAGCTTGCTTTAGTGGAGTTCGAAGCCATGAATAGGCAAAGCAAAACCATCCCAAAGAGGTTTTATTAGGACTTATCCTGCACCATAATGGGAAGAAATACACGGACTGAACCAATGAGGGTAAGAGGAAGTGTGTTTATACAGGGTAACTGCAGACTCTCTGCTTAGTCATGGGGAGGGGAGGGGCTCCTTGTGTACTCAAGTGGGATACCTGAAGCCGCTTCAGAGGGAAGAAGTCATCGGGATGCATCCATGACTGAAGCCACTGCAGCCAAAGCAAACGTCTCTGAGTGGCTATGAGGCATTTGGGCAGCCATGGCTGTCGAAGATGGAAGAAAGAACATGAAAAAGCACCTTTTGGGGGAGAATCTGGCCCTTTTCTTCTGTCTCAATCCAAACCACGTCCACGGACATTCTGACTTCCAGTCAGGCACCCTGTTCTCATCCACGTCTGGGAATGTCTTCACCTTGGAGAAACCTACTTTCCTGACTCTTTCTGATATTTGTAGAGATAAGTATCCCCACACTGTTTCTTTCCACAGGTTTGATCTTTGCTGTCTTGGAAGCCCTTTTGCATACTTTGTGGTTTAAAGTTTCAATGCCTCCTTGTGTCATCAAAGTTAGAGTTTCTAGTTCTCATTCTCCCAGTGGTTCTTGGATATTCTCCGTGAAAGAAGATTGTTAACTTTTTTCAATGATCCTAGTATCAATTTGCAAGTGTAAGAACAAAGAATATCCAAGAACATTTTGAGCATAATAACTGAAACGATATTGCTTTGAGAGAGTTTTCTCTCATGTGATGTACACTGCATGGGTAATAAAAATCACTATTTTTTTTTTTTTTTGTGTGGTACCAGGGATTGAACTCAGGGGCACTCGTCCACTGGGTCACATCCCCAGCCCTTTTTTGTATTTTTATTTAGAGACAGGGTCTCACTGAGTTGCTAAGTGCCTCGCCATTGCTGAGGCTGGCTTTGAACTCACGATCCTCCTGCCTCAGCCTCTGAAAGTGCTGGGATTACAGGCGTGCGCCAGCGCACCCGGCTAAAATCACTAATTTTTATCCCCTCTTGGTTAATCTGTCCTTTGTTATCAGGATTCTGTCCCAGCCATGAGTTTGTAAGTGTTGACAAAAGAAATTGTATTTTCTCCCCTTCACAGGCATGACAAAGAAAATGAATCCAGGAAGAGAGGGATGTAAAAGGGGCGATGGGCAGATTTGACAGATGATTGTAAGAGTTTCCTTCAGCATGATACATCCTTGCTTTAGAAATGTCAAATTATCTTCAAAATGGAAAGTTTTACTGTGCCATCATGAGATGGGGCCAGAAATAACTGCTGCAAGTCAGACAGCCTGCTTGGAGTGTTCATTCCACTGTGTGTTAGATGGTGACAGTGTCTTCATCTATAAAAGGAAAAAAAATCACAATAGTCTTTAGGTCATGGGACTGTTGTGATGACGGAGATGATCCATATAAAATACCTGGCCCATCCTGAGACTTAAATCAATGTGGATACTGATGTTTTTACAGGGATCCAAGCAATCATCACAGGTCCATTTAATCTAGCAATGGTCCCCTAAAGCAATTCTTTTGTATACATCCAGCTGATGCTAAGTAACTGATTTCTCTCTGAACATGAACATGAATTCTGTGGGAGTCACGCGGCCCTTGCTGTCACCACAAACATGGCTCAAAGGCCTACTGAGCATTATCACTTGACTCTGTGAAGTATGGAATTGTAAAATCTTTTTCTTATAAATAAGATTACTAGCACAAAACACAATTTAATATGTTTAATATTTAAATATAATCTAATTCACTAATAAAGAAGTGCTGGGAAAGATACTACTTATTAGTAGTATTATTTAAATGTTTACTATGGCCTGCAAGGGAATAACTTCATTCAAGAATAACTAAATAGTTAACCATGTATTAAGAATTTAGGGCATTGAATGAGACTTAGTGTCTTCAGCCTAGGAAAGTCAGAGAAATGAACCTCTGTCCTTAGACAGTTCTGTTTTTTTTTTTTTTTTTTTTTTTTTTTTGGTACCGGGGATTGAACTCAGGGGCACTCGACCACTGGGCCACATCCCCAGACCTTTTTTGTATTTTATTTAGAGACAGGGTCTCACTGAGTTGCTAAGTGCCTTGCCATTGCTGAGGCTGGCTTTGAACTCGTGATCCTCCTGCCTCAGCCTCCCAAAGTGCTGGGATTACAGGCGTGCGCCACCGCGCCCGGCTTATTTTTAAACCTATTCAAAAATCTCCCACCTGGAGCATTCTTTGGCTAGGGCAATGTGGTGTGAATAGAGGGAAAGGTTCTAATTCAAGAATTGCTCCCAGTTTAGAAACTAAAGGGAAGGTGGGAGTCAATGGAGAAGAAGAATGAAGGATGCTTCAAACGTTCTGCCTGGACCAAAGACAGATGAGGTGCAGGAAGTAGAGGAGTCTGGGAGTGAGTGGGTAGATTTTCTCAGGAGTGTTTCAACAAGCACTTAAAAGAAGTGTCCTCTGGCTGGGCGCGGTGGCGCACGCCTGTAATCCCAAGCACTTTGGGAGGCCGAGGCAGGAGGATCGCGAGTTCAAAGCCAGCCTCAGCAATGGCGAGAGGCACTTAGCAACTCAGTGAGACCCTGTCTCTAAATAAAATACAAAAAAGGGCTGGGGATGTGACCCAGTGGTCGAGTGCCCCTGAGTTCAATCCCCGGTACCACAAAAAAAAAAAAAAAAAAAAAAAAAAAAAAAAAAAAAGAAGAAGTGTCCTCTGTCTTTCAGGTATACTATGTATTGATCATAACATACTTAAAAGTGAGAGAGCCAGTCTTCATGTGCACCTTCATGGTCATTATGGTCCCCTGCACCACGAAGCCCTCAGCACCTCCCAGAGAGTCCCCCCGCCCTCCAGGCCAAGAGAACCCTAACCCAATCAAGATTTTCCACCACATTTCAGGTCTGCAGGAAATGATAGAGAAAACAAGTTAAAAACAAAACAGGAAAGCAAATCAGTCAAATCTGAAATGTGGGATGTTCTACAAGATAAAAGATCTGTTCTAGAAGACAAGAAATTTCAAGGAGATTTAAAAAACATTTATGAACAAATTTGATGAGTGAAACTTGTTCCGATCTGTAAGCTGCCTGGTACCGAAAACCGGGAGGAAACTCTCGGAGGCAGAGTTAAGCTTTTACTACTTTTACTTCTACTTTCTTAGAGCTTAGAGAGGGAAAGAAAGATTTTTCTTCTTAGCTTAGAGTAGAGTAGCTTAGAGTAAAGAAAGATAGAGTAGATTAGAGTAAAGAAAGATAGAGCTTAGCTTAGAGAAAGATTAGAGCTTCTTTCTTCTCTCTTCTTTCTTCCTTCTTCTGTCTTCTGTCTTCTGTCTTCCTCAGGAGTCTCGGCCTAACTCTGACCAGTCCTCTGGAGCCTCGGCCTAACTCTGACCAGTCATTACTTCTTCTATCTGGTTTCTTTTCTGTAACCGCTCTGCCTACGTTCTGGCCGCTCTGATTCTTCTGACCGACCGAGTGACTGCCCGGCTGACTGAATTCTCCGTTCTCCTAACTCGGACCGCTTTCACCCGGTTATATACCTTCAGGTTTGCGGGTGCCTACAGGTGCGTCACATACATATCAGGTGGAACCCATGGCTTCCAGCTAGCTACAACAGCCCTTCCTAATTAGGGCTCCTTCACCAATCCTTATTTTCACAAACCAACTGTTAGAGTTCTTTAGACAATTAGAGAAATTTGAGTTGAGAATTCATTTATGTTGAAAGAACATTAATTTCTTCCAGGTGACAATGCATTATGTCTGGTAAGAAATTTTTTCTTTTAAGGTATACAATGGAGTGTTACAGGGGTGAAATAAAACAACACAATGAATTTTCTGTGAAATAGTCCAGTTAAAAATATAGGGCTGGGGTTGTGGCTCAGCGGTACAGCGCTCGCCTAGCATGTGCGCAGCCCAGGTTCGAACCTCAGCACCACATACAAATAAACGCATCATGTACAACTAAAGCAAATAAATAAATATTTAAAAAATATAAAAAATATAGTGGAGGGAGATAAATGTAACAAGGATAGCACTTTATAGATTATTGTGAGGTTGACTGATAGAATCATGGGAATTCATTTTTCTCTACTATTATAGTATTATAATGCTATAATCTGGAGTATAGTTGCCAAAAAAATAAGGTAAAGAAATTAATCTCACACTTGGAAATTAGGTTAATGCATCATTTCTTTGCATATTATAGAATTGACTAGATGGAATATGTGAGAGAATCAACTAAAAAGCTGTTAAATGGATAAGAATTCAGTAATTTGGCTGAGTTGAAAACTAATATTAAAAATTAACAAATTTTATCATTTTTGGTCATTTAAAAATTATAAATTTTATAATTTTTATTTATAATCTTATAAGTAAAATAATCAGAAGATCATAATGGAAGGTATTTTCCTATTTACAATAACTTCAAAAATAAAAAAGCTTTAAAACCTTTTTATTATAGAAAATTTCAGGCATAAAAATTAGAACAATAATTCATCCTCTAAAACCTGTCAAACTGGTGCTGCACGCCTGTAATCCCAGTGGTTCAGGAGGCTGAGGCAATGGATCATGAGTTCAAAGCCTCAGCAACTTAGCAAGCCCCTACCTAAGCAACTGAGCCAAACCCTGTCTTAAAATAAAATATTTTAGCCGGGCTCGGTGGTGCACCCCTGTAATCCCAGCACTTTGGGAGGCTGAGGCAGGAGGATCGCGAGTTCAAAGCCAGCCTCAGCAATGGTGAGGCACTTAGTAGCTCAGTGAGACCCTGTCTCTAATAAAATACAAAAAAGGGCTGGGGATGTGGTCCAGTGGTCGAGTGCCCCTGAGTTCAATCCCTGGTACCAAAAATAAATAAATAAATAAATAAATAAATAAATAATAAAATATTTTTCAAAAGGCTGGGGATGTGGCTCAGTGGTAAAGTACCCCTAGGTTTCAATCTGTGGCAAAAAAAAAAAAAAAAAAAAAAAAAAGAAAAAAGAAAAACCAAAAACCTATCAACCAGTGAAAATGATGATAAAGAGAGAGAACTAATAATGATTCACCTCCCTAGCCAGCTTCAGATTATTTTGAAGCAAATGTGTGATATCATATTATTTTAATTCTTAAATGTTTCTATATGTATTTTATTTTTACATTATTATTATTCTTTTAGAGTTTTAAAATCCAGGGTTAGGGTTTTAACTGTACCTCTGAGCTACATCTGCAGCCCTGGTTTTTATTTTATTTTGAGACAAGATCTTGCTAAGCTGCCCAGGCTGACTTTGAACTTGCAGTCTTCCTACCTCAGCTTCCTGAGTCACTGGGGTTACAGACAGGCACCTCTGAGCCTGGCTTTCTATGTATTTTTTAAAAATAGAAAACAGTGTGTGGGAGCGCTAGGAGAGGACAGCTACATTTTTTGGCCAGGCTGTATATTTTGGCAGAGTACATGAAGAGGAGATCCTATTTCCTAATGAGAGAACTTTGCTTTTCTCTGTCATATTGAAGAGCTGATGAACTGTCTTACGTGATTCACACTCCTTCCCTTCAATACACCTTTCTTAGTTTTATATATGTTGAAAGAAATAATATCATTTGAGGAACATGTGTCAAGCAGGAACCTTGACATAGATTTAGTTTCAATGGTTTTAAGGCTTATTAGTGAAATGACTTATCAGCCTTCCAAACATTTTTATATACGAACATAACAGACTAAGGAGCCGGGTCTCCTGCTATACTCACATGCCTGGTACCTATCATTAATTAATGGTACCTAGTACCTATCATTAATAATTTAAGAAAAATGACAAGAGGTAAAATAAAATCTTCATGTGAATTAGCCAGTAGGGTCCAGCAAGTGCTAACAAGGTTCTCGACTGGCACTCAGTATTTCAGCACCTTAAGCACTGATTAATTTCAGTCAACAATAAAGTGAGTGTTCCAACTTCAAAAAAAAAAAAAAAAAAAGAAAAGAAAAGAAAATAGTGGGGCCCAGTGATCTAGGTGCTTGGAAGACTAAGGCAAGAGGATTGGAAGTTCCAGGCCAGAGAGACCCTGTCACAGAATAAAATAAAAAGAGCTGGGGATGTAGCTCAATGGTAGAGAACTTTCCTAGCATACTTGTGCCCTGGGTTCAGCCCCCAGTACTGAAAAAGAAAGACAAATAATAAATAGATGAAAGGTAGATTTAAAAAATAGATTATAAAAGTCCGCATAGTAATGAGGAAGAGAGTGCCCAGGTAAGAGCAGACAACAGGCTTACAGGAACAATGTCTAGACTAGGAGGGAAAAAGAAGCTGAGAGAGTGGAACATTTGAAAAATAGTTATCTCACAGATTAGTTTGAGCATTTTGAAAAATTTAGTGATAAATGTATATGAAAATAAGTACCTGGGCTAGGGCTCAGTGGTGAAGCATGTCCTCAGCTTGCGTGAGGCCCAGGGTTTAATCTCTAAAGCAAAAACCAAAAAAAAAAAAAAAAAAAAAAAAAAAAAAAAAAAAAAAAAAAAAACCAAAACAACGACAACAACCCAAATGTTTGGGAAAAGTAAAAGTAGTCAGAAGAGTGCTTGCAGGCCATAAACAACAGCTTCATAGTTATGATAACGTAAATATGAACGATTAACTGAAAACTGTGGTATTAAAAGAAGTGAAGGAAAGTATGTGGGTTGTGGGTAGAGGTGTAAAAACCGAATTCTTATCAGGATATTGCTATTGATTGATTGATTGTTTGAGAAAGAGTCTCTCTGTGCTTCCCAGGCGGGCCTCAAATTCCTGGGCTCCAACAATCCTTCTCCCTCAGCCTCCTAAGCAGCTGGCATTGACACGAGTGTGCCACTATTGCTTTTTCATGTTCAAAGTTCATATATGAAGAGAGGTAGTATGAGCATAGTGCTCAGATGGAAGTCATCAATAGGAGAAACAGCTAAAATGCGATAGTGCCTTTGTTGACTGGCACTGCATGTGGAGAGAAGCAAGGTTATAACTCTATTCTAAGAACTCTTTTAATAATACTTGATTTCAAAATCATCATTACATACTACCTTGATTTGAAAAATAAAAATTAACAAGCAAAAAGGAAATCACACTCTCCCAGAATCTTCTTGTTGGATAAGATTCAGGCTGGCAGGCCTTCCCGGAAGTGCCCAACTCTCGGGAGAATTCACCTTTGGTGGGCTCTGAGTCCCCACCCTTCCTGATCCTGGGAATACTCGCCTCTCGCGGGAATTCACCCCAGGGCGGGCTCTCCCTTTCTGAGCCAATCTGGGCCATACAAGTCACGCTCCCACCCCTCTGTACTTAAGCCCCAGGCTTGTCCAGAACTCTCTCTCTTTCTTTTTTTCTTTTTTTTTTTTTTTTTTTTTTTTTTTTTTTTTTTTTTGGGTACCAGGGATTGAACTCAGGGGCACTCGTCCACTGGGTCACATCCCCAGCCCTTTTTTGTATTTTATTTAGAGACAGGGTCTCACTGAGTTGCTAAGTGCCTCGCCACTGCTGAGGCTGGCTTTGAACTCGCGATCCTCCTGCCTCAGCCTCCCAAAGTGCTGGGATTACAGGCGTGAGCCACCGCGCCCGGCTTCTCTCTTTCTTTTTGCCATCATCTTCCCACCAGCTCTTCCCTTCCCCGTTGCCCCTTCTCCCTTCCCCCCTTCCCCTCTTCCCTTAATAACCCCCCCTCTTTTCCTTTCTTTTTCCTCCTCCCACTCGTTCCCTTCGCGGTTCACCCCCCATCCCCTCCACGTGTCCCTTTGGTGAATCAATAAACACCCCCCCCCCCTTTCTTTCTACAGAGCAGTTTCAGCGTGTGTTCATCTATCCTTCACTTCTTAAGTGTAACTCCTAAGTGTTCATCTGGACTGTAGTTATCTTGTGACCACTGGAGTAACTCATGGCTATCTTACTTTAAAAAATGGACACATCGCCGGGCGTGGAGGCGCACGCCTGTGATCCCAGCACTTGGGAGGCTGAGGCCTAGCCCCGGGGCATGTATATTTCTAACAGTTATGTCTTATTGATGGATGATTCCCTTAAGCAGTATGAACTGTCCATCTTTATCTCTTTTGATTAACTTTGGCTTGAAGTCTACTTTATTTGATATGAAGATGGAAACCCCTGCTTGCTCACATAGACCGTGTGTGAATGGTATATTTTATCCCATCCTTTCACCATCATTCTGTGGGCGTCTTTTCCTATGAGATGTGTCTCTTAAAGGCAGCATATTGTTGGGTCTTTTTTTTTTTTTTTTTAAATCCAATCTATTGGCCTATGTCTTTTAATTGGTGAGTTTAGGCCATTAACATTCAGGTTATTATTGAGACATGATTTGTATTACCAGGCATTTTTTTTTTTTTTTACTTTTGGTATTTACCTTGACTTGGTTTCTCGTTTGGTTGGTTTTTCCTTTATTGTAGTTCTTCCCTTTGCAGATTTTCATTATTGTTTTTCATTTCCTCCTCATGGAATATTTTGCCAAGAATGTTATGTTATGCTGTGAATTCTTTTAGCTAGTGCATTGGGGGCTTTCTTGCAGGGTGAGTGAATTCTTTTGAGCTTTTGTTTATCATGGGGATTACAGGTGTGCGCCACCGGTTTTTTTTTTTTTCATCATCAAATCTAAAGCTTAATTTTGGTGGGTATAAGATTCTTTGTTGAAATTCCTTATCTTTCAGAGCCTAGTATATGTTGTTCCAGGATCTCCTGCCTTTGAGGGTCTGGGTTGAAAAATCTGCTGAGATCCTAATTGGTTTTCCCTTATAGGTAATCTGATTTTTCTCTCTTATGGCCTTTAAAATTCTATCCTTATTTTGTATGCTAGGCATTTTCATTATAATGTGCCTTGTTGTAGATCTGTTGGAATTTTGTATATTTGGTGTCCTATAGGCCTCTTGTATTTGATTTTCAAATTCATTCTTCCTGCTTGGGACATTTTCTGATATTATTTCCTTGAAGAGATTGTGCATTCCTTTGGTTTAAATCTCTATTCCTTCCTCTATTCCAATAAATCTTTTATTTGGTCTTTTGATGGTATCCCATAATTCTTGGATATTCTGTTCATGGTTTCTTACCATCTTCACTGGGAGGTCAACTTTATTTTCAAGATTATATATTTTGTCCTCATTGTCTGAGGTCCTGTCTTCCAAGTGATCCAATCTGTTGGTGATGCTTTCTATTGAATTTTTTAAGTGGCTTATTGTTTCTTATTCTTCCCATGTCAGACTCCCTGTTAGCTCACAACAGGATAATTGTTAGCACCTCTAGTAGAGCACCCTCTGGTGCAGCCTAGTCCACAGGGACCTTAGTGATGTCTTACCAGGACCTTTTTGTTGTTCCTTGATAGTAGCAACACTATCTCAGTTTTGTGGTGATGGCAGCCTCAAGCCTATAATTATCTTGATGTTGGGTTGTGCAGCCACAGAACCCCAGTGCCGTGTGTCTCTCTAGGCAGACACGGGTTGCCTCTCCGAGTTGCAGGCGTGGGGTGGGCCTCTCCCTCCGGATCTCCTCCTGGCCGCAGTGTGGTGGAGCAGGTGGTCTGGCTTTCCTCTCCCCACTCTCCTCCTTCTGGGTCTCCTCCCAGTCTAGGTGTGGCGGTCGGGGTTGGGCAGGCAGGTGGCAGGACCCTTCCTCTAGCTGGGGCCTGCCGCTACAAAGGGCCTTGCTGCTACTCCCAGTCACAGTGTTGGCGGACAGACTCTTAATATTCTTTTTTTTTTTTTTTTTTTTTTTTTTTTTTTTTGTGGTACCGGGGATTGAACTCAGGGGCACTTGTCCACTGGGTCACATCCCCAGCCCTTTTTTGTATTTTATTTAGAGACGGGCTCTCACTGAGTTGCTAAGTGCCTCGCCAGTGCTGAGGCTGGCTTTGAACTCGTGATCCTCCTGTCTCAGCCTCCCAAAGTGCTGGGATTACAGGCGTGCGCCACTGCACCCAGTTTCTTAATATTCTTAAGCAAACCTATCACATGGCTGGAATATTATACTTGCTCTTGATAAGAACTCTTGGCTGAGACCATTAAAATTTATTGTGCATTTTCCATTGGAGGATGTCTGAGCACTTGAAGTATCAGAACTCTTAAAATCACAATAACCCAACATTTTATATAAGAGACGGTAAAACCTAGGTGATGTTCCGGAAGATTGTGCACCCCTACAGTTCAGGAGGAATCTTGACTATGAGTGTTGATGACAAACCTCCCCTGAATGCCTGACACCAAAAGATCTCTCATTCTGTCCAGGACTTCCTGAATTTCCAATGTGCTCCCATGAGTACTAGACTCAGATTCCAAGGATTTAAAGGCATTTGAGAAGCAGTTCACTAATTCCCTCAGAGCAGTTCAAACTCCAATGTGGCCACTGTCTATGTGCATACAGGAGATATTTTGAGGCATGTAAATACCTTGGAAGAGCTCTTTGAACACACTAAAATCTTCACTGATGGTCATTACAAGTGCCAGAGGTAATAAGGCTGCCCCTCCTGACAATGAAGTAGTGATGCCACGTAGGAAGAGCAAGAATCTATCCCAAATGTTGTGGCTAAAGCACTTGACAACATTTGTACTGCCTTCCCATCTAGGGCTATTGCACAGGTTTATAGTAGGGAGACATCTTCCTTTTCATTGCCTACACTGGCCTTTGGACTGCCTGCTATTTGGTTGCTATACTGGCAGAAGAGACATTTAGAGCAAGGACCTACCATCTACAATATATGTACAATATTGTGACTATGATTATAATTTGATCCATAATGATACAAAGATGGCCATCTCCACAACTTCATTTTTGACATGTTGGGAGGGGGATAGAGTGATGTCATCCTTTGTTAGGAGTTTTTTCTTAAAAAGTTTTTAAAACACTTCCCTCTCCAGAATTCTCTAGACTGGGCCACTCTGTCAGCTGCATTCACTTTTCCAGATCCAGTTTGCCCATTTTTCTCCTATATTTTGATTGTGGGCCACCACTAACGGAACATTGTTTTGTGATACTTCTAACTTGATGGCTGTGTTCTGACCTCTTTTGGTGAAAGCAGGCTGTTACCAAGGTCACTCGGGGCCACAGGCTCCCCTTTCTGTCTCATCTGACTCTAACTGGGGAGAGGATGGGGTTCATTTTCTGCTCCTATTTGTCATAGCTGCATCTAGTGATGCATACCCCTCCTGTTTGGCTAGGTCTCCCTGAGTCTTGCCTCTCTGGCTACACTCCAGCGATTTCCCATCTGGCTTGTCATTTTCAACCCTCTAAGTGGGAGTCTCCTTCCAGAAACCTGTCCTTTCAGGTTGGAGTACTCTATGAGGTGGGGCTTGGTCTTGGTGGTTTTTATCTAAAGTGCTCAGCCCATTTCTGACACATATGGGCACTCTGCATATTCTTCTAATGAATAATTGAATGGGGTGACTCATTCCCCTATTTATTTACTTTTGAAGGATCCGTGGCAACCTCCAGTGGCAAAATCTCCCCACAACCTCCTGAGGATTTTGTAAAGACAGAATCTCCTGTAAACTGTGGATTATAGAGAATTGAGGACTAAATTTTAGCATGATATATTACACATATGTATTAATGATTTGGATTATCAATACTTTTGAAACTATGCCTTCACAGGTAGATGTGTATATCCTCAGGAAAGTTTTCTAGGTGGTCAAAATGCATGTCTCTACGGACCAACTCTCTTTTTAAATTGTTGGCAGTTTTTTCTAAAAAGTAGTATGTTTTCTCTGCCTTCTCCTATAAGCTATACTAAAGATAAAAATGTTTCTTGATGACCCTCTGAATCACATGAGGAATTATATTATTTTATCATAATTTTTTTAAAGTTTGGCTCACACTATTTATTCTTTCATTTGTAGCTACTTTCCTTTTCCTGTCTCTTCATCCTTCTTTAATATCGATGACAAAAAAAAAAAAAAAAAAAAAAAATTGAGTTATTTCTAGGAGCCAGGCCCTGGATCCTATATCAAGTGCTTGTGTGTGTGTGTGTGTGTGTGTGTGTGTGTGTGTGTTTGCACATGCATGTGCATGCACACACACACGTGAGCATACACAGATGTGATTTCTTGACTCTGGCACATGTAGCCCAAAATGTCCTGTAAATGGACTTTGGATTAGTGAGCTATTGCTACACGTGAGTACTTTCCTTTATAAGTTTCAACCTGAGTTTAAACACCAAGTCTTGACCCTTGGAAATCTTGGTCTCCCAAAGGTGTCATTTTAAATCTTCTCTAAGGCAGATTCCCTAATAGCGCCTTGAGGAGACTCCACAATTGCCAAGACATCATCTTTGCATCCCCTGTACAGCTCCAGTCTCCTGCCAATGGAATGCTTCCTTCTCCTGACACTGACCAGGTCCCTGGATGGGGGGAAGTGCCGTGTGGAGGGATCCAGTCTCCGTTCCTTCTTCCAGCTCAGCCTCCCTCACCTCTGAGCACGTGGCCTCCCTGGGGCATCCCTGCCCTCTCTCTTCCCTGGCCGCTGCTCTGCTGTCTTCATGCCTTCACCTGGCTCACACCCTTCCACACGTGTGGGTAGTTCTCTGGCCAGGCCGCAAACCCGCTCTGGCAAAATCAGGGCAGGATGAATCAAGTCCTGTTTCCTTCTGTTGTGTCCCTTGGAGCCAGGGGAGATCTCACGTGTCATTGTCACACCAAACAGTGGCTGCTTCTCTTCCTCCACTGTGCCACCTCTCTCTTTCTCCTGCCATCTTTCTCCAACTCTTTTCCCTGCTCACCTGGATGAAGTGCTCAGCCATAAATTCACTCCTTGAGCAAAGATCTAACCGGAGGAGCAGATGGCAGTCCTTGTGTGAATGCTCTCAGCTTTTCAAGCGTTACCCTTGGCCCCCTCACTTGGCTGACAGGCCATCTCCCCCATCGAAATTTCCATTAGGAGCAACCTGGTTTCATTTTCCCCAGGCAGGAGCCAATCAGTTTAAAGGTCGCCCTATTCCCTGGGAAAAGAGCCAGTAGCTTTAAAGGTCACTCAGGCACACCCCCACCAGAAATCCCTACTTAAGTCCCTGCTGCCTGGAGCTCAGACACAACAGCTTGTCCCTGTGGAGAGGAAGCAGCCACTGCAACAGCTCCAGACTCACCGTCTCCAGCCCCACGGCAGCTGCTGCAGTTGATAGCTCCAGCCTCCTGCCCGATGGCAGCTGCCCCAGCCGATAGCTCCAGAGACCACAGCCGGCACGAGCAGGCACCGACCCTCCATCCAGAGCTTGCACACTTCCCTCTCCCTGACTCCTCTCTCCCCGTACTTCTACCTCCGACCAGCCATAAAGGCTGGTGAATAAATCTCTTGGCTGCACGGTTGTCTCCAGTGTGATTTTTGCCCTTCAGTGGGCAGGTGAAAGTGATAGCCACCACTTTCTCATGGCTGCTAGTTCACATCTACGATGAGGATTTTCGCCCTCTTCAGGCTTCAACTTATAGTGGGAAAGAAGGAACATTTAGCACAGGGACCTACAATCTCCAGCCATGGGCTATAGATAAAGTTTTATTAGAACACAGCCATACTGAGTGTAGTGGCCTGTAATCCCAGCTACTTGGGATGCTGAGGTAGGACAATTGCAAGTTCAAGGGCAGCCTGGGCAATTTAGTGAGACCCTGTCTCAAAATAAAAAAAATAAAAAGGACCAGGGACATAGCTCTGTAGGTTCAACCCACGGTTACCACAGAGCAACAAAAACCCAAAACGGCAGCCATATTTACGTGCTATTTTTGGTTCTAATAAGAGAGTTGAGTAATTGCAACAGAAATCACGTGACCCACAAAGCCTTCAATATTTACCCTCTGGCCTCAGAAAAATTTTGCTGACCCTTGGGTTAGAGAATCATGGTTGATTTAATTAGGCTGGTTTTGTATTATACATTTGATCTGTTGGTGCCTAGAGCAGCAGCTTAGTCCAAGCAATGTGTTATGGTGAGAATTAATCAATGAAATCAGTAAGAGTGTAAGTTATAGATTATAGAGGTAAGATAAAATAAGACAATTATAAAGCAAGAACTGTCATAGACAGGCCTAAGACTCCATTTTGCTGCCTTCTATTAAAAAATACTGTTGGGGCTGGGATTGTGGCTCAGTGGCAGAGCACTCACCTACCATGTGTGCAGCCCGGGGTTCAATCCTCAGCACCACGTAAAAATAAAATGCATTGTGTACAACTAAAGTAAATAAATATTAAAAACAAAACAAAACAAAAAACTGTTACAAGAGCTGTTTCTGAGAAGCTGAAATGAAAGCTGTTTTCTTATATTTCTGTACTTTGTACCCCACAAATTGTACTTGATCCAAGATATGACGGTCTTGGTGACCTTTATGACTTTGAAGTAGGTTCTTGCCCCTGTTAACCTCCTGCTCAAGTCCAGGATATGATTGTCTAACACCTGCTCGGACCCAAGATGCAGTTGTGTGAGTTGCCTTACATTTTTTTTTTTTTTTTTTTTTTTTTTGTGGTACTGGGGATTGAACTCAGGGGCACTCGACCACTGGGTCACATCCCCAGCCCTTTTTTGTATTTTATTTAGAGACAGGGTCTCACTGAGTTGCTAAGTGCCACGCCATTGCTGAGGCTGGCTTTGAACTCACGATCCTCCTGCCTCAGCCTCCCAAAGTGCTGGGATTACAGGCGTGCGCCACCGCGCCCCCCGGCTGCCTTACATTTTTTTAGCTTCTGTAATCTGCTTGCTTGCTAACTAGACCCGCCAAATGCTGGTTCATCTTCTGTGATTGGCTTGCTTGCATGATGCTGAGAAAGTTGTGCTTTTCATTCTTAAATTCCCAAGGAAAGCCAGGAAAGGCTGATGCTCTCCCTTAGAGCTTCAATCTCTGCGGGTGGCAGCCCCTGACCAGGTAATAAAGCTCTCTAATTTGTTTTAAATTCAGACTTGGAGTGTTTTCTGAAGCAGCTCCTCATAACAAATGCCCTCTTAACAATTTTATTTAGGGGCTGGGGTTGTGGCTCAGCGGTGGAGCGCTCGCCTAGCACGTGTGCGGCCCAGGTTCAATCCTCAGCACCACGTAAAAATAAAGGCATTGTTTACAACTAAAATAAATAAATAAATATTTTTTTAAAAATTTTATTTAACAATGTGTCTATGCATGTGCGTGTCTATATATATGTATGTGTGTACACATATGCATGTATTCACACATGGATTCTTATTTTGGTCATTGGATTGCAATCTGTTGCTCTATCTATCTATCTATCTATCTGTCTCTCTATCTATTTATTTACAATGGGGACTGAACCCAGGGGCACTCAATCACTGAGTCACATCCCCAACCCTATTTTGTATTTTGTTTAGAGACAGGGTCTCACTGAATTGCTTGTGTGCCTCACTGTTGCTGAATCTGGCTTTTGAACTCGCTATCCTCCTTCCTTAGCCTCCCGAGCCACTGGGATTACAGGTGTGTTCTACCATGCCTGGCCTCATTATTTATTTTGATCCTCAAATTTGAAGGGCAAAAATCACACTGGTGACAACCGTGCAGCCAAGAGATTTATTCAACAGCCTTTATGGCTGGTCAGAGATCAAAGAGGTGCTGGGAGAGAGGAGTCAGGGAGAGGGAAGTGTGCAAGCTCTGGTGGGAGAGAGGAGTCAGGGAGAGGGGAGTGTGCAAGCTCTGAATGGAAGATGGGTACCTGGTAGTGCCTGCTGTGGTCTCTGGAGCTGTCGGCTAAGGCAGCTGCTGTTGGGCTGGAGGCTGGAGCTGTCAGCTGGGGCAGCTGCCCTCAGGCTGGAGGCGGTGGGTCTAGGGCTCTCGGCTGGGGCAGCTGCCTTCAGGCTGGAGATGGTGGGTCTAAGGCTGGTGCAGTGGCTGCCTCCTCTCAGCAGGGACAAGTGGTTGTGTGTCCTGAGCTCCGCATGGATGGGAGCTTAAATAGGGATTTCTGGTGGGGGGGTGTGACAGAGCGGCCTTTCATGCTGTTGGCTCTTTGCCCATGGAACAGGGCGACCTTTAAGCCCATTGGCTCCTGCCCAGGGAAGAAACAAAGTTGCTTTCGCAGGATACGGAAACTTCCCTTGGCTCCTTCCCCAGGGAAAATGAAGCTAGGTTGCTTTGCTGAGGATACAGAAACTTCCGGGGGTGGGGGAGTAGCCCATCTATCAAAAGTGTCCTGGATTGAGCCAGTAGGAGCCCCTATGGTGATTCCTGTTCCTTTGTATCCAAAGGAATGTATCACTTGTCAATTAGCATCACTTTTAGCACTTCCTTTTTCCTGTGTGACAGTATGTTCCAGGCCCATCTCATACCTACCCTCCCCAAGCACCCCAACCAGCTTTTTCTCCGAGGAGCCCTTGACTGGCTGACTTTTTTTTTTTTTTTTTTTTTTTTTTTGGTACCGGGGATTGACCTCAGTGGCACTAGACCACTGGGCCACGTCCCCAGCCCTTTTTTGTATTTTATTAGAGACAGGGTCTCACTGAGTTGCTAAGTGCCTCGCCATTGCTGAGGTTGGCTTTGAACTCGCGATCCTCCTGCCTCAGCCTCCCAAAGTGCTGGGATTACAGGCATGCACCACAGGGCCCGGCTACTGGCTGACTTTTTACCAAGGTCCAACAGCATGTTGGTGACAGCAAGTCCTGATGTCCAGCTACAGTCTATGTGATTACTTGCAAATGACAAAACCGCAGTCTCGATGTCTCCCCTGCAGACCTGCCTTCCCTGGCAGTTCCATCTGAAGTCCTAACCCCCACATCTGTTCTCTTATGTCACCATACTCTGCTTTCTTTTCTCTGCAGCATTTAACCAATCTCTAAAATTATCTTCATTGGAATATTCTGTGTTTTTTTTTTTTTCTCACTCCAACTAGAATATATAAAAAAAAAAAACCCTGTCAATCTTTTTCTTTTTTAAAGTTAATGGTGACTGGGAGACATCATGTTTGAGTTGCTTCAGGTACAGAACCAGGTTCACATCAGTCATAATCCTTCAAATTCTGTTACTAGAAAATAAAATACAAAGTGTTCTTGAAAATTTACAAAGACACAATTTTAATAAGTTCTATGAAGAAAAGTATGCTAATTTTCAACAATTAGCTCAGTGCCCGGCAGGTAGGAAGTGCTTACATAATTGCAAATGTTATGGGCCAGGCTATATGGGCCAGGACCACACAGACTCCATTTTGCCCTGAGACTCCACATCATGTAAGAAATGCTTCTCCCAGGGAAAGTCCCACCTCTGTACCCATCAACAGTTGCTTAGCATAGCATGTTTGGTAACACAAAATGGCGATTTTTTCTTTCTTCTTTTTTTTTTGGTACCAGGGATTGAACTCAGGGACACTTGACCACCCCAGCCCTTTTTTGTATTTTATTTAGAGACAGGGTCTTACTGAGTTGCTAAGTGCCTCACCATTGCTGAGTCTGGCTTTGAACTCGCGATCCTCCTGCCTCAGTCTCCCAAGTGCTGGGATTACAGACGTGCGCCACCGTACCCGGCTGACAATTTTTTTTTTTTTTTTTTTTTTTTTTTGTGGTACCTGGGATTGAACTCAGGGGCACTCGACCACTGGGTCACATCCCCAGACCTTTTTTGTATTTTATTTAGAGACAGGGTCTCACTGAGTTGCTAAGTGTCTCACCATTACTGAGGCTGGCTTTGAACTCGCAATCCTCCTGCCTCAGCCTCCCAAAATGCTGGGATTACAGGAGTGTGCCACCATGCCTGGCTCCCGGCTGGCAATTTTTATACAATGTAAAAGTGTTCTCTCTTTCGTTCCCATTTTTCTTAGACTATGTACCCTGTGAAGAGATTGATTGTCTAGACGTTAGTAACCATTCTCTAACTTGTACTCAATTAGGCCCACTCCCTTTTCTGCTTATGATTTTAGACCTCATGTCGTTTGTTTATGGTTTTGAATCATAGCAACAGCCACTTAAGTTTTAATATGGTTTTGGACCATAAAAGGTGTACTCAAACCCCGGGACTGGGTTGAAGGGTGTAGACTTGCGGCCTGTCCCTTGGCCTGCCAGCTCGTGGACCCGGATCACCAACCAGTGAATAAAAGTCCCGTCTCCTGCCTCAAGATTGACTTGGTGATTTATCGCAATCTCACCTTAACACAAGTAATAAAAAAATAAACACAGAGCTTAATGCATGTGGGAGTCAAATATTCCTAAGAAAGCTTTCAGGCATAAAATAATGCTGAGCAAAACCTGACCCCTTTGTCATGTGCATAAGGAGCATCAACTGTTGCCATGGGGAGGGACTCCAATCAGCCTGAATACATACTATAAACCTAGAACTTGACCCTGGCACAGTTCAATATGTAAAAGATGGAATGGAATCTTCCCGTTCAAAAATCCTTTGAAAACACAGCAGTATGTTTTTTTTTTTTCTCATTTTTGTTTGAGGAAGTTTTTAAAAGACATTTCCTCAGATTTTCACCATCCTTTAAAAAAGTTTCTCAGCCGGGCGCGGTGGCGCACGCCTGTAATCCCAGCACTTTGGGAGGCTGAGGCAGGAGGATCGTGAGTTCAAAGCCAGCCTCAGCAATGGCGAGGCACTTAGCAACTCAGTGAGACCCTGTCTCTAAATAAAATACAAAAAAAAAAGGGCTGGGGATGTGGCCCAGTGGTCGAGTGCCCCTGAGTTCAAACCCTGGTACCAAAAAAAAAAAAAAAAAAAAAAAAGTTTCTCTATCACCTATTAGGGTATGAAAATTTCCATGCATGGCAATCACTGTAATACCAGTGTTTTAGTTAATTTCCTACATTTCAAATATTTCCCTATTGCATATTTAAGTCATTCTGTTGCTTTCTGTAGCTGTTACCCCTAAAGAATCTTGTGCTGTTGCTGCGGTTCTTCTTTAAATTCTTCCTCTTCTGTTGGGTTATCTTTGATGAACAACACTGGCAAGTCGAATGTGAATGCTTTCTGCAGGGTTCTCTGTAAAAGCCACGGTGTGGATGTTAATCATGGCCTTACCTCACCTCACCTGCTCAGAGAGGTATGTGAAAGGGGATCACGAAAGGCGTTGAGCACCAGAGTTTAAATGTGCAGACCTGGCGGTAATCAGCGCTTTTCCTCCTCCCTCACAGTGAACCATTAAATCTACTCAATAAGAAATGACTCTGAACCCAGGGTTTCTAACCACTGATCTATGAGACCACAGGTCACAGTCTAACCTCTGAACACCTGCTATTTTCTTCTTCACCACTTTCTCCCAAGCTTGCTTGGAGGTCCTAGCGGGGGACCATAGCTCTTCATCGTGCTCGACAGAAGGACATCCATTTTTATGGTGAGTGCAGATTCAGGAGGGATGCACATGGAGCCCTGGGGGAGGAAGGGGACAACTGCCTATCCAGCCAAATCAGCCAAAGTCAACCCTGGTGATCGGTGGGGTGACAGATGTCACAGCCAGATAGCCCTCACATCCTCCACCACTCTCTTAGTGATATGACTATGGAACCGCTTCTCTTTTATTCTTCTAAATCATTTCCATAGTTTGAAATAGAGATGTATAGAATTTCCCTTTTTGAATGTCAGTCTGTTTGGGCTGCTGTAACAAAAATACCCAAAACTTGGGCGGCTTATAGATATCAGAAGTTTACCTCTCACAGTTCTAGAGGCGGGGAAGATACCAGCCAGCTTGACATCTGGTGAGGCCACTTCACTGTTCATCTATGTCACCCTCTTGCTCTGTCCTCTCATGGTGAAGGGGTGAGGCAGCTCTCTGGGGACTTGCTCATGAGGGCACCGGTCTCCATCGCCTCTTAATGGTCCCTCCCCCGGCTAACACCTTCACATTGGTGACTAGGTTTTGGCGTATGAATTTTGGGAGTGTTCTCAAAATTGTCAAGGTTATCAAGAACAAGGAAAGTTTAAAAAACAGTCACAGGGGCTGGGGTTGTGGCTCAGCGGTAAAGCGCTCGCCTAGCATGTGCGCGGCCCGGGTTCAATGCTCAGCACCACGTAAAAATAAATAAAGGCATTGTGTACAACTAATAAACAAATAAATATTAAAAAAAAAAAAAAAACCAGTCACAGTCAAGAGGAGCCTGTAGGAGACAGGATGATTAAATCCAGTGTGGTATCCTGGGTGGGGTCTGGAATAGGAGAAGAGCATGAAGTAAAAAGTAAGGAAATCTGAAGTATAAAATTGGATGATTGACATTGGCTCATTCACTTTAACAAGTGTACCATACTAATGTAATATGTTAATAATAGGGGGCACAGAATGTGGGGTACAGGGGAACTCTGTACTTTTACTTTCTAAAGTTATTCTAAGCTAAAAGTTTATTTTTAAAAGGCCCAAAATAGTAGGTTGAGAAAGGATATAATTTCTATTACATGCCCATATAATCAACTTATTTTGAAAAAAGTATGTGTGTATTTCTATTCTCTGTAAACACATACACTTAAAGTGCTGACTACTTTTAGGAATGTGCTTTGTAATGCAGGAGCCATGAATTACCTGTGGCTGTTTAAATCAAGTAAAGCTAAATAAGATTAAAAGTAACATTTCTCAGTCATATCAAGAAATACTTGGGCTGGGGTTGTGGCTCAGCGGTAGAGCGCTCGCCTAGCACATGCGTGGCCCGGGTTCAATCCTCAGCACCACATAAACATAAATGCATTGCATTGTGTACAACTAAAGCAAATAAATTAAAAAAAAAAAAAAAAAAGAAATACTTGCCAGGCGTGATGGCACACGCCTGTAATCCTAGCACTTGGGAGGCTGAAGCAGGAGGATCGCGAGTTCAAAGCCAGCCTCAGCAGTGGCGAGGCACTTAACAACTCAGTGAGACCCTGTCTCTAATAAAATACACACAAAAAAAGGGCTGGGGATGTGGCCCAGTGGTCAGTGCCCGTGAGTTCAAATCCCCGGTACCAAAAAAAAAAGAAATACTTGCCACACTTCAAGAGCCCAGTAGCTCCTGTGCATGGTGGCTACCATATTGGAAAGCACAGATGTAAAGAATTTTTGTCAACATAGACATTCTATTGGACAGCACTGTTGGAGGTGCACACATATATAGTGTGTATGTAACTACAGTGCAAAAGCTCTTCCGAAGACACACCAAAGAAGCGATTACCTCCAGGGAGGATAGTTCATTTTTTAATTCTATAATATTCCATATTATTTCACTTATATTCTATATTTTATATTATTTTCAATTTATGATCATTTATTCTCAATACTTTGCAGTCTGAAATGTTTTTCATTTTAGCTTTAAGATATTTTTCTTTTAAACAATGGTATGTAGGATACCTTCAAGTGGTTGTTTTCCACAGTATTTATTATTTTCCATGTGTCCATCAGAAGTGATATTTATTTAGCAAACTTACAGCTGAAGTGCTGCTCAAAAATTTTAGCATTTGATAAGTAATTAGGATAATATTAACACAAAACTTTTTTCCTAAATTATATCTTGAGTTTAAAAAAAATGAATTCACGGGGCAGGCAAATGATAACTTCTTCTTGCCTCGAATTTTAAAATAGTTGTGTCTAATTTAAATAAAGTTGATCTTCCATTTCTCTTTCTCCTCTATCAGTTCCAATTACTCTCGCAACACCCTGCAAAGGAAAATTTTAATTATTTCTCAGGAGATGGAAAAATTTAGACAGGTTTGCATGTATGAATGTATTTTGTTTTTCTTTTCTTTTTTGTTGCCTAGGACAATCGTCTTGTTGAATATGCTTGTTATGGTTTAACGTGGTGTCCCCCAAAAGCTCACATGTAAGACAATGCAAGGTTCAGAGGAGAAATGATCGGGTTGTGAGAGTCTTAACCCAATTGGTGAATTAATCCCCTGATAGGGATTAACTGAGTGGTAACTGAAGTGATAGGTGTGGCTGGAGGAGGTGGTAATTGGGGCGTGGCGTGGGGGTATATATTTGTATCTGGCCAGT
Organism: Tamias sibiricus; assembly: GCA_025594165.1. Lineage (NCBI taxonomy): Eukaryota > Metazoa > Chordata > Mammalia > Rodentia > Sciuridae > Tamias > Tamias sibiricus. Next base: position 11,724,357 of record CM046666.1, on the reverse strand, counting down.
GGACTCTCTCTCTCTGACTCTGCTTCCTGACCACCAGGTAAGCCTCTTCCCTCTGTTGCACTCTCCCGCCATGATGCTGAACCTCACCTCCAGTCCTGAGGAATGGAGCCGGCCTTCTATGGACTAAGACCTCTAAAACTGTGAGCCCTCAAATAAACCTTTCCTCCTTTACAGTTGTTCTGGTTTCTGGTTGGGTCCTTTAGTCACAGCAGCGAGAAAGCTGACCAACAGCAATGCTCTTATTGGATCTGAAGCAACCACCAAATAATACACAATATCCCCAAACGTGTAAAACAATATATTAATTTATTTCCAAGAAAAAAAAAAACACAGAACATTATCAAAAACGAACATGGCTACAGTAGTTTCAGGGCATCTCAATGGGCTAGCAGAAATCCACTAGCTCAAACACTCCACTCCACTCTTCCAATATTATTTAAGCTATAGGAGAGATGACCAGCAATGGATGTGTAAACATCTTCTACTCCAGAAAAACATCTCATTCTACATGAGCAAGATCCAGTGTAAAACAGTTCTTCTTCTCAGATGTTTTGCTTAATTAATAAATTGAAAAGAGACAATTTTTAGACTTCACTCTTGACCCTGGATGCATTCCCTACCCTTCTACCCTTTACTGCCCAATACAGTTCCATTTTTTTTTTTTTCAGTAGCAGGAAAAAGAAAGTTTTATCATAGTCATTCCCTTTAAATATGATTGACATTCAACAGGAACAATTATAGAAAAAAATAAAATTGTGTTAATTAAATCTATCATCTGTTGTAGTAATTGTTTTCATTAGAATAAATAAATATTTAGGAACTCAGTGGATTAGAGGAATACTAGAGTAGACTTCACATCTTTCTGAGGTGCCAGGACTTTTTTTTCTCAATATTAACACTGAGACCATTCTTAAAACTGACCTTCTCTGGTATAGTAAATATGGCTTTATTTCATCTTCTTTCAATATGTCAGCTCAGGAAATGAAGACCGGTAAGAGAATCTAAATTTTTAGACAAAAAAAATGTGCTTACTAATGTTTATTAACCCAAGTTCTCAGTTACTTCATCTGCAAAATGGGGGTGGGTCATGCCACCCTCATAAGACTCCTGTGAGGGTAAATGAAGTGAGACATGTTTAGGAGCCAGCAGAATGCCTAGAACACTACTTGCTTCAGATTCTATATCCTCCTCCTCGCTTTCAAATGGTCTCTAATTTAACCCTCATTTTGTAATTACTGATTTCCTTGTCCTGATACCACAATAGTTAACTGCGCCACCAGACAAGGCTTTTCATTATTAACATTATTCCCAAGGTTTTTAGGGTGAAAAACCTTCTGTTTTTATTTTCTTCTTGTCTCAGCATGGGTCTGAAGGATCATAAATGTTCAAGAAATATTCCTGAATCCAGGCTGAATGAATGAGTGAGGGATAAATGACACTCAGTCACCCACCATTAAAAGCCCTTAAAAATCGAGGCACTCCTATTAACATCAAGCAGTGTACAGCTACTCAGAGAATAGCACAGTGTAGTTAAAAGCCTTGCAGAGCCAGGCACAGTGGCGCACGCCTGTAATCCCAGCATTTGGGAGGCTGAGGCAGGAGGATTGCGAGTTCAAAGCCAGCCTCAGCAAATGGTGAGGCACTTAGCAACTCAGTGAGACCCTGTCTCTAAGAAATACAAAAAAGGGCTGGGATATGGCCTAGCGGTCGAGTACCCCTGAGTCCAATCCCCAGTACCAAAAAAAAAAAAAAAAAAAATGTCTTGCAGAATTTGGTCTGTTTTGTAACTAGGATAATTTTGGAGGAAGGAGTCACAGAAGAAGTAATTCATTCTGAGGGGTTTCCGACTTGAGACTAGACCCATGCAATAGCCTTCATTCTTGTGAGGACTTTTTAGTGCTCTCAGTGGAAAACATGCAAGAAAGATCAAAGAATGTTCTGACATATGTTGGAGAAATGTTATGTGACCCCAAGGTCCTTTCCCTGAAGCAGAGGACAGTGACTCCTATCTTAAAGCACATCCTCTCTCTCTCGTTAATGGCTTTATACCGTATACAGAACTTTGGACGTGGGTGACCTGAAAACAGTAGTGTGGAAACTCAGGAACAAGATCTATTTTTGGTTAGAACAAATTGGTGAGTTATCCAGGAAGTTGTCTCTGTGCTTGCGTGTGGTTAAGCACAGAGTAAAGACTATTAAGGTGTTATAGAGGATTCTTTTTCTTCTAAGTAGGATTATCTACCATCCTCCTTTCTATTAGAACATAATTATATGGTGAGTATCTGGTGCAAAGATCTGATGATATTTAAATTTATCATTGATCATAGCAGTAGCCTAATCCAGAGGTAAGCAGCAAGAACCTGCCAGACTGGCCAAAATACAGGGATCGCTCTGCCCAGCCAACCTGCCAGTGTGTTTCACAGTGTCCAGTGGATATTTTAAGCATAATTATGTGGCCAGGTCCTGAAGCCGTGACTGTGGTCCTGGAACCATCTCTTACAAAGAAGGGCTCTTCTGTCCAACTGCAATTTCCCTGCAGACTGTGAGCTGCCGGAGATCAAAAATACCAGCTGGGCTGTATGGTGGTTTCGCTCTGATTAAGGGTTCTTTCTCGAAGCCTCAGTTCTAGGCATTCCACGGTCAGGGGATACCTGTGGAGCTCAAACTTGTTAGCAAACAGGCTTGGTGAATTCATCAGCCACTTTAAGTCTCCATTGCCATAGATACAAATGCCATGTACGTAGTGGCCTGCAAAGGACAGAAGAGAAAACACAGTCAAAACATGCTTGTTCCTGAAAGCCAAGGGCGGGAAGGTAGAGTTGACTGCTGAGGACATTAAACTACCTCAAGTGTTAGGAGGTTCAAATGAAGTGTGACTGGGTAGTCCCAGGCTACGAGGGGCTTACACGCCCTCTAGGAGGACAAGAGCTCCAGTTATGCAGTTGACAAAGATGAGGGTTAAATAGCACACAGAAGTAGCATAGTAGGTGTCACAAGGTATGCGGTATGTTGGAGAGTGAGAGTTGTGGGTGAGAAGTTCTGGAAGGGTTGCGTTGGCTAAATCTCTTCCCTGGGCCTGGGGCTCTGGTCTAAGCCTTTCCAAGTGCTGACTTTCACACTTCTCCTTTGATGGGTGATAAGCCTCAGAATGTAAGGTCAGCACTGAACTTTCCTTCCTTCCTTCCTTCCTTCCTTCCTTCCTTCCTTCCTTCCTCCTTCCTCCTTCCTCCCTCCCTCCCTCCCTCCATTCCTTCCTTCCTTCCTTTCTTTCCTTCCTTTCCTTTTCTTATACTGGCGATGGGACCCAGGGCTTCATGCATGCTCGGAAAGTGCTTTCCTACTGAGCTATAGCCCCACCTTTTTTTTTTTTTTTTTTTTTTTTTTAGTTTAATTTTGAGACAGGGTCTCACTAAGCTGCCCATTCTGGCCTTGAACTTGCAATCCTCCTGCCTCAGCCTCCTGAGTCGCTGGTATTACAGGTGTGCACCACTGTGTTTTCTAGTGCTGAACTTCTTAATCTCCTCCCTACTAACCTCCTCTTTAAGCCTTCCCCATCAGAGTCCACAGTAATTCAGAGTCCCGGGGGGCTTCTTCTGCTTTCTCTCACACCCCGCACCCCATCTATCAGCAATTGTACCCACTTGACCTTAAAAATATTAGTAGAATTTGACCACACTTCACCACCTCCACTGGGCCTCTGCCATTTTCCTGTCTGACTTACACTATTGCCCTGTTAGTACAGTCTCATCCCAACAGCTGCAGAGATTGTCTTAACTTTTTTTTTTTTTTTTTTTTTGCGGTGCTGGGGATTGAACCCAGGGCCTTGCCTTGCAAGGCAAGCACGCTACCAACTGAGCTATATCCCCAGCCCAAGAGAGAGGTTGTTTTAAAATATAAATGGAACGCGTCTCCTCTACTCAAGACTCTGACTCTGGTCACACCTAGCCTTGTTGACTCAGATCTCCCCACTCTAACATTTTCTTGTTCACTTGGGCCACACCAGTTTCCCTGCCATTCCCAAGCACCCAGGTGGGCTCTCTGAGAATCCCCACCTGTTCTTCCTCCCATGCTCCCTTTGCCAGATATCCTTAGGGCTCCCTCAGGACCCTGCTTCAAAACCACCTTCTCAAGGAGACCTCCCTTGACCACCATTCCTTCTTCCCTGATGTTATGGTTTGGATGTGAGGGGTCCCCCAAAAGCTCATGTGTGAACCAATGCCAGAAGGTTTATAGAGGAAATGACTGGGTTATGAGAGCCTTACCCTATCAGTGAATTAATCACCTGACGGAATTAATTGAGTGGTAACGGAAGGCAGGTGAGATGTAGCTGAAGGAGGTGGGCATTGGAGGCATGGCTTTGGGGGTATTTCTGTACCTGGCAAGTGGAGACATCTCTGCTTTCTGATCATCTGTGAGCTGCTTCCCTCCACCATGCTCTTCCACCACGATGTCCTGCCTCACCTTGACCCCCAAGGAATGGAGCCTGACTGAGACCTCTGAAGCCATGAACCCCCAAACAAATTTTTCTCCTCTATAACTTTGCTGGTCGGGTCTTTTACTCACAGAGGTGAAAATGCTGACTAAAACACCTGATTTGCTTTTCTTTGGCCCTTGTCATCAACTGATACATGTGTATCAGTGCCAAGGAGGAAAATGATGTTTTGCTTGTTGACTTGCATCCCAGACTACACTGTAACCTCCAGGAGAGCCCAGCTTTCAGAGAATTAAGCTCCCTTCTACGTACTCTGCATCTGGAAAAGTGCCTGACAAATCTTAGGCATTAAATTAGTAGTTGTGGGATGAAAGCGTGGAGAAGGGTGGATGGGGAGAACTGGGCAGCATCAAGGGTAGAGGGTGGCTTGGGACAGACTGGAGGAAAGGCCCATGGAAAAAATTGTAGAGGTGGGAATTTTCCCACTAGAATATGGAATTTTGCTGGGAATGGGTCAGAGACAAGAATGGTAGGAAGTTGGAGCTATTTCCAGAGGTTCTCCTTGGTACATAATAGAACAAATGTTGGCCCAATGATGTAGAAGAGGGGGTTTAGCCTCTTACCCCATAAATATGAATAATCCTTGAAGATTTTTGAACAGAAGAAACAAATGATAACACTGATTGTACAAGATTAATTCTGCAGCATTTTGCAGGGTATATTAGAAACCAAGTTAATATAAATTAGATGGACAAGGAGAAAAGAACCATATTGTATTACTGAGTCACTACATTACATGCAATGTTCTACCTCCTTTGAATTCTGCATTTCCCCCTATATATATAGTGGTTTGGAGGACAATTATTATGCCTGAAACCATAAAAAGTTTTCAGATGTTCAGTGGCATAATGGGTACTAAAAGAAGAAGAATCAAAGATTTGTCTGAGAGGGAATTGTACTACCCAGACTTTGCACATTTAGGTAGGTTCTTGGCTAGGGCCATGTTTTAGTCAGTTTTGCATTGCTCTGAGCAAAGTTCCTGATGAGAACAACTTGGAGGAGGGAAAGTTTATTTGGGGCTCATGGTTTCAGAGGTCTCAGTCCTTAACCACAGCCTCCATTGCTCTGCCCCCAAGGTGAGGCAGCACATCATGGGGGAAGGGTTTGGGGTAGGGAAGCTGCTCATCTCATGTCAGTAAGAAAGCAGGGGTCGGGGAAAGGCTGTGGGAAGTGCAGCCTCTCCAGGGCACGCCTCCAGTGACTTACCTCTTCCAGCCACAACCCATCTGCCTATAGTTCCCCCTCTGCTAGTCCTTACAAGCTAAGATAGACTGATGAGGTGACAGCTCTCACAATCCTACCACTTCACATTCCTGCATTGACACAGGAGCTTTTGAGGAACACCTCATATCCAAACCATACCAGGCCAACTCTCAAGGTCCCCTCTGTCATGTAAGCAGTAAGAATCCCTACAAAAATGTAAGCCCAACTAGGATGCACCTTCTCTACTGCAATAGGCCCTGGACACCAGTAATGGCAAGGAGACTGCAGGTAACTCTCTACTTGTGGGATGGGAGCTTCTGTGGTGGGTAGGAAAGGCTAGAGCTGGAGGTGATGATGCCTTCCACACCATCTGATGTGGATGGTGAAGTCCTCTTGTGTTACAGCTGGGGAAATAGATAGAGGGTGCTGCAGGGGTCCAGGAGGGAGGGAGAGAGACAGTGGTTAGTGGAAAGATCTGTTGCAAATATTGGGAACCTGGCTGGTGCTTGTAGTCATTTTTCTAAAGAAAACTCAGGAGATCAAAGAGCAAAATGACCTCCTCCCCATCTTCCTCCTGCCAACGGGGAGGACAGGCCATGATGATGCAGGCAGGTGGAGCACTCTACCTTCTGGGGAACACAGGGGTTGATGAAGGGAAAGATGTGAACATGCCTTCAAATAGATGGAAATGCCTGTACGATGGCATGAGGAGCTTGCTGTTCACAGCAGAGGGGGACTGTCAAGAGACAGCCATGAGCCGGGCACGGTGGTGCACAACCTGTAATCCCAGCACTTGGGAGGCTGAGGCAGGAGGATCGTGAGTTCAAGCCAGCCTCAGCAATGGTGAGATGTAAGCTGCCTGTCATGGCCAGCCACAGCGCCGCGGGAGAAAAACTCGGAGGCAGAGTAAAGCTATTACTCTTCTTTCTTCCTCGGGAGCCTCGGCCTGACTCTGACCAGTAATTACTTCTTCTATCTGGTTTGTCTTCTGTAACCGCTCTGCCTACGTTCTGGCTGCTCTGATTCTTTTCTTCTTCTCCGACCCAAACTCTTCTTCTGACCGACCGAGCGACTGCACGACTGACTGAATGAATTCATTCTTCGTTCTCCTAACTCCGACCGCTTTCACCCGGTTATATACCTTTAGCTTTGCGGGTGCCTCACGTGCATTTACAGGTGCGTCACATACATACTTATTATCAGGTGGAACTTATGGCTTCCAGCTAGCCGCAATAGCCCTTCCTAATTGGGGCTCCTTCAGCGAGACACTTAGCAACTCAGTGAGACCCTGTCTCTAGTAAAATACAAAAAAGAGCTGGGGATGTGGCCCAGTGGTTGAGTGGCCCTGAGTTCAATCCCTGGTACCACACACACAAAAAAAAAAAAAAAAAAAAAAGAGAGAGAGAAGACAGCCACGAGAAAGAGGTTGGTTGTAATGTAGTAGAGACGCAGTAACTGGAGGTTTCCACCTGTAACAGGTGTAGATAAGATAGACTGATGAGGGGAGCCCAGACTGAATGGAAGAGTGGACGCAAAGCCTGGCCACCCCAGGGAGAAAAGGTCGAACTCCATGTTCTCATTCATTCCCTCGGTCACTCACTCGCTGAAGAAATATTTATTACATCTGTGAAAGGGCTGAATTCTGTGCTCTTCCCAATTTATGTGTTGAACCCTGTCCAGAGTGGAAATAGAAGCTTTAAAGAGGCAATTAAGTTAACATGAGGTCATGAGGGTAGGGCCTAATCAGATCTGACGGGGTCCTTACAAGAGATCAGGACCCAGGCCCACACAGTGCAAAGAACTCCTGAGCACGCAAGAAGCAGCTCATTTACACGGCAAAGGAGGAGCCTCTCAAAGAACCAGCCCTGCTGACGCCAAGACGTTGGATTTCCAGCCTCCAGAACGTGGAAAAAATTAATATCTGTTGCTTACTCCTCCCACTCTGCGCGACTTTGGTGTGGCAGCTGTAGCAGACGCATGCCTACCAGGTGTCAGGCTCTATTCTGAATGGAATGGACGCCAGGATGGATTAAAAAATCCTTCTGCATTAGATTCTACAGACATGAAAACAACATAGGGTTTCGAGTCCTTGTCCATTTGGAGGGGAGCCCTCTCTCTTTAGTGTCACCTGCCACTGCTGCAGCTATCCAAGCCAGGAGGGTGAGAGGCTGACATGAGGCACGAGGGTAGAGCTCTCTTTGGTGAGAACATGACCTCACTTCTCCTAAAAAGCTGCACTCCCAAAGGGATAGCAAGAGGAAGAAGCAGTAAGAAGGGCGGAACTTCATTACTTTCTAAAGAAGCAAGCGTTGTTATCATCTGGAAACTCCACCTCCATCTCCGCAGGTGTTTGGAAGCAGGGAATATCTGTGAGATATTTAGATGTATTTTCAAGAGACTGTGACTCCAAGCCCCTGGCCTCTCTGTTTAGGAACTTGCATTGGTCTGGACGTTCCGGCAGCTAGTTCTATCTGCACGAGAACCCCTCTGCTCACAGCCACCTCATGCCAACACCAACAAGCACTGTGGCCCAAAGCAGGAAACAGATGCCTCACCGTGGCAGCCTCCGTGTTTATCTTCCATGTCAATCCACTTCACAGCTCTGAGGTTACCGGTCCACGAGGCGTTTGGCATAGAGCCAGGCACTCCTGCATGTGGATAGAGAAGGACACAGATGAAGGGCATCGATTTCATCCACTAAGCATCCAGATCGTGCTTATTTTCATTCAGAATATTATCTTTCACGTTTCACATGGATTAGGGTGCACCGATCCCCTTGTCTTGTTTCTTCCAGTTGATCCTTCAATCAAACTTAGTTGCTGACCCATTTTCTTATTCGTATTATGTCTGATTCAATTGATGTACAACTCCACTTCTAATCAACATACTAATATCAACTCACTAATTAGATATTAGGTATTAGTCTTATTAGTCTAATATCTAATTCTTTGAGGTGTGAAGAGCTTCCAAAACTAAAAGAGGTGGAAGTGGGGTGTCTCAGGTTGCCATCTTTCTGAGCCAGGGTCTCTCCACCTCTGCACCACAGACACTTTGGGCTGAATTATCCTTTGTGGTGTAGGGCTATCCTGTGTAAGGTAGGGCACTTGGCATCATCCCATAATACTCCCCCTGCAATGTGACAATAACAACAACAAAAATGTCTGTAGGGCTGGGGTTGTGGCTCAGCGGTAGAGCGCTCACCTAGCACGTGCGCGGGCCCGGGTTCGATCCTCAGCACCACGTAAACATAAATGCATTGCATTGTGTACAACTAAAGTAAATAATAAATATTTAAAAAAAAAATGTCTGTAGACATTGCCACATGTCTGTGGGGGAGCAGAATTTCCCAATTTGAGAAACACAAGGCTAAGCCATCTTGAATAGTCTTCTTCATCTCCATAAATTTTGGATAGGTTACAGATGAAAGGGTTCATTACGCCATATAGAGAATTTATGCCCAAAGATAATAATACAAAAATAATTACTGGAAAAGGAGAGCTGTATCTAGAAATCAATATGAATGCAATCCAAAGAGGAACACCCTGCTTCGTAAGAGCAGCGTCATTTTCCACCGGATTAATATGATCAGAACTTTTTTTTTTTTTTGTACTAGGGATTGAACCCAGGGGCACTTAACTGCTGAGCCACCTCCTCAGCCCTTTTTATTTTTAATTTCGAGACAGGGTCTTACTAACTTGCTGAGGCTGGCCATGTACTCATGATCCTCCTGCCTCAGCCTCCCCAGCTGCTTGGATTACAGGTGTGTGCCACCGCACACATCTCAGAACATACTTTTGATGTAATGGCACTATTCAAATATCAATCCCCAAATTGCAACAATCCCTCTCTTAGAAGATACTTCTTAAATATCAATAAGACATTCTAGGGTAGGCAGAATAATGTCCCCTTTCCCCCCAAACACACATGTACAGACAAAAATGCCCACATCTGAGTCCCTGGAACCTTGAGAATATGTTCCATTGGACGGCAAAGGGGAAGGTGGATTGCTAAGGAGCTGACCTTGACCCCGGGGACCATGCTGAATTTTCTGGGTGGGTCTGATGTCCTGGCAAGGTCGGCAGCACTGGTAGAGGCAGAAGAGTTGGTGAGAATGGTGCCCTGTGGGTGGGCGGGACTAATCGTGTGGGTTGAGGGTGGGGAAGTGTTGCCGCCTGCAGCAACGACACCGCGGGAAAGAAATTGGAGGCAGACTGGGAATGAGTGGTTCTTTTATTGTTCCTTCTTCTTCCTCTATCTTCTGTTCTCCCCGATTCCTCCCCGATTCCTCTCTCCCTCTGTTTAAATACTCTTTACCCATCGCAGGTGCATTAGTTCTCTTAACAGGCATACACGTGTCTCACAAGCCCGACCTACAGGTGCAGCACGCAGTGCCCACAAGCAGTAGTGCCCAAAAGTCAGGTGCAAGTTGTAGTAAACAAAGCCTTGCTTTTGACAAACAAGTAAGCGCCACCTCTTGGCTCTCAGACAGCCGCCATCTTAGAGGTACTTTCTCATCAAAGGCTCTTACAGGGAAGGGGCCACGGGGCAGAAGTGTGGGCTGCTTCTAGGAACCGGAAAGGCAAGGAAGCAGATGGTACCCAGAGCCCAAGGAGAGGAATGCAACCCAGCCCACCACGCCCTGACTCAGTCCACAGAGATCGGTGTCAGACTTCTGACCTCAGAACTCTATGTTGTTTAAACTGCCAAGTTAGTAGTAAATTGTTGTTGGAGTAGCAAATAGAAAGCTAGTTCATATGTTAATGAGAAAAAAAATATATTTTTTTTTTTTTACTGAAGACAATGGATATTGTTTAATAAGAAAGTTAATTGGACAAGAAAGTACTCCGAAAGAAATTTAATGGGGTTGGGCATTTCGAATAACTTCCTCTTTAAAATAACTTCTCGGTCTTTAAAAACATTAATAAAAACATGTGCGTTTTCAGAGGGAAAACAGCTCTGTTCTTTTGCCCTGTGGTCACATGATAATCATAGGATGACCTAAATCTAGAATTGTACCAAAGTCTCCTAACTAAAACCAATTTTTGCTGGAGTCTTCCCTGTAAATAGCATGGATCCTTGACCCTAATTCTCTACACAGCAAGTCTTTTTTTTGTTGTTGCTGTTGCCCCAACTTGAAAGTATTTAAGAAAAGCATTGAAGTATTCAACAAAAATACTTTATTAGGTAACATTACTTCCTATTGCTTTAACTTGCATTTTAATACTTAAAAAATTATTTTAGTGCTTGCCTATCCAAAGAGAATCTTCCCTGATTTTTAATTACACTAAAAATTTTTAGATTAAAACTTGTCTTGGTTAAGTTGGGGGTTGAGGACAGGAGTCTGATAAGCAAAGAAAGAATTTGGTTTATTTTACTTACGTCAACAAGACTAGCTGACGTGGGCAATGTTTACAAGTCTATTTAGTTTGAATAACAACATCAATAATGTGTGAATAAAACATTCCCAAAACAAAATGTCTCTTAACCTTTGGTTACATTTTTGAAATGACATTTGTCTTCCTCTTTCATTCTCATTAATATTGATCCTCCCAAACAGGATCGCCCTGAAACACATTCCATTATTCAAGAGATAAGATTGTGACATGTATAATTAATGTCCCACTCACTACCTTTCAAATAAACATATACACCTATTAACTTCCTGTGAACGAAATCCCAAGCTTCAATTGTCCAGAAATGTCTACGTTTAAATATCATCCACACTTATGCACAGAAATATTGCATTCATTAAAGTGAAGTGGGGGAAGGGTGGGGATGGAGTTGAACTCCATTTTGCCTTTTTGTTGCAAAATCTCCTGAAGACACAGAAGGAGCTGGCAGGAAGGAGCAGAGTCCCTTGCTGCTCAGTGTGATGTTTAGACTGGGAGTACAGGCTTCACCTACAGGCTAATGCAGAATCTTGGACGCTAGAACCAGCATCTTTACAAGATCTCCAGAGGATTCTGGGCATGACCTAGCATAAGAAAGCACAAGTGACAGTGGAGATGCCACTGTTTGACTTGAGGAACGACAGCACCTTACTTTTTTTTTTTTTGTACCGGGGATTGAACTTAGGGGCATTCAACCACTGGGCCACATTCCCAGACTTTTTTTGTATTTTATTTAGAGACAGGGTCTCACCGAGTTGCTAAGTGCCTCGCCCTTGCTGAGGCTGGCTTTGAACTCGAGATCCTCCTGCCTCAGCCTCCCAAGTGCTGGGATTACAGGTGTGCAGCACCGTGCCCCGGCAGCACCTTACTTTTTTTCTCTTCTTGAAATCCTTTCTTGAGCTCTCAAGTTTCTAAGTTGGTCTCTTACTTGCTTTTCTATCTCACCCAAAATCTGCTCCAATCTGGTATCTTTATATCCTTTGGTTAATTTAACTAATTTAAATTAAATGTAACTAATTTAAATTAGTTAATGTAACTAATTTAAATTAGTTAAATTTAAAAATATGCATTTTTTAAAAATGTTGTTGCAGTGCTAGGGATGGAACCCAGGCCTTGCCCATGCTAGGCAAATGCTCTCCCGCTGAGCTACATCCTATACCCTGCATAGACCTTTAAAATCGCTTTCTGGAAGACATCAGCCCATCTATTATGCAGAAAAGCTGTGGTCAGAGGAAAGTCAGTCCTCCTAGAGCCTTTGATGTCACAGAGCACTTGGCCACCAGGAACGAAGGAGTGCCCACTCCCACTGCAAGGCTGCCTCATCAACCCAGACGTGAGAATCACTTAGCCCGTGTGTGGATCCCGCAGGCCCGGTTTCTGTGTGGGTTTCCCAAAAGGCCACAGTAACTTAGGGTGTAGTCAAGTTCTACTTCTTAATATTGATAAGTACTTCTACCTTCCCAGCAAGGGACAACTCATTTCAGTCTGCCCCAAAGCAGTTGCCAGGCGGCCATCAATCATCCACTCTCCACATCTGTCCTGCTAGCCCAGTGGTAAAGCACTTTCCTGGCATGCACCAGGCCCTGGGTGTGATCCCCAGCACCACAAGATGGAAATAAACAAACAAATAAATAAAGATTTCTGATAGCAGCTCAATTTGAATATTTTGTAGGCATCACTTGGTTAATACTTTGAGGAGAAAATGGCAAGTAAAACATTGAAGCCAGGCGCAGTGATGTACGCCTGCAATCTCAGAACTTGGGAGGCTAAGGCAGGAGGACTGCGAGTTCAAAGCCAGCCTCAGCAATGGTGAGGCACTTAGTAACTCAGTGAGACCCTGTCTCTAATAAAATACAAAAAAAGGGCTGGGGATGTGGCCCAGTGGTCGAGTGGCCCTGAGTTCAATCCCCAGTACCAAAAAACAAAACAAAACATTGAACCAAATACAATATGCCCACTTTTTGGTAAGCAATTTAATTTGGCATGGGTTAAAAAATGCATGGTGACCCCCAAAGCTCCAATCCTATCCTTTGTGCCAACATCTAGTTACACCCTCTACTCCCTAATAGGCTCTGCTAAGCCCAACTGGGCTTCCTTTTTTTCTCCAAGATTGACAGGCCAAACCCGCTGATGACATAGACACTGGTCTCAAGATTCAAGAATTCTGTTCTCATTCTAGCTTTGCTATTAACCTGCTGAGGTATTAACCTGCTATTAACCTCCTGGGCCATCTTTTAACATCCCTGAGACCCACCTCTTCAATGAGGTAGGTAGGATTAGATCAGTGTTTTTTTTTTCTGCAACCCACAGCAGGGGAAATTACATCATCTGTCTCTCCTACACACACACACACACACACACACACACACACACACACACACACACACATAAAACAAACAGAGGTTTCACAAGACAGTACTTAGGATCATGACATGCAATGTGCTTGTTTATTCTGCTGTCTACTCTCATTTCATTTTTTGAAATACTGATTCACAAACTACCAAAGTAATGACAAAATTACTCTGTGTCTTGTAATGACAAAATTACTACTTGAAAAGTTCTGGATCTGGTTCTATTATTATTGTTACTATTATGACTACTGTTACCCTTGTTTGTCAAAAGTCTAGGAGGGCCGTTGTGGGGTGTGTTGAGGGATGTACCCTTGATTCACAAGTACCCTAGGAAAGGCCTATTTTTTGTCATTACTAGGGTGGGGCAAAAAGAAGGCTGTCAATATTATCAGAGAAAATATTTCAAAGTACAAAATTCAATTCTCTCATTTGCTCTTCACAGGCATATGTAAACAGAACATTTGAGATAAAGTTTGTAGAGTAACCAGGAATGTTTTTCTTGAGGTTCAGCCTTTATTAGTCAAATAACTGTATTTGTTAAATAAATGAAAATGATTCTTTGAAATGCAAGCTTTATTTACCTTGACCAGCCTCCTCAGTGATCTCAGGAGGTTTGGTCCTCATCTGGGGAGACATCTGTGTGGTATTCAGTTCCAGGAAATGCTTATGATTTCAGATCAGATATGTACTTTTGCACTTATTCAATAAACAAGGAATTTTGTTATTAAATGCTGAATAGCCAATGCTGAAGAGACTATCGATAGTGGTTTCTCACCATTTAATGGTGGTGCTGGAAATTGGGACAATCCTGGAAAATCATTTTGGTAACACATAGGAAAAGCCACTATAATTGCCATTCTCATTTGGTCCTTTATACCAGCATCTTTGAAATAAGGACTTTTTTTGGGGTGGGGGGGTCAGGGATGGTGGTGGTGGTGGTGGTGGTTACTGGGGATTGAACCCAGGAGCACTTGACCTCTGAGCCACATCCCCAATCCTTTTTTATTTTGAGATGGGGTCTCGCTAAGTTGCTGAAGCTGGCCTTGAACTCACGATCTTTCTGCCTCAGCCTCCCAAGCTGCTAGGATTACAGGTGTGTGCCACCTTGCCCTGGCAAAGAAATAATTTTTCCCCCCTCTGGTGCTGGGATTCAACCCAGAGCCTTATGCATGTGAGACAAGCATTCTACCAACTGTGCTATATCCCTAGCCCAAGGAAAAAATTTTTGAAATGCAGAAATCTGTATATAAAGCTGTCAACTCTGATATGATTATACATAACTAACAGTACTGGCCCTGAAGTCAGATAGACAGGATTTCCAATCTGTCTTTGCTCTTCGCAGTTGTATGACTTTGAATAACTACTGAACTCCTTGAAGACATGGTGTAGAGATTTTTAAATCCTCGCTGGATTTTGTTAGTACAGTTGCCTCTTGGTATTCTTGGGTGGTCAACTCTAGGAACCTCATCTTTCTACCTCTTTGGGTACCAAAATCCAAGGATGCTCAAGCCCCTTATATAAAATGGTAGAGAATTTGCATATAAACTTTGTACTCTGTCAGGATCCTTTAAGTCATCTTCAGATGATTTATAATATCTAATGGAATGTAAATGCTATGTCAACAGCTGTCATACTGTTCTGTTTAGGGAATAATAATGAAAAAAAAGTATTCAGTGCAGATGCATTATTTTTTCCCAATATTTCTGATGTGCAGCTGGTTGAATTTGCAGATGCAGAACCAACAGATATGGAGAACTGACTCTATTAAATAAGATAATACATATGTTGTGCTTAGCAATGAACTGCTCAATAAATGGTTGAAAACAATCTTCCTGTTAGAATCATGAAGACGATGTATCTGTGGAAGAAACCGGTTTTGTAATAAGTCATATATCAGTGGAAGAAACTGGCTTTGTGTCTAAAGCAGATTTCTCAGCCTTGGCAATATTGACAGTTAGGACAGGTAATTCTTTGTTGTGGGGGATGTCCTGTATGGTTTAGGACATTTAGCATCATCCTTGGCCTCTAACTAGCAGAAGACCTTTAACTCCAGAGTGTCAATCAAAAATCTCTGCACATATTGCCAAATATATCCTGAGAAGCAAGGTCACTTCTGGTTAAGAATAAGTGATCTAAAGTTAAAAAAAATATTAAATTGTATACTATTAAGAACCACACACAAATACTTGTATATGAAATGCAAGTGTAAGAAATACCAATTTCTTCCCTATATATATAGAAATTTCTTTAACATTATATTGCTTTTATGTTTTCATAAAAAAAATTATTGACACACATCTGAGCCATGTGTTTCATTGACTTAGTAATTGTGTTTGCGAATGTGCTAAAGGCTGATTCAACAAAAGAAAAAAATCACACCAAATGTTCATGGCTGATTATCTTCAACAATAAAAAACTTAAGCATTAATAACAGGAAAATGTAGTGTCAAACAACTTGTAGCCTGTTTTTCTAATTACTAATCAGGATGATTTTTAGAAATAAAAAGATGCATATTTTTCACCTACTACCATTTCATGAATCACTTAGGATTTTTAACCCCTAAGGTCCCATCCCGCTTAATATAATGTTTTCTTGAGTCCTGCAGTTTCCAGATGAAGGCCTAGCATCCTTAGTATGACATCTCTGCATGTATCTCTAATAACTGCCAACAAATTGACATTCCCTTAGTTGGAAAAGGAAAAGATGGAGTAGAAAAAGGAAGAAGACCTCAGAATTTTAGAATTGAAGCAATTTTAGCAAATTTCTAATGTGTTCCCCTTTGTTGCTAAGCCATGTACACTAGAGCCTAGAGAATATATGCGAATTGCTCAGGAGCAGGAGGGTGCTTAATAAATGTTGATTTTTTTTTTTTCCCCCAGTGCTAGGGATGGAACCTAGGGATTGCACGAAGCAGAAGCTCTACTGCCCGAGCTAGATCCCTAGTCCAACTGGTTGATTTCATTTCAAGAGAATTTTTTTATCCAAATGCTTTTTTGTATATCTTCTATGAGTAAAGCCATGCATGATATATTCCTGGAGTTTGCAACTTAGAATATCTAGAATGGGATAAATATGCTATGCAAGTGCTCTACCATTGCGTTATGTTTGCATTTATTGACATTTTTTAGTAGCAGCCCAAACACCTTCTCTCGAGACTCTTGCTTGGACAGTCTTCTGGTTTGAAACACAAAAGGTCAGTGGAACCCGTGGAAACATGGGCACTTCTTGGCACAGAGCAGTTCAGATTTCATTACCTGACCTAAGTGCTGACCTTGACCTTGGCCCTCTGCCTGCCTATCACTATAGGTTTATCACCTTTAGCATCTGTCAAATGCTCCTTCAATTAGGAGAACTTTTCCCAGGTGGCAAAGGCTTTTGGTTTACCCAGTCTCAGACTTATACCCTGACAAGATAGCCTTCTTTCCTCTGCTAAACCAAAGCATCTTTCCAAATCCTTCACCCATCATGATTACTCCGGATTTACTAATTAATCCCTTGTATCTGTGACTGTTGAAATTTTTGTGCAATACAGGTGCCTTGCTGTTCCTGGCATGGGTACTTGACAACTATCACCATGGTGATTTTAATTGCCTGAACGCTGGTCTCTGCCTACAGTCTACCCACACTGTTGACAGTATTGCCAGCTGGCTCTTTCTATAGCCAGGGCTGATCCTGTCATTCTCCTATTTTGGGGTGTGGGTTGCTGCTTTGCATGGTGTGCCCTGCATCTGATTCATCAAGCCAGCTTAAGATGCCTACCACCCTCTCACTCTCCCACAAATGAAAGCAAGATCTTGCCGTGGTCCTAGACCTCTCCTGCTGGCGCCCATCCCTCCTCTCACTAGAATTTCAACTCCTCGCCCCATTACTCATTTAACATTTCTGATTTTGCTTCCCTTGCACCCCGCTTAACGCTTTTCTCCTCCCTCCAAATGTTGCCACTGAGCCTTCTGATGGTCACTAATCAAGCAGGCTGCCCCTTCCAGCCCTGCAGAACTGCAGCCGGGGCTGGGTGCATAACTTTGCTGCTGTGGATCAATTCAGTCCAGGAAGATACCAACAGGCTGACCATGGTATGCAAGGGGCTTTACAGTCTTGCAGGCTGACAGCTCCTAATCAAAGCTGGTTTGTGGGTCTCTTTGGTTTGACTCCCACAGTGGGGTAGAATTGAGTCAATGCTGAAAAAGATTTCCCATGGAAGTCTAGACTCCCAGCGTCCCTACCCTGGAGTTATGGGCAGCCAGGAACTTTCCCACCTCCCTGGTCCACACCATGTTTCACTCAGTCGCCGTGTCTGCCTAGCCCTGTAGGCATGAAGTTTGCAACCCTGGGTTCCAGGCCTCGTCTTCCAATACTGCCCCCCTCATCTTTCATTACTGTCCACACACATCCAGCTCTCCTGCTACTCATCTGGGAATTCCTGAATGGGTCTCCATCTTCCCAAAGCTTTCTGTGTCTTGGCTTATGCAAATGTCCAATATAAGAAAACAAGGTCAACTGTGTTAGGAACTAACATTACTAACGTCAAACCCTAAGATAACCACTTCTCTTATTTTATTTTATTTTATTTATTTATTTTTTTTTTTTGTGGGTACCAGGGATTGAACCCAGGGGCACTCGACCACTGGGTCACATCCCCAGACCTTTTTTGTATTTTATTTAGAGACAGGGTCTCACTGAGTTGCTAAGTGCCTCGCCATTGCTGAGGCTGGCCTTGAACTCGCGATCCTCCTGCCTCAGCCTCCCAAAGTGCTGGGATTACAGGCGTGTGCCACCGCTCCCGGCTTTATTTTTTTTAATATTTAAAAAAATATTTATTTATTTGCTTTAGTTGTGCACAATGTGTCTACTTTTACGTGGTGCTGAGGCTCGAACCCGGGCCCCACACGTGCCAGGCGAGCACTCTACCGCTGAGCCACAACCCCAGCTCACCACTTCTCTTTTAATAGTGTAAACTGGTACAATTTGGGGGTAGCCACCTGACGTCGTGTATCAAACTCTTTAAAATGTGCATCTCTTTTGCCTCAACAGTTTAAATTTTTGGAGTTTGTCCTAGGAAAGTTATCTGTAAATTATTGCTTAAGAGGTAGTGTAATATGTAGTTATGAAGAGAGATTCTGACATTAAACTACCTGGATTCAAGTGCCTACTCTGTCAATGACTAACTGTGAGACTGGTGACAGGGAAACTCTCCATTCCTCAGTTTCCCTGCCTGAAAATTAAGGTAAAACAGCACCTGTACCCATGGAGTTGCTGTGAAGTGTGTAATACCTTTATGGTGGTTGGTACATGCTAAGTGCCAAAGGAGTACTGCTCACCACTAATTATGACTACTCTTCACCCAGTTGGTGGGAGGCCCAAACTGATTCAGATCTTCCTGGATTTTGGGACATGGGGTGTATGTGTGTGTGTGTAAATATTGAGATACTCAGAGGTACTCAAAGTCTAAATGTGAAATTCATTTGTTTCATATACATCTTATACACATCGCCAGGGGGTAGCTGTATATAATATATTTCGTTTATGCCTGTGTTTCTATTGTGACCTGTCACAGGAGGTCGCATGGAATTCATCATGTGAATCCTCCAAAAGTTTCTGATTTGGGAACATTTTGGATTTCAGATTTTCCCATTAAGGATGCTCAGTCTGTGAAAAAATTTATCACCAATAAGAACTCTGAGATGCTCTGAAGTTAGGCCTTTGCCGGGCGCGGTGGTACACGCCTGTAATCCCAGCACCTGGGAGGCTGAGACAGGAGGATCACGAGTTCAAAGCCAGCCTCAGCAATGGCGAGGCACTTAGCAACTCAGTGAGACCCTGTCTCTAATAAATTATAAAAAAAAGGGCTGGGGATGTGGCCCAGTGGTCCAGTGCCTCTGAGTTCAATCCCCGGTACCAAAAAAAAAAAAAAAAAGTTAGGCCTTTGCTAAATACATTACAGGGCACACCCATGGTGGCATGCTGCCATCAAAGTGACTGACGATAAGGGGTTCTTAGTGCATGAGGAAACCATGAGGCCATATGCTGCTAAGCAAGGACAGCTGATT
Organism: Tamias sibiricus; assembly: GCA_025594165.1. Taxonomy (NCBI): domain Eukaryota; kingdom Metazoa; phylum Chordata; class Mammalia; order Rodentia; family Sciuridae; genus Tamias; species Tamias sibiricus. The sequence goes on along the minus strand of CM046666.1, from coordinate 11,704,873 downwards.
ATGAAACTAGTAAAGATGAAGAAAAATAAGCTTTTATACAAAAAATAAGACTGTTTCTTCACATCCTGAGTCTGGGCTGGGCCATGTGACTTGGTTTGGCCATGGGATATTAGCAAACATGACACAAGCAGAGAATCAAAAAAAAAAAAGTGATTTTTGCCTTCTCCTGAGGCCACCAAGTGACTTGGCCCAGGTGAGTCTACTGGAGAAGAACCGATTGTGCAGGGACGTCAAGCCACACTGGTGAGACTCTGCATCTAAGACTGCTTGGCCCCAATGAAGACGTCCTTGATCAGAAGAACTCAGAGAATCATGAAAAACTTTTTTCAAGCCAAGAAACTGAATAAGTCCTTTTTATCCTAGAAAAGCCTTAACTTTGTTTTTTTTTTTTTTTTTTTTTTTTTTTTTTTGGGGGGGGGGGGCGGGGTGCAGGGGATTGAACCTTGGGGGTGCTTAGCCACTGAGCCACATTCCCAGCCCTTTTTTAATTTCTTATTTAGAGACACAGTCTCTCTAAGTTGCTCAGGGCCTTGCTAAGTTGCTGAGGCTGGCTTTGAACTTATGATCCTCCTGCCTCAGCATTCTGAGCGACTGGGATTACAGGCATGTGCCATCACGCCTGGTATTAGCTGAGTTTTCTAACAGTAGGTATCAACCACAAATGGTAGGAAATGAACAAGGGTCAAGTTAACAGTTTCCATCCTTTGGTTTTTCTAACTCTGGTTTTCGTCTCTACAGCAGTGCTGGACACTATGGTGAAAGCCTGTAATTCTAGCAACTTAAGAGGCCGAGGCAGGAGGATCGCAAATTCAAGGCCAGCCTCACCAACTCAGTGATGTCCTAAGCAACTTAGAGAGACCCTATCTCAAAATAAAAAATAAAAAGGGTTGAGGATGTACCTCAACAATAAAGTGCTGCTGGGTTCAGTCCCTAGTACCAAACGAACAAACCCCAAACTATCACTGTGGCTGTTTCTTTACTCTGGTTGCACATAGAATCACTTATAGACTTTTCAAAAACATGAGTTGCCTGAGTCCCTCTCCTAAGTGTTCTGAATGCCTGGGTCATGCAAGGGGCCTGCATTGTTATTTATTTGTTTGTTTGTTTGTTTGTTTGTTTTTATGCCCTACATGATTGTAATATGTAACCAGGCATTGATCCTTCATAGAAATCTTTTACTGAATAGAAATCTTCATTGGACCAATACTTTGTAGTATTACCTATGCTACTCCTCTCAATCGCCACGCGTCATGCCTCAGTAAGGAGAGTTCATTTTTTCACCAAATAATAGCCACTTTTTCTATTTTTAAGTTTCAGAAATTTTAAAAGCAAGGTTCAAAGAAGCAGCTGTTTACTTTCCAACTCGCCCAAATTGCCTAGTGCCACACTCTTGACTCGTCCATCTTGTGAAACTTTACTTATTTCCTCTTAAAACAATTATTGTATTATTTGTGATTAAAATAGACCCTCTTATAGAATGAATTCAAATAATGCACAAAAGTACACAAAGAAACATCAGAGTAAAATAATCTGCACACAATACAAAATCTCATACCTATAAGTAATGACCATTAACATTAAGGAAATGTCATGTTTTTTGAGTGTGTGACAAATGTCTTCCCCTCCCTGCTCTGTGCATCTAGGCTGACACTAGGGCTTTGCCAGGTGGCCCTGCATGGAGCACTAAGCTCATAGAACTGCTCTGCTGTTCTGTATTAAGGGAAAAAAAGAAGACAGAAAGGAAAAAAAAAAAAAAAAAAAAAGACAGAAAGGAAAAAAAAAAAAACACTATTGTTTTAGAAAGCATCTTTTTACAAAAATAAATGCTTCCATATCACTTTAAGACAGCAGCATAACTATTCAACAGATAACTAACTATACTGAACATAGATTGTTAATAACCTTTCACAAGTTACCTTTACCGCTGAGATAAGCATGTTGGGCTTCCTTAAATCAAATGAGTTCAGGTATCACTTATAAACACAGTTGCTGCTTTGATGGGTTTGTGAGTTCAAAAAGCTGTTTCCTTAGGACTTAAGTTTTACTGGATTCCACAAGCTTCAGAGATTCTGTTATTTGTGGCACTTAAACACCAAGGCATGGCTTTTATCTGCAATCTACTTATTTAGGTGTGTTTGTTGACAGCTTGAATTAGGTATTTCACATTTCAAGTGGCATTTCCCAGGTTTTACATGACTATGTTAAATAAAAGCACAACAGTGCGGATCCCCCCTGGTGGCAGGTCCTTAAGATCACAGAACACAGCGTGCCCTGTGCTGTGGTATTTGTTGGCTAGGGAAAATTCCTTAATGACTTCATTAGACAAATTTCCATCTTGCCCTACGCACAGAGCTGTCTTCACCTTTAGAACAAGGTACCAGGCTATACCGGGCTGGCTGGAAATCAAGAACATTCTGCACTTGTAAAATCTCTCCTCCAATTCCATGTAAAAGCAACCAAATAAGAAATCATGCTCACTTAGGACTGGTGTCTAAGTTCAAGCCCTACTTGCAACTCAGGACAGGCCAAGGTCAGTGATAAATTCCACTTGTTGCAGACTGTCCTGGGGTATATATAGGCTGCTAATTCTAGAAGTCAGTCCCTATCTATCACAAGTCTAATGTTTTTTTGCATTGGGGATTGAACTCAGGGGCACTCGACCACTGGGCCACATCCCCAGCCCTTTTTTGTATTTTATTTAGAGACAGGGTCTCACTGAGTTGCTAAGTGCCTCGTCATTGCTGAGGCTGACTTTGAACTCGCGATCCTCCTGCCTCAGCCTCCCAAATGCTGGGATTACAGGAGTGTGCCACTGCACCCGGCACAAGTCTAATCTTTAATACAGAACAGCAGAGCAGTTCTGTGTGCAGTCTTCTGCAAATAGGAGAAACACCCAAATAAACTTAAGAAACAGAAGAAATGGGGAGAGTCCTGCCACATGCCGCAGATGTGTGGGTGCATCTCCCCGCTATTCCTGTGCCCATTTCCTTGGAGTATGCAGAAATCCAGGAAATCTAGGTCTAGCACTTCTTCCCGAAACATCCAATTAACTTGAACTCTGGGATGAAAAGCACCGGGCCTCAGTTGGAAGTTATACAGTGACATAAAAACAGACATCTTATTTCTGGGACAGGAATAGTTTTTGCTCTGAGAAATTAACTGCAAGGGAACCTCAGGGGTTCCAGGGGTACTGAGAACATAATTTCTGGTGCTGGCCATACACACAACAAGCAGTTTGAAAATGCAGTGATCTGTTCAATTCTGATATGGATCGTTTGCTCTATGTAATTTATTCCACTCAAAGTTCAAGAATGTGCCAGGTGTGATGATGACGCTGTAATCCCAGCGACTTGGGAGGCTGAGGCAGGAGGATCACACGTTTGAGGCCAACCTCAGCAACTTAACAAGACCGTCTCTCAAAATAAAAAAAAAAAAAAAAAATGAAAAGGACTGGGGATGTGGCTTGGTGGTAGAATGCCCCTGAGTTCAAGTCCCAGTGTGTGTGTGTGTGTGTGTTGGGAGGAGGGGGTCAAAACGTGGTAGAGTGAACAGGAATGCAACATTTATATAAATTTGTAAAATAAAACACAGGCCAAAACAAATAACAAAAACACAAAAACCACAGGCCTTCAGATGGCCTCTTAGTTCCTTGCTTTTGTACCCCTTCTCTGTCAGGGACCACTTCAGGGACTGTAGTTGCTGTTGGGAATATATGGATTTTAGATATTGAAGGGTTTACTTTTGGGCACTTGAATGTTGGTATTTTCATTTGTGCTATAGTTATTTCAATATTTTAAAAATACTTATTTATTTGTTTTAGTTGTATACAATGCGTTTATTTCTACGTGGTGCTGAGGCTTGAACCCGGGCCGCGCACGGGCCAGGTGGGCGCGCTACCGCTGAGCCACAACCCCAGCCCCAGTCATTTCAATATTTTAGAAACTCTGAATTATGGACTTCTTCAGATCAACACCAACAACAAAGATATTCAACTGACAGGGGGGGTTAAAAAAAAAAACCCTCGAGCCACCTACAAATCTAGACAGAGCTCTTCTGTATGAGTTTTGATAAGAAACCACAGTGGGGTGTGGTCATGTGCTCAGTACCGGGTTCTGCCTTGATTTAATCCCCTGAAAGGACCCGTGAGGGACATTCTGAAGGTCTGTCACATGTCTCTGGAATAAGAGTGGAACACAGCTTTGATGATTATCAAAATATGCCAAAAAAAAAAAAAAAAAAAGTACGTGACATTTAACAGAGACATTATTAAATGCTGCATTGGGTTTCAGTTTATTATGCCAAATGAATAATATTACTAAAATAACCTTAGCTTTTTTTGTGTGTGTGGTGTTGAGGATGAAACCCAAAACCCAGGGCCCCAAGAATGCTAAGCAAGTACTCTACCACTGGGTTACAGCCCCAATCCTTTTAAATTACAGGTCTAACTGATTCTATTATTTACTAAATAACATGTGGGAGGAGGAGTGGGCCAAAAGGAGCAATATTTAACAGCTATACAAGCTGCCAGAGGAGCTATAGGCAACCACCATATTCACCTTGGAATATACAGAATGGTTTTATTTCAAAAGACAGACTAACAAGGTGCTTTGCCAGGTCAGGTGCGGTGGCACAGGACTCAAGTGACTTGGGAGGCTGGGGCAGGAGGATTGTAAGTTTGAGGATAGCCTCGACAAGTTAGCAAAGACCCCGAATAAAATAAAATTTAAAAAGAACTGGGGATGTGGCTCAGTGGTAGAGCATGCCTGGGTTCAATCTCTAGTACTGCCAACAACAACAACAACAATAACAACAAAATAAACAAACAAAAAACAGACCAAAGAAACTGCTTTCAGACCCCAATGGTTCCATATTCTATGATTCCCTTTTTGTGACATTCTGGAAAAGGCAAAACTATAGGATGGGGAACAGGTTGGGGTTTCCCAGGGTGAAGAAAGATCAGGAATAGGGAGTTGGGGTACGGGCTGCCTGCTAGAAGCAGCAGCGGGGATCCTTGGCACTGGTGGGACTGTCCTTGATTGTGGAGGTGGACCTAATTATCAAAACACAACAAGAGTGAACTGTAGTGTATAGAAATGTAAAAATGGAAAAGGAAATTGCTTCAAGTTCAATAGCTATGAAGAAGGAAATGGATCTCCTTCAAAGCGAGTAGATAAATTATGCTTATCTACTTTAAATTTAAGTTGTATTCATACCTATAGAATTGTCCATTTTAGAAACATGAAGACTACCTTTTGAAAGCCGGGCACAGTGGTGCACAACTTGGGAGGCTGAGGCAGGAGGATCTCGAGTTCAAAGCCAGCCTCAGCAATGGGGAGGCACTTAGCAACTCAGTGAGACCCTGTCTCTAATAAAATACAAAAAAGGGCTGGGGATGTGGCCCAGTGGTCGAGTGCCCCTGAGTTCAATCCCTGGTACCAAAAAAAAAAAAAAAAAAAAAAAAGACTACCTTTTTTAAAAATGAGTTCTAGGGCTAGGGTTGTGGCTCAGTGGTAGAGTGCTTGCTTGCCTGGCATGTCTGAGACTCTGGGTTTGATTCTCAGCATCGTATACATATAAATAAAAAATAAAGGTCCATTGATAGCTAGATTTTTTTTTTTAAAGTGAGTTCTGAACATGTGTAGGAAGCCCGTCTTTTACGCTTGTCTTTTAATATTCCATAACACAGATACGAATCTCTTCTTCCTGCCCTTTGCTGCGTTACCTGGAGCATTTCAGGGAGAAATTGCGAGAAGCATTAATATAGAAGGAGTATTGTATTAAGATTTAAAAGTCCTATCTTTTGACTCAGTTCAGCTGCTAAATCATGTGACACGAAGTGTACAGGAAAACAGACAAAACTTAAGAACATTATGTGAAGAGAAATAAGCCAAACTCGGAGAGCCCAGGGTCACATGATTTCTCTGCTAAGTGGAAGCTAGAGAGGAAAGAGGAAAAAGGAAAAGAAAGGCGTGGAGATTTCATGGAACTCAAAGGGAGATCAGTAGAGGAGAGGAGAGGGACAGGGACAGGGGAGGGAAAGGAGAATGATACTGGTCAAATGACACTGTCATATGGTGTGCATGTACAAGTAAATAAAAATGCACCAATAAAAATTATGGGGGATCTGGGCGCAGTGGCGCACACCTGTAATCCCAGCACTTGGGAGGCTGAGGCAGGAGGATTGCGAGTTCAAAGCCAGCCTCAGCAATGGCGAGGCACTTAGCAACTCAGTGAGACCCTGTCTCTAATAAAATACAAAAAAGGGCTGGGGATGTGGCCCAGTGGTCAGTACCCCTGAGTTCAATCCTCAGTACCTTAAAAAAAAAAAAAAAAAAAAGACTACCTTTTTAAAAATGAGTTCTAGGGCTAGGGTTGTGGCTCAGTGGTAGAGTGCTTGCTTGCCTGGCATGTCTGAGACTCTGGGTTTGATTCTCAGCATCGTATACATATAAATAAAAAATAAAGGTCCATTGATAGCTAGATTTTTTTTTTTTTTAAAGTGAGTTCTGAACATGTGTAGGAAGCCCGTCTTTTACGCTTGTCTTTTAATATTCCATAACACAGATACGAATCTCTTCTTCCTGCCCTTTGCTGCGTTACCTGGAGCATTTCAGGGAGAAATTGCGAGAAGCATTAATATAGAAGGAGTATTGTATTAAGATTTAAAAGTCCTATCTTTTGACTCAGTTCAGCTGCTAAATCATGTGACACGAAGTGTACAGGAAAACAGACAAAACTTAAGAACATTATGTGAAGAGAAATAAGCCAAACTCGGAGAGCCCAGGGTCACATGATTTCTCTGCTAAGTGGAAGCTAGAGAGGAAAGAGGAAAAAGGAAAAGAAAGGCGTGGAGATTTCATGGAACTCAAAGGGAGATCAGTAGAGGAGAGGAGAGGGACAGGGACAGGGGAGGGAAAGGAGAATGATACTGGTCAAATGACACTGTCATATGGTGTGCATGTACAAGTAAATAAAAATGCACCAATAAAAATTATGGGGGATCTGGGCGCAGTGGCGCACACCTGTAATCCCAGCACTTGGGAGGCTGAGGCAGGAGGATTGCGAGTTCAAAGCCAGCCTCAGCAATGGCGAGGCACTTACTTAGCAACTCAGTGAGACCCTGTCTCTAATAAAATACAAAAAAGGGCTGGGGATGTGGCCCAGTGGTCAAGTACCCCTGAGTTCAATCCTCAGTACCTTAAAAAAAAAAAAAAAAAATTATGGGGGGAAAAATCATGCAACATGAAAAATGAGTTCATCTTCCTGGACTTAGTTTCCTTCATCTTAAAACATGAGACCATCCCTTCCAACTTCAGCATAAATTCCCCACTTCACAATATCATTTTGTTACTCTGGAATAAACCACTCTGAGTTCCCACTCCTTCCATATCTCCTACTTAAATCCACTTAAATAAGAACCATTACCACAACCACACTGAGCGGGCATGTCCTTAGTGCTGGGCGGTGGTACCTGGCTTTACAGTTCTGGAGTTGTAAGTCATGAGTTCGGGAGTTTGACAGAGTTGATCCATTTCTCACAATATGCGCTCTTTCCCTCTGGCCCCCCACTCCTGCCACGAGATTTATTTGTGTGTGTGTGTAATCATTCCTTGGCTGAGAAAACTAAATTTCAGGAGTTGAAGGGACTTGTCCAAGGTCATAATCTAGTAGAAGAAACCATCATCGAAGTCCCCACCCTTGGATGGAGGAGACCAGCCTTTTCCATTCCAAGTTCTCAATTCCACATGGGCCCCGGGTACTCTGCAGGTCCCTCAGACCCTCTCTGATTCATTTGACACACTCTTTCCTTTCCTGGCTCCGGATGACACACGTGGATGGAAGCTAATAAGGACCTGGGCGAGATGCCCCTCACCGTGGTGCCCTGTTTCAACCTGGCTCAGGCGCCCCCTCCGGCTCGTGGAAAGAACACGGTTGCTTTTGCTGGGGCAGAGCGGGGATTCAGGTTGTTTGGAAATTGTTGGTATCCCTTTCCCAAGCACCCAGACGTCAACCCTGACCTAGGATCGTGGCCGGTGTCTGTTTCCTAGTACTGAGGCGATGGACGGACGCCCCAGCGCACACCGCACACGCCAGGCCACCCCGGACCCCCCTAGCCAACACCATATTCTCCCTTGTTCTGCGTTTCCCTGTCCAGGATGAGCCCCGGTGGTACAGAGAGCAGAGAGAAGGAGGAGATTCAAAATGATTTCATCTGAGTTCTAAAAACTCTCCCAGACCCTTTGTAGTCATCTCCGAAGCCTCTGTGTGGGAGGGATTGCTTTTTCTTCCAGCTCCTGTTGCCCTCATCAAGTGTCCTCAATGAGGCAACTGGGTGGAATACAAACTGCTAATAGTTCCAGATACGTAAAGGCACTGGGTGCCTCCTAAGCTCTGGAGGTGTATGAAGCCGTATAATTTGCATGCAGTGGTTGGAACTATTATCATTCCCAATTTACAAATACAGAGACTGAGAGTCGGAGAGATTACATAATTTGCTGGGCTGCATGGCCTGCCCCCTGCCCGTCCCCCCCCCCCATCACTACACTAGTCTTGGTTCTGATGAACACTCATGGGGTGTGTGATCTCTCTCTCTCTCTCTCCTCCCTCCAGAGATGAGGGGCATTGTGCTACATTAAAAACATGTGGTATATATACTCAATGGAATACTACTCAGCTTTAAAGAAGAGTGAAATTATGGCATTTGCCAATAAATGGTTGGAGTTGGAGAATATCATGCTAAGCGAAATAAGCCAATCCCACAAAACCAAAGGCCGAATGTTTTTCTCTAATATGCGGATGCTAGTTCACAATAAGCGGGGGGTTGAGGGGTGGACTAGGGAAAAATAGTGTTACCTTAGATTAGGTACAGGGAAGTGATGGGAGGGGAGGGAGGGGATGTGGGGATGGGAAAGAGAGTGGAATGAAACAGACATGATTACTGTATGTATATATGTGACTACATGACCAATATGATTCTGCAACATGTACACTTAGAAAAATGAGAAATTATATCCCATCTATGTATATCACAGTGCATAAATGCATTCTACTGTCATGTATAACTAATTAAAACAAATTTAAAAATTAAAAAAAAAAACACAACAAGAGAAGTGGGAACATTGTATAAACACTGAGTCCCCAATTTTCTCACTTTGTCAAGATTTTAGAATACAGAAATCTGCTCTTCATGGTGCCTTTGGGCCAGCCTAAGTCACGGCCATGGTGGTGGTGGTTAACACCCAAATACGCACAGGAGAGGGATTCATTGCTCAGAGGCCATTATCCCACTAATCCTACTGGTGACAGTAGGAAAGTCATGACATTTATGACCATGGGGTGGGGAGGAAGGGAGAGGTAACAGAATGAACAGTGACTGAACTGGAGGCCAGACTCCCTGACGATCTTATGAAATCAGTGTGTCCCTATTTTATAAGTGAGTGAACTGAAGCTCATGGAAGATCTCACAGCAAGGCACCACCTCTAAAACTTTTGCTTCCTCCACTAGGAGCTACAAAGTTAAAACAAAACAATATAGGAGGAGCTGGGGCTGTGGCTAAGTAGTAGAGCACTTGCCTAGCATGTGTGAGGCACTGGATTTGATTCTCAGCACCACGTGTGAATAAATGAATAAAAAAAAGGTACATACATAAAAAAATTAAAACAACAACAACAACAATATAGGAAACTCTTTTGCAATCACCTAACCCAATTTCTTCAATTTACATAGGAACCAAGACCCAGAGAGGTTAAATGATATGTCTAAGGTCAAACAGCTAGCAAAAGACAGAGATGGGGAATCAGAAAATAGTTTTATAACATGGGTACCTAAGTCACTAGCCCTTCCTACAGTGGCTGGAGTTTGAAGTATTTATGATAAAAGGAAAATAAAACATTTACATGGCTTAATATTCTGTTCTTCTTAGTTGTGCATTATGAACTGTTTCAAAGGTCAAACTTGGGCTGAGGGTGCAGATGAGGGGTAGAGCACTTGCCTAACATGGGCAGGGGCCTGGGTTCCATCCCCAGCAAAATAATAATAATAATAATGAAAATAATAATAATAATAATGATAAATAAAAATAAAAAGTGCACAAACAATTTTTTCAATCTTTTTAGCACACCTCCCAAACTCTCTCTGGTGTCTTAAAATCGAAATTAACTGAGGTTTGCGTTGGTTACGTAATGTGTTCATTGTCAGTCAAGCTATTAGTGGGTAAGGCTGGAATTGAAAACAGGCCTTTCCTACTCCAGCATCCATATGCTTTCCTCCACACTGCCCTGCAAAATCAGAAAAGCCATTACTGAGTAATGCATTTTGATAACCAGTGCCTCTCAGATTAAATCACAAATATTAAAATCTTCACAAGAAGACTGAATGCACCAGAGATGGATCTAGAACATTAAGATTTGACTCAAACCAGGCAAGTGCCCAGTTGCTATTATGGGATTTGTAGAAAGACTTAGTCTGGAATACTGGAATTTTGCATTTTCTTTGAAAAGAGAAAGCTGCTCGTTTCTGAGAATTATACAGTCAACTTCAAGATTTGGCATTGATTTTAAGTTTTCTTGCTTTGAGTTTGTGTTACATGTTGATGGTTCCCCAAACAGGCTGATGGGCAAGAGAGGATCGGTGCACTATTCTCTGCACTGTTTGGGTGTTTATACATTTTTACAACAGGGTTTATATTTATTTATTTATTTATTTATTTATTTTTGTGTGTGTGTGTGTGTGTGTGTGTGTGTGGTACCGGGGATTGAACTCAGGGGCACTCGACCACTGGGCCACATCCCCAGCCCTTCTTTTGTATTTTATTTAGAGACAGGGTCTCACTGAGTTACTAAGTGCCTCGCCATTGCTGAGGCTGGCTTTGAACTCGCGATCCTCTTGCCTCAGCCTCCCAAAGTGCTGGGATTACAGGCGTGCGCCACTGCGCCCGGCTCTACAACAGGGTTTTAAAATTATCCCTGCGTAAGTGGCTAGGACTTAGTAAAATTCATTTTAACATTGAGGAAGTTGAACACCCAAAACGGGAAGGATATGGCTGGGCTGGCAAAGACTTCTATAGAATGATTGTGGGGGAAAAAAAAAAAAAAAACAACTGTCTTGTTTCTTTCAAACAACTGTTGGCTGTGTTGATTTCCTTTTCAAAGAAATCATGTTATGTTCTAAACAGACAAGTTAAGTTCTTTCGGAAACATGGTAGGGTTTAAGAAAATAAAGCAACCAGTTAAACCCAATTCCTGCTCCTTTTCATGTGCAGCGATCTCAAAAATAGATACGTGACGGTACCACTGATGTTTTTTGTGTCTTTAAGGAAACCCTCTTCTACTGGATAATGCGCACTTTGTAGTGTTATTTTGAGGGCTCAGTCAATCTTTTTGAGGGCTCAAACTTTTTAGTAGTCTACAAAGATGACACCAATAACATTTAAGGGGAATCAAAATGATGAAGAATAAGTATCCACCTGAGAGCAGGGCATGGTGGCGCACGCCTGTAATCCCAGCACTTTGGGAGGCTGAGGCAGGAGGACTGCGAGTTCAAAGCCAGCCTCAGCAATGGCGAGGCACTTAGCAACTCGGTGAGACCCTGTCTCTAATAAAATACAAAAAAAAGGGCTGGGGACGTGGCCCAGTGGTCGAGTGCCCCTGAGTTCAATCCCTCATACCAAAAAAAAAAAAAAAAAAAAAAAAAAAAAAAAATGTATCTACCTGAACATGTTAAATTCCTCACATTTTCCTGTATTTCCTCCTATCCCTCTTTGGCTCTATCTATACCTAGTTTCACATGATTGGTGAGTCAGGACGTAGACATTCTTTTGCAGTGAAAAGGGATTTCGACTGATTTTATTCCACAGCTAGCAGATCTCAGTAATGTAGGAAAATTAGGTCAGATTTAGGTTTTCTTATTAAATATTTGTATTCATTTAGTGCATAAACCTGAACCTCCCACTCCATACCCAATTTTTTTTTTTTTTTGGTACTGGGGACTTGAACTCAGGGGCACTTGACCACTGGGCCACATCCCCAGCCCTTTTTTTTTTTGTATTTTATTAGAGACAGGGTCTCACTGAGTTGCTAAGTGCCTCGCCATTGCTGAGGCTGACTTTGAACTCATGATCCTCCGGCCTCAGCCTCCCAAGTGCTAGGATTACAGGTGTGCGCCACCGCGCCCGGCTCACATTCATTTAGTTCTCAAAACAACCGAACTAAGTAGCCATCATTATAGTGAATGTACAAGTGAGAGTCTGAAGTTTGGTTTACACAAGGTCATGAAGTGAACAGAGATAGAGCTAAAATTCATTGTCAGCTTTGCTCATTCCAAAGTCCTTGGTATTTCCTGAGTTCTTCCCAAGTATCAGTCATTTGCATACCCTTTATATCCAGCAGGCCACCAGCAACCAACACCATAAAGCTTTTTCTTATGTAAACTCACTTTCTTTACTGGTGCCTGCCTTTTTTCTCAAAGAAAGTTTCTGGTTGAAATGAAGAGAACCAACCTTTGCTGCAAATCTAAATGTGCCAGGGTCTGTAAAAGATGATCTATTGGTCTATATCATCAGTTCTCAAAGTGTGGTCCTTAGACAAGAAGGGTCACCTGAGAATCTGTACAGAAATACGGATTCTAGACTGCTCCAGACCTGCTGAATCAGAAACTGTGAGGTGGGGCTAGGCCATCTGTGCTTGGGCATGCTCAGCTCAGAGGACCCCACACTGAGAGCATTATCTTACTCCTTTCTCATGGGAAACTAAGGAAAAAAGAGGATTGGCATAAACTAAGTCTGGTATCACCTAGTTCCTCCAAAATATTGGAAGGAAAGGCTTAAACCATGTATTTTGACTCCAAAGCCCTCTTCATAATATCTTGTAAACTCAAAGAATGGAAGGAAAGGTACAGAGAAGGTAGAAATCTTTATGTTACAGAGATGATTCAGTTATTCAGTATATATTTATCATTTGTTATGTGCATTGATAGATACATGTATCAGTGATATGTGGCTTTGACATACAATTAATATTTTGTTGTTTTAAAGAGTCATTGAAATGCAATTGTATGTTTTTGTTAAAAAAAAAAAAAAGAAGTGCTGTTTTTAGAAAACATTTGTCTTACACAATTGGTAGGTGTTTAAATATGGGCAGTTGATTGAGTTGGAAAATGGTCTTGCCAGTTATAAAATAGTAGCTGCATTAATCCTCTCTGCTGAGATTAAATTCATCTTAGTGGACATTTATCAATCATGATTGTATTTATACTTAAATATTCATATATTCTTTAATTGGATTTTTTTCTTGTCTTGTAAAAAGTCCTTCTAGTGACTAGGAATTAAATGGTAATTAAGAGTAGTAAATAAGAGCCAGGCGCAGTGGCGCACGCCTGTAATCCCAGCACTTGGGAGGCTGAGGCAGGAGGATCGCGAGTTCAAAGCCAGCCTCAGCAATGGCGAGGCACTTAGCAACTCAGTGAGACCCTGTCTCTAATAAAATACAAAAAAAGGACTGGGGATGTGGCCCAGTGGTCGAGTGCCCCTGAGTTCAATCCCCAGTACCAAAAAAAAAAAAAAAAAGAAGAAGTAGTAAATAGGGGCTGGGATTGTGGCTCAGCGGTAGAGCGCTCGCCTAGCACGTGCGCGGCCCGGGGTTCGATTCTCAGCACCACGTAAAACTAAAAAACACATTGTATACAACCAAAGCAAATAAATAAATATTTTTTTAAAAAGATTAGTAAATAATATCCTAATTATTTTCATCCGAAGGGTAGGGGGAAATGATTGGTTACAGATTTTACAATGGAGGAGCTGATCTCAAATGTGTAATGGAGCCAATGGATGGACCCATTGTAAATGAGTCTATAAATGACTAAGCTATAGCACAATTTAGCTATGTAAATACCCTGTCATCTGTCTAAGGTCTCTCTACCAGGAGCTCGGCCTCTTAGGCTGTAGACTCATCAGCCTAGGAACTCCAGAGCCAAGATACGCTGTAGCTATAAATCTTCCCCCCATAATCCTACCTGAATCACCAGCCCCGAAAGAGCCTAGAGCCAAATCAAAGAGATCGAACAAGTCAAGCAGGTCCACATCACTAATAAAATATTTTGAAAAGAACATCCACATTTATTATGCACAGTTAGTATTATGTGGCTGTATAAATGTGATAGCATTTAAAAACTCTGTTCCACGGATAGGAATCTACAAAAGTATGTTTTATGGAATTTCTCCTTCAACCAGAATTGATCTCCCACGTTGACAAAGCAGAAGCCATTGTGGGTTGTCCTCTGGCCATGAAAAAATCATCACCACGGTAGCCCTGAGTACTCTGGCAGGATTCTACCCCTTCTTCTGTGTTTGTGTCCTTCCGTGTTTGTATTCCTCCGTTAATAGGTACAATAGGCAGTTCAGTTCTGGAGACTGAACTCTAAATTTGGGAACACAATGCATACTTTGAAAAAGACTGGGACTGATCCAGCCCCGCCCGGTTTAAGGCCCAGGTAAGCTTTCTGTAAGGAACACATACCTTCTAAATAGCTCAGTGGTTACATTTGTAGAGAGCAACACCTGGAGGGATGTCTTTGGTTTCTTCCCATTGCTGTTTTTCCTTAATCTTTCATACCCTATACTCTTGTTTTCTAAGTCTGCAACTACGGAACATCCTCCATTCCATCAAATAAGCTCAAAGCAGCTCACTCCATGAACCCTGAGTAACCCCGATATGGTACTAACAGGCGGGTGAATGATGTCAAGTGTGGGAGCAACTTAAACCAGGTACAGGTAAGACAGAAACTCACTGGAGGTGTCTACACCTGCTGCCTGCCGGTGCTGTCTTGACGTCAGAGGCCAGCTGCGTGATGGGCCTAAGTTGACTGCTGGGGAAACCAGATTATTTAAGGAAGGCCTGCATCCCTCCCACGCCAATCCCACAAGGTCTCCCCCTTGTTGACTGCTATCATTTGTTGGCCTGGCTATGGTGAAATTATATCTTTAACCTATATGTATTTTTAAAAATTTTTAAAAATACCTTTATTTTATTTATTTATTGATTTATTTTTATGTGGTACTGAGGATTGAACCCAGTGCCTCGCACATGCTAGGCGAGCACTCTACCGCTGAGCCACAACCCTAGCCCCTTCAACTACATTTCACCTATTGATAGTAATCTTTACTATTGAAATTATCACCCACCCAGAGTACAGGATACTTTTCCGTTCCTCCCATCTTCTTTGTTCTGGGTACTGGGGATTGAATTCAGGGGTACTTGACCACTGAGCCACATCCCCAGCCCTATTTTGTATTTTATGTAGAGACAGGGTCTCACTGAGTTGCTTAGAGGCCCGCTTTTTGCTGAGGCTGGCTTTGTTCTTGTGATCCTCCTGTGTCGGCCTCCAGAGCCGCTGGGATTACAGACGTGCACCACTGCTCCCGGCTCCCATCTTCTTATAACTATTTATTTAGCATATTTTTATTCCTCCCCAGACCCAATCCACAACCACCTAGCACTCCGCATATCCTCAAATCAGGAAGATGCCCAGTGATACAAGTAGTGATGGGGAAAATTTAGGCGGATGTCACATTGCCTGCCTTTAAAGGAGCTCAGATGCTGAAGAGGTAGGGAGGAGGAGATACTTCCTACAGGCCATCTTGGCTCAGTGCTGGCAGCAGAGGCCTCGGGTATCAGACAACCAGGTTTGGAGAACCATCTGTCTGCAATGGGAGTCATCAGAGGTGGCTTCCAGGCCAGATGCCACCCAACACAGGTCATAAAGCACAAAGAGGGGTTGGACAGGGATGGTGGGAAGGGCATCTTTCATGAGAGGGTATCATTAAAAGCCACCCCAAAGTTGCAAATTGTGCTGGTAAATGGATGGAACTGGAGACTATCATGTTAAGTGAAATAAGCCATCCCCCCACAACCGAAGGCCACATGTTCTCTCTGATATGCGGGTGCTGGTGGTGGGTGGTAGAGGTTCACCTGATTGGGATGGAGGAATGGGGGGAAGGGGAGGGGTGGGAATGGGAGAGACAGAGAATGAATCAGACATAACTTTCCTATGTTCATACATAAATGTGACGAGTGTAACTCCACATCAAGTACAACCACAAGAATAGGATCCTAAGAATAAGTTATGTTTCACGTATATATAAGATGTCAACATACACTCTACTGTCATGTATATCTAAAAAGAACAACAACAAAAATAAACCCCACGGGGCTGGGGTTGTGGCTCAGTGGTAGAGCGCTCACCTAGCACGTGCGCGGCCCGGGTTTGATCCTCAGCACCACGTAAACATAAATGCATTGCATTGTGTACAACTAAAGTAAATAAATAAATATTTAAAAAAATAAACGCATTGTGTACAACTAAAGCAATAAATATTTAAAAAAAACCAAACCCAGAATGACACTAGATATTTACTTAGAAACTCAATTTCATATTGTAATCTCGATGTTTATTTTATCTGAGTCAACATTCTTTGTTTCTTTCTCTCCTTCAATACTGCCCAA
Source organism: Tamias sibiricus (assembly GCA_025594165.1). Lineage (NCBI taxonomy): Eukaryota > Metazoa > Chordata > Mammalia > Rodentia > Sciuridae > Tamias > Tamias sibiricus. Next base: position 11,688,376 of record CM046666.1, on the reverse strand, counting down.
AAGGGATCAAAAAAGTGTCTCTTTCCTTAAATTCTTATTATGTGATGCCCAATATCGTGTCCCATGGAGGTAATTATTACAATGAATTTTGATGAGCTTTCCAGTGTGAATACATAGATAGTACAACATCTTAAATGAAATATGGTAAGAATTTCAAGCTTAATGTAAGAACTATAAGAAGTTTAATTTATATTCAGAGTGGAAAAAAGGTGTTATGGGGGAGATGACCTTTGTGCTGATCTGTAAACTATGGTCGGACATCCCTGTGAGAATGAGAAAAGTCAAGGGTAAGCTCGATGGGTCGGTGAAGATTTAACTGCATGAGAAAGGGCAGAGAGCCGGGCGCGGTGGCGCACGCCTGTAATCCCAGCACTTTGGGAGGCTGAGGCAGGAGGATCGCGAGTTCAAAGCCAGCCTCAGCAATGGCGAGGCACTTAGCAACTCAGTGAGACCCTGTCTCTAAATAAAAAAATACAAAAAAAGGTCTGGGGATGTGACCCAGTGGTCGAGTGCCCCTGAGTTCAATCCCTGGTACCAAAAAAAAAAAAAAAAAAGAAAGGGCAGAAACCTGGGCTACAGCTAGGGAGGTCAGTGTCAGAGAGGAGAGGGAGAGTCAGCTGGAAGTTCAGGCTGAGATGTTTTCTGGACAGGCCCAGGGAGGAGTGGTTATTTCATTTACTAGACAAGGGAAGGGCACTGGAGTATGAAATAATCAGAGATACGCGTTGGGAAGACTACACTGCAGTGTAAAAGATAACTTGGGAGAAGAGAGACTGGAGAGCCTTGGTTTCCATGCAGACACCCACTATGCATGAGAATGTTCTCTTCTAGGAGTCAGGGCGTCAGATGAAGCCAAATCTATAAAGACAGACAAGCCCCTGGCACACAGCCAATCTCCAGAGGGCTCTTTTCCCCTTCCAAATCTCCACTTTCTATTGTTTTTCCTTCCTACAATATTCACATGTCTCCCATATAACGAGGAGCTGATAACATACAACTGGATGGAAAAGATGCCAGTAAACTATAGAAACAGGGAAAAAAATGCAAATTGTGGACGTGTGGAGGGCCAAGTATTTACTGGAACTTAAAGTGAGTCATCATCAGAAAGCAAGGAGAGTGGAGATCTGGGTGGGGCTCAGGTCCTGGAGGTCAGGTCACGTGGCGTGGTAATGACTCTTAAGATAGGAGAAGCAATCACAGGCCTTCAAGCAGGGATTCCCAGAGGTTTCACCAACCACTGGTTTCACCATTCATCATTTTTGGACACTGGGGAATAAAAGTTTCCTGGAAACTATGTCTTACAAAATTCCTTAGACCTAGATTTTTCAAATGCTTAAAACTGTTTTTAAAAGTTGAGCTTTTGAGTTAAAAATAGCATCATAAATGCCTGCGTATGATCCATTCAAATCAAGAACACATCTTGCAGACAGTATAATCCCTAAAATAAGGAACATTTTTCTTTTACTAAGTATTATTGTGGTGAACTTGTGAAAAATTCATGGACACATGTTTTCTACGGTGTTTAATTATTGTTATTGTTCATAAATGTAACCTTAGTAGTTGATGGAGTGCCAACTGTAAGAATTCTGAAGTTTTTCATATCTTTACTATTTTATTTAGTTATTTATTTTAGGTGCTGGGATTGTTCCTGGGCCTTGTGCTAAGCATGTGTTCCCTCTGTTTTGTTTTTGTTTTTGAATTTTTTTTTTTCTTTCTTTTTAAGCCAACCTAGGGCTGGGGATGTAGCTCAGGGGTATAGTGCCTCTCTGGTACCTGCAAGGCTCTAGGTTCCATCCCCAGTATAGAGAGAGGGAGGGGAAAGAGGAAGAGAGGAAGAAGGGAGGAAGGAAGGAAAAGAAAAGAATTCGTGAGAGAATAGGACAATTTTGCTTTGCTTCTTGACGAGGAATCTCACTTGATCCTGAAAGTCTGGTGAAAAGACATGGCAGGCAGCGGAGTCAGGCAGATACCAAGATGGCGGAGGACAGGAGAGAGGGGAGAGGAGAGAAGAACCTGTTTGGACACTTCATTTTCTTTGTTATAAAAGTGATTGGGTTCAGCATCTCAGCTGGTTGCTTCCCTATCTCCAGCCTCTCAGAACATTAACTGAAGAACACTTACCATCTCCACCAGCTCAGAGAAGGAAGAGCCAGACCAAAGCCTGTTCTAGATCAGGCAAAAAGAAACCCATAAACAGAGGCCAGTAGGGGATGGTGATGTCAATTCCGGAAAGGACACCTGTGACTTGATTAGCACAGTGGACCTGACAGGCCTCTCAAGCTCACTGTCTTCAACATGCACACACACACATACACATGCAACACACTTGGACACACACACACACAGCCTTTCCATGTCCCTGCTAACCTTGTGTCCAGCTCAGAGGATCATATACACAGCTTACTGCCACACCCTTCCTCATTTTTCCCAATCACCTTTCTCCTTTCTGTGATTATGCAGAAAATTTATTTAGGATATAAAGGAAAGAAGAAAGGATCGTTCTTTCTTTTCCTTCTGCAAGAAAACCAGCTAGAACTTCAGGTCAATCAAATCCAGGATCTGAACCCAGCTTAGCCTTGGACGAGCTATGTGAACAGCACAAGCAAAATATTTCTATCTGGCCAGGTGTGGTGGTCCATGCCTGTAATCCCAGTGGCTTGGGAGGCTGAGACAAGAGGATTGGGAGTTCAAAACCAGCCTCAGAAATTTAACAAGGCAGTAAGCAACTCTGGAGACCCTGTCTCTAAAGAAAATGCTAAAAAGGGCTGGGGATGTGGCTCAGTGGTTGAGTGTCCCTGGGTTCAATCCCCAGTACTAAAAAAAAGGAAAAAAAAATCCATCTAAGCCTCATTACCTGCAACTGCAAACAGCAATTAGCATGCAGAATATAATATCTGGCACGAACTATACCAACAAATACTGTATTAGATGTCATGTACAGGGTACATACATATGTTTAGGTATTTGTAAATACTGGTGTTAAAACTCACTATACTAGGATAAAGTTTGGGTCACCCCCCCTCTACAAATCTTTGTGACCTGACAGGTTAGTATCTCTGAAAATAAAACACTCACAGAATAGCCTATGCCAGCCTGTCCCAGTCACCTTGTCTGTCCACTTTCTGTCCCTAAATAGATCTCTGTGGCTCTCTCTGTGGTTTAGCGCTTAGGAGTGCTGAGTTATCGGGGACCTAAATGTGTCTTGCTGCTTTGAGTCTACTTTCAGATTGAAGGTAACTACAGACATCATTCAGAAACAAGCTGGATAAGGCCAGCACCCACACGAGCCAGGAGTTGTCTCAAGAATGGCAGGCAGGGCTGGGGTTGTGGCTCAGCGGCAGAGCGCTCGCCTAGCACGTGCGCGGCCCGGGGTTCGATCCTCAGCACCATGAAAACATAAATGCATTACATTGGGTACAACTAGAGTAAATGAATAAATATTAAAAAAAAAAAAAAAAAAAAAAAGAATGGCAGGCAAAGGGCCACCCACCCTCACACAGGACTGACAACTACAGCCCTGATGGCAAATGTTGGGAACAAGTTTACCCGGACATTCCCATAAAGAGGCACCGCAGGCCACAGGCTACCTGTGGGAAATGAGTTTTGAAAAGAAGCTCAGTTCTGAATCAAAGAGGGAGTCTGTATCTATCTTCTGCCTTCAGCTACCCAGCATACCTTGGACACCTTTCCTAATCAAAAACAACCCCAAAGCCTTCACAGTGTATAAAAGCATGAGGCTGCAAACTGGAATTCATAATAGAAATCTGTGACCTAAAAAATTGAGAGTGCTCCTTGGATCAACTCCAGCTAGAACCTCTTTCTGTATGACTCTAATTCAGCGTTAACCACTCCTCCAGGCCACAGAATATCAGGCTAGATTTGTTGAACAGAGATGACTCAAGACCTGGGTCGTTGTTGGGATCTCATATCAGAGACATTTAAGCCACAGTGATAATTTGTGAACATCTAAAGAGATTCTAAAAACAGCCCCCACCCACAACAGCTCCAAGAACTCGTGCATCAAATGAAATGGATGGCTGTGTCAATGACAGGGCATACCATGCCTCTGACGGAAATGTCACCTATTTCTGGAATGGTTCTTTCAAAATCAGTCTCATTACGTTGTAGCTGTGCTTACCATGAAAAGTATTCATTCAAAGTACTGAGCTCAAAATTGCAACTATGCCATACACAACCAAAGAGGGTTTTGCCAGAGTTACTGTAGGGATTTCTCAGATCATTGCATATCACATGTTTATAAGACCACAGAGCCAGCACAAAACTGTCACCAAAAGCAACCGAAATGAATCATTTCCTAAGTATGTAAGGTTTTTGGTGCTCTTTCTTTTTTTCTCCCCAAAGAATTTCGAATGAATCAGTTCTCTGGAGCAATCATTTGATTGCTAGCAAACTCAATCTATCCATAAAATGACACGGGAATGGTCACGGGCACATACCTGGAATCCTATTCAGCGTCACCCAGTAGTGTTCATCAGGGCTGTAAGTGTCCTTGGACCACTGGAGCAAATCTACAGCCCGAGGGTCATGGAGAACAAAGCTGACAAACTCCCTGGAAAGGGCCACATAGGCAGTGCCAAAGTAGATGGTCAGCTGATGTGGAGGTGCGGTTTTCAAAATCTTAGTATTTTTTACAAAAGAACCATCTTTGCTTAGGTACTCTCGGTGCACATACTTGGTCCGACCAATAGCATGAGCTGGGGGCAGCACCCCTGGGGTAATGTTCTTCCCTTTAAACCCTTTCAGATACTGAACTATTTCCTTGTTGGTTTTCAGGGGGAAATCTTGCCCACAGGTGTTGAGGACGTACTTCCAGGGGACCTCGGAGGTCGACAGATCCTTCATGCAGTTGAGATCAGCCTGGAGCCTGGAAATCCCACCATAGACCACAGGTTCCATCTTAGAAGCCATGAAGGCATTTGGGAAGCAGCTCAATAACTGCGACACAGATTGTTTAAACTCAGTTGAGGATTTTTCATCCACATGAACACAGTAGACATTTTGGGGCATATAGATGGCCCTGAAGAGCCTTTCAAAAGTATCGAACTCCTTATGAATCACCATGACAAATGCCAAAGAGAACGCAGCTTCTTCTCCTGACAGGGGGCTTGTGATGTAGTGACTCTGGGTCACATAGTCCTTGCAGGGAAGTCTGCCCAAAGGAGATGGCAGTGTCTTTTCCCGCAGAAAGGTGGCCTTCTTATCTAAGGTGAGATTGCAGGCACCAATTGATAAAGACCTTTCGCTGGAACTCTTTCGCCTCTCGTAATTTTTTGGTAGGCTTGCCTGGCTATTGTAAAATATCACCAAAGAAACCACACTGAGCACGCTGATAGCCAAAAAGTAATTCCTCCAAAAGTTCATTATTTTCACTTCCCCAGGAAAGGAATCTCTCTTCAGAGATTGAGAAATGAGCCTCGTTCCCGAAACCACAAGTGTGAGAGGCTGAAATGACTTCTCTTCCAATCTTGAATTTCGACAGCTTCCCCTGGAGGGTTGGCTTGCTTTCCTCCAAGTCCTTTAATCCTCCCGTGTCATTGGCTTCAGTGTCTCGTCCATCCTCTTCGGAGCTGGCTGGAGATGTGATGCTTTCCCAACCGGCTCCGGTCTGCAGCCCCGCAGACTGAATCCCTGCCGCCCAGCCCAGCCCAGCCCAGCCCAGCCTCCGGGAAGCCTCCTCATTTGCATATGAAATGCAAGTGGTGGCTCCTAGCAAATTACATTCTGGAATGGAAATGCGGGTTTCTCTGGCATCACTCCCACTGCCTCCCCTACTTCTAGCCAGTCTATTCAGTTCTGATCTCCCTTCTCTTCCCCCTGTGCTTTTTAGAAGAAGTGACTCTCTTTTTTTTTTTTTTTTTTCCTGACGAGCCCCACAACCTGCTAGCAGCCCTTGGAAACCACAGCACTTAGCACAGCTGCTCCTTTGGGGTTTTTTTCTCTTCTTGTTTCTCTGTTACCTCTTTTCATTTCAGGGTTATCTCTGCCTCTGGGCACACATAGATAAGAAAGATGCCCTCGTGACATGTCTAAGGAGATTATCAGCAGGGAAAAAAAAAAAACTTTGCTAGTGAGGTTTGCTGGATTAAATCAGACACATGTTGATGTGTGACACAGAATATGTATGCATGTGCAGGCTATCAGCTGCGGAACTAAGAATGACACCCGTGGGGTAGCAGTGAGGGTGACTTTTCACTTTAGAAGGGGATGTTGATGGCATGCAATGAAGTAAACACGCCTTAGTTTGCTTGGTGGAGGGAAATGTGATAGTCATTGTTCCCAGAGAGCTCATGTTGGTTCCCATTTCACACAGAGCTTCAGATGACTTGAGCTGCTGACGTGATATTGTGTACGATGTGTGAGCGACTACCTCCAGGTCTCTTTAAAAAAAACCCCACGTCATCGGATCTGAAGTCACTTTATAGAACTCAAAGTCTCGGTCTCCTTCCTACTAACCCTCCTCTCCCACTTCTCAGAATCTGAAGAAAGAGCAGATGCTTCCGGGCTGCTGCAAAATTCCTGGAGGTATCAGTCACTGTCTTTCGGGGGAAACCAGGAAGAGCAGGTCTGGTCAGATTGCACAGGGCTTCTCACAGCTCACCTGTGCAAGGTGTTGTGCAAGTGAGCCCACAGCAAACATGCGTGCATCTGGGATTGAGGCTGGCGCAAAGGACACTTCTAGAGGGGAAGTGAACTGTGGGAGCCACAGAAACGTGTTAGAGATGGGCCCTGTCCTCAACTCACTCCAGAAGTTATCCAGCTGTTCCACCTGTGTGGGCCCCCTGTGGCCACCAGAGCAGCTGCCCCTGTTAAGGAAAACACTGGGTGCATAATGCAGCAATCTCCCTGCCTCTCCCCTGCCCTTGAACCTCCTCCAGTTCCCTTACTAATCAATGACAACAGGAAATGCAGAATAGATACTGATTTGGAGAACTGCTAAAAAGTTGGCAGATGAGGAAACGGAGGCCAATTAAAAAAAAAATAAAAAAAACTTCCCAAAGTCATTCAACTGGATCCAAACGGGAGCCTTCACTCGACAGCTCCCTAGTCCTGATACAGAAGCCTGTCTGCCTGGCTAAATCCCAGCTGGTTGCTGTGATCAGGGTAAAGTTACTTAACCTCTATAGACACCGGCCCTCCGGCCCTCCGTCTGTGAAATGGTAAATAACCGTGGCTCCTATTTCACATGGTTGGTAGGAAGATTAAATGAGATAACTCTTGGTCACGGTTTGGCAGGACTTTGAGCACTTGGTGTATATTCAGTAAGGCCTAGCTATGATTATTGCTGTTGTTTCTCTTTCAAAAAAAAAAAAAAAAAAAAAAAAAAAATCCAACACTTTTGGACCCTGCTAATGAACTAGTATTTTGATTTCTGTACTGAGTAATGGAAAAAGAGAAACATTTACCTTAAGGCTTTTAAATGGGTCGATTTATTCCCGGAGGTTAAATACCACTCTATCCCTTCTCTATCATTACCCTCCTCCCCCTAACGCAGGAAATGAAGCTGTAGGAGAGGGACAATCAAATAGCCCATTTTGATGCCTTCACTCCCTTCATTTGCTCTACAGCCATGTCCTTTGCTGCAAAATATATCCTTGACAGGACTGTGGAGAACAGGAGGGGGAAGTTTGGAGGTAGGAAGGAAGGCCAAGGACGTCTTTCTCTGCAGGTCCTGACTTTTCTTGTTTTTCTCCTTCTCTTTGCCCCAGCCCTGATCCTAAAACAAGGAGCACCGTGGATACCAATGCAAAGTGAACCCATGAGATCTTTCATCGCGACTTAGTTAAAGCAGACTGCAAGTGGATAAATTGTAACAGGATTTGCAATTCAACATAGCAGTATTCAACACTGCCCCCCCCCACACACACAATAAAAGGAACCCCCAGGAAACATGTATATAGCTTGCCTTGGCTTATTTACACTAGCTGAGATGAACACGCTGAGATGGGCCTGTTTACTGGCTGGCAGGAGCAGGTTTGTTTTGCCTGGTCTCTCAGGTAACAGAACAGGCATCTTCTTCCAGTAAATAATTGGGAGTGCTGAGCTATTAACTTCCAAACCTGGACATTATTTCTGCTCCACTCCAGTTGGCGTGTAACATGTTGAAAACTGTCATCAAGTGGGCATTTTGTATCCTGCCTCTCTGTACCCCAAGATAACTTTTACAGTCACAAGCAAAGAGTAGCCCCAAGGACTACAGCTAATAGCACGGAACTGGCCCAGCTCAAAGAGTAAAACAAAGAGCTTGGGCTCTCCAGGGGGCCTTCCCAGCCCTTATCCCAGCACAAGGACTCAAGTCTTATTAACCTTACCTGAGCGTCTGCATTCCCCCTAGCTGGGGGGACAGAGGCGGGGGCTTGGGATTGGGACCCTGGGTGATGATTGGCTGTTGAATCAAAGCAGTTATTATTTATTTATTTATTTAAATTGACAGGTAATATCTGTACATTTTAATGGGGCACAGTGTTGTCATTCATACATATGTGTGTGTATGTATATATATATTTAAAGTGTCATGATTAAATCAGAGTGATTAGCATTTCCATTTGCTCAATTATTATCATTCTATGTGTTAGAAACCCTCAAATTCTTCACCCCTAGTTATTCTGAAAAGCATAACTAATTGTTTAAGACTAGGGAGGACTTACTGTGTAATATGACACAGGAACTACTGCCCTCCTCTAGCCAGGCAAGTAAAGATAAATAATTTGTATTGACATTCATTTGTGGAAGCTCAGAAAGGCATTTTTTTTTTTTCTTTTAATACTGACGATTGAACCCAGGGGTGCTCAACCACTGAGCCACATCCCCAGCCATTTTTATGTCTTAATTTGGAGACAGGGTCGCGCTAAGTCTCTTAGGGCCGCGCTAAGTCTCTTAGGGCCTCGCTAAGTTACTGAGGCCTGCCTGGAACTTGTGATCCTCCTTCCCTAGCCTCCAGAGTCCCTGGAATGACAGGCGCGTGGAGTTAATGCTTTTTGATGTGTGCTCAACTCCAGCCGGACTGCACCATCCTGCCAGGGTAGGCTTTGACTGTTTCAGTCTGGCAACCTCAAACCTTCCGGCCATAAGCAAGACACAGAAAGTAAACAAGCAAACAAACAAGTCTCCAAGCAGCCCAATTAATGATTGTACATTCTGGCCAGATATACATTCTCCCATGCTCGGGTGAGGACGATACGTGAGAGCGGGGCTTGAGGACTGACAGATGATGCAGCTAATGCCTGAGGAGGGAAGGACTGTGGGGAAAAGAGTGGGCCCGCCCATGCCCCCAAAGCAAGTGGCTTCCTCTCAACGCCAGCAACTGATGCCCCACTGCGTCAGGCACCCTGGGCTGACACATCTTCCAATGTTTTAAGAGAAGTGAACGTCTGAATTTTATCAGAAAGATTCCCAAACTACTAAAATGTTACCACTGATTAGCAGATTTTAAAATCATGAGTATATATGTGCATATGCATGCACATGCATGTGCACACACACACACACACACACACACACACACACACGCACAAACATTGCATTACCATCCTTGGTTGAAGCATCAAAGCTCGTGTGCTCTCTTGAGACCTAGCCTATTAGTTCTCAGTCTAGACACAATCCTAACAAATGTTCTCACAGCTAAACAGATGAGAAATCACAAATCAGAAGAGGGGTGGGGAGGTGGCAGGTCAGGACACAGTTGTCAGCAACAGGTGATGGTCTGAGAATGAAACAGGTTTAAGGCCAAAAGCTATGTGAGGTCACAATGACCAGCACTGAGAGAGCTCAAGGCCCCTTTTTTCACATTACAAGGCCAATACCTCGAGTATTTATAAAGATCATATTAATGTCTGCAAAAGGACTTCAAGACTGTGAAGATTGATACAATCAAGAGACTAGATCAACACTTAGACTTTCTTTGAAAATAAGCAGAGAACAAAAAGTGAAATAGAGGCCAGGCACGGTGGTGCACACGCCCCGTAATCCCCGTGGCTCAGGAGGCTGAGGCAGAAAGGTTGCAAGTTCAAAGCCAGCCTCAGCAACTTAGGCAAGACCTTGTGTCAAAATAAAAAGGGGGCGGGGCTGGGGCTGGGGCTCAGCGGTAGAGCGCTCGCCTAGCTCAGCACCACGTAAAAATAAACGCATTGTGTAAGACTAAAGCAAATAAATAAATATTTAAAAAAATAAAAATAAAAAGGGCTGGGGGTGTGGCTCAGTGGTTAAGCAGCCCCTGGGCTCAATCCCCATGACCAAAAAAAAAAAAAAGTGAAATAGAAATATAAACATTCTAATAGATACATATTTATTCTACATATTCTACTTGAAAAAGGTATTTCTGAAATGTGTTTAATTCAGAAAATAATTTTGTGGTGCTGGGGATTGAACCCAGGAGCTCCTGCATGCTAGGTAAGCACTCTACCACTGAGCCACACCCCCAGATTCCCCCATTTAGAAAAAAAATGAATCATTTTGTACATAAAAGGGTAGGTTTTGTTATCTAGAAAACTCACATTCATCACAAAACTTTTTGCTCAAAATATTCTAGGCAAATCTGTTTGTCACATGCTTCTGTATCAGATGTCAGGACTTCTTCCGGAAAGAGCCAGGTAATAAATAATTTCAGGCTGTGGCCTAGCTGCTCAACTTTACTAGAGTAGCATGGAAGTGGCCCTAACAATCTGTGCCGGTATCCTAATTAAACTTCATTTTATGGATACTGAAGTCTAAATTTAATATACCCCTTCTGGTCATCAAGTGGGTTGATCTCATGTTGTTTTTGACCACTGTGAAAACATTAAAAAAAAAAAAAAAATCCACTGTTAGCTCAAGGACAGATTTAGCCCAGAGGCTGTAGTTAGGTGCTCTGAGATTTTAGTCATGCTCCTTGGGGCCTAAATTTTGCAACTTCAGGGTTGTTGCAATCACTTGTTAATTTATGTGTCTTTCCCAATGAGGAAATTGACATGGTGGCAAATAATAGTGTTGATCATTCCATGCCCACATCATACCCTGTTACAAATGCAGCCTGGGTAGCAGGGCAGAGTGCTGGATGTACAAAGAGCTTGCACAAGTAATGGACACCCTGATCCTCAGCACAACAGCAGTGCATGAGGAGGTCATTCTGCCACTTAAAAGATCTCTAAGTATAGGCAGGAGCCCTCAAGACCTCAAGACCACCTTATCAAGGGCAGAATCTTTTCTGCACTCTGTCCTGACCCCAACACAGAGAAACTTCCGTTCATTCCCATTTGTAGTCTCTTGAGCCTGTTTTTCAAAGTGCATTCAACTTGGCTACTTTTTTAGAGAGCTGGTCTGCTGGAACACCCTGAAAAAGCTGAAGGTGGAGACAAATGCATGGTAGCCAAGACCTCCAAGTGGGTTGTGGTGATGTATGCCTAAAATCCCAGCAACTCGGGAGGCTGAGGGAGGAGGATTTCAAGTTGGAGGCCAGCCTGGACAATTTATCTTGAGACTCTGTCTCAAGATAAAATATAAAAAGCATTGAGGATGTAGCTCAGTGGACGAACACAGCCCTGGGTTCAATCCTCAGCGCCATGAAAACATCACAAATCCATAACCTAAAATCTTATGCTCAATTGCAAGGAACAGCGTGGGTGGCTGTGCTTTACACAGCAACTCTTCTCTGATTGCAAATGTCTCTTCTGAGAAAATGGGCTGCAAATTCATGATGAAAATATCTGTCCAAATCTGGATATTATTCTGGTTTTTCTTTTCATACCAACTACCTCCAAATGCCCCAGCTTTATCAGCTTTTTCGTTTGTCTTTTTGCGATGCTGGGGGTCAAACCCATGCTAAGCATGCACCTAACCACTGAGCTACACTCCCAGCCCCAGACACAGTACTTTATTTTACTGTACTTATTTCCTTACAGTGCCGGAGATTGAACCCAGGGCCTGGTGTGTGCTAGGCAAGTGCTCTGCCACTGAGCTACAGTATTTTACAGCATCACTGCTGCCTGCCAGAGATCTGTATCTAGAAGATCCCATGGTCCTCAGCTTCTGGGCGTTTTCAAATAAATGGAAACAAAACAATCCTAAAATAGAGATAGGCAGTGTTTTCCTCCAACTTCTACTTTTAATAGCCCTATTAAATTCTTGACTCATTTTCAGTTTACCAATCCTCTCTGCGAGCCAGCTGCGTTCCCACAGAGCCTGTCACTTGCTGGAGTTTAGACAGTTTGTTAGGGCAGAGCACTTGGAGAAATCCCCAAAAAAGCAGGTGTTTCTTCTACTTTCCTAGAAATTAACACTGGGACATAATTTCCTGCAAGATACGTCCTGTGTTTGTATCTCGCAGAAGATAGTATGTTTTTGATTTCTCCCACTGGTTAAAGTGATTTTGGGTTCAAATTTTATATTTACCTGTCCTGTCATCTAAAAAAAAAAAAAAAAAAAAAAAAAAAGATGGACAGGTAGATATAAAATTTATAAACTCTATACGCTGACCACAAAAGCAATTGGAAAATTTTTACACGCAGAATGGGCCCGGTTTTGGTCTGCTTTGCTTGGACCCGAGTGGCTGGTATTGTGGTGTTGGTCACCCCATTTGCGTGTGTTGAATCCCACGTAACTAAGAGTTTTCCATAGCACGTTTTCCAGTTACCCATCATGGACCATAAATATCTAGGGCACTAATTCTGGATTTTGACTTGCGTGGGAGTAGAAAGGTGAGCAGGAATGGGGTGGGTGAGGCTTGGTTTTCAGTGCGAAGACTTGTTGAGTCCTAGGCAAACCAGGAAGAACTGGTCACCTCAGATACCACTGACCCCACTCACTCCCAGATTAAGAATCATTGCTAAAAGGAATCACTGAGCTGGGTGCAGTGGTGCATACCTGTAATCCCAGCACTTGAGAGGCTGAGGCAGGAGGATCGCGAGTTCAAAGCCAGCCTCAGCAATGGCGAGGCACTTAGCCACTCAGTGAGACCCTGTCTCTAATAAAATACAAAATCAGGTTGGGGATGTGGCCCAGTGATCCAGTGCCCCTGAGTTCAATCCCCGGTACCCAAAAAAAAAAAAAAAAAAAAAAGTCATACTAACTACATGAATACCTCCCAGTAGATATTACAGGGTTTTAGTAACAACCTAAATATTAATGTGAGAACTCAGAGATATTAATTACTACAGTGTTACTAGTATCCAAAGTCCCCTCCCTTCCACACCCCATATGTCGTGGGTGATCTTTCTGTATGGCTTTATAATAAACAAGTAATTGGACGACAAATTCATCTTATGGAGCAGGACAATCGAGACATTTGACCGCTCTGACTGGCAATTTCTAAATTTGTCTAATTTTAGGATTGGGATGGGATGATCTCCATGGCCCCTTTTGGCTCTAAATTCTGCGGTTATTCCAGATTCCGCATAAGAGGGGACTGTTTTATGGGAACGTTGTAATTGGGAAGCTTGGTTTAGATTGAGTGATTGCCAGGAAAAGTCCAAATAGTGGTAGGAGAACAAACCAGAGAAAAATCAAGAAGGCTGGGCGGTGGAGTGGAGGGTGGAGAGGAGCAGCCAGACAGGGAGGTGTTCCTTCTCTCGGGGACACGACCCGGCACCTAGGGAGGCCGGCAGGGTCTCGGGGAAGGCAGTATTCACACGGAGCACCAGAGATCGGGAGTCCAAGGCAGAAGGCCTCCTTCCTAGATCCCCAGAGAGCTCAGACTGCGACCCAGGACAGAATGACAGGTATTCAATGAAGGGGAAGTGAAGGGAGGATTGGGGCTCAGGACGGAGTTGGCTAAAGAGAGGAAACAGGAAATCTCCAGAAGAGGGGACTGACCCAACAGGGCACGAAGCTGAATCCTCAGGATGACCCGAGGGTCTCCAGCTTACTCAGGAAAGAGCCAAGTTTTACCCTCTGGTATTTTCAGTTAATTCTGATCTTTTCAGTCTGGCGGAGGAGAAAGATGATAGGCCATGCTTCTGAGGGAAGTTCAGAGCCCAGGGCCGGGGCTCTGAAAGTGCAACCCCCACCCATCCATTTCCCGGAAACTTGGCACTAACAGGGACACCAGGTAAATGGGGAAATCTGTCACTCCTGGCTTTGTCCAGAAGCATTATTGAAAAAACAATGCCAGGCTGGGCGCGGTGGCACACGCCTGCAATCCCAGCACTTGGGAGGCTGAGGCAGGAGGATCGCGAGTTCAAAGCCAGCCTCAGCAATGGCGAGGCACTCAGCAACTCAGTGAGACCCTGTCTCTAAATAAATACAAAAAAGGGCTGGGATGTGGCCCAGTAGTTGAGTGCCCCTGAGTTCAATCCCAGGTACCAAAAAAAAAAAAAAAAAAAAAAAAAAAGAATGCAGCCACATGCCGTGCAGGCCAGAGGGTGTGAGAAAGACCAGGAGTAGGTTTGGCGTAGAGAAACCACCTGAAGAAAGGGTTTGTTGGAAAGAAATGGACACATTTCTTTCCAACAAATTTCTTTATATATTTATATATTTCTTTAAAAAAAAATATATATTTTTAATGTGGTGCAGCAGATGCTAGGCAAGTGCTCTACCACTGAGCCACATCCCCAGCCTTTGGGTTTAACTTTGTAAGGCCACAAATCTCAGGGGAAAACAACAGTAACACCCCAAATCATAGCAAGATTAATTCCTTTGTTAAATGATGGGTTAATTCCATCAAAGAAGCAGCCTTCCGAAAACCCAGAAGTGGTCTTTGAAGCAGCAACCTCTACTTGTTTGCCTTGTGGATTCTTCTTTGCTTCTTTGCTGAAGAATAAGGCAACAGTTGGTAAGCACACAGTTGGTAGGCCTTGGGTTGGAACAGCCTGGCTTGGGCAGGTGCAGCCCCAAGCTAGACTGGGCACTAAGAAGCTTCTGAGATGAGTAGGCCAGGTACGGTGCCACATGCCTTCAATCCTAGCCACTCAAGAGGCTGAGGCAGGAGGATCCCATGTTTGAGGATAGCCTTAGCAACTTAGCAAGAACCTGTCTCAAAATAAAAAGGACTGGGGATGTGGCTCATTTTTTAAGCACCCCTAAGTTAAATCCCCCATATCCAATTAGAAACAAACAAACAAACAAAAAAAAAAAAAAAAATCAAGAGAAGATGCTTTAGGAAAACTAAATGGTAAAGATTTTCCCCATTGCGGTCCCCAGGAGCAACGGAGGTTCAGGAAATGCCCAATATCCAGGAAAGACTGAGCAGAGCTGGGAGATGCTGTCCGAAGTTGACTTCTTAGGATTTGGCCACATCAACTAAGGTCTGTATGTAGGTGGTAATAATGATTTGCGATTGATTGGGCAGCAATTTCAAGTGGCACTGGCATATTGAAAATTATTTCCTGGTGGGCTGGGGATGTAGCTCACATGTGTGAGGCCCTAGGTTCCGTCCTCAGCACTACAAAAACAAACAAACAAATAAATAAAATAAAAATAAAAGAATTGTTTTCTGGGGCTGCCACGGAGCTTAGTGATAGAGCGCTTACCAACCGTGTGCCAGGCACAGGGTTCAACTCCCAGCACCATAAAAAAAGAAAAAAAAAATTTCCTTTTGACTCAATTCAGTAAATAGTAAGTATTTACTGTCAGCCCACTGGACTTGCTATATTGGGCTGCCAAATCTACAAAAGACCATAAAGAGATTATAGTCCAGTAACGTAATACGACATTTGACATTCATAATTATAAGGCAAAGGTTATAGAATGACATAAAAGAATTACAACAATGCTCGAAAAAGATGTAAAAATGTCAGCACAAGTTTCCCAAGTGACAAGCCATTGAACGCAGACATATTGAGGCCATTAGTCCAAAAGGAAATGATGGAGAAGGGCCTCTCAGAACACAGCCTGAAGAGAAGGCAAGTACCAAGGGCAGGAGCACAAGGCAAGGAGGTTTTCCTGGAGTGTTCCTTTCAGGAAAGGCCACAGTGAGGATTGACAACGCTGTGACGGAGGTGACATGGAGGTAGTCTCCTTCAGGTATGCTGCTATGCAAGACACCATGCTGACATGCTTATAATGGAACAATTCAGTTACTGATACCTCATGGAATTGACACATGTCATTCTCAGAGCTAGGCCTTCAGATGGAAATGGAGTCCAGGGTGTGAGAGGTTTTGAGGAGAGAGACTTGGGCCAGAGAGGCCGCCTGGATGAACCCCGTAACAATCTGCTGGAGAGAGCCAAGGGGCTGGAGTGAGGGTGGTAAGGAGGTGACCAGGAAAGGTGGAGTTCTCAGATGCCTTAGCACGGGCAGAATGCGAGGAATGCGCTGTTTAGATTGGGCCTGGGGCCGGAGGAGTGGGCCAACCGGAAGAATGTGCTGACCCAGAGGTGGGCTTGTGGGGAGGAGGCAGAGGGAAGGCGGAGCCTACGCAGATATGTGTGGAGCTTGCAAAGACCCGTCCAGAGGCATCAGAAGTGAGGGAGGGGGCCTGGGAGATGATGCAGGGCTAGGACTCAGACTCATCGGTTCAGAAATGGTGATGAGAAAGTAGCAGCAGCAGCAGTGCAGGCCTATAATCCCAGTGGCTCAGGAGGCTGAGGCAGGAGGATCGTGAGTTTGAGGCCAGTCTTGGCAATTTAGTGAGGCCCCAAGCAATTTAGTGACACCCTGGCTCAAAATAAAAATTGAGAAGGGCTGGGGACATAGCTTAGTGGTAGAGCACCCCTGGGTTCACTCCTCAGTACTAAAAAGAACAAAACAAAACAAAAACAACAAGCACAAGAATCAGGGCTGGGGATATAGCTCGGTTGATAGAGTGCTTATCTTGCATGCACAAGGCCCTGGGTTCAATCCCCAGCACCCCCCCCCCACACATGAAGGAGCCCTAATTAGGAAGGGCTGTTGTAGCTAGCTGGAAGCCATAAGTTCCACCTGGTATGTATGTGACGCACCTGTAGGCACCCGCAAACCTGAAGGTATATAACCGGGTGAAAGCGGTCCGAGTTAGCGGAGAATTCAGTCAGCGGGCAGTCACTCGGGTCGGTCAGAAGAATCAGAGCGGCCAGAACGTAAGGCAGAGCGTTACCACCAGATAGAAGAAGTAATGACTGGTCAGAGTTAGGCCGAGGCTCCCAAGGAAGACAGAAGACAGAAGAAAGAAGAAGGAAGAAAGAAGAGAGAAGAAAGAAGCTCTAATCTAGCTAAGCTCTACCCGCACTAAGACTCTACTCTACTCTAAGAAGACAAGAAGAAAAGCTCGCTCTAATCTTTCTCTCTAAAAATCTAAAGCTCTAAGAAAGTAGAAGTAAAAGTAGTAAAAGCTTAACTCTGCCTCCGAGAGTTTTTCCTCCCGGGTTACGGTAACCAGGTAGCTTCCAAATGGTGGTCCGTCCGGGGCTCGGCAGGCAGAGAAGAAAAGCTAAGAAATAAGAGCAATGAAAAAGCATAGCCTCAGACTCAGTTGAGACCAGCAAAAAGAGTAGAAACAAGAGAGAGCATAGCCTCTGACTCAGTTGAGGCCAGTTAAGAATTAAGCTGAAGCAGAGTAGCCGGCGAAAAGCCGAGCCGGCCAAAAGCCATAAAAAATGAAGAAGCCAGACTCAGTTGAGACCCAGCAAAAAGAGTAGAAACAAGAGAGCATAGCCTCTGACTCAGTTGAGGCCAGTTAAGAATTAAGCTGAAGCAGAGTAGCCAGCGAAAAGCCGAAGCAAGCCGGCCAAAAGCCATAAAAAATATAGAGAAAAAGCCTTGAGCTTTAGTATAAAGAAAAAAGCCATGAGCTTAAAAGAAAATAGAGAATTAAATAGCATGGTAAAAACCATGCAGAAAAAAAGCCATTGAGCTTTGGCAAGAAAGCCATAAAGAAAAATAAAGAAGAGAAGAAAAAAAAAAAAAAGTCAAAGCCGCTTATGCAATTGTGCTTAACTAGGTGCGTTAGCTGCTCCTCAGCATTAGGCTTCCTTAAAGCCACAGCACCTTCTCAAAAAAGGGCTCAAATATCCACCCTTTCAAAAATAAAAGGTGAAAAGCTAGGTAGGGACAAGAAAATAAAAGAAAATAGAGAAAATAAAATAGAGAAAATAGAACAAAAGCACCTTTTTAAACTAAAGGGAAGGAATATGAAGGAGCCCTAATTAGGAAGGGCTGTTGTAGCTAGCTGGAAGCCATAAGTTCCACCTGGTATGTATGTGACGGTCAGAAGGTAATCAGAAAGCGGTCAGTTAGGAGAACGTAGAATTCAGTCAGTCGGTCACAGAAGAGAAACGTAGGCAGAGCGGTACAGAAGAGAAACCAGTAGAAGAAGTAATGACTGGTCAGAGTTAGGCCGAGGCTCCCAAGGAAGACAGAAGACAGAAGAAAGAAGAAGGAAGAAAGAAGAGAGAAGAAAGAAGCTCTAATCTTTCTCTAAGCTAAGCTCTATCTTTCTATCTTTCTAACTAAGACTCTACTCTACTCTAAGCTAAGAAGACAAGAAGAAAAGCTCGCTCTAATCTTTCTCTCTAAAAATCTTTCTTTCCCTCTCTAAGCTCTAAGAAAGTAGAAGTAAAAGTAGTAAAAGCTTAACTCTGCCTCCGAGAGTTTTTCCTCCCGGGTTACGGTATCAGGTAGCTTCCACACACACACACAAAATCAAGAAAGAAGAAAGAAAAACAACTTTTAGGAAACAGTGATTCTATGTATTGCATTGTGGACGGGGGACAGAACATTGCATCAGATGTAAGATGATAAGAATTTGTGCCCTGGCTTTGTCAATTACTAACTGTTCCATAAATTGAGCAAATATTTAGAGTTGCTGATGCATCCTACACGGAAATTCAATTACAAAGATCATGCATTAGGGGAAAACAGCAGAACACTCAAAATTGCTCTCAACCAGTTCTTCGGGAAGCTGAGACAGGAGGACCTCAAATTCAAGCCCAGTCTGGGAAACTTTGACAAACAAAAATAAAAAGGGCTGAGGATGTAGCTCAGTGGTAGAGTTGCTTGCCTAGTATGTACAGGGCCCTGGATTCAGTCCACAGTAACCACACCAAAAAAAAAAAAAAAAAAAAAAAAAAAAAAAAAAATTTCTTTTTTCCTCTGGAAAATTCCCTTGGGAATGTGTCATGCTAACATTGACATGCAGTGTCTCCATAATTCCTCCATGGCTAGTTTTCCCTTTCATCCTGATCCCGATGGTTGTTTCTTCTAACGAACACCAGATGAACAAGTTGGCCAGAGCTGAGGAGTTAGGGGAATTGAGGGTCAGCATGAAGATAAGCAAAATCCTTGTCTCACTCTGAACCCCAGACTCATTGGGTGGAAAGGAGTCCAGGCAGAGATGACTGACACAAAAGTGTGTGTGTGTGTGTGTGTGTGTGTGTGTGTGTGTGTGTGTATGCATGTACCATCAAGTTTGTATAAATTAAATTAATATGAGCCTGGACTCCATATAATATTGAGCACTGCTTAGGGGTCAGGGGTTGTGCTATATTTAAGGAGAGCAAAAATGAGCATGCGCCATTGATGCCCTTGAAGCTTTGTCTAGAGGGTCACGAGGAACTTGCAGCACAAGTGATGACAGCACAATGTGGTACCAGAGCCTGGAGGAGTGAGGATTAGGAAAGGTTTGATAGAGAATGTGACTCTCAGCTGAATTTTAAAAGCAGATGCAGGATAAGGGAGGAACAGCACCCCAGAGCATCCTGGCAAGGAACTGGCATGCATCACTGCAGCGGGGCTGGAAGTGGCACAGTGGGACCTGCCAGTTGTCTGGGAGAGTTGGAGTATGGCATGGGCTGGGGCGGGGGTGCGGGGGGGCATAGCTAGAGAAAGCACTGGAAGGGCCCTGGGGCCAGATGAGCCTTTTGTGCCCAATGAAGCGGCTAAGATGTTACACTACGGTGACCGATTCACTATTCACAGAGTTTCTAAGAAGAGAGACATGACCACATGATCAGAGGTGCATTTTACACAGGTCATTCCGTCACTGTGGAGGATGGACTGAAGCAAGCTGGGAATGGAGTCTGGGAAACTGGTTAGAAGAAATTATACTATTGCAGGAGGCAGAAGAGGGATGGAAAACAGCACCATGATAGGAAGATGGCCAATGGCTGGATCCAGGTTACTAAGTTTTTATACCAGGTACTAAGCTAAGCACTCACACCCACTGTCTAGCTTCATCTGCCAATAACCCCATGAGGACGCTGTCAGGTTTGTCACTCAAGTTCTGCTCATTTCATATGTTGCCCACCTTCCTCCTGGCCCAGCTCTTACCCTTGTCCACTTGGCCACAGCTCCACTGGCTGCTTTTCTGGCTCCTGAACACACCAGGCTCTTGCTCACCCCAGGACCTTTGCACTTGCTATTCTCCACCTGCAGCCTCTTTCCCAAGTGTGTGGCTGGCTCACTCTCATTTTGAGGATGCAGTTCATATACTGCCTCTGCCAAGAAGCCTCCTTTAACCCACCTCATCTAAAGAAGTTTCCTTCCTGTACCAATAGGTATAATTTCTTCATAGCACTTATCCTAATTCTAATAATCTTGCTTACCTGTCCGTCTCCCCCCTCCTAGAATACATACTCCATGAGTGGAGCCCTGATTTGTCTTATCTGCTACAATATTCCAGTACCTAGCACAGTACCTAGCACGATACCTAGCACAGTACCTCATACAAATGTCTGTTGAATGAATATGCATTTAATTAATGAAAATGTACTACAGGTTGAGTATCCCAAATACAAAAATTTGAAATCCGAAATGCTCCAAAATCTGAAATTTTTTGAGCACTGATGCAACACCACAAGTAGAAAATTTCATACCACATGAAATGTTTTTCATGCACAAAATTATCTAAAACATTAAATGAAATTACCTTCATGCTGTGTAGATAAGGTGGACATGAAATATAAATGAGTTTTGTGTTTAGACTTGGATCCCATCCCGAAGATATTTCAAAGATATATGCAAATATTCCAAAATCTTTTAAAAATGCTAAATCTAAAACACTTCTGGTTCCAAGCAGGAGGGATGAGGATGAGAGATATTCAAACTGTACTGCAAACTGTTCCTACTAATAGTAACATAATAACATTGAAATATGTTCCAGGCACGGGTATAAATGATTTGAGCCTCACAGATTTGGTAAATATTATTTTCTCCATTTTACAGATGAGGAAACTGGGACACCCAAATTTAGGTAATTTATGCAAAGTCACACTGCGTGTATGTGGCAGTCAGGGTCAAATTCGTGTTGTCTGGCTCCAGGGTTCATGCTTTACTGTGTGTGCTGTATCCTGCTTTTTTTTTTTTTTTTTTTTTTTTTTACCTGGGATTGAACTCAGGGGCACTCCACCACTGAGCCACATCTCCAGTCCTATTTTGTATTTTATTTAGAGTCTCACTGAGTTGCTTAGCACCTCACTTTTGCTGAGGCTGGCTTTTTTTTTTTTTTTTTTTTTTTTTTTAAGAATCATAGCAAGGATTTACTTGGTGCTAATAAATTTAAATAGTTTCAAAACAAATATTCCTTATGTTTATCATGTTTAAACTCTGAATGCCAACATAAATGAGTTTTTGACCTCCTGTGTCCTATCCGCTTTTAGCTTTTTCTCCCTTCCCAGTGTTGTTGGCACAGGTCATCCAGTGGGCACTTTTTTCCTGGGGATCAAGAGCCCAGCCAACTTTTCTGAAATCAGTCCTGACCAGCTACAGCATGCTGGTTAAAGGAGGTTTCTTTGTCTTTCTTTCTCATCCAACAGCCTTCCTCTCATCTAGAAACTCACCTTTTTTTTTTTTTAGCTGAACTGAATTTATTAAAGTACTGTTGAAGCAGATATCAGTAGTGCACCCAAAACTCAAGTCTGTAAAACACCATCATCATGTATATAGAGAAGACATGGTATTTACTTTTTGCCACCCAAAACCTTTAAAAAATACAATTTACAAAAGCATCTTTCTTTCTTTTTTTTTTTTTTTTTTGGTACAGGGAATTGAACTCAGGGGCACTTGGCCACTGAGCCACATCCACAGCCAAATTTTGTAGTTTATTTAGAGACAGGGTCTCACTGAGTTAGACTTAGAGACTCGCTTGTTTTTTTTTTTTTTTTTTTTTTTTTTGTTTTTTTTTAATGTAGGTAGGTACTTTTTAAAATTTAATTTAATTTGTTACACATGTTTGCAGAGTGCAGTTCCTTTCATATTACATATAAAGAGCATAGTTTTCCAAGTTATTGGCTTTACACAAAGTATTTTCATACCATTTGAGTTTTTACACGTGCACTTAGTAAACTGATGTCCAACACATTCTGCCATTATTCCTATCCCCCTGTGCCCTTGAGGCTGGCTTTGAACTCGTGATCCTCCTGCCTCAGCCTCCGGAGCCGCTGGGATCACAGGCGTGCGCCACCACGCAGGGCGCTGTATCTCCTCTCTATCGCTAGGCTTTGCAAACGTCAGGTCGCGGGGATGGTGATGGCTTGGCTGGGATGCCAACCTGGTTCCCTCTGACCCTGGAATCTGAGCTCCAAACACCTACACTCCAGGGAAAGCCACAGCAGCAGGGAGGAGGGGTGAGAGACGCCGAGGAGGGAGAGAACCCAGCCTGCAAGTCTGAGCACACTGCGTGGAATTCCAGCACACAGAGAGAACACGAGTTCAGCTGTGAGCCGCAGAGCACCCGCTGCGCATGCTCCGCTGTGCTTCCTTCTGTGCAGCAGATCACGTCACTCAACCTCTCCAAGCCCTTCTCCACGTTAGCAGCTGTGGACTTCAGTACCCAGCAGGCAGGATTCTTGTGAAGATTCAACTGAGATAATCTAGCCCCATAGGTAGATATCCACTAAGCATTATCTCCCCTCCTCTATCTAACTATGCTGATAAGAAGAAGCTAAAATTTATGGGAAAATGAGCTGTCAGGAGGAAAGGGAAAATTCTTGGGTGGGTCCAATTATATAACCATAACACAAACTTAAAACTTGCATTTGTTAAATTTCATCTGAAGATTTGCAGTTATTGAAACAATTGAATGAAAAAATGAACAAAATTAGGATCAATTTAAAATAAATATATAAATGTTACCTCTCCTCCCCTGGATTTTTCTATTTATTCTTATTTCTTGCTAAGTATATGCAATTTTTGTCTCTGGATGAGTTATGTATTTAGTAAGTTTCTGTTTTGTACAATGGAAACAACGGTCTCCCTTTTATAACATTTTTAGAAAGGACAGGTCCAAATATAATAAGCCACATTTTTTTTTTTTTTTGGTACCACATTTTTTTTTTTTTTTAAACTCAGAGGCACTAGACCAATGGGCCACATCCCCAGCCCTTTTTTTGTATTTTATTAGAGACAGGGTCTCACTGAGTTGCTAAGTGCCTGGCCATTGCTGAGGCTGGCTATGAACTCGTGATCCTCCTGCCTCAGCCTCCCAAGTGCTGGGATTACAGGCATGTGCCACCAGGCCTGGCTAAGTCACATTATTTTCAAGTGGTTGTTTTTTTTTGTTTGTTTGTTTTTGTTTTTTTTTTTTGTACCAGGGATTGAACTCAGGGGCACTCGACCACTGGGCCACATCCCCAGCCCTTTTTTGTATTTTATTAGAGACAGGGTCTCACTGAGTTGCTAAGTGCCTCGCCATTGCTGAGGCTGGCCTTGAACTGGCGATCCTCCAGCTCAAGCCTCCCAAGTGCTGGGATTACAGGCATGCACCACCACACCTGGCCTTTTAAAGTGTTTTTGTACAATAAAAAAGTATGGATTTTGAGATCACCCGCCTTTCCCACAAAAGTAAGCGTAATTGGTATTTTTCAAGTTAAAATTGCTCAAGTGGTTAAAGCCATGCATATCTTATCTGTTCTAATGTCACATGGAGATGTCACTAAAGACACCCCCAGTGTGGGGTAAGGAAGCATTCTGCAATGGGCTTTTGTCTGCAGATCACCCTGCAGAGTCATGCTCCATCAGGCCTCGCCCTAGCCTTGAGCTCCAGGTAGACAAGTGACCCAAGAAAGGCAGGTCAGTATTCCTCAGCCCCCCGGGGTCAGTGGCAGGATAGGAATCTGGACCAAGCAGGATCAATATAAGGTCTCCCCTTAGCTGATGCTAGAAATATCAGGAAAAGTCTTCCTTTCCTTCAGGAATGCCAGGTGTCAAAACCAAGCAAAGCTGGAGCTACTTCTGGCAGTCTCTGATACCACGTGGGGACCAATCTGCCCAAATGAGGCCAACCCAGAATAAGGCAGAGAGATAGGGAGACCAACGAACTTGTCCTGTTTGCCCGGGACTTTGCCGGCTCTTTCCGCGGAAGCTCCACGCCCAGAATGCCCACCTCAGATTTGGGCAAATCGGGATAGTGGTTGGTTCCATAGAGAGATGACTTGGTGAGAAAGAGTCCTAAGCCAAGCACGGTGGAACTCTCTGGTCGTCCCAGTGACTCAGGAAGCTGAGGCCGGAGGACCCCTGGCGTCCAGGAGTTCTAGATCAGTCTGGGCAACATAGTGAGACCCCATCTTAACAAGAAAAAGCAGCAGCTGGGGCTGTGTAGCTCAGTAGTAGAGAGCTTGCCTAGCATGCACGAGACTTAGGGGTTGATTGCCAGCCCCACAAGAAGGAAAAAGAAAAAGAAGGACAAGAAAAAGAGTCCTGGATGCAGCTAGACTGGAGTCCTGTGAGCATCTCAATTATGTGATCCTCTAATTTCTGGTGTTTGTTTAAGCTCCTTTGAGTTTCTGACACATGCAACCTAAAAAATCATAACCTTCACTCAGAGAATGTGCACAGATAAATAAGAGTTACAGCTGAAAAAGCAAAATAAACCAAAGTAAGAAACACACTATTTTTGGAATTTGGTAATGAGGAAATGTGGTTGCATGATCTCTTTGCGAGGTTGAGATCATTTTTTTTTTACAAAGAGGCTTTGAAAAAAAAAAAAAAGTATACAAAACGGAAAAAGGAAGAGAGACAAATGAAAACATTCCTATGGAAGAAAAACATCCAGGTACGAGAAAGGTCGGAGTCATACACAGCAAAGATTCAAAAGACCAAACGACGCAGTGAAGGAAGAAAAGGAATCGAAACCAAAGCAGGTAGCAGCCTTGCCTCGTAGGGTCAGGCCTGCTCTGAAGTGGGAGGAAAAGATAACTTAGCTATGGGACTGGACTGTGAGAAAACTAGACCAGCCCACAGATGCTGAACAATTTCATAAGATTCAAAGCAAAGACTCAAAGGGGACTGGCAGTGTAGCTCAGTGGGAGAGGACCCCTCCCGAACAGATACCTGTACATGAGCCACAGAATAGATAGGACAAGTATGCTGGTCGGCTCCCCCTGAAGAGGGGCTTGAGGCTAGGACCCCCAAGAGCCTTGTTCCGGCCTGGTCCGATACCATTTCTTATCTTATTCTTTTTTTTTTTTTTTTTCCTTCCTCCGCCCCCATCCCATGGTGGGGATGGAATCCAGGCCTCTCACATGCTAGACCAGGACTCTACCACTGAGCTATACCCTCAGCCCTTGGTACCATTTCTAATGAAGTGCTGAAAACCAGAGATAAGTTATTCTCTCCCTAGAAAGACAACATACAGGGGCTGGGGTTGTGGCCCAGCGTAGAGTGCTCACCTAGCACATTTAAGGCCCTGGGTTCAATCCTCAGCACCACGTAAACATAAATGGATCGAATTGTGTACAACTAAAGCAAATAAATAAATATTTAAAACTAATAATAATAATAAATAAATAAAAAGACAACATACAAGAAAGTAAAGAGAGAAAACCAGCTGATGCCATGTGGGTCAGAGAGCATCCTTTCTACCCAGTCTCTCTAGTTTTGTTTTTTGTTTTGTTTTATGGCAAGTTGTGTTTGTTTTTGACAAAATTATGTCTGAAGCCAAAAATACCAAATTCATGAATCTCCTCAACATACTATAATGATACAATGAGTAGCATTTCTACACAAATTTGGTAATTTTTATGATATTTTGTAAACTTTCTAGATGTAGAAGCGAAATACGCTGAATTCTCTATCGATGCGCAGGTATTTTGAATCCCAGTCCAGGTATTTTGAAACTTCTCTTCAGTTTTAAATGATTTCCACTTTGTCTTCTGACGTCATCGGATTCTAGGGTACTACTCATCTTCTTGGAATGTTTTGGGAAACCTGATATGCCTAGGCAGGGTCTTTCCATCATATACAAATTAATTCCTCCTGTTCAGGAGACAGGAGGAACGTAACTTTGAGGGAAGAAATGAACAGCGCTATTTGTATTTGCAGATTTGCAGGGGAAAAAAAAAAAAAAAAAAACATGCTGACACTGTATTTGCAGAACTTTTCCCCTTAAAACATGACACTGAAAATAGAAGAGTTGATGTGATTAAAGACTGTCTGGGAATAATAGATGCACACCCCTAATCTTACACCACAAAGAAGGCTCAAGCATGTCCAATACCGAAGTTACCTGAATACCTGAATAGGTTTTATCTCGCCTTTGAAAATGAAGAAAGCATTTGGTGATTTGTTCTCTTCGATTCACTTATAATTTTTTTTTGGGGGGGGGAGGTTACCGGGGATTGAACTCAGGGGCACTCAACCACTGAGCAACATCCCCAGCTCCATTCTGTATTTTATTTAGAGACAGGGTCTCACTGATTTGCTTAGCGCCTCGCTGCTGCTGAGGCTGGCTTTGAACTCGCAATCCTCCGGCCTCAGCCTCCTGAGCTGCTGGGATTATAGGCCTGTGCCACCACGCTGACCAATTCACTTGTAATTTGGGGAGGCCCATCTGTAAGCAGTATGTCCTTTCACCCTAAAGCAAGATGTTGCCAAGAATCTAAGAAAGAAAGGAGGCAAAGCCCCAGGAAACGTCACCTCATCCTGAAATGTATCTCTTACAGAATCAGAGTGGACAGGCCACTGGAAGGGGCCGAGCTCGGCTTCCTCTCTGGGGAGATGCTCTCTAGAGACGCCCTCTCCTCCAACTCCTGAAAGGGAAACAGGATGCCACTGCCAAGTTCACAGACAGTGTGGACCCCGGGATCACTGGTGTTGATGCTCTTGCTGCAGATTCCCTGCACTGTACATGCTGTCTTCCTGGGGTCCTGGGCATTGTGTCTTTTGCAAAGAAAGGTGCAAAGGAATACAAGCGTTTTCCTTATGTGAGCCTCAGTTTGAAGCTAGGGATTTGAGGTTCTGTGAGTCTCTATGATTTACATGGGGTCACGCTATTGCTGTGAGAGGGCAGACGCCAGCGCCCCATATCACAAAACTATAGCCGAAAGCATTTTTCTCCTCAACCGAGTTATCTTTTTTTTTCTTTTTTTTAAGGTGGGATCTTGCCAAGTGTGATAGCACATGCCTGTAATCTTAATGCACAGGAGGCTGGGGCAGGAGTATTGCAAGTTCAAAGCCAGCCTAAGTATCTTAGTGAGGCCCTGAGCAATTAGTGAGATCCTGTCTCTAAATAAAATATTAAAAAAGGGCTGGGGATGTGGCTCAGTGGTTAAGCACCCCTGGGTTCAATTCCCAGGATCAAAAGTAAACAAATGGCCGGGTGCGGTGGCGCACGCCTGTAATCTCATACCTTGGGAGGCTGAGGCAGGAGGATCAGTTCAAAGCCAGCCTCAGCAATGGCGAGGCACTTAGCAACTCAGTGAGACCTTGTCTCCAAATAAAATAAAAAAAGGGCTGTATGCCCCAGTGGTTGAGTGCCCCTGAGTTCAATCCCAGGTACCACAAAAAAAAAAAAAAAAAAAAAGTAAACAAATGGCTGGGTGCGGTGGCGCACGCCTGTAATCTCATACTTTGAGAGGCTAAGGCAGGAGGATCAGCCTCAGCAGTGGCGAGGCATTCAACTCAGTACCCTGTCTCTAAAAAAAAAAAAAAAAAAGTAAACAAATGAATGAATGAATGAATGAATGAATAAAGGTTCTAGGGTTGGGGTTGTGGCTCAGCGGTAGAGCGCTTGCCTAGCACGAGTGCAGCCTGGGTTCGATCCTCAGCACCACGTAAACATAAATGCATTGCATTGTGTACAACTAAAAGCAAATAAATAAATATTTTTAAAAAGGAAAAAGGTTCTACATCCTTTTTTTTTTTTTTTTTAGGAAAAGAGAGAGAGAGAGGAATCTTGGTATGTTGCTCAGGCTGTCCCTAAACTCCTGAGCACAGGTAATCCTCCTGTCTCAGCCTCCAAGCAGCTGGAACTACAGGTGGCTCCACCACACCAGACTTCAATTCTCACAGGGGGATCTTTTGTCCTTGATTTGCTTACACTGATTTAACATGGATAAAATTAACATGGATAAAATTAAGAGGCCAACATCAAATCCATGCAAAGAAGTAAATATGCCCCTCTGGCAAAGTAATCGCAGACATTTACCACAAACCAAAATTCATATTTCTTCTTAAAAAAGATGACAAGCCATATGTTACTCCTTTTGCTGAGTAACATAATGCCTTTATCTCAGTACAGTACCTAAGGCAGCCTGTGGCCAGGACCAAAGCTTTATGAATTTTAATGGAATAGTAGAAGTAAAAAGAGAACAAATATTTAAATATGAAAATGGGCCTCTGAGTACCTAATGTTCCCAAATCATATGCCATTAATGGAAACAACTACTCAGGGGTGAAAAGATATAGCCAGAGGGGAAGGAAAGTCAGGGGGAAAGACACAGGAGCTAGATGGTTCACCAGACTAGTCACCCTGGGATTCAGAGACCAAACATGCAGTATTTTCCACAGAACGTAGGCGTGTTTATCACCCAACAGGCCCTGCCCTGCAGCCCCAGAGTACTTACCAGCATTTCCAACTTGGCAGCCCCCCAACAACCTGAACAATGATTGCTTTTCTCTTGCTATAATAATGCTGTCTAGTTCATTAGAGATCCATTTTGTATTTTTCATTGAGTCCAAAGCACGCCCTTTCTCTCCAAAGGAATTCTATCGGGTTTTATATGTTTAAAAAATAATCCATTGGGTAATCAAGTAAAGGGAGAAATGCTTTGATAAGAAAGAAAGGAGTTTTTTCCTGGGATCTCATTATTTATCTGAATGTAAATGTCTTTTTTATAAACACACACACACACACACACACACACACACACACACACATGTAATATGGTACAGGGGTCCAGATATTTCTTGGCTCACTGAGTTTAACGGGTCTCAGCTGTCGTGCAGTAGTAAATCCTCACACTTCACATTCATTCATTCATTCATTCACTCACTTGCTCATTGATTCATTCATCTAATACATATTTATTGAGCGTTTACTAAGTGTTCTGAGCATTGCGATTATAGAATTTAACAAAAGAGAAAATGACCTGGACTTCACGGAGCCCATGCAGAAGAGGCCAACACCAAATCCATGCAAAAAAGTAACTATGTCACATTATAGATGGTGACAGACTCTTTGGAGGGGAAATGAGGTGGTGTGCTAGTGCTCTGAGCTGCTGTCCTCTGAGAGCTGAGACCCAGCAGGTGAGGAGGAGGCTTACAGCTCTAAGGATAGGCAGGGGATGGCCAAGGCAAGGATCTGGGGCTAAAAGCAAATCTGACACATTTGGAGCCAAGAAAGAGCACAGGTGGACTGAGAACAAAAATGTCTATTGTGATAAAGATTTAACAAGTGATGCATGCAAAAGAACAATGATGAACTGCAAAGTGAGACCACAGAAGGGTATTATTTGGTTGTGTAAGAATCCTTGAATGAGCTCATAAAGAATATCATTCTGTTTTTAGAAAGGATGAAGGCAAGAACTGTATATTTCAATTTTTTTTTCATTTTGTATTTCCTAATTTAAAAAAATGGTAGGTTCTTCAAAAACCCTCTCAAATAGTCAGACCCTAGTATCCTTGGGGGACAGGCTCTAGAACCCTTCAATAACAGAATCTGCAGATGCTCAAGTCCCTTCTACAAAATGGCGGAGTATTTGCATGTAACCTATGCACATCCTCCTAAGTCATCTCACATGACTTAAATACCTATACAATGTAAATGCCATGCAAAGTGTTGTTCTACCGTATACTTTAGGGAATCACAAGAAAAAGTCTGTACATGTTCAGTACACATTTTTTTTTTCCTGATTATTTTCCTTGAGACATTGGTTGAATCCAGAAATATGTACCTGTGCACAAAGAGGACCGTCTGTAAGTTTCTTCTATGTGAAATACGGAATCGCACATACCTGGAATCCTATTGAGCGTCACCCAGTAGTGTTCATCAGGACTGAAAGTGTCTTTGGACCACTGGAGCAAATCAACAGCCCTGGGGTCATGGAGAATAAAGTTGGCAAATTCTCTTGATAGAGCAACATAGGCAGAGCCAAAGTAAATGGTGAGGTTGTGGGGAGGGGGTGGTTTCAGCGCTGTTGTTCTAATCACGTAGGAAAGCTCTTTGCCCAGATGCTCTCGGTGGACATACTTGGTCCGACCAATAGCATGAGCTGGGGGCAGCACCCCTGGGGTAATGTTCTTCCCTTTAAATCCTTTCAGATACTGAACTATTTCCTTGTTGGTCTTCAGGGGGAAATCTTGCCCACAGGTGTTGAGGACGTACTTCCAGGGGACCTCCGAGGTCGACAGATCTTTGATACAGTTCAGATCAGCCTGGAGTCTGGAAATCCCACCATAGACAACTGGCTCCATCTTAGAAGCCAGGAAAGCATTTGGGAAGCAGCTCAGTAATTGTTCCACCGCATCTTTAAATTCAACTGTTGCCTTTTCATCCACATGAACGCAGTAGATATTTTGGGGCATGAAGATAGCCCTGAAGAGCCTTGCAAAGGTGTCAAAATTGTGATGGATGACCATTATGTATGCCAAAGGAAATTCAGCTTCTTCTTGAGATAAAGGGGCTGTGATGTAGTGACTCTGGGTCAAATATTCCTTGCAAGAAGACTTCTCATAGATCGTTAGTTTGTTTCTCCACAGGAAAGGAGTTTTCCCGTTGACAAAGGATGTGCAAACTTGAGTCAGCATTAAAGTGTCTGAGCTATT
Organism: Tamias sibiricus; assembly: GCA_025594165.1. NCBI lineage: Eukaryota > Metazoa > Chordata > Mammalia > Rodentia > Sciuridae > Tamias > Tamias sibiricus. The sequence continues at coordinate 11,657,494 of CM046666.1, read as the reverse complement.
TAGCTTCTGGTAGCTTTGATCTCCCCCAAAACTGAACACATAGAACACGATAAAAATGATTACGGTAGAGACTGAAACTACGAAGAGGTACCGCAGGGATGAAGGCATACCTCAACGAGGGGAGAGATGTCAACGTCCGCCAGAATCTGTAACTCCTCTCCCAAACTTGCTTTTTCCCCCCGAGTTCTTATTGTGGCACATAGCCCAGTCATTCGTGCCGAGAAGGGCACGCTGAGGATTAACTCAGTTTCAACCAGTGGCTGGTTCTCTCCCGGAGCTGGTATTAGAAGCCGATCCCGCCTCTTTCAAGCCTCCTTTGTCTCAATCCCAGGAGCAGGTTGCCTCAGCCCAGCCTCTTCCTCCTCCCTCGGCCTCGCCGCTGGCGTCTGCTAGCTGCTGCCTGGCGAAGCCTCTGGCAACTCGTCCCGCAGAGCTCGGGACTGAGTTCCTCGGGTCGCTTGTCTTTCATTTCCCGCGTTTCTTCCCGCGTCCCCTTCTGGGCGTCGCCGGCTCGGGGTGTCAGCCCAGGGCAGCGCACGGCGGCGAGGCGCTGGGGCAGGCGCGCAGCTTCCTGCAAACCACCCCGCGGGCCGCCCAGCTCGCCCCCTCTGGCTCCCGGCAGAGACGCACAGCCCACGGGAGACCCGGGAGCCTCTGCTCCCCGGGACGCGGCTTTACCAAACACGACTCGAGGGTCAAAACCTGAACTAAAAGGGCACCTCCCCCACCCCCCACCCCCCGCTCCACTGTCGGCGTGCCGGCCCCGCCCCGCTCTTTTCCAAAACGAGAGCTGCCCGCGGGAGGAATGCTGGTCCCCGGGCGTCGGAAACTGCAGGCGCCCTGGGCCCGCGACCTTGCAGCGAGCCCCTCTCCTCTGGCTTCCAGCATCCGCCCCTGGTGTTTGTGGTACCACGTCGGGGTCCAAGGAACAAGCCCTGCGCTACATGCCCTGATGTGGAGGAGACCGGAAGGCTTCGCGGACAGGAACTTGAATCCCGGCCACCAGGGTTGTTCCGATAGGGGATCAAAGGGCATTCAGGTTTTAACCACCCGGAATGCGCAGAGAAACGTCTTATAGAGTGTTTTACTGAAGGTAGGAAATGCACGTCTTTTCCCATATGTAGATTGTGTTTTGGCTAAGGAGTAAGGGATCTTGGGAGTTTCACACTTTTCCATGACTTATGGTTGTAATGAAAGATAGAGTAAAGCATCTTATTTAATATCCTCTTTAAATGACTTTTAAGACACCAAATTACTGGTCACCTTTCCGATGTTCCTTATTAGTCTGAACTTAACTCAGAATCTCTAGCCCACAGCATTAACTCATATTGGAAACTGGGCCCTCTACCCCATCCCGTCCCCCCCCCCCCCCCCCCCGCCCCAAGAATGTCCTTGAATGCACGTCTGCTAATTCCTTTTGAAAAGTCTCCACCCTGCTGTTGATGGCATTGATAGGACCACCTACTGATTTCCTGCTTTCACCCTGGTAAGAAAACCAGTGCTACTGCCCATGACTCAAGCACCCCAGACCCAAGCTGAATGATATACTATATCCTGAACTCACTGCAGTTTTCTTTTCTTTCTAGTCAGTATTCACCTGCATATTCATGTTCATTCCCCCAATATTCACAATAGCCAAGTTATGGCATCAGCCTACATGCCTATCACTGCAGTTTTCATTCATCCAATGTTCATTGTGTATATGTTTTATTTTCCAGTCTATACATTTTTTTTTCTCCCTAAAGTCTTCTCACATCCACCACAAATAAACGATTTGTAACCCACCTCTGGATTATAGCCATTATGTAGAAAAAGCAGATCAATTTAATTCTTAATGTCTTGTAGAGTAGAGCAAAAAAAAAAAAAAAAAAAAAAAAAAAAAAATCACCTAACGTTCCTGATAAAGGAAAATTTAATCTCACACTTCTCTTTTTACAAATAATGCTTTTAAATATTAGGTTATTACATCTGCTATTTCTAAGCAACAGTGAGTAATTTCATTATCTTGTTTGGCGAAGCCTGTGGCTTAGAATAAATATTAAAACCTTTACAGCTTGACAAAGCATTCAGAGTAGAGATACTACATAACTTAATTAGGGCAACAGACTCTGTTTATATTACTATTTCCAACTTGTCAGTACCATAGGGGTTCAGATTTATACAGGCTTTGAGGATAGACATTAATAAGGTCACTATAAATATAAAGAAGTACAGACCCTGGCCAAAATAGGAACTTGCATAATACTTCTGGATTCAATCCAGGACTTCAATGGCGTTATTTATGTGTGAAAATGTAGCTGTTTTCTCCCCTCAGCAATTCTGCCTGTCCTTGGGCCAAATTAGGGCCCTTACGTGGTTATGTTGTGGCTGGCAGTGGCTGGTGTCACAGGAACCAGGGTAGTGACACCATGAGCAGTCAAAGGGGCCCTGGGATGTGGCACTACAGAGTACAGTAGTAGTTCTCCCCTACTAGAGAACTTTTTACAAAACCACTTGTGTATTAAAGGATGTCTGCTACCTGTTCTCTTTTTCTTCCTGAGAGGCCGCACAACCTTCTTATCCAGAAAGGACACTCAGAGCTTTTGTTCAACTGAGACTGGATGGATCAGCCTTCCCTACCTGCCTTTTATTGCAGCCAAGGACAAAGTTGATGCTTGCAGGCCTAGCAACCAAGCCTGTTCCTCACTTTTGGAAGCAATTATTCCTGAACCAGCTAATTAATCAGGCTAGACACATTTCCCTTGCCCTGAGGCCATCAGAAAGCCTTTTTTTTTCAACATTCAGAAGTCTTTATATTCTTTCTGTTCACTATTTAGGACTTTTTCCCAATTATGAAAATATGTAGAACACAACTCCAACATAAAGAGGGTATCCATTATTTGAAATGAGGGAGGACTTGGAATCTCAGTGAATAAGAAAAATAATCAAAGGAGGAAGGGTAGGATCACCCCTGTGCTCCAGGCCTCTTGGCTTTCCCACAGGAAGGAGCAGGAGGTAGGCTGGGCTTGGCCCTGTGAGACCTGGAGAAACCAAGTCGGATGCACACAACCTGAGAGTTGCTGCTTGCCAGGCTAAGCCAATTAGTGACGGAGACAGAAGAGACTTCGTTGTTAGGTTAAAAAATTAAAACAAACAAACAGCAATCTTGTTCTTAATCTTGTTGCTAGAAAATCACACAAAAGACAACTGTTGGAAGATTTACAGACACACTGCCTTCTTCACCCTTCCTCTGCTATTAATACCAACACACACTTCATTATGCTGCCATAATTGTCCTAGGGCTTGTTTTTCCATTCCCAGCCCACCACTGTTCTTTACTTGGGAAAGAACTTGAGAGGACAGAGGTTTGAGCAAAAACACTACATTAGCAAAGTTAAATTTATAGCAAATAGGACATAGCAAAAACATTTGGCTTGAGCCAGGCACGGTGGCGCATGCCTGTAATCCCAGCACTTGGGAGGTTGAGGCAGGTAATCCCAGCACTTGGGAGGCTGAGGCAGGAGGATCACGAGTTCAAAGCCAGCCTCAGCAATGGCGAGGCACTTAGCCATTATTATTAGACAGTGAGACCCTGTCTGTAATAAAATACAAAAAAAGGGCTGGGGATGTGGCCCAGTGGTCAAGTGCCCCTGAGTTCAATCCCTAGTGCAAAAAAAAAAAAAAAGGTTTGGCTTGGATAAAATTTGTTGAGGTAGCATTGAGGGGCTGAGTTTAATTGACAACACAAGTTAGCTGCATGAGATGAAGAAGGTCTTGTTGATTCTTGGGTATGTTGATGGCTTTTCATTGGAAGGGCATTTGGTTTACTTGTTATTGAAGCAGGTCAAATGACTCAGGGATTCACAATTATAACACACAGGGACCTGTCTTTTCTTTTGAACTAAGTCATAGGTGGGAAAGTCAAGGATATTGGTGGTGGTCCCGTTCACTTTGGACAATTAAGAAACTCCATTCCAGGTTGGTAAATACTGCTTTTATTTTATTTTTTAATGGTGATGATCATGGTGCTAAAGAGAAGAAGGAAGAAGTCATTTCCACAGCACCTCTTTAATTAAAACAACAATTCTCCCATAACTGAGATGCCCTCCAAGAGGGTTCGCTGGGGAAAATCCTCCTCCTGGGGCCCAATCATTTTACTTTCTTTATCTTTCATCTAATTAGCAACAGAAGAAGTTGTTATCTAGATTGCAGAACCCCAAGCATTGTTTTAAATTATCTCCGGGGGCGGGGAGGGCGGGGCGGGGATGTTTAACATGCTGTATTTTATTTTGTTTTATTATCTTTTTTATTTATTTGCAGTACTGGGGATTGAACTCTGTGTGTTTTACCACCAAGCAACATCCCCAATAAAGTCTTTTTTATTTTTTTATTTGGGCACAGGGTCTCATTAAGTTGTTGAGGCTGGCCTTGAACTTTCAATCCTCCTGCCTCACCTCCTGAGTTACTGGGATTACAGGCTTGTGCCACTGTGCCCAGGCTGGGCAACAAGTAGTGTTTTAAAAACCCCACACTATGAGCTGGAATGAGCTGCACCAGCTGTAGATGCAGTAAGATACCTGGATACTGCATGAGTTTAAGCAAACACTTGCAAAACACTGAACACAAAGTATTCAAATAGGCAAATGTTAAAGCACACAAGGCCAAACTGCAGGCTTCTGATAGAGTGCAATTAACAACTAGAAATAAAAAAGAAATCCTGACTTTTAGGGGTTTAGAGAATAAAAAATAAGTTACTAAAAGTAAGTCATGGTCAAATCACCTCTTAAGATGAAACTTACCACAGAATGCATTTGTGGAAATTAACTGTTTAACCTTGGGAGGGTAAATGACTCATTAATTGTGTAACCAAAGCATTTGTTCCTGTAAGAATTCGGTCTAATTGGGCATGTCTGTAGCTTGGGGTGAGGATAATCCACATCAGTAGTTTCAAACTTTAGCTTAATGGCTCCTGTCTGGAGGGGATGTTAAAATAAAAACTGCAAGGTCTCACCCCAAGAAGTCAGTAGGTTCCCAGTCAGCTTGCTGATGGACATTTTGGTCCTAGATAATGCTGATTCTGTGGATCCATGGAGTAAAGTTTGAGAATCAATGGACCAGACACCAAAAGTCCTTGATTCCCCCTTTACCATAGTCCCAACTGATTTACTTTTCTACAACTAAGCAAAATATCAAAGGGAAAAAAATAAAATTAAAAAAAAAAAAAACAATGTTTGAGGGGAAACAGCACAGTAATTAATAAACATGAACTCAAATTCCTAGAGCACAATTTACTATGGAAAACAAATATGTGGTAGAATTGTCCCTCAGTATTCACAGGGATTGGCTCCCTAACCTACCAGGATACTAAATTCCCGGATGCTCCAGTCCCTTCTACAAAATGCTGTAGCGTATGTATATAACCTATGCACATCTTCCTGTGTGCTTTAAATCATCTCTAGATGACTTACGATCGTTGATGCAGTATAAATGCTATGCAAATATCTGTTACACTGTATTACTTAGGGAATAGTGATAAGAACAAAGTCTGGACATATTTCGTACGTATGTGAGGGAGGGGTACTTTTGATCTAAGGTTGGTTGAATCAATTCAATCAATGGATTCAGAACCACAGACATGGTGGCCCAACTGCACTGGGAAGAATGGGATCAAATGGGTATAGAGAAAAGCACCGGTGCTGTTATTTAAATGAGAGGAGCCTTGTTTATTCTTCCCCAAATGCCATCTCTAGTGACTGGACACAGCAGCCACACCCCGTGCATAATCCATCTTTCACGAAGTATGAGACAGGATAACTTAACCACAATATTGCTAAATTAACTAGCTAGTCTTTCATAAGCCTGAGCTAGAAGAACATGTAGGTGTAGGACTGAAAAAGAGGGAGAGACAGAAAACACTAAGCTTTGATGATGATATGTAGCAACCAGAAAGCCCAGACACTGCTGGGGAAGTAGGAATGGGTACAAGTTTGAAAAACCTACAGTATCTAGCAAAGTTGAGCAGATCTGTAAGGTATGGCTCAGCAAGTCCATCCCCAGGCGTTGGCTTAACAGAAATGGATACATATTGATCAAAGGAAATGTACTTCCATATTCAGGGCAGTCATATTCATTATTGGCCCAAACGCCCATTAACAGTTAATTACATATCAGGTTTGTTCAACCTTGGTGCTATCGGCATTTGAGGCTCAAACATGCCTTGTTTGAGCAAGGCATGGTGGTGTGTTCCTGTTCAAAGCTAGCCTCAGCAACTTAGTGAGGCCCTGTCTCAAAATAAAAAATAAAAAGGGCTGTGGATGTGAGTCAATGGTAAAGCACCCCTGGGTTAAATCCCCAGAACTTAAAAAAAAAAAAAAAAAGCCTTGTTGTAAGGACCTGTCCTATGCATTGGTGCATTGTAGGATGATTGGGGCCTCCCTAGCCTCTACCCACAAAAGGCCAGTAGCACCCTCTGCTTCCTCCCCCCACCAGCTGTGACAACTAAAAATGTCTCCAGATATTGGTCTTCCTCTCTACACAGTAACAAGAACGAATAATGAGATACAACAGAAAAAGATGAATCTCACAAACATAATATTAACCAAAAAAGAGTCAGACAGAAAAATAAAAAGAGTATGTGCTGTATATTTCCATTTATATAAAAAGGACAAAAACAGGTACAGGTAACTTATGCTGTTAAAGATCGGTGTTAATGGGATGCTGTTACATGGATGTGCTGAGTGCCTACTGCACACGCACCTTTCTGTGTTACACAATACTTTACCAAAAAATGATGGGATGGATGAATGCATTATTACTTCTCCCAGAAAAACTACTCCAAGAGGGTTTTCTTTTTTTTTTTTTTTTTTTTTTTTTTTTTTTTTTTTTTTGAGGGAGGGGTGGGGCAAGTACCAGGGATTGGACTCAGGGGCACTCAACCACTGAGCCACATCCCCAGCCCTATTTTGTATTTTATTTTATTTTTTTTTTTTATTGTATTTAGATTTTTATAATTTTTAATATGTACAACTCATAGTGCATATATTTAGTATCTTTTTACATACAACTGTTCCTATTTTGTATTTTATTTAGAGACATGTCTCACTGAGTTGCTTAGCGCCTTGCTATTGCTGAGGCTGGCTTTGAACTCGTGATCCTCCTGCCTCAGCCTCCTGAGCTGCTGGGATTACAGGCATGCACCACTTCGACTGGCTCCAAGAGGGTTTTCAAGGTGAGTGGGGATCAGGAGCCCCTTTTGCATAGCTCACATTTATTGATGTCACTTATGACTCAGTACTCTGCAGGGCCCCTTTGACTGCTCGTAGTGTCACTACCCTGGTTGCTCTGAAACCAGCCACTGTCAGCCACAGCATAACCATTTCTCCTTCCTGCCAGTGAGCAGTGTCTAGCAGAAACAGGGCCACCAAAGACAGGAAGCTGAAACTTAATTCAAAAGCCGGCTCTGAGTATGAACATAGAATCAGGTGCTGGCCCTTTAAGGCACTTGGACTCTATAGGGGGAGGGGGCTGCACTGAGGAGCAGAATGGGTGGGAGAACAGGGAACCAGGAAGTATGAGTGACAATAGCTGGCATCTGTGACATGACAACCCCCACTTTCTAGTGAGGAAACTCAGGTGTCGGTCCCTGGTCTTTCTGGTCTTGGCCTGGCTCCCTCAGCTGGGAAGGGGCTGACTTGGACTTGAACCAGAGCAGCTTTGCTCTAGCTCTGGCTCAGCCCTGTCCCTCCACCACCCTGTGCCCCCCTGGGAGGCCCAGGAATGGGCCAGATCTGCTTCACAGAGAAATCCTGGGAAGTAAGGCCAGTAAGGCGCGGCTCCCCTCTCCAGCACGCCCTTCCTTTCTCTCTCTTTCCATTCGTCAGGATTCTCAGGGACCACGCTCCTAACCAGAAACACTACAGGCTTTCCTTTCCTTTCCCTCCAAGCAGTTTGTGAGCAGCTTCTTTATTGCTCACAAAGCCATCCTGGACACACCTTCTTTATTGCTGGTGCTTCCTAGTCCCGCGTGACACACTCCTGCCTGTCAACACAGCCCAGCTGCTTCCGTCTGGCTCCTTTCTAGTTAGTCACATCAAGAGAGCTGCATCCTTCCACCAAAGTCTGAAAGTCAGGGTTCCCTAAGGGTTCTGTCCACAGTATGGTTTCCAACCAATCCCTACTTTCAATTCTGGTGACAGTTTCACTATTACTGGCCCTGGGTATTCAAGATCCCTTATAATTTCTCTCTACTCTGCCCACACCTTCAAAAATAGTTCCTATAAACAAGTTAGGATAAAAATAAATAAATAGTTTCTGTATTAAGTATCACTGCCTCTGCTGCTGCTGCTTTTTTTTTTTTTTTTTTTTTTGTCATACTGAAGTCCAAACCAAGGACCTCATGTGTGCTAGGCAAGTGCTTTACCACTGAGTTACACATCCCATCCCTAAGTACCCCCTCGTGTGTGTGTGTGTGTGTGTGTGTGTGTGTGTGTGTGTGTGTGTGTGTGTCGTGCTGGGGATTGAACCCGGGATCTTGGACACACTAGGCAAGTGTGCTTTTTTTTTTTTTTTTCTTTCTTTTCTTTTTGAGATAGGATATCACTGAGGCTGACCTTGAACTTGAGATCCACCTGCCTCAGCCTCCTCAGGAGATGGCATTACAGGAGTGTGTCAACCACAGCACACTTGTGTTCTAAGCCCTTCTTAATTAGCCTAATTTGACTGTGATGTTTGTTTCTCTGTATTCTATTATATTCCCTGACCAATACAATACAAAAGATAACATCGAGAGATACTTATAATGTGCTAGGCATTTGGTCGATATTTCATGTGGATTATCATTCAATGCTCACAACAACCCTTTGAAGCAGCACAGTTACCACCCCATTCTACAGATAGGCAAGCAGGGCTTAGGGAGATCCAACATATTGCCTGCAGTCATGAAGTCAGGCAGCCTAGGAGCCACACTGAATTCACACAGTCAGGCCTGAATGTCCCAGCTTAACAGCCTCCCAACACTATTAGATTTATAACACGATCACAAATCGTTCAGCGCCCCCTTTCCCCTTCCCGGAGGCCCTGGCTGCAGTTGTCAGGAAGTGGGATCAGCATGCCCTGGGGCGGGTGCTTCTGGACCCTGGAGGGTGACTGGTTACCCAGAGGGGGATTGAGAGAATAAGTGGATATACTGAGCTTCATGGGACCCAGGTTTCTCACTGCTGGAGAAATGGAAAGAATCAACTTCCTGTTGTCATATTAGAACTGGAGATGTCAGTGTGGACTTGTGGGTTTAAATATATACTTCAAAAATTAAAGCCCAGACATGTTTGTGCATGTGCGTGGGTGGGCATGAGAAAATGGGAGATGGAATGTTTGAGAATGTGTGCTGGCGTGAGTACACAGCATGGCGTCGTGCGTGTATACCGACATTCTGGGGGCACGCGCATGTGCAGTCGGCCTTCTGTGTCTGTAGGTCCCCCAGCTGGGGACTCAACCAACCTTGGATGGGAAATATACAGAAAAAAAAATTCCATCTGGAGTAAACATGTACAGACTTTCTCTCTTGTCATTATTCCCTAAGCGATACTGTATTAACAACTATTTAATAGCATTTACATTGAACAAAGTTTTATAAATCACCTGAAGATGATTTAACATACACAAAAGGAGTCAAAACCCCAAAATGAAGCCCCCAAACGTGGCACTTTAACATGCCACGTCCCTTGAACCAGACTCAACCTCGGAAGGATGGCTCTGACCTTCTCCCCGTGCCCCTGATGTCCAGCCCCCACCCCATTTCCGCTGAAGCACAGAGGGTTTGCTCTGAAGTTCCCTTAGGTGACAAAAGGAACTTCTTCCCTAAGGACTGCAGTTGACACAAGCCTCCTGTCTATAATGTCATCAAACAGGGAAGATCAACTTCCAGGAAAGATGACTAGAGTTGGTGCCACCCATATGAACTTTGTCCCAGCTGTCATCTGTCCTTTAAGTCCATTCATCATTGTTAAAATTATCTACTCTTCCTCTAAATCACATCTCCCACTTCCCTGTCCCCTATGAAGAGAGTACATAAACGTGTAAGAATCGCTGGATTATTGGGTACTCACTTTTCATTCTTGTGATATTTCTGTGCAAGTAATAAATTTGTTTGCTTTTTTCTCTCTTTTTCAATATACAAGGTATATATAAGTCATGCAAATATTAAGGCATTTTATATAAGGCACTTGAGCAGCCAAACATTTTGGTCACCGAGGCAGGTCCTGGAACCCATCCCCAAGGAAATGGAGGGATGACTGTACATTTTTTTCTAGTTCTGGCCCTTGAAGTGGTACCACAGTAATACCCATGTAGCAAAAAGCATGTCTTGTTAAGATTCTTGTAAGTTTACTTCTTTTGAAATAGTATAAAATGAAAGGTTGAAAACACAAAATCTTCAAATATTTTACAGGTATTCAAAGAGTAGCATTAATGAGCTGCTTGAGCTACAGGGACATCTGAAAGGCCAAATGGAGGGTTAGAATGAGCAGGAATTAAGGTTTAAACAAACCCAAAGTAAGAAATTTTACCTTCTGAAATTGCAGTCTCTTCATCTGCAAATGGAAGATAATAACAACAACCTCCCTCAGAAGTGTTCTGTGGAGGTCAAACGATTTAATCGAATGTTAGTTTTTCTGTTGTTTCCTTGAAGAAAAACTTTTTTTCTGCTGGGCGCGGTGGCGCACGCCTGCAATCCCAGCACTTTGGGAGGCTGAGGCAGGAGGATCGCAAGTTCAAAGCCAGCCTCAGCAATGGCGAGGCACTTAGCAACTCAGTGAGACCCTGTCTCTAAATAAAATACAAAAAAGGGGGAGCCGGGCGCGGTGGCGCACGCCTGTAATCCCAGCACTTTGGGAGGCTGAGACAGGAGGATCGCGAGTTCAAAGCCAGCCTCTGCAATGGCGAGGCACTTAGCAACTCAGTGAGACCCTGTCTCTAATAAAATACAAAAAAGGGCTGGGGATGTGGCCCAGTGGTCGAGTGCCCCTGAGTTCAATCCCCAGTACCCAAAAAAAAAAAAAAAAAAAAAAAAAAGGGGGGCTGGGATTGTGGCTCAGAGGTGGAGTGCTCGCCTAGCACGTGCGCGGCCCGGGTTCGGTCCTCAGCACCACGTACAAATGGACGCGTTGTGTACAACTAAAGCAAATAAATAAATATTAAAAAAAAAAATACAAAAAAGGGCTGGGGATGTGACCCAGTGGATGAGTGCCCCTGAGTTCAATCCCTGGTACCACAAAAAAAAATAAAAAATAAAATTTTCTAGTGGGTGCAAGTGGCACACACCTTTTATTTCAGTGACTTGGGAGGCTGAGGCAGAAAGATTCCAAGTTTGAGGCCAGCCTCAGCAACTTAGTAAGACCCTATATCAAAAATTTTAAAATAATAAATATAAGGATTGGGGGTGTAGTTCAGAGAATGAGTGCCCCTGAAGTTAATTCCCAGTGCCAGAAAAAAAAAAAAAATTCATGATATCAACAGAACTATGTTATTGTCAGAGATTTCTAGATGTAGAAATTGCCCTGGTTTATAAAATTAACATAGGACTCTTATTAAAATATGGTTTCACCTAAAGATCTATGTTCTGTTACAGATTCAGCTCCTTTTTCCTTTTATGAGCCAATGGAAACTTTGCCTCTCTGAGATTTTTAAATCTAGTTTTTACTTTTTTTGGGGGGGGGTGTTTTACTGTGGATTGAATTCAGGGGACTCAACCACTGAGCCATATCCCCAGCCCTATTTTGTATTTTTATTTAGAGACAGGGTCTCACTGAGTTGCTTAGCGCCTTGCTAAATTGCTGAGGCTGGCTTTGAACTCACAAACCTTCTGTCTCAGCCTCCCGAGCCACTGGGAGTACAAGCATGCGCCACAGAGCCCAACTTGAAATCTAGTTTTTAATATGGGGTGGATTATTAAAGAAGTACCTTTTAATGATTTTCAGACTGTGACACATACTGAAAATAATTACTTGTCTAGTACCTGTTTAAAAACAAACAAACAAACAAAGGACAAAGCTACTCTCATGCAGAAGTGTCTGGCCAAGGGGCCTTCGCCTGCTGTATGTGCTGCTGGGGTCAGTGTGTGGCTCATCTGTGACTCGTGCCCAGCACATCAGCATGCAGAGACATGGGCTGGGGAGCTCAGCAATAAAACATGAAGCATAGCAAGGAAAGAAGCTTCCATTCTAGGAAAGAGGCGAGGAATAAGCTAGAAATATTACATGCACACCAGGGAAAGATCAAGCAGTGTACAGCTGCCCCTGTCTCAGGCCATGCTGGTCCCTACAACCTTCAAGCACTTCAGGTTTCTGTCCTTAGACCCACATCTTGTCATCTGTGACCTATCTTTACAATTGGGGTTTCATTCCTTTTCCTTGATTTCCTTTGATCTTCTTTTTTTTTTTTTTTTTTTTGGTACCAGGGATTGAACTCAGGGGCACTCGACCACTGGGCCACATCCCCAACCCTTTTGTGTATTTTATTAGAGACAAGGTCTCACTGAGTTGCTAAGTGCCTCGCCATTGCTGAGGCTGGCTTTGAACTCGAGATCCTCCTGCCTCAGCCTCCCAAGTGCTGGGATTACAGGTGTGCACCACTGTGCCGGGCTTGATCTTCTGTCTTAACCTTCCTTTTGTTACTTTGTAAGCCAGAGGAATCGTATACCCTATACCCCCACCCCTGGCTTTTGTCTGATTCATTTTGACTGAAGATGCTGGAGTCTCACAGAATGGGACTAAGCTCTCTAAAATCACAAGAGCAGCTAAAAACAGCTCTGCATGGCTCAGTATTTGAATGGAAAATTCTAGAAGGGTGAAATAAGAATGGTTATGACTTTTTTTTCCACCAAGGCTAAAAGAAAGTTAGAATTGTAACAATTACAGGAATTTGAAGTTGACTTCATTCCTAATAAGGAAAAAACTAGAAGAGACACATTTATGAACATCTGAGGTGCAAACAAATGGCTGTGGAACCCTGTCAGACACTGTCCTAAATTTGACAAGCTCAGTAACACAAGAATAAGTTTTTGGTGCTGGGGTGTGGCTCAGCGGTAGAGTGCTTGCCTAACACGTTCGCGGCCCGGGTTCTATCCTTAGCACCATGTAAAAACAAAGGCATTGTGTACAACTAAAACAAATAAATTAAAAAAAAAAATAAATTTTCTTCTTTTTTTTTTTTTTTTTTGGTGTGTGTGGTACTGGGAATGGAACCAGGTCTCATGCATGCAAGACAAGCACTCTACCACCGAGCTACACCCCAGCTCATGATTAGTATTTAAAGCAGCAAAAATCAAGAGAGAAGCCTGAAGTTGGATTTAAACAATCCCTTCCTCAGTTTCTAGGTGGTCACATGTAGACAGCATAGACCAAGGAACACAGTCTAAAATAGAGACTCCAGCTAAGGGGCAAACCTTGGGAAATGACAGGCACCAAGAAACAAAGCCACAAAAGCACAAACTAGGACTCCAGAACACAGCATCAGCTCACGGCTAATGAGCTGGAAGGAAAAGAGGACCGGCTGGAGTTAGGAAAGAGAGAGGCGGGGCCACTCGATTCCCACGCAACTTCAGATAGGATTAAACAGGTGGCTTTTTTTTTTTTTTTTTTTTTTTTTTTAATGAAATGAATCTTAGCTAATTCCTGGTTAGAGGATCCAGGGGGAGGAAACTTGAGTTAAGCTTGTGCCCATGCAGTGTGTCCTCAATCCTTAATTGAGTGTTGGACCACTTTATCTCTCTCCCTCTTTGACCCTGGGTCTTGCTATGTTGTCTGCTCTGACCTGGAACTCACAAGCCTCCTGCCTCAATCTCCTGAATTGCCCAGACTACAGACATGTGCCACGCTGGTTGGCTTGATGATTTCACCTGCTAGTGGATCCCATCTTCACCACAAAGGCAATCATTCTGACAAGGATAAATTATTGGCTTGGGCAAGTAATACAAATTCTCCATACTTCGGTTTCCTCATCTGTAAAATAGGGATTGCGACAGTACCTAGGCTCAAAGAAATGTCCAGAAGACACTGACATCCTCTTCTCAGATACACCAAAGGTCAATATGCACATGGAAAGATGTTCAGCGTTGCTATTCATTAGGGACATGCAAATAGAAACTACAAGAAGCCGGGCGCGGTGGCGCACGCCTGTAATCCCAGCACTTTGGGAGGCTGAGGCAGGAGGATCGCGAGTTCAAAGCCAGCCTCAGCAATGGCGAGGCACTTAGCAACTCAGTGAGACCCTGTCTCTAATAAAAAATACAAAAAAGGGCTGGGGATGTGACCCAGTGATCGAGTGCCCCTGAGTTCAATCCCCGGTACCAAAAAAAAAAAAAGAAACTACAAGAAGTTAACCGTTTCACACCCACTAAAATGGAAAAGATGAAAGCAAGCGCTGATAAGACACAGAGGAACTGAAACTCCCACACACTGCTGCATATGAAACGTTGAGACCTCTCAGAAATCAGACTGTCAGCTCCTCCAAATGGTAAGCAGAAACTTTCAAATGGACCAGCAATTTTACCTCGGGTCTCTAACCAAGGAGAAATGAAGGCATGTGTCTCCAGGAGTGTTCATAGCAGCACTGTTCATCACGGCCCCAAAGTGGAAACAATCCAAATGTCCATCAGCAGATGAGTGAATAATTAAGTGTGGTGTAGCCGTAGGTTGGGACGGGATTCGTCCGCATGGAGGTGTGAGGGACAGACCTCAAAAATCATGATGGTGACTGAAAGGGGCTAGGCACCACAGATCACTATTGTATGACTCCATTTACATAAAAATGTTCAGAAATGCTGGATGCAGTGGTGGGCACCTGTAATCCCAGCTATTTGGGAGGCTGAGGCAAGAGGATGGCCATTTTGAGGCCAGCCTTGGTAACTTAGAAGACCCTGTCTCAAAATTAAAAATACAAAAAGGGCTCGAGATATAGCTCAGCAGTAGAAAGCTTGCCTAGCATGTGAGAGGCCGTGAGTTCAAACCCCAGGACTGGAAAGAAAAGGGGGGAGGGAGGAAGAAGAAGAAAAGAAAGAAATGTCCAGAAAAAGTAAATCCATACAGTCAGAAAGGTAGGGCTGGGTATGGAAATGGGAAATAGGAAACAGGAGTAAATTTTTTTTTTTTTTTGAGGTGACAAAAATGCTCTAAATTAGATTGAGGTCATGGCTGCCAGACTCTACATCTACTAAAAATCACTGATCTGTGTACTTGTAAAATGAGTGACTTTACGACATGTAAATGATACCTCAGTAAAGTTTGTGGTATGTAAATTATACCTCAATAAAACTGTTAACTTGAGTGGGGGCTGAATTCCCTTAGTTCTCTGCCATTGTAAAGATTTGTGATGTGATGATGGCAACTTCCGTGCTTTCTAGAAAGGCTTTATAGTAAAACGGAGGCTCAAAAACCACTCTAAGGGCTGGGGTTGTGGCTCAGTGGTGGAGCGCTCGCCTCGTGCGTGCGCGGCCCGGGTTTGATCCTCGGCACCACATAGAGATAGATGCATTGTGTACAACTAAAGCAAATAAATAAATATTAAAAAAAAAAAAAAAAACACTGTAAGTCTGTCTGGATATTATAAGTTTTTGTTGTTGTTGAGTATCAAACCCAGGGCCTCACTCATGCCAGACAAAAGGGCTACCCCTGACCTACATTCCCAGCCCCATTTATTATGAGTTCTCAGTGACTCGTAGCAGAAGACCGGAAATATGGAAGCAACACTGTGTTTATTTTAGCAATGCCAGGGGAATTAAATTCAGTCTGACGCTGTGTCCATTGACGTTCATAAAGATATGAAGCTCCCTTCCTTTAGCAGCTCTGCTTTCTGTCAGGACCAGCAGATGCTTAAACCACAAGCCCGATGGAGAAGTGACCAGAAGCTACCCTTAAAGTGAAAAGAAGTACCTGGTGCCCGCAGGGAGCCAGACCCGCGCTGCCTGGGGCTACCCGGATGTCAGAGGTTCCAGGCCACAGGGCAACTCAGCTGGGCTGGGCTCTCAAAGGTAACCAGGGGGCTGGGGTGCAGCTGAGCAGTAGAACTCCATGCTTAGCATGTGCCAGGCCCTGCCGTTCCCAGCACCAAAAAATAAATAAATAAATAAAATAAAAATAACTGGGATTTTCCAGGCAAAGAAGGGCCTGGACGAAAAGCTGGCATAGAAACAAAAAGGTCTATTTGGGGAACAGCAGTTACACAGGGAATTCAAGTCAGAGCCAAACAAACACTTTTAACTGCATTTTTTGGACATTTTAAATAAAAGCCTCTCGAGGTCAGAATCACTCCGGCAAATTCCCTTAATGCCTGATTTCACTTTTTAAAACCTGAACTAAAACATACACTGCCGTCCTCGAGATGCATCAAGAGGGTAATTTACACTGGCCTCAGCAGCCCCATGACTAATAACTCCCACAGCCCAACCAGGCTCCCCCAGGGCGCTTTCCAATGGGTTTGGGCCTAAGTGGCAAAGGGTGCCTGCCCTTTGGAATAGACAACGTGGGGTGGGGACTTGGGAGGGTTAGAATTCCTGGCCTGGGAACTGCTTAAGAGCTGAGCCAGAGTTAAAAATTCACAAAATAAACTTTCTGCAAAACAGGAGAAATTTCTCTATCTTTAGAAAACACTTTCTGAGATAGATAAGCAGAATAGTACAGTTATCCCTTAGATGATTGGTTCCAGAATCTAGCATGGAGACCAAAGTCTGCAGATGCATAGTGTTGGCACGGGCCCTACGAAGTCCTCCTGTACACTTTAAAGCATCATCTCTAGATGACTTATACTACCTGGTAGAGTATAAACAATGAGAAAAAAAGTCTGCATAGGTTCTGTTACAGACGATTCTTTTTTTTTTTTTTTTTTTTGGTACCAGGGATTGAACTCAGGGGTACTTGACCACTGAGCCACATCCCCAGCCCTATTTTGTATTTTATTTAGAGATAGGGTCTCACTGAGTTGCTTAGCGCCTCACCGTTCCTGAGGCTGGCTTTGAACTTGAGATCCTCCTATCTCAGCCTCTGAAGTCTCTGGGATTCCAGATGTGTGCAGCCCAAGAGATGATTTTTTTTTTTTTCCAGAATATTTTCTATCTGAGCTTGGTTGAAGCGTTGGGTGCAGAACCTGCCGGTGCAAAGGGATGACCATACTCTTCTCCCTCTAATTCATTTGTTCCTTGCTCCTCATGATGTTTGAACCCCACTGAATGAGAACATTAGGCCAAAGTCTAGGTTCTGGCTCCAACAGCTCATTTCACATTCTTGCAATTGTTGGGAGGCAGGACTAGGCCCAAGGAGTAGGTCCAGAGAGCCACACAAGAGTTTTATCAAGAAGGGACATTAACACCTATGGCCATATACCTGACTTCTTTTCTTTCTTCCTTCTTTCCTTCCTTCCTTCCCTTCCTTTTCCTTCCCTTCCCTTCCCCTCCCCTCCCTCCCTCCCTCCTTCCCTCCTTTCCTCTCCCTCTCCTTCTTCTTCTTCTTCGTGGTGGTACTGGGAATTGAACCCAGGGATGCTCTATCACTAAGCCACATCCCCAGCCCTTTTTTATCTTTTATTTTGAGACAAGGTCTCACTAAGTTGTTGACACTGACCTCAAACTTTCCATCCTTCTCCCTCAGCCTCCCAAGTCGCTGGGATTACAGGCATATGCCATTGCACACAGCCACATACTCAATTTCTAACAACAACAAAAAAAATCATACCTGCTATGCATTAAAGCTTTAGAATGGTAATGCTAAAACAAAACCTCAAGAATCAACATCCGAGAAGTTAATCTGTTTGTTCCCACTTTCTTTTAATATTGAATGTGTTCCTAAAATGTGCCAGGTACAATTCTCTAATCCTTCCATCGGTCCTACAATGACACGTTTTATCCCTGGGATCTAGAAGAGGCATCAGACTCAGTCAGAGACATTTGGCATCTTGCCCAAAGATAAACAGACTCTCTGGTGGTGGATCCAGGCTTCTAGCCTAGGTCTATTGGTTCCCAAATCCCACCGGGGAGAGTGAGCTCCCCTGTGACTCCACGGAAGAAGGTGACCTGGAGACATTTGTCCAGCACACTCAAGAGTCCACTCAAGTCTAAAATGCGTCCCCCTGCCCACCATGACGGTTGGCTGTAGTTAGTTGGACCCAACTCTGACTTTTGTTTTTCTCTTTAATACACTTTCAGCTTCATCAGTATAAAATTAAGACAGATCATAAGAAGAAACGCTGGTTAGGGTTTTCTTAAAAAGAATTGCTGCTCAGAGGGACAGTGTGATATTGAAACGGGTTCCCGTCTCTGCTATCCTAGAAGATGGTATAATTAACAAAGCAAAGTGTTCATATACACATTATTACTCAAACCACTTTTCATGCTAATATACATGGATGTGTAAAGTGCATATAAATCAATTCAACTATGAGGGAAACATCTGATTTGAGGAAATGATTTAAAAAGTGAATAAAAGGCCCAAATCTAGTAGTCCTCAGTTCTGCTGAGTCACTGTAACAAAACAATCAAGTCTGTTGCACCATCACTTCAAATGCAGAGACTGGATTTTTTTTTCTTTTCTTTTTCTTTTGCTGCAGGGGATTGAACCTAGGGGCTCTTAACCACTGAGCCACACACCCAGCCTTTTTTATATTTTATTTTGAGACAGGGTCTCACTGAGTTGCTCATTGAACTTGTGATCCTCTTGCCTCAGCCTCCCGGCTAAGACTGAATTTCTGTGTCCTGAGTCCTATCAGAGTTTACTGTCAAGGTGACAGAGGTACAAATTGTCCTTTTGAGAGAAAAGAACCAGGAATGGCGGAACTTAGCTAGGGAAGGACGAAAAGTAAGTAAGGATAGGAAATGAGCCACAGAAGACCGAGAAGAAGCCCAGCGACCACTGAAGGAGAGGACAGATCAGCCGAGACCACCCACGGGCCGACCCCCGTCCCATACTTCTAAAGAAACCATAAAACCAGTGCCACTGTTTCCTTGATAATCTACCATAAAAGGTGACATCTCCGGGGCCATTTATCACCTTCCTTAAGCACTCACTGGTGTCTGACTCACTGAGCTCTTTCCAGAGGATATAAAATAGAGATGATCCAAACCAAGCCAATAGTAAACTTTACCTCTCCAACTTTTCTCCCTTCCAGGTCTGTCTGGAGACCCAGCGATCTCCAAAGCCTTAGAAGCCTGATGGGTTTGGGACATGCCAGTTCCCTCCGGACCCAAGAGCCCAGGCACACCACGGAGCCTTGAGTGGCATCCCAGAGACCTCCCTGGTTGGCATCCACTTTTCCTGGCTCCCACAGTCACATCTCTCAGGTCTCAGCTCCTGGCCCCTCAGCACTCCACGCCACATACACAGGGAAGGGCTGAAGGGACAGGCCAGTCTGAAGGAGTGACAAAGAATCAGGCCACTGTGAACTCTACCACGGAGGGAAATGCAAACAACCTCCCACGTCAAAGGCCAGGGTGGGGGGACGCCTGCCCGGGGCAGGGTTGGTGAACAAAAGCAGATGCAAGCCTAGGGTCTGTTTTCCAGATTTGGCATCTCCTGTTTTCCTCCTTCCTCTGTTCCTTCCCTTTCAAGCACCTTGACGCATCTTCTTCCTCCCATCTCTAACAAAGGCTCTTTTCACATTCATTTGCATTTTTAAATGAGTTTGAAATAAACTCCCAAGGGCTCCTACTTAAAACATTCCCTTAATCATTGAAAGCCTTCAATCTGAGGATCCTGTGACCAAGCAAATCTGGATTCCCATCATGGGCCCAACCTAGATGATGGGATAGCTCAGAAAGAAGGTAGGAGGTGGCTGAACTTTAACCTCAGGCCTACTGGTGGTTCCTTCTCCTCATTGTACATCATCCACAATGGAGTCAGAAAATAAACTAAAAGACTGACATCACCTTGCCGTAGAGAGAAGGGGAAGGAATGAGGTGGACAGGAGCAGGGATAAGATAGATGGCAGGAGGGCTGGGGAGAAGGGAAGGCAGGAGCTGGTGACGTTCACTGGCAACATCTTTAGAGCCACATGTGAACGCTTTTCCACAACGGATACCTTCACCTGAGTAGGCCTCGCACAGTCTTCTGGGAATCCACCAGGGACCAGCCACCTCTTAAGGGGCATATTATGTGCAAGTGACATTTTTTTTTTTTTTAAACCACATGACCCTGACATGACTGCCACAGTTAACTGAACAAACAACCTGGGGTTTATGTGAAGGGCAGCTGTCCGCAGAGAGGTTGACAGCAGGCTCGGAGGTGGTGTCCAGTGACAGTGGGAGCTTGCCGCTGCACAGTGACTATGTGACCCAAAGCAAGACTCCCTGGGAATGTCAAAGTAAGGCTGCTGACTATAGGGCAGCATGGAATCAAGCAGATGCAAGGGGAGAAGAGGAAGGTAGGAGCCACAGCAGAGGCAAGGATTGCAAATAATAAGGGCCTAGAGGTGTAGCTTAATGGTAGAGCACTTGCCCAACGTGTGCAAGGCCTGGGTACCTCCCCAGCACCTCATTAAGAAAAAAAGGGAGCTAGGCCCAGTGGTGCATGCCTGTAATCCAAGCGGCTCAGGAAGCTGAGGCAGAAGGATCACAAGTTCAAAGCCAGCCTCAGAAACTTAGTGAGACCCTAAAGCAACTCAGTGAGACCTGGTCTCTAAATAAAATTTAAAAAGGGTTGGGGATGTGGCTATGTGGCTCAATGGTTAAGCACCCCTGAGTTCCATCCCCAATACCAAAAAAAAAAAAAAAGAAGGGAAGAATGAGGGAGGGTGGGAGGGAAAGAGTGAGGAAGGAAGGAAAAGAAAGAAATTCAGATAAGGAAAAAGAAGCAGGTAAAACAAAATAAGCAGAGATGGAGACTCTGAGACACAAGTTCAGCCAACTTCTTGCTGCTGCTAGGACAACAGAGCTGTTCTCTGACCATTTAAAATTTTTTTCTTTATTATTTATTTATTTTGGACACTAGGGATTGAACCCAGGGGTGCTCTATCAGTAAGTTGTATCCTCAACCCCTTATAATTTTTTTTATTTTGAGAGACGGTCTTGCTAAATTGCTGAAGCTGGCCTTGAACTTATGATCCTACTGCTTCAGCCTCCCCAAGTCACTAGGGTTACAGGAGTGCACCACCTTGCCCCGTCTTGAAGGTTTTGGGAGTGCATGAGTCAGTGGATTTGTTTTCTATTGTTTTGCTTACCAGAAGTATGAAAGTCTAGTTGCAATCCATAAATCATGTTGAGAGGTCAGGGTGTTACCATGAACTTTCTTTTCAATCAGTGATTACAACTGTGGACTTTCAGGGTGGGAAGAGACTCAGGGTACTTCTTTCCCACACTTGGGGCTCCCCTGGCAGCATCGCCCTGGCCTCTGCATCCTTGGTTTTGCTCACTGCCTCTGAAGCTCCTTGGGTTCTCCTGTCTCTCACCCAGTAATCTTCCAAAATTACAGACTTGGTCCTATTTTTCTTTCATGAGATGACTTTTGTTAAGACACTATAAGCCAGGCCTGGTGGCGCACACCTGTAATCCCAGGGGCTCAGGAGGCTGAGGCAGGAGGATCACAAGTGCAAGGCCAGCCTGGGCAACATAGCAAGACCCTGTCTTCCAAATAAAATAATAAAAACAAAAGGCTGGGGATATAGTTCAGTGGTAGAGTGCCCCTAGGGCACTGGGATCCCCAATCCTGCAAAATAAATAAATAAATAGAAGACTCTTAAGTCTTTTCTTAGATTGAATACCCTTTTCGTTTGGGTCCTTTCCCCAAAAATGGGGTATGGCCTTTTGACCCTCTTGGCTGCTGTCTTGGGAGACTGCTTTGTCAGCATCTCCCCTACAGCCTGGTGATGGGCCTGGAGGGCCTACATCATGGGCTAAGTCATACCTAAGAGAAAAGTGGGGCTTTCGCCTTCCGTATGTTACACACTACCATTCTTCCTGCACAGCTGTAGGGCCTGCCTCTCTTCAAGACTGCAAGAGACCTGCTTCTCTTTTTCAGTGCAATACTCCTTCCTGTTCTAGAAGAGCCGATCTTCAAAGCCTTCTGAGTCTAGGAAGCTTGTGTGCCAACATCTCAACCATGCCTCCACAGAGGCTGGACCTGAGAATCACCTGACCAGCACCACTGCTAGGTCCAACCCTAGAGGAGACCCTCTGGGAAGTGGGCCTGGCCTTAGATGTGTCTAAAAGTTAAAGCAACCACCAATGTAAAGAAACCATAAACTTGGGGCTGGGGCTATGGCTCAGTGGTAGAGCACTTGTCTCCCGTGTGTAAGGCCCTGGGTTCAATCCTCAGCACCACATAAATAAAATAAAGGTATTGTGTCCACCTACAACTAAAATATATATATAAAGAAACCATAAACTTGATCCTCATATTGGTTCTATTGACTTTTGTCCTTGAATCTGAGAGTCTGAATTTTTATTTTGAGCTGAACTAGCTCAACCGAGAGGTTCACTGCAAACAACTTAAGGTTATCAAAGCATTTGGAGATTAGATCAAAGAAAAGGTGGAATTGACTTAGCAACAACAGAGACCCAACTGAAAGTCACCCTTATTTTATTTATTTATTTTTGGTATCAGGGATTGAACCTGGAGTTGCCAGGTTCAATCCAGCCCTTTTTAGTTTTTTATTTTGAGGAAGGGTCTCTCACTAAGTTGCTTAGGACCTCACTAAATTGCTGAGGCTGGCTTTGAAATTGCAATCCTCCTGCCCCAGCCTCCCAAAGCCACTGGGATTACAGGCGTGTGCCACTGCACCCAGCGAAAGTCAGCTTTAAAAGAACACCAGGCTTAGGAGAGCTGGCTTTTAATGGGTCCTTTCTGTATTTACAGACTGGGTGATTTGAGTATATGGTCCAATCACACTGAAATTCTTTTTTTGTATAAAATGAAGGTGTTAGTCCAGAAATTCTTAAGGCGCTTCACATTTCTGATTCAATTCCAGGAAAGAACTTGCAAATCAAAAAATTCAAAAGTTGTGTGTCTTGCTCCCTGTAGGAGGTGGGCCTATGGATCTCTGGGCCCAGTGAGGCAGCTTGGTATATCAGCAGAATCAAATCAGACAGTCAAGTTTTTTTCAACTTGGCTTTGCTCATCTACGCCTCTGTTTCTCAGCTGCCAAATAGAGTTAAAAGTGTGAGCACAGCTGCTATAAAGATTTTGTTCAAAATTAACATTGATGTGGTATGTGTAGAAGATGGAATATTATTTGGCCATTTAAAAGGGAAATCCTACCCCTTGGGACCACATGGATGAGCCCAGAGGATATTATGTAAAGTGAAATAAGCCAGGCACAAAAAGATAAATGTCTTCTGGTCTCGCTTATGTGGAATCTAAAAACGTTGAACTCACTGACAGTGGTTAGAATGGAGTAGAGGAGAGAATGGAGAGTCACTGATCAAAGCTACAAAATTTCAGATAGACAGGAGGAATAATTTTGAAAAATATTGCACAGCAGGGTGATTATAGTCAATGATAATGTGCTGTATATTTCAAATAACTAAAAGACCAAATCTCAAGCATTTCACCATAAAATATGACAGGTAAGGCAGGTGATGGATATGTTAATAGGCTTGATTTAATCATTCCACATTGAATACACTTATGAAAATATCACATTGTCCCCATCAATGCATATAATTATGATTTCTGCATAAAAACTAAGATTAATTTTAAAATAACATTGACAAATAAATAAACATTCCACATTTTAAAAATTAACATTTGAAACCGTGAAGACGTGTGAAATGTCAATTCTTTTACCATCTCCCAAGCAGCTTATTCAGTACTGACCTATTTATTTAAAAATAAAGAAGTCATATGTGGTGGCATGTGCCTGTAGTCCCAGCTACCCAGGAGGCTGAGACGTGAGGATCATCAGGAGTTCAAGGCCAACCTGGGCAACATTAGGAGCCCCTGTCCCTTAAACCACAACAAAAGAGACATACATACCAGGAATCCTATTGAGAGTCACCCAGAAATGTTCGTCAGGACTGTAGGTATCCCTGGACCAGGAGAGCAAGTCTAGTGCTTGCTGGTTTTGGAGAACAAAGTTAGCAAATTCCCTGGTGAGGGCCACATAGGCAGTGCCAAAGTAGATGGTCATATTATGAGGAGGAGGAGGTTTTAATTTCTCCGTTTTGTGCACATAGGAGTTTCTGCGGTTCAATAGTTCTTGGTGGACATACTTAGTCCTTCCAATTGCATGAGCTGGGGGCAGCACCCCTGGGGTAATATTCTTCCCTATAAATCCTTTCAGATACTGAACTATTTCCTTGTTAGTTTTCAGGGGGAAATCTTGCCCACAGGTGTTGAGGACGTACTTCCAGGGGACCTCGGAGGCCACCAGATCTTTCATGCAGTTGAGATCAGCCTGGAGCCTGGAAATCCCACCATAGACCACAGGTTCCATCTTAGAAGCCAGAAAAAGCATTGGGGAAGCAGCTCAGTAATTGTTCCACCGCATCCTTAAATGCAACTGTTGCCTTCTTGTCCACGTGCACACAGTAGACATTTTGGGGCATGTAAATGGCTCTGAAGAGCCTCTCAAAAGTGTCAAAGTCTTTGTGGATGGTCAGTGTGAATGCCAGAGGGAAGTCAGCTTCTTCCTTCGAGAGTGTTTCTGTTATATAATGACTTTGAACCCTGTACTCGGAGCAGGTAGAGTCACGCAGGGTCATTTTCAAGGCGTTCTCTGTTGGGTAAAACACCTCCCCCTTCAACATCTGGAGACAGGCTTCAGCCAGCAGCGAGGAGTTGAAGGGAGCCGCCTTCAGAAAGCCTCTGCTCTCCCATAACTTATTGTTGTAAACAAATACAAAAATCAGGGCAGTGACAAGAGACCCGCTAAAAAGACAGTACTTCCCAGAGCCCATCGTTCAAAATCAGGAAATGAGCAAAATGTCGTTTGAAAATGCGATCAGAGCCCCGGGCCAGTTAACTCACATCTCCTGCTGGTTCCAGCCCCATCCTCCTGGTAGACACACTTCTAACAGCAGCTAACAGTTCTTGACTTTTTTTTTGTCTTTTCTTTTCTTCTTCTTCTTCTTCTTTTTTTCCCTCTCCCTTCCCTCTTCATTTACGGCTCTGTTGCGTTTTCACTTTTCTTTGACACATTTCTGAAGTAGCTGTTTTGCATCCGCCTTGCCTGCCAGTCCGTTCCTCCGCAAAACCCTCTGGCCCCCCCCCCCTTCCCACCACCACCACCACCGGGAGCTTGGGTGGCCGGTTGAGTGTACCTGTTCCCACAGTGAGATCACTCGCCGGCGAGGTGGCCGTTCTGCAAGTCATCGCTCTAGGACTTCAAACCCGCTTCTTGTCCCAGCCCAAGGCTGGTAACTGTGTCAGCTCCCCAGCTTCCTGTTAATCATTGCATTCAACTGACTGGGCTTGTTTGCTTAAACAGCACTGCCAAGTTAAAAGCTACAGTCGGGAGCATGTGAACACCGCCTGGAGAGAGATTCTGTCAATAAAAAAAAAAACATCGTGCTTGAAAATAAATTGCTTAACCCGGTCTTTTTCCACACATGCCCCCCACCCCACTGGCTAGGTAGGCTGTAAAGCATGGCATATGATGGGCTGTGGAGGCAAATTCTTTTCAGGGTTGAATTTTCTCTGCGACTAGGAAAGGTCCTTAAAAAGACATATTAATTAGCAAGCTGACCTCACATCTCCCCTACCACACAAAGTGACTGGGGCATTCTGTTGAATAAAGGCTAACTTGTCTAAAACATAAAAATACCGAAAGGACTAGCAAAATTGCACAGAGGCTAAAGTTAGGCAAACGGGAAGTTCAATTCACCCTTGCCTCAGTGAGATACAAAGCAGCTTGATGCTTAGAGAAGTAGGAGAGAGGTACACTCCTATTTCCTTGTTGGTTTTCAGGGGAAAATCTTGCCCACAGGTGTTGAGGATGTACTTCCAGGGGACTTTCCAGAATTTAAGGAGAGAGGCTCTCAGATTTAGATTTATAAGCACTTTATGTTTTGGTACTGGGGATTAAACCCAAAGGTGATTTTACCAGTGAGTTACACTTCTAGATTTTTTTTTTTTTTTTTTTTTTTTTTAATTCTGAGACAGGGCCTCACTAAATTGCTGAACTGGCCTTGAACTTGTGATCTTGAACTTGTGATTCTCCCTGTCTCAGACTTCTGAGTCACTGGGACTACAGGGCTGCGCCACCACACCCTACTCAGATTTATAAACACCTTAAAAAAGGATTTCCTTATACATAAAAGGTAAGGATAATTTTACCACCATAGGTCAATCATGAGAATAAACATGAGATAACATATGAAAAGAGTTCATCACAGTGTCAGACAACAGATGAGGCTGGGAAAGAGGCATAATAGTATAAGAGCAAACAAGAAGCCCATTTACACACACACACACACACACACACACACACACACACATACAGGCACACACACAGCCTGCCCTACACACCTACTTCAAGAAAATGACACAATTACTGCTTCTCCATTGACATTGTCTTGCCCCTCCCTTGCACTGCCTCTGTGAGCTCATGACAATTAGATTGCGTGTCTAGGATCCACTGATGAGTTCTGTGTTAGCTGGTAGCCAGCTGTGTAGGGCTGTGAACGAGAGTATCCCTCCTCTGTTTCTAGCTCCTAGCATTGTCGTACAGGGTAAACCATCCAATATTTATTGATTTTTATCCTCCAGCTTTCATTTTTCCATTTCCTTGTTCACATTAGTGTGTGAGACTCCTGATAATAATTTCTAAGAGACGAGTCACAATGTACCTATTTTTTCCTAATACATCTTCTTAATTATAAAGATAATATAAAAATTATAGTTTGCAAATGTTTTCACCTCCTGTATTTTCATTTACCCCTTGCCCGTAGACAACACATTTTTATTTTTTATTTTTATTATTATTTTGGTTTTGGTACTGGGGATTGAACTCAGGGACACTCGACCACTGGGCCACATCCCCAGCCCTTTTTTGTATTTTATTAGAGACAGGGTCTCACTGAGTTGCTAAGTGCCTCGCCATTGCTGAGGCTGGCTTTGAACTTGTAATCCTCCTGCCTCAGCCTCCCAAGTGCTGGGATTACAGGCGTGCGCCACCATGCCCGGCCACATTTTTATTTTATTAAGAACACAGGGGGAGGGGACGGGCTGGGGTTCAGTGGTAGCGCACTTGCCTGGCATGTGTGAGGCACTGGGTTCAATTCTCAGAACAACATATAAATAAAAAATAAATAAATATAAAGGTCTATCAACAACTAAAAAAAAAAAAATTAAAAAAGAACACAGGGGCGGGGACTAGGGATATAGCTCAGTTGGTAGAGTGCTTGCCTCACACGCACAAAGCCCTGGGTTCAATCCCCAGCCTCACACGCACAAGGCCCTGGGTTCAATCCCCAGCACCACAACAAACAAACAAACAACAACAACAACAAAACCCCCACAGGGCCAGGCATAGTGGTGCAAGCCTGCAATCCCAGTGACTCAAGAGGCCAGGAAGATGGCAAGTTCAAGGCCAGCCTGGACAACTTAATGAAACCCTGTCTCAAAATAAAAAAACAAACAAACAAGGAAGCCTGGGGAAATAGCTCAGTGGTGAAGCGCCCCTGTGTTCAATCACCAACACTAGAAAGAAAAAAAAAAAGGAAGAAGAACAGAGGGAAGCTGGGTAGAGCACATGCTTAGCATGTGCAAGGCCCTATGTTTAATTCAAGTGCGCATGTGTGCACACAACCACACAACACAGAGGAAGTTGCAAGTTTATAAGCTGCTTTTAAAATTTGAGAGATAAGCCTAACATTGTCCCTAGACCTACTGGGCCTTCCTTAGGCAATTGTCTCCACAACGAGGGTTGAGTGAATTTTTTATTTCTTCACTGCCAGACAAAAGCTAACGCATTAATGAGACAGTTGCCAACTATATTTCCCACGCATCAGGAGCACAGGAAACGATGCCTAGAAAGGACCAGGGAAGAATTCTCCAGAACTCAGTCTTCAGCTGTTTTAGGAGTCACATTCTACAGCATGATTCAGCTGTTCACAATCTTGTCTACACAGCCCAAACAGGATTCAATCAATCTTTCCTTGGCTACCTTTTGTATGTCAGTCTAAAATTCTTTAGAATGAATCACTTCTTCCCTATAAAAGCAATCTTTTTGGAAATGTCTAGAATTATCTAATTTGTATTTAATTTTTAATATTTCTGTAGGTAGGTAGCATCCACATCAAATACATTTGGCCATCAGGATGCTTAAATGAAGATGTCAGTGCCTAATTATGCCTGTCTGAACGAGTCAAGTCATTTTTAGACTTTCTCCTAATTTATCCAGACAATGACATCAGCTCTCCCTTTGTTTATTTTGGCTGTCATCTTGTTCCTGGCCCAGTTCTAGGTCTCCAGATACTGCAGGCATAAAAGCATCTTGAATCATTTGCGTGCTCCTTGAATTTACAGCTCAGAGCCATGGATGCTTGGATTTCATGCTTTGCTGCAGCAGATTCTTGTACCTCCCCTGAAAAACTACAAGGGTCCTTTGATTTCTAGCTCTGGAAACATTTACATTTATTTAAAATAGCATCTTTGATAATGCTTTTTTTTCTTTCTTTTTTTGGTACCGGGGATTAAACTCAGGGCCATTTGACCACTGGGCCACTGGGCCACATCCCCAGCCCTTTATTGTATTTTATTAGAGACAGGGTCTCACCGAGTTGCTAAGTGCCTTGCCATTGCTGAGGCTGGCTTTGAACTCGTGATCCTCCTGCCTCAGCCTCCCAAGTCACTGGGATTACAGGCGTGCGCCACTGCGCCCGGCTTGTTTTCTTTTTTTGTCAGCTTGGTGCTCTCTGATGTTCTTTCTCTTGCTGATCACATGGGAGAAGCTGTTCTCCTGACCCTCCATCTTTCCTGATGCCCTTTTGTAATCTGCCACTACCATTCTTCTAAATTCTGAACTCTATGATCTTGCATTTGGGTAAAATGACAGGAGGGAATGGCAGCGAATGACCACAGAGAACACAGCAGGCTCATCTTGGTTTGAATATTAGATCAAAATTAATACCCCAAATTC
Organism: Tamias sibiricus; assembly: GCA_025594165.1. Lineage (NCBI taxonomy): Eukaryota > Metazoa > Chordata > Mammalia > Rodentia > Sciuridae > Tamias > Tamias sibiricus. The sequence continues at coordinate 11,628,463 of CM046666.1, read as the reverse complement.
CAAGTTGGAGACAGTGATCAGACAGGGCATAGAGTTCTAAAGAAAATGGAAACCAGAATCAACCAGCAGGTTAGTCACTGCAAGGTATGCATTTATATCCCAGAGGTCAGTCTGCAACTGGTTGTATCTGCAGAAGGCATGCTCATAAATTCTCATTCTAGGACATAAAACAATTTTTCTTGCACTAAGATAATGTCAATCAATGTTTTTAGAAAAGAGCTTCATTGCATCATTTGTCTTACTTATTCATGAACCAAAGGATGCCCAAAGTAGTTTTCACAAATTCATTTTATCATGACACCATCTCTGTGCCCAAGTTAGAAGCCAAAGAAGCTAATGGAAACTTTCTCAGTGCCTGGGAAGGCCTAGTGACGTCCCAGACAGAGGACAGCTTGGATTAAATTGTATTTTTAAATTTGAAGGGTGTTGACATTTTGATTTTTTTTTCACCACTCCAGTTGTTTTCCTGCTCTCTTCCCTCCCTCCCTTCTTCCCCTCCCTCCCTCCCCTTCTTTCTTGTCTCCTCTTTCTCTACTTATGTATTGATGGATGTTATTAAATTCAGTACCATGATTTACCCTCGTGGATATTTCTTTTCAACCACAGGACATGGCCTGAAGATACAGTGTTTAAAATAGCCAGGTAGCAGGGTTAAAAAGATCCCTGGGAGGTTGAGGCAGGAAGATCAAGAGTTCAGAGCCAGGCCTCAGCAACTTAGCAAGGTCCTGAGCAACTCAGTGAGACCTGTCTCTAAATAAAAGATATAAAGGGCTGGGGATGTTTCTCAGTGGTTAAGCACCCCTGGGTTCAATCCCTGGTACAAAAAAAAAAAAAAAAAAAAAAATCCCACACCGGCGTGGTGGTGCACACCTGTAATCCTAGCATTCGGGAGGCTGAGGCAGGAGGATCACGAGTTCAAAGCCAGCCTCTGCAATGGCAAGGCACTTAGCAACTCAGTGAGACCCTGTCTCTAATAAAAATACAAAAAAAGGGCTGGGGATGTGGCCCAGTGGTCGAGTGCCCCTGAGTTCAATACCCGGTACCAAATAAAATAAAATAAAATAAAGAAGAAAAGAAAAGAAAAAAGAAAAAAAAAATCCTGGGTTATGTGTCAGAAAGTCTCTGGGTGAACCAAGAGCACTCTTGAGAGACTTGGAACCCTTGAAGAATCCATCTGATCCCATATGTCTTGGTTTCCTTTTGGCTGTATTTAAGAAAACCACCCCCAAGGGCTTCAGAAGCAGGTGGGGACTCTACAGTTAATTGAAGATCTCCCTCCTGGGTAGCTGGTCATCCATACCTTTGAATCTGAGTCTGTTTTTTATTTTTTATTTTCCTTTTGGGACCCAGGGCCTTGTGCATGCCAGGCAAATGCTCTACCACTGAGCTACTTCTTCTTTAGTTTTCCAACTCTGAAGTCAAGACAAAGTCAGTCTCCTGGAGGTGTTGGGCAGATTCTGGAGGTAATAAACTTAAACACCAAGCTCAGTGATGTCAGGGCTAATTTCAGACCCTGAGAGCAAGCCATGAGGAAGAAAAAGGTGTCAAGAGAAAAGGCTGCAGGCTGCAATAGCCTAACTGAAAATAGCCAGAAGCCGGTTAATAAGGAAGTGGAGGAGAGAGCTGGTCTTTTCAAGCTCAATTAAATATCTTTGAGGCAATGTGAGGTTGAGGTCAGAAGCTGAAAGATATAGGGCTAGTTAGAATCTCTGTCCCCAAGGCTGTGTTTGCACATAAAAAGGTAACTGGCAACCCAAGGCTTTTAATGCTAAGTGCTAAGGGAGGAGTCTAAACCAAGGAAACACAGTGTAGATTTTCTCTGCAGAAAGTCATCCTTCAGTTTGATTTGAGTATATTTTACAGGTTGGGTATTATGGGGAGAACAAGAGCCCAACCCCAGTGCAAACTTGATTTCCTCCCTTTATAGCAGATTTCTGTTCTTTCCTTCCTTCTCTCTTCTTTCTTTCCTTTCTTCTTTCTTTATCTCTCTCCCTCCCTTCTTTCTTTCTTTCTGTACTGGGGATTGAACCCAGGGGCTCTTAACCACTGAATCACATCCCCAGCCCTTTTAATTTTAATTTTATTTTGTTTTGGTACCTGGGATTGAACTCAGGGGCACTCGACCACTGGGCCACATCCCCAGCCCTTTTTTGTATTTTATTAGAGACAGGGTCTCACTGAGTTGCTAAGTGCCTCGCCATTGCTGAGGCTGGCTTTGAACTCGTGATCCTCCTGCCTCAGCCTCCCAAGTGCTGGGATTACAGGCATGTACCACCGCGCCCAGCTATTTTTTATTTTTTGTCAGCTTGGTGCTCTCTGGTTGTATCTGCAGAAGGCATGCTCATAAATTCTCATTCTAGGACATAAAACAATTTTTCTTGCACTAAGATAATGTCAATCAATGTTTTTAGAAAAGAGCTTCATTGCATCATTTGTCTTACTTATTTCATGAACCAAAGGATGCCCAAAGTAGTTTTCACAAATTCATTTTATCATGACACCATCTCTGTGCCCAAGTTAGAAGCCAAAGAAGCTAATGGAAACTTTCTCAGTGCCTGGGAAGGCCTAGTGACGTCCCAGACAGAGGACAGCTTGGATTAAATTGTATTTTTAAATTTGAAGGGTGTTGACATTTTGATTTTTTTTTCACCACTCCAGTTGTTTTCCTGCTCTCTTCCCTCCCTCCCTTCCTCCCTCCCTCCCTCCCCTTCTTTCTTGTCTCCTCTTTCTCTACTTATGTATTGATGGATGTTATTAAATTCAGTACCATGATTTACCCTCGTGGATATTTCTTTTCAACCACAGGACATGGCCTGAAGATACAGTGTTTAAAATAGCCAGGTAGCAGGGTTAAAAAGATCCCTGGGGAGGTTGAGGCAGGAAGATCAAGAGTTCAGAGCCAGGCCTCAGCAACTTAGCAAGGTCCTGAGCAACTCAGTGAGACCTGTCTCTAAATAAAAGATATAAAGGGCTGGGGATGTTTCTCAGTGGTTAAGCACCCCTGGGTTCAATCCCTGGTACAAAAAAAAAAAAAAAAAAAAAAATCCCACACCGGCGTGGTGGTGCACACCTGTAATCCTAGCATTCGGGAGGCTGAGGCAGGAGGATCACGAGTTCAAAGCCAGCCTCTGCAATGGCAAGGCACTTAGCAACTCAGTGAGACCCTGTCTCTAATAAAAATACAAAAAAAGGGCTGGGGATGTGGCCCAGTGGTCGAGTGCCCCTGAGTTCAATACCCGGTACCAAATAAAATAAAATAAAATAAAGAAGAAAAGAAAAGAAAAAGAAAAAAAAAAAATCCTGGGTTATGTGTCAGAAAGTCTCTGGGTGAACCAAGAGCACTCTTGAGAGACTTGGAACCCTTGAAGAATCCATCTGATCCCATATGTCTTGGTTTCCTTTTGGCTGTATTTAAGAAAACCACCCCCAAGGGCTTCAGAAGCAGGTGGGACTCTACAGTTAATTGAAGATCTCCCTCCTGGGTAGCTGGTCATCCATACCTTTGAATCTGAGTCTGTTTTTTATTTTTTATTTTCCTTTTGGGACCCAGGGCCTTGTGCATGCCAGGCAAATGCTCTACCACTGAGCTACTTCTTCTTTAGTTTTCCAACTCTGAAGTCAAGACAAAGTCAGTCTCCTGGAGGTGTTGGGCAGATTCTGGAGGTAATAAACTTAAATACCAAGCTCAGTGATGTCAGGGCTAATTTCAGACCCTGAGTGCAAGCCATGAGGAAGAAAAAGGTGTCAAGAGAAAAGGCTGCAGGCTGCAATAGCCTAACTGAAAATAGCCAGAAGCCGGTTAATAAGGAAGTGGAGGAGAGAGCTGGTCTTTTCAAGCTCAATTAAATATCTTTGAGGCAATGTGAGGTTGAGGTCAGAAGCTGAAAGATATAGGGCTAGTTAGAATCTCTGTCCCCAAGGCTGTGTTTGCACATAAAAAGGTAACTGGCAACCCAAGGCTTTTAATGCTAAGTGCTAAGGGAGGAGTCTAAACCAAGGAAACACAGTGTAGATTTTTCTCTGCAGAAAGTCATCCTTCAGTTTGATTTGAGTATATTTTACAGGTTGGGTATTATGGGGAGAACAAGAGCCCAAACCCCAGTGCAAACTTGATTTCCTCCCTTTATAGCAGATTTCTGTTCTTTCCTTCCTTCTCTCTTCTTTCTTTCCTTTCTTCTTTCTTTATCTCTCTCCCTCCCTTCTTTCTTTCTTTCTGTACTGGGGATTGAACCCAGGGGCTCTTAACCACTGAATCACATCCCCAGCCCTTTTAATTTTAATTTTATTTTGTTTTGGTACCAGGGATTGAACTCAGGGGCACTCGACCACTGGCCACATCCCCAGCCCTTTTTTGTATTTTATTAGAGACAGGGTCTCACTGAGTTGCTAAGTGCCTCGCCATTGCTGAGGCTGGCTTTGAACTCGTGATCCTCCTGCCTCAGCCTCCCAAGTGCTGGGATTACAGGCATGTACCACCGCGCCCAGCTATTTTTTATTTTATTTTGAGACAGGAATTTGTTAAGTTGCTTAGGGCTGAGACTGACCTCAAACTTGAGATACTCCTGTCTCAGCCTCTCAAGTTGCTGGGTTTACAAGGGTGTATCACCACGTCCTGGCTTCCTTCCTTCTTTTTATATCCCAGAAAGTCCTTGATGTGATTGTGAAGTTATAGGAGTGAGAGAGCACTGAGATAGAGTTCTCCTCCAGGGAAGATGTGGAGCTTCTGATCATTAACAATAATATTATGAAAGAGTGTAGCCCACTTCTTCCAATCGCAATACATTGTTCCACCAGAACCAAGTGCAAAAGCATGAATCCTCCTGCTGTGGGGTCCCTAGGCCCTGAGATTGCAGTCTGCCCGTTTCTTCCTCAAGACCACAGTCTACAAGGAACTGAACTATTGTCTGCAATCTGGCCCATGAGTCACCATGTGGGGAGAGATACTCCTTATAAGTGATAATTGTCCAAAGGCCCCAGGCAAAAAATAAGGAAAGAAAAAAAAAAAAGCTTAATTTTGGCAAAACTCAAATTTACATAGTGGATATGTCTTTACTATCAGAAGAATGGGTTTCCATAGAATTGCAATACTACTCAACTACTTTTCCACATGGTCCCAAACTTCATTTTCAGGTTTTTCTATTCCCAAATGAAGTTCATGCCTCACTCACAGGAATATTTTGGCAGTGAATAATTAAATAAAGTACATTTTAAAGTCCAGACAGTGCCAACATCGTATTAGATTCTAGAAACATTTCCCTTGGCCTGAAGGGAACCAAGGAACATAACACAACCCAGTAAGTTAGAGATGAGCATTGTCTTTTCTTAAAAAGTTCAATGTTGTAACTAAGATAAATATGGGGACTAATGATTTAACAAAATAGATGAAAGATCACAGCACCCTGTGGGCACAGCACATCATAAAACAACATACACACGTAGTCTTCTTTCAAAACTTTTAGAAACAGAATGTCCCATGTCACAACCAAGTGATTCATTTAGACATTCAACTTCTCTCTCTCTCTCTTTTTATTTTAGTATTCGCTTCATGCCAGGCACTGTGCTAGGTTTGGGAACATGAAACTTAAGTGTAGCTCACATAAGCACCAGCCAATTGGATCTTAACAGGATTAAACCCAGGTGACGCAGGAAGACTCCATTTCCTCCCTCTAGTAGTTTTCCAGTACGTTGGTCTCTGCGAGCTCTCCCGTTCCCAGGAGGATAAAATTGCACAGAAGCATTTCACAGGAACAATCTAGGCCTCTTTAAGGTAAAGGCTGTTTAAAGCCAATGTTTATAAGTAGAACAATACAAGCTGGAATGTGGAAGTACAAAGGTCTTTTTGCCTTCAAAGATCTGCCCTGAGTCCAAAATAGTCTCTGTCCTGGGGAATCTGCCCAGAGTCAGATTCCTCCAACTTCTGTAGAAGATTCTACAGAATCTTCCCTACAGAATCCTGGAGGGCTTTGAGGGCAGCTCCAGGGATGGGACAAGAAGAAACTGCTCAGGGAGATTATTGGCCTGGAAGTACCTGTAGCTCCATTAGGACCCTCCAACATAAGGTTCAGAAAAATTATTCTTTCTTTTCTTGGGACTACCTTTCAATTTACCTACGCAGAGGATGTCTTTTCCAGAAAGGGAATCCAAAAGTTCTGATGTACAGACCCTTCATTCTTAAGGTTCTGCCCACAAATTTAGTTCCTGGCAGGAAATCCCTTTGCATCTGGATTGAGATCCAGAGTGAGCTGTAACAGACTCAGATGTGTGTTTCACTCAAATGCTTCCCCCCTGGTGAAGGGAAATCCCAAGGTGGCAGCAGAATTGAGTAGAAAATGCCTTGGGCTAGGAGTTAGAAGGCAGGTTTTCACCTCAGTACTGCAAATTATATACCCTGAGCAACTTGCTTCCTCTTTCTAAACCTTGGTTTCTCCCTAAGCAAGGCAAACAGGCTTTTTACCTACCCTTCTAGGGATAAAACCATTCCCGTCTTTAAGGAACAAAGCTATGTGCAATTGTGAATTTATCCATGTCACTCTCTTTCCCCAGACAGATTGGACTTTGAAGCAGCCAATGAAATTCAATGGGATTAAAATATTTTTGCAGACATAGAGTCAAGGGCCAATATTAACCAAAGGTATCAGTTGTCTCTCTCTCTTTCCTCCCCCAACCCCCATCTCCTATCTATTATGAATTGAACCTAGGGCCTTGGACATGCTAGACAAGCACTCTGTCACTATATTCTCAGACCTTATTAAATTTTATTTTTGGAGAAACAGTATCACTAAATGGCCTAGGCTGATCTTGAACCTACGATCCTCCTCCTCAGCCACCTGAACAGCTGGCATTTCAGGTGTGTCCCTGTTTCCAGCTGCAAATCACCAATTCACTTGAAAGACTAAAAGAAACTCAATTGTCTTAACAGAGGAATGTTGGGACTATGAGAAATGATTTTCTTCTATATTCTTTCTTCTACCATATTTTCTAAAATAGTCACAAATTACTTTTCTTATTAGAAAAACAATTTTATAACAACTATAATAGTGTAAGAGTAATAAAAATAGTTGCTCATTCTTAGCAATCTGTCAAAAACTAAATAGAAGTTGGTTTTTAGATGAACCTGTTGCAAGGAATTGCACTCAGTATTAGCCAGGGTTCTCCTGAAGAACAGAACCAACACCATCTATATGAAGATATGATTATGTGATAAGAGAACTCAAGGGACTCCATCTTGTCCTTCAGCAGCCAGCTTACGAGTTCCGAGAAATAGTTGTGTCTCTCAGAAATAGTAGAACACGGAAAGTCCTGCCTCTGTACCCATTATCTAGCAATTCTTATACAATGTAATATTGTTCTTTTTGGTTTCCATTTTTCTTGGACAATGTACCCTGTCAGAAATTGATTGTCTAGATGTTAGTAACCATTCTCTAAAGTGTACTCAACTAGGGTCATTTTGACCCTCTTTCCTTCTACTTGCTTGCTGCTATGCCAACCTGGAAAGTCCCATGGGAAATACCATTGTACCCATTGCATTGTCTTGCTTACTGCCCCAATTCAGCTTCTGTACTGTGGCTTGCTTGCATTGCCTGAACAACCAAATATAAACCCTTGAAAATAACTGCAGGTGCACCATCTTGTCACGCTGCGTGGTGCGTGCAGATGGTGGCCGCTGATCAGCTTAATAAAAGCTTTTGTCTAAGCCGGGCGCGGTGGCGCACGGCAGGCCCCACGGTGCCTGTAATCCCAGCACTTGGGAGACTGAGGCAGGAGGATCGCGAGTTCAAAGCCAGCCTCAGCAATGGTGAGGCACTTAGCAACTCAGTGAGACCCTGTCTCTAATAAAATACAAAAAATGGGCTGGGGATGTGGCCCAGTGGTCAAGTGCCCCTGAGTTCAATCCCCGGTACAAAAAAAAAAAAAAAAAAAAGCTTTTTTCTAGCTCAAGTGTGACGTGGCTTGGAGTTTTAATTCGCATTTCGCTGGGTACAACAATTAAAAACAGGGATTGGTTAGATTGACTCAGACAACCAGAAGCTGGATAGTCCCCAGTGGCTGTCTGCAGGCTGCAGAGTTGGAGGTACAAGTAGCTGCTCAGTCCAAGACGCTTGAGCCTCAGAACAGGAAGGACCAAGGACCAAAGGCCTGGAAACTCCCTGGAGAGTCTCCAGTCAGTCTGCTTTGGGACAGTGAAGGAGCAGGAGTCTGAAGTCCTCCAGAGATCACAGCAGCAATTCAAGCACCTGCTCAAGAAAAATAGAGCTTGCGGCAGGTGGGGGGCGGTGGCACATGCCTGTAATCCCAGCACTTGGGAGGCTGAGGCAGGAGGATCACGAGTTCAAAGCCAGCCTCAGCAATGGCGAGGCACTTAGCAACTCAGTGAGACCCTGTCTCTAATAAAATACAAAAAAAGGGCTGGGGATGTAGCACAGTGGTCAAGTGCCCCTGAATTCAATCCCCCCGGTACCTACCTAATAATAATAATAGAGCTTGCATCTGCTGCTGCTTCCTCCTTCCCTGTTTTTGTTCCATCCAGGATCCCAAACAATAGGACTGTGCTGCCCACATTTAGGGTGGGTCTCCCCTTCAGTTTGTTGTCCCACAAGTGAATCATTCCTAGAAACACCCTCGTAGACATAGAAACCTCTTAATCTTAGGCATCTCTTAATCAATTCAAGTTGACAATTCACATACACACTCAAAACAAGAAAAACAATTTTAATAGGCTTGCCTCACTTTACACTGCACTGCGTGTGTTAAGTGTAGACAATTCAACTTCCCCATTAGCAAGACTCACAATTTCTTTATGGCTTGGCATTCTGTGCCTTTCACAAAAGAATGAAAAATAGATAGCAACAGCCCGATGCGGTAGCGCACGCCTGTAATCCCAGCGGCTCAGCGGGCTGAGGCAGGAGGATCGAGAGTTCAAAGCCAACCTCAGCAAAAGTGAGGTGCTAAGCAATTCAGTGAGACCCTGTCCTTAAATAAAATACAAAATAGGGCTGGGTATGTGGCTCAGTGGTGAGTGTCCCTGAGTTCAATCCCAGGGTACCAAAAAAAAAAAAAAAAAAAAAAAAAGATAGTACTCTAGGCATTTTGTTGGAGAGGTAAATAAAAAGCTTCATACGATTCTAGACCTCTTACCGACTAAGGAATAAAATCATCTACTATCCATGGTTGTATATATCAGTGTTCCACAAACCCAGAGTTTGGAGCTGGAGATAGAGAGGGAAGGAAAGCGATTGAGGAGATTCAGGATTGAGTCCATGCAAAGAGCCAGTTAAATCAGCCAAGCAGAAGCTGGTTTTCCCTTGGCAATTACCTAATTATTGCACAATTTTGTCACACCCACTCAAATGACCTCAGTTCTTCCCAGCTTTTCCCATTTTTTTCTAGACCTTTTTTTTTTAAAAAATATTTTTATTTATTTGCTTTAGTTGTACACAGTGCGTTTTATTCAATGCATTTTGTTTGTACGTGGTGCTGAGGATCGAACCCGGGTCGCCCCACGCGCTAGGCGCGCGCTCTACCACTGAGCCACAATCCCAGCCCCTTTTTCTAGACCTTTTTTTCCTCTCCATACCCTGGTACTTTCTTCTAGCGGCCGACTGGACTGCTCTGCTCTGTCATTCACAATAGAGCATTTCAATCCCATGCCCACCATGCACGAATCTGGCAATCCACAAAAGTCAGCAAAAATGGGCTAATACACACTTAAAAGTATTTGCCCTCAATAAATTATACATGAAAACAGGAGTGTAGTTATTTCTCTGTTTAGTTCAAGCAGCTCTTAAAAAGACTACCTGACGGCCGGGGGCCATGGCGCACGCCTGTGATCCCAGCACTTGGGAGGCTGAGGCAGGAGGATCATGAGTTCAAAGCCAGCCTCGGCAATGGTGAGGCACTTAGCAACTCAGTGAGACCCTGTCTCTAATAAAATACAAAAAAGGGCTGGGGATGTGGTACCCGGTACCAAAAAAAAAAAAAAAAAAAAAAAAAAAAAAACCTGATGTTAGCAGAGGTGAACATTTTGAATGCTGGTGGACTATGTAAAATTAGAACATATTTTAGAAGGCAGTTTGGTCATATGTCATATACGTATAAACTTAAAAAAATATATATAATATATATGCATATTATATATATGTGTATATATATATGTGTAAATATAAATCTTCTTAAATGTTCCTATCATTTCATCCAGTAGGTTTTTGTGTGTGTGTGTTTGTGTGTGTGGTACTCAGGAATTGAACCCAGGGCCTTGTGCATGGGAGGCAAGCACTCTACCAACTGAGCTATATCCCTAGTCCAATGAAATAACATGAAAGTGTGGGAAAGCTTTATGTGAAAAGATGTTTCCTTTGGATGTTATTTAGCATTGGTTACAACAGCATTTTACCCAGTGCACAATCAGGAAGGAATCTTCAATCGCTAGTAAGGAAATGATGATACATCCATATCAAGAAAAAAAATGCAGTCATTTTATGTTTTTCAATAATTCAGGGAAATTATGATGATACATTGCTAAGTGAATGTAACAGGTTATAAAATCACCTCATCTACCAGCGTAACCAAACTCCATCAGGCAATGAAAAGAGGATGTCAAATAATGCAAACAAGTTAACAGCCATCATTTCTCAGTTTGCATAATGTGCAGTTTTTACTTTATTGTTTAGGTCTTTCTCTATTTCCCACGTTTCCTAAAACAAGACTGAATTTTATAATGAGAAAAATTAACTTAAAAATTTCTGTCCACCTATCATTCCTACAGGGTTTTCAGATTTTACATGAAGGGTGAGGCCTTAAAGATTCTTGTCAGCTTGGCCTCAGGGGGTTTCTACTCACCAAGCAAAGTGAGGTGACCATGTGGCCATAGCGGACAGCTTGGAAGTTTTGGACAATTTTTTTTTTTTTTTTTTTTTTTTTTGTGGAAGGACCCAGGGCCTTCTACTAGGCAAGAGCTGTGTCACAGCCCTCAGTCCTGAATTCTTGAAATTCTTTGTGTGTGTGTGTGGGGGGGGGGGGCGAGGGGTACCAGGGATTAAACTCAGGGGCACTCCACCACTGAGCCACATCCAGGTCCTATTTTGTATTTTATTTAGAGACAGGGTCTCACTGAGTTGCTTAGTGCCTCTCTTTCACTAAAGCTAGCTTTGAACTCTCAATCCTCCTGCCTCAGTTTCCTATGCTGCTGGGATTACAGGCATGCTCCACGGCTCCTGGCTTGAATTCTTGATGGCATTTTTAATTTTATTATTTTTTTTTAATTTGGAGAGATTTGCCTTATTTCCATTTTTTCTTATAGACTTTTGTGGACATTTTCAGATCTCAAAATTTTCAAACTCAAATAATTCAAATTCACACAAAATGAGGCCATAACGAATATTGAAGATGCTGATTTCCTAAACAACACACTCTCATTGCTTAAGAAAACAACTTTGGATGGTCAGGGCTGTGACTCAGTGGTAGAATGCATGAGGCCCTGGGTTTGAGCCCTAGACTTCCCTGCCCCTCCCCAACCCCAAAAAGAAAGAAAACAGTTTTGGGTGTTATATCAAAGATTTAGGACGTACAATATTAGGAGAAATTTTTTTTTTTTTTTTTTTTTTTTTGGTACTGGGGGATTGAACTCAGGGGCACTCAACCACTGGGCCACATCCCCAACCCCCCCCCCTTTTTTTTAAATTTTATTTAGAGACGCCTCGCCATTTTTTTTTTTAATTTTATTTAGAGACAGGGTCTCACTGAGTTGTTTAGTGCCTCGCCATTTTTGAGGCTGGCTTTGAACTCGCAATCCTCCTGCCTCAGCCTCCCAAGTCACTGGGATTACAGGTGTGCGCCACCACGTCTGGCAGGAGAAATTTAATAAGCATGTTCTCTAAGCAAACAGTACATTTAGTGATATGTGAAAAGTATAATCTATTTTATATGACTTCACTGAAATCTCCAGGTGTGCATAAAATCTGGAACTACAGTATTGTCAAAGGCATTTTCAGTGCACATTTTCAGTGTGCAAAACACACACACACACACACACACACAGTGTGAAAAACACACACACAGACTGCAGCCCCTCTGCCCGCCCTGCCAAAAGATGCTAAATTTATCAAGAAGAAAATTCGAATTTCACATACCTGGAATCCGGGTTAGTGTCACCCAGAAATGTTCATCAGGAGAATAGGTGTCCCTTGACCACTCAAGTAAATCAAAGGCCCTCTGGTCTTTAAGAACAATATAAGCAAATTCCCTTGTAAGGGCCACATAGGCGGTGCCAAAGAAAACTGTCCAGGTCACATGGGAGAGGAGTTTTTCTCCTCCAAATTCACAGCATGAAGGAAAACAAAGGGTACCTCTGCTCCAGGTGCCTGTGTTTGGTCCTTCTGATGATATGGGCAGGAGGCGACATCCGGGGGCAATGCTCTTCCTTTTAAAACTGTCAGATACTGAACTATTTCCTTTGTTGGTTTCCAGGGGGAAATCTTGCCCACAGGTGTTGTAGGGGACCTCAGAGGCCACCAGGTCCTTCATGCAGTTGAGATCAGCCTGGAGCCTGAAAATCCACCATAAACCACAGACTACTGCTTAGAAGCCACAAAGGCATTTGGGAACAGCTTAGTAGCTTTCCCACTGCATCTTTGAAGGCAGCTGAGGACTTCCCATTCATGAGGACACAGAAGACATTTTGGGGAGCACAAATCACCCCGGAGAGTCTTTCAAATGTGTCAAAGTCTTTGCAAACAACCATGGCATGCACCAAAAGGAACTGAACTTCATCTTTGGACAGGGGTTCCATTATGTACTGGTTTTGGATCGAATATTGCTGGCAAGTTGTATTTCTCAATGGTGTCACTGGTATATTTTCACCCAAGAAAAAAATTGTTTTTCTTGTCACATGTTACAGAATTCAGCGGGGACTGAAGCACTTGAGATTTCCCCTACTTGCAGGCATTTCTGTGGGATGAAATTACTGGTCGACAGGAACAAAAATTACTGACATAGCCATAATAAACCCCGTGACAAACCCAAACACCTTCCACGTCATGTTCCTCAGATACGTCTCCTTTTCTGTCACTCATCCAACCTCACACTATTGCTGAAGTTGGTCTGCAGGTCCCTGCCCAGGCTGTGGAGAAATTTGCTGTGACTTCTTATTTTCAGCAGCAAGAGAAATGTGACTATTCACTTAAGGGCAGGGGATCAACTATAAGTCTGTAGCTCTTCCCTGATATTTAAATGCGTAAATCTGAGGACATGGGCAACCCGGACCAACTGGCTAATCCAACGACACCTGAGCACCTTTGGGCTCTTGCATCTAGGTCACCTTCAATCAGGACCGTGCCAGATAGGCCACGGCTGCAACTAGGGTGGGGTTTCTAAGCAGACTAAGGGTGGAATGTGTGCTGACCCTGCCGTCCTTTTCCCCTGGAGAGGGCCACCATCCCAGTCACCTAGGTCATTCTTCAGACCATTGCTACTGACAGCACCCAGCTGTGCGCCATAGCCCGGTCTCTTCACCTGAAAATAAAGATCAAGAATCAGTACGCGGTGGCGCACGCCTGTGATCCCAGCACTTGGGAGGCTGAGGCAGGAGGATCGTGAGTTCAAAGCCAGCCTCAGCAATGGCGAGGCACTTAGCAATTCAGTGAGACCCTATCTCTAATAAAATACAAAAAAGGGCTGGGGATGTAGCCCAGTGGTCGAGTGCCCCTGAGTTCAATCCCTGGTACCAAAAAAAAAAAAAAAAAAAAAAAAAAAGAATCAGCATTTCCAGGCTGGAGGGGACCTGCAGATTATTCATACCAACTCATTCCCTCCACAAATGAGGAACCCTGAAAATGAGCTATAGCTAAAATGCTATCATGCCTCCTCCATTATCTTGTTGACCACCTTTGAGATAAGGATGACATTATGGTCACTTTGCTCGAGAGGAAATTGAAGCTCAAAGATATGCCAACTTCACTTTCAGTAGATGTTCATATTTCTGATCTCATGATATCCCCCATCTAGGCTCCAAACAGGTATGCAGGGTGCCTTTGGGAAACCCCAAGGCACAGTGGCCAGGGTTCATATTGGCCAAGTCATCATGTCCGTCCGCACCAAGCTGCAGAACAAGGAACAAGTGATTGAGGCCCTACGCAGGGCCAAGTTCAAGTTCCTGGCCGCCAGAAGATTCACATCTCAAAGAAGTGGGGCTTCACCAAATTTAATGCTGGTGAATTCAAAGACATGGTGGCTGAGAAGCGGCTCATTCCTGATGGCTGTGGGGTGAAATATATCCCCAATCGTGTTACTTCTTGCCTTGTTTTCCAGATTTCCCTGGGAATGATAGCATGGTACTGCATTTGAGAGAGCATAGAGCATGGGCTGAAGGAGAGGAGTGTGTGGGGCTGGGTTGCAGCACAGTGGCAAGAGCACTTGCCTACCATGAGGTCCTGAGTTTGATTCTCAGCACAAGATAGAAAGAGAGGGTGGGGTCGGGGGGAGAGAGAAATTGTTGCGTGGAATTTGCATTCTGCCTTTGCTGGTTCCTAGTCGTGGGACCTTGGGCAAGTTACTTTACCTTTCCGTGTTTTGTACAATAAAGATAAAACTGGCAGAATCATTTTGCGGATCCAGGAGTTATTAAGTGGAACTTACTTTGAGCGCACTCGGACAAATAGTGAAAGCTTTCTAAATGCTAGCTCTTCTTGTTACCCAGGCAGGGTCAGTTCTAGGGTCCAGGTGAACCACTGGAGAATTGGCTACCCCCGCACTCTGCCATCTGCCTGACTGCAAGCCTTGAGAAGGTGTGGTGCTGCCACCTAGTGGCCCTGTAGGGAGAAGCTTGGCGTGGCCTTCTTTTCCTTTAAGGGGCAGAAACAGCAGATGAGAAGGGAGAATTTTCTTGCTAAAGATTGCTTTAGTTATTCTGGGTCTCTTATTTTTTCAGATGAATTTCATGACTTATTTGTCTATTTACTTTTTTAAAATGTTTTTTAGTTGTTGATAGACCTTTATTTTATGTATTTATATGTGGTGCTGAGAATCAAACCCAGTGTCTCACACATGCCAGGCAAGTGTGCTACCGCTGTGTCACAACCCCAGCCCCTTCTTTGTCTATTTCTATGAGGAATGTCCTTGGTATTTTGATTGTAATTGCATTAAATATGTATAGTGCTTTTGGTATTATGGTCATTTTGACAATATTAATTCTGCCTATCCAAGAACAAGGGAGATCTTTCCATCTTCTAAGGTCTTCTTTAATTTCTTTCTTTAGCATTCTGTAGTTTTCGTTGTAGAGGTCTTTCACCTCTTTCACTGATTCCCAAGTATTTTTTTTATTTTTTGAGACTATTGTAAATGGGGTAGTTTTCCTCGTTTCCCTTTCAGAGGATTTGTCACTGATATACAGAAATGCCTTTGATTTATGGGTGTTGATTTTATATCCTGCTACTTTGCTGAATTCACTTGTTAGTTCTAGAAGTTTCCTGGAGATCTTAAACTATACTACAGAGCAATGGTAACAAAAACAGCATGGTATTGACATCAAAATAGACTTGTAGACCAATGGTATAGAATAGAGGACACAGACACAAACCCACATAACGACAATTATTTTATATGAGGCAAAGGCACCAAAACCTACATTGGGGAAAAGATAGCCTCTTCAACAAATGGTGCTGGGAAAACTGGAAATCCATATGCAACAAAATGAAATTAAACCCTTATCTCTCACCATGCACAAAGCTCAACTCAAAGTGGATCAAGGACCTAGGAATTAAACCAGAGATACTGCGCATGTTAGAAGGAAAAGTAAGTCCAAATCTCCATCATGTTGGATTAGGCCTTGACTTCCTTAATAAGACTCTTATAGTGCAAGAGTTAAAAATCAAGAATCAATAAATGGGTTGGATTCAAACTAAAAAGCTTCTTCTCAGCAAAAGAAACAACCAGTGAGGTGAATAGAGAGCCTATATTTTGGAAGCAAATTTTTACCACTTGCACATCAGATAGAGCACTAATCTCTAGGATATATAAAGAACTCAAAAATCTTAACACCAAAAAAACAAATAACCCAATCAATAAATGGACCAAGGAACTGAACAGACACTTCTCAGAAGACAATATACAGTCAATCAACAAATATATGAAAAAATGTTCAACATCTCTAGTGATTAGAGAAATGCAAATCTAAACTACTCTAGGATTTCATTTCACTCCAGTCAGAATGGCAGCTATTAAGAACACAAACAACAATAAGTGTTGGAGAGGATGTAGGGAAAAAGGCACACTCATACATTGCTGGTGGGACTGCAAATTGGTGCAGCCAATATGGAAAGCAGTATGGAGATGCCTTGGAAAATTGGGAATGGAACCACTATTTGACCCAGCCATCTCACTCCTCAGTCCATACCCAAAGTACTTAAAAAGAGTCTACTAAAGGGACACAGCCACATCAATGTTTGTAGCAGCACAATTCACAATAGGTAAACTGTGGAACCAACCTAGATGCCCATCAGTTGATGAATGGATAAAGAAAATGTGGTGTATATATACACAATAGAATACTATTCAGCACTAAACGAGAATAAAATCATGGCATTTGCAGATAAATGGATGGAGTTGGAGAATATAATGCGAAGTGAAGTTAGCCAATCCTAAAAAACAAATGCCGAATGTTTTCTCTGATTTAAGGATGCTGATTCATAATGTGGTGGTGGTGGGGCATGGGAGGATTAGATGAACTCTAAATAGGGCAAAGGGGAGAAGGCAAGGGAGGGGAAGGGAGAAAGCTGGGGGTAAGAGAGACTGTGGAATCAGATGGACGTCGTTACCCTAAATACATATATGAAGACACAAATGGAATGACTCTACTTTATGTACAACCAGAGACATGAAAAATTGTGCTCTATGTGCATAATATGAATTGTAATGCATTCTGCTGTCATATATAACAAATTAGAATTTAAAAAAAGGAAGGGAGAATTTTCATGGATCACACCACTTCATTCACCAGCAGACTGTGAGCAGCTTGAAGGGAAGAACGTTGCAACAGAGCGGACAAAATAGCTGCCTATCCTTTTCTTGTATTTGGGGGTAAACTACCCATTGTTGCACAGATCACTAACCTGGCAGGCTTACCTAAACCTCCACTAGATGCTCCACGTTGAGCGCCAGAACGTGTCTTTAAAAACATAAGGAGGCCGGGCGCGGTGGCACACGCCTATAATCTCAGCACTTGGGAGGCTGAGTGAGGCAGGAGGATCGCGAGTTCAAAGCCAGCCTCAGCAATGGCGAGGCACTTAGCAACTCAGTGAGACCCTGTCTCTAAATAAAATACAAAAAAGGGCTGGGGATGAGTGTCCCTGAGTTCAATCCACAGTACAAAAATAAATAAATAAATAAATAAATAAATAAATAAGGAGGATTGGTGCAGCATGGTATTTCCTTTTTTTTTTTTTTTTTTTTTTTTTACCAGGCGTTGTACCCAGGATTGCTTCACCACTGAGCCATACCCCCAAACCTTTTTTTTTTTTTTCTTTTGGTACTGGGGATTGAACTCGGGGGCACTCGACCACTGGGCCACATCTCCAGTCCATTTTTGTATTTTATTCGAGACAGGGTCTCACTGAGTTGCTAAGTGCCTCGCCATTGCTGAGGCCGGCTTTGAACTCGCGATCCTCCTGCCTCAGCCACCCAAGGGCTGGGATTACAGGCGTGTGCCACTGCGTGAGGCACCCCCAACCCTTTTTATAGTTTGTTTTGAGTCAAAGTCTTGCTATGTTGCTTAGAGCCTCGCTAAATTGCTGAGGCTGGTTGCCATTTCGATCTTCCTGCTTCAGCCTCCTGAGCTGCTGGGATTACAGGCATGTGCCACGGGGAACAGCTTAATGTGACTTTTGAGGGGCACTGAAAGACCTGCCTGCCCAGGTTTTCAGCTCCCCAGCCAACCAAGGTATGCACAATGACACTTAAGAGGTTTCAAAGAAATGATGGCTTCTGTATTCTTTTTTTTTTAAGACCAATTCTTTTTTTCTTTTAATATTTATTTATTTGCTTTAGTTGTACACAATGCAATGCATTTGTGTTTTTACGTGGAGCTGAGGATCGAACCCAGGCCGCACATGTGCTAGGCGAACGCTCTACTGCTGAGCCATGACCCCAGCCCCTTCCGTATTCTTTATTAAGCCGTTATCAACTGATGACACTTAATAGAGGTTCTGAAAAAATGACAAGATGAGGTGAGGTTAACAGCTGGGGGAGTCTTGCAGGACGGGCTCGGATTATTTTTAGAATTAGAGACAAGCCTTAAAAATCAAAAGGCCCCCAGTATCCTGGGCATGATCAAATAAAAAATGAAGGTTTTATTTTAATGACCTTCATGTAATTTCACTAAAGCCAAATTTTAAATTATCACTGTTTTGTTTTTTATTCAGAAAAGTTGAATCACTACATAAAAGATCAGGGCAGTGACACGAAGAAGTTTAGAGGTCATCCCATGCCCTCATGTCATTTTATAGAATTTTTTTTTTAATAAAAAGGACCTTGAGGGCTGGGGTTGTGGCTCAGCGGTAGAGCGCTCGCCTAGCACATGCGCGGCCTGGGTTCGATCCTCAGCATCCCGTAAACATAAATGCGTTGCATTGTGTACAACTAAAGCAAATAAATAAATATTAAAAAAAAAAAAAAAAAAAATGGACCTTGAGAGAAGGAAAGTGATTCCTGAGAGTGGCCAGTGGTCACCACTGGTCCCGTGCAATCAGCTGCTTCTCAAAATGTTTCCTTCCTTTTGTCCCATAGAAAAAAACTTCAGAAAACACAATGTCACAAGAAGACGTCTGAGGCTAACTCAGTATTCAGTTGAAGGACAAATTAAACTGTGGATTAATTAACTTCAGGAGATCTATTCTTATATGTAGTTTCTATGTTCGGTTACCAACCTAAGCTAAAGGCATTATTTGTACTTTTCTTTTTTTTTTTTTAATTAGGTAACTTTTTTATTTTCAGTTTTATCATTGACTTAATATTTCTGGATTGGACTCTTTTTTCATATTCTTTTTAAATTTTTTTTTTTATTCAAAGTTGTTGTATTTGTAATAGAATGCATGACAATTCATAATACACATATAGAGCCTCTTTTTACATAGCACTGTTTGTATACAAAGTAGATTCGTACTATTCAATATTTGCACTTTTCAAAGAGGTTGCGAAATATTTGCACTTTGAGACGTAGGGTGATAATACTACATTCAGGCCAACCTTATCAGGAAAAGGCAAATATCTCCAAAGCAAAACAAAAAGATGTTGAAAACTTTGTGAGCAGAGCCAATAAGTATACACAAAGCTCCTTTGAAGGGCACCTAGTTCTAATAACATTCCCATTTATGAATGACCTCTAACTCTTTAGTTATCTTCTGTAAATAAATTGTTATGAGTCCCAGAGTTAGCCCAAGACACTGGCCCATTTCCAAATACTGACTTAGTGTCTCCAGCCTGGATTTGCTTTGCAGATTTCCACCGCGCTTTCCTCCCCTGTCACCCCCACCCCAGCCTCCCATGTTGAACATATTCTTGCATTTCAGTCAGATGAGCTGTGTTGGGTTCAGGGAAACCAAGATGGCGGAGGCAGGATACAAGAAAGATGCCCCTGGAGGACAAGACCGAGGCAGAGTCATCCTGTCCTTGTTTAAGATGTCCCATTACCATAACAACTCCAGCCACTGAGGACGTATAGCCCAAGGTAACTCCTGCCACAGGTTTGCTATTCTAAAATAACCAATGGGAGCAATGGGATAAGGTCTTCAATCAGGTCCATAAGGGAGGAGACTGCCTCACAGCTCAGCATGTAAGACAAGAATTTCCAGACATGGGGCCTTGAGCCTCTCTCTTGGCCCAGTCCACTCTATCTTAGGACTACTTTCACCTTCACCTTCAATAAATCTGTACTTTACTTGTTACTTCTGCATGTCTTGCTTGATTCTTTGTTTGGGACACCAAGGAGCTGGACCCCAACTGCATACCCAACCATAACAGCAGCCATGCTAGAGTAGCTTTTGTAGATTTTGATCAGGTCCCCTGACTGCTCCCTGGAAAATCGGACGTAGAATCCTTTTCTAACCCCTAATACTGAGGTTTAGAACATGGAAATTTCAGCTTTTACTCCTACTCACTCATGTTGAAGATATGCCAAGAATTTTTTTTTAAAAAAAGATTATGGTGAAAAACATACAACATAAAATTTACCATTGTGACCACATTTCATTGTACAATAGCGTTAACTATGTGTATAATGTGCAACAGATTTCTAGAACTTTCTTATTGTTGCATAACTGAAATTCTACACCCATCGAAGAACAACTCCCATTTCTCCACCCCAGTAATCATTTTCTACTTTTTTGTTTCTATGTGTTTGATTGATTTAGATATCTCACACGTAAGTGAAATATGCAGTATTTGTGTTTTTGTGATGGTCTCAGTTGCTTAGCATAATGTTTGCTAGAGAATCTTCCACAGGTACTGATCGATCCAACGAAAGTAAGCTGAGAGTCTGGTACTGGCTAACTTTGCCAGGAATGGTTGTCACACTAGAAAAATCTACTTTTAATATGGTAAAAGCTGCAGTCTGGATCTGTAGAGGATTTTCATAGAGATGATATCATTATCAGTGAAAGCAGGGTTTCTCAGTCTTGGCACTACTGACATTTTAGACCAGATAATTCTTTGTGGGTGGTTTGTAACATCCTTGGTCTCTGCCCATGAGATGCCAGTAGTACCTTCTCCTCCCCATAGTTTTTGTTTTTGTTTTTGTTTTTGTTTTTGTGGTGCAGGACCTTGTGCATGCAAGGCAAACACTCTACCAAGTGAGCTACATCCCAGCCCCTCCCCATAGGTGCTGACAGCCAAACATAGACCCAGGTTTTGTCAAATGTTCCCTGGGGCAACCTGGACCAATATGCTAGCTTCTAAAAGCAGTAAAATGAAACCAACAAAATTTAGTATATGAGATTTGTATAATGACTGGTAAACAACATATGATATTGACTGGCACTTAGCAAGCACTTAATAAATAAGCATTTTATTATTTAACAATAATAACATATAAAAGACAAGAGATTAATGATGATTCATTGATGTGACGTTGGACAGTGCACTCCAGTTCACTGGACAGGAGCTGTAATATTTTTATTGTAAGCCTGGTTCCATCTCTAAAGAGCTGTGTGATGTTAGCAAAATTACCACATCTCTCTGGTTCTCAATTTCACCAGCTGTGAAGGAGAATTACATAAACTTGCTCTGTTTACTTTTTAAGGTTATAATGAGATTGAATTTACATAACAAAAGAAAAGTACTCTGAAAGAATAAAATCATTACAAAAACAATCCATAGTTATTCTGAAAATTTTTTAACAACTTTATTGGGATTTAATTCATATACCATTTGATTCACTCATCTGAAACGTACCATTAGTGCCTTTTAGTATATTTACAAAGTTGTACAATCATGGCCTCTATCTAATTCCATAATATTTTATTATTCCCCAAAGAAACCATTTAGTCATCAGCAGTCCCTGACCCCAAAATCCTGGTCCCTGGTAACCATTAATCTATCTTATGATTCTATAGATGCCTATTCTGGACATTTCATATAAATGGAATGTGGTATAAATTTTAATGTGTAGAATATTTTTTGTGTGTAGTATTGGGGATTGAACCCAGGCCCTCGCCCAGGCTAGGCACGTACTCTACCACTGAGCTGCATCCCAGACTCTTTTTATTTTTATTTTGAGGCAGGGTTTTGCTAAGTTCCTGAGGCTGGCTTTGAACTTGTGATACTCCTGCCTCAACCTCCACAGTAGATGAGACCACAGGCATGTGCCCCAACACCTGGCAATGTATATAATTTTAATAGTCCACAGTTTGGTAATACTCTGAGTTGTCTCATATTCTTTTTGGAAGGGGTGAGGTACTTTCAGTTTTTATTTATAATAACTAAAATATTTTGTAATAAAGAAAGTAAGCAGCAGTGTTCCTTTTACCAAGAATATTTTTTTAATATTTATTTATTTGCTTTAGTTGTACACAATGGGTTTAAATGGGTTTATTTGTACGTGGTGCTGAGGATCGAACCCGGGCCGCGCACGTGCTAGGCGAGCGCTCTACCGCTGAGCCACAATCCCAGCCCACCAAGAATATTTTGACAACATTTGAAGCATAGAAATAGCTCAGGAGCCGGGCACAGTGGCGCATGCCTGTAATCCCAGCACTTTGGGAGGCTGAGGCAGGAGGATCACGAGTTCAAAGCCAGCCTCAGCAATGGCGAGGCACTTAGCAACTTGGTGAGACCCTGTCTCTAATAAAATACAAAAAAGGGCTGGGGATGTGGCCCAGTGGTCCAGTGCCCCTGAGTTCAATCCCCGGTACCACACACACACACAAAAAGCTCAGGAATGGAGTATGTGTTCTGAAAGTTTGCTATGTTGCTCAAACCACCTTTGAAACTGATATCAAGGTACAAAAGACCTGTGAAACTGTTCTCATCAGAAGCAAACCCTACCACCAGTAAGGGAAGTTTTCTTTGTTTTAAATTTTCCTACTTGCTCTTATTCTATGACCCATACATGTCCCATTTATTCTCAGCTAGCTTGGGAAAGAAAGGAAGTCTTCTGAAATTCTAGATGAAAAGTTTAGGCCAGTCAAACTTTCGGCATTAGTCCATTACTGGATGGACACTGGGCAGCTCAGATGGAGTACATAGGACTCTGATCTCCTATAATAATTTTTAAAGTCTTCAAAAATGACCAACCTAGACTAATGCTTAGTTTAAAATAGACCTATAGTATCTAGGTGTAGTGGCACACATCTGTAATCCCAGTGACTTGGGAGGCTGGGGCAGGAGGATCACAAGTTTGAGGCCAGCCTTCGTAACTTAATAAGACCCTCAGCAATTTAGTGAAACCCTGTCTCAGAATAAAAAAATAAAAAGGACTGGGGATGTAGCTCACTAGTAAATTGCTCCTGGGCGTTCAATCTCCTCCCCCAAATAGACCTATAATGACCAATTTTTTAAATATTTATTCATGTAAGAATATTTAGCTCTACTTATTAACGTGTTCCCCATACCAGCTACTGCTAGAAATGTGTTAAGTGCTTGAGATATAGGGGAGAGAGACATGTGTATTCACACGCGCGCGCACACACACACACACACACACACACACACACGGAGGTATACATCAGAAGGCTAACAGTGGTATCTCTGAGTTGTAGCATTAGGAATTATTTTTGTAACTTTCACTCTATCCCTGAGCATGCTTGCTTTTATAAATGGGGAAGATGTTTTGCTTAGTCTCATTTTTAAGAGCAAAACACTGAAATCTAGAAATGTCAAAATGCTCCAGGGATATCACAGGATGCTAAATTCGGGCATCCCGGGAAAGTACCGTGGTTCTAAACTATGGTAGGAGATCAGAAATCTCTCAAACAGTAACATTAATGAAAACAAAAAGAGTATTTAATGTTTATTAAGTTGTTTTTTGTCCAGGAAAATATGATTCAGTTTAATGAAATTAAGAGATTAGTCAGGAAGAAATTAAAACACTGCCCTTCTTGGGCACAGCATATCCTTCTAGAGCTCAGGGAGTCTGGTGGTGGGGTAGAGACAGTTCCTCCCTCTGCCCTTGACTTCTGACCTCCTGCAGAGACTGCCACCTTTTTTTTTTTTTTTTTTTTTTTTTGGTACCAGGAATTGAACCAAGGGCTCTTTTTTTTTTGTACCAGGGATTGAACTCAGGGGCACTCGACCACTGGGCCACATCCCCAGCCCTTTTTTGTATTTTATTAGACACAGGGTCTCACTGAGTTGCTAAGTGCCTCACCATTGCTGAGGCTGGCTTTGAACTCCCAATCCTCCTGCCTCAGCCTCCCAAGTACAGGTATGCGCCACCACGCCCGCCCGGCTGAACCAAGGGCTCTTTTTTTTTTTTTTTTTTTTTTTTTTTTTTTGGTACTGGGGATTGAACTCAGGGGCACTCGACCACTGGATCACATCCCCAGCCCTTTTTTTGTATTTTATTAGAGACAGGGTCTCACTGAGTTACTAAGTGCCTCGCCATTGCTGAGGCTGGCTTTGAACTTGCGATCCTCCTGCCTCAGCCTCCCAAAGTGCTGGGATTACAGGCGTGCGCCACCGCGCTGAACCAAGGGCTCTTAATCACACTGAGCCACATGCCTGCCTCAGCTTCCTGAGGAGTCAGGATTATAGGTGTATGCCACCACGCCCAGCTTATTTTTGCTTTAAAAAAAAAATGTTAGAGGCCAGCCTCTCCTCTTGCCAGAGCACAATCACAATAGAGGTCAGCCAGATGCAAAAACATAAAAGTGCATTCAGTGTGTCCAGGCATGCACGTGTGCTCTATGCACCCAGGTACGCACACGTGCTCTATGCACACACATGTGGCCCTCCTTTCCATTCACAGGAACCAAAAAATACACTTTTTAAAAGTCAGGCATTCCAGCGAAGCCAAGGATTCACACATTAATTTTGGGAAAAGCCAGTAGTTGGTCCAAACCTGAAAGGTGAAATGCATAAATCAGAAGTGACTAAACTCAAACAATTCAGGTAAGTAGAAAGGCCACAAAATACTGAGTCATTTACAGTATGTCCTGGAGGAGACAGCTGCAGCTTTGGATCTGCTCTGATAACAGCCCCCACATTCTTTAGAGGGAAATTGTCTCCCCCACCATAGAGTTCTACAGAGGTGACAATTCTTGGTAGCTATCTTAGGCTGTTGTCTGTATTTCATAGCACAATACCACTGACTGGGCCAGTTATAAAGAAGGCAGGTGTGTTTTGGGCTCATGGCCCTGGTTCAAGGTCAAGGGGCTGCACATAGAGGTGTCCTTCTTGCTGGCAGAGTACCATGTAGACACTACAGGGTATGGCACGGTGACAGGGTGTGGGCAAGAGACCCAGCCAAACTGAAGTTTATGGCCAATCCAGACTCAAGGTAATCCACTAACCCATTAATCCATTAACTGCTCAAATAAATTAACCCATTCTAAGGGCAGAGCCTTAATTACCTCTTAAAGGTTCCACTTGGTTCCATCTCTTAATATCATCTCACAATGGAGAATTAAATTTCAATATGTGTTTTGAAAGAGACGGATTGCAGGGCACAGTGGTGCCTGCCTGTAATTATCATGGCTCAGGAGGCTGAGGCAGGAGGATTATAAGTTGAAAGCCAGCCTCAACAACTTAGTAAGGCCCTAAGCAACTCAGTGAGACCCTGTCTCAAAAATAAAATATAAAAAGGGCTGGGGATGTGGCTCAGTGGTTGAGCACCCCCTGGGCTCGATCCCTGGTACCCTGCTACCGCCCCCCCCCCACCCCCCCGCAAAAAACCGAACAGATGACATTGAAACTACAGCAGTAGCCTTCTCCTTTCACACCACTGGGATATTTAGATTCAGAATAAAGGAACATCATAGTGTTAATTATCACTGAGAATCCAAACAAGTTATTAAATAATAACAACAGCTCAATTAGATAGCAATTCGGTAGACGGGACATGCTTACACTTCAAAGTTACTATTGCCAAGGCTTCAAACACAGGACATTATCTGGCCCCACCTTGCAAAAGCAGCGCGAGGCTAGAGGTCACCATAGTTTCGAGGTGTTAGGATCCAGGCTTCCTCTCCGGGCTCCCATGGCATAAACAGCTTGGCTTCACCACACGTTCACGACCACCATGCCCCAAAGCATCAGAGCCCAGCCTACCAGGGACTGAGATGCAACTCAAATAAGCCTTTCCTCCATTAACTTGATTTTTCTCCAGTATCATAGCAAAAAATAATAGAAAGATAGATAGACAGGCAGGAAGACCTACCTTACAGGCACCCACCTTAAGCCCAGACTCACTAGTGCAACCTTAGAACCTTCCAGAACTCCACATCTCTCCTACCAATCTCACATCCTAACATAATCTAATTATTGCGATGTTTCCCGCTTTCACTGCCTGGAAAGTGGAAATGATCTTGGAGAATAGTTGCCTGCAACAGCTCATTTACACCAGGACACAGCCTTGGGTACAAACCAAAATGACAAGCCCAGACAGGGAATGCACGGGACTCTAGCCTCGCGCTCCTTTTGCGAGGTGGGGGTCAGATTCCCAGACTGCCAAGAGAAGGACAGAAGTGAGCCGGGCGCGGTGGCGCATGCCTGTAATCCCAGCACTTTGGGAGGCTGAGGCAGGAGGATCGCGAGTTCAAAGCCAGCCTCAGCAATGGCGAGGCACTTAGCAACTCAGTGAGACCCTGTCTCTAATAAAAATACAAAAAAGGGCTGGGGATGTGGCCCAGTGGTTGAGTGCCCCTGAATTCACTCCCCGTACGAAAAAAAAAAAAAAAAAAAAAGTGATGCTTTGCCAGGGCATTGGCTGCCAGGACCACATGCTTTCAAAAACCGGTGACAGCTGCTGCAGGGTGTACTTTTCAAGGCTATCAGAGACCTTCATGATCATTAAGATGCTCCCAGGAGGAACGATTATGAATCGTGAGCGTTTAACTCTATTTACCTTTCCTATCCCACCATTAAGGTTTTATGCAAAGAGCCGGATTGTCTTTTTTTTAAAAACCTCAGCAAAACCGAAACCGAAAGACTTCTCCAGGTGCCCACCGCGATCGACAGCTGCCACATCTCCGCTGTTGCTTTTTCTCAGAAGTCATTTGGCTGCCAGGACAACTGGAAACCTGGCTGCTACCTCCTTGCAGAAATGGGCTCTGCCTTCTGGCTGCACGATTCTTCCAATCTCAATCTGGAAGTCCAAAAGTCGCAAAGCAGCTCCAAATCCTCCCAGTTCTTCGGGACTTGGGGCCAGGGAAGTTGGGTTCAATCCAAAGCCAGGCCAGTTCTTTTGCTTTCCTGTGGCTGCTTCTTCTTCTTCTTCTTCTTTTTTAATATTTATTTATTTACTTTAGTTGTACACAATGCAATTGCATTTATGTTTTTACATGGTGCTGAGGATCGAACCCGGGCCGCGCACGTGCGAGGCGAGCGCTCTGCCGCTGAGCCACATCCCCAGCCCTCTGTGGCTTCTTTTTGACTTCATGTTTATGTTCAGACAAACGTTTTTGTAAGTAATGGTCATGGAGAAATGGCCTGGGAAACTTCAGCAAGTTCCCGTGCGAGGTTCTCAAATCCTGATTTTGATTCAGGCAAGTTTCTGCTGGAGGCAGCCAGACCTAAGGGGCAGAAGACGGACTGTCAATCATTTTAAGAGCAAGAAATGTAAACAGCCACATTTTTCTCCAGGCAGGGTTTAACCTGGGGCAAGTTCAAACTTGTGCATACCCTGCCAGCAATTTTATTTGTACTCCAAAGAAATAATTGTTGACATTTCAAGAAGTTGGGGCCCTGGGCACTGGCATAAGTGTATCTGTTCAGGTTTAAGAGTGAAATTTTGCCTGTAACCCCAGAGGATCAGGAGGCTGAGGCAGGAGGATTGTGGGTTCAAAGCTAGCCTCAGCAACTTAGCAAGGCCCTAAGCAACTTAGCGAGGACCTGTTTCTAACTAAAATGCAAAAAAGGGCTAGGGATGTGGCTCAGGTAGCAGCAGAGTTCACCTCCATCCACTGGTAGGAAACCAAGGCCTTGGATAATGAGGGCTGTGCCCTGATCTGGGTTACTGTATGTACAGAACAACAATTTT
The DNA here is from genome assembly GCA_025594165.1 of Tamias sibiricus. Taxonomy (NCBI): domain Eukaryota; kingdom Metazoa; phylum Chordata; class Mammalia; order Rodentia; family Sciuridae; genus Tamias; species Tamias sibiricus. The sequence goes on along the minus strand of CM046666.1, from coordinate 11,600,787 downwards.
CAGGCCAGGCCTAAGCCTGAGTGACTCCATTTTGTAAAACAGTAGTTTGCCGTAAGCTATTCCATTCTGAGTTTCAGTGATGAGGCAAAATGACTCTATGCCTTGTTTGTACAAGTAAACAACTACCGTTCTACCTGGCACAAGCACAAGGCACAAATGGATAAATTAATCGCGCTACTAAAAAGGACGACCTGAAAACTTATTGAATTGATCAAAAGCACAAGGGTGCATGGTTGTATCAAACTGATATTGGAAAAAAACAGGCTCACGAGTTTATCAAACAGTGACCAGACCTCCAAATGAAGCAACCCCCTCCCTGGAGACCCTGATACTGTCACCTGGTCACTTGTTATGAGCCTTGTCCAGGAAAATTGCCACACACACACACACACACACACACACACCTATAAAATTATGTGAAGTGTGATATGTGACTTCAGTGTTACAGATATTAAAAATTGCAGAACAGCCGGGGCGCGGTGGCGCATGCCTGTACTCCCAGCACTTGGGAGGCTGAGGCAGGAGGATCGCAAGTTCAAAGCCAGCCTCAGCAATGGTGAGGCACTTAGCAACTCAGTGAGACCCTGTCTCTAATAAAATACAAAAAAAAAAAAGGGCTGGGGATGTGGCACAGTGGATATTGGAAAAAAACAGGCTCACGAGTTTATCAAACAGTGACCAGAATCTCCAAAATGAGATAGCAACCCCCTCCCTGGAGTGAACCCTGATACTGGTACCGACACTGTGTACATCTTTGTTAATGAAGCTCTGTTTTGTTCCTAGTGCAAAAAAATTTTGCTCAACACTACCACAACACATAACAAGCAACACACACTACACCTATAAAATTTATTGTGAATGTGTGGATATTGTGATATTCAGTCGTTACAGATATTAAAAATTGCTGATAGAAAAACCAGCCCTCGGAGGCATGGACGTTGATGGCGGCATTGCCTGTACTCCCAGCTCTTGAGTGGGCGGAGCTGAGAGGCCAGGACGTGATCCGCAAGAATTCAAAAAGCCAGCAAACCATCAGCTCCAATGGTGAGAAGAGCCACACTTAGCAACCTCAGTTGAGAATCCCCCGTAGTGTCTCTAATAAATATGACCAAAAAATAGGGCTGGGGATGTGGCACGTGGGTCGAGTGCCCCTGAGTTCAATCCCCGGGTACCACAAAAAAAAAAAAAAAAAAAAAAAAAAAAAAAAAGATTGCAGAATGAAAGAACCTGTGATGGCCAGGCTTATGAGGACCAGGTGATCCACAGGTACTCGGTGAACTGTCGCTGCTGCATGGTGGCATAGCCTGTGAATTTATTGTTATTCCATCAATTCTGACACTGTGGAAAGCCACAAACGTGTTTGGTCTGTGTTTAAATGACGTAGCTCGTGACACTTAATGATCCACGCAGACGCCGTGAACCTGCTCGGTCGCCTGACGGGAGCGGCTGCGTGGGTGTCAGCAGCTCTCCGGGCTAGAGGAACCTGAGATCCGGAGGGCAGGTTTGTGTCTCTACTTTGATGAATCCTGGTTTGGGTTTCTTATTTAATCCCAAAGAGTCCCCAGTGATGTAAAGCCAATAGAAAAGTAGATAAATGGTCCACTTAAACTTTAGGACCTTACATTTAATTTTTCCCCTTTTTTGTCACTGTTAGTCTTGCTCTTAATCATTTACATGTTTCCTCATTCATTACAAAAGTATCTAAAAAGTGATTAAATGGCACTAGGGACACCAGCCCAGAGGGGGGCAGTGGGTGTGTACTGGTAAATACACCACCTTCTCTACACGTCTTCACCACAATTCCACCAGGGGGGTATCATTATCTGTTTTTTTTTTGGGGGGGAGGTACCGGGGATTGAACTCAGGGCACTCGACCACTGGGCCACATCCCCAGCCCTTTTTTTGTATTTTATTAGAGACAGGGTCTCACTGAGTTGCTAAGTGCCTCGCCATTGCTGAGGCTGGCTTTGAACTCGCGATCCTCCCTGCCTCAGCCTCCCGAGTGCTGGGATTACAGGCATGCTCCACCGCGCCCGGCTCATTATCTGTTTTTTTATTTTATTTTTAGTTGTGGTGGACACAATCTTATTTTATTTTATTTATTTATTTTTTTTTTTGTGGTACCGGGGATTGAAACTCAGGGCACTTTACCACTGGGCCACATCCCCAGCCCTTTTTTTTTGTATTTTATTAGAGACAGGGTCTCACTGAGTTGCTAAGTGCCTCGCCAATGCTGAGGCTGGCTTTGAACTCGCGATCCTCCTGCCTCAGCCTCCCAAAGTGCTGGGATTACAGGCGTGCGCCACCGCGCCCGGCTCTTTATTTTATTTTGTTTGTTTATTTTTATGTGGTGCTGAGGACTCTGCCACTGAGCCCACAACCGCAGCCCCTTATTATCTTTTTTGACAATGAAGGAGAGTGAGGCATGTGAGATTAAATTACTGACCCCAGAGGAGTTAAGGTGTGTGGGGCCGTTCCAGAACAAGCTGAATTGGTATAATGATTATTTCAAGCCCAAGTCACGCCAGACGTGTAAACTGCAGGAAGGCTGTGTGGCCGGTCTTCCTACCCGCAGCAAGCCATCAAGGTCCTTTGGGAGGGGTGTCCTCCTCCTGCCAGGTGAGACTCTCGTACTGGGGCTATAATGTACCTGAACATAGGCTCATTAGAGTAGCCCTTACCTTCCTTCCTCTGCTTCTCTACCTGCCGTTTATCTCTTCAAGACACCCCTGGAATCTACGACCCTAGTCTAGAGATCCATTTATGCTGTCATTCCGTCACAGGTTTGTCACTGTTCACAAAGTCTGAAAGCATGCTGCTTTTGATCCTTTCTTTGGACTTCCCTGTTGCATGGCAATCTCCAGGTACGCGTAAAATTAATAAAAACTTGCCTTTCTCTTGTTAACCAGCTTCGTGTCGAGTTCCCAGATCCAACCAAACAGCACCCACGCGATGGAGTTGTCTGAGATCTCGAGGACTGTGGTGGAAGCTGCATAGTGTTAAGGAGTTAATGTCCTCCGAGTTCTTGGCAGGCCAGAGCAAGCAAGAGCAGCAGACTGTTCTCAGGATATCCCAGTTGACATGGTCACACTTGCCGCGAGTTCCTCTTGAGACTGTGGACATGCTTGGTGCCTTTCCCTTGTGGTGGAGCTATTTTGGGGAATGTGGCTGTTATCTTATGCTTACCTTCTAGTAAGATCGAGGATAAAGATTAAGGATATAAATGTAAATGTAGCATTGTTTTAAAAAAAGAGATTTTCATATGTTGTCTGCCTAACCTCAAGGTTACACTCCATGGTTGGGAACCCACTGTAAACTCTAAAATGCTGTGTGCTTGCCAATCATAAGCCTCCTTGGGCTGCACCAAGCTTTGGATCCCCTGTGTCCCAGCTCTTTAGTCCCCGTCAACACCCATGAAAATAAAAGTATGGTAGAGGATATCTCTTCCTCTCCCATGCCCTAAGTCACAGAGTGACATGTCTGTTCGGAACCTGGGTCTACCCTGACACAGAGCCCTATGTGGTTCATTGACCATGCTGGAAGAGTTCTACCTGGCCACTGTGAATGTCCCCAAAAGAACTCTCAGCCAGGGACGATAGTTGCCTGAGTCACCCCCACCAGAGGCTCTGACTTCCACAATGGCATAGGAGTTCCCAGTGGGACTCTGGAGTGAGACTCCCTAAATTAGTGGTAAGGCCTTTGGACCTACTTCACTGGCCTTCCAGAAGCCTCCTGTTCCTCTCACCATTAAAGGGGGATGCTGCTAGTTCCCAACCTGTACAGCAGTTCCGAATATCAGGTAAAAATTATGCACGGTAGACAGGGTCTCTCTGTTCCACACGGCCCACCTCTGATCAGCTCTGTAGGTGGATGATGAGAAGTCAGGGATCATCATTTGGCCCTGTACTTCCAAGTGGTCTCTAAATATTTGATGAAGTCCTTCAAAAGCTTCAGGGAAGACTCATTGATGTCTTTAGTCGGTTTTCTGTTGCTATAACGACATCGTACATTGGGGTAACTCATAAAGAGTCGATGTTAGTTTATTACTTTGGCTTCGTAGTTCTGGAGGTCAGGAGTCTAAGAGCGTGGTGCCAACATCTGCTGGGCATCTGGTGAGGGCCTTCTGGCTCCATCATAACACGGTGGGACAGAGCCAGCATGTAGCTCAGGTCATTCTTCTTTACTTCTAAAGCCACTAATGCCATCACAGGGGCCTCACCCTCCAGACCTCTAATTACTTCCCAAAAGTCCCACCTCCAAATACCATTAACATCTGAATAGTGGGGGTTATGTTTCCAACCCCTGAGTCTTTGAGTGACACATTGAAATCATAGCATTTGACTTCTAAAAATTGTCGACTCATTCCTTTGTTCATTTCACAAGAACACAGTGCAAGCTTAGAACCCTTCTTGAGAAAAGTACCTTCACAGGTAAACAGACACCTGTAAGTCTGTGGGTGATTACCATCCAAAGCCAGGAGATGGACAGAAGGCCTTTAAAAGAACTCAAAGCAGTAGGAGCCCAAAGGGTTGTGAAGTTTCAATCAGTCAATCAATCAATCAATCATCAACTGTTGGGCTGTTGAACCTGGAAAGATTTGAGTGGAAATTACTGACTTACACCAACGTCCTACTTCTCCTGATGATCGAAGGAATGCTGTGAGGTTGAAATCAACCCTGGGAGGCTTCTCTTTCCTGACCCACGTTCCACAGGTAAACAGCAAGCAGGTGCCCTGAGGCTGCTGTTAAGCCGAGGTCAGCAGGTACAGGGGTGAGGAGCATCCTCTCGTGTATCCCGTCCGTCAGTCCCACGCGCGGGGGTTATCCCTGTCCCAGAAAAACAGCGTCCCTCAAACATTCCGTTTTAATCTCATCGCTCAGATAAGGCATTCAGCAGCAGGCAGGCAGAGGCAGGCAGCGCGGGCCCAATTCCATATGCCTGTCTGCTCTGACGCCTCTGGCAGTGTTGGGAATGGTGGCTGATGAGCACGGGCTTTGAGAGCAAATGTGGCTTCAAATCCTGTCACGTTTTTCATTGTGACCTTCGGGCAAGGTGCATCCCCTGTTCCTGTCGGAGCTTTCATCATCCCTATGGGACAGATTCTTTGAATACCGAAGCGCGGTGCCCCGTCCCCACCAATTCCTGTCTTGAAAGTCCTAGCCTCTCGGGAACTTGAATGTGACTGCATTTGAAGGTAGGGTCTTTAAAGAAAGGAACTAGAGGGCTGGGGTTGGGGCTCAGCGGGTGGGCTCAGCGGCAGCGCTTCGCCTCGGCCTCGCACTAGTGCGCGGCCCGGGTTCGATCCTCAGCACACCACGTAAACATAAATCTGCATTGCATTGTGTTACAACTAAAGTAAAATGAATAAAAAACATTATAAAAAAAATGATAGAAGAAGAAGACAGGAGAGACACCAGGTGCACAATGCACAGGGAAGAGGCTCGGTGTCACAGGATCAGCAAGTGAGCACCTGGTGGTCCGCCCAGTGTGGAAGGGTCTTCACCAGAGACCTGCTCTGCTGGCACGCTGGTCCTGAACTCCCATAGCTCCAGAAAATGTGACAAGGTCAACTCTCTATGTTGTTGAAGTCAGCCTTATGTTTGTTCATCCACCAGTGGACCGATCCCAAATCGATGAGGTTACAGCTGGGGGTCATCTAATCATAGAAATTAATTGATTAATTCAACGGTCATACGTAATTCATCTAAATCTGAACATTCCCACAACGGGACCACATGATGGTTTTCGGGGGACAAGCTCATATCCAACGATAAAAAACCACACTGCAGGGAGGGTTTGGGCAGTTGCAGAAGATTCTGCAGCAAGCATGAAGGTGTTCAGGGAACAGAACACACGGTGCTGAAGACACTCACGCACATTAGGTAAATGTTCAGGAAGAGCTGCTGGCCCTGCTGCATGCTCTGGGGCTGAGAACATGTTGACCTTGGACTTGGCTCTTTATGTGGAGATGGAGGGTCAGGCTCCAACATCAAAACATTCAAATCCAGTGATCCTCGTGTTCTGTTTCCAACCTTGTCAAAAATGCCGGCTGATGACATTTTCTTTCCAGGTGGATTCCCGGTAGGGGGCATGGTTTCAGAGAGCATGTGCCCTGACCAGGAGGTCATTTACTGTTCTCATTGTGTATGTTAAATGGAGCTCTGATCTCCGGAGTTTTGATTAACGGCACATTTCCTGAGAGACAGACTTGCTCTTGATTGTTTCTAGCAAATGTTGACCTCTGAGCAGAGCTCATGCTGAAGAGAGGGAATCACGTACTGGAAAAATATCTCTTGAGCATGACCATTGGCTATGCTTCAGATACCCCCGTAGAGATTTCTGCAGAGATGTCAATTAGTTGCTGCCCCCAAAAAGGTGGTGGGGATAGGGGAACCTTTTCTGGTTGTGTGGTAGTGTAGTCAAATCCCCTTAGTATGAATACAATCCCTTTATATTGCTCATACATTCTAGCTGTAATACAAAACGGACTCAGTGATTTGTAAGGAGCTAGAGGACATAGATGGTCTGTGTGTACAGAATCACATCAACGTGGAATGTACTTTAATATCACAGAAGCCTGAACACCGAAAATGGCCCTGAGTGGGTATAGATGTTGTAAAGGTGCTGTAGAAGATAGATAAGAGGATGGAGAACTGGATGTAGGTAAGGAGGAGAGGCGTAGGGGGGAGGCGGTAAAATGTCATCACATGGGAAGGTACAGAGCTTCTATCCTGGCTAAGGGTACATCTTGGCCCATAGACCTGGGAGGGCCAGCTTGACTATAATCACTCTAAACTCCTTGTAGCTGTTTCGCCAATGGAAGAATGGAAGAGGACCACAGAGTTCACAAGGTAGTGAGGATTGGGAGCTCAGAGGAATCGTGTAACTGGTTGAGATGGTGTGGCTTGGCACACCGAAATCTGCACTGAAACTATGCAGAACATTGGATCATTAATGTTTTTATATGATACAATTATATGGTCACACACTGACTATTAGAATCATCTTATTTACAGTGCATAGAAAATCCTTTGAAGATCAGGGTTAACCTTTGATGGAAACTCTGATTTGGATTAGGATTTGTGGGCCACGAGCATGGACGATTCTTTGTATCGTTTCATTTTGTTTTTTTTCTCTTTTCCTTTCTTATTTTCGGCCAGCTGAAGAGGGAGAACTTCAGGGGATGGCAAGGAACTCCTCTAAAAACAGAACTACTTCTCTCGAGACGGATGTGATGGTGCAGTAACATATCAGAACATAAACATAGTGTAAAAAATGTTTGCAAACAATTCGACTCAGCAATTAGTGCAAAATGACGCAAAATCGCCAAAAACTCACTCTTTGGGTGGGTTTGTGGCACAGACTGGTAGGCGCATCGCGCCTTGCATGTGTGAGGCACGATCACGGAGTTCCGTTATCACTCAGTCCTAACAATCCTCATGTTACTTAAAATAAAAAGCATTGATTTAATCGCTCATGTTAGTGTAAAGCCGGGTCGCACGAACAATCACAATTCGTGCGTGTGCGCACGCCTGCTAATCCAAGCACTTTGGGAGGCGGATGGTCGTAGTGAGAAGATCGCGATAGTTCCAAGCACTCAGGCACTCAGCACATAAGTGGCGATGGCACATTAGGCCAACCGCGAGTGATAACTCCTGGTTATGTCATCTAAATAAAATATAGAACAAAAAAAAGGGCCTGCGAGAGGGGATTAGTGGCGCGCCATCACAAGTCCGGTCTCGTAATGTGCGTCCCATGTATGTTTCAATCTCTGGTTACCAAACAAAGAACGAAAACACAAAACAACAATACAGACAAAAACAAAAAATATAAAAACACTATTTGTGTACAACCTAGAAAGAATGCATAATAAATATATATATATAGCCCAAGAGGGAGCAAATTGGGGTTGAATCGGGCATGTCTGTGTAGTCCGCAGCACTTGGGAGCCTGTATGCAGGAGAAAAGATACAGTTAAAGTTTCAAAGCCTAAGCACTCTCAGCGCAGATGGTCCAATGGCGATACTGCCCCGGTCAACATTTATCTGAATGGAGGCCTATATATCAAGGAGATTAGCTAAAGATTTTGCGGGTTAGCTGTAGAGCCATAAAAAGTTTGTTCTAGTTTTCACAGATCCTGATTGTAATTTGTCATTAATCCTCTCAAAGAATCATGTTGTATGCCGGTTTGAACATCTGTCGTTTTCAGTGTGAGCGCACCTGTAAAAAAAAAAGATAAATGCTACAACGCGCGTAGGCTAGTTGGTCGTATAGTTCCTTGTTTTTAAAGCGAGATGTATATAAATGGTAGTGAGTTTAAGGTTAGTGTGCAAATGTGGGAAAAGATAGTGAAGGAGCGTGGTGGCTTGGGAAGTTGTAGAGCTGTTTGGAGTAGTATTGCTGGAAGGCCGGGAGTGATGACGAAGATAGAGATGAAGGAATATCGATCCTTTTTTCATTTTTATTCCTCGCCTTCGTATTTTCCTGCTCGCGCGTTCAGTTGCCTCTCGCAAGGCAGGTTCCGTCTTCAACGATCTGACAAGCTTACACTTAGCAAGCTCACGCAGTGAGATCCCTGTCTCTATTTACTAAAATACAAAAAAGAAGAGGGTCTGGGGATGTGGTTCCAGGGTGCGAGTATGCTCCCCTTGAACTATTCATGTCCCCTATGAGGTACACAACAAAGACAAAACACAAACAAATAAATAACAAAACAAAAAAACATATTAGAAACAAAAAAAAACTACTTAAGATTTCAAGTCTTACTACAGTTCAGACTATGGCAAGCTATCAAACTCAAACAAACAATACAACAATAAAATTCTGTGCGATGGATGTGGGGAAAAAGGCACACTCATACTCATTGCAGTTGGAACTGCAATATTGGTGATTCTAGAAAACTCTGGAATGCAAACCATCATTTTTGTACCCAGCTATCCCGACTCCTTTGTCTATTCCCAAATGCACCTTTAAAAAACAGCTACTCTTACTAACAGTGGACACAGGCCTCATCAGTGTTTTGATAGGAGCACATTCGCACCAATAGCTAGATGTGGAAAACAAAAACCTTCAGCCCAATCTGCAGATGAATGGGATAGGTGAAACTTTGATATTATATATACACAATTGGAGTGACACTACTCAGCACTAAAAAAAGAAATTAAAAATCATAGGGAATGTGGCAGGTAAATGGATGGAGTGGAAGAAAATAATGCTAAGTGAATGTTAGCCAATCACCAAAAAGCAAGTGGTCGAATGATCTCTTTGATATGAAGATACTAACTTATAAAAGCAAGGGAGTGGGTTGAAAGGAATGAAAGAACTTTAAATAGAACAAAGGGGGGAGGGGGGAAGGGGATAGGAATAATGGCAGACTGAGTTATCCATGATTACCCTAAATACATGTATGAAGACACAATTGTTGTAAAAATACTTTATATAAAACCAGCAACTTGATAAATTGTGCTCTTTATATGTAATATGAAATGAATGTACTCTGCAAACATGTATAACAAATTAGAATAAAAAATTTTTTTAAAAAAGTTACATTCTCAGCCCTTTTTATTTTTGCTATATTGGACAAGGCTGGCCTCCAACTTGCTATCCTCCTGCCTCAGCCTCCAGAGTAGCTGGAGTGCAGGTGTATGCACTGCGCCCAGCAAGATTCGGTATTTCTCAACAGGGTCCCTGGTGCTGTGGCAGGTGCTGGTTAGAATGCTGAGGTTACCATACAGGGTTCTATTTTTCTTCCTGAATAGCTGGAAACAATTGGTAGTGCCTCAGAAATGAAACCCTATGGTGACTTGGGGTACTTTTGCAAATCATATTATAGCTAGTTAGGCAGGCCTATTTCTATCCCATGATGGCCTAAGATCTGCAGCTCTGTGGATAAAATGAGCCACCTGCAAACCCATCAGTCAGCAGCAAAACTTTACGCATCTAACATGCCTATTAATCTAGGTGCTGTGATACATGCCTGTAATGCATGGATCAGGAGGCTGAGGCAGGAGGATCACAAGTTCGAGGCCAGCTTTTCAATTTAGGAAGACACTATCTCAGAATTTAAAAATATATATGTAAAAAGGGCTGGGGATGTAACTCAAGTGAATGCCTCTGCACCAAAACTGAATAAGTACATAAATAAATTTTTAAAAAATATTTATTTATTTACTTTAGTTGTACACAATGCAATGCATTTATGTTTACATGGTGCTGAGGATCGAACCCGGGCCGTGCACGTGTGAGGTGAGCGCTCTGCCGCTGAGCCACAATCCCAGCCCCCATAAATAAAATTTTAAAAAATAAAATAAAGTAGATCAGGAGACTCTAAATGAAGAGTTTTGTTGGTTTATTTTTTGTAAGGAGTAGTTGAACCCAGGGATTGTTTTACCTGAGCCAATCCCCCAGCCCTTGGTTTTTATTTTGAAGACAGGGTCTCCCCTAAGTTGCCTTATGGCCTCCGTTAAATTGCTGAGGCTAGCCTCAAACTTGCAATCCTCCTGCCTCAGCCTCCCAAGTTGCTGGGATGACAGGTATGCATGGAGAGAAGAGAGACAGAGAGCAGATGGCAACAAAGAAGGGGACAAGAAGACAAGAAAGGGATTCTGGGGGTGTTCCAGAAGGGCTTGGCAATAACCAAAGAAATGTTCTGAGGGGACAACTCATGTGCTCCAAATGAATTTGGCATCTCTGGTAATCCCTCCACTGGGGGAGCATTGCTGGAGGGTCGGTGAAGAATCCTCATGTGTGAGTCCTGGTTCAATCCCCCAGCACCACACTTGCATGCACCCCCCACCACGCACAATAATTAGAATAATAATAGAAATAAATCCTTGGGCAGCTCATTCGTACCAGTAGTTATGACAGCAATTAGAGTTGGGCCAGGTGGTTTCTGAGGCAAGGGAATAACCTTTCTGAAGGTGCGTACAGGGTACACGTGTGGGCCCTCAAAAGTCTACTAGCCTTGTGACTATCACAAAATATCATGCTTAAAAAGATCCTTAAACGCCGGGCGCGGTGGCGCACGCCTGTAATCCCAGCACTTTGGGAGGCTGAGGCAGGAGGATCGCGAGTTCAAAGCCAGCCTCAGCAATGGCATGGCGAGGCACTTAGCAACTCAGTGAGACCTGTCTCCAAATAAAATACAAAAAAGGGCTGGGGATGTGGCCCAGTGGTCGAGTGCCCCTGAGTTCAATACCTGGTACCACACACACACACACACACAAAAAGACCTTAAAATTGATTCAATTTCCCTGGAGGGATAAAGGAAGCTTGGTAGAAGCTCAGACGGGAGAATGGGTTAATGCTGCGTGACTCATGTTTGCTGAAAGAGGTCTTGTTCTCTTGACTCTCAGAAGAGACCTGAGAGGTGAATGAATAGGTGTTTTGTTTTGTTTTGTTTTGTTTTGTTTTTGTACCAGGGATTGAACTCAGGGGCACTCGTCCACTGGGCCACATCCCCAGCCCTTTTTTGTATTTTATTTAGAGACAGGGTCTCACTGAGATTGCTAAGTGCCTCGCCATTGCTGAGGCTGGCTTTGAACTCGTGATCCTCCTGCCTCAGCCTCCCAAGTGCTGGGATTACAGGCATGCGCCACCACGCCCGGCTAGAATAGGTGATTTTAACTCAGGTTCTAAATCTATTTCTTTGTATAAAATAAAAGTATCCAGGCATGGTGAGACACACCTGCAATCCCAGCTACTTGGGGAGGCTAAAAGCCGGGCGCGGTGGCGCACGCCTGTAATCCCAGCACTTTGGGAGGCTGAGGCAGGAGGATCGCGAGTTCAAAGCCAGCCTCAGCAGTGGCGAGGCACTTAGCAACTCAGTGAAACCCTGTCTCTAAATAAAATATAAAAAAAAAAGGGCTGGGGATGTGGCCCAGTGGTCGAGTGCCCCTGAGTTCAATCTCTGGTACCAAACAAAAACAAAAAAACAAAAAAAAAAAAACAAAAAAAAAAAAAAAACACATTGTGTACAACTAAAAGCAAATAAATAAAAATATTAGCCGGGCGCGGTGGCGCATGCCTGTAATCCCAGCACTTGGGAGGCTGAAGCAGGAGGAACACAAGTTCAAAGCCAGCCTCAGCAATGGCATGGCGAGGCACTTAGCTGAAGGAGCCTATAATCAAGGAGATAGCTAAAGATTGCGGTTAGCTGAGAGCCATAAAAAGATGTTCTAGTTTCCACCTGATAGTAATACATTATCCAAAGAATCTTTGTATGCCCGTGAACACTGTGTGACGCACCTGTAAGCTCAAGCTGTAAGCACGTGTCCTTGTTAAAGCGATATGTATATAACTGGGTGAGTTTAGTTAGTGTGTGTGGGAAGAAGAAGAAGGTGGTGGTTGGAGTTAGAGCGTTTGGAGTGATTGCTGGAGCCGGAGAGAGAAGAAGAAGAAAAGACCTTTTTTCATTTTCATCCTGCCTCCGAATTTTCCTGCGGCGTTCGTTGCTCCAAGGCAGTTTCCGCTTCAGGCAGCAACACTTAGCAACTCAGTGAGACCCTGTCTCTAATAAAATACAAAAAAGGGCTGGGGATGTGGTCCAGGGTCGAGTGCCCCTGAATTCAATCCCTGGTACCAAACAAAACAAAACAAAACAAAACAAAACAAAACAAAAAAATATTAAAAAAAAAACTACTCTAAGATTTCATCTTACTTCAGTCAGAATGGCAGCTATCAAACAAACAAACAAACAACAATAAATGCTGGCGAGGATGTGGGGAAAAGGCACACTCATACATTGCTGTTGGAACTGCAAATTGGTGATTCCTAGGAAAACTTGGAATGCAACCATCATTTGACCCAGCTATCCCACTCCTTGGTCTATTCCCAAAGGACTTAAAAAAAAACAGCTTACTACAGGGACACAGCCACATCAGTGTTTATAGCAGCACAATTCACAATAGCTAGATTGTGGAAACAACCCATCAGCCCATCAGCAGATGAATGGATAGGGAAACTTTGATATATATATACACAATGGAACACTACTCAGCACTAAAAGAAAATAAAATCATGGCATTTGCAGGTAAATGGATGGAGTTGGAGAAAATAATGCTAAGTGAAGTTAGCCAATCCCCAAAAAGCAAAGGTCGAATGATCTCTTTGATATGAAGATACTAACTTATAAAAGCAAGGGAGTGGGTTGAAAGGAATGAAAGAACTTTAAATAGAACAAAGGGGGGGAGGGGGGAAGGGGATAGGAATAATGGCAGACTGAGTTATCCATGATTACCCTAAATACATGTATGAAGACACAATTGTTGTAAAAATACTTTATATAAAACCAGCAACTTGATAAATTGTGCTCTTTATATGTAATATGAAATGAAATGTACTCTGCAAACATGTATAACAAATTAGAATAAAAAATTTTTTTAAAAAAGTTACATTCTCAGCCCTTTTTATTTCTTGCTATATTGACAAGGCTGGCCTCCAACTTGCTATCCTCCTGCCTCAGCCTCCAGAGTAGCTGGAGTGCAGGTGTATGCCACTGCGCCCAGCAAGATTCGGTATTTCTAACAGGGTCCCTGGTGATGTGCAGGCTGCTGGTTAGAATGCTGAAGGCTCTACCATACAGGGTTCTATTTTTCTTCCTGAATAGGCTGGAAACAATTGGTAGTGCCTCAGAAATGAAACCCTATGGTGACTTGGGGTACTTTTGCAAATCATATTATAGCTAGTTAGGCAGGCCTATTTCTATCCCATGATGGCCTAAGATCTGCAGCTCTGTGGATAAAATGAGCACCTGCAAACCCCATACAGTCAGCAGCAAAACTTTACGCATCTAACATGCCTATTAATCTAGGTGCTGTGATACATGCCTGTAATGCATGGACTCAGGAGGCTGAGGCAGGAGGATCACAAGTTCGAGGCCAGCTTTTCAATTTAGGAAGACACTATCTCAGAATTTAAAAATATATATGTAAAAAGGGCTGGGGATGTAACTCAAGTGAAGTGCCTCTGCACCAAAACTGAATAAGTACATAAATAAATTTTTAAAAAATATTTATTTATTTACTTTAGTTGTACACAATGCAATGCATTTATGTTTACATGGTGCTGAGGATCGAACCCGGGCCGTGCACGTGTGAGGTGAGCGCTCTGCCGCTGAGCCACAATCCCAGCCCCCATAAATAAAATTTTAAAAAATAAAATAAAGTAGATCAGGAGACCTCTAAATGAAGAGTTTTGTTGGTTTATTTGTTTGTACTGAGTATTGAACCCAGGGATGTTTTACCCCTGAGCCACATCCCCAGCCCTTTGGAATTTTATTTTGAGACAGGGTCTCCCTAAGTTGCTTATGGCCTCCGTTAAATTGCTGAGGCTAGCCTCAAACTTGCAATCCTCCTGCCTCAGCCTCCCAAGTTGCTGGGATGACAGGTATGCATGGAGAGAAGAGAGACAGAGAGCAGATGGCAACAAAGAAGGGGACAAGAAGACAAGAAAGGGACTTCTGGTGGGTGTTCCAGAAGGGCTTGGCAATAACCAAAGAAATGTTCTGAGGGGACAACTCATGTGCTCCAAATGAATTTGGCATCTCTGGTAATCCCTCCACTGGGGGAGCATTGCTGGAGGGTCGGTGAAGAATCCTCATGTGTGAGGTCCTGGTTCAATCCCCAGCACCACACTTGCATGCACCCCCCACCACGCACATATATGAATAATAATAGAAATAAATCCTTGGGCAGCTCATTCGTACCAGTAGTTATGACAGCAATTAGAGTTGGGCCAGGTGGTTTCTGAGGCAAGGGAATAACCTTTCTGAAGGTGCGTACAGGTACACGTGTGGGCCCTCAAAAGTCTACTAGCCTTGTGACTATCACAAAATACATGGCTTAAAAGATCCTTAAACGCCGGGCGCGGTGGCGCACGCCTGTAATCCCAGCACTTTGGGAGGCTGAGGCAGGAGGATCGCGAGTTCAAAGCCAGCCTCAGCAATGGTGAGGCACTTAGCAACTCAGTGAGACCCTGTCTCCAAATAAAATACAAAAAAAAAGGGCTGGGGATATGGCCCAGTGGGTGAGTGCCCCTGAGTTCAATACCTGGTACCACACACACACACACACACAAAAAGACCCTTAAAATTGATTCAATTTCCCTGGAGGGATAAAGGAAGCTTGGTAGAAGCTCAGACGGGAGAATGGGTTAATGCTGCGTGACTCATGTTTGCTGAAAGAGGTCTTGTTCTCTTGACTCTCAGAAGAGACCTGAGAGGTGAATGAATAGGTGTTTTGTTTTGTTTTGTTTTTGTACCAGGGATTGAACTCAGGGGCACTCGTCCACTGGGCCACATCCCCAGCCCTTTTTTGTATTTTATTTAGAGACAGGGTCTCACTGAGTTGCTAAGTGCCTCGCCATTGCTGAGGCTGGCTTTGAACTCGTGATCCTCCTGCCTCAGCCTCCCAAGTGCTGGGATTACAGGCATGCGCCACCACGCCCGGCTAGAATAGGTGATTTTAACTCAGGTTCTAAATCTATTTCTTTGTATAAAATAAAAGTATCCAGGCATGGTGAGACACACCTGCAATCCCAGCTACTTGGGGAGGCTGAGGCAGAAGGATCACAAGTTCAAGGCCAGCCTGGGCAACCTAGCCAGATCCTGTCTTGAAATAAAAATGTAAAAAATAAAAAGGATCGGCTGCAATTGTGTACAATGAATCAAAACGCATTCTGCTTTCTTAAATACCTAATTAAAATAAATTTTAAAATAAATATAAAAAGCATTGGGGATGTAGCTCAGACTGTCTGTGGGGATGTCGATGCTTCAGGAAAATGAGAAGTGTTTTGTGTTTTGTTTTGGGTGTCCTCGTACAGTCTAAGCATGTGCTCTACCACTGAGCTACATTCTCTGTCCAAGAATTTTTTAAAAAATGCATAATGCAAAGCCGGGCGCGGTGGCGCACACGCCTGTAATCCCAGCTCTTTGGGAGGCTGAGGCAGGAGGATCGCGAGTTCAAAGCCAGCCTCAGCAATGGCGAGGCACTTAGCAACTCAGTGAGACCCTGCTTCTAATAAAATACAAAAAAAGGGCTGGGGATGTGGCCCAGTGGTCAAGTGCTGCTGAGTTCAATCCCCAGTACCAAAAAAAAAAAAAAAAAAAAAAATGCATAATGCAAAGGCAAACTCAGCTTATTCCAGTGTACTCAGTTTGTCACCTGTGTCCCCTCAGGCCCTGTCTGTCTTGTGGATGTCTTGTTTGATCTGCTGTGAGGTTGTTGCCCTCATGTCTGAGGTCAGTCAGAAAACAGGCTGTAGGCTCAGAAATGCTGGCCCCCCCTACCAGGGTGGATGAGCAGAGGCTGCACCTGGACGCATTTAGTTTCAGTTTTCCAGAAGGCCTCCCACCCCCTTTCTGGCCTGGAGGTGGGTGTTCCCAGGGGAGTTGGGGTTCATCCTACAATGCCCACTGCTTTGATCCTATCAGGAACCTATTGTTTTCCCCTGTTCTGCTGAATCGGTTTTCATTCATAAAAACAACGGTGTCATGACAGTGACATGTGTTTGCTCATAGCACACTGTGACATGCTGGGCACCCTGCCATTGTATCTTACTCTTCATAACCAGGGACCTTTCTACGCAGTTTATCATCAAGGTTCACAGTTACACAATCCTCTGGGAGTAGTACATCACGCTGTTTAAATCCCAGTGGAAAATACTTCTCAAAAGCTCCATTCTCAATGACATTCATTGTAGTAGGAGTAGCAGTCAAAGGACACTGGACGTTCTTATCATTTCACTTATTATTTATAGTTAGTCCAGTTTCTCATCTTAGCATGGTTTTGGTGCTATCGATTGAATGTGGTTTGTCCACTGATGGCTCCAGCACTGGAGACTTGGTCCCTGATGTGACATTATGAAGAGGTGGTAGAATAGCCGCCGCTGGTCAGGGAACAGGCCCCAGCTGCCTGCCTATGTTCCCTGCGCTGCCCGCCCACTTCAGAGCCGCCCATAGCCACCACCAGTAGGGGAACAGGCCCTGGCTGCCTGCGTGTTCCCAGCTCTGCCCGCCCACTTCGGAGCTGCCTCTGCTGCTGCTGCCGGGATCCACCACCTCTGCCTGCAGGTCAGGGAACAGGCCCTGGGCCCAGGAACAGGGAGTCTTACATGGGGATGCCTATCTCTTGTTTCTCCTACTAACACCCAAGTTCTCGTGATTACCCTGTCACTAGTCAAATAATCTAATACCTCTATTTTCTCACATCCTACCTTACAATGTCTTAGCCAACCCCTAAGCCCCTCCACTACCATTAGAAACTGTAAACCACCATGCAAACATACTGACTATATAGTAGAAGATAACTGATACCATAATTTAAAGTTTAAAGTGACAAAACTGTAAATATAAAAATAGAAGCTAACTGATATATAGTAACATGTTGGGTATATTGGATGCTATAATATTGCTCTTTCCCTGAAAAGTGAGGTATTGGGTAACCTGTAGGGACACTATAAGACAATAAGATGTAATACCTCAGACTTACACTGCAAGAGAGGAAAACACATAGACACCATGAAAAAACAATGGAGGAAAATGCCCAAAACAAACCAAGATACTACAACAACAGAATCCATAGAAAGCACAGTAGGTGAAATGTCAGAGAAGGAGTTCTGAATATACATAATTAAAATTATTTGGGATTTTAAAAAATGACCTAAATGAGCAGATACAGGTAAAAATTGATCTCTCCAACAAAGAGATAAGAGAGCAAATACAGGCAACCATCGATCATACCAGCAAAGAGATAAGAGATCAAATACAAGTAACAAAAGATTAATTCAAGAAAGAGATAGAGAGTCAGAGGAAAAAAAAAAAAACAGAAATACTTGAAATGAAAGAAACAATAAGCCATTTAAAAAACTCAATAGGTAGTATCTCCAACAGATTGGATCACTTGGAAGACAGGACCTCAGACAATGAGGACAAAATATATAATATTGAAGATAAAGTTGACCTCACAGTGAAGATGGTAAGAAATCATGAACAGAATATCCAAGAATTATGGGATACCATCAAAAGACTGAATATAAGATTTATTGGAATAGAGGAAGGTGCAGAGAATCAAACCAAAGGAATGCAAAATCTCTTCAATGAAATAATATCAGAAAATTTCACAAACAAGAAGAACGAATTTGGAAACCAAATACAAGAGGCCTATAGGATGCCAAACATACAAACTTACAACAGATCTACACCAAGCACATTATAATGAAAATGCCTAGCATACAAAATAAGGATAGAATTTTAAAGGACATAGAGAGAAAAAGCAGATAACCTATAAAGGAAAACCAATTAGCATCTCAGCAGATTTTTCAATCCAGACCCTCAAAGCCAGGAGATCCTAGAACAACATATACCAGGCTCTAAAAAATAAGGGTTGCCAGCCAAGAATACTATACCCAGCAAAATTAAGCTTCAGATTTGATGATGAAATAAAAACCTTCCATGATAAGCAAAAGCTAAAAGAATTCACAAGAAAGCTGGCACTACAGAACATTCTTGGCAAAATATTCCACGAGGAGGAAATGAAAAACAACAATGAAAATCTGCAAAGGAAGAAATACAATAAAGGAAAAACTAACCAAAGGAGAAATCAAGTCAATCTAAATACCAAAAATTAAATTAAATTAAATTAAAAAATATCTGGTAATACAAATCATATCCCTATAATAACCCAAATATTAACGGTCTAAACTCACCAATTAAAAGACATAGGCCGATAGATTGCATTAAAAAAAAAAAGACCCAATAATATGCTGCCTTCAAGAAACACATCTCATAGGAAAAGACACCCACAGACTGATGGTGAAAGGATGGGATAAAATATACCACTCACACAGACTACATAAGCAAGCAGGGGTTTCTATCCTCATATCAAACAAAGTAGACTTCAAGCCAAAGCTAATCAAAAGAGATAAAGATGGACATTTCAGACTGCTTAAGGGAATCATACATCAACAAGAAATAACTGTCATAAATATATATGCCCCAAATAACAGAGCATCCATGTTCATCAATCAAACTCTTCTCAAGTTCAAGAGTCAAATAGACCACAACACAATAATTCTAGGTGACTTTAACACAACTCTTTCACCACGGGATAGATCTTCCAAACAAAAGCTAAACAAAGAAACTGTAGAACTCAATAATCAATAACTTAGATTTAACCAACATATATAGAGTACATTATCCGTCAACAAGTCAGTACACTTTCTTCTCAGCAGCACACGGATCATTTTCTAAAATAGACCATATGTTATGCCATAAAGCAACTCTAAGCAAATATAAAAAAAGTAGAGATACTTCCCTGCATCTTATCAGATCATAATGGAATGAAATTAGAAATCAATGATAAAATAAGAAACAAAACCTACTCCAACACCTAGAGACTAAATAATATGCTACTGAATGAACAATGGGTTGCAGAAGACATCAAGAAGGAGATTAAAAAATTCTTAGAGGGGCTGGGGTTGTGGCTCAGTGTTAGAGCACTCTCGCCTAGCACATGCGTGACCCAGGTTTGATCCTCAGTACCATGTAAATAAACACATTGTGTATAACTAAAGCAAATAAATAAATATTAAAAAAAATTCTTAGAGGTAAATGAGAACACCGATACAACAAACCGAAATCTCTGGGACACTATGAAGGCAGTTCTAAGAGGAAAGTTCATTTCATGGAGTTCATTTCTTCAAAGAAGAAAAGGTCAACAAATAAATGAACTAACATTACATCTCAAAGCCCTAAAAAAAGAAGGACAAACCAACCCCAAAAGAAGTAGAAGATAGGAAATAATTAAAATCAGAGCCGAAATCAATGAAATTGAAACAAAAAACACAATTGAAAAAATTGACAGAACGAAAAGTTGGTTCTTTGAAAAAATAAATAAAATTGATAAACCATTAGCTATGCTAACTAAGAAAAGAAGAGAAAAAACTTAATTTACCAATATCTATGATGAAAAAGAAAACATCACGAAGGAAACTATAGAAATAAAGAAGATAATTAGAAATTATTTTGAAAATCTATACTCCAATAAAATAGAAAATAATGAAGGCATCGACAAATTTCAAGAAACATATGATTTGCCCAAACTAAATCAGGATGATATACACAATTTAAATAGATCAATTTCAAGCAAAGAAATAGAAGACACATCAAAAATCTACCAGCCAAGAAAAGCCCAGGACCGGATGGATACACAACTGAATTCTACAAGACAAGACCTTTAAAGAAGAACTAACACCAACACTTTTCAAACTATTCCATGAAATAGAAAAAGAGGGAACCCTTCCAGACTCATTCTATGAGGCCAATATCACCCTGATTCCAAAACCAGACAGAGACACATCAAAGAAAGAAAACTTCAGACCAATATCTGTAATGAATATAGATGTAAAAATTCTCAATAAAATTCTGGCAAATTGAATACAAAAACATATAAAAAAATAGTCTACCACGATCAAGTGGGGTTCAATCCAGGGATGCAAGGTTGGTTCAACATAAGGAAATCAATAAATGTAATTCATCACATCAATAGACTCAAGGATAAAAATGATATGATCATTTTTATGATCAATTGACGCAGAGAAAGCATTTGACAAGATACAGCACCCCTTCATGTTCAAAACACTAGAAAAAATAGGGATAACAGGAACATACCCCAACATTATAAAGGCCATCTATGCTAAGCCCTAGGCCAACATCATCCTAAATGGAGAAAAATTGAAAGCATTCCCTCTAAAAACTGGAACAAGACAGGGATGCCCTCTTTCACCACTTCTATTTAACATAGTTCTTGAAACCCTAGCCAGTACAATTAGACAGACAAAGAAATAAAAGGGATATGGATAGGAAAAGAAGAATTCAAATTATTACTATTTGCAGATAATATGATTCTATACATAGAAGATCCAAAAAATTCCACCAGAAATCTTCTAGAACTAATAAATTAATTCAGCAAAGTGGCTGTATAAAATCAATACCCACAAATCAAAGGCATTTCTGTACATCAACGACAAATCCTCAGAAAGAGAAACTAAGAAATCCACCCCATTTATTATAACCTCAAAACAAAACAAAACAAAACAAAACAAAAACTTGGGAATCAACTTAACAAAAGAAGTGAAAGATCTCTACAATGAAAACTATACTATGCTAAAGAAAGAAATTAAAGAAGATCTTAGAAGATGGAAAGATCTACCTTGTTCATGGATAGGTAGAACTAATATTGTCCAAATGACTATTCTACCAAAAGCACTATGCAATTTCAATGCAATCCCAATCAAAATCCCAATATCATTCCTCATATAAATAGAAAAGGCAATCATGAAATTCATCTGGAAAAATAAGAGACCCAGAATCGCCAAAGCAATTCTTAGCAAGAAGAGTGAAGCTGGTAGCATTACTATTCCAGACCTTAAATGTACTACAAAGCAATAGTAACTAAAACAGCAAGGTATTGGCACCAAAATAGACCAGTAGACCAATGGTACAGAAGACACAGAGACTAACCCACACATCTACAGTGGTCTTATATTAGACAAAGGAGCCAAAAACATACATTGGAGAAAAGACAGCCTCTTCAACAAATGGTGTTGGGAAAACTGGAAATCCTCATGTAATAAAATGACATTAAACCTCTATCTCTCTCCATGCACAAAACCCAACTCAAAGTGGATCAAGGACCTAGGAATTAAACCAGAGATCTTGCACCTAATAGAAGAAAAAGTAGGCCCAAATCTCCATCATGTTGCATTAGGCCCCAACTTCCTCAGTAAGACCCCTATAGTGCAAGAATTAAAACCAAGAATTAATAAATGGGACGGATTCAAACTAAAAAAGCTTCTTCTCAGCAAAAGAAACAATCAGTGAGATGAACAGAGAACCTACAGAATGGGAGCAAATCTTTACCACAAGCACATCAGGCAGAACATTAACTTCAAGGATATATAAAGCTCTCAAAAACCTTTACACTAATAAAACAAACAACCCAATCAATAAATGGGCTAAGGAACTGAACAGACACTTCTCAGAAGATGATATACAATCAATCAACAAATATATGAAAAAATGTTCAACATCTGTAGCAATTAGAGAAATGCAAATCAAAACTACTCTAAGATTTCATGTCACTCCAGTCAGAATGGCAGCTATCAACAACACAAACAACAATAAATGCTGGTGAGGATGTGGGGCAAAGGGCACACTCATACATTTCTGGTGGGGCTGCAAATTGGTGCAGCCAAACTGGAAAGCAGTATGGAGATTTCTAGGAAAACTTGGAATGGAACCACCATTTGACCCAGCTATCCCACTCCTCAGTCTATACCCAAAGGACTTAAAAACAGCTTACTACAGGGACACAGCCACATCAATGTTTATAGCCGCATAATTCACAATAGCTAGATTGTGGAAACCACCCTGATACCCATTAATAGATGAATGGATAGGGAAACTTTGGTATATATACACAATGGAACACTACTCAGCACTAAAAGAGAATAAAATCATAGCATTCACAGGTAAATGGATGGAGTTGGAGAAAATAATGCTAAGTGAAGTTAGCCAATCCCAAAAAAACAAAGGTTGAATGATTCCTTTGCTATGACGATACGAATTATAATGGCAAGGGGAGGGATGAGATGAATGAAGGAATGTTAAATAGAACAAAGGTGAGGGGGGGGGGACGGGGCAAGGGGATAGGAATAATGGCAGAATGAGTTAGAGATCAATATACTAAGCACAAGTATAAAAACACAAATGGTGTGAAAATACTTAATGTAAAACCAGTGACTTGAAAAACTGTGCTCTTTATGTGTAATATGAAATGAATTGTACTCTGCAAGCATATATAACAAATTAGAATAAATTTTAAAAATTAAAAATAATACATGTAAGCATATGTAACAAGGACATGCAAGAATGAGAAGCAATAAATGATTAGGATAGTTGGCAAATTAAAAAAAAAAGAGGTGGTGGAAACTTTAAGAAGTGGAGCCTAGTGAGAGGTGCTTAGTTATTGGCGGCATTGCCCTCAGAAGGGATTAATGCTAGCCTCATTAGTTCTAGATGGAGCAAGTTATTACAAAACAACAAGTCTAGCCCTCCTATCACTCTCACTTCCTGTCTTACTATGTGATCTCCCCTCAGCTCCATAAATGCTCCCACCATGATGCCATCTGCCATGTTGGGACATGATCAAAGAAGCCCTTGCCAGATACTGAGCAGATGGGATTTAGTTCCAAAACTGTGAGCTAAATAATTTTTTTCTTTATAAAGCACTTAGCCTGAAGCATTTTGTTATAGCAACAACAACAAAAAATGGACTAATAAATACATCATGTAACCAGAATGTCTCCCAGAGTGATGTCACCCAGATTTGCAGGCTGCCATTGAAAACTTGTCAGGATCAAAAGCAGGTGTGATCCCAGCAAGACTTCACCCTTCTGGGTATCTGGTATAATTGTGCTCAGAGATAACATTATTCTGTGTATTGGAATGCACCTCTCTTGGATGTTGGATTTTCCTTTGCTGTGTTGCCTACTTATTCATTTCTTTACCCTTATCTATTATTTATCCTCTTTCTGTCATTATTTTTACCCAAACTTTGCCACCTTTGGCACGGACACTAAGTTGAGACACAGTGCTGGTCCAGATTGCTTGTAGCAATACCAGTCTATCCAGTTCCTCCCGCTTCGTGTATCCCCATTCATTTAGAGTAGGGCTGCATAGGTAGAGATTCCTGGGACCTCCCAACTACCAGCAACCCCATAGCATTCTCAGTGGAACCCAACTTTACCAAATGTGGTAAAGGCACAACCTGCCCTATCAGGCCCTTAAGAATCCTGACATGAAACTTTAAAAGAGTAGTCTCACTTAGAAATCACCCCTGCTGCTATGGTTTGAATGTTTCCCCCAAAGTTTCTATGTTGAAACAATCATCAATGTGACAGTATTAAGAAGGTCTTGCTGGGAGTGGTGGCACGCACAGCTGTAATCCAGCAACTAGAGAGGCTAAAGCAGGAGAATTGCAAGTTTGATGTCAACTTGCAACTTAGTAAGATCCTGTCTCCAAAAAAAAAAAAAAAAGGGGGGGGGGATGGGTGCAGTGGCACACCCCTGTAATCCCAGCACTTGGGAAGCTGAGGCAGGAGGATCACAAGTTCAAAGCCAGCCTTAGCAATGGCGAGGCACTTAGCAACTCAGTGAGACCCTGTCTCTAATAAAATACAAAAAAGGGCTGGGGATGGGGCCCAGTGGTCAAGTGCCCATGAGTTCAATCCCTGGTACCAAAAAAAAGGGGGGGTGGTTTCCTGGGGATGCAGCACAAAGGTAAATCACTCCTAGATTCTATACCCAGTATCAAAAAAGAAAAAGAAATGAAGGAAGGAAAAAGAGACAGGGCTGTTAGGAGGTGATCAAGGCCACCTTGATGAATGGGATTAGAGATTTTTAAAAGGGGCTGGGGGTGGGTTCACTGTCTTCTGCTCTTACACCATGTGAGGACACAGGCAAGAAGGCCCTCACCAGATGCCAAATGCCAGTGCCTGGATCCTGGGCTTCCCCAGCCTCCAGAACCGTAAGAACTAAGTTTCTATCTTAATCAAGAACAGGGTTCCAGGGCTGGGGTTGTGGCTCAGTGGTAGAGCACCTGCCTGGCATGTGTGAGGCCCTGGGTTCAAGTCTCAGTACCACATATAAATAAAATAAAGGTCCATTTACAACTAAAATATATATATATATATATATATATATATATATATATGTGTGTGTGTGTGTGTGTGTGTGTGTGTGTGTATACACACAATGTTCCAATCCCTGTAAAGCTGGGAGAGGTCTCTCCTGATGGGCACTGACACTATGTTGAAGGAGCCCTAATAGGAGATGGTTAATTGCAGTTAGCTGATGACCATAAGAGATGTTCTGGTTTCCACCTGAAAGAAACTTTGTATGCCTGTGAACTGTGTGACGCACCTGTGGTCCTTGTTAAAGCTAAAGATATATAACCGGGTGAGGAGTTAGACTAGGATATGAGAGAGAAGTAGTTGTTGCTGGTCGGAGTCAGGCCGAGGCTGCCGAAGAAGAAAGAAGAAAGAAGAAGCGCTCTCTCTCGCTCTCTCTTTCTCTCTCTCTCTCTCTCTCTCTCTCTCTAAGCTCTCTCTAAGAAAGTAAAAATAACAGAAAGTAAAGTAAAGAAGTAAAGAGTCAGTAGTCAGAAGAAGTAAAGAGTCAGAGAGGTTGCTGAAAGAGCCAGTGTTAGAGTTTTGAGAGATTGCTAAAGCCGAAGAATAAAAAAACCTTCTTTCATCTTCATTCTGCCTCCGAGTTTTTCTCCCGCAGCGTTGTTGCTCCAAGACAGGAAGCAACACTATGTTAATGCTCAACTTCAATTTCTACAGTGATTTCCATAGGACTGAGCCTGTCACAGCCATCCCTTTAATAGTTCAGCTTTTCTTTGCCCTTCTGCCAGAACCTATGACCAGGCTATTGGCTACTGCCCACCACTCAGTAGAAACTCAAATATAAGAGATGTTACCCCTGTGCAAGTCCTCTGCCACCGCTAAGAAGACAGCATGCAACCAGCCCATTGCGCCCATTCAATTCTGACCTTCCTCAACCAGAGTGCTTCACCAGCTTATCTTGTTGCAGTCGATTTCCAAGCAGGACACTGTTCATTCATCTTGGAGCAGCTGCCCAAACACCAAGCACCTTTTCGTTGGTTAATAAATAGCTGTTTCTAGGGCTTTGTCCATGTGGTACTAGGTTTTGGCAATTCCTTGGGTGGATGCAAAGTCAGTTGTAGGGGAAAAGAGGCTCCTGTTTGTGGGTGCAGTGCACCTCCTGGTGTTCCTTTGGCAGCGCATTCCCTTAGAAACCGTTTCCATTTTATTGTGGAACTTCCCTGGGCATTGCCTTCGTGAATTGAGTGTTTCTCGGTCATCACCCAAGACGTTATGAGTATTTAAGATTTCATGATTATTTTTCGTCCTTCAGTCACTGAGGCTCAATCGACACCCAGTAGGAATGTAGGGATTGTCTCTCAATTGGTGTGTGCTCAGCAGCAGCATCTAAAAATTTTCTGGTCCCTAAGTCTAATGGTCACTACTGGAGGTTCTCATGGGCTTCTGCCATGATTTCCAGTCTGCATTGGTGCAAGCGGCAGATACTTCCAAAATTATATCTGCATGGGGACCACAGGTGTTGAGAAGGATGCTGCTTTTTGCAATTCAGAAATGACTTGCTTTTTTTTTTCCCCTCAGGTGCCCAGTCCAACACAGAATTTTTGGGTAGTCTATGGACAGGAGCTGGCAATATTTCCACATGCAGACGATATGCATTCTCTAAAATCCAAATAAACCCACCTGACTTAGATTTCTTATTTGGTCCTAGAGGTGCATAGCAACACCTATTTATTTTTAATCACTTGAGAAATCTCCTAGATGGCTCTGAAGCTAGAATCTGACAGGCAGTCAGTCTAGATAGGTAAATCGAGTCAGGTTGGATCAAGAAAGCCAATTTTGAGTGAGTCCCGGGTAGTTGGAGACTGTCCCCTGAGGGATTAGAATGTTAATTCCTTCAGAGCCCTTTCTCCACTCCACCCTCATCAAGAACCTGCCCCTGCCCCAACCTGTTGCCAAGGTAACCTGTCCCAGGAACTGCCCCTCCCTACAGGGAGCTATAATGTTGTGAATTAATGTGTCCTGGGCTGCTCCATCCTGCCCGTCCCCCTTCAGCCCATCTGCTTCTCACCTTTTGGCCGGCCCACCGAGCATTTCTGGGCCTGGTCACTTATGCAGGAAGGAGAGAGATAAGGGGAAGAGAGCAGGAGAACAAAAAAGGAAGCCCAGGACATATAAAAAGGGTAGACCTGGGCTGGGGTTGTGGCTTAGCGGCAGAGCGCTCGCTTCACACGTGCGCGGCCCGGGTTCGATCCTCAGCACCACGTAAACATAAATGCATTGCATTCTGTACAACTAAAGTAAATAAATAAATATTTTTAAAAAAAGGGGGGGTAGACCTGCCTTGCTTCTGGGGATACCAGGATACCAGCTATGGCCCCCTTCTCCCTCCCAGGAGAAGTCTATGTTACCCCTTTTAAATAAACCCTGATTTATATGCTTGCCTCAGTGTGCTTCTCTAATGTTCAAACTTCAACATTTGGGGGAGCAGAACTCGTCACCGTCAACCAGCAGAATCAGCTGCTGCTCAGGTTATTCCAAAGAATTTCACATGGAACCTCCTCTTGAAATTTGCTGGGTTGAACCAGCCTTGGTTAGTCCTGTGAGTCACCACTGCATGCAAGGTAGTTCCAGCTTGCTTTCCAGTTTATAATAGTGTCTCATTGTCACTGATATGATGTATTACCACACTTGAGTCCTGCATCAAGACCAATCCCTTCGGACTAAACCGTGATGGTAAACCGGTGAGTTTAGATAACCCTGTGGCAGTATAACAGGGACTGGCAGAGGCTTCCTGTGCTAACAGCAGTGACTCCTGGGCCTGCAGATGCCCAATGAGCAACAACAAAAAAAAAGGATAAAACTTGGCATCTCTGTCTTCAGTTTGTATCTGTCTCCCTCATTACCTTGAACTTCATGACCTATTCACCTCTGTGCGTGGGCATCTTAATTACTTAAGGAGTGCTCATCTGCAAACCGGTAATACAAAGTTTGTTTAGCCCTGCGTTGACCTAACCTGTCTTGTTCACCTTCACAACTGAAGCATGATTTGCAAAACATGCCGTTCAAGACCTCTGGAGTGGCACCTAGAAGCCTATGCCTTCCGGGAACAGTGGCACCTTGCAAACAGATTACCCACGGGGGGACTGTCCCCTGAAGAAGAAATAATCGCCTCCTGGGCCCTGAACTGACCCCAGTCCAGGATCACAGGTCTGATAGATAAACACCTTGAGAAACAAGTAGAAATTGTCCCCTCAAGTGATTAAGTTGTCTCTGGAGCCACTACACAGAACCAGAACCAAGATAACGATCAACAAATTTCAAGTCAGCACCCCAAAGTCAGGGCTAAGGACATGGGTCCCCTTGTCTTCATGGTGTAATTACACCGATCCAAAGTTCTCTTCCTGCTTTTCACCATTACCTTTTCTGTTTGGTTTTTGGGCAAAGTGGCTGGGTCTGGTTTGTTGGACCCCTAGAGTCGGGCCTCTGGCGTTGGACTTGGGTTACAGCGGCACACTAAACATGACTCTGGATCCTCCCCATAGGGAAAGCACACTACATGCAGCTGGCTCTTTTCCAAGATGGAGGTAGAGAAGGAAGCCTTCGAGGTCTGTCACTGAGAACCCGTCTCCTCCAACCTGTGGTAATCTCTGTGTTGTCGCACCCTGCTGAGGACACGGGTGGCACAGGTGTATTTGAAACTCAGCAGTCCCCTGTAAGTCTCCACATGCCATCTGCTTCTTTAGGGCCCCTACAGGGCTACCACACAGAGGATTTGTTGTACCAACACTCTAGCTTCTGCAAGTGGTCATCTCTTTGCTCATGGCTATCCTGTATTGTTTTAAATTAACCACTTGCGTGGACTTGGGGAGTTGTCGAGCATCTCATTTAGGCTGTCAATTAAGACTGGCCTGAGGGCAGACTGACCTAGGTCTAGTTCTTCCTCTCTTTGCAGTTATTTATTTATTTATTTGTTTTGGTAGCAGGGGTTGAACTCAGGGGTGCTTGACCACCGAGCTGCATCCCCAATCCTTTTTATTTTTTATTTAGAGGCAGGTTCTCACTAAGTCGCTTAAGGCCTCGATAAGTTACTAAGGCTGGCTTTGAACTTGTGATCCTCTTGCCTCAGCCTCCCGAGCCACTGGGATTACAGGTGTGCACCACCGCGCCCGGCTTTGCAGTCTTATTTCTCCATTTCTTTCTGCCTGCTTAAAATTCCCCTTACACCCAAAACAAAACCTCCACTCCAGATTCCCCCAGCCCCGGCATGCTCTCACTTCTAGAAAATATACTCACATCTGACTTCAGCAGCAAGAAGCAGAAGCAGCAGGTCTTGGCTAGAAAAATAGGATAACTTCCTGTTTCAGGTCTATTTGATACTGTGCGGTAACCCACGCCTGGGACTTTTCACGGGACTTCTGTTCACGTGGCCTGGGCAGTTTCAAATAGGAATTGAGCCAAATAGTCTAATATTTTCAGCTCCTTGCTTTCTATACTTTACATGGTTATCACTTGGAGGAAGCAGTAGCAGAAAAAAAAAATAGCTGAAGCAGGGAGCCCGGGCGCACAGATGGAATCCCAGTGGCTCAGGAGGAGGATGACAAGTTCAAGGCCAGCCCCATTTGGAACTCTGGGAAGATGCCCAACAGGGAGCACCCTCTCTAGTTCCTGCCCTGTCACATGTCCCTGCACTTGCCTCTGCCACAAGACATCCCTGTCCAAATCTTCTCTGTGTCACAGCATGACAGCCACTAGGTGGGTACTTTAGGGACAATCTCCTGTGCTTGCAGGGGGAATGCTTTTGCCCCCTTAAATGACAATGCTCTTTCAGAGGTGTTTGTTTCAAGTAAGGCCCTCCAGAGAAACTTACAAGGGGCCAGCCTGTTCCCCTGGTCACTCTGACTCACTCCTTGAAGGTGACCTGAAGTGAACTCTGCTCATTGTAACCCTCAATTCTCCCCTAAGGGGCATCTCCAGCTGACATTTTTTAATATTCCCTATATGAAGAAGCATGACCTTGAACTGTGCATGCTCAGGAAGGTGCTTTGTACATGTAGTGGTCTTTCCTATATGATTGTATATAAGTTGCCCCAAGAAAAGCCCCTTGCTGTCTTTTGGGGAGAGGTGTTGCTTTGAGAATGATCTGCGGTGTTCTCCTTATTTGCCAAGGGTAATGCATTTTTTTTCTTCACTCTTTCTTCTGGTTGGACAGATCAGTTTTGCACTAGCCCCGGGGCAAACCCATTGCATTTGGTTACTAAAATACACACACACCACACACACACACACACACACACACACACACACACACACCAGCAAGCATACAGCTTGCCTGCATCCCAGGAAACTCCTTGGGGCTGGAGTTGTGGTTCAGTGGTAGAGCACTTGCCTAACATGTGTGAGGCACGGGGTTCGCTTCTCAACACTGCATATAAATAAATTAAATAATAAAGGTCCACTAACAACTAAAAAAAAAAAAAAAAAGAAAAGAAAAGAAAAGAAACTCCTGAACACAGAAACAGAGAAGGAAGAGCTGGGGGACAATAGACCACTGATCTGAGAGACAGTGATTCTAAGAGCCTGTTTGAGGTGCTAAGCTGGTTTAGCAGAACGTGGAAAGAAAGAATATTCACGCCTTTAAGATGCTCTCAGGATCTGGGTCGGGGTGGGGGCGCACGCGTATAACCCCCAGATACTCCGAAGGCTAAGGCAGAAGGATCATGAGTTCAAAGCCAGCCTCAGCAATGGTGAGGTCTGGTCTCTCAATAAAAATACAAAACAGGGCTGGGGATGTGGCTTAGTGGTGAAGTGCCCCTAGGTTCAAAACCTGGTACTAAAAAAAAAAAAAAACAAAACAAAACAGAGGATTGAAGGGCTAAACCCCAGTTATATATGTGTGTCTTCTAATTTTTTTTTTTTTTTTTTTCCTCAGTGAGAATTAGCAGTAAACAGTACAGACATCATTGAAGAGTTGAGCCTGGGGGTCAACTTTCCTGGGGGTCAACTTTCTATGGCAGGCACAGCCCTGCAGAGGGTGCTACAGTGTAGCTCTCTTCACTGAGGATATATATATATATATATATATATATATATATATTTTTTTTTTTTTTTTTTTTCTTCTTCTTCTTCTTCTTTTTTTTTCCTACCCTCACTAACCACGGTCTCCAGCTGGACCTCTCTCGTTGTTGACACTCTTTTTTTGTGGCGCTGGGGATTGAACTCAGGGCCTTGTGCATGTGAGGCAAGCACTCTACCAACTGAGCTATATCCCCAGCTCCAACACACTGTTCTTGTATTCTTTTGCCGTAGCTGTTCCACTTGCATTTTCTTTGTAACTTTTGCATTATTTATTCACATGTTAAAGAAAATGAATTCAAAAGAGAACCTTACCTCCATGACTATAAAATGAAAAAAAAAATCATTATAATTTGTCCTATATAAACAGTGTGGTATTTTTTTTTCCTTCACTTTTTACTTCCCATTTTCTGAGGGAGGGCTGGAGACTCTTTCCAAAACTACCTCCTGTCATAAATAATTTTTTTCCTTTGTGTTAATCCAGTTAATTCACATGTCCACCTCCTCCCCACAAATCATGTCAATGTAGGGAGAACTCTATCCAGTAAATGGTTCTCTCACGTCCTCTCACTTGAGGACTAATTACTGCTTATTCCCAGAATGTGAACTGGTTATATCTACTTGGGTCTGTAAGCAGAGCTGTCTTAGTGGATTGCCTGTGATTTCATTTCGTTCTGGTTTAATGCTTATTTAGCAAATCAAACCATTTTCTTTTCCTATTAGTGTTAAGGAGAAATTTTCTGGGTTGGGAGATTTTTGTTTCTAATTATGTAAAAGAATAAAATTATAACTATTCGGTTTAACAATCTCAATTGGTTTTATTTTTCACTTTTTAAAAAATATTTATTTTTTAGTTATAGGTGGGCAAAGTATCTTTATTTTATTTTTACGTGGTGCAGAGGATCGAAACCAGTGCCTCACGCATGCTAGGTGAGCACTCTACCTCTGAGCCACAACCCCAGCCCCATAATTTTTGACTCTTAAATCAGCCAATACTTTTCCATAGATCAGAAAAGTATAAAAAAGAGCTGAGCAAAGGAGGTTGGTTTTGTACACAGAGAAAGATTGGAGAAAGCATAGCAGATGTCATTCCAAAGTTACTTTCCTTGTAAGGTGGGGGACAAGGAGGCAAACAATGGAAAAATAACCGATTGGTTAACATCAGGTTACATATAGATAGATAGATAGATAGATAGATAGATAGATAGATAGATAGATATAGATATATTTCTTTTTGCAGTACTGGGGATTTAACCCAGAGCCTGCACAGGCTGGGCAAGTGCTCTTCCACTGAGCTACACCCCATCTGTTTCTTATTTTGAGACAGGATCTTGCTTAGCTGCCCAGGCTGGCCTGGAAATTGGGATCCTCTTGCCTCAATCCCCTGAGTCACTGGGATTACAGGTGTGTATCTTCTTGCTCCTTTTTGTGTAAGGATTAGGGCAGAGGTGACTTCATTTTCAGGACGATTGAAAGTATGAAGCCAGCCTAGGTAACTTAGTGAGACCCTGTCTCCAAATAAACATTTTGAAAGAGGTGATGGTGGAGCTGTGGATGTAGCTGAGTGGTAGAGTGCTTGCCTAGCATGCACAAGGCCCTGGGTTCGATCCTAATACCACAAAATGAATAAATAAAATAAAGGCTGGCTTTATGTTCTGTAGACAGATCATTATTATTATCTTGCTCAATACTCAATCATAATACTCTATGGCCTGTGGGATAAAGTACAATTTGTACTTAATATAAATTAAAATTTAAGATCCTTTTTTTCATGCTACTGGGGAAGGAAGCCAGGGCTAAGCCAATGCTCTACCACTGAGCTGTATACAGTCCCAGGTCCTGGGCATCTCCTACTGCTGTGGGGCCCTCCAGCTGTGGCCCTCACTAACTCCAGCCTCCAACTGGACCTCTCTCATTGTTGATACTCTGTTCTTTTTTTTTTTTTTTTTTCTTTTTCTTTTTCTTTTTGGTAGTGTTGGGGATTGAACCCAGGGCCATGTATATGCGAGGCAAGCACTCTACCAACTGAGCTATATCCTCAGCCCCAACACACTGTTCTTTTATTCTTTTGCCATAGCTGTTCCACTTGCATTTTCTTTGTAACTTTTGCAATATTTATTCACATATTAAAGAAAATGAATTCAGGGCTGGGATTGTGGCTCAGCGGTAGAGTGCTCGCCTAGCACATGTGCAGCCCGGGTTCGATCCTCAGAATCGTAAGAATAAAGGCATTGTGTACAACTAAAAAAAATAAAAATAAAAAAAAAAAAAAAAAAAATGAATTCAAAAGAGAACCTTACCTCCATGACTATAAAATGAAAAAAAAAAATAGTTATAATTTGTCATAGGCAACCAAAAAATTTTTTTTAAATTAAGGAAATGTTTTACAGGTCAACTAGATGTAGTTGCCTACTAAAGGCTTTCATTCTGAGGGTAGTTTTCTCTTCATTAAAACATGAAATTCACAACTGTTAAAGAAGAGGTAAAACCATAATAGGAAAAAAATCTATTTGTTTTCCTCATTGTGGGTACTTTTTTTTTTACTTTGTGATTTGATATTATTTAGTTCTATGCACCTCTGCTTCTTGAGATGATGTCATTGTTAATGTGTTCTATATTTTTTTAATTTTTTTTTTTTTTTTTTTTTTTTTAGTACTGGGGATTGAGTACTGGCACTCAACCACTGGGCACATCCCCAGCCCTGTTTTGTATTGTATTTAAAGACAGAGTCTCACTGAGTTATTGAGAACTTTGCCATTGCTGAGGCTGGCTTTGAACTCGTGATCCTCCTGCCTCAGCCTCCCAAGTGCTGGGATTACAGGCGTGTGCCATTGTGCCCAGTTATGTTCTATATTTTTGGAAATACTGTATCAGACAAAATAAATTTATTCGAGGGAACATCTTCTTGTACCTTATATTTTCCTTTGTGAGAAAGGAACTCAATTACCATAATTCCTTTTGTCATCTGTCCCAGAAGAAAATAGGATTTATCCAATTTGTAAATTTAGATGAAGTTGACTGGGCATATAAGGCTCAGCTCCTCTCTTCTTTCTCTTGGGGGCTCATTGGCCCTTGGGGAAAATCAGTTCTTTGCTCCATGCCTTAGATCTTCCTTGAGCAGATCCCTTGCCCTGGTAGACATTGCATGTCCATCTAATATGGGAATTCAAATAACAGGTCCATTTGATTCTTAGCCTAAGCTAGATTGTGTTAATGGATTTTTAAAAGGGAAAAGCATGCTTTTCATACATGGTAAAAACGAAGATAAGGATTTTACCTAATTCATTAATGAGGAAACTAGAGAAAGTCACAAAATTCAAAGGAGAATGAAACAACACACATATATGGATCTGGAGTATTTAAATAAATAATTGAAGGGAGAAAAACTGGTTTTTCACAGTGGGCTCTGGATAAAATTTATTTTTA